>CM056574.1:87680373-97680373 GCA_029721435.1 Gymnothorax reevesii | reverse complement strand
CTGTTATTGTTCGCACGAGATGCCATTTTTGATTTGTATATCGTCCAACATGGCGGCGCGTGCTATTTAATCACGTGGTTGCACACCAAGAATTAGGAAAACTGCAGCTTTATGTTGGTCACGTTACACAAGGGCAGCCTTGCTGGCGCCAAAACTTCTAATAAAAATGTCCACAAAACTTATTTTACTGTTTTGAAACGGCACAAAAACGGCCAGGTAATGTATCAGAAATGATAATAAACAACGTGCATAAAACGTTTTAACATAAATGATTTAAATTTCAAGGAAAACAGTAAAATTACGGAGCAGTATTTTGAACACAACTCACCCTCCAGAGCGCTTAACAGGGCAGTGAGGGAAAAAAAAAATTAAAAAATAAAAGAAAATAAAGTTAATATCTTGGCCCTGGTGATGTGATGACAATTTTCAGCAATGACCCTGTTACGGTAAGAAATCCAGACAAGAAATCCATCATACAAGCAGATTAAGATACGTTTTGTTCTTAATGATAAATTACAAAATTAAATTAATGTAAATACTAGCCTCAAAAAGATTTAAATGCAAAATCCCAAACTTCTCTTTAAACATAATTCTACTGATATGATGGACAAGCTTAAAGCCATGATAGACAAATGGAAACTTCTCCCTCTCGCCTTAATAGGGCGCATCAATATTATCAAGATGATTTTACAAATTTATTTGTCTTTTTCAAAAGGTGCCTATTTTTCTTACAGCCGCTTACTTGAAATCTTTAGACTCTATCATTTTGCCCTTCGTATGGGCCAACAAGTCCCCCTGCATCTCTAAAGTGCACCTGCAGAAGCCGACAACAGAAGGTGGTTTGGGCCTGCCTGTTATGCGTCATTATTACAGGGCATATAACGCCAGAGCATGGGTGTTTTGGAACCATGCTCTATATACTGATGATGAGAGTAACCTCTACCCTAATTGGCCTTTGATTGAGTCCCACAAGTCGAAAACATCTGTTGGCACTTCCCTTAGTGCTTTTTTATTTTCAAAACCTGATTTGCCTATCAAAAAATTTAAAGGTGACTTCATTCTAACAAACTCCTTGAAGATTCTTAGACAAATTAAGGGTGTGCTGAATCTTCCTGAGCTTTCCTTCCATGCTCCCATATGTCACAACCCTTCCTTCAAGCCTGGTCTAATGGACTCAGTGTTTGCACACTGGTCAGAGAAGGGCCTTGTTACTATCAGTGATCTTTATATTGACAAGTGTTTTGGATCTTTCACTCAACTTAAGGAGAAATATGTGCTACCATCCAGCCATTTTTTCCGTTATCTCCAAATTAGAAGCTTTGGAAAGGAATCCATACACGCACAACACAAATTTTATCGACTTCAATCACGTGAACCCACATCCAAAGGCTTGATTTCAGTTTATTGCCCTTATTCCATTGGTTGCCACTTCTCTTCACATTAAATAAGCTTGGGTTAAAAACACAGAAGGGGAGATTGATGATGGGCTTTGGTCAATGGCATTAGAGAGAATTAAAACATGTTCTATCAATTCGAGACTTCAGCTTATTCAGTTTAAAGTCATCCATCGTCACACTTTTCAAAAACCAAGCTGAATAGGATTTTCCCCTCTGTCTCTGCCACTTGTGAAAAATGTAAGGCCAGTGATGGGACTCTGGCTCATCTTGTTTGGTCTTGTCCCATGCTCACAGGCTTTTTGGGTGAAATATTTAATCTGTACAGTTTGGTCACAAACAGACACACCAAAAAAAAAAAAGACAGGACATAAAAATACAAGACAAAACAAGACAATAGCTGCTAGATCATATAAAAGATACCAGTATGTATCTATAATCCAGTCCAAAAACTGAAAAGAATGTCCACAGGTTTGCAGAATCGTGGTTCCATGATATTGGGAAGAAGTGAGGTCAAGGAAGGCCAAAGTCAAGGGAAGAGTCCCAGCGCTTTAAGCACTTTACATCAAAGCAATTCATATAATGAAGATTTGGGCCCCAGATCTTACGAAATCTGCGGTGGGTCTTTAACAGTGTGTAACGCAACTCTTCCAGATACAAACAGGATACCATAACATTCAACCATTTCTTAAAGCAGGGTGGGGACACAGATTTCCATTCCCTTCCATTTTTGCAGTGACCATACCAAACATAAGGGCCTGCTGTAAGTCTATAGGGAGAGTGAATAAGGGGTACAACCTAGTATTGCAAAGAGGCCGTCAGGTCTGAATGTGCCTGACTGGGGGTGTGGGCCCATCTCAGTTGCTCCTCTTCCTCTTCCGGAGCCACTTCGCGTACTTTTGGGCGTGACTCCCAGGGGCTGGTTGCCGTCACTTCCTTCATGACGTCTTCTATTCTTTCGGCCTGTAGAAGGGCTTCATCGAGCGTCTAGGGCGTGGTCAGCATGACGTGGTGCCTCAGTTGTTCCGGGGTGAGAGCCTGCAGGAAGCTGTGCAGCGCTAGCTCGTCTTGCTCACGCGTCCCAAATGTGGGGTAGCCTTGACGGGCGTGGAAGCGCAGGTCGGCAGCTACGGCCTCCCACTGTTCCCCCGTTTGGCGGCGGCGAAGAAGCAGCTTCTGGCGGTGTAGCCGGGTGGACTGGCGCTGCTCGTATCGCCTTTCTAACGCTTTGGTTAGCGAAGCTAGGATAGTCTGTTCAGTTGGGTCGAGATCGAGTAGCGTTTGAAGTGCTGGACCTTCCAGAGCTAGTGCCAGATAGGTTGCTGCCTCATCGTCCGTCCACCCACTGCACTGGGCCGCCAGTGGCAGCTGAGCCTGGTAGGGCTCCCAGGGCGCTGCGCCGCTAAACCGGGGTAGCTTCACTCCCTTCCGTGGTTTCGGCGCCCCCTCTCTCTCAGCTGCCGCCGCCGCTGCTGCTGTAGGAGCTCGTGCGGGACGAGGTTTGCACCTTCCCTCCGGTGCACACAGCCCTCTTGTTTGGCTCCCCCTCCCTGTGGCTCTGTCTGCTTTCGCATGCAGCCCCGTCTTCAGTTCTCCCTCGAGGCGCGCGATCTCGCGGCGGATTTCTTCAAATCCCACTTCTGACACCAATGTAGCGGTCTCGCTACCGAAGGACTGAGACTGAGGCAGGATTAGCGGTTCTTGCATCGCCCGAGGCGGGCTTCGTTTTATTTTCTGTTCGGCCCTTAAAAGGGCCATTTCTTCAGCTCTCGACATATAACTCATTTTCAACAACAAAACACACTTCCCTCATGCTGGCAACTCAGCCTTCCTATACCCCCCACCCCGGACCTGATTGGCTCTTTCTCCCCACCCGGTGCAGCCAATCGCGTTACTCCTCTATTTTTCTAGTATTAACCAAGCAAACGAACAGGGGCAGAATCGCCAAAATAGTTTAGAAATCCATCATGTTGCACACAATGCACAGTTGCAAGGCAGCAGGCACAGCCGACCACGTCCGTCCACCGGTTCAATTCACTCGCTGACTTCGTCAACTAAATCTAAGATATACTGTCTTTCAAAACAGTACTTCAAGTATCATTCCACATCATCGAGCATGTCTAGAGGATTGGCTTGATCTCGAAACAACCTTTCTCTTCGCAATTGTTGATGTGCCCACAATTGGTAAAATGTTGCCGCCATTTTGGATTTCGTTTTATTAATGGGTGTGGTATGGGTCCCCAGCAAACTTAGACTTACGCATGAAGTTACGACTCAGGTAGCGCGAAGAAAGGTTTATGAATACCAACTTTTTGCCTACGACTACAATTAGCATTAAGGACGTGCGAAGCGCCCAAAGTAAGGATTATGAATATGGGCCCAGATGTCTATCCACTAGTACTTTCAGAATTGGTGAACTACATGGTATACACTGTAAGACAAAAAGGTTTGTTTGGGGTTGAGATCGGCATCAAAAGGATTCACGACTGTGAATGGTTCCTTTCCGAATCGTTAGAGGGTGCCGACCACCAAATAGTGCTCATTTGCACCGTTTGATTCGCTTCCTTAATCTTTGCTCCATTGCAATCAGGTGAGCGTAAGAGGGGATCCAATGAGTGGAGGTACCGGACCTTAAGTTAATTTGGTTTTTTTTTGGAAGTTAACTTTGGTTTGGCGTGCTTTTCTGTTGCACGAACTTGACAGAAATCGACCCTCTCGTGTAGGCATCACCACAGAGATATAAGAAAACCAAACCATGCATGGTTCAGATTTTAAGATGCTACGTATACTGTCATGATTTATTCATAATTGGGTTGAATGCTACTCTGATTGATCATCCTACAAGAAAGGCAGTCCTTACAAAACTTTTTAGTCCCCCCCCCCATCATTTTTCGCTGAAATTTTATTTTGTAAAATCACTCTCCCAACGTATTGTGTGTGTGTGTGTGTGTGTGTGTGTGTGTGTAATATATATTACTTTTTCCAGATGCTGATGTACCATGTTACTTTTTACTCTTCCAAAAAACTCCAGAGTCTTCATGAACCAGAGCCAAGCATGGAGTGCCTGATTGACAAAATCAGATCATTGTTTGACATCAAGGTTACATCACTGTCACTGCAATTGTTTAGCAGTGACTGGGGTGACTGGATAGATGCAGGTGATGACCTTCCTGCCGACAGGTCCAGATTAAAGGTCATCACGGCCGAGTCGAATTCTGAAGGTCAGCCTGGACCAAGTGTTCCACTGACTGATAATGCGTAAGTTTGTCAGTAAAAAATGAACATCATTATGTTGGCATGAAATTATTGACCTTCTAGTATGGGCGAATATCCTAATAACTGCATCACGAATCCCTACCACAAATTCCATTTTACATAAGACATAAGGTGGATGCCTTTTTTTAGTTTGCACTAGGACTTGCATGTATGAATATCTTTACATTCAAATTACATTATGTAGGATACAACTACGCATGTAATCAATCCTAGTACCTGCAAATTGTTCACATTTCTGTATATCTGTAGTACAATAAGTGACACTGAAGATGTTTGGCATCTTCAGTGCGAGATCCCACTAATGCCTCATGACATACTGTAAAACAAGCACTGGCTAGAGGTAACAAAGAACAGCTTCTTGGATTACGGATACGCAGACGGATCACCCAAGTCCTCTTTGATGACATGGCAAGGCACACTCTGTAAGACGTTATTTCCTTATACTGAGTTTTACAGTACATTACAAGAGAGAAGGCATTGACAAAATCTCTGTTCACATTATGTAGTTAACTAGGTTCACAGTCAGTGTACATTAACATCTCCTGACATGAATTTGTGTGTTTTTAATGCATTTGGTTTCGTAATCTGGGCTTCTTTGTCCTCCGTGTGGCCAGATTACAGTATAAGATCTGAAATTTTATAGGCATCTTGTTAACAAAAAATAGCAAATTTAGACTGAACAATCTATTTTTTCTTTCCCTGAAGTTGATTTCTGTTTTAACAGGTATCCAACCAAAATGCAGTATCAGGAGGTTTCTAGATCCCTTGTCATGAAATGCCCAATCTTGAAGGACAGAGCAAGCAATTCAAGTGGCTGTATGAGTTTAACATTCTTTTTCCACTTTGTTTGTAATGCTGTCAATTCATTTTATTTCCTTTGTGTAACCCGGGAATTGTACTGTCTATATATAAACCAACCAATAGACTTTTTTTTGATCCCATGTCACTTGAATTACAACAAAAAACAAAAGATTCCTTATTGTGTACTATTTATTTCATTCAAAGGATACTTGGCGGGAATCACTGCAGAACAAGTTCAAGAAGGAGCGATCACCTCTTGTTGATGAATGCACCTTGAAACAAAAAGGCCTCTTTGGGAAGAGGAGGGCTGCGGGAGGGTGAAATAAGTGGCGCGATCATCGAAAGAGGTTTGCTTCTTCTTTTAAAATGGTCCCCTCAGTGAAACAGTTTTTGATTTCCATGAATTTTCTTTTTTATAAAATTTTCTCTTTTCAAAACTTTTCAATGAAATATCTGTTCATATAAAGTGATAGCATGTTATATTTGTGATTTTTATGTATTCTTTTACAGTCAAACAAAAATGATTTACAGGAGTGTTAACAGTAGCAAGAGATTTTAAAAAAAGCTTGATTCCAACATGTAATTGAATCACTCTCACCTTGGTATTTTTTAAGGATATTATTTTCAAACTGGTTCATGTAGGATGCAGTTGAAGTTGCCGGGGAGGATGATGCCAGCCTGAAGAGTCAGATAGTAGACCTAAAGCTGCTTGCAATAAGGAGAAATCTGGATGCTGCAGCAATAAATGACAAAATGACGAGCGACCCTTCAGCACCGCATTCAGTTCATAAGAAGCCACACTGCACGGGAAATTCTTGATGAGTTTCCGATTCTAAAGCTAGAACACCAGGCAATGTGAAAATGTTGACATTTTCTTTTTATTTTGAAACAATGTTAACAGAATCATTGTAGCTTGTAGTGGCAGCTCTTTATGGATTATGTGCTACATGTAATTTACCTGGGAATAAGTCCATATGTGTAATTCCTATTTATCCTATTTAACAAAATTTTAATCTGTTTATCTACACATTGCCCCTTTTTTATCATGCAGCTCGTACGAGAACTGGAGCGTGCATACTCACTGCGTCGACAGTCTTGAATGTGTTTTTACAGAAATCACAAAATTTCATAGACTATTGCAAGCCATTTGACGACCAGCAAGCAGCTGCTGTCGGATGTGAATACCATGACAGCAGCGTGCCTGACAGAGAGGCAGAGAGAAGGTTTGCAATTACTGTACAACTACCAACATGTCTTCCGATTGCCTGGTATTTTGAAATCTTTTCTTCACCCATGCAGTGATTGGGGGGGAACAAAAAAATTGTTCTGAAGACTTTTGCATATGTTGGCAGTTATAGTTCAGACATAAACTGGACAATTAAATCTGTTGAAGTGGTTTGCTTTTTATCTTTCATAAGAATTAAATAATGGTTTATAGTAGTGATCATTGGCTCAAAATTAAGCACAATATCATACATTTTTACACTCAACCAGTTGGGACATCAGTGGAGGCCTGCGGTGCCTCTAATGCAAGGTAATTGCTTTAAAAATATTTATTTGCAGAGAAGTGCATGTTTTATCCAATGGGAAGATAGTTTTGCCAAGTTTCCAGTTAGTCATTGGAATGGTAAAATGACAGAAGTTGCAAACATCCTTTTTGTTTTCTTTTTCAGAGTTGAAGGAAGCTGGCTGCTGTCTGCTGCTCCCGCTTGCCATGGGAGGAAAAGATGCTTACGTGATTGACAAGGTTAGACAATGCACATTCCTAGAGCAGGATTTGACAAAATCGCAAAAAACTTTTAGTATCATCACTTTTAGCATCTTGATAAAATGTTGGAAATCATCGCTTCAAATCAAATATGCATGTTCATATCACATCGGAAGACTACCCTGGTCTTGTGACTCCATGTTACTTATGGCCATTTGTTATCCAATAGATGCTTCCTTTCAATATTGATGCAATTCATCAACCTGCTTTACATGCTTAAATTCCAGGTGGAGCGTCTACTTTGAAGCACATTTCCTTCACATACTCTATATGATTTCAAACAGGATCCTACTGGCCCAACTCCTACATTGGTGTATGCAGGGAATCCCCTTCAACCTGGAAGGAGTTCTCTCTGCATGGATGGAGAGGTCATCGCAACACCCTGGTCGGTCAAGGACAGGTTTGCTGCGATGTTTGCTGCAATTTATTTGTATGGTGTGGAGTACCCACGACATGCAAAGAACACTATGTATTTTTTCCAGCAACACATCTGCAAGCTGGATTTGCGCAAACCAATGCCCATGAAGGTTTGGAGGTTTATCAACTCCATTGTTTAAAACGGTATTCTCTTCATGTGGTATAGTCTTGGTAAATCAGCAGCCTGAAAGCATGTCTTTTTTTTTTTTTTTGACTGCGTTCGTGGACCACACAAGATTCTACAGCAGGGGTGACCAACCCTGGTCCCGGAGAGCCGCAGTGTCTGCTGGTTTTCAGTGTTACTTGATTGATAAATTAAAGCAGATGATTACACCCTTCACTTATATCACCTGGTGTCTTTGGTTTTCTCCACCCAATTAAAACTTAACTCAGCACGGCCTCTGGCTCTACAGGACCAGCGTTATCCACCCCTGCCCTATAAACTTTTATCCGTACTCTGTGTTTCTACTTTGCCTGCATTATACAACTACACTAAATATCCAATCACTTAGACAAATCTTTCACAACCTGCAAGTCTGCTTAATTGGCTCTAGGAGTCTTATGGGTTGTTCCTGCTAATTGCTTGAATGGCTCAAGTACCAAATTAATTGCTTGATTGCCAAATTAAGCCTGAGACACCAGGTGAGATCAGTTAAGTGAGTAATCAACTAATTTAATCCATCAGCCGAGTGCAAAGTAACACCAAAAATCAGCTGACACTGCAGCTCTCCAGGACCAGGGTTGGCCACCCCTGTTCTACAGGGTGATGCGTGTTTTTATGTACCCGTATGAAAATGTCCAGGCTAAGAGGAAACTCTTCATTGTTCTTACATTTTGCTGAATGAGGCAAAAGTTCTCTGTTCATGAATACTGTACAGCTGTGTTCATCTAAAAACATGCACTTTTTATTTGTTCTCTCTCCGTTGCTATGTAAGTACAACTATTGTAAAATGGCTACTTATTTGCCACTCTCTCAAATCAATACATCTTACCTTTCCTGTGTAAGGCCTCACAAAACGATACCGACAGACAATGCAGTGAGGTGAAGGACTCACGTGTTATTGACTAACTTCAATTCGAGCATTTTCCTGGCTGGTGCGAATCACGATATAATGGATAATTTTCACCGTCCAGTCGTTCCTCAGTGGGGATATTACCCCTAGGTATCCACCGAGACGAGGCTAGGAAGAAAAAGATTAAGACACGGAGACCATGCAGGCTAGAAAAGGAATAACAATTTAATTACCAGGTAGGCACAAACTTGAATTAAACAAATCAACGCTAAGCCAATTACCAGTTACATATAATTTAGATCATATTTTAATACCTGGAGAAGATAATGGCGAAATAAAACTAAAGCCTTCCCACATGGCTGGGGAGAATTCAGATGCCCCCCTCGCTCCGCAGAGCAAGGCGTCATGTGACTTTCCCCAACTCACCTACGCGCGTCAGATGTTGACAAGAGACCCGCCCGGTTAGGATCTCGTACTTTTAAAGAACCAAGACCACGCCTCCGAACAAGGTAGAGGCTGAATCAGAGTTGCACTCGCGAAGGTATTACCACCAGGGCAATTGCCCGCACAAATTCTAACCAGCTTTTCAGGAGCTTTCCAAAAAAGAGATTGAAACAATCAAGGGAAATGAAACATTTCATTCAATTCCTTAGATTTCCCTGAGAATAAAGACCAAACATGATAGGAATGTGTGCTAAAATGATGCAGTTGTCATGGAAAAGCCTTAAAATGGAGCATTATACTCCAATTGTGTTATATATATATATGGTTCCTTTATAGGATGATGAACATAGACATTATGAATTTGACAGAGATTTAGATTGTTTTAAGCAGATTAATGTAACTGGGCTTTAACTTCAATGGGGACTGTGATAACTGAGCAGCCTGAACATAATGGCTCTAGCTTCCTGCTGTGAACAGAACAAAAGGCACTGGCAGGCTGTAGGATTATAAAAGTTTACTGCTGGCTCTGGGCTGCACCAGATCAGCCAAACATCCAGATTTTACATGCATAATGAGCATATGTTCCAACAATATTATTTTTGACATGTGGTGAGCTAAAATCAAACTTTCTGTAATGAACGTACAGAGACTCCAATCGCGGTTCAAGCTCAGAAAAGCGTCTTTTATTAACATTACCGTTGCTCATGGTCCGACAGAAACAGGTCGATAGCCAGAAATCAGGAATATCACAGAAACGCTCAATCTTAGTCAGGGACAGGCAAAATGTCAAAAAACCAGTCAGCACAGAATACAGAAACGAAGGGAAACAAATCTAAGGGAATGGGGAAAGGGAAAGGGTAATTGGAAGGGAAGAGGGAGACACAGAAATTAACTAAACAGTCGAAGTATAAAGGGAGCTGGGGAAGCGGGAGACTCAAACTCACCACACTCACTCGACGAATACAATCAATTACTTGAATACAGAAAATCACAAAAGACAAAAACTCTCAGTAATCGCAGAAACAAACGGAGAAAAAGCACAGAAACAGAATGACAAGGCAGAGCAAGGAACGGTCACAAATCAACAAAGACAAGTGGAAAAGTGGGGTCTTTATAAACAAACTAATTAGAGTTTTTAGCCCAAGAAATGAAGGACAGCTGAGAGGAGGCAGAATCTAGAACAGCAAAGGATAGTGATAGGACAGATTGAACAAGTAGGTGTGCCCTGCTTCTTCAAACTAACTAATCACTGTGCCTAACTACTCTGCTCTAATGTGTCGTCCTACCCATTTCTAATCACCAGTGCCTCAGCTAAACTATTCTCAGGTGCAGACAGTTAACAAGCACAGGCAGAAGGAAGCAGGAAGTACCCAAACCGAAAAAACAGGGGAAAAGACTGTGAATGGAAACAAGACACGACACTTAGACACACAAGGGAGCGAGAGACAAGACAAGCATTCATGAAAAATGAACAATCAAACTAGAAATAAATCTAACACAAAGAAACAAATAATTCTAAACATCATGAAACTAAAAACATACAAAAACAAAGCATAAATTACTTAATTCACAACACTTTCAGGTTCTACACCTGCAATTGCGAGCAACTCCTTGTATGCTCATACATTGTCACAACACAAATGTTACGAAATCGTTGGCATAGTTTATCATACATTTATATAGAATATTGCTGTTTTTTGTTTAGCATGATTAGTATAACGTTAAGAGTACATGAACATGTACTGGAAAAAGATTCTTTCAGTCTCATTGATGCAAGATTACATTTGTAAAAAATAAGAATTTTTGAAAATCTTTGTTTATAAAACTCAAAATGCAATTTTGAAAATGAAATTATACTGTGTAAGCCAAAGCTTGTTCATGCTAATGCCTCATGTACAAATTTCTCAGGATTGTGCATACTAACATTTAACTTGTGAGCTGACTACTTTCCCTCTACATAACACTTTGTATATTTACTGAATGAGACATTTTTGGCCTACTGATGGAGAAACTACACAAGGATATTTCGATGAAATTTGGAGGTTCGGGTTTCTTTCTCATCAAGGGTTGGTATTAGGTGACATGCATCTTGGTTTTTTTAATAAGCTCATTATGTCTGACATTGATGTACTGATTATTTTTATTAATTTACTTTAGTTCCTTGTGGAAGAGCCGACAATGTAGTGGCTAACTTTCTTAATTTTTTTCTTTGTGTTAAACAGCTGCTAGAATGTATTCATTAGGGGCCCATACACGGCTGACGCTGTCTTACACATTGTAAATGATAGTCTGCCCATTATGTCGACAACCATTTTTGTATTCAGAACATTCAAAATGCTGAACCATTCTTTCTGTAATGAAAATTCACAATTTGACTGTTGCAGATGTTAACCAAAAATATGCAGACCTTTACTTTTGCATACTTGAGTTGTAAATCGCCTTTTTAGTTGAGCATCTTAAATTTTGAGAGTTTCACATGGAGGAAAACCAACAGCGGAATTATCTACACATTTAGCTGCTGCATTTCCATCCAAAATGGTAATGAGTCTAATAAAAGTTCATACACAAATTACATGACTGGAAAGTATCTTATTGTCTTGATCTTGCAGGTTCATACTTTAATTCTTTCATGTGGTGTGAATGAGAATTGTAAAGGCTTGTTATGACAGACTAGCTGAAATGATGGGAAGGGCGAGCCTTCCAAAGTGACTGGCAGCACCTCTTGATGCTAGTTGACACCTTTTGAGACGCTAAAAAGTACCCTGTAAAGGTGTTAAATTGCACCCACCCTACATTGCAAACCTAGATGTTTACTACACTTCATATAGTGTAATGTTTACCTAACTATCCTGGCATTAAAGATAAAATGTGATAGCATTTTAGTTGTTTCAAAAGTCATGTAACACCACACCAATTAACACTTACCAGGTGTTCTGTTTCAAATATGTAAATTACAATGCTGTAACATGTTGTAACATGAGATGTGGGAAAGATTTAAGGGGGTTTTACTTGAATCACAATGCAAATTCATTCCAAAGGTGTCCAAAAGTAAGCTGAAAAAGCAGAATCCTCAGTGGATGACCAAAAGTATTCGTAGGATTTTGAGGGGAAAGAGGAATCTTTATAAGATATACATAAAGGATAACAATAAGAACACTAAGGCTTAATACTGTAAAATGCAGGCTGTGGTCAAAAAAGAGCTGAGGAATGCTAGAAGACTGTATGAAAGACATTGGAGAGGGGACAAAAACTAACCATAAGCGCTTCTTCCTGTACTGTAGCAGAAAAAGGAAAGGTAAAGAGCAGGTCAAGTGCATAAAGAATAAAAATGGATCGCTGCTATTTGATAACAAGGATATTGCAGATGCCTTGAACAGTTACTTTGTTGAGAATTTTACCTCAGAGGGGGTCTTTATTTTGCCAGAGGGCATGTCAAATGCTCGAGATTATTTAGCGGAAATTGAGGTCTGGGATAACAAAGTATTAGACAAGTTGCATAAACTAAAGGCAGCTAAGGCGGCGGGTCCTGATGGCTTATATCCTAGAGTGCTCAGGGAAGTTGGTGAGATCATCTACCCGAGCTTTGAATATTTTTGCATTTTTGATTTCTCCAAGCTGTTTGGGATTAGTTGGACCTTGTAAGTATAAAAACTAAATATTGTCTTTGAACAGGAAGTAGTTTTTGAAAAAAATGATGTCCTCATATGGGGACAATGGGTTTATTTTACTGCATTAGGGGGCTGCCAAGCTGTCACGGAATTACAGTATCATATCATATGTCAAGTATCAAGTATCATATGTCATATTGAAGGTATTAACTTGTTCTTTAATAATATTAAGTGAAAATATATTTTTTGAGAAATTTTCATAGAAGAAACAAGCAAAAACTACTCTGTCACGGAATTACACAAAATTGACGTGGTTTTTTTAATGTTGTGTTTAACTATCCAGAAAGTGATGCTCCTGTCATAGTTAAGTTATGAAACTTCAATATGTTCATATTTAAGGTTTTTTGTTAATACTGTATGTTATAGAAACAAATATTGACTTTAACCCTGCTTTATGGGCAAGAAATTTCAAAAAGTCAATGTCACGGAATTACAAGAGGCAAATTGTCACGGAATGACAACAATAGTATTAATTAGTTTCAATGTATTTATTTCAATATATTATACATATATACATAATTATTTACATTTTTACAGTTTAGCAATATATTACAATGAGTTTTCCACTTAAAATGACCAATCATAATACATACTTCAAAATTTTTTTTTTAATCTCCATGTCAACATTGGCTTGGCGGCCCCCATTATGCAATAAAGTCACCAGTGCGTAACACAGTATATAACTTGTGAAAATGCACCAATGTGCAAATATACTAAGTCCAGCTCTAGGCCACCAACTGAAGCCAGCACAAATTCTTCATGCCGAATAGTTTGGACTTTAGTCGCACATTCTTTCAAAATGGACAGGCTCCTGGTCTGCGTCATCGCACTGCCCCACACAGTGCAGTGGCTGCTGACCATGTTGGTCTAGCAGACTTTCATCTTCAGCCTCAAACTGAACTAAGTCTGGAGTAAATACAGCAGACTTGCAGTGTTCTCATGCATCTTTTCTAAGTTCTTGTTGGCTCATTGGGAGTGCAAACACTTCTACTACATTGACGTTTATGCAGTCCTCCTCTGAATTGATGAACCTGGTGACTGTCATTATCTTTACTTGCATGTAAATAGAGCTGAGGTTCATTGTCATTATCATCACTGCTCCACTGATCAGATTCTGATTTTTCACATGGAGTATAATCCTCATCATTTCCACCAGGATCAGCATCATCACAATCAGACAAATTTTCCACCTCAGAGTTCTCTCCTATTATTGCAGTCAGTAACCGTTCTGCTCTTGACAGAGGAACATGCCCAAGAAATGTATCATACAAAAATAAAAACAATATGGATTAATTTGTACATGGAAAAAGTCTTTATACTCTTGTAAACAGTTGGTTTCTTTTCAAATCTTCTCAAGCTTTCCTTACTTTTACACTTTCACTTTGCATGAACAAAGTCCCAATGTCCTCAAACAAGTACATTCTACTTACCAGCGTCCTAACTTGTTACTGTTGCTAAAGCTTTTTGAATTTGTTTGCCATATCAAACTACAAGCTTTAATAAACATAAATAATCTCATTTCAACCATAAAATTTGAGGCAGGATTGCACCTTTTGCACTTCTATATAGGTCTCGGCCAAAGAACATTTCAGTAGACATGGCAGCCATCTTGTTTCAACACTGATTGGTGAATTTTGCTTTTTTAACCACCAGATGGCAGCAAAAAGTGTCTACTTATGAGGGCAACAGGTCTAAGTGGGTTAGAATTAAGTATGATGTGCTGCAAACCCAAAATTTAATGTCCTCATATGAGAACGCAGGGTCTCAAGAGGTTAAGCCACTATTCGCCATCCTCAGACAGTCTTTAGAAACTGGAGAAATACCAAAATGATTGGAAACAGGGCAATATACTACCAATATATAAGAAAGGGGACCGTACCGAGCCAAGAAACTACAGGCCAGTCAGTTTAACTTGCATTGCGTGCAAAATATTGGAATTTATCATAAAAGATGAGCTCGACTTATTTCTTGAACGTAACTGTATCTTGAGGGATAGCCAACATGGTTTTCGGAAGGGAAGGTCATGCCTGACAAACCCTCTGGAATTTTTTGAAGAGGCCACCAAGACTTATGACCAGAGCAGGGCTTATGACATCATATACTTGGATTTTCAGAAAGCATTCGATACAGTACCACATAAGAGACTAATTTTTAAAATGAGCTCCATTGGAGTTACAGGAGGTATTCTGAAGTGGATTCAAAACTGGTCACAGAACAGAACACAAAGAGTGGTGGTCAGTGGTACCTCATCTGAGGTAGGTATGGTGTGGAGTGGCGTCCCCCAAGGATCGGTGTCGGGACCCCTGCTGTTCCTCATCTATATTAATGACCTTGATAGGAATATTGAGAGCAGATTGGTTAAATTTGCAGATGATACTAAATTGGGGGGTTTGGCAAATATTTTAGGGTCCACTAAAGTGATTCAGGACGATTTGGATAGAATCCAGAATTGGGCAGAAATTTGGCAAATGAAATTTAATCTAGCAAAATGTATATTGTACATGTAGGTAATAAAAATATTAGACGGGATTACTTCATGGGAGGTTTAAAATTGGAATGTGCTGCACAGGACAGATCTGGGAGTGATTGTTGACAAAACCCTCACAGGTTCTAGCCATTGTGCCGTAGCAGTTAAAAAAGCCAATCGGATGCTGGGATACATTGCCAAAAGTATTGAGTACAAATCTAAGGAGGTGATGCTTCTTTTGTACAACATGTTTGTTAGACCACATCTGGAGTATTGTGTACAGTTCTGGGGACCATACTTTAAGAATGATATAGAGGCTCTAGAGAAAATTCAGAGAGGAGAGAAGTTCAGAGAAGAGAGAAGAGCTTATTCCAGGTATAAAAGATGAGAGGTACGAGAAGAGGCTGAAGATCCTTAATCTCTTTAGTCTTAGGAAAAGGAGACTCAATGGTGATTTGATTGAGGTCTTTAAATATATTAAAGGGATTAACAAAGTGAATTATGTAGGATTCCTTCGACCAAGTGTTGTGAGTAGGGGTCACAAATGGAAGTTGACCTCAGGTAAATTTAGTACTGATATTCGAAAATATTTCTTCACCCAAAGAATAATTTCAATGTGGAATAGCTTGCCTGACCATATTGTTGAGGCAGACCTTGGGGGTTTTCAAGAGCAGGCTTGACTTAAAGCTAGATACCATCAAGTCATTCAGTATCTGAAGGGATATAATCACAATAGTATAAAGAAACTGGCGAGCTTAGTTGACTACTTAAAAATTCCAAATATATCTAGAATTACACTTGGAGGCAGAGCATTCTCTTACAAGGCACCAATTTTATGGAACAATCTCCCAAGACAAATTCGTGCTTCAGACACACTCTCTATCTTCAAGAGTAGGCTGAAAACTTATCTTTTTAGTCAAGCCTTTGATTAGTTTATGATTAGTTATGTGTTGGCTTTGGTGGGACTAACTACAACCTTGATTTATGATATGTTCACGATATTGGAAGCCAGTGTTATGTAAATCCATGTGGAACCAGTGGTACTGAGCATGCATTAAGGGTGCCAGTGTGGCTTGCTACAGCCTTAGTCACTGGGGAGGTCCATATGGTACTGGTGTAGTGTTACGCAAATCCATGTGGAACCGGTGGCACTGAGATAGCACTTACACGGCACCAGTGGGGCTTGCTACGGCCTTAGTCACCGGGTAGGTCCACATGGTGTTGGTGATATCTGATTGAAAAATTACGCAGCCTTCGTCGGATGGAATTTCAGGGCCTCTGTGCTGCAATAAGTGGATGAAGGATACAAGCTTTTGGTCGTTAAAATTGCTTAAATCCATGTGGAACCGGTGGCACTGAGATTGCACTTACACGGCACCGGTGGGGCTTGCTACAGCCTTAGTCACCGGGGAGGTCCATATGGTACTATTGTTTAGAAAATGAAAAGTGATCTAACAGCCTGGAATAAGTGTTGGGCCTCTGTGCTGCAGGAAGTGGATGGAGGGGTGTTGACTGTTTCCTGACCAGTCTGCTTATAACTTCTCACTTGGCACATGACAGAGGACGGTGCTTTTATTATCATGCAGTAGTTATCCAGTGCCTCACATCCCTCTCTTCTGTGTCTCTTTCCGAGGATCTTTCCCTCCACTTCCCTGAGTCCTGGACCGTATGAGCCCTGTCCCTCACCATGAACGCTGGCTGCTGCTGTCCTGCTGTCCTGGTCCGATCCGGTCCGGCCCTGGTCCAGTCCTGCACCATCCTCGACTTGCCACTTTCTGAAGCTACCGTTGCCACTGTTTAGATGGACTTAAATGGAACTCTTCTGTCGTTTCACTCCCTTTTTACTTTTTTGTTCTTAATTAGCAAGCCCGCGGAGGATGGGCTCCCCCACTATGGCCGGGTTCCTCCTGAGATTTCTTCCCACTGGGGAGTTTTTTCTCACCACTGTTGGAGGATTTTTCTCCCTACTGGGAGTTTTTTGCCTCATTTGCTGTAGTGGGGAATAGGCTGGGCACTGCCTTTTTATTTCTTAAAACTCTCACTGTAAAGCGTCTTTGTGACAGTCTCTGTGAAAAGCGCTATACAAAATAAATTGAATTGAATTGAATTAGTTGGGCTGAAGGGCCTGTTCTTGCCATTCATGTTATGTTATGTTTCAATGTCTTAAGTCGACATGTTGAATCTGCAAGTGATACCTTGTTTAACGTCAAATATGGAGTAAGTTAAGGATTATTATTTTGCACCTGTGATTTGATACCTGCCTTAGATCTGCTCATCTTATGTCTATACTGTGTTTAGGGCCAGGTGTCAGATACTTTTTTCAGATACAAATACTTTTGACACACCAACAAGTGGGATGGCAACCAATATTGAAGTGCGACAGAAACCGTAAACCAAAATGAAACCAAAGTGATATGATTCTTGAGCTCGATGACACTGCTAATTCTACCGAAACAAAGCCGCTATCAAGGATATATGTCACAGGAGCAGAACGAATGGGCTATTAGGAAGAACACTTGACGTCATCAATACTCCAATACATCACCGGGTGCAAAAACAATTGACTTCATGGCAGAGAGAGTCACATGATGGGGTTGATCATATGATCTGAAGCGAGTCAATCGCTCTAGTGGTTTTCGACTTGATACACCCAAAGTATTCCGCTATAAGGTCTTGCGCTAAGAAAACATAGCGGCATCAGACCACCTCAGGAGCAGGATTTTTTTTTATTGTGCTATCGTTACGCATTCATTTGATATCAGGTGAGACACACAAACATTTTATAATGCAGTAACATTTTATATCGCATTGAGAGCGCTATAAATCTGCAGTGTCTCAACGGTATAAGTAAGACAAAATGCCTTGTACTCTGAGTCTTTCAAAGTGTTAGGCATGAAAGTATTTACAGACATGCCAAATAATTGGGTCTTGGTCATGTGACCAGGAACTGACAAAGCAGTCTCAGTCAACTTAGCCATTTGTAGACATGGTTTGACATCATGATGACATTATCTGTCGCGGATTTTGTAAGGCTAAAACAGTCTGGATTCAGCTAGTGATTGTATGCCCAGAACAACAGAAAAGTGATTTAAATCATCAGTAACAGTGTTGTGTCTTTGATAACAAACCAGTATTACTGAGAAATAAGCATTTACTCAATGAATCAGTTGCTAATCACAAATACACAACAGCAGTCCGTTGGCGATATCAAAGACCTTTGGAAATGGTACATCTGTATGCTTACTTACCCATTCCTGCTGTAGTTTACTTTGGTTAGCAACATTTGCTGAATTAGTAGAATGACCACATTTATTTTTGATTGCACCGTTTCAGTTGCTTCAAAGTTATGACCCGTTTTCTTGAGTGCATAAATTATGACTTAATTATTATTTTTTTTTTTAAATTAATTCACCAATAAGTGCATACAAACAAATATGTGACCAGACAAATAAATGGGTAGCGAGTTGATTTACAGAGTAATATACATACAATAATATTAGACAAAGACATCAACAAAAGGAATAGAAAAGAAGAGAGAATAAAACAAACAACAAAAAAGGGGGGAAGAAGGAAAAAAAGAAGGAAAAAAACCACAAAGGATGAAAAAAGGAGAGAAAACAAATGAATAATATCAATAATAATAATAATAATTAAAATGAAATAGAGAGATAAGAGCCAAAAGAAAAGGGAAAAAGGGAAACAAGGCAAAACAGTGTAACAATCAAATGATCCGAAATGAAGCAGAGTTGTATTTTGGCAGTTATTTCACGATGTTTTTGTTCAAGAAGTTTCCTTAAAGATTTATTCGGATTAACAGATTCCAATTCCCCAGGTTCTTTATTTTTTTGTTTTTGGTTTTTTTTTTTTTTTGTTATTTATTTATTTATTTTTAAATATCCCTTCTCCTCTTCGTGAACAAGCCATTGTATATCTATGCTGTGGCATTAATTCACCGGCATTGAGATGGCAGTGAGAGATGTGGAGTAAATGTTGTTGAATTCTTGTAATTGATTCTTGTAGGTTGCTGACTGTTGTTCCATTGATATATGTTGAGTATAGAGATCTAACCATTGTGTTGTTGTAATGTTTTTTCTGTTTTTCCTGTTGAGCAGTATTGTTTTCTTGGCGATAGTTAGGGCCACAAGCAGGGGGATTGTGATTTGTTTTGAGTTAGTGTTGAGTTCTTCTAAATTTCCAAGTATGCAGACGGTGGGGGATAGTGGGATATTGTGGTCGAGGAATCGGGATAGGGTGGCGGTTATTTTTTTCCAGAAGTTATGAATTGGTGGGCAGAGCCAGAGAGCGTGCAGGTGGTCGTTGATAGTGTTGAGTGTGCAGTGGGTGCAAATGTCTGTGTCTGTGAGTCCCATGATGTGCATCTTGTGCTGTGCGAGGTGTGTTCTATGGATGATTTTATACTGAATTAACTGAATTTTGGTGTTGTTAGACATGGAGAATATGTTGTTGCAGACTGTGTTCCAGAATTGACTGTTGGTGTGAATGATGAGGTCTCGTTCCCATTTGTTTATTGGTATGTGTTGTGGGTCGTTATTGGAGGATATAAGTTTATATAGCTTTGTGAGTAGTTTTTTCTTTGACTGTGTTATTTTATTGATGCTATATAATAGTGGTGGATGTTCTAGGTGGAAATTTGTGATATTAATTTTTGTTTTAATTGACTCTTTGAGTTGGTTGTATTGAAGGAATTGTTTCTTGTCGATATCGTACATTTCAGACAGCTGTTGTAATGTTAGTAAAGTGTTGTTGTAGAAGATGTGGTGGAGGTGTGTGACTCCTTTTTCTTTCCATTTAGTTCCTATTAGAGGGGATTTGTTAGCAGTGAAGTCTGGGTTGTTCCATATGGGTTTTTGAGTCGTGGGAGAGAATGTTGTGTTTCTTATTTTATCGATCTTCCACCAAGCTGTCAGAGTTGCTGCGATTGCGGGGTTTTTGAAACAGTTGTGTTTCTTGATTGCAGTACAGATAAATGGAAGGTCTTTGATTGATATGTCTTGGCAGTCTGTCTGTTCTATGTCTAACCAGGGGTGATAGTGATGGGTTGAATGTATCCATTTGGAAAGGTACTGTAACTGATTGGCTAAGTAGTAATGATAGAAATTTGGTGCTTCTAGGCCTCCTTGTAGTTTTGACTGTTGTAGTGTAGTTAGTTTTATCCTGGGCTGTTTGTTTTTCCAGTAGAATGATGTTATTGTTGTGTCCAGTGAGCTAAACCATTTTGATGTGGGTTGGATGGGGATCATTGTGAATAAGTAATTGAGTTTTGGCAGTATCATCATTTTAATTGTGGCGATGCGTCCTATAATTGAGATTGGTAGTGTCATCCATCGGTTTAGGTCATCTTGTATTGTTTTTAAAAGTGGTGTGAAATTCAGGTGAAACAACTCAGACAGCTTGGCAGAGAATTTTATGCCTAAATATGTGATGTTGTCAGTAGTAGGTGGTAATTGGGGTATGTGTGGTGTAGAAAGGGATGTATCTGCATTTATTGTGAGGGTGGTTGATTTATTCCAGTTTACTGTGTAGTCTGAGATGCTAGAGTATGAATTGATGAGCTTGACAAGTTCTTTGATTGAATTATTGGGATTCTGTATGAACAGGAGTATGTCATCTGCATACAGACTGATTTTATGTGTTATGTTTTTAGTATGAATACCAGAAATATTGTTATTTTGACGGATTGCAGCAGCTAATGGTTCAATGAAAAGTGCGAATAGTGATGGTGATCGTGGACATCCTTGTCTGGTGCCTCTGTGAAGTGTGAAGTGAGGTGAGATGAGGTTGTTTGTAGTAACTGCTGCTTTTGGTTGGTTGTAGAGTGTTGTTATCCATTGAATAAATGACTGTCCAAATCCAAATTTTTCCATTGTTTTTTTGAGAAATGTCCAATTTACCTTGTCGAATGCTTTTTCTGCGTCTAAGGAAAGAATGACTGTTTTGTGTTGACTTTGTTGAGAGAGGTGGATAAGATTGAATAGACGGCGTGTGTTGTTTGATGAATGTCTTCCTTTAATGAATCCTGTTTGATCTGGGTGAATGAGAGATGGGATGACTGATTCAATTCGAGTTGTTAGTGCTTTGCTGATTATTTTGATATCTGTGTTAATGAATGAAATGGGCCTATAATTTGAGCAGTGAGTTGGGTCTTTGTTTGTTTTGAGTAGTACTGAAATTAGTGCTGTGTTCATGTGATATGGAATTGATTGATTGCTCTTGATTTCATCTGCCATTCTAACAAAAAGTGGTGATACTGTTTTCCAAAAGTGTCTATAAAATTCTGTGGGGTATCCATCGAGTCCAGGTGCTTTATTGTTTGTCATGATCTGTAGTGCTTTTTCATATTCTATGGGGATGAGTGGAGCGTCTAAAATGTCTCCTTGTTCTTTTGTTAATGATGGTAGTTGGAGGTTATTTAGAAAGTTGCCTATTTCTTTTGGATCTTTTTTTTTATTATTGCTATACAAGTTGTAGTAGTATTGTCTGAATGTGTTATTTATGGTTTGTGGGTCACTGGTGATTATGACTTAAATTGCCCCAGATAAACCGATCCAGACCGCTGGTGGTTTTTTTTTTTTTTTTTTTTTTGCGCCTTACAAGCTTTTGCTCATGCATGTTGCATATGTTTCCAAACACAGCGGCTACAAATTCAAGTGACAAATATTCATTAAATTTGGATTAGAAGTTCACTTTTGTCAGCTTAATTAATGGAATTATCCATACAGGGGACAATTCATTATTAGTCAAACAACTACCTGGAACCTTCTAGCTGCCACATTGGTCCCTTGCAAAATCTTGGTCACAACCATTATTTGTCACCTTTCAAAAAGCATCAATGAGTCTGTACCATTATTGCGCCAGCATGTGCCAATGGCGCGCCTAGTGGGAGGAGTCTGCACACCATTAAAACGGCATATTACCCCCAATTTCCACATATTCCATCTGCGCCGCACACTGCTGACCAATTAGCTTCCATTCCAGTCAATGGTTGCATTTCCACAGCGCACGCCGCTCCTGAGACGCTTTGCGGTGCGGCGCAGACGAAGGACATAGATACTTTATTGATCCCGAGGGAAATTTAGGCATCCAGTAGCTTATTCAGAACAGTACAGTGAACCCACCACAAAAGCACCAGTATCAAAATCAGTGAAAGAACACAATTCACATAAACATTCAAGTAAAAATTCGAGTGGGGTTAAAGTGACGCAACAGTTATGCATGTAGTGCCGAGAAACCTGGTGATGACATCTGATGATGATGATAATGTAGTAATAGTAGTAGGCTAATAATAATAATAATAACAATAATAATAGCTAAGAACCGGATAATATGCACAGGATGATATTCATAGTGCGGTTCAATGAAAAACTGTGCATATACAGCGCACTCCATAATTATTGGCACCCCTGATTAAGATGTGTTCTTTAGCTTCTCATAAATTCGTTTTTTTCCTCAATAATATCGGACCAGAATGAAAAAAAGAGGAAAATCCAACATTTAATTCAAGTGCGTTTATTCAGTGGGGAAAAAAAATCCCACATTAATGTTCTAAAATACACTTTTGGTGCAACTTAAGACACATCATCAGTGTTGACACCTGGGTTCACTGGGTGTTTCGGGTCTCACAACAGACACCCTCGCCCAGGGGACCCAGTCGGGGTGATCAAGTTCCGGCTTGTGTCTTAAGAGCATGTGCCCACGTATCGCCCCGTTTGATCCAAAGCCATCTGGACGCCTTTTCTGCTGCGTCGCTGATGTTCCTGATGGCTCGCCTGTTGTGCAGTCCCTTTACTCCCAGCATCTTCAGTGCTCTGATGAGTGACTGGCCGGCGAATCCTCTGCACCCGACCTTGATGGGGTTGCATTGGCTCTTCCATCCACTGCTTCGACATTCACCTGCCAGCTCCTCATACTTGGCTCTCTTCCTCTCAAAGGCCTCCTCCATCCTGTCCTCCCAGGGAACAGTCAACTCCAGCAGGACCACTCGCCTTGCTGTTTCCGACACCAAAACGATGTCTGGCCTGAGTGTGGTCACTGCAATGTTCTCTGGGAACTTGAGCTGTTTCCCTAGATCTTCTTTCAACTGCCAGTCCCAGGCTGTAGCCAGGAGCCCCTCTGCTTCACCCCGGAGCTGCTGTGGTTTCTCCCCAGCTCTAACAAAGGCGATAGACTGCCTTGTTGGCTGTTGGTATTTGCTGGCGGAAATCCCTGTGCTGATGGCATCCGCAATAACCCGCAGCACTTGGTTGTGGTGCCAGCGATAACGCCCCTTTCCCAGTGCTCTTGGGCAGCAACTCAGGATGTGCTCCAGCAATCCAGCTCCTTGGCAGAGTGGGCACAGTGGGTTCTCAGCCAGGCCCCAGCGGTGGAGGTTGGATGGACTTGGTAGGACGTCGTAGACCGACTGGATGAGGAACTTGATCTGGTGTGGCACAGATCGCCATAGCTCTGTCCAGGATATCTTCCAGCCAACTGCCTCCTCCCATCGGGTCCACGCCCCCTGCTGCCGCATTCCCACTATCTTACTGCAGCGCACTTCCTCCACCCCTGCCCGGACCTCTTCCTGGATAAGCAGACACCTTTCCTTCCCCTGTGTCTTATTGAAGGAAGGTGTTAAGTTACTCCCAAGTCCTGCCCGTCCACATGCCACAGTTCCCACCAGTTCGCTGTGCCGCAAGCGGGACTCAGCCTGGTCGACTGCATCTTGAGCGCACCACTTCCTGCCAGTCCTCACTTGTATGCCAGCCGAGGAGACTTTGCTGTCACTGGAATCCCTATACAGCAGCACCTCTCTTGCTCGGGTAACCATAAACTCCTCCTTCAGGCCGCTGAAGGGCAGAGTCAGTTTGTTGTTCCTCCCGTACAAGGCGATGCTGCTGAGGCTTCGTGGTAGGCCCAGCCACTTCCTCAAGAAAGAGCTGACCTTTCTCTCGAAGCACTCGACGGTGGTCATTGGCACATCGTAGACCAGCAGTGGCCAGAGGAGTCGAGGCAAGATGCCATGTTGGTAAATCCAGGCTTTAAACTTGCCTGGTAGCCCTGACTTGTCCACTGCCGTCAGCCAGGTTCCCAGCTCCTCTGATGTTGCTTGGAGTGCTGCGGTGTCCTTCAAGGTGCAGTCATAGATCTTGCCTAGACTCTTAACTGGCTTCTCTCCCACAGATGGAATCTGGGTGTCACTAATTTTGAAGTGGAACCTGTCTGAGACCTTCCCCTTTTTCACCACCAGGGACCTGGACTTGGCTGGCTTGAAGTTCATCTGGGCCCAGCTAATGAGACGCTCAAGGCCCTGCAGGATCCATCTACAGCCCAGGACTGATGATGTAGTCACAGTCAGATCGTCCATGAAGGCGCTGATGGGCGGCTGTCGCATACCTGAGTTGGTGAGTGGTCCTCTGACCTAGGCTGACTTCACCAGCATGTTCATGGCCAGGGAAAATAATACCACAGAAATGGTGCATCCTGTGATAATGCCCTTCTCAAGGCGATGAAATGCAGATGTAACTGTTCCAGAAGTGACCCTCAAACTGAAACAGCTGTAATAGTCCAGTATGAGGTCCTTGATCTTATCTGGAACGTGGTGTCGGTCGAGCGAGGTTTCCACCAGCTTGTGTGGAATGGACTCGTAGGCGTAGGCAAAGTCGAGCCAGAGGACTGCCAGGTCTCCTTTGCCTTCCCGTGCCTCCCGGATCAGCTGGGTTACAACTCCTGTATGCTCGATTCATCCTGGGACCTTTGGGTCTCCTCCCTTCTGCACAGAGGTGTCAATGTAGGTGTTCCTCAGGAGGAACTCCGTCATGCACCGGGCAACAAAACTGAAAAATATCTTGCCCTCCACGCTGAGGAGCGAGATGATTCTGAATTGCTCGATGGTAGTTGAGCTCTCCTCCTTTCGGAATCCAGACTCCCTCCGCGTGTCTCCACTGCTGGGCCACCTTCCCCCTTCTCCAGATGGCCCGGAGGATTGTCCATAGTCGCTTAAGGAGTCTGGAGCACCTCTTGTAAACCAGATATGGCACTCCACTGGGGCCTGGTGCAGAATTCGATCTAGCTGCCTTAACAACATCTTCAACTTCTTTCAAAGTTGGCTCCTTGGTGTTGAATGCCGCGGTGGGTTCTGGCGGAGTTATCAAGGTTCTGCATGGCCCAAGGTCTTCCTCTCTTGGTATTTATTAACCTCGTCTTCAGTGCAGGCAAGGTGGCCACTTCTTTTCTGGCTAAGGATCTTCTTGGTGAAACCAAAGGGATTCGAGATGAAGGCTACCCGTCTCCTGGCTCTCTCCCTACCCCTCCTCCTATGCCACTCTGCTCGACGGAGTGTGGTGAGCCTTTTCCTCAACATGCAACGGAGCTCTGCCAGCCCGGCCTTCTCCTCCTCTCTTGTCACCTTAAACTGCCATCTCAGCAGTCTAGGCTCCTGCCGAAGCTAGCTGATTTCCATCTCCCGTCTGTTCGGCTTCCCTGGGGCCCTGGTTGGCTGTTGTTCTTTCATACCGATCCTTTCAGCACCGATGCTGACGAGCATTGCAGACATGGACAGCAATTTCTGGTCTGCAACCCCCCTTGCTGTAGCATCAAGGACTTGGTCCAGGTCTCATCAAACTGGCGCCACTCTCTTTCTTTGTTGACAGCAGGCCACATGACCCGGCGGTGTTCGGAATGCTTGAAACGAGGTAGGACTTGTGGAGCATGGAGGGTCTGGGCGCTGTGGGTTGACTCCCGGCCGGGCTCCTCCTGCATCTCACCAGGCACTAGACCTGTGCGTTGCACCACCTGTGTCCCCATCAAACATTTCATTTTGGTCTGGTGGATCTTTAGACCATGCTGGTTCTTGCAGACTTTGCCACATGGACAGACTGTACTCGTCGTCATTTTTCCATTCCGTTTCGTTGCCTGTTTGTCAGCCTTTTTGGGGTTCTCATCCTCCCCCCCTCTCGGGCACCCCTGGGGGTATGATTCATTAAGAAATAATTATTTTACAACAAATCATGTGTGCCACAATTATTAGCACCCCTGATGTTAATACTTTGTACAAACCCCTTTCACCAACAAAACAGCACCTAATCTTCTCCTATAATGTTTCACAAGATGGGAGAATACAGAAAGAGGGATCTTCGACCATTCCTCTTTGCACAATCTCTCTAAATCATCCAGCGACCTGGGTCCTCTCCTCTGCACTCACCTCTTCAGCTCACTCCACAGGTTTTCAATGGGGTTGAGGTCTGGGGACTGAGATGGACATGGGAGGAGCTTGATTCTGCGTCTGGTGAACCATTTCTGTGTAGATTTCGCCACATGTTTAGGGTCATTATCTTGCTGAAAGACCTTTCAGCTTTCAGGCAGAGGCCACCTGATTTTGATTTAAAATGTCCTGGTATTTCAAAGCGTTCATGATGCCATGCACCCTAACAAGGTTCCCAGGGCCTCTGGAAGAGAAACGGCCCTACAACATCACTGATCCTCCCCCATACTTCACAGTGGGCATGAAGTGCTTTTCTGCATACTCACCTTTTGTGTTCCGCCAGACCTACTTAGAGTGTTTGTTGCCAAAAAGCTCTATCTTGGTCTCATCTAACCAAAGCACACAGTTCCAGTTGAAGTCCCAGTACTGCTTAGTAAACTCCAGACATTTGCATTTATGATTGTGAGTGAGAAAAGGTTTTTTCTGTGCATGCCTCCCAAACAGCTTTTTGGCATGTAGATAGCGCCTGATGGTTGTTTTGGAGACTTTGTGACCCCAAGATGCTACCGTTTGTTGCAATTCTTTAACAGTGAGCTTTGTTTCTCTTACCATCCAAAATATTCTTCCGTCCTTGTCCAGGCTTGTTTACCACTGTTCTAGTTATTTTAAACTTCTAAATGATTCCTCTGAAAGTAGATATGGGCAGGTGCAGGCGAGTGGCTATTTTCTTGTAGCCATTGCCTGACTTGTGAAGGTCGATACACATCTGCCTTACGGGAATAGTGTGTTCCTTTGTCTTTCAAATGTTGAAGAGTGGATAAGAGAAATGGCCACTGTGTCACGTCATATTTATACCCAAGGGAAACAGGAAGTGAAGATTTACTAATTTAATGTTCCTAGATACTCTGATCAACTTTGAAAAGTACTGTAGCAATGACAGAAATACTTCAATTACATTTAATTCCCAGGAATTGTTAGGGGAGCCAATAATTGTGTAGTAGGTGATTTTATGAAAAATAATTATTTGTAGTCAGGGATTTTTTTCCCCCGTAAAATTCACTTGAGTTGAAGGTTACATTTTTGTTTTTTACAATTTTCAGTGTGAGGGTATGCTTCTAGAATAAACATTGAATTTATTTTAAGGCTTTTAACACATCTTAACCAAGGGTGCCAATAATTATGGAGGGCACTGTATGTTTCCATGCGCACATTCTTATGCGAATCAAGGAATATTGAATGAAAAATGCCTGATTGAAATAGTGAAATTCGACAAAATTTAATGAATATCGACACAGGGCTCTAATTTTTTGTCGCAGCGCAGGTGGCGTAGCGTGGCGCAGCCCGCGCATTGGTAATTTCGTGAGGTGCAACACCGTGCACAGCCTTTGGTAGACGAATATGCGCCGAGATGGGTGTGGCGGCGTAGTAGGGGGAGGTGTCACATATTCACGCAGTGACAATTTGGTAGAAAAAGTCTCCGCTGGAGTTGCGCAGAAAGCCCGCCAGCTCCAACCTGGTTTAATTTCTGTGCAGTAGTAATTTGGCAGACCGGCACACAGTGCGCACACGTCACCGAAATCTCACAGGCAGGTTTCCAGAATGTCAGGCACATTTCAATGCAATAAATAATTACAGGAAGCACTATTTAATGTAACTATCTGAATAATGACATAAATTATAGTATCAACATCGATTGTCCTGATGTCAGATTAAAGGCGATTGGCACGCGTAATGGAAACTTGACCTGACTTAATCAACGCAGCTGAATCTGTGATGCAAACTAACGACTTCTCATCTCTCTCAGCCAACCACAAACTGGATATATATATATATATATATATATATATATATATATATATATGCTTGCGATCTATGCTCAGTAAAGGCGCTTGCACACTGGACACAAAACAAATTTTTCGCACGACTGATTACAGACAAAGTCAATGCAAAGACGCGATAGTCGGACAGGGTTTTAATATAGCTCCGTGTCCGAAAGTCATATAAGTTCAAATTTTTCTGAGTAATCCAGGAATTATTAGATGTGCAAATTTGGCCATGTTTGTGTTCGATCTTCACAAAATGCAAATTTATAGCTATCGACTTTTCTTGGTCTTTTTAGCCTATTCGCCTGTTTTCTTCCTTTGAAGATATACAACAGTCATTATTCGGTCTTTCTTTTGAAAATTAGTCAGTTGGATCGAACAGACTCACGTTTTATTTCCACACCAGAGATAAAATAGTACTTGTAGTCAGTGAGCAAATCAATTCCATGACCATTGACAGTGTGAATGAATTATCGCATGCACGATCAAGACTGTCCGACCCAAAATGCAAAAAACTCCATGTCCAGCAGCCAGCAAAAAGTAAAAGTATTGATATGAGAACACATTTATAACAAAATAAAGAATAAAATATATCACCAACAAACGGAACATCTAAAAAAGATGACCCGCAAATAAATGAATCGCAGTGTTCATTGGATGTTCTGTTTTAAAGTGTTTCTTTTTATTCTTTATTTCGTTATCAATCTGTTCTAATTGTCCTTTTTTTTTTGTCAGACACGGTTGCATTGTACATTGTCTTTTTTTTTTTTTTTTTTTTTTAAATTTGGCATCTCCAATCCCACCCGAATCTGGAATGCCCAATTAGTGAACTATGTACAAAGCTTGCTCGTATGCGACCCCTTGCTGCCAACTCAGGATAGTGAAGACAGTTCACGACTCTCCTCCAAAGCACGTGTCCGTCAGCCACTGATTCTTATACACTCGTTGGTCGAATCTTCGTAAGTTACGAACGAGGGCGGAGGATACCCAGACGTGAACAAACCCAGAGTCTTCCTGACGAGCGCCCGTCTGGCCAACAGGAGGCGCTGGAGCGCATTGTACATTGTCCAGTGCCAATGTCAACTCACTTTATTGAGCAGAGCTTAAACAGAAACATTGATTGAAATTCACGGTACTCATCTTGAAGAACTGAGCCCTCTTATCAAAACATTGACATTTAATATCTAAAAGAGTCAGTAGATTTGAAGAAATGAAAAACAATAATCGACGGTCGGACACTGAGATGTATTAAAACCCTGTCAGACTTTCGGACAGGAGACACTGCGGTCAACGCAATCTGTCGTGCGAAAAATTTGTTTCGCATCCAGTGTGCAAGCAGCTCAATACTCTACTATTATTGTCACTTAGGTCATTTTTATTGGGGGAAAGGAATACAGCCTGATTGCTATGATGTCGTACTGATCACATATTGAAAATAAATGTGTAACGTATCCTGCATTGTTGTCCATGCATGTTAATCTCAACATTTTAAGCAGCAACAGGGTCCAATAATAGGAACACGCTATCCATTGTTTCTCTTCCCAATGAGCAACCGTCGTATTTCATTCCAACTTCATGAGTTTGAATGGTCTGATGTAATTTCGTTTTGAAATTCCATTCAAGTCCACTAATGGTAATAATTCGCTAATGCCCTAGCTAGCCAGCTAACTCATATTCATCATGCTTAATATAGACGTAAGCGATGCAGAAAACATGCCTGAAGCAGCAAAGCAAAATGCAACAATTACGCATCATGCTGCTATAGGACAGAGGCATATATATTCCAACACATTAAAGGTGAGGAGAGGAGCTCATTTGACTGGTGAAGATTTGACTCGGCTGTGTTATACCCAAACACGTCTTCTTTGCCACTTGCGCAGGAAGGCGGGACAGAGGAGTACTTGCGCCAGGCTACGCCAGGCACGTAATTTCAACATACGCCTGGACACACCCCACTGGCGCGGCGCACCCCCCATTCGCCGCGCCTGCACCGCGCCTGCGCCTGGTCAACGAATTTAGAGCCCAGAGTTTATAAGGTCGATGTAATAGGATTTTCTCTTGATCGGTTTAAGGTAATTTCGATAAATGCTCATGGAAACTTTATTTACCGAATAAATTCTAAATTGCGATTTCGTTTTAAGTCATTCCATCACGTGTCAACATTCTTGGAGGACAACATCAAAGAAGAAGAGATTTCATGTAAACATGGGGTGTGTTAAAGCTGCAGTTGGTAAGTTTTAGGAAAGTAACTTTTTGTTATTTTTGCTGAAACTGTCACTGCATACAGACAGTATTACATAAAACTAGTACTTTTATTTGTAAAAATAATTTGTAATTTTAAAAAGGCTCCTTTAAACCCACCTACTGCTCCTACTGCAATTTAAAAGAATCTTTCGGACCGACCAAAAAGAACCAATTAGAGCCAGGATGGTGTCTGACAGCTGTCAAACAGTGCAAATGCACGCGCTGCAGTCAACCTCCTCCCTCTTCTTCCTTAGTTCACGCCAGAGCTCAGTCAAGTTCAAATCTCTGAGAGCGGGTTCAGGAGCTTAGTACCATCAGCGAGGAAAAAAATACAGATACCTCAGTTACCAGAAACAGCACACTGGGCTAAGACAAGTAAAATAAGGAAGCCAGAAGAAAAGAAAGCACAAAAGAAAGAACTGAACAAAACCCAGGATAAACCCAGAGTGAACAGAGTGGCTTTTTAGAGGTGGAAGGAACTTTGTGATCTGGAAGGATTAAAAACTGATGCAGAGTTCGCAACTTTTCTCCTTGACAGGTAAACCCTTGCTTTATTCGTTGGTTCATTTCTGCTCTGCAAAGAAGCGAGTTGGCGTCGCTGACATGCTCGCCAAACTAACCCCAGCCCTAACCAGCATCGATTCATTTTCGCTCTGCAAATAAGCGAGTGAACGTTGCTTACAAGCACAGTCGCTGTTCGAATAGCCAGAGTCTTGTAATTGTTACAGTACTCCACAGTGCATGTGATGTTACTGTGAATGCAGTCGAGCTAACATTAGCTAGTTTCAGATGCGAGGGCTAACATTACTGGGGTAATTACTGCTTTATTAGAAAGCAGCAGAAAATATCTTTATGAAGTGACCTGGCAGTCTTATCAGTTTTATTGTTGTCCTTATAAATATGTGTAACGTTTCTGTGCTCTCACAGCTAAACGCTAACATGCATGATTTACTGGCCATTCAGCTGGATTCACAACAGTTGCACTAATAAAAAATGGGTAACTTACTGAAATAAACATATGCTGGGTTATTAATGAATACGTACTGCTGTAGATTACTTTTCATGTTGACATGATTTATTTCTGCTCATTTATCAGGCGCGTCGTTAGACCTGAAAAATCCGGGGCTAATCCGGGTTCCTCCCTTTATTGAAAATAATTAGTCCTGGCTAATTCTATATGGGTTTCCTTTATTAACACGTTTTCCAACTCAAGAATAATCAAGTGGCAATCGAAGATACGGCTTCTCTCCCTCATGCAATCTAAAAGCGACAAAATAATGGGCTGCATTCAGGACTGAAAAATAGTTTAATTTTAATTAGGTCTATGCACCTGCAATCGGTGACAGTAGTCCTTTACTTGGTTCCGTGCATCATGTTGCTGAAAAATGATGTCAGTGAATTTCACATGCCCTTTGATGTTTTGCACTTTCGTTTAACCTGAGTCGGGTTTAATAAAGGAAAAGGGAAAGCTCGGATGTTCGCCCCATGGCAGCAGGTAGTGGTACTACACCTTAACAATCAATTCAGAATCATCCCAGCCCTAGTGTGAATGAAGGAAAACCATCAAGAATTAGCCAGGACTAATTATTTTCAATAAAAGAAGTGATATCAGCCGCAGAATTTTCAGGTCTAACGACATGACTGTTTGTTGGCCAGCAGTGTTGACAGTTCGTAACAGTAACGTCTAGCCTTGGCAACTTAGCCACTTTCATAATGTGAACCCACAAAATCTATCCGCAGTTGCATACATAACAGCTCACGTGCCTTCCCGTGCACGGCAGCCTTCTGGGGGAGGGTTTTAGGAGAGCAGTGAAGAGGGAGGGGGAGGGATCTGAAAGTCGCCTTTTTTCACATTTTTATGCGAAGTCGTCTCGCTCCTCAAAGTTACCAACTGCAGCTTTAAAGCTGTAGTATACGATCTGACAATCAGTTGAGAAAGATTCAGGCCTACCGCCTCAGCACACAAAAACTTTGAAATGCCTACATTAATCGCGGAAATAGCAACTGAAAAATAATACCCTGCTACCGAAACTGCAAAAACCGCAACATAAACTGTTGACTCGTAGCATAAGACTATGAAACTGCAACATCTTCTATAGCATCCGTCTTTGCCATTTACTGCGCTTGCGCGTACCGGCCCAGGCTGCTTTCAGAGATAGCGGAATCAGGCGTGTCTCCTTCGGTTGGTAAGTAAAACTTCCAAATATGACGTTATTGTTAATGCAGATGTGTAACAATGAATTGTAAGACGTAGCTGTTACATCCACATTCTCGTAAATTCGCTTATTTTAGCATGTCACCCTGCCGAAAATGAACGATGCACCGTCGATTTCGCTATAGTCTTAGAGTTGCCAACTTGACGACTTTCTCAAGACGTATACATACGTCTTATGTGGACAAACAATCCCGATTTGGAAAGTCGCCAGATTAAGAGAGAAAGTCGTCAAGTTGGCAACTCTAAGACTATAGCGAAATCGACAGTGCATCGTTCATTTTCGGCAGGGTGACATGCTAAAATAAGCGAATTCACGAGAATGTGGATGTGACAGCTACGTCTTATAATTCATTGTTAAGCATCTGCATTAACAATAACGTCATATTTGGAAGTTTTACTTACCAACCGAAGGAGACACGCCTGATTCCGCTATCTCTGAAAGCAGCCTGGGCCGGTACGCGCAAGCGCAGCAAATGGCAAAGACGGATGTGAAAGATGATGTTGCAGTTTCATAGTCTTATGCTACGAGTCAACAGTTTATGTTGCGGTTTTTGCAGTTTCGGAAGCGGGGTATTATTTTTCAGTTTCTATTTCCGCGATTAATGTAGGCATTTCAAAGTTTTTGTGTGCTGAGGCTACGTTTTCTTTGTTAGGCCTGTAGGTGTGTCACAAGTTTTTTCATGCCTTGTTTACTTTCTTCAACTCTAAATGACTAATTAAGTACTAACCCTACTAGCACTCTGTTTTGTCTAGTTTAATTTCTAATCCTTAATAATATACTAATCCTGTAGATAACATACTAACTTCCACACAGACCACTAACTCAACTAATTGATTCTCTCCAATTTCCACACTAATCTGTACGCGGTCCACACTGACAGCCCATACGTAGCCCTGACACAACCCTAACAGCCCTAACTAAGTCCACACTGGCCCTGAATTGGCTACCCTTGCTTAGCCCTTAGCTCTCTGCACTCAAAATAGGCTATATCTAAATGTATATATAATCTAATATTTATTTATATTGTATTCATCTAAAATAGGTGCATTCAGATAATAATATAAAAAATTGTAAGTGCAATAGTCAGATCAATTGATAAACATGTTTATTAAATAACATTATAAATAAATATAAATAATGTAAATAAATAACATTACATAGCTCTCTGCACTCAAAATAGGCTATATCTAAATGTATATATAATCTAATATTTATTTATATTGTATTCATCTAAAATAGGTGCATTCAGATAATAATATAAAAAATATTCGGTGCAATAGTCAGATCAATTGAGAAACATGTTTATTAAATAACATTATAAATAAATATAAATAATATAAATAAATAACATTACATACAATACAGGAAATAACATTGCCCTTTCTAGGCCCACACAGGGCCTGCACTCAAAATGGATATAATTTATCTACATTTATATGTATTACAATATAATTTAATTTGTATTAATCCAGATGCACATAAATAATACCATTAATAATACCATAAACCATACCATAAACAGTCAGAATTCAATTTGTATAATAAACATATACATTACAACACACAGACAAACACACTTTTTTTTATTTGGATTTTTAGACATTACTATGGCAAAACTGGCCACACACACACACACACACACACACAATTACTGTGCAGTGAGCCCGCGTTGGTACCGCTGTTTGCGTCCACCCCCCCTGTCTCTGGCATTCCGGAACCAGACCTTAATTTCCTATTCTATTTGTGCTGCTGATGGGGCTTCAATTGCGCCTCTTCTTACAGCATCTGTATTAATAAAACAATAATAGGTGTGAAAAAAATGTAACACTTATGTTTTCAACATAAGTGCGATATGAACCAGTTTGATTATTTGATGAGCTTTTCAATCAGAAGTTTGATTTAAATATATTTAAAACCTTTATGTAAAGGTACAGTTTGTGACTTTAGTAATTTGTTTCCAAAATTTGTGCTACCCATTTACACATTTATTCTTTTTCATGAATATTTAGTATTAATAAGGAAATAAGTCCGGTCTGACCGGAGTAGGTTTTGCAGCTAAAGGTGTTTAAGACTGGTCATTCAAAATGGTAATTCAGAGGTTCCAGTATATGTTAAATCAATATATATTATATTGTATGTACTGAGGGATTCAAATAATAACTACATCATAAAAACATAAGACAAGCCTTTTGAAAAAAATCTGTAAAATGTGATTTAATAGAGAATGCAATTTCTGGTTGGGAATAAATTAGGACACCCCCACATATTATCCCACTTAAAATGGTTAAAATCACATACAGGTGAATCAGATCAAGAGTGCTTTCACAATGTCCATAAATCCGATGGCAAGAACCACTCCAGCTGATAATCAGCACTCAGCCGACACAGCAAGACGCAGCAGGCATGGACGTTTGACCTCCAAAAAGAGCACAATAGCATGATGCACCGCCCACCGAATTCAGAATTTTTTAGTCTGTTTCTACCCTAATATTGGTGCCAGATTCGTGCAAATGCAGTTCTGGGGTTCTACCTTTTCACTAAAAAGGCATACCACGTTTCATTAAAATTGGTGCTGACCAGGCCAAAAAGTGTCTGATTTGACATCAAATGACCCCTAAGATACAGTAGCTTTGTAGATGAAGAGAATCCAGTGTATAAAATACCTGTCAAAGAGTGATGGCCAACCAATTTTATCAATTGCAATTGTAAACTTACCTATGACGACCCTCTTCAATTTAAGGTCCCTGAACGCCAACTTGTTGTTGGACCCATTCCAGTTTATCTCCATGGCTAGAGAATGGGCAATCAACGTCGACAGGACCCTTCTTGATGTTACCTGGACACTTGAGCCACCAATAGTTGCCAGATAAGCAGTCTGAGAAAATAAACAAAAGTAGAGATTAGCTCATCTGTTTCTAAAGTAAGGCTGTTCCTATAGCAATGAATAGGCTATTTATGATGGACAAAACACATAAAGCACAAAAAGCTACTACAAGTAGTCTGAATCCATTTGATGTTTCTAACTCTGGTGTTCCTCATGCTCCTCACCAAAAAAAGAACACAGTGAGACTTACAGCCCTGGACTGGTGGGCCGAATAGTGATCGAATTCAGTGAGGAGTAGCTGTTCATTTTTACATTTTTACTTTTACTGTAGTGCCTTTTCTTTTTACCTACCAATTCCTTTTGATAATTGGTGTCCTGCAGTTTTTGCTCCACGCTGCTGAGGTCCACAGAGCTTTGTAATGGTAGCACCGTGTCGTCCGGCAACCTGGGATCTCTGCCTGTGTTTGCTCTTGCCAACATTGCGACTGTCCTTTCAAGCACAGACAGCCTATCTTTAATTTCCTCCAGTGTGGAAACTATATATCTTTCGAGACCTAAAAAGAAGACAGTGGAGTGGAGGTATTCAATCATGTGTGAAAATTAGGAAACCCTATGAAAACCAGTATATTTTCAATCAAAATACAGTTTATTATATAGTGTACAGTGTTTCCCGCAGAAAATTGTTCAGTGAAGGTGGTGACAGGCGGGGGGTGGGGGGGTTGGGGGGGGAGGTGGGTATTTAAAAAAAAAAAAAATACATACTGTTTTTTATATATATATATATATATATATACACACAGTATCTCACAAAAGTGAGTACACCCCTCACATTTTGACAATGAATTTATTATATCTTTTCAAGGGACAATGCTACAGAAGTGAAACTTCTATATATTCTAGAGTAGTCATGATACAATATGTGTAGCAGTGTCCAAATACCTGAACAAACAGTCACTATTTCCAAAATGGATGGCAACAAAAGTGAGTACACACCCCAATTGATAATGGTCAACCAAGCAATGAAACGCGACTTGTTCATCATGTTCATGCTTTTGTCTGTTCGACTGGGCCATATGAGGTTGTGTAACATGTTGAAGAGTTAAATGTTAGTGCTTTAGGTGCAATGCTTTCATTCTGGTCACTGTAGGGTCAACATGGCACCTCATGGGAAAGAACTCTCTGAGGATCTGAAAAAGAGAATTGTTGCTCTCCACAAAGATGGTCTAAGCTACAAGAAGATCTGTGAAACCATGAAACTGAGCTCGGTGGCCAAGGTTATCCGGCGGTTTTCCAAGACGAGTTCTGCCCGGAAAATGCCTCGTAAGGGTCGACCGAAGAGGTTGAGTCCTCGTGCTCTGTGCCAGGTGCACAAGTTGGCTTCAGAAAACAGACGCAGGAGTGCTGGCAGCATTGCTGGCAGCATTGCTAACAAGGTTGTAGCAGTGGGATAACAGCCTGTCAGTGCTCAGACCATACGCCATGCTCTGCGCAAAGTTGGTCTGCATGGCCGTCAGCCAAGATGGAAGCCTCTTCTGAAGCTAGCCCACAAGAAAGCCCGAAAACAGTTTGTTGAAGACAACTAGTCCAAGAACATGAACTACTAGAACCATGTTCTGTGGTCTGACGAGACCAAGATAAACTTGTTCGGCTCAGATGGTGTCCAGCATGTGTGGCGGCGCCCTGGTGAGAAGTATCAAAACAAGTGTGTACTGCCTACAGTCAAACATGGTGCTGACAGCATCATGGTCTGGGGCTGCATGAGTGCTTCTGGTCCTGGGGAGCTGCACTTCATTAATGGAATAATGGATCCAACATGTACTGTGAGATTCTGAAGCAGAACATGACACCCTCCCTTCAGAAACTGGGCCGCACGGCTGTTTTCCAACATGATAACGACCCGAAACACACCTTCAAGATGACAACTGCCTTCCTGAAGAAGCTGAAGGTGATGGTATGGCCAAGTATGTCTCCAGACCTGAATCCCATTCAGCACCGGTGGGGCATCCTCAAGAGAAAGGTGGAGGAACAGCAAGTGTCCAACATCCACCAGCTCCGTGATGTTGTCATGGAGGAGTGGAGGATCCCTGCAACAACCTGTGCAGCTCTGGTGAATTCCATGCCTCGGAGAATCAAGGCAGTGCTGGACAACAATGGCGGTCACACGAAATATGGACACTATGGACACAATTTGGCATGTTGACGGTGAGGTGTACTCACTTTTGTTGCCACCCATTTTGGAAATAGTGACTGTTTGTTCAGTTATTTGGACAGTGCAGTAAATCTACACTGCTACACCTATTGTGCAATGACTACTCCAGAATATATTCAGTTTTCATTTCTGTAACATTGTCCCTTAAAAAGATATACTAAATTAATAGTCGAAATGTGAAGGGTGTACTCACTTTTGTGAGATACTGTATATGTAAAATATACTATTAAGTAGAAGAAGTGGGGGAACACAATGTATGTCGCATAGACTAGCGATAGGAGCAAATATACTGTACATTGTATTCCTCTTCCTGCATTCTCTCTGGTACATAACGGGTATCACAAATCGCAAGCAAGGAAAATAGAACAAGAGTACCGAGAGCTTGTGAGATGTCTTGGTACGCTATGGCAAAAATTGAGAGGCTAGTGTGCACATGTCGTTCATAGACACTAGAATAAACGCGTTCGTAGTTCGTTCATTTGTCAGTAAATACAGGGGTCTATTCTCCCATGCGCTTAAGTCGAAAAAAGCGCGTAGCTACGCGCTTTTCAGCCTACGCGTATTCTCCCCTCGACTTAAGTCTGTGCATTACGCGCCTTGAAGGCAGTTACGCGCTTGGGGCGGAGCAAGGCCAAAATCGGGGCGTTTCCGGGCGTTTCTCATGCAAATAACACTTGCGCGTATTCTCCCCCTGGCTTACGCGCTTTTTCTGTTAAGCGCTTTTGAGGGCTGTATTAAGGTCAAGCGCCATCATGAGGCGAAATTGAATATTGCGTTTGATGTCGGTTATAGGCCGAATTTTAACATTACTTTTATTTTATTTAACATGGTAAAGGTTGAGACATTTAATATTCGATTGTTCTTCCTTATTTCTAAACTACATTTCTCAAAGCCATGATAATTTATCAAACGAAATCATCACATGATATTATGCATCAGCCTCTTCTCCAATCAGTTAAATTACAAACACAAAACAATTAATTAATACGAGTATACATAAGACCATCATTCTACCAAGCCCTCAAAATCTAAAGCCAAAATGCCAGTCCTGCATTTGCTTGCACTCATGCGTGATTGGGAAAGAGTAAGGGGAGCGTGCCGAGCTCGAAGACTAACACGCATATGTCGGCTTCGCTGGACATCCTGGGACAAACAAACATCGAGTGCATCCAGCGCTTTCGCCTGGACCGTGCATGAGGCAATCATCTATCTTTGCCAACTTCTGGATGAACAGCAATCCAGCCGCAGCAATTATCCACAAAACATACCCGTGGTCATCAACGTCAGAACTGCGCTGTCGCTCCTGGCATCTGGGTCATTTCAGAGAGTGGCTGGTGATGTTATTCACATCACAGGCGTCTGTGTCAAGGTGTCTGACGCAGTTCGTTGGCGCTTCAAGTTCTTCTCCATGCACTTCCACTGCAGAAAGAGTGGATGCCATCCCCTCCTCCTGTGCAGTGAAATGCCCAGGGGATGATGGTTGCCCACCACCTGTTGCTTGTACACTTCTCCGGTGTGCAGAGAACCTGGCTTTTACAGCGCCCCGCAGATCTCTCCATTTATGCATTAAATCGGGGATACTGTGCTTACATCTCCCCACCGAAGCCACATCCAGAAAGATTTGCAGATTAATTCCTCGGATCAGCCTTCATTGCTTGCTTGCCATACAACACCAACATCTGTGAAATTTGGTTTTCGGCTTTGGCTCGACGTTTCCATCATTGTCTTCCATGTTCTATTAACAAAATGCGACTGCCCTGTATGTTCGTGATAATCTAAAAAGTTGTGATATTCTCACGAGTGAGGGGATTGATTTTCTAATTGAGGATATCTGTATCAACTAACTCGAGTCCTAGTAATTTTTTACCATCGGTAATACTGTGTAATTTAATGTGTGAATAAAGATATTAGTAAATAGGCTACTCTAGATTGAGCCCTACCCTGGTAAATACCAAAGCACTATCCATTTGTTAATCAATTTTAGCCTTTAAAGAATAGCCGACATGGGAAGAATCATTATCAGTAAATGGGATAATTGATTATAATAAAGTATTAGGCACAAGTTCAAGTGAATGTGTCGCTCAAATCAAATAGGATGATAGGCTATGGATATGGAATTCCGTCATTACTGAGGCGGTGTCGGGGAGGGGAGATGATCGCGTGCGGGGTAAGAATCCTTGTTAAAGCGTTTCCATTTCCTTCAGTTGCAAACCTGACATCGGAGTGGTTTTCAAGTGCACAATTTCTAAATGAGATCATATAAACTGTCTTTGATTGTCTTTGTGTGACTAGAATGTTCCCTTTGTCTTCTTCCCTGTCTTCCACGGAACAAACAGGCTGGTGTAGGAGGGGCACATTTTCAGTGATCTGATTGCGCTGGTTGAGACGCGCTAAATTTTTTTTTTATTATTTCATTATCGCGGCAATTTGTTTGTATGCACAGCTTTAATGCCATGGTGGCTAGAGTAAGAAATAACAAGTGTTTGTCACTTACATATCCCCCGCGGCCGCAATTTTATGTGTCCGTACGGACGGAGCCCAATGCTATATCCCCCGCTTCGCGCTAATCGTGCGGCGGGGGATAAATAAAGAGATGTCTGAATTACGTCTTGTAATTGGTATGGCCTACTATTACAGCGGCATATAAAACCTTGTGTCATCACAATAACAAACTTCACAGGAAAATAAAAAATAAATATGAAATAATAATAATTATTATAATAATATAAATTGATAAATATAGTTTAAAATAAAAATGTTTAATTTTGCATGTAAGAATAGTGGGCATTTCGTTTCTTATCAGTTTGGAGATACGAGGTTTTCTCAGCAGGCCGACGATATTCAAATTTAAAGTCTGGTTTGCATTTTCCATGGATCACAAACGCGTTTTCATGGTTAATCAGAAAATCCTTTTTCCATGTTTTCCTGATAGCCATGATCAATGAGCTTTGTACAGAGTCTGCCTCTTTTTGGATCAGTCACACCTCTTTCATAAGGCCGCCTACATTCTGAAGTTAAGCTCTGTGGGCGTGATCGAAGTGAGTAGGGGAGAATACGCTTAACTGACTTACGCGCTAATGGGAGAATAGACCCCATAGTGCGTTCAGTTCACGTTCGCCCAAAATATGAACGCATTCATGAACTATCGTTCATTGAACGCTTTCAGGTACAACTCTGGCGCGTTTAACGTAACATAGTGGTTAACAGCAATGCACACGCATGGCATCAGAGCTTTTTTCTCCTCTGCGCAACTTAGCCAAGGCGCAGAGCTGTTCTAGCTAAGGCGGCCGCCTTAACTATGAAGCGTTGCGGGAAACACTGGTGTATTTGATATCAGTTTTAATGATACTGAGGGATTCAAGTAATATTACTACAACATAAAAACATAAGAAAAGCATTTTAAAGGAACATTTATCCTATTTAAACCTCACATTTTTTGATGCCACTGATTGTTGACGTGTTGAAGTGAGAGCCATAATGAGCTCTAAAGAGCTGTCTAATACCCTCAGAAAGTAGATTGTGGCTGCTTACGAGTCTGGTAAGTATTGAAAAAGATCCCAAAAGAATTTGACATCAGCCATTCCACCATCCAGAAAAGTATTTACAAGTGGAGGACATTCACATGTGTAAATAATTTTTCCGGATGGTGGAATGGCTGATGTCAGATTCTTTTCAGATCTTTTAAAATAATTTACTATACTTGTAAGCAGCCATAGTCTTCTTTCTGAGGGTCTCAGACAGCTCTTTAGATCCCATCATGTCTCTTACTTCAATACATCAACAGGTGGAGTACAACAAACAAAACAAGGTTTAAATAGGATAAATGCTCCTTTAGAATGCCGGGTAATGATACTGTGATCACACACTCTTGATTCGAATCTTGACACTCAAACTCCACAACTCCGCCTTAAAATAGTAAAGCCATACATATAATCTTACTATTGACACCCTTTTCAATTTGGCTTATTGAACATCTTTACACACAATTCCAGGCCTAACACACAGAAATCGAACTGGAAGCAATTTGATTTCTATTGTTAAACAAAACTAAACAAAATGGTTCATATCAGTGCCTCAGACTCTGTCCTATAAAACGGTTAAACATGATATGCATGACGTACCTGATGACAATGAAGGCTGCCTCACAAGTGGGTCCACTGGGAGGGGCTGAATCACTGGTGGAGGTGGGCTTACATGAACATGGGTCGTTTGAACCTGGCTCAGTGGTGGGTCATCATCCAGTAGTTGGGTTGCCGTTTGACTTGGGTGTGAATTTGCTGCAAACACAAGACAATGTCAACACCACACAACTACCCAGCCTGGAGTTGAATTGTAAAAATCTTGCATCAGGATGTCTTGCTATTTTTTTTTTACTCAAATAGGGGTGGAGGGTTGTTTTTTTTAATCTGCATAACCTACTGTACCTGATGATCATGAAGGGTGCATCATAAGTGGGTGCATTGGGGGGGGTTGAACCATTGGAGGAGGTGGGCTCATAAGAGCATGCTTTTCTTGACTGAATGGATCATCCACTTGTTGGGCCAGGTGTTGACTTGCAGGTGAGCTGAAGTCGGTCATTGGTGGTGGTGCAACCGGTGGCCCATGAAATGCCACTTTTTTTGGCCTTTTTTGCACAGGCTCAGGCGATGTCAGATATCGTTTAGTTGGTCTGCAAAGAAACAACATTTAAAAATAACAACACAACAAATTTGTATTTTTTTTTTTTCATTCATATTTTGGAACCCCGAAATTACACCTGTATCCCAGAGGCGGCCTCAATTTTTTAATTACAGTTTTTGCCCATTTCTTGCAAACATTTTGCAAAACTTGGCTCATTGTGTCAAAACTCTACACACAAGCACATGAGACATGATCCAGATATTCAATACTGTACACTACAGTATAAGGTATGGTTACACTGTGTTTAAGGTATAGCAACATCAACTTAAGATTTTGTTACTTTGGTTTAAATATGGGTCAATAGTGTTAAAATAATGGGCAAAAAATGTAACTTCAATAATAACTGGCACAATTTACTTTCCTTACTGTCAGAACTCATCCCCCTTTCCCCAAAGCATAAAACTTACTGTCTGGACCGCTGGCATCTTTCCAGCTCCTCCGGCTCACTGGCAACAGTAGGATGGTTTTCGGCCATTTTGGCTTTGTATCTTGCCTTTTCATAATTATCTGTAAGGGAAAAAGTCTGTCAGACCCACCTTTATGTCTGTGTGAAATCATCAGGCATTATTGGTGCAGAAGACCTTAGAAATTCCAGTTGTAATCCTAGAAAAAATTAATATGTTTTAAATACGAGAATACACTTGTTCACCAACCCTTATTGGGAAAAAAGAAAATACTAAGTCTTTAGAAAGAATTTTGCAGTCAGCATTATTTTCAAGTCTTGGAAAAAGAAGGAAAAACCTACCTGCAGTGGCCAAAACTGAGATGCAGTGTGTTGTCCATGTTGATCCAGGAATTTCGTGCATCAACAAAGCCATCCTTAATTTATTAGGATCTGTATATGGTGGCCAGAAGGTCATGGAGACCTCCTCATTTATCCATTTGTTGCTGACAATTCCAACTGAGGCGTCAGGGAACTCCACAATACTATACATCACTGGCCTTTAAAGTGAAAAGGTCAAAAAAAGGGTCAAAAAGGGTTAGAATGATATGTATCCAAATAAAGTGGATGGGGGGACGGGGGGGGACTAATTAATATGGAGGAGAGGAATGGCTGCCCACTGTGAAGACATGGGAATCAAAACATATTTTTGGGTGATATCTGACAGGAGGTAAATTTGATTTGTGCTTTCCAGATCACTGGCTTTATAAAAGCCTATGTCTTTTGAGTCCATGGGGCTGGAGTGCAGGGAATGTAATGTCAGGAACCTCCTAAAAATGATGTACTTTGTATTTGTTCTCTCATCACAGAGGATGTTCTGTACTAGACCCAAACTGCCTTGAGCCATTACACAGTTGTCACCAACTGTTGTGGCAACGCAGAACAGTTCAAAGATTGCCTTCTTATATTGTGTACAATGAGGCAAGGTGGGGATTGTTGGTCCGGACGTGTGTTTGATTTTCAGTATTGTCTTGTCAGCATTTCTGTTTTTTTTGGGTGTCACAAAGGCCTTTTCCAGAGTTATCTGTCAATATATTTGTTGTAGCACAAATTGTGGTTTTCTGCAAATTTTTTAAAATTTCCTCATATAATTTTCAAATGGAAAAGCTGATACTCCATCTAAAGCTCCATATTTTCTGACATCATCCGCCAAATGACACAAGTTATGCACATTGTACACCAATTCACCCGCTCCATACAACTGCTCAAATTGATCTAGGAAGTGGATCATTAGGGCCTCAGCGAAGTCACAGTAGTATTTGCAGAGAGCAGGGGAGAGCATAAGATACATGGCTATGGAGAGATTTAGGAAATTTGTGTAATGAGAAGATGAAAGGATGTCTTGCTACACAATTGGGCCTGTATACAGAAGGAATTGCCGATATTCAGTGGCTTTCCACCTGTCAATTTCTGATAAACCTCTTGGCTTTCGTTGAAATTCAATTGGGATGTATTGTCTTAGTTCCATCAGTCTCACAGAGATAGCCATCAGTGCCTGAGAGCCCAGCCTACAAGAAAAATCACCTCTCATCCAAAAACGGATCAATTTCCGAGTGACACCAAGACAAACAAGATGCATGTAATCCAAGATGAACATTGTGACCATGGCTACACTAAGCCGTGTAAGGGGGGAGTTGCCCTTGTGGTGGTCCTCATCCACTTTTCTCAAAAACTGATCATCTGTGCGGAGCACAGCTGTTTTTTCAGGGAAAGTCATGTGGTTGTTTACATAGACTCCCTCTTGAGTACAACGCTCAAACCCAAAATACCCATTGTGCCCTTTGATGTTTTTTAGAAATGACCTTGCAGGAGAGTCACAGATGAAACAGTCTATCTTCAAAGAGAAGGTCTTTCCAGCCACCTCAAAACCATTCTTAAGCCTTGCTACCTCCTCCACAAAGTCAAACAAATACTCATCCAAGTCCAGAGGCTTTGTCTTGCCACAAAACATTCCAATCACAAAGGGTTCCTACTCAAATGGCACTTTGCCTAAAATTGGCCACAACTGCAAAGCTGAGCTCTTGTACAAGGGCAAACCATCCACATTAATTTGGAGGCCAATCGTCTCACTAACATTGTGAAGGACATATGTTGGAATTGTCTGAAAGTGTGTGAGAATGCCAAAGTGTAAATATTCTCCTCCTTTTATGTTCTTTACATTGGCTGCTATTTTAGCTGTTTGTAGCAGGGTTCGAGCTTGCTTTGGTAGGCTTGGATGGAACTCCCGTAGCACATTAAGAAGATCTGAGAGGGTGTTCTGTGGCACATCATTCCTCAGAGCCCATTCACATAGAACCTTTGTCAGTTTGGAACATTCATCTTCTGTACCGCCTTCATCACTACTTTCACCCTCACTCTCTGTGTCACTCTCATCACCACAACAGTCACCATCCAAGATTACACCATCAACCCTCTTATCATTTGTATGACAGTCATCAAATTAACTTGTGCAGTCCATAAAAATATCATCCTCCTCCTCAGCATTGTCATTCAGGGCTAGATTGAATTCAGGGTCAACATCACTCAAAACATCTTCTCCAGAACATGGCTCAAAAGAATCAAGGATTCTCAGTGTGCGCCTGCGTTTAGTCCAGTAACTGCTGCATGCCATGTCCCTGCAAATAGATCAAATTTGGGCTGGACTGTCATCACAGGCAGCCATTCCATTCAATATCAAGCACAATACTATACTATATACAATGAAAATGTTAAATGTCCTTCTCTTAATTTTGATTCAGATTCACATCTATAGTTTAAAATATTCCTGGCTACGTAGTTTGGCCTGCCGGTATAGGCCTACATGTATATAGACTTATACTGTATGCACTACTTGCATGTGTATATTTTCGGCAACATTGGGCTATAGGGACTGTTATCATGGGCAGCTATTCCATTCCATCAGAAACATGCCTAAGTCTATATCCAATGACAAGTTAAATGTGTAATGAACTTTATTATTTTAATTCAGACTCATATCCATTGTTTTTTTGTATTATATTAGATATTTTTGATTATGTCAGTATTTTTGTATTTAGATTCGCTTTTACAGTACATATTTTGGTAACATTGTGAAATATTTATATAGACTAAACAGCCCAAGTTCATTCTGGTAGCCAAACATGTACCCTACATGACCGCATCACATGGGTACGGGAATGCGAGATCATTCGCGAGACATATGCGTCCCTGACACCATGTTGGGCACAGACACCACCATCTGCCAAATCTCTACAGCGCATGCACGACTGGGCGAAACAACCGAAAGTGCATGTGCTATACACATCACGTACCTACTTATGTCACGGTACACAATATTTTGATTGGTTATATCGGTCATGACGAATCATCGCCTGGAGGAGAAGTACGCAAACAAACGCTCACATTAACAGACTACGTGGGTCGGTGGCGATCACGACATTAGAAGCCCATCCTCCAGAGCAGTTTTTAATCACTGATACGGTAAGTTCTGAATAATAGTAGGCTACTCAGTTACATGTACATCAGATGGAAACATAAAATTAAGTATTTTGCTTTTTAATTTTATATTGGGCATTTTTTGTCGAATTAAGGTCGACCGGTAACCAGAGATGAAATGCCCATCCATTAGAATCTGTCTACAATTTAACCAAACATAAAGTATGATCACTGAATTGTATAATCAATAACATGTAGAGAAGATGAAAACGTGAAATTACTATATTGTAATGTGTTAATTCGAAATAAGTTAACATTTTTGTCGAGTTCAGCACGAAGGGGTCTATTCTCCCATGCGCGCAAGTCGAAAAAAGCGCGTAGCTACGCGCTTTTCAGCCTAAGCGTATTCTCCCTTTGACTTAAGTCTGTGCATTACATGCCCCGAAGGCAGTTTCGCACTTGGGGTGGAGCAAGGCCAAAATCGGGGCGTTTCTCATGCAAATAACACTTACGCGTATTCTCCCCCTGGCATACGCGCTTTTTCTGTTAAGCGCTTTTGAGGGCTGTATTGAGGTCAAGCGCCAACATTAGGCGAAATGGAATATTTCGGTTGATGTCGGTTATAGGCCGAATTTTAACATTAATTTTATTTTATTTAACATGGTAAAGGTTGAGACATTCAATATTCGATTGTTCATCCTTATTTCTAAACTACATTTCTCATAACCAAAATAAATTATCAAACAAAATCATCATATGATATTACGCAACAGCCTGTTCTCCAATTAGTTCAAATACAAACGCATTACAAACAATTACAAACATACCGGTGGTCATCAAGGTCACAACTGCGCTGTCGGTCCTGGCATCTAGGTCGTTCCTGAGAGTGGCTGATGATGTCATGCACATATCACAGGTGCATGTGTCAAGGTGTCTGACACAGTTGGTTGACACTATGCTGCACCACATCAGCCACTTTTCCCCAAAACTCCAGCTGAAAGACGGAGAGTGAAGGGGGCTTCTACCGGGTCGTCAGGTTCCCCAGTGTTGTGGGAGCCATTGATTGTACTCACATTGCAATCAGAACCCCTTCCACTAATAACAATATGTACGGAGGCCGAAGACTTCGGCACAGCATTGATGTTCAGATTGTGTGCGTTCACGATACGCGCATATTAAGCATCTGTGCCAAATTCCCTGGCTCGGCCCATGACGCCAATGCACTGCGCAGCTACTTGAAATGCCAGATATGATAAAACCTCATATCTGCAAAATGATAAACTTCGAAGGAAAATAAATTAATATAAAATAAAGAATATATAGAAATTGATAAATATAATTTAAAATATAAATAAAATAAAACGTTTAATTCTGCATGTAAGAATAGTGGACATACGAGTCTTTGTTTCTTATCAATTTGGAGATACGAGGTTTTATCAGCAGGCCCACGATATTCAAATATAAAGTCTGATTTGCGTTTTCCATGGACCACAACTGGATTTTCATGGTTAATCAGAAAATCCTCGTTCCATGTTTTCCTGATAGCCATAATCAATGAGCTTTGTACAGAGTCTGCCTCTCTTTTGGATCAGTCACACCTCTCTCATAAGGCCGCCTACATTCTGAAGTTAAGCGCTGTGGGCGTGATCGAAGCGTGTAGGGAAGAATACGTGTAACTCAAAAGCGCTTAACTCAAATCGCGTAAAAAAGGACTTACGCGCTAATGGAAGAATAGACCCCGAAGTAACTAACTAGCCAGCAAAGCTAGCACGTGTTAACTAGCCAGAAACTAGCTGTCAGTAACATGGCCTCGCGTTGTCGCTAATGTCGTATTAATTGCATTGCACAGGTTGGTAGCTGATGGAAAATGACATTTGGAGATGGGACCAGCTCGGTAAGTTATTATACTTTTACACTCAAGCAGGACATTTAGGCATTTCGATAACGATGTAGCATGGACCGACATGTCCCCGGGGTGGCTCCGACAGCCATTTGACCCGTCGATAGCCGTTGGTTTCATCTGTGTTTAGTTGTGGTTTTAGTGTACCGATTCGGTTCTTAAATGGGACTATTAACTGTTGACATAAATTGGAAACTCCTGCGCAGCGAGGTGACAGTATAGGGGATGGTATGATTTACTCGATGCAAAAATGGTCGCGGTGGGCCACCGCACCTTAATGTTTGGCTTATTAGTTGTTTAAGACAAGCGGTACGGTGACAACGGAATAGAACGTCGGGTGGAAAGCCGTGTGCACGCGCTGTGTGGTTGTCTTTAAACTGACGTTAGCTAGTCAGGCGACACAGGCTAACAGTTAGCTAGCATATGTTTAATGTTATGATTTAATATACTTTACATATTTATACTCACCTCGAAACGAAACGGATTAACCTACTACCTAAATATTCGACCTACACTTAACAATACCTAAAACTACTACTTACAACTAACGTTACCTATTGAAAATACTATGTACAGGTATATACTCAATATTAATATTCTAAATTTAAATAGAAAAATGCGCTATAAAACACTAATACAAAAACACTACTAAATTCGTTGAAATATAAAAAATATAGGAATATTGCTTAAAGCTACTATATACACTATGAATTATACTCTGGAAATATGAAAATTGTTGCAAAATTGCTGTATCTCTCGCCGCTCTAACTAGTCTCCGTCTCAATGTCAATATCCAACAAACAACAAGTTGTCAGTCACCCGGCTATAAGCTCTTAACTCTTGTGCACGAGAGCCTTGTTCTGCGTCATGACATGACAGTGAAAGTGTTGTCGGACGTCCTGTACTGTGTGAAGCACAGTAATAGGCCTAATACTTGCAAGTATACAGAGGCTATTGAATAAGAGAGCTGTGTAAGCTTAAACTGGACTGAAAGCACAACACTTGGGTCATCTATAAGAATGGTCAGAGCAGGCTCTGTTTCTAGAGAAGGTTTAGGTCTTCCAATGTGTGCTCTAAGATGTTAGAAGTGGTCTTTCAGTCTATGGTGGCTCGTGCTCCTGTCTACGCTGACATATTTGGGGTAGCAGTATCAGGGCTGGTACAATGTAGACGGCTCAAATTTGATATACTGGCATAGGATTAGGTATAGTATGTAGCTAAATTGTTACTGTGGGGGTAATAAGTATTTGATCCCTGGCTGATTTTGTTGGTTTGCCCACTTACAAAGAAATGATCAGTCTATAATTTTACTGGTAGGTGAATTACAACATAGAGAGACAGAATATTAAAAAAAAATCCAGAAAATACAATTAAGAACATATATTAATTGATTTGTATTTCATAGAGGGCAATAAGTATTTGATCCCCTGCCAACCATTAAGAGTTCCGGTCCCACATACCAGTTAGGCACTTCTAATCAACTCGTCATATGAACTAAAGGGGGCTGCCAAGCTGTCACGGAATTACAGTCCCATTACATTTTGGGTTGTAACTCTACAACTAAATAAGATAAAATCAAGTATGATATGTCATATTGAAGGTATTAACTTGTTCTTTAATATCATTAAGTGAAAATATATTTTTTGAGAAATTTTCATAGAACATACAAGCAAAAACGACTCCGTCACGGAATTACACAAAATTGACGTGGTTTTTTTTAATGTGTTTAACTATCCAGAAAGTGATGTTCCTATCATAGTTATGAAACTTCAATATGTTCATTTTTAAGGTGTTTTTTGTTAATACTGCAAATTATAGAAACAAATATTGCCTTTAACCTTGCTTTATGGCCAAGAAAATTCAAAAAGTCATTGTCACGGAATTACAAGAGGCAAATTGTCACGGAATGACAACAATAGTATTAATTAGTTTCAATGTATTTATTTGAATATATTATACATATATACATAATTATTTACATTTTTACAGTTTAGCAATATATTACAATGAGTTTTCCACTTATAATGACCAATCATAATACATACTTCAAAATTATTTTTTAATCTCCATGTCAACATTGGCTTGGCAGCCCCCTAAAGACACATTTCTTTGTAAGTGGGCAGACCAACAAAATCAGCAAGGGATCAAATACTTATTACCAAAGTTGATCAACATTTTATTGCAGTATTTTGCTGTGCTCTGTTTAGGCCTTCAGAAGGCATATTTGCACTCAACATAGGCTCCTGTTTTTTTGCCCTTGCTGAGATTAGTAGGAGCACTTTCACATAAATCAATGAACATAGAAGAAATTCCATCGCAGTCTGAACAGCAGACCTCTGAAATCTGGAAAATCATTGTCAATCTCATTTTCACAGCCCCCAAACACCTTGTGGGAATTTACAAATATTTTTTTTACATTTTACATTTTTCTCTGAAGGCTTCACAATCTCATGTTTTTGGAAAAAGTACATTTACCTCTTTCTATTTTATTTTACACCCTACATGTGGAGATTTACACCATTTACACCAATTGAAATCAGTATGTCTTGGACAGCTCCATCAACTTGTTAAAACCAAGACTATTGCCAAAAATCTATTGGTGTCAATGGTTCACCTTCCTCAAATGTACAGTGGAATATAAAATGGAAAGAGGTGCATAAAAGTAGTAAAATGTACCTTTTCAAAAAGAAGAGGTAGAGTAGAGTAGAGAGTAGAGTAATTTGTCACATGCAGCGCTATAACCTAGGCCACAGCCTGTCGTGAAATGACTCTGCAACCTGCAGAAAGACTTAAAATACATAAAAATAAATACTGAGCCCATTGGCTGTAATTAAATAAAGCAGCATAAAATGTAGACTATTTTGTTAATTGTCCATAGCTGAGCTGAGTAGAGGTGCCATTTAAAATTTACAAAAATATTCGAGACTTAGCATTTAAACATGCTTTCCAGTCCCATGCAGTCATACACGTCCAAAACGGTGGAAAAACATGGATTTATTATTTAAAAACGGTAAAAAGTCGCAGTTTAAAAAGCTACCAGGAAAGGCAGCCGAACGATGCAGCGCCATGGCAACTGCATGGCATGTGGAGCTTCAAGGAAAAAATAGCAAAAAAATTTTTTTTAACATTTCCACAAGGGTTTTGGGGGCTCTGAAAATGAGATTGAAAATTATTTTTCAGATTTGAGAGGTCTGTCACTCAGACCATGCGGGAATTTTGTCTGTTTTTATTGATTTTAATGAAAGTGTTTCTACTAATCTCTGAGGACAAAAATCAAAGAGCCTATGTTTAGTACAAATATGCCTCCTGAAGGCCTAAACAGAGCACAGCAAAATACTGCAATAAAATGTTGATCAACCTTGAGGGACTGATGTGAAGTTGTGAGATCATCTAGACCAAACATAACAACTATACATCACTATACACTGACATATCTCAAGGAATTTAATCTGGTTTTTGAAATCGCTGATAAACTATGGTAGGGGTCAAGTGTAAAATCAGACACTTTCTGACCTAATTGCAACAGATTTGAATGAAACTTGGCATGCAGCTGTAGTAATATGAGAACCACAGACCAAAACTTGCATTGTTCTCTCATTAATATTAAGGGAGATACAGATTAAGAGATTTTGAATTAAATTATTTTAATGACATAATAGCACCGAAGAATGGATGTTTGTTTGAAACTTCAACCTACCTTCTCTGTGTGCCTTGTCATGCTCTTTTATCCAGGCTTGTCCAACAAAGAAAATGATGGAAATGGAAATTGATGGTATTGATCATTTTTCCCCTCTTTGTACCTTTTATTCCACAGGTGCTGGTCTTTGTAGGATTTGCCACTCTTCTGCTGTCATTCTGCAGCTTCAATTGTTTGAAGCATTTTCCAGTTTGCCTCAAGATGTTGATGGATCTGAATGCGCACGCTACACTAAATGACAATATCTGAAAATGACTGCATTTGCGTGCAGGGAGTATTCCAATTTCTAACGGAATATTGTTAGTATTCAGTTTAAAACAAGTTCCGGAATATTCCCTTTACATGCGTGGAAGAGCGTTTTCCACCGGAATATTCCCGGAATACGGCCACATTCGAAATGAATAGAGTTTACATGACTCATGCACGAACTGAATGCCTCCAATATTCCGTTAAAAACCGGAATACTCCGTGCATGTAATAGCAGTCACTGTCTTTCTATAGAATCCCCTGGAGCACTACGTTCCATGTGAACAGCATAAACTGACAGAATTGGCAGATTTATGAAGGGGTAAATAAGTGTAGTGCCACACAAATCCCTTTAGGGTAGGACTACACAAGTACTGCTGTACAAAGGAGAAATTTGTCCACACTGATTACGAAAAGCTCCCAAAGACTTTTTAGCAATTTTCTATGCTCTCCACTTTACTGAGAAGATGAAACAAATCTCTCTACTGACACTTGTGTTTACTTTTGTTCAGGGCGACTAACAATGCTAGTTTACATGCACACCAAGTAGTTATCATGGTAGAAAACAATTAAATGAGCACTTAAATGTTTTTTTACATGCAGTAATGGATTATTGTTCAGAAAGTGTGTTACCAGCAGAATACGACGGCTTACCAAGAGATACTTTGGACTTAACAGATACGCACTATCTGTAAGAGCTCTCCCACTCTCCCCTCCAAAAACACCTTTTTTGGGTGCACCTAGCACATGCATAACATCTAGAGTATTGTTAAGTTCTTTTAATCATTGCTTTTACTGCCCATTGTACCAGTGTAAATATCCATGACATAAGTTCTTCATTGTTCATTCTAAATGTCCTGTTGAATTCCCACAGCATGCACTTTTACATTTAATAAAAATATGATTTAAATATATATGTTCTTTTTGCATTGTATTTCACCATCAGGATGTTATGTAAATGACTTTTTGCAGTAGAATAGCTCAAACAATTGCAAGTTGATATGGGTAAGGTTTAACCATCAGGGAATTTCAGGAACTATGAGGCAGTCTGAGAAGGCTCGACATGTTTGTTTTTCACCTATCTTAGAACATTGGTCCAAATGTGAAAGTGGCATAGCAGAATTCTGGAAGACTAGCCATGAAAGTATGGTCAAGTCAATGTGATGTTTTCATTTTCATTCCATTAATCAAGTGTAAAACAAACTTTACAAAAAAAAAGCCATTTTAGAGGAAGACATGCTTAGACAAGACTCGAGTTCTGGATGTGGTAAAATAGTGGAAAAGTGAGCACATCCTCTAATTTTGGTTCACTTGTATTTAGCCTTCAAAATTCATTAAACCATTTGGTGATGGACTTACATTCATTTCATTATTTCAGCCCATGAGAAATGTAAGCTGGGATGGGAGATAATGGAACCTTGGTATTTCAAATATTGAAAACAAACTGTTAAAAGTAAGGTTTTTAATACTTGAGTTTTGTATTGATAAGCTTTTCCCAACCTTTCTGGATAGGCTAATTGGAATGAAAATTAAAAAGTCTGGGCTGCCTATAGAAAGCCCGCATGGGCCCAATGGTTCGAAAGTTCCTATGGGCCCTAATGGGCTAGCCCACATTGGGGCCACAGGGGTTTTCTGGGGACAATCTTCGAATTGTGGGCTGCCCACAGAGCCCCATTGTTTAAGGTTCTGACATGGGCAAGCCCACGCCGGCCTTGGTGCGGGTTTAGTGTGGGCTAGCCCTAGCCCGCACTGCCAGAAGACAACCCACAAGGGGCCCGCAAGGGCGTGTTTGCTGGGTTATGTTGCGGTTTTTGCAGTTTCGGTAGCGGGGTATTATTTCTCTGTTGCCATTTCCGCGATTAATGTAGGCCAGGGGTGTCCAATCACATCCAGAAAGGGCCGGTGTGGGTGCTGGTTTTTGTTTGAGCCCAACACTAACAAACCTGATTCTACCCACTAAGGCCCTGATTGAAACCCCTGATTAGTTAATTAATGGAATCAGGTGCAGAAGCACTGCTGGAAAGGACAAAAACCTGCACCCACACCGGCCCTTTACGGATAAGATTGGACATCCCTGATGTAGGCATTTCAAAGTTTGTGCGCTGAGGCTACGTTCTTTGGTAGGCCTGAGATTGAGATTTGGAAAAAAAGTGTCCTGCCCCCTCACACACACCCCTCCCCTCTGTGCTCCCTGATCCTTCCCTCCACGCACGTGTGGCCATCTACGTGAAGACTCCCAGACACACCCCCTCTGCCAGAGCAACAAGCCGGCCAGCAGTAAACAGACACAGAGCCAGACTTGAATGAAAATTTACCATGTCGGATTTGCAGGTTTAGTCACATTTAAAGTTATTAAATGCATCAGTAAGAGAGCGTGTCATTCACAAACACCACAATGAACACGTTCACAATAGCGTTCATCAAATCGGAAATACATATGAACGAGTTCATGAGATAATTTAATGCATTCAGGGAAAACACGGATGATAGCAATGCTAGTTTACAATGCTTAAAATAAATGGCTAATGTTCCGACGCCGTCTGTCGACACAGAAAATGACCAGCTGCGTTTACAGTCATAAGCCAGCATTGTCATAGACTTATAAAAATTTATGTATCCACACAAAGTAAAAAAAAAAAAAAAAAAAAAAAAAAAAAAAAATTACCTACCTGAAAAAAAAAAAAAAAAAAAAAAAAAAAAAAAAAAAAAAGCGCTTTATTGAATAAGTGGGGGGGGGGGGGGGGGGGGGGGGGTAACCCCTTCAGAGAGCCCTTCAGAGAGAAAGGCAACAGTACAGAGTCCGTAAGCCAAAGCTCGAAATCCAATGGGGCAGAGCAGAGTTCGTTACCAGGGCACCAATCACAAAAATCGTAGTCAGGCAAAACAGATTCGGTACACAGGCGTAGGTTGAGGGAGAAGCAAACTCATAAGCCAGAAGACAGTCCGAATCGAAACCAGGGCAGCAATCCACAAAAATCAAAGTCGGGAAGAAAAAGGTCAAAAACACACAGATGCAATAATATCCAAAAACGGCAAACCAAGAATCTGAAGTCGGGCAATCCAGTCAGAAAGATAAATCACAATGAGTCGAGGTGAGAAACATGGCACAAGGAAGTTTACGATCTGACATGGAACTGAATGTGAAGACACATTATATACACATCCGCAGTGAACACATGACAAGGGGAAGCAGGTGTGATCAATGAAACAATAATAAGGATTGACACATGAGGAATTATCTAATTACATGAATTTGGCGAGTGCCAAAACGCAGACAGGAATAACGAGACATTCCTATGAACGAACAACAGCTCCGGTTAAGGAGTTTTAAAGTGCACAGTCTAAAGAAAAGGGAAAGCCTGAGATATAAGTGGAAAACTGCAGTAGAGATAATTAGGGATAGACAAGGAGGGCGGAGATAAGAATTGGGCGATTGCTGAGTGATCGTTAGTCTATTAGTAGGCCTATGTGCAGCTATACAATCCCGAGTGCAAGTTAGTAAGTTAGTAAAAATATACAATGTTAATGAGTGTTAGTAATTATCGAAAACAATAAACTGTTAGTACTGTTAGTAGATAGCAAAAGCAGAGAGGAAGGAAGAACACGAGATATGAAGGAAGATTGAAATCCCAGAAACCAGTAAATCACCCGAATGTGTGGCACGTAAGACTAAACCGTGAGCAAAGACCTACACAAGACAAGACAGGGTAAACATAGTGCAAAGCATGGCATGGCAGAAAAATAAACAAGACAAGAGCAAAGAAAACATGACATGAAGACTATGGCAGAAAAATAATAAAGACATGAAATTCAATCACCAAAACACAATACACAATCAAAGAGTAATCATAATAATAAGCAGAGGTCACTGAAGCACAAGAATCAATAAACATGGCATGGCCAGGCACAAAACATAAACATAACATGAAAAGGATTCTAACATGATGAGGTGGCTGTGGTAAGCTATGATTCTCGTCCTGCTCAGGGCCAGGTTGTACATAACTTTGCCTCTCCTTTTCACATAAGTTGTGCAGTACACAACATGCAAAAACAACAGTTGGCATGAACACGTGGTCAATATCAGATCATTTGGCTAACACACACCATCTCCCTTTGAGGCGTCCAAACGTGTGCTCAACCTTAACACGGCACCCATTCAAGTGAAGGTTAAATGCCTTCACTTCCTCAGACAAATTAGGACCAGAAATCCCTTTATTAGCCATGGGAGGAGAGGGTAGGCTGGATCTCCAGCTAACAGGAGTGGCACCTGGACACCTTCAATTTCCATTGTGCTTTGAGAATGTCTCTCAGGGAATGGAGAACGGAATATCCACACAAAGTATAAACAGTACATGTAACCTATACAAGGCTAATAATTAACAACTCTGCTGCTAGGTGATCCATACATTAATGTGTGAATGAAACATAATATGTCAACCAGATTCTCATTCAATCTGAGTTTGATAAATCGGTGTATTACAATGTCAACAGACACACCAGCACAGGTCTGAAGTTGTGAAGACAGCCCTGTCATGCGCACTTCCGGGACTGCCGACGGAAATGTCTCTGATAATATAAAGATCATCTACTACTGCCTGTGGTATGGTTGACGGCCATCCTTTTCTATTCACAAAATCCCGGTATCCTTCAGCTGGCCCAGATAACATAGCAGACCCAACGTTGGCAATGGTTGGCAGCGCCAGTGTTGGAATTCCAACATTGGGCCAACGCAAGGCAAACAACCAAATAAATAGGGCAACTAACGTTGGTTCTACGTTGGCCCAATGTTGGAATTCTACCTGAGGTTGGTTGAAGGACTGAGATTGGTTGGTTGGCCTTAAGGTCATTTCATCTCTATAATTGAGCAATATGGCATATAATAATAATACATTTTATTATTTAAAGGCGCCTTTCATGACACTCAAGGACGCCTACATGTACATATAACAAAAGAACAACTGGAAAAGGGAAAGAAAACACATGAGTACAAAACAAGCAATATACAACATACAAAAAAAAAACAATGGGCACCAAAAACTACATACTGTACATGTGCACTGGACCTGAAGGGGTGCCAGGCAGGGTCCTGAAACATTGTGCTGCCCCGCTCACTGGGGTCCTCACTAGGATTTTTAACACCTCCCTGTTACAGGCCATCGTCCCAACTTGCCTGAAATCCAGCACCATCATCCCTGTGCCAAAGAAGTCAGCATCAAATGATCTCAACAGCTACAGACCAGTAGCACTAACACCTGTTGTCATGAAGTGCTTTGAGAAGCTGATTTCACAGCACATTAGATCCAGCCTCCCAGCCACTTTTGACCCTCACCAATTTGCATACAGGCCTAACAGATCCACAGAGGACGCCATCATCACAGCAACACACACTGCCCTGAGTCATCTGGAGCACCGCAACACCTATGTGAGGATGCTCTTTGTGGATTTCAGCTCCGCATTCAACAGCATCATCCCAGACACACTCACAGTCAAGCTGCTCCACCTCGGCCTCTCTACCTCCATCTGCTTATGGATCAAAGATTTCCTCACTAACCGCTCCCAGGTAGTCAGTCTGGGACCCCACCTTTCCTCCACCATCACACTCAGCACCGGCGCACCACAAGGTTGTGTTCTCAGTCCTCTACTTTAGTCTCTCTACACCAACGACTGCACTCCAGCTCACCCGTCCAACACCATTATTAAATTCGCAGATGACACAACAGTCATTGGTCTCATCTTGGAGAGTAATGAAAAACTCTACAGGGAGGAGATTGAGGGACTAGCAGTCTGGTGCCAAAAGAACAATCTGGAATTAAACACCACAAAAACTAAGGAGCTAATAATTGTCTTCAGGAAGAAGAAGCGGCTGACGGAGCCTCTGCCACTTCTGATCAACGGGACCTGCGTGGAAAGAATAAACATCTTCAGATTCCTAGGGGTCCACATCACCGATGATCTCACCTGGACTTTTAACACCACTGCCATCGTCAAAAAAACTCAGCAGCGGCTCCACTTTCTGAGGCTGCTGAAGAGACACAATCTGGAGGAGAAGCTGCTGGTGACTTTCTATAGAACTGCTATAGAAAGCATCTTAACGTACTGCATTACATCATAGTACACTAACTGTACAGAGATGGAGAAAAAGGCTCTGCAGAGAGTGATCCGCTCTGCAGAAAAAATCATCGGCTGCCCCCTGCCCTCACTGAGCAGTATTGCCTCCTCTCGGTACCTTAGCAGAGCAAATAAAATTATCAAGGACTTCTCACATCCAGGACACAAACTCTTTCAACTTCTCCCTTCAAGAAGAAGATACAGACAGATAAGCACCCGTACATCCAGACTCAGAGACAGTTTCTTCCCCACAGCCATCAGGACACTTAACACAAACACTTGAACAGTCACACCATGAACTCTTGAACAGCCACTCTCTTTTATTCACTTATCTTCATTAAAGGAAGCACTCGCACTTTATACTGCCTGTACTTTTACTGCTCTTGTTGTTGTCGTTGTTGTTGTCCTTGTTATTTTAATTTTTCTAATTGCTGTTGTTTTTAATTATTTATATTTTGTATCTGAAGCAGCAAATTTTTTTATTTCGTTGTATCGTGTTGTACAATGACAAATAAACTAATTCTAATTCTAATGTCAGGAGAACAAGCGAGTGTTCAGCTATTCGACGGAGAGGTTGTTGGTTGTCTGAGGTTAGCCCCATTTAGCTAGATATTATTACTACTATTAATATTAATATTATTTTTATAATTATTATTGTTCTTGATGGTGTAATTAAGTTGTGTAATTATTTGATTGTAATTGCTAAAATTCTAAGCTGATTTAAGATGGTCTGGGCTGTGTTCTTAGCTGGTCATAGCTTTTGTAGCTGGTCTCTATAGCTTGAAGGTGGTCAATGCTGGTTAAGCTGGTATTTTCAGCTGGTGAAGGGCTGGTTGACCAGCTAAAATGGTCCAAAATACAGCTAAATCAGCCTGACCATCCTAGCCTGGTCAAAGCTGGAATTTTCAGCAAGGCTATACTCTGCGCACGTTGCCAGTTTGTAGAGCGCAATGGCAATACGTTTCTCGGTCAAAACTTGGGGGCGATGACTTGCCGCATCTGGGGCAAGGGACGAACCAATCGCAGTACACAGCATGTCAAATGTTGGCTTGGTCATCCTAAAATGCTTTAGCCAAAGACTTTCCATGAAATGTCTCTTAACCACTACTTTCCAGAACTGTTTGGAGCGCTGCCGTTCCCAAACCCCAGGTCGCTGCCGGTTCCATGTAGCATTTACATGCATCATCTGCATCAGCATCATAACAGTGTTTTGATGCCGTCGTTGCCTTCTGATAATGGTCTGATATGTGATTAACAGTTGAATTGGCACATACACACTATTACAACTTGTGCAATTATCGTCATTTGTTGGTAGACGCTATCCATTTTGGCTAACAGGCCAACCTTGTTGGTTGACACTTTTGTTCGCTTGAATGTAGAGCGATTCATCGCGAAAACTCAATGGAAACGGCTCAACATGTCCCAAGTCTATTTGATACACCAGTTTGATCGCATAACAGTGTGTGACATCATTACGCATAAGTTTTTATTCACTTTAAAGCCGATAACTGGAAATGCATTTTCACTGGCTTTATTCGCATGCATATTTTTTGCGAACTTCTGATAATACGATTGACAAGTGGATGGAAACATGGCTACTGAAACTCAACGTTGATCGATCTGAGAAATCCATGTTTTGCTTTAGCCAGTAGCCATTTTCCGATCCGTTTTAAATACACGCTCCTCCCTCGCCGCTGGTCATCACTTATCGCCGAATTGTGCGCCAGCTGTAGGACACCAAGCGCACCCAGTAAAAACAGCTGGTTGAGAGTTTTGCAACCAATTTAGTTAATTGGCAACAGGTAACACGACTGGGTAAAAAAAAAAAAAAAAAGCGCATTAGAGGGGCAGTCTGTCTTTGATGGACAGAGGTTTGCCAACTTGCATCTAAAAGCAGGAACAATCAGAAAATGCTTCAGTGTGAAATTGTGAAGACTTTGAATATGCCACCATTTACAAGACAAAAGATTCCGATAATGTGGAGGAATCAGCGCAAGGGACAAGGCTAAAGGTGAATATTGGATGCAAGTGGTCTTCTGGCCCTCAGGCTGCACTGCACTAGAATAAAGCATGATTCTGCACCGGAATTTACTGCATGGGCTTAGGAACACTTCCAGAAATCACTGCGTGAATGGTTTGGTGTGCAATCCAAAAATGAAAGTTAATGCTGCATCAAGCAGAGAAGCAATGTGTGAACATAATCCACAAATGGTGCCATCTGCTCAGGGCCGCAGCTCATTTTAAAATGGCTTTTCATTTAGCCTCAGTCCATTTAAAACAATTTTGAAATAAGCTTTGGCCTAGAGATGGCATTTCTGGATTGTTTACACATAGTTTCTTTACATGATACAGCCTTAGCTAGAATTTATGGATTGTAGGGGAAATGGGGTTTAGACTGTGTTCTGGAAGTGTTCCTGAGCCCATGCAGGCAATTCCCATGCAGTATCATACCTGTTTAAAATCGTGCTGCCGTAGGGCCCGAAGATTGCAAGCATCCAAAATTCACCTTCAGCCTTGACCCTTATGAGCACCCTAGGTAATGGTGCGCATGGGCACCCTTAAACGGAGCTTGCGGACACCCTCTCCAAGGGTGCTTGTGCGAACCTTAATAAAAAGGTGCCCATCAGCACCCTAAAGAGTGCCACTGGTGTGGCAACTCTGTGAACCCTTAAAGGGTTCTGAAACAAACCTTTTTTTCTTTGAGTTTAGAAACCAGTCTTAGTTCCCTGGGTCACTTGTGGAGAAAACTCAACATCTTTCAGACTCTATGACATATAAAGTAGGGGTTTGTATTGAAATAAATTATTTTACTTGAAAACTAGCTACCTGCCTAGTGAGTAAAAACAGATGTTTGAAGCTATGTACTGTATTTCGTCGTGCCAATAATGCCATCCGAACACCCATCACAATTCAATGCTAAACGTGAATAATTAGCAATAGCTCCTACCTAAATACAGAATCGACCAAAGAGACCTGAGATCGGCTGCCTTTGCAATTCTCCTGAAGCCCATGACGTGGAATTGCAATGATCTGATTTAATCCAAGATGCAATAAAAGGTGTTAGGTCAAATTTTTCGAAGGGAGGTGTCATATTCAGGTTTTGTCTAAAGGAAAGAGCACGCAAGACGTAATGATGTTATTATACTATTGCATGTGCGTGTGACATAAGGAAGGAAAGCAGAGAGTGTTCCAACCTTAGCCAGGTATACGCGTCAGTCTGTTGTCTCAGAACATTTGGCGACGAGGATGGCTGGATTTAATCTTCCCCCACCGGACCCATTCCTTGCAGTACCGTGGGAGCCTACAGTACCGCAGACGCGATGGTTGACAGGTTTCAATGCCTACATTGGTGAGTTGAGATTTTCAGATAATGAGATGCCGGCTAAGCGCAAGAGGGATCTTCAACGAGTTCTGATGCGCTGCTACAAGCTACAGAAGCGCCACCAGCAACCTGGTTAGTACTTACAGCCTTTCATAGCAGACCTCCGCGACCTTGCCCGAGCCTGCGTCTACAGTGTACTGCACGATCAAATGATTAGAGATCAATTAATTGAAGGCACATCATGTGAAAAAATAAGAGAAAGATCAACTCCTCTTCCCGTGCAACTAGAGCACCACAGTGTCCTGCCCGTGGACAAATTTGCCGAAATTGCGGTAAACTGAAACATTGTGCTAAAGTCTGTCGTTCAAGTACAACCACTGCTCCCACACATAAGAATTTAGCCCGAACCGCCTAACCCGATTCTGCCTTCACAGAGACTATTAACGTTTCAAACATGCACCTTTCAGCTGGGGGAGGTCGTTGTACCGTTGCTTGTGGATACCGGAGCTGCAGCATCACTGCTCAATTTGGCTACATACAAGAGGTGGCCAGGCTGTAATGCAGGTCCTACCTGCGACGCTCCAGCAGTGCCCAGCATTGTTTGAAGGGTTGGGCTGCCTAACTGCATTCACCCACCGCCTTTGTGTGGACCTCAAGGTGGCACCAGGGATCCAGCCTCTCAGACAGGTGCCGCTTGCATTCAGGAAGGGCCTGACGGCTGAACTATCCTCCATGTTGGAGGAGGGCATTATCGAGCCCATAGACACGTCTTTATGGGTCTCGAACTTAGTGATGGCTAAGAAGAAGTCGGGGGACTCCGGAACTGTATAGATTTGCGCCAGGTGAATAAGGCCGTCATCCCGGACAGGTATCCTCTGCCTACAGTGGAGGACCGCACAGCTCTTTTCCACGGCTCGACAGTCTTCTCAAAGTTGGATCTACGCCAGGGCTACCTTCAAGTGCCTCTCCACCCAGCCAGCGAGCTTCTAACGCTAGACAAACGCCTTTATTTTCAACGCGATCACCTTGTACCCAAACCATTTTGAAACTAAGGAGCCATTTGTCCTCCGATTACATACAAGCTCCTCAGCGCCGCGTTTGCGAAACTCATGTTTCGCGCTGTAGGGGATTTAAAAAAAGTGACGTGAGTGGAAGGGCGGCGGGAGCAGTGTGTGTGTGCTGGAGGCAGAGCGGCAGAGAGATGTGCGGCTCGAAATGGCTGTTATTTCAAATAGCGTAGCATATTTTAAACTAATCGGTTAACCGGTTTCAACCGGCTAATAAGGCTCGGTGGTCGGTCAAGAAAATTTCTGGTTTTCACCATCCCTAGTTCCAACGTCTATGCATCTGGTCCAAGACTGCTCAGCTTGCCTCCTCAGTGGCAAAATAGGACCCCCAGCTCCTGCTCCACTACAGCCACTTCCATGGCTTTCTCGCCCCTGGAGTCATGCACAACTGGATATATGTGATGAAATCCAAGGCAGTGGTGTTCCTAATCACCAGTGCTTTCTTGTAGTGGCATATGATCTCCACTCCAAGGGGCCGGAATTGGTGCCAGTAGGCACAGTGACGGTGCGTGTCATAATCCAGATACTGGACGTCCGTGGAATTTTCGGATTTCCTGGCCAGCAAGGGTGTCAAGCACATTCGGACAGCATTCTATTACCCTCAGGCCAACGGGGGAGTGGAGTGCTTCAATGGCACACTGAAGAATGGCATCCGGGTGCACCTGGCACAAGGCTGCACATTCAATGTTGCATTGAACCAGACAGTGCCGCACTACAGGGCGAGTCCACATTGCACGACTCAGGTGTCACTGGCACTGCTGATGCTGGGTTGGGTCATTGAACTTCCACTGCACTGGCTCTGGGCACCCACCGTAATGCACGACAAGCCCTCACTCACACAGATTCAGGAGACCGTGGCTGCATGGCAACAGAAGACGAAGGAATAAGTGGAGAGGCGGCACAGGGCACGACCACCACCAATCCAGGTCTCGGACTGGGTCAAGACACGACGCCCACTGCGCCACAACAAAATGTCGACATTCTGGTCCCTGCCCAGGCAAATCACTATTCTGGGCCCTGTAGCCTTTCTACTAAATGATGGCTCACGGTGGCATGCCTCCAGGCTGCGGAAAGTCCCAGTGCCTCCACCTCCAGACCACGCAGATAGAGCCCCAGCTCGCATTAGCACAGACCCTGGCCCGGTTCCGGTGTGGCCCGCACCGGACGAGCCGGAGGCACCTCAACTTCAGGAGGCTGCGGTGCCAGACCACAGGCCAGTGAGTGTCTGAACTCGGCCTGTTACCCTGGAGGACTACGTCACGTCCTATCATACCTAGGTTGGGGGGGTGGTTTCTCAATTCTATGAGCATGGTTATTACTCTGCTGTTTAGTTGATCTTGGTTATTTGCCCTGTCCTGGTCACATAATATTTTAGTTTCATTTTCAAGGGGGGGGGGGGGAGAAAGAAATGTTATGTTCAGGCTTTGTCTAAAGGAAAGAGCACGTAAGATGTAATGATGTTATTATACTATTGCGCGTGTTGTAAGTGTGCGTGGCATAAGGAAGGAAAGCAGAGAGTGTTCTGACCAGGTATATGCATCAGTCTGTTGTCTCAGAACAGGAGGTCCATTAAGATCAAGAAAAAGGAGCGGCGGGAGGCTGTTCTTTCTCAACCATCTCTGATATTTGCAGGCTACTAACTACAGAAAATAATGAGACTTGGCGTAGAAACTGAGTGGACCTAAAAAGTTTTTGTTTTTCTAATTGCTTGAGTGACATTTATGACGTAGCACTGCCACGCTTCAGTGGTCATGGCAAAAACAAAGTAAATTAATCCTTAGTCACTGGCATACAGTGGGGGAAATAAGTATTTGACCCCTTGCTGAGTTTGCAAGTTTGCCCACTAACAGAGAGCAACGGTCTATAATTTTAATGATAGGTTTATTTTAACAGTGAGAGACAGAATATCACCGAAAAAGTGGAATAAGACTTTGTATGCATTTTAAGAATTTATTTGCATATTTTTGGTCAAAAATAAGTATTTGACCCCCTGGACAAACAGCATGTTCATAGTTTGTAGAAAAGCTATTATTGGCCAGCACAGATGTCAAACAATTTTTATAGTCGTTGACAAGGTTTGTGCACATTTTGGCACTCCTACCTGCAGACAGCCTCCAAATCATTCAGATCCCGAGGCTGTCGCCTTGCAACCCGAATTTTAAGCTCCCTCCAAAGATTTTCAATTGGGATTCAGGTCTGAAGACTGGCTAAGCCACTCCAGACCCTTGATGTACTTCTTCAGCCACTCTTGTTGCTTTGGCGGTGTGCTCAGGGTAGTTGTGCTGAAACACCCATCCTCGACCGATGTTCAGCTCTCACATTGAGGGAAGGAGCTGTTGGTCCAGAATTCCACGGTATATGGCCCCGTCCATCCTCCCCTCAATGCAATGGAGTTGTGCCGTCCCCTTGGCTGAAAAACACCACTGTGCTTGAAGGTGGGGATGGTGTTCTTTGGGTTGTACTCTGTTCTTTGCCCTCCAAACACAGCGAGTTGAGTTGAGCTCAAAAAGTTCTATATTGGTCTCATCTGACACATCAACTTCTTCCAGGCCTCTGAGTCATCCAGGTGGTCGATGGCGAACTTCAGGCGGGCCTGTACATGTGCTTTCTTGAGCAGAGGGACCTTGCGTGTGCTCCAGTATTTCAATCCATGACCGCGTAGTGTGTTACTAACTGTTTCTTTTGTAACTGTAGTCCCAGCTGCCTTCAGTTCAATAACCAGTTCCCCCCTTGTGATTCCTCACAGTTCACATGATCGGGGACATCTCACGAGGCGAGACCTTGCATGGAGGCCCAGAGGGAGGGAGGTTGGCGGCAGTGTGGTACTTGTCCTGATGACTGCACCGACAGTTGATCTTTTCTCTCAAAGTTGCTTTTCGATTCTCTTGTAGCCCATCCCAGCCTTGTGTAGGTCAACAATCTTGTCCCTAATATCCTTATACAGCTCTTTGGTCTTGCCTATGGTGGAGATGTTTGAATTTGGTTGTTTGGGAGTGGACAGGTGTCTTTTATACAGGTATTGAGGTGAGGCAGGTGTATTTGATGTAAATAATTTGTTGGGATTGGGGGTGTGTCTTAAAGAAAGACTAACTGGCTTGTGGGACCCAGATTGCTTGCTGTTTGGTAGGGGGTCAAATACTTATTTTTCCTCATCAGATGGTTATCAATTTTTATAAATTCATATGATGTGATTTTCTGGAATTTTCTTTGTGATTCTGTCTCTCACTGTTAGAATGTATATACGATTAAAATGATAAATTGTTGCATTCTTTGTAAGTGGGCAAACCTGAAAAATGAGCAAGGGGTCAAAACTTGTTTCCCCCACTGTAAATCGTGCATCAGTAATTGCCATTTTAATGCAGCATCTATGATAAGAATACAGAAAAATAAGAATGTGATGCAAAAATAAAATATTGTCAAAATTTTGGAGACCCACCAAAATTTCACAAATTGTGTTTTCAGGGGAGCTTACGTCTTATTAACGGGAGCCGAGCTCCCTCTAGCTCCCCCTTAGTTTGCACCCTGCAGTCCGCTACTGTGACCTTGTCATCAGACTGCATGTCCTGCGTTACATCACAGACCACCCTGAGGTCACGTTCATGCAAGACAACACACGGCCTCACTCTGTCATGGTTCTGGATGTTTGTGTGTGTGTTTTGGACCTTTTTTGGTGGCTCTCATCCCGGGACAATATTGCATTCCTTTTCATCAGATTCTTTACTCAGCTGGCTGATTGGCCTGGCGCGGTGCTTCCCTGGACTCTATATTAGCCTGATGTTCGCCATGCCTCTTGGCTAGAGTGTCTGCTAGTGGATACACACTATAGCCAAAGACATCTGTAGTCAGGATTTGTTTGACTTTCTAGCTTCTCGTTATTATTGGAATTTATTCTCCCTTTTTCTTTCCTCGCCTTGCTTCGGAGTTTCGGACTATTATACGTCCTTTCGGAACTGAAAGCACTTTCAAGTGGTCTGTATTATTCTCTGTGTTTGTTTTGTGTTCGTGCTGCCCGTTTCCCTCTTGTTGCTGCTACTGGCCTCCTATCTCTACTGGCCATTTCACACTTAGTACGTGACCCAGCGGCTCCTGGCCCAGAATGGTATGTGAGTCATGGAATGGCCACCTTTCAGCCCTGACATGAAGTGCATCGAGCATGTGTGGGACCTGTTGGATCGGCGGGTTTGGCAACTCACTCCAGCGCCCAGGATGAGGGCGGACCTCCAAGAAGCCCCTCTCCAGGGGTGGCAGGCTATTCTCCAGCAACAGCTCAACGGAATGGTGCTGTCCATGTCAAGACGAGTGATGGCTTTGTTGCAGACATGTGGCAGTCACACTCGGTACTGAGATTCGAGTTGATCTTCGTTGTTGATTTTGTTGTTAAACTTGTCATTGTTGGTTCTTTTGTCGTTCTTTTTTTGTTGATGTTATCTGACATTTTGTCTAAGTCAGGGGTGTCCAATCTTATCCAGAAAGGGCTGGTGTGGGTGCTGGTTTTTGATAGAACCCAATAAAAACGCACTGGATTCTACTCACCAATGTCCTGATTGAAACCCCTGATTAGTTCATTAGTGGAATCAGGTGCAGTAGCACTGCTGGCTAAGACAAAAACCTGCACTCACACTGGCCCTTTACGGATAAGATTAGACACCCCTGGTCTAAGTTGTTGTTATGGGTAAAGTCAATAAATGGTTACAAATTTGAATCTTAGTTTAGCTACAATTCTGGTTTTTAAGTTTTTGAAGTCCATCAGTGCAGTTGCAACTTTCAAAGTAATTAATTATTAGTGTAGACGGCATCCATCTTGAAAAATGGTAGCCAACTTGGATTTTTGCTTGGCTAATGCTCTTTTTGAAAGAGTGGACTCTAATGAGCATTTGTGCCAAATTTAATGCTTGCATGATAAAGTGAACTATTTTTGCATTTATCTGCTACCCTAGTTTGGCGCATGTACATTTGCCAGTACTGCACTGGATGGGATGATGAAAATTGCACCGGTGCATGAACTAGCTATGACACTTGCTTGACTCCTTGTCCCAGGTCAGAGGTGGGTGACGAGGGCCGTATCTGTCCCCGGTTTTCACTTCAACTTCTGACCCTTAATAAGGAAATTTTCTTAATTAGCGAAACCATTTGTGAAAACTGACATTTTACTGAATTTCTATAAATTATCATGAATGGCCAACAAAGACTGTTCATGTCTCCACCAAAGGTAACATTTTACTTTGGTATAATATATGCACAAATCTATGTTTGGGCGCACAACCAATTACCTCAATTAGTCCGGGTAATTGATGGAAATAAAAACCTGCATACACACCGGCCCTCCAGGACTGGAATTGCCCACCCCTGTCCCAGGTGAAAGATAGAGCCCTAAAACTGTGTTTCCTCCAATCGCAAAACGAATTATTTGCACCGCCAGATTACTTTCAAAGTCAATGCAAAGACGAAAATAGACGCAAGTTCATGCCTTCTCTCCTGCATTGGTTTCTCTGTATTGACTTTGCATACCCTATAATCTGGCCACGAATAAATCGTTTTGCATTTGGTGGAAGGCAACATCAGATTCTACCCAAGAGAGTCGCAATCACGTTTCAGTAAAACAAATTAATCAGGCAAAGAAAAGAAAACTTGAGAACACATTAGCCATGTAATCAATTAAATATTCACTTGACTAAGTCAACACTCTTTGGCCAAAATTTGATGAGGTCAAAAGATCATATCATGAAGGACTGAAAATAAATTTGTGACACCCCAGTTTAAAGAGTGTTGGCTTTATTCACAAATGTAGCCTACCTCATTTAATAAACTGGATGAATCAAATGAGACATGAATGCTCGAACAATGCTTAGCACCAGAGACAGATTAGTTAATGAGGTAGGAGGAGGGGTTTACACCAATGAATCGCATCCAGCAGAGTATAAAATGAGCAGTGAAGAGCAGAAATATTACAGTTGGGTTTTCAAATTCTTGGATTTCTTTCACGATGGAAGAAAGAAGATTATCTATAGGGCTAATAATGTTGATGTGGTTTAGTAATTTTTGTAGTGCAGTGCAAGATACTGCTACCACACCCCTGGATTTTACATCTATTGAAAACCCAACAATGAATGACACAACTACAAGACAACCTGCTCACATGCTACTCATCCTGCCTAATATAGCTCAGCCATCTGTGTTAAAACCTGCTCACTCAACTGTACTTGGCAACTTAAGCGCAGAACCTCCAGCTAGTGTGGTTGCAATGGGCAGGCCACTGTACCAGGCACCAGCACCAACTGTGGTTGCAATGGGCAGGCCACTGTACCAGGCACCAGCACCAACTGTGGTTGCAATGGGCAGGCCACTGTACCAGGCACCAGCACCAACTGTGGTTGCAATGGGCAGGCCACTGTACCAGGCACCAGCACCAACTGTGGTTGCAATGGGCAGGCCACTGTACCAGGCACCAGCACCAACTGTGGTTGCAATGGGCAGGCCACTGTACCAGGCACCAGCACCAACTGTGGTTGCAATGGGCAGGCCACTGTACCAGGCACCAGCACCAACTGTGGTTGCAATGGGCAGGCCACTGTACCAGGCACCAGCACCAACAGCAGCTATTCTAGTCATGCAAACTAGACCATCATACCAGATAATGGGAGCAACCTCAGTTGTGGACCAACTGCAACAGGTTCCTGTGGCTGTACCAGTGGCCAAGCCCTCATGCCAGCCTCCTGTGGCTATGCCAGTGGCTAAACCAGTATACCAGGCTCCTATGGCTAAACCAGTGTTCCAGGCTCCTGTGGCTATGCCAGCGGCTAAACCAGTGTTCCAGGCTCCTGTGGCTATGCCAGCGGCTAAACCAGTGTTCCAGGCTCCTGTGGCTATGCCAGCGGCTAAACCAGTGTACCAGGCTCCTGTGGCTATGCCAGTGGCTAAACCACTGTACCAGGCTCCTATGGCTAAACCAGTGTACCAGGCTCCTGTAGCTATGCCAGCAGCTAAACCAGTATACCAGGCTCCTATGGCTAAACCAGTGTACCAGGCTCCTGTGGCTATGCCAGTGGCTAAACCAGTGTACCAGGCTCCTGTGGCTAAACCAGTGTACCAGGCTCCTGTGGCTAAACCAGTGTACCAGGCTCCTGTGGCTATGCCAGTGGCTAAACCAGTGTACCAGGCTCCTGTGGCTAAACCAGTGTACCAGGCTCCTGTGGCTAAACCAGTGTACCAGGCTCCTGTGGCTAAACCAGTGTACCAGGCTCCTGTGGCTAAACCAGTGTACCAGGCTCCTGTGGCTAAACCAGTGTACCAGGCTCCTGTGGCTAAACCAGTGTACCAGGCTCCTGTGGCTAAACCAGTGTACCAGGCTCCTGTGGCTAAACCAGTGTACCAGGCTCCTGTGGCTAAACCAGTGTACCAGGCTCCTGTGGCTAAACCAGTGTACCAGGCTCCTGTGGCTAAACCAGTGTACCAGGCTCCTGTGGCTAAACCAGTGTACCAGGCTCCTGTGGCTAAACCAGTGTACCAGGCTCCTGTGGCTAAACCAGTGTACCAGGCTCCTGTGGCTAAACCAGTGTACCAGGCTCCTGTGGCTAAACCAGTGTACCAGGCTCCTGTGGCTAAACCAGTGTACCAGGCTCCTGTGGCTAAACCAGTGTACCAGGCTCCTGTGGCTAAACCAGTGTACCAGGCTCCTGTGGCTAAACCAGTGTACCAGGCTCCTGTGGCTAAACCAGTGTACCAGGCTCCTGTGGCTAAACCAGTGTACCAGGCTCCTGTGGCTAAACCAGTGTACCAGGCTCCTGTGGCTAAACCAGTGTACCAGGCTCCTGTGGCTAAACCAGTGTACCAGGCTCCTGTGGCTAAACCAGTGTACCAGGCTCCTGTGGCTAAACCAGTGTACCAGGCTCCTGTGGCTAAACCAGTGTACCAGGCTCCTGTGGCTAAACCAGTGTACCAGGCTCCTGTGGCTAAACCAGTGTACCAGGCTCCTGTGGCTAAACCAGTGTACCAGGCTCCTGTGGCTAAACCAGTGTACCAGGCTCCTGTGGCTAAACCAGTGTACCAGGCTCCTGTGGCTAAACCAGTGTACCAGGCTCCTGTGGCTAAACCAGTGTACCAGGCTCCTGTGGCTAAACCAGTGTACCAGGCTCCTGTGGCTAAACCAGTGTACCAGGCTCCTGTGGCTAAACCAGTGTACCAGGCTCCTGTGGCTAAACCAGTGTACCAGGCTCCTGTGGCTAAACCAGTGTACCAGGCTCCTGTGGCTAAACCAGTGTACCAGGCTCCTGTGGCTAAACCAGTGTACCAGGCTCCTGTGGCTAAACCAGTGTACCAGGCTCCTGTGGCTAAACCAGTGTACCAGGCTCCTGTGGCTAAACCAGTGTACCAGGCTCCTGTGGCTAAACCAGTGTACCAGGCTCCTGTGGCTAAACCAGTGTACCAGGCTCCTGTGGCTAAACCAGTGTACCAGGCTCCTGTGGCTAAACCAGTGTACCAGGCTCCTGTGGCTAAACCAGTGTACCAGGCTCCTGTGGCTAAACCAGTGTACCAGGCTCCTGTGGCTAAACCAGTGTACCAGGCTCCTGTGGCTAAACCAGTGTACCAGGCTCCTGTGGCTAAACCAGTGTACCAGGCTCCTGTGGCTATGCCAGCGGCTAAACCAGTATACCAGGCTCCAGTGGCTATGCCAGCGGCTAAACCAGTATACCAGGCTCCAGTGGCTATGCCAGTGGCTAAACCAGTATACCAGGCTCCTGTGGCTATGCCAGTGGCTAAACCAGTATACCAGGCTCCTGTGGCTATGCCAGCGGCTAAACCAGTATACCAGGCTCCTATGGCTAAACCAGTGTACCAGGCTCCAGTGGCTATGCCAGTGGCTAAACCAGTATACCAGGCTCCTGTGGCTATGCCAGTGGCTAAACCAGTATACCAGGCTCCTGTGGCTATGCCAGTGTACCAGGCTCCTGTGGCTATGCCAGCGGCTAAACCAGTATACCAGGCTCCTGTGGCTATGCCAGTGGCTAAACCAGTGTACCAGGCTCCAGTGTACCAGGCTCCAGTGGCTATGCCAGCGGCTAAACCACTATACCAGGCTCCTATGGCTAAACCAGTGTACCAGGCTCCAGTGGCTATGCCAGCGGCTAAACCAGTGTACCAGGCTCCTGTAGCTATGCCAGCGGCTAAACCAGTATACCAGGCTCCTGTAGCTATGCCAGTGGCTAAACCAGTATACCAGGCTCCTGTAGCTATGCCAGTGGCTAAACCAGTGTACCAGGCTCCTGTAGCTATGCCAGCGGCTAAACCAGTATACCAGGCTCCAGTGGCTATGCCAGTGGCTAAACCACTGTACCAGGCTCCTATGGCTGAACCAGTATACCAGGCTCCTGTAGCTATGCCAGCAGCTAAACCAGTATACCAGGCTCCTATGGCTAAACCAGTGTACCAGGCTCCTGTAGCTATGCCAGCGGCTAAACCAGTATACCAGGCTCCTGTAGCTATGCCAGTGGCTAAACCAGTGTACCAGGCTCCTGTGGCTATGCCAGCAGCTAAACCAGTATACCAGGCTCCAGTGGCTATGCCAGTGGCTAAACCACTGTACCAGGCTCCTATGGCTGAACCAGTATACCAGGCTCCTGTAGCTATGCCAGCAGCTAAACCAGTATACCAGGCTCCTATGGCTAAACCAGTGTACCAGGCTCCAGTGGCTATGCCAGTGGCTAAACCAGTATACCAGGCTCCTGTAGCTATGCCAGTGGCTAAACCAGTGTACCAGGCTCCTGTGGCTATGCCAGCAGCTAAACCAGTATACCAGGCTCCAGTGGCTATGCCAGTGGCTAAACCACTGTACCAGGCTCCTATGGCTGAACCAGTATACCAGGCTCCTGTAGCTATGCCAGCAGCTAAACCAGTATACCAGGCTCCAGTGGCTATGCCAGTGGCTAAACCACTGTACCAGGCTCCTATGGCTGAACCAGTATACCAGGCTCCTGTAGCTATGCCAGCAGCTAAACCAGTATACCAGGCTCCTATGGCTAAACCAGTATACCAGGCTCCTGTAGCTATGCCAGTGGCTAAACCAGTATACCAGGCTCCTGTAGCTATGCCAGTGGCTAAACCAGTATACCAGGCTCCTGTAGCTATGCCAGTGGCTAAACCAGTGTACCAGGCTCCTGTAGCTATGCCAGCAGCTAAACCAGTATACCAGGCTCCAGTGGCTATGCCAGTGGCTAAACCACTGTACCAGGCTCCTATGGCTGAACCAGTATACCAGGCTCCTGTAGCTATGCCAGCAGCTAAACCAGTATACCAGGCTCCTATGGCTAAACCAGTGTACCAGGCTCCTGTAGCTATGCCAGTGGCTAAACCAGTATACCAGGCTCCTGTAGCTATGCCAGTGGCTAAACCAGTGTACCAGGCTCCTGTGGCTATGCCAGCAGCTAAACCAGTATACCAGGCTCCAGTGGCTATGCCAGTGGCTAAACCACTGTACCAGGCTCCTATGGCTGAACCAGTATACCAGGCTCCTGTAGCTATGCCAGCAGCTAAACCAGTATACCAGGCTCCTATGGCTAAACCAGTGTACCAGGCTCCAGTGGCTATGCCAGTGGCTAAACCAGTATACCAGGCTCCTGTAGCTATGCCAGTGGCTAAACCAGTGTACCAGGCTCCTGTGGCTATGCCAGCAGCTAAACCAGTATACCAGGCTCCAGTGGCTATGCCAGTGGCTAAACCACTGTACCAGGCTCCTATGGCTGAACCAGTATACCAGGCTCCTGTAGCTATGCCAGCAGCTAAACCAGTATACCAGGCTCCAGTGGCTATGCCAGTGGCTAAACCACTGTACCAGGCTCCTATGGCTGAACCAGTATACCAGGCTCCTGTAGCTATGCCAGCAGCTAAACCAGTATACCAGGCTCCTATGGCTAAACCAGTATACCAGGCTCCTGTAGCTATGCCAGTGGCTAAACCAGTATACCAGGCTCCTGTAGCTATGCCAGTGGCTAAACCAGTGTACCAGGCTCCTGTGGCTATGCCAGCAGCTAAACCAGTATACCAGGCTCCAGTGGCTATGCCAGTGGCTAAACCACTGTACCAGGCTCCTATGGCTGAACCAGTATACCAGGCTCCTGTAGCTATGCCAGCAGCTAAACCAGTATACCAGGCTCCTATGGCTAAACCAGTGTACCAGGCTCCAGTGGCTATGCCAGTGGCTAAACCAGTATACCAGGCTCCTGTAGCTATGCCAGCGGCTAAACCAGTGTACCAGGCTCCTGTGGCTATGCCAGCAGCTAAACCAGTGTACCAGGCTCCTGTGGCTAAACCAGTGTACCAGGCTCCTGTAGCTATGCCAGCAGCTAAACCAGTATACCAGGCTCCTGTGGCTATGCCAGCAGCTAAACCAGTGTACCAGGCTCCTGTGGCTAAACCAGTGTACCAGGCTCCTGTAGCTATGCCAGCAGCTAAACCAGTTTACCAGGCTCCTGTGGCTATGCCAGTGGCTAAACCAGTGTACCAGGCTCCTATGGCTAAACCAGTGTACCAGGCTCCTGTGGCTGTACCAGTAGCCAAGCCCTCATGCCAGCCTCCTGTAGCTATGCCAGCGGCTAAACCAGTGTACCAGGCTCCAGTGGCTATGCCAGCGGCTAAACCAGTGTACCAGGCTCCAGTGGCTATGTCAGCGGCTAAACCAGTGTACCAGGCTCCAGTGGCTATGCCAGCGGCTAAACCAGTGTACCAGGCTCCAGTGGCTATGCCAGCGGCTAAACCAGTGTACCAGGCTCCAGTGGCTATGCCAGCGGCTAAACCAGTGTACCAGGCTCCAGTGGCTATGCCAGCGGCTAAACCAGTGTACCAGGCTCCAGTGGCTATGCCAGCGGCTAAACCAGTGTACCAGGCTCCAGTGGCTATGCCAGCGGCTAAACCAGTGTACCAGGCTCCAGTGGCTATGCCAGCGGCTAAACCAGTGTACCAGGCTCCTGTGGCTATGCCAGTGGCTAAACCAGTATACCAGGCTCCTATGGCTAAACCAGTGTACCAGGCTCCAGTGGCTATGCCAGCGGCTAAACCAGTGTACCAGGCTCCAGTGGCTATGCCAGCGGCTAAACCAGTGTACCAGGCTCCAGTGGCTATGCCAGCGGCTAAACCAGTGTACCAGGCTCCAGTGGCTATGCCAGCGGCTAAACCAGTGTACCAGGCTCCTGTGGCTATGCCAGCGGCTAAACCAGTGTACCAGGCTCCTATGGCTAAACCAGTGTACCAGGCTCCTGTAGCTATGCCAGCAGCTAAACCAGTGTACCAGGCTCCTGTGGCTATGCCAGTGTACCAGGCTCCTGTGGCTATGCCAGTGTACCAGGCTCCTGTGGCTATGCCAGTGGCCAAGCCCTCATACCAAGCTCCAGTGGCTATGCCAGCGGCTAAACCAGTGTACCAGGCTGCTGTGGCTATGCCAGTGGCCAAGCCCTCCTACCAGGCTCCTGTGGCTAAACCAGTGTACCAGGCTCCTGTGGCTATGCCAGTGGCCAAGCCCTCATACCAGGCTCCTGTGGCTAAACCAGTGTACCAGGCTCCAGTGGCTATGCCAGCGGCTAAACCAGTGTACCAGGCTCCAGTGGCTATGCCAGTGGCTAAACCACTGTACCAGGCTCCTATGGCTAAACCAGTGTACCAGGCTCCTGTGGCTATGCCAGTGGCTAAACCAGTGTACCAGGCTCCTGTGGCTATGCCAGTGGCTAAACCAGTGTACCAGGCTCCTGTGGCTATGCCAGCGGCTAAACCACTGTACCAGGCTCCTATGGCTAAACCAGTATACCAGGCTCCAGTGGCTATGCCAGCGGCTAAACCAGTGTACCAGGCTCCAGTGGCTATGCCAGCGGCTAAACCAGTGTACCAGGCTCCAGTGGCTATGCCAGCGGCTAAACCAGTGTACCAGGCTCCAGTGGCTATGCCAGCGGCTAAACCAGTGTACCAGGCTCCTGTGGCTATGCCAGCGGCTAAACCAGTGTACCAGGCTCCTGTGGCTATGCCAGCGGCTAAACCAGTGTACCAGGCTCCTGTGGCTATGCCAGTGGCTAAACCAGTGTACCAGGCTCCTATGGCTAAACCAGTGTACCAGGCTCCTGTAGCTATGCCAGCAGCTAAACCAGTGTACCAGGCTCCTATGGCTAAACCAGTGTACCAGGCTCCTATGGCTAAACCAGTGTACCAGGCTCCAGTGGCTATGCCAGCGGCTAAACCAGTGTACCAGGCTCCAGTGGCTATGCCAGCGGCTAAACCAGTGTACCAGGCTCCAGTGGCTATGCCAGCGGCTAAACCAGTGTACCAGGCTCCAGTGGCTATGCCAGCGGCTAAACCAGTGTACCAGGCTCCAGTGGCTATGCCAGCGGCTAAACCAGTGTACCAGGCTCCAGTGGCTATGCCAGCGGCTAAACCAGTGTACCAGGCTCCAGTGGCTATGCCAGCGGCTAAACCAGTGTACCAGGCTCCTGTGGCTATGCCAGCGGCTAAACCAGTGTACCAGGCTCCTGTGGCTATGCCAGTGGCTAAACCAGTGTACCAGGCTCCTATGGCTAAACCAGTGTACCAGGCTCCTATGGCTAAACCAGTGTACCAGGCTCCTATGGCTAAACCAGTGTACCAGGCTCCTATGGCTAAACCAGTGTACCAGGCTCCTATGGCTAAACCAGTGTACCAGGCTCCTGTGGCTATGCCAGTGGCCAAGCCCTCCTACCAGGCTCCAGTGGCTAAACCAGTGTACCAGGCTCCTGTAGCTATGCCAGCGGCTAAACCACTGTACCAGGCTCCTATGGCTATGCCAGCGGCTAAACCAGTGTACCAGGCTCCAGTGGCTAAACCAGTGTACCAGGCTCCAGTGGCTATGCCAGCGGCTAAACCAGTGTACCAGGCTCCTGTGGCTATGCCAGCGGCTAAACCAGTGTACCAGGCTCCTGTGGCTATGCCAGCGGCTAAACCAGTGTACCAGGCTCCTGTGGCTATGCCAGCGGCTAAACCAGTGTACCAGGCTCCTGTGGCTAAACCAGTGTACCAGGCTCCAGTGGCTATGCCAGCGGCTAAACCAGTGTACCAGGCTCCAGTGGCTATGCCAGCGGCTAAACCAGTGTACCAGGCTCCTGTGGCTATGCCAGCGGCTAAACCAGTGTACCAGGCTCCTGTGGCTATGCCAGCGGCTAAACCAGTGTACCAGGCTCCTGTGGCTATGCCAGCGGCTAAACCACTGTACCAGGCTCCTATGGCTAAACCAGTATACCAGGCTCCAGTGGCTATGCCAGCGGCTAAACCAGTGTACCAGGCTCCAGTGGCTATGCCAGCGGCTAAACCAGTGTACCAGGCTCCTATGGCTAAACCAGTGTACCAGGCTCCTGTGGCTATGCCAGTGGCCAAGCCCTCATACCAAGCTCCAGTGGCTATGCCAGCGGCTAAACCAGTGTACCAGGCTGCTGTGGCTATGCCAGTGGCCAAGCCCTCCTACCAGGCTCCTGTGGCTAAACCAGTGTACCAGGCTGCTGTGGCTATGCCAGTGGCCAAGCCCTCCTACCAGGCTCCTGTGGCTAAACCAGTGTACCAGGCTGCTGTGGCTATGCCAGTGGCCAAGCCCTCATACCAAGCTCCAGTGGCCATGCCAGTGGCTAAACCAGTGTACCAGGCTCCAGTGGCTAAACCAGTGTACCAGGCTGCTGTGGCTATGCCAGTGGCCAAGCCCTCATGCCAGGCTCCTGAGGCTATGCCAGTAGCTCAGCACTCCTAGGTGCCAGGGGTCTTGACCAGTGCCTGGTCACTGTCCTGTCATTGTACACTATTCCAGCTGTTGCAAGTTGTGGCAGTCAGCTTTTCTACTTGCAGTGACCCAGCCACTAAATCAGGTGCCAGCAAGTTGCTGTTGATGCTAGATTAAGACTTAAATGTGTTCTAGTTGTTTGAATTGTTTCCCAATAAACTGGTTTAAACTCATTCTTGAGTACTCATGTATTCTGGCACAAGCACCTCTTGCATTAAATGTTGTAGATTGCATTTTCAGACTTACTGGTAAGTGCACTATGGCTCTCCACTGCTAATGGATGTTCCGTAAAAAGGGAAGTTTACTTTTTTGAAGTGGGATTGTATGAGCTACAATTCTACCGAAATTGGATGCAGTGGAGAGCTCTGACCTCCTCCAGGTAGCTACACCAGGGCATAGTGCAGGGTGGAGATTTTGGCCATTCACTTGTGAACAGACAGCATATTTTTCACAGCTCTAAGGTCCTACCCCAAAAAGAATGCAAGCTTTCAATTGTACACTAACTACAGCTGCTTAGGGAATTGGCTATTCTTGAACTAACCAACTGACATTCCTGCATGAGGCACAGTACACTGTAGCAATCAGCTGTTTGGGTCACAGTAAAGCTGCTTGCACAAACATCACATCTTTGCATTGACTTTGAATGTAATCAGTGTGCAAGCAACTTAGCTGTGGTGAGGTCAGATGGCCATTTTTAACTTGTGCAAATTTCAAAGATGGTCTGCTTTTTGGACATGAAAGCAAAGCTGTATCCTGGTGCATTCAGATTCCACTGCATTCCAATATTGGATTTGTAGCTGCTAGTTGCCTCAACATTATGCAACCCATACCCCTAAAAGCACTGTTTGCAGTATTTTTCCCAAATTTCCATTTGGCTACATTCAGGGAAATCTCATGCACACTGAAGACTGCTGTACCCAAGCATCAGTGAAATGCCTCAGGAAAAAGTAATTGCAGCACACATCACATGGGGTCTGTGCAGGTTATTGTAGGGATTTTTTTTTTTTTTTGATTTGGTGATTCTATGCCATTGAGAACTAAGTCTGACCCAAACAGCTGATTCCTACAGCATGCAGTGAACTGCCTTGTGCAGGAATACATCAGTTCAAGCAATTTTTTTTTTATTTTTTTTATTTTTTTTTTTTTAAATAGAGTACAACTGAAATGGTGTGTTTTCAGGTAGGTACTCTTTTAGGAAGTGAGAATACGCTTTCTGTGCTTCAGTTCCCAACTATCGCCGAAATTTCCACCCAGCACTATGCACTGGTGCGGCTAGCTGGATCAGAGAGCTTTCTACTGCATCTAATGTAAGTAGTGGCAATTTGTAGCTCATCCAACCCCACTTCAAAAAAAAAAGTGAACTATCCCTTTAAAGGGTAAATATATCTGAGTCCTCAGGGCAACAAATCTTGGCTTAACTGATGGATCCAACATTGACTTAAAAGGCAAAGGACTGCTGGCTGGTTTCATAACCATTTCAAGGCTTTTTCATGCAAATTAATGTGCTGTACTTGTCACTCCAGACAAAAAGAACACTGAATATACAACAGAGCTGAATATGGGCAGCTGAGAGGGTAGTTCAGAAAATGGCTTCAGATTTGAGAAACATTCTTGCGCAATCAGACAAAAGGCCACTTGGTCTTTTAGTTGGAAAGACCAGGTATTGATATCTAGAGTTTGACTTACCAGGTCAACATTATCCCAGAGCTTAAAGGTTATTTAAAACGGTTTCAAAGCTGGGGAAACTTCAGTCTGATTTATGAAAACAAGACCAATTGAGTCTTGTGCTGCTGCCCCCCACCCAGGAATCACCTAAGACTAAATCATACATTACATGTGGCTGTAAGGGTTGGGCCTGCCACATGCTTCACTGCAGTCTAGCGGACAAAACCCAGATCATGAGATAGGACTCGGGCCCAAGGCTGGGGAGTGGATGTTTAAAGCCCTGTCTACACTGTCCAACATGAGTCAAGTTGGGTGGTGTTGGATTATTCAACTTTGTTCAAGTGTCCAACATTGCGGAATCAGGAATGTGCATGCATATTCAAGTTGAGTGAAATTAGACAATCAATGAGCATGTGGTCTTCAGGCACGTGACTTGGAGAGGAGGGAAATTTACCTCCAGTTTATGAAAACACGGTTCAAAGTTGGACGTTGAGTAATCTTTATGGTGTAGATGGGTCTCACAACTTAAAGTTGACTCGTGACTCAAAAAATGAGTAGTGATGGATAGCGTAGACAGGGCTTAAGGGAACTAAGTCCTCACTGAACATTAATACAAAGAAACACTAAACTGAAGTGAAAACCAAACGAGCCATCTGGCAATGGCGGATCCCCCTGGCTGTAGGTTGTGTAACCTACAGGTTGTGTGGACAGACGGACGAACCAAAACCGCCAAAAGGCACAACTAGACCATAAGGAGAAGCTCCATACCAAATTTGGTGTTTGTAAGTGGAATAGTTTTCGAGTTCTGGTCTGGAAATTATTTTATTACAGCTAGACGGACGGACAGACGGACACACTGATCACTATATCCCCCCGCATTATATGCCGGGGGGATAATAAAGGAGCAGTATGAGAGGCTGTTTGAGAGAGAATTCATACTTGCTTTCACGTGAACTATCATACTGTCACACAAACACCATCCTTCTCTCATACACACACCATCATTCTCACACACACAGAATATCATTCTCTCACACACACCATCATTCTGTTGTGCGCACGCCAGCATTCTCTCACGCACACACCATTATACACACACACCTCATCATTCTCTCACGCACACACCATCATTCTCTCACGCGCACACCATTACACTCTCACGCACACACTATCATTCTCTCACACACTCACACACACCATTATACTCTCACGCATGCACCATCATTCTCTCTCGCACACACACTATCATTCTCTCACACACACCATCATTCTCTCACGCACACACCACTATACTCTCACGCACATACTATCATTCTCTCACACGCACACCATTATTCTCTCACACACACCACCATTCTCTCTCACACACACCATTATATTCTCACACAAACTTAAACTTGTTCAAGTGACAAAATGACAGTGAATGTAAAACAGAATGATAGTGTATGTGAATGAGAATAGGTGATTGTGTGAGAGAGTTTGATTGAAACGGAAGTTAGTTTGATGTAGAATAAAATTTTCAGTTCCTGATTGGTTATAATTTAAATCTTTGAAAATTTAGTCAGAAGCGGGTTTCACGGACATATCCCACCCTCCCGTTCAACAAGGAAGCAAGGTGAAAAAACTGCATGCTCTTCGCAGGAGCAGCATGTCTTTCCAAATCCATTTGAAACATGAAGTTTTGCTCGTTATAGTAAAAGTGAAGTGAAGTATAGCAGTATAGTGGAGTATAGTGTGTGTGTAAGACAATGATTGTGTGTGCGTGAGAGAATGATGGTGTGTGCATGAGAGAATGATGGTGTTTGTGTGAGAGAATGATGGTGTGTGCGTGAGAGAGTGATGATTAGTGCGTGAGAGAATGATGGTGTGTGTGTGTGTGTGTGAGCGAATAATGGTGTGTGCGTGAGAGTATAATGGTGTGTGCGTGAGAGAATGATGGTCTGCGTGAGAGAATGATGGTGTGTGTGCGTGAGAGTATAATGGTGTGTGCGTGTGAGAATGATGCTGTGTGTGTGAGAGAATGAAGGTGTGTGTGTGTGTGAGCGAATAATGGTGTGTGCGTGAGAGTATAATGGTGTGTGCGTGAGAGAATGATGGTGTGTGTGTGAGAGAATGATGGTGTGTGTGTGTGAGCGAATAATGGTGTGCGCGTGAAAGTATAATGGTGTGTGCGTGAGAGAATGATGGTTAGTGCGTGAGAGAATGATGGTTAGTGCGTGAGCGAATAATGGTGTGTGCGTGAGAGTATAATGGTGTGTGCGTGAGAGAATGATGGTTAGTGCGTGAGAGAATGATGGTGTGTTTGAGATAATGATGGTGTGTTCGCGTGAGAGTATAATGGTGTGTGTGTGAGAGAATGATGGTCTGCGTGAGAGAATGATGGTGTGTGTGCGTGAGAGAATGATGGTGTGTGTGCGTGAGAGTATAATGGTGCGTGCGTGTGAGAATGATGCTGTGTGAGAGAATGAAGGTGTGTGTGTGTGTGAGCGAATAATGGTGTGTGCGTGAGAGTATAATTGTGTGTGTGAGAGAATGATGGTGTGTGTGAGCGAATAATGGTGTGTGCGTGAGAGTATAATGGTGTGTGCGTGAGAGAATGATGGTCTGCGTGAGAGAATGATGGTGTGTGTGCGTGAGAGAATGATGGTGTGTGTGCGTGAGAGTATAATGGTGCGTGCGTGTGAGAATGATGCTGTGTGAGAGAATGAAGGTGTGTGTGTGTGTGAGCGAATAATGGTGTGTGCGTGAGAGTATAATGGTGTGTGCGTGAGAGAATGATGGTGTGCGTGAGAGAATGATGGTGTGTGTGTGTGAGCGAATAATGGTGTGCGCGTGAGAGTATAATGGTGTGTGCGTGAGAAAATGATGGTTAGTGCGTGAGAGAATGATGGTTAGTGCGTGAGCGAATAATGGTGTGTGCGTGAGAGTATAATGGTGTGTGTGCGTGAGAGAATGATGGCGTGCGCGTGAGAGTATAATGGTGTGTGCGTGAGAGAATGATGGTTAGTGTGTGAGAGAATGATGGTGTGTGTGCGTGTGTGACAATGATGGTGTGTGTGAGAGTATAATAGCGTGTGCGAGTGTATAATAGCGTGTGCGTGAGAGAATGATGGTGTTTGTGTGACAGTTTGATAGAAGAGGTAGGAAGGGTCAATTCCTGCAGTGGTGACCCAGCACCAGTTTAATTCCTGCAGCAGACATCAGAGTCCCGTCTGCAGCTTCCTGTCTTCGCACACCAGTGACTGTTGTGCCCAGTTCGGGTCCACCGGCAAACAGGGCCCAGTCTGCGCCGGTCTCCTGAAGGCCAGAATCCACGCCGGTTTCCTGCTTCTGCCCGACCAGACTCCGTGCCATACCTTCAGGCACGCCTGGAGTTGTGTCCTGGGGGAAGGGGGTCCGGGTACTGTGAGGCTGTCCTTCCAGCCCTCTCCGTAGCCACATTCCTCTCACTTTTCCTGCAATAATATTTAATGGCAACTGCAGCACCTCAGCACTGAGCTCCAGGTAACAGCATTTAAGGATGGGTGTAGCAGGATGACCAGCGACGGAGCAGACAAGAGACAGTAGTTCCAAGCAAAAAGCTTTACTTTTTTATTTATTTTTTTCTCTTTTTCCATTTTCCTAAAAAGTGCAAGTATATACAGTGGTCAAAAATGGCAAAACAAAGATGAGAAAAATGAAAACAAAAAGGCAAGAGTGCCAGACTATATCTATATGACTCTGAACACAACTTACGGTGACACGCAACCTTCTCCTACGACACTCCCCTTACAACTGAGGCCGTGAGCCTTTTACAAGGTTCAGCCCCTCCCACAGGTAAGCCCAACTCAGAAAATAAATCAATCAACTAAATAGCAATACCATAAGCACAAAATAACAAACCAAAGAAATGCAAACAAAATACACAATCACCCAAAACCATTTCCGTTAACCAAAACCCCTTTAACCATAATAAAATACATTAAACACATTCCCGGTAAAAACACCCCTGTTAAAAATGGTCTGCCCCACTAACCTGCGGGAACCCCTGCATTTAGTGCCAGTGGAACATTTCCTCGGCTTGCCCAACAAGGAAGTACCTGGATGGTGGTGGCTTGGTGAGTTTAACTGTTACAGAAACGTTGTACATGGTTTTAATGAAATAAATTATTTGAACTAGCCAGTTTGTAAGTGATGATTCTTTATCCTAAGAGATCGCTAAAACAGATGGAAGGTTGATAAATGTATAACGGTATGAAACGCGTGCTTTGAAACGCAGTGGAAATGAAACATCGCAATATAAGAAATGCCGGTAGGCCTTTCCCTGCACTCTTATCTACAATGATGGGTAAGAGTTATGACAAATGGTGGTTAATGACGAACAATGAACCAGGGAAATGGAAACCGTACATACGGATGGATAGAAAGTGAAACAGTCGGCGTCAGTGCAGCATGATGGAAAATTGCCGGCTTAATTGCTGCCTGCACGCCATTGACTGCGTAAGCGTCACAGCTCAGTCTGTGACATTTCCCCCCCCCTTCCAAAGATGCCCCCTGCGGCACTCTAGAAAGGAAGTCTGCAGTGGTATTCAGCTTTCCAGACCTAAACAGTACATCAAAGTCAAAAGGTTGCACAGCAAGGAACCACCAAGTGATTCTTGAGTTTGTGTCCTTCATGCGTCCTAACCAAGCCAATGCCCTATGGTCAGTTGCTAACACAAATTTCCTCCCCAACAAATACTTGAAAGAGTCCAATGCCCACTTAATAGCGAGACATTCTCTCCCCACTGTCGAGTAGTTGCACTCCCTCGGCAGCAGTTTGCGGCTGATGTATGCCACGGGTCGTAAATGTCCATCATCCTCCTGCAGCAACACCGCACTAAGGCCCCGCTCTGAGGCATCAGTTTGGACGGTGAATGCCTTGTTGAAATCAGGGCTGAGCAGCACAGGCTCCCTACACAAGGAGTCCTTTAAGCCCTGAAATGCTGCCTCACACTCCTCAGTCCATTCAACCTTATTAGGCTGACTTTTCCGTGTGAGCTCAGTCAGTGGGACTGCTCGCTCTGAAAAGTTGGGGATAAAGCGTCTATACCACCCAACCAAGCACAGGAAAGAGCGCACCTGTTTCTTGGTGGTGGGGCGCTCAGCGGCCTTGATGGCCTCAACCTTCCCCACTTGAGGCCGAATGACACCCCGACCCAACATGTAGCCAAGGTACGCAGTCTCCTCCTTGGCCAGCGTGCACTTTTCAGGGTGGATGGTCAGGCTCGCCTCCTTCACCAAGGAGAGGACATGTTGCAGGTGTTGCAGATGTCCGCCCATGTGGAGCTGAATATGCAAATGTTGTCGAGGTAAGCGGCGGCAAAGCCCTCAGTCCCTCTGAGGAGCCTGTCCATCGACCTCTGGAACGTTGCAGGTGCTCCGTGTAATCCAAAGGGAAGCACAGAGAATTGGTAGTGGCCAAAAGGTGTCCTGAAGGCTGTCAGCTCCTTGCTGTCCTCAGCCAACGGCACTTGCCAATACCCTTTGCAAAGGTCTATGGTGGTCAAGAACTTGGTCTTGCCGAGGTGCTCCACCAGGTCATCAACCCTCGGCATGGGGTAAGGGTCGAACTTGGACTGGGCATTGACCTTCCTGCAGTCCAGGCAGAACCTCAGGTTGCCGTCCTTCTTGGGGACAAGGATGATGGGGCTGTTCCACTCCCTGGAGGATGGTTCAATCACGCCCAGCTCCAACATCATGTCCAGCTCGTCCTTCAGCACGGCCAGCAGGCTCTCTGGAACCCGGTAGCATGGTTGTCTCACCGGCTGCTGGTCTTTGAAGGTGATGCGGTGCTCCACCATCTCTGTCCGTCCTGGCTGCTCCACAAAGAGACCCTCGGGCAGGATGGAGGTCAGCTCCCGCTGACGGTCCTCGGACAGGTGGCTCAGGTCCAGCGTAGCTCCTTTACCCCAGCAAGGTAGGTACTGCTCTCTGCACTCCTCCTCTTCCTCAATGGCACGGATGAACAGGGCAGACACCTCTGGTTGTTGTTCTTGACGTTCACTCCACTTCTTTAGCATGTTGACATGGTACACCTGGTGTTTCTTGCGGTGGTCTGGCATGTGTACTTCATACGTCACCGGACCCATCTGCCTGGTGACAGCATATGGCCCCTGCCACTTAGCCAGCAGTTTGTTGTCAGAGCTGGGCAGCAGTAGCAGGACCTTGTCACCAGCCTGGAAACAGCGTGTTCTAGCAGAACGGTCGTACCATGCCTTCTGTCTCTCTTGTGCCCTCTGCAGGTTCTCCTGTGCCAGGGCAGATGCAGAAGCAAGTTTCTCCCTCATCTTCAGCACATATGAGATGATGTTTGTGCCAGCAGACGTCTCACCCTCCCACGTCTCCTTCAGCACATCGAGTGGACCCCGAACCTGGGGTTTTTTATTATTACACCTTTATTTAACCAGGTAAGACTCATTGAGATTTAAAATCTCTTTTTCAAGAGTGACCTGGCCAAGAAGGCAGCAAAAAATAAAAATGACACATATAAGTTTCATACAAGGACAGTGACACAGATATCAAAACATTTAAAAATAAGAATAAATGCATAAATAAGTAAATTAGGCACAAACAGTTTCTCATGCTTTCACATTCTAAATCCTTTAAAATTGAACCAAAAGCATTAATAGAAATCAGTTCTGACAATCTCAAGTCCTTTTGAAGGATGTTCCAGGCAGAGGGGGCCTGGAATAAGTCACCATAATCTAGCAAAGGCAGGAAAGTAGCTGACACAAGATATTTTCTAGCTGGAAAGGAGAAGCAGGATTTATTTCTAAAGTAAAAGCCAAGCTTTACCTTAAGCTTAATGATTAGATTTGCAATATGGGACTTAAAAGTCAGCTGACGATCAATAAGAATGCCTAAATACTTGTAACTTGAAACAAGTTCAATTACTCTTCCTTGAGCAGTGATTATGTTTGGAAGATTTGTTGGTATTTCACTACTGTTAGAAAAAAGCATGAGTTTAGTTTTTTCTGTATTCAATACCAATTTCAGTTTCTGCAGTCGGGACTGAACAATATCAAATGCAGACTGTAGAAAGTTAATGACCTGTATAACAGGTGATGAACTGCAATAACGGTATCATCAGCATAAAAATGATAATTTGCATTTGAAAGATTTTCACATAGGTTATTAACATAAAGGGTAAAACAGAACCTTGCGGCACCCCTTTGGATACTGTTAAGAAAGAGGAGGTGGACCCAGCTATTTGAACACACTGCGTTCTAGCAGATAGATAGTTGGAGAACCAAGCTACTGCTCGCTTAGACAATCCAATTTGGTGAAGCGTGTTGACTAAAATGCTATGGTCAACTGTGTCGAAAGCTTTCGATAAATCAATAAAAAGTGCTGCACAATATTTTTTGCAATCTATTGCCTCAATAATGTCATCTGTGACTTTAAGAGCAGCAGTCATAGTGCTGTGTTTTTTCCTAAAACCAGACTGATAATTTGATAAGCCTTTAGAATCTAAAAATTCCTTTAATTGATTGCTCACAAGCTTTTCAAATACTTTAGCTAGGACACAAAGTTTGGAGATCGGTCTATAGTTATTTAAGTAAAAGGGTTACCCCCCTTTCAAAAGAGGAAGAACAAAGGCAGATTTCCAGATTTTTGGGATCTCACTGCTAATAAAAATAAGATTAATAATCAAAGACACAGGTTCAGCAATGAAATCAGCAGCTAACTTAAGAAAATAAGGGTCCAGCTTATCAGGGCCTGCAGATTTCTTAGGGTCCAGGTGCCTTAATTCTCTATGGACCTCAGCAACAGATATAGGCATAAGCTTAAATGTGCAATCAGTAGGCCTATATGAGCTTGTGGAAACATCGTCTATTTGTACAACAGAGTTTATTTCTTCAGGAAACAACGATTCAAACAAAAAACCAGAAGAAATAAAATGCTCATTAAAACAATTAATTATGGCTGACTTGTCGGTCAGAGTACAGGAATTTTGAACAATGTAAGTAGGAAGTTCACCAGAGGGTATATGGCCAGAAGTTTGTTTAATTATTTTCCAAAACTTTTTCGGGTCATTTAATGTTTTTGTAGTTTCAGAGAGATAATAATCAGATTTAGCCTTCTTTATAAAAAATGTACACTTATTACGAAGCTGTCTAAAACGGAGCCAGTTTCTTTCCGTTTTAGATTTTCTTGCCCTGGCCCAGGCAACATCCCTTTCTTTAAGGAGACTATTCAGCTCAGGAGAAAACCATAAATTATTTCTACCTTTCACTCTGAACTGGCGGAGCGGGGCATGTTTATTTACAATACTTGAGAAACCATCATAAAAGAACTTCCAGGCCAGTTCCACATCATCAAAAAGTGAAATTTTATCCCAATCATAATGAGACAGGTCACGAAAAAAGGCTTGTTCACAAAAATGTTTCAAATCTCTTAAGAATGACTCGTGGCTTAGACATCGGGAGTTTAGCCTTTCTAACTGCTGCTACGACACAGTGGTCGCTCACATCATTTGCAAAAATTCCCATGTCTGAGAATTTATGTGGGGCGTTCGTAAGAATTAAATCAAGCAAGGATGATCTCTCAGGACATTTAATATTTGGACGAGTTGGACCATCAATTAATTGAGTCAGATTAAAAGAATCACAGATAGATTTAAAGCTGTCTGAAGCCGAGGACAGCCAATCAATATTAAGATCTCCAACAAGAAGCAGCTCATTCGAACTAAATCTAGATAAGTGTTGAGTTAAAGAACTCAGGGCTTCTTTACAGGCTGATGGTGGTCTATAACAACCAATTACAGTCAAGAACTGACCCGGCATGAACTCAAGCTTCAGGGCAAGTAGCTCCATCTGCCTGCTAATAGATACAGCGGTTACGGTGTTGCAGTGGAATTTGTTTTTTACATAAATAGCGATGCCACCGCCCTTCCTGGGGCGATCGCAGCGAAAAACGTTGTAACCCTTTATGAAAATATCCGTATCTGAGATACATTTATTAAGCCATGTTTCAGATATAACAAAAATATCAGTGTCAGTTGAATTGACCCAAATTCTGACTCGATCCATTTTTGAAAGCAAGCTTCGAACATTGACGTGAATAATACTGAGACCAGATCTAGTTTTGAATACATCTGGCTGAGTAACACAATTAAAAGTAGGTCCTGGGTTAGGCTGCACGTCGCCTGAGAGTATAAGTAAAAGAAGAACGAAATATTTTCGCTTGATATAATGCGATTCATTACCGGATAGGTAATTCATTCTTGGCTTAACGAGATCAAGAAAAAAAATTTCAGAAAGCGTAAAACAATTTTTCAAAACAGACAGATATATAAAGCGAAACAATTCCGCATAATTAAAAGACACTACGAAAGTTAGTTCCAACATCTGCACAACCATTTCACGGTGGAGCACAGTGCTGGTAATAGAATTCGGAACAACCGGAGGAGAGAGCGCCTTCTCAAACTCACAGCCCCGTTGGGGGACTGAATTCCAAGGAATCCATAATGACATTGCAATAAAAAGCCCAAATAAAATTTTCATTGTCACTGATTCAGCTCGGTTCGGTTCAGTTTATTTCAACAGTTCAATGTATAGCTGAGAGTTAGCGCCAGAGAAGGGAAAAGCACCGCTCTTCAGCAGTGAAGCCAGCAGGTACTAGCAGAGAGCCAAGCAGCAGTAGAGAGGAGGTACACCCTCCCGAAAGTAGCAGCGAGGCAACAGATCGTAGCAGAACGAGGACAAAGCATACAGACCCATCAACTGATCAGAGAGGGCCGTGGTTGCAGAAATAGCGGGTCACCCTCCGATCTCGGCAGCGAAGCAACAGGCAGTAACGTTAGCTCAGTCGAGACGGAACAACCAAGCCCAGCAACAAACTGTAGCCCAACAAGGACAGAGCAGTAAAACAGACCCAGCAGCTGATCGGAGGGGGCCGCGATTGCAGAAATAGCGGGTCACCTTCCAACACCGACAGCAAAGCAACAGGCAATAGCTGAGTAGAAAGGAAACGACCAAACCCAGCAGCTGATCGTAGAAGGCAGCAGGCAGGTAGCAGTGGAACAAGTCCGCAGAGTCGGTCGGCCGCCTGTGGAGAAGACTTGCCGGAAAAGATCCTGCTGATTTTTTTTTTTTCAATCCATATATATATATATATATATATTGATTTAGTGCATTTCAAAAGATTGCAGGGAGAATTTTCAACTAGACTATAAACAAACCTAAGTGCAAAGCACAATAAAAACACGATAAACAAGACTCTTTTCACAGGACAAACAAACGAGGATATGTGCATGCTGCCATCTTGCAAACGCGGAAATCCATGTGTGCGTACAGGAGCTGGAAGGGGGAAAATCCGGTTGATGCCTGGGGGACTTCTCTGTAGGCGAAGAGCAAGTATGGTTGCCACTGGTCCCAGTCCTTGCCCGATTCTTCCACAAACTTCCGCAGCATGTTGAGGAGGGTCTGGTTGAACCGTTCAACGAGGCCGTCGGTCTGTGGATGGTAAGGAGTGGTTCTGATACGCCCAATGCCCAAGAGATCATAAACCTGCCTGAGGGTTTTACTCATAAAGTTGGGGCCCTGATCAGTAAGCACTTCACGGGGTATCCCTACTCGGGAGAAGAGCTGCAACATAGCCGTTGCAACTCGTTTGGCAGTAACATCTCTCAGGGGGAAGGCTTCGGGGTATCTTGTGGCATAATCACATATCACAAGGATAAATCTGTTCCCCGACTTGCTCTTTTCAAGGGGGCCTACCACATCAACAGCAATTCTCTCAAATGGCGTGTCAATAACAGGTAAGGGAATCATGGGGGCACGGGCAAAGTTCTTACCTCCTGACAGCTGACACTGAGGACAAGACTAGCAAAATTCTTTAACATCCGAGAACAAGCCTGGCCAATAGAAACGCTTGCTAATTCTCTGCAACGTTTTCATGTAGGCCAAGTGTCCAGCCCAGGGTATAGTGTGACTTATTTCTAGTATTTGCCTACGGTACTTCTTGGGGATCAGAAGCTGCATCCCATCCTCACTCTGTCTGTACAGTAGCTCATTTTCCACAGTGTAACCCTCCGTACCCAACATAGGAACATAACCAACACCATCTTCAGCTTTCTTAAAACTCTGTTTCAGTGAGTGGTCTGCACGCTGTTCCTCTACTAAATTGCCATTGAACCCAATATCAGCCAGTTCAGGGGGGTCAATATTTTCTGTCTGCACTTCATTTTGGTTCACAGTGTCTTCAACAGTCTGTCAACGCCTATCACACCTCTGCTGTCTACTCAGTGTGGGGTCAACAGGAACATCTTCACCAACGTATGGCAACTCGACCAACTCTACTTGCTGCTCCCTAGCCTGCGCCCTTGTCACAACACCACACAAAGCAGTTCTGTTCACAAGCTCAGATAACACTGGTAGATCTTGGCCTAGCAACACAGGATATGGCAGCTTAGACACTAGTCCTACCCTCAGCAAGTATGTCTGTCCCTGCACTCTGACATACACATCAGCTGTGTCATGCTCGCTTTTATCTCCATGCACACAAAGGATGGTCAGCTTGTCGTTGCAATAGCGGAACTCTAGGGGGACTAGGTCAGCCTGCACTAGTGTCTGTGAACATCCAGTATCTACCAATGCTTTAACAGATTTACCATTTAACTCGACGGTAATAACGGGGTCTCTGCTCTTCGGGGCGTTTGAAGAAGGGGTGGGGTGGGGGACATAGCATAAATGGCTGTATTTTGACTTTCTCACGGGGCAAGCAGGGCTTTTATGACCTTCCTGGCCACAGTTATAACAAGAAATTCTCTGGGGTCTAACACGGTCTGTGGGGGGTGGTGGTGGGCCTCTACTATGGCTATAACTATTGGCAGTACCAGAACCAACTCCCTTCCCAAACCCAACAGACTTACCCCGGGTGTTCTGCTCCAGCACTCCAGCGTAGCGGTAGCCTCGGGGTCCTCTGTGCTCAGCCACGTACCAGCGTTGCGACCTCTGCTGCGGTCTTAGGGTCACGCTCCCTGACCCAGGTCCTCACGTCTGGATATAGCACGCGAAGATACTGCTCCAGCACCAGCGTCTCCATCAGGTTCTCTTTACTGCTTTTCTCGTATCCAGTCCACTTGCAGAATAGATCCTTCAATCTGACGTACAGTTCTTGCGGCGTCTCCGTCGAACTGGTCCCAAGGGCTCTGAACTGCTGTCGATATGTTTCAGCGTTGATTTCGTATTTCTTTAACACTGCCTCCTTCAGGCGGTCGTAGTCGGTTGCATCATCAGGGTTCATGGCGACGAAAGCACTGTGGGCCTTCCCAGTCAACAGTGGGATGAGGTGCACAGCCCAGGTTGCTCTTCGCCAGCCAAAAGCTGTGGCTAGTCTTTCAAAGGTCGTCAAGTAGTGCTCAATGTTATCAGCTTCTTCCAGCTTGGCCATCTTCGGTGGACGCCCCCCGGTGGTCACTGGTGGTGATGGTTCAGGCAAGGCATCCCGGGGTGGTGGTGGGGCTCGGCCTGACTCCACATACAGCTGGAGCTGTGTCACCTGATGCGTCAAGACCTTGACCTGCTGGGCTTGTTTTGATGCATCTCTCACCATCCGCTCATCTCTGGCACGTTGCATTTCCATGAACGACTGAAACATCATGGCAAGACGATCAATGGCTGTGTCTGCTGCGGCAGGCTGTGGAGTGGGCGCTTCCGTCTCAGTGGCGCCCCCTATTGCTCCATCTTCCTTGCCTTCAGTAGCCTTCCTCCTGGTAGCCATCTTGTCATCTGTTGGTTAGTCTTCCCTTCGTCTGACTCCGTTAATCCCACTTCTGACACCACATGTAGCAGGATGACCGGCGACGGAGCAGACAAGAGACAGTAGTTCCAAGCAAAAAGCTTTTCTTTTTTATTTATTTTTTTCTCTTTTTCTATTTTCTTAAAAAGTGCAAGTATATACAGTGGTCAAAAATGGCAAAACAAAGATGAGAAAAATGAAAACAAAAAGGCAAGAGTGCCAGACTATATCTATATGACTCTGAACACAACTTACAGTGACACGCAACCTTCTCCTACGACACTCCCCTTACAACTGAGGCCGTGAGCCTTTTACAAGGTTCAGCCCCTCCCACAGGTAAGCCCAACTCAGAAAATAAATCAATCAACTAAATAGCAATACCATAAGCACAAAATAACAAACCAAAGAAATGCAAACAAAATACACAATCACCCAAAACCATTTCTGTTAACCAAAACCCCTTTAACCATAATAAAATACATTAAACACATTCCCGGTAAAAACACCCCTGTTAAAAATGGTCTGCCCCACTAACCTGCGGGAACCCATGCATTTAGTGCCAGCGGAACATTCCCTCGGCTTGCCCAACAAGGAAGTACCTGGATGGTGGTGGCATGGTGAGTTTAACTGTTACAGAAACGTTTTACATGGTTTTAATGAAATCAATTATTTGAACTAGCCAGTTTGTAAGTGATGATTCTTTACCCTAAGAGATCGCTAAAACAGATGGAAAGTTGATAAATGTATAACGGTATGAAACGCGTGCTTTGAAACGCAGTGGAAATGAAACATCGCAATATAAGAAATGCCGGTAGGCCTTTCCCTGCACTCTTATCTACAATGATGGGTAAGAGTTATGACAAATGGTGGTTAGTGACGAACAATGAACCAGGGAAATGGAAACTGTACATACGGATGGATAGAAAGTGAAACAGTCGGCGTCAGTGCAGCATGATGGAAAATTGCCGGCTTAATTGCTGCCTGCACGCCATTGACTGTCACAGCTCAGTCTGTGACAATGGGCTTGCATTTTCCTCCCTGCTGCTGGTCAGCAGATTTTAGCTGTTGCTCTGTGTCTTTCTTTGGTTTTGTTGGGAAACAGGATTTTTAGGTGTTAGCAATATGGGGAGCCAGACGGTTTGATCAATGGGTAATGAATGCGAATTAGGAGATAAAGCGAAGCCGTCAGGTCCGGCAGGACATATCGCCTATTTGTGACTTCCAGCTGGGATCTCCGTTTGTCTTCAGTTCCGACAGGACAATAGGCACTAGCACCTCTTAGTTGTAGAAATTCCGTACGCCCACATATGGAGCTCACTTCCAGGGGTTAGGAATTTATTGAACCAATTAAGTTGGGTGGTTCAGGAGAGGCCCAATTGTAGAGTATTGCTTTTTATCAATGTGTAAACCCTGGACCCAATCAGCAACAACTTCTGATAAAATTAAAGAAATCATATGCAAATGTCTGTACTTTTTTTTTTTTATTTTATTTTTTTTTATTTCGGCATGATTGAAAATCATTTCATGACAATTTCAGCACACAGCATGTATCATGACCGAAAGGGTCGCGGGGGAAGCGAAATCGCTTATCAGAGTCCCGCCCCCAGCTTCCAGAAAAAAACATTTTGGTTATGATTAAAATATCATAAGGATTATAAATCACAGCAGAGTTAAGTGTCCATGCACGCTACGTTTTAACTTCAGAAAATAAGATCATGAAGTTTATGAATATCATAAGAATTATAATTGCAAATTAAGTGAGTGATCATATAACTTAGATTCAAATGTCACTCTTGATCCAAAGCGACATTGTCCCGAATCCCCATTCTTGCTCATTTGATTTGTTCCAGCTGATTTGGCGTAGATGAGTGGAAGCAGATACCGGATCTATCCTTGGATCTCTAAAGCGTCCAGTGACAGGATGCAATTGAACAAGATTAAACATGTTTATAGTTACTCAGATATGCACATTTCAACGAATATTTGAAGACCTTCAGCTCTCCAGCCATCCTTATATTATCATCAAGTACATTCCATGCCCTAACTCCAGCCACAGATAGCGAATGCTCCCTACGAGTCGTTCTGACCTTGCTTGATTGTAATAACATCCTACTTCTGGTGTGCTGCATGCAGTCACGCTGAAGAAATAGGTTTTGTACATTTTTGGGCAAACAATTTTTATATCCCAAGTAGACCAGTTGCAAGGAGTTGAATTTTACTATATCCTCTAATTTAAGAAGCTTTGCCTTAATAAACAAATCATTTGTATGAGTTCCATACGGTACGCAGTAAATAATTCTAAGGGCCTTTTTTTGAAGTTTAAATAAAGGTTCTATTGTGTTTTTGTAAGTGTGACCCCACACTTCAGCGCAGTAATGTAGATGGGGTGCTATGAGGGCTGAATATATTATTTTAAGAGACTTAAGGTTTAATAATTTCTGCAGTTTCCAAAGAATACATACACTTTTAGCGAACTTTCTTTGAACTAAATTTACATGCGGTTTCCAGCTTAAGAGATTATCTATCATAACACCCAAAACTTTATATTCGTTTACTCTTTCAATGGTGATACCATTAACTTTTAAGTCTGTCGTCCTTTAGACCTTTTTTCCAAAATACCATGAATTTGGTCTTTGTAAGATTTAATGATAGTTTATTTACATTAAACCACGTGTGAAGTTTAGACATTTCATTATTAGCCAATTTGACTAATTGGTTGAGATCAGCACCAGAGCAGAAAATAGTCGTGTCGTCAGCGAATAAAATTAATCTTAGAATATCTGATACCTTAACAATGTCATTTATGTAGATAATGAAGAGCTTAGGACCAATGACCGAGCCCTGAGGAATTCCACAGGTAATGTCCAGGCATTTTGATTAATTATTGCCCATCTGTACAGATTGCGTTCTATTTGTTAAATAATTTTTAATCCATTTTAATGCGGTCCCTCTAATTCCATATTTATACAGTTTTTCAATCAATATAACATGATTTATAGTGTCAAAAGCCTTCTTCAGGTCAATAAATATACCTAAAGAATATAGTTTTGATTCTAGTGAATCTTTGATCATCTCAATAAGTTCTGTTAGGGCTAGTGCTGTCGAATGCTTTTTCCTGAACTCATACTGACTATCACATAGAAATTTGTGTTTATCTATATAATTGTCCAATCTATCATTGAAGAGTTTTTCTAAGATTTTTGAACATTGAGGTAAAATCGAGACAGGTCGATAGTTTGAGAAATCATATTTATCCCCGCTTTTGTAGAGAGGGATAACCTTTGCTATCTTCATTTTATCTGGAAACACTCCGCAAGAGAAGGATAGATTACATATATGCGTAAGTGGAGTTACAATTGCGTTGGTTAGTGTTTTTAGTAATTTCATATCTAATTGGTTTATGTCAACAGATGTCTTAGCTGTACAGTTATTCAGAATTGATCTAATTTCGGATTCAGTTACAGGAGTTAATGTCAATGCGTCTTGTACTTCCTCATCCTTATCAAGGTAGTCCCATCTAAGGTGTGAGGGTTCGATGCTCTTTGCTAGTTCTGGCCCAACATTCACAAAGTAATTATTAAAATGTTCCACAACTAGATCCATGTTCTCTACCTGTTTACCATGAACATTAAAGAAGGCAGGGTACTCCTCCTTCGGAGACCTCCCAGAAACAGTCTTTACTATCTTCCAAAGATTTTTGGTGTAATGTTTATTTCCTGTTAAAAGCTTTTCGTAATACTCCTTTTTATGCTTCCTCAACAAGCTTGTAATTTTATTTCTGTAAGTTTTATATCTTACTTCCGCTTTCTCAGTCCTTTCTCTCAGAAACTGCTTGTATAGAGTATTTTTTTTCTTACAGGCATTGGCCAGTGCTTTTGAAACCCAAGGTCTTCTCTCTTTGTTTTTCTTCAGATTATTGGTTGTTTTGACTAAGCAGTGGGTATCATAGAGAATTTACAGTCAACAGGAACGCCTCATACGCTCTATTCGGGTCGTTTTCTGCTAATACATTATCCCATTTTTGATTTAACAGATCTATTTCCAGATCCTTTGACCTTTTTTCACTTTTAATTCTGATTTCTGTGTATTCCCGGATTTTCGATCTAGCCTGATCTTTTATATCTACCTTGCAATCACAAATAGCAAAGACTGGCAGATGATCAGTAATGTCATTTATCATGATGCCACAAAATATATCAGAGTCTAGTACATTAGTATAGATATTATCTATCAAGGTGGCACTATGCCTAGTAATCCTGCTTGGTTTTGTAATTAATGGTTGCATACCCATGGCATACGTGGTGTTAAAATAAACATCTATTACAGAGCTGTTATTTGGATTCATCAAGTCAACGTTAAAGTCCCCACACATGAAAACATTTTTATGGCTTATATTAGTGAGTAGTTCGCCCATACATTTGCTGAAAACATCAATTTGCGAATCTGGTGCCCTGTACACACAAGAAATAACAATATTTTTACCTTTCAATCTGGTAATCTCAATTGTAAGGCATTCCATAACATTTTCCACAACATAAGATTTACATTCTATTACCTGGAAGTTTATGGCTTCATGAATAAATAGACCAACTCCCCCACCTGCTTTATTCAGTCTACTCTTGCACACAAACTATATCCCTCCATGTAGAAGTCCTTGCCCTTTTCCTCTTTAATCCAAGTTTCCGATAAGGCGATGATGTTAAACGGGTTAGCAAATGACTGAAGTTATTCCTTTATTTGATCGAAGTTGGAATATAGACTCCTACTATTAAAGTGGATAATGGACAAACTCCCATCCATTTTAATGCTTTTGTTGAATATGTCCACAGAAAAGTATTCGCATGTGTTAGACTCTTTGTAGAAAAAATTGTTATCCAGATCGATTTCTTCATTTGGGTCCATTTCGGAAGAATGGTGACATCCTGTCAAAAATCCATTTCCCGAAAAATTTATTTCTGTAGGTCAGTGCTTCTCAAACCTCTCCTGGAGGACCACCTGTCCTGCATGTTTTAGATCTTTCCCTCTTTTAGCACAGGTGATTAAAATGATCAGCTCGTTATTGACCCTCTAAAGCTGATTGAGAACATCCTGATTATTTGAATCACCTGTGCTGGGGCAGGGAAAGATCTAAAACAGGCAGGGCAGGTGGTCCTCCAGGAGAGGTTTGAGAAACACTGCTGTAGGTTGATGACTACTCATGAATATCTGTCAGGGACCTCAGTGGTCGTACTTCTCCAAATCACGCATCATCTTGATCAGCACCGGTCTGGTGGTTTCCGGTGAAGATCCATTTGGTTTGATGAAAATTCTGCAGTTTGTCGACCAGGTGCTGTGTATCTTACCCACTTTCCGTAGTTGACGAGCTTTCCATGCGAGTGTTGCATTTTGCTTGGTGAGGTTTTCATTTATGAATACATTGGATCCTTTTAGATTTTTCCCTTGCTTCAACAGAGAGATCTTTTGCTTGTTACTTGTAAGTCGTAGCAACACGGCTCGTGTTGTTGCATTTTGGTCTCGGCTTACATTCCTTTTCGGTAGCAGATAACATGAATCCACATTGTTTTGGTCCAAAGAAATATGTCTGGACTGAAAGAATTCCATCACCTGCAGTTCCACAGATTTGTTCTCCTCCTCATCCAATTCATCAGCACTCGCTGCTGCCCTGGCATGGCTCCTGGGTTTGATTTTGAGCCCGGTCAGGATAACATCATTACATTTTTCTTGTTGTTCCCGCTCCTCCAGATTGCTTCCTAAAGATTTGATCTCTTCTTAGAGATGTCTTTCTTAGCAATCTCCTTTCTGAGATCACGGTTTTCCTCCATCAGCCGTTCCATTTGCTCCCTCATACTGTCCCTCCACTCCCTCACTTCCCTTCTCAAATCAGCAAGAGCCTCCATGACCACTGCGAGATCCAGTGAGCCTGATTTCCCAGTTTCCTTGCTTCCACCAGGCTTACCCATTTTCTTAGCTTCAAGAAAAGGGATTTTGGCGATCACAGAGATTGTGAGAAAGTTTTTCACTCAACTTTTCTCCTGACTCTGCTGTTGTATTCCAGTATTTCGCGCAGTCGCTGTTCAGAGCTGTTACTCCTTCAGTGACCATGAGACCATGAGACTTTAACATGTATAAAGTTTTTTACAAAATGAAGGAATTTTAGAACTTTGCATCACGCTGTTGTTCTCACGGCCGGCTGTGCAATAAATTTTTACCTGCTTTTGACACGTACAATCGGACTCTGCTTCTTCATCGGGACAATGTTCTTGGTTTTTTATTAATTTACCAACAAATTTGGCGCTGCGAAGCAGGGTGGATTCGTTTCCGGACCTCCGTAAGTTTCCTGACCAATTCAATATAATTTGCAAGGCAAAATTACGGCGATCTGGAACGCTCCACCCAGTGGTACGTTAACCTATTAATTTTAAATTGACCGGTGTAGAGGCGATCAGTTGTTCGTGGTTAAAAAGCTGTGTCTTTGTGTAATGTGTGATGGTAATCAGTACTGTTTGTGATACCAGTGCTGTTGTGTGATACAGGCCTATGTATTGAAAACATAGCTATTTTGTGACGGGGTGAATGTTGGTCATCCCTGCCTTCGGAGAGTGAGAATTCACGCCAAAAAGGCGAATACGTGATTGCGTGGCTGTAGCAAGCGTATGTGGGTCGCCCACGGCACAGACGTGACTAATTATTTTCACGACTGGGTATAAGGTAGCCTTCCTGAGAAGCGCATATCGTGTCTTTGTTTTTTCGGTTTATGTTCCAGGAGAGTTAGTGTTAGCGCCCCGGGCCCAGAGTGACCGTCTTTCACTTGGGTACTTTTTGTCTTTGTGTTATAGGTTGAGAGAGAGTGCATGTGGCGCGCCTCCAACCCGTCTTGTGGGTATTTGAGAGGCCAACTCGTGCCCGCCGTGAATCTCGTCATTGTCGCACTTGAAGTTTGATGTTGTCCTGAGTCTTTATTGTTTTGTGTTGGTTTTATTCTTGGTCGTACGCTTAGTAAGCTACTGGCCAGTTACGTGCATTTATACATTACTGAAGGCCTATCTTACGAATAGATATTAGACTTCACCTTGACAAACGCCGCATTAATTTTAAATAAAGATGGCAGACAAAGAAAGTTCAAATGCCCTTAAATGCGTCGGCAGTATAACTACCTATTTGTTGAAAAAATATGCAAAAGAACAAAAGGAAATGTGTAAGGCTGGTTGGGATCCAAACGGATCCACTTCGCAGTCACTAGAATGGTGGAACAAACAGAAAAATAAGAGAACCGCATGTGGTACGCTTATCTTCGCAACTGAACACAGAAGGCTAATTGAAAAATGCAATGAATTACAAAACTGCGTTCGAACACAGAATAAAGAACTAGATGAATTGCGTAAAATGATTGAATTAGAAGAAAAACCTAAAAACTCAGAGCTTGCATGTGTCCCGGCTGGATTAAAAGGCGTCCAGTGTTTGTACCCCGATTTGAATTGCCCTACCATTACTGACCTGCGATATTTGGAAAATAAAGAAATCAGTAACACCGCTCCCATGGCTCCAATGGTGACTAAAATTTGCGGTACAGAAAGTGAACAGCGGCTTCACGTCGACCATGTACCTCTCAGTGTAATCGACATGAGAGCACTATTAAAGGATTTACCGAGTCTTCATACGAATGACAAGAACTTGCAATTTTGGCGACAGTTAAATGAGCTATAACGAAGCATGTCTTTACATCCGTTAGACTTGTTTGCAATTGTGCGTGTAAGTGTCCCACTCCAAGCTGGAACACAATCGAGCCTGAATACCACAGGAGGGAAACATGGGCATCCGGGCCCTGGGCAAATCACGCTGAGCTTCAGACAGCGATTACCGACTTTTGTGAGGCTGTGAAAACTGCTTTGGGTAAAGGTGCACCCAAATGGCATCGATTCACCGCGGTAGTTCAGCATAACTTGCCATTTACAGAATACACTGACCTAAAATATGAGGCATTTGAAACGCATAGTGGCTTCCCTAACCCCAATAGAGACGTGGCTGTTTTTACTCAACATTTATTACCAGACGCGGCCACGCGTATCCAAAAGGTACTAGCTATTGGCATAATTCCAAGTAACACTTTCACTGAAATCGATGCGTGGGCTTCGTAGTTAGAAGAACAAATCCATAGAAATGTGTCTACCACTCATTCTATTGCGGCCGTGCGTGACAATATTACGAATAATAAAATACAATGCGGGAATTGTGGAAAAATAGGTCATCGGGCTCATCAATGCAGAGGAAGGGATCACAGGAAACATAGGCGTTACACTCATCAAAACCGGTATGATGATAAATGCTTTCGCTGCGGAGAAAAAGGACACCGAGCACCACAATGTCTAGCTGCTTTACCTAGGGCAGACAATTCGAAAGATGACTGCACACCCGACAACCGAGAACATCAGATCACAAAGGCGCACGCGTCCAATGACGATTACGCCCACTTGAAGAGAGAACCGCTATCGCCACTGCTCTGCATCCCCGCGCTGCTCGAGATGTTCGTAAGATTCTGTAACTTTTTGACTTTTGCGGGAACCGCATATCTGAATTTTCTGTTATCGCAGAATCAATCAGTGCTCTTTTTAAATGCCCATGTCGCCCACTGGAAACAGCTGATTGGGCACATGAGTGTAAAGAAGCATTTACTGCTCTGAGTCCACTCTTCGAGTTACAGGTATCCTGGGATCCACCACTCCCATGCAAAACCATGCCATTCACCCGAAGACACCACCAAAACTACTGAAGGCTGACTCAAACCACGCTGCCTGGGACACCCACAGCCTTCATTAATCATCATTAAGGTGCATGAGTTCTTAATTGGTTGTCTAATTATTTTGGTAACTTGGGTAAAATTGTGATTAAATACATTTTTCAAATATCACTGAGATTATATATACTTGTCCTGTTAATTAAATGTGTGAAATTCATCCTTAATCAGTTAATCTGTGGTAAAGTGAGTAAGGAAACGGCGCAACTTGATCACTATGACAGGACTCCAACAGCAGTCATAATACAGATCTAAGCTGTAGTGAACCAGGTGTACTTGAATAATACCCTCACAATGTATTCTGTTCTCTCCCTCATATACCGGAGAGGAAAACTGCACCAGACCGCACTGCTGAGGAAACCAGCACCTGACCACGCTGCCGTAGACAGGACCCCGAGCTTTCGGACCATGTTGCCGCAAACTCCTGTACTAGAAGACTACTGCACAAGACAACCCACCACAACAATGTCGCTCATCATACAGCTCATTGTTGTTGAATTCAAAAGGACTTATGCCATGGACAATAATGGCATTCAAATGCGACCGATACACATGACAGCCAAACATGCCAACAAATCAGAGCTGTTATGTCTGTGGACTCTAAGTAGCAGTGCCTGTACTTGGTTATAGGCCATGTACATGATCTATTTTTAAAATGTTTCTTTGACATTTCTTGCCTGTTCTTTTCTCTTATGCACAGCCGATCACTAACGGTCAGCCTTCTGCTTCTCAAACTCATGTCTATTTCATATTGCCTTCCAGTGCCGGTCATTGACAGATGACATTGGGCGTCGAGAGCCTGGGTCTGTCCAAGGTTTCTCCCACTTAACTGGGGAGTTTTTCCCTGCCACTGTCGCCTCTGGCTTGCTTTCTTGGTCTCTGGCCTGGTATTGGTGTGAAGTTGTTGCTTTAGATATTTTGTCATTAGAAATTAATTTGCATTACTCTTGTAATTTTCTTTTTAACTATTTGACTGTAAAGTTGACCATCATTCGTTGTCTGTTGGGTCAAAAAGTAGGGACTGTTGGGAAACAGGATTTTTAGGTGTTAGCAATATGGGGAGCCAGACGGTTTGATCAATGGGTAAGGAATGTGAATTAGGAGATGAAGCGAAGCCGTCAGGTCCGGCAGGACATATCGCCTATTTGTGACTTCTAGCTGGGATCTCCGTTTGTCTTCAGTTCCGACAGGACAATAGGCACTAGCACCTCTTAGGTGGAGGTTCCGATGCCCACATATGGAGCTCACTTCCAGGGGTTGGGAATCTATTGAACCAATTAAGTTTGGTGATTCAACAGAGGCCCAATTGTAGAGTATTGCTTTTTATCAATGTGTAAACCCTGGAACCAATCAGCAACAACTTCTGATAAAATTAAAGAAATCATATGCAAATATCTGTACTTTAACATGTATTAAGTTTCTTACAAAATGAAGGAATTTTAGAACTTTGCATCACGCTGTTGTTCTCACGGCCGGCTGTGTAATAAATTTTTACCGCTTTTGACACGAACAATCGGACTCTGCTTCTTCATCGGGACAACGTTCTTGGTTTTTTATTCATTTACCAACAGTTTCAACTTCAGTAAGGTATTTCTCTGTATTGGTGCTATATTCTGTTGGGACCACACTCCCCTATTGTTTTGTGTTTTCATTCTTTGTTTATTAAAATCAGCATCACTGCCCAGCCTTCACGTTTGCGTCCTTCACAGATTTGGATTTTATAGCCCGCCAGACAGCCATGTGGCATCCAGCGGGCAAGTCCATTACAATGGCGACTCATTAAACCAGGACTATATAATACCAGAGAGTGTAAAGATTGTTTAGCACATAGTTTCAGGTTTCTGAAACCTTTTTCTGATTTGTGAACACAGAGAAAAGGCCAATTTTAGTGTTTTCCCTTATGCAGACAACCTAAGACCAGATCTTGTTAAAAAAATTACATGAAGACTCCTCGAACCAGGAAATTTAATTTTAAAAGCTATCTCGCTTGTTTTATCCTTTGAGCATAAAGGGGTAACATGCTTATAATCGAAACAAGTCTTTGGTACTTGGACTCTTTGGAAAGACTCAAAGATCAGGAGCGCTGCCCGGAGCAGCCGCAGGAAATCCCCCGAAGATTCCAGACACTGGTGGCGGTGGTGGCTGAAGACTGGTGAAGCTGGAGCGGCTGAACGGGAGGTCTGATGAGTAGGGTGGCGTTGGTGCGGAGGAGGGTCAGTGAGCGGCAGCATGGGTGAACTAGGGCGGAGAAAATAACATATTTTAAAAAGACAGCAGCAGAATGATTGGCTAGTGACGCGACTGAGGTGTGCCCTGCTTGGATAGAAGCGATCAGCTGCTATGCCAGCTGACTGCTCATTGACAGCCCTGGCAATTGTCAGCGGAGAATCATCAGTAAACATGCATGAACAAATAGACGGGGTTGACGAGAGCGAAAGAGCGAGAGTCTTCCTGACTGAACTTTCGCTAAGCTTCATTTGTTTCAACCTTGTCAACCCCGATTTCAGGTAATGCTGGAGTAATCATGGGATTTGCAGCTGAGTGTCTCTCCCTTTTGCGGTGATGAATCATGATTGGACGGAATTTTAGGTCACCTGATTAACAATCAAAAAATTTATTGAATTAACTAGACTAATACATAAGCATATCATGAATAAGAAATGGTTAATTAGGACATAACCAAGATACCACTGAGATGCTACATTAAAAACATATGTAATACCTGTGATATTGCAGGGATGACTTTGGCGCGTTTCAATGCAATTTCAGGCAGAGGAAAATCCAATAACTTTCTGGGTCTGTTCACAAAATCTGGTCTTTCAAAAGGTGGCAAGAAAAAAGCTACCTTAAGTCAGTTGATAAACATCACAATTAGATGGCTAATGAAGCGAAAACTTATTGAAAAATAGTAGGTACACACCCTTAGAATGTTGCAAGCGCGCATGCACATCTGTGCTCTTGCTACATGACAGCATTGTTGCTCTTCCATCACTGAAATGATTGACCAAAAGTTTGGGGGTATCTGTCCAAAGTTTGCCAGCCATGGTGTAAATTAAAGAATCAAGATCATTCAAATTGTGTCCATCCGGGTAATACATGTGCATGGCCACAGCCAATCAGAGACTCGAATGGCTCACCAAGGTGATGTTGAAGGGGTCGAGTGTCCTAATTCATAGTCACACGTCACCTAACTGCATAAGTATGGGGCCATTATTGTGACAAAAATATTTCTAAATGTGTAGCTTTACCGATTATGCACACACGGATTGAGATACAGTTATAACTCTCCATACACATTCGCAAATATTTTTGCTACAATAATGACCCCATACAAAAGTGGCATGTAATACTCCCACTGAAGGCTATTTTCACCGAAGGCATCACTGTAGTACTGTTTAAAAGCAAGGGATACTCCAAACTCGGGGCAAGAGATTTAAAACTAAATTATTTAGTCTGTGTTCAGTTTGATTATTGGAAACATCAATCTGATTTTGTTGGCCTCGCTGCTGAGGACGCTGATGGTGATGCTGGGCTCAAGTGGGGTTGTTACATCCCACCCCTGTTGGTTTCAGGTGATATCTGATTGTGGATTCAGACTCTTGGTTCTCTTTAATATCACCTTGGCGAGCTGTTTGAGTTTTTGGGGACTTGTAATCATACACTTGTGATACTGTGATGTGAATATAGGCCACTAGATGGCAGTATTTACCTTTTTTTTTGTTGAGCCCATGTCCTAGGTTTGGACATGTTCTGGGTATGTTTGGGGCAAGTCCCAGAAAAAAAAAAAAATAAGAGGTCTAAATGTGGGTGGGGTCTGCAAAAGAGTATATAAGGAAAAGAATTGAGACAGTAAAGTAGTAGGAGAAATTGCAAGAAGAAGGATATGGGTGACCAGACCTGTCATTCTGTTCAAGACCTGTGAAGCTTTTAGTGGAGTTTCGCCTGTGTTAAAGCATTTTCCGTGGGGTGGGCGGGGGCCTTGCCCCCTCCTCCTGGTGGCCCGATGATCGGCCAGGGTGCGCTGGCAGTACCCGACCTCGCCCCGTAGTGGTCCTCATCTGGATCGGGGTCCTTGGTCTCCTCCACTGGTCCGGGTCCTGCGGCCTGACTGCCATGGTGATTCGGGTGTCCGGCTGTGCCACCTGGCTAATCTGACCCTAGTGGGATTGCATACACCAGTGGTGATCTCATTAGCCAAATCGAATCAAGTATGGCAACAGCCGTCTGTGACCCAAGCTTCACTAATGATTGTGGACCAAAGGGCTGCATCGCCAGGAGCATCACCTGCGGTGTTTTAGAAACTTTGGGAAATGGTCCCGCTCTGTCTGGCTCCCTCTGATCTCACTTCTGTTTTCTCCTCTTCTATGTCCCTGTCCTTGTTGTCTTTGTCTTTTTATGTTTATTGGTGTATAAATAAAATGTCCTTCTATATCTCACTGTGGTCTCTTTGCCCTCTTAGACAGATCATGTTATTAGTTGCCAATAAAAGATAGGACAATGCGCTAAGAGGGACGGTGGTGGTTACACAGTCACAAGCACATACACACAAAAATGCTGCTAGAGCAAAACTGCATTAATATTTTACGGTTTGTGACAAATATGACACAAACTAGAAATATATATGCAGGACAAAAAAAAAAGAAAGATTTATATCAGAGCTTATAAACTGTGGACAATTAGACATGGCACAGATACCCCCAAAACTTTTTGGGCAATCTTCTCAGTGACGGAATAGGCTAATGACAATGCGCACGCACAAACGGAACATTAAAAGGGTATGTTCCAACTCTTTTTCATCAAATTCATGCCTCGTTAGCCACCTAATGATAATATTTAATGACTGACCTAGAGTGGTTTTTCACTTGCCACATTTTGAAAGACCAGATTTTGTGAAGAGAGCTAAGATTATGCTATTGATTTTACCCCGGCGACAAAATCTGATTTTAAATTTTTCGGCCTGCAATGGCATTAAAGCCTGTTAAAGACCTAATTTCCCATTCGGTCCTCTTTTAAGGAGGCATCAGACACTTTTATATCACTCATAAACATATATAATTTGTATCATTTAATTCAGGTAGTGTGTTTTTAATGGTGGTCAGTATATCATCTTTTTGCTCTTTTTTAAGGACTTAAGATATTACGATAGTGCTAGAGCCAAAAAGGTGAAATAGCTGAAATTTTTGTGAAAATTTAATTTATGGTGCTTCAGATAGTGGCTTGACCGCCACAGTCCATCTGCGTGCATAAGGCAAGTAGGTGAGCAGATTTTTACCGCAACAAAAAATTTGCCGTTTTTGAGATTCAGTAAATATGGATTGGAGTGGAATATTTTGTTAGACAAAAACGTGTTGTGGATTTCTGAATTGAATTTTTTCAATGATTCTTTTTTTTATTTTGGAATTTGGACTTCAGGACACTACACTCTTGTGGGAAAATAATTGGATCTAATTCACTGGGTAGCATGCTAACATTTTCGCCATTAAAAAAAAAAAGCGTCTACGATAACAGTTGCCCATGTGACTCATTACTTTACTAGCCAGAAGCGTTTGCATGCTAGATGACTAATTATTCATAAATAATAAACCACAAACTAGATGCTTACGTCAGCAATGATAGTTTCCAGCAGAATTGATAAAGTTGTCTTTGTTACCAGACTAGTTGACTAGTTCCAATGGAACTACAGAACAACGGAACAACGGAATCTGACCACACACAACACGAAAAAACTGTATCACACGTGTGTGATACCAAACCTGTATCTCTTAGGGGTTGTGTCACGCCTTATTCATTTATGGGATAAATGGAAGTCTATTTTTGTCCTGAATTCTGACGAGTGCTTGCGTGGTAACTGTCAGCCAATGCCATGAGCTGCCGCATCAGCGGACAGAGGGGCTGCATGAACTGACAGAACTGCTATTAGCCTCAAGCTCTTTACGCTGCAGAATCCCATCTCAAAATTCCATCAAGTAGTCCTCTGGCCTAAAATATGTGCCATAAATGACTGCATTTTTACTCACTGATGATGCAGTGAAGTCTTATCTCTTCGCCTGAACAAAACGCACCCAAGCTCGGAAGCTAACTCCGCTTTTTTTCCAGTCAGGAAAGTGATGATGTCCAGACAGACAAATGTACAAACACAATAATTCACCATTTTACATAAGCAGTCATACCACAATTCAATCTGCTCCAGCCGTGTGGCTGAAGCTTAGCAGGTGTGGGCTTGGTCAGTACTTGGATGGGAGACCACGGAGGTTGCTGCTGGAAGAGGTGTTGGTGGGCCAGTAGGTGGCGATCTTCTCTCTGGCAGAATAATCCCAAATGACCCGGTGCAGTGACGGGGACGCTGTACTGAAGGAGACGCCGTCTTTCAGATGAGACATCAAACCGAGGTCCTGAATCATAGTGGTCATTAAAGATCCTCTTCGATAAGATTAGGGTGTTCCCCAATGTCATGGCTAAAGTCCGAACTTGGCTCTTTGGATCAGCCACCTAATCATCCCCTGATCTAATTGGCTCTGCAATTCCTCCTCTCCCTCCCCACCTCTACCCCCACGGCTCCCTTGAAAAAGAGATTTCAATCTCAACGGGACTTCCCCGGTTAAATAAGGGATAAATAAATCAATAAATAAGCTCCACTGTTTTTCCAGTCAGGGAAGTGGTGGACATGATGTCCAGACAGACAAGTGCACAAACACAATAATTGACCATTTTACATAAAAAAGTGAAGAAAAAAAACGAGAAAATTCCAATTCACAAAACATGACCACTCAAATGCAGGTTCAGCTTCCGCCTCTAGCTACACCATACCATATGGTAAAAAAAAAACCACAGTTTTGATGAGACAGCCTCCAAACGCCACTCTTTCTTCTTGATTTCTGCAAGTATGTATGTAAAACTTATTTATTGATTAAAATAAATTTGGCATCTCAAATCCCACCTACATCTGGAATGCCCAATTGGGCAACTATGTACAAGACTTGCTCATTTGCAACCCCTTGCTGCCAACTCAGGAGAGTGAAGACAGTTTCCTCCTCAGCACGCATCTGTCAGCCTGCTGCTTCTTATACACTCATTGGTTGAATCCTCGGAAGTTCAGAACGAGGGTAGAGGATACCCGAACACGAACAAGCATAGAATCTTCCTGATGAGCGCCCGGCTGGCCAGCAGGAGGCCCTTAAGCAACTAACAAAGCAACCATTTTTTATACATCCATCCTGGCAGACCCTTCCCAATTTGCATCCCTGTTGCGCAGTGGCCAATTGGGCCCTACTCTGAAAAAGCTGCCGACCACTACCGGCCGGTACAACCGGCATGTAAAATATGGAGGACCAAAAATGACTAAAGAATAAATAAATACATAAATATGGGAATAAATAAATACTTACATGAATGAATAATTGCTGAAACGAACAAATAAAAAAAATGCAGAAATGTTAAAATAAATACATTTATATACAGTATACATGAATATATGCTGAAATAAATATGGAAATAAATAAATAAATGCTGAAATGACATTATGAAAATATATATTTAAACATGACAAAAATGAATTAATGCTTTAAAGTGTATTTCTACATATCAGCATTTATACATACATTTATTTATATATTTCTGTGTCCGTATACTAATTAGGAGGGAGGTCCTAGCTTCACTCAGAATCTGCATTGATCAACTCTGCTGACTCATGAACACGAAAGTTGATGCTACCAAACCAGTGACCAAACTGTTAGCTGAAACTTGTGCAATTGACCCATTTACTGTTTACAAACAAAACAGGCTGCGCGCACATCTTGGCAACGGAAGCATGGCGGACCATAATAGCTTGTCAAGCTATGCAATGGCATTAGCCATCAAAGATCGCGAATTCTACCTAAACAAATTGACTTTGACGAATGGCAACCAATTTCCAGATCCGTATAGTATCAGTGAGTGGGTAGATGAAGTTAGTTAGTGGCCCAGTATTCCGTGGCCTGATATATATACCCATTTGATCGAGAAACCTACCGTGTACACTAGGAAGGCACTACGAGCATACAAGTCACTGGATGCTTATGACAGGGTTTTCTGCGGACATAAGCAGAATGTTAAATACCATGACAGACTCTGAGTTTTGTGTCTGAAAATCAGAGGTCCTTCCTAGTCAAACACAAGGGCATAAAACCGCCGTGTATGCAGAGATGACAATACGTCTTAGGCGTGAGTTTTTCCTTTTAGTGGCATTCATGTTTCTGTGCTGTTGTCAGCAATTATTCAATCAAAGCGCACTGAAGAAATTCACTTGTGGAATTTATGTCATTGAGCATCTAGTTAATCAGTTTCACGTGCATTACGATGGATTTCCCCTCTAATGACACGGAAATCGATTATGACTCGGGAATTCTCAGGCTTGTCTTAACTGATGGATTAGAAGATATGGAACTGCATAAAAACGTTTCAAATGGTCTTATTTCATGAAAACAATTTAAACGATCATGAAACGCATTCATTGTTTCCAATCCCTGAGTAAAGAGAAGCACGGGAAGTCCGGAGTCATAATCGCTTTCCATGTGACTTGTGATGAGGTGCATCTTTACGCAAGTGAAACGGACACTTAAATGCACAAGGATTTTAATTCCGCATGAGAATCTCATTAAGCATTCAATGAATAAGTATGGAGTACGGTGAATAAGCCTAAAAAATGCGTGAAACCTACGCCGAATGCGTGACACTTGGCATCTCTGTGTATGACGCATGGGTTATAATAAAAAATAAATAAACAGAAAACTAAGTCCTGACAGCTAATTGTACCTGCATGGCAGGCTAAGTGTAATTTTGTATTGTTGACTTGCTGGCTAGCGAGTTTGACTGCGTAGTTGTCATGCAAACATGAAATCTGCTTCGGTTTACCATTATTCTCACATATTTCATTTAATGTCTGAGACCGTGAGACGCACGTCAAAAAATTGGTTACATTCATTTCAATGGAGCAAAACCCTCTGGCATGTGTATTGCACTTTTTCTTTTACTTGTAGATTTTTACTTTTTGCTATTGCTCAATTTCTTCCGCGTCAACTCAATAGAAACGCATTTGTCTTTTAGGTCAGCTATTTAACTATTTCGCCTTGTCATGGTTGGTGGCACTCACGGAAACCTCACATGCAGTAGTCGAAACCGATATACCTACTTTTTAACCAAGTCGCAGTTTTGAGAGGAAATACATTATTTTGTGCGCATTTAAGTTATCAAGCGATCTACAGTTAGACAGAACTTTCAGTGGGCGTTCAAAAGCATCAAGACAGCGTTCAGAGTTTGACTTAAAGCTTCGTTTGCGGCCAGTGGGCGTTATATGGATGTGATCCTCTCAGAATCCTGAAAAACTTGAGTCCACCAATGAAATATTAATTCTGACAGCCGTACACGCAATAATCAGACATTTGGGTGCTGGCAAAATATCTAATTCAATGTTTGTACAAAGTATAGATTCATAACTAAATTCAATGTTTACAGATTCATTACTCATCAGAATGAATCGGGGAGACCACTACTTCCGTTGCCAAGATGCGCACGCCTCTTTTTGATGACGTCGGCTGTAAATGGGTCTATTGATGGTATTCGATGCCCGTCATCAACGTTCGATGCGGCCATATTTTTGACATGCCGCTGAGGAGCAGAGCGAAGATTTCAATTGAGTTAAACGAGCCGTCGTGGCATCCTCATTGCGCTACGACGAGAAAACTTGTTTAATTGCCGTCGATCCATATAAATTTGACTCAGCAGCATTTAGCCGAGATATATCTTTGCTGCCAGCTGTGGATTACCGCGATATTTGCCACTATTTAATCCTCACAGTGTACGCCTACACAGCGCAGGAGCTGAAGGCGTAAGGAGTCGGATAACTATTTCATATAACTAAGCGAACATTGGCTGCCTCCCAAAGCACCTGAATTAAATCCTCGTTCTGTAAACTTTCGTTTGGTCCAAAACGTCGGTTTTTGTGTCCGCATTAATATACTCAGCAACAAAAGTTTCTGTGACACCATTTATGTGTATGTTATAAATGACACGCAAAGATCTCAATGCAATCAATATGTTTATTTAACAGGAGAAACACTGACTTTTCAGTGCCAACGTCACTCAAAACGAAAAATGTCATTTTCATGCGTCATGAAGCACTTGTCTGACGTCTAACCAATTGTGACCTTCACACTTTAATACCGGGTGTGACTTCCTCGTGCCATGATGCAAGCAAGGCATCTCCGGCGCATGGACCGAATCAGATGTGCCAGAAATTGCTGTGGGATGTCATTCCAAATCTGACGTAGACGTTGTCGCAATTCCTGGAGTGTAGCTGGCGGGTTATCCAACCGCCGCAAACGTCGATCCATCTCGTCCCAAAGATGCTCGATTGGGGACATGTCTGGGGATCTGGCTGGCCATGGCAGGACATTGACATGTTATTGCATCAGATACTGCTGTACAATCCTTGCAACGTGTGGTCTGGCGTTATCATGTTGCAGCGTTATTCCGGGACCATGTTGCATCAAAAACGGTACCACTAATGGCTGTAGCACTTCATCGCGATATCTTTGACCTGTCAGATTTCCATCAATAACAAGCAAATCTGTTCTGTTTCTAGCCGTGATCCCTCCCTAAATCATGACACTACCACCTCCAAAACGATCAAATTCCTGAACACAGTTGTTGGCATAACGTTCTCCACGTCGACGGTATACACGTAAACGACCATCACATCAGTTAAGCATGAATCTTGATTCATCAGTGAAGAGTACAAGATCCCACTGACGTTGGATCCACCGTCGATGTTGTTGTGCCCACTGTAGACGCAGTCGTCGGTGTTGTACTGTGAGTATTGGACGTCTTGCTGGCCGACGTGGGACAATGCCAAAATGAAGGAGACGGCGACGGATTGTCTGTGCAGACAGTCGCCTCAAACCAGGTATCGTTCTTGCAGTTATGGTTGCAGGTTGGAATCGATTTCGGAGATGGGTTGTTCGAATCCAGTTGTCCTGTCTGGGAGTGGTTACTCGTGGACGGCCGCTGCGAGGACGGTCTCTGACATGTCTTGTCTGCTGATGACGCTGCCATAAGTTCCAAATGGTGTTTCGGTGGACATTCAGGCGATGAGCAACTTCCCTCTGCGAGGTTCCGGATTCAATCATCCCAATGGCCCTCCACCGATCATTTTCAGACAGTCTTGGCATTTAGAGGGTAGAGTTCCTGATCCGAAATGGCTGTGTTTTCGATAAGTGATGCTTCCGTCGTTCATCAGGCACAATGTGAACATTCCAAAAATTCTCCTCTTTTATTGCCATCCACAAGCATGATTTACGCACATTTTCATGTGCAAAGTCATTTTCTCGCATTTTCATGATTTCCATTTCAATGTTGTGTTTACGTGTACTGTTTCAGTCTGATATCACCATGTATGACAATTTCATAATTGCGTTATGAAAAATAATTAACAATATTGGTGTCACAGAAACTTTTGTTGCTGAGTATATTTTGTATTTCTGTGTCTTAACCGGGAATTTTATGGCGTCTTAACTGGCTATTTCTGTTGTACAATAAGAGAGTGCTAACCTGGCATTTTATAGCTTTTTAAGACACAAATACAAAATCTTAATGCTGACGCCAAAACCGACGTTTTGTCGGTGTAGCTACAGAACGAGGATTTAATTTTGGTGCTGTTGAATGCAGCCACAAACTCCATTCAACAGTAACTTAGCTCACCGTGAATCTCGTAACTCAATTATATCGACTGTCATATCAGCTGTCTTGATGTCGCCTCCCACCAAAACGATGTCAGGCGCCGGTAGCCAGCACCTCGCATCTTTTATCACATCAAGCAACATTCACTGTCTGACAAAACGATCTCTGACTAATACATTGGAGATACGATTCTGCAAAAACAGAAACACGCAAACTATAGAAGGGGCGAATGCAAGAGAGAAAAGCGCTGCATTAAGATATCAACAAAACAAAAGTGCTCCTGGTCTTTATAGCGAGCGCTAACTAAAATTGCTTTTCTTTTGTCTTGAGCGAGACTAGCCAACTAAGGCTTTCTGGCTAGCAAGCCAGCTACCAAGCTAATGTTAGTTCGCTTGCATAGCTAGCAAGTTCGCTAGCCAACAATGTGGTGCACAGAAGTCAATACAAAATAAATGAATAAACATTTGATTTCGCGATCTCACTTAGCTACAGTTGAACTGCGAGCATTTATGCTACACCAAATAAAACTGCACGCTACCTAACTCGCTAACGTTAGTTCACTTGCTTTGCTAGCTAGTTCGCTAGCCTAGCTAGGTGGCAGTTACATTGAGTATACCGTAAATGCTCGCAGTTCAATTTTAGCTATATTTATCTTTCAAGCACTGGTCGGTGCAATTCCTGCATTTAGCAACTAGGTTTTTGAGCTGGTCCGCCACATCCCACAGCAGCTCTGCCAACGGCCTTCCAGTCAAGGCCATTATACCCGAGGTAGCTCACAAACAACGTGTGACGAAAGCTGCTTTCATACTGGATGCAAAACGATTTTTTTGCACAACACTTCGCGTGTATTCCCGTCGTTGCATTGACTTTGAATGTAATCTGTCATGCTAAAAATTTGTTTCGCGTCCAGTGTGAAAACCAGCTTTATACACTCAAATCACTTTTCAGAGTAAATTCATAAAGATATCACTTGCTCATTGTCCCGATCCTGAACTGTCTCTAGTCTTCAGCTGTAAACCTTTGGAGGAGTGGGCCGCAATGGATGTTCAAGTGTGGCTGGATGAGCATCACTAAAAGACGACTCCCGCAGCGCCGGACAGCAGGTACAGCTCACTAGGGGTGAGTATTGGCAAGGACCTTGCGATACGATACGTATCGTGATACGTGGATCACGATACGATATTATCAAGATATAGCGATATTACCATACGTTGCAATATTCTACCCAGTTAATATTAAAATTAAAAGTGGAGATGAAAAATGAAGTTGCTGCATGTTCATCAGATGATATTGATCATTCAGAGGACAAATTGAGTCGAAACTATTTGCTTTTAAACGACCTTTTTATGTCTCCCTCTTCCTGGGGGGGGGGGCGAGAGGCGCGAGACATATTGTTTTTGCCTGAATTCTCGTTGGCGTCGGCGTTCCAATTTGTTTCCGGAGCATAACTCTGAAACTGTGTGACCGATTCTCACCAAATTTCATATGCTGTCTCTCCATAACATGTAGATGTGCCTTTTGAGGGTTTGAACTGCTTTTGAATTTAAATGGCTCTCTAGCGCCACCAAGAATCATTTCATTTGCACTTAGACGGCCTCCACGACCGGTAGGAAAGTCATAGAGAGATAAAACCAACACTTTATTGTTCATCTCATCAAGGCCTAAAAATGAACAATCAACACCCACTACCTAAATTGAGCAGGAAGTCCGCAATTTGCATATCAAAATTTCCTTTTTCCCCTAAATTTCGCCAAAATTTGCCCTCGAACAAACGTGAACTCCTTTAAGGGCGTTCATCATATCGACCCCAAATGCTAATAGATGACAAAGCACACTCTGCCGATGAAAACTACTGTACAACTTTTCCAAAAGTCGAACGGTTCGGATTTTATGAGGCGTCAAACATGGGGTCCCCAGCCAATTTCACTGCCTTTTTTCGATGCCTAGGCAATTTCCAACCTTCATTTGCAGGGATGCAAACGGCGCGCCTTTTGGCAGATGCCGCCTTTTTCACGGCTGTCTGGGGGACTTGAATGAATCGTCCAGATCCGATGGGTTTTTTTTAGGTGGGGGGTGTGTTCGTTGGAGTGTCTGATTATTATTATCAAGTTATCACTTCATCACTTTAATTTTTCTTTGCAATGGCTGCTTATTAAAGTAGAGGAACTATGCAGGATATTTGCTGTATGGATCATTTTTTGCCTCAATTTAACTGCTTTGGACAGTTATGGTTGGATGAATAGACTTCGAACTTGTTACGGGGAGAGTGGGGGCTCTCTGCCCTCCATGTAGTGTATTTCGGCTGAAAACAAACCCTGCTCCGATCTGGTGTCATAGGTGGTACCGCAACATCTCTTGTTTGTGTCAGACAAAACGATACAAATACTCAAAACAGTGATTTAATTTAGCCTTTATTATACTGGGGAGTCCGACTGATATAAAAAAGTACAGGTATGGCTAAACATTATCTTGTTCAAAATCTAACAATTATTCCAAGGGTAAACGCTAGCAAGTTGAAATAATTTTTTTAAGCTCATGTCAGATAGCGTTCGAGAATGCCGTTGCTGTCCAACTAACTCATATTCGTGACGCTGTTGTAAAATGCTTGATGGTGCAAAGTAAAAGGAAATATACACACAACATGCAGATAGAAGATAGATAGTAGTATTTCGCAAAGTTGAGTTGCTCACCTATTTGAGCTACCACTCCTGACAACAAGAAGCAACGGTTAACGCGGTCAGAATTCATTCTGCAAATAGCCTGCAACGCGCACAAAACTTCCTCGACCGATCCTGGTGTGCCATCTAGTGATAGAATATTGTAACTGCGTGCATAAATTGCGCAGATGTGTCCGCCAGTGGACGTGGAGCTACAAAAGATACACCTTTGTTCTTCGCGAACGCGCCAAATCCGGATAATCCGTAAATGATGAATTCAATTAATATTTTAATTTGAAACGAGTAACTAAGTTGCCAGTGTCAAAATAACGAAGTGAAAAATGAAGTGGAGTTAAAAGTAAAAGTCCCTGTTCAAAAAAAAAAAGTCCTAAGTATTGCACAAATCCTCAAAAAAAACAAGTCGACATGTCTACAACATCCCCCGCCAATCGTGCGCTTCTCATTTTCGAACTCAATCAAGGCCTTTATGGTCTGAAGCTACACACCAAATTTGGTTGTTGTATCTGTAGTAGTTTCTGAGTAAAGCTGTCCCCTTTATCTCGGACGGACGGACGGACGGACTCACACACGGACGGACGGACGGAGGTCAAACCTATATCCCCCTCCCACTTTGTGCTGGCGGGGGATAAAAAAAAAAAACAACTTAAGTGCTGTAACGAAGTACATGCACTTAAGTTACCATGCACCTTTGAAAACGAGAGTAACATGCGCCCCCCCCCCCCCCCCCCCGGAGAAAATCTCATGCGACCCTGCATTCAAAACTTGGGAGCCCTGAATTATAATTTCATCAAAGGAAATTCTGTATTAAAATTACTAAATAAACAAATGCCATTACAGTCCAGGAAACATAGGAAGTATAAGTATGAGAAGAAAATAGTAAATTGGAAAGCTGCGCACGTAAAGCCAATTGGCTGCGCACCATTATCTGCTGCTGCACTTCACTGCACTGTAAGGATGTCCATCAGTCCGAGATCCCACGGGGGCGTGGGCTTTGATAATCTCACTCCTTTTTGACCATACCTCTGCTTGCATCCCTGCATTTGACCCCTTAAACATGCTCGAAAACAAACCAAATTCTGCAGTAATATCTACATGGCTTCAAATATTCTTACAATGTGAAAATTCTCCACCAAAGACACAAAATGGCTCTCTAGCGCCACCCAATTACGCCAAAATGGGACTTTCGCTTAAATTCTGAAAAAAATCAGTAAGATATACAGTAAGATATACATTCTTGCTGTGGACAAACCGTTCATCGTATCAAAATGTCCTCTGGCATAATTCATAATCTCCATGTCGCCAAACAAAATGCCAAGTGTGGTACCATTACAATTGATATTTTTTGAGATATAAGAATGTTTTGAATATTCATATTTTGAAAAATATACTGTGACGCACTTCTGAATTCACCATAAGTTGCAGTGTATAAAAGTTGTCTTAATTCAGTGAACATGCCCCCAAAATTTCAGCTTTCTAGGATTTACCTGGAAGGAGCATTTATTAATTTCTTGATTATTATTGATTTTCAGTGTTTTTCTTTGTGCTGCTACATATTCTGACCACCAGGTGGCAGTAGGATCACATGGCTCATCTCCTTTCACTAAGTTCATGAATGGGGGAAGATTGCACAATGCACAGCAGTGATAAAATCTGCTTCTGGAAGTTTGACCAGGTCGCATGGGTCATAGCTCCATTATACTAAAGAAAAATCTCTTTCCGTAAAGGGGTTTGCACTCAACTCAACATAAAACATTTTCCTCAGTCTCGTGCTGTCCAACGAATGTCAATGCTCGACGGCGCTCGAACGCGTCTCGCCCCGTTTCCACATGCGCAAGAGGGCAAGGACCCATTCAACGCTACATGCAACTTTAATAGTTTTTTTGTTTCCATGGCAACAATTTGGATTTAGGCAGAGTGGGACTCGTTTCCGGACCATAACTCTAAAATGTGAAATGGGGGAAGGGGGAGACATCTGTTTTTCTGTGTAAAAACCATTTCTAGTTATTATTTGCCATTAGTGTTTTTGCACATTTTCACTGAAAAGATTTTCACTGAAACTGTGTAGATGTCTCAAACACACCATTAAAACATACTGACAGCATTGTAACCACTGTGAGAACATTAAGGACTAAAACTTAAGTACCTGAGTTACTGACAATGTAAAAAAAAAAAAAAAATTCTTCTGTTGTGTCAGTTTAAACAAATATAAGACAATAAAATACCTGTGAATACATACTTATTGCAGGCATTACACACTGCATGCCATCCATCATAAAATCAAGTGCATCAAGTTTCTTTGAGCTGAAACTACTGCAGATGTCTCAAAGTAACTAATCATTGCAACACATTAAAAGCATTGAAACCACTGTAAGAGAGAACATGAAGGATAAAGTACCCTGAATTACTGACAATGCGCAAAAATACAAAACCAGTAAAGCTGGCACTTTATGTAAATCGTAGATAAAAACAGAATACAATGATTTGCAAATCCTTTTCAACTTATATTCAAATGAATACACTGCAAAGACAAGATGTTTAATGTTCAAACTGAGAAACTTTATTTTTATTTTTTGCAAATAATCAATTACTCAGAATTTAAAGGCAGCAAAACATTGCAAAAAAGTTGGCACAGGGGCCTTTTTACCACTGTTACATCGCCTTTCCTTTTAACGACACTCAGTAAAGGTTTGGGAACTGAGGAGACCAATTTTTGAAGCTTTTCAGGTGGAACTCTTTCCCATTCTTGCTTGATATACAGCTTAAGTTGTTCAACAGTCCGGGGTCTCCGTTGTCGTATTTTACGCTTCATAATGCGCCACACATTTTCAATGGGAGTCAGGTCTGGACTACAGGCAGGCCAGTCTAGTACCCGCACTCTTTTACCACGGAGCCATGCTGTTGTAACACGAGCAGAATGTGGCTTGGCATTGTCTTGTTGAAATAAGCAGGGGCGTCCATGAAAAAGACGTTGCTTGGATGGCAACATATGTTGCTCCAAAACCTGTATGTACCTTTCAGCATTAATGGTGCCTTCACAAATGTGTAAGTTTCCCATGCCTTGGGCACTAATACACCCCCATACCATCACAAATGCTGGCTTTTGAACTTTGCGCCTATAACAGTCCTGATGGTTCTTTTCCTCTTTGGTCCGGAGGATACGACGTTCACAGTTTCCAAAAACAATTTGAAATGTGGACTCGTCAGACCACAGAGCACTTTTCCACTTTGCATCAGTCCATCTTAGATGAGCTTGGGCCCAGCGAAGCCGGCGGCGTTTCTGGGTGCTGTTGATAAATGGCTTTCGCTTTGCATTGTAGAGTTTTAACTTGTACTTGTAGATGTAGCGACGAACTGTAGTTGCTGATGGTGGATTTCTGAAGTGTTCCTGAGCCCATGTGGTGATGTTCTTTTCACACTGATGTTGGTTTTTGATGCAGTACCGCCTGAGGGATCAAAGGTCACGGGCATTCAATGTTGGTTTTCGGCCTTGTCGCTTACGTGCAGTGATTTCTCCAGATTCTCTGAACCTTTTCACGATATTACGGACCGTAGATGATGAAATCCCTAAATTTCTTGCAATAGCTCATTGAGGAATGTTGTTTTTAAACTGTTGCACAATCAGTTCACGCATTTGTTCACTAAGTGGTGACTCTCGCCCCATCCTTGTTTGTGAATGACTGAGCATTTCAGGGAAGCTGCTTTTATACCCAATCTTGGCACCCACCTGTTCCCAATTAGCCCGTTCACCTGTAGGATGTTCCAAATAAGTGTTTGATGAGCATTCCTCCACTCTCTGTCTTTTTTGCCACTTGTGTCAGCTTTTTTGAAACATGTTGCAGGCATCAAATTCTAAATGAGCTAATATTTGCAAAAAAAAGTTTACCTGTTCGAACCTTAAGTAACTTGTCTTTGCAGTGTATTCAATTGAATATAGGTTGAAAAGGATTTGCAAATCATTGTATTCTGTTTTTATTTACGATTTACACAACGTGCCAACTTCACTGGTTTTGGGTTTTGTACAACAATGCATGGTATGGGAGTTAAATGTTCAGTCTGGACCTCTTCTGCCAGGCAAGTTCTATCAAGTGTGTGGAAAATTCTTGTGCGGTCCTCTCTGAAGTGCGAAAGCAGCATCAGCACTGCTCCACAGAGTCCACCACCTGCTTGGATTTCTGCCCTCTGTTTTGCAGTCACACTTGACTTCTCCAACTGAAGAGACTGAAAATAGTTAAGAACTCTGGCAAATTTGGCGGCCATGGGCCCCTCAAATCCCTCATTGATGGAAACACCAATTAGGAGTGGTGTGTCTTCATGCCGGCTACTGAGAATAAGTAGGGACATTCTTCCTTAAGGACTCTTGCGTCCTTACCATACATTTTTTCAGTTCCTTGAGATGCAAAACTGAGATTAACAGCTTAATTTTTTTCGAAATTCCAGTCATTTTCCCGGAACATTTATACATTTTTTTTTCTTGTTCACGTTTGTTCCCACATTCACAGGCACAGACTCCCACTTAATACAGCCATAGTAGTCTTTCCATTGCTTCTTATTTTCTAGGATAGAGCTACTGTCATCTGTAGTGGTTCCCTTACCCACCGAAATGAGGTTATCAACTCAGCATTGAAGTTGTTTTGTCAAAGAATTGTGGCCACTTCCAACGACTTTATCTGCTATCATGTATTCAAAAGACTTTGGACATACTTGTACCAGTGGTGGCTGGTGAATTGATGATAGGGGAAGCTCAAACCCATCCCCTAAAATAATGATTGGTCATGACCTGTTTTCAATCTTTCATTTAAATTACCGTTACAGAAACTCAACATTATCAGACGTGGTCAGTTTTCATTAACAACGCGTACCTGTCAACTCTCACGCATTCGGCCTGAAATTTCGTGGCATATTTCCATTCCCCTTGCTGTAGTTAGCAATTTTTCAATCAGCGCATATGTGCGAGATTCTAAAGTGGAGTTGAAGTCCTTGTGCATAGAGATTTATCAGTTTCACGTGCATTATGGTGGATTTCCCCACTAGTAATTGGAAACTGATTACGACTCCGGACTTTTCGCGCTTTTCTTTACTCGGGTTGGAAGCAATGCTTGTGTTTCATGATCGTTTAAACTGTTTAATGAAATAAGATCATTTGAAACATCTTTATGCAATACCATTGCTTCTAATGATCTTATATAATTATATAATCCCATTCCTCCTGGAGTGCTTGACGCAACTGTTGGACTGTGGCTGGTTCTGGATCACGCCTTCTCACTCAGCGATCCAGAATATCCCATAGATGTTCTATAGGGTTTAAATCTGGAAGATATGCAGGCCAATCAAGGCACTGAACATTATTCTGCCTCAGGTAGTCCTGACAGACTCTGGCGACATGTGGTCTTGCGTTATCTTGTTGGAGCGTTAGGCGATAGCGATGAACGAGTGGAACTGCGACAGGGATAAGGATGTGGTCACGATAATGGGCCGCACTGAGGTTTCCATCGATGAAAATGAGGTCTGTCTTGTGTCTACTGCTTATTCCAGCCCAAACCATCACACTGGGTCCACCCCAGCAGTCACGCTGCAGGATGGTAGCGTCAGTATAACTTTCCTGACGCCAACGCCAACGTCTTCCGTCAGACACACTCAACTTCAACCTCGATTCATCGGAGAAGAGCAACCTGTTCCACCTGAAAGCATTCCAGCCCAAATGTGCCCTTGACCATCGCAGACGGACGCGCCGACGTGCAGGAGTCAACACCAAACCACGCTAGGGACGTCGGTTGTGCAAGTCGGCTTCACTCAGGCAGTTGCATACAGTTTAGTCGCTAATCCAGTTCTGGTGATGACCTCTGGTCTGAGCAGTAATGACTGTAGCTGGCAGGAAGCGATTGTGCAGGTGCTGAAGGCTAATATGGCGATCTTGCTGAGGGGTGGTGACACTTGGTCAAGGGGCATGGGTCGATCACCGTTGCTTCCTGTTTCATTATACCGGCACCAGAGACGTGATATGGTCGACATGTGGATGGTCAGCTTACTTGCAACCCGTCTTTGCGACATTCTACCAGTGAGCATACCAACTGCTCGCTCTCGCTGATTTTGACCTAGGCGTGGCATGGTCACACGTTGACCCAGGATAATGCAAAGGATTATTTAAGTTGCCCATTGCTACGGCTATTTATTGACCAAATTCTCGAAGGATTGGTCAATGAGTTCTACTCAACCTGACGGGATAGGCAAAATTCTAAACAATGTGCAATCAAGCGGAACGTGCTGCCCACACGACAAAATCAAGACAATTTTCTGAGCTTTTAAGTTGTCGTTGATGTATCATGGCTCAAAACCTATATCCCATTTTATGTACACCAAACATTTCAAAATTGTATGTGTTGCGTTGGACGTTTTGGTCAGTGTATTACATTGGTTTAAACAACTTACTAAAAATAGCTATATATAAAAAAAAAAAGCCTCAGTTTCAGTCCTGAATGTTCTGGTTTCAGTGCTGAGAAGGAAATTTTAAAAATCTATTTTGGTCATTAATGGGTTTAGAGACCATTTCCACTCTGAAATTTCACCAAAGCAACATTCCATTACATCCAACTGGCTGTATTCTTCACGCGGCAAACAATTCATCAACTGATTATAAACAGTCTGTTACATTTCAATTTAAATTTATTTGTATAGCGCTTTTCACAGATAAACTGTCACAAAGACGCTTTACAGTCAGAGATGAGTTACTGAAAGGGCAGTGCCCAGCCTATTCCCCACTACAGCAAATGAGGCAAAAAATTCCCAGTAGGGAGAAAAATCGTCAAACAGTGGTGAGAAAAAACTCCCCACTGGGAAGAAATCTCAGTAGGAACCTGGCTATAGTGGGGAAGTCCATCCTCCGCGGGCTAGCTAGTTAATAACAAGATAAAGCAAAATAGGATCATGACAATACAGTACCATTAAAGTCCATCTAAACAGTGGCATCAGTTGCTCGAGGAATTGGCATGCCGAGGATGGTGCAGAACTGGATCAGGACCGGATCAGGACAGTAGCAGCCAGCGCTCATGGTGAGGGACAGGGCTCGGATGATTCAGGACTCAGTTGTGGAGGGAAAGATCCTCGAAAAGAGACAGAAAAAAGTGGGGTGAGGCACTGGATAAAACTACTGCGTATTAATAAAAATACATTCCTGTGTCATGTGCTAAATGAGAAATTAGGAGCTGACTGGTCAAGAAACAGTCAACACCCCTCCATCCACTTCCTGCAGCACAGAGGCCGTACACTTCCTCCAGGCTGGAAGATCACTTTAGATTTTCCAAACACTCGTACCATATGGACCTCCCCGGTGACTAAGGCTGTAGCAAGCTCCACTGGCACTGTTAATGCATGCTCAGTGCCACCGGTTCCACATGAATTTGCTTAACACTACACCAGTGCTATATGGACCTCCCCAGTGACTAAGGCTGTAGCAAGCCCCACTGGCACTGTTAATGCATGCTCAGTGCCACCGGTTCCACATGGATTTACTTAACACTACACCAGTAGCATATGGACCTCCCCCAGTGACTAAGGCTGGAGCAAGCCCCACTGGCACCGTTAATGCATTCTCAGTGCCACCGATTTGCTTGTGGATTTACATAACACTGGCTTCCAATATCTTGTGAACATATCATAAAACAAGGTGTAGTCAGTCCCACCGGAGCCAACACATTACTAATCATGAACTAATCATAGGCTTGACTAAAAAGATAAGTCAACCTACTCTTGAAGATAGGGAGTGTGTCTGAAGCCCTAATTTGTCTTAGGAGATTGTTCCATAAAATTGGTGCGTTGTAAGAGAATGCTATGCCTCCAATTGTAATTCTAGATATATTTGGAATTTTCAAGTAGTCAGCACCTTGTGAACGAAGTAATCTTGGTGGGGAGTAAGGAATGAGAAGACTGCAAAGATATTCTGGGGCCAAGTCATTTAAAGCTTTGTAAGTTAGTAATGTAGTATTTTGTACTCAATTCTGAATTTTACAGGCAGCCAATGAAGATTTGAGCACCGGGCTAATTTGATCATATTTCTTAGTCCTAGTCAGAACCCTAGCTGCAGCATTCTGCACCAATTGAAGACGTTTCAGGGCCGAGCTAGTGCAACCAGACAGTCAGACATTGCAATAGTCCAGCCGAGAAGACACAAATGCGTGAACCAATTTTCCATCATCTTGAAAGGACAACATTTTAGATATGTTTAGATATGTTTCGAAGATGGAAAAAAGCCACTTGAATGATATTGTTGATGTGAGCCTGGAAAGAGAGTTCTGAATCAAGGGTCACTCCAAGGTTTTTAATGACAGCTCTGGCAGAAACAGAGAGGCCATCTAAGTTAAGAGAAAACTTAATGAAAGTTTCAAAGAGATTTGGCACCCAGTACCAATATTTCAGTCTTATCTAGGTTTAGTGAAAGAAAATTTTGCATCATCCAAGCTTTAACAGCTTTAAGACACAACTCTAATCTAGTAACTGGATCATTTTACCCGGTTTAAAGGATATATAGAGCTGTGTGTCGTCTGCATAACAATGGTATTTAACATCAAGTCTACTTATGATATTTCCAAGGGGAAGCATGTATAGAGAAACAAGCAAAGGGCCCAGAACAGATCCTTGAGGTATTCCAAAGTTAACCTTGGAATACTCTGAATACTTGTTATTTACCCGGACAAACTGAGATCTATCAGACAGATAAGACTTAAACCGTGAAAGAGCAAGTCCAGAAATAGCAACTAATTTTTCCAATCTACGAAGAAGAATATGGTGGTCTACAGTATTAAAGTTGGCACTTAAATCGAGAAAGACGAGAACAGAGATGCAGCCACTATCCATAGAGCGAAGCAGATCATTTACTACAACAGAGAGGGCTGTTTCAGTGCTGTGATGCTTTCTATAGGCAGACTGAAAACTGTCAAATACCTCATTAGTTTGCAGGGAAGAAGAGAGCTGTTGGGCGACACATTTTTCAAGGATCTTAGATTAAAATGTGAGGTTTGAGATTGGCCTATAATTGGCTAGGACTGTAGGATCCAAATCTGGTTTTTTAAACAGCGGCTTGATTTCTGCCATCTTAAATGAAGTGGGAACAATACCTGAAATCAGAGAAGAATTAATTATGTAAAGAATTGGGCCGCCAAGAATGGGCAGGAGTTCTTTCATTAGCTTTGTGGGAATGGGATCCAAGATAGAAGTAGATGATTTGGAAGTAACAACTAATTTGGCTAGTTGTAATGTGAATATAGGCCACTGGATGGCAGTATTTACCTTCCTTTTTTTTTATTAAGCTCAGACTGGAGCTAGGTTATGACATGTCCTGGACATGTCTGGGGCAAGTCCCCGAAAATAAAAAAAAAAGAGGTCTAAATGTGGGTGGGGTCTGCAAAAGAGTATATAAAGAAAAGAATTGAGACAGTAAAGTAGTAGGAGAAATTGCAAGAAGGATACGTGTGACCAGACCTGTCATTCTGTTCAAGACCTGTGAAGTTTTCTTTTGTGGATTTTTGCCTGTGTTAGAGCATTTTTCCTTGCCCAGGACATCACCAAGCCACCCCAACAAAGAGGGACTGTAAATATTTCTGTTTTTGTTGTGTTCAATCTTGGTCTTAAGTGTAGATAGTAGTTTAGTCTTTGTTTTTTCCATTAAATGTGTTCAAGTTTTTAAAACTGTGTCTGTCATCCCTTGCTGTTGCTGTTATGTTGTAAATGTAATAACAAATTGGGGCCATAACATAGTTCACTCAGGGATATAGGAGAAAGGGATTCAAACTGGTTTTTGTGTAATGTGGAAGACTCCATATCATGAGAAACGCCGTCGCAAATTGGTCAGGAAGCAGTGATCTTCTCTCTAATTACAAAAACTTTGCCATTAAAGAAATTTAAAATACATTTAATAATTTAATGTAAATTTATTTACATCTGTGAGGACCACGAATTTCTGAATTAATTTTTCCCAAGTCGACAGTCTCTACATCTAACAAGCTATATACCGCACTGCTGAGCAACACTTGAATGTCATTCGGCATCATTGTAAACATTTACCAAGGCAAATTTACGATGACACTGCCAGATTGATCATCATCAACTACAAAGTAACCATTACACTACTAACAACTACTACTACAATACTTACAAAGCAACCACTAATTACGCAAACAGCAATGTAAGAATTTTAAATTGGCCTGCATCATCTTGAGGGCTGACTGCAATAAACAGTTATGTCCAATATATAACATCTGGACATAACTGATGCCTCCTTGCTGCCTCCTGCCCGCCATGAGGCATAATGCAGCCACTTCTTCACGGTGCCGCTGAAGGCCTGCTGGGTCAGCTTTCGGTCGCACTGCCAAGCAGCAACTGAAAGGCAAGATTAATACAAAGGGGTGCGAGATGCAGATCTTTAATCTAATTTCATTTGATACACTAGAACTGTGTTTCATCAGGATGAACCTCAGGAGTGTGCTTGCTAAAATAGTTGCTGGCAGTCAACAGCAGAATTCGACATTAGAAGAGCAAAGCAGAGCTCTGTCTCTGTCCAATCTGCAGCCTGTAAAAGCTTTAATCAGTATGTTCTCGACAGTGGTAGTCAACCCCGGCCCTGGAGAGCCGCAGTGTGTGCTGATTTTTGACGTTACTCAGCACTTAATTCATGAACGAAAGCAGTTGATTACACGCTTAACTCATCTCACCTGGTGTCTTAGGTGTAAATCGGATGGAGAAAACCAAACTCGGCGCACCCTGTGCTGTTACCTATACTCCTGAACTAAGGGAATAATAAGCCAATCAATCAATTACCAGGAACCACCCATAAGACTCCGAGAGCTAATTAAACAGACATGCAGGTTGTGAAAGCAGTCTACGTGTTAACCAAGATTTGTCAATATGTTTGGACATTTAGCATAGTTGTAATGCAGGAAAAGTAGAAATACAGAGTACAAATAAAAGTTTATTGAGCAGGGTGGATAACACTGGTCCTGGAAAGCCAGGACAAGTGACAAATCAGAGCAATAAAAACTTATCCAGTGGACATCATAACCACCATAAATTGACTAGCCAGTTAGCTGCACATAAGCGATTGCTTATGAACTCGCCAGCAAACCAGCTAATGTCCTAAAAATGTCCACACCCAACTGCCGCAAAACCTCTGATAAGTTCATGCCTATGACATCAGGCAAAAGGGAGACAAGTGCAATGGAACTGAGACATGGAATGAACCAAAAACCTGAGAGTTACAATGACTAAAAAGACTTAATAAAAGACAATAATCATGAGCTCAAAGCTAGCACAAAAACATGACCAAAAACCATAACCATGACAGAGAAAAAATAAACTTTTTTTTAGCATCTACAGGAGCTATGATCGGCTGGCATTGGTTCATCTTTCACGTCATTGCTGTTTCAAGGAAATGCGGGATTCCATCTAAATGCTTATTGAGGTATTTATTCAGGAGAGGTGCAGTTACAACTGCAAAGGTCTTACAGTGTAGTAATAGTAGTAAGTTTTTTTTTTTTGGTGTGGTTTCTTCCTTGCAAGTTTTTTTTTTAAAACATCTTGACAGAGAAAACCAATCTTAAAAGCAATAGTGCTGCAATGTACAATCCCATCCTCGAGCCATGAAGTAGCATGAAAGTGCCACAATGTTGCCACATGGATTAATAATCACACAATGACATGAGGGCCCAAGGAAATGGCCAATCAATGTCAAGGATACTCATTTTAAATTTCTTATGATTTGTGGTCCATGCTATTGCCACGCTTGAATCAAAATTTTCAGACAGCTTCATTTCAGAGAATCAGCACTCACTGCAAGGAAAGTGCTGCAATGGTAGTTTGAGAAATTCCAAATTCATGACTTCTGTAATAATTTCAGCATGGAGCGCCAAATGAGCATTTCATGAAAAGGGCGTTGCATGGACACTTTAATCTCGAAATAAGGATCGAATGGAGCTGAAACTGGAGTGGTTTGCAAAGCTCCATGCGCTTCTGTAATGTAAACCAAAGACTGAAGATAACTTGTGACAATCTTGTCCTAGTTTTCTCAATGCTCAGTGGCACGTTTTCCTCAGTAATCTGAGGAAAACAGCTTTTTAGTCAGTGATATCAGCCAGAGATTCATGAGTTCCTTCTAATAGGCACATTCTTAATACGTGTCAGCTCACAGCACATTGAGAAGCTGGATTTTGAATCTAGTCTGATGTCAAAGATTTGCTGTATAAGGAAAAGGTAACAAATGTGGCATTTAACCCTTCTGTCGTGTTCGGGTCAAATATGACGTATCTATAACTTTTATCAATCATAAAAATTGATTGTGTCCTGGCTTAAAGATATCAATCACACTAGACATTCAAACTAATAAAATTGCTGACCACAACTTTCGTTGAATTTTGAGAGGTTTCGTCAACTTTGTGACCCCTCTTGTGTTCCTGGTCAAAAATTACTGCCGTCGAAAATGAATGAGTGATGCTATAGTATGGTCATTCATCAGATGGAAAACATTCCCACACATACACATACTACGTCCACAACAACTACTTCTCCTCCAACACACACGCACACAGACATCCATGCACATTGCCCCACATGAACCCTATGTTTCAATTTGTACAATTAGATGTCATTTATGGCACTCTGCCTCTCTTACACCTCTGTGTCCACCCCCCATGTGAACCACATCTAAGCAATGTATCATACCTGTCCACAGACCCCATAAATTAAGTTTTACACATTTCAAACTAAATAATTAGGTGTTTGTAATCAGAACTCATCTCTTTCCCCTGCTTATGTTCCTATGCCTCCACAAGAATCACACCTTCCAGACAGAACAATATATAATATCTTCTCACAGACCTCCCTAGATAAAGCTACTTGTGCCTTGCTCTCATTTTGCTTTGTAAACTCAATGAGTAGGGGAGATATTAGGCGATTTACTGTCAGAGAGGCTCTGGACAAAATTTTGGAAGCAGATGAAAAGAAGATTCAAGCTGAACCGGAATTAAGCAGGATGTGTCAGAAATGGAGGACGACATTGACTGTGTTTACAAGGTCTTTAGTATCCCAGTTTTGAGGCTTATCCCAGCTTTGAGCATATCTGGGATATGATGTTTACATCGAACACAAAGAAACAGAGATACCCGGTTATTCATATCCCTGTATACATGATAAATACCTGTAACCCATTTTCTGATCACTACATCCTATGTGATGCGTCACTCTGGCTCCTGCGCACACAGTGGGCAGCTGACAAAGACCGGGATAAGGCGTATACATGCTCCAGTATCCTGGCTTCTAGCGGAGTACTCCAAGTGGCAAAACCGGGTTTCTTGAGACCGGGATAAGGGCATATCCCGGTTTCTGAATTTGGGATGCAGTGTTTACATACAAAACACAAAAACGGGATACCTCAAAATCTAATCAAAACCAGGGTACTAAAGACCTTGTAAACACAGTCATTGACAACGATTTCTATCTAGACCTTTATGAAACTGACCTGTCAACTGAGGGCCAGGAAGAGGCCCCTGAGGAAGAAGTACCTGGGGAGACATTCCAGTCCAAGGGTGGCAACTTGCACAGGTATAAGTGCAGATACTCATCCTCCCAGGACAGAGGTGCAGGTATTCATCCTCCCAGGACAGAGGTGCAGGTATTCATCCTCCCAGGACAGAGGTGCAGGTATTCATCCTCCCAGGACAGAGGTGCAGGTATTCATCCTCCCTGGACAAAGGAGGCAGGGTGTGAGTGGAAAACATTGTAAGGAGGCCCAACACGGTATGCAACATCTTGTGTGGGAGGCATCAAATCCGGCAAGGACAATGACAGAAAAGGAAGAGCTGCGAGTTCAGTGCCCTAGATAATAAAAGTAGTCTTGCATTCTAAAATTTGTGATGTCCAGGCACACTCCAACATGACTGTACAACAGGGCTCTCCAAATCCCGCCCTCGAATCCAAATACAGTCCTGGTTTTCCTTCCTTCCAGGCAATTAAGTGAACAATTAATGCTGCTGGTTGGCCAGATTGTCATCTCACCTGACTCCCAGGTAATGGGAGGGTGGAAAACCAGCAGTTCTCAGCCCTCGAGGACCGTGATTTGAGGAGCCCTGCTGTACAATGTTAATCCTGCGCATGAACACGTTCGCACGCTCGCACACACACACACACTCACGCATATTTTCAGCATTTATTCTTCGTATATTCACAGCAGTTATTCATGGTAATCACAAGTCTGAGACATTGTTTATAGCTTAAAAAGGTGCTGAATGAAATTTGGTAATAAGTGATTAGTTTGTGCTAATGTAAGAGCAGTCAAACTTGACCAGAAACACCAAACACAGGAGAAACAAATTGAGCATTGCGTTAGTACAGACAGGCAACGGAGTCACACCTTAAACTTAAATCCCCTGGCCAAAGGCCTATCTGGCGAAGCTGATCCCTCGGCCCAAGCTGTTCAGCATAACTAGCCATTGGTTGAGGCAAGTGCCTCTCGCCCAGCTCGGGGCCCAGCTGACTGCCTCGGTTGATTGCACGGCCCAAGCTGTCTTGCCTGGCATGCTCATTGGTTGAGATAAGCGCTTCTGGTTCAGCTGATTGTGCAGGTCAGCTAACTACCGAAGCTTCCCGATTGGATGAGATCAAGTACAGCGCTTTAGTTAAAGCTACCAGCTGCCTTCTACTCAAATGCCTTTCTCTGACAGCACTTTTACAACCCATCTCCACCTTGTTTTTATCCATGCCTGCTCCCTTCTGGTGGGGGAAGGGGGCGGGGGGTTAATTGGCTGCTCTCCCTGCCTTGGGGCATTCCATGTGGGTACATGGAAGAGCAGGGAGCTCCAGAACAGAACCATATCCCCCAAATGTATTAATAAAAATTCTAAATAAATTTTCAATGTTGACAAAGTTGACCTGGCTGACACAATAGAAGGGTTAATATGTTTAATCTGCTCACAAAATGATCTTTTTCTTTCTTTTAATGAGTCTCAAAACTCTTCATCTCAAACGGTAGGTAAATCTGCAATGGTTATTCACTATCACGGTTTGCCTTCAAAAAAAAAAAAGTAAAGCTGGCGGCTGTTGCCACCAGAAATTTGCCATTATTGCAGGAATCCAGAATGAACCATGTATTTAATTTGCGCAAATGTTCTCATACATGAAACTTTGATTAGAAAATAATCCAAGAGGACTAATTTTCATAAAAAATGAAAATGAACAAAATTTGTTTGAAGTTTGTATCAGATGTTAATTGTATAATCTGAAAATGAATGAAAACAGATGAAATTTATCTGGAGTGAAGCAAGATTTTCCATTGAGCAGTTTTTATCAAGGAGTAATGAGGTGTTATACGGTGCCCATCCAAAAAAGTTGGACCCTGTTTTTTTTGTTGGGCCACCTTTAGCTTTGATCACGGCACACATTTGTTCTGGTATTGTTTCGACAATCTTATACACTGTAAACCCTGATATGTATAGTGAACTCAAATGTATTGTGGAAACGGATAACATTAAAAAAATTGAGTATGCTAACTTAATGATCTTGTGTTCACAGCACTTCAAAATGTGTAAAAAATAACTTCACCTTATTTTCTTTATGTTCCTTCCACATATGCAGTTAAGTTGGCCCACACTATTTTTTATTTTTTTTTGAGGTAATCAGTTTCCACAAAACATTTGAGGTCACCACACTATCAGGGTTGACGGTGTACAATGTAAAATTTCATTTTTGGCCAAGATATTGTATTGATGCTCCAGCACATCCCAAAGGCTCACAATTGTTCTGGATCCAGATTTTGAGGTGGCCAATGCATTCGTGAAAAATGATTACTCATGCTTGATGAACCACTCATGCTCGATGAACCACTCCTTCACAATTTGAGCCTGATGAATCCTGGAATATGCGGCTGCCATCAGGGTTTAAAAAGCCCATTGATGGGTTATGGTTCATTCAGTTTATTGAGGTAGTTGCTGAATTCATTTTATTGCCGCAGAACAGAGCTGAGCCAAGACCTGACCGATTGAAGCAGCCCCAGATGATATCACTGCCTCCAGAAGCTTGTACAGTGGGCAATATGCACAAGGGGTGCATCACTTCATGGCTCCCTTTCTTTCACTAACGTGCCCATCACTCTGCAATAGGGTACATCTGGACTCAATAGACCAAATGACCTTTTTCCATTACTCCTCAGACCAATCTTCATGCTCCTCTGGAAATAGAAGTAATTTTTTCCCAATAAGCCTCACTAATAGCTGGCGTGTGGCGCTCTTGTGGCCGCACAGCTGTTTACTCCCAATCCTCCCGGTTCAAGTTGTATCGTGCGTGTGGAAAACAAACATACCCATGAGTTCTGCTGTTTTTATTTTGATTATTTTATTTAATAATTTATTATTATTATATTTTTTTTCAAGTAAATTTGGCATCTCCAATCCCACTCGAATCTGGAATGCCCAATTAGCGAACTATGTACACAAGCATGCTCGTACGCAACCCCATGTTGCCATCTTGGGTGAGTCAGACAGCTTGGGGCCCTCCTCTGAAGCACGCGCCTGTCAGCCACTACCTCTTTTACACCCATAGCTTGAAACTTCGCAAGCTCAGAGCAAGGGCGGAGGATACCCGAACATGTGTACGCTCAGAATTTTACTGATGAGTGCCCGGCTACTCAGCAAGAGGCTCTTCTGCAACAAACAAATGCTATCATCCAATAAACCAAACCTGGCAGTCGCTCCCAATTTATTTCCCTGCAGTAGGAACTCAGTTGTGCCAGGCTCTGAAAAGGCTACCAGCCAGTCTCAGGTTCTCAACCAGGGTCGTGGTGCTCATTACCACTCCACAAAGCAGCACCTTAACCGACTCAGCTACTCAGTTGCCCTTTACTGTTGATTTTCCAAGGATGAGACTTTGCCTAGCATTTTAGTAATCTTCTGTCAGGTTCAGTCATTATTTTTCTCCAACCCAATTACTCCATGAAGTAGACAGTTTTCCACTATTTCCAGGTTTTAATAAATTCTTGGACAGTTCCTTAACCAATTCCATTGATTTCAGCAATCACCTTGACTGTTTTCTTTGCTTGATACTGGCCAATAATGTGACCCTCTTGAAATACAGTAACACCTTTTCAAAACCATGAGATACGTCTACTGACATGGTGTTTTAAGAAATGAGAAATTATGCACTGAAATATTGGCAGCTAAAATATTCATCACTGCAATAATGATTCAATCATAGGTTCTCAAGTATTTGCTGCCCTAAATGCGAACAGAGACAATTTTGGTTTCGACAGGCAATGTATAAGTGCATTTATGATATAGCATGTGAATTCTCTACAAAATCAGATCAAATAAGCTTTGTATTAACTTTGTATTTGTATGAACATCCAATCTGCACCTTGTTGTCGAAGAAAGTCCTGCCTTCTCACAGAAGATATTTTCATTTTAATATTGTCAGTAAAAGCACACAGGGCCATGCAATCAAATTGCAATGGGAGACTGTAATTTCATTTTAGTTGAGACAAACAAAGCATTGGCTTCTTGAAAAAGAAGATGCATTTCTGAGAATGCGTTTTAATGATAAGATTTGTGTTTTTGTTTTATTTTTGTATTTTCAGTTGTGTGCCATCAGCTTCTGACCCTTAAATGCATCAAGCTGTTCCTGTTTATGATTACCAGGTAAATATTCAGATTTATTTACCGAATAATAAAAACCGAAGTATAAGCCTGTAGAAATTATCTCGGAATGTCAGAATTCATTGATGAACTAATGTATAGATCGAAAAAAAGCAAATAATTTATTTATCCAACACTTTGTCGTAATTCTATCTCCCATTTTAGCAATTTTATTCAGCAGCACAATCTTATTTATTTTAAGATTGCACTTAATCAAAACATTTTGAGTGTTCAAAAGAATTGGCTATATTTGTGGGGAAGCACAGTTGCACACTTGATGCCAGAATGCAATAAAAATTACTCTAATTTCGAGGTATACTCAGAGGTATTGCCTTTTTGCACACTTAAAATGGATATAATGCGACAGTTTTTTGCAGGCAATATGCAGCAATGCTGTCTTGGAGTGACGCATGCTTTTTAATGTTCAACTGGCCATTCTTCTAAGCCCAGTGCTTAGGAAAGTGTAAACTGATTTTGCAAATCATCTGTAGAGTCACTTTGTAGAGGAGGTGAGAAAGTTATACAAAGAGGAGTTATTGGTCAACATTGTGCACTTCATGGTTCACCTCACCGACTATGATAGCATGTATGTTGGGCTTGACAAGTACAGTGCATTTCCGTTTGATAGTACCTTGCATCAGCTGAAGATGCTAATTTGATCAGGGAGATACCCTGTGATGCAGACAATGATAGGTTTTGATGAGAGTGACAGGCATCGAGAGGAACTGAACAGCATAAAGCATAAAAAAATTGTATAACTGTGGGACACCTGAAAACTGTTTTTGCTGTCAGTGAAACACTCTGTGTCCAATGAGGATGAGGCAAGCAATGGGAAAGAATCTGCTTTATGGTGTGTATAAGAATCTTAGGCCCCCCTATGGATAGTTTTGTTGCTGCGGGCAGTTGCTAGGGATACTATGATTGCATTAACATTTTGTGCTCAAAGCACAAAACACATTGGGTTTCAAACAATTTTGTCTGCAGGAAACTTCTTAAGGTTCAATATGCTGAAAAGATTGACTATGTTTGAGGTTTTCTGTTTTTCTAAAAGAGTTTCAGTGCGAACTTCTAAATAATTTGAAAGGGAAACTTTTTGGTGGACATTAGTCCCATCACATCTGGTCTAAATCCCAGAAGTCAAACATTGTGGTGGTCATGTTATCCTGCGCGGATGCTATTCTGCTCCAGGGGGCAGAACGATTTGACATAACTGATGTGACCATGAATTCTGCCCTCTACCGGATAGTCCTCATGAAATGATGTCTGTCAACAACTGGAATCTAAAGCAATGTTACACAATGAGATAATAACCTGAAAAACAAGCAATTTTTGAATAGCTCAAAAATTGCCTCTCCTCATATAGGTACCGCAGTGACATTTTGTGGAAAATAACCAAATTTACAAACCTATGGGTAAAATAAACTGCATGGAATTTTCATTTATTTAATCAGGGTGGACTGGGGATTCATTGACATTGTGCATAGTCTTAATAATTTCTCTTTTTATAATGTCAAGTTTGTTTTTATAAATCAGAAATCTGCAAAGAAAGTGTCATATGTATCTTTCTTTCTGCAAACGCACCGTTTATAAATGAGGCCCCTGGTGTGGTTCAGTGTGAAGCTGTTGTGGCTCCAAAGCATACAGTGGACATTGAAACCATATTTTGTTAGAAAGAGTGTGACCTATAGTTTTGAAACTGACCGTTAATTTCAGGTACATTTCGCCACCAATATAAGGCGGGCTCAGGCTACTTGAGTTTTAGGCTGATGTATCCCAGATTCACCCCTCCCAACAATCACAGAAATCTGGCCTGGGACCTTGGTCAGAAATGATCTTCAGCCAAGATTATCTGGTAATGTAAGGAGTTTACAGATCCAGTCTTATTCCTCCCAAACTGCTCGCACACTCATCCGGGCAGCCCTGATAATGTCAAACATTTTTGATATTCAGGATTTACAAAATAAGGTTACACTGTACTTAAAGGTTCCGTTATAAGAGTGACATGACACTGTCATAACTGTTACATGTGTCATGTAACAGCTATGACAGTGTCATGTCACTGTTATGACAAAGTTATCATAATCAAAACAACTCAAACAATGTCAACTTGTCATCTCAGAAAACCGAATGACACTTAATGACAAAGTTTATAACATTAACTTAATGTTTCTGACACGTTAATGTCTGTGTCATGTCACTCTTATGACGATACCTTCAAGTAAACTGTTACCGAAAAGAAATTTTAACATCCCATTCAGGGTTTAAGAGCTGACGGTATCAAACTGCAAAGGTAAAACCTTAGCCACTGAGAGGCTAGCCGAGTATCAAAAGTTATAAAACCTATTGAAAACTGACCACTAAATTCTCACCCCCAGCTGTTGGAGAACAAATTAACTGTGTTGCCCACTTTCCCTAACCTCTCCCTCAAAATCTTTGTCTGTAAACATCTGCCTTCTGCCTCCCCATGGTCACCTGAGTAGTGGTATACAGTAGCTCTTTCAGGCAAGATAACCTTAATCATAACTTGAATGGTATGATGGATTGCACATTTCTAAATGTGCTACTTGAGCTTGTTAGGAAATTGAGAAAAAAAATAGGAAAAGTTCATCCTTTTCTGTGAGCTTTAACACAATTTCAAATCAGTGAGGACTTTAAATCTCCTGTAGCCTGAGCCTGGCTCTATGAGGATCAGAAAAGCCATGGCAAGCAAGGTCATGCGTGCTGCAATTCTGGAATCACCGCAGTGGATGTTCATTCAGCTTGTTTTCTTCATAGCAAATCAACAAATTGCAGACAAGACACAAAACAATTTTTGTTCATTAGCTTAACATTCAGGCTTCATGAAACACACAGCAAAGATTTTAATAAATGGCATATTTTTTTAATTAACATGTAGAGGAAATGTATGGCATCACTATAATTTGAGGAATCATCAAAAATCCAGAATTAATACTTTGTTGCTCCACCCTGGGCTTTTCTTATGGCCTGAATTCTTGAAGGCATGGACTTCACTAATAAAAATACTCCTGACAGCATCTGGGCATCGTTCATATGAGTCAGCAGTGGTGTCCTGAGGGACCTCCTCCCAGACCTGGATCATGGCATCAGTGAGCTCCTGCACAGTTGGTTGTGGCACTTATCATCGTTGGATGCACTGATATATAGCATCCAACAGGAGCTCAATTGGGTTTAGGTCAAAGGAACGAGAGAGCCAATCCATGGCATTAATGCTTTTATCATCCAGGAACTGCCTACATGCTGTGACCACATGTGGCCAGGCATTGTCCTGCACCAGGAGGAACCCATGACCCTCTCCCCCAGCATAAGTTCACGCAATCGCTCCAGGGATTTCACCCCAGTGTCTAACAGCAGTTAGGGTAACGTTCTCAATTATATGGAGGGCTGTGCAACCTCCTAAGGATATGCCTCCCCAGACCATTACTGATCCACTGCCAAATCAGTCATGCTGGATGATGTTACAGGCATCAGAACATTCACCACAGTGTCTGCAGGCTGTTTCACGCCCATCACATGTACTTAGTGTGAATCTGCTCTCATCTGTGAAGAGAATGGGGCATTAATGCCGAATCGGCCAATTCTGACGGTTTGGTCAGAAACATGCTCACAAGTCGCCTGCTGGAGGTCATTTTGTAGGGCTCTGGCAGTGCTCTTCTATTCCTTCTTGCACAAAGGAGCAGAACCAGTCCTGCTGCTGGGTTGATGCCCTTCTACAGCCCCGTCCAGCTCTCCTCGTGAAACGGCTGGTCTCCTGGTATCTCCTCCATGCTCTTGAGACTGCGCTGGGAGACACAGCAAACCTTCTAGCAACTGCACGTATGGAAGTGCTGTCCTGGAAAATCTGGACTACCTGTGCAACCAGACTGGGCTGTGGGTACCGCCTCATTCTACTAGTTGTAGACACTAGCAGAACATAAAAACAGAGAAGAATCTGTCTTGCCCTTATTTGCTATGGAGTAAAAGAGCTGATTGTACATCATCTGTGCGGGTTTTCCATAATTTTTGCCAGGGATTCCACAAACCAACTCAACCAACTTAAAACAGATTTCATGCTGCTGTTTTTTTCTAATTATTTAAATCCATCACTTAGAACCTGTAATTGTTTGTGACCCCTCACAAGCTTTCAAAATGTTATGTAAGAGGGCTTAAAATGAGTTTGGAAAATAATAACAGTTCATCATAATTATTAACATTATCCTGGGGTGCCGAGATGAAATTTAGGGGTGCTTGAGCATCCCTATAAAAAGTCTAAAAAGTCACTATTTCTTCATTCAGTTTAGTTTTTTTACACATTTACAAGTCGTCCTCCTCCTCTTTCACCAAATGCACTGTGCATTGCGTCTTCTGCAAGGATCAACGCAAACACAGCAAAAGAGGTGAGTACATGATATTATTTTGCTTTTTCCTCAATTTTTTAAAGCAGTGAAGTCTGAGTCTGCAGTTTGGGGTGCAGCTTAGGTCTACTTCAAAGCCCCCTCCAGTAACCTTGACACTAATTTCAAAATTTCTCCTCAAAACATTAATCCCCAGAGAGAGGTGTAGGGTTTATCTACCAACTAGGAGCCTGGATAGCACTTCACCTGCCTGTATACAATTACATGCTCCCATTGAATACTCCCATTTTACCAGTTGATTGATTTAACCCCGACCTCAAAGCCCCGGCCCTGTTAGTTCTGTTTCAGGTCACATCTGATCCAATTAAATATTAGGCCCAAGAAAGATTTGTGTAACCTTTCTCCTATAAAATTAAGGACGTCTGTGTATAAAATCATCACAGCACCATAAGTGTTGGACAAAAATAATACAAATACTGTACCATGTTGTTGTGATTCTGCATTTGTCATGCCATGTACCATGTTTTCTGCCTGGCCATGTACCATGTTCTGACTGACCTCTGTGTTTTTGATATTCTGCTTATGTCTGACTATTCTTGGATCATGTATTGTGTTTTGGTAATTAGATTTCTTGTTTTATTATTTTCCATGTTTTAGTTTTATTCACAGTTTATCCATGCCATGTTTTCAGTTCCATGCATTGCACCTCGTTCTCCCCTGTCTTGTCATGAGTGTTGCCTTTGCTCACAGTCCCCAGTAAAGCATGCCACTCCTTCGGGTGATTTATTGGTTTCTGGGATTCAATCTTCTTTCATTATCTCATGTTCTTCCTTCCTCCTGCCTTTGCTATTTTACTAACACAGACTAACAGTTTGTTATTTTTGCTAATTACTAACCAACACTAACATTGTATATTTGACTAACTTACTAACAAGCACTCAGGATTGTATAGCTGCACTTACTAATTGACTAACGATCTCTTGGCATTCGCCCTGTTCTAGTCTCCGCCTCTTGTCTTTCCCTAAATATCTCTGCTGCATTTCTGTGGGTCTCCACAACTACTTTGTGCTGGCTCTTCTCTCTCATTACCTATGCACTTTAGAACCCCTTGACTGCAGCTGTTTATCTGTCTATAGGTTTGTCTTGTGATCCTTGTCTGCGTTTTGGCTACGGCTAATTTCACGAAATTAGTTTCCTCCCAATGTGTTTCTCCCTTGTTGTCATTTCCACTGATTGCACCTGTGTTCCATTGCCATGTGACCTCCTGGAAATGTTTATTAGATGTCTGTTTGTTGCACTTCCTTGTCAGATCGTTCTCCATTGCTTACCTCTCACCTTGTATCATCATTGTGATTATCTTTCTGACTGGACCGTCCTAGACCACAAGCTTTGCCTTCTCCCTGTACTTTGCCGCTTTCTTGTGTATTGACCCATTTTTGTCTGACTTTGATTTTTGTGATTGGTGCCCTGTTTACAACCCTGGATTACGCCCTTTAGATTCTGATTTTGGATTGTGGACTTTGTACTGTCGCCCACTCTGTTGGGGGGTTTCCCCCGTCAGAAATAAAGCCTCCTTTTTCTATTTTACTTTGTCGCCATTGGCTCATTTCGTAAAACCTCACACAAGTTCTCAGTGGCCTCCTTTCTAAACATCGCTGTGGAGCATTTCACTGATCAGGCTCCTCACATCTTTCTCTGCCAGCCCTTGATTGCATCTCAAGACAGTCTGTGCAATGCATTGGACAGATTTATCAACATCAGTCTTATTGAAAATAAATAAAGATAAAACTATGCAACAAAGCCATGTACTAAAAGTGAAACAAAAGAACGGATACATTTAACAAGCTAATGTTACTGGTTTTGCAAGGGAAATTCTATCCAAAGGGTCTTAATGAGTCAGGCCCCTTGTGTCCTCAGTGTCATCAACGAGTTTCAATAAAATTGGAGTCTCAACTTCATTTCAGGTGGCTAATTATATTGGCTTTCGCAGATGATGCATCCATATAATGCCTAATTCACATCATTTACCGTAAATTTCTAATTATAAAAGACACAGCAAAATAGCCATAACTGTGACATGAAATACCACCATAACGTTACCCCCATAAGGACTACACTCAAACGTAAGCTACATCTGACAACTAAAATTATAGCGCAGTGCTAATTGGTGTTATTTGTTCCGCAATTTATATTCGTCTTAAGGTTGAGCAAATATAGCTAATGCTAGCTTTCTTACTTTGTGCAGAGTGTCATAAAACTTAATTTTCAAAAATGATCAGTGGTTAGAATAATGTTAATTAAGCACCTTTCTCCTGGGCAACAACTTATGGAAGTTTCAATCATTTGCCAACGTTAGCTACAAGCTAACATTAGCTATCCAAGTAATTTTTTCCCTAAATTTACCATATATTTACAGCAGGTAACGAAGAAAAAAATTAGATATGTCTAAACTATTAGTTATTTTAGCTGCTGTACTATATATACAGTATATCCTACAAAATGGTTAACATCCATAAATATGATGAAGGAAACTTAACTTTAGCTGACTGAAATGTTGAAGGTCCGTAATGGTTGAGGAAAAAATACATTATGGAATCACTGTCCTCGAGAGTGAACTTCACTTCCCGCCTCTGCTGCTCCATGATTGATAAACTAATTAACCTCAACTTGCCAGTATTCGTAACTTAATTACCAACAAGCGACATGTCCTCGATGTATGGAAAAGGTCATCAAGTTTGCCAGTATTCGTAGCTTAATTACCAACAGGCGACGTAAACAAATAACCAACAAGCGACTTGTTCACAACGTATTGAAAAGGTCGTCTAGTAACGTAACTGAATTACCAACTGACAACGTTGTCACATGGTCGGTCACTAACTTACTAAAAGAGCACGAATAGTTACATTGCCAGTTCGTCGTGTGTTAGCTGGGAAGTTTTTTTTTCCTCCTGATTTTTAACAGCCAAGCCTTTCTCCCCTCCTTGTCTTTTGGAGCTCTGTATAATCAGACAAAGCAACTTGTCCACTGTTTTAAATATTATGCAGATAAGAAGTATTGTCGTTGAATTTCAATTACAAGTAGCTAGCTTGTTAGCCTCGGTGTAAATTTTTTTAACTACTAAGTCAATGCAGTCCCCACAATGGTAAGGATACCAAGGTAGCTCGCTGGTGATCATTTTTAATCGCTATCATTTGTTGTTAGTCAGCGGTCTATTCAAGTCAGTGGGATGGCTAATTAGCTAGCTAGCACGAGAAAGCGATTTTTTTCCAATTTAATTTACAAATTTGCATTTCTATGTTAACTTATGCATTAAACATTTTATTACAGCCCTTCAAATGAATATCTGTTATGGCCCCAATTTGTTATGACATATCGGACAGCAATGGATGACAGACAAATTTGTAAAACTTTAACAGATTGAATAAAACAAAGCCTGACCAAAGAGTGACAGGTCTGGTCAAATGTATCCTTCCACTATTTCTCCTTGCAATTTCTCCTACTAATTTGCTCTCTCAATTTTTCTCTTTATATACTCTTTTCCAGCCCCCTCCCACCTTCCACACTTCTTTTCAATTCTCAGGGACTTTCCCCTCTGAGGCATGCCCAGGACATGCCCAAAACCTAACTCTAGACTGGGCTTAACAAAAAATGTTGGTACTGTCATCTAGTGGCTTTTTTGTCCCCCACATTGCAATTGCTGCAAAAGGCAGGAGAATACAACTGCATAGGTTTGTTGATAAAAGTGCCTTCTGTAATATTTGGGTCGTAAATTGTAATTATCTTGTGAGATTTAACACAGATGAAAAATACACTAATTTCACAACTGTTTCAGATCTTTTTTTTAATTAGTTTAGGTATACATTAAAAGCTAAAAGCTTATTATGCGGGTCTTCATGATGTAATTCCACATGACAGTCACTGCCTGTATAGCTAAGTAAAACAATGACCAAGAAACACTACTAGATCTACATCTACAACAACTTTCCACGTAGGAAAAAATAAGATATCAGTTTCTGTACCACCCCTATGTGAGCAATGGCCTCAGTTTGGCCACCTCGATGAAAATTGTCTGGCTCCGCCACTGACTTGAGCATATTGGCACAAGGATTCTCAGCCATAAACCAGCGTTGACAGCAACAGTTGTATATTTAACGGTGAAATTATAGCGGAAATACAAAAAACAAACCATTTAAGTGATTATACTGCTGAGGTCTTCCAGTGCATAGCATAATGGCGAGAGGACTCTCAGATAGACACGCTAAAACAATAGCAAGCGCAGATTTACCCACAAACAGCTTTTATGACAAAATATCAAAGGCAAGAAAATGTTTTGCTGATCTCTGTAGCATTTAAAGTGTATGCCTGTTGTTCTTTGAGCATGCTGTTAATTTAAAATGACAGCACGCTCAAAGAACAGTAGGCATATAAAAGGCTTATATCGCTTATATCGTTGGAATCTGTGGACTATCCTTTTTCATTTGTGGTATCGTTTGTATGCATATCACAAATTCAGTAGAAATGCTTGCAATAGAGCACTGATTATTTAATCTTATTTTATTCAATGTTCAGCTAGATGCTTATTTACTTGCTTGGTACTTGAATCGTGTCCGGTTTAGGTAAAAACGGTCATCACAAACTTTTTGCCGAGTTTCTTCGCTTTAAGAGGATATGCGGCAGGACGAGGTTGCTATTAAGAAACATGCTGTATTTATTATGCAAATTCCTTGCCCCGGTTACAGGGGCATTCAGGCTTAAGGTTAATATTTGTATTGAATATATACTTTCCACTAATTTCTTTAAATCTTCACTTTTAGACCAGTCTTCCTTGCAACAAAACCGTTGACTTTCTTGTGAACTTCTGGTACGTGAAGCAGCTTTTTTCGAAGTTCTCTGAGCAAAGAACTGAATTTTTGTTGGTTTGTAAGGCTTTCCATGTTCAATCCTTCTTATTTTGCCGTATTTTCCAGACGACTGAATGGCAATGTTATTGGTGCAAGCAACAGCAGCACAAGATTTCCCAATTTCCACTATGCTGAGATCAACCTTTGTGTACATTTTGCTTTGACCACCTATGTAACTTGTTGTCAGCCGTCTGGCCTGACTAGGAAGTTGTCTCAAAATATAAGTTTAATGAATGTCGCAACACAGGTGTCTTATTTATTTATTTAGCCTATTCTTTCATTTTACTAATAAGAACAACAACATGACGTCCGCATCGCTACATATTGTTTATTACCTCTGTCAACGAAGTTTGGGCGGAGGTTATGTTTTCGCCCATTTTTTTGTTTGTCATTCAAAAAATAATGCACGGATTTCTGTGAAAATTTGTGGGTGGATTGCTTTTATATTGAGGATGGACCCTATAGATTTTCACCACGATCACTGAAACAATATGGCCACCACAGCAGCCCGGTTGAAATCCAATCACACGCAATAACTCAAAAAGTAATGCACGATTTGTCTGAAATATTCTGGGTGCATTGACATTCCATCAAAGATGGACCCTATTGATTTTGACTGCGATCAGTGAAACAATATGGCCGCCACGGCAGCCATCATGAAATCCTATCACATGCAATGACTCAACTTTGCTCCCACTCATACACATTTGAATTGTGCTGCCTTGGCAGAGGTTTGCACTCTACGAGTGCCTCTAGTTAGTCATTTTGACAGCTGCACTCGTTCCTGCATGCTGTACTCTGGTTTCAAAGGTGCGTATGCCTGGTCAGACCTGGCGTGAGATTTTTGTGTGCCATATGCTCACATTCAGATTGATAAATGCTGATCCTTGCAGGAGATTTGCCATACACCCATTATTTTGGTGTATGCACGTTTGATAAATGAGGGCCATTGCGTTTTGATTTTATTCACATTTTACACTTTGTCCCAACTTTTGCAGAATTCGGGTTGCATATATATTATAATTCTTGAACTTAGTGCTGTGTGTTGTTTATTTCTGCACTTTAATATTATTATCCTGGAACCTTGATTCCTTGCTCTTTTTTTCTATTTGTAATTCATTGTTACTGTAGCTAACGCCCAGAGTCTGCATTAATAATAGTGTTACCCAGGAATGTTGATTCCTAGTTCTTTTGTATTGTATCTTATCTGCCTGCTGCATTGAAGGCATAATAAATACAACTAAGTCCATCTTCGCACCTGAGTGAGTCCTCAACTTCCTGTCCTCCATGCACATCACCGGGGCTCAGAGCACAACCCTTACAATAATAGTGTAAAACCATCTGTGTGGATTGCAGAAATATGACTTAAAAAACCTATTTGATTATTTTGCCATACTCATATCCCATTAGTATTGCATGTTGATTTACTAATGTTCTTAAATAATATTCTTGGTAATGTTCATGTGAATAATTGTTTGTTTTCTTTTTGTGCCTGCCATTAATGATAAAAAATAAAGTTTGATTGATTAAATGTGATGCCTCTGCATTTGTTTTTTTTTTTCAGGCATATTGACAAGTGACTCATGGCCTTGAGGCTATTGCCACGAGGTTGGCGGTCCTTTGGATTTGGGAGGCCCCAAGTGTCAGATGTCGCTTCGTCCCACAAGATGTACAGCAACAACCTAGGCAGTAGGTAATTGGCAGTATGTTGTGTAGACAGTACATATTTGGGAGGCCCCAAGTGTCAGATCTTGCTTCGACCCGCAAGATGTGCAGCAACAACCAAGGCAGAAGAAAATTGGCTGAATGTTGTGTAGACAATACATATTTCAAAGACACAGTAGTTTGGAAAGCGTCTTGGCTTCAGCCACAGAAGAATCTGCCACAGCTTTGCCCCATCCACAAACCTTCAGTTGAGAATTCAGGCACACACCCCAAAACAAACTGGCGGAAAAACAGGGCCGTAACAATATTGATTGTGAAAATGCTGAGTTTGACTGTCAGAAGTTGCTGTTGTTGATGCCTCTCACCATTCATTGCCCACTTACTGTATATATCTGCTGGCATACTGGAGGTTTTCTTGGCTTGTGAGCCACTGCATCTACCTCTGAGTTTGTTCTGCAGTAGGGGAGACAAAGATGCTTGGGCCACCAGTTTGATTTAGGTTTGTGTTATTTTTAAAATACATAGATATATCCCTTGATTGATCTGTAAACAAGCAACTTGCAATCTTGCTGGATTATACAAGACCCTGCAATGCGGTGCATTTCTGCATATTAATTAAGTATGATGCAACTTCACAAATTTACAGCACATTTACTGCGAATGAAATTGATATTTGTGTTGGTCAGTTCAAAAGGACAGCCATAAAGCCAATGTTACAGCCTACTATCAGTCTGCTAGTGCCATTATTGAACTTGGGATCTGTTTAGATAATTTATTTAGCTAGTAAATATAATGGCTTATGTTAGTCATACCCAGTCAGCATAACTTGATGTGTACAGTAGCCTGGCTACAGAGCTACATGAAAACAAGGGTGTTTAAAGACATGGTTCAGAGTTATGTATTGTTTTGCACCTGCATAAAATATACTCAGCAACAAAAGTTTCTGTGACACCAATATTGTTAATTATTTTTCATAACGCAATTATGAAATTGTCATACATGGTGATATCAGACTGAAACAGTACACGTAAAACAACATTGAAATGGAAATCATGAAAATGCGAGAAAATGACTTTGCACGTGAAAATGTGCGTAAATCATGCTTGTGGATGGCAATAAAAGAGGAGAATTTTTGGAATGTTCACATTGTGCCTGATGAACGACGGAAGCATCACTTATCGAAAACACAGCCATTTCGGATCAGGAACTCTACCCTCTAAATGCCAAGACTGTCTGAAAATGATCGGTGGAGGGCCATTGGGATGATTGAATCCGGAACCTCGCAGAGGGAAGTTGCTCATCACCTGAATGTCCACCGAAACACCATTTGGAACTTATGGCAGCGTCATCAGCAGACAAGACATGTCAGAGACCGTCCTCGCAGCGGCCGTCCACGAGTAACCACTGCCAGACAGGACAACTGGAATCGAACAACCCATCTCCGAAATCGATTCCAACCTGCAACCATAACTGCAAGAACGATACCTGGTTTGAGGCGACTGTCTGCACAGACAATCCGTCGCCGTCTCCGTCATTTTGGCATTGTCCCACGTCGGCCAGCAAGACGTCCAATACTCACAGTACAACACCGACGACTGCGTCTACAGTGGGCACAACAACATCGACAGTGGATCCAATGTCAGTGGGATCTTGTACTCTTCACTGATGAATCAAGATTCATGCTTAACCGATGTGATGGTCGTTTACGTGTATACCGTCGACGTGGAGAACGTTATGCCAACAACTGTGTTCAGGAATTTGATCGTTTTGGAGGTGGTAGTGTCATGATTTGGGGAGGGATCACGGCTAGAAACAGAACAGATTTGCTTGTTATTGATGGAAATCTGACAGGTCAAAGATATCGCGATGAAGTGCTACGGCCATTGGTGGTACTGTTTTTGATGCAACATGGTCCCGGAATAACGCTGCAACATGATAACCCCAGACCACACGTTGCAAGGATTGTACAGCAGTATCTGATGCAACAACATGTCAATGTCCTGCCATGGCCAGCCAGATCCCCAGACATGTCCCCAATCGAGCATCTTTGGGACGAGATGGATCGATGTTTGCGGCGGTTGGATAACCCGCCAGCTACACTCCAGGAATTGCGACAACGTCTATGTCAGATTTGGAATGACATCCCACAGCAATTTCTGGCACATCTGATTCGGTCCATGCGCCGGAGATGCGTTGCTTGCATCATGGCACGAGGAAGTCACACCCGGTATTGAAGTGTGAAGGTCACAATTGGTTAGACGTCAGACGAGTGCTTCATGACGCATGAAAATGACATTTTTCGTTTTGAGTGACGTTGGCACTGAAAAGTCAGTGTTTCTCCTGTTAAATAAACATATTGATTGCATTGAGATCTTTGCGTGTCATTTATAACATCCACATAAATGGTGTCACAGAAACTTTTGTTGCTGAGTATATGAGATTGCGTCAGCATGTTAACTGACAGCAGGTACGTGCTGCCTGAAGACAATGGCACTTTGCTAGCTAACTTAAATGTTGATTGTCTGGCTGGCACCTCGAGGTTACCTTAACCTAAGATATCACAATGCCCTTACTAACAGTTTTTAAAGCAACTGCAATATTACTAGAGCAAATGAAAGTGCACTATCTGGGGCGAGGAGAGAAGTAGCAAGTGAGGTCATATTTTATTTTCATCACAGTACGTGGGTCAGTTAAACAACTAAAAAGCCAATATGACAGCATTGACGGGCTGAAATGCAGCTTGTAAACTCAGGATCTGTTCAGAGAATGTATTGACCTAGTAAAGGTAATTTCTAAAAATTATTCCTGGTAATGCTGCATAATTTAATGTCTCCTGTGGCCAGCTAGCTACCTACAGAGCTGCATGAAAAACAAGCGACTTGTTGCCATGGTTTTCATGAAGCTCTGTAGCTAGCTATCTGGCTACTGTAGCTGTGGTATGTAGGTATATGCCAGTAGCATTAGTGCAGTATGCTTCAACTGAGCCAGGAACACAAAACAAACATTGCTAGCATAACTATTGGAGAAATCAAGCCTTTATCAGGCTGTGACTGAATTGGTTATAATTTTAGTAATGTGCTAGCTTGCTTGGCTAGCAAGCTCATTGATAGAAGCAACGTGCAGTCCTATTGGACCGAGCAATGCAGTGCGTTTTTGCATATTAATTTAGCATGATGCAACTTTGCAGATTCAACTAAATTTTTACCGGCTTATCTGCTACACTTTATTGGTTAAGGCACAAAGTTAGGGGGTTATGGGTAGTACCATTCTTGAGATATTGAGTATGAAAGGATTGTGACTCATTCGCTCACTCAGTCAGTTCCATTATGGCCACATTAGCTCACTATCGCTGGGAGTATATTTATATATTACAATATATGTGTAGGTTATGATATTTCTGCTTAAAATAATGAAATCATAAGCTGTCGGATAGCTCACTCGGTTAAAGCATCGCACTGTGAAGCAGTAGTGACTATCACTGCACGGGCTGAGCCCCGGTCGTACCATCCAGCAATGTTTGGCAGCTTTTTCAGAAGTAGTGCGCAATTGGTTGATGCGCTACAGGGATACAAATGGGGAAGGGTCTGCCAGGAAGAGTAATGTAAGTTGCTTTGTTCGTTCCTTAGGCGCCTCTTGCTGGCCAGACGGGTGCTCGTCAGGAAGATTCTAGGCTCGTTCATGTGCGGGTATCCTCCGCCCTCGCTCTGAACTTGCGACGATTCAACCAATGAGTGTATAAGAAGCGGTGGCTGACAGGTGCGTGCTTCAGAGGAGAGCCGCGAGCTGTCTTCACTCTCCTGAATTAGCAACTGAGGGTCGCATATGCGAACGCCTTATACATAGTTCCCCGACTGGACACTCCAGATTCGGGTGGGATTGGGGATGCAAAATTAAAATAATAATAATAATAATGGAATCATGTGCAGTGGAAGCATGGAAATGCAGTCATTATCTCAGAGCAAAATTGGTGTGAAAATACATCTCCCTTTCTGGATATGAGGCTAAAAGTTAATCCCATAAAAATCGAAGTTTAAAGCAGTCTGCCATGGTGCCACACCTGTCAAGGAAGGACAGTAACTGCGTGGTGTTAATTTTAGAGGCTGGCAGGACTAAGAACTTGCAGTGACTGTGAACTGCCAGTAGAGCACAATTTCCAGCCTGCTCCGGAGGCATAATGATGTCCGACGACACCCTTGAAGAACTCGGGTTTAGAATAAATGCCATTAAAATGGGGGATGACAATTAAATTTAAAATCATCCAGTAAGTATTGCAAGGCAAAACCAAACTGCATAAAAAGACCACTTGATAAAACCCGAGAACATTAATTGCTTGATAACAGATCTTTATTTCAACACTGAGCAAGAAAAAAAAAAGTCTTAGTTCCAAACATTGCAAAGCTGACTGGATATTGGATTAATATTTTTTGGACATTACACTATTCTGGAAACACTCTTTTTCTTATATTTAGATAATTAATAATATGAAAGTTTATTGAACTTTAAAATACTGAACATGTGATGGAATGTGAAATGAACAAATTCAATTGTGACTATGCCAGTCAAGGTCAGTATTTATTAGTGACTGAAGGTTAGACTGGCTTAATATGATTCCTGCATGTATTTTGTCACCCTTTGGTGCCCTGTTTGATATTTACTTGCTCTCTGCTAGCGTTTCACTGACTATATGTTCATTGATAATATACATAGATGGAACCATCGACTGTGAATGGACAAACACAGTGAGCAACTTAACTTTTGAGACACGCACTCCTGATCATTAAAACTGGCAGCTGCCCGCTGGTCTGCCAAATTTTCCCTGACTCAGGCTTGGAGAATGAAGTTCCTCCGGCATCAGTTTGTTAGTTCTCTGGTTCTACCCCTCAGCCACCCTCCCTCCTCAGACCTCCCCCCCCCCAGTTATTCGTGGAAATTAGCTGCTGTCTGGAGAACAGCAGATGCCAGATTCCCAATGCCACGGGAATGTCCTCCTATATCCTCCAAGGAGGGTTTTTAGCCAAAATGGCGCCATGTTAATTGCAAGGCTCACAACCTGGCTTTCTGCCCAAATGGCCACAAACATGAGTCCCTATGGAAATAGAAGAAGTCTCACACATAGATTTCTTCACATGCGCCCTTATCAGGTGAACACATGCATTTGTCTTTGTTAACAGTTCAGATAAGGGGCCGAGATGACGGCTGTGAGTTTATCCCATTTCTGGTAGTTTTGCCATCTTGGCTAATAATGTATTTTGTTCTTCCATCCTTGTCATCGGCCACATCTCGACACATTCCTCATCAAAATTCTTTTGAATGCCTGGTTGCCATGGCACCCGGGAAAATGTAATCCTGAGATCTCTCTCCCTGATAAGGGAGCTTGACTTTTCTGCTCCTCCGACAAGCACATTAAAGGGAAATGAATTACAGACCTTTGTTACAATTATGCAAGGATTTCAAAAAATCACAAAGGAGAAGCAATTAATTAATAGACCATTAGATTTTATGGTCTTGGTTGCATCAGCAGAGGGGACATGCAGTTTGCATCAATTTCGCATCATTAAATAATAATGTGTTCAATTTTTTTTTATTTTATGAAACTGCACAAAAAATGACTGTTTTGAGTGCAGAGGATGTAGCCCACAGTTTTACTGGTTGACCACGTGGTGTCACTGTGGGCCAGGGCAAGAATTTGCGTCACAAATATCTGAATTTCAGAGTATGGCAATCATTTAAACAAACAGCTGTGCTCTGACAAACTAAAATGCCTTATTTGATAAATACACAAAAGCATGGTGCTCTCATTTGTTCAGATTATTGCTTTTTCAAATCTGTATGCTTTAAAGTCACGCTCACATGTATGCATTTTGTATAAAATATTATGAAAATATTATCAGATTATCAAACTCATTTTCCAGCAGGCTCACCCCGGACAACACATTGTGGAAAGATGATGGCGAATCATTGAAAACCTTCAGGAGACATACAAGTTGGTGTTGACAAGCCAATGCTAAGCTGTCACACCAGCAAGAGAAGACTGACTCTGCAGCAATGACCATTTGTACTCGTCTCTTTTTAGGATACTAAGTGTAACGTATTGCAACATGAAAAAACATTAGTTTGGATCTCAGGAATTGTTCTCTGGCAGAATTTTAAAATTATATAAAGGTAGGAAAACAGCAGTGGTGCTTTACACTCACATGATTACTATCACTTGAACTGTGGGGCACTCTTACAGAAGAAAGATAATGTTTGATCTGACTCCCTAAATATTTAATGTGTAAAAAGGATCGATTTTTTTTAAATGTGTTTCAGGGACTGACAAATATGCTCCTGGACTGAGAAACTGCCTGTCTGGCAGATGTATCATTCAGCAGCGAAATCATCCATATTAATGAGAATTACCTTAAGAACTACTGCATGACCTGAAAGAACAGTAACTATTGGCTTGTTTTTAAGTCACTGGATTTCAGGCAGTGGCGGCTGCTCGTTTTCCAAAGAGGGGAAGCACATTTTCTGCTTACATCATAAGATACAGTGCTGTGAAATAGTATATGCCCCCTTCCTGACTTCTTTCTTTTTTTTATTTGTCACCCGTAAATGTTTCAGATCATCAAACAAATTTTAATTGTAGACAAACATAAAGAGTAAATACAAAATGCAGTTTTTAAATGATGATTTCATTTATTAAGGAAAAAAAGCTTTCCGAACCTACCAGGCCCTCTGTGAAAAAGTAGTTGTCCCCTCTGTTAAATCATGAATTAACTGTGATTAACCACACTTCTTGAGTTCAATTTCTCTAGCCACGCCGATGCCTGATTACTGCCAGACCCGTTGAATCAAGAAATCACTTAAATAGAACCTGTCTGGCAAAGTGAAGTAGGCTAAAAGATCTCAAAAAGCAACATATCATGTTGTAATCTAAAGGAATTCAAGAACAGATGAGAAACAAAGTCATTGACATCTATCAGTCTGGAAAGGGTTACAAAGCCACTTTTAAGGCTTTGGGACTCCAGCAAACCATGGTGAGAGCCATTATCCACAAAAAGAAGAAAACTTGGAACAGTAATGAACCTTCCTAGTAAACAAAAATTACTCCAAGAGCGCATCGACGACTCATCCAGGTGGTCACAAAAGAAGCTAGAAAAACATCTAGAGAAATGCAGGCTTCACTTGCCTCAGTTATTGTCAGTGTTCATGATTCAACAATGGAAAGAGACTAGACAAAAATTGCATCTATTGATGACATTACTGTTTTACTGATATTAACATTTGTCTTTACCAAACACCCACTGTCACCAAGTAATAGTTCTTGTTCATATAGAACAAATGGTTTCTCATACATAGCACCGAATTGTGGTTTTGAGGTAGCGCAATGCCTCTTAATATGGGGCGAAGACGTTTACTGCGGTCGACAACAAGTGTGAAATATCTGAATATTTTTCTGCAATCTGATTTTCAACTGTAAGTTTGTCCTGTTCAGCTGAGAATGGATAAACTCCAAAAGCAGAATGTGCTGTCAATGAAGATCTCAGCTGTTGGCTGCAAAGGTCTGCTGCTTCATCTGAATGAGGGAGCAGCAGCTCCTGTGGGAATTTTCTGGGGCACCCGCTGCCACTCAAGTTGTTTTGTACACTTTAACCTGTAAAATAAAGAACATGCTGTTGGTCTTAAAACTTACAAATACCTGTTATAATTGTTTTAATCTTCGCAACACTGCTTGATTTAACTTAGATTTTGGTCCGCATTCCATGAGTCCACCACTCTTGTAAGACCAATCTGGCTCATCAGGCCAGGCAGGTTGGACACAGGGTATCTCACAAGGCCATCTTCCATTTCTAGTACCTCTTGATCCACCAGTTGCAGAAGGGCTGTTCTCTGTGGATAGCTGACACGATTGTTCACTTTGAGATAGATTCTTTCAACTGAGTGATTCTGAATTTGCAACAAAGATTTGTTGCAAATCTTCCACTTGTTCTGGTGGGTTAGTATATTATGGGTCACTCCCAAAGTGGAGGAGAGCATTGGCAGAAACTGAATAGGGTGTAGGGGCGAATGTGATGTCGGGTGTGGTGATGACTGTGCGAAGGTTGTGCATCCCCCGGCGGGGCGAATGTAATATAGGGCTTAGTCATGATTGTGCGAACATTGGGCATCCCCCGGTGGGGCCAATGTGATGTAGGGCTTCGTTGTGATCATGTGGACGATGGGCGTCCCCAGGTGGTGAGACTCAGGGTGGGGCTCGCATCTGTTGTTGGAGTCCGAGTGGCTCCTAGCCCCCAAATGGTGTTAATAGCTCAACGAGTGGCTGCGGCCCTGGAGTCGTTACTTGGGGAGAGAAGTGATTATTTTATCTCGAGGTGACGTGGTTTGACATGGGCTCCACAGGCAGAGTCCAGGCGAAATAGGAATATGGGCTGAGAAGTGGCGAACTGATCCGCTAAACTACTCTATCTTGGACATGAGGTAGTCGGTGGAGTAGAATGGGATGTCCTTTAGGCTGGCGTGACGAGAAAGATTATAATTAACAGAGATCGGAGCATGCTTGGCAAATCTCAAAACCGAAGAAGGCCAATGGAAACACGTCTTGTAGGCTGAAATGCGTGCAAGGACAATGGTACCCTGAGTGCAGCATCTGGATGCAGTGAAAGGAGGTCTGCTGTTAGGGGTAAACGTTTTGTCAGAGTGGGAGGTTCTTGTTTACGCAAACCTTTCAGTAGTGTTTGCACGTGAGAGTGGGAAATGGACGAGCGCGGATAACCAGTGGCTAATTTGACGATGAAGTTGATGCCACTCAGGTAGACTTGTGTTGAGGCTGGTCGAACGTGGTGTATAGAATGATTGCACGCAATAAAGCTTGTGACAGAAACAATGTAGAGTGCCAGGAATGGCAGTCGGAGGGCTGGATGGAATTTCTTGAATTGCTTCTGTCCTGCGAGGAATGAGGGAAGGGAGCGTGGAGCGAACTAGTTTAGAATGGCACCTCGAGAAACCACCAACTGGCTCGAGTTGTGGTGTCAGGGATAGATGGATGCAGAAAACTGAGGAACTGGAGTGAGGAGTATATCCGAGAGCGGCGCCGAGCATCTGAATTTCTGCCATGAGAAACGGGGTAGGGCATCGGCGATTAACATTTTATAGCCAGGAATACGTGCAGCTTTTGGCACAAACTGGTGATTTGTGGAAGTTAGGGTTAGTTTCCTAAGGAATGGAATGAATGAGAGGGGGCGGGATCAGCCTTTGTTTATGGTGTCAACTGTGGACCAAGTAAATTGCTCAGGCGTTGCAAGAATAGATAAGATATGATTGTCGCCAACGTCAGGAATGTGAGTGGTGGGACGGAGGAAGGTTGGTAGAGGGTTAACCACTATTGGGCAAGCGGCTAATCGGATTGCATGGAGCGCGTGCTTGATCGTGGAGGCGGCAGATGGACGATATGCAGGCGAGGCGGAATGATTGGTTGCAGGACTGAAATTCGGCCGAGAGCGTGAAACTTGCCGCTGGGAGTGGCCTTGGGGAGGATACACACAGTATCCGTGAATGTTTGTCGGCGAGGCAAAGTGCGCCAACAACTGAACCGCTAGCGGGCTGCACCAACGTGAGTGGCCGTGTGGTTGACATGCGTGGTGTCAGTGAATGTTTACTGGCAAAGCAAAGAGATTTAGAGTTTGGAATAGCCTATACATTGCAATCAACAGCGCCGTAAATGTGGGGCATTTAATTTGCAAAAAACGCGACGTTCGTATAGAAATGACGAAAGTCTAATTTATTTATTTATTTGTAATTATTATTATTTTAGAAAGTCTTGTTATGCATTGCGCTACGAAAGAAAACGCCATATTATTTCGTAAAAATAAAAAAGAGGAGCAATTTACTTTGCAAAGAATGTGACATTAGTATGGCAAGAGTTGCTTGGACTAATTTGTAGGAATGACGAAAGTCTAATTTTTTATTTATTTTTTATTTTAGAGAGAGGTAAGCGTACAATTTAGTGACCTGTGTCTCGGTGAGAAAAGGCGAATGGCGAACCCGACTTGTGTGACAAGCGGGGGATCGGGTGTTAGGACTATGTAGGGTTAATGACGGTTTAGATTTTTTTTTTTTCAACACGACTAAAATGTAAATGCAGAAATAGAATAATTGAAAGGGCTGGGCCGGTCGATGTGCAAACCCGAGAGAGAGAGAGGGGGCATAAAGTTGGAGGGTAGAGGCTGAAGGAGCCGTAGAGCTGGGTTTCAACCGGCAGGAAACGAAGGGGGAGGGAAATAGGAATGGGACGAGGGAAGAAAGAGACCGAAGAGGTCATTAGCGAAGAGAGCAGCCATAGGGGAACTGGCTGGTTAGCTGGAGGAATGGCTTCCGCCTGAACTGGAACGGGTGGATGTCGTGGGCATGGTGATGTCGACGCTGGGGACTTTGCTGACGTGGCCCGGAAGTGCTGAGTCGCTTGCTTCAAGACGCTGGGGAGGATTAGCTGCACTGCTGAGGGAGTCGGTGTATAATTTCAGAAGGGTGGCTTTGTTATGGGCACGGTGGAAGAGGATTTTCTTTTGAGTGCCCGATGGAGTTTGGAGACGGTCCGGCGTGGAGCCTCGGATGATTCTGTGGTGCGGACAGTAGCAGGCCTTGCTGGGGAGCCATGGGCTGTAGCTTTGGGGCGCAGTGGTTGGTGGAAGGCGTAGCTGCTTCGAGATGGTGCTGGAGACCGCCGCCTGGAAAACCTAGGGCGTGGAGCCTAGACGGGAGACCAGCGTCGGTCGTCGTAACGGGGGAGCGTGGTGGGGAATATGAACACCCTTGCTGTGGTGATCGAGTAATGCTTCCTCTGGAGCGTCGGAGTCGTGGACTAGCTCTGCGTCCGACGGACTGCGCAGGATTTTGGAATCCATGGTGCGGGTAAGCAAACTTTTCTTTCCTCTTGCTTCTGGAAACTGAGCCGACTGGACTGCGAGTGATCAAGTTACGTAGAAAGGAGACAAGCCGGGTTTGTGGGAATGTAGGATGTATTTATAGGCTTAAGGACAAATAGGGAGGCGCAGTGGGAGTGGCCCTGTTCATTAACCTACGTTTTCAGGAACTCCCTTTATTGAAAAATATACTGTATGTTCTGTTCCATTCGGGAAAAGTGGTAATTATGCATTCAGAGTGAATCAGTAGGTTTAGGAACTCCGCAGTCACATGCATTTACCTGTAAATTAGCATACTGAGCTCCTAACCGGGTATTATGCACATTGACTTTGAGCTTGTACATTTACAGTTTTACCAGGATTTCCGCTCAAGGACCATTTTCCCAAACAAACTGTTAAAAAACAATGTTCATGATATGAATAGAAAGCTTGAATAAACTACTGTGTGGGTGCTTCTGGAGTTATTTAATATAAAGCTCTGACCGGATTAAGAAAGAAACCTGTACTTGGATAAGATAATGTCATGTAATGGCATGTTTACACTAAAAGTTGAAAAGTATAGTTGTAGTAAAGAAAATGAATGTAATGTGTACAAAAAAACAGTGCACTCCTGAAGCAAACGCAATAAGTGCAATAATAATGAAAGCAGACATACTACAAGTAGTGTGTTGCCGCATGCAACCAAGCCAACTACCCTTATGGATGAAGTCTGTAAATAAGGTCTTCTCTCTTGATTACAGTGATGAGATGGCAGCAGCTCTTGCATGAACAGTGTCAAATAAAATCCCTTGAAAAAATGAAACTCACCCGCACACTGTTGGAACTTACCAAAAAGTGATTTATTAAACAATGATGAAGGTCTGTGGTGACCAAAAAGTTGTTTAATAAATGTTGTTTAAAATGTTGATAATTGTGAATGACCCCTAACTGCGTGCATATATAGAGCAGTTCCGTGTCTGCGGGCGTCTACATGTGCTCAAAATGGTTTAATGGCCAGCGGGCAGGTTTTACATTTACGTTTAAAATGTATGCAGGCAGCGTACATGTCCACTCGCGAACAGTGTACTGACAGCGAGTGAGGATATTTTGCAATAAAATTAGCCCTAGTAGCTTCTAGAGAAGTTTTCTAGAATGAAAATTTACCTTTGGAATAACTTGGAAGAAAGGTTGCATTGTTCCCCTGCGATTCACACTCTGCATCTAGGACAAGGCTTTATCCAGTACTTTGTCGAACAGATCACGCTCTGTAGTCCGCCACAATCTCTGGCCTTCAAGCACGGCATTTGACCGTTTGAGATTTTCATTCACAAACATAAAGGCATTTTGAAGTTTATGTATCTACTGACCAGATTTTTGTGCACAATGCTCCCTCGCTCACGGAGGAATTTTGTCAGATTATCCAGGATGCTTGTGTAGGTAGAACTATTGTCCGGCATCCTGGCTGTTATACGCTCAGAGGGCGTCTCACATTTTTAGGAAATTCTGAATGCGTACGTCAGCTGTTAACGCCCTCCCCGCCAGTGTACGGTTTGTACGCTTGTGAAAGTGTTGATAATTGTGAACGACCCCTTACTTTCAAGATTTTTTGATATAGACCAATACCCTAAAACTTCTTTATAGATGGCATAGTTGTCATTATAGGCATTGTAGAATGAGCAACAACCTTTTGAGTCTGGACAAAATGAAATATCACAATATCGCTGACTGAATACCTCAATGTCAATATTTTCTCTATTGTTGCTTTTATAAGATATTTACTTGCAAAATCATTTGATTTAGGCTAATACCTGAAAACTTCCTCATAGATGGCAAGGTTGTTTTTATAGGCATTGTAGAATGAGCAACAACCTTTTTGCTGAAGCCATCAATGGCTAAAAGATGGGTGACCCCAGACATAACCAGCTTTTCATTTTGGTCCATATGAACCTTGTAACCCTTGTAATCAGCTTGATATGGTATGGGGATCAGATTGTGGGCACCCTGAAAGAGAAAGGAAAATTATAAAAGTATTTTAATTGTACACATTAATCTTTTATACACTGCATGGATTTTCTAAATGCAAACAATACCTGTGTGTTGTCCCTGGTAAATAAATGAATAAAAGGAAAGAAAAAACCAAATTTCTTTCGGTAACACAATCTGTTGCAAGTTAAACAATCAGTAAAAAACACACATTAGCCCCAAGTAACACATAAATTACGCAAGTTTGATGTAAAATATTAAGACAGTAGAATACCTGACGTCCAGCTGCATTGGTAAGGCTACTGAATAGATCTGAGCACTGATCCAATTCATGTCTCTGCAGTATACACTCCTTTCACGGCGAGATACCCCTTCATAATCTTCCTTCCATAAGTATGTCGCATCTAGAAAATAAATGAAGAATTTCTACATTCCAAAATACTGAGATATCTTTGTCTTGATATTCGACGAAACAGTGTCATGCATGCGTGCTTGTGCCATGGTATCTGGCAGTGTTGCGAGGTTTAGGTGGAATGCAATTGCTTTCCAATACGGGCTGAGGATATTTATTGCGATTTATTTTATAATTGTTATTATTATTATTATAAATGCACACACAGTAAGGAAGCGCATCGCTGCTTCTTCAGAAAAAATAATGTTTCAGTATCATCTAATGATGCGAAAGTGCAATAGCATGATAATTCTATGTCATCTAAAACGTGAAAATATGCAATTATAAAATTAAAAACATTCTGTTTTGAGAAAAAAAGAAAAAAATGTTCACATTATAGGATGACACTGATCTTTTTTTTTTTCTTCTTTTTTTGCTGTGACAACAGTACCTATTCGTATATATTCCTCATGCAGACATACATGCTCACACACAAACCATAGCAGCGAAGGGGAAAAAATACATACCTCAGTTATAGCTTTTGCCACCTCCAGCTCCAAATGTGTGGCTCAAGCTTGAGCCATTTTCGGCGCAAAATTTCTTCACTTTTCTTGCAGAAAATTCTCTTGCACCACCACTTTCGAGTGATATGCGCACAGAAATTTCTGTGGATGACCTTGTTTTGCCATTTGTACAATCATATCAGAGTGGGTTGAACTAACTAACAGCAACTAAGGCACACTAGCAATCTTACACTTGCATTTGGTGCTCTCGTCTTAGCTAAATGACCACATCCTGTCACAGAAGACGAAAAAACTATTATTTTTTTGTTGTGATTTTACTTTTCTTATTCAAAATAGAAAATGAAAAAACAGATTTTTTTAAATTTTGCTCATTCCTTTTGGGAATGCCTTCTATTTCAATTTTGGCTTTTGTGTTTTAAAATGAAAAATCAAATAATCACATGCTTTTTGTTTTCTCATATCCATTTCTAAATGGACAATAGATTTTCCAAAAGACATGTGGACCCATTTGCTATTGTCTTGTCTGTGACAATTGTCTGCTGCTTCCAGGTCTTTCTGCAGCTGTTTCTGACAGTTTGTTAGTAAGCCTTACTCCTAAATTACATCAGATGCGTACTCAATCTGTCTCTGCTCCGCCACAGCAGCGTAGTTGATAGGTTTCACTCAGAGAGCGAATTATTCAGTGACTATTGGGGGGGGGTCAACTTTTTCTCCAGGATATAAAGGGAACCATTTACTACTCATGTATAGTCTTCAGTGAAATGAAGCTTAGCAAAAGTTCAGTCAGGAAGACTCTCACACGCATTTATTTTCTTTCCATTCACTCGTTTGCTCACTCATAAATCCCTGCAGCCAATCTCCGTGGCCATCAAATGAGCCGTCAGCTGGTGTAGCAGCTGATCTCTTCTATCCAACCGTGGCACACCACAGTCGCATCGTTAGCCAGTCGTTATGTCACTGTCTTTTTAAAAAATGTCATTTTTCTCTGCCCTTGTTTGTTCATTCTGCTGTCCGCTGACCCTCCTCTTCCCCAACGCCACCCGACTCTCGTCAGACCTTCCGTACTGCCACTTCAGCTTCGACAGCCTTCACCCACCACCGCCACCAGTGTCGGGACCCTTTGGGAGATTTTTCCTCCTGCTGCTCTGAGCTGTGCTCCTGCACTACAAGTCTTCCCGAAGAGTCCAAGCGCCAAAGACTTGTCTGATTTAAGCATGTTAATTCTGACTGCTGTCTTCCTGCTGTCCTGATCCCCTCATCCCTAATTTACCATCAATTTATTATTCAGCCAGCGGAGGATGGGCTTCCCCACAATAGCCAGGTTCCTCCTGAGATTTCTTCTCAATGAGGAGTTTTTTCTCACCACCGCTCAAGGCTTTTTTTCTCCTTACAGGGAGTTTTTTTGCCTGCTATTTGGGGATTAGAGATTAGTCTGGGCTCTGCACTTTTCTCTCAGTAAAGCATCTTTGTGACAGGCTGTCTATGAAAAGCACTATAAATAAAATTGAATTGAATTGAATTCTCCTTATGCTCAAAGCATGATTCATATTTCCTGATTTCAATCGGATCTCTCCTGATTGAACTGAAGTCTGTCTTACAATGCTTACAGTATTTTGCTTGCTTAACGTAATGTCTGTAGATAATGATATACGTAGATAACCTATTACACCAGCTCCTGAGTGAAAATAAAGGGGATGCCTATGCCTTAAAGGGGATGCCTAGACTTAATAAACCACCAAAGTCACACAAAAGGCAATTAAAATGAAATAATAAACTCAATATTAAGTGGTGGAAAGTAACTAAGTAGATTTACCCAAGAACTGTGATTAAATACAACTGTAAGGTACTTGAGACCTTAAACCTCCTTGTGGTTTCAAATAACTGCTTCAAGCTCAAAGTAGTAAAACTCTCCAATATTAGAAAAATGCAAAAACAAATTTAAATAAATACATTATCCAAATTTATGAAGCAGAATTTTTCTTCCTTTCAACCCAATCCATCATCTCACAACCTCTCAGATTTACTCTGTGACCCTTTCAAAGCAGTTCAAACCAGCTCCTGATTGAATGCTGCTTATGCCTTTACTCATCAGTGTTAACAATGTTACATTTATTCAATACATCAGTCACAGTACAATTTTCTGTAAAACCAGTACTTTAATACCCTACTTTTGTAGGATTTTAAATGCAGGACCCTTATCTGAACTTAAATATTTTTACATTGCGTTATTGATATTTTTGCTTACATAAAGGATCTGAGTACTTCTTCCACCACTGTTTATATCAGTGCTTCTCAAACTCAGTCCTGGCGCCCCCCTGTGTATGCTGGTTTTTGTTCTCACCACAATTGCAATTACAGAATTTTAAAAAGCTGTTAGTTTTAATTAGCAACATTCCATGTTTAGAGCAGTTATTTACAATCTTGAGCCCCATTTTGATGGACATATTTATTGTGCCACGAAGAATAAAAATCCTTGTACATATTGTGCTTATTATGTCTCCCGGAGGGGGGACAAATTCCTGTGCGCCGTGATTGTTATTGTTATCGTGATCGTTATCGTGTGCCATACCAAACGACGTCACACACTTTTTATGAGCATTTATGAAGATATCATCACGAAACTGTTCATACACACATATCTGGTCCCGTGGTAGGTTGCTATTGAATTTCGGCCAAATCGGAAAAACAACATGGCCGCAATGGCAGCCATCTTGAATTTTTTATAAGCCTCTCCCTCCAAGAGCCCGATAAACGTCCAGTGGCCCAATATGTTGTACATCATGGTATTTGAGAGAGCGTGAGACAGTGAGAGACGCAAGCACACCACACCACACCATGCATGCGCTATTTGGATCTATGGTACAACGGACTTCTGCCATCATGTTCCATGTGCCATTCCAGTTCAGTGAGTTCCAACCATTCAGTGAGTTTGTACAAAATTTGGCATAAATATTCCAGAGCCATGTACCTTTAGATGTTTTACTGGCATCACTAAGATGCCGTCGCAGCTTTGGCATATCCATTGCACCTAAACATTCAGAATGAGGTCTAATTCAAGAAAAATTACCCTGACTGATTCCATTGCCTACTTAAGCCGCTCCCTTGGAATCCTGAACCCCACGTATGTAATTATATATATATATACCATTTTTCACATTTACAAGTATGCCCATGGGGGTTTGCCCAATTTCATCTGACAGCTGCGCACCGGGGGACACCAGTTGCGGTCGCTGGCGACCGACTGGACTGCGTCTAGTTTTCCTATATTGTGAGGATTTTCAGGTAAAAACATTTTTAAACAGACTCAGAAAAAAATCTGTTTTGAGTTCTTTCAAAACCAGCCAGAACTTGATATAATGAGCATGACAGCAAACAGGTGAGACTCTGCTGTTTGCAAAATAAATTGTAAGTTTTTGCAACTATGTGTTAACAGTTTCACCAATTAGCAACCTATTGATTGTTTACGTAGATTAAACGATTGGTTAAATTGTTTTATTCCGAAATTATTCATACTAGTTTTGAATATATCTCAATGTGGATATGAAATTTTTATTCTTCATGGAATGTATAGATTTGTCAAATGTGGCTTCAGAGTATAATTAACTGCCTAAAAATAAATGCACCTATTTAAGACCAATCAACAGCTTGTTAAAATCCTAAGATTGCAATTGTGGTTGGAACAAAAACCAGCATACACACAGTGGGGCACCAGGACCGAGTTTGAGAAGCACTGGTTTATACTGATGTCAAAACGCAATGTTATCTGTGCAACTAATCCTCCGTTGTCTCGCCGCTCATCATGACTGAGCACCAGTGTAAGCTGGCATTAGATATGACCTGTGGTGCTGTCAGATCTTAAGAAGGCCTTCAGTAACACCACCCTTTGCTGCATCAAGTTTGCCTGATTAAAATCAAACAATGTAATGACTGAACAACCAAGACCAATGCATGACCAGTAATATTTCTGTAATGCAAATGACAAAGCGATTGCCCATTGGCTATGGTGATAAAATTGATGAGACACTGCCAGGATGGCAATAACTGCAAAAAATCCAAAGCTTTCACCAACTTTCATCTCTCTTGGAGTTTTTCATTCATTCTGATTATTACAAAATCACTCCTCTGTGCGTCATGCCTCACTGCACCTTTGAGTCACGGCTCTATTCAGAATATTAAACAGATCCTTCTACCTTATTGCTTTATGAGCCGCGCAAATTAAGTTACGCACATCGGAGCCATTTCATGAGCTAACGTGACATGACACGACGTCTTTTATGCACAGAAGAAAAATTTCTGATGGAATGTGAATCATTCAACTGATTCGTTCAAGCAACTGTAGCTAATTAAACAAAGTAAACTGCGAGAAGATTAGGCTATTAAACTTTAAAAGGTGAGGTTACCACCGATGGACCGCTACTGGATAGGACATATTATATTGCAATGCCTAGCCATAGATACACATTAGCGTTTATCGGTAGACACTTGATACCATTTTATTCAGAAAATCTAAGGGTGAAAAGGTAAAGTGTATTTGACTAAGCTTGATAGCTACTTACATTAGCCTTTACCGTTTCGCTCAACACGTTAATCAATGATGGGAGTGGGAGTGGCACAAGCAGACAAGAGGTTTAAACAAACGTCAAGTTGAAGAAATGGTATGGCCCACTATAGGTGTGTTTGAAATCTGAAATTTGGGGGGATTCAAGTCTTAATTAGGGAGGTCAGACCCCCAATCCCCCCTGTAATTCAAACCCTGGTTTCACTCCAGTCAATGTGTGTGCGTACACCAGATCCGCTGCGTTGCATTTCTCTTCCGCCGCAGCCCCAGCAAGGAAGCCAGAGCACAGCGTAACAGTTCAGCAAAGCAGATCAAGGACAAGAAGCCACAGACACAGCCTTAAAACATTTGGTTAAAAAACTCTCCCCAATATTGGCGTCTGTTTATATTTTTTTTCACTACTTCAACTAAATGTGAAAATGGGCAGAGCCAGGCTTGAGGACAACGGTCATCATTTGGCAACGGCCAGTGACGACGCCGTGGATGAAGAGAAGGTTATCATGGAGGTGGAAAACCGCAAAAATTAAATATGACCGCACACCTTTTTATTAGGACAGACATAAAAAGGACACTGCGTGGAATAACATATTGAGAGTTATGAGAATAGATGGTTAATTACTAATTAACTTCAGTAAATGCTGAAATAATGTAAATTGTTCAGTCTTATAATTCTAAAAAGTCATGATGTCGCTGTCAATTTGGAGAACCTGCAATGAGGGAGGGGGGGGGGGGAGACACTAGATGGCAGTATTGACATTTTTTTGTTAAGCCCAGTTTGGAGCTAGGTTTTTTGGCATGTCCTGGGCATGCCTCAAAGGGGAAAGTCTCAGAGAATTGAAAAAAAGTCTGGAAGGTGGGAGGGGGCAGGAAAAGAGTATATAAGGAGAAAAATTGAAAGAGTAAAGTAGTAGGAGAAATTGCAAGGACAAATAGTGGAAGAATACATTTCACCAGACCTGTCACTCTTTACAAAACCTGTGAAGCTCGTTTTGTGGATTTTTGCCTGTGTTGAAGCATTTTCCTATTTTCCTGTCCCAGGACATCACAACAGAGCAACCCCATCTCAATTACCAAGGGACTGTAACTATCTCATTTTTTTTTATATTCCAATCTTGGTCAGGCTTTGGTTTATTAAATCTGTTAAAGTTTTACAGTTTTGTCTGTCATCCCTTGCTGTCCGATATGTCATAACAAATTGGGGCCATAACAAATTGGGGGCTGGTCCAGGATGGACAACTGTGTGAGTCATTTATTGAAAATCTAAAATTTCAAATTGTGAAAGTGTTTTTTAATTTTCCTTGATACATATTGACAGATCAACAGCAATGGATGATTCCTTGGCATCACCAACCGTGGAGGTTTTGAAGTCTTTTAAAAAGACAACTACAAGAAATATGCAGACAGTTAGAGCTGACAGATGTAAAACCAGCCATGCGAAAAGCACGACTGGCCAGAGAGATTGTTGAATATTACATTGATGAAAATGTGTTTGCGCCAGGAGATCTGGAACAGTTTCCATTGGAAAATCCAAATGCAGAAATTGAACTTAAATTAAAACTGCTAGAGATTGAAAGCGAGGGGAAAGAAAAACAAAGTGAATTTGAGAGAGAGAGAGAAAGAGTGAAAAGAAAGGGAGGAAAAAACAAAGAGAATTTGAAAAAGAGAAAGATGAAAGAGCAGAAAGAGAGGGAGACAGAGAGATTTCGATTTACAGAAGTTAGACAGAGAAGAAAGGCTGCAAATGGAGCTACTAAAAATCTAAATGGAAGCTGAAAACAAGTTTCATGCTATCCAGGAGGTAAAGCTGTTGCTTCACTTCTCGGAAAAGGAGGTTGATAAGTATTTCCAGTGCTTCAAGAAGGTAGCTAAGAGTTGTCAGTGGCCAAAGGAACACTGGCCCACAATGTTGCAAACTGTCCTCAAGGGTAAAGCTCAACAAGCCTATTCGGCTTAGTCTGCAGATGATTCCTCTGATTATGAGGTTGTCGGAAAGGTTATTTTGACAGCTTATGAGTTGGTTCCAGATGCTTACCGACAGAAATTCAGAGGTCTGAAAAAATCAGGCAATCAGACCTATGTGGAATTTGCTAACGAGAAGGTTTGCTTTGAGCGCTGATTTTGTACTTCTATGGAGGTCAAGGGTGATTTCAACTCACTAAAAGAGATGGTGTTAGTTGAAGAATTCAAGAACTGTGTTAAGGTTGATATTAAGACCTACCTTAATTAATTTGCAATCAGCTGCCAAGTTTACAGACTAATATGTTCTCACACATAAGTCCAAATTTCAGTCCAGCAGTAACAATAGGTGGTTCCAATTTTGGAAAAAAGGTAACGGTGATACCCAAGATTCCTCACCCCAAGACAAAGAAAAATCTGGTGATGGTGCTCAGAAATCCAGTCACAGTTCTGATCAAAGTGTGAAAGCTGACAGTGACAAAAGTGGTCTAGTTTGCAATTATTGCAAGAAATTTGGTCATGTTACAACTAACTGTTGGTTCCTTAAAGCTAAGAAAGAAAAATTAAAGGATACCAAACCAAATGCCTTTGTGAAAACAAGGTTAGAAACCCCTGTAGTAGATAACCGATCAGCTAAATTGCCTGCTCCTTGTGGGGCTAAAAAGCCTGATACTGCTGACTTGTGAGGGAGGAATGTCATCCATTTGTGTCAGAGGGATTTGTGGCTCTGAATGAGCATTCTCCTCCTGTCCCCATATACGTCCTCAGAGATACCGGAGCTTCTCAGTCACTTTTGTTGATGGCCTCCTTGGAGTTACGCGATGAGACTACTTCTGGGGATTTCATACTTGTACAAGGTATTGAAGGGAGGACTGTATCTGTACCCCTGCGCTCTGTATTCTTGAAGTCAGATTTAGTTACAGGACAGGTAAAGGAGGGACTTATGTCAAGTCTACCTATCAAGGGTGTTTCTCTGTTGCTAGGCAATGACCTGGCTGGGAGCAATGTAGTTCCCCCTGTTCATCTTACAAAACCCAAAACCAGTGAAGTTGGCACGTTATGTAAATCGTTAATAAAAACAGAATACAATGATTTGCAAATCCTTTTCAACTTATATTCAATTGAATACACTGCAAAGACAGGATGTTTAATGTTCAAACTGAGAAACTTTATTTATTTTTGCAAATAATCATTAACTTAGAATTTTAAGGCAGCAACACATTGCAAAAAAGTTGGCACAGGGTCCTTTTTACAACTGTGTTACATCGCCTTTCCTTTTAACAACACTCGGTAAACGTTTGGTAACTGAGGAATTCAATTTTTGAAGCTTTTCAGGTGGAACTCTTTTCCATTCTTGCTTGATGTACAGCTTAAGTTGTTCAACAGTCCGGGGTCTCCGTTGTCGTATTTTACGCTTCATAATGCGCCACACATTTTCAATGGGAGACAGGTCTGGACTACAGGCAGGCCAGTCTAGTACCCGCACTCTTTTACTACGGAGCCATGCTGTTGTAACACGTGCAGAATGTGGCTTGGCATTGTCTTGCTGAAGTAAGCAGGGGCGTCCATGAAAAACACGTTGCTTGGATGGCAACATATGCTGCTCCAAAACCTTAGTTGCCCATGCCTTGGGCACTAATACACCCCCATACCATCACAGATGCTGGCTTTTGAACTTTGCGCCTATAACAGTCCGGATGGTTCTTTTCCTCTTTGGTCCGGAGGACACGATGTCCATAGTTTCCAAAAACAATTTGAAATGTGGACTCGTCAGACCACAGAACACTTTTCCACTTTGCATCAGTCCATCTTAGATGAGCTTGGGCCCAACGAAGCCGGCGGCGTTTCTGGGTGCTGTTGATAAATGGCTTTTGCTTTGGATTGTAGAGTTTTAACTTGCACTTGCAGATGTAGTGACGAACTGTAGCTACTGACAGTGGTTTTCTGAAGTGTTCCTGAGCCCATGTGGCGATGTTTTTTACACACTGATGTCGGTTTTTGATGTAGTACCGCCTGAGGGATCGAAGGTCACGGGCATTCAATGTTGATTTTCGGCCTTGTCGCTTACGTGCAGTGATTTCTCCAGATTCTCTGAACCTTTTGACGATATTACGGACCGTAGATGATGACATACCTAAATTTCTTGCGATAGCTCGTTGAGGAATGTTGTTTTTAAACAGTTCGACAATCCGCTCACGCATTTGTTCACTAAGTGGTGACCCTCGCCCCATCCTTGTTTGTGAATGACTGAGCATTTCAGGGAAGCTGCTGTTATACCCAATCATGGCACCCACCTGTTCCCAATTAGTCCGTTCACCTGTAGGATGTTCCAAATAAGTGTTTGATGAGCATTCCTCAACTCTCTCAGTTTTTTTTGCCACTTGTGTCAGCTTTTTTGAAACATGTTGCAGGCATCAAATTCCAAATGAGCTAATATTTGCCAAAAATGACAAAGTTTACCTGTTCGAACATTAAGTAACTTGTCTTTGCAGTGTATTCAATTGAATATAGCTTGAAAAGGATTTGCAAATCATTGTTTTCTGTTTTTATTTACGATTTACACAACGTGCCAACTTCACTGGTTTTGGGTTTTGTACTTCACAGCTGAGCACTGAAGATGGCGATGAAGACCCATCTCTGTATCCTTCCTGCGCAGTGACCCTTGCTATGGAGACAAGGTTCATGTGTTGTTTCCCTTTTAGTCCAATCCATTGCAGGCTAGATTTCATGGTCCTTATGAAATTCTGACTAAACTCAATGATCTCACTTATGAAGACTCCAGATAGGAGAAAGCCAAAACAGTTGTGTCACATTAACATGCTGAAGCCTTATCATGATAGAAATGTTAGGGTTGCAGCTGTCACTTCAGATCCTCCTATGGCCGAGACATGTGAAGATGAGGGGGAGTTTCAAGATGATGAACCTAGAAGCTGAAGTTCATTCATGTAAATTGTCAAATTCTGAAGTGGTGCAAAATCTTTTTTTTAATTAATTTTATTTTAAAGGTTTTCAGCATAATAGTCACAAACAGACACACCACAAAAAAGATAGGACGAAACAATACAAGACAAAACAAAACAATAACTGCCAGATCATACAAAATAAAAGATACCAGTATGTATCTATAATCCAGTCCAAAAACTGAAAAGAATGTCCACAGGTTTGCAGAATCGTGGTTCCATGATATTGGGAAGAAGTGAGGTCAAGGAAGGCCAAAGTCGAGGGCAGAGTCCCAGCGCTTTAAGCACTTTACATTAAAGCAATTCCTATAATGAAGATCTGGGCCCCAGATCTTACGAAATCTGCGATGGGTCTTTAACAGTGTGTAACGCAACTCTTCCAGATACAAACAGGATACCATATCATTCAACCATATCTTAAAGCAGGGTGGGGACACAGATTGCCATTCCCTTAAAATACTCTTTTTGCAGTGACCATACCAAACATAACGGCCTGCTGTAAGTCTATAGGGAGAGTAAATAAGGGGTACAACCCAGTATTGCAAAGAGGCCGTCAGGTCTCAATGGGTTTTTGTATATGACACTGTACAGATTAAATATTTCACCCCAAAAGCCTGTGAGCTTGGGACAAGGCCAAAAAAGATTAGCCAGAGTCCCATTCCTGGCCTTAAATTTTTCACAAGTGGCAGAGACAGAGGGGAAAATCCTATTCAGCTTGGTTTTTGAAAAGTGCAGACGATGGATGACTTGAAACTGAATAAGCTGAAGTCTCGAATTGATAGAACATGTTTTAATTCTCTCTAATGCCATTGACCAAAGCCCGTCATCAATCTCCTCTTCTGTGTTTTTAACCCAAGCTTCTTTCATGTGAAGAGAAGTGGCAACCAATGGAAAAAGGGCAACAAACTGTGAAATCAAGCCATTCGATGTGGGTTCATGCGGTAGACGTCGATAAAATTCGTGTTGTGCGGGTATGGATTCCTTCTAAAGCTTCTAATTTGGAGATAACGGAAAAAATGGCTGAATGGTAGCACATATTTCTCCTTAAGTTGAGTAAAAGATACAAAACACTTGTCAATATAAAGATCACTGATAGTAACAAGGCCCTTCTCTGACCAGTGTGCAAACGCTGAGTCCATTAGACCAGGCTTGAAGGAAGGGTTGTGACATATGGGAGCATAGAAGGAAAGCTCAGGAAGATTCCGCACACCCTTAATTTGTCTGAGAATCTTCAAGGAGTTTGTTAGAATGAAGTCACCTTTAAATTTTTTGATAGGTAAATCAGGTTTTGAAAATAAAAAAGCACTAAGGGAAGTGCCAACAGATGTTTTCGACTTGTGGGACTCAATCAAAGGCCAATTGGGGTAGAGGTTACTCTAATCATCAGTATATAGAGCATGGTTCCGAAACACCCATGCTCTGGCGTTGCATGCCCAGTTATAATGAAGCATAACAGGCAGGCCCAAAACACCTTCAGTTGTCGGCATCTGCAGGTGCACTTTAGAGATGCACGGGGGTTTGTTAGCCTATAAGAAGGGCATAATGATAGAGTCTAAAGATTTAAAGAAAGCGGCTGTAAAAAAAAAAGGCACATTTTGAAAAAGATAAATAAATTTTGGAAGAACAATCATCTTGAAAATATTGATACGCCCTATTAAGGAGAGAGGGAGAAGTTTTCATTTGTCTGTCATGGCTTTAAGCTTGTCCATCAGATCAGTATAATTACCTTTAAAGAGATGTTTGGGATTTTTGGTGACATTGATTCCCAAATATCTGAACTGATCAGTGGAGACTTCAATGGTAGGTCCTCAAGATATTTAGAATCTAAGCCATCAGAAAGGGGCATGAACAGACTCTTGTTCCAGTTAATTCTAAGTCCAGAGAGTTGACCAAATGATTTTATCAGATCAAGTAGGGGGGACCAGGATGACCTAACATCTGACAGGGTCAAGACTACATCACCTGCATTTAAGCCAATGGTACCCTCAGATGTGCCAAAATTTATACCACTGATTTGAGGACTGGCTCTCATGGCTATTGCCAGGGGCTCAAGAGCCAAACCCAAAGCAAAGAGCATAGGGGAAAGGCAGCAGCCCTGCCACGTGCCACGGCCCAGCAAGAATGGGGGGGGACCTGTCATAATTAGACAAAATAGAAGATTTTGGACATGCATATAGCATTCTTAACAGTTGCATAAATTTATCACCAAAGCCAAATTTTTCAAGGGTGGCAAACATGTATCTCCGTTCGACTTGGTCATAGGCCTGCTGGGCATTTAACGATATGACGGCAGCGTATGGAAATTTACTAGAATACACAGTATTTAACAAACCCCGAATGTTAGACAAAGAGAATCTGTCTGGAATTAAATCTGATTGATCAGGACGAATCAGGGCTTTAATATATTTAATTAGTCTGTTTGTAAAAACTTTTGCAATAATTTTCTGGTCGCTGTTTAGCAAACTTGGAAGACGGTAAGATGTTACATCAGTGTCATCCCTGTCTTTTTTCAGGAGAAGACTAACATGAGTTTCATAATGAGAGCTGGGAAAAATCTCATCCTTCAGAGAGCAATTTACCATACGGAGAAGGAGTCGGAGAGGGAGTGGAGCAATGGTTTGTTCATGTGCCTTGTAGAATTCTATGCCAGATCCAGCAGGAACAGAGGCTTTGCCATTAGGAAAGGAGCAGATGGCTGTTTTGATTTCATACAATGTGATATCAGTATCCAGATCATGCCTTATTACCTCATCTAGAACTGAAATGTCCAGTGTGTTGAGAAAATCTAAGATCTCAGCATCAGTGACCTTAGACTTTGATGTGTATAACTGACTATAAAAGTCAAAAAACCTGTCATTAATTTGTTTAGGATCACTTAAGAGCTGTCCAGTAGGAGATGAGACTTTATGAATCTTCCTACAAGCATGCACGCCTTTCAACTGCCTAGCAAGCAGCTTATCTGCCTTCTCACCCAGCTCAAAGTGCTTTTGTTTTAATTTACAAATATAGTGCCTGACCTGATCGCCAAGAATATGGTTATATTCATATTTTATCTTCAAGATGTTTTTAAGGTCATCTGCAGAATTTGACCCTCGTTATGAATCCGCCAGTGCAGTACGCTCAGTTTCAATTTCAGAGAGACACTTCTGTCCAGCTTTTTTACATGCTGACTGGTATGTAATGATGTGACCTCTCGTAACAACTTTAAAGGACTCCCAGAGGGTTGAGTCTGAAACAGCACCATTGACATTTACGAGCATAAAATCTGACATCTTAGTAGAAATGTATTCTTGAAAGCTGTTATCTGAATTCAGTGTGGGGTTAAACTTCCAATTGTATTGACGTGCATGGAGATTGAAATCAAACTTCATGGTCAGAGGCGCATGATCTGAGACTAAGATGTTATAGTTTGTGGAGCTGATAACTTTCGATATAAGTCTAGCATCAACCAAAAAATAATCGATTCTGGTAAAGCTACCATGCACAGATGCTGATGTCTCCATATGTCGACAGTTTCCAGTGATTTAATCAGGTTGTGTGTTGCAAAATCTTGATGTAAAACTCCAGCACTTAGAACCCTCACAGAAAGATCAGTTTGAGAGGTTGATCAAGAGATATAAAGATCTATTTCCTGATGTTCCAAAGAGAGTTTCTATAGCCTCTCATGATGTAGATGTTAGTGATGCCAAACCAATAAAATAGAATCCATACTGGATGAATTCTGAAAAGAGAAAGATTGCTGAGAAAGAGGCTGAGTACATGTAGGAACATGATATTATCAGACCCTCTAACTCAGATTGGAGTTCACCCCGTGTGCTCGTTCCAAAACCTGATGGAAGTACTAGATTCTGTACAGATGATCTTAAAGTCAATGCTGTAACTAGAACTGATGTGCTTCCAATACCTAGGATTGATGATTGTATCGATAGAGTAGGGCAAGCAAAGTTTCTGATAAAGATTGATTTATTTAAGGGTTATTGGTGTGTGCCTTTAACTGAGAGAGCATAGAGCATCTCTGCTTTTGCCACACTATCTGGGTTATACCGGTATAGAGTCCTTCTCTTTGGCATGAAAAATGCCCCAGCCATGTTCCAAAGGATGATACAGTCTTCAATCGCCGGATTGCCACACACGAGTGCGTACATCGACGACTTGATCACATAGAATGACTCCTGGGAAGAACATCTGAAAGATGTAGAAACGTTGTTCCAACGCTTGTCCCAGGCTAACCTGACTGTTAACCTGAACAAGAGTGACTTTGGTTGTGCTACTGTCACGTATCTTGGCTACGTCATAGGCCAGGGTAAGGTGGCACCCATAAATGTTAAAGTCCAAGCCATCATGGACTTTCCAGTTCCTGACAACAAAAAAGCTTTGTGCCGCTTCCTTGGAATGATCGGGTACTACCGCAAGTTCTCCAAGAACTTTGTTGAGATTGTTCTCAGTCTCACCAACTAACTGAAGAAAGGCGTAAAATTCACTCGGGATGAAGCATGCCAAAGAGCCTTCAATCGCCTGAAGTCTCTGCTGTGTCACTTCCCCGTGCTCAAATCTCCTGACTTCAACAAACCGTTCTCCTTCGCGGTCGATGCTAGTGACTAAGCTAAATGGCAGCATTGACTTTTTTTTTTGTTAAGCCTAGTTAGGTTTTTGGGAATGTCCAAGGCATGCCTCAGAGGGGAAAGTCCCAGAGAATTGAAAAAAGTCTGGAAGGTGGGAGGGGGCTGGAATAGAGTATATAAGGAGAAAAACTGAGAGAATAAAGGATTAGGAGAAATTGCAAGGAGAAGTAGTGGAAGGGTACATTTGACCAGACCTGTCACTCTTTATTAGACCTCTGAAGCTCGTTTTGTGGATTTTTGCCTGTGTTGGAACATTTTCCTGTCCCAGGACATCGCAACATAGCAACCCCATCTCAATTACCAAGGGACTGTAACTATCTAATTTTTAAATATTTCAATCTCGGTTAGGCTTTGTTTAATTAAATCTTTTAAAGTTTTACAATTTTGTCTGTCATCCCTTGCTGTCAGACATGTCATTAAAAATTAGGGTCATAACAATCCCATTAAAAACTGTTAATCAACCTGTCACTACAAGGCTGTGATTTTTGATTTTTTTTTTTTGGTGACAACATAGGCTGAAAGCGAGGCTAACACAAAGCGCAGTGTTTCCTACGGCTAACACGACACATGAAGGTTGGACAGGCCTAGCCAGCTGCTACTGGATATTTACCGCTTGAGAATCTCAATGAAGGCATAGAAATTAATGAATTACACGGAAACAACCTGGTACGAAACTGGCATGGATAAATGGACGTGGAACAAACCTAAAAATTGTTATCTTAAATATCTCAACATTATGGGATGAAATAGAAGAATTGATTGTGATAATGGAAGAAAGAATAATCCAAATTCTGAGGCTGTGTAAAACTGTGCATCAGGATAACGAACTGATTTTCAAAGGCAGGAAGTCAAGAACACAGTTTGGATTAGCAGTTTTCCTCCCCAGCAGCTGGAAGCCTGTATTAAACGAGAGTGGAATGAAGTTCCAATGGCTAAACTCAAGAAACTTGTCTCCTCAATGCCCAGATGCCTCGACTCTGTTAAAAAGAAGAAGGGATGCTTCACCATGGTAAACAGGCCCCTGTCCCAACTTTTTTGAGAACAGTGGCAGCTATCGAATTTTAAAGGAGCTCATTTTGTGGATAAAATTGTAAAATATTTCAGTTTCAACATTTGCTATGTTATCTCTGTTCTATTGTGAATAAAATACTGGCTGGTGTGATTTGAAAGTCATTGCATTCTGATTGTATTCACAATTTACACTTTGTCCCAGCTATTTTGGAATTGAGGTTGTATGTATTGATTATGCTAACTGGGACCTCATATGCATAATTGTTCAGAAAATTTCCTCAGTATAAAATGACAGCCATTTCACAATAATAATGCAGGTAGTTTGGTTATCGAGGAACATGTAACTGTATGTTAGGATTCTGCTTTTGCGAGGCCATGTTTTGCTTCATTCCATTTCATGTTTTGTATATTTCCTGTCCTGCCATGTCCTTATCCTGCCATTACTCATAGTCACTGCTTAGATTATCATTCAGGTTTATGTGTTTCTCCATGCCCTGCATTGCACATTGTCTCCCCTGTCTGGTCATGTGTTTTTGAGACTGTTTTGTTCCAGTTTTTCGTGCCACGTTTTCAGGTGATTTCATGGTCTCTGGGTTTCCAATTATTTCTTCCAATCTTGTTTGGTTCCTTCGCCTTGCTGTTCTGTCTTTAGTAATAAATACTAACAGTTTATTTTGGATAAATTACTGACAATAACATTGTTTATAGTACTAACTTACTAACAAGCACTAAGGGATTGTATAGCTGCACATTATTAATTGACTAACAAGCTCCTAGCACTCGCTCTGCTCTTATCTCTGCCCCTTGTCTTCACTCACTTTACTTTGCTGTGCTTCAGCGGATTCTCCAAACCTTGTTAAACACTGTTCTGCCTCCCACTCTCTGCGCACTTTAGAACTCCCTAACCGGAGCCGTTTGTTTGTCATAGGCTGTCTGTGTAATCCCTGTCCGCATTTTGGCTTTTGCCAATTTCATATGGTTAGGAACTTCCTGTAGTTCATTCCTTTGTTAATTAGACTGAGCCAGCTCACCTGTTCCCTGTTTTAGCACGTGACCTCCTGTATGTGTATTTAAGCAGTCTGATCAAAGCTAGCCTTCGTCAGAATGTTTTCTCTTGTCTGCTGGTGCTACTCTGTTCATGCCCCGATTCATAGCCTTACACTTCTCACTGTAACGTCCCGGATTTTCATTCTGCCTGTGCCTGTGATAATACCTTATCTGTGTACCGAACCTGCTTTGCCTGACCGTGAGACTTGTGATTGCTGCCCTGGTAACGAACTGTTTCTTGCCCTCTGGACTGTGTTTTTGGATTCTGAACTTTGTACCGTTGCCTTCAGCCCTGCCGGGGTTTCCACCTCTAAGTTTAATAAAAACCAATTTTGCTGCACTTCCTAGTACTCGCAAGTGGTTCTGGAATGCACCTCATCACTGTACCAATTATGCAACGTATGACCTCATTTGCATAATTAATGAGAAAATCCTATGCCCAATGATTAGAAATTTTTAATAATGGCACATTGAATCCAGGGAGTGACAAGTACTTTGAAATGCAAATTAGAACATCATTTGCATAATTGATTAGAAAAATATATTATTGTTGGCGGTGGTATGGGTTCGTGGAACTCGAGTTAACATATCCTTTTAGAGTGTTTGGGGCTCCCGTGTCATACATGCACATTTATCATGAAACAACCCATGAAAGGTGTTTTAAGTTGTGAATATTTCTGATGCTTTCTTTTACTTTGTATAGAAATGGGTGCACGTGTTTCGAGATGATGGGCTAAAAGTGGCCACGGATAACGGGATTGAGAGGCAAAATGAGATGCTCAAGTACTCTCACCTCGAAGGCTTCAAGAACTGTATGCCACTGGGGAAGATGGTGTTGTGGAGGTCACTGTCATCTGTGCACAGAAACAACTGTGACTGTGGCCTCTTTGCCATTGCCAATGATTTTGCACTTACTGAAGCAATCAGTCCCAAGGATATAGGGGTGTAACGGTACACAGAAATCTCGGTACGTACCTCGGTTTTGAGGTCACGGTTCGGTTCATTTTCGGTACAGTAAGAAAACAAAATGCAAAATATAAATGTGCAAGTTGTTTATTACACACTTTTGTGCTTTTAACAATAGGAACATTAGCCTATACAAAGCTAGAATTCTGCTCAAAAATATAAATACAATATTCTGAATTGTAGATATTTTGAAAAACAAAATAAAAATAAATAACATTGGCTCAGACTTTTTCTTTAAAAAAATATTTTCTCCATCTGATGTGCAAAATTGAACAGTTGCAACACTGAACAGTTTCAAGTTGTTGCTCAGATTAAATAACATGAATAAGGCTCAGACTGTTTCTTTAAAAACAAATATTTTCTCCATCTGATGTGCAAAATTGAACAATTGCAACACTGAACAGTTTCAAGTTTCTCAGATTAACCCCCCCCCAATCTTTAGCCCTGATGACTTTCACTCAATCTTCATGTTTTTTGATAGAAAAGTCAGCTTATCCACATTATCTGCAGAAAGAGCAGACCTGCTTGCAGTTACAATGTCTCCAGCTGTGGAAAATACCCTCTCACTGGGCACGGAGGTAGCAGGTATGGCGAGGTAGTGTCTGGCTAATTTAGCAGTAAGAGGAAAGATGGCCTCTTTGGTTTTCCACCACAGAAGTGGGTCAGATTCCAGTGGAATGCAGTTGACGGCCTTGTATGAGGTAACCTCTTCTTTCACCAGCTGTAAAGTAGGCTTGTCTCCCACCTGAGTCTTGAAGAGTATACCGAACAGTTCAGTCATTGCAGACTTCTTGACAGGTGGAGATGATTCTGGTGCCCCTGAGTGTCCGGCTCCAGAGGATGAACTGGCTGCTGATGTCCCTGTGGCCTCCTTTCTCTGCAAAATAAAATGATAACAACTATATGAATGTTTAATGAGTACTATTAACAACAGTTTCTTTGTTTCAAATTAAAAAAGACATTTTCTACAAACAAAAATTATTACAATACCTTTTCTTCCATTGACACAATCTCTGTGATGAGGCTGTTGTAGATTCTCTCACGACAGGCATCATCCACATGAGGTAGGGCCTTGAACCAGGGGTCTAAGGCAGTACATTTGTGGTGGAAGTCTTCACAATCAGAGTATCGGTCCTCAAGGTTGTCTCGGATGGCAGCCTTGACTTCACTAACAGTTGGACTGTCGTCTTCACTGTGTTCCATAGATTTCAGCACTGTGGTTTTGAGGGGCAGGATCATAGAAGCTGAGGGTGTGGCTTCAGTGCTTATCGGTGTGGTGATGGTTTTGAGTGGTTTAAGGACCTCAACTATCTCCTCTGCCATCCTCACATCCTGGTCAGACAGTGTGTTTATATCTTTGTTTTTCTTGATGACTTTTTTGATCAGGGCCGAATAGACTGCTGCCTGCTGCTCCAGGTACCTCTCCAGCATGTCGTGACTGGAATTCCAGCGAGTGGGGACATCCTGAAAGAGGATGTGTTTTGGTGTACTGAGCATCTCCTGTTTGCTTTTAAGTATGTGTGCAGCTGTTGCGCTACGGTGAAAGAAAGAGACAATCCTTCTCACTCTACCTAGCACTCTTGACACTTGGTTAAGTCCTGTTGCTTTTTGTGAGGCTAAATTTATTGTGTGAGCAAAACATCCAATTTGGGGGCCCAGACCAGCTTCTTTTACTGCATTTACCATGTTCCTTGCATTGTCTGTTGTGACAGTAATTGTTGCCCCTGGCCTCTCGAGCTTCCACTCCAACACAGTCCCCTTAAGTGCCTCTGCTAGATTTGCAGAACATGGCTTGCTAAAGTCCACTCAGGGGTGATGTGGTGGGCAGTCACAGTGATGTAGCTCTCTGTGGCTCTGGATGTCCATCCATCTGTTGTGAGTGCAATGGCAGATGCAGAGGACAGATCTTGGGTAACAGCAGCTTTTGTTTTTTCATAAAGGGCCGGTATGATTTTCTGGCTAAAATGTGGGCGAGAAGGTAACTGATATCGGGGCTCAATTACCTTTATCATGTGTTTGAAGCCAGCGTTCTCTACCACTGAATAGGGTCTTAAATCTGCAGCTATAAAAACGCCAACGGCATTTGTTATTGCTTTAGCCCGATCTGACTCACCAGGGAAAGACTGTTTAAATGCGGTGGGGAGCTGTGTTTGTACTACGCTCGTCTTTCTCTTCGTTGTAGCGATGTTCACGTGGGGGTCGTGCCGTTTCAAATGTGTTAACAGGTTTGACGTGTTGCCAGAAACATACCCGATCTCGGACGAACAATGTCGGCAAACCGCTTTGGTTTTATCAACCTCTCTTTGTCCCTGTTTATATTTCACCGGGAAGCCGAAGTGTTCCCAAACGGGAGACCGTAATGTCGCGGGAGGGTCCTCAAGCTCTGGCTTATTGCCAATGCTAGCGGCATTAGTATTAGCCATCACGTCCACTAAAACTGCTGTTCGTTGTGTCTCGGTGTGCGCAACTGCGCATGTGCGGCTGCAGCATGCTCTGCTCCACAACGTGCGGTCCTCTACTTAATATGTCCGTGTGGAAATTTGTTCGGTACGCCTCTGTTCCGAACCGAGCACCCCGTACCGAAACGGTTCACCACAAATAGATGTACCGTTACACCCCAACAAGGATATCATCTTTCATCAAAATAAGATGCGCAAACATCTTCAAGACTGCTTGACAAGTAAGAGCATGGCAACAGTGGTGTAGCCAGCGGGTGTGCCAAAACACATCCCTTTATGACAGCAGTAAGTCCTGGCTAGTTCTCAATCATTTTCCATGATTGACGCATTTTTCAATTATCGTAATTGGCAACTGAGGACACAATTTTTCTCCACATGCAATCTAACAGCGATGAAATCATGGGCTAAATTCAGTACAGTTGCAGAACAAGATCCGAGTTGCACAAAACTTCAGTTTAAAACAATTATTAATTATTAGTTATTCCACAGTTAACAGGTGCTGCTTGTTCTCCTCGATTAGGTAAGACGGATGAATGATTGTCGTGGAGAACAAGCAGCACCTGGACTAATAATTGTTTTGTGGAGTCCTGCCACCCTCAGGTAGGCCTTTAGCAGGTCGCACAACTTAGGTCTATAAGTACATAATAGTAATAATAATATAACATTAATAATATTCTTCAGTATTGAAAAGCTGTAATTTTTCCAAATTAAAACCAAGGCAAGGTGTGGTGATATAAGTTAAGTCCAAAGGCAGCAACTTCATGCGCAACTTAAAGCTAATGTCATGATTTCCCTCTCTGCATTTCACGCTAGCTTAATATTAAATGATAGGAATTTAAACTTGTGACATATGTGGCTGGTGTGGAAAGGCAATATGAACAAATACGTACAATTATGCAAATGAGGAACTTGTAACAGTTAGAATGACCATAAACACAATGCACAAGGTTTTTAAGTTGCATAGAACAAAGTAGAATTTCAATTTTAAAGCATACCATCTTCATCATCACCAAGCTCTGTGCATAGGCTAGCCTTGCTAATAATACTGGTAGAAATTTCTTCAAAATGTTCTATTTTCATGAATTTTTTCAAAGTGTGCATTACCATTGAAAATCTACAACTCAGTCATCAATGAAGGAAAAAAATAGATACAATTTTGCTTCTCGGGTATTTGCTTGTGACTAGTATTTGTTTTCGATCCCTGTATGTATTCCAAGTTCTACTGAAGAGGAAATGTAAAGTGATATAATACAACAAATGTAAAATTTAATGTATAAAAAAAAAAAAGTTCCTCTTTCTGGCCATATCTAGTTGGTGAGGCTTAACTTTGAGAAGAGGAAGATCAACATTTATACCAGATACATATTACACAACTCAGGACTACTATTGATAGAGGAACGTCCAACTCCAATTTACGGTAAGATTCAGTAGTGCAAAATACATAAATTATGTAACAATAATGTTGTTAAGTACCCTTAAATTATTTACTTAACTCCCACAAGAGAAGCCAGAATTGCAGAAAGACAGGTAACAAGAGCTGAGTACCATGAGTATATTTGTCAACCCGACCGTGAGACTCCAGACTCCACCATAGAAACCTTTAAGTTTTTACCAATCTAAAGGGGAAATCTTTATGTACCATAGGTCTACAAAAACATGAAATATAGTTACCATTTTCACCAGAACTAAAGGTATTTTTTACTTTGCCTCCATGCAGCATTTCGCTTGATAACACGAGGAACACTTGAACGATCAAAATGTCTATTCCGTAAAGAAATTATTGTTACAGGTTTGAGCTGTCCAATAAAATAAAATAATCCAATAAAATAATCATGGATCGATACGCATGGATAAACAGATCATGCTTATAAGGTCCGGTGAACGCTACCTTGAAAGTTGTATATCTGGGCGGCACTCATCTCTGCCATGTCCCGACCCCAAAGAAAACTGTTTTCCCGCTAAGTATTTGAGTCTGCGCACTAATGAATTCCACGGACCCGCTTCTGGCCTTTAAACCAGAAAGAACTACTGCCTAATTTTGACCGCCCTAATAGACACTGTGGGAGTGTTTGCTGATGCTGCTGAAAGCTAGGCCGATCGCAAGGAGCAGCTTCTCCCAACTGTCTCAAGTACACCGCGGACAAAACATGGATGCTTCAGTGAACGATTTATTAGAACAGTCGTATTTGTTCAAGCGACCTTAGCCGGAATCCAATTCGAAACAAAACATCACTGACTTACTCGACAAACACACTGTTTCCTCATAGTCTTCAATGCAATAACATTTTTCTTCCTTCAACGCATGTAAGCCGTATTTAGTATGAACGACCATGCCAAATAAAGTCAGGAGTGAAAAAATAAATCATACAAAACAAACTGTCTTGTCACCTGATGGTTGTATTTGTCTACATAGTGTTTCTCACTGAAGTATTCTATTTGTAATGGTAGCTGACCGGGGTGTCAGATGATTTATTGAAACCCATGGCTGTTATTGAAGGTCCATCGCTGGAGCTTCAGTTGCAAGGCAGAGCTCCCTCAGGATGCGCTAGCCAGTCAGGAGGTGACCACACTTATAATGACATCAAAGGTCAATTCTAAAATTAATATGCTGCCACTTTAAGTTTCCTCATTTGCGTACCGATAACCAATAACTGCATCAAATACCGACAAATGGGTATTTCAAGCCACCTTGGTAGCCTTGGTAACTATCTTGGCAATTTCTATTAACTGGAGGCTAAACTTATTTTCTGCTCCATGTAGCTAGACCATGCACCAGTTGAATTAAATGTGACTCATCCAACATCCAAATCGGTTATGAACTGTAAACGTTTAAGAAGATTTTTTTTCCCAAAAAAGTGGGAAAACAACCAACAGCACCAGTTTACTAGTTCGAAAGCCTGTATTTTTTACAAGTCAGTGTAGCCTGGTGCTGTGTCAGGCAAGTAAGTAAATGTACCACAGCAACGGGCCTGGGCTATCAATGCAGCTACGTCTACACAGCGGTATAATTTAAAATCATGTACAGGAGCAGCACTTCCTGCACAATTTATTGCAGTTACAGTAGCTAGCAAGCTAACTACTACAATTAAATAATTGTTCATGGTGTGACTTATCAGTTAACTCACTGATGAGCACCATGGCTAACATTGCTGCTGAAGAGTTTTTGTCAGCGGAAAGAGAGAACGAAGCTCAGGTGGGGAGATGGTTGATTTGGCTGCATTTACCAATACTGGCGGACTACCCGTGAATTTGTTGTCTCAGATGAAAGTCAGTTGAAGTGCCAGGTGTAAAATATTTTCCACAGAGAGGAGTATTAGAGATGATCCTCAGCTCTCCATCAATGCGGCTGTTTATTAAAGTAATGAACCTGTCCTTCATTTTTTGGAAATTTAAATAGGATGACAGAGATTTTTTAAATTCTCGCATTCAGAGATACAGATTCGGGACATAGCAGGCGGAACAGCTGATTTGCTGTCTAACAAACTGAACACTCGAGGCTCAACTTGGTAGCTAACCATAGAAAGTGCGGCCATTAATCATAATTGAACTAGTAGCTACTGGTGCCACACGCTCATGATTTTATATACTGTTGGGGGCGGGGTATGTTAAGGAGGGCCTCCGTGTGTCATCAGGCCCTGATGTAACCGCACCTAAAAAATATGGTGGAAAAACTATTTAATGGTCTAGTGCCACAATTCAACACTAGTTTATTCTGCAGTATTTCCATGTTATCAGTATCTTTTTTGTAACATGAACATCATGTTTAGAAGCATATGTTGGATTTCACTTTACTCTGACTTTAATTGCTGAGTCCCACTTTTTAATCAACTCACCCTGTACCAAAGGCGATATTTCATCGGAATCAGTCACGGATCAGTCATTATTCAATCAGCGCCTATTTAATAGATTATCACGCGGAATTGAAGTCCTTATGCATGGAAGTTTTTCAGTTTCATGTACATTACAGTAGATTTCTCCTGTAGTAACATGGAAACCTATTATGACTCCGAAATTGTCATGCTTCTCTTTTCTCAGGGGTTGGAAGCTATGAAATAGGATAAAGAAGTTTAAAATGGTCTTTTATTTCATTTAAACGATCATGAAGCGCAAGTTAAATCACCTGATATGCGGAAAAGGTAGCGTAGACGTTTCAAAGCAGTTTGTCATTTGTAAAGCATCGGCCTATTTTTGAGTAAATTATTTTCCTGTACTGAATTTAGCCCATCATTTTGTCACTGTTAGATCACATGCAGAAGAGAAACAATGTCCTCAATTGCCAATGGATTATTTCTATAATTGGAAAATGTGTCAATAAAGGAAGTTGATTGTGAACTAGCCAGGACTGGATGTTGTTATAAAGGGATATTCTGTATGGAAGCATATAGTTAACAAAATTAAAATTAAAATGCAATGTCAGGAATGCATTTTCATTTTCAAGATACAAGCGCATTATTTGTATGATAATGAAAATTCAAATGTAATCCTCCACTTTGCATTTTCATTTTCAAGTCCATGTTTGCAATTTTTATAACAAATGGAAAATTAAAATACATTCCACATTTGCATTTGCATTTTCGAGAAGTGCCCCGCAATATCACTAACAAAATGAAAACGCTAATTGTATAATGTAAATGCATTCTAGGAAATGCCTCTGAAGGTTGAACCGATCGTTTCCATTATTGAAAACAGAAGACTCAGGTGGTTCGGCCATGTCACACGAATGGAAAAATATAGAATTACGAGGAAAGCTCTGAACTGGATACCAAATGGTAGACAACCAGTGGGATGACCTAGAGAGACATGGATAGATAACATCAAGCAGTCCTTTGCTTTAAGAGATGCCTATTTGATGGACATTGAAAGTCTGAAATTGTGTGATAATCGCAAGAGATGGAAGATTTTTTGTACTGGACAGGCCAACAATGGCCAAACCGGGAGCTGGTGAGAAGGTGAGATGAGCAATTGTGTTCCTAAATATTTGGGCCGAGACACAATTTTCAATGGTTTAGTTTTGTATGCCACCATGCAGCATTTGAAAAAAGAACAATATTCACTTGAATTAGAGAATTTCAACTTCAATAAGCGTTTTTACCAAAAATATTGTCTGAATTACATATGAATTACACCCAGTATGTGCACCGCCCACTCAGTTTTAAATTAAAGTAATTGGCTTAAAAGTAATCAGACAAACTGACATAAGTAATTAAACCTTCATTTCTAATAGTAGGTGGAAAACCTTTAGCAGTAAATCAATGCCCAAAGTCTGGAACTCATAGACATCACTAGACACTGGGTTTCTTCCTCAGGATGCTCTGCCAGCCCCACACTGCAGCTGGCTTCAGTTCCTGCCTTCTTGTTGGGGCATTTTGCCTTTAGGAAGTCAAATGCATGATCAATTGCATTCAAGTCATATGATTCACTTGTATACAGTAGAATATTCCACCTATTTGCTTTAAAAAAAATCTTGGGTTGTTTTTGCACTATACCCCAATGTCACTGTCCATCTGCACTGAAAAGCATTTTCCAGTCAGTTCTGTTGCATTTTGCTGAGTCTAAACAAATAATATAGCCATGTCCGATTCAGAATTCACCTTCCAGCTTTTGTCAACAGACTCATGACAAGTAGATACATGGGAACCAGCTCAATTAGCAGCAATACATGGCCAGACACAACCACACTTCACAGATGCTTCAGATCACTGTCAGTTCCTTCCCAAATTCATATACTTCTTTTCCCATCTTTTTGGTATAAGTTGGTCTTTGTCTTATTTGTCCATTTTCAGTTTTTGAGCTGAATCAATAGTTTTATTTCTTAAAATTAACCCTCTGCATTAACTCTGGTGAAGTTTTTGCTCGATTGCTGACTTTGGCACGAATGAGTCAACCTCCAGGAGAGTACTTCTGATCTAGCAAACTGCTATGCAGAGGTTTTCCTGAACCGGGGAAAGAAACCTGTTATCTACCATAGTGCTTATTTGTGGTCTTCCAAGCCTTTTTTGTGTCCCTGAGCTCATCTGTGCTTTCTTCATTTTTAAGAGTAAACCAACAAGTTCAGTTGGCAACACCGAATGGTTACTCTTTTTCTCTTGTGGGTTAGTTTTTATTTGTCAGCCAAATAAGAGCTTGCTTTTCTGGCACTGACAGCTCTTTGAATTTTCTGTCAAATCAACTGCAACTGATTCCAAAGAAAATATGAAAACATAACTTTTGAAATCAAATGTTGACCTTCTGTGTGTTCAATTTTAAATGAAAAAATTAGGGAAGAAAAAACACACCAAGTCATGGAACAGTTCAGCTTCCAGTTGTCCAAATAGTTTTGGTCCCCTAGAAAATGCTGTAATTTCTACACCTTCCACTCAATTTTCCACTCTAATTTATTATGTAATTCAACTCTTATATTGTGCTGTCACCAGCTAAAATAACAATGTTGTCAATGTCCAAATATATATGGACCTGTCACCTCACTGTATATTGCTTGAACTTCTGACTCAAAATTGGCAAGCTATGGTATTCCTAAAATGATGGTGTATTCTATTGTTTCCCTCCTTTTTGTGAACATTTCGGAGGGCTGCTCTAGGAATATTAACTGGAAAAAGAGAGAGTAGCATTGCCTGAGGACCTTATGCAATTTAGGAATAAGCTGCCCATGTTTGTGTTTCCAACAGTACTTTCGCACAGGAAAACTAACCCTCAGTTTTAGACAAATGTACTGTCCGTCCAAACTGCTGGGTTGAATTTAACTATAGGCTTAGTAACAATTTCAAGAATTTACGTCTTTCACACATGGGGTAATTGTCATGTCCAACATATGGAAACTTCAGCGAGAAAAACCATGAACTTTTTTACTGATGCTGTATGACCACTGTATTTTGAAAAATATGGTTAGTAATTTGCGGTGACATTTTTATTTTACTGGTAATCGACATGGCTGCGCCCTGCGATGGATTGGCAAGCTGTCCAGGGTGGGTCCCTGCCTTTGCCCGCAGTCAGCTGGGATAGGCTCCAGCTCGGCCCGCGACCCTAGTGAGGAATAAGCGGGTATAAAAAATGAATGAATGAATGAATGGACATGGCAGATTTGTTCAGCATTAAAATCACTGATATCACTAATCACTCCAAATCTCAGGAGGTCTCCAGGTAATGCTAGTCCAACATGAATGGGGTTTAAGGGGAAAATAATGAAAGAGAGAAGTCAGAAGTAATTCTGAGACCTCTGTACCGGCAGTCTAATGAAATTACAGCGATAACAAGCAACACCTAAATGGGATGCTGTCTTTTATTGTTTTTCATTCAAGTGCTTTCCAACCCAGTGCACAGGGGCAGCAGATTACCTTGTTTCAAGAACTGGACTTTCCGAACTATTAAGCAGGAATGTCTTTGTAGCATTGATAGGCTCCTTGCATCCCACTCCTGCGCCATGCTGCATGCACAATAAGGACAGTGCATGTCTCGGAGTATGACCTCAGAGGAGACTCACACTTGCTCGTCATCGGTAATTTGGTCCTGCTCCTCCATGAATGCAGTTCTGTTGGAAATGAAGAACATAAACTCTGCAGCATTAATTCACAACCACAAATACTATGGTTGCCAATGAAAATTTCAACCAGTCTCCTTGATCAACAGGAAGTTTTTTCTTTGTTATTGAAAACCAATTATAAAATCTATTACAAGGTTTTTTTAAGTCTGAAAACCAAAGTTTTATAATGCCCTGACCAGCATAAAAAATGCACTACCTTCTTTTCAAGACCAAGATACAAATTTTGCATGTTTATGATAGGTAAGTGCTATGAAAGTGTCTGATGCCTCCTGACAAGAAGGCCTAATGCAAAATTAGGTCTTTGACACGAATTTTTGCCATTGCAGGCCGAAAAAGCTAAAATCAAGATTTTTGTCACCAGGGCAAAATCCAATGACATCAATTTGGCTCCCTTTACACAATCTGGTCTTTCAAAATGTGGCAAGTGAAAAACCACTGTAAGTCAGTCATTAAGCATCATCATTAGATTTCTAACGAGGAGAGAATTTGATGAATAAGGACTGGGAACATACCTTTTGAAAGTAGTGTTCGTGCATGTGCGTGCCTACTGTCAGTAGGTGGCAGCATTGTGATTATTTTGTCATTGGATAAACATTTTGGGGGTACCTGTGCCGTGTCTGGTTGTCATTAGTCTATAAGCTATGAGATCAATGAAAGAATCAAGGTCAGCCCAAATGAGTCCACCCAGGTAACACAAGTGTATTATCACAAGCAACCGATAACTGGCAAAGGTGATGTTAAGGAGAAACAAGTGTTTGGATCCACAGTCAGAGGTCTGAACGCTGCAGAGATGGGATGTAATGACCCCATTTGAGTCCATTTTCACCCTTTACATACCTGCAAACTTGTCAATTTTCGGCGAAAATCGCTGTTTTTAATTCAAAAAGGTCATGTATGCAAATCATGTGAATCTGAGGAGTTTTTTTTGGGGGGGGGGGGGGGGGGTTGTTGGTGTCAGGGGAGAAGGGAGAGTTCACTCAGGGCCATAATGACCCGTAGGCAAAAAAGGGCTGGACCCATAGAATCAAAGCTTATAGACCGCCACGCGATTGGAGTATCAGAATCTTCAGTAGCTATGATGGAACTAATATATCCTCATTGGATAGAATGCATCGTAAAAGTTTTTTATCCAATCAAGTTAAGGATTTTGCTTCGATGGCGGCATGTTACCACTTTTTGACAAAGGTCTACGATGTTACCATAGCCTACTTCAATTCTAAAGTGGTGTCTAACACAGGTGTCCTGTGTTCGATCTGTGGTAAATCTCGTTATCTGTCAGGGATATAATATACTGTTTAAATTGGGGTTATGTATCTAGACATCTACTTGCTAAAGTAAGGAGTTCCTTAAGTGTGCTGTGATCCAGGAAACGTAATTGTGAATAGCTTGTCTGAATTTTGTTAACGGACTATCTCCACTGCATTTGAATTGTTACATGGTATATTGTATGCCGTTGTTGTGAGATCGCGGAAATGAAAACAGGCTGGAAAGGAATCAAAATACACCTGTTTCTGCTGTAGGCTAGAACTATTTAGTGATTTAACCCAAACACCTGTTACAGTCTAGTGGATTATGTGACGTTAACGTGGACGATGCAGTTGGGTTAGCTTACAATGCAGGGCTGGCGATAATCGGTATCACATCGCAAAATGCGATCAGTTTTTTTTTTTTATATGTGCCGTCATGCGACGGGCTTTTGATATCCCCATTGCATATTTTGTGATACAGTCTTCGAATAATGCGAAAAGAAGTTTTAGTCCAGTTTTGAAAGAAGACGGGCTCCTACAGTTTCTTTATACCATCCTGATCGGGCTCCGCAAGCACACTATAGATAGCCTAACGATGCAACTTGTTTCCTGCCTCCGCGCCAGTCCTGCCCATAAAGCAAAAGAAAACACTGGAGTGGACAACGTCATAACTTGCGACAAGTCTCCCATCTTATGTAAGGAATCGGCGGGGGAATTGCGCATGTGTAATGCTGTGCATGTGTATCTGCGACTAGATAAAATTAAATGAAAAACACTGGACTGGTGACAAACATGAGCCTACTAGCACAACCATTATTTAATGAATTATTTTGTTTACAGATGTTTGCTGTCAAGGAAATTCTAACTCGTTAGGTAAAATTCAAGAACATTAAATATTAACTTGTAAATATATAGACAAAAAAGTTGTATATTTATGTCTAAGGAATGCTGCTTTCATATTTTGAACAAAAACTTGTACCTTGATTTCCTGTAGTGCTCTATATTCTAGATTATGGATTTTTTTTGGATTATTTTAATTATTAATTGTTCATCTTGGTTCATGATAATTACCTGTATTAATTTCTTTCACAGTTTAGCACTAATTGCTTACATACCACAGCTTTTAGTGGTATTAAATGTGTTTTATTTTTATTTTTTTGCTTGAAGCAACTGCTGTCTTTTCTCTTAATTTTTTTCTTAGAAGTTCTAAGTTTCTTACATCTTAAATTTATGTGGTAAAATCACAATTTCTTTTCTGGGGGGGGGCCCCTAGACAGGGGTTCAGTTCCTTTTTCATCCATCTTGAGTTTGCTGGTATGCCTATATCATTGTTTTCAGCAGTGAGGACAGCAAAACAAGAATGATGTTTCTCATGGTCAAACTGGACACAGACCAAATGATTTAGGTTTAGATTTCTTCCTCTAGTTTGGAATCACCCTTGCTTTTAAACTGTACTACAGTGGTGTCTTTGGTGAAAATGGGCTCAGGTGGGGGTTTAACATGCCACTTTTGCAGCTGTGAGGTGACTTGTTACTTTGGATTCGAACATTCAACCCCTTCCAAAAAACATCACACTCATCGGCTGTGACCATGCAAATGTGTTACCCAGATGGGCTCCGTCCCAACAGAGGCGCATGCGGGCTTGCAACATTCTAAGAGTGTGTTTCTGCTCATTTTCATTAAGGTCTTGCTTCATTAGCCATCTAATGGTGATGTTTATCAACTGACTTAGGGTGGTTTTTACCCTGCCACCTATTGCAAGACCAGATTTCGTGAACAGTCTCAGAAAGACGTTATTGCATTTTGCCCCGATGACAAAAATTTTGATTTTAGCTTTCTCGGACTTGAATGGCATTAATACTCACCAAAGGCCTAATTTTGCATTTTGCCATCTTGTCAGGAGGCTTCATACTTTGAGAACAATTACAGATAAGAAACATGCATAATTTGAATTTTGGCCATGATATTAGGGTGGTGCGTTTTTAATCCTGATCAGCATATTTGCGACCAAAATATTTTTTTCCCAATTTGACTTGTTACTCCTCAATATTAGATCAGTTGTAAAGCAGTTCACTTGTGGGTAAAAGTGTGGACTAATTGCTTTGCACAAATTTCTGATTAGACAGGTGTGTTCAGTTTTACAGTATGCTGACTGAGGGTACAGTTGTGCCCAAAGGTTTGCACACCTTGGCTATATTTACCATTTATTCTTGTCTTTTTTTTAAGGATAGTCATGATTTGTAGTCATTTATCATTACACAGGTGTTTGGCTCCTTTTTTAATCATTATGATAACTGAAATCACCCAAACAGCCCTGATCATTAGTTTACATGGCCTTGAATGTTTGGCCTTGTTATATTGACACAAGGGGCACTAATTTCGTAGACCAGGCGCAGGCGCGGCGCATGGGGGGTGCGCCGCGCCAACGGGGTGTGTCCAGGCGTATGTTGCAATTTCGTGCCCGGCGTAGCCTGGCGCAAGTACTCCTCTGTCCCGCCTCTGCCCCTCCTTCCAGCGCAAGTTGGCAAAGAAGGCGACACAGCCGAGTAAAATCTTGCTCACTGGCAAGAGAAACGATGGATAGCGTGTTCCTATTATTACAAACTGTTGCTGCTTTAAATTTTGGGATTACATGCATGGACAACAATGCAAGATACGTTACACATTTATTTTCAATATGTGATCTTAACTCAGTACGACATCATAGCAATCAGGCTGTAGGCTATTCCTTACCCCCACTAAAAACGATAAAACCTAAGTGACAACAAGATCAATCCGAGATTTCAGATCTCCGCCAAGGTATGACGTGGATAGTAAAACAAAATCTCTTTCTCGAGGGCGTAGCAATTTCAAAAATGTCATTTAAGTTCCATCTGCTACTGTAGTTTCCAGGATACGCCTGTTAAATCAGTATCCGCAAAGTAGTTCTCGAGATATCTGCCTCAGAATTCCGGATCTAGATCCAGATTCTTGATTTTGATCTGGATCATCACCAAAATCAGAAAAGGTGATCTTTGTGCCATGATCTACCTCTGGTTAAAAATTCATGAAGATCTGTCCAGTCTTTTCTGAGAAAAGCCACTTATTGTTCTTGATCCAGAATTTCATCCGATCCAGAATCCAGGTGTGGATCCGGATCATCACCAAAATTTTACGAAGTTGTTCCCAGATCATCATCTGCAACTGGTAAAAATTTCATGAAGATCTGTTATGTTGTTTCCGAGAAATTCCACTTAATAGCTCTGATCTGGATCTGGATCCAGAATCCAGATCTGGATCCTGATCACCACCTAAATGCAATGGGGTCGTCCTCGGCCCAAGATCTATCTGTGGTAAAAATTTCATAAAGATCCATCCAGTAGTTTCCGAGAAATCTTGTCCACAGACAGACAAATAAATAAATAAAATAACGGACCCGATCGCATTATCTCCTTGGCGGAGATAATAATAGTAGCCTAGTATTACGCCGCTTGCACACTGGACGTGAAACAAATTTTTCGCTCGACAGATTGCGTCTTGTGTCCAAAAGTCTGACAGGGTTTTAATAAATCTCCGTGTCCGACAGTCTATTATTGTTTTTAATTTCTTCAAATCTACGGACTCTTTTAGATATTAAACGTGAATGTTTGATCAGATGGCTCAGTTCTTCAGGATGAGTACCGAGAATTTCAATCAATGTTTCTGTTTAAGCTCTGCTCAATAAAGTGAGTCGACATTGGCGCGAGACAAGGTACAATGCCTCCGTGTCTGACAGCCTGACAAAAAAAAAGGACGATTAGAACAGATTGATAACGAAATAAAGAATAAAAAGAAACATTTTAACAGCAGAGCATCAACTGAACACTGCGATTTATTTATTGGTGGGTCATCTTTGTTGGATATCCCGTTTGTTGCTGATATATTTTTATTCTTTATTTCGTTATAAATCTGTTCTCATATAAATACTTTTACTTTTTGCTGGCTGGTGGACATGGAGTATTTTTGCATTTCGTGTCGGACAGTCTTGACCCCGCATGCGATGATTTCTTCACACTGTCAATGGTCATGGAATTGATTTGCTCACGCACTATTTTGTCTCTGCTATGAAAATAAAGCGTGAATCTGTTCGATTCATCTGACTAATTTTCAAAAGAAAGACCGAATAAAGACTGTTGTCTATGTTCAACGGAAGAAAACAGACGAATAGGCTAAAAAGACGAAGAAAAGTCGATAGCTATCAATTTGCGTTCTGTGAAGGTCGAACACAAACATGGCCAAGTTTACACGTCTAATCATTCCTGGAATACTCGGAAAAATTAGAACTTTAGGACACAGAGCTATATTAAAACCCTGACCGACTATCGCGTCTTTGCATTGACTTTGTCTGTAATCAGTCGTGCGAAAAATTCGTTTGGCGTCCAGTGTGCAAGCGGCTTTACTGTGCATAGAACGCAAGCATTCGATATTGTTATGTATGATAATTTTGTACAGCATTATATTCCATTTGTAAATGAAGTTTGTTACATGCTGTTTTGCTGCCTTGCTGGTCAGCTATATTTATTTTGTTCATTGGCACCATCTGGTGGCGTATTTATAAAATCATTAAGAAAAGTCTAGTAATTTCTCGAAGCTTCTGGCACTTTCCTGCTTGGAGGGGGCGGGATTTCCCTAGAATCCTGTGGATCTTTCTGGAAGGTTGCTAGACTATATACAGGCTGTGATTTTAAGCACGGAGACAGGCAACAAAGAGAGAGACAGCAGAAGAGAGCAGACCAGAGTTTTGTTTTGGCAACAGTCAAATAGTGGCAGAGTGTTATTAGAGAATTTAAATAGTGGATCATTTTTTGTACAACTTTTTTATTAAAGAATAAATTTGTTTTAGTTGTACTTTTCAGTTTTCTTTGTTGTGATTTTTCCAAGTCATAACAATATATATATTATATATTTTGTGGTTGGCTGAAAAAGATGTGAAGTCGTTAGTTTGCATCACAGATGCAAGTGCGTTGATTAAGTCAAGTCGAGTTTCCATTACGCGTGGCAACCGCCTTTAATCTGACATCAGGACAATCGATATAGATACTATAATTTATGTCCTTATTCAGATAGTTACATTAAATAGTGCTTCCTGTAATTATTTCTTGCATTGAAATGTACCTGACATTCTGGAAACCTGCCTGTGAGGTTTCGGTGATGTATGCGCACTGCCCGCGGTCAGCCAAATTACCACTGCACAGAAATTAAGCCAGTTTGGAGATGGCGAGCTTTCTGCGCAACTCCAGCGGAGACTTTTTCTACGAAATTGTCACTGCGTCTTGATGAATATGTGACTCCTCCCCCTACTACGCCGCCACACCCATCTCGGCGCACGTTCGTCTACCAAATGCTGCGCACCTCACCAAATTACCACTGCGCGGGCTGCGCCGGACGAAATTACCACTGCGGGGGCTGCGCCACGCTATGCCACCTGGGCTGCGCCAGGAAATTAGAGCCCAAGGTGACACACTCAGGTTTAAATGGCTATTAAGGGTTCCACGCCTGTAAAATTGTAACTAATATCTGTGTACAGTCATTGAGTTAGTTAGCTCCGAGTGGATGCAGTGAAACACTGAGCCATGGGGAATGGAAAAGAACTGTCCAAGGACCTTCATAATCAGGTAGTTCAACTTTTAAAAGATGGGAAGGGACATAAATAGAAGACTTGTAAATTCCAGACAGTTCTGTTCAGTCCATGATTAAGAGGTGGACAATTGGGGGAGATGTTGACACTAAGCTAAGGTGTGGTAGGCCAAGGAGGATTTCTGCCCAGACTTGCAGAAAAATTGTTTGGGACACAGAGAAAAATTCACAAGCTACCTCAAAAGAAATACAGGATGCTCTGGAAAAAGATGGAATGGTGGTTTCAAGGAGCACAATAAGGCACTCAAACAACAATGAGCCACATGGTTGAATTGCTAGAAGGAAGCCATTATTGCGCAAATCCCACAAAAATGCTTGCCTAAAATATGCCAGATAACACTTTGGCACAATTAATAACTTCTGGAATACAGTCATTTGGATTGATGAGGCCAAAATAGAACTTTATGGTCACAATGATAAGCGGTATGTTTGGAGTGCAGTCAACACCATTCCCACTGATGGTCCCGACTGTTTTCAAAGTTCATGTAAAGTCAATTTAATTAAATGATTGAAAAAAGGTCAAGATCAATCATTATTTTCAAGGTATGGTCTGTGTTTCACCGATTTTCAGTTCACGAGGCTTCATTGTTGTATAAGCTCTCACTTTTGCTGACTGGATAGCTCCAAAAATGACTTAACAATTATTTATTTCACATCATATTGACAATGCATTGAGTTTTTTAAACCTGCTTTCACCTCAGGCTCATGACGAAACGGCCGACCAATTCCAGCTGCCGAAATTCTTGAATTTCACGATCTTCTGAGAAATCTGATATTTCAGTGGACTCCGAAAACAAAGCATTTCCTCTCTCATCCTCACTACTGTTGTTGGAAGTGTTGCGCATGATTTGTGTTGAATTTGGGAGTGAAAAATACAAACATTCAGTTGTAGGTCTGGGTGAAATGTGTGGGGTACTGCAGATAAGATTCACTCCCCGTAAGTATTGTCCTTCTAGAGTTGACATCTCAAGGATTATGAAATTGCACAGAGCCATTTAGCAATTTTCAAGGGGTGTTCCCAAGCTTGGTTTTTATTTGTATTTTACATTTCTCATGAATATAATAATAAAAACCAGTGTCAGACTCAAATTCACATGGGAAAAGTGCTGTAGAATGGCGCAAAAGCAAAGGTGGAGTCCCATGAAGGGCGTTTTCTGGTCGAAACCACCCAACTCAAAATAATTTTCACATTGATAAACCATCCCATGGGGTTCATTAAGCCACCAGAAAAACCTGCAATATCAATTTTCTTTATGACAACAAATGATATTTTTTTTTTTTACCAGTTTTCAGTTTTTGGGAGGGGCCACTCATTCTGGGGCCCGAAAAAGTGTCACCAATGATTATACTCACGTGCTTATCAATTCACATTGAGTCTGATATATTTTCTGATAAATAAAAAAGAATTTGTCGAAATTGATGTCATACTGCTGAGAGAGGAAGATATTTGTTCAAAAATATGTTCTGAAATGGAGATTTCCAATGGTCATGTGTGTTCACGATGGTAAATTTGACAAAGTTCCCGGCCATGACACACAAAGAGAATTTTCTGAAATTTGCCCTAGGGTATAGTTAACGTTCAATGAAAAAACCAGGCTTCAGGGATGTCATGTCTGTTGAGTCCCATGGTTATGATGCACATATGCCATCTCTGCTAAGTGGCAACTCACAGCATGACACTGAACAGGCCAATGCTGATCATCTTTGCACGAAAACCAGATGGGTGGAAGAGAGCTACCACAGGCATCTAAACCAATCGACTGTTTTCAAAGAGCGGTTAACCTCAAATCATTTTATTTCAGTCATTGGAACCTTAGTCCGAGGAACAACTGCTTGTCTCAATGCTGCTCATGGAGCTATCTACCAATCCGATTCTGAACAAAGAGCAGCAGATGTGATCGCATTGAGGATGAAGTCTCGCTAGACCAGGCCAAACTCCCTGGCAGACAGAGTTAAAGCGGACCCAGACAGGACTCAGAGAGCGAAAGTTTTCTGGCAAAAAATGGATGTTAGTGATATACAGTTTCCTCTCCTGCAGTTAGAGTATCTGAAGACTGTCACACGTGGGGTATACCAACTCAAGCAGGCACCAGTTTATGTCTCAGAACATCTCATTGTCACTCCTGATGGAGACTTTGAGGTGTGGGTGTGGCAGCAAACACTAAACCTTATAAGAGGTCAGATTCACTCCAGACATCGGTCTCAGACTAAATATAATTTCTGGATTGAATACGACTCTTCTGATGAGGATGATCCACTGGAGGATTATTATTGCATTTGCCCAATAGGTAAGCTTACTATCAGAATGTGTGCTCATGTGGCCAGCATCCTGTATTATCTTGGATGCATCTACCACCAGTCACAAACAAAGATGCTGCCAAAAAGAGTCAAATTCAAATCTGTGATAAATTGTAAATAAATTATTTAATATGTGTGATATCTAGTCAAATGTTTACCAGATATATCATATGATAAATTGGTATGATAGCATGGTAGTTATTCCTCAAGGAGGAGTCTTGAGGCTCCTTCAGTTTGAAGGTCTAAGAATAGGCAATAATTTTAAGCAGAAACATAAGGGTCATAGTTAATAACTATATCACCGAAAAACTTAAACTAGAAGAATGAAGGGAGAGCCATACTCACTCACTCCATTTCGTATCAACACAGCCCATCTTCGGGTTTACAGCGGTCGGTTGATGTAAGTGATTGGATGAAGATGTTACCGGTGTCGACACATCCGGGTTTTTTTAATGAATGTTGGCCATACCCTTGGGCAAATTTCAGCAAATTCCCTTAGTGTGCCATGGCCAGGAACTTTGTCAAATATACCGTCCTTTACACACGTGGCCGTTGGAAATATCCATTTCAGAACCTATTTTTTGAACAAATAATCTTCTTATCTCAGCAGTATGACATCAATTTTAAAGTATACTCAGCCAAAATAAAAACTTCACACTCATTTGGAGGTCGATAAGTTGAACATACAAGAAATGAGGTTTTAAATAATGATTTTATTTAATTCTGTACTCATTAAAGATGGTGCATCATAAAAATAATGTCCATAATGTAACCAGTTCAACCGGAAATGCTACGAAAATGTCCAAGAGTAAAAATGGTAAGTTACAACTTGAATAAGAGCAGTGCTCAGGCGATTACATATGGTTTGGGCAGTCACACGACCTCTAAACAATTCATTCCTAGTGGACGTTACAGTGACAAATCGATTATGCAAATAACATAAGAAAATTTGTCGACCTTCTGCTTTTGACGTCTCATGTGGGCTACCAGAACGAGGTCAGTCAGCTGCAGTTGCAGTTTGACAGCCATGACATTGAAAATCAACTAATAATTAACAGTAAAAACTTGTTTTTCGGAGATGTCACTCTAACGTGCTAACGTGAGCTCAGTTGCACATCTCTCATATGGTCACGTGACTAGGAACACGAGAAAACATGATTTCAGCTTAAAGTACGCTTGCACGTGCTATGTACCAGTGCACATCAGAGTTGATGTGTGTCATGATGTCTTTGACAATGCATTTACCCGTATTGATAATAAAAACTCTTTTATTAAAAGTTTCAAGAAAATATTTACAAATTTATGAGTGTGAAGTTTCTTTTTTGACTCAATATAGTTATCTTTCTCCAAAGCCACATATTAATAGAAACACCTGTGACTGCAATGAAGAATTAAACACACCTGATTATATTGTGCTTTTTCCATATCGCAAGTAATTTCAGGTTATGTTTTTAAAGTTATCAAATTTGACCTCGAGAAAAAAAGTAAGCCACAAATTAGGTTGCTGAGCACAATTGTTTGAAGTTCGATCAAAATGCTTTGCTTGAACTTAATTAAATGACAAAAAACAAGTTTTCATAATAAATAGTTATATGGTTAGAAACCATCTGACAACAACTTTTCACCAGTTGGGAATGTTCACATTCTTCAGTTTCATTAGTTATGTTTTTAGTTTCCAACTTAACACAATATGGAATTTTTATTCTTCAAGCCTTGCAAGGCTATTTCTGACAGCTTGTGGCTCAAGAGAGTAAATAACTGTTCTAAATATGAAATGCACCTCATGAAGACAAATTTAAACCTTGGGTCTAGAAACATCTATCCCAGTCGGTTAAGGCCATTTGCTTATTGGTAGATTTCCGCCAATTTGAAATTTGTTGAAAAGTGTTCTCTTGCAACTTGTTCCCTAATTTTTTGAGCACTCATCGCCACATCTGTTAAGGAGTTTCTCTTTGGCCAAGCTAGGAAAAATCATTTTGTTGAATTTGTGATTCTCCATTCTATTTTGCTATAGGTTGTCAAAGTCGAGTTACTCAAAGGTTATATGTAGTCAATCTTATTGAAACTGCTATATCTAGTAAACTATTTCTCAAACTTGAAAAAACTGGGATAAAGCCCTAAAATAAGGAAAATTATATGGTTCAGTGGTAACCACACTGGTCCAGGGACGGAAAGGTCCTGAGTTTGTGTCCTAGCTGTGGCTTTTGCGCTCTGATCCTGGGCCATATAGTGCCTCACTAAATCTAGGTATATTGTATTAGAAAATTGTTGGGGAAACATTATTAAATGCCAAGGGGTGACTTGCCATTTACAAGCATCCCATCCAGGGGGAGTAGCCATGTGAGTATACATATGTGTGTGTGTGTGTGTGAGTGTGTGTGTGTGTGTGTGTGTGTGTGTGTGTGAGTGCTGTACAGTTTATATAATCATAGAGGAATAAGGTATTGTTCTATGATGTTAATGGGGATGGCAAACCAGCCCACACTCCTCATATCCTTCTGCTAATGCACTAAAATACCGTTTTGAATCCTTGAATTTCCATAGAAAACCCTTTAATGTGAAAAGCATAATTCCTGAATAACTAAAACATATAAATGCAATGCAAAACAAAGACGTATTAGCAAGGGTGGAATCAGATGATGTCACGAAGTTGAGCAAATTCACTTTGTTAGGATTTAAAGTCTGAGCACGCACAGGAATCATGACACAGCTCCTCTCATACAGAGCTGTAAAAAAGTCAATTGTAAAAAAATAAAAAGCCACAGGGCTTACTTCAGGCACACTTGCACTGAGCCAAGGATGTAATTAAAAAACATTTATTAGTAAGGGTATACCAATGGTTAAAAAAAAATATTTGCAATTGGAAAAGCGCCAACAGGAATCAACCCTCAGTGGGTCCTCCTCAGGGCAGAAGTCAAGCCAGCGTAGAATGTAATAATTCCTAACATAGATCAGTTAATGGCCAGGAAGCCAAAGTACACCAGCATATCATACAATAAAAATATCAAACTGGGACTATGAGGAAAACAAGTCACAAAAGTAAATATTGTTTATACTGTATTTAATATTTACTGTTGTGGCTTAATTCCCACAAAGCCTGAATGTGATATGTTTATCGTGCGATATGCTGCACTCTCAAAAATAGGGGTACAGCAGGAGTCCATTTCTGTTCCCCAAGGTACATTCAGCACGTTTGTACCCTTTAGGGCTAATTATAGGACTTCAAGGTAGGGTCTAAAAGGTACTTTTATGTTCCAAAACAAATAAAACCCCACTTCTAAGGTACAACGGCAGTACCTTTGAGGGTACTGCCCCAGTCACAACCAAGGCTTGCTGTTAAACCGTAGAAGTGGGTTTTTGTTTGTTTTGGAACATGTAAGTACCTTTTAGACCCTAAAAAGGTTCACACAGGTACTTTGAGGTCCTATAATTAGCCCGAAAGGGTACATAATACCTTGGGGACCAGAAATGGACTCCTGCTGTACCCCTATTTCTGAGAGTGTGGTGTAGTTTGTCGTCCTGGCCTCTAATTTGTTGATATAAAGAATTACTACATTCTACTCTGACTTGACTTCTCTTTCCAGCCACACTCTGAGGAAGACCCAGTGAGGGTCTAAACTGGTTGGCGTTTTTCTGACTATATATAATTTTTTAACTTTTGATATGCCCGACCTAAGAAAGGTGTTTTTACTTACATGCTTGGCTCAGTGCGACTGTGCCTGAGGAGAGCCCTGTGACTTCCCTTTTCCTACTGTTGAATAGTTTGTCAACAGCACCTTGCACTCAGTATTCCTTTTAATTGCTGTGAAAAACTATTTTCCTCTTCTGCATTTCTTCAGTCTTTTTCTTATTTGTCATATTTAAATGTTGCAGACCATCCGACTAATTTTAATCTGTATTAGATAAAGACAAAGTGAGTTAACCAAATGCAGCCTTTAACTGATCATTTCATTAATTGAAGGTAAAGAGTGATTGAAAACCTAAAGCACCTATGCAAAAAAAGAATCCCCCCCCTCCCCTAGAACTAAAATGTAATTGTGCCATCCTTTGCAGCAACAACTGCAGTCAAATGTTTGTGATAACTGGCAATGAGTCTTTTACATTGCTGAGGAGGAATGCTGGCCCACTCTTCTTTGCAGAATTGTTTTAGCTCAGCCATATTAGAAAGTTTCAAACTGCCTGTTTAAGGTCATGCCAATGCATCTCAAATAAATTCAAGTCAGGACTTTGATTAGGCTTCTCCAAGAACTTCATTTTGTGCAATTCAGAAGTGGACTTGATAGTGCGCTTTGGTTCTTTGACTTGCTGCATAACCCAACTGTGCTTTAGCTTTAGGTCAAGAAGATCTAAAAGGTACTTTTATGTTCCAAAGCAAATAAGTATCCACTTCTGAGGGTACAACAGTAGCACCTTTGAAGGTACCACCCCAGTAACAATCCTTTTACCCTAAAGGTACAAATACGTCCTTTCTTTCTGAGAGGGTGGTACCCCTTTTCTTAAAAAAAGTTCCAGTTTTGACTCATCATTTATTAGATGATTATCTCAAAATTCCTGGGGGTCACAGAGATGTTTTTTTTTTTTTTTTGCTAAATGTGAGACAAGCCTTAGGGTTCTTTTTTGTCCGCATTGGTTTTCACCTTGAAGCTGTGCCATGGATACCATTTTTGCCCAGTCTCTCTGTTTTTGTGGAATCGTGCTGACCTTAACTGAGGTAAGCAAAGCCCACAGTTCTTTGGATGTCAGTCTGCGTTCTTTTGTGACCACTTGGATGAGTTGTCGACTCGCTCTCAGAAGAATTTTGGTGGGCAGGCCACTCCTGGGAAGGATCACCAGTGTTCTCTCCAAGTTTTCTCCGTTCTTTGATAATGGCTCTCACTGTGATTTGCTGGAGTCCCAGTACCATAGAAATGCCTTTGTTTCCCACCTGTTCTTGCATTTCTGTAGATTGAAGCATCATGTGCTGCTTTTTGCCTTCTTCACATCACCAGACAGGCCCTCTTCAAGTGAGCTTTAAAATCAACAGAGCTGCCAGTAATCAAGCCAAGGCCTGCCCAGTGAAATTGAACCCAGTTATAAATTGAATTTGTTTAGGGTTGATATAATGAGCAAGGGGGCAATTATTTCTTCACATGAGGCCAGGTAGGGATTGCAAGCTTTTATGTTGGATAGCTTTTTTTCGCTCAATAAATGAAACTATCATTCAAAATGTTTGTCTAATGTTAAAAATAGATTGATGATCTGAAACATTTAGGTGTGACAGGTATGCAACAGAAGAAATCAGGAAGACAGAAAACATCGGGAAGGGGGCAAATACTTTCCTGCAGATATGGTATTTTGATTTTGCCCAAGGGGTTGGATTCACATCTTCTAGTTACTTTGCGGCAATAATTGCTGCTACAACTTCAAAGTAGGCCCACATTATATCCTACGACTAAGGTTTACGCATGATCCACAGCAGGAATACTAGCTAAAATTGCTGTCACAGCAAACCCCGAAATTCGCCGCACAACTAAGGCCTCTCCTAAGCTGTTATCATACCGGGGGAATCAGTCTGTACCTGGATCCTCGTGCAAGCCACTGACTGCTACCTCATTGCAATGTTGTATCAGTATGGTCAAGCAGAGCTTGTCCCTGTATTATTTGCATTTTCTACACATTAACACTTATTGAATACAGCTCCAAATTGCAGTCGTCTCAGAAGTGATGTGCTTTCCTTACTGAGCCTGTCAAATTTATACACTTTTATCGGTGCCATTTATATCAGCGGATGCCGGATAACACCACGGAAAGGTACAGAAATGGAATAATGCAGACAGATATCCAGAGACATTGGCTCTCCGGAGGGGAATAGAAATGAGGTTCCGATGTGCGCCTTCGTTTGAGTGTCCGGGAAAATGAATCTATTAGTTCGGACTTTTATCTCAAGAGTAATTGCAAGCGGGGGAAATAAATGGCAAGAATGTTTAAAGATTTATAATGCGACCATGATGGGGAAAACGCAGCCAAACGACATCTGATTCCTGCCAACAGAGGGACTGTTTTTTGTTGATCTTTGGTATATTACGATCGAAAATAAGAACAACTCTGATACGCCACAAGGACTGACGAAGTCGGATTAAATACAACGTTGGAACCCAGGTTTCCATATTTATCATGGGAGGAAGAAAGAGATAGCCAATGCTACGAACTGCCTCAGAACTAACCACGGATTGAGAAGATTTCACGAGTTTGACCCAGATCACAGTTATCCATGGATGGTATCCTCGAGGTGACAAATCACTTTTAAACTGCGTCTTGATGTCCCGCAATTAAAAGCGCACTGATTACCACTATATCGATGCTCATACATGAATGCATATATATGTATATATATTTTTTTTTTCACCGAGGTTGAAAAAAGAATTTCCCACATTATGCTGACATGCTCTCACTGAGCAGACAAGCACGCATCCACCTAGAAAATGCGCACGTAAAATACATCTGGGTGGTATTTTTCCTTCGGCGGCTAAGGCTGTAGAAATCCGCGACAGTGCATCTGGATGCGAAGAACGGCATTAGCACGAACAGCTGCCTGGCCGAATCGGTTATTCGGTTACCGTAAGAGATTTTTTTCCCGATAAAAGGAATATGTAACAATGGTCCCTTCATCGCGCTGCGCATTAGATACTCGACGTTCCACAACGCAGCACCAGTACATTGAAGGCAAGTTGAATTCTGAATCGGGCTTCTATTAAGAAGAGCTTGCCGCTTCCATGCGTCTTTTTGGTTGGTATCCGCGGGTATGAATGTGTTGATTGTCTGAGGAGATCAGATCTCACACTGAATGGTAGCATACATTAATTCCCCATCGAGTCGTCTTCAGGGAAGGGGAAAAAAGGAACAATCGGACAACCGTTTCAGAACTACATTTTCAAGAGTATTTCACACTCTTCCTTGCTTTAAACTTGAACCGGAAGGCCGTGTCGTGATTTTTGCTTGGGAACTGTATTGTTTTAAGACGCGTCTGGAAGTAGCCTACAGTACTGGGTCGTGGATTTTTTCCCCTCCTTTGGTCTGTGTTCTTTTTATCTCGCTTGGATCAAGTTGGAATTAAGGTGCGGTTTTCACGCGAATCAATGCGGCTAATAAAGGATTTTTTGTGCAAAGCTCTACATCCTCCATTTGATAGATACTGTTTTCCTCTGGATTGCAAAATGCTTGTTCGGGACTGCTCTTAAGACTTCATCTGGGCGAAGCGACTGCGATTATAAAATAAATTACAATATCTGATGTCCTATTTCCGCTCATGTGAGTATTTTTTTTTTTTATTGTGGTTTTTAGTCAGATGGTTACGAATATTTGGGTATGTTGACAGGATTAGTTCCCAACTTGAGACCTGACTTCACCTGAAATGTGTGGCATATTAATTAAACCGTTGAAAGGTAAATATGCAGGTATCCACATATCGCCAGTCTCCGCTATTGCGATTTTGACCTTTGCTTTGGTTTTGCATCAATACTGAATTTGCGCATTCGAGGCTACACTGTGCTTTGTTGAATGGTCGTGCTTTCTTGCCGCGTTTTATGCTCACTGGGTGATATCTACGAACAAAATAACTTAAGAAGTCTCATCATGAATTTCCGTCCCAGGGGAGAGACGCAGGACTGGTCTGTAACATTGGTAAAACGGTTTGCCTAATTGTTTCTATTTTGAACACTGGGAATTAATGCAGCAAATTATATTTATCAAGGATTCGCCAATAATATTGAAATATAGTATGTAATTGCAAAGTAGTATAGATGGCATATTCTGCCTCCAGGTATGAGGGTTGATGTTGTTATGTTTGTAGCAACGCAGGTGAAAATGTATGACAAGACAAAGTAAGACCGTGAGCAGCGCAGCGGATATCACGCGCTTTTGGGGAGAGTAAAATGGTGTGTGCTAAGGCAATTAAATATTGATGTACGGTGTCTTTGTGATCGTGATATTCTATAATCTGACTATGTAGTTAATGTATCTTGGCCAATGGTGTGTGTGTCTGTGTGTGTGTGTGTGTGTGTGTGTGTGCGTGTGTGAATATATATATAATATTTATATAATTTTTTTTGAAAGATAACGTTTGTCTGGTGCAATACAGGCTATCTGTTATTCCAGCCAACTACAGTCCTATCTAACTGTTCGGATTGCTAGATCGCACATGGGCTCCGCTCGACCTTTACCAGGATCAAGGACCAGAGCCCGACATATTGCTTTCGAAAGTGGTAGCCTATATTTACTTAATTGTCGTATTTTTCATTATATAAGCCTTTGCTGGATGATAATTGAGGCATGACAAATTGAACAAGTTGAATGGGCTATATTTTCCTGTTGGAGGCGCCAGATAAATGCATAGATTACTATTTAAAATCACAACAGTTTTTACTGTGGGAGATCTTCATAAATATTAATACAGGGAGTGTGATTAGCCTTCACTGGGTTTCAGTGTCGTCACATAATTCATTATGCGTTTTTATGACAAAAAGTCTTACTTGAACTTCTTAATATTCACACAGTTGCCCTCTCATGAAAAAAAGGCCAAATTACAAACAAAAGTGATGTTTAGCTATTTATGTATACTGTTCGGACATGTATGCACAACACTGTGAATTTGCACGGGCCTACGCCACGTTGCTAAAGTTGATTCTTGGAATCGGATGATCGCCTTGACGAGACTGCTGCGCTCGCGAGCAAGCTGCTGAAATGCAGCGGTTGGATCAGTCTCTCTGCTTCGGGTGTGTCTGCATTCGAGCGACGCTGTTCTCGCGCGTGTGGTGCTGAAATATCTCTGATCAGTTAGCGCAAGCGACTAACGGCAGAGATGAAGACGAGCAGCGCTTAGAACCAAGCGGCAATTCCGTGTGTTCCGATGGCCACTTGGGGCCACTGACAGTTAACTTAGAAACAGTTAATGTGTCTGAAACTCACTAGCCAAACTTCACTGCGGTACCGGTGATGTTTAGCTGTAATTCAGATCCTTATACATTGCTATGCGGAGGATGGCTGTTAAGTTTTTTTTTGTTTGTTTTGTTTTTAGTATAATCTCAATAGTAATAATCTGGTGATTGTAAACAGATCTGATGCTATAATGGTACCAAGGATATTCTAGACACTGAAAGTGGCAAATATGAATATCCTGGTGAAAAGAACAAGGATAATGAGATTGATAACTCTGACTGTTGTTTGCTTTCATATGGTCTTAGTTGCCTACTGTGCTGTAACCCTTGGTTTATCAATCTGAAATAAATGGCCTGCCTTAGCTGAGACATGCAGAACCTGACAGCACATCAGCCATATTGTGAATATATGTCATGAAATAGCCAAGCTACATTTCATATGAAATATATTACCTTTAAAAGACCAGCTGTTTGCGGTGAAGACAAATCAGCCATTGCTTTTGATGTGTTTGATTTGTTGTTCTTCTTACATCCACATTACATTGACTGCTTCTTACCAAACCTTCAACATCTTAGTCACATATCAGTTGTTCAATACATGTGCTTATGCTGTCCAGCCATGATGGCAATGGTGCAGTTCACTTTTCCCTCTTCAATGCTGGACTGATGTATAGAGCGTGACAATGCCCCCTTGTGGTCTGCCAGTAGTGTGATAATCATATAGCGACTGCACTAGTGCAACTCCGAATATAGCGAGTGAAGTGCTGTGAAAATGGATTTTCCCCCATTCCTGATTTCTTCCAATTTTGCACACTTGTTACACATAAATGTTTCCGATCATCACACGAATATAAATAGTAGACAAAGATAAGGGAGTAAGTACAAAATGCAGATTTTAAGTGATAGTACCATTTATTGAAGTAGGCCCTATTGACGAATTAATGGCCCCTCAGTCCCAAAATCAACTAAGTAAAGAAAATGTAATAATTCAGGTCAATTTCACCAGTCACACCCAAGCATGATATTTGCTTGCCCTGTAGAATCTAAACGTCAGTTAAATAGAATTTCTCTGGCAACGTTAAGTGGGCATAAAGCAGCAAATGATAGCACAATCTGGGAAAATTCATGAATAGATGAGAAAATCACTGCCGTCTATCGGTCTGGAAAGGGTTACAGGGCCATTTTTAAAGGGGCAATACGCAAAAATGCATAATTTATAGATTGAAGGAATTAAAAATTGCTATGTGAAGAACGAGAGGTGTAATTTCATCTGGAGTATAGCAGGACGTCACATACCTGCTCTCTGTGTTGATCTCCAGCCCATTTTTTACAACGCTGGTCTGGCTGCGCATTCATATACGTTCATGTGAATCGCCGCCTCCTCCTTCCCGAGAATGCATTCATACAACCAGTGACCAGAATCGCCTCATCCTTCTTCCTGAGAATGCATTCATACAGCCAGTGAGCAGTGGCAGCATGTATTTTTATAAAGCGAAATGGCGGAGAGTGGAGCGAAACTTTCACCTGAAGACGAGCAGGATCCGCCATCATGACTTCTAAAGAAACAACGGTCGTTGGCTCAGAAGTTGTCGGATAAAGAAAGGGACAGACCTTGGATTAATATTGGCCTTGCATTTCCAAGGTGGAGAGCACTGCAAGAGCTAAAGGGGCTACAATTAGACTGGGAGCTAGCTCTTCTTCTCCTCATAGATAGATAGAATTTATTGGATTTAAAGACAGACAGAAAAAACATCAACAAAATCCAAGGGATAAACATGTTAAAGTGCACGCACTTGTTTCCAACATGGTCCCTGGACAGGTAACTAACAACATAAAGTCAAATGTCTGCTTTAATTAGTGTTACAGTATCGTTAGGCACATGTCGCTAGGTCTATTCAATTAAATGTAATGGTAAAATCGTGGCATGGGCTCATGTCTGGAGCTTGAGTTGTTAGCGGCTCGGTCCCACCAGTGGGCCAGGCGTTACGGCTGTGAGTAGCCTGGCAGCCAGCTAACCTTTGCAATTAGTGCAAATCTACAGTTTCATTAGCATTTCGGGTTCGATGTACTGAGTAATAATGGCGCGGAAACTTAAACTGGCCCGTCATTCTGCCAAATAGCAGAGGTAGAGGGAGGTGTGGCTCATGACACACTTTGTTTTGGTCTACAGGCCGTGCACAACAGCAAACCTAGTGGTGAAACGATTTTGCTTATTACCACTTTAAGAATGTGGGACTCCAGCAAACTTCACTGAGAGCCATCATGTGCAAATGGGGAACACTTGTAACCATGATGAACCTTCCTTAGAGTGGCCCGCCAACCAAAATTCTTCCAGGTTTGCATGGAGAACTCATCCAGGAAGTTAGGCTAACCCAGGCTAACATCTAAAGAACTGCAGGCCACACTTGCCTTAGGGAAGATCAGACTTCATGATTCCAAAATAAGACAAAGACCGGGTGAAAATGGCATCCAATTGGAGAGCTGCAAGGTAAAAACCACCAATGACCAAATAAAAAACAAAAAACGCCAAGGGCCCTATTTAAACGATCTAAGCGCTCAGTCGGAAACGTATGCGGCACAAGCGCATTTAGGGCGTGTCCAAATCCATTTTTGCTAGTTAAACGGTGGGTTATCAGGATGCATGGTACGGCGCTCAGACCAAAGGGGTTAGATGTAATCTTTTTATTAATCATTGGTGTGTTTTGGGCGAAACATGGAATAAACCAATCAGAGTGTCGTCTTCCATTCCCTTTAAAAGCCAAGTGGACTTGTACCATGGCGGATAGCTATTATAAATGCGGACTTTACTGCACTTATTATAATAATAATAATAATAATGATGAACTCTTTACTGCATCAGAATGAGGGCTGCTCGTGCCCGAAGTGAAAAGGCGTCAGAAAACCATTTTTTAAGGTATGGAAACCTGATCTCAATGATCGTCAAAAATGTAATAAAATTTAGTCTTTAAATATTGCTCAAAGGTATTTTAATCATGCTCAGCTGTTAAAGTCATATCAGTGAATCTCCAGGGCAGCAGTTGAACTTTATATTACATTACAACTTGTGCACTAAACAAGCAAATGAAAAAAATGGTTTTATTTTAGGGTTGCCCGTAAAAATAGATAAACAAATATAGCGCTGGTCGGGGACGACGAAGAGAGATTAAAATGAGTTTGAAAAATCGCGAGAAAGAAAAGAAACTAATGTTTTATTTTATCAAGTACCGTAACCCCTTGAATAATATTCAACACGAGTGACAAGATCTTGTTTCTGCTTGTTTTATGATTGAAGGTCGAGTCAAATAAATGGAAGAAATTCGGATTGATAACAGATGGTGATGACAATGTCATCCATTGCTTTTTCTAAAGGAAGTGGCTTTTTGCTCCTCAGTGGGGTGAATTGGGGGAAAGAGATCGACTATCTGTCCTGCAGCGGGGCAGGCAAGAGAAGCAGTTCTGATATTTGCACCGTGGTTGGGTGGATAAGAGAGGCACTTCTGCGATTTGCCCTGCAGCTGGGCCAATAAGAGATTTCATTTTACAACCCGCCCCACTCTAAACTTTTGCCCCGAAGCGCTGCAGGACAAACAGCCTCTTCCTTTTCATAAAGTGCTAGTTTTTAAGGCTACTTCGTTTGTCAGCCAAACTGTAAATTATAAATCCATTTCCAAATGAAATGAGGGCTTGTGCATTTGATAATGGAAATGGGACAGCAGGCTCCATATCAATGGATCAGGTTGAATTCAATTGTTTTTTTCACATAATCGCAGATAACGGGTCTACCTGTGCTGGACTTATCCAAACTTCTGATGCGCATTTCAGCACTTCAAACATTCGTTCAGTAACAGTTTGTGTTCCTCGTAACAGACCGAAAATCCATGCACTAATCAGACATTTTACGCCAAGTATTTGATATTTTGGCCAACCATTGTTGCCGTACAGCGACCCTTCCAGGGGGATTCTCTGGAAAACCAGTTCACCAGTATTAGGGTTGCGGCTCTATCAGGTATAATCTGCGTCTTGTTTACCTACGTGCATATCCTCACATGTTGAATTGCAAATTATCCGATGGAACAGGTTCCCTTATAATTAAACAAGCCTGCATCACAGCATGATTTGATGTGGGCAAAAGAAATGATCGCAGTCAACATTCTGACTTGTTTTTTTAAATATCTTGAAAACAATCTTTCACGTCATCATTTTTTTATTTTTAATTGTTTGCTTGTGTGGGTGCTAAAGTTCGTCCTAGTGTAACATGTAGCAAGTAGAGGGTACGTACGTTATGCACTCGCTGACAAAAGCGCATAATACTTAAAGCCCTTAAAATTGCAGTTAAAAACTGACCATTGACTGTAGTCCAGGTTTTTGTTGGTCAATGGCGTAAGAGCTTTCCACTTCCTCAAGATAGCAACAGGCCAGCTTTGCGCCTGACCACACCTCATTTTAAGACCAACACACCTATGGGCGCTCAATTTGGGGCAAATGCATTCCCTACTTAGGCAGACTGGAAGCTGGGTGGGTTAAAGGCAAAAATATGCCTTTTACACTTCCCGCTGGGTGTAAGATACCAAAGTCTCATTTGCCAAAAGCCATCTTGATGATCCCTAATACTTCTGGGATAATATTCTGTGAACTGATGTGAGAAAAGTGGAACGTTTTGGGAGATCTAGGTCATGTTACATCAACTGTAAAGCTAACACAGCATTTCAAAATGAAAACATCATCTGATGGTCGGGGGCTGCTTTAATGCTTCAGGACCTGGGCGACTTGACATATTTGATGGAACTATGAACTCTGCTATCTACCAGGAAGTCTTGAGGGAGAATGTCCATCCACCAGTTTGTGACCGAAAGCTCACGTGCAGTTGGGCTTTGCAGCTGGAGAATGATTCCAAGCACACAAGTACGTCCACCTCTGTCCTGACTTAAATCTCATTGAGATGTTGTGTTATGACCTTTAAACAGACAGTTCATTCTTCAAAACAATTCTTCAAAGTAAGTAGTATATATGAGGGTTGTGAGGAACAACTGAATTAGTCGCAGGGTGAATTTATGCATAATTCAATGATAGGGAATCACGCGTCTCTAATATCCGATCACTATAATTGATTATAGAAACAAGTTGCAATACCATGTTGGATATTTGCTTCAAAAAACTTTTTTGTTCCACTACTCAGTTGAGATATCATAAGCCTATGATTGCTGAACTGGTTGCCAGAGATGCTGTCACAAGAGATCTTTTTTTTTTTTTTTACGGATAGATACTTTTGTACAATGGGCAAGTATATTAGGCAGTTTGCACATCAGACTTGGCTGAGGATTTTAATTCACGCAGTTCCTTGGAAACGTTCATATTCTAAATCGGTAACAGGCTGGGTTTTCTTGTGAATATTAAATAAATAGTTTGGTTGTGCCATCTATTGATAGAATAGTGTAGCTCCGTGCATAAATAGAGAAGCCTATGTCTGCTGGCGTCTACATCTGCGCCAAGGAGTTTAAGAACCATTTTTATGAAGCTTACTTTCATTCACCTTATGGGGGCACAGGGCACTACAGAGAGGTACAATATGTCCTGTTCAAAAACATCTAAACCATAAGTAATTTTTTTTTTGTTCGATTCAGTCCATCAAGACAAATCAATCCATGTAAGCCACATCGATTTTTGTATATGCAAACTTCCCTCCATTTTGAATTGTTTGCGAAACCTTTGTATTTGCAAACTTCTCGCCATTTTGAATAGTTTGTGAAACCTTTAATTTTTGTCTCCTCCTAGACAGTGAGATCAATTCACACAAAATTTAAAGGCATGGCCTAAAAGCAATATCCAATCATTACCAAACTTGAGATCATGCATCTACAGGCCATGCAACTTCATCACACAGAATTTGGTTTAAATCAATTCATAGATGGCACTATTGCAAACAAATAGTCAGAATTCTTGAGCCAATTTTCAGAGCAACTTAAAATTTTGCCTGCTCCTAAATGGTGTGAAGGTTGCCAAGAAAACCTGTAAGAACAAAGTGATAGTTCAAACAAGATGGCCAACATAAGCCAATCAAATTTAATTAGCCCCAATACTCACTTTGACTGTCACCAATCATGAACCTTTATACTATAGTTAAGGATTTGTGAAAGGGCAGTCTTAATGCAAATTACTTTGATTGGCCAGATGGTGGCGTTATGGAAAGTTTTAATGAATTTGATTCTAATCGGCCAATTTATGGTGCTGCAGTAAGAAAAACAATGTGAAATTGCATATTTGTTTTCAACCATTTGACCACTGACATTTCAATGGTTCAAATTTAGCAAATTGCATCTCTGTATCCGGACCAAATAGTCTTTCCAATGAGCAGAATATTATTTGATTATTTGGCTGCTATTTGTTAATCAGGTAACAGTTGCTGTTTCAAAGACATGGCGATGACTAATCAACCTGAATTTTGCAGGGCAAAGTATACCATGCACAGGTATGTGCAATGAACTGGAAGTTTCTTGAAAAACATATACAGTTTGTGTCCTCACTGCTTCAAAACCCCATGTTGCTTGGACCCTGTAATTACCACTTGAGATTATATTTGTTTTCTTTCCTACACAAATTACAAAAGGTGTATTCATTGTCCGTGTTGGACCCAAGCATAAAAAATATTATGACTTGTGAGCTTAAATAACACTAAAGCCTGAAATAAATGCAGTGCTCATAGCACTATTTTTTATGTTGCGAGCTCCTGGCAGCAACACAACCAATCAGATTATTTTCACACAGGCATCTGAAAATAGATCTTTCATACTTCCATTTCTTCAATGCTGGCGCTATTAATATCATCATGGAGTTGTCATGATGTTGTTTTGTTTATTTTTTTTTACTTTTCATATACACATAATGAACATCAGAGGCATGCAACTTCTGCTTAGCACCTCTGTTGACACTAGTTTTCAGCGAACAGGTCTCTTTGAAATGCTTGATGGTGTTTCTTACCGCATTTAACATAAACTTGGAGAGCTCCTTCTGTCGTGCCATCGGGTTTCACACTGTGACAATGCTCAAAGATCAAGTCACCTCGTATACTGGAACAACTGACCCTCAGAGATACTTCGGCTGAATATTGTTTCCTCAAACCAGTATAAACAAATTATTTGGCATCACTGATCATGGAGATAGCCTTCAAACGTGCATTCGAGCTATGCAAGAGTCAAATAAATACAATTTGCGACACCTTTCGATTGTTTTAAAAAATAAACATTTTCAGTGTTGTTGTTTATTACCTCCACCAAGGAGGAGATGTTTTTGTCAGCTTTGGTCTGTCTGTCTGTCTGTCTGCCTGCCTGTATACAAGATAACTCAAAAGGTAATGAATGGATATCTTTGGAAATGGAATATCTATATATAAATTATTGTGTCCCAAAAGTTCAAGCACCTTACAAAAATCACAGTAAAATTGTGAATTCTTGAAGCACCTACCCAAACAAAAAGCCACTATATCCTCCCTTCTTCTTGATAACAGCCTTAAGCCTTTGGAACATGGAGTGAACCAGATTCTTCAGAGTTGTGGGCTGAATGTTACCCCACTCCTTCAGGGCTCTTGCACTGAGCTGTTTCATGGTGGTATAGGGTAGACTCTTAAACACCTGACTGTTCAGAATTTCCCATCAGTTTTCGATTATGTTCAGGTCTGGAGAATTAGGGGGCCATTCCTCTTTCCTCAGGAAACTAGGAAGGTTCTCTGCATACCACTCCTGTGTCACATGGCCAGTATGTGCTGGAGCACCATTTCCGTGCGGCAACTGAACATTTTGCGACCTGTGACAGGGCCAGATTTCCTTCTCCTTTTCAGAACTGGCAACATGACAGGTTGGAGAATGTTGGGTAGATAACAGTCTGCATTAACATTTAACCCCTGTGGCACTACGTGGAGGTCAGAGAGTCCAGATGGAGACATTGCTCCACACACCATGCTGTGAGCACTGAACTTGACCAGCTCAGATGGAATTACATTTTCTGGATTATTTGTGTAGATCCTGTCGTTTTGGCTGTTGCGTGTCGGGAAAAGATACAGTCATCTGAAAATATCCACTTCTTCCAGTCCTGTGGTGACAACTTTACATACTTTTTGGCAAAGGAAAGTCTTTTTTTCTTGTTGCAGTTTGGTAAGACATGGAATTCTGGGCCTTTTTTTATGCCCCCAAACCCAGTTTTTCGGTCAGATAACAATGGATAGTATTCTTTGACACTGGTTCACCAAGGTTTTTGAGCCGACTGCAGGACTGGTGTCTCCTGCCTTTGGCTTTCCTGATGAGGTCTTTGGCTCTGGTAGTGAGAACAGATGGGCACCCAGATTGAGGTTGCTATGCAAGGCTGACACCTTCCTTATTATGACGAGACCACTTCCGAACCCATCTGACACTCATCCCCAGGGATGTGGCCACCTCCTGGGCTGTTTTGCTTTCTCTGTGAAGAGCAACTGCCTGGGCATGGAGCTGAGGTTTAGAAAGTTTGGTGTTTCCAGACTTGCGTTTTCCCATGATCAGAGGAGTGATATAAACTTGGAATAACTGATACATGTTGATGGACAGGGGATATTTTATAGGCCTGACCCAGACAGATGACCCTAATAAACAATCACACAACAGCTGGCTGACCAGGTGTGCCATGTTATGAAAATACGACCCTTAAGACAATGGGCTCTAATTTCCTGGCGCAGGGCAGGTGGCGTAACATGGCACAGCCCGCGCAGTGGTCATTTCGTCCGGCGCAGCCCGCTCAGTGGTAATTTCGTGAGGTGTGCAACCTTTGGTAGACGAACGTGCACCGAGATGGGTGTGGCGGCGTGGTAGGGGGAGGTGTCACATATTCATTAAGACGCAGTGACAATTTCGTAGAAAAAGTCTTCGCTGCAGTTGCGCAGAAAGCTCGCCAGCTCCAACCTGGTTCACTTTCTGCGCAGTGGTAATTTGGCTGACCGGCGCGCAGTAGGCCTACGCTCATGTCACCGAAACCTCACAGGCAGGTTTCCAGAATGTCAGGCACATTTCAATACAGTAAATAATTACAGCAACCACTGTTTAATGTTACTATCTGAATCAGCACATAAATTATAGTATCTATATCGATTGTCCGGATGTCAGATCAAAGGCGGTTGGCACGCGTGATGAAAACTCCACCTGACTTAATAAACGCAACTGAATCAATGATGCAAATCCACGACTTCACATCTTTCTCAGCCAACCACAAACTGCCTCAGCATCGGGCAGTGCATATATAATACTTGCGTTCTATACTCGGTAAAGCCGCATACACACTGGACGCGAAACAGATTTTTCGCACGACTGATTGCAGTCTAAGTCAATAAGAAGAGCTATCGACTTTTTTTGGTCTTATAATTTGTCTGTTTTCTTTCTTTGAAGATAGACAACAGTCTTTATTCGGTCTTTCTTTTGAGAGTTAGTCAGATGGATTGAACAGATTCACGCTTTATTTCCACAGCAGAGATAAAATAGTGCTTGCAATCAGAGAGCAAATCAATTCCATGACCATTGACACTGTGAATAAATTATCGCATGCACGATCAAGACTGTCTGACACGAAATGCAAATTACTCCATGTCCGGCACCCAGCAAAAAATAAAAAGATTGATATGAGAACAGATTTATAACGGAATAAAGAATAAAAAGACATATATATCACCAACCAACAGAACATCCAAAAAAGATGACCCGCAAATAAATTAATCGCAGTATTCGTTGGATGTTCTGTTGTTAAAATGTTCTTTTTATTCTTTATTTCGTTGTTCTAATCGTCCTCTTTTCTTTTCTTTTTTTTTTGGCTGTCAGACACGGAGGCATTGTACATTGTCTCGCGCCAGTGTCGACACACTTTATTGAGCAGAGCTTAAACAGAAACATTGATTGAAATTCTCGGTACTCATCTTGAAGAACTGAGCCCTCTTATCAAACATTCACGTTTAATATCTAAAAACAATAATAGACGGTCGGACACGGAGATTAAAACCCTGTCAGACTTTCGGACACAAGACGCTGCTTTCAACGCAATCTGTCGAGTGAAAAATTCGTTTCGCGTCCAGTGTGCAAGCGGCTTAATACTAGGCTACTATTATTGTCACTTAGGTTTTATCGTTTTTAGTGGGGGAAAGGAATACAGCCTGATTGCTGTGATCCCTTACTGAGTTAAGATCACATATTGAAAATAAATGTGTAACGTATCTTGCATTGTTGTCCATGCATGTAAATCCCAAAATTTAAAGCAGCAACAGTAAGTAACTAATGGGAACAGGCCATCCATCGTTTCTCTTGCCAATGAGCAAGATTTGACTCGGCTGTGTCGCCTTCTTTGCCAACTTGCGCTGGAAGGCGGGGCAGAGGCGGGACAGAGGAGTATTTGCGCCAGGCTACGCCGGGCACGAAAATGCAACATACGCCTGGACACACCCCGTTGGCGCGGCGCGCCCTCCATTCGCCGCGCCTGCGCCTGGTCTACGAAATTAGAGCCCAATATGTTATTTACAATAGAACACAGATAACATTTCAAATGTTGAAACGGAGACATTTTGCAGTTTTATCCACAAAATGACCTCATTTCAAATTTTCTGGTTGCAATAGGTCTCAAAAAAGTTTGGACACAGGCAAAAAGGGCTTAAAAAGCAATTAATATATAAGAGAATCAGCTGAAAGAACATTTAGCAAGTAATTAAGTTACCTTGCATCAGGTGTGTAACATGATTGGCTATAAAAGGGATGTCTTAGAGAGGCTGAATCTCTCAGAAGATGGCCAGTGGCTCTTATCCTGTGAAGGCTTGCGTAAACAAAATGTGGAATACTTTCAAAAAAATGTTCCTCACCATCAAATTGCAAAGGCTTTGAAGGTCTCATCATCAACCGTGCATAACATCAAAAGATTCAGAGAAACTGGAAAAATCTCTGTGCGTAAGGGACAAGACCGAAGACCGTTACTGGATGCCCATGATTTTCAGTGCGATCAGACACCACTGCATCACTCACCGGCAAGATTCTGTCATTGACATTATTAAATGGGCCCAGGAATACTTGAAGAAACTACTGTCCGTAAACACAGCCTGCCGTGCCATCCACAGATGCCACCTAAAACTCTGTCATGCAAAAAGGAAGCCATTGTTGAGCATAATCCAGAGGTGCCGCTGTGTTCTGTGGGCCAAGGCTCATTTAAAATGGACTGTAGCTAAGTAGCAAAATGTCCTGCGGTCAGAGAAGTCCAAATTTGACATTCTTGTTGGAAATCATGGGCGTCCTGTCCTCCAGGCTAAAGAGGAGAAAGACCACCCCTCCTGTTATCAGCGTTCAGTTCAAAAGCCAGCATCTCTGATGGTATGGGGATACATTATTGCATATGGTGTGGGACACTTGCATGTTTTAAAAAGCACCATGAATGCTGACAGGTATATGAAGGTTTAAGAGCAACATACGCTCCCCTCCAGACAACATCTATTCCAGGGAGGGCCTTGTGTATTTCAGCTTGTCAATGCAAAACCACATTCTGCAGCTATTACAACAGCATGGCTTCGTAGTAGAAGAGTCTGTGTGCTAAACTGGCCTGCCTACAGTCCTGATCTTTCACCAATTGAGAACATTTAGCGAATAATTAAAAAGAAATCCGTCAAAGGAGACCCAATACTCTCCAGCCGCTGGAAGCCTGTATTAAACAAGAGTGGGATCAAATTCCAATGGCTAAACTCAAGAAACGTGTCTCGTCACTGCCCAGACGCCTTCACTCTGTGTTAAAAGGAAGAGGGGATGCTCCACCATGGTTAACAGGCCCCGTCCCAACTTTTTTGAGATCTGTGGCAGCCATCAAATTTGAAATGAGCTCATTTTGTGGATGAAATTGTAAAGTTTCTCACTTTCAACACTTATCTCTGTTCTGTTTTGAGTAAAATACTGGCTGGTGTGATCTGAAAGTCATAGCATTTTGATTTTATTCACAATTTACACTTTGTCCCAACTATTACGGAATTGGGGTTGTATATATATATATATATACATATATAATTTTTTTAAAACTAGATAAGTGTAGAAGCTGCATAATTTATATTGTCTAGTCACATAAGCAGAAAAATCCCTTTTATCCTCTTTACCCTACAATGGAATGTCCCTACACAGGCAGTCCAGGTACCTGCCTCCATTTAAGATTTTTCACATAAAAGCCTCTTTTCACAAAATGAATACAAGTACCTCCATAATTTATTGGGTTGAAGTTTCTGACCTTTTCTCATATCACTGGTTTTTTAATATCCTGTGCTCTTTGAAATAAAAAATAGCATAATTTTGATGGGTATAATGTGGTCTTGTAAGGCATATTGAGATTAATCGTTCACATGAAAACACTGAAATTAATTGCGGAGGGTTTTACCTTCTGCTCTTGAAACTTAATCTGCTCTACAATTTGCAATAATGAATATGAGTGTAGTATGCATCCGTTTCAGTGCAAAATTATAGACTTGCTTTTTTCATGTGTACCTTTTCATACGTCCCTTGACTGTATGATGTACCGTTATGAGCCCTTTAGATATTTTCATGTTCATAATAAATTTCTCAGTGATGTACACAGTAAATCATAGATTTGCCATTGAAATATGCATGCAGCAAAGCAATATAGTTTGCAATTCGATTGCTGAGAGAAAATAGAAAATTTGAAAACTTATGACTGATGGCATAAAATGAATCTGCCGTGGTGCAGCAGGCCTTGCTTGGTAGAAAACAGATGAATATGCTGCAGCTACGAACTGTGGATGCTTGTCACATGACTCCCAGCAATTCATGCTGCAGTCCAGATGAGAGATTCAAAGGCCCCTGCAGTTTCACGAATCGTTTAAGAACAGACATGACATTCTGTCAGGAGGACTGCATGAATTTATGGAGAAAACACATTGAACATCGGTGTTAGCCAGGAAAATACAGGAAAAGGACATGGAATTTCAACATGCACAGCAGTGTAGATTAAGGGTACTTTAAAACATGAAAGCTATATTCATTTAGCCTGATGGATTTTGGTTAACTATTTATTACAGTAAGCCTTTAATGAAGTATCTCTATCAGTCTGCTCTCACACATATCAAGCTGAAGCAAAATTTGACCAGTGTTTTAGCGTAAGGTGTGGTACAAACCCATTTCTAGTAAAGTTGGGATGCTGTGGAAAATGTAAATAAAGACAGAATGCAATGATTTGCACATCATTTAAATCCTATATTTAATTGAAAATGGTTCAAAGGCAATGTATCAAATTGTGAAACTAAGAATTTTATTGTTTTTAGAAAAAAATGTGCTCATTTTTAATCTGATTCCTGCAACATATTTCAAAAAAGTTGGGCAACACAAGATTGGAAATGTTTTATAATGCTAAAAGATACACCTGGTGGAACATCTCACAGTTAATTAGATAAATTGGCAGTGGATCAGTGACATGAATGGGTATGAAAAGACCGTCTCCGAGAGGGTGATTGTTTCAGCAGATGATGTGGGCTTCCTCACTCTGTGACAGTGGCATGGGAAAATTGTTCAACAATTTAAGAATTAAGTTGCTAAGAAACTGTGGATTTAATAATATATGGTATGTAATATCATAAAATTGTGCTCAGAATCCAGAGAAATATATGAATGCAAGTTACAAGGCTAAAAAACGATGTTGAATTCAAGCTTAAACTTGAAGGGGAAAAAAAAATAGACAAAATCCAGAAATGCTGCAACCTTCTCCGGGCCTTACCTCATTTATGATGGCCTGAGACAAAGTAGAAAACTATCCAGTGGTCTGACCAATCAAAATTAGATTTTTTTTGAGGGAGGGGGGGGGATCAAGGATTCCACGTTCTCTAGGCTAAGAATGCAAGGGAAGATCCGGCTTTTTTTTTATCAGCGCACAGTCCAAAAGCCTGCATCCATGATGATGTTACATCAGAGCACGTGGCATTGGTAACTTGCTCATCTGTGAAGACAGCATTAAGCATTGCTGTACAATATATACAAGTTTTGGAGCAACATAAACAGCCCTCCAGACATCTTTTTCTGGGAAGGCTTTTCACATTTCAGCAACAGAATGCCGAACAACATTATGCACGTTTCACAACATCATGGATCCGAAGTGAAAGACTCAGAGAGCTTTTAAATATCCTTCAGTTTTAGTCATTCTCAACGAGCTTTACTTTTTTACGAACTGATGATGACTTACCCAGTCATACTCATAAATCTGAAGGGATTTGCAAAATTATTTTTGCTAAGGCCCACATAAGTTTTCTCTATTGTGTCTTTAATTCAAAAGATATTTAAGATGAAGAGGCACATCATTAGGTACTGAATAGTGCAATCAGATGCTCGGCACGGTAATTTGTATATTTGCGAGGTTTGAAAGCTGGGTATGATTTGCCTTAACATGATCAGCATCACATAATTTTTTTTTTTGGTGTGTCAAACAAACACTTGTGGTAATTATCAGATCATCCCACCTCCTGGCTTCAACATCCATAGCAAATGGCTTTTTGCATCAAATCTTTGTATTTGAAGAGATCTTCCTGTAATTAAAATGGGCATGTAAATATTGATATGCTTCTTCTTCTGTCTCTTGAGATTGGGATTATTAAGTAGAAGATGGTTACAAACAAACAATAACACATGGCAAAAAATAATTTTAAATTTGAGATAAACTACTAAGGCTGCTGCTGATATCGAATCACTGTGTCAAATATATGCTTTGCAAATAGCCCTTGTTTTGAGCATATACGGCCTGTGGAAGACATTGACATTATAACTCAAATGCTGCACTGTTCTGATGGTCTTTTTGGTTTCTCCAGATAATGAATGTTGTTTTTTCTTTGTAGAGTGAAAATCCCCAGAACTTCCTTCCTTTGGTTGTTTTTTGTTTTATTTCAAACTTGGATCACTCTCTGTTCAGGAAGCCAGAACTTTATGCCCATAGGCTAGTTGTTCTTTTTCATGGGAGCTCACTAGGGATAGCTCCCCCACACATTTGTTGTTAGATGTTAATGTTGCAGCCGCTGGTCACTGGGAGGTGGATGGAAGCCTTTCCTGTATCTGAGAGATGTAGGTTGACTCTACAATCTTTTTCAGTTTGTGGAAAACATTTGCCAAGCCAATGCAGAAAAAAAATCATTCATTTGAAATGATAAGTCAATATAACAGTAATGATTCCCGTCCCTTCAGAAATTCAAACGAATGCATCCTGACTGACACTCACGAAAGCTGTCATGCTGCAGTGCTGGGTCAGTTTTTATGCCATTGAGAGGAATTATTTTTTAATTTTTTGGTATATTTCAGACGGTGAATTAGTTTGCAATTACCACAAGAAAGGTATTGCTGGACATAACATTTTACAGCATATTTCAATATTTTTTTTCAGAGCTTTTCTTAGAAGTTTATTGGTGTGAGTTGTTGCCTCCAGCCCGCAGCCCAGTGCTTCACTCAGTCTCAGGCAGAAGTATAGTATTCCATGCATGAGCTGGTTTTAGTCAGTCTTGTGTAGACTTTTATCCGCATTCGTGCATTTAAACTGTAATCTTAGTGCTGTTATTGTTTAATGCAGCATTTTATCATTTTAAACGAACATTGTTTGCATTTGCTTTCCTATTTGTAATTCATAGTGACTCTAGCCATTACTTTAGTGTTCTGTGGCAACCTCTGTTCTGGTTGTTTATCCAGGAACTTCTGTGCTCAGTGCAGTGGGCATAAATAAATACCGATATAATCCATCCTTGCATCTGAGTCCAGTCCTCAACATCTAATTCTCCGTGCAACATATTGTGCACGAGACACAAGCCGTTACAATTGGTTTAAAAACTGAGGGGTTTATTTGCAATAAATTCAAGTGTGTGTTTTATGGTTGGAGCCACACAAGCACTGAAAATGATATTTTTATGCTGAAACAGATTAATTGGCTAGTGTCTGCAATATAATAAAGCAGGGGTCTAAACATATTAACTTCTTTACAATAGGAAGCTTGTATCTTCCTTGAATAGCAGTTAATGTCCAATTATATTGTAGGACACAGCATGTAATTAAATAAGATTATAGACGCTCTGGCTCAAAACTGAATGACTAGCAAAAACCAACATGACTTGTTTGGCTTTGATAAAATTGGGTGTTTGGATGAGAATATGACAATATGATAATAAGAAAAGTAAATCTTTGAATATAAATAAGAAATATACATTTTGTTAGTGAGCGTGATGCAAAACTGAGCCACTTAGCTGAAAGGTGCCTCTACCTAAGGTGGCACAAGAGTTAACAGAAAACAAGTCTTGAGTATACTGTAGCTGGTGGCAGCTACATTAGATCGAACAGAGGTATGCCAAGACGTACGGTCGTATAAAAAGCATTTGGACCATTTGAGGAAACATTTCTTTCTTGTATTAATGTGCGTCAATGTGACCATATCACTTACGCTTTATGCAAGTTAAGATTTAACTACATGTTTGGCTTTTGCTTTATTGCTGAGGCATTTGAAGTCAGCCCCACAACCTTGCAAGCCAGTTGACTCTTAATGACTTCTAAAAATGTTGCATTTCTTTGAGGCAATTTTGAAAAATCGAATACATTTTCACTTATGCTGTCATTGAGCCCTAATCAACTGGCGGGATCCATAACTATCTCTTATTTTTATGTATACATGGCCAAATCACATATGCAGTGAGGAAAACATTGAGGAATGACATGAGATGCTAAGTTGACATCAAAGCCAATGTTCAGTCACTCAAGTGACAGGCTGAGCCGCCAAGACAATGATTCACTTATGTACAGTGGGGGACATAAGTGTTGAATGCGTCAACATTTATCTCAGTAAATATATTTCTAATGGGGCTATTGACACGAAACTTTCACCAGATGTCGGTAACAACCCAAGTAATCCACACATACAAAGAAATCAAAATGCATAAATCCATAAATTAAGTTGTGTGCAATAAAGTGGAATGACACAGGAAATAAGCATTGAGCACAAAAAGAAAAGGAGGTGCAAAAAGGCATGGAAATCCAAGAGAAATCTGTCAGTGTTTAAAAGGCAATCCTGCCCCCTATTAGGGCAAATTAATATCAGCTGCTTTAGTCCTAATTGATGGCCTATAAAAAGGGTTCTCATTGCCATGGTGTCACACAGGAAGCATCACATGATGGGTAAAAGCAAAGAGCTCTCTCAAGACCTCCGCAACCTTATTATTGCAAAACATACTGATGCCATTGGTTGCAGAGGTATTTCTAAACTTCTGAATGTTCCAGTGAGCGCCGTTGGGGCCATAATCTGGAAGCAGAAAGAACATCATGTCACCATAAACTGGCTAAGACCAGGTGTGCTTTGCAAGATTTGTGACAGAGGAGTCAAAAGAATAACCAGAAGAGTTGTCCAAGAGCCAAGGACCACTTGTAGAGAGCTTCAGAAAGACCTGGAATTTGCAGGTACAGTTGTTTCAAAGAAAACAAGTAATGCAACTAACCGCCATGGCATCTTTGCACACTCACCGCTCAAGACTCTATTGCTGAAGAAAAAGCATGTTGAAGCTCGTTTAAAGTTGCTGCACAACATTTGGACTAGCCTATGAAATACTGGGCGAATATTGTCTGGTCAGATCAGTCCAAAATTGAACTCTTTGGATGTCATAGCACACGCCATGTTTGGAGGACAAACGGCACTGCACATCACCCCCAAAACACCATACCAACAGTGAAGTTTGGAGGTGGGAACACAATGTGGTGGGGCTGTTTTTCAGCAAATGGTACTGACAGACTTCATATAATTGAAGGAAGGATGAATGGAGAAATGTACAAAGACATTTTTGCGAAGAATCTGCTGCCATCTCCCAGGATGCTGAAGGTGAAAAGAGGGTGGAAATTACAGCAAGACAATGATCCCAAATGCACAGCCAAGGAAACTCTCAAATGGTTTCAGAGAAAGAAAATAAAGCTGCTTGAGTGGCCCAGTCAATCACCCAACTTGAATCCAGTTAAAAATTTTTGGAAAGAACTGAAGATCAGACTTCATCGAAGAGGCCTCCAGAACCTTCAAGATTTGAAGACGTTTTGTGTGGAAGAATGGGCCAAAATCACACCAGAGCAATGCATGCGACTAGTTTCTCCATACAGGAGGCGTCTTAAAGCTGTCGGCTAATTTGTTTTGATTACTTTGTATTTGTGCATTATTTGAGTTGTTACCAACATCTGATGAAAAGTTAATGTCAATAGCCCCATTAGAAATATATTTACTGAGAAAAATGTTGATGGGTTAGATAGTTATTTCCCTCACTGTATGCAAGAGAATACCAAAATGCATAGACTGCAAAAGGAAGATAAAATATTGTTAAAAGCAGGGTGTAGTTGTGCTTGGAACTTATCCATTTTTTTCAGGTAGAAATTACGTCTACAATTAAACATCACAGGAAAATAAGGGTACCCACAAATACTTGATTAGAGTGACCTCATGATAATATGCAGTGATGGCTAATTAAGATACTTTATTGAACCCACTGGGGTAATTTTTCCTCTGCATTTAAACCATCCTATTGTTAGAAGCAGTAGGCAGCCACAGAGAAGCTTCAGGGGACCATCTCCAGTTCTAAAGCCAGCTGCTTGGTCAGGGGTACCGATAGTAGTGTTCCTAATAATGCATGTTTTTCTAGGTAGGGGAAACTGGAGTATCCGGAGGAAACCTACGCAAACACAGAGAGAGCATGCAAACTCCACACAGAAAGGCCTCAAGTCGGTTTCAAACCCACAACCTTCTTGCTGTGAGGCAAGGGGAAGAAAATGGTGGTCTGGAAAAGGGCATTAACTTAACTTGACTGTGTTGTCATGCTGAACAAACTGTAGGCAACAGAAGACTCTGCAGAGGGGGTATCATCATCCTGGAGGACACCCCTCCTGACAGGAGAGATGTAGTACAACCTGGGATGAAGGAGATGGCACAAGATCATTAAGCTGTGATTTTAATATCCTCTAAGGGGATAAGTGCACCCAACCATTCCAGGAAAATGCACCCAAGTTACTGTTTGGATTGCCAGAGCCCTTCACTGTGGCGACTGAACTGCCCTATAGGCTCCTTAAGTGTACCTCATGTGCACTTGTGCTCAAGAACACTATGAAGGATGATTTATCAGACCATATCACATTTCTCCAGTGCTTAACAGTCCATTTTGTGCGCTCCTTGCTTGGTGGTGCATGCAGACTTGCATTAGCGGCTGTAATAAGTGCTTTCTGTGCAGCAAACAAAGCTATGGCAGTTTGCTCTCTGGAGTTTTCAAGGACTATTTCTGAGAATAATGTCTACTCATAACCTAGTTTGAAATTTGCTGGCAAGTTCATTCTGTAAGGAGTCTATAGGTTTTTTTTTTTTTTCACAATTTGGCCTACTTTGCATTTTTTTGTGTGACTGAAAACGCTTTCCATTGTCATCGCTTCCTTCATTTACCATTTCTTGGTCACTGTACCAAATGGCAATGACAGAATAGTCTATTGACTCTGAGGGCCCAATACATTGGATATGCAAGACGCTGAATCAGAATAGAATATTTGCTCCGATAAAAAGAAATGAAGCTAAAGTAATCAATGAAATAATTCAATATTAATTCAATTGCATGGAAGTTACTGTTTGCAGTTTTCAATACTAATTGAAACACAAAAATAGATATTATGGGGCCAAGATGATAGGAATGTTCCACATCTGTAATACTTGTAGATTCTTGATGCCGCATTGTAACAGGAGTCATTCTGTCCTTCCTGTATTTTTGATGTCTTTCAAGCAAATTTAATATAACATCATACAACATGCTGATATTGATATTATTTGATGTATTAATATTGTGAATGAATCCTAATATTATGTTTTGCTCTGCAGTTGGGAGCATGAACAAAGTACAGCAGTTAAGTGCTTGCAACTGGGAAAAAGCCTCATTAAATGAATGCATTTGTCCTCACTTGTGATGCCAGGCTAACATGCAGCACACATAAAACATTCATTGCTTGGACTTTGTTTTGTCAGATAAGTGTATCACAGAGGCACTCTGAACAGACAAGACTGGCCTATCTGGGAACAAATGTATGTTTCAACAGGCATTTTCAACTCAGGAAAAAAGATGGCCTTATGCAGCTTTTTAAAAACTCTTTTTGTTTCAGCAAATTCTGAAATTTGCGAATGTAATGCTCTGTGTGATTGAAAAAAGACCACCTTGGTTTCATTCTTATAGGACCACTTAGTCAAAAAAGAAAAGATTAATTGAAGGCATAAAGGCATTGATGCATACATTAGGTTTGAGGACATGGCTTTGTTCTGAGAGATCCCTGCCTGTCCAAACGTGGATGTGAAGGCAGGGAGCTGCAATTAAACCCCAACTCCCACAGAAAAAAGCCTACCGCAACAGTGCCAGCAAAGGAAGAGGCATTTTTATACATCTGCAACTTCATCATAAGAAAACAGGATAAATGAATGCTACAGTTGGTGGGTGGAGCTAGGGTGAAGGAGGTTTGCCAAGCGGGTAGTGCAAGGAGCTGCTTTAAAGGATGCTAATTTAAATAAGCCTGAAAATTACCAGTCGAGTCATCATCTGACGGCGAAGTCAGGTGAAAGTCATGTGCACTCAGGTGACTCCCCAGCCGGTTCAGGCACCTGCTCTATCTTGAAAAGAGAACATGTGGCTCTGTGGCTTTTAAGAATTTACATTATAAATTCTTCATTCATTATAAAGCCCCGCGGGTCCCAAGTCTCCTGTGAACATCATATCACTGTCCCCAAAGTCCAGTTGCATTAATCTGTTTAAAATAATCGTATTCTCTGGACATGAGATTAATATCTAATATGTTTATGTTCAATATCCAGCGAAGAAATCACTTATATACTTATAACCCAATTAAACTATGTAATACTCCATTTTAAGGCATTTCCATGACAACTGCATCATATTAGTACATATTCCTATCATGTTTGGTCTTGTTATCCTCGGGGTAATCCAAGGAGTTGAATGGAGCACGTTTCATTTCCCTTGAAATTATGGTTCATTGCCTTGGGGACACTCTTGAAAACTGGTCAGATTCCTCTCTTCTCTCTATACTAGATGGTTTTATTACCTCAATGGTGGAAAACCCAGATTCGGCCCTCCCTTCTTCCGCCTTGATCGGGTGTGCGGTTTTGGAGCTTAAAACCAAGAGATTCTAGTCGATTGGGAGGTCCATATTTTAAGATCTCGCGTGTAGAAGGGTGAGTAGTCTTTTAATTATGGAGAATCACATGCCGCCTCGCTCCACGTGCTTTGGTTTGCGCGTAAGTAGCGAATCTAGGTGGGCTGGGGGCGGGGTGGCATCTGAGTTCTCTTTAGGCACGTGCTGCGGCTTCCATTTCCAGGTGTGAATTTATTCTCTCTTTCTAAATTGTGTGAAACTGATAATTGGCTTAACGTTGATTTGTTTGATCTAAGCTGGTGCCTTCCTGGTGATTAAATGATTGTTATTCCGTTCAGCTTGCGTGGTCTCCGTGACTCTTAACACTTGTACATTCTTTCTAGCCCCGTCTTGGCGGATACCCAGGGGTTTTATCCCCACTGAGGAACGACTGGCCAGTGGCCCGGTGTGGGAATTGGTTTTATGAAGTTGGAGAGACAATCATGATCTACTTACATAAAGGGTTTATGTATTGCTGGTTCTGGGGTTTTAGCCTGAAGGAAACCCATGGACGAAAAGTCGGTTATCCGTTAAAATTCCCTTAAGGAACCCATGGGCGTGCATATAATCTGGGTTCGCTGTAGATATATGCCAACAGAGGCTATTGGAGTGATGCTTGACTTCCAACCTCTAATCTAACCAACGAACCTAGGATCCGGACATGGTGTTAAAACCCAGGAACATTAATGGAGCGACGGTGGTCGTCTGTTAGGAATTCAAGGTATAATTAACTTCATGTTTTCCCTAGAGTCTGAGTAACTGGTTTTCACTGCCCTGAGATTCAGGCATTGCTGTCCCCAAACTATCAGTTATAATTCTAATTTGGAGTCAGATATTTAACAAGGATGTAACTAACTTTGATATTCTAAATGTATTATGGAGTCAGATATTTAACGAGGATATTACTAAATTTGGTATTCTAAATGTATTATGGGGTCAGGTTAATTGTAACCGTTGTGCTTTTGCGCCCCGTCTTTGGACGGAGAAAAATATCCATTTTATTGTGATTCACACCAGCCAGGAAGTTGTTTGAATTAACGCCAGCCAAAAGAACACGTGAAACCTTCAGCCCTCTGCAATGTCCATCCTTGGTATTGTTTCGTGGGGTTCTACACAGGCATACAGGAATACATTTTTTAAGTGTCAGGCTCTGTTCTGAGAGATCCTTGCACATCTAGATGTGGAACTGAAGGCAGGGAGCTGCAATTTACTCCCCAAGCAGCACAATGCTAAGCATTGGCAAGCTAGAACGTACGCAAGCTAAATGAGCAGGATTGTCACAGCGTGATAGTTCTACACCATGTCTCTTAATGCTGATACAAGAGAAAAGTGCTTTTTGAAATGCTCTGTGTAGTGGCAGCCTGGTGGCTGGCACAATTTCTTTTGACAAATATACTTCATGAAGTGTTCAATGAACTGTTCTACAGGTAGTCACAGGCTGATGTCAGGCACAATTTCTCAAGAAGCTGAGAATATTCTATACAAAGTGCTTTGAGTAATCACAGCCATTAGTATAACCCCTCTTTAAGCCGATTCACGGGAACAATCCTATATGAAGTGTAATATAACCTGATGCTCACTCAAGAGAAATATCCCATATAAAGTGTATTATGTGTAATGACAGCGCAGCAGCTGGCACAATTTCTCTCGAAGCCAATTCAAAAAATATAAAATATATTGAGTGTACTATGTACAGTGACAGCCCTTGGCTTGCACAATTTCTCTCAAATCAGAAGTATGCTACTTTTTAAAGAGGTCTGTGTATAGTGATGAATGAGGTGGTATGGTACAGTCCATTGTCACCATAGGCCCTGCTTAGGTGTATGAAAAGATGTTCTGTCAGAATTTTCATCAAAGCTCTATTTTACCAATCTAGGAGACATAATAGCTGCAAAAAATTTTTAACGGCCTGCGCACAGCATTATCATTGTAATAGCATGTGTGTGTGAATATAATCCCTTCAACAGTTTAGAAGTGGATCAAACTATGAGATCTTACCGACTTAACCCCTTTGCGCAGAAGCCAAATCTGGCTATTTATGTGTTACCTTATTTAAGGCTTTATGATTCAAGATTAAAGGATCACAGAGAGGAAGTGAATGGCCAAATGAAGCCAAGAAACTTGAAGCATTTAGAATTCCATCTTATTTCAGTTTATTTTCCTGATTTCGGTAGAGATAAAGGGCTTCAAACATAAAAAATAGGCGTGCAATGCGCGGAATACCCCTCAGCCCGATGTCGAAGTTTTTGGAGACGCCCGCCCGCCCGCCCAACCGCACGAAGGATAGCAATATCCCGTCAGCCTTTAGGGCTGAGGGGTAAAAATCTTCATGAAAATTCTGCACTGAAGTTGTAAACTGAGAATTAAAAAATGGCTGGGGGTTAAAACGACACATTTCTAGGATCATAAACTTCTTGACCACAAGTGTAATTCATCTGAGCATTACATTCTACATTACCTACTCTCCAGGAGTCAAATAATATAGCTAGCCAGGTGACTCCCCAAACTCTTACGATCCCTCAAAATGGTGCACTGTCAAATCATAAAATAATCATATGTTCAACACAAATCAACTTTTGAGGCTTGAAATTCAATATGAATTAATGATTTCCTGGTAAAGTTTAGCATGGGTTCATCAAAATAGGTGCAGTTGGACATCATTGGTCACCAGTTACCTCCCCAAACACAAAACATGCCTTTTCACCATGATAAAGTTGTCCCACTAGCCAGCATAACATACTCATTAAAGGAAAAAACATTCACTCTGCAATGAAAAGCTAGCAGTTCCTACTTCCAAGCTCGCGACCTTACATAAACACTTTCCCCACCTTATAAGGAACAAATATTCAGTAATATCTGAAATCTACCTTATCTTGACAGAAGAGACATTCCACTATCAGAAAAAAAATCGGGCAATATTGTACCCTAGATTGAGTAGTACGATGCAATGAACGTACCAGGGGATCTACCAAAGTGCTTGAGCAGTTGGCATTTTAATCTTAAACCTCAACAATCAATTTTGTTGAATATGATATTAATTCCAAAACAAAAAACCACATTGAGAAAAATGCTACCACAGTAGCAGTATCACTTTTCTTCATTGAATCCCTCCTCCAGAGATAGATGTATCTGGTAGAAGGAACCCTCCTGTCCTGTTTCATTCGAAAAATTCTCATTGATCATGTCCATACCTTATTTAAATCCCGTAAATATGACCAAACTCTTCAGGCCTGATAGGGAAGTCTTATTTTCTTAAATCACATAATTTTCTGCCGCACAACTGTGCAAACGTTAAGAGAGTACAACCCACCTTGCTGTTACACAAAGGTTTATATACGTTTCTGATTGTCCGATCAGTGTCTTACAGTTACTGTGGGAAAATTATACTTTCTGGAATTGGATAAGAAACAAGTCAATAAATACTTAATTAAAGGGGATGTTTCACTTGGATGGGAACTATAAGTGTGTTTTAATTAGATGAGGCTAAGTAAATAATTGAGTGATTGGCTATCAACAGGAGTACTTAAGAGGACATAAGGGAGCGCTGAATTCATCGATGGTGGAATCTAAGCATAAATCCACGGTAGGGAACAACGCGTTTTTGATATTTGATGACTATAATTGATAGTGGAATGACATAGTATCAATACCATGTTGATTTTTTGCTTTAGAAAACTGATTTTTCTTCACTACTAATTTGGATACTTTTGGCTCATTTTAGGTGAAGTGGTTTCTACAGTGGACAATGATTTTTTTCTGTAGTTAGAGTTCATTTTTTTGAACTTGCACATAAGACTGAGCTGATTCAAAATTTGAATGTCATCATCAACAACAACAATCATCAACGATACTAGTAACTAACAAAGCAACGTAAACACAAGCTCACTTGTCAGCTCGTCTTCACAGAATTGACATTAACACTGAAGCCGTACAGCGGGGCTGGACCGTGGGCTACGTGCACCGGGCCCGGTGGGGTAGCAGCTGATCAAGTGGGGGAGTAAGCACGAGAATGGATCTCAGAGATGCCAAGTCTCATGCATTCGAAGTAGGTCCTATGCATTTTTAGGCTTATTCACCATAGTCCGCAATTATTCAATGAAAGCTTATTAATGAGATTCTAACACAGAATTAAAATCATTTAATTCTTCACAGATTCTTTTAATCTGTGGTGTACACACAAGACAGAATTAATTATCGAGCACAGTACGTGCTCCTCCAATTATGACCCCCGGTCATGATGACCAGAAAGCTACGTTCCGATCATAAACTTTATAAGGTTCCTAAAATATTGTGAGGTCAATAACACTCAATAGGTTATTACTTCTAAATATTTTTTTAAATCGTGCAACAAATATTTTACAATACAAATCATGAAAAATCATATTTGCAAAAATGAATCATATTTTTAATGACCTCACACGGCCCACCTGCAGTACCACTACGGCCCACCAGGGGGCCGCGGCCCACACTTTGGGAATCACTGTTCTAAACCATGCTAGAGCTCAGCTTGCTAGTGAGTGCTCAATAACTGATTCGTCTGTGTCATCTAGTGACAGAATAGTGTAACTGCATTCATAAAATTGCAGCTCTATGTTTGCTGGTGTCTACATCTGCACAGAGGGGTGAAAGCTGCTTTGCTTTTTAGCCATTCCCCCCCTGCCTGAGAAAAGAAAATTTAGACTAATGATGGTAGGAGAGTGTGCTATTGCAGTGAATCATAATCTTCACACACTCAAAATATTCAAAAATATTGATCTCAGGAATCTTTTGAACTACAACCAGTAAATGTCACAGCCCCCCAAAATACTTCAATAACATTCCCCAAAAATCCCATGTCGTACAGGCTAAAGTAACTGCACGATCATTGAAATAGTCCTGCTGATTTAGAAGGAGAGTGCAATTATAGTGGTCGAAGCATTATTTTTGAATGACAACCCAAGACAGAAAAGAGGGTTTCATCTAGCCCATAAACTGAATGGGCAGCGAACACATCCTGTTGCACTTGTAAGTGGAAAAAATTAGCAAATAGCATTATTTGGTTTTTAAATAACTTGCTTCTAATTAAAATCTTGACATAATTAGCTAGTAGCGCAGCTGTATATCTGGAGATGCATGTCTAATTCTCCAACAAAACTCAATGATCTCTTTCAGCTGTACTGCTAGGTAATTTTTATGTCTTTGGTTTTTCAAGAGGCTATCCATTATTTTTCAGTGTTGGTCAATTTTGTGACATCTGAAGTCACTGGGCATGCCAACAGGGTGTAAGTAGGGGCGGGAATACCAGAGGTGCAGTTGCACCCAGTTGCACAAGGGGGCGTATAGACAAAGATCCACCTGACATCGGCAAAATTAAACCCTGTAATTGCAGAGCAGATCCTTTGAAGCATAAATTGTAAAATTGCAGTTTTTATTAGATTAATAGCGCTAGGGCCTAACACATCTTTGTTATGGGAACAAATATTTTCAAGCCTGTAATCCGCCTTTGTTTAATACTAATGCAAATATGTTGTTACGTATGTTTGGCCTAAATGATTAAATGGTGGTAAAGCTGCATGTTTTCTGTCCATATTATGAAAGATATCTTTCCTCCTGCCTTCTTGTTGTTGAGATTTATGGAAAATATGGTGACCAATCAAAGTAAGCGATTTTGGATAGCCAGGCAGTCAGCACGAGAATAGGGGAGCAAAAAAATGAAAGTATTGAGGAAGAAGAGTATAAACTGACTAGATTGTTATTTTTTGATTTCTTGTATGTTGTGCAGCAGTAACACAGTTGGAAAACAACATACAGCAAACCCCTGCTGGTAAGCTGACCTTTACTCACGGTTATCTATCCATGGTGCTATCTATTTAGCCGTGTTCTCCTCCTATGCCGCTGGTAGCTATATCATTTCCAGCTTGCCCGCTTGGCCGACTCAAGTCAGTCAGCAACTGTATGTAGATACTTTAGTAGCCCAGTTTTCATATGGAGTTCATATTTACTCTGAATTGAAGATTTTAGAAATACAAGAATGTTCTGACTGATGAAAAAAATATGAGTATATTGGCATCGGTTGGAAAATGTCAAATCTGGGTTCTTCTTCCTTTGAAAAATTATAACTAACATAACATATCTTTAGTTTGATTGATTGTCGTCTTACCTAATCGGGGAGAACAAGCAACACCTGTTAACTGTGGAGTGCTCTCGGAGTGAACATTTTGTTAATCATGAAAATGACTGAGAACAGGTCAGGACTAATAATTGTTTGAAACGGATGTTTTGTCCACCCCAATTCTCAGTTCTACGGAATTTAGCCCATGATTTCATCGCTGTTAGATCGCATATGGAGAGAAACCGTGTCATCAGTTGCCAATTTCATTAATTGGAGAACGCGTCAATAAAGAAAATAATTCAGAATTAGCCAGGACAATCCTAAGTGTCACAAAGGGACGTGTCTATGCCATCCCAATTCCCATTTCTAGCTCCGCCACTGGTTTCATTTGGTCTTGTTTCATTAAAACAATTGAAATGATCATAAACACATGCATTGTTTCTTTTCCCTGAGTAAAGAGAAGCACGAGAATTCCGGAGTCATAATCGTTTTCCATGTTGCTTGTGATGAGGTCCACCTTTACGCAAGAGAAACTGAAACTTCAATGCACAAGGATTTTAATTCTGCGTTAGAATCTCATTAATAAGCTTTCAGTGAATAATTGCGGACTATGGTGAATAAGCCTAAAAATTCATAGGACCTACTTTGAATGCATGAGACTTGGCATCTCTGAGATCCATTCTCGTGCTTACTCCCCCACTTGATCAGCTGCTACCCCACCGGGCCCGGTGCTCGTAGCCCACGGTCCAGCCCCGCTGTACGGCTTCAGTGTTAATGTCAATTCTGTGAAGACGAGCTGACAAGTGAGCTTGTGTTTACGTTGCTTTGTTAGTTACTAGTATCGTTCATGATTGTTGTTGTTGATGATGACATTCAAATTTTGCATTTGTGTTTGTTTCTGAAACACTGGCCATATCGTGATCCTTATCACCAGGGACTACTAGGACTTCGGTACGGCACATATCCAAAAGCGAAACCCAAACATAAACACAAGCGACTGGTTTATGCGAGTATGAAGTTGCCGTACAGTTGCTTACTATGTTCGAAGTCCTAAATTAGCATTCATTTTGTGTAGTATACGATGCAAGAACGCGTAAAACGATTGTATACGCGTTTACGACCAATGCAAACTTTCGCTTTGCCATCCCATATGAGATCAGAGCTTTGTTCATGGAAAAGTTAAAAACCCACAAAATCTGAACAGTTTGTGTAAATCATTCCATTGGGTTTGTAGAAAATGTGTCGATAAGAATATTCGTCCCAAATACGGTAACTATAACTTGTCTTTCTTTCACAAATTGGCTGTTGAAATAAGGAGTGAAACAAGTCATTTGCCGCACTAGCTTCAGTGCAACTTACTTTTCATACGTGGCAGCTGATTAGCCAATTGCTCGCAAGTTTTAAGGAGAGGTCTCAAAGTGTCTAGTTTCTTCATTTTTTTGCCAATATAACATACAATTACTAAAGTTAAATGCTGGATTTGTGAATAACAGGCAATAATACATGTCTACACTGTTTATTTTTTCTAACTTAGTAGACCTTTTAGAGCATATAGCATGACAATCCAGCGACTCTGCTAGATAAGGCAAGACAGGCAAGACTCCAAATTAATTAAGAAGACAAAACATATAAAAGACATGCAAGTTGCTGGAAAGGGAGAGGAGGCAATGAGGTTGTTGCAATCTATGTAGGAGGTCATGTGATCCATGAAGCAAAATTTGCACAAATGTTGATTCCAGCATAGTGAAAATGGGGAAAGGTTGTGCCGCTGTTGGTTGCATCAATAATGATGCCATTCAATTGTCTGGAAAATATGGCAAAATAAGTTTCCATCAATTTCCACAATATAATGAAGCCCTTTTGAAAGAATGGCCTGTTAAATTAAGAAGAATTGACCGTGGAAAGCCTTACAAACCAACTAACCATTCAGTTCTTTGCTCAGAGAACTTCAAGAAAAGCTGCTTCACGAACCACAAGTTCGCAATTAAGTCAACAGTTTTGTTGCAATGAAAACTGGTTTCAAAGTGAAAATTTAAAGAAATTACTGGAAAAGATATATTCTATATAAATATTAACCTTAAGCCTGAACACCCCCCTTAACGGGGGCAATGAGTTTGCAGAATAAATACAGCATGTTTCCTAATAGCAACCTCGGCATATCCTCTTAAAGCGAATAAACTCGGTGAAAAGTTCATGATGACCGTTTTTACCTAAACCGAACACAATTCAAGCACTAAGTAAGTAAATGAGCACCAAGCAAAACATTAAATAAAATAAGGTCAGTGCTCTATTGCAAGCATTTCCACTGAATTTGTGCTATGCATACAAATGATACCTCAAATGAAAGAGGACAGTCCACAGAATCCAACGAAATAAGCCTTGTCATTTTAAATTGACACCACCAAAGAACAGCAGGCATACACTTTAAATGCTACAGAGATGTGCAAACACTTTTCTTACCTTTGATATTTTGTCATAAAAAGCTGTTTGTGGGTAAATCTGCGCTTGCGATGGTTTTAGCCAGTCTATCTGAGAGTCCTCCAGCCATTATGCTATGCTCTCAAAGATGTCAGCAGTATACTCGCTTAAATGGTTTCTCTTTTGTATTTTCGCTATTATTAACCACTAATATAAAATATTCAACTGTTGTTTTCAAAGCCGGTTTATGACTGAGAATCCTTGCGCCAATACACTCAAGTTCAAACACAGCGCAGCAAAACAAGTGCTAAATTGACCAGTGAATATATAGTCTGTTGAGCTAGTGTCGCAGATAAGGCGGAACATTTGAACCTGAGCGACCGGGGTTCAATATCCGGTTATACATGCGACCTTTCAGAGCAAACAAATACTTTTTTTTGTATAAATAAATAATAATTAATCCATGCATTCCCATCCTACCAAAGCCATCTTCCTGGGTTACTTCGGGGATCATGTTACTTGCACTACGGTTGCTGCATCCAGAGCAACGCCTCCATTAAGGAAACACACGGGTTGAGACATGAGTAACCAGATTTTAAAGGGAAAATATGCTTTATTGGTAAGAACCCCCCCCCCCACACACACACACACGCACACAAACGTTGTCTTTGTGTCACTTTGCCCCATTGGCACTTGCCAAGTGACCCTTTGAGGTTAGTCAGTGGCCCTATTATTTGGGGCTTAGGGACCCTTGCCCCTTTTTATCCCCCCGGCATATAATGGGATCAGTGCGTCCATCTGTAACAAAATCGTTTCCGGACCAGAACTCGAAAACTATACCACTTACAAACACCAAATTTGGTATGGAGCTTCGCCTTATGGTCTAGTTATGCTTTTTGGGGGTTTCGGTCCGTCCATCTGTCCACATAACCTGTAGGTTACACAACCTACAGCCGGGGGGATCCACCATTGCCAGATGGCTCTTGTTCCATCCAGTTACTGAAGAAACACTGTTGTTGCACAGCTGTCTCAAAGCAAGGAGGCTGTGTTTTTTAAACAGGCCGGGCAAATTTTCAGTGTGGACTTTGCATGTTCTCCTTGCATTTATGCAGGTTTACACCGAGTACTCTGGTTTCCTCCCATGGTCCGATCACATGCATTTTAGGCTGACTGTAAGACTCTGGATTGACTGATGTAATGAGTGTGACTGCCCTGAGCTGGATTGGTGAACAGTCCAGAGAGTGTTCATGCCTCTCAACAATTTGATGTTGGGATAGCTTCAAACCCATCCTTAACCTCGACCGAGAGTAAGCCACTTAGACTCTGTACGCATGAATATTCTGCACTATGCCTTTATTATGGAATAACAGGGTTTATTGATTATTATTGAAGTTGGCTAGCCTCCATGATGAAGGTCTTCATCAAGCACATTCGATTACATTTTTTTTAATGTCAAGGAATCTTCTCTTGAGCATGTACTTACTCTTGTAAATAGCCCTACAAATTATTAGAAATGTGAAAATGTTTCTGAGTGTATAGTGTGCATTCTGTTGGGTAGATGCCAGTGTTACATGAATAGTTGCGCTGTCCTTGCCTTGCCAACCCTGAGCGTAGTTATCACGAAAAATACCTTAAATCCTTAAAATTGACCACTATATCACCATATTTTCATGTTCCCTATGGCCTGGTAATGTCCACATGCACTTAGGTCTGTAAGATGAGACAGCTGAACTGACTTGAAAACTGGTATCAATTTGTTAGTGTAATGTTATGGTGCCCTAAAATTTCTAATCCTGAGCGGATGAATTTGTGGCCTCTAAGGATCTGGTTTCAACATTGATTCCAAGATAAGGGTGATTGGGTGAGGTGGAGGGGTGCAAATACTTGGCAGAAAATTGACAGCTAAATGGCTGCCGGCTTCAGCAATCATTTGGGATAGTGCACTCCAGAGACATTTTGTTGTGTTGAGAAATGGCATTCACGTGGTAATGACTGTGAAGTGTGAAGCCAGCCTGGAGATATTTCTGTTTTCACTGTGCAGGTAGGAGATGGGTACTTAAAGAGAACCTGTGAAATGCTCATCCCTCTTACCTGCCCTCAGAAATCTGTAGAGGCTCTCAGGCAAGCTGTAGTATAGCCCAGAGGATAGGCAAGCTCTTTGTTACTAACACTGAACTTCCATTATGGATTAATTTACATGATCTGGGTGCGTAATCACAATATCCTTGCTTGGTTTCTCAAGGGGCCTTCCCAGGTTCATTTCATTTACCTTGTTCCAGCACAGATATTGGTATAATAACACTACAGTTTGTTTTTTCAACACAAAAATGTACCATTTCATTGGTTTTCATTTACATTGTTACCAATGTAATTGGAATTGATATTAATAAGCTATATCATGGTCCGTATTGTGGCAAGCTTTACTCCCTTTACCACCAAACCAAATCACTTAATTCTTTTTAGCCCTTTTAGATATACTGTATGTCATAGCTATGCAATCACATGAGGATTTCTCTAGTGGGTTTCTAAAAAAAAAATCCTCAAACGGGTCAGTTGGATGACACATACACTCCCATGAAATTGATATCTGAAGAAGGTCAACATGATTGCATCCTGAAATAACCAACAATTCAATAGTCAAAATCTTGGTTGAAAAATAAAAAAGTTATCAGCGCCACAATTGTTGAAAATCACCAGATTTTAGCTGACTTATAAAATTATTTGAGGTGGAAGAGCTTCAAAAAAAATCATTTTTTCACAAAATTGATGAAAATGATGACAAAATGTTTGATTTTTTTAAAATAAACATTTTAGTGAACCTTAAAGGGAAAAAAGAGATAAACCTGGAACCTGGGAAGGCCCCTTAAGCCTTCATGCATTGCAAACCGTGTTTGATATTGAAAATGGAGTCATAATACTGCACTCACTCAAAAGCGACATACGGGTGATTCTGTATTAGAGCATGGAAAAATTGTCAAATTAAAAACTGCTTCAAACTGGCAGCCATTGTTGCGACATCATAGTTTCATGTCAAAAGCATCTAGAACAAGTGAGTTTTATCTTCTATGTAACCTCAAAATTAGATTTTTTGGATATAAGCCCCAAATATTTTTTCAGATTTTTTACTAATTTAGCCATTCTTGTCAGAGTAATATTGATGTGTATGGAATAATTGTAAAATAGCAACACTCGTGTCTTTTAATACTGTACGTCAAAAGAAGGGATAAAATTATAAATATAAAATTTTAAATGTCCCCAGGCACTTGAGCGTCGATATTTGTCGGGCCCTTTCTTGGAGATGGAAAAGTTAGCACCCCAGTTTAGCTTGGGGTTCTAAAGTCTTTTTCATACAGGATTCTCCAAATTCTTCGTGAAAGCAATTATATAGTGCAAAATAGAAATGAATTAATTATCAATAAAAAATATATACTTTGTCCTATATGACACACTTTGACTTGTCATTAATTTGAATTTTCTGTACAGTGCATGACAAAAGTCTTGTCGCATAAAGACACAGTAGCTAAAAATAGCATATAACTTTATTTCTAACCAATCAATTGTTATAATAAATGGTCCATTTTAATGTCAAGGGCTTTCACATTAATAATTTGGTGCAAAATGAAACCGTCAAAAAGGGTTCAGATGTTCACAGCCTGGCAAAGCCCATAACATGTGTTTTTGCAGGGACAAAAGTCTTGTCGTCTCTTCAGATGATGCAACAAGTCACATGTTAGAGTTTAACCTATGACACATACTGTAATTAACACATTCCCAGATGTGTATAGAAATAACGTCAGCGCACTAGACTTCCATATGAGGTGCGACTTCACCTCTGACAACATGCCAAAGATTCAACCAGAGACCAAAGTCTGATCATCAAGAGCCTGAAGACTGAGTCTGCTGCTGAGGGGGCAGACATCTTTAATGTATCCAAATGTCAAGTGGAGGGGATAAGAAAAATATTAGAAGAAAGTGGTGATGTTCATGGCAAGTGCAGGTCAGACAGACCCCGGTATGACAATTGTTTGGAAGGACTGTTTCTTGCTTCAACTGTACAAGGCCAGCCCTTCTTCAACCACAGCAAAGCTACATTAGGTAATGTCACCAAAAATCCCAGTATCTACAAGAAGAGTTTGTCAAATTCTCACTCAAAGTCGTTTCCATGGCCGAATTTGTACACAGAAGCCTGCATTAAACAGAAAACAAATAACCTGCATTGCATTTGCCAAGGCCCACACCTTGCAGAAAGGATTGATACTGGAAAAGTGGCTGAAAGCTTTGCTGATGAATCATCCATTGAATCATCCATCCCAGTCGCTGTAAAAGACGGAATCCTCATGGACCCAAGACTCTCCCAGAAAACAATCATGTTTGGTGGAGGAAAAATGGTTTGTTGTTACAGCTAGTACGTCTCCACATCACAGTTCCTAAAAGAGAAGAAGGTGAAGGTACTCCAGGATTGGCCGACCCATTCACCTGACATGAACATTTGAGCATTTCAGGGGTAAGATGAAGGAAGAGGCTTGGAAGATGAAACCATAGAATCTTGATGAACTCTGGGAGTCCTGTTAGACTGCTTTCTTTGCCATTCCAGATGATTTCATCATTAAGTAATTTCAGTCATTGCCAAGATGTATGGATGGATACAGTCCTCCAAGCTCATGGGAGTCTCCGCAATATTAATTCTTTTTTCCAAGGCACCATGAATTTATGTTCTAATATTATGGTGGCATATTTGTGTATTCAAAATAAAGTGTACGTATAATTTCCACATTTTTTTTCAATCCAACAAGACTTTTGTCCAAGCAAAATCTGACCTTTCTGTACTAATTAAATAATAAAACTCAATGAATGACACAAAACTCTACTTTGGTATATTTCACATGATCTAGAGGGCTTTGCCTTTCATATAAGCCGTTTTTTGATTCCAATTGATCAACTACAAGTCAGGTTATTATTTGTTGTTCCTACAACTTGGGTAAGTGACTAGACTTTGGTCAGGCACTGTAGACCTAAATCTTTTCCAAGTATAAAAATAAATTTAAGTGCATCTAGTTTACTGATCAGCCTCAAGATTAAAACCTCTTGTCTAATATAGGGACATTCTCCCTCGAGCTGCCAAAACAGCTCTAACAAACTGATGTCACATGAATCATTTAAATTCACAGCATCTCCTGCCATAGTAGCCCTTTTACTGGTTTGGACCAGATGGATAGCTGTCATATACATTGTCCATCAGTGGGCCTTGGGCGCCAAAAACCCTGTCGCTGGGGGGATGGAAGGGATGGTGATGGAATGGGAGGAACTGTCGGATTGCTGAAAGGAGACGAGTTGTGCGGAAATTTTTTGTACCTACATTTGCTATGAGCTATATGAAACTTTACAGAACCATACAGTCCTGTACGACAGGCACTGTGTCCTGTACAACTGATTTTCACATACTGCTTTTTTCTATCAAATTTTGCTACTTTTAGTATCTTCATATGTTTCAAAATATCTTTCATAGTTTCTCATGTATATTGTCCAGATAAAAGGAGAAGTACGGTGATTTTACTGATGTATCTTTAGGTGTTTTCAACTATCGTAAGAGATGTCCTGTACGACACTTCTGCTTGTCTTGTATGACACAATGGGCCTCATGCAAGAAATTATATAAGGACAAATTTTCTCTTATTTTTGTTTGCATCCCTGATTTTTTTTCATATTTTTTCTTACAAATTTATTTCTGGGATGCACCAATGTTTTCTCATTTTTGCTCTTCTCTTCAGTAAGAGAAAATTTTACGAGTGGTCGCGAGCTCTGTTAAGTTATGAGAAAACAGAAAACCATTATCTCAGTCCACAAATTGCTTGTCCAATGCATTGAAACACAAGTTTTAAAGCCTAAACATTAAAAATGCATCATCAAATTTTGGTTGTTTTATGTTTTTGAGAAATCATACTGATTTTATTATTTAATTCTTGGGCTAAAGAGTTTGGCCAGTTGATCCTAATTAGGACTTAGCGATAAAAACCCTTGGATACTTGCGTGGGTTCTGCTTCTGAAAGGCTTACCTATTGCTGTTGGACGCTTTGACCATCCAGGCGTTGCGCAGAGAGCGCGTTTTTGGAGATCGCGCGGATCTGTTTGCAGAGACAGGTGAATAATACCAAATCTGAAAGCAACTGTACTTGAGCACGGAAGATAACTGCTGTGTGTTACGGCTCTCTTGTTCTAACAAATGCAGCGGATAAAAGATATCTCCATTCAAGCGAAGAAAAGCAATGCTTGCTCGAAATGTAGGCAGACGAAAACATACAATCACAACTGGATACTGCATGCAAAATCTCAGAGATATACGGAATAATTCTCGAGTAGTTACATTCGCGTGGTTATCACAGAGTAATAGATCAGTGCCGTGAAAAACTAAAGAAAATGCGGCAGCGATTTGTTGTGAGAGAAATAAGTGTTTGTGGTATGAGGCAGTGGACAGCATAATCGGCCACAAATGCAAGGACAAACGAACTCTGCATGCAACATCCACTTATATTGAATGTAATCAGTACACTTACACTTACATTGATGTTTGGGTACCCAGAGAAAGATTTGGATGTGTAAAAACATGAAGCATTCAGTTAAGAACATTTCAAGTTGAATTTTTCGTTCTGCTATACGTGGTAATCCATGTTACAGATGACATACCGGGTTGCTAGGGAACGCACAGCACATGCATTCCCAATATCAATACTTAATATTAATATTCTAAACCCCCTTCTCAACAATAACCCCCCCCAAAATATATTGCCACCTCCTTTAAAAGTCGTTCCCCATTTAAAACCAAATAGGTGCATACTTCAGAATTTTGACATATATGGAAGTGTACTCGGGTACGGTACGATATTACTTGCATGAAAGCGCACAGATTTGCGATGAGCAGTCAGCTCTTTGCACAAGGCACGTCACCTGCCCTTATATGGTGTTTATTGGGTGTCATATATGCTCTTTTAAAACAAAGTGCTTCCAATTTGCAATTAAATGGGAGTCAACGTTTTGCACACATGGGTAAGAGCAGATTTGGGCAGTAAGAGCCTTTGGTGCATCCGGAGTTTATTTCTCTTATTTTTTCTCTGAGCAAAATAATAAGAGAAAATATAAGAGAAATTTAAGAGAATATTGCTGCAAGAGGCCCAGTGTTCCCAAAAAAAATTTACGTTAAACATATTTTCAATAAAGGTAATTTTAAAGTTACAACCACATTAAATTGTCCTTATCCATCAATGTTCATGAAGTGGCATTTCAATAATATTCATCCACATAACTCATAGAGTTTTTGGTCTAAACTCAATCTCACAAAAAGTCAGTTTTCTCTGTCCTGTACAACACACTACAATTTTCTCTGATTTACCACAACGCGATAAATCTTTATTGGTTGTTACATTTTCATTGTTCATCCGCTAGTACTCTATCATCACCATAAAACAAATCTTCATTGTGATTGTGTGTAATGACAAAGCTAGGAAACATTCCCTGAATGTCCCACAGGACATGTACGGAATCCCCTCATAGTACCCCTGGGTCTACAAAACTCATTACCCATGAAAGGTATCATCAGTAGGGGATGATCGCAAAAATGCTGACGCAAAGCATCAAGGTGTATTGATGGATACTATAAATCAGTATTTCTCATTGTAAAGGGCCTTAGCTTATCGGAAAAGAATAGAATTGCATGCCAACCTTCTTTCTGGAAATTTGCTAGGACTTGGTAGAAGGCATCATCTCTGTTACTGACGGTGATTGAAACTGGGTCATGTATCATAAGTGGCAGCTTAACACATTGCCTGAAGTGTTAATGATATTTTTTTCTAGTCAGGAGTGACTTGGCTGCCGAAGTACATACATGGGCCTTCACTCTGAACAGTGAAACCAAATGCATCCCATTTATGTCAAAATACGAGCCAATAATGTTCCTTTTTCCAACAGAAGTCATTTACCATGTACAATTAGCTGAATCTGTTGTTGTTTCAAAATGCATTTTGACGAAGAATGTTTTTTTAGTGTTGGTGATCTTACCTCAATGTGCACCACCGTCCCAGTGTTCATTAGTACATCTGTAGAATGAAAACGATAGGCTCTGTGGGAAAAAACATGGAGATATACTGCAGATAAAAGGCAGCATTTGTTGTTGAATATTGAATCACGCAGGCTCAGCTAATGATCTTTATTTGCCTCATGCAAGGTAAGGATACCATGTTGAATTAAGCCAATCTATTTTGACAGATGTTTAGGCTTCTTCAGTTTCTCTCTTTTAAATACGTCTTTGATCCAAGAGCTATTCAGTATCATTTCTACTCTCACTTTGATGGGGTGTTTGTCAGCCATTTGCATTTTAAGTGGAGGTTGCGAGCTATGCTTTCAGAAACCAAATTGCCATGTGAGGTGCAAACAAACAGCATCAGTAAATTTTTGAAATGGAACTGAAGTCAAACAAAGTCAGAGTTCTGGTGATGAGAAGGGCATGTGAAAAGGCATGCAGATGTTAAGAAATGGAAAAAAATATATGGAGAGGAAGTGTTTTTTGTCGATCTGATGGAAATATTGTGACGTGTAAAGGCAAGGATTGTGAGATAGAGCCTACATATGTCACTGTTTTTCTCTGTACAGGTACATTATTAACGCTCCCTATAATAATGCAGTACAGTAAGAGTACAGCAGCATACAGTTGGTGGATCACAGTACAAACTGGATAATTATGGGAAAGCAATCCCTTGGTGACAAGGTTGCTTCCGTAACAACCACTTTTAACAATACTGAATCATTGGCAATAATTTGTTATAGATACCCGGATTGTATTCCGTGATGTTTGGGCTCAATACTTCTCAAATGGTTCTCTATTTTCTCCCTGTTTCCAGAATTTGAAAATGTTCATTTTCAAAGGTCTCACAGCCATACAACAGCAGTACAGCTGCTGCTGATGTCAGATGAAAAATACCATATAAAATTGAGTGTCCTGCCATAGAATTCCCAAAAATATAATGTCTGAGGTGGACGTGTTTGTGTGGGGCAAAACTTGCCACAAAATATAACTGGATACAGGGTGAAGGTGAAATTTTCAGATGGCTGCTGTAAATTTAATATCTTGATTGCGCAAGAAAAAAGAAACTACGAATGCTCATCTGTGATCACGATAACGTGCTTAATGTGACGTTCAATTGAAAATAGTACAAAAACGACATATCAGACTGAGAATTTTAAAAAAAAATATGTGCCCAGGTTGAATTTTATACTAGCAACACGTTCAAAAAAAGTTTGGACAGGGGTATGTTTACCACTGTGTTGCATCACCTCTTCTTTTAACAACACTGTAAGCATTTGAGAACTGCAGACACCAACTGATGTAATTCTTAAAGCAAACTGCAAACCCTGACAAATGTGGTGAACTTGAATGTTTTGTGGAAACCGATTACCTCAAAAATATTGAGAATGCTAGCTTAAAGATCTTGTTTTCAGAGCACTGAAAACATGTATAAAATAACTTTACCTTATTTTTTCTAAGTTCCTTCCACCCAATGAAATTCAGTCGGCCTACTCAATTTTTTTAAGGTAATCGTTTTCACAAAACATTTGAGCTCCCAACACTATCAGGGTTTACAGTGCATGTTTTCCCATTCTTGCTTAATGTATGATTTTTGCTGCTCAACACTTTGCTGCCTCCTTTGTCATATTTTTTGTTTGATAATGCACCAAATATTTTCAGGGGTGTTACATGTCTGGACTGCAGGCAGGCTAGTTAAATATGACCATGTTCAGAAGCTCATTGTACTTTCATTGAGTGTTGATAGATTATATGACCATATTGCAATACATTTCAATCAATGATTTAAAAAGACAAACAAGAATCTTGCGATGGCGTGATGATAAAGGAGATGGGGTCTATTGTCCAAATTTCATAAATCAATATTGGGTATGTCCGCCTTTGGCCCGCTGCATTGCTCCACATCTCTGCTGTGTGGACTGTAACAAATGGTAAATGGTGACTTGGTGGACATGTTCCCACTTTTCTTCAAGAGCAGTGTGTTGGTGGCTATAGGCTGAAAATGAAAACCAATGACGAACTCGTTGCTTGTGGACATCCCAAAGATGCTGGAAGGGGAACAAATCCGAGATATAAGCCAGCCATTCAAGGACACAAAAGTTTTCAGGCTCAAGGAATTCTGTGGATACACGCGTGACTTGGGTCTGGCAGAGTCATGCTGGATGGTTATTGTTTTGATGGATGAACGGTCGGCAGCAGCACCATAAGCAGCAGCATCTCATCGTGAAATCACACTGCATTCAAGTTGGTGTTCATCAACTGCAGTTGGGTGCAATGTCCTTGGATTCTTCCCACCCAAACCAGCACTCAACCACCATGTGCCACCTTGCCCACCACAATGATGTCAGCATAAAGATCCTCCGTCCACCCGCTCTGTGAAGTTGGAAACGTGACTTGTCTGTAAAGAAAACAGTCTTCCATTGTGCCATTGGCCATCAAATGTGTCTATTTACTCAGTCAAACCAATTTTCATCGAGTTGAGGAGAGGTCCAATCCACAAAGGGCAAAAGACGTAAAGATATGGACTTCCTGGAGATCATTTTTCACGGTTTTCAACGGAGTGATGGTGGGGAACTGCTGTTTCATCTGCAGTGAGAGTTACTGGTCTTAGACGATCACAGAGATTAAGATTCCAGATATGGCGGTCGTCATGCCTGCGGGCGGTCTGCTGTCTTGCCTCATTCCTCAAAAAGGTGTTTTATGCGACTTATTGTTGAAACATGGACATTAAAAGCCCTTTCAACATCCCTGAGAAACATTACTGCATTGAGCATGCCAATGGCACGCTCCCTGATGGCTCGAGTCATTTATGAAATTTTGAACAATGGCCAAACTGGGACTTTTGGGGTGGCCTTTTATTGACCAGAGTACAGGATGTGCCTGGGCTAACTGTGCCTAATTTCAGTAGCTCTGGATCATGCCCCACCTGTCTGACAGGCCAATTTTGACAAAGGGCATGAACTTGACAATTATATGGAGAAGGTGACTGTAATGCACACAGACCAGTGGACACAACCTTAGTCACATAAATAAACCCAACTAAGTCAACCGCAGAAATAATTTTGCGAGATATTGAAATGACTAAACTTTTCCGTTTATATTTTTGTTCAGTATAAATGAGGTCTTCCCCAGAAAAGACAGACACATTGTAATGTAATTTTCTCCAAAACTTGCACATATTGTTCAACATTAATTTTGTCTTCACAGATATGCAAGTTTCCAATGCCATGAGCACTTATGCACCCTAATACTATGATGGGTGCTGGTTGTTGAATTGTGCCCTGATAACAAGCCAGAAGGTCCCTCTTCTCTGTAGCCTGGAGGACATGGCATCCATACTTTCCTAAAAGAATTTTACATTTTAATTGATTAGAATAGAAAACAGTTTTGCACTTCACCACAGTCCATCTTAATTGAGCTACGGTCCACAGAAAGCAGTAGCATTCCTGGATCTTGTTTATACATGGTTTACTCATATTCATGGCAGAGTTATGACTTGCATTTTTGGATGCAGCAACAAAGTGTGTTCACTAAAAATGGAAGTGTTCAGAAGTGTTCCTGAGCCATTTCAGTGATTTCCAAAACAAAATCCGCTTGTTTTTAATGCAGTGCTACCTGAAGTCATTAAGATCACGGCCATTCAGTATTGTTTTTTGGCCTTCTCCCTTGCATCCATAGATTTCTCCAGATTCTCTGAATCTTTTAATAATTTTACGTACCATAGAGGATGAATTCCCCAAATTCTTTGCAATATTATGTTAAGAAATTTTATTGTTAAATTGTTGAACAATTTTGCCCATGCTGTCTTTCACAGTCTCCATTCATTTAGTCTCCTTGTTGAAAAATTGTTGTGTTTCAATGTGGAATTTAGTGGCACAGATATGCAAATATTTCAAATTGCATGCAAACACACAAATCAAACTAGAGGCACTCGTGGAGTGCAAACCTCAGCCAAGGCAGCACAATCCAAATCTTCATGAGTGGAAGCAAAGTTCAGTTATCGCGTGTCATGCGATTTCAAAATGGCTGCCGCGGCGGCCATATGGTTTCACTGATCGTGGTGAAATTCAATAGGGTCCATCGTTGATGTAATACAGGGGTGTCCAATCTTATCCATGAAGGGCCAGTGTGGGTGCAGGTTTTTGTGCTAGCCAGCAGTGCTACAGCACCTGATTGCACTAATTAACTAATCAGGGGATTCAATCAGGACCTTGGTGGGTAGAAACAGGTGTTGGTGTTGGGCTCTAACAAAAACCAGCACCCACACCGGCCCTTTCTGGATACGATTGGACACCCCTGATGTAATAGCAATGCATCCACAAAATTTCAGACAAATCCGTGCATTGCTTTTTGAGTAACGTTGTTCACAGACAGACAAACAAACAAACGGGCGAAAACCTAACCTCCGCCCCAACTTCGTTAGCAGAGGTAATTAAATCATCTTCATTATAATTAATTAGTAATTTCATGAGAGAAGAGAACACAGGTCTGACTTGAGGGACCATCATATCTTAGGGGTAGCTGTAGTCACTGTCTGTCCCTGCCACTATGGTTGTCACGGCCCTTAGCAAAGGAACCAATTTCTTACCGGCACTCTAGAAACTGTCTGTCTTTACCAAGTTGGTGCCCTTAGTTATCCATGCTTGGAAATAAAACCTGTTTTCACAGGCTGAACTAGAGTCATCATCTTGAATGCAGTGGCACTTTGCTGAATGATATTTGAAATGACAATCTGACTAACTCATTAGTGTTCATTTCACCACCGTTGCGGATACGGTGCATTACCTAACTAAAGACTGCATCAGATTTTCTTGATGTGCATTTGAAATCCATCAACTTATTAACTAGCCGTATCCTTCAATCAAGATGTTGATGAGCAGAATCGGTTGCTTTAGTCGCAGACTAGAAATAAATCCTGCACCCGCATCAACCCTTTTTGAGCAAGATTGTACACCCCTGTTCTGTATGGTGGAAAATTATGAATTTGTGTTGGTGCAATAAATTACTGCAAGATGGAGAAGGAAAGTCCAATAACCATAAATACAGAAATGACAGCTGCCTACATGAACATTCTTCCAATTTATTTCAGAAAACCATGGAGACAATTGTTTAAACTTCTGCTTCTCCTAAAATGTCCCAAATGATCCTGCATCGTTCTTTCGGCCCCCTACTATTACTGATGGTCTGTTTGATGATATAATGGCTATAAATTGCAATACTTTGTTCATAATTACAGAGACTGTGAAGTTGATTGCCTTTCTGTCTAATTTGGATGAGAAAAAAGCAGTCAATTGAAAAGAAGATGCTTCTTAAAAATTCAGAATTATTCTGTAGAATCATTATCACTTCTGCACGCCCATTTCAACAGCAACAACAGCAATAATAATAACATGCAGTATTTGCAGTGTACTGTACCATCATCCTTTCATCCATTATTTAGCCCTTCCATGGTCACCTGGAAGCTGAAGCCGATCCCAGCATGCATTGGGCAGTGGGCAGGAACACACTCTGAACAGTTTGCCACGTCCTCAGAGGGACCTCTTACTCATACCCGTGGGCAATTTAGGGAGTTCACTTATCCTGCAGGGATGGATTTGAACATTGGGAGGAGACAGGGTTTTCCTGAAGAAACAAACACAGGGAGATCTCACAGTAAGGCCCTAGGCCAGGTTTGAACCCTTGACCTTCTTGTCGTGAGGCGACATTCATGTTTATTAATATGTTAGTTTCGCTGGGTCAAGTAGCTGGTTCACTATCATAGCTTTAAGAACCCCCAGAAATTGCTTATGGAAATGTGTATCTGGTGCTGTGGCAGACAGAGTGAATGCGCTACAGGCCAACCTGATTTCTTAATAAGCGTCGGCTCTGTTCATTGCACCTTGCCAGCGCAGTTCAAGGTGATTCCCTGAGGCCTTGTATGTGTCTTATCTTACAGCAGTATGCCAGCCCGTCAACAGGCCTTACCAAAGCAAACGACCCCACACAGGCAAATACGCAGATGCTGAAACCAGAGAAAACTGCCTCACTTTGACCCAATATTGAAATGTGAGAGGTATTTACATACATAGATTGATGGATGATTGAGCAAGGCTGCTAAGTGACATCATAAAGCAGCCAATCAGCCTATTCCAGTTATAACTCTACCAGAACTGTAGTTACACTGTTTTTTTTTTTATTTTTAGGCCACATTCAATCACTGAATGAATCAATCAGACAGCAGAAGTCCTGCCTCTGTTTAGGGGAGACCGTAAACTCCCACCCATCTTCCACAAGTGCTTTACTGCACCGGTAATGTGATTTAGCCAAGATCTACATGTTCAAAATTACTGAGGATTTTTCTTCCATTATACTTACTTCAATTTGGAAAACTTACCTTACCTTTGAAGAACATTTGGCATTTTCAAAAACGCATAGGAGCAGCGCTCTCTGATGCAGGTGCATGTCCAACTTCGCTGAATCACGTGGTGCCTTGACAGAGCAGACCCATACTTGAGACCTAAGTGCTCTAAATCATGTTAGGCCAGCGGTTTCCCATTGAAAGACCAAGTCGTCCAGGAGGACATGGACATGGCATTACTTCTCTGCAGTCTTGTATATGTCATCCCTGCCCGGCTCTGAGTTGAGCGGCTCGGAGTCATTCACACTCTATCTGCTCAGGCAGCAAGTTACTCTCACTGAACAGTCATTATCTGGTCAACATTTTACCACCATAAATATCATCTGCGAGAATTTGATATGGGGGATATTACAGTAACGGTGCTCATCAGTCACATTTGCTGAATTGTACTACTTTTTTGGTATTTTTGTTAAAATGTTGACCAGATAATTACTGTTCAGTGAGAGTAACTTGCAATGCGACAAGACAAGCACAAATGGCCAGGAGTTTAACAATATCAAGAAAATGCTGATTAGTGAAGCCTGGACTGCATGGCTTTCAGTTCTGGTCACTTCTAACAGTTCATGGCCATTATGCCACAATAATTTGCAGAGATTCCAAGTCTCACACATTCCGCGTAGGTCTTACGCATTTTTTAGGCTTATTCACCGTAGTTCGCAATTATTCATTGAATGCTTAATGAGATTCTCATTGCGGAATTAAAATCCTTGTGCAGTGAAGTTTCCGTTTCACTTGCGTAAAGATGCACCTCATCACAAGTCACATGGAGAGCGATTATGACTCCGGACTTCCTGTACTTCTCTTTACTAAGGGATTGGAAACAGTGCATGTGTTTATGATCGTTTAAATTGTTTTAATGAATCAGACCATTTGAAACGTTTTTATGCAATTCCACCGCTTTTAATCCCTCAGTAAAGACAAGCCTGAGAATTCCCGGGTCATAATCGATTTCCGTGTCATTAGTGGGGAAATCCACCGTAATGCACGTGAAAAAACTAATTAACCTGATGCACAATGACTTAAATTCTGCGAGCGAATTTCCTCAGTGCGCTTTGATTGATTAATTGCTGACTACGGCACAGAAACTTGAATGCCACTCAGAGGAGAAACTCACGCCTAAGACGTAAACCTTGGCATCTCTGAATTTGCATTATTAAAATGTGATCCCACCCTCCGAATTCTCCTGAAAACTGGAAAGAAAGCGCACCTGTCACTAAGAGAAACAATATTTTGAGAGACTCAGGAAGACAAGTCTCTGTATACCTTTTGCATTTGATAATTGGCTGAAAATACATTCAAATTTATGCAAGGGCTGTAAATCATAATAACAGGTACATCTCCCAGGTGAGCAGATGCTGCACAATAGCGATGTAAACAGGATGTGTCCCGAGCCCTAAAGTTTTCGTGGTTTGTTCCATTGTTTTCTTGAAGAGCAATAGAGAGACTTCTACTGAAAAGTTGAACATGGGTTTTAAAAACACATTCATTATCTGAATCAGGTCCCCCATAAAGTATTATCTCGGATGTCAATATCATGAATGAAAACATAAATGAAGAGTACTGGCAATTAGTATTGATTTCAGAACATCCTCTCTGGTGAAGGATAGGTCCTAGATCATGGTCTGAATTACATACACTACTGCTCAATAGTGGGATCACTTGCAAATTTCTTTGTTTTCCAGAGAAAAATACATTTTCATGAATTTCACAAACATTTTTATCCACTTCACAAATGATTAAAATTAATCAGATGATTTTCAAAGAATGATCTACATTTTTGCATAGAGGCCTATTATCAGCAACTGTCAGTCCTCTACTTCAATCTCCTGGTATGGCTGCTAATCCAAGTTAAGCATATTATAAGGCTAATTGGTCATTACAAACCCCTTCTCTACCCTGAAGAGATTGCACTCTTACAGGATGGAAAAGCCTATATTCACCATGACGTGAGAAAAATACTCAATGATTTTGCATGTAACCTTGATATGTTGTACAAAAAAATACATTATTCGTCATTGCATCCTATAGTCCTGTGTCCAAGATGGAGGCCCCTACCCTGGTTTGTTCAATAAATTTGACATTGGTCTTTGTGTCAGACCTTAAATCTGTTCTTCTTGGACCTCAGGACCTCACTGTGTGTTCTGTAGTGAGATGGGCACAAAATTACTGAGAAATTCCCCTAATAAAATTAGATGAGAGGGCCTATAAATAGTCCTGACCACCCACTTATCGCCACATTGAAAAGCGCATCAATATTTGACGCAGGACTGTCAACGTGGGGATACTATCCATGATTAAAGGGGTGGCAGTTTGTAAGCTGGGGAGGCTGAGGGCGGTTGATTTGGGTTGAGGTTCACAACCTCACGTCTAGTGTGTGCAATCCAGTGTATATCCATCACCTCCTGTCAAATTTCCTTCAAAAATGGACAGAGTCATTAACCAGGTTATAGGAATGAGGTGGGAGTCTGTATCTGTATCAGGTGTATCAGGCTGTATCAGGTGACTGCTGCCAGTCAGGCTTAGTGATCAGATAATTAGGGTGTGATCAGTTCAACAATAAATTGGCATTGAACAGGTTCAACTTGCGTTATGTGAGGAGAATTTCCGCAACTGATTGCTTTGACTGAGGTGACTTAGCATTCAGCACTGCATTTGATTTGAGGTGTCGATGCATCACACATTCGCTATACATTAATAGTAAAGTGAATAGTACTATCTGTGATTATGTATGACGAAATAGAGTGTGTATATGTTGCTTTAGAATGTACTAAATACCTCTGTAGGTAAAAGAAAAAAATCTGATTAATTACAGTTGTACAACAATTAAATTTTGAGTTGTTTTTTATGAAGTCTTAATGTAAGTTGATAAACAAAATTTGTTTTGTGTCATGTCTGCGATGTGTTTATTTGCTCAAAGTAAAAAACCTGAATGAGTATGCTCTGAGTGTGGTGATTTAATCATTTTTGCCAGGGGTTGAATAAAGTTGACAGTAGAGGGGACAATATCTGGTGGTAAATAAATCACAGAACTTGTACAGAGATTGAATGCATAATTTGCAGAGGAGGCTCGTGAGAAGTATTGACAGACACTTGGCTTGATGAAAAATCGCAGTGCATCCACTTTCAAAAGGAACCATTTCATTCGTTCAAACACAAGGAAAATGCAAATTTGATTTGATAATTTGATCTTCATTCACTTTGCAAAGAGAGAAAACCAAATTTGAGATGGCTGCCATGACAACCATATTAAAATGGCATTTTACCCACCCCCAATGTACACCAAGAATTTGAATTTGATCAGATCATCTGTTCTGCTAAAAATAGTTGGAAACCAAATTCAGGCTGGCTGTCAATGAAAATGGCGGCGCACACATTTTTTAACGGAGCCTCCTCTCCCCATCAACAATGCACACGTCAAATTTGAATTTGATTGGATAAGCTATTCCCCTGGAAATTGATGGAAGCAAAATTCATATGGCTGCTGTTGAAGTTATATTGAAAGTAGAAGTGTGCCAATTTTTGAAAAAACCTTCCTTTGCCCACCACCAATGTATACTGCAGATTTGACTGATCAGATCATCCGTTCTCCTCAAAATTGACAGAAACCAAATACAATATAGCATTGAAAATCACTTTCATTTTGAAAAAGAGGCTTTCTCCACCCACTACTACTTACACAAAGAAATTAAAATTTGATTGGATCAACAAATAATCTACAAAGAAGTTAAGGAAGTCTAGGGACAATAGCATTTGCAAGGTTGATGATGGAAAGGGAAATAACTCTTGGTAAAAACATAGAGTTCTCAAAAAGGCATATGTGCACCTTCACCCATATGAAATTATTCTACGATGATTTAAAAATAATCCACAAAATACTCTAGGAGGAGTTGGGTTTGCTAGAAAACTTCATTGACAGACTGTTGGACTGACAGTCAATCAAGCAGACAGACAGATAGATGGACAGGGCCAGTGCCATACCATAATATACCCAACATTACTGATGACACCCATTTTAAAACTAATTTTAAAGGTATACCAAAAGGACCAAGGTCACAAGTAATGTATCAAAAGTGAATCACTTTGAGGTCAGAATAATATCAGTTTCATCTGGATGTAATTTTTTTTTTCAGAAATTTGCATGTTAAACTAAGAAAGAGCACCCCTTGGTCAGTTTTACCAGTGACATCATGGGAGGCAGATGGTTTGCAGTTGCTGTATGATTTCATGATGAATCAGTTATAATCATGCGAGAAATGTGGTAGTGAAGTTTAAAAATGTATTGCCATTTTGTGGCAGGCGGCTGCTCCAACTCAAATGCTGTTGAAGGGGCCTCTACAGATAGCCTAAGGATCAGAAAATTGCGAGAATATAGACTGATTACATTCAGGGGTACATTTCCCGAAAGCATCCCAGCTAAAAATGTTCTATGAGGATCCTGTAGGACAGTTCAATAGAATTTCTATTGAACTTTAATACCTCAAGTCCTACAGAAAAACTTTTTATAGAAAATTTGTGTAAGAAACAGTTCCTTTAAAAAATCTCAATAGAACTTTTTACTTTTTTCCCCCCCGGCTGACCCTTCTCGATTTCCATCTCTGTAGCGCAATGGCCAATTGAGCGCTACTCTGAAAAGGCTGCCATCCACAGCCAGCTGGTGCGACCGAGGTCGAACTCGCACTGTAATAGACACTACTGTTCCACAATGCAGTGCTTTAACTGAGTGAGCTATCCAGCAGCTCAAACAGTCATTGTTAGAAATAACCTTTAGATGTATGAAGATTGTGGGAATAAGTCTTAGCAGACTTCAAATTGTATTCAAATTAATTCTAAATCTGCATAGAATCTGCAATAACATGCATGTGAATGGAAAGGAATAATTTGATTGAATTTTTAGGGAAAAGGGAAAAGTTCAAAAGCTCAAACTTTCAACGTAAATCTGTCTTCGTAAGCAAAAGAGGAACACAGGTTCACCATTATAGCATAATAAAGTTGTAAGGCCTTACATTTATATTTTTGAATTGCTCCGGAGGAAATGGGAAGAGGTCTTCATATACCGTAACTGAGATACTGCTTAGATCTGTGGTCAGCCAGTCAATCAATCATCTGATCAGAGAATCAATGAGTAGGCATGTGCCTGGTACCCCATGTGCTTAAGCACATCTTAAAGTTAAAAGGGACACAATTTCATCGCTACTTCAGTATAGTGGATATCACAGCATATTGCGCAATTTCATACCATTAGCCTGGTTTCTCACTTCTAGAACCCGGGTACACATAAGGTAAATTGACCCTTTGACAGAGCATTGCAAGGAGACATATGACGTCTTTTCCATTAAGCTTTTGTCCTATTAGAAGATCCTAAAGACCATCAAAGTCCTATAGAACAGGTTTTTCAACTAGGGTGTTCTATAGGAAGGTCTTATAGAACAGCAATAATATTATAAGACTTTATTTTCCTTAGAGGTGTTCTATAAATTTCAATAGCAAATTCCTATAGAACACAGAAAATCCTGTAGAACATGCTGTTCTATTAAAATGTTCTATAGAGTTCCATTAATGTTCTATAGAATTCCATAGAAGGCCTATAGAACTTTTTTTTGCAGGGATGGTAAGTATGTTAGCAACTTGCATGGAATGACTATTCAATCAAAGGTTCCAACCATTTAAGTCCCCGTCTGTGCTTTTGGGAAATGTATCTCAGAATAGAACGGCGGTGAAAGGTCCCACTGAACACTCTATGCTCTGCTCATCAGATTTTTCTCAAAGTGTGTTTGAACAGTTAAGCACCGCGGCTGCAAACCAAAGCTGCTTCCAAATGCAGGTCCAAAATCAAAAAATGGCTGAAGGAACCATAGCGAAGGACATGGAGGAATCTGATTGAACGTCAGGATCTTTAAAGTTTCAAGCTGAGTGATTTCTGATTATCCTGTAAATGATTGGATTCATTCTTAGTAACCCATATGTAAAAAACTACATTGTATGGGCAGCATTCTAGGTAAATTTGACAATCCATGTACATTTCTGATCAATTCTCATGAAATTCGCGAGAAATGATGGCTTATCTACAGTTGTGTGCAAAGAAATAGCAGAGCAACATCATTACCCTGATGAACCACTGTAAATAGTTAATAATGATATTTCTGGTAATTTACTTGCAGATGTAGCGGTGAAAAAGAAACACTACAGACCCAACTGTCATGACATGCAGGCTGCTTGTTCAGAGAAATCCACTCATTCATTGAAAGGGGCGTGTTCAAGATAATAGCGGTGTGGAGTTTAATCAGAGAATTCATTCACTCTGAGAAGAGACAAGTGTCATTACTTGCGGTTTATTACGTAAGAAGGGAAGCAAATGTTTCACGCATTTTTATAAAATATATGTTCTTCTCGACTGCAAAGTCAATGGGCCGCTCCAAACACTGCTTGGAGGAACAACATTATTTGATTAAAAAAATGATTGGAGAAGGGAAAACAAGTAAAGAAGTGCAGCAAATTATAAGATGCTCAGTCAAATGATCTCAAATGCTTAAATGGCAACAAAAACCTGAAACATGCAGAAGGCAACCAGCTACTACTATTAAAATGGATCAAAGAATAGTCAGAATGGCAAATATTCAGCCAATCGTCACCTCAAAGATAAAATTACCTGTCAGTGCAGGCAGAAGACGTTTTATCAAAGCTAAGCTATCAGCAAGAAGCCCCCATAAAGCACCATTGTTGAAAGTGCAGCAGGAGCAGAATTGGTTAAAACACATTGATTGGCTCGAAGAGAAATGGCATAATATTCTGTGGACTGATGAGAGTTAAATTGTTCTTTTCGGGTCTAGTGGTCTTCAACAGTATGTCAGACGACCCGCAGGCACTGAATTGAAACAAAAGTACTCTGTGAAGACAGTGAAGCGCAAATCATGCTATGGGGATGTTTTTCACACTATGGTGTTGGGCCTATTTATTATATACCAGATGTTATGGAATTATGGATCAGTTAGAACACATCAAAATACTTGAGGAGAATATGTTGCCATATGCCAAAGAAAAAATGCCCCTGAAATGGGTGTTTCAACAAGACAACGACCCCAAACACACAAGTAAGCAAGCACTATCTCAGTTTCAGACAAACAAGATCGAGGTAATGACCTCAGCCCCATTGAATAGATGGTATTCGCAGACAGCCTTCTGACATCACGGCGGCCATATTGTTGGCATACCACTGAGGAGCAGAGCGAAGATTTGAATTGAGATAAACGAGCCGTCATGGCATCATCTTCGCGCTATGACAAGAAAACCTGTTTGATTGGTGTCGATCCATATAAATTGGACAAAGCAGCGTTTAGCCAAGATATATCTTTGCTGCCAGTCGTGGATTACCCCAATATTTGCCACTATTTAATCCACAGTGTCCGCCTACACTCGTCAGAAACGGCAGCAAGCGAAATAGGGAGGAGCTAACATTGGCTGTCTCCCAAAGCAACTAAATAAAATCCTTGTTCTGTAAACTTGCATTTGGTCCTAAACGTCGGTTTTTGTGTCAGCATTAATATTTTGTATTTCTGTGTCTTAACCGGGCATTTTATGGGGTCTTAACTGGCTATTTCTGTTGTACAGTAAGAGAGTGCTAACCGGGCATTTTATAGCCTCTTAAGACACAAATACAAAATCTTAATGCTGACTCCAAAACCGACGTTTTGGATAAAACTGTGTTCCATAGAACGGAAAGGATGCAAGTGTAGCTAACTACAGAACGAGGATTTAATTTCGGCGCTTTTGGATGCAGCCATTTACTCCATTCAACAGTCGCTCACCGTGAATCTCGTCAGTCAGTAATATCGACTGTCATATCAGCTGTCTTGACGTCGCCTCCTACCAGAACGATGTCAGGCGCCGGTAGCTAGCACCTTGCATCTTTTATCACATCAATCAATATTCACTGTCTGACAAAACGATCTCTGACTAATAAAACTGTTATCTACCAGTGATTAAATGCTGGGCACACAGTTTACCGGCTTATCTAACTATAACGTTACCTGTGGTAAAATGATCGGAACAGACTTTGCTGTAAGGAGTAGCCTGGAAGTCTCTCCTATTGATTCTAGCTAGCCACAAGTCTCTCCTCCGCTGGCTCAACTCCTCTGCCTCTCTCTCCTCTCTTTTCCTCACAGTGGGTATAGCAAAAAATCTAACGCTGCTTTTTTTATTGCTGTTATTAGATCAACCGTGAACCACACAGCTAACCACGTTGAACCAACCAGGGTTGATATGATCGCTAAAGAGTGCGAGGTAGAAGCGTCTCGATAGAGTCGCGTCAGGAATGTTAGTGGGGATGTCAACAATATGGCCGCATCGAACGTTGATGACGCACATCGAATGCCATCAATATTTGCGGGGTGACATCAAAAATGCAGTTTCTGATGCACAGCAGTTATGAAAAGCAATGGTTATGCAACTAGATGTTAGTTCAGAAATTTGAAGTGAAGTTAAATCTTGAGTTAATTTTAGTCTTTGAGTTTGAAAAGAAAAAAGTTGAAAACGCTAATTTTTAAAACGCATTAATATTCCTTTTTTGTTTCCTGTAAAAGAATAACACAAACATGATCAAATTGTAAATACTTTGATTTTGAATTGAATATGTAATATTTCTAGTTTTGGCAAGACCATTGCTATCAGCGCAGGGTTCAAATTGGTATGGTCTACTCCCAAATATTTTTGGCAAAAATTCATCTTCTCTAATTTCCTTTTTTACTTAGCCTGCTAGCGACATATCATTGCTTGAAGAGTCGTTAGAGTCAGAACTGGACCTTGAATCTCTCGCTGTTCTAGCAGCCATGTCTATGCGTGGATGTGAAAGTGTCTGCCAATGTCACAGCTGAGAAGATGAAGTTGAATGCGTGGCGTTTTCAACATTAAACACACATCTGATGGCTTAAAATTTCAATTTTTGTACCTAGTATATATTATAGTGTTCAGTTGTGCTCAAACATTTTCATACCCTAGCTGACTTTGTGAAATGTTGCCATTTGTTTTGAAAATATGACTCATCATGCAAGAAACTTTTTTTGTTCAAGACTATCGATCATAAGAAGTCATTTATCATCTCAAAGGTGTTTGGCTCCTTTTAAATCATAATGATAACTGAGATCACCCAAACGACGCTGATCACAAGTTTACATACCCTTGAATATTTGATCTTGTTATGTAGACACAGCTGACACACTCAGGTTTTAATGGCTATTAAAGGTTCCACACCTGTGGCTTTTCAAATTGTAACGAGTGTCTGTGTATAGTCCTTGAGTTTGTTAGCTCCAGAGCGGATGCACGGATCCGGCCAAAAACTGATCCACGAGGAGTGGAAAAAAAACTGTCTAATCACCTTCAAAACCAGGTAGTTAAATTTTTTAAAGATGTAAAAGGATATAAAAAGATATCTAAAGACTTGAAAATGCCAGTCAGTACTGATCAGTCTGTGATAAAGAGGTGGAAAATTAGGGGATATGTTGAAACCAAGCCAAGGCCACGAAAGAAATCAGTGCAAACAGCCAGGAGAATTGTTAGTGACTCAAAAAAAAAGTCCTCGAGCTACCTCAAGAGAAATACAGGATGCGCTGGAATAAGATGGTGTAATCGCTTGAAGGAGCACAATAAGGAATGAACTGGATGGTCAAGTTGCTTGAAGGAAGCCATTATTGCGCTAATCCCACATAAAAGCCCGCCTAAACTACGCCTGACAACACCTTGACACACCTCACCACTTCTGTAATACTGTCATTGGGAGTGACAAGACCAAAATAGAACTTTATGGTCACCATAAGTGCTATGTTTGGAGAGCAGTCAACACTATTCCCACTGTACAGCATAGCAGTGGATCTCTGATGTTTTAGGGGTGTGTGAGCTCTAAAGGCACTGGGAATTTCGTGAATATTGATGGCAAGATGAATGTGGCATGCTATCAGAAAAAACTGTCAGACAGCTGGCATTCTTCAACACGCATAGGATACATTTGGACTTTCCAGCATTGGCAATGATCCAAAGTACAAGGCCAGGTTCACCCCCCATTGGTTACAAAAGAGAAAGGTGAAGGTTCTGGAATGGACATCACTGTCTCCTGACCTCAGTGTTATCAAGCCGCTTTGGGGAGATCTCAAACGTGCAGTTCATGCAAGATGACCAAAGAATCTGCTGGAGCTGGAGGCATTTCGCGAAGAAGTATGAGCAGCCATACCACCAGAAAGAATTACGTGGCTCATTGAAGACTATCACAAAAGACTAAGGAGAGCAATACACAGTATTAAGAATTAAGGGTATGCAAACTTTTGAACAGGGTTAAATTCATTTTTTCCCCCCTTATTTCCTGGTTTTATTGGAGGATTGTGACATTCTACATGACCAACAGTTGGATATGAATCCAATAAGAAATAAAAGAAATGCGTCTTGCCTGACCATTCATGTTTTCTTTAAAAAATGTTACTAATTTTACAAATTCAGCCAGGGTATGCTCACTTTTGTATGTGGCAGTTCAGGGGCTGTTTGCTGTCCCTTTGGCATGGACTTTGGGCTTTGTAACTTGTGTAACTCAGTTCAACTGATTTAAGATCTCGTACCTGAAAGTGATGGTGTATGCATAGGATGATTTTCATACTCATAAACTCATTCAGTAACCCCTTGTGCCCTGTGAGGTTTGCGCCAATATTATCGTGGAAGAGGCCACTCATATTTTTGTAGGAATCGCTGACATAAAGGTGATCACAGAATAATTATGCAATGATTGGCAGTAATTCTTCTCTCTTGAAGGGGACGAGTGGACCCAAACCACTCCAGGACAGTGAACAGAAGCATTTGCATTTGTTATGTTTGCATGTTTGTCCACTCATTCATTCAGGGTTTTTTTTCCTATTGTAACGTGTTTGTATGTTTCTGGAATGGCTTAGTCGCAGTGCTTGGCTCACCCCCACTGTCTGGTATCACATCTGATGAAAACCGAGCCATTATCGATTATGGCTAGCACCCCAGCAACATGACACACAGCACATTCAAGCATTATGCAGGAATAGATGGCTTTCGGTAGGCCGAGAGGGTATTGTATTACCGTATATTCATGGTCAGTCTCCCTGGAAGTCTGCCCTTTTACTGCTCATGACGCATCTTCCCCCATCTTATGTTTGCAATGTACAGTGCAATCTTTAATGTGATTATAAGTGCTGGCTGACATCATGTGCTTCAGTGGGGAGTGGAAGATAATAGCAATGTGCGAACACATTCTGTTTCCTTCATACTTCAGTTACAATGCTAACTACCATGATGCATATACCCTCTACAGCAGATATTATGAGCAAAAATCTTTTATCATTGAAATATTACAGTCATTCAAAGCTAATTATCACAACAAAGCAAAAAAAAAAAATAAAATATATATATATATATATATATATATATATATATATATATATATATATATATATATATATATATATGCAGGTGAATGGCCTATCAGACAATTCATACTGAACCCTTTGTTTCATATCAGCTGCCTCCAGTAAATAGGTTGAAAAATGAATGGAAATGTTACAACACAAAAAAAGGGGAAAAAAATATCATGAAAAAGCCTGATGGATCTTCTCTATTTGAGTTCAGATTATTCATATCTTCATATTTGAGTTCATTATTGTAGCACCTGAGTCTAAAGAAATGTATACTGCAAGGATATTGTATAATATAAAAAAAACCAGCCAGATATTTCATGCATCTTGTAATGTTAAAAAAATGTTCTTTATTTCACAAAATATGCACTTTGCCATATTTCATATCTGTGAGGTGAGCACTGCGGTCATTCTCCAGCTGCGAGCAGCATTAGAGGCACAGCGAGTCTGAGCAATCTGCGCAATACTGAAAGTATATGCAGTTAAAAAGAGTATGGCTTTGATCTGTGAAAGACAATTTTCTGCATATTACAAATCAATTGCCTATGTGGAAAGGGCGGCTGAATGTAATTCTGCATATTTTAATCTTGTAGAATTGTAAGAAATGAAATTATAAATGATTCACTCATTGTAACCTTTGAGGAGGACAAAGGGGATAAGAAGTCACTCAGCTCACTTATCAGTGATGTGCCGGGGTAATCTGCTCTGACAGGGCCATTGTGTGTCTGAAAAATCTGCAAGTTCTCTAGAATTTTTACTCTCCTGCCGCCTGAAGGCTCGGTCAAACGACTATCGATTTAGGCTGCATCTGGCCGTCTGTGCGTCCAATCTTTCGCTGCGGTCTCTGCCCGGCTTGTATATATTGAATTTTTATATTTGAACTCGTTTGGCTTAACTCTGTAAATCAAAAAGTTGCCATTTGCAAACTTTATCGTCCATTTTTATTTACTTATAATTTATTATAATACCTCCTCACCATTGCGGAATGTTCTTCATGAATTGTAATTCAGTCTTTCAGTTTGGTAAAGCCCTGCCATCCTTACCTCTGAAAGACTCAGTTTCTCTGGGATGCTCTTTTTTGACCCGATCATATTCTCGCCTGTTGCCAATCAACTTAAGTGTTAAGTGTTCCACCAGCTGAACATTTTTAGTATCATCAAAATTTTTCCATGTTTTGTTCCTCCCATCGCAACTTCAGTTTGAACATGCGGTACATTATATTTAATTGAAAACAGTACAAAGACGGAGTTAAAATGATTTGCCAATCATTGCATTCTGTTTTTATTTTTTACATCTTACACAGCCTCCCAACTTTCTGGGAAACGGGGTTATAGAGAATTTTGAATAAAGCATCATATTGTCAGTTGTCAATATATACAGTAAAACATTTCTTTTTTTAAGAAAATTAATTTGGCATCTCCAATTCCAACCAAATCTCGAATTCCCAATTCGAGAACATTGTACAAGTCTTGCTCGTATCGTATGCAACCCCATGTTGCCGACTCGGAAGAGCGGCGCTCCTCCGAAGCACGCGCCTGTCAGCCGCTGCTTATTTTCACACATAGGTCGAAACCTTGCAAGTTCAGAAAGAGAGTGGAGGATACCTGAACAATGAGCAACCTTAGAATCTCACTGACGAGTGCCCGGCTGGCCAACAGGAGGTGCTGGAGTAATGAACAAAGCAACTATTTTGGAATCCCATCCCTATTTTTTTTCCCTGCAGAGTGAAAGCCAGTTGACCTATGGCTAAGCCCCGACCCCAAATGCAATGAGCCAATCACAGTACGTATTCTCTCCCGTTTTACTCGAACATTCTGAGCCTGAGCTTCCATTGAAATGCATTATAGAAACTCAGTACCGTTTGACTTTATGGGGTTTTAAAATGTTTCTAAGTAAAAAAAATGGTCAAACTCTGTACTTAGGGCAAATGTAACTCCAGTAGAAGGTATTTTGAGAGGCTGGGCAATGGGGTGTATTTTGCACCCTTCTCAAAGCCACATCATAACCAAGAGAAGTGTCTCCTCCGAATAAAGCTTTGTGGAAGACCCCACTATCAGCTTAACATGAAAAGAATAGATAGCAATAATAATAGTGAATTAAATTTCTTACTGTGCAATGCATGATCAATGCTGATCCTCTATCTTGTTGTGTGAGAGGGTGACGGAAACAAGATGTGGTTGATCTGGTTTGCACTGAGACCTAAAAATTTTGCCTTCTAATTTAAACTTTTCATTGACCTTCTCCACTCTAAATTAATAAATGTATCCTCAATGCATAGTGTAACCCTTTTTGCTGACTTCTTGATGATATTTGAGCTTTCTGTCACCAAAAAGCATCGATATCATCCTGAAAAATATCTCCGATTGTGATACCTGCCATTAGCGCCTGTTCAAAAATGTTGATTGTTTGTCCGAGTCAGTGGAAGGGGCGGGGCTCAGCCATAGGTGAATTGTGTGCTGCCCTGAAAAAGCTGCCGACCACTGCCAGTTGATATGAGCAGGGATCAAACCCGCACTGTGGTAGTCACTATTGGTGCACAATGCAGCGCCTTAAAGGACCAGTATGTAAAATAGGGGGGAAACAGTGACATCCAGCATTCAGATTGTAGACTGCAGCGCTCACTCACCCACTCACTCATGCTCACCCCTCCCGTTGGCAAAAAGACGGTGGCCTCCGCGGACCAAAACACTTTAGCGGAGATGGCGTCTTCCACGACTGGGATTTATACACGCAAAATGCATTCTCTAGCTGGCTGGATTGTCCAGTCGGGCTGCCGTACCAACATGGCGGTGCAAGATGCCGACGTCTCTAAAGCAAGGGCCTTGCTATATGTACAGTATATATAAACGCTTAATTATAAGGCTACGAAAACCAAAAAAATTTTATTTTATAGCAATTATACATTTATTATAAACATACTAATGGGGATCATATTCAGATTTTGCCACTAAACCATGCCAAATATTACACACTGGTCCTTTAACTGAGTGAGCTAACCCAGCAGCTCATTAAAACATTTGTGATTGACAGAAAAGGCAGACTGCATACACTAGGAGATTAGACAAATGGCTGCTTATTTATATGCAGTTTTTAACTGCGAATAGAAATGATCTGCAGCCTACTTTGTTATGGTAAAGAATATTTTGCCATGACTTAATCAGGGTTTTTGAGTGAAAAATCATAATCAGCATTGTTATCCCCAGTCTTGTTCTTGAAATGTATAATGCACCTATCAGTTACTAAGATATATTAAGTTACTTTATGTCAGCCACTGACTCTTTTCTGGCCTGGCAAAGAGCGATTTTGTGCTTGAAAGTACGATTTTTGGCAACCACCATGTTGTACCATCAGTCACTGTCTGAGCAGTGTAGTCAAAATCATCCATTAATCATGAAAATTCAGTGTCTTTACCTGTTCCTGATCTATCCCCAAAACATTTCTCCATTGACCAACTACTAAGGCTGCATAACAAATTAGCACACGGACAATTAGATGACAAACAACAAACAAAAAAATATATATGAAATGATCAACCAACAAATGGTTCTACTGGTTGCTTAATGTATAACGAAAATTCACAGCTGATTGCTTTATGTAAGGTGGCTTGATATTGAACGCTGCTTCTAATATGAGGTGACAATGTATCAAATTTCCAATATGCAATATAAATGGCACCATCTTTGAATATGTATGACAAAAAAAGGAGTACCTGAAGCTGTGAAATGCACTAAAAGCCTCTGTGTTAAACGCCTCTCACTGCAGAAGGTACAAATCATTTGCATTCACAGCAAAATACATAGATGGACTGCAAGAACTCACAGCAGGAGTGTTAGGTCTTATTGCAAAAAGGGACAGATTTTTTTTATTGTCAATTTTGTTTTGGAAAACCTGATTGGCTTTGTGTTTTTATGTAATAATTACCAGTGACTTTAGCAGTGAATATGCTGTTGCTTACTGTAGCTATAGCCGCTGTATGCCTTTTGGGTTCAGTTCACACTCAAAAGAAGGTGACCAACAGTACAATATTTCCAAATGACACATAGGCATACTAAGTAGACAAGAGTTTGAATTGTGGTCACAAATGAACCACCACCATTGCAACATTTTAGCTGGAGGATCAAGGAGTTGTTAGTAATCCTGAGCCCTGGGCTTTGTAGTACGTAGTTTGAAGTATTGTAAGATTTTCAGGGACATTTGACCCTAATATACAGTAAATAGCACCTTCTGATGTGTGAGGTGTGCCCTGGGTCACTTCAAACAGCAACATACACCAGTCTTAGTGTCCTGCAGGTGACAAACATTTCCAGGCTGGGAACACTTCCGTTAATCTATCCATTTCCCAGGTACAGGCAGGAATGTCTTCACAATGTATTAAAAGGTAAAATGGAATAATGCATGAAACAGGTAAAGTTCATTATAATTACTCTGCAGTATAAACATTTCTTGAATGTTCCCTGCTTCCAAAACTAATTTTCTCTTGTCAATGTTCAGAGCTGTGAAGCCCAAGGCATGTAACTCCTCACATGCCATGACCAGAGTGAGACAGTGATTTACAAATATCATTTTCAGTTTGAACCACAGACATGTTCGGGCAGTGAAGAATAGAGGGCGCTTAAAAAAAGTTTACACAACTTTAATCATCGATCATACTGTTCAAAAATGACAGAATTTTATTTTAAGGGCGATAGGACATTAAAGAGCTGGTTTTACTCTTTTAAATGAAACCCTAACTACGTGTTTATTTTTAGTTGTTTTTCTACAGAGTAATCGATGATTAAAGTTGGGTATACTTTTTTTTTTTTTTGAAACACGCTGTACATGCCCAAAAACAAAAAATGATCGACAGCAGGTTTTATGTCTGTATGGGCTTGAGCCCTCCCTTTGATTCCGTAAATATACCGACCGCCTGTCAATACTCTGCAGATTTTGGCGTGTGAGGCTGGGCAGTCTCCTAGGTTTTGCAAAATGTGATGTTTTGTGATCTATTTGCAGACATAACATTCCTTGCCCATTGCTGATAACCCCTTAAAACTATCTTTTTGGTACTTTTCTTTATCAAGCTATTGTACAGGCTCTGCGGGAAGGCCATACTCTTTTCGTACATGTTTTTTGAACTACAGCGCAAAAAAACTGCTATGTTCCTGAACAATGACAGAAGTCAGAGCAGTTGAACTGGCCCAGAATAATACCACAGCTGACACAAACTCGAAAGCCATTGAAAACCGGACCTGGCAACCTTTGAGTCGCACTGAGATGGAAGCAGCGAAGAAGCCCAGCGGGATATTTATTTTGATTTCTTGTTTTTTGTAGAACCACTTTTCCTGACACTGGCCTTACTGCAGTTTAATGGCATCTAGCTTTTCCAAACCATTGGCTTTGAGAGACGGTCAGCTTTTCTGGGGAACAAACTCTCTTGGTGAAGGCTGGACTCGGTCCCACTGACCCGCGAAGGAGGTGCCTTTGTTTTTTTTCCCTGTAAATCAGGGCCGGCCAACGTTGGTTCTGCCTGCTCAAGCACTTGATGTAGATAGTTTGACAAGTATGGTTTCCTTAAATGCTGCTTTTTGCCGGCACTGAGGCAGATGTCTGCAGCCTGCATAATGGACTCTGCGTGTTTCAAAAGGCACACGTGGTAAACATCGATCAATTATGTAAGCTGCCCCACCTACCACAGTATTGTGTGCGCCGTTATGTAACAAACTCAAGTCCATATACCGTACAGCAAAACAGGCCTACTAAGGTTTGGCGAGAATTTAGAAGAGCACTCAGATGTTCATTCTGTTGTTCTGCCCTAATTTAATGTCTTGTCCACATTTTAATATAAAATGCTGGGAAAGAAATTATACATGACTGATAATTGCAAAGGGCATTGTCTGTAAAACATTCTGCAATATCTCAGTCTATAAAGGGGGAGGGGATATTGAGTTATAGGATATGAGAACCATTCATGTGTCCCTATTATTTTTACATACCATTTGAGCGAGGATGACCATGTCAAGCGAAGCAAGATGAGGGCCAATCCACAGGTAACCTGACAGAGGGAACTGATGAGAGTGAAAACTCAAAAAGGGTATAAATAACCTGAAATAAACGCTGGAATACAGAAAAGACCACTGAAAACAAAGCAGAAGGTGACATCAGGGAACCGGAAAGACAAACACACCGAGACAGAAAGGAAGCCTGGGATACATATAGGGAAATACATAGGGAAAAGCAAAGCAAACCGGGAAGTGAATTCAAGTGTGAGGGCAGGGAAAATTATGGAAAGACGTGTGGATACAAATAAGGGAAAGAGATATGCTAATTACTGGAACAGGGAGAGCAAGTGCGGGAGAGAGTTGATGGAGAACTGGTGAGTGAAGCAGTGTGGAAATGAGGGCATTATATAAACTAGGTTGCACTCTTGAAAAACTTGCTAAAATAGGAGATGGAATTCAGAGGAAGTATTTGATTAATAATTTTTTAAAATCCATACAATATCACCATTAATTTGTACATTGTCAATGTTGCACATCAGTGATCTTGGTCATTTCTTGACAATTTCAGGCTAATATATTGGTCTCGATTATTCTGGAAATAAATTGTGTGATTATCATTCAAGCGATCTTTAACAGGAGCAGATAAAAGCAGATACTGTATGTGTTTAAGGGTCAGAGGCTCATGGCATGCAACCAAATATCCCATAACACCGGCATCACCGCTAGGGGGACATTGAGCTTTGGGATGTTAAAGGGATATCCCCTTATCACTCTGATAGCCCGTCCATGGGCCGACAGGGAAGTTTAAAACAAACTACGTCATTTACACAGCTTGTATTTAACGTGAGATACTCATGCCACATATCTTCGGAAAGTTAAGATTCTTGTGATTCAGTTGATTCCAACCATTTCAAAATATAATCATCACAGCAGCTTTAATCAACGCCTGTGTCACAGCTTCATGCTGTGGTCCCATTGTGTGTTTTCAGCTAATGAGTCCCAGCTACTCTCATCTGCAGGCATCTGTTTGCAAAAACAAAAATTCAGGCGAGAGTAAAAACCTTCTACTTCAGTGTGTTCCAGCTTAGATTACTCAACGACAGTAGCACTTACAGTGATTCTTTCAGTTGGGCGAAATACCTCAGAGTGTTTCCTTTCAAAAGAGACCAAAACCATCCATATTCTCCTAACGGTTGAAGAACAGCTTTCAATTTACTTTGGGTACGCCTTGGATAGCCATTTTAGGCAAATTTTACCAGAGTGTTAAAGGGTATCAAACTCAACATTTGAGTGCAATATCGTACCAAAGCTATATTGCTGACCATGTGCATCCCTTTATGATTCCCTTCTACCTTTTGCCAAATGGTGATTCCAGTAGAATAATAAATCATGTTGCAGGACAGGTCTTAAACTGGCTTCAGAAACATACCCATAACTTCAGTTTACCCCAATATGCACCACTGACACTGATCTCAGTCCAATAGAGCACCTTTGGGATGAAGTAGAGGAAGTGGTTTGCAGCAAAAATGAGTCCTCGAAGCCCATAATCCATAAGGAATGTTTCAGGTAACTTTTGGAATTCACGACTCTAAAAATGTATGTCATGGTCTGGCCCTGCGGGCCCTCCCCTCTCCTGTTTGCACCTCCACCTCAACGAGCCACAGCTGCTGCTCGTTGAGGTGGAGGTGCTTTGCAAGAGTATTTAAGAGCTGCACTGGCAGTTATTCAGTGCAGTGGGATTCTGTAGGCTTTGTCTGTATGTTGGCCGTGTGTTTATGGAGCCCTTTTGCCGCTGCCACCCTGGGCATTTGTTTGTTGATTTTAAAATTAAATCTTACTTATAATTTACTCAGCCTGTGCTCTTGGGTTCCTCCTTCCTTGGGTACATGGTCCCTGTGCCCGCCGTTTTGTTGTCTTTAGCCGGCGGGACTAAACCATGACAATATAAGCTTTTCTGTGGGCTTATCGGTGGTATGTAAGGGGTCTTCCCAGCTGGTCATGAGTGAATGTGCCCATTCTAGAATGGAATTTAATCCTACTTTGTTTGGGAGCCTCAATGCTGTTTTGTTTCCTGTATGTTACTGCTGTTTCCACAACAGCAGAGGCTCCCAAACCTTTTCTGCACACCCCTCAGCCAGAATCATTTGACACAATCAACCTCTTCCACTCTAGAGTTGACATCGAAGGAATATTGTCACTGCTCTCACCTCGGCGTAAAGTGCATTATATCTCCAAACTCGATCCCATTTAGGCTTCCTAATTACCAACAAAGTGTTAATTTGTTCAGCTGCAAGGATGATTCCATGTCCATTTCCCCTCAGTTTGCTTTATAGTTCATTGCTATAATTATCCAGCATTTTCCTATCTCCATTTATGGTGACAAAAAAACCTAAATGTCGAATGAAGCTTCTGAATTCCTGCAGGTCACAAAAGGAAATATACAGTACTGTGCAAAAGTCTTGGACACCCTGCACATTTTTAGATTTAGATCTGCTTGAAATGTTTACCTTTTGTTTTCGGCATTCGAGTTGCTAAAGATAAAGGGTGAATTTGAAATTCCAAATGCTGATTTAAATATTATTATGATTATGACAAACAGCTTTGCATCAATGAGGAAGGCTACAATATGAGATTGTATGGATGTATGATTAAATTAAATTTCTCAAAATTCCATCCTGAAGTTGAATGGCACAGAGTAAATGCTGGCAAAGATGGTATTTAGATAAGGTTGAAATTTTGTTTAATAACATAACTGCCGTTCACACAATCTCATATCATAGCCTTCCTACAATTTTGTCAGAGGCCGAACTACAAAGGCCTAATGAATGAATTTGCTACTTTGAAAGTTCAACACATGGCATGCATACTAAATGATTTTAAATGCATGCCATGCGTCAATCTTTTGCGATACACTAATATCCAATTTACTAAATTATTTAATCACCAACGCTCCAACATAAGAGGAGTTGGTAATTTAAAAAATGAATTATTATTGCTTTGCATGGCATCCAGTGTGCAACTACGCTTCACTGCAAATTCAACCTATTCTTTCTAATGCTGAAAACATTATGATTAAGTGCAATCTAAAAATAAATTAAAAAAATTAAAAATCCCAGAATGGGAGATGATATTCAAGGAAAGTTCTGGATTAATTAATTATTTATTTATTATTATTTATTTTTTTTTTTTCCATCCATACAATATAACTATCAAGTCTGTTGTGAGTGTTACCCTTCAGTGATCTGTCATTTCTTAATACTTTCTTAATAATAAATAATAGTCTGGATTATTCAGTGAAAAAATTGTGAGATGATTGATCAAGCAATCTTGTACAGGGTCAGCTTGAAAGCAATCATGCATTTAAGGGTCAGAAACTCACAGCACGTCATTAGAAAATCCAGCAATGCCGATGTTACTACCATACGTACCAAAAAAGAGTCCATGAAAGTCATTTGAAAAACATGGGGACAATTTAAAAACAAAGTGTTTGTGGCTTCTCCCAGAGATTTTGATGAACTGCAAGACTGCATTCGAAATGAAGTTCAGGCTTTGTGAAATGATCCAGCTATGGTGAGACGCGCATTTGTGGACATCTGCCATTACTGTCAGCTTTGCATCAAAAGGGGAGGTGGACATGTTGAAGGTGTCGGTGCATAGGCAGAGGGCAGTGTGTTGATGTTCACTGACTTTCATGAACTCTTTTTTTTTCTGACTTCCATCGATAAACAAAAATTGGTAAAATGAACTTTGAATCTGCCATTTTCAAAGGTCATTTAATCAGTCATGCGCAACAGTAATGTTGCAGTCAGTGGTATCCGTGAAGAGCAAAGAATGGCCTTTTTCTTGGCAAATTGCAAAGAAATGGTGAAACGATATAAACATGGGTTTTTTTTTGGTTTTTTTTTATGTGGCATCTCCAATCCCACCCGAATGTGGAATGTCCAATTGGGGAACTATGTACAAGGCTTTCGCATCTGCGACCCCCTGTTGCCAATTCAGGAGAGTGAAGAAAGTTCGCGGATTTCCTCCTAAGCACGTGCCTGTCAGCCACTGCTTCTTATACACTCATTGGTTTAGTCATTGCAAAGTTCAGAGCGAGGGCAGTGGATATCCGAACATAAACGAGCTTAGAATCTTTTTGACGAGCGCCCGCCTGGCCAACAGGATGTGCCAAAGGAATGAACAAAGCAATTTATATTACCCTTCCCGGCAGACCCTTCCCAATTTGCATCCCTGTAGCGCATCGGCCTATTGCACGCTACTTCTGAAAAAGCTGCCGACCACTGCCAGATGGTACGACCGGGGCTCAAACCCATGCTGTGATAGTTACTTCTGCTTCGCAATGTGATGCTTTAACCGAGTGAGCAGTTATAAAAATGGTATATTAACTCGCTGAAGTTGATTTACCTTCTTTTGGATACGCATTACACAATAGTATATCGTATATAATATATAGTACAACCCCTATTCCGAAATAGTTGGTATGAACTATTTTTGTAAATAAAACCAAAATGCAGTAACTTTCAGATCACATGGGCCAATATGTTTTTATAATAGAACATAGATAAAATTTTAAAAATTAAATTTTCAAAATTTCTAGCTGCAACAGGTCTCACAAAGGTTGGGACACAGGTAAAAAAGGGCTGAAAAAACAATAACTATATTAGAGAATCAGCTGAAAAATGTGTTACATGATTGGCTATAAAAGGGATTTCTTAGAGAGGCTGAGTCTCTCAGAGGATGGCAAGAGGCTCTCCAACATGTGAAGGCTTGCATAAAAAAATTGTGGAATACTTTAAAAACAATGTTCCTCAATGTCAAATTGCAAAGGCTTTGAAGGTCTCCTTATCGACAGTGCATAACATCATCAAAAGATTCAGAGAAACTGGAAAAAATCTCTGTATGTAAGGGACAAGGTCAAAGACCTTTACTGGATGCCCATGATCTTCGGGCCCTCAGATACCACTGCATCACTCACCGGCATGATTCTGACATTGACATTACTAAATGGGCCCAGGAATACTTCAAGAAACCACTGTCTGTAAACACAGTCCGCCATGCCATCCACAGATGCCACGTAAAACTCAATCATGCAAAAAGGAAGCCATTGTTGAACATGATCCAGAAGCGCCGCCGTGTTCTGTGGGCCAAGGCTCATTTTAAATGGACTGTAGCAAAGTGGCAAAGTGTCCTGTGGTCAGACGAGACATAATTTGACACTCTGTTGGAAATCATGGGCGTTGTGTCCTCCAGGGTAAAGAGAAGAAATACCACCCCTCCTGTTATCAGCGTTCAGTTCAAAAGCCAGCATCTCTGATGGTATGGGGATGCATTAGTTTATATGGTGTTGGACACTTGCGTGTTGTAAAAAGCACCCATGAATGCTGAAAGGTATATAAAGGTTTTAGAGCAACATATGCTCCCCTCCAGATGATATTTATTCCAGGGAAGGCCTTGTGTATTTCAGCAGGACAATGCAAAACCACATACTGCAGCTATTACAACAGCATGGCTTCATAGCAGAGGAGTCCATGTGTTGAACTGGTCTGTCTGCAGTCCTAATCTTTCACCGAATGAGAACATTTGGCGCATAATTAAAGGAAAACTCTGTCAAAGGAGACCCAAAACTCTCCAGCAGCTGGAAGCTTGTATTAAACAAGAGTGGGATCAAATTCCAATGGCTAATCTCAAGAAACCTGTCTCCTCAATACCCAGATGCCTCCACCCTGTGTTAAAACAAAGAGAGGATGCTACACCATGGTATACAGGCCCCTGTCCCTACTTTTTTGAGACCTGAAGCAACCATAAAATTTGAAATGAGCTCATTTTGTGGATAAAATTGTAAAACTTCTCAGTTTCAACATTTGCTATGTTATCTCTGTTCTATTGTAAATAAAATACTGGCTGGTGTGACTTAAAAGTCATTACCTTTTGATTTTATTCACAATTTACACATCGTCCCAACTATTTCGGAATTGGGGTTGTGTGTTTATATATACACGCCCACACAGTGGGTTTCAAAGCTACTGGCACTCCTGACTGGCAATGCACACACAATACAAAAAGAAACAAACTGTAGAATTATATAGAAAAGGAATATACCTATTAATCTTTCAATGGGAACAAGCAAAATCATAACAATCATTTGATCCAAAATAAATTTCCACAAAATCAAAGTTATAATTATTGGTACTCTTTAATTAGTACTAACTGCATCCACCTCAGTCAAGGATAAGGTTAAGACACACGTTCCATTTTTCAGAACCATTCCTTTAAGCAGATCCTTTCAAGATTCTTCACATTTTGGGGTTTGCATTTATTAACTTCCACTCAGTCCACAGGTTTTCATTTGGTCTGAGGTCTGGCGCCTGGGATTGCAGAACGTTTATTTTGTTGTCATAGAGCCATTTTTTTTTTTGGAAAGTCCACCTACGACAATCTCCCAGCCTTCTGGCGGTAGCAACCAGATTCAGGCCTACCAAAGCTAACGGCCAGGCTGAAATAAAAGATGGTCAGATGTCTACCTTTTTCAAATAACCAACACTACCAAATTGAAAACGTCACATTTCCACAAAACTTCGCACCACAATACTTTAAAGTCATTACATTTTCACCAGAACCAAACTCATGAAATGGCATGGCCTGTATCAAACCTAGAGATGAACCATCTGTGCACGCACGCTCTCCTGTGGAAGTTCTGGCGGAGAGAAAATGCCCGGGGATCATAAGACACAGCAAGGATGTTTTATGTTCTTTCTCAGAAATACAGATACCTTATGCCAGGGCCGGCACCAGAACTGAACATTTGGGGGCAAAGATACATCCATTTATGACAACAATTAGTCCTAAATTAATTAGACAGAGCGACAGATTTCAGCAGTTGGTTTTCATTGGTATGATTCACCATTTATTCACAATTGTAACAGAACAATAAACTTGTTAAAAGACTATTTGTCGTAATCCCTCAGTTCTACAACAACGCTTCACTCTTTTAGCAAGGCATGATGACAGATTTTACGGGGCATGTCCTGTTATGCTTACACTAACATATACATGAATGTGCAGATACCAACTGTAATATATAAAGAAAATCACTCGCTGCGGTGAAGTAGCATGTAGGAGTCAACGTAATGGAGCACAAATACTAACACAGACTATAGTGGCATTTCTCCAGGAAAAAAAACAGTGCCTTCCCGTCACAAGCATCAATTGAAAGATACTTTTCAGGAGTAATTCCAGGGAATAAATGCAACTGAAATGCCATTCCATTCATTTTAAGGCATAAATTCATCTCAAATGAAAAATATGTAGCATTCAGCTAAGGCTCTCACACCATCTGCAGGCATTTTGAAGATTCTCCTCGGTGGCATTAAGTATGCGCAGTTGGTTCGTCTCTTAGTTTGTTACAGGCTGTCTGAGCTTGGTTCATTGTTTGGAGATCATTTCGGTTAGATTTTTTAAAGGAATATTCCTTACATGATGTAGAATGACCTTGTGTAAAAAAATAAAAAAAAAAACCCGTTCATCACCAGAAAATGACTTTAGCTGGGTTATCACAAGCAGGGATATGGGTGACCCATTGGCAATTGCAAATGATGAGACATCTGTCCCATTGCGTTTTCAATTTGGCAAGGTGGGATGATGCATTGGGGCTCGATGCAAAGGCTACTAACACGAAAGCCCATCCAGGTAGGCTATTTCAAGAGTTAGACCACTTTTAGAATGGTTTAAAAAATCAGCAGCCTAATCGCAGGGCTGCCATATTGCTTCGCATTCTCACGCATACGGCGTAGGTCTCACGTATTTTCGTGACATATTCACCGAAGTCAGCAATTGTTCAATCAGCGCATATATGAATGAGATTCTTACAGGTAATTGAAGTCCTTGTGCATAGTAGTTTCAGTTTCACTAGCGTAGCGGTGGATTTCACCAATAGTAACACGGAAAGCGATTATGACTCTGGACCTCTTGTGCTTTTTTTTATTTGGGGATTGAAAGCAGTGAATGCATTTCATGATCATTTTGATTGTTTGAATGGAATAAGACAATTGGAAATGTCTTTATGCCATTCCATTGCCTCCAATTCCTGAGTAAAGAAAAGAGTGAGAATTCCAGGGTCATAATCGATTTCGATGTCACTAGTGGGGAAATGAACCGTGATGTACGTGAAACTGATAAACTTTCGTTGCACAACGACTGTAATTGTGCAAGAGAATCTCTTAAATGAGCATTAATTGAATAATTGCTGACTACAGTACAGGAACGCAAATGCCACCAAGAAGTGTGAGACTTGAGCCAAATGCGTTGGAGTCGGCAGCTCTGCACTCGAGAGAGCTGCGAGATATTTCGTCTAATTTGTTAGATAGGCTAGTAAAATTAGGCTACCACTATGAAACGTCCATTGCTGTATGTGTTGATGGCATTTCCAGCATTGCATCGGCCTCCTCTTCAGATTCAGGATATGTATATATATATATATATATATATATATATATATATATATATATATATATATATATATATATATATATATATATATATATATATATATATATATATATATATATATATATATATATATATAAAGTTCAATATTTGTGAACTTTGTGTAGCCATTGCTTCGCAGAAAGTCTTACTGTGCTACCCGTAGAATCTGTTGTCTTTCTCTGTCTATGATTGTAGCTAGCTAGGCTCTGGGCCAGTAGGGCGTTGGGGCTGTATACATTTTGAATATTCGCGAAAGTAGCTGAACTATCCAATCAGCGCGAAGCTCATATAAACACTGGATATTCATGAGGGAACTCGCCCGACTTCTCAGACTGCCTTTCAGTGATGGTTATAAGGTCATAAAATAAGCGATTAAAGGCACTTTTCCCACAAATAATGGGATGAATACAATGGCAGGGCATTGGGGATTAACACAAAATGTCGGGATATGTCTGTAAGGGGCACTTTAAAAGTATTTTGGTGCAAAGTTTTGTAGAAATGTGACATTTTCGATTTTGTGGTGTTGGTTATTTGAAACAAGGTAAACATCTGACTAACTATTGTGACAGCCTGACCATTTCATTGGTAGGCCTGAGATTGTCAGCCAAAATATCCTGATACTTATTGATATTCATTATGCCATTAATCTTAGCCAGTGTCCCTGGACCTCTTGAATTAAAACGGCCTAAAAACATGACTGACCCGCTATCATATTTCACCGTAGGTATGAGGTGCTTCTCCTTGTATGCATCTCTGTTTTGATGCCAAACATGCCGATGCTGTATCTGACGGAAACATGCAATTTTGGCCTCATCTGACCAAAGCCTCTTGTTCCAGTCATAATTTAAATGACTTTCGGCAAACTCCAAGCATTTGCCTTTATGTCTTCTGGTCAGAAAAGGCTTTCATCTGGCAACCCTTCCAAAAGGCCTACAGTTGTGGAGGTGGCACTTGATGATGCCTTTTGAAACCTGGCAACTGCACGATGCCACCAAAGCATCCTGCAATTCCTTCACAGTGATTCTTAGGGATTTTGTTGCTTCTCTCACCATCCTCCTCAGTAAGGTTCCCTCTTCTTTCAACAGCTCCATGTCTTTGGGATTTTTAAATAATTGCCTGACAGTGCTCAGAGCATTTTCAATCGTTTCTGAATCGTCTTGTCGCCATTACCAGATTTATGAAGGTCTATGACCATCTGCCTCTTTTGAACTGACAGATGTTTTTGTTTTCATGATGGTGTTGCATGACAAAGGGATATTGTTGGTCTGTTACCACATTTTTATTCCCTAATGAAACAAATGAGACAAAAGAGTCTGCAAAAGTGTTGAAAAGCTAAAATCTAGAATGAGCAAGAATGGGAAAACCTTTTGCTTTCAAAACTACGGTGCTTGGTCTCCTCAGTTCCAAAACACTTACAAGGTGTTGCTAAAGGAAGAGATGATTTAAAACAGTTGTAACAGTTGGCCTTGTCTCAACTTTTTATAAACTAGCTGCTGGCATCAAATGCAAAATGAGCAGATATTTTTCAAAAACAGTAAAATTTCTCAGTTTCAACACTTGATATATTTGTATACATTTGCCAAGTATTGCAGTCTGTTTTTATTTATATTTTACAAAATGTCTCAACTTTTCTGGAAACGAGGTTGTAAATAGGCTACAACTCACACATGACATTTTTATTAGAAGTAAGAACTGTACCAACCCAATAGTTGTGCAGCCCACAGGAAAAACTCCCAGTGCTCCAAATGAGCAGCTCACCCCTTACCTGAATACATTTATACTTGACGTGCACCACAGAAAACACCTGCATCTGGCCAGGAAACCACAGGACAGGCATAAAGAATAATTCACTTCAAGGAGATCTCTTACATACTCATATTTAAAAATTCAGTCCATAGCTGCGTACTGTAAAGCACAGTTTTGAAGCATTAAAAAATACAAAAAAATCTTTAAAATACTTTATATGAATAAAACACATTATACATTATATGAGTCTCACATATATTATATGAGTCGAAGGAACATGATTGTGTTTTGAATGCCTGCTTGAGTTTTGATGCAATAATTTATTTAAAAGCACAAAATTACTGATTAATGAGTCATGACTCGTGATTATTCTACACATTAACTATTAATATGACTGTACACATTAACTAGCTTTCAGCATTTTATGTGTGACAAATCTGGGAAGCGCAAAAAGTGATAAATCTTGCTTCAATTAAATGGATTTTGAATTGCGTATCATGATTTTATTATTAGTCAACACGGGTTCCGAGAGAAAGCCTGGTCTTTATGTGTTTGTACAGTATTATCATGATCCCTATACAGAAATTAGGGGTCCCTGAGGGGAGCAGTATAACAGCAGGATTTCGCTCACAGAAGCTTATTGACTGCCATTCTTCATACACCACTGCACTTATTGAATTTCATAAACAGCCTCCATGAAGTTTTATGCAAGATTAACATGAGAATATCCAGATCATTGACTGAAACATTCTGCTGTTAGAAGAAGTGGCAATTATTTTTTTTCAACTGAAATGCTACTGTATTGACTTTACTAATACAACTCTTGACAAAGTTTCTCTGACATACATTATCTGCCATTCATCAAACCCATTCATTTTTAATCAGGGTAATGGGGGAGTGGGGGTCAGGGGAGAAAATGCAAAAGGAAGGAACACAGCCTGTATCGTTCACCAATCCATCACAGGGTGCACTCACTATTCCCTCATACTCTCATATTTCTAGATATTTTCGAGCCTCAAATTAGTCTAATATGTAACTCCACAGAGAAAAGGTATCAGGTACCAGAGCTACCAGTGATGTGCCATCAGAAGTATAAAAGGCCTGCAGTTACCTTACCTTTGAGCGCATTATAATGCTGAATTTGTTCCAGTTTACTCACCCAATTAAGCTACTAAACATGGAATCACTCAGCTGCTAAGTAAATTGGTAACAAAATAAATTACACAGCTGAAAAGAATTCTGAAACAGAAGATGGATTTTTTTCAAATAAATTATTCAGATTATTGCCATCCTTACAATACGACACTGTATTATATGTAAATGTACACCACAGGTGACAATCATTTCCATCATTATGTCATTATCACATTTCAATTATTATAAGCTATATAATGATCTATATTATTCAGCAAGTAAATTGATTGGCAGATTGGCAGTAATCATGCATTAAAAGGTGAGGTGACTGCAGGGCATTCATACCCCTGACAGCTTGCCCCTGAGTGCTACCCAGGCTGTACACCATACCAGTGCAACACACATGCGTGAGATCTCCATTGCTAAAAAAGGTGCAATTATAATCCACTGCTTTTTAGCGGCGCCTTCAATTTTTGGTGACTGTTCATAAGGGATGAAATATACATATGGAAAACTGATCCATTGTCATATCCTGCATGAAATCATTTTCCATAAAAAGCAAAGTATTTGATTGTACTCTATTTTGTCAAAATGAAACACTGTATTAAGCAAAACTGGCTAAGCTAAAGATCAGCATAGTCCATTTAGACTGCAACAGGAAGCAACTCCAATAATTATGAAGGGCTCATTTTTCATTTATGAGGAAAAGACACAGTCAACACATGATTTGAAAATGAAAATAGTAGAAGGAAACAAGGGTGGGTAATAAGAAAATAGGCCTTTAAGACCTTTAATCCCGCATTTTAACTCTTTAAATGGAAAAAGAGAAACACTCTGCCATATCCAATAAATTTGTTTGCTTATATGTTTGAATATATAACATGTCTGATCATATTTTATTCTCTGGTATTCTTTGCAGGCAATTTTCTTTAGTGGTCAAGTGCGTGATCAAGTGATTGGTCATTCAACCAATCAAAATACAGTATCTTGCATGTTTTTCAAAACTAAGCACTCAGTAATGCCCTTAAAAACAGACATGTAAAAACAAACATTTGCATTATACAAAGATATTTAGCAGTGTCTTTCCCCATCATTTTATCAGCAGACAGACCCTCTCAACCTGTTTTGCCTGAGGAAGCCATATAAATATTGAAAGAATAGTCAGAAACCTGATGAACATGGTCGGATATTGCTCTTAAAAGACTTATTTTTATTCATTATTCCTACAGAGAGAGGATCATGGAAAATCTCAAACCACACTGTCTCAAAAGTATGCTGAGCTCGTTAATAAGAGACAAGAAGTCGTTTAAAATTACAATCAATGAAGATGTGACATCAATGTACATAAATTGTGGTCCTTTGTCAAAATTGCAGTAAATTGCTCCTTATGGTGAGTTCTTGAAATTGATCCGCTCAAATCTCATGAAACATTTGATCAATATGCTAATAAGCATATTTGACAGTGATAAATAATGTTCCTGAGGTAATTGAGAAAATGGCACATAGCAGAAATAAATCGACACAAGTTACATAAATGAAGGTTAAATCATTAAATGATGCTAGATTCTAACCAACATTGTTCTGCTATCTGATCAAAAATGGATTAATATCCATTCATCCATTGCCTCAACTACATCTTCCTCAACATGGTCATGGGGAAGCTGGAGCCTATCCCAGCTAACTACTGGTGAAAGGCTGGTCATCTCATTAATCCAAGGCAGGTAACACACTATTCATACGGTTAAACCAACAGGCAATCTCATCATCTCCTATTTACCTGACATGCATGTCTTTGGACTATTAGGGGAAACCAAAGTACCCAGAGGACGCTCACGCAAACCCTGGAAGAACATATAAACTCTGCAGAGAAAGCCCCCCTGCCATCATTAAACCCACAATCTTCTTCCCGCTAAGCAACAGTGCTACCACTGTGCCGACCATTTTGAAACATTTCTGTTAATATTTTTCCATTGAATCTTTACTGTATGTCTTCCTGCATGTGGCTTGCTTAGTTAGCATGCAGACGGTAGCTTCCAGCTCAGTCATCGGAGCACTGTGGTCAGTGGCTGCGTGCTCAAGCTCACACACCGTCGCCTCGTGAGCCTCGACTGTGCGCTGAAGTGGTTCAATAGAGTTTTCAATAGAGAATATCTGCCTAACAAATGTAATTTAAGACCGCAGGCTTGTGGACAATTCAGCAATTTTCCAGAATATCTCGCACCTGAGAGAGTCCATCACGGACTGTAGCAGTGTAGCATCGAGGTTGTTAGCAGCGTTAGCAGCCTCTGGCGTTGGGGAAGCTGGTATTGTGGGTTGCGGTACTTTGCAGCCCACTTTCGCGGAGTCTTTTTGACGAGCAGTTGACATCATGGTCAGTCAGGAATCAGAATATTTCAGCCAGATAGTATTAAAAGCATACAATACTATTAACTGTCCAGAGCTACTTTTACTTCGAATTGTACAATAAAAGATTATTTTAGGTCGCATTTTCTCAGAGCACGAAGGGGACATGTCTACTCTCTTCTGCGCTCGATAGCGCCCCCCTGTTGCAGTCAATGTTAACAAGATTCCCTGTGCCTTTAGAGCTCACACATCACCAATACATCTGAGAGCCACCACCATTCTTTACAGTGGGAGCGCTATATCTTTCATCTTGGGCCTCTCCAAACAAAGTGCTGATGGTCGTGACCATAAAGTTCTATTTGGGTCTCCTCACTCCAAAATGACAATATTCCAGAAGTTATGAGGTGTGTCAAGGTGTTGTCTGGCATATTCTTGGCCCGCTTTTTGTGGGATTGGCGCAATAATGGCTTACATCCTAGCAACTCGACCATTGTGCTCCTTGGAACGACCACACCATCTTTTTCTAGAACATTTTGTATTTCTCTTGAGGTAGATTGTGGAGTTTTCTTTGTTTCCTTCACCATTCTTCCGGGCTGAAATCTTTCTTGGACTACCTGACCTTGGCTTGGTATCAACATATCCCCAAATTTTCCACCTCTTAAACACAAACTGAATAGTATTGACTGGCATTTTCAAGTCTATGAATATCTCTTTCTATAACCCCAATTCCAAAATAGTTAGGACAAAGTGTCAAATGTGAAAAAATCAAAATGCAATGACTGATCACATGAGCCTATATGTTGTTAACAATAGAACTGAGACTTTTTACATTTTTATCCACAAAATGAGCTTATTTCAAATTTTCTGTCTGCAACAGGTCTCAAAAAAGTTGGGACACAGGCAAAAAAAGGGCTGAAAATGCAAAAAATATAATTTGTATGAGAGAATCAGCTGAAAGAACATTAACCAAGTAATTAAGTTACCTGGCATCAGGTGTGTAACATGATTGGCTATAAAAGAGATATCTTAGAGAGGCTGAGTCTCTCAGAAATAAAGATGGCCAGAGGCTCTCTAACCTGTGAAGACTTGTGTAAAAAAAATTGTGGAACACTTTAAAAACAATGTTCCTCAACGTCAAAGCTTTGAAGGTCTCATCATCAACAGTGAATAACATCATCAAGAGATTTAGAGAAACTGGAAAAATCTATGTGCGTAAGGGACAAGGTCAAAGACCTTTACTGGATCCCCGTGATCTTCGGGCCCTCAGACGCCACTGCATCACTCACCGGCATGATTCTGTCTTTGACATTACTAAATGGGCCCAGGAATACTTCAAGAAACCACTGTTGGTAAACAGAGTCTGTCATGCCATCCACAGATGCCACCTAAAACTCTGTCACACAAAAAGGAAGCCATTGTTGAGCATGATCCATAAGCGTCACTGTGTTCTGTGGGCCAAGGCTCATTTAAAATGGACTGTAGCACAGTGGCAAAGTGTCCTGTGATCAGACGAGTCCAAATTTCGAAAATCATGGGCGTCGGGTCCTCCGGATTAAAGAGGATAAAGACCACCCCTCCTGTTATCAGCGTTCAGTTCAAAAGCCATTATCTCTGATGGTATGGGGATGCATTAGTGCATATGGTGTGGGACACTTGCATGTTTTAAAAAGCACCATGAATGCTGAAAGGTATAAAGGTTTTAGAGCAACATATGCTCCCCTTCAGAGGACATCTATTCCAGGGAAGGCTTTGTGTACTTCGGCAGGACAATGCAAAACCACATACTGCAGCTATTACAACAGCATGGCTTTGTGGTAGATGAGTCTGTGTGCTGAACTGGCCTGCCTGCAGTCCTGATCTTTCACCGATTGAGAACGTTTGGCGCATAATTAATTGAAAAGTCCGTCAAAGGAGACCCAAAACTCACCAGCAGCTGTAAGCCTGTATTTAGCAAGAGTGGGATCAAATTCCAATGGCTCAACTTAAGAAACATTCTCAATCCTTCACTCTGTGTTAAAAAGAAGAGGGGATGCTACACCATAGTAAACAGGCCCCTTTCCCAACTTTTTTGGGACCTGTAGCAGCTAACAAATTTGAAATGAACTCAATTTGGGGATAGAATTGAAAATTTATCAGCTTCAACATTTGCTTTGTTATCTCTGTTTTATTGTGAATAAAATAATAGCTGGTGTGATTTGAAAGTCATTGTGCTTGATTTCATTCACAATTTGCACTTTGTCCCGATTATTTCGGAATTGGGGTTGTATCCTTTTCCATCTTTGAAAAGTTGAACTACCTTGTTTGGAAGGTCCTTAGACAGTTTTTTTCCGCTCCCTCTGGCTCAGTGTCCATCCAGAACAGTGCATCATTCAGGAGCTAACAAACTCAATGACTATACATAGACACTAGTTACAATTTAAAAAGGTGTGGAAAATCAACCCTTAATAGCCATTTAAACCTGAGTGTGTCACCTTGTGTCCATAAAACAAGGTCAAACATTCAAGGATATGTAAATGTGTGATCAGGGCCGTTTGGGTGATTTCAGTTATCACTATGATTTAAAAAGGAGTCAAACACCTATGCAATGGTAGATGACTTCAAATGATCACTACCTTAAATAAAAGACAATTTTTTTGCATGATGAGTCATATTTTCTAAATAAATGGCAAATTTCACAATTTCAGCGAGAGAATGCAAACTTCTGAGCAGAACTGTATGTGAGATATTACATATTGAATGAATTTTCACATTTTGTTTAACCGCAACAATTCCGACATGGCTTAAAGGCTTGAAAAGACTAATAGGAGAAAACATATAGCCTACAACAAAAGCTGAGTATATTCTAGCATTGGAGATTTCACTGAAAAACAAAAGCATCTCTCAGCCAACATGCCTTGGAGGAAAATTCCAGCACTGCCTTCTGGCAAGAAGACTTGCTGCAGAGAAAACTATTTATGTGGGACCTACGTGGCTGGGTCAGATGGACCTTTGCAATGAGACATACTGGCAGCATTATCGATGAAGTACTCTCAGTAAAAAAAAAAGCATTAATGGTCTATGGGGGTGTTTGTTCAATTCATAGAACATGTTTGAGGTTGACTCTTTGTATGCTAGTTTGACGCCACATATTTTACATTGAATTTGGATATCGCAAAGTTCCTTAAAGGGATATTTCAACATTTTGGCAAATTGGCCTATTTTCATAACCCTATAGTTATATGAGTAGGTACATTACCTTTAGTTTTCCGAGCCCATTGTTTTGAGATTCGGAGGGGGAAAGACGCAAGCTGCTCAGAGAACATAACAAAAGTGAAGGGTACAGGTCCCTCTCTCCTTCAAAACTCATCAAATACGCAATCCAGCAGCTCCAAAACGCTGTCGTGGACAAGTTGTGACCTGCGGATTCACCACGCTCCAAAATACTAATGTATAATTACGAGACAAAGTTATTTTCAAGGCCAATGCATAACCGGAACTACATTCCAGACATACCGGCTGGGCAGAGTGATTTCAAAAGCGTATGTTTGCTGCAGCTACTGGCAATGTCTGAGGAGCCCACTGCACACTTTGTCAATCCGCCCAGTGGGTTACTCAAGAAAGTAGTTCCGAGCATTATTGTCCAATGTTTCATAATTATACATTATTTCATAGCGTGGTGAATATGCAGGTCACAAGTTGTCTACGAGAGCGGTTTGGAGCTGCTGGATTCCGTATTTGATTAGTTTTGAAGGGAGTTTTTAAGGGGAGAGGGACCTGTATCGTTCACTTTCGTGATGTTCTCTGAGCAGCTCGCGTCCCCCCCCCCCGAATCTCAAAACAACAGACACGGATAAATAAAGGTAATGTATCTACTCATATAACTACAGGGATTATTGCAATAGACCAATTTGCCAAAATGTTGAATGAAGGAGCCTACTTCGCACTGCAGAAACTTCTACCATCAAATAACACTGCCAAAACCTGTGTTGGCGATAAAAAGAATAGAACCATGGTTTAACATTTTTTTACTCAAATTTTTAACCTTAACTGCATTGAATTTGAACTGAATGTTGTAACAGAATTCGAGCATTGTCTGACCAGAGGGTATTTTTCCAATCTTCAATAGTCAAGTGCCAACTGCTGCCTCATCTCCATGTTCCTCAGTGAAAGGAGTCAAACCTGACAAGGTCATGTACCCCTGTAAACCCATTCATATGAGGGTACAATATGCTATGTGTTTAGCGATGACATCTGTCTCAACACTGTCACACAGACAGTAACTGTCATGACAACTTGAAAAAAACTCTCTGTTCTGACCTCTCTGATTAAAAAAGGTGCTTTAAGCAAGATATCCGTCCCTCACTGGATGTATTTTGTTGAACCCACCACTCTGCAAATTCTGCAAATTGTAATTGTAAATTGTATCCACTCCGTAAATTGAGACTTTTGTACATTCTGGTTGGACTTCTGTTTTCCTGATGCTGGAAGCGCCATGTCTGGCACCTGCTATCACACTATAGTCAAATTAGCTTAGATGATGCACCTTGTTCATTGTAATGTTATGATAGGAAAAAATCCATCTCATCATGTCTGAATGCTTTATCTGTCAAGTGGCAGTTTCATAATTTTCTTACTGGGAAAGGCAATTTGCAGTAACTTGTAGGTGCACCATAATCTAGCAGGCAGTGAGTGCATATGATAATGATAGAATTAATATATTTTCTTTCCAAAGGTAGACTGTGTGCAAAAAAGTAGTCTCCCCTCACACTTTCTCAGTCCACATTTTAAAAATTGCTCAAAATGGCCAAATGAAGCTTCGGCCAACCTTGACCGTGAAACTGCTCTTGCAAGTGAGTGGTATGGACAAATGGCAGCAAGTCAGTTGTGTTCTGAATGCTTCGAAATCGGGAAATATGCCAAGACAGCTTACTCTGTGAGCATGCATTATAGATGAGCTTAGGGATGCAGTGCTTTTAACTGTGACTTCTCTGGCCTGACATGCATTCTCATAATTCACACATGATAAATTCGCAGGTTTAAATCTTTACAGTGCCAGATTACATCCCTCTGCAATAATTCCATTCTCTGATCTCCATAAAAAATAAATAAATAATGAGACAAGGGTAAAGTCAAAGACCTTTCCTCCTCCACAAAAACTGTCTTAAATTGGACATTACAGCTTTTTTTCACCAATAAATGGTTTTGGGAAGGCAGTGCATAAATAGTAGTGGTGTTGCTGACAGTCATGGCAGTGACTTTGAATGCATAATTAGATTTCCTGTATCCTGTTGCATTGCCTCAATAGATAGGATGTCAGAAATTGTAATTTGAGCTGCGGGGGGAATGTGTGTGTGTCCGCATGAGACAGACTGAAATGGTTTTTGAATGGCTGCCCTACCATAAAACAGCAGCACTGCAGAGCTCACAAAGAATAGTCGGGTGTGTGACGTGCCACACTGATTTTTGCTTCCAGGGGAAATTTCTATTACGTACTTGTATAAAATAAGTTTGATATTCATTAATCTTTCATCATTCTCCCTCCTCACTATTCATATTTGCATGAAAATTGGTAGACTTTTATACCATTCAAGTGGTAAATGTCATGCGTTAAAATGGGAGTCACCTAAATAAAAAAAAAAGACAACTGCTTTTTTATATTTATTTATAATATTATTTTTACTAATATTTTTTATAGTGTACAGAAAAGCACTGCAAAGTATTAATAGGACTTATCTTTTAGAAATGCCATTAATATCTAAATCACTTGGTTCCGCAAAGACAGATTTCCCTCCATGTCATGTAGTAAAACAAAGATTGGAAGCCATTTTGTACTTTAGAAATATGACTCAAGCCATGTGACCTATGATGAAACCATTCAGAGGACCCCTGAGGACAACCAGAGTTGGAGGCGAGTTAAAAAATGTGCTCCTATATTGAAGTTATTATCACCTTTTCCAGGTGTCATACAAAGTGACTCAGATTTGCGCGTCATGCGGTCCAACATCAAAAAAGTGTTTATAAAGTTGAACATTTTAAAAAGATTGATTTACACATGAAATTTAAAGTTTATAGGTCAATGTCAAGGTTAGTGTGGTGAATAGGTGGCCATGCAACTGCTTGTTAGGAATGAAAATGATGGAATCCGTCATGCACACAAACAAAATATGTCATGTGGACAAACATTTTTACAAATGACATGCTGTTTTGCCACATGACATAGAAGATTGAAACTGAATTATCTTTTTCTTTCTTAATTTTTTTAATCATTTGTAAAGTTTGTACAATTATTCTTAATTACTTTTAACTTTTGTAATACATTTTTGTATATTTTAAACATTATTTATATTGTTACAGTCGCCTCTTTCCAGTAAAGAGAGGGATGCACATTTCCGTGCAATGATCAGATCCTGCTTATTCAAAAGCAGAGTTTTCATTCTTTTTCAAACTGGTTATGGTTACATAGGCGAATTAATCGGTGAATCCTTTCGTCAACTTAGCTCTTACTTGTGGATGCTGCCATTGTGATTGTTTGTTGTAAATCATGTGACTAATCAGAGAGGCACCTACTGAGGAAATTATTATCTGGAAATGTCAATTAAAATGCACAATTTGTGTTTTCAGTGTATCTATGCGCCTAGAGAAAATAAACCCCACTGAACTTTTGTCCAAAATATTGGACAACATGCATCAAAGGGTTAAACTCACAGATGATGCCGAGCATGAAAATAAAATATTCACTGCGAAACGGCACCCAAATCCGAGCTCCTGATGCTTTTTTGTTAAAATGGTAAATAATCTCTGTTGATAGCTGCTTATTTTGACCTCAGGACTGACTTTTTCTCCAGATAGCTGGTCATCTGTAAAACAGAGCATCACTAGCAATCACTGTTAAAAAGGGTTAAATAAGAATAATTGTAAGCATGCAATCGCGATCAGGAAGACTTTTTAGGTTGCCGGCCGTAGGTCAGTAACCTATTGTTGTCACTTTGCGTCAGGCGGCGTCGTCAACATCGTCCGTTTAAAGCCGCGAAAAATGGTCTGATGTATTTTTTTAAATGTGGGGATGTGATCAAATGGGTCATCAAGTTAATGCCCGAGCAAAAATTTTTTTGATTGATTCGTTCGTTTAGACTTGTCGGCCATTTTTATGTTGAGAATGGCCATTTTTGGCACTTAGGTGCAATTTTCTCAAAAAGTATCTGATGATTTTTTTTTTTTTGCAGCAACGGAATCAGTATCATGACCTGCTTCAATGGCGTAAACGGCGTTTTGATTGAATCGCTCTTTCATAGTCAGTCACATTTGACCTTGGGCCTCAAGGTCAAATTCAAATGGAAAAAATCTGCTATAACTCTTTTAATATAGCATTTAGAGCTTAGGTATGTATGAGGCACCTATAGGCAATCAGGTATGCCGAACATCGTGAGTCAGTCACATTTGACCTTGGGCCTCAAAGTCAAGGCTAAATGGCAAAAATGTGCTACAACATGCTTCATATAACATTTAAAGCTTAGATATGTATGAGGCACTTATAGGGAATCATGTATGCCAAACATTCTCGGTTGTTTGAATTTGACCTTGAGCCTCAAGGTGAAGGTCAAATGGCAAAAATGCATTATAACAGCTTAATGTGGCATTTAGAGCTTAGGTATGTGCGTGGCACCTATAGGGAATCATGTAAGCAAAACATTCTCTGCAAGTTGAATATGACATTGGGCGTCAAGATCAAATGGCAAAAATTGCTATAACTTGCTGAATATGGAAATTAGAGCTCAGGTATGTTTGGGGCGTCTATAGGAAACCATATGCTGAGCATTCTTGGGCAGTCAGTCAAACATGATGTTGGGCCTCAAGGTCAAGGTTATATGACAAAAATGGCCCATGTTTAATATTGTTTTTAGAGCTTAGGTATGTATTGGGCACTAATACCAAATCATGTTTGCTGGTTATTTTGACATATTGGATTTGACCTTGGGCCACAAGGTCCAGGTAATGACAAAACAATCTAAAAGTCCTTTAATGTTGGCTTGAGATCTTCGGTATGTATCGGCTACTAATGACAAATCATGTATGCTAATCAAACACACCATATTGGATTTGACTTGGGTCTTCAAGGTCAAGGTCATGTGACAAAAACGATATATTTATTTCCTCGTTTAATAATTTCTTTAGACATTAGTATGTATTACACTTCACAACTCGTGAAATGTTTTGAAAGAGTTGTTCTTGAGCACTTTAATAGGCAGGTCTGTGCTTACCAAGACCCGCTACAGTTCGCGTATAGGAGGGGTGTAGGCGTGGATGATGCACTACTTCATATGCTTTGACTTCTCTAATACTTTTAATACACTCTAGCCGCACATTTTAGGTAATAAATTGGTTGATTTTAATATAAACAGTAGTACTGTGGGATGGGTCATGGATTACCTCACATGCAGACCCCAGTTTGTGAGACTTGGCAGTGAGGTATCCAACACCATTCTGACCAATACAGGAGCGCCACAGGTTACCATACTGTTGCCATTTTTATTCACCCTCTACACCTCTGACTGTAGGAAAAGTCTGTCTGCTGGCTGCCACCTGCAGAAATTTTCAGACGGTTCTGCACTTGTCGGTTGCATCGTCAATGACAGCTGAAAGTTTTGTCAATTGGTGTGATAAAAACCAATTAATTTTAAATTTAAGCAAGACAAAAGAGCTTGTAATTGATTTTAGGAAGAAATAGGCTAAGGTAAATCCTGTTCTTATTAAGGGTGTGGCTATTGAGTCAGTTCCTTCTTTTAAGTAACTTGGTCTTGGTAGACAAGAGGCTGGACTGGAAAGAGAACAGCAGTGCTGTCTTTAAAAAGGCTCAGTCCAGGCTGTTTTTCCTCAGGAAGCTGAGGTCCTCTGATGTCAGCAGGTCATAGTATTTTAGCAAGTATTCTCTTTTACACTGTTGTTTGTTGGGGGTGGGGTTAAAATCAGAGGACAGAAATAAAATTAATAAATTGATAAAGAAGGCAGGAGCAGTTATCGGTGTAATCCCTGACTCACTGAAGGTAGTCTTGGAAAAAAGAACATGTAGGAAGCTCAGGAGCGTGCTGCAGCACGAAGACCACCCCATGTGCAACGTTTTTAATGAGCTGAAAAGTTCATTTAGTAACAGCCTTCTTCTGCCGAGGTGCTCTACGGAAAGGTTTAGGAAATCCTTTCTGCCTGCTGCAGTTAGACTTTTTAATGACCGTGTGGGAGGTAGCTGATGATCAACCTTCTGTTTATGAATAGGTTAATTTAATGTCTGTATGTATGTATGCATGTATGTATGTATGTATATATTTATTTATTTATTTATCTACATAACATTACAGTGACGTTTCTTGTATTGTGCTGCTGTGCTTTTGACTTACCTAGTACTGTCAGAGATGTACATCTTCCTTGCCTGGTGCCTGTTCACTGTCAAACGGTGACATTCAGTTTCCCTAGTAGGAATAAATAAAGTATTTCATCATCATCTTCTTCTTCATCACCATCATTAGGCACTAACCGATATATAATTAAAATTTTATTGCCAGCAACCTTCAGGGCCCTTGGCACTCTAGTTTAGAGATCCGGATGAACTTGACCCTGTCCTGAACCTGTCACAGCAGTTCCAGTGTTTTGTAGGATTCGAATTGAAAAATGTTTCCACTTCCTATGTTGTCTGTTGCCTACATACGTAGATTAGGGGTACCAACAGAGGTGCACTCACCTGGATATAAGGTCAGTGGTCAGCAGGGCATCAGGCAAAATATTACCGGGCTGATGCATGGGCAATTTTAGCAGTCATCTCTAAAGTGTCATTAAGATTCCCTTTAATACATTTTCCATGACTTGAGAAAATTTTGTCATTGCTTGAACTCCCCCCACGGAGGTCCAGGCAGATACTTAATATCAGATTATTGGGTGCTTGTTATCGGTCAAAACTTGGCCTCATAAATATTTGTTGTCAAAACTATGCCAGCAATAAATAACCAAGGGTTGGAACCTGTCACTGCAGCGCAAAACAAAAAAAAAAATCTGCTTTATCTTGACTGCTGAAAGGCTATCCTCTCCCACTAGAGCCCAGCAAGAGCTCAAGGAGCTGGCCACCCGATCGCACCACCAGTGACACCTTGAGCTTCCAAATGCCATTCTGTATTCGGTGCTGCAATGGTCAATGACTGGTGGTTTGGTCTTGCCCATCCCTTGAGTTCATTTTTATCAAATCGATGAGAGGGGCAGAGAGAGTACTTTCTTTTCTGTTTTGACCCAAATGAGTCATTGTTTTTACCTGGCGCTTGTTTTTGCTCCTCTTCTCGCAGTGATTCATCCTTGCAACTGAAACCCTGAGTAACCTCCCTATATTTATGCCTGACTGACCTCACATCCTGCCTACTTCTTCCTTTTGCCTCTTTCCCCAGCTCTCGTGTATTGAAATGCTTTTTGTCTCGGCCTTGTCCCATGATCATATGTGATCATTCCCCTCAGGTGTGACAAAAGTCTTGGTTGTCTCTGGTTTTAGTATGGTTTGAGCTGGTAATTTCAGGCTGTAACAAATGACTCCCATTTTGATAAATAAAATGGACATTTTATTCTGATCCCAACCATTTCTTAATGTTTTGTGTGTGGAAACACATGGCAAAGTTCTATCAACAGTCAATTTCACCAGGTCCTCGTTGAGAAGAGCTGATGATTTGCAGAATGTACATAATTATTTCACAGGCATACCATCGTAGCTACAGTAAGGTTGAGTATGCAATCATTGGTAGGGTGCAGAATGCTGATCTTACAGCACATGATTTCACTTAACCTGTTCTATTCACTTTACTTCATTAGCAATCAATCAGCTGATTCACTCAACTTTAGATAGTATTGTTTTTTGTTGCATCACAAAGCTGTAGAGAATTTTGACATTAAATCAAGAGCGTAGCTTTGCATATTGACCATAGGTACATGTCCATATCAACATTTTAAGAAGCCAGATTGTCCCTACCAATATTTCAGCAGACTCGCTCTTGTCATCTTTCCAGAAAAGCCATAAAAGACCGAGTTGTTGAGACTACATCTCCAAGACAACCTATTTATGAATTCTAAATTGACCACTCCATTCAGATCATGAATATTCTTTTCTGTCTTAAGCGGGCTACTGGATTGCCAACTTTGTTGGCAACTAGAGACGCACAACTGGATCGCCGGCTTTGATTGCATGGTGTTTGCTATGCCTTGCCCGTTGAAGAAAACCGTAATTTAGCATTTGTTCCAGATTTTTCTTAATCACGCAACTATAGCACTTTTCCCATGGTCCAACTCATATCATATATTTGATAAGGTAGTATCACTTTTGCGGAAATTTCATTGTCTGAGATCGTGAGAAAAAAAATATTGTTCCATGTAATGCTATTAATATTCAGCCAAAATTAATGGCAAGTGTAATGTAGGGAACTTGAATCGATGCGGCTTAGCACTGTAGCAGGCTAGCTAATTGCCACTCTTATAACTAAGTGTGCTTACAGTACCTTTCCATAGCTAACCATTATATAAGTGAAAACTTGCTAGCTACCTAAAGTTACTTTTTATTGGAAAATTATGTCAACTAATGTTAGTTAATCATGTTCCCTAGTTTCTATTAGCAAACTAGTCACATGTTGGCTAGTAGCCAGGTTGCTAGCTATAGTAGGCATAACACATGTGGATATATCAAATTATGAGAAATCCCACGATGCTGCTATTATTAATGTATTATTTTGTATGCGGGAACCACGTCAGCAAGCTGTTGAGGGTACCGGTGTATTAGAGCTTCAGGTGAGGTCCTAATTATGAATTATAGTATGGAATTATAGGGAAGGCCTTAAAGTTACTCTAATGATGTTCAGCAAATATAACCTTTGAAAGTTGAAATGTCCCAACCGACTTTGCCTCAGTGGGAAAAATGAAAGACACAAGTTATCGTAAATTGTAAATCTAAAATGATTCAGTCCGATAAAACGCTCGGTTTGCAGCTTGTCCAACTCACAGATAGACGGTGGTCCATTTTGAAGTGTTTTTCTCGGCTGCAGTCGCGTTACCGCCCAGAGAGATACTTAATGGACGTAAATTGTCTATGATGATTTTAACATTCTCTAATAATAAAACATACTATTATGTAATTAAGAAACTTATGAATCGGTAAGAGTATTTCAACTGCCCGATATTGCTAACCTTCATCATAAATGTTCATTAAATTAATAACAGTTGTAAACTTGTATTCAAAAATCAAATCAAAAGTATTTGGATGGCGACAAAAATATTAACGGAAGTTTATGTATGTGGCATCTATCTACGAAGATTATGGAGGCTTTATACTTAGCATCATAAAAGAAACAAAGAGACGCTCATTCAGATAATCTCCGTACACAGAAACGGCAGTATATGCACTCAGATTTGCAAAAATTTCCCAGCTAGCGCGCTAGGCGCACTCACATTAAAAATGCATCCCAACCAATTGTCACATTAAACCTACGCCGTTGCATTAAATGTTAATGAAACAGCACAGCTTTGCTTGCATCTGTTTGCCAGGCCTGCATGAAGTCATTTCACACCAGTTTTAAAATGTTGTATCTGTTATGTTCAATGCTGATATGATATGCTTAACAAGATTATCCACTTGGAAATAATTGCTTTTTACAACCTCATTTCAGAAGTTGGGATGGTATGAAAATTGCAAATAGCGACAAAAGTCATTGATGAAGAAATTACACTTGACATGTATTTAAAAAAAAGGCAAGATATTTTTGTTTTTTGGCACATTGCTGTTTTCTTAGAAATAAACATTCATTTGAAATTTTATGCCTGCAACACATTTGAGCAAAGTTAGGGCTTTGGCATGTTGATATTGACTGAGCCCTACATCACCTTTCCTTCCAACAGCCATCTTTGTAATTGTAATTTTAGAACTAAGAATCCCAGTCGTTCCAGTTTTCATGGACTTTTTTCCTTTTATTCCTTGATATCCATGTTGAGTTCCTCAAATGTCTGAGAACTTTATTGTGCTATTTTGCACTGTCTTGAAGCATTGCAGATTTTCAACGCAGAACAGATCTGGACTACAGGGAGGTTACTCCAGTATACAAAACGCCACATGATATAATGTACAGAATGGGGCTTACTATTGTCTTGTTGTGGTAAGCAGTGGCGAACCTTAAAAGATGCAACCTGCAGCAGTGGTTCCCAACGATGGTCCTTGGGGCTCATGTGCATGTTGCTTTTTGTTCCAATCACAATTGCAACAGTAGAATTTTAACAAGCAGTTAATTTATCTCAATTAAGTGCATTTCTCCTTTAGAGCAGTTATTTACACTCCTAAGCCATATTGTGACAGAAATACCCATGAATGCCATAATTGATAAAAGACCCATGAACAGATGGTGTTTTTTCTCCATTGCACATATTGTCAGGTAATATTTTAAGTCAGTGAAATCATACACAGTAAAATCAGTAAGCTCTAAATTGCGTTCCAGAACACAACTGCTTAAAGTTCTTTCAAAATACTTTGCACGAACTTAATTACATGACACAAAACAGGTTTGACTCTTTATCATTTGCTTGCAATAAATGGTTATATGGTTAGTTTTCATGAACATGTGTCAATCAGTTTTCACCCATTTGGTACCTTTTGTTTGATTGGTTGAAGTTTTTCCCTCTTTTTGTGCAGTTGTTTGCAATATCAAAATGAGGATATGGAATTTTTATTCCTGATGGCATGCACGGATATCTCAATGAACATGTGACATTGAGGGGGCACATCTCCCCTAAACATGAAATGCACTGAATTAAAACAAATGAGCGGGACTCACACTGGAGACTGCTGGCCTAGAGAACACCAAATTTTGCCCAAAATGCATATATGTCCTTCAGTATCAATGGCACTGACAGTGATTTTCAAGTTACCAATTCCATGAGCACTAACACATCCCCAAACGGTGAGAGACGATTGCTCTGAACGTTACGTTGGTCACAAATTGGATGGTCATTTTATTCTTTAGCCAGATAAGCACAACATCCACTATTTCCAATAATCAATTTGTAGGTTGACTGGTCTGACAAGTGCACCAGTGTTTCCTGTGCATATCAATCCATTTCAAACCTTGAGAAGACTGCAGCATTTCTTAACATTTTTTGTTTTCACAAACATGAAATTCAGTTACCCTCCGAATTGATTTTCAATCGCCTTCTTTACCATGGGATTTTTCCAGATTCCGTGAGTCTTTTAAACACTATGCACTGTAGAGTCTGTTGTTGCTTTTAAACTGTTGGATTATTCAGTCACGCTGGTTGCCGTGGCAAGCCTCGATCATTCTATGCTTGTAAATGAATGGGGCTTGTGGATGCAATATTTATGTCCAAGCATGGAAGCATCACCTGCTCACCTGAACAGTGGTTTTTTTTTTTTTTACATTTCAACACCTTCTGAGTTTTATATTTTTCCTGTGCACTCTTCATTGAAACATGTCACAGGCATCAAATTCATAAGTTGTATTGTTTTGAATTTAATACAGTATTAAGATGATAACAAATTACTGCGTCCTATTTTTTTATTTCATTTCTCATACTGTCCCAATTTTTTGAAAAGGGGCTTTCAAATGCATCAGACTAAGGCAAGGACTATAAATTAAATCTGATAATTTTCTTTAAACTTTCATAATCTCTGATGGGGGAAAAACATCTGTTGCAGAACAGACTGCCATCCTTACAATCTTGCATTGTCTGTCTGTTTCTTTTGTCATCATAATTTCTTAATCATTGTAAGCCGCATAGTAATATTGGTTATTCAGTAAATAAGTTGTTCAGTTGTTACTCGGGCAAAGTAGTGGGGAATGGGTCGGGAGCACTTTTTTACTGAAAGTTGAAGTTTTTATCAACCTCAACGGCACTTCTTTAGTTTTTCCCCCTCTTATTACTGAAGACATATTTGTGCCAAGAGCAGCCAGTGTGGCCTTGTCTTGAAAGCAATAAGCCATAAATGAACTTAATCAACTTTAGTATGCAAATTTCTCATCAGCGGCAAATCCTGAATCTGATTACAAGGGTAATGAATTCTGGTAATGACTACTGAGAAAGAAGGGAGTAGTGTACTAATTTTTTTTTTTTTTTTTGTTGCTCTTGTTTGCAACTGATTATATGAAACAGAGAAGTTTAAAACATTTTAATCTTCCGAGACTTGTCACCTTCTCATGCATCCTTTGACAGTGAGTCATTTTCACCAAAAAAGGGAGCCAATACAATCTTTTGTTGCATGTGTCACTCAGTACAGATACTGATTGAAAATGCCAGACGCTCATTATACAGCATGCTCCAACATGGGCAAATACTGAAATTTTTGAAAGTATTGAAACAAAGGTGGTTTGGGCTTTCTGTTAACAACCATTACCATGACCAAATATCTTTAGACTAAACCGGTCCTAGAATGTAAAACTATGCGGTCTTTATCGTGGACAGATGATGCGTATCTCAGTTTTGGCATGATACTGCCATGTGGGATTGTCCAGATGGTGGCCTATAATTGGTGGAATGTTTTTGGCTGTATTATGTTGCTGGGTATGAAACAGCAGGCTGTGAACAACCCATCAACCAGGTCCTGATGTGCAAGCCCGCAACATTTCAAATGGCACACGGGTGCCTTTTTATTAAAATTCATTTCAACATGCTACATATTCAACGGGCTGTAAACAATGTAAACGTAATGGCCCGGACATCCATCTAACAACTGTGGAAAGCAGTGCGTAAGACAGATACACATTCAAGCATATATCAGGGCCAAAAATGATTATCAATTCTTTGATTAAAAAATGGTGGAGAAGAACTTCTGTGTGAATTGAAGTTATCACAACAAGCATAGTTCATTTTTTTCCAATAAAGTATAGAAACATTCATGCATATACTTATAATGCACAAATGTGGTGAGCTTTTTGATTTGCAATGTTAAACACAAAGCCATGAGTAGGGGAAAAATCATAATGTCATAAATAACAGATATTGTCTGTCACTGTATGGATGGTGACCGTAATACAAGAAAGCCATTTTGTGTAGAGAGCCTGGTAATGTTGCAGAACTGCTGATGAAAATTCCTGGCTTTGTTTCATAAGCATCTCAAGTGAGGAGGAATACAGCCTTGCATCATCAGCAGCCATTATCACAAGGTACAGCTTAAGGCAAGCGCAGCCTCAAGCTTCACAACAATGCAGGTGCTTGTTTCCGAATGCAGCTGCAAAGTCAAATCGGATTCAGTCTCGACAAAATGTAATACATGATTCCTTTCGCTCTAGCTGGTAAGTGTAATAAAACATAGCCGAAGACACCCGTCAAATTCACATGCTTCTTCTATATACATCACGCGCTCGATTTTAACGTCTTGATGTGGCAGATAAATGAATGCGAAAATCCGGCTCGTGCTTCTTTTTTATGCATATACAGAATAACTGGAAAACGCAGCCAGATGGACCGATTTATTTGTGGTGCCGCTTAAATGACATTAACGCTGTCGGAACGCTTGTCTAGGACGGGGCTGTAGGTGCTTTCTGGCAGCATCCATTAAGGCTTAATCCAGGGCTGCGATGGCCAACATTAGAGACATCTGTAAATGTTAAAAAGCACAGCCCATTAGCATAAAGAATGGATTCCTCTTTAACAGAGCTTGGAGAGTAACAGCCCCCATTACTCAGGTCCATCAACCAAACAGCCTTGACCTCCAGAACAAATCTCGACTGCTTCAAATAAAATTGATTTAATCCTCTGTTGAACCTAGAGCCGGGCAAGTGCTTCCTCGCTCTGGACAGCATTCCTTCGGCTGTTTGGTGCGGCCCAAAAAAAAAAAAAAGATAATTGTTTGGCGCGGGGAGAGTTGGAAGTCTGACTCCAGCAATGGGGTTGCTGATTGAGGCCTCTGCTGGCAAGGGTTAGAGAGGAATCTTCGAGGTAGTGTCGCCGCGCTCTGAGAATGGGATCTCTGGATCATTTAAACAACCTCGCACTTGGTGGAGCTAGCACGTGCTATCGTGCGGAACGCGTTCCCATGGTCAAACGCGGTTGGCAAATCTGCATTTCCTTTTAAAATGCGCATTTAAAATTGGAGGGCTCAGCAGCCAAGTGATTACAAGGAGGTTTTTAATTTAGATAATCTCGTAATATGCATAACGCTTGCCTGCGCTATGAACAGCTGTAAGGGATGGCCTACATCTACTGTGAAATGGTGTTATCAGTTTCAAAGCTTTCCCTAATCAGTAACAGTGCTCTCCATTTTGATAGCGTAATCAGAGATTATGTTCAAAGTGAAACCGGGTGCACAATTTTACCCCACTTCTACAATGATACAACTTTTTTTTTCTCCCTTTTGCACCTGAGAATTTCAATTTCCAATTTTCTCTTTCCTCTGTTCCCTCTTTCCGTCTGTCCTTTTCAACCAACATTTTTAAATTTCAAGATTGAATTAATTCTCCGCTGTCCACATTTCTCCTGCTTGATTTTCAGAATTTACATGTACATAAAGGCTTCCTTCGTTTGACTTGACTTAAATGGAGGGCACAGTTTCTCCGCTTATGAGTCAGACTTCTTAGCTCCAGTGGTCATCGTTCACCACAGAGAGGGCATCACAGCATTGTTGTCTGTCTATCGCTCCACAGCAGTGGAGCAGGCTTTGTTTACTGCCATTACCACAAGCCACAGACTGTCCTGGCGGGGCGGGCTGGGGCAGCAGTCTGTTAGGCAGTGCTTCCTGTCCGCATGCACCAGGAAAAAAATATTTCAGCTTGAAAAAGGATAATTTCTTGGCTTTCCCTCTCCCACCTGGAGAAGTAATGGATTTGTGCTATAGAGAAGTCCACGTTCTGTGGAAGTTTGTATTATCTCTAATGTGGATGCTGGCACTTGTTGTCATGAACTATTTACACAAGCATAAAACCAAATCATCCAAGCAAATGGTGACTGCTGTTTTCAGACTCAGCTGACAGTCCCTGCTCATGTGCAGGATGAACCTTCAGTGTCGGGGACTAGGTCCCAGGTCAAGTGAAATGATGCTTTTTGACAGCTTTTAGATTACCCTTTCAAAATTGAGTGCAGCGCCTTCGTACGAGTGCATATCAAGGACATATTGTTGGTCTCTAAATGGATGTTACACGGTTCGATAAAGTCTAATGCTAATCGACTGCATTGAGAACGTACATTAACCCGTGTTCTGTGTGAATAAGTCAGGTGTTGTGGGAAAAAAATGTAACTGAAAATGGAAATTTATTTTTCTTTAACTTCTGGAGGCTCTGTTTGAATTAAATTGGCAGCGGTTGTTCTTCTGTCTGATGTCCAATTTGGTTATTTCTAATACTGCCAATAGAATTCTGTGTGTATAGAAAGGTAATTGGTTCTATGAGGCAAAAGACAAATGCAGGTATATGGGAGAAATATTGAAAACTAGAAAATTAATCTAAAAACAGTCATGATGAATCACTTTTTTCTGTTTTGAAAACCAAAAAAACTCACTACCTGGAGACACTACGTTGCTCTAGAGAGAACAACTTGAGGATCTGCTGATCTTTACGAAAAAAAAATAAGGCTTTTATCCATTTGGAAGGTAGTACTTTAGAGGATGCTTGCATAATTAAGACGCCTTCCACGAGCGCTAGTGATTGTCAACAATGACACGAATAAGAGGGCACTCACGGCGGAAGGAGCTGAAGAAATGAGCTGTGATTCTGGTGACAAATTCAGTGTGGCACCATTGGGAATTAAAACACATTGAATAGGTAACTTTCAAGCATTTTCATGAAACTTAGATTTTTGTCTGACAACTGACAGGTACAGTTTTTGCACGCTATCGAATCTCCAATACCAATTTGTCACAGTACATAACTGCAAGCAGAACTTGACAACAACGTAGATATTATCACAAGGACACAACCACAATAACACAATTAACGGAAAGTTTTTTTTGTATGTTTGTTTTGACATTGACATTAATTATTTGACATTCATCCATAATTAAGATGGGTAAGTCAGGAAGATCCAGGCCGAAAAAAGAGAGATTGGACAAATGCAAATATCTGCTGCCGTATTAGTAGGATGGGGGTTCATCCAGATCAGGATTGTACTCATTGATGTGACACAAGGAAATTTAGGTGAACTTTACTGATCCCACTGCAGCATAGCACAGAGACAAGCTGTGCTTCTTTGAATCACCAACACAGGGGAGTGGACACAAGGCACAGAGAAGTGGAACTACACTCCTGCAAAGTCTCGTTGTACAACAGTATACTCCTGTGCTCACTCCCATTTCGTAATATTGTGTTCCTGCGCACGCTCCTGAAGTAGGGTACTGTGCTTTTATGCATGCTCCTGAAGTAGGGTACTGTGCTCTTATGCATTCTCCTGAAGTAGGGTACTGTGCTCTTATGCATGCTCCTGAAGTAGGGTACTGTGCTCTTATGCATGCTCCTGAAGTAGGGTACTGTGCTCTTATGCATGCTCCTGAAGTAGGGTACTGTGCTCTTATGCATGCTCCTGAAGTAGGGTACTGTGCTCTTATGCATGCTCCTGAAGTAGGGTACTGTGCTCTTATGCATGCTCCTGAAGTAGGGTACTGTGCTCTTATGCATGCTCCTGAAGTAGGGTACTGTGCTCTTATGCATGCTCCTGAAGTAGGGTACTGTGCTCTTATGCATGCACCTGAAGTAGGGTACTGTGCTCTGATGCATGCACCTGAAGTAGGGTACTGTGCTCTGATGCATGCACCTGAAGTAGGGTACTCTGCTCTTATGCATGCACCTGAAGTAGGGTACTGTGCACTTATGCATGCTCCTGAAGTAGGGTACTGTGCTCTTATGCATGCTCCTGAAGTAGGGTACTGTGCTCTTATGCATGCACCTGAAGTAGGGTACTGTGCACTTATGCATGCTCCTGAAGTAGGGTACTGTGCTTTTATGCATGCTCCTGAAGTAGGGTACTGTGCTCTTATGCATGCTCCTGAAGTAGGGTACTGTGCTCTTATGCATGCTCCTGAAGTAGGGTACTGTGCTCTTATGCATGCTCCTGAAGTAGGGTACTGTGCTCTGATGCATGCACCTGAAGTAGGGTACTGTGCTCTTATGCATGCACCTGAAGTAGGGTACTGTGCTCTTATGCATGCTCCTGAAGTAGGGTACTGTGCTCTTATGCATGCTCCTGAAGTAGGGTACTGTGCTCTTATGCATGCTCCTGAAGTAGGGTACTGTGCTCTTATGCATGCACCTGAAGTAGGGTACTGTGCTCTTATGCATGCTCCTGAAGTAGGGTACTGTGCTCTTATGCATGCTCCTGAAGTAGGGTACTGTGCTCTTATGCATGCTCCTGAAGTAGGGTACTGTGCTCTTATGCATGCACCTGAAGTAGGGTACTGTGCTCTTATGCATGCACCTGAAGTAGGGTACTGTGCTCTTATGCATGCTCCTGAAGTAGGGTACTGTGCTCTTATGCATGCTCCTGAAGTAGGGTACTGTGCTCTTATGCATGCTCCTACAGAGTGATACTGTGCTCCAGTGCAAGCTCCTACTGTGCAATACTATGCCTCGGTGCTCCCTCTGACAGTGCAATACTACTCCTCAGTGGTTGCGCTTACTGTGCGCTACTGCGCTCCAGTGCATCCTCCAACAGTGCTATCTTATGTTTCTTTGCACACTGCTACAGTGCAATACTGTGTTTTTGTGCAGGCACCTTCACTACAATTCCATGCTTTTGTGCTCATTCCTACTGTGCCACAGTACACTCCTGTGCATGCTCCGACAGTGCGACCATGTGCTTGTGTTCTTGCAAATCCTGAGAGGTTTGCAAGCAAAGACTTAACACAGTGCTCCGGCCTAATTCTTAGCAACTCAATCTAGGGAAAAAGAGGGAAACAATATTTGTATTTCTGTGAGGTTTCAGCCTAATTGATGAAGTTAATTTGTTCTTTCCTTTTACAATAACAGAGATGGTGGTATTATCTGCTGTGCCCGTTCTTTATTTAAGATGGAAGTGGGAGAAAATGACGAGTGGTAGCAACAATATCATATATCACCATGTTGCTGAAAGACTTCCCCACCCACACTATTTTTAGACCCAGGCCCTCTGCTCTAATCCCTTGTTCTGGGTCGCTTCGTTCATGGTTTGTTTGCTTTAATTGATTCATTATTTAAAGAAATGCAGTAAGAGTCTTTCAGATGTCCTCTAATGTGGGTGGTAATTTCCCCAAAGGTTACTATCAGCTTCTGGAAGCTTCTTCACGAGGCTGGTGGTTGCTGGTCACTTTCTGTGGCAAATCTTAATGTGCCTAAGAGAAATCCATTTAAGTGCTGAGGAGGTCTCAATTATGGCATAGGGGTGAGTGATCACGGTAAAATCCGTGTCCGTGTCTGTTCAGTCAACAAAATTATCAGTCTTCCTATCTGTATTCTGTATGAATGTGGAATAACCATAGATATATATAGAACTAAATATATATATGTATCTATGGGAATAACGCCAGAGGTGGGCGTGGTTTTGGTAAGGGAAGCTGGAAGAAACTCTATATTGTTTCACAGGGACAATACTTCAATATTTGTCCACCTACCCGCACACTGCCTCTGAACAAGTTTAAATGTACTCGCAGCTTTTCGATTTGAAGTTGACATTTTTCTCTGGCAGCCAACTGGTAATTTGGTTCAAAGACAATGTGGGAATATTTGCTGGCTGGGCTATTATTTCAGTTTGCTGATGCTCACATTAGCTTGCTTATGATAGTGCATAAAGTAGGAAACAGGACTGTACTAGTGAAGGGTAAAACATCGCACTAGCTAATGATATATGGAGTCGGGTCTCATAAAACCTTTATAAGCAAACGAACTGGCCCACATGAGCAATAGAAAAGCATTGTGCAGCGGGCCTACTTGTGGTGTTAAAATTACAGGAACAGTTTCAGCTTGAATGTTGATATTTTTGTTGGTAAGTGTAGCATTCCTTGATTCCTGACAGGCAGTGTTTCCTCCATCAGGGATGCACTTATCAGCAGTAATGCACATTTGGATGGCCCTGTAAGTGCGATGGCTTCATTGAGTGCAGAGCAAGGGAAAGTAAGTGGAAAAACAAAATTTAGCTAATGGTAGGAGGAGCAAGGCTATTTATTAATTTATACAACCCCTTTCAGAAAATGCTGCAAAAAATGTGAGGACGCTGCAAAAAAAGGTCAATAAAAGCAGAATACAACGATTCACAAATCATTCAAACTCTATTTTTTATTGTAAAAAATTGTACAGAGACAACTTAGCAGAGAGATTTTATCATTTTTTGAAAAATATATGCCCATTTGAATTTGATACCAGCAACACTTTTCAAAAAAGTTGGGACAAGGGCATGTTTACCACTGTGTTGTACCACCTCTTCTTTACACAACACTAAAAGTGTTTGGGAATTGAGGAAACTAACTTCTGTAGTTTTTACAGCAAAATGTTTTCTCATTCTTGCTTCATATAGGATTTCAGCTGCTCAACACTTTGTGTCCTCATATTGTTCTTTTCACTATGCACCGAATAATTTCGGTGGATGAAAGGTGTGGACTGCAGGCAGGCTAGTTTCGCACCCAGACTCTTTGGCTACAGAGCCATGTTGTTACAATATGTGCAGAGAGAGGTTTAGCATTGTCTAACATTACATTACATTACAGGTTCTTAGCAGACGCTCTTATCCAGAGCGACGTACAAAAGTGCACAGGATCAGTACAAAAGTGCAGAGCTCCTAGGAGACAAGTACTAACAGTAAGTGACAGAACACTTTCCATTGTTACAGATCTATACCAATATCAAAAGGGCAAGTGAACAAAAATGGCAACAAGGTCGAGTGCAAAGTCAAGTGCAAAAAGGGCACTAAAATGAAATAAGTGCAACAAAAGGGTAACAGGTCAAGTGTAACAAAGGGGCAGGAACATGAAGTAAACCAACAACAAAATGGGGTGCAAAAAAGTGAAGGGCAACCAAACTAAGCAGTTACAAAATCAGGAAATAAAGTCAACAAAATTAAGTGCAGCAAGATCGTGTACGGGCAACAAATCAAGGGAAGTAGGGACAGGACAGGATTCAGGGCAAAAATTGCTAAAATAAACAAGGCCTTCCCTGAAAAAAGGCATTGGGCTCTAATTTCTTGGCGCAGCGCAGGTGGCGAAGCATGGCGCAGCCCACGCAGTGGTAATTTCGTCCGGCGCACCCCGCGCAGTGGTAATTTTGTGTGGTGCAACACCGTGCGCAGACGAACATGCGCCGAGATGGGTGTGGCGGCGTAGTAGGGGGAGGTGTCACTTATTCATCAAGACGCAGTGACAATTTCATAGAAAAGTCTTCGCTGCAGTTGCGCAGAAAGCTCGCCAGCTCCAACCTGGTTCACTTTCTGTGCAGTGGTAATTTGGCTGACCGGCGCGCAGTACGCACACGTCACCGAAACCTCACAGGCAGGTTTCCAGAATGTCAGGCACATTTCAATACAGTAAATAATTACAGCAACCACTGTTTAATGTAACTATCTGAATCAGGACATAAATCATACTATCTATATCGATTGTCCTGATGTCAGATCAAAGGCGGTTGGCACGCGTGATGGAAACTCGACCTGAATTAATCAACGCAACTGAATCAATGATGCAAATTAACAAGTTCACATCTTTCTCAGCCAACCACTAACTGCCTCGGCATCAGGCAGTGCGTGTATAATGCTTGCGTTCTATGCTCGGTAAAGCCGCTTGCACACTGGACACAAAACAAATTTTTCGCACGAGTGATTACAGTCAAAGTCAATGCAAAGAGCTATTGACTTTTCTTGGTCTTTTTATTTGTCTTTTTCCTTCCTTTGAAGATAGACAACAGTCTTTTTCCGGTCTTTCTTTTGAAAATTAGTCAGATGGATCGAACAGATTCACGCTTTATTTCCACAGCAGAGATAAAATAGTGCTTGCAATCAGAGAGCAAATCAATTCCATGACCATTGACAGTGTGAATAAATTATCGCATGCACGATCAAGACTGTCTGGCACCCAGCAAAAAATAAAAGTATTGATATGAGAGCAGATGTTCTAATCGTCCTTTATTTTTTTATTTTTTTTTTTTGGCTGTCAGACATGGAGGCATTGTACATTGTCTCGCGCCAATGCCGACTCACTTTATCGAGCAGAGCTTAAACAGAAATATTGATTGAAATTCTCGGTACTCATCTTGAAGAACTGAGCCCTCTTTTCAAAACATTCACATTTAATATCTAAAAGAGTCAGTAGATTTGAAGAAATTAAAAACAATAATAGACTGTCGGACACGGAGATACATTAAAACCCTGTCAGACTTTCGGACACAAGACACTGCTTTCAACGCAATCTGTCGAGCGAGAAATTTGTTTCGCGTCCAGTGTGCAAGCGGCTTAATACTAGGCTACTATTATTGTCACTTAGGTTTTATCGTTTTTCGTGGGGGAAAGGAATACAGCCTGATTGCTATGATCTCCAACTGAGTTGGAGATCACATATTGAAAATAAATGTGTAACGTATCTTGCATTGTTGTCCATGCATGTTAATCCCAAAATTTAAAGCAGCAACAGTTTGTAATAATAGGAACATACTTTCCATCGCTTCTCTTGCCAATGAGCAATATTTTACTCGGCTGTGTTATACCCAAACACGCCTTCTTTGCCAACTTGCGCTGGAAGGAGGGGCAGAGGCGGGACAGAGGAGTACTTGCGCCAGGCTACGCCGGGCATGAAATTGCAACATACGCCTGGACACACCCCGTTGGCACGGCGCACTCCTCATTCGCCCCGCCTGCGCCTGGTCTGCGAAATTAGAGCCCATTGTGTGGATGGCAGCGTATGTTGTTCCAAAACGTGATCAGCATGAATGTGATGGTTCTGCCCTGCAGTCCCTCCCCCTCCTGCTGTCCTAACCTCCACATCAACGAGCTACACCTCAGGCCTACCAAAGAAAACGTAGCCTCAGCACACAAAAACTTTGAAATGCTTACATGAATTTTAAGACGTAGCTGTTACATCCACATTCTCGTAAATTCGCTTATTTTAGCATGTCACCCTGCCGAAAATGAACGATGCACTGTCGATTTCGCTATAGTCCTAGAGTTGCCAACTTGACGACTTTTGAAAATAAGCGAATTTACGAGAATGTGGATGTAACAGCTACGTCTTAAAATTCATTGTTAAACATCTGCATTAACAATAACGTCATATTTGGAAGTTTTTCTTACCAACCGAAGGACACACGCCTGATTCCGCTATCTCTGAAAGAAGCCTGGGCCGGTACGCGCAAGCGCAGTAAATGGCAAAGACGGATGCGATAGAAGATGTTGCAGTTTCATAGTCTTATGCTACGAGTCAACAGTTTATGTTGCGGTTTTTGCAGTTTCGGTAGCGGGGTATTATTTTTCTGTTGCTATTTCCACGATTAATGTAGGCATTTCAAAGTTTTTGTGTGCTGAGGCTACGTTTTCTTTGGTAGGCCTGCACCTGTTGCTTGTTGAAGTGGAGGTGAAGAGTAGAGTATTTAAGAGCTGCATGGCCAAATTGGCAGTGCAGCTGCATTCTGGTATTTCAGCCCCGTATGGGTTGCTGCTGCTCCCCTGTTGCTTTGTCTCTTTAAAAAGTTTATTTACTAAATGTCCCTCTATTTTTCGTAATAGCCTGTGCGAGTGGGTGCCCTTTTCTGTCTATGGGTTCATGGTCCCAGTGCCCGACGGATTGCATGTTGCATCCGGCGGGACTAAACCTTGACAGGGGTCTTCACAGATGAGCAAATTATCCATGCTCTGTGCTCTATTGCAGCCCATACCATCACAAGTCCTAGCTTTTGGACTGTGCACTGACAACAACTCTTTGTCCTGGAGTATGTGACGTCTATAAATTCCCAGAGGAATTTCACATTTTGATTGATCAAGCCACAGCACATTTTTCAGCTTTGCCTCTGTCCTTCTTACAGGAGCTCAGGTCCAAGGAATGCAACAGAATTTCTGGAACTTGTTAATATACAGTATGGTTTTATCTTTACAAAGTAGAGATTTAACTTGCAAATGTGGATGTAGTTGTGAATAGTGTTTGCTGACGGTGGCTTTCTGAAGTCTTCCTGAGTCCATGCAGTGATTTCCACCACAGAACCCTGACTGTTTTTAATGTCATGGCACCTGAGAGCCTGCAGATCCAGGCCATTCAATAACTGGTTTTTGGCCTCGTCCCTTGCATGCAGGGGTTTCTTAGAGTTGAGAAGCCCTAACTATCTTTACTTCTGAAAGATTTTGTTATCAATTAACCTATTGAGCGAGGAGATGTTCATCCAGGTAAATTTTTTTTTTTTTTTTGCATCTTGCAAATTTTTTAGCCTTTTGTTGCCCCAGTCCCAGCTTATTCGAAACTTACTGCTGGCATCAAATTCAGATAGAGCAGATGTCTTTCAAAAAACAATAACATTTCTCAGTTTCATCATTTGACACGTCTCAGAGCGACTTTCGATTAATTATAGGTTTTAAATGATTGTCAAATCATTGCATTCTGTTTTGACTTACATTTTACAAACTGTCCCAGCTTTTTGGGAAATGGGGTTGCAGTCATTATTCTGTTTATTTATCTCAGAGATCTTAAAACAATTCATTCACCTGATGCGCATTAAGGATACTAGGTAAAAGCCCCTTTTGGGCTCTGAAATCTTTTTCCTTCAGCCTCTGAGCCCTGAGACTTTGGGCCCTGTAGCCAAGCTGTCACACTGCTTTCACTCCGAGCATCCCCTGATCTCCAAAGACCCTCTGGCCCCATCCTTTAAAAATATCCTGTCCAAAGGGCAGACTTCCAAGCAGCACAAAAATGTAAGTATTAATTTCAGCATATTGGACATCAGTACACGCAGACCCTGTGCACTGTCTGCAGCATGTAGACTGCGCTGACTGCGATAAGTATGATACATGAATGCTGAGCTAGCTACAGTGGTACTTCATGAGCATGCTAACACCATATAGCAATTCAGCAGTTAAAATCAGTATTCTTACCTGATTTCTCTGGAGATTTGATATCACGTGTCAGTCTCTTGAGTGTTGGCCTAACAACTTGCCAACAGTGATTTGCACTGTTCTAATTCTTCTTCTGTAATATTCTTGATTGATTTGACATTGTATAATTGTTACTGTTGGTACAGATGAAATAGGAGCTCTGGGTGACAGTAGTTCCAGATTCCAAAATTAAGGATTCAAAGTAATTATCCAACATAAAGATTAAAAACACTGTTTTCAAAGGTCCACCCCCTGAACCTTTTCTGAGTAAATTTAGAGTGTATTGGAGGAATGCAGACTTGAGAAATTGTGGGACACTCAAACACCACTCTAACCGCTCTCCAATCATAGCAGTTAGATGACTGATCTGATTCAGTCAACATTTAGCTGAAAAATGCAATTTGATCAAACCTGAGCATCAGATGAAGAAGATATAATCCCCCCCCCCCCCAAGCAGATTCAAACTAAAATTTCAGGCGGATGTCAACTTGTGAGACTGACTTGACTGTTGCACTAAATCAGTCTGTTGTGCGTTCGGACAATTTGAGTGCACTTTCAGTTACAAACAATGCAATATGAAAATTACTACCTGCTGCGAAAAAGATAAGTGTTTGCGTATGCATTCACGTATGCATGTGTGTTTCTTTTTATTTTAATTCAGAAGCATCAAGCATCATCTTACATGTTGTTGTCAGACTCCAGGAGTGGAAGGATTAGTGTCGTCAGGATTTCACTGCAGGGCCACAGGTAATCCGGCACATCATGACAGTGTGGTATACTTGTGGAATAATGGCCTGCTTTGTGTGAAAGTCATCTATCTTCAACTGACATATTAGTCCCAGGCAGTGGATATAACAATCTCTTATTCGAATTTTACACGTGATTAATCACGAGAAGCGACTGAGAGTGTCTTTTGTCATACTCATTTTTGCATGTTCTGTCTTCCCTGTCTCTATTCGGCTGATACAGAAATAGCTTCGCCTGCTAAATATGAAATGTCTTCTGAATATGCCACCAAATACCTACTGTGTTTTTCACAACAATGGTTTGAGAACATTAGGCCAAAAGCCTCTGAAGTATGGGTCATTCCATATCAATTCACACAGATTGCAGAAACTTCTCCAGTGACATCTCTCTGATTTGACTGAAAAAATTTCTAAAGTTATTCTTTAACCCTAAATGAGGGAATCCTAAATTTCAGCTTCATACCTTTAGTTATACCTTTAGTGCACTACTGAATATTGTAGTGCACTATTATACCTATAAATTGTTAGAACTACTTTTTAATACAACGGTTTAGTGTCTCGTCACGGAGGGAACATTTTACTAAAATACCTTAGAATCACCCAGGTGCTGAATAACTCATTTCTGTGTGGCTTGTCGAAGTCAGAAGTCAGTTTTTTTTTTTGTGCTTTACCCAGATTTTGAAATAACTCAAATTAATAATGCCCACTTCAGCCTGCAGTGCACAATGCTGATTCGCAGAAGATGTGGGATGGCTTTTATGTATTAGAGAGCAAGTCACAAACAATGGAAGTGTCCTTTACTTCCTGGGACAGTTGGGATGCTTGCAGTGTTCAAACTTTGTAAATAAGATATAAAACCCCTGTGTTCAAAACAATATCCATTTTTATGTGTTGCTAACGTAATCCTTCCTATTTCGCTAAATTCTGATCCAAAAAACTGATAAAATTGTGGCACTCATAAGTTAATAGTGGCTAGCTTTCCTAGCGAACTCGCCAAAATTAGCAATCACTGCACTGCTCACGCACAATAGGCAGCGCTCCATTAGGTTTAAAATTTCATGCAGTGTTTAGGGAGTGTAATCACAGATTGTACGACCATTGACTGTCAAAATGATTGCACACCATCTCAAAGTAAAGAAATGTAATGCCCAAAGTAGTTTTAAAGCCTCTGTTCTACCAGCTTACCAATATTCCATTAATAGGGAAATCGGCACCATGATTGTAATAGCAGGGGGCTTTAGCTTACATTAGCTAACATGTGCTATGTAATTAATGAGGGGCGGCTAATGTAAGCAAGCTAGCTTGGCAGTATGTCGACTGCCGAAATCACTGGCTGACTACATTCTGCCATATTTTTACAATTATTTTCGCAATGCAGGTTCAATGTTTTGAATGCTTTTAAAAATTCACACAGCAAATCTTGCTTCTTTTTTTTTTTTTATTCAATACATGCAACTAATATTTGTTTTGCAGTGAATGTAACCACATATGGACCCCATTATAATCTGACAGACTGGGAAGAAATGGGAATACGACCGATTGCAAACAACCAATACTTTCAAGGTGCTTACAAAGCTGAGACTGTGATTGTTGAGCTGAGGGGCTGAGACAGAGAAGTCATCTTGTGGTTACCATATGCACAACACGACAGCTCTGCTTGTAGCTTTGGGCAAGTGAGGCTAACATAGCCTATCTGAGCCATAAGGTGACAGATGCATATTAAGACATCCCCTCACTTCAACCTGGAGCTGTTGCAGATAATTAAAGCCCTTTCAGCAGAATATGTTTTGAATATCATGAAAAAGCATGGAGTAAATCCATCATAGCGACTGAGAGCGTTGGCACCTGGGATGGTGTGAGAAGAGGTGTCTTTCCTCCCGCCTCCTCGCTTTTTGTTCCCTCCGTGAGACTTGATTGATTGCAGTGCTTCAGATACTAAGCCCTGCATTTGCTTGAAAGAGGCTGGCAGTCCTGACATTTCATAGAACTGCCCATTTACACGGCTGATTTTACATGAAGGAATATGGGTCAGGCAGTTCTGTTCACTTGCAACAGGGTACCGCAGTAATTACTCCATACCTCTGGGATCTGTCTACCTCATAATTCCAATATTTTTTGGCTTCAGTAGTGTTGTTGTGAAAAACGCTGTTCTCAGGGATAGAATTTAAATTAGATTGTCCCAGACAACGAGATAAATAAACTCAAGCGCTACGTTATTTGTTTCAGATCAGCCAATGTGTGTAGAGCCGGCCGCCATCTTATGATGAGCGTGCCTGCCTCTTGAACCCATGTAAACGAATATGCTCTGGTTTATATTCTGGTAAATATCAAAAATAATCATTCAGCAGCGTTTTGATTTCCGGCCTTTTTCTAACCGATAACTAGAGAAGCGTTAGCTTGAAGCGTCATTTCTCTCAATTATCGCCCATTGTTACCATAAGCGTAGTTGCTAACTAAGTTAGCATCTTACATAGTTTGTCCATTCATTGTCAATGGTTCCTGTGATGTAAGTTAGCATGTGTGATTACAGATAATGGACCTCTGAGCAGTGGCAGAGCTAGACTTTTATCCTTAGGGTGGCCAGAGGGTGGCCAAGGCTATTTCTGGGGCCTCACAGACTATGGCAATGAATGTGATTCTCAAACAATCAATTGCAAGTCTGTAAATGTTTAAATATTAAATAACTTCATCTTAAGCACACAGGAGAGAAGATTTGTGTATGCAATTTGTACGGTTTATTAACAATGTAAAAAATGTGAAACACTCACAATCAGGCATCAATTTTTCAGAAGTCACGAAAAAAAGTCAGTGCAAATACACCACTGTAGATTAATGTTTAATATTCAAACTTTTCAGCTAGCTGACAGGCTAGCATTTTCACATTACATTTCATTTAATTCAACAGAGCATGAAGCAGCTAGCTAGCTGAAAGTCTGCAAGTTTCATTTATCTAGAATCATTGGAGAAACACGGAAAAAATAAGTGGCAACAGGGTCAGAGCTCAACAGTTTGGCCAGTTCAACACGATGCCCAGAGTTAAATGTAAACATTAATGTGGTGCTGGAACCTGATGCTGATCATCTGTTGACACAAAGAGATGTAACGTTAAAGAGGAACGATGCAGGTTATTTGGCTTATGATTCAAATATATATTTATTTATTATTTTTTAACCTTAATTAAGCAGCTTTGGACTAATTGTGATGGTTAGATAAATGATTTGTAACTTGTTACGGGGAGAGTGGAGGCTCTCCGCCTTCCACGTAGCATCTCGGCTGAAAACCGACCTTGCAAGATCAGAGCCTCCGACCCGATGACCCAGTTCTCCTCTCGGCGGCACCGCGGCATAAACGCGCCCCATAACCCGTAATCGCTTGTTTATCACAGATAAGACTACACAAATACTCACATCTTAACGCCTATATGATAATCCACCGCTCCACGGATTGATTTCTCAATGGCTACGTTGAAAACAAATGCATACGGCTGGGAGGAGGGTTTGCAAAACAGCGGAAAAGTGACTGGACTAGCACAGTTCCCCTTTAAAGTTAGCTTGATGCTCGTTGCTTATTGCATACAACAAAAACAATCTCCTGTCAACACAAAATTGATTTTAAACAGTGACTCATAAAGAAACAACCAAAAAACTAACTACAGAATTTGTATTTCACTGTCCATGAACGCTGGTTATCCCCTTGGTGCGGTGTCTCTCCTAGATTCTTCCTCTTCTTCTTGCGGTACGTATCGCCAACTACTGTACGGGAGGGACCTAGCAGGCGTTACCGATTTCAAAATGCAACAGGCTCATTTCCAGACGTGCTGCTGTGACATGTCAATCATCTGGGGGGGCACCTGGGGTGTCCAATCAAATTTTAGGGGGGTCCAGTGCCACCCTGGCCTCCCCTCTGGCTCTGCCCCTGCCCCTGAGCGATTGATATTTTTCCAAAGGGAATTTTTGAAAATGTGTTGGTATACATCCAGGCCATCTTAAAACCTCTTAAGTCATGATATTACTGTACTGATCTTGCTCTGTCAGGCCCGGTTTATTTCTCTAGCCGTACGATCTGGGATGGGGCACTTGTCAACTAGTAAGATAAATTATCTTCGCAAACACTAGGAACCTTGATAACAATTGTCTTAATGTGACCGCAGCCAACTATTCTACTAGTTTAGAAGCCGAGCATTAAACCTTCGACTGCTTGAACTGTTAATTAAAATAAGCAATACCGTGTGTAGTTCCCGACTACACTGGTCGCCCTAAGGTTTGGCCATTAATACCGAGATCACCATTGTTAAGCCTGGTCGCTGACATGGTTTACGAACCCTGGGGTAAACGCCAGGGTGGCTAAAGAGTAATGGTAACGCTTGCACTGGCTTGGGGTAAGCCACAACTTTACCCCTCAGGTAAGTAACCCGATGATTTGGTAGTGGGAGAGGGCTAAGTCAAGACTAGCTCTACACCGTACAGCCAAGTTTGATGTTGTTCAAGCTAAAAATAACTTACCTGTGAAAGGTTAATTGAGGACTTTCCCTCGCCTGTGGCTACAATTTACAGCAACACAGTGGTCTGGCATTAAGAAAAAACATTTCTGGGAGGCGTGAATCCACTTTGCTGCACTTTTCTGTGAAGGATGCCCGCCACAAGATGGCAGCCAAACTTGCGCATTGAAATCGTAGCATAGCCCTGCTAGTTTATGTTCCTCGTTGGTTCCAAACATCCCAATTTTCCTGGAAGGACCGAAAGTCTCACACACTTTATAACCAGCTCCCTGATAACCAGAAACAGGCACAAACTTTCTGCAAACCTGCAATATCAACTTCCGATGATAAATACTGTTATTCTGTTGATTGACTATTAGATTTTAAAGGATTTCAAAGACGTAAAGCCGGAGAAAAGCTTACCTTGTTCTCACCGTAAAATTGCTTTATCATTTCAAATAAAAAATGGCAAATGCCAGCCGTTATGCGCCTCAGGTGGTTGGTGGGATGGTGACTGCATTTCTCAAGGCTATTACACAAATTGTTCATAAAATTACTAATAAATTACCTTCTTTTATAATGTAATATTAATAACAATATTGTAATATATGTAATATTTTATAATCCAACAAGTGTGAGTGTTGTGGGCTTACAGTAACCTTTGGTAGTGGTGATTTTGGAGCCATTATACTGTAAATTACATTGAATGTGCATTTGTACATATGTTTAACCTCAGAAGTAAACTGGATCCATTAACTATGGGGGAAATAAGGTAATGCATTAACGTTTGCCTGACGTTGCTAACTGGCCACTAATGCCATCTACTGTAGATCTGCATCTGCATGTAATGATGTAATTTGTCTGTAAATTAAACCAGCGGCAGATTGGCTTTTTCTTTGGCCAGGTTGTGCTCCAGCTGTCTTCTATTACCTTAATACTGCCTTCCCTACCACCTGCTCATTTCCAGCCCAGAGCTTTTTAGATTATTTTTTTGCTGCTGTTGCCCAAGGCTCGCTCTTGGGTATGGGTGTCGAGCCTAGATCTCATAAATTTCCTCATACAGGATAGTCTCTTATGGGCTTGACTCAAGTAATATTGAACTTAAGGCAAAATTGAGGTCAGCTTTATCCAAGCGCTTGTAAGACACCCACGATCAATCAAATTAAGACAGTAGGTTTATTTATTTTAAAAACAATTCAATTAAATATTATTAGTAGAGACGAATCATTACTGAGCAGTAGGCCTTCCCAAATGTCAGTATCACCAATACTTTATTCACTAAGGCATGAGGGGAGTTTAGGGGATTTTTCAGCAACATATGTGGGTGGAATAATTGAAGAGTTTATTACCAAAATGTAATATATCCATGTCGGCGCCTATTGAGTTTTATAGAATAACACAAACTTTACCAAGAAAAAAAAATACACCTTATACTATGAATTTCTAAAAATGGATTTTTGCACCATGTATAAGAACCACAGGGGTATCGCTCCAGGATATTGTCTCAATTTTTGTCATTTTGGCACTTATTGTGTTTTGGAAACAAACTCCGCAATTTGACATTTATGGTAAAATTTTTATTTCCAGTCTCATCAAGCATGATTGAATCTATATATGAATCATATGCAATTTCCATCTGTGAAATTATTTGACCGTGTCAAAAGCAATGGCCTCTATATTAAAAAAGCAAACTGCAAGTTTTCTATTTTGCACACTGTGGAAGTAAAATCCAAACAAAATTGGAAAATTGGGACGCTTTGTAAAATGAAGATGGAACAGAATAAAATGATTTGTAAGTCATAATTGAAAATAGTACAAAGACAACACATTGGATGTTAGAACTGAGTAATAGTATTGTTTTTTGACTATGTTCATTTTGAATTTGAATAGAATTGGATTTGGTGCCAGCAAGAAGTTTCAGAAAAGTTGGAACCAAGGCATCCTTCCCACTGAGTTGCATCTTCATTTACTCACGCCCTCTTAGCATTTGGAAACTGAGGAAACCAACTGCTGTAGTTTTGAAAGCAAAATGTTTTTCCATTCTTGCTTCACAGTCTCCTTTGTTACATTTTTAGTTACAAAATGAGTCAAATATTTTAAGTGGATGACTGGTCTGGACTGCTGGCAAGTCACTTTAGCACCCAGACTCCTTTACTATGGAGCCATGTTGTTGTTATACATGCAGAATGTGATGTTTTTCCTTGTCTTGCCGAAATAAGCAAGGTCTTTCCTGAAAAAACACGCCTGGATGGCAGTATAATTTGTTCCAAAACCTGTATATATCATTCACCATGAATGGTGTCTTCACAGATGTGCAAATTGCCCATGCTATGTGCACAAACGCGCCCCCAACTATCCTGTGTGCTGTATTTTGGACTGTGCACTGATAATGAGCTGGATGATCCCTCTCCTCTTTAGTTCAGACAGCAAGGCCTCCTGGGCTGCCTCCGCCAGCCTTCGTACTTCCGCTTAATTTCATTTCGCTTCAGTACTCAATCTGGTCACTCAGAGTTCTGCCTCGTTTACCTCGGCAGAAAGTCCGCCGGACCAACCAACGAACAGAAGGCGTGGCCGAGAGCCACGATGTAGCAGCTGCGCCAAGTTTGAAAAGGTAGTCTTCAAAATCAACAATGGCCACGTACATAGATACACGGGAGGCCATTTGCTTTGTCGTGGAGAACATCCCATGTATCAGTGACTTATAGCCACAACAAGATAAATGTTTGGTTAGTCTTTTGAATGGAAATGATGATGTAGCGCTACTCCCTACAGATTGTCATATCTACTTCATTGCCATTATGAAATAGGCACACTGTTCATCTCAGTGAGAGACAGCCGAACCACCTCAGCTAGCATGTAGCTTCAATTGTTTCATTGCTCGCAAGTTTCACACTATTTAAGTTAGCAGCAAACTTTTTAAAAGCCGTGTTTTTGTTTGTGTCACAAGACCTATCCGCTCTCTCAGTGTTACGTTGTCATCCATGAATGAAATGGCTGTCTGAGGCTGCCAAACGCTTACAGCGAAACTGTGTTGCTATGAAGTCAGATAGCGAGCTCGGTAAGATGTTAGCGCAAGTATGGTTCACGGTTTAGTTTTTGTGTCAACGCAGATTTTGTCCTGATGTAAATAATGCGTTAATCTCATCGATTCTGCCGTTGGTTTTGGGCCTCTTACGTTTTTTTAACAGCAGCAGTATCTGCAGGAAAAACGATAGCTCAACAGTTTGTTTCTTGTATGGAGAACAGAAAGAGTGTCTTAGATTCTTTTTAGTGAATGTCTGAAGGCTAAAATTTGGTAGATGGGCATATGCATGGGTACAGTATAAACTTTAACTAGCACTCTGCCCGTGGGGATCCACGGGTTCTATTTTATGTAACTTCGTCTTTATATTACAGTGAACATTTACCATTATGATGTCATCACATGCACATCTATGATGTCATCACGTTGCTATGGTGTTTCCATAAAAACCAAGGTGGCTGTCACGCAAACAATGTTTTTATAGTAATTAAAACTAAGTAACCATCAAGGGGAAAAACATTGCGCTGACATTCCGCGCTCAGTGGAACACAAAGTCACCTGCAAGACGGAGCAAAATAGCATTGCTCATGTTATGCTGCAGATTACGCGCTACTTTCTTTTGCGGCCTGGCATCTGTTTTTTGGGATTCGGGACTCCTGTGGATGAATTGGCTTGGGTTCAAAAGGGGGAATCCCCAGAATGAGACAAAGGGAGAATCCCCCCTGTGTGTCTATATTATAATAGCGTTGCTCATGTTATGCTGCAGATACGCACCCAGCGGATTCCAGCTCTAATTGGCTGGACACAGTCGCCTGCAAGACGGGGCCAAATAGTGGCACTCCCGCTATGCTGCAGATACGCCCCCAGTGGAATCTAGCACTGTGTGGCCGGACACACATCCACGCACGCATGCGCACACACACACACACACACACACAGAGGCCACTCGACTATTATAATTTTGATGTACTGATCAGTTTGTTTTCACTGTATTCCTGGTATGAGGGCCTGTGTTTAAAGCAGATGTACTAGGCGGCTGAGCCAGTGCATAACATGTCATCACCAAATTTTAGTGATTAGTTTACGGGTACACCAATGATTTTAAACTTCAGACAAGCGCCCACCCACCAGGAAGTAAACACTTGTCAATGACGACTGGCCAGACTCTGTGTACTAAGCACACCGTGTTGTGTTCCGGGGTTCTGGCCTTTGGCCAGGACAGCATTTATGGTTTTAACAGTTTCATGTTTCATAGTTCATAGTTCTTGTCACAGTTTTAACAGTTTCTTGTATTAGGATTACGCATTTCATAGTTCACATTCCTTGGCCGTGTTTTTACTTTTCCATGTTTTTGTTTTCGCCAGGTCTGCCAAGCCACTCCACCGCTTGTCTGCGTTCCGCCCCGTGCCTTCGTTGTTGCACATTTCAGAGCTCTGGTTGGCTTTGGTGTTTCCCCCTTCCTTCTGTGCTGTGCTGATTCGGGGCTGTCTAAGCTTAATTGACAATTAACTGTTTTTAAGTTACTAACATTTACTAACATTCACTGGGTGGTGTAATTCTTAGATAGGCACATTACTAATACTACTTATTTAGACAGGGAGTTTATTGTCATGATTCCTGCTTTGCTATTTCAAGATCTTGCTGTGCTTTTCTGTTCTGAACATTCATGCTGCTTTCAAACTGCATACTTAATTGGTACTTAAGCTGAGCACCTTTATTCTCTTAATGAGCAAGTCTTGTCATCCAATCTTAGTCCATGTCATGGTCTTGCCATGCCTCTTGTTTCTCCTTCTCCGGGTGTTGCCCCTCATGTGTCCTTGATTTCCTAGCCTTTATCTGGATGCGGTGGAAGTTGGTTGGCAGACAGTGTCTCGCTCATGTTCATGCTCCCGCTCATGTTTTCAAGTCCATGTTCCCAAGCCTCGTTGTAATAGTCATTTTGTATCTAGCCTTGGTCTTGTTGTTCATTTCTGTTCTTGTTTATCTCCCTGGAGTTTCCATTGGCTTTTGTTTTTTGTTGTTTTCTGATCCTTAGTTCTCAGCTCTGTGTAGCTCACCTTAGTTTGTCTTTTGCAACCCTTTGGGCCAAGTTTTTTTTGTTGGCCCTCGTGCCTGTTTTATTTTATTTTAAATAAATCCTCATTCCCCTTCACCTCGCTTCTGGTGTCTACCTGATTTCGTATCACACCGAAGTAGCAGAGTCTGGTTTTACCAGGCTAATGGCCTCCAAGACAGTTTTCCTCTTCACCTCAGTCCATCTGAAATTAGCTTTGGCCCAGGGAAGGCAACAGAGTTTCTGCAATCTGTTTATAAACAGTTTTATCTCCACATGGTACAGTTTTAACTTGTGTTTGTGTATGCAGGGGCAAACTGAGTTCACTGACAGTGGTTTACAGAAGTAGAAACGTTCCTGGGCCCATGCAGTTATTTACACGACAGAAACCTGTCTGCTTTTAATATAGCACTGCCTGTGAGCCACATGATCTTGGTCATTAGATATTAATTTTAGGCCTACAGAATTTCCTTTGGATTTTTTGAATGTTTTAATGATATGCGCCATAGTGGATGATATCAAAAGTTCATTGCAAATTTACGCTGAGAAACCTAATTGTTAAAATTTTCAACTATTTGCCCATGCAGTCTTTTGCAGAGTGGTGAAGCCCTCGCAATCTTTTCACCTGAAACACTCAGCTTCTCTAGGATCCTCCTCTTATACCCAAGCATGTTACTGATCTGTTGCCAATTAGCAATCAGATGTTCCACTTGGTATTTTTAGCATCATACGACTTTTCCAACCTGTTGTTTCCCCTGTCCCAGCTTTTTTGAGACACGTTGCTGGCATAAAATTCAAAATGAGCTGATAAAAAAACCATTTCTTCGTTTCAGCATTTGCTATGTTGTCTTTGTTCTGTTTTGAGTGAAATATTGGGTTTAAGTGATTTGCAAATCATTGCATTCTGTTTTTGTACATTTTACGCAGTGGCAAACTTTTTTGGAATGGGGTTGTGACTGAACGTGGCTGGATACTTAAAAGCAAGGGAATGCTTTAAACAAAATTTTATTCCTATTTTGTTTTCAAGTAAAAAATGAAATATTACAGTATGGCTTAATAACACAGTTGTCCCTGTTCTGTTGCTGCAGTGGTTGAGAGAGACATCCTGTGTGATGAAGCAGTGCTCCTTTCGTCCAAACCAAGCATCTTCCCACATACGGCACTTTTGATGCTGGAGAACCAGATCATTCCCTTCTCTGGTGTAAAATTTTTGTTTGAGTTGCAAATTTCTCTACCCATCACTTGCTGTTACCCATCCTTATGCTCAGGTATTGTGAAACTGAAGTAAATCTTGCTGCTCCAAAAATCTCAATGAAGGATTTTAATGGATATCTTCCATGGGTTCAACTGGGGTCAATTACTGTATTCTGCAAAAAACCACTCAGTGTGTTCTGCTAATTGCTGCCTGCACTTGATTACAGCCTTTATGAATGAACTTTTTCATTGATCTAAAATAAAGTTGTGATTGTGGGTATCAGGGAATATATTTCATAAGTTTTTTCTTCTTTTTTAAAGTGCTATTTTAAAGTTGTTCTCTTTACCACCCCTTCTGCTGACAGTGGCCTGAGATTTTATATGCAAGAGACACTTTGAAGGGTGGTAAGTGGCCCTTAATGATAAACGTGTGTGCGTGTGTTCTTGTACTTGCTACGTACTAAGGACCGGCATGAGTTTTTAACCAACAAAGTGAAGTCTTTTTTGACAAGTGAGGACATTTCGGCCTGAAGGCAAATCGTGACTTACTAGGTAAAGTTAGGGGTAAGGTTAGAATCAGGGATGGGTTAAGGTTAGTGTAAGGGCTGGGGTTAGGCATTCATTGCTTGTTGTTAATATTAGGGAAAGACTGTAGAGACACAGAAGGAATTAATGGAAGTCAATGTAATGTCCTCACAAAGATATAAGTATAAGTATGCATGTGTGTGTGTGTATGTATGCGTGGGTTTGCGTGTGTGTGTGAACGGGGACCTCATGAATCATGGTCAGATATCTTTATAACATTCTTGCATATTCATATTCAGTTATTTTTAAGTATTGTGGACTGGGCTGCGAGAAGAGTCGGACATGAATACCCTCTGCAGCAGGCATCCCCCAATCTGGACCTCGAATCTAAATCCAACCTAGGTTTTCTTTTATCTCAGGTACGTGAGTGAACACTTTGTGCCTCTAATTGTAAAGACTGCCTTTACACCTGACTCCCATGACGACAAAAAACCAGCAGTTCTCGGAACTCGAGGACTGTGATTTGAGGACCAGGGCTCTGTGGACTTGAAAACTTGTTAATCAGATCACACAAAATGAATTATGAGACACATCCACTTTTTGTAAGTGCTGCCCATGACAGTTATCAGCTGCAGTATTGAAATTCAATTCATGCATTCAAATTATGCCTTTGTATTGATTATGATAATCACGCTAATGAACATCTCAACATACGAGATGATTCCCTACACTTGCTTAAGAAAGCAATGCTGATGAAAAGTGGCTGTTGTTAATTGAACAAAACTGTCTTTGCCAAATAGGCGTATTCCCAGCGATTGCATCTTTAAAAAATTCCCCCCGGGAAGATAATATGATCTGGAGAGCTATGCCAGCTTTGTGGCTGGCACCAGCGCAGTTTTGCTATATTTTGACATTTGTTGGAGATCTAACCTAATGAATTGTTTTATCCCTAATGAGAACCTGATTGGCTGGCAGCTGACTAGTATTACGCACGCATCTGCCAAATATTAGCTGTTTTATAAACATGACTTCATACAGATGCTTTGCATGAATTTTTGCAAGACTGGTGCTTGATACGGGTTGTATTGATTCTGGATGATAAATGCTGCCTAACTGTTAAAATGAATCTCTATTGGAGTTTGAGGCAAACAGACTAAAAGCAGTGTTGATTGTTTACTTGCTATTTTTGTGTGTTAAGACAGCGGCACTAGGATGATAGGCATACATTCTTTCTCATATCTATATTCTTTTATTTGAAGTAAAATTAGGAAATGGATGCAACAGAAAGTGTTAAAATTGATCTCAAATGATTAAGGGTTCATTGAAGTGTTTATTTTGTACAAATATTGACATCCTGGGATATCTAAGAGATCAGAAATTCAAAGAAAAACATACAGCAGTGTAACGGCCTATGCTTACATTTCCCCCGGGCTATTTTTTTTTTCTCCAAATACAAGGTTTCAGTATTGAAAATCTTGGCACCTATTTAATTCCAAAATACCTTCAAATTTTTATTCGTCTTTCTTTCTGGTTTGATTGTGATTAGCTTGATGGTTGTTTACTACCGAAGCTTCTACAGCAGGGATCATCAATTTATAATCCTTGATTGCCAAGAACTTGCTGGTCTTCAACCATCTCTTTACCTAAGTGTGAAGACAGTCTGGCAAATCAGAAGCACCTTTTGTTCAGTTAATGAGTTAATTACCTGGGAGAAAAGAAGATTTGGATTTGAGGACCAGATTTAGTGATTCTCTGCTCTCTGGTGGCAGTAAAGCACTAAAAGAATCGGAGAGTCAGAAATGTCAAAGGTAAAAAACAATCATTCAAACAGCTAATTAACTCGTTTAGACTTGTTTATATTGCCCTTAAATATCGCATCTAAAAAGTCAGTATCTCAAATAAATGAGTTTATAATAAACAATTTATCATTCAATATCAGTTAAAAAATAAAAAAATCAATCAAAAACGTAAACCACAATTGTGAGGAGAATGCTGCTTGGCTGCTCCAGCTGTCACTGCTCATGAGTTTTCACAATGATCCCCTATCCTGCTGTAGACCTGAAACAAGGAGTCGAAGTGGGCGCTATACTGTACTCTGGCGCTATCAACCAATGAAAGCCGGTCTGTTCACAACCAAGCAGAGATCCTGACATTTTAATTTGAAAGGTAGTTTAAAGAAAAAAAACATCCATGGAAACTTGATGTATTATCTTGTATAAACAAATGTGTGTCTTACTTATTCAGGATTCAGATTTGTCTTGATGACATTCTAACTTGAGACAGTATCTTGTCTAAATGGACAAGTATCAAAGTAAAAAGTCAAATCAAAGTAAGCTTTATTGTCAATCCTGCTATTATGTATCAGACATACAGAGAATCAAAAAATCATTCCCTATGGCCCACTGTACAGTGAGTAAAAAAGGCTAGAGGCTCTAGAGAGCCTGAATCGCTCACCTGGATCTGTATGAAAATTAACTAATTTGTAAAAATACAGAAACATAATCTACTGCAGCATGCAAGTAAAAAGGCACAGGATCTTAATGAACGACCAAAGAAACATGATTACGATTCCGACTTCGTCCCATTATTTCCCAAAGTCAATTTTTAAATGGAAATGAAATATATAAATCAATTTGATTCTAACGAAAATTCCAGGGGATTCTGATGATCATTTCAAAAATCTAAAGAGCAAATTGAATGCTATGGTTTATTTAGATGCTATAGTGAAATATAACAAAAATCATCATATTTGATGTTTTAAGACGAATAACTCCAACAAAGAGCCGTTGTACAATTTGTGTTATGGAGACTTTTGTAGAGCTTTATTTGCTGATCATTTAAGCAATTGATTTTCTCTATCTCTTATAGTTTTAATTATATAGGCCAAAAAAATGCAAAATCATCAAATTTCACATTTCAAGGCCAATAACTCCAACAAGGAGGCATTGTACGATTTTTATTCTATGTAGCGTTTTATCTGCCCATCATTTTGAGGTAACTTTTTTCTGTAGCTGCCTTAGTTCCTGAGATATAGGTGAAAATACATGGTTTTACCCCATGTTCTATTATTAATAATAGCGGCCATGTTATTCAGACAATGGGCTTGATAATTTTAATAATTATTTAAGTAGACATCCTAAGGATGCATGTGGCTAATTTTAGTCTGGATCTGGTCTGTAGTTTCGGAGGAGAAGATTTTTGGAAAATATGAACAACAGACGAGGATGACGACAGATGACAACGGACGCCAAGTGATGGCAATAGCTCATCCGGACCTTTGGTTTTTTTTTTTTTAGCTCACCTGGACCAGCTAAAAAAAAAAAAAAGAAAGAGATCATACGTGCCAACTCCACCACTTTTGGCGGTAGACTATCGCTTTCGGGGCGTTTCATTCTGAAAAAAATGTAACAGACATGGATATGTAATAAAACATACCAGTGACGTGCAGTCGGAGGTTAGTTTGGTGAGGCCGAAACCTCCCCTTTGCTTGATTACCAATCAGACGATTAACTAGTTAAGTAAGACTATTCGGCCGAATGATGGGCCAGTTTAAGTTTCCGCGGAGTTATTACTCAGTACATCGAACCTGAAATTCTCAACAGCGGATTTGGGCGTACTTGCTTCCAGGAAGCCGAAGCAATGTCATCAACAAATATTACAACTGTTTGATTTATGTGGAGTTCAATGCACGCCTTTACACCTAAACTAAAAGCGGGGGTTTATTTTCAGTCGTCTTTCATAATCTGATTAACAAAATGTTTAAACAATATACAGAATTACCGAGAATTTTTCCTAATTGATTATTCAGATTTCCATCCTTGCAGTCTCGAATTGAAGCGTAGGGCTATACGTGAATGAATATTTTTGTCATTATCTCCTCTATCAGTATCAGGCTTCCTATTGGCTTGGTCTTAATTGTTTTGATTGTCAAGCAGGAATAGAGCGGGAACAAATTCACAAAATCCCCTTTGCTTGATTACCAATCAGACGATTAACTAGTTAAGTAAGACTATTCGGCCGAATGATGGGCCAGTTTAAGTTTCCGCGGAGTTATTACTCAGTACATCGAACCTGAAATTCTCAACAGCGGATTTGGGCGTACTTGCTTCCAGGAAGCCGAAGCAATGTCATCAACAAATATTACAACTGTTTGATTTATGTGGAGTTCAATGCACGCCTTTACACCTAAACTAAAAGCGGGGGTTTATTTTCAGTCGTCTTTCATAATCTGATTAACAAAATGTTTAAACAATATACAGAATTACCGAGAATTTTTCCTAATTGATTATTCAGATTTCCATCCTTGCAGTCTCGAATTGAAGCGTAGGGCTATACGTGAATGAATATTTTTGTCATTATCTCCTCTATCAGTATCAGGCTTCCTATTGGCTTGGTCTTAATTGTTTTGATTGTCAAGCAGGAATAGAGCGGGAACAAATTCACAAAATCCTGTGATAAAAGTTCGGGTCACTGTCTCACCTCGCCGCACGTCTTTGGCTCACTGTAAGCAAGTACTCGCAAATCTGCATTTTCGTGAGCATTTCAAGTTCGATGTAGCCTACTGAGTAATAACGCCACGGAAACTGCCGAATAGTCTTACTAAACTAGTTAATCGTCTGATTGGTAATCAAGCAAAGGGGAGATGTCTGCCTCACCAAACTAACCTCCACCGCACGTCACTGGAACATACATAGAAGGAAAATACAGAATAAAACAATAGATTAAAATAAGTATGCAAAAAGAGCAAGTACAACAAAGTGCACAGAATGAAATAACTACCAAGACACAAAAGAAGTAGCTAAAAAGTACTAAATGGAGTCCTTTGTCTGAAGTGGCTAGTGCTGAAAAGTCCAGAGGTTTTGGGGTGGTGGGGAGAGGTGGAGGAGAGGGGTGCAGTCCCTCCCCTGTGGCTTGCTCTCACCTCCACTTTAACGAGCTGCATCTGTTGCTCGTTAAGGTGGACGTGATTGTCTAGGTATATAGGGCTGGCAGTAGCCAGAGCCATGTAGAGAGAGAGTCGCGTCAACGAAGGTCCAAAATTCTCGATGGTCACGTGGTTCATGGAGACAGCAAATAGTTCCCGGAAGTCGCTGGCTGGCAATTTAAATGTGTCTGTCAAATTGGCTGCAGAGAGACATACCTGCAATTCTCGGTAATAACTTGTCAATAAATAGCATTATTTCGGCCTTGTTTACATATTTTAGGCTTGAGTGAATGTCGCCGTCTCACTTAAGTGACCCCAACATCAAACAACCGCAAAAAAGCTACATCTTAAGCAATGAGCCTATTTTTAAGGTTTCTGCTTGAATATTGCAAACCCATAAGAAAATGGGTATATCTCTGCAACCACAAGGTCTATTTGAATAATTTTGGTTTCATAGTAAATGGGACACTTGTGAGATTTGTTGAGATGAGTTAATATGAGTATATTTGATACTGGTGAAGAGTAAATGAAGATGGCACATGCAAAAATTTTAAAAATGTAGATCCGCCTAAAAAAAAAAATCATTTTCAGGATGAATATCCCATTGAAAATGATGCAGTGTCAGCTCTAAACCTTTATCAGACCATAATAACACATAAGAACATTATCTCTGCAAAGGCTGACTCAGATAAAGTGAAGTAGAACAAAACTAGAGAGTTTTTAGCACAGAGAGTTCAACCGAGGTCTCCAAAGTGGCCATTTTGGCGCAATTTGGCACAATCTGGCACCATCTGTGCCATTTGAGTTTTCTCATGTACAACACTATACATTTCATTTTTATATTTCTAATGGTGATCAATACATCCAAATACAACTGTTTTTGGCAATTTTTTGAAAATTCAACCAGACCTCTGTATATTTCCCATTTGAAAAATTGAACCACACAAAGCAACTGAATGTTGATTCCAAATGGAGCAGATTTATTTTGATAAAACAGTAAATATTTCAGCAACAATACCAACAGTAAAAAAAATAGTAAAACTTCTAAAATATTTACACTATTCTACAATATGCTATTTTGAAACTTTGAAATTGCAAAACAAATATTTCCATAAAAATTTAAACTTGTAAAAACACACACAAAGCATATACATATATGCATATACTCATACATAAAAGGGAAAAGAAGGCACACTCAAAGACTGATGTTTCAGTCTTCTGTATTCAGAAAGTTTCACTTGGAGACATTGAGAATGAGCTAAGCCCAAAACGTCTGTCAATCAGCTTTGTCCTAAGACTATAGGAATATGGGAACCATATTGCGTAAATTGCCCCACTTTCGTAAGTAGTGTTTATTTTCAGCGACTGGGACCAGCCAGTGCCTGCTTTATACCGACTCTCCTTTATCTTATACATACACATACGTATACAGTCAAACATATACATAAACATATACACATGCACATACAAACACCAACAGACACCGAACGTCACATTTCATAACATCAGACCACATCACTAAGCCTGCATTTTGGCCCGAAAAAAAGCAGCTAGCTCCAAACATATTGAAATTTTTACAGCAATAAAGCTTTCGATACAACATTTATAAGACATTCCATACCTTTCAGAAGATGGAGGACGGTAATCGGAGTCACCACTGTCTTCTGCATACTCCGGTTGCATAAGATCTTCGTCCTCTGACGAAGAATCCTCGATACATAGCGTACTGTCAGCGTTCTCCTCCAGTAATTTCAAAACCTCTTCGGCTGTGAAACGTCTGCTAGGCCCCTGCTTGGCCATATTTCTCACAAAGTGTAATAAAATATCGATAAAAAGAATCAACCTGTCTAGAAACAAGCAACAACAAAGTCGATGCCGTGCGCTCTGCGTTCAGCTATCCTATGCGTAATACGGGTATCCTGCGTAAATCGAGTTTGCTGGTATGTACACATAGTGAATACGCTTGGCTCTATCTCCGCCACGGATTCGTCGATTTGGGCGATTGACAACTCGTTGAAATCGTTAGAACCAATAGAATGAAGCTATATTCACCAAAATGAGATTGACAGTACTGTCTACCAATCAGAATTAGAAGAACACACGTCTTCGCGAAGAAGCCCCTGATGCATACGGACATTGTAAGGCTTCCCCTGGGTCACTAACGCTGTCGGCTAAAGCCGGAAAGTTTTGGAACGCAACACAGGTAATAGGACTAACTGAATCAAGTGTGAATTTTACGGAAAAATAAGATTTTCTCGCCCGAACAGCGAAGGAAAAATAAATTTTACTACGATAGTTTGAAAAAGCGATGTCAGTTTTTATGATTCTTTGGCCTCTATCTCTCCGAAACTTTGGAGTAGATCAATTTGCATTACAGCATTGGAATCTGTGAAGTCTTAGCTTTCATTTGACGCCTCGCTTGTGCATGCTGCATGAACTTTGGTTGCGGTAGAGCTTGCAATATGTCGAGTGGGTTGATGCAGCGGAGCTGAACAGAGTTTGATATGTCGTAATTAATTTAGTTGTTATTTGAGCTGTGTTTAGAACATGTAAAAACGTTTATACAGTCGTGTAGCCCCGGTTCTTTTGTTTAATTTGATATGCAATTTCGCTATATTCTTTCAAGATTAGTGCATTATTTCATGCTGTGTTTGTTAATGCCCCTCAAAGTCCCCCAATTGGGGGACGCTCGGGTACTAAGGGTTAAACGGCAGAATTTTGAAAATTTGCACACAATACAGGCAGTATTCGAGCAGGGTTTGTGCCTTAGAATTATTGAAATAATTAAGATGACTAAAACGAGATTTAGTGAGTATAAAGAGCGTGTTCCTGTTCTCGATTGCTTTGAATTCTTGGTTTTTGCGTTTGACAACAATGCTTGTTTAATTCCATCCTAATGTTTATTATGCAGAGGGAGGGGAAAACACGTTTCTAAATTGTTTAATTTTCTAGCATTTCTTCATTTGCTTTGGGTTTCAATCATCCCATGGAAATGGAGGCTCTAAGTTAGGCTCCAAATAGTTAGTAATTAACTAATTTAATCGTCATGAGTTTCAGACAGGACAGAGGACTGACAGGTGACTATCAATGAGTATCAACTGACAGCACAATTAGTCCCTGCATTATTAAAAGCAGCATAATATTCAGTGTGGCATCATAGAAAATCCACTGGTAATAATTATAATTTATCTGTACATAATTTTTATGCACATCTGCACTTTTCATTAAACACCAATACATAAGTTCACAACAGCTTTTTCATTGACTTTTTGCATGCAGAAGGTATACATTTATCTAGGCTTGCATGTATAGTAATATTTTTAGGCAGGGCTCATTAAACACTATATCCGGACAGAACAAGACACATTAACATACAATCTTATATTGTTATACGCATACAAACACCTACATTTTCTGTATATCTTTTTTATTTTGCTCTTATGTACTACAATTACTTCATGAAAAAGAAATCTTGAATAAACTCAGAAACATGAATAGCATGTGAGCCAGTTTGTCTGCGCCCTCTCCTCCATGTTATCCTTGTGTATAATCTTTACCATGGTTTGCTGTGCTGCGTGGGGATGCTCCAATCGCTGGGGGGTTGAGTACAAATGTACAGTTTGTAGCCTCAATTCAGCAGGTGAAATCTCACAATCATTCAAAATTAAAACAACAAAAATGTGATGTGATCATATTCAAACACTGCACATGCATTTTTTCACAACCAAAGACCACACGATTTGGAAGCTTATTGTCCAGTTTATTAAAATTAAGGAACGGGGAAAGGCTTGAACAGCTTAGGGAGTTAAGACTCAGGGTTTAGGGAGAGTGTCATCTGGCTCTTATTGAATCACCTGCAGTTCTTCTGCTGAAAGAGAGAAAGAGGGGGAGAAAAAGACAGGTGAAAGGGTTAGACACACCTATATGGGCTTGGATGGGAAATGGTGCTGAGAGATGAGGCTGGTCTTTGTTTCCCAACTTAGCTTATGGACCTTAAGTGGTTGTGATCAGCTTTTGTTGCTGATGTTTAAGACAGTATGGTGACTGGAATCAGTAACATGTAACAGGAATTGGATGGATCATGTTCTTTGCCGTCTTTCAGACAAGTAATACAGTACAGCTCAATATTTATACTATTCAGTATGGCTCTCCACTTAGCCTTCTATGCTTAATTTTTCCAAATTGTTTGGCTAATTTGGCCAATACTTTCTGTTTTCAGTTTTCTATTTGGTCCTCCAGCTTCCCTCTCCCTAAACCATCAATCAAAAATTAGCAAAAAATGAGCAGCGACATAATATTGACAAGTAGTGGTCAATAGAATCTCAAATCCTAAAAAACGCTAACTACAGATAACATTTTAGTTCATTGAATAGCAGTAAAAAAAATTAGCTCTAACAATCAATATTAATAGCGATGTATCAGCAACCGATGGCTTTCTGCTTTAACATTGCGTAATGTCACCTTTATTATAATAGCTAACGTTAGCTACCTTGTACTCAAAGAGAACCTTACTTCACCACCTCCACTACTATAGCCAGTCTGATGTTATATTTATGTTAATTCTCTAACATTTCACTCCTCCACCCCACTCCGCAAAAAAAAATCACTTTAAGAAGCCTTTTCTCTAATATTGCGTCGTTGGATGAAATGACACCGAGAGATCAGTTTTCCATTATGCTGCTGCTCATGGTTAGGGCTAGGAACTGTGTCGCTAACTGTACCTAGCTAGTATCCTAGCCTAATTTTCTGCCCTTAAAAATTCAATATATCTCGAATTGCACAGGGGATAATCCAGGAAAAGGCTTTACTGTACGTGTTAATTTAATTCAGATGTGCTGACAATATACGGTCAAATTCTTTAATCCTCTTACCTATGGAAAGGTCATCACGAAAGGTCCATTCCGCTTCATCTCAGCTGCTAGACTAGTCTTTGTCGCTAACTTCCGGGAACTATTGCGAGACTCCACGACCCGCCATTACTGTAAAAAAATTGTTCCATAGGAGTGAACGGAGTTGACGCGACTCTCTCTCTCTCTCTACATGGCTCTGGCAGTAGCCAGTCCTCATTGTCTATGTATTTTGGATTTTATGCCCTGTGTCACTGCTCCCCACTTGTAACTTTGTGTTTGGGTTTTCTTTTATTAAAGTTTCTAGTTCCTTCCCAGCCTTGCGTTTGGGTCCTGTTTTCATCTTTAGGCCCATGGTCCTAGCTCCGGCCGAATTGATTTTTTTTATCCGGCTGGAGTGAAGCCATGACAAGAGGAGAGAGTTCAGCTTTCTGACAGCCCAGTGAATGAAACTGTTCATGAGTTTGGTGGAGCAGGCAGGGAGGCTCTGATACCCTCTGAAGAGTCTGTGTGAGGGGTGACTAGAGTCACCCACAAAGCTGGTTGCTTTGCGGGTGAAGACTCACAAAGCTTGTTTGCAATATAATAGAACTGGAGTGAGTGAGGAAGTCCCACCCCTATCACTTTCAATGGGAGATGATGCGCTAGCTACTTCAGGTCAGGAAGTACGGAATAATGGCTTTCCGTGGGTGCTTATTTCCGGCACCATTTCATAAGATTGCCAATCTGATTACACAGTACAAATTGCCAAGAAATTGTGCAGATTGGCGAATGTTTTCGAGGAGAAACGACGAGCACGCTGTTAATCCGGAACGTGCACACACTTTTTAGTCTTTTCGTTGAACTGCAGCAGTCAGAGCAACAGCTGGATAACCAAACTTGTGCACAAGGTGTCATCAAGCTCTAAGTCTCAGTTTTTATTTTACAGGCCCTCTTGAAAGCATCGAACAGTTGCGTCAGAAAAATAGCAAAATAATGAAGGATTATCAAATACATTTGCTTTTGATTTCGCTTTGTTTGGCAAGAAGAAAATACGCACTTTTCAATTGGGTGCACATTGACATGTGCGGTGCAGTCAAATGTTTTGTGGAAACCAAATACCTCAAAAAAAATTGAGCATGTCAAATGAATGATTTGTGTTCACAGTACTTAAAAATGTTTAAAAAATTACTTTATTTTCTTTTAATTCCTTCCACACAATACAATTAAGTTGGCCTACACAATTTTTTTGAGGTAATCAGTTTCCACAAAATATTGAAGTTCACCTCACGATCAGAGTTTACGGTGCATCACAGAATCGTTGACGGTCAGTAGGGGTTGTTGGGAGTGACCTCTCCAGAAGTTGAAAACAGTCTCCGTGGTCTTGCTCACATTCAGGAGGATGTACCACATGGCCAGTTGAATGAGTTCCTTCCTGTAGTTTCTCTCATCACCGTTGGAGATGAGATCCACCACAGTTGTGTCGTCTGCAATTTATACAACCCCAATTCCGAAATAGTTGGGACCAGGGGCAATTTTAGGATTCAAGAACATCAGGGGCTAAGGGAAAAGGAACAGGGGCTGAAAATTTCTGGGGGCCCTGTACGGCTGGGAGTCCCTGTCGCGCCACGGTGGAGTAGCTCGCCAGCGTATCTACGCACCATGCAAAAAGACATATAGGCCAACACTGTCTAGACTCTAGAGCTCATCGAGACTGCAAAGTAAACCACAAATTACACAAAATACTTGTGTAGTGTGTGTGTAGTTGTATTCTTTGCCACTTACATAAGTGCATATCAAACAGACGCCATCTGACACCACAGCACCTCTGCTCTGCCAATCTTGCTTAGACATTTCATTATCATAAGATTAGAAAACCCTCATGTAAATATGAATAATAATCAAGTTACATTAATAGAGCAGAATCAAAATGTACTCATCTGTTAAAACTTACAAAAAAATCAAGCATACGGTTTGTCTCTGGTGGTCCCCATCTCTCTCTGCACTCCTCCCTCGCTCCTCTCTCGCTCAGGTGGTCCCTCTCTCTCTCTCTCTCTCTCTCTCCCTGCTTTCCTCTCTGGCTCCTCATAAGCTGTGACGGTCCCGCTTTCTCTCTCCACTCTCCTGTCATTCTTTGCTCATGTCCCTGACTCGTCTTGGGGCCTGATTTGGCAGTGGATCAGTAATGGTCTGGGGAGGCATATCCTTAGGGCGTTGCACAGCCCTCCGTATCATTGTCCTAGTGCCCCCTCTCTCTCTCCTCTCTTATCTCTCTCTGCTTTCCTCTCTGGCTCACCTGTAACAATATTCCACAAAATAAACAAATAGCTGGACTAGCTGCACCAAGATGGATTTATGTGACTTGGACCTACACATTATCAATCACAACAAAACCGCACTCACATCTGCACAATGTTGTTTTATAAAAATGTGAAACCAGAGTGAAACCACAATTGAAACATAGTGGTCATGAGGATCAACATTTTATGATTTATGCTGCTTTCTTTAATTTTTAGCTCACCTGACGAAGTCAGATGAGTTTATGTCATGGCCTGTTTGTCCGTCGTTCGTCACCGTTCGTGGTCGTCGTCTTCGTTCGTCATCCGTAAACATCTTCTCCTCCAAAACCACTGACCCTATGAAGCTGAAACTTGACAGGTACCTTCCTACCCATGAGGACACCAAAGTTTTTTCAAGGCGTTCCGATCCGATTTCAAACATGGCCGCCGCCATATTGAAAATCACATAATTGGCCATCTGAAGGCTATTTATTCACATATTCAGCTGAAATTTGCTATGTAGTTAGTACGTGGCAAGATACGTCACATATCTAGTTTGAGTTAAACTGCTTCTGACACACCCTTGAGTGGTCAGGTGAGCTACAGGGCCCATGGCACTATTTTTTAAGGATCTACAGATCTGAAATAAAGATGTATTATTGTATTTTTTCAGGTAGTACCATGTATTATACATTATTTGATTCAGGAAAATCTGCCATTTTATCTGCTGCAGTGTAAAGTCACATTTTTACCCTTACCTTTGGGTGAGCATGCCATATTTAACACAAAAAAAAAAAAATAATATAATCGCCCGGTAAAGAAAACTTGTGTTTTGTTGAATATCTCCCAACTCAACCAGGGAATTTTCTTTTTTTCAAATGTGTAAAGTTGTACTTAGGCGTTTTGAAGCTAGTTTTTAAGGCGTGAGCCTCTTCTCTAAGTGGCATTCATGTTTCTGTGCTGTAGTCAGCAATTATTCAATCAAAGCGCACTGAAGAAATTCACTCGCGGAATTTAAGTCATTGTGCATTAATCAGTTTTGCATGGATTACGGTGGATTTCCCCACTAATGACACGGAATAGATTACGACTCGGGAATTCTCAGGCTTGTCTTTAGTGAGGGATTAAAAGCAATGGAATTGCATAAAAACGTTTCAAATTATCTTATTTCATTACAACAATTTAAACGATCTTGAAACACATGCATTGTTTCCAATCCCTGAGTCAAGAGAAGCACAGGAAGTCCGGAGTCATAATCGCTTTCCATGTTACTTGTGATGAGGAGCACCTTCAGAGCCCAGGAATGTGTTGAACTTTACGCAAGTGAATGATTCAAGTCAATGAATAATTGCAGACTGCGATGAATAAGCCTAAAAAATGCGTAAGACCTACGCTGAATGCGTGAGACTTGGCATCTCTGGGATCTTTCGACCTCCGACTTGAAAAATTACCTTCTGTAATTTGTAATGTTTTGTGCCTTGCATGAAGCACTATGAATCCAAACTTTATCACGGTCCGCCATTTTTTGGTTATTCCGACCTGGTGCGTCTCGAACGCTTTGAAGTTGGAACTCAGAGTTTTGAACTGAGATAGATTCTAGTTCCGACTTGTCTCGAACACAGCATTAGCATTGCAGCATAGGTCTGGGCTCGTGGGAGCGGAGGGGGCGGGCGGGGCTGTAGCTATGAGAGTTGTGACCAGAGTCATCTCTGGCTGTGACTGCCTGAAGTGGGCGATTTTTACGTGTCTATTTCTGTATTAAAAACTGTAATTTTTGCAGGGCAAAACTGTCCGGGGCTAGGTTGAAAACATTTGGGGCTAAAGCCCTGGAAGCCCAAGGCTAACGACACCCCTGGTTGGGACGAAGAGCAAATTGTGAATAAAATCAAAATACATTGAGTTTCAGATCACATGAGCCGATACGTTATTTACAAGAGAAGACAGATAACATTTCAAATGTTGAAACTGAGACATTTTACGTTTTTATCCACAAAATAAGCTAATTTCAAATTTTCTGGCTGCAAAAGGTCTCAAAAAAGTTGGGACACAGGCAAAAAAGGGCTGAAAAAGCTATTATATATGAGAATCAGCTGAAAGAACATTTAGCAATTAATTAAGTTCACTGGCATCAGGTGTGTAACATGATTGGCTATAGAAGGGATGTCTTAGAGAGGCTGAGTCTCTCAGAAGTAAAGATGGCCAGAGGCTCTCCAACCTGTGAAGGTTTGCGTGAGGAAAATTGTGGAATACTTTAAAAACAATGTTCAAACTGCAAAGGCTTTAAAGGTCTCATCGTTGACAGTGCATAACATCATCAAACGATTCAGATAAATCTGTATAATCTCTGTGCATAAGGGACAAGGCTGAAGACCTTTACTGGATGCCCGTGATCTTTGGGCCCTCAGACGCCACTGCATCACCCACAAGCCTGTTTCTGTCATTGACATTACTAAATGGGCCAAGGAATACTTCAAAAAACCACTGTCTGGAAAAACAGTCTGCCATGGCATCCACAGATGCCAGCTAAAACTCAATAATGCAAAAAGGAAGCTATTGTTGAGCATGATCTAGAAGCGCCGCCGTGTTCTGTGGACTAAGGCTGATTTTAAATGGACTGTAGCAAAGTGTCCTGTGGTCAGACGAGTCCAAATTTGACATTCTTTTTGGAAATCATGGGCATAGCCTCTGGGCTAAAGGGGAAAAAGACCACCCCTCCTGTTATCAGCGTTCAGTTCAAAAGCCAGCATCTCTCATGGTGTGGGGATGCATTAGTACATATGGTGTGCGACACTCACATGTTTTAAAAAGCACCATGAATGCTGAAAGGTATATAAAGGTTTTGGAGAAACATATGCTCCCCTCCAGACGACACCTGTTCCAGGAAAGGCCTAGTGCATTTCATCAGGACAATGCAAAACCACATACTGCAGCTATCACAACAACATGGCTTCGTAGTAGAAGAGTCTGTGTGCTGAGCTGGCCTGCCTGCAGTCCTGATCTTTCACCGATTGAGAACATTTGGCGCATAATTAAACAAAAAGTCCGTCAAAGGAGACCCAAAACTCTCGAGCAGCTGGAAGTCTGCATTAAACAAGAGTGGGATCAAATTTCAATGGCTAAACACAAAAAACATGTCTCCTCAATGCCCAGATGCCTCCACTCGGTGTTAAAAAGGAGAGGGATTCCACACTATGGTAAACAGGCCCCTATCCAAACTTTTTTGGGACCTGTAGCAGCTATCAAATTTGAAATGAGCTCATTTTGTGGGTAAAATTGTAAAATTTCTCAGTTTCAACATTTTCTATGTTATCTCTGTTCTACAGTGAATTAAATACTGCCTGGTCTGATATGAAAGTCATTGCGTTTTGATTTTATTCACAATTTACACTTTGTCCCAACTATGTCAGAATGAGGGTTGTGTTTGGTGTTGAAGGTTGATGTGCAGTCATGGGGTGGAAAAGCAGGAGACAGAACACATCCATTAGGGCCCCTGTGCTCAGTGTGAAGTACTCAAGATGGCATTAGGGCCCCTGTGCTCAGTGTGAAGTACTCAAGATGGTATTAGGGCCCCTGTGCTCAGTGTGAAGTACTCAAGATGGTATTAGGGCCCCTGTGCTCAGTGTGAAGTACTCAAGATGGTATTAGGGCCCCTGTGCTCAGTGTGAAGTACTCAAGATGGTATTAGGGCCCCTGTGCTCAGTGTGAAGTACTCAAGATGGCATTAGGGCCCCTGTGCTCAGTGTGAAGTACTCAAGATGGTATTAGGGCCCCTGTGCTCAGTGTGAAGTACTCAAGATGGTATTAGGGCCCCTGTGCTCAGTGTGAAGTACTCAAGATGGTATTTCCGACCCATACTGCTTGCATCTCATTTGAACGAGTCAATTAACTGTTAGAACAAATTCTTTTCTTTTTCAACTTTGACTTTTTGAACCATCGTGGTATACAGAGCAGCATCAAAAAGTTATGGAGCTTGCTATTGCTACATTCTTTTATCCTCAAGGCAAAGCAAAGAACAAATATTATGAGTCACATGGTTCATTCCAGCATTTATTTTCACCTACTTCCTTCATTTCCATACCTCATTTCCTTAGTTTTTACTGATCAGGGAGGAAAGGGAAAAAGTATGAGAAGGAATTTAAAAGAGAAGAATCAGGGAAATATGAATTAGGAGGTAGAATTTTCTTGCTCCGTCAAAAATCAGTTGGAAGAGAAGTGAGTTACAATTGTTGCCAGTGCAGAGAAGTGGTTCTACAGGTTAACCATTTTCATGTCATGCATTCAAAAAGACTTCAGCATTGAATTCACTCCAGATTTGCCGCTCAAGTTATCTTTGGTATATTCATTACTTTTGTTCTCCAAAATCCTTTTGGCACATTTTTGGGATTGGAATCTCCTGGGTGATGTCTGCCCTAGATCTATATGAGGGCCAGTCTTAAGGAAGGAAAGAAGTAGGTGAAAGGTAAATGTTTGGAATTAGCCCATTGCCTTTGACAATAATCTTTTGCCATACTCAGCTGAGCTAAAAGTAAATAACATTCTTCTAAAATGCAGTGAGCTCCATTTTTCATTGGGCAGTGTCACATTTTTTAAAAAATTTAGATTCTGTTGGCCAAGTGGATCATCAGATCAGAGTCCTATTCTATATGCATTTTACATGTTTTTGGCCCAAGGTCAAAAGTGACTGACTCTCAATGTTCGGGATACCTGATTACTTATAGGTGTCTCATACATACCTAAGCTCTAAATGCTATATTAAGAAAGTTATAGTACAAAACACTCTGAAAAATGATGAAGTGCAGACATTTTGCCTAGGTGGCGCTATGACGGAGAGATTCAATCAAAACGCTGTTTACACTGTTGAAGCAGGTCATGATACTGATTCCATTGCTGCGATTGAAAAAAAAATCAAACAGTTTTTCAGAAAATTGCACCTAAGTGCCAAAAATGAACGAAGTAGAAACGAACCAAGTAGAAACGAATGATTCAATCAAAAAATTTTTTGCGCGGGCATTAACTTGATGAACGATTTGATCACATCCCCAAATTAAAAAAAAAATTCATCAGACTGTTTTAGAGATACGGCTTTTAACGAACGACGCCGACGACGCCGCCGGATGCAAAGTGACGACAAAAAGTTACTGGCCTACAGCCGGCAACCTAAAAAACCAAGGCCAGCTCAACATATGCTTTGTGTAAAGGCTTTGAACTGATTACGTGACAACATTTTTCATCCTATGGACTGATATCCTATGCTTGAGCAGTGGCACTCCTGAACTTGGGGACTAAATTAATTCCCATCTGCATGACCTCCTCTTGTGAACCAGGTGCCATACCCTGTGGCATCTAGATGGATAGGCGGGCGGGTAGGTGGGCAGAAGCTCCATAATTTGTCTGGGCCATATCTCCAAAAGTGTTGGCTATAGGAGCTTCAGATCTGGTATGCAGGTTCTTTGTGAGAGATAGGTGTGCAACGTAAGGGTGTTTAGTGGATTTGACCTTTGACCTTGGCACAGTGAATTGACTTTAAAATTTTGTCCGGGCCATATTTACAAAAATAATAACCACAACAGCTTCAAATTTGTTTGCAATTCTTTGCAAGGGGTGGGTGTGCAATGTTATGGTCATCACTAGATTTGACTTTTTACCTTGGCAAGGCCAAGGCGCATATAGAGCTGTATGTCTGTATTTATTAGTAATTAGTTTCGGGCTGTGGGTTTTCTCGGTGCTCAGCATAGGCTTGTGTTTTTCTTTGAGCTTCGGAAGTACAGCCGTACCAAACAGCGAGGGCCTTTGCCATGCCGTATTGGTAATAAGCGATTTTATGCCTGATTACTGTCGTGACATTTTCCCATTCCGGATTTTCAAAGGATGAAAGAGGACATGCAATTTAGACACTCACTGGGCCATGCTCCTGTATTTGTGAGCGTTTTGCAAATATATGTTTGGCATAGCGGTTTATATCCTCCCAGATTAGGAGCCATTTCTTGAATTCAATCATGTCCTGATTGAGCTGTCATTGAAAATTGAATGAAGTAAGGTGGAGCAATTGGCTTCCTCTCCTATTCAAATTCAGCTTCTCTGCAAAGAGCTTGCCCCAAGGAGGCTCTGCAGCGGGAAGAATCAGACATTTGAGAGGATAAAAGGCACAGACCTACATAAGATAATCCTGATCTGCTGTAAAAGCAGTGGCGGTTCCACATTTTACTGTAAAATACCAGTTGAACAAAGTCAGTCTTCAGAGCATTTTCCTTGGATAATCAGAAGACAGCGGCATCCAAATTTTCTCCTTTTCTGGGAAAGAGAGTATGTTTGCTTATGTCTCAAAATCCTTTTCAGTATGTCGTAGATACTGTCAATAAGCTATCAGAAAATGGATAAGATGTAGAAGCAGTTTTGAGAACTAGCGCTTCAGGCAATGCAGGTGACCACTCGCCATGAACAAAGCCAGACTTCTTAGTGATGATCGCGGCTCTGAAACCGTATCCATGGCATTTCTATTCCACTCACTTTCTCTAATGTATCTCCAATCACATCTCATTCTTACGTGCATTTTTGCTCAGAAAGGGACTTGCTCTTCTCGGTGATTTGACCAACTCATCAACAGCATTCCATCCAAATCTGCAGATCTGTTCAATGGCAAATTCGGGACCAGTGATTTTAAAACCCTCGGGCTTATTTAAAGGCAAAGAAAACATCTGGTACAGCTGATGGCCAATAAAGGTACACTGCCCCTACTGTTCAAACAGATTTTTGGGTAATTTTTGAAATTTTTTTTAAAATGACTGAATCAGCTTGAGAAGATCAGATGCATGCGTTGTTGGCGGTTCGCCATTTTGTTGGAATTGGAGTAGATTGCCAGGCCACCCGAATACCAGAACTCTTTTGTGCGTGGAGGTTAAAAAATGAATATATTACAAGTGGACAATAAGTTATGAGGTAACTCATTCACACAAAATGAAACAGTGAAAATACAATGACAGTTGAGAACAGTTGTACCAGTATGCATAATGTTCATAATATACCAAGTTTTTGACATTGTGTAGTGTTGTACCAGTACTGGTTTCTACATTTTGGCGTGAACAGCCAGTATGATAGTCATCAGTATAACAAAAAGGACAAATAACAAGTTGTTCCAGAATATGTGAAATGTCTTGCATTTTAGTTGGAGGGGTTGCAAGTTTGTGTTGTGGGGAGCATTGTGACTTCCAAATATTCAGGCCACAGTACGCCAGTGCATTTTATAGGTGTGGCCTCTATTGCTGTTATGAGCTCAAACTCCTGAATTCAATGTCCAGTCATTTTTTGACAAGTGATCCCTCATCTGCAGGCCATTAAATACAAGCCTGCCAAATTTGCTATAAATCCATCCATGGTTGGCACGACAGCAAGCAAGTAGTCATAACTCCGAAACTGGCTGCCCTATTGATGTAACATTTTGGATACTGCATGTTGGTCGACAGTCCCATGGACATTTACAAGCACAAGGTGATTGCTCAAACAAGATGGCCACCATCAGCCAATCACATTGGACCATAACCTCAACTCTCTGACCTACCATGAATTATCATGAAACTTTACAAGATTATTTGGGATGTGTGAAATTCCAATCAACCATTTGCTGGAGTACTGCCTTTCGTGTTTTGCAGGATACGGGGGGATATGCCATTTCCTGATGGCTCGTTTTTCATAGCCTTCCTTCATTTTCTTACTAGCCGAGGGTATAGTAATCAGGTATGAATATTTGGGTGGGATCACCAGCCATAGAGCTATTTGCAGTTTTGAAAACCATACAAAGGTGGAGCCAAACTGTCAATTAAATTCAAGTGGAGGCCTAAACTGCAGCGGAAGGTGACACAGGATAACCATGAGGTTCTGAAAAAAAAAAAAAAAAGGCTGGGACCTAAAATCATGTTGTGCCTCTTTGTCATTGTTGAGATGACTGATTTATTTATTTGTGGTAGACCACTAATATGTGCATGCGTTAAGCAAGTATGTAAAGACATGGCTGGCCTGAGGGCAGGCACCTTGTCAGTAGTGTCTGTTCCATGAAAGGTAGACATTGTGAAACAGGAATACTGCTGATATGTGTATTGATTTAGATTTACTGTGTACTTAGAGAAAGTATTCATTTGCATCAGATACATGTGGTTCCCATGTTTTCAATCTCTTTCTGTTGTTTTCTTATGCTATGAATGGGCTGTACAATCCTGCACTGGCATGATATAATAAAGTAATTAGGATGCAAAAGCCTAGTGCCCAGCTTAGTTTTTGTTAGAGCTTCAGCACACTGAGTATTTCATACCATATTTTTGGCTCTGTTGTGTACTCAATTGCGATTGGTTTGAAGATGTTCGAAGATCTGTTTTATTTCCCTTTAACCGCACAACCGCGAAGCAGTTACAAGCATGTTAATCTGAATCACTGCATCAATGCAGCGCGTGTGAATACTAGGCTAAATTTAACACCTTAAACTGTAATTTTTCACTGAAGTTTTCCCTTAAGTAGGTTCAAAGCCAGAAAAAGAATATTTTCATTTCTCTCCTCAAGCTCAGTAGGCTGCAGGGTGTGTCTAAGTCAGAGCCTAGATGCCTAACTATGGTTGCATCTAGTTGTTAATAGTGTTTTACCCTAGAGTTGGCTGACAAACATTGTGTTATGAAGTTGCTAAAATCAGAGGTGATTGCAATAAGTAGACAGCATGTCTATTTTCTGATATACAGCTGCAATAAAAATGATTCAACCCCCAAAGCAAATTAGGCTAACTGGCAAAATTTACAAACTGTTGGTTGTTTGAGATAAACAGATTAAACAAGAACATTTTAAATATTACAAGTGGTTTCTCCAAATTTTACGCAAAATGCCACTTTTAATGACTACTGCAGACTCAAAATGATTCAATCCCCTAAAAGAATCCCTCACAAGAGCATATTTGCAAATCAAGTGTTGTCTCAAGCACACCTAATGCAGCTAATCAAGAGCTTAATTAGCTGCATCAGGTTTGCTTTAGATAGAACACATCAAATACTTGCACTCACTAGGGGTTTGTTGACAGTGACATTTGATTGCATATAAGAAATATGGCTGTGAAAAGAATTGTCCAAAAAGCTAATAGAGGAGATCATTGCCTGGCTCAAACAAGGAAAAGGATATAAAAAGGTAGCACAGGCATTGAATGTTCATAGACATACAGTTGGAAGCATAGTTCGTAAGTTCAGAGTTAAAGGAAGAGTGGCTACAGAACCAGGATGTGGCAGAAAGAGGAAGCTATCAATGGCTGTCACCAGATTCCTGAAGAGACGGGTGGTCAAGACTTGGAGGCAGGAGGCACTGAGGTTTCAGTAGGGTGCATACTTAACATTGAAGGTCTCCAAGACATACAGCACAGCTGATCTAAAGGCAGAGGCTTCAATATGCTCAAAACCATATAAATAAGCCACAGAAGTTTGGGGATGTAGATCTGTGGAGTGATTAAACAAAACTGGAGTATTTCAGACTAATGAATCAGTGGTATGTCTGCAGGGGGAATAAAGAAGCATATGCTGAAAAGTACACCCTGCCTAGAGTGATGAATTGTGGAGGCCTTTTGATGCTCTGCAGCTGCATTGCTTCCTCTGGCACTAGAAACCTGTCTAGAGCGCGAGATGGATTCAGTCAAGTACCAGAAATTCCAATGAAAAAATATCATGCCGTCTGCGGGGAAGCTGATGCTTGGCCATCACTGGACCCTCCAATAGGACAATAATCCAAAGCAAACCTCAACACCTGGAAGGTTTCATTTCAGAAGAAGTCTGGGAAGATTCTAGAGTGCCCATCAGTCACCTCTCTTGAATTCCATTAAAAAATCTCTGATAAAATTTGAAGAACACAGTTGCAGCATGCATACCCTAGGATATTAGTGAACTGGAGGCCTTTGTCCATGAGGACTGGGCTAAGATTTGTTGGGAATGCAGCCAAAAATTGGTGTCTGCCTATGCATCACATTTCCAGCAGGTCATAGCGGCAAGAGGGTGCTCTACTAAGTATGAAAGATGCTTGTCATGAAGGTGTTAATACTTTTGAGCCGGCAGTAGTCATTAAAAGTGGCATTTTGTGTTGAATATGGAGAAGCCACTTGTAATATTTTTTGTGTTGAGCTGTTTAAATTGTTCTTGTTTGATTAGTTCATTGCAAACAGCTGAAAGTTTGTACATTTACCCAGTAAACCTAATTTGCAGTGGGGATTGAATAATTTTGATTGCAACTGAAACTATTAGTAATAACATATAAATATTAATATTGACCAGTATGATGATAACACATTTGAGAATTCACAGTGCCTCTACTGTCCAACTGAAACTATGATGCTGTGGAACTAGCAACTGCAAATTTTGATTATCAGCAGAACATGTAGAACTCAGGAACAAAGGACCAAACTTTTGGGCAATACAATGGAACCTTTGGCTGTATCCAGTCAACCTTATAATGGCAGAAAAAAAAATCTCTAGAAAAAAGCCATTTATGGATGAAAATACAAATATTTTGCTTTTAGAAAAACCCATCCGTGGTAACTGTGGTGTAGGAGAAATATGCAACTCCATTCTATTCGTTGTAAGAAAATAATTGCACGCCTAAGCAGTTAACGGTTGATTAGGTGTGCCATTATTTTCATATAATGAATGGTACGGCATATATTGCTTACATAGTACTAGTAGCTGTTGCAGTTGAAGGTAAGGAAAAAACTATGGATAATAAATCAAGTCCTTGTAAAAAGGAAGAACCTGCGCTCATGTTTCAGTGAATCAGATACACTAATAATATGCCTTGTGCATAGATACATACCTGGTAAGGCTAAAAACACTTTTTTGAAGCCTGTGAGATACATGAGCTTCATAGATTGTGGTGAATGAAAACAAAGCAGATTTATTATGTCTCTGTAATTACATTTAGATTTAACTTTCTGTTATTGAAATATATTTCTTGATTAAATAAAACGCAAAATATATTCTTTAAACACGGAGGATTGTTCCCTACACTCGAAATCACATTATTCAAAGCAGTCTAAATTGATATGTAGCGATGAAATGGTACAAACCTTGCATTTTTAGTATGTGGTCAGTCTTTTCAAAATAAAGTGCAATCAGATTGAAACACAATGCTCATTCTGAAGCTGTTTTAATAAGTACTGCTATTTGGAATTCACTTCAGCAGTTTTGGCAGTTTTTATACTGTGATTATTAAAATAACTTCTGAGCGAACATTATTATTTTATATCTCTTGGGGCTGTTGTTCCTGTAAAAGAATGCAACACAATGAAGAGGAGATTTGTTTTGAGCCATGACATTCAAATAAATTGTTTCTTTGCCTGGTCCTTTCCCTGAGATAACCCACAAGTTACGTTTTACTTTATCAGTAGAATATTGTCAATGTTAACAATTTCTTCTTCATTTAATGTTTATAGCAGCCATGTCCTGCTGATTCAGAATGTTGTGTCGGCCGCCAGATGAATCTAACTAAGCTGCCAAGGTTTCCATCCATGCAATCATGTATTGAGGATTTGAGTGATCTAGGGACACATTCTCCCACAATCCATGGGAGACCAGGCCATCTTTGGAAGAGGGGCAGCATCTTCACCCTGGAGATGGTTGTGTCAATAGTGTCTGCCCAGACAGCGATGGCAAAGTAAAGCAAGAGAATCCAAATGAAGCCACAACCTCTGAGATACACTGGAGCCCCTGAGCCCAATGCTATTTCTAATTAACACTGACTCAAGCACGTCTGCTTTTTATTTGAGACCTAATTACACATAAAACTTGCAGAAAAGATAAAAATAATAGATCCTGAAGTTAAGTATTAACAATTATTCTTACTGAATTGATAACATTGATGTTTTCTTTTGTTTTTTCCCCATTTTGATTTTATAAAAGTGAAAAAAATTATGGTGATCTCACAGATTCATAATTCATGCTTTGAGAGCAACGACATCAGGATAACATCTGTCCAAATTGTGCGGTCTGAATGTAATGGTAACTGCATACCATTATTAACCCCTAAATGTTCCCGCCCAAACTGAAGTGCTTACCGCTCTTGAACCACTTTAACTTCAGGTGTAATCATGGTTCCTTCTGTGAGGTGACACTCAGAAAATGGTTCTCCAGCTGTAAGCATTAATAAAAATATTACCCAAATTGAGTTGCAACACTGGGGTAATGACTGTTGACAGCGTAAATGTAAAACCTCACAGGAATGAACGTTGTTGCCCAGAATCATTAACTAGATATTGACTTGGATAAATACATTACAACAACTATGCAATAACAACTTAATTGGCTGAACTTTATTAAAAAGCTCTCAAGACAATAACAACAACTCCAAAAGTTGGCAAGACTGAATAAAACGTCTACATTTATCCAGTGTGATATCAATTATGTTGCTCTCTGTCAGTGTGGAAATGTTGTTATTATTATTACAATTACTATGATCATGTAATATTAAAAGTTCTAGACCTAGTGGTTGGCAAGCTGGAGGGCTGCAAAACCAAGAGCATCCAATTGAATTGTTCTGGTGAGGATGTGTTAACACTAATGACTTGGATTTATCACCAATAATTTTACATGGCCTTTCAATATGTGTCTGTTGTCTTGCATTACAAGTACAAGACGGCATGATGGAGTTGTTTCGTGATGGAGTTGTTCTAACCACTATAATCAGGTCGTGGGCTTACAGATTGCTGGGCGATAAAAAAAGAAAGTCTGTCACAGGCCACGGGTCAGAGTCCCCTTTCTGCTATTTTCGGCTTTATAGGCTAATATACAGTGCTTGAACTCAGTTTTAGGAACTGTGACGGAGTAGTTGATTAAATGTATATGTAGATCATTTGCTACAAGTTGCCCTTCATAACTACAATGATTTGTGCTGCTCGGTCACTGAATTAATCTGGTATTCCCGGGGCGAGCAACACTGTTGAAACTGGACATTTCGTTCTATTTACTGCGAATCACTCCTGCTGGCAGGGCGTGAAATATGCACGAGACGGAGTCGTATGGAAGGTGGTGGACACATCTTCACCCACCCCACTTGCATAAATAACTGGACTTTTTTTCCAAATTCTTAAAAGACTACTGATAAAGATGTGCTTTGTTCACATGAATTATAAAAGTCATTTGTCTCCCAATTTTAGACCTTAGTTTGGCATGCATTTTGCTGACCACTGTTTAGGACATGTGATTTTTTTTGTTTTTTTTTAGGGACAATTTTGCCCTGACTGTATTCTAGAATGGGTCAGAGCTTTTGCTTTTTCCCCCCATATATTTGCAAGGGAGTGCTCTAGTGAGGTATAAATATATTTCAATGGTGGCACCCATTGTTTAACACGTGTATCCAATGGACAAAAATCTGGTTAATGTGTCCCATAGTGAGAAAAACACTCATAACTAAAGTTGTGATTTTTGCACAATCCACACCATATTAAGGACTTATATAATTAAAGATACTTTTCTCCAGTTCAGTCCACCTCGAAGTATCATGAGCATTTCACACTTTTGTGTCTGCAAGTGACACCCTCAAAGTTGTCAAGCCTACTGTCATTACTTTTTCATACTCATGGTGTAGCTTACCACTAAATCAGGTCATACATGCTTTGAGAGTGTGGCTCACTTAGCCTGTGGATTTTGACACCTTACAATAGTTGCTACCCATCAACGAGTGCCGACAGCCCCGTTGGTCGGAAAATCAGAGCTGACGCCCTGTTAAAACAGCCAGTCTTTCAGAGGACAGAGAATGACCTTGAAATGAATAGGTGAGAAATTCTAGATATTTATGGGATTTTTTTGCAAGAAGTTAATAAACCCCCCATTTGGATTTGCTGGAAAATAACAACTTGCCAAAAAAGCACAATATTGGACCTTTATATGAAACCTTCAAGTCTACCTTTCAAACCCATCTTGATTCATTTTAAATATAGTGCGGTAACCTAAGGAGCTAAATTGATGAAAATTGTGTCCCTGACCTCATTCTTATAGACATGACTGTATACCTCAAAAGCATGAATGTGGCCCCAAAATATCTGTTAATGAAAAAAAAAATATTGCAAGTAGAACAGAACAGTAGAGCATCATAACTGCTATTCAAAATGGAAATCAAACTTAGGATCTTGCATTGTGAGTTTATCTTTCAATCCAATTTCTGTAGGACAAACAGCGGTAGCATCAGTTAATTCATTATGTATGTCGGCAAAGTATGTGGCGGTCGAGTTTAATATGACCCTGTCCTCTCTTCCTTTAAACAGGCAGTGACACAGTGCACAGTCTGCTATCTGAGATTGTAATCGCAGTGGCTCCTGTGGCAATTAAATTTGACTGAGGAGCATCAGTTCGTGGCCTTTGTAATTATAGTGCTGTCGGATGAGGCTAAGAGAAGGGTGGGGGCCAGGGGGAATTGGTTTGATGGTAGTGCGCCTTTACTGAGACATCATTCTGTGCACCATTGTCCTGTACTGTTTGCACAAACACCTGAAAGCCTACAGAGTTTCTAATTGTTGCAATGTAGTTTCATGTGGTCAGCTAGTTCGGCCGTTAATTAATATTTCATGTGGTCTTAATAAGTACCGGTCATCTGTACTTCACAATATGCACATGTACCTTTGCAATCAAAATTATTCAACCCCCATTGGAAATTAGGTTTACAAAATTTACAAACTTTTGTTTGCAACAAAAAAATCAAACAAGAACAATTTAAATGGCTCAACACAACTATTACAAGTGGCTTCTCCAAATTCAACACAAAATGCCATTTTTAATGACTACTGCAGGCTCAAAATGATTCAACCCCTTCAGGACAAGCATCTTTAATACTTGGTTGAGCACCCTTTTGCCGCTATGACCTGCTGGAAATGATGCAAACTTCTCAGGCTAATTTATATGGTTTTGAGCATATTGGAGCTTGTGCTTTTGGATCAGTTGTGATGTATGTCTTGGAGTTCTTCAATGTTTTGTATGCGCCGTACTGTGCAAACTGAAACTTCAATTCATCCTGTCTCCAAGTCTTGCTGCGGGTCTCCTGCAGTCACTCGAGGGTTTTTGACCACCCGTCTCCTCAGGAATCTGGTGACAGCCATTGATAGCTTCCTCTTTCTGCCACATCCTAGTACTGTAGTTGTTCTTCCTTTAACTCTGAACTGGAAAACTATGCTTCCAACTGTATCTCTTTGAAAATTAAGTCCCTGTGCTACCTTTTTGTATCCTTTTCCTCGTTTCTGACAGGCATTGATGTCCTCTATTAATTTGCTGGACGATGCTTTTGACAGCCATATTTTTAATATGCAATCAAATGTCACTGTCTACAAACCTCTTGCAATTGTAAGCATTTGATGGGATCTATCTCAAACAAACCTGCTGCAACTTATTAAGCTCTTGATTCGCTACAATAGGTACAAGATATTGTACCTGAGATATTGTATTGGCCTGTAGCTCATTCCTTCTCATTTTTTCTTTTCATGGGCTGCCTGAATAATCTGTTTAATTTTTAAGGGGACCTATTATGCTGATCCTTCTTTTAATACTTATTAGTAATGTTATAATGTCAGTTGTCCATTCTCAACCTCTGAAAAAAATTCTAAACATAAGATACAGCGGTTTTGCCGTAATCCAAGAACGCGATTTTATGAACGCTATTTCCTCTCTGAACAGCTCCTCCTGAGATCTTCGCGAGATCTGGGCAAAACCCGACGTCAGGTTGTGCCGTCCAATTATTACAGACCTAGCCAGAGCCAATCACGGCGCTGGACCTGCCCACACCGGAAACTATTCTAGCAGGCACTAATAACAGCAGATCATACTATGCCTTAGTAGCGTCAACAAAAGAAGAACCGCAGATCATTTTAGGTGCAGTTTTGTCAGTATCTCTTCCAAAGCTACCCGTCCGTTTACTGTTAGACGCGAAGAAAAATACTTATTTCTCTTCCAAAAGAGGATGCCACCAGAAATCAGTGGGTTGCTTTTTTTTGTTTGCTGGCAGCAAACAGCCACGGCCAAAGGAAACGTTAGCTGCTGGTGAAACTATCAGATTACATTCAAAGACTCAAATACACAAGTTATAGGCATGTCAAGCAGCTTTCACACAGGACGTGAAACAATGCATTGACTTTGAATGTAATCTGTCGCGCAAAAAATTCATTTCGTGTCCTGTGAGAAACAGCTTATTGCGCCCATGTTCTCCGAGCAAATGCTGGTCATTTCGATGCAATAAGTAAACCATTACCACAAGCAATTTCCGAAAAGGCCGTTTAGCCCGGAGCTTTCGCCCCTTCTTCATACACCAGCGCAGAAGCTGTTCGTTTCTCCACGCCAACAACACACCACAGCTATGCATACGAACCAGCAGGTCCTTATACACACCGAAGCTGTCCATAAGTTGTTGGTCCACTTTTAGCTGCTCCTCACTGTCCATGTTTCCCTCTAAACTCAGACCCACCGGATTTCTACGGTCTTCGGTGTACACTTGGGTTTGTCGACCTGTTCTACAAATGTGTCTGTATGGGGTGGATTCGAGCTTTCCCTCAATCCTAGCTAGTGCAGAAACACTGGTGTACTCACCATAGTAGCCGTAGGTAGACAGCAAATTCCAGCTTGACCTGCTAGACATTTGCACTGTTTCCTCCACTTTCGCCATTGCGTTTATTCGAACAAGTTAATTTCATTAGATCTATACGCATGTACTGCGTTTGATAGCAGAATATGCCCGTCGATTCCTTCGGGAGACGTGTCAGTTTCACTCTGTGGAGCCGGACCCGGGAAACTGTGTTCTGCTCTGCTGCCTCGTCCCGCCTAGATCCGCCCTCCACAGAGCTGGCCAGTCAGAAGAAAGTGGGCCCACAGGGAGTGGGGGCCATAGTGGAAGAGCCACCCCAGTGAGGCGTTTCAGGCAAAGACTACTATGGACTACAAATGGCGTTTTTTGAGGATGACAATATGAGCGAAATAAGTACCCCTTTTTTTTTACTTTGCGTGATCAGGAGTACTCTAGGGGAGTCGAAAACCAAAATATAAACTTGGAAAAATAGCATCATAGGTCACCTTGAAAGGTTTTCTTAGGGGGAAGATTCCCCTGGACCCCCAACATTTACCAACACCCCAAATGAAGATCTGTAATTTGCAATATATGCATTTGTAATGAAAAAATATCAAATGTTTTGCTTGCAACACATAAAAAATAGACAGCCATATTTCACAAGATTGGCACATTTTTTGTATGTAGAGTCCAGCCAGGGATATGCATGTTTGCAATAGTTTTAATCAATGTAGTGTCTGGCTTCTAAAATGTGAAACCAGATCAAAAGGGGTACATTAAACTACAGGCTTAGTTGTTGGAGTCATTCACAGTTATGTATAGAATATGGTTTCAATAGTACCCAGGGAGAATTGGCATTCGACTACAGAATGAAGTGACAGCTGAGAGCTTGAGAAGGTTAGAAAAGATGAGGTGGAGTTCCAGAAACAAGGAAGTAACAGTGAATACCCAGTTTGTCCAAAGTGAAAGGGCATGAATTGAAGCTGGCACTTTGTTAAAAAGATACATGGCCAATTGCCGAGGTGGGAAACTCAGGCTGAGGTTGCACGTGTTCTCCAGTCTTTCTTTTCACCAGGATTTTAAGTAATTGGGTCAGAGGGAAGAAATCATTGAAATAATCTTACTGAGTATATAAGGGCTGCACTGCCAGTTTGTAGTGCAGCTACATTCTGTGGTTTTATTCGTCGTATTTAATGGAGCCCTGTTTGTAGCCACTGCTCTCCTCTCTGTTTTTGTTTTAAATTCAATCTTTATTTATATTTTTACTCAGCCTGTGTATTTGGGTCCCTTTTGTTTGGTTCGGGTACATGGTCCCAGTGCCTGCCGGCTTGTTGCCTTCTGCCGGCGGGACCAAACCATGACAAACTTGGGGCAGGAGTAAGTGATGTGAATGCGAGTGATTTAAAAAAAAAAAAGTTTTCATTTGGCGATAGGCTATCATTTTTCTGGTGGGATGAGTCACAGGGAGTTTACAGGGAGGTAAGAGGATTTTTCAGTTAAAAAAAAAAAAAGAAGTTATTTCCCAAACCCTGCCTGGCGTTTTACAAACTGTTCAATAATTATAGAGCCTGGTTGCACCTTGTAGCTCGCTACAATATATACCTCCCCAGTAACCCTTCCCCGAGGCACCTCAGATGGTATGCAAGTACTCACCGATACATCTCCTAATCTGCGAGGATATTCCCCCGATGATTTTTCAAATTCAGGGAAGCTCCAGGGCATGGCGAGGGTACCCCAGAGCTTTCCTGAGCATCGGGCGCCTTCCACGATGTTTCACGGGCATTGTTTGGGGGACATTCCCAGAAGCTTCGTGACCATAGACGAAGCATCAGTGAACATTCACCAGACCATCCCCGATGCCTAATAAGAGCAATTTCTAATGGGACTACTCCGTTTTTTTGGTAAAAATAATCGGGAGCTGTAGGGAGAAAATTTGTCTATTTCCACATCCCCGATGATTTTTCCCCAGTGGGACCCGGGCATAAGGTAACAATTTGTCTGTACTTGTCCAAAAGTAACAACCCCAGGTCACCATCGGTTGGACATCCCTCCTCCTCATTCAGCTCTCGCCAGCGAATGAAAGCCGGTCCAATGTTGAACCTAGTCCTGACTCTTATTTTATCCCTTTCTTGTTATCTTCTAAATGTCTTCTCGGACAACACCTTTGCCTTCTGCGGTTTCCTCACCGCTTCAGCCATTACAACCACTTCCAACAGTGCTTCATTCTACATTCGCTCGCTGGTCTAGAGAGATCTGGGGGAGGGGAATGGTGTGACGTACCCCTTAAAGCAGTGAGTAAGTTTTGTAGTTCTTGTTGGGCCTGGGTTCCTACCCGAAACGCGAAGTTGCGTAGTGCCAGTGAAGGCGATGCAGGCACAATCAAGTCAATACAAAGGTGTCATTCAACCTATTGTGAATTGATGTATCACCAGAATGATCTTGGAAATATACAACTTAGTTTGAGAGTGAAAAAAACTACATATCGTTGTTTTAAGGAAAAAACTCTCGATTGCAGGGATCTTTTTGCAGTAATGGACTGTGAGAAGGAAGAGATGAGTTCTCCAATCTGACTTCTGCTCAACCTACTCCTTTCTGATTTCTGTTGTATTTGTCTGCTCAGTTTTAAGTTTTGTGTTTATACCCTTGTGGAAATTAATTGAAACAAGTTGAATTGAAACATAATGGATTTTTCTCATTTTGACTATAATTTTAACATGAATCAGATTGATTTAGGAATAGTGATAAATCATATGACCATCTCAGTTTTTAAGACTGAAAAATTGACACCAACTGTACTTGCTATATCCCTGTATGATTTGCTTGTGTGTTTGCTTAAAGTTGCAATCTTCTTCTGGTTTCTCAGTGTCACATCCATCTTTTACTATGTCTGATTCAGTAGGTACTAACCAGGGAAACAAAAGATCACACATAACCAAGAACGTGCGATGTAATGCCCATTGACGTAATTACTGCGCATGTGCAATTGTGGTGTCACCCACCCCTCAAATATTATGATATTTTGTATACAGTATAATTTTATTCTATCATGTTGAAAAAATGCAAAACTGATGACAAAAATGCAGTTTTTTGCCTGAGAATATGAATTGGGGATAAAAGATTTTAAAAATTACCGCTTGTTTCAATAAATTACAATTTTTCACTTTTGCAAAGTAAAATGCATTCAACTGAGCAGTTGGTGAATAGTGTGTTGTTGGTAGAGATCAAAATACTGAGTGCTGAGTACCTAAAGAAAATGGTAAAAAAAAAAAAAAAAAAAAAAAAAAACTCTGGGGTTGTATTACAGGAACTTCCTGTCTTGAGCCCCAAGTTAAGATCTGAAAAGTTAGGATTTTTCAAATATTCATTTTACTGAAGACAAGCTTTACACATTTTAAAATTTCCATCGTATCCTACAGCTTCTTTGTTTCAATAATGTAGCAAGCATGGCACAAATGCATTTAGTGCACGTTCAAATCCACCTTTGCAATGTTAAGCGAGGAAAATCTGACTGCAAAGGAGCAGTGGCGGAGCTAGAACTGGGAATCGGGGCGGCACAGACACGTCCCTTTATAACAACAATTAGTCCTGGCTAGTTCTCAGTCATTTTCCTCCACTGACATGTTTTCCAGTTATCGTAATTGGCGACTGAAGACACGATTTCTCTCTCTATACGATCTAACAGCAATGAAATCTTGGGCTGAATTCAGTACAATTGCGGAGCCAGAACAGAGAATTGGGGTGTACTAAACATCCGTTTAAAACAGTTATTAGTCCTGACCAGTTCTCAGTCATTTTCATAATTAACAGAAGGATCACTCCGAGAGCGCTCCACAGTTAACAAGTGCTGCTTGTACTCCCCAATTACGTAAGACGACAATCATTGATCTGGATGCGTATTTGCTGTATTTAAATCGACGTTATTCAAAATTGCATGTAACAGGGGTCAAATACACACCTGTATAATTTAATACTGTTGGTTATAATTACAGTAAAATACCTGGCAACTATCTGTTCGGTCAGCCTGAAAAGAACTCTTAAATCCATGATGCCTTGTGTTGTAGGTTGCAGCCCCCCAAACTTTGTTTTCTTATTCTGTGGTAATTTCTATATATTCCGCTGGCGGCTTCTCCTCTCCCCTTTTGTATGAATCCCTGTGGGAGAGGTGGGTGTCTATTTTCCTGTCCAAATTTAAATCTGATACTATCCGTACATTTAAAAGAATATTTTGTGCATATTATTACCTACAACATTTCGGTGCATTATCCCACAACGTGATTGAAATTTCCGACAGAAATGGTATTTTGTGGGCAGACTGGGGTTCGCTGCATGCAACAAGCTAAGCTAGCGCACGTGGACAGCATATTTAGCTCACTATATGCAAGTTACTTGAAGCTAACTTTCGTGCTGTATCTTTAGCCCGTGTTGGATCTAGAGCGGGTTGGGGATTCAGAGACTTTGTATGTCTGTTGCTTTTGCCAGGTATGCGCTGTTCATTTTGTAAGACCTATATTGTGCTCCATTTTGATAATGGCCCTTTTGTATGAATCCCTGTGGGAGAGGATCTGAAGCGGGCTGGGGAGCTTAACGGAGACTTTGTATGTCTGTTGCTTTTGCCAGTAAACGCAATCGATGAAAGAATCCCTGTGTCGCAGCATCATTCAACATCTACCCATCACAACGTAGAGGTTATCACTAGTTACATGCATACCAGTCGACTCACACGCAAATAGCTAGAGCCGTACGCTTTTTATAGCCTATTTAACTGCCGAGTGCCCCTTTTGTTTTATCAACCCACGCAATACCAAGAGTGAAAGGCAATATTTCATTGGAATGCGGGCTAGTTCAATCAACGCAAAGCATTGGCCTATTAATAAGTAAATTATTTTTCTGTAATAATAATAATGCATCAGTTTTATATAGCGCTTTTCTGGGCACTCAAAGACACTTCACAATGGATACATTATTCATTCACTCACACATTCACGCTCTGATGGTGGTAAACAAAATTTTTTTAGCCACAAAAGTAGGCGCAGGGTTGAAAGGGGTTGAACTAACTTGCTTAATTAAGGGAAGGTCTATTAATTAACCATTATCATGTTTTTGGTGTAGCATGAAATAAACCAACCAGAATGTCATCTCTGTAAAGGCTAGGTGTGCTTATACCCTGAGGACTTGCTATTATAATGGCAGACTTGCCAAGTAGTTGCAAAAACTGTTGCGGTGCGGAAATAATGAAACAGATTGTGCACAAATCGAAAGTGTGAAAGTAAACCATTGCTGAAAGTATGGAATTGTAATCATTGTAATCTCAAAAAAATGTTACAGACAATAAAGAACACTTCATTATGTTAAAGTTCCATCAAGGTGGAAAAAAATCATCATGTACAGTGAATTCCTGGGTCACATTTGAAGGTTCATAAAACAAGAGGAAGAAAATTAATTCACGAGCAGGAGTACTAAACAATTATGTGCGGGCAGGACATGGTTGAGAGAAATTAAAATGAGAGAGAAAAAGCAGCCCGGGAGAAAAAAAGGAAAATAATGTTATTTTTTTATTATGCTACCTTGATCCATTGAATAACATTTGGCAATGGAGAATAGGAGCAAAATGAACTTGCCTCTGCTTGACTGACAATGAGGCTGGACAAGCAATGGAATGACATGGATGACATAAGACAAAAAATAACTGCTGGTGAACGTCAGACTGACATCTCATCCTCAAAGGCCAAGTCAGGAGAATTAATTATAGACTATGAAAATCATGTTATTCGTGAGCTTGCCCCTTATGAAAAGCACTACATTTTATGGGCACTTTCTTAGCCAAACTAAAAATTATTATCAACACATTATCAAAAAGGGGGGAGTTGTGTATTTTATTAAAGGCAAATGGGTCACAGGTACTGTATTAATGTATTAATGGGCTGGGTTGGATTCAAAATTGATTGAGATAATTGCGGGTGAGGGGTAGTGCCGTATTGAGCTTTGCAGAGCAGGGTCAACGATGGGTCGACAAAATTGGACCCATGCAGGACTCTGACCAAACTCATTCAAACATCTGAAGCATATTATTGCCACTCTTAAACATTCTTTGCATTGCAGTTTGTGTTTTCATGTGATTTAGATTTTCACAAATAAGCATGCATGCCCTATTGCAGGCATGATGTGGTACATTCAGCCAAGCTTTTAATTGATAGCCATCGTTCCCTAATGGTTACCACTTCAGGGGTTCCCCACTGGAAATCAGCAGAACTGATAGGGTCATGGCTTGATCCAGGATAAATATGCACTTAATGAATTCTGGACCACTCCCAAAGTAGAGGAGAGTATTGGATGGGATTGCGGACAGGAGATTGGACGGATCGGAGATCGGGCGGGTGTGGTGTTGGACTTAGTCTGTGATTGTGCAGACATTGGACGCTCCCCGGGTGGCGAGACTCAGGGTGGGGCTCGCATCTCTTGTTGGAGTCCGTCTGGCTCCCAAGCCCCCTGCGGTCCCAGGTGGTGGCTATTTCTTGCTTCCCTCTTGGAGAGGGGAAGGGTGGGAGGGATGTAGAACCGAGACGAACGGGGATTGTGGGAATGTAGGAGGTATAAATAGGCGTAAGGGTGAATAGGAAGGCGCAATTGCAGTGGCCCTGTTTATTAACCTACGTTATCGGAAACTCCCTGTAAATTCATGTGAAACCAGCAGTGGCCTTTGGCATCTGGGAGCCCGTTTCAATACTTAATATGGGGCCCTACCGCGTAAAACATAAACATAATTATGTTTGCCGCGTCCTGCGTCCGTGACGGATTAAAAGCTGAAAGAACATAAACTCACTATCACTATGCGTCCCAGGGAGCCACATATTTTCCCATGTAAAACAATTAATTGTGACAACGTGTTAAAATCATTACCAGGACAAGAAACCAGGACTCAACAGAAAAGGCAAGGATTCAGGTTGTTTTGAAATAAATAGCTAAGGATACAGATACTTTATTGTCCCCTAAAATCCCCTCAACTTAAATTAATAACAAAAACAATGAGTGCTCTGAGTTTTGGTCAGAGCACTCATTCACATTCTGCATTGCATTGTGGAATAATAAATTGCCTATAGCCTGGAATATTGATTTTTTTTTAGGTTGATACTGAAGTTTGAAGAAAATAAACAATATTTCACGCAATACTAAGCATTAATGAACACTTAAGCTGCTTCTACACTGGACGCAAACTTTTATTTTCTTTTCCGAACAGATTCCATTCAAAGACATTGTAAAGACGGGCGTCTTTGCATTGATTTTGAATGGAATCTGTTGTGCGAAAAATTTGTTTCGCGTCCGGTGTAAATGCAGCCTTAACATGAACAGTACTTCTAAAATATCCTTAGATTTAGTAACAAACGAAATGTAACCGAGACGTATTCTGATGTTTTACATTTGAAAAATAAACTTGTAAATGCTCCTGGATGGACGAAGTATGTTCATGACCTCAAACCTACTTTCTGCACTGAATCTTGTTACTTAAACCCATAGGAGGCATATACAGCAACGGATTTATCGCTGTAGCTCTGATAGTGTCGATCAACGCAAAGCTAAAAAATATTGATTTTGTTTGTTCATATGCGGCCGCTAGCGTTACATGAGTGGGCTGCAGCCGCTGCTGTAGTCGGTGCAGCTGTTAAAGATGTGCAACCAAAGTGAGAGGTCACTTTTGGTAGACTACTCACAGCTTTCCTTTTTTTTTAGCACCACTCAGGTATGTGAGTTTCATTTTTTGGTTGGGATGTTTGCAAGCTAGTTAGGTGGTGGCGAGTAGTGATTTATTAACGTGAGTCTGCCTTGCGGCATTTACTTTTTTGTCTGTCAGTTGGGGGCCCCCTGGTGGCTGGGGCCCGTTTCAACTGAAACTGTTGCAAATCACTTGGATGTTGAGGGAATGGGTTCCATTACAATTCAAACACATCAAAGCATTTTCTTATGGAGAATGCAGTTGTACATGCATGCAATTGATTGCCCCAAACATTAAAATTTTTTTCTATCAATGTATGCAATAATAATCTCTCACCTTGCAATCTTTTTGTTCTCAATCTTTCGCATGTATGTGTTCTGCTGCCGGTTCCCTGTGTAACAAGTAGAGAGTACATGTGTACTATTTGCACCCTTAAAATGGCAGTTAAATACTGACCATTGACTTTAGACTTGGTTTTTGTTGGTCAATCATGCAATTGCTGCTGTTTCAAGATCAGAATGCGCCAACCACACCACATTTTAAGACCAATATGCTCCTAGACGGTCAGATTAGTGCAAGTATATTTGCTTTTGAAACAATGTGGGTGCTAGATAAGAAAATTACGGATGTATTTGGCTTAACAAACTTAAGACAGAATTTCTATTTTTCAGCACTCGTACCAGAATCTTCCATTTGTTTTTAACAGGGTTTTTGCCATATGGTAAAACTGCCATTCGTTGCAGATCACTTCAACTTGTCCAGACCAGTTCGGTAATTTGGGTTCGGTAATGGATCTATGAATTATTGTTTGTTATTTAATTGTGACTAAGTGACTCATTTACCAGGTAGATGATGCAAATGAGTTTCATTTGTCCTCATTTATTCATGGTGAATTAGTAAGCATTATTTAATAGTGTAGTGAGCTTGGGATCTAACTACTACTGTATAGCTAGTTAAATTCACGGTATTTGCATAATCACGAACATGCTGTGGTTTTGAATCTTTGGGAGTTGGCTGGCAAGATGAAAAGTTGCACAGTTTTGAACATAGTGCATGTTTTTAGTGTACATTTTTAATGTCAGTGTCCATATCAGGGGAAATTCTACAGGTGTGTGAACATAAACCTCATTTAAAGCTAACTTTTAATACTTGTTTGTAATTTGGATGCTTGGTACAACTGTTCACAGTAACAGAACTTGCTGTCTGTAAAACCTGTATTGCAAGGGTTAATCTCTGTGGTTATGACCGCTCGGTTACCAGCTACTGCATGTTAGTTTTGCCTGCTGTGCTAATTAAAAATGCTCCTGGTTAACTTATATGCAGTAATTCTGACCATTTTCAGTTTCATCATAACTTTGCCAGATTGTAGCCACTACAGTCAGTGATCGCTTCACTTATCCATGACCGGGATCAGCCGGATACTTCACAAATGTCTGAGTGTGCTCTCTGGTGATACCATGAAAGCAATGCGAAACGCAGAAGTTCTGCCAGTATAACAAATGATTTCTCTGCACTACCTTGACATAATTTCATCCCCCTTTAGAAATTGTTGTGGCTAATAAAGCCGAAAAAGGCGGAGATTAAATAGGTAATGCTTTCCTGTAGAAGTGATCGATTGGCTAGCTCCACATAAGCAACTTATCCTCGCAAACTAAACTTACGGTCTGGAAAACCTGTATTATGTTCATAACATAACCAAGCTCTCTCTAGCTGTCGCGTATCCATAAAGCTGCTTTCACATCGGACACAAAACTTATATTTCGTGGGACAGATTAGCCTACATTCAAAGTCAATGCAGAGACGCAAATGCAGGCGATATGGGTGCGTTCAGCAGCTTTCACACTGGCAAAAGTCTACCAGTGTATTAAAACCATAGAGGTTAAACATAGCAAGTACACAACTTAGTCAAATATCCCAAGGTACTACCCCAATTCCAAAATAGTCGTAACGTGATGTAAATTGTGAATAAAATCAAAATGCGATGACTTACAGATCACATGAGCCAACATGTTATTTACAATAGAACATAGATAACAATTCAAATGTTGAAACTGAGACATTTTACATTTTTATCCACAAAATGAGCTTATTTCAAATTTTCTGGCTGCAGCAGGTCTCGAAAAAGTTGGAACACAGGTGAAAAAGATTTGAAAAAGCAATTAATATATAAAAGAATCAGCTGAGAGAACAATGAGCAAGTAATAAAGTTAACTGGCATCAGGTGTGTAACATGAGTGGCTATAAAAGGGATGTCTTAGAGAGGCTGAGTCTCTCAGAAGTAAAGATGGCCAGAGGCTCTCCAACCTGTGAAGGCTTGCATAAAAAATGTCGAATACTTTAAAATCAATGTTCCTCAACGTCAAATTGCAAAGGCTTTGAAGGTCTCATCATCAACAGTGCATAACATCATTAAAAGATTTGGAGAAACTGGAAAAATCTGTGTGTGTAAGGGACAAGGCCAAAGACCTTTACTGGATGCCTGTGATCTTTGCATCACTCACCAGCCTGATTCTGTCATTGACATTACTAAATGGGCCCAGGAATACTTCAAAAAAACCACTGTTTGTAGACACAGTCTACTGCGCCATCCACAGATGACAGCGTCTATCATGCAAAAAGGAAGCCATTGTTGAGTGTGATCCAGCGTAGCTGTGAGCCAAGGCTCATTTAAAATGGACTGTAGCAATGTGGCAAAGTGAACAGTGGTCAGACGAGTCCAAATTTGACATTCTTGTTGGAAATCATAGGCGCTGTGTCCTCTGGGCTAAAGAGGAGAAAGACCACCCCTCTTGTTATCTGCGTTCAGTTCAAAAGCCAGCATCTCTGATGGAATGGGGATGCATTAGAGCATATGGTGTGGGGCACTTGCTTGTTTTAAAAAGCAGTATGAATGCTAAAAGGTATATGAAGGCTTTAGAGCAATATATGCTCCGCTCCAGACAAAATCTATTCCAAGGAAGGCGTTGAGTATTTCAGCTGGACAATGCAAAACCACATACTGCAGCTATCACAACAGCATGGTTTCGTAGTAGAAGAGTCCGTGTGCTGAACTGGTCAGCCTGCAGTCCTGCTCTTTCACTGATTTAGAACATTTGGCGCATAATTCAACGAAAAGTCCGTCAAAGGAGACCTAAAACTCTCCAGCAGCTGGAAGCCTGTATTGAACAAGAGTGGGATCAAATCCCAATGGCTAAACTCAAGAAACCTGTCTCCTCAATGCCCAGACACCTCCACTCTGTGCTAAAAAGAAGAGGGGATGCTACACCATGGTAAACCATGGGCCCCTGTCCCAACTTTTTTGAGACCTGTAGCAGCCATCAAATTTGAAATTAGCTTACTTTGTGGATATAATTGTAAAATTTCACAGATTAATTAATTAACCACTGGACTCTTTGCTAATAACCTTGATTACTAGCATCAGGTGTGTAGCTGCTTGGTTGCAATGAAGGCCTGCACCCACACCGGCCCTTTCTGGGAAAGATTGTGGACCCCTGCTATACAGGAATCAGGGGTAGAGAATCAGGCTAATTACATCGGGAGAATCACATGAGGGAAACCCTACCCACGAAAACTGGCAAAAGACAAAATACAAACGGGTATCACACAAGCAGCCTATGACATTTATACAGCTACGGTCCAGGAGTTCTACGTGCACAGATAATCACTCTCCTGCGCTTGTTAAGTACGTGCGAGAGATTCTTGCTGAAGCTCAGGAGAGGACAGAGACAGACTGAGGGGCGGAGTATAGAACAGGGCGATTGCGGAGAGAGAATAAGTCTAAATTTATAGCGGTGCAGCTTTACAAATTAAACTAGAGTGCTCATTAGTAAGTTAGTAATCTTATATACACTAATAAGTTGTGTAAATAGACTATGAAACAAAATACAAATGTTAGTCTTGTTAGTAATCAGAACAGGAAGGCGAAGGGAGAAAACGAGATTCGAAAGGAATATTTTAAACACCAGGATTCATTTAAATCACCCGAAGTCAGTGAGCACGCAGACAGGGAAGACGGACTGAAGCAACTAGATCACAAGACAGGGAGACAAGTGCAATGGAACTGAGAAATGGAATGAACCAAAAACCTGAAAGTTACAGTAATCAAAAAGAATAAATAAAAGACAAAATTATGAACACAGAATATGAACATAAACATGACCAAAAACCATAACCATGACCTGGATAAAATATAATTGAACTGAAAGGAACTGAATAGACCATGCAGAATGATTACATCTTATACCAAAGATAGTACTGGAGTGTAATAAACTTGGTTAAAATGAAATGTTATATAACAACCCTGGGAAGTCAACTGTTTCTTTAAACACAGTTCTCTTTGTTAAAAAAATAGCTTGTGTTTTGCTGAAGAGGGAAAGGATATTGCAATATGCAATAAAACATTGCAGCATGGACTTTCCATACTACAGTTATGCATTATTAGAATGGTCCAATATGTTTTATTAAGCACTGTGCTTCATCAAAAGTGCATGTCAAAAACACCTTGCTCCTTGGTTTGATATTCTCAATGCAGCTAAAGTGTAGGAATGGCATTACTCCCAAAAGGACCCCTGTGGTTTCAAGCATCTCTTTCCCCCCCATTTCCCCTTATTGAAACACTAAAGGATTCATTTAGATAGTACCTCACTGGCCTGTACTGTATGGTGGTTTAAATTGGATCCAGCAAAGCTAATTAAACCAATTCTGGTTATTTGGATTTTATTGCATTCACACTGCCGTATACCGAAATTAATCTTTAAAATTGCACGTTTTGCTGAGATTTAATTCTGTATTACATCCATTGCTGTGCATCAGAATAAATCTTTTAAATCGCAAGTGGTGCAGATATTCTATCCCGCATTGCATTAAAACCTGAGCAATTAGTCCCAGTACTAAATACTTCATGATTTTTATACAGTGTCTCAATTTGGTGTCTCAATTTTTTCTTCAGAACTCAAATCCATTTACATGTTTGCAAGAAATGGCTTCATTAGCATTTTGTTATGTTCGGCTGGCAGTTTGTGTCATTCAGGTCATTTACAGTACTTTGCATCCCTTTGTAAAACCTGCGCACTGATGCTTTCGCTGATTGAGGTCTCTCCTTTGGCACACCTTACCTCTCTCAGATTGCTCACTGTTGGCTTTTACTCAGAAATTATCCCAGGTGAAATTTTGATTGTAATAGCAGTGACTGCACACCTTATTTACTTTTACGTTTACTTTTTTTTTTTATACAGCCAAGGAATGACTCCCAGTTGCACCAAGTGCCTCTGATTAGTTATTACTGCGACCATCCAAGTCACTTTATCGGCACAAAATATACTGTACTCCCAGTGGCCTTGCGCCCTGAGTGAAGACACTGCATTGCATTGATTGGTTTCACAGCTGTTTTTTTCTCAGAATGGGTTTTGTTTGTTATTACTATCGTGCCGTAATTTGTTGAGGTCTTGCACCCTTCAGCAATACAGTTCTGCGTAATTCAGTTTCTCTCTCATTCTTCCTTCCAGCAGGCAGCATTGAGGTTGTCGGTAAAGAAAGAAAGGTGAAGGCGGAAGGCAGTGAATTCTGGTGAGTATGTGTTTTTGAATTTAAATTGGATGCCATCTTATGCATAATGTGGGCTACTTGTCAAGAGATTCACTCTCTATACAGAAATTCTTTCATTTGTGTGAGGTGAAAAAATGATTCAAATATCTGTCCTAAAAGTGAAACACAACTTCCACACAAAAATCAATGTTAAATAAAAGAATTGCTCTGAAGGATACCAGATGTTGTGATGTGGATTTTCTGCAATTTTGCAAAGTTGTACAATGCTTCAAGTAATGACAATGAGACCAAACAATCAGTTTGACCAAAGTCTGTGTGGGCTTAACTCATTTTGTAGTAAATTCCTGCTTGTTTTGAGCTGTTTTGTAAGCTTAAATGGGTCTATGCACGAGGTAGTGCTTCCCCTCCATTTCTATCCTGGTTGTTGAGCAATGGGAGATCCATTTATGTTCCTATTTTTACTCGCATTGTTAGCTTCTTTTCTACATAGCATGCTTGAATGAAACCTGAGTTGTCATTCGTATTCATTATACAGAGCGGATATTTACATTAGCGTGAGTAAAGCCATTACTTGTTACAACAAAGATGTCGCTCCTTTTATACAAGTAGTTCAGGGATCTGGGAACTTCGCCAAAGATTTTGACCATCACACACTGCTAGCATGTTTGGCGGATTAATTTATGTTTCAGCTTATGTACGCGATTAGCCTTGCTGGCATTATTATTAGGTTGCCATGCATGTGCAACAGTTTACCTATAGATTTCCTTTCTAATTTCTTCTCTCAGGAAAACCATACGTACTTTCCTAGCTACATTCGTTCATACATCTGACATTGTATCCTTACTGATGCGCTGTATAAAACAATGACTTGTCCCCTGCATCCTGACTTTTTCTTGCTAGTGCGTCCTACGATGGATGGCCATTTTTGCTAGCCCCTCAACTCCCAGGATTGGCTTTACTTCACTATCTGCTGTGGAACATTGACTTGTCCCTGCAATATCGACAAAGGGTTGTGTTCATAGTGTCTTAAAAACGCCACACTCGCGTTTTTTGGGTATATATAGAGCATTTTGTCGTGTTGGTGGATGCGAATCCTCACGGATAATTAAATTGCCTGTGTGTTTGGTTGTTGAGTGTCAGAACACTCACAGGAAAACACACTTCGCGTCTTCAGCAAGAACTTTTTTTGTCCTCTTGCCATTAAAGAGCTACATGACATTTGATGTCACTGTTAATGAGAAAATGGCCATATGTGCTTTGATCTGGATGTTTAAATATTTATTATTCAGTTCAGCTTTTTTTTTTTTTAATTACCAGAAAATACTTTGAAATACCTTCGACCTACTACCAAAAAATACTTTGAAGCACCATTGAGCTAGTGCTTTCATTTGCAGATCACTTCAGCCAATAGTTACCTTTCGCCTTTCATGTGTCCAGTGTGGTTGCTGCATCTCTGAACGCAGCTAAGCTGTACAAGTGGGTTTCTTAAATCCAAAATATCCTGTTATTCATCATCTGCTGTTAGAGCTTTGTGCACTATGATAAAAAGTAGCTTGAATTGTAAACAGGCCAACAAGACCTTTTTCAGCAATGTTTTAGCAGTCCCTCTGCTCATGAATCATATGCCTGTGTGACAGCAGTGCTATAAAAAAAATGTAAGCTGTCAGAATTCTATTTCAATTCAATGACTTTGGCATATAAGGAGAGATCACTGCAAGAGATATGGCAGGGGAAGAAATGTATGTAGGACGTTATATCTGGTTCATCATATAATAAAAGGGGAAAAAATATTTATAATTTCATATGCAGTTAGTAAACAGACTTTATTTAAGACATCAGATAATCTCTTGATTTTAAAATATGATATAAAGTAGTAATTCCATTTTAATTCAAATTATATAGTCAGATTTGCTCAGGCTTCCCTGGCTCAAACACACTTGGTGTTGTAGTGCTTCATAGTTGACATTGGTTATAAAATGCCTTAAGAACGCTGCAAATCATTTGTTATACAACACTGTACAACTCCTGAAACACTCCTAAAACACAGAAATATTGAAGCTTTGCCCTCCAATAAATCTTGCAGCATATTTACAGAATGAGATTTCCTCTTCCAGTCCCTGCTCTTTATTGATATGATCCTCCCTCTACTCATGTTTAAAGCTGCCGAAGGCAGGAATGGCTTTTTTGGTGAAATTCAGATAGCCAAACTGTATTGAAGTGAGATCAGTTGAATGTTGATAATGCGGTGTGAAAATCGGGGCCATTAAACCGATTGGGTAAAAATATCTGTTTGCTTTGATAGTGCACAATTTCACCACCTGGATATCATAGTGGTTGAGAGGAAATTGCCTGCCTGGGTGTTGGTTGGTGCGTATGCAGGCAGGCTGTGACAATGATGACGAATTACAGTATCTGCTGCTGAACAGATAAAAGGCTGACATCCCTTCATGCTTGAACTCAGCCTGGGCTTCAGCCAGCCAGTGTATAATAACACAGTGAGAAAAAACAAGACCTTTGACACCAGGTTAAGTGCGCCGTTCTTTCATCCAGTTGGTGTCGTGGGACTCAAATTCTGCATTACACAAGTTTTTCCACTAGCAGCGTTTTTTTTCCCCCGATGGGTTTGTCAAACAGTTCGAATTTGGACGGAATTCATCATGCAAGACACCCTGGTGGCAGTTTTTAAAGGCTGTTGATTTATCTTTAAAGCAATTAAAGAGATCTGAGTTTTGTCATTCACGTGTAAGGACTTTGAAAGCGCTAAGTAAAGGCCACTGATGTGATCACACTGAAATCTGAGCTGAGTATTCCTTGGGAGAATCGGCTGCATTTCTGTCTCAGCCTGCCTTCATCTATAATCCATGCTTTGCTTGGCTTGTTTCTGGACAAAGAGTGGATAGAAATCGTCTGTATTCATCATCAGGTTTGGTCCTATTTATGGGTCCTTTAAAATCTGGTCAATGAAGGGTCCTTTTAAACCGAAAATCCAAGCTGCACTCGCATCGTCTTTTTCATCACTGTCTCGATTTAAACCCTCCCGTCTTTGCAGAAATGTGCTTTAATTCAGAACAATGGATTGGATTTGAAGCTGTTTTTTCAACCATTTTTGGTCCTGCCATGGCTTCTCTGCTGTGTTCAAGTCCAAACTTGACTAGGCCACTCAAAAACATGAAAGGTTGTTTTTTCATGGATACATAACAAATTGTACTCCACCTCATGCTTATATGACCATAATTTATGTTATAGAGCAGAATTCATGGTTTCTTTGACAAAGACATGCTGCTCAAGTCCCAAAGCAGCAAGGAAAAAATATTTATCTGTGCCTTATGTGAAATTGTTACCCGGAGCCATTTCTGTCAGTAAAATTATGTTCAAAACAGGTTTTTTTTCCTTACATGAATGATAATGACATTATGTGATCGTAAATGAAAATAAAAATTTTTTTTGGATGTGTAATATCATTAAAAATGGAAATACTGACAGTTTAATACATTGCTCAATTATATGGGTATGAACTGATGCTTATGGGAAGGCTTAACGATCACTTGTTTCGAATAAAAGCTCATTTTTATTCATTTCTAATTTATGTTGATAAAGCACCAATTAAACATTGAATTTATTATGCCAAAAATGGAAATTTAGTTTAAGTGCTCTAGTTACATAATTTGTGTCAAAGACACGCGCATTAATAATTTCTTTTTATGTGGTCTTCTACATTCGTTCAGTATGTCATCTAATGAATTATACATTATTGGTGGCAATGCATTATCTGGGGCAGCAGGGTGCTATGTCTAATACGGCACACTATAACCAAAAGTTTGTGGATTCTTCACTGGAACCTCATTGATACACTTAAAAAATAGAAATTTTAAAACTCTATATATCTGACATTTTGAACAAATTGATTAACATGGCCTGGGGGTGTTGCAATTCAGATCCTTTTTACCATGAGGATTTTGTTGACTTTCTCATATCCCGTCACCCCCTTCCTACTGAAGGCTCCATCGAAACCAGTTGGAGCTGTGTTTGGGCTGGGGCACGTTCAGAGAGGAGAATGAGTTTCAAATCCTTTTGTAGAAATGCATGAAAAGACCCTGAATGAATGCTGGAAGTCTGCCCAATCAGCCCATACAGACCAATTTATTCCAAATTCAATAAAAATGTGAAATATAAAGAATTTAAAAACGTCAGTTTTAAATAAGCGTCAATAACGTTTTTGTAAGGTGTTCGGACGCGATTAGCAAAATAGTGTATGTATTATCATGGCAGTAAATTAGCTAGTTTTCTATGCATTGTCATTTCATTGTCATGTTGACACAAGTGTAGCTTTGACTTTGAATATATCATCAACAAACAGAACATCCAAAAAAAGATGGCCCGCAAATAAATAAATTGCAGTGTTCATTGGATGTTCTGTTTGTTGTTAAAATGTTTCTTTTTATTCTTTATTTTTTTATCAATCTGTTCTAATCTCTTTTTTTTTTTTGGCGGTCAGACCTGAGGCATTGTACATTGTCTCGCGCCAGTGTCGACTCACTTTTTTGATCAAAGCTTAAACAGAAACATTGATTGTAATTCTCGGTACTCATCTTGAAGAACTGAGCCCTCTTATCAAAACATTCACCTTTAATATCTAAAAGATTCAGTAGATTTGAAGAAATTTAAAACAATAATCGGCTGTTGGACGCGGAGATATATAAAAACCCTGTCCGACTTTCGGATATGTAGACACTGTGTTCAACCCAGCAACGCAATCTGTCGTGCGAAAAATTTGTTTTGCGTCCAGAGTGCAAGTGGCTTAGCCACTACTATTATTGTCATTTAGGTTTTATAATTTTTAGTGGGGGAAAGGAATACAGCCTGATTGCTATGATCTCGTACTGAGTTATGATCAGATATTGGAAATAAATGTGCAATGTATCTTGAAATATTATCCATGCATGTTAAACCCAAAATTTCAACCAGCAACAGGGTTTAATAATAGGAACACGCTATCCATCGTTTCTCTTCCCAATGATGCAGGCAGAAGAAATAAATGAGCAACCGTCATATTTCATTCCAACTTCATAAGTTTTAATGATCTGACGTAGTTTCGTTTTGAAATTCCATTCAAGTTCGCTAATGGTAATAATTCGAGAATGCCTCATATTCGTAATGCTTAACATAGACGTAAGCGGTGCATAAAACATGTCTGAAGCAGCCAAGTAAAATGCAATACTAACGCATCCTACAGATATAGGACCGAGGCTTCTTTATTTCAACACTTTAAAGGTGTGGAGAGGAGCTCATTTTATTGGTGAAGAGTTGACTCGGCTGTGTTAAACCCACTTTAGCCTTTTCTCCACCCTCTTTGCCAACTTGCGCTGGAAAATGGGGCAGAGGCGAGCCAGAGTAGTACTTGCGCCAGGCTACGCCGGGCACGAAATTGCAACATACACCTGGACACACCCCGTTGGCGTGGCGCTCCCCATATTCGCCGCGCCTGCGCCTGGTCTACGAATTTAGAGCCTAATGTCTCTGCAGATGCAGATTGGCTAACAAGCAGGCAGGTGTTGGCTGCAGGGGAGGGAAAGCACTTCTGTTGGATTAAACCCTAGGAAGAACGAGCCAAGGGATGGCGGGGGTTCAGGTAGAGGAGCAGGTGGGGGAGGAGGTGGTTTCAGAGACTTTCAGGCTCTGAAGAATGGTCTCACCACCTCCTCATCCTCCTTGTGTAGAGCGGGCCAGAGCCAAACCATCCTTCTTTTCGATCAAACGGCCATGGCATTCCAGCTCGGCTTGTCATAACAATATCCCAGTCCTCCCAGATTTTCAAAATCCTTTTGCACGATTCATGGTCGGTGCAGCCTGAGCTACAATATGAGGAAACTATAATGCAGGGATACAAGGGGAAGTCTGGATAAATTTGAGAGGTAAGGAATGCTCTTTGCTGGATTTTACTAAGTGATAAATTGTGAATAATGATAAATTATGTCTTAAACTATAGAATTTAGTGGAGAGGCATGACAATTGTTTTTCCCTGGGTGGCTGTTAGTTTGTCAGGAGTTGCATTCCACAGTACACAGGCATTGCATAAGCGCCTTTTTAAAACTTAAGTATGGGGAAAGACTCTCCAATTGGAAATTAACTTTTTGGAAGTCTAGGCGAGTCATAATGAAGAATAATTGCACCATATGCTTGCATCACATACAAGGTGACAGGGCCCATTGTGTCTTATTATGCAGCTAATGAAAGGAGTGTTGGTTATGTTGGAGCTCATTATTGTCAGTAACAAGTACTGTAGTTGTTTGGCTTTGCATTAGGGATGTGAGCAGTGGACATAAATTATGCAGAAATGAGAAAGGGATTAGGGTCAAGTACTGTTTTCAGTTCACACAGTACAGTGTACGTGAATTCAAATGCAAGCATTTTTCAAACTCTTCAAACTTACACACGCCTGCTTTTATATTTTACAGCATAGGCAGGTTGTTTCAATCACAATGCACACCCTGGTATACATTAAATATGCTCCTGTTGGGAAGGACCACATACGCTTGTTTTGAAGAATATTATATATTAAAAATATTGGCTTCACTTCATCTCTGGGAATGGATCTGTTTCTTATTAAATGTTTTATAAGCACCAATTATTTTTATGAAATTTCGACAAGCGTGCATGTGAAGTGTTTCTGTTTCATCTTTCAATGAGCAGCCCTCGATAGCGCGTATTAAAATTGCTTCAGTGAAACCCTTCACCCCTCTAAACATCATGTTTAGAGCTGATAAATACTGAATTTATCTCAAGTGATTTCTAGCGCATGCCTGAAATGAGATTGTTGTTGTTGTTGTTGTCAATGTGACATCCACACCTGCTCTGAGCCGAAGCCATGTCTTCGCCCGGAGCTGTCTCACCGGGGAGAGAGATTGGTGAACGATGCCTTGATTTTGCTGAATTTGTACAGTCAAAAAAAAGGGAAGTGTTCATGCCAGCTCTTATGAGGTTAAAATCTTCTTTTATGCTCTTGTTTTCCTGGACGACGGGGAATCCAAGTTTTGTTGCTGGCATATGGTCTCCGCAGATGTTTTATTTTTGATGCGTGAGAACTCAATGGGCTTTTTCGAAATGTACAAAAATGTCATGTAGATTAAGTTTATTTGTGAAGATTTTTGTCAAATGTTGCAATGGCGAGGAGCAGAGAGCAGGGCAGAGAGCAGGGACGATAGAGGCAATCGCCCGGAGCGCCACGTGCTGGAGGGGCACCGCTGGTTGCCCTCAAAGTAATGAAAAATAAAAGATATTAAATGCGTGTGTAATATGTGTGTGCGTGTGTGTGAAATTCCTGCCGGCACCCATTGGCACCCTTTCTTCGTGTTCTGCCTTGAAGATAAAAAATAAGCAAATTTGTTAACAAATTAACAAATAAGCAAAACTCATGTGTGCTGTGTCTCACGAGCACCGACTGTGCTGCACTTTGAAAGTGGGGGACGGGTGACTGATGTACATCTTAGGCCATATAGAGATGGGAATGACTGTTAATGTTAACCCCGTAGTGCAGAACAGTCATTACAAAGATGACGTCGTTGTTAGCACCTAACTGGTCCCATGAAGCTCGTAACTGTAGACTGAATGTTCACCAGGAGCCTGTTGCACCAGCAGTACGGAAGTTCTACCTTAAGTTATTGTACAAAGTCCACACTAAACCATATGTTCAAACTTGTTAGTTTGATACTAAAGCTATGTCAGTGTTCGGTTGCACTATGGAAGCTTAGTGTCCATCTTAACTACACTGCCGTAATGTCCAAACTAAGTTAAATACTGTCAGAGAAAATGACACGCTCACTTAGAGCAGCCAATCAGTGAAAAGCACTATTTTAATGCAGCATTTATCATTGCGTTGCGCTTCTCGTGCCCACTTATTATATTTGAGCATATTTTCTACACGGGGGTAATGGCTAAAAAGAGGAAGCGGTTCCGAACTATTAAAAAGTTAACAAGGAAAAGGCATTACGATTGAAAGGTATATTATCGAGGACAGAATATTATGATTAATCGGTAACTTAGCATATAGCCTTCAAGAGATAGTTCATGTTTATTGAAGGGCGTTTGTGGAAAATAGAATGGCGAGTGTAAATCAAAGTCTTCATACATTAAGAATGTATTTTTATTATAAGGTTAGCGTTGTCCTTTTCATCTTGTTACCGATATGGCTGGGCACTTCTTGCCAATGAGAACAGTGCGTACGTTGACTTGAAAAAGAAAACACAAAGGGAAGGATTTCGTCATCAATTTCATGATGATACAAATAACGCGCTTGCTTCTCGAAAAATAAAAAGCATTTCTGGGAATGTATTTGCATCATAAGATTAGCGTTTTCATTTTGTTAGCGATATTTTGAGGCACTTTTTGAAAACGACTATGCAAATGAGGAATGTATTTTAATTCTCAATTTTATAAAAATTGCATTCATGGACTTGAAAATGAAGATGAAAAAGTGGAGGATTACATTTTCATTTTCATTATGATACAAATAATGCGCTTGTATCCTGAAAATGAAAACGCATTTTTGAGAAGGCAATTTCATTTTAATAGTGTTAGCTATATGCTTCCATACAAAAGCTTATGGAGCCCTTCTCGGTCAGAAATATCCTTGGGTGTTTTTGAATCCACTTGACTACATGTTGAGTTCTCTCTTCTAGTATTCAAATTTTCAGCGTTAAGATCATTATAAAGGACAGATTATCAAGTTGTGATTTTGAGGCTTTTTATCAGTGCAATAACATCCAAACTTTTTTCCAGCTTCATTGCTTTCCCTGAATGTAGGGCATTAGCCTGTAGGATTTGTTGATGCTAAGCTGAATCCGCTCCTCCTTAAAGCCTCATATTATCTCTTCTGTCTCGCTAGCTGCTGCTCTTCTCAAAATCACATCATGGTCGGATGATTTTTTCATTAAATGCTTCCCTCGCATTTGAAAAAAAATATCTTTGTTGTTATGGACAAATGTTTTTGTGAGAAAACAAGTTTAGAGCGTATTCATTTGGTGTATCCTGGCCTGTCTGAAGACCAAACAGTGAGTGCAGTTTGACACTAACAGTAACGTTTGACAACTTAAAAAAGTACAAACTGGAAGGGTATCTATCAAACAGAGGTTTTTTCTCACTTCACTTCAAAGTTTAACTGACCTCAATTTACCCAAAGTTCCAAACCTCTTTTGCACCCCTATATGCTGTTGGTAATGAACTTGATCACGCGCATAAACATTAAAAAACAAGTGAGGAAAAAAACAAGCAGGTGAAATCATCAGAAAATCCAAAGAGCATGGACAAAAATAATTGGTTTTTGATCAAGGATTTTAAAAAAGTTTTCTTTTTGTTCTTTGTTCAGAAAAAAAGCATGCCTCAACCCCCTCATAGTCATAAATTTCTTGTAATAAGGTACACATTTTTTTTATTGTTTGTTTACTCGATTTTTAAAAAATTATTTATCCTCGAAGGACCGCCTTTTTACTTCAGTGTTTAATAAACGGTCCATTTTAATCGGGTGAAAGGCTGATTTTCCAAATCTCTGAATGTGACTGCAAGACGATGCAAAATGAATTCTGCCATGATGTTCATTTACATGAGAATGATTTCTGCTTTTAGCACCAGTCACCAAGTTCCATCTGGTCAAGAGAAAAGTGAGACAGTGAGCCTAGCCTTGCACTTTGTTCAAGCCTATTCCATGCCATAGGGTGTAATAGGTATGCATGGACTCATAAATTGGATATGGCAGAGTCTGCATGCCTCATTTCACTATGAATAAAAAGTACTGCGCATTGCTAGCACCTAGCCCTTCCCACATTAAGGGAACTTGTTTACGGCGTAAAATTGAACTAATATGTGCCATTAATCCTTAACATTTACATTCCTTGTGATTTATGTATATAATGCACTATTACTGAATGTTTTAAAGTTGAGAACCACAAAGAATGTGTTATGGTTCGGAACTGAAAGTTTCCAGTTTATGCCAGTGCTTTTACCATGCATGCAACTAATACAGCGCCCTCCATTATTACTGGCACCCCTGGTTAAGATGTGTTAAAGGTCTTAAAATAAATTCAATTTTTATTGCAGAAGCATACTATCACACTGAAAATTGTAGAAAAAATGTAACGTTCAACTCAAGTGAATTTTAAGGGGAAAAAAAATCTCTGACTAAGAAATAATCATTTTTCATAAAATCACCTGTTCCACGATTATTGACACCCCGAACAATTCCTAGGAATTAAATGTAATTGAAGTATTTCTGTAATTTCTAAAGTAGTTTACAAAGTTGATCAGAGTATCTAGGAACATTTAATTGGTGAAACATCACTTCCTGTTTCCCTGGGGTATAAATATGAGGTGATACAGAGGCCATTTCTCTTATCCACTCTTCAACATGGGAAAGACAAAGGAACACACCATTTGAGTAAGGCAGATGTGTGTCGACCTTCACAAGTCAGGCAATGGCTACAAGAAAATAGCCACTCGCCTGCAGCTGCCCATATCTACTGTCAGAGGAATCATTAAGAAGTTCAAAACAACTGGAACAGTGGCAAACAAGCCTGGACGAGGACGCAAGGTTATTTTGCCACCACGCACAGTGAGGAGGATGGTAAAAGAAATTAAAAGTTCCCCAAAGCTCACTGTTAAAGAATTTCAACAAATGGTAGCATCTTGGCATCACAAAGTCTGCAAAACAACCATCAGGCGCTATCTACAAAACCCAAAACCATTGAAGTTGGTACGTTATGTAAATCGTAGATAAAAACAGAATACAATGATTTGCAAATCTTTCAACTTACATTCAATTGAATACACTGCAAAGACAAGATGTTTAATGGTCAAACTGAGAAACTTTTTTTTTTTTTTGCAAATAATCATTAACTTAGAATTTAAAGGCAGCAACACATTGCAAAAAAGTTGGCACAGGGGCTTTTTTACCACTGTGTTACATCGCCTTTCCTTCTAACGACACTCAGTAAACGTTTGGGAACTGAGGAGACCAATTTTTGAAGCTTTTCAGGTGGAACTCTTTCCCATTCTTGCTTGAGGTACAGCTTAAGTTGTTCAACAGTCGGGGGTCTCCGTTGTCGTATTTTACGCTTCATAATGCGCCACACATTTTCAGTGGGAGACAGGTCTGGACTACAGGCAGGCCAGTCTAGTACCCGCACTCTTTTACTACGGAGCCACACAGTTGTAACATGTGCAGAATGTGGCTTGGCATTGTCTTGCTGAAATAAGCAGGGGCGTCCATGAAAAAGACGTTGCTTGGATGGCAACATTTGTTGCTCCAAATTCTGTATTTACCTTTCAGCACTAATGATGCCGTCACATATGTGTAAGTTGCCCATGCCTTGGGCACTAATACACCCCCATACCATCACAGATGCTGGCTTTTGAACTTCGCGCCTATAACAGTCCGGATGGTTCTCTTTTACTCTTTGGTGCGGAGGACACGATGTCCATAGTTTCCAAAAACTATTTGAAATGTGGACTCGTCAGACCACAGAACACTTTTCCACTTTGCATCAGCCCATCTTAGATGAGCTTGGGCCCAGCGAAGCCGGCGGCGTTTCTGGTTACTGACAGTAGTTTTCTGAAGTGTTCCTGAGCCCATGTGGTGATGTCCTTTACACACTTATGTCGGTTTTTGATGCAGTACCGCTTGAGGGATTGAAGGTCACGGGCATTCAATGTTGGTTTTCGGCCTTGTCGCTTACGTGCAGGGATTTCTCCAGATTCTCTGAACCTCTTGACAATATTACGGACCGTAGATGATGAAATCCTTAAATTTATTGCAATAGCTCGTTGAGGAATGTTGTTTTTAAACTGTTCGACAATCAGCTCACGCATTTGTTCACTAAGTGGTGACCCTCGCCCCATCCTTGTTTGTGAATGACTGAGCATTTCAGGGAAGCTGCTTTTATACCCAATCATGGCACCCACCTGTTCCCACTTAGCCTGTTCACCCGTGGGATGTTCCAAATAAGTGTTTGATGAGCATTCCTCAACTCTCTGTCTTTTTTGCCTCTTGTGCCAGCTTTTTTGAAACATGTTGCAGGCATCAAATTCCAAATGAGCTAATATTTGCAAAAAATTACATAGTTTACCTGTTCAAACATTAAGTAACTTGTCTTTGCAGTGTATTCAATTGAATATAGGTTGAAAAGGATTTGCAAATCATTGTATTCTGTTTTTATTTACAATTTACACAACGTGCCAACTTCACTAGTTTTGGGTTTTGTACATGCCAACAAGCTGTTTGGGAGGCATGCACCAAAAAACCCTTACTCACTCACAATCATAAACGCAAAGGTCTGGAGTTCGCTAAGTGGTACTGGGACTTCAACGGGGGTCGTCTGCTTTGGTCAGAAGAAACCAAGTAGAGCTTTTTGGCAACAAACACTCTCAGTGGGTCTGGCGGAACACAAATGATTAGTATGCAGAAAAGCACCTCATGCCCACTGTGAAGTATGGGGGAGGATTGGTGATGCTGTGGGCCTGTTTCCCTTCCAGAGGCCCTGGGAACTTTGTTAGGGTGCATGGTATCATGAACGCTTTGAAATACCAGGATATTTTAAATCAAAATCTGGTGGCCTCTGCTGGAAAGCTGAAGATGGGTCGTCACTGGGTCTTTCAGCAAGATAATGACCCTAAACATGTGGCCAAATCTACATAGAAATGGTTCACCAGACACAGACTCAAGCTCGTCCCATGGCCATCTCAGTCCCGACCTCAACCCCATTGAAAACCTGTGGAGTGAGCTGAAGTGGAGAGTGCAGAGGAGAGGACCCAGGTCGCAGGATGATTTAGAGAGATTGTGCAATGAGGAGTGGTTGAAGATCCCTCTTTCTGTACTCTCCCATCTTGTGAAACATTATAGGAGAAGATTAGGTTCTGTTTTGTTGGCAAAAGGGGGTTGAACAAAGTATTAACATCAGGGGTGCTAATAAATGTGGCACATATGATTTGATGTAAAAGAATTATTTCTTAATGTGGGATTTTTTTCCCACTGAATAAATGCACTTGAATTAAAGGTTGGATTTTTTTTCTTTTTTTCCTTGTGGCCTTATATTATTTAGAAAAAAACTGAATTTATTAGAAGCTAAAGAACACATCTTAACCAGGGGTGCCAACAATTATGGAGGGCGCTGCATGTGAATGCTTGACTGGATGTCAAGGTTGTATTCATGAATTATTGATAGTGTGGTGAGTAATGCTTTATCAAACATTAACAAACAGATGTAGAGCATGCTTCCTGTAATTAAAAAAAAAATCTAAATTTTAACCATATTTCGGCAGTTTCTCTATAATGTGACCAAATGAGTTGTACAGGAGCAGGTTTAGAAAAGTTCTGCTGTCATTAATGGTTTTTTCATAAATAGCAATGTGTTGCCAATTAGTGATCTGAGCTAATGTAATTCATATACATTTGTGAAATATGCACACATATTTGCAGTATGCCATGTGATTTTGAAAGGTGTCTAAAATTCTGTACCTGACTATAGTTCTTGAATTGTGCTGAGGGGAAATTCTTGATTGATAACATCTGTTCTTATTTAGCAATACCTTACCATCAACATGTACCGTACAAAATATCTTTGTGAAATTCTTGGGTTTTTGAATTGATTGCTTGGATGGGGATTGCTTGCCATGGCCTTGAGTGTACGGTTTTTGTCCCTGCAACCTTAATAATTTCACTCATAGGTCAGTTGACCTCAGAAATGGGTGACTCTCCATAAAGCAAGTTTACTGCATTTAAAAATTTCTTTAACACAGGAAATAATTTTTTAAATGTCATGAACGTAAAAAAAATGTTTACAAACAAATGTTTTTAGCACTGGAATGACATCCAAGAAAAAACCAACAGAGTTACACTGCCCTCAATAACTATTGGCACCCCTGGAAGATGTGTTCTTTAGCTTCTAATAAATTCTTTTTTTTTTTTTTCTAAATAACATAGGACCACAATGAAAAAAAGAGGAAAATCCAACCTTTAATTCAAGTGCATTTATTCAGTGGGAAAAAAATCCCACATTAAGAAATAATTCTTTTACATCAAATCATGTGTGAAACAATTATTAGCTCCCCTGATGTTAATACTTTGTACAACCGCCTTTTGCCAACAAAACAGCACCTAATCTTCTCCTATAATGTTACACAAGATGGGAGAATACAGAAAGAGGGATCTTCGACCATTCCTCTTTGCACAATCTCTCTAAATCATCCAGTGACTTGGGTCCTCTCCTCTGCACTCTCCTCTTCAGCTCACTCCACAGGTTTTCAATGGGGTTGAGGTCTGGGGACTGAGATGGCCATGGGACGAGCTTGAATCTGTGTCTGGTGAACCATTTCAGTGTAGGTTTGGGCACATGTTTAGGGTCATTATCTTGCTGAAAGATCCAGTGACGACCCATCTTCAGCTTTCCAGCAGAGGCAACCAGATTTTGATTTAAAATGTCCTGGTATTTCAAAGCATTCATGATGCCATGCACCCTAACAAGGTTCCCAGGGCCTCTGGAAGAGAAACAGGCCCACAGCATCACCGATCCTCCCCCATACTTCACAGCGGGCATCAGGTGCTTTTCTGCATACTCATCTTTTGTGTTTCGCCAAAACCACTTAGAGTGTTTGTTGCCAAAAAGCTCTATCTTAGTCTCATCTGACCAAAGCACATGGTCCCAGCTGAAGTCCCAGTACCACTTAGCGAACTCCAGACATTTGCGTTTATGATTGTGAGTGAGAAAAGGTTTTTTCTGTGCATGCCTCCCAAACAGCTTGTTGGCATGTAGATAGCGCCTGATGGTTGTTTTGGAGACTTTGTGACCCCAAGATGCTACCATTTGTTGCAATTCTTTAACAGTGAGCTTTGGGGAACTTTTAATTTCTTTTACCATCCTCCTCACTGTGCGTGGTGGCAAAATAACCTTGCGTCCTCGTCCAGGTTTGTTTACCACTATTCCAGTTGCTTAAAACTTCTTAATGATTCCTCTGACAGTAGATATGGGCAGGTGCAGGCGAGTGGCTATTTTCTTCCCTTAAAATTCACTTGAGTTGGAGGTGACATTTTTCAACAATTTTCAGTGTGAAAGAATGCTTCTGCAATGCTTCTGGCAGGTGCTGTAAGCTTCCTTTACCCATCCAACACACTTAATGTGGGGCATTGACCTCTGACCTAGATGTGGGGCATTTGCTGTTGGATTTGATGTAGATGGGGTTTAATGGGTGAGATGACACAAGAGATGTCAGCAAGAAACATGCTGAGAGCTGAGTCATCAGAATGCATGGCTGTGCCTTGTGTTCAGTCAATGCTCTCTGTGATGAATATGCAATGAGGACACAGAGTATGCACAACTGATGCTGGAGCTATTTCAGTCTTGCAGAACATTGCACGCATCTACTGCAGCTATGACTCGGAAACCCACACACTCCACATACTGGCACACTGACGTATTTTGACATGCACACAGCCAGGTGCGCACGCTGCACGTATTTCATGAACTTATATATTTTGTTTGACTGCATGTAATGTAAGTAAATATTTTTAATATTTAAAACTATATTAATTTTAAGGTCTTTTAATTAAAGTGTTGGATTTCAGTGGCTGACCGAAAAGATATTTCACTGTCCAATTATTTATGAATGGCACAAGACATTAATAATTCATTACTGAGCTATATTGACACTGACAGTGTGAGCAGCTCTGAGCAGTACAATTCCCTTAAAGATTGGCAATAATCAGTTTGTGTTAGTTTTAGCTCATTAGCCCAAGATATACTATGTTGGCACATGTACAGTGGTGTGCAGTGATGATTATAAACATACTAAAAATCAATCAGAAACCAAGAACTAAAACCCCAATTCTGAAATAGTTTGGACAAAGTGTAAATTGTGAGTAAAATCAAAATGCAATGACTTTCAGATCACATGAGCCAATATGTTATTTACGGTAGAACATATATAACATTTAAAATGTTGAAACTGAGACACTTTACATTTTCATCCACAAAACAAGCTTATTTCAAATTTTCTGGCGGCCACAGGTCTCAGAAAAGTTGGGACACTGGCAAAAAAAGTCGCTGAAAAAGCAATTAATGTAGAAGAGAAACAGCTGAAAGAACATTTAGCAAGTAATTAAGTTAACTGGCATCAGGTTTGTAACAAACCTTTCGCATGACAGATCACACCCTAAGTCAGTGCGAAGACGTGAATACACACGTCTTTGAATGTAATCCGTCGTCTGAAAAACCCGCCTCGCATCCAATTTGAAAGCGGCTCAAGGCCACCTATTCTGGCAAACGCCCTGGCGAATAATCCTGAAGTTTATAGTATTACAATAGCTTTTTTCTGTATTGTTATTTCATTAGCTATGATAGCCCAACAATATTTCAATAGTAACACTCAAATCTATATTGTGCGTTCCAGAAAAACATACAATTGCTACAGTCATACAATAGTTTTTTGGTGATAAATATTATGGTATTCCAACTGCGGTTTTTTGTAAGGCTCTGTCAGCTGGGTATGGTAAATAAAGCGTAGTGTATGTACATATCATTGTAGAGTGAGCGAGATCTGACCAGCTGGCTGCCATCAGTTGGCATATAAGGCAGTTCCGGACATTTCGAAGGGGGGCATTCCCAATCAGTTTAATTAATCCGAAATAGTTTAAAAACAACAAATTTTCATGGAAAAGCGTTTGCATTTTCGTTTTCATCAGGAAAAAATACAATAGCAAGCCTATTTAATGTCAGGGAACCTTTAAACAAACAGCGCAGTTTACATGCTTCGTCCTTGTTGCATTATTCATTAAGATAATTCTAAACAGATTTCTGTAGTTCAAACAACTCAGCATTTTATTTGAGAACATCAGTTATAACAGCCCACTTATTAAAAACAATGTCGGGTTTAAATCCGGCTCGGGCTGATAATTACAGTTAATGTATCGGGCTGGGCCGGGCTCAGACACAACGTGCACGGGCTCGGGTAGGGTCGGGCTTAATTTTCTGGGCCCAGTCTAAGCTTTAGCCAAGGCTCATTTAAAATGGACTGTAGCAAAGTGGCCAAGTGTCCTGTGGTCAGATAAGACCAAATTTGACATTCTTGGAAATCATGGGCGTTGTGTCCTCTGGGCTAAAGAGGAGAAACACCACCCCTGCTGTTATCAGTGTTCAGTTCAAAAGCCAGGATCTCTGATGGTATGGGGATGCATCAGTACATATGATGTGGGACACTTGCATGTTTTAAAAAGCACCATGAATGCTGAACGTTTTAGAGCAACATATGCTCCCCTCCAGGCGACATCTATTACAGGGAAAGCCTTGCGTATTTCAGCAGGACAATGCAAAACCACATACTGCAGCTATTACAATAGCATGCCTTCGTAGTTAAAGAGTCTCTGTGCTGAACTGGCCTGCCTGCAGTCCTGATCTTTCACCGATTGAGAACATTTGGCACATAATTAAACAAAAAGTCCGTCAAAGGAGCCCCAAAACTCTCCAGCAGCTGGAAGCCTGTATTAAACAAGAGTGGGATCAAATTCCATTGGCTAAACTCAAGAAACTTGTCTCCTCAATGCCCAGACGCCTCCACTCTGTGTTAAAAAGAGAAGGGTATTGGTGGTTCTCGTCCCTGACAACATTGAATCCTTTCTCCATCGGATTTTTCACCCAGCTAGCTGATTATATCTGGGCGGCGCTTCTCTGGAGTCTATATAAGCCAGAGGTCCCTGTCCCAACTTTTTTGAGACCCCTAGCAGCAATCAAATTTGAAATGAGCTCATTTCTCAGTTTCAACATTTGCTATGTTCTCTCTTTTCTATTGTGAATAAAATACTGGCTGGTGTGATTTGAAAGTCAGTGTGTTTGATTTTATTCACAACTCACACTTTGCCCCAACTATTTCGGAATTGGGGCTGTATTTAAGTATTTATTTCATGTAATATTGTTCCATATCCAACCCCAATTCAAAAAAAGTTGGGATGTGTAAACTCTAAATAATAAAAGCAACGCAGAGCGTGGCATATACCCTCGCCTGTATGTTGATCAAGGGGATATTGAGATGGCTCCTGTGGCGGCCATATTAGATATCGCACGATGCTGGTTTTTGAAAAGAACCTTCCTGTAGCCACTCCCAATGTGCCATTAAGAAATGGCATCAGTCCGACAAGGGATTCTATAGTTACCCCACGAAAACGAAAAGTTAACGGACGACGGACGGACATGGTGTCGACATAATGCCCCCTTTCCTCTTTGGAGGGCGGGGGCATAAAAACAGTCCGCAATAATTTGCAAATCTCATAAACCCTCATTTTATTCACAGTAAAACATAAACAACATATCAGATGTTGAAAGTGAGACATTTTAACATTTCATGAAAAATATTAGCTCATTTTGAATTTGATGACAGCAACACATTTCAAAAACATTGGGAGATGCGCAACAAAAGGCTGGAAAAGTAAGTGATACAAATAAAAAACAGCTGGAGGAGCATTTTGCTACTAATTAGGTTTTTTGACTATTGGTCAGTAACATGGCTGGGTATGAAAAGAGCATTTTAGAGAGTTGAGTCTCTCAGAATTAAAGATAGACAAAGATTCACCAATCTTTAAAAAAACTGGGTCTAAGGATTTTGGAACAATTTCAGAAAAATGTTCCCCAATGTAAAATTGCAAAGACTTTGAATCTACAGTACATAATATCATCAAAACATTCAAAGAATCTGGAGAAATCTCTGTGCGCAAGGGACATTGAAGGTCAGTACTGGGTGCTCATGCTCTTTGGGTCCTCAGATCACTGCATAGGCTCAGGAACACTAACAGAAATCATTGTCTGTGAACACAGTTTGCTGTGCAATCTACAAATGCAAGTTAAAGCTGTATCATGCAAAGAAAAAGCCATATGTGAACACGATCCAGAAACGCTGCCATCTTCTCTGGGCCAAAGTTAATTTAAAATCGAATGAGGATGAATGGCTAACTGTTCGGTGGTCAGATGATTCAAAATTTTAAAGTCAGTGCACAGATCAGTAGCCTACATCTCTGATGGTCTCAGGTTGCATTAATCCCTATGGATTGGGGAGCTTACACATCTGGAAATCCTGAAAAGTATATGGAAAAGTATATAGATGTTTTGCTACAAGATCTGCTCCCATCCAGACAACATCTCTTTCAGGGAAGGCCGTGCATGTTCAGCAAAATAATGCCAAACCACATACTGCATCCATGGAATACCATGGCTTTGCAGTAGAAGAGTCTGAGTGGTGAACAAGCCTTCCTGCAGTCCAGACCATTCACTAATAGACAACATTTGGCACATCATAAAACTGCTGCTAGAATCCTTTGTCTGACAAGAGTGGAACAACATTCCTCTCCCAAAACTTCAGCCATTTATCTCCTCACTTCCTTTAAGAGGGGATACTAAATTATGCTAAAAATGGTCCTATCCCAACTTTTAAGAGATTGTTGCTGCCATCAATTCAAAATGAGCAAATAGTTTTCATAAATTGGTTAAATGTCTCACTGTCAACGTCTGATATATTCTATTGTGTTCCATTGTGAATAAAATGTGGGTTAAATTTTGTTGAAAAATAGGAAGTTGACATAGGAACTAGGGGGGTCCGGGGGGTAAATTTTGTATTTCTAGAGCTAAAATGGTGCATTCTGGGAACATCTGAAGGTATATTTTGATCACAAAATTCTGGTGAAAACAGCACTTTTACCAAAATTTTGGAATTTTCTGCAAAAATGGAACAAAAAACAGGTCAAACTCAGGTGACTCAAAAGAGCCACAACTTCCCAAGTAGAAGTGGGAGGACTAGCTTATTCTCCAATACTTGGCACAAGGAATAATGGGAAACACTATGTTACATGAATTCAAATACAATGCGATAACAATCTGAAAAACGAAATGTTCAGCTTCCTGTTCTTTTGGGCCGCCCATTTGTCTGCCACAGCCTCCAACCACAATTCCCGGACAGGTGGGCCCTCAACGGTCACTTGTACTACCGGTACTTGTACTAGGACGACTGCATTTTGCTGTGATTGCGCCAGTGGGTATTAACTCAGCATCCAGGGTCCGTTTTTTCCCAAAAAAGGCTGTTATTTTTCTCGCTGACATTATAATTAGTACACGTGCAGTGTCTGCGTGTTTGTTATTGTCGTCACGCTTCGATGACAATGCCAATCACTGACCGCGATACAGACAGTTCATGGAACTAAGTAAACACGTGTCTACTGCATGCGCGCACTGTCGCAAAAGGCGGGATCACAGATGCCGCACTAACGTGTAGCGTCACAGGACGTCCACATACACTACTAGTACTATTTAGGGATGGCGAAAATCAGAAATTTTCTTGACCGACCACCGAGCCTCATCAGCCGGTTGGAACCAGTTAACCGATTAATTTAAAATATGCTACGCTATTTGAAATAACAGCCATTTCGAGCCGTGCCTGCAATTTCGCAACTCTGTCGCATCTCTCTGCTGCTCTGCCTCCAGCTCTCACACACACTGCTCCGGCGCCGGCCTTCCACTCACGTCACTTTTTTAAATCCCCTACAGCGCAAAACATGAGTCCCGCAAACGCGGCGCTGAGGAGCTTGTATGTAATGGGAGGACAAATGGCTCCTTAGTTTCGAAATGGTTTGGATACAAGGTGATCGCGTTGAAAATAAAGGTGTTTGTCTAGCGTTAGAAGCTCATTTGAAACATTGCGGCGGGTCATTCAATAAAATGACAGCTCCGAAGAGACGCCGTCACACAAAAAGATCTTGGAATGAGATGGCTAACTGTAGTAGCGTTTAGTTCACTGTCTATAATTGCCTAATTTCGTGGTCACCCTTTTTTTTTTAACTGACTACCGACAACTTTGATCGGTTAACGTTGATACGGTCAACCATCGGTTAAACGGTCATCGGTTAACATCCCTAGTACTATTACCAGACTAGTATCATGTACACATCATATTAATTAATACACAATATGTATCATGTACACTTACCGTCCATACATGTATACATTACACATGCGGATCCCTCAAACACAGAAAACCACAACCAGCTTTGTTCTTTTATTGTTATCGTACCGATACCTGTGTAAACACGGCGGGTGTGATAGTTAAACAAACACCCGTGCGGGCCGCAGCTGCTGTGGTGAGTGATTGTCCACGAGACACAGAACAGCACGCAATTGACTCACGGCACCACATGGGACTTGTATCGGGGGAAAATCCTGAGGGAAATTGTTTTCGTGCATAATTTTTTTCAAGCGTCTCTGCATTCATAAAAGCGTCTCGGCAAAACTTGATGCGTATCGGCAATAAAAGAAACGTATCGGTACCGATACGCTTAAACGCTTTGGGGAAAACGCTGGGTTTATGAGATTTGCAAATCATTGAATTGTTTTTATTTCCATTTTATGCAGCATCCCACCTTTTTGGAATTGGGGTGGTAGATGAAAATAAGTAAACAGATGACAATATATTGTAAAAACAAAAATTACAAGATGACATTGTCATCATTATCACCCGCCATGATCAAGGGCTTTAACTCTGTAAAATATGAATAAATTTGCTTCGACATTCATTTTCGGCATATAAAATTTGACCCATGTAACTGTCACATGTTAATGTCTCCATTGAAAGGAAGGAAGGACGGACGAAACTCAATCCTATTGATAATAATGTCTTTTTGAGAGAAAAGGTCAATATCCTGTGACCACCCTTTGCTTTGATTACAGCATTTCATCTTTCAGTCATAGTTTTTGCATTTTTTTAAAAATGTCCTCGCATGCTAAACCATTCCAATTGGTTTTAAGTTCATTCTACAGAGATTCTTTTGTAGTTACAGCAGATTTGTAGCAACAGTTACAGGTCTGGACTTTAAGATGGCCAAGTCATTACTTTTATGTCACTTGATGTTTCTTCCTGACAGAATTCTTGCATACCTAGAAATGTGTTTAGGGTCATTATCTTGTAAAAAATATAATCTCGGACCATTTCTAAAAAGAAGCACATTTCTAAAAGAAGCCATTCCTAACAATAGAAGGAATATAACAAATCACTAGGAAGATTTAAAGCTGAACTGGATGATATTAGCTGGCGCATACTTGTAAAAATATATACGCCCAGCTTCGGACCTGTTGAGCTGTGTGTTCGGTAATGTTCGTAGTGCTGCACGATAGTGCAAGCCAGAACCAGTACATAGGCAGACCGAAGAGGAAGTGGCGTTATCATTTCCATTTGGCCTTCGAAGTGGACACATCGCGATTTCAGTTCTAATCCTCTTGAGAGCCGTATCGGAAGTCATGAGTAGCGCCGACGTGGAATACGAATCCCATTTCGAAGTTGTAAGTTGCAAAACGATTCGGTTATTTATCGATGAAACCAACAGTATCACACTGAACAAATTATAAATATGTAAGGTTGTTTACCACATCTATGGCAAGGTATTACTCTAGTCTCTAGTAGCCTGTACAGGAAAACCTGTAATAGTAATACTATTTTAATATGATTCCTCCAAGATAGTTCTGAAATTTGCCACCACAATTCATTCAGATCCAAACTTCCCTTCTGTTCTCGGGTAACATGATCACAAGGCGTGACCCGTGACTAGAAGGGGTTTCGTGAACATAGCTGCATGGCGGAGTAGGTAGTGTAATGTTGATGAGTGCGTCAAGTGGATTAGAAGAACGAATATTCCATTGACCCTAATGCTTGCACTACCAGCCATTTCAAATCGATATTCTAGGAGTGTTTGTTACTCGTGAGAGTACTATATTTCTTTATCTCGGCCAAATACATTTTTGCCTAGGATACATACCTATTGCGCCTAATGTGCGACTCCAAATCGATGGATTAGAACTGAATTCGTGATGTGTCCACTTCGAAGGCCAAATAGAAATGATGACGCTACTTCCTCTTCGGCCTGCCTATGTACTGGTTCTGGCTTGCACTATCGTGCAGCACTACGAACATTACCGAACGCTCAGCTGGACAGGTCCGAAGCCTGCTGAAGCTGGGCGTATATATTTTTACAAGTATGCGCTAGCTAATATCATCTAGTTCAGCTTTAACTAGATATTTTCTCCGGCCGACGTGGTAGAAATAAACAGACACTCTAGCAATAGGTGTGGCGAACCCCCGGTCATATGTATTGAGTCCAGAAAACTCCGCCCCAGCTCAATCAGCCAGCTGTGTAAGGAATTTGATGGACGAGAACTCTGATATCATCCCGGACGACAGAACAAAGAACAAAGGTCCGACAAAAGCACGCCTAAACCATTCAATCCTTGAACTTTTTGGCAAACTGAAGTCTTTTTGATGTTGCCAGCAACACAATCAACCAGACCATTTTCACACAGGTGTCTGGAAATAGCAGATCTTAACACTTTCATCTCTTTACTTCTGTCGCTATACATATCATCATAGAGTTGTTGTGCTTTCAACCGTCAATTTATTTTTTAATCGTCATACACAAGAAACAAACATCAGTGGCAATTTTGTTTTGCACCACTATTGCAAACTGGTCTCTCTGAAACACTTGATGGTGTTCCCTACAGTGCCATGACAGCATTTAACGTCTTCAGCATCATGTAAGGCCAGAATGCGGCTACGAACAATCTTAGAGAGCTCCTAGTGTTGTATCATTGTGTTTAACACTGTAACACTGCTCAAAGTTCATATCGCCTGACAAACTGGAACAACTGACCATCTGAGGTAATTTTGCAGAATAATGTTGCCTCAAACCAGTTTAAAAAAATTTTTTTTGTAACAATAATCATGTAATGAGCCTTCAAACATGCAATCAGGCTAACAATACAAACAAACAAAAAATATGCAAAAAATTGATGCTCTCAGTAATTTAGTTCATTGCCCATATTTTTACCTCAACATACTTTTGGAAATGATTTTTTTGTTCTCATTGCCTACAACAGTATTTTTCAATTCCTTTTCACCAAACAATTATAGAGAAGTAATTTATTAGGAATCCTTTTAGATGAAAGTGATGGTGAACAATCATCACTGCACTCTACTGTAATGACTGGAATTACCAGATTGCTGATGAGATATTGATCATCCCTGTTAAGGAATGGGTCAGGTGGACACCAGAGGCGGGATCCAGGAGGTTTATTTGGGAACCCAGACACGGGAAAACACTGCACACAGGCCGAAAGGGAAAAACCGTGCACATGCACTAAACCAGGAGAACTTAGTTTTTTCCTTGCCCTTGGCAGAGTACCTGAAATACACACTCAACGAGTGCCTTGAAATAAATAAAAGAAGCTGACGAAAATGACGGACTAAGACAAGGAGAACACGGAGCCTAAAAAACAACAGAAATGTTTGGGGTGCTCGGGAACAGAGATTATAAATGTCGCTCAGGTTCAGGTAATGCATGCGTGTCTGAAGCGAAGTCCTGTCTGACATCTCTACCCTCTTCCCAAAATAAATACACTAGGGAGGAGGCGGGGAAAGGCAGGCATCCTCAAGGGGAAACAGAAACACATGGGATTAATACACAAATTCACAAAGACCGAGTAACAATAATGACTCGAGACAAGAGGCCAAGACGATCAATCAAACTAGACAGTTTAGATTAAGGTAATCTAAACGTGATGATTCAAAAGAACCATGAGAACAGCAAAGAAAAGCATGGCTTTAAACACAGTTAATCAGGGAAAGCTTCAGGCAGAATTTACTTTAAGTAAAGTAACTACTTAAAGTTAGCAACTACGTGATGAAATATTTACACACCCTTAAGTGCTGGTTAGTACGGTTAGTAATGGCCCTATCAGAGAAAGCATTCACTCAAAGTTTTCAGAGGACACATTCACTTAGAGTTTTGCGAGACCCAGAATTAAGCGCAGGTGGAAGCAATGAATGAAATACCAGAGCCGAAACCGAAAGAGGAAACGTGATTGGACAAGACTCAGGCATGCAGGCTGTCACACGACATCACAGGAACCAGGCGAGGGGGAATAGGTGGTCAGGACGCGGGAATAAAGCTGAAACACAAACCAAGAGAGACGCGGGGAAAAACGCACAAGCACAAACAAGCACACGGGGCAGAGTCATAACAATCACATTGATTAAAAAGATCATTTATATGTGTTGTTTTTAAAATAAATTTTCAATATGGTCTTAGGCTAATATAAATTATCTGCACTGAAAATTGCAATGTGGACTGGTTTCCGGAGCGCCACTGGATACATTAAACCTGAGGAGTCATGTTTGCATCCATATTGCAATTCATTGTCTCATTTCAGCTTTGCTCACGACATTAGTATTCTAGAGAAGATGGTTTAGTTTTACTGGTGATGTCTGGTTACATGAGTTGGGAATAAAGTTGGTGTTTTTAGTATAAAGGTATAGAAGTAGTATATATTTCTGGGTAATAGGATAACTGGTTCATTGCTTTACAGTTGAACTGTGCAGAGTTATTTTTGCATGTGACAATGCTAAAAGGTAAAAATCTGTCTGGAACTCTTAACTCACACATTCTCTCTCTCTCTCTCTCTCTCTCTCTCTCTCCATTTCATGAAAAGGTTAATGCCTCTCATGTATCAGGAGTCTGTGTGGGAATATTTTCCTTGCTAATGACAGACCTGCTGTGGGGACCTTTTTCCACGTGGTTGGTTTTATGAGAAGAAAAAAATGATGAGACTTTTTAGCCCAACACGAATTCTAGAGTCGTTCCTCTTACTTTTATTAAAAAGTTGTTTTTTCCCCGATCAGGCTGGGGCAATGTCATGTTATCACAGTTGCAGCCATTTGCTTCTCCTTTTTTGTACTGTGAGCTCTGGTACTAGGAGTGTTCTCTGCGTTAATGATTATGAGTGAGGCATTATGGCAGTGAGTCTATGCTTAGTTGAGACTCAAATTTTTTCATCCATTATGGTGCATTAGTCTAATCATAACATCCCCTTGTTTGTCAAGACAAGTAATGTTTTAGCTCTTTAACTGCTGCAAAGGCCAAACTGCATTACATTGCAACCATAGTTCCACTGTCCGTGGCTTTGTCTGCCAAACAGGCAATTATTAGGCTGACAAAGGAGCTTTGAAAATACGCTTGAAATAATTTCAGAAACTGAAAAAATTGATTTCCCATTGGCTGAAAATGTGTAATTTGTGAACATGAATACATTTTCACGGAAGCTTGTTAATTCATTTGATCTGACTCAGTATTGACCGTCTTATTTTTTGAGAGGAATCAACCAATGTCTTAGCCGGAAAGTTGGACCATTTTAAAGCAAATCTGTAGCCATTTGGAACATGAACAAGGTCAATATGAGCTTTCATACATTGACTGAAACACCCAAGAGTCCACAAATTAGACATGCTGAAAAGCATATATTGGATATTTTACAATGTGTAATATAAGTATACAATTCATGACGCACAACCAGTGTAACCGAATGTAACGCAAGAGACCAAATGAAAAGCATAGTCTTAACAGGTTTCTCTTGAAGCATTCATTCAGTTTCTGCTCTGAAAAAAAGTATTGATTCCAATTACTGCAGCTACAGTTGAATTCAAAAGTTTGGGCGCCTCTGGTCATATTTCTGTGAATGTGATTAGTTTAAGCAAGTAGAAGATGAATTTTATGTTGTCTGGAGATAAGTTTAAGATAAAACACTTTTTGTCTACATTGTGAGCAGTATAAATGTATTACTTTTGTTTTCTACAATTCTGGAGTGAAAAAAAGGAAGAGAGCACCCTGCAAGTTTGGGCACCCCAAAATATTTGAGCTCTCGGGTAACTTGGTCTCAGTTACCATAGTCTCAGACCCTAATTAGCTTGTAAGGGCTATGGGTTGTTTACCCATAAAGGCCAGCTGATGCCAATTTCAAAGCTTCGCAAAAACCCAGGCTCCTCTAATCTTTTCCCAATAATCACAAGCCAAGAGGTCCTATAAGCAGTTGCCTAGCTCTCTCAAAATTAAAATAATTGATGCCTACAAAGCAGGAGAATCCTATAAGAAGATAGCAAAGCATTTTAGGTGGCAATTTTCTCTGTTCATATTATATTAAGATATGGCAGTGTTCAAAAATGCCAGAGGTCAAGTTTAGGTCCGGAAGACCAAGAAAAAGTTCAGAGGAAATTGCTCACGGGATTGCTGGAAAGGCAAATCAAAACTCTTGTTTGACAAAAAGACTTTCAGTGGGATTCAGCACACCGTGGAGTCATGGTGCACTGCTGTACTGCCCAGCAATACCTGCACAAATATGCCCTTCATGGAAGAGCCATGAGAGGGAGACCTTTCCTGCATCCTCACCACAAAATTCAGTGTCAGAAGGTGGCTCAGGAACATCAAAAGAAGCCTGATGAATTTAGGAAACATCTCCTGTAGACTAGTGAAGTTAAAATTGAAGTCTTCGGCTGCAATGAGCAAAGGTATTTCTGGAGAAAAAAGGAAGCAGATTTTCATGAAAAGAACACCTCTCCAACTCTCAAGCATGTGGTTGGATCGATCATTCCTTTGGCTGGTGTTGCAGCCAGTGGCACAGGGGGGACATGTCGCCGGTAGAAGGAAGAATAGATTCAATGAAATAACAGAAAATTCTGGAAGCAAACATCCCACCATCTGTAAAGAAAAAAAAAAGCTGAAGATGATAAAAGAGGATGGCCTCCCTCGCAGGATAATGATCCTAAACACACTTCAGAATCCGCAAGCTGACAGTTTTACCCTGGCCTTCACAGTCCGCTACCTCAACATCATTGAAAATCTGAAGTTGGTTCTCAAAAGAGCAGTGCATCCAGGGCAGCCTGAGAATCTCACAGAACTAGAATCCTTTAGCAAGGCAAAATTTCCCAAAACCAGAATTTTAAAACTCTTACCTGATACCAAAATACCTTTACGAGCTGTGAAACTTGCCAAAGGGGGTGTTTCTAAGTACTGACCATACAGACCATACTGACCATGTGCCTAGGCTTCTTCTGTGGATCTTTTTCCTTTTTTGTCATTTTGAAACTGTAAAAGATGGAAATAAAAAAGGTTATCTTGCTTAAAATAGAAAAGCAATGCAGTATGTCATCTTTAACTTTATGCCTTCTGGAAATCAGGTCATCTCTTACTCACTTTGCTATGCACAGTAGCAGAAATTTGGATCAGAGGTGCCTGAACTTTCGCATGCAACTGCATTTATGTACAGCTGGCTATATTCAGCTGTGGTGTTGCATCAAAGTGCATGTAAGTGTCAATTACACTGTAAACACCGTGCAACTAGGCCAAGGAGGGTCCTAGCTGAGGCGGAAGGTCTCAGCGTGTTTGCCTTAACAGCCAGGTAAAAGAGTCCTTGCGGTCTCCATTATAATGATGGGGTCTGGCTACAGCGTCAGCAGTAAACCCCTGCCCCAGGCCACACGTAATGACGTCTTTCACGTTCTGCTTTTAAACGGCCTGAAACGTGCCTCGCGGATGCTGCAGCCCTAATATCTTACCAGTTACAAAACATCTGACTCCATGTCAAATTTAGGATTCAAAATTCTAGTTGCAATCATTTGCAGTTACCACGCATTTGCATAAATATGATCTGATTCTGATTAGTCAATTTATTACTTAATTTGGAGCTCCGTTGTGCATCGGACTCTTAACTGGTCTATACCTTACTCTGCCGGACCAAAACCATCTGAACAACCCAATTCGGCGGAAGAACTCAGAGGCTGGCGGCCCTATTAAGCACAGTAAATTGACATAGAAATTCGCTAAGACTAGGGATTACCGGGGCCCAAAGCGAGCAACTACAAGACATAACGCTATTCTCATCGTTTAGAGGCCTTGCGTCTTTGAAGATTTCCGCCTAAAGATATAAACGGAATCTTGCTCGAAGCCAATTTTAATAACACCATACACAGCATGGAAAATCCACCTTATAACGCAGATGCCAAGCGTGTTGATCAGGCACGCAATTACGGACTACGTAACTCAACTGAGAGCCAGGAGTCCAAACTGGAGGGTATATGTTTGTTTAAAGTCAGAAACACACAACAGATGCGGGTATCAATTTATTTTGCCAGGCAGGCACAAGCTTAAATCACAAGACCCCATTACATCGTTACAGAAAAGATAAAAAGTCAATTCATACCTGGCGCAGCTCAAAACATACCTGGTGCAGCTCAAAACTACACATATACACAAAGTATATGAGGGAAGGATGCATGCAAGCTTCCCTGACTTCTCTGTTCACCCCTCTTTTATGTCCAAACTCCAGACTGCGTCCTATGGCGAGGTCATAGGTCATTTGGGTAATTCGAACCAGGAAGGCTCCCCCTCTCCAGTGGGGCTTTGGGAGGAGACATGACCACAAGGAAAACTGAAGTATATTTCTTTCCAAAGTTATTGAATGAGGGTATGGCACAATTTTAATTCCTTCGAAACATTCCCTATGCGATTCCGGAAATTTAGAGGATCAAAATGACACCAAATTCGACATACTTGCGTTAGAGTTGGTCATGAAATGTCCAATACAATACAGAATTACAAGAATAATCTGCATTAATGCTATTACTCCGCTCTTATCATACAGTATAACATAAATACGCATTATTTTTGTGACAATGAGAGCGAAATGAGTGTTTTAACTCATGAAAGATGAAAGGCCTAGAAATGTTTACATAGAGGGCAATGCATTTTCATTTCTAAGGGTACACTCCAGTCAAAGTCCATTGGATGGCAATGTGGCGGGGTCCGGCATGGGCAGCACAGGCCAAACGTTTGTGCTAAGCAGTTTTTGGTGGTTAGCAAGACATTTGAGCCACCCATTACCCCAGAGATTGTCCCTCACCTTTGCGCAGGTGGCCGCTCCAGCTGTGGCAAACTAAGTTGGTGCCAAGCAGACCCTATTTGAGTCTGCTCCCATGACCCTGGAGGGTCTTTGCCAGGTGCTGGGGCCCTTATAACAACAAGGGTCTGAATGCTAGAATCCTGACTATGTACCAGATGCATGTAGTCCTCTCTGCCTTTCCTTGCCGCTTACAACACCAATGTTTTGCCCTCATGTTTATTTTATGCAGGTCTTACTCAGTGTTAACAGGTCTTACCTGCACAGGGATGTTTTATTAAGCAGAGAGGCTGCAGAATTAAAAGAGATTACAGCAAAATATATGTATATGCTGCACTTTGCAAATGCTGTGCCTACAAACACAGTGATTAGAAAAATAGTGGATTGAACTCATGCATATTTATGCGCTCTGCCGTCTCCTCCTGCATTTATCGTTCTCTTTTTCACGCTGCGCTGTGTGATGGAAGTGATAAACTGGACGACATTCTTATTTTTTTGAGTGAGGTTGATGGGATGAGTTCTGAGGATTGTCAGGGTGGCTGGTAATGACTGCGTGTTTTCCCCTCGAAGCCTGACTTTCAACGTCAGGAGGAAGAGGTGCTTTGTTTTCCATTCGTAAATTTAGAGTTGGGACTCTAGTTAGCTGTTAGCTGAAACGCATTCTGACTTGGCAGTTAGACGAGCTCATCCTCTTGCCCCTTCTTTCAGCTCAGTCTCAAGCTGCTGTTGCCGGGCGAACCCTCGCTACTGTCAGTGTGGATAAGAACAGGGGATCTTGTCTCCGGTGTTGCTTTCAGTTGTGCAGCCATCCGAAATCAGAGAGATGACACTGGCTCTGGGAGCATGGACCCATAGTGAATGTGAAAGGCACAGAGAACCCTACCTTTCTAAATGTGGAAACATGGCCAAAATGGAGAACACTGGTCATCAGAGTCAGCGGTTGAACTATTTTAGCATCCAGATATTATCAAGTAATTTCTTCATATAGTTTAATCGAAAGATTCAGTTACAAGTTGAGCGAAGAAGCAATTTATTACTATTTAATAGTGAAATTTCTTGAGAATGTGTTGGAAACATGAATTCTATTTTTGGATGACAAATATGAAATTGTGACACTGTCATTGTGAACAGAATTGTCTTCTATGATCAAAGAGGAAATTCAAGAATCCAAATATTTTTCTTTACTTATAATGTTTTTTTTCATTGTGAGAAGTTATTCCGGGTTCTTGCATCAAAACACATTGATCATTTCATTTTTTTCTAAATGGAAAGAGCTAAAATATAATGGGAAATTTGAAGGTGAACTGAAGTTGGATCAAGATTTTCATGCATCGACAGTAAGAATAATGTGGTACTTTTCAACGTCAGCTGTTGGTGACCTCATAAATGCATTCTTCTACTAGCACAAATACTGAGGCAAATATTTTGAGTTAGGTAATTAAAACTTAATTCTGTCCTGTTTCTTTGGTAAAGCCATTTAATGCTCTTATAGTGCCATGAATATTCTGCTTTCTCAGTTACGCTTGCAGCGACCACAGAATAAGGAGGAGAACCACAGAAATATTTCATCAAAGAATAAGAGTGAAGGATGAAAGTTTTTTCAGGCATAATCAGCTCACAATCCATGAGTCTGCTGCATATTTCATCAGGACAAAAAGTGGGTTGTGTATTTTTCTCAGCAGGGGGTGTGTTGAAGAAAGCACACAGTAATCTTTGTCTCAGGGCAGTCCCACGGTGCCCTCACAAGCCCAATCAGAGGGAGAGAACAGACCTCCCACCCTAGCAATAATTAATTAAGGGAGTCTGACTGAATTAAAATTCAAAATATGCAAGCAAGCGGGGAGTAGATGGGGGTACAATTGTTATTTTCTTTATTAACTTCAACTTTTAAATCGGTAAAAAGGATACAGAAAATTTCTAAAATGCCCTCCCGCCTGTAGTTGAATTTCAGGAGATTTTGGAAGGCTTTTGGGTATCTGGGAGCAGGTTACAAATTCAGGGAGACTTTTTGACTGCCTGGTAGAGGGGGAGGGTGTGTGATCTTTTCTCATTCAGGCAACAAGTCTGGTGGTCAAGGGAGTGCCTCATTTTATATCAGCCATGCTGAATTACATGGTGACTTCTGCAGAAAATTAGTTCTGACTTAATTGCATCCAGAGGACGATGAGCTCTCATTTGTAATTGTTTGTCAGTGCGATGCCATCTGATGTTTCAAACAGTGCTTGAGATAATTTTGGTTGGGTAAATTAGCACTGTGATGTTTGAGTGGGCACGCATTAGGGCTTGTCAGGTGTTACCTGATGAAATCAACCTGATACTCTGGAGAAATTATCATTCTGAGAGCATGAGATAGTGGAAATCTGTTTATCACAAGAATTTAAATGACTGATTAGCATGGTGCAGAGCAGATGTAATATATTAGAAATAAAAAAAACAGACATTGAAGTAGTATTTTACCAATGCTTTGCAAATTACACTCTCTTGCCACCTCATTAGACTTTTTAAATACTGGGTAGGATCCCCCTTTGCCTTCTTGGACAACCAAGATTCTTAGTGGTATGGATTCAGGTAGGTGCTGGAAACATTCCTCATAGATTAATTTGGCATAAAGGCATTTTGTTGTTGCAGCAGATTTGTCTACTGCTCATATGACCATCCTACCTTGTGTCGAATTCAAATCATCTTCATTTTACAGACAAGGCAACATTTCTATGGTCTTGCATAGCCAAGTTCTGGTTAGCCCATGGTAGTCTCAGTGTTTTGTACTTAGCAGACAGGAGTGGTACCTGGTATTGTCTTCTGCTGCTGTAGACCATCCACTTCAAGGTTTAACATGTTGTACATTCGGAGATGCTCTTCTGTGAAGCGCCGCTGTAACGTGGTTATTTGAGTTAGTCACCTTCCCTGTCAGCTTGAACCAGCGTGGCCATTCCCATCTGACCTCTCTCTTTACCCAGGAAAACACAACACAAAACCACCTGTTCTGCTTTGCACTGCTCTCCATACAACCAAGAAGCTGTTGTGCATGAAATTTACAGGAAATCAGCCATTTCTGACAAACTCTGTCGTGATCATTCTACAGAGTCATTTTACACATTTATCCTTCATTCTGAACAACAACTGAACCTCCTGACCATGTCCTCATGGTTTAATTCATTGAGTTGCTGCCATGTCATTAGCTGGACAGGTATTTGCACTAAGCAGAAGGTGTACTTGATAAAATGGATGCTGAAGGTACAGGTAGATCCGTAAATATTTGGGCAGAGACATAATTTTCATAGTTTTAGTTTTGTACACCACCACAGTGGATTTGAAAAGAGACAATCAAGACGTGTTTGAAGTGCAGACTTTCAACCACAACTTAATCCCTTTGTGCAGAAAACAAATGATGCCAATTTTTTTTTTTTTTCTAATCCCTCCAACACCACCTCCCCCCAACCTACTTTAGAGGTCAACTGAAGTAATTCATTTACAGTAAATTCCTCAGTAGACCCCACACCCATCCTTTGACTCCCATGACGGCGCCCTACACCCATATATACACATGCGGAAGTGAAAGGACAATGACATAAATAAGAATGTAAATATATACAAAACGAATAAGTGTAAATGAGAAAGAAGCATGCATGCATAATTACACACATCTATCATAATTATATACACATTACATATATACTCATGCATTAACATATATACATACAAACACAGATACATCATATCTCATACACATTTGTTTGTTATTTTCATTGCCATCCTTCTGCCACTCTCAGCACCTTCCATCTATCCGTATATACATTTAATTTATTGTTTTCTTATGCAGAAATGCATTCAATTTTACTGTGATGATTTGAAGAAGAGTTTGAGTCTCTTTTTCCTCAGAGCGTTTTATAATATTGACTATCTTTCCAGAGTCATTTGCTAGACTGCCCAGAAGAATGGTGGGGAAATCTAGTGTAAACTTACCAGACTATGAAGTTAGCCACCCCGAACCCCTGTCCAAAACAGAGCTACAAAGGGGCAGTACCAAAATAAATGATCCACTGATTTGAGACAGAATCTACACAAGTTTGACTATTCAATTCCCCAAATATGAAGAATCTTTTGAGTGGCCAAAAATGTATACATTAATTGAAACTGAAAAAATGTTATTGATGAATCAATTGTTCTTTTGTAAATTGAATTGAAAACCTGGTTCCATGGAATCGGAAAATCTAGCATATACCCTGAAGAGTCTAAAATATTGTGAAGATTGGCTATCAGAATTCTTGATTCAAAATGAAACTTATACATCATTCTATTTATGCTCATTTTTTTCAATCCATTGAAAGTTTTTTAAATATGGTTGACAGACAAGCTCCTGCTACTTCCATCAACAATTCCTTTTTTCTATATCAGTGGTATGGCCGCAAACAATTCATTACATTTTCGTAAAGAGCAAACCTTTCCGTAAATAGAAATCAACTCTTCGAAAGAGTAAAGTTCATCAATTTACCCTCACTATTTACAATACCATTTCTAACTAGAACGGGCACTCGGTAGAGCGCATACCTTCGCCACTGAATCCCTCGCCACTGGCGTTGGTTTCATGCCGATCGGATAAAAATTGACCGAGATATGGCCGAAAGTCGGTTTTGACCTTTTCGTGGCCTTGACCTTGACCTTTGACCCGATCACTCCCAAAATCCAATCGTTTGATCCTCAGGTCATGCCAAATGAACCCACCAAATTTTATGAAATTCCGTTTGGTACTTTTTGAGTTATTCGATACACATACATACACACAGACAGACAGACAGACACACAAACAAATAAATACACGGGGATCAAAACATTACCTTCGTCAGCGAAGTCGCTGGCGAAGGTAAAAATAAGGTCAGAATCAAACACGTTCCCAAAAAATAACTCTCTTACCTATCAAGATATTAGAATTGAACCAAATTATTTGTTTGAACATTTGCTCTGTATTTTCTGGAGGATAGAATTGGAATTGCAGCAAACTTTGTATGGCTTCCTTTGAAAACGGGGATACATTAACAAGTAATTCCTTGTTCAATTGTGAGAACTAGGGAGTTTAATCTGTTGAAAAGGAAACAGTCCCTTTTTAAAAATCAGGTTTACGTTATCTAATAGTCCCCTGGAAAACCATCTTAGGTTTCAAAAAAACTTTGGAATCAGGGATGCTTTAAGTGAAAGATTCAAAGCCCTTAAATTTAACAATTTCAGGCCACCTGATTCATATTCATTGTAAAGATACATGCACTTAACTTCATCTGGTTTACCATCCCAGATAAATTTGAAGATTGCTCCTTTGGTTTGAAAAATGATTCACTTGATGAAGGTAATATAACAAACAAATATGGAAACTAAGATACAACTCAGGAATATACAGTGCCGTGAAAAAGTGATTGCACTTCCAGATTTCTTACTTTTTTGCATATTTTTCACACTTAAATGTTTCAGATCATTGAACAAATTTTAACATAAGAAAAAGATAACCCGAGTAAATACAAAACGCAGTTTTTAAACGATGATTTCCTTAAAGGGGAAAAAGCTATCCAAACTTACCTCGCCCTGTGTGAAAAAATAATTCCCCCCCCCCCCCCCCCCCCCCCGTTAAATCATGAATTAACTGTGATTATCCACATTTTTTGAGTCCAGTTTCACTAGCCACACCCAGGTCGGATTAGTGCCAGAACTGTTGAATCAAGTAATCACTTCAAAATAACCTGTCTGTAAAAGTGAAGTAGGCTAAAGGTCTCAAAAAGCAGCATGTCATGCCGTGAACTAAAGAAATTCAAGAACTGATGAAAAACAAAGAAATTGACATCTTTCAGTCTGGAAAGGGTTGCAAAGCCATTTCTAAGGCTTTGGGACTTCGGCGCATCACGGTGAGAGCCATTATACACAAATGGAGAAAACTTAGAACAGTGGTGAACCTTCCCAGGAGTTGCCAGCCTACCAAAATACAAGAAATACAAGAGCGCATGAACTACTCATCCACGAGGTCACAAAAAAACCTAAAACAACATCTGAAGAACTGCAGGTCTCACTTGCCTCAGTTAAAGTCAGGGTTCATGATTCAACAATAAGATAGAGACTGGGCAAAAAATAGCATCCATGGGAGAGTTCCAAGGTGAAAACCACTGCTGACCAAAAAGAACACAAAGGCTCGTCTCACATTTGCCAAAATACATCTTGATGATCCCCAAGACTTTTGGGAAAATATTCTGTGAACTGATGAGACATGTGATGGTCTGCTTCAGGACCCGGACGACTTAATTGATGGAACAATGAATTCTGCTCTCTACTGGAAAATCCTGAAAGAGAATGTCCAACCCTCAGATTGTGATCTTGAGCTCAAGCGCAATTGGGTTTTGCAGCAGGACAATGATCTGAAACACACCAGCAAGTCCACCTCTGAATGGCTTAAAAAAAACAACATTAAGATTTTGGAGTAGCTTGTAAATAGCAGAATCGTATCTGGGTAAGATTTAGGGCAACAACCAAAGAAGAAAAACAAAGTTATCCTGCAATTATTTACGTGATCCTGCTACAACAACATTCTGAAAGCTGCATTATTAATTCGTCCACTGTGGAAAATGGAGGTATTAAGCACCCCCCCTAAGGAGTTTGAATTACATTCATATTTTAATTTGACAACTTTTTGACAACTTTTTTGATGTTCTGCATGGAGGTGGACGCTTATGGCACTCTCAGAATGTCAAAAAGCATGGATCAGCATCATATGTCTCCTTCAATTTTCACCCTGATTCCAATGGTCAGAACAGGCAGGGTTCCTCAAAAGGTTCCTGGAGAAAGTTCCTGCTGTCGGAAAGCGGCTAAATCCTTTGATATTTATTATGCCCCCGACCTCAAAAGAGTCGATCGGGGGCATTATGTTTTCACCCCTTCCGTCCGTCCGTTCGGGCGTCCTGTCGTAAACTTTTCTTTTGTCGTGCTCTAACATGAACACCGCTCGAAGAAGGTTTATGATTTTGTTGGGGTGAATGGTCATACATAGGGGATGATGCTTATCGATTCTCAGCTCGCTCCACCAACCAATATGGCTTCCACGGTAGCGATCTTGAAATCTTTTAGCGCACTCGCCGGAGGTTTTTATTTTTGGTGACCTGAATGGTCATACATAGCAGATAATGCCTAACTCTCACTTTCTGTACATGTTCTTCAACTGTTTCAGTCGGGGGCATATGCCACGCCTTGTGTTGCTCTCGTTTTATTTGATCTAATCTTTATTTCAATTTATGCTTTATTCTTTAAATCTTTATTTCAAAGCAATTATTTCAAGTACCATTATAAACAAATATTGTGATGAAGGACCACTTTGTTTTATCCCCCTTACCAGTGAAATATTAACTGAAATGTAACCATGATTTATAATATAACATGTTAGGTTGTTGTACAAAACTCTGACCCATTTTATGAATGATTCACCAAAGTTGAAGAATTCAAAACATGTATAAATAAAATCCAGGTGAACCTTATCAAAGGACTCTTTGAAATTTACTATAAAAATTAAATCGGATTTTTTGACATTTCATAGTTCTCTATAATTTGTAGTAGCTGCCTAATATTGTTGAGTTGTAAAAATCCAGACTCGTCATAGAGGACAATATTAGACAGGACATTCTTAATGCAATGAGCAGTACATTTTGCTAGTATTCTAGCATCACAACACTGAAGTGTAAGAGATCTCTGGTTTTTTAGATAGACTGGACTGCTTTCTTGTTTTAGTAGTAGTGAAATCAGACCTCTTTGTTGGGTTTCAGAAAGTACACCATTGTCATATGAGTAATTCAAGCATGTAAGTAATTGTTCTTTATTTGATCATAAAAAGTCTGATGCACTTGATTGGTATGCCATCTACGCAATAGTGCCAATTTTTCCTGTTGTGCATGAACCTTTGTATTTAAGACTTTATAACTCAGTATTTGACTCACAGAGACTCTGGAAAATTATTCCAGTGTAGCAAGACATTTGGGAATTGAATTACAGAATTATTTATCAATCGAATTTCAGGATTTACGGATGCTGGTGTCTAAATATGCACAGAGGGGTTAAGAGTTTTTTCAAAAATATTGTCTGAACCACCTCTCCCATTTTGAGCCCCCTCAGTTTTTAGGACTCAAAAGTAATTGAAAAAACTGAAATTGCCAACAATTAAATTGTCATTTGATTAAACGAAATTGTCTCAGCAGCAAATGCCCTGCAGTCAATAACTGTCTTAAGTCATTGGAACCCACAGACAGCACCACACATTGGGTTTCTTCCCTGGGGAGGCCTTCACTGCAGCTGCCTTCAGTTCCTGCCTTGTTGTTGGCATGTTTTGACTACAGCAAGTGAAATGCATGCTCACTTGGATTCAGGTCATATGATTGGCTGATCTACGGTAGAACGTGCCACTTCTTTGCCTAAATCTTTTTCTTTCTTTTTTTTTGCTGTAAGATCCCATGTCACCATCCATCTGTACTGTAAAGCCTTTTCCAATTTGTTCTGATGCATTTGGCTGAATCTGAACATATTTTATAGCCACCAGCTTTTGTCAACAGTCCCATGAACGGTAAATACAAGGGAACCAGCCATATTAGCAGCTATACATCCCCACATATAACCACCCTTCACAGGTGAGGCGATACGCCCCAGATCATGAGCAGTTCCTTCCCTTCTCCATATCCTTTATTCTTGATCCGACCAACTGTTCTGAATGATTTTTCCTGAACCAGCGAAAGAATCCTTCTGACATCCACCTCAGTTGTTATGTGGTCAAACTGGCCTTTCTGAATTACTGAACTCACCAGTGCTTTCTTTTTTTTCTGAGCATATGCCAGAAATTTCAGCTGGCCAGACCTAATGATTTCTCCTTTCTCTAGTGGACTTGTTTTAACTTTTCAGCCAGCTTTGCTGGCACTGACAGCTCTTTGGATTGTATATTGAGAGTTAGCAGCAAGAGATTCCAAATCAAAACATTACTCTGGTAATCACTTGTAGACCTTTTATATATTCACTTTTAATGGAAATTATTAGGGACTGAAATGTGTCTGGCCATGACAGCTGAGCTCCCTACTGTCAAATACATTTAAATACATTTTTTTCGTTTCAAATCCAATATTTTATGGTTGACAGCAAAAATAATAATAATGTTGTCAACGATCAAACATCTGTGAAACTAGCTGTGTATTTACCCAATACAGCGGTTCTCGGCCCATTGTGTATGCTGGCTTTTTTTCTCACCACAATTTCAATGGCAGGATTTAAGAGCTGATAATTTGTTTTAATCATGGACATTACGTGTTTACAGGAGTTGCTCACTCTAAAGCCACATTATGAAAGAAATATACATGCATGCCATTAAGAATAAAAGGCTGTTATGTTTTTCTTTCTACATTGCAAGTAATTTCAAAACAGAACAAATTAGACTGCAAGAAAATCAGTAAGCTCCAGACTAAGTTGCATAATTTCTGCGTGATGGTAGGAGCACAGGTTTATTTGAAGTTATAGTTTTAATTGTATCTGCTCAATGTTAAAGTGAATTCAGGAAAACAAAATGGCTCTGAAATGTTTTAAGTTATTTGGAGTGTTTTCCTGTATTCCAGGGATGATCAGACGATCACAAATGCTGCATGTCCAAACTTTCATGACAGTTGGTTTGAGAAATCTGTTTTCCCAGTTAGTTTCCCTATTTTGTTAACTCAGCGATAGTGTGATCACGGGTGATGTTTCCCCTCGGCAGCTTGTCGATGGAATTTCGTCAATAAGCCGAGCTTGACTTTATTTTCTGGATATCTTTTTCTAGCAGGCTCAAGGTAAATCATTTTATTGACAGAGTTGACGAGCTTTGCATCCATTGTGGTTGTTAAATGGTCAAAGCTGAATAGCTGGATTTTCTTTTTTCCACTGTTTCCTTTGGGTCTGGGTCAGACACTCTGACCATCACATTGAAGCGATTTACTCGTCGACCGAAGTAAAAAGAATTTTTCAGTGTTTTACTCAGTGCAGTTTAGAGAAACGTGAAGGGGTGGAAGAGGAGATCAAAGGGGAAATCTAAAGGGACTTGTGTGAATTCATTTCAGACAGAATGATAGACATATTGATATTTATTAAGTTGCATGAGAAAAACAAATACTTCCCCCATACCAATCTAGCCTTTCCCAGTTCCTTTCATCTAGTAAATCACAATTTCTGTCCTGTGAGAAAAAAAATATATTTCTTTTAAAAGCGGCTGTTATTCCTGAAGAAAGACATTCATCAACCTCAACTTGGAGAAAGTTTAAACTGTGTGGAAAATGCGCTGAGCAGAAGGCAATGATCTCAAATTTTACTTGGACTTGTATTTCGTTGCAGACTGTATAAAGCCAAGATATTTAATGTTCTGTCTATTAAAATTAATCTTATATGTAAATTTTTATTTTATTTATTTTATTTATCCTTTATTTAACCAGAGAAGTCCCGCTGAGATTGAAGTATTTTTTTCATGGGAGCCCTGGGACAGAGGTGGAGGGGGAGAGGACACATTGCATAGCCAGTTAGATTGGGGGATGATAAGGTGACAGGTTGAAAGAGCCAGGCTGAGAATTTAGGCATGGCAAGGGGGAGCTCCTGACACTTGTCAGAGTGTTACAGGATCTTCAATACCCACGGTTGTGTCAGTGCCTTTGATGGGGTAACTTGGCATTTTTGTGCCATTGAAGGTGAAGTAAACATATGGTAAACCTACATTGCCAAATGGAGTACGTAATCTCTGCTATCCAAAACAATAAACCATTATTTTAATTTGTAATTTATTTTAAACCCAATTTGCAATGGGGGTTGAATAATTTTGATTGCAACTGTGTGTGTGTGTATATATATATATATATATATATATATATATATATATATATATATATGTGCGTGTGTGTGTGTGTGTATATATATATATATATATATATATATATACACATTTGAATGGCATTAAAAAGTACGTATTTGAGGGGGAAAACGTTATCATAAACATATTCACCATGCATCTAACGCAGCATAAGAAAGGTTTTAATCTTTCTTGATGGCACTGTGTTAGCTTCCTGTAAGCGAATACAAACAAATTTGCTGTCTCATGAGCATTTTAATTTCGATGTGCCGATCAGTAATGTCACAGATGAAATTGATAAACCATTCTGCTGTTTAGTCTTGTAAAGTAGTTAATCAATCCATTGATTGTTAATCAAACGAAGTAACGGGAGGTTATCGTTTGTTTAATGGTGAGGATTCTGCCTCACCTAACTTACCTCCGACGGCACGTCACTGCTTTTAATCATCGACTCAACTTCCAATACTTATGCTTTGACTCCATACCCACAAAAGACATGATCTGCCCTGGTGATGTTTCGCACTGGTCTGGGCAGAATATTTCCTATTGTTTGATTGGTCAATTATTTTCTATGGCAGCAATGGCAGATTATGACATTTCTAGGATTATGCGATGTTTGAGAACAGATTACGTGATGTAGAAACAATAAAAAAAATTATGACTATCATATTGGATAGCAGAGGTTTTGTACTTTATAGGGCAATGTAGGTTTACTTTTCCTTTAATGCCGAAAAGTTGAGATTTTGGAACTGTATTATCTGCCTTTTTTGGGGATGTCACTGTTATAATAAGACAGCTCAGAGTCAAATTCTGCATACTTTACATGGCTGTATAAGAGGTGGGTGCATTACTGAAGTGGCCTGCCTGCAGCTTGTGGCTTATTTTGAAAGACTTCATACAGTTCCACACCTTAAGACTCTTTTGTGAGAACAATCAGAGAATATTACACCACAAATCACTTCAGTCCCTAAACATACATCAAGAGGAGTGAAAAGCAATGGAAACTGTACTAAGTGGTAAATACTTCATTGTACCAACTCTTTTTAAGTAATGTTGCAGGGATTAAAGTTGAAATAAGAGCTTGTTATGAAAAATCAATAAAATTCATGTGATGAAGCATCAAATAATGTGCTGCTGTACTCTTTTTGATGTAATGCATGTCAATGATAAAACTGAAAGCAGTGGTTTGTAAATTAATTGTAATACAATATACTGCCCCAACCTTTTTTGATTTGGGGTTGTAAAATATCTTAAAAAAAAAAAAAAGCCGTCCGTGGCATCTTGCCTTCACTGAAAATTCCCCCTGGAAAGAGCGTTGTATGAAGAAATTCATGCGGTTGAACATTTAAATCCACAAGCATTTCAGGAGATGCGCTAGCGTGCATCGAAAGAACGTTTCTCAATCTACTCTCTGGTGAAAAATGGCCATCTCGCCTTCAATGGCACTAGAATGGCTGTGATAAACTACGTCCGATGAATTTGTGCTGACTCAGGAGCGGGATACTGAGACCTGGCAAAGGATGAAACACAAGAGTTCACTACATAGAGCACAGGCCAGAAATATAAGGCCACGTGGTTGTTTTTATTGTGGGATATGAGAACTGTGACTTACCGTAAGAATGAACAGCAGGCCCAGAAAAATAAGCCTTCCTGCAAAGCATGTTAAAGAGGACTTTGCTAAATTTAAGCATATCAGACAACTCTTTGCGACTGAGGCATGCAATGATTTTTTCTCTCATATATCTTCCTGTTTCCTTGGGACTACAGATGTAAATTAGCCACAGGCTATAATCTGGCATATTTACATATTAATGTTTAAAAATATGCACGGTCCCTTTTCCCTGAAATAATAAGTAAATAAATACATTTATAAGGTTTAGAACCACTCAAATGCATTTAATGATCTTTTAAAAAAACTGTGAAAACTGTTATTGCCATATTTTAGAAATAAGTATCATTTAGTTTGGCTAGTCTTTAAGTTTTATAGATGCACGGTTTGTTTACAAATTTTTAATGAATACTAGTGAAAGGAATTGTTCTTGCAAATCTCTTCCTGTTTCCTGTTCCTGTTTTACTCTCCCAACAAGCCTGATTCATTGGTGCCAATTGTTTTAAGTATAAAATAAGAAATATGATTTCAACTTAACCCCTCCATTCTGAAAGCATATTCATTATAGCATCCTAAAGCAATGGCATTCTAAATATTATATAATTAGTAATTATAATTATATATTAATAAATACTCTATTAACTTTGTTCTAATTATAATGTGTGGGTATATTTTTTCTTCTCTAAACAAGAATTCTATTTTCTCAAAATATATATACTTACCACTTTGTATATTCTGTTTTGGATATACCTGTGAGATAAAAGAAAAAAATGTTTTACCATATTTTTCAGCATTATTTACTGCCAAGTGTCTTTGCGGTCCATTTGACATTTACAGTTACCAAGGTTGAGGACAATTCAAATTATATTACGTGACAGGCTTTGAAGCTACTCTTATCTGGGGCAATGTACAACACAAAGGGCATTGATCAGGACCAAAATTGCCGAGGGGCTGCAGGTTTTCAATCCAACCAGGCAGAGGCACAACTGATACAACAAGACTGAGATCAGTTGATAAAATTAGTGGAAGCACATCTGATACAACTAAGTTGGAATGAAAACCTGCAGCCTCTTGGCCCTTTTATGCATCAGTTCGAAAACTCTTGCCCTCGAGGGAAGCAACAGTCCGAGTGTCTGAGTTTTCAAAAGAACTTAGACCCTTGAGTGAACCTATACAGCAAACTGAATAAATAAAATAATCCTTCCTGCACATGTGAAGTTACAATAAATTTGCACAGTTAAGAACAGCTGGAAAATTACATAGGGAGAGATTTATGTTGAAGAGCTCAGTAATCATATGAGGCATGGAGGAGGTTAGAGTCCTGGCTATTTTGACCTCTGTGGGACAGTCATTCCACAATGAAGGAGCTAGAACAGTTGTGTTCCAACACAAACACACTTTGGTGGCAGATCAGCTGGAGACACCGTGTTGTACATCTCACCAAGCTAGACCACAAACCCCGTTTGCCAGCAAAATGATAGCGACTGATGACCAGTAAATAGCAGAAAGTCTAATCAAATCTGACAGTCTAACAAAATTCTGGACAGATGTGATCAATGGAACCTAGTCAATTCTATTTGGGGACCTACTGAACAAGTTACAGGCATAATTACACAACTCTAAAGTATCAGACTCAGAAGCTGACTAGTAACTGAGGCTTAGCCCGTTTGAGCTAATATTTTGGCAGACTGAAGACAGTGCAAAAGCACTTCTCCCTTTCAACTAAACTTGTCATTGCGTCTTTTCTTTGGTAATTGAAAATCTAAAAGTACAAATGATAAGTATTATCAAAGCTATTTTGAGTATATCAATGTAATCATATTTTAGACACAAAGGGCCCTTGTGCAAGGCACAAGGTTCGACGGAGTCATACTTAATCTTGTAATCTCTCGTGTCCTTTAAAAGCCAGACGCTCTTGCAAATGCCTCTTGGCGAACTGCTGTTAAGGGCGTACTTGCCTCGTAGCAGGAGGGGAAAAAAAAGCGTATGCTGCAGATGAAGAGGTCTGCTAACAGTGCGAGTAAACCATTCGTGTAAGTATGGAAACCGGAACACACTAATGTCCAAAAATGTAATATAAATATCATTCAAATATTTTTCAAAATTATTTTATTCATATCCTGATGTTTAAAATCATCATAGTAAATTTCTGGGGCTGCATTTGAACTTTACATTACAACCTGTGGATAAAACAAGCAGGTTGAACAAATAATTTTTGAACACCTACATGCATAATCGCACCTGTTGAATCACATATTACCTGATGGAACAGGTTCACTGAGGAATTGAATAGCCTGTATCACAGCATGCCCTGATGTGCAGATGTTGTTCCCACTAATCATTCTGACAGACATTCTTTAAATGTCTTGACAAAAATCTTTCACATTGTAATGTCTTTATTTTCAATTGGTTGCACTAGTGGGCGCTGCTCCTCATCGCTGCATGGTTAGTGTGTAACAAGCAGAGTTTACGTTCATTGTGCACTCGCCTACAAAGACGTTTCATACTATCAAACTATCCGCCCTGAAATGAGCAATCAAATGCTGACTATTGACTTTAGACCAGGTTTTTGTTGGTCAATAGGCTATCACTTTTTGCTGTCTCAAGAAAGCAATGCGCCTGACCGCATCTCTTTTTATGACCATGGGCGCTAAGTTTGGCACAAATGAATTAGCTATTTGTGCAGTGAGGACACTGGACAGGTAATTGGAATTATCGTCGGTCGTAAAATAGCAAAGACTCTTGCGTTGTCTTTTGTGGCCTTCTGCGCTGGGTGTAAGATAGAGGCCTACAAAGTTATTTTGGAGCCCCATTGATAAGAAGATGGAATATAACTGAGATATAGTACCTTATGCAGACATACAGAGCTCAAGAATTCATTTTAGATATGTGTGGTAGCCAGTTACATGAGCTGCTGACTTAATTGAGCTGTGCCTACTAACAGTCACTTGATTATTGTAACTGTATCACAAAGTGACTAGTTCTGGGATGAAGATATCAGCTAGCAACATCACCCAGAGAGAATTGGTTTCCTATTGGTGGTGCCTCACATTGAGCTGTAAATAGAGCTATAATTTTAGATGACAAATGCAGCTGAAGTGGACTGCTCTATGATAACTAATTTGACAAATATTTTATTAACTATTCCTAAGCCATGTGTTTTCTTTTCACCAACCCAAGCATTGACGAATGGGATATTCAACTTCGACCACACCCCTATTTGGGATATCGTTAACCTCACAGTTTCTTGCTAAATTGAGTTTGTCAGTTGTTTTGTGACCACAAAACACACTTGTTCTATATTCTTTGTTGATATTTAAGGAGGAAGATATAGACTGCGTAGGCAAGTGTAAATGACATCCTAAAATTTACTCCTGGTGAGCTGATTCTTTTTACGACATGTTTGATGCAAACAAAATTTTGTTAAATTTCTAACATGACATTACACATTACTGTAGGATTCAACATCTTTTTTAATGAATTCAAATTATAGTGCTGAGCTTCATTAGGTCTGTGCAATGATTAGTTAATTTATTAAGTTCCTTCTGATTAACATAATCACTTTATCAAACCTTTTTTCCTGGTATTCTGAATGAAGTTATGCTTTGTCTCAAAGTGTTGATGCATTATTGGTGACAATGATTATGATGAAGATTACTGAATTTACTGTTCTTTGAAGGTTTGATCACCATAATAAGCATGAAATGCGAATCACAGATCAAATAAATTCATGTACTTATTCTGAAAAAAATGAAGGATTAGATTTTCTGAAAAATGTTATGTCATCTGGTGGCACGTAAGTTTGACCTAAATTCCAAGATTTTGGCTCAATTTAATAAATTTAATAAAATTAAATGGAAGTTAGCCAACTCAATTTCAGTCATCCAGTTTACGTGTTGTTTTAAAGTAAAACTAAGATTTTTTTTAAACTAAGACTTGGTGGTGCTGCTGAGGATAATATTAGCTTCCGACAAGAAGTTTGAGGGTTTTTGTCAGGCCGGTGACCTTTTGTCTGGAGTTTGCATGTCATCCCTGTGTTTGCGGGGGTTTCCTCAGGGCACACCAGTTTGACATGCATGATAGACTATTTGGGCCCTTTAGAATGGTAATAGATATGAGTTTAGAATTTAGTTGTGCGTGTTTCTTACAGTGGACTGGTAGACTGCGTCAGGTATCTCATTGGCGGCATGGTAGAGTTCCAGCCCCTTGTGACCTGACCAGGAATAAGGGTTAGATAATGGTGAAGAGAATTTAAACATCAACATTACTTATTTTCTAAACCAGAGACAAGGGTGGAAATTGAGGTTGCCTGCCTTTTGTCTCCAGGCAGCCAGTCCACTGAAGGGCTTGGCATAGGTCAGCCAATTAGTCTTCAGTTATTGTTGTTGCATTTGAAAGGGGCACTATCACAACATGCACATGCGCAAATCCTTGCTCCAATCTTGAAATTGTTCACATTACTTTCTCAAGAGATGCAAAACATTTTGAGGATCTTCTGATATTGATTATTATTGCTGCATTCCAACCATTCTTGAATATTTCGACAGGTTTCCCATTTAGATTGATTATTGTTTCATATTTTTGAGCTGTTTATTTTTGTGTCAGAGTCCTAATGAGTTTGTGAACTCCAATTTTTTTGTTTATAATTCTACGCAGGGCGTAGGTTTGTCGTGTATGAACGGTCGGGAGATGTCCCTGCCAATATTTTGGGAAGCCATATTGTCCCTACTAATATTTCAGCAAACTCGCTCTAATCATCTTTCCAGACAAGCCATATAAGACCCAATTGTGGCTACATCTCCAAGACAACCTATGAATGCATTCTAGCATTTGATTGGTTGAAAGGGTAGGCCCGGGGCTACCTAAAGGCTAAAAGTCAAGAGTAAACTGACCGTGCTATTCAGGTCAGGAATATTCATTTTTGTCCAAAGCGGGGCTTGAGATGCGCAACTGGATTGCCAGCTTTAATTACATGTGTTTGCAATGGCTTACCCGTAGAAGAGAACCGTAATTTAGCATTTGTTCCAGATTTTTCTTAATCGCATAACTACAGCCCTTTTCCCATGGCTCAACTCATGACATTCATTGATATTACCTTAGGTATGTATCACTCATGTGGAAATTTCATTGTCTGAGAACATGTTTTCATTGTCTGAGTCGCTCCATGAAGTCATGCTGGCAATATTTCGCCAAACTGAAAGTCAAAATGTCCCAACCAACTTTGGCTCAGTGGGGGAAATAAAAGAGCCATGTAATCGTAAATCTAACATGATCCAGTCCGATTAACGCTCGGTTTGCGGCTTGTCCAATTCATAGTCGGTGGTCCATTTTGAGGTGTTCATCCTGGCTACAATTGTATTACCACATATTGAGATGCTTAATAGAGAGGATTGCGCGCTGGCTTGCTAACATAGTCGTATATCCACTCACTTGGTGTCAATGTCCAGGTTACTAGATCTGAGCAGGTTTCATGAGTGCGCTTAGATGGTTTGCAGCTGTCAGTTAAGGTTATGGCAAGTTTATGTATGTGGCATCTTAGAATGAAAATTTTGGTGGCACCTTGCATAGCATAATTTAAAAAACGGAGAAACATTCATTCAGATGATTTCTGTATACAGTTAAGGAAGTAACTGCACTCAGATTTACAAAAATTTTCCAGCTACACGCACTCACATCACATACGTGTCTCTACCAATTCTCACATTAAACCTACGCCCTTAATTCTACATTCTTGTCTGTTTATTCATCAGACAGACAGTTATTTTGAAAATACTCAGCTGGTTTGAGTTCTTATTTATTTTTGCACAGTTTTGACATGTTACCACAATGACAAAGAGAGCAACACTCAATAATTTTTTCTTTACTTGGGAATCCCTGATTGCTTTGTCCCATTCTCATTATAGGGCAAGTGCTCTCACATAAGCCAGAGAGATGAATTCCCAATGGTACAAATACCTCTGCTAGTTTTTGTTTTTTAAGGAAAAAAGCTAAAATTCAAATTCTTCTCCAGTGAAAAGAAATTTACCCAAGTTACCTCCTTGGGATTTGGCTCCTCAACCCCTTGCCATTAGTCTGAAGTAAATCTGTATGGTTGTCATATTATTATTATTATTATTATCATTACAGTTAGTGAAAGCTGGACCACAAAACACTTTGGCAAACAATTTTCAAAATATCCACTAGATTCTTCTGGTAAATCTTGGATTTTGTGACCTTTGAAATTCTTTGCAAATTATAAAAATTCAAACAAATACATGGCCCTTTAACAATGGCTCGGCTCACACTATGTGTGTCATCTGTTTAGGTGATAATGACAACTTGCGAATAAAAGCATGCATTTTTCTAACTCTGCCGTCATTTTTATCTCTACCGAAAGGTTTTGCTCTGGAGTACTCTTCACGAAAACAGATGAGAAGACACTGTGTTCCCTCACCAATTAGCTCCTCAACGTGCCCCCACCAAATTAGGCTGTGGAGATGGCAATACTCACTCCATGCCCTGGCTATTGGTTTCCTTGCATATTCAGATGTCAAGTACATTCCATGATGTGCACATTCCTTAATTTTTTAGTCAACAATGGATTGCAAGGGGTGGGCTAGATGTATTTAATTTTGGGATTTACACTAAATTCATAGCACTGACCATCCTGTAAAATGTATTAATAAATGCACTCCTTCAAGTGATACTTTATTATATTTTACATGATATATAAATAGCAGTCTAGAATAGAAAATAAAATTAGGCCTCAAATGTGGCTTGCAGGCTCTGGCTGGTGAAAATTCCTCCCACAAAGAAAAATCGGTAAAAGTGGATCTCAGGGCTTGTAAGAAAATATTTTATTTGCTAGATGAGTGCATCCTATCACATTAATGCTTGTGGTGTCTCATCACTTCTGGTGAGTTCACTAATGGTGTGCAGCAGAATCTGATACTGCCGCGTTTGTGTTTTTCTGAGATAAATAAATTAATACTCTTCCAGGACTATCATTACAGTCAACCAATGAACAGCAGTTCCGTTATGATGACTACTTGAAGCCAGGAATCCTTTACAATCATGCATCGCACACGACTAGCAAGGACTTTCTGCATGCAGTTTGAATCAGAGGAATACACAAAGGTGACCAGTTTATGAGTAGCATATGAGGGCAGCTGTTCATTGGTGGATCATACTGTTACTCTCGGACAAGCACTATTTTGTTGATCCCTGAAGAACACTTACACAGCAATACCAGACTGTGCTGCCGTGCATCATCACATAACTGCTATCCTAAAACAACAAGCAAGTTTCCAACTGATCATTTTGTATCAGCACTTGCTAAGCTTGAAATACAGATAAGAGTTGCAAAACGAAATATTTCACGCAGTGTTATGACTAAGATCAAGCTTCACCACAATAATGAAATGCATTATTTCATAAACAGCATAAATGAGACTCTCTATACTTTCTTAGTGAGTTGACCCATATTTCTTTGATTCTTTCAAAGCCGTATCAATCATATGCAGCAATACCCAGAATGAAATCATTAATCAAAAAATTTATTTTTATACTCAAATATGCATGTGAACTTTTAAGATATTCCTTTCAATGTATTCTATTCAATGTAATTGAATGCTGTAAGATTTATAGGTCATCATGTTGTGATAACTACTAAGTTTTGTACGACATGCAAAGAGCTGTGCACAATAGAAGTATTGGTAAAATAACAAAGCTATAATTATTCAATGAGACATTAACACTGGTGAAATATTTGTGATAGTTTTAAAGTGAGACTAGAAAGGAAAGGTAATTGAATAATATTTTCAAGAAGAGAGTTAAAAGATTTATAGATTTTTTCATGGTGTAATGCTTAATGCCCTATTATACACAGATTAATTAACAGATTAACACAAGGGTGTTGCCATTATGGGACCGAGGCGGCACTGGCCCACCCACCCATGAAAATATTTTATTTATTTAAAAATTATTGGTTTATGAATGAATTGATTTACTTATTATTAATATATATTATGAACAAGTAATTTTGTTGTGTTTGTGTTCTAATTTGCATTCGGGAGAAGGGATACGTTCAAAATAAATCTGGGGAATTGTATGAAATATTACTGATTTCGACTCCAGAGGCTGTTGAATCAGAATGGAGAAGGCAAAAAGCATTCCCATAGAGTAACAATTTGTCTTGACCTGTTGTCAGTCTTTTATCCTGATTAACATTACATGAATTCTTAAAACACAAAACACCCTCAGTTTTGGCCCGTTTCCCATGCGAAAATATGACAAGAAATAAAACACATGTGTGAACACTAACCTGTATGCATTTCAATAAACATTATTCAAATTTATGGATACCTGTTGCAAATCATTTTCTTTGCTCAAGTTAAATTAACCACAAACTGCAGGTCAGAAAGTTGCACTGCGGGATGTGCATAAGCAAATGTGGAAGTTAACAGAGTGGGTTATCTTATAATTAATGCGCACTGAGTGCAAAAAACATTTTTTTTACAAATTAAATTTACTTTAATTGCAGCAACATTGCGTGAAGATGGAAGTTTAGAGTTGTGTGTTTTACTCCTGATGGATTATGCTAATAATTGGATCACTTGTTATTCAATGAAATTGATTGAAAACAGTGAAGTTTTAATTGTACGGCTAATGAAAGCATTGTATATTTTTCATTCTAATTTGAACTGTAAAGCCAATATTTTCTGGGCAAAATCAGTCAGCCTCTATTTATCTAGGCCCACTGAAAACACAATTTCTATCTGTGCCCCAGAGCTGCAGTTGGCTAGATTGAAATTAGGGTGACCTTTGCTAGAGAATTTGACAGCGTACAGCCTCCAGGTCCCTCCCCCTCCTTCCCTGCTGCACATCACTTCGCCACCAACGCCCCTTCGTGCAAAGCTAGCCATTGTGCACGCACATTAAACGATACTGTATCAGACCAGCAAGAACAACTATTTTCGCTATATACGTATAAAGATACCAACAGCAAATTCCCTTCAGCAAAACAACTGGCAAGTAATTGCATTGCTTAGATGTTAAATTACAGAAGTTGCAGTCAATACTAGCACTAACTGAGCAGTAAAACACTGATGATGCAAACATTTAGCCATGAAACGCAGGCACGCAGAAATATCAGGACAAACTCAAAACCAATTACACATCACAAAAACATTTTCTGGCACACTGTAATAAAGCAAAGCTAACCATTAGCATTACCATTGGAAACAAGGAAACATTAGTCTGACTGCAACATCACAGTATCATAAGGGCTGCAGAGTGTTACAATAACCGTAGCTATCTTAGCAATATGCTCACAGTTTTCATATGACTAATCAAACTGATATCAAGTTAGAGTACTTACCTGTCCTTCAGAAATGTTGCCATGTGCGCAGTTCAGTCAGTGAAAACAAATATTTGAAATTGCAGCACGATTCTCCAGTTGGAGATGTTTTGGGCCGTTGCAGAACGTTAACCCTCGTCAGCCACCGAAGGAAGGTCTAAACTTCTTCCGTGAAGATATACAGAGCTCCTAGCTAAGTGGCTACATTGGACATTTAGGCTAAAAACATGGTGAAGACGTCTTTTCAAGTCAAATTTGAACGTCAGGGCTTACGGGCACTATCATTTCGCCACACAAGCAGTATGGAGGCATTTTGTGTTTTTTTTATGTTGTTTTTTATGCTTCAACGAATGGCCACCATTGACTTCAGTTAATTTGGATTTGTCTTCAATGCTGCTTTTCTTTGAAACTCCAAAAGGTTTAATTAGTCTTGGGGTGAGTAGATGATGAGTGAATTTTAATTTTTGGGTGAACTATCCCTTTAAAGCCCTCACCATATTTACTTATGGAAAACTTTTTTCCCCAATCATGTTACTGACCTGTTGCTAAGTAATCTAATTAGCAGTGAGATTTTCTGCCAGTTGTCTTTTTTAGCATCATACAACTTTCACAGTCTTTCACTGTCCTGTCACAACCTTTCTGAAATGTGTTGCTGGCTTCAAAATTCAACAAGCACATTTTTTCCGTCAAACAATTAAATATCTCAGTTTCAACATCTGATATATTGTCTTTGTACTCTTTTCAAATGAATATAAAGGGCTGTAAATTCATTGACCAGGGGCAGGCGTGGCTAATGGGAGGAGCGAAACAGCAACAGGATGTATCCAGGCGTATTTTGCAGTATCGTTCCCGGCGTAGCCCTGCACAAATACTCCTCTGTCCCGCCTCTGTCCCTCCTGCTGGCGCAAGTGGCAAAGAGAGAGGAGAGAAGGCTTGAGTGGGTTTAACACAGCCGAGTCAAATCTTCACCAATCAAGTGAGCTCCTCACCTTTAAAGTGAAGCCTCCTCCTATACCTGCATGATGCATTCATGTTGCATTTTACTTCAGGCATGTTTTCTGCACCGCTTACGTCTATATTAAGAATTACGAGTATGAGATAGCTGGCTAGCTAGGGCATTCGCAAAGTATTACCATTAGCAAACTTGAATGGAATTTCAAAAAGAAACTACGTCAGATCATTCAAACTTATGAAGTTGGAATGAAGTACGACGGTTGCTCATTTATTGTATCCCCCGAACGAGTTTGGAGGATACTATGGATTTGGCCTAGTCACGCGTCCGAAGAGTTTTTATTGTGAACGCTCTACAGCCCACATAAGTGCACCGATTCTTTTCAAATTTTGCAGGGACATGTATTATGGTAAGTTCACAACACCTATTGATTTTGGGTACTCTGGGACCATCTGGGCCCAACTTGGGGGTCTTCGGGGGATACATGTACTTGGTTGCCGAGTGCTCTAGTTTTTTCTGCCTACTTCATTGGGAAGAGAAACGATGGATAGCGTGTTCCTATTATTACACCCTGTCGCTGCTTAAAATTTTGGGATTAACATGCATGGACAACAAGATATGTTACGCATTTATATTCAATGTGTGATCTTAACCCTTAAATGCCCAACTATGGTAAAAGTTGAAAGAAAAATCTATGTATTCTGTTAATATGTCCTGGGGAGGGGCTAATAACAACCCAGTTGCCATTTTTAATTTTTAGTGACCTTTGACCTCATTTTATTTTTGTGACATACATGTCACAATGGGCATTTCGGGGACCTTATTGCTAAAATGACTTGAATAATAAAAACAGTTGACATATGGCTGAAGTATTTGGCATAGCTTATTTTTCATTAGCTTACATGTTTGTCTATATCCAGTGATGAATGGGTGCTGATCTATCATGTGGATTCCACCATGGGGGCGGCCATACTGGAAAGGTTAGCTTGTGCAGCCAGTGTAGTGTCAGTTCCACTTTTATGCATCAGATGGCAGCACTTATGGTCTAAATATGTCACTATGGGCATTTGGTTGCAAAATTTATGTGGGGTCAGTGGTTTTGACAAACCCCAAAATTGTGTGACAAATTTGTCATAGAGGGCATTTAAGGGTTAACTCAGTACGAGATCATAGCAATCAGGCTGTATTCCTTTCCCCCTCTAAAAACAAGAAAACCTAAGTGACAATAATAGTATTGAGCTGCTTGCACACTGGATGCAAAACAATTTTTTCGCACAACAGATTGCATTCAGAAACAATCCAAAGACGCGAATACACACGTGCACTGACTTTGAGTGTAATCAGTCGTGCAAAAAATTTGTTTCGCGTCCGGTGTAAAAACACCTGAAGGACACATACCCACATAGCCTACACACGCACTCACCTACCCACATGCACACAACAGTAGTAGTGTAACAGTGTAGCACACAACATGCCACAGAGAATGCACTGACACCCTGAGGGCTGTCAGGTCGGGTTTCCTTTACACGTGCCAACAGCCTCTGATCTGACATCACAACAATCTAAAGAGATACTATAATAATACTACAATGAACTCACTTTTGATCAGCACACTACGGACATTCAAAAAAGAAGTCAACAAAGACTGTCAGCCATCCGTAAACTTAAAGGACTATACTCAGCAACAAAAGTTTCTGTGACACCAATATTGTTAATTATTTTTCATAACGCAATTATGAAATTGTCATACATGGTGATATCAGACTGAAACAGTACACGTAAACACAACATTGAAATGGAAATCATGAAAATGCGAGAAAATGACTTTGCACGTGAAAATGTGCGTAAATCATGCTTGTGGATTGCAATAAAAGAGGAGAATTTTTGGAAATGTTCACATTGTGCCTGATGAACGACGGAAGCATCACTTATCGAAAACACAGCCATTTCGGATCAGGAACTCTACCCTCTAAATGCCAAGACTGTCTGAAAATGATCGGTGGAGGGTCATTGGGATGATTGAATCCGGAACCTCGCAGAGGGAAGTTGCTCATCGCCTGAATGTCCACCGAAACACCATTTGGAACTTATGGGAGCGTCATCAGCAGACAAGACTTGTCAGAGACCGTCCTCGCAGCGGCCGTCCACGAGTAACCACTCCCAGACAGGACAACTGGATTCGAACAACCCATCTCCGAAATCGATTCCAACCTGCAACCATAACTGCAAGAACGATACCTGGTTTGAGGCGACTGTCTGCACAGACAATCCGTCGCCGTCTCCGTCATTTTGGCATTGTCCCACGTCGGCCAGCAAGACGTCCAATACTCACAGTACAACACCGACGACTGCGTCTACAGTGGGCACAACAACATCGACGGTGGATCCAACGTCAGTGGGATCTTGTACTCTTCACTGATGAATCAAGATTCATGCTTAACCGATGTGATGGTCGTTTACGTGTATACTGTCGACGTGGAGAACGTTATGCCAACAACTGTGTTCAGGAATTTGATTGTTTTGGAGGTGGTAGTGTCATGATTTGGGGAGGGCTATCACGGCTAGAAACAGAACAGATTTGCTTGTTATTGATGGAAATCTGACAGGTCAAAGATATCGCGATGAAGTGCTACGGCCATTGGTGGTACCGTTTTTGATGCAACATGGTCCCGGAATAACGCTGCAACATGATAACGCCAGACCACACGTTGAAAGGATTGTACAGCAGTATCTGATGCAACAACATGTCAATGTCCTGCCATGGCCAGCCAGATCCCCAGACATGTCCCCAATCGAGCATCTTTGGGATGAGATGGATCGACGTTTGCGGCAGTTGGATAACCCGCCAGCTACACTCCAGGAATTGCGACAACGTCTACGTCAGATTTGGAATGACATCCCACAGCAATTTCTGGCACATCTGATTCGGTCCATGCGCCGGAGATGCGTTGCTTGCATCATGGCACGAGGAAGTCACACCCGGTATTGAAGTGTGAAGGTCACAATTGGTTAGACGTCAGACAAGTGCTTTATGACGCATGAAAATGACATTTTTCGTTTTGAGTGACGTTGGCACTGAAAAGTCAGTGTTTCTCCTGTTAAATAAACATATTGATTGCATTGAGATCTTTGCGTGTCATTTATAACATACATATAAATGGTGTCACAGAAACTTTTGTTGCTGAGTATATATGTTGCACCCCACCTCCTGCTACTGCTGTATCAAAGCATTGTTCAACCCAACCTCCTGTACTGCTCCACATGTTTCTTCACCATGCTCTCTGTTACAAACCGGACCAAACTCACAGGCATTACAAACACAGCAGCTAAAATCATCGGCCTACCCACACCCAACCTCTCAGACTTAAACAACAGGTCCATCACCCGACTGGCAAACACAGTAGTCCAGGACATCACTCACCCACTACACCAATACATCATCCCACTACCCTCAGGGCGCAGATACAGGACAATAAAATTCAGGAGGGCCCGCCTCAGGAAAAGCCTGATCCCAACAGCCATAACCACCTTAAACAACAGGCCCCGCTGACCTATATGACTAGTCTTTTACTGTCCCACTGTCATGTATGCTGTCTTTTTTTTTTTTTCTTGCTGTTTGTGCAATTTTTGTTGTCCTCTACTTGTACAGTCAGTGAAAATGAATTCCCCCATGGGGACCAATAAATCTAAATCTAAATCTAATGTATGTGCTGGTTCAGATAGTTACATTAAATATTAGTTGCTGTAATGGCTGGATCTAGGGGGGTGCAGGGGTGGGCTATGCCCCCCCCCCAGATTTTTACCACACCTCCCCCATCGCCTCCTGACTTACTGACGTATATTTTAGCGCAATAAAAAGGAGTGCGCAATGCTGATTAAATGAGAAGTGTCGAAACGCGTCTCCCCCCAATCAACAAGATTAAAACGTCTCTACCCCCCAGCAATTTTCATTGCACTGCCAGTCTAAGCAGGCTGCAGCCGGCCCTGGTTGCTGTAATCATTTATTGCATTGAAATGTGCCTGACATTCTGAAAACCTGCCCGTGATATTTCGGTGACGTGTGCGCAAAGCGGCCGGACTGCCAAATTACCACTGCACAGAAAGTAAACCAGGTTGGAGCTGGCGAGCTTTCTGTGCAGTTTCGGCCGAGCCTTTATCCACAAAATTGCCACTGCGTCATGATGAATATGTGACACCTCCCCCTGCTACGCTGCCACACCCATCTCGGCGCACGTCCGTCTACCATATTGCCGAAGTGGCTGTGCACGGAGTTGCACCGCACAAAATTACCACTGCGCGAGCTGCACTGGACGAAATGACCACTGCATGGGCTGCGCCAGCCTGCGCAGAAATTAGAGCCCATATTATAAATGATTTGAATATTATTGTATTCTGTCGTAATTTACATTTTATACGCTGTCCCTTCTTTTTTGGAAATGGGGATGCAATAAATTCTAGCGAATAATTTATTTTACATGTTGTACAAGTGAAGGGTTTGAACAGTTGATGCACTTGTGTTTGGTTCTCAGAGCGCCGGACGTTAAGCGAGGCCATCAATCTGGTGAAAATACTGGATTAAAGCATTGTGCGAAATTCAATCAAACCTCACTTCTCCAACATTTACTACTGTTAGTACAGAGTGACAGTTTGAGCAAATATGAAAAAAAGATATTTTTATAAAAGTTACCTCCCGCAGCTTGAATATATCTGTTCCAATGGAGTGGTTCATATCATGGCTGTGAATCCATTCTAAATGCACTTTGATCTGATGGCTTTCAATTATGTGCCCCACTGTCTGATGCTATATTCAACAAATTGCTCTGTTCAGCAGTTCACTGCATAAAGTCTCACTGAACCCACTATGACCAGTGCTACCCAGAATGAGAAACTCAGATGACTGACCTTTAATTCAAACACAAAACCAAAACATTTATGCATTGCTTAAGTATTCGGGGAATGCAACACACAAATGATATTTTAAAAAAATCAACCTGAAGAAAAAATTGTAGCATTAGTGAAAATATTGATGTAGGAACTTATTTTTACTGAAAACAAAAGCAAAAAACTGCTTAAATTCACTCATGTCTCAAAACAAATACATGAACATAATACAATGTTTTTAATCTCAAGTACTTTCGATGGTGAAGAACCAAATCTGCTTCACAGCAGCTTAAATCTCTTTCGCTCTCTCCCTCACATCATGTGATACTTGCAGCAAAGCATAAATAAGGAACATTAAAGATGTCCAATAAGATTAGATTCATTTTACATTTTATCCAACCCATCATAGCGCATGCGACAATTCCCTGAGGTTGTAGAAAATGAGAAGAATATTTAATTTACTAAACTTCTTTATAATTTTGTAGCACAAGAACAAAGTGTGGTTAAGCTTGAAAAGAAACCAATATTTTTGAGGCATACATATTTCTTAATTCTATGGCAAAGAGCTGAATTGATATGAAAGTGTTCTCTGTGCAAATGTCCCTGTACTGTGAAATGTTTTCGCATGTTATTTGGGATTCCTGAATGTTAACATCTGTGTTTATCACCCAAGACCAGTTTCTGATTGTGATGTTTGAGAACAAATCTGACCACATGAGATTTAGTAATCCTTCAGTAATGCCTCAGTTTTAATTGCCCATGAAAACCCCGTTAAATCCTCATTACTTTGCTTCAAACACCTAAAGTACAACAGCAATTTAGTGAGAAAGAGCTCGCCGTGCCAGGTATGGTGTTAACAGAAACCCAGCACATCTTCAAGCTCCCTAATCTGCGTGTGAACAGGATTACAAATGTAATTTGTTGGAAATTAGGAAAATATCTTTAGGGAATTTGGGAAATATAATCCTATCCAGCAATTTGCTCTTTTAGGAAAATGGCACAATTTGCTTCATTCTTAATCATGGAGATAAGAACAATTATCATCAAAATGGGATTGTAAAAAATTTCAAATTCTCCTGCAAGATAAACCTTTTGACCTGACCAGAAACGGCTCAGAACGGTTTCACACAATACACATATGATTCAAGTTAGCATGTGAACAATTTATCAAAATCTGACAGGACCTTTTTTCTCCTTGAATTCTTTTTCATTTGAAAAACAAATTATCTTGTGACCAATTTTCAATTTCTTGTACTTCTGTTCATCCTTATATTCGGTTGTATGCCCAAATCCTGCATTATATTTATCCCATACATTAGAAATGCGAGCTGTGGAAAGAGTATCAAGATTGAATGATAAACCAATGTACAGTGTAAATGATTACTCAGTGAGTATTTTAATCTAAAATCCAGAAAAAGATTATTCATCTGCCTTAAAGCATGACAAATTTTGCCATTCCTAGAACATGTTTTTTGATATTTCAGAATTTTCCATTTTTTCCATGCAATAACAAACTTGTTGCCTTAACAACCATATAACTAAAGGCATTTTTAAATTGTCAGCAGATGCTGCAGATATTCTGTGTGCTGGCATGGTAATCAGCTGGGAGTCATCTCAGTTCCTCTGCATACCCTCGATTATCTGTACTGATATGCAAGGTCGGAATACTGTTTCTGAAAAGGCTCTTTAATGTAAATTCATATGGAGCCAGACAAAATAAATTCTTATGGATTTTGGCTGTGGTGCAGGCTGCATTTTTATTGGTTCTTTAATGGTACTGTGTGTTCATCCCCAGTTCCAAAAAAGTTGAGTGTGAATGTAGGTAAAATTCAAGGGAATAAAAAACTGCATTTATACATGATCTTTGACCTCTATTGAAGGCAGTTTGCAATGAAATATTTAAAATAATTTTTCACATATTTTATTTTTTTTATTTTTATTTTTTTGGAATTGCACATTCTTTCTGAATTTCATGCCAATGAGACAATCCAAAAAAGTTGGGACTAGGGCAGTATAAGACTAGGAATGCTAAGGAATGTAGTGCAGGTTGGGAATAGGAGATCCTTCCATGCTTGGAGACAGAAAAGGCATCAGCAGACTGAGGTGAGCCACCTTCCAAAAAAAAAAAAGAACTGCATTACTGCAGAATCTTATGTGTTACAACACTGTGGCTTCCTATTTGGAGAGTGTGGGTGTTGGACCCAACTGCCGTCCAGTTCTGTCTCCCATTGAAAGTGGACCTGCAAGAAATACAAAATACAACAACAAAGACCCCAGACATCTGACTTGCTGAAGACCAGTGGCGGCTGGTGAACTGGCGATGGGGGAGGCTCAAAATAATTCCTTAAAAATAATGATTGGTCACGACCTGTTTTCGATCATTCATTTAAATTACCATTACAGAAAATCCAAAAACTCTCAACATTATCAGGTGTGGCCAGTTTCCATTTATAACGTGTACCTGTCAACTCACATAATCGGTGTGAGTGTAAGTGGCATATTTACCTTCCTCTGCTGTAGTCAGCAATTATTCAATCAATGTGTATGTAAAAGACTCTCACCCGGAATTGAAGGCCTTGTGCACTGGAGGGGTTGGAAGAAATGTAATTGCATAAAGACGTTTCAAATGGTGTTACTTCATTTAAAAGATCATGAAACACATGCATTGCTTCTAATCACTGAATAAAGAAAAGCATGAGAAGTCCAGAGTCATAATTGGTACGCGTGACAAATGAAAACTGGCCACATCTGATAATGTGGAGAGTTATCTTGGTTTCTGTAATAGTAATTTAAATTAATGATTGAAAACAGGTCATGACCAATCATTAATTGTAAGGGATTGTTTTGAGCCTCCCCTATCACCAGCCGCCACTGCTTAAGACATATATCAAGGAAGAAAAAAATCCTTAAAAACTGGAACAGCTGAGCCCTTTATGCAGATACCAGATCAAGTAAATTGTAGCCCATGAGTGCAAGACGGCTATTCAAAGCTTCATTACCAAAGATTTGTGTGTCAGGGATTGTTTAGCCTGTCTTGTTTTGGGCAGAAACAAAAATATGAATGTAATATACTCCTTGTAAAGCCGCAATCTCCTTGGGGAAAAAAATTTCCGAATATAACCGTCAAGTGTACGTTTCTCCTTAAGGACATATTTTTTGCAGCAGATACGCAAAAAAAGTGTACTCAAAGGAGAATTAAAATAATTATGGAAACATGGAAATGTTTACACCTATGACATTGACTGACAGGCATTTGACTTTAAATCACAAATGACTGGTGCACTCAGCTTTCATATTCATCTAGAATTCCCAAACATCTGAGTGAACTGAATAAAAACCTGAACAGTTAGTGATCAACACATTTTGCCGATTATTATCAAAGACGGCAGTGTTGACAGTCTCTTTCCTTTCGCTAAATCTCATTAGCATGTCCATAATTCCTAGAGATTTTCTCATGCTGTTATGTAAAAGCTCCATCAGCGCTCGTTCTTACCATAACCTCTGCACGAGATGGTCATTTTCCTGACATAGAAGGGAGGCCAGTCCATGAGTGTTTAAGAGCAGATTTTATATAGTTCTTGCATCCAATTAATATTCATTCATATTACAATGGTCTAGGATGCAAAAGGATGACAACATATTGACAAAATAATGCTAATTTTAACCCCAGTTTGAAGAAATGGATATGTTGTGTTTTGCAAAGAAAAATTTCTATTGATATGTTGCATTTTGCTATATATTACCACTAAAAAGTTTGTTTTTATTTCATGTCACCAAGGTATACTGTTTTGACTTACACTATTTGATAAAACATATTATTAAATAAGAAAGCTCTTCAATGCTAACTTCTCCCATGACAAAAATTTAAATTTTCTAAAAATTATTCAAATGGATATATTGTGTTTTGCAATAAAACTCTTTGTTTGGGATTCCAACTTATTTCTATCAATTTTCAAAATTCTGCACCAAAAGTGCTGCAAATACAAAGAAACTTCAGGAAAATTCATTACTGAAGTTGTTTTGAAATGAGATATTCAAAAGCAAAAAATGACTTGAAGGTAACACAATGCATTTCCTGGATCACAAAATCATGAACCAGAAGTGTGCTACATTGAAGCGTGACACTCAGAACCACTACTTAACTGTGAAACCAAATACAAGCTACCGCCCTACCTCTCCAAAAATCTAAAAATGGAGAGATTTTTTGTTTTTGTACAAGTAATAAATAATACAATTACTTATTAAGCAACTATTTTGATGCATGGTACAAACTTTTGCATCAAAACCAAATGGATATCTTTTTTTTTGGACAGTTAAAATGAAGGGCTTAAAAAGTACCCATGAGAGGACTGTATGGTGATTAGGACCCAGAGTAATTTTCGCGGGAGCAGGTGGTAAAAAAATAAACGGGGATTTTTTCAGGATGAAAATTGTAGAAATGAAGCCCTGTATATGTAGGGAAGTGAAATGAGATGAAAAAATACAGTGGTGTGCAGTGATGATCATACGCCACCATTTTTTTTCCTCAAGTATATTGAGATAAAAATATGGGTAATAAATGAAAACATTGGAAAAATCTATTTTTTCCAACAATTTCTAATGGTGTCACAAATTTAATTTTTTTGAGTCTTGCATTATGTGAATGCATGTTTGAATGCTTATTCCATGATTACTGATGGCAAAGAAAATTTCTTTAAACTGGTCTGAGGCAACAATATTCTACCAAATTACCTCTGATGGTCGGGTGTTCTAGTGTATAAGGTGACATGAACTTTGAGCAAAAAATGAACTTTTCATTCATTATCTGTGTGTGACAAGTAAAAGAAAAAAAACCCGGCAGTTTACAGCAAGACGACTCCGTGATGATATTAATAGTACAAGAAATGAAGAAATGAAAGAATCAAGATCTACTGTGTCCAGATGCCTGCGTGAAAATGGTCTGGATCAAAAAAAGTATCACGACATCCTTGTGAGGCACACACTGCCATCTGGAAAGAGACTGATTGATAGGGGATTTTATTTTCAACAAGATAATGACCCTAACACACTTTTAAGTACTGCAAGAAGTATTTCAGTCGGAAAGAAACTTCTGCTGATGTACAGTTAAAGGGTAGCCAAACTTGATATTGACTTTTTCTCACAAAAAGACATTATTTTTGTTTTTGGTCTACTTATTTTCATCTGTATGATCCAATGCTACATTGTGTCCCCAGACAACATGAGAGACACTATGACACTACTATGGGGGGAACTGACATTGATTGTCTGCACCAGGTGCAGTTTAGCATTGCTTACTCCTGATTTTTTTGAGGGGTTTTGTTTAACGGGCTCCCAAACCACCAAAGCAAATCCATAGAACTGAATATCCAAGCTACTGGCACGTGCATAATCTACCAGTGATTCAACAAACTCACACGCCTCATGGCCACTCACTTTTGTATTGATACTGAGCTATGAGATTTTTACCATCAAGTACACTCTAGTATGTTTTGTATATTCTCCATCGTAGTTTCACTTTTTCTGATCTTAAACAATATTTTGAAAACACTATTTGCAATACTGTTGTGACATTCCATTCTCAAAATTAAATTTAACTGGAAAGTGTTTATATGTTTAAAAACAGATGTCTTCCCACTTCACCCTCCTCCCTCCCAAAAACCCTACATTTATGCATTTATTCAGTGGGAAAAAAATCTCACATTAAGAAATAATTATTTTACATCAAATCATGTGTGCCACAATTATTAGCATCCCTGATGTTAATACTTTGTGCAACCCCCTTTTCCCAACAAAACGGCACCTAATCTTCTGCTATAATGTTTCACAAGATGGGAGAATACAGAAAGAGGGATCTTATCCCATTCCTCTTTGCACAATCTCTCTAAATCATCCAGCGACCTGGGTCCTCTCCTCTGCACTCTCCTCTTCAGCTCACTCCACAGGTTTTCAATGGGGTTGAGGTCTGGGGACTGAGATGGCCTTGGGAGGAGCTTGATTCTGTGTCTGGTGACCATTTCTGTGTAGATTTGGCCACATGTTTAAGGTCATTATCTTGCTGAAAGACCCAGTGACGACCCATCTTCAGCTTTCGGGCAGAGGCCACCAGATTTTGATTTAAAATGTCCTGGTATTTCAAAGCGTTCATGATGCCATGCACCCTAACAAGGTTCCCTGCGCCTCTGGAAGAGAAACAGGCCCACAGCATCACTGATCCTCCCCCATACTTCACAGTGGGCATGAGGTGCTCTTCTGCATACTCATCTTTTGTGTTCCGCCAGACCCACTTCGAGCTTTTTGGCAATAAACTCTCTATCTTGGTCTCATCTGACCAAAGCACACGGTCCCAGTTGAAGTCCCAGTACAGCTTAGCGAACTCTAGATGTTTGCGTTTACAATTGTGAGTGAGAAAAGGTTTTTTCTGTGCATGCCTCCCAAACAGCTTGTTGGCATGTAGATAGCACCTGATGGTTGTTTTGGAGACTTTGTGACTCTCAGATCCCACCATTTCTTGCAATTCTTTAACAGTGAGCCTCGGAGAACTTTTTATTTCTCTTACCATCCTCCTCACTGTGCGTGGTGGCAAAATAACCTTGCGTATTTATACCCCAGGGAAACAGGAAGAGATAAATTACTAATTAAATATTCCTAGATACTCTGATCAACTTTGTAAACTACTGGAGAAATGACAGAAATACCTCAATTACATTTATTTCCTAGGAATTGTTGGGGGTGCCAATAATTGTGGAACAGGTGATTTTATGAAAAATAATAATTTCTTAGTCTGGGATTTTTTTTCCCTTAAAATTCACTTGAGTTGAAGGCTACATTTTTCTACAATTTTCAGTGAGAGTATGCTTCTGCAATAAAAATTGAATATATTTTATGGCTTTTAACACATCTGAACCAGGAGTGCCAATAATTATGGAGGGCGCTGTATACGTACTTGAAACATACCCTGAAAATTTCATTCAAATTGTCTGATAGGGTGCGCTATGAATGCAAAACAAAGCAACGTGGTATAACACGATTTCCGTGACCTTGGCATTATTCTCGAGATCATTACGAACATTTGACCACTAACAAATTCCTTGTCAACATGATATCTCAAGAACGGTTCGACCGATTCCATTCATCTTTGATGTCAAGAATTATTAGGGGCGGGGGACATAGTATTCAGCTCTGTTCGTCCGTCCGGCAGTCCGTCCGTCCCATCCCGTTTGTTGTGGACACGATATCTCAAAAACGGTTTTACCGATTCCATTCATCTTTGGGGTCAAGGTATATTAGGGCTGGGGGACATAGTATTCAGCTCCATCAGTCCATCCATCCATCCGTCCATTCATCGCATCCCGTTTGTTGTGAACGCAAAATCTCGAGAACGCTTTGACCGATTTTATTCATCTTTGGTTTCAATATGTAATTTTGTGATATGCCAGCCCCAGTCGATTTTCGTCACCTGGCGGGGGACCTGGCCACGTTAAGTGGCAACACATGTTAATTAAGCTGTTAAAGCTTTCAACTACGAATGGTCTTTCTTAGCTTGAACCCTGGAGTTCCCGCTTGTGGCTATATTTATTATTGTTGTTATTATTCTTCTTCTTCTTGTTATTTTATATATGTATATTATTTAGTATAATTATTCCATCACTATGCAACTTGCCGTAAAAAATCGAATACATTTACAATTTCCCTTCGGGTCAAAGACGTCATAAACAAGTCCTGTATGGAGCTGGACACACCAGACGAATTCTACCGACAGCTCCCGAAATGAATCTGCTGGCAGTTCAGTTACTTTGCACAACGACAGGCCACCATTGAGTGTGCCTCCATTATCTTAAATCGCTTTATTTTTTGTCGCTGCTGCCTCAGAGCAAAAAGGTTGTGGCTTCAAATCCACTTTGGACTTTGTATGTTCTCCACGTGTTTGCATGGGTTTCCACCAGGCACTACAGTTTTCTTCTCTGCATATCTGGCGAACTGGTATGCATGTGTGAATGAATGATGCGTGAATGGTGTGTGCGCCATGCAATGAATTTGAGATCCGTCGAGGGTGGGTCCCTGCCTTTCGTCCAGAGTCATTTGGTATAGGGTCCAGTTCCCCCGCGACCCTGACCAAAAAGCAGCTATACAGACTGAATGAATCTATGGCCTTAAGAGAATAATCCTTTTCATTTTGAAAATTATGTGGACTACTACTGTAAACTGTTTACTGTACAATTTGGAATTTCTGTCCATCTGTGATGTTTGAACTATAGCTCAGCTGAACGTGGTTGAGATAAATGCACTGTATTGGTGTTTACTTTTGATCTAGCACTAGGCTACTTGGCAATGTTGAGTTGTATCAATTTCTAATTGGCAAAAGGCTACTTGCTCATGCTGCTGTATTGCATTACTGTTAAATAGATGACACATTGCCTTTTTTTTGGCTCACTTTAATACTCGGCCCTCCCGATTGTAAACGGGAAGATCGCCTATGCAATTAGTCAATGGAACATCACTTAAATGGCACTCATTTCTGCTCAGTTTGCATTTTCTCATGGCACTACATCATCCAGCTATTAAGTTGTTTACAGTGTCAGTGATGAGTTAGGGAACCAATGGCCTAACCACTCTACTACTTTACTGAAAAGAAAAACAAATATATCTGTTAATGTGTACTCAGCTAATTGACTAAAAATCCTGAGCACACAGAAGCTGTAGCAGGATAAGTATAACTGAGCAATGTGAAAGCTGTGTATTAGACCTGCTCACAAATTACTTTGAGAGTGAAATGTGAAATAAGTTGGAAAAAATCAGGTTGGCAGTTTTGCAAATGGCAAAATATTTGTTGATCTTCTTTTCCTTGCCGTACAACAGTCATGCAGATTCCATTTGAACACCTGAAAGAGTGTAAGGATTTTAATTTTCAAGGCTGTGTGTGTCTCGGTATACAGTGCAGTCATGTTTAGATGGTCAGTGTGTTAAAAAAATGTTCATATTTTAAGTCCACAGGTGATCACAAAGTGTATGGAAAACCCCCAAATTAATGCTGTTACTGGATACGGTGCCAAATCAACAACAACAACAACAAAAATAGTTCCAATGTCCAAATAGTTATATAATAAAACCATTATCCCCAAAATTGTGAATTAAAATATTTATATTATGATTCACAACTGAGTTCATATGAACATTCAATTCGGGGATAGCGTTTATTCCGAGAGCAGTTTCATTTCCTGGTCTTCATGAAATGAAGCTGCAGTGGGTGCAGTACTGCATTTCTGTAAATGTGAACTGAATTTCTGTGAAAGACTGAAAAAAACTTGGCATTTCTGGAGATACTCCCTTGTTTCTTTGTCAGCAGCAAGACTAGATAGGCTGAATGGTTCATTTTTTTGTTTTGTTTTGTTTTGAACGGCTACCATTGGCTTCTTATGTAGAGAGATCTATTTTATTGGGCTCTAAATTCGTACACCAGGCGCAGGCGCGGCGAATAGCGGGTGTGCCAACTAACGGGGTGTGTCCAGGCGTATGTTGCAATTTCGCGGCGGCGTAACCTGGCGCAAGTACTCCTCTGTCCCGCCTCTGTCCCTCCTTCCGCCGCAAATGGCAAAGAGGGAGGAGAAAAGGCAAAAGTGGGTTTAACACAGCCGAGTCAACTCTTCACCAATAAAATGAGCTCCTCTCCTCACCTTTAAAGTGTTCAAATAAAGAAGCCTCTGTTCAGTGGCGGAGCTACCGGGGGGGCGAAGACCCGTCCCTTTTAGTCCTGGCTAGATCTCAATCATTTTCCTATTATTCTAATTGGAAACTGAAGACATGGTTTCTCTCTACATGCAATCTAACAGCGATTAAATGGCGGGTTAAATTCAGGACAGTGGCGGAACAGAGAATTGGGTTGCACAAAACAGCCATTTAAAACAATTATAAATCCTGACCTGGTCTCAGTCATCTTCATGATTAACAAAAGGCTCACTCCGAGAGCGCTCCGCACTAAACAGGTGCGGCCTGTTCTCCCCGATTAGGTAAGATGACAATCATTCATTTGGGCACGTATTTGCTGTCTTTAAATTTACATTATTCAAAATTGCATGGCCTACCTGTCGACTCTCACACAAACGGCTTGAGTCACACGCTTTTTATAACCTAGGCTATTAATTAATTTAATTGCCGAGTGCCTCTTTTTTTTTTTTTTTTAGTCAACGCACGAAATACAGAGAGTGAAAGTCCACGTTTCATTGAAACACTGACCAGTTCAATGACTCGAAGCATTAACCAATTTAATAAGTAAATTATTTTTCTGCATTGACTTTAACCCATGATTGCTGTTAGATTGCATACGGTGAGAAACCGTGTCTTCAGTGGCCAATTACGATAATTGGAAAAGACGTCAATGAAGGAAAATGATTGAGATCTAGCCAGGACAAAAAGGGACGTGTCTTTACCCCCTCCCCTGTGGCTCCGCTACTGCCTCAGTCCTATATCTGTATGATGCGTTAATGTTTCATTTTACTTTGCTGCTTCAGGCTTGTTTTCTGCACCGCATACGTCGATATTAAGAATTAGGAATATGACTCATTCTCGAATTATTACCATTAGCGAACTTGAATGGAATTTCAAAACGAAAACTACGTCAGATCATTAAAACTTATGAAGTTGGAATGAAATACGGCAGTTGCTCATTTATTTCTTCTGACTGCATCATTGGGAAGTGAAACGATGGATAGCGTGTTCCTATTATTACACCCTGTTGCTGCTTAAAATTTTTGGATTAACATGCATGGACAACAATGCAAGATACACATTTACAGATTTATTTTCAATATGTGATCTAAACTCAGAACGACATCATAGCAATCAGGCTGCATTCCTTTCCCAATAAGGTTTTATTGTTCTAAGTCACAATAATAGTAAATTGAAGCTGCTTGCACACTGGACACGAAACAAATTTTTCGCACAACAGATTGCATTGCTGCGTTAACGCAGTGTCTACGTGTCCGACAGTCTGACAGGGTTTTAAAATATCACCGTGTCCGACAGTCGGATGGTTTCAATATTACTTTATGTCTGACAGTCGATTATTGTTCTTAATTTCTTCAAATCTACTGAATCTTTTAGATATTAAGCGTGGAAGTTTTGATAAGAGGGCTCAGTTCTTCAAGATGAGTACCGAGAATCTCAATCAATGTTTCTGTTTGAGCTCTGCTCACTAAAGTGAGTCGACATTGGCACGGATCAATGTACAATGCCTGTCGTACATTAAATGCAAAATACTTCGTGTCTGACAGCCAAAAAAAAGAGGACGATTAGAACAGATTGATAACGAAATAAAGAATAAAAAAGAAAAAGAAAGAAAAGAGGACGATTAGAACAGATTGATAACGAAATAAAGAATAAAAAAGAAACGTTTTAACAACAAACAGAACATCCAATGAACACTGCGATTTATTTATTTGCGGGCCATCTTTTTTGGATGTTCTGTTTGTTGGTGATATATTTTTATTCTTTGTTACGTGATATATCTGTTCTCATATCAATACTTTTACTTTTTGCTGGCTGCCGGACATGGAGCATTTTGCATCGGACAGTCTTGATCGTGCATGCGATATTTAATTCACAATGTCAATGGTCATGGAATTGATTTGGTCACTGACTACAAGCACTATTTTATCTCTCGTGTGGAAATAAAGCATGTCTGCTCGATCCATCTGACAAATTTTCAAAAGAGAAACCGAATAAAGGCTGTTGTCTATCTTCAATGGAAGAAAACAGAAGAATAAACAGACGCATGTGTGACTGTAATCAGTTGTGCGAAAAGTTTGTTTCGCGTCCAGTATGCAAGCAGCTTTACTGAGCATAGAACGCAAGCATTATGTATGTGGTTGGCTGAGAAAGATGTGAAGTTGTTAGTTTGCATCACAGATTCAGCTGCGTTGATGAAGCCAGGTCGAGTTTCCATTACGCGTGCCAACCGCCTTTCATCTGACATCAGGACAATCGATATAGATACTATAATTTATGTCCTGATTCAGATAGTTACATTAAATGGTGCTTGCTATAATTATTTATTTTATTGAAATATGCCTGACTTTCTGGAAACCTGCCTGTGAGGTTTCGGTGACGTGTGCGCACTGTGCGCCGGTCAGCCAAATTACCACTGCACAGAAAGTAAACCAGGTTGGAGCCGGGGTGTTTTCTGCGCTTCAGTAGAGACTTTTTCTACAAAATTGTCACTGCGTCTTCATGAATATGTGACACCTCCCCCTACTATGCCGCCACACCCATGTTAGCGCAAGGCCGTCTACCAAATTGACAAAGTGGCTGCGCACGGTGTTGCACCGCATGAAATTACCGCTGCACGGGCTGCATCGGTCGAAATTACAACTGCGTGGGTTACACCATGCTGCACCACCCTGAGCTGCACCAAGAAATTAGAACCCATTGACTGAATAAAGAAGCTAAACACAAAAGGTCTTTAGTTTGAGATGAATTGGGTTTTGTTCAAGGTTGAGTTCAGAAAGTACTTAAACCAGGACAGAAAATTGAACAAGGCCACGGACAGCAAGAAATTATTCTGGTAGAAGGAATCAGGGATGCAAGCTGGTTGTTCAGGTTTTGCTCCCTAACTTTGGTTTACTTGGTGACAACAATTTTGGGATGAGGAACAAAGGGGTTTTAAAAGGTTACATTTTTCATGTTATATTTATTCTGCATAAACCATTATCCAAAGTGACGCAAAGTTGATAAAGCTAAACAGGCGACCCTCCCTAAAGCAATGTAGGCTTAAAGGAGCTATACGTAAGTTTGTTGCCAAAACTGGTAGTGCAATCACATTCAAAATAGTGCAGAGCGCAGTATCCCCTCCTCCTCTCACCCTGACAAGAGGTTGCCAGCTAGGTTGCCGGATCCAGCGAGAATGTCTACTACATGAGGCTACCATGGCTACGATTCAATATCACCAGTGATTTGCTCTGACAGGGTTGTGTTCAGTTCAGTTCGGAAAAGATCGGGACGAATGACTAACTAACTTTAGCAATGATCATATTGGTCAACTTGCTCGTCACTCTTCTGTGTGGATAGCCCACTAAAGTTCATACTGTAAAATGCGTAAAGAATGAATGAGGACTCATTTGACCGATGTACTGTCTCAATTACATTTCGTATTGCCATAATGGCTGTGCTAATGTTGAAACGGTTTCCACAGCATGTCAGCATAATGCTAGAGAAACAGACTAATGATGCATTGCTAATGTCAGCAATGAAGAGCCACGGCTTTTATTTCTTAAAGTATTTTTTACATAGTCAGTTCGATGACCCACGGCCACCTGCGTACGCACTAACGTACCATGAACGAACATGCATAACGTTATTTGACTGTAGAGAATATATGAAATGTCCGTGCCTACATTAAATAGAATAAATGAGCCAAACTGAGCTGAATCTTACCTGCCAAGGAGAAAATTAGCAACTTCGGCGTCGGTCTTCAAATTCTTCTCTGCTTTCAGCTGTCGCCATCTTTCAAAGGCATGTCCTGTACAGATACTTGTTTTATTTCTGACTTTGTCACGTGTTTCGGAATCGTAACGAGGCCTTTTAGGTTTAGTAACGTCAGACATTTGCGCTCCAAAATGCTGGTAGCTGCAGCTCAGTGGTAACTCGCAACCTGCATGCCGAAATGCTCCTGACTTTGTGATTAGGAGATAGTTGGAGGGTGGCGCAACCAGCCAAAGCACAAAATGAAAACAAAAACACTAGTTGTGGGCTGCAACTTTGGTTTTGTAATGAGAATATTCTGGCTGGACAGCTGTTGTCAGTGATATAAGTATTTGAAATTAACATCATTCCTCAATGTCTGGTGATATATCAGGGCCATTTCATGATTAATCAACAAACATTTCTTACATATTGCTCCTTTAATGATCATGCCCTTTTAAGTACCTTAGCCATGAGGCGATAGGCTGTCGCGATAGTAAAGGGGCTGGCAGTTTTTATTTTCACAGCTTGAAATTCTGGAAATCAAAGGAGTCATCATCTGAGAAGCAGAGATAGACCAAAATCAAGGCATTAAACAAAACACTCATTTACCTAAGCACGTTACCATGAAATAAATGATGAAATTAATTGCTTGTTTAAGCTTAATCGCATAGTGTTTATTTTCCATTTACTTTTTTTTTTCTATTTATGTCAAATCTTATTTTGTGTGCAACAGACCAGACATCTTAGCTTATATGGTATTTTGCTATTATTGTTACTTCGGTCATTTCCGTACATTCTGGTTTCACACATGCTCTATTTAAAAGGTGTAAAATATTGTTGTTTTGGATCTAAGTATGTTTCAAAACAAATGATGATGAATAATTCAGACAGCCAATTTTAGAACAGTTTTACACATGCAAGGACTTGCTGAACTTATAAAAATCAATCTGGTGAAATTACATGATGGGAATCCCTCAGTTCAATATTGTGTGGGACATTAGGAAGCTGGTCAAAAGTTACATGCCTTTGAGTGGGACCGCAAATGAATTTAGAGAACAAAAAATTACAGGAGAAACACATTCTGGTGCAATTTTTATTGTGACCTGATAACAGTACATTTTTTTTAAACACCACAATTTGCATGCTGAATTGGAAGAAAAAATTTAATGACTGCAGCAGCAAGTTTTCCTTGGTCAGTATACTTTTCCTTTGTTCGACTTTGGTTAACCCTTTAATCTCCCATTTTTTAGTTAAGTTTTCCCTCAAATAGGTTTAAAGAAGTCAGAAAAGTTTTTTTTTTCTTTTCATACAGTAGGACAAAGTCGTATGCATATTCTGTATCTGTTGATTGCAGTGCCTCACTGAAGCTACATCACGCTCACATTGACAGAAATATTCAAACCTAAGATGTAATATTTTAATTTTATGACCACAACATTACATCAAATGGAGAACATCAAGATCTTGAAAAAAAAAAATTACACATTATACACAGTAATTCAGCAGGACATTGTTGGAAACTCTGAGACCACCACTCAATCACCACTCAATTCATCATGGATACTTTCAGCAGAGATAATGTAAAATACTGACACGTCAACAAAAGTAAAAACAAATGATAACTTCATGATGTAACGTTTTGTACTTCATGCAGAATGCAGATGCACAGAGTACAGGAAGTTGACTGGGCTCAGGTGCAAGGATGGACTTGGTTATGTTCAATGACCAACTGCACGGTAGAAGGCACAAATGTAGAAATACAAAACAACAAGGAACTGAGGTTCCTAAATACACACACTTTGAGTAATAAAAAGACTGGGCTATGCTACGGTAATGTTGTATCACAAATAGGAAAGAAAATAGGAAATGAGCTTCCTTAACATATAATGTGCTGGAAAATAATAAACAGCACAGGTTTGTGGGTTTTATTACAAGCATGCAAATTCATTGAAAAAGCCTATACAAGACTGCACTATGTCAAACAGGCATGATGTTTAACAGAATTCACAAAGAGACTGATAGCGCTTTCACACCAGGATAGTCCGGGGGACTCGGTTCGATTGGACGGGGAATGCCAAAAAATGTCACACCTTCATTTGTTTTGGTTTACTATCACACTACACTTTTGAAAGCAGACCAAACCGCCTGGACAATGTCGTGCAGTTACAACCAGTGGCGGCTAGTGAACTGGCAATAGGGGAGGCTCAAAAAAATTCCTTAAAAATAATGATTGGTCACAACCTTTTACAGTCATTCATTTAAATTACCATAACAGAAACTCTGAAAATTCTCATCATTATCAGGCGTGGCCTGAGTTCTCATTTTTAACACATACCGGTCAACTCTCACACACTCGGTGTGAGTGTAAGTGGCATATTTACGTTCCCCTGCTGTAGTCAACAATTATTCCATCAACGCATATATATGAGATTCTTGCGCAGAATTGTAGTCCTTGTGAACCCGAGGGGTTGGAAGCAATGGAATTGCATAAATATGTTTCAAATGACCTTATTTCATTTAAACGATCATGAAACGCATACATTGCTTGCAATCCCTGAATCAAGAAAAGCGTGAGAAGTCCGGAGTCGTAATCGGTATGCGTTATAACTGGCCACATCTGATAATGTGGAGCATTATTGGAGTCTCTGTAATGGTAATATAAATTAATGATTGAAAGCAGGTTGTGACCAATCATGAATTTTAAGGGATTGTTTTGAGCCTCCCCTATCGCCAGTTCACCAGCCGTCACTGGTTACAGCAGCTGTTCGTTTGGGGTGGTATTGCCCTAAACGAGCACTGACTAGAATGAAAAAAAGCATGAGGAAAAGGAAAATCCAGCTCAGATTGGCCAGGACCTCCCTTTGGTTCGCTGGATAGTCCATTTGCATTTGCATTCCCACTGTAAGTAAGCCGCACCAGGGTTTTCTTGCAAATGAACTGAGAATCACGTTGTCAGGCAGATCAGAGTTTGTTTGTTTGCTCAACACCAAAGTTCGGGTGAGCTTTCACACCCACCCAAACGAAGCGGACTATCCGTGGAAACGAACTCTCATACATTTAAAGCTGACAAAACAGCTCTAGTGTGAAAGCGCCCTGAGGGAAGAACAGTCTTAAATACACACTGCTATCACTCAGTGAAAATGAGAAACAGCTGTTGATAATAATTGGATAATGACTGAAGTGCGCTCCAGGATTAGGTAGACCGGTGATCTGGACGGCTGGAGGCGTGGCCTTACACATGATGGCATTCTGTAGTCCTGACATAACATTTTAGAACATTTGATCTCTAGTAAAAGGAGATGGTGCATGTTGATTGTGTCAACATACCTCTTCCAGTTGAGTAAATGTTTGCTGTAATGCTTCACGATGAAACATGCATTTAAGCAAACAAGGTTTTTGAATGAAAGATTTCATTGTCATCATAATTCAAGTAGCGCTCTTAATGAAGTTCCCAGTTGTTGTCTATTCATGTGTTTTCCAAGGCACTGTTGCACTGTGCAAACCCTCAAAGTCGTGACTGTATATCTCCCCATTATGTTTCATATGATTTTAAATTAACATCCATGAAGCGGTTATGAAATATCATCTTTTATTCAAAATTCCAATGCATGTTTAAATATATGCCTGTGAGGTTTCGGTGACGTGTGCGCACTGTGCACCGGTCAGCCAAATTTCCACTGCACAGAAAGTAAACCAAGTTGGAGCCGGCGAGTTTTCTGCGCAACTTCAGTAGAGACTTTTTCTACAAAATTGTCACTGCGTCTTCATGAATATGTGACACCTCCCCCTACTATGCCGCCACACCCATGTTGGCGCAAGTCCGTCTACCAAATTGACAAAGTGGCTGCGCACGGTGTTGCACCGCATGAAATTACCACTGCACGGGCTGCATCGAAATTAGAAATTAGAACCCATTGACTGAATAAAGAAGCTAAACACAAAAGGTCTTTAGTTTGAGATGAATTGGGTTTTGTTCAAGGTTGTGTTCAGAAAGTACTTAAACCAGGACAGAAAATTGAACAAGGTCACAGACAGCAAGAAATTATTCTGGTCGAAGGAATCAGGGATGCAAGCTGGTAGTTCAGGTTTTGCTCCCTAACTTTGGTTTACTTGGTGACAACAATTTTAGGATGAGGAACAAAGGGGTTTTAAAAGGTTACATTTTTCAAGTTATATTAATTCTGTATGAACCATTTCCCAAAGTGACACAAAGTTGATAAGGCTAAACAGGCGACCCTCCCTAAAGCAATGTAGGCTTAAAGGAGCTATACGTAAGTTTGTTGCCAAAACTGGTAGTGCAATCACATTGAAAATAGTGCAGAGCGCAGTATCCCCTCCTCCTCTCCCCCAGACGAGAGGTTGCCAGCTAGGTTGCCAGATCCAGCAAGAACGTCTACAAGACGGTGCTACCATGGCTACGTTTCAATATCACCAATGATTTGCTCTGACAGGGTTGGGTTCAGTTCAGCTCAGAAAAGATCGAGGCTAATGACTAACTAACTTTAGCAATGGTCATTTTAGTCAACTTGCTCGTCACTCTTCTGTGTGGATAGCCCACTAAAGTCCATACTGTAAAATGCGTAAAGAATGAATGAGGACTCATTTGACCGATGTACTGTCTCAATTACATTTCGTTTTGCCATAATGGCTGTGCTAATGTTGAAACGGTTTCCACAGCATGTCAGCATAATGCTAGAGAAACAGACTAATGATGCATTGCTAATGTCAGCAATGAAGAGCCACGGCTTTTATTTCTCAAAGTATTTTTTACGTAGTCAGTTTGATGACCCACGGCCACCTGCATACGCACTAACGTACCATGAACGAACATGCATAACGTTATTTGACTGTAGAGAATATATGAAATGTCAGTGCCTACATTAAATAGAATAAATGAGCCAAACTGAGCTGAATCTTACCTGCCAAGGAGAAAATTAGCAACTTCGGCGTCGGTCTTCAAATTCTTCTCTGCTTTCAGCTGTCGCCATCTTTCAAAGGCATGTCCTGTACAGATACTTGTTTTATTTCTGACTTTGTCACGTGTTTCGGAATCGTAACGAGGCCTTTTAGGTTCAGTAACGTCAGACATTTGCGCTCCAAAATGCTGGTAGCTGCAGCTCAGTGGTAAATCGCAACCTGCATGCCGAAATGCTCCTGACTTTGTGATTAGGAGATAGTTGGAGGGTGGCGCAATCAGCCAAAGCACAAAATGAAAACATAAACATTAGTTGTGGGCTGCAACTTGGGTTTTGTAATGAGAATATTCTGGCTGGACTGCTGTTGTCAGTGATATAAGTATTTGAAATTAACATCATTCCTCAATGTCTGGTGATATATCAGGGCCATTTCATGATTAATCAACAAACATTTCTTACATATTGCTCTTTTAAGGATCATGCCCTTTTAAGTACCTTAGCCATGAGGCGATAGGCTGTCGCGATAGTAAAGGGGCCGGCATTTTTTGTTTTCACAGCTTGAAATTCTAGAAATCAAAGGAGTCATCATCTGAGAAGCAGAGATAGACCAAAAACAAGGCATTAAACAAAACACTCATTTACCTAAACATGTTACCATGAAATAAATGATGAAATTAATTGCTTGTTTAAGCTTAATTGCATAGTGCTTATTTTCCATTGACTTTTTTTTTCTATTTATGTCAAATCTTATTTTGTGTGCAACAGACCAGACATCTTGGCTTCTATGGTATTTTGCTATTATTGTTACTTCAGTCATTTCCGTACATTCTGGTTTCACACATGCTCTATTTAAAAGGTGTAAAATATTGTTGTTTTAGGTCTAAGTATGTTTCAAAACAAATGATGATGAATAATTCAGACAGCCAATTTTAGATTAGTTTTACACATGCAAGGACTTGCTGAACTTATGAAAATCAATCTGGTGAAATTACATGATGGGAATCCCTCAGTTCAAGATTGTGTGGGACATTAAGAATTTGTCAGGAAGCTGGTCAAAAGTTACATGCCTTTGAGTGGGACCGCAAATAAATTTAGAGAACAAAAAATTACAGGAGGAACACATTCTGGTGCAATTTTTATTGTGACCTGATAACAGTAATTTTTTTTTTTAAACACCACAATTTGCATGCTGAATTGGAAGAAAAAATTTAATGACTGCAGCAGCAAGTTTTCCTTGGTCAGTATACTTGTCCTTTGTTCGACTTTGGTTAACCCTTTAATCTCCCATTTTTTAGTTATGTTTTCCCTCAAATAGGTTTAAAGTCAGAAAAGTTTTTTTTCTTTTCATACAGTAGGACAAAGTCGTATGCATATTCTGTATCTGCTGATTGCGGTGCCTCACTGAAGCTACATCACACTCACATTGACAGAAATATTCAAACCCAAGATGTAATATTTTTATTTTATGACCACAACATTACATCAAATGGAGAACATCAAGATCTTGAAAAAAAAAATTACACATTATACACAGTAATTCAGCAGGACATTGTTGGAAACTCTGAGACCACCACTCAATCACCACTCAATTAATCATGGATACTTTCAGCTGAGATAATGTAAAATACTGACACTTCAACAAAAGTAGAAACAAATGATAACTTCATGATGTAACGTTTTGTACTTCATGCTGAATGCGGATGCACAGAGTACAGGAAGTTGACTGGGCTCTGGTGCAAGGATGGACTTGGTTATGTTCAATGACCAACTGCACGGTAGAAGGCATATATGTAGAAATACAAAACAACAAGGAACTGAGGTTCCTAAATACACACACTTTGAGTAATACAAAGACTGGGCCATGCTACGGTAATGTTGTATCACAAATAGGAAAGAAAATAGGAAATGAGCTTCCTTAAAATATAATGTGCTGGAAAATAATAAACAGCACAGGTTCGTGGGTTTAATTACAAGCATGCAAATTCATTGAAAAAGCCTGTACAAGACTGCACTATGTCAAACAGGCATGATGTTTAACAGAATTCACAAAGAGACTGATAGCGCTTTCACACCAGGGTAGTCCGGGGGACACGGATCGATTGGACGGGGAATGCCAAAAAATTTCACACCTCCATTTGTTTTGGTTTACTATCATACCACACTTTTGAAAGCAGACCAAACCGCCTGGACAATGTCGTGCAGTTACAACCAGTGGCGGCTAGTACACTGGCAATAGGGGAGGCTCAAAAAAATTCCTTAAAAAGAATGATTGGTCACAACCTGTTAAAGTAATTCATTTAAATTACCATAACAGAAACTCTGAAAATTCTCATCATTATCAGGCGTGGCCAGTTTTCATATTTAACACATACCGGTCAACTCTCACACACTCGGTGTGAGTGTAAGTGGCATATTAACGTTCCCCTACTGTAGTCAACAATTATTCAATCAACGCATATATAAGAGATTCTTGCGCAGAATTGAAGTCCTTGTGAACTCGAGGGGTTGGAAGCAATGGAATTGCATAAATATGTTTCAAATGACCTTATTTCATTTAAACGATCATGAAACGCATGCATTGCTTGCAATCCCTGAATAAAGAAAAGCGTGAGAAGTCCGGAGTCGTAATCGGTATGCGTTATAACTGGCCACATCTGATAATGTGGAGCATTATCGGAGTTTCTGTAATGGTAATATAAATTAATGATTGAAAGCAGGTTGTGAACAATTGAACAATCATTAATTTTAAGGGATTGTTTTGAGCCTCCCCTATCGCCAGTTCACCAGCCGTCACTGGTTACAGCAGCTGTTCGTTTGGGGTGGTATTGCCCTAAACGAGCACTAAAGTTCGGGTGAGCTTTCACACCCACCCAAACGAAGCGGACTATCCGTGGAAACGAACTCTCATACATTTAAAGCTGACAAAACAGCTCTAGTGTGAAAGCGCCCTGAGGGAAGATCAGTCTTAAATACACACTGCTATCACTCAGGGAAAATGAGAAACAGCTGTTGATAATAATTGGATAATGACTGAAGTGCGCTCCAGGATTAGGTAGACCGGTGATCTGGACGGCTGGAGGCGTGGCCTTACACATGATGGCATTCTGTACTCCTAACATAACATTTTACAACATCTGTTCTCTAGTAAAAGGAGATGGTGCATGTTGATTGTGTCAACATACCTCTTCCAGTTGAGTAAATGTTTGCTGTAATGCTTCACAATGAAACACGCATTTAAGCAAACAAGGTTTTTGAATGAAAGATTTCATTGTCATCATGGTTCAAGTAGCACCCTTAATGAAGTTTCCAGTTGTTGTCTATTCATGTGTTTTCCAAGGCACTGTGGCACTGTGCAAACACTTAAAGTCGTGACTGTATATCTCCCCATTATGTTTCATATGATTTTAAATTAACATCCATGAAGCGGCTCTGAAATATCATCTTTTATGCAGAATTCCAATGCATGTTTAAATAAGAACACGTAATCATTGATCTTTTGGTGTACATTTGAATTTCGGAAGGCTTTGCTTCAGCTGGAAGGTTGTGCTGTAAGGCCTTTAGTTTACTGTTCTATTCACCTTTTCCGTTAATTTGGAAAGTCTTTTGATATTCCTCTCATTCTTGGGTCACAAAAGCATACATTTTTAATTCTTCTCCATGAAATTCAGTTGCTTTTCCTGAAATGGCCTTCTCATGAGCAAAAAAAACAACGTGCTCTATAAATTTTTTAAAAAGTGGTCCACCATCAGGGTTAAAGCTTGGATCTTAAGGGATCTTTTTTTTAGCTCAGAAGTTATGGAATCACTTTAAGATGAACTGAACAATTAATGAATGATTTATAGGGAGGAGACCTTTCAGACCAATTTTCAGATTAAGGCGGCGTTCGAATACTCTTTTTTTCTTAGAAAAGTTACTAACTCCGAGAAAATGACCCAGAATTATTCATGTTGCAGGCATGATAAGTGTGTTTGACTTCTCTAAATGTTAAAGGAAAGGTGCTTCAGTGCATCTGAACTTATCACCTTTAGTATAAGGTACACGAACCATTCTTTTTGAAACTAAAGGAGATGACACTGTCCCACAATTCAGTGCAGCAGTATTTAAAGCAACTACCATCCACCCGGCCAATCGGAAAACAAATTAACATGACGGGCGAGAGACGCATGATCAAGTTGCCTAGTGTAAGAGTATCAAGATTCTCTTATTTGCGCGGGTGTCCTCCTAAGGAATTAAATGATAGGATTAAATTTTTAGACTATTCAAACGCAGCCCAATCCTTGGTTCTTGCTCTTATTTTTCTTACCCATTATATTTTCTGCATTCTTTGCAGGTCCCCTTATTACCTCCGCCAACGAAGTTTGAGGAGGTTATGTGATCATTACCATATGTCTGTTGGTTGGTTTGTTGATTTGTTTGTGAGCACGACTACGTAAAAAGTTATACATGGATTTTCCACAGATTTGGTGGAATGATTAAGTATTGTTAAAGGAAAAGGTGATTCAATTTTGGGAGGTCAAGGTCAAATGTCAAGGGCATGCAAAAAGTCAAAATCAAATTTAAAAATATTTGCACAAAGACTACAGGACTGCATAAACACGGGTTGCTTGCTTATACTGGCAAAAATAACATTGAGTACATTGGCGGGGGTACTTGTGCCCTCCGAGCGCAGCTCGAGTTTCCTTATGTATTTTTGAAGTGAATGAATTGTTGTGTATAAATTTATTTCTTCACTCTTAAACTTCTCTCCCTTCACTCATCCAATACTTCAGAAACTATGATTTAAAGAACCTTTAGTTTTTCATTGCTCCTTTCTCAGTCTTGTATACAAATATAAGAATTATCTGCAGATTTCTTGATGTTCCATGATGTTCTCAGCCTCATACTTCCTAGGCTTTCACTAAAACAATTCCAATCTGTGTCATGGTCCTCAGATGATCCGGGCAATTAAAAGCCTGGGTACCAAAACTCTCTCTTACCTGATCTTAAAGTGTATCTTAAAGTGTACATGGCAATTTTTTTCCCTTCTCTGGTTGTTTGAAATATGCAATGAAGAAAAACTTTTTTTGAGAAAATTAGAAAAAGACTTTACTTTCTGCCATCAGAAATGCTATGATTTTTCCTGTAAAGTTGTCATGGAGACTGGGTCTGAGAATATCTGCTCGAGACGTCAGTGTAATTGATGGAAGTCTCGGTGAGGTTCAGCTTTGAATCATTTCACTTACATTTGTTTGCCAAAATCAATGTGTTGCCACTGCACAAATTTAGCCCATTTTGCCCTTAAAGTGGGATGTGAGGGAAACGGGCATAAACTTCTATTTTCTCATAAACCCATCTCTTGTCACATTCCAAATCACCTCCGAGTATGCGATCGCGGAACAGTCCGTTGAGGTGGGGCTGGATAGGGGCATTCAGACACTAGTTACTCATGAATTATATGCATTCTGTTGCCATTTTAGCCCATTTTTAGAATGACATGATTAATGAATGAGGAGTAAAAATATCTTAAGGGGACTTATATTAAAAGCAAACATTTTTCCAAGATATTCACTTTTTAAACTAAAAATTATCAAATAATTCTATTAGAAATTGCAACTTAAAACACTGAGTTTCTGTAGCAGCACATCAGTGGTTGCCATGGCAATGGCTGTTTTAATTAATATATAGATACTTAGAAAAACACAGTTAATGAGATAACTAAACAGTGTTTGGTTATAATTTCAGCTGTACTATGAAGGAGAAAACATTCCTAATGTCACTACAGAGCTTTTTTTTTCCAGGTTTCGATGTTCTAGTATTGATTTTGACCCCCCTAAATCAATTTTGGTGCGAAACAGCTAATTAAATATGCATATTTTCATGAACTCATATTCAGAAGTACACATTGCAAAAAGAGCTCTGTGCAGATATTGATCATCACAAAATGAAGAAAACTGCCAAATATGAAGTTAATTGGATGTACAGTTGCTGACAAATCTTTATGTTCTTGTTGAAAATCATCTGTATTTTCATCAAGGTTTTAATGTGCTTTTTAGTGTAAAAGAGTAATTTCAGAGCAATTTAAGAGCACGTTTCAGACCAATTAGGTTGAAAGTGAATATATGTCCTGAAAGTGGACTATTTGAAGGAACACTTCATGTTCTTACCTCAGAGCTAAAATTTTGAACCAAATTTGGCATTTTCAGCTGTAGGTCCCTTTTTATCAGGTGTTTAATGGGCCCCCTAGTAGTTTGGGGCCCAAGACATTTGCCTAATGGTAAAGACCACCCCTGAATACGTCAAGGCATGGACTGCGCTAGACCTCTGAAATTGTGCTGTGGTGTCTGGCACCAAGACGATAGCAGCATAATTATACCACTTTGTGGGGCCTCCAGGGATCAGACTTGTTTGTCAAGCACATCCAAAAGTTGCTCGATTTTATTGAGATCAAGGGTATTTGGAGGCTCATTGTTGAGCTCCTCAAACCAATCCTGAACCATTTCTGCAGTGCGGCAAGCTGCATTATCCAGCTGAAAGAGGCCACTGCTGCTGGGGTACACTGTTTCCATGAAGGGGTATACTTGGTCTGCAACAGTGTTTTCCCAATTCCTGTTTCCTGGATACAGCAAATTTCCTTATTGATGTTGTACCTCAATCAATTTCCGGTCAAGTGTAAGAAAAGTTTGAAGAAACTGAAAAATACGCTATTACAGTGAGCTGGACATTGTTATGTATGAGTATTTTATGTACAGCATTGTATATCATTCGTAAATGGAGATTTGTTACATGCTGGTCAGCTATTTATTTTGTTCAATTGGCGCCCTCTGGTGGTGTGTCTGTAAAACATGATCTGTTGTAATAGACTAGTACTTTCTAGAAGCTTCTGGCACCTTCCTGCCTGGAGGGGGCGAGATTACACAGGAATCCTAAGGATCTTTCCAGAATGTTGCTAGTCTATATAAATGCTGTGATTTTGAGCACAGCAGAGCAGAGGCAGAGTTTTTGTTTGGGCAACAGTGTTAATTAGAGGCATTAGAGTGTTATTAGAGAATTAAACAGTGGATATTTTTTTTGTAGAAGTATTTTTTTGTGAAGAATAAATTTGTTTTAGTTGTACTCGCTGGTTACCCCTCAGCCCTCAAGGCTGGCGGGGTGTTGCTATCCTTCGTGCGGTTGGGCGGGCGGGCGGACGTCTCCAAAAACTTCGACATCGGGCTGAGGGGTATTCTGTGCATTGCACGCCTAATTTTTTCTTTGTTGTGATTTTTTTCAATTCATAACTATGACTTGAGGTCCTTTTTCCACACAAGTCCTGTATGTTGGCTTTTGTCCATGGTATAATCACGGATGTTGATTTATTTATTTTATATAGAAATATAGAATTAGTGTTTTATCAAATTCAGTCAAATTCAGATTTTTTCTGTTAGGACTTGATTTGGCTTAACTATGCAGAAGTTTTGCTCAATCATTATGGGCGTTTGTGTTTTATGTATTTATTTAGGACACGTGAAACTGGATACATTAGTATATTGTATGGCTCTCACATCTGTCGGAAGGTGGTTACCTACTTCAAAGCATGGTGACATTGCTGCAAGCCTCCAGTCACTGAGAAGAAAAGATGTAGTTTTAGAATGAATGAAGTTTTTTAAAACAAATAAAGCTAGCAAAGGCTACAGACTCTTGCCTTCTATCAATCAGACTGATTCACAAGCCCGGGAAAAAGCCCTTTCACAACCACATAATCCACTAGAATAATTGGGAATTATCTGTAGAACTAAATTTTTTGTTTCGCAGGACATCAGGAAATGGTGCCCTTCTACATTCTGACATAGTATGGGAAATGATGGCATTTTGATTTGCGATTGAATGCTCTCCTTTACCTTTTGACTCTGGAAACTTAAGGTGTCCTTAAATAGGTTTCTTAAAAATAAACTAACTCTAACAATGATGCTCCCACTTCACATTAATATTTACACAGACCAAGTTAAAATGATGACTCATTACTGCTGACCTTTAGTTTTCACCATGCTGATACTGGACACGGTCTATCAAAGCACCTTCATCACATCTTGAAGTTCTCACACTCACCGTTATTGCCCGTATTTGAAAGCTGAGATACCTGCGCTTGTCGTACACAGCTATTCTCATTTCTTCCTCTTCAGTCTTTTTAAAACTGTGTCACAGGGATTCATACCCAACTTTGGTTGTATGTGAATGCCACCAACTGTACTTAAAGGAGGAGACCGGATCTTGGCAAAGTATACGTATTACAACAGAAAGCAGAATTCTTGAAGTGTCTAAAACACATAGTTTCATAAATTTTAATTTGGTAATGATCCAATGTGTGAGGGACCAGAGCAGAAAGGCAATGAGGGTGCCGATGGTTTGGTTCCAAAAACTGAAATTTTTTTAACTTTTTAATAAAAATAGAGTTAACACAATATAGGTAAAAATAAATATAAATGTGCTAATTCTAGGCCTGGAAAATTGTTAAGACAGAACTCAGAGAGCTCAAATCAAAAGAGAACTAATATCAAAGACTGACCTACTGAAATGAGACAAATGGAGAACATTTATGCCAGCTGACTAAACAAAAAAAAAACACGCTGTAGAACCTGAATATTTAATTTGGTTCACAATATATGTCAAAAATCATATTGTTGGAACACGTGCCCATTATGCATGTAAAATCTGAATGTTTGGTTGATCTGGTGCAGCCCAGAGCCAGCAGTAAAGTTTTATAACCCTAGAATGGTCTTGTTGCCTGCCGGTGAGAGTGGCATCCTTTGTTCCCCACGGCAGGGGGTGAGAGCCATCAAGTCTAGCAGGCCCAGCATCTCTGGAACTCAAACTCACTGGTTTCATTGAAGTTAAAGCGCAGCTACCTTAATCGGCTTAAAACAACCTCAACTTCTATCAAATTCATAATATTTCTATTCAATATCCTAAAAGGAACCTCTCATATATTTATCACACTATTGGGCTATAATATTCCATTTTAAGGCTTTTCCATGACAACTGCATCATTTTGGCACACATTCCTATCATGTTTGGTCTCTTTATTCTCGGGGGAGTCCAAGGAGTTGAATGGAACATGTTTCTTTTCCCTTGGAATTATGGTTCTTTTGTAAGATTCATTCAAGCAACTACCCTAATCTCCCTGTGCAAATTATCTTATCACCTAGGCCAGTAAAACTCTGATTCGGCCAACCTTCCCTCTACCTTGTTCGGAGGTGAGTCTTTAAAGGTATGCGATCCTAAAGGGGGGGTCTCTCTTCTTTCTTGGCTTCTCTTCTCCTCTTGCTTCTATCCTGTCCTGTCTCTTCTCTGTCAATGTCTGAATCGTGTTGGTAAGTGGGGAGGGATGACATGTTGCCTTGTTCCGGAGCGCGGGAACATGTGAGTTCTCCCCGACCACGTGGAGCGACTTTTAGCTCTACGTGGTCATTCATCTTTTCCAGGTATGAGAATACTCTAAATCCTTCTAAATTATATGTAACGGTAATTGGCTTATCATTGATTTGTTTGATTCAAGTTGTGCCTACCTGGTGAATTAAATTATTGTTATTCCTTTTCTAGTTTGCGTGGTCTCCTGTCTTTTAATCTTTTTATTCTTCTTAGCCCCGTCTCGGCGAATACCTAGGGGAATAGTTTAGCCCCACTGAGGAACGACTGGCCAGCGGCCCGGTGTGGGAATCGGTTGGTTAAGTTGATTTAGGCAGCCAGGATCTACCAATATACGGATTCATAGCCCAAGTGTGGAGTGAATCTGGGTTCACTGTAATTCAAGCCAAAAGATGCTGTTGCAGTGCTGGTTGACTTCAACCTCTAACCTAACCAACGAACCTAGGATTCGAACATGGTGTTAATGCCCAGGAACATTAATGTAGCGGCGGTGGTTGTCTGTTTGGAATTCAAGGTATAGTCACGTCATGTTTGTCCTTAGAGTTTAAGTTACTGTTATCACTGTTTCGAGATTCACGCAGGTGTTCCCTAAATTATCAATTCTACTTCTAATTTGGAGTCAGATTTCTAACGAGATTATTGCTAAATTTTGTATTCTAACTGTTATATGGAGTCAGATGAATCGTAACCATTGCGCTTTCATGCCCCGTCCTCGGACGGTGAATAATATCCATTATATTGTGATTCACACCAGCCAGAAGAATGCTCTAATTCAAGTTAGACTAAGAGAACACGTAAGGCCTTCAACCCGGGCAATATCCGCCTTTTGGTTATTGCTTCGTTGGGGTTTTACAACGCGAGGGGAGACAAGACTAATCAACTACAAAAATATAAAACAAGACAAGGCCAGTTTATCAAAAAGACAAAGAATATTTACGAATATAAAAATCATCATAAATAAGTTTATTCACTCAGAGGCAATGAAAACGCAACACCAGTTTGGATTCAAATAATTTTGTAACTCAAATTTATTTTCTTATTTTAACTATACAAATAGGGTGGATGGGTTGACTTTGATGAATTAAATGTGTTATTGGGCCGATTTGGACAGTAATGAATAGATGCATCAAACATAACGAGCACAAGTTGCAAATGAAAAATCACAACAAGACTGAACGGAGCACACATTTCAAAATGAACTCAAAAGAACAGTCAGTATCGGGTGTGACCCCTACGAACATCCACACAGGCAGTACAAGGTCTCCTCATGGACCTGACTAAGCGTCTTCGGTTGTCTTGGGGAAGTTGTCGCCACTCTGCCTGTAGTGCATTCTGGAGTTGCTGCCTGGTTTGAGGTGGTACTCTTGATGAAAGAGCTTGTCCCAGTTGGTTCCGGACGTACTCGCTGGGCGATAAATCTGGTGAGCACGCAGGGCACGGCAGACAGTTAACATCATGTTGTGCCAGGAAAGCAGCTGTGACACGAGCAGTGCGGGGTCTGGCGTTATCCTGCTGGAAGATGGTCACGTCATCGTGATTCCTCGGGAATGGGACAACGACATGGTCCAAGACTTCATCAATGTACCGCCGAGCTGTCAAGTTGCCATTGACGATGTGATTGGCAGTAATCCAAACCCACACCATCACACTGGCACCACCCCAACAATCATTCTGTCTGATGCAGCATGGAGCATGACGCTCCCCACAGCGACGTCATACCAGACATGCAAACACGGCGCCGAAAAGCGCTATTTGCTTTATTCATTTCCAAAAAGGTGACTTGTGTGAATCGCGCAGATCCGAAGAGTTTTTGTTTTGGGGGGGGGGGGGGGGTCGCGGGCACGGAGCGCCAAGCGGGGGCGTGGTCGATTGACTGACTGTCGCTAAACTAACGCCTGTACGGCAGGCCTACCAAAGAAAACGTAGCCTCAGCACACAAAAACTTTGAAATGCCTACATTAATCGCGGAAATAGCAACAGAAAAATAATACCCCGCTAACGAAACTGCAAAAACCGCAACATAAACTGTTGACTCGTAGCATAAGACTATGAAACTGCAACATCTTCATTCGCATCCGTCTTGGCCATTTACTGCGCTTGCGCGTACCGGCCCAGGCTGCTTTCAGAGATAGCGGAATCAGACGTGTCTCCTTCGGTTGGTAAGTAAAACTTCCAAATATGACGTTATTGTTAATGCAGATGTTTAACAATGAATTGTAAGACGTAGCTGTTACATCCACATTCTCGTAAATTCGCTTATTTTAGCGTGTCACCCTGCCGAAAATGAACGATGCACTGTCGATTTCGCTATAGTCTGAGTTGCCAACTTGACGACTTTCTCGCTTAATCTGGCGACTTTCCAAATCGGGATTGTTTGTCCACTCAAGACGTATGTATACGTCTTGAGAAAGTCATCAAGTTGGCAACTCTAAGACTATAGCGAAATCGACAGTGCATCGTTCATTTTCGGCAGGGTGCCATGCTGAAATAAGCGAATTTACGAGAATGTGGATGTAACAGCTACGTCTTACAATTCATTGTTAAACATCTGCATTAACAATAACGTCATATTTGGAAGTTTTAGTTACCAACCGAAGGAGACACGCCTGATTCCGCTATCTCTGAAAGCAGCCTGGGCCGGTACGCGCAAGCGCAGTAAATGGCAAAGACGGATGCTATAGAAGATGTTGCAGTTTCATAGTCTTATGCTACGAGTCAACAGTTTATGTTGCGGTTTTTGCAGTTTCCGTAGCGGGGTATTATTTTTCAGTTGCTATTTCCGCGATTAATGTAGGCATTTCAAAGTTTTTGTGTGCTGAGGCTACGTTTTCTTTGGTAGGCCTGTACGGGAAAGCTCTAAAAGTGCTTCGCACGGCCTCGTTATGAGTCGGAGGCTTCTTCTTCTTATTTTTGGTTTTATGGTGTTTACAGACCTGTTGGTGTATTACCGCCAACTACTGGATTCATTCGACATAAATTTCCCTATTCCTCTTATATCGAATTCCCACCAAAGCCTCGCCAAAGCGAACGGTGCACTGTGTCGAACAATGCGTTTGCACTCTGCATGTGTTCAGTGTGACTACAATTTCGATTCGGGCAATCTACGAGCCGAATTTAGACGCAATGCATTGGCTTCTGAAGAAGGAAATTACGTCAACACCAAAGCTGCCTGCTCCAGCCAAAAAATTTCAAGCGAAGCGCCGCGAGGTAGCTTTCCTTTAACGCCCTGATGGGAGCGATCGTCAAAGCCACCTAACGGACACAGGGCGTTTATCATTAACGTTACATGCGAGGTAACCATTGCACATTCAAGTGTGATTATGAATTGTCAATGAACAGTAACTGCAACAATAACTAGGCTATAACGTTAGGTGTAGACATAGCTGGCAGCAAGGCAGCGGCACACTCAAAATTAACCCATCAGAGGGTGAATCTAGATAAAAGCTGTGGTGTAGATGTGTACATGGTACGCAGGTGCAATATAAGCTGTATACTATTGAAAGAGCCTTGAAAGTTACGTCTGAACGGTTTACCACTGGCCTAATCCCGCGGCTGGATTCCGAAATCAAACAAAATGGGGTCATTTTGTTTTGTTCCTTACGTTGTTAAACAGAGTGGTTGGGCTCCTGTTTCAGCTAGCATTATAGGAAGACATGTCGCGCTGCTAAGTGATAGAAAAACGATATTTTTTCCTTTTGCTGTGCGACAGTCAGGTGACAGAGCGTCACGCCCGGTGAGATGTGATCGTCTGCTTATAATACTGGCGGCCCGTGGGCCAAATACGGCCCGTTTGATTTTTTTTATCAGTCTAATTTTGTGCCGCCTCCGTCTCCGTCTCATGCTTGTGCTGTATGGGTGTAATTCTGCCTGCAGTGCGCCGGGAATCGCTGCTGAAACTACAGAAGAAGAAGCAGATAGAGCCCGATACATCCATGAGCTGGAGCCTGTTTGTTTAATGCGCGGGTCACTGATAGATAAATTATTAAATAATAACACGTCCATGGGTTCATGCCGTAGTCTGGGAAAACTAAGAAGAAGCAGCAACTGTCACGTTAGTCAGCTGCTTCTCTCCACACGCGACACGCAGTGTGTGTGCGTGTTGCTATGGTAACGCTCGTGGGGCGGGGGTTGACACGGCCCACGGATTCCCAGTGATTGACTCTTAAAACTTTTCTAATTCTAACTTGCTATATACCCTGCAAGGACTCAGTGTTTCCTCGCTCGTTCTTCTATTGAGCAGCATTTTGGCTGTAATCATGCTATAGCAAAACGCTTTGGGGAAGTTCTTCCTTTATCTGTTCATGTTGAAATAAAAAAAATATATCTATATAAAAGTTTTTTTCAGTGTGTAATTAAATTTATAGCTCTCACCCTGTAAGGACTCATTGAGTCCTTGTGATGGTAGAAGTCATAACGTTTTAATGGTTTTATCTTTTAAGATGATTTTTCTTTTGTTTTGTTATTTAACTTCTCTGCCACCATGACTGTTATAATTATCGAAATAAAATTAGTTAATTAACCCTTTACAGGCTGGTTTCTGGGATGTACCTCTAATTTTATACAAGTAAACAGCCCAAAAATGAAATATTCCCTTGTTAGAGTGGATTTTTTTTATCATTACATCTGTCTGAGGTCAGACAATGTTCATGGGGGATATCAGTTTTCATGCATTTTTACTTTTTTTGTAGTGTCAGATTGAAACTAAAAATAGCTTTCACCCTGTTAAGGACTCATTGCGTCCTCATGATGGCTGAAGCTATAATTTTTTAATGGTTTAATATTTTAATATTTTTCTTTTTTTGTTTTGTTAGTTAACTTCTCTCCCACCATGACTGTTAAATTCAATCAATAAAATTAGAAGGTGTGGCCGGACCAGCGAGCTGAAGAGGAGGCAGCCCGGTCGGCGATGTATGCTCTTTGCACCGGTGCAAAGAGGGCAATGTGTTCAGTTGTTCATAATAAAATTACATTGAATTGAACAGGAGACTCAATGAATCTTTTTTGAGTGGTACATCCCAGAAACTGGCCTGTAAAGGGTTAATTAACTACTTTTATTGATTGAATTTAGCAGTCATGGTGGCAGAGAAGTTAAATAACTAAATTTACCTGTTAATCTCTGTCACCTTATGAGTAACCCACTGAAGGTATTTGTGGTCAGACGCAGTGCTACGCTTGCCACCCGCCGAGGCCAACTCTCTTTTTTCAGCTTTCCCTGTTTGCATCCCTGCGTCATACACAAACACGTCCATCAGCGGCATGGAGGCAGAATCGGGATTCATCTGTGAATATGACACTGTTCCACTGCATCAACAACCAACGACAGTGTTGAGTGGCCCATGCCAAGCGATTTTCATGGTGACGTTCCGTCAGCACTGGCCCCATGTATGGCCTTTGAGCACGCAACTGCCGATCTCTCAATCTTCTCCGTACTGTTCTGCTGCTGATACGTGGCTGTCGTCTGCCTTGTGTCTCTGCAGCTGTTTGAGTAGCAGTCCTGACACGATCACACAGATGCTGAAGGACAATATGGCAATTTTGATGAGGAGTTGTCACTCTTTCACGTCCTGGACGTGGTCGGTCATTAACAGAACCTGCTTCATGGTGCCGCTGTATCAGTATGGTGATGCTGGACGTTCTACACCCAAAACGGTGAGCCACTTGCCGGGCACTTACTCCCACCTCTAGCAAGGCCCCGGTCCATTATTCAGTCGACAGACATGGCATTATGACACTTAAAAATGTTTTGTGTGTGGCATTTATTATGCCTTTATATAGGGAAGACAACCCCTCCTTCATTTCAACCACCAGTGGCATGCACAAATAGACGCTAGGTGGTGCTACAGCACTTGCCTCTTTGCCCTTAATCAATGAAAGTGCCCTTTAGAAACTTTGTTTTTTTTTTAATGATTATATTTATTATTATTATTAACACTTTAGTGGGGCCAATGTTGAAATGATCTTTTAGAAAAGCTGTCTGATTAAAAACTACTGAAAACAAATGCCCCGAAATGGGCCACCTCCTCACGCACTTCCGACCTCTCTTCCTTTGTCACGTGAACAGTGTATAAAGATGCGCTGCAGGAGCATATCAGCTGAGCGACTGGAAGCCACAGTCATGTTCCCCAACAGCCAGGTAACACACAGATCAAATGAATTCGTACAGTTTGCCCTCCAAGCCCAACCTGTAATTATTTTGTTGTGCAGTAGCATGTCTCATACACAGTGACGGTCCGTCGGCAGAAACACAGGGCCAGCAATAACCTCACCTTTCACTTCTTCATGACAGACACCTCTCGCAGTTTACCTCCCCGATTAGCAACCGTTGCTCAGACTGATTGGAGGAACCGACGAGAATCTAACTTGTTTTTGAAAGCCGTGTTATACATTGCACTACGAAATTATTCGGCGTTTAACTTACTTCCGCACACCAATGGCTACGGAAAAATATCAATAGCCTACGTCTTTATAATTTCTGAATTTGCGTAAATTAATTAGCGACGTTCATTGAGCAGTTGGCCATGAGAATCCGCTCTGAATGTGACAGCTAAAGTGCGTTGTTAGGTAAGAAGCACAGCTGAGTGAAGACAATTATAATTGCTGTGAAGTCCTCGAAAGTTTTGGATTTTTTGCAGATTGTCATCCTTGCGGATTCACATCAATTATATCAACATAGCCAACAGGTAATCGCTTTGTAGTTAGCATTTCTTAATCATTACGTGTCACGCATTGGTGGTGGCTATTCTGTTAATTAACTGTTTGATTGTTAATCAATCAAACTTGATCGCAAACAGTTTAAGAGCAATTGTCCGGGAAAGGGTGATGTTACTGAAGGCCTTCCTAGCATCTGACGGTACGCCACTGCTCATACAGCACCAAACAACTGACCGTTTTTTAGCTAGTTTAATGCTATAGCCCAAATAATGATAGATAACGTGAGGACGACCACCACAAACTATGTCGGTCGACTTTGCAAATCTATCTGTTAAGCTGAACGTTTTCTTTTGTGTGGGTTTTGTTAGGCAACATAAATGAACACATATAGAAGAATCAGGCAGTTCCCCATTGCCTGAGAAAAATATCTCCATATAAAGGCTACCCATGTGCCTTCTTGTAATGAATGACAGTAGTCATGAATTGCATTCAACATGTGCGTGTAATGTTTATTTTATTTTTTTAATCTCGCACTATATTAATATGTTCCACGTGTGCAAAAAAGTGCCCTCCCCCTCCCCCCTGAGCACTTGCCCCCCATAATGTCTGTGCACGCCACTGTCAACCACTGTACTTGCACAACACCTAATCCCATATGTTGTACTCAATTTGGATTGATGAGAGTCCAACTCACACTGTTGAGTTACGTGATGATCATTCATGTGTTACAAGGTACACACTGTGACCCCAATGGTCACTTAAGAACTCAAATTGGACTACTCATGTCCTGAGCCAAAATAAACCAAAATTTACAGTGTTGCGTTTTCATTGCCTTTGAGTATACATGAAGCCATTGTACTAATCAAAACATTCTCTTCCCCATCTCCCCCCCCCCTAACTTATCCCGCTGGATGGGCACTTCCGAAGTACTCTTTTGGGGCATATTTGACTCTCTGTTCGCAAACAGAGAACGGTGTTCTTGGGTGAGTCGAACACCCGACAACACGTTCACGGTGTTGTTCTTGCACTCAAATCCCACACTACCTCCACTGGTGGTGCGGCGAGAACGGACGAGGAACAAAAATAGTGGACAAAGAGAAAGTTTCGGAGCGGTGTCCGGTGTAAAACCCCCGCCATGATTGGCTGTGTTAATTTATGGAAAACTGGATATGAATCCATGGTAACCGCACTTACCTGTTTGACTCTTCAGAACTCTTTCCCACGTTCTCAACCTGCTCGCGAAGGGCGGAGAACAAGGACTCGAATACGGCCATTGTGACAGGATCCCTCTGTGCACCCTTTTGCCGGAAGGAAGAAGTTGTTGCTCCGGGGGCTAAACACATGCACTTGCTCGGTCTCACATGCCACGGTAACTTAAATAACTCAGACACAAAGAAACTGTAACGATTCAACATAAAGTAACAGACTGTGTGCACCCAGTTGCAACTTAATGTGTGAAAACATTAAGTAAAGTTAATGTTAACTTTAAAATCCTGAAAAGATAAAATAAACGTGTTGTGTGTTTTGTCTGTAGATTGACGGCTGAGTTTGAAATCACTAACATAATAAACGAACGTGTAGCTGAATGATGAATAAAACCAAGGAATATTTTTAATGTGCCATAAGAAAATGAACTGAAAATTAATTTGTTTGAGTGTCTGTAGCATGGACCATAGCCACCACATTTTTAAACCGGCAAGTCTTCAAATCGGCGTCAATATCAGGTTTTCAATGTAGAACAGTCACTGCATAGTGCCCTATATAGTGGGCAAGTGTGCATTTCAAGTGCATTATCCAATCAAACGCCAGAGCCGCTGTGCTTGTGGCATCAGTTATTCTCTTTTGTGATGTCAGTTGTTCTCTTTCCTTTCATCCGGGCCATGGAGTTGTTCAGAGGGCCTTCAGTAAGCTCTCCCTTTATGGCTTGACTGCCCGCAAGCTGTTTTTATTATCCCCTGACACGAAGTGGATCGGGGATATTGGAATGGCGCTCGTCCGTCCGTCTGTCCGGGTTCAGTGGGGACAGGTTTTCTCGGTAACTATTGCACCAATGTGAATGAAATTTTGTATCTGACCAGTACTACTGATGATACATTTATTTTTACGGAGTTACAGCCCTTGACTCTGAACATGGTGTATGGGTGTTGCAATGGGAATATGGAATCTCCCAAGACCATTCTTACCGTGGCGAAGGATATTGGTGACAATGTTACCTTGTTTAAGCTGACCTAATCAACAATCAATTTATTGACTGAGCGACCAAGACCAATAGATGACCTATAATTAGAAATGTGATGGTCTGGCCCTGCAGGCCCTCCCCCCTCCTGTTTGCACCTCCACCTCAACGAGCCACAGCTGCTGCTCGGTGAGGTGGAGGTGATTTGAGTGTGTATATAAGAGCTGTATTCTGTTGGCCGTGTGTGTAGGGAGCCCTGTTTCTTGCTGCTGCTCCCTTGGGCGTTTGTTTGGTTTTAAATTAAACCTTATTTATATTTTACTCAGCCTGTGCTTTTGGGTCCCTCCTTTTTGATTTGGGTGCATGGTCCCAGTCCCCGCCAGTTTCCTGTCTTCAGCCGGCGGGGGCATATCCATGACAAGAAAGTATAATGAAAAGGTGAATTACAATTTCCTACATTTATATATATTGTAAATCCAAAAGTTTCGCTGACTTTGCAGCATTTATTTTTGTTGTCCTTAGGATTGTCATACAGCTGTGCAATTTGCCTAACAGCGCCCTTTAGCCACAGTATGACAAAATTCAGAATAAAAAAAACGGATTCTCGCAGCCTCGCATACTAATTTATGCAAATCTGTGCCGTTTAATGAGCAACACAAGCGCTGAAATTATAAAGACATATCGATATTTTATGACGTCATTTATGCACAGAAGAAGACTGCTCAATTTTGTGGTGCAATGCATAACAATGCTATCAAAACTAAATTAGACTTTCGTCGGTTTTTATCAATTAGTCTGAGCTTCTGTGGCTAGTCGGGAGATGTTAACTGCGAGAGGTTTAGCTTATTAAGCATTTTTTTAAAAGGTGAGGTTTCCAAAGGTCAAATTCAAAATCAGAAGATTCCAAGAAAAAAAAATGTCTGCCCCCCGATATTGAAGGCAATTTGAAGACTCGCTGGTTTAAAAATGCGTCACACTGAATTATCAAACTAAAATATGCATTTTAGACACTTTCCGCTGAAACATACATTGCTGAAGTGTGGTCTACCTTTTTAAAATATAATATAACCTGGCATTTTTCAAAAAGGCATGAGTATAAATAGTTGTTTTAAAATGTAAATAATTAAAGAAATATCATCACTTATCTTGGGTCATCCTCTGTCAATTGTGTCCATTTCCCCAACCCTCTCCCAAACTAAATGGCTTCCCTCTATTGCATCACAGCTGTTTAAAAGACATTGATTTTAATCATCAGCAGGTGTGCAACTAGTCTTAATTACTCCCAGATTAGACAATCAGAGGCTAAAGGTGCACAATATAATGCATTACAGCATGTTTTCTTTAGAAACAGAAACAATTCAAATTCACAATGAAAAAGGCTTCATCTTTGCATACCTTAAAATTACTTCGTTTTTTTTTTTTTTTTTACATCAGTTTGCTTCATGTTTTGTTGATGGTGCTTGTCTGCCAAGAATATTCACTGAGGTGTGACAATGTTTTACAGGTACTGACAAAACACTAATGAAAATCCTGTCCTTGTTAGTTACTGCAGTGAGATTTTTGACAGCCTGGGCTGGCAGCATTGATGTGGAGTTCTCAAAGCTACCAGTACCCCAGCAAATCTGGATGTTTGATTATATTCTTTTTTGTCCTGAAGTACTCTGGTTTATTGTTTTCTGTGACCCAAAGAGTATACACAATAATGCTTTCTTTAATTGGCCTCGAAGCCAAAACATCTTATAGGGATTGAAAGCCAGATTATTCATGCATCGGCTCAGCTGACCAACAAGGACTATGGTAAAACACATTAAACTGCATGACCAAAAGGCACAGAGGCCCAATTGAATGCGAAAAATCGTAACTTGACATGCCAACTTAACATTTTCATATGCAAGAGTCTTCCAGCTTTGCCTTATGCATTTCACAATGAACCACTTGGCCCAAAAAAAGGTTAAATTCTGCTGAAATGTCTGGTTCCTGAGGGAAATTCCTTTTGAGAAAAATACATGGTACTTCTGACTTGGATATAACCATGTACAAATCATAAAATGCACTGATAAGCCTCAAGGTACAAGTTTGCAAAAGGATTTTATATGCTGGTAAAAAGGCACTGTCAGCAAGAACTGGAGAAAGGATTATTTTTATTTCTTTCTTTTTTCTTTTTTTACAGTTTTTTCTAACCCTGGTAATTGCTAGTGAAACTATTTCACAAACCATAATTTTTGATGTACAGCATATTTACTATTTTAATATGAATTTTTGTAACAAATTTATGTTGACAGAAATTGCCTTTAAAAACAGCTTGCAGGCAATACAACAATCACACTTATTGTTTAATTCTTTTGGGGAATAGGATTGTTCCAGGCACGTGTACGGAAATGAATAATTTCATTAAAGCTTTGGGAAATGTGGCTTGAAATTGTAAGCATCCACTGAAATCTGAGTGAAAATAAACGTATAGAACTATATAAAACCCTTGTTTAAATACAGCTCATTTACTGTTTAGACTGTCTCTCAAGACTGCACTGTAAAAAAATAAAAAAGTTGTCTCAACTGAAAAAAATTGTGTCCAGGCTGCCTTAAAATTTCAAGTTAACTGAATTTAAGATTATAAGTTGACCTCAATGACCTCAATTTGTCATTTCAAGTTCAATGAGCTTACAATTTTAAGGCAGCCAGGAAGCTAATCTTTTTCATTTGAGACAACTTTAGTTTTTTTACAGTGAGTGCAGTTGTGGAAGACCACAGTTTGATAGAAATCTGCCTCCCTCACACTGTACAGCACTTCATGGCAATGGTGCCTTTCACTGTGCTACCATGATAGATCACTAGATGTCCAATTATTGGGTATATTGAACTAGCTACAGTTTAAAACTACTTTGGCATGGCCTGAGACAAAATATTCATGCACTGCTTTGGGTCGGATCTGAGCTTTTGTACTGAAATAGGGCCGTGACACCACACAGACTAAACAATTCAAGCCAAAATTTTCAGAAATGTTAGAAATCAATTAAATGTTGGCTCATCAAACGCACATCGCAAGCATCCTTAATTACATCCGAGTGATGACCGATTTAGATAAAATGTTCAGAATTTGTCATCAACCTCAAATTTGTTTGTTAATTCTTTCAAATTTGTACAGTTGAAGCTAAGCTTTAGGCATAGGCAATTTCCTGCCAGAATTAACATTTGTTCAAGACAAGTGAGCCACATCATGGTAATATTTACACTTAAACTAGCAAGCTAGCAACATAAGCTGGCGCTATATGCCACTGGCACTATATGTATGCAACATCCAAAAGCCTGACAAGCTTAAGTATAGTCTAAAACTTGCTAATAAGTCTGTTACATATAACATATATACGTAAGAGCTGTAGTATACGATCTGAGAATCAGTTGAGAAAGATGGATATGTTGAGAAAAATTTGAAAAGAGTATCCTGCCCACACACACACACACCCCTCCCCTTTGTGCTCCTTGATCCTTCCCACCGAGCACGTGTAGCCATCCGCATGGAGACTCCCAGGGCTCTAATTTCCTGGTGCAGCGCAGGTGGCATAGCGTGGCGCAGCCCACGCAGTGGTAATTTCATCCGGCGCAGCCTGCGCAGTGGTAATTTTGTGAGGTGCAACACCGTGCGCAGACGAACGTTCGCCGAGATGGGTGTGGCGGCATAGTAGGGGGAGGTGTCACTTATTCATCAAGACGCAGTGACAATTTGGTCGAAAAGTCTTGCGCAGTTGCGCAGAAAGCTCGCCAGCTCCAACCTGGTTCACGTTCTGTGCAGTGGTAATTTGGCTGACTGGCACACAGTGCGCACACGTCACCGAAACCTCACAGGCATGAATGTCAGGCACATTTCAATACAGTAAATAATTACAGAAACCACTATTTAATGTAACTATCTGAATCAGCACATAAATTGTAGTATCTATATCGATTGTCCTCATGTCAGATCAAAGGCGATTGGCACGCGTGATGGAAACTCGACCTGACTTAATCAACGCAACTGAATCAATGATGCAATTTAACGACCTCACATCTTTCTCAGCCAACCACAAACTGCCTCGGCATCAGGCAGTGCGTATATAATGCTCGCATTCTATGCTCGGTGAAGCCGTTCGCACACTGGACGCGAAACAAATTTTTCGCACGACTGATTACAGTCAAAGTCAATGCAAAGAGCTAGCGACTTTCTTGGTCTTTTCATTTGTCTGTTTTCTTCCTTTGAAGATAGACAACAGTCTTTAATCGGTCTTTCTTTTGAAAATTAGTCTGATGGATCGAACAGATTCACGCTTAATTTCCACAGCAGAGATAAAATAGTGCTTGCAATCAGAGAGCAAATCAATTCCATGACCATTGACAGTGTGAATAAATTATCGCATGCACGATCAAGACTGTCCGACGCGAAATGCAAAATACTCCATGTCTGGCACCCAGCAAAAAATAAAAGTATTGATATGAGAACAGATTTATAACGGAATAAAAAATAAAAATACATATACATCACCAACCAACAGAACATCCAAAAAAGATGACCCGCAAATAAATTAAACGCAGTGTTCGTCAGATGTTCTGTTGTTAAAATGTTTCTTTTTATTCTTCATTTTGCTATCAATCTGTTCTAATCGTCCTCTTTTTTTTTTTTTACTGGCTGTCAGACACGGAGGCATTGTACATTGTCTCGCGCCAGTGTCGACTCACTTTATTGAGCAGAGCTTAAACAGAAACATTGATTGAAATTCTCGGTACTCATCTTGAAGAACTGAGCCCTCTGATCAAAACATTCACGTTTAATATCTCAAAGAGCCAGTAGATTTGAAGAAATTAAAAACAATAATAGACTGTCGGACACGGTGATATATTAAAACCCTGTCAGACTTTCGGACATGAGACACTGCTTTCAACGTAATCTGTCGAGCAAAAAATTCGTTTCACGTCCAGTGTGCAAGCGGCTTAATACTAGGCTACTATTATTGTCACTTAGGTTTTATCTTTTTTAGTGGGGGAAAGGAATACAGCCTGATTGCTATGATCTCGAACTGAGATCACAAATTGAAAATAAATGTGTAACGTATCTTGCATTGTTGTCCATGCATGTTAATCCCAAAATTTTAAACAGCAACAGGCTGTAATAATAGGAACACGCTATCCATCGTTTCTCTTGCCAATGAGCAATATTTGACTTGGCTGTGTTATACCCAAACACGCCTTCTTTGCCAACTTGAGCTGGAAGGAGGGGCAGAGGCGGAACAGAGGAGTACTTGCGCAAGGCTACGCCAGGCACGAAATTGCAACATACGCCTGGACACACCCCGTTGGCGCGGCGCACCCCCCATTCGCCGCGCCTGCGCCTGGTCTACGAAATTAGAGCCCCCAGACACACCCCCTCTACCAGAGCAACAAGCCGGCCGGCAGTAAACGGACACAGAGCCATGAAAGTCTCACTAATGATAATACCACAACTGCTCCACAGTGTAATATTCATTCCACATAAATGAACAAAAGGAAAATCTAGTTTACAGTCATAAGCCAGCATTGTAATTGACTTATAAAAAGTTATTGATGTAACAACTCACACATTAAAAGTAAAAAATTACCTACCTGTTCAACAAAAAGTCTGCTGTATCAGCATCAATTTTCAGGAGCTTCCTCCAGCGGCGAATGGATGACTCGATGTTTACTCGGCTTCGAGTCCTGCGTTGCTCACATTTCCTCTTCGTCACTGCCTTTTCCTCTGCAGACTTACACTTTCTCCCAACTTTTGCCGGTAAGCCAACCAGGGGCCACTTGCTGCTGTCGCTGTCTTTCTTTTCCATTCTTCTTGCACTTGTTGCAAAGCTGCTATTCAGCAAGCTCTCGGGGGAGTGTCAACTAGAGCAAGGGGATTGGATGGTAGTAGGAGAGAGACGTTGCCCAGTGTAAGTCATCCGGCCGCATGTCTCTGCAGCCCTGCTGAGTGAATGGATTTTTTTCTTTTTTTTTTTTTTTGACCTTCACATTTTGTAGAGACAAGGTCCCTTTGGTGTTCACGTAGCCTGGATAAAAAATTTTTTAAAAATTGTTGCTGCTGTGAGAATTACCAATGATTTAAAAGAGAAAAATCTACAGAGTATATATTGATCATTTGTGGTCGTCAAAAAAAAATTATTCACAGATTTTTCAGTGTCTTTCAATTGTTCCCTATGGAAACATTTCTTTTTAAAGATTTAACGTTACAGTACCAAGTGCACGCTATAACTAAATCTGCCCTGGCGCCGTATTTCAGGAGAAAGCACAGGGAGTACATTGGTGAGTCCCTATATTCTAAATCATATGTCCCGGGACATAATCAACTCGGTTAGTGATTGACATATTTTCATAACTTGGTGATTATGTTACACATCTCATCTCACGCAGGAGGCAGTACCTGCGCAACACAGAAAGCACGAGCTAGAGGAGCTTTAGTTTTCAATTACTTTTGTTATTGGTAAATGCGCCGACATTTGATCCAAATGGCACTAGAGCATTTTGTGGAAATATGATCCATTTCCGATCCGAAAGGATCCATTTCCATTAAAATATAGTCATAGAAGGCACTCTCCAACTCAGAGTTAACAATTCACAGTTAAAGCCGAAAAAACTGGAGGTCAAACGCGGAATTCTCGCAGTTAGGGCAAATACCAAATCATATCACCATAATATAACAATGATTACAAAGATTTCCCTGAACTCACGTCAGCAAGGTAAGAAGATGGCTAGCTTTATAATCTGAAGAGTATCGCAATACACGATAGTTTGCGCAAATAGATCATGCATAACCCACAGATCTGCCGCAAAACCTCAGATAAGTTCATGCCTATTACTGTTGTGATTCTGCCTTTTTGTCATGTTTATGTTCATGCTGTGTTCATGATTTTGTCTATTATTGTATTACTTGTACTCTTTTTGGTTATTGTAATACTCAGGTTTTTAGTTCATTCCATTTCTCAGTACCATTGCACTTGTCTTTCCTGTCTTGTGGTCTAGTTGGTTCAGCCCGTCTTCCCTGTTTGCGTGCCCACTTACTTCAGGTGATTTAAATGAATTCCGGTGTTCAATATATTCCTTCGTCTTTCTGTTCTGATTACTAAAAAACATTTTTATTTTGTATCATAGTCTACTAACACAACTAATCCATGTATATAGATTTACTAATTACTAATTTACTAAGGAGCACTCTAGTTAAATCTGTAAGGTAGCACCGCTACTAATTTAGACTAATTCCCTCTCAGCAATCGCCCTCTTCTAATCTCCGCCTCTAGCTCAGCTGTTCCTGTCTTCCCCTGAATTTCAGCGAGATCTCTCACACGTGCTTAATTACTTTCCAGCCCTCGTTATCTGAGCACTTAGAAATCCTTTACCGGAGCTGTTTAAAATGTCATAGGCTGTCTGTGTGATTCCTGTCTGTGTCTTGGCTTTCGCCAATCTTTGTGGTTAGGGTTTCCCTCGTGTGATTCCCCCTTTGTAAATAGTCTGATCCCGTGCACCTGCTTCCTGCTTAGCATGTGAATTCCCTCTCATCTATTTAAGCAGTCTTCTCACAGCCAGCTCCTTGTCAGAACATTGATCAATACTTCAGTGTGCAGAGCGCCTTGTTTGCCATTGAGTATTGTTTTTCTTCTACTGGTTTGTCCGACTTGGATTCTTGCCATTGCTCTTTTTGTATTGTTTTTGTCTTTCTGGATTTCGACCCATTTTTGTATGACCACGATTTCTGTGTTTGGATGCCCTGGGTATGACTCATCGACTACGACTTTTTGCCTACCGCTTATGTACCTTTGCTCATCTGTCTTCCTGGTTCTGACCCCTGCCTGTCAAACTGACACTTTTTTTGGATTTCGTATTGTAGCTTGGCAATTGTGTTTTTTGGTTTTGACTCATACCTCATTAAAGGCATACGTTTTTTTGGATTTCTATCTCTTGCGTGTGGTTCCTAAACGCTACGTCACAATTACAGTCGGCAAAGTTAGTAAAGTTGGCAAGAAACAAATCATATTGCCGGAAAATTATGATCACTCACAAAGATTTTCCTTTGTAAACATTTGTTAGCTTACTGGCATACACGGTGGCTATTTCCAAAGAGCAGCGTAATTTGATACGCGACGGCTCGCATAGACGTCTAGCCATCCATGAGTTACCAGAAACCTCCCAGAAGCTCATTGGTTGGTATGCAAATGAGGAACATCATTTTCCAGCCAAGTTGTTAAAATTTCTCCTGTTGCTATGTGGCTCGGAAATCAGAAGTTTGCAGGCCAGCGAGCTAACCCACCAGCAGTTTCGTCTTGTCAACAAAAACAACAGATACATCTTGTCATATTTTCGCCAAGGAGCTATGTTTAGCTTGTCACCATCTCGTTTTAGTCATGAAAACAAGGCAACATTGTCACCAATATCCCCCGCCACGGTAGAATGGTCATGGAGGAAACTTGGGAAAACTTTTCCCCATTAAACACCCATACACTAAGTTCAGAGTCAAGGGCCATAACTACGTAAAAAAAGAAAATTCTCGGAATAAATTGTGAAGTCATGAAATAGGATCATTAGTACTGGCCACCAACAGAATTTCATCCACGTGGGTGCAATAGTTGCCGAGAGAACTTGTCCCCATTGCAACACCCATATCCTTAAGTCCAGAAACAGATTCAAGGGCCATGACTCTGTAAAAATTGATTTCTTGGAATTAAATATCAAACTCATTCAGTAGGGTCATCAGTACTGGCCAGATACAAAATTTAATTCAAGTACGTGCAACAGTTTCCGAGAAAACTTGTGCCCATTGCAAATCCCACACACTAAGTCAACGGACAGAAACAAGGACCATAACTCCGTAAAAATAAATTTTTCGGAATCAACTGTCGAACTCATTCAGTAGGGTCATCAGTACTGGCCACATACAAAATTTCATTCACGTAGATGCAACAGTTTGAGAAAACCCCATTGAACCGGATGGACAGACGAGCGCCATTCCAATATCCCCCGATCCATTCTGTGGTGGGGGATAAAAAGGTGCTTTGATGAAATAATTTCGTCAACGAAAACAACACTGTTACTGAGATGGGTTGGTTCAGACTAAGAGGTATATTGAGCAGGAGCAGAGAGGTCTTGTTGCATCTGTTTTGGTGGGACAACTGGGGGTTCATGATTCTTATTTCATCAACAATCTTCTACGTAGCCTCACTGGCTTAGCTAGCTATATTTGGTGCATATACCTGCTAGCTAGCTAGCTAAATAACAGTAAGGAACAATTAACTATTTATTGTTTTCTATTGATTTATATGCTCCAGCAATAACTAGCTATGCCAGCGAACTACCTTGCTAGCCACCTAGGTTAGTCAGTCATAATTGATGCATATAAATGCTAGCTAAATAATAGCTATTCACTGTCACCCACTGATTTCTATGCATCAGATGTAGCTAGCTCATAGTAGGCCACTGTGTAATAACTACACTTGGTTGCAGGTTTCCCCAGAGATTGCCAACAGAAATTTCTTTCACTGATCGACTTCCATCAAGTTATGTTGTGGATGTTTGCTGAAACGGGACGGGAACAAATCAAGGGCTACTCGTGCATTTGTATTGTGGATATGTATTCCGCCAAAGTGGATTATAAATGTAATTTATCACATTTTCAACAATAAACAACAAATTTGATGTGGTCACTTGCATCCGTATACCCCATAGGCTAATCTCGGTGCGAAAACGACTCATTAACTTGAGTTTGAGTAATGGCAGAAAGTGCCCAAAACCCATTATATATTCTTATTGGAATTGTACCGCTGACACCTTTAACTACGTAGCTGTAACTGAGTCTCCTCAGTCCTCTATTTCTGGAATGTTTACAAAACTTAAATGACAATGGGCTTGATCATTCAGCTGGCGCATAGTGGCGCAAAGAGTGACGCAATGTCTTTGCTAGTTGATGTACTGGCGCAGTTTTCATTATCTTTTCCTGCGCCCAATTTGCATTAATAGCAAATGTAATTGCGCCAAACTGAGCACCCATGGGCGTAATGGTCTTAAAATAACATGTGGTCCGGTCCATTGATGGCGCATTGCTGTAAATTCTTGAGACTGTAAAAAGTGATCTTTCAATTTACAGACAAAAACCAGGTCTAAAGTAAATGTTCATTTTTGACTGCTAATTTAAGGCTGCATAGTGAGAGAGTATTGTGCACCTTTGTGGCGAGTGCACAACATGCGTACGCTTTGATTGTTACATACTGTACACACAGGGACGAGCAACAGCACCCACTCATGCAAATGATTAAAAATAAAAAGCTTACAATGTCAAAGATAATTGTCAAGTTATTTTGAAAAATGCATGTCAGAATGGTTACTGTGACCGATGTCCACACATCAGAGCATGCTGTGATGCAGGCTATTAAAATCGCAAAGAAAGCTGTTCCATCAGGTAATTTGCAATTCAACATGTGAGGTTACCCATGCCACTATTCGCAAATTATTCTGGATAAAGCCGCAAGTCCTTGATACTGGCGAGCTCTGTTATTCCTGCTGTTTTCCACAGGATCCCTCCTAGAGGGGTGGCAGTTCAGGAACAAGGGTTTGCCTATAAGTTAAATAGGCTACATGGCGTACCATGTCTAAAACAGTGCGTGGATTTTTGTTCCCTCAAAAAAACACAAACTGTTGCAGAACGAATGAATTAAGTGCTAAAAATGCACATCAGATCTTTGGATCAGTCATGCATGGGACGACACGTTATCCGCAATTATCTGGAAAAATCTGACCAGATTCATTAATACAGTGCCTGCAAACCATCTGTCCCGCCTCCAATATCAAATACAAAACTCGGCCATTCATTTGAAATGTCTTCATTAATATTTAGAGTATTGCTGACAAAGTGGCCTTAAAAAGTGTTCCGTTTTAGTAGCAGCAAAAGTAACGGATGATAGTGTCACCATTTGCTAATAATCTGAAGTTCTTCCATTTATGTAACTTGACCGTCAATCATCAGCCACGCTGAAGCAAGTTATTTTCTCTTGTCAGATATTATTTGAGGGGTTTGGGTTGCGTAATAAAAATAGCACTATTTTCGTTTCCTTCTTGCTGGCTGTTTTTCTCACTGGTTTTAATTTCTTCCGGTTGTTCTAAACCAGCGCATAATTTGCAGAGATCAATTTTTTTCCCTGCTACTAGGCAAATACACCCTAATTATAGCAAATCATCAAGAGGATAGGGCATGGTTTAGAGTGCAGTGGGTGATGATAATCTGATTGATTTATTTAATGTTACACCCAGAACACACCTAGAGATTAAGTCTAACCTCTTTGAACCAAGTGCCTCACTTTGTGCCCAGATACCCCACTGCTTAACTAGCGAAAGTGGATTTGTACATGCCGTAAATGCACGTGCACCACCTGCTTCAGACCTTGCACTCAGATTGTTAAAACAAGGCCCTATATTTCGACTGTGGATTGAAACTAATCTCTAATGCTTACTATTATGCGCATAAGACCCGAAATTACATTGTTCAAAGGCTGTTTGTTGTGGATTTGGGTTTCCGCTGGTTTTAAGGTTGGACTGACCCCTGCAAATGTACATGCATGTCATGTAACTGGCTTCTTCCACTCCCACCATCTGAGCTCGGTGACCTGTTTGCCTCACTAAATAATCACACTCATTTTACTGCAAGCTGCCAGCCAACCAGGAGTGACCACTGGAGAGTGATGAGCCAAAAAAAAAAAAAATATGAACCAGCTCAACTTCTGTTATTCCCAGAGAGGCTATGCTAAATTGTTGCTTCGCCAATACAGACTTTGGGCCATAGCGAGTGATGGCATGGCTGCGATTCAAACACCTGACCACAGGGCTCCCAAATGAATGACTTTGCCGTGAGGCACCCTTAGGCTGCAGGAAATTGTGAGCCTATATCAAGCTCACTTATTGTGACAGCATGGTCGAGGCTGTTCAGATTTTGAGTGGATCTGTTCCATTAGCCAGATAGATCATAGTAATGCCCCTGCGAAGCCACAGTGCTTGTATATAATTATATATACTTTTTGCATTTCTGTGAATGGTGTATTTCTGTATCATTTAGTCCTCAGGGTCAGATGCCAAGCATCCCAAGCTGATATGAGGTATGTAGGGATCAATAACCCATTTGTCGTCAAGTGGTTAGTTTATGGAGCATTAAGTCTTTTTATAAGGATCACTGCATTTTTTTCTCTTAAAAATACTGCCTTCTGCTTGCTGTCTGCTTAACTCCCAGTATTGTGATGTTTAACTTAAATTTTGGAATAATTTGGGAGGTTAATGTGTGCGAATATAGCAGTTATGCCCGTCTTGAAATATCTTTAGCACTGGGCATAAACACTGACGAGGTGAGGTTAATGTTTTCATTCTGAGTGGGGACTAGGGGGCCATTTAGAAGACCTCATTTTTTTGTCCGTGCGTGGGTGGGTTGGTCTGAGTATATAGTGGTGCTGCCTCGATGAATTCCCAACTTCATGCTATGCACAGCATAACATTGTAGTCAGTGGGAGGGGCGAGCAGATGGGGGGAGGGGTGAGAAACAAGGTAGGCCTGTCTTCTTGCTATGTCCAAACGCCAACAAAAGTCAAAGTGATGGATGATGACTAGACAGACGCTGTCCTCTTGTCCCGAGCCAAAAGCGTGAGCGATTAATCTTTTTGCTTCAAATCATGGCTTTCAGTAGGCTGCCCATCGAAAGAAAAATGAGCAAGAAGAGGGGTGGGGTGGGGGTAGCAGATTTGCGAAGGACTGGGGGTGAAAGAAGCAAAATCAAAAGTAGAGACTTTGATACAGTGATGTCGTGGTAAGAGGGAAATAAGCTTTGCCTGCCTCGTCCTGAGCTGACATGGGAGTTATCTGTTCAGCCCAGGCAATCGAGTCAGGCCTATTCATCATTTACACAGGCAGATGTATCACTTTTGAACTCCTACTATTCCAAAGAATCGAAAGTGTGACACCTTCAATTGGCCTGGGGGTTATTTCTGAAGTGCCTGTTTCACAAAACCAGGATTTAGAAGTGTTGAGATGATTTGCTTTCAAATGAACACAATGTTACATATCTTTTCCTGAATGTACAATATGCAGATTTGATATTAACTATTATTACCACCATGAGATACACATTCACCACATACTTTAGCTGTGATTGGTTTGCTTTCTGTTTCGGCAGATTGACATTTTGACCTCATTCCCTCAGGTAACAGTACATTATAATGTCTATGGTGTTTGGAAGAAAAGTGGAACGGAGCTTTTGATACATTAGATCTGATCCAGATTGATGTGACCTTTACACAGAAAAAAAAAAAATCACAAAAAAAAAATCCACGACGCCTTTCAGTCTTAACTTGGAGACCTGCACATTCTGACAAATCAGTTTCTGAGCACTGTTCAGCAGCGAAGAGTTAAGGATCAATGAAAGCGCTGACATTTTAACGGTCGCAGTCATGATATGACCTTTGAAGCTGGCTGTCCTGAACAAGTAGTTTTGCTTCTGTCAAACTGCCAAGAGCTGCAGCAGCAGTGACTGGTTAGTAATGATACTTTCCTTTCTTCAACACTTGTATTCATTCAGTTGTCCTCTATAAGTTTGTGGACAGCATTTATGTCTTGTTTCTACCAACACATGTTTCTGTTTTCGCGTGCAGGAATAATCATGTCCTACGTAACCCATATTATAACAAACTTGTGTGACAGTAATAAACCAGTTGCTACCAGGTTAAGGAAAAATGAAATGGTCGTTGCACCACAACATACATTTTTTTTTTTTGTTCCTTAACTTTCAGTGTGTGTTTGTTGAATACACAGAGCAAAACAGGTTTGGCTATTCTTGTGCGTGTCATTCTGTGCTTGGAGGAAGCTCTGAGTAATCTGACACACTTCACATTGACACATCTATTTAAAGCTATGTAAAAACTAAATGACAAGAGACATGAGTAATGCGTGGATTGTTCTTCCCTGACTGCCAATCCCACCCCCTATACACCCTCTCTTCCTCAGGTTTGGGACATTGCTTTGTTCTCACAAAAATTTGTAAATATTATATAGATAGATATGACATGTTTATAGGCTCAAAGCAATGTTGGCATGTTGGAACTGGGAAAAAGTCAAAGCAAGGAGAAGATCTACATTGAAATGTGTTTATGTCTTGATACCGAACAATAACTTCCTGTTACTGAACCTGGAATCCAATAGCCCCCTCTTCTATGCTAGAAATTACATTAGACCAGGTAAATTTCAGCTGACAAATGTTTTTATTCATACAGAATATTCACTGAGAACCAAAAGAAATATTCTAAGCATCGTAGTCTTGTGTAAAGGCCATAGCTGCTGAAATGATTTCGCTCACACATTGTAGTCTTCATAAATTTGTTCTCCACCTGTGCATCTGGGATTGGCAATAGAATGAGTAATAAAAGTTGCTTTTAAAGGCGATGGCAAGTCTTGGTTGCATTTTACAACTGTTTTGAATGATGGAGATGGTTTTAAAAGCACAAATTATCTCGGAAATATTTATCATAATGCCACATTAAAATTTATGACCTTACCGTGAGAAGACAGTCCAATTCAAAGAAATTTTTATGCAGTGGAAAGTCTTGTCATAATGCATGCTTAATTTTTAATACTTTACACTTTGTTCTCACTTCGTCCGCCGTGAAAGCCTCGTTAAAAATGGATGATTTGTTGCACAGTTACAGTGTCAGAATTCATTTTGACTCGGATGGTGTTTCTTTGTTTTCAGCATTTCTCTTTTATTTCACTGACATGTACATAGCCTTTAGGGAAGAAATCTCAAAATGTACTTGCTGCAGATGGAGCTGCCATATGTCACAACAGTAGATGAGGGTACAAGAGTATATTATGAATGGGAATTGTTGTTTCTTTTTTCCCAAATGACAGTGGCTGATTGAATTGAAAACTTATCCCCGTGCTCCGGAGGCCTTCCGGTGCCACTCTCGTCTGAGCCATTTGAAGAGGGTTGACATATTTGGTCTCGACTTTGTTTGTTTGCTGATAGGTTGAGGCTGCCCTTCGCTGACTGCGCCTGTCTCTGCTCAGCGAGCTGTTGCCCAAGCTGGGTCTCAGAGATGCCTGTGTGAGATGAGTTATGGACTCCTGAGCTTGAATCCAGGTGAGTGTGCTGGGCTCTTTTTCTCCCCTCCCTTTTGCTTTCCCACTATGGCCTCTGTGAGGTTCTTTCAGCATAGCTGACGTCCCCGGGCCGAGGAGGATGGGCTAAGCCTTTCATGCCTCACCTGGTTGCTAGGAGACAGCCAACCAGACAGAGAGTGGAGCACAGAGCTGAATCAAAGGAGGTGGCAACACCCTGAAACTACTGCATTGAATGGCTGAGTCTGAGAGTAGACAGAGAGTAGAAAGTAAACAGAGTTGCTAAATGCCTAATGTAACTCTGCACACCAGGCTTGCACAGAAAAAGAGAAGAGTCAGGGAGACATTTAGGGCTCTAATTTCTTGGCGCAGTGCAGGGTGGCGCAGCCCACGCAGTGGTAATTTTGTGCAATGCAATACCATACGCAGCCACTTTGGCATTTTGGTAGACGGACGTGCGCCGAGATGGGTGTAGCGGCGTAGTAGGGGGAGGTGTCACATATTCATCATGACGCAGTGACAACTTTGTGGCAAAAGGCCTCGCTGAAGGTACGCAGAGAGCTCACCAGCTCCAACCTGGTTTACTTTCTGCGCAGTGGTAATTTGGCTGACCGGCGCACAGTACGCACACGTCACCGAAACCTCACAGGCAGGTTTCCAGAATGTCAGGCACATTTCAATGCAATAAATAATACAGCAACCGCTATTTAAGGTATCCATCTGAATCAGCACATAAATTATAATATATAAATATATATATATATTGATTGTCCTGATGTCAGATCAGAGAGAGAGCGAGAGAGAGGTGTGCATATGGGCGTGTGAGCGCGTGTGTAGGCTATGTGTCCTTTAGCTACTTTCACACCAGCCGCGAAACAAATTTTTCGCACAACTGAATACATTCAAAGTCAGTGCAAAGACGCAAATACACGTGTGTATTCGCGTCTTTGCATTGACTTTGAATGAAATCTCTTATGCAAAAAATTTGTTTCGCATCCAGTGTGCAAGCGTACAGTGTACAGCCTGATTGCTATGATCTCGTACTGAGTTAAGATCACATGTTGAAAATAATTGTGTAACGTATCCTGCATTGTTGTCCATGCATGTTAATCCCAAAATTTTAAGCAGCAACAGGGTGTAATAATAGGAACACACTATCCATCGTTTCTCTTCCCAATGATGCAGGCAGAAGAAATAAATGAGCAACCGCCATATTTCATTCCAAATTTGAATGATCTGACGTAGTTTCATTTTGAAATTCCATTCAAGTTCGCTAATGGTAATAATTTGCGAATGCCCTAGCTAGCCAGCTAACTCACATTCGTAATGCTTAATATAGAAGTAAGCGGTGCCGAAAACATGCCTGAAGCAGCAAAGTAAAATGCAACATTCACAGATCATGCAGATATAGGACAGAGGCTTCTTTATTCCAATTTTAAAGGTGAGGAGAAGAGCTCATTTGATTGGTGAAGATTTGACTCGGCTGTGTTAAACCCACTCACGCCTTATCTCCTCCCTCTTTGCCACTTTCGCCGGCAATCCTATTGACAGAGATATAACACTCTTTGGCCAGCCATCCATCCTGTGTCCAAGGCACTACGTCACATGATTGTCCAGGCTCCCCCCATCTGGGAAAAGAGCTCAATTACAGTTAGGCCCATAAAAGAAAAAAAATCAATGAATACAAGCCAGTGCAATAAATGGGGCAGGGGAACTTCCAGAGGTAAGAATAGCAGCCATTGCGAATGGCTCCATAAATGACGTGTGCAGTCAAAACATTCAGCAAGAAGTTGATGATGTGAGGATTTACGAAATGAACCAAGAGCAAACACCAGTAAAATGCAAAAAGGAGGCTTTATTTCTGAAGGGGGAAACCCCCCAACAGAGCTGGCAACAGTACAATGTCCGCAATCCAAAATCAGAATCCAAAGGGCGAAATCCAGAGTCATACACAGGGCACCAATCACAAAAATCGTAGTCAGACAAAAGAGGTCAAAAAACAAGAATGCGGCAAAAGTACAGGGAGTAGGCAAAGCTCGATATCAAAGACGGTCCAGTCAGAAAGATAAACACTGAGAGATCAAGGCGAGAAACGTGGCACGAGAAAACTAGGGAGAACGATCTGACAAGAGTGTGAAGCAAACAGACATCTTATATACACATCCAGGAGAACACATGACCAGGGAGAACAGGTGCAGTCAATGGTGACAATGATTAGGGAGAGACACATGAGGGATAAACTAATTACATGAATTTGGCTGTAGCCAAAACGCAGACAGGGATCACAAGACAAACCTAAGTACAAACAACAGCTCCGGTTAAGGAGTACTAAAAGTGCATAGTCTAAAGAAAAGAAAAGCATGAGATATAAGTGGAAAACTGCAGCAGAGATAATTAGGGATAGGTAAGGAGGCGGAGACTAGAATTGGGCGACAGCTGAGAGATCATTAGTCAATTAGTAAGTGCAGCTATACAATCCCAAGTGCTTGTTAGTAAGTTAGTCCAAATATACAAGGTTAGTGTGGATTAGTATTTAGCAAAAACAATAAACTGTTAGTATATGTTAGTAAGACAGTAAAAGAGAGAGGAAGGAAGAACACGAGATAATGAAAGAAGATTGAAACCCAGAAACCAATAAATCACCCGAATGAGTGGCACACAAGACAAGGGACCGTGAGCAAAGATACACACATGACAAGACAGGGGAGACAAAGTGCAAAGCATGGAAATGAAAACATGGCTTGGAAACTAAATGATCTAAACATGAAAAATAAACAGGAAATCTAAATTACCAAAACACAATACATGATCCTAAGAATGGTCAGACAGCAGTGGTCACTAAACACAAAAATCATAAAGCATGGCAAAGCCAGGTACAGAACTTAAACATGAGATGCAGGATCAGAATCACAACAGTACCCCCCCTCTTAAAAAACGCCTCCAGGCGTTTCACCTTGGTCTGGGGTGGTTGGCATGAAAGTCTCTGATTAAGTCCTTATCCAAGATGTAGCGTGACGGTACCCAACTGCGGTGTTCCGGTCCGTAACCCTCCCAGTCGACGAGGTACTGCAGTCCCCGGCCTCGCCGACGACAATCCAGGAGGGCACGGACCGTGTAGGCTTCGCCTCCGTCGATGATCCGGGCGGGTGGTGGGGGATCAGGTCCAGAGGACAGGGGGTGGGTTACAGCAGGTTTGACTTGGGACACGTGAAAAGTGGGATGAATGCGTCTCATAGACAGGGGCAGACGGAGGCGAACCGCAGTGGGACTCAAGACCTTTTCAATAGTGAATGGGCCCAAAAACTTAGGGAAAAGTTTGCCCCCATTACCTCTGAGAGGAATGTCCCTTGAAGATAGCCAGACACGCTGCCCAGGTCGGTATGAAGGAGCTGTCGTGCGCCTCTTGTCTGCTTGCTCCTTCATCCGGGCGACCGACCTGAGCAGGGCCTGGCGGGTGGTTATCCATGTGCGTCTGCACCGACGCACAAACTCACGGGCTGAGGGGACAGCTACCTCCTCCTCCTGGGAAGGGAACAAAGGGGGCTGGTAGCCTAGGCAGGCCTTGAAGGGGGAAATGCCAGAGGCAGCAGAGGTGTGGCTGTTCATGGCGTATTCAGCCCATGGCAACTGATGACTCCAGGAGGAGGGGTTCCTAATACAAAGACATCTCAAAACATTTTCCACACATTGGTTAGCCCGCTCGGTCTGGCCATTAGTCTGGGGATGGAAACCTGATGATAAACTAACTGTGGTGCCAAGTGATTTGCAGAATGATTTCCAAAATAGGGCAGTGAACTGGGGGCCGCGATCAGATGTGATATCAATAGGAATACCATGAAGTCTGATGACATGTTGAATAACAAGGTTAGCGGTTTCTTGGGCGGAGGGGAGCTTGGTGAGGGGAACTAGGTGAACGGCTTTGGAGAATCTGTCTACAATGGTGAGAATGGTAGTGTGATGATTGGAAGGGGGAAGGCCAGTGATGAAATCGAGTGCTATGTGGGACCAGGGGCGGTGTGGAGTGTGAAGGGGCTGAAGCAAACCGTGAGGTGGTTGATGTGAGGCTTTTGCTTGGGCGCAGACCGAGCAGGCAGCTACAAAACTTTGGACATCTTGAGAGATTTCTGGCCACCAAAATCTTTGTAAAATAAAGTCCTTAGTACGGCGTACTCCAGGGTGGCAGGACAGCATGGAAGAATGTCCCCATTCCAGAACCTTGGGGCGTAATGCAGCTGGAACATAAAGACAGTTAGTGGGGCAAGCGCTAGGGGCAGCAGTACTGGCTTGGGCATCTCTGACTTCCTTTTCAATATTGACATAGATGGCATTAACAAAGGCTTCTTTGGGCAGAATCGTATCATGACATGGTTCCTCTTCCTTTATCTCAAAACAACGGGACAAGGCGTCGGGTTTAACATTTTTGCTTCCAGGTCTATAAGCGATGTGAAAATTGAAGCGGGAGAAGAATAGTGCCCACCTGGCTTGTCTTGGGTTAAGTCTCTTGGCTGTCTGTAGGTATTCCAGGTTTCTATGGTCTGTCCACACTATGAAGGGTACCTTGGATCCTTCTAGCCACTGCCTCCATTCTTCCAAGGCCAACTTTACTGCCAGCAGCTCACGGTTTCCGATGTCGTAGTTTCTTTCAGCAGAGCTTAGACGACGAGAGAAGAAGGCACATGGGTGAATCTTCCCATCCTCAGGGGACCTCTGGGACAGAATGGCGCCGGCTCCAATATTCGAGGCGTCCACTTCTACAATGAACTGAAGTTCTGGGTTAGGGATAATGAGGATGGGTGCAGACGTGAATCGAGACTTTAGTTCTACAAAGGCACTCTCTGCTCTCTCGGACCAAAGGAACTTGGACTTGGAGGAAGTGAGGGCAGTGAGAGGAGCAGCAACAGAACTATAGTTTCTGATAAACCGTCGATAGAAATTAGCAAAACCCAAAAAACGCTGGAGAGACTTACGGTCCTCAGGTCGGGGCCAGTTGGTGACGGCCTCCACTTTGACTGGGTCCATACGTATGGTGCCTGGGGAGATAATGTAACCCAGAAAGGTTGTAGTCTCAACAAAAAACTCACATTTTTCGGCCTTTACAAAGAGACGGTTCTCCAGGAGACGACGAAGCACTTGGCGAACATGTTTCACGTGTTCCTCTTGGGAATCTGAAAAAATCAAAATATCGTCAAGGTATACAAAAACGAACTTGTTAATCATGTCTCTCAGTACATCGTTTACAAGACTCTGGAACACAGCTGGAGCGTTAGTGAGCCCGAAAGGAAGAACCAGGTACTCCCAGTGCCCTGTGGGAGTATTAAAAGCCGTCTTCCACTCATCTCCCTCCCGGATTCGCACCAAGTGATAGGCGTTGCGGAGGTCAAGCTTGGAGAAAACCTTAGCTCCTTGTAGGAGGTCGAACGCTGTGTTCATGAGGGGGAGAGGGTATCGGTTCTTGACGGTTATCTCATTTAGTCCCCGGTAGTCAATACAGGGCCTCAACGTCCCATCCTTTTTGGCCACAAAGAAGAAACCAGCGCCCGCAGGTGAGGATGATGGTCGAATAATACCTGCAGCCAGAGACTCTGACAGGTACTTTTCCATGGCTTGGGTCTCTGGTCGGGACAGGGAATATAAACGGCCTCTAGGGGGCATTGTACCTGGCTTTAGGTTGATGGCGCAATCGTATGGACGGTGAGGAGGTAAGCTGGTGGCCCTGGACTTTGAGAACACCTCCTTGAGATCATGGAACTCGAGGGGAACTTTTTCTAGGTCGGGGATCTCCTCTGGAGTAGAGTAAGGCTGTAGTTCTGAAGCATTTTGGAGGCATGTCTGAGAACAGTTGGGGCTCCAGCCCTTGATTTCATGCGTTCGCCAGTCAATGTGAGGTAGGTGTTTAGCCATCCATGGGTGACCCAGAATGATAGGAGCATGGGGAGAGTGAAGGAGGAATAATTGAATTGTCTCATGGTGGTTGCCTGATATCTTGAGTTTGATGGGGCTGGTAACATGAGTTATCTGGGCAATTTGCTGGCCACTAAGGGAATTGGCCACTCGATCCGGGAAGATCTTTTCCACCGGAACCCCCCATTCACGAGCCAGCTCCACATCCATGAGGTTTTCCTCTGCTCCAGAATCAATGAGAGCCGTAGTGGATCTGCTCTCCCCTCCCCATTCCAGGATCAACGGAAGGCAGGTGCGGTTTCTTGAATCTTGGACTGGCGTAACGCCCACCACTGTTCCATTCCTGGTGCCAGGACGAGGCTTCTTGCTGGGGCACTGAGCTATCTGATGTCCCCCTTTGCCACAGTAGAAACAGGCCCCCTCTCTGCGACGACGGTTCCTTTCCACAGTGGGAATGCGCGTTCGTCCGGGTTGCATGGGTTCCGTCTCAGGAGAGGGGCTGCCGTCAGGAGGTGGTGGTAAAAGTGGAGTGGTCCGGTAGGGGTTATTTGGACGACTGTGAAGAACGGACCGTCTACGTTCTTCACGGCGAGCATCCACTCGTATGGCTAGGTCGACCAACTCGTCCAGCTCCTCTGGTAAATCCTGGGACACCAGTTCGTCCTTTATGGCCTCGGCTAGACCATTAAAAAAGGTGTCATATAAGGCTCTTTGGCCCCACCTGCTGTTGGTTGCCAGGGTCTGGAAGTCGATTGCAAAATCAGCCACAGAACGACCACCCTGGCGTATCCGAAGAATCTCCCGTCCCGCCTCATGACCCAACTTCGTGCGGTCGAAAACCCGCTTCATCTCCTCACCCAGTAGACCAGATGTCTGTACACATGGTAGATCTGCCTCCCAAGCTGCAGTAGCCCACTGCTTGGCTCTTCCCGTGAGTTGCGTGATGATAAATGCAACACGAGCCCGTTCAGTGGGGAATGATGAGGGCTGTAGGCTGAATATGAGGTTGCACTGGGTGAGGAATGCTCGACACGCACCGGGGTTGCCGTCGTACCTTTCAGGGGGAGGCAGGCGTGGCTCGCAGACAGGCAGCGGCGGAGTGGAGGAGGGCATGGCGTGGACCGCAGGCTGGGGGGTATGCAGCAGCTGAGAGTCTTGAACTGTTCGAATGAGGTCCGCAACCTGGAGACTCATGGTTTGCATATGCTGCATGAGGGCGCGAAGCTGACGCTCCTGAAATTCGAGCTGGGCTCCCTGTTCCTTGACTGCCTCCTGCAGAGGCTGGATGTTCGCTGGTTCCATCTTGGTCAGATCGTAATGTGAGGATTTACGAAATGAACCAAGAGCAAACACCAGTAAAATGCAAAAAGGAGGCTTTATTTCTGAAGGGGGAAACCCCCCAACAGAGCTGGCAACAGTACAATGTCCGCAATCCAAAATCAGAATCCAAAGGGCGAAATCCAGAGTCATACACAGGGCACCAATCACAAAAATCGTAGTCAGACAAAAGAGGTCAAAAAACAAGAATGCGGCAAAAGTACAGGGAGTAGGCAAAGCTCGATATCAAAGACGGTCCAGTCAGAAAGATAAACACTGAGAGATCAAGGCGAGAAACGTGGCACGAGAAAACTAGGGAGAACGATCTGACAAGAGTGTGAAGCAAACAGACATCTTATATACACATCCAGGAGAACACATGACCAGGGAGAACAGGTGCAGTCAATGGTGACAATGATTAGGGAGAGACACATGAGGGATAAACTAATTACATGAATTTGGCTGTAGCCAAAACGCAGACAGGGATCACAAGACAAACCTAAGTACAAACAACAGCTCCGGTTAAGGAGTACTAAAAGTGCATAGTCTAAAGAAAAGAAAAGCATGAGATATAAGTGGAAAACTGCAGCAGAGATAATTAGGGATAGGTAAGGAGGCGGAGACTAGAATTGGGCGACAGCTGAGAGATCATTAGTCAATTAGTAAGTGCAGCTATACAATCCCAAGTGCTTGTTAGTAAGTTAGTCCAAATATACAAGGTTAGTGTGGATTAGTATTTAGCAAAAACAATAAACTGTTAGTATATGTTAGTAAGACAGTAAAAGAGAGAGGAAGGAAGAACACGAGATAATGAAAGAAGATTGAAACCCAGAAACCAATAAATCACCCGAATGAGTGGCACACAAGACAAGGGACCGTGAGCAAAGATACACACATGACAAGACAGGGGAGACAAAGTGCAAAGCATGGAAATGAAAACATGGCTTGGAATCTGAATGATCTACACTTGAAAAATAAACAGGAAATCTAAATTACCAAAAACACAATACATGATCCTAAGAATGGTCAGACAGAGCAGTGGTCACTAAACACAAAAATCATAAAGCATGGCAAAGCCAGGTACAGAACTTAAACATGAGATGCAGGATCAGAATCACAACAGATGAAGGGAGTTTTCTTTTGTTGATACAGTTTTTTGTAAATTTGTGGACAATGGTAATGAGCTGCATGCTGACTGACTGGACACTATCCCCGCGTCCATTGCTGTCAGGAGGTCAACTAGGAAAAGGCACTTTGCCCCTTGTTTTCACTCCCCTTTTCAGTTGAGAGAGACAAAGGAAACCACAGCTAAAGAGGTAAAATATTTCTATCCCCATTTCTGCCTTCTTCTCCTCCATTTTCTGAAACATCCCTTCTCTCAGTTGGACATAGATTCTGCATTACCATGCATATTCTCTGAAGACGTTTTTATTGTTTCCATTGTACATGGTTTTGCGGCCATTTTGAGATCATAATTATAAACCATTGACTGCAGATGAAAGATTTGCCTCCCTGGCTGACTGAATTCTGCCCTTTTACAGAAATGTTTTTAATTAGCTCTGTTCCTCTCCAAGAAAATATAAAATTAATTTGTCTTTCTTCTTCTAGGGGGGGCTATGAATTTTGTGTTACAGGAAATTATTCACTGATTATTTCAGTGATCACCCACTAAATCATCTCATGAATTATTCAATTTCAAGTTGTAAAAAAAGGCATAGGAAATGTGATGGGTTAAGGGATTCATCATCTAACAAATGTGTGCGACGCAGAACAATTGATAGAGACCGAGAGGTATGCAAAGGGAGTTGACAGAATATCGGCGGCACCCCTAAAAAATGGATTCAGCCATGAAGTTGCAAAAAACAATCTCAAAAGCATCTCCGTAGCCCATTCCCATTCATTTGAATGCTAATCAGCAGTATGTGCCTGCTTTAAAGAGGCTGAACCAGCAGATTTTTGCAAGGTAAATCTCAAAAGCAAGGTTAAGATGCTTACAAAACTCTAAAGGGGGCGAAAAGATGGCGGCTGCACTGCAGGTTTGTTGGTCACAAAAGCATCAATTATGTAAAGTTGCATGGGAAACTGTCTCATGAAAATGAGAACACATTCTAAACACCCAATAACATAATAACAGAAAAAAATAACTGCGCCTGAAAGTCAACACTGTCTGACAGAGGCAGATGGACTCTTGCTGATTTCCACAAACAGACGACTCTAAAAATCACGACAGAATTTATTGAATCCATATCTTAATTAGTCTCAACAAAAACATTTGCCGACATTGTGAGCTTTACAAATCTAGAGGATAGATAATGTTTCCGATGTTTTGACCTCTCCGTGTATGTACAGTACTGTTCGCGAACAATCTTACTAGTTACAAGGTCATGAGGATGAAGTGAGAAAGACGGTAGTAACTGGTTAGGGATTGGTCGTCACGGTCGGCTGAGCAGCTCGTGTATGCATATTATTGGTAAATGTAGTCCAGGACAAGGGTCACCGTCTGTTGTCTGCATGAGCCTAATCTTGTGTTAGTGCACCATGCAGCTCAATAGCCACACAAATTGTACAGGGTCAGATACTGGCCTTGGCAAACACTGGTCATCAGCGACGAAAACAGCCGAATGGAAAAAAAGCCCAAATTATGAACCTCAGAAACGTGCAATTAGGCCAAAAACAATCCTAAATATAAACGGGTGTAGAGCTAGCTTAAATTTTCTATTTCAGTTTGAGATGGAACTCTTACATTTGCATTTCTGACAAACCAGTACCGTCAAAAACACAATGTTGTTAAATGTCCGACCAATATTTTTCTGATAGACTACTTTGGGATTCCATGTTATGATAAATTGGAACATATTTTGCCTGTAGATTCTGTAAAACGTGTTTTTCACTCATTTAGGATATAAAGCAGAATCACCGACACGTACTCACTTCATCTTTCAATTCTCGAATCTTTACGTCAGTCACACATCCTACTCGCTATTTCATATGCTAACCCAGATTTCTGTGTTTGAAGCTTTGTTTGGTCTTGCAAGATGTCTCGACATGATGAACTTAGAGCTATGTTTAATTTTTTTTCTAATTTTTTCTCAATTAAATTCTGCTTGAATTCTTATACACTTTGGTTGTCTTAATATAAATGATAATATTGTGCAGTGATATCACCCATAGAGGAAGACAGGTTCCATGAAAAATCCATCACCGTAAGCAAACCCCCCTTGGTGAAAACCTATTTGGCCATAATTACTAACTCGATAGGGTATCGAAACAATACCGTTAGCCAACTGGTTAATCTTCAGTCTTTTCGCGAACAATACTGTATGTTCCTCACTCTGCGGAGAGCATGGGTATTTTGCTGGCATTTTTATAGTGAGGAGGATGAGGATAAATGGAAGAAAGCTTGAAAAACCTACTGTACCTAAAAATTTGTTAATTAAAAATTTACCAAAAATTTACCTCCCTGGAAGAGACATCAGGGAGGAAAACTAGAATTTAGGGTGAGGGGTTAGTATAACCAAGGGTTGTGACAGCAGTTCTCCAGATCCAAGTAATTAGATATGACGACTTCATTACGTTATCTTCTGAGAAGCAGAAATTGCATGGTTGAGAGCCGTGGGTCTTTGCTCTTTTTTTTGAGGATGTACCATCAACTCTTAGCATGTTTCAATGGCACCTCTTTCATTTTTTAAGGTTCAAAGAGGACACATTGGCCATCCTTAACTCGCCCACGTGATAGAGTGAAGGCATTGAACATTTTTAGGCTTTAGTGAGTGTGTAAAGGCAGTGTTGGCCTACACGGGATTAAACTGAACGTCAATTTAATTTTCAATCCTATTTCCAGGAAATAGGATTGCTGGTTTAACTATTTTTTTCCCCTTGCGTACAAGTTTGTATTCAACTGTATGTCCAAGTGACTGGCGTATATGCAATTCATATACATGGTAGTCAGGCGGAACCCGCATATGTGCGAGCAGGCGATCTGTTCCTGTGGCCGGGAACCACGTATTCGTGGGTGGGTATGCTGGATGCTGTGTTGTATCAATATGCAACTGCTGTGAAGGGATTGCTGTGAGTGATTATTTTGTACCAATTTTGTGTCAGACTAATGAAATACCTGATCGCTCACTGCATCACTTATGCATCCTGATCTCAAGATATAAATTTCAAACATCCGGGGAAGTAAGTCAAAAGATACAGGCAACTACTTCCCTTGGTAGATATGCAAAGGTTTTTCAGCACATTTGTCTTTTGAATCTTGCAATAAGACAATCAACAACCTACTGAACTAAACTCTCACCTCTACTACTTCAGTCATTTTCGAGCTATGTCAGGACAAGTTGATCTAGCCGATCTGTTTGCGTCCACTGATTTAATCGTCTATTCCAAGAACAAAGTTCGCCGTGAGTCCCGGTTCAGATGTGCCACTTGTGAAGTTAGTTTGCGCGTCGAACCGTGTAATAAACTGTGCCACACGAAACGAGAGTACTGGAATATGACTATTTTTCTTTATTCATTTGTACACACTGAAAAATGAAGCATAAAAATTCAGCTTCTATTGACGGGTTGGTCCATCCAAAAATTATGGATAAAATACTTTTCACCACAGCAAACAGATGAAGAATGAAATACTTCCTTGGCTATCGTCACAATCGCCAGCCAACGATCCCGGCCACGGTAACATGGCCACATACTCAAATCAGGCCATGGTGGTCAACAGAGGACTCCACCCATTTGCGGTTCCCGGTATGCGGATCAGCAAGCCAGCCTGTGCATGTGCATTTCCTGTACGCACGGGGTTAAGGAAAAAATCCCATAGGCAGAGAGAATTTTGCGCTTATGATTGGAATTAATGAATTAAGTGTCTATGCTGGGAAATTAAGGTGACTGCTGACATTTGGTGAAGAACCCCACTCCACGATTTCCCACGAAGCCTGTCCCTTCCTTAAAGAACACAACTGATAGTTGTGACTGCTTAATCATGGTCCAAATTGATTTTCACCAGTTTAAAATTTAGTCCGTGAACTGGACAGCTTTTTATTTTGTCTCTGCCATGGAATGGCTACCGTAACTTCTCTTGATCCAGTTCTGGTCCCCATAATGCTAAGGGCCAAAAACAGACTCCTGGGGCATTTATAAGCCTTGAGTAAAGACAAGACATTGAAATATTATAGATGCATGGATGATCCACTTGAGTGCACCTAATTAATTAGAAATGCCAGTCAAGCCATTTGTCTAAAATATTATGGCGATAGGGGGGCAATGTATTAAAGGTGTTGTTGTTTCAATAACCATTATGAATTTCTACTTTTGGCCAGTAATTCAGACATTATTTACACTTTGAGTGCACATCTGAAATTGTAGACTGCATGGCAAAATCAAACAATGAAATATGCAAGCAGGCATATGTGAAAGGTCAAATTTTAGGACAATTTTTTTTCTTGGATTTCGCAGAGAACAGATATAAATTGAAAGGGCAGATTAACTGGGATGTTTTCTTGGCTGTCCTGCAACACTTTTTAATCTCCTTCAGTTAAGTTGATAAATGAAGAAGCAGTAATTGCTATTTTAATGTTCCTCCAAAAGTTAAAAATAAACTTCAGCAGATTTAACTGTCTGGAATGGAGTCAGACATCTTAATTATAGCCCGCTGCATTAGTTTCCATTTACTTGCGATGACTGTGGTCTTTAATTGGCAAACCAATTTCATGAAAGTGACCAGTTCATACGTTCTAAAACTGCACGGTGAATTGCAATGATGCTTTACTGCCAGACGGCTCTGGTTTAGAATCCTCATGGGCATTTCTGTGTGAAGTTCGCTCATTCTTCCCATATCAGTGTGGTTGCACCAAAGCATCATCAATGTATCAGCATGGATTGAATTCGCTGCGTAACGCCTGTAAGTATGAGAGTGATGTACGTCCCCTGTGATGGACTGAGGTATTTGTGCTTCTCACCCAACGGATGCTAGGATAGGTTCAAGCTTCTCTGCGATCCTGACCAGGAATTAACTGGATTTATGAAGAATGGATGAAAAATATACACAAGATGTCAAGCACCATTGCACATCACAGATGGCCTGAGCCAAGAATGAACCTAATTTCACGTAATCACGGGGGAGAGCTTGGGACTATTTACCAAGCCTGTGAAGGCTTCCCTGAGAAACAGAAGTTATGCTACCGAGATCATGTAATTCATGATTCTGTGGTCTGTTTTCTGCAGCTAATGAACTCATTGCATATTTATAAAACTGGTGGGGTTTTCAAAATGAATCAGCTAAAAAAGTGATCAAGTTACCTCTGAAACCAAATATAAAATCTTATGTCACTGTAGAGGACCTGTGGAGGACCAGAGAAATATTTGATTTTGATTGGTTTCCCTGCTTGTTCGTTCTATTCATAGAGTGACTTAAACCTAAGGAATTATGGGAATGGTTGAAAATGGTGATTGTCCAAATCAAGAAATGCCATTAACCTTTACAGCAGTAATCCCATATGGAAAGGAAATATATGTAAAATACTTATTTTGGCCACAATGCATTTAAAATACATTTAGAATGCATGGGATCTCAAGATCATCATGAAGATGCATTTGAAGCCACGCAAAAATGTATTTTTGTCTCAAAAAATGAATTCAGACCAAAGAAGCTGTAACCCAAAATGCATCTTATCAAAAGAAAAATGCCAATGCAATCTTTAATAGTGATGAAGAAATGATTACAGCATTTCACAGAAGTCGCATATGTGCACACAAATGCACTTCAACTTCAATCCAGTCAGAGAACTTAGATTTGACAAATAAGTTAAGACAACATTGAATGTTTCATTTCAGTTTATTTAGCACTGCATAAAGACTGGTCAGTGCATTAAATAACAGACATAGGGGCAACCAGAGAATTCAAAACTTGGAAGCCTGAGATTTAGAAATAAACCTAAATGTTAAAAGATCCTCTCTAGACACGTTTTATGATATATGTAAAATACTATTCTATGATTTGTGATGTTTTTTTTTTGCAAAAAAAGTTCAATTTCCTTGTTAAAGTCCTTAAAATGACATCTGCTCCTTCTCTTTCATTAAAAATTCTGACTCTATGAATATGCAAGTGTCTGTCATTTCAAGTCTAGCCCCTTCGCAGGAGATTTCTACATCACACTTGAGTTAATAAGTTGAATATTGACCCACGGTTGGCTTCAAAGGATTTGTGATGTCACAAATCTGCTTGTGACCCCACCTCTTAAACTGGATTTTTAATGAGCTCTGATAAATTTTACACTTTCAGTAGCTGTATGTAAAAATGGCAAACTCTGCATATACAGTATTTGACATAGTGAAGCTCGAATATTCAACTGTTGGAACAAGAAGAAAAACATTCAAGTGGAGGATCTCTCTAAAATGTTTACTGTCACTGAGACTTGTTTGTTTTTTTTTTGTGATCGAAACAGATCTGCCACATTTCTGAAAAGCAAATCAAATGTATTTGCAAAACATTTGCAATACTTTAAAACTATATTAGAAATATATCAGACCTAAATATATCGTAGATGAATTGATACATGAAGTGATTATTGATATTTATTTGTAAAATATTTGGGGCAGCATGGCTCAGTAGGTAGAGCAAGTGGTCGAGGAATCAAATGGTTCATGGTTCCATCCCTGGCCCCTCTGCAGAACATATCAAAGTGTCCCTGAGCAAGACACTGAACATCACACTGCTCCTGATGTGCAGGTTGGCGCCTTTCATAGTTGTAAAGTGCTTTTTGACTTTTGTGACTAGAAGAGCAGGATATAAATGCAGTCCATTTACCATTTATTAAAGATATGAAACAGTCCGTTTTTATCCCCCTGGCATAAAATGTGGGGGGATATAGCTATCGCTCTGTCTGTCTGTCTGTCCGACTGTAAACATGCGTTTGTCCGAGCCATATCTCGGAAACTATATGTGCTAGCTTCAACAAACTTGACACGCATGTCAATCATGATGTGCAGATGTGCCTTTTGCAATCGATCTGTGTGTCCGTCCGTCCGTCCGTAAACATGAGTTTGACCGGGCCATATCTCGGACACTATATGTGGTACCTTCACCAAACTTGACACACGTCAATCATAATGTGTAGATGTGCCTTTTAAAGGATCTTACACAACCTTCACCCGGGGGGGTTCGCCATTGCTAGATGGCTCTTGTTACATATTTGAAATGTGTTTCACAATGCAATTTTAAATATATTCGAAATATATGTAAAATATATCTAAAAATACATTTTCACTGCATAAGAAAATATATATAAATGTATTTCAAATGATTTGATAGTACATTTAAAAAATATTTATGAAATCATATAAAACAGCCATTTTTCACATTGAAATGCTTTTTAAAATGCATATTCTAAATATATCTCAAATGTAATTTCTCTCTGTATTGGATGATTCTTTATCATTTCCATGGCTGGGAAATTAACTTTGTTTTTCTTATATATGAAACTCCACAAAATAGCTTGAGTGCCCTGATTTCAAAAGCTTAGTATGTGACTTTCTGTATTCAAGCTTCTGAAGGACAGATAAGCCTTAGGATCTACACTGGGAACCAAATACAGATTTGGTACAATCCAATGGAGAGGTTTATTGATAGTAATACGTTATTGACAGAGGGACAGAGGCCAGAGCAGATTGACATAGTCCAGTTCAGATGGCACAGGCTTGAGTGCAAGTGGTGTATCCATGAGTGGCAAGTTGTGGGACAGCTGTCAGATGAAGTGCACACTTCACCAGGGCAGAATTATCAGATGGCAGGATGACAGTCATGCAAAGTCTCAATCCTGATGACTACGGAGGGTTTGGAAGGTGATCCTAATAAACTGGGCAGAGGAACAGACTGACGAATGATTAATAGGATCCCTGTACCAATCCTGGAGACCAAGAGTAATGGTTGCGAGGTTGTTTCTGTGGATGGAACTATGCAGAGAACTTCCGTATTTAAAGGGAAACTTCCCGAATTTATCATAGGGGAAAAAAGATCAATTATTTGCTGCATTATCATAATCTCTACCAATCCTGAAATTTTCATTGATTTCTAAGGTCGTTCACCATTTTACTGGCCAGCAATCTGCATTTTTGATGACCACCGCCGTTTTTATGTAGTCACATGATCCCGCAAAGGGTAGTGATGCCATCTGTGCTGTAAACAGTCAGCCTGGGGCGAGTTTCTCAAAAGCGAACTTTCATATCTGGAACCATTGGCTGTGAATGGATGAACTATATAAGATGCTATGTAACTTAGTCAGCGACTACACTTTTGGGAAACGCACCCCTGGGTGACTAATGTCTGGCTGAACTGTTAGGATCGCATAAATGAGCTCCTGAGAACAAAAGTGGTCTAACTCCATTTTTGCCTTTTTTTTTTTTTTTTTAGTTCTAATCTTAAAATGATTTCTACATAATCAATCTGTTAGTGCAATAATGGATTAACTCTGTAGTTCTAGAACTATACAATCCCCGGGGCATATGTTCCACACTTCAAGAATGCATAAAGTGCTCAGTGCAATAGACGTCCAAAATAAAAATAAATGAGGTAGACCACTCTTGTTCTAGGGGGCTCAGATCGAAAAGCGTCCTGCATGATTTCATACTGTAACACTACCATGTTAGTTACAAAACACTGTCGCTATTGCACTTACGCTCTATAAGAAAGGTCATTTTTGCCCCACTCACTTAGGTTTTTTTTAGTCTCTATTTGGGATCCAGCAGTATGCTAAGTATGCGGAAGTATAATCTGTACTTTGTTCAGCTGCCTGCGAGGCAGGAACTGTGCACCAGATGACCTATAATATACTCAGCAACAAAAGTTTCTGTGACACCAATATTGTTAATTATTTTTCATAACGCAATTATGAAATTGTCATACATGGTGATATCAGACTGAAACAGTACACGTAAACACAACATTGAAATGGAAATCATGAAAATGCGAGAAAATGACTTTGCACGTGAAAATGTGCGTAAATCATGCTTGTGGATGGCAATAAAAGAGGAGAATTTTTGGAATGTTCACATTGTGCCTGATGAACGACGGAAGCATCACTTATCGAAAACACAGCCATTTCGGATCAGGAACTCTACCCTCTAAATGCCAAGACTGTCTGAAAATGATCGGTGGAGGGCCATTGGGATGATTGAATCCGGAACCTCGCAGAGGGAAGTTGCTCATCACCTGAATGTCCACCGAAACACCATTTGGAACTTATGGCAGCGTCATCAGCAGACAAGACATGTCAGAGACCGTCCTCGCAGCGGCCGTCCACGAGTAACCACTCCCAGACAGGACAACTGGATTCGAACAATCCATCTCCGAAATCGATTCCAACCTGCAACCATAACTGCAAGAACGATACCTGGTTTGAGGCGACTGTCTGCACAGACAATCCGTCGTCGTCTCCGTCATTTTGGCATTGTCCCACGTCGGCCAGCAAGACGTCCAATACTCACAGTACAACACCGACGACTGCGTCTACAGTGGGCACAACAACATCGACGGTGGATCCAACGTCAGTGGGATCTTGTACTCTTCACTGATGAATCAAGATTCATGCTTAACCGATGTGATGGTCGTTTACGTGTATACCGTCGACGTGGAGAACGTTATGCCAACAACTGTGTTCAGGAATTTGATCGTTTTGGAGGTGGTAGTGTCATGATTTGGGGAGGGATCACGGCTAGAAACAGAACAGATTTGCTTGTTATTGATGGAAATCTGACAGGTCAAAGATATCGCGATGAAGTGCTACGGCCATTGGTGGTACCGTTTTTGATGCAACATGGTCCCGGAATAACGCTGCAACATGATAACGCCAGACCACACGTTGCAAGGATTGTACAGCAGTATCTGATGCAACAACATGTCAATGTCCTGCCATGGCCAGCCAGATTCCCAGACATGTCCCCAATCGAGCATTTTTGGGACGAGATGGATCGACGTTTGCGGCGGTTGGATAACCCGCCAGCTACACTCCAGGAATTGCGACAACGTCTACCTCAGATTTGGAAGGACATCCCACAGCAATTTCTGGCACATCTAATTCGGTCCATGCGCCGGAGATGCGTTGCTTGCATCATGGCACGAGGAAGTCACACCCGGTATTGAAGTGTGAAGGTCACAATTGGTTAGACGTCAGACAAGTGCTTCATGACGCATGAAAATGACATTTTTCGTTTTGAGTGACGTTGGCACTGAAAAGTCAGTGTTTCTCCTGTTAAATAAACATATTGATTGCATTGAGATCTTTGCGTGTCATTTATAACATACACATAAATGGTGTCACAGAAACTTTTGTTGCTGAGTATACATTAGAGGACAGTTTTTGGGCAATAGACAAAAAAAATTCTTTGTCCCAGCAATGCTGACGAAAGTTAATCATGGCTTATTAGCATACACTTACCACATTGTAATAATACAATGCTGGTTGAAAATCGGTAAAGTATCCCTTAGAGAACCTTTCACATGGGGTGCGTTTCCCTGAAGTACATTTGCTAACTATGTCACCAACCTACATAGTTCATCTGTTCAGTACATGATTCCAGCTATGTAGGTTAATATCTGTGCTTTCAGGAAATGCAACCCAGTCTGCAGCAAACCTGAGGTTGCTTGTCATTCCCTCCTGACTGGTGTTCTGTCAATTTCTTCACCCATCAAGATATGCTACCTTGCGGTTCTACGCATGCACAAAACCAACAATCTTGGGCTCTATTTCTTCCCTCACATCTTAAATACCATAAAATAATCTTGAAAATAGTTTTTTTAGAGCACTTTTTTGATTTATTGGCAAATAATTGCATGTGCACTCTGGCTTCTCCAGAAAATTCCGAAATGAAACGATATTAGCCTGCATTATGATGTCTTTAAATCAAACTTATCCAACTCATCGAAACATCTGTGTATGTTATAATGAGCTAATTAACGTCATGTAGGCTGATTCCTACTCCAAAATTTAGGCGAAAACAAAGACTTTGCGGTCACCCTGCCTTTAGGCAGCATTTTTAGACAAGGCAGCACAAATCATCAGAACACTGGCAACATTTTGCAGGCCACTGGGGTTGTTCGCATCTGAGACACAACAGTATTTCACCACACAATAGGGCACTGCCTGCAGTAAATCGATACATAAATAACAAGAACGTAATGTAATTTTCTCGCCATTTGCAGTAAAGTGCACAGATGATGTCATATTAGCAACTTCTGATCATGTAACTGGTCAGAATGGCTGCGCCCATGGAAACTTCTTTTTTTCTCTTAAAAAAAACAACAATTACTCCACCTCATGTTGTTCGATTTGCCTAAATACTGTTGGCCATGTCCAATGGCACAATCATCAAATAAAACATGTCAATAAGTAGGGGGGGGTAATTAAATTAATCCTGTTCAAAAGTGTAAATACCCTTAGTTCTTAATACTGTGCATTGCCCCTTTAGCATCAATGACAGCATTCAGTTTTTTTTGTGATAATTGTCTAGGTTCTTAATGCACCTTTCCGACTCACTCGAAGATTCTCTCCGATGGCATCAAGCATGCACAAGTGGTTTATCTCTTGGTTTTTTACAGACCGTGCAATTTAATCTGTTTGGTTCTGGTGAAAATGTAATGACTTTAAAGTGTTTTGGTGCAAAGTTTTGCGGGAATGTGACATGTTTTGGATGTGTTGCTGGTTGATTGAAAAAGGTAGACATCTGACAAACTTTTGTGACAGCTCGGCCGTTTGCTTTGGTAGGCCTGGTTGTGTGCCAGAGCAGTATAACTGAAAGAGGCTGGGCATTTAGGAGGGTCAAGTTTTCAATGCACTTACACAATAAATTGCCCATCAATATTACTGTTCCTAAAACAAAGGTTTATATCAGGGCTTTGCAAAGACTAGACTCTATGCTGATGGAAAATCAAAATATTTTTGGAAATAAATGCCAACAAGCAAAGTAAACACATTTCTTAGAACTACTGTTTACCGACGATGGTCTCAAAAGAAAATGACGTCACTTTCAACTCGCGCTGAGTGGTTGTAGATTCTACCATATTAGAGTAAAAATAGGCAACAAAAATGAATTATGTGCTTTTTTTCTCAAGCTCTTTAAAATATTGTTTCTGGGAATATTTATTCAGGAAAATTCATAAAATTTTATTGCTAAACCTGCCCACTGACATGATTGTGTGTGTACCATAAACTAAAAAGAGATCTTCTTAGTTCTTCTAACTTAGTTAGTTAGCACACACTAACCTGTTCTCATAATGCACTTTCGCCGGAGCACACAGTTGACTTGATCGTTCCCGGAGCTAACTAAAGTTAGCTGGGCTATTTTTTATTCATCGTGTTCAGGAATGGGAACTAATCAACAACACATACCACTGGTAGTTGTAAGTACGTGCACTGTGCGAGGAACAGGGCCGGCACCAGAACTGAAAATTCAGCGGCAAAGATGCATCCCAGTATGACAACAATTAGTCCTAGCTAGTTCTCAATCATTTTCCTTTATTAACAAGTTTTCCAATTGTAGTAATAATCAAGTGGCAATTGAAGACACAGCTTCTCTTCCCCATGCGATCGAACAGCGACAAAATAATGGGCTAAATACAGTACAGAAGAATAATTTTATTATAATTAGGTTTATGCGCTGGCACTCAGCGACAGAGAGAGTGTAGCATTCTGGAACTCTTCAGGGAATTAAGGTAATTTCAGAGGCAAGTACTTATGCCTGTTTTTGCAGCATGGGCACCGCAACTTGCAGTAAAAAAAGACAGCTGTCCGATTGGAAAATGTAAATGGATGACACCATGTACTTGTCACAAAAATTACCATAATTTGCTGAAAATTTATGAAATGCCGCTCACCCTGGGAAAAAAAAGTTCCCGTCGCTGAGTGCCAGTGCATTGTACCTCTGCTCCTGAATCAGTTCTGGCGGCGGCCCTGACGAGGAACAAGGTTGAAGGAATGTACATGTAGATTATAGAATGTGTTCCTTTCATCTGGAAACAATGTTTTTGAAACTTTCACTTGTTTGCGGTATTAAAAGGTGACAGAATGTGAAAATACCCTAGTTTACTGTAGAAATAGCTGCTTTCAGGCAATCATTCTTCTTACATACGCCAGAACACTTGCTCGACCTCAAATTTGACCTGCCCTGGGCAATAAGGCAAACGTTTATGCTTCTCACCTTTGACGTTGTTGACTGCTCTCCAAACATAACGCTTATGGTTGTGACCATTAAGTTCTTTTTTGTTCTTGTCACTCCAAATGACAGTATTTCAGAAGAGGTGTGTCAAGGAGTCATCTGGCATATTTTAGGTGGGCTTTTTTGTAGGATTGGTGAACTAATGGCTTCCTTCTAGCAACTCGACCATGCGGCTCATTGTTGTTTAAGTACCTCCCTATTGTATCTTTTGAAATGACCACACCATCTTTTTCCAGAGCATACTATATTTCTCTTGAGGTAGCTTGTGGATTTTTCTTGTGTCCAGAACAATTCTCCTTGCAGTTTGGGCTGAAATCTTCCTTGCCCTATCTTAATCACAGACTGAACAGTACTGACTGGCATGTTGAAGTCTGCAGATATCTTTTCATATCCTCTCCCATCTTTAAAAAGTTGAAGTACCTTGTTACAAAGGTACAATTCTTTTCCGCTTCCCGTGGCTGAGTTTCTAGCCAGATCAATGCATCCATTCAGGACCTAACAAAATCAATGACCATATACTGACACGAGTTACAATTCAAAAAGCCACAAGCGTGGAAAGTGAACCCTTAGTAGCCATTTGAACTTGAGTGTGTCACCGTGTGTCTGTATAACAAGGTCAAACATTCGAGGGTGTGTAAACTTATGATCAGGGCTGTTTTGATGATTTCAGTTATCATTATGATTTCAAGAGGAGCCAAACACCTATGTGATGATAAAGGACATCACATGATCACTATCACTACGTAAACGAACCAATGGAGACCATATATCCAAAGTGACACCAACCTTAACTCCTGGACAAGCTGTTTGTGAATATTGCAGCCAGTGGTTGTGCTAACAGCAAACTGATTGATTGATTGATTAGTGAGTGACGCTCGAGTCTCATCACAACACTCCTTCCTAAGCTTCGCTTTTCTGGGAGTAAAAAAGCGCTGCTGGATGAGAGGAGACATGAAAGGGTTTCACACAAGGGTAGTAACGGATATGTTTTGCAACTCAGGGTAAGTTTTTTTTTTTGGGAACAAGGCAAGTCTAATCTGAGTCATGTCACGAAGACAAAGCCCGGGACAGCTGAGGTGAGCTAGACTCGCCAGACGGTAAAATGTAACCGAGAAAAAAAATGCTGCGAAAAATAGAAGCCTTTGGGCTTTTTGCCTGCTGTTTGAGTCAGCTATGTGCTGACTCAAGATTAATTGGGACTCACACTCAGATCCACAATGCTCGTAAACTTAAAAAAGAGCTAGAAAATCTTAGGCCAAATTATGAACCATATTTTTCTTAGCTTTTGCTTAGTCATGCATAATATGAGTCAACTGCTTATGTTTTGGACACTTAATCATTAAAAATATGCTAATTTGTAACTGCTCAGGAGCAGTCAAGTGGCTCCCCCAGACATTTTTAATGCACACTAATTAGGCTTTTTGACGAATGTCTGCATCAGGAAGTTCTTAACACCTCATATGTGGTGTATTATTATTTAAAGAGACAAAATGGAGGGTACCCATGTGACATACCACCTGACAAGAAAGGCTAAAATGGAAAGAAAGGAAAATCTATTTCCAATACAGTATATACATAAATGTTTTCAGGGCACAAACAAGTAAAACTTCATAGAAGCTCATCACTTTCCATCAAGTAATAAAAGCTAAAGACAAGAGGCACTAATATCATTAAGCAGGGGAGCCGCTCCATGAGCATCACGCGAAGTATCAGCTGATCAAGGAGGTATAATATATTTCTTAAGGACCAGACATTTTAGTGCATGTATAGAAAACAAGAGCTCAAACTCTGGGTAGAGTTTATTACTGCAATTTACTACTATAAGCATCACAAAAGTACAAAACGGACAGAAAAACACGTAGCCTTACATATCCCACTTCAGCCAGTAGAATTTGGTGCACCCCACACCAACACCAGTGCAAGTGCTGCATATACTCTCATCCTTTGACAGCAAACAGCTATTCGGTTTTAAAGCCAATGAAAACATCACGGACAGGTTGGTTTGTGCTGCACTACGCAAGGACCATTGGATTCTTTGTCCCTGACAGTAGACCATGTGCTGCACAGACACACTCAATACATGCACAGTCAAAAGAAATTCAAAGACCCAAAGTATAAAAACTCAGTATCCTCATTTTTCAATTCATGCTCAACAAATGGGGTAATTTAAAAGCCATTCAAAAGTCTATGCCAACTCCTTTACATCTTGAAAACGAAACAGACAATACCCTTTCAAATAATAGAACATAAAGAGACAGGATTTAGGTTATCCCCTTGCAGAGCACTTCCTTAAAAATAGTCTCAAACAGAGGACTACAGGTTCTGGGTTATAGAAAAAATGAGTTTTAACCACAGAAGAGGAAATCAGGACAAATTACTCCTACAAAAGGAGAATTTTCTAACCCCGTCGGGACTCAACTCTTTCTTGTTTTCCTTAGTGCTTTGACGCATGTGTGCGTGCAAATGTATATCGTGTAATACATTATCCCTATTTGATCAGCTGACAAATGATATATTGCTTATGCTGAGATTCTTCTGTAAAAACATGATGTTGTCTTTTGCCTAAGCTTTGACTACTTGAGGCCCTGTACTAAGACCATGCAATGAGTAGGTTTGTTGTGCTGCAGAAAAATTTTTATATAGTATACTTTTATGTATCCTTTCTTTCCGTTTCAACCTATCTTGTGTGGTGATGCATCACATGGGTATCTGGGCACACCTCCCCCTCCACAAAAACCTGAGCCATTGGAGCAGTGTGAAGAACTGCCCGATGAGGGTATTAGTCAAAATACAATGTGATGTATGTGAGTGCCTAGCCCAGGGGTGGCCATCCTTTTTTGACATTAGGTCTAGTTTTATATTGGCCAGCCTGTAGAAATCAACGAGTCTGGTGGAGCCCTGAAACAAACAAAACTAGAAAAGCACTCAGAGAGCGCAGACCTCCGCCAGGGGGCAGCAAACCGAAAAGCACGGCGATCGGAACTCCGGCCCATTGGAAAGACTTGACATCTTGAACTTTGCCGTATATCTCAGCAGTACTTTGGCCTAGATATGCCAAAATTTAAGCAGCTGTTCCTTGACTTAATACCCACCTACCCTGAAAATTTCATCAAAATACAGCCATAAGTTTTTGAGTTATGTTGTACACAAACAAACCAACAAACAAATGCCACCGAAAACATAACCTCCTTGGCGGAGGTAATAAACCGAACTTACGCTGTTGGACCTATCACGATACAAAGTGCCAAATATACTTGCAAAATACAGTTGGGCCAAAGTCAGCATGCGACACTGGAACACTTTACTGCATTTTAGCTTGTGACTCAAGATATCAGCATATACAACTTACAAAATAGTTGGGACAAAGTGTAAATTGTGACTAAAATCAAAACGCAATGACTTTCAAATCACACCAGCCAGTATTTCGTCCCAACTATTTTGAAAATGTGGTTGTAGAATATTAGTTAGGTCTTGTTGAGTACTTTAAGAAACTCTAATGAGGTTTTTTATTTATGGGGGGGCGAAAGGGGGTCAGGGGAAAAAATGCTGTGGGACACTTTTACAGAATTAGGACACAGGTTTTCACATGAATATTTCAACTAAGCAGAAAGTGCTTATCATATTAAAAATTTAATGAATTTTTTTTCACGTTTTGAAATATTGCTAACTATAAGAAAAAAAAAGTTTGGTGAAAAAAAATTGAAAAATACAGTTTTTATGGGGGTTTAAGTAAGAGAAGGCAGCGCGATGCTGTTACTGCGACACTGTTACACAATGGTTCACCACTAATTTCCATTGAAATCTGAATGAAAAAACAATCAAAATAATCATCTTATTTTTATTGATTAATTATATTACATTCATATACAACCCCAATTCCTAAATAGTTGGGACAAAGTGTAAATTGTGAATAAAATCAAAACGCAATGACTTTCAAATCACACCTGCCAGTATTTTATTCACAATAGAACAGAGATAACATAGCAAATGTTGAAACTGAGAGATTTTACAATTTTATCCGCAAAATGCTCATTTCAAATTTTATGGCTGCTACGGGTCTCATAGGAGTTGGGACAGGGGCCTGTTTACCATGATGTAGCATCCCCTTTTTTTACACAGAGTGGAGGGGTCTGGGCATTGAAGAGACAAATTTCTTGAGGTTAGCCATTGGAATTTGATCCTACTCTTGTTTAATACAGGCTTCCAGCTGCTGGAAAAATATTTGTTTAAAAATATTAAGTTAGTAATTGTTACAGGCATGAATATTTTCATAAATGTATTCAAATCTATTTATTAATTTAGTCATTTTAATGAAGCCACCCCTCAAAGTTTAAAGCAGATTTGGTGTTTAAAGCAGATTCACATTCCAATTGCTTTCAATACAAGTACTACAACAACATTGCTTAACATTACTACTGTCTACAAGTCATCTCCAAGTTCCAGAATGGTTCTCAGTGGAACTGAGAAGACCTGGCATTACAGAGAACACAAAAAGGCTGAAAACCCTGATGGCTGGAAAGCTGTTGTCTCAGACCAAAACAGAGCAGCCAAAGCCAGAGAAACTGAAGCTGTCCATGCCAAGACCAGAGAAGGTGTAGCCAAACACAGAGCTGCTAAGTAGGAAGCACAGCTTGCTGAGCAGCGTCGCTTTGGCGCTCCTGTCGACAGCAACACTTCCAGCAGACCCATGCAATCCGTAAAATCTCCAGTCATCTTCCAAAGTCTTAAGTAGTCATCAAGGAGATCGTCAAGCAGAATCCAGCGCCTGTCAGTGTCCCTGTGCTGCCTACTCCACCTAAATCAGCACACAACAGAGATCAAGATGAGGTCCGTTCCAGAGTCATGGGCTTCTACCTTCATCAAGACATCAGCTGGACAACCCCTGATCGCAAGGACTACATCACCGTGATCTGGGATGGTGAGAAGGTGACAGAGAAGAGGCGCTACCTAGTGATGACCATCCAAGAGGCCTACAACCTCCACAAGCAGGAGTTCCCTGATGACACTATCAGCCAGACCTCCTTCCAGCGCCTGCGGCCAGTTGTAGCCCTCTGCAGAGACAGCGTCCCCCTCAATGTCTGCGTGTGTCTACAATGAGAACCTGAGCCTGCTGCTCCAGTCCATCCGCCACCTCAAGTGCCTGCTAGCTGACCACCATGAACTCTTAGAGACTACTGTCTGTGACAAGTCTCAGGCTTGTCTGTTTGGCAAGTTTGCAACCTGTTCAGACAGAGTAACCTTCAACAAGCTATCAGCGCAGATCAGTGACCTTCAGCTTGGTGATCCAGTATCCTGGTATGAGTGGGCTGAGTGCGACGATGGCAGAGTTGACAACCTGACCCGTGATGGTACCGTGTCTTATGTGCTTAAGAACCTCTCCACCAGACACCCTGGCTTCAAGATCCACTACTTCGTGTGGGACCAGCAGGCCAGAATCTTCAAGGACCTGCACTCCAACCCTCGACCCAAACAGGCAGTGTTCTAGATTGACTTCTCAGAGAACCCGTCCGTCATCCACTTCGATGAAGTCCAGAGCGCCCACTGGTCACACACCCAGACAGCACTCTTCACTGCAGTTGGTTGGACAGCACCCGGTACCTTCTTCTTTGGTGTGGTGTCAGACTAACTGGCCCATGATAATGCTGCCGCCACCTTCATCGACCACGTGGTGGATGAACTACTCTCCAAGCTTCCAGCCGGCATTACCGAACTGGACATCATCAGTGACGGGGCGACACAACACTTCAAGAACAAGTTCCTGGTGATGTACATCACAACCCTGCTGGAGAGGAAGGGGATCCTGGTGAGGTGGCATTTCCTGGCGATATTGTGATATTGTAAATATGTTGATATGTAATATTTGTAGTATTTGTTACAACCCCAATTCTGAAATAGTTGGGGCGAAGTGTAAATTGTGAATAAAATCAAAATACAATGACTTTCAGATCACATCATGTTTTTAAAAATAGAACAAAGATAATATTTTGAAAGTTGAAACAGACGTTTTGCATCTGTATCAACAACATGAGCTCATTTCAAATTTTCTGGCTGCAACAGGTCTAAAAAAAAATTGGGACACATGCAAAAAAGGGCTGAAAAAGCAATTAATAAATAAGAGAATCAGCTGAAAGAACACTTAGCAAGTAATTACATTCACTGGCAAATAAATAAAAAACAATTTAAAAAGGAAGGCCAGAAGTTTCATCTGTAATAGTGTTCAGTACTTGAACTTTTGATCTTGCGAAAATGAAGATTCACACAGGTTGATTGATCCATTTCGTTGCTTCTCTCATCGTCCTCCTCAGTATCCTGGAGGGCAAAATACAGTTGCATCCTCCATCCTTGAGATTTTTAATGTTTCCATATGTTTTAAATTTTTGAATAATTACATGGACAGCGCTCAGTGGCATATTCAATGGAATCCCTGTGTTTCCAAAGGACCCAACTCCAAGGCACACTTTTCCAAGAAAGGCAAAAATTTATATATTTTTTTTGCCGATATGTTATGACCCATGTATTTTTAGTTCATTTCAAGATTAAGTATCATTAAGATACCTTCCGCTGAAAATAAAAGAAATTTCCTCTTTTTGTTATAAGATATACAGACCTCTAATTCATTGGAGTTGGGTCCTTTGTTACCTCAGTGATTCAGTTGTTTGGGAATCTTCTTGTAGCCATTATCAGATTTATCAAGGTCGATGACCATCTGCATCTTCTCAACTGACAGTTGTTTTGTTTTCTTCATGGTGTTCAATGACAAAGGGATACTGCATGTGTATTAGGCCTCATTTTTATACCCTAGTGAAACAGGAAGTGATTTAATGGCTCAATATACTGTAGTTCCTTAACAATTCAATAAAACTTAAATAAGTGGAATTTAATACCTGGTTTAACTTAGATGTTATTTAAAATAATCTTTAAGGGTGCCGTTAATTTTTAAACCTTGATTTGGGGGAAATAGATTTTAACTTAAATCAGCAAATGATTTTGGTTGGTTCCATTGGATCACTAATGTCCAGTATTTCTGACAACTTGTTATGTAGAGTTCCTCAATAAATAAAATTTTTAGATTTTTTTTTTTTTAATTTGGCATCTCCAATCCCACCTGAATCTGGAAAGCCCAATTGGCGAACTATGTACAAGGCTTGCTCATGTGCGACCCCTTGTTGCCAACTCAGGAGAGCGAAGACAGTTCACGGCTCTCCTCCGAAGCACGTGCCTGTCAGCCACCGCTTCTTATACACTCATTGGTTGAATCTTCGCAAGTTCAGAACGAGGGTGGAGGATACCTGGACATGACCAGGCTTAGAGTCTTCCTGACGAGCGCCCGTCTGGCCAACAGGAGGCGCTTGAGCAACGAACAAAGCTGTTTATTTTACTTCCCATTTCCGACAGTCCCTTCCAAATTTGAAACCCTATAGCGCTATAGCCAATTGTTCGCTACTCTGAAAAAGCTTCCGACCACTGCCGGTTGGTACGACCGGGGCTCGAACCCGCGACGTGATACTCACCTCTGCACTGCAACGCAGTGCCTTAACCGAGCGAGCTATCCGGCAGCTGCTAGAATTTTTTAAAGTATTGAATGTGCATTGCCAGTCAGGAGCGCCAGTCATTTTGGAGCCCGCTGTAGCAGCAGATAACAGAACATGGAACATTTTTTTTATTTCTTTCACTACTACAGCTACATGTAACCCCATATCTCTACAAAAGATCTAAAGTTTGCCAATGTCAGATCAAAAACGGTACCATTTCTTTATAGACGCTAGGTATTGATGACTTTGGAACTAATGTAGTGGAAACAGGAATGATGTTGAACAAACTGTTTGGATGCAGTGACTCAGTCTGTCTGGGGGAGGGAGCCCAGACAGTCTGCAGGAGGGAGGTCAGTCAGTCTGGAGGAGGCAGCTCAATCAGTCGGGATGAGGTGGCTAATTATGTCTGGAAGTGAAAGCTCAGTGAGTCTGGAGGAGGGAGCTCAGTTCATCCAAAGGAGGAGCCCAGTCAGTCTATAGGAGGGAGATAACTCTGTCTCTAAGAGGGAACGCAGTCAGTGGCAGGGAGGTAGCTCAGTCTGTAGGATGAAGCCCACTTCATCTGGGGGCAGGAGTTCGGTCAGTTTGGAGGAGGTAGCTCAGTTTGTACGAGGTCCCTAAGTCTGTGTGAAGGAGTAGACTTAGTCAGTCTGGAGGAAGTGGTTTAGTTCATGTGGAGGATGAAGCTCAGTCAGTCTGGAGCAGGTAGCTCATTCAGTTAGTCTGGATGAGGTCCCAAACTCGGGCAGAGGTCCATCCTCCGAACAATCTGCAGGAGGTGGCTCAGTCTGTCTGGAGGGGAGAACTCAGTCAGTCTGGATAAAATAGGTCAGTCTCTCTGGAGGAGGGGGTCCTGTCAGTCTGGAGGAGATAACTCAATCCATCCAGTTGAAGGAGCTCCATCAGTCAAGAGGGAGAAGATCAGTCCGTTCAGAGGAGGGAGCTACATCAGTATGGAGGGGGTAGCTCAGTTAATCTGGAGAAGAGAGTTCAGTCAATCTGAAGAATAAAGCTCCGACAATCTGGAGGATGTAGCTCTGATAAGGAAGCTCAGTCGGCCTGAAGGAAGAAGCTCTTTTTGTGGATAAAGCTCTGAGCTGACAAGCAGAGAGAAGTGGAGTGGGAGATGTAAATTTGGTAGCAAAGATTTGTTAGTCAGCTGACCTGAGGAGATGAAGTGAGTGTGCGCAAAAATTACTGAGAAGAATCCTTGCAAAAAAATCTTTGGCAGAAAACCTATGGAAGGTAAAAGAAGGTATCGCCAACACAGTCTTGAGGTCAGCTTTAAGAAAGTTACTCTCAGACTATCACGGGCTCAACTTAGTACAGACTCTATGCCGTGCAGGATTTAGTGAGGACACAGACATTGCAGTCTACACTATTGGTTACATCAGGCCCTAACTCTGTCCCTCAACTGTAAAAAGAGTGTGAGGGTAAACCTAAGTAAAGCCTGTACATATGCCTTCATTTGTTAGTCATTGGGGGTGAAACTTAGGCTGGACTGATGTGGGGAAATATCTTTTTTGTTTTCGTGAGAATTATCAACAGCAAAACGTTCAGAGAACTTTCAGTGGATATTAATCGTTTAGCCTAACCAATTATTGAGGAAACAAAAACATTGACTCGTTTTTGTGAGGTAGCGATCCGGAACCAAATGGGAGGACACGGGATTGCAAAAATAAGGAGCTTTATTGAGCGAGGGGGGTAACCCCCGCAGGGCAGTTGGCAACAGTACAGAATCAGCAATCCAAAAATCAAATTCCAATGGGACAGAGCAGAGTTCGTAAACAGGGCAGCAATCACCAAAATCGTAATCAGCCAAAATAGATTCAGTACACAGGCAATGGCTTGAGGGAGAAGCAAACTCAGAAACCAGAAGGGCAGTCCGAATCGTTATGAGGGCAGCAATCCACAAAATTGAGGTCGGGCAGAAAAAGGTCAAAACACACAGATGCAACAGTAATCAAAAATCAGAAGTCGGGCAATCCAGTCAGAATCAGAAACTCAATGAATGCAAGGCGAGAGAATAGCAGCACAGGTAAACACGGGAACGATCTGACAGGGAATGGAAGTGAAAAGACACCTAATATACACTTCTGGGAAGATCACATGGGGAGAATCACAGGTGCAGGAAGTCAGACTGATTACAAGGGGAAGGCACATGAGGAAGAGCCTAATCACATGAAATTAGCCAAAGCCAAAACGTGGACAGGGAACACGAGACATTCCTATAAACAAACATACGGCTCCAGTAACGGAGTTTCTAACGTGCATAGATTAATGAGAAACACGACAGCGTGATCAGGTGCAAGCTTTCACAGAAAATGCAGCAAAGGTAATCAGGGAGAGCAGAGAGGCGGAGACTAGAACAGGGCGAGTGCTGAGAGCTTGTTAATCAATTAGTAAGTGCAACTATACAAATCCTTGGTGCTCATTAGTAAGTTAGTATTATATACAAGGTTAGTTGTTGTTAGTAATCTCAGGGGAAAATAATAAACTTTTAGTATTGTTAGTAGATAGAAAAGAAGAGTGAAGCCAGCAAACGAGATCGGAAAGAAGTTTGAAAACCAGAATCCAATAAATCACCCGAAGAGTGAAACACAAGACTGGGGCTGAGTGCAATGACAGGACATGAGACCAGACGGGGGAGACAAAGTGCAAAGCAAAATGGAAAATATGAACCGGAATGATAATATGGCAAAATGTAAAACATGGAAAAGTAAACTAAGGTAAAACATGACAAATAAAAGTAACCAATACACAAAACATAATACAAAGAATATTCAGAAAAAGCAGTGGTCACTAAATACCAGAATCGATCATGGCAAGGCCAGGCACAGAACTTAAACTAGGCTTGAACATGGCCAAGGCAGACATGGCAGGATCATAACAGTTTCACTTTAAAGATTATGAATTTTTCTACAACGTATTTATAGCGATTTTCTTCAAATGATGATCAAAACAATGTTTAAAATGAGAGCATTGAAACAAAAGTGATGCTGTGATCTTTAATGACAGCACTTGAAGTGAAAGGGATTCAATATAGGTTTAATATGCTTTCAGATAACTTCCATCGCAGGCACTTGGACCACACTACTGTTATCTCCAATTTGGTCATAATTCACCAAGATAAAGTTATGGACCTTTCTGGCCTTCCTGTCCATAATTGCTTCCATCTGAGGAAGTTGAACAGCTGCTTTGGCTTAATATATAACAATTTATGCTGTGTTAAGAAGCACCCCTCTACTTCCAGTTGTTGTCTGATTATATAATTCGAGGCCATTACTATACACCCTGGGATTCAGCTTGGTTAAGTTGCATTGGTTCTCCAGACTGCAATATGATTTGTAGCATTCAGACTAAATTTAGTAACAGAAGATAGAGAAGCTGTGTTCTTAAAACAAGACACTCATTCTAGAAACAGATCCCTTAAAAAAATCAATGGGAGGAGTATTTTGTCACTTTTTAAAAATCTTAAACCAGCAAAACAAACCAATATGAGTAAAAGCTCACAGAAATGTCAACACTGCAGAATAGATTAACCCCAATGTGGCCTAGGTTGTACCAGTATATATTGTGGTTAACTCATGGTCAACTAGAAAACATTCAGCTTTCATATCTTTCTCCAGGGTTGTTGGATGTTTTTTTCACAGACTTCTAGTTTTAATTCCAATGATCTGTGTATAATAGCAGGTCTGCTGCCTAGCCTTGAATCCGGTTTGCCAGAAATTTCCATTCCTGCGACTACAGGCCAAATTATCAGAAATAAAAGTACAAAGACATGTTTCCAGCACAGATGGTTCAGGCACCAATGGATGCTGATGGAAACGATCATGGAAAAATATGGTTGGCTGTTGGGTTCTCTCTAGGTGAAGGCACCACTTGTGACGCAAGAGTGGCAATCATGGTCTCCGATAAGTTCTACTGTCTCACAGTTCTAGCGCACTATTGCCATCACACTGCTAAGGGCCTTTGGAGGGGCACAGTCAGTAGGCTAATATTGCTGGTCCTTTTAGCATCTCCTTTTGGTTATCCAGGTGCCATTGGGTTGCTCTGTGAACAAACATGTTTGAGTTTCCTCCACTCATGTTCTGGCAAGGCGAGGACCATGGCAAAGATCAGCATAAAGCATAGAATTCCTTTAAAATTCACATGTAGACTGGATGGGCAAACTGCCACGACTCCTCCAGTATCCGTGCGAGGATAAAGAGTTGGTCCACTGTCCCACGGCATTGTTCCTCCTGAATCAAAGGTTCGATAATCGGGCGGAGCCTCCTTTCCAGCACCCTGAAATGGACATTTCCTGGGAGGCTGAGTAGTGTGATCCCCCTATAATTGGAGCTCACCCTCTGGTCCCCTTTTTTTTAAAAATGGGAGCCACCACCCCAGTCTGCCAGTCCATGGGTACTGTACCTGACATCCATGCGACGTTGAACAGTCAATAGATACAGTATGTTAATATTTAATATGTTAATTTGATGTTAATATTCCCACAGCCATGAGCAGAATTCCTGCATTTTGAAATCCATGCCACTGACCATAAATATAACTCCTCAGAATGTTAGTAAGGCTGCATTAGTTGTGCAAGAGGTAACACTGGTAATATGTGGCTGTGTAGCTTCTGCCACAGTCAGAATCTGTAGACAAGGAAATTAGCCACCAACCAAGCAGTCCAAAATGCAAAAATAGTGGTCTTTATTTCAGTCCGAGTCCAAAGCCAGGTAATCACAGTGGCGGTACAGATGGGCAAGGCAAAAAACAGAGTCCAAAGACAGGAAGGGGTTCAAAAGCCAAAAAGCGCAGGTAACAGTACCAAATCATAAGGCAGTGGGAGTGTTGAGTGTTCGAAATCTGAATTCAAAACCAGGGCAGCAATACACAGAAATTGTGGTCAGGCAGAAAAAGGGTCGTAATCAGAAGGCAAACAAATCCAGGCGGGCACAGACAGAAATCAGAATCAGGCAAAAGGGTGTCATAGTATCGCAAACAAATCACTGACATACAAGGAGTTCAGCACGGGAAAAGTTGATCAGTTTGACCAGGGCCAAGCAGAAGTGAGGGACTTTTATACACAAGGGAAGTAACGAGCTAGGCGGGGCAACAGTCATGAGGGATAATCTAAACACTGACTGAGAGTGGAAAACACAAGAGTTAATAAAACAATACAAAATGGGAAAGAAGACTAGCTTTCACAAGACTTCCTTAAACAACAAGGGCTCCAAGGTGTGCATAAGTAGAGAGAGATGGAAGAAACAGATTAGTATACAAGATAGTTGCAAAGTCTCCACAAAAACAGAGGAAAAGCACTGGGAGAGCAAAGAGGGAGGAGTTACAGATTAGAGTGGAAATTGGAGAGAATCAATTAGTTGAGTTAGTGGTCTGTGTGGTAGTTAGTATGTTATCTACAGGATTAGTATATTATTTAGGATTAGAAATTAAACTAGACAAAACAGAGTGCTAGTAGGGTTAGTACTTAATTAGTCATTTAGAGTTGAAGAAAGTAAACAAGGCGTGAAAAAACTTGTGACACACCTACAGGCCTACCAAAGAAAACGTAGCCTCAGCACACAAAAACTTTGAAATGCCTACATTAATCGCGGAAATAGCAACATAAAAATAATACCCCGCTACCGAAACTGCAAAAACCGCAACATAAACTGTTGACTCGTAGCATAAGACTATGAAACTGCAACATCTTCTATCTCATCCGTCTTTGCCAATTACTGCGCTTGCGCGTACCGGCCCAGGCTGCTTTCAAAGATGGCGGAATCAGGCGTGTCTCCTTCGGTTGGTAAGTAAAACTTCCAAATATGACGTTATTGTTAATGCAGATGTTTAACAATGAATTGTAAGATGTAGCTGTTACATCCACAGTCTCGTAAATTCGCTTATTTTAGCATGTCACCCTGCCGAAAATGAACGATGCACTGTCGATTTCGCTATAGTCTTAGAGTTGCCAACTTGACGGCTTTCTCGCTGAATCTGGCAACTTTCCAAATCGGGATTATTTGTCCTCTCAAGACGTATACTAGTTGCAGCTTTTACGTTGGTTGTTAATAAAAGGTTTTTTCACTTTTTTTGACGAAGATATATTTGTGCCACAATGTCGGTATTTTGGTAGAATATTGTGAAGAACTATATGATGAGAATAATGAAAATAATCAAATTAGCGAAATCCTGGAATAATCATAACAAAAAAATCCTTTGTTATTTCGTCATCAATCGAAATTATACAGGGAAATGAGTCGGACGGTTGGGTTCAATATTTAAGTTGAGACAAAAATTTCAAGTCAATTGGAAGTTTTATTGCCATTGATCCAGGAAATTAGGCTGCATAAGAATGAATGTTTCATGGGCACTATCTTAGAAATGAGGAGGGTACATGAGAGGTATTTTATTTTTGTATCAGAGAAGAGCCCTGGGGAATGATACTGTTTTAAGTTTGTGAAATGTTATATAAATGTATATTATAAAATTGTTTCTCAATGATAAAATTATGTGCTAGTTACATTCTGAACTCTGAATCTGAGCCATTGCAGGGGAGGCATGTGAAAATATTCATGTACATGCCACAAACATGTAAAACAATGGAGCATTTAGTTCATGTGGCAGAGCTGAAGAGAAAATTCATTGTTATTTTAATTTAGCCTTACCCTGTCCTCTTATTCATGTTCAGAAAATTGGATCTTAGTATTTTTTTACAATGATGTGCTAGCCAATATATTTTTCTTTAACACACACACACTGTATGGGTAATATTGCTTATATAGCCCTTCAATATATAATGTGATGTAAATGGAGCTAAAACAATAATAGTGTTAGAGAATTTATGATGAATATTCATTTGAAATATATTTTCATTGCAGCTCATCTCATCAATGCAATGTACAGTGACAAACATGAAGATGACAACTCTGACCCAGAAGTTCTCCCGGAGAGTCAAGAGATTCCATCCGTTAAAGATGACTCTAATGTAGATGTAGAGGTTATACTGGAGACTCAAGACGACAGTAGTGGGAATATAGGGCTCAACACTTTACACCAGTGACAGGTTCATCGGGTATGAACTTGCACTAGAAACTGAAATGAGAGAAATAAAAAGGCAACTTAATTGTACGAAGTGTACAAATATACACTGGTATGACATGCAACATGATACACAATAATTGTGAATCAGTATGCAACAATATGAAAAGACTTTTTAAAGTATATATTTTATCATCATTTTATTGTGGTGGTTCACATTTTGAAAAACACTATTTCAGGTTCCCTCTAATTTTCACAGTCATATCAGTTTTAGGGTCAGTCAGATCTGTAAACCAAGTGGAAAAAAAGGCCTCAGCTTGAAGTACTTAAGTTTAGTTCAATTTTCAAATAGGTGGACGTCACATTGTTCAACATACCTACATACATACTAAACCATATCACATATGCCGCCATGTTCAATGTTTTCACAATTGGGTATATAATATTCTATATATGCTGATCAATGTACAACAAATTTAACAATACAGAACAAGAGATTACACAGAAGTATGGAGAATGATGAATTAAATGCTTCCATTGTTTTACATGTTTGTGGCATGTATATGCATATTTTCACATGCCTCCCCTGCAATGGCTCAAATTTAGAGTTCAGAATGTAACTAGCACATAATTTTATCATTGAGAAACAATTTTATAATACACATTTATATAACATTTCACAAACTTAAAACAGTATCATTCCCCAGGGCTCTTCTCTGATACAAAAATAAAATACCTCTTATGTACCCTCCTCATTTCTAAGATAGTGCCCATGAAACATTCATTCTTATGCAGCCTAATTTCCTGGATCAATGGCAATAAAACTTCCAATTGACTTGAAATTTTTGTCTCAACTTAAATATTAAACCCAACCTTCCGACTCATTTCCCTGTATAATTTCGATTGATGACGAAATAACAAAGGATTTTTTTGTTATGATTATTCCAGGATTTCGCTAATTTGATTATTGTCTCTGTTATGGCCCCAATTTGTTATTACATTACAACACAACAGCAGCAGCAACAGCAAGGGATGACAGACACAGTTTTAAAAACTTAAACACATTTAATGAACAAAGACAATAACTAACAATAACCTACAACTAAATGACCAAGATTGAATAAAAAAAAAAAGAAATATTTACAGTCCCTTTGGTGGGTTTCCTGGTGATGTGTTGGGTGAGGAAAAAGGCTCAAACACAGGCAAAAATCCACAAAAGAAACTTCACAGGTCTTGAACAGAAATGACAGGTCTGGTCACACGTATCCTTCTTCTTGCAATTTCTCCTACCACTTTACTGTCTCAATTCTTTTCCTTATATACTCTTTTGCAGACCCCACCCACATTTAGACCTCTTTTTTTAATTTTCGGGGACTTTCCCCAGACATGCCCAGGACATGTCTAAACATAACTCCAGTCTGGGCTTAACAAAAAAAAGATAAATACTGCCATCTAGTGGCCTATATTCACATTACATCTCTCCAAAATACCGACATTGTGGCACAAATATATCTTCATCAAAAAAAGTGAAAAAACCTTTTATTAACAACCAACATATAAGCTGCAACTAGTATACGTCTTGAGTGGACAAACAATCCCAATTTGGAAAGTCACCAGATTTAGCGAGAAAGCCGTCAAGTTGGCAACTCTAAGACTAGCGAAATCGACAGTGCATCGTTCATTTTCGGCAGGGTGACATGCTAAAATAAGCGAATTTACGGGACTGTGGATGTAACAGCTACGTCTTACAATTCATTGTTAAACATCTGCATTAACAATAACGTCATATTTGGAAGTTTTACTTACCAACCGAAGGAGACACGCCTGATTCCGCTATCTCTGAAAGCAGCCTGGGCCGGTACGCGCAAGCGCAGTAATTGGCAAAGACGGATGAGATAGAAGATGTTGCAGTTTCATAGTCTTATGCTACGAGTCAACAGTTTATGTTGCGGTTTTTGCAGTTTCAGTAGCGGGGTATTATTTTTCTGTTGCTATTTCCGCGATTAATGTAGGCATTTCAAAGTTTTTGTGTGCTGAGGCTACGTTTTCTTTGGTAGGCCTGACCTAGAAACTTACAAAATCACCTGAAAAGAGACAGCTGGCAGACAGGGACGTGCTCTGGCAAAGAACATAGAAAACACAAGACATTACAGGGGAAAACAATGTACATGAAACTGGCAAATCATAAGGCAGCTAATACAAAATGCATTATCTAATAAACCAAGCGGAAAATACACCAGAACAGGCAGAATCACGGATCATCACGGATCATAACATAAAAGCCTTCTTTAAATGTTTTTGGGAAACTTCCTGTCTTTGGGGCTGAACGGTGGTTTGCAGCATTTAAGTTGCTGCAGTCTTTTCATTGTTCACACTGACACAGATCAGCCTACTTCCTGGAAGGTGAGCTTGATCTGGACAACAGTTGTGAGGGGATTTTTCTTTTCTGGGGAAAGAATGCTTTTGTCGCTCTCAAAAGTTGCTAATTGTGGTCTGCTGAGCCTTTGGGTGCTCCTGACCTCACTAGCGTGTTCTTTCTTCTTTAGAATCAGGTGTTTATTTGAGATGACCTCACCTTGCATTTCCACAATATCTCTTCTTGGTTTCTTTTGATTCTTCAGCCTACTAATGGCTTGCTTTAAGCTTCATTTCAAGAGCTCACAGGGACTGATTCCAAATCCAAACATCTGGTTTGCTTGGCACTGTTTTAAAGTGCAATCTTCTTAGCAGGGGCAATGCTAAGGGGAGAGGAACCATGAATCAGTAGTCGTGGTGCACCTGGGCTTGTCTGTGATCATGTTCCTGAGCAATAATGCAGCCACCTTGTTTCAAAAGGCCTGCCTGCATCAACTTCCAGAAAAATCTAACAGGAACATCAACAAATGAAACAGAATGTGAAATGTCTTGCTGTTTTAAATTTGATTCAGTGGACAGATCTGTTTCCAAATCCTTCGCTGTTTTAGCAGAAGTCACCTTTAACGACTGAGAAGGACTAAATAAGCATATCACACAGTCCGAGATAGATAGGAAGGAGAAACCGAGAGAGAAAGGTGAAACAGAGAGGGTGGAAGTAGTCAATCAATCACTTATGTGCAGGTGTGGTTTATTGTAGGCAATGGCGCATGCATGAACTTGATGGTAGTGAGAATTTGAAGCACCTTATTGCTGATAATGTTCCATGAGTTGTTTGAATGGGTAATTTGGAAAAGGCAAACAGAAAAATTAACATCAGGGACTACAAGTGCAGCTGGTCAATACAGATTCAAAGAAGACCCTGCAAACTGATGATTCAACATATTCTCTTCACCCATAACTCTCTCATGCCCCCCATACACACTGGCAGTTCTCTCCTTCACTCTCCACACTGACACAATACCACCTAACATCACCAACGCGCACACACACACACAATTCTCTCTCTTCATCCCTCACACAGTGAAGACTCTCTCCTCCCTCCCACACACTTGCAGCCCAACACCGATATCTCTGGTACGTGGACCACTCAATCATGGACAGTATGTCAGACACCCGTATCGGACAGGATCGATCATTCAGCAACTGGGACACAAAGCGCATCAGCTGTCAGAGCGGAGTGCAAGCTTTTTGAATATGGCGACAGCCAGGGATAAAACCATCCACGCCTGCCAGAGAGCAGCTGATTCTTCTCACCATCGTGCCCCTTGTGAAAGAGGAACCAATTATCCCCACCCCAACTTGGACATCCCCTCAAGCCTAATAACACTGCAGGCTGCTCTTTTGCTGACTTAACATGCCAATGTCTTTAATGAGTCTGTGCCTTCTCCCAGATGCAAAAATTACTCAACCTATAAAGGTGCAGTTCTTGAAGAAAATTTTGAGGCTAGCTGAAAGCTTGACCGGCATTGTAATTTATAGTGTAAGAGTAATAATCATTGTAGAGTTGTGTTTTTTACAGTGGTAGCCACAGCCTACAAGTAACAATCATTGCAAAATTAATACTCGTATTATTTATAGTAGCTGACCTCATCATTTTGGATGCCAATTAGCCACTCATAGTTCTTTTGAATTACTATGAAGATATGAGTTGGTGTTTTATACGTATGTTTTTAGATTGTTGTATGGATAAATAAGCTGATATTTGGAGGTTGCTTGAATCTTCCTTGTTTTTGTTGGTTACTATGGTGTTTACCATGTGTTCTTACATGTTTAATTATTAAGACATATTTTATCATTGTGATACAGTCAATCATTTATCCCTTATTAATTAATTTCCATTTTTAACTGATATTTTTTTGAGACACTAAGCCCCGCCCCTAGAAAACGGGCACATTGGGTCATGTGATCTTATACATCATCGGTTGAAATTGTTAACAGTCGAGGGTTCTGCTCTGGATGCTCGGAGTGCTGGAGGGAAAATTTCTGCCATCTCTTAACCTGACAATCCGCCTTCCATGAGCTATGAAGCATAATACACATTCATGAATTATCTTGTCAATCATTCTCGTACCTAAATTCATTTTGCTTTCTACCTGCAGCCCGCAGGAATATGAGTGAGGTCCATCTGGGTTGTAAAGCTGTCTCATTTGCTCAGTCACTATCACTTTATGAACCAAGAATCCAACTCTGACTCTCCTGACAACTGAAACTCACACCAATGCTAATCTAACTCTCTAATACTAATTAATAATCAGTCATACTCATACCAATAAATGAAAGAGAATGTAAAATGGAATGTAACTTTTTCTTCATAATAATTAGCAAACAACAAAAGCTTCAAAGTTCAAAGCCCTTCAGTGCCTTGGACAAAGAGAAATCCAAAGTCAAGTATTAATATGATCTATATGATAATATGAAATGCAGGTTTGTCAATTTGTTGGGTAAGAAACAATGCTATCAGGGCTCATGTTGTCAGTGCTCACTCCTCAATATTTCCAAAACTGTACACTACAGCGATACAACTACAAAGTTCCAAAAATCACTTCGTACTAACGGGTTTAAGTGCATCGCTTTAGAGTTGAGACCATTCTCGTTTTTCTTTTTGTATTTAACACCTGTGTTAGTGAACACCTAGGTTGTGTGATAACAGATAAAAACATTGGTAACATAAGTATACGATGACAAAGTGATTTCAAATTATGCTATGTATTATATTATCTCTCCAGAAGTTGACCTTTGTCCGCGATGCAAGCACAAACATATTTACAATTTATTGGGGAAAGTATTACATATTCAGCCTCTACCAATATCAAATGAAATCAACCCTTAAGCTTAAACCAGGAGCAGTGCCACGCAAAATGCACGAAGGGGTTTTTGCTTGACCAAGTTCTGAGAATCAAGTACGAGGGGCAGCTGATAAAAGGAAAAAGAGTAGGCTGAGTCTATTGCTTTGTGCTGCTTTTTAGCTCGCACCTACTGTTGCCGGCTCGCTGGCCGGGAGAGGGCGGCTGATGGTGCACCGTTGATAGTCCACAGTGTCTGGTGCAGCCACGTGGTGGCATAGGATCTTCTAAATCTACACCTACATACCGATGCGGTGAAAATGAAATTGATTGTTTGATTTATTGTCACCAAAGCCCTTTATAACATGTGTCTGTGGTCTGATGTTCCTGGGGTAGAGATCTACAAAACCCAAAACCAGTGAAGTTGGTACGTTGTGTAAATCATAAATAAAAACAGAATACAATGATTTGCAAATCCTTTTCAACCCATATTCAATTGAATACACTGCAAAGACAAGTTACTTAATGTTCGAACAGGTAAACTTTGTAATTTTTTGCAAATATTAGCTCATTTGGAATTTGATGCCTGCAACATGTTTCAAAAAAGCTGGCACAAGTGGCAAAAAAGACTGAGAGAGTTGAGGAATGCTCATCAAACACTTATTTGAAACATCCCACAGGTGAACGAGCTAATTGGGAACAGGTGGGTGCCATGATTGGGTATAAAAGCAGCTTCCCTGAAATGCTCAGTCATTCACAAACAAGGATGAGGCGAGGGTCACCACTTAGTGAAAAAATGCGTGAGCTGATTGTCGAACAGTTTAAAAACAACATTCCTCAACGAGCTATTGCAAGAAATTTAGGGATTTCATCATCTACGGTCCGTAATATCGTCAAAAGGTTCAGAGAATCTGGAGAAATCACTGCACGTAAGCGACGAGGCCGAAAACCAACATTGAATGCCCTTGACCTTCGATCCGTCAGGCGGTACTGCATCAAAAACCGACATCAGTGTGTAAAGGACATCAACACATGGGCTCAGGAACACTTCAGAAAACCACTGTCAGTAACTACAGTTTGTCGCTACATCTGCAAGTGCAAGTTAAAACTCTACAATGCAAAGCGAAAGCCATTTATCAACAGCACCCAGAAACGCCGCCGGCTTCGCTGGGCCCAAGCTCATCTAAGATGGATTGATGCAAAGTGGATAAGTGTTCTGTGCTCTGACGAGTCTACATTTCAAATTGTTTTTGGAAACTGTGGACGTCGTGTCCTCTGGACCAAAGAGGAAAAGAACCATCCGGACTGTTATTGGCGCAAAGTTCAAAAGCCAGCATCTGTGATGGTATGGGGGTGTATTAGTGCCCAAGGCATGGGCAACTTACACATATGTGAAGGCACCATTAATGCTGAAAGGTACATACAGGTTTTGAAGCATTATTTGTTGCCATCCAAGCAACGTCTTTTTCATGGACGCCCCTGCTTATTTCAGCAAGACAATGCCAAGCCACATTCTGCACGTGTTACAATAGCATGGCTCCGTAGTAAAAGAGTGCGGGTACTAGACTGGCCAGCCTGTAGTCCAGACCTGTCTCCCATTGAAAATGTGTGGCGCATTATGAAGCGTAAAATACGAAAACGGAGACCCCGGACTGTTGAACAACTTAAGCTGTACATCAAGCAAGAATGGGAGAGTGTTCCACCTGAAAAGCTTTAAAAATTGGTCTCCTCAGTTCCCAAACATTTACGGAGTGTCGTTAAGAGGAAAGGCGATGTAACGCAGTGGTAAAAAGGCCCCTGTGTTATTTACAATTTACACAACGTGCCAACTTCGCTGGTTTTGGGTTTTGTACATTTTTGTTGCCTAGTCTTCTGAAAAGTCTCTTAACAAAAACAAGGCTTGTACTTTGTTCAAGTAACTGTTGAAAGATACGATTGTGATATTATTAATGTTTGTTTATGAATGCAGTTTTGAAAGCATTCATTGGCTGAAGTGATGGGGTAGCTGTAGCGTAGGCATAGTAATGAATTTTACTCACACCAGAAATCACCAACAGAATCCAGGTCTGATATTGATCAAAAAAAAAAAAAAACTCTGCTTCCTCAGAGTTTGCCATGGCTAGTTCATTCACCAACAAAAAAAAAAAACACTCGATTTACATCAAAATTTTAGAGGGTACCAAAGTTGAAATGGAAAAGAGAATAAGACAATAATGAATGCGAACACCATTGTATGTATGCAAGCAGTGTGAGCAATGTCAACCGATGACATCACACCAATTACGCAATCCTGTTCGCACCTACGGCACTTTTTTCGGGGCATTCCCAATCAAATTATAAACAGATTATTTCATTAACCTGACATTTTACATGACAAGAAATGCAATAAATTGATTTCTTGATATCAAATTCAAACAGTAGCTTCAAATTAGTATTTCACGTTTGGAGAAAGGAAAGCGTTAAGGTATCACCAGTTAATCTGATAATGATTGATGTTAATTTGATAAGGTGTCACTTTTTGGTTGTTACAATGTTGGTAGGGTTTTACTTCATGGTTACTTAGATGCTGTCGGTGATCGCTTGAAACTTATAAGCTGGAACTCGAGTCTCACAAAATGGCAATTAGATTGTTTATTGTGGTTGATAAGGTACAACGTGGTTGCCAAGGCATCAGTAATTGGTGGCTACCCAGATAGCAAGCTCCTCCGCTCCGGATTTGCCCCGGCTCTGAGCCGGATCAGCTCGAGTCGGCACAGAGCAGGAGCAGATCCGGAGCGGAGGTGCTTGCTATCTGGGTAGGGTGTTGATAGTGGTTGCTTGTGTACTAATGGCGGCTCTTACCTTCTGGTTGCAAGACTGTTACTTGTCTCTCTCTCAGGGTTTCCCTTGTACTAATAACAGCCAGTCAGAAAAGTGTTATTGTATAACACATGGCTATTGGAAGTATACAAAGTATATAAGCGTGTAAGAATTCTGCTGTGATAAGAAGTTAGCTGCTGGAGGGCTACAAAGTCTTCAGACTTACGGTAGTGATTTCAAATGCAGATTGGCTGCGCTGGTGAGATGGGAGTAGTTGGAAAACAAGCCGGAAACAGGTTGCAAACTAATGCCCATAAAAGTATAAGTTTTAGCCGAAAGTTGTTTTCAAAGTGAATGGGCCAAAAACTTTGAACATTTAGATCTCTAAATTGTTAATTCAATTCCATAGGATTCCATCACGAATTCAAATGGTTGGAAAGTCTGAATTAAAAGTTAATCATTTTCTAAAAATAAAAGATATCAAAAAGTAGAGTTGGGGCACACTTCTGAAAAGCTGAACAGTTTGAAGTTGAAAATTTGGAAAGCGTTTCTTGGAGACAGTATGCTTAAGTATTCCTGCTGTATATTGAATAAGGAATGAAGTATGAGAAGAACATAAGTGTGCTGGCTCACAGCAGGCCTCCCAAGCAGGAAGGCTAAGCACTCATTTTATCTTGCCTCTTTTGGTTTGTTTTTTCCCCTCCTAAGATGTTCTGTTTACCATAATCACATTATTTTCTGTATTTTCTGAGCCCATTACCATAGACAACACAAATTTACCAGATAATTATAATTATATTTATTATATAATATATATTATATATTATATAATTGTGGCTTAAGATCTATTTGATAGACAGAGTCCATGTGAATTTTCAACTTCATGATTGCCACTGCTAACAATAATACAATATACCTTCTTAAGTCCCATAGTCCGAGGTGATGATCCACTCAAATTTAAAAGGTCCGTTTTTTCATATGGAGCAGTATGGCGCTAGTTATTTTAATAGGGCCTGCAGGCTATGGAATGGTATTCCATTGTCTGTTAGGGCCTATTTTCCTTGAAGTCTTTTAAAAATCAGGTATTTGAAATCTATAAATTGAGAGTTGATTCTGTTGATCTGTCTCATTCTTGTAAGTTGGCTACTTATTGTTGCTGCTCAAGATGTAGGCCTGCCTAAATGTGACTTTTTTAGGATTTTATGCATTATGATTTCATGATTTCGGGAGCCACTGATATAGGTTTTATCCTTTGTGGTTACCCCTTGGATACAACTTTCTGTATTGAACCTGAACTTACTTAATATTGTGTCGATTTTTGTTCCATGTTTTTAATTATGTAATTTATGTTATGTTTAATTTCGTTGTTGTATCCATAAAGCTTCATAAAATAGATAAAAAAATACTGGGTCTTAAATTCTCATTTGCAAAAATTAGATGAACCAGGTCTATTGAATAAAATATAATGTACAGAGTGTAATGTTTTGTGGTAAGGTGAAATACAAGCATCAGTCTATTGTGTAGTCATACTTGAACCTCAGAAGTGCAATGGCAGACACTGCAAGGTCTCTGAACTGAGTTCAAAAATTTTGAACGGTCGGGAAAAAATGGTTGATTATTGGTCAACCGAGACTTGTTTTAGTAGGGGACAGCCTTAGTATTTCATTAATCAAATCATGGTTTCACCATCAAAACAACTTAAATTTGCAATGAAAACTTTCTTGCGATAGGTAATAGAATGCTTACATCTGTAAACTACTCCTTCCCATCCTTTTTGACAATTTTTACAGGTTTGTGCCCTTAGTTTCCATGTCCAGGTTTATATGGAGGAAAGCTGGGCGATATACCCAGCCTGCTATGTCACCTGTACTGGTTGAGGCAATGCACAGTTCCATTGGTTGAGGAATTTTAACATGGCTGGGAATCCACCAATGAGAAACGCTTATGTCCACACTGTTACGAATGAGCCTTTGCGTGTTATGCTAAAGAGTTTAGAAATGTTGTCTAGTTGGCGCCAGAGTTTGGATAGCTTGGCGCACAAAATGTTCAATTTTTGATGGATATGTGCACATTTTTTTTGCGATGCTAAAATGCAATTTTAGGTGCACAAAGGCACTTACGCGCAATTGTGCGCTTTTCATAAAAATGCCTGAGAAGGTCTTGATCAAGGGCACTGCAGTGTCCTACCCCCATCTCCTTCATCAAGGAAATGAATATTTATTCTCACCAGATTTTACTGGTTTATAAGCCAAGTATGTAAATTTTTACTGTGGTAGGCATGGCAAAATTGTTTTGTCTCAAAACCATTTCCTGAAAGCATCGACTTCCAGCTGTCACACAGCTTTTAAGCTAAGTGCAGGGTGTACTCTTCTGAACCGCATTATGGTTTTCGATATATTAAAATGACAAACCCTTTGGGGCACTGTCAAGAGGAAAGCATCTATGGTATAATGCCACTGCTGCATTATTTATTAGAAGGAAAGGTTTACGTTCAAGCTGCAAGCACTGTGAAGCATTCTAAAATTGCTCCAGAGAGATGATCAAGGAATTATTTTATTTTATTGACACATCCACCTTAATGAAGAATATGAATTTCATTCATCTAAAATCCCAAATGATGCCATAGGCAGTAGTTTATTGGTTTTTCTTTTTACCTCAAACATACAATGCATGAGTGAAGTTTGCGGTCAGTTTCCAATTATTGGATCTTACTATTAAAGTGCATAATTGGAAAATACATCTGGGCTCCTAGATTGACATGAATGAATACACACTCACAACGATGAGCGAGTACTCCCACGGTATGTTAAAAACCTTACAAATGATGAGTAGGCTCATGACCACAAAGAGATAGTTACTCATGACTGCTACTAAGTCCCCTCTATGTGGTCAAGCACTTGCAACTTTGCTCCAGAAATAATGAATAAACAACCAGCCTCAGCGACTGTCACATCAGTAGTCTCATTTTGTGTTATGAGCTGAGTACCATGAAAAATCAGTGTTCACAAAATAGCTTGAAATGACTAAAAAAATCTGCTATATGTTGCCATGAATCACGCTCTATGAGAAAGTGATTGGTTTGCAACACATCAGCATGTCTCATGCACTCAAACATGCTGCTCTCATTGATAGACATTCTCAAAAAGGATTTGAAATCTCTGTGCCCAAGAGACAAGTCCGAAGGTCAATAGTGGATGCTTGTGATCTTCCAGCCCTCAGGCAGCACTGCATTAAAAACAGCCGTGATTCTGCACTGGAATACACTGCATTAGCTCAGGACCACTTCAAGGAATCAATGTTTGCAAACTCAGTTTGTCGTGCAATCTACAAATTCAAGCTAAAGCTGTATCGTACAAAGAAGAAGCCATATGCGAACTCGATCCAGAAACGCTGCCGGCTTCTCTGGGCCAAAGTTCGTTTAAAATGGACTCGGGTAGAATGGAAAACTGATCTGTGGTCAGATGAATCAAAATTTTAAATTCCTTTTGGCAACCACGGATGCCGTGTCGTGTGCTCTGAAGAGGAGAGAGAACATCCAGCTTGTTATCAGAGCACAGTTCAAAAGCCTGCATCTCTGATGGTATTAGGTTGCATTAGTGTCTATGATGTGGGGTGCTTACATATCTGGAGAGGCATTATCAATGTTGAAAAGTATATAGAGGTTTTACAACAACATATGCTCCCATCCAGACAACTTCTCTTTCGGGGAAGGCCTTGTACATTTCAGCAAAACAATGGCAAACCACATACTGCATCATCACAACAGCATGGCTTTGCAGTATAAGAGTCTGAGTGCTGAACTGGTCTAACTACAGTCCAGAACATTCACTACTAGAAAACATTGGGTGCAGAAAATGAGAAGTCTGGCCAAGAAAACCCAGGACTGTTGAGCAGCTTGAATCCTACATGAGACAAGAGTGGGACAACATTCCTCTCCCGAAACTTCAGCAATTGGTCTCCTCACTTCCCAGACATTAGACTGTTGTTAAAAGAAAAGGGGACACTAAACAATGGTAAACATGGTCTATTCCAACTTTTTTGAGATGTGTTGCTGCCATCAAATTCAAAATGAGCTAATATTTTTCATGAAATGGTAAAATGTTTCACTTTCAACATCTGATATGTTGTGCATGTTCTATTGTGAATAAAATGTCAGTTTGAGATTTGTAAATCATTGCATTCTGTATTTTTTTACATTTAAGTCAGCATCCCAACTTTTTTGGAATTTGGGTTGTTCATGATTTATGTGGATATTCGAAATATTTAAAAAAGTTGAAATTGAAATCAAAACAAATTATTTTGTTATATTATAGCATATGTTCCTAATAACTTGAATAATGCTTTGGCATAACTTAAGTTACAGCATTGTGCAAAAGTTTTAGGCACTTTTAACACAATTCCGTGAGGTGAAGATGCTTCCAGAAATAATTAAATTAAAGTTTTCTAGAGATTAAAAAACCTACAATACGGTGATGTGACCTGCTAAAAACTAATTCAATTCAATATTTCGTGTGACTACCCTTCGCCTAAAAATTTGGGACACTGCTATACAGTTTTGTTTGGTTGATCCTAGTGTACTGGAGAATATGCCACAGTTCCTCTGCAGAGTCACAGTCTCAAATGAGTCTGTCTCCCCAGGTATTCCCTGACAGCCTCGATGATGCTGAGATCAGGGCTCTGTCATGATGCATTATATCTATCAACTGTATCAAGTGAAATACAGTTCTTTTGTTAGACGTTTTTTAAATTAACATTTGAAGCGTCAAATGTGCTTTTTATCTACAGAACCACTAATATGGAAACAAAACTTAAGATAGAACTTCAAATTTAAATATTAAATAATCTATAGTGACTTTTGTACAATATATCGTAAGCATATTCATGATGTCTGTCTTCAACAAGCTGGCAAACTAGTAGGGCAATGCACTCACAAACAACTGGGAAATAACATATTTAAAAATGTCACCAACTAACTCCTCCGAGACAAAATTATGGGATGTGTTCTGCTTCTGGCCAGTTGAGAAAAGGCAATTGACCTGCTGTGATCTAAATTAGAAATTCAGCAAATTTAACAGTGCTGCTCATTAGTGAATTGCGTGCATCATCCCAAGTTGATGTTAAAATGTCTCCATTTAATGTTTCTATCCTCCACTAGCACTATAATGAGGCTACTGTACCCATAGACACAATAATGGGAATCTTCAAGTTATGAGTGGATCTTTTTTCCAACTCTCATTTTCCCCAATGAAAATACTTCACTATGCATGCCACTACACTGGACAGAGAAATGCATACATTCATTGGAAGTGTGTAAATTCATTTTAAAATGATTCATTTTAAAAGTAATGGAATGACAATATTAATTAAACGTACAAATATTATTGTAATCCTACTTAAAAAAGAATGGCATACAGATGGCCAACTTATTATGGTTTGTGGCTTGTAACTCGAAATTTCTGGAACACGCATTAACCTTGAATCATAAACTTCACTTTAAAACAAGTCCACTGGTATATTTACAACCATTGCCGATCTATAAGGTTTAACAGTCAGGCAGGCAACATTGAACATCCCATTATCAGTGTGTGCATGCATCATTCTATTCAAAACCCCTGTCTCATACAGAATAAAACCAGAACAGCCTAAATTCCCCATGGCTTAGATCCAGTAAGGTGCTGGAAACATTGCTCTAGGGATTTTGATCCATGCTGACTAAATAGCATCCATGCAGTTCCCACAGTATTTTTGTGGCCATGCAGTGAACCTCCTGTCTCACCTAACGCAAAACATGGTCAATTTGATTGAATTCTGTCCATTGGAATCGATTAGTAAGATCACTACCTTACATGAGCTGCAATGAAGTCGGAAATATGTGAGCCTTACCTATGCTACCACTGCAAATGTGTTTTTACTGCTGTCACTTTCAATTATATGGATTTGTCCCCAGATATTAAAAGGAAACTGTTCTTGTTAGCGATTGGAGAGATTTTATGGTACGCCCATATACAAAATGTCATTTGACGGCATGTTGACCCTGGGGCCTCTACCTCACCCTCCATTGCTTTACAGCAAATAAATTAATCTTTGCTATGCAGCTGCACTTGGTTTACAATAGCTCTGCTGATATTGCCTCATAAAACCTGAGGCCATCTGCACAAGATGTTTATTTGTCTGAGCTGATGAGACTTATAATTCTTTAAGCTATATATTTCTGTGATCTTGTATTGAAACTGGGATAATGCTCTTGATGAACATAAAATAAAAATAGAGAAAAATATAAAATGTAAGAACAGCCCCAACTCCAAAAAAGAGGCACATACGGAAAATGAAAAAAAATCTAAAAAGACAGATGTGAGAAGTCGGTTTACCCTCGCTCATATATGTAGCGGTGCTCAAACGTTTGCACACCCTGGATGAATTTGTGAATGTTTACATTCATTTTGAAGATACGACAAATAAAAAAAACTTGTCTTTTATTTTAGGATAGTGATCATGTGCAGTCACATAAACATCACATAGGTGTTCTCCTCCTTTTTAAATCATAATGACAACTAAAATCACCCAAATGGCCCTGATTATAAGTTTACATACCCTTGAATGTTATGAACTTTATTATACAGACACAAGGTGACACACCCAGGTTTGAAAAGCTATTAGGGGTTCCATACCTGTGGCTTTTTAAATTGTAACTAGTGTCTGTAAATAGTCATTGAGTTTGTTAGCTCCCGAGTGGAGGCATTGATCTGACTAGACACTGAGCCATGGGGAGGGGAAAAGAACTGTCTGAGGACCTTCGTAAGAAAGTAGGTCAACATTTTAAAGGTGGTTAAGATATAAAAATTTATCCAAAGGCTTCAAAATGCCAGTCAGTACTGTTCAGTCCGTGATTGAGGGGTGGAAAATTAAGGGATATGTAGATACCAACCCAAGGTCAGGTAGGCCAAGAAAGATTTCAGCCCAAACTGCCAGAAGAATTGTTTGGGACACAAATAAAAATCCACAACCTACCTCAAGAGAAATACGGGATGCTCTGGAAAAAGATGATGTGGCCGTTTCAAGGGGCACAATAAGGAGGTACTTAAACAATGAGCTGCATGGTTGAGTTGCAAGAGGGAGGCATTATTGCACCAATCCCTTAAAAAACCCCGCCTAAAATATGCCAGACAACACCTTGACACACTTCGTAACCAAAATAGTCCTTTATGGTCACAACCATAAGCGCTGTGTTTGGAAAGCAGTCAAAAATGCCCATGGTGCAAAATATAACATTCCCACTGTAATGTATGGTGGTGGCTTACTGATGTTTTGGGGGTGAGCGAGCTCTAAAGGCACGGGGAATCTCGTGAAAATGTATGGTACGATGGATGCAGCATGCTATCAGAAAATACTGGCAGACAAGTTGCATTCTTCAGCACAAAAGCTGTGCATAAGACACACTTGCACTTTCCAGCATGACAATGATCCAAAAGCACAAGGCCAAGTTGACCCTCCAGATGTTACAGTAGAGAAAGGTGAAGGTTCTGGCTGGTCTCAGTCTCTTGGCCTCAATATCATCGAGCAGCTCTGGAGAGATCGCAAATGTGCAGTTCATGCAGGACGACCGAAGAATTTGCAGGAGCTGGAGGCTTTTCGTAAGCTATAATGGGCAGCTATACCACCTGAGAGAAGTTGGGGCCTCATTGACAACCATCACAAAAAACTGCAGGCTGTTATTGGTGCTAAAGGGGACAATACTGTTTTTTGTTTTTTTTTTTGATGATCGTGCCATTCTACATGACGTATATACAGGGCGTTTCAAAAAAAGTATACCCAAAAAAAATCATCATTTTTTATGAAAAAAGCTTAATATTTTTTTTAAGTGTAATATGTTGTTGGAAAGGGCTGATTGAGCTCTTTCCAATGATGCCAAGAACATGCATTCATTTCCACGGGTGAATGAGCAGCAATGCATCTTTTGAAGGGCACCCAGATCCTTACTGTACCAAATGTTGTGTTCTTCATTACGAAGAATTGGGATGAGAAATCAAACAAAAAGATTGATGAAGATTACTCATTTATTCAGTGAAATGTTCCCCAGAGTAAATTCATGGCCCTGGCCCCTCATGACCGCCCCTCCCTATTAATGCATAGCTGGCATCGTCTGACCATGTCGCGGGCAGCTCGTTGGATCATTTGGTGATCATGGGGCATGTTATCAACTGCCTGTGTGATCTTCTGCCTTAAATCATCCAGATTTGCTGGAGGTGTGGTGAAAACCTTATCTTTCAGATAACCCCACAGGAATCCCCAGATCTTACCCCCTGTGACTTCTTCCTGTGGAGTTATCTGAAAGATAAGATTTTCACCAAACCTTTTACCCGTCATGAGATGCTTCTTGTGTAACACCTTGGTAATGAAGAGGCCTTTTTATAGGCCAATGAAATTGACATCACTGAAAATGCTGTCATCAAAGAGCAAGCATAAGAATGGGAGAGGAAAAGAAAGTATAGAGGAAGATCCCCCCCCCTTGCCAGTATTTAAAAAGAGACTTCTTGAAATTATTAGAACACTACGTATAGCGGTCTCCTAGGACTAGTTCATCTGTGGTGCAATCTATGCTTGCAGTTATTTCCTTTAATTAGTTTGTTCTGGTTTACCTTTATTGTGATTATTGTTTTTTTCTTTTCTCTTGTTTTTAATTTTTTTTCTGCCTTCCTGTATTTTATCGTTCTCATCTTATTTTCAATTACTTATCCTTCATTTTTCCCTTAGGATGTTTATTATTTGTTTTCTTGACTAAGCATTTCTAAGGTCAGGGTGAGGCCGCTCCATAAGCCCTTTCAGGCTTCAGACCTCACCTGCACATTTTTTCTTCTTCTTTTTAACTCATTCTTCTTGAGAAAAGAAAAACAAAGATAACACAAGGGTAATACTGACGAAAGTAAAATCCTATTTTTGTCTCCTTGTGCAGTTTTCAACAGTAGTGTAACACTGGCGGCTCAAACCAGGCTACATAAATGGGAGACCACACAAAAATTTCCAAATAATAAAATAATTTATTGAAGAATGATAATAATGAAAGATAAAAATAGTAAAGTGTAGTGCAAGTCAGTATAATGAGACGACCAAAAGTTTTGCGTAAAGTCAGTCTAGGGGAATATCTAAAGAAACGACAAAGTAAATCCAGAGGAACCCAAACGCCAGGAGGAGGAGAGAGCCACGCCATTTAATAGGGCAGGCCTTTTATACCGCAGCCCATCAAATGCACCTGGAGACGCAAAGACAGATCAGCAGAAACGGGTACGCCTGCCCAAAGAGGCGTGGCTAACCTAAAAGACCCGCCAGGGTCGTAACAAGAGCATGTGAGGAACATAACACTGCGTTACCATTGTAAGCCATGATGATATCTGGCTATCGAGCTAGCTAATTAACCTACTTCCGTCCATTTGCGTGGTGCATTATTTTACATGCAGCCGGTGCATTGTTCTCAGTGCAACCATTTCACCTATGCAAGGAAGTTGGCAACTGGACGCGAGTACCTACCAATTACTCAGGTTCTGATGAAGTTCAAATGGACAGTCAATGAGAGATTTAAGAACTAGGCTCCAAGAAAGCATTTCATAAAGAAAAATTTGAGTTTTATGTTATAAGCAATTATGTTCGAATGGCTGGAGAATGCCAAATACCGGTTCTTCAAAAAGATTCCTAGTGTCGAAACTGCTATCTAACTTATGTCCAGAAATGTGGAATGTTGGACAACACTGAGCTATGCATTTCCAAGTCTGATTTGTACAACCATTAATTGTATGGCTGACCTCACAATTAACATAACGTAACAATGTTAGATTACTGGCTAGTTAGGTAGCTAGCTAGCTTGCGAGCTACAGCTGGCTAATAGATTACCATCAAATCATTGTAATATTTGCAAATAAATTACATAATGGTGTGTTGTATAAGTAACTTATGAATTAAGATGAGTATTTCAACTGTTCGATGTTGCTGAGTTTCATAATAAGTAACATAAATAACAGTTGTAAAATTGTATTCAAAAATCAAATCAAAATCATTTGGATAAAAAAATAGAAAAATAAGTTTATGGTCATGGCATCTGTGTGTGAAAATTATGGAGGCACCTCGCGTAGCACCATAAAAAACAAAGAAACACTCATTCAGATAATCTATGTTTACAGAAATGGCTGTGTCTGCACTCAGATTATTGCAAAAATTTTCCAGCTTGCCCGCTATGCGCGCTCGCATTAGATCTGTGTCCCAACCACCTCTCACATTAAACCTACGCCCTTGGTTCAGCTAGTGGGAAAAAAAAATAAGTGAAAACTTTGATTAGAGCACTTAATCTTTCAGGCAAAGTCATGGGTGGCCACACTAGATATTAACTTTTTCTGCCAAGGAGGCAATATTATATTTGGGTTTATTGTATATTGTTATTTGTTTACTTATTGTCCTCTATATGATCCAATATTACATGAAATAAGTACTTCAATAGTTATTGGTTTCTGATTATCTTCTTTTTGTTTCATGTACACTCATACTACACACACTACTAAATGCGTGTGTGTATATCAGTGGGGAACCGTAAGCCCTACAGCTGGGCCCTCACCTGAGCCATCACTGCCGAAAAAAGATGTCATCACTATTTTTGGTTCAGATTTTTTTCGGCCTTCTCTGAAGGAGTAGAAGGCCCTAAGGCCTGTTTTTTTTTTTCCCCAAAATATTTCTTGACTCCTCAAATTACTGTGCTACTGTGCTTGATACAGTGGGAAACGGTGTTCATTGACAACGGTTTACCAGAATTTCTTCGTTTATGTCATGATGTCCTTTGCAGTCGCAAGACGGTTCTGTTAACCGTGACTTCTGTTGGATTGGAGATGATGTTGAATGGTCTGACCAAGATTTGATCGGATTAATTCCAAATAATTATGTTACGCGCTGTCAAGGGTTATATTCCCAAAATACTATCAGTTTGTCTTTGGGGAATGTTGCTCACAAAATGATGGATTATAAACTTACACTTCTCTTGGCAACTTGGTGAGCCGCGACTCATGGCCTAGGCCTTTTTTAGAAGCTTCTCTTCTACTGTAGCCCAATTAGCTCGCCTCTGTAACGTCAGTTTCACATCATGTCATTATTGCAACTTGTCACATCATTATTAATCCTAAATTGCCCCTGCTCCAACATTTTTCTAGTCTGTTGCAGTCACCAGATTTAAAATAAGGATATGTTTTTGGATAACGAATGAATTCACAAGTTAAAGCATCAAATAATGTGTTTCGTGGTGTTTTCAACACGGTCAAGAATGATTGGACTTCTGAAATTATCCCTTTTTATTTTGATGTCATTTCCAACTTTCCTGGAATTGGGGTTGTTTAATGGTATCTACATTTGTAGTTTTGACTCTATTCCTTTTATAGCCCTTAGACACTTTTGTTGGCAAGTGGTTCACAGCAAAGATATTCATCTGAGGCCTAGTGGTTCTGTGTTCAAATTCCAGCCGCACCATTACCAATGATGCCTGGAGTTCTGTGCCTGTGAGGAAGCAAGTTTCATTGGGTTAAGGTAGATAAATTTATTAGTCTTATTGCTCTCTAACAACCACCAGGTGCCTCTAAATGCACGTACCAAATATATGTTGACTGCGTGATCCTTCAGTGGCATAGGCATCATGCACTCAGCATTGGGGTTTTAAATTGCGAAGAAGTTAGGGCCAGTTGTCACTTGAGTTCAAGGAATCACATACCACAACATCCTTCTCCTGCAGGGAGCTGCAGTGGACCAAATAGTGTTCAGGGTGGGAAAAACAGCGGTACAGCTCCCACTCCCCGACAAAAAAAAACTTGGGTTGTAATCATGAAAGTGAAAATATTCAAAGAAAGCTATGAAATGAGGACTCAGAGAGCGCATACTTCCGTCAAAACCCAATCGCCCCTCTCATGTCATGAAATAATTGTGTATTAGTGAGTTCAACTGGGACAAAAAATAGAACGGGAACAAAAAAATTTAGAGAAAATCCTGTTTTAGGCTTACAGATCCAGGAAAGACATCTAATCCGTTCTCATGTCTGGTAGCCCTCATCAAGGAGGGTTCCATAAAATGTTAGTATCTTGGAACTAAGTGTATTTCTCAATTCCGAGACAAACATGTTGAAAATGGTGAAGAATGCTTTTAAAATTCTTGTATCCAGATTTGATCCAGATCATTCCCTTAATGAAATCACGTCTAAGTTGGGCCCAGAAACATCTTGGGTATAAATTTCATAAAAATCTGTTCATGACTTTTTCCATTATGTCGCAAACAAACAAAGAAACAAATGGAAAGGTTGTTCTTTGAATAACAACTTGCTGGAATCGAAATTTAAAAAGGTGAACAGAATTTTTAAAAATTCATTCTGGCAAAAATTGAAAAGATTACGCCACATTGTGACGTCATTTTCATGAACTAACGTCAGAGTGACATCATCAGGACCCCAAACTGCTAGAACTGCATTATGCTGACAAAAAGAATGGCATCAGTTTCAAGTTTCTAGCTTAATTAGAAACAAAGTTTTGGATCGAATTGTGTTTTTGACCTTTTGTGTGACTTTAACCTTGACCTTTGACATAGAAACTTTAAAAAGTGTGTGGCGAGTAACATATGCTAACATTTCTCCAAGTTTTGTTAACAGTGGTGCAAGATAAATGGCAAAAGGAAGCGTAACTAACAAATTGAAAAACAGATTTCTAACGTAACCAACTTGCAAAATCATTCAATTTCATGCTTACCAGAAGGTAAAAAATTATTTCTTTGGTGGAGGTAATAAGAAAAATGCTCTGGGAGGCTTCAAGTGAAATGACTGAGAAATTATTATTTTTTGCATCCAAGAAATCTCCGTCAGTTGTATTACATTTTCAAACCTCCCAATTTACAGTTGTTTGCTCCCATTTCTTTCACAACAACATGAACTGAAGTCACCTCCTGCTATTGCACATACCGTTGTCTGAAGAGAGTATGGTGAGTTTATATTAATTGTTTTTCAATGTTTTTTTTAAATAACAGTCCGAGAGTCCGAGCAGAGGGGATTGCATATTCAGTTAGATTATTTATTTCAGATCAATCATTCACATTAACTGTGTTATAACTGTGTTTATTGTGTTCTCCTCTTTAATGTAATTCTATGTAACAACTGACTGTCATGGTTTTAAGTATCAATTTGCGGCATCAAAGTGCCGTTTGAGAACCAGTAGGTTTTAGGTGCACATTAAGGAGCTAAATGAATGAAATTTCAAGAGTGTTGCTATTCAATTGATTAACCAATCGAAGGCGTCTGTTGTAATAATCTAAGCTTTATTCAGAAATGTATATTTGAGGAAGATTTTAGTAGCAGCTCCATTATATACTTTGGCATCTTGGCTCACCGATCCAAGGCATAATCTAAAGGGTGAGATGCGTGCCCCTCAATATTGAAATCACATGATTTCACCACCTACCCCCAAAATTAATATGCTTTGTTAATAATAACATGGGTTTTTTTAAAAATTAATTATCAAGAAACTGAAAGTTTCAGTTGCCCCCTGAATTGTAAAAAATGGTTGCTCTCTTGTCAATAATAATGGCCGATTGGCGAATTATCTGCTGAAACTATCAGAGAAGTGGTATGAGAGTAAACGACAATGGAAGATGAAGGGAAAGAGAAACGACAAAGAGTGTGACCAGAGGGAGGCAAGCATATTGGATAGGAGCTCAGTGCCAGGCCTACTTAAACAAAATGACAGGGACCACGGTTACTTCATACCATAAACAAGGAATCGATAAGCAGTCCAAAATATCAGAGGCAGAGATTTTAGGCTCAAAGGCAAAAGAAATATTCATAATGATACAGTTGCTCTACTTACAGAATGGTGGAAAATGGACTAGATTAATAGCCTTCATTATATTTAATCTGTTCATTAAGCACAATGACTACATAATCAATAAAGCAATGCTTTGTGTATTTTTCCTGGCAGAATATTAGAGGAAGGAAAGAAGAGACGATGCAGTAGGTCCTGCAAGTTAGACAAAGGAGTTCAACAACTGAAACGATTACTCAAAGAACAAAGACGAAACTATGGAAGAAAGCTTGAAAGGCTACAATAGATATCACTGTCACCTAGATCAAAAACTCTGCTAGCTAGACTTCTTGTGCAGGGTGAAGAATGCATACCCACAGTTTTCCACAATGCCTGAACAAAACAACATCAGGGAAAAATATGCCTCTGTTAAAGATAAAATGCTAGTAATAGCTGCTACTGCTTCCATTTTTCAGAAGAATCTTGAACTCAGGGGGAAAAGAAACTGGCAATTTAAATGAAGTAATTGAATCCTGAAAAACAGGATATCTTTCAGCACACAAAATTGAAGTACAGATCGCCATGCTCGTAACTATATGAGTAATTTGTGAACTAAGAATAAACAGTGACGTAACAACAGAAAATACCGTACCGTCATAAGAGTGACATGACACTGTCATAACTGTTGCGTGTCATGTAAAAGTTATGACAGTGTCATGTCACTCTTATGACGAAGTTGTCATAATCTAGACAACCCAAACAATGTCAACTTGTCATCTGAAAAACCGAATGACACTTAATGACAACATTTATGACATTGACATAATGTTTATGACATGTTCATGACTGTGTCGTGTCACTCTTATGACGATGCCTTCAAGTAAAGTGTTACCAAAAACTCAAATAATAGTGAGAAGAAAGATAAAGACAAAACTTGTATCTAAATGATTTCATTTACTTCACAGTGAAAGATTTGTCATTGAGCTCTGATTTCAAAACATGTCCCTTGTTTAGATTTTTTTGGTGATTGTGGGCGATTCAGCCCCTTTATACAGGCTGTAACCTGCTTTCTTCAAGGTACATGAGAATCTTTTCTTTTCCGCAGGCTACTTTCCTTCAGATGGCATTGACTTAGAGGAAAGGGCTGAGTCATTGTGTTGTGATTCATGCTCCAAAGGACTGCATGTACAGGGAGAAATTTTACTGTTCTAAGTGAGGTGGATCAGCAGTAAAATGTTTCCTTCATGTAGTGGACACTGGATACTTTTGTCTGAGAGATAAGAAAAGGACGGCACAATGGAGAATGTTTTGAACTAGAGGAATATGAAATACAACCCCGATTCCAAAAAAGTTCTATGATTCTGGCCGCTCAATAGTCCTGGGTCTGCTTTGCTGGATTTTTCGTTTTATGATGCACCAAATGTTTTCTAGGAGTGAATGATCTGAACTGCATGTAGGCCAGTTCAGCGCTCACACTCTTCCACTGTGAAGCCATGCTGTTGATAACGCATTGATAATGCCTTTCCAAATGTGTAAGCTCCCCACGCCATAGGCACTAATGCAACCCGATACCATGAGAGATGCAGGCTATTGAATGGAGTGCTGTTAACAAGCTAGATGGTCCCTCTCCTCTTCAGACCACACGCATGGCGGCTGTGGTTTCCAAAGCAAATTTAAAATTTTGATTCATCTGACCAAAAAACAGTTTTCCATTCTGCCTCAGTCATTTAAATGAACTTTGGCCCAGAGAAGATGGCGGCGTTTCTGGAGCATGTTCACATATGGCTTCTTTGCATGATACAGATTTAACTTGCATTTGTAAATTGCATGAAAAACTGTGTTCACAGATAATGGTTTCTGGAAGTGTTCCTTAGCCCATGCAGTGTATTCCACTGCAGAATCATGCCTGTTTTAATGCAGTGCTGCCTGAGGGCCTGAAGATCACGAGCATCCAATATTGACCTTCGGACTTGTCCTTTGCGTACAGAGATTTCTCCAGATTCTCTGAATATTTTAAATACTGTAGGTTCAAAGTTTTTGCAATTTTACATTGACGAACATTCGTCTGAAATTGGTTCACAATTTTTAGACGCTGTTTTTTTGCAGATTGGTGATCTCTGTCCATCTTTACTTCTGAGTGACTCTGTCTCTTCAAAATGCTCTTTTTATACCAAGTCATGTTACTGACCGGGTGCCAATTAACCTAATTAGTTGCAAAATGCTCCTCCAGCTATTTTTATTAGTACCACTTAGTTCTCCAGCCTTTTGTTGCCCCTCTCCCAAGTTCTTTGAGATGTGTTGCTGCCATGAAATTCAAAATGAACTAAAATTTTTCATGAAATGGTAAAATGTCTCACTTTCAACATCTGATATGTTGTTGAAGTTTGATTGTGAATAAAATATAGGTTTATGAGATTTGTAAATCATTATTTACAATTTACACAGCATCCCAACTTTTTTAGAATTGGGTTTGTATTATAAATGTTTTATTCACATTGTTTTCAGTAAATTTGGCTTGCAAACACAAATGAATCCTTTTTTTTTTTTTTTTTAAATTTGGCATCTCCAATCCCACCCGAATCTGGAATGCCCAATTGGGGAACTATGTACAAAGCTTGCTCGTATGCGACTCCTTGCTGCCAACTCAGGATAGTGAAGACAGTTCACGGCTCTCCTCCGAAGCACGTGCCTGTCAACCACTGATTCTAATACACTCATTGGTTGAATCCTCGTAAGTTCAGAACGAGGGCGGAGGATACCCGGACATGAACAAACCCAGAGTCTTCCTGACGAGCGCCTGTCTGGCCAACAGGAGGCACTAGAGCAACGAACAAGGCAATTATGTATCCCCAAATCTGGCAGTCCCTTCCCAATTTGGAACCCTGTAGCGCGATGGCCAATTGTACTCTACTCTGAAAAAGATGCCGACCCCTGCCGGTGGGTACGCCGGGGCTCGAACCCGCGACGTGATAGTCACCTCTGCACTGCAGCGCAGTGCCTTAACCGAGTGAGCTATCCGGCTGCTCAAATGAATCCTAATAAATTGCCAAAGACCAGCAGCCAGCAGTACTTTATATTGAAAATTCTTGAAGTAGTTGAGTGAAAAAACAGTCTTTCTCTTTGCTCGATTCTTCATCAAAGGTAGCACGGTCACATACAGTTGCAATGAAAATTATTAAACCCCCATTGCAAATTGGGTTTAATAGCAAAATTTACAAACTTTCAGCTGTTTGTGATAAACAGATTAAACAAGAATATTTAAAATAGCTCAACACAACAAATATTATGACTGGTTTCTCCAAATTGAATACAAAATGCTATTTTTAATGACTGCTGCAGTCTCAATTATTCAACCCCCAAATAGAATCCGTCATAAGAGCATGTTTGCATATCGGGTGCTGTCTTTAGCACACCCAATGCAAGAGCTTAATAAGTTGCGTCAGGTTTACTTGAGAGAGAACACATCAAATACTTCCATTCGCTAGGGGTTTGTTGACAGTGACATTTGATTGTATCTTAGAAATATGAGGAGATCATTGCCTGGCACAAACAAGGAAAAGGATGCAGAAAGGTAGCACAGGCACTGAATTTTTGTAGAGATAAAAGCATAGTTTGCAAGTTCAGAGTTAAAGGAAGAGTGGTGACAGTACCAGGATGTGGCAGAAAGAGGAAAGTATCAATGGCTGCCACCAGATTCCTGAGGAGACGGGTGGTCAAAAACCCTCGAGTGACTGCGGGAGACCCGCAGCAAATCTTGGAGGCAGGAGGCACTGAGGTTTCATTTTGCACAGTAGGGTGCATACTAAACGTTGAAGGTCTCCAACACACACACCACAACTCATCCAAAAGCACCACCTCCAATATACTCAAAACCATATAAATAAGTCACAGAAGTTTGGGGATATTGGTCTGTGGAGTGATGAAAAAAAACTGTAACTTATCTGACTTATGAATCAGTGGTATGTCTGCGGAAGGAACAAAGAAGCATATGCTGAAAAGTACACCCTGCCTACAATGAAGAATTGTGGGGGCTGTTTGATGTTCTGCAGCTGCTTTGCTTCCTCTGGCACTGGAAATCTACAAAGTGTGGAGGGCAAGATGGATTCAGTGAAGTACCAGGATATCCAAGGAGAAAATATCATGCCTTCTGTAGGGATGCTGATGCTTGGGTATCACTGGACCTTCCAACAGGACAATGATCCTAAGCATACCTCAACATCTACCGAAGCTTGGTTTCAGAGGAAGTTTGGGAAGATCCTAGAGTGCCCATCGCAGTCGCCTAACTTGAACCTGAAAAAAATCTCTGATAGGATTTGAAGAAGGCAGTTGCAGCATGCAAACCCTAGAATATTAGTGAACTGGAGGCCATTGTCCATGGGGACTGGGCTAAGATTCCTTGGGAATGCTGCCAGAAGCTGACATCTGGCTGTGCATCACATTTCCAGCAGGTCATAGCAGCAAAATGGTTTTCTACTAAGTATTAAAGATGCTTGTCATGAAGGGGTTGAATAATTTTGAGCCAGCAGTAGTCATTAAAAGTGGCATTTTGTGTTGAATTTGGAGTAGCCAAATATTTGTTGTGTCGAGCTATTTAAATTGTTCTTGTTTGATTTATTCATTGCAAAAAGCTGAAAGTTTGTAAATTTTGCCAGTAAACCTACAACCTCAATTCCGATACAATTGGGACGAAGTGTAAATTGTGAATCAAATCAAAATGCACTGACAGTCAGATCACATGAGCCATTATGTTATTTAAATTAGAACATAGAGATCATTTCAAATGTTGAAACTGAGACATTTTGCATTTTTATCCATGAAAAGAGCTTATTCAAAATTTTCTGGCTGTGACAGGAAAAAAGGGCTGAAAAAGCAATTAATATATAAAAGAATCAGCTGAAAGAACATTTAGCAAGTAATTAAGCTAACTGGCATCAGGTGTGCATCATTATTGGCTATAAAAGGGATGTCTTAGAGAGGCTGAGTTTCTCAGAAGTAAAGATGGCCAGAGGCTCTCCAACCTGTGACGGCTTGCATAAAAAAATTGATTTTGTCTTTGACCTTAATAAATGGGCCTAGGAATACTAAAAGAAACCACTGTCTGTGAACACAGTCCACTGTGCCATCCACAGATGCCACCCAAAACTCTATCATGCAAAAAGGAAGCCATTGTTGAGCATGATCCTGAAGCGCCGCCGTGTTCTGTGGGCCAAGGCTCATTTAAAATGGACTGTAGCAAAGTGGCAACCCAGACAGCAAAAAGGTCCGTATTAGATTCGGCCACTTCCGCCCAGGATGTTAGACTACATCCAGCGCAGATCCAGCCCAGATCTATTCGCTGTCTGGGAAAGTGTCCCATGGTCAGACAAGTCCAAATTTAACATTCTTGTTGGAAATCATGGGCGTCGTGTCCTCCGGGCCAAAGAGGAGAGAGACCACCCCTCCTATTGTCAGTGTTCCGTTCAAAATTCAGCATCTATGTTGGTATGGGGATGCATTAGTGCATATGGTGTGGGACAATTGCATGTTTTAAAAAGCATCAAGAATGCTGAAAGGTACAAAGGTTTTAGAGCAACATATGCTCCCCTCCAGATGACATCTATTCCAGGGAAGGCCTTGTGTATTTTAACAGGACAATGCAAAATCACATACTGCTGCTATTACAACAGCAAGGCTTCATAGTAGAAGAGTCTATGTGCTGAACTGGCCTGCCTGCAGTCCTAATCTTTCACAGATTGAGAACATTTGGCATGTAATTAAACAAAAAGCCTGTGAAAGGAGTCCCAAAACTCTCCAGCAGCTGGAAGCCTGTATTAAACAAGAGTGGGATCAAATTCCAATGGCTAAAGTCAAGAAACTTTTCTCTTCAATGCCCAGACACCTCCACTCTGTGTAATAAAGACGAGGGGATGCTATACCATGCTAAACATGCCCCTGTTCCAACTTTTTTTGAGACCTGTAGCAGCCATCCAATTTGAAATGAGCTAATTTTGTAGATAAAATTGTAAAACTTCTTCAACATTTCTTCAACGTTTGCCATGAAATCTCTGTTCTATTGTGAATAAAATACTGGCTGGTGTGATTTGAAAGTCATTGCATTTTGATTTTGTTCATAATTTACACTTTGTCCCAACTATTTCGGAATTGGGGCTGTAATTTGCAATGGGGCTTGAATAACTTTGATTGCATGTTGTCCTATTGCTTGACTCAGTCAAGGCATCTTATCCCTTTGTCAGTGTAACACATTCATCTGTGATGGACCATGAACTCTGTAATTTCAAAAAGTAAACTGCAATTTCTTTCTTATAAGAGCTTTCCAACTGCGTGCTCAAATCAGGCACTCGGCACATCTTTGCCGCAAGCCACGCTATTGCCACTAAGAGATCGAGTGAGAGGCCTTCCAATAAAGGACAATTAAAATGAAAGACTTCAAAAAGGGCCGACATCTTTTGTACATGCTTTGCAACTGCTTAACACACAGGTGAATGACCACACCTCTGTGAAAGACCTTTATGTTGATATGGGTGAAAACATTTAGAAGGTGACAGCTGATCAGAAACTGCAATTACTGAATGGATCAGTTTTTATGATGAGACGTTTCTGCTGGACAAAAAAGACAAAGTAAAACCCTCAGTTTTGAGGTTAAACCAACCATCCCGTATCAGGTGAACATCCTTGTCAAAGATCTTATGCCCTTGGCCAGAAGTCCAGTTGAAAATGTCAATGGCACTTGTAGAGTTTCAAGAATGAAATGCAATATTCATTTGAAGTATTTTTTGAAAATTTTAGCAATGGGAAAAGAAAATGTGAAGGATGTTTCTTTTTTGTCTTGCTGAACAAGTTAAATCACTATTCCATGATGCAATTAAATCTTTTTCTGGAGAGCTTGCAGCATACAAATTACACTCATAGTTTTGTTTTGGCCTAAACAAGTCGCTGAACAATCGGAGCCTGCTGGCAGTGTGGGATTCTCCAATGCTGATTGGCTGGGTGGATATATTGCAGGTAGCAGAAGCGTTTTGGAATGAAGGCTGATGTTCAAGCATACTAAACAATGGGATATATCCGCAGCCTGTTGCTAAGGGCTATACTTGGCATGACTATGGGCCCACCAATGATGGTCTTGTTGCAGTACTGGTTCAAAAATTTCTGAAGTGGCATTTATTGCATTTTGCAACTCTTCATATATCAGGAGAATATTCAAGAAGTGACATGAAATTCTTGCTGAGGTGAAATGTACAGTTTGCGCCTTGTCGGAGTAAAACACTACTGACCAGGGCAAGGCTATGTTGCATGGTATTTACATATTGCAGTCAAACTAATTCCTTTTTCCAAGCTTGAGGCCACACACCACATGGCAACAGACAAACACATATGAGCACATATAACAAACATTTGAATAATATGAAAAGGTGGAATCAAGAGATGTGCATAATGTACAAACTCCAATTCCAATGAAGTTGGGACATTGTGTAAAACATAAATAAAAACAGTTTGCAATGATTTGCAAATCTCATAAACTCACATTTTATTCCCAATAGAACATACACAACATATCAGATGTTCAAAGTGAGACATTTTACCATTTCATGAAAAATAATGGAAAAACTCCCGCACACTGTCTACTCTGCAAAGAAAAAAACTTTATTCAGAACTCAAAACAACGTTTCGGTCGTGTGACCTTCATCAGGTTGATTTACATGGGTACTACAGTGACCCCATTTTAAAAGAAAGGGAGGCACATACTAACCAATCAGCATTCAGTGAATCCACCCTTATTAAGGAAGAGACAGATATTAATTAGCATATTTCACAATTCATACCCAATAAGAAAGTATACGAAAAAGCAGCATACAGGCTACCCAAAAAACATCAAAAATAAATATAGCATATTTCAGGTACTGAAAAAGGATATTTCATTTTTTCTTGTTGTAAAGAACAGGATATCTACAACTTTTCCCATTCTGTCCCTAAAAAGGGGAAAAGAAGAGAGAAGAGGATCAAGGCATGGTAGTGTAAAAATCAAAGCATGATGTTGAGTGCCAATTCATCATTTAGGCCCTTCGGTGCTAAGCTTTGTAGCGTGAAAATCCAAAATGCTTCACGTATTTTTAATAACAGGTCCCTATCACCGCCTCTACGTGGTACCTTTACAGTTTCGATGCCATAAAACTTTAGAGTAGAAATAGCGTGTTTCGCATCATTAAAGTGTACAGCTACTGGGTAGTCACGATCATTCCTCCGAATAGTGCTCTTATGTTCACTAATCCTTTGTTTCAATTTCCTAGTTGTTTTACCCACATAGGATAACCCACAAGGACACTGCAGCATGTATACAACATAGGTAGAAGCACAGGTGATAACGCTTTTTATTGGGAATACCTGATTGGTATGTGGATGAGAAAATGTATGGATTTTTTTTGTGTTGTTGCATTGTCCGCAACTCCCACAGCAATAATTGCCGAAGGGTATGGGACATAGCAGTGTTTGCGTAAGTGGATCGGGTTTGTTCCGTGCGAAATCTGCATGGACTAGCAAATCCCTTAAATTCCTTCCACTCATGTACACAAAGAGGAAGCTCCTTAAAAATCGGGGCTAATTCCGGGTCCGATTTTAAAATGTGCCAGTATTTTTTAAAAACTGTTTTTATCACATGTGAGTGGGGGGAATAGGTGGTAATGCACGCAACAGAATATTGCCTTTCTTTTTTTGTTCTTTTTTGCAAAAGTTCTGAACGGGGTCTTGACAACGCCATTTCGTAGGCTTTCTCAATCCATTCGGTCGGGTAATTATTGCTGTCTCCGTAATCTCTCCGACTAAGTTGGAGAGACAGCTTGAATGCAAGGAGCTGCAGCATAAAAGGGGTCCCCATGAAAGCAGAACTGCTCAGAGAAATAATGGTTTAAACTTAAAGGATACCCCTAGAGAATATGCTGCAGACCACTGAGGCCACTGAAGATTACGAGTGTTTACCAAAAATAGCTCAGGCAGGAGAAGAGCAAAACCCCTGCTGACCAGAAACCCAGAGGACAGATCCCCACTGGATACTACCCAGGAGCAAAACCCTTTTACATGAAAATATATCCCACAGGGCTGTAACCCCGACAAACAAATAAAAAGAAAAATGCAGGGACTTAAAATTTACCGTCTTAGTTCAGCGGGAGCTCAGAGAAATATCGGGGCAGAGGAAGTCCCTGGAAAACCCGAAACGCGGTCGCAGATACATAAAGGTAAAATAATATCCCTCTCTTGTCGAAGCTTTAATGTATTCCGAAAAGAAATGTCGGTGGGCGCAGAACGTTTACAATTCTTTTTTCCCTGTTCTGCGATACCGCCCACACCGAATTATACCAGGAAAAGAAAAAGAAGTTAAGTGGGAGCAGAACTTTAACAATTCTTTCCTCCCAGTTCTGCGATGCGGCCCACACCGAACTACATTAGGAAAATCGAGAAAGCTAAGTGGGCGCAGAACGTTCACTATTCTTTTTCCCCAGTTCTGCGATACCGCCCACGCTGAACTACACCAAGAAATGGGGTGACAAATTGGACACAGAATAAAATACAATTATTCTTAGTCAGTTCTGCAATACCGTCCATACCGTTCTATACCCTACTGGCTTGAGTGCTTAAGGTAGATTACTGCTATGAAAATACCATTACCATTTCCACATTTTTCCCGGACTATTTCTCAAAAACCGCTAGTCCAATTTTAATGAAGTTTGGAACATAAGTAGTTTACAGCATGATAGTTGTTCTAAACCTATATACAGTATATGTAGCCTTTTTGCCACTCTTAATTTCAAGGGGTGCTGAATATATGATGAGGTAGAGAATTTTCAAGTCAAGAGCAAAATTTGATAAAAAACCTTTGCATTTTGATAAAGTATCCAACTTTAAGAGGTATAGCCCATTGATGCTGGATCAGGCAACCTGTGTGCAAAATAAAAAGTTGATGTGTCTATTAGTCACTGAGGTGTGGTGTTTGGAAATTTTCGTTTTATGCCCCTTTGCGGCAGCCATCTTGGACACCTAATATGCATAATTTATGCAAACCACCTCCATTCCTGCTAATTTGAATTTTTGCTTCTCATATCAATGAAGCAATTTGATGTAAGTGATGAAATAAAGATTTTCATGCTTAATAGCAGTATTCGACCTTAACAAGTGACACTGAGGCACAGACCGAAGGAGCCGCAGAGCTTAAATACAAAAGTCTCGAGGCGGAGCGCGTAACGAGAACAGGGATCACCTACTGCTAACGCACCAGCAACCTCACATATTAACTTGCAGCTTACAGACCCAGAACCATGACATTATAATTTCCCAACTATTTCCTGTGATTTCATCAGAATATAGCTTGTTTACTTGGTTGAAGCCAATTAATTTACAACCAATGATGACACTGGTGGGAGAAAAACAGATAAAAATGCTGGAAAAGGAATGAAAGAAGAACCAAAAAAAGAAAGGAAGGCCAAAAAGCGAAAATTATTGTGGCTATATCTTCCCTTCATAGAGAAATGAAAAAAAACCACAAAGTGTAAACAAGAACTGAGGAAAAGTATTTAACTATTTCTACCTTGAACTGATCTGAGAAAACAATTTTATACTCTGTCGAAATATCAAATTCCATTAAGATCATTTTTTTTCTGTCTACTTTCCATTGATTATCTGAAATTTTAAAATGTTGGTAAAATTTAGTATGCTACTGTTTCTAATTTTTAAATGAAATACTTCTGTCTGTGACAGAATGGTTTCCCATTTTTGCCTTCATTATTCCTGCCAACTCTGTTACTCGTGTTTCAGCTTTGTTATTTAGTCCATTTTTATGTGAATATTATGCTTATATGATTTGACACACTGCTGTTAGTAACACTCATTTCATTGTAATATTGAATTCATTTAGAAAACTATTTATCCTCAAGAGACTGCCAGATAATATCCATTATTCAGCTCAAAATATTCATATTTAATAATCTGTTGCAGAGAAACCCTCAAAACTCCTTGTGAGTGAATTCTTTTACATAAAGTTGTATGCAAAAGTTTGGGAATCCGAGATCAAAATTTCAGTAACTATGAATAGCAAAATGAGTAAAAGATGACTGCTGTCCAAAAGGCAGATAGTTAAAGAGGACACATTTCCTTTATATTATAAAAAAGTTTTTTTTTTCCCCATCCTTTTACTGTTTCAAAACGACAAATAAGGAAAAGGATCCCAAGCAAAATTTTGGGCACCCTGCATGGTCAGTTCTTAGTTACACTACCTGTTCTGTCCTCGATGTACGCGATGCATGTGTGACATGCAGCTAAACGCTTTACTCCAATCAAGACTCTGAATGTAGTTTGTCAGGTTTATTGGTGAAGCAAAGCGTGAAACTAAAGAAAAAATAAACAAAACAATCACCAAATCGTGAATGTTCAATGTCCATAAATATATAAAACATTAAATAAACAATTCCACGAGAGAATTTCCCAAATACGCATAGATCGAACACGTCATCAAACCCACGCCGAATGCAAGAGACTTTGTTGCTATGAATTAGCATGGATGCACTGTTAACTGAAAATAGCATGACTAATGACAACAGTATGCTAGCAAGAAATTCTGATGACATGAGCTACTAAAGAGCATACAGCATAAATTTTACCACTTAAACACAGCCCATGAAAGCAAAGGTAAACATTTCAATGATACATACCGACGATGCAACCTCAAAACAAGATATATGTTAAGGATACGAGGGGGAAAAACACAGGGGAACTCGGAAACTCGGAATACCTTTCTGGAAACAGGAGGGAGACAAAAAGGGGAGTGAGACGCCAGAAGCGGGGATCCAAAAGATATTTATTAAAATAAACACAGAAAAAACCAGGGGGAAAAATGGGCACTCAGGCCAACAAAAACACCGTGCCTCGCACTGAAAAAGGAGAACTCAGAAATCCAAAAACTTAACAAACTCCAGGGGGGGGCAGACTCGGAACAAACTCCAGGGGGGGCAGACTCGGAACAAACTCCAGGGGGGGGGCAGACTCGGAACAAACTCCGGGGGGGGGCAGACTCGGAACAAACTCTAGGGGGGGGCAGACTCGGAACAAACTCTAGGGGGGGGCAGACTCGGAACAAACTCCAGGGGGGGGGCAGACTTGGAACAAACTCCAGGGGGGGGCAGACTCGGAACAAACTCCGGGGGGGGCAGACTCGGAACAAACTCCAGGGGGGGGCAGACTCGGAACAAACTCCGGGGGGGGGGGGGGCAGACTCGGAACAAACTCCAGGGGGGGGGGGGGGGGCAGACTCGGAACAAACTCGGGGGGGGGGGGGGGGGGGGCAGCAGACTCGGAACAAACTCCGGGGGGGGGGGGGGGGCAGACTCGGAACAAACTCCAGGGGGGGGGGGGGGGCAGACTCGGAACAAACTCGGGGGGGGGGGGGGGGGGCAGCAGACTCGGAACAAACTCCGGGGGGGGGGGGGGGGGGCAGACTCGGAACAAACTCCAGGGGGGGGAGCAGACTCGGGAACAGAACTCCGGGGGGGGGCAGACTCGGGAACAGAACTCCGGGGGGGGGGCAGACTCGGGAACAGAAGTCCGGGGGGGGGCAGACTCGGGAACAAACACTCCAGGGGGGGGCAGACTCGGGAACAAACACTCCGGGGGGGGCAGACTCGGGAACAAACACTCCAGGGGGGGCAGACTCGGGAACAGAACTCCGGGGGGGGCAGACTCGAGAACGAGGGACAGACGCGGAACTGGGACTCGGGAAGCTAGGGAGTACTCACAAGACAAGACAGTCGGCACAGCTGGCAGATGGCTAACTCGAGTAGCACAGCTGGCCAGGAAAAGGATAAGGGAGAACATCAGGAGGGGGACAGACAGGACACAGGGGTAAGGGCAGGCAGGAATGCTGGGGCTCAGGGCAGGCAGGAACGCTGGGGCTTAGGGGCCAGGGCGGCTGGAGCTCAGGGCAGGCAGGGCGGCTGGTGCTCAGGACAGGCAAGGCGGCTGGTGCTCAGGACAGGCAGGGCGGCTGGTGCTCAGGACAGGCAGGGCGGCTGGTGCTCAGGACAGGCAGGGCGGCTGGTGCTCAGGACAGGGAGTGGGTGCGAGTGGGGGTGAAGTCAGATCTGCTCGCGTGCAGAAAGAGCTCGGATATATAGGGCAGGGGCACACACAGACACAGGTGTTGAAACTTCATCTAATTAACAAAGGGTGGAACATGAGGGAAAGCAATTACATGAAAATAGATAAACATTAACACACAGACAAGGATCACAAGACAATCCCAAAGATGGATAAATAAACTCGATAAAAAGACTCCTAAGTGTACAGAAAGAGCCAGAATAGATTATAAGAATGCAGAGATTCTGCAGGAAACTTTAGCAAAGCCAGTGAACAGTAAGGCGAGGGGCAGAGACTAGAACAGAGCGACTGCTGAGAGATAATTAGTCAATTAGTAAGTGCAGCTATAAAATCCCGGGTGCTCGTTAGTAGATAAGTATACAAGGTTAGTTTAGTAAGTAATTTTAGAAAACAACAAACTGTTAGTAATGTTAGTATGAATAGAAAAGCAAGGGGAAACTAGTAAACGAGAACAGAAGGAAGGATGAAACCCAGAATCCATTAAATCACCTGAAATAGTGTCACAATCAATTAAGACAGAAACTGCTACAAACAATGACGCGACCGGGGAGAAAGCAAAGACAGTACATGGGTAAAACGTGGACTGGACTAAACGGGAGAGGAATAAAATGTGAACACTGAGACATGGACAAAAAAACTGACATACCAAAATAATAAAAACCTAAAATTGACTAACCAGACACTCAGACCACGGAACACAACAATATATGCCGGAGCGGCTGATTAACACAGTACGCTGCCAAAACATCTTAAAAACGTGTCTTAGTTCTCACTTCCTCAATAAAGTTCCTAATTCAAGATTAACAAAACATAGCCTGATGAACTAAAATCGACCAATAGATGGTAGGATTGCGCTCTTAACTTTCTCCTCAATATAAAGCACAATGAAATTAATTAAATTAGATACAAGGAATTATTTTTTTTTAATTAAACATTGAATATTATGAACTAAAACAGCACATTCCCTTTGGCAAGTATCATGGCCTTTTAAACTTGTAAACACTTTTTGGTGTCAGCCAAGAGTTTTTAAATTCTGGATTGTGGGATTTTGCCCATTATTCTTCGCCAAAGGCTTCTAGTTCTGTTGGATTCTTTGGCTGCCTTGCATGCACTGCTCTTTTGAGGTCCATCCATAGATTTTCAACGATGTTGGGGTAGAAGGGCTATGGTGAAACCTTCAACTTGCACCTCTTGAGGTAGTCAGTTATGGATTTGTAGGTGTATTTAAGATCATTATCCTGTTGTGGATGCCATCGTCTTTTCATCTTCATCTTTTTAGCAGATGGTGTGTTGTTTGCTTCCAGAATTTTCTGGAATTTAATTGAATCCATTCTTCCTTCTACCATTGACATGCTCCCCGTGCCACTGGCAGCAACACAAGCCGAAAGCAAGATTGATCTAACCACGTGCTTGACAGTTGGAGAGGTGTTCTTTTCATGAAATTCCACATCCTTTTTTCTCCAAACATACCACTGCTCTCTGCAGGTAATTAGTACTATTTTAACTTGATCAGCCCACAGGACTTGTTTCCTAAATGCATCAGTCTTGTTCAGATGTTCCTTCGTAACCATCTGATGCGGAACTCCATGGTGAAGGTGCAGGAAAAGTTTCCTTTTTATGACTCTTCCATGAATGTCATATTTGAGCAAGTGTCACTGAACCGTAAGACAGCCATGACTCCATGGTGTGCTAAATCTTGCTGAAGGTCTATTGTTGCCAAAAGGGTGTTTTGATTTACCTTTCTTGCAATCCGATGAGCAGTTTTCTTGCGAAGTTTTCTTGGTCTTCCGGACCTTAACTTGACCTTAACTATTTCTGTTGACTGCCATTTCTCAGTTATATTATGAACTGAGGAAATTGCAACTTGAAAACATTTTTGTTATCTTCTTATAGCCTTCTCCTGCTTTGTGGGCATTAAATATTTTCATTTTCAGAGAGCTAGACAGGTGCTTAGAGGACCCTATGGCTTCTGATTGTTGGGCCAAGGTTAGAGGAGTCTGGGTATTTATAAACTTTGAAATTTGCACCACCTTGCCTTTCTTAGTGATGATTATGCACAAGCCATAGCTTTTACAAACTAACTACTGTCTGAGTCCATAGTCAGTTACTTGAGAGCTCAAATCTTTTAGGGTGCCCAAACTTTTGCATTGCTATTTCCTTTTTTTCTGTAATTATACAGAACAAAAGTATCATACTAATACTGCTTAAAATGTCAAAATGAGTGTTTCATCTTTAAGTTAACGCCATTTAGAGATCAGTTCATCTTCTACTTGCTTCACTTTTCTCAGTAACAGAAATTTTGATCAGGGGCGCCCAAACTTTTTGAATTATATGAGTATGCCTTTATGCATCTCTAAGTGTTATCAATTGTCCATAGTCAAGCATGACCAATTGTGCTTTCTTTCATTTTAATATTAAAATAAAGATTAAGCAGATTATATAAGGTTCTTAGACCATAAAATCATCAATTTTGCCTCATAGAGGCGTGTCTCTGGACCAGCTTTATGGGCAACTAATTTGTGGTCACCCAAAAAACATGTTTTCTTTGGTATGATGATGGGCCTACCTCAATTTGTGAAATTCATGAAATATAGAAAAATAGGTCAGTTTGTGGTTGCGTCGTAGCTCTCATTCGTCCAAAGCAGTAATGCGATTGTGTAAAAAAAACAAAAAAAGGGGGGGCTTATACACTTTAAAAAAAGTGTTAAAAAAAAGAGAGGGCTTATTTTAAATTTTAGTTTTTTTGTTATGTTTTGTAGCCATAAATTATCATAGAGGCTTTTTAAAGCTGCTTAAATGAGCTCTGTCAAATTTTACAAAGAATTTTAAAGTTGACAGAAACTTTCTTTAATTCTGTGCTTTCAATGTTTCTGACTGCAATTCGGCATGTGACACTGTTCCTGTTTCTATTTTGTATATATAATTACAGATGTAAAATATCCAGGTCAGGATTTATGAAGACAGTCTGATTTATGTATAATTCCACCCTGGCAGATTTAATACTAACTGCTTCTTCTTTTTTTCTTTTTTTTTCAAAATTAAAATATATTCCATAATTTTATCTTTTCCACTCTGAATGTTGGCAATGATTTACAATATAATTGACTTATAGTGCTTCAGTCCCACTTATTTCAAGGAAAGCATGTGAAAGTTTCTTGGGTAGACATTGAAAGCTTTGCCCTGAGCCTTTAATATCCTTAATCTTGACAGATGGAAGCAGAGTTATGAAGCAAGCCGGCGTGTGACTGCACGTGTAGTTTATCATCAACGTGCAAGTTTCATCACAGGAATATATATAACAGGAAGCAGATGACTATGCTTATCAACAACATGCACGTTCCGTCATCAGAATATTACCAGGAAACGAATGACTTTGCTTTTCCTTGGCAAGCATCTGCAAAGGCTTTGGACAATATAAATAAGCTTGCATCAAAACAAAAAACAATTTGACTGTCATGTAGCTCATCAGTACCAAGTAATGGAGGTCAGAGTGATTGCCCTCAAGCTTCCCTGACTCCAGACGTCTTTCAGCCAAGATCTAATATACTGCCTGATCTAATATACATCTGTTATTAATGGATCTGACATTGAATCAAGGTTGTGAAGAGTGCTTATACTGGAGTTACGGTGGCACTCTAAGATACTTAGTTTCTTTTTGGCACTCGGATGTCATTTACTGTCAAGATATTTTACTGTTTGGTTGCAAAAAAGTTTGAACAAATAGTGCTACTATATGTACTATGTAAAGTTCGCAACCTACTAATGCAATGGCTTGGAAATCTAATTGACAATTGATAATTTTATCGCCAATTAGACCGCAGGCCGAGGGTCAAAATTTTTAACTTTCGTGACCCACATCCAGTAACTGAAACTTTTGAATTGAAAATGTCCAGAAACATATTTGAAAGCATACCGTATAACTCGGCGATCTGAGCAATCCACCAATATTTCAAAAGGATTAACGAAAAACATCAATATTTTCGATGAGGGACTCATAAAAATGATCCAATCCCAGCTGCCTTCCTATAAATATGTCACAATATCCCGTAAACAACAGCCAATCAGACGATTTGTTTAAACAACGCAACACCAGCAAAACAGGTATGCCGTGGTTTCTGTGACAACAGTGTATCAATTAACGATGAAACATGCTTATGTAACATAGGATTGGGTGCTCCCCGCAACAGTGGGAAGAAAGGGGATGAGAAGGTTGTTTTTTAATTTATTTTTTGGAGAAAATTAGTGTTTAATAGTGCTACTGCTTTGCCGTGATAGGTTGAGCATTTGACACTCCAACTGAAGAGAGTACAATTTGTGATCAGCCTGGTTTGAATGGGTGTATTGCTGCTTTGATGCAATTTTACAATATGAATCCTTCAATTATTTTATAAGTTTTTCATGAATAATATGCAGAAGCATAATTAGAAATTTTCTTGAAATTTTCGCTTGCCCTCCGGTGTAACTTCGGGCATGATATGTCATGGTTCTGGTTTTTTGATCATGTTTTATGTGCTGGTTTTGTGTTCATGATCATTGTCTTTTATTTTTTCTTTTTGGTTTTTGTAACATTCGGGTTTTTGGTTCATTCCATTTTCAGTTCCATTGCACTTGTCTCCCTGTCTTGTGATCTAGTTGGTTCAGTCCGTCTTCCCTGTCTGCGTGCTCACTGAATTCGGGTGATTTAAATGAAGTCTGGTGTTTAAAATATTCCTTCATATCTCGTTTTCTCCCTTCACCCTTCTGTTCTGATTACTAACAAGACTAACATTTGTATTTTGTATTATAGTCTACTAACACAACTAACCATGTATATATTAGATTACTAAATTACTAATGAGCACTCTATTTCAAGTTGTAAAGCTGCACCGCTACTAATAGACTAATTACCTCTCCGCAATCGCCCTGTTCTATTCTCCGCCCCTTGTCTATCGCTTTCCTCTCCCTGAGTTTCAGCGAGAATCTCTCGCACGTGCTTAATTACTTTCCTGCTCTTGTTATCTGTGCACGTAGAACTCCTGGACCGGAGCTGTTTAAATGTCATAGGCTGTCTGTATGATTCCTGTCCGTATTTCGTCTCTCGCCAATATTCGTGATTAGGGTTTCCCTCATGTGATTCTCCCGATGTAATAAGCTTCATTCCCCACAGCTGATCTCTGTATAGCATGTGACTTTTCCTGTGTGTATATTAGGAGTCTTTTCACTTGCAACTCTTGTCAGAACGTTGATCAATATTTCTTTGTGCAGAGCTCCTCATATGCCATTGATTATTGTTTCGCTTCTACTGGATAGTCCGACTCTGATTCTTGCCATTGCCCTTTTTTTACTGTTTTTGTCTTTCTGGATTTTGACCTATTTTTGTATGACCACGAGTTCTGTGTTTGGATTCCCTGTGTATGACCATTGGCTTTGCCCATCGACTACGACTTTTTGCCTATCGTTTTGGTACCTCTGCCCATCTGTCTTACTGGTTCTGACCCCTGCCTGTCTAGTTGATACTGTTTTTGGATTTCGTATTGTGGCTTGGCAATTCCTGTGTTTTTTTTGGCTTTGACTCGGACTTCATTAAAGGCATACGTCTTTTTTGGATTTCTGTCTCTCGCGTGTGGTTCCTGAACTGTACGTTACATGATAAGTATGAAAACCACTGCACCAGAAAATACTTCAACACTAGGTCACCTTAAGGCTTTCACACTGAGGACAAATTAAAAAACTAATGGAAAACATAGTTCCATGCATTCCGCCAAAAATGAAAAGATTTGCGGTATAATTCTGCCATGACAACCATGAGAAAGAAATCTATTAATCTTGGGATTTAATTTATTGATTGGCTTGTTTTATCGGCACTCGAAGATCAAAGCAGCTGCAGGAAAAAGAAATCCGTTCAACGAAGTACAGCTTCACATCATAGGGGCTACATGAGTTAAAGTTTTAAAAGATGCCATTTGTAATGTGCTTTTCAAAAGCCTACAGTCTCTCGTATGCAGCGTTCCAGAGGTATAGGGCCTATTTGGCAGGCTAGATTTTCACTTTTTATTTTGCACTTTATTAGGGCATTACAGTAAGGAGTGGAACAAAAGGTAATCAGATATTATGAAACATTTATGGTTTTGGGGACAAGAAAAGAGCAGGGACTTTTTTAGCCAGAGGCATGGCTGGATATTTGAAATGGTCAAATAGGGGGGCAGCTTATTCGGTGTCTAAATGTTTTCCAAAAAAAGTGCACGTATTTCAGTTTCAGAATCTTTTTTTTTTTTCATGAAGAAAAAATAAACTTGTACACAGGTGATGAGCAGCGTAGGACCTGAGAAATAAGGAAAGACTGACATTCCTCCGGGTAGGAGCAGAGTTGAGGCAGGAAAACCCCAAAATACAAGGAAACAACATGACAGCCAAATGGAAATTTACTGGTTTCACAAGTTAGAATGAATCAATAATTTATAACTCTTGGCAGCAGCGGCGTCGTAAGGGGGGAGTAACCATGGACAATTCTAGGGGCCCAGCATTCAAATTTATCCTCAAATAGAGTATATTGTTATTATTACAAAAAATTTGTCATAACTTGATCAATTTGTCATAACTTGATCAATTTAAAATACATTTTTTGTTTTTTCTCAATTTTCAACTTTTTAAGAATAATCTCAGCACTTCACGATACTGGTTTGTGCACCCCACCACGCAACAAGTAGCTTCTATATTTCCTTTTTTTTTGCCCCACATCAGGTCTATATCGCATGCGCACGCAGACTTCTGGCTTTAAGCAGAACTTGTCTATATGGTAAAAAAAACCAAAATTGTAATAACGGACCGATGGGTCATCGTCTCTCGGTCTCGGTTCTTGTGAAAACATCCCGCAAAAAACATATATTCTTGATTTTGCGGTATAACTCAGATACAAAACTTTATAGCTTTAACTTGTACTGCTTCTTTCCGAAGACGTATGCTATTAAATATGGTGGAAAAGGCTAGTTTTGGATAGTTTCCGGCAGAGGTCACTCATGTAAAAAAAACAGGCTTAAACCAGATGTTCGAAATGTTATTAAATGTTATCAGTATTCTCAAGGAAAGCAGTGTCTCGAGATTTAGATTTTGGATTGTGTTGCCTGATATGTGAATGTTCTGCTACAAATAGAACATTTCTTTGTTGTTATTAGGCCTGTATTTCGATCCTTGATGGTCCCTACAATAGGATTCTGTAAAAAAACAGGATTTCATAGGAAAATTATTATAATGTCACCAAGAAAATATAGCCGGTATAATCAAAGGTTTGGTGCCGTAGCATATTGTTTTTCAAATTTGGTAAGAAAATAATGATATAGACAAAATTTATTGTTTTAAAATATTAATAAACTTCTAAACTATCACTGTGGACATGCTAAAAAAACATGCATAATGCTCTAGCAGTTACATTCAAGTGGCCAAAATGATAAGAAATTATCATCAGAGACATAAAAAACTGTATATATATATACACCCAATTCCAAAATACAATACAAATACAAAACAGGCAGCTCAAATTAATGGAATGGGTTCTACAAATATAAGATAATTCTGACAAAATGTATGTTGTGTTTTACAAATAAAAAGGCTACTTAAAAATAAATAATCGAAAGGTTCCATGAATGTTCATCTTAAAATGAAGAAAAATAAGTAAGCATTTACCTGTCAGATTGTTCAGCTTTTACAACTACAAGAAATTTTATATAAGTACAAAGCCGGGGCTTCATTTGTGGGTCACCCCCTTTTTGGCACTTTCCTTCCGCCTGCGTGAAACTGCAGAAGTCCACCGCAACAGTAGATGGTGCTAATGCAGCATCTGGCACCCTCTTGCAGGGTTGAGGCTTTATCGGACCCCTGAAATTCTAGTATAGGAAGTGACGTAATGTATCTGCACTCCGAGTCCTCTGAAAAAATATTCCCCGGTTTTGAACAATTTCTGTCTGGATGATATAGCTATGTTAGCGCTGTGCAGGTTGTACTTGACAGGAGCAAATGCTTGATTTTGTAATGCTTTACGTGGTTAAAAAAAACTCTGTTACATTTGATTAAATGTAAATGGAAATGTACTTGTGACTTAATTAGCAATATAATATGGTCCATGTACATTCAAGATACAAAGTTACGCTCGCTATGTGGTTACGTACATTGACATATAAATGGAAGGATAGAAGGGGACCTTCTGTGTCTGCTAGTCTTCGTACAAAACGCAACTGCAACCCAGAATCTCAACGAAAGTATTCTCTTGTTCCCATTTTTCTGAGCCCAGTGCTCTCATCCATCCCTTGTTCAGGCCTACCAAAGAAAACCAGTAACTCAAAAATTAAAACAAGCCACATTTTCCCTAGATCCAAACTCATAAAATCGCTTTGCCTGTAAAAACAAAAAATAAATCCGGAGTCGAACCAAGTGAGTTTTTCCACTGAGGTCAAGCTATCGCCAGTTTGGAAACGACGGTCGAACTATCACCGATAAAAATGAGTGCGTTTACATGCACACTAATAAAACGATTATTATCGTATTACTGGAGTTATCGAATTATTCAAGTGGTGGCAAAGTGGCAAAGTCTGATAAACATTATCGGTTATAGGCCATTGTCGGTTTATGAGAAATCCGGTAAAAACAACTATTTTTTTTTTTAAATCTGCGCGTTTGTGACCTTTGGAGGGCAAGAATAAATCCAGACTAGGTCTCAAACATTTTCATTTATTGACACATTCTCCAGTCATTGGAATGATCCATTGGCAATTGAGGACATGGCTTCTCTCCCCATACGATCTAACAGCAATAAAATAATGGGCTAATTTCAGTACAGAAAAAATAACTTTCTTATAAATAGGCCCTTGCTTTACTAAAGACTAACTGCTCTGAAACTTCCGCACTACCTTTTCTGCACATCTGGTGATTTAACTTGCGCTCCATGATCATTTAAATTGTTCAAATGAACTACATTGTAAAAATTGCAATTTATGCAATTTCATAGCTTCCAGCGTCCGAGGAAAGAAAAGCAGGAGAAGACTTAATTTTTATTGAGATATTTTCTTAAATATGTGCTGACTGAATAATGACTGATCCGCACTCCACAGAACCCGCACTCTCTTGGGTTTATTAAAAAGTGGGACTCGGCAATTAAATATAATATTGTTTACTGAAAATCACTAAAATCACTTCACTTTTGTTATCAACTAAGATTGCAGACTATGGCAAGAGTACGCGATATGCCACTTAAGGGATTAAACTCCTTATGCGTGAGAGTTGACATGTATGCAATTTGGAATAACGCTGATTTAAATGCACCAAATTACACATCCACATGAATGATTGTCGACGTCATACCTAAAAGGGGAGAATTAGCAGCACCTAATAGTGTGCAGTGCTCTCGAAGCGAATATACTGTTAATTATGAAAATGATTGAGAACTATCCAGGACTAATAAAGGGATGTTCTGTAGCCCCCAAATTTTCAGTTCTGGTGCTGCCACTGCTTCGAGAGAAATCCGACTACATGAATGAATCATGTATACCAGGTTTTTCCAGATATCGGTTTATTAAAGTGCATGTAAACGCCTCAAATCATATTATTATCCCCCGCCAACACGAAGTGGGAGGGGGATATAGGTTTGACCTCCGTCCGTCCGTCCGTCCGTGTGTGCGTCCGTCCGTCCGTCCGTCCGAGATAAAGGGGACAGCTTTACTCAGAAACTACTACAGATACAGTAACCAAATTTGGTGTGTAGCTTCAGACCATAAAGGCCTTGATTGAGTTCGAAAATGAGACGCGCACGATTGGCGGGGGATGTTGTAGACCATGTCGACTTGTTGCCATTATCAGATTATTCCTGGTTATCGGAGTATGCTGTACATGTAAACGTACTCACTGTGATGCTGAAAGCGGATAGAGCGGTAGCAAAGTCACTTGATACAATTGTCAAAAATCGACTTGGGAATGAGATAACGAGGCTTATTCAATGAAAGAATGCGTGTATTTTGTTCAGAAAAATATCATAAACAACTTCCGTAAGTTGGTATGAAAATGATTATGAATTTCTTTTTTCACTAAATAGTTGACACTTTATGCAGATTGAAATGTAAGAAATTGGTGAAATGCTACTCCAGATCACTAGCAATTGCATGTCACAGTACCAGTGTTTCACTGTAAGCAAAAGAAAAAAAAAACAGGTCGATATTACTCTGTGCCTCCTTCTTCATCTTCCAGGAATATTGGTGTGATGGTAAACAACAGTTTTTCCTTGAGAAATTCATCGCAGCTTCTGTGATCAGCCAATTCTATTCCATATTTGGCACGTCCACCCAGCCCCGGCGTCAGAGGGTCAATTAGGGGGGCAATGCCCCCCTGCCCCTACCTCCTTGCCCCCCCCCATTGGCTGTCAGAGGAGTTTTTTCCAGCTGAAAAAACATTTGGGATAAGACATAATTCGTTTTGTGAGTCAATTTGTATTAATTCATATTCAGTTTACTTAATCAGTAAAATTTAAAGTGGCAGTGGATATTTTGGCAGTTTTACATCAACCATTTGGCCGTGACCTTCAGTACACATGCACAGTTGTATTATTTTTGGACTTCAATCGAAATCAATGGAGTATGTTTGGCCAGCATTAGTTTAAGAACTTGGTAGCTCGCGAGCAACTAATCAGGGCGTTTCCCAGAAGCTTAGTTGCTAATTCTGTTAGCAACGTACTTATATAGTTTGTCACAGTCAATGAGCCCAACTACGTAAGTTAGCATCAGTGATTTCGGGAAACGCATCCTAGCCTCGTCAATGCATAAGTGACCTAGCTACACAGCTAATTCAAAAAAAATTGCAATGCACTATTTTTTTATTGATTTATATGTACCACAAATGGGTAGTTGAGCAAGTGACCTAGCTTGCTAGCCTAGCGTGCAAGCTAGTTTGTTGGTTTCTTAGTCAATGTTAGCTGGGAACCTTAATATTCACTGAATATAAATGCCTGCTTGCGAGCGAAATGCTCGCGGTGCAACTCCAGCTAAGTTAGTTTGCATAATAATGGCTATACACATTTTAAATTGCATGAAATATAACGTTAGCTAGCTAGCAACAGAGCCTTTATGCCAACTTAGCTTGCAATATTTAATGTATGTTAATGCGAGCTAGCTAATTAAATGGCGAAGTTATAACTGTTCCCTATTATCCATTGATTTCTATAAGAAAGTCCAGAAATAATACTACTGCTCATGCGTCCCGGAATGTGTAACCGGTTCACGGCAAAATATCCTCAGCGATTTAGAATACAAAAAATACACATATTTCAAAATAATTAAATTCATTACGGCAGATACGTCTCGTCTTGTGTCATGTGACGTGTACGTGCTGCCACAAGGGACGCGCCGACCGGTATTTCACGTTCACACTGCCGTCTAGGAGCCCAAGGAGATGTGTAGGCGATGGATATTAGGAAATTCTTCAGACCACCGGCACCGCCGCAAACTTTCGTGTCTGTGGGTGGGGGCGGGGGGAGGGGGGAATCCTCAGCACTGCTTACCTAGCTGTGAAAGTCACTGCACGCCACTGAATTGACCATATAGATTAAGTACAGTTAAGTATGTCTGCATGTTTGTATGCGCAGGTCTGTGGGAAAATCAACACTGCCCCCCTGTAATCATCACATGCCCCCCTTACAATATGGTTCTGGAGCCGGGGCTGCGTCCACCCCTTCTCCACCACCTACTTAGAGTATCTCCAAGTACAGACCTTGACCTGCCCCGGCTCCTGCAACTCCTAACTTGCTTCTACCCTCTGATCTCAGACAGTTAATGATGTTTTAACACCTCTGGACAACAACTTCAATAGAAAAACATGACTCGTCTTTATGTCCCCCACAAGGAAATACCTATATAGGCTAGCTTCACATGCAAAAATTAGTAATGGCTAGTTGGGCCTGCTGGAGTAACAGAAATGCAATAGCTCTTGCCATAATTCTCAAATAGACTGAGGACTTATCTCCTTATTATTTCAGCATGGGGTTCCCCTTTAGATGACTTCTTTTTCCACTTGTCTTCTTTCCATTTCAATTTTTTGGATAGTGCTATGTTGGTAACAGTCTAAAGATTATCTGACTTGTGAGCTATCTTTAACTTAACAGAACATAACATGAGTGGCGAATACAGGCTGTTCAGCTTAACTAGGCTTGCCAGTTTCTTTTTACTATTGTGAATATATCACTCCAGATACTCAGTTACTCAATGGTATCTAGCTTTAAAATGGTATCTGCTCTTGAAAATTCCCAAGGTGTCTGCCTCAACAATATGGTCAGGCAAGCTATTCCACTTTGAAATTACTCTGGGTGAAAAAATATTTCCTAATATCAGTGCTAAATTTACCCTTGATCAACTTCCATTGGTGACCCAGAGTTCTACTAACAGAACTTAGCCGAAGGAATCCAACATAATTCACTTTGTTAGTCCCTTTAACATTTTTAAAGACCTCAATCAGATCGCCCCTAAGTCGCCTTTTCCTCAGACTAAAGATATTAAGGATCTTCATCATCTTCTCATAGCTTTCATCTTTTATACCTGGAATTAACTTAGTGGTTCTCTGAACTTATTCTAGAGCCTTTATATCTTTCTTTTAATGTGGTCCCCACAATTGTACGCAATACTCCAGATGTGGTCTGACGAATGTGTTGTACAAGAGAAGTATGACCCCCTAGGATTTTTACTCAATACTTCTGGCAATGTTTCCCAGCATCCAATTGGCTTTTCTAACTGCTACGGCACAATGGCTAGAACCTGTGAGGGTTTCGTCAACAATCACTCACAGATTCTGGATTCTATCCAAATCAAATTATTTGAAGTACAAATTGGTATTTTTAGGTAAATGTTACATCTACTGGTTAAATTGGTTTAATGTTGCCTCAGTGAAACTGGATTTTTATAAACCTCTTAAACCCCAACATCCCCCTGGCGGTAGTGGATTTCCAGTGCCGTGTCATCAGCCTCTGACCCTTAAACGCATGACTGCTTTCAAGCTGTTCTAGTTTATTTTCAAATTAATCAAGACCAATATATAAGCCTGTGATTATTAAGAAATTATTAAAAAATGACAGAGATCACCAATTGGCTACACTTGCAGAATTTCATCCCCCATCTTGCGGTTTTTTTCTTCAGCCGTGCAACCAAATTCATTTTCAGATTTCACATAATCAAAATGTTTTCTATGTTCAAAATATGGGCTACATTTGTGGGGAAGCGCAGTTGCACGCTCGTTGCCGTTATGCCAATATAGTTTTTTTAATTACTAATGCTTCTTATGTCAAAGCCATGGCAATTGAACGATGTAGTAAACTGATTATTATTGGATCATGGCCAGGAGTGTGCAACTGCCTTTCCCACATTTGTAATTTACCGAAGTCATAAACTCTCATACTCTGGTGTCCGTTGCTCCTCTCTCATAAAAATAAAATAAAATACACGTCGATTGGGGAAACATCCTCTTTAGCTTATTAAACCCAAAGCTTTTAGAAAATTGTGGAATTTCCTAAATACAAGACATTCAAAAGGAATATTTCCATTCTGTCATCGTTGACTTGGATAGAAAAATGCCTAATAACTAGCCTATGTGATGCAATAACACCCCTAAAAACAAATGGATCATACATTCTACCAATTAGTTTTCGCAATTTAGCAAATTAATGTTTGGATGATTATTAGGAAAAGTAAATGAGAACCGGTTTGAAGTAATCAGGGGTTTTAGGGGGAAGTTACTACCTCTGACAGCAAATCATTGAAGGTCCCCGGTATAAGAGGGTAATCCCAGAATGTTGCATTGATGGAGTATTTGATTTATGGGGACGGGAATTATCAGCTGGATCAGATGGCAACTTGACAAATTTGTGCTCAATGCCCTGCACGTTTACTGTTGGCTTAGTTGCTTATAGCAGCGCAAGCCTTGTGACTTGATTACATGATCATAAGAATTCAGAACTACGTATATGAAGGTATTGAAATATTTACTTCACTTTTCATTAGGTCCATGAAAGGTTATCAAAAGTGACGCTTTTATTGCGGAGACAGCAATCGCTTGCAGTGCTGTTGGACATCATTGCAGCCATATATTTCATATTTTGAGATGTCAGCCTTGTAAATTTGCAAGACAAAGTGCCCTTCATGGCATTAACTCTCCCTTTCTCACCCTTACACCCTTAGCAGATACGCAAATTCTCTTGGATCCCAGAATACCATCCCATTTTTGCGCGGGAAGTTTGGGACTTTAGCTTGTCAGCTCAAATGGCTGGGAATCCTGCTGAGCGCAGTGGGATTTTGACAGGCCTGTTGATGATCCCGACTGGCAGAGACATGAGCCCATCTGTTCCTCACAGTAATCAAGGCAGCTGAGGAAGGAGAGGGTCTATACCTAGCATGCCTCTTATTGCATTTGCAAGCAGCAGCAGCCTGCCTGCTGTCCTCGTTCCGTGCCCTAAAAAGGCCAAGGCCCCCTCGTTTTCCCTCATTATGCGATGGCTACCATCCCTCATGGCAACAGGTAGAGTTGCCGCCATCCCTGAGACTTTTGTCAGGAAGCAGGGAGTGGGAGGTGTGGAGCCCAGCTCTTACTGGCTGACAGAGCAGCGGGGCGAGATGTGGTGACTGTGTGTTATACCTGCAGAATGTGTGAGCCAGTCTTTATTAAAAAGTAATGATGGCAAGGGGGGAGGTGATTCTTCTGTCACGGAGTAAGAGTAATGGGGGTGGGGGCGGAAGTGGCGTACTGAGATAAATTAGAAGAAAATAAGATGTGCTGCAGAAATAGAATTTCACACCCCCCCACAGCCCTCCCTCCCCGGATCGCACTGCTCACATTTTTGCCTAGCAACAGTGAATATGTTTGTGAGATCAAGAAGCATGACTTCTGAGTCTTAGCAGCAGGAGAGGTACTTGGATTGTGCCTGTTCTCTTGTGCAGCCTGAGGCCCCTATTTTCTCAATCTAAATGTACAGTCAACAGTGCGTGGCACAAGTGCATTTAGGGCGTGTCCAAATCCATTCTTGTTAGTTAAAAAAATATATTAGTTTTACAGGTTATCTGAGCGCAAAGTGAGGTGCATGATTCAAAGGGTTGTACTCAATCTCTTCATCAATCTTGGACATGTTTTGGCAATGGCAACATAAAATAAACCAATCAGTGCCATTCACCTTAAAGGACAGGTGGGCTTGCACCTTCACAAACCGCCATTATAAGGGCGGACTTGTCAAGAACTAGGGGTAAACAAGCACTAGCACTTGCGGGTATGTCTCGCCCCGGCTGCCCTCGAAAATCTTAACCAAAAACTTTAACCTTGGTTTAAGTTTTTGTGGATGGATCCCGACGCCGATGCCGCGGACGGAAAAAGCGGCGCCTATGTCTCGCAAATCCCTTCGGGGCGAGACAAAAACTACCCTGCAAAGGAAACTTATTTGCTCATGCATGACGTGAAAGCATACAAGCAAAACATTGCTTGAAAGTATGGAAACCTGATCACAGTAAAATCCAAAAATTTGATAGAAATATTTTTGAAAATATTGTAAAAAATTGCTTTCATCATATTCAGATGCAAAAGATCATGATACTCAATCCTGGAGGCGACATTTGAACTTCACATTACACTACAACTTGTGCATAAAACAAACATACACTCGGGAGTAAAAAATAATTACGTGCTGGCGGGAAATGGCAAAGAGAAATTAAATGAGTAAGAAACACAGTCATCGTGAAAGAAACAAAGATTATGCTATTTTGATTACGCTTCTGTAACCTGTTGAATAACATCCAACAGGAGTGAAAAGAACTTGATTCTCCTTCAGCTGACGATTGAATATCAAGTTACACCTATGGTTGAAATTTGGATTAATTACAGATGGTAACAACAAGGTCAAATATTGCTTTGCTGCTAATGACTATATCAAAAGTTCTTCTTATGCTTGTCAAACTGTAAATAATAAAAAACACATATCAAATGAAATACAGAACTTTGTATTTGATTATAGAGACGGGACAAATTGGTTGCAGGTATTGTATATATGGATCAGTTTGGATCCAAAATTAATTTTTCAGGTAATTGCGGATAATGGGTTGACCTGTGTAGGGCTCTAACGGCACTTATCCAATGTCTGAAGTGCATTTACAGCGCTTCAAAGATTTGTTCTATTATAGTTCATATTTTGTGTGTGGGAAACAAAATCCATGTGCTGTTTTGGAATTATATGCCATGCGTTTAAAATGCACCAATAAGCCAAAATATTATGACCATTGACCGCTGAAGCCTGGAAGGTTTGCAAGCTATTTATATTTTTGACCACAAAGAGCAGACTGTAAAACAGTCTGAAAGCTATTTTGATCATTTGTAGAATTTAATACAAGTAAAAAGTAGGATCATTCCATGTCAAATCATCAAGGGGGTGCCAGGTCACCACCTCAAAGTTCTTTGAAAAATTTCGAGTAAATATTCACACAAAATGAAAAGATGCAAAATATTAGGTCACTATCTCAAATAGTTTTCAAGTTATAGCCCTTTGAAATTTGAATATTTTAAGTTTTTAGGTGAAACCATTTTTAGCCCACTATGGCAACTTATTGCTCCAAATCAATTGCTTATTCAAGGCTGAAACTGGGTATATATATTCATTCCCTAGAATCTGAAAATGGCCTTAGCTTCACTGTATCTTGATCCACTTTTGTCTGGTAAAGCCTCAAAATTAGCCCGAAAACACAAAACACCCAAAAACGACACCACATTTTATGACCTGTAACTCAGGAACTGAGTAAGATGAAAGGCTAGAATTCATTTTTTAATGATTTTATAATATATATCTATGTAATCCAAGTAATGTCATTTGTAGAAGTTTTTTTAATGAAATAATTTCTAATATCTCCAGTTTTGCCCCAAAATGCCCTTTTTTGGGACAAAAAATGGCCATGTCACCAGTTATTCATCTCTCTGAAATTTTTATTGCACGATCTTATAAATGTTTACAATGACTGCCAAAAAAATTTGAATGATAATCAGCTTTCTTTTTTTGTTATGAATTTTTAAAATATGTTTTTAAATTGCGTATTATATTGTATATTGTGATCGTTATGTGGATTATTTTTTTGTTTAGTCAATGACAATTATTATAACTCATAACTTATAATGGTAAGGACATGCGTAGGACGTGCGTACCTCTCGCTAGAATCCAGGTAAACAACTGCGCTTTGGTTGAAATTTCTGCAAATAATAATAATCATTCAGCGGTGCTTCTGATATCTGGCCTTTTCTGACTTAAGCGAAGAGAAAAGTTTGCTTGAAATGCCATTTCTTTCGATTATTGCCCATATACTTGTAGATCAGTGATCACTAGTGGTGTGCTTCATGCATTGTAGAGTTATATAATACTTTGTAATGAGATGGCATGTGTTTCAAATGTTTGGCAGTCTCAACAGGGAATTAAACAGTAAATTCCAGAAAAACGTCTGCCTCTTCCAGTAACAGTAACGGGCAGCCAATGATTGAGAGCAGTGGTGTTTTTTCATGCCGTTTGAGCGACACACAAACAGTACGCCTGCTCCAGATGTTGCCCTTCAACTGGTCTAGCTAACCAACCCAAAAGAGCTTAGTAATAATATCAGATATTTTTTGATGCTTCTAGGAACTGTGACTATCCATCCATGACGGTATCTATTTAGCAAAGCTTAGACGCAAGCTAACTCGGAGGAGAACATAGCAAACGGTTAGCAATAGGTAACAGTAGCTTGCTTTTTTGTCTGAGAAAAAAACTAGAGTGTTCAGGTGAACACGTGTCGCCTTATGTGAAAGTGTGACTACCAACTGAAAGTGTGACTACCGGACAGACAGACGGACGGATGGACAGACAGATGCCGGGCAAAGTGATCCCTATGTGCTGCTATGCTTCGCAGGCGACACAAAAAACTGTTTGAGAAGTTATTTCTCGTAAGTAGACAGTTCAGTAAACTACACAAGGCGCTAAAATGACATATGGCCTGGGGACTAGCATCTGAGTTGGGGTTTGTTTTTAACATTAGATAACCAAGCCAAAAAAAGCAAACATGTGCTAATGTAGTGGCTGGTGGAATAGGAGGCCAATCGCAACGACTAGAGAGAAAGTGCAGCATGGACCAGAGTTGGGTCCAGGTACTTTCAAGTACTTTTGGGAATTGTATACCGGCATTTTTTTTTTTTTACATATCATAGTACTTGTATTTGTATCTGAGTACTACCTAATAATGGCTAATATTAGGCATTAGGCCTAATAATATTATTAGGCCTAATGCGTAATAAAACCAAATAATGAGTATATGTACTTATTTAAAATATGTTTATTGGGAAACCAGTCAATCAACAGAGAAATTAACAATTAATAGTTTCCTTTGTTGTTTTTTACAGAAAGTAAGAAAAAGTAATCCCTGACAAAAATGACTAATAACAAAATTGAATAGCAAGTAAACAAGCAGATCCTGCGTCGACAAAGTAGACGAAACAAAAAGTACTGAAAAAAAGAGGTGTATACCCTCCCAGAACCCCACCCCCTCGCCCAAACCCCCTTAGGAGTGCATCTAACAAAGGACTCAATTGCACTCTCTTTCGAGATGAGAGACCAGAGGCTGTCAGATTTTATCAAAGTCCTTCAATTTGTCCTTCAAAATAAATCTAATTCTCTCCAGATGTAAGGTGTCTGTCAACTCAGTCAACCATCGTTTGAAGGAGGGCACCTCTTTCTTTTTCCAATTAAGTAGGATCAATTTTTTTGCTATTAGAAGGCCATATGCCAGAAGGCGCTGTTGTGCAACATTTAGCTTCCTTAGCTCCTCAGAAGTTCCCTGAATTATTAAGATAAGGTCTGGGTCTAGTTGAATCCCCAAGATCAGTGAAAAGAACTCAAATATTTCATGCCAGTAGTTTTGAAGTTTGGGGCAGAGAGCAAAACTATGTGATAGGATAGCCTCCACGGACTCACATTTCTCACACAAAGGAGAGACTTCAGGAGATATTTTATGCAGCTTCGTTTGGGAGTAATTTAGTCTGTGTAGAATTTTAAATTGAATTAAACAGTGTCGGGTGTTTATAGAACATTCATGGATGTACTTCAAACTCTCCTCCCACACATTGGGAGATATCGGGGCTCCGAACGCTCTTTCCCACTTCTCTTTCATCTTGTCCAACTTGGGAAGGCACATGATTTGTAGTGTCTCATATAGTTGCCAGATTATGTAACATGGGTTGGGGAATAGATTAAATAAAGTCTCTATCTTGTCTGGGTTGGCTTTCTCAAAATTAGGAAGACGTTTCCTAACATAGTCCCTAACCTGGAAATATCTGAAAACCTGATTCCTGGGCAAATTATATCTTTCTCGGAGTTGCTGGAAAGACGCAAAAGTCCCTTCTTTGTAAAGGTTACCAACAACACAGATCCCAGATCGCTTCTAGCAGGTAAAGGCTCCATCCAGAGCTGGTAGAGTGAAAGAGGGGTTTGCTGTAGCAGAAATGATACTGCCTTAAGCTTGAAATGATTCCTTAGTTGCTTCCATATCCCAATTAAAGTATAAATTACAGGGTTATGTTTAAAGCAAGTTCTATTGACTGGGACAGGTGATAGTATAACAGCTCTAATAGAATAAGGTAGACAGTCCTCCCGTTCCATCTCTAGCCGATCATAGGGTGAAGGATTGTCATCTAGCCAGTGTACCATAGAGCGTATCCCAGTGGCCCAGTAATATAAAATAAAATTAGGCAGTGCCAGCCCCCCATTAGTTTTATGTTTACAAAGATGGTCCTTCTTTATTCTATGAGACTTGTAATTCCATACAAAAGGGAGAATGATTGAGTCTAATTTACTGAAAAAAGATTTGGCAAGGTGTATAGGTAAGTTCTGAAAAAGATAAAGTAGCTGAGGGAGAAAAATCATCTTGATAGCATTAACTCTGCCCAGCAGAGAAATGGGGAGTGTTTTCCAAAATTGTATTTTGCTTGCAAGCTTATTTAACAGGGCTGGGAAATTGGCCTAATAAAGATCATTATACTTCTTGGTAATTACTATCCCCAAATAGGTTATACTGTCTGATGCTATTCTGAGAGGAAACTGTTTGAACCAGTCTTGATCTGCAACTTGTACTGGTAGTAGCTCGCTGAAACATGAAACATTTTCAAAATTGAAGGAATTGTAATCCTAGGCTGCGTGACAAATAACAAAATGTAATCCGCGTACAATGATATCTTATTTCTGGTGTATTCTGTATTGTAGCCATGTATGTCTGGATGCGAACGAATAGTCTCGGCCAGGGGTTCTATGGCTACGGCGAACAGCAGAGGGCTAAGCGGGCAACCCTGCCTCGCGCCCCTACCCAGCAGGAAAGGATCAGAAAGAGTTTTATTAGTAAGTATTCTGGCCCGGGGGCTATTGTATAAGAGCATAGTCCAGGACACAAATTTATCACCACAGTTGAACTTCTGCAAGGCCGATAATAAGTATTCCCATTCGATCCGGTCGAATCGGCTTTTTCAGCGTCCGAGCTGAGGATAATAAGGTCCTTTTGGGGATGTCTAGGAGAATGCATGATATTTAAAAGACGTCTAAAGTTATGGAAGGAATTTCTTTGTGAGATAAACCCAGTTTGGTCTGGGTGAATCAGCTTGCACATAAATCCATTAAGTCCTCAGGCTAATGTCTTGGCTAGAATTTTTTGATCCAAATTTAATAACGTAATTGGCCTATAAGTACCCAGTTCCTCTAAATCTTTCCCTTTTTTAGGACGGAGGGTGGCTTCAGTCAGCGTCTGAGGCTGTACTCCATCATCATATGACTGGGTGTACATTTTAGGCAAATAGGGAACCAGCAATCCCCCAAACTTTTTATACATCTCATTGCTGAGTCCATCAGGGCCAAGCAAAGAGTTTGTTGCTAAAAAAAAAAAGAGCATAGCCTACAGCATTATTGTATTTCAGTAAATACATGTATGTGTGCAAAAGAGCAACACAATAAACCATAAAATTAATTTACTTTGTTAAAGTAGGCATCACACAGTCTCAAAATTGACAGCAGATGGACACACGATAAAGGAAATGCTCACATTCGGATCTGATCGTAAAAACATCGGGCCATGCGTGAGGGCATCTTAAGCCTTCGTATGACCGCCGGTTGAGTTTCTCAGGCTCCAGCTGCAACTTTGTGAGTGGTGGCAAAATCTTTGGCATGCCAAAAAAATGCCGGAAAAACCTTGAAAAGATTCATTTTTGTGTTGAATTCGTGTGTCCATTTTGCCCTTTGTAAGGCCATCGTGAGGGCATCTTGTCAAATCGTGTCATCTCCATCTTTACTTTGTGTGATCATCGGTGCCATCGGGCATTTTTCGCCTCACGAGGACAACACGAAGGAAACAAGAAGCAGTCCCATTGTCTTAGGAAAGCAACACGACTACATAAAGCCCTTGCAATGCCGTAGTCTAGCCATCGTATCATAGTATGATGACATCAAGATGGGACCACGGTGTCGGTGAAGACAGCAGAATTTGAGCAGCTCAAGCGTTTGACATCTGTCATGGTAACGTGGACATATAAAGGCCAGCCTCAGAGCATATTCCTCAGTGAGTCCTGAGCAACTCCACAGAGCAAGCACAACGTTTATTACATATGTACCAGCACTGTGCCCATGGGGATCCACGGGTTCTATTTTATGGAACTTCCTCTTTATATTATAGTGAACAACGCAACATTATGATCATCACATGCACCTCGATGATGTCATCACATTGCTATAGTGTTTCCATAAACACCAAGGTGGCAGTCACGCGACCAATGTTTTTATCGTTACTAAAACTAAGTAACTATCAAGGGGAATACGCTGCGCTGACCTTCCGTGCTCAGCGAAAGATGGAGCATAATAGCGTCACTCGCGTTATGCTGCCGATTACACGGTACTTTCTCTTGTGGATGGCATCTTTTTTTTGGGATTTGGGATTCCTGTGGATGAATTGGCTCGGGTTCAAAAGGGAGAATCCTCAGGAGAGGGGGATACCGGGGGATTCCCCCTGTATGTCTATAGAATAATAGCGTTGCTCACGTTATGCTGTAGATACACGCCCAGCAGAGTCTAGCATTGATTGGCCGTACACAGTGGCCTGCAAGACGGAGCCAAACAGCATTGCTCCCGCTATGCTGCAGATCCGCGCACAGTGGAGTCTAGCACTGATTGGCTGGACACAGTTGCCTGCAAGGCGGAGCCAAATAGCGTCCTCGGTGGAATCTAGCACTGATTGGCTGGACACACGCACGCACGCACACACACAGAGGCCACTCGGCTATCATAATACAGACGGAGGAATAATGCATAGTGTTAAAAAATTACTCCTGACGGGGGAATAGAACCCCGACGTGCAGCTCACTATACATTATCCCGCTTAGAATATAGCTAAACATTTAAAATATTAAAATATTGATATTACTAGCAATGGACAGCAGTGCGGCAGTCATACCTCTGGGAATAAACACCGCAGAATTTTGGCGATTGACCAATCAGAATCAAGTATTTAAGAGTGCCATGTTCTAAATGTATATGAAAAAGGCACAATGTATTCATGAAACTGATAAATGATAATGACCTGGCTGCTTTTAACGTCATTTTTTTAAATCTTAACATTTCTTTTTGATAACAAAACAATAGTTTACAATAGAAACTTACCGTAATATGTCATATTACTCTGTAGTGAATATGCAAGCCATTGTGTGGCCTTCGTGTATCCTGCTGGTAAAATACTGAATAAATATTCATATCTTTTTGTTGCCATCGTGTGTGGTCCAGGTGCCATCGTGTGACCTTCTGTATGCATTGTACTTGCTTCAGCTGTAGATTGGCTTTTGACCAAGTTTGGGTCCATTGAGCGAAATTTAATATTCGTATGGCCATCTGGTGTCAATCTTGGGACAGTGTGACGCCTGCTTAATGAAAGACAATTCAGAAATAATTAACTTGTTTTTGAAATGTGAATTATTTCTGAAAATCATTTGCAACAAGATGGCTATGCACAGTTTGACAAAATGCACACGTATTACATTCAGATGACTCAATGTTACCTTTAATTGGGAAGTTGAAATGCTCAATCATTTTGCACCGTTAAAATTTGTATTTGAATGTCCGGATTGATAAGCTGTCATTCTACAATGGTACCTATGATTGCAAACCACCTGTGAAACTATAAGTTACAACCCCAATTCTGAAATAGTTAGGACAAAGTGAATAAAAATTGTGAATAAAATCATTATGCGATGACTTTCAGATCACATGAGCCAATATATTATTTACAATAGAACATTGATAACGTTTCAAATGCTGAAACTGAGAAATGTAACATTTTTATCCACAAAATGAGCTTATTTCAAATTTTCTGGCTACAAAAGGTCTCAAAAAAGTTGGGACACAGGCAAAAAGGGCTGAAAAAGCAATTAATAAATAAGAGAATCAGCTGAAAGAACATTTAGCAAATAAATAAGTTAACTGGCATCAGGTGTGTAACATGATTGACTATAAAAGGGATGTCTTAGAGAGGCTGAGTCTCTCAGAAATGAATGTGGCTAGAGGCTTTCCAATCTGTGAATGCTTGCATAAAAAAATTTGTGCTCCTCAATGTCACATTGCAAAGGCTTCGAAAGTCTCATCATCGACAGTGCATAGCATCATCAAAATATTCAGAGAAACTGGAAAAATCTCTGTGCGTAAGCAACATGGCCGAAGACCTTTACTGGATGCCGTGATCTTTGGGCCCTCAGACGCCATTGAATCACTCACTGACATGATTCTGTCATTGACATTACTAAATAGTCCCAGGAATACTTCAAGAAACCACTGTCTGTAAACACAGTCTGCCGTGCCTTCCACAGATGCCCCCTAAAACTATCATGCAAAATGGAGGCCATTGTTGAGCATGATCCAGAAGCGTTGCCATGTTCTGTGGGCCAAAACCCATTTAAAATGGACTGAAGCAAAATGGTCAGACAAGTCCAAATTTGACATTCTTGTTGGAAATCATGGGCATCGCGTCCACTGGACTAAAGAGGAGAAAGACCATACCTCCTTTTATCAGCGTTCAGTTCAAAAGCCAGCATCTCTGATAATATGGGGATGCAGTAATGCATATGGTGTGGGACAGTTGCATGTTTTAAAAAGCACCATGAATTTTGAAAGGTATATAAAGGTTTCAGATCAACATATGCTCCCCTCCAGATGACATCCATTCCAGGGATGGCCTTCTGTATTTCAGCAGGACAATGCAAAACCACATACTGCAGTTATTACAACAGCATGGCTTCATAGTAGAAGAGTCCATGTGCTGAACTGGCCTGCCTGCACCCATTGAGAAAATTTGGCGCATAATGAAATGAAAAGTCCATCAAAGGAGACCTAAAACTCTCCAGTAGCTGGAAGCTTGTATTAAACAAGAGTGGGATCAAATTCCAATGGCCAAACTCATGAAATTTGTCTCCTCAATGCCCAATGCCTCCACTATGTGTTATAAAAGAAGAGAGGCTGCTACACCCTGGTAAAAAGGCCCCTGTCCCAACTTTTTTGAGACCTGTCGCAGCCATCAAATTTGAAATGATCTCATTTTGTGGATAAAAGTGTAAAATTTCTGAGTTTCAACATTTGCTATATTATCTCTGTTCTATCGTGAATAAAATACTGGCTGGTGTGATTTGAAAATCATTTTCAGTTTATTCACAATTTACACTTTGTCTCAACTATTTCGGAATTAGGGTTGTACATTTGCAAAGAAAGAGGCACCTAATATTGGCAAATTTTCCAGAAACCTTTGCATACTAAAAAATAAAAAATTTACAAAGCCTGGCTTACCGCCAAATAAAGTACCACAAGTAATTCATTTTTAATATTTGTTATACATTACCCATATAATTTTGTATTGCAAGGAAGCAATAATAAAATTGTAAAATATAAGTAACCAAGATACTGATTTGTTTGGTGTAATAACCGTAAAGTGCACCTGCCATCCATATTGTGAACACAAGAATCCGTTGGACAGCTACAGTACAGTCGCTGTTAAAACCAAAGAAAAAGTTGTTAATCCGCCAGTACGGGGGCGTTAGGCTCTCAGTATTACCGGGAAATCTCGTTGTGAGCTGTGCAGTAGGATGGGCGTATTGACGCGGATGAAGACGAAAGAAGACCTTCCGCCACCTACCACGCACGGGGTAGCTGGGCGATATGTGTTTGTTTAATCATAACTGAGCCACGAGGGCGGTTGGGGCGGTCATTTTGACAGTAGAGGGCGGTTGGGGCGGTCATTTTGAAAGTAGTCCGTACGTGTTGATAATGGCACAGCTTGTTGGCAATTTATTTCCATACATGAATGCAAAAGTAACGTTAGCCTACATAAAATATTGATTTGCTTTGGCGGGCGTGATGCTGCCGGTAATCATTTCTGCAAACCTTTTTAGGCTATAATTTGACGATACAGTTTGCTAAACCTGTGCTCCTATTTAAAACTTTAGTGCGGTATAATACTCAATTGGATTATTAAATATATTTTGGCGAGGATTTTGTTTGTCAGGTATCATTTCTGCAATATTTTATGTTCGGAGGTAATGTGTGTTTTTATGTGCTTTTATTTTACACTCAAATGCTGAAACAGGCTAAATTATTTTCCTGTTACAAACCTGTAGTTTAGTAGCTTATATCCATTCCTATATCGAAGATTGCTCGCACCCCGTCTCAGTAAAATTCATTTATGGAATGAATGTTTTTCGATTTATACACGGTTTCATTTTAAAGTGCTAATAGGCAACCTTTAACCAATTTTTCATGACAAAACGTTTTGCATCGTCTGTATTTGTTTTCATGATTTGTCATGACCATTCAGATGTTCAAATGTAATGTTTCCAAAGCTTGCAACTAGAAAAGACTTGTGTACAATATCAATTTAGTTCGACCTAAATGACTCTTGAATGCACCATTAAAAAAAATTTTTTTAAAAATCAAGCAAAATAAACTATTTGCGGAACCTTACACAGGGTATTTTAGTGAGCTTAGGCCTACTTTATATCAATCAATTCAAAGGAAAACGTAATTAATAAAAAAAAAAAATATATCTTATCTCTAAAGGACAATAACTTAAATGTCACTTAAAATTGAAAGGCTCTTTCGTATACTAAATCCACGCGATTAAAAGCGGATACACTTGGCACTGATTCAACACAGCTCAGTTCGTGTCATCTCTATTTATTACTCATTGTCACCCCAATAATCCCTTTAAGCTTACTGTAGCCTGTTAAGGAATTAATGACCTGCTCAGCGCGTGGCAGTTATTGTCTACTAAATGCCCAACCATAAACTGACATCACATTCACAACTATGGGACCTATCACGATATGACGCATTTCCCTACTGTTGAGGACGAAGATTGACTCCTTGGCGAGTGACAACCTCACGCCTTTGCAGGTCCGAAAACCATAATTTCGGAGAATAACGTGATCATAGGCTCACAGGCTATTAAGCTGTATATTGCCAATTTGTTTATTTATATTGCGACTGGCTTTTCAAAACCAATAGATCAATTGCAGCACACTTTGCGGAAGATCCACCCACAAACTCTCAGAATTGCAGACTCACAGTTTCTGCAATAAAAAGCCGAATTTAAAAAACCAAAAAGAAATTCCCTCAAGAATACAATTGCTTATATCACACTGTCGAATTTATCATAATATATTTTTTCTTGTTCATGCTAGGCTTTTTAAACCGAGGAAATTATCAACCACATGCTGACTGCCAGGGAAAAAAAGATGATAAAATACATAACGGCAAACACAAACGTAATTCTAACAGTCAAAATGCCCTCTATTCTATAACTTACACGCGGTACTACATTCAGTTCCGCGGAGCCACATGTGGTTATTCCTGGCGGTAAATTGTCCTGTGATACGGCTCATTGGTTAGATCGTGGTTAGAAATTGGCGAGAAAGGCGAAATGTCCGAGGGAGCCGGGCATGAACTAACGGCATCTGTTCGGTTTTAACGGCGACTGTACTGTTCATATTTTAGGTTTTGGTTCTGTTTTGTGGCACCATAGGTGAGAAGGGACACAATGATAATGATGACACTCTTTGCTTTAATTTGAGGGAATTTTCATCCATGATTGCTCATCATGAATTACAGCCCTTTGTGAATGCTATTGCTCTCCTTCACAATTAGTTTCTTTGGACAGTAAACACTCTGAAACTATCAGGGCTGTCAGAGTCAAAGAGTGTGGCGCAGAACCATGACTTGGGGTAACCAGAGTGTTATTGACAGTCTCGGGTCAAAAACCAGCATATAAAGTAATTCAGGGCAAGGAGGGCATAGTCAAAGACAGGCAGAGGTCTGGTAACAGCAATCAGGATCCTGGGGAGTGAGCAGACTTCAGTCAAGAATCCAAGCCGGGGTTAAAACAGGAAGTGCAGGGGGGCAGAGGATCAGAGAGAACGTGAATCTTGGGGCAGGGCAAGGTAAAGAGGAGGCACTGACAAACACATGGCTCAGGCAAGAACCAGGAGCCACGGAAACCAGTGCCTGAGGAATAAACATGAGAGAGCATGCAAACAAGCATGAAGAGTCGTAGATAGATTTTATCTCTTTTTTCAGATTGAACTTACAGATGGGTGTGATGAGCAAAACTATTGTACAATGATTTAAGTCCCTAAAACCAATGATCCCTCAAGTGGTAACGCCAGCGTTACGGGATTTTCAATGGCGTGAAGTGAGCCTCTGACCTTGAAACACGCAAAACTTTCAAGCTTTTCCTGTTGAAGATCGCAAGGTAAATAATCACACATTTTATTTACTGAATAATCAAGACCAATATATAAGCCTGTAATTACACTAATCAAAAATATAAACGCCCCATGTCAAATATTGATGCCTCATGGAGTTAACAACTGTAAGTGAGCATATGCTGACTTTGACTTGTAGAATAGGGATATTCACAGTGCCACGGGCCCTGTAGCTCACCTGACCACTCAAGGGTTTGTAAGAAGCAGTTTAACTAAAACTAGTAGGGTGTGTAAGAAGCAGTTTAACTCAAACTAGTTTCACACTTATCAACCGTATTGACGCGGATGAAGATGAAAGAAGACCTCCCGCCGTCTACCACGCATGGGGTAGCTGGGCGATGGGTGTTTGTTTAATCATAACTGAGCCACGAGGGCGGTTGGGGCGGTCGTTTTGACAGTAGTCCGTACGTGTTGATAATGGCACAGCTTGTTGGCAATTTATTTCCATACATGAATGCAAAAGTAACATTAGCCTACATAAAATATTGATGTGCTTTGGCGGGCGTGATGCTGCCGGTAATCATTTCTGCAAACCTTTTTAGGCTATATTTGACGATACAGTTTGCTAAACCTGTGCTCCTATTTAAAACTTTAGTGCGGTATAATACTCAATTGGATTATTAAATATATTTTGGCGAGGATTTTGTTTGTCAGGTATCATTTCTGCAATATTTTATGTTCGGAGGTAATGTGTGTTTTTATGTGCTTTTATTTTACACTAAAGTGCTGAAACAGGTTAAATCATTTTCCTTTTACAAACCTGTAGTTTAGTAGCTTATATCCATTCCTATATCGAAGGTTGCTCGCACCCCGTCTCAGTGAAATTCATTTATGGAAAGAACTAGAATGTTTTTCTATTTATACACGGTTTCATTTTAAAGTGCTAATAGGCAACCTTTAACCAATTTTTCATGAAAAAACGTTTTGCATCGTCTGTATTTGTTTTCATGATTTGTCATGACCATTCAGATGTTCAAATATAATGTTTCCAAAGCTTGCAACTAGAAAAGACTTGTGTACAATATGAATTTAGTTTGACCTAAACGACTCTTGAATGCACCATTAAAAAAATTTTTTTTAAAAACCAAGCAACATAAACTATTTGCGGAACCTTTTACAGTTTAACTCAAACTAGTAGGGTGTGTAAGAAGCAGTTTAACTCAAACTAGTTTCACACTTATCACAATGTAAATTGACACCAAGTGGTTGTTTGTAGCATCAGTAGATGCTGACACAGTTGGTTTCTCATAAGCAGCTGCTCATCCATTACAACACAAAAGCTAAAACATCGATAAAAAATTTTATTTGAAGAAATTAGTAACAGTACACATTTCTCTGGCATTCAGTGTATCATGCACTGAAACATCAGCATGAGAAGACATCAACAATTGTTACTTCGACTTTAGTACACCATGAAGTACAAGCAGACAATATAACGTAATATTTGTAATATTGTCATTATTGCAATCTCCCTCATGTAATTCACAAATTGAGAAACTATTTACATGGTATTTCCTAATTCACATACAAAATCATTGATGAGGTCTTTATTGTCCAGAGTCTGGGAGAGTTGTAAGAAGGCTTCAATATGTGATTGTTAGAACGGAAATTATCAAATGAATTAATAAGAAAGGAAATCTAAACCTTATCTAACTATCAAATATTCTACTTTAAGATGGACTTTCGAGAAGTTTCAGTTATTGCTGTCCATGCAATCTTATTTTGCAGCCTTCTTCTCTGGCGCAAAGCTATATGTCTAAAATAATTAATGGCTATGCAGCTTATTGGTAGCCTATTCACTCAGTAGACTGATTCAATTAATTTTCTGATTCTTAATCAAAAACAGATTGAGAGTTCACCTGCATTATGGTAATGTCACTGGTTGTCGACAGTTTTATTTTACAAAAGCAAACTTCACTCGCTGACATGAGTCGGGAAACTGTGTTCGTCTGACGTTTTTTTTAGGCGTAACAAGCCGATTGAAAATATTCTGTTTTGTGAGGTATGGGAATTCATAAGCTTTGAAAGACATTGACATTTTGTGTCACCATTAATTTGGATAGGAAAATATTTAATTAAAATTGCAATGAACAATAATGTAAGCTGAGGGGAGATAGACAGGGATTCTATTGATAGATCCTCGCAACTGTAACACTTAATTAGCAACGCTTAGTTGCTAATTAAGATACTTTAATTGGAAAGAGTTAATGCTCTTTCATTCGAGGTGAAAGCCCAGCAATAACTCCTCTGATGGCTTGTCCCGAGGGGAAGAGGTTAATAGCATCACATAATGGTCAGCAAACAGACTTCAACAATAAGAAAACAATCCATTCTCATAGTTGGCACAATGGCTGAGCGAGAGATGGGACCTGAGCGACAAAGACTAAATTGTTACAGCCAGGAGACTGGGTTGGAGCATCTGTAAAGAAACCGGGCCTTGTTGGGGTAATTGCGGTCAGCAATGGCACCTACCGACATTGATCCTAGGAGGGACAATCCATGAGCCGGTGACAAGATATTTGTAGCTTATGGCTTATCATTGCGCAAGATCAATGATGGCCATCCTGTTGGCTTCAAACTGACAGAAAGGAAATAAAATTGAAATGATAGTTACCGGTGGATTGTATCACAGCACACACTGCTTGTGGGGTTTTGTAGCCGAAGACTGGTCAGAGCCCCATGTGTTGCATGGGACAATATTCATTTTTGTTATTAGTATGAGAGAAGCAAATTAATACTTGAACGGCCATGAGGTCATTTGGACCTCTCTCGTCTATTAAACTGCACATAACTCTGTTTGAATAACAACCCTATGTCTCCCAGTCAGTGAATTTTCCTAAAATGGTGTTATTAATCAACTTATGAATTATGGGGATTCTGGAAGAAAAGAGAAAAAAAAATCACTGATACCTAGAACAGCCACAAAGTCATTTTGACCTCTATTACTCAAAATGCAAAAAACTGTAAATAGACCATATAGCCGGCTAGGCTAACTATGTAGCTGGTCAGACTGACAGTTCAAAGCACTTGACCGTAGCCTAATACCTTACATATGCCCATTTATACAACACATTAATACACCGACGGCTATGCAAAGCAGTCAATTGTATCTTGATTGCCTAGCAACACATTTTGTTACTTTTTGAGTAGTGTGCAGGTGCGTATATAAACCAGTTGCTATCATGAGGTCAAAATCAGTTTGTCAGTTTGCTGTCCAATTTTGCATATGGGTGATTCCATACTAAACTGTACAAATGTATTAGAATGGTGATGAAAATTCAAATACACCTTTTCCAGAGTTTTTCATTGCAGTGGTGAAACCCCATCCATGGGCATCACAAAGAAGCAAGCAAGAAGATAAACCGAGTGATCACTTCATTTCAGTGACCCCATAATGTACTCAGGTGGCAGGCGTTGTGGGTGTAACGAGGACACAAAACAGATATTGAATTCCTGAAAATCAGATACATTTCAAAGTCAATTCTTTTGTATGATAAATGGCCTCAGTCTATCAGTAACTATTACGGAGAATTCATCCAGTCAATGTTTTTCATGTCTATTGTCCTCAATGTTTATATTCTGTTCACCTGACTTCAGTGCAAAGCATTGTTAAACTGTTGTGACTGGTTACCTGATGCTCTAAATCACCAAAGGAATATATTATTTTATTCACAAGAAGGCATTTCAAAGAATAAGAATGAAATAATGAATCAGGTGGCAATGTAGGGTCATTTTCTCATAGACTTCAGTAGCATTGAACTTATCTCTGCAACCACCGATGTCGCCATCTGCTTGGCCATTAAATATAATATTTATATTAAATATAATATAAAGTCTGGAAATGAGGCGGCAAATGAAATTATAGCTGTCAAAATTGAGTAAAACTCGACGAAACTGACGTTTGGTTACAGCTCTGGGTCCGGATGGGACGACCTCTGGGTCCGGACTTGGACCGCGGTCCGCCTATTGGTGACCTCGGGTATATATGATTTTCTGACGCCTTGTGAAATTGTAATGCAGGAAGTGAGTACCTTAGTTTGTCGCGGTCATCTTTACGCCATTTGCATACGTTATGCAAATTAACCCACAGGTCTGGACGTAACATGTGAGGACGCGACTGGTTACGCCTACGACGGTCATTGAAAATTGCATTTCTGATCAGGCGAGTCCCAGTAATTTAGTGCAGACAATTGAAACCATTATTATGGGTATTTTTCTGCAATATTTGTTTTTACTTTGTTTCGAAGTATCAACAGACATGTCATTAGCATTTCATGAAGTTGGCTGCCAAATTTTGTAACAAAATATGGCTTTCACAATGCCCTGGCTGACATCAGGACACCACTTTTTCTGCAGAGTTGTTGGACCGATGACTCTGTTTTCTTCTTATGTATATCTTCCATCTGGGAGTGAATAAATATAAACAATGTAAATCATTTAGAAAAAATTTTATTGACCATTCTTATACAACACAGTGAATTGTACAGTTTAGTATGGAGTGACCCACATAGAAATTGTGATTGTCACAGGTCTTTTCTTTTAGTGATTTTTCATTTTTTTTATTTAGTTAGTGATGAAGGCTACCAGTAAAGTAAAAAGGAAAGATCAGAGGAAACGGATGAATCTAAGTCAGGCTTTGGCAGAGCTTCAGGACATGAGTTCTGGTGAGTCAGTTGGAGAAGAAATATCAGGGCTCAGTGATGTGTCCTGGTCCATTGAATCCAATTCTGATTTTGAAACTGAATGTCATCATGAGCAACCCTGTGAAAAAAAACACCCCTGCTAGTCAAACCAAACCTCTGATACCAGAGAGGTCACCTAAATTTGTTATTTATTTACCTCATAATTTTATGCTGTGAAACCTGAGCTTTAAGTCCAAAGGCTATGAAACATTTCAAATTTGTGGTTCCCAAACATTTTGACCAAGGCTCTCTCTTATGTGCTCTGTGCTTTTGTTCATTTTTCATGAGAGCAGAGGTTTATTGTTATTTAATGTTCAGTCTGTTTGATAGCTTCATCAAATTGTATTTTTTTCCATTTTTCAATGATACACTCATTAAACACGGCAGAAATGAATTTACATTGTTACATTACATTACATTTACATTAGACTTTATTTTATGTATAAAATAATTAATAAATAAAGCCTTAATGTGCCAAAAATAAATAAAATAAGATGCTTTTAGGTCACCAGAGACTCAAACTGACCTACTCTAATCACCTTTAGTCCATTATCATCCGTCGTGCGCCATGCGTCCGTAAACAATTTACATTTTCGACGACTTCTCAGAAACTGCTGATTCGATTTCAATAAAATTTAGCAGGAACCTCTCTTGGTCAAATGTGCACTTAAATTGTGAATTATATGGTGCCCACCCCCAGGTGCTCTGAGGGGCAGGGCTAAAAGTGGTCAAATTCGCTGAAATTTTTAAAATCTTCTCCAGACCCAGATATGCTGGAAAACAATACTCTTCATAGATGGAAGGCTCTTGAGGTGCTTTATCAAAATTGTGAACTTCATGACCCTCAAGCTCCATGTTTGCCCCTGGGGGGGGGGGGAATGATACTTTTGGGGATGTTTTTTTCCTTTTACACTGGACATCATTTTACATCATTCAAACTTGATTGGCATTATAACCATGAGATGACAGTTTGATACTATGACATTTTTTACCTTGTCTCTTCCCCAGGGGCTGAGGGGTGGGGCCCAAATGGGGTCATTTTGCCAAAAATGTCAACCATCTTCTTCTCCAGACCAAGATAGGCTGGAAATCGATACTCTTCATAGAAGGAAGGGCCTTGAGGTGCTTTATCAAAATTGTTAATTTCGTGGCCCCCAGCCTCCATGTTTGCCCCTGGGGAAGAGGTGGTTTACTATACTTTATATAGGAAAATGATACTTTTGGATATATTTGATTAATTGACATCAATAACATCAGTTTTTATACAACTCAGGTGACCGTTAAGGCCCATAGGCCTCTTATTTAATTTATTTTTACATAGAATTTTAAAGGGGACCGAACATGCTGATCCTTCTTTTTAATACATATTAGTAATGTTATGATGTTGGTTGTCCATGCTCAACCTCTGAAAAGTTTCTAAACATAAGATACAGGGATTTTGCCATAATCCAAGAACGTGATTTCGTGAGCGTGATTTCCTCTCTGAACAGCTCTCTGACATCTTCACGAGATCTGGGCAAAACCTGACGTCAGGTTGTGCCGTCCAATTCGTACAGACCTAACTAAAGCCAACCACTGCGCTGGACCTGCCCACACCGGAAACTATTCTAGAAGGCACTAACAACGGCAGATCATACTATGCCTTAGTAGCGTCTACACTTTTGGAAATTCAAGAGAACCGGAGATCATTTGAGGTGCAATTTTTGCTCTCCCAAAGCTACTTGTCCGTTTACTTTTGGATGCGAAGAAAAACAAATATTTCTCTTCCAGGAGACAATGCCATCAGAAATCAGTGGGTAGGTTTTTTTGTCTGCTGGCACAGGCACATTCCAGGATGACAATGCAGAGATTCACTATGCTGCAATTGTGAAGAAGTGGTTCACTGAGTAAGAGGAATTATTTTCACACATGAATTGGCCACGGCAGAATCTGGACCTTGACAAATTGAAAATCTTTGGGATGTGCTGGAGAAGGCTGAGCGATGTGGTTTGACTCACCCATCATCAATACAATATTTCGGCCAAAAATTAAAGCAACTCTGGCTTTAAGTATTGTAACATTGTTTAAGATTGTTGAAACAATACCACAACAAATGTGTGCCGTGGATGTGATATGATTGTCGTACTGCCTGACTCAGGTTTAACCCTTTGACATGAACACATACAGAGAATAGGTGAATTAGAGCTTTATTTTTTTTTCTTGTGACTCACAGTCAATCATGACTGACGATAAATCTAGAAATTTAACCTCAAACAAACTTCAGCTGTCAAACAATATCAAATAGTAGTGCAACAAACAACTTAAGCTGAATACATTTAGGAAGGAATAATTATTTTTACATTTTAAGTGGCACCACAATTTTGTAAATTGAGGGTATTCCTATGTTTAGATACAACTGTGGTGCAACAGCAACTAAACTAAATCTAGAAATAATTCCTTTAACATACTATAACTGCAGCCACAGTGTTGTAAAATGAGACATTTAAATCGTTAAGTATGAGACATCAGTGCAATATCATCTTGTAAACAAGTAAAAAGTCAACTGAATGGCAATAGCTATACGATAAACAAGAAACAAGTTCGAATAACTTCAAGTAGGCCACGTCTTGGAGTGGCTACTTCGTATTGCTCACAATTTCAAGAGCAACAGGTGCCTCTTCAAGAAGATGAGCGTTTCTGCTCTCTCGCCCCCTAGCCTGTCTCCCCTTGCATCAATAATGTTGAAGGCTGTGCTGAACAGTCTCTCGCTGTCCACACTAGTTCAAGGAGCATAGAGAAACTTCACTACAGTGGCAGATGGGGAGAATCCGAACTTGGTTGACTCCCCAGTACTGGAATAGGCTGACTCAGTGTGGGATAGTTAGCGCTGTCAAATATGTCTGAAACTGAACCTGTGTGCTTGCGCTATTGGCCCCATGTTCTTCATCATGCTCCCGCGGGATTTCCTCAAACAGCTGCTCTCTCTGCTGCCACTTCCTGGCTGTGCTTCCATACGTGAGGCATTATGGGGGTTTTCTGACATTGTCTCTGTTACCTCAGATGTGGTGGTTCTGCGCAGTGACTCCTCCAGAGCCGCCTTTACATGCTTGATGCAGCCTGCACTGGTGAAGTACCTAATAAAAAAACAATCAAAAATAATAAATAAATGCATCAAACAACAATCTCCTCCAGAGTTGCCCTTGGTAATGACTGGTAATCATGACTAGTGCAATATCTAGTTATCTAGAAGTTTTGTTTTGTTTACAATAATAAAAAGAAATTTATACAGCACCTTTTAAAAACAAAATTTACAAAGTACAATTGGTAACAACAGAGCAACGCCAATCAATGTGAACGTGCAATAAAAATGTTATTAGACACGCCTGTCTGTGAAACATGGGTCTGAGAGCGTGGCAACTGCAGACGAGGGGTTATCCGCAATGGTTCAAAAACATTTCTTGACGGCCTCAAGAAGGGTAGTGTTCATGGTTTTTACACCAATGTCCTCCTGGTTCCCCCTGAGGAAACAGCCATTTCGCAATGTGACCGAGAGGACGACTTCAGCTACACATGAGGTGGAGGAGTTAATCTGTCCGGTCAGTTTTTCAAATGGTGCCCAAACAGCAATAGTTTTCTCTGGTGAAGCCCAATGGTTGACTGTCAGGGTGGCTGGCAGGTCGTGATCTGCTCCATATGGTGAAATTGACCGCCTCTGTTCTGGTAAAACTGCGACCATATAGAACATACAGTTCCACCTCGTCGCCACATCTTGGTGCAGAAGTTTGGTGGGCTTTTAAATCTCTTTCTGAATATCCTTCAGCTGGTTAGTGGCCAGTGTTTGAAGTGTGCAACTGTGTTCCGACCATTCGCCAATGCATCCCTCATTACTCACTGTCCAATAAAAAAGAGGCGCAACTGAATTATTCATTTTTATTTTATTTTTTCCTTTTTTTGGGGGCAATGGGGGGGGGAGTCAACCATTAGCAGTGAGCTGCCAAACCCCTTGGATATGCTTTTTTTTTCACTGCAGTGTGAAAATATGTAATATATCATTTCAGCCCAATATCTATGCTCTGCCAGACACTGCCTGCAGATGTGTTCAGTTCCTGCTTATTCTTGGGGTTTTTTTGCCCTCAGATTTGCTTCCATTCTGACAAGTAGACCCACTGCTGGCAGTGTACCACAATGAATATTTATGTTTCTTTGCTTCTCTTCATAAACTAACCTATTTGCATTACTTTTCAGCTTCAGCTTAGGCAGGTTATACTGTAATACTGGGTTACAGTATTACATACTGTCTCTGTAATACTGGGTTTAAGAAAAATGAGGATGTTTATCATTATATTAGTGTGCACCACAGCAGGTCTCTGCAACCTCTATAAACTAAATTCATACCATCAGAGTTTGTTTTTTTTTTCTGTTTAACTGTTTTAGTGTTGACATCAGTGTTGACATAGTCTCGGGGCTGAGTTGAGCCCCCTGAATTCTCCTTAGCAAGAGAGGCAGGTTTCGTATCTTCTTTGCCCCTATAGATATCCCAGACTCTCTAAGGCCACGCTTCATGAACAGCAGTGAGCTTAAAACAGGTGAATAAATAAATGTTAAAAATGCCAGTTTAGCATTACAGGAGAAAAAGATTCCCCAGATGTTTTGAAGGCTCGTTACTGCTCAACAAACGGACAAAGAAGAAAGGTGAAGTAACAATGCTCCTCTTTCTGCTTCGCTGACCTTCTCTCCCACTGATGACAATAGGTGTCGCCCCACGAGTTCCAAGGTGGGTCCCTCTAGTGGCTTTGTGTACACTGTGACGCAAAGGACACAGAACCTGTTTCAAAGTGAAGGTCTAAATGGTGTTTCAGGTTGAACTGAAAGACTAAAGTATCAGCTAAAGTGAAACTTTTAGCACATTTCTTTGGTGAGGAAAAGTTAGTTCCCAAAAGTAAAAAGTAAGGGTATTGTGGCGATTCAGTTTATCAGATGAATCGCACATAGTTAAGTGTTCACTTTTTGTGATCTTGCAAATGGTTGGATTTAGTGGTTTGATTTAGTGGCAAATTTCTTTTTGCTGCATGTTGAAGCAGCTTGTATCTGGTTGCTTGCACCTGGACTTAAAAAACAAAAGCATCCAAGAAAGATTACATGTTTCATGACATTGAATGAAGTCTGTAATTTTTCCACATCAGTGAGTAGATTCAGTAGGGCTGTGGGAGCAAGGGAGGGACTGGGACTGATCAGTCAGGCAGATCCAAATAAAATTCAGATGTCTGATCTTCCCTGGACTGGCAGACTTCACCACCGTGAAGCCTGGAGTGGTTAGGGCTGTCCAAGTCTGCAATTAATCAAGTCCATGAGTAGGCCCCTGCCGACATTTTTGGAGATTTTCGGAGCATCTGCTCAGTCAGGAACTTCAGGGGACTTGTGGGATTACCCAATATTCACAGCAATAAGCATGTGACAATATAAGAGATGTCACAGAGGCATTTCCGAAAAAGGGGAAATATTAATGAACGTGTGGTGGGATTTTAACCAAATAAGGTATCCCAGTGGAAGTAATGCATGTATCATACAAATGTATGCCTATTTCCAAATGCTTTTTTTAAATTGGGGGTCATTCCCAAGGCAGTGAGTCCTATAGTCCAGGTCTATTTAAATTGCAACCCTGTGTTCATGTAGAGCTCTGATAATGGCATATAACGCTTCAGTAAAAATGTCAGTGAATATGACCAAATGACTGCGGGTATTTGGATTTGACTAAAGATTCTGCACAACCTTTATTTGCGCATATATTTGTTTATGTTGCGGAGAGTAGCATTTAGATTAGTGTTCTGGGTTATTTCCTTGCTGGGTTTCTTCTTACTGAAGATCATTTGCGATTGCCAAAATGTCAAAAGTGGTAATGTATGTACTCTTCAATTTCGATTTCTGCATGATTACCAAAAGCGATTGAGTAAAATAATATAATACAACATATTTCTTAAATATCAGGTTCATGTCTGAATTTTTTAGCTCCCGTTTGCTTGCAGCATCCTCCAAATAACTTGAACAAAGCACAGCAACCATAATCTTGAAATTAACTGCCTAAAAGCCATTTGTGTCCCATGCAGACTGACACCCGAGAATATTTCAAAGAGGGCACCGTGGCACTATAAAAAGCAAATTACACAAATATTTTTAAAGTCTGGCAAAGTACTGACTTGTTGGCTCGCTGTGTTCAGCAACATAAGAGAAAATTGTGGAAAGAAAAAAAAACAACAAGGTTAATACAGTAACTGGTGAATGCCAACAGCACTGAAAGGGACATCATCCTGGAATAACACAGGCTCTGTCTAATTATGCATGTCTCCGAGAGACAATGGGAGACTGATAAACCCAGCTTGTTTGGCCATAAAGAGGGTGACAACACAAGGAAGTACTGAGGGGAAAAAGTAATTTATTGAACAAGACACATGAAACTAAAGGCGGCTTCAGACTGCGTGACAAAAGCAATCTTATAAGATCATTGTGCGTCACGTTGTACAAGTTGAGTCTCTTGAAATCTTCATTGCAGTGTGTCATGCTGTAAAATTTCAAGTTCTCTGTGTCAGACTGTGTGATATATCTACCTGGCATATCGTGACTGCAATTGCTGAAAAAACGTACCTCTTCTGTTGTCATGGCATGCGTCATCTATCTGTGGTGCCCTCCTGCTGTTATTGCAAACAGGTAAAAATGAATGGGCAGAAAAACAAGCCTTAGGCATATTTAAAGCAGCCCATTTCCTTAAATCACCCGGAATATATTGGACAGAATATATTCCAGTTTTCACTGTTATTCCATAAAAGACAATATTGCTACTGAGCTGTAGAACTTACATTGCTAATGAAAATGAATAGTCCACTAATATTCCCTCTTGCATGCATGTGTGCACTCTTCGATTAAAATAGGCTTTCCACCGGTGGCGGGCTTGTCCAGTTGTGCGAACACAGCCTCCCACTATAGTTCGTTCAACCACTTTCTATTCTTTCCTGTCTTTGGCTCATCAACATTTCATCGCACATCGTTCCTGTGTTTTTGGGTCTTTCCCTTGTTGATAAATGACTGGAAATTCAGCCTTAATGTGATGTCACATCGTATTTTTACCCTGGTGAAACAGGAGTCATGCTTGACAACCGAAGGGTCCCAAAACAAACTGGTGAGCTTAAAAGTGTAAAACATGGATGGAAGTATACTTCTATTAAAATTTAATCGTAGGATTTTCTATGAGTGCCAATAGTTCTTGCACACGTGTTTAGGAGAAAAATATCTATTTCTCAAAATTTCATTTCGTTGAATAATTTACTTCAAAGAAAAAGTAAGATTTTTTGAACAGTTTGAGTAAAAGACCAAGAGGAGACATTTAGCGTGGACATTTTGTTCATAGCCTGCTTTGCTCACATTCAATAAGGGTGCCTACAATTTCTGAAGGCATACCCTGCACTGCTCCTAAAACTCATATTTTCAGCACACCCCACGTCTTAATTGGAAAGTGCTACATTTGGATGAATGATTAATTCTGCATATCAAAATGGAATATGCGGTTTATGTGACTTGTATCAAATTTTGAATGTTTTCATACTCAGAATAATAGTTGAACATTTGTGTGCATATAATCATACTGATTGTTCAAAATGAATATTGCCCTTTTTATTCGGCAAGATACACGAAAATGATAAAAGGAAAAAGCCGGATGAAGATATACTCCTTTTTCAAGTCAAGTTCGTAGTCATGTGGAGTTACAGTTACGTAGGCTTGCTGGATCTTTGTTTTGGAAGCTAGCATTCAATCAGACCACTGGCACTGATTTTGACTGAGTAATGGGCATGGACGATTGTGACAATGTAGGCCAGTTTTCTCTTATGTATAGATGAAATTGGAATTATGAGAATTAAGGTCTTTATATTTTTGAAAAAATGCACATTTTTGACAGACAATAAAAAGTCTGAGAATTTTGCTATACTATCATGGATGAGATGGGAGTGAACTAAAGTGTACACATTTTTTTAATTTGGCATCTCTAATCCCTCCCGAATCTGGAATGCCTAATTGGAGAACTATGTACAAGGCTTGTTCGGATGCGACCCCATGTTGCCAACTTGAGAGAGCAAAGACAGTTTGCGGCTCTCCGCCGAAGCACTCTTTCTTCACACTCATTGGTCGAAACTTCGCAAGTTCAGAATGAGGGCTTAGGATACCGGAACATGAGCAAGCTTAGAATCTTACTGACGAGTGCCCGGCTGGTCATCAGGAGGCGCTTGAGCAGCGAACAAAGCAACCATTTCTTTTGCATCCCGTTCCGGCAGTCGATTCCCAATTTGCATCCCCACAATGCCCAGCCAATCATGCGTTGCTCTGAAAAAGCTGCCGACCACTGCTGGCTGATGCAACTGGGGCTCGAACCCGTGTCGTGGTAGTCACTGCTGCTCCGCAAATGCGGTGCCTTTATTTAGGAGTGCATTTGTGGAAACTGGAATGGGGGCTGAAGGGTGGGGGAAGGGTGCAATGCTCGCATCCCTCCCCTAGAACACTCACATTTTTAAAATCACTGCTCCACCCCTGCTCTCCACCCTTATTTTCACCCATCACAGACCCTGACTTCGAAATTCAACAACCAGGGCCTCGTTTACCAAAAGCATCTTAAGGCAACGATGATTATAGAATCCCTCTTACGAGGCATTTTAATTTGTGGAGTGTTTCTGAAAACCATTGTAACTCAAAATCATCAAAGATCGACCACTCAAAACCACTCATAGAATGCTAAGTGTGTCTTAAAGGCCCATTCAGAATGGGGCGGAGCAAAAAATAGGAGCGGATTTGCGGAATGTTCGCTATTCGAAATTTGTGTTTGAAATCGTGTATACTGGAATTGGCGTGAAATTCCATGTTCTCGCATTCCTATTTCGCACAAAAGACAAAAAAATCCGCGAGTTAGTATTTTATCAGATTGGAGCTTGAGAGCAGCAGTAGCAACGTGTACAGTACTGTGCAAAAGTCTTCGGGATCCTGCACTTTTTTAAGTTTAAATCAGTATCAGATGTTTACTTCTTGATTTCATATTAGAGTTCCTGAAGATAAAAAGTACATTTGAAATTCCAAATGCCAATTTAAATAAAAGTTTTGTAAATAAATGTTTGTATTCCATTAAAAACAGTTGATGGAGATATTATAGTCTTGACAGAGCCTTGATTTTGACATCATCATAAATGCTTGAAATTTCTTGCAGGATAGACGCAAAGTGAGACAGTCAGTCTGCAGAAGAACAGTTCTTTACTCTTTTTAGGACAAGCAAAAAGCCAATTATCTTATAAAACCATATCACAATAGGACAGTGTCCCAAATTTTTTGGCAAAGAGTAGTCACACAAATATTGATTTGATTTAGTTTTTTAACAGTTTACAGCTCTATTTCATACATCTCACAGTGATTAGAACCTTTGTATTTCATCATTTTTGCAAGCATTTTTCCCCTACAAAATTGCTTTAAACATGCCTAAGAGACAGTAAAGTTTGTATTTGAACCCTTGCGGCCTATTTTTGGCCTCACAGTCATCTCCATAACTGTTACGTGTTTCATCATTGACGTCCAAATTCAGGTGGGATTGAAGTGGGGCCTTGCTGTCTCGCTTTGCTCTGGAACAAATATCTTGTAGCCGGCAAGGTGATTTAAAATTCAGTTGAATCTGTGATGACGCATCGTATTATCATACCAAGTACGTATTTACGCACCGCATTGCACAAATTTAAATGATCGAGTCGGAGTATACGTTGCTAGGTTAATCTAACTTACTGTTCAAAATAAAATTATTTGTGACCTAATCAAAGCCTTATAACATCACGGTTGTCACGTAGCTCTGTTGCTAACTCGATGGCTATTGCAGATGTGAAATGCAGGTATGCGCATATTGGTGCAGTTCACTTCAACTGCACCAGAAACACAAAACTAACCTCACTAGCATAACTATTGGTCAAATATAAGGCTTTATAAGTCAAGTGAGGAGAGTGATCTGGAACCCTCCATGACACAATAGTGAGCTCAGGCACTCCACGAGGAATGGGACAGAATTGCACAGTCTGAAGTCCGACAACTGATGAACTCTACTGTATGAATCCCAGAATTCAGGCTGTGCATGATTCGAGAGGTGGCCTTATAAGGTACTTTTTTTGATGATACACAATTACACTTCAAATTGTGCAAATTATTTCAAAACCAGGAAAACATTTGTTTGTCATTAAGGACTCTTAAGATGGTGCATTTGATTTAAACTTTTACATTCATTGTGTAATTTGAAACATCTCATTGCATGCGCCTCAATAAAATGAGTGTTGTGTTGGAAATTTTAGATAAGAGCAATGACACCTGCTCAGTGTCAGGAGTAAACTCAATAAAATTAATGACTGATTGTAATTAAACAGCACATGCACAGGATGCATATGACGCATTGGAAACTGGGCCTAACTGCATGTAAGAAGAATATACAGTATGTAGTTTATGTTAACAAATGTCAGAAATTACATTTCAATTTGAGTTTTATGATTGCAGTGCGGGCAGAGTTTCTTTATTATTTCTTCCTAATTGTCATGTGTTGCAAATTACCTTGATACACAATGACACTGCTTCATTGAAACGTCCACGAATCCCATGAGAAGTAATGGAATATATGCAAATGTAATTTTCATGTGTCAGTAAAAGTTCATCTCCTTGCTGCTAAAGCTCTGAGTTTCATTAAGAAAGCTGACATGATTTTTCATGCAAAGCACCCCGGTTTATTGCTGCGCTATAGGGATGGCCAGCTGTCCATGCCAAGTGAGTTGAAATTCTTTTGAATCGCTTGTTAAGCCAATGGAAGTCACTGATGGGCAACAGTGATATTGTTTCTTTCTCAAGATGCAGAGAGAGAAAGAGAGAGAATGAATGAGAGAGAGAAAGAGAGAGGGAGACAAGAATACAGTACAAGACGACAACAAAACATTGGATTTGTTACAAATGTTATGCTGACTGTATCCAAGTGATGCCTACAATAATATAAATCACAGAAGTTTGTCAGGAGTTGCTTAGGTGCATGACAGAAATTGGGAGGCAGTAAAATTCTCCACTGAAGTCATTCAGTGCTGTGTTACTTTGATCTACGTGAATAGAATCGGCAGCTAGTCAGCCTTGGCATTTTGTGCTGGTATATTCTGTACCAATAGGCCTCAGGGCTCCTGTGCCTTGCGCAGCTCTGATCAGATGTCTGATGACTTTGGCCCACGGGCTCCGGAGAGGAGACGGAGTGACTGGCTGACCTATGCCAACTGGAGCTGTCAGTATGTCCACAGCAGTTCCCAAGTCACCCTAACAGTTTGCTGCTTCCAGTGTCTAATTGGAAATTACTTTTGCCTGCCAGAATTAGGCAAAAAAAAAAAAAAGCTTTCTGCATTAGGCCCTGAGCACCCCATGTCCTACAGCTTCTGTTCTAAATGATTCGGATGACTTGGCACTCACATTTATAAGGTTTTTAATGTCAACACATATGCAGAAGTTTAAACTTAACCTTTCTTAAACTGTGAATATCAATATATTCGTCCACACCCGAGGATGTGCTAGACACAACGATGTGCAGACTTATCAGCAATGCTCGGCAACATTTTAAATTGAGCTCTGAGCCAAAGCTCAATGCCCACGTGCATTTTCAAATAGATTGGTTGTGGAGAAAAATAGATTCAGACAGATGGACAGTGTTCCACATTTTATTGTGGGAATATATTTCTAGCGATGACATAACAATTTAATTCTTTTGTATATTAGTCCTTTGAAATTCATGATCCAAGTATTTGATTGGACTGTATTTTAATCACTTCTGAGGCAATGTGGCACTTGTTTGGTTTGATTTCAGGGTAGTTGCAGATAGAACAACTTGTGAGGAGATAAGATCATCATTAGTCACACATACATCACATTTAAAATGTCACCATGCATGTGCTGAATTTTGATGGATCTTGTCAGAATTTATCATATTTTCTCTACTCAGATATACATTAAAAATCTTCTTGTAGTCTAACAGTTTTAATGGTATGATGTAACCTATTCATATAGAACTACAGTCCTGAAGGCTCTCATTTCTACCACATATTCAATTGCAAAGGATATGCATTGTGCAGCTTATTAGTTGGGGGATGCCAAATTAGAGTTGAAATGAAATCCTACAGGATGGTTGATCTTAAAGAGGAGGATTGGTTATGACTGCAGGAAGCTAATGGGGGAATTGTCAAAAGGTACGACTTTGTGTGAGAATTATTATTGTGGCTAAGATTGGTGACCAGTCGAGGGGGCATTCTTCTCCCTCACAAACTGCGTGCAGGGACAGGTTTCAACACTTTCTGCGACCATGACCAGGAATTAAGTGGTTTATAAAATAGAAGAATTATTGTTGTTGTTGTACTTGTTCTTATAATTACCACCATTATTAATCGAAAGCCATTTTACTAATTGGCTTGCAGGAGTTTCATTGATTGTGGCTGAAATGTGCATCTAGTCTTTCTGGTGAAAACATATTTATAGAATTTACTGAGAATTTACTGTTTATTTTACTTGAAAACTCTGCATGATTCAGCTTCAGATATTGCTCAGGCTGGATTCTGTGACTCAAGGATATTTATGCAGTGCTATAAAATGAATTATTCATTGCAACTTGAGAGGTGAGTTGGGAAGTGTATGCGTGCGTATATGTGTGTATGTCTGATCACAATTTGTCTTTATTTTCATGTGTTGAGTGACAGAAAAATTCCACACAAAAAGCAGACTATTTATGACCTTTCCTAATTGTCATTTGGGCATTAATTTTATACCACTGATAAAATGAAGCCCTCAAAGCAGCACCACAAAATGAAGACATACAATGGTCATTCAGGTGAGTTTTACATACGTGACTGCAAGTGGAAAGGCCGAGATTGAATGGGCTGGGTCCAGAAAGGAACTGTAACCATAGGCATTCTAGATGTTTGGCTGTTCAGGAGTTCTGACTACCTGTGCACTGGAATTTTTTTCATATTGCAGTGAATTAGTAGCTATGCTAACAGAGGAGGTGTGGTCATGTGGTCGTTGTGGCCAAGCAAGTACGGCGGGTGTGGCCGTACGGAAGGACTGGCCACATATGTATGGAAGGTGCAGAGATGTGCTTGATGTGCTTCTCTAGTGTGGGAGACATGGCCATGTGAGTGTGACTGGTGTGGCCACGAGAGGCCTGGCCATACAAGTAATGGCAAATTTGACCATGTGGTGGGTTTGGTTGTGTGTATGAGACGCGTGCCCATGTTAGCATGTGACACAAGGCTGTGCAGGAAGTTAAGTCAGTTCCATAAAGTGTACAGTTCCATTCCATCACTAAGCTCAACAGGGCCCACCTGCACCACTTCACAAATAGAACTAAAGACAACTGCATCCTTTCATGAATTCAAGGTACCACCCTGTCCTACAATATGCTTGTTAATTAATTCCCTTGGTGACATTTTGTAAATTGAAATCAGTCATCTGGAAAACTGGGAAGCATTGCTGAAGACGTAGGATGTGTTGTGTGTTCAGTACTGTTTGGCTGGAGACTCCACTTCTTATTTTAACTGGTGGGTGGTGGCAAAACAACTAATACTTAACTGTGGCTCTGGGAAAGATCTGATCCTCGTCTAGTTCTCATGATAAAACATTCAGCATGTTCGCCTTTTAAATTGTGCATTTCACACTCACTTCTCTTTTAGGTTTGCTTGGGGAAATTATGGATTGGTTTTTTTTTCAACATCTTGGCAGAGTATAAGACTTCAAAATCAGATGCTGATTAACATGGGAAGACTTGCGTGCAAGAAGTACCAAAGTCACATTTTTGAAAAACTCTATCTGGCACGATTTCTGGAATCTGTACTGATGAAAGAATCATTTGATACCAAAATTAGGAAAAAGGAAGTACTTAACCCCTGTTATTTCTTATATGGTGTTTTTAGAATCCTCAAAAATTTCCTGCAAGAAGTACTCGAGTCCTTTAAATTTGTGTACAATAAGTGCCCAAGTCCACGAGTGGCCAATCAAAATACCTGAATTGAGAGGTTACCATGGTTGCCAAAGGAATGGGACTACTCACAGAAGTAGATTTTGCTGTTATAAACATGACTTAAGTTAGGATTTTGAAGCAATCATTCAAGTAGAGGGAAGGTGTTGTTTGAAAGATGACTGGTTCTCCAAAATTAGGTTTTTCTGCATTTCGAATGTTTGTTTCTAATTTGGCGAAGTGACTTTGGATTTTACCTGGTTATTTTAGTGTTAAACAAGTAGTTCTGCCTCCTGTAAAGGCACAAAAGCAAGGAAGCTGAGCTTAAATAACATGTTCATATTGAAAATTGAGCAATAAGGAGTTTTTGTGTTAAACGTACTCAGGTTCGTGATTTTTCCACAAAAAGTACTGAAGTCCAAAACAAATTTTCTCCATTTTTAGGTAATAAAGTAGAATCATTCCACAAAGGAATGGCGACTAATCATGTTCAGCCCCAAGAATAGCGCACAAATCGATACTAAACTACCATGAAAAACAAGTATCTGCAGCATATTTTGAAAACTGACCATCAATATCTTAAACCTGATATTTTGTGATTTAAGTACTTCTTGCACGCAGGTCTTCAATTTTCTTTCAAAAAACACAATGTTTGTTGAGTTGTGTCATTTTCAAATATGAACTTGACAGATATTTCTATATGAACAGAAAATTAAAATTTTTCTGTAAGTCAAATTTCAGGGGTAAATGTTGATCGAATTCTACATTCTGTTCACAGCCTAATTATGAACTTATTTGTTGTATCAAAGCTTAGGATCATATTATTTTATTCCTCTTCTTTTACATCCTGAGGTAACCCACCAACCCATCTTCACTCTTCAAAATATATATTTCATCTTCCTTGAGCTTGGCTTCCTTGAGCTGCGCAGCCCACGCAGTGGTAATTTCGTGCTGTGCAACCCGCGAAATTGGTAATTTTGCTTGACTGATTACAATCAAAGTCAATGTGTATTCACGTCTTTGATTTGACTTTGAATGTAATCTGTAGTGGGGAAAATTTGTTTTGCGTCCAGTGTGCAAGCGGCTTAATACTATTATTGTCACTTAGGTTTTATCGTTTTTAGTGATGGAAAGGAATACAGCCTGATTGCTATGATCTCCAACTGAGTTTAGATCACATATTGAAAATAAATGTGTCACGTATCTTGCATTGTTGTCCATGCATGTTAATCCCAAAATTTTAAGCAGCAACAGGGTGTAATAATAGGAACACGCTATCCATCGTGTCTCTTCCCAATGATGCTGGCAGAAGAAATAAATGAGCAACCGTCATATTTCATTCCAACTTCATCAGTTTGAATGATCTAACATAGTTTCCTTTTGAAATTCCATTCAATTTCCTTAAAGGTAATAATTCTCGAATGCACAAGCTAGCCAGCTCACTCATATTCGTAATGCTTAATATAGATTTAAGCGGTGCAGTAAACATGCAAATGCGACATTCACCTATCATGCAGATATAGGACAGAGGCTTCTATATTCCAACACATTAAAGGTGAGGAGAGCAGCTCATTTGATTGGTGAAGATTTGACACGCTTCTCTCCTCCCTCTTTCCCGCTTGAGCCGGCAAAAGAAACCGAGGCGGGACAGAGGAGTACTTGCGCAAGGCTGCTCCGGGCACGAAATTGCAACAAATGCCTTGACACACCCCGTTGGCGCGGCGCTCCCCCCATTCGCCGACCTGCACCTGGTCTACAAATTTAGAGCCCTGAATGTGCTCCAGTAACCTAAATTAAAAAATATTTGTAATGCAAACTTGATCTTGGTCTTTTTTTTATTTCATTTATTTATTAATTTTTGTTTTGTTTTTTTTTTGTATTCTTGGCAACATGATAAAATCAATGGAGAATCTCTGGTGTTGTGTGGAAGAAACATGGTCTAACAGGACTACCCGATGAAATTTACTATGTATTTTCATAAAATTTTCATATTCTGCTCTACTGTATATATACATATGCATGCCGCTGTCACTCAACGTGAGGAGCAAGTAAAAAGCAATGTTTGAAAAGTTGTATATACGGTATATGAGGCTGGACATCCTGCCCAGGCATAAAAAAGAGGAGGAAAAAATGACTCATCAGACCTTCTTTTCCCATAGATTTCCTTATTAACCATGGATGGACACAATTTACAAATGGTACCTCAAAGTCCTCATCACATACCACAAATGACTGCGTCACAGTGTTCAGTTTTCATCTGTTATAATTTTCAAAAACTGAAAATGTATGTTTATGATCAATGAACTTCACTCAGTCTTAGTCCCTCTTAGTCCCTTCATGTGGTTTTTGGACAATCATTCATCAAATTGCAATCATTTGTCAGGTCTCTTTATGCTGATGGTAATTGTTTTTTAATTTAAGATAGTGTAGTTGCCTGTGAATTTGTTTACTTTAACCATTTTAGTCATGTCTGGGTCAAAATAACGCAATAAATATCTTCCATAGGGAAATTCCACAACCTTGGCTCATTTTCCGCAAGAAAGTCATCAAAGAACACATTTTCACTGAGTACACATGGAACCGCCTCCTACACATTACGTCCAAAAATAGGCTTTTATTTATTGGATTGGTTTCTACAATGTAAAATGCCCCGATGACCAAAACAGCCCTGGTTTTTCTTTTAAATAAAGACTAGGATTAGCAAAGTGTTACTGCATTACATTACAATAATTTTGTTGACTTTTACCCTAAACAACATGCTGTCAGTTAGACCAAGCGGGGACCAGTAGCTCCAGGTGTGGGGTTCAAGGCCTCGCTCAAGGTACCAAGAGCTGCACTAGTCCTACAAGTCTTCGCTGTTGCTTGAACCATCTACTCTCCCAGGTATCCCAGGTGGACACTGAACCTTTACTGTCATGCTGCACCTGCAGAGCCAGATTTGGCTTGTGGGGGATGTGACCATCTGATCTCATCGCACACCTGAGGAGCTAAAACCAATACACTGAAAATATTCGATAGAATCATATATAATATGCACTAAAATAATTAGCTGTAGCTGATAACACCCAGGTGAAGGCCAGTTTGCTTGTTTCAGTGAATTAAAAAAAAAAAAGACTCAAATGCAATCCCTTGAGACTCAAAGAGTAATAGTGTACATCCACTATGCATTAAAGTTTCCCAAGATGAGTTTGGCTCGCACAAATTTACATAAACCTACAAATGGTAGTCAAATTCGTTGCGCAAGTCACAGTAAAGATCCACAAACTGATAAGGCAATGGATCTGTGGTCATGCGAATACACAGGAACATACGCATTCCGCTATGGAGGATTTACTTCCATCATGCTAGAAAACCTATAACGTTGAATTATTTATTATTACTTGAGGTGAGTCTGTTTTTAAAAATACTGATATGTCAAAATATCTGAGAAACACATATCAGCAGGAGATAACTGCATGCTGCCATTGATGTTCCCTTGGTCCTAGTCCCTATTACAACGGTTCATCTTCGTTCACTGACACATTTCTACTGGGTTTGGACCATCCATTGGCTTTTTAAATATTCCGGTCAGTATTGGTAATAATGTATAATTTTCTGGTACAACTGCACACGCCTGCCACGGCAGAAATATAGACCTTGTGGCATTTTCGTTACAAATCTGATGCAAATCAATATTCAGTCGTCTGATATTAATTTATTGGTCCCATCTTTAGTATCATCACCGGTAGCTTTTCAAACTTGTAAATGTGGACTGGGACTACTGTGTCTTAATGTACAAAAGTAGTTTTTTTTTTATTATCAAAAATAGATTGTATTAGGGCTATGGTACTACGAAGTAATCCTGATGCATTTCTTGCTACTTAATCTTAGTCTGACACAGAGACATTCAACCATGATGTAGCATTGGTTGGTTATAGAATCTTTAGGTGTGACCAGGGCCGCCTTAATGCACGGGCTTACCTGAGCTGAAGCCTCAGGGCCTACAAGGATCAGGAGCCTATCATGAGCCAATAATATTTTTTAAAAAAACATTGTTTTGTAATTTGACAAATTTTCTGTCCATCACTTGTCTTTGTAGCTGCTGATTGGTCAAATTTAGGGTAACCCTCGTGGAGCCCAGTGACACAACAACCGATCAGAATGTATAGGGAAAGTTTTGTTATGTGACGTAAACAGATGTAGCTGTACCAATTTTTAGTCATCGTGGACAAGTCAAACGAAATCCCAGATAATGCATGTAAATTCCGCCAATGGAAAAATGATGTTCCAAACAAACGTATTTTTCCTCTGAAGACCTTTCCAAACCTCCTTAGCTAAAAACATATAGAAATGTGTCAGAGACTGGAGTCAAAACACCCTTTAGTCGGTAACAGCCTTAATTTAAGATTAAAGACTGCCGTCCCATTGGCACAGCTGGCTGAGTACCTTGCTGCCCTCCCCATTCATTCTCTGCACAGAAGGAACTTTTTACTGCCGTACAGTAGTGTGCCAAATTAGATAAAATATTAATTGAACATTGACACTAACCTCTACCGATGTCTATGGCTGAAATTGATGTGTGGAATATGCCCACCCCTAAAACACGACTCGATTGTAGTTGCCATCCTGACAGAACCGCATTGCCACTTGTACCGTCTCACATAATTGAATGATATTTTATCCTATATCAAGAAATGGTCTACGACAGCCATGTCATACATGTTTGTTCTTACACACGTGTGATCCAGCTTTCTTGCGCTGCGATTGGACAGATTACATTCATAGGCAAACTTCAGCCAATATCTACGCCACAGTAAGGCTACCAGTCTTGCTGGTTATCGTTTCTAATTGGCGGTCTGTTCAAGTCAATGCGATGAATAAATCGCCGGCTAACATGGGATCGCTTTTCCCCGCTAGAGTAATAAGTTAAACTTTTAACAGTTGTGGTAGAAACTTTATTAATTCAATGGCGAGGAGCGTTAGCATGGTAGCTAGCATATTATTCATCGCATTGGCTTGACTAGATCGCCAACTAAAAGCAAAGACTGTGTTTCATTCGCTCACATTTAAGGGATAAATTGGGAGCCCGAGATATCACATTTATGAGACTAGAGTTGTGATTTTTATTTCATTCTCAATGAAAAGTTCATTTCACTTAAAAGAAAAAAAAATAGGCAAATAACTGAAAAAGAAATGCAGTTAAAAGCCCAAATGAAATCTTAAGGGGATTATCTTTTTTTAAATGGAAATGGCAATTTTCATAAACTTTGACTTGCTGTTTACATGTTACAGAGTGGCATAAAACTTTCATGAATCTTGATTATACAATCAAACAGTTTACTATTTCACTTATGAATCGCTGTGTGTGTGGTTGTGATAAAAAAAAAATTCTGACTAAGACTGCCATTTGAGTCTATTTTGAGTTTATAGTTTGGGGCTGAATAAATTTGTCACCTGTTCACGAGAATATTGTGGTGTGTTCCGCCTAAGAAAGGGAAACTAATACATTTTGCCTGTACACGTACAGGGCCTAGCGCCAGGTTAAGGCGGAACTGGGTGTGACAGGAGTAAGAGAGGGAGAGGGGCAATGATGTTTGTAAAGTCCTCACTCACTGTAAATGTTTTATTATCCTCCTCTATTCCAGAACAGTATGAGTGTCTAGTTATTAGAATAGACTTGGGTTCTGCAAGTTTTATACTAGCAGGAGTGTATCGCCCACCGAGCGCTCATTCTTCCTCTACAATCAATCTGTCTAATATCTGTCACTGAATTAGTTGTCGCGGGCAATTTCAACATAGATTGGTTATCAACGTCCACAAACAATTTTAAAGAAATCTGGGATAGCTTCATTCTGACGCAACTTATTTCGGAGCCTACGCAACCAAATTTTAAATATTTACCTCGGTCGACTTTGATCAATCTCATTTTACTTAATAGACTGCATAAGTACGTTCTTAGTGGTGTCTTTCCCTTGGATTTTCGTGATCACAGCCCAGTAGCAGCTATGGAAATAAGGCATGTCAGGCAAGCCTGTGAGGGTAACACAGTGAAATTTGGTTTCTGATGGTTTTAACTTGATCATCAACTGTTTTTCTGTCAACTACGTTTTTGTGGTTGAGGAAACTAAACTTTGCATAACTTTGGCCTGAATGATCATATGTGAGTAAATTATATACCAAAATGTTTTTCTAGATGTCTGCTATCATTCCATATCAGTGATATGCAAATTAGGTCAATATCTAGGTGACCAGTGGTCAAAAGGTCACAAAATGAGGCGTTGCTTAAAATCTGACCCATACTCATGGATTACATTGGTCTGGCCCTATGGTCAGGAATTTTTCATCTTTTTGGCCAGGAGTGCTTACTCTAGTAATGCTTGCATCATTTCAGACCAGAAAAGTTGTCAAATCATATGCCATGGAAACCCTGCATTATTCCACTTCCAGTTGACGTCACATGAAAAGACTATTAGCAAAATGCAGATCATGATACTGGTTGGACAATATTCTTGGTAACCACCACCCACAATAAGATAAGAAGCGGTTGGTGGCCATGGCATTGCCTCACACTTATCAAAAGCATCATGAATCATATCGTGCAGAAGTTGAGCTACATCATCTACCTTGTCTGTGCAACTTAAGCAATACCCTTTCTTTACCGCAGTAGGAAGATCAAGATCATTACTAAACACCAGTTCAGACTGAAACTGACTACCCTTCCTGCAAGGGCAACAAAAGACAATTTTTCAGAGTACTTTACATTTTTTTCAGTCTGAGCTTTAGGGTTTCAGTTCAATAGTCTGGATTTGCAAATGGTGACTGTATAAACAGTCATTTTCATTACCTCCTGCCCAGTGATGATCTTCTTGTCAATAACTTCACAACTCTGGGCAAAACAGAAGTGCACATTTTCTAAATCTCTGGCTTGTTGTACTGTAGCTGTGTCACCACTCTGCCATGCTGACTTACTATACACTATACTTTTTCCTACAGTGAATGTGATAGTATGCTTCGGCACTAAACAGACTAACACCACAAATGCGAGTTAACATTTCTTCATCACCTCTTTGCTCAGCCAATCGGTGGATTTCCTCACTACCACCATGAGAAAAGAAGGACAATTCTTCTGTTGTCCAGGCGCCTTTGACACAAATGTTTCTCCGACCGTAACTTTTGCAAAAGATGCACTTTTGCTGAAATATTATTCTGTCTTTAGCACTAGTAGAAGTGCTATTCGGCATCAGTCTGAGTCTCACCTGTGGATTTTAAGCGGTTCAAGTTCATTGTGAAGCGTTGATAGCACTCCCTGTGATAGCCATCATTTTGACCAAACTGAACAGGTATCTGCTCACAAATACTGTCTTGGTGATGTACTGAACCAGCTTCTTGGGAAAGCCTTATGTCTCGAATTTCACATATTGTCTTGAATCTAGTCTCTGTGTCAGAGAGCTCTGAGAAACGAACAAAGTTCCACGTTTTCAGATCCTTCAAATGAATGATGCAAATACCACCCTCCACTGGTCTTTCTCGGATAGCCTTCCTCTTGTGTGTAAGATAATTACACTGGTAGCAAAAGCAATGTTGCACTCAGCAAGTCAATTACAAAGGCGTCATACATGCATGTACAGGCTTTGCATGGACCCCCAGGCATGTATCTAAGTTAACATGTGGATGTTTATTGTACTTTTAAAATCACAGGTCAGCATATCTGATCACAAGAGTGGATTATTTTGCATGCAGCCAGGATGAGAACAAATCTGGGCTATACTAGTTTCAGTGCATTTTCTTGTATGTGGAATAATTGCCAGGATACACTGAAGATAGATTGCCTTATACCATTCGAGTCCTACAAGAAATTAGTTTTGGATATGATGCTAAAAGAGCCCAGATGAACTTGTTTTTAGTTTTAATGTATGTCATTATTCTCTGTCCAATGTCCGTAAATATTTTTATTTATTATTACTGTATTTTTTACATCATTTTTGAAAAAATAGTTTTGCCTTTTATCTGCACCTGCTGTATGTGAATTTTGTGTAATTTTTAACTGTTTTGTTCGTTGCAGTCTTTACAAAATAGACATTTACAGTGGAATCAGGGCTCCCCTGCAAAAGAGACCATGGTCTCAGTGGGACCCAGCAATTAATGTTAATAAATGGGGGCAGCACAGTGGTTAGCACTACTGCCTCAAAGCAAGAAGGTCGTGGGTTCGAATCCGGCCTGGGGCCTTTCTGTGTGGAGTTTGCATCTTCTCCCCGTATTCACGTGGGTTTCTTCCAGGTACTCTGGTTTCCCCCACCCACAAAGCATGCAACATTGGAACACTTCTGTATGGCTGTGTGTGAATGTTTGGTGGTGGTCGGAGGGGCCGTAGGCGCATACTGGCAGCCATGCTTAGGTCAGCCTGCTCCAGGGCAGCTGTGGCTACAAAATGTAGTTTACCACCATCAGAGCGTGAATGTGTGAGTGAATGAATAATGTATCTATTGTGAAACATCTTTGAGTACCCAGAAAAGCGCTATATAAAACTGATGCATTATTATTATTAAACAATTTAAAAAATAAAATGCCTATTCTCACGTAAGATACGTCAGGTTGCATGGTTGACTGTTTTCCAACATGCCGGAAATCTAATTGGGTGCCCGTTTTCATCCGCTATGTAACATAAGACCCTAAATTTGACGCTATCTCACGCAGACTGACGTAACGTTTCGTAAAAGCTGATCAATTGGTTTTCAGTAAGCTTACACAAAAAGATAAAATTTCTGCAGTAAGCTTACATAAGGAATTACGTCACCTTATGTGCGTGACCTTACTACGTAGTGGATCTACCCTATTAAGCCAGGTCCCTGTGAAATTAGTAATTAGAAGACTGATTTGCTGGAGTCTTTAATGTTCCTTTTACACTTGCTTTTAAAGCAAAATTTGAATGCAGGCGTGAAGCTGGAGTTAAATTCTAGAAAACACTTAAGAAGGAAAAAAAAGAATTCAGATAAAACATGGCTTCGAATCCGTGCCTCTAGTGATAATGGTCATCATCCTCAGGAGTAATTGGTGGGTATTCTCAAATATCTTACCATTAACAAGTGCTGTCACTACGGAGCTTACATTTACTGCTGAAGAGGCAATTTCAATGTGTCAAGAAGAGTTAAAGCATCCTTCATTTACATGAGATAGCTTAAGCTGAGAATCCTTTTTTGGCAATATGAAAGATGCGGATCAACATGCATGTTGAGACTTTGCGCATTCAGCCTTACCATTGTCATTTAACTACTCAACGAGTTTAAAGTAAAAAGAATCTGATGGAATCTTTTTCTTTCATTAATGCATTTTAATTGCCAGAATCTTGCTTTGATGATTATGAGCAGGTCATGTCCACTGGCCTACTTTGGAACAAACACAGCAGATATCTTGAGACGAAGCAGTGTTCAAGATCACCTGACAGGTGTCATCCTGGGATGGCATCAATTTCCAATGCTGTAAATTAGGCTAAAATAAGAACTACGTTAGGTGATCCAATTTTTCGTGAAAGTGCACTGAAATGCTGCCAGATTATTATTACAACCACTGCTGCTGAGACAAGAACTCCCACTCCTGCTACTGCAACTACCTCTATCTGGGCTGGTCTTACCTACATTTTACCTGTGTCAAATGAATTGGGCCCCAGATCACTACAAGGCCTCCAACGGCTCCCCATTAATACATTTTATTGTGCATTCACTTGAATATCGGGCCCCATGGTTGCACTTGAAAATACCCCAAAAATCATCAGTTTCACCAAAGACAAAGTCTGCTACTACAACCCCTTTACCCCATTGGGAAAATACAGAAAATGCAAATAAAAAAGAAAACTAATTTGTGAAGAAAAGATTATTTATATAATAAATTCCTTCTCTACTTTATTGTTTTTTTTATTAGAAATAAACCCTCATTCTGAATTTTCTTCCAAGAACATGTTCCTGAAAAGTTGAGACAGATTCACTGCATCTTTTAATTATATTATGCATTGTAGATGGAGTTGTTTTGTTGTTCTGATGGTGTTTTTAAACTGTTGGATTTTGCAGTATGTAAAAAAAAAAACTCGCCCTTTCCTTACCTTTGTGGAATATTTTGCAGTCATCAAATAAAAAATGCACACGCTTTTCAAAGAAAAAAAAAAAACAATAAAGCTGACAAGGTAAAATATAAGCTCATTTCTTGAACTATTTTCAACTTAATGCATCCTCCTCTTTTAACTCGCATTTTCTGCACTGTCCCAGCTTTTATGGAAATGCCAAGCAATTATGTCACCTGATGTATCACGTCATATGTGCCTTTGATGATGAAGCTCAGCCTATTCGATTCCATGTGCCACTGATTGCTCCATGTGTAATCCCTCTGCACAACAAGCCCATCCAGCAGTCCTGTCTGGCTGGTGAAACGACATCTGGCTGCTTCTTCCCTCCTGGGGACCTCCTCTTTCACCACAGTTCAGTGTTCAGTGGTGGCCAGCTTTTGCCAGGTCGGGGTTTTTATTCGAAGGCCGAAGCCTCCTCTGACTCATTGGACATAGCCTATTACATCAGAGTGCGGGTTGGCAGCTTTAGCATCCAGCCCAGCTGCAGCTGCAGCTGGAGTCCACTTTGGGTTGGAGAAACTCCTCAATTTATGCTACAACTCCTCTCACTACTGGGTACCAAGATTCACTGAGGGACATGTCCAGACTCACTTTGGCACATTTAAATTCCTCCACCAGGCTAAAAATTGGCAGTGAAAGGCTCCGTCCCCGTAGAATCCGTTGTAGCTGAGCCACAATGGTAGTCTGAGACACTTCACTTGTAAGGTCACCAGCCTCTCCAGTCAATTGGCATGCGATAGTGAGACCTTTTACAGGGTTGCTGGCCATGAGTCCAGTTAGCAATCCCAGCTGAAAGCACCGTTAGGCCACTGTCTGATGCTCTTGATGGACTTCTCCAGGATTTTTGGGATTGGTTAGTCATTGATTTGGAAACATTTGTCTGTCAGTTGGTACTGTAACGCAGTACTGTGTTGGACTGGCCAGGGATCTTATTTATAAAAATTTGTGTGGATTACATACCTAAATAATACACTGCCTGTCCAAACAAAAAAAAGTCACCGTTTGGAAATGAATGAAAAAATTCTATGATTGGATCATTATTGCAGTTATTAATATGTTTCAGCTGGCAATAATCATTTAAACCCTGACTGATGAAGCGCATTGCTGTTCATTTCTTAAAAAATCACGTCGGAAGATGCATCCCTTGATGGTGGAAAAGATTTTACAGTATTTCAGAACGGGCAAGTTATTGGCCTGTATCGAGCAAAGAAAACAATGAATGAGAAAAACAAGTATGAGGAATCATTTTCACAGGGAAATTTGCCACCACGAAGTCCTGACCTTAACCACATTGAAGAATATGGAGATATGTTGAAGAACCATTTTGTTGAGAAGACAAGATTGTGGCTAAAAATTATGGCATTTCTGATTGAAAATAAATATTCTGCCATGGCATATGACTGTCAAAACAATAACAAGACTAATTTGCACTGTAATCAAAGCTACAGGGGTTCAGACTAAATGTCCGAATATTTTTTTGGACGGGCAGTGTACGTCGCACAAAAAAATAAAAATGACATTTTGTGGAATTTGGGACTTCTCTGTTAAAATAAAAATATTAATTCTATTGATTGCTTTCTAGATGCTGACAGATTTCAGCTGGTTTATTGGCTTTCTGTGCCTTTTTGCACCTCCTTTTCGTCATGTGTTCAATATTTATTCCCTGTGTCACTCTACTTTATTCTGCATAACTTAATATGCGGGCTTATTTATTTAGATTTTTTAATATGTGTGGATAACTTCAGTTGTTGCCAACATCTGGTGAAAATTTACTGTCAATAGCCAAATTAGAAATATATTTACTGAGAAAAATGTTGCCACTTTAAATTCTTATTTTCCCCGCTGTACCTCCGTGAATAGTCATGATTTTTTTTAAACTATTTTGAGTGAAAGACGAAGAGGGTATCATTCAGCAAAGATATTTTTCTTACTGCCTGTTTTTCTCATTCACTAAAAGTGCCAATAATTTGGAGGGCATTGTAACTCTTCACAATGCACAACTCACTGCTCATTTGTATTGCTATCAGTATACTAAGGACTACATCTGCACACTTTTGTTAATTTCTCTTTCAGTGGAGGCTACTTCACTGAAGGACATTTCATTTTTATGAGTATTAACATATACCGCAAGAATGGAAAAATCCCATTAAAATCCCACTAGCCTAATTGCGTTGATTACCCTGAGCTCATAAGCCTATCTTCCTCTTAAATGAGAAGTCCTCGCTTACTTATCTTATCTAAGCCTTAGCCTTCTTGAAATGACAAATCCAACCAGATTAATGCTTTGACTTTTTGAAGAAGCGGTGTCAAGGCTTCCTTTGTCATAAAATAAGCAGGTTGCAGTCACACAAGGGCCATCAGAAAATGTTGTCAGACTCCTTCAAAAATAATTTGCTTTCTTTTTCACCAATTTATATCAGATCATTTGCAATATGATATGAGCAGTATGATAAAATGCAAGAAAATATTGCAATAATGAATGAGGTCCTCATAATTCAGCAATTTAGTTTACAAATTGAATAGTATGGTATAGAGAAATGTGAATTTTAATTTTCGATAGAGACCACCTGGGATCGCAGCAGCTGTGACAGTGACACAGGTATTGTTTTCAGTCCCACAATCCTCATTAAACTCATACCACACCCATCTTTGAATTCAGCATCCTTTTTATCTTGACCACTCAAGTGTAATGTTCTGTGACTGCATCTAAAAAGACTGTGGTGCCATCGTGTTCACAAGAATTGTCCACAGACGGGAGAACATGCATATCAACATACTGTTGTAGTATATAAATACACAGACCAGCTTTCATTGTATTTTTATAGTACGTTGTAGTTATATTGTACTTTCACTGTAGTTTGCCCTGATAAAACACACACACACACACACACGTATGAACACACACACAAACACACACACACACGTATGAACGCACACACACATACACACACACACACACACACACACGTATGAACGTGCGCGCGCACACACACACACACACACAAAGATCAACTGAAAACAGCACCAGCATTGCTATTGCAGCTAATCAGGGTGGCATGTGTAACCTGAAAGAAAACTGACATTGAGCAGGGTGCAACTTTCTTACAGGTATTTCTCAAAAAAAAAAAAGGATTTGAACAGTCTTTGCCATGCAAATACTGGCTGACTGTAACCTAATTGTGGCTTATTTTAAGATATGTCTTCCACACAAAGGTTTTGGAAGAATTTATGGGTACAAGGCGGCTTTCAACTCATATCCCTGACATCTAAAATAAGGTAGGACAGTTGATGTTGTTTGAATTTATTTTTTATTAACTGGAAATAAATTAAAATTATTTTCATATATAAACCTCAGACAGCTAAAATAACAAGAATTGGGTCCAAACATTAATGTACCTGACTATACCATTCCCTGGACCTGGCAATCTACTCTACGTTTGCTGATGCACGGACAACCACATCAGCAGGAGCGCTGGCTCAGCTAGGGAGGTTTTAGAATGCGGTTACCAACAGTGTGAGCCAAAAGCATAATTTGCATTCACTGTATAATGTGCTGCAAGATTGAATCTTAAAAAAAATGCACATATGATCAAGGATTGTGGGAAGTCGGGGTGAGGAGGATGCAACAGCACCCCCTGCCAGACGGTAGGCTGGAGGACCTCTCTGATCTGGATGTTCATAACTTTACTAAAATTTATTAAAGTTTAATTTGGTTTCAGTGTGGTGTTGTTAACATTTTAATGATAAACATTTTTGATTTCAGTAAGTGGATAATAGTGGGTCTTGGGCTCCAAATTTTTAGCATGGTCAGAAATTATGTTACATTTTGGTCTCATGAGGTGACTGTGCACTTGTTGCAAACAGGCCCACGGCACAACAGGATAAGAAAATGGCAAAACCAAAGCGAATTTCACGGTAATCAATCAAAAAGAGCAAAACCAAGCAAATCAAAATCAGCAATTATCGGCAGCACACAGGATGACAGCCCAAGTATGACGGTGAACTCTCATGGTGGGGAAACTAACATTTTTCAAGCTAGAGCAGCCGAGCCCAAAGCTTGCACTAGCAGCACCCCAGAACCAAGAGTATTTGTAGGAAGGAATCCATGAAAGTTAAAACACCCCTGCCAGCCTCGTGACCAATCATTCCCAGGTTGAAATTTTAGAGATGATAAGTCTTCCAGTACTTTTCAACCTTGATGGTTTCATAAGTGTCTTTATCCAGTCAATATATCTCAAATTTCACAGTAAATTTCAATGTTAGTTTCTGGAAGTATGGAGATGGCCCAAGGACAAATCAGTTTTTTTCTAGGATTGCTCATCATTGCGGGATTGCAAGATTGCAATAAATACCATACATCTAAAAATCTGCAGGATGGTATTGAAGATCCAAATGTGTTATCAGTGGTATGTGCTCTCTGAGTGGGTTTGTAATTTTTTTGTTATACAGCGACTCGTATAGTATATAACACAGCTATTCAAATTGAGTGCATTCTAGCCTAGTAGTTGCAAGGTGTCAGTTGCGGACTTGGACTCATGAGATCACGTTGAACTGCTTGCTATTTTGTGAAGCAAGAGTGAGGGACCTAGTCTTGAAGAAAAATATGCCTACTGTGACAGTTGTAGGGACTTGTCATTAGAAATGCCTCCTGATAAGGATGCACCCAGGCTACTTTCTCAATAAGCCTGGCTCTTTGGCGATGTGGTCAGCGCGTTTGGCTCTTGCCTGGGAGTCTGGGGTTCAGTTCCCTGCCCGGGCCCTCTTTCGGCCTGCCGCACTACTATTGCCTACTAGGAAACATTTTGGGATTAAGATAGAGACATGGCGAGGAATCCCATAGATGTACATCAAGCTATTTGCAGACTGTGCAAGAGACTTAAACCAGAGATGTTGGTTTTACCAGTGTCATGAATACAGACGACTTATCTTGTTCACATTTGCTAATCATGCTGCTGCTGAAATGGCTCCTTGTAAGCTACATGGCCATTGTGGGCCTTGTTCCTTTTTCTTGTCTTTGTTTATCTACTTGCCTTTATCACTGCAAGTTTTTGTTTAGATATATATAGTGTGCATTGGCACTGCAGCATACGATTTAAGCAGTCGACTATATCACAAATAATATTTGTGTGATTCCTTTTTATTTTTTTTGTTGAAATAAATCTATGATTTTATCATTTTTTTTTTGCAAAGGGTATTATTATTGTTATTATTAGGCCAAATCTTTAATATATTACTGCGATATGACTGAGAAGTTTTCTGAAATGATCATGCACAAATCTCCATTTTGATGTAGGAGAAAATGCAACCCTGTGCTTACTGAGCAATAAGCAGTGACAACTCTCGCTCTCTCATTTCAGCATTGCTCAATCGGATTAAGGTCTGGACTTTGTGCTGGCCAAGTCATAATTTTTATGACATCAGAATAATCTTACCAGCTGAGATCATTCTTTCGTGAAGTGTGTTTAGGGTTATTATCTTCATGAAAATAAAATCTCCAACCAGCAGTCGTTTTCCAGATGGCAAAGCATGCCTCACATGGATTCAGTGATGCATGATTTTGTCGATCACCGGCTCCTTTTGCGCAGTCTAAACCATACTATCATCACCTCCATGTTTTAATGAGAGGGTAACAAGTCATCTTTGAAATGTTCTCCTACTCCATGGCGCATATAAGTCCTGTATTTGGATGAAAAAATGAAATTTTGACTCATCTGTCCAAAGGACTTGTTCCCAGTCTGTCGGTGTCCAATTCTTGAATTTCATGGCAAACTCAAATCTTTTTATGTTGTCTGTCAGCTCTCAGCAGCAACATGACCAATCAAACTATTTTCACACAGGTGTCTGGAAATAGCAGATCTTGTACTCTCATCTCTTCACTGTTGGCAGTATTAATATCATCATGGAGTTGTTGTGCAGTCAACTGCCAATTTTTTTTTTCACTTAACAAATTAGTGAACCTTGAGGTAGTTTCCAGTCGCCTCCATCTTGAGACTCACAATAAGTCCATTGACGAGCACAAACGGATAGATTGCAATCTGTTCCCGTATCCTTCCTATTCGTTCGTGCTCGTCAATCGCCTTATCGTGAATTTCAAGATGGAGGCGACTGGAAACTACCTCAAGGCTAGGTTTGCATTAACAGTCTTTTTTAATAAACTACCTGTGCATTTTCAAAGTTCTCAGTGCCTCGTTTTAAGGGCCCTCGGAATTCTAGCGATCAAGTGTGGAGCAACTTTGAGCCTCGTTAATGATGAAAAAATAGCGATTTCTTTGCATGGCAACGTTAATGCAGATTCACTACCATTGTAATTCTGTTGGGAGCTTCGGCTAAAAAGCCATTCATTTCGAAATGTTGCGTGCATACAGAGGTGGGGTTTTTGACAAAAGTTAATACTCTTTATCATGTTTCAATACACCCCAAGTCAATTTCACTCCGGAATTCTCCTTTAAGGATCTTCAGCCTCTTCTCATAGCTTTCATTTTTTTATACCTGGAATTAGTTTCGTGGCTCTTCTCTGAACTGTCTCTAGAGCCTCTATATCTTTCTTAAAGTATGGTTCCCAGAACTGTACACAATTCTCCAGATGTGGTAATTTTGCAGAATACTGTTGCCTCAAACCAATTAAAACAATGTTTTTAGCAGCAGTAATCATGGAATGACTCTTCCAACAAGCGTTCATGATATGCAAAAGTCCAAAAAATAAAATTTGTGACACCATTCAATTGTTGTAAAAAAAATAGATGTTTTCATTGTTTTTGTTTATTAGCCATATTTTTTTACCACAATATACTAGTGGGAATGATTTTTTTTTTGTTCTTATTGCCAACAATAGTCGTTTTCAAAAATTATGGAGAAGTACTTTTGTAATACAAAAGTATATTAGACGAAAGTGGTGGTATATAATCATCACTGCACGCTACTGTATCATGATATTGAAAAACCCATCCCAAATTATGTTACTTTGCTATGTCCTCATCATTCACTGTATTTCTGTAAATCTGAAATCCCCAATTCAGTATCAACTTGAACTCTGTATGAATATTAAGTACTAGCTTGGTACCTAACGTGACGTACAGCTGCTGGCTAGCTTGATTAGGCACAATGGTTGAGCCTGGAATAGAAAACCAGCGCCATCTAAAAAACTGTTGGCAGAGTTGCTCTCAGCTGGGCAGCCATTTAGCTATTTAGCTAACTTAGCTATCTTGATAGATAGCACTGTAGCTATTCAGCTACATCATGGCCAGAAGATATGTGTTTAAATCTTCTCAGCAGTCTTGTTCACCTGCCAATGGTTTTTAAGGGGCTAAAGGGAGAATATTCTTTCTAAATACCTTTGGTTCTACAATCTGATGGTAAACTCTCCATTTAATCATTAGCTGGCATATCAGGTGGTCTCCATTCTCTCATCAGAACTCCATCCATCTCACTGGAACACTCAGAAACCTTGTCCATTCCCTTAAGAGAAACAGCCCCCATTCTGAAGTTAAAAAGTTAAAAAGAGTCCTTATTCTGTGCTTTAATGAGTTCTTGAAAGAAACATATTGTCTATAACAGAAAAATCAATAAAATATCCATCCGTCTTGAGATGATCTCCCTTGACTGAATTAACATCATCAAAACAAAGACTCAAAAAGGTATCATAGATGGAATCATTCTTATCGAACATCTCTTCATTCAAGATCGTCACATTTTCATGACGAAAATATGCTTCTTTTGAGTGCTCGGCTCACAACTAACATGAGAATCAGCTGATACCTTAGTCCCGAGTCAAGAACACCAGCTGTAACTAATCCTGATACCAAGTCCGACTTTTGAATTCACAGACTGGAGAGGGACCCTAAAAAAGCACCGATATCCTTTCATAAAGCATCTGAGTTCTCAAAAGATTAACTTGACAAAGGCAAAATGTCCTTTACCGATAAAGATGGAATAGCTGTAGTATCCCTCAAGATAGTATTGGGCGTTAGGTTAGCTTCATCACCCTTAAGTGACACAAATCCTTTAGAAATAAAAAGTAGATATTCCTCTCTAACAGCAGACTTTGGTCTCTGCTTATTATAAGAAAATCTCCCCTCAGATCCATCAAAATTGAGCTTCTTTGGTTCTTAGACCCAACTTCTTAGACACAAAAGCATTTGGGGTTGATTTTTAAGTGTAAGTTTATAGCACTCAGAAATCAAAAGCCCTGATCTTCCAATGGTTACAAACAGGTCCTGATTTAAAATTGCTTGATAACTTTGAATCCGATGTTCGATAAAGAACGTGTTTTAGAACTAACTCTGTGAGTAGTATTAGAAAATCAACTGTGTTGGAACTACCTTGATATGTAGTGTTAAATTTACCTTGGCTTGACTTAAACTCAATTTCTTTAGCTTGACCAGGAGACTTGAAGGAACTTTTGCGAGTTGATGAACAGTCATTCCCCAAAACAACAGCATCATGGAACTGTTATGCCTTCAATTCATCCAAATAGGTTTTCAAAACTGTATGAACTCAGATAAGCTGCCTCAGTCTTTAATAATCACAGTGAACTCCTTAAGATGCACAAGATCTATGAAGTAAGGTTTCCTTCTCTCTGGCAAATTCAACAAAAGTTTCACCATTTTTCTTCTGGGCTTTTCAAAATTTTTGTCTGTATGCTTCAGGTAAAAATTCATAAGCTTTTAGAGTATGATTTTTAACTGTATCATAATTTGAGCTGACTTCAACAGACATGGCTGAATAAACTTGACCTTGAGCTCGACCTTTATGAGCAGTCTGAAGAAGCATAGTTTAGGACTCCATAGGCTATTTTAAATTTTGAGCATTTGGTATTGTATTTCTTTCCTTTCCTTCTTGATTTTGATATACCCTTTCTTCTCTTTCTATCTGCATTAAACACACCCTCATGGATGAAATGATTGACAACAATTTTGAAAATTTGAAATTTACTCTTAGATGCCCTAGCACCTCATTCTGAACTTGTGAAACTTCGAGCTATGAGTGTACTGAAGCAGTGCCTGGCACGTGCATGCTTTGGAGGAGAGTCGCAACCTCTCTTCTCTCTCCCGAGATGGAAACATAGCGTCGCATATGAGCAAGCTTGTGTCAATAGTTCTCAAATTGAGCATTCCGGATTGGAGATGCCAAATTTAAAAACAGCTTCCACTGTAATGTTCCTCATGAAATCCTGTATTGCAAATTGTGGTGCTGAAAACCAACTTTAAAATTATTACGGTGCTGTTTTTGAGGTTCCAGAAAATTCTCTTCCAGACAAGCCCCAAATTTTAATGTGTCGGAATCATTCTAATTCCACACACACAGGAATTTGTGACTATCAATAAACAAACAAACCCAACCACTGATTTAAAAGTATATTAACTAAGAAATCCTCAATTCACATTAGTTTCCTTGCCATTTTAACATTAAGATTAATTTTTGAGTCCACTGATGTAATTGAGAAGGAAAACTGTATGGCCAACCATGTAGAATATGAGACACAGGCTTGACTGAATTCAAGATTTGCTGAATAAATGTTGTAATGTGTCCAAGAAGTGCTGAATCAAAGGTGAATTGCCAATACAAAAAAGAACTTTCCAGAGGTTTCCACAGACTACTTGATATCCTTGTCTTACTTGAGAACCTTCAATACATACATAATCAATTCTAGCCTTGTGTCAGTATAGTCCAGTTGTAAACAGAACTTTTTGTAATAGTTGTGAAATATTCAGAATTTTCTAGACTGTCCCACAAAATATGAACTAGACTGTTCTGCAAACCTACCCATTCATATAACACCACAAACTAGATGAAGCAATAATGTTCTCTCATTGCGCCAGCACTAACCAATATCCGCAAACAGACCTTAGATGGTTGGTGAACACAGTGGACTGTTGGATTCTGCAAAAATGGGAGCAGAGCCACTTTGACAGGGGCTAAAACTCTATGGCCTGACAGGTGGGTCAGGGCACCGCTGAAGTGGCAAGGCTTGTGTAGAGTTCCCAGTCTCTATCAGCAGTGGTTTGAACAGACAATTCTCAAACTGGAGACTGGCTGTTTGGCCCTCAAGGCAATGAAGCTCATCTTCTCTAAACCAGCAGAGGGTCCACTGTGGCACAAGTCTCAGAGAATGTGATGGTTACTGGATGAATGAATGACATCACACAGTGCATTACACCCTATTATCTATTGCGCTTTGTAGCTGCAGGCAGGTCACATTGCCCATCCTAAACCTCATCCATTTTTGAAAGCACCAGCAATGGGCACAAGACAGCTGGTGGAGGGAGCGTGATGCTGTGGGGAATGTTCTGTTGGAAAACCATGGCTCTGAGAATTCATGTGGACAGCAGTTAGACTGCATTATGAAACAGAAATGGAAAATATGGCAAAGAAATTCACATAAAGCTGCACATTTTAACATTCCTACATCAAGGAAGAACGGGAAAAAATTTGCTTTCAAAACTACATCAATTGGTCTCATTAATTCCCAAGCACTCACTGAGTGTTGCTAATAGAAGAGGTGATGCAACACAGAGGTAAAAATGCCCTTATCCCTACTTTATTGAAATGTGTTGCAGGCAACATATTGATAATGAGCTGTTATTTTTCAAAAAACAATAAAATTTCTCATTTTCAATATTTGATATGCTATCTTTGTACTATTTTTAATTAACTATAGGGTTTCAATGATTTGCAAATTGTTGCAGTCTGTGCTTATTTATTTTTTCACTGTGTCCCAACTTTTTTGGGAAATGGTGTTGTATTGTATATCTGGGTTCTTTAATGACATTAGTTCTTCCTGGAGGCTTTTTTTAAGCAGTCCCATATGACTACTTCGTATATTATTTATGAAACAAAATGTGAACAGTGTATAGGAACTGTATAAAATGTGCACATGTATAAATAAAGTAGAATATGAAGTAGGAAAATTTTCTGAAATTATTCCACAATTGCTAGACGCAGTTTTTTGCAGATTGGTGAGTCTCAGTCCTACTTTACTTCTGAGGGACTCTGCCTCTCTGAAATGCTTTTTTTATATCAAGTCAGGTTACTGACCTGTTCTCAATTAACCTGATTAATTACAAAATGTTCCTCCAGCTGTTTTTTAATTAATACCACTTACTTTTTCAGCCTTTGGTTTCCCCTCTCCCAACTTTTATGAGATGTATTGCACCCATCAAATTCAAAATGAGCGTATATTTTTCATGAAATGGTAAAATGTCTCACTTCCAACATCTGATATGTTATCTATGTTCTGTTGTGAATAAAATGTGGGTTTATGAGATTAGCAAATCATTGCATTCTGTTTTCATATACAATTTACACAGCATTCCAACTTTTTAATTGGGGTTGTATGTGAAAATAACCATAACTCCGAATCATACAGGGACGACTTCATTATGGTACATACTTTAATGAAGGTTCCTGTATTAAATTGCATTTTATTCTTTAAAAAAATGGGTTTTCATGTGAAAATACAAATTAAGATTATTGTGGCCTATCTTTTGCTTTGCACTATGAACTTGGTTATTAATTTTACTGTGTTACTAATAACGTCATTCAAACAGATTCACAGATCTGGTTTCTTTTGAACTTCATTTAGTTTATACAGATTTAAACAACTTCAAAGGGAGGTTGCAAGGCATTTCATAATATGAGCAGATGGCACAGATTTCATCAAAAAACTTTATTTTTACTTACTTGCTTCCTGCCTTTTCATGTTTGATAGTAATTGTGTTGTTTGTATGAAATCACTTAGTCTTTCTCTTTTTTCTCTCAGGCTCCCTCTCTGGCTTTCTCTCACTCACACACATGCACAGGCATACACACACGCGCACACACACACATGCTTATTTACACTGTGGTCTGTTTGCAACATGCATGGGTTAGCTTTGAAGGGCTCCACGGTGTCAGTTCCCTGAGTCAGTGATGTGCAGGTTTGGTTAACCCTTAAGCCCCAGCCTCTTTTTTTAGGTTTCTGTTTGAAAATGACATACCCAAAATGAATAGAGTATATCTCTGTTTGTGTAGCATGAAGTATCAGAGAGGGAGACATGGAAATGTGAAGAGAGGGTTGATTTTCTGACGCTACTCGGATTTTGATATTTGAACATTAATATGCTTGGCGTTTGACTTGTGCTTGGTGTATGTAAAAATGACTTATATGTGCTTGTAGCAGAGGCTCTCCTGTTTCATTTGATGTGTAATATGACAATATTGCTACTTAATTAGCGCGACGTTGTAGATATTTTGCTGCGGTGAGTCTCAGGGTGACCCTGGAGTTTAAGAGGTTAACTGAAGTTTGAGCATGTTTGTGAATGCTGTGTGGGCTGTTCAATGCACTGTCCTGTCCAGGTAGATATAACAGGACCTTTCAATCAATATCTTCGGTATTGATCCCCCTGCCACACAAACCAAGAGTAAGAGGTTTCCAGAATGGATGGGTCTTAATAATTGCTCTTTAAGCTTCTAGGCAGCATTTGTTGTAAGATTGTTATCTGGATTTAACAAATGAAAACTTGGCAAATATCTGATTTGATGAATGAAACCTAAGAATCTAGTTCTTTGTGCATGATTAGCAATTCTCAGCTATTCCCCCAAGAGAGCGGTGATGAAGTCATTTACATAAATGAAGTCTCTCCTTGTGATCATTTAATATCTCATTTCCTTACTGAAGTTGAATTACAAGGCAGTAGTGCTTGTTGCTCTATCCCAGAGATTGTCATTAGTGACCCTGAGTTTCTCTTTGTTTTTTTGTACAGGAACGGTGAGCTGATATACCATGGAACGGCTGTTCTTGTGTGTGCTACTGTTAGGAGCTCTGGTGAAGGGCTACAACTGCCCTGGCCGTTGCAACTGCCAGAACATCTCCCCCACCCTAACCCTCCTCTGTGCCAAAACTGGACTCCTCTTTGTCCCTCCCACCATTGATCGTAAGACTGTGGAGCTACGACTGACGGACAACTTCATTACCATTATTCGGAAGAAAGACTTTCTCAACATGACCAGTCTGGTCCACCTCACTCTGTCCCGAAACACTATCAGCCAAATAACTCCCCAGGCCTTCGTGGGTCTCAGAGCCCTGCGTGCCTTGCACTTGGATGGCAACCGTTTGAGCACCATCAAGAGCGAGCACTTCAAGGGACTGGTCAACCTTCGGCATCTTATCCTGGCAAACAACCAAATTCACCACGTTGCTCCCAACTCTTTTGATGAATTTGTGTCCACTATTGAGGACTTAGACCTGTCCTACAACAACCTTCGGACACTTCCATGGGAGGCAATTGCCCGAATGACCACTATCAACACACTATCTTTGGATCATAACCTCATCAACCACATTAAGGCTGGGACATTCAACCTTCTCACTAAGCTAGTCCGCCTGGATATGACTTCCAATCGGCTCCAGAAACTTCCCCCAGACAGCTTGTTCCAGCATGCCCAGGTTCTGTCTGATGCCAAGGGCTCCAATCGCTCTTCCCTAGCAGTAAGCTTTGGGGGGAATCCCCTCCACTGCAACTGTGAACTCCTGTGGCTACGCAGGCTCACCCGCGAGGACGACCTGGAGACCTGTGCCTCCCCTGAGCACCTCATGGACAAATACTTCTGGTCCATCCAGGAGGAGGAGTTTATTTGTGAGCCCCCCTTGATTACTAAGCACCAGACCACCAAACCCTATGTAATGGAGGGCCAGGGTCTCACTCTGAAGTGTAAGGCCATGGGAGATCCTGACCCAGTCATCCACTGGCACTTTCCAGATGGAAAGCTGGTGCACAACAATTCTCGAACTATCCTGTATGACAATGGGACTTTAGAAATCCTCATCACCACACTAAAGGACAGTGGGGCTTTCAACTGTGTCGCCTCCAATGCTGCAGGCATCGCAAATGCGTCCGTGGAGGTCAACATGATCCCCCTACCACTCTTTGTCAACAATACCGGCCACATGAGGGAGGCTGACCCGGGTCTTTCAGACATCACCACCTCCTCCAAGTCGAATGATACTAAGAACCAGGACAAGAGGGTCGTGGCAGTTGAGCTGACCTCCTCCTCGGCAGTGATTCGCTGGCCATCAGAGCGCCACATCCCAGGCATCCGCATGTACCAAATCCAGTACAACAGCACATCAGATGACACGCTGGTCTACAGGTGAGGCTTTCAAACAGGAGTGAGTGAATCTGGGCAGAAAGCAAGCTGAATTCATGCATTCAATTGACTTTCATGACGATATGTTTTCAATTCATAGTATTCAGATATGAATGTTCAATTTCTGTCCCATTTTTAGAGAATCGCTCACCAATTAACTCGCAGTCATGTCGTAAAATTAACCTGAATGATGGTGTAAGGATTGAAATGTTAAGGCTGTGCTTGGAAAAAAGTTTTTATGACATTTATTTCAAAATCTGGATGAGTGAGTGAATACAGATATACTAATATGAGCATTGATGGGTGTACGGATATCATACCTGGCAAGACTCTCCAGACAGAGCTGCTCAGCATGATACATAGGCCTTCTATTGCAGGGGGGCAGTACGCAGCCTTACTGGTCATTCAACAATCTCGCTGATGATATTGCCACACTATGTTATTTCAGACAGCTCTTACTAAAGAGCCTCATTGGATAATGAGAATATCTATTTAAAAAATTATGCTGGGACCAATCTGGAAACTTATTTAGATCTTTCAGAGCAGTTCCAAATCTGTCAGGTAAACTACAATCCCGATTCCGAAAAAGTCGGGACGAAGTGTAAATTGTGAATAAAATCAAAATCCAATGACTTCCAGATCACAAGCCAGTATGTTATTTACAATAGAACATAGATAAAATTTCAAATGTTGAAACTGAGACATTTTACATTTTTATTCACAAAATGAGCTTATTTCAAATTTTCCGGCTGCAACAGGTCTAAAAAAAGTTGGAACGCTGGCAAAAAAAGGGCTGAAAAAGGTATTTTAAATTTGAATTTAATTCTATATTGAGATATAGAAGAGAATCAGCTGAAAGAACATTTAGCAAGTAATTAGGTTAACTGGCATCAGGTGTGTAACATGATTGACTATAAAAGGGATGTATTAGAGAGGCTGAGTCTCTCAGAAGTAAAGATGTTCAGAGGCTCTCCAACCTGTGATGGCTTGTGTAAAAAAATGTTGAATACTTTAAAAACAATGTTCCTTAACGTCAAATTGCAAAGGCTTTGAAGGCCTCATCATTGACAGTGCATAACATCATCAAAAGATTCAGAGAAACTAGAAAAATCTCTGAGCGTAAGGGACAAGGTTGAAGACTGGATGCCCATGATCTTCGGGCCCTCAGACGCCACTGCATCACTCACCGGCATGATTCTGTCATTGAAATTATTAAATGGGCCCAGGCATACTTCAAAAAACCACTGTCTGTAAATGCAGTCCACTGTGCCATCCACAGATGCCAACTAAAACTCTATCATTCAAAAAGGAAGCCATTGTTGAGCATGATCCAGTAGCACCGCGATGTTCTGTGGGCCAAGGCTCATTTAAAATGGACTGTAGCAAAGTGGCAAAGTGTTCTGTGATCAGACGAGTCAAAATTTGACATTCTTGTTGGAAATCATGGGCGTCATGTCCTCTGGGCTAAAGATGAGAAGACCAGCCCTCCTGTTGCCAGCGTTCAGTTCAAAAGCCAGCATCTCTGATGGTATGGGGTTGCATTAGTGCATATGGTGTGGGACATTTGCATGTTTTAAAAAGGCACCATGAATGCTGAAAGGTATATAAAGGTTTTAGAGCAACATATGCTCCCCTCCAGACAACATCTATTCCAGGGAAGGCCTTGTGTATTTCAGCAGGACAATGCAATATCACATACTGCAGCTATTACAACAGCATGGCTTCGTAGTAGAAGAGTCCGTGTGGTGAAATTGCCTGCCAGCAGTCCTGATCTTTCACCGATTGAGACCATTTGGCGGATAATTAAATGAAAAGTCCATCAAAGGAGGCCCAAAACTCCCCAGCAGCTGGAAGCCTGTATAAAACAAGAATGGGATCAAATTCCAATGGCTAAACTCAAGAAACGTGTCTCCTCAATGCCCAAAAGCCTCCACTCTGTGTTATAAAGAGGAGGGGATGCTACTCCATGGTAAACAGGCCCTTGCTATGTTATCTCGGTTCTGTTGTGAATAAAATACTGGCTGGAGTGATTTTGATTTAATTCACAATTTACATATTGTCCCAACTACTTCAAAATTGAGGTCGTATATTTCTTGGGGATTCCGTTGAGGTAACCTTAACAGTCTCTCCTGAGAAGCACTTGTGAGTCAAATACCGTGATACATTTTCATAGAGATGTCTAAAACCAGTTTCTAAACAGACAAATATGGCAGTTGACAATAACCAGGCATAGGCAGTTTAAATGAAGGTAGAAGGCAACCTTTTATTTGTGGGCCAAGGCCACAATCAAGCATTATACTTTTAAAAATTACACTTTACCTCAATACATTTTGGACGTCCTATAAATTCTAATGCAAGTTAGCATTCCTAAGTCCACAATTCCCTTCATTTGCCAAAATGAGGTTGAGCTGGGAATAACCACCAGATTTATCTTAAAGGTCTGTAAAACAAATAATGTTACATGATTTGTTGCTGTCAATAACAATGACTAAACAAGGCTCAGGAAAAATACCAAAACATTCATCATTTGTCAAAACATTTTCTAGCGCAGCTCACTGCACTGCTATGGCATTAGTTATCCAGTCACTATCTGAGACCAAAAGAAAATCTTGTTCAGCAGCCATAAGCATGACAAAGCATGAATGTATATTTTAAAATAGTAATTCATAAGCACAACCACAAAAGTGGGTCTTTATACAACCCCACAAGTGCCATCAGGAGTTGGCATATCCCCCCAGCCCAGAGGTCGCGTTACACTTTCTGATCGTCCGTGATCGCGACGGACAGAGGCATAAAAATTCCGTCATAATAAATTATGATCCGTCATAATTTTAAATGATAATCGTTTATTTTTTTTTTTATAAAATGAACTGAAAAATGTATAGATTTCGTATGAGCTGATGCCGACAGTGATTCATGTTGACACACATTGCGCACTGTGTTAAATGCAGCACTGCGTGGATTTTTGAACTTACTGCTATGTGAACTTTATAAAGCATCACAAATGATTTCTCCCCCCACACAGTAACAGTGTGCAAATGGACAATGCTTTCAATTATTGCTGGGCTTCACTAAGCCTAACAATCGCAGTCTCACTAAGCAGTCCTACGAAGCTGCTTATCAACTCGTTACATCAACTGGGGCTTTCCCGACCTTGATATCTGCGTGTTCACATAACAGAGACAGCGTTTGTAGCAGATGACCAATTGTCTACCGGCAGCCGAGCAGCATATTTTACAAATGAAGAGAAAATGATCATATTACAAAAATATGCAGTGATGCCAAGTCTCACGCATTCGGCGTAGGTCTCACGGATTTTTGAGGCTAATTCTCCGTAGTCCGCTGTTATTCAATGAACACTCATTAATGAGATTCTCACGCAGAATTAAAATCCCTCTGCATTGAAGTTTCAGTTTCACTTGCGTAAAGGTGGACCTCGCCATGGAAAGCGATTATGACTCCGGACTTCTCGTTCTCATTTACTCAGGGATCGGAAACAATGCATGTGTTTTGTGATTGTTTTAATTGTTTAGCTAAATGAAATAACACCCTTTGAAACGTCCTGATGCAATACCATTGCTTTCAATCCTGCAGTAAAGAGAAGCGTATGAATTCTCGAGTCATAGTCGATTTCACTAGTGGGGAAATCCACCGTAATGCACGTGAAACTGATTGACTTAATGCACAATGACTTAAATTCTGTGAACTTCTTCAATGCGTGTTGATTGAATAATTGCTGATTACGGCTCAAGAATGTGAATGCCACTCAGAGGCGAGAGACTTACGTCAAATGCGTGAGACTTGGCATCTCAGATATAATATGAGGAATACAGGATCAAACAGTTCAAAGACAATGCTTGAGACAATATGACACCTACCACCAATTGGACGAGGGTGTGAATTACGTTCTGTCAAAATGACGGACGGCCTTCAAAATTTTCTGTCATTAGTAAAAAAAAAAATCTTTCAATGACGGAAAAATATTCAGTTAATGCCACCTCTGCCCCAGCCCCTCCAAATGTTTCCATTTTTCGGGGAAAAAGTATAAAATTCCAAAGTAAAAATAGGCACTACTCCAATGACCTGTGTGCCAGGTTTAATGAAAAGATATTGAACCGCTTTTAAGTTATGCTCTGAAAAAAATCATTCACAGATAGTAAGACAGATAGACAGGCAGACAGACAGACTGACAAAAATACCTGGATTCCCCCGCATGATATGCTTGAGGTGGGCGTAGAATGAAAAGTTGGCATATTACAAAAATAAAATGAAATTAAGAAGTGATTTTAAAAATCCATTCACCCTGTACTATGTTAAAACATTACAGCACAATATCTAATGCTTTACCTTTTGAATTAAAATTTCTATTGAAAAAATATGTTTTTCAAATCAGATGACTGCAACAAGCTCCAAACAGTCTTATAATTTCCTGACACCAGTTAAGACATTTTTTTTTTTTCTCCAGTAAGAGCGCAACGGTGAGGTATGTAGGCCTACTGTATTTGCGGCCAATTGAAGAATCAATTGATTTTTATTGCTTTTCCAGTGAGGCACGAGTGGAAATAAAGAGAAGTGTGTGGTATTGCAATTCTGACGCGCACCACGTGCACGCACCAAGCACTTCAGTAATAACAAACATTGAGCTGCTTGTGAAGTGTACAGTCATACTTGACTTTTTATTTTGGACATGGTCAATAGCCTACATCAGGCCAACCATAAATGTTACTGCTTCAAGAAAATGTAACAGCTTGTGACACAGGAGAGAGAAAAAGAGCCTTTGGCATGTTACAGGCAGGTCTCAGCCGCCGAGAGGTGGTGCGTCATTTGCACTGTCACCGTTCAGCAATCAGTCGGCTGTCTATCCGAGAATGGAACACAGGCACTGTCACTGACCGACCCAGCTTAGGGCAGCCACCAGTGACGATGGTAGCTTAAGAGCGCAACATTTGGTGACAGACTCCAGAATCTGTCATTTATAGGCTGTAACCAGATTTGGTTATATTAACGGTGACAGTGCAAATGACGCACCACCACTTGGCGGCAGAGACCTGCTCGTAAAATGCCGGTGGCTCTTTTTCTCTCTCCCGAGTCACAAACTGTTACATTTCCTTGATGCAGTAGCATTTTTCTTCTTTTTTGTTGGCATTATGTAGGCTATTGACCACACCCAAAAGAACAAGTCAAGTGTCACAGTACACATCACAAACAACTTAATGTTCGTTATTACTGAAGCGCTGGGCGCGTTCATGTGGCACATGTCAGGATAAAAATTTCAGGCGCTTATGTTCATTTCCACTCGTGCTTCACTGGAAAAGCAATAAAAATCAATCGATTCTTCAATTTGCCACAAATACAGCACATACCTCACCGTTATGTTTTTAATGGCGCAAAGTTTTTCTCTTTTTTTTGCAGTGTTAGGGCAATCTTGTTCTCAGAAAAAGGTTATGACAGTCCCATGTCCTGAAGATTGTAGATCCTTTTACACCTTTCACTGTATTCAGTTTTAGGTGGTTCTATCATTCCGTCAGTATGTCAATGGAATTATCAATGTCTGATGTGAAAACTCAAGGATGCAGAGAGGTGGTAAGAACAGTCAAAATGGCTACACTGGTCTCCATTGTTCATGCAAAAAGCTCTACAGCTCATTGTATCATTAATTGACATCAATCGCTGACTTTCTTTCTCTTGTTGAGATAAAAAGAGCAACAGCTGCAGTGTTGGGAAATAGTTGGTAGATGTGAATGTCTATGTTTAGCATACATTTCCCTTGGCTCCAACACTTCCCACACTATGACTGGTCGGATTCACTCACTGAGATTTTTTTTCTGGTAAGTTTGTCATAACAATGGTTGAGAGATTGAAGAAAATCTATTTTAATATTTACTGCTTAACTATGTGACAATTGAAGGGTCCTGTCACAAGAAGTGTCTCCTAATAAGTACGCATCCTGGCTACCTTGCCAACGAGCCTGGTGATGTGGTCAGCGCATTTGACTATTACCCGGGAGTCTGGAGGGTCAGGTCCCCACCTGGGCCCTCCTTCGGCCTGCTACATATACAAATAAAAACACAGTCCAGATCTGATACTGCACCAAGGGTAGAAATAATCCCTAGCCCAATCAACAAGATTAATTGTAAGATCAATTGCTATTTATTTTATTTAATGAGCATTGCCTCAGCAGAAAATGTTTTCACTGCTTGCATTGATGTATAATGCAAACAACCTCAAGAACACTGGAAGTGTGTCTCACACTTAAAGGGGCAAATAGGAAAATCGTTTCACCACTAGGTTTGCTGTTGTGCACTGTCTGTAGACCAAAACAAAGTGTGTCATGAGCCACACCTCCCTCTACCTCTGCTATTCGACAGAATGACGGGCCAGTAGAAGTTTCGGCAGTGTTATTACTCTGTACGTTGAACCTGAAATGTTCATGAAACTGCAGATTTCCGCTAATTGCAAATGTTAGCTGGCTGCCCGGCTACTCACCTGTAATGCCTGGCTCATTGCTGAGACCGAGCCGCAGACAACTCAAGCTCCAGACATTAACCCATGCTACGATTGTTACATTAAATCTAATTGAATCGACATAGCGACGTGTGCCTGACGTTACTTTATAAACAGGTGCTTCCCATCCTTAAATGTGATTTGCTGAGCCATGCCAATATAAAATCAGTATAACCCACTGCATCCTGAGGCAGACCACAGCAGAAAATATCCCTGCGCGCCAAGCGTAGCAACTAACTTCTCTGCACTCAGCTGACTCGTTAGGTTACGTTTGTTTCAAGACTTTTAGCTTGCTATTTCAGTGTTAGCTAAGTTTAGCCTTTTACCCTACTAACCAGTTGGCTATCTAGGCTACCTAGCTAGCTATAGCATCATAGAGTTCGCTTTAGCTTGCGAGCTACATTGCTAACAAGCTTGCTATTTCAGTATTAGCGATAAATTGTTGATTTTTTTTTTCTTGTGTGTTTATTTTGGTAACCACATCCATTGTAGTGAGCGCTAGCTAGTTGACAAGCTGGCTAGCAAACTGCTGAACGTATTATCCTGGACAAAGGCAAGTGTGGAGGACTAAAGTCAATCTTGTTCCCTACTCTCGCTGCTGGTTGTAATGATATGGCTGATTGGCACTAGTTGAGAACAAGGAAACTCGACAACCGAAACGAACGTTAAATTATTTAACGGGGCCTTTGGGAGACCGAAGGAGACATTCCAAATAGCCTGCTTTCATAGTATATCTACATCAACGAGCCCAAATAGCCTGATGTAGCATCATAATGGCACTAGATGAAAAAGCAATCATCTATGTTGCTTGCCAACCATTCTGTCCACTTAATCTTGCTTGGTGGAAGAATAAATAGTTCTCAATTTTATTGTTGATTTTTTTTCTTGTGTGTTTATTAAATGGCCTATATGTGGGGTAACCGTTTTATAAAAACAATAAGCCCCTTGAAGCAGTGGGTTACAGTGATTTTACAACGTTGGAGGGGCACTAAGGCACAACGCGCCCCTCCACCATTGTAAAATCACTGTAACCTAATCTTTAGTAGCACTAAATAAAGCAGACATTTGACTATGTTGTAACTTAGCTGTCCAGGAGAAGAAGAGCTAGCTCTGAGTCAAATTGTCGCCATTTTAGCTCTTGCAGTGCTCTTCACCTTGGAAATGCAAGGCCAATATTAATACGGGTTCTGTCCCTTTCTTTATCCGACGACTTCTTTGCCCACGACCGTTGTTTCTTTAGATGTAATTTCGGATCCTGCTCGTCTTCAGGTGAACGTTTTGTTTCGCTCTCCGCCATTTTGCTTTTTAAAAAATACGGACTGCGACTGCTCACTGGCTGTATGAATGCATTTTCGAGAAGGGGGAGGCAGCGATTCACATGAATGTACATGAATGCACAGCTGAACCGAGTTTGGAAACAAGGCGCTGGAGATCAACACAGAGACCGGGTATGTGACGTCCTGCTATACTCCAGATGAAATTACACCTCTCGTTCTTCACATAGCAAATTTTAATTCCTTCAATCTAGAAATGATGGATTTCCGCTAATTGCCCCTTTAAGTAATATGCTGTAAAACCTATTTTTGTTGCATTGATACATTGGTTACAATGCAGGAAAGTCTCATTTGCCTTGGAGGCCAACATCCTAAGTACACCACATCGCCAAGGGTATGCTGACATCTGCTCATCCAGCAACTCTAAAATCATGAACACTAATAGCAAGGTAGTTGCCCCTTTTTTGCAATAATATCAGGTTCCACTCCACTGGGCATTCAGCTAGATATTAGAACACTGCCATGGAAATGTATTCCATTCCAGCTAGAAAACATTTGAAAAATCTGGCAGTGATTCTTTTGAAGGTCCCATGTAATTGAAACAATTTTGCACATTTTTATATGTAAAGATGCATACTGATTGTTGTGTACTTCCCCACCCCTTAAAAAAGTTCATCTAACACTAATGAGAGTTTTGTGACTATATACCTTGTCTTAGAAGGGAAGTTTACTGGTGCAGCGTATCGTATTTCTTTCTTTTTTATATATCATAAAAGGTAGCCATTTGTTTTACAAGAACATTACTGGGCAGTGAGAGGCAGCTGGTGTGCATGACAGTCTACATGCAAGAGCTAAAGTTGATGCAACTTAGCCAGTCAAAATATGCACCATCACCTATCAGTTAGCAAGAATAAACAATGTCAAATGTCAATAATGTAACCTTGTAAATCTAAGCAAGCTGCAGGTCCCTACACCACAGACACGGCCATGGTCATACAGGTACTGCACACCAGTGACGGATTGCGAAATAAAAAAAAAATTAGTGAAGCTCTGAACATCCCTTGAAAAAAAGTATTGGTCAAACTGTTTGCAATCAATAATTTTTTTAACATTCAGCAAGGTCTAAAAACACTCAACATAATGAGATTTGACAATACTTCCTGAGGAATTCAACACAAAGGAACGCGTCAATTTGACATAAAATTCCATTGCAATCAACATATTTTTGATAGCAACAAATATTGTTGCAAATTTTCGCTTTCTTTGGTGTAATTAAATAATCACGAAGCTTAGATTTGATAAAGCAGGATGTACTTAAAGCAAACTGTCATGGTTCTGGTATTTGGTCATGTTAATTTTCTGGTTTTGTGTTCATGATCACTGTCTTTTATTTTTTCTTTCTGGTTTTTGTAACATTCGGGTTTTTGGTTCATTCTATGTTCAGTTCCATTGCACTTGTCTCCCCTGTCTTGTGATCTAGTTGGTTCAGTCTGTCTTCCCTGTCTGCGTGCTCACTGACTTCAGGTGATTTAAATGAAGTCTGGTGTTTAAAATATTCCTTCGTATCTCATTTTCTTCCTTCACCCTTCTGTTCTGATTACTAACAAGACAAAAATTTGTATTTTGTATTATAGTCTACTAACACAACTAACCATGTATATATATTCGATTACTAATGAGCACTCTAGTTTAAGTTGTAAAGCTGCACCGCTACTAATAGACGAATTACCTCTCCGCAATCGCCCTGTTCTATTCCCCGCCCCTTGTCTTTCGCTTTCCTCTCCCTGAGTTTCAGCGAGAATCTCTCGCACGTGCTTAATCACTCTCCTGCTCTTGTTATCTGTGCACGTAGAACTCTTGGACCGGAGCTGTTTTAATGTCATAGACTGTTTGTGTGATTGTATTTTGTCTTTCACCAATTTTCGTGGTTAGGGTTTCCCTCGTGTGATTCTCCCGATGTAATTAGCCTCATTCCCCACAGCTGATCTCTGTATAGCATGTGACTTTTCCTGTGTGTATATTAGGAGTCTTTTCACTCACAGCTCTTGTCAGAACGTTGATCAATACTTCTTTGTGCAGAGCACCTCGTATGCCATTGATTATTATTCGCTTCTTGTGGATAGTCCGACCTTGATTCTTGCCATAGCCCTTTTTGTACTGTTTTTGTCTTTCTGGATTTTGACCTATTTTTGTAAAACCATGAGTTCTGTGTTTGGATGCCCTGTGTATGACCATTAGCTTTGCCCACGGACTACGACTTTTTGCCTATCGTTTTGGTACCTCTGCCCATCTGTCTTACTGGTTCTGACCCCTGCCTGTCTAGTCGATACTGTTTTAGGATTTCGTATTGTGGCTTGGCAATTCCTGTGTTTTTTTTGGCTTTGACCCGGACTTCATTAAAGGCATACGTTTTTTGGATTTCTGTCTCTCGCGAGTGGTTCCTGAACTGTACGTCACACAAACACAGAAGTTAGCATCGTAGTTTATCTTTTTTTAAAGTGAATGAAACATTTTCTCTTTAATCATCGTGACATTATATCATGAAGGAAGCTGTGTATTTTAATTCATTTAACAGTCGATGGCTAATTTTTTATCATTGGAAAACATGGAAATCATCAGGAAAATGACTGAAAAAAGATTGAGGCTTCTGAGTGCTCATCTTAACAAGCAAAACTGGCTATACCTGATGATCTGGACTGTTTTTGGGGTTCATGTAAAGTCACGTTAAAGTCACAGGTAAAGGCCAATCGTTATTTTCCAGGTCACCAAGCACTATTGTTATACATATACCCCCAATTTTTCTGACAGAGTAGCATCCAAAATGACTTATTATTCATTTTGCATCATATTGACATTTCACTGACTTTCTAAAACCCGCTTCCACATCAGGCTCATAATGATACGGCCAACCTATTCCAGCTATAATTTCTCAATCTTCTGACAAATCTGATATTTCAGCGGATACTAAAAACAAAGAATTTTCTCTCTCATCCTCACCCTTGTTGTTGAAAGTGTTGCACATTATTGGTCTCGAAATTGGAAGAGAAGAATGCAAGCGCTTGTTAGTAGCTCGAGACAAATGTGTAGGGTATTGCATGAAAAACCCCCTTCCCCTCACTCTGTTCAGAGCATTGTCCTACTGGAGATGTCATTTAATGGATTATGTAATCTTTTAGCAATTTTCAAAGGTTGTTCCTGAGCAAGGTTTTAATTTGTATTTTACACTTCTCATAAATAGAAGTATGAAAAACTAGTGTCAGATTCAAATTCACATGGTTAAAGTGTTGGAGAATAGTTGAAAAGGAATTTTATTTTAGGGGGTCATCGGGCCTTTAAATTAGATCTGGCTCACCCTAAGTTGTCCATTTGATCCCAAAAGTGTTTGATGGGGTCAGGCCGCTATCAAAATGGACGGACGTAGCCCTGTGCTTGATGTCCACTTTGTGCTAACACAGGAAATGCCCTTGCCTAAACATTTGGAAGCATAGAATCTTCTGGAAGATTATTAGATGCTACAGCACTAGGGTGTCCAGTCCCAAGCATAAAAGATTTTTTTTAATCAGAAATGGTGTATCTCATCAATTTCAGGTGTCTTGTCCATTTTCAGACAAAGACTGTTTCTTGTCTGGGTCTAGCTGGTGTCACAGGGGCAGAAGAAAACGTGGAATCTTTTCCTGTCAGATAAAAAAGTGTTTTTTTGTGTGTTGTTACTTAATTTTGATAAGACTCTCGGCATTTCTGACTATTTGAGAACAATCTACTGAGTGTCATCTTCCAAATGAGACTATGCTTTTGCCTGTAGTGGTTCAAGAACAGTAAACATTTTCGTTTGGGAGGAAATCTGCTCAAAAAAGGACTACACTTTGGAGAGTTAAACACGCAGCTTTCCTCTTAATGCTGTAACAGGTGGGACTTTACTACCCAAGGGAAAGTTCCAGGCATTTTTCTGTCAAATAAGCCAGGTGCGATAATCTCGAGAGGGACAAGAGTTGCGCTGACCTATAAGGAGAACTGGAAAAACAACGAAGGCTGGAGCGCATGCCGATATGGGTTTAGTGGTCAAGCTGATATTGCAAGCCTCATGATGCCATTGGGGCCAAAAAGAAATTTCTCTGTAGGGAATAATTGAAAAAGACACAATGATAAATCCGTGAATAAATTTTTTTGACAGACTCAAATTATCAATGCCAAAACTATTTATTTTTTTCTTTTAAATGACTGTTGCCTCGTTCCTCGGCAATGGAAAAACATTTTATTCATATTCAGGCTATCTGAACACCACCGGGTCCTCATATGTAAGCGCGTTCTCGTCTCCTCCAAATTTTGCACTGCAGCTGATGTGAGTGGGTGGAGCAATGGGCATTTCTTGCCGTCTCTCTGTAATCAACATTATAGACGTAGCCAAGTCAGTAAAGTGAGCTGGCGTTACAGTGCAAATATACTAAGCAAGAAAAGACACGCAAGTAAATTAAAGACAGACCGAAAATAAGTTTGCATGTAATTATTATAGAATATCAAATTTATTACTAGTGTGTGCACATTTACACTCCTTTCATCAAACTCTTCTTTGTTTTGCAGTCACTTTGAATGAGTAACCATTAAGATTACATTAACTAACTAGCTACCTTGCATTTCTCTTGTTGCTCAGTATATTATAGCCATTTTATTTTAAGTGAATAGACAACAGAACCTAAATACATGCATAGGTTGATAGCTTATAATATTGAGAGCCATTAAGAAAAATTTCAGGCATACTTGACCATTTATGAAAAAGTTGTGAGCGTTTTTGCGTGGCAGTCCTAAGGCCACTACTGAGCTGCCATGCAGCCTCCCGGAAGAGCGATGCGTGATGTCACATGGGCGCAAGGATGAATGCCCTCTCCTCAGTACTCTTCTGTTGGTGCATTTTGTCTTCTGACATGCACTTGCATAAATTCAATATTTGGTTGCTGTTTTCTGTACACAAGACCATTACAAGAGCACTTACCTAAGGTCTAACCATCATGACATTTGTTTTGAATGATTAAGAATTAATTAGATACATTTAATTGTTGCTATTCAGAGCTGTGGTGACATTACATAATATCTTCATGTTAGAGAATAGCTCCAGTTTGGTGTGCGGCACCAGAAACAGAATGCCAGCAGATAATTTACTTTGCATTATACAGTATGAATAAATACAGGAAATTATTTTGAATTCAAAGTCAAGGCAAAGACGTCAATACACGCATTTTGCCTGTATTCGCGTCTTTGCATTGATTTTGAATGTAATCTGTTGTGCGAAAAATTTGTTTTGCGTCCGATGTGAAAGCAGCTTACAATAGATACAATCAACCAAAGAAAGGGTTTTACAGGCGAAATGTGTGTTTAATTTGCTTTGCAACAAACTATGGACATAAGGTAGGACTAGCTTGCGAACTTGTCGCTCACAAATTAGTGGTCTGCTCGTCTGCATCCAAGGAACTGCTCTTACAGTGGATTATTGTGGAAACGTCGCTGATGATGCGCCTGACATAGCAGATATGTATAATGATGGAGGTGGATTTTCCTGCTAGGCTGTAGTCATCTCCGACATTACACAATCGACCAAAAAAAGTTTCATAGCTGGAATGTTCTTTTTTTTTTTTTTTACGGTTTGCTTTGCAACCAACAGTGGATGTTTGGTAGCCTAGCTTGCAGACTCATTGATCATAAAGAATCCGTCTGCTCGCCTGCAGAATCAAAGGAATATTTACTCTAACACTTGTGGATTGTTTTCGAAACACTGCAGATGACGTGGCTGGCATGGAGTTTATCGGTTTGCAAGAAAAGGTAGGATGCGCATTTAATTGTTTATGGGCAGGCAGGCTAGCTGACAGGGAGGTGCGTGTGAGATGTAGATGAGCCTGCCCCAACTATCACTGACCGTAATTTCAGGGCTTTAGTTACAAAGCTTTGATGCACGGCTAAACAAAGCCAGAATACCGTAATGCTGCATTCGATTGTACTCGGAACTCGCCTGAATCTGACCTTCCGGATCGGAAAAGTGCAATCGAATGGCCTTTGAGGTTGGAACTTCGACTTGGGAATTAGGGCAGGATTCAAGCAGACCAAGTCAGATAGATTGATGTCATAGCAAAATGGGGCTACACACCGTGAGAACAGTCTTACTTCACAACTTTTACTGTTGTGCGTCGTCAAATTTAGCGTTTGTGTTGCTAAAAGTGCTAGAATTACTTTGTAGTGGCATTTGCTTTCCCACTTTGTTGATTTGTGATTAATTAGCTCTGTACGCGTTTAAAGTAGGGATGACAAACCGCAGTAACGTTAATATTACTGAAGTGTTTTTGTTTTCAAAATATTGTACATCCTAATGTTATTTTTCCCACATTTAAGTCGTAGTAGCCTACAATTACAAAACAGTAATTTTTGATGCTCGGAAAACGTTCAAACAAACATCGTATTACTGTGGACGGGTATGTTTCCGAGCTGGAGCGATGAAACACATTTACGTCGGAAATGGGAATTTCCGACCCGAATCCGAGTTCTGAGTACAATCGAATGCAGCATAACTCAACGTCAGCGTCCCGAAACAAAGGCTAAGCACCGTAAGTGCAGTTATAGCGTTCTGTCATGGTTTCTGATGGAATTTTTCTGAGTTATTGTAGACACAGTCCTTGATTTTTTCATAAAAACAATCAAATTGACTCAAAATATTCATCCACATGATAAAGAAGGTCTTCAGTACCCCCAAAATGACAATAACTCATTTTCGACCGAATGTGATGTTACGATGTTTTGCCTTTGCACGGCAGCATGGAACGTGTGGTCATGCTGCTGACCTAACCAGTCCTGCATGTACACCCAACCGCTGCACACGCAGGCATATTATTCTCCCTCTCGACCTTCAAACAGCCTTCTTGAATATTTTCACGAATAGTAGGGTCTGTTTGTGACTGACAGTATCCTTGGGAACAGAAAAATGGTGACAACAGTGAGTAATTTAACAACTATCCCAATGCTTGTGGAGTCTCACTAGCCATGTATAGCTTCAAGTTGCTGCGCCCATGTGGCGTCAGAGCATCTGCGCGACCTATCTGTGAGGATTTTTCTGATTGGTTGAAATATTTTCAATGGCAGCATTCATAAAATCGTCAATGATGGGGGGATTCTGCTTCAGGACCTACTTTGGGAGATGGATAGCTTAGTTGTATGAGCTCTATATGTTCAAACATTCTCATGAATTGATATTTTATGACATGATCTTTCTATCAAACCGTATTTTGACATTCCGTTGTCTATTCATTATGTAGCACAGCATAATGTGTCATAAGCTAAGGCTGCTGTTGTGACATCTAGAACCATGTACGCAGCCAACACTCACCTTACTTTTTTCATATTATAATAATATGGATGTATCCATAAACTGAGTCATATATTTCCATTACTTGGAATAGCACCAATTCGCATTACTGTATTTTGATGTGTTATGCATAATGTGTCAGCTGTGTAGCATCTAACGTAATGTCCACAAGTGCATTTATAGCAGTAAATAAAGTCATTTCGAACACTGCTCAGCAAACCATTTATTAACCATTCTTCATTCTTAAATTAGTTACAGAACTTCAGACTTGATGATGAAACTTTTCAGCAACTTGACAGATGAGATCAAAAATGATAACAATTTTTTTTGTGCATGATCCAAACTTCCATGAAAGCACACATACACATTATTTGTGGTACAGCCTTTATTAGATTGAAGTTTTAGGAAGGTGAAAACGTCAGAGTATATGAAATCCGAACATCAAATGTTTGCGAGCAGCATCTGAGATCAACGGGAGCGATGCAGGTAGATTTGACGGTGTGGCTGGTTTTCATCTGAACGAAGATAATACGAGTCCCAAAAGAGAATGTAACAGTTGAGCATGAGAGGAAGATCGATTAGATGTACATTTTTGAATACAGATGGTGATTATGAGATAACAGGGGAAGAACTACCAAAAGTTTACTTAAACAATAGGAGCATAAAACAGACAAGGGTTTTGCGGCCCATATTACAGCGACAGTATAAACTTTTGTCAGACATTGTGAAATTGTATTATGTTTATGGTTGTGCATTTCATGAAAAAAACGTATTTATGCATGGTGGATCAATGGGCACTAAATGGCCACATTTTTACATTTACTTTTGGGGAAAGACAGAAAAAAGGAGCAATAAAACATTAAGGTAAAAATAACGCAGTACAACGCATAACATTTCAGGGTTAGATCCACATTTTACTATACTCCACAGAATGGTTATGAGTCTAGCGCAAAGCTAAGTTACGTTAGCTGAAAGTAAATTAGCTTGCCAGAATCGGCAAATGTTTATGGCTCTTGAGTTTAAAGCATATCGGTTTATAAGGCAAGTGCAGTGCGTTGTATTTCGGTTTATCATCTTGAATCCGGAGAAGATAATGGAGTTTGCACGCAGACAAGCAAGAATCGTCGTTGAACTAAAGAGGACACGAACCTGAGCAATGTCATGTTACACAACAGCAAGTCAATTACTTTGCGGACATTTTTGCGTTGAAATCAATAGTATTACTTCCCTGTTGAATAACAATCATTCTAAACATTTGATATTGCATTTGGGTTTTAAAATTGTATTTAAAACTATAATTAAGCCTTTACCGGTGGCTATGTTTTTTCTGTTCAGCTCATAGTTACATCAGGGATTTCCTACTATAACCCTAACCCTGACCCTAACCTTAACCCTGACCCCTAACCATAATCCCGAATCCTTATCCTCATCCCTGCAAATCAACTGCCGTATCAATAAAAACAGGCATATCTCTAGACACTGCCTAATATATTAGGCTAAGTGGTGGTTGAACTCACGCCTCATCTAGCCAGTAGTGAAATGATAATGTTCGTGGCTGTGCTCATTTATGTGCACTGTTTCACGAGCTCTCAAAGCAATGCGTGTAAGCCGTATGTACCTCGCAGCTTGCTGTAATTAGCTACCCTGCTGAAAAAAGTCAGAGAAACCATTAGGCATATTCTATTGGTTTCTAATGGTTCCTGGTAGTTTTGTAATGGTTTCTAATGGCTACTTAAGTTTTCCTAATGGTTTGGTTTGTTTTTCTAATGGGATTCTATTATCTCCTACACAAATCTACAGGACTTTAACTGGTTCCTACTAATGGTTTCTACAGGAGTCTTAATGGTTCCCACAAGAGTCTTAATGGTTCCTACTGAAGTCTTAATGGTTCCTACAGGCATTTCTATACCACTCTAATGATCACTATCCAGTGGTCTATTGGTCACTACAGGGTGTAGTGGTCTCTAATGGTTCCTAATGTGATGGAGAAACACAGATGTTATAGCTTTCTTTGGTGATCACATCTGTGTGATTTCTTGTGGGTCCTTGCGTGGGCTATACAGTATGTTTGTTGTTTGCAGTGTTCAGTGATTTAATACATTCCAAGATCAAATTTGGCCTTTTGCGATAAAATTGTGATTAAATCATATTTGGCCTTTTGTGATGAAATCGTTGTTCATGACTCATCCATCCAAGAGGAGGGAAAAGAACACAACTTGATGGTTTGATGGTTCATGTTCCAAAAAAATTTTAATTAAAATCACAAACTGCAATGAGTTGTCACGCCCTATATGTCCTGTTCCCAATTCGAAGAGGGAAATATCCGAATACATACACAATTACACATATGTTCAGACATGTCTCTGGTGCCCACTGTTAGGTCTCTGCTGTAATTTCTGTTGCAGCATTTCAGTATGTTTTTCTAATAGTTTTAGATCATAATGGGCCCAGTTTCCAAATGGTTTTAGCTCCTAATGGAACCAGTAGCTTTCTAATGGTATTGCATTTTAATGGCACCAGAAGCTTTCTAATGGTAATACATTCTAATGGGACCAGTAGGTCTCAAATGGTATTACATTCTAATGGGACCAGTAGGTCTCTAATGGTATTACATGGTAATGGGACCAGTAGGTCTCTAATGGTTTTATATTCTTATGGGACCAGTAGGTTCCTAATGGTTTTACAACCTAATGGGACCAATAGGTTCCTAATGGTTCCTAATGCGGTTCCAATTCTAGAAACCTAATGGTTCCTAATGTTTTTTTCTAATGGCATTCTACTGGATTTTTCAGCAGGGTAGTTAGCAAGCGAACTCGCAGTGCGCAGAAATATAGAGCCGTGATCACAACATGCTTAAACCATATCTTGCAGCTTGCTGTTTTTAGGTAGTAAGCTAGCGAGCACACAGTGCTCAGAAATAAAAAGCGCGCCGTGAATAGTCTAATTTCACTACTTAGCTGGCTAGATCACACTGAACAGCGATTTGGCTGGCTATTGAACAGGCAGTGCAGAGAAACGATTTGGGACCCGCAAATAATAATAATAACGATATGTAAAAACATGAATACTCAAAATGTTGGCCGCATATCATAGGTTTCAGTGACCCGGGCTTGCCTGGGCCAGCAAAGTTGGGACTAGTACATTGCGCTTGTTTTGTCCATATTCTCGACATCTCTGCATCTTTCGGCCACAGAAGCATTCCATGACCATATGCATGCGTTGCACTGCATCCCCACACTACACATCATTTTCCGTTCACTCTTGGTGATTTTTGTCGGCCTATTCTTTAAGATATTCTCCCTCCAGACCAGAGTTGCAATCTGTGTAAAACTTATGACGTCATGTGGCTGAGCTGGCCCAGCGCAAATGTTCTCAATTGAGACAAAGTTGCCGGAAGTGGATAATTTAGCAGAAAAAATGTGTTTTTTTATAAACATTGCATAAAATACGTGATATTAAAACAATCACTAATTGTTCAAAATAGGTACTTTGTGGCATTTTATCACATAAAAAACAGACCTGAATTTCATCTCCTAAGCTCTTTAAGCACAAGTAAGATCCAAGTTGTACATTTTGGTTACTGTATGGGGCCAGGGTAATTTTAATTTACGACCATTTGGGCAATGTACAATTTAGTGAGTTTGGGGAAAGGCTACCATATTGCTGCAGGGCATGGGTAAGGCGGTGGTATTTCATTCCTGGAGTAGTAGTGCTGTGATGAGTATATTGACACTATTATATTGTTGGCAGTGAGTTAATAAGTGTGAACATGGTGGCACATGGGTTTATGCAGCCTTGGTGTGTGTAATTTGCTACATTTTTTGGAGAGGGATTGATTAGTAGACCACCTATACTTACAGGGCCAGTACTGTAATTGGGTTGGCCTGCCATCGATATCACTATACCTCTAAAATTTGTTTAAGGCTGAACTGCCTTGTTTTTATTAATGGTTAGGTAATTAAATTATGAAAAAGTGAAATTAAGAAATAAACTTGCCTAAGGGTGAAATACAATACCGCTGCCTTTGTCCAGTTCATTTGTTTGAATACTTGCTTTAGTGGGGAAGGTTCTCATTAATACTGTATTGCAGGGTCTTTTGCCTAAAATTTCGGGTTGGCATGCTTGAATTGGCTAATAGTTGTGCAGGGTGGTGACATTACCCTGGATGTGGGGCGGAGTCACAATGCAGTTCACTACTTGCCGCACCTGATAATGTTGAGTGTTTGCTGAGTGTACGTAATGTTAATTTAAAAAGGTCAAGACCAACAATTTTTTTCAATGGATGGTCTATGCTTTACCAATTTTCTGTTCACCAGCCGCCAGTGGGCTCAACGTGAAGCTCTCAGTGCTTAATGTTTCTTTTTATCATCCTACCTACGTCTGTGGACTTAGTCTTGCATCCATTTATTTCCAATTCAGACCAGCCAAACCCAACCCACTTTTGCAACTCCAGCTTCCTTGAACACAGAAAGGCAACATCAGCTATTTCCTGATATATACTCTCAGCCAACCTGTGGTGCGTTTCACAGATCAAATCACAGATGCTAACATACATAGTTGGACTCATTGACTGTGAATGGACGAACTACGTAAGTTGCTAACTTTGGGAAACGCACCCTTGAGCAATTCATGAAATTTAGTCAAGGGGTCAAGGCTTATGATGCAGTTATCAAAATAATTCTAATCATTGGCAGTACTTGACATAAACTGTCCTCAACAACCAGTGTGTACCATGCACATGGTTCACGCACATCTGCCACTTGCAGTGAAAAGCACAGCATATATAAGATGAGGTGGAGAGGGCAACAATGATTATTCGCGACAACTGATTAATTTAGCAATGAGATAAGAGACAATGGAGAGATTCTCTGTCCAGGGCACAGCCTAGGGAGGACGGAGACATAATATAAAGACAGAATATTTCTGTACATGACCTGCACAGTGTCACATTATCTCAGAGTGACTTGCTCTGATAGATCTGAAAGAGAGACAAACAGAAAATGGCCTGTCTTGCCTGAAATTACTGAGGAATTCCTTTGGAAATTTGGCACTCATACCACTGGCACTGAGGTTCTAGCCTGTAATGTCTCATCCCTTCTGAAGAAATGCCAGAAAACAAATATAGTTAAAATGCCAGCAGCACGTCCGGTCAAAGAAAATACAATAAAAGTTTCACTTGCCAAGCTGTAACATCCAGTTGAGGCAATCAGTCAAATGAATCTTCCGTTCAGGCAGAGGTTATGTTATTTTTATTACTGCAACTCGTCCTCTGACAAATGTTACTGCAGGCCATCTTAAAATATTCCCTGACTGGGCTAATAAGAACAATGCAATACATGTAATGCCATCAAAATGCTTTGCTTAGCACAAGTGTTACAGTTTTTTTTGTCTTTTAATACACTATGACATTTTATTTGGAAGGGTGTGATGAAAGTACGCTTGAAGACGATTTGTATGTCCCTATTTTGATGTTTAAATAGTCTTTTCAATGCGCATTTCTATGAATGAAAGATGAATCTTTTTTCCAGGCTAATATTTGCATGAAGAAGTTCTTTAAGGTAATTTACTAAAACAAAGCATGTCAATCAATTAATTATAAGGAGACTGCAATAGTTCAGCTCTATTTGAGAAAACACCATCGATCACCCGCTGATGCACACGCGCATTATTCGCTTCAGAGAATGGTATCCCATTAACAGCGCTCGCACAATTAGTGACTTCTTAAAATATATGATAAATGATATAGTACTCAGCTTGACTGAAAATACCAACTAGGTTGTTACTGTATTTGAGTATGGTCAGCTTGCAATATGCGACTGCTTCAGTTGTCAGAATTATTATTTTTCTTCGAAACCTGGAAGAGCCAGGTAATGTTGCTAGGCAACACAGCCATGTTAACAAAAAAATGTGCTGTTGACGGTGGTGTGAGAAGCACACTAAACAGGAGGAAATTATTTATAACACTTGCCTGCAAACCTCATTTATTCTTTCAATTAAGATTTTTTTTTTTTTTTTTACAATGCTTCTATTTACAGTTCTCTAAGTACTTGGTATTTATCGGGTAAATATGTAATTAAATGGCTCATGGTCTGGTGATTCTAACTGAAAATACTTAGAGAGCAAAGAGAGAGAGAGCAAAAATAAAACTCTTACAACAATCCAACATCTTGTATTAAATGAAGTGACAGCCTTCATGATCTTTTTTGACCGGTGGTAAGTCCACAGTCATGTTATTTGTTTCAATCATTTTGTTCTTAAATACCTTGCCCTATAAAGGTTGACTGTTACTGGAAGTGGAACCTGCCTTTGTGATATTCACTGCTATTAAATCAGTCAAATGTTCAGATACATTCACGACCCATACCAAGATATTTTACTTGTGTGTGTGTGTGTGTGTGTGTGTGTGTGTGTGTGTGTGTGTGCGCGTGCGGGCTTGTGTATGTATGTATATACACTGCCCTGTCCTAAAAAAGTAGCACACTATACTGGGCCTTTGCCCAATCAAGGTTAATGTGTTCCAAAGTTCCTTTTTTTTTTTTTACTATGTTAGTTTTTCACTGGAGTGGCTAATACTAATATTCATCATGACAGAGGGACTATCGTTTAATATAAACAATCGGAATCGTACCATTTTCCTACAGCCCAAAATCTCAAGAACACTGCCTCCGATCACAGTGCTGGCACTACAGATTTGTTACGCAACATGACTACTTTAAAATACAGCCGCTGTGCGCCAGGTAGATACAAGTAAACTATTTCATTATTGTGCGAAAACAAAGCCAGTAATGTGCGCATTCCATTTTTTCCCCAGCGGGCCTTAGCCACAAATAATGCTTCTATAAAATGTACATGACAGATGCTATCACCTCCGTCAAAATTTTGATGTCCGTTCAAGACCCGAAATCCCACAGCTCTTGTCAACCTACCGTCGCAAAATTTCATCTGAGGCGTTCTTATATACTCCTCTATAAATCCCAACGCTTCACTGAATTGTAGAGTCATTAAATAATCCATAACTATCATTGATGAAAACTACTTCCGATTTCCGTCACTGTACTGTTGTCCATTCCACCTGGTTTATAATAAGATATAAAGCTGGCCTTGTCATCTGCAACTTTTAAATTTCGGTGAGTATTCCTTCCCAAAATTCTGCATTACTGATGTCCGTTATTTGAAAATTGTAAGCAGAAGTTATTAAATAACAGCACCTCTGTTCAATGCGTGTTGATTTTCTCTGTCAATGACTAACCTCAATTGCAACCCACTGTAATTCATAAAGTCTGTGATATTGATGGGAGCATGTAGTCTGATGTATTAATGAAATATGATCACTTCAGGCGTCATTACGTAGACTTAACACATGCCTTGGTAACAGGCATATCAGCTGGGTGATGACGGCCAGTGGCGAGACAAAATACAAAGTTTAACGAAGACACAGCAAGTCAGCAACACATTCTGACCTTACAGGTGTAACCGTCCTGCAGGCTTAACTGTCATTTGGTTATCCTACACTTTTTCATTTTCCTGACTTACTGAGAGATGTTGTCAACAATATGCCAACAGGTATGTGTCGCTTCATACCCTTTCACTACCTGCACATTGCAATCAAAAAAAGTATAATAGCGTCCATTGACGATTGGGATTGGTGACAGACAAGTATGTGTTGTGTTGTTGTGTGAAGGTAAACTATCTTCTCATTTATTTCATGCCAAACTAGACATCCCATATAGCATAAAAACACTGCTTACTTCATTTTTCACATGATTTAATTTGTGCATGACCGTGTCACAAGAGTTTAAGCTTGATTGTGGAATGGCCCACCTTTAGCTTTGATCACGGCGCAGATTCAGTCTCATATTGTTCCGACAAACTTGTGTTAAATAAATAAATGTGGTAAAACATTTATTTCAGACCAGATTTGCATTCATTCTTGCCCGATATTGTACTGATGATGGATGAGTCAAACCACGCCGTTAAGCTTTCTTCAGCACATACCAAACTGCTTCAGTTGTTTAAGGTCCGGCCTCTAAGGTGGTGGTGTTTAACAAACCTGCTACAACGCTGAGCAATACCGTTTTAGACTCGGTATTCAGTTGGGCTAAGTATAAACAGCGAGACGTGACCAAAAGCAATTTTTTTCCCCCACGTTCTCAGCCAATGAGATTTACGCAAAAGTGATATTACCCTACGGTAATATCAAAAATATGTCACGAGCTTGGCTATGGGAAAAGTACTGCAGTTATGTGATAATGCAGTATCTGTCCACTAAGCTAATATTTCACTTCCTATGCGTAGCACAGGCTTATGTTTCTGGTATCACCGACTCATCACAAGACCTATAGCTCACGCTAGTGTACACTAACACCATCTTTGAGACTTGCTGTACAAATTGTACTTCCAGTGAACAAAGAGCATGAGGATATCTGACGTCTCTTCGAGGCCTTATGTCTCCAAAGGCCGCCTAGACACAAGGTTTTGCTGTTGTTTTATTGCCATTACTGTGACAAACTGCCTCATCTATATCGGATTTTAGACACTTTACGCTTCCTATTTTCTGCCAAATTTTACTTTGGTGTGGTGAGATCTCCTTCTTTAAGTAGCTAGCAACATTTTCTGAACAGATCCTCAGTTTACAAGTGACACTGGAAGACTGATAGTAGGCTGTAACATTAGCTTTTTGGTTGTGTCCTTCTTAGTAGACCCAAATATTCCTAAATATTGCTATTGACTATCAAATATGATCTCACTAAATGGTTATGTCATTGTGATTAACATTGTTCATTGTGGTGTGTTTCTTTTGGTATGTTGTCATATTGACTGTTCGACATAAAACATTGCACGCAGGATGGATGTGGAGCCTGTGGAAGCGCTTTTGCCTGAGGATAAAATCACTGACCTCCCAGATGTTGACAGTCTCTCAGTCTGAGGCAGCCTTCAGCTCAATTTTTGAAAAAGATGTAGCAGAATGTTACTTGGGTGCCTTGTTCACAGGGACTGACATTGGGACCTGGACGCCACACATCCTTTTCTGGTGTTACAGAAGAGCAACTTATTTTGTCTGCCCTTGTATGTTTTTTTTAATTTGATGGAAACTTCTAAAATATCAGTGTACAACTCATGTACCTTACTTAACTTGCACTTCTAAAATGTGTGTATTTGTAATTTGGGAACATAGTTCAGTTATATTGAATTTTAACCCTCTCCAGGCTCATGTTGCAAATTTGCAACAATAAATTAATTGATGACTGATGATAAAATATAAAGACCACATGGGAAATGGTTTGATAAAGTTACTCTTCCAGCTCAGTATTGCAAAATTATTGTATTGCACTAGTGTATGAGAACTGTTCTCCACGAATGAAAGATTTTTCGTATCTCAATATAATAAATTGGGCTGGAGAGGGTTAAACAAGTAGACATGGTCAACAACATCCCCTGCCAAAATGTCATCTTTAAACATACTATGAACAGAGGCTCCCAAAAGTGCCACAAGGGCAATAACTACGGGAAAAATAATCGTGTGCCTCTTATTTTTGAACTCCATCAGGGTCTTTATGGTCTTAGGAGAACCAAATTTGGTGTGTAGCTTTTCTCTAATAGTTTATGAGAAAAGCTGATTCGGGCGGACGGGCGGACGGACGGACACACGGACGGACGGACGCACAGACGGACGGACAGAGCTCAAACCTATATTCCCCTCACACTTCATGGCGGGGGATAATAAACCTACCCACTCTTGCCTGGTTTCCCCAAATTAACCTTATGCCTCGTACGGAATCTAACTGGACACTTTGTTGAATAGGTGTTTTCGTTGACATTTAAACCAATAGCTACCTGTATGTTTGACACATTAGGAAAGCACAAACTCTAATATCCATGGCTTCATCCCAATACCTACCCTTGCAGTCTTATGGTCTTGAGTGCGCATTCACGTGCCGCCGAGTAAGTGCAGAAGAAGATCCCATTTCTGTAAATGGCCACGCTCAGGTACTCCTAACCCACTCTTCAGTAGCCCTGATCCTAATACTGCTTTGGAGCGGAATTCATGGCTAATTGTATTCCACAGTTGATCAGGATTTTGTTCACAGAAAGGAAGGAGAGGTGAAAAAGATGATGGACAAGAAAATATTGCAATTTAAATTAAGTTATATCAGGTTACTGAAGCTGCTGTTATTGCGCAATATTCTGAGTGTAAATTAAGCAAGTGTGATCAACTTGATTGTTTGTTTATTGATGCATGATTACCTAATTTATACTTTATAATTAATTATTTTGGATGACGTTTCAATATTTGTTCTTTTAATGTTTCCATCACAAAATGGGTGTTTATTCACGAATTTATTCAAAATATGTATCCTCATATGCCATTCTTGGCTTATAAACTCTAACTGCAGCGTCAACTGGAAACATTTTCCTTTCGTTCAGTGCGTCCCGATGTGACATGATAAAACTACTCAGCCTTTGCAGTCTCTACGCTGACTTGTACACGTCGGTCGGATCCCGGAAAAATGATGAGATCTAATGGTGTTGCCTTGCCTTTGACGAGTTTGTTTTGATTTTTGTTTTGTTGGACAGCTCTTTACATTCCATATTTAGAGTTAACAACCACAGATTTCAAATTGACTTTTAAATGAAATTATTCGGGAAAATAACACAATAAAATTAAATTTAATTCCTGGCCATGGCACAGCTGCTAATTGTTCCTTCACTGTCCACCCAAATTTTATATGTATACTGTCAAATTGAAGCGGGACGTCAACATTTTGATCTCTTGTTCATTATGTAATTTCAATTCCAATATTCTATGGTCGACAGCAAACATAACAATAATATTGTCGATGTCCAAATATTTATGGACCTGAATCTTGCAGCTAGTTTACTTGCAGATAATACGGCTGCTGTACTTTTCAATTTTAAATCATTTGGTCCACTGTCTGTTCAGCATACATTAAGCACTACATCTGCTTTGCATTGACATGCACCAGCACATTGGGTAGCAAGAAAAATTCTGCTGATTCTGTTGTGATGTAAGTGAGTGACACAGAGCAAACAAGCTCACTCTAGTGTCTTAAAATGCCTGCTGGGTGACAGTTAGACATTGACTATAAAGACAAATGCATTTTATCTTTGTTGTTGTGCACTCTTTAGCAATTACAGCGCTAATTATCCATTCACTTCTTCAGGGAGAATTGTGTTCATTGTCTGCTTTATTGCAGAGCATCAAGTAATTGGTTAATAGAGTGCAAGCACATCATTGGCCAGTAGTACAGAAGCAATATTATGTTAATGAACTCTGGACCACTCCCAAAGTGGAGGAGAGTATTTGGTGGAATAAAGGATAGGGGATCGGGGCGAAGGCGGTGTTATATGGACTTGGTCTGTGATTGTACGAACATTGGGAGCCCCAGGTGGCGAGACTTAGGGTGAGGCTCGCGTCTCTCGTCGGAGTCCGGGTGGCTCCTAAGCCCCCCGGGGACTCAGGTGGTGGCTGTTTCTTGCTTCCCTCTTGGAGAAGGGAACGGGAGGGAGGGAGAGACGTAGAATCGAGACGAGTGGGGATTATGGGAATGAAAGCGGTATATATAGGCGAGCGGACGAATAGGATGGCGCATTGGGAGTGTCTTGTTCATTAACCTTTCTTATCAGGAACACCCTTTAAATCAGGTTGCACTCATCAGCATTTTGTCCATTTCTACCTGAGGTAAATACATGACTCGCATTCAGCAAGTAATTTGCCTGCTTCTTGTAATTCACAAAGGTAACAGAGTCAACATTTTAGTAAATTCGATATGCTTGGGGTATTGACAGATTGGTTGATTTCTGCATGAAAATGTGATGAATATGGTAAATATGGCACTTGAAGAAATATTCCCAGTAGTTCAGCCACTTAACCACTGAATCCTTAGCCAGGAATAAATGTTTGTTTTCAAAAATTTACAAAGACTCAATTTCCAACTAATAGTGCAAACCCGCAAGTCAAACAGGTTACTTTAATTTTTATATCATTTAGCAAGGCCCAGTTTGTGTTCTCATATTGGACCCCTGGTGATGTAGGCAAACTCCAGTTTTCCTCCATCTGAAATAAGACAGACTTTTTTATTTTTTTATTTTTTTTAGTATTTCCTCCCCAGCACTGCAGATTTATTTTCTATTTAAATATTATTAAACAAAAAAAAACATTGAGAACAGAGTTACTTTGTTCTGTCATTCAGCTGACCAAGACAGTTCATGAACAACTAATGCACATTAAATTGAGCACAATTTTTCTCTTCACATTTTGCACGCCTGCATTAAGTGCAGTGTGTCTATACATTTAATGACATAAATTCGGTGTGCCTTTATATACAACAGTGTATCTGTGTCATGTACAGAAAAAAAGTTTATGTTTGCATAATTTTAGATTCATCAAATATTTCACATGGTTCAAATGCAATTTTTCTACCTTTATTTGTATTTGTATTTTGATAAACTTCTAATAGCTCAACTGATATATGCAAGGAATTTATGACTGAGAGCTATGAATGCCACGATACAGCTGAGAAATGTCATATGAGCCCAAGTATGAAATGGATAGTCTTCAAGATTTTCCCTTAGATTCATTTCAAGAATGTTCAGCTGTAATAGAAAGGCTAAGATTGGGTGTGTGCAGTAGTGCCACACGATTGGCTCATCTCCCAGTGTCGGGAGAGCGAGTGCCAACTGGGCCCTTGACATTAGAGCGATTCAGCAGATGGCAACAGAGACAGAAGTATCTCTGAGAACCATGTTTGTAATACTGAAACAAGTTACTTGCAGTGTGCCAGTCCCGGTATTTTGCGTAAATATTTCTGCGGAGTATATGCGGAGTGTATTATAGTGTTCCAGCCCCCGTCTGGTCTTTAAAAAAATTAAACAAAAAAAGAAACCAGATATTCAACAGATCCTGACTTCAAAAAATAAAGAATGTAATTTATGAAATTACAACACTGTTGTATGTATTTGTTTAGTTATCTGTCAGATTAAACTTGAAAGATTCTAATATGATATTTAACAAATTTAAAGATATTTTAAAATGCTATTTGATCAAATCCCTGCAACTGCTAGTTATTCTTATGGGAGCAACCCTTTTCATGTTTTTTCTTTCTTCTCAGTCCAGTAGTGTTAATTACAAAGCCCACCTCACAGTGAAAATCATTTGTATCATTAATTATCTCTCTGAAAAAATAGTGAGACAATTTTAATTTGTAAATTAAATAGTAAAATGAAAGATGCTGAAATATTTCTATTTGGTGTAATCAAAAAGTATAATGAGAAGTAGTCAGCTCCCTAGTTCTCAAAGCCCACAGAAAAACTGTCCACTAGACTATTTATATTTCCTCTCCACTGTTACCAGCTGTGCCACCCTGAAAACGACATAAACAATTAGAATGTACTGGTCTGTAATGTTTTCCTATTTCATGGACCTGGTAGTTGTTCAGTGTATTAGATATCCCCTGCGCCCCCCCACCCCACTCTTCCCTGGCATGTAACTGGTGCTTTATTGTTTGCTGTCACCTAATTCAGAAGCCATTTCTCATTTTTGGCTGTGACATTTCCTTGAAACCACCTGATGTACCAATGACTTCTGACGACAAAGTGCATTGTCACTTCTCATCCTCAGGAATCAAGCAGTTTTTCGGCTTTACTGGACTAAAGTCAAAACCATCTCAACTGTATAAATGTACTTCAAGTCCCTGGCCTGACTGGAAGACCTTTAGGTTATCATAACTTCTCTAATTTGTCTGATTTGTTTTTTTTTTTTTTGTTCAAACACTGAGTGGCTAAATTATCCTGAGTATTAAAGTGGATTTATGTTGCTTATTGCTCTATAGTAGAAAATATAACAGTTTGACAAAAGAATATTCAAGCAAGAATAACCCTCCAAAACTGGATGCGCAATTTAGTGAATGCCACTATTTTCAAGAAACTTGACCAATGAAGTGCATCATAGCTGGGTGAAATTTAAATAGGGATCACAAAATTCTTGACTGGATTTATTGTTTGAATATTTTCAAGCCTCTGTGTGGACCACAAAACTGTGACAATAGCTAACAACCAAGTGAGGGGAGCGACATTGACTTTTTGTGCATGTCTTTTTTGTATACTGCCACTAGTACACAAATCTGTGTTTTTTCATAAAAAAAAGTCAATGAATATTTTAGGGTCACAACATTGATTCCCGATGAAAGCCAAAGGTGTAAGCTTTCAAATGGTTTTTATTTCATGCTTCTGTCTGCTACACAGGCTGAGAAATAAAGGTTTTAGTGAATGTTGAGAATCCTCTGGCGTTCGCTGGTTGTTTTCGAGCAATGCCTTAAGTTATAGAATGCTTTTCTAGAGGGTGCCTTAAATCTTAAGTAAAGCTCTACATTTCTAATGTGAAATGTCCAAATTAATTTTTCCAGCAGTAACGGTTACAAGCAGATTTTCGGCGGTAAGCTTTTTTAATGGGAGAGAGACCTAAAATGTCATGCCTTTATGAAGAGCTCTCTGACTGATTCTGATTTAATGTTTAATTTGAGTTTGTTTTCAATGTTGTGCTATAGTAGCAGTCAATGAGCAGTACCTCGGTATCAACATGGATAAAATACAGTGCTGTGACATTAATAAAAATAGAGAAAATCGGGAAGGGGGCTAATACAATCAAGCAGCACTGAATATGACTGAGCAAGTATTAAATCTAGTTTAGGGGAGCAGTTAAATTATAAACTGTGCAGTACTTGGGCTCAGGGGCAGAAATTAATTCAGGTAAATCTTCTGCTTTTATTAGGCTGACCTCCGTTTGCAAGTTTTGGCCGTTTAGGTTGGCTCATAGCAGCAGAGACGAAGCAGTGCACCACTGACTGTCTTGACAATCACGGCACTGTATTTAGAGTGAATATTGGTTTCAATAGCTTCCTCACCTATATCATCAAACATGCTTATATTCTCTTTTTTTCCCTTAGAATGATACCCTCAACAAGCAAGACCTTCCTCGTAAATGACCTAGCGGCAGGCCGGGAATATGATCTCTGTGTCCTGGCAGTCTACGACGATGGGATCACGTCCTTAACGGCCACTCGCGTTGTGGGCTGCGTCCAGTTCAACACTGCCAGCGAGGCCAGCCAGTGTCGATTCATCCACAGCCAGTTCCTGGGTGGCACTATGATCATCATCATTGGCGGCATCATCGTGGCCTCCGTGCTCGTCTTCATCATCATCCTCATGATACGATACAAGGCCTACAGCACGCCCAACGACAGCAAGGCTAAGGTCAGCAACGTGCACTCGCAGACCAACGGCAGCCAAGCTGCCGCACTTCGCCGCTCCGTCTCCAAGCAGCAAGCCGAGGATGCCCAGCAAGAGGAGGATAAGCAGTGCAAAGCCCTGGTGCTGAAGGTCGACTGCGAGCCCAGGGAGGGCCCGCCGCCGACTACAGCTATCCTGGAGGTGGAGCTCCCGCCCTTGCCCCCTCGCGCCCGGCGCACCAGCCTAGACGGGCAGCACTCGGGCTTCTTGGAGGACATGCAGACAGACAGCAGCCTCACTGGCTCCACTATGTCCCTGTGCCTCATTGGTCCCAACGCAGGCACCAAGGAGGCTCCTCGGCTCAAGGACAAAAAGGGAGCACTGGCCAACATTGGGCAGCTGCCCAGCGAGCTGGCAAGAACTAGGCACCGGTTCTCATTCGACGGGGACTACTCTCTGTTTCAGAGTCACAGTTACCCTCGACGAGCACGAAGGCACAAGTCCTCCAACCAGCTCAATATGGACTCCTCGCCCCTCGCTAACCGCAAGGTGACGTTCAGCAGCACTGAGTGGATGCTGGAGAGCACGGTTTAGTCAAGTCTGTTAGCTTGGCATCACCGGCCCTTTCTAAGGCACGCGGGGAGGGTTGCCGAGCCACTCCAGTTCCACACTCAGCGGTGCCTTATTAAGAGAAACATACCAGTGGAGGATGCTGCTACATTTAGGTCACGTTCATTACCCTTTGAAACACCTCTATCCTCTCCCCCTTGCACCTTCTACCCCTGTTTTTGGAGGGGGAAGGGGGTGTTTTTAAGTTTTGTCTTTTTTCTATGTGATGTTCATAACAATTGTGGCCAAATGGAAGTGACTGTTTTTTGGGGTTTTTTTGTTTTGTTTTGTTTTTACACAGACAGTAACAGCAAATGAAGTATCATTATAAACTGTGAAAATGGACTGGAAAACTCCCAGCTCCCACCCTCACCCCCCCCAATGGTTGTTAAAAGACTTTTTTGCACAGAAGACACAAGCTCAAAAGACAAGTATATCACACACAAGTCCTCACAATGAGACAAAAAAAAAAATACAAATAGATATATACACATACTGGTTTCTCATAATAGCGCAGAGAGGAGACAGAAGGACTGCTGGAACCTGTGAACTCAACATTGCTTACATGGCTGTATGATATTGATAAGTATTGTTCGAAATGTGGATGTATGATATATAAATAGGTATTGTATCTGGCTGGTCTAGATAAAACAACAACCAGGAAAACGTGACAGAAACACAAAATATAAATATATTAAAAAATATCTGTGTATGTGTATTAAATATATGAGGAAGTCATTTGCTTCATGACTCCTCAAAGAATTTGGGTGTTGGCCACACGTTTTTACATTAAAAACCTGTGCATCACAATTTCTCCCCGTATTTAGTATATCAAATTTTGAACCACCTGCCCCTTAAAAGAGGGTATTAAAAAGTTTTGTGTGGGTTAATTGTTTCCTGCGTCATTCTGTTTTTCTTGTTCTGAAAATTGGAGCTGATTACATAGATCAAATATGTAAGAAACATAAAAATAAATGAAAGAAAAAAAATCTTAAAGCATTTGCAAATAAAGCTAGTGTATTGAATGTGGGATACAAATGTCCTGGTAAAAACAGACCATATTTTGTATCAAGGCCGAGATCTTTCGAATCAAAGGGGGTATTTGACCTCCTGCACAAAGGTTTATTTGTACGAGGCATTGGCAATCTGCTCCAAGCGAAATATCCCGCAGCCAAGGGCAACAATGCAATTTTGAGGGTTATGTCATTGGAAACCTTTGTGAATGTCAGGCTCAAATCCCACCGCAGACGCCAGCAAATCTCTAACTTGTGTCAATGGTGCCTTTTGAACTGGATCTGGGCTGTTAAAAGAGAGATTGCTAAGTACATTCAAATAGAGGAGGTAGTCAAAGGGAAGTGAATGCAGTGGGCTTAGCTTGCCTAGGCTGCAAGTACAAAGGATGGGGGACTACAGAGCAAAGAATGTAACTGGTAGCTGTACCAACGCGCAGTCCAGTGACATTTTCACTTCAGCTTACTTGTAATGCATTGGACTAACCATGAAATTTATTGTATAAGTGAGAGGATGCAGATTCCTAATTGAGTTCACAAATTTAATTTTTCACAATATCATTGGCCAAGTGTCTGCCATTGTATAAATGTGTCACCGAATACAAGGGAGAGCCGATGTTCTCATCCCAAAGAATTTTGTTTGATGAAATCTTTGGGGATATACTGACACACAGTGAAAATCCAATAATCATATTTAATGACCAGAAGGAAGGAACAACAAATGTTTTTCAATTCAATTTTAATACAAATTGAAAAAGAATTTAATTGTTCGTAACACTGTAAAGTTTCATTGTATTATCTCAAAAAATGTTTCTGATATGCCATTGTGAATCCACAGACCCTCCACAAACTGCCAGTGTCCTCCCTGTACTTGCACACACGTGCGTAAACGGCGAGGCATTGATTCGCACAAACGTCGCACAGTTGCTTGGGGAATGTTCTTCTACTCCTCCTGTACTGCTGCCATGAACTCGGCGACGTTACGTGGTTGACGTTGACGCTGGTGCATACGGCGAACCAGTTCATCCTACATGTGTTCAATGGGGTTAAGATCAGGTGAAATGGATGGCTAAGGGGTGAACATCGATCCCTGCTAGTAGGAGAAAGTCTCTGGTGGGGCGTGCAGAATGGGGATGGGCATTGTTGTGTTGGAACGTGAACAGCAATCCTTGTTGTCCATGGTTGTTCAATAGTGGTTGGAAAACTGGTTTCAAAATCTCATCCAAATATCGCTGTGCCGTTAGACCACCACGAATCACAAGTTCACTCTGAAATCTCACAATAATGGCGGCCCAGACCATCACACTACCCCCACTAAACCCATTTCTCTCCAGAGCACACCTGTCTTCATGACATTCATACTGCCTCCTGTACACCTGTTATCGGCAGTCGGCAAATGACACAGAACCTTGATTCGTCTGAAAACCCAACGATGGAAGACTCGCGGCGGCCGAAGATGATGACGTTGAGAAAACTGGAGCCTGTAGTCTCTGTGACTCTTTGAGATGTTCTCCTAAGAAACATCCCGAAAACTGGCTCCCTCTGCTGTTCTGTAAGCCGTGGGATTCTGACACTGACACTGATGGAGGTGAACCACTGTGCCTTTTATGTGTCCAATGTCTTGCTTTGCACTTGCATGTCATTCAAGTGATGCGTTCAACCTGCTGCTAATGACATGGCAAACGTTGTGTTTTGGAAATGTAATCCCTGACAGACACTCAAACTGGGTTTGAACCACCAAATTCTAGCTATTAACCTTCATACCACTATACAGGTATTTCTTCTGTGGTAATTTTGATGGCTTCAAAAAATCAGCTACAATTTTTTTAAAAATTAGGTGTTGCATTTTCACTGTGTTTCAGTATATTTTTAAATCGCAGTAACTAATACCAGTTAAAAGAAGCAAAAAATGCCAAGTACATCATGATTTCCATCGAAATACAAATTAATTGTTTCTAAATGTACCAATAAATATGATGTTTACATGCGTTTGTGACTATTCTTCCAAATCAATTCCAAGAATAATGCATGTGCTCATTATAGCTAAACCTGCTTCTATCACCCTTAATCACACTGTTATTATGAATGGACTATGTCTGTACGAAAACTAATTCAACTCAGCAGACGAGTAAAACCCATTTGATATATATGGACTGTTTTATTAGATCGATCCCATTGGTCATATTTGCCTGCCCGACACTGGAATTTATGTGGATCCTCTTAAGTTATTGGCACACCATGATACCTTACATTCCACTAGTGCCAGCCCTGTACACAGATTTTAACAGATTCCTGAACAACATAAATGAAGGCATGACACTATCTAGATATTCCCAGAGGGATATGGCTGAAAACACAATGGGCAGGAGGTGAGTAGGGTGAGGCTGTCTTGAAAATGTTTCCGAAAAAATTGGAAGAGTCACAGAAAAGTTGGTGGTGGAAGACTAAACGGCAGAATTCACAACGCCGTGAAAGGAATGCATTAAATCCATTGATGGATCTCCGGCTGGTAAAGTTTAAAATGATTGGAGTAACATGCAAGTTTCACAACAACCGTTTGAAATTCTAAAAACAAGCTTTGGCCATTTAGAAAAAATGGGAGCATGATCCACTAATAGGATAGTGGATTTAATAATAGGCATGTACATTTAAAAATGTTAGTCCATTACTAAAACAAAGTGCACGCTCTACACCTTGAGGGACAGAATATTATCAAAAATAATCTGCCACACAAGTTTTGGCATGCCAGGTAAAGATGAGTAAATAGGTGACAAAAATTAGCCTTTGCAAATTAGCCTAATCTCATTCTGAAAAAGTGATAAAATCACGGAGATCTCAGAACCAGAGCTAAGGTGAGCCACAGCATCATGTGAAGAACAGTCAAAAAAGAGACACGAATCCATAAAAAATAGCTACCCATGGCAAAAATTATGAGATCACCACTCTTAGAGGATGTACATCCAGCATTTTTACTCCATAGCAAATAAACTAATCCCTGATATGACACAAAACCTTTTTTTAATTTCTGAGCAGTCTGGATTCCTGGATCACCTGAGTTCCATCTAATTGCCTGATATGTAAGCAATACCTTGAATTTTTGCCATTAGATTCTTTCACTCATGAGCAATCATTGCTGAATACTACAGAAAAAATATAAATAGATCAATTAATAAGTTAAGTCGATAAATTCATTACTAACCACATGTAAGACACTTTAGTGTATTTTTCATTATTATTGAATTAATATAGGCAGTCTGAGCACATATCAGATAAAGCTGGGTTCAGTTTGTACTAATTTATTCAGGCTGTCTGGAGCAATTCTGTAGCTTGGTTCTCTTTTTGGGGAGCCTTTGCTTGGGAGTTTTTGCTGATATATGCTTTCCTGTCAGGGGCAACCAAAAGGTGGTTGCAAATAAATAAGTACTATTGTTTTAAGGATTATGCAATGGTAAGAAAGGGGAGGTTCAATCTAAAATGAAGGTTCATTTTCTTTCAGATTTCATTGACTTTCTGTTCCAAGGCTACTCGTGTTACATTTTAAGGGGAGGGACAACTGAATCTGCAGTTTTGCTACAAACCTGGAATTATTTTGGAAAGGGAATTCTCTCCAACATTTGGCTAATACTACTGTACCATAATCGCCACAGATCCGGCTTTTTCTGTCCCCTTTTTTTTTTTTAATTAATTTGCCATCTCCAATTCCACCCGAATCTGGAATGCCCAATTAGTGAACTGTGTACAAGGCTTGCTGGTTTGCGACAAATTAAGGAGAGTGAAGACAGTTCAGGCTCTCCAAAGCACGTGCCTGTCAGCCGCTGCTTCTTTTACACTCGTTGGTTGAATCTTCGCAAGTTCAGAACAGGGCGGAGGATACCCGGACATGAACAGACTTAGAATCTTCCTGATGAGCACCCGTCTGGCCAACAGGAGGCGCTTGATCAACGAACAAAGCTATTTATTTATTTCCCTTCCCCGGCAGTCCCTTCCCAATTTGAAACCCTGTAGTGTGATGGCCAGTTGTGCACTACTCTGAAAAAGCTGCCGACCACTGCCGGCTGGTATGACCGGGGCTCGAACCCGGTCCCTTTTTAAGAAATTACAACCTTATTGCCAGAAAAGTTGGGACATGTAAAATGTAAATAAAAACAGACCGCAATGATCAGCAATTGATTAAAACAACATAATAAAATGAAAATAATACAAACACAACATATCAAATGTAGAATCTGAGAAATTTTATTGTTTTTGAAACATATCCGTTCATTTTGAGTTTGATGCTAGCAACACGTTTAAAAAAAGTTTGGACGGGGCCATGTTTACCATTGTTTTAACCCCTCTGTGCAGATGTAGACACCAGGGGCCATCGAGGTGCTCTATTCATGCACGCTGTTACACCATTCTATCACTAAATGGCAAACCCAGATCAATTATTGAATATTCACTTGCAAGCCAAGCTGGAACACGGATTAGAAAATAGACAAGTTCGGTCCCATCCCTGTTTCCCTGAAGTTGCATGAATTAAACACCTCAACTAAGCCTGATGTGCAACCTGCTCAATATTGTCGTCCTTTTTTGCAACCACTTCAGCTGTAGAGGGCCAATGGTAACCCAATTAAGTAGTTAAGAAAAATCTGTTTTCTGAAGCAAAAATTCATAGTTGGTTTTGATACTATGTCATTCTACTGCCAATTATAGTCATCAAATATCAAAAATGCGCAATTCCCTACAGTGTATTTACACCGACATTCCTTCATTGACGAACTCAGCACTTCATTCGATCCTACTGCATACTGTCATTGATTTTCATACCCATTCATTACACTGAGCTATTGCCAATTAATCTAATTAGCTGCGAGATGTTCCACCAGGTGCATTTTTTAGCATTATAAAACATTTCCATCCAATTTTTTTGAAACATTGCTGGCATCAAATTCAAAATGTGCCGATATTCTTCTAAAAACAATAAAATTTTGAGTTTCAACATTTGATTTATTGTCTTTGAACCATTTTTGATTTATTCACATTTTGCACAGTGACCCGACTTTTCTGGAAGTGGGCTTGCACAATGTCATCCACTAATATTGGCACACTTGGCTCTCGGGTGGCTCACGGCTGAGACGTTTGTCTGTGAATCCTGCAGTTGGGCGTTCTAATCCTGGGCCAAGTTCTAACCACCAAATGCTTAACTTACAATGCTTACACCTAGCAAAAGGCTGTTTGTTCTCTTGATTAGGACATCCTCCACCTGTTACAACCTGGCCAAGGGGAAACCTCCATGTAACATGGTATAATCACACTTCTCTCAGCCTCGATCCCAAGAACCACCACCAACTAAAGTTAGCAGCCCTTTTCAGAATTTATTTTAATAAATGTAGCTTCCAGGAGAGCACACAGCAAAATCAGCAAAATTAAGCTAAATCTAAATAACCATTGCTTACCTCGGCAGAGTAAGGAAACAAAAAGTCAAAATGTTAACCTAAGCTGCAAACCATAAAATAGAAGAAAATAAAGATTCAAACAAAACGCAACCCACCCCTACCAAACCAGAGCTGTAGAAACATTAAGCACGCCAATATTAAATCTTATCACATACATTGCTGGCAGCCAAGTTGTAAGCGGAGAGAAAAGAATCTGAAGTAGCTGAGAGAGGACGGCCTTAAAACGCAAGCTTGCATGTTGAAACCAATTAGTGATCGGGAACAACCTACACACACATGCAGTCAATCGTTAATTTAACGAAAGAGCAAAGCTAGCTGGCAGTCAGTCACACACAGGCATCACAGAGGGAGACAAAAATATGCACAGCAAATGCACAGAAAAAATTAAAGGATGCACAAAAATGCATAAAAATGTCAACATTATCATAAGATTGTAACACACAGTCGGTCATATTGAAAACAACTGTTCTTCAGTGTTTATGAACCTGTGAGGTTTCTACTGTAGTGCTCTGAAAAGGTGGAGTCCCATTAAAGGCGTTTTCTGGCCCAAAATAATTTTCAGCATTAATAAACCACCCCATGGAGTTCATGAATTGACTAGAGCAACCTGCGATGTCAATTTTCTTTATGACAAAAAATGATATTTTTAAACATTTTTTAGTTATCGGGAGAGGCCATCCATTCTGGGGCCCCAAAAAGTGTCACCAATGATTATATCATGTGCTTTGCAAGGCTCTTTGTAGCCGATATATTTTCCTTATGAATAAAAAAAGAATTTGTTGAAATTGATGTCATATTGCTGAGAGAGGAAGATATTTGTTCAAAAATATGTTCTGAAATGGAGATTTCCAACAGCCAAGAGTGTAAACGACAGTACATTTGACAAAGTTCCCGGCCGTGACACACAAATGGATTTTGCTGGAATTTGCCCTTGGGTATGGCTAATATTAAGTGAAAAAACCAGGATGAGTGGACACTGGAAACATTTTCATCTGAACACTTGCATCAACTGACCGTTGTAACCCTAAAATGGGGTGTGTTGATACAAAATAGATTGTGTGAGTATGGCTCTCACTTAATTCTTTGATTTTAAGTTTTTTTCAGTAATATTGTTATAAACTATGATCCTTATGATGTTTATGCTTAAAATTATTGCCTATTCTTAGACCTTCAAACTGAAGGAGCCTCAAGACCACAACATGGTGAACTGGACTTAACTGGACAGCATGAACTTTCCACGGTAATTGGAATAAATTGATTGGGCCTCCAAAAAAGTATGAAAAATCTTTTGTAAAATTAAGTAGGATGGATCTTCTCAATTTTGCACAGGGGCGTATACAGACATTTGAAACACCAGGGTCTGAGCCCAAAAGACAGGACGTGACTCGGTGCAGATTGGAATGTGGTCGTTGCAATATTCATAGGTGGTCACGTGATCCCCAAAGCAAAATGTACACAAAGGTTGATTACAGCATAGTGAAAATGGGGAAATATTGTGCTGCTGTTGGTGGCACTAATGATGATGCCATTCAGTCTTCTGGAAAATATGGAAAAATAAGTTTCCATCGATTTCCACAAAATAATGAAGCTCTTTTGAAGGAATGGCTTGTTAAATTACGAAGAAATGACTGTGGAAAGCCTTACAAACCAAAAAAAAACCAATCAGTTCTTTGCACAGAGCACTTTGTTCACAAGTAAATCAACGGTTTTGTTGCAATGAATACTGCTTTTTAACTCAAGGTTTAAAAGAAATTAGTGGAAAAGATATATTCAATACAAATATTAACCTTAAGTCCCAAAAAGCCCCAAGACTGGGAGCTATGAATTTGCATAATTCGATGACCGTTTTTACCTTAACCGACCACAATTCAAGCAACAAGCAAGTAAATAAGCATCTAGCTTAGGACAGTCCACAGAATCCAACGATATAAGCCATGTCGGGGGGGGGTGTTTCAGCCTCCCAGGAGCAAAGTAGGGTAAAGTAAAAAAAAATGTAAAGGCTAATTTAAAGAATAAATTTAAACACTAAATAATTGTGTGACAAAGTGAACTGTGTGATATACAAAGTAAAACAGAGTTGTTTTGAAGGACTGAGGTACTGTGGCCTGGTTTTTCTGTAGCTTGGCTTGGTTTCATACTTGGTGGCTGCCTTTCATACAGTCTACTAGCCAATAATTATTGACGTTCACCGGGTTTTTTTAGTCCCCTTCGCTCTCTATCCTGATTGCATTACTGGATAAATGCATTGCCAAGCTCGAATATTAACGCGAACTGGGGTTTTTGTCATTTTTGCATTTTAATAATAATAATAACAATACATTTTATTTATATTGCACTTTACATTAGAGAAATCACTACAAGAAGTGCTACAAGAAAGCATAGTAAAACAACACAAACTACTAAACAATGAGACATATATAAAAAGGCTAAGGAAAGGCCTTTGTGAAAAGGTAAGTCTTTAGGCTGGGCTTAAAAGAATCCACAGTCTGTGGTGCTCTCAGATGGTCAGGGAGAGCATTCCACAAACTGGGACCAGCCGAGCAGAAGGCTCAATCACCCATGCTGTGAAGATTGGTTCTGGGAACCCTGAGGAGGTTTGCTGTGCTGGAGCAGAGGGTGTGTGAAGAAGTCTGGGGTAAGAGGAGTTCCTTTAGGTAGGCTGGGGCATTTCCGTGTACACACTGGTGGGTGAAGAGGGAGATCTCATATTCAATCCTGAGTTCCACGGGGAGCCAGTGCAGTAATTTCAGGATGGGGGTGATATGGTCATATTTGCGCACCCTCATCAGGATCCTAGCAGCGCTGTTCTGGATGCATTGGAACTTGTGAATGTTCTTGCCTGGGATCGCAATGAGGAGCACATTACAATAGTCCAGCCTGGAGGAGACAAAGGCGTGTACCAGTTTTTCAGCATCGGGCAGAGAGAGTGTGGTGCGGAGCTTGGCAATGTTCCTAAGGTGGTAGAAGGAGTTCTTACACAGATGCTTGATGTGGGTGTCAAACCTCATGTGGGAGTCCATTCGCACGCCCAGGTTGGTGACTGCTGTGGAGAGAGGAATGACCTGACTAGTGATGGTGATAGAGGTTATGGGGGATGATCGTACCTAATGTGGAGTACCGACCAGCATGGCTTCGGTTTTGGAGCTGTTGAGTTGTAGGAAGTTGTGATTCATCCAGACAGGTTGTCAGAGAGGCTGGTGATGGAGATGATGAAAGGGGTGTAGGGGGGTGTCGCCTCTGTCCTGATAAAGAGCTGCGTGTCATTGGTATAGCAGTGAAATGACATGCTGTGCCTGCTGATGACACAGCCGAGGGGGAGCATGTATAGGGTGAATTAGAAGGGGCCAAGGACAGATCCCTGGGGGACGCCACAGGTGACAGGCTGGGTTGAACATTTCACACCTCCAAGGGAGACGCTCGGTCCGTAAAGCCAAATAGGACTGGAACCAGCTCAAGGCCAGGTCACAGAGACCAACGGTAGAGTGCAGACGATCCAGGAAGATGGCATGATCCACCGTGTTAAACGCTACCGATAGGTCGAGGAGGACAAGAAGGGATGGACATCCAGCATCCGCCGCCATCAACATGTCGTTGAAGACCCTTACTAGGGCAGTCTCAGTGCTGTGAACTGACCGAAAACCAGACTGGAACTTCTCAAAGATGTTGTTGTCTTTGAGATGGGTTTGGAGCTGTGTGGCCACTAGCTTCTCCAGTACCTTGGAGAGGAACAGGAGGTTGGAGATGGGCCTGTAGCTACCGAGGACTTCCCAGGGTCCAGGGTGGGCCTCTTCTGGAGGGGAGTGATGATGGCAGTTTTGAGAGCTGGCAGAACATGGCCAACCTGTAGGGAGAGGTTTATGACACTGGTGATCAGGGGACCAATGGCAACGATGTTAGCCTTCACCAGGGCTGTGGGGAAGGAATCCAGGGCACAGGTAGAGCTCTTCATCCCCCCGATGATGCACTCAACTTCTCGCTGTGTAGTGTTGTAAAAACAGCAGAGAGGCTGGGAGACTTCAAGCTGCGGAACGACAGCTGGAGCAGGGGAAGTAGAGGAGCCAGGGAAAAGAGACCGAATGTCATCAACCTTAGCTCTAAAGAAAGACATGAAGTCATTGCACTGCTTCTCGGTGGTCACTCTGTGTGCCTGGGTTTGGGGTTTAAGAAGGTTGTGTATAGTAGTAAATAGCTGTTTGAAATTGCCATAGCTGTTACTGACGATTGTGGAATAAAACATCGACTGTGCGTCTTTAAGGGCTTTGGAGTAGGCCTTTTGGTGTTCTCTGTAGGCCACTCTGTGCACGGTTAGTCCTGATGCCAAGAGACGCCGCTCAGGAACACAACCAGCCACCTTCATTGTCCTTAGTTCGCTGGTGAACCAGGGGGCAGAGCGCGACAATGCGACCGTCCTGGTTTTCACAGGGGCATGAACATCCAGGAGGATGTTGTGTTGTAGAAACCAACTGTATCACTAACTGTTGACAGGATCGGAGGGGTGAGATGTTGACGGTCCAAGGCCAAGGCATCCTGGTTGATGTTCTTGATGTTCCTGAAACAGATCTGGCGCTTGAGCTTTGAATGAGGGGAGGGGAATGACATCTCCATAGACATAGCCATGTGGTCCGACATGCCCAGGTCTTACACCAGCAGGTTGGTAATGGGGGCAGCAGAGTCAGTAATGACAAGGTCGAGGATGTGCCCCCTGGAGTGTGTAGTCCACATGCTGTGTTAGGTTGACACTGTCTAGCAGTTGTAGCAGAGTGGCAAGAGGGAGTGTCCATGTGAACGGTCATGTCTCCAAGAATGATCAAGTTGGTGGATGCAGAGAAGAGAGTAATAAGGAGGTCATGCAACTCAGGGACAAAGGCTGGGTTTGGTTTGGGAGGTCGGTAAATGACCAATATTGTCATGGGACGGGGGGGAGGGGGGGGGGGTTGCACTTTGCGGCAAGACACTCAAACAAGGAGAGTTTTGGCAGGGGGGGAGGGCTCACTCCAGTTCGTCATGGTGTAAAATGGCCAGACCCCCACCACGACCGGTGCTGCAGGCTTTCTCATGAAAGATGTAGCTGGGGGGACAGGCTTCATTCAAGGCTGAGTAGACCTCAGGTCGATGCCAGGTCTCACTGAGACACATAATGTCAATCCTCTTATCCAGAATGTGATCATGGATGAGGTCGGATTTATTTGAGAGGGATTGTGCATTAAAAAGTTCAATCTTAACAGTGGTTGGTGTTGTTTGTCTTTGAAGGGACTGGAGCACACTGAAATCCACTTTTCTGTGTTGCCTGGTGTCACAAGCTCTCGCGATGTTCCCAGTGGTATTTGGTCCCAGAGAGCGAGCGCTCTGATGACGCGGAAGCAGTGCGACGGTGGGGATAGCGCGACCTGGCTGCAGGATATCATGCTCGGTGTAAACAACTTTCCTCCGAGAACACCTGTGAATGTACCGGGGCCGGAGTTTAAGTTGTTTGATGGTTGGAAGACAGAGTGCTGGAGCAGTTGAGTCTCAGCAGCTGCAAGAAAGAATATTGCAGCAATTCGGTGGAGGGAGGTCTGATCCTGATGCTAACGTTAGCTGCTAGCCATGGACCAGAGCATGTGAGCGGAGCGTGAGCGAGCGCGGAGCGGAGCGGACGAATTTTGAAAGGAGCGCAGAGCGGGACTTTTTTTCTAGGATGATTCGGGTGGAGCGGGGCGTTATCCCGCTCCAGTTTCGCTCCGTTACAGCTCACATTACGGTCCCGATGCATGCCCAAACATACCCCAAAATGCATCGGTGTTCACTTCATTTAGGCTACAGAGAGCAAGATGGAGTTTGCAAAATATTTCAAAAGAGGCCGATAGGTCATACAGGTGCACTATTCCTGTCAAAATAACAGATGGTGATAAGGAGAAAGAAAGAGAATGTAACGAAATTGTGTCTGTGAGCAAAGATTCCCCGTGGAATCTAAAAAGACACCCCTCCCGCAAACACTCCGTGAGCACTCTGGCAAGAAAGAAAAAGGTTAGCATTTGAATTAGGCTGTGGTTATTTTAACTTACAATACAGTCGCCGTTAAAACCGAAGAGACGGCGTTAGTTCACGTCCAGTTCCCTCGGACATTTCGCCCTTCTCGCCCATTTCTAACCACGATCTAACCAATGAGCCGTAATTTACCCCCAGGAATAACCAGATGTGGCTCCGCGGGACTGAGTGTAGTACCGCTTGTTTGTTATAGAATAGAGGGCATTTTGACTGTTAGAATTACGTTTGCGTTTGCCTTTATGTATTTTAACATCTTTTTATTTTCTCTTGCTGTGAAAGTGGAAGTGAGAGCTTATGCGACCTCTGAAAAGCGTGTGGTTGATCATTTACTCGGTTTAAGAAGCCTAGCATGAACAAGAAAAAATATATTATGATATATTCGACAGTGTAATATAAGCAATTGTATTCTTGAGAGGAATTTTTTTTTTTTTGTGGTATTTTAAACACGTCTTTTTATTGCAGAAACTGTGTCTGCAGTTCTGAGAGTTTGTGGGTAGATCTTCAGCGAAGTGTGCCGGAATTGATTTATTGGTTTTGAAAAACCATTCGCAATATCAACAGTGGCGGCTCATCGGTCGTTACAAAGGTAAGCCAAAACCTCGCCCTTCAAAGCTAAATGACGTTTCTTTATCAGCAGTTGCTCATACGAATTGGTAGAAGGACAATCAAATTTATTTTCGATAGCAAATGACGACGCAATTTATCAATACGTCTTTATAAATTAGTTTGCGAGGCTTCTTTCGCAAGAAGCCACGACAGTCCATTTTCTACAATCTTAATATAGAAGAAAAGAATGCGATGTTGCACAGCTTATTGCTTAATGAGCCTCACTAATCAATTTGCGAATCTATGCCGTTTCATGAGCTCCTTGAGCGCGGAATTTATAGCGTAGGCCTGTGGTAATTTATGTCGTAATTTATGTGTGAAAGAAAACCCCTCATAATTTCGTGGTGCAATGTATAACAATGCTATCGAAAATAAATTTGACTCAATTGACTGTTCTTCTAACAATTCGTATGAGCAACTGCTGATCAAAAAAAGTAAACTGCGAAGTCATTAAGCTTTGAAGGGCGAGGTTTTGGCTTCCCTTTTTTACGGCCGACGACCCGCTACTGAATATCAATTAAACGAAGTGGCAATATACAACTTAATAGCCTGTGAGCTTATGATCATGTTATTCTCCGAAATTATGCATTTCGGACCTGCAGAGGTTGTCTCTCGCCAAGGAGTCAATCTTTGTTCTAAACAGTGGGGAAATGCGTCATATCGTGATAGGTTCCATAGTTGTGAATGTGATGTCAGTTTATGGTTGGGCACTTTATAGAGAATTCCTGAGAAGCGCTGAGCTGATCATTAATTCTTTAAATAGGCTCCAGTGAGGTTAAAGGGATTATTAGGATGACAATGAGTAATAAATAGAGATGTATTGAATCAGTGCCAGGTGTATCCACTTTTAATTCCGTGAATTCAGTTTACGAAAGAATCTTTCAGTTTTAATTGACATTTAAGTTATTGTCCTTTAGAGATAAGATATTGAGCAGATCTTTTTATTAATTACGTTTTCCTTATTGATTGATATATATTAAGCTTACTAAAAATAACCAGTGTAAGGTTCGGCAAATAGTTTGTTTGTTTATTTACTTATTATTTTTTTAATGGTGCATTCAAGAGTCGTTTAGGTCGAACTAAATTCATACACGTCTTTTCTAGTTGCAGGCTTTGCGAACATTATATTTGAACATCTGAATGGTTATGACAAATCATTAAAACAAATATAGACGATGCAAAACATTTTGTTATGACAAATTGGTTAAAAATTGCCTACTAGCATTTTTAAATGAAACCGTGTATAAATCAAAAAACATTCAAGTTCTTTCCGTAAATGAATTTCACTGAGACGGGGGGCGAGTAATCATCGATATAGGAATGAATATAAGCTACTAAATTACAGGTTTGTAACAGGAAAAATACCCTATTTCAGCACTTGAGTGTAATTTAATAGCACATAAAAGCACAGATTACCTCCAAACATAAAATATTGCAGAACTGATACCTGACAAACAAAATTCTCACCAAAAATAGCATGATATTTTAAAATCCAATTGCGTATTATAGCCTACCGCACTAAAGTTTTAAATAGTAGCACAGGTTGAGCAAACTGTATCATCAAATATAAAAAGGTTTGCAGAAATGATTACCGGCAACATCATCCCTGCCAAAGCAAATCAATGTTTTATGTAGGATACGTTACTTTTCATTCATACATGGAAATAAATCGCCAACAAGCTGTGCCATTACCTACATGTATGGACTACTGTCAAAACGACCGCCCCAACCGCCCTCTTGGCTCAGATATGATTAAACAAACACCCGGCTAACGGGATATCGCCCTGCTACCCCGTGCTCGGTAGACGGCGGGAGGTCTTCTTTCGTCTTCATGCGCGACAATAGGTCCTATGCACAGCTCACGGCGCGATTTCCTGGTCCTAAGTGTTAACATTTGTGTTTTTTTTTTTTTCAATAAACATTCACTTTTTGACTTTATGATGTTCAGGCGCAGAGCTTTGTTAATAGGCTGTAAAAGTAAAATGTCCGAAAAAATAAAATCTAGCCATAGGACAAATACTTTGTATTTTGCCAGTCCACCTCTGATTAGATCTAAGGCTTCAGCTAAACATGTAAATTTAATATGCATGCAAACATTTTTGGAGTGGAGCGTGGAGTGAGTGTAGAGCGGAGCGGGATGCAGTCTTGCCGGAGCGCTGAGCGGTCATGGGTGGAGCGGCATGTTGCGACTTTGAGCGAGGAGCGAGAGGAGCGACAACCTATGTGAGCGAGGAGCGGGAATTCTCGCCGCTCCACTCCGCTCACATGCTCTGCCATGGACTAGTAACGTAAGCGTGAGCACAGAGGTGGAGAACTGTGACAGCCAGGAAGGTCCACAGCATGGCAGGGACAGGGAAAGACAAGACCGGGGGATAATGGATCATTATGGAACAAGACGGCGGGACACCCGGACGATGATCCACGACACCAGCCGAGGTAGAGAGGGCACAGCAGCAGGAAGGTAATACAGCTGTCCATCAGTGTCCAATCAAGCAGTCTAACAGGTTCCAACAGACCAAGCTCAAGGCTAAAAAACAATATCAATCTCCACAGTCAAGTGGCAGAACTTGTAAAAAGAATAACCAAATAACAGTGGTGTAAAAATAGCAATAAAAATCTAGACTTGGCAGGGAGAAGCGGCAAACAGCGTCCTCTCCCCCCCAGATCTGTGACAACCCCGAAAGCGGTATGTCAATATATTTTATTATCACCGAAGGGCTCTTCTGATTAAACACATTGCAAATTACCTAATTTTTGTATTTTCCTCTGATTGCAGTGCCTTGATCTGTGAGGGAAGATAACGTGTTTAGTTTGCTCACGTTGTAAACGACTGTTTATTTTAATTAAAGGGAACCAGGGCCAGCCGTAACCCTCGGTTGAATTTGTGGCTAGCTAGCTAGATTGTTACTGTTTGCATTTTTGGCTGGGGATCTGAGATTTAGTATTTGGTTCGTAGGGCAGCAGTCACTTGAGTCTTCCATTCGGTTAGGTTGGAATTTAAACGGTAAGGTGCTTTACTGTTTAAAGGAGTGCTCCACCTCCTCCAGTTTTTCCTGGGCGTTGTAGCCAGTCTGTTTTATCTAGGTTCTCAACTATGCCCTGTGATATTTTTAGGTTAATACATTAATAGTACCAGGACAAGATAAACTCAATTCAGCTTATTAGGTGTGCTTATTTCATATAGCGTTTGTCTCATTTTGGCATTTCATTTCTGTTAGCTGAAACTAAGCCCCTGTTAAAAGAGGCCTATTATGCATTTACTCAGTTTCCCCACGGTTTCTATTGTGACTGCTGCTTAGGGCTTCTAAGGTTAATAAATTAATAAATTGTGGTTCCTGAGCCTCTAACTCAGCATTAGTAATTTTCTTTTATCTAGGGTGAGCGAGGTCATTAGGGGGTTCAAAATGTGACCAAAACTATGTGACGGTTGCAGGATGATGGCACTTTTGGAAAGAGATTTCCAAGGTGGGTTTGTCTGCCACCGCTGCCTGCTAATTGAGCATCTGGAGAGCAAAATCCTCTATCTTCAGGGCCACTTAGTGGCGTTACATAGTTCGCAATCAGTAGAATTCCTAGAAGAACTAAGTAGTATGTCATTTATAGAAATGGTGAGTATGCCAAAGCTGGGTGGTGCAGGGACCCCAGAGCAGGCAGGGAGAGAAAGTTGGCTGACTGTAGGATGTCAGCGCAGGAAAGGGTGTGCAAGCTGTACAGCGACAGCTCCTGCAGTGATTGAGGTGTCCAACTGATTCCGGCCCTTGCAGGAAGTCGACTTGGCCCCTGACCCTGAGAGTGGGGGGACTGATGAGCATCAGGGCACCCTGTTAAAAGAGAGTTAGTGATAGTGGGGGACTCAGTACTTAGAGGAATAGACAGTTTAGTCTGTTCACGCGACAAGGAGTCTCGCACGGTGTGTTGCCTGCCTGGTGCCAAGGTAGGAGACCTCCTGAAGCGTGCGGACAAGCTCCTGGCCAGAGGGGGGAGGGATCCAGTTGTCATGGTCTTTGTTGGGACAAATGACATAGGTAAGGGTAGGTTTGAGGTTCTGCAAGGCAAATTCGTGGAATTAGCTGAGAAGCTTAGGAGCAGATCCTCCATGGTAGTTTTCACCTGGATTCTACTGGTACCACGTGCAAGCAGAGGAAAGCAAAATTTTATCTGGAGGTTTAACATGTGGCTACGAACCTGGTGTAGGAAAGAGGGGCATAGGTTTATGGGGCACTGGAACTACTTCTGGGACAGGGGTGACCTGCTCAAGCTGGACGGACAACACCTGAAGCGGATGGGTACCTTTGCACTGGGTCAGCGTATGTTGAGGGTAGCACAGGATTATTTAAACTAGGGAATTGGGGGGCAGGGAGTGTAGAGAGTGTTATACAGAGGGAAATGCAGACTGCCCTGATGGAAGCAGACAGTGTTATATGCACTATTGATGATATACTTTTAAAACAACAAAGCGTAGTGAGGTGATTGGAGCACCGAGCACATGGGAAATCGAAGGGGTAGAGCATGCATAATAATCTGAAATGTTTTTATTTAAATGCAAGAAGCATGAAAAATGAATTTCCAGAACTTGATTTATGATTAATGAGGGCTATGACATAGTTGGGATTACAGAGACATGGCTTAGAGAAGAGGATGGAGATAAATACAATATAGAAGGTTAAAAGCTCTTTAGGAAGGATAGATGTAACAGGTGAGGAGGGGGCGTAGCACTCTATGTGAATGAAAACATAAATGTACAGGAAATTCCCGAAAATGAACATTCCTTGTCCTGTGAAGATATCTGGGTCAGGCTGATTGGCAAATAGTAGACAGGTTTAAACATAGGTGTATGCTATTGACCACCAGCTTTGGACAGTACAGTCAATGAAATGCTTTTTAGAGGATTATGCAAGCTTGTAGAGGTGGAGGGACTATTATCATGGGAAACTTAAATTATCCTGGTATCAATTGGGAAATGGTGAAAGGACAGGGTAGGGGGGAGGAAGAATTTCCAGATGCTATAAATGATCATTTTTTGGTGCAGTATGTTAATAAACCTACAAGAGAGAAGGCAATTTTAGACTTAGTGCTCTGTAATGACCCAGATAGAATTAGCAGTGTTGAGGTACTGGAGCCACTTGGGACAAGTGATCACTCTACTGTTAATTTTGATGTTTTATGGGAAGTGAAAAAGGTCTCTTCAAAAACAAAAATTTTCAATTTTAGGTGAGCAAACTTTGACAGGATGCGCTCATTTCTAAGTGAAATAAAACAGGAGACACTCCTGGACTGTGAGTCTGTAAATGAGATGTGGGAAAGATTTAAGGGGGTTTTAAATGATTCGCAATGCAAATTAATTCCAAAGGTGTCCAAAAGTAAGCTGAAAAAGCAGAATCCTCTGTGGATGACCACAAGTATTTGTAGGATTTTGAGGAAAAAGAGGAATCTTTATAAGATGTACATAAAGGATAACAATAAGAAGGCTGAATACGGTAAAATGTGGGCAGTGGTCAAAAAAGAGCTGAGGAATGTTTGAAGACTGTATGAAAGACAAATTGCAGCGGGGGCAAAAACTATCCCTAAGAGCTTCTTTCACTACTGTAGCAGAAAAAGGAAATTCAAAGAGCAGGTTAAGTGCATTAAGAATAAAAATGGATCGCTGGTATATGATCACAAGAATATTGCGGATACCTTAAATAGTTACTTTGTTGAGAATTTTACCTCATAGTGGGTCTTTATACGGACAGAGGGCATGTCAAATGCTCAATATTATTCAGCAGAAATTGAGGTTTGGGGTAACGAAGTATTAGACAAGTTGCATCAACTAAAGGCAGATCAGGCGGCGGTTCCTGATAGCTTATATCCTAGAGTGCTCAGGGAAGTTAGTGAGATCATCTTTAAGCCACTATCTGCCATCTTCAGATGGTCTTTAGGAACTGGGGAAATACCAAAGGATTGAAAACAGGGCAATATAAATATATCCCAATATATAAGAAAGGGGACCATACTGAGCTAGGAAATTACTGGCCAGTCAGTTTAACTTGCATTGCATGCAAAATATTGGAATCTATCATAAAAGATGAGCAGGACTTATTTCCTGGACATAACAATATATTGAGGGATAGCCAACATGGTTTCCGAAAGGGAAGATCATGCCTGACAAACCTCGAATTTTTTGAAGAGGCCACCAAGACTTAAGACTGGAGCAGGTCTTATGACATCATATACTTGGATTTTCAGAAAGCATTTGATACAGTACTGCATAAGAGACTAATTTTTAAAATGAGTTCCATTAGAGTTACAGGAGGTATTCTGAAGTGGATTCAAAACTGGTTACAGGACTGAACACAAAGAGTGGTGGTCAGTTTTATCTCATCTGAACTAGGTAAGGTGGGGAGTGGCGTCCCCCAGGGATCGGTGTTGAGACCCGTGCTGTGCTTACCAAAATAAGTCATAATAAAAAAAGATGTTATTAATAGTGATCATTATATGTAGTCTTTGTTTACTGAGTACAAAGTTTTCTGATTGTGTGTGTGTTGGTTCAGTGTCTACTTCACCTGTCTCCTTTTCTCCATCAGCCTCTCTGCTCACTGTGATTTATCCCTTCCTCCAGCAGCTCATGTTCTGGCAGTTTTTTGTCAACAAGTCCAAACTTCTCATCTTCTCTCTTGAAATTCATGGTAGCAGTCATCCCCATAGACTTCATATAGTACTTTGCTGTCTGAATGGCATTGAATGTGGAGATGTTCATGTTTGAGCTTTTCAGAGTAATGAAGTCCCCCATAAGGTTCAAGGATGATTCCACCACGGGCCCATGGAAGATTGACACTACACGTCTGATAACTGCACTTAGGGCTGGATTTTTCCCTGTGCTCATGACATGGGCTCACCATATGACTATGTTGTCTCCCTCTTGGTACTGGGCCAGTGTTGTGTCAACATTGTAGCGGATGATTTCCTGGGTGATGTCACTCTCTGGAGGAACTAGGTGTTTCATGATGCCAGCCAGCTTCCCCAGTTGTTCCCCTGCCTCTGAATGGCCCCTCATCACAGGATCGATGGAGGACAAGGCTTGGAGAGTCTTACTCCTCAGTGGCAACAACGCCTGCATGTTCATAATAAAACACATCAACACATGTATGATGGAACTCACCATTGAAAAAGAGGGAAAATTCACCTTTTTTGAATTGTCAAGATGTTTTTGTTTCAACCTTAGCCTTTATCAAAACATGCATAGTGATCAGATGGTATGTATCTCAGGCTACTTCACAATGATCAAATGCACCAGTGTCTGCAAGAGGCAACAGATAAACTCCCAGTCCTCACCTGCATGTACTGGCCACAAACAACATTGGATTTGGTCACCTTCTCAAGGAAATCCATGATGACCTGTGACACGCATCAAATAGAAAAGTACACTTCATAGATATCCTGACAATTTCAGAGACAGATCACTCACATAAACATCATATAAAGCCTTCTTAAAATGAATTCATTACAGACACCATTTCACATACTCACCGGGTGTTTTGGACAGGCTGCTACCAGGTTTTGTGCCACTTTCCCGACGTAGATCTAGGACAGCGTCCGGTTGGCCAAGTCCAATTCCAGCATTGCAGTGGGTGACATCTTCAGATACTCGGGTTTGATGAAGCAAGCCAGAAAGTTCACAAACACTTTAAGCTGCTTTTCGTGTAGCTTGTGGACCAGAGTTTGACTTCCCTTAAATGCAAACAAAAAATGCAAGTTTCAGTAATCTTATGTCTATGTTGCCTTAGAGAAAAGCTGACTTGCCTTATCTATAAAAAAACACTCACCTGGAAGACTATCACATACTCCTTGAGTATTGGAAGTACGCCAAGGTAAACACTGAGGTAAAGATCCACTATCTCGCTCTCAAACCAGATCTTCTTCACCACTCGGCTCTTCCTCTACTTCTCCATGTCAGTCATACTTTCCAAGAAAAAAACAGATTGTATATTGTATAAGCCTACTATCCAGGCTTAAAACGTACACTTTCAACCATGCACAAAACCCCCCAGTTATAACATACCTTTCTGGCTGAGTCTTGGTGGACGAGTCCAATCCTTCACTGTGGCTTCTCACTCAAACTGTGGGCCCTGTAGAGCTGCTGCAGTGGTTCCTGGTACAAGGCTTGGTCTGCCTTAGCCAGGAAACCAAAGAATAGGACCTGGAATTGAAAATGGATTTTTATTTGCACATACTCCTTGAGTATTGGAAGTACGCCAAGGTAAACAATGAGGTACAGATCCACTTTCTTGCTCTCAAACCAGATCTTTTTCACCACTTGGCTCTTTCTCTCCTTCTCCATGTCAGTCATACCTTCCAAGAATAAAACAGATTATATATTGTATAAGCCTACTATCTAGGCTTAAAACGCACACTTTCAACCATGCACAAAACCCCCCAGTTATAACATACCTTTCTGGCTGAGGTCTTGGTGGACAAGTCCAATCCTTCACTGTGCCTTCTCACTCAAACTGTGGTCCCTGTAGAGCTGCTGCAGTGGTTCCTGGTACAAGGCTTAGTCTGCCTTAGCCAGGAAAACAAAGAATAGGACCTGGAATTGAAAATGGATTTTTATTTGCACTACTGCACTATATTGAATGTTCAAATCAACTACTTGTTCTTGCCAGAATTTTCCCGGATATTAAAGGGGAATGAAACCGGCAAACCTACGTAAACATTAATATATACCTTGATGCCGTAAAAAAATCGCCAGTATCTTTTTTCCCAAAATTTCCGAACTCTAAATTGCTAAATTTGGAGATTTAAATGGCTTCACAGCGCAGCCTGTCAGAGCCATGACGTTTGACCCGTGACGTCAGACAGTGAGAACGTTCACGAACTTAATATTGGTAGTACCTGCAACAACTGGGATGTGCTCCAATATTTTCCTATTTTCAACGGTTTTCCCGAACTTTGGAGGCATCATGCCTCGTACCGGTGTTGTTGGAGGGTGTAACAACATGAACGCAGATACTCTTTCTCGGGCATTTTCTTTTTCATATCAGGAAATGAAAGGACGAGAGTGAACTGCCTCTCTCGTTTTGTCTCTTTTTAGTCCCAGCTAGCGTGCACTGTGAATATGGCTATGTACAGTGATTGCGATGGACCGTGTGTGATACGCATGCTACATGTACTCGGCGCGATACTAACGTTTGTTGATGCTTCACCGCGCCGAAAGTGTATAATTCTTAAAATGAACTGCCTCCCTTATGCTTCTCTCGTACAGATAGCTTCGTTAAAATGGCAACCTCATTCCTATATAAAATTTAGTCAGAATAAATGCAAATATTTGAATACCGTAATCATCAATAGTAGCTAATTGCTTCAGGCAGTGTTTCTACGTGAACAACTTCAGAACCCCAGACAAAGCCTGAAAGCTCAGACTGGGCTGTCCTCAAATCAAAGTCAAGTGAATCATGATTAATACAGAGATTAAGCTCTTAACTGTCACTGGGCTCTAATTAGGGCCGGGCCAAATGTGAGCAAATGTAGGTGGGAGTTAAGGAGTTAAATATCAGTGGGTCTGTGAACTGCCCACCAGCAGTTTCTCAATCTCGCAATATCACAATCAGATGTAACATAACATAAAGTTAGCTGCGAATGTAAGAAATGAAAGTACGCAGCTTTAAACAACCAGCAACAGCAAAATAAATGACGCATAAAATGTGACCGCGTGCCGACACAGTGACAGTATTCATATCTGTGCACAAGCCATATAAACATAAAGCACAAGTGTTTAGGATCATTTTACGTCAAATACACAATAAATTTGACCTACATCAGAGGTGCACTCTCCGGGATTTTCACTGCGCAAAGTCGTTTGTTATGCAAGATTTTGGCATGAGCGGCAGCATCGAAGGGGATTATGATTCCGCACTTCTCACGCACTTCTTTCTCAGGGGCTGGAAGCTCCGATGACGTTATCAGAAAACTGTTAATAAAAATAGCTGAACTGATTAAGCCATGGGGGCGACACTGCTTTGTATGCGCTCGCAGATAAAGTTATTCTTTTCATTATATAGCCATTCAGCGAGTCAGCAAGTTGCTGTTAGCTATGGAGATCTCGGTAATTAATGGTTAGTCACATTAAAGCGATATGATCTTGGTTTTGCCCTAACTCAATTGTCAATCTGTACTATGCATTAACCTATCTGAAATGATGGGTTCAAGTTATACCAGTGGCAAAATTATGGTGGTCGTAATGTTCTGGCTGATCTGTGGTTACTGAGAATGGGCCACTTTTGAGGGGCGAAAATGAATGGCAAAGTCATGTTAGCTTAGGCGCTCTCGTGGGGTTCGCACAAATGGTGAGAAGCCCTCCGGAGGAGAGACATTTGCCTGGGCTTCGATTAAAGCCAGCTCAGAATTTAATACTCATGGAGAAAGCAATGTTGTGTGGAAGCGCAGACAGCCTAACATATTTTGAGAATGGAAAAACAGTATAGCTAATGCCCGTGAAACCAATATAGCCTACACCCACAAACAGGGCTCTGTTAAATCCGTGAATGTATTTTTCTAACAACTACACATAATTTATTAACAAGACGTGAAGATTTCACTTTTAAATCGTTGGTACCGTTATCCTTCAGTGAGACAGAAAGTTGTTTTTATGCATGCTATGTGAACAATAATGGGACATTGGCTAAGGAGCGGTCTGGGTACGGTTGTCTGTGGTTATAAAACACCATATTCGTGGTGCTTGTGTGATCGAGAGTGGAGCTCTGCTTATCGCCCATCTGCTTAACTCATTTCTGTAAAATGAGCGATCGTGACGATATGAATTTTTAATGTCCTTTGTCTGATTAACAGCTTTCTTATGTTGACAATTTTAGTTTTAGCACAGTGTGCACAGTGAGTAAAGACGGCTAATAATTAGCTAGACTGTATTCAGTTAATAGCCAGCTGAAATTGAAAGTGATATCCTAAAGCGATGTGCGCCATTAATTTATATCTGAATGGTAGTTAATGACGTTTAAAATCATAATTGTTTTTTTTTTTTTTTCATTTTAACTTATTTTGAATATTTGAATGCCAAATAGCTAAGCAGTGCATCGCAGAGGTGTAAATTCTCATCCAACTTCGAGCGGAAAGTGACAAACCGTCCGTCCGCATCGGTCCATAGTCAGACATCCTACTTTTGTTTTATTGAAACACCTGACGGACATGGTCTGTCAAAGGTCCGACTTTTCACTTGACAGATGATCTGACTCGGTCAGACAAGTAAAGTTTTTTGAAACAGCCCCCTGCTTTCAGAAGCTAAGGCCCGTATTCAGAAACGACACTCACGCTAATTGAGTGCGAGTGAGTACGAAAACTTAGTTAGTGTCAGGTTATACTAAATGAGTCAGAGGTTGTCCTAACCCTCATTTGCTTTCAGAGACCTCACTCTCACTGAAAATAGCGTCTCTTTCTGAGTGAAGGTTGAGTGCAGGGAACACCTCCCTTGAGCCACACTAACCTGCGCCGGTATTTCGTTGTCATGGCTTTCAGGTGGTTACAAACATTAGAAACTCTGGATCATTTAAAGCCACGTGCTCGACGCAATCACAATCATGAAAATTTTAACTGCAATGATGATAACGATGCCGGTAACTTAGTAACTGACCATCTGGTTTCAGTGTTTACGAATTGCACTGGGGTGAACTCGAGGTTAGCATTTGTGTACCCACCAGTGGCTACTAGTAAACTGGCAATAGGGGAAGCTCAAAACCATCCCTTAAAAATAATGATTGGACATGACTTGTTTTCAATTATTTAAAAAAGTTTTATTTACTTGAACTCCAAAAATCCAAAGGATTGTCATATGTCACCAGTTCTACTTGTTAAGTTCGAATGAGCAGTGATAATTATTGCCCTGTTTTCAATTCATTTAAATTACCATTGCAGAAACTCTGAAAACTCTCAACATTATCAGGTGTGGCCAGTTTTCATTAATGACACATACCTGTGAACTCTCATGCACTCAGATTTCTCGCGCTTTTCTTAACTGATGGGTTGGTAAATGCATGAGCTCAGCTGGCTCGTGGGGCGCGTGTGGATTGGTCTGCGAGGCTCATTTAGCTGTGAGTCACGAGAATCCATTCTTTTCTACAGTCTTAATTGCTGAATGTAGAAGGAAATGTCTGGCACGTTCACAGTTGTTGCTTAGTGAGCCTCGCGGGCTGTCCTGCACCTTTCGCGAGCCACTCGACCTCAGAATTGCTGAAGACATGCTGATATTTTACGTCGTCATTTACGTGCGAAAGAAACGCCTCAATTTTGTGAAGTCATGTATAACAACGCTATCAAAAATAAATTTGATTGTCATTTTACCAATTACTCTGAGAAACTTTCTAATCAAGAAAAGTAAACTACGACAGGTTTAGGTCATTCAGCACTGAAAGGTGAGGATTGAGCGTCCCTTGGCAGCAGCCAACACACAGTATCTGGTACCCAGTGCCCACTACTGTCAGTTATGCTCGAGTGGTATTTTTGAATAGCAACTGGCGAGGAGTGGGACCGCGCTCTCAGTTTTTAGTAGGCTGATCTCTTTCTCACACTCCAGTTGCATTTCAATCGTACTCAATATATGGTAAGTGGAAGGTGAGTGTGAGTGTCGTTCCTGAACACGGGCCTAAGACGGGAGCCATTGAGAGGACCATGCTTTGTGCATTGTGGCTGTGGTGTTTGCAGACCAGTTCATTTAGTATGAGATGTGACACTTCATGCTCCAACTACATACAGTTGATGTAGATGGGTTTCCACGGGGGACCGTGACCCCTGAAATTTATGATCACTGCTTTTTTTTTTTTTAAATTTCCAAGATGGAGTCATGCTTCCCTCATAGTGAGTCAAGTCACTGACAATCTGCTGGTATACAGACTCATCAGTCTTCCAGAATACACCAAAGGCAGGGGTGTCACATTTGTTATGAAAGTTTTTGCGATGAGTTATGCTGGTTTGCAACCAAATCGCCCAGGAACACTTTTTTGACGGTATACACACTTTTATCCTGTACTAACCTTAAGTATTAAGTACTAATCCATAATTTTATCATGTCAGCTGAAAATTACTTTGTATTGTGGTGCTAGACTAATGCAGTACATGAAAATGTTGCTGTCCCAGTTTTGTAACATTACAGAAATAAACTGGACTGTTAACTATCATCAGCTTGCCATTTTGTAATTACCTGCTCATTATTGTTTCCAACAATTACTAGCTTTGTTGGTTTGTGATTGCTGTGACAGGCATGTGTTTGACAGAAAAAGATACCATAAGACATACCTTAAGGCTATTTAATCAACATCCATCCATCCATCCATCTCCCGCCACTTATCCGGGGCCAGATCAAGAGGGTAACAGAAAAAGCAGAGAGACCCAGGCACCCCCCAGCCACTTCCTCAAACTCTACTAGGGGGCCGCAAGCCGTTCCCAGGCCAGCCGAGAGATATTGTCTCTCCAGCATGTACTAGGTCTGCCTCGGAGCCTCCAACCAGTTAGTCATGCCTGGAAAACCTCTTAAGAGAGGCGTCCAGGAGGCATCTGGACTAGATACCCAAACCATCTCAACTGACTCTCATCAACACAAAGGAACAGCGGTTCGACTCCGAGCTGCTCCCAGATATCCAAGCGCTTCACCCTAACTCTAAGGGTCAGCCCAGCCACCCAACGGAGAAAGCTCATTTTGGCTGCTTGTATTCGTAATCTTATTCTTGCAGTCACTACTCAAAGCTTGTGACAATAGGTGAGGGCTGGAACATTGATCAACCAGTAAATTGAGAGCTTTGCTGTAATGGTCGACTCCCTCTTCACCACAATGGACCGGTACAATGCCCACTTCACTGCAGGCCTGGCAGTGATCCATCTGTCAATCTTGCGCTCCATACTACCCTCACTCTTGAACAAGACCTTGAGATACTTAAACTCCTCTACTTGGGGTAACAACGCAACCCCCACTTGAGGGTGACAATCCACCTTTTTCATTTAATCAACAAGTAAATTTATTTGCATTAGTTGATAGCAGGAATTAGTGTGCAATTTACACTGCTCAGATGTGTGTGAGCCACACAGCTAACCAGCTCTTTTTCCAGAATGTGACATTTGTTTTAAAGGAGTAGCAAATACTTCCGTTAACTAAGATAACTGTGGGCATGTATCTGTTCAACACAAAGTAGGCCAATTCCATGTCTCTCTTAATCTCCCTCATATCCTTTTCTGCTCGCCAGCAAGTGGAAGCTAAACGCAAAATCACTCTTTTGGAACAAGCTTTTTCACTTGGTGTTTTGCCATGCTGTAGTTCTATATTTCTTGTCTGTGTCCATTATTTCTGTAGCTTCCTCTTGTAAACTTGTCAAGTCCTCACCCCAGTGCACTGTTATTTGCCAAGGGCAACACACCCACTGCCACCCAATGTTTGTATTGGTTAATACAATTGTTCAGGAAAATCCTACTCTGTATATCTTAAAGATTAATACCAAACGCCGCAAAGATGCACTAACATCAGTATCTGAGTTCAATGCGTAGTTTTCCTCTTACATCAGAGTCAAGGCCTCAAAATTCAACATATCCTTTGTTCTGTTGTTATTCCAGTCTGATGCTGCTAATGATTGGATTTTTTAGTAAATTTATTTACATTACTGCTTTTAAATGCCAACTAATGGATTTATTAAATGATACTTGTATATGTTTTACTTCTGCTTGAGTTTACTCATCACTTTTCATTTTGTTTATGCTCTTTTTTGTCCCTTTCCCCTCCTTTCTAATATATTCTGACTGTTGCCATGCCATCATTGTAAAAAATAAATTGTTCTTAATATCTTACCCATTAAATTGAAAGTCAAATTAAAAAATCTCATGAACTGCATCAAAGTCTAAACAAAAGTGTTTGCCGAAGCAATGGACACAATATCAAAACTCTTCAGATGATTCATTAATTAAGCTTATCCCAAAGTCTCTCAATTGGATTAAATTTGACCAAGTGTATAGGCCTAATACAAGACAATTCATAAGAAAGACATTTCATACTGAGAAAAACATTATGGATAAATTTGCCTATTACATACACATTCATTTAAATGAACTATGATGATGCCATGGCTTCATCTCCTTAAAAGGTTTTACAGTGTCAGAATTAAAGCCCTCCAACCATTAAAATCAATTGCATATTCTGATCACCCTTCTTGTTTGTGTTTGAGAAACACAGTAGCACACAAACTCACAATTGAATTACTGTGTGACCACGTCAGTTTCTGTGAGTCCCTGAAGTCACCACTCTCAAATAAAAAAATTGTGTGAGGTCCTTGACTGAATTTTCTAGTATGTGATTAAAGTATTTAAAACCAATTAAATCAGTCATTATGTTTACGGTCCAGGCCAGGAATCAAGTGGGGAGGCAGGCGTACAATCCAACAGGTAGTTTACTGACTGCAATTCAGTACAGACGGGGGGCAGAACCCCTGCAGATGAAGTGGGAGCGGAATCCCAGGTAATCATAACACATTTCAGTACAGATGTATCAGGCAAGGCTGAGCTGCCAATCATCGACCAGTAGCTTCCAGGATGCAGCCAGATGTTGTGCAGACACTAAACTGTTCCTGAGGAAGAGATTGTGGCTTCGGGGTCATTTCTGATGACTGCAGAAGGATTAGTAGCTTTTTTCTAGCAAATTGAACAAGGAGAACAAACTTGGAGAAGTTAAGAAAAATATGGTCCCAATCCTGGACCCTAATTAGGATTGGAAGCTTGTTATTGATAACATGACTGACAAACAGGCTTGAGCTTGGTGAATGTGAACTCGGTTCCAATCCAGGACCCTAATGAGGATTGGAATCAGCCAAATGACAAAAAAGGCTAAGAGAAACTGCTGACACTAAAGTACGAGTTGCATTAGAGAAAGACAATGAATTTCTGTAAGTAATACTGTGCACAGTTGTGCAGCAAAAAATTTTGCTATTTCAAAGGAAAAAAAGACTCCCGAAATTGGCCTGAAGTGTTCCGTTGAATTCACTTGCTCTAAATGAGATAAGGACTTGGCCAATGGGAATTATTCTGAATAAAACAGGACTGGAGGGTTCCTTCTAATTGATACATCTTGTCTCTAGAGGAGGGATTCATTGAAGAAAGGTTTTTGTTCATATTATGAGTAAGTGCAATTTTGTATTTTTTTACTTATGGCTAGCTGTTTTTCATTCTAAGTTTACCATAGCCGCGATGATCACAGAGCTTGTTTGTCTCTTTGGTTAGGTACGTAAGAACAGACATGGAAAGGACATTTTAAATGGTCTTTGAATTTTCAAAATTGGACAAATATTAAGATTGCCATGGTGTTTTGAAGCTGGCCAATTTACGGTAGTTTTCATCTATTGTTTTACCTTAAAGCAGTAAGAACTCTTTTTTTCTCAATCTTTCAAAATGCCAAACTATCCCTTTCTTGTATCAAAGGGAAGAAAGAAACTCATTACCCTCCATATACAATGCAAGTGATTGTTTTTTATGGAAACAATTAGCTATTTTACAGATTAATTAAGCAATAACTTAATTGCTAAATTTGTAAAATTTAATTAATTATTCAAGTTATAAATTGGCAATCACGTCACGTTCAGAAAAGTGTTCATAACTTTGGAGTACTAAACATGTTGAAGTGGAATAGCAATAACAACAGAAGAAAGTTTTGTAATCACTCATTTATTTTATTAATCATAATTACATTTGTTGATTAATTATAATTATCCCTTACCTGGTGACAAGTGACCGTCTAATTCAGAAAAATGCCTGTAAGTTCAAGCTTTCAAAAAGTTCTATCAGATAGGGGCATTCAAATCTGAATAATTACACTAAAAATATCCAAAAACAAAAGGAAGTAAAATTTTAAGTGCAATAATCACACGATTTTTACGTTTTTTTTGTGAGTTCTGCCTTTTCTTCCAAATTATAAATATCTATAAAAGAAGTAGAATCGAAACTTTTGTCAGTGTCTTCGGAATACGTCTCAGTGTCACCCCACTAAGGAACCACATATGTTCCTCCAGCCATCTTCTTCACTTTTTGAATTTGCCCAGAGTACACAGTTTTTTCTTGAGTGTCTACATCAAAGCACACATGGCATATGTTATGCCCCACACATTTGCCCTCAAAATGTCTCTGACACTTTGTAGACTGTCCTCATCCATTTCTGGAAATTCCTTGGCAATGTCAAAGTTTGCATTCATGAGCAGTTTCCCCCTGTTTATTTGTTGTCTTTTTTTTATCTTTGTGACTCTTTCCTTCAACTGATGCGTTGTTTTCGGCTAAAGGTTATGGCAAACTGCACTAATTTGTCTCTCTTTTCAAGTTGCAGGCTATTTAGGTAATCAACAGTCCTTTTTTTCTATGTTGATATGCCCAATGATAAGAAACAAACGGTAGCATTTGGTGTACGCTCCTTAATGGCACTGAACGTGCCCATAATCTGCTCTGCATCTTTGTTACCGACACAAGCTGATTGAGTTTCCATCCAAAGCGTATTGTAATGATCACCATCTGAGTACTGTGCCTTTAAATTACTATTTTTTTTGTGTTTGGTTTCCTTGGTAACGCGAGGTCAGAGTTGAGACTGATCATCTTATTTTCCGGGCTGGAAAGAACGCATGGACTACGTTAAGAGTTGTTTTTCTTTTGTCTTTGAGTGTGAGCGGCATACAACTAATGTTTGAGCTTCCCCTGCATACAATAAACGTGCAGTGTGACGGTAACGAGTTGTTTTCAGTCCTGTTTGCAACTTTATCGACCCGTGGAGAGCCCCGGATCTCTACAAATGGCGCCCGAACCGTGTCTGTATTTCTGGAAACTTCGGATATAAAGTCATTCCCGTGAGTTTTTTTTCGTTCGCGGGGATTATTCTTGGGTGCTGCCGCATGCTCCTTTCTTAGACACTGGGACTTTTACGGGAGTTTCTGCGTGCTGGTGCATTGAAGACGGATTGTGTGCTCTCGGACAGTGAGTGATCGAACTGATTCTCCGCGCTGCGGTCTGCTGTGCAAGAGAAAATCAAGCTGGAACACTCCGGACGAACAGGAAGCTGCGGTAGACGTTTCTGAACGGTCACGGACTTTAGAGTCGTATGTCAGCTAAGTAAACAATTAAAGAGACCCTGGGTTTGTTTTCTAACTGGAGAGAAACAATTTTGCTCCTTTTGGTTGTATTTTTATTAAGAAAACAAACTTGTCTAAGTGTTTTGTTTTTGGAGAATTTCAATATTGATTCTATCAGTTAAAGTTTTTGAAACAATTTTTGTTTTTACTAAGGCTTCTTAAGGTCTTATTGTTTTAATAACAATTAAGTGGAAAAATATTATTTGGTTTAAGTTTATATCAGAAGTGTGATATGGCAAATCAGGATTCATTTTGGTTTGAAAGAGAGGTGGGAAATGATGATGTTACTGGGGCAGTAGGATCTAACGAGAGAAGTGTGCAACACCTAACTGAGCAGGTTAACCACTTAAGGTTACAGGTAGCTGCTTTACAGTCAGGTTTGGATCAGTCACTTCAGTTACAGAGTGCCCTGCTACAGCGTTTAGAAAATCAGACATACCCCTTGCCTTTACCTGACACACATGCCACGCCTAAGTTTTTCACCTCTACACCAGGGCTACAACAGGTGACCCACCAGAACCATGCATACCAGTCGGCCTCCAGCCCTAACGTCAGCTCCATTGTGCATCATCCAAGACTTATGCCTGAGAGATTTGGTGCTGAGGGTGATATTCAGCTTAATGACTGGCTTCAATCCGTGTTTATCTACAAGAATACATGCGGACATTCTGATGCCCAGCTTTTCTTAGAGCTACCCAGACTGCTTGATAGAGAGCCAAAGAAGTGGTTTGCCGCCATGCAGCCTCATCTAACTACTTGGGTACAGTTTACTGAGCTTTTTCGCCTTGCTTTCTCACCTGTTGGCAATCAGGAAATGATATGGCGTGGCATCTTGGATCGGGTTCAGAGACCAGATGAGCCCCTCCCCACCTTTGTTACTCACCTTGTTGGGGAGTTCAAAAAGTTGAAAAATCCTCCTCCTGAAGTTGAACAAGTTGAAATAATACTCCGCCATGTGTCCGACCGATATAGGCTGGCACTTTATGGTTGTGCCGTGATGTCCATTGCTGACCTCCTTTTAAAAGCTCATGAGCTACACTCAGCTTTGGGTCCAATGCCCCCTTCGAGACAAGTTTCAATCCCGGCTGCGCCGTTGCGTCAAAACCTTCGCTGCTTTAACTGTTCAGCTCCTGGTGTCACAACCAAGAATTGCCAGAACTGTGCGGAAAGACAACCATACAGGGAGAAGGGACGGGACATGCTTGACCCTGAGTTGGGAGATGGTGCCACAGGAGGAGATGGAAAGAGTGCAAAACATGACCCTGGGGCTCGCCCTCGTAGTTACCAAAAACACAGTCAGAGTAATAACTATCAGGCTGGTGACAGTGAAAAACATCCCCCTGAGGGCCCACCCACTGTTAAGCTTATGCAACGCCGGCCCAGGAAACCAGTTACCTGCGACGTCAGCATCAAAGATGTTCAGATAGTGGGGGTTGTCCACACTGGTGCCTCTATGTCGGCCGTTCGTGCTTCTACCCTGGTTGACTGTGGTATTGGACTTGATGCAGTGTTGCCGTATAACTTTCATGACCTTGAACTGGCAGATTCTACATGCTGTACCCCGACTGGACTTGTTTGGCTGCCTTTTCAACTGCTGGGACAATCATTTATTCATCGCTTCGCTGTGATCCCAAATCTTTCTTGCTCCCTTCTGCTCGCGACTGACTTCATGATCCCTGCTGACGTGCACATTCACCCAGCTTCAGGCAGGGTTTGGTTGGGAGACAATGCGTCGCCATCCTCAAATCTTGATGTTGGGGACATCGAAGAACTAGAGGGTCACATTACCTGCTTGTGGTCAAAAGACTCTGCAGTCGATTTTCGAGGAAAGGTGCAGGACGCTGCCCTACCAGAAGATGAAAAGACTCAACTGGCGCAGAAGTTGAGCAGCTTCTCTCACCTCTTTGAAGGTAAACTAGGACAGACTTCCCTGGTGGAACATAGTGTTGATACTGGGGAGGCCAAACCTGTTTGTCTACCTCCATATCGTGCCTCTCCAGGGTAAAGAAAGATAATAGAGGAGCAAATTGAAGAGATGTTGAAAAATGGCATTATTGAACCAGCATCTGGTCCATGGGCATCACCTGTAGTAATTGTGGAGGTGCCGTCTAAGGAACCACGGTTCTGTGTTGACTTTCGTAAAGTCAATAAGTCTACAGTCAAAGATTCATATCCTCTTCCAAGAGTGGATGAGTCCCTCGACTTTCTAGCACGCGGAAAATACATCTCAACGTTGGACTTAGCACGGGGGTACTGGCAAGTGTCTCTGGCCCCTGAGTCCCGTCCAAAGACTGCATTCATCTCACACAAAGGGTTGTACCAGTTCAAGGTCATGCCGTTTGGACTGTCAAATGCGCCTGCGACGTTCCAGCGGCTCATGAGCACGGTGCTGGCAGGCCTTATTTACAACTGTTGTGTCGTCTACTTAGATGATATCGTAGTGGTCTCGCCAAACTTTGAGCAACACTTGAAAGACCTCAGCAAAGTGCCAACTCGCTTATCAGATGCAGGTCTCTCCCTCAAGCTTGAGAAGTGCCATTTCTGTAAACCTTCTCTTCGCTATCTGGGCTACGTTGTCACCGCTGAGGGCTTGAGCCCTGATGAGGGCAAAATAAGCGCAATCAAAGACTTTCCTCCACCATCTTCAGTTAAACAAGTCAGGCAGTTCCTGGGGATGACAGGTTATTATAGGCGCTTTGTGTCTGGGTACTCAAAGGTCGCAGAACCTCTCATCTCTCTAACTAGAGAGGGCACACCCTTCATTTGGACTGAAGAACGTCAAAATGCCCTGGACCTGCTTAAGTCGAAGATGTGCACAGCACCTATCTTAGTTCTCCCAGATTTTGACAGTTTACCATTCACACTGATGCTTGTGATGTTGGTCTCGGGGCGGCATTGGTTCAGTGTGACACTGAGGGCCGGGAGAGAGCGGTGGCATTCGCGAGTCGCACTATGCACACCTCAGAGCGGGCCTACTCTACATCGGAAAAAGAGTGCTTGGGTGTGATTTGGGCACTTGAACACTTCCGCCCCTACTTTGAAGGTTCTCATGTTAAGGTTGTCACAGATCATAACAGCCTAAGATGGCTAATGTCACACCCATCCCCTTCTGGCCGACTGGCCCGTTGGTGTCTCAGACTGCAGGATTTTGATTTCGAGATTTTACACAAACCAGGTGTTTCAAACTCAGTCCCCGATGCACTCTCACGCAACCCAACTTCGTCAGATGACCCTGTGGACCTGCTTCCCCCTTATGCCACTGTGGGTTCTTTGAATGTTCGTCACCAGCCTCTGCTGATACTAGAAGACAAGGAACAACTACGCTTTCTCCAGGATGGCGATGAGATCATCAGTACTCTACGCGAGAAACTGGAAAACGAGTCCTGCGTTGACTCTTCTGAGTTTTGTCTTCACAACGATATGGTTTACTTCAGAGACCAGAGGTCCTCCTGTCGTCTTCATCCATACAAAGATCTCCGTTACTATGTCCCTTGCTCACTACGCAACACACTCTTACAGTACTTCCATGACCACCCGACAGCAGGACACTTAGGTGTTACCAAGACTCTCTCTCGTCTTCAAAGGCGTGTTTATTGGCCAGGGATGAGAGGAGAGGTGAAAAAATACGTCCTCTCATGTGAGACATGCCAGCTCACAAAGCCGACCAATCGCAAGCCTGCAGGTTACATGCAGCCAGTTGTAGCCTCATATCCCTGGGAGTTTGCGGGTGTAGATTTTGTGGGCCCTCTGCCGAGATCAACACATGGAAATGAGTACATTCTCATTTTCATTGATTATTTTACAAAGTGGGTTGAAATATGCCCAGTTCGAGAAGCTTCAGCAGAAGTTGCTGCAAGGAAATTTGTGTCGGAGGTCTTCGCAAGACACGGGGCTCCCAGGTACCAAGTGTCTGACAGAGGAGTGCAGTTTGTCAGTGGTTTCTTTGAGTCAGTACTTGAATCACTGGGTTCTGTTCACCGGCTGACGACTGCTTACCACCCACAGTCGAACCAAACAGAAAGAGTCAATCGAACAATCAAAACTGCCATCAGGGCTTATGTGGGAACTAAGCACAGAGAATGGGACCTCTTCCTCCCGCATATCTCCTTCGCACTTCGAACAGCCCCACATCAGAGCACTTTTCTCCTTTATGGCAGAGATCTCAACACTCCACTGGATTTGTGGCTTCAGCCAGATGAGGAGTGTGCTCCAGAGTCCATGGACAAATACAAATCCGAGTTGACTTCTATCCTACAGGATGCTTACGACCATGTACGACAAACTATGGCCCTCAGTCATGACACACAAAAGAGGCACTATGACAAAAAACGTCGCCACATGACATTCAAGGTCGGTGACCTGGTACGGCTGAAAGCTCATCCAAGATCCAACGCAGCTGCTGGCTTTGCTGCTAAGCTGGCACCAGTATTCAAGGGCCCCTACAGGGTTCTTCAGGTGATGTCGGATCTGGACTACAGGCTTGTGGATAATTTGTCAGGGGAGGACGTTGGCGTCCATCATGTCAGCAACTTACTACCCTTCTTCTCCTGGGACAGTGGGGCTCGGGCTTCACACAGCGTCCCACATTGCAATACAGCGGTGGTTCCAGTGGGCCCTGACTTGGAGGAGCCAGAGGAGGTGGAGGAGTATGGATTCGACTTCCTTTTCGAGGATACCCATCACCTTCCTGACGGTGGTGCTTCGGGCTCCAACATTTCACAAGAACATTCCTGCCTTACACCTAAAACTCATACCTCACGCTATTTTCTCCGTCCTCGACACAAGTAGCTCCAAGTTGGTAGTTTACTAGGTGGCCCCTCCCTTATGTTAATCAAGGTCAGGGGTCTTGGTGGTTTTTTTTTTTTTGATCTGTTATGGTTCTTTAAACCACCTATGAAGTATTACAATGTGGGGATGTTGTAGATCCCTTGTGGTCTGTGTTAATACATTTTTTGTGTTGTGTTATTTTATCATACACATTCTAGTTTTAAATTGTGAAATGAAAAGTGATACCGGTCACTGTATAGTAACTTGCAGGCTGTGATGCATTTCATGTATGTCTTCATTTTGTTTCAACTGATGTTTGCTTCCAGTTTTGAAATGAACTCAAATACCATCTTTTTGTGGCCCGAGGACGGCCCATTTTTTCAGGAGGGGGGAATATGTAATGATCACCATCTGAGTACTGTGCCTTTAAATTACTATTTTTTTTGTGTTTGGTTTCCTTGGTAACGCGAGGTCAGAGTTGAGACTGATCATCTTATTTTCCGGGCTGGAAAGAACGCATGGACTACGTTAAGAGTTGTTTTTCTTTTGTCTTTGAGTGTGAGCGGCATACAACTAATGTTTGAGCTTCCCCTGCATACAAATAAACGTGCAGTGTGACGGTAACGAGTTGTTTTCAGTCCTGTTTGCAACTTTATCGACCCGTGGAGAGCCCCGGATCTCTACAGTATCCATTAAGTCAAGACCAAATTATTGTACTGTCTTTAAATTACAGTGCCATCTGCCAGCAATGAGCTTCTCATCACTCCAAGGAATAGAGGAAGATCTACTGGATCCTGCTCTAATTTCCTGAGGTTAAGGTCCTCTGCTTGCACTTTCTTTCCAAAAAAAATCTCCATCTGTTGAAAAAGTGGCAGCAGGATTTTCACTCGCTGCTTTCACCTCACCTTAGGACCTCTTTGATGATTAATATGGCATTAATGTGACCTACCTGTTCTCCAGCACTTGGGTACAGCTTTGAGATCCAAGGTCCAGAATGAAGTTTTCCAATGTTTCCTAGGAAATGCATCACTCTCTTTGCAACTGGTGACTGAAAATCAGTTGTAATAGCATATTGAAGGCCCCCACAACAAACAGTCCCATCTGTGAAAAATCTAATGCTGCACAAAATCCTTTCAAATCACCCCTTCTATCTTAAAATCTTCATTGATTAACTGAAAGGACAAGTTGACCGACAATGCAATCCCTCCCTGAGTATTTTTTTTGTGTAGATTAGAGGACTCCTCAGCCCCTAAGGGCTGATCTGACTGTGCTGGCTATTGTTTCAAGGGGGTGTAGGTGACATTTAAGTTCATTTAGATCCTTCCCCCAGGTCTCCTCCGGTCGCATCACTGTTGTATGGTTACCTGTTGCACAATCAGTAATAGTGTTTTTCATATTCCCCACAATTTTTGATTTGAATTCCTCAAATTCCAATTAATTAAATGAACTATAGCAGGGGTTCCCAAACTCGGTCCTGGGGCCTTCCAGTGTATGCTGGTGTTTGCTCCACCCTGGTTTTAACAAGCTGTTAATTTGTCTTAATTGGGTACATTTTTGTTCAGAGCAGCAATTTATCCTCTCTTGACAAACAGTATTTTGACATATATGCATACAAACAGAGATGAATAAATTCTGCAAATTATGGAGTAACAACTCCATAAAAAGAGGGGAAAAATGCACCCAATCAAAGGAAAAAATCAATGGGTTCCTAATTTGTGAAACTGTTGGCACATGGTTGCAAGAACTAACAATTTACTAAACAAGCAAATGACAGAGTCAAACCTGTTTTTGTGATTGAGTGCAAGCAAATTATTTTGAAAGAATTCTTATCACCTGTCCTCGGCAACCTAATTTGGAGGTTACTGATTTTTTCAGTACCTGATTTGATCTAAATTTTATTCTCTGAAATTGCTTGCCACACAGAAAAAAAAAAAAAAACTTTATATGCAAGGGTCTTTTATTCTGCCTTTTATTCTTCATGGCACAAATGGATACTTTAGGATGGATACAATTTTAACTGCACATCCAGGGCACCAAAACATGCTCAAAAAGGTCACAATTTTTTGCGAGCACTGCACTGTGATCAACCCGGAATTGTAGGTATCCAATGTAAACATATGGCCAGCCTGGCACCGATTGTCACATACCTGCGTTGGTTAGTAAGAGTGACCATTAGTCTTTGCCAAGAATAGCTATTACATGTGGAGGCATTTTTGAATTTTCCTGATGGTGGAATGTCTCTTCTGTTGTAATAAGGTGTATTTCAGATATTATTTAGTGAGTTGAACTTGTTCCTCATAAGCTGTGGAAAGTATTTTTATAAGGTTGCGAGCTCGGAGGTTGGAACTGCTAGCTTTTCATTGCAGGGTGAATATTCTGACCATTAAATAAATATTCCTTTGATGAGTACGTTGTGCTGGCTTGTGGGACTCAGAATAAAACTGGAGAAAATTCTAAACTTTATCATGGAGAGAAAGCATGTTTTGTGTTTTGGGAGGTTACTGGTGACCACTGATGTCCAACTATATTGAAAAACTAAATTCAACCAGAAAATCATGAATTCATATTGAATTTCATGCGTCAGAAGTTGATGTGTGTTAAATATATGATTATATTATCATCAATAGTGCTACAAAAGAATACGAAAGGTCAGCACACTCAGAAAATCTTTTTTAAGTGCACATTCCGTGAGAAAATGGACTTATCTGTTAGTATTTGAATACGGTAGGTCCATAATCAGTTTGTGACTTGTTGTGGTTCTTGAACTCCAACATCATTTGAAGTATTGGTTTTTGAGAATAAAAGGAAATAGGCAGAGAATTTAAGCCAATAAGAAACGTGTTGCTGTGTTTTGTAACACCCCTAATTGAATATTCATGTTCTTGCCCACTCTGGAATGTAACCGCCCACACAAAGATTCGACAGGCAACTGTCCGGATTTAATCTCTAACCTGCGCGTTGTAAACATATTGATGTCTTGCAACTTTGTTGTAAAGCTGCACATTAAATGGGAAATGTGTGCAATACACTGCTAGAACTACCGATCTGGTTCAATGATTTTTCGTTGTCTGCTTATGCCAGCGTGACAATCGCTGCATTACAATGTGTGTATTAAGCTGCTTTCAAACCCGACGTGGAGCATATTTTTCACTCAACAGATTACATTCAAAGTCAATGCAAAGACGCGAGTACAGGCGTTTCCCGTGTAATCGCGTCTTTCCATTGACTTTGAATGTAATCTGTAGTGCGAAAAATTTATTTCATGTCCAGTGTGAAAGCTGCTCTCAAGTTTCACTTGCATAACGGTGGATTTCGCCACTAGAAACACGGAAAGCAAGACCTCTTGCGCTTTTTTTTTTAACTTGGGGACTGTAAGCAATGCATGTGTTTCATGATCGTTTTGATTGTTTAAATGGAATGAGACAATTTGAAATGTCTTAAAGTAATTCCATTGCTTCCAATTCCTGAGTAAAGACAAGCGTGAGTTTTCCAGTGTCATAATCGATTTCCATTTCACTAGTGGGGAAATAAACCGTAATGCACTTGAAACTGATAGAATTTCATGCACAACGACATCAATTCTGCAAAAGAATCTTTTAAATGTCCATTAATTGAATAATTGTTGACTTCGGCACAGGAACGTGAATGCCAATAAGAGGCGTGAATATGCGTGAAAGTTGGCAGTTCTGTAATTGAGAAGGCTGCGAGACATTTCATCTAATTTATTTGAAAGACTAGTAAAATTACCACTCTGAAACGTCCATTATTGGATGTGTTGGTGGCATTTCCTGCATTACATTGGCCTCCTCTTCAGATTCGGGGTCATATATATATATATATATATATATATATATATATATATATATGTATATATTTATATATATATAATATGGCAATATTTTTGTTTGTGCAGCCATTGCTTCGCTGAAGTCTTACTATGCTACCTATAAAATCTGTTGTCCTTCACCGTCTATGGTTGTAATAGCTTGGCTCTGGGCATGTAGGGTGTTGGGGGTGTTTACATATTGAATATTCATGAATGTAGCTGAACAATCCAGCGCAAAGCTTACTTAAATGCCTGTTATTCATGAAGGAACTCACCCATCTTCTCAGACTGCCTTTCAGTGATGCTAAAAAGGTCATTAAATAAGCGATCCAAGGCACTTTTCCCACAAATAATGGTATGAATATGATAGCAGGGCATTGAGGATTAACACAAAATGTCAGTGTGTGGAATATGTGTGGAATGGGCACTTATTAGAGAGTTAACTTTTATTCAGGATCTAAGACTAACAATGCAGCAAGGGACACGTTTCAGACACAAAGCCTATAGCTAAAAGCAACTCAATCCATACATCAGCAAGAGCAAAAAAACAAAAATATATAGAGTCGGGAAAATAGGTATTGAATGCGTCAACATTTTTCCCAGTCAAGATATTTCTAATAGGGTAATTGACATGAAATTTTCACCAGTTGTCAGGAAGAACCCAAGTAATTCACACATACAAAGAAATAAACACGAATAAGTCCATAAATTAAGTTATGTGCAGTAAAGTGGAATGACACTGGGAAAAAGTATTGAGCATGCTAACTGAAATTTATTTAATACTCAGTAGAAAAGCCTTGAAGGACAGCTTCAAGATGCCTCCTGTATGGAGAAACTTGTCGCATGCATTGCTCAGGTGTGATTTTGGCCCATTCTTCCACATAAACTGTCTTAAAATCTTGAAGGTTCTGGGGGCCTCTTCTATGAACTCTGATCTTCAGTTCTTTCCTTAGATTTTCATTTGAAGTCGGGTGATTGACTGGGTCATTCTAGCAGCTTTATTTTCTTTCTCTGAAACCAACTGACAGTTTCCTTGGCTGTTTGTCGGGGATCATTGCCTTGCTGAAATGTCCAGCCTCGTTTCATCTTCAGAATCCTGGTAGATGGCAGCAGAAGGCAACAAGATAAACAGACAATTATCAGGGTGCGTGTGATCTTGTGCAATACACATCCTGCACAGCAAAAGGACACTGTGGCAGATCCGCTGCGGAGGTATGGCATGCTCTGGAACAGATCCGCGTATTGGACCCGTATCGGAGTCCACTTGTGCACCGCGCAGGATCCGCTACGGAGGTGGCTTGCGGATTCGCCGCACCTCTGCGCTGTATCCGATCCATGTCCAGTCATAACCTCTTACCTCCGCAGAGGGTCCGTTTTGGACCCGCAAAACAAAACATACATCCGCCGCGGATCCATTCCGGACTCATGAAACAAATCGGCGCGTCCAGGCCAGGTCGGTTTTGGATTCGTCTTCAACCTGTTTATTCTGTTCAAATCATCTATGAGTTTGTCATAGGCCTACTGGACAAAATTAGAGCTCTAGCCTATCCCAATCTTGAGTCAATTCCCAAAATATTTTTAAGAAAACAGCTAGGCTAGGCTACTTGCCAACCAACAGATCTACAATTGCTCTGGTCTTACATACCCATCAGTAGAAAAACAAAGTATGAATCCTAAAATGTTGGCCTGGTTTCCTGCAAATTCTTGAAAGTCAACCAGCCTAGCCTAATTCTGCCAAACAATATCCAGACCTTGTTTTGATTCTGTCAATGGCTGGACATGGTGTCAGAGGAAGAATATACTGAAGTATGACAAAAGTGCAAAAAAAACATGCTTTTATTACTCAAATGATTATGCCATTTCATCAAAGACAATTAATTAATTGTTGTAGTCTGGTTGTTGTTGTTCGCGGTCAGGGTGGCTGCTGCAGCAACCCGTCGCCTGGCTGATCCCCGATCGGACAACAGGTTAAACCGCCTGATGGCGCAAGTTGCCATCTCCGCATCGGTGGCGGTGCGGATGGAGGCATTCTTCCTCACAGCAGCTGTAATCACAAAAGCAGATCAGATAGATTTCTTGCATTCCATCCATACATTATTATTACTATTATTATTATTATTATTATTATTAGGCCTGTTTTCACAATCAGCTTGGTCAATAGACTTGTCACAGAAACTGGTGGTTTATTGAAGTAATTGATATTCGCATTTCTGATGTGCAATTAAGGGGGCATCGGGGGCAAATAGTACAAAACCCAAAACCAGTGAAGTTGGCACGTTGTGTAAATCATAAATAAAAACAGAATACAATGATTTGCAAATCCTTTTCAACCTATATTCAATTGAATACACTGCAAAGACAAGGTACTTAATGTTCGAACAGGTTAACTTTGTAATTTTTTGCAAATATTAGCTCATTTAGAATTTGATGCCTGCAACATGTTTCAAAAAGCTGGCACAAGTGGCAAAAAAGACTGAGAAAGTTGAGGAATACTCATCCAACACTTATTTGGCACATCCCACAGGTGAACGGGCTAATTGAGAACAGGTGGGTGCCATGATTGGGTATAAAAGCAGCTTCCCTGAAATGCTCAGTCATTCACAAACAAGGATGGGGCGAGGGTCACCACTTAGTGAACAAATGCGTGAGCTGATTGTCGAACAGTTTAAAAACAACATTCCTCAACGAGGTATTGCAAGAAATTTAGGGATTTCATCATCTACGGTCCGTAATATCGTCAAAAGGTTCAGAGAATCTGGAGAAATCACTGCACGTAAGCGACAAGGCCGAAAACCAACATTGAATGCCCATGACCTTCAATCCCTCAGGCAGTACTGCATCAAAAACCGACATCAGTGTGTAAAGGACATCAACACATGGGCTCAGGAACACTTCAGAAAACCACTGTCAGTAACTACAGTTTGTCGCTACATCTGCAAGTGCAAGTTAAAACTCTACAATGCAAAGCGAAAGCCATTTATCAACAGCACCCAGAAACTCCGCCGGCTTCGCTGGGCCCAAGCTTATCTAAGATGGACTGATGCAAAGTGGAAAAGTGTTCTGTGGTCTGACGAGTCCACATTTCAAATTGTTTTTGGAAACAGTGGATGTCGTGTCCTCCGTACTAAAGAGGAAAAGAACCATCCGGACTAATATAGGTGCAAAGTTCAAAAGCCAGCATCTGTGATGGTGTGGGGGTGTATTAGTGCCCAAAGCATGGGCAACTTACACATATGTGAAGGCACCATTAATGCTGAAAGGTACATACAGGTTTTGGAGCAACATATGTTGCCATCCAAGCTACGTCTTTTTCATGGACGCCCCTGCTTATTTCAGCAAGACAATGCCAAGCCACATTCTGCACGTATTACAACAGCATGGCTCCGTAGTAAAAGAGTGCGGGTACTAGACTGGCCTGCCTGTAGTCCAGACCTGTCTCCCATTGAAAATGTGTGGTGCATTATGAAGCATAAAATACGACAACGGAGACCCTGGACTGTTGAACAACTTAAGCTGTACATGAAGCAAGAATGGGAAAGAGTTCCACCTGAAAAGCTTCAAAAATTGGTCTCCTCAGTTCCCAAACTTTTACTGAGTGTCGTTAAAAGGAAAGGCGATGTAACACAGTGGTAAAAAGGCCCATGTGCCAACTTTTTTGCAATGTGTTGCTGCCTTTAAATTCTAAGTTAATGATTATTTGCTAACAAAATTGAAGTTTCTCAGTTTGAACATTAAACATCTTGTTTTTGCAGTGTATTCAATTGAATATAAGTTGAAAAGGATTTGCAAATCATTGTATTCTGTTTTTATCTACGATTTACATAATGTGCCAACTTCACTGGTTTTGGGTTTTGTTTGAAAAAATCACAATTTTTTCATTAAAAAAATTATACAATTGGCTCTTCAGAAAGAGGGAAAAACATACTGTAAAGGGTAATTTTAGAGGGTAAATGGTTGTCAAAGCAGAAATTACATTTTTGCTCCTTTGAACCCAGATTTCTCCGTAACCAATCATTTGAACCTCATGAAATTTACACCAGTTTTTCTGTGTAATTATATAATTGTTCATCTGAGAGATTTTTCAACTGAAGTGTATGTGGTTTCAAAGCCACTGAAAAAAATCCCTTGTCACATTCCAGGTGAAAAAGCGCTCAAAATTTTTTTTTCTCCCCTGAGAGAAATTAAATCCAGGGATGTTACGCTGTTTGGCTATGTAAAAAGTTTCAAATAAAAATGTCAAAAGTTCCAAATAAATAATGAGTCTATAGCTGTTAAGCAGCGATCCGCATTTTATCCACAGCATTAGTTACATTCAAGCTTCATTCACTGATTCTGATGATTTTTGTGAATAGGTGTTTTTATAATCACCAAGTATTCAACGGAATCCAGAATTGTGGAAACTAATAAGCATGTCATTTCGCAATCAAGGACTTTTTCGATATCCATCTCAGATATCGCACTGGAAAAAATAAAGATGGGCACCTGCCGATTTGCAAGACATAAACATGCCCTGTACCAATCTTTCCACTCAATGGTAAAAGGATACAACTCCCAACACTCACTGAGACTCTAGCTGGGTATCCTGGCTACAATGTCCGTCAGTCACCGCCCTCCAATCAGTCAGTGGCGGGTCAAGAACTGGGACTTGCGGTGGCACAGACACGTCCCTTTTAGTCCTGGCAAGTTCTCAATCATTTTATTTTATTGACGCATTTTCAAATTATCGTAATTGGTGACGGAAAACACAGTTTCTCTCCATATGCGATCTAACAACGATGAAATCATGGGCTAAATTCAGTACAGAAAAATAATGTACTTTTTTATGGGCCAATGCTTCACGTTGATTTAACTGGTCTGCGTTCCAATTAAATACTGCCTTTCACTCTGGGTATTGCGTGGGTTGCTAGAAAAAAAAAAAGTGGCACTCGGCAGTTAAATAGGCTATAAAAAGCCTGCGGCTCAAGCTATTCCCTTGGAAGTCAACAGGTTTACAATTTTGAACTACATTGAGTTAAATACAGCAAATACGCGTCCAGATGAATGATTGTTGTCTTACGTAATCGGGGAGAACAAGCAGCACTTGTTAAGTGTGGAGTGCTCTCGGAGCGAACTTTTTGTTAATCATGAAAAGCTGGATGAAGCTCCCTAGATCCTTATGGATCTACCCCCTTTTCATATCTCCGGACTCAAACTGGTCAGCGACAGCCATTTTCCAATTGAAGCACCTATTACTAAAACCCCATAAGTCACACTTGACTTGTGGGGTTTTAGTAATCAGTGCTTCAATTCTCTCTTGAGGATTCCGCACGAATGCTACAAGTATCTTGACTCAGTTAAGCCATACCTTTTCTCTCTGTGAAGCTGCAATCTTGAATTATAAAGCCTTAAATAAGGTACCACATAAGCCAGATTTTTCTTCTGCGCAAAGGGGTTCAAGTCAAGCCAGTGTTGTGGTGGTAGAATAATGAGGTAATACTGCTGTTACTTAATTTTATCTATTCAAAGGCAGGTGCCTCCTGTAGCAATCACATTTTATCCAGGGTTACAAGCAAATTAGTTTGCACAAGGGGTTTTCTAGGGACATGTTACATTATTGTCAGTGTGGTGTAGATGACATACAAAGCCAAAAGTCCCCTTTGGGTGGCAGTTTATACACCTAATAGATCAGTTTAATAATGTCTAACATTGTTAATGTTTCCGCAGCTAGCGAAGAACCTTTCAGCGGTCTTTATCTTTTCAATATTTTATTGATAAATTTTCATATTACAAACAAACAAAATATACAGAGCCACCTCCAACCTCAGGAAAAAGAAAGGGGGGAAAAAATAAAGAAAAAAGAAAATCAAGAAAAACTGGCAGTCATTAATGTAATATATATGTATATATGCAAGCTTACCTGTATACACATATATACACACATATACATACATACACATACACGTACATATGTCGTAATAAAAAAACATAATTATTAACATAATCAACCAGATTAGTCACCCACATCCTACCCCGCTGACCAGAGCAACCCACGCTCACCTACACAGTCATTTATTCCCAACATAAAGACATACTATATGGAAATATGTAGGGTAATTAGGCCATTTTTGACAAGCAAGACTGAAACATTTGCTGCATTTCATCAAAGGCCGCCGACCTAAAGGAAACCGTACATGGGATCCCCTCCACATGAAACAAGTTGGTGAGCTCTGTGAGCCAAGCTCTAAAAGAGGGTACAGCTTCATTTTTCCAAAGGGTTAAAATATTCCTTTTCTCAATAACCACGCCAAATTTTATTGTTTTTTTGCTGCAAGTAAGAGCTGACAAATTTTGGTTTCTACCTAGGATGGCGGTGGATGGGTTAGGTGTAATATCACATTTATATATTTTTGAAAAGCATTCAAAATTGTCTAACCAGAATTTGCTTAATTTGGGGCAGGACCAAAAAAGGTGGCCCTAAGTGCCCTCTGCTGCTTTACATTTTGGGCACTTTGGAGAGACAGAGGGCTAAAAAGAGTGCAATTTTGTGCAGGAGCAGTGTAGTCTATGAATAACTTTGAACTGAATGAGTTGGTGTCTAGAATTTATAGAGCAGCTGTGAATGGACTTAAGACAGGCTTCCCAGTTTTGTCGCTGATCGTCACGTTAAGGTCTTTTTCCCAGGCTTCTTTTTAATATTGTGTGGAAATAGGGTTATAAGTTAAGAAAAAAATCAACAAATTGAGAAACAAGTCTTTTGGAATCAGGAGCTCGGTTCATAAGAGTATACAGTTCAGTGGGGACAGGGATGGATTCAAAGTTTGTTATGTTTGTCCGAGTATAATTTCTGACCTGAAGATAACGGAAGAAATGTGAGGCAGGGAGTGTATATTTTTCTTTAAGCTGTGTGAAGGTAGCAAATGTATAGTCAATATAAAGGTCTGCTATAGTGCTGATACCTCTGTCTCACCAGGATATAAAAGCGCCATCCGTCAGTGAAGGGGGAAAGGAGTTGTTCATGCGGAGTGGAGTACCGGTGGAGGTTTCAGGCAAATTAAACTCTTTTCTTATTTGATACCAAATTTTTAAGGAACTTGCAACCACGAAATTCTAATCTGTAATGGTAGTTGGATGTTTGGTTTGTGAAAAAAGAAGAGCAGGTAGAGAACTTTTAAATGAATGTTGTTCAATTGCAAGCCATGGGGTGGTAGAGGCAGTAACTTTATCTGGGTAAGCATTTTGCCAATACATCAGAGCCCCACAGTTCGCGGCCCAATAATAATACCGAAAATTGGGCAGGGAGAGGTCTCCTGCAAGCTTGTTTTTGGTGACATGCTTTTTAGAGATACGATGTGCTTTGAATCCCCATACAAAAGGAAGAACAACTGAATCTAGTATCAAAATTGTCTGACCAGAATTTGCTTAATTTGGGGCAGGACCAAAAATAATGGGGCAACGGACTTCTGCCATCATGTTCCATGTGCCATTCCAGTCATGCAGCGAAAACCATTCAGTGAGTTTATATGAAATTTGGCATAAATATTCCAGAGCCATATACCTTTTGATGTTTTACTGGCATCACTAAGACGCCGTCGCAGCTTTGGCATATCTATTGCACCAAAGCATTCAAAATGAGGTCTAATTCAACAAAAATTACCCTGACTGATTCCATTGCCTACTTAAGCCGCTCCCTTAGAATCCTGAACCCCACGTATATAATTATATCTATATATACACCACTTTTCACATTTACAAGTACAGCATTATCTACTAGATGGGCAATGGACATGCCCATGGGGTTTTGCCCAATTTCATCTGACAGCTGCGCACCGGGGGACACCAGTCGTGGTCGCGGGCGACCGACTGGACTGCGTCTAGTTACATTTAGAGGGAATGCTCTCCCAATTATTTCAATGAAAACAATGGGAAGACATTGAAACAAGAAGTATAAATAGCAACACAAGCGAAAAAAACAGAAGACTTGCTGGGTCAGGTCCTGGATTGCCCTCTCATCTTAAGCAAGGCTGCTGACATTAATAGCTAATTTTGCTCTAAAAGTTTTTAACAGCTACAATGAATTGAGAAAAGTCAGAAATAACTTGTAGGCACTGACATTAAATGTTGGTGCTATTCCGATTAATCCATAAATTTTTGGCCTCCATAAAACGCTAATGTTTCCTTTTTATTACCAGCTGTGAAACACTGCTAAAATTGGGGCTTTTTATATTTTGCAGATTCTGAAAAGGTCACTCATGCTTTTAGTATCCTCTTGACTGGTGTTCTCATTTTACCTGCTTGAGCCAACATAACCTGTCCAGTAAAGATGTCGCATAACTCCTTGCTTTGCTGTGCTGGTTGACTTTAATTTACTGCATGATTTTTAAAGTTCTTGTAGCAAGACATGGAATGGCAACTGATTGTATTGCTGAACGTTTAATCCAGTACTCTGGACAACGCAAGCTGAGATCTGCTTACAGGGATTGGTTCATCTCCCTTGAGCCTTGCCTTAAAACAAATTGCAGACCTGGGCTGTCTGCTACAGGTTGAAATTCTTCGACTATAAATGCTTTTCAATAAGCTTGTTTTATTCTTTTGTCAATATATATTTGAAATCTGGATTGCATCTTGTAAAATAATAAAAATAATTATAATAATTTTTTAAATTATTATAATTAATTACTATACTATACTATTTACTAAAAATATTATACTATAATTAACAGTAGTAGTTGCTGCTGTAGGAGCAGTAGATAGTGGTAGTAGTAGTGTAAGTAGTTTAGTAGTAGTGGTTGCAGTAAAAGTAATGGTAGAATGCACCAACATATCTCCCCACTGCATATGACTTTCAAATAGTATTCAATATACCAGGGAGCCACTGGCTGCCAAACGCCTGTGAAAATGACTTGAGCACCCCTTGTACAAATAAAATTAATAAAATGTAACATCCGGAGGCTGGTCGAAAAAACAAAGAAATCTTCAAATCGTGGGCCAATTGATGTGAGAATAATAAGAATTTAATGATAATTCTTGAAAATAACACTGAATCACAAGATTTGCTGTTTCCATATTTATAGAATAAGCAAAAATAAAGGGCTCTTAATTTGTAGACCAGGCGCAGCGAATGGGGAATCTGTTCTCATACCAACACTTTTACCTTTTACAGACTGCCTGAGTATCTTGCATTTCGCCTTGGACAATCTTGATCGTGCATGCGATAATTTACTCACACTCTCATTGGTCATGGAATTGATTTGCTCACTGACTAAAAGCACTATTTTATCTCTGGTGTGGAAATATAGCGTGAATCTGTTCGATCCATCCGACTAATTTTCAAAAGAGAGACCAAATAAAGACTGTTGTCTCTCTTCGACAGAAGAAAATACATGAATAAAAAGACCAACAAAAGTCGATGGCTATCAATTTGCATTTTGTGAAGGTCTAACACAAACATGGCCAAGTTTGTACGTCTAATAATTCCTGGAATACTCAAAAAATTAGAACTTTTATGACTTTCGGACACGGAGATATATTAAAACCCTGGCGGACTTTCGCGTCTTTGCATTGACTTTGACAGAAAACAGTCGTGCGAAAAACTCGTTTTGCGTCCAGTGTGCAAACAGCTTTACTTAGCATAGAACGCAAGCATTTTATTTATATATATATATAGCTGAGAAAGATATGAAGTCGTTAGTTGGGATCACAGATTCAGCTGCGTTGAATAAGCCAGATGGAGTTTCCATTACGGGTACCAACGGCCTTTAATCTGATATCAGGACAAACGATGAGGATACAATAATTTATGTCCTGATTGAGAAAGTTACATTAAACAGTGGTTGCTGTAATTATTTACAGTATTGAAATGTGCCTGACATTCTGGAAACCTGCCTGCGAGGTTTCGGTGACTTGAGCGCACTGTGCACCTGTCAGCCAAATTACCACTACACAGAAAGGGGTCTATTCTCCCATTAGCGCGTAAGTCCTTTTTTACGCGCTTCGAGTTAAGAGCTTTTGAGTTACGCGTATTCTCCCCTACTCGCTTCGATCATGCCCACAGCGCTTAACTTCAGAATGTAGGCGGCCTTATGAAAGAGGTGTGACTGATCCAAAAGAGAGGCAGACTCTGTTCCAAGCTCATTGATTATGGCTATCAGGAAAACATGGAACAAGGATTTTCTGATTAACCATGAATATGAAGCTGTGGTCCATGGAAAACGCAAACCAGACTTTAAACTTGAAAATCGTGGGCCTGCTGATAAAACCTCGTATCTCCAAACTGATAGAAAACAAAAACTCGTATGTCCACTATTCTTACACGCAGTATTAAACATGTTTTATTTCATTTATATTTTAAATTATATTTATCAATTTATATATACTCTTACATTTATTTATTTTCCTGTGAAGTTTATTATTTTGAAGATACAAGGTTTTATCAGCAGGCCCATGATATGCGGCCGTAAGGCCTATGTATGTCTGTGCCAATTAGAAGAAGTAATACAGACATCTCTTTTTTATTTCTTACTCTAGCCACCATGGGAAATAATTGCAATCCCCGATCCCTATCACGAGTGGGGTTCAGTGGGTGTCGGCGAAGGGTTAACACACGCTGATCCACTCAGTGTGGCGGGCGTGCAGCCCTGGACATCTAAGGGCATCACAGACCTGTTATTGCTCGATCTCATGTGGCTGTACGCCACTTGTCCCTCTACGAAGTTGGACGCCAGAGTCTCGTTTGTTATCGGAATTAACCAGACAAATCGCTCCACCAACTAAGAACGGCCATGCACCACCACCCACAGAATCGAGAAATCCGTCAGTCCAATCCGTGTCCTGGCCGGGCGAGGTTTCCTGTGTTAAGTCAAATTAAGCTGCAGGCTCCACTCCTGGTGGTGCCCTTCCGTCAATTCCTTTAAGTTTTAGCTTTGCAACCATACTCCCCCCCGGAACCCAAAGACTTTGGTTTCCTGGACGCTGCTCGGCGGGTCATGGGAATAACGCCGCCGGATCGGTAGTTGGCATCGTTTATGGTCGGAACTACGACAGTATCTGATCGTCTTCGAACCTCTAACTTTCGTTCTTGATAAATGAAAATATTCTTGGCAAATGCTTTCGCTTTCGCCCATCTTGCGCCGGTCCAAGAATTTCACCTCAGCTACCCTGTATGTTCACAGTTTATAAGATATAAAAATGTTTTGTTTTACTTATATTGTTGTTTTACTTATAATATTGTCGACCAGTTTTGAATTGAAATGAAATTTGCTACACAAACATATGTTCATATGGCTCATATGAAAATGTTTGTTTTATTGTTAAATATCAAATAAATCAAAAGATTTGAATATTGCCTCCCAGCATTTAAGAGTGGCTAAATATTTCCTGCCATATGAGTGATCAGTACTCACCAATAAGTAGGATAATACATGGTTTGCGCTGACACATGGCGACATGATCATATGGTGTGACACTATATCATTTGGTGTGACATTCCAAATTGTGAAAAAATAACATAGCTTTATTAATGATAAAGCTTGAAAATGTTAATAGAATACAAAGAAAATGGCATCAGCAAGAGTCAAAAATATTTTTTTAATTTTATAGCAAGGTTTGTCTCAATAAATGGAAAATGTGTTAAAAGACTGACAGCATAGGTCTCACATTGAGCGATGATTTAGAAAATAATACTCAAATTTAATTAATTTTCACAAAACTATAATGGATCACAGTCTAGTTAGGATAAATGACTTTGATAAAGTGTGTAACTTAAGAAAGGTATTATCCATTTTCATCATATATACAATTATGTCACACCATATGACGATTTTAGGCACTACTACAACAAACTGTCACATAAATTCTAATTCCAATTGAAAATCTAAAAACAATATATGTTTCCATAAAGATGAGAGTTAGTAGAACAAAAGTCAACCATATTTATGCCTGTTATTTAAAATTTTTGAAAAAACACTTTTTTCTGGTATATACGTCACTGACCCAAATGCTGACCCAAATGGGCTTTCCAGCCTGGGCAATCAGCAGGCTGGTTTAGCTGAGAGGCTCCGCCTTCAGGGAAAATTCGCTTCAGAAACAGGACAGCGGTCTGTTTCACTTGACTGAGAGTATTAGATCCCTGTCTATACAAGTTTCACAAAATGTTACACAAGCATCACCCATACACCTTCCCTGAGAACCGAGGTTACAATTGACAGAATGATATAGCAGCGAAGCCGGAAAATGCAAGGATTTCATCACTTAATGTGACATATTTTTTACGGCTTGTTATGACTTGGAAAAATCACAACAAAAAAACTGGCAAGTACAACTAAAACAAATTTATTCTTTACAAAATAAGTTGTACAAAAATTATCCACTATTTAAATTCTCTAATAACACTGCCACTATTTAACTGTTGCCAAAACAAAACTCTGGTCTGCTCTCTTCTGCTGTCTGCTCTCTTTGTTGTCAGTCTCTGCTGTGCTTAAAATCACAGCCTTTTTATAGTCTAGCAACCTTCCAGAAAGATCCACAGGATTCTAGGGAAATCCCGCCCCCTCCAAGCAGGAAAGTGCCAGAAGCTTCGAGAAATTACTAGACTTTTCTTAATGATTTTACAAGTATGCCACCAGATGGTGCCAATGAACAAAATAAATATAGCTGACCAGCAGGGCAGCAAAACAGCATGTAACAAATCTTCATTTACAAATGAAATAAAATGCTGTACAAAAATTGATCATACATAACACCTCCCCTCTTTAAGAAAAGAAAGGTTTGCTAAAAGCTTTCTTTTGTTATAATTAACACAGTTTTATAATCAGAACAATATTGAACTTTACACAAACGTATTATTGATCATGATAACAATCATATACATAACAAACAGTGTAAGTCTCACAATCAAATAGAAAAGTAAAATTACATTTTTCACAATCAAAAAAAAAGAAATAAAATTACATGCGGGAAAGTGTATCTGGGATTACATTATCTTTTCCCTTGATGTGAGAAATATCCAAATCATACTTTTGCAAAAGTAAACTCCATCTCAGTAATCTTTGATTCTTGTTTTTGATCTTGTGCAAGAATGTGAGGGGATTGTGATCACTGAAGACCTTGATGGAAGTAGCAGAACAAGTCAAATAGACTTCAAAATGTTGTAAAGCCAAAACCAGTGCCAAACATTCTTTTTCAATTGTTGAGTAGTTTTTCTGATGTTTATCAAACTTTTTGGAAAAGTAATAAACAGGATGATCTACTCCATCAGTGTCTTCTTGCAGTAAAACTGCACCTGCACCAATGTCACTGGCATCAACTGCCAACTTGAACTCCTTTTTGAAATTGGGAGATAAGAGAACTGGTGCATTTTTGAGAATCGCTTTCAGCTGTTCAAATGAATTTTGACATTTTTCATCCCAAACAAATTTTGCATTTTTCTTCAGTAAATTTGTCAAAGGTTCAGAGATGATAGAGAAATTTTTACAGAATTTTCTGTAGTAGACAGCCATCCCTAGAAATCTCATGAGCTGTCTTTTAGTTGTTGGCTCAGGAAATTCAGTGATAACTTTGACTTTTGCATCAACTGGTTTGACTTGACCCTGTCCATTTTCTAAGGGGCAGTCACAATCTTCGGAATTTTCCAGTTCAACTGTATTTACCACATTGACTGGCTTTTGCTGTGTGTCTCTATCAATGTATTCTTTCAGCATGTTGATGTGACACATTTGTTTTTGTTTCCTCCTTCCAGGAGTTGAAATTATGTAATTTAGATCACTGACCTTTTTGAGGACAGTGTAAGGGCCGAAATATCGGGCCCTTAGAGGGTTTCCAGGAACTGGCAAAAGTGCAAGAACTTTGTCACCAGTTTTAAAACTTCTATCTTTTGAATGAAGGTCATATCTGGCTTTCATTTTGCCCTGAGCTTCTTTGAGATTAGACTTAGCAAAGTCACAGGCTTTAGAGAGACGATTACGGAAGTCAGAGACATACTGAAGCAAGTTCATTGGGACATCATCTTCAGCGAGCAACTTTTCCTTCAGTAGCTTCAGAGGTCCACGGACTGTATTCCCAAAAACGAGCTCAAAAGGACTGAACCCAAGAGACTCCTGAACAGCTTCACGGGCAGCAAACAGAAGAAGATGGACACCTTCATCCCAATCTTTCTCTGTGTCAAGGCAGTAGGTCCTTATCATGTTCTTCAGGGTTTGATGGAACCTCTCCAAAGCACCTTGACTCTCAGGATGGTAAGCTGATGACCTGTATTGTTTAATACCAAGCTCATGCATAACTTGTTGAAATATGCCAGACATGAAATTTGATCCTTGATCAGACTGAATAGACTTAGGAAGACCAACTAAGCAGAAAAACTTGGTTAGAGCCTTGATGATAGTCTTCGCCTTGATATTACGAAGTGGAATTGCCTCAGGAAACCGGGTGGAAGCACACATGATAGTCAGTAAGTACTCACAACCAGACCTAGTCTTCGGCAATGGCCCAACACAGTCAATGATGATCCGACTGAAAGGTTCTTCAAAAGCGGGAATGGGCTTAAGTCGAGCCTTTGGAATATTTTGGTTCGGCTTCCCTACCATTTGACAAGTATGACAGGATTTGCAGTACTCCTGTACATCAGACCTCATGGAAGGCCAGAAGAAGTGGTTTCTGACACGTTGAAGGGTCTTCTTGATACCCAAATGACCTGACATAGGATTGTCATGGGCCAGACTAAGAGTTTCTTGACGGTACGGCTTTGGAAGAACAATTTGATGGGTGATCATCCACTCTTCATCTGCAGGAACATCAGGTGGACGCCACTTTCTCATAAGCAAACCATTTTTGTAGTAAAAACAGACAGGAACTTGAGTAGCCTCTTGTTCACTTGCAGCCTGAGGTAGAAGATGCGCTAGATCACGAGCTTGTTGTTGCTCATGAATAAGTTGTTTACGAGACAAAATGTCATTAGAATGACCTGACAAGGACAAGTCTGAAGATTTCCCAGACATCTCAGGACTGGAAGGTTCCTGATGAAAAGACTGCCCAATGAAGGTGTCAGCCAGGTTAAAGTCCAGGTCAGCAACATCCTGAATAGCCTTTTTGGCCATAGAACGAGTAACTGCACATGAAGGATAGAGGTCTGGAATTTCCTCCTCTATAGAGTCAGATTCTTGATGAATCAAAGGAGTGTCAGTTACAATAGGGTAGGGTACAACCTTATCCCCAGCAAGATCATTACCAAGAAGCAAATGAATGCCTTTGAAAGGAAGAGAAGACCTAACACCAACAGTAACAGGTCCAGAGACCAAGTCTGATTTGAGATGAACATTATGGAGAGGTACACTTGTAAAACCACATTCTACTCCTTGAATAAGGACATTAGCCTGAGTAGACAATTTGTCCGAGAAAGGCAGAATATCTGCAAGAATAAGAGATTGGGAAGACCCAGTATCCCTTAGAATTCGAACAGGAGCAGATGAGGAAAAATCATGTGAAAGTGAGACAGAACCATCAGTGATGAATGGCTCAAAACCCTCCATAACCGGATCAGACACAGAAGGTAGAAGATCAGGTGAACTGACCATTGATACAAGAGATTCTCTCTTTGTCAAAGCAGTTGGCTTGGTTTCTTCTCGTTGTTGTTTTTTCTTGAGAGCATAACACTCAGAAATAAGGTGACCTTGCTTTTTGCAGTAATGGCAAGACACAGAGGGTAAAAAATCAGAGGATTGCTTCTCACTGGAAGGTTTCCTTTCAGAAGTGGCCTTAGAATCATTAGAAGTGTTATTAGAAGTAGTCTTGGACTGAAACTTGCTTTGAAATTTAGAAAAAGTGGATTTCTGGACAAAAGAAGACTTGTGAGTCAATGCATAACTATCAGCTAGCGTAGAAACATCTTGCAAAGTAATGGCTTGTTTTTCTTCAAGGAAAGTCTTAATATCAGGCTGGACACACCTTTTGAATTCCTCAACCAGAATAAGTTGCCTCATTCTATCAAAATCTTTTTCAACATTCATGGAATTACACCACTTATCAAACAACTGTTCCTTTAACCTGCCAAATTCAACATGAGTTTGACTGGCTTCCTTGCAAGAATTCCTAAATTTTTGCCTGTAAGCCTCAGGGACTAATTCATAACCCTTCAGAATGGCAGATTTGACAAAATCATAATCAGCACACTGTTGGACAGATAACTGGTTATAGATTTTTCTAGCTTTACCAGTAAGAACACTTTGTAACATCATTGTCCAATGCTCTTTTGGCCATTTCAAATTTTCAGCAATTTTTTCAAAATGGGTAAAGTATTGGTCAACATCATTTTCTAAGAAAGGAGGAACAAGTCTAATATGTTTAACCACATCAAAATGATCAGAAAGTCCAGAAGATTTTGGAACAGTACCTGCTTCTATTTTCTTCATTTCCAATTCGAACTGCATCCTTTTTTCTTCTATTTCGAGTTGTTTCTCCAACCTTCTTTCTTCCATTTCTTTCTCCAATCTTCTTTCCTCCATTTCTCTTTCCTTCTCCCTCTCCAACCTTCTCTCTTCCAGCTCTAGTTGTTTTTGGCGCAGCTGGAATTCAAGCCTTTGCAGCTCCGTTGCAGGCACTTCCACAGCTTTAATTAATTCTGCTGCTTCTTCCCCAAAGATATCTTCATCGATGAAATGTTGCACCAAAATGTTGAATATTTCTTGTTTCTTCATTGATGACTTCACATCAGATAATCCAAGGGTTGAGGCTATTTGTAGCAAGTCCTTCTTCTTTGCCAACAAAATTAATTCCTGGGTTGGAGTTTTCAAAAAACTTTCCACATCAAAAGTCATGATTGCTGGTTTTTAAACTAGTCAAAAGATTTAAAATAATAATCTTCGGTGAATCCAATCTCGGTGGAACCTCCAATTTGTTATGACTTGGAAAAATCACAACAAAAAAACTGGCAAGTACAACTAAAACAAATTTATTCTTTACAAAATAAGTTGTACAAAAATTATCCACTATTTAAATTCTCTAATAACACTGCCACTATTTAACTGTTGCCAAAACAAAACTCTGGTCTGCTCTCTTCTGCTGTCTGCTCTCTTTGTTGTCAGTCTCTGCTGTGCTTAAAATCACAGCCTTTTTATAGTCTAGCAACCTTCCAGAAAGATCCACAGGATTCTAGGGAAATCCCGCCCCCTCCAAGCAGGAAAGTGCCAGAAGCTTCGAGAAATTACTAGACTTTTCTTAATGATTTTACAAGTATGCCACCAGATGGTGCCAATGAACAAAATAAATATAGCTGACCAGCAGGGCAGCAAAACAGCATGTAACAAATCTTCATTTACAAATGAAATAAAATGCTGTACAAAAATTGATCATACATAACAGGCTCAACCGTCACGATTTGTTTATGAGAATTCTCGGGTGGCATTTATGCTATCCCTGTTGGCTGGCACAGCACTCACTTGGGTCAGCCCACATATCAGATCTAATTCACCGGTCGTGTATTCTGTGGTGGCTTTTGAAAGGGAGATGGTGTCAGTATTTAATCAAGATGTTTGTGGTCAGGACAAGCTACACGTTTGATGCACCTTAAACCGGGCAAAGAAAGTGCTGCAGGGTTCTCTCTTATTTCACTTTCTGGCTACAGAGACAGGCTGGCCGGAGTCTCCACTTATGATTGAAAATTCTACTCCGGTTGAGCCCATGCAACTTAATAGTTCATTTGAGAGTCAGATTCATAAACCTACTTGCAGAAGAATAATCTGTTTTAATTGTAGTAAGCCGGGTCATACCCGTCCACGCTGCCTGAAGCTTCAGGGAAACGGGAAAACCCTCTAGCGGTTTGGGGGGCGCTAGAGGGGCAGACCCAATATCCCTTCCGAACACTAATCCCTGTTGAACTGACTGGGTAGCAAGAGAGTTATTATCAAAGCATTCATGCATTTGGGCGCCGTAAATAGATTCATGGATGTTGAGTGGGCTAGAAGGCACTCCGTTCCCACCGTTCCTCTTTCACAGTCACGCTCTGTCAGAACTTTGGACGGTCGCCCGCTTAGATCGGGAGTTATAACCGAAGTTTCTGAACAGCTATATATGTTCATTTCAGTTCCCCTGCTTTTCCCATAGTTTTACGGCATTCTTGGTTATGGAACATACACCTTGCATCATTTGGGGGGAAGAGAATAATACTATCGTCCACTGGGGCACCAATTGTCGGTCTCACTGTAGAGAGAATGAAACTTGTTTTCCCAGACATCAAGCTGTGGGGCAGGCTGATGCCTGGAGCCAGTGTGAGGAGGTTGTCTTACCGTACCCTCCTAAACTAGAAAATGGGGCACAGGAGGGGTTGGAATGGGATCCTCAATTGAATTGGTGACAACTAGAGGACGATTACCTTTTAGAGGATTTTTTCGATTCTGAGTCACCGATCTTATGGCCCCAATTTGTTATGAGATATCGAACAGCAAGGGATGACTGACAAGATTGTAAAACTTTGACAGATTTAATAAAACAAAGACTGACCAAGATTGGAATGTTAAAAAAATGAGACTGTTACAGTCCCTTGGTAATGGAGATGGGGTTGCTTTCTTGCGATGTCCTGGGACAGGAAAATGCTCCAACACAGGCAAAAATCCACAAAAAGAGCTTCATAGATCTTGAAAAGAGTGACAGGTCTGGTCAAATGTATACTTTTCTTGAAAATTTCTCCTACTACTTTACTCTCTCAATTTTTCTCCTTTATTTACTCCTTTCCAGCCCCCCCCACCCCACCTTTCAGACCTTTTTCAATTCTCTGGGACTTTCCCCTTTGAGGCATGCCCAAGACATGCCCAAAACCTTGCTCCAAACTAGCTTAACAGTAAAAAGTCAATACTTCCATCTAGTGGCTTCTTTTTTTTCCACATAACACCTCCATTCCAAAACGGAAAAATTTTTACTCATATAGACAAAATTTTTATTTTCATTACAAAAATGGTCGACACTTTATGTGTGTGTGTGTGTGTATATATATTTACATATAATACAATATGCTAATAAACATATGTGATATATACACATACTCAAACACAGGATCAGCAATCACATTGTCAATACCCTTCAAATGCTAAACCTCCAACTAAAACTCCTGTAAAATCAAACTCCAATTCAACAATCTCTGATTCTTGTTTTCATCTTACTCAAAAACATCAACGGATTGTGGTCAGTATATCTTTCTCAATTGTGAAATAGTTCTTTTGGTGGCGATTGAACTTCCTGGAGAAGTAAGCCACGGGATGCTCAATGTCATCAGAGTCACTTCTCTGTTGGAGCACAGATCGACAAGCTTGGTTGCTAGCATCGACCGCGATGCAGAACAGTGTAAGAGAGAAGCCAGGAGATAACATGGACAGTGCCTGTTGCCCTCTGTTCTTAACATAGTGGCATAATAAAGGCATAAAAACCTATACTTCCACCTCAGCTGGCCTCGTCTCCAGTCAGGCATGGCTGGGAACAGTGGGGCAGTAAAAGTTATCAGGGTCCAAACATCCTCTACAGCTGCACCCCCAATTCTACCACTGAGATAAGGGGGCCTGGAACTGGACACTTCAGCATGGGTGATTGGGCGCATGGCTTGGTTCCTGCGAGGAATTTCTCTCACAGCAGGGTGTGACCTGTGCTCTCTGCCCTATTAGTGCCATAGTGACCTCTTCTGGTCACACTGTCACCGCACCTTTTTATTCATCACTGTAACTGTTCTGATTTAAGAGTTTCAATTTACACAAAACCCACTGTTACACTGTTTTAATTGCCCTCATATCATCACTGAATTACTGTATTATACCTGGGGTAATAGTGATGTGAATCTCATGGGGAATGGGTCTGTTGGGAAGGAAATTCATAATAATTACATCATCATAATTCTGTATGTAACCGTGTTTGGTATGCATCTCTTCAGCTAAATTCAAGGAGTTGAATGAGTTGTATTTCATATCCACTATATTTCAAGAATACATAGTTTCCGTCCCCCAGCAATGATTTGTCCTTAACCAGAGTCATCTCTTGAGGTATTTACACTCATCTCTCCCCCTTTGCAGAAGTGCTTTGGGACCCCTCCCTGAGGTCGGTCTCTAAGGGTCCTGGCACTGATCTAAGAACTTTTATTATCTCCTTTGAATAATAAATGTTTTCTTATTTCCTCCGGAGGGGGAAGTCTAAATTCCGAATCTTGCCATCTGTGCGGCCTGATCAAAGGCGCCACCAACCTTAAATCTGAGAGAGACGACCTAGTCTGGGAAGATCGTATCCGACTTCCCATACATTGGTCCGTGCATATTCTTCGTTTAATGGTTGCGTAATTCAGACTTCTGCACGACCATTTGTATGTAGCCTTTTCGCCAGGTATGACTTTTCTCTCATTTTCTTAACTGTGTGTAACATGTAATTGGGTTATGTTGATTTGTTCGATTTAAGCTCTTGCCTACCTGGTGAATAAACTATTGTTATTCCTTTCTAGCTTGCGTGGTCTCTGTGCCTTCTAATCTTTTTAGTCTTTCTAGCCCCCCGTCTCGGCGAATACCAAGGGGGAAATATCCTCCCTGAGGAACTACTGGTCAGCGGCCCGGTGTGAAAATTGGTTGGTTAAGTTGATTTAGGCAGCCAGGACCTACCAACAACGGATTCATAGCCCATGTGTGGAGTGAATCTGGGTTCGCTGTAATTCAAGCCAAAAGATGCTGTTGCAGTGCTGGTTGACTTTCAGCCGCTAACCAAACCAACAAACCTTGGATTCGGACATGGTGTTAATACCCGGGAACATTAATGTAGCGGCGGTGGTTGTCTGTTAGGAATTCAAGGTATAGTCACTTCATGTTTGTCCTTAGAGTCTAAGTTACTGGTTATCACTGTTTCGAGATCCACGCAGGTGTTCCCTTAATTATCAATTCAAATTCTAATTTTGAGTCAGATATTTAAACGAGGATATAACTACATTTTGTATTCTAAATGTATTGTGGAGTCAGATTTGAAGCGAGAGTAACATTGTAATCGTTATGCTTAGTTTGCTTAAATCACTGATAAATCTAACGTTTTCAGTTGCTGCGTGTGTCCCAATGTGCACCTGGGATTATTCGCAGCACGACATAAAGTTAGATGATTCCGTGATTTCGGCATAGCCCCGTTTTCGAACGGAGAACTATTGAGAACACCTCAGGTAAGTCTCAAACTGGGTCCAAGGCGGGACACAGGCATAAAAGATTTAATTGACACGTTTCATTGCCTCATAACAGCTGGATCTACACGCGTAAACCTTCGCCCCCGGCTCCTCCGTCGTTGGTCGAGCTGTGTGGGTTTTACAACAGTTTGTTGAAGTCAAGAGATATGAGTATGGGGAAGTGACACAGCAGAGACTTCAGGCGATCAGGGCTCTTTGGCATGCTTCATCCCAAGTGAACTTTACGCCCTTCTTCAGTTGGTTGGTGAGACTGAGGGCAATCTCAGAAAAGTTCTTGTAGAACTTGCGGAAGTACTCGATCATTCCAAGGAAGCAATGCAAAGCTTTTTTGTTGTCAGGAACTGGAAAGTCCATGATGGCTTGGACTTTAGCATTTATGGGTGCCACCTTACCCTGGCCTATGACATAGCCAAGGTACGTGACAGTTCCACAACCAAAGTCACTCTTATTCAGGTTAACAGTCAGGGTAGCCTGGGTCAAGCGCTGGAACAATGTCTCTACATCTTTCAGATGTTCTTACCAGGAGTCACTCCATATGATCAGGTCGTCAATGTACGCACCCGTGTGTGGCAATCTGGCGATTGTAGACTATCATCCTTTGGAACGTGGCTGGGGCATTTTTCATGCCAAAGGGTAGGACTTCATACTGGTATAACCTCAAATGGTGGGGCAAAAGCAGAAATGCTCTTGGCCCTCTCAGTTAAAGGCACACACCAATAACTCTTCAATAAATCAATCTTGGTCAGAAACTTTGCTCGCCCTACTCTATCGATACAATCATCAATCCTAGGTATTGGAAACACATCAGTTCTTGTTACAGCATTGAGTTTGCGATAATCTGTACAGAATTTAGTACTGCCATCAGGTTTTGGAACTAGCGCACAGATGAACTCCAATCTGAGTTAGAGTGTCTGATAATATCATGTTCTAACATGTACTCAACCTCTTTCTCAGCAATCTCTCTCTTTTCAGGATTCATCTGGTACGGATGCTGTTTTATTGGTTTGGCATCACCAACATCTACATCATGAGAGGCTATGGAAACTCTCTTTGGACCATCAGAAAATAGATCTTTATATTTCATGATCAACTTCTCTAACTGATCTTTCTGTGAGGGTTCTAAAGTGCTGGAGTTTTACATCAAGATTTTGCAACACTTCAGAATTCAACAATTTACATGAAAGAACTTCAGCTTTAATTCTAACCTCATCATCTTGAACCCCCCCCCCCCATCTTCACAAGTCTCGGCCAAAGGAGGATCTGAAGTGACAGCTGCAACCCTAGCATTCCTATCATAATAAGACTTCAACATGTTAATGTGACACAATTGTTTTGGCTTTCTCCTATCTGGAGTCTTCACAATGTAATTGAGATCATTGAGTTGGTGCTGGTCTGTTACTGCTACTGGCCTCTGGCTGTGCTGTAGCGCTGTTCGTTGGTGAACAATTTGCTTGAGTGGGGAGAGGAAGAGAGGAAGTCTGTGGGATTGAAGCAGAGAATTTTAGCTTGTCTAAACAGGTTTTTCTGAAAATATTTTGTGTGTTAAGACCAGGGATGAGCCGTCAGGGTAGGCAGGGTAGACACTGCCTACCCCAGGCTATCATCAAAAATAAAGTTGTTAACAATTATTGTTCATTTTAATATCTAATCTAATTTTGAAGCCATTTTATATTTAGTTTGTCTTTATGCTGTTGCTTTAAGTCATTGAGTTATAATGACACTACAGCGCCTGCCTCTGGCCAGGCAGGAGCTTTCAAATCAGTCTTATCTTTGAAGGGTAGGCACAGCTCTGACATGCCTTTAAATGACACGTTATCAGATACGTTGTGTTCGCGCATGCGCAGTATTTTTTCATATGCTTTATTATGTACGCAAAAAGGCAGGACGCTACGCTGCCTTTATGCGTAAGTGTCACAGGCTAGTAATTCAATCTGGACGTTCGGTGTCTTTGTGGATTCGCACCAATGAGTATACTGGAGAGGCCGCCGCTTCTTTCTACGAGCCCAGTTGAAGAAACCAATATGGCGTCAAGTGCACCGCACTCCTCAATTCCCCATTGACTGTAATGTAGAAATTCCAGCTATTATCCGTCGAACTAAGGGGTCTCCCGAAAAGATTTCAACATATTTGTGATCGGAAAACAAGGATAAACAGTCATGCGCAGTTTTACATGACACTGTTCGAGACGTCGAAAATATCAAAACATGTCAGAATGGGAAGCACAGCACTAACTAGCCACTTGTGTAGCTGGCGTGTTAGGTAATCGAGTCGCTGTCAACGGCTGTGATGGCAAACTTTATCTGTAATTTAGCTAGCTAGATAAACTTAGTTGGTACCATAAACTCATGTTGCTTACAAATGGTGATGGTCACTTAGCTCCTATGCCCATGAAATTTTAGCCAAGTTGCATATCTACATATAGCATTAGCCATAGCGAATGACCTCGTAAACTTCGTGTAACGTTAGTGGTGTTCATTCCGGATGAATTGTACAAATAAACGCATCCTTATCAGGCATCTGCCTATCTGGGTACTATTTAGTGAGCAAGCTTTGATTTTTTGTATTTATTTATTTTAATTACGACAATGCAATCCTAGCTGGGGCCATATACACTCATTGATTCACACATACGTCAATCAAATTTAAGGCTTAAATTTGATTAAACCACCTAACTAGTGTTATGTCATCTTGTTTGTTTTGGCAAAACAAACAAGATGACATCGCTAACGCAGCAAATATTTTGATTCTGTCAGGCTAAAGGCCAACCTCATCGGCTTATACAGTCCTACTATGGTCAAGGAAAAATCTCCCTAGCTTCAACTGCTGGCTTTATTGGTGGAGAATGACCTTGAACAAACTGTTCGAGGCCACAAAACTGCCGAAATTGGTGCCGACAATTCCAGCTACCACAGAGTCAGTGGAGCTGTCTTTTTTCTGCTTTAAAACGCGTCAAGACCTGCAATCGCAACAGTACGGAGCAGGGGAGACTTTCATGTTTCGCTATCATGTCAATTGAGAAAGAGGGACTTGTTAAGCTGAAGGCCAAAACAGAAGTTTTACAACGCTGTCATCAATGTCTTTGTCAAAAAGGACAGACGCATGGACTTCATATTCAAATAGCCTTAAGTGCGCTTTAACCACTTCTCTCCCCCTCCGCCCTCTTTTACGCACACAAGAACTTTCCGGACTGTCATGTCTGTCGTTATGCATCTAATAACAACCTTGTGGCTTAAGTTTTTTTTTAATTGTTGTTTGTTTGATAGAATTCTGTGGGTTTTTAGGTTTTGAAGTTTGTGTGTGTTGACATCATTTTGCGGTGAAGAGAGATGTGGTCAAAGATGGAATGTGTTTGAAGTGTACTTCGCTTGTCTGGTTAATATGGTTTAGCAATAGGAAGATTAATTGCATTAAGTATAGGGAGGAGATCCACTTAAGCATGCATCGGTGCAGGCAAGCCGCTACGTTGTTTTGCGCGCTTTCATCAACTTTCTCTCGCTAGAGCCTTCAACTTTTATTCAGACATAAAAGCGAAATTTTAAAAAAAATTGAACCTTCAAGATTATTTGAAAACAAAGTACACATTCATTCTGAATGCATACAATAAATCAAATTCGCTAGAAAACGTCAAAAACTTCAAACAATTCACATTAAATTGGTTTTAAACCTCCCTCCTATGCGCACATAGTGCGACAAGTTAAATAATACATTGATAACTCAAACACGGATTTGATTTCACTCTTAACAGTTTCAAAATAAACTAAAAGTCAAAATCTAACGAAAAACGCAACTTTGTGCATGTCCGGTGTCTTTCAAGTGTCCTTTAAGTCCCAATAAATTCGTTAATCTCCGCAAATGCATGATGTCATCAATCCAGATTCGCAGTGTTACTATGTACAGCATTCAACAGTTTTTGGAGTAATTATGTTTTATTTTGCCGGTGTTTTTACCGCTGACTTTATACATAAAATATTAATTCGTTTTTACGTTTCGGTCTGCCACTGCCTACCTCGACCCAAACCTCACGGTTCGTTACTGGTTAAGACTCAAACAAAAATATAGATTAGATGATTTGCTCCTGAGGTATAACCTTTGTCGCTGTAGGGACAGGGAGAATCTTCCCCCCGTGTTTTTTTCCCCCTTTTACCCCCTGCAACAACTCGGTGAGCAAACAGCCGAATTAAGTCGCTAATCTGGTCAAACAAGGCGATAGGGGGTTTTTGGGGGGTTTCAGTCTCCTGGGAGCAAAGCAAAGCAAAGTAAAATTAATTAAATGCTTAATTTAAAGAATAAATTAAATGCTAAGTAATTGTCCAACTGAGTGAATTGTGCGATATACAAAGTAAAACAGTTTTAAAGGACTGTGGTACTGTCACCTGGTTTTTCAGTAACTTAGCTGATTTAGGAAACGAACCCTTGCAAGCTCTCAACGCCAAGAATATATTCCAATTACCTGGATATCTAACTATAACCCGGCTTGGTTTCAAACTTGGTGGCTTGCCTTTCATACAGTCTTCTAGCAAATAATTATTGACGTTCACCAGGGTTTTTTTCGTCCCCTTTGTTCTCTATCCTGACTGCATTACTGCATAAACGCATTGCCAAGCTTGAATATTAACGTGAACTGCGGTTTTGTCTTTCTCACAGTTTATTATCACCTAAGGGCTCTTCTGATTAGACACATTGCAAATATCCTATCTTTGTATTTTCCTCTGGTGACTGTGTCTTGGTCAGCTGATTAAAGTTTAACCGCTTGCTCGAGTGCTTAGGACAGCTTGTTGGGGGTGGTATGTGTTTAATTAGCATAGTAAACGACTTGTTTATTCGGTTTTAATTGATTCGTTTTAATTTATGGGAACTAGGGCTTTACTCTTTTCTCGGTACCCTTGGTTGTATTTACGGCTAGCTAGCTAGATAAGTACTTCTGCATTTTTAGTTGGGGATCTGAGATTTAGTATTTAGTTACTAGGGCAGCAGTCATTTGACTTGCCCGGTCACTTAGGTTGGAATTTAAAAGGTAAGTTTTTATCGGATTGCTCCGCCTCTTCCAGTTTCTCCTGGGTGTTGGAGCCACTGTGTTTTCATCTGGGTTCTCAGCTAAGCCCTGTGATATTGTTAGTTTAGTATATTAACAGTACTGGGAATAGATAAACTCAAACCAGCTTATTAGGAGTGCTTATTATATAGAGTTTGGCTCAATTTGGTACTTCATTTCTGTGAACTGAAACTAAGCCCCCGTTAAAAGAGGCTTATAATCCATTTACATAGTTTCCCCACGGTTTCTATTGTGACTGCTGCTTAGGGCTTCTTAGGTTAATAAATTAATGAATTTTGGTTCATCAGCTACTGTCTCGGCATTAGTAATTTTCTTTTCTCTAGGGTAAGCGAGATCATTAGGTAGGGGGTTCAAAATGTGGCCAAAATTATGTGACAGTTGCAGGATGATCACACTTTTGGAAAGAGATTTCCAGGGTGGGTTTGTCTGCCACCGGTGCCAGCTAATTGAACATCTGGAGAGCAAGATCCTTGATCTTCGGGACCAGTTGGCGGCGCGACATAGTTCGCAATCAGTAGAGTTCCTAGAGGAACTAAGTACTGTTGTTTTGAGAAATGGTGTGTACGCCAAGGCAGGGTGGTACTGGGATCCCAGGTCAGGCTGGGTGAGAAAGTCGGGTGACTGTAGGTTGACAGCATAGGAAAGGGCTTGCACGGCATACAGCGACAGCTCCTCCATTGGTTGAGGTGTCCAACCGATTCCGGCCCTTGCAGGAACTTGACTTGGCCCCTGACCCTGAGAGTGAGGGGACTGATGAGCAGCAGGGCACCCTGTTGGCCTCTACCCCTCAGAAAAGAGAGTTAGTGATAGTGGGGGACTCAATACTTAGAGGTTCTAGATAGCTTAGTCTGTTCGCGTGACAAGGAGTCTTGTACGGTGTGTTGCCTGCCTGGTGCCCAGTTAGGAGACCTCCTGGAGCGTTCGGACAAGTTCCTGCCCAGAGCGGGGAGGGATCCAGTTGTCATGGTCCATGTTGAGACAAATGACATAGGTAAGGGTAGGTTTGAGGTTCTGCAAGGCAAATTTGTGGAATTAGCTGAGAAGCTTAGGAGCAGATCCTCAATGGTAGTGTTGTCTGGGATTCTACCTGTACCACGTGCAAGCAGAGGAAAGCAGAATTTTATTTGGAGATTTAACAAGTGGCTACGAACCTGGTGTAGGAAAGAGGGGTATTGGTTTATAGGGCACTGGTATTTTTTCTGGGACGGGTGACCTGTTCAAGCCTGATGGGCTGCACCTGAACCGGAGGGGTACCTTTGCACTGGGTCAGCGTATGTTGAGGGTAGCACAGGATTATTTAAACTAGGGACTTGGGGGGGCAGGGAGGTTAGTGAGTGTTACACATAGGGAAATGCAGACTGCCCCGATGGAGGCTGACGGCATTACATGCACTTCTGATAATATACTTTTAAAGCAACCAAGCGTAGTGGGGGCCTTGAAGCAGCGGCCACATGGGAAATCAAGGGGGCAGAGCATTAGTAATAACCAGAAATGTTTTTACTTAAATGCAAGACGCATAAAAAATACATTTCCAGAGCTTGAGGCTGTTATAACTAGTGAGGGCTATGACATTGTTGGGATTACAGAGACATGGCTAAGTGAAGAGGATGGTTATAGAAAGTTATAAGCTCTTTAGGAAGGATAGATGTAATAGGCGAGGAGGGGGCGTAGCAATCTATGTGAATGAAAACATAAATGTACAGGAAATTCCCGAAATTGAACATTCCTTACCCTGTGAAGATATCTGGGTCAGGCTCATTGGCAAATACAAGACAGGTTTCAACATAGGTATATGCTATCGATCACCAGCTTTGGACAGTACAGTCTATGAAATGCTTTTTAGGAGGATTACACAAGCTTGTAGAGGTGGAAGGACTATTATTATGGGAGACTTAAATTATCCTGGTATCAATTGGGAAATGGTGAAAGGACAGGTCAGGGGGGAGGAAGAATTTCTAGATTTTATAAATGATAATTTCTTGGTGCAGTATGTTAATAAATCTACAAGAGAGAAGGCAATTTTAGACTTAGTGCTCTGTAATGACTCAGATAGAATTAGCAATGTTGAGGTACTGGAGCCACTTGGGACAAGTGATCACTCTGCTGTTAATTTTGATTTTTCATTGGAAGTTTAAAAAGGTGTATTCAAAAACAAAAATGTTCAATTTTAGGCGAGCAAACTTCGACAGGATGCGCTCATATCTAAGTAAACTAAAATGGGAGACACTCCTGGACTGTTAGTCCGTAAATGAGATGTGGGAAAAATTTTAGGGGGTTTTACTTAAATCACAATGCAGATTAATTCCAAAGGTATCCAAAAGTAAGCTGAAAAAGTAAAATCCTCAGTGGATGACTAGAAGTATTAGTAGGATTTTGAGGGAAAAAAGGAATCTTTGTTATCCTTTATGTAAATCTTATAATGAGAATACCAAGGCTGAATACTGTAAAATGTGGGTTGTGGTCAAAAAAGAGCTGAGGAATGCTAAAAGACTATATAAAAGATAAATTGTAGAGGGGGCAAAAACTAACCCCAAGCGCTTCTTTCAGTACTGTAGCAGAAAAAGGAACGTTAAAGAGCAGGTTAAGAGCATAAAGAATAAAAACGGATAGGTGCTATTTGATAACAAGGATATTGCGGATGCTTTAAACAGTTACTTTGTGGAGAATTTTACCTCAAAGGGGGTCTTTATTTGGCCAGAAGGCATGTTAAATGCTCAAGATTATTTAGCAGAAATTGATGTTCGGGATAAGGCGGCAGGTCCTGAAGGCTTATATCCTAGAGTGCTCAGGGAAGTTAGTGAGATCATCTTTAAGCCGCTATCCACCATCTTCAGGCGGTCGTTAGAAACTGGAGAAATACCAAATGATTGGAAACAGGGCAATATTATACCAATATATAAGAAAGGGGATGGTACCGATCCAGGAAATTACAGGCCAGTCAGTTTAACTTGCATTGCGTGCAAAATATTGGAATCTATCATAAAAGATGAGCTAGACTTATTTCTTGACTTGAACGGAACAGTATCCTGAGGGATAGCCAACATGGTTTTCGTAAGGATAGGTCATGCCTGACAAACCTTCTGGAATTATTTTGAAGAGGCCACCAGGACTTATGACCAGAGCAGGGCTTATGACATCATATACTTGGATTTTCAGTTCAGAAAGCATTCGATACAGTACCGCAGAAGAGACTAATTTTTAAATTGAGCTCCATTGGAGTTACAGGAGGTATTCTGGAGTGGATTCAAGACAGGTTACAAGACAGAACACAAAGAGTGGTGGTCAGTGGTATCTCATCTGAGCTTGGTATGGTGGGGATTGGCGTCCCCCAGGGATCGGTGTTGGGGCCCCTGCTGTTCCTCATCTACATTAATGACCTTGATAGTAATATTGAGAGCAGATAGGTTAAATTTGCAGATGATACTAAATTGGGGGGTTTGGCAAATAGTTTAGGGTCCACTAAAGTGATTCAGGATGATTTAAATAGAATCCAGAATTGGGATGAATGAAAATAAATGAAATTAATGTAGCAAAATGTAAAGGAGTACATGAAGGTAATAAAAACATTAGACAGGATTACTTCATGGGAGGTTTAAAACTGGAATGTGCTTTACAAGAGGAAGATCTGGGAGTGATTGTTGACCAAACCCTCACAGGCTCTAGCCATTGTGCCGTAGCAGTTAAAAAATCCAATCGGATGCTGGAATACATTGCCAAAAGTATTGAGTACAAATCTAAGGAGGTGATGCTCCTTTTGTACAACACATTCGTCAGACCACATCTGGAGCATTGTGTACAGTTCTGGGTACCATACATTAAGAAAGATATAGAGGCTCTTGAGAAAGTTCAGAGAAGAACCACTAAGCTTATTCCAGGTATAAAAGATGAAAGCTATGAGAAGAGGCTGAAGATCCTTAATCTCTTTAGTCTTAGGAAAAGGAGAGTAAGGGGTAATTTGATTGAGGTCTTTAAATATGTTGAGGGATTAAAAAAGTGAATTATGTAGGATTCCTTTGACCAAGTGTTGTGAGTAGAACTCAGGGTCACAAATGGAAGTTGACCAAAGGTAAATTTAGCACTGATATTCGGAAATATTTCTTCACCCAAAGAGTAATTTCAATGTGGAATAGTTTGCCTGACCATGATCACCAAGTTTTCATTTTTCCCTGACTTGATTTCAAGTTCCTTTGGCTTGGTCACGAGCTGCATGCAGTCTTTTGTTGAACTTGCTAACAGTCTAACAGACTGATATGCGGCTCTATCTCTTACCATTGTTCACTCAACAATAGCAAAGGTTCTCTCGCTTCATGGCCGAAGACTAGCTCAGACGGACTGAATCCAGTAGACTCCTGCACCGTTTATCTAGCTGCAAACAACAGCAAATTAACACCTTCATCCCAGTCTTTCTCATAGTCATAACAATAAGTACTCATCATTGTCTTGAGAGTGGAATGAAAATGCTCTGAGGCACCCTGACTCTCTGGATGATAGGCAATGGAAAGAATCTGCTTCGCACCTAGTTCATACACTACCTACTGAAACAATCCGGAGGTGAAATTGCTTCCTTGGTCTGACTGAATTTCCCTGGGAAGGCTAAACAATGTGAAAAAGCCTTCGAGATTGCAGTTGCCTTGATTTTGCGTAGAGGGATGGCTTCAGGGAATCTGGTAGATGCACACATGATTGTCAACAAATACCGATTTCCAGACCTAGTCTTGGGTAATGGACCAGCACAATCAATGATGACCTTGAAGAAGGGCTCCCCAAATGCTGGGATAGGCTGCAGTGGAGCTATAGGTGGGTCTAACTGGTGTTTTCCAACTACTTGACAAGTGTCCTGTAACTAAATCTGACTTCAAGAATACAGAGCGCAGGGGTACAGATACAGTCCTCCCTTCAATACCTTACAAGTATGAAATCCCCAGAAGCGGTCTCATCACGTAACTCCAAGGAGTCCATCAACAAAAGTGACTGAGAAGCTCCGGTATCCCTAAGGATATATTTGGGGACAGGAGGAGAATGCTCTATCAGAGCCATAAATCCCTCTGACACAAATGGAAGAAATTCCTCCGACACAAAGTCAGCAGTATCAGGCTTCTTAGCCCCACAAGGAGCAGGCAATTTAGCAGATCGATAATCTACTACAGGAGTTTCTAACCTTGTCTTCACAAAGGCATTGGGTTTGGTATCCTTTTCTTTCTTAGCTTTTAGGAACCAACAGTTAAGTGTAACATGACCAGATTTCTTCCAATAATTGCAAACTAGACCACTTTTGTCACTGTCAGCTTTTACACTTTCATCAAACGTGTGACTGGATTTCTGAGCACCATCACCAGATGTCTTTGTCTTTGGGTGAGGAATCTTGGGTATCACCGTTACCTTTCCTCTGAAATTGGAACCATCTATTGCTACTGCTAGACTGAAAATTGGACTTATGTGTGAGAACATATTCTTCTGCAAATTTTGCAGCTGATTGCAAATTCAGTGCTTGCTTTTCATTAAGGTATATCTTAATATCATCCTTAACACAGTTCTTGAATTCTTCAACTGACACCATCTCTTTCAGTGAGTTGAAATCATCCTTGACCTCCATAGAAGTACACCAGCGCTCAAAGCAAACCTTCTCGTTAGCAAATTCCACATAAGTCTGATTGTCAGATTTCTTCAGACCTCTGAATTTCTGTTGGTAAGCCTCTGGAACCAACTCATAAGCTGTCAAAATAACCTTTTTGACAACCTCATAATCAGAGGAATCATCTGCAGACAAAGCCGAATAGGCTTGTTGAGCTTTACCCTTGAGGACAGTTTGCAACATCAGAGGCCAGTGTTCCTTTGGCCACTGGCAACTCTTTGCTACCTTTTCAAAACACTGGAAATAGTTGTCAACCTCCTTTTCCTTTTCCTGGCTAGCACAAAATTTTTCAGCTTCTATTTTGATTTTTTGTTGCTCCCTTTGGAGCTTTCTTCTCTGTCTAACTTCTGTAAATCAAAATCTCTCTGTCTTTCTCTTTCTGCTCTTTTGTCTTTCTCTCTCTCTTTTGCTAATTTTACTTTCTCAAATTGCCTTTCTTTCTCTCTTTCTGCCCTCTCAAATTCTCTTTGTTTTTCTCTTTCCTCCCTTTCAGTCTCTTGCAGTTTTAGTTTAAGTTCAATTTCTACATTTGGATTTTCCACTGGAAACTGTTCCAGATCTCCTGGTACAAACACATTTTCATAAATGTAATATTCAACCATCTCTCTAGCCAGTCTTGCTTTTCGCATGGTTGGTTTTACCTCTGTCAGCTCTGTCTGCATATTTCTGTCAGTTCTGTCTTTTTAAAAGACTTCAAAACCTCTACGGTTGGTGATGCCTAGAAATCATCCATTGCTGTAGATCGGTCAATATATATAGGAAAATAAAAATAAAAAAATTTTACAATTTGAACTATTAGATTTTCAATAAATGACTCACACAATTGTCTATCCCGGACTTGAGCCCCCAATTTTTTTGGCCCCAATTTGCTACGGCAAATCAGACAGCAAGTGATGACAGACAAAATTTTAAAACTTGAACAGATTTATTAAATAAAGCACTGATCAAGATTGATAATATAAAAAAATGAGATAGTTACAGAGATGGAGTTGCTTTATGCGATGTTCTGGGACAGGGAAATGCTCCAACACAGGCAAAAATCCACAAAAAGCTTCACAAGTCTTGAAAAGAGTGACAAGTCTGGTCAAATGTATCCTCCTTGCAATTTCTCCTACTACTTTACTCACTCAATTTTTCTCCTTATATTCTCTTTTCCAGCCCACACCCATCTCTCAGACTTTTTTCAATTCTCTGGGACTTTCCCCTCTCAGACATGCCCAGGACATGGCCAAAACCTAGCTCCAGACTGGCTTAACAAAAAAAAGTCAATAATGCCATCGAGTGGCTTCTTTTTTTCCACATGACAATATCTGTTAAGGTTTTTGTGCGATGGGAAAAAACTGGTTTGCCAACCACCAATTATCATAGTAGAAGAAGAAGGTTTTATTTTTTTCTGTGATTACTGAAGATGGCAAACCAGCTTACATGCTTTGTATCCTTCCGCTTAAGTCCTAAACCTTTTCTTTGAATCCTCAAATTTCCATAGAAAACTCCCTAATATAAAAAGCATAATGCCTAAGTAACTAAAATATATTAATATGACAAAAAATTAAGGCAGATTGGCAAGGATGGAATCAGATAATGACTTGCAGTCAAGCAGATTCACTTTCATAGGATGTATGTTGCATGTGCAGTAATCGTGCCTCAGCTCCTTTAAGCTTTCTACCGCAATTTGAGAGTGAAAAACATTTTTTCTTTCCAAAAATGTTTTTCACTCTCAAATTGTGGTAGAGGGTATTCAGTGCTAGTGAGGAAGTGGGTTCTCTGTTAGCAAGCAATATTTGGAAGAACACCAATCAGGGTTGCACGACCTTGAAAAGTCCTTGAATTTTTCACATGATACGGGGAAACTTCATGAATTGTGCTGTAAATTTGACAATAAGTACTTGAAGATAAGAAAAATACGCTTGAAACATCTAATATTGTAAAATTATATTTTGTTTCATACTGATTGAAATTCAAACCCGGGATGATTAGGAAGCTTATACACAAACTCACACGTCCGATTAACATAACATAACATAACATAACATGAATGGCGAGAACAGGCCGTTTAGCCCAACTACGCTCGCCAGTTTCTTTATATTATGGTGAATATATCCCTTCAGATACTCAATGACTCAGTGGTATCTAGCTTTAAGTCAAGCTGCTCTCTCATGGAAGGAGAACTCATTTCTACTTCTTTGCTAGAGGTCAAGGCACATAAACAAATGCACGCACTGGTGTTTATGGCATGCACTTTTATCCCATTAGTGTGAAAGATCAATAGCAACAGCTCTGTGCTCTGCCCTACTTCCAAGTTTGTACTGAGCAGTAACAATCTCGACTGCAAGGGTATTGTTTCTTGACCAGTCACGCCTTGGTGTCTCGTTACTTCTTTCCTTAATCTGCACATTTTACTGAATGACTTAGGCTTTAACAGAAAATTTTCCTTGCACTCGCCATCAGAAAAATACTCTCTCCCTCTAATCTTTACTCCTGACCCGCATTCAACATGCACAGGAAGCCCAGGGGTGCGTTTCCCAAAAGCACAGATGCTAATTTACATTGCTGGAACCACGGCACCAACAGTGAGTGGATGAACTATCCAAGCTGCTAACTTAGTCAGCAACTACGCATTTGGGAAGTGCACCCCTGTGTGTCTATCTAATTTGATACCAAATGTGTGGCGTCCATGCACAGCACAACAATTATTTTCAGGTGATGAAACGAATTTAACAGCCTCAAGCTACAAGAGGAAATTTTACCTAATTTCAGCAGTCTCAGTGCAGTATACTTTGTGAAATTATTTTTGCATAATGAAATGTGTTTTTGTCAATTTACCAATTGCCACGCTAATATCCAATTGCTCAATAGCGCTGCACATTTTGTGAAACACTCAGATTGGACAAATGTGCTTGGCATATCCAGTCATCTTTAAATTGAGTTGTTTGGATCAGTCTTAAGATAAAGAGGAGCTTACACAAGTGGGTGTGTCGTATTAAAATTAGAAAACAAGTTGAGCAAATTTTTGTTTGTTGCAGACTTTAGCGATTACAACTGAATCACGGAATTTAATGGAAAATAAATGTAATTCCCGTTAGCGCCTTAATGCTATTTCCCATTATTTTAGCACGGAGTTTGCAGCAACTAATCATATCTTCAGCATCCGATTAACCACTCTCAAACTTGTTTTCAAAAATAAAAAAGCTTATTTTTTATATTAAAAAACTAATTTCCCAGTGTCACTTTCGTGATGTATTCCGTCAAACAAGTGCCTGAACTCTGACATTTGTTTTTGTGCTCAAACAATGTTTGAATAAACAAACTTAGACCCCAGTTGTGATGTTCAGTTGTCAATGTAATAAATTCTGTTCATCCCCCACTTGTCAATACAACGATTTAGAGGAGCTCATTATAATTTCAATGCGGAAATTCCGTCAACTGTCACGTAACGTTCATGAACGGCTTTCACCGACCATAATTTCCACATTTCAACATCTACATCACGGCCGAGGTTGTCAGTTCTTGTTTTCGATGCTACCCAGTCGTTGGATCCGAGGATAAAGCAGGAAGCAGCAGGATGGCGTTCCGCCAACTCAGGTAGGTTTTTCCGTCAACTCATTTCCACCAATCACGTTTGTTCTAAGAATTACGTTTGTGCAAACAAGCAGTCTTTTGTGGATTATCATATAGATGCAAGATGTAACCTTCTGACGTAAAATTAGTGGGAATATCAAGCAAACTTAAGCTCGTTACCCTCATTGTTTTGCATCCGAGAAGTGGATGCACTAGGTTGTGTATGTTTTGACCTATTTTAAAACACAACAATGGATATCACTTCACGGCTGTCAAGGGTCATGATCGTTCCAAGTATTCTCATTTTCGGTGTTCCTTCGGCCTGTGACAGGTTTATTGCGTGTTCTGTACTTTTTTTGGTGATTGTATCGCTAACACTATATCCTGGTTCAGGGTAGTTAGCATATTGCGCGATTCACTCAAATTTTCCACGCAGTGCGCAGTTGTGATTACAGTCTTCTCATAATCATGTCATTGTTGCGTTTGTGACAAAAATAGTGTCTAAACGTCAGGCCTGAATACTATTGGTATTCCGGGTTGGTGACCCCTGCACTACAACTTCACAAAACAAACTGTCCTGTGCAATAGACACTTCATCAGAATCTTCCATGACAAAATTGCGATTATACCTCTACCTCCTCTGCGGAAATATGGGTTGATAATGCTCAATCCTTTTTGAAACGACGCAAGTCGTGAACTAATATATTTAAGGACAAAGAAAATTGTTGCAACTAAGGTTGAGAATGATCAAAATTCCATGCCAGTTGTTTTTTTCTGTTGTTCCAATTTTACTTTTGTGGAGATGTTCTATTACATTCCAGAATATATTTTTCAAAAGAGAAGTACTGATACTTTTGACTTTTTTTTTCCTGGCCACTTCCTCCACCTCACGTAGTTCGACCTCCACCGTCTCACTCGGTACCGGGTTCTCTTCATCGCCTCACTTACTGTAAGCTCACTTATGAGACCATCATTGTCTGGTACTATTGTGGTCCATTCATGAGTTCAACTAATAATAACCCATTACAAATGAAGGACAGCAGAATAACAACCATTTTATTGTTGCATGTATAGAAATAAACACTGCTTTATTTTGTGTCAACAATCCTTGCATATCATGACAAGAGGTGCATAATACAATACAAATTAAAGGGTTTAGGAGATTACAACCATTTAAAGGACAGTTCTGATGTATGTAAAGTTCAAATGAAACCAGGAACATATCATCAAAAGTTACATCATGGAAGTGACATTAATCACGTAAGTGTTGTTTTTCCGTCCAACATTTTCATCACGCATGTGACGTTCACCTAGTTTATTATTTTATAACCAAAGCTGGCTTGTATTTATTATTGAAAATAGATGCTCCTTGCCACCAACAGCAGAAAAAATATGTATTGGTACAACAACGAGGGTCTGTTTTGTAAAAAAAAAAGAATCTTAACTGAGTGTGACCCAAGGCCAGCTCAGTGTCAACTATATTTTTGAGGCCTTCAAGTTGTATTTGGCAAATGTTTGAACCCTATCCTTTACAAAAAAGCATTTTCTTACTGAAAAACAACAGAATCTCTTTCTTTTCATAATTTTGTGGATTTTTGGGAGGACTTGCTTGTCAATGTCACGTAAGTGACGATTTTCATAAGGTCACACATCAAGCGAAATAACGACTTTCCAAACAGTAGCATTATCTTGTCTTCTATTTCACTGAATAGTACGTTAATTGAACTACCTGAACCCAATTAATGGTTATCATGAGGCATGTTCTAAAATACAATGTCTGTATCACACTTCTGCACCCTTTTACATGGATGGACCCTTAGAGCGGTTAATTTGCCCTCGTGAGCCACGTTAACAGAAATATCTATGAAGAATAAAAACCACACCGACATTGCATTGTATTGAGAAAAAAACTGCATTGAATGAGAGGAAATAATGTAACCAATCAAATGAAAGAAGTTGTAGCAGTCTGAACAGATAAAAAATAATTTATTCAAGAAGCAAATCATATTGAGTCGATCCAGTTTTGTGTTTTGATAATGTAATAAATTTCACAAAGTTTTTTGAAAGACCTTAAAATGCCTATGTCGATAGCAACCTAATTTGGGAGTTCCTGATTTTCTCAGTGTCTAATTTGATCTGTTTAAAACATGATATTACTTGAAATTGCCAGCAATATAGAAATTAACACTATCTTCAAGGGTATTTTATTCTTCATGGCATGCATGTATCTATAAAAATTTGGCTAAAAGAGTAAATGAACAGCTCTACACATGAAATACACCTAATTAAGACTTATTAACAGCTTGTTAATTGTGGTTGGAAAAAAATTCAGCATATACAGTGGGCCCTCAGGAATAACACTGAATACCTCTGGTCTACTGAGTAGATGGCCAATGTTACCTCATTTGCTAACAAACCAATGTTCCAATATATGGCGGCAATGGACGCACTGAAATGATGATAAACAAATTATGATGGTGTCTCCTGGTTTGGCGTATAATTAACGCATAAAGAAAGTGCTTAAGAGCACTCGAGGGGTCCTTGAAAAGTCCTTGAATTTTTTTTGCTGTGGGCTATATGAACCCTGCCAATTATTTTCTTTGCCAAGTTATCACACAAGAATTGTATTTCCTTCAGATTGATAGATAGTTCCCAATTCTCAGTTTTTTTTGGGTTTTTATTTTTGTTTTTAGCTTCAGCCATGGAGAAACATTTGTTTGATAGCAACATTACCATTTAAGAAGAGTTTTGCATTATTTATGTTTTTAAAGGAGAGCAGACAGGCCTGCCCTCATTTTACATTACTGAAAGTTGTTCAGACAACACCCAGTACTTTGAACGCAAAACCTTACTTCACTCTCTTACCAGCTGTCCAAACTAATATCAGAATGACTAACTAATGGAGGCAAAAAAGAATGAGGGGAGGGACTATTGGATCTGCTAGGAAGTCTTCAAAAATCAATGTTGACAATTCAAGAAATAAACCAAGTTCTTTCTTACATGGACAACAAAAATATCCCGTTCCTAATCATAGATCTCTTGCAAGCTGAGCCCATCTAAAACTGTAAAACAGCTTGCAGATGTTAAAGTATGAGTCAATGCACTCACTCAACAGCAGCTGGTGCAAGCGTGAATCTGACATTGTGGTTTGCTTTGGGACACTAATTAAAATATACACAAGCCCGACTCACATACTAACAACTAGATCTGATAATAGAACTAAATTCCATACCAGATATTTTGCTCATCAGATCAAAGGTTTTCAAGTGATGAAATATTCAAAGGGATTTAACAGTGGGTGTTGCATAATCATACACAACATAGAGATTGCATGGCATGTACATTCTTCAGCAGGAACAAGCCTACATTAATTAGTTTCATGTCTGATTACAGGGAATTTTTCTTATTTTGTTTCAAAAACAGCATATGAAATTAATTGCAATTTCCAACCCTCAGTGCTTGTACCTGAATTTTCACCCAATCAAAAGGGTAAGTGGTATTGTTATTTATTTATTTTTTTGAGGCATTCATTTGGATATTTTGCATTTATTTGTCTGTCAGCGGTATTGGACAAAACCATCACCTCAAATTACAATAAATTTTCCAGAAAGGGGTGTAATGGTCCAAGGCTATCCCGATCAACATTTGGACGTAGCTAGGTCAAGGAGAAGGTAACTGAAAAACTGGGTGAGATATGTTGTGCCAGGCACTACTTGTTATGACTTGTGATTGCTAAAGTTTCTGATGACAGGGTTTGTACAGCCCAGGGCCAACAAAATTCAAGGACCCCTCAAGTGCTCCGAAGCACTTTCCTTACTGGTAAATTATGAACAAAATCATTTAAGTACATTGAAAAAAAGTGAAAGAGTTCCACACAATGGAATCAAATGACTTTCAATTAATTTAATCAGCCAAAAATCTAAGATTTTAGTCTCAAGTCTCTTAAAACAGTTTTGTGGAATGTTTTCACTTTTTTTCAGGATACCAATTTGATTTGTCATCATTTCGATGCTTCTCTTCTGGATGCGGGAGATCACTGGCCTGCTGAATCCAAGCAGAAGAACATTCGGCAAGACACTATGAGTGACTTGACACAAGGGATATATGCCATGTGAGAATGAGGATGTGTAGCGACAAGAATGTTGCATTTCCTTTGAATTCATGCAAGCGTGCATGACCTTCTCTTCTGGATGCAGGAGATCAGCGGCCTGCTGAATGCAAGCAGAAGACCGGCACTGCACAGGACGCGGAGATGAACAGCAAACCAAGCTCGGGACATCGCCTTCCCAGAATCGGTCATGAACTGGGGCTTATCTCCTCTTGCATTGGCTCACCATTTCAGGGACCGAAAAATAGAAGAAAAAGGACAAAATGCAGTATAAGTTCTGGCAATGACCACAGAAGTGCCTTTACCACATTCATGAGTTTGGAATGTTTGAGGTTGCTAGTGAACATACAGTTATCGGAGGAGAAATCAGAAATGGTGAGGTCGTGTAAAGGATTAAATTTCTCTGAAGGTGTAGTGAATTCCCCACATCTAAGGACCCGAAAGAAAGCTGTAAGACAGACTACTTCCAACAATACATCTACATAAGGACTAAAACACCCAGCTCTTAAGTGCGATACCAACTTTTGCACCAAATAAAGTGTGAGGGAAGAGCACCTATCATTGCCATCTGGATGAGTCTTCTTTAATTATTATGTGAATGGATCGATTTCCAAGCAAGCTAGTGACTGAAGGATCTAAACATCTAGGATCTAAACACTAGACCCCAGCAATTCATGCTTTAGTAGAACGGGGATGAATTTTATGAAACTCTGAACAATGCATTATAAAGGCACAGATCATGGAAATGTTAACCGGTAGAACTGGGAATAAAAACCTGCACAAAAAGAGAAGTACGACCAGCAGCCTCATAAGCTTTTGAAGCGTTTTTGACAACCAAACCTCCAGAAACCAACCAAACCCCCAAAACCAAAGGAGGGAGCCGCGTCAGTGAAGACCCGAAGGTGACCGATGACTCCGGCCTATACCTATCCTTGCGCAACCATGACCAAAAGCACAAATAAGATTTTTAACCTTATAATTTGACGGTTTTATGCAAATTGATTACAGATTAAGAAAGGTCGAGAAGCCAGTTCACAAAAGAAGTTGAGGTGCCTCAACAGGGACAACAATTTGCGGTTTATCATAGACAAAGCCGACATTGCACTCTCCCTAACCTCCCTGATTCTGCGCTATATATCCTGCAGTAGAGAAGCTTGCATTTTAACGGAGTCAAGAGAAATACCCAAAACTCCAATTCCTGTGCAGTACCCCAGTTTCTTGAAAACGTCTTTAAGTGTGAAGATGCTGCGACTTGGTACGGAATAGGGAAAGTATTATCTAAAAGTCGTCTAATAAATGTAAAATGAACGGCAATTTGTAAAAATTCAGAAGTATCCAGCAAAAAGAATCCAGCCTCCAGTTGTATGCTGGAGAGAAAAGAAAAAAAAATCAAGACATCCACATTGTGTTAAATATCAGAATTCTTGACTTTTTCAGAGGTACCGTCTGTAACCAATAGAATAAATGTATCTCAGCAAAATCCCCCAACTCAGAAATTTTTCAAGAAGGCATGTTTCACTCATACACTTGACATTTGAAAAAAAAAGTACATTGTGTTAACAGCCATGGCTTTGGTGTTGCATTTAAAAATAAAAATAAGAAGACAAAAATACTTGGGGAGAGAGAGCTGCTGTGTCCTTGATCTAACTTTCTTTGCGACAGCTGGTTTTCAAGCTGAATTTCAACAGCAAAGTAATCCTCACTGCCACTATAACATTATGCTATTGGCAGTGTACATTGTGCATCAGATCTGAAGTGCGTTCCCAGCTCAAGACTGCCACCCCTGCTAGCAAGCAGTTGCTTTAGTTGAAAAGCATCTCTTCATTTCATTTAAGAGACTGTTGGTGATTTGAGTGTATTTGCAGGTTTTTCTTGATGACCATATGAGGAAGATCTATTGGAGCTTTGACTTGGGAGATGATGGGGCTATCTTCTCATGTCTGGAGGGCACTTTGACATTCTGCTCACTCTCTGATAGCTTTCCCAATGAATCCACCATGTTTTTCTCAGAGATGGCCAAGCTTCCAGACTGGCTGGCGTCCTGCTAATTCTAGATCAAGGCTCTGGCATACGAAACCGTCGGCAGTCGGAAAATGTAGAAATTTGTCATGCACAATATCTTTGCGCAAAAATAGAGTGCCAGAACAGAAATCTGCCCCCTTTCAATGATGCATTTACCCATAGCCACCATTAATCACAGTTTTCTGCATCGCTCGCTTCATTACTGGTGTCTATTCTCAGCCTGTCTGCCATAACTGAGAAGACATCTGATTTTGTTTGTTGTTTTCCAATTTGGCAACAGCATATCTTTGGCTACTCTTTTTTTCTAACGTGAATTTCAATAAAGTTTCTCCAATTTCATGCTTGCTATCCATGAGGGTTCATGCAGAGGTAGCATATAATCAATTTCACATGTACACCAGCGGTTTTTATAAACAGAGTAACAGGGGCGCAGCGCCCCCTTACTATTCCCCAGTGCCCTGTTCTGAGTATTTGCGCAATCCCCACCTGTTCATAATGGATGCACAGTTTTAAAAAAAACAGGAAAAAATAGAAAATACTGTTTGAGATTTGCACAGTAAAAGTGACACCCCCCCCCCTGCACAACAAAATCAAAAAGGCAGAAAACAACCCCCACACACACACACACCACCCCCCGGTTTGCCACCACATCCCCATACTCTGTTATACACAAACCCTGATATACACAAAGTATATGGACACCTGGTCATCCATAATTGTACAAATATTACAGACTGGGTACCCACTTTGCTGCTGCATGAGTATCCTCTCCTCTGGAAAGGTTTTTCAGGAGATTTTCTAATATTGCTGCCAAGATTTGCTTCCATTCCAGCAGGGTAAAATTACCTTTTCTGCGGGAGCACTTTTATTAAAAGCTGTGGCAAAAATAGCCACTGGCAATAAGTTTAAAGTGGCTATTATTATTATTCTGAGTATCTCAAGTTGTGATTACAAATCTCACTGCCTGTCACTGTATTGTATTAATGCCCCCTTTCTGTTATAAAGGTACAGAGGTGGGGGTGGAATTACTTTATGAAGAGCACTGTTGTTGTCGTTAGAACAAGGTAATTTTGCCAAGGGTTGCTCCTTTTGTTTTTTTTAATCCTCTTATAATAAGTCCTCTTAACGATCCTGAACTACCCAAAGAATCTGTTTCAATGAGGCTGCACTCATCATATTAGTCACAGCAACACTCAACATGCAGGTCATCCATCCAGGTGAGCCAACGCAGGCAGGAACAGTGTTCACATAATCACGTTGAATTTTACTTCCAGGACATCACAATGAACACAACTAAATACATTCATTACTCATATGCCTTTTATAATGAATGTAATTTATATCCTTTTAAAACTTCCATAATTGCAACTGATCAGCTTTAACGGAGCAAATTCCCACATTCAGCGAAGCTTGGTCAGGAATGGAAAAAAGCAAGTACACTTTTGTTTTCTTTTAGAGATTTTTTTTACAAAGGTCATGCATTACCTTTTTTTTTTTTTACAATCATAATTCAAGAATTTTTCCATATTATAGCTGTTATCTAAACGTCACGCAACCTAAACCACCAGACACACGTTGTGGCCTCATGGGCGGGCAGCTCCACTGGCAAATATATTAGCACAGTGGTTCCCAAACTGTGTCCTGGGGGACCCCTGTGTATGCTGGTTTTTGTTCCAACCAAACCTGCAACAAGCTGCTATTTTTTCTTGAGTATGTGCTTTTGATTCTTAGATGGATTACTCATTTTTTTGATTAACATTTTGCCAGAGAAATGCAATACCACTAAAAGTATATATGAAGACCAAGGAAAAACAATCAGAGTCCAAATTTTGCATTTTTGTTTATTTTATATATGATATATTATCATCATATTTTATATTTTTTGTGTATTTTTCCAGTGCTTTGTTTCTAAGACCGTTTTTAATTTTTAATTCATCATTTCTCCTCAGCGTGAAAATGTGACTCTGATCATTTTCCATTGCGGTCTTCATAGTAAATCCCCAAGCTCACATTGTGCTTCCTGCAAAACAACAAACAATTACTTTAAAAAGATGTGACATCAACCACTGGGTAATGTGCTCCTAATTTAGTTTGCATTAATTTTTTGTTTTTCTCACACATCAAAGCAATGCAGGTTTGGCTCCTGATAATTTATTTTGTCTTTCAGTTGTTCATTATCTATCAGACGGCAAAGACTGGTGTCTGAAATAAAAATTTCATGAGCAGCCCATTGATTTTGTTCAGTCTCAGTAAGATCTGAGATTATTCACCCCCTTCTATGTAAGTACACGTTTGCAATATAGCCCATGAGCACAACAAGTCCTCAGAAATGTAACTGAACATATCAGACAGTGCTATTTCCTCTGTAATATCATTAAATATTTCAAGTAATCTTCCATGAAAAGCAAATACTTTGAAAGAATAATTTCATTGCAGTTGAGGTTGGAACAGGATACAAGGGGTGTTCCAGGACTGAGTTTTGGCTCCACTGCACTGGCAAACACTGCGATGAGCAGCCTGCCTTCAGTACACTGTTCGCAAGTCTAGTGGTCCCCAAACGGTCCTGGAGCACCACTGTGTACTGCAAACATATACTTACTACTTACATAGAAGGAGGACGGCAGTCTGCTCCTCTGTCCAATTTCAAAGGAACAACCTCCCAAGCCTTCCTTGTTCATCAGGATTGGGACCGTGTTTCTGCTGAACTCCACAGTCCAGGCATCTGAAAGGTCAGTTCTGGTGATGCTTGCACTCCATCAGGCAGTTGTACCAGACAGCCGAGCACGGATATGCCCAGGCAACCAAGTGTGAACCATCGGGACTGAACTTTGTCATTCTGCTCTGAGCTCTGCCTCTGTCGATACTGTATTACTATCAATAAACAGAACTTTTGGGTTGTACTCTAACTTCACATTTGGTTCCTAGTCTGGATCATAACACATTACTTCAGTAGGTCATGTGGTAATCTAATGATGTCCAGTATCCACCTATGTACCTCTGCATTCATTCAAAGTGACGATATTTGTCCAGATAAATATTCTCACCATATTGCTTATGTATACCCAAAAAATTAAAAATATACCAATGTTATCATGACATAGGTATTGAGTTTGGACATGTCACTTAATCTGAAACAAAAAAAATCCTCCCTCCCCCCAAAAAATAAATGAGATTTATCATGAAAATACAACCGCTAAGTACAATGATTTTTTTCTGTAGCATGAAATATTTTTTTTTACAACTCCAATTCCAAAATCGTTGGGACGAAGTGTAAATTGTGGATAAAATCAAAATGCAATGACTTTCATATCACATGAGCCAATGTTATTTACAATAGAACATAGATAACATTTCAAATGTTGAAACTGAGACATTTTAATATTTATAAATAAAATTTCAAATTTTCTGGCTGTAACAGGTCTAAAAAAAGTTGGGATATAGGCAAAAAAGGGCTGAAGAAGCAATTGATATATAAGAGAATTAGCTGAAAGAACATGTATCAAGTAATTAACTGGCATCAGATGTGTAACATGATTGGCTATAAAAGGGATGTCTTAGAGAGGCTGAGTCTCTCAAAAGTAAAGATGGCCAGCGGCTCTCCATGCTGTTAAGTTTTGCATCATAAAATTGTGGAATACTTTAAAAACAATGTTCCTCAACGTCAAATTACAAAGGCATTGAAGGTCTCATCATCGACAGTCCATAACATCATCAAAAGATTCAAAGAAACTGGAAATATCCCTGTGCGTAAGAGACAAGGCCAAAGACCTTTACTGGATGCCCGTGATCTTCAGGCCCTCAGACGCCACTGCATCACTCACCGACATGATTCTGTCGTTGACATTACTATATGGGCCCAGGAATACTTCAAGAAACCACTGTCTGTAAACACTGTCCGCCGTGCCATCCACAGATGCCACCTGAATCTCTATCATGCAAAAAGGAAGCCATTGATGAGCATGATTAAGAAGCGCCTCCATGTTCTGTGGGCCAAGGCTCATTTAAAATGGACTGAAGCAAAGTGGCAAAGTGTCCTGTGGTCAGACGAGTCCAAATTTGACATTCTTGTTGGAAATCATGGGCGTTGTGTCCTCCGGGCTAAAGAGGAGAAAGACCACCTCTCCTGTGATCAGCATTCAGTTCCGAAGCCACCATCTCTGATGGTTTGGGGATGTTTTAGTGCATATGGTGTGGGACCCTTGGGCATGTTTAAAAAAGCACCATGAATGCTGAAAGGTATATAAAAGATTTAGAGCGGGGATATCAAACTGACCCGTAAACGGGCCTAGAGGCTGCAGGTTTTCACTCCAACAATGCAGAAGCGCACCTGATACAACTAATCAGTTGTGCAGGCCTAGATCAGTTGATTAAATCAGTGCTTTCAGGTGAGCTTCTGCTTGGTAGGATTGAAGACCTGCAGCCTCTTGGCCCGTTTACGGGTCAGTTTGACACCCCTGATTTAGAGCAACATATGCTCAAGATGACATCTATTCCAGGGAAGTCCTTGTGTATTTCAGCAGGACAATGCAAAACCACATACTGTAGCTATTATAACAGCATGGCTTTGTAGTAGAAGAGTCCGTGTGCTGAACTGGCCTGCCTGCAGTCCTGATCTTTCACGGATTGAGAACATTTGGTGCATACATAAAGGAAAAGCCCGTCAAAGGAGGCCCAAAACTCTCCAGCAGCTGAAAGCCTGTATTAAATAAGAGTGGGATCAAATACCAATGGCTTATATCAAAAAACTTGTCTCCTCAAGGCCCAGACGCCTCCACCCTTTGTTAAAAAGAAGAGGGGATTATACACCATGGTAAACAGGCCCCTCTCCCAACTTTTTTGAGATCTGTAGCAGCCATCAAATTTAAAATGATCTCATTTTGTTGTTAAATTGTTAAAATTCTCAGTTTCAACATTTGCTATGCTATCTCAGTTTTATTGTGAATAAAATACTGGCTGGAGCAATTTGAAAGTCATTGCGATTTGATTTTATTCAGAATTTACTCTTTGTCCTAGCGAATTCGGAATTGGGGTTGTATAAGACCAAAGAATATGATAGGCGCTGCATAAATCGGTTAAGGCGATGAACAACCAGACAAAAACAGGGTCCACAATGGCCTACAACCCTGATCTAATATAAATAGCAGTTCTTACCTCTGTCAACAGCAATGTTGAGTCTTCAAATAGCATCCTGCTTCAACCTATATTGAATCCAAAAGTGCACAAAAGAGAGGAAAACACACCTAAACAAACTGAAAATCAAAAAGAAAGAGCAAAAAAAAAAAGCCTCAAAGTACTGCTAAAAATTACAGGGTCAGGCAAAGACAGACTTCTGCAGATTGCTTTATCTCCCTCAGGGTTGCTCACAATTACCCATATGAACTAAGTGTGCTGGAAGAGAAACCTTACCTTCTTAACATACCCAAATGATATATAGCATTTCATGGTTTCTCTGATTGGGGTTCTGCTCAGGTGTCCACACTTCTAAAAAAAAAAAAAAAAAAAAATCGTGCATCATCCATGACTTATGTGACTGATTACATGCAAAAATGGCGCCACCTCTTCATCAATCAGTAACCTGCTGCAAAACGTTTTACTTCTCGACAGTGGCGGCTGGTGCTAAAAATTTTGTGGGGGTGCAATTTACCTTGGCGCAGCACACCTGACAGCTGCTTTGATGTCGACACAGTCAGTTATTAAGAAGGAAAATGTAGCCCATAGATTTTATTAGGGTTTGCACCCTTTTTTATTATGAATTGAAGATGTATCCCCATTGTCCACAGATCACTGTTTGTGTCCTTACATTACTTACAGATTGATTGTAAAAGCGGTCCTGTTATTGATAATCCACCAACTAACTGGTATTTTGATATTTTGTAAAGATGCAAACAATAAGTGGAACATAGTTAAACAAAAAAAAACAAAACAAAACACAGCACTGTAATGCTGTCTACAGCCTTTGTACACCTTTTCCAAAGTGAAATTCAAAAGGGTTCAAATACCCTGCCAACGACTGCCTAATCTCTTTCGCAGCTATGCGATATTAAGATTACAGGTTTTTGCTAGCGTTATTACTATGGACGGAAATTTTTACCTTTTTGATGAGGGACACAAATGCGAGTTGGTGAAAATTCTAGAAGGCCAGGAAGTAAACATCCGCTCGCGCATGCATACAGAGATGGAACATTTTATATTGGTTCAAAAATAAAAGTTGTCCATTCGTCACACTTTCTGTGGCATCTTCCAAATTGGAACAATAAACAGGGAAAGCAATAAACAGCACTGCTAACGCCACATCCAGCTAGCCAACTCCGTTTGTCGTAACAAGTGCGAGAGAAGCCCCAGGTGCCAGCTCGTCCACGATCACTTGCCTGCTGCTGAATCTTTAAAACGGGTCGGTCCGGGCCGAGCTCCTTTACTTTCTTTTGTCCCTCCAGTGAACACCTTGAGAAAGGCTGTTTAGAACCGGATTGTGTTCAGTTTCCGCGCTTCCACTTGAACTTGCCATCTCGCTCAGCTACCAGGTTGAAAGGGCGGTGGATGATTTGACAGTTGAGACGAAGCGTTGCAGTGGGTGTGAACATGATTGACAGCCACAAGAATTGTCCAATCACATTCGATCAAAAAAACATTCAAACAACACCAATTCGCTGCCAATAAAATTGGGAGTGTAAGAAATCTGAAGAAACCAAACAGCAGCCTCGGGTCACGTGCTCTTCAAAACTTTGAGTTACATTTGGTACTGTTTGGCCGGCGCCCCTCACCCAGGAAGTATATGCTTACAGAGAAATCAACCAAATACCATTTGGAACTGATATATAGGGTCTGTTGATTGGCACTCACAGACTGAAAAACACGTTTATTTAAATATTATTTGCTTTATATGACTAAATTACATTTAACATGATTGAGTAAATTTTCATCTCTTGATATTTGAAGGGGGGTAGCGCCCCAGTGCCCTCTACTGGCCGGCCGCTGCCGCTTTTTGAATAATATTTTTCCGAATGGAAACAAGCTAAATTACAAAAGTATGCGCACCTGGAGATGTTATGAAAACTTGAATTTTAGAAAATATTTTCCATACATATCTACCATGTGATTCAGTGTCCTCAACTGATAGGTAATGAGAAATGGTCTGAATTCAGGCGGGCAGTTTGCAATTGGCCATATGTATAGCAGACGTTTCAGACATGATTTAGGTGCTGCAAGACAGATCCACTGTTCACACGTTGTTGGCTGGTGGGCATGGTCACTCACTTTTCTAACTGGGTGCTTTGAAAACCTTTTCCAATGGATGGCCTGATAAGACTCAGCATATATTTCCCCGCATTTAGGTAGCCCTTGAGTGGCCCTTGGCTACTAATGAATTAATGATTACTATTCAATAAAAGTGAGATCATTCTGGAAATTGAGGAGGTAATGTATGCTCAATGGCAGCGAGAGAACACAAGAGCATCAGGAAGTGATGGTGCTCAGTGGAGCAAAATAAATGCCCACACTAGTACAGAGGTTTGGTAAACTCTAACAGAATGAGAACAAGTGTGGCAGAGTGACTGCATCAGAGTTCAAATTATTCTTTAAGAGTAAATTTTACAACAATATTTTGCTGGACATCCATATCAATGTTCTGACCATGGAGAACAGCGCTTGCTGAACCATGGACCTCCTACAGTTGTGACTAGGTACTCAAAACTTGGTTTTACCACATGGATTAATTAAATAGTCTTCCACAGTAATGTTGGTGAAAAACATTTTATTGATAAAGTGCCACATCCTTGTCAAAGCACTTTCAATTTTCAGCATTTTACTCTCCTCTCCAGAAATGGCTTGTTTATCTTAAAGGTCCCATATTATGCTGTATTTAGTTGTTGAAAATATGTCCAATGGGTCTTTAAAATAATGTTCAGAATTCAGGTACAAAAAAAACTCCACACATGCAGGCCTAGTGAGACCTCTTCTTTTACCTAGTCTGTGCCGGCCTGAAACACAAGCTGTTTTGAGTGGGCAGGGAGGCTATGCTAATGAGGCGCCACTCTTGGCTGCCTGGCTGCTTTGATTTTGGGTATGGTGCAGACCCGAAAAACCAGGAAACCAAGATGGCATGTATTTCAGGACAGCTTTCTGCGGCATCTATTAGTACTTGTTTGATCCTAAATCCGACCCCGAATGGGAGGAAGAAGCAAATGAAGTATTGCAGGAATGTTTAGAGTAAGATGTCAAAGAGTGGCAAGTTGAAATTTTTGTATTTTGCTCGTACTGTCTCACCTTGCATGCATGTGACTGTAGCTGTACTTTTATACAGGCATGTTATTTACCCACTTCGCTATCAAGAGAAAACTTTGCTAAAAGCTCCTGTTAACCATTTCTACCAAAATGAAACACAATTCCGACACCAAGCTACTAAGTGAGTTCATAGCAAAAACACGTAAACGGTGTAAGCCTTGCTTATGTGGAGCAAGCGATTCGATAACTTCTACCAGAAATCTGTATCTCCATTTCTTTTTCGGCTTTTTATAAGCCAGAACAATTTTCAAAGGTGGATGAAATTCCGCCATGGCAATGCAGAGAAATCGTTTGTTATACCAGACATGTTGTAGTGCTGATCGTGACTGGATCAGAGAGCTAGCCCAAACCACCGCAAAGTACACGGCTGACCCGGTCATGGAAAAGTAAAACGATTGTTTCACAGCAGCAGTAAACAAACCCAAACATGTACCCTAAGCTCAGTAAATAAGCTGGGCTGAATCCAATATTGCTGCTGATTTTGCCGACTTGGGATTTTGGCGGAGCCTGAACTGGGAATTGGGGAGGGGGGGAGGCACAGACACGTCCCTTTATGACAATAATTAGTCCTGGCTAGTTTCTGATCATTTTCCTTCAATGACGTATATTGTAATTTTCGCAAAAATCCATTGGCAATTGAAGAAACGGCTTCTCTCCATATGTGATCTAACAGAAATGAAATAATGGGCTAACTTCAATGCAGGAAAATAATTAACTTATTCATTGGCATATGCTCTATGAAAGACAAACTGCTCTGAAACTTCTGCGCTACCTTTTCCGCACATCAGGTGACTTAACTTACGCATCATGATAATTTAAATTCATCGTTTTAAAACTGAAAAATTGGCATTCGTAGAGACTTCAATTCCATGCGAGAATCTCTTAAATACACTTTGATTCAATAATGACTGTTCCGCGTTCCAGTGAAATATCGCCTTTTACTCTCGGTATAGCTTGGGCTGTTAAAAAAAAAGTGGCAATCAGCAATTAACCCTCCTGTTCTGTTCGTTTAGGCTATCACTCATTATGTTCCCGGTCACGTGACCGGTAACATTGTAGTTGATTATAAATCCACAGTGATGCATATATTATCACCTAATGTTGTGTTGGATATTTTTATCAACTTCAGCTCTTGAGAACATTACAAGTTTTGAACTTCTATTTGCTATGTATGTGCTGTAGGCCTAATTTACCTGAGGTCATACAACTTGTTTTTTAGGGACATTAAAAAAACATTATTTAGATATTATTTTGACTGTACCAAATACTTAGATGAAACATATTGTAGTATTAATCACAGAGTACAAAACCCAAAACCAGTGAAGCTGGCACGTTATGTAAATCTTAGATAAAAACAGAATACAATGATCTGCAAATCCTTTTCAACTTATATTCAATTGAATACACTGCAAAGACAAGATGTTTAATGTTCAAACTGAGAAAATTTTTTTTTTTTGCAAATAATCATTAACTTAGAATTTAAAGGCAGCAACACATTGCAAAAAAGTTGGCACAGGGGCCTTTTTACCACTGTGTTACATCGTCTTTCCTTTTAACGACACTCCGTAAACATTTGGGAACTGAGGAGACCAATTTTTGAAGCTTTTCAGGTGGAACTCTTTCCCATTCTTGCTTCATGTACAGCTTAAGTTGTTCAACAGTCCGGGGTCTCCCTTGACGTATTTTACGCATCATAATGTGCCACACATTTTCAATGGGAGACAGGTCTGGACTACAGGCAGGCCAGTTTAGTACCCGCACTGTTTTACTGTTTTACTTACTACGCTTTGCATTGTATAGTGATGTCCTTTACACACTGATGTCGGTTTTTGATGCAGTACCACCTGAGGGATCGAAGGTCACGGACATTCAATGTTGGTTTTCGGCCTTGTCGCTTACGTGCAGTGATTACGGACCGTAGATGATGAAATCCCTAAATTTCTTGCAATAGCTCGTTGAGGAATGTTGTTTTTAAACTGTTCGACAATCAGCTCACGCATTTGTTCACTAAGTGGTGACCCCTCGCCCCATCCTTGTTTGTGAATGACTGAGCATTTCAGGGAAGCTGCTTTTATACCCAATCATGGCACCCACCTGTTCCCAATTAGCCCATTCACCTGTGGGATGTTCCAAATAAGTGTTTGATGAGCATTCCACAACTCTTTTTTGCCACTTGTGCCAGCTTTTTTGAAACATGTTGCAGGCATCAAATTCCAAATGAGCTAATATTTGCAAAAAATTACGAAGTTTACCTGTTCGAACATTAAGTAACTTGTCTTTTCAGTGTATTCAATTGAATATAGGTTGAAAAGGATTTGCAAATCATTGTATTCTGTTTTTATTTACAATTTACACAACGTGCCAACTTCACTGGTTTTGGGTTTTGTACTTCATTTCAATGTTTACCAAAGACATTGTTTTTAAACTATTTTAATTTTCTAAATAGTGGCACAAAATAACATCTTTTGTGTTCCAGGTCAAAACTGGCCGGTATGATTTAAATAGTAAAACAAAAGCCCAAATCTGCACAGGAAAACTTAACCATGTTATAAAAGTAATGTCTGAGCCTTAGACTGAATGTGCACATTAACGACTACTTTCCCATCATCCGTTAAAACAAACAATAGGTAGCACCAGTGTGATTCCAGTGTTCCTCAGTGGTGCATCATAATTCATCTTTGCTCTTCACCTCCTTAGCTCTACTACTGTTTTCATTCTTTTTTAAGATCAACAATAACACTACTGATAACAAAAACAAAATCTTCACAATATGTCAATCACTTACATCACTCATATTTTGTCTTCTCATGAACATATTGGGCAATGGATTGTGGCTGTTGCATGTGGTAAATGTATACACTGCATTTGTGGCACACCAAGCTTGTTTTTCTATCTGGTGGTGCACACAGTTGACACCTCTTCCTTTTGTGTCCTCCTCCTGTGGTTGGTGTAGATGTTGGTGCTGATGCTTGCATGTCTCTCACCAATGCAGCTCAGGATGGTGTTCAGGGAAGGTGCGTGAGGAGTTAAACCATGGCCATAAAAATTCTATCGGAGATAGGTTCCCGTGGGGGTTGCCATGGAAGCTGTGTGTGTGTGCATGTGTGTGTGTATGTATATGAGTGTGTGTTTGTGAGTGTGTGTGTTTGCGTGAGTGTGTGTGTGTGTGTGTGTGTGTGTGTGTGTTTGTTTGTGAGTGTGTGTGTGTGTGTGTGTGTGTGTATGTGTGAGTGCGTGTGTTTTGTGTGTGTGTGTGTGTATGTGTGTGTCTGCTCAAAGACACCTGCATGTTGGAGTGTGGCCAAGGAGTGTGGGAATGTGCTTGAACTCAATTTTATTCACTAATTTTGGTCTTACTCATTTCTAATGACCGGTCATTTTTGACCGGGAACACCACAGGTGTATACAAGTTCAATAAAACACACAAAATTTAATCAAAATTATCCAAATTTATTTTATGCGTTCAGATGCCATGTGTTAATAAAGTCATGGAACCTTATGACAAACAGATGAAATTAACTGCATTTTTTTGGAGAGAAAGCTTGTAAATCGGTCAGATTTGACCGAACACAACAGGTGTTGGCAGGTATGCGATTTTGAATAAGGCTGATTTAAAAGCAGCAAATCCGCGTCCAGATGAATGATTGTCGTCTTACCTAAACGGGGAGAACTAGCAGCACTTAATAGTGCGGAGTGTTCGCGAATGAATCTTTAGTTTTGTTAATTACAAAAATGACTGAAAACAGGTTAGGACGAATAATTGTATTAAGCGGATGTTCTGTCATTCGAAAATTCATTTCTTGTCTTATATTGCACTTTGGATAAAGATATGAAAAAAAATTTGCATGACCAATAGAAGAAGTAGAAGAAATGAGGATCTACTCAATTTAGCTTGCAATTGGGTTACGTATGGTTGACATGGGTAATCCAAACAGCAGAATTCCTGAAAAATTTTCACTCAGAGAAGGCGCAGCAAAAATGTAGAGGAAAAACAACTGAAGGCATCTAACAGTTCAAGGAGAAATATTGTGATCTGTGGCCTTCGGTTAACAATAAAATGGGCGTGTGCTTCCATTCTGATTCCTGAATAGAGGCCATGTCTAAGCCTGGTATGGGTTGCACACTGACAAATGGGAAGGTCTGGAAGAATGCAGAAGGGTGCTTGTAGTGTGCACTTAGGCTTCATCTCCCAACTTTCAGTCTCAAATCAGTTGCAACTGCGAGTTGGGACCTGGCTCAAACATTTAGTCGGAGAGATAACATTCCCAAAGGAGCAGTTTCTACTTTTTCCAGAAAAGAGGTATACCCTACGTGGCTATACCCTAATGACACAAAACAACTCATCCTACCGATAAATAGCTATCCCACATTCAACCTAAGTTTTAAACAAGCTCAGCATTGCTTGGATTCAGCTGTGAACCAGACTGGAGGGTGGTTTGTCCGCCAGAGAGTACAGATGGTTTTGGTAAAAAGGCCATTTCAGCGAGGCAGCAGTAGCGCAGGATCATAAAAAAGATATGGTGTGCAGGTAATGAAGACATGAGGTGAAGAACTAGATAAAGGGGTGACCTGGGAAATTGCAGGCACAGCTCCGCTGAGTTATTTGAGTTAAAGAATTCATTTAAGGTGGAATTGCACATGTTGTTCAGGGGTGAGGGGAATTTGCACTTTGAAAAAAATGGGATCATACTGTTGCAGCACTTATTTGCTGTGCCCTCTTTTATATAAACACTTTATATGACTGCAGGGGTTTTTGTAGTGGTGCCTCGAAGATGCTTATGAGGAACAACAGTCAGTGTATTTTCACGATTTTTCTACTTTTACCTTTGGCCAGCGAATAAAACAGGAAAGTACAATCAAGGTTTTTTAGCACATAACAAAAAGATGACCTTGCATGAAATTGTTGCACTTTCGTTAACATGGAATGAGGGGAAACAAGACAGAAACAGGGCATTTCTAAAAGTAATCTTTCCGTGCAGCCATGCTGAAAATTAATGGAAGAGGCCCCTGTGTGTTAAACGCTCCCGATGGGAGTGCCTGCAGCACGAAGGGGTTTGCAAAGCTGCCAGTTTATCCCATTATTCACAAAGCACGCTGCCTCCTGCCTCCCCTGAAAATTGAGACCGTCATTTTTGTGTCAGGAATTGTTCTTTATTTTTCATCCAAATGCATTGTGGGAGACATTTTTCAGAAGTGTTTCTTTTTTTGTCAGCAGTTTTTTTTTTTTTTTTTTTGATGTTTTGTTATTTCTTTTGAAGCTTTTTTTTTTTTTTTTAACTTAGTATGGATTTCAAAAGGCGTGTCTTTACAGCTCGGCTGTGTGTTAACAAATGGGGAAACAAGAACGTTCCCCGCAATTCTCACCAAAACATAAGCAAACACACACACACACACACACCAATGTCCTGTGATGTTACTTTCAAAATTAAAGGACACAGCTTGTTTAACATACATCAAAAAAAAGCAAAGACATGAATCACAATTTTTTGTTATCAATTCAATAATGACAAAAATAAATGGTAGCAAGAATGTGGAGAGTATCGAGTAACAGCAATGTCCTATTTGAAGTGACAAATAGTTTAATTATACTGTGTGAGAGCTTACATCCAGCCTTTTATAGATGATAGCAAATCTGTATTTGAGAGTTTAGAGAAGTTGCAATTTGGGGAAAGAAAAGGTTTAGCTTTCAAGGACATGCAGAAAGGATACTTGAGAGACATTATCCTGATGCAATGTGTTCCTGTTCATTTGCTTGCGACTGAACTGCACATTCATTGCTGAGGGTTCATTGTCCTAGCTTCATTCATTCATTCATTCATTCATTCATCATGCTCCAAACCCGCTTCTTCCTCCCTCGGGTAGCTGGAGCCTATCCCAGCTGACTATGGGCGAAAGGCAGGGACCCACCCCGGACAGCTGACCAATCCATCACAGGGCACACACACCATTTGCACAACATTCACTCTCACCTCATACCTATGGGCAATTTAGAATCTCCAATTAGCCTGATGTGCTTGTCTTTGGACTGTGTGAGGTAACCGGAGCCCCTGGAGGAATGAATGTGCAAACTCCACACAGAAAGGATCCAGGCCGGATTCAAATCCATGACCTTCTTGCTGTGAGGTGACAGGACTAACCACCGTACCACCGTGCTGCCCTGCCCGCTTAAGTGTACAATAAAAAGCAAAATTAAAAGTAAAAATTACAGTTTAATTAAAAAATGAGAAAAATATATCAGTCTGTACAAGAAATGTACTTTTCATATGTTAAACAGCAAATCTTTGAGTAGTCCGTACTAATCAAGTTCTCACAGAGTTTTGATTCAGCAGCCTTGCAGAGTTAGCTTCATAGTAACAAATTTTTCAAATGCCTGCACTAAGCAGTTGAGGGTTTTCACTGTTTTCAACTTTTTTTCTTTTCAACAACTGAATGCAGAATAAAATTAAATTTGGCATGGGCTGTTTCCCATGCTTGCAATGATTTTGAGTTTGTTGGATCCTCATCGTACTAACAGCATAAACAGAAAATAACAACAGAAAATAAAAATTCAAAGATGACAATGCGTGTGGGCACTTTTGGGAAAATCAGCCACTTTCTTTCCCCGGGCACAAATGACCATTTCTATTTTTATTTTATTAATCTTACTGTGCCACACTAAGTGCTTATGTCTCACCCACAGAAAACACTGTCTGTTGCAGCATTAAAAACACATACAATTAAGTATTTTTCTGGAGCCTGTTCAAGCATTGAGTGTGTAAGGGGTAGGAACACAGCCTGGACAGTAACCCGTGGCAGTGATGACACACCACTCACTCACTCACTCACGCTTTGCAACAACTTGGTGATCAGTCAACTCAACACCACAGCCCCTAAAGGCCAAAAATAAATGTAGTATAACTGACACTTTTCCCAGAAAAGAAATACAAAAGATAGAAAAAACATCAAGTAAAATCCAAAATTGCATACAAATGGTATTCATTGTTGGACAAGACAGAGTGGGCCTTGGCACGCAGACCCAGAGAAAACTGAAACCTTTACTAAACTGCAGTCTCTGATAAATTATAGATCCTCTTCCCGAAACAGAGATGGGTATGTCTTCTGGGGGCTTCCCTCTGGAATTCAAATCCAGTCAGAGGTACATAAAAAGGAAAACAAAATCTGCTCAAGCACCTCCAGAAACTAAATAAAGCAAACAAAGTAATAAAAAACAGCACAGCACAGCTTAGAGTAAAGCCACCAGTCTTCTCCAGATTGTCTGTCGTGGGTTTGATCCTTCTCCTGGGGATTTTTCCACACTCGTCCTTCCTTTTCACTTCACCAATCGGGAAAAGTAAAAAACAGGGAAGGAAAATAAGGGGGATATACAAATGTGAATCAGCAAAATGGAACGTCCTTGTCCACTCAAATGTCAGTTTGAAGTGACATCAGTTGCAAGCATAACAGATAGTTAGAGGTGGATTTGTGGGTCAATATTTTATGAGTAATGTGCTCTGGAAAATTATTTCCATGGTTTCATCTATCCTTGCTCAAGTGATTCTAGGGGAAATCAGAAACCTTTTCTGTCTTTTTCAAAGTCATTCAACGGACTGGAATCTTTTGAATGATGGCTGGGTATGGACTTTGATTGATTTTTGGGTGCGCCACTAGGGAGAAAAGGGAGAAAAATAAGTGTTTGAAATGAGCCCCCAGCTGATTTGGAGGCTCAAATCAGGCAGAGTAAATCCTGTAGTTTGGCAGTTTGATTAGATGGAGCGTCAAATTTCCTAGAAAACAGATGTGGGATCACCTGCTCAGGTTGGAGAAATCTCTCCCTTGGCATACGGTACACTGAAATGAAAGCAATGATATAACTGTAATTCAGAACATCACATTCACTTTCTTGGAAACTGAGAGCCGAAGGAAATTGTTGGAGAAATGTTGAAAAACTGCTGTAAACACCAGACTTTAATGTAAATGTAAACACAAGACTTTAAAGCGGAAAGTAATTGTTTAAAGATATAACTGAATTCAATTGAATTTTATAACTATTTTTCTTCCAATTATGGTTTGTTTCATTACTTAAAAAGGTTAACCCTAAATATCAACCTGATTCAAACAGCAGATTGAGCACAGTGGCGTGCACAGACATTATGGGGGGCAAGTGCTCAGGGGGGAGGGGGAGGGCACTTTTTTGCACACGTGGAAAATGTTATTATAGTGTGAGATTAAAAAAATAAAATAAACATTACACGCACATGTTCAATGCAATTCATGACTACTGTCATTCATCACAAGAAGGCACATGGGTAGCCTTTATGGGGATATTTTTCTCAGGCAATGGGGAACTGCCTGATTCTTCTTTATGTGTTCATTTATGTTGCCTAACAAAACCCACACAAAAGAAAACGTTCAGCTTAACAGATAGATTTGCAAAGTCGACCGACATTGTTTGTGGTGGTCGTCCTCACGTTATCTATCATTATTTGGGCTATAGCATTAAACTAGCTAAAAAACGGTCAGTTGTTTCGTGCTGTATGAGCAGTGGCGTACCGTCAGATGCCAGGAAAGCCTTCAGTAACATCACCCTTTCCCGGATAATTGCTCTTAAACTGTTTGCGATCAGGTTTGATTGATTAACAATCAAAGAGTTAATTAACAGGATAGCCACCACCAATGCGAGACACACGTAATGATTAAGAAATGCTAAGTACAAAGCGATTGCCTGTTGGCTATGTTGATATAATTGATGTGAATCCGCAAGGATGACAATCTGCAAAAAATCCGAAACTTTCGCGGACTTCACAGCAATTATTTTCGTCTTTACTCAGCTGTGCTACTACGCACTTTAGCTGCCACATTCAGTATATAGTATATAGTATATAGAGTATAGAGTATATAGAACGGATTCTCATGGCTAATTGCTCAATGAACGTCGCGAATTAATTTACGCAAATTCAGAAATTATAAAGACGTAGGCTATTGATATTTTTTCCGTAGCCATTGGTTTGCGGAAGTAAGTTTAACGCCTTATAATTTCATAGTGCAATGTATAACACGGCTTTCAAAAACAAGTTAGATTCTCGTCGGTTCCTCCAATCAGTCTGAGCAACGGTTGCAAATCGGGGAGGTAAACTGCGAGAGGTGTCTGTCATTAAGAAGTGAAAGGTGAGGTTATTGCGCCCCCTGTGTTTCTGCCGGTGGACCGTCACTGAGTATGAGACATGCTACTGCACAACAAAATGATTACAGGTTGGGCTTGGAGAGCAAACTGTACGATTTCCCTTGATCTGTGTGTTACCTGGCTGGTTAAGCACAAGACCGTGGCTTCCAGTCGCTCAGCTGATATGCTCCTGCAGCGCATCTATAAGCACTGCGCGCGTGTTCACGTGACAAAGGAAGAGAGGTCGGAAGTGCGTGAGGAGGTGGCCCATTTCGGGGCATTTTTTTCAGTAGTCTTTAATCACACAGCTTTTCTAAAAGATCATTTCAACATTGGCCCCACTAAAGTGTTAATAATAATAATAATAATAAATAAATGTACTCATGAAAAAAAAAACGACATTTCAAAAGGGCATTTTCATTGATAAGGGGCAAAGGGCCAAGTGCTGTAGCACCACCTAGCGTCTATTTGTGCACGCCACTGATTGAGCATAATCATCTTGAGAAAGTTGATTTACCGAGAGTTGGCGAAAATGAAAATGATTTGCCGGCTTCACAGGAAGTGACGTCATCTCAGGAACCATGCATGTATTGCATTGTATTTCATCAATAAAATACTCCCTTGATTCTTCAAGTTCAACAAGCAATTTAAGTTGTTCTTAATAAAATCCCCCCCCCCAAAAAATATTTGTGCCCCCTTTTAAAATTGTTCTGGCCCAAAACAGAAAAAAGCCAAAAAAGTGGAAGTTGTGTGTGGTATTCTTGCTCCATGCTCGAAAAGTCTGATTGTAGCGAAGATGTATCTGGTTTTCCAAAAGTCAAGTGTCCGGACATTCTAAATATCCTGGTGCTTCAGACCTCGTACAAGTAATAAAATATGAGAACATACTCTGTGCAGAGTAATTTGTTTGCAATAAAGGAGGCATAATAGGAGAAAAAAATGTCAATGACTGACGTACAAGTGCCAGATTCTGCTGAAAGACTTACCACCAAACAGTTGAGCGACCTACTTATTTTGTATGTGTATGCCCTCGTCAATAGCTCTCTGTGTAAAACTGGTCAAGCTGTTTCGTTGATTTTGTCTTTTTCAGCTTCTGGCTTCTGAAAGAGAATTTCGTTCAATCGAGACTGATTCTTTACATTTCCATGACCGAGGTGTCAAGTCGGTGCCCAGTCAGGATTCATGGTGTCAGCTGGTTTCCCTGCATGTAAAAATACCCCCAGAGATGGCTAAAGAATGTTTTAAATTTCAAATTAAAATTGTGCTAGTTCTTGCAATTATTTATAAGTCTGAAGTAGGAACTTGACAAAATTTTGTACAAGACGTGTTAGCAGGGGTGATCGATCGACTGATTATCTTTAAGGGGAGCAGTCATCAGTTAGAATAGGAAATTACTTGTGCTGCATCTTCACGAGCAGCCTAGCCATCAAATCACATTCCAATCGAACGCTAAAGTATCATTTTAAAGGTTTGATATAACCTTGCTTGCAGTCAACAGACTATTTATTAAAGCTCTAAAATTACAGTTTTAATGATGAAGAAAGGCCTTCAGTAACATCATCCTTTCCTGCATAATTACTCTTAAACTGTTTACGATCAAGTTTGCCTGATTGGCTATCAAACAATTTATTAACTGACCAGCCACCACCAATGCATGACAGGTAATGATAAAGCAATGCTAATGACAAAGCGTTTGCCTATTGGCTATGTTGATGTGACTCTGCAAGGATGAAAATCTGCAAAAAATCAAAGATATTCGCGGACTTCGCAGCAATTATTTTCACCATCCCTCCGCTATGCAATCATACCTAACAACGCACTTTAGCTATCAGTACATTCAGACTATAGAGCGGATTCTCATAGCTTACAGTGCCTGACAAAAGTCTTGTCACTTATCCAAGTAGTAGGAACAACAAATAATAACCTGACCCTGTAGTTGATCAATTTAAATCAAGAAATGGCTTGTATGAAAGGCAAAGCCCTCTAGATTATGCAAAATATACCAAAATAGAGTTTTGTGTCATTCATTGAGTTTTATTATTTAATTAGTATAGAAAGGTCAGATTTTTCTTGGACAAAAGTCTTGTCGCAATGAAAAAATCTGGGAAATTATACATACACTTTATTTTTAATACACAAATATGCCACCATAATATTAGAACATAAATTCATGGTCCCTTGGAAAAAAGAATTAATATTGCGTAGACTCCCATGAGCTTGGAGGACTGTATCCATACGTCTCGGCAATGACTGAAATAACTTGATGATGAAATCATCTGGTATGGCAAAGAAAGCAGCCTTACAGGACTCCCAGAGTTCATCAAGATTCTATGGTTTCATCTTCCAAGCCTCTTCCTTCATCTTAACCCTGAAATGCTCAATAATGTTCATGTCAGGTGACTGGGTCGGCCAATCCTGGAGTACCTTCACCTTCTTCGCTTTCAGGAATTGTAATGTGGAGACAGAAGTATGAGAAGGAGCAGCGGTATGAGTCAGGCAGCAAGAACCTCTTGATATTTCAGGCTGTTGATGTTGCCATCCACTCTGCAGATCTTTCTAACCCCCCCCGTACTGGCTGTAACAACAAACCATGATTTTTCCTCCACCAAACATGATTGTTTTCTGGGAGAATCTTAACCTACCCACTGCAGATGGAGTGTAAGTCCTTCTACCCACTGCACACTTTCGTACTCTTTTATAATAATGGCCACCAGGTGTCAACCGCAAGTCGACGACGACTGAGGACCAATCAGCGCCGAGCTTACAAATGCGTCGCCAGCAGCAGACGGAATAGCGGAAGCAACATGTAAACGGTAAACAATCCGCGATGATCATGGCAGAAAATACTCCCAAAAAAAGGATATACCGTTGTGCCGAAGGGCTTTCATGCTTCTGTGTGGTATGTCAGTGCGATATAAGATTAGGAAATACGTTCGCATGAGGAAGACGACCAGCAAACGGTCATTTGCGACAAGTTTTGACATGAGTGGACACAGACTTGGACGAGTTCTGGCAGTTCGTGTTGCCACTAAAACGCGAGATTTACATCTGCTGCATGTGTCATAATCAGTTGATGAGATGTGATAGAACCCGTAGCAGGTACATGCAGCAAGAGAGTGATTACAAGCGCGAACTGGCGAAGTTGGCCTCACCAGCTAAGGGACTTCAAACAGAATCACATAGGCTGGAAGTGCAACGTACCACCCCAGGGCCAGGCACCCCCGGCAGTCGGTCCACTGGCAGGGACAGGCCCAATCGCGTTTTCGCGAGTATTCCCGTCTTTGCATTGACTCGGAATATAATCTGTCGTGCGAAAAATTCGTTTCGCGTTCGGTGTGAAAGCGACTCTAGGATGTTAAATAACGTAACATTGGCATGCTAGCTAAAATATTATAGTTATCGATGTCTCTAGCAAAACAGCTCGCTCGCGAGTATTCAATTGTGAGCGAACTGTAGCCTTTAAGCTAGCTAGTTGGCCGTGTAGCTAAATACAATGGCACGCTAATTATGACACACAGCTTGGCATCATTTTGGCTTGCTAGCTATCCTATTATTAGCTAGACAGCCAACTAGCTTGCTAGCGAGTAAGGCTCAAACTGTAGCCTTATTTCGCCGGCGTAATCATGACCCAAATTGAGCCCTGTTTAAATCAGGATAATTAGACTGTCACTTCATGGCCTGAACTGAATTTTAAGATGATACTTATAGATCTAGACAATTATTATAACAGATTTACAAACCTGTTCCCAGACTCAGTCTCCAACACCCGGTCAAAGTTGTCACTGTCAGCATGTAGCTCGATCGCCGTGATGCCGATGCTCCTCAAATGAGCAACCTGGGTGCTAATTAATGTCACCAACGGAGACGCGACTTACACGGCTAGATCTGCAGCCTGGCCCGAGGGTGACAAAAGTGACAGGCCTGACTCACGAGCGGTTGAAATCGCCGAAGTCAGGCCTTCGAAACACAAGGATTTGCCGCTGCCAGTCGGCATACAGACGAGAACATCTTTCCCCAGCAGCACAGACTTTATAGCTTCCATCTGGTAGGTTCTTAAACTGTCGATATGCCGTATACCGCACAGTTTTTCCTCAACATTTTTCATCAAACGTCCATGACGTCGCTTGTCGAGGAGGAAGCCGTAATGTTTGATCACGTGAGTCGCCCGGAGCCAATGACAAAAGATGTTATAGATTCTGAATTTTAAGGCAAGATGAGTGCGCTGATTGGATGGTTGTGATCATGTGACCTAGTGGCCATTATTATGAAATAGTACGAAAGCGTGCAGTGGGTAGAAGGACTTAACCTACCCACTGCAGATGGAGTGTAGGAGAATCTTGGGTCCATGAGGTTTCCAACAGGTCTTGTACAGCGACTGGGATGTAGTTCAATGGATGATTCATCAGAAAAATTAACTTTCAGCCACTTTTTCAGCATCAATCCTTTCTGCAAGCTGTTGGCCTTGGCAAATGCAATGCAGATTATTTGTTTTCTGTTTAAATGTAGGCTTCTGTGTACTAATTCGACCACGAAAACCACTTTGAGTGAGAATCTGACAGAACTCTTCTTGTAGATACCGGGATTTTTGGTGACATTTCCTAATGTAGCTTTGCAGCAGTTGAAGAGGGGTAGCCTTGTACAGTTGAAGCAACAAACCTTTCAGACTGTTGTCATACCGGGTCTGTCTGACCTGCACTTGCCACGAACATCACCAGTTTCTTCAAATATTTTTCTTATCCCCTCCACTTGACATTTGGATACATTAAAGATGTCTGCCACCTCAACAGCAGACTCAGTCTTCAGGCTCTTGATGATCAGACTTTGGTCTGTGGTTGAATCTTTGGCATGTTGTCAGAGGTCTTGTCGAACCTCATATGAAAGTCTGGTGTACTGGGGTATTTCTATACACATCTGGGAATGTGTTCATTACAGTATTTTTCATAGGTTAAACTCTAATCCGTGATTTGTTACATCATCTGAAGAGACGACAAGACTTTTGTCCCAGCAAAAACATATGTTATGGGCTTTGCCAGGCTGTAAACATCAGAACCCTTTTTGACGGTGTCATTTTGCACCTAATTATTAATGTGAAAGCCCTTGACATTAAAATGGACCATTTATTATAACAATTGATTGGTTAGAAATAAAGTTATATGGTATTTTTAGTTACTATGTCTTTGTGCGACAAGACTTTAGTCAGGCACTGTATTGTTCCACAAGCCTTGCAGACTAATTCACGCAAATCTGTGCTGCAAGCACATAATTAAGAGGAACCTCTGATTACTGAGATGACTACAGGGATTAAAGCAAAGAAAAATTGAGTGAAATTGTTTTTTCATGCAAATCCTTCGCTTTGTGGGCATACACACCACCACATACCTCATACTATCCAGTTTTCAACGCAGTGTTGTCCATGTTACCATACTTGCATTACATGTTGGCCAGCATAATTCTTATACTAATTCAAAGTTAGGATATAAAATAATAATTTTGAAAGACTTAAACAGGCTACAGCTTTTAGTCAAAGTACTTTTACTTTGTATTTCAAAAATAATTTCCAAAAAGAGCAAAGAATAGCAATACTCATAGCAATTATGTAGCAACTACATACAACAATGTTACAGAAAAAAAATTTAAGTGAAGCCCTATTTTTCCTGCTTCTTAGCAGTGAAACCAAAGGCATCAAACTTGCCAACCCCCGATGCCTTTTTCTACGGTATTTTCTTTGGCACAGGTAGGGTTCCAGCTGGTGTACTTCCTCCACTGGATACTTTTTTCAGAGGAGGAGGATGGCTTTCCTGCAGGTGTGCCTAATCCAGAGGAGGAGGAGAAGTGGGGGTGGCCTGCAAAACTGGCTTTTTTTTTTTTGGCCCGCAGGAGTGGCTCTTCTTGTTGAAGCAGAACAGTGGGAGGATCTGGTGGCACATGTTGCTCTTCTTGATAAGGATAAAGTAGTGGAGGCCTTTTTCACTTTCTTCACTCTTGTTATGTTTGAGTATTTTATGTTGATTGTATATCAGCATTGATATATCATATCATTGATACAGCATTGTATATCATTTGTAAATGGAGATTTGTTACATGCTGTTTTTGCTGCCTTGGCCTTGCTGGTCGGCTAATTATTTTGTTCATTTTGTACCCTCTAGTGGCGTGTCTAGCAAAACATAATCTGAAGTAATAGAATAGTGCTTTCTAGAAGCTTTTGGCACCTTCCTGCTTGGAGGGATTTCCCAGGAATCCTGTGGATCTTTTCAGAATGTTGCTAGTCTATATAAAAGCTGTGATTTCAGTCAGAAAAAAGAGCACATCACAGCAGAGGAGAGCAGAGCAGAAGCAGAGTTTTGATTTGGCAACAGAGTTGCGTTTGACTGTTATTGGGAATTAAATAGTGATTAATTTTTTGAAGAACTTTTTTTCTTGAAGAATAAATTTGTTTTAGTTGTCATTGGTGGTTTTCTTTGTTGTGATTTTTTTTCAAGTCATAACACTCTCACTGCAGCCAACACCTTTATAGCTTCCCAGATTTTCCACTCCTTTTCTGAACTAATTTTCTTCTTTTTTTCCTTGAGATGACTTTAACATCTTTCATAAGATTACAGGCTCAAATTTTTCAAAAAAAGCGCTAATTTTCACTGTTGCAGCCGTTTCTCCTGCTGCACTCACGTGCGACTTTATTATTACCAAGCCTTCATAGGTTTCAATTTTTAGTTTGGCTCTTTTTCAATTATATTATCCATAATGTTGAAAGAGCATTCAAAAATGGGCCAGTAAACACTGGCAGTGGTGCCCTGACCAATTTCCCCAAAATAGGAAATCTGGTAATCCCCTTCTGTCGTCTTCATTAAAAATATTTGGTTCTACCAGTTAACATCGATCCATGAATCATTGTCATCAAACACTTTGGCCTTGACTCCTAGAGTGAGATCAATCTGGTATGCCCTCACCTCTTCATCCAGCTGGCCCAGTTCATCTGAGGTAATGGCATTTGGCAGGGCCTTGGCCAAGGTGCCAAATGCTGCTTGAACATTTTGATCCTGGATGAAGGATGATGACATAGAGGACGATATAGAGGATATGGTCTCATTAGCCAAGGGAAGGTTTTTTAGCAGGAAAGTAGCTGGCTTGATGTAGCCCTCTCTGAGACAACTGTAGACCTCTCCCACCCAGGCCGCCTTCTCCATACTCACTTTGTTCACAGCAGGGTAGCAGAATTTCGCCACAGACAACAACTTGTCTGGGTAGTGCAGTTCTCTGTTCTGGACATACAATTTCAACAAGACCTTCACATCCAAGGGGAAGGCATTGGGCCTCATGAATTTGGAGAGAAGGTCTCTCACCAGCAGCACCATCTCAACATGCAGAACATGGAGCATACGTTTTTCTTTTTGAAGTCTTTTGAGGAAGAACTGGAAGGATGGGAGTTTACCTGTAATTCATAATAAAAATCGATTTTAAAAAGCTTCTGAAAATTAAATTTCTTTTCAAAGCATTTTGTGACTTACTACAGACTATATTTTGAGATTCCAATAATAGTTTTTATTGCTCTCCAAACTCCTAACTTTAAAAACATGTTTTACTGGATTTTTTGGGTGTTGGCAATATGAAGTGAGCCAGACTGTTTGATCAATGGGTAATGAATGTATATTAGGAGATAAAGAGAAGCCGTTAGGTCCGGCAGGACGTATCGCCTATTTGCGACTTAATAGGCACTAGCACCTCTCAGTTGGGTGGTTCAGGAGAGGCCCAATTGTAGAGTATTGCTTTTTATCAATGTGTAAACCCAAAAAAAATGATTTGCCATTGTCATCAATGTTACTTAGTGAAGCCCCCCTCCACTTATTGTTTTACCGTTTATTGATGTCAGACATATCTGTGTCTTCTTTAAGGAGCAGTACGTCCATGCTAGCAAAACCGAATGCAAAATGACTTTTTCGACTGATAGCCTATAAACTGAAAGACCCCAATGTGCCCTAAATTAAGGCCCGAAACTATTTGGCATCGGCCTACATGTTGTCACATAGGCCTACATTTTAACCTAACCAAACTATAGGCTTAGACTAAACTGTAAGAGTACAGACATTGACGTGTGAAGAGTTGTGATCCTATCTGTTTTCCGCTATAAGGCCAACCATATTTGCACAACGAATCAATGTAAGTGCTTTTCATTATTTTTCATCAGTATTCTTATTATTATTTGTCCATTAGGCCTGTGAAGGTCGGCTACGCGGCCGCACATCTAACCAGGTGGTAGAGAAGCTATACACCCGCTGCCCACACTCCCCTTTCCTCCACCGTCAGCATTTATATTTCAGTTTAGTTATTAGTTGGTAGGTACATTCTTAACGATATCTACATACACTAACTACGTAATCATTGCACATTATTTTCTTTCCATTTCAGGCACGTAAGACATTGACCATACACGCTACAGCATAAACACGTTTCTGACTAAACAAACAAACACAGGACACGTTTTTATTAGGTTAAACATTTATTTCTTTGGTTTGCGTTGATATAAGTTACACATTTGGGTGCACACAATGTTTTCTTATGTTAACATTATCTAAAGCTTCTGGTTGTTTGAAGTTGTTTTAAGTTTACTGTGAAGGAGGCAGGTAGTGCTGTTACCGTCGATACCAAGGCTTCGGAGCCTGTATCAAAAATGTGAAGCACTTCCTAACGGAGCTCCGTGTCGAGGCTTGTATCGTCACGGCGGAATGACGTCAGTCAGTCAGTCTACTATAAAATCTCCCAGTTCTCTTCTGCAGCGCATGGGTTGTAGTCAGTTGTTGAAGTTTGTTGGTGCGGTTTGCGATTTTGTGCGGTGTGCGAGTTTGTCATTGCGTGCGATGGAGCCAGCAAGAAAGAGAAAGTTGTTTCCTGTTCGTGAATACTGATTTCACCGAATAAGGTTGCTTAGTGAGCCTATTAGGCCAAATTGTTTGACTATTATATGATGTCATATTTTCAAACCTTTTCAGATAATTTCTAGTTCATAATAAATTCCCTTGTAGTTTTTCATTTTATTATTAGAGGAAACGCTTACTATTTTTGAACAAAAATACGAGGCTCTTTGTTTCACATGCGCATTCACTGCCCTCTGTTCTGTCCCCGAAAGCATCTTTTGGTTTCGTTATGACATAACTTGTGGTCAAAATACTTCGTTTTATTTTGCATTTATTGATTTGCCTCTTTCGTGATGAAGGCTTATGCATGCCTACCATACGAACCACAACTCGTATGTGTTTTTCTTGACCAATAGGGGTCTCTAGAGTGCATTTGAAACATCAAGAAACGAACCACACTTCAACACATATGGCTAGAAAGCTTCAGCGCTTCATGAAGCTTCACCTCACCAGCACTAGAGGCAGGAGACCGAGGGGCGTGCTGCTTACTTTCTGGGTTTCGGTTCCGTGATGGCAAAGGGGTGCCGAGGTGCACCGTGTCAACTTAAGAGTCCGGCGGACATAACCATCTCCCGGTTGATGTCAAGGGGGGAGCGGAAGTCCGCATCTGAGAGTTATTTTCATTATTTATTCTTAGTATTTGTTAACGTTAATGATAACTATTTTTTGGTTTTGGAAATATAATTTACTTTATTAGTTCTTTATTTTGAACTGCCTCCCTTGTCCATGTCTTGTTGTTTTTTTGTAGTAATTAGTCCTTGTCTCCCCTATGTCTGCGTATGTGGCCTGATGAGCCAGTTTAAAAGTTCCCCGCTTGTGTCAGTTGGGAAGGCAGTTCTCTTGAGTTCAGTTGGCTCTTTTGTTTGCTCCTTATTCTTCGGTTGAGGTTTAGTTCGACCTCCTAGGCCTAGTAGTCATTTTGCCTATTTAATTATGATTTGTTGTGATTCTTTCGAAAAAAAATAAAAAATTCATGATTTTATAAAAAAAACTGTCTCTCTGTGCCTGCACCGCTTGGTCCCTCACATGTGGTGTCAGAAGTGGGATCAGCAGTAGGAGAGCAGTTTTTTTTTCTCCCCCTTTTTTTCTTTTCTCATTGGACTTCCAATCCCATCATGCTTTCTGGAAAGGGAAGAGGAAGAGGAAGTAGGCAAGCCTCAGTCCAAGAAGCAAGGGCAGTGGCCGAAGAACCAGGGTCTAGTGACGATGAAGACAAGCAAGGAGCCGGGGGTGGACCAGGAGACCCAGAGGTGAGCAACAGTGGCCGTGAGCCAACACTGGCAGACCTGGCCGCCATTTTACATGCTCATGTGGCTGAGCAGAAGCAGCAAGAGGCACAGAGAGGCAAAGAGGCCAGCCAGCAGTGGAAAACCATCAAAGAACTCGAGGACCGGTGCAGCCACCTAAGCCAGACGCTCCAGGACCAGTCTACCCCAACCTCGGGTGAGCATCGGGAGGCGCAGCTGAGAAGCAAAGCGGAACCAGCAAAACACAAGTTGAGGTCCAAGCAGCTGCAGCCTAGTCTGAGGGAGGCTTACCCAGAGGAGCTACACCAGTTGGAGGAGGAAGAGGAGGAGGATGATGAAGATGGCCATAGTTGGCAACCATATGGAGTCCACCACAGGTCAGATAGTTTCCGTAGTTATCTTCCAAGGCTACAAAAGTTGACGGAGGAAGATGACATTGAACATTTTCTTATTACGTTCGAGAGAATAGCAAAAGCCTGTCAGTGGCCCAGAGCTGATTGGTCCTTTCACCTTATCCCCCTCCTGACTGGAAAAGCCCGTGGTGCTTATGTGCACATGGATGTTGGCGAATCTGAAGATTACAACAAGGTAAAGGCAGCCAATTTGATGGAATATGATGTCACCTCACAATCTTACAGGGTGAAGTTCCGCTGTCAGGATGTGGTCCCGGGTGAAAGCCCCAAGGAGCTCTATGTTAGATTGAAGGAGCTATACCAGAAGTGGATCATGCCGAAGGACAAAACTGTAGAGGGGGTGAGTGAAGCCATTATCCTGGAGCAGTATCTCCGTATGGTGTCCCCCGAGCTACAGGTTTGGCTGAAAGAGCATGACTCCCAGTCTGCCTCGGAGGCCGCCGTGCTGGCTTCCACGTACGTCTCTGCCAGGAGGAAGGATCAGCCCTGGAGCTACATGTCGTGGAAGACCAGCAGGGATGCCCGGAGACCAAACACTTACCAGCACTCCCAGAGGCCACCGGGGAACGTGAGTGAGCCACGCATTAAAGCCTTCAATAATAAGTCATTTAATAAAGACTATAGCTCTGGTCCTAGCAGGAGACCACCTATTTGCTACCTTTGTGGCCAAGAGGGCCACACCAAGCCAGTCTCCCCAAAGAACCCGGCAAAGCTGACCCAGGTGTGCTGTATGCCCAAGAAAGAGCCAGCAGGGGGAGTGACCAACCAGTCCAGGCAGTTTGTGTCGGTGGAGGTGAATGGGAGAAAGGTTGAAGCGCTGCTTGACACTGGTAGTGATCAGACTTTGATTCAGCTACAGTACCTGCAACCCGGCCAGGTGAGCATGTCTGAAGCTGTATTCATCCAATGTGTCCATGGAGACGAGAAACGCCTGCCTACAGCAGATGTCTATCTAAAGGTACGAGACCATACTTACCTGCTAACTGTAGGAGTGGCGGAGAACCTCCCTTTCCAGGCCATTCTGGGTCGTGAAATCCCGGTCCTGCTTGATTTATTACAGCCAAGTATATGTAGTAACGCTGCTGTTACACGCTCCCAAGCTAGAATGACAGAAGACATCTCTCCTTCTCTCAGTACTCTTCCCTTTTTTGATGCAGATATTGAGGTGTTGCCAGGGAAACGGCGCAAGTCACGGCGGCTGAGGAAGTGTGAAAAGTTTGTAGGGACGCCAGTGAAGTCCATGGTGGAAGGTGTTCCATAGACTTCCTTGGATCTGCAGCTGCCGACTGACATTGGAAAGAAGCAGAGAGAGGATCCCGGTCTCGGCAAGATATTCCAGCATGTGGAGTTGAGTGACCACCAGGACGAAGCTGCTGGAGGAGAGCGGCATGTGCTGAAGCAGGGGGTTCTGTATCGGCATCAGGGAGGCCTTGAGCGGCTGGTAGTGCCTGAAGAAGTGCGTTATCTGGTGTTGACCTTAGGGCATGCTATTTCCTGGGCTAGCCACTTGGGGAGGCAGAAGACCAGGGCTTGCATTGGGAAGCACTTTTTCTGGCCTGGAATGAGGGCAGACATCGACCAGTTTTGCAGAAGCTGTCCTGAATGCCAGAAAACCACCCTCAGAGCACCGTGCAAGGTACCGTTGCAGCCTCTACCTATCATTCACATACCATTTGAGCATTTGGGGATGGATGTAGTGGGCCCTGTTGAAAAGAGCAAGTCTGGTAACCGCTTCATGCTGGTAGTCACTGATTATGCTACCAAATATCCTGAAGTGTTTCCTTTGAAGTCAGTTAAGGCAAGGCATGTGGCATTCTGTCTAGTGCAACTGTTTTCACGTGTCGGGTTCCCCCGAGAGATCCTGACGGATCAGGGCACTAATTTCATGTCAAACCTGCTGAAACAAGTGTACCAGCTGCTCGGCATCAGGAGCCTATGGACAACACCATTCCACCCCCAGACGGATGGCCTCACTGAGCGCTTCAATCAAACTCTGAAGCAGATGCTGTGGAAATTTGTGGACGATACGGGTTCTGATTGGGACCAATGGCTCCCCTTCCTCCTTTTTGCATATAGAGAGGTATCCTAAGCCTCAACTGGTTTTTCGCCTTTTGAGCTGTTGTACGAGTATGAGGTAAGGGGGCCCCTATCTCTCCTGAAGGAGATCTGGGAGGGAAAGGAGGGGAGGGAGGAGCCTGTTAATGTTGCTGCCTATGTTCTGCAGATGCGGGAGAGACTGCAAAAGATGTCAGCTTTAGCCCAGGAGCATATGGCCCAGGCACAAAGAGGACAAAAGGCTTAGTATGACCGTTCAGCTCGCCAGCGCACCTTTGCACCGGGTCATAAGGTGCTTGTCATTCTGCCCAGCCATGACAGTAAGCTGTTAGCTAAATGGCAAGGCCCGTACGAGGTCCAGGAGAAGATTGGGCCCACCACTTACTGTGTTTTAGTCCCAGGTCAGCGTCGATCCTGCCGAGTTCTACATGTCAACCTTCTGAGGGAGTGAGTGTCTAGACCTGAAAAAGAGGCGGAGTCAATGTATGTTAGACGGGTTGTCGAAGAGGATGATGACGAGGAACAGTAATTACCCAAGATGGCGCCATTGGACCTAGAGTTTCAGCACTTGTCAGAAAACTAACAGGCAGAGGTGAGAGCTCTGTGGGATCCTGATGTTTTCTCTGAAGTTCCTGGACTAACCCATGTAGTTGCCCATGACATTGTCCTTAAAGAAGGTGCTTCAGTGAGGCGTATGTGTACCTGAGCGGCTGTTGGGTCCTCTGAAGGAGAAGGTTTACCAAATGTTGTCCCTCGGCATCATTGAACCGTCCAAGAGTGAGTGGTGCCACCCAGTGGTGCTAGTGCCAAAGAAAGATGGCTCCATTAGATTTTGTATTGATTTTCGTTATCTTAACTCTGTCTCCAAGTTTGACTCTTACCCCACACCCAGAATTGATGAGCTGATCGACCGCCTGGGAAAGGCCTGCTACCTGACAACCATCGACCTCTGCAAAGGTTATTGGCAGATCGCACTGACAGAAAGATCCTGTGAGCTGACGGCGTTCTGGACCCCATGGGGCCTTTTCCAGTTTAAAGTTCTTCCTTTTGGGCTACATGGGGCACCTGCGTCGTTCCAAAGATTGATGGACCAGGTACTCAATGGGCTGTCAGAATTTGCTGGTGCTTACCTTGATGATGTCGTGATATACAGTACCTCTTGGGCCCAACATCTAGAACATCTGCAGGTGGTGTTCCGACGTCTTCAGGAGGCAGGTTTGACCATCAACCCAAGCAAGTGTGCCTTTTCTAAAACAGAAATTGAGTACCTGGGTTTCGTCATAGGGAAAGGCCAGGTTAAGCCCCAGATGGCAAAGGTGCAAGCGATCCAGAACTGTTCTCTGCCGCAGACCAGGAAGCAGTTAAGATCTTTCCTTGGTATGGCTGGATTTTACAACCGTTTCATGCCTAATTTCTCCTCTAGAGCTGCAGTCCTGACGGATATGGTGGGATCCAGGTGCCCTAACCAGGTATAATGGACCACAGAGGCGGAGCCAGCATTCCGGGATCTACAGCAGGCATTGAGCAACGAGCCAGTGTTGTTTAGCCCTGACTTTGAGCAAGAGTTTGTGTTACAGACGGATGCATCAGAAAGGGGCCTTGGAGCTGTTCTGCTGCAAGGACCTGAAGAGGGCAGACGCCCCGTGGCATTCATTAGTCGAAATCTGTTTCCACGTGAGTCTCGTTATTCGACTATTGAGAGGGAATACCTGGCTGTGAAATGGGCTTTGGATTCCCTCAGGTATTACCTGCTCGGACGTCAGTTCAGTCTAGAGACCGACCACAAGGCTCTGGCTTGGATGCAGAGGATGAAGGACACCAATAGTAGGGTGACCCGCTGGTACCTTGCGATGCAGCCATTCCACTTCACCATCCGCCATGTCCCGGGGCGAGACAATGTGACTGCAGACTACCTCTCTCGCTGTCCCGGCCCAGGCTTGGAAGGGGGGGAAGATGTGACAGTCGGCTACGCGGCCGCACATCTAACCAGGTGGTAGAGAAGCTATACACCCGCTGCACACACTCCCCTTTCCTCCACCGGCAGCATTTATATTTCAGTTTAGTTATTAGTTGGTAGGTACATTCTTAACGATATCTACATACACTAACTACGTAATCATTGCACATTATTTTCTTTCCGTTTCAGGCACGTAAGACATTGACCATACACGCTACAGCATAAACACGTTACTGACTAAACAAACAAACACAGGACACGTTTTTATTAGGTTAAACATTTATTTCTTTGGTTTGCGTTGATTGCGTTACACATTTTGGTGCGCACAATGTTTTCTTATGTCAACATTATCTAAAGCTTCTGTTTGTTTGAAGTTGTTTTAAGTTTACCGTGGAGGAGGCAGGAGACCGGGGGCATGCTGCTTACTTCCTGGGTTTCAGTTCCGTGATGGCAAAGGGGTGCCGAGGTGCACCGTGTCAACTTAAGAGTCCGGCGAACATAACCATCTCCCGGTTGATGTCAAGGGGGGGAGCGGAAGTCCGCATCTGAGAGTTATTTTCATTATTTATTCTTAGTATTTGTTAACGTTAATGATAACAATTTTTTGGTTTTGGAAATATAATTTACTTTATTAGTTCTTTATTTTGAACTGCCTCCCTTGTCCATGTCTTGTTGTTTTTTTGTAGTAATTAGTCCTTGTCTCCCCTATGTGTGCGTATGTGGCCTGATGAGCCAGTTTAAAAGTTCCCCGCTTGTGTCAGTTGGGAAGGCAGTTCTTTTGAGTTCAGTTGGCTTTTTTGTTTGCTCCTTATTCTTCGGTTGAGGTTTAGTTCGACCTCCTAGGCCTAGTAGTCATTTTGCTTATTTAATTATGATTTGTTATGATTCTTTAGAAAAAAATTAAAAAAATTTTATTCATGATTTTATTAAAAAAACTGTCTCTCTGTGCCTGCACCGCTTGGTCCCTCACAAGGCCTATTATTATTACTGCTACCCATTCAGCCTAAGCTATATGAGACTTTCCGTCTCAAGACATGCAGCGCAATTCACCCTCTTGTAGCCAAGACCTTGTTTTTGTTTGAATCTGATTTTGCCTTTGAACGTTTATTTAATATGCAAAGGACATATATTACGAATAGGAAAAATAAATAATAAAAAAATTATATATATAAAATAATAAAGAAAAAAAATAAACAAAACATTAAAAAAAGGGGGGGAGAGAGGTTTTATCAATACATTAGAGATGTCCAAGTCTTTTCAACCTGATCTAAAACTGTTTGCCAAACAGCGTAGAAGTTGAGGGCACAGCCTCTCCTGGCATAGTGGATTTTTTCTAAAGTCAAATGAAGCAGAAGGTCTCTGATCCACTGACTGAAGGTCGGAGGAGATCTGTCTTTCCATTTAAGCAGTATGAGTCTTCTAGCCAGGAGTGTGGCAAAGGCAATTATGTTTTTGTTGTGTTGACTGAGATGAAAGTCCTGTGGTACTGTATTTTCTTTACTTTGGAGCCCCACAAATCGTCAGAAAGTTCTATGCCTAATTCTTCCTCCCACTGGCTTTTTAAACGTGTAAAAGGTTCTAATTTGTAAGAGTTGAGTGACCTGTAGATTTTGCCAATTAACCCTTTCTGGTGGGAACTAAACTCCAAAACCGAGTCAAAGAGAGGACTGGGCGGTAATAATGGAAAGTGAGTTGAGTGTGACGATACAAAGCTGCGAATTTGCAGATACTTTAAAAAAATTTGAGTTGGGAATTTCAAATTTTAATCTCAGCTGCTCAAATGAAGCAAAGTTATTTTCAGTATACAAATCTTTCAATATTGCTAATCCATTCTTGGTCCAAATATCGAAAGATCTGTCTATAATAGAAGGTTTAAACATATCATTTGTTAATATAGGAGCGTTGATTGACATGCTTTTAAGTGAAAATGCGCGCCTAAACTGTGCCCAGACCTGCTTAACCACTGGGTTCATAGAATATCTGGATATAGGTTCTGATAATGGGATTTTGGAAAAAAGTAAAGCATGTAAAGAAACAGGACTACATGACAAATTTTCTAATGTTCCAATGTTCTTGGTGTCGCTTCAAGGTAGTCTTCCGTATTCGTGGAGTTTTTTTTATTGCAGATAAATGATGATATCAATTTAACTAATAAGAAAAAGAAAGACTTTGGAAAACATTGGAACAGATATAAAAAATCTTGGTAAAACGCTCATTTTTATTGTATTGATTCTACCTCCTAATGATAATGGTAATAAATTCCAGCGCTCAAAGTCATTTTTCACAGATTCTATAAGTGGGAGAAGTTAGCTTTGTAAAGGTGTTTAAAATTATGCGTTATCCAGATGCCTAAATACTTACATTTATTTTCTTTTTTCTTAAAGGGCAGTGAACTAAATACCATCTGTTTAGCAGCAGGGTTGATAGGCATCAGTTTGGTTTTTTTTGTGTTTATATTATAACCAGATATTCTTCCAAATTTACCTAATAAAGCAAGCATTTGGCGTAGGAACAAGAGCATATCGTCCGCATAAAGGGATACTTTATATTCCGAATCATTCCTCTGTATGGCTTTAATCGAGGTATTGCCACGCAGCGCAATCGCTAGTGGTTCAATTGCCAAAGCGAATAGGAGGGGGGATAAAGGGCAGCCTTGTCTGGTCCCACGACACAGCGGAAAGAAAGGAGATATTATTTGTGCAAACTGCTGCTTGGGGAAGAGAGTATATAACATGAATCCAAGATATGAATTTAGTGCCAAATCCGAATCTTTATAGAGTATATAAAAGGTAATCCCACTCCACCCGATCAAATACTTTCTCAGCATCAAGTGATAAGAGCACTTCAGGAGTGTCGGGCGGAGTAGGAATATAAAGAATAGTCATTAACCTTCGTATATTAAAAAATGATTGACAATTTTTGATAAATCCTGTCTGATCATCAGTAACTACAAAGGGTAAAACAGTTTCGAAACGACGGGCCAATATTTTGGCAAGCAATTTACTGTCAACATTTAATAAGGAAATGGGTCGCAAGGAGCCACATTCTAAGATATTTTTACCTGTTTTAGGAATTAACAATATAACTGTTTGTCTCATTGTTTCGGGTAGTGAGCCGGAAATTAATGATTCTTCATAGACTGAGAGCAAGATAGGAGCTAGTTCGTTGGCAAATTTTTTTGAAAATTCGCTTGGATATCCATCTGGTCCAGGGGATTTCGCATTTTGCATGGATCTGGTGGCAATAATAAATTCTTCTTTTGAAAATGGACTATCTAGAGTCATGGCAGTTTCTTCATATTAAGGTTGCTAAAAAAAGAGTCAAATAGAGATTCATCATGACTGGATTCTGAAGTATAAAGCTTTGAGTAATACCTGTGAAAACATTGAATGATCTCTAAGGGGTCTGTAAGTTTCACACCTGTTTCACTGTTTATCGCAGTTATGGCTTGATTTGCATTTTCTTGACATAGTTGGTGAGCCAAAATCTTTCCGATCTTTTCACCATGTTCATATGTCTTTTGTTTTAATTTATTTATAAGATTTTCAGCTTGCTTTGTTGATAAGTGATTAAATTCAGTTTGAAGGGTTAATCATTGCTTAAACAGATTGGGTGATGGAGAATGGGCCAGTGTCACATCAAGCTGAAGGATATCTTTGGTTAGTTTTTTAAGGCGTTCATTTTGGGCTTTTTTGGTATGGGCACAGTATGATATAATTTACCCCCGAAGATACGCTTTCATTGATTCCCAGATTACAGAAGAGGACATTCCTGGAGTCTGATAATGCGCCAAGTACTCAGTTATCTCAGTATAGATAAACTTGACAAAGCCTGCATCAGAGAGGAGTAATGTATCAAGACGCCATGGACGATAGCTAATGTGTACATTTGGTACGCATGAAGTCATCAATAGGGTAGCATGATCCGATATCACTATTGCCTGATAGTCACATTTCTTGACTAATGGAAGTAGTTCACTCTCTAAAAATAAAATAATCTATTTGTGAATATTTCTCATGGACTGGCTAGTAGAACGAATAACTTCTACTAGTAGGATTCCTAAAGCGCCAGGTGTCAACCATCCCATATGAATTAAGAAATAGTTTTATTGCTTGCGCTGCTTTGGATGGGGTCGCAGTTTTGGGCGAACCGCGATCCAGAACTGGTGATAGCACACAGTTCATCATTTGGACATGTATAAAAGAGACTCCTCCACTAACACGTTAACACACCAAACACAAAAAAACACAAAAGAAATAAACATAAGATAGAAATTAGGGGCAACAGTTTCCAATCCCTTGTCACCCAAAGGAACACGGTGACTAATGAACCCCTCGCAAAAAAATCCACACATTGAGTGCTCGTGTGAGGAAATGCTCGTCTTACAGATTTCTCTTATCTTAATAAATGCAATAAGTAATTTTGAGATCCCCAAAAAAAAAAAAATGGCGCTAGTTAAACATTAACCCAGCACCCCCTGACATTTCTTCCTCATTTTATGCTTCTGAGTACAGTTATAAAACCGATAGCTAGTGATTCAAACGGTTAATGATAAATTAGATTCTTGGCTAAAATATTCAAAAAAAACAAATGGTGATTATGCTTATCTCACTCAAATAATCAAATGAGAATCAAGGCAAAAAATAAATAAAATAATTTAAAAGAATGAAAGGGACTCCAAACCAGCCCCATAAATATGAGGCGAGTTCAGGCCCTTCCATATCCCACTAATAGCAGTATCATCTTTGAATACTAAAAAATAGAAATAATAACAGAGACTCAACACCACTTGGAAATTCCTAATCATTCTATATTCCTGAGTAAACAAAACCGGGAAGACCGATGGTTTAAACAGTCAGCATAACAAATTAAATTCTTAGCTATGGTTAGCAGAAATCATAAATAATAATTAGTTCTGGTTGACTCATCTAGATAATCCATACCCCCTGTTACTCCAGCTTCAACATAGACAGTGTTCATATACGTTGACCATGTACTCACCAAATGAAGGTCATAGTGAAAAAAACAAATAATCCGGAGGTAAAGGAGAAAAAGTTAACAATATAAAGTAAGTCCCCTCACCGTTCAGAGCAACGATATAGCCATCCTCAAATAATGTCCGCTTTCACATGTCGCTGTCAGCCGCATCATGAAAGAGTCTCTCCTTTCCGTTGTGTGTGACGCGGAGCTGGGCTGGATGAAGGATGGCGTAGCGGATGCCATCGTGTCCTTGCAGCAGTTTTCTGACCTCATTGAATGATGACCTTGCTCGGGCGATGTTCGGCGGGTAGTCCGGAAACATAAGGATGGTGGCTTCGTTGTACCATATGGGTCCGGCTTCTCTGGCCCGGCGAAGGATTTCCACCCAGTCTTGATAATAGTGCAGCTTTGCGATTATGGCTCACGGTTTACCGTCTGGCCTCTTTGGTTGGAGAGTCCGATGAGATCGGTCAACCAGTACCTCTTTATCCATTTTCAAAGTTTCCTTAATCAATTTTGAGACAGCGGCTGGGGTACTTGAGCCGTTTTCCTCATCCACATTCAATATGCGAATATTTGACCTCCTCATTCTAGTTTCTACGTCCAAACACTTTTCCTGCTGACTCTCCACATTACTCTTGTGCTTGCTTACGGTGTCCTGCAGTGATGTGACATTGTCTGAACAGGCAGAGAGGCCTTGTTCCATGTCCGACACTGTAGTTTTGAATGTATCCAGTTCAGAGCGCAGCACCGCAGTGTTGTTAGCTATTTCCGTCTTGACCGCTTGTAGCTCAGACTAAACTAGAAAAGCGCTCGGAGAGCGCAGACCTCCGCCAAGCACAACATTTTCCTCCATATTGCGACTTCCACCATAGATATTAGTCTTACATTTATTTAATCTTCATTTTTAGATTCCTTGACCATGAAAACAATTTGATTCATAATGCTATGTCAATATTAGTTCCACAGTGTCTTGGCTGTTAAAAGATGTCTGTTGCATGTTTCTAGCTTCATTTGTTTTTTTTTTTTCTTACAATGCAACATTTTCCCTCATGTTGTGACTTACACATAAATATTAGTCCTACATTTATTTAATCTATTTTTTCAGATTCCTTGACCATTCATAATGATATCAATATTAGTTCAGTAGTTATTCACGAAAATGAAATTTTCCGTAATGGTGGTTTTCTTCTGGATCTAATTCCCTGGCTTTTGAAAATACAGTAAATCCGGTGACACCGTCCTAATTCTGCAATATCTTGGCTGTATAATGGTGTTTGTTGCATGTTTGTAGCTTAATTTGTTCTCTTCCTATAATGAAAGTTCCAAAGGTCCCCTACTTTCGTATTCTGGATCATAGTATCCGGAATTATTCCATTTTCAGGATCAGTCTTTGATATATAGTAGAACATGTTCGAAACTTGTCCTGTATTTTTTTCCAAGTGCCATGACCATTTTTGGTGGAGTTATATGCATAAATGTCGAAAATGGCCCTCTCCCAATGTTAACGAATCCTTTAAAAAATTCCTGAATCTGTTTCATCTTTGGTGTTTCACGATCATTCAAATTGTTTAAATGAAGTAAGACCATTTGAAACATTTTAATGCGATTCCATTGCTTCCAACCTCTGAGTGACAAAAAAGCGTGACAAGTCGGGAATCATAATTGATTTCCGTATTACTAGTGGTGAAATCCTCCGTAACACATGTGAAACGGATAAACTTTAATGCACAAGGACTTCAATTCCACCTGAGAATCTCTAATGAATTCAATGATTGAATAATTTCTGAATACAGCACGGGAACGTGAATATATCATTTAAACTCAAACCAAATATGTGAAAGTTGAGAGCCCAGTAATAGACATTGTAATATAATTAAAACTTGATTGTCAAGGCCAGGGGTGCCCAACCTTGGTTCCTGGAGAGCCGCAGTGTCTGCTGGTTTTTGACGATACTCAGCACTTAATTGATGATTTAAAGCAGTTGATGACACACTTCACTTATCTCACCTGGTGTCTTAGGCTTAAATCGGGTGGAGAAAACCAAACTCAGCCCACGTCCGGCTCTACAGGACCAGCGTTATCCACCCCTGCTCTATAAACGTTTATCTACTCTGTACTACTTTGTCTGCATTAAAACTAAGCTAAATATCCAACCACATTGACAAATCTTGGTTAACACGTAGATCGTTTCCACAACCTGCAAGTTTGCTTAATTGGCTCTAGGAGTCTTGTGGGTTGTTCCTGATAATTGCTTGTTTGGCTCATTATTACCAAATTAAACCTGAGACACCAGGTGAGTTTAGTTAAGTGAGTAATCAACTACTTTAATCCATCAATCGAGTACTGAGTAACACCAAAAATCAGCAGACACTGCGGCTCTCCAGGACCAGGGTTGGCCACCCCTGGCCTAGGCCTACTCTATTTTTCCGCTGTAACACAGGTGCTTCAACTTTTTTTTGGCTGGGACACCACAATCAGTAGCCAATCAAACTAATACAAGAAAACAAGAAAGGGTTCACAACAGAGTAGGCTATGCATAGGATACAATCACTCGGCGAAGCTGAAAATCATCGGTGTTACAGCCTCCAAGCCCCCCACCCCCCCCAATTTTTTTCTCTTCGGATCTGCATCGATCTCATTCATGACCCCCTGTTGGGCCAGTTGATGGAAATCCGTCATAGCAACGGAAAACTTTAATCCATGTGACTAACCCCGGGATTACATCAGATGCTTGTTTGGTCTGTCTTTGCTCCGATGCAGGTTATCTCTATGCTTTGTCATCCGTCAACACCCACCAACTACCTTTCACAGTGCAGCACCGCCAGATAGTTGGAGAAGTGAGACTGGTGAGATTACAGAATTACAGAATTATGCAGGAATTAACACATTGGATGTGGTATTAAATTGCTCCCAACTAAAGGAGTAGAAGGGTTGACTTGCTTGAAAGTCTTTTTTTGTGCTTAAACCATGGATAAGTAGCTAATTTATAATTAAATGCTTTTAATTAATTTTCTGTTTATGTTGGGTTTGATATTTGTTTGTAACCACTATGTTTCAATTTTTTTTTATTGTTGTCCCAACTTAAAATATGTTCTGGCATCAACACGGAGTGTTTTATTCTGAAGATTAACTGGATGTTTTAACCCCTTTGTGCAGAAGCCAAGTCTAATGATTTATGCGTTTCCTTATTTAAGGCTTAATAATTCAACATTGCAGCTTCAGAGAGGAAGGGAATGGCTCAACTGGCTCAAGGCATTTGAAGCATTTAGAATTCCATCGTATTTCAGTTTATTTCCATAATTTTGGTAGAGAAAAAGGGCTGTAAACATTAAAAAAATCTTCAGATAAATTCAGCATTGAAGTTGTCAAAAAATTATACTGAGAAGTGAAAAATGGCTGGGTTTTAAAACTATACATTGCTGGGATCATAAACTCGACCACAAGTATAATTCATCTGAACAAAATTCTGAATTAGCTACTGTCTAGGAGCCAAATAAGACAGCTATCCAGATGGCTCCCCGAACTCTAAGATCCCTCAAAATGGTGCACTGTCAAATTATAAAAAAATCATATTTAACACAAATCAGCTTTTGACACTTGAAATTCAATATGAATATATGATTATCTGGTTTAAGTTAGCATGAGTTTATCAATATAGGTGCAGTTTGACAACGGTGGTCACCAGTAACCTCACCAAACACAAAACATGCTTTTTCTCCATGGCAAAGTGGAATTTTGTCCATTTTTCTTCAGAGTCCCACAAGCCAGCACACATACTCATTAAAAGAACTGCTTATTTAACGGTCAGAAGATTGACCCTGCAGTGAAAAGCTAGTAGTTCCCACTTCTGAGTTCATAACCTAATATAAACACTTTCCACACCTTATAAGGAACACGTGTAACTCAGTTATCTCAGAAATAAACCTCATTATAACAGAACAGACATTCCACTATCAAAAAAAAAAAAAAAAAAAATCAGGCGACTATTCTACCCAAACTGAACAGAATGGGGCAATGAACGCACTAGGGGGGGTCTACCAAAGTCCTTCACTTATAAAAGTCCTTTGGCATAATAAACAATCCTAAACATTGGCATTCAATTCTGCTGAATACAGTATAAATTCAAAATGCCACATTGAGCAAAATGCAACCATAGTAGCAGTAGCAGTATTTCTTCATTGAATCCCTCCTCCAGAGAAAGATTTATCTGGGAGAAGGAATCCTCCAGTCCTGTTTCATTGGGTGTAATTCCCATTGACCATGTCCATACCTCATTTATCTTCAGGCTGGTTTTGGAAGTCTTTTTTTAAATAAATCACGCATTTTAGCCACGCAACTATGCCCAGCATTAACAGAAAACAACCTACTTGACTCTTGCGTAAAGGCACAAAAGCTTTTCTCATTGTCCAGTCAGCGTCTTTCAGTTACTGTGGAAAGTTTATACACTCTGGTATTGATTAAGAAATGAGTCAATCAAGACATCATTACCGGGGAAGCTTCACGTGGGCGTGAACTATAAGTGTTAAGTTACACAGATGAGCTTAAGTGAATAACTGACAGAACCATATTCCAAATCGTGTTCATGCTCGGCTTGCTCGTGAATATTCAATAATTGATCCAGGTTTGCCATCTGGTGATAGAATATTGTAACTGCGTGCATAAATTTGCAGCTCCATGTCCGCTCGCGGAGGCATCTGCACAAAGGGGTTAATGTTGTCTCTGTGTCTGGATTTCTGGCTAAATAGATCTGCTCTGTGCTGAACTGCGTTGCATCCGGCATCCGGCAAAAATAGAAGTCTTGCATATCTGCTGCAGATTGCTCAGATTGCTGGAGCTGTGACGGCAGAGGAATGCAATGCAGCAGAGCCAGTGGAAGCACACTCATTAACTAAAGTGAGTTCCATTGCCGATGCAGAACAGAGACGGCCGAGTCTGTTTCACGAAGTCACTGTCGGTTCAGATGGAATTTGATAACTTCATATGGAGATTATAAAGAAGTAGCAGCAGTCCCCCGACTTTAAGTAGGTTTCATGTTAAGGTTTTATGCAGCTTTACATTTTTTGACAAATTATTGATTGGTGGATTAACCCACTGGTAGCTGTCTGACTGGGTGATAAAAATGGACTACGCCACCTTGTTCAAAATTATTAATGATTTTTTCAAAAGTAAAAAAGGTTACTTTTGAAATTTCTTCCATCTGCATGTGATTAACCCTCTCTTTGCAAAACTATAATTATCTTTGGTGAAGGATGGAAAGAAATGTTGACCCAAGTATAACATCTTTGGAAAGTCTGAATAAAACAGTTCTTTCCCTCACTTCTTTAAATGAATTATATATTTCTACATTTTAATGATATATTGATGGATTTCTTAGAGGATTTCATGTAAAAACGCTACATTAGAGTTCATTGTGTGCCTGCTTCAGTGAAGCAGCACATTCTATTTTCTTACTTCTTCTTCTTCCACCTAAATTTGGCCGACTAACTCCTACATCGTTTAAGCTACTGATTCCATTCAAAAATTCGGCTTGTTCTGAGTTACATTGCATCTGTACAGATTTTATTTTATTTTTTCGAAAAAATTTGGCATCTCCAATCCCACCCGAATCTGGAATGCCCAATTGGTGAACTTTGTACAAAGCTTGCTCGTATGCGACCCCTTGCTGCCAACTCAGGATAGTGAGGAAAGTTCACGGCTCTCCTCCGAAGCAGGTGCCTGTCAACCACTGATTCTTATACACTCATTGGTTGAATCCTCGCAAGTTCAGAACGAGGGCGGAGGATACCTGGACATGAACAAACCCAGAGTCTTCCTGACGAGCACCCGTCTGGCCAACAGGAGGCGCTGGAGCAACGAACAAAGCTATTATTGTATCCCCAAATCTGGCAGTCCTTTCCCAATTTGAAACCCTGTAGCGCGATGGCCAATAGTGCGCTACTCGGAAAAAGCTGCCGACCCCTGCTGGTGGGTACGCCGGGGCTCAAACCCGCGACATGATAGTCACCTCTGCACTGCATCTGTACAGATTTGTTTATTACTTTTTAGTTTTTGAGATATTTAATTTCAAACTGCTAAATATTAAGTTAAGCTGGTGTAATTTTGTCACTGTTCAAATTTTTTGTTACTACTATAGTTTTTCAATTATAATTTTTTAGAATACTTTTTTCTACAATAAATTCTGGGAACTTACATTGTGGTGACAGCTGTAAAATCATCAAGAAGTCTTCTCTTAAACTTGCTCGAACTCCCACAGTTTTTACTCAACGTAAGTATTTTTATATCCAATTTGTAGCAAAAGTTGTGGTGGCCTTTTTTTTGGCAATATGAGCTGAAGCAAGCACTAAATAAAACTCCACTAACATCTATATTAAATGAGACAAAAAAATCCGGGTGGGAAGCAGAAAAACAGTTTTCTCACTTGCTCATGTTCCCATATTTTTGGCACTAGACGCAAAATTTTGACATACAAAAGTATTTTGCACAGCAGACTCTCCTCTTTAGTATGGTGCCTCCATTTTGTAGATTGGAATTACTATCTTCGAGGTTGCAACCCTCCAGACTAACTTTTGGACCTAAGAGCGCATGTGCTCCCAACCTGAAAAAGTTGGGTGCGCAGGCCAAAACTGTGGTTACGCAAAGTACTATGATACTTATCAGAATATTTACAAGCCCAAATAAAGATGCATGAACAGACTATCAGTTGTTGCTGCATTTATTTAAGAAACATAATCAGAAAGCAAATTGTGAACTGAAAAGTAGTAAAAGAATTAATGTTCATAAGAATGTTTGAAAAATCTATAAATGCAGTTATCATTTTGGGGTGCTATCATACCAGTCTAAATGTATGTGGCCAATCATCGGAACCCCAAAGAAAACGGACTATAAATCTATAAGAACGGCAGCTTATGTCATCTTTATCGTACTCTAATGAAAATAAATAATCTTGCACTCGGACCAACCAGTCACCGATTTCATACATACTGCATGATGTACATCCAGAACTTCAGATCAGAGTGGAAGTGCGCTTCCAACCTAATCCATCAGGATAGAAGGTTAGCGATTGATATTGAAACGCTACATAAAACCATTAGCCACTGGATGCAAGCACCCATAGCTGGTATCAACAAGACTCAAAACTGTGCCACGAACAGTCTACAGTCTATTACCCTGAGAAATGCGCAAAATCCAAATGGCAAAATAAAGAACCAGTAAAATGAAAAAACTTTCGGATATCATGAAATTTGCTCTCCGATCTGCAGTATTAGTCACCGAAGCCAAGGCCTAATACGTTGACTATTGGACTTCTGCAGTAGGCCAGCTAGTGTACCTGTAATTTTGCATATTGTGCAGCATTTACATCGTAATTGTCAGACAATGGTTTTACAGATTTGCCGCACGCACAGCTCAGCAGTCAGTGACAAGGTCGAATGCTTTGCCATTCTCATCGATTCATGAGTACAGCCGAGCTGTGATTGGCTGATGTATGTAATAGTAGCAACCGACCTGCAGAAAAACATTTTGCAACGGGTGGCTGATAATTAAGTAGTGAATCGCTGACCAGAATAGGCACACAGTGCATGAAGTGTTGGTCGCCCAGAGCGCGACCGATGTGAGAATGTAAGTCGCAAAATGTACATTTTGGTCGTACACTGGAGGGTTGGGTTGGAATAGTATTAAATGGGAGTATTTAAGAGATGCCTTCGCTCAAATCTCCGTTGGACCAAATGCTTCAGCCTCAGAGTGACTCAGCTAAATTGAGGCACAGCGACATTGCAGTTCAATTCTGCCGTCTGCTGGACTTCTTCCTAGCCTCAGTATTATCATTGCTTGGATTAAGATTGATACGACTGTTAGGTAAATCTCATTCCTCTGCGTCAAACTCTGTGAATACTGTAATGTGAATATAGGCCACTAGATGGCAGTATTTACCTTTTTTTTTATTAAGCTCAGACTGGAGTCATGTTTGGACATGTCCTGGACATGTCTGGGGCAAGTCTCAGAAAATTAAAAAAAAGAGGTCTAAATGTGGGTGGGGTCTGCAAAAGAGTATATAAGGAAAAGAATTGAGACAGTAAAGTAGTAGGAGAAATTGCAAGAAGATGACCAGACCTGCCATTCTGTTCAAGACCTGTGACGTTTCTTTTGTGGATTTCTTTGCCTGTGTTTGAGCATTTTCTTCATCCAGGACATCACCAAGCCACCCCACCAAAAAGGGACTGTAATTATTTCTGTTTTTTTTAATTTATCAATCTTGGTCTTTAGTTGTAGGTTGTTATTAGTCTTTGTCTTTGTTAAAAATTAAATGTGTTTTAGTTGTTAAAACTGTGTTTGTCATCCCTTGCTGTTGCTGTTGTGTTATAAATGTAATAACAAATTGGGGCCATAACAAATTGGGGGCTCAAGGTCCGGGATAGACCATTGTGTGAGTAATTTATTGAAAATCTAACATTCCAAATTGTGAAATTGTTTTTGTGAATTTTCCTAGATATATATTGACAACAGCAATGGATGATTTCTTGGCATCACCAACCGTAGGGGTTTTGAAGTCTTTTAAAAAGACAGAACTGCTAGAAATTTGCAGACAGTTGGAGCTGACAGAGGTAAAACCAGCCATGCGAAAAGCAAGACTGGCTAGAGAGATAGTTGAATATTACATTGATGAAAATGTGTTTGCACCAGGAGATCTGGAACAGTTTCCAGTGGAAAATCCAAATATAGAAATGGAACTTAAATTAAAAATGCTAGAGATTGAGAGGGAAGAAAAAGAAAAACAAAGGCAGTTTGAGTTAGAAAAATTAGCAAGAGAAGAAAAACAAAGAGAATTTGAGAGAGAGAAAGAGGAAAGAGCAGAAAGAGAGAGACAGAGACAGAGAGATTTCGAATTAGAGAAATTCGATAGAGAAGAAAGACTCCAAATGGAGAAGCTAAAAATTAAAATTGAAACTAAAAATAAATTTTGTGCCAGTCAGGAGGTAAAACTGGTGCCTCCATTTTCAGAAAAGGATGTCGACAACTATTTCCAGTGTTTTGAAAAGGTAGCAAAGAGTTGCCAGTGGCCAAAGGAACACTGGCCTCTGATGTTGCAAACTGTCCTCAAGGGTAAAGCTCAACAAGCCTATTCGGCTTTGTCTGCAGATGATTCCTCTGATTATGAGGTTGTCAAAAAGGTTATTTTGAGAGCTTATGAGTTGGTTCCAGAGGCTTACCGACAGAAATTCAGAGGTCTGAAGAAATCTGAAAATCAGACTTATGTTGAATTTGCTAATGAGAAGCAGGTTTGCTTTGAGCGCTGGTGTACTTCTATGGAGGTCAAGGATGATTTCAACTCACTAAAAGAGATGGTGTTAGTTGAAGAATTCAAGAACTGTGTTAAGGATGATCTTAAGACCTACCTTAATGAGAAGCAAGCACTGAACTTGCAATCAGCTGCCAAATTTGCAGATGAATATGTTCTCACTCATAAGTCCAAATTTCAGTCTAGCAGTAACAATAAATGGTCCCAATTTCAGAAAAAGGGTTACGGTGATACCCAAGATTCCTCACCCAAAGACAAAGACAAATCTGGTGATGGTGCTCAGAAATCCAGTAACAGGTCTGATCAAAGTGTGAAAGCTGACAGTGACAAAAGTGGTCTAGTTTGCAGTTATTGCAAGAAATCTGGTCATGTTACAACTAACTGTTGGTTCCTTAAAGCTAAGAAAGAAAAAGAAAAGGATACCAAACCAAATGCCTTTGTGAAAACAAGGTTAGAAACCCCTGTAGTAGATAACCAATCTGCTAAATTGCCTGCTTCTTGTGGGGCTAAAAAGCCTGATACAGCTGACTTCGTGAGGGAGGAATTTCTTCCATTTGTGTCAGAGGGATTTGTGGCTCTGAATGAGCATACTACTCCTGTCCCCATATATATCCTAAGGGATACCGGAGCTTCTCAGTCACTTTTGTTGATGGACTCCTTGGAGTTACGTGATGAGACCGCTTCAGGGGATTTCATACTTGTACAAGGTATTGAAGGGAGGACTGTATCTGTACCCCTGCGCTCTATATTCTTGAAGTCAGATTTAGTTACAGGACAGGTAAAGGTGGGACTTATGTCAAGTCTACCTATAAAGGGTGTTTCTCTGTTGCTAGGCAATGACCTGGCTGGGGGCAAAGTAGTTCCCCCTGTACATCTTACTTCACAGCCGAGCACTGAAAATGGGGATGAGGACCCATCTCTGTATCCTTCTTGCGCAGTGACTCGTGCTATGGCCAAGAAGGCTAAAGAAGATGATGTTGTGGTGCCGTCCAGTACATTGAATAGTCAGGACTCAGGTGGTTCGCCTCATGACTCTGATTGGCCTACTATGGTTTCTCCGTTTGAGGACTTATCAGATACTTTTATCAGTTCTCTATTCAGCCAGCCGGATGGGTCTGGTGATTCTGATGTGTCTGGAGACTTGTCTCTGTCCAGAAAGCGGTTGATTGAGGAGCAAACTAATGATCCTGAAATTGGTGTACTAAAGAGGAGAGCCCTTCCTGAAAAAGAAATAGATTCAGTTCCAGTTGGGTATTATCTCAAGGATGGTGTGTTGATGCGGAAGTGGCGCCCTCCTGATATCCCTGCCAATGCAGATTGGGCAGTGGTCAGGCAAATTGTTGTTCCGAAGGTCTATAGGAATGAGATCTTAACAATGGCTCATAGTTTACCTTTAGGAGGTCATCTTGGTGTTAACAAGACTGTTGATAAGATCATGAAACACTTCTTTTGGCCTGGGCTTCGGAAAGACGTTTCCAACTTTTGCAAAACCTGTCACACTTGTCAGGTAGTTGGAAAACACCAGTTAGACCCACCTGTAGCTCCATTGCAGCCTATCCCAGCATTTGGGGAGCCATTCTCTAGGGTCATTGTTGATTGCGTTGGTCCATTACCCAAGACTAGATCTGGAAATCAGTACTTGTTGACAATCATGTGTGCATCTACCAGATTCCCCGAAGCCATACCTCTACATAACATCAAGGCAACTGCAATCTCGAAGGCTTTGATAAAGTTCTTCACGTTGTTTGGTCTTCCCAGGGAAATTCAGTCAGACCAAGGTAGCAATTTCACTTCAGGATTGTTTCAGCAGGTTGTGTATGAACTAGGTGCAAAACAGATTCTTTCTAGTGCCTATCATCCAGAAAGTCAGGGTGCCTTAGAGCGGTTTCATTCCACTCTCAAGACAATGATGAGGACTTATTGTTATGACCATGAGAAAGACTGGGATGAAGGGGTTCATTTGCTGTTGTTTGCAGCTAGAGAAGCAGTGCAGGAGTCTACTGGATTCAGTCCATTTGAGCTAGTGTTTGGTCATGAAGTGAGAGGACCTTTGCGATTATTGAGTGAACAATGGCAAGAGGAAGAGCCGCAAATCAGTCTGTTAGACTATGTTAGCAAGTTCAAGGAAAGATTGCGTGCAGCTTGTGACCTTGCCAAAGAGAACTTGAAATCAAGTCAGGGAAAAATGAAAACTTGGTATAATCATAAGGCTAGAAGCCGTGAGTTTAAACCAGGAGACAAGGTCCTTGTGTTGTTTCCCTTGCAGTCCAATCCATTGCAGGCTAGATTTCATGGTCCTTATGAAATTCTGACAAAACTCAATGATCTCAATTACATTGTGAAGACTCCAGATAGGAGAAAACCAAAACAACTGTGTCACATTAACATGCTGAAGCCTTATCATGACAGAAATGCTAGGGTTGCAGCTGTCACTTCAGATTCTCCAATGGTCGAAACGTGTGAAGATGAGGGGGAGTTTCAAGATGATGAACCAAGAATTAAAGCTGAAGTTCTTTCATGTAAATTGTCAAACACTGAAGTGTTGCAAAATCTTGATGTAAAACTCCAGCACTTAGAACCCTCACAGAGAGATCAGTTTGAAAGGTTGATCAAGAAATATGAGGATTTGTTTCCTGATGTTCCAAAGAGAGTTACTATAGCCTCTCATGATGTAGATGTTGGTGATGCCAAACCAATAAAACAGCATCCATACCGGATGAATCCTGAAAAGAGAAAGATTGCTGAGAAAGAGGTTGAGTACATGTTAAAGCATGATATTATCAGACCCTCCAACTCCGATTGGAGTTCACCCTGTGTGCTAGTTCCAAAACCTGATGGAAGTACTAGATTCTGTACAGATTATCGCAAAGTCAATGCTGTAACTAGAACTGATGTGTTTCCAATACCTAGGATTGATGATTGTATTGATAGTGTAGGGCAAGCAAAGTTTCTGACCAAGATTGATTTATTGAAGGCTTATTGGTGTGTGCCTTTAACTGAGAGGGCCAAGAGCATCTCTGCTTTTGCCACACCATCTGGATTGTACCAGCATGAAGTCCTACCCTTTGGCATGAAAAATGCCCCAGCCACGTTCCAAAGGATGATACAGTCTACAATCGCCGGATTGCCACACACGGGTGCATACATCGATGACCTGATCACATGGAGTGACTCCTGGGAATAACATCTAAAAGATGTAGAGACGTTGTTCCAGCGCCTGACCCAGGCTAACCTGACTGTTAACCTGAACAAGAGTGACTTTGGTTGTGCTACTGTCACCTATCTTGGCTACGTCATAGGCCAGGGTAAGGTGGCACCCATAAATGCTAAAGTCCAAGCCATCATGGACTTTCCAGTTCCTGACAACAAAAAAGCTTTGCGCCGCTTCCTTGGAATGATCGGGTACTACCGCAAGTTCTGCAAGAACTTTGCTGAGATTGCTCTCAGTCTAACTAACCAACTGAAGAAAGGCGTAAAGTTCACCTGGGATGATGCATGCCAGAGAGCCTTCGATCACCTGAAGTCTCTGCTGTGTCACTTCCCCGTGCTCAAATCTCCTGACTTCAACAAACCTTTCTCCATCGCGGTCGATGCTAGCGACCAAGCTTGTGGATCTGTGCTCCTACAGAGAAGTGACTCTGATGACATTGAGCATCCCGTGGCATACTTCTCCAGGAAGTTCAATCGCCACCAAAGGAACTGTTCCACAATAGAGAAGGAACTGTTGGCTCTGGTCCTTTCTTTACAACACTTTGAGGTTTATGTTTGTACAGGACAAAAGCCAATGATTGTGTACACTGACCACAATCCGTTAACGTTTTTGAGTAAGATGAAAAACAAGAATCGGAGATTGTTGAATTGGAGTTTGATTTTACAGGAGTTTGACTTGGAAATTAAGCATGTGAAGAGTACAGACAATGTAATTGCTGATTGCTTATCCCGTGTTTGAATGTGTATATATATATCATGTGTTTGAATATTGTTTGATATGTATATATAGACAAGTGTTCACTTAACCATTTTGTATTGAAAAGAAAAATTTTGCCTTTAATAGTCAAAATTTTTCCCTTCTGGAATGGAGGTGTAATGTGAATATAGGCCACTAGATGGCAGTATTTACTTTTTTTTTATTAAGCTCAGACTGGAGTCATGTTTGGACATGTCCTGGACATGTCTGGGGCAAGTCTCAGAAAATTAAAAAAAAGAGGTCTAAATGTGGGTGGGGTCTGCAAAAGAGTATATCAGGAAAAGAATTGAGACAGTAAAGTAGTAGGAGAAATTGCAAGAAGATGACCAGACCTGCCATTCTGTTCAAGACCTGTGACGTTTCTTTTGTGGATTTCTTTGCCTGTGTTTGAGCATTTTCTTCATCCAGGACATCACCAAGCCACCCCACCAAAAAGGGACTGTAATTATTTCTGTTTTTTTTTATTTATCAATCTTGGTCTTTAGTTGTAGGTTGTTATTAGTCTTTGTCTTTGTTAAAAATTAAATGTGTTTTAGTTGTTAAAACTGTGTTTGTCATCCCTTGCTGTTGCTGTTGTGTTATAAATGTAATAACAAATTGGGGCCATAACAATACTAATAGCTCACACTAGCTCCAAGAGAGCACATTGCGGGCAGCAGTAGCGGCTATAGACCCGGGAATGACGGGGCGCAGACACGTCCCTTTATGACAATTAGTCCTGGGTAGTTCGCAATCATTTTCCTTTTCTGACGCGTTTTCCAATTATCGTACTTGGCAACGTAAGACACGGTCTCTCCAAATGTGATCGAACAGCGATGAAATCATGGGCGAAATTCAGTACAGAAAAAAAATTTACTTATTAATAGGCCAGTACTTCGCGTTGATTGATCAGGTCCGTGTTCAAGTGAAATATCGCCTTTCACTCTCGGTATTGTGTGGGTTGATAAAAAAGTGGCACTTGGCAGTTAAATAGGCAGCGTGCTGCTCAAGCTGTTTGCGTGAGAGTCGTCAGGTATGCAAGTTTGACTAACGTTGATTTAAATACAGCAAATAAGCGTCCAGATGAATGATTGTCTTCTTACGTAATCGGGGAGAACAAGCAGCAGCTGTTAACTGTGGAGTGCTCTCGGAGCGAACCTTCGGTTACTCATGAAAATGTCTGAGAACAGGTCAGGATTAACGACTGTTTTAAACGGATGTTTTGTCACAATTCCCAGTACAGGTTCCACCACTGAGCTAAATTTCGCCCATAATTTCATCGCTGTTCGATTGCATTTGGAGAGACCGTGTCTTAAGTTGCCAAGTACGATAATTGGAAAACGCGTCAGTAAAGGAAAATGATTGCAAACTACCCAGGACTAATTGTGATAAAGGGACGTGAGTGCGCCCCGCCATTCCCGGGTCTAGAGCCGCTACTGGCGGGCAGCAAAGACTGGTCTTTTTGCCGAGCGGGTCCATGAGAACACGTCAAAATATAGCTTGATCAACGTGTTCAGCATGTCAAAGAAGTGGAATGAAGTTGGAGGGGTCAACGATGTTGGATCAGTACATTGTAGATTGTACACTTCCTGTTACCACCGAGGGGCGCTATGAGTAGGGCTGGACATGAATATATGAGGGTGTTCAGGGGGGAGCCACTATCATGTCAATGAAATTAGAAATTTGAAGCTGTAAGGATAAAGTTTGTGGGTGTGAGAGCCGTTGGAAAATGGATGGCGAAATCACGAAAAAGTCCCCAAAGTTTGTCATGCCCTAGCAGCCATGCCCTTTGATCTACAGACATTCTTGACACAAATTTGATCAGCATGGTCTATTAATGATCCATATTGGAAGTTGTTTGGGCAAAATCCCAAGGAGATCATTAAAATACAAGGTGAGGAAATCATCGGTAATCAAAAATTGAAGTCAAAATAGCCAACTTCCTGTTGGGCTTCACCATGACGTCAAGAGATTTTTTGTGCGTCTTGGTATGATATAGCCTCCGTTGCAGACGTCTTGGTGTTCGGTTAATTTACCTCAACCTACAACGTCTGCGCACTCAAGCGAGGTTTTGTGTTCCGTGACGTAATGTGATTGTGCTTGATGAGCAAATCAGAATGCTTATTATATGTTATGATCTCTGTCATTACTATGGCTTTATCCTGCGGCTTGTCAAAAATAGAGAAATGGCGGAAAAGACTCTCCCAAAAAAACTTGTAGAAAACGACATTTGTTTTGTGTGTAAAACAAATATCCTCTCAAATACAGACAAGATACGAGTGCATGGAAAAAGCAAGCTTCATATCGCTGCAGTAATAGGCTCAGTCATCTCTGTTAACACAGCGGTATACACGAACGAGTTATTCGTCTGCCGAACGGGCTCCTATCACTTACTTGAAAAAATTTGAAAATAGAGAAAGAACTTGATGATTTATTATGTGAGCTTCATCGACAGCAACAGCATAAATATTGTTTGAATATGCGGCATTCAGCAGCATCTTCCTCCACCGTTCACTTAGCCAAAACTCTGGAGAACCGAATACTATTGAAAACAATTCTTTTTCCACACTTCTCCACTCCATTTCGGTATCGACCAGACATAAACTCGCTGCTTTCACTCCTATGTTATTCAAATAATTGACTAGATCCTTCATAAGGATAACAAGAGGAGAAACAACAATAACAATAGGCGATTCTTTATTAGAAAACGCTTCCCCGAGGATTGGAAGAACTTGGTATAAGAGCGATTTGCCAAATCCTGTAGGCAAATTTACATAGACATCTTTCCTCTGGATAACTAAGTTGTTCATTGCTTGTTCTTGTAAGCTATTCATACTTCTAATATTGAAGGCTTTGCAGATTTTCTCCAAAGCTCGAGAGAAAACATGTTCGCCACCGTCAACCAATTTGGCTTTATCTGTTTCTGCATATATAATTAGCTCCTGGATTTTAGGTGCTAGTTTCTCATTGGTGGAACACAAAACCTTGCTCAAGTGCACAGACGTTGTAGGTTGAGAGAAATTAACCGAACACCAAGACGTCTGCAACAGAGGCTAGGTATGATACGTGTTCGTCTTTGCATTGACTTTGGCCGCATTTCCCAGTTAGGAGCGTCTTAAGGAGATAAGAAGGCTCTAAAGAAGAGTTCAGCTAAAGGCTTGATTCCACCAGGAGTGTCTAGGCTGCATTACTGCCGCAACGCGGTTGCTGGAGTTGATGATTGTGATTCCACCAGCCGCGCCACGGCACGTCTTGGCAAACGTCCCAGAAGCTGCTCCACCAAAAATACATTCCAAGTCTATTTCTGCTGCTGGAGAGCCGAAGTTTTTTTTTTTTTTCTTATCTATGGTGTTCACGGCTGGACTGTAGTAGGTTCTACAGCAGAACAAAAACAGAAATGATATTAAATGCAATTAAATCAGAAAAAAATAACAGAAAATATTTAAGGTCGTTGCGCAAAAATGACGAAATATGCTAAATCTGAGCAAGTCGACTGTTTCAGCTGGCAGGGCACTGCGCTGACGTTCCGTGTTCAGTGTAACTTGAAGTAGCGTACAAGTAGCCTTATAGCGACGCAGCAAATATGCGTCCAGTGGAATCCAGGGGTAAGGGTGTTTCCCAGATGTGCTCTTAATGCCCTGCTTAACAGGTGTCTTTGTGCCCTTCTTAACTGCCTTCTTAACTGGAGCTCAATTGGACAATCGATGTCAGAGTAACCGATTGTTCCACATACTTATGTGCACACAAATTAAGTTTTGATGTAGCAAGTGGCGTGTAGTGTTAAAAATGAACGTGCGTAATGCCACTGCGCCACTGCAGAATGTCTGAAAACAAACGGACGCAAATAAAGACCAATAACACAGATAAGAACAGATAAGAATGAAAACAGAAAATAAAATCATTATATGAGTGAAATCATGCGGTTAAACCTTATTCAACTTGATTTGACGCATGTGGCTCAAGTAGCTTTATATATAGAGCACACAACCAGTGGTCAAGTCGAAGACCTGAAATATTTGGGAAAAATTAGGGAAATACGGTAAAATATTTCAACACGTGGAACCATAGAGGAGAGGTTTAAGTTTTCACTCATTATAAATGCTTAATGGGCGGTAGGGGTGCATGAAAGGGGGGAGGGGGGGATAAAATAAGGACGAACCATACGCACTGCATTAATATCTCCTTGCTTAGTGTCACATTGATTTACCTGACACGGCTGTATCTGCAGTGTTTCGTTGCTAGGGTGTTAAGGGTGCTCAGACCAAATTCTTCTAAACAAAAGATCATCTTAGGCTAAGAAGGTATCTGGGAAATGCTTTTGCTTCTTACTGGAGCCTTAAGGATCTAAGATCTTCTTAAAGGGGACCTAATTTGCTATATTCCCAAGGTTATATTTTGATCTTGGACTCCCTTGGAGTACTCCTGATCATTCAAAGTCCAAAACAAGGTCCTTATTTAGCTCGTACTGCCATCCTAAAAAAAAAACCCATTTGTAGTCCATTGTAGTCTCTGCCTGAAATGCATTGTTGGGGTGGCTATTACGCTATGGTCCCCACTCCCCGTGTGCCCACTTTCTTCTGACTGGCCAGCTTTGTGGAGAGGCTGCAGAACGCAGTTTTTCAAGTCCGCCTCCCCAGAATGAAATGAGAGACAAGGCCGCCATCTGATAACGAAGCGGTGGGCAAATTCTACAATCTAATGTAATACTTGAATATAGATCTTAATGAAATGAACTTGTTCTAATAAACGCAGTGGCGAAAGTGGAGGAAGCAGTGCGAAAATCTGGCAGCGTAAGCTCAACTTTGCTATCGGATACAGTTTGCTACAGGTGAGTACAGTGGTTCTTCTAGTAGCTAGAATGCAGGGAAATCTAGAATCCACAACATACAGACACATTTGTAGAACGGTTGACATACCCAAATGTAGACCGGAGACCGTAGAAATCTGGTGGGTCTGAGTTTAGAGGGAAACATGGACAGAGAGGAGCAGCTAAAAGTGGACCAACAGCTTATGGACTGCTTCAGTGTGTATTAGGACCTGCTGGTGCGAGTGCATAACTGTGGTGTGTCATTAGCATGGAGAAACGAACAGCTTCTGTGCTGGTATATGACGGAATGGCAAAGCTCCGGGCTAAACAGAAATTGCTTTACAGACTTTTTTCAGAAATTGCTTGTGGTAATGGTTTACTTATTGCGTCAGAATGACCAGCATTTCCTCGCAGAAAATGGGTGAGTTATGGAAAGTGTGCGAGAGTTAGTTAGAGGTCCGGTTATGTTATGAACATAATACAGGTTTTATAGACCGTAAGTTCCGTCTGCGTGAACCGTTGCTTATGTGGAGCTTGCGAATCGATCACATCTACAAGAAAGAATTCAATATTTAATTGATGGCAATGCAGAGTAATTTTTTGTAATTCTGGACACATTATAGCCTGTGCGCTTCCCTATCGCTTTCTCTGGTAGCATCAGAGAGCTTGCCCAGACATTGGAGATGTATTAGGCTGACCCTCGGTCATGGATAAGTAAAAGCACCCAAAAACGCACCCAAAGTTCTGCGAAACCTACGTCTGGTCTAACTGCAGCCCAACTCGGCAGACACATAAAGCACCTCTCCGGTTAGCTTGTAGTGGCTTCAATTAGGCAACGTTATGACGAAACTGTCACATTGATGCTTACTGAAGTTGCACAAGCATACCGATCATAATTGCTGCATATATGTCAACCGGGAGCATTTTTAATTAGCAGAGCAAGCGAACTAACATGCAGAAGCTGATAAGCTGTCAGGACTTTGAATGTAATCTGTCGCGTGAAAAATTTGCTTCACGTCCGGTGTGAAAGCTGCTTAACTCGCCCATAACGCCGATATTTGCGTCTTTGCATTGACTTCGAAAGTAGCTAATCAGTTGCGCGAAAAATTTGTTTCGCGTCCAGTGTGAAAGTGGCTTGACGTGCCCATAATGCGCGTATTCGCGTTTTTGCATTGACTTTGAATGTAATCAGTCGCGCCAAAAATAATGAAATCAGATGAGATTTTTTTCTAACCTGAAATTTTGCTGTCGACTGCTGTCAATTTGTTAAGTGCGGCATCTTTCCAATTCACCTCTGGTTTTTGCTCTGCTTTCAGACAGTGATTAATTTACATTTTTTGCCACCAATTGTTAATTATATGGTGCCCACCCCCAGGGACTCTGAGGGGCGTGGCTAAAAGTGGTCAACACATTTTCCACTTCTTCTCAGGAACGGCTGATCCAATTTCAATAAAATTTTGCAGGAACCTTCCTTGGTCAAATATGCACCAAAATTGTGAGTTATAATTTGCCCACCCCCAGGTGCTCTGAAGGGCGGGGCTAAAAGTTGCCACATTCGCTAAAATTTTCAAACTCTTCTTCTCCAGACCCAGATATGCTGGAAAACAATAAAGAAGATTGAAGAGTCTTCAGGTGCTTTATCAAATTGTAAATTATAAAATTGTTAATTTCATGGCCCCCAGGCTCCATGTTTGCACCCAGGGAGGGGGTGAAGTTTAGTATACTTTATAAAGGAAAACGATGGGTATATTTGGTTCATTCACGTCAGTAACGTCAGGTTGTAAACAACTCAGGTGACCGTTAAGGCCCATGGGCCTCCAGTTAGACTAAAACAGGATTATTGTGGCAGTAATTTCAACTATAATTTTTTGGATATCATAATCTTTCAAAGGAATAAAATCAACTGCACAACGATTGGATTTTATCATCAAATCAGCTCAGCTGTCACTCTATAATGGAATGTTGAAGTGCGTCACGAATCCCAATTCAAAAAACACGAATGTGTGTGGCTCACACACTGGTGACAATCGCTTATTTTGACTAATTTCTGTGGAAGAATCTCAGATTAACAAAAGTGTAGTATCCATTGACACCTGCGACAGTTTATCGTTTGATTACGATGCAGTATATTTTCTAATACTAGTCAGTCACAAACGCTCTGCTGCAGTATTACTTAAAAACATCAGATTCCTGCTCACCATTCCTTATGCCTCGGATTGCCTGTGCAAACGAGGTATACAGTAGTTTGTTTGTGCGTCATTCAGTCATTCTGTCTGTTTCCAGGATAGCCGCTGTGCCGGTCAAAATGAAGTCCTAGAATATGGCTCCATGGGTTAAATGCCATGATCTCTTGGATTTAAATTTGCCAGATTTTTGAGATAGAGCTTTGTTTTTTAGTTATAGCACTTTTTGATTACCAGGATGGCTGCTGCGCGCGAATCAAGACTTCAACAAAGAAAAAGCTCTTCACAGTGGATCGCTTTACAACTTGTGAGTTCGATTTATATCACAGCAATAGATATTGCTGATGGCAAAATTTTACAAACGGAGCACAATACCAACAGTGATTCATGTAGACACACATTGCGCACTGTGTTAAATACAGCACTGATGTATGAACTTTATAAAACATCACAAATGATTTCTCCCCCCACACAGTAACAATGGGTTTCACAAAGCCTTACAACCGCTAAGCAGTCCTACGAAGCTGCTTATCAACTCATTATGTCAACCGTGGCTTTTCCGACCTAGATATCTGCGTGTTCACATAACAGTGACTCCGTTTGTAGCATATGACCGGCAGCAGAGCAGCGTATTTTCCAAAAGAAGAGCAAATTATCATTTTACAAAAATATGAGGGATACAGGATCATACAGATCAAAGACAATGTTCAAGACAATAGGACGCCCACCACCAATTGGACAGGGGTGTGAATTATATTCTGTCAAAATGACGGATGGGCTTCAAAATGTTCTGTCATTGTTAAAAAAAAAAGCCGTCAATGACGGAAGATATTCGGATAACGTGACCTCTGTCCTGCATAGTACGAAAGGTGCTTCCCTCCAAAAACCTATCATTGTTCCCACAGAGTCTGAGTTGCACTAATTATTAGTCAGTGTTAAATAGACCCTGAATAGTGTGAAAGTTGTCTCCCTTCATAACTGGTCATTAATGTTCATCAGACTACCACTGGTGGGTATGTACTTGAGAATAGCCATGTTTCATCCACACGTTCGAATTATGCGAATTAAGTCATATCGAATTAAAAATCCCTTATGGAAATGGTGAAATTTGACTTGATTTTCAAGATATTGACAGTGAGTTTATTTGGTTGATCTCATCGAATTTTCTCTTCATCTGTAAAAGGTTTATGCAACAACTGCTGATGGAAATGTTATTTGCCGAATAAATCTGCGACTGCATCGTGACGCCGTTTTGATGCCGTCGTTGCCTTCTGATAATGGCTTGTATGTTGCTAATAGCTGGCTCATAAGCACTATTACAATTTCTGCAATTATTATCATTTGTTGGTAGGTGCGATCCATTACTGCTAAGTTGTTTATTATTGTTGGCTACCACACTGCTTCTGTACACTTGAAGGTTCTGCAATTCACTGCAAAAATTCATAACTTCAGATAATTCGATTCACAAGTGGATGGAAACATAGCTTATGTCTAGCATAGATGCGCAGCTAGGGCACTCTGACATGAGCACAGTCAATTTTATAGCTTCATTAAGGGACATTCTTGTCACTGCTGTAAGTACCGAGGCATCAGCACCTTTAGTGCTTTCATTGATCAGGTGATGGTCACTTTGGTTGCCTTTTGAGCCGCAATCTCAGCAATTAAATCCTTATAATCCAGTTTAGATGCAACGTCTTTTTTGATAGACAGAAGGGCGAGTCCGCATAGTCTCTCCTGCGAAATGGAGGTCCGAAAATAGTTTTAAATTGGCTTTAACTTTGAAAAGTTTTGCCAATTATTGATGGCGTCAATAAGACCCTGAGAGCAGTCTCGCAGTTCGGAAAGGCGAGTGAGCAGCGAGACAGAGCACGTAACGTATGACGACATTAAAAAAAAAATCAGGGTAAGCTTTTCTCGTGATAAAATGGTAAATAATGACTCTGACACAGAGAATTGCCATTTTACGGGCATTATGAGTCAAGTGCAGTGGTGCAAAATTCATTTATTTAAAAAGAAAATGATTCACAGTCAGTCGACTGTGCAAACTCTGATGAATCAAATTCCACTATGAAAATCCTTAATTGAAGACACCCCGAGAAGAGTCAAACACCAATTGAGACAGCCGTTTATTTTCACCGAGCTACGTAACCTCCAGTCTTCAGCCGAACAGACTAATAAAGGCTCAATTTTACTGATAGCAATGTTTGTTTTCTGTGTCGAGCTCAGTTGTGAAGTACACTACACCAACGTTACTTGCGCCTACCTTGCAAACTAAGCTAGCGAGTGTGTTAAACTTACTCGCAATTCCAAAAAAAAAAAACCTTGTTAAAACTTGATTTCACCTGTAGTAATACCTTCATCTCACGTCTACAATGGGCAGCGAGCTAGCTAGCCAAAGAACATTATGGTCAATGCCAGGGCTGTCATGACGGTCCATATGCAGCTAGCTGACTGGCTATTGCAGTCATGAAACTGAGATATGTGCAAGTAACATTGATGCTGCACATTAAAGCTGAGCCAAAACACTAAAGCAAACTAGCTAGCACATTAAACTTAGAAGCAACATGCAGGCCCACCGGATTGTTCAGGACAATGTGATGTAGTCGCGGTTTTGCATGTTAATAGGTTATAATGCGACTTCACAAATTCAATTAAACTTCAATGAGATCATGTTATTCTATATCTTTTAATGTGCAAAACGAGACAGCGCTTCAATCCCTTCTATTCATTCTGAATCACATCACTGAGAGACTTTGCTCTAATTCCTTGTTGGTTCGATTCCTTTCAGGGCCGATTGCCTATAGCCTGGATGTTTCTATCTGAGAAGCTATAACTTGAATTTTTGCGATATGAATTGAAAAAGAAACATTCAATTGAAGCAATTAATACTTTGATTTCAAAGATATTAATTCAGAACAAATAAATTCAGATTGAAATATTTCACTCTGAAAACCATCTATGCAATGAATTTAGTGGTGTTTTTATTTCAAAAAAAGAATTCAATGGCTGTTAGAATTCAAATACTTTTGTCACTTATTTGCTTCCATAAAAAAAAAACGTTGATTCGTTCAGTCCCCGTGACTATTTGTGATTTCTTTTCATCGTTTTAGTAAACTTTGCGGGTAACTTGGCATTAACCTACACTTGACATTGGGATGAAAGATTGTGGAAATGCTAGAAGATGGTTTTTCTAACCTAGCAAAAATAAGCGCTCTAAAAACGTGGCCATGGGCGCTGACAGCTCAAAAAATGCTGCCTTTTGAACTAAGGCGAAGTGCCATTTTTTCACAGAAACATTAGATGACAGTCAATATTTAAAAGATGATACATCAGAGTATTTGTAGTAGAAAGATAATATTGGTGTCAAAATGAAGCTCAGCATTTCCTTTTTTCAGTCTTGTGTAAAACCTTAACTATGTTTCTGAGTCAAAGTGACAGAATGAAGCAGATCACATATTGGCAATAGCCAGTAATGGCATGGCTGGGATTTGGACACCCAGCCACAGGGTTCCCAAACAGATGTCTTGGCTGTGTGCCAGAGAAACCACAAATCTAAGCAGATTGTGGCAGCCAAAAACAGTCTCACCGGCCTTTTATACTACTTTCACTCAATTCCACTGCATGTCTTACAGGAATTTCACAAACAGCAAGCTCAGCAATATTAAGCAATTACTACTTGACTTGTATGCATTGTTCATCCTTTCATATTTTCTCTTCATATTAGGCACAGCAAAAAACAAACAGTAGTTTTTTTCCATTCTTGTAGTTTCTCTATGCTCCTTGGTGCAATTAACTGTGTTTATATTTCATTACCAGTCTCTATTTTAGGTAAAGTTTACAAGTTTGTGTGACCTGAAAAGGGCTGTTGGCTTAAGCATCCATTTACAGAGAATCCTGATGTGACGTAAGATTCATTAATTTAGGCGATTGCCTGTTAGTAGATAATGGCTACCCATTACACATGTAGCTTTTCCACCATATGTAATTCCAACAACTGGGCAGGAGTCCATTCCTTTTTCAGTGGCCAATTCTGTGTGGAATTACCATGGATAATTTCATGATGACCTCAATTACATTCCAAATCCCACTTTCATCCTGTATCTGCAGGCCTCTCACTTCAGATACCCCCAGCATTGTAAACTATTGACTGGACACATTTAAACGTACACTGTAGAACCACTTTCAGTGACAGATCGCTGAAGTCTCAGAATATGACGGGAAAAAATTGAGCCTTTGGATTACTTTCCTTGTATCTGTCATCTTAATTTTATAATTTCCTTCAGAGTTTATCCTGGATAATTAAGTCTGATGTTATTTGCTGGATAAATAATGTTAGCAATAGTTAAATTGAACTTGTAGGAAGTGTACATTGCCATATAGTATTTTACTGAAGCATTAATTCTGTCTTAAATTGGAAGATAATTAAACCTTTGAAAAGAAGCCTTCCTCTAAGACGGGCACCACATCAGACACAATTAAAATAATTCTTTCTCCATGTATTTACTAAGCATATTCCTTTCTGAAAAATTTTAGTTCTGCTAATGGGAAGTAAACCAATTCTGGGAATGGAAAATGACAACGAGAATTAAAGTGAGCTCCCTTCAAACAAATTAATTAAGACAGGCTTTACTGGAAGACATTATCAATTTATTTTGAATAATGTTGGATGCATGAATCCTCAGATATTCCACAGGGTTTTGCTACAGAACTACCATAAATAATTATTTTGGCTGCTGTTAAGGTACTCTCATTGCAGATGGAGCACATGTGATGAGTGTATAGCTCCGTAAACTTGGACGAATTTTCTCTGCCACATTTTTTTCAACAAATTTTCTTCGCTGGTTGGCTCGTGTATACACCCCATCAAATTCTCTTTGCTGGTGGTCGTGACACCTATTGCCAACAGAAGGAAAGAAATGCAATACTCTCTCAGGTAGGCTGTACTGAATTGCAAAGGCATTAATACTTGCACACACTATCATTGTGTACTGTAATTTCTAGAAGATAATAAATTGTGTCATCAAAAATCATTGAAATGTACAATCTTTTGAAGATAAATTGTGTACCATATTCCAGCAAAGTGAGGAGAAAGGAAAATGTTGATGTGGAGGGCTTGTTTTTATCTCTGCAATCGATGCTATTTTCCACAGGCATTCTTCTGTCTAGTGTTCATGTAATAATGTGCTAACCACTCTGACCAGTATTTAGCCCTGACGAACTGAAAACAATGGATGCAGCAACATTTCACAATCAAAACAGGAGGTGATGTCATAGATTGGATGTATGCACAACAATTTGTCTCATTTTATTTTCCGGCGTGTATACATGGGCAAATATATTTGCTAAAAAGCTGGACGCCAAGCTCTAGTAATATTTTCTTTGTTATAGAAAAAATTTGTCAAATATCCTCATTCACACAGGCAAAGAAAATGTGGCCATGTGTACGCAGCTTATCAGGAAATGTACACCTTGCCAGTGCAACAACTTCCGAACTGACAGCAGTGTGCAAGCCGAGCTTACTCTGAGATGACTGGCGAGAAGGCAATTCATGTACAGCATAACAAGGTGTCCTACAGAGAGCTCCAGCTTACCAACAAGGGCAGCAGGTTGCGGTGAGCCAAGTGTGCAAACCTGAGTCATTATCTTTACTCGGACTACCAGTCAGCTAGCATGTATCTCAGATATATCCATGAAACAGTACACTTTCCATCCATATTGAGAATTGGAAATTGCCCCAGAAGCGTATGGGTATCGCATTTTAAAAACAAGACTACACACAACGTCACAACCCGTTTCCATCTAGGTCAGGAGTATGTCTACTCGCATCTAGATAATGGTAATATTAACTGGTGGTCAGCTTCAGCGGAGCTCCCAGGAAAACACTAACCCCTAAATTACACCAGACGCCTGTTTGGTCTGTCTGTGCTGCGCCACAGCATTGCAGCTGGTAGGATTCACCTTATTCAATGTGTGTGCTTACACTGGATCCGTTGCGGTGCATTTCACTTCCATCCAAGCTCCAGAAAACCAAAGCCGAGCACAGCAGATATGCAAGACTTCAATTTTTGCCGGATGCCCCAGTAGAAACCCAGCACTTCAGCACAGCAGATCGATCGGTACAGAGACATAGCATTTAAAACATACAGTTAATTTTCAAAATCTGTGTTGGTGTCAATTCTTATTGTAGGCTTAAACAGCAGCCAAAGCAAGAAAATATGTTGGCTAAACTTTAGACAGAACACTTTCCAAGCAAATAAACCCAACACAAACAGGAAATGAAGAACATTTATTAAGAAATAGGATACTTATCAATGGTAGAAGCACAAAATCTTGAAAAATAAACAAATTGAAGCGAGCCGACCGTTCCTCAACACTTTCGGTAAAGAAAAGCTGCCGCCGGTTTGTAGTTGCACTCATTACAACATGTATTATCTATCTCAGGTGATCATGAATGATTCTGTGATTACTGCGTGATCTCGTCAGGCTCGCTCATTGGTCTCGCTTCTCTAGCCTTTCGACGCTAATATGCAGGGAAAACACAGCCAAAGGGTGTTGATGGACAGCAATGCACACAGCAGAGCAGAGGCGGACCAGACCCGCATTTGGTTTAATCCCAGTGTTACTCCAGAGACATTGCAAACCTCTTAGATTTTTTCCTAGTCTTTCAATTAAAACTAGAGTGCTAAGGGCCCTGAAGGTTGCTGGCAGTTACAGCTCCAACAGGAGAAAAGTAATAGCATCAGTCCATGGATTCAACCGGAAGCCAACACGAATTCTTGCAAAAGCAACACGTTGTCTACACGATATTGATGTTAAAAAGCTCCAGCTCTGAATTTTGGCAGTGATGGATAATGGTCACGTACCACTGTGAATCAATTCACGGTTCTTTGAATCAATTCTTCTCTGCAAAAGAAGAGAACTGTTTCATTCGCACCCTTCCGCAGATAAACAAAGAAAGGGGCAACTCGACTGAGCAGTCATACTTTTTCATGAGTGACAGACAGCAACATTTCTGTCATTTAGCAAAAATATAATCTTTAAGAAGTCCACATTATGAAATCCGATTAGAATTTTTTCTAACCTGAACTTCTACTGTCATCTGCTGTCAATGTGTTAAGGGCGTCATCTTCTCTATTCACTTCTAGTTCTTGCTCTGCTTTCAGACAGTGATTATTTTACATTTTTTTGCCACCAAGTGGGTCTAATTAATATTTTTCTTTCTATTCCATGATGCTAATAGGAACAAACATCCAAAAATGGATTTTGACTAGTGTTTATTGCCGCAATTGATCGTGACAAAAGGTCGACCACGTGGTTATAATGCCTGTAAAATTTTAATTATATATAGGTTAGTCCCTAATACATACTAATGTCTAAATACATTATTAAACAAGGAAATAAACAGATTCATATTGTCACATGACCTTGACCTTGAAGACCAAAGTCAAATCCAATATGGTGTGTTTGATCAGCATACATGATATGTCATTAGTATCCAATACATACCGAAGATCTAAAGCCAACATTAAAGGACTTTTAGGCCATTTTTGTCATTACCTGGACCTTGTTGCCCAAGGTCAAATGCAATATGTCAAAAGTAACCAGCATACATGATTCGCTATTTGTGCCCAATACATACCTAAGCTCAACAAATAATATTAAACAAATATAGGCCATTGTTGTCATATAACCTTGACCTTGAGGCCCAACATCAAATTTGACTGACTGCCCAAGAATGCTCAGCATACATAGTTTCCTATAGATGCCCCAAACTGCCACCAAGTGGGTCTAATTAGTATTATTTTTTCTATTACATGATGCTTATAGCAGGGGTCCTCAGTCTTTCCCAAAAAGGGCCGGTGTGGGTGCAGGCTTTCATTGCAACCATGCAGTTACACACCTGATACCACTGATCAAGGTCTTTAGCAAAGACTCCAAGGGTTGATTAGTAGTATCCGGTGTGTAACTGCGTGGTTGAAATGAAAGCCTGCACCTACATGAGCCCTTTGTGGACAAGATTGAGGACCCATGCTAAAAGGCACAAACATACAAAAAAGGATTTTGAACAGTTTTATTGCCGCAATTGATCGCAAAAAAGGTCAACCATGCGGTTTCAATGCCTGTTAAAATTGTAATTATATATGAGTTAGTGCCTAACACATACTAATGTCTAAAGACATTATTAAACAAGGAAATAAATAAATTGATTTTGTCACATGACCTTGACCTTCAAGACCAAAGTCAAATCCAATATGGTGTGTTTGATCAGCATACTTTTGTACATGATTTGTCATTAGTATTCAATACATACCAAATATCTGAAGCCAACATTAAAGGACTTTTAGGCTGTTTTTGTCATTACCTGGACCTTGTTGCCCAAGGTCAAATCCAATATGTCAAAAAAAACCAGCATACATGATTTGCTATTAGTGCCCAATGCATACCTAGGCTCGAAAAACAATATTAAACAAATATGGGAAATTTTTGTCATATAACCTTGATGTTGAAGCCCAACATCAAATTTGACTGACTGCCTAAGAATGTTCAGCATACATGGTTTCCTATAGACGCCCCAAACATACCTGAGCTCTAATTGCCATATTCAATTTAATAAGCAATTAGCAATTTTAATAAGAAATTTTTGCCATTTGAACTTGATGCCCAATGTCATATTCAACTTGCCGAGAATGTTTGGCTTACATGTTTCCCTATAGGTGCCTCACCCATATCTAAGCTCTAAGGGCCGGATCTACAAAAGCTTTGCGTGTATAAAAACGTGAGCAAACTCATTGCACACGCAAAAAAAAGTACAAACTGATTTACTAACAGTGCACAGTAAGGGTTGCTTCTTTCAAAGGTGCAAAATAGCACGTCTGCATCCAGTTTGTACGTCTGCCACAATGAATATGCAATATGGGGCGTTTACACGCAATTGTGCGTGTGTTGGGAGGAGAAAATGTAAATATAGTAATTTAGCACGCGCAAATTGATTTATCAAACCTGAAAGAAATTTTGCAAATAAAATCTGCGTCTATTTTTTAACACGTGTCAAAAGGAGGTGCAAACGGTTTGTATGCGTAATTGCGCACACATGGCTACGGTTATTGTCGCAAAAAGGAGACATCGAAATCATGAAAGGAGACGCAGAGAACGCATTTTTCACCCTCGTGTGAACGTTTTTGGAATGAACAAGGAAAAAATTATGAAAACATATCGCCTATCCAGCACTGCCATTTTGGAGCTGTTGGAGGAACTCAGAGGATTTGGAGCCAGCCACGAGAAGGAGTCGTGCAATACCTGCAAGTACAAAACTCCTTACAAGTTTGCATTTTTTTGCATCTGGGTCATTCCAGCGTACGGTAGCTATTACAGCTGGGATCTCCCAATCCCGTTTTTCAGATGTGCTGCCTGAAGTCCTAAATGCCATGTCAATGCCAAGTTCATTAGGTTTCCACGCACTCGGCACTTATTGAATGAGACCAAACAAGGTTTTTTTGCAGTAGCTGGATTTCCTAGAGTTATAGGAACGATTGACTGCACCCAAGTGCAGCTTGTGCCCCCCGCAGACACTGAGCACGTGTACAGAAATCGCAAACACACGCATTCATTGAATGTGCAGTGCGTTTGTGATGCCAAAGGCATCATTTCCAACGTTGTGGCAGAATATCCCGGGTCAGTACATGATTCTTTTATTCTGAGAAACAGTTCTCTGTTTTCCAAGTTGCGAGATGGCGAGTTTGGAGATGCCTGGCTTGTAGGTGAGTCAATTTGTAAAATCCTTAGCGAAATTTATTTCATTAAAAACAAGCACATGTTTCACATTGATTCATGTGTTTTTTAAGGTGACAGTGCATACCCCCTACACCCCTTCCTCCTGACACCTGTTCTCAACCCGACCACTGCCGGAGAAATAAGATATAACGAGGCCCATATCCGTACACGGAATATTGTGGAGCGCACCTTCGGAATCCTGAAGAGCAGGTTCCATTGTTAGCCTGTTAAATCATTGCCTGCATCCCTTCCCGTAGCCCTCTAGCCACAGAATTGACGGCCATCGTCAGGGCAGATACTGCGCTGACCATCTGTCTGCAGTGCGTGGCAATGGCCTGAGTATCGCGCCTTGCCGTCCGTGCCAACGATGATGCCGCTCGCATCTCCCGTGCAATTGTCTGAATGGCTGCAGACTGTTTCCTTTGTTCCTCCAGCAACTCCAGATCAATGTCCTCGGGACCCTTTCGAGGCTCTGCAGGGGTGGCGGCTGCTCTGGGGGGATTTGAGGTGGATGGCTGGACTTCTGCTGAAGATTCTACATGTAAAAAAGAAATGTTTTTTGTTTGGGATTTGAGTTTAAGGACAGCAAAATTTAACCACAGGAGGTACATTCCTTTTTCACTTACTAAATAAATATCTTTTCAGAAAAAGTGTGTTTATACAGTATTATTGTGCGCCTACCTTGTTCTGCTGTTTGGTCCAGTGTGTCATACCCGGCAATTCCAGTGAATTGCGTCTCTCAGAACATTAACTGCACCTGTTCCTCAATGCTGGTCAGAGGCATCTCATCCACTGTGCCCCCACCTGTTTTCTTTGCAGATGTTTTATTATACGCCAATTTTTCTTTCCTCTTCGGATATCTTGATATCGTCTTTTCACTTCATTCACTGTTCGCATCGTTTTACCCACAGCATTTACTTTTTTACAGATTTCCGCCCATATGGCGTTCCTTTGTGCGACAGTCAGATTTCTTTGCTGTAGCTCATTCACATGTTTATTGGCTTCATCTACCAACACCTCTAATTCCATAGGGTCGAATTTCATTTTGCGCTTTCTTCTCTCCAAACTCTCCATGCTGCAAACCATGAAACACGCAAAGCCCTCATTTAAATAGGGTGTGTCCAACACGTTTGCACCTGTTGCCATTTGTGCAATCACTCTTAGTAAATCACCTGCAAACCGCGGTTCAGCCCCACACGCAAAATTCTAGATTGCACGCGCAAATTATTACACGCAAATTGGGATCTTAGTAGATCCGGCCCTAAGTGTCATTAAGCAAGTTAAGCATTTTTGCCATTTGGCCTTGACTTTGAGGCCCAAGGTCAAATGTGACTGACTCACTATGTTCGTCATACCTGATTACCTGTAGATACCTCTTACATACCTAAGCTCTAAATGCTATATTTAGAGAGTTATAGCGCATTTTTGGTAATTGACCTTCACCTGCAGGCCCAAGGGAAAATGAGAGTGACTCACAATGTTCGGCATATCTGATTCCCTACAGATGCCTTATACATACCTAAGGTCTAAATGCTACACTGAAAAAAATGATAAATTGAAACAACTAAAAATTTACTGTAAGTTGTTATACCTAAATTTATTAGTTTCTCAATCAATTTAATGATTTAATTTCAACCCCAAATCTTGATTTGATACTAATCAAAATATTTATCTTTCCCAACAAAAAAATATACATTCACATAAGGTAAAATGATCAGTAATCATTAGGATCTTGAATTTACTTATTAAAGTGAAAAAAATGGCTTATCAGTTTTTTTTTTAAATTCAATTTATGATTTTGTTGAAATCATACATTTTGATTTCATATAAATAAAAATTTTTACTTTGCTATAGTCAACAATTCACATTCAGAGACAGTAAAAAGATGATTTAGTAAAAGGACCATACACCATTTATTAACTTTGTGACAATTTATTATTTTTAATTTAAGGAAACATAATATTTATTATTATCCTGCAAAAAAACCTTGTTTGGTCTCATTCAATAAGTGCCGAGTGCGTGGAAACCTAATGAACTTGGCATTGACATGGCATTTAGGACTTCAGGCAGCACATCTGAAAAACGGGATTGGGAGATCCCAGCTGTAATAGCTACCGTACGCTGGAATGACCCAGATGCAAAAAAATGCAAACTTGTAAGGAGTTTTGTAATTGCAGGTATTGCGTGACTCCTTCTCGTGGCTGGCTCCAAATCCTCAGAGTTCCTCCAACAGCTCCAAAATGGCAGTGCTGGATAGGCGATATGTTTTAATAATTTTTTCCTTGTTCATTCCAAAAACGTTCACACGAGGGTGAAAAATGCGTTCTCTGCGTCTCCTTTCATGATTTCGATGTCTCCTTTTTGCGACAATAACCGTAGCCATGTGTGCGCAATTACGCATACAAACCGTTTGCACCTCCTTTTGACACGTGTTAAAAAATAGACGCAGATTTTATTTGCAAAATTTCTTTCAGGTTTGATAAATCAATTTGCGCGTGCTAAATGAATATATTTACATTTTCTTCTCCCAACACACGCACAATTGCGTGTAAACGCCCCATATTGCATATTCATTGTGGCAGACGTACTAACTGGATGCAGACGTGCTATTTTGCACCTTTGAAAGAAGCAACCCTTACTGTGCACTGTTAGTAAATCAGTTTGTACTTTTTTTTGCGTGTGCAATGAGTTTGCACACATTTTTATACACACAAAGCTTTTGTAGATCCGGCCCTTAGAGCTTAGATATGGGTGAGGCACCTATAGGGAAACATGTAAGTCAAACATTCTCGGCAAGTTGAATATGACATTGGGCATCAAGTTCAAATGGCAAAAATTTCTTATTAAAATTGCTAATTGCTTATTAAATTGAATATGGCAATTAGAGCTCAGGTATGTTTGGGGCGTCTATAGGAAACCATGTATGCTGAACATTCTTAGGCAGTCAGTCAAATTTGATGTTGGGCTTCAACATCAAGGTTATATGACAAAAATTTCCCATATTTGTTTAATATTGTTTTTCGAGCCTAGGTATGCATTGGGCACTAATAGCAAATCATGTATGCTGGTTGTTTTTGACATATTGGATTTGACCTTGGGCAACAAGGTCCAGGTAATGACAAAAACAGCCTAAAAGTCCTTTAATGTTGGCTTCAGATATTTGGTATGTATTGAATACTAATGACAAATCATGTACAAAAGTATGCTGATCAAACGCACCATATTGGATTTGACTTTGGTCTTTAAGGTCAAGGTCATGTGACAAAATCAATTTATTTATTTCCTTGTTTAATAATGTCTTTAGACATTAGTATGTGTTAGGCAGTGACTCCGGCATTGAAACCGCATGGTTGACCTTTTTTGCGATCAATTGTGGCAATAAAACTGTTCAAAATCCTTTTTTGTATGTTTGTGCCTTTTAGCATGGGTCCTCAATCTTGTCCACAAAGGGCTCATGTAGGTGCAGGCTTTCATTTCAACCACGCAGTTACACACCGGATACTACTAATCAACCCTTGGAGTCTTTGCTAAAGACCTTGATCAGTAGTATCAGGTGTGTAACTGCGTGGTTGCAATGAACGCCTGCACCCACACCGGCCCTTTCCGGGAAAGACTGAGGACCCCTGCTATAAGCATCATGTAATAGAAAAAATAATACTAATTAGACCCACTTGGTGGCAGTGTTGTGTAAAAAAAATCATTGTCTGAAAGCACAGCAAGAACCAGAAGTGAATTGTGAAGGTGGCGCACTTCACAAATTGACAGCAGACAACAGTGAAAGTTCAGGTTACAAAGAAAATCTAATTGAATTTCATGATATAGACTTCTTAAAGATTTTTTAAATGGCAGAAAAGTGACATAAAAAATTGTTGCTGTCTGTCACTCATGAAAAAGTGTGATCACTCAGTTGAGTTCCCGATAATGGTAACTAAAACCCCTTTCTCACTGAGCTGCATTGGCCCACTGAAGTGTGCGGATGAAACAGTTCTCTTCTTTCACAGAGAAGAATTGATTCAAAGAGCAGTGAATCGATTCGCAGTGGAACGGAACCATTCGCCATCACCGCCATAATTACTGTTTACCGCCGGAAACCTGTTTAATTTTTTTGTGTGTCCAAGCTGGAGCTTTTTAACGCCAGTTTCGTATAGACAATGTGTTGCAAGAACTTGTGTTGGCTTCCTGTTGAAGTCGCAGACTGATGCTAGTTACTCTTCTCCTGTTGGGGTGTCACTGCCAGCAACCTTCAAAGCCCATGGCACTAGTTTGGTATAATAAAATAAAAGCGAAAAATAAAACTATTTATAAAAATATAGCGAAGCCCGCCCCGGGCAATGCGAGAACCGCTATTCCTGCCTCAGTCCTTCAGTAGCGAGACCGCTACATTGGTGTCAGAAGTGGGATTTGAAGAAATCCGCCATCGCGCGCCTCGAGGGAGAACTGAAGACGGGGCTGCACGCGAAAGCGAACAGAGCCGCGGGGTGCAGGAGCCAAACAAGAGGGCTGTGTGCACCGGAGGGAAGGAGCGAACCCCATCCCGCACAAGCTCCAACAGCAGCAGCGGCGGCGCCAGCTGAGAGAGAGGGGGCGCCGGAACCATGGAAGGGAGTGAAGCTACCCCGGTTTAGCGGCGCAGCGCCCTGGGACCCCTACCACGCTCAGCTGCTACTGGCGGCCCAGTGCTGTGGGTGGACGGACGGCGAGGCAGCAACCTATCTGGCGCTATCCCTGGAAGGTCCAGCACTTTAAACACTACTCAATCTCGACCCAACTGAACAGACTAGCCTAGCTTCGCTAACCAAAGCGTTGGAAAGGCGATACGGGCAGCGCCAGTCCACCCAGCTACACTGCCAGAAGCTGCTACTTCGCTGCCGCCAAACGGGGGAACAGTGGGGGGCCGTAGCCGCCGACCTGCGCTTCCACGCCCGCCAAGGCTACCCCACATTCGGGACGCGTGAGCAAGATGAGCTAGCGCTGCACAGCTTCCTGCAGGCTCTCACCCCGGAACAACTGAGGCACCACGTCATGCTGACCACGCCCTAGACGCTCGATGAAGCCCTTCTACAGGCCGAAAGAGTTGAAGACGTCATCAAGGAAGTGACAGCGACCAGCCCACAGGAGTCACGCCCACAAGTACGCAAAGTGGCTCCGAAAGAGGAAGAGGAGCAAGTGAGGCGGGCTCTTACTCCCGGTCAGGCACAACAACATCAACGCTGTCTCCCGTGTGATGAGAGGGGCCATATTGCACGGGACTGCACAGCGCCAGCACCAAACCCAAGGGAGCCCCAGCTGTCGGGAAACGAGCCGGTGGTGGCGCTGTGAGGAGCCCGCCGCCCCCAGTAGCCATCCTCCCCAGTTTTGTGCGGCCTGCTGAACCTGAACCTAGCCCGGCCCCATCCGCACCTCTAGCTGAACATCATACTGCCCTCGTAAGGGCGGACGAGCAAAATTCCCTTTCTGCCCTTTTTAGGGCGGATGAGCAAGGTGCGTTACAGCGGGTAGGCCGGCTGGGTGGTGCCGGTATGCTGTACCTCGACTGCCGACTAGACGGCCAACCCTGCCGTGCGCTGGTTGACACAGGAGCCACCATCTCCCTCATCCGGCCAACAACGCTCCCCAACGCCACCTGGGAACCGTCCGTGACCAGCCAGAGGATGGGCATGAAGGGCAAGAAGACAGTGAACGTGGCTGTAGATAGCCTCCTAGCCGAACAAGAGTTCTGGCTAGCGGATATTGGGGAAGCATGTATCATAGGCCTGGACTTGTTAGCATCATGGGGAGCTACAGTTGATATAGCACAGGCTACACTCACCATCGGCCAAACCACAGTTCCACTGCACCGAGCTGCAAAAAGAAAGCAGGCGGCGAGAAGAGCTCGCCGAGCCTACACAACCAACCTGCTAGCTAGCCCACCAGCGCCCATGCAGCACGCTAGCCGGCCCCCTATCCAGCGTGCCGGCCCCGGGAGCACCCCGGCCACCGTCCGCCCGTCTCCTGAGGCCGTCTGTGAGCTGTGGCAACGCAGCTGCAGTGGACTCGCCCCTTCTCAGTGCCAGCAACTGTACCGCTTGTTGACTGATAGGGCAGGCCTTTTCGCAGTGCACGATGAGGAATGCAGGCAGACAGATTTGGTGCAGCACACCATTGACACTGGTGATGCCGCACCTATTCGCCTGCGCCCCCATCGGTTATCATTGTCCAAGCGGCTGGTAGCGGAGGAGAAGGTGAGAGAGATGGCTGCAGCTGGTGTCATAGAACCCTCAGACAGCCCGTGGCCGGCACCTGCTGTACTGGTGCATAAAAAAAATGGAGAGTGGCAGTTTTGTGTTGACTATCGACAACTTAATGCTGTTACCCGCAAAGACGCCTATCCTCTACCACGCATCGACGAAGCGCTAGACCACATCGCGGGGTCCAGTTGGTTCAGCTTGCTGAACCTCCGCAGTGGATACTGGCAAGTGAGGCTACTCCTAGTGCTAAAGCTAAGACCGCCTTCACCATGAGGGGGGGATTGTGGCATTTTCGGGTAATGCCGTTCGGTCTTTGCGACGCTCCGGCGACCTTTGAACGGCTCATGGAAAGAGTGCTGTCGACCGTCCCTCGAAGTCGCTGTGTCGTGTACCTAGAAGACCTCTTGGTGCACGCCAGCAACTTTGAGCAAGCCCTCAAGAATCTAAGTGAGGTGTTTTCCGCAATTCGACTGGCTGGGCTACGGTTGAATCCCCGGAAGTGCCAGCTTCTCCGGAGGGAGACGACCTTCCTGGGGCACCTCGTAAGTGAACAAGGGGTAGCGACCGACCCGGTTAAGGTAACTGCAGTGTCAGAGTGGCCGACACCGGCGGACGTGGGCGAGCTGCGTAGCTTCCTGGGGCTGGCTAGCTACTATCGGCGCTACATGCGGGACTTCGCCTGCATAGCTAGCCATCTCCACCGCCTCACTGACAAGCACCAGGCCTTTAACTGGACCGACGAGTGTGCGGCAGCCTTTGCACAGCTCAAAACAGCCCTCACTCAGGCCCCAGTGCTAGCATACCCTGATGTCTGCCGGCCCTTCATCGTGGACACTGACGCTAGCAATACAGGCGTGGAGGCGGTGCTATCACAGGCGTACAGTGAGGGGGAGCGTGTAATCGCCTACTACAGTCGTGCTCAGAGCCGAGCTGAAAAGAACTACTGCGTCACACGCCGAGAGCTGCTGGCCGTCATCCTATCCATCCGTCACTTTCGCCCCTACCTCCAGGGCACCTCCTTCCGCCTGCGCACTGATCAGGCCTCACTCACGTGGCTCCTGCGGTTCAAGAACCCGGAAGGGCAAGTAGCAGGGTGGTTAGAGACATTACAAGAGTTCAACTTTACAATTGAGCACTGTGCGGGCCGTCTACATGGAAATGCTGATGCCCATGCGCCGAACTGAACTGTAAGCCATGTCAGAGAATGGAGGAACAGGACCAACCTGAACCACAGGTGGTGGAGGTGCGGGGACTAGAGGAGGCGGAAGGGTGGCTGCCGCGGGAAAATCAGCAGCTGCGGGAGGCGCAAGAGGCTGATGCCGTCTGCAACAGGTGAGGGGCTGGCTGGAGGCTGGCGCATTTCCGACCTGGCCGGAGGTCTCGGCTGGGGGGCTGGAGCTAAAGGCGTACTGGGGGCAACAAGGGAGCCTGGAGCTGCGAGACGGGCTGGCGTATCAGCGGTGGCGGGCTCCTGGCCGGGGCAACGACCTGCTGCGTCTACTAGTGCCTCACTCATTACGCTCGCAAATCCTTGGACTGGTGCACGGCTCGGTCGGGCCGGGCCACTTTGGGGTCAACAAGACCCTGCATCGTCTCCGGCAGCATTTCTATTGGCCGAGCTGCCGCCAAGAGGTTGAGCTTCACGTTCACTGCTGCGATACCTGCACGGCCCACAAGGGTCCTGGTGAGACTTCACACGCCCCGCTGCAGCGCTACATCGTGGGGGCGCCCTTGGAGAGAGTGGGTGTCGAAGTCCTGGGGCCATTCCCCACCACTGAGTCTGGCAACCGGTAAGTCCTAGTGGCGATGGATTACTTCACCAAGTGGCCCGAGGCGTACGCTTTTCCTTACCAGAGCACTGAGACGGTGGCCAGCCGCCTGGTGGTAGAAATGTTTGCCCGGTTCGGAGTCCCAGGGGAGCTGCACAGTGACCAGGGGCGGAACTTTGAAGCCAAGGTGATGGCCGCTGTCTGCAAACGCCTGGGCATTGTCAAAACTCGCACCACTCCCCTTCACCCTCAGAGTGACGGATTAGTAGAGCGCTTCAACCGGACACTCACCACCCAACTAGCAACTCTAGCTAGCCAACAGCAATGGGACTGGGACCAGCATCTACCGCTGGTGCTGGGGGCGTATCGCTCAGCCGTGCAGGAATCCAGACTCTGCACTCCTGCCGCACTGATGCTAGGGCGCGAGCTCCGAACACCCATCGACCTAGTGTTGGGCCTCCCCCCCACTGAGGAAAAGCCCCGGATAGGTGAGGCTACCTATTACCACCAGCTCCTTGAACGCATGCGAGTGGCACACGACTTCGCTCGGAAGGCTCAGGAAACTGTGGGCCTTCGCCAAAAACCGCACCACGACAACCGTTGCCACGGGCGAGCTTTTGCTTCAGGGAGTCAGGTCTGGGTCTACTGCCCGAAACGCCAGAAAGGCCTATCTCCCAAACTACAACCACACTGGTGCAGCCCTGCAGAAGTGCTGCACAGACTGGGAGAAGTAACCTACAGGGTGCGTATGCCTGACGCCGGGCGGGTGGTGGTCTTACACCAAGACAGGCTGGCCCCCTACCAGCCTCAGGCTGCCAGTCCCGCCCCCAGTGCCGTGACACAGCAGCCTGGGCCTACCAGCAGGCCTGTCCGTCAGCGACGGACACCAGGACATTTTGGGGACTTTGTTGTGGGGTAATGTTTTTCTTTTGTTGTTGTTGTTGTTGGGGAGGGAAATACTTGTGGCGGGGTCGTCGGGGACAGTGACCCCTTAGGTGGGGGCAATGTGGCGATCTGCCCCAGTTCGTGTTGCCTGTTAAGTTAAACTTAGAAAATAGCGGAGAATTTCTGTTGGCTGCACCTGTGGGGGGAGAAAGAGCCAATCAGGTCCGGGGTGGGGGGTATAAGAGGGCTGAGTTGCCAGCAACGTTAATGTTGCGTGTTGTTGAAAATGTTGTGTGAGCTGGAAAAAATGAGCGTTGTTGGAGATGAAGAAACGGCCCTTTTCAGGGCCAAACAACAAATTAAGCGAATCCCCCCCCCGGGCGATGCGAAAACCGCTATTCCTGCCTCAGTCTCAGTCCTTCAGTAGCGAGACCGCTATAGTATTGATTTGCTCGTTTCTTATCCAATTCCCGGGTGTTTAAACATTTTAGAGTAAGTGAAACACATATATTGGACAAATACAGAGCTGCCAGCCTATGCGTATCAGCAGGCTCCGTTGTATCCTGTCTACGTTGTGCACATTATGCGGCTGAAATAGACACGATTTCTAGAAAACACGTTCGCAAAACTGGCCTTCAGTTTTCAGTTACATTTACAAATGTTCAGTTACATTTACAAGATTTAAATGAGATAAGGTTATGGTCAATTGGACCGGAGGGTTCCTGCTACTGGATACATCGGTCTCTGGAGGAGGGATTCATGAAAAAGGTGAGGCTGCGACTTTGGTTTTTTTTTTTGGGAATGTAAATGTACTCAGCTGAGTTAGTGAGTTGTACTTGTTCCTTTTAAATGTTGAAATGGGTTCGTGAGCTTAGAAGAGGAGACTGGTATCTTTCATTACAGGGTGCATGTTCTGACCGTTTAATAAGCAGTTTATTTAATGCGTGTTTGTGCTGGCTTGGGGGACTTTGAAGAAAAATGGCCAAAACTCTAAACTTTATTATGGAGAAAAGGCATGTTTTGTGTTTGGAGAGGTTACTGGTGACCACTGATATTCAACTGCACTGAGATTGATAAATTCATACTAAATGAACCAGAAAATCATTTTTTCATATTAAATTTCATGCCTTAAAACTTCATTTGTGTTATATACATGATTTTTTTATGATTTGACAGGACATCATTTTGAGACTTCGGGGAGACACTTGGATAGCTGTATAATTTGGCTAATAGCCATCCATCCATCCATTTTCTATACCCGCTTATTCCTCACTAGGGTCACGGGGCGAGCTGGAGCCTTTATCCCAGCTGACTACGGGCAAAGGCAGGAACCCACCCTGAACAGCTTGCCAATCCATTGCCGGGCGCACACACCATTCACTCTCACACTCATACCTATGGGCAATTTAGTGTCTCCAATTAGCCTGATATGCATGTCTTTGGACTGTGGGAGGAAACCGGAGTACCCGGAGAAAACCCACGCAACAGGGGGAGAACATGCAAACTCCACACAGAAAGGCCCCAGGCCGGATTCGAACCCACAACCTTCTTGCTGTGAGGCAGCAATGCTAACCACTGTGCCACCTTTTTCAATCCTCAGAATTTTTTTTTTTGCAATTTCAATGGTGAATTCTCATGAAGATTTTTTATGCTAGCAGCTTATTTTCTCTACCAAAATCATGAAAATAAACTGAAATACTATGTAATTCTAAATGCTGTAAGTGTCTTCTCTGAATTGAGCTTCATTTTTTCTCTTTATGAAGCTTAAATCTTGAATTATACAGCATTAAAGTGGGTAACCCATAAATAGCCAAATTTGGCTTCTGCACAAAGGGGTTAAATGGCAATCCTAGGTTGAATCCCAGCCAAGGCCAGATGTACTAAAGATAAAGAAGTGTTGACAAACTTAAAAAATTAAGGCAACCAGCTGCAAAGAATTTTTGGGTTTGGTCGTATGTCATGAAGTGGGAACCCAAAAAAGGTTGAGTTGTCACTTGTGTGAAGAATTCTTATCAATTCTTATCAACAGCAACAATCCAAATGAGACGATTGTGCTACCATGATGAAGCTTAGAATACCCTTTTTTGTGATACCAGTAACTTGAATTTCTCATGTATAATGTGGTACTTTGACCTTTTTTGAATGAGAACTGTCTGGGGGTGGACTTGGCGGGGGTGGTAGCAGTGGAGGTGCTGGAGTTTCCATTCAGAACGTTGGTTCTCTCATTCTCCAATACAGTTGAACTTTGGTTAAGTTCTTTGACAGCCCTGCAGGTGTCTCTGGGGAAGCCATTTAGCAGGAAACAATGGAAGGCATGAAGTCAGTTATGTCATAAGCTCTCACTTTTTAAAATTCTGACTTATAAATCAGGTAACACAGAATTTTCCATCTATTCATGATGGGAATAGATGTCACAAATTCATCCTTAGATAATGTTGAGGTAATAAAGATGGCTAAATTAATCAATGTAAATTACTTTATGTTTAACGGGCTCTTGGTTATGTGCATCACATGTACTGTCTGTATACATACACACTGCTTCACAAAACCAAGGACCCCTATAACTTCAAATGAATAGAAGGGGATGCACTCAGAAACATGAGCACATGTCAGAGCAGAGCAACAACTGAAGCACCTATTACTAAAACCCCACAAGTCAGACTTGACTTGACTTATGGGGTTTTAGTAATCAGTGCTTCAATTCCTGTTGGATGCATTGTGTATGTTGGAATCGACTTGCCGAGGGAAGGTGACGTTTTCATCCTGAGACTTCAGGACCATGAGGATATAGTGTTCTATGGCTATATAACAGATTTCCTACGAGGATATGAGAAATGCATATTTCAGACAGATCCATTAAGTGGATTGGGGACCTTAGCTGACAAGGAAGACAAAATGCCATTTTCGGCCTGATGGTGTTGTGATAATTTGAGTATGTTTTTTTCTGAGCTCAGTTTAGAGCGGTTACATCACTGCAACTTCATTTCTTTCTGCTTTGCTAAAGAGAACAAACTCTTTCGAGCATTTTTATACCAGGTTGATCAAATTTGGTTGAGTATTCTAGCAATTATGGTGACTTGTTTAAAAATTACCAGTTCTGAGAAAAACACAAACATTTGAGCGGTTTTACTCATTTTCCACTCAAATAGCAACAAATTTTTGCCATTTTCTCAAAAACTAGGAGGCAATTTTATTTGGGTTTCTCCTTTGGAAAGTGTCCATTCTATCCAACTAATAACACAAATATTGAAAAACGACATGATTTTTGGCCCGTTACACTTTTGTCCCACTTCATGACATATGGCCATTTGCTCAACTCCATGTCCCAGTGGTAGCACAAAATCATTCTTGACAGAACTCGGATATTTCTCAGTGACAGTCGGGGCTGTAGCATTCCGTGCACTGCACTGTCCAGCTGTGGCAGGGCATTGACATTCCAGTGCAGTAACAGTCCTGCTCCACTTGGAGAATGGCTCAGGACACGGAGTCACTGTCTTGAGACGCTCAAATTGCACTGCAGGTACAGGCTTGCTACACTAAGGTACTGCGGATGTGTAGGAGATATAGTATAGTACATTGATGTTCAAGAGCTATGAAGGCTCAGATGAATCCCATCTGGTCTGAAGCAATGAAAGGGCGACATGTTACCATGATTTTGTTGTGTGGGCAGCTCGTTCCGCTTGATTGCACATTGTTTAGAATTTTGTCTATCCCGCCAGGTTAAGTAGAACTCATTGACCAATCCTTCGAGAATTTAGTCAATAAATAGCTGTAGCAATGGGCAACTTAAATATTCCTTTGCATTATCCTTGGTCAACGTGTGACCATGCCGCGCCTTGGTCAAAATCAGCGAGAGCGAGCCGATGGTATGCTCACTAGTGGAATGTTGCAAAGATGGGTTGCAAGGAACCTGGGTGTCCACATGTCGACCATATCATGTCTCTGGAGCTGGTATAATGAAACAGGAGGCACCGGTGATCGACCACGTGCCCCCAGACCACGTGTCACTACCCATCAGCAGGATCGCGATATTCGCCTCCAGCATCTGCGCAATCGCTTCCTGCCACAGTCACTGCTGCTCAGACCAGAGGTTGTCACCAGAACTGGATTAGCGACCAAACCGTACGCAACCGCCTGCGTGAAGCCGACTTGCACAACCGACGTCCCCGCCGTGGTTTGGTGTTGACTCCTGCACATCGCCGCATCTGTCTGCGATGGTCAAGGGCACGTTTGGGCTGGAATGCTCTCAGGTGGAACAGGGTGCTCTTCTCCGATGAATCGAGGTTCAAGTTGAGTGTGTCTGACGGAAGACTGCGTGTATGGCGTAGGCGATGGGAACGTTATACTGACGCTACCATCCTGCAGCGTGACGGCTAGGGTGGACCCAGTGTGATGGTGTGGGCTTTAATAAGCAGTAGACACAAGACAGACCTCATTTTCATCGATGGAAACCTCAGTGCGGCCCGTTACCGTGACAAGATCCTTACCCCAGTCGCAGTTCCACTCGCCCATCGCTATCGCCTAACGCTGCAACAAGATAACGCGAGAGCACTTGTCGCCAGAGTCTGTCAGGACTACCTGAGGCAGAATAATGTTCAGTGTCTTGATTGGCCTGCGTATTCCCCAGATTTGAACCATATTGAACATCTATGGGATATTCGTGATCTATGGGATATTCGAGAAGGCGTGATCCAGAACCAGCCACAGTCCAACAGTTGCGTCAAGCACTCCAGGAGGAATGGGACCGCATCACACAGGCTGAAATTCGGCATTTGATTGACTCCATACATCGCAGAATCCAGGCTGTGTTTGACAGCAGAGGAGGCCATACAAGATACTGACTTCGGTGATCCACAATTGCACCTTCAACTGATGCAATGAATTGGATACCAGGAAAAATCTGTTCTTCGTTCCTGACTCTAAAATTCTGTTTTTGATTTGAATCTTAATATTTGTTATGTATTGTTAAATTTATCGTAAGAAAATAACATGTGTTGCAATAAACTCGAGTGTTACGTCGGAAGTTTTGGTCAGTGTATCACTACCATGAACTGATTTTCACCGCAGTATTGACATAAACTATAATGTAAGATTTTAATGCAGTAGACTACCATTTGGCTTCCATACATTGCCTGACCAAAAAAAAAAAGTTGCCATTTGGATTTTAATAAGCAAATACTCTAGAGCCTATGACTGATTCAGTATTGCAGTGATGTACATGTTTCAGCCACCAGTAATTCATTTAATCCTGATTGGATCTTTGCGGAACTTCTCATTTCATAAAAATTTTGGAAGACATATCTCATGGTTGTTGAAAAGATGTTACTCTGTTTCAAGAGAGGCAAATATTTGGCCCGCATTAAACAAATAATAATGAGATAGCTTAAATGAAAAGAATGGGGTCATGAACTGCCCAATAATTTATTAAAACCTGGAATAATATGGGTGAACTGTCAACTTCACTGAAGAAATGGGTTGGAGAAAAATCATGACTGATCTAGATCTGAGAGCACTACAATGCTCAGTAAAGTTTCTTCGTTTAAAAAAAACAAAAACAATTTAACTCATGGCTATGTTTCCATGCGCACAATTCAACAAGAACAGCTGTTCCCTACCATTCCCTACCGAACCAAACAGCTGCATTGCTACTACAAATCCACTTGATGGTGAGGCTTAATTAAAAAATAATAATAATAATAAGTTTGCCAGATTTACCCTAAAAATGACAGGCACATTAGGGAAAGAAACGAAGGCTATGAAGTGAGGCACCAGTCATGGATAGTGCCCACTGCACAAACCTCAGGAGGCAGTGTTATCATCTGGGGTTGTAGGTTCAGCACGGTTCTGCAGCAACAAAATTAATTCATTAGGCTACCTGAATACACAGAATTACCAGTAAGCCATCAATGGATTCTCTAAACCCTGATAGCACAGGCCCAGTGGCGTTACAATAGGGCGAGAAGCGAGTGCAACGGCACTTGGGCCCAGTGCTGGTGAGTGGGGTGGGGTGGGCTTTGATGGGCACCACTGTGACAGGAGCAGGCCCTAAACAATGTCAGCAGAGGTGTCTATCAAAGCTGAAAGACTCATACTAACCAAAGTCTGCAATTATTAGTCCGAGAATGTGTTCCACTGGATATTTATACCACTGCAACTGCATTCGTTTCTCAGTCATGGTGCTGGCAAGTCAGTGTCATCATAGTACATTATTCATCATTTTAATTGAACATAAGTCATTATAACATGAAATAATTAAGATTTCTTTTTGGAAAATGCTAAATGAAACAATGATAATTTTCTTCTGCTGCTGATATCGTCATTGAGACAGTAAGTGTTTCTGGATAATGTCCAACATTCCACAGACCACTCACGGTCCAATCGTTTAATCCAAGGACAGTATATCTTGCTGCTGTTTACAAACGAGGAGGCCCGTTTCCCAGGTCTGTACTCGGGGCCCACACGGACCACCTTACGCCACTCCACAGGCCTATTCCAGGATGACAATGCCAAGATTCATCAAGCACATATTGTGAAAGAGCGGTCCATAGAGCACGAGAAATCATTTTCACACTACTTGGCCTTATCCGGACCTTATCAAATTCAAAGTCTTTGGGGTGTGCTGGGGAAGGCATAATGGAGTGGTTTGATTCACCCTTCATCAATACAATATCACGGCCAAAAATGAATGCAAATCTGGTCGGAAGTAAATCTTGTAACACTGTAAAAGAATGTCAAATCAATGACAAATGATCAAAGCTAAAGGTGGCCTGTCAAAATATTACACCATGCAACATTTGTTTTTTTGGACAATGTATTCTCTGTCTCATCCAGTGCAGCCATCATGAAACTTAACAGAAAGATTAATTTGTCATTTTATACCCTTGGGCAACCATGAAGATGTAAGATTTATGTCCTAGGCCGAAGCATTTGGTAAATGTGTAATAGGTTTCCAAATAATTAAATATTGATTTCAAAAGCGTCCTTATTTAGTGCATTTTATGGTTTTAAATGCGTGAAAATCCTGCCCCTCCCTCTCATATTCCATGGCACACAGAACATCGCCATAGTTGGTCTTCTGTTCTGTAAAAAAATACAATTGATGAATTGGTCATCTGAAAATTCACTTGTTGAAAATTCGCAAACATTACAACCTTACAACCTTGCCAAATTAGCCTTTTGATGCTTAAATAAGGGATACTAGAATTAAGCTATGGCAGGGCTATTCAACCGTGTCCAGAAAGGGCCGGTGTGTGTGCAGGCTTTCATTCCAACCAAGCACTTACACACCTGACACGGCTAATCAACCCCAAGAGTCTTTTCTAATGAGCTTGATTAGTAGTATCAGGTGTGTAAGTGCTGTGCTGGAATGAAAGCCTGCACCCACACCGGCCCTTGCAGGATAATGTGGAATAGCCCTGATCTATGGGCAGCTGTCTCTACAGGTGGAGTCCCATAATAAACTCAGGCTTACTTCCAGTAACAGTCACAACATGTTATGGTGCAACTGCTATTGACGGTTCAACCTGTTGATGTGATACCTACACTGCCAAACTTCATTTCTTGCGATTTCAGTTTCATTCCCAGTTGCCACTGAATCCTCATTATTGGCTTGTTCACTACATAACTTCAATTTCCATTATTTCCATATTTCTTATTTCCTATTTCCATTGCATAGTGTCCGAAAACGGGTGTATGCAGTAGGTGCAATATTTCAGATTGCAGAGACTGAGAGGTCCATGCAAGCTAGCGGTGTATCCAGTTGATTCACAAGTTTACAGTGTCAGCAAGCTAGCTCTTGAGACTCACATGGGCCAACAGTTATAATACTCCATTCGCTGCTTCTTCAGATGAATGCTGAACTGGAGAACATTGCAATTCATGTCCCACTCCCATTACATGAAAGGCTGGTAGTCTATAGTCACTGAATATTGATAGGCAGCTGCGTACTCTGCAGGGCTATGTCCCCCACCCCCTTTCCCACCCAAACGGGTGAGCCTGAGATGTTGCCCATTTTTCACTGTAATCAAAGATGAATAAATTATACATAATATCACAAAAGTATGTTCCCATGTATACATAAATTACATACATTTCTAATTTTGTATTGAGAGTTAACCTCTTCCATCTGGGACTTTTCATCAGAGGGACATAAGCCCTGCTGTCACCTTTGGAGAGATAAGCGCATTACTTCTCCAAACATGTTCACATTTACATTTCCCAATTAGAAACTAAGTGTTAATTCTGTTGCAAGGATCACTTGGCAATTCACCATTATCTTACATTATTGTTCATTGCAAAAGTTAGCAAGCATTTTCCAATCCATATTAATGGTGAAATAAAACATCAAATCTTTCAAAGCTTCTGCAACGTAAATTCCAGTAGCTCACAAAACGGTATTTTTATTTTTTTCTAAGACAGTGTCTGATCGGTTTGATACACCAAAGAAAACATTCTAAAAAAATGCAGTTTTGCCAGCATAGGTCTGCTTGCTTATCCAGTTTGCTTATGAAAAAATAAAACTCTGTCTGCCATGAGTTACAGCTTTACTCTCAACCTGAGAACTTTTTCTATTTACTTTGCTTGATTAGCAGTCAAGTTGATTTGCTCAATAACAAAAACAAATCCATAAAATGGTGAGGCAATTTATATTTAGAATATAACATGTAAATTAGGCTTGGCTACAGTACGTAGGTACAAAAGCCATTTCGGAGGAATGTGTAAGTCTTTCACTAGGTTCAACACTGGTTCCATGTATACATCATAAAATATTTATCACTTGAAGTCTATTTCTTTGCTTAAAAGGAAAGCAAGAGCCATATCAAAATAAATACACTGAAAAAAATATAAACGCCCCATGTCAAATTTTTGAGACTTTATCAACAAAAAACTGGAACCGGGATTCGTCTGTGAATAGCACTCTTCTCCAGTGTGCCAAGGGCCATTGAACATGCGCGTTTGCCCATGCGAGTCGGTTCTGACACCAGACAGTGGTGAGATCCAGACCACGGTGAGGACGGCGAGTGTGCAAGTTGGTTTCTCGCAAGCGGTAATGGACTGTCTGCTGTGTGATGCGTCTGTTGTGCAGACCAACGGTCTCATCCGCTGTTCGTGTTGCTGATCTGAGCCGATCCTGCGGATGGACGAGTCGGATGCAGCGATCTTGTGCTGGCGTGGTCACGTAGCCAACGTGGATGAGGTCGATTACAACCCGCCTGTCAGAAACAAACTCTCAAACGCCCTATCATCCGATAGTTAACATTCAGCAGCATAGCGACCGCTCTGGTGGAGATCCCTGCATCCAGCAGGCCAATGGCACATTCCCGTATGACCTGAGACATCTGAGGCATGATGACTTTTGACAAAATTTGACATTTTGGGGTGGCCTTTTATTTTCCCCAGTATAAGGAGCGTTTGGGTACTGCTCATTCTGCCTGATCACCGTCTGGAAATGCCACACCCATGTAGTGAGTGAAATCACTGCATCACTGAGCTAATGCTCACTGACAGAGAGATGGATTAAAAAAATGGTACAGAAAAATCAAGAGAAATATCCCTATTGTACAAGTCAAAGTCAGCATATGCTCACTTAGAGTTGTTAACTCCATGTGACATCAATATTTGGGGGTGTTTATGGGGTGTTTATATTTTTGTTCAGTGTATATAATTTTTAATTTTGCAAAGTCTTAGATGAGTAAAAATGGCACAAACAGGAGATGTAACTCAGAAAGGAATGATTTTGATTCAGATTTTTTCAATCCTTACAACCTCACATTGTTGTCCCCTGCCGCCATGGTAGCAATCAGAGGGGGAGGAATAGTATTTAGCTCCATCCGTTCATCACGTCCCATTTGTTGTGAACGCAATTTCTCAAGAACAGTTTTTTACTTTATTTTTATTTTTAATTTTTATTCATCTTTGGCTTCAACATGTATTAGTGTAATATGCCGACCCCAGTCGATTTCTGTGACTTGGCGGGGTATATGGCCACGTTTAGTGGCAACACATATGTAGGTACAGTACAGGCCAAAAGTTTAAACACACCACCTCATTCAATGCGTTTCCTTTATTTTCATTACTATTTACATTGTAGATTCTCACTGAAGGCATCAAAACTATGAATGAACACGTGGAATTATGTATGTATCTAACAGTTGTCCAATAGGGCTGTCGGCTGTGTATCAACCTGACTTCTGCACAACACAACTGATGGTCCCAACCCCATTGATAAGGCAAGAAATTCCACCCTGTCAAGGTACACCTATGAAGTGAAAACCATTTCAGGTGACTACCTCTTGAAGCTCATCAAGAGAATGTCAAGAGTGTGCAAAGCAATAATCAGAGCAAAGGGTGGCTACTTTGAAGAAACTAGAATATAAGACATGTTTTCAGTTACAGGTATTTCACACTTTGTTGTTAAGTACATAATTCCACATGTGTTCATTCATAGTTTTGATGCCTTCAGTGAGAATCTACAATGTAAATAGTCATGAAAATAAAGGAAACGCATTGAATGAGAAGGTGTGTCCAAACTTTTGGCCTGTACTGTATATACCAGAAATACAAAGGCTTATGTCTTAGGCATGAATTTCTCCTCTTAGTGGCATTCACGTTTCAGTGCCGTAATCAGCAATTATTCAATCAAAGTGCACTGAAGAAATTCACTCGCAGAATTGAAGTCATTGTGCATCAGGTTAATCAGTTTCATGTGCATTAAGATGGATTTCCCCACTAATGACACGGAAATTGATTATGATTCGGGAATTCTAAGGGTGTCTTTACTGAGAGATTAAAAGCAATGGAATTCCATGCAAACATTTCAAATGGTCTGATTCATTAAAACAATTTAAGCGATCATGAAACACATGCATTGTGTCCAACCCCTGAGTAAAGAGAAGCACAGGAAGTCCGGAGTCATAATCGCTTTCCATGTTATTTGTGATGAGGTGCACCTTTACATAAGTGAAACGGAGACTTCAATGCACAAGGATTTTAAATCCGCAATGAGAATCTCATTAAGCATTCAATGAATAATTACGGACTACAGTGAATAAGCCTAAAAAATTTGTAAGACCTACACCGAATGCGTGAGACTTGGAATCTCTGTATATACCCATTAGGTTCAATTCATGAATAGCTACAGCATCACATATCGTCTCTGTGGTGATGAATCCCAAACTCAGGCCATGTTATTCATTGGCTGTTAAGTCCATTAGTATTCTGGCCATGACACATTCATAATTTTTAGTCCTCACGCCACCACATTGGATTTGAAATGAATCAATCAAAATCTGCTTACATTGCCTCATACAAAGTCGTGTTATTCAATACATTGACTTTATAAGTTAAATTTATGACCGACTTATCCTGTGAAGTCAGGGTATATCCAGTCACTGCAGACAGTGCACAGCGAGGTGCAGACATTGATATTCTTTCATCGGTTGTGGCAGAAAAGCTGTCCACTCTGAAAAATTCATCTCTCCTGGAGACTGCTCAAGAATATTCCAATGTATGTTCTATTGCCTACTTACGTGAACAAATTTAATCTGGCTAATGGCCATCTCAGATCATTCTTGGAGAAACACTGCACCTTCTGTGATTTCCCTGACTATAAATCCAACCTATGGAAGCCCAAAGTGGACAATATTGAAATGAAAATTTTATCCCACTATTGCATTATAATTTTCCAATTATGAGTTATTTGAGACAATATTAAATTGAAAATTCATTAATCCAATTATCACTTTCATTTTCACATATACATATGGTAAATGGTAAATGGACTGCATTTATATAGCGCTTTCTAGTCACATGATATGACCCCAAAGCACTTTACAATTATGCCTCACACTCACCCTGATGCCGGAGGCTGCCATGCAAGGCGCCACCCTGCGCATCAGGAGCAGTGCGGGGTTCAGTGTCTTGCTCAAGGACACTTCGACACGTTCTCTGGAGGAGCCGAGGATCGAACCGGGAACCTTCTGATTCCTAGGCCGCCCGCTCTACCTCCTGAGCCATGCCGCCCCATATGGCAAATCTATGACTAAAATGATAATGAAAAGCTGTTTGACATTTCATTTTCAAAGTCATGCTCCGCAACACAGTGGACAATATTCAAATGCAATAAGCAAAACAGCACCCCCAGCCTATTGCATTGACATTTACATGTCATCACACTCTTTTAGGGTCAACATGATATGGAAAATGCTTTTTTCTAATCACTAGGAAATAATAATGACATGATAATGATGACGACATCATTTGACATTTCATTTTCAAAGACTTATCCTGCAATAGATGGGACAATATTCAAATGCAGTAAGGGAAACAGCACCTCCCAGTCAATTGCATTTTCAAATACATGTCACCACGCTCTTTTTGGGACACAATGAAAATTAAAATGCGATCTGTCAGCGTCTCATCAAGGCAGGTCTTCCGCTAGGACGCCACTCATTAGAGGCGCGAACGGAAACCATGTTCCTCATTTGCATACCAAGCAATCAGCTTCAGGGTAGCGCTTCTATGTCATGTTTGAGCCTGAAATATTCAGCTGTCATTTTTCTATTATTATTATTTCCAGCCTCATTTTCTCAGTTGACCAAATTTCTGCAAGTGGCTACATAAATCCATTTTGACAGTTCAGTCTTTATCTAGACTAAATGTGGTGACCAGCAAGCATGCCAGTGCTTTCTGCATATTGAACTTTGCTACAGGCTTGGGTTCAACAGCTTACTGTCAAATGCGGAAGAACTCTTACATTAAAAAAATTCAATGCACACAGGTTCTATAAATCTATTTCTAAGCTGTGGCTCTGCAATATATGATAAACAGTTATAAACATGACAAACTCTTGCAGAGGAAAAAACATTTTATACACTTGGGCAAAAGTGAAAGACTACTCAACTCTGAGAACAAGTTCCATTTCACCAAAGATCTAATGAATTAATAACATAACAACAAAATGTCCCCTGACTCTTGGAAATTCTGCGTGTACATAATTTTCCTGGCATACATAATCAGTTTGAAGAGAGTTGAATCTTTTTTCACACTTAAACTCAAAAGTATATTCTTTTCATTCCATAAATATTTTTGCGATTTTGATGTACCAAGTAATCAAACCTCAAACTTCTGAAATACTACTGATTAGCCCAAGTTCATGAGTGCCACCATTCCGTATATTTTAGCCAATATAAAAATACTTTGTGTGGCAATGTCCCAGATGTTTAGGTGCGCTTGGGCTCCAGGAAATCAGCTGATCTATATGAAGAGTACATAAATTAGTCACTTATCGCTTGTGCTACAGCTTAATTTTATGCTGAATGATCGAGGTCTGATATTACAAAAATTATTGGTAATGCCACTCTGTGCGGACATTGATTGCTCCAACAAAACAGGAAACTCAGACCTGTCTGTGGGCATAAGCTTGCACTGATTTCCCTCAGCAAAGCCGGACTTGTTTTGACAGTGGTTGCACATCAGATTCAACTAAAAATCACTGGTTATGTTCTGTTCGGAAATACGACAGAATCAGTTGCAGGTGAAGAGGTAGGCAGGTCAGACAAACTCCTGCTTTCAGTGGCCATGTTTTTTTGTTTTTTTTATCAGTGGTGTAGTAGAACTGAAAATTGGTGGAGCCCAGAACATCGTTTTACGATGTTCTGGCTTGTTCTTAATCATTTCCGTTTATGAACACGTTTTCAGATTATAATTATAATAATCAATTGGCAGTCAGTCATGGCTTCTCTCTCCATGCCATCTTTTGGCAGCTAAATAATTGGCCAAATTCAAAACAGAAAAAATTTTTTTACAAAAAGGCTTAGACTTTGCAAAAGACAGGCAGCTCTGAAACTTCCGCCCTACCCTGGTGGTCTAGGAATCAGAAGGTTCCTGGTTCGATCCCCGGCTCCTCTAAAGAGCGTGTCGAAGTGTCCTTGAGCTAGACGCTGAACCTCACACTGCTCCTGATGCGAAGGTTGTCTCCTTGCATGGCAGCCTGTGCCATCAGGGTGAATGAGAGGCATAATTGTAAAGCACTTTGGGGTCATGTGATTGGAAAAGTGCTATAAATGCAGTCCATTTACCTTCTTCGCGCATCACACAGTGTGGAGTGTTCTCGGAGTGAAGCTAATGTTAATCATGCATCATAAAATGATTGAGAACAAGTCAGGACTAATAATTATTTTAAAGGGATGTTCTATACCCCACTAAAATTTCAGTTCTGAGTACACCACTGGTTTTGTGTGCTTGCTTCAGTGAAGCAGCACACCTTCCTCCTCTCCCGCCTAGATTTGGCCGACTAAGTCCTCCTGCACTGTTTAAGCTATTGATTACGTTTCAACTTTTAAAAGTTCAGCTTGTTCTGAATTACGTTGCATCCGTACAGATTTGATTTTCTTTTTAGTTTTTGAGGTATTTAATGTCATTTTTCAGGGTCCTATTAAATCAAGCCATTTTTGTGCTGATTCAGTAGTTTCAGCTATTTTCAGCTTTTTTTAACTCTCATAGTTTTACCAAGAAATGTCCTGCAAACCGCAAAATGTTAAGCTTGTATAATTTATTCACTGTTCAAATTTTTTCTAACTTCAATAATTTTTTAATGATAAATTTTTTAAAATAATTTTTGTTTCAATAAATTCTGGGAACTTCTTTATATTGAAGTTGTACCAAAAGTTGTGCTGGTCATGAAAATGTAACTATGCAAACAATCAGAGAGACTGCTGTGCCAGTATGAGCCGAAAAGGGACGGGAGCACGAACCAAAACTCCATTAACTCATATATTAAATGAGACGGGAAAATTCCAGTTGGGAAGCTGAAAAACAGTTTTATAACTTGCTCATGTTCCCACAGTTTTGGCACTACACACACAATTTTGACATATTTTGCTCAGCAGACTCCCCACTTCAGTATGGTACCTCCATTTCATAGATTGGACTTCCCATCTGTGAGGTAGCGGCAGCAGTATGTAAGATAGGCTTTCACTAAAATTTCTGTTGGACCAAATGCTTCAATCATTCACTCAAATGGCTCAGAGTGACTCAGCAAAATTGTGGCAACTGCTGTTCAATTCTGCCCTCAGCTGGACTTTTTCCTAGCCTCAGCATTATCATTGTTCGGATTAAGATTGAAATGATGGTTAGACAAATCTCATTCTGCGTCAAACTCAATGAAAGAATTTTCGGTATTGTCGTTTGTACAGTCGCTCAAACCAGCTCCAAGAGAGCACATTTAGGGCTGCAAAGACCGGTCTTTTTGCCAGGCATATCCATGAGAACACGTTTCAGTTCAAAATTGCAAAGCAGAAAATAATTGCTTGAGCTCCTTTACCAGTATATACAAGCAAGAGTTTGCAGTAGCTAGATATATTTATGATCATATCGAAAACAGGCAAAATATTGGTATAAAAATTACCATAACTACCATCCTTGCAAAGCCAGCAGACGTAACTTTCCATACTCATTGAGTAGTTTAATTGTTAACCTTAGCTAGCTATTGATTGTGTGATCTGCAGTGATGGCAATTTCAATACTCAAGTTCACTCGTTTCAAACACGTTCTGTGCACTTTGTATTCGCGAGCTAACTAGCTAATAATAGCCCAGAAATAAAAAGGGAGCCGTGAATAATATGACAACATCTGTCAACGATATCTTACAGCTTGCTATAATTAGCCATTTAGCTAGCGAACACACAGTGCACAGAAATGAACAGAGAGCCACAAATAGTAGCATTTCACAACTTGGCCACGTCAGCATTTTATAGTTATGGACTGGGGGAGACAATGACAATGAGTTATAAGCAACAACAGCTGCAGCAGTCTGCCAATGTGGCCTACCATGTTTGCTTTGCCATAAAGCTAATTTCTCAGCGTGCACTGTGTTGACCTAGATATGCACAGAGCCATAGAGAGATGCATCAATCTCATTGACTCCAATTTCAATCTTTTTTTTTTTTTTTTTACGGCTGGGTTGAAGCGGAGTTTTTCAACATTTCTCAGCAATTTCCTATGCCTTTCATTTTTCAAGCACCTTCCTTTTATAAGCCAACATGTTAGAGGAATTTTGTCATAAATTGCTTATTTTGTTATTAATTGCTAATTCTTGAGTAGCCTAGGTCATCCATGATTGGTAACTTGAATAATCTAGCGTGTACGTAAGAGATACACACCAGAAGATGGGTTTATTATGTATTCATTCTACCTGAAGCCTTGGGGTCAAGTGGGACCTAGAATGTATTTCCTGAGTCATGAGTATTCCCAGGAGACAGTCCCAGTGGAGCCTGATGAACCACGAGATAAGTACAAGACAATTTGGGGAAAGAGTCCTCTGTACTACTGATATGGCTGTCAGGGTCAGCTATAATTGGGATGCATATTCTTGGCCGTAAAATGCTGGAAGTAATGTAATGATGTATAAATCAGCCCCAAGGGGAGGAGATAATGACTTTGCTTTTGATATATATGTAAAAGCACAAAGGAGGAATTCTTTTGTCCTTGTTCTTACGTGCAATGAGGAGCCTATTTGCAAATAGTAAACTGGATCCTATTTACCATCTCTGTCTCTGAGTGTTTTCTAACAGGAGTACAAATTAAAATTTCCCACAACATTGGGGGCTTCGTTCGGGGTTCCAATATCTCACCTGCACTCCCTGGAGAATTGGCGCCCACTGAAAACCGTGCACGGTCAACTGGGAAAAGTCCTTAACTCGGAGGATGTGCGTAGGCTTTTCTGAGTGTGTAGTGATGCCAGAAGGGAGGTTCTCCATAAAGCAGAGGAGGAGCGGGTGAGTGACGAATTCGGCTTTATTGCTGTGAGACAGAAAATAAAGCTAAAATGGGGAAGACCAAAAGGAAAGGGGGAAGTTGTTGTAACTGTTGCAAGTACTGTTGTGAGACAGATAATGTGACTTTGACTGTGACTGGGGAATGTGTAGAACGTCAGCATCATGGGTTGTGGAAGTGGGAAGCATGGTGGGTGTAGGAATTCGGGTTTAGAGGACAGCTGAATCCTGCCCATACAAGTAAACTTGGGCGAGATATAATGAAGTGTGCAGGTAATAGAAAATTGTTAAAAAGGTTCCGTCAGGATTACGTACAGGAACCACAAGGGAGCACCAGAGAGTACTAAAAAAATTGAGGCTTTATTTCTGAAGGGGGGAGACCCCCAACAGAGCAGGCAATGGTACAATGTCCACAATACAAAAATCAGAATCCAAAGGGCACCAATCACAATACTTGTGGTCGGGCAAAAATAGGTTCAGTACACAGGCACAGGTATGACAGAGAAGCAAAGCCAAAATCCAGTGGGCATAAACAAGAGTCGAATACCAGGGCAGCAATCACAAAACTCGTAGTCGGGCAAAAAGGATCCGTAAACAGATGCAGACAATAGTACGAAAGAGCAGAGCCAAAAATCGTAAGTCGGACGGTCCAGTTAGAAGAGTTACACTATGAGTACAAGGCAAAGAGATAGCAGCACAGGTAAACAAGAGAAACGTGTTGACAAGGAAGTGCTGTGAAAAGACCCCTAATATACACTCACGGGAAGTCATATGCTGAACAAAACACAGGTGCAGGAAGTCAGACTGATTACAAAGGAAGCAAAATGGGAGAACTTAATCACATGAAATAGGCAACAGCCAAAACGCAGACAGGGATCACGAGACAATCCTATAGACAGATATACAGCTCCGGTCAAGGAGTTCTAACGTGCATATATAATAGGAGAAAGGACAGCGTGAGCAGGTGTGGTGAATCCACGGAAACGCAGCAGAGAAGATTAGGGAGAGACAAGAGGCGGAGATTAGAACATAGTGAATGCTGAGAGCTAGTAAATCAATTAGTATGTGTAGCTATACCCTCATTAGTAAGTTAGCATTATATACAATGTTAGTTTGTGTTAGTAACTCTAGCAAAAATAAGAAACTGTTAGTATGGGTTAGTAATATGGAAAAAGCAAGGCGAAGGAAGTAAACAAGATTGGAAGGAATGCTTGAAATCCAGAAACCATTAAAACACCCAAAAGAGCAATAATGGGGCTATGAGCAATGACAAGACAAGAGACCAGACAAGGGGACACAAAGTGCAATGCATGGCAGAAACAAAAACATGGACTGGAATGAAACAATGGACTGAAACAAAACTAAACAATACATGAACAAAACTAAATAACCAAATAACAATTGTTATGGCCCCAATTTGTCTCGACATTTACTACAGCAAGGGATGACTGACAAAATTTTAAAACTCAAACAGATTTAATCCCTTTGCGCAGAATCCAAATCTGGCTTTTTAAGTGTTACCTGATTAAAGGCTTTATAATTCAAAATTGCAGCTTCACAGACAGAAAAATTTTGGCTCAATTGAGTCAAGACACTTGAAGCATTTAGACTCCCATCGTATTTCAGTTTATTTTTATGATTTTGGTGGAGAAAGAGGGCTGCAAACATAAAAAATCTTCAAGAGAATTCACCATTGAAATAGCAAAATAATACTGACAAATAAAAACTGCTGGGGCTAAAATCTATACATTTCTGGGATCATAAACTGCTTGACCACAAGTACAATTCATCTTGAACATTACATCCTAGATTACCCGCTTGCTATGAGAAAGCTATCCAGGTGTCTCCCCAAAGTCTGAGATTCATCAAAATGGTTCGCTGTCAAATCATACATTAATCAAATATTTAACACAAATTAACTTTTGGGGCATGCAATTCAGCATGAACTAATGATTTTCTGGTTGAGTTTAGCATGAATTTATCAATATCAGTGCAGTTGAACATCATTGGTCACCAGTAACCTCTCCAAACACATAACATGCCTTTTCTCCATCATAAAGTTAACAATATTGTCCATTTTTCTTCGAAGTCCCCCAAGCATTAAATAAAGTGCAGATTAAACTGCTGTAACATTCACGCTGAAATGAAAAGCTAACCGCTCTCACATCCGAGCTCATAACCATACACCTTATAAGGGTAAAAACTCACTAACTCAGTAATATCAGAATTCTGAAATACACCTTATTTTAACAGAACAGAAACGTCACTTTCAGAAAAAAAATCAAACGACATATCCCTCCATATTCAACAGAATGGTGTAATGAACATACCGAGGGATCTACCGACGTGCGTGGGATGCATGCATTTGGAGAAACGAAAACCTCGGCATTCGATGTCTGTAAAAGCGGTATAAATTCTACAGAAAAAAAGCCATATTGAGCAAAATGCAAACAGAGTAGAAGAATAACCTGTTTTTTTTCATTGATGCCCTCCTCCAGAGACAGATGTTTCGAGTACAAGGAACCCTCCAGTACTGTTTCATTTGGAATAATTCCCATTGACCGCGTCTATACAACATGTATCTCGTAAATGAAACTGAACACTTCAGGCCGGTTTCGAGTGTCTTTGTTTCTTTGATATCGCATCATTTTCAGCTACGAAACCATGGCCAACATTCGAAGAACAAAACCGACCTTACTTTTACCCTAAGCTTTGTATCCTATTCTTATTGTCTGATCAATGTATTTCAGTTATTGGAGAAAGTTTAAACACTCGGGAATTGGATAAGAAACAAGTCTATCAATACATCGTTACCGGGGAAGCTTCACGAGGGCGTGAACTATAACTGTAGAGTTACGCAGATGAATCTGAGTATATAATTGAGTGACTGGCTATCGACACCAGTACTTGGGTGGATAGAAGGGAGCGCTGAATTTGTCAATGGAGAAATGGAGAAATCAGAATCCATCCCTCTTACCTTAGGAGGAAGTTGAGCCTGCTGAACCTCAAAGTAATTCGTACCCTTCGTTATCAAATATTTCACAGCCGCAAAAACATCTTGAAAATGAACATCCATATAATCCGAGTATACAATACAGTCGCAGTTAAAACCGAAGAGACAGCGTTAGTTAAAGCCCGGTTACCTCAGACATTTCGCCCTTCTAATCATGATCTAACGCGCAATAACGCGGTACTTCACACTGCTGACCAATGAGCCGTATCACGGGACAATTTCCTGCCAGGAATAACCGCATGTGGCTCCGCAGAACTGAATGTGGTACCGCGTGTAAGTTAAAGAATAGAGGGCATTTTGACTGTTAGAATTTCATTTGTGTTTGCCGTTACGTATTTTAACATCTTTTTTATGCCCCCAGAATCTAAGATTTGGGGGCATATAGTTTTTCAACTGTCTGTCTGTCTGTCCGACTGTTTGTCAGCAGCAGGAGAAAAAACTTTAACCTGCAATACTTTAACCTGCCGCCGAGGGTATCGGTGTTCCACGAACACAGCTTGTTTTCTTCTCTTGCAGTGAAAGTGGAAGTGAGAGCTTATGCGACTTCTGGAAATTGCGCGGCTGATCATTTCCTCGGTTTAAAAAGCCTAGCATGAACAATTTAAAAAAATTATTATGATAAATTCGACAGTGTAATATAAGAAATTGTATTCTTGAAGGAAATTTTTTTCGGTATTTTAAATATATGTCTTTTTATTGCAGAAACTGTGATTCTGAGAGTTTGTGGCTAGATCTTCAGCTAAGTGTGCCGCAATTGATGTATTAGTTTTAAAAAGCCAACCGCAATTTAAACAAGAGCAATCCGAGATTTCTGATCTCCGCCAAAGGATGAAATTGATACAAATGCAAATGCGGATCCGGATCATCACCAAAATTTCATGAATCGTCCCTGGACCAAGATCTATCTCTGGTAAAAAGTCCTTAACTCGGAGGATGTGCGTAGGCTTTTCTGAGTGTGTAGTGATGCCAGAAGGGAGGTTCTCCATAAAGCAGAGGAGGAGCGGGTGAGTGACGAATTCGGCTTTATTGCTGTGAGACAGAAAATAAAGCTAAAATGGGGAAGACCAAAAGGAAAGGGGGAAGTTGTTGTAACTGTTGCAAGTACTGTTGTGAGACAGATAATGTGACTTTGACTGTGACTGGGGAATGTGTAGAACGTCAGCATCATGGGTTGTGGAAGTGGGAAGCATGGTGGGTGTAGGAATTTGGGTTTAGAGGACAGCTGAATCCTGCCCATACAAGTAAACTTGGGCGAGATATAATGAAGTGTGCAGGTAATAGAAAATTGTTAAAAAGGTTCCGTCAGGATTACGTACAGGAACCACAAGGGAGCACCAGAGAGTACTAAAAAAATTGAGGCTTTATTTCTGAAGGGGGGAGACCCCCAACAGAGCAGGCAATGGTACAATGTCCACAATACAAAAATCAGAATCCAAAGGGCACCAATCACAATACTTGTGGTCGGGCAAAAATAGGTTCAGTACACAGGCACAGGTATGACAGAGAAGCAAAGCCAAAATCCAGTGGGCATAAACAAGAGTCGAATACCAGGGCAGCAATCACAAAACTCGTAGTCGGGCAAAAAGGATCCGTAAACAGATGCGGACAATAGTACGAAAGAGCAGAGCCAAAAATCGTAAGTCGGACGGTCCAGTCAGAAGAGTTACACTATGAGTACAAGGCAAAGAGATAGCAGCACAGGTAAACAAGAGAAACGTGTTGACAAGGAAGTGCTGTGAAAAGACCCCTAATATACACTCACGGGAAGTCATATGCTGAACAAAACACAGGTGCAGGAAGTCAGACTGATTACAAAGGAAGCAAAATGGGAGAACCTAATCACATGAAATAGGCAACAGCCAAAACGCAGACAGGGATCACGAGACAATCCTATAGACAGATATACAGCTCCGGTCAAGGAGTTCTAACGTGCATATATAATAGAAGAAAGGACAGCGTGAGCAGGTGTGGTGAATCCACGGAAACGCAGCAGAGAAGATTAGGGAGAGACAAGAGGCGGAGATTAGAACATAGTGAATGCTGAGAGCTAGTAAATCAATTAGTATGTGTAGCTATACCCTCATTAGTAAGTTAGCATTATATACAATGTTAGTTTGTGTTAGTAACTCTAGCAAAAATAAGAAACTGTTAGTATGGGTTAGTAATATGGAAAAAGCAAGGCGAAGGAAGTAAACAAGATTGGAAGGAATGCTTGAAATCCAGAAACCATTAAAACACCCAAAAGAGCAATAATGGGGCTATGAGCAATGACAAGACAAGAGACCAGACAAGGGGAGACAAAGTGCAATGCATGGCAGAAACAAAAACATGGACTGGAATGAAACAATGGACTGAAACTAGACAATACATGAACAAAACTAAATAACCAAATAACAATTGTTATGGCCCCAATTTGTCTCGACATTTACTACAGCAAGGGATGACAGACAAAATTTTAAAACTCAAACAGATTTAACCCCTTTGCGCAGAAGCCAAATCTGGCTTTTTAAGTGTTACCTGATTAAAGGCTTTATAATTCGAAATTGCAGCTTCACAGACAGAAAAATTTTGGCTCAATTGAGTCAAGACACTTGAAGCATTTAGACTCCCATCGTATTTCAGTTTATTTTTATGATTTTGGTGGAGAAAGAGGGCTGCAAGCATAAAAAATCTTCATGAGAACTCACCATTGAAATAGCAAAATAATACTGACAAATAAAAACTGCTGGGGCTAAAATCTATACATTTCTGGGATCATAAACTGCTTGACCACAAGTACAATTCATCTTGAACATTACATCCTAGATTACCCGCTTGCTATGAGAAAGCTATCCAGGTGTCTCCCCAAAGTCTGAGATTCATCAAAATGGTTCGCTGTCAAATCATACATTAATCAAATATTTAACACAAATTAACTTTTGGGGCATGCAATTCAGCATGAACTAATGATTTTCTGGTTGAGTTTAGCATGAATTTATCAATATCAGTGCAGTTGAACATCATTGGTCACCAGTAACCTCTCCAAACACATAACATGCCTTTTCTCCATCATAAAGTTAACAATATTGTCCATTTTTCTTCGAAGTCCCCCAAGCATTAAATAAAGTGCAGATTAAACTGCTGTAACATTCACGCTGAAATGAAAAGCTAACCGCTCTCACATCCGAGCTCATAACCATACACCTTATAAGGGTAAAAACTCACTAACTCAGTAATATCAGAATTCTGAAATACACCTTATTTTAACAGAACAGAAACGTCACTTTCAGAAAAAAAATCAAACGACATATCCCTCCATATTCAACAGAATGGTGTAATGAACATACCGAGGGATCTACCGACGTGCGTGGGATGCATGCATTTGGAGAAACGAAAACCTCGGCATTCGATGTCTGTAAAAGCGGTATAAATTCTACAGAAAAAAAGCCATATTGAGCAAAATGCAAACAGAGTAGAAGAATAACCTGTTTTCTTCATTGATGTCCTCCTCCAGAGACATATGTTTCGAGTAGAAGGAACCCTCCAGTACTGTTTCATTTGGAATAATTCCCATTGACCGCATCTATACAACATGTATCTCGTAAATGAAACTGAACACTTCAGGCTGGTTTCGAGTGTCTTTGTTTCTTTGATATCGCATCATTTTCAGCTGCGAAACCATGGCCAACATTCGAAGAACAAAACCGACCTTACTTTTACCCTAAGCTTTGTATCCTATTCTCATTGTCTGATCAATGTATTTCAGTTATTGGAGAAAGTTTAAACACTCGGGAATTGGATAAGAAACAAGTCTATCAATACATCGTTACCGGGGAAGCTTCACGAGGGCGTGAACTATAACTGTAGAGTTACGCAGATGAATCTGAGTATATAATTGAGTGACTGGCTATCGACACCAGTACTTGGGTGGATAGAAGGGAGCGCTGAATTTGTCAATGGAGGAATATACGCGTTTATCCATGGGAGGGAACTATGCATATCTTGTGTGTGATGACTGAGAATCAATACTATGTCGGATTTTTTGCTTCACAAAACGTATTTTTTAACCACTAATTGGAATACTGTTGGCTCACTGTAGCTAAAATGGTTGCTTCAGAGTAAAAAGTTTTTTTCTGTCGCAAGTGATAATTTTTTCAAATTACTGGATCGATACTATGGGCAAGGATATTGACCAGTTTGCACATCAGGCTTAGCTGAGGAGTTTAATTCATGCTACTCCTGAAAAACAGGGATTGGAGGGAACTTGTCCATACTCTCAATCGCGTTTCAGCACTGCCTGCTTGTGAATATTCAATAGCTGATCCGGGGGTGCCATCTCGTGGTCGAGTACTGTAACTAAGTGCTTAAATTTGCAGGTCTATAGATGCGAGCGTCTACATCTGCATAAAGGGGTTAATTAAACAAAGACCAACACTAACCTACAATTTATACTACAGACCAAGATTGATTATATACAAGAAAAAAAATATTTACAGTCCCTTGAGATGGGGTCGCTTGGTGATGCTCCGGGTGAGGAAAATGCTCCAACACAGGCAAAAATCCACAAGAAGCTTCACAGGTCTTGAAAAGAGTGACAGGTCTGATCAAATGTATCCTTTTCCTTGCAATTTCTCCTACTACTTTACTCTCTCAATTTTTCTCCTTATATACTCTTTTGCAGCCCCCTCCCACCTATTAGAATTTTTCATTCTCTGGGACTTTCCGTCTTAGACATGCCCAGGACATGCCCAAACCTAGCTCCAGTCTGGGCTTAACAAAAAAAAAAAGGTCAATACTGCCATCTAGTGGCTTCTTTTCACATTACACAATACATATCTCAAGGCATGGTCAGGCAAGAACAAGATCAATATACAAACAATCATAAATATAGCAGACAGATCAAAAGCATGGCAAACAGGCAGAACCACAGCAGGTTCGGCTATGAGGCAGCCCTTCATTGGCATGAAGAAGCTCTGAATCATAAATCTAAGGGGCAAAGTGAAAAGGCAAAGGCGCAACAGCAAATGCAATTATTTTCGAGAGAAAATTAGATATTGAAGATAAGAATCACGGTACCCATATTACCACTGAATGTCTTACCTTAGGAGGAAGTTGAGCCTGCTGAACCTCAAAGTAATTCGTACCCTTCGTTATCAAATATTTCACAGCCGCAAAAACATCTTGAAAATGAACATCCATATAATCCGAGTATACAATACAGTCGCAGTTAAAACCGAAGAGACAGCGTTAGTTAAAGCCCGGTTACCTCAGACATTTCGCCCTTCTAATCATGATCTAACGCGCAATAACGCGGTACTTCACACTGCTGACCAATGAGCCGTATCACGGGACAATTTCCTGCCAGGAATAACCGCATGTGGCTCCGCAGAACTGAATGTGGTACCGCGTGTAAGTTAAAGAATAGAGGGCATTTTGACTGTTAGAATTTCATTTGTGTTTGCCGTTACGTATTTTAACATCTTTTTTATGCCCCCAGAATCTAAGATTTGGGGGCATATAGTTTTTCAACTGTCTGTCTGTCTGTCCGACTGTTTGTCAGCAGCAGGAGAAAAAACTTTAACCTGCAATACTTTAACCTGCCGCCGAGGGTATCGGTGTTCCACGAACACAGCTTGTTTTCTTCTCTTGCAGTGAAAGTGGAAGTGAGAGCTTATGCGACTTCTGGAAATTGCGCGGCTGATCATTTCCTCGGTTTAAAAAGCCTAGCATGAACAATTTAAAAAAATTATTATGATAAATACGACAGTGTAATATAAGAAATTGTATTCTTGAAGGAAATTTTTTTCGGTATTTTAAATATATGTCTTTTTATTGCAGAAACTGTGATTCTGAGAGTTTGTGGCTAGATCTTCAGCTAAGTGTGCCGCAATTGATGTATTAGTTTTAAAAAGCCAACCGCAATTTAAACAAGAGCAATCCGAGATTTCTGATCTCCGCCAAAGGATGAAATTGATACAAATGCAAATGCGGATCCGGATCATCACCAAAATTTCATGAATCGTCCCTGGACCAAGATCTATCTCTGGTAAAAATTTCATAAAGATCCATCCAGTAGTTTCCGAGAAATCTTGTCCACAGACAGACAAACAAACAGACAAATAAATAAATAAAATAACGGACCCGATCGCATTATCTCCTTGGCGGAGATAATAAACAAATTGTGATTATAGATGACTTGTTTAAATATAACTCTGATATAGCTTAGGCAGTGTGAACTGTAATGAATCCAAACCAACTGCTAACCTAAAGAAAATAATATCCTGCAATCTCTACCTGGATAGGTATATGTATACATTTTAAATTCTTCTTTATATTTTTAACAAATAACTGACTTACCGATTTCAGAGGATTTTACTTTGTACTGTTAAAATACATTTAATAAATGTGCCTAATTATAAACAGTATAGCCTGTAGCATGTATGACTTCTCACTCCAGGGCCTACCTGAGGACACCAAAAGTCCAGTAGGTGTGAATAATCTGGGATTACAGATCAGCGAGTTTTGTTATTAACTGAGTAAAAATGACTTAACAGGACTCCATGCGTCTTAATTGCAAAACAATAGGCTATCCAACATCCAGCAATTGACACCTGAACTGGTCATGACCTTGCGTTTTTTTTTTTTGTGCATTCAAGAGTCATTATGGTCAAACTAAATTCATATTGTACCCAATTGTTTTCTATTTGCAACATTTGCAAACAATATATTTGAACATCTGAATGGTTATGACAAATCATTAAAACAAATACAGACGATGCAAAACGTTTTGTCAGGAAAAATTGGTTAAGAATTGCTTGTTAGCATTTTAAAACGAAGCAGTATATAAATTGAAAAACATTCAAGTTCTTTCCATAATTGAATTTTACTGAGACGGGGTGCGAGTAATCTTCGATATAAGAATGGATATAAGCTACTAAATCACAGGTTTGTAACAGGAATAATTACATATGTCGGCACTTGAGTGTAAAATAACAGTACATAAAAGCACTGGTGTGCCATGTTAGAGATAATTAACGAGAAGCTGTGCATTCCATGGTTTTAATGCACGACGCGGAGGCAAATAACCATCCGACGGGAAGCGCCTTAAAAGCGTGGAATGCTCGCCTTCGAGTTGTTTATCCTGCTTATACCATGGTCATTTGCCAACAATATCAAATCGCAGCATTCAGAAATTTTTGGTATAAGTTTTGCACTAATAAAAAAATGAGTTTTAAGCATTAAACAGGCGCAGTGCCTTCTCATACCCAATAGTATAGGCCAGTGATCATCAACTGGCAGCCCGCGGGCCGAATTCGGCCCACCGAATCGTCTAATCCGGCCCACGACTGGATTCCAAAATTTTGAGGATCAGAGAGAAAATATCAAGTAGTCCACATTAGTAAAGCAACTGAAAACAGCAACAACTGAGACTCTTAACTATCAGTAATCCCCAAAATTTATGACTCTTGTAATGTGAATATAGGCCACTGGATGGCAGTATTTACCTTTTTTTTTCTTCAGCTCAGACTGGAGCTATGTTTAGACATGTCCTGGACATGTCTGGGGCAAGTCCCCGAAAATAAAAAAAAAGAGGTCTAAATGTGGGTGGGGTCTGCAAAAGAGTATATAAGGAAAAGAATTGAGACAGTAAAGTAGGAGGAGAAATTGCAAGAAGAAGGATAAATGTGACCAGACCTGTCATTTTCTGTTCAAGACCTGTGAAGTTTTCTTTTGTGGATTTTTGCCTTTGTTACAGCATTTTCTTCATCCAAGACATCACCAAGCTACCCCACCAAAAAGGGACTGTAATTATTTCTGTTTTTCTTATTTATCAATCTTGGTCATTTAGTTGTAGGTTATTGTTAGTTATTGTCTTTGTTAATTAAATGTGTTTAAGTTTTTAAAAACTGTGTGTCATCCCTTGCTGTTGCTGTGGTTTTAAATGTAATAACAAATTGGGGCCATAACACTCTATTTAGGCTACATTCTGAAATGAGGACAGACTCGCTACACTGGTTAACATTAATGTTTCACACAGTTCTTTTTTTTTTTTGACAAAACTTTTCGTCATGCCCTAACTTAACGTTTGGTTTTTATTTCAAAGTATCAACAACAAGCTTCAAACTAGTAGACTTCTCAGGACCATGAAAGGAGGAAATACCAACTGGCATAACTTAAAATAGCACGGTAAATAAATACTAACCGAGTACCAGAACAAAACAGGTCACAAATAATGTTCGCATATCAAATAAAATGTTAAGTGGGCTATAGCGAATTCAAATCACAAGGCTGAAATGGGCTACTCAAACTGCTTAATGGCTGAAGTTACATTTCCCCTCTGACACCAACTTTTTCACATCAGACTTGGCCGCTGTCAGACTTATGCGCAAACAGTCCTCCAAAGACTGGATTGACAGTCGGTTCCTCTTGTGTGTTTTTATCAAGTTCATCTTGGAGAATGCAGCCTCGCAGGTGTAGGTTGAACAGAACATGGTGAGCACATACAAAGCTAGCTTCTTCAATGTGCCATAGTCCTCGGGACAAGTCACCCAAAATGCGCTCAGGCTTTCAGCACCACGGAGAGCAGCCTTCATGTCGCCTGCGGTCTGGATTTCAGCCAGCTCGCACTGAATGGCCGCCTCGTCCAACGGCTTCATTTTCACCGCTTGATCTGATGGTGAAAGGGTCACGCACAAATCCAATGACATCCCTGGAAATGAAAAAGTCATCGAATCTAGCAGAGAAGTTGTCTTTTGTGTGATGTCTTCATCTCATCTGTTACGTTGCTTTCCTCCCACCGTCTTCAGTGTGTTGAAGTGCATCAGCCTCTCTGACAACAAATCTGCATGGAACAGATCAAGTTTGTTCCCAAACGCAAGTTTTTCCACCAAATCCACCACAGATTTTTCTTTTCCTTGCAGCTGGAGATTAAGTGTACTCAAATGGGAGAAAATGTCCATTAAAAACACAACGTTGCACATGTATTCTCTGTCTTGCATGATGCGGAGATGGTCAGGTGCCACTTTTGATTTACTTTGTTTCAAAAAATCCACTACTTGGGCACGGAGTTCAACAAAGCGCTCCAGTGCTTTGCCCTTACAGAGCCAGCGCACATCGTTGTGGAGTAACAGGTCATCATGAGAAGTCTGGAATTCGAGCACAAATTTGCGGAACAGGCGGTGCTGCGTGCTTGAATTTCCTCTGATGTGGTTAATAATTTTCATTGTTTTCACCATCACCTCTTTGAGCTCCCCTCTTGCTTTGCGCCCAGCACGCTTTGATGGATAATTCAGTGAAGTGCGTTAGTTTTAGGAGCGACAGTCTTTATTCTGCTCACCAGACCCTTGGCAGGTGCACCATCTGTCACTGTCTGGTTGATTTTATCCAGGGACAATCCATGGCTTTTAAAAAAATCCTCCAGTTTTCCAAAGATGATGTCAGCAGTGGTGCTGTCCTCCAGCGGAAGCAATGCCAGCAGTTCCTCTCAGAAATCTTTGCCATCAAAGTATCTGACAAAAACGCACATCTGTGAAATATCCATGTTGTCAGTGGACTCACCAATAGCCAGCAAAATGTATTTGGTTTCCTTGATCCTGTCAATGACAGCTTGCTGGACATGCTCTGCCAAGACGTGTACACAACATGCAGCAGTTGAAGCAGAGAGATTTGATTGACAGATGCAATAACTCTGTCCATGGATTTGTCAGGGGCAAGTTTCTCCAAAACGGTGACCACGCACTCCTTTAAAACCTCACTTTCCGTGAAAGGCCAGATATGTTTGCAAAGCACCCAGGCAGCCCTCAGAGATGCACACATTACTCACTCTTGATCAGTTAAAGTTTGAGTAATAATGCCACTTGCATGGCAGTAGGCAGATTTAAATGTGGCGATTTTTCTCTGACGGGCCTATGACTGCTCAGGATATGAATCTTTGAAATTTGTATGTTTAGTGTTGTGGTGACAGCGCAGATTATATTCTTTTGCAACAGCAGCAGTTTCGTTGCAAATGAGGCATACAGGTGACGCATTTCGGAAGGTTGGCATGATAAATGTGTACTTTTCAGTCCAGTCATAATTAAAGGATCTCTTTTCCACATCAACTTTTCATTTCATGGCCTTTGAGAGTGCCATTTTACCTGTGTTAAGAGGCCTTTTCCTTTCACCTCCGCGGTGTTTGTTTTTCAAGTGCTCTATAAATCAGGTTGTCTTAATTGAGTTGAGGCAAAATATCTCTATCACTCCTGGTGGTTGACTGTGGTATAGGTGATAGATGACTCATAAAGGCTAAAAATGCCTTCAGTTTTGTAATGAAATGGAAAAAATATAAACAATAAACATCAATAATAATGTTATGCTAAAATTTGATTTTTATTTAATTTTTATTTGAGGGTCCGGTCCCCAAGGTGACTGTCCAGTATAATTCTGGCCATCTGACAAATATAGTTGGTGACCCCTGTTATAGGCCAAAGTAAACTGAACCAGCTATCTTAGTTCATCTTACGTTCATGGAGAAAGAATTTTTTTGCACACGCTTACATCCGTTTACCAGCTGATGATTTGATACTGGATTCCATCTGAAACGGAGATTATGCACAACACAACATTATGCGCAATTATGCAGACTGTAGTTAACTTGCTATGCACGATTACAATGAACGTATGACGGTTTCCGTAGAGTCAGCGAGCTGAAATCAGTCTCATGGCATAGCAGTTAGCTAGCGAACTGTCAGCAGTTGCTGATACATGAAGTGGACACGTTAGCTTCATTTGTAACCGTACACAATTACAATCGTTTAATGAATAAAGCCTGATAACTTCAGTGCTATAATATTTATGGTCATCATTGCTTGAGTACCTATTGTTAACCGCCCCGCAGAACGCAACTTATATGACGCCGCTAAATTTTGTGGAGATAAATGAGCAGCTAGGTTTCTGTTGTACCCAGTCAAATACCCGCTCTAATGTCGCTTGGATAGTGGATGAATTTGGAATGGTGAAACAACCATAGCCGAACTAACTGTGCGGTTCCACAGTTTTAATGCATTCCTGCCAGCCAATCAGAAAAAAGTATTCACCCAGACAATGGTAGAACTAGTGAAAGAAAATTGTAACTGGATGCATAAATGTGCAGCTCCATGGCGGACACATCTGCACAAAGATACACTACAGTTATTCTTCTCGAACAGGCCAAATCCAGATAATCCATAAATTAAGAATTACTTTATACAAAACCCAAAACCAGTGAAGTTGGCACGTTGTGTAAATCGTAAATAAAAACAGAATACAATGATTTGCAAATCCTTTTCAACCTATATACAATTGAATACACTGCAAAGACAAGTTACTTAATGTTCGAACAGGTTAACTTTGTAATTTTTTGCAAATATTACCTCATTTGGAATTTGACGCCTGCAACATGCTTCAAAAAAGCTGGCACAAGTGGCAAAAAAGACTGAGAGAGTTGAGGAATGCTGATCAAACACTTATTTGGAACATCCCACAGGTGAACGGGCTAATTGGGAACAGGTGGGTGCCATGATTGGGTATAAAAGAAGCTTCCCTGAAATGCTCAGTCATTCACAAACAAGGATGGGGCGAGGGTCATCACTTAGTGAACAAATGTGTGAGCTGATTGTCGAACAGTTTAAAAACAATATTCCTCAGCGAGCCATTGCAAGAAATTTAGGGATTTCATCATCTACGGTCCTTAATATCGTCAAAAGGTTCAGAGAATCTGGAGAAATCACGTAAGCGACAAAGCCGAAAACCAACATTGAATGCCCGTGACCTTCGATCCCTCAGGCGGTACTGCATCAAAAACCGACATCAGTGTGTAAAGGACATCACCACATGGGCTCAGGAACACTTCAGAAAACCACTGTCAGTAACTACAGTTCGTTGCTACATCTGCAAGTGCAAGTTAAAACTTTAACCCTGCAATCGGTGAACCCGGAAGAGGAGATGACGTCACGTGAATTCCCACTCTTAGGATAGTTGTATTAATCGTGGCCCATTGTGATCTATCTACTCTGTGCAAGCACCAGAGTTGATAGCCCTTACAAAAGCACGTCAGCTGGTTAAAAGGTCAGCGAGCAAACATATACACTGATTCTCAGTATGCTCATTCCACCTGTCATGTTTTTGCTGGCCAGTGGCACAACCGGGGCATGGTTACCTCAACAGGAAAACCTATAACCCATGCACAGCTGATATTGCAGCTGCTAAAAACACTTCAGCTACCTCAAGAATTAGCCATTATCAAGGTGCAGGCTCATACCAAAAATGTGGCCCTGACGCCTTTGCAGACAAAGACATCACTCAGAGTAGCTTGAGTTGTAGGGTTAAACCTTTTTACATAAAAAAAAATGAGCCAGCTCCCGGTCTAATAGTGAAGCCTGTTGGGAGGGCCACAAACGTACTCATAAAACTGGAGTTACACCCAGTTCTGAGTGCTGAGTTACTCAGCACTTAATTGATGAATTAAAGCAGTTGATTACATGCTTAACTCATCTCACCTGCTGTCTTTGGTTTTCTCCACCCTATTTAAACCTAACTCAGCACACCCTGTGGGCTCTCCAGGACCAGGGCTTCCTACCCCTTCCCTATAAACGTTTCTTTCTACTTTTACTTTGTCTGCATTTCAACTATGCTAAATGTCCAACCACATTGACAAATCTTGGTTTCAATGTAGACTACTATCACAACCTGCATGTCTGCTTAATCGGCTGTGGGTGGTTCCTGGTAATTGATTGATTGGCTTATTCAGTCCCTTTGTGCAGATGTGTGGCTCATTTTCACAGTCATAGCAAAATGATTCCATTTTGCCCCATAGAAAATTAACAAAGCAGTCCACTGGGCTCATTTAATATAGATGTCCAAAATTTGGTGAGCACAAAAAAAAATTGTGACCATCTAATTTAACTCTTTTTCCCATGATGACTACATATGACACTTTCATGTCTATCAATGAACCTTTTTACATCGCCTCCTCATTTTTCATCATTCGCAGTCATCATGGGAAAAGGATGGAAGATTCTATGGGGAAAAATGTCAATGAACTCCTCCATGAGATTTACTGAGACAGCCTTCCCATTTAATGGGTGACATCTTAAGACCTAGATAACGTTAAATTGCTAAATTGTTTTGGTTTTGTTGTAAGATGTGTCCATGGCTGTGTGACGAATTTCCATGTTTTGCCATGAAACAGGAAGTGGCTGTAACTCAAACATACTTTTCCCAAACTGGTCCACACTTTACAGGCTTGATAAGAGTCCCATTCCAAAGATTTCAATGGCCGTATTTACAATAAGTCTTGATGCCCAGATCTGATTTGCTGCCTGAATCCGATTTTTTTTTTCATATCTGATTCACGCGATTACACTTACCAACAACATCTGAAACATTGCGCACGCATACTTTCAGGTTTTACTAAACTTTAGGCCACGCCTACTTCTTACACAAGCGCTAACTGCTAAGCCGAAAAAATAGATGATGCTCACATATTGTTGGCCTGCTGATAAACTCGTATGTCACCTACTTTTACATGAAAAACTAAACTTTTTTTTATTTTACTTATATTTTACCTTAAATATAAAAAAATATATGTTATTTTATTTTTTATTTTCCTGCAAAGTTTATCATTTTGAAGATACAAGGTTTTATCAGCAGGCCGACGATAGGTTTGATTATTGCTTCTTCAGTCGTTCATCGGAATGTCTGGGTGCAAGACAGCCTCCATCTTCAATCTGCCAGCTTCTCAAATATAAAACCTCGTTCATTTACCATGCATTCGCTGTTTATGCGACAAAATTAACTAAGTGGTCGCAGATTTGATGATGTTTGAGACGGAATGAGTCAGAAAATCCGATCAGCATGTTTACACGGCAGTCGCATTGACACATATTCAATACATATCTGATTTATTTCCACATATGAATGCGGCCTGTATCCGATCTCAAAATATCCGAATGCACGCATCTTTTTCCTGTTTACACTGTCTACGAGCATATCCGATCTGTGCCACATAAGATCAAAAAAATCGGAATTGGGTCACATTTCGGCTAATATATCAGTCTGGGACTGGGCATGGTCAGGTGGCTCCAATGCTCCCCCAAATACAGGGTCATGTTGGGATAAAGGATTTTGTGCTTTTTTTGAGGTTTTTTTTTTGTTGTTGAGTAGAGGTCAGTTATTTTGTATTTCTAGTGTTCGTCCTCATTTTCCAGACATTAGTTGGCCTTAAGGATGTGGGACGATTTCTGAATCTTTGCGCTCAGGTTTAACGACTAACAATTTAATTTTATACTGCAAATAGGCATGGACGTGGCAAATTGGCTCAGTGTCCCCTAATAATGTTTTTAATGGATAGTATTTTTTTTTGCCAAGACTTCATGAAAACTCCTGAAATTTTGCACACGCATCAAGCTTGGCATACATTTTATAATTTAACAGAATTTGCACATGAAGTGTGTAGAACCACTTTCCAAATTTTAATAAAGCATATAGGAAGTAACACTTGTGTGCAAACAGCAGTCCATTTACACAAAATGTTCATGCTTTCGTCCTCAGTAGCTGTAAAGTGACATATGGAATATTTAGTGGTTATGAGGCATCCATAGTGGACACAGGAAGTGCACGGACTCTACACAGGAAATATCATTTTACACAGTCTTGCTGTGTCTCTTGGTTGCGAATGCACACCTTCCCCCGACAGGATGCAGAGACCACTTCCAACTCGCATGAGAAACGCTCGCATGAGAAACGCCCGTTCAACGCTGCAAACTGCTTCAATTAAGGGTTCAAGCCTGAAGGGCTGAAACGCAATTATTTTCCTCCTGATTTCATGATAGAATAATAATAATAATAATAATAATAATTATAATTATTATTATTATTATTATTATTAACCAAGTACAAGTATTTACATTTGAGTACTTGCCGATACTGAATACTGAATGAGTACTTTATAATGATTCTTACAATTACATTGAAAATGTGTTATAATTTAATCAAAAATTGTTCATTTCTGACTGAAAAATTGTTGTTACATGCGAACATTCACCAATATGCTTGTTTTTCTTAACCTCTTAAGCCCCAGCCTCTTTTTTAGGTTTCTGTTTGAAAATGACATACCCAAAATGAATAGAGTATATCTCTGTTTGTGTAGCATGAAGTATCAGAGAGGGAGACATGGAAATGTGGAGAGAGGGTTGATTTTCTGACGCTACTCGGATTTTGATATTTGAACATTATTATGCTTGGTGTTTGAGTTGTGCTTCGTGTATGTAAAAATGACTTATATGTGCTTGTAGCAGAGGCTCTCCTGTTTCATTTGATGTGTAATATGACTATATTGCTACTTAATTAGCGCGGCGTTGTAGGTATTTTGCGGCGGTGAGTCTCAGGGGGAGTTTAAACACGGAATTACCAAACATTAACCAAATATCTACACTTTTAAGTGAATATGAAATATCATAGAGACATTTTAACATTCAGTACTTCTCTTAAACATGGCACTGCCACACATTTCACTAAAATATTACCAGATGAGTACTGCATGCCGAGCGCTGATGATGAGGCTGGAGAAGCAGACATCAAATACAAAATGAGTCAATATTTAAAAAAAAAACAAAGTTTCAGTTAGAATATTAAATCTCATCTTTGTAGTGTACTCAATTGAATAAAAAAGTAAAAAAAAAAACATTTGCAAATCATTGAATTCAGTTTTTATTCACATTTCACACAAAGCCCCAACCTCATTGGAATTGGGGCTTGTATTTTCTCATTTCCGGGCATTATACTTTAAAGGTCTTCTGCCACCGAAAATTAAAATTTTGATATATGTTCTCGGGATTTCTTTTGATAAACATTTTAACATTTGTTCTGCAAACAGCATTTTGACAATTAAAAAAAAACATTTTCGAAGTTACTGTTTTAGCCACTTTGCCAGTTTTTACGGCCAGCCTCCAAAAATCGGGTAAAAAACGAGTATACATGTTCACGTGCACCCGTGACATACACTCGAGAATGCACTTGACATTTTTTAAGCTTGGTGGTGAGTATTCGTGCAATATTTTTATCTAAAATTTGCTGTAATACTTGAATTGCCAGGTCGGCGTATCGTGGGGGGGTGTAGAAAAACAACCAAAGACACAGTTTCCATATGATGTGTTTCCTTCAAGCGGTTGAGAGCAAATAAATAACTCTAAATAGGCGGTGATGTGCGCGCGTACCCATGTCAGATAAACACATACCAACTTCCTCGCTCGGCAACCTCAAATGCGAAAATGGAGAACGGTCAGACTGTGTTTTCAGTCTGGCATTGCCTACTGTTCATGACTGCACCCCTCGATCATGCAAATGATCTTGGATAATGTCATAAAAGGCACTTTACCTCTAAATGAAGTATATGTGGAAGTTGAGTATGGACAGAGTAGAGGTACATGATCTGAGAAAGCACGTGGCTACTTAGGCAGAATAATGTGCATGCTATTTATTGGAGTCAACCCTCCTTATCAGGGTTTATTAGAAAAATGTGTTTCCTTTTCAGATTATGCTCCTAAAGTCTGTTTCGCAAAAGTGAGAATCCACCTCAAGCGAGTGTAAATTTTTTATTTTTTTTTGCAAATCAGAGGATTTATTATGTTTTTGGTCCAACAGCCGTCGCCGCCGCGCTACGTGTTAACGCGATAACTTCAGTAATATTTCAATTAGAAATTTCAAGTTTAGCACTTAGGTAAGTATCATAAAGAGAAAGAACTGATTTGATTTTGGACAATTTACGATTTCTAGATTGGCCACCAGGGGCCAAAAACGGAAAAAATCACTGTTTTTATCATATCTCTGGAAATATTTGTCAATTGACCTCAAATCAAGTGCAAATGAAAGGTCATGACCTGAGGATGTGTCCCACAATGACATTATACGTGTTTGGTTCAAATTTTTGACACAAGGTGGAGCGTTGTCTCATAAAATTCACCATTTTTGCAATATCTTTGGAACTATTTGTCCAATTGACATAAAACTATGTGCAACTGCAAGGTCATGACCTCACAACGTGTCACATGATGACATCATACCAGTATGGTTCAATATTTTGCCACCAGGTGGCACTTTGTGATGGAAAATTACCATTTTGGCCATATCTTCAGGACCATTTGTCTGATTGACCTGAAATCAAGTTCAAATGAAAGTCTATTCAAGGTCTATTCAAGGATTGGGGAATTGGAGGATTGGGGGCGTTCGGGGAAATACCCCCAGCCGTCGCCTCCGACGGCATAAGCCTAGTTTTTGAATAATGGTGCTTCCATTAGGCTACCTTTTTTACACATTACACATACATATTAAAACAGAGAAATGGAAACTCAGCTACTGACATCGGCTAGACTAAACCTGCAGCTAATATGAAAACCAGCGATGTGCACACCTTCATATCTCACAACTGAGTGACTGATTTGCAACAATGAATAGCTATGAAATTGCATAGGTTATCAGGCACCTGAAATATGCTCTTCTTCTGATTGTTCGAATTTGTCATACATAATTGTAGACTGGCGTTCTTTTTGTGAACAATGTTGGTCAATTTGAAAGGAAGCGCGATGGGTATAGGGCAGGATTGTTGCAGGATCTATGAATGCCGGGTTGGGGGCAAGGCTGAGCGTTCTCAAGTATATGTCAAACCCAAACTGCCGAACAGTTGTGAAAAAAATTCGAATTTTTAGGGGTGTTCCCAAACATAGTCGTTTTTTCAGATTTCTGCATTATAGCATGATTTTAGGCAGAAACATGGTCATATTCGAATTCCGAAAGAAAATTTTCATAAAATAAGTTTGACTTGTAATTCCGTGGCAGACCTTTAAGAATCTCCTCAGAATTTTAATGCAAGCAATCTCTCTTTTACAGGGTGATAGCCTTCAATGATTTTAAAATTGCAAAGCTATTTTGGTCTTTTTGAATGGTGTGTCTATGGTTGCAAAGCAAATTTTGATGTTCTGGCATGAAACAGCAAGTCGCGGTTACATTGTCTGATCAGGTTCAAACTTCACTTGCATTATAAGAGTCCAGGCCAGAAAAACACCTACATGCCATTGAGTGTTAGTCATAGCTCCAACTTCTGGATATTGGAAGTAAGACTCATACTCCATCAACAGTTTAATATGAAATATTCAAGCCTTGCTAGACAGTAACATATGGCAACATATGGCATGTTTAGTGGTTCTGTAGCACCCATAGTGGATACAGGAAGTGTACGCACTTCACCTAGAGATAACGTTTGACAGTCTAGCACTGTCCGATGGTTGTAAAGTTCCAGCTGCACCTGTTGAGACCTCATCAAGACCTCCAACATGCATGAGGATTCAAGGGCCTAATCACTGCTGCTTGCAGCTTTAATTATAGGTCATTTTGGTAATATTTTGAATAAAAAAATTAAGGGGATTGAAAGTAAAGGGAATATTTCATTACCTTTTCATGTCCATATTTACCTAGGGTTCCAATATTAGAGGAGGGATCCGTTTCCCTTTTCCCCCATTCTCTCTTCAGTTTTGCATTCTTTATCATGTGTGGAAGATTTTTTGCTCATCAAACACAAGACCGCTGATTCTGGAGAGGGCAGTAAAAAACGCGATACCCGGCAGGAGGTGATGTCATCCAGCTTTTTTTTTTCTCCCCCGCACTACAGCACAACAAGTTGATCACACAGTCTGAAGTTCAAAGAAGACATTTTATGAGGAGCTAAGAAGGCAAACATTTGGGCACTGAATCAGAGGGTTGCTGGAGTCCAATGAAATCAAATAATCTGCAGTTGACTAAAACTACTGCATGCCCGGGCAATACCAGAGGCACTGTTTTTGATTTCATGCACAAAAAAGGCACTACAACAGCATGATGCACCGAACAGCCCCCATGTTCCCCCGTTTCCGAAAATACTTGAAGCTTCACCTTCTGCTAATGAATGAAGATAACACTTCGAATGAGGACAGAATGCTTTGGGCAGCTATTCCAGGCCTCTTGTGGCATAGCTGCAGCATCTGTCCCACTATCCCAGCTGAACAACTGCACATAAAACTATTCAGAATTTTGAATATTTCTGTGTAATGCCTCCATGGGAACTATTTCCAAAAAGGGCACTCTTCCTAGTATTAAATGCAGCGGGGGAAAACTGGGGATTTGTTTGTCAACATCAGTTGATTTGTCACAGTGAATTGCTCACAAGAGGGCGGTCTTTCAATAAATTGAAACTTCATACCAATTTACTAATTTCTCTTTTTACCCCTTTTTATTTTGTTAGACTGGGGAATTTCTTTCCTCTTGGCTGTTGTTACTGCAAGTTCTTTCAGCTCAGTAAGTGACATTAAGAAGATCACTGAGAGAAATGCAGCATAAGCATTAGCCAGGAGGCTTTTCTTCACATCTCAGGGTTTCGTTACACTCAGGGCATGAGAGGTTTCTCGCTTGTATTACTCCCTCGAGCAGAGGACCTCAAAGGCAAAGCAGCTTTCGGAATGTGTCCCCTTTACCTGCCAGTGCTCACGGTCACATTTTAAAACGTTCAGAATCTTGACAAACAGTGTGCAGCTGTCAAGGACTGACTCCTTATTTCATCCATGTCATAAATTACAGATCATTTGAAGTCACGATTTACGCAATTCTGTCAATTAATGAACCTGTCCGCTAAATTTGGTTTCTCTTTGCTAATATGCGATGCGCTCATTAAGCATGCACCGCCACTCTGTTTTACCGAGCTGAAGTAGGTCACTCTGCACCAAAGCATGACGCAGCAAGACCCAAATCAAAGTGTAAAATCACATTTTTACTGTTTAAGCCTTATGGCAGGACATTATAAATCGGTTAGCTTTTTTCCCCCCACTTTTTCTGTGTGCTAGATGGTCTGAATCATACATTTTTTAAATGCATTGTCGAATTCTAATCTGTAAATAATTTACTTTTTATCATTCTGAATGCAAAGAGGGAGTCTGATTTGAAACTTGCTCCATTATGTTAAGTGGGATGTAACACCCCCATCTGAGCCCATTTTCACCCCACATCACTGTCAATGTCCTTAGCAGTAAGGACAATAAAGATTGATGTTTATGATGATTCAACTGGACACAGACCAAATTATTTAGGTTTAGACATTTTGTCTCTAGTATGAAGTAACCCTTGCTTTTAATCAGTACTACAGTGATGTCTTTGGTGAAAATGGGCTCAAGTGGTGGTTTAACGCGCCACTTTTGCAGCTGTTAGGAGAGTTGTGACTGGATTTTGACACTCAACCCCGTTGATATGACCAGGGTGAGCTGTTCTTGTCACTGATCAGCTGTGTCCATGCAAATGTGTTACCTGTATGGACTCTGTTTGAATTATCTTGATTCTCTAATTTGCACCGTGGCTGGCAAACTGGACAGTCAGGCACTAGACCGATACCCCCGAACTTTCTCAATCTTTCCAGTGATGGAATATCAACAATGCTGCCACGTAGCAACAGCACAGATGAGCATGTGTGCTTGCAACATACCAAGGGTGTTTTTTTACTCATTTTCATCAAATTCTCGCCTCATTAGCCATCTAATGGTGATGTTGTGCCACCTTTTGAAAGACCAGATTTTGTCAACAGACCCAAAAACACACTATTGCTTTTTACTCTGGTGATTTAAAATCTTGTTTTTAGCTTATTTGGCCGGAAATGACATTTAGACATGCCAAAGACCTAATTTTGCATTTACCATCGCTAGGAGGCTTAATACACTTTGCTAACAATTAAAAATCACAAACATGCATAATGTGTATTTTGGTCATGAAATTAGAGTGGTGCGTTTTAAATGGTGGTCAGTATGTAATGCACCTCATAGCAACAAAATGAGCGGTGGAGAAATGTGCATCTTTTTTTCCCTTGAATCAAAAAGATTTAGTGTGGACACAGTCTGTCAAAAATTGTATTGTCTGGTTTGGCACAATCAATTCTGAAAAGGTATAAAATGGGTACATTTAAAACAAAACCATATCTGAAAAAAGTGAATTTGACTAAATAATCACACTGATTCTATAAACTCTCATGAGCTATGAGGTTTAACCCTTTATAGGGCACCAAAAAATTCCCTAAGAAGCTGACTGTAAAAATCTGTCGTGCGTTGGGCATGTCCATAAATAGTCTTACCATTACTTGCTGTAGACTAATGTGGAAAGGGCAAATGATCATATATGACCTCACCACCAAAAGTTTTGTTTTTCATGCAAAATTGATTTCACTGATTTCAAGAAATCCTAGACAAACAATACCTCTCTCAACTTTCAGCAAACCTTTTCAACTTTATAATGCATGAGTTATCAGTTTTCTTTCATGAGTTCTGATGTTAGGTCCTTGTGAGTGGCACTGGGTAAGGGCACACAACCACACTGTTAGAGGCCTGGAGAAGAAAAGAAGTTTGAGACACTCTAGGCCACTGCTGATTCGTTGAGGACCCTGACGTCATTGCCTGTGATATAGCCTGATTTTCTCTCTTTAGCTGGGAGAAATTGCCATCAGTCTACTGCCTGACGGAGAGGCATGGGGCGCCACTTTGGATGCCGACTTAAGTCACCAAATATGTTTCTTTGCCTGATAAAGGAAAAAAATAAATAAATAAATAAAAAGTTCAACCTCAAAATTGTATTGCACTCGATTGCATGTAAAAGCTTGCTACTTTGTCAACACTGCTTGGAACTCTATGCACCTTGACTGTACTCCCATCAGTGGAACAGGCGGTTGGCTGGTTAGGGTCAGCTTGTCATCATAACACCTACGGATCTATGGAACTCACTTGAGAAAAACCTGCACTATTAATAGCGTATGGATTGTGCGTGGGTGAAATCCATAATTAATGAAGAGAGACATTTTCTGATAAGCTAACATAGCAGAACAGAGTCTTGGACAGCAGCGGATATCTTGCCAATATTTAAGAAATATTTTATGAGGAAAAAAAATAAACGAAAAAATTGAAGACAACAATAATTGCTCCCAGCCACTCCCAAGAACTGTGTCTGAATGCCAATTACCAGTGGTTAAAGGAGGAGGAAAGTCAAAACTTGGAAGAAAATGGCTTTTCTGAGCAGTGGTATTATGATCTACTTGCACTTATTTGCTACTCAGCCATAGAACTGCAACATCTTTGGGTCTCAGAAGCAGCACAGGTCAGAACAGATTGTGCACTGAGGACAAGCTATTCACTGAGCACCATTTGTTTCGTAAACAGTCTTGGGCCTCATTACCCAATAACAATCAATTGTAGGACTTCAAGAAGGTTCGCTACATGCAATTTTGTGAAAACTGTTCATTCTTCATTCGCATTTCCCAAAGCAGCTCTTAGAGCGCAAATGCAAACATCTGGAACGATAAGTACATCTTAACTGTGCTGCTGTGCTGAGATGTTTGACGCACTAATTTTAGGCTTTTGTCACCATTCTCACTGTAAGTCTAAGTCAGTCATGTGATATAGAGAAAGTACTAAGCATAAATTAAATATTACATGATAGAAGCGTAAACTCACAATCTCATCCCAACTCGTCCGATAGTGATGTTGCCTGAATAAGTGTTGATACACTCAAAGAAGGCTTTTGAGGTCCTTATTCGACTTAGGGTTGTAAGTCAATTATCAATGAAATTAAGTTTTCATAAAATTAATACTCTACAACATCTCGTCTATCATCCCTGAAACTATGTCACTGTTATTTGCTCATTTAATATGCTTAAAAAGTTATTTTTATTAACCACATTGTGTCTGTCTGATTGTCGTTACCTCCTACGTTTGAAATCATGAGCGTCGGAGGTGCCTGAAAAATCGCCCATAACTGCTTGTCTACAGACACTATGAAGACAGTTCACCTGCCATCTCATCTTATCTCATCTTCTTCCGCTTAATCCAATGCCGGGTCGCATGGGTAGCAGTCTAAGCAAAGATGCTCAGACTTCCCTCTCCCTAGACACTTCCTCCAGTTCTCCCGGGGTATCCCGAGGCGTTCCCTGGTTCCCTGGCCAGCCGAGCGACGTAGTCCCTCCAGCGTGTCCTGGGTCTTCCCTGGGGTCTCCTCCCAGTGGGGTATGCCCGGAACACCTTCCCAGGTAGGCGTGCAGGGGGCATCCGATATAGATGCTCGAGCCACCTCAACTGGCTCCTCTCGACGTGGAAGACCAGCTGCTCTACTTTGAGCTCCTCCTGCGTGACAGAGCTTCTCACCCTATCTCTAAGGGAGTGCCTTGCCACCCTGCGGAGGAAACCTAGTTCAGCTGCTTGTATCTGAGATCTCGTTTTTTCGGTCATGACCCAAAGTTCCTGGCCATGGGTGAGGGTAGGAAAGTAGATTAACTGGTAAATTGACCATAATAGATCGGTACAATGACCGCATTACTGCTCCCACTGCACCGATCCGTCTGTCAATCTCTAGCTCTATCCGTCCCTCAGTCGTGAAAAAGACCCCAAGACTCCTCCAACCCAGAGGGGGTTAGCCACCTTTTCCGGTCAAGAACCATGGCCTCGGACTTGGAAGTTCTGATTCTCATCCCGGCCGCTTCGCACTCGGCTGCAAACCACCCCAGTACATGCTGAAGGTCCTGATTCGAAGGAGCCAACAGGACAACATCATCTGCAAAAAGCAGAGATAAGATCCGCTGGTCCCCGAACCCGACTCCCTCCGGCCCGTAGCTGCGCATAGAAATTCTGTCCATAAAAATAATGAACAGAACCGGTGACAAAGGGCAGCCCTGCCGGAGTCCAACATGCACCGGAAACAGGTCAAACTTACTGCTGGCAATGCGAACTAAGCTCCTGCTCCGGTCATACAGAGACCGTATGGCCCTTGGTAAAGGGCCCCGGACTCCATACTCCTGAAGCACCTCCCACAGAATGCCACGAGGGACACGGTCCAATGCCTTCTCCAAGTCCACAAAACACATGTGAACTGGTTGGGCAAACTCCCATGAACCTTCAAGCACCCTGCGGAGGGTATGGAGTTGGTCCAGTGTTCCACGACCAGGATGAAAACTGCATTGGTCCTCCTGAATCCGAGGTTCGACTATCGGCTGAATTCTCCTCTCCAGCACCCTGGAATAGACTTTACCCGCGAGGCTGAGGAGTGTGATCCCCCTATAGTTGCAGTACACCCTCTGGTCCCCCTTCTTAAAAAGAGGGACCACCATCCTAGTCTGCCAGCCCAGAGGCACTGTCCCCGACTGTCACGCGATGCTGCAAAGGCGTGTTAACCAAGACAGCCCTATAACATCCAGAGACTTGAGGTACTCAGGGCGGATCTCATCCACCCCCAGTGCCTTGCCACCAAGGAGCTTCTGAACTACCTCAGTGACTTCAGTTCGAGTGATGGATGAATCAGACTCTGGGTCCCCAGCCTCTGCTTCCTCTTTGGAAGGCATTTCGGTGGGATTGAGGAGATCCTCGAAGTATTCCTTCCACTGGCCGACAATATCCCCAATCGAAGTCAACAGCTCCCCACCTCCACTGTAGACAGTGTTGGCAGGGCACTGCTTTCCTCTCCTGAGGCGCCAGACGGTTTGCCAGAACCTCTTTGAGGCCGACCGATAATCCTCCTCCATGGCCTCCCTGAATTATTCCCATTCCCAAGTTTTTTGCTTCCAGCACCGCCAGGGCCGCAGCACGCATAGCCTGCGGGTACCTGTCAGCTGCCTGAGGAGTCCCACGAGCCAACCAAGCTTGATAAGACTCCTTCTTCAGATTGACGGCATCCCTTACTTTTGGTGTCCACCACCGGGTTCGGGGATTGCCGCTGCAACAGGCGCCGGAAACCTTACGGCCACAGCTCCGAATGGTCGCATCAACAATGGAGGTGGAGAACATGGTCCATTCAGACTGAATGTCTCCAGCCTCCCTTGGGATCTGGTCAAAGGTCTCCCGGACGTGAGAGTGAGAACCCCTCTGACAGAGGGTTCCGCCAGACGTTCCCAACAGACCCTCACAACACGTTTGGGCCTGCCAAGTCTGTCCAGCTTCCTCCTCCGCCAGCGGATCCAACTCACCACCAGGTGGTGATCAGTGGCAGCTCAGCCCCCCTCTTCACCCGAGTGTCCAAGACATACAGCCGAAGATCAGATGACACGACCACAAAGTCGATCATTGACCTCCGGCCTCAGGCGTCCTCGTGCCACGTGCACTGATAGACACCCTTATGTTTGAACATGGTGTTCATTATGGACAAACTGTGACTAGCACTGAAGTCCAATAACAGAACACCACTCAGCTTCAGATTTGGGAGGCCATTCCTCCCAATCACGCCCCTCCAAGTAACTCTTTCTGCCCATGTGGGCGTTGAAGTCCCCAAGCAGAACGATGGAGTCCCCAGTTGGAGCATTTTACATTACTCCTCCCAGCGACTCCAAGAAGGTCGGGTACTCTGCACTGCCATTCGGCCCATAAGCCGAAACGACAGTGAGGGACCTGTCTCCAACTCGAAGGCACAGGGCAGTGACCCTCTCGTTCACCGGGGAAAACTCCAACACATGGCGGCTAAGCTGGGGGGCTATAAGCAAACCCATACCAGCCTGCCACCTCTCACCGCGGGCAACTCCCAAAGAAAAGAGAGTCCAGCCTCTCTCGAGGATTTGGGTTCCAGAGCCCAGACTGTGGGTGGAGGTGACCCCGACTATCTCTTGCCGGTATCGCTCGACCTCCCGCACAAGCTCAGGCTCCTTCCCCCCCAGTGAGGTGACATTCCATGTCCCGAGAACCAGTTTCCGTATCCAGGGATTGGGTCGCCAGCACCCCCGCCCATGACTGCCACCCAAAGCACAAAGCATCCGCCCCTTTTGAATCTCCCGCGGGTGATGGGCCTACGGGAAGGCGGGCCCACGTCGCACATTCGGGCTGTGCCCGGCCGGGTCCTGTGGGCAGAGACCCGACCACCAGGCGCTCGCCTGCCAGCCCCAACCCCAGGCCTGGCTCCAGAGTGGGGTTCCAGTGATGCCAATCCGTGCGACGTGAACAACCTTGCTATGTGGTTCATTCATTAGGGGGTTTTGAACCGCTCTTAGTCTGACCTGTCACCTAGGACTTGTTTGCCCTGGGAGACCCTACCAAGGGCAATAAGCCCCAGACAACATAGCTCCTAGGATCATCCAGGTACTCCAATCCCTCCACTATGATAAGGTGGCGATTCAAGGAGGGGGTTCGCCTGTGAAAGTAGACCAAATAACACGAAGATGAAGTAATAATACAATAATATTATTTCATCTTCATGTTATTAGGTTTTGATTATAATTAATGCAGATTTTCCTGCAAGTCCTACGTGAGATATGCATCAAATTATCTCAGTCGATGATCAGATCTGCGTCTGACGAGACAATACAGAGATGGCAGAGCTTCGAGCGAGAAAGGAGAGTAAACTAGCTGCCCAGTTAAATTAGGACGAATCAACCTCCTCAATTCAGGAGATACTAATGCCTAGCAGGATGTTATAATGGATTATTTCACATCCAGAGAAGATGAGCTAGATGTTAACGCTGATGATTTTAGTGTTGTGTTCCGGGGGCCAGGACAGCATTTATGGTTTTAACAGTTTCATGTTCAAGATTTCATAGTTTCATAGTGTCATCATGTCACAGTTTTTAACAGGTTCTTGTGTCAAGTCTTTGCATTTCATAAATCATGTTCATTGTCCATGTTTTTACTTTTCCATGTTTTGTTTCATGCCAGGTCTGCCAAGCCACTCCACCGCTTGTGTGCGTTCCGCCCTGTGCCTTCGTTATTGCACATTTTCAGAGTTCTGGTTGGCTTTGGTATTTCCCCCTTCCTTCTGTGCTGTGCTGATTTGGGGCTGTCTGAGCTTAATTGACAATTAACTGTTTTTAAGTTACTAACATTTACTAACATTCACTGGGTAGTGTAATTCTTAGATAGGCACATTACTAATACTACTAATTTAGACAGTGAGTTTATTGTCATGATTCCTGCTTTGCTATTTCAAGATCTTGCTGTGCTTTTCTGTTCTTAACATTCATGCTTGCTTCCAAACTGCATACTTAATTGGTACTTAAGCTGAGCACGCTCATTCTCTTAATGAGCAAGTCTTGTGAACCAATCTTTGTCCATGTCATTATCTTGCCATGCCTCTTATTTCTCCTTCTCCAGGTGCTGCCCCTCATGTCTTGATTTCCTAGCCTTTATCTGGATGCGGTGGAAGTTGGCTGGCAGACAGTGTCCCAAGTCCTTGTTCATGGTCCCAAGTTTTGTTGCCAAGTTTTGTTTCAAAGTCAAGTTCTCGCTCATGTTTCCAAGTCCTTGTTCTTGTTTGCTAGCTCATGTTCCAAAGTCTCGTTTTCTTAGTCACTTTGTACATAGCCTTAGTCTTGTTTATTTTCGTTCTTGGATTTCTGCCTGGAGTTTCCAGTGATTTTTTGTTCTTGCCATTTTTGCTATTTAGTTCCCCAGCTCTGTGTAGCTTACCTTAGTTTGTCTTTTTGCAACCCTTTAGGCCAAGTTTTTCTTTGGCCCTCGTGCCTGTTTTATTTTGTTTTAAATAAATCCTCATTTCCCTTCACCCCGCTTCTGGTGTCTTACTGATTCCATATCATTTAGTGCTGAACAAGAACAAGAGGAGTCTTATGAAGGTCAGCTAACTACGGTATCCACAGCCCCCCCATCTCACCTCGTTAGCCTGCTTGGCGATCTGATCATACAAGGTGCAATCAAAACAGTCAAGTCAGTCATGTTTCATAAAACAACAAAATGTTATTTGAAATGGCCATTGCCTTCGGGTGACTTCTGTATTAATCATAGACTGAAATTTACTGCTATGGATAGCAAGCTAATCTACTGCAGGGTCTTACTGGTTAAGAAAGTTTCCTGGAAGATCTTGCTCTTTTAGAGTAGTCAAATGAATTCATCAATCACGATTTACATGTTATATTCGGTACATAAATTGTTTCAGACCACACAGAATGTTTTGGTGGCACCTTGTTAAATGACATGATCACTGTTGGTGATTAGCCTATTGTATTAGAATTAATATGCTGCATTCAATTAGTATTTTGTTGTAGTTTTGAATACCCAACGGTAAATTATCAATCAATATTGAGCAATATTTTGATATGTCGTTTGAAGTAATTGGTCTTTGTCTTGGCAAAAGTTAATTTTGTAGAGGGATGTATTGGAAAGTCATGGTTTGTGTTAATATGAGATATTTAATATACATAATTTAAGATATATTTAATCCTAAGTACATTATTGTTTTAGACAGTGTGTAATAAATTGTTCGTTGTTTGCCTGATATGCACATGTGAAATATGCATCAAATTGAATTAATAACCAATATTGTATAATAGTTATGTCTAAGAAAACAATTATGTACATAGTACTGGTACGCATAGCCTTACTGATTAATAAGCAAAAACCGTATAATAGCTTGACTATATTTTTTTTTTAATTGATCTTATGATGTGTATGTTTCAACAATATGAAAAATGTTATTTTCATTCTTGCAATAATTGTTTAAAAAAATGACTCAATGAAGTGTCAAAACTGAATGTCTTCATAAATAGAGACACTGAATTTTCAAATAATTTATGATTGAGTGTTGCTTGATGCCAAAATCAGCTTTCTCTACATTTTACCACATGTACATTGACTACACATAGCTGTTTTACTAAAGGAAAGTGACTGACATGTACCTTTGGGAACCCTGCCAGTCTGGTTCCATTTAGAATGCCCGACTTTAAACCCATTTTTCTTCAAATTCCATGAGAGAAAATCCATCTAATCAGCGGACTTTTGGTGGCCATAACATTTGATACAGACAAAGTATGAAAATAATGAAAACAGATTTAAAATTAGCTTTCAGGTGGTCTCAGAATCTCCAGGCGGTCAAATTTCACCATGTGACTGGTTTTCCCAGATCCCATCACAATTGCCCTCAAGCTCAAAATAACAGCTTTGAATCTTGCATTGTTCTTTTAATGTGATATTTTTTGTCAAAACATGAATACATTTATATTTGTTTGCAAATCTTCCAAATATGGTATTTGAAGTGGGTGCAATTAATTTGGAAATTCAGTCATGAAGTGGGTCCTTTCATTGCAAGCAGTACTGAAGGTGCTTCTGCAAAAGTTCTGAAAAGGCTTTCCTCCACAAAGCACCATCAAACTTTAATTGCCTATGTAACTTATCATTATAGTTCAAGCATGAGCCAAGGAAGCTCCCATTCATGAAAGGCAGCAACGCATTTATTTTGCTTGAACCTTTGCTGCTTCAGTCAGCTCGATCATATGTATTCCACCTTGCACATTTAAATTCATCCTTAATTTCAAATCGCTTCAATTTCATAAGGCTAAATCGGTTTCTATAGTGCGTTGTCGATGCTTCAAGAGCATGAATTTTGGTTAGAAATGTGAGGTTGAATGGCACAAAATGGTGACGCAAGCCATTTAAAATGGGTACATCTTGACTGGCGTCAATCAATTTGTGTTGATATTCAATTTGTGTTAAATCCTGAGTCAGGTTCACAGCAATAGAATTAGGGAGCATTGAGGTGACTCATGGAGTTGTGAGGGAAGGGGTTTTAGGCGAGAACCAAATGTGAAGATCAATAGGGGGTCTGAAAGCCAAGCATCCGATTGGGCACAAGGTCCCGTAGGACTGAGGGCAAACCAAACTAAGCCTAAAGTAAGAACAAAAAGCAACTCTATGAGGGTGAGTATAAAGACTCAACAAGTATTTGACACTAATGTGTCTTTGTCCCCCGCCACAAAATGTAAAATCGTGTCAAAATGAACAATTTCTGGGTGTGACCTTGAGAATGGCGCGAAGGTCACCAAAATGGACTGGCGCCGGGGTATCACCCAAATACATGTTGACATAAGATTTGGAGTAAATCCATCAATTCGTTCTTGAGATATCTCACTGACAAGGCTATCAGTGTGAAAATGCCCAATCTCAGAATTTCAGAATTTACAATTTCTTTAGACAGAGCTTCTGCCATACCATCCAATATTCCTTTACCAGCTTTATGCTAAGCAAGACAACACAGAAGGATGTACTGGAATCAATGCTTAAATAGAGGCATGCCCAGAGAAAGAAGTAACAATGAAGGCATTCCAGAGGGCAGATTAGCAATTAGTGGCCATAACTAGGAGCTGCTCCCAGAACCATGACAGTCGTTCTTTTTGCCCATTCCAGCAAGTAAAAGTAGACTGTGGCCCGTATACGATTGAAATGTAACTGGAGTTTGAGAAAGAGATTGACCTACCAATTACCGAGGGAGCAGTCCCACTCCTCGCCAGTAGCTATTCACAACGCCACTCAAGCATAACTGACAGTAGTGGGCACTGGGTACCACAGGCTGTTGTGATTCTGCCCTTTCGGGTGTTGTCCCGAGCTTATTTGTGCTTGTGCTTTGCTTTCGTTTTGTATTTCCAGCTTCAGTTCAGCCGTCTGACCAGTGCCATGTAGAGAGAGAGTCGCGTCGACGGAGGTCCAAAATTCTCGATCGTCACGTGGTTCATGGAGACGGGAATAGTTCCCGGAATTCGCTGGCAGGCAATTTAAATGCGTCTGTCAAATAGGCTGCAGAGAGACATACCTGCAATTCTTGATAATTCCTAGTCAATAAATAGCGATATTTATGCCTTGTTTACATATTTTAGGCTTGAATGAATGTCGCCGTCTCACTTAAGTGGCCCCAACGTCAAACAACCGCGAAAAAGCTACATTAAACAGCTGAATTTTGAACATTTGCACTCAACACAGGCAGTATTCGAGCAGTTTTAGTGCCTTCGAATTATTGAAATAATTAAGATGACTAAAACGAGATTTAGTGAGTATAAAGAGTGTGTTCCTGTTGTTTATTGCTTTGAATTCTTGGTTTTTGCATTTGACTACAATGCTTGTTAAATCCCATCCTAATGTTTATTATGCAGAGGGAGGGGAAGGAACGTTTCAAAATAGTTTAATTTTCTACCATTTCTTCATTTTCTTGGTGTTTTAATCATCCCATGGAAATTAAGGATCTAAGTTATCAATTCAGGGGTCTATTCTCCCATTAGCGCGTAAGTCTTTTTTTACGCGCTTCGAGTTAAGCGATTTTGAGTCACGCGTATTCTCCCCTACTCGCTTCGATCACGCCCACAGCGCTTAACTTCAGAATGTAGGCGGTCTTAAGAAAGAGGTGTGACTGATCCAAAAGAGAGGCAGACTCTGTTCAAAGCTCATTGATTATGGCTATCAGGAAAACATGGAAAAAGGATTTTCTGATTAACAATGAAAACGCATTTGTGGTCCATGGAAAACGCAAACCAGACTTTAAATTTGAATATCGTCGGCCTGCTGATAAAACCTCGTATTCCCAAACTGATAAGAAACGAAAACTCGTATGTCCACTATTATTACATGCAAAATTAAACATTTCTATTTTAAACTATATTTATCCATTTGTATTATAATAATAATTATTATTATTATTTTATTTTATATTTATTTTTTATTTTCCTGTGAAGTTTGTCATTGTGAAGATACGAGGTTTTTGTATGCCGCTGTAATAGGAGGCCGTACCAAGTACAAGACGTAATTCAGACATCTCTTTATTTATCCCCGTCGCGCGATTAGCGCGAAGCGGGGGATATAGCATTGGGCTCCGTCCGTACGGACACATAAAATTGCAGCGGCGGGGGATATGTTGGTGACAAACACTTGTTATTTCTTACTCTAGCCACCATGGCATTAAAGCTATGCATACAAACAAATTGCCGCGATAATGAAATAATAAATAAAGAATTTAGCGCTTCTCAATCAGCGAAATCAGATCATTGAAAATGTGCCCCTCCTACACCAGCCTGTTTGTTCCGTGGAAGACGGGGAAGAAGACAAAGGGAACATTCTAGTCACACAAAGACAATCAAAGACAGTTTATATGATCTCATTTAGAAATTGCGCACTTGAAAACTACTCCGATGTCAGGTTTGCAACTAAAGGACATGGAATCGCTTTAACAAGGATTCTTACCCCGCACGCGGTCATCTCCCCGCCCCGAAACTGCCTCAGTAATGACGGAATTCCATATCCATAGCCTATCATCCTATTTGATTTGAGCAACACATTCACTTGAACTTGACACTAATACTTTATTATTATCAATTATCCCATTTACTGATAACAATTATTTCCATGTCAGCTATTCTTTAAAGGCTATAATTGATTAACAAATGGATAGCGTTCTGGTATTTGCCAGGGTAGGGCTCAATCTAGAGTAGCCTACTTAATAATATCTTTATTCACACATGAAATTACACAGTATTACCAATGGTAAAAAATTACTAGGACTCGAGTTAGTTAATTCAGATATCCTCAATTAGAAAATCAATCCCCTCACTCGTGAGAATATCACAAATTTTTAGATTATCACGAACATATAGGGCAGTCGCATTAGTTAATAGAACATGGAAGACAATGATGGCGACGTCGAGCCAAAGCCGAAAACCAAATTTCACAGATGTTGGTGTTGTATGGCAAGCAAGCAATGAAGGCTGATCCGAGGAATTAAGCTGCGAATCGTTCTGGATGTGGCTTCAGTGGTGAGATGTAAGCGCAGTATCCCCGATATAAAGCATAAATGGAGAGATCTGCGGGGCGCTGTAAAAGCCAGGTTCTCTGGAGAACTGTACACGCAACAGTGGGCAACCATCATCCCCTGTGCATTTCACTGCACAGGAGGAGGGGATGTCATCCACTCTTTCTGCAGTGGAAGTGCATGGAGAATAACTTGAAGCGCCAACGAACTGCGTCAGACACCTTGACACAGACGCCTGTGATATGTGTATGACATCACCAGCCACTCTCTGAAACGACCCAGATGCTAGGAGCGACAGCGCAGTTCTGACGTTGATGACCACGGGTATGTTTCGTGGATAATTGCTGCAGCTGGATAGTTGTTTATCCAGTAGTCGGCAAAGATAGATGATTGCCTCATGCAAGGTCCAGACGAAAGCGCTGGATGCACTCGATGTTTGTTTGTCCCAGGATGTCCAAACGAAGCCGATATATGCGTGTTCGTCTTCAAGCTCGGCGGGCTCCTCTTACTCTTTCCCAATCACGCAAGAGTGCAAGCAAATGCAGGACTGGCATTGTGGCTTTAGATTTTGAGGGCATGGTAGAATGATGGTCTTATGTATACTCGTATTAATTAATAGTTTTGCGTTTGTAATTTAACTGATTGGAGAAGAGGCTGATGCGTAATATCATGTGATGATTTTGTTTGATAACGAAATTTGCTTTGTGAAATGTAGTTTAGAAATAAGGAAGAACAATCGAATATTAAATGTCTCAACCTTTACCATGTTAAATAAAATAAAAGTAATGTTAAAATTCGGCCTATAACCGACATCAAACGCAATATTCAATTTCGCCTAATGTTGGCGCTTGACCTTAATACAGCCCTCAAAAGCGCTTAACAGAAAAGGCGCGTAAGCCAGGGGGAGAATACGCGTAAGTGTTATTTGCATGAGAAACGCCCGGAAACGCCCCGATTTTGGCCTTGCTCAGCCCCAAGCGCGTAAGTGCCTTCAAGGCGCGTAATGCACAGACTTAAGTCGAGGGGAGAATACGCGTAGGCTGAAAAGCGCGTAGCTACGCGCTTTTTTCGACTTAAGCGCATGGGAGAATAGACCCCTCAGTCATTATCTAATGTAATCTTCATGACTTTCAGAAAGGACAGAGGACTGACAGGTGACTATCAATGAGCATCAACTGACAGCACAATTAGTCCCTGCATTATTAAAAGCAGCATAATGTTCGGTGTGGCATCTTAGAAAATCCACTGGTAATAATTATAATTTATCTGCTCACAATTTTATGCACATCTGCACTTATCACTAAACAACAATACATAAGTTCAGAACAACTTTTCATAGATTTTTTGCATGCATAAGGTATACATTTATCTAGGCTTGCATGTATAGTAACATATTCAGGAAGGGCTCATTAAACACTATATATCCAGACAGAACAAGACACTTTAAAGTGCCAGTAAATACCTTGCATGTCTTCAATGATATCTCAATTGTGACAACATATAAAAATGGTATCAGTAGGTAGGGAAATCATTCATCTTAACATCGATATGTAATACAAATTTTTACGACATCGAAAAATATGGATTTTGATTTTAAAAACTCTCTCAACCCTCAAAATGTCGCGCGAGCGAAAATGTGATGTCATTAGAGTAAGTTCCCTTTCTTGTGTACCACGTGACGTGTGACGTAGCACACACAACAGCAATGGCGGAAAGAATCAAGCTGACAGCCTCGGAGAGAAAACGCCAGTAAATTACCTTTGATGCCAAAAGAAGACGATCCTTAGTATATATTGGGAGTGCTATTGATCGGTGGAAGAGTCTGAGAGAGCGACTGGGCATTGACAATGATGAGTTGGCCCTAACTTTGATGGATCAGTAAGTTGAAATACCGTGTTGGTTTTTCTTAGCAACATTTCTCGCGCTACTCGAGTTCATAAAAGTATACAACGTAAATGGTAGTGTGCCTCGCATGGAGGAATTATGTTTTGCTTATCGTGTTTGCCTCCACATTCTCCAAAAACGTTCCTGTCGGTCTTCTTTTTCGTCCGCGCGACGCCATCTTTGTTTACAGTGCGCGATTTCGACCCACAATGCTTTGCGCGGTAAATAATCTAGCCGATCTATTTTTAGACTGGGAAACCCTTTTTTGAAAAATTGCATTTCCTAAGGTTATTTTTGGTCAAATATTTTTTATAATTTTTTTGGGGGCATATTACAGATAGCTTGACTTATGGAATTTAAAAAAAAAACACATGCAAGGTATTTACTGGCACTTTAACATACAAACTTATACTGTTATACACATACATTTTCTGTATATCTATTTTGCTCTTATGTACTACAATTACTTCACCTTTCCTCTATCTCATGGAGTTTTCCACTGAAGGGTAAATAAAAGTGGTTTGGAATTAGATTACAGGATGTCATTTTTTGACTATTTGAAAGCAGTCGTCGTTTCCGTCACAAATTATAATATTTTATCTGGCCAAGATGGCTCCTCCATCTTGCCTCTTTCCAACTGTAAAGGGTTCCAGATGTGCACTCTGGAGCGAACAGCATTCACCTATTCTCTTGAGGATCTGGCCAAGTAACCAGACTAACAGTGAGGCACTGCCCTCAAACACAGATTAGATGGCACCAGGCAGTGCGCATGCACAGTCAAGCTCACTCACCTTTGCTGCTTATTTTTCTGCTTCATGCACAAGGCGAGAGATTTTTCCTTCCTGCCTCCACTGCAGCCTCAACCTGCTCAGTGCAGCTCTGCCTGACATTGGGGGGGATTTAGAATTATGCTCCCTGCCTAATTTTTTGTTGTTTTTTAGTATGTTATTCCTACGTCAGGGGAGGCAGCACCTACAGAGCTGAACGCTCTGCCAAAGGGAAATGTCATTACATCTTAATGTCAAAAAAAAAAATACAACCCCAATTCCGAAATAGTCGGGACAAAGTGTAAATTGCGGATAAAATCAAAACGCAATGACTTTCAAATCAGACCAGTCAGTGTCTGTATCCCCCGAACGAAGGTCGGAGGATACTATGGATTTGGCCTCGTCACGCATCCGCAGCGTTCGCAGAGATTTTCTTGTGAACGCTCTACAGCCCACATAAGTGCACTGATTCTTTTCAAATTTTGCAGGGACATGTATTATGGTAAGTGCACGACACCTATTGATTTTTGGGTACTCTGAGACCATCTGGGCCCAACTGGGGGGCCTTCGGGGGATACATGCGCTCGGTTGCCGAGTGCTCTAGTTTATTCACAGTAGAAGAGATAACATAGCAAATGTTGAAACAGAAATTTTAATATTTTATCCACAGAATGAGCTCATTTCAAGTTTGTTGGCTGCTATAGGTCTCAAAAAAGTTGGGAGAGGGGCCTGCTTACCATGGTGTAGCATAACACAGAGTGGAGGCGTCTGGGCATTGAGGAGGTCATGACCTGAAGATGTGCCCCACGATAACATTATACCTGTTTGGTTCAAAATTTTGACGCAAGGTGGAGCTTTGTCACATACAATTCACCATTTTTGCCATATCTTTGGAACTATTTCTCCAATTGACATGAAATTATGTGCAACTGCAAGGTCATGACCTCACAACGTGTCACATGATGACATCATACCTGTATGGTTCAATATTGTGCCACCAGGTGGGGCTTTGTGATGGAAAATTACCATTTTGGCCATACCTTCAGACCCATTTGTCCGATTGACCTGAAATTAAGTTCAAATGAAAGGTCATGACCTGAGGGGCTTCATATTGTATTGGGTCAATTCAAGGATTGGGGAATTGGAGGATTGGGGGCGTTCGGGGATATACCCCAAGCCGTCGCCTCCAACGGCATTAAGCCTAGTTCTACAAGAATATTGGTTTTTCATGATATAAATAACCAATATTTTTGTAGAATTACTTCTCAATATCACATTACATTAAAATATTAATTCATAGGTTATTACACTGTCTTTAATGAGGTCTAGATACATTAGATCAGGGACCCCCTGAAATATAGTGTAACCAATAATAAAAATAATAATAATAAAACTATAATGTAAATGATGAAAAATATTCTTTTATTATTACTTTTATTATTGGTTGCACTTTATTTTATGCGGTTCCTGATCCAATTTATCTTTACCTCATTAAATATAGTGTAATAACCTTTGTATTCACACGTAATATCTAGCATTAGATTGTGCATGCATTATGCAGGGTAAGGAACAAAGTAAATGCATATTATTTTAGTATATAGGTTTTTACACTGTACTTAATGAGGTAGATACATTGGTTCAGGGACCCTCTTAAATAAAGTGTTACCTTATTATTATTATTAGCATTATAATTAGTAGTGGTAAAAATAATATTACGATTGTTTTCTTGTGGAACTACAGTGTAATATAAGGGAAACTATGTACTTTATAATAAAATGACATTGCATGGTAAGGTGAATCTGAGTCTCACTTCAGAGAGTTCCACCCTGTTAAGTTCCATTCCACCCTGTTAGGCAAGGATTTTAAAAAAATATTTTAATCACAACTTTAAGTATTTGGCATATTGGTATTTTGTATTGTTAACTGAGGCTCATATCATGTATATACATATACATTTATTTCTGATTAATAAAATAATTCATACTAGACAACAAAATGGGGACCAAAAATGCAGAGATTCCAATATTTAAGATATGTACTCTTCATAGAATTAAAATTATTAATGCGACAAGAATGAAACTATTATCATAGCACAAGGGACATATTCTATCTGAGAAAAGATCAGTATTGCTTGACTTGTATATTATTTGAAATATGTGATTACCATGTACATGTCCCTAACAGGGTGGAAAACGTATGGAGAAAAATGTGCAATAAACATCCCATAATCACAATATTTTCAGCCCCTGAGCTTGGCCAACATGCATTCCTCATAGCTAAGTATGGAACAGTTCTAACAAACTGTTAAAATATTAAAATACAATCCCTTGAATTTTGAGAAAACAGAAAGCCAAATATGTGGTCCAAAACAGGAATCACCCAATTTTGGTAATTGTTCTTTCAGCTGATTCTCTTATACTTTTGTATATTAATTGCTTTTTCAGCCCTTTTTTGCTTCTGTCCCAACTTTTTTGAGTCCTGTTGCAGCCAGAAAATTTGAAATAAGCTCATTTTGTGGATAAAAATGTAATATGTCGAGTTTCAAGATTTGAAATAATTCTATTTTAAATAACATATTAGCTCATCTGATCTGAAAGTCATCACATTTTGATTTTATTCACAATTTACACTTTTTCCCAACTATTTTGGAATTGGGGTTGTAAATATTTCTACATGAATAATTCTTTTTTTTTCGGGATTTTTACCTTTATTAGAAAGTTACAGAATAGAGAGACAGGACGGTTGGGGAGAAGCCTTTATGGTGCACGCGCTTAGACCTATGAGCCACCGAGGTACCCTACATGAATAATTCTTACCGAGAAGCCAGCCATCCTGCACAGCTCCAGCCTCAAGTCTGCACTCCACCCGGCCATTTCTTAGTATTAATGAGTCATGAGTTGACCCGGGCCAACGAGCCACTACATTTGTGAGTAACATGTTTGCGTCACATATGATTTGCACGTTCAGAGAATGAAAATGCTTTCGGTTAATGAAAGCAGATTCATCCTCACTTGGTGCCCTTATTGCAACATGAGTGCAGTCAATGGCACTGATTGCATTGGGGAAACCGGACATTGCTGCATTGTTTTGTTTACCTGTTCACGCATCGTGTAAGGAAAGTTAATGTACTGTATAACACGGTTGAAGGTTGGCTGCGATAACCTGGACCTGTCAGCCAGTTCCCTCTGGAAGGCGGCAGTTGCCAGAAAACCCAGTGTCATCAGCACTTGCGGAGGGACCGGCATGGCATGGTTCCTTCTGGGGGCTGTCTGTAACACCGGGCCCGACGCATCAGAGGTCCAGGAGCACAGCACATGGCAGTCGAAGCCGGCTCGTGAGCCACTTGTCATCATGAGCCAATAAATCTTGTAGGTCTCTAAAGATCGGCTCCCTCCGGAGTCTCCTGTAAACCACATCTTCTAGCAATGCCGGAGAAGCCACTGCGCATCTTTAAGCCTTTTTAGATCCAACCATCACTTCATTTTCTGAACAGCTACAGATGTGGATGATACCCTGATTGCAGCTTAATTGACCAGCAGTTTTGCGCGACGACGATGTCATTTGAAAAAACTTTTTTACTAATCTTTTTATTTTGTAACATTTCAATAACACAAAGGGGGAAGAGAGAAAGAAAACAAAGAGCAGAAGAAGAAAAATAAACACAAATGACATCATTTCGAAGGGAAAAAAAAAAACTCTTAAAATAGTAGATGAATTAAATCAAATCACATCCGTCCAAGGTCACAGTTCACAATTCACCTAATATATGGTACCCAGGCATGTCAAACCATGCTATGATGCTGTCAGAGGTTCATAAGTGGTTCCCATATCTTCCAGAAGGCAGGCCCCTTATTTTTTAGGGTGTGTGTATGTTGTTCCAATTTTAAAGTTTCGTTTAGAATCTGTTTAAACAAATTGATTGATGGGGTCTTTGTTGATTCCAATTGAGTAGAATGCAATTCTTTGCTATGTAGGATATTATAATAATTATCTTCCTTTGTACGGAATCTAGTGTCTTGTCCAATTCTGTACCAAAGAGGTACTGTACTGGTGTAACTTCCAGTAGGGTTTCCATAACCTTGACAGTCAAATCATGAACCTCTTTCCAGAAATGTTTTATTTTTCTGCATTCCCAAAAAGCATGCATAGTTGACCCCTTGCATGTTTTACAACGATGGCATCTGAGGGAAGAGTTGGGAAACGTTTTGCTTAAGCGGAGCGGAGTGAGATATGTCCTATACATGAATTTCTCATTTTGTTTGATTATTTTATTACAGGACAGTGAAGAGAAAACATTCTGACATATAGTATCCCACTGTTCTTCGTTAAAACACGTGCCATATCCCTCTGCCATATGCTCTTAAGTGAGGTCAAGGAAGACCTGTGTTGATCTAACAAAGCACTATGAATCACCAACTCCTTTTAATGTTGTGGAATTTTTTAATAGTTATCAAATAAATATTAAAACTTTATTTGCATGGCACACTTTTGCAACACAGTTAGTGGCCGTCTTATTGTTCAGTTATGTGAATGGATTTCATAATTACTTGTCAGTTTTGTTTCACAATGACAGAATACTGTATATTTTAATGTTTCTTATTCTACATTTTTGTTTCTATCGCGAACCTTGATTTTGTGTGCGTAACACTCCCGGGGGTGTTAATATGAGTTAAGCCTCTTTTTTCGTTTTTGCAAATATACCTAGAATACATGATATAAGATGTGAGAGGTAATATTTTATTATTTTGCACAAATGTATCACTTTCACATAGCTACTTTCTTTGGTTTCATCCTACTGCCATTGCAGTCGCAGTTTCCTGTTTCTCCAAATTTTGTGCGTACGGTAGGGTCAGAGATGCTGTTGAGGTACGCAAATTCTCCCATCAAGGTTGGTTTTTATAAATCCCAAACATTGCTTTCAAGTGGCATATGCATTCTTTTGTGCATAAGCTGGCTTTATAAATGAGGCCCCAGGACAATGCTTGGTGACAATAAGAACAGAGAACCCTTCTACAGGATGTGTTTTAATTGTATCTGCTGCATCAGTTGTATCCTGAGAGTGATAAAGTTTTAGCATGTATGTCTTCTGTCAGGAGTGTTGATAATATAATCGGTATCACTTAGTTTTTGTCGGATGCTGTACGGTCTGGAAAAACGTGCAGAAAAGGAGGAACCGGGAATCAACAGGAAAGCCAACACTTCATATCCCACCTTGAAATTACGTCTAACAGCAGATCGATCGTATTGTTGCTTCATTTCAGATTGGGCCTCAGCAAGGGCTTCCCTGGCGAGAGAATGGGCACAATGCAAACGTTCGTGAAAATCACAAAGATGATCTAACACATTTCTCTCTGGGGATACCTCCACTGAGAGAAATTTGTCCTTCATTACTTTTAATGGATCGCAAAGTGTGTGACCGAAAAATTAGCTCAGTGGGACTAAAACCTAATGATTCCTGGGTGGACTACGTGCGGCAAATAAAGCAAACGGGACGCCTTTGTTATGTTTTCAGTGTCCTGTGCTGTTTTGCTAAGACACTTTTCTTGCACCAGATTTCATTGTTCATGTTCATGCTCATGTTTTTCATTATTTCCATGCCTTGTGTTTTCTCCCTGGTTTTGTTCCTGGTCTGCTCAGCCAATCCGCCTCTCCAGTGTCTGCGTGGCCATATCCGTGTTTTATTCTCGCTGAGTGGCGTATGGCTTCAACCTTTCTTCTTACATTTCTTTCTTCCGAGCTTCCCTAGTCTTCATACTCGTTAATTGGTAATTTGTTAGTAATTTAAATAATCAGTCATGGGGGGTGTTTCATTAGACAGGCACATGCTAATATTAATCACTGTTGTGATTCTGCCTCGTGTGTTGTCTTTTGCTCATTTGTGCTTGTGCCTTAAGCTTGATACATACTCCACAAGAAGAGAGAAATCTGTTCTTTTTCTGAGGCTGCGAGAACAAGAACAAAGTTCGTTTTGACCGGGACATTTCATACTTCACAAGAAACTCAAGTACCGAACTCCTTTGGGCTGTTTCAATAAACTTCACTTGTCCGACCGAGTCAGACCATCTGTCGCGTAAAAAGTCGGACCTTCGACAGACCATGTGCGTTAGGTGTTTCGCTAAAACAAAAATAGGATGTCCGACCGACGCGGATGAACGGTTCGTCACTATTCGAAGTTGAGTGAGAATTTACACTTCAGCGATGCACTGCTTTGCTATTTGGCATTCAAATATTTCAAATTAGTTAACGTTAAATGAAGAAAGAAAAAAAACCCCAATTCTGATTAGGTAGATCATTAATTACTATTCAGTCATAAATTGCATTAATCGCTGTAGGATGTCACGTAAAGTCCATTTTCACTAGGCTATTAACTGAATACAGTCTAGCTAATTAAAAACAGTCGTTGTTTACAATGCAAAAACTACAGTTGGCAACATAACAAAGCTATAAATCACACAAAAGACTTTAAAACATTCATATCGTCATGATCGCTCATTTTACAGAATTGACTTAAGCAGATGGGCGATAAGCAGAGCTCCACTCTCGGTCACACTAAGCACCATTAATACGGTGTTTAACCACTGATCACCATGCCGAGACCGCTCCTTAGGCAGTGCCCCATTAGTGTTCACATAGCATGCATAAAAACACTACTTTTTGTCGCACTTGAGGTGAACGGTACCAATGATTTAAAAGTGAAATCTTCACAATTGCTAATAAATTATGAGTAGGTTGTTAGAAAAATTAATTCACGGACTTAACAAGGCCCGGCTTCTGGGTGTAGGCTATATTGGTTTCGCGGGCATTGGTACAGTCTTTCCATTCTCCGAAATATTTTGGGCTCTCTGCACTTTCAGACAAAATCAAACAATAACGCCATATATTGGGGTTATATTTTGTGTCCGACCGGGTTTTAGAACAACTCTCGAGTAGTCCTAGAAAGTTGTAGGACCATTTAATGAAACACTCGGAAAAAGATGGACCGTCCGATCCAGTCTGTCATGTTCATTGAAACAGCCCCCTGGTAAGTCATCAAAGGGTCACGCCCACTCCATCTTTCTGACCAAAAACACAACAGTTGTCAGATACCACACGACAAAAAATGTTCTGCCCAGATGATGTGTCGAGAACAAGCTGCAAGAACTCCGAAACCAGGGCTGCGAGAATTTCATTCTTGCAGTTTCGAGAACAATAACAAATATCTCTGTTCTTGTGGAGTATGTATCAGCCTTTACTTTCGTTTTATTTTTCACCTTTCATTTCTGCCGTCTGATGATCCACTCCCCCTCTGCCAAACTCCAGTGATGTCGCGTGACAGCCTTCAGCATGCCTGTGTCTCATTGTCCAATCAAACGTTTCCTCTTTCGGTTTCGACTCTGGTATTTCATTCATTGCGTCAACCTATTTTTAATTCTGGGTCTCGCGAAACTGAGTGAATGCGTTCTCTGATAGGATAATTACTAACCCTTACTAACCAGCACTTATTTGAGGGTGATTGTAGATATTTCGTCATGTAGTATTAACCTTAATTAACTCATAAGCGAGTTCGTGTGATTCTAGCTTTAGTATTCCTGCCTTAGCTTTCCCTCATTAACTGCCTTTTAAGCTGTGTTTTACTTCACTTCTCTCGTGGTGCTTTTTACTCGTTACGTAATGATTACCTTAATCTAAACTGTTTAGTCTCAGCGTCTTGTCTCGAGTCATTATTGTTAACCCGGTTCTTGTGTCATTGTTTATTAATCCCATGCGATTCTGTTCCATTCGAGATTGCTTTTCGAGTCCCTGCCACCTCTCGTGATTATAAATGTGGCAGAGATGGAAAGTGGCTTCAGATTGAACTTGGCTAGATTCAGTGCTGCATGGTGAAATTGCAGCTCCTTGTGCCTTCCGAGTATTTCCTTTGTATGAGTTCCGAGTCTTGTATTTTGCTGCGCTCTCGTATTGTCTCCCCATTGTCAGTCTCCCATTGTTTTCCGTCAGTGCAGTTAGGTCCAGTTTTTGTTTATTTAGCCACGCATTGGGTGTGAGTAGGGATGGGTTGATGATTACTCAGGGAGTGTATTGACACATTACACAAACTGTGTTGACACTGTATTGATACTGTGTTGGTCACTCAATAGTGACCTTTGCTGTAGATCTAAATTCATTGCAGGTAAACAAAATGAAAAGTTGGAAAAACCGGCATGCTGTTAACCCAACATTAGCCTGTGAAATAATATTTAATTTTGATTCAATTGCTAGTCTTTTACTTGAAATATGATCTCATCCTATTGTAATGTGAATATAGGCCACTAGATGGCAGTATTTACCTTTTTTTGTTAAGCTCAGACTGGAGTCATGTTTAGACATGTCCTGGACATGTCTGGGGCAAGTCTCAGAAAATTAAAAAAAAGAGGTCTAAATGTGGGTGGGGTCTGCAAAAGAGTATATAAGGAAAAGAATTGAGACAGTAAAGTAGAAGGAGAAATTGCAAGAAGATGACCAGACCTGCCATTCTGTTCAAGACCTGTGACGTTTCTTTTGTGGATTTCTTTGCCTGTGTTTGAGCATTTTCTTCATCCAGGACATCACCAAGCCACCCCACCAAAAAGGGACTGTAATTATTTCTGTTTTTTCTTATTTATCAATCTTGGTCTTTAGTTGTAGGTTGTTATTAGTCTTTGTCTTTGTTAAAAATTAAATGTGTTTTAGTTGTTAAAACTGTGTTTGTCATCCCTTGCTGTTGCTGTTGTGTAATAAATGTAATAACAAATTGGGGCCATAACAAATTGGGGGCTCAAGGTCCGGGATAGACCATTTTGTGAGTCATTTATTAAAAATCTAACATTTCAGATTGTAAAATTGTTTTTGTGAATTTTCCTAGATATATATTGACAACAGCAATGGATGATTTCTTGGCATCACCAACCGTAGGGGTTTTGAAGTCTTTTAAAAAGACAGAACTGCTAGAAATTTGCAGACAGTTGGAGCTGACAGAGGTAAAACCAGCCATGCGAAAAGCAAGACTGGCTAGAGAGATAGTTGAATATTACATTGATGAAAATGTGTTTGCACCAGGAGATCTGGAACAGTTTCCAGTGGAAAATCCAAATATAGAAATGGAACTTAAATTAAAAATGCTAGAGATTGAAAGGGAGGAAAGAGAAAAAGAAAGGGAGGAAAAAGAAAAACAAAGAGAATTTGAGAGAGAGAAAGAGGAAAGAGCAGAAAGAGAGAGACAGAGACAGAGAGATTTTGAATTAGAGAAATTCGATAGAGAAGAAAGACTCCAAATGGAGCAACTAAAAATTAAAATTGAAACTAAAAATAAATTTTGTGCCAGTCAGGAGGTAAAACTGGTGCCTCCATTTTCAGAAAAGGATGTTGACAACTATTTCCAGTGTTTTGAAAAGGTAGCAAAGAGTTGCCAGTGGCCAAAGGAACACTGGCCTCTGATGTTGCAAACTGTCCTCAAGGGTAAAGCTCAACAAGCCTATTCGGCTTTGTCTGCAGATGATTCCTCTGATTATGAGGTTGTCAAAAAGGTTATTTTGAGAGCTTATGAGTTGGTTCCAGAGGCTTACCGACAGAAATTCAGAGGTCTGAAGAAATCTGAAAATCAGACTTATGTTGAATTTGCTAATGAGAAGCAGGTTTGCTTTGAGCGCTGGTGTACTTCTATGGAGGTCAAGGATGATTTCAACTCACTAAAAGAGATGGTGTTAGTTGAAGAATTCAAGAACTGTGTTAAGGATGATGTTTAGACCTACCTTAATGAGAAGCAAGCACTGAATTTGCAATCAGCTGCCAAATTTGCAGATGAATATGTTCTCACTCATAAGTCCAAATTTCAGTCTAGCAGTAACAATAAATGGTCCCAATTTCAGAAAAAGGGTTACGGTGATACCCAAGATTCCTCACCCAAAGACAAAGACAAATCTGGTGATGGTGCTCAGAAATCCAGTAACAGGTCTGATCAAAGTGTGAAAGCTGACAGTGACAAAAGTGGTCTAGTTTGCAGTTATTGCAAGAAATCTGGTCATGTTACAACTAACTGTTGGTTCCTTAAAGCTAAGAAAGAAAAAGAAAAGGATACCAAACCAAATGCCTTTGTGAAAACAAGGTTAGAAACCCCTGTAGTAGATAACCAATCTGCTAAATTGCCTGCTTCTTGTGGGGCTAAAAAGCCTAATACAGCTGACTTTGTGAGGGAGGAATTTCTTCCATTTGTGTCAGAGGGATTTGTGGCTCTGAATGAGCATACTACTCCTGTCCCCATATATATCTTAAGGGATACCAGAGCTTCTCAGTCACTTTTGTTGATGGACTCCTTGGAGTTACGTGATGAGACCGCTTCAGGGGATTTCATACTTGTACAAGGTATTGAAGGGAGGACTGTATCTGTACCCCTGCGCTCTATATTCTTGAAGTCAGGTTTAGTTACAGGACAGGTAAAGGTGGGACTTATGTCAAGTCTACCTATAAAGGGTGTTTCTCTGTTGCTAGGCAATGACCTGGCTGGGGGCAAAGTAGTTCCCCCTGTACATCTTACTTCACAGCCGAGCACTGAAAATGGGGATGAGGACCCATCTCTGTATCCTTCTTGCGCAGTGACTCGTGCTATGGCCAAGAAGGCTAAAGAAGATGATGTTGTGGTGCCGTCCAGTACATTGAATCGTCAGGACTCAGGTGGTTCGCCTCATGACTCTGATTGGCCTACTATGGTTTCTCCGTTTGAGGACTTATCAGATACTTTTATCAGTTCTCTATTCAGCCAGCCGGATGGGTCTGGTGATTCTGATGTGTCTGGAGACTTGTCTCTGTCCAGAACGCGGTTGATTGAGGAGCAAACTAATGATCCTGAAATTTGTGTACTAAAGAGGAGAGCCCTTCCTGAAAAAGAAATAGATTCAGTTCCAGTTGGGTATTATCTCAAGGATGGTGTGTTGATGCGGAAGTGGCGCCCTCCTGATATCCCTGCCAATGCAGATTGGGCAGTGGTCAGGCAAATTGTTGTTCCGAAGGTCTATAGGAATGAGATCTTAACAATGGCTCATAGTTTACCTTTAGGAGGTCATCTTGGTGTTAACAAGACTGTTGATAAGATCATGAAACACTTCTTTTGGCCTGGGCTTCGGAAAGACGTTTCCAACTTTTGCAAAACCTGTCACACTTGTCAGGTAGTTGGAAAACACCAGTTAGACCCACCTGTAGCTCCATTGCAGCCTATCCCAGCATTTGGGGAGCCATTCTCTAGGGTCATTGTTGATTGCGTTGGTCCATTACCCAAGACTAGATCTGGAAATCAGTACTTGTTGACAATCATGTGTGCATCTACCAGATTCCCCGAAGCCATACCTCTACGTAACATCAAGGCAACTGCAATCTCGAAGGCTTTGATAAAGTTCTTCACGTTGTTTGGTCTTCCCAGGGAAATTCAGTCAGACCAAGGTAGCAATTTCACTTCAGGATTGTTTCAGCAGGTTGTGTATGAACTAGGTGCAAAACAGATTCTTTCTAGTGCCTATCATCCAGAAAGTCAGGGTGCCTTAGAGCGGTTTCATTCCACTCTCAAGACAATGATGAGGACTTATTGTTATGACCATGAGAAAGACTGGGATGAAGGGGTTCATTTGCTGTTGTTTGCAGCTAGAGAAGCTGTGCAGGAGTCTACTGGATTCAGTCCATTTGAGCTAGTGTTTGGTCATGAAGTGAGAGGACCTTTGCTATTATTGAGTGAACAATGGCAAGAGGAAGAGCCGCAAATCAGTCTGTTAGACTATGTTAGCAAGTTCAAGGAAAGATTGCGTGCAGCTTGTGACCTTGCCAAAGAGAACTTGAAATCAAGTCAGGGAAAAATGAAAACTTGGTATGATCATAAGGCTAGAAGCCGTGAGTTTAAACCAGGAGACAAGGTCCTTGTGTTGTTTCCCTTGCAGTCCAATCCATTGCAGGCTAGATTTCATGGTCCTTATGAAATTCTGACAAAACTCAATGATCTCAATTACATTGTGAAGACTCCAGATAGGAGAAAACCAAAACAATTGTGTCATATTAACATGCTAAAGCCTTATCATGACAGAAATGCTAGGGTTGCAGCTGTCACTTCAGATTCTCCAATGGTCGAAACGTGTGAAGATGAGCAGGGCCGGCCCTAGGCATAGGCGACATAGGCGGTCGCCTAGGGCGCCATCTGCTGTAGGGCGCACTGCCGGCGCCCTCCTCCTCTGGAAATTTTTAAAAATAAAAATCAATAAATGTCTTGTGACGCCCACTTGCGCCCCATTTACGTTTTTGTCATAACAAAATAACTAGGGCTGTCAAAATTAACGCGTTAATGCGGATTAATCCATCATCATCACTATTAATCAGATTAAAAATTTTCACGCAATTAATCCATTTGCAGCGCAGAATTACTCAAAGTCCCTGAAACGTGAAAATGGATTAATCGCGTTAAAATTTTTATAATCCGCATTAACGCGTTAATTTTGACAGCTCTAAAAATAGCAAATAAAATAAAATAAACTAAAGTGACTATGTTTGTCACTTGGCCATTTACGTCACGTGACGTGAGGGCGCATCTTAAGTTAGCGAACGAGCGATCAGTAAGAAGAGGACAAGTGGTTATATGGCGTTCCATGTTCGTCTTTCATGACATCTGCCTGAGCCTTGATTAATTACGGGAATAAAGCTTTTGTTTTACATCCAATCAACGGAAGGAGCCATACGCCCTTTCTGAGTGTACAGAAGTTAAATGCATTAGATACTTTTCGTCAATAATAAAACCGTTCTGTTTTTAAATGGCACAGTGTAATAATTCTCGCCGTTCAATCATTGAACAGTAACCTTCTTGGTAAAACATATTTATACGACAGTGGGCTCCTTCTTGTTACACGTCTGTGAAGTTCCAGATAAATATTCATGAGAAAAGATTTTTACTTGAAATATTGAAAGCACTGAAAGATTCTTGTTGTTATGGCACGATTGTTGTTGTGTATTTATTACTCGAAAACCATGTTTCTTGCATTTTTTACTTACTTTACTTGTGACAGTTTTGATGTTGAAGTATTTCTTACTTTAAATCCATTATTTATGTATATTTTTCAAGTTTCAGATTTATACCATCTATTTCGTTGTATTTCCTTTTATTTCATTTTATTAATGTTATACATTACCATATGTTTCCGTAAAGATTAAACAGTTGTGATGTTTTACCCAGCCATGCTCCTATTTTCTCAAGTATTTGTATTTCCTGAGGCCGGGGGGGGGGGGGCGGCATTGAGCAAATTCGCCTAGGGCGCCAAAAAGGCTAGGGCCGGCCCTGAAGATGAGGGGGAGTTTCAAGATGATGAACCAAGAATTAAAGCTGAAGTTCTTTCATGTAAATTGTCAAACACTGAAGTGTTGCAAAATCTTGATGTAAAACTCCAGCACTTAGAACCCTCACAGAGAGATCAGTTTGAAAGGTTGATCAAGAAATATGAGGATTTGTTTCCTGATGTTCCAAAGAGAGTTACTATAGCCTCTCATGATGTAGATGTTGGTGATGCCAAACCAATAAAACAGCATCCGTACCGGATGAATCCTGAAAAGAGAAAGATTGCTGAGAAAGAGGTTGAGTACATGTTAGAACATATTATCAGACCCTCCAACTCAGATTGGAGTTCACCCTGTGTGCTAGTTCCAAAACCTGATGGAAGTACTAGATTCTGTACAGATTATCGCAAAGTCAATGCTGTAACTAGAACTGATGTGTTTCCAATACCTAGGATTGATGATTGTATTGATAAAGTAGGGCAAGCAAAGTTTCTGACCAATATTGATTTATTGAAAGGTTATTGGTGTGTGCCTTTAACTGAGAGGGCTAAGAGCATCTCTGCTTTTGCCACACCATCTGGATTGTACCAGTATGAAGTCCTACCCTTTGGCATGAAAAATGCCCCAGGCACGTTCCAAAGGATGATACAGTCTACAATCGCCGGATTGCCACACACGGGTGCGTACATCGATGACCTGATCACATGGAGTGACTCCTGGGAAGAACATCTAAAAGATGTAGAGACGTTGTTCCAGCGCCTGACCCAGGCTAACCTGACTGTTAACCTGAGCAAGAGTGACTTTGGTTGTGCTACTGTCACCTATCTTGGCTACGTCATAGGCCAGGGTAAGGTGGCACCCATAAATGCTAAAGTCCAAGCCATCATGGACTTTTCAGTTCCTGACAACAAAAAAGCTTTGCGCCGCTTCCTTGGAATGATCGGGTACTACCGCAAGTTCTGCAAGAACTTTGCTGAGATTGCTCTCAGTCTAACTAACCAACTGAAGAAAGGCGTAAAGTTCACCTGGGATGATGCATGCCAGAGAGCCTTCGATCGCCTGAAGTCTCTGCTGTGTCACTTCCCCGTGCTCAAATCTCCTGACTTCAACAAACCGTTCTCCATCGCGGTCGATGCTAGCGACCAAGATTGTGGATCTGTGCTCCTACAGAGAAGTGACTCTGATGACATTGAGCATCCCGTGGCATACTTCTCCAGGAAGTTCAATCGCCACCAAAGGAACTATTCCACAATAGAGAAGGAACTGTTGGCTCTGGTCCTTTCTTTACAACACTTTGAGGTTTATGTTTGTACAGGACAAAAGCCAATGATTGTGTACACTGACCACAATCCGTTAATGTTTTTGAGTAAGATGAAAAACAAGAATCGGAGATTGTTGAATTGGAGTTTGATTTTACAGGAGTTTGACTTGGAAATTAAGCATGTGAAGGGTACAGACAATGTAATTGCTGATTGCTTATCCCGTGTTTGAATGTGTATATCATGTGTTTGAATATTGTATGATATGTATATATAGACAAGTGTTCACTTAACCATTTTGTATTGAAAAGAAAAATTTTGCCTTTATGAGTCAAAATTTTTCCCTTTTGGAATGGAGGTGTAATGTGAATATAGGCCACTAGATGGCAGTATTTACCTTTTTTTGTTAAGCTCAGACTGGAGTCATGTTTAGACATGTCCTGGACATGTCTGGGGCAAGTCTCAGAAAATTAAAAAAAAGAGGTCTAAATGTGGGTGGGGTCTGCAAAAGAGTATATAAGGAAAAGAATTGAGACAGTAAAGTAGTAGGAGAAATTGCAAGAAGATGACCAGACCTGCCATTCTGTTCAAGACCTGTGACGTTTCTTTTGGGGATTTCTTTGCCTGTGTTTGAGCATTTTCTTCATCCAGGACATCACCAAGCCACCCCACCAAAAAGGGACTGTAATTATTTCTGTTTTTTCTTATTTATCAATCTTGGTCTTTAGTTGTAGGTTGTTATTAGTCTTTGTCTTTGTTAAAAATTAAATGTGTTTTAGTTGTTAAAACTGTGTTTGTCATCCCTTGCTTTTGCTGTTGTGTAATAAATGTAATAACAAATTGGGGCCATAACACTATATAGATGAGATCTATGTATAGATATAATTTCATTTGCGCCATTTGTCTGCTGAGTGAAGTTGTTTATGGGAAGGGTTCAAAATTTGCTTATTTGTGTAAATGCTCAAATGAGTTGGCATGTAAAATATAGCAAATTCGTCTGTAATAAAATTGAGCATTAAAATGTTTAACTTATGTGTGAGATTTTGTTCACCAAAGTGTTCAATCATACGAAATAACGCACTAAAAATGGATTCATTCATACATTTTAATTGAGGAACAAAAGTTTTTGAAGTGTCTTTGCTCCACCAGAACATCCGCGGAGATCTGACAGCGGACTTTCTTCCTCTGTGGTCATTGCGATGCAGTACCCACAGGAGCACCACCACGTCTCCTCACTTCGTGGCCGTGAAGCAGCCTCAGCCCGCTCCTCTGCTTCTGCCGCTCTTTCGACATCTTGTGCCAGTCACTCTTCGTCCGTATATTCAGGTTCAAAGAGGTAACCCCGGCCATCAAACTCAAAAAACTCCTCGTGTTCCACATCGGATTCGGATGAACTATCCATCAGAGCAAATGTTTTCAAGATTCTGAACAAATGCCGTTGTCGTTCCAACGCTCCGTCTTCGTCTGAGATCTCCGCGGATGTTGCCGACACTCACCTGTAGTGCTTATTCCCAATGAGACTGCGCGCGAGTATCAAAATGTGGTTGTGATGTTAGGCTGCAGTGTAGCTATGTTGCTACACAGTCATCGCAATGGACATAACCACAGCGGTTCGTAAGCATGTTTTTTGGTGGAAAAATTACATTTTGGAATATTGGATTTTTCAAGTTCGACAACGAATAGTGTGGACTTCATCGGAAAACAGGAAGTAAACATGCACTGAGTAAATTAGCACAATTTTTATACATTTCTAGGTCAGCTACTGTAGTGAAATTCATTGCGGTCACTTGGAAGGGTTAGGTGAACATGGCTATGGACTCGAAATGATATTACGATTGTGTTAAGACGCTAAAAGCACGTTAAAAGCCTGCCCTATTGGAGCGGCTTAGGTACGAACTTTAGCAGGAGCATAACTCGGAGTAGGCAAAACCAAATTTCTTCGTTTGTCTCGCTATTGACAGTACTCCTTCACCACAAACAACAAAGACACGTGTTGAAATTGACCGGAGTTCCCCTTTAACACTTGGACCTCAGTCGGCAAAACCGCATTTAATACAATTTTTTCTTAGGCGTATCAAGCAGGACACAGACAGAAAAAATATATGCCATTTTATATGCTACATGAATTCAGAAGCTTCTAAAGACATTGCCATTTTCTGTCACAGTTAATGTGGATGGGGAAATGCTTGATAATTGTAGCAAAGAATGCAAATTGAGGGGGGCGGGACAGTAATTCTACCGACTGATTCTTGCATCTAAGCAAATTAACACCAAGTTACTAATTGGGAAACGTAAATGGGGAACAGGTTTGGAGAAGGTATGGTGAAAGCAGGGCTAGGTAATCCTCCGATGGCAAGTCCAGGGTGCAAGCGTTAAAAAAATCAGCTAAAATGCTAAGATGAGAGATGGAGTTCGGACAAGTTTTTTTTTTTTTGCAATTCTTTGGATTATAAGCATTCTTCCAATTTAACTTTGTAGCACAGTTACGTCTGTCAGCTCCTCTCTATCACTTCATAGTCATTATTGCCAACAGGCTGAATTACTTGATTGCCATTTGAAGCATATTATAGAGGAGCAGATTTTAGGTTGGCCAGTTGAGCCTTAAAAGGTGATGGAAGCTGCTCAACCTCGCCAACACTTAGAGGAGTTCTCATCTGAATTATCTTCCCGGAGGCCCTTCAAATGATTGTCATTTCAGACTGCTTGTATGTTTCAACAAGAAATTGGACGCAACTGTGTACACGCACCCCATAGCAGCAAGTTGTCTCACTTAGCTTTAAAATCATCACGATTCGATAACGTCACACCCTTAACACAACCTTTTTTTTCCATCAACCGATCCGCAGATCATGCGTGTACCGAACTTTGAAGAGAGATCCGTTGCACCACTACAGCATACACAAAGGTGATAAGCTGATCCTAGACCTCATGTTGCATATCTGACCATATTGATCTCATTGAGTTTACTGAATGTCAACTGTGCTAACAGATGATTTCTTTCTGGAATTTTTACTATTAATTGTATGCTATATGGTGTCATATTTAATAGACTGAGGAAGAAGTTAAAAACACTCACATCGAGAGGACTGAGTTATTCCAAAGAATTTACTGACTTGGAATGATTTATCACCAACTCCAGACAAAAACAGGATTTTATTCCTAAACACAAACACATTTTCAATGCAGATCATTTTTTCCGTCATGTGGCGGAATAGTTCATTGTATTTGTGATCAATTTTGAAATTAGTTTTTGTCACTTGAATTGTTAGATCACTTTGAAACTGGAAAGTGCAATTTACGATACTGTGATTGTCACAACTAGGCACTTTCTTCATTCATAGATCACTCTAGAATGTTTTACCAATGTTGTGCATGATTAAATGTCCAAGGAACTGCAATGTGACAGATATTTGCAAATATATTGTTTAAGTTGTTTTTTTGCTGAAATAGCAAAGGAAAGCTTTAAAATGAGACTTGCAAAAAAGAATATATAAAAGCCACTGCCTTCTTCTTTGGCTGGACTCCAGATTATCAGCAGGTTAAGTTAGTGGGATACAATGTGTATTGTTAAAATGCTTGAGCGAGTGGAAGCATCACTACTCACAGCACATAAATTATGTTCATGCCATGTTTCTGCCGGTAATGAACTTGAACATGCCAAAGTATTACACTTCTCAAGACGCAATTAAACCAATGTTTTTTTCTTCTTTTCCAAAAAAATTCTGATTGGCAGAAGGAAGGGGTTATTGAGGCCCACCTGCAATGCAGCATTAAAATAACCAATTCTGCAGTTGTATTTCTTGTGTCCATTTACATGAGGATGACTTCACCAGATACTCTGTCAGTAGATAAATAAATAAATAGTGGGATCGGGAGGGAGTTAATACTGGAGAATACCACCCTTCCCCTCTCTCCCAACTTTTGCTCCAAGTGGCACCCTAGATTGTTGTACAAGAATGTACAAGGAGGCCAACTGTAAGAAAAGATATGAGGAAACAAACTCTTCATCCAGGAGTAATGTTTTTTTTACAAAATCATTATAAATTGAAAGATCTGCAGGTTCAACTTCAGTTAATGTTGGTCACACGAATGTGCTGTCAGTGTAGGCTGTGACTATCTTTTGAGGCAGGATTACTCTCAACCTGCTTCCGTGTGCTTCCATGTGATGATCAAGGATCGTTCAGCATAGAATGATTCTATGATTATCTATGATCGGAAAAAATGAATCAAATTGAATTGTAAATCTATTTTTCATTCACCATTATGTGAAGTTTAAGTGATTTAAGATGGCACTTGATTGGGTTTTTCATGTTAAAAGCAGGGGGTAATGTTAGGACACTTAACATAGTGTCATGGTTTACAGCCCACCGGATGCAAACGGTAATCCAACGGGTACTAGGACCATGGGCCAAGGTGAAAGGAGACTCAAAGGTGCCAAGGCTGGGAGGGAAGAACCGATTTAATTCAAACCAAACGAGAACTAATGTTCTAAATAAAAGCTAGAACCAGAACTGACTGCTAAAACAAACATACGGACCTGCTGTGACCAAAGAAAAATGCAGAGCACAAGGACTGGCACCTGCCAACCCTAAATACTCTGTAACCACCACTGCCCTAATTGGCTCCAGCTGTGGCCAATCGAGGAGGCAGAAGAATGTGAAAGGGGAGGGGCTGTAAGGCCAAAACCCTAACACATAATTCTCACGGAGTTTGTGAGCACTCTGGAGATAAGCCGAATGTAATCGCAAGGGTGCGCAAATTGCAGTACGGGTGCCATCTTTGCACATGAAGACAGTGTGGCGTGCCAAGAGAGAGAAAATTGGGTTCTGTCCCTGGTTTAAAATTTTTTTTTGCCCATTTTATTGCTTTCGGGCTCATTGTATTGGGAATCAAATGCACGTCAGAAAGAGGGTGGTGCTGTAGACGTCATTCCCGTTTCCTGTGGACTGCATTGGAAATGTAGTTCTGTGGTCCCTACATGGCTGAATTATAGAAGCCAGAAGTGGCACTAAATGCAGACCTGTTTTGGAGCTGAAAGAGCTGGCTCTTACTGCTGAGCTGAGCCAAAGGGTCTCGCTCACCAATAAGAGCTGGAATTCCCATCACTAGCAGCCAAAACTTTCACCGTGCAAAGCAAACTCTCGCTCTCGGCACTGAAAAGTCTGCTCTGCGCCAAAGGTTTTTTCAGGTCTCTCTGCCAGTATTTGCATATAAGACAGTGAATAACATTTGAATTTGTGACAAACCACATCTTGCTTGCTTGTTTTACATTTAAATCTCAGATTTTAGGGAAGTGCACAGACATCTTCCTCTTCTGTAGAGAATAGTGAAGAAACATGTCTCTATGGACCAACTTTGCACATTCAAGGACAGACATTTTAGGGTATGTATAAAAAACACATTTTTGAGTGGAGGGGATCTATAAATGTGTTTGATTTTCCTGGAACATCAAGATGGTAAAAAGGTGGACTTAAGACAGCTTGGAATGAGTTTATGACGACCATACACCAAATTATTGGAAGCCGCCACTCCTTGGATAAAACTCATCATTTTCTTCCCAAGAAGGAAATTTGTTTGCAGCAGAGAAATCAGTTGTCAAGTTTTTTGTTGTAAAGCCGTCATAAGTTCCATAAAATGAAGCCAGTTATGGGGTAAGTGACTGGACTAGGTTGAGCCCATCCTTTGTTTTTTTGGGCTGAGTAGATGCAAAAGGTCTGATAAGTACCAGCAAAGGAACATGGTTGTGTGCTCATGGTTCTAAAAAATGAAAAAAATCCATGCACAAGCTCCATTTCTTAAACTTAAGAAAAACATTGTAAGTCACAGTCATGCACATCACGCAGGAAGCCTTTTTAATCATGCAAGGCTTAGACCTTGGGTGTTTTGTATTCCTTATGCATATTGGCACAATGATCACAAAAATCATGTGCAAAAACCAAATATTTACGTGGGTTTTTCATTATAATAACATCAATTAAGAGTAGGTTTAGTGGGAATTTTTCATTATTTGGATGGGCGGACTCCAAAATTAGCTGGTGTAGGTTTAAATCGATACTGATTTTCCTAAGGTCAGTTCTAGATTAAATACCTCAGTATAACCCTTTTTCATTCAAGAAGGTACAATTACATCAAACATTCACAATGATCATAGAAGTGAACAAAAAACTAATTCAGTAATTAGGTGTATAATTGTCTCCTTTTTTTTTCCCTTCGAAATAAAAAAGACAAGAAAGAGAAGTTTAGAAAAATATTGATCTCAAGTCAGAAGCCAGAGAAGGGCCCTCACACCTCATTAATCTCCCTGGTTTAAATGCAGATCTTTTGACTGAGGTTTGAGGCAGCAACATTGTGCTTTTTTACCTGCAATCTGTGACCCATCCAAGTGCCTGTGCCAGAGCACGTGACCTGTCATTTTGCCGATTGCTTCTGAAAGCATCTCACTCAAAATCACTTTTTTGATAATCTTTTTTTTAATTTCCCCATCCCTTTCAGCCCCTGAACCTACCAAAGTATTTCCCACAACAGTCATAACAGACACTATTCACTATTTACTACTGTAGATTCAGTGCCTGATTTCCAGTCCACAAACCTTAAACTCAGGGAATCTATTTTGGTTTGAATACCAATGCTTATGCTCCATTTAACATTATACTCTCAAATCAATTTGCTGCTGGAAGGTAATAGTACTCAACTCTACATTTTAGGTTTACATAATGACTCCTACTTGACATTTTAGGCTTGACACCGAAAACTCAAAGTTGTCTGTGCCCTTTGTTTAACTTTATTCTGCACAACCTTTGGTAAGTAATTCTGAACGAAAGACTTAGTTACCAATGGAATGTAACAACAAGAACAGAAAATTGCCTGCTGAGCATGAAAGGCTATGCAATATCAACAGCTCATTGCTTCCAATAAACCTTGAAGAAAGAAACAGTAGACATCTACACCTGTTCCATAACAACATTGTTGGACCGACACTATATTGAGCGAGGCGTTTCAGTCAAATGCTATGTGCAAGAATCAAACCATCTGCGTATTTCCTGTATTGCGGAAGGATCAGTTGTTATTTTTACATTTTATGCATTTGTTGTTGAAATAACACATAACCGAGGGTAGGTTTCCCATTTTTGCGCGATGATTCTGGTAACTATCAGTGTATTCTGCTGAATCAGGCCCCTCCAAAGTCATGAGCCATATCAAAGTATCATTTGGTATTTTAATGGTGCAATAGTGGACTAATGCGCTCGCATAGGTTATTGCAAAAAATGTGTGGCTCCCCACCCTCCTTCTGCCAGTTACACAGTCAGTAAAGCAAACTGAGAGGAACAAAACACCAACATTACAATGTGAAAATTATTGAAGCTGACTTTATTAAATAAAATAAAACATTTCACACTGTATTTTTGTTTATTTATTTTACATGCATGTTGTAATGAGTGTCTGCTGTACAGATCTGAATTAGGCACTTTTAGTAATGAAGAATAGCGCTGGCCAATTTACTCATAATCGCTATCAGCTTCAAACATTTCATATACACATGAATTGTCTTTCAATGTGAAACAGGAGTAAACGTGAACCTGATGACATCTTACAAGATTCAGGCCATGAAAAATATACTCTCTCCTGGTAAGCAAATGGGAGGTTTTATTTGACTGGATAAAGCCAAAAGCTTTGTCCAGTCAATTTCGTTTTATTTGGATAATCAAATAATTCAATACACTGCTTTTTGTTTTGTTTTGTTTTTTTTATAAGTCGTATCACCCCAGGAATTCAGTGTTGTGTGATGTTTTCTTTTATTTTGACGCTATTAGAAACTCAGGACTCTTTCAAATACACGATGCATGTTTTTACATTACTGTAACTGAATTTCCCAACATCATTTATTCAAAATCTCCAATCCCACCTGAGTCTGGATTATACAAACCGTAAACATACAAGCATGCTTGTACGTGACTTATGCTGCAAAGGAGAGGGCAGACAGTTTGTAGTTCATGTCCGAAACAACAAGAAGGTTGTGGGTTCGAATCCGGCCTGAGGCCTTTCTGTGTGGAGTTTGCATGTTCTCCCCGTGTTCGCGTGGGTTTCCTCCGGGTACTCTGGTTTCCCCCACCCACAAAACATGCATCAACATGCCCACTGCTCCTAACTATAGGATGGGTCAAATGCAGAGGACAAATTACCCCACGGGGTTCAACACAGTATATCTTCTATTCGTTCATAGTTACAAACTTTGCATGTACCCTTAATGTACATAGCATCATGTGCCATTGCATAAACACATTGGCTTTGAAGAGAGTGTCCAACTGTTTCTACCTTCCACCTTAAAAAAAAAAGATTTCACTGAACTCAAACAAACTGAGTTAGGTTAGATAATAGCTGAACAACTGGAGTAAGGTACACAATCAAGTGTTGTAAAAAAGTATTCCTCCGTATACCTGCAAGCTAGTTCTAGCTGGTTGACTAGACAGCATCTCCCCACTGATGATGTTATATTATGTATAATGTACTTCTGGGAAATCATCACTCTTCATCATTTGATCAAAAATCTGAGTTGTGTCTTTTGAATGTGTTGGAGTTCGAGATTCAGACACTCCTTTTTGAAGGCCACTGGCCACAAATATACAGTCACTAATGATATTTCAGTAGTCTGTACCATAGTACTCCTTGGTCTGATGACCCATCTGAGGGGCAAATCAGTTGGCTTTGATGGTATTCACTCATATTTCCTCTGTTCATGGCTCAGCCTGGGGAAGCATGGAGGCGGCTGGCTCAGATATCTGATCCACTCAAGCTGCTGGGAGATGTGGGAGGTGGCCTGTAATATTTTACTTCTTTTTTCATATTGTGCATATTCTTCTTATTGTTTTTTGAAAACCATAGACTCATTTTGAATTTGATGCAAGCAACTCATTTCAAAAAAGTTGGGACAAGGGCCACAAAAGACTTTAAAAGCTGAATGATGCCAAAAAATACACCTGGTGGAACATCTCACTGCAAATAAGGCTGATTGGCAACAGGTCAGTAAAATGATTGGGTATAAAAAGTCTTCCAGACATAAAGGTGGCAATGGTTTCACCACTCAAGGAAAGAATGAATGGACAAATAGTTCAACAATTTCTAATAAGGTCTCTCAATATAAAATTGCAAAGAATTTGGGGATTTCATCCTTTACAGTACAACCCCATTTACAAAAAAAGTTGGGACACTGTGTAAAATGAAATGAAACTAGAATGCAATGATTTTCTAATCATTGGAACTTTATCTTTATTAGAAAATTGTACACACATAATATACCAGATGTAGAAATTGAGATATTTTATTGTTTTTTGAAAATTATCCGCTCATTGTGAATTTAATGACAGCAACCTGTTTCAAAAAAAATTGTCACAGTGGCAAATATGCCACTGTGTGGCATCTCATCCTCTTCAATCAACACTCTATAAGGGTTTAGGAACTAAGGAGAACAACCACTGTAGTTCTGAAAGCAAAGGGTCATTCCATGTCAAATGTTCGAATTTCAGGGAAACTTCCCACTTGACCATCTCAGATTTGGCTGAATAAGTTCCAGCGAGTGCATACACCTCCTAATAGGATAAATCCAAAATTTTAGCTCACAACTTCTTATAGTTTTGCAGCTAAGTTCCGGCCCTTTTTGAACAGGGATTTCTGAGGAGCCACTTTCACATGGCTATATCTAGTGTAGTATTTCAGCGACGTCCTTCAAATTTTCTGGGGTGAAAATCTGCTACTGTAACTTGAGAAATATGGACTTATGAACGCATCCCTTAAGTTCATCATATATTTCTGGGTGCTTAAATTTGCTGAAAAATTTTACTGTGTGCTCTGCGGTAACATATTTGAAGCACTGTAAAAAGCCTAATGTCATTAACTTCACCGGTGAGTTAATGCCACAGCAGAGATATACAATGGCTTGTTCACGAAGAGGAGAAGGGATATTTAAAAAAAAATAAATAAATAAATAAATAAAGAACCTGGGGAATTGGAATCTGTTAATCTGTATAAATCTTTAAGGAAACTTCTTGAACAAAAACATCGTGAAATAACTGCCAAAATACAACTCTGCTTCATTTCGGATCATTTGATTGTTACACTGTTTTGCCTTGTTTCCCTTTTTCCCTTTTCTTTCGGCTCTTATCTCTCTATTTCATTATAATAATTATTATTATAATAATTATTATTCATTTGTTTTCTCTCCTTTTTTCATCCTTTGTGGTTTTTTTTTTCCTCCTTTTTTTCCTTCTTCCCACCCACCACTAATATTATTGTATGTATATTACTCTGTAAACCAACTCAGTACCCATTTATTTGTCTGGTCACATATTTGTTTGTATGCACTTATTGGTGAATTAATTAAAAAAAAAAAAAAAAAAAAGCCTAATGTCAAAGACAGGAATTTGGTATTGTACATACAGCCTCCCATATATGTTGTGTATTTTGTATTCTAATTCTGGCCCTCTCTTATGAATAATCTAGAAAATATAAAGGCTTGAAAGTGAAAAAAAATGGTGCGATTTTTAACATTTTATAGCAAAAATATGGCACCAAAATCAAATTGACTGTTTTCGAAAGATAAGATGCCTGTTATTAACACATCCAAAATTTGTAATGGGGTTCTGATTTATTTTCTCAAAATTAATTTTTGAAAATATGTTATTTTTGTGGACACAGAATTTAATGGCATCAAAGGCATGTTCAAACATTATTTTAGAAAATGCACATATTTAATGATAGAAAGTTTAAACTCATCAAAGAGCTTTGTTTCATAAATGTTAACTTAAACTTGAAGAATAGACCGTGAGCAAAGACCTACACAAGAAAAGACGGGGTAGACGTAGTGCAAGGCAAGGCATGGCAAAAATATATACAAGGCGAGAGAAACATGGCATGATAACTGTGGCAAGAAACATAATAAAACATGAAATCTAAATTACCAAAACACAATACGTAATCAGAGAATGGTCAGATAACATGCAGTGGTCACTAAACACGAAAATCCAAAACATGGCAGAGCCAGGCACAGAACTTCAACATGGAATCGAAAGCATGGGAAAAAGCAGGAGCGTGACATGAACAGGCAGATCCTCACAGTTTGCTGGTTATTGGCGAATTTTAACATTAATTTTATTTAACATGGTAAAGGTTGATTCAACTGTTTATCCTTATTTCTAAAGTACATTTCTCATAACCATAATAAATTATCAAATGAAATCATCATATGATGTTACGCAACAGCCTCTTCTCCAATTTAGTTCAATTACAAGTGCATTACAAATATACCATTGATCATCAAGATCATAATTGCGCAGCTGCTGGGTGGCTCACAGTGCAGAGGTGATCACCACGTCACGAGTTCGAGCCCCGGCGTACCCACCGGCAGAGGTCGGCAGCTTTTTCAGAGTAGCACACAATTGGCTATCGCGCTACAGGGTTTCAAATTGGGAAGGGACTGCCGGATTTGGGTATATGATGACAGCTTTGTTCGTTGCTCCAGCGCCTCCTGTTGGCCAGACGGGCGCTCGTCAGGAAGACTCCGGGTTGGTTCATGTCCGGGTATCCTCCGCCCTAGTTCTGAACTTGCGAAGATTCAACCAACGAGTGTCTAAGAATCAGTGGCAGACAGGCATGTGCTTCGGAGGAGAGCCGTGAACTGTCTCACTATCCTGAGTTGGCAGCAAGGGGTTGCATACGAGCAAGCTTTGTACATAGTTCCCCAATTGGGCATTCCAGATTCGGGTGGGATTGGAGATGCAAAATTAAAAAAAAAAAAAAAAAAGATCACAATTGCGCTGTCGGTCCTGGCATCTGAGTCATTCCAGAGAGTGGCTGGTGATGTCATGCACATATCCCAGGCGTCTGTGTCAAGGTGTTGGACACAGTTGGTTGACGCTATGCTGCACCACATCAGCCACTTAAAATTCCCTGAAACACCAGCTGAAAGAAGGAGAGTTAAGGGGGGTTCTACCGGGTCACCAGGTTCCCCAGTGTTGTGTGAGCCATTGATTGTACTCACATTGCAATCAGAACCCCTTCCACTAATAATTTGTATAGAGACGGTAGACGTCGGCACAGCATTAATGTTGAGGTTGTGTGCGATCATGATACCCGCATATTAAGCATCTGCGCCAACTTCCCTGGCTCAGCACATGATGCCTATGTACTGCGCAACTGCTTGAAATGTCAAAAAAGACAATTAATATTTGAAACCATATTAAACTTGTGCCCAGTATATATCACAGTGATACTTTTAGTAAAGGCAAATAAAAATGAACATTTTACGTAACCCTACTTCATCCGTATCCACTCCAAGTTCTTCTCCATGCACTTCCACTGCAGAAAGAGTCGATGCCACCTCCTCCTCCAGTGTAGTGAAATGCACCAGGGATGATGGTTGCCAACCACCTGTTGCATGCACACTTCTCCGGTGTGCAGAGAGCCTGACTTTTGCCCCGCAGATTTTTCCGCATGCAGGTAAGAATCGTTTGTTTGTTAAAGCGTTGCCTTGTCCTTTAGTTGCAAACCTGACATCGGAGTATTTTGAAATTTCAAGCACGCAATTTCTTAATGAGATCATATAAACTGTCATTGATTGTTATTTTTGTGCGACTAGAATGTTCTCTTTACTTGTCTTCTTCCCTGTCTTCCACGGAACAAACAGGCTGGTGTAGGAGGGGCACATTTTCAAAGTTCTGATTACGCTGGTTGAGAAGCGCTAAATTCTTATTCAGTTATCGCGGCAATTTGTTTGTTTGCATAGCTTTAATGCCATGGTGGCTGGAATAAGAAATAAAAAAAGAGATGTCTGCATTACTTCTTGTAATTGGCACAGACATACATAGGCCTAATATTACAGCGGCATATCGTCAGCCTGCTGATAAAACCTTGTATCTTCAAAATGATAAACTTCACAGGAAAATAAAAAAATTATGAAATTAAAAAATATAAATTGATAAATACAATTTAAAATAAAAAATGTTGAATTCTGCATGCAAGAAGAGTGGACATAGGTCTTTTTGTTTCTTATCAGTTAGGAGATACGAGGTTTTATCAGCAGGCTGACGATATTCAAATTTAAAGTCTGGTTTGCGTTTTCCATGGACCACAACTGCATTTTCATGGTTAATCAGAAAATCCTTGTTCCTCTTTTTCCTGATCGCCATAATCAATGAGCTTTGTACAGTCTGCCTCTCTTTTGGATCAGTCACACCTCTTCACGTAAAAATCGCGTAAAAAAAGACTTAGGCGGATATGGGAGAAAAGACCCCATTGTGTCCATGTTCCTGTTTTAATGTCATAGTTAGCAATTCATGTATTGAGTACACAGCATGTATTATCCCTCAATTTCCTTCTGGCTAACTTTCTATTATGAACAGGCTGGCTTTAGGTTTTAGTGGATGCATAGCCTGATAAGTGATACAAATGGCGCATGAGCAGAGGCTAGCTCCTCCTCTCCGCATCTCATTGAAAGGGAAATTGAGTTATCCTAACACGCAGAGGCATACATAAAATAATATATTCTTTTGGTAATTTAGAGCAACAGGTAACCAGTTACAAAATGTTAACAATGCTTTGCACTGAAACCAGGTCAACGCAATACAAACATTGAGGACAATAGACATGAAAAACATTGACTGGCCGTAATTGACCATAAATGTTAATGATAGACTGAGGCCATTTATCATCCAAAAGAATTGACTTTGAAATGTATCTGATTTTCAGGAATTCAATATCTGTTTTGTGTCCTCGTTACACCCACAATGCCTGCCACCTTAGTACATTATGTGGTCACTGATATGAAGCGATCACTTGGTTTTTCTTCTTGCTTGCTTATTTGTGATGCCCATGGATGGGGTTTCACCACTGCATTGAAAAACTTTGGAGAAGGTGAATTCGAATTTACATCACCATTGCAACACATATGTACAGTTTAGTATGTTATGACCCATGTATACACACACACACGTTATGTTTTATATATAATATATATAAATAAAATATTTATTCATTTTCCTTTTTATTTATTGTTGTAAATGAGGAGATGTCATGTGAATATCCATTTTTACGTATTTTATGCTGGTGGGCTGCCTGATCCGTTGACCCAGGGTGAAATAATTTGAACTCAACAAATTATTGCTTGTGGCCGAGTTGGTTGAAGGTTAGGGTTAGAGACAGGAATAGGGATAGCATTACCAATGAGTTGGGTTAAGGTTAGGGTTAGGGGCAGGGATAGTATTACCTATGAGTTTGGTTAAGGCTAGGATTTGGGACATGGATAGGGATAGTTCATTTCGTTTGGTAAGTGTGAACATGAGTGTAAAATGCTTGGGCATGGTAAGCGAGTACCGTTGGAAAAGGTGGACTCAGGCACGATCCATCTGTACTCGCATCAAATGTGAAAGCAACCTTACTTGAGCACGGCAGATTACCGTTATGTGTCACAGCTGTCTTGTTCTAAAAACTGCAGCGCTGGTGAAAAGAAATCTCCATTCAAAGGAAGAAATTCAATGATTTTTCGAAATGTATAAGCGGACGAAAACACAATCACCACTGGGTATACTACGCACAAAAACTTAGAGTTTTTTGGAATAATTTGTGACAAGTTACATTCGCGTGGCTATCACAGAACAATAGATCAGTGCCGTGACAAAATTAAAGAAAATGCCGCTGCAATAGCTATATCAAAGGCGGGACATGGTGCAAAAGTTTTGCAGTTCAAGTTATGAGGCAGACAAATTTTCGTGGTATGAGGCAGTGGACAGCATAATCAGCCAAATACAGAATCTGCGAGGTCACCTATGAGGTCCAAAAAAAGCAAGGAAAATTTAACTTTTCACCTAGAACAGCATTGTTGCAGTTCTGGGCACCATCACACTGCCTCCCCAAAGCATCGAAATATCATTATCTGCACACTGAGACATCATCACTAGAATAATATCATTATTCAACCTAAATGTAAGTCCCAAATAATGTTGTTTGACTCTAGGCAAGCTTAAGTACGCAAATTATTCCACAAGCAGAGGTCCAGATGTGAACAACAACACTACACAGTGACACTAGCTGCTGAACACACTAGCGCACGGAAACTGAGCGCTCGCCCTCACCGCATGCACATGCCTATGTCACACTGAAAATCATGCATACATACGCTGAGCATGCCCCAGTGTTGTCAACAATGTCATGGCTGCCACCTTTATAGGCTATTAGCGTGTGTAGCCACTCTGTAAATAAAGTGTAAATTCTTTTAACTGGATGTGCACTGAACATTTGTACACACTCAATTTTTAGACACCAAGTTAAATATTTAAGGTAAGCTGAAAAAGTTGTGATTTTATTAGATTTTGCTAGAGGTTTTGTGTGGTACTCTTACCAAAATTTGTATCGGGCACTTCTGAAAAAGCCTCTAGCCCAAATAGGAGGTTTGGCACCAAAATAAATAAATAGCTGCATATAACATTTGAAGCATTACATACCTGTCCAACAATGGAATGCGGTAATCAGAGTACGTTAGCTTGATGCACCAGGTCCTTGTCATCCGATGAGGAATCTGCAGGACATTGCAGGCTCTCTGCATCCTCTTCCAGCAATTTCAAGACTTCCTATGCAGTATAAGGATTTTTCAACATTTTTTTTTGCACACTAATTGCAACAAAATCTTTCGTTCTTTCTCGCTCTCTTACCAGCACTATGTCACCGTGTGCAGGAGGCTTTACTGGCAGTGACTTATTGGGCCTCATTCACCAATAACTTCTTAAGAATCGTCTTAGATTCTTTCTTATGGTGTTCTTAAGAAGGTTCTTAAGAAAACTTTCAGATTCATCAACATGTTCTTAAACTGCAGAGTTATTTTCAGCTGTGTCTTTAAATTGATGAATCCCATCTCCTAGTAAACTGACAGCACGTGCCAGTTGAGCCTAATTAACATATGATTAGCATAGGTAACCGCCCATCAATGCCCATAAAAGGGCATGAAACTGCGGGGCCGTGAGCAGGCACAGATGTCATACAGAGGAAACAGAAACAAAATGTCCAAAGCAAAAAGTAAATAAATTGCTGCGTTGCCGGTAAGGAGAGAAAAAAAAAAACTTTGGTTCTCCTATTATTTAATTAATGTTTAATTTCTCCAACCTAGTTTTTAGGAGTACCATCGACTGAGTGTCTGGATACAAACGTGTGTCCTAAAGGCAGTAGTTTTTCATTGTGGGTGTAAGATAAAATGACGTCATAGTATTAGACTGAGGGTTGCAACAGTGGCTTGATTTATTCACAGATGAAGTCCTGCAAAGCAAAGCTGCAACAGAACCAGAACCCTCCTGCAGCAGTACCTCCACGCGTACTCGGTCCCGTGCCTCTCCTCGCCTGATCTCGGAAGCGGTGTTGGACAATCAAGAAAGGATAGCTGATATGCTCAATAAGATTGCCTCAACACTCGCAACCATATCCAGTACACTCAAATAAATTGACAATTTAAAAAAATAAAGATGTGCACTGAAAACTCATTTTTGAAGTGAATGACTTTGTTTAAAAAAAAAATCAGACTGTTCGATTCAAATTGTAATATTAATGCAACTTTTTTCACAAATGGGCAATTAAATGCACCCGAACTTGAACAGCAAGCCTGCAGTCTGGTCCCATCATTGCGTCATGACCCGCATCCTCATGGTATAGTCGCTGAGGGGACAGTGGCACTCCACGCTTCATAGTCGTGCGAGATACAACAGGCCATGATTATCCTACAGACCTGTAATGGTGAGGGAGAGTCATAAATTAGAAGATGCAAGGAGTTTGATTAAACTTGACCTTAGTCTAAGCAGTTTTTACAAGGATAAAACAAATCTTCAGTTCTCTTTACATAACTTCTCCGGTTTGTACAGCAATTTGCGACATGCTGTGTCCAAACACATCCAACGTCCCTTAAAAATGCTAATGGTGCATTCGATGGTGGAGCAAGTGCGTGCATGAATCTGATTAGCTTTATGAAATCTGAGGACTCTGAGGGTTGGTAAGTGTGTCATTAACCAGGAGGCCCGGGCATATCCCTTGATCCTCGAATAAAACAAATCAAATCAAATTAAGATCAAATAAAATCAAGAGACACTTTTGTGAGAAATTATAATTATTATAAGATATGTACCAATGAGCCATGCATCACCAGCTGCTCCTTGTTCGAGGTGCATTCCCACAGAGCTGTTTTGTAAAGCGTGGCACATCTTATTTACTTTAAAATAAAAAATGTTCTTTATTTGACAAAGAAAAGAGACTGAAATATCACTGTAGTATCACATTTTAATTAACTGCGCAAAAGAAGGCAACACAACCAATGTGCCAACATGTCGACACTGAAATGTGCGAAAGAGTACTCCTGAGGGTTCGTAGGATTCGGTCTTACTGAAGAACAAATCCTAAATAAGAAAACTTTCATGAAAGCCACAATCTTCGTAAAAACTTTGTAAGTATGGCGCAGAACAAATTTATTCGTGGGAATGTTCATGAATAAGGCCCACTGCTGATTGCGCACAGCTGTATCTCGGCAACGGGTTGGCCGATTTTGGTGATTGACCCTTCTACCTAATCATTAGAGCCAATAGAATCAGGTGATACTCACCAAAATGAGATTGAAAGGTGCACTGTTAGCGAATAACAATGAGGAAAACACTTGGTGGGGGAGGGTGCAGGCTCCTGCACTAGGAAGGCTTGCCCATGGTCCTAATACTCACCATTTTCTCCAACAATGATTTCCATGTAAAACACAGACATAAAGCTTTCAGAATCTACCACGGATTTTGCAGAAAATTAACTTTTCTCAGCAAAACAGCAAATGTTTACAATTTTTACTCTTGCTATCTTTATGAACTCATTTCTACTGTTGCTCTTCTTTTGCTGATATGTTGCAGATGCTTTAGAATAGAGTAAAGAGGGGCATATCTTAGGAATCTGTGGACTCTCTGGTCACATTTGAGCTAATGTCTGTGCATATGGCATAAAGCAGCAGAGCAATTGCATCAAACTTGTAGTAACTGGGTTAACTCAGTGGCGCTGTAGGGATTTTAGTGTTTGGTAATTCAGTTCATTGGTGTTAGAATTGTGTTTGGAGCCTGTATAAATTGGCTTCTATCTTACATGGGTAGTGCTTCATTTTTTGCCGTTTCTTCTGGTGTGTTCTCCTCGGGCCTAAAGTCAAGTCTTCCAGATCCTCTCGATGTGCTTCCTCTTCTTTGACTATTCCTTTGTCTCCCTCTTCTTTCTTCCTCCTCTAATTGTGGCCGGTAATGGGTCCGTGCAGAGGCACAGTGCCAGATCAGTTGTTTTGTAAGAGGTACTTTTGTCCTCCCCTCACAAAAGCTCAAGGGATCACAAGTGAGCCTCTGAGTAACAATGGTGTCCTCAGTCATGTTGCACGTCTCCACTTCTTCATTGATGGAGAAGCTTCGCTCCACTTAAGCCTGTCCATGCGAGAAGAGCAGTAACTTCTTGCTGAAGTCCCACAGATCAGTGTAGGAACTCAGACTCTGAGAAAGGAATGAGTCAACCCTGGACACCTCCGAGGGCTTAAAGTTTGCAAATTCCAGTGATTTGGCCTCTTTGGAAAGGGCCCTCTCAAACTGGTAAGAAATCACATCACCTATAATAATGCACAGAGGAATGCCAGTATGAATAAACATAGCATTTTTTACATTTTTTTATCTTTCAAAGAGCCCAATCCACACTAGTTTGATTAATTTTCTATTAATCCCTGACGTTCCTCCATGACTGACATTTGAGGACAAAAAATGCCGAAGTCATTTCCACAGCAGCAGAAGCAGCCCATTTGTTTGCTCTCATGACAAATAAAGTCATGCCAACCTGCCCCATTTCAAAAACAAGTGCAGCTTTTTGTGGAATGTGCTACTTAAATAATATACTACTCAAAATTTGATAGGGATCATAGGAATTTATTTGTGAAATGACATGCAAATTTGGTAACTGCCACTGATGAGCAATATATTGGATAAATGACTAGCAGTCAGACACAAAACACATTTGAAAGTGCATTTAATTTAGTGCATTAAATGAGCGTGCAGCCTCACATTTTGGCTTTCACAAACACTTCATGGTGATGTATATCACTCTGATGTATATAACCTAATTCCATGCTTAAAGAGTAACTGTGGCCCTGGTTATGATAGCATTTTAGGTGTGGGATGTCCGGTGAATTATGCACCCACCTTACCTACACATTTTCTTTGATGCTTAGGTGGCACGTAGTACCCGAATCATTCTCTGTTTGTCATGGTTATGGTTTTTGGTCATGTTTATGTTTGGGTTCTGGGTTCATGATTTTGTCTTTTATTTATTCTTTTTGGTTATTGTAATTCTCAGGTTTTTAGTTCATTCCATTTATCAGTTCCATTGCACTTGTCTCCCCTGTCTTGTGATCAAGTTGGTTCAGTCTGTCTTATGACGGCCGCATCGGCTGCAGTAGCTCATTGTATTACGTTATCATCAACTCAGAGGTAGGAGCGCATTTGGAAACTCTGCAGTCCAGAGCAAATCTTGAAATAATGAGGAAGGAAAAAAATGAGGCACTCATCAAAATAGATGAAATACCATATTCTATGGCAAGTTTTAAAAAGCATCGCATTGCAAAGCAGAAGTGACCATCAAAGCGTGGGTTCGCTCCCCGCCACATATCAACCAGCAGTAGTCAGCTGCTCCTTTCAGAAGTAGCGCGCAATTGGCCAATGTGCTACAGGGATGCAAATTGAGAAGGGTCCGCTGGGAAGGGTTATGTAGATTAAAGTTCCCCTAGGTGCCTCCTGTTGACTAGACAGTCGCTGATAAGGAAGATTATGAGCACACTTTTGTTTAGGCATCCTCCGCCTTCGTTCTGAGTTTGCGTAACGCCAACTAGTGAAAATATTAGTAAGCCTTCGAAATGGCTTTGTAACCCTTTCCAGACTGATAGATGTCAATGACTTTGTTCCTCATCTGTTCTTGAATTTCTTTAGATCATGGCATGGTGTGTAGCCTTTTGAGATCTTTTAGCCTGAGTCACTTTGTCAGACAGGTTCTATTTAAGTGATTTCTTGATTCAACAGGTCTGACAGTAATCAAGTCTGTGTGTGCCAGTGAAATGGAACTCAAAAAATGTGCTTAATCACAGTAAATTCATGATTTAAACGGGGTGCAGGAATTTACTTTTTCACATAGGGCCAGGTAAGTTTGGATAGCTTTTTTTCCTTAAATGAAATCTCCATTTAAAAACTGCATTTTTGTTTACTTGGGTTATCTTTGCCTAATATCAAAATTAGTTTGATGATCTGAAACATTTAAGTGTGACAAATGTGCAAAAAAAAATCAGAAATCAGGAAGGGGGCAAATACTTTTTCACTGCACTGTAGATAAAACATGTCTGTAAGGAAACTTTAATATACACAAGAAACGCCCGCGTTTGAACACCCTCGGCCTGACTTATGAAGTGTCCCAGAACAATTACACAATAACCAATGTAGAATTCCACAGAACATACATTTACAAATACAAAAATTCCCGAGGTCCCACAAAAATTTTGGAAAATTCAATTTTTTTTCACTAATCTAGAGCCCCGCATATATATGATCGTTCCCTAAGGTATAAGGTAAGGTAACCCCATAGCTCAAATCCTTCATCAAAATCAGTCCACAACAAAGTTTTTTTCAAAAACGCCAAAAATGCCATTTTTTCCCCAAAAAAATGGTCCGATCTGAAAGTCTTTCCTGGCCTGGATTCCCTACATTACCGCAAATGTTTTGGCATGGGTAACTAGTTTACTGATGCTGACTTTAGAGGTGCACACACGCACAGACAGACAGACAGACAAAGAACTGATGACAATACCCTTCGGCCTGAAGTCGGGCCGAGGGTGAAAACCAAAAAATTACTTTTTTCTGGTGAAACTCTGATCAGACAGCGATACCAGAATGCAACGCTGTTCTTTTGTTTAGAACACATACTGTGTGTTATGATCCAGACCAGGAATTATATTAGGAAGCAGAACACAATCCAATAGTAGGGTTTATTGATAGTAATGCAGTAGACAGTGGGACAGAACTGTGGCAAACCAGGGCGTGGCAACGCTTCTCAACCATGTGAAGACACCCAGCGCAGCAAATTCTTTTCGCCCTTGCTCTCACCACTGAGTGCCCTTTTAAGAACCTTGGACAGTGGCACTCCCTAAACTCACGTAAAACTGGACAGTTCCCACCAGCTGCGAGTCATAAGGCTCGACGGGCCAAGGAAAAAGTCCCAGCCTCCTGGTTGAGGCAATGTTACAGGTGTAACATAAAGTGGACACCAACGCAAAAAAACGAACGACTCTGAATATTTAATGAAGAGTCTGGGGGGGGGGGTAAATACAAAGATCATGAGAAGCAATAATCAAAAGCAAGCAGGCGTTGGCACGGACGGGCGTGAGCAAATGGGAAGTTGTAAGCCGGATGCAGGGTGAGGAACCAGAGGAAGCTCCAGCCGCCGCTTAAATACCCGCACGCCCCTCCCTGGCCCAGGTGGCATTGATGGTACTCCCCCTACTGCGCCGATGGTGATCCTGCAGGGCATGGGGCACAACAAAGATTAGTGGGTGCCAAATCCACATGGACCCATAGGGGAAAAGAGAGAGAGAGAAAAAAAACTAAAAATACCAGGCTTGTAACAGGCTACAAGAATGTTGAGCAAAATATCCTGATACATGGTGGAATTTATCATGCCATTACTCTTAACAGTGCCCTGGACCTCTTGAATTAAAACAGCCCCAAAACACGACTGATGTACCATCATATTTTACAATGAGTATGAGGTGCTGCTTCTTGTATGAACCTCTGTTTCAACGCCAAACATGCTGATGCTGCATCAAACCAAAACGTGCAATTTTGGTCTCATCTGACTAAAGAACCTTGTTGGAAAACCTTCCAAAGAGCCTGCAGTTGAGGAAGTGGCACCTGATGGTACTTTTTGAAACATGGTGGCCCCAAGATGCCATCAAGGCCTGAAATTCTGTCACAGTAATTCTTGGGGATATTGTTGCTTCTCTCACCATCAGATCATTTAAAATCAAGCTGGTGAAGTCAAACCTCTTGTGTTTCTGTAATTGTCACCTCCCCCTTTCCAGCAACCTGCGCTTCTTTTAGAGGTATTGTTGCCTTAATTGGTTTGGGATCTTGCGTGCCTCCCCATCCCACGTGTAATTCATTGGTATGCCCAGTTCCCTTGGGTTTGTGTGGTGTATGTAAGCCTTATTTCCATGTTGCAGAGTTGCTGAATTGCCATGATTTATGCTCTCGAGCTACCAGTCAGGGGTACGTTTCCCAAAAGCGCAGATGCTGACTTACATAGTTGGAACCACTGACTGTGTTTGGACGAACTGTGTGAGTTGCGAACTAAGGCTTACTTAGTAACTACGCTTTTAGGAAACGCACCCCCCTTTACATCTTTTAGACCATCTTCAGAAATGGTCACATTCTGGCACATCAAAATATTTCAACTTCAACAGCAAACTCCAATTTTCGCCCGGAAGAAACTCACCTTTTTAGAGCCCCTAGAAATAAACATTTGGTTTCAGGACTTATCTATCTACCCCAGGCCTCTAACAGAAAAAAGGTTTAAGTTAATAAATCTACAGAATACACTAAATCAGTGGTCTTCAACATTGTTCCTGGGGACCCACTGTGTATGCTGGCTTTTGTTCCAACCACAATTGTAATCGCAGGATTTTAAAAAGCTGTGAATGTCTTAATTAGTTGTTTTTCATGTTTAGCATTGTTACTTACCGTCTTTGGCCAAATGTTACATAGAAACATCCATACATGCTATGAAGAATATAATATCCTTGAAGATAGTGGTTTTATTTCTGTACTGCAAGAAATTTCAAGCATTATAACATTTCAAACAAATCAAATTGGACACTGAGGAACCCCAAATTAGGCTACAGGACTCAAGTGTTTCAAGTTATTTAAAAAACTTCCGGTGAACTTAATTAGACCAACATAACATAGAAATGGTTTGACTCTATCATTTGCATGTTGAATAAATTTGTTGTGATGTGCCAATTAGTTTTCACCAATTCGGAGCCAACTAGATCTTTAATTTGATTGATTACATTGTTTTCTCTCATTGCAATGCATTGGAAATAACAGCATAAAATATGGGTATGGCATATTTTTAATTTTTTGATGGCAAACATAGCAATTTCTGTTATCTTTTGAGTTGAGAGGGCAAATAACTGCTCTTAACATTAAACTTAATTAAGACAAATTAACAGCTTGTAAAAATTCTGCGAATGCCACTATGGTTGGAACAAAAGCCAGCATACACAGTGGGTCCCCAGGAACAATATTGAAGACCACTGCACAAAATTAATCACAAGGTAAGTACATCATCCTCGTGTGAGCATTAAAAATTCTCCTAGCCAGGTATCCGCTATCCTGAGATTTCTCCCTTGGTGTAATTCCATTGCATTATCCATATGATTTAAGATATCTTTAGAAAATACACCGCTGTGACAGTAACTTAGCCTCAAAACAGTAAGACCCAGAGAAGCACTTTATCTGTTCCATTCAACAGATGACGACAGGCAAAATACTCCGAATCTGCTGACACTTTGTCATGAGCCGTGTCAGACTGGGGCTATTATTTTACCATTGGAAATAGGGTTGGAATGAGGCAGCTTGAAGAAATTAAAGTGATATCAAAGATCTCAAGAGCTCTCCATCAGCTAACACACCAGGGACACATCAGTGCCTCACCAGGCCAGTTCCCCAGGGACCCTCCCACTGCATTTCTTGGTCTCATCAGAGGCAGTTAGGGCCACATACTTTATAACCACCTTTCACCCACACTAACGCTAAAACAGCAGGCCGCGCATATTTAATTTCATGTTGCTATACAGCTGGAGAATGCTCTGAATATTAAAGCCCATGAAAATGGTTCATGCAAATGAGCTGAGTTATCCTATTTGAAGGACCCAGTATGCTGGGTCTCAAGAGGCAACATAGTGGAGTGGGGGAAGAGGGGGCTGCATGGAGGCAGTCGTCTGAAATACACAGAAGAACTAATCTATTGCAGAGAAGTTCAATTACTGGTCCAGAGGTAGACAGTATGATTGAGAACCAAGGGACCCAGAGAGCGAGCTGGAGTCTAGTGTAAGTGCTGTGATTTTCATTTGAACAAAAATCTGATTCCCATGACTATGACTTTATATGGCGGGGGGGGGGGGGGGGGGGGGGTTCACTATGAAATCAGAAGGAACAAATCACAAACACACAGGATCTCTCCAAAGTACAGTGCCATCAGCAAAATAGCATAGCAAAATAAGTTACTTATGCTATATACTGGCAACAACTGGATTTCATATCAAAATACAAGAATGAGAGAATGAGTATAAACAATCATGATATTTACATTCATGTTGTGAATGCGCTTCCATTTTTCAGTAGAACCATTTCTCTAATTTGTGACATCTCCATTGATTTTTTTTGACCCAAATTGTTCAATTAAAGTTGTCAAGTCTGCCTATTTTTGTGCAAATTTCCCTGCTTGAAAAAGGGATGGGAACAGTCTGCAGAGTTTTGGAACTGGATTCCACTCAATGACCAAACTTCTTTTTTTCACAGTCTTCAATTTATTTCAGTTGCAATGCCATGATTGAAGCGGGTCATTAATCAGCAGGTGAAAATCTTTAAACAAAACAAATGAACAAACAAAAGAAAAGATGTATATATACACACATATAACCACACATTTTCCCTCTATGTGCAGCAGAGAAATGCACATCGACTCCCATGCAATTTGCAACGTTGTACAGAGAAAGTCAAACGCCTATAGCCTTATGCAGAAACTCTGCCACGAGGGTGCTGACAATGTTACTTGTACAAAGCGATACATTTATACGTGAACATGTTGATTAATTAAGGGTTAAATTATTATGCATGCCCCACTTCAACTTATTATAACGATATTTATTTAAATCACGTTAATCATAAACACATCTGTAAGCACAGCCAATGCACGAAATCACATGCGTAAGACCACTGCATTTAGCCCATTTTTTCTCCCAAGCCAAGCGAAGCCAAACATTAACCGCGCTGCCTAATCAGCCAATCGCACAGCGTGCGAAGCGATCAAACAGAGAATAAACAACCACTTGAACCAAAGAGCAGCAAACACAAACAGACCAACCGTGCACAATCAGATATTCGCGTGACAAGCTCGGGGATACACTGACAATGTAACGCTCATAAAGTTCATGAATACATTGTAGCGATGTCAACCGCGTTGGCACCAACTCTCGATTCAGACAGTCCGCTCATACAGTCCGTTTATATGAAAGTTTTCAGTCTTACCGGCTGCCTCTCTACTTCTTTGACTCTCCTAATCGTTGCACAGGCTTGTCATGTGTGAGTTGCGTTGAGTGTTTAACAGCTCCTTCCTCGGTTACGGTGGGCTTATTTTAATGGTCCGAGTCGCGTGCTCATTTTGCTTGGTTCCTTCCGCTTACCGGGTCAGGTGAATGCGCGGCTGATTTTATTTATTCATTTATTTATTTATTAATTTTTTAACCCGTCCATCTATCTACCATTGACTTCACACCTCCCACTCGATCTTCCTGTCGGCAGACTACTGGAAGATCGTCAATCCTCACGTCAAATTTAGGTTCATTCATTATTAAATTTTTTATTTTTTTTTTCCCCATAGTCTGGCTTGACCCTCCAACTATTCCTCCATGGGTAGGAGGACAATGAGCCGCCTGACATCTCTGTGAAGAATGGTAGCCTTCAGTTTTTCTTTGTTAACTGGGTTAGTCAACTTCTGCCTTGAAGATCCTGTAACAGGTGCACAGTAGCTGGGGACCACCTGGACGTTAACATCTCTCACAACGCCTTTATTGTCAGGGTTGGTGCTGACAACTCTGCCAAGTCTGAACTGTCCCCTCAGTGCATTCTGGTCACTCAGCCAAACGATGTCTCCCACAGCAACATTTCTGTGTAAAGTGTGCCATTTGCTCCGTATGAATAGATTGGGGCCAGCAAGTTGTCTCCAGCTCATCCAAAACTTGGCCACTTCTGCTTGTATTGCTCGGAGTTGTTTGAAAGGATAGCTGAAGAAATCAAATGTCGTCAGGTCCCCGCTCTGAGAAGCTCGGCCGAGTAACAAACTGTTAGGCGTGATGTACTGGATGCAATCCTCCCGACTCTGTACCCTGGCATCTATTGGGCGCTCATTTGCAAGATTGGCAGCAATGTAGAGGGCTGTGTGAAACTCACTGTAACTAAGTGGAGACTCTCGGCTAAGGTTTTGGAATGCTCTCTTTACAACGCCGACAGCGGCTTCTGCAGCTCCATTTCTATGTGGTGAGTCAGCAGGAAGGATTTTCCACACCCACTCTGTCCCATTCTTTGCAGCAGCTCCTTCCAGGTTCTCCTTATTTTGACTATCCAGGTATTGGTACAGTTCTTCCAACACTGATTTTGCTCCAATAAAATTGGTCCCCGGATCAGACCAGATTTTCCTTGGATGGCCTCGGATTGCTGTGAACCTTTGGTAAGCCATCAGAAAGCTTTCTGATGACATTGGGCAAGCCAGTTCAGTGTGAACAGCCCTGCTGGCCATGCAGCAAAAAACAACTCCCCAGACCTTCTGTGTTACTCTCTTTTTAATATCATCCTTTACATGGTAAGGTCCAAAAAGATCAACTGATGTAAACTCAAAAGGAGCAGCAGGTTCAGTCCTTTCTGTTGGCAAATCACCCATCATTGGCTGGTACTTCTGGGCTTTAACTTTTCTGCAGTGCACACAGTTATCAACAACCTTTTGGGCTATTCTCCTCCCCCTTACAACCCAGGCTTTTTGTCTCATCTTTAGCAGGGTCCCAGCAACTCCATCATGTGCAGCATTGTGGGCTACCCGAGCTAACAATGTGGATACCCAGGCATTATAAGGCAGGATGGGCACTGCCTTCTTGTCTTCCCTGAAGATTTGCACCCTGCCTCCACATATCAGCAGTCCAGTTTCCTTGTCACGGTAGACCACCAATCAATCAGTGATTGATCTTGGGAAGGATCAATGCGCCCTCTTGTGCTGAAAGGCAGATGTCTCTTAATGCATCTTCTCATTCTCTCACTGAGATGACTCCTGTAGATTTAAACACCTCCCACTTTAGTTTATTTACAGTCGGATTTTGGCTGATAAATCTTTTAGCTGCTCTCCACATCCAAGCGACTGCTCTGACTAGTCGTGCTAGGACACTGAAGCCCATAACGTTCACAAGGCTGTGGATTGCTACAGGTGGCCTCCTTGGCTCCACTGGGACCTGGACTTGACTTTGTATGGATTCTTGATTCAGCTTGAGGTTGGTTGCTTTGGCCCTGGTTAACACAGTAGTAAATGCTTTTCTTTTGCAATTTGTTGATATTTTCCCTTGCTGTAGCCGCAAGTTCTCTAGCCGATTTGATTGGCCATTCCTCCACAGGAGATCTCAGGAATTTAAACCCTCTTGCCACTCGGAACCATCACCAAGGTCTTGGGGGCTGGCTCCTCTGGTGATCATATCAGCAATGTTTTTTGGGCCGGAAATCCACCACCAGTCCTGAATCTTTGTATTACTTTGTATCTCTCCAATTCTGTTGGCGAAGAACGTTTGAAAGCCATAGCTCTCCCGTTGAATTGCTCCAAGGACGGTTTGACTATCGATGAGATGGTACCACCTTTCCACCTGGATCTGGCTGTGCTGCCCAAAATACTTTTTCAGACGACATGAGACCACAGCTCCACATATCTCTGCCTTGACTGAGTCACCCTTTTGATCCAAGGGAGTGAGCCTGGCCTTGGATTCCACTAATCTGATGATTGGACCGTGATCAGACTCCCATCTCAGATACAGGACTGCTTCATAAGCGTGTTCACTCCCATCTGAGAATGTGACTGCCAAAGGACCACCACTGCAGTGAAAGGGAGTCAGTGCCCTTGCAAACTTGACCTTACTGAGTTGAGTGTATTCTTCAAATAGTTTTATTGCATCCTCCCTGAGGTTGTCTGAGAGTGCAGTGTTCCAAGTGTCCCTGACTTGGCTTCCTGCGCTTGACCGCTTGGAATGCTCTTCTCACTAGAATAGCTCCCTTTTGCTTTGCGGGGGTTACCAAGCCAATTGGATCGTACAGACCCGACACCTGGCTAAGAAGTTCTCGTCCAGTCAGGGGGTTGGGTGCCTGGGCTCTTATTTAGTCCAGTAATAGGTCTTTACCGAGCCGCATTTTCTTTCTCCTTTTTGAAAAGTTGATTGCTACCATAACATGAAGTTTGTCTTCCCCTACAACATAGCCGAGACCAAGCGCTTTGTTATCTTCTTCACGCATTTGGTTTGGTAGAATAATAGCTTTTATTTTTCCTCCTTCCAGCTCATTCCTGCATTCTTTCCTCCCACTTTGCCCAGAGAAGACCCAGGGTTTTAGTTGAAATCCCCCAGCTTTCAGGATGTGTTCAACATTAGTGGTAATAACCTTCAAATGCGTGGGATCATTATGGGACGTGAGAATGTCATCAACATAACTGTCACGATGCAGAACTTGTTGCTCCTCTTTAAGTTACGAACAACGTTTACGTGCTGGGTCAAACAATTTGCGCCGAAGAAAACCTTGGCTACAGCAAATATGTTTTAGTGGTTACTTTCATTTTTCCCTCCCTGTACAACCGGAATAAGAAACGGTTTAAACCATCAACTAAATTACAAGGCAATGCGCTAATCATTACTATCGGTCTACTGCTGTCCGGAGATGTCCACCCGTGCCCTGGCCCGTCTCTCACCGAGTTAACCAACAATAACACCATTACTGAAGAGACACCGGGCACTACATCTGTTTCTCAGCTACGTGCTCAGTGTTTGGACAAGCTGCCGTTTGATTATGAACAACAATCCAACCTGTGCTCTTCGGGTGGCCTTGGGGTTGGGCTGTCTGTGCGGGGTGTCGACGCCGGCGTGTCGGTGGTGACGGATGAGCCGGGAGCTTCACAGTGCGGGACGGAGGTGCTGCGGCACGCCGTGTGGGAACCGCCAGGACTGGAGACCAACCTGGATGACGACGGCGGCGGCGTGCCGGAGGGATGCCTGCTGGATGTCGGTGTGTTCCCGATAGTCGCCACGACATCATCCACGCATCGCGACTGTCCAGTACCAAACAAAACTTCCTTGGGACTGTCAAATTTTCAAACTCTCCCCCCTGAACAACACAACTGCCGAGTTCGGTCAGGCTCCCAGCTTTGCTTGGCTTGGTATGTAGGAACACCTAATAGTTTGATTAATGCCTTGTCTGCATTTATTTTACTTTACTCAAGTTCTGCTGCCCTGTTTCTATTCTGCTGCTCTGCATGGCTGATATTTATGTATGTGTACTGCTGCTTTATGTGTATGTGAACTGCTGCGCTGCATGGCTGATTATATGCATGTATACTGCTGCTTTTCATGGCTGACTATATGATTAGATTGCTATCCGTCTGCATGTTGCTGTTCTGTGCTTTTTGTACTGGCTATCATGTATTGTTATGATGTCCTGTAAATATTGTAATGATTGATTTTAACTTCTGTTATTACTGTTTTAGGTTTTTGGTTTTTTTTAACATCTTGCCGAAGGACTGCAGTTGCGAATTAGCCAACTGGCTAAAACTGGCACATTTACAGTAATGTTAATTAATGTGTATTGTCCTTTTACAAATAAAAAAAACCAAACCAAACCAAACCAAAGGTGAGCGAAAGGAGGTAGGTTTGTAGTTTCCCGCATTGCTATTTGAGCGATGCATCCTGCTGGCTTTTCACCTATATTGACTCTTGTGATTGCAAAGTCTCCTATCTCCTCGTCCTCAGAGTCACGCCAAAGGAAACGATGCAGATGCACTTCTCTCTCTTCCAGCCAAACTGAATTATACATTTTCTTTATATCTCCGAGTGCAGCATGAGTTCCTCCCCTAAACCTGAGAAGGACAGCGCGGATCTGGTTTAGGACATCAGGGCCTTTCATGAGCAGATCATTCATGCTCAGACCCCTGAATTTTTGGCTGCTGTTCCACACCAGTCTCACCGGTGTTGTTACTGAATGCGGATTTGGGGCAATGAGATGACTCACATACCAAACTGGCCCCGCCCATTTAGTCGTGACCTCCTGGGATAGCTTAATTGCTGCTCCTCGTTCAAGCATGTCATGTACCTGTGCAGTATAAGCAGCTTTCCAATCCGGTTCTTTTGCCAGTTGTTTCTCAGTCCTGAGGAACGTAGCTTCAACCGCTTTTCTATTATTTGGCAGGGAGGACGGTTCATCTAACCACGGGTACTTGGCGTGCCAATGTGGTTCTTCCGTGTGGCCATCTCCTGTGACATAAGTGAGGCCCTCTCTTACTACCTCAAGCTCACGTTCTTCTGCAAGGGTCATCTCTTTGCCGCCTGGCTGGCAGTTGCCACAGCGACACCCCCCACATCTTGGCTCACAGGCTGCACCAATGCTGTCCCATTTCCACCGTTCCAGGAAGTCTCTATATGTGGTTGCTGTCCTTGATACTTGGGTCACATGGGTGAGTTCTTCATACCTGACAGCAGCCGTTCGCATTGACCTTGCAAAATGTGTCTTGGTCAGGTGGGCTGACACAGTGAGCTCCTCAAAGAGTTCTGGATGTGTTCCTCCAACTACTTTTCCTAGGGGGCCATCCCAAAGCACGAGGTCCCCTACAGCCCTGATTCTCTGTGGGGTTAGCTGACCCTCTCTGTGACTTATGAGAAGGCTAATGTCCCTAGGTCTCTTAAGTTCATCCAGTGGCACATCAGGAAAGATCCTCTGGAGCTGCTTTGCTGTGACGTGTTTGTGAATGTCTGCAATGGTGTCAAGTCCATAGCAGACCAGCTGATGGGGTTTGAGGGTCCCTTTGGGTGTTTTCACTCCGATTTTCAAGAGGTAAAGTCTTGTTCTCACATTTATTTTCATTCCTCCGACTCCATGAATAATAAGTGTGATGTCCTCACTCTTGAGGTTAAGCTTGCTTGCAGCTTTATGGGTTATGTAATTTGTATCAGAACCTAAGTCAATCAGGGTTCCAACCTTTTGCCCATCATTAGCTGTAACTTCAAGAAGCATCATTAGCACTGGTAATTCCTTAGCCCATATTCCACTAAGAGGTCTGGCTGGTCTTTTAAAGTGGTGAAGGTTCGAGATGCAGTGTTTGAGAACACATCTTTGCACCGTTTTGCCAGTTCCGGTGGGAGCTTCCTGAGGAATTCCTCTTGATCCTCTGTGTATTTCTTTCTGCTCTTATCCTCTTCTGGACCAACTGTGCTCCTCCTCTGTATGCGGTTGCTTCTCTTTGCATCAGCATTTGGGCACAGGTAGTAATGATGCTCAGGACCATTTCCCTCCTTACAGTCTGGATTTCTGCATAGGTAGCCAGGTTTGCAATTTGAGCTGTCGTCATGAGCTTCTAGACACCTCTTACATGCATCTAATCTTCTCACAGCAGATTCTTTATTGGCTAATGCCATTGCCCGGAACTGCTTACAAAAGTAGAGTTTCCTCCTGTGCTTCCCATCACCACAAACAACACAGCCTGTAGGGTCACTTCTTGATTTAGCTGATTTGGTTCTGGCATACTTTGGTTCCATTTTGGTTTCTCTCCTGCATGGCTCCTCTTCTCTTAATTGCTCAAGTTGCTCATAAATGGTTTCCTGTTCTTTCAGGAATGCCAAAAGACTATCAAATCTATTATCTGGCACCACACCATTTCTCCTGTCGGCTGCATACACAAGCCATTCTTTTATCAGGGTTCTGGGAGCTTACTTTCCATTGACCTCGTCACAAGTGGGTTCCTAATGGCTCCGGTGTTTCCCAGGTCACTCAGATCCTGAAGTGCTTTTTCCACCGCTTGAATTAGCGTCACTATCCTTCTTGGCTGATGTCCCCTGACAGCTGGAATTTTCTGCAGCTCCTCCACTATCTCAATGGCGATGGCTGTCTGATTTCCATACCGGTTCTCGAGGACACGGAAGATGTCATCTGCAGAATTATAGGAGTTGAGGTGAAGGTCTCTTCTAATCTTGTCATCCACACTGTCCAGGAGTTGGACCTTCCTCACCTCCTTTGAGCCACTAGGTTCTCCTTGTTTCTGTAGCGCTTCCCAGTCCCTTCTCCAGCGATGGAAATCACGCTTTGTTCCTGCAAACTTTGGGAGTGAAGCAGGCTTCAATCTAATGGAGGGTTGAGGAAGAAAAGTGGGACTCCCTATTGAGTCCTGCTCACCAGAATTCTCTTCTCTAGTTGCCTGTATGAATTCTGCTGTCCTTGCAACTAGCCTGGGAACATAGAGCTTGAGATCTCGCAGATGCTTCTGGACATCCTTCAGAGCTTCTGGAGGGGCCCACCTTTTCCATCGGTTGTGAACCTCTTTTGCAGCTCTGACCAGATCTCCCGCCAGGTTGAGGACAAAGTCATATGCTTCTCTACTCACTCCTGGTTGCATGGCAGCAGCACGTTCGCACTCCGTCTCTGCTGCCTGAAGTGCAATGGACATCTCATCATCCCCAAAAGTGTTCCACAGAGTATATTGGATCAAATCTCTGACCTCCCTTAATTTATCTTCACACTCACGTGCAGTCTTTTCCAGGTCAGCCTGTTGCTGCTCAGTTAACTCAACTTCTGTGTCCTGCTTTGCCTCCAAGCTTGCAATAATGCTGGCCTCTACATCATCATTTGCTGACATGACTTTCCCAGCTTCCATGGTGAGTTCATCAAGATTTGACTTTAATTCCTCTTCAGTCATGTCCCTGTATGTTCGGGATATGTTATTAGCAAGACGAGAGAACGATCTTTTTGCTGTTGTTCTCTCCACCTTTAGTTGCTCAACTGATTTTGCTTCAGCTTAGTCAGCCATCTTTAGCTTCTTGGTTGTGACTACTTTTCTTCTTTTTTTTTTTTAATTTAATTTTTATTACTCACAGCTCTCTGGCCCTGTCGGTTTTCACTGTCAAGTCTGCCTATTTTTGTGCAAATTTCCCTGCTTGAAAAAGGGATGGGAACAGTCTGCAGAGTTTTGGAACTGGATTCCACTCAATGACCAAACTTCTTTTTTTCACAGTCTTCAATTTATTTCAGTTGCAATGCCATGATTGAAGCGGGTCATTAATCAGCAGGTTAAAACCTTTAAACAAAACAAATGAACAAACAAAAGAAAAGATGTATATATACACACACATATAACCACACATTTTCCCTCTATGTGCAGCAGAGAAATGCACATCGACTCCCATGCAATTTGCAACGTTGTACAGAGAAAGTCAAACGCCTATGGCCTTATGCAGAAACTCTGCCGCGAGGGTGCCGACAATGTTACTTGTACAAAGCGATACATTTATACTAGAACATGTTGATTAATTAAGGGTTAAATTATTATGCATGCCCCACTTCAACTTATTATAACGATATTTATTTAAATCACGTTAATCATAAACACATCTGTAAGCACAGCCAATGCACGAAATCACATGCGTAAGACCACTGCATTTAGCCCATTTTTTCTCCCAAGCCAAGCGAAGCCAAACATTAACCGCGCTGCCTAATCAGCCAATCGCACAGCGTGCGAAGCGATCAAACAGAGAATAAACAACCAATTGAACCAAAGAGCAGCAAACACAAACAGACCAACCGTGCACAATCAGATATTCGCGTGACAAGCTCGGGGATACACTGACAATGTAACGCTCATAAAGTTCATGAATACATTGTAGCGATGTCAACCGCGTTGGCACCAACTCTCGATTCAGACAGTCCGCTCATACAGTCCGTTTATATGAAAGTTTTCAGTCTTACCGGCTGCCTCTCTACCTCTTTGACTCTCCTAATCGTTGCACAGGCTTGTCATGTGTGAGTTGCGTTGAGTGTTTAACAGCTCCTTCCTCGGTTACGGTGGGCTTATTTTAATGGTCCGAGTCGCGTGCTCATTTTGCTTGGTTCCTTCCAGTTCCCGGGTCAGGTGAATACGCGGCTGATTTTATTTATTTATTTATTTATTTATTTATTTTTTAACCTGTCCATCTATCTACCATTGACTTCACAAAAGTGGCGGGTAGAAAAGTGAAAAAATTCATTCAGAATGGTCTGACCACAGGTCACTTTGCAACAGTCCATTTTAAATGAGCCTTGGCCCACAGAACACGATCGTGCTCAACAATGGTTTCCTTTTTGCATGACAGAGTTTTAGGTGGCATCTGCGGATGGCACGGCGGACTGTGTTTACAGACAGTGGTTTCTTGAAGTATTCCTGGGCCCATTTAGTAATGTCAATGACAGAAACATGTTGGTGAGGGATCCAGTGGCGTCTAAAGGCCCAGTCACACAGCGAAAACGCATGAATTACGCATGAATTACGCACAGATTTTCGTTTCTGCGCAGAGCGTACGTCGTATGCGTAATTCGTAGGTGGAACGAACGTGGACTGTCAGTGATTGTAAGTGGATGTGCGTCAAAGGCGGTTTGTGCGTGTTTTTGAGTTTTGAACGGTTCAAAAATTTTCCGACGCACAACTCTGCGTTGGTGTGCGTAATTCATGAGTCGGCATGCGTAGTTTATGCGTCGAGTATGCGTAACTATGCGCGGGACACTCGTCGGCCGTCAGTGCTTATGCGTCAGAACTGGTTTGAATCCGCGCACGTCCACGTCCGTCCACTGATGCCCCACGTTCATATCACGCATGAAACGCGCACGTATCACGTTCATTCCACTGACATCCACTGACAATACGTGAAGCGTTCGTGTTTGGACGTGCTCCGCCGGTGATTCATGCGTCGGGCGTGCGTCGAATGTTCGTGGAATACTGCACCGTGTTTGCTATTATGCGTCGACGTGCGCGATATGTCAGTGATTGTAAGTAATACTTGCGTGGTTCATGCGCGATTCATGCGTGATTCGTCCGAGATTTCTACCCCCGACACCCCGAAAAATTGGTCAATTTCTCAACGCACAAGCACGCACAAACCCAATCTGTGCGTGATTTGTGAGTGATTTGTGCGTAATCGGCTGTGTGACTGGGCCTTAAGGGCCCGAAGATCAAGGGCATCCAGTGAAGGTCTTCGGCCTTGTCCCTTACGTACAAAGATTTTTCCAGTTTCTCTGAATCTTTTGATGATGTTATGCACTGTCGATGATGAGACCTTCAAAGCCTTTGCAATTTGACGTTGAGGAACATTGTTTTCAAAGTATTCCACAATAATTTTACGTAAGCCTTCACAGGTTGGAGAGCCTCTGGCCATCTTTACTTCTGAGAGACTCAGCCTCTCCAAGACATCCCTTTTAGAGCCAATCATGTTACGCACCTGATGCCAGTTAACTTGCTAAACTTTCTTTCAGCTGATTCTCTTATATATTATTATCTTTTTCAGCCCTTTTTCACCTGTGCCCCAACTTTTTTGAGATGTGTCGCAGCCAGAAAATTTGAAATAAGCTCATTTTCTGGATTAAAATGTAAAATGTCTCAGTTTCAGCATCTGGAAATGTTATCTATGTTCTACTGCAAATAACATATTGGCTCATGTGATCTGAAAGTCATTACATTTTGACTTTATTCACAATTTATACTTCATTCCAACTATTTCGGAATTGGGGTTGTATATATTTGCTTTATGCGATAGGAATGACCAGGAAACTCTTTTCTTGCCAATAAAAAATAATGAATGGACTTAGCATTCAGAGGTCCAGGGCCTTTCAGACACTTTGAGGCGGTCTGCTACACTTTGATATTTTTAAGTTTTTCATCTAACAAACATCTATGCAAAAGTGGCACACATGGTGATATTCCAGAAAACCTCAATAATAATAATATGCGAGTAAAGTGAATGTAATGAAATTAGTTTTTATTAAAATTCAGTTTAAACACAACTAGACAAAAACCTACTTTCAAATCTTGTTAAAAACACACTATAAATATATCTGGCCTAAACTTTTAAAGTTTGAACCTTGTAAACATAAATGGCTACATGTTGGCTACATTAAAGTAAGACGAGCATTCAGAAATTTGATGAAGTTTCATTACAAATTGTAAATAAGTAAGACTAACTGAAGCCAGTGGCTCTTTCAAATGAATACTGACTAGATGGGTGTATCACACCTGTAACTGTTCCCTCCCCCTGTCAGTGTCCATGTGCCAATGACTGTCCATCTGTCAATGGCTTTCATTGTCCACCTGTCAATGGCTCTGCCAAGGCATTGTAGTTACCTTCCCCCAAAGCTTTGCAAGCTACTGGAAAGTAAGTAAGTGTCACTGTGGCTCTCTGGTCCCAAGTGCAGTCTATCACAGGCAACCCAGTTCCAAAAGTGTGTCCAAAACCAAAAGAGTTTACAAAAATCCTCTTCCACTGTAAGATATTCTGCCCTCAGCTGCACACCAGGCTCCCTTGCAAGAAGAAACCGCAGTGTTGGTGGAGTGATATCTGCATCACTTTCTGTCTTCCATGAAAGTGGATGCTGTTTGGCCTGGGGCCGTGCTCTCTTCCTAGCTGGTGCAGGTGGAATGTTCTCCACATCACTGTAAAAAATATTTTAAAAAAATATTTTAAGTATAATTAATATTGTAATATTATAAGTTGGTCTTTCATTATCTTTTTAAAACATTGAATTCACCATTAAAAAACAGAGACATAATGACACAAATCTGCATATCTGATGTAACTTTGTTCTATAGCCCATCTGACACATAGAGAAGGTCATCTATCATTCACACCTAATCTGTATCCAATTTACACATTTTCAGTTTCAGTTTTGGTTCACACCTTTCATAACAGAGACAAATGCATACTAATTATCAAAACAACAGTATCCTGAGACAATTTCTTCGGTTTCTTTGTGTTTACATCATTTGTAGCCTATATGCTACAATATATGTACAAAACCCAAACCAGTGAAGTTGGCAGGTTGTGTAAATCGTAAATAAAAACAGAATACAATGATTTGCAAATCCTTTCTAACCTATATTCAATTGAATACACTGCAAATACAAGTTACTTAATGTTCGAACAGGTAAACTTTGTAATTTTTTGCAAATATTAGCTCGTTTGGAATTTAATGCCTGCAACATGTTTCAAAAAAGCTGGCAGAAGTGGCAAAAAAGACTGAGAGAGTTGAGGAATGCTCATCAAACACTTATTTGGAACATCCCACAGGTGAACGGGCTAATTGGGAACAGGTGGGTGCCATGATTGGGTATAAAAGCAGCTTCCCTGAAATGCTCAGTCATTCACAAACAAGGATGGGGCGAAGGTCACCACTTAGTGAACAAATGCGTGAGCTGATTGTCGAACAGTTTAAAAACAACATTCCTCAACGAGCTATTGCAAGAAATTTAGGGATTTCATCATCTACAGTTTGTCGCTAGATCTGCAAGTGCAAGTTAAAACTCTATAATGCAAAGCGAAAGGCATTTATCAACAGCACCCAGAAACGCCGCCAGCTTCGCTGGGCCCTAGCTCATCTAAGATGGACTGATGCAAAGTGAAAAAGTGTTCTGTGGTCTGACGAGTCCACATTTCAAATTGTTTTTGGAAACTGTGGACGTCGTGTCCTCCGGACTAAAGAGGAAAAGAACCATTCGGACTGTTATAGGCGCAAAGTTCAAAAGCCAGCATCTGTGATGGTATGGGGGTGTATTAGTGCCCAAGGCATGGGCAACTTACACATATGTGAAAGCACTATTAATGCTGAAAGGTACATACAGGTTTTGCAGCAACATATGTAGCCATCCAAGCAACCTCTTTTTCATGGACGCCCCTGCTTATTTCAGCAAGACAATGCCAAGCCACATTCTGCACGTGTTACAACAGCATGGCTCCGTAGTAAAAGAGTGCGGGTACTAGACTGGCCTGCCTGTAGTCCAGACCTGTCTCCCATTGAAAATGTGTGGCACATTATGAAGCGTAAAATACGACAACGGAGACCCCGGACTGTTGAACAACTTAAGCTGTAAATCAACCAAGAATGGGAAAGAGTATCTGAAAAGCTTCAAAAATTGGTCTCAGCAGTTCCCAAACGTTTACTGACTGTCGTTAAAAGAAAAGGCGATGTAACACAGTGGTAAAAAAGCCCCTGTGCCAACTTTTTTGCAATGTGTTGCTGCCTTTAAATTCTAAGTTAATGATTATTTGCAAAAAAAAAAAAAGTTTCTCAGTTTGAACATTAAACATCTTGTCTTTGCAGTGTATTCAATTGAATATAAGTTGAAAAGGATTTGCAAATCATTGTATTCTGTTTTTATCTACGATTTACATAATGTGCCAACTTCACTGGTTTTGGGTTTTGTACAAGCTACCAAATGGCTGACTTGGTTAAAGCACCGCATTGCGAAGCAGAAGAGTCTGGGATCGAGCCCCAGTCAGAGTAACACAAGAGTGGTCATTGTGCTACAGGGATGCATGCTGGAAAAGGACTGCTGGGAAATGTAAGATAAAATGGTTGTCTTCCAAATTTGGGTTGGATTGAAGATGGCAAATTGAAAAGATAAAATTACTCCGGTGATTTTCTATGGAACGGTTTTCTATAGAAACTTTTTTTCTATAGGACTTGAGGTAGTAAAGTTCAATAGAATTCTACTGGATTCCTATAGCACATTTATAGGAATTCCTATTGCACATTTTTTGCAGGGGATCTGGGAGTGATTGCCGGCCATACCCTCACAGGCTCTAGCCATTGTGCCATAGCAGTTAAAAAAGCCAATCGGATGCTGGGATACATTGCCAAAAGTATTGAGTACAAATCCAAGGAGGGGAAGCTTCTTTTGCACAACACATTCATCAGACCACGTCTGGAATAGTGTGTACAGTTCTGGGGACCATACTTTCAGAAAGATATAGAGGCTTGAGAAAAAGTTCAAAGAAGAGCCACTAAGATAATTTCGGGTATAAAAGATGAAAGCTATGAGAAGAGGCTGAAGATCCTTAATCTCTTTAGTCTTAGGAAAAGGAGACTCCGGGGTGATCTGATTGAGGTCTTTAAATATGTTAAAGGGATTAACAAAGTGAATTATGTAGGATTCCTTCGGCCAAGTTTTGTTCGTAGAACTCGGGTTCACAAATGGAAGTTGACCAAAGGTAAATTTAGCACTGATATTTGGAAATATGTCTTCACCCGAAGAGTAATTTTGATGTGGAACAGCTTGCCTGACCATATTGTTGAGGCAGAGACCTTGGGAGTTTTCAAGTGCAGACTTGACTGAAAGCTAGACACCATTGAGTCATTGAGTATATGGCAGCATGCCCTAATAAAACAACGAAATTCAGCACCCCCCTCCCTGTCCACTGATTCAGCTCCACTTTATCAAGTCAGACCCTCAGCAATCACATCCAGCTGAAAATGCTCAACTCGCAAAAGCCTTAATTAAAGACCTGAACTCTTCAATCCTCCATTAAGAAACCTTCACCACCATCCACAACCCAGGTTTACTACAGATGAGAAAAGCTGCGTTTCTGAGATTTATGGTCTATTTTCTTTAGGGTTCTGATAATTAGCCAGCAGTCAGTTGAAAAGTATTTTGTTGATGGCAGCAGATGTTCAAAATATTGGTTCAGAAACTAGCAGGTAACACCTCCCCAATGTACTCCAGTGACAACCATATGCTTATCAGCATGTTTTTGGGCTAATAACGCAGGACATGGTCCTCACGCTCGGATAACATGAAAGCTCTCCGATCTGCAGTATTAGTCACTGAAGCCAAGGCTTAACGAATAGAGTATTAGACTTTGCAGCAGACCGTTTGCTATTTAGCGTATTGTAGAGCACTTTAATCGTGATTTACTCATTTCTCAAATTTTTGGCCATCCATAATCTTGATACTTTTAATGGTATGATAAACAGTACTTTGGGCTGTGATGTAAAATGTGATGTGATATGTGTAAAATGTAAATATCAACATTGCAATGATTTGCAAATCATAGAAGCCCAACATTTAACTGAGAGCAGAACAAAGACAACGTATCAAATGTTCTAATTTTTTGAAGAATACCAGCTCACTCTGAATTTGATGCCGGAAACACATTTCCAAAAAGTTGGGACTGGGCATCAAAAGACTGTAGAAGTTGTATGATGTTAGAAAAATACACTGGTGGAACATCTCGCAGCCAATTAGGTTAATCCCTCCCACTAACTTCAGCCCATGGATGGGCCACTATGAATAATTGCATTTTTATACCATCAAATATTGTGCCACTTTGGAGAGCTATATCCCTTAAAAGCTGAAGGACTGCAGTATTTTAACTGCATAACAGTGGCGGCTGGTGATCTGGCGATAGGGGAAGCTCAAACTCATCCCTTAAAAATAATGATTCGTGATGACCAGTTTTTAATCATTCATTTAAATTATCATTACAGAAACTCAGAAAACTCTCAACATTATCAGGTGTGGTCAGTTTTCATTCATAATGCATACCTGTCAACTGTCATGCATTCAACGTGACGTTTATTGGCATATTTACATTCCTCTGCTGTAGTCAGCAATTATTCAATCAAGGCATATGCTAGAGATTCACGCACAAAATTGAAGTGTTTGTACATGGAGATTTATCAGTTTTACGTGCATTATGACTCTGGTCTGCTCTACACTTTTCTTTACTCAGGGGCTTGAAAGATTTTATTTTTGGGAAATTTATGGGCGACGATGCCTCTGCTTGCATCGGCCTTATTGTTGTAGCCATTAACAAGGCAGATATTTGGCATTTTCCCAAAGGATAAATACAGAATTACGAATCACTGAGTCCAAAGCCATTGACAATGTATTCTCTGCTGCTGCCTTGGTTCCTCTCATGACCGAAGAAAAATTCTTTATAAGATGATTGCAATTTGCAGTGATTAAAATGTGTATAAATTTGTATTTGCTGATTAGAATTGGTAATGACCAATGCACAAAGGATGTATTTATCTGAAAGATTCCGTGGTCCAAATCTTATTTTTAGATGAACAAGCACTTGAAGATGCTTATAAAGAGAAATGAAACACATCATTTGAATGCAAAAATGGGCACAATTCAATCTTTGTTTTCATTTAAACAATAATGAAGCCTTGGTTTGATGGCCTGACAAAAAAATGCAGAAAATCCAAAGTTGTTTTTTGTGTAAAAGGTAGCCTACTAAGGCAAGTGAATGAAACATTTAATTTATTTAATTCTTTATTCTTTGCCCTAATATTCCATTAAATAAAAAGGAAGCAGTTTGTTTAACAGCCAATGAATATTTCATATTGTTGGAAAACGTGTTAATTGAGGACAATTATTGAAAACAGGTCTGTTTCAAGAGATGTTTTACACACACACACACACACACACGCACACACACCCATTCATTGTTCAGCAGGAAAATTCCAAATTTCAAACAAAAAAGAGGCCGAATCGATTTTTATTTTTTTTGTGATGTAGGGGGGTCGTGTCAGGAATTAGTAGTGTACTGCCGAACTGCTGGAATGTGTCGCTTCTTCATCACAGCCCAATGTATATCCAAGACATTTTAACTCAGTGTGACTCAGAGTCTTTCCGAATGTTCTCCTTTGTCTCCAAGGAATTTCTGTTTGATGTAGAATGCCTCTTGATATTTACCAGTCAAATCAGCTTCAGTCAATATAAGACACCCCAGCCAAATAAAGAGTTCACTTTTCCCATCAAAAGCCTAAAAAGCATGGTAAACACATGGTGGGGTCTGAAGTTTCCATCATCTCGTTACATATGATTTCCACCGTGGAAAAATTATTATACTCTCGGGAATCAAGAAAGCTGCTTCCCCTGGTCAAAATGTAATGGATGTGGGACAGATGGGATTTAACACCAGTAGTGTACTGTTTACTACGACAGCTTGAGGAGAGAAATTGATTACATTCTTTTGGATTACTTCCAACCCATTCTGTGGATGTTATATTCGCTGTCTCACAGGAGCAAGACAAACCTCTGTCAGAAACTTTTTTATTTTGATTCTTTACACAATGCCAAGATGGATATCTAGGGGACTGCTCTTGACAGTGGTCAATTGGCTTCTCTAATTTATTTCTTTTCCATTTATTTTTCCCCACTTAATTGGTGTGTTCAGAGCTGAAGACTGACATTTTTATTGTAGATTGTCTCTGGACAGTCTTTTCCAACCCTGGCAACCCTGTTAACATCTGCTACCAGTCAAAAACAAGGCCATGCAGACTAACAGTATTAAGATTACCAGACAGGACTCCAAGAATAAGATAAGAATATTGCCCATCAGCGTATGCATATTTATCTCAAGGTAAAATATAAACCAATTGTGAGAAAAACAAAATGATGTGCAAATCATGACAGTCACTTTCACATCCTTGCTCAAAGAACTGTCCAGTGTTCCCCGAGGCAATTTCTTTAAGTTCAATACTGAGATTTTATTTTTCAAAGACAAAATAAAAATGAGTTTCAGTCAATTTAAAGCCCAAGGATATGATATCTGGGATAGCTACTCATGCACTCGGCACAGGGTAATATGAATTCAGTGGAATTTAGAGAGACTAAAATGTTATAAAATGGGATTTAATAGGACTTGCAAGTGATTATTTGAATACATCTGGATCAACAGAAAAAAGCGCTCAATTTTTTCCCCTTAACATTGGCAAACCATTTGAGAATATGAAATGACATGCTCAGTGAAGAAATGTGGTCTCTTTCAAAGTTAGTTCTGAGCATTGCTACACAAAAACAATGATTGATTGATGCTGTAATCAGTGGCAATCACCGGAACCTTTTCAGTTGTTTTTAGTTAATAGCTGATATTAATCAGTAAAGAAATGCCGATAAAAGATCAGGGTTAAAAAAAACTCTCGGCTATCTGTCAGTATTTTTTTCCTTTTGGGTCTGATAGAAGGTTAGGGGGTGACAGTTGAGTATGTGAATGCACTTAGTTTACTTGACATCAACACTGCCCACTCTCCCCTCGTTGATCTCAGACAAGAAAGGCGATGGATTCTCAAGTCTCAAATAAATCTTATTCTCTGTCTCCTGTGAGGTTTCCCGTTAGTAATATTGGACACCCGCGGTGATTGTCATCCATTAACCTTTTCAGTCTTCCATCACTGTTGACAGGTGACACTGGGGGAAGAAGGCACTCTGCATTGTTGTAGAATCGTTTTCCAATAAAGACGCATGCACCCTGAAAGAAGGTGAAACAACTGCAGTGCATTCGGAAATAGTAAGTGCCAAAGACAATTTACATCAGCAGTGAGGCTTGTAGTTACAAGCTGAATGGGTCATTTAAAAGACAGAAGAAGCACAATAGGCTGACTATGACAGTAAAGAAACCAAAACCTTGAAAATTCACATGGCTTTGCATGTACGAACAGAAATGCCAAGATTATTAAGAACTATTATGTATGTACTTATTTATGATTGCCCAGCATATTTATTTTCAAATATCTTTTCTGTGTTTATTTCTGCATTTTTTAACTGAAGCACAGCCTCATTTCCCAAAAAGTTGGGATGCTGTGTAAAATGTAAATAACACCACTGCAATGATTTGAAAATTATAGAAACCCAACATTTTACTGAAAGCAGAACAAAGAAAACATATCAAATGTTCTCATTTTCTGAAGAATACCTGCTCACTCTGAATTTGATGCCGGAAACAAATTTCCAAAAAGTTGGGACTGGGCATCAAAAGACTGTAGAAGTTGTATGATGTTAGAAAAATACACTGGTGGAATATCTCACAGCCAATTAGGTTAATCCCTCCCACTAACTTAAGCCCATGGATGGGCCACTATGAATAATTGCGTTTTTATACCATCAAATATTGTGCCACTTTGGAGAGCTATATTGCTTGAAAGCTGAAGGACTGCAGTATTTTAACTGCATAACAGTGGCGACTGGTGAACTGGCGATAGGGGAAGCTCAAACCCATCCCTTCAAAATAATGATTCGTGATGACCTGTTTTTAATCATTCATTTAAATTATCATGACAGAAACTCAGAAAACTCTCAACATTATCAGGTGTGGTCAGTCTTCATTCATAACGCATACCTGTCAACTGTCATGCATTCGGCGTGACTTTTATTGGCATATTTACATTCCTCTGCAGTAGTCAGCAATTATTCAATCAAAGCACAGACTAGAGCAGCCTCCTAGCCCCCTCCCACGATATAGATGAGCAAGTGGCCACTGTCACATCCTATATTAATTTTTGTGTGGACAATATTATCCCCTCAAAGACAGTTACTACACTCAACAAAAATATAAGCGCAACACTTTTGTTTTTGCTCCCATTTGTCATGAGATGGACTCAAAGATCTAAAATTCATTCAAGATACGCAATATTACCATTTCTCTCAAACATTGTTCACAAATCTGTCTAAATGTGTGATAGTGAGCACTTTTGCTTTGCTGAGACAATCCATCCCACCTCACAGGTGTGCCACATCAAGATGCTCATCAGACACCATGATTAGTGCACAGGTGTACCTTAGACTGTCCACAAAAAAAATTTTTTAGGAGCATGCATGCTCCTTGAGAAAAAAGTTTACATTGAGGCCTGTATAATGATCGATCATCATGAGTCTCTTTTAGCATGAACGACAGGTGTAATGTTATAAATGCTGCGTTCAAACCAGCTTGTGAACAACAAAGTAGCTTAAAGTTGAACATTCTGACAACTGTATTTGTGTGACTAAACTATTAGTTACCATTTAAATGGCTAATAACACAGTAGTGAGGCTGGTACTTGGTTTTGGAGAGGGACTGCAGCATGGCACTGAGTGAGAGATAGCTGTGATATACATATTATAATCTCCTCCTTTCTGGAAATGTGCTTAGAGTATCGCTCACTATAAGCATGTGAAATACCATTGTTAACGTGCCATTATAGTGAAAATTATGGCACCTATATAATTTGGTTTTCCATCGATCTTGTTCTTTTTGAGGTCCATTAAAAGGATTCCCATGTCTCCTGGAACACCTTGAAGACCTGGAGATTTTATAGCTTGTTGGACCCATACTTTGTTTCATTGCCCCATTCATCCCTTTTGTCGTTTTCTTGCCCTCTGCCTTAATTTGGTCTATTAAAAATGTTTTTCTGATTCTCTGTCCCTAATATTTATTCTCTTCTGGAGAGCTGCCTTTTATCTGCCTTTTAATAATTTCGAAAAAAAATTTCTCTAAAGATGCAAATGGTCTCCTGGAACATCAAATATTGTGATCAAAGTAATCTTGTAAATTTGTATCCAAAAATATCAGTTGACTATCCATCAATGTAAGATGCATATATTGTGTACATAAATGCAATATTGGCCACGCTTTTCTGCTGTGTAATACATACCAAGTTAGAAATGCGACCCACAAATTTAACCCACTTTCCCTTCGTCAGAGCCCAAGAGTGTAGCATGTGAATGTATTTTGTTACCAAGTTACTGAATTAAATGCATATTTTAGTCATGATTGATTCAACTAAGCCTAAAGAATATTGTATTTGTTTGAAAAATTGCCTGTATGTGTTATGTAATTGACAGGTTTTTAAAATTGTCAAGAAGTCAACATGGATGAACAAGATTTCCCTCCAACAACAGAACTCATAGTATGGACTGTCTATGGATATTCTCATTCATCCAGGTCATAGGCAGACTAGCCAGTCTAGCCTAGTGAACAGCATGAACTGAAGAAGCCATTTGTAGAGAGGGCGAAACGTCATACTCTAAGACATACAGCTAAGCTTAGTTGACCTGATTCAGTTTCCTTGGGATACTTGGTGTGGACTCCATGCAGTAACTACCATCGGAATGTGATAATGAATGGATGCATTTGTTGTACTGTATAAGTAGTCATTACTGGTACTAGCAGTAGAAATCCACAATTCTTGATTTCCATTTCAAGACCACAGAGGAAACAAAATCACATCAACTTTCATATATTGGTTATCATGGCCAGGTAAGACATGAGTTGCTCTTGCTCTTTGTATTTATTTCTTGGCATGGTAGCTCTCAGATTGCTTTTTTTTTTAATAATGTGCTTATTATGATCACACTGATTTTTATCCTTACGAAGGAGAATTTTTGTTTATCCTAATACTGAGAGTTGCAATATCTTACACTCGCTATTGTGTCTGTTCAGTAGAATGATCATTTCTGATATTGTATGCTAATCAAGACAGAGGTTATGAAATGGTTTTAAATTCACTTTGCTACAGCAGTCATTGTCCTTAAACATATATGAACATGGTTTTTACTCCTGAAGATCCACGGAAACCTTTTCACTCCTTGTCACGTTCTATTCTAAATTGTCTCTTCTGGAAGTCAAACGGAGTGTGATGAGATTACTCTTAAAAAGTTTAGAATTAAATATATTAGAGATGGTAAACTATAAACAGGGGGAATTAGTAAAGTGTGAAGCAGTGATTTGCTAATCATGAGGTACTTTATTACACAGATTCCGCAACAACCGCAATGATGACTCTACACCGCCTTTGTGTGCTTACACAGATACTAGCTATCTTTGTTAACAAGCTAACTGTTAGAAGCAAGCTAGCTGCTGCTAAATGAGAGCTACGGTTTTCCTGTAATCTTACTCGAGAGCCAGCTAGCTTGCTATGAAGGTAATGTTAGTGCAGTATCCTGCAACCAGCCCAGAAACACGAAGCAAACATCATTTGCATAATTGCTGAAGTCAAGACTTCACCGAGATTCGACTGGATCGCAAATAATTTTATTAGCGCGATAAATATCTTGGTTAGCAAGGTTCAGAAATGTACATCCTGCTGCTGTTGGCAATGGTCTTATCAACATTTTCAGTTACAGGCTCCTAATTAGCTCCTGCCACCCGAGTGGCACAGGAGCTATGTTATAGCCATGCGTGCGTCTGTCAACAAAAACTTTTCCAGTTTGTTTATCTTAACAGTGGGAGCTTTTGGGGCCGCCAGTGCCCTATATTTGACCTTGTAGTTGCCTGATCTTATTGCTTTTTATAAATATTTGATGATGGTGATAAATATGTGGGACACATTTTGAGCAACCACAAAATAATAGTAAATATTGTTAAATACTCACTGTTTGTAGTTTTTACCCTCGGCCCGACTTCAGGCCGAAGGGTATTGTCATCAGTTCGTCGTCTGTCTGTCTGTCTGTCCGTGTGTGCACCCTCAGGCCAAGGGAGTTCAAATGCAGGTGTTTCTGGTGTAATGTGAATATAGGCCACTGGATGGCAGTATTTACTTTTTTTTTTATTCAGCTCAGACTGGAGCTATGTTTAGACATGTCCTGGACATGTCTAGGGCAAGTCCCCGAAAATTAAAAAAAAGAGGTCTAAATGTGGGTGGGGTCTGCAAAAGAGTATATAAGGAAAAGAACTGAGACAGTAAAGTAGAAGGAGAAATTGCAAGAAGAAGGATACACATGACCAGACCTGTCATTTCTGTTCAAGACCTGTGAAGTTTCTTTTGTGGATTTCTGCCTGTAAAAGAGCCTTTTCCTCACCCAGCACATCACCAGAAAACCCACAAGGACTGTAAATATTTCTGTTTTTTTTGTTTTCCAATCAATCTTGGTCTGCAGTTGTAGATAGTAGTTTAGTCTTTGTTTGTTCATTAAATGTGTTTAAGTTTTTAAAACTGTGTCTGTCATCCCTTGCTGTTGCTGTTATGTTGTAAATGTAATAACAAATTGGGGCCATAACACTGGTTAATACATATTACAATGTACTTTTCATATGGTAAAGATATTATTCAACTCAATTATCACTTTTAGTTTTTTTAATCAATTTGAAATGATTATCTCCTGTCCGAGGACAACTGATTTTGTAGGCAATGGGCCAGCATATAATCATAAAATTAATAAAAAATAGAAATAAACCTTTAAAAGAACCTTACATATGTGCAAAGGACTCCCTGATTATAACCTTGATTCTTTTTATTCATGAAAATGTTATTTCCAACAGAATTAGCACTTCTTAATGGGACAAGGTTTTGCCAAAGTTTCAAGGATTGGTGCAATATTTCTTTGCAGAACTTGGTGTGCACATTAATCATGACCTGAAGTGATGCCTTTTGCTCATCCTAAGTTGAGGAATTTTTTAATTTTTTCTGGTTTCCATCGAAACATTTCAAACTTAGAATTTTAAGGGGCATGGTTTCTTTCCGGAGCAGGTGGTATTTTCATTCTTTCAATATGTGAGGCCAGGGGGATATGCCATCTCCTGATGGCTCTTGTTTCTCTATTTGCTGAGGCTCTAGGATTTCCAGATTTTCTCCCTATTTATTCTTTTCAGGTTGCATATAATTCTGTTTTTATTTACTTCCCTATTTATTTATTCTTTCCTGTATTTCTCTGCCCATTTCTCTGCACTATTTTAACATTAGCAAAGAACACTATGGCACAGGTTCAGGGTGAAAATTATGACCACTAAGACGTCAAAGAAGGCTTTATCCTTGCCAAAGCGAGCTAGTAATCTGGTGTATGAACTTTCCTTTCATTCCACAGTCGTGAAGAAAGCAATGGGAGTATATATGTAGCCCAAGAAAGCCAGATCATATATACCTGCTTAATAACCGAGTAAACTAATTATGCTCAGAAATCTGTCAGAGCAGCAACCAATCTGAGTGCCAGCACATTGTTCGAGTAGAAGTGTTGAAGATTATATTTCAATACTTCTCATCATATTCATCAGTAGATCAATTCCCATGTTGAATAACCATAATCAATAACCATATTATGTAAGCAGCGGTAACACACACATACATACAAGCAGTTCACACACAGACACACACACATACAAGCAATTTAATTCACATATGCATTAGCAGCTCGCACACATACTTTGTATAAGCAGCAGGCTTCTGTAGCTTTGATTAGTGAGCAGGCTTCTGTTTAGTTGATTTGAAAACATAATCAGGTGATGCATTTGATTTAAGTAAAATCATTAGTTGTTACTGAAAAAATCAAATTAACTGAATCATTTATGTATCTACTTGTATCCTATTCCTTTGGCTGTATTTTTCCTCTCTTGACTGTAATTTTCTTTCTTTGTTTTTAACCTTTATTCACCAATAAGTGCATACAAACAAATATGTGACCAGACAAATAAATGGGTAGCGAGTTGTGGTGTTGATTTACAGAGTAATATACATACAATAATATTAGACAAAGACGAATCAACAAAAGGAATAGAAAAGAAGAGAAAAATAAAACAAACAAAAAAGGAAAGAGAGGAAAAAAGGGGGAAAAACCACAAAGGAAGGAAAAAGGAGAGAAAACAAATAAACAATAACAATAGTAATAGTAATAATGATAATGAAATAGAGAGATAAGAGCCAAAAGAAAAGGGAAAAAGGGGAACAAGGCAAAACAGTGTAATAACCAAATGATCTGAAATGAAGCAGAGCTGTATTTTGGCAGTTATTTCATGATGTGTTTGTTATATAAGTTTCCTTAAGGATTTATACAGATTAACAATTTCAAATTCCCCAAGTTTTTAATTATTTTTATTTAATATCCCTTCTCCTCTCCGTGAACAAGCCTTTGTATATCTGTGCTGAGGCATTAACTCACTGGCATCGAGATGGCAGAGAGAGTTGTGGAGTAAATGTTGTTAAATTCTTGTAATTGATTCTTGTGGGTTGCTGACTGTTGTTCCATTGATATAATTTGTGTATAGAGATCTAACCATTGTGCTGTTGTGAAGTTTATTCTGTGTTTCCAGTTGAGCAGTATTGTTTTCTTGGCGATAGTTAGGGCCACAAGCAGGGGGATTGTGATTTGTTTTGAGTTAGTGTTGAGTTCTTCTAAATTTCCAAGTATGCAGACGGTGGGGGATAGTGGGATATTGTGGTCGAGGAATCGGGATAGGGTGGTGGTTATTTGTTTCCAGAAGTTGTGAATTGGTGGGCAGAGCCAGAGTGCTTGGTCGTCGATAGTGTTGAGTGTACAGTGGGTGCAAATGTCTGTGTCTGTGAGTCCCATGATGTGCATCTTGTGCTGTGTGAGGTGTGTTCTATGGATGATTTTATATTGTATTAACTGAATTTTGGTGTTGCTAGACATGGAGAATATGTTGTTGCAGACTGTGTTCCAGAATTGACTGTTGATTTGGATGATGAGGTCTCGTTCCCATTTGTTTATTGGTATGTGATGTGGGTCGTTGCTGGAGGATATGAGTTTATATAGCTTTGTCAGTAGTTTTTTTCTTTGACTGTGTTGTTTTATTGATGCTATATAATAGTGGAGGATGTTCTCGGTGGAAGTTTGAGATATTTATTTTTGTTTTTATTGATTCTTTGAGTTGGATATACTGAAGGAATTGTTTCTTGTCGTTATTGTACATTTCAGACAGCTGTTGGAATGTTAGTAAAGTGTTGTTGTTGAAGATGTGGAGGAGGTGTGTGATTCCTTTCTCTTTCTATTTAGTTCCTATTAGGAGGGATTTGTTAGCAGTGAAGTCTGGATTGTTCCATATGGGTGTTTGAGTCGTGGGTGAGAATGTTGTGTTTCTTATTTTATTGATCTTCCCCCAAGCTGTCAGAGTTGCTGCGATTGCGGGGTTTTTGAAACAGTTGTGTTTTCTGATTGTAATACAGATAAATGGAAGGTCTTTGATTGATATGTCTTGGCAGTCTGTCTGTTCTATATGTCCAATTCACATGTGCATGAGCAGCTCACACACACATATAAGCAGCAGGCTTCTGTAGCTTTGATTAGTAAGCAGGCTTCTGTTTAGTTCATTTGAAAACATAATCAGGTGATGCATTTGATTTAAGTAGCTTTGATCAATGTTTGTTCAGTAAAATCATTAGTTGTTACTGAAAAAAAAGACATAATTAACTGAATCATTCATGTATCTACTTGTATCCTATTCCTTTGGCTGTATTTTTCCTCTCTTGACTGTAATTTTCCACACCAATTTTAGCATATATTCTTTTAGTTTTTTTAAACCAGCATTTCTGTGCTCCACCATGGTTAGTAAACAAAGCTATGAGAATGAAAAATATTAAAGATAGTTACAACCCATGAATTGTGATTGGAGCAAAAATTGTTTAAAAAATGTTAGAGATAAGAGGGTTTCAACCCATGTATTTTGATTGAAGCAAAGTTGGTTGAGTTTTTCCCCTAAATATTGCTCAGTAAAGAATGCCAAGTTAGCACTTCCTGGCTGGTGACTGCTCACGGGGTTTGGATTATTGCACGATTCAAGGTTGGGAATAAAGATGGTTTCTGAGGATTCTGTCTCTCTCCAATTATTCACAAACAAGGCGACCTCAAAAATATGTAAACATCTAGTCGGGAAACCACAACAGAAGCAGCGCAAATCCAAGTGCAACCAGGGGCTATTTGAGTGCATGAGCAGAATTTTTTTTGTAGGGAGCAGTAATTGTGTTTGCTTCTTGAATAATAAATTGCATTTCTGAGAATGGATTTGCATTATTAGTTTTGCGTTTACGTTTTAATTTAGTTCACAATATGGCGGAGCACTTCTTGGAAATGAAAATACAAATGGAGAATGTATTTCAGTGTTCCATTTGTAATCAATAAAAGGCATACATGGATTTTAAAATGAAAACGCAAAGTAGAAAATTACATTATAATTTTCATGATGATACAAATAATGTGCCTGTTTCTCGAAACAGAAAAAGAATTTCAGAGAATGTTTTTGCATTATAAAATTTGCGTTTTTAGTTTTCATTTTGTTAGCAGTGTTGCAGGGACATTTTTTGAAAATGAAAACGAAAATGGGGAATGTGTTTAAATTTCAATTTGTTATAAAAATAGCATACATTGACTTGAAAGTGAAAAAAGTGGAGGATTGCATTTTCATTTTCATGATACAAGCATGATACAAATAATGTATAATCTCTGAGAATGCATTTAAATTTTAATATTGTTAGCTATATGCTTCCTCAGTATGGGAGTAGATAGCCTTAATGTGTAAAGTTGGGTAACAACACTGGCAGATACCCCCATTTTTTTCTCCCAGGTATTAGCCTTCTAATGAGGTGGGAACTGAAAATTTTAAACTAGGTACATATACCAATCAAAGGAGACATTACTTGTTATAGACATGCAAGTTGTGACAGTTTTCAAGTTTTATTTATTTCTTTATCTTCTTTATTTCTAATTATTGATTTTGAGCAGGTCCTCCATAGTAGTGGAGTCATTCTTATTCTCAAATTTGAGCCTGCACAATCATTTGAAAAAGGCTGAAAATAAGCAGCTGTCAGGTTAGACGTTCAGCTTTACCCTCAAAAATATATGGAACACTTGTATTCACAAAGAATACTCAAAAGATTTCTGAAAATTGCAGCAAAAAGTTACTGTATTATTGGTGGCACCATTTGGATCACTCTTGTGTATCTTGCAGCCTTGTGAGCTGTGGAAGGGAGCCCAGTATTCTGAACCCAGATGCCATCTGCTGCTATACTCTGATAATTGACTCCAGTCACAAAGAGCCACAGCAATAATGTGATTGGAAATCCAGGCCTTCTCTCTATTCCTAGATCTGGCCCTTCAGGCTGTTCAAAGACAGATGGGGTTACAAAGAGGCATCAGTAGTAATGGGTTAAAGGGGATCTACTGTGCTGATCCTTCCTTTAATACATATTAGTAATGTTATAATGTTTGTTGTCCACACTCAGCCTCTGTAAAGTTTCTAAACATATGATACAGAGGTTTTGCCGTAATCCAAGAATGTGATTTTGTGAACGTGATTTCCTCTCTGAACAGCTTGTCCCAAGATCTCCGCGAGATCTGGGCAAAACCTGACGTCAGGTTGTGCCATCCAATTAATACAGACCTAGCCAAAGTAATTCATGGTGCTGGACCTGCCCACACCTGAAAATATTCAAGCAGATATAAACAACCGCGGATCATACTATGCCTTAGTACATCTACACTTCCAGAAATAGAAAAGAAGAACCGCAAATCATTTGAGGTGCAGTTTTGTCAGTATCCCAAAGCTGCACGTCCGTTTACTTTTGGACGCAAAGAAAAGCACCTATTTCTCTTCCAAAAGACAACGCCACCAGAAATCAGTGGGTAGCTTTTTTCAGGTCACCTGAGACGAAGTCTCAAAGTGACCTATTCTAATTGCCTTTTGCCCGTTGTCGTCCGTCGTGCATCATGCGTCCGTAAACAATTTACGTTTTTGACTTCTTCTCAGGTACTGCTAATCCAATTTCAATAAAATTTTTCAGGAATCTTCCTTGGTCAAATATGCACCAAAATGATTAATTATATGCTCCTCACGCCCAGGGGCTCTGAGGGGCGTGGCCAAAACTGGTCCATACATTTTTGACTTCTTCTCAGAAACCGCTGATCCGATTTCAATTAAATTTTGCTGGAAGCTTCCTTGGTCAAATATGCGCCAAAATTGTGAATTATAAGGTGCCCACCCTCAGGGCTCTGAGGAGCGAGGCTGAAACTGGTCAATATATATTCCACTTCTTCTCAGAAACCGCTGATCCGATTTAAGTACAATTTTGCAGCAACCTTACTCAGTGAAGTGTGCACCAAAATTGTGAGTTATATGGTATCCACCCCCAGGTGCTCTGAGGGGCAGGGCTAAAAGTGGTCAAATTCGCTGAAATTTTAAAAATCTCCAGACCCAGATACAGTGGAAAACAATACTCTTCATAGAGGGAAGGCTCTTGAGGTGCTTGATCAAAATTGTGAACTTCATGACCCTCAAGCTGCATGTTTTCCTGTGGGGAGGGGTGAAATTTACTACAATTTATACAGGAAAATGATACTTTTGGGTTACCTTGATTCATTGACATCAATAACCTCTGTTTTCATCCAACTCAGGTGACCGTTAAGGCCCACGAGCTTCTTGTTTTGTTTGCTGGTGGCCAACAGCCACGGCAAAAAGGCAAAAAACGTTAGCTGTTTGTGCTCATCATTTCCCCAAAGACAGCTTTGTCAATAAAGGATAATAATCAATAATCATTTGACACAGGATAAGCTTTTTAGCTGCTTCTCATACTCGAAGCAGTTGCATCGATCAAGTGCTCAGAGCCACAAGCTGTAAGTAACGATATAACAGCAAATAATGTAAGTGAAGCAAACGTGTTACGAGAGGCTAAAAGGACCGTTAACGATAGTTAACACGAACAACTGGCCTCAAATGCAGGCTTTGTTAAATATCTGAAGATAAAGCCTGTATCGGTCGCGTCTGTCTGTGACTCACAAGTTCACCAAAACTATTAATGCGAATAAAGCTGGTGAAAATATGTTTCAATCTAACGGCATTAAAGCAAATAACAGTAATGTATAATGACGCCACATGCTATTATGCAATCAAATTAATATATCGAATACATTTCTAACATTTTAAGCTGTTTCCATTCATTCTCGCACTGAATCGCGGAACTTTCAACTGAACAAAAGTAGTTTTTTAGCCAACTAATTTAGCTGGTTAGCAAAAATGGATCACATTAACCAACAAATGACGAAAATTGCACAAGTTGTAATGGTGCTTAGGTGCCAGCTATTATCAGCATAGCAGACCATTATCAGAAGGGAACGATGGCATCAAAACACTGTCAAGATGCGGTAGCAAATTTATACAGCAAATAATGTTTCCATCAGCATCTATCACATAAGCCTTTTACCGATCAAGATAAAATCCGATGGGATGGACCAGACAAATTTTGAGTCGACAGTCTTGAAATCAAATTTCGCTGTCTTTGTAAGGCATTTTTAATTTGATATTACATAATTCGTAAAAGAACTTGTGGATGGAAACATGGCTACAGATGCGAAAGCAGTTGCTTCACTGCATAAGCCTACCCAACTGATGGCCTGTTGAATGTGGCTGTAGGACTGCAGCTTACATCGCCAACTTACTGTTGGTAATGTTTGTGTCTTAAATATGCAAGAGTAATGTCAGGAGGCATTCAACAGAGGATGTGTGAACATAAACCTCATTTGAAGCCAACGTTTTATACTTGTTTGTAATTTGAATGTTTGGTACAACTGGTGGTTGTTGTGAATGTTCGGTTATCAGCTACTGCATGTTAGTTTGCGCGCTGTGCTAATTAAAAAGCTCCTGGTAACTCACAGGCAGTAATTCTGATCGCTATGCTCGTGTTACTTTGACGGTAAGCATCAATGTGGCAGTTTCATCATAACGTTGCCTGATTGTAGCCACTACAGTTGAAGCTAATCGGAGAGATGCTGTATGTGTCTACAAAGTTGGGCTGAAAAGACTGCAGTTAGACCAGGTTTTGCGGAGCTTGGGGTGCGTTTTTGGGCGCTTATGAAACGATCGCTTTACTTACCATGACCGTGGTCAGCCTGATACTTCTCCAATATCTTGGCTAGCTCTGATGCTACCGGTGAAAGCAATAGGGAAACGCACAGGCTATTACATGTCTGGTATAACAAACGATTTCTCTGCATTGGCGTCGATTGAATACTAAATTCTTTCCTGTAAAAATGATCGATTCGCTAGCTCCACATAAGCAACTGTTCACACAAACGGAAGTTACGGTCTGTAAAACTTGTATAATGCTAATGATGTAACCGGACCTCTATCTAGCTCTCGCGCACTATCCATATCGTGCCCATTTTCCGCGAGCAAACGCTGGTCATTCCTCCATCATATGCCAGTGCAGAAGCTGTTTGTTACTCCACGCTCACGACGCACCACAGTTATGCACACGAACCAGCAGGTCCTTATAGTACACACCTAAGCAGTCCATACATTTTTGGACCACTTTTTGCTGCTCCTCACTGTCCATGTTTCCCTCTAAACTCAGACCCACCGGATTTCTAAGGATTCCGGTCAACACTTGAGTATGTCGACCCGTTCTGCAAATGTGTCTGTATGGGGTGGATTCTAGCTTTCCCTGCATCCAAGCTATAGAGTTCAAAAACTGCTGCAATCATCACTGTTGCCATAGGTAGATAGTAAATTCAAGCTTAAGCTGCCCGAATTTCGCACTGCGTCCTCCACTTTCGCTGTCGCGTTTATTAGACCAAGATAATTCCATTAGCTCTATACACATCTACTGTGTTTGATTGCGGAATTTCCCCACTGATTCCTTATCAGATGTCAGACGTGTCTCGCGTTTCCCTCTGGAGAGGTGGACCTGGAAAACTGTGTTCTGCAGCCTCGCCCCGCCCAACCCCGCCCTCCACAGAGCTGGCCAGTCAGAAGAAAGTGGGCACACGGGGAGTGGGGACCATAGTGTAATAGCCACCCCAACAATGCATGTCAGACAGAGACTACAATGGACTACAAATGGGGTTTTTTGAGGATGGCAGTATGAACTAAATAAGGACCCTGTTTTGGACTCTGAACGATCAGGAGTAGTCTAGGGGAGTCCAAGATCAAAATATAACCATGGAAATTTAGCAAAATAGCTTCTCTTATAAGCTGTCACCTCTTGACATGTAATGCAATTGAAGCAAGGACATTTACATCAGTCCCACTACCACAGTACTATATGGGGCTATGACTTGAACAAAGTTACCCGATCAATAAAGTAACATATTCATTCATCATTTGATCTGAAGAAAAACTGGCATGCTTCTCAAAGCCTTTATTACTGTTATTTGTACCATCAGGCCTCACAGTTGATCATTTCACCTGAGCATGACTGTCTGGAATTGAAATACCCTATATCAGACAAGCTGACCTGTTCAGGATGGGCACAACTGGGTGTCCACCGCGGGCTCATTTTAATGGGAATCATGACGCTGATTCTGGGTCAGGTAATCATAATGAGCGGAGACCACGGTGGCCTTACTGTCCTTGTATGTGGTTTGTTTATTACCTCACCAATATTCCTAGCATAGCATCTTACTTGCATTTAATTAGTTAGCAAACCTGTCCCTCCCACAACCCCATCACACCTACTCGTGGTGTATCACTGCAAACCAGGAGAGAGTAATTTTGCTTATAACTGCAAAATAAAAACACATTGTATAATCCTCTGCCCTGAGACATTAATATATAATGCATGAGGCTGAAAGAAATGGGGTGTCTCTGTTAAATGCACAAAAGCGCTGCCTGTCCTTTGCCCTGGCTTTTATTGTGTCTCTTGTTAAAAGGCCTTTGGAAAATGCTTAAACATAATACTAAATTTAGCAGATTAGATCTATCACGAAAACTAATGCGTAAATTGAGATTAATAAAGCTGGAATCTGATGTAAAATTGTTCTGCTGTGCTCATAAACACAACTGAAAAGTGTAAGCAATTTTTCAAGTTGTAAGAACGAATGTTAAATTTGCATAATGGTGCAAATGACTTCAGTTATTTATTTTTCAGTTTCTACATAAAATCAACAAGACTTTGCGTGCCTCTCTCAGCACAGCAGCTTCTTGCATAAAGCCACCAGTAATGTCCTGCCGTGATTTCATGACTGCACCATTCAAGACTTTGGTGTGCCTCTGACCAGAAGCTGGCCTATAGTGTAGTGAAATGGCAGATAGCACACCCTGCTCCATGGTTCCCAGTGGAAGGGCAAGATACCTCACTCTTCGTCCACAAGGTTATGGCGGCGTGGGGGGGAGTGGTTCCATAAATCTGCTAGTTTGTAAAGCTCACAATGCAAATCGTGTGAAGTGTGTCCTTACACATACATCCCCATGCATAGTTTTTACTTCCTTTCAAACGTACAGTTGCTGGAGCAGGCTGGTGATCAGTACTCCGGTGACAAGGAGCACTGTGGGCCTGGCATGACACTAAGCAATTGAATAAAATTAGTCATTTTGATTTAAAGCAAAACTGTGTTTGGATTGTACCATTATGGAATTTGCATGAAATCCTTCATTATATCTCAAAAAACAAGGCATAATTGTTGCAAATGTCCTGTTATTCCTGTTGCTACAAGGACCGCTCCAATTTACAGAATTAACTTGAATTAACTGAGTCTAGAATATAAAACGCATGATAACAGTCAACTTTGCGGACAATTCACTAAGCACTTTTATTTTGACTCCAGAAGAGAAAAAAAAAACAGACAAGTAGATCAGAAGGATCTAATAGCTGCCACCTCGCCTAGCATCTGTCACGTGGCCTACTGTCCATAACTGGTGGTTTCTTGTACAAATGTGATCTTGAAATTGGCAAATGACCGTGAAAATCAATAGGGGACCCTTCAAAATCAATAGGGAAGCTTGTTCTAAGATGTAATAGCCATCCATAAAGTTAAAGTGGAGTTACAGTGCGAAAACTGCGAAATCGGGGCAAAATTGACACTTTTTTGACCGGTGTGACCTTGGGATTCGACAGATGACCTTGAAAATCAATAAGGCACCCCTCCTCTATACCAAGAAGCTTGTTCTAAGATTTCATAGCCATTCATTGAATTAAACTTGAGTTACGGTGCGAAAACCGTCAAATCGGGCAAAATGGACACTTTTTTTTGCCTATGTGACCTTGGGATTTGACAGATGACCTTAAAAAACAATAGGGAACACCTCCTGTATGCCTAGAAGCTATTTCCAAAATTTCATAGCAATCCATGAATTCTAACTGGAGTTACAGCGCGAAAACCCACAAACAAGGTCATGACCTCTGTGACCTTGACCTTTGACCTCGACCTTGTGCATAGACATCACTTTGGTGAAGGCCAATCACCCCTGAAAATTTCATGATGATACGACGACAGGAACATGGTCAAACAGGTGGCACAGACGGACAGACAGACAGGAGCGTTCATAAAGCTGCTTGGTCGCAGCTAAAAACGTGTAATTACCTCCGCCAAGGAAGTTATGTTTTTTCCTGGGTTTGTTTGTTTCCAAAATAACTCAAAAAGTTATGGACAGATTTTGATTAAATTTTCAGAGAAGGTGGGTATGAAGTCAAGGAACAGGTGATTAAGATTTGGCATATCTAGGCCAAAGTACTGCTGAGATATATGCCAAAGTTCAAGATTTCAAGTCTTTCCAATCGCCGTGCTTTTGGGTTTTTGGGTTTTGCTGTTTTCACCAAGTGAAAACATTAATTAATGTCATTGTCCCCACGACTTTTCAAAACGCACCCATTCTGATAGTTAGCGTCTCCAACACTTTTCAAAACACACTGACGCCCATGACTGTAATAATAATGATTGAATCATGGGCTCGAAAGTATTTGCTTATTTAAATCCAGAGCAACTTTCTTTTGGACAGGCAGTGTATGTTCTATGAAAGGATCACTTTCAATAACTAGTAAAGCGCTTGTTTCAATGTTAGGATTCAACTTCGACTTCAGCCTCCTCTGATTTTCAAGAAACAGCTTTTGCAGGTAGAAGTCATAAGAGAGGTAGAGATAGGGGGAGGTGGGAGAGGAAGAGGCAGCAGTGTGAGACACAGAGGCATCAATGAGGATGACAAAGCAAGGCTTCAGGACCTGCAAGAGAGGAGGACTGTGATGATACGCTCAAGAACCAGACGCGAGACCTAAGCAGTGCAGTAGATGAGAATTTATTAAGCGAGGGGGGGAAACCCCCGTAGGGCAGAAGGCAAAGGTACAAAGTCCACAATCCAAAAATCACAATCCAGTTGGGCAAAATCCGAGTCGAAAAAACCAGGGCAACAATCACATTACTTGTGGTCAGACAGAAAGGGGTCAAAAACACAGATGCAACAAGAATCCAAAACAGACCCAAAAATCGTAATCAGGGACAGTCCAGTCAGAATAGAATCACTGAGAGTACAAGGCGAAGACGAGCGTGGCATAAGCAAACTGAGAGAAAGATTCTGACAAGGTAATACTGTGAGAAGACTCCTAATATACACATACGGGAAGTCACATGCTTAAAATAACACAAGTACAGGAAGTAAGACTAATTACAAAGGAGGGAACATGAGGGAGAACCTAATCACATAAAATAGGCAAAAGCCAAAACGCGGACAGGGATCACAAGACAGCCTATAGACAGAGATACGGCTTCTATTAAGGATTTCCAACGTGCATAGATAATGAGAGAAAGGACAGCGCGAGCAGGTGTGGAGAATCCACAGAAACGCAGCAGAGAAGATTATGGAGAGACAAGAGGCGGAGACGAGAAAAGGGCGAGTGCTGAGAGCTTGTTAAGCAATTAGTAAGGCGCAGCTATACAATCCCTAGTGCTCATTAGTAAGTTAGTATTATATACGAAGTTATTCTGGGTTAGTGACTTTAGCAAAAATAACAAACTGTTGGTTAGTAAAATATAAAAGCAAGGCAAAGGAGGTAAACAAGACTGGAAGGAATGGTTGAAATCCAGAGACCATTAAATCACCAGAAAGAGTGGCACGCAATACCGGGGCTGTGAGCAATGGCAAGACAAGAGACCAGACGTGGAGACAAAGAGCGATGCATGGCAAAAACATGGACCGGAATGTAACTGCAGGAATAAAAAATGGCAAAACACAAAACATGGCAAAACTAAACTAGACAGGACATGAACATAATCAAGCATCCAAATCACAGTACATAATTCAAAACATGGTCAGGCAATGCAGAGATCGAAATCCAAACAAGACAGAATGGCAGACAGATCAGAATCACAACAAGGACAGCTGAAATTGAGTTTTGTTATTTGCACCATTTGTATATGAGTATATAACTAAACAAATATGTCTTTGTCACAGATGCAATAAAAATGTACCTGCACTCTAGGACATTTTCTGGCTCCTCAGTCAGCGGCTGCACACCCTGTATGGCAAAGTCTTCCCTCCTAAGTCAGAAAACAATAAAATAATCACATCTGACCATGCAATGAAGTGTTCTTTTTTAGATGTGACAACTTTAAACCATGAAAACATACCTTTCACGGCCTGACGTGTATGTCACACTGGACAAAAAGAGGGGTTGGAGTTCTGCAAGTCCCTTACCTGGGGTTGATGCAACTCGTCTATGTAAAAAGCTGGAATCAATAAAGTTGTTAGTTATGATTGCGTTTACCGAGGAGTCTTCAACAGTGTTGGATTAAAACTATTGCTCGACAACAAAGTATGTGCAAGCACCGCTCCTAAGAGTAACGTTAGCAGACGTAGTAGCCATTGTAACCTCAAAACAGGACAATAGCAACATAATGACGGTACAATGCTAGCCTACAAAGCTGATATGGCCTGTCTTTGCTTTCGAACAAAAGTTGCTTGTAAGTCAAAAACTTTTCTCGCCGTGAAGCATAAAGTTCGCTTTAAAAAACACTCTGAAAAGGGGATAACTCTGACAGTGAAATGCTAATGCTACCCCAGGTAACCTTGTTTACATTATTTGGGAACCCAAATAGTGACTGTGACTACACAGGATAACACAGCCAAAAAAAATAATGTGTGATAAATACAATGCATGAACACGAGCATATAACTCACCTCTCAATTGGCAACACTGCCAGCTCGGTGTCTGACTTGCAGCCCTCTTTTGCCATGAGCTCTCTCCACTGTGAAAAAGTCGGTCCAATATTAACTCTGGTTTTGTGCTGTGCATGGTCACTCTCCCTTTTTTTAAATCCTGGCTTCCACTGACACAGTTCTTTTTCGCTTCTTTCACTCAGCCATCTTTTGAGACACGATACCTGCCTAGCGGCCTAGCCTAGTTGCCTTCTCCTTATGCTCCTTATCCAAAAGCTCGCGTGTGCCGTAAAGCAGAACGTACATCTCAGGAGAGTGCGGGACCCGCGGTCAAAAGTTACATAGTCCTAAATGCAGGCCTCTGTGGTAATGGGAGGGATGCCATTCTCACTGTAATAATCCAGCCCACTAATAGATAAACTTTGAAACGGATATTTTAAGGTGAAATTACGACAGAGCACGGCTTTAAGTCAATAGTTGAGTTCCCATCTTATATCTTAAATATTTTTTGGCGAAGTTTATACAATTCACTTCAGAGGAAATGTGAATGTCCTGCGTTTCCATCATCCGGCTTGTAGCAAATAAACTTCAATGTATTAAAGGTTGTATCAGCGATTCTGAGCCAAAACATAATTTGTCACCTACAGGAGATTTTTCCTCACAAACTGTTAGTAGCTCCTCTCATGTGTGGGCAGTAAAAACTCAGGTCTCTGTAGGTCACCTACAGCCAGGTAGACACTGAGAAAGATACACAAAACCCGCGGGGACCTTCCCGCTCCCCCAAACATCAACGAAAGTGTTCCAACAAATCGAAGGGCAGTGGTGGGTCTTTTGCACCAGTTCCGTGCTCATGCACGACAAGTGGGTGGGACTGAGCAACAGTTCTTTTTCTGTCTATGAGCACTACCGATGTGGCAGACTGAAGCATGGTGGAAGCTAAACCAAAAAAGAGACGCTGGAACAAGTGCATGTCAAGGAAAAAGGAAAGCAATCGCAGCCATGCTAAGTCTCGAATAAACATAGGGAAAGCATACCAACGCTGGAGAGAATTCTGGTAGTTGAATGGTTTTAATTCTGACGCCCAGGTCGCACTTGTTTCTACTTGAGGCAAGTCGAGCTGGTGCTAACTCAGTTGGATGTGAATTGTAAATTGTCATCCCAAGCAAAATTGAGGGAAGCTTGTGTATTGTTTTTATATGGCTATCGTGCATAAATCATGCTGGTTAGAATGAATCAAACAGTAGAGAGATCAATTTTACTCTTTGGAGCGAGTTAGCAACTTTTGCTTACTCTCGGTTGGCAAACTATTGAGTTTTCTAATTCTGTCTGATCAAACCATGTGTTTGTAATAAAAGTTGAAATTCGTCAATGTATGTGTAATCAAGTGATAAGTTTAGCTAAAAGTGAGATTTTTGTGACATTGTTAATACTCATTTTGTAGTGCCAAGCTAAGAAACTTGACAGATACCTTGATGTACCTTGCACGAATGGTGTAAATTTATCATCTGGCAATGGTCATCACTGTTGCTACTGGGCGTTTATCACAACGAGCTGTACACTGCCATTTACCCAGCTGAGTGAGCCATTCTTAAGCTGCTTTCACAACGGTGGCGAAATGAATTTTTCGCGCGACAAATTACTTGCAAAGACGCTAAGTTTCATATGAAGCGTGTTCATGTTCCAAGCTTCTTAAGGCGAGGGGCGAGCGGCAGTAGTCACATCATATTGCTGAAATAGCCTTTAAGCCAGGTTTTTCACTAGATAGTGTGGTGCAGGGAGAGGAATCCCTGCCCGCACATGGGCCACGCCTCTGTCTGTCCCCTTGTCTCACAGGAGGAGACTTCAGTACCAGGGACAGTACCACCACACAGTTCAGCACCACTCCCCACTCAAACCTGGACAGAGGCAGGAGCCTCAATCAGGCTGCCAATTGCCCCAGCACAGGAGACCAGCTGCAGCTCATCATCCTGATTGGCTGCCTGCCTACAAAAAGCCCAGCCAAGGGCAGAGAATGGGCAGACTTGAGCCTAAGTGAGTGCACAAGCTAATGTGGCCTTTCTGTTTCGGAACTAGAACTAGAACCAGAACCAGAAAAATAACAGGACCAAGACCAAGCTGGCGACACAACCAAAGCCTCCAGCACCAAGCATGCTGTACTTGCCTTGGCTGTCTCCTGCCCTTCTACCTAGAGGGAGGTTTGGACCTGCCCTGCACCCAGCCAGGAGGACTGGTTGTCATTTAAAATAATAAAATACCCATCTACCCTTAATGCCTGTTTCCTGCCTGATCTGTCACGCCTATGTACCACGTATACCGTAGAACAGTAGAAGAAGAGGAGGTCGAAATTTGATCCTCAAAAATAAAGCACATAAAAATAGGGCGATGGAAACCCGACTAATGTCAATGTAATGTACTGAATTAGAAGATAAACCTAGTTTTTTTTCAACCGCTGGGAATTTGATCGCAGGATTGATACCTGGAAATTACATTTCATTCCATTGTTTGAATAAACTGTCGATAAAGCCAACGCCAGCGATGTTGAACGGTTACTAACTGATGAATTCATTTGCAGAAATTGGCGTTTATCAATGAACAGAAGTAGAAGTGGGAAATCACAAAGCGCAAACCGAACACCGAAACACCAGAGTAATGAGTAGTAGGCTAATGCGAACACATATTGGAGTTAAAGAGCCGCAGAGTTGGAAAAGCTTAACACTATGCGGCATATCCGTGTGGGTTACGCAGTTTGTAGTAGAAGCATTCAGGTGTGTTGACTACATTCAGTCAAGAAAATTTTGAGTTCAACTTCTAGTGCTGCTGTATGCGCTAATAGCATTTAATAGCAACAGACATGTTACTAGGGCATGCAAAACTTTCTCCTCAACCGCGATAATTGGGTCACTTAAAGCATCAGGATATGATAGCAGAATATGATGGTAACTTGAAAAAGCACATGACGAGATGGACAAAAGCTGCAATATTTGACTAGATTTGAAACAATGCCACCATGTCTCCCAAATGGCCCAGCTGAAGACCGTTGGCGTAAACCCCATAAAATGATCAAATTACTGCACAGACAGCTTTATTTCTGCTATATATAATAATCGACTCAGGAATCAAAAGCAATAGTCACTTGTAGGCCTACTTACCTATTTAAATGGCATTTGCCAAGCTTTGCGCAGAGCAAATTCCTAGACTTGTCTTCATACAATAATTCATACAATAGCCATGAAAGTTATCATTATTTAAGTTGCGATCTTAGCTTGATCTGTTACCAGCTGGCTGCATCGTTGCTTGAAGGAGGGTCATCCATGATGCAGCAAATGCTAGTAAGAAAGCCGAATGAACTTAATTTTTGCAGCTTTACTACCCTCATTTGCGGTTCTTTTTTTTTCTTTTCTTTACTGACTACTGCATAATGTTTGAATGGAAGTTTGAAAATTTGCTAGTAAGTCTGATCTTCACATTTTGCACTTGAACGATCAGCAGTCACCCTGGTCACATGATCAAATCAAATACAGACTTGACATCGTACAACGCATTACACAGCAGTTACCTTGGCACATTTGCAAACCAGTATGAAGGAAAAATAAGACATAATATAATATAAGAAAATAGTTAATTTAATTAATATTTTTTAAAACGTGTGTAGATCAAGCATGTAACTTTGTCATAAAATGCAATGAATTAGTGTCAGTACAAAACCCATAATAGAGATAAGCTTGGCTTCATGAGGGTTTATATACAGAATTTCACCTCTTTTCTTAAGATGAGAGTAGGTTAAATCATTTCAGTACAGACAGAACAATGCATTTACTAGGAAGATCGGTTTGTTAACGGTGAGATTATGGGGTGCCTAGGTGTAAGATAAATGCTGATGCTAGAGCATAAGTAGTATAGAAATTTCTACGTTCCTATGTAGACGGAACGCAAATAGGCTAGCCGGCTAATTGGCAAGTTCTTTAAGTCGCAGGCTACTTCAGGAACTAGACCAAGATTATTGGGGAAATTTTCCCGATCAAAAAGCGCGCCATTAGTGTCTTCAATCAGCGAGAGTAGTTGGCAAATTTGACATCAGGCTAAAAATCTCAAAATAGCGCACTAGTTTAAAACTTCGGACTGATGAGAACATGCCTCTGCTCTTTCTTGTCCTCATGCTCACAGTTACTTTGTTGCTGAAATTCCAGTCTGAACTCATTACTCCAGTCTGTCGGGGTGTATGCAACTGGGTTATTCTGGCTGAATGTTGCGATATGCACGCAACCAGTCCTGTTTCTATGCAGGCACATTTAGTGGCCTTTTGCGGTCTCTCCTATAAAATGATTTGTATGACAATTTTTTTTTTCATTGAATTAAAAAAAAAAAACACTGCGCGATAAAGCTGGAGGGACAAAATGACTTCTGACAAAAACTGGTCGCCCCCCAAAACTGACACCTATGATTACAGTGATGAATGTTTCAGCTCGCAATAATTCTTTTAATCCTGACTGATTCAGTGTGTAACTTCTCATTTTTTAGAAAACCATGTTGGAGGACGTATCTCATGGTCTTTGGAAATATGTTACTTATTTTAAGCAGCAGCTAAAGAGAACAACTGTAGAGACAAATGAAATCACTAGAATTCCGTGTTTTCATATTTGGTACGGACTTGCGTTACACTGAAGTTATGAATCCTATCGATTTTGATTGCTATGGTGACAGTATTGGCCGAGTGATGCGCAAATTTGGGCTACAATAGTGAGATTTCCTTGTGGAGACAGTACAGGCTACAATTTCAACAATTACTTTCATATTTAGTTTGGACATGTGTTATATACTTCACTTATGACACATCATACTTACTGGTCTCTTGTCTACTGTTTGTTCAATTTTCACTTATTTTACTAAGCACTCTTTGTCACTTGAACTACTGGCACTTAACTTGCCTCCTTGGAGCTCTGCACTTTTGTACTGAACTTTTGCACTTTTGTGCGTTGGTCTGGATAAGGGCGTCAGCTATGTCCCAGTAATGCAATTTAATCATAATTTTGATTTGGCAACAGTTTTGGCCGAATAATGAACACATTTGTGCTGAAACATACACACTTTTTTGTGAAAGCTGTACAGGCTGTATTTTTTGACTGATTACTTTCATAATTTGTGATTTCATATTTGGTATGGACACGTGGTATACTTCACTTATGACACCTATCGATAGTGGTTGCCATGGCAACAGTATTGGCCGAAAAATGCAAAAATCTGTGCTGAAACAGAGATTTCTTTGTGGATGCAGTACAGGCTAGAGGCAGGCTATCAGGGACTACACCCATACGGTCGCGGGCGACCGGACTGTCTAGTTAAAAACTGGAAGGATAGTGGTGAACTGTGAACCTAGCAGGAGATATGGGTTGGAGAAAAGTCATTACTGATCCTGATTAGAGATCACTAAAATGCGCAGTGAAGTCTCATCTTAAAAATAAAACAAAAGTAGAACTCAAGGCTACAGTACAGCCGCCGTTAAAACCAAAGAAAAAGTCGTTAATCCACCAGTACGGGCGCGTTAAACTCTCAGTGGGACCGGCAAATCTCGTCGTCAGCCGTGCAGTAGGACCAGCGTATTGACGCGCATGAAGACGAAAGAAGACCTTTCTTTCTGCACATTTCAGAGTGGCCTTTTATTGTGGGCAGTATAAGGTACACCTGTGCACTACTCATGGTGTCTGATGAGCATCTTGAAGTGGCACACCTGTGAAGTGGGATGGATTGTCTCAGCAAAGCAAAAGTCCTCACTATCACACATTTAGACAGATTTGTGAACAGTGTTTGAGAGAAATGGTAATATTGTGGATCTGGAATGAATTTTAGATCTTTGAGTCCATCTCATGACAAATGGGAGCAAAAACAAAAGTGTTGCGTTTATATTTTTGTTGAGTGTAGATTATTTTTCCTGTTGCAAACCTGAAATTTAGTATAGCCTATTCATTCCTACAGCACGTGGACCGGTTCCGCAAATGGAATTTGTTTGAAGTGTCTGGTATCGATACAGAATTCGCTGGCGGAATGTTATCTCTTCACGAATTTGCAGAAATTACTTGCGCTTTTTGTGGATCAGTTCGTTTTCTTCAGTCATTAGGAATAAAGCCTTGCACAGTCATTTTTCAGTGGCACGTCCTTTGATTGGTTCCGCAAATAATTTCCAGTTTCGCAAACAGCGCCCTTTGTCAGGCCGAACTTATGATATTCTTTGTTTATTAGCATTATTGCGTGCCCCTGGCCACAACGAAACAGACACATGTATTTTCCACCAATTTTAGCCAGCATTAATCTATAGGGTATATCACAATAATTGGTAAAATTTATGGCTAACTGTTCCGTGTGTCGACATTGTGTCAGCTGGAATCCAAGTGCGCTGGCCTCAGTTAACGCTGATTTTTACATCCATCGATATTCAACTGCCACCAGCGACTACGGATGATTCTTTCTACTCTTTCCAATTCAGGTAGGCCGAGTAAATGCCAAGTATACATTAAAATGATCAGGATGAGACTACAAGTTCAGAATAACACAGGACATGAGTCATGATCAGCCCGTTGAACCACGGAAAAACAGTACAGTTATGGTGGGAGGGAAAATGTTTTATTTCACACTGACTACAATAAACTTTCATAAAAAATAAACAAGAATAAACAAGTTCGAAAACCTACAAAATGGCGTTTGCGGAATTAGTCAAATGACAAGCAGTCACTCCCAATGGGTGTTGATGAAAAAGTATCCGACATTGGGATTTATAAGGTCAATTGCCTATACAATAATTTGCGATCATAATGACACTAATAACGTGATGAATCCCAGGAATACGCGTGTTTAACGGCCACACACTGCACAGTGCGCCTTATCACAAGCGTTGATTTGGTAGCCTACTGCTGCAACGGCAAGCAAAAGTTATCAAGCATTTATTTCTCTATGAAGCCGAATATCTCGAAACGATAGTTAAGAGTTAAATCCACAATAATTTACTGTTCTAACTCATGGCTGACAGCGAAGTCGTTTTCCCGCAATAAAAAGTTTGATTTCTGCAAATTGCGGAATTGGTCAAATTGCGGAACCGGTCAACCCACCGTATATCGAAGATTACTCGCACCCCGTCTCAGTAAAGTTCATTTAGGGAAAGAACTTGAATGTTTTTAGATTTATATACCGCTTTGTTTTAAAATGGTAATTGGCCATTTTTAACCAATTTTTCAAAACATTATGCATCGTCTGTATTTGTTTTAATGACTTCTCATAACCATTCAGATAACCATTCAGATGTTCAAACATAATGTTCGCAAAGCTTGCAACTATAAAATAATTGCGTACAATATGAATTAAGTTCGACCATTACGAATCTTGCATTCACTAAAAAAAAGCAAAATAAACTATTTGCGGAACCTTTCACAGGATGTTTAGTAAGCTTATGCTATATCTATCAATAAGGAAACAGAATTTAAAAAAAGATCTGCTCAATATCTTTTCTCTAAAGGACATTGTCACTAATAACTGAATGGCTCTTTCGTAAACTGAATTCACAGAATTAAAAGCGGATACACTTGGCACTGATTCAATACAGCTCAGTTCGTGTCATCTCTGTTTATCACTCATTGTCACCCTAATATTTCCTTTAAGCTCATTGTAGCCTATTAAAGAATTAACGACCTGGTCAGCGCGTGGCAGAAATTGTCTACAAAATGCCCAACCATAAACTGACATCACATTCACAACTATGGAACCTGTCACGATACAGCGCATTTCCCCAAAGTTTAGGACAAAGATTGACTCCTTGGCGAGAGAAAACCTCACACCTCTGCAGGTCCGAAAAAGCATAATTTCGGAGAATAACGTGAGCATAAGCTCACAGGCTATTAAGTTGTATATTGCCAATTTGTTTATTTATATTGCGGCTGGCTTTTCAAAACTAATAAATCAATTGCGGCAAACTTCGCTGAAGATCTACCCACAAACTCTCAGAATCACAGTTTCTGCAATAAAAAGACAAATTGAAAATACAAAAAAAATTTCTTTCAACAACACAATTCCTTATATTTCGCTGTCGAATTTTTCATAATAGGCTATTTTTTCTTTTTTGTTCATGCTAGGCTTTTTAAACAGAGGATCAGCCACGCGCTTTCCAGAGGTCGCATAAGCTCTCACTTGCACTTTCACTGCAAGAGAAAATAAAAAGATGTTAAAATACATAACGGCAAATACACGTAATTCTAACGGTCAAAATGCCCTCTATTCTATAACTTACACGCGGATAGTGGAGCTAAATTAAAAATGAAAAAAAAAATTGCAGTGGGAGTCACAAAAGTTAAGCAAAATCCCCAAGCTCATTGGATACTTTAAAACCAACGTTACAAGCCCAGAGGTCAAGACCGAAGACCCTCCAGCAGCAGTAGCAGAGCCGACAATAACACCCGTGGAAACACCGACGGCGATACCTGCGGAATTAGGCCTACCACCTGCTGCTACTACAGGTTAGGTATTCAGGTTAGCTGGCTAGGAATAGGTAATAGCATGAATGAACCAAGACAGGACCAACCCAAGTATAATCCACAATTTCATATAGACTTACTGACGACTTTGAGCATTAACGTAAGCTAGTTACCGTTAGCTTGTACGAGGCTAGCAGCTAACATTACAGTTTAGCCGAATCGTTTTAGCTGGCTGGTATTAAGCTACATAATGTGAGTTAAAGCCCTCTGTATCGTTTCAAGGTGGTGCTTTTGTTAACTCCCTCAGACGGCAATGGAGCCTCAGCGGCATAGCGTCAGCTTCAGACGGCAACAGCTTAGGAATTCAGCCCTGACTCATCCACTGCCGATACTGAATCTGACCAGCTGCAAGCTGTCCCAGCCCCAGGAACCACCTGGCACGCTGCTATCATACACTAATACAGACCCTGGATGCTGAGGGGAAATCGGCAAGGAAGCAAAAGAATATTGGGTTCGGAAAGGACTGATCGAGTGCCAGAATCGGGAGGCTGACTTTTCTGCATCCCAACAACAATACGAACACCAAAAGCGAAGCTTTTAAAAACTTAATTTACACGAAAACTAGCCAACAGCGAGTCAGTACCCCGCCATACTACATACTACTCTACTCGCCATCGAAAGGATGCGTTTTTTGTTTTGTGTGGTTGTTCTTTAATAACGGTGAGATTGAGAATGCGCTTAATTTTGCCAGTTGTGGTTTTAGCAATTGGAAACATGCAGGAGCGTGTGTTGCCGAGCATGACTGTGTGCTTCAATAGAACCACAGAAAAGGGACAAATTGATTTTGGACTACGCCAACAGTTAGAAACTGAATTCCAATATTGGACCGAGGTGCTAAAAGGGGTCGTTGCCACTGTGAAATTTCTATCTGAGCGTGGCCTTACCGTTAGAGGGGACACACACACACTTGGCTCGCTCAATAATGGGTATTATTTTGGATGCTTAGAACTGATTAGTCAGTTCGACCCATTCTTGAGAGAGCACATTGCGCTTCTTGGGAACGCAGGCAAGGGAACACCATCATATCTTTCCACAACAATTTGTGACAAGTTTATTCAGTCAATGGGGGAGCAAGTTCTGTCAGAAATTATAAATAAATTCAGATAGCGAAGTATTTTTCCATTAGTGTACGTTTCCCCAGAGGGATCTATAGAGGAACGCTTTGCGAAATTCTAGCCGATAAACAATCACACAGGGGGGTCTATTGCTGATGCTATTCTCTCTGTTTTGGGCAAGCTGGGCATTGACATCAGCGACTGCCGTGGTCAATGCTACGACAACGCCAGTAATATGTCAGGACTGTATAAAGGTGTGCAATCACGAATCAGAAACATCAATCCACGAGCTGAATGGGTGCCTTGTGCTGCGCATATACTGAATTGAGATGAGTTTTTCATTTTTATTCAAAGTGTATTGCCCAGGCATCCATAACATCCATAACTCACTTCTTAAAATCACGGATGTTAATCAAAGCCAAACCACACGCAACAAATCGCTGGGTCTTTGCAGGCAGATGGAAAGGCAAGAGATGGCTTTCCTGTGCAATCTATGAAACACTGTGCTCCAGCACGTCCAGAAGATAAGCATCAAACTCCAAGTGGTTGATCTCGACCTCTCCAGTGCAGTGGAATTGGTACGCTCTTTCAGGGATTTTATCGCAGGCCTACGGGATCAATTTGACAGGTTCAAGTCTACGGCAAAGGAACTGTCACCAAGTGTCGAAGACTCTTACAAGGCCGACATAGACGGAGGGAGACGGCGCAAAAAGACATCAGATGAATTTTCTGAGCCAGATGTTGGAGTGACAATGACTGGCAGACAAAAATTTACAGTCATTGTTTTCCTTGTGATTGTTGATTAACGTGTGGCAGAGCCAGACCGCAAGTATGGGTCCTACAACGTACTGAATAGCAGCTTTGGATTTCTAAGTAAAATTCACATCATTTCCTCTCAAGAACTTCGTTCAGCAGCTCTGCTGCTTCAGAAGAAATACCATTCAGACTTACAGGAGGACTTTGTTGATGAAATAGAGCAGTTCAAAGAATTCATCAGAAACAAAGAAAATAAAAGTCCCTGGGACTTGTATCAACTAATTAGGGAGAAGAACTTGTCATCAGGTTTTCCAAACACGTATGTGGCCTTCCGGATTTACTTAACTCTGCCTGTAACCAATGCATCTGGAGAGCGATCCTTTTCAAAACTTGGACTTGTCAAGAACAGACTGCATTCTACAATGGGACAAGAAAGACTCAGCCACTTAACTTTGATTTCATTGGAAAGTGACATTGTTAGAGTCCTGGACTTTACGTGTGGCAAAGTCCTTGATTAGAGCAGTAAAGCCAGAAGGAAGACTTTTTAAAAGTAAGAACACTCTTTAATACCTGTTGTTATTACTGATTGATTTTGTGCAATAGTTTTGTGTTAGCACCACTCGTGAGTTGACAGAGGGAAATATGCAGGCTTCACGTGCCAATGTTGAATGAATTTTATTTTTGGAACTTGGTTCTCCCTTTTATTGAGGCAGTTGGCTTTAAGGCACTTGGACTTGATGAGGAATGGGCTCATCTTCATCTGTTAGTATGTGCGTTTGTGTTTCCGTGTGTTTATTTACTGATGATGGGTCCCAAAAAACAAGGATTAAACAGTCATAATCTCTGACCACAAGACCAGCCTAACCTGTATGTATTTCTGTAAAAGCCTCATGCTGGCTATGTTGTTTAGATCTATCCACGATGGATAACCCATGCGTGACTATTTGCAAACACTTTGGAGTGCGATTCACTTCCCTAAAACTAGATTAAAAATAATAAAATTACTGTGTAATATTGTTTATTAGCGTCGTGATTGCAGTTGTATGGATTGAAAATCCGCGGCTGAGTCAGAAAAAATAATCCTCTGATTAATAGAGGTCGGGTTGCGGGTGGGGAAAATTATGCATCATAAATTCTATAAAATGCAAACAAATTTCAATCTTAAATCCTTGCAGCGATCCCCCAGCAGCAGAAACCGTAAGTTTGTTTTACAGGAAGATCACTGTGTGTGTAATTACGCAAGGCACTGAGGCCGAACTTCATTAAATCTGGAGACACGTAATGTCACGACAACAAATACATTTAAACATCAAAACAAGAAATGCGTGTGTCAGTGTGCGTGCAATATGTGCAAGAGAGCTGGATATTCATTGGCCTACAGTGAGCCGGACTGTACCTTCTTGTGATGCAATTGCTGTATGAAGGCTATGAGTGCAGTATTTGTGAAATGAAGATTGCCCCACTGTGCGCCGGCCTGTAGCTTTTGATGACGCTGTTTCTTATCATATGTATATATGACTTAGAATGATTACATGGCTTGTATTTGCTTTTGCAACAGTTATAGAATCAAACTGCAGAAATGACTGATTGTTGATGCATTATTGTATGCAAGTTAGTGTGACTGATGTTTGTTCAGGTTGGTCAGGGTAATAGTTGAGTTGTGATGGTGCTTGGGCGGGTGAGGAAGGGCCTTGAAGAAGTTGTAGCCCAAGGGCTCATGGTACTTTAATGCGGCCCCGCATACTTCACCCTCTGGCCATAGCTGTTTCAAACAGATTTGGTTGGAAACAACCTTATTTTGATTCAAAAGGGTGCTACACAATGTCATGTGATATACTTAAACAACAGTTATGATTAAGACCAATACAGGAAATTCAATGAATATTTCAAATTCAGGAAGTAACATCATGGACCATACCACAGACTATCACTGTAAAACACTGCCCACAATTCTGTGCATAGACCAAAAATAGTCCAGCCAGTTACTAGCTTTTGACACAGTCTTGTTTAATCAAAGGGCTCTTTCCAAAGCATAAACAGCCACAGGAGATTCCAGGTATACACCAACAAGTATAATCACCTTTGGGTTCCTAGTTTTATCACAGCGGATACATCAAAAGATAAAAAAAGAAATCATTATTAACTGACTACACAAAATAGATAAATGATAAATAAATAAATAAACAAACTGAAATTTCTGATTACTTCATGCATTTGTTACAATCTAATCATAATCTATTCTGCTTCTTTGACAGATTTAGTACAGATGATGTGAAGTTGAAATTGTGCACATATCTCCTCCCAACATTTTGCATTCACTATCTGCATCTCCATGGAATTTTACCTGTTCCGTTGTGTTTATTACACCTTACCATGATGACTACAACAATAACAGCAGCTTTTGTTTTTTTTTTTAAATTAGGTATCTCCGATCCCACCCGAATCTGGAATGCCTAATTAGCCAACTATGTACACAGGCTTGCTCGTATGCGACCCCGTGTTGCCACCTCGGGTAAGCAAAGACAGTTTGTGGCCCTCCTCTGAAACACGTACCTGTCAGCCACTGCTTGTTCACACTCATTGCTCGAAACTTCGCAAATAAGTGGCTACACATTTGGCTAGACACCGATTTTAAAAACGTGGGAGACCACAGACAGGAGGACATTTTCAACTGATTTTTAACATTATAATTCTCTGAACGCACACAATAAACGATTTAGCCAGACCGCGAGGCCATACACCTGCCATTTGCAGTAACGATTTTACAGCAGCGAGTCCACAGACGCCAGATTCCCTATGTATGGCGTGATCTCGTGTGACTCCAGCGGTACAACAAACATGGAGGACGATTGATGACGTCAGCTTGTTGTCCCTGTGTGCGCACTGTCATGCGGCGAAAAATGAAAAGAAAAAAGACATGGGCGAAATCATGGCTGAGAAGACGGCTTGAGCGCAGCTTATATATTTTGCAGCCCAAGATGGAAGTAAGTTGGGAATTGTTTTTTTTTTTCTGTTAACAATTTTTTATTGTTATTTCCACAGATAACAACAACAACAACATAGCAACAGACACACAGCAGTTAACAGCAGTCCCCCCCCCCCCACCCCTGGCGGCAAACTCAATTACAATATAATGCATGGGCCATAATAGATTAAAAGGAGAAGGGGAAAAAAAAGGAAATTTCAAACAGGGTTTATGACCCACTGTTCACACAGAGAAGATCTTTCACTTTGTCAGTAAATGAAGCCCAGCCATTGATGGTGGATTGTTTGGCATTATGCATTTTTTGCATCTGACATCTCCATATATGATATATCTACTAGAGATTGGAAATTGTTTTTTTTTAATCTGCAAACTGACTAACACTACTGCTGCTTGATGTTACTTCAGCTTTACCTTTTCATACATTTCCTGACCTTGTACTTCAATTGAGATACCGTTCCAGCGATATTACTGTACATTACTCTGTATGAGGGAAGAAAACATCAAAAAGCAGTTTTCAGCACCCTGTCAGTAATGTCTTAGTTTTTTTTTTGTATTACAATGATGACAGGTAGAGGACAGAATGGGATTCAGAAATCTGCTGAGAATGACTGCAGCAGAATTTAAAGTCCAGCTTACAAAAGTGGCACCACTGATCACAAAAATGAGGCTCGCCATTACTGCCAAGGAGTGACTTGCCATAAACTTTTTTTGGGCTACAGGATTGTCATTGAGACTACACTCCACTGTAATTTCAATCCAGATAACTAGTAGGCTCATTATTAGCTGTGGCATGGCGGTAGGCTCATTGTTGCGTTTGTTGGATTGTTATCTTTGGTGAACGGAGATATAATCCCTCAATGGTTAAAGACAGATTTTTTTATTATTGTATTTACAAGCGAGATTGTAACAAGTTGATGTTCCTTGTTGTTATACTCTCAAAAAGTAGATGTGATGAAAGGATAATACGTCTGTAGAACTAGTGTTGAAGATGAATTAAGGAGCCTCACATGAAGCCAGATCTTGGCAAGTAGAATGGGATAGCATGCAGATAATCTCGATAATATGTAGAACAACATTATGGTGTGTGAGTGATTAATGTGCAGAACTGAGCAGCCCAGAAGGTGAAGTTTCATTACTCATCTGTGCTTCGTGTTTGTGGATGTGTTTTGTTCTCTTTTGTCATGTAGGAGAGCCGTTTGCATCCCGCCATTTCCAGTGCAGGATTGGTGTGTCGACAGCCTCTCTGATTATCAGTGAGACATGCAAAGCCCTGCACCAGACCCTTAAGGGGGAATATCTAAAGGTAAGCAGAGCTATTACATTATGTCATTTACAATATAAATTCCAGTCAGCCGAGGTCTAATATCAGATTTAGTGAAACTCATATACGGGTCCATCCATGCAAAAGGGTACAGAAGTGTGACACAGACATGGTATTTTAGAATATGCCCCATGATAACCATTTTTTGGGTGCAGGTAGTTCAATTAACGTACTATTCAGTGAAATAGAAGACAAGATAATGCTACTGTTTGGAAAGTCGTTATTTCACTTGAAGTGTGACCTTATGAAAATCGTCACTTGCGTAACATTGTCAAGTAAGTCCTCCCAAAAAACCACAAAATTATGAAAAGAAAGAGATTCTGTTGTTTTTCAGTAAGTAGATGCTTTTTTCTAAAGTATAGGGTTCAAACATTTGCAAAATACAACTTCAAGATCTTGAAAATATAGTTGACACTTGCTGCCCTGAGCTGGCCTTGGGTCACACTCGGTTAAGATTCTTTTTTTTACAAAACAGACCCTCATTGTTGTACCAATACATATTTTTTTCTGCTATTGGTGGCAAGGAGCATCTATTTTCAATAGGTGAACGTCACATGCCTGATGAAAATGTTGGCCGGAAAAACATCACTTGCGTGATAAATGTCACTTCCATGATGTAACTCTTGACGATATGTTCCTGATTTTATTTGATTTACATACATCAGAACTGTCCTTTAAATGGTTGTAATCTCCTAAACCCTTTAATTTGTATTGCATTATGTACTTCTTGTTATGATATGCAAGGATTGTTGACACAAAATAAACAGTGTTTATTTCTATACATGCAACAATAAAATGGTTGATATTCTGCTGCCCTTCATTTGTAATGGGTTATTATTAGATGAGCTCATGAATGGACTACAATAGCACCAGACAATGATGGTCTCATAAGTGAGCTTACAGTAAGTGAGGCGATGAAGAGAACCCGGTACCGAGTGAGACGGTGGACGTCGAACTATGTGAGGTGGAGGAAGTGGCCAGAAAAAAAAAGTCAAAAGTATCAGTACTTCTCTTTTTAAAAATATATTCTGGAATGTAATAGAACATCTCCACAAAAGTAAAATTGGAACAACAGAACAAAACAACTGGCATGGAATTTTGATCATTCTCAACCTTAGTTGCAACAATTTTCTTTGTGCTTCAATATATTAATTCATGACTTGCATCACTTCAAAAAGGATTGAGCATTAACAACCCATATTTCTGCAGAGGAGGTAGAGGTATAATCGACTTTACTGTAAATTTGTCTTGGAAGATTCTGATGAAGTGTCTATTGCACAGAACAGTTTGTTTTGTGAAGTTGTAGTGCAGGGGTCACCAACCCTGAATACCAATAGTATTCAGGCCTGACATTTAGACACTATTTTTGTCACAAACCCAACAATGACATGATTATGAGAAGTCCGTAATCACAATTGTGCACTGCGTGGAAAATTTGAGTGAATCGCGCATTATGCTAACTACCCTGAACCAGGATATAGTGTTAGCGATACAACCACCAAAAAAAGTACAGAACAGGCAATAAACCTGTCACAGGCCGAAGGAACGCCGAAAATGAGAATACTTGGAACGATCATGACCCTTGACAGCCGTGAAGTGATGACCGATTTTAAAGCACGACGATGGACAAAACATACACAACCTAGTGCATCCACTTTTAGGATGCAAAACAACGAGGGTAACGCGCTAAAGTTTGCTTGATATTCCCACTAATTTTATGTCAGAAGGTTACATCGTGCCTCTATATGATAATCCACAAAAGACTGCTTGTTTGCACAAACGTAATTCTTAGAACAAACGTGATTTGTGGAAATGAGTTGACGGAAAAACTTACCTGAGTTGGCGGAACGCCATCCTGCTGCTTCCTGCTTTATACTCGAATCCAACGACTGGGTAGCATCGAAAACAAGAACTGACAACCTCGGCCGTGATGTAGCTGTAGAAATGTGGAAATTATGGTCGGTGAAAGCCGTTCATGAATGTTACGTGAGAGTTGACAGAATTTCCGCATTGAAATTATAATGAGCTCCTCTAAATTGCCAGTTGTATTGACAAGTGGGGAATGAACAGAATTAATTATATTGACAACTGAACATCACAACCGGGGTCTAAGTTTGTTTATTCAAACATTGTTTGAGCACAGAAACAAATGTCAGAGTTCAGGCACTTGTTTGACGGAATACATCATGAAAGTGACACTGGGAAATTTGTTTTTTAATATAAAAAATAAGCTTATTTATTTTTGAAAACAAGTTTGAGAGTGGTTAATCAGATGCTTAAGATATGATTAGTTGCTGCATGCAAATATTACAGCCTTTTGAATATTCTCAGGAAAGCGTCAAAAATGCAAAGCAGAAAATGTCACGAAATGGAGTTTGAAAATCCACCAATTTTTCACACATTTTCAAGTGCTTTAAAAATACTAAGGAACAGAGCATATTGAAAATATAGAAGTTATCTCCCCCAGTGATGTACTTTTTGGCAATATACAAATATTCCATATATTACATACTGTTATTGCACACAACTGACCCTGTTTCACAAGGCAATGAGTACACATTTGCATGGATGGACCCATATACATAGTTTCAATGAAAATTATTCAACCCCCATTGCGAATTGAGTTTAATAGCAAAATTTACAAACTTTACGCTGTTCGTGAAAAACAGATTAAACAACTAATATTACTAGAGGTTTCTGCTAACTTAACACAAAATGCCATTTTTTTAATGACTGCTGCAGTCTAAAAATTATTCAACTCCCCCGAATAGAATACCTCACAAGAGCATGTTTGCAAATCAGGGGTTGTCTTAAGCACACCTAATGCAGCTGATCAAGAGCTTAATTAGTTGCATCAGGTTTGCTTCAGATAGAATGCATCAAATACTTGTACTCGCTAGGGGTTTGTTGGCAGTGATATTTGATTGCATATTAGAAATATGGCTGTCAAAAGAATTGTCCAAAAAGCTAATAGAGGCTATCATTGCCTGGCACAAACAAGGAAAATGATGCCAAAAGGTAGCACATTTTCGTAGAGATACAATTGGAAGCATAGTTTGCAAGTTTAGAATTAAAATAAGACTGGCAACATTACCAGGATGTGGCAGAAAGAGTAAGCTATCAGCCACTGTCACCAGATTCCTAAGGAGACGGGTGGTCAAAAACCCTCGAGTGACTGCAGGAGACCCGCAGATAGACTTGGAGAAGGAGGCACTGAGGTTTCAGTTTGCACAGAAGGGTGCATACTAAATGTTGAAGGTCTCCAAGACATACACCACAACTGATACAAAAGCACAAGCTCCAATATGTACAAAACCATATGAATAAGCCACAGAAGTTTGAGGATGTTGTTCTGTTGAGTGATGAAACAAAACTGGAATATTTTGGGCTTATGAATCAGTGGTATGTCTGCAGGAGCAATAAAGAAGCATATGCTGAAAAGTACACCCTGCCTAAAATGAAGAATTGTGGGGGTTTTTTTTTTGCTCGGCGGCTGCCTTGCTTCCTCTGGCACTGGAAAGCTGCAAAGTGTGGAGGGCAAGATGGATTCAGTCAAGTATCTGGATATCCAAGGAGAAAAAGTCATGCCGTCTGTGCGGAGGCTAACATTTGGGCATCATTGGACCTTCTTGTGATCCAAAGCATACCTCAACATCCACCAAGGCTTGGTTTCAGAAGTAGTCTGGGAAGATTCTAGAGTGCCCATCACAGTCGCCTCACTTGAACCCCCAAAAAAATCTCTGGTAGGATTGGAAGAAGACAGTTGCGCCATGCAAACCCGAGAATATTAGTGAACTTGAGGCCATTGTCCATGAGGACTGGGCTACGATTCCTTGTGTAATGTGAATATAGGCCACTAAATGGCAGTATTTACCTTTTTTTTTATTCAGCCCAGACTGGAGCTAGGTTTAGACATGTCCTGGGCATGTCTGGGGCAAGTCCCCGAAAATTAAAAAAAAAAGGTCTAAATGTGGGTGGGGTCTGCAAAAGAGTATATAAGGAAAAGAATTGAGACAGTAAAGTAGTAGGAGAAATTGCAAGGAGAAGGATACATGTGACCAGACCTGTCATTTCTGTTTGGGACCTGTGAAGTTTCTTTTGTGGATTTTTGCCTGTGTTACAGAATTTTTCCTTGCCCAGGACATCACCAAGCCACCCCAACAAAGAGGGACTGTAAATATTTGTGTTTTTTTTTAATCAATCTTGGTCTGTGGATTAGTTTAGTCATTATTGTCTTTGTTAAAAATTAAATGTGTTTAAGTTTTAAATTGTGTCTGTCATCCCTTGCTCTTGCTGTTGTGTTGTAAATTGTAATAACAAATTGGGGGCCATAACAAATTGGGGGCTCGTCCGGGAGAGAACATTGTGTGAGTCATTTATTGAAAATCTAACATTTCAAATTGTAAAATTGTTTTTTTGAATTTTCCAATATAAATATATTGACAGATCAACAGCAATGGATGATTTCTTGGCATCACCAACCGTTGAGGTTTTGAAGTCTTTTAAAAAGACAGAACTGCTAGAAATATGCAGACATTTAAAGCTCACAGAGGTAAAACCAGCCATGCGAAAAGCAAGACTGGCTAGAGAGATAGTTGAATATTACATTGATGAAAATGTGTTTGCACCAAGAGATCTGGAACAGTTTCCAGTGGAAAATCCAAATTTAGAAATGGAACTTAAATTAAAAATGCTAGCGATTGAAAGGGAAGAAAAAGAAAAACAAAGAGAATTTGAGAGGGAAGAAAGAGAGAAAGAAAGGGAAGAAAAAGAATAACAAAGACAGTTTGAGTGAGAAAAATTAGCAAGAGAAGAGAAAAAAGAAAGGGAGGAAAAAGAAGAACAAAGAGAATTTGAGAGAGAGACAGAGACAGAGATTTGAATTAAAGAAGTTGGATAGAGAAGAAAGACTCCAAATGGAGCAACTAAAAATTAAAATTGAAAATGAAAATAAATTTTGTGCTAGCCAGGAGGTAAAACTGGTGCCTCCATTTTCGGAAAAGGATGTTGACAACTATTTCCAGTGTTTTGAAAAGGTAGCAAAGAGTTGCCAGTGGCCAAAGGAACACTGGCCTCTGATGTTGCAAACTGTCCTCAAGGGTAAAGCTCAACAAGTCTATTCGGCTTTGTCTGCAGATGATTCCTCTGATTATGAGGTTGTCAAAAAGGTTATTTTGAGAGCTTATGAGTTGGTTCCAGAGGCTTACCGACAGAAATTCAGAGGTCTGAAGAAATCTGAAAATCAGACTTATGTGGAATTTGCTAATGAGAAGAAGGTTTGCTTTGAGCGCTGGTGTACTTCTATGGAGGTCAAGGATGATTTCAACTCACTAAAAGAGATGGTGTTAGTTGAAGAATTCAAGAACTGTGTTAAGGATGATGTTAAGACCTACCTTAATGAGAAGCAAGCACTGGATTTGCAATCAGCTGCCAAATTTGCAGATGAATATGTTCTCACACATAAGTCCAAATTTCAGTCTAGCAGTAACAGTAGATGGTCCCTATTTCAGAAAAAGGGTTACGGTGATACCCAAGATTCCTCACCCAAAGACAAAGACAAATCTGGTGATGGTGCTCAGAAATCCAGTAACAGGTCTCATCAAAGTGTGAAAGCTGACAGTGACAAAAGTGGGCTAGTTTGCAGTTATTGCAAGAAATCTGGTCATGTCACAACTAACTGTTGGTTCTTTAAAGCTAAGAAAGAAAAAGAAAAGGATACCAAACCAAATGCCTTTGTGAAAACAAGGTTAGATACCCCTGTAGTAGATGACCAATCTGCTAAATTGCCTGCTTCTTGTGGGGCTAAAAAGCCTGATACAGCTGACTTTGTGAGGGAGGAATTTCTTCCATTTGTGTCAGAGGGATTTGTGGCTCTGAATGAGCATACTACTCCTGTCCCCATATATATCCTAAGGGATACCGGAGCTTCTCAGTCACTTTTGTTGATGGACTCCTTGGAGTTACGTGATGAGACCGCTTCAGGGGATTTCATACTTGTACAAGGTATTGAAGGGAGGACTGTATCTGTACCCCTGCGCTCTATATTCTTGAAGTCAGATTTAGTTACAGGACAGGTAAAGGTGGGACTTATGTCAAGTCTACCCATAAAGGGTGTTTCTCTGTTGCCAGGCAATGACCTGGCTGGGGGCAAAGTAGTTCCCCCTGTACATCTTACTTCACAGCCGAGCACTGAAGATGGGGATGAGGACCCATCTCTGTATCCTTCTTGCGCAGTGACTCGTGCTATGGCCAAGAAGGCTAAAGAAGAAGATGTTGTGGTGCCGTCCAGCACATTGAATAGTCAGGACTCAGGTGGTTTGCCTCATGACTTTGATTAGCCTACTATGGTTTCTCCGTTTGAGAACTTATCAGACACTTTTATCAGTTCATTGTTCAGCCAGCCAGAGGGGTTTTGTGATTCTGATGTGTCTGGAGACTTGTCTCTGTCCAGAAAGCGGTTGATTGAGGAGCAAACTAATGATCCTGAAATTTGTGTACTAAAGAGGAGAGCCCTTCCTGATAAAGAAATAGACGCAGTTCCAGTTGGGTATTATCTCAAGGATGGTGTGTTGATGCGGAAGTGGCGCCCTCCTGATATCCCTGCCAATGCAGATTGGGCAGTGATCAGGCAAATTGTTGTTCCGAAGGTCTACAGGAATGAGATCTTACCAATGGCTCATAGTTTACCTTTAGGAGGTCATCTTGGTGTTAACAAGACTGTTGATAAGATCATGACACACTTCTTTTGGCCTGGGCTTCAGAAAGACATTTCCAACGTTTGCAAAACTTGTCACACTTGTCAAGTAGTTGGAAAACACCAGTTAGACCCACCTGTAGCTCCATTGCAGCCTATCCCAGCATTTGGGGAGCTGTTCTCCAAGGTCATTGTTGATTGTGTTAGTCCATTACCCAAGACTAGATCTGGAAATCAGTACTTGTTGACAATCATGTGTGCATCTACCAGATTCCCCGAAGCCATACCTCTACGTAACATCAAGGCAACTGCAATCTCAAAGGCTTTGATAAAGTTCTTCACGTTGTTTGGCCTTCCCAGGGAAATTCAGTCAGACCAAGGTAGCAATTTCACTTCAGGATTGTTTCAGCAGGTTGTGTATGAACTAGGTGCAAAGCAGATTCTTTCTAGTGCCTATCATCCAGAAAGTCAGGGTGCCTTAGAGCGGTTCATTCCACTCTCAAGACAATGATGAGGACTTATTGTTATGACCATGAGAAAGACTGGGATGAAGGTGTTCATTTGCTGTTGTTTGCAGCTAGAGAAGCAGTGCAGGAGTCTTCTGGATTCAGTCCATTTGAGCTAGTGATTGGTCATGAAGTGAGAGGACCTTTGCTATTATTGAGTGAACAACGGCAAGAGGAAGAGCCGCACATCAGTCTGTTAGACTATGTTAGCAAGTTCAAGGAAAGATTGTGTGCAGCTTGTGACCTAGCCAAAGAGAACTTGAAATCAAGTCAGGGAAAAATGAAAACTTGGTATGATCATAAGGCTAGAAGCCGTGAGTTTAAACCAGGAGACAAGGTCCTTGTGTTGTTTCCCTTGCAGTCCAATCCATTGCAGGCTAGATTTCATGGTCCTTATGAAATTCTGACAAAACTCAATGATCTCAATTACATTGTGAAGACTCCAGATAGGAGAAAACCAAAACAATTGTGTCACATTAACATGCTGAAGCACCTGTCACTTCAGATTCTCCTATGGCCGAAACGTGTGAAGATGAGAGGGAGTTTCAAGATGATGAACCTAGAATTAAAGCTGAAGTTCTTTCATGTAAATTGTCAAATTCTGAAGTGTTGCAAAATCTTGATGTAAAACTCCAGCACTTAGAACCCTCACAGAGAGATCAGTTTGAGAGGTTGATCAAGAAATATGAGGATCTGTTTCCTGATGTTCCAAAAAGAGTTTCTATAGCCTCTCATGATGTAGATGTTGGTGATGCCAAACCAACAAAACAGCATCCGTACCGGATGAATCCTGAAAAGAGAAAGATTGCTGAGAAAGAGGTTGAGTACATGTTAGAACATGATGTTATCAGACCCTCCAACTCAGATTGGAGTTCACCCTGTGTGCTAGTTCCAAAACCTGATGGAAGTACTAGATTCTGTACAGATTATCGCAAAGTCAATGCTGTAACTAGAACTGATGTGTTTCCAATACCTAGGATTGATGATTGTATTGATAGAGTAGGTCAAGCAAAGTTTCTGACCAAGATTGATTTATTGAAGGGTTATTGGTGTGTGCCTTTAACTGAGAGGGCCAAGAGCATCTCTGCTTTTGCCACACCATCTGGGTTGTACCAGTATGAAGTCCTACCCTTTGGGATGAAAAATGCCCCAGCCACATTCAAAAGGATGATACAGTCTACAATCGCCGGACCTGATCACATGGAGTGACTCCTGGGAAGAACATCTAAAAGATGTAGAGACGTTTTTCCAGCGCCTGACCCAGGCTAACCTGACTGTTAACCTGAACAAGAGTGACTTTGGTTGTGCTACTGTCACCTATCTTGGCTACGTCATAGGCCAGGGTAAGGTGGCACCCATAAATGCTAAAGTCCAATTCATCATGGACTTTCCAGTTCCTGACAACAAAAAAGCTTTGCGCCGCTTCCTTGGAATGATCGGGTACTACCACAAGTTCTGCAAAAACTTTGCTGAGATTGCTCTCAGTCTAACTAACCAACTGAAGAAAGGCGTAAAGTTCACTTGGGATGATGCATGCCAGAGAGCCTTCGATCGCCTGAAGTCTCTGCTGTGTCACTTCCCCCTGCTCAAATCTCCTGACTTCAACAAACCGTTCTCCATCGCGTTTTATTTTTTGGATTGATTTTTGCCTGTGTTACAGCATTTTTCCTTGCCCAGGACATCACCAAGCCACCCCAACAAAGAGGGACTGTAAATATTTGTGTTTTTTTTTAATCAATCTTGGTCTGTAGATTAGTTTAGTCATTATTGTCTTTGTTAAAAATTAAATGTGTTTAAGTTTTAAATTGTGTCTGTCATCCCTTGCTGTTGCTGTTGTGTTGTAAATTGTAATAACAAATTGGGGGCCATAACACTTGGGATGTTATGATTCTGATCTGCATTGCCATGTTTTTCATGTTCCTGATTCGTTTGCCATGTTTCCTGATCTGTTCGCCATGTTTTGGTTACTTTCGGTCTGATATGGTTTCTGATCTCTGCATCGCCTGACCTTGCATTGTAATGTGTATTGTGATTTGGTTTCTTGGATATGTTCTTGTGTTGTTCTGCCATGTATTCGTATTGTCATGTTTTTGTTTTTACCAGTATCCATATTCCTGTTATTATTCCGTACCATGTTTTGCCTTCACCCATGCATTGCACTTTGTCTCCCCGTCTGGTCTCTTGTTGTGTTTCTGCTCACAGTATTGCGTGCCACTCTTTCGGGTGATTTAATGGTTTCTGGATTTCAACCATTCCTTTCAGTCTCGTTTACTTCCTTCATCTTGCTTTGCTATTTTACTAACCTGTACTAACAGTTTGTTGTTTTGTTAAATCTACTAACCTAGACTAACATTGTATGTAATAATAACTTACTGACAAGCACTAGGGATTGTATAGCTGCACCTTACTAATTGATTAACAAGCTCTCAGCACTCGCCCTGTTCTAGTCTCCATCTCATACCTTGTGACAGTCTGACTATTAGTATTTTCCTTGGGGTTTTTTAATTTTTTTTATTTGGGGTGCCAGCCAGGTCTCTCTCCTGACATTAGAGATATAGTTTGTTTGGGTTTTATGGTTTATCGTTAGTCAACCGCACAAAGGATGCAGTGTTTTGGTTTATTTTTTTAAACATCATACACCCTCACACCAAAAATTTCCCAAATGTAGCACAATCAGTAACCACGCACTTTTCAAACAGATAGCAAAACAGACTGACTCGGACTCATAGATCCGGTACGGGTTTTGTACCACACACAATTCAGTTAATTCATTCTTCATTCTCTAAAACAAAAGTTCACTTCTCTGAAGCATTCAGCTGAAATGACAATCGGTTACTGCAACCAGTTCAGTTACTAAACATTTCAGTATTATTCCCACGGACAAAAAAAAAGATTGCTCAGTCAATGCACTTCAGTGCAGTGCGAAGACAGGAAAAAAAAACTTCAGTTTATAATGCAGCACCACATGCAAAAAAACTCCTTTCTCCCAAGTGCCCAATAAAAACTATTAATTCCGTTTTGCAATTCCCTTTTTTTGTTGTTTTTTTCTTTTTTTAAAAAACCACGGAGTCACTGTATTCTCCACAACTACTCACGGCCCTGGATCCATTCCGGGTGTTCCATATTACTCTGCCTCCGGTGAAAACGCTATTTCCGTGTTGTGGGGTTTTAGTGATCCGGCAAACGAACTGTTGGTGCACGTGGAGTGAAGAATCAAGCTTTTAATTTCGATGAGAGATCAAGTGAACCAAGAGGAATTTAAACTGCCTCACTTTTTTTTTTTGATACTCAAAGAGCTGTGTGCTCAGACCGCAGACTGCACTGCCAATGACGCACTCACGCACTTCCCGCTACTCTGATACAGGCTAATTTAAAACCGTGTTCAGTCTTTTGCGCGAAACGGGGACAAATCTGTGAGACTGACGTTTTGTGGGTGTATGAAGTGAGGTTTCCAAGGCAGGTAAGACTGGTCGTCACAACCTTTACCTAATCTTCTTTGCTGCATTTCAGTGGATCCTCCACACCTGCTCACTCTGTCCTTTCTCTCATTATCTATGCATGTTAGAACTCCCTAATCGGAACCATATATCTGTCACTAGGCAGTCTCGTGATCCCGGTCCGCGTTTTGGCTTTTGCCTATTTCATTAGTCTGACTTTCTGCACCTGTGTTCTGTTTAATGTGACCTCCTGTATGTGTATATTAGGAGTCTTCTCACAGCAGTTCCCTGTCAGAATGTTTCCCTAGTCTACCTGTGCTGCTCTCGTTTTCACCTTGTATTCATAGTGTTGCTTTTTTGACTGGACCGTCCGACTTATGATTTTTGGCTCTGTTTTTTGTACTTCTGTCTACATCTGTTACCAAACCCTTTTTCTGCCTGACAACGTCTATTGTTATTGCTGTTCTGGTTTTTTGATTCGGACTCTCCCCCTTGGATTGTGATTTTTGGATTATGGACTTTGTACTATTGCCTTCGGCCCTGCGGGGGTTTTCCCCCTCGCTTAATAAAATTCACATCTTTATGCATCACTGGATTCTCGTGACTGGTTCCTGAGCGCTACCTCACATGGGAATGCAGCCAAAAGCTGACATCTGCCTGTGCATCACATTTCCAGCAGGTCATAGTGGCAAAAGGGTTTTCTACTAAGTATGAAAGATGCTTGTCATGAAGGGGTTGAATAATTCTGAGTGTGCAGCAGTCATTAAAAGTGGAATTTTGAATTTGGAGAAGCCCCTTGTAATATTTGTGTTGAGCCATTTAAATTGTTCTCGTTTGATTTGCTCATTGCAAACAGCTACAAGTTTGGAAATTTTGCCAGAAAACCTCATTTGCAATGGGGGTTGAATAATTTTGATTTTGCTTGGGTATATATACTTTCTTTTTTTTTTTTTACAATACGTAAAAACAATATATTGTGGTACTTATCCATTGTTGGTTCAAGTGTATGCCATATGCAAACTTTGTATATAATATTATACATGCCTTTACTACGTTGCAGGTGTATTCTGCCAGTGTTTCTGGACCACCGACCTGCACAAACCTCACCAAGGCCACATAACACAGGTACCACACATTTTACCTGAAATCAAGACAGACAGGATTCTATTTCACCTGAAGTTTATTAAAAAGTATCCCTAATTAGAAGCAGCAATAATCATGAAAAAGCGGGCTAAAAGGAATTCAATAACAGCAAAGCAGTAAATGATCAATAGTTTATAAAAATATTAGTTTTATTTAACAATGGATTGAACACACAGAAATATTAAGACACCAATCGATGCAAAATCCATCCAATATCCAAATTCATCAAACTATGCATTCTAGACAGGTCAAGAATTTTACTTTCCACCGAAATATACTTTGCAGAGGTGCTATCTCCTCCTTGTCTTTAAAAGAGAGAGAACTACATTTAGACTCATTAAAATTGTGTAGATTTTGGTTGAAATCTTTTGAATAAAAGCAGTCTATTGTGCTTTGCACATAACATATTTAATGACAAATAAAATAAAATGCATTCCTTTACATTGTTTCTGTTATTTTTTTTTATTGGCTCAGTCAGTAAATCATTTTCAGGGACCAAAACATAAGGGTCTCTTTGAAGACAACATTCAAGGTGTTCCAAAACAATTCATTTTTCACAAAAACAGGAGGGTACATAAAATCACCCTTAATTCTTTCAATTCAGCATGAACAAGAGCTTTGAGGTTTGTACTGATGGTGTTGAGGTACTGACTGCGGACTTTTGTGTGTGTGTATGTGCGTGTGCGTGTGAGTGTGTGGGGGGCTGGGGACTGCTGATGAGGTTGTGACTGTAAGGGTGTGTTTGTGGGAGGAATTTGAACAGGTGGAGGAGGGGGCCACGTCAGTGATGGCAGGAATGAAGTTGGAATGAAAACTGGCAGGTCACACTCCTGGGCTTCATATATGTCATTCATTATCTTCCTCAGCCTTGTTTTGATCACAGGGCTTTTAATCAACCTCAGCTCCTCTGCTGCTCGGTTCCCACATGTGCCATCAGTCTCTGCAGGCCTCCTAATTGCAACATACATTTCCTCAAATAAATCCACCTTGCGTTTTTCAAGTAGATCGGCAGTTTGGTGTTCCTTGCCCTTCTTTGCTGGGTTGTCTTCTTTGCGCTTCTTTGCAGGAGAGAAACATTCCAAATTTTCTTGTGCATGTGATTCAGATGTGGGGGAGGACGGGTTTCCTGCAGATCCATCAGAGATGATTGACTGGTCATCTGCATCACTGGTGTTCTCTTCCATTGCATCTGTCGACCTGATCAAGCTGGAACAATACAAATACATACAAATTTTATCAATGCACAACACTTAGAACACAGAAACTATTTGTCCAGCCTCTTGAGAAAAAGCATTTGCTGTTGTGGACGTTGTGTTTTTGCTCATATATCTCACCTGATATCTATATCTTTATCTTTATCTTCAGTCCTGTTGCTCCGTGTAAGTTTTAAAATGACATAAACTTTACCCATTTTCCACTATAGTGGATGTAATGAAAGTTATCACAACAGAATTAACTTTTTGCCCTTTTTCTTTGAAAATTATTTTAAATCACCGCAACTCTAAGATCATTGGAAGCAATGGAATTGCATAAAGACGTTTTAAATTATCTTATTTCATTTGAACAATTGAATTGATAATGAAACCCATGTTGTATACACGCAGTATGGAGTATTGCATTGTGTGCACAATCAACGGTCCGGACATGAACTGGGGTTAGCACACTTGGGGATTTTACCCAGTTAAAGATCATCCGTAACAATTTTTTTCTTCTTTCATTCTTTCTCTTTTTTAATTTGGCATCTCCAATCCCGAATATGGAATGCCCAATTGGGGAACTATGTACAACAATTGCTCGTATGCGACCCCTTGTTGCCAATTCAGGAGAGTGCAGACAGTTCGCAGCTCTCCTCTGAAGCACAAGCACGTCAGCCATCGCTTCTTATACCAAGGTTCCCACACTTTTTTACCAGTGATTATTCAAAACTTTTCCAAAACTTTTTCATAATATTTAACCTAATTTCCATGACTTATTTTAAAATAATAGCTAAGGCCTATAATAGCGAACACAGAGTGCCACAATGAGCGTCTACAGTGTGCTAAGCCCAAAGCAGTGTAGCAAAAATGTAGCATGGAGAATGGAAGGGAAATTGTGTCAATCTACCTCCTATCCTAGGGCATCACACAATGGCTTAAGGGCCACAACCATTCTTGTGTTTTCTCAATTATATTTAACAAACAAACAAACAGCAATAAATAACCAAGTCCTACATTTAAATGCTCTAGAAGGCAAAAACATTGAAGATGTAACAAACAGATGGAATTTAATATATAATCTTCCAAAAAATAAACTATACATTGTTTTTAGCATCAATTTATTATACATGAAATGTTTTGACAAACATGGAAAACATATTGAAACATACTCTTCCAAAGAAGAAACTATACAAATATTGAATTTTTGATTACATTTTCTTTTCAATATGTTTTCCACATTTGTCAAAACATTTCATGTATAATAAATTGATGCTAAAAACAATGTATGGTTTCTTTTTTGGAAGAGTATATTCTGAGACAGATGTTGAAAAATTACAAATGATTATTTAGAGTGTATTATCCTTGCATGCTTGCATTGTTCGCAGAATCTGGGGGACGTCGTCAAGTTAGCAAAGTTTAAATGACACTGACATGACATGTAACCTTTAAAGACTGTAACCAAGGAAAAGTTTCAGAGAAAAGCTAACATGGAAAAGTTTCATAGAATAGCTGTCTTTTGTGAGATTTTCTTTTCTTATTAGCCATATGCAAAATTGTCAGTGCGTTCATCTGTAAGAGGCCTAGTGCTTATCGGGGTACAGAAAAAAATGTTTCTTACAAAGCTGCAAACTAATTGTTCTCATTAGCGTGCACAAACCTTTTTGAGAATATTTTCATTTTATAATATCTGCACATCATACTTGTTCTGATGGAAAAATACTTGAACTGCCCTTAGAACATTTCTACGAAGTGTCAATAAAGGATCCAGGTTTTGTCCCACAGCAAGGTTGTAATGTGAATAGACCCTTCTTATGTTAGGCCCAGACTGGAGCTAGGTTTGGGCATGTCTTGGGCATGTCTGGGACAAGTCCCATAGAATTAAAAAAAAGAGGTCTAAATGTGGGAGGGGTCTGCAAAAGAGTATATAAAGAGGAAAATTGAGAGAGTAAAGTAGGAGGAGAAATTGCAAGGAGAAGGATACATGTGACCAGACCTGTCATTCTGTTTAAGACCGGTGAAGTTTTTAGTGGATTTTTGCCTGTGTTGGAGCATTTTCCTCACCCAGGACATCACCAAGCAACCCAGCCAAAGGGACTATAAATATTTTTGGTCTTGTATTTAACAATCTTGGTCAGTAGAGTAGTTCGATGTTAGTTGCCTTTGTTTAATTAAATCTGTTGAAGTTTTTTAAGTCGTGTCATCCCTTGCTGTCATAAATGTAATAACAAATTGGGGCCATAACAAAATTGGGGGCTCAAGTCCGGGATAGACCATTGTGTGAGTCATTTATTGAAAATCTAACATTTCAAATTGTAAAATTGTTTTTTTTATTTTCCTAGATATATATTGACAGATAGACAGCAATGGATGATTTCTTGCAGACCTGCCAACATGTACGCATTTTGCGTACAACGTACGCATTTTGACATCAAAGTACGCTGGTACGAGTTGATACTATTTGAGTACGCATATCGCTGGATCTCTCCAGTTTCAGTTTAAGCGTCAGTTTAAGTTGACACACTCATCAGTTGATGTCCGGTGAGCAGAAGTGCGTATGCATAACGAAAATATTTCGACCAATCAGAGAGTGCGTGTGCCTCACCTTCCCTCCCAACCACGGCCCTCTCGGAAAAAACCTCGCTTCGATTTGAGTTTAGTCTCATTCCCAAGTTATAGGCTGCAAACCCTCTTCGCCACACCTCTGGGTCATCATATGTTGAAAATACACCCAATTCAAACATCGGTGAAATGGTAAATTCTACTATGGATGCAGCGAATCCTGTATTTTGATTAGTAGAATACCTACGGTAGAATACCTTGCGCTGCTTGAAGAGCTGACGTTCGATTATAATGCCGTTTCACTGCGTATTAATCTCATAGTCACGAAAAGTGAACGCCATTTACTTTAGTTTGAGATATATTCGCTTTTATTTGGGTTTGTGTTTGCAGAAATACTGTGAAACGGCCTAAAACAATGAAATGTAATAACGAAGTTCGCAAAAGGCTTTCTGACATTCTGTTTAATGTTCCACATGATTGCCTCCAAAGGCAGCGTTTGATACGCTGTTTCAAATGCACCACTAATGGCGCTTTTCCACTACTTGGTGCGGGCTCTACGCTACTCTACTGGGTACCGGATATTTTTCTGGGAGGTTGTTTTCGTTGAGTGGATAGTACTGCCTCTGTGAAGCTGGTCATCATAGTGGCGCAGCACGAAACTTCTGCGATGTCATCCTCAATACGACACACAATGTAGCTACAGTTATATCAAGTTTACATTTAATCCATCGATTTTGTTAAAGATTTTTGTGTTCAAATCCGGTATTGTATTTTCTGAATTGAATTGCATTTTCTATTTGACATTGTCGCGTCCAATTCAGTTGCCCGTAAAATTGCGTGCCACCCCACTACGCAAAGCAGTGAAATCCGTAAAAGGCATGGAAAGCGAATGTATATTTCACTCTAAAGTTCACGGCAAAACAAACGAATTGCTGAAGTATGGGATAATTAAGTGATCATTGCAGAGCAGAGTTCCTCGTTGCAAATCGCAGGACATGGCAGCCATCAGAATTAATCGCTTATGCGTCATCTCATTTGTGATAACTTGAAGAGAAAAATGATTCGTTGACATCCGTCATGTTTTTTTTTTCTGTGTGATTTTATTAAAACGAGGCTTGATAGCAGAACTTTCTTAAGGGGAATTAGTTAGGGAACATAACTGGACACAAGACCGTCACTTAATTTCGCCATGAACGGGCCACAAGCAAAGAGAAACACATTTCCTGAATGTAGCTTTGATGAATAAGCGAAACCGTGTTTGAAAGGTAAGGCAACGCACAGTGTATCGAACAAGATGTCTATAACGGTATAATTCTATGATTATTATAACTGATTATTAAAACTCCTCAATCTAACTTGAATGAGAGGTCGACGACAGAGTCGTCTTTCGCAGTGACGATATACTCTGACAATCAGTAGGCCTTAGTGTGTCACATCACTTTTTAGTACCTAGTACCCGGTTGGCTTTTTTGGAACCCCGGGAGAGCAGGTACCAGAAAAGGTGGTACCAGTAGGTACTTTTTTCTAATGGAAAAGCAAAAGAGGCGAGTAGAGTAGAGCCGGTACCGCGTAGTGGAAAAGGGCCATAAGATGAGAATGATGGAAAGTTAAACAGTGCAAGTGTTTAATGCCTGGCAAATTGTATTTGTTTTGATATTTTTGCCCATTTATTTAATTAATTAATTGATTGATTTGCAATGAATGTCCTCTGTTGACTTGCTTTTCTGGCAACATTTTCAGTTATTATTGTCTATGGATTACGCAGTTATTTTATGTGTAACTAAGAAAAGCAAAGTACTACATTTCAAATTCATTTTTACTGCTGTTCTGACAAAAAAATTCGCTGGCTGTTTGAAGTAAATTGTATCTCTATGCAATTTTATTTACCAGTAGGGTGGGAGGTGATGGGGGGGGGGGTGTGCGGGTCAGGTTGTACTCATAAATTTTCTTCAAGGTTGGCAGGTCTGTTTCTTGGCATCACCAACCGTAGAGGTTTTGAAGTCTTTTAAAAGGACAGAACTGCTAGAAATATGCAGACATTTAGAGCTGACAGAGGTAAAACCAGCCATGCAAAAGACTGGCCAGAGAGATTGTTGAATATTACATTAATGAAAATGTTTTTGCACCAGGAGATCAGGAACAGTTTCCATTGGAAAATCCAAATGTAGAAATTTAACTTAAATTAAAACTGCTAGAGATTGAAAGGGAGGAAAGAGAGAAACAAAGAGAATTTGAGAGGGAAGAAAGAGAAAGAAAGGGAAGAAAAACAAAGACAGTTTGAGTTAGAAAAATTAGCAAGAGAAGAGAAAAAGAAAGGGAGGAAAAAGAAAAACAAAGAGAATTTGAGAGAGAGAGACAGAGACAGAGAGATTTTGAATTAGAGAAGTTGGATAGAGAAGAAAGACTCAAAATGGAACAACTAAAAATTAAAATTGAAACTGAAAATAAATTTCAGGCTAGCCAGGAGGTAAAACTGGTGCCTCCATTTTTGGAAAAGGATGTGGACAACTATTTCCAGTGTTTTGAAAAGGAAGCAAAGAGTTGCCAGTGGCCAAAGGAACACTGGCCTCTGATGTTACAAACTGTCCTCAAGGGAAAAGCTCTACAAGCCTATTCGGCTTTGTCTGCCGATGATTCCTCTGATTAAGAGGTAGTCAAAAAGGTTATTTTGAGAGCTTATGAGTTGGTTCCAGAGGCTTACCGACAGAACATCTGTCACATTCGTGAACATCTAGGGGCTATAGGCTGTTCTATATTACCATTTGCTCTTTAAATTGTCAGTAAAAATTGTATCCAACTCGTTATTTCTTTGTGCGCTATTGGTGCCGAAAGTAGCCCGTCAATAGCCCGTCATGAATGTCAGTAGATAACACCTGTGATACAATGATGGATAGCCAATAGTGATGGAGACTGTTGCAGATTATAAACATTTTTAAAATTCTTTCAGAATCCAATAATAAGTTATTACACCTGCTTAATAATGGCCTATGGACTTGATGAGGCAGTCAGTGAATTTTGGGGTCCGCCCATCCCGTGTAGATTCGGTCAATGGCACACTCTACGCACCTGCTTACCAGACATTTGTACCATGGCATTCAGAGTGGCAAAAAATAACATTACAAGGGACCTTGAGAAGATTCTTGTGATTGTTAAGGCACCGAATTTGCTATGGCGCGGGTTCAATCCCCAGTCGTGCCAACCAGCAGTGGTCGGTAGCTTTTTCAGTACAGCGCACGATTGGCTGAAGCACTGTAGGGATGCAAATTGGGAAGAGACTGCTGGGAAGGGAAATAACTGCCTAGTTCGTTGCTCAAGCACCTCCTGTTGGCCAGCTGGGCGCTCGTCAGTGAGATTCTAAGCTTGCTCATGTTTGGATATCCTCCGCCCTTGTTCTGAACTTGCCATAGTTTCGACCAATGAGTGTAAAGATGCAGCGGCTGACAGGCGCTTGCTTCGGGGGAGAGCCGCGAACTGTCTTTCTCTTTCCTGAGCTGGCAATAGGGGGTTGCAACCGACCAAGCCTTGTACATAGTCCTCGGATTGGGCATTCCAGATTCAGCTTGAATTGGAGATACCAAATTTATAAATAAATAAATAAATGAAAAATAAAAAAGAAGATTCTTGTGATTAAAACGCCTTTTGAAACAGGAAAATCACAGGTTGATATTAGTGACATGGTCTTGCAGAGGACCGTGTGAGAGCTTTTGAGAAGGGTAACTGCCATTGAAGACGAGTTAGATGCCGTTAAACAGGATAATGGAAAATTGAGATTACTTTTACTGAATGGATGCACGACAAATCCTGATGCGCAGGACGTGATTATTATTATATGGTCCTAAGACTGTCATCCCGGGCATACAGGTGAAAATGGCTCACCTCATGATATGAACTTGGACGTATCGGTGGCATGCGGCTCTGGTAATGGAAGCAGTCATGGGCATCCCACCTGTGTGGATGTTGTCACGACTGGTGAGGTTGACGCAGATATTCCTACTAATGAGTTTCGTCTCCCAGTATCTCAGGCTGGGAAGGTCAAACGATGGCAGTAGAAGCAACGGGAGCGTCATTCAGAGAACTCGGTTGATCCTTCTAAGGGTCAATCAGTGCTGAAGGCTAGTTTGACAGATCTCGGTGCAATCCTGGAGGTTTATGTTGGTAAGTTGGATCCACAGCACAGCTCTAAGGACATTTTGGCGTTCATCCATTTGCTTAGTATAAGCGAGAATGTTACTGTTGAAATGCTAGCAGACAGAGAGATTATCGGTCATTTAAATCGGTCATTAGTCGGTGTACCTCAATCCATGATAAAGATTGTGCTTGACAAGGACATGTGGCCGAATGGAGTGGTTGTCCAGCCCTTTCATGGAGCGAGCTTCTCATTGCGTGCTGCGGTTCATGAGTCTGGGCGAAGGGACTGGCATCGGCTGATACCGAATGACTTTCACTGATGCCGTCAACTCAAGTTAAACACGAGAGAACGAGATTGCTATACCGGAAGAAATTTCAGAACGCGCACGATGTACAACAGGGACAGCAGTCATTGGTACAATTAGAAAACGTTCTGTAGAGACGATATACCAATCGCTAAGTCGTCCCAGTCGTTATATGTGATAAATGCCAGGAGTTTAAAATCTGTTTCAAGCGTGAAAAATAAGTTGGTAGACCTCCAGCAAAGGGTGGTAAGTGAAAGTAATATCTACACGTTCAGGCTAGACAGAGATATGAAATTCTCTAAATGCATAGTCCTTTGGGGTACATTACAACATTAGTAAAATCTCAATGGTAGTATTTTCAGTGTAGATGATTTTCAACATTAAAACTCGGAAAAATTCCCCTCCAGGGGGTACTGTAGGGTGGATCCTGGCCATCCCCAGCAATGTACCAAAGAAATTATTTTTTTTGAATTGTGATACTCATAGCTACTTTCCTCAGAAAGTGAAGAGCTTGGTTTGGTACTACGCTGGCTACATAGCTTTCTGACTAAAGGTGGTGCTCTAAAGAGCCAATGTTCTACTGACCTAATATTTCATATTTCCAGCCATACACCAAAGTTGTATCTTTTGAAATATATGAAGCACATACACAGTTATATGTAAAATTTGTCGTCCCTTTGGTATAAAGCTTGTTTGGTTGTAAACTGGTGGTGACTGCAAACATTACAAACGCACAATACATGGGTTATTACCAAGCACAGTCAGAAACTACAGCACGTTATAAAACATGATCAGTCAAAATGCCAAAAAATGACTAATGTAAAAGGTGTACCACCGTAAGTACGTATGCAGACATGCATCAACAGTATACATACACTTGCATAAAATAACAGTCCATAACAGTCCACTCTGAAAAAAAATCTTTCTCACACAACTGTGCACATGAAGACAGAATATATAGAACAAAAGTTACTTTTCATGTTTTCCGAAGCAAAATTATGTCAACACAGCATGTGACTAGCTCTATCCGTCAGTCTGTTTTTGGAATTGGATTGTGGGTTGGCGGCACCTGGTGGTGTACACCAGAGGTGCTCCTTGGCCTTGAGCAGCCATCCATGGCCTTCTTCATTGGATCCGGGTCGATGTTACCCATGGAGCCAGTGGAGCCGGAGGCAAGCCCTACTACACTGCATTCTGGGTCTCTACAGGGCTGCTTACAGGCCGTTGATAGTGAGCATGTCTGTCTCTAAATTAAATATCGGGCTGCAGCCTATATGGCACAATAATTGCGTCAACACCCAAGGCTTGGTACGCGCAGAAATGGGAAGTCTGCAAAAGAAACCCCACCCTCCCACCCAGTGGGCATCCCATTGGGTAGACATCATGGTCAGGTGTCAGGAATTAAAGCATGCAAGTTACCACCACAACTGAACTGCCCTTTTTTTGGCAGGCTGCTACTTGCTTGCTAGGACCTCTGTGCCCTTTATTTGGATAACGACTTACTAGATGCGACTGCTGTGCTCTTTTTCATACCCAAGCACCATACCTTACGGTAAATCCTACAATTGACACTGAAGCCTGCTGCCTGATTCTAATAGTAATGCAAAAATGCAGCGAATTTGTTATTTTCTGAAACTCTCCAATACTACAAAACTGTATACTGTTCTGACTTCTGGTAAAAGTCTTGCATGTTGACACAATGCTACAATCACCACCAATATTCTTTTACATTATGCAACCAACCCACCTTTATACCAAAGAGATTACAAATATCATGTTTAACTGTGCATGCACTTTATATACGTGAAAAGACAGAACTTTGGTATATGTCTGGGAATATGGAATATTAGGTTGGTAAAATATCAGGTGTTTAGAGCACCACTTTTGGTCAGATAGCTATCCACCCAGGGGTGCGTTTCCCAAAATCACAGATGTTAACTTACATAGTTGGGCCCATTGACAGTGAATGGACAAACTATGTAAGTTGCTAACTTAATAAGCAACTATGCTTTTGGGAAACGCACCCCCAGAATTGTACCAAGCTGAATTTTTCACTTTCAGAGAGAACTAGCTGTGTGCATCACAATTCAAAAACAATTTCTTCGGTACTTTGTCTGGGGATGGGCAGCACTTGTATCCAGCATAAAGTGCCCCCTGAGGGCGAATTTTTAGTGATGTTTAACCAACTTTTGATGTTTAAAATCATCTACACTGAAAATACTACCATTGAGATTTTACTAATACTGTAATTTACCCCAAAGGGACTATGTATCCAGAGAAATTCAGATCTCGATCTTGCAGGGTAAACAAAATAATGCCACCAAAACATAGACACAATCTGCCATGAAATGGTCCATTTTGAGTTTTGCACCAACTTTGGCTCCATCTTGTATGAAAGTGTAGATACTACCCAAAAACTGCTTGGTATTCCAAAAGCACAGCAAACAGCATTTACCCTCACAGTACAAATCTGCGCTACACAGAGAAAACGTACCGCAAACATGCACCAAAAATGAATTTGAACCATCTTTCCGGCCATATATTGCACAAACACTGCAAGATACCAAGGCGCTATTCACTGAAAATGATGGTCTTGTTGTGTGCAAACACATAATAAAGCATTCTAGTTTGGTATATGTCTGGGGTATTATTTTATTCCCATTTTCAATTTTCATTATTATTTCTCAGATAATTCTGGCTCGATAACGCAGTAACCCAGCTTGGCGCTGATGTGGTGCTAAAGTCTAACAGGACTTGAAATGTCACAGGTCATGATAAAACTATAAAATATTTGGTACAGTGTACCCTTTAGTCATGATAGTTGATGTAAAATGTGGTGTCAACAGCAAAACTGAGCCACTGAAGCAGATTCCAGATGGCGCTGGCACAGTGAAATACGGACGTAGAAATTAGGCTTTTATACCTTATATCTACCTATGTGCCGAGTTTCTTTCAATTCCAGGGGGATCAACTGCGCACTGAATGTCAATCTCTCGTCGAATGGCTCTTAAGAAGTGCCAACGTCAACAATAACATTTCAAGTGTCATACTTTAACCGTGTTGTGAAATTGTAGAATAATTTATCCTATTACATACATTTTGATAGCATGGTAAAACCAGACTTTGCTACTTCGCTTTGCTTCATACACAGAGTCTGGGTAGTCGTCACTAACTATGTTTCCATCCACTTGTCAATCGAACTATCTGAGGTTCGCCAAAAATATTCATGCGAAAAAATCAGGGGAAAATGCGTTTCCATCTAACGGCATTTAAGCGAAGAAAAAGTTGTGTGTGATGACGTCACATGCTGTTATGTGATCAAATTGGTGAATTGAATGGTTTCCACTCATTTTATCTCTGAATTGCAGAATCTTCAAGGGAACAAAATAAGTGCGTTAGCCAACTAATTTAGCTAGTAAGCCAAAATGGATTGCGTCTAACAACAAATGATGATAATTGCACAAGTTGTACGTGCTTATGTGCCAGCTATTAGCAACATAGCAAACCATTATCAGAAGGCAACAACGGCATGAAAACACCGTCACGAGGCAGTAGCAGATTTATTCGACAAATAACGTTTCCATCAGCATTTATTGCATATGCTTTTAACCGATCAAGAGAAAATCTGATCAGATCAACCGTATAAACTTTGTGTCGATATTCTTGAAATCAAGTCGAATTTGACCGTTTCCATGACGCATTTTTAATTCGATATAACTTAATTTGCATAAGAGCATGTAAATGGACACATAGCAATTGACAAGTGTTGACTTCCTGGTGGGTGGCGCTTGTCAGAAGTTTAAAATCATTGGTGTACCAGTAAAGCAATCACATTTGGCGATGACATATATTATGCGCCGGCTCAACCACCTAGTACTTCCGCTGGAAACTACAGGAATGCAGCGAAAACAAACTGATCAGTACATTAAATTTTAAACTGTACGCATACATATGCCCATCTACCAAATTTTAGCTTTCACTCATTCACTTGAAATAACTTTCTGTTCTCCTTACAAGAAACAAACTGTTGAGCTATCGTTTTCCTTCAAATACTGCTGCTGTTAAAAAAATGTAAGAGACCCCAAACCAACTGCAGAATCGGCGAGCATAACCCATTATTTACATCAGGACAAAATCTGCTTTGACACAAAATGTCTCAGACAGCCATTTCATTCATGAATAACAACAACATGACACTGAGACAGCGAATAGGTCTTGTGACATGAACAAAAACACGGGTTTTAAAAAGTTTGCTGCTAACTTAAATAGTGTGAAATTCGTGGGCAATGTAACACTAGAAGCTACAAGCTAGCTGAGGTGGTTCGGCTGTCTCTCACAAAGATGAATAGGGTGCCAATTTGTAGAAACAACATAGAAATGCTGTTCGTCCATCCGTCCATCCGTCCGGGAGCAGTGTACTCGCAATAGCTTTTGACAGCTTTGATGGAGGATCACAAAATTCACACCACATATGCCTCTTATGAACGCCTTGTTCAAGATCAATGATGAGTGCCCTTCACCGAGTATTCAAGGTCACTGAGCAAAAAGATGTGAAGAACACTGTACTCGCAATAACGGGAAACACTGTACTCGCAATAACTTTTGACAGCTTTGATGGAGGATCACCAAATTCACACAACATATGCCTCTCATGAAGGCCTTGCTCAAGTTCAATGATGATTGACCTTAACTAAGTATTCAAGGTCACTGAGCAAAAAGATGTGAAGAACACTGTACTTGCAATAACGGGGAACACTGTACTCGCAATGACTTTTGACAGCTTTAATGGAGGATCACCAAATTCACACCACATATACCTCTCATGAACGCCTTGCTCAAGTTCGATGATGAGTGACCTTGACCTAGTTTTCAAGGTCACTGAGCAAAAAGATGTGAAGAACACTGTACTCGCTATAACTTTTGACAGCTTTGATGGAGGATCACCAAATTCGCACCACATATGCCTCTCATGAACGCCTTGTTCAAGTTCGATGATGAGTGACCTTCACCTAGTATTCAAGGTCACTCAGCAAAAAGATGCGAAGAACACTGTACTCGCAATAACGGGGAACACTGCACTCGAAATAACTTGACAGCTTTGATGGAGGATCACCAAATTCGCACCACATATGCCTCTCATGAAGGCCTTGTTCAAGTGCAATGATGATTGACCTTGACCTAGTTTGTAAGGTCACTGAGCAAAAACGTGAACACTGTACTCGCAATAACTTTTGACAGCTTTGATGGAGGATCACAAAATTCGCACCACATATGCCTCTCATGAAGTGTTCAAGTTCAATGATGATTGACCTTGACCTAGTTTGTAAGGTCACTGAGCAAAAAACGTGAACACTGTACTCGCAATAACTTTTGACAGCTTTGATGGAGGATCACAAAATTCACTCCACATATGCCTCTCATGAAGGCCTTGCTCAAGTTCAATGATGATTGACCTTGACCTAGTATTCAAGGTCACTGAGCAAAAACATTTGAAGAACACTGTTCTCACAATAACTTTTGACAGCTTTGATAAAGGATCACCAAATTCCTACCACATATGCCTCTCATGAAGGCCTTGCTCAAGTTCAATGATGATTGACCTTGACCTAGTTTTCAAGGTCACTGAGCAAAAACATGTGAAGAACACTGTACTCGCAATAACTTTTGACAGCTTTGATGGAGGATCACCAAATTCACACCACATATGCCTCTCATGAAGGCCTTGTTCAAGTTCAATGATGATTGACCTTGACCTAGTTTGTAAGGTCACTGAGCAAAAACGTGAACACTGTACTCGCAATAACTTTTGACAGCTTTGATGGAGGATCACAAAATTCGCACCACATATGCTTCTCATGAAGGCCTTGTTCAAGTTCAATGATGATTGACCTTGACCTAGTTTGTAAGGTCACTGAGCAAAAACGTGAAAACTGTACTCGCAATAACTTTTGACAGCTTTGATGGAGGATCACAAAATTCACTCCACATATGCCTCTCATGAAGGCCTTGCTCAAGTTCAATGATGATTGACCTTGACCTAGTATTCAAGGTCACTGAGCAAAAACATTTGAAGAACACTGTTCTCACAATAACTTTTGACAGCTTTGATAAAGGATCACCAAATTCCTTCCACATACGCCTCTCATGAAGGCCTTGCTCAAGTTCAATGATGATTGACCTTGACCTAGTTTTCAAGGTCACTGAGCAAAAACATGTGAAGAACACTGTACTCGCAATAACTTTTGACAGCTTTGATGGAGGATCACAAAATTCGCACCACATATGCCTCTCATAAAGGCCTTGTTCAAGTTCAATGATGATTGACCTTGACCTAGTTTGTAAGGTCACTGAGCAAAAAACGTGAACACTGTACTCGCAATAACTTTTGACAGCTTTGATGGAGGATCACAAAATTCACTCCACATATGCCTCTCATGAAGGCCTTGCTCAAGTTCAATGATGATTGACCTTGACCTAGTATTCAAGGTCACTGAGCAAAAACATTTGAAGAACACTGTTCTCACAATAACTTTTGACAGCTTTGATAAAGGATCACCAAATTCCTACCACATACGCCTCTCATGAAGGCCTTGCTCAAGTTCAATGATAATTGACCTTGACCTAGTTTTCAAGGTCACTGAGCAAAAACATGTGAAGAACACTGTACTTGCAATAACTTTTGACAGCTTTGATGGAGGATCACCAAATTCACACCACATATGCCTCTTGTGAAGGCCTTGCTCAAGTTCAATGATGACTGACCTTGACCTAGTTTTCAAGGTCACTGAGCACAAAGATGTGAGTAACACTGTACTCGCAATAACTTTCAACAGCTTTGATGGAGGCTCACCAAATTCATATGACATTCTTATTGGTTTGTTAGGTAGATCTCAGCCATGGGCACAAAACTACTCCTTGGCGATTCGTCCATCATCCACAAGTCATGAAAATTGTAATCTCTCTCATGACCCATGGTTATATTTAGCTCATATCACAATGATCCATCCCTCATCCATCTCTCTATTCAACCAATGACCAATGACCTACAGTATCATTGTACTTCACATTATAAGTGGTACAGTGCACCACACTATTTTCAGCCATCAAAACAGTTATTGCCACATGTTTCTGGTCACTTGTGCAACGGGGGACACAAGGCCTTCAGGCCAGCAGGCCATTTTTCATGATGGCTATAAAGTAGATATGACAATCTATATGGAGTAGTGCTACAACATAATTTCCATTCATATAACTAACCAAACATTCATCTTGCTGTGGCTATAAGTTGCGGATACTCGGGATTTTCTCAACGACAGAGCGAATGGCCTCAAATGTATCTATATCTGTAGCCATTGATGATTTTGGAGACTACAATTTCAAATGCAGCGCAGCGGCTACATCATGGCTCTCGGCCACGCCTTCTGTTTGTTGCTTGGTCCGGCGTACTTTCTGCGAAGGTAAACGGGGCAGAGCTCCAAGTGATCAGACTGAGTACTGAAGCGAAATGAAATTAAGCAGTAGTACGAAGGCTGGCGAACTCAGGCTAAAGTTTTGATGCCGACCCGTTTCATTTTAGAAGGACTCAGTCAAATATTTTAGTGACAATATAAATTTCCACGTGAGTAACGTGTTCCTGGGTGTCGTGGGTGCCATGTAAAAATCTCAGAGGAAAAAGCCTATTGGAGGATTAAAAAAAATAACTATAAAACCTATTAGAGCTGCTGTGCGTTAGTGGTGTTACTGGTGTTCTTTTCTTTTCAAGAATAAGAAATCCTTCTCTAACATTCCATCTAACATCAAAAAATGGGGTTAATGGGGCGCCCCGGTGGCTCATCGGCCTAAGAGCGCGCTCCATAAAGGCTGTGGCCTCCCCGCAGCGACCTGGGCTCAACTCTGTCTCGGGTCTTTTGCCACATGTCTTCCCCATTCTTCTCCCCAGTTTTCCTCTCTCTACTGTATGACTTTCAAATAAAAGGAAAAAATCCCCAAAAAATAATCTTAAAAAAAGTGGTTAATTTATGTTAGTTAATTTATGATTTAACAAGGGGGGCATTTACTTTTTCACATAGGTCCATGTAGGTTTGGATAGCTTTTTCCCCTTAAAAAATGAAATCATCATTTCAAAACTGCATTTTGTATTTACTCAGGTTATCTTTGTCTGACCTAAAAATTTGTTTGATGATCTGAAACGTTCAAGTGTGAAAAATATGGAAAAAAGCAAGAAATCAGGAAGGGAGCAAATACTTTTTCATGGCACTGTAGATGAATGATTGAAAACATGTCATGACCAATCATATTTAAGGGACGGGTTTAGACATCCCCTTTTGCCGTTCACCAGCTGCCACTGGTGTGAATACATGCAGCTTGCGAGGCAATTCGTTTCAGCTCAGCTTTCTTTGGATTAAGGTGTCATGGTTTGTGAGGCTTGTGTTTGTTTTGGACTTTTCTTTGTGGCTCTCGTCCCGGGACGAGATCAAATTCCTTTTCAATCCGATTCTTTTCCCAGCTGGCTGATTGAACTGGGGCAGTGCTTCCCCGGACTCTGTGTAAGTCAGAAGTCTGCCAGGCCTCCTTTGCTGGAGCGTCTGTTTGTAGCTAGGTAATGTAGCCGAAAATATCTCTAGTCAGGATTTGTGTGACTTTATATCTTCCGGTCATTATTGGAGTTCCTTCCACTTTTGGAATCTTCCCTTTTCTACTTTTGTTCACTCTTGCATTGCTTCTGTTTTTTCGGACTATTATACGTCCATTGGAAGCACGAGTACTTTCTGGTGGTCTGTATAATTCTCTGTGTTGGTCTTGTTTCCGTACTGTTCGTTCTCTCTCTGTCCGCTGTACTTGGCATCTCAATTTTACCGGCCATTACAGAACACTCTAGCCGGCATGGAGTCGTCAGCAGCGGCTGCGTTACAGAAAGTTGTGGCTAATCAATTAGCAGTTCTCTCTGGGTGTGGCAAGAGTCATTCTAGCCTGAACAATCAGCAGCCAGAGTTGGCGGAGACAGTCCACCTTCAGGTGAATGCAATGCAGAGACAGGAAAATGTTTTGTTAAGTCTGAAAGTATTAGATCTTTGTCTACTCAGATTACACAGAGTACTGGACAAGCACAATCTGCACAGCTTCCCTGAGAGCCAAAACTCCAGATACCCCCAAGATATGGAGGCGAGGCAGGAAGATATAAAGATTTCATTGCCCAATGTGAAATATTTCTTAAAGCGCAGCCTTCACGGTTCATGAAGGAAGAGTCTCGGGTTTCATTTATTTTATCCCTGTTGACCGACACAGCACTCACTTGGGTCGGGCCATTTATTCGATCTAATTCACCGTTCGTGAATACAGTGGAGACTCTCGCTAGAGAAATGGTATCAGTATTTGATCAGGATGCTTGTTTAACGCATCTGAGGCAGGGTTCTGAAAGTGTTGCAGAGTTTCGAGACAGGCTGGCCAGAAGCGCCTCTTATGACAGTGTTTGTTCACGCTTTGTCTGAGGAGGTTAAGGACGCTCTGGCTACATTGGAGCCTTGCGTTTCTCTGGATTCATTGATTTGTACTGCAGTGCAAATTGATAATCGCATCCGCGGACCTAACAAAGAGAAACATGCTGCATTAGCTCTTGCTGACAACGGGGTTAATGCTCCTTGCAGCGTGCATAAAACTCCAATTCCGCCCACTGTAAATATCCACTCCTGGCGACCCTATGCAGGTTGATGGCTCATATGAGAGCTGGGCTCGTAAGCCCGTTCGCAGATATATAATCTGCTATAATTGTAACAAACCGGGATATATCCGTCCACATTGCCCTGAGCTTCAGGGAAACAGGAAGTCCCTCTAGCGAGATGGGGGCGATAGAGGGACAGACCCAATTTCCCTTCCGAACTTTAATTCCTGTTGAATTGACTGTGGGGAGACAGTGAATATTTATTGAGGCTTTTTTGGACTCTGGCGCCGTGGACTGTTTTATGGATGCGAAGTGGGCTAGTAGACATCTCATTCCCATCCACTTCACGCACTGTAAGATCTTTGGACGGTCGCCTGCTGGGAACTGGATTTATAACCGAGGTCTCTGAATCATTGACTATGTTCGTCCCTTTTGGTGATCATTCTGTGGAGGTCCGGTTTTTTATGATCAGTTCCCCTGTTTTCCATGTCATTTTAGGACACTCTTGGCTACGAGTAAATATGCTTCGCATCCTTTGGGGTACTCAAAATAACCCGGTCAAGCTAGACCTCTGGAATGCTTATAACTTAGATCGGATCTGGGAGGGGGACTAGTGGTGTTTAACAGCATCTAAACAGCTGTTAAACACCATTTACTACGCATGATGAGTACTACTAATATTTGGTCATGCTGTTCGGATTGGTCAATGCCCCATCTGTGTACCAAGCACTCGTTAATGACGTCCTCGAAGAAATGTTGGAGAAATTCATCTCTTTTTACCTTGACGATATTCAGATTTTTTCTTCAACTCTTGGAGCATTAACAACACGTCAGACAAGTACTTGAGGCCCTCCTTAAAGCCAAGCTTTGTGTCAAGGCTGAAAATTGCATTTTTCATGCCAAGACAGTTTCTTTTCTTGGCTTTATTGTGTCAAGGGTCGGTCTGCATGGATCCTGACAAGGTGGCAGTGGTCAGGAATTGGCCTCCCCCCCAAAATGTCAAGGAGGTTCAATGGTTTTTAGGCTTTGCTAATTTTTATGGGAGGTTTATCTGTAATTTTAGCGCAGTAGCTGCTCCCATTATGGAGCTCACTAAGAAGAATACTTCCTTGTCATTTTCTTATCGAGCTGGGAACAAAACATCAAGCCTGACGCCTCCTTGCGGAATTACAATCGCTCTGGTCGCGATCATATTCCTGAGCCGATTATCCCGGCAGCTCTGATTGTGGCTCCCATCCAGTGGGACGTTGAGTCTGTTGTGCGGGATGCCTTGAGATCCGATCCTGGTCCTGGTGAAGAGCCGCCTGGCTGTTTGTTTGTTCCGATAGCGGTACGGTCCCAAGTTTTCCAGTGGTGGCACTCTTTCAGCTTAGCGGGTCTCCCAGGGGTTCATTGGATCAAGCAGTTCTCAGCCCAAAGTTTTTGATGGCCCTGTATGATTGAGGACTTTCAGGAGTTTGTAGCGGAGTGCTATATCTGCGCTCGAAACAATGTTTCCTATCTTCCCCTCTCTGGTCTGTTGCAGCTGTTGCCTGTCCGTAAGCGCCCGTGGAGCCATATCACACTGGATTTTGTTACAGGTCTGCCTATTTCTGAAGGCAAGTCAGTCATCTTGGTCGTGGTCGACCACTTTTCTGAGGCCGCCCACTTTGTCGTGCTGTCCAAGCTGCTTGGGAGATGGCCCTTCTTGTTGTGGACCATGTGTTCTGGCTGCATGGTTTCCCTCAAGATGTGGTTTCTGACCGGGGCCCACAATTTACGGCTAAATTCTGGCGTGCTTTTTGCAACTAGTTAGGGGCCACCGTGAGCCGTTTGTCTGGTTTCCACCCTGAGACTAACGGGCGGGCAGACAGAACGAACTAAGCAGTTGCTGGAGAATACTTTTAGGTGTCTAGCAGCTGTCAACCCATCTTCATGGAGTCATTTTTTGGCATGGGCTGAATATTCCCACAATTCACTATGCATCTCCTCCACAAGCCTTTCCCCAATTGAGGCTCAGTTAGGTTTTCAGCCTCTGCTGTTTCCAAAGACTAAGAGGGATTCAGAAGTTCCCTCGGTCAATCACTTAGTTTGGCCTTGTCGGCCGGGCTGGACCAGGGCCTGTTCCTCTTTGTTGCACTCTGGGCGGGAAAAGAAGACCGCCACGGATAGAAGGCATCGTTCGGCCCCATCTTATCGGGTTGGCCAAAGAGTTTGGCTTTCGACTCAGGACCTTCCCTTAAGAGTGGGGTCATGGTAGTTGGCTTCCCGCTTCAATGGTCCTTTTAAGATGTGCGGAGGATCAACCTTGCCTCTGTCCGTTTAAAGCTCCCTAGATCCTTGTGTATCCATCCCTCTTTTCATGTCTCCAGGCTCAAACCGGTTAGGACTGGCAACCGGTTGACAAATCCCCGCCACAGATGATTGAGGGGGGGCCTGTTTCCACTGTGCGTTATATTCTGGCCAAGAGGTGTGTGGGTCATGGGTAGGGATCGACTGTTTGTTTCAGAGCTGATGCCGATACCAATTATTAAGAAATTGGGAGACCGATAACTGATATGTAAAACTGACAAATGACTGCTGTAAAAATGATAATTCACATGGAATTAAAAATCATAAATACTTACACAAAACTCAATTCAAAGTCCATTAAGCATATGTTTAATTCTGAAGAAATAAAATGTACAGGGTACAGCTGCCAGCAGCACTTGAAAGACTGTAGTGAAATAGGTTAACAAATGAATGGAGAAATAAATAAAAGTACTCCCTGAAGTTTTAGGCACTGACATTAGTTTAAAGAAAGAACAGTAAATGAAAATGAAAGGAGCAGGGAGCTGCGTGCATCAAATAAAATCAAACATACAAATATGAATAAATGGAGAAATAAACAAAAAATAAATAATATCACTCCCTATTATGACATCGCAATTTACAATAATTAACCATTTCTAATGCTAATACTGGGGGCAGTGGCTAGACCTAGCTTGGAACCGGTCTAGAATAGAGCAGTAGGGCGACTCCTTCCTTCCACTAGCCTGGGTGGGCACCTTGAGCAAGTGTCAGCACACCCTTAGCCTCCCACAACCAAGGATATGGTCTGGGCAGGTAGAGCTCAGTAGCCTTGATAGGCTGTCCACCTAGGGAGTTGCTTACTCAAATTCTTTTTTTCAAAGTCTGTCCCAGCGAATTTGGTGGAAGAGACCCAAAATTATAGTCCAACGGCAATGATGGTGGTTCAGCAAGGCACTGTGGAGTACGACTGAGCACAAAGAAAGGCTTTGCCATCCACTGCAGCGGAGTTAGTCCCCAGGCATAACAATGTTCTCGTGTCGCTGGATCCTGACTTGCAAGGCCGAGAGTGGGATTGTCCCTGTGCAACGGCATTTCCACTATGATATCATTCATGCGCAGGTTACATTGCACACTTCATCTTCTCACATATCATCGACTTTCATCTCATTCCTTACCAAGTCATTCCAAGCCCTGCAGTGATGGGGGAGGGGCGAAGCAACAGGTGGAGGTGACCACTGGCAGTTGTTGCCTTGATCCTGCACGCAGGCGACCTCGAACTTTGGTCGTTCTTCCCTATATTTTGGGCCAGTGGGGGAGTCCGGCAGCATCCTTGGAGACTGAGCAGCCCTAGTTGGGAGGGGCCTAGAAAAGGTGGCCTAAAAATTGCCTGCCCAACATCAGTCTGGCCAGCTAGCCGCAGTTGGCAGATTATCCACACATGCGGTCGAATACAAAAGAAAAATTGGAACAATTGGAACATGGAACGTTCGCACCCTTATGGACAGAGACAACAGCAGAAGACCTCAAAGGAGAACAGCTCTGGTTGCCAAAGAACTATCACGATACAACATCGACATTGCAGCCCTAAGTGAGACTCGGCATGCAAAGGAAGGCAGTCTTACAGATCCAATCAGTGGTTATGCCTTCTTCTGGAAAGGGAAGACCACGGACGAAGACAGGATCCACGGAGTCGGACTAGCTATCAAATACAGTCTCATAAAACAGCTTCACACTTTACCTATCGGCATCAGTGAATGGCTTATGAAGCTCTGTTTACCACTTAGCCATAACTAGTAGGTAACAATCATCAGTGCATATGCACTAACCCTTACTAGCCCGGAGGAGCAAATTGAGCAATTCTCTGCCAACCTCAGTTCTGTACTTGACTCTGTCCCAGAAAATGAAAAGCTGATTTTGCTTGGAGACCTCAACGCCCGAGTTGGCCATGATCACAGTCACTGGGAAGGAGTGTTCGGCCGACATGGCACAGGTAATCTGAACGCCAATAGTCTCCTACTGCTGAGCAAGTGTACAGAATATGACTTAGTTATCATCGACACAGTGTTCAGAATGGCAGACAAGTACAAGACTTCTTGGACGCACCCCAGATCTAAACAATGGCACCTGATCGACTATATGATTATCCGAAAATGTGATCTACGGGATGTCCTCATAATCAGAGCTATGCAAGGAGCAGAATGCTGGACTGACCACAGGCTGATGCGCACCACACTAAACCTCATCATCAGGTTATTCAACATTGCCAAACTTCAAAAGCCTCAATATCTTGAAAGTTTCCAATCCAAATTAGATGAGGAGCTTGCTGCTGCAAAACTACGATCCGCCATACCAATCCAGAAATAGATCCAGTTTGGAGAGGCAGTAATGGGATCAGCAAAGGCAGTGCTTGGCCAAAAAACCCGTAACCATCAGGATTTGATGAGAACAATAGTGCCATTTTTCTCGCCAAAAAGAACAAGGCATACATGGAGTGGTAAAATCATCCGGACTCTTCTCTAATGAAAGGTAGGTTCAAATCTCACCAAACCTTGGGGCAAAAGGAATTACAGAGGATGCATGACAAATGGGGGGAGAAGAAAGCTGAATAAATTCAAGGCTTTGCCAATTCTAACAACTCTAAACAGTTTCAATTCCCTTAAAACGGTGTTTGGCCCTTCAAAATCTGGCTCTAGTCCACTGCTTTCTGCAGAAGGAACCATGCTCATTAATAACAAGGTTGCTATCAGAGAAAGATGGAAAGAACACTTGTGTCAGCTTCTGAACCATCCATCCTTTGTCGACCTTACTGTATTTGACCAGATCCCCCAAAGAGCTGTCATCGAAGAACTTGATGTTTCCGAGATGAAGTCAGAAATGCCAACAAGTAGATGAGCAATGGCAAAGCACCAGGAGGCGATGGAATTTCTGTAGAAATATTCAAAGCCCTGAGTAGTTAGACTTCACAGACTTTCCATGGAATACTGACTAGCATTTGGGAAAGGGAAGAAATGCCATCTGACCTTCGTGATGCCACCATTGTTGCCTTATTCAAGAACAAAGGTTCAAGAGCTGACTGTGGGAACCACAGAGGCATATCTCTACTCTCTATAGCTGGGAAAATACTAGCTTGTATTATGCTGAACAGAATGATTCTACTCGACCTAGAATACCTAGGCAGAAAGCGTAAGCTTCGACTTTCCATGTCCTTTTTTGACTGATTTCCAAATGACACGGTCACTGACCATCCTCGTCATTTAGAAACTTCCATACAGCTTACATATTCCAGCCTGAGGAGGATGTCTCCTTTCGGTCGAGGACGGCTGACTCGAGAGAAACTACTACTTCTTAGCGAACTGACCCAGGGATAACCGGAGCACTCGAAGTAACTTTTCAAAGGATTTTATTATTATTTTGGGAAGACGCTGGTGCGTCGACACCAAAATAAATATGTGCGCTGGGTGCTGCGGTCATCCCTCCCTCTAGTAGTTGAGAAAGGTAGCCAAGTTTGTCTTGATTATGCTAGCCAACGCAGTGACTGGAGTCATGGACTTCTCATTCAAACCTAGAAACCATCCAAACCCATCCACGTAGTTCCTGACGATTGTAATAACAGTTCAACAATAACAATAACGATACATATTATGTTTCATAAGCTTCACTGGTAATATGACACCGATAGATGAATCGATGTTGCGCTTACATAGCCCTCAGTGCATCACCAGAAGGCTATGCACGGATGCTATAACTATAGAAAATAGAAAAACACTGTCGAACAACTGATGAAAGTAGTTGGCTAGTGCGCATAGCTGTTAGCAGTGACAGCGCACTGTGATCGCTATTGAGAGAAAGTAGCCCCAAGCAATTATAAGATGTGACTTTTTGGATTACCAGGGTTTTGTTATGCAAATAAATCACTCGTTCGAACAAATACTGTTTTGAGAAGAAAAACGTTTTACTTTGCAGACCCCAGGAAACCTGCCGGAACTACTTTCGCTTTGACTAAAACTGGACAGAACTCGGCTCACAGGACACTGTCGGGGGAAAGTCAGCGTGTGTGCACAAGACTAAAGAAGGTGATGCGATACAGATTCATGTGAAAAATCCCGAACTATCCCTTTAATCGGAACACCCAAGGCACACCCTGTCTCTCTCCACTGTATGGCTATCAAATAAAATTCTTACTGTTTATAGTGTGAATCCCTGCTCTTAGCAGCCTTTTACCACGGGGAAGGTGAAAGAACGTAATATATCCCACCCCCCCAACTCAATGCGATTTGTGCATGTTCTGCCAAATGTTGTCAGCAATGAGCATGTGTATGACTCAAATTGCGCTTTAGCTGAACTGGTCTATTGTGGATGGAGTAAAAACTAGCGTATCCTGGGAGCCCCAGGACTGATTTTTAGAAACAATGTTCCAGACAATGACTATTGATGCACTGATTGTAAAATTTTTGCATTTAATCTATTTCCTCACCTGACCCACAAAGCAAATTTCATCTTCACAATAGAATATCGGCGATAGCTAAAATCACATTTCCGGGATGATATACCTGTCATCTGCTCAGTATCTGATATAGACTGATAAGTAAGAGAAGCAAACCGTTAATATTGAAGCAAACCTGCCTATCAGAAATTACTCAACACCATCTTGTGCAACTAGCCAATGGGCCATATTAAACGATCATTTGTCATCAAATAATGGACTGGGACAATCACACTATCCAACACAATAACAGCGCATACCTCTGGGTGAAGGGCGACGTTTCGTCATTATCACGCGTCCGTTGTAGCAGATGACAGCTAATTAGGGGGAATAAAACCTCATTTATCTAGTCTTTGAAAACAAAAATTCCACATTTTTGTTACAACATTTATTTATGAATTATCTTTGTATAAAACAGCATTATGCATTATCCTTGAGTTCCCCTTTAAAGTCTCCTATGGCCTGTTTTACAATCACCCAAGTTGTAAAGGAACGCTTTCCATTGGCTTAACATTAACCTTTTTGAAAACATATATATTATTTTACAATTAAATTAATTACACAAATGCGAAAAGAAGCACTAAATAAAATGAGCTAGATAACAAATACTGACAAATGTTTACTGCGCCATCTCAGGCCTTTGTACTGCATAAATGTTAAGAGAAGCACTTAAATAAATAAAAAATCTTTATAAATTGTGCTATCATCAGATCTTTTTTTCAAACAAAATAGGTTTTTTTTCACAAGCAACAACATTCAATAGGCATGGAGTTGAACTTGAACTTGTTTACACAAAAAATCTTACTCATGCCACACTACTCAACACAGCTGGTTGCTTTTTTAAATCAACTACAAAAAAAATCAACAGTATCTGATTATCTACTCACTAAGATGCATGTTTTTCTTTACAAAGATAATAATCTCTGCCTTGTCGCACCTCAGTCTACTCTTCTTGTCATCTCGGATGTGAGACACCGAGCTGAATACTGATCACTGTCCTTGCTGGTGCACTGGTATTTGCGCGCCATTGCTGTGATGCCCTTGTCCTTGGCCTTTGTGATCCATTTTATTCCGCAATCTCTTCAACCACGTCGTGCAGAGAAGATGGTTCACTGTCTGTTCGCGTCCTCTTGCGCTGCGGATAATCCGCTCTCTTTCTGCTTTGCACCTTGTTGTCAGCACGCCTGTCGGTGAATTGCGCGTCCAGCTGTGCTCGGGCACGTTGTTTAACATCCTCATCAAAATAGCGATATACCTGGGATCCAGTAAGGGTGCGATGCAGAAAAATGGTTCAGAATCTACGTGTTCAAAGTCTATTTGTTAACAGCCTCCAGGAAAGCATTCTTAGCAGTTTTAACATTGGTCATAGTCTGTTTCCCTGCTTAGAAGACATCTCAGGGCTCTCACTGACGGGATCACGTTGGCAGCTGAATCTCTCTAATGGGCTGACTTCTCTTGTTGAAATATTTAAAGGGAGCGAGAAGTGTGATAAAGTTTTAGACTAATCCCCACCGTTGTGCAGTCAGGGTTGGATACATTGCAAGTGCATGTTTTTGTGACAAAATACTCTTGGATGGAAACATCTTGCTGCAGTCTTTTCGGTTTCATTCCCAACTGGACCTGCACTGCCTGCAGGCCCGAGTGAGCAAGTGGAGAATGTTTGAAGTGTTCCCCTATTTTTCAGCCAGTGGCAATCACATCGGAGATGCTCCACTGGCTGAGCACGCCATCGCGGACTGCCAGCTGGAAGGTGTGCACCATGCAGCCTAAACTAGCCAGACTGCTGTCTGTCATCGCTTTTACAATATATCTGGCTTTATCTCTCACAGCAGCATGCACTTTAGACTGGTCTATTTTCTACTTTTCAAAAATTTTTTGAAATGCGTCAGAGATGACAGATGCAGAGTGGGGGCCCGTGAACTCCTGGGAGTGTAACACTGCTTTCATCAAGTTAAAGTCATTGTCAATCCATTGTGCTATGCTGCTAAGCACACTCACTGGACTAGCATCTCAGCTCAATACGTCTGTTGTGAAACTAATGGCAGGGATTCCGCCAGCCAGTAGCTCATGAATATGTGCGGGCGCATAATTTACTTTGCCTTGGCACTGTCAGTGGGGAATTTCCTCCCCTTCTGAAATGCCATGGTTATCATGGATTGATTCTTGCCAGTGCTCTGTTTTTTCTTGTTGAGTTCAGCTCTTTGCTTTTTATCAGCTCTCAAGTAATCATTATAAACTTCTTTGTGTCTGTTTTTTAAATGACCAATGAGATTGGATGTCTTAAAGTTCCTGCTAGTTGTCCCTCCTCTGTATATTTCACAGGAACATGACTTGCAAACTCTGTGTTGCTGGTCTTTCTCTGAGGTTGTGTAATAGTCCCACACTGCCATCGTCTTCTTTGTCCATGAAAAAAAAAATCACAAGTGTGTGCATTGCACATTGACCTCAAACATCACGCAAGTTTCTGAACAACAGGTGATTTTTTTCTGCCCAATAAAAATAAATTCTTTGAATTGTCAGTATACTAGTTATGGTATTTCTGATCGAAAATAAATGTTCTGGCATTGCATATAGTTGTCAAAACAATGACAAGACAAATATGCGCTGTAATCAAAGCTACAGGGGTACCAACAAAATATTTGAGTGTGCGACTTTTTTTTTGGCCGGGCAGTGTATAATATGCATACAGCCGTAGGGGACTAGTATTGCACAGCAATACGACGCGGTGCACTTGTTAAATTGAGAAGAATTGACCAGGGAAAGCCTTACAAACCAACCAACATTCAGTCTTTGCACTTCGAGAAAAGCTGCTTCATGTACCAGAAGTTCACAAGTAAGTCAACAGTTTTTTTGCAATGAAAACTGGTTTTAAAGTGAAGATTTAAAGAAATTAGTGGGAAATATATATTCAATACAAATATTAACCTTAAGCCTAAATGTCTAGTAACGGGGGCAATGAATTTGCATACTAAATACAGCATGTTTTCTAATAGCAATCTTGTCATGCGGCATATCCTCTAACGAAGAAAGTCGGTGATTAGTTTGTGATGACCGTTTTTACCGAAACCAAACACAATTCAAGTACTGGGCAAGTAAATAAGCATCTAGCAAAACATTAAATAAAGAAAGATCAGTGCTCTATTGTAAGCATTTCTACTTAAATGCTACAGAGATGAGAAAAATTTTTCTTACCTTTAATATTTTGTCATAAAAGCTGTTTGTGGGTAAATCTGCGCTTGCTATTGTTTTAGCCTGTCTATCTGGGAGTCCTCTCACCATTATGCTATGCACTGGAAGACCTCAGCAGTATAATCACTTAAATGGTTTGGTTTTTTTTTTTTTTGCATTTTCACTATAATTAATCGCTGAATATTCAACTGTTGTTTTCAAAGCCAGTTTATGACTGAGAATCCTTGGGTCAATATGCTCAAATTCAAACACAGCACAGCTATACAAGTGCTAAAACGACCAGTGAATATTTCGTCCATTGAGCTAGTGTCTTGGATAAGGCAGAGCATTTGAACCTGAGGTTCAATATCCAGTTATACATGTGACATTATAAAGCAAGGAAATACATTTTTTTGCATAAATAAATAATAAAGAATTGATGCATTCCCATCCCATCAAAGCCATGTTCCTGAGTTACTTCAAGGATCATGTGACTTACACTACGGTTTCTGCATCCAGTGCAACGCCTCCACTGGAACACAAGAACATGACATTTCGCACCAAGTCTGGTGTGCATGGTTTCACACGGAATTTTCGTGCAGCGAATATTCTGCAAATCCATTCCACTTTTTCACTTCTCCTCGGTCTGAATGGTCCTTAAGTAATAGAAGCAGAACTAGCCATAAAGCCCATCTGTGTATTTTTAACTAACGGGACTAGTTACAGAGTGAGTGTGCCCACTGCGGTCGCTTTCAGTGAACGAAGAGGATGGCTGGCCCTCAGCAACAGCAGTCGACGTTGATGGAGTTATTTTACCCGTAAGACAATCGAAGGTAGTGCATTTTTTTAATTTGGTACACAATGCGACTGTGCTTGGCCATGGCGTTTGTGTTCCCCCTTATAAATAAATTATTTTGCAACATATATTGCATTTTGCTTCCTCATCTTTTTCTTTGGTAAAAATGTAGCCAAACTTAAGACCTTTTTGCACGATCCGCCATCCTCGCAAGCAAGTGACCTGGATTCATCTTCATGTACTGTAATACCTGTTGACAGATATTTCAGTTTTTTTCCCTAAAAACTTTGTCAGACAACTGCCGTATGTTTGTGCACCAGTGATTCCATTTAAATGACGTGACTTGACTCAAGACATAACATTATGTCAATGGACCCACGAGACTTGATTGCAGTATCAATAAGCTCAAGCGTTATTCATTTTCGGTTTTTGAAAAATGTGGAACAGGGTCCATACTGGAACCGGGTTTCGATCCCCATCCCTAGTCTCAATCATCATCAGCGATTGTAAGATTGAGCCTGTATGTACTGTAGCCTGCCTGTGAGAGTATCTGATACTCCTACAGCACAATCTGACCATCATTGTTGATGAAGAAGGGCAATTCCACAGCAACGGAATTACGATCAAGAGTAATTTTCATGTAATTTTTACCTGCCATCTGTTACTCTAATGCAGTTGCTTCTTGCCTGTGCTTTAATCAGTTCCACTGGCATGCCTACTGAGCTGTATAACACAATATTTGGGGTAATCTACAAAACCCAAAACCAGTGAAGTTGGCACGTTATGTAAATTGTAGATAAAAGCAGAATACAATGATTTGCAAATCCTTTTCAACTTATATTTTAATTGAATACACTGCAAAGACAAGATTTTTAATGTTCAAACTGAGAAACTTTTTTTTTTTTTTGCAAATAATCATTAACTTAAAATTTAAAGGCAGCAACACATTGCAAAAAAGTTGGCACAGGGGCCTTTTTACCACTGTGTTACATCGCCTTTCCTTTTAACGACACTCAGTAAACGTTTGGGAACTGAGGAGACCAATTTTTGAAGCTTTTCAGGTGGAAAAATCTCCCATTCTAGCTTGATGTACAGCTTAAGTTGTTCAACAGTCCGGGGTCTCAATTTTCGTATTTTACGCTTCATAATGTGCCACACATTTTCAATGGGAGACAGGTCTGGACTACAGGCAGGCCAGTCTTGTACCCGCACTCTTTTACTACGGAGCCATGCTGTTGTAACACGTGCAGAATGTGGCTTGCCATTGTCTTTCTGAAATAAGCAGGGGTGTCCATGAAAAAGACGTTGCTTGGATGGCAACATATGTTGCTCCAAAACCTGTATGTACCTTTCAGCATTAATGGTGCCTTCACATATGTGTAAGTTGCCCATGCCTTGGGCACTAATACACCCCCATACCATCACAGATGCTGGCTTTTGAACTTTGCGTCTATAACAGTCTGGATGGTTCTTTTCCTCTTTGGTCCGGAGGACACAACGTCCACAGTTTCCAAAAACAATTTGAAATGTGGACTCGTCAGACCACAGAACACTTTTACACTTTGCATCAGTCATCTTAGATGAGCTTGGGCCCAGCGAAGCCTGCGGCGTTTCTGGGTGCTGTTGATAAATGGCTTTCGCTTTGCATTGTAGAGTTTTAACTTGCACTCGCAGATGTAGTGACGAACTGTAGTTACTGACAGTGGTTTTCTGAAGTGTTCCTGAGCCCATGTGGTGATGTCCTTTACACACTGATGTCGGTTTTTGATGCAGTACCGCCTGAGGGATCAAAGGTCACGGGCATTTAATGTTGGTTTTTTCGGCCTGGTGGCTTACGTGCAGTGATTTTTCCAGATTCTCCGAACCTTTTGACGATATTACGGACCGTAGATGATGAAATCCCTAAATTTCTTGCAATAGCTCGTTGAGGAATGTTGTTCTTAAACTGCTCCACAATCAGCTCACGCATTTGTTCACTAAGTGGTGACCCTCGCCCCATCCTTGTTTGTGAATGACTGAGCATTTCAGGGAAGCTGCTTTTATACCCAATCATGGCACCCACCTGTTCCCAATTAGCCTGTTCACCTGTGGGATGTTCCAAATAAGTGTTTGATGAGCATTCCTCAACTCTCTCAGTCTTTTTTGCCACTTGTGCCAGCTTTTTTGAAACATGTTGCAGGCATCAAATTCCAAATGAGCTAATATTTACAAAATATTACAAAGTTTACCGGTTTGAACATTAAGTAACTTGTCTTTGCAGTGAATTCAATTGAATATAGGTTGAAAGGGATTTGCAAATCATTGTATTCTGTTTTTATTTATGATTTACACAACGTGCCAACTTCACTGGTTTTGGGTTTTGTATTTTGTAGAAGGCTATACGAAGGTAAAAGTGTCAGTAACAGAATTACGGCAGAAAAAATGCCATTATTTTTGCCTTTATTTTGAAAAGCTTTTCTCTGAAATCTGGCAATGATAGGCAGTAGGCAGCTTAATTTGGTGGCCTAGGAAGTTGACCAGGCCATGGTAAGTTTATAGTGTAATGTGAATATAGCCTTCGATCGCCTGAAGTCTCTGCTGTGTCACTTCCCCGTGCTCAAATCTCCTGACTTCAACAAACCGTTCTCCATCGCGGTCGATGCTAGCGACCAAGCTTGTGGATCTGTGCTCCTACAGAGAAGTGACTCTGATGACATTGAGCATCCCGTGGCATACTTCTCCAGGAAGTTCAATCGCCACCAAAGGAACTATTCCACAATAGAGAAGGAACTGTTGGCTCTGGTCCTTTCTTTACAACACTTTGAGGTTTATGTTTGTACAGGACAAAAGCCAATGATTGTGTACATTGACCACAATCCGTTCATGTTTTTGAGTAAGATGAAAAACAAGAATCGGAGATTGTTGAATTGGAGTTTGATTTTACAGGAGTTTGACTTGGAAATTAAGCATGTGAAGGGTACAGACAATTTAATTGCTGATTGCTTATCCCGTGTTTGAATGTGTATATACCGTATTGACCCGAATATAAGACGACCCTGAATATAAGACGACTCCTCTTTTCAAGACCCTTATTTGGAAAAATACTTTTTATTTGAACAAAATTTCAAAAAACATTTCATTGTTTTTCTCGCACATTTCAACATCTTTGGTGTTTATCATGGGGGAGAAAATCATAAAATCATCCATAGCCCTGCAAATAGGAAAAGCGCAGAATGCACTTCACGGTTGTATGCCATGAAAACAGTGCAATAAAACGGGCTTAGGCCTACTTGTGCAATAAACGGCGCTCATTCGGTTGACAAACACTGTCAGAAAAGTCTGCAAAATGTAAGAGCATTAACATCCAAAAACACTATGAACAGTTTTTTTCCAAATTCATTCTGAATTACGTTGATTTAAATACAGCAAATACGCGTCCAGATGAATGATTGTTGTCCCACAACAACAAGAACAAGGAACACCTGTTAACTGTGGAGTGCTCTCGGAGGGAACCTTCTGTTAATTATGAAAATGAGTGAGAACAGGTCAGGACTAATAATTGTTTTAAACGGAGGTTTTGTGCAGGGGCGAAGCTAGAACCGGGAATTGGGGTGGCACAGACACGTCCCTTTATGACAATTAGGATAGTCCTGGCTAGTTCTCAATTATTTTTCTTTATTGACGCGTTTTCCAATTATCGTATTAGGCAACTGAAGACACGGTTTCTCATGCGATCTAACAGCGATGAAGTCATGGGGTAAATTCCGTAAATCAGAATTGGGGTGGACGTAACATCTGTTTTAAAGAATTATTAGTCCTGACCTGTTCGCAGTCATTTTCATGATTAACAAAATGTTCACTCCGAGAGCGCTCCGCACTTAACAGGTGCTGCTTGTTCTCCCCGATTAGGTAAGACGACAATCATTCATCTGGAAACGTTTGCTTAATTTTTCGGTTGCCAATTACGATAATTACGTTGCACTCTGTCATACATCTTTTTCCTGCCCTCACGTTGTTCGTTCTCTCAGCTTCGTTTACAACCGTAAGTTTAAATTTCACATCATAACTTCTCCTCTGATTTTTATTCACCTTACCGATTTTGGAAGCACTTTTTTCAAGCGGATCTTTGTGCCTTGGCTGCATCTTTCTGTCATTAAGTAGCTCATGCAAATGTAAGCTAACACACCCACTCCAGCCGACTTGTTTACAGGATCACGCTAGGGTCACACTGCTCAAAACACTGACAGAGAGAAAAGCGCTCATATGGCACCACATATTGTTTTACATGGGTAACTCCTTAGACCCCGAATATAAGACGAGGCGTCATTTTCAGGCATTTTTCAAGGAAAAAAATATCGTCTTATATTCGGATCAATACGGTATATCATGTGTTTGAATATTGTATGATATGTAGATATAGACAAGTGTTCACTTAACCATTTTGTATTGAAAAGAAAAATTTTGCCTTTATGAGTCAAAATTTTTCCCTTTTGGAATGGAGGTGTAATGTGAATATAGGCCACTAGATGGCAGTATTTACCTTTTTTTTGTTCAGCTCAGACTGGAGCTATGTTTAGACATGTCCTGGACATGTCTGGGGCAAGTCCCCGAAAAGTTAAAAAAAAGAGGTCTAAATGTGGGTGGGGTCTGCAAAAGAGTATATAAGGAAAAGAATTGAGACAGTAGAGTAGTAGGAGAAATTGCAAGAAGATGACCAGACCTGCCATTCTGTTCAAGACCTGTGACGTTTCTTTTGTAGATTTCTTTGCCTGTGTTTGAGCATTTTCATCATCCAGGACATCACCAAGCCACCCCCCCACGAAAAGGGATTGTAAATATTTATGTTTTGTACTTAATTCAATCTTGGTCTTTAGGTTAGTTAGTTGTTATGGTGTTTGTTAATTAAATGTGTTGAGGTTTTTAAAACTGTGTCTGTCATCCCTTGCTGTTGCTGTTGTGTTATGAATGTAATAACAAATTGGGGCCAAAACAAATTGGGGGCTCAAGGTCCGGGATAGACCATTTTGTGAGTAATTTATTGAAAATATAACATTTCAAATTGTGAAATTGATTTTTTTTAAATTGAATACATGTATATTGACAACAGCAATGGATGATTTCTTGGCATCACCAACCGTAGGGGTTTTGAAGTCTTTTAAAAAGACAGAAATGCGAGAAATTTGCAGACATTTAGAGCTGACAGAGGTGAAACCAGCCATGCGAAAAGCAAGACTGGCTCGAGAGATAGTTGAATATTACATTGATGAAAATGTGTTTGCACCCGGAGATCTGGAACAGTTTCCAGTGGAAAATCCAAATATAGAAATGGAACTTAAATTAAAAATGCTAGAGATTGAAAGGGAGGAAAGAGAAAAAGAAAGGGAGGAAAGAGAAAAAGAAAGGGAGTAAAAAGAAAAGCAAAGAGAATTTGAAAGGGAAGAAAAAGAAAAACAAAGGTAGTTTGAGTTAGAAAAATTAGCAAGAGAAGAGAAAATAGAAAGGGAGGAAAAAGAAAAACAAAGAGAATTTGAGTTAGAAAAATTTGCAAGACAGAGAGATTTTGAATTAGAGAAATTCGATAGAGAAGAAAGACTCCAAATGGAGCAACTAAAAATTAAAATTCAAACTGAAAATAAATTTCGGGCTAGCCAGGAGGTAAAATTGGTGCCTTTATTTTCGGAAAAGGATGTTGACAACTATTTCCAGTGTTTTGAAAAGGTAGCAAAGAGTTGCCAGTGGCCAAAGGAACACTGGCCTCTGATGTTGCAAACTGTCCTCAAGGGGAAAGCTCAACAAGCGTATTCGGCTTTGTCTGCAGATGATTCCTCTGATTATGAGGTTGTCAAAAAGTTTATTTTGAGAGCTTATGAGTTGGTTCCAGAGGCTTACCGACAGAAATTCAGAGGTCTGAAGAAATCTGAAAATCAGACTTATGTGGAATTTGCTAATGAGAAGAAGGTTTGCTTTGAGCGCTGGTGTACTTCTATGGAGGTCAAGGATGATTTCAACTCACTAAAAGAGATGGTGTTAGTTGAAGAATTCAAGAACTGTGTTAAGGATGATCTTAAGACATACCTTAATCAGAAGCAAGCACTGAATTTGCAATCAGCTGCCAAATTTGCAGATGAATATGTTCTCACACATAAGTCCAAATTTCAGTCAAGCAGTAACAATAGATGGTCCCAATTTCAGAAAAAGGGTTACGGTGATACCCAAGATTCCTCACCCAAAGACAAAGACAAATCTGGTGATGGTGCTCAGAAATCCAGGGACAGGTCTGATCAAAGTGTGAAAGCTGACAGTGACAAAAGTGGTCTAGTTTGCAGTTATTGCAAGAAATCTGGTCCTGTTACAACTAACTGTTGGTTCCTTAAAGCTAAGAAAGAAAAAGAAAAGGATACCAAACCAAATGCCTTTGTGAAAACAAGGTTAGAAACCCCTGTAGTAGATAACCGATCTGCTAAATTGCCTGCTTCTTGTGGGGCTAAAAAAGCCTAATACAGCTGACTTCGTGAGGGAGGAATTCCTTCCATTTGTGTCAGAGGGATTTGTGGCTCTGAATGAGCATACTACTCCTGTCCCCATATATATCCTAAGGGATACCGGAGCTTCTAAATCACTTTTGTTGATGGACTCCTTGGAGTTACGTGATGAGACCGCTTCAGGGGATTTCATACTTGTACAAGGTATTGAAGGGAGGACTGTATCTGTACCCCTGCGCTCTATATTCTTGAAGCCAGATTTAGTTACAGGACAGGTAAAGGTGGGACTTATGTCAAGTCTACCTATAAAGGGTGTTTCTCTGTTGCTAGGCAATGACCTGGCTGGGGGCAAAGTAGTTCCCCCTGTACATCTTACTTCACAGCCGAGCACTGAAGATGGGGATGAGGACCCATCTCTGTATCCTTCTTGCGCAGTGACTCGTGCGATGGCCAAGAAGGCTAAAGAAGAAGATGATGTGGTGCCGTCCAGTACATTGAATAGTCAGGACTCAGGTGGTTCGCCTCATGACTCTGATTGGCCTACTATGGTTTCTCCATTTGAGGACTTATCAGATACTTTTATCAGTTCTCTATTCAGCCAGCCGGATGGGTCTTGTGATTCTGATGTGTCTGGAGACTTGTCTCTATCCAGAACGCGGTTGATTGAGGAGCAAACTAATGATCCTGAAATTTGTGTACTAAAGAGGAGAGCCCTTCCTGATAAAGAAATAGACGCAGTTCCAGTTGGGTATTATCTCAAGGATGGTGTGTTGATGCGGAAGTGGCGCCCTCCTGATATCCCTGCCAATGCAGATTGGGCAGTGGTCAGGCAAATTGTTGTTCCGAAGGTCTATAGGAATGAGATCTTAACAATGGCTCATAGTTTACCTTTAGGAGGTCATCTTGGTGTTAACAAGACTGTTGATAAGATCATGAAACACTTCTTTTGGCCTGGGCTTCGGAAAGACGTTTCCAACTTTTGCAAAACCTGTCACACTCGTCAGGTAGTTGGAAAACACCAGTTAGACCCACCTGTAGCTCCATTGCAGCCTATCCCAGCATTTGGAGAGCCATTCTCTCGGGTCATTGTTGATTGTGTTGGTCCATTACCCAAGACTAGATCTGGAAATCAGTACTTGTTGACAATCGTGTGCATCTACCAGATTCCCTGAAGCCATACCTCTTCGTAACATCAAGGCAACTGCAATCTCGAAGGCTTTGATAAAGTTCTTCACGTTGTTTGGCCTTCCCAGGGAAATTCAGTCAGACCAAGGTAGCAATTTCACCTCAGGATTGTTTCAGCAGGTGGTGTATGAACTAGGTGCAAAGCAGATTCTTTCTAGTGCCTATCATCCAGAAAGTCAGGGTGCCTTAGAGCGGTTTCATTCCACTCTCAAGACAATGATGAGGACTTATTGGTATGACCATGAGAAAACTGGGATGAAGGGGTTAATTTGCTGTTGTTTGCAGCTAGAGAAGCAGAGCAGGAGTCTACTGGATTCAGTCCATTTGAGCTAGTGTTTGGCCATGAAGTGAGAGGACCTTTGCTATTATTGAGTGAACAATGGCGAGAGGAAGAGCCGCAAATCAGTCTGTTAGACTATGTTAGCAAGTTCAAGGAAAGATTGCGTGCAGCTTGTGACCTAGCCAAAGAGAACTTGAAATCAAGTCAGGGAAAAATGAAAACTTGGTATGATCATAAGGCTAGAAGCCGTGTGTTTAAACCAGGAGACAAGGTCCTTGTGTTGTTTCCCTTGCAGTCCAATCCATTGCAGGCTAGATTTCATGGTCCTTATGAAATTCTGACAAAACTCAATGATCTCAATTACATTGTGAAGACTCCAGATAGGAGAAAACCTAAACAATTGTGTCATATTAACATGCTCAAGCATTATCATGACAGAAATGCTAGGGTTGCAGCTGTCATTTTAGATTCTCCTTTGACCGAAACGTGTGAAGATGAGGGGGAGTTTCAAGATGATGATTCTAGAATTAAAGCTGAAGTTCTTTCATGTAAATTGTCAAATTCTGAAGTGTTGCAAAATCTTATAAAACTCCAGCACTTAGAACCCTCACAGAGAGATCAGTTTGAAAGGTTGATCAAGAAATATGAGGATTTGTTTCCTGATGTTCCAAAGAGAGTTACTATAGCCTCTCATGATGTAGATGTTGGTGATGCCAAACCAATAAAACAGCATCCATACCGGATGAATCCTGAAAAGAGAAAGATTGCTGAGAAAGAGGTTGAGTACATGTTAGAACATGATATTATCAGACCCTCCAACTCAGATTGGAGTTTACCCTGTGTGCTAGTTCCAAAACCTGATGGAAGTACTAGATTCTGTACAGATTATCGCAAAGTCAATGCTGTAACTAGAACTGATGTGTTTCCAATACCTAGGATTGATGATTGTATTGATAGAGTAGGGTAAGCAAAGTTTCTGACCAAGATTGATTTATTGAAGGGTTATTGGTGTGTGCCTTTAACTGAGAGGGCCAAGAGCATCTCTGCTTTTGCCACACCATCTGGATTGTACCAGTATGAAGTCCTACCCTTTGGCATGAAAAATGACCCAGCCACGTTCCAAAGGATGATACAGTCTACAATCGCCGGATTGGCACACACCGGTGCGTACATCGATGACCTGATCACATGGAGTGACTCCTGGGAAGAACATCTAAAAGATGTCGAGACGTTGTTCCAGCGCCTGACCCAGGCTAACCTGACTGTTAACCTGAGCAAGAGTGACTTTGGTTGTGCTACTGTCACCTACCTTGGCTACGTCATAGGCCAGGGTAAGGTGGCACCCATAAATGCTAAAGTCCAAGCCATCATGGACTTTCCAGTTCCTGACAACAAAAAAAGCTTTGCGGCGCTTCCTTGGAATGATCGGGTACTACCGCAAGTTCTGCAAGAACTTTGCTGAGATTGCTCTCAGTCTAACTAACCAACTGAAGAAAGGCGTAAAGTTCACCTGGGATGATGCATGCCAGAGAGCCTTCGATCGCCTGAAGTCTCTGCTGTGCCACTTCCCCGTGCTCAAATCTCCTGACTTCAACAAACCGTTCTCCATCGCGGTCGATGCTAGCGACCAAGCTTGTGGATCTGTGCTCCTACAGAGAAGTGACTCTGATGACATTGAGCATCCCGTGGCATACTTCTCCAGGAAGTTCAATCGCCACCAAAGGAACTATTCCACAATAGAGAAGGTACTGTTGGCTCTGGTCCTTTCTTTACAACACTTTGAGGTTTATGTTTGTACAGGACAAAAGCCAATGATTGTGTACACTGACCACAATCCGTTAATGTTTTTGAGTAAGATGAAAAACAAGAATCGGAGATTGTTGAATTGGAGTTTGATTTTACAGGAGTTTGACTTGGAAATTAAGCATGTGAAGGGTACAGACAATGTAATTGCTGATTGCTTATCCCGTGTTTGAATGTGTATATATATCATGTGTTTGAATATTGTATGATATGTATATATAGACAAGTGTTCAGTTAACCATTTTGTATTGAAAAGAAAAATTTTGCCTTTATGAGTCAAAATTTTTCCCTTTTGGAATGGAGGTGTAATGTGAATATAGGCCACTAGATTACCTTTTTTTTTTTCAGCTCAGACTGGAGCTATGTTTAGACATGTCCCGGACATGTCTGGGGCAAGTCCCCGAAAAGTTAAAAAAAAAGAGGTCTAAATGTGGGTGGGGTCTGCAAAAGAGTATATAAGGAAAAGAATTGAGACATTAGAGTAGTAGGAGAAATTGCAAGAAGATGACCAGACCTGCCATTCTGTTCAAGACCTGTGATGTTTCTTTTGTAGATTTCTTTGCCTGTGTTTGAACATTTTCATCATCCAGGACATCACCAAGCCACCCCCCCACGAAAAGGGATTGTAAATATTTATGTTTTGTACATAATTCAATCTTGGTCTTTAGGTTAGTTAGTTGTTATGGTGTTTGTTAATTAAATGTGTTGAGGTTTTTAAAACTGTGTCTGTCATCCCTTGCTGTTGCTGTTGCTGTTGCTGTTGTGTTATAAATGTAATAACAAATTGGGGCCATAACAATAGTGACTGGTTTGTTCACACCTATTTTGTAGGATGCCATTCATGAGAAAGAGACAGCGGTGACAGAATTAAAAAAGCAATTGAAAATAGGTATTATAATGATAGGATTGAGCTTCTGAATGAAGGTTTTTCCCTCAGCACACACAGATCCACACACGCACACACACACATTCCCAGCCACCTCCCCTTGCTTACCCCACACCCCCCCCCCCCCCCCCCACACACACACACACACACCCATTCCCATCCACCTCCCCTTGATTACCCCAGACCCCCCCCACACACACTTACATCAATATCCTCTCACAGTGAGGGGCGCCTGGCACCTGGTCACACTTGGTAATTGCTGTATTGTGCTCAGAAGGAAGGTACATGATCAAGGGTAATATCAACATCCTGTAAGTTTGGCTGGATGTCTACGGGAAGGTGTTACATCCACCACTTGCTCTACCAAGGATCTTGTACTTAAACCCCGAGATGTGAACAGTGTCTCAGGATTCTCTGCGAAGGCTACGGCGGACGCTAGGATCCTCCCTTGCGCATTGTAATAAAAGCCTTTTCAATTGGAAAGTGGTCATTGGTGTGTCACTTCATCGGTCCCAACTTGACTCCACGGCAGAAAATATTCTTAACAGATGGCGACGAGGATGGGATAGGAAACATCTCCTGGTTGGACCAACGATAATCAACTTGAGGGTGAGTATTTTTTATTTCACCATCCTCATTAGGTGTTGATTGTCCTTGAGCCAATTATTAGAGTGACTCCTATTATTTTGATAAAAAAATAGTGTGGAATGGGACGGTGTTGTGATTGAATCACTGATGATCTTTTGGCATATTGACGTCGTTACCACTGAACTTTATGGAGTTGGGTTGTACTCCCTGTAAGAGGACACAGCGGTGTCATTAGTCAGTGGCCCTAGTGGAGTTGGGTTGGACTCCCCATAAGAGGACGTGTTATGCATTTGGAGGTCTGCAGACCTTGATAGCATTGATAGAAAGATTGATAGCATTGCCGGGCATTTGATGATAGGACGCGGAAGCGTCACTGCCATTGGGTTTTTGAGTCGGGTTGGACTCTCGCAAGAGGACTTTGTCGTTACCACTGACATTTTGTGGAGTTGGGTTGTACTCCCCGTAAGAGGACACAGCGGTGTCATTAGTCAGTGGCCCCAGTGGAGTTGGGTTGGACTCCCCATAAGAGGACATTGTCGTTACCATTGGCATTTGCATAGCCTGCTGTTAGCGAGTGCTGACGAGCCTCGCTGCGGTAGTTTTAGGAAAATAGAGTTGTTCGAAGAACTGTTTGGACCGTTTTGCCATTGTTTTAAAAAGGGAGTTTGCTTTGGTAAACTTTTGAATTGTGTGAAACTGGGCTGTGTGGCGAGCGGGAATGCTTAAGTAGAAACCTTGGTTATTTGCCAATGTCATTGAATGCGTGAAAGTGCACTGATTGTTGTTTGTTTTGCTATTCCGTTTTCGTACTTGGTCTGATAACTGTGTGTAAAGTCGCTGAATCGTGAATGTCTGCAGCGGACTTGTTATATTGTCATGCTAAAATTGTGTGTTAGGCTGGGTTATACGAGTACATAATATACCCTGCATTGTTCATTTTAGTGATATACAGTATATATATGTAGATAGAAAATGATATACATTGCGTACGTACTATAATGAACTTGTCGAGGTTCCGGCTCCATAGGATAAGGACCGCGAACAGTACATGAGCCCAAATACTCTTGATAGTCCATGAGCCCAAAATAAGGGACTTTAAATAGTCAATGAACCCGAGATAAGGGTGTAATGATAAAATAAACCTAATAATTACTTACATTTTAAATACACACTGCCCTACTATTCCATTTTGACTTGATAAAGTACAAGCACATAGTTTACTTTTTACCCTTTGAACACACCTACACATAGGCGTAGCTACCGACAAGTATAAATAATTTGCATAAGTGTCTGTAGTTGATAATAATAGATAATATTATTATGGTATGGTCCTGATTCCCTAATAGATAAGAGTTTTAACTGTCTGAACAAAGAATTGAGAAGGAGATATTGGCCGAAGCGGTTTAGAAGGCCGCTCTGGAAGCAATTGTACTGAGATATAAAAGCAATTAAAGCTAATCCCTGTTTCCTTTGAAAGCAAACGCGGATTAAACTTCATCTGAGGCTGTGAATGAATGGTGGAACAGTCGTAAAGAGGGCAGTGAGGACAACAAGGAAGTTGTGATGTGTTTTGTCTTGAGCTATGAGAGCACCGTTTTAATGTGGCAATAATGTGGGTTGTTTTTTAAGTGTTCGCTGTATTCCTCTGTATTTTTTTTCAGTAGATTTATATGTATTAAAAATTAAATTGGCTAATCAGGAATGTTCAGCATGGTCGAACATGACCCATTATCTTGCAAATGGTGGCCTAACCGGTATCTAAATCATGGTGGGTGAGACCTTAGCTCACCACCAATACAAAATGAGGGAATGATAGGATTGAGCTTCTGAATGAAGGTTTTTCCCTCAGCACACACAGATCCACACACGCACACACACACACATTCCCAGCCACCTCCCCTTGCTTACCCCAGACCCCCCCCCCCTCCCCCTCCCCCCCCACCCCCACACACACACACACACACACACACCCATTCCCATCCACCTCCCCTTGATTACCCCAGACTCCCCCCCACAAACACACTTACATCAATATCCTCTCACAGTGAGGGGCGCCTGGCACCTGGTCACACTTGGTAATTGCTGTATTGTACTCAGAAGGAAGGTACATGATCAAGGGTAATATCAACATCCTGTAAGTTTGGCTGGATGTCTACGGGAAGGTGTTACATCCACCACTTGCTCTACCAAGGATCTTGTACTTAAACCCCGAGATGTGAACAGTGTCTCAGGATTCTCTGCGAAGGCTACGGCGGACGCTAGGATCCTCCCTTGCGCATTGTAATAAAAGCCTTTTCAATTGGGAAGTGGTCATTGGTGTGTCACTTCATCGGTCCCAACTTGACTCCAAGGCAGAAAATATTCTTAACAATAGATGATGTTTGTGTAGCTGACCTCATTGAAAAATCACAAATTTCACAATGAGCCACTGGAATTGTGTGTTGCAATTTCCTGGAATGACGTACAGTCTCAAATACTTGGCTACCAATGTATGGAAATACAGTAAATACCCGGAAATAGCTAAATATCTTTTAGGAGTTGTCAGCTTTGGAAAACTAACCTTTGATCCTTGTCCTGGAGCTAAAAAAAAAATTACAAAGTTCAAATCTAAATTTTGAGAAGACAGTCAAAGATATTTCAAAACGGTTTTCAGTGTCTGATTTGGTAAGTAGTCATCTACAAGAAAACCTATTTCTAATATAAAACGCTTTTGAAAAATTGCTGTTTTCGCAACTCTCATGGGGAATTGCCCAGAAGCTAGCTGAAAGCTGAGGACACTCATGTCGTGCAGAAACAGAATCATAGCAACAACATTTTAAAATTGATATTGCATCGATAGTTGGTCAAACCATGGTTTTCAGAAGTGTTGTTTTATAAGATTGTTCACATTGCCAATGATTTATTTCAAGAATTGGTAGAGTAATTCTAATTAGCTTTTTTCCCTCCATTAAGATGGTAAAAATTTATTTGCTTTACAAAATATTCACTCTGATGGGCTGATCTCACCATTTATCAGTTCTTGTAAAAACAAGTAGCAATGCGGGTCCACATAAAATAAGTTAATTAATTTTCCTTTCTTGCTCCATTAAGATAGTCATATATGCATTAGACCCCAGAGCCTGGCATCTTTTAACTCAATTTTCAGAAATCCTCAATTTCCAGCTGTCAGAAAAAATAACAAGAACCCTGAGATCCACACAGAAATGGTTTCGTGACAACAAAATCAATGTCCTGCAATGGTCATCTCAGTCACCAGACCTCAATCCTATTGAAAACCTGTGGGCTGAGTTGATGAAGGCAGTTGGGAAATGAAAATCCAAGAATGTGAAGATTATAGGAAGGATCATTGTCCAAAAGCCCCCGAATGTGTGCTTTAAACTTGTCAAAAATTACTGGAAAAGACTCCATGCTGTTATCGTTGCCAAAGGTGGTTTCACTTAATAATTGGAACCCATCAATTGGTACTATGAAACCTTTATTTATTTGAAATTCATTTTGTGTTCAGTAATTGTCATAGCTCTTATAATAATAATTATATTGTCTATATTTTTTGCATTGTTTGTGCATTGCCAGTCAAGGGTGCCAGTGATTTTGAAGCCCAATGTGTGTTTGTGTATACGGCCAATTAATTTGATTAGTAAGGGTAATTGATAGAAACTTGCATACACATTCGCCCTCCAGGACCACCATTGCAAACCCCTGGATTAGAGGGACAAAAAATGATTGACAGAAACTCCACGTGCCCCACAAATCTCCCAGCTGCACATGCACTGTACTCAAATTATTATCAGAATCATGTAGCCCAGGACTTCATCTTAGACAGCAAGCATTTGTGAACAAATAAAGTTCATTTGCTTATAAATTTTCACTCAGCTGTCACCTTCACTCGCAGATTGAGTTAGTTTCAAAGCACCTGTGATTCTTGTGTTTGCACAATATGGTTCTGAATGCCGGGAGGCTGATTGCTCTGCCACAAACAATCCAGCTATACTGTCTTGCCTCTTGAGTTTTTAGCATGAATTGATCATGAAGTTTGATGTCTGAACTCTGGAAAAAATAAAAAAATAGCCAAGAGGTGGAATTCTATTGTTCCGTTTATTTATTTGTTGATTTATTTATTTGCTTTTGGATTCTTGAAAGCTGCTTTTGAGACGGCTAACTCTGCTGTCAATAAACGAGTCTCCAAAGAAGGTTTGTTGATAAATATGAAGAAATTTGAAGGGCTATACTAATAAGCTGTAAAGGCCAAGTATGACCTCTGAAGATGTTCCATGGGGATTTTGTTTCCAAGTACAAAAAGTGGTATTTCTCTTCTGTTTTTGCTTAATTCACGGACATACTGCATTGCTTGAGGGAAGCGCACAGTTTAGAGCACCTCGATACTTTAGATTTAGTTTATTTCAAGTACACAAAATTGCATGATCAATTCTCGCATTCTAAACTGTCTCATGATTGGTAATTTTTTGGCTGCTTTTTACCCAATCACTGTTTTGACACCCAAGCTCTAATTAATGCACTGCATAAAACTGAATAAAAAAGTAAGGCAACCAGCTGCAAAGCATTTTTGAGTTCACTGAATTTCAAGTAATGGTAGTTGCACGAACTTAGTTTTGAAAGAGCTTCGAACTTCAACTTTTTCTAACTCTAAACTGTTTGCCTTTAGTTTTTAACTTAGTTTTTGGTCAGCTTTTTATTGTTTATCGTGTGACTTTGTTCTTTCTTTATTGCACGTGCGAAGCTGCTGCTCCTGAAGAAAAATAATGTGGTTCTCCCTCTTTTTATTGAATTCATACATTTGTAGTTTCAAGTGTGACTATTGGGCAGAAATATGTTAAAATAATTCTGACGTCAGTAAAAAGAAAAAGTTTGATGACCACATTCTTGGAAGTTGTTTGAAACATTTATTTTGTGTAAGTAAAGAACAAATGCAATTCCACACAGTCAAGCTAGTGTTGTGGTTTTCATTCAAACATATTTTTGTATCCTGAGGTTCCCCCATCCTCAACCAATTGGAGAGAGACAGATTCGTCAGAAAATTAGGCTTTATTGTGGCATGTTGATAAATGTAAATTAAAGCCAAGTTCTTTTTGCGCAACCAAATATGGTCTTTCTGCATTCTCATTCTCACGCTGCAATTGGACAGGCAAACCAAAACATGGCTATAATCCTTCAGGAAGTCAAAGCAAAGCAAGACATCATTGGAAAATGACAGCCTAGAGAGGAAAAGTACAGACAAAGGAATAGATACAAGTGGATACAGAAATGATTCAATTGATTATGTTTTCAGTAACAACTAATGATTTTACTGAACAAATATTGATCAAAGCTACAGAAATCAAATGCATCACCTGATTATGTTTTTGAATCAGCTGAACAGAAGCCTGCTTACTAATCAAAGCCACAGAAGCCTGCTGCTTGTGAGTGTGAGCTGCATGTGTGAATTGCATTGCTTGTAAGTGTGTGTGTCTGTCTGCGTGTCTGTGCATGTGTACGTGTGCACTGCTCATGTGTGTGTGAACTGCGTGTATATGTGTGTGTGTGTGTTTTATGTGTGTCTGTGTGTTTGCACTGCTCATCCCCTCCCTATGCGTATGTGAACTACTTGTATGTGCGTGTGTGTTATGTTATGTGTCTGCGTGTGTGTGTGTTACTGCTGCCTACATAATATGGTTATTGATTATGATTATTGATTATGGTTATTCAACATGGCAATTGATCTACTGATGAATATGATGAGAGTGAAATCCTCAATATTCCTCCCGTTGAGGCCATTCCAATCTTGGCCTCACATTAACCACGGTCAAAAAGGGACACAGCATTGTTTACCCCTGGTGTGTGACCCCCATACTACACACAAGTGAATTTCTTATGAGCTTGAACATAACATCATTTGTTGGTCCTTTCCGACTGTAACACTTTGAGTAAAAACAGTCTGTCATGTACGCCAGCATGTGAACTCCAGTTGTTTTTGCGTCAAGGTTTCTCAAGGACTTAAGGCCTTTCATTTACTGTGGTAAATAAAGTCCCAGTCTAATGTCCCACTTGAATCCAGTAATGTTGCTTATTGTAGGTAATCAGTCCAAAGTTAGTCCATTGTCCAAGTCCATACTCAACATTGATTTGCGATTTTTCCATCTGATTGTTTCGGTGAAGGAGCCTTCATGACTGGACTCACTGTCTCAGCATATTTATTCAAAACTTTAAGGAGGCTCCAGGAAGGAGCGGCCTTGACCGGCTGGTACACTAAACTGCCGCCCGTCCCTGGAGTGAGAAAATAAAATACAAACACAGGCACAGGCACAGAGACCATAGGCACATGCAGATCCACTATGCACTCAGCACATACAGAATGAGGGTCATCTACACCTGCATAATTTCACTTTAAGTCTTACATGTACCAAATTTTAGAACATTTACTTTTCCTGTAAAGAGTGCCGGTCTGGCCAACAGGAGGCACTTGAGCAACGAACAAGGCAACTATTATATTCCCTTCTCAGCAGTCCCTTCACAATTTGCAACCCTATAGCGCTGTAGCCAATTGCACGCTACTCTGATAAAGCTGCTGACCACTGCCGGCTGGTATGAAGCGGGGCTCAAACCCGCAACGTGATAGTCACTTCTGCTTTGCAATGCGATGCTTTACGGAGTGAGCTATCCGGAAGCCTGCAACCAGGGCCATATTACGGACCGGGCCAGTGGGGCAGGTGCCCAGGGGCCCAAGGGTCCAGGGGCCCGGGGGGGGGGGCCCAAAGCAATGCAAATGCCGATGCCAATTGCGATGTCAGAGGGCCTCTATTCTCTAGGATCGTATGACTACTCACTATGACTATGTTACAGGGCATATCTGCAGAGAACCGAGAAAGAAGGGTGATATGAATTGGGAAGCGGGGGACAGGGACGGCAATCAGAGGGCCCCTGGGCCATGGGGTACGGCAATCAGAGGGCCTCTGGGCTATGGGGTATGGCAATCAGAGGGCCCCTGGGCTGTGGGGGATGGCAGTCAGAGGGCCCCTGGGCTGTGGGGGACGGCAGTCAGAGGGCCCCTGGGCTATGGGGTACAGCAGCCAGAGGGCCCCTGGGCTATGGGGAATGGCAGTTAGAGAGCCCCTGGGCTGGCCCTGCTGTAGTGCCTCTCGTGAATACTCCTAAGGGAGCCCTAATGTTTACCAACTAGGGGTTCAAGGAAGTAGGGGGGAATGGTTTCAGAAGGCCCTATGATTATGAAAGCCCCTGCTAAGGGTCGCGACTTCTGGCGATGTGGGGGCCCTAGAGAAAGCCCTAATGGGAGAGCATACTGTTAAGAGAGCCCTCTGATTACAAATGTTCTTACAAAGGGCCTCTGATTTACTAAGGGTTTTGAATGAAAGTCCTTTCAGCAAGCCCTAAGGCCGTGGATATGCTAGCTGTGTGACTTAATTTACATGCGCAACCGCACATACTTGCAGCAGAACGATCAGAGCACTATGCACAAAACTGGTAGTGTTGCCAAAAACAAATCACCAAAAGTCGCTATTGGCTATCTGAAAAGTCGCTAGTTTACGTCATGACGTTACTATGATGTCATAACGTCACGCAAGACACAGTGATCTCAAGAAAATGTGTCTACATGGCTATGTTGACAATCCCAAAGGGTACAGTTTTGAGATCGGGGCTAATGTGCAGTGCTGCTTAACCATGAAATAAGCTTCTGGTGGTGGTGCAGAGCTGAAGTTGCATTGAAAAACAATGATTTTGACACTCAAGAGATGTGTTTTTTTAAAGTCGCCAGATTCACCTAAAAAGCCGCTAAGTCGCTAGATGAGGTTTCAGTCACCAGAGAAGGCCAAAAGTCGCTAAATCGGCAACATTGGATACTGGCGGTATCATGTAGGGAGCAGATAGCAAACCGGGCTCTCATTAATATTTTCCACCATTGTTTGACTCTACCACGAGCACAACATGGAAGTTCGGAAGATCGCCCCTTGCGGTTGTGTCAATATTGCAACATTCTCACATCTGCGTACCTTGTGTTCAGGTGTGCTACCACGCGTAACATCGACATAAAATACACATGGCAACGCATTTGGGCATAAAATGTGCACACGGCAAGCATATGCTGGGCCTAACGCTGGCCCCAGTAGACAGCTAGTAGAAGCTGGACCTATTTTCCACGAGATGCGATTTCGCTCCCGCACAGTATTGTGTGTACACAATGCGACACGGTCCTTAGAGTGCATCGAAACTGTCATTGCGACACGTCCAAAAGTTCAGAAATCTCTTAACTCCATGCAAATTAATCCGCATCGCGACCATATCGTGAAGCAAGTGTCCAATGCCAACAAATGAAGTCCAAGTGAAAATCCAATATCAATGCAACACTCCCACATTACACTTGGCATTGCTTTTATCGAAACTCCTCACATGGCAAAAATTTTGGAAGTTTAAGTGAAAATCCAATACTGTTAAATCCATTTATCGAAACTCCTAACAATATTCTTCCATAAAACCTTTCCTAGACTATCACATTTAGCATCCAACACCCTATTAAAAAGCTCATTGACATGTACATTATATTATATTGTATTGTATTGTATTGTAATAATAGGGTACCTTAAGACTTAAAGCCATTGTAAGGGCTACTGTATTTTTAGCGAACAAATTTGGAAATCTAAGTGGAATTCCAATACCGATTTTCCAATGGACTGAATGGAGGGGCGGAGACTTGGACTCTCTCTTTATATAGCCCCCTGCTTCACTACTTCTCACAACCTGACCTTTCAGCTTGACAACTTGCTTTGTATTCAACCTGTGCAACCTGACTTGTTCAGCAGTTTAACATTCAACAGCCTTTTTAAAGGCTTTTATCCATTTATATTATATTATATTATTAGAAACAACACTGCACCTTCAAAAGCTCTAAGCCTTTGTAAAAGGCTCAAGCATTACCTACACCCCTTATTAAGGCTTGTTGCCTTGTATTGTATTGTGGGTACTCGTTTATACTGTATTGCATTATTGTTACATTATTACAATCAGTTGTGAAAGTCCCTGTGAGAATCCAATAGATATAACACTCTAACATTACACTTGGCATCAGTAGTATGGATTGCAAACAAAAAAGTGGGGCTTCAAAACGAAAAGCCAAGAAAAAAAATGGGGGGGAAAACAGGCCGATTTTTTTTTTAAATGTGCCTTTGATTTCTAACTTTTTTGACAAGCCTCAAGATTCAAATATTGATAATGTCATCAGTAGCCTGAGTTGCAGCAATGAAGAGATCACCACTGGTTTGATCATACCGGAGCCCTCACAGACCCAATCAAGCGTAGACCCGGCCTGTCAGGCTCAGGCCTCAGGCCCACACTCAGACCAGGCATCACCTGAGAAAATCTTTCCAAGTGAGGAGGATTGCACAAAGCCCAGTTTCACACCAGAAGCAGAGAACACCAACTCCGGTCATAAACCTCTTATTGACCCTGCTTTATGGCCAATTACCACAACCATTAAAGACTTGTGCACTCTTAGGACAGGAGACTCACTGTCAGACCAGGCATCGCCTCAGAAAGTCTCGTCAAATCAGGAGGGGTACACTGAGACCAGTATCACATTAGGAGCCAGGGGCTCAAACTCCTGGTGTGAAACGGTTAATGACCCTGCTTTATGGCCAAGTACCATTGCCGAACAGGTAAAGTCGATTCTGGTTTGTAGAGGAGCAGCTGCTTTTCAAAATCTAAGTGAAAAGTACCCTGCCTCAAGTAGGGATAGGACCATGGGGGGCATCACTAGGAGTTTCACAAATTCCTTAATCAAATGCTCTCTACCTAATGGCCAGTCTGTGACTTGGCAGTGGCTACTTTACTCCCCTTCATCTGGTTGCATCTTTTGTTTTGCTTGCAAACTGTTTTCAAGTAAGCACAATGCGTTTGTCCACGGGTTTTCTGATTGGAAACATTCTGAGCGTATCGGTGAGCATGAGAGGAGTGAGGAGCATAGGGCTTGCATGTTTGCATTACACAGTCGCTCCAAAAACACAGGAAGAGTTTATTCTGATCTTGTCAAACAAATTGATGCAGAGAGGCAATACTGGCGGGAAGTTTTGCAGTTGCACTTTTGCAGAGTTGTTGCAGTCATTCAGTTTTTGGGGGAGAGGGGCCTTGCTTTCAGGGAAGATAATGAGCGGTGGGGATCACTTCACAATGGTAATTTCTTGGGCATTGTTGAACTGTTGGCCAAATTTGACCCTTTTCTAGCCGACCATCTCCAACGGTTTGAAGGCGAGGGCAAAGGCTCTGTGTCCTACCTCTCATCCACAATCTGCAAGGAATTTATCTACTTAATGGGAGAAAGAACAAAGGAAGCAATTATCAGTGAGATTAAAGAGGCCAAATACTTCTCTGTTATCATTCACTCCACTCCAGACCTTGCTCATGTGGACCAACTCACTTTTGTTTTCAGGTTTGTAAATCATGATGGAGAAGTAGTTGAGCGTTTTCTGGCTTTTGAGCCTATTGAAAATCATAGTGGGAACAGTTTGGCTGAGTGTGGTGTTGCAATGGTGGAGAACCTGGGCCTAGACTTAACTGTCGAGGCCAGTCTTATGACAATGCAAGTAATATGTCAGGAAAGTACAAAGGAGTCTAAGCTCATTTGAAACGAATAAACCCATTGATTTGTTATGTCCCCTGTGCAGCACATTCATTGAATTTAGTCGGTGTCAATGCTGTTGACAGTAGCCCAGAAGCTGGCTGTTATTTTGACTTTCTGCAATCAATGTACACATTTTGTGCCTCGTCAACACACAGAAGGGGAAATGTTTTCCGTAATACAGATGTGAAACTCACACGGAAATCTTTGTCAGGCACTCGCTGGAGTTCAAGAGCTGAATCAACAAAAGCTCTTTGGATATATTATGCACAATTGAGAGAGGCATTGAACAGTACTTCTAAAGATTCACAGGAGAAACGTGAAACTAGAAGCAAGGCCTCTGCACTCTGTGGCAAGCTGGACACCCTGGAGATAGCTTTCATGCCACACTTTTGGGATACAATACTGCAGCGGTTCCAAGCCACGAGCCCGCAGTTGCAGAAACATGACATTGGAAAAACTCCCGCACACTGTCTTCTCTGCAAAGGAAAAAACTTTATTCAGAACTCAGAACAACGTTTCGGTGACCGAAACGTTGTTCTGAGTTCTGAATAAAGTTTTTTTCTTTGCAGAGAAGACAGTGTGCGGGAGTTTTTCCATTTTGATTTTGCCGACCTTTGGTCTACTCCTACGCACCTGTCAACCTACTAGGTGTGCAAAAGCCTTCCTAACGTATATTTTACAGACTTTGTGGTTTTTCTTTTGGCACCCTGGTTATCTGCATTTTTGGGTAACTCCATGATGAGCTCCTTTCAGGAAATTAACGCGCTCACAAACAACTGCGCGTCTACTTTTGAATTCACCATGGAAGACGCAGAGCGGATCCTTATTCCGAACAGTGGAATGGAGAGAGCAGCGTCTATGGAAGATCAGAAGGCTAAATTAGAGAGACTGTATTTTAAAGAAACGCGCCTTCTCATGCATGGCGCTACTTTGAGTGAATATTGGAGAAACAAAAAAATCCCCAGGGGCTTACGTATCCAAAAGTCTCCTTCCATCGGATAAACGGATGAGAACTTCGTGAAACGTTGGGGGGAAATACTTAATAAATGTTCTCTCGATCTCATGCTACTGATCATTGAGCAAGTATCGTCAGAAGCACGGGAATTAAAGACTGACATCCAAACACAAGAAGAAGCGCTCAAACAGAAATTGGGAGGCATGGGCAACTTACACATATATGAAGGCACAATTAATGCTGAAAGGTACATACAGGTTTTGGAGCAACACATGTTGCCATCCAAGCAACGACTTTTTCATACAACAGCATGGCTCCGTAGTAAAACAGTGCTAGACTGGCCTGCTTGTAGTCCAGACCTGTCTCCCATTGAAAATGTGTGACGCATTATGAAGCGTAAAATACGACAATGGAGACCCCGGACTGTTGAACAACTTAAGCCGTACATCAAGCAAGAATGGGAAAGAGTTCCACCGGAAAAGCATGAAAAATTGGTCTCCTCAGTTCCCAAACATTTACTGAGTGTCATTAAAAGGAAAGGCGATGTAACACAGTGGTAAAAAGGCCCCTGTGCCAACTTTTTTGCAATGTGTTGCTGCCTTTAAATTAAATAAGTTAATGATTATTTGTAAAAAAAAAAAAAATTTCTCAGTTTGAACATTAAACATCTTGTCTTTGCAGTGTATTCAATTGAATATAAGTTGTAAAGGATTTGCAAATCATTGTATTGTTTTTATCTACGATATACATAACGTGCCAACTTCACTGGTTTTGGGTACAGCGATGGGCTCTCCGGTTGCGCCTAATAATGCTAATCTTTTCATGGGGAAAGTTGAACAAGATTTTGTGTATTCTAACAACTTTTTTCAGTATATCAAGGTGTGGTATAGGTATATTGACTACATCTTTTATATATGTTCAGGTACGGAAGATGGCTTGATTCTCTTTCGTGATTACATGAACAGTTGTTGCCATCTATTTAATTCACTTTGGCGTTTGATAGAAATTCTATATCTTTTTTAGATGTTATGGTAAAGAAGTCCGGTACAACGATCCATACTGAGATTTAATGGAAAGAGACTAATCAGAACAATTTTTTACACCTTCGTAGTTTTCATCCTTCCTCTTTAAAATGCAGTTAGCCATATAGTCAATTGTTAAGAGTATGACGCATTTGTAATGATGACAAATCTTTTGCGAGACAGGCAGAAGAGTTGTGTCAACGATTTCATAGTAGGGGCTATGATGACATCTTATTATTTGATTGTCTTGATAAGGTACGGCGTATGAAACGTGAGGATCTTCTTCAGTCCATTTCCCGTTCTAATACTTGTGCGTCAATTACTTTGGTTTCTACTTACAGACCTACATGCAAACATTTGAAACGTATAATAAATCATCACTGGCATATATTGAGAACTGATCCTCAGATTGGTAAGTCTTTTCATGGTACTCCTTGCTTTCGTAATAAAAGAGCTTCGAATTTAAAGGATTATCTCATCCGAGCTAATTGTGATAGAAAACCGCAACCTAGGTTTCCTTTTAAAATAGCAATAGGTAATTTTAGGTGTTAAAATTGAGTTGTTTGTAGTAACATGACCACAGAAAATAGTTTTTCAGATCCTGTGACTAATAAATTGTTTAAGGCGAGAGGTAGGATCTCATGTTTATCAGCATTTGTTGTTTATCTTACTTTGTTCGTGCAGTCTTATTTATGTTGGTAAGACTAAGCGTCAACTTAAAACAAGAATTTGTGAACATAAATGTGCAATTAGAAACAAAGATGATTGATCACCTGTTGCTTGACGTTTTAATAAAATGGATCATGATGTTAATTAATTGAGATTCATGGGTTTGGAAATTGCTAATCAGACATCAAGGGGGGCAATCGGGATAATTGCCTCCTCCAAAGAGAGGCTTGGTATATATTTACTTTGAGTTCTGTTGCGCCGCATGGCATGAAGGAAGATTTTTCTTTACCAACTTAACTCAAACCTTGCAGAAAACAAGTTAAAGACTTCTTTCTTTTTATTTTTGTGATGGTTTATCTTATAATTGTTATATTATTTCAATGAGAGACATTGCGTTTATAATGTATTGTCAATTTGCGATTTATTTATGTCTAATTGGATAATTGTAAATGGTACCATGAGGTAAAAAGAAACACGTTTGTGATTATCCCCCGCCACACGTTTATCGCGAGGCTACCTATTTCAATTCTTTTTGGTACCAACCTTCCTACTGGGAATGCGCAGACACCAGTTGGTTTTGGTGACCTAACTGTGGTGGATATAGTCACTTTAGTGACAAACTGTTGTTGATAATTAGTTTATAATATGTATACGCAGGTGGTCACAATGATTTGTACCCGCTGAGGAAGGCCTGTGAGCCGAAAAGCGTCCGCTTTTTATTCTTTGTAAGATTAAAAATACTTTAAGCAAGTGCTGTCCAACGTGTTTAATTTTTGCATCATGAAATCAAAATCTAATTCTCAGCATTATTATATACATTTTACACTATATGACATTGATATAAAATATACAGCATACAACACACAATACAAAAGTGTAAACTTACAAGCATGTACGCATACACATGCCTCCACATCCCACACCTTCCAACATTTTCATGTGCTCGCCACATCCCTCACACTTACCTACCTACCTCCCTGCCTACCCCTGTGGACCTATATGAATATTCCTACATCCTTCGACTCACACACACACGCACACACACACATCATATTGGTTGTTATAATGTGCTTATACCCACTCACACCCACTATATATGCTTATACCTAGACACACCCATTCTCACCAACACGCATACATATTAGCAATTATATATACAGTGTATAATATTTATAACAAGTTCCTACACATTTATTGTTTTTATTAAAAAAATCCTGTTTTAATTGCAGTTTAAATCCCATTTTACTGATTTTTACTGATGAGCGATTTGGCAGTAAATTCCATTCCAGCATGGCTCTGTACATGACTGTGCGCTTTATAGCATTTGTCTTTGTTCTTGACAATGTAAAACTGTTTCCAGTAGCACGCCGGGTTATTTAGTTTCCGTTCTATACTAAAGGAAAGATTTTTATATAAGATAATCTGAGTTTTGCTACCAAGATATTTCTAACAAATACAAGCAGAGAATAAAGCAGCCTGTCCTTTGCAAATAACCATTAAAGGCTGATGCATTTTAATGACTTTGGTTCTGTAATTACAGAGAAATACTATATGTGCAGTTCTGTTTTGTATCATTTGTAATTTGTTTATCAAGTCCACTGTGGCATTAGACCAGAGTGCTGGGCAGTAATCCAGATTTAACTATTTAAGGCCTGGGTTCCTTCCTTGGTTGCTGTTTGTGCTTACAAAAAAAACAAAACTTGAACATATAATACATATACATAACATATAATAGCAGAAATACTGCTACCCATTTAGCAATAATGTTATTTACGTGTTTTGTCCATGATAATGTAATATCTACAATTATGCCCAGCAGCCTGATCTCATGCACATGGCTATTGCGCATATTGTTTATTGTATGGTTTAATTCTAGATTTGTACTGATGGTATTGTTTGAACAAAACACTATAGTATTAGTTTTAGATACATTCAGATCCAGTTTATTTCTCTTTACCCATTCAGCAACTGAGTGTAACTCCACATTCAGAAGTGTATTAAAAGTGACTAGTTGTGAATGCAGACATGAATTTAGTCGAATCGTCCACGTACAGTGCAATACATACCTTTTGCAAGACAAGAGGTAGGTCGTTACTGAAGATGGTGTCCAATAAAGGCCCCAGACAACTCCCCTGGGGCACCCCACGTCACAGCTCCGACATCAGAATAACTGCCATTAAAGAAAAAGGTCTGTGTTCTGTCGCTAATGATCAAACCAGGACAATGCAGAGTGATCGACGCCATAATATTAAATTTTTTCCAATAATATATTATGAACAATAATATCAATTGCAGCCGAGAAATGCAACAGAACAGCACCGACTGTCTTCTTTTCTTTGATTTCCTTAAGTCAGTCGTCAGTAATTTGAGTCAGTGCTGTGGCTGTGGAGTGTCCTGTCCAGCATGCATGTTGAAATTCAGTTATTAAATTATCTGTGGACAAAAAGCTTTTGATTTGTTCATAAACAATGCTTTCCATCAATTTACTTAACTCAGGCAACAGGCTTACAGGACGACTATTTGATGACAAGAATGGTAATTTGTTGTTTTTGGGCAGGGGAATTATCTTGGCCCTCTTCCATTGCTGTGGAAAAATACCATTGCAGAAACTAGTGTTTATAATATGTCATAATAGCTGGGGCAACTGAATGAGAGAAGTTTCCCGTCAAGCCATCAACATCTGGTGGTTTATTTTTACATGCTCTAAAAATTTTTTCTACCCTGTTTATAGTCACTCCTACAAATTTAAATGTACTATTCTCATCTCTTATAATTTAATTTTTATTAGTAGGTAAGATATATCATTGTCTATACTTGCTACACCTTTCTTTAACTTAACTATTTTATAGATAAAGTAGACATTATGATGATTTGCGATTTCTGTTGGCTTTACAAGGTAGTTACCGTCCACCTCTAAGAAGGGTGGAGTGCATTTAGTATTCCCACCAAATAAATCATTTAGATTATTTAATAATTTCTTAATATCATAGATCCTATTTTCAGAATAATTTCTTTCTTTTCTATTCAATTTTGTGACAGAGTTTCTTAGTTTATGATATATCTGACAGTTAGAATTATATCCAGTAGGACGGGGAGTGATGACGGGAAACCTCACGAGACAACGGGAGATCCATCATGGCGGCACTCTTTCACTGAACACCGGTAAACCAAAGAATCTGCCTGAAACTACAAGCTTAAACTCTTAAAACTCTGGATCAGCTGGAAAACTTAGTGGACGAGTACTTCTACAACCTATGCGTCATGAGTCCGCCACAGAAACAACCCCAGCGAGACTGGTCCACCGAGACCGACGACGACGGAACCACAACCATTCAGGTCAGTGTACTCGAGTCCATTAATCAAAAACTGTCAATCCTGGAAATACTGCATTCGGACATAAAGGAACTAAAAGCCAGTCTAGAATTCACTCAATCACAGCTCGAAACGCTACAAGTCGAAAACAAAGAACTCAAACATTCGGTTAGCACACTCACAGCACAAGTCCAAACCATCTCAAACGAAAACAAACTCATGAAAGAAACTATACTGGACATACAGAGCCGCAGCATGCGTGACAATCTCATTTTCTCAGGAATACCCGAACAACCTCAAGATAACCCGGAGCAAGTAATAAAGGAATTCATGCAATCTGCTCTCAAATTCACATCAGAAACCGTCAATAAAATCACCTTTCACTGGCTTCACTGACTGTGGATAAACTTTACGTTGACGGCCAGCTCTACCAAGATGCGATGGTGACCACTTGGCTGTGATGACATGATCCTGAATATATCTCCAAAACAATCTAACACGAAGTGACTTAAACTTTAGAGAAGGAGGGGGGAAAAGTTAAATGGGTCTCTATTTCTCTCCCCGGCGCATAACTGCTTGTGTTCGTATATGAGTGAGTCTTCTTCGATTGTTTTGTAGGCGGATTAAAACAATCTCGTGAGCATTACTGCCGCCCACTATGTTGATTCCTAAGCCTTTGTCTGTGTATCGGTTTAAATGTCTTAGACGGTGCTATAATTCTTTTTGGCCAGTGTATGTATGTTTCACTGTTTGTCTCTGAGAATCTCTATCTGTGGTTTGTCTAACATAGCTCTGTAATATTTTTGGCCAGTATGTTTCTGTGTACGTGTGTGTAGCTGTGTATGTGTGTGCTGCTATGTATGTGTGTGTTGCTGTGCACGTGTGTGTGAATCCCCATCTGTGTGTTTGTCTAATACAGGTCTCTAATATTTTTGGCTGGTGTGTCTTAAAGTGCATGAGTATGTGAGTCTCCATCTGTGTGTTTGTCTAAAATAGGTCTATAATATTGTGGGCCAGTGTGTGCATGTGCTGTTGTGTACTTGCGTGTGGGAGTGTATGAATGATCATAGATGTAAGTGTGCTTGTGTGCAGGTGTGCGTGGAACGATGGGCAAGGGGTGAGCCATGGGGGATGGGGCGGTGGGCGGGTAGCCTCTGATTATTATTATTTATTTATGCATTTATTTTCTTTCTTCCCTCTTTCATTATCAACATTGTTACTATTGTTGTTATGAACATTATTATTATTTTGGGATTTTTCCCCCCCTTTTTTTTTCTACTCTATTTTATCCTGCCATAAACATTCTCTCAATATCATTTAACAGAACACCCAGTAAACACCCAGTTGTCTCTGAATTAACCTGTCTTTAGGCTTAAACTCTGTAAATCATGCCCTGTCTATGTGCTACTGTTTCTCTCCTTTTGTTTGCTTCTTTCACTGTTTGTCTCATTCATTTTTTCTCCCTCCTCCTCTTCAGTGTCATACCCCCGCTACTTGAAAGATTATACAGCGTGACAAAATCTGGCAGTTCCACACCATATCCTTCAATTAACCAAATCCTATGCCGACAGCATTAAAATTTGTTAGCTGGAATGTGCGTGGCATTAACTCACCGGCAAAAAGAGCGAAAATCATGAATTATCTAAAAAAATTAAAGGCTGATATATGTCTGCTACAGGAAACCAAATTATCAGACAATGAACACAATAAACGTAAAACACAACACTTCAACCAATTATTTTTCTCTACATACAGCTCCAAAAAAAGAGGGGTCTCAGTTCTCATCCACAAAGATGCTGCATTTATTCATAAACACACAATAACCGACCCAGAAGGACGATATATCATTATCAATGGAACAATTAATAGCATCAACATTACAATCGCAAGTATTTATGGTCCAAACACAGATGATCCAGCATCCTACCATAGCTTCTTTGAATCACGACAGGACTTCTCAACATCAATCATAATTACTGTGTTGAGGTCTCCACATATAATCAACCCAACAATAGACAGCTCAACAAGTACACATCACACCAAAACCTGGCATTCAACACAAATTATCAAACAATATATGACAGATATTGGTCTTGGCGATATGTGGAGGCTACAAAACCCTTCATCCAGAGAATACACCGACTTTTCCTCAGTCCATAAGTCCTTTTCAAGAATTGACTACTTTCTAGCAATCAACTCTTCACTGGCAAATATCTCTAACCCCACCATCCACCCAATCCTCATATCCGATCACGCTCCCATCAGCTTCACACTGCACAATAAAACTGAAACAAAAACCAGCACAAGATGGCGATTTAACACGTCGCTACTTCAGGATAGCGAATTTGATTCATATTTCAAAAAACAATGGACACTATTTATGGAAACAAATTACACAATATATACCTCACCAACTCTCATTTGGGAAACAGCCAAAGCAGTATTAAGAGGAAAAATTATCTCATACTCAACATTTAAAAAGAAGAAAGAACTAGAAACAGATAAAGAATTGGAAGAACAAATCAAATAACTACACAATTTATGCGAAATTAATCCCACAGAACACATACTTACAGAAATTAGAAACACCAAAAATAAAATTGACAACAACATTCATAAAAAGACACAATTCATGCTACATAGGCTCCGATACAAACAGTTCGAGCACAATGACAAATCTGGAAAATACTTAGCCAACCAACTCAAACACAACAAAGAAAAATCGCTCATCACAACTATTACAGACTCAACAGAAAACATCACCAGTGACCCACAAACCATAAATAACGCATTCAGACAATACTACTCCAACTTTTAGAGCAATAATAAAGAAAAGGATCCAAAAGAAATAGGCAACTTTCTAAATAACCTCCAACTACCATCATTAACAGAAGAACAAGCAGACATTTTAGACGCTCCACTCATTCCCATAGAATATGAAAAAGCACCACAGATCATGACAAACAATAAAGCACCTGGACTCGATGGATACCCCACAGAATTTTATAGACACTTTTGGAAAACAGTATCACCACTTTTTGTTAGAATGGCAGATGAAATCAAGAGCAATCAATCAATTCCACATGAACACAGCACTAATTTCAGTACTACTCAAAACAAACAAACACCCTACTCACTGCTCAAATTACAGGCCCATTTCACTCATCAACACAGATATCAAAATAATCAGCAAAGCACTAACAACTCGAATTGAATCAGTCATCCCATCTCTCATTCACCCAGATCAAACAGGATTCATTAAAGGAAGACATTCATCAAACAACACACGCCGTCTATTCAATCTTATCCACTTTTCTCAACAAAGTCAACATAAAACAGTCATTCTTTCTTTAGACGCAGAAAAAGCATTTGATAAGGTAAACTGGACATTTCTCATAAAAACAATGGAAAAAATTGGATTTGGACAGTCAATTATTCAATGGAAGACAACAGTCTACAACCAACCAAAAGCAGCAGTTATTACAAACAACCTCATCTCACCACACTTCGCACTTCACAGAGGCACGAGACAAGGATGTCCACTATCACCATCACTATTCGCACTTTTCATTGAACCATTAGCTGCTGCAATCCGTCAAAATAACAATATTTCTGGTATTCATACTAAAAACATAGCACATAAAATCAGTTTGTACGCAGATGACATACTCCTGTTCATACAGAATCCCAATAATTAAATCAAAGAACTTATCAAGCTCATCAATTCATACTCTTGCATCTCAGACTACACAGTAAACTGGAATAAATCAACCACCCTCACAATAAATGCAGATACATCCCTTTCCACACCACACATACCCCAATTACCACCTACTACTGGCAACATCACATATTTAGGCGTAAAATTCTCTGCCAAGCTGTCTGAGTTGTTTCACCTGAATTTCACACCACTTTTAAAAACAATACAAGATGACCTAAACCGATGGATGACACTACCAATCTCAATTATAGGACGCATCGCCACAATTAAAATGATGATACTGCCAAAACTCACTTACCTTTTCACAATGATCCCCATCCAACCCACATCAAAATGGTTTAGCGCACTGGACACAACAATAACATCATTCTACTGGAAAAACAAACAGCCCAGGATAAAACTAACTACATTACAACAGTCAAAAATACAAGGAGGCCTAGAAGCACCAAATTTCTATAATTACTACGTAGCCAATCAGTTACAGTACCTTTCCAAATGGATACATTCAACCCATCACTATCACCCCTGGTTAGACATAGAACAGAGACTGCCAAGACATATCAATCAAAGACCTTCCATTTATCTGTACTGCAATCAAAAAACACAACTGTTTCAAAAACCCCGCAATCGCAGCAACTCTGACAGCCTGGTGGAAGATCAATAAAATAAGAAACACAATATTCTCACCCACAACTCAAACACCCATATGGAACAATCCAGACTTCACTGCTAACAAATCCCCTCTAATAGGAACTAAATGGAAAGAAAAAGGAATCACACACCTCCACTACATCTTCCACAACAACACTTTACTAACATTCCAACAGCTGTCTGAAATGTACGATATCGACAAGAATATTTTGTTTGTTTTATTTTCTCTTCTTTTCTATTCCTTTTGTTGATCTGTCTTTGTCTAATATTATTGTATTGCAATGTATGAAGATTTCATCAAATTTGGCCAGTGCTTCTTAAGGATTATTCGTTGACAATACCTTCACCCTGCATACATTCTCAACTTCATCGACAAAACTGTCTTGATTAACCCATTTAAACCAGGACAGCATGTGTGCATTTTAACCTTTTCTACCCTTCAGGCCAGGAAAGCGGATACGTCATTTTGTTGTTTTCATTACTTTTCTGACCATTTCCAGGCTCAAAGCTGTTCTTTTACTGGCACTTAGGGCAGATGCCATAGTAACACTTCAAGACACTATTTGAATGGACACTTTATCATGTCTGCCACCCAGTAGCGGAGCTGGGGGGGGTTGGGGGGGGGGGGGGTTAAAGACACGTCCCATTTAGTCCTGGCTAGATCTCAATCATTTTCATTTCTTGACGTCTTTTCCAATTACCGTAATTGGCAACTGAAGACAGTTTCTAACCGTATGCGATCTATCAGCGATGAAATCATGGGTTAAATTCAATGCAGAAAAATGATTTACTTATTAATTGGCCAATGCTTCGCATGATTGAACTGGTCCGTGTTCCAATGAAACGCGTACTTTTACTCTCGGTATTTCGTGGGTTGATTTTAAAAAAACAACAGTGGCACTCGGCAGTAAAATAGCCTAGGTTATAACAAGCGTGCGGCTCAAGCCATTTCCGTGAGAGCCGACAGGTAGGCTATGCATAATTTAAACATTTTGAATAACGTAGATCTAAATACAGCAAATACGCGTCCAGAAGAATGACTGTCGTCTTACCTAATCGGGGAGAACAAGCAGCACCTGTTAAGTGCAGAGCGCTCTCTGAGTGAACCTCTTGTTAATCATAAATATGACTGAGCAAGTCAGGATTTATAATTGTTTTAAATGGCTGTTTTGTGCAACCCAATTCTCTGTTCCGCCACTATGCTGAATTTAACCCGCGATTTAATTGCTTTTAGATCGCATGTGGTGAGAAACCGTGTCTTCAGTTGCCAATTACAATAATTGGAAAAGACGTCAATAAAGGAAAATGACTGAGATCAAGCCAGGACTAAAAGGGATGTATCTTCGCTCCCCCTGTAGCTCTGTCACTGCTGCCACCTTTTACAGAGGAAAAAAAAAGTTTATTATTCTCTAGTGCAGAGCTCATACTTTTATTACGCCTCTTTATTCCATTTGATTTGTGCATGTTATGTAGATAGAGATTTGTTATTTGATAGTTTGTTCAATGTTTTAAATATTGTGATGAAGATTTACTCAAATAAAACACATAGCTCTTATGAAAGCCACAGGTGTAAGCTCTCAGAAACAAAATTCAAAATGTATTTATTTGCTACAGAGGCTGAGATATCAGCTTTTTAGTATACTTTGACACCTGGGTGCTGTTTTCCAGAAAACCTCAGGTTTTAGGGGTTCTTTTCAAAATCTCCCATAGGTTTTCATAGGTGTTTTTTGAATAGGCCTCAGGCCTGAATGGGTTAAAGGAAATTGTCAAATTATGTGCAACACCTAACTATGATACACAAGACTATTTTTCCAACAGGTAGAAGGGGTACAACATATTAAAATAACTAAGCGCCAAAACATACTCATTCCAGCGTATGGAGAGACTGTTGAGGTTACAGTAGCAGCGATACCTGACAATATTGAATTTACATTTTGTGTGGCATGAGACAGAATAATAGAAAAAGCAAGTGATGGATATTTACAAAAATATGGAAACTTCTTGAGTCCACAAATCAGTTGACGACAGTGGGACAATGCAGGCAATCGAGTGTGCTCTGCCATATATATTGCACCACGTAAATGCCAAGGAAATGTTTTAGATTCACTGCCACTCGAAAGACAATTAAGTGGGACTGTACTGCAAGCCACTTTTACTATACCAGACTTTGCTCAAGGCACTTGTCTGTTTGCAGATGTGTACTGGTGCTGTGGCAAAAAACATTGGAATGAAGAGCAAATTGCAGGTAAACTAAGCTGGCATATGTGCACCAATTGTTTTAACTGGAAGAGTATCGGTCATCAGACTGAAAGCAGAGGCAAAGAGTGTGATGGAGTAGGGACGTGAAGGAGGATGGTAAAAATTGTGGTCATGGAATCCTGAAGAGGTGACGCTAAATTATACAGAACATCCAATGAACACCAGCATGCGATGGAGTTTCACTCAGGGCCAGCAGAAACAAAATGCCCCCCTCCCCGCCCCAAAAAAGTAATGTATGCCATTACAGCCAACACTGCAAGACATACACATTCAGCATCCACTGTAATTAACTATTATGCTACAGTACTTAATCAACACCAATATGACAGCTAATCAACCACCGCAACGCATCATGACACCATTGTGCAGCATCGCCATCAGATCATCTCTGCGTAGGTCACTCACCTCTTTGCAATGCACATGCCATATGACAAAAAACATCAAAAACAGTACCTACTGCCCAACTGCTCTGCAACCTTGGAGGAAACTTCCAAAATCACTTCAAAAATGTAAGAAGAGGTCAGGGGAACACCAGATCCAGGATCCAGAAGTGTTTACTGAACACAAAACAGTAGGAGAAAATTGGTAGACACGCCAGAAATAAAACACCGTGCACATGCACTGAACAAATGGGAAAACTGAGGTACACTGCCCAAGGCAGGGGGAAACAGAAGTACACACTCCAAGAGTGGCTAAACTAGAAAAACAAAAACTGGACCTAACTAGACTGACGGACACACTGGGAGACTTAAACAAGGGGCAGACAAGACGTGGGCGCAACAAAATACAAGACTCAGGAATCATACAAAGGAAATACTCAGAAGGCACAAGGAGCTGAGATTTCACCATGTAGAACTGAGTCAAACAAGGTTCCGTCTGATGGCCTCTTCTTCGGCAGTGTGGACACGTCAAGGCATATTACTGCCCTCCACTGAAAAAAGTTACAACGTAACTAAAACCTCCACACTAAAGCAGCACTATATTCTATTATATAGCTCTGTTTCAAGCAGAAATTGTAAAACTGCTTCCATTATCAGCTGGTGATTCTCACTCCAACCAAAATTGAAGCTAAAGGAAAATGAATGAACTCCTAGAGCAGACAGAGTTTTGTAAAAATGGACCCTTTGGTCTCTGTATCTGCTATAATCCAGGAATACATGACTCAGTGTTACAGGAGTACCACACTCACTAAGCCCAGATTGATGTTTTCCCAAATCATACAAAGTTTGATTAAGCTCACAATGGCCAAGCCTTAATCTGCAGATTTTGACAGAATCTTTCCTATTTCCCACAAAATGAGTGTCTTTCTTAACACTAGGTTGCAGAGAAAACTAGTGCCTCCCCCTAGTCCCCTTCTCCCACATTCCCTGCCATTCTTTTAGAGGACCTTCCTTGATTTTTCCTTTAGTTTCACTCTCCCCAAGGATACAGACATATCTACTACATCTTTTTTTAAAGCTTCTTTTGCTATAGAGTCAACTATTTCATTCCCCGCAACCCCCACATGGCTTGGAAACCAGCAGAACTTTGCAGCCTGCTTTCTTAGCTCTATACAGCTCAAAATAGATCTTATGAACAAGGTCAGGCCGGGCCTTTGAATTACCCTCCCTTAAAGCCATTAATGCAGCCGCAGAGTCTAACATATGAGAACCCTCTCTGGTTTTACTTCTTCCACCCAGCACAAAGCCCAGAGAATGGTCGACAGTTCTGTCACAAAGACAGAGCTTCCGTCTGAAATTCGCAGACCAGACCAAAGGTCCAGCTGCGCTACACACGCCCCAAACCCTGCCATTCCACTCTGGTTCCTTCAACCCATCTTTAAAAATTCCTAAATGAGATGCCATTTCTTTCATATGATAAAAACAGGATCATTGTAGATGTTGAGAATTATCTTCCTCGACTAGAAAGGACAGATTTATATCTACCTCTTGCATTAGCCAGTATGGCACTGATACCCAGCTCATATGAGATACTATTAGCTCAGACTCCATTCCCAGTCCACCAGCCCACTGATTAATACAACGAAAATATGATTTGGGTTTAACCCTACCACCTGCTTCCCATGATTCTTGCAACAGACACTTGGCTGGAAATGATTGACTAGAAAAACTTAATTTAATCCAATACTGCAGGCCTAGCTTAATCCGCCTTATGGATAAAGGGATTTCCCCATTTCAATAAGTAGGGCAGGAACTGGCGAAGTTCTAAATGCCCCACAGCATAGTCTTAGCGCCTTAGCCTGAAGGACGTCCAATTTGTCGAGTCGTGACTTAGCAGCAGAACCATAGACAAAACAACCATAATCGACAGTAGATCTTATCATTGCTTGATATATTAAATACATGGTCTCTCTGTCTGCCCCCCAGTCAGATCCAGCCAGACTTTGCATAATATTCATCACTTTCTCACACTTATTAATTATACTAGCTATGTGAGCAGCCCACGTTAAACGCTCATCAAATCAGACACCAAGAAATTTAAAGACTTTAACCTTCTCTAAAAGACATTCGTACATGTTCAGCCCATGATTTGGTAATTTTCTTTTATATCCAAAAATCATGTACTTAGACTTTGCTGCTGAGATTTTAAAGCACCATTTATCACCCCATTCTACAACAGAGTCTAAAGCTTTCTGGACCTGCTTTAAAATAAATTTAACATTCCTACCTTTTTTCCACAAGGCCCCATCATCAGCAAATAAGGATTGTCCAAACCCTCCTCCAATATTATAAAAAATATAATTTATCATTACATTGAACAGAATTGGACTGATGACACTTCCTTGCGGGGTGCCATTATCTATCTCCACTATCTTAGAGCTTTTCCCTCCAATTCTAACTTGAATTGTTCTCTTCTTCAAGAAATCGTGGATCCAGTTAAACATTCTACCTCTAACCCCTAAATCACGGCTATTCAACATTATCCTGCAAGGGCCGGTGTTGGTGCAGGCTTTCATTCCAACCAAGCACTTTCACACATGATACTACTAACCAAGCTCATTAGCAAAGACTCTTGGGGTTGATTAGTGGTGTCAGATGTGTAACTGCTTGGTTGGAATGAAAGCCTGCACCCACACCGGCCCTTTCTGGACATGGTTGAATAGCCCTGCCCTGAATCATACAACTTAAATAGTAGACCTTCCATAATGAATCATTGGCTTTCTCAATATCTAAAAAATACCTACCACAGCTTCTTTATTCTCAAATGCCTTTTTAATATCTTATTCTAGAACCGCCACTGATTCCATAGTAGACCTACCAATCCTGAAGCCATTCTGACGATCTGTGAAAAGTTCCTTTGTTTCTAAAAAAATATATACCAACATATTGGTGACCATTCTCTCCATGATTTTACAGAGAACTGAAGTTAAAGCTATTGGTCAATATGAAGAGGGGTTAGACGCTTCCTTGCCTGGCTTAAGAATGGGAATTACCACTGCATACTTCCACTCAGATGGCAACCTACCCTCAGCCCACACAATATTAGTTAACATTAAAACCTCATCACAGTCTTCCTCTTCCAAATGTTTAAATAACTCATAAGACAGGCCGTCTCTTCCTGGAATAGTATAACACCCTGCATCAATAGCACCTCTCAATTCTTTCATAGTAAAAAACACATTAATTGGGCTACTGTCATCAAGGCTCCTCACCAGTTTCCACTGATTGGCTGCAATCATTTCACGCCTCTTCCTACCTCTCTCCTCTCCCCGACTCCCGGAGCTGGGTACAGCCTGGAAAGCCTCCACAAATATGTCAGCCTTTTCTGTATTAGACACTGCTTCTAGATCCCCCTTTTTTAACACTGTTATCTATATTCTTTTATAACGCCCTGACATTTTACGCACGGCTGACCACAGATCCTTCACTGGGGTGTCTGGTCCTAAGGTTCCACAGAATTTCCTCCAGCTGTTACTTTTTGCAGGTTTAATTACATTCCTAGCCACTGCCCTTAATCTCTTATACTCCACCGCATAGCATAGGATGTCTTCTTAAATGTCAATGCGCATTGTTCCAGTTCCTTCCCGCTATATCACACTCCTTGTTCCACCAGGGAACCAACACTCGGGGCCTGAGCCTCTTCTTCATCAGAATAATACTCTGAGCTGCCTTACAGATCATACCACTAAGGGATGCATTTTAATATCTGCTGAATCATCACTGTCTACTTCTCCAACTAAACTTTGAGCAGGCTCCTGATATTTATCCCAATTAGCCTGAGAGAAATTATATCTGGCAACTCGTTCCTCCTCCTCTAACCTCAGGTCTCTCCCAAATCTGCATAGAATTGGAAAATGATCATTTCCCAGTGAATATCTATCCAAGACATCCCATTCCCCCTCTCTTGCTAAATTAGAAGAGGCAAATGATAGATCTACAGTGGAGGAAATAAGTATTTGACCCTTTGCTGATTTTGCAGGTTTGCCCACTAACAAAGGGTGCTACAGTCTTTAATTTTAATGATAGGTTTATTTTAACAGTGAGTGACAGAATATCACCAACAAAGTCGAATAAGACATTGTACGTATTTTAGGAATTTGTTTGCATATTTTTGGTCAAAAATAAGTATTTGACCCCCTGGACAAACAGCATGTTCATATTTTGTAGAAAAGCCATTATTGGCCAGCACAGATGTCAAACAATTTTTATAGTTGTTGACAAGGTTTGTGCACATTTTGGCAGTGATGTTGGCCCACTCCTCCCAGCAGACAGCCTCCAAATCATTCAGGTCCTGAGGCTGTCGCCTTGCAACCCGAATTTTAAGCTCCCTCCAAAGATTTTCAATTGGATTCAGGTCTGGAGACTGGCTAAGCCACTCCAGACCCTTGATGTACTTCTTCTTCAGCCACTCTTTTGTTGCTTTGGCGGTGTGCGTAGGGTAGTTGTTGTGCTGAAACACCCATCCTCAACCCATGTTCAGCTCTCTCACTGAGGGAAGGAGCTGTTGGTCCAGAATTCCACGGTATATGGCCCCGTCCATCCTCCCCTCAATGCAATGAAGTTGTCTGGTCCCCTTGGCTGAAAAGCACCACTGTGCTTGACAGTGGGGATGGTGTTCTTTGGGTTGTACTCTGTGACCTTTGCCCTTCAAACACGGCGAACTGAGTTGAGCCCAAAAAGTTCTATTTTGGTCGTTTCTGACCACATCACCTTCTTCCAGGCCTCTTCTGTCATCCAGGTGGTCAATGGCGAACTTCAGGCAGGCCTGTACATGTGCCTTCTTGAGCAGAGGGACCTTGCGTGCGCTGCAGAATTTCAATCCATGACCGGTAGTGTGTTACCAACTGTTTCTTTTGTAACTGTGGTCCCAGCTGCCTTCAGTTCATTAATCAGTTCCCCCCTTGTGATTCCTCACCGTTCGCATGATCAGGGACATCTCATGAGGCGAGACCTTGCATAGAGGCCAAGACCGAGGGAGGTTGGCAGCAGTGTGGTACTTCTTCCATTTCCTGATAACTGCACCGACAGTTGATCTTTTCTCTCAAAGTTGCTTTCCGATTCTCTTGTAGCCCATCCCAGCCTTGTGTAGGTCAACAATCTTGTCCCTGATGTCCTTAGACAGCTCTTTGGTCTTGCCCATGGTGGAGATGTTGGAATCTGATTGTTTGGGAGTGGACAGGTGTCTTTTATACAGGTAATGAGGTGAGGCAGGTGTATTTGATGTTAATAATTAGTTGGGATTGGGGGAGTGTCTTTAAGAAAGACTAACTGGCTTGTGGGACCCAGAATACTTGCTGTTTGGTAGGGGGTCAAATACTTATTTTTCCTCATCAGATGTTTATCAATTTTTGTAAATTCATATGATGTGATTTTCTGGAATTTTCTTTGTGATTCTGTCTCTCACTGTTATAAAGTATATACGCTTAAAATTATAGATCGTTGCTTTCTTTGTAAGTGGGCAAACCTGCAAAATCAGCGAGGGGTCAAATACTTATTTCCCCCACTGTATATGGCTACACGTGTTCCCAGAGATATGAAACCTGGTCGGCCTCCCATCATTTATCATTACCAAATCATGCTTGTCTAAAATAATCTTCCACTACCAGTCCATTATAGTCCCTTCTATCACTGCCCCATAAAGGATTATGAGCATTATAGTCCACAACCCATACACTGGGATTCTTAATCTGCCCCATGATCTCATCAAACTCTGATATAGCTAACTGTTCACATGGATTATATACATCCACAACAGTTTTTGAGCAACTGCTACTCCACACTTCCAAGACCACACATTCTAAGCTAGTTCCAAGCAAGGTCGTTACTGTGCTTCAAACTTTGGGGGGGACAAGATTTTTAGGGTCTTTTTTTTTTTTTACTCACAAGCAGACAACATTCAATGCTGCGCAGTCTGTTAAGATAAAGGCTGAAATGCTCCAAAAACACGGATCTTCAGAAGATTTCCAATCAAGGTTTTGGTTACAATGTAACTTAATATTTTGTCTAGAAAAGGAGCACTGTGTAGGTGAGGAGTGTCCAATCTGATCCACAAAGGGCCGATGTGTGTGTAGGTTTTCATTTCAGCCCAGCGCTACATCACCTGAATCATCTAATTTACTAATTATGGGGTTCAATAAAAACCTTGATTACTAAAATCAGGTGCAGCACTTTTCAATGCTTTTTCCATAGGACGCGAAACGAATTTTTCGCACTACAGATTACATTGAAAGTCAATGCAAAGAATAAGCATGTATTTCCCTCTTTGAGTTGACTTTGCATGTCATCGGTCATGCGAAAAATTTGTTTCACATCCGGTGGAAACCAGGGGGGTATTGCACAAAGCTGGCTTACTGAGTAAGCCTGGCTTTTGCACAAAGTAAAACCCAGAAAGCTATATTTCAGTCCATGTTCCAGATTTGAATAGTTTCCAGGATTTACTTTGTGCAATACCCCCAGCTTAGTAGTGCTACACCTGATTTTAGTAATCAAGGGCTCAACACCAACTTTTTTTGCAATTACTCATTCAGGAAAGTAAAATCGGATTTATACTTATCAAAAGAAAAATTAACATTAAATAAATAAATAATTTTAAAAAAATTTCTCAATGACTGGAAATGTTGAGATTTACGAAATGAACCAAGTGCGACAACCAGTAGAATGCAAAAAGGAGGCTTTATTTCTGAAGGGGGAAACCCCCCAACAGAGCTGGCAACGGTACAAAGTCCACAATCCAAAAACAGTATCCAATGGGCGTAATCCAGAATCGTAACCAGGGCACCTATAACAAAGTTCGTGGTCAGACAAAAAGGGTTCGGTACACAGGCGTAGGTTTGGAGGAGAAACAAACTCATAAGCCAAAGACAGTCCGAATCCAAAACCAGGGCAGTAATCACAAAATCAAGGTCGGGCAGAAAAAAGGTCAAAATTCACAGATGCAACAATATCCAAAAGGGCAAACCAAAAACAATAGTCGGGCAATCCAGTCAGAAAGATAAACACTGAGATATCGAGGCGAGAAACGTAGCACAAGAAAACTAGGGAGAACGATCTGACAAGAAAGTGTACCAAACAGACATCTTATATACACACCCGGGGTAAACACATGACCAGGGAGAACAGGTGCAATCAGTGGGAACAATGATCAGGGAGAGACACATGAGGGATAAACTAATTACATGAATTTGGCTGTAGCCAAAACGCAGACAGGGATCACAAGACAAACCTAAGTACAAACAACAGCTCCGGTTAAGGAGTACTAAAAGTGCATAGTCTAAAGAAAAGGAAAGCATGAGATATAAGTGGAAAACTGCAGCAGAGATAATTAGGGATAGGCAAGGAGGCGGAGACTAGAATTGGGCGACAGCTGAGAGATCATTAGTCAATTAGTAAGTGCAGCTATACAATCCCAAGTGCTTGTTAGTAAGTTAGTCCAAATATACAAGGTTAGTGTGGGTTAGTATTTAGCAAAAACAATAAACTGTTAGTATGTGTTAGTAAGACAGTAAAAGAGAGAGGAAGGAAGAACACGAGATAATGAAAGAAGATTGAAACCCAGAAACCAATAAATCACCCGAATGAGTGGCACACAAGACAAGGGACCGTGAGCAAAGATACACACATGACAAGACAGGCGAGACAAAGTGTAAAGCATGGAAATGAAAACATGGCTTGGAAACTAAATGATCTAAACATGAAAAATAATAAACAGGAAATCTAAATACCAACACACAAAACACAATCCTAAGAATAGTCAGACAGAGCAGTGGTCACTAAACACAGAAATACTAAACATGGCTTGGCCAGGCACAGAACTTAACATGACAGCAAAATCCAGAATCCCAACAGGAAACCTTTACATCCTTTCTATAGCAGCAGGAAAACCAAGTAAAAACAAAAATAATTTTTGATGTTCTGGTCTCTTCAGCATTCTTGCATTCAAAAATGTTTTCTTTTACTGTTCTGTGAAATTATGATTTGTATTCCAGATCATAATATTTTTCTAGGTGATTTTACTGTTGTGTGTCAATAAATACAAACATGTATATTTTTACACACTAAAATGAATTATAAATTCACACTCTTTTCTACTCAAATCCTCATTTGTCACCAATAAACACATTGAAATGTACCAGTATGTAAGAAACCCTTGAAAAATGATGTCGCAATTAAAATTTAACTTTAGTTTGTACCCTTTTAAATTCTAATTAAGAAACTCACCTATTTACCATTTAAATGTTTTAGCCTCACAAATGTCACTTGGGTTCCCTTAAAATTCACCCAACAGGGAAACTGGAAAATACAAACAGGCTTCCCACACAGTGACGTTCAACTTTTCAGGCGAATTACCGGAAACATCAGAACCACATTGGTTTAGCTCAAATTTCACCAATGAAATGAATATAAGTAAAATTACTTTGAGAAACAATCAGTATCAGTGAAATGAGAGCGTTGGCGCTAAACCAATGTTAACCTTGGAAATGTTCAGATAATAACCAAGGACTTGGCTTTGCTTTGAGGACCAAACGTTAGTGCACATAAATCCTTTATTTCGTTTCAATGCAGTGACTCTACCTCACGAATCCATGTAACAGGAGAAGCCAATCGGAAGCGTTGAGTGGAGAAACCAATGCAGCAGGAGGAACAGTCGTCCGAGTAGCACCCACACTTCAGCAAGTTCGTCCTCATTAGGCATTAGCAACGGTGGCGAATTAACGTGGTTCTTTCTTGGTGAAGGCTACGGCTAGCATTTTAGCGGAGTCTCTCACAATACTATCTTAAACGTCCACGTCTTCAAAGCTCTCACGTTTTCAGACTTTATGAAAACAACAAACGCAGTATATTTACCCAGCAACTGTTCAGTTCTCTCACGCCACACTCTGTCAAAGCGTCTTCAACGTTCTTCACGTTTTTTCCAAATGCACAATCACCGACAAAAGTCTTCCTCTTGGATAAAGGTGCAATCTTGCCTGGCTCAGTTTAGGTTGTTTTTCTTTTGAATTTCCCACCGAGTCGAGTGCCGCCTCCGCCCAGTCAGGAGTCTCCCCGAAACCATCCAGTGGCCGAACCAGGTCCTATCATCAGTTGTCGGAGTGGTCATTTCGTCCTCGCTGAAAACACTACAGCTGTCAAACAGAAAGCTAACTAAACCGAGACAAATCAAACAAAAGTATCCTGTAACCCGGAAATGTTCGTAAACGTTCATTCCATAATTTCTGTATATACAATTTTCGTCCCGGGAAGTTTTAGGAACATGGTTTACTGGATGTTTCAGGCCGGACGATCATGATAGTCCGCTATTTTTCAGCACTTACCGATTTGATCTTAAAGGGATATTTCAACATTTTGGCAAATTGGCCTATTGACACAATCCCTACAGTTATTTGGGCAGGTGCATTACCTTTAATTATCCCTGCCTTTTGTTTTGACATTCGGGGGGAGAGATGCGAGCTGCTCAGCGAACATAACGAGAGTGAACGTTACTGTCCTGCAACTCATCAAATACACAACAGCTCCAAAACGCTCTCGTGGATAAGTTGTGACCATAGAGTTACATAGTAATATTAAGTTGATGTTTGATTTGTTTCATTTTTGGGGGGGACGAACTACACCCTTTTGAATGTTGAGGGGGACATGTCCCCCCCATCCCCCCCACTAATAACGCCTATGGTTTTAACCTCAAGTCTTCTGTACTGGAGACCAGTTTTAACAAAAGTCACGCATCCCCCTCCTGACCGTTCAGATCTATCCCTCCTCAGACATTCATACCCCAGGATCACAAAATCAAGACAAAGGTTTCATCCAAGTTTGCTGAATACAAATGAATTCTAGGTTGTTTTTGAATGCGCCAACAAATCTCTTCAATTCCTGTCCATTAGCCATCAAACTCTGACCGTTCCATTGAAGAATAAAAAATATTGAAACACTACTAATCCCAATCATCAACATCCTCAACGATCATTGACTTACTAACTTCAAATGACATTCTCTGCATGTAACACTTTTGTTTCTCGAACATGTATCCATGTAATCTCTCTAGGAGCTGCTTTAAGTCAAGAAACCTCTGTTGCCTCTACCACCCGTCTTATGGTGCTTGACCTCGAAGAAGTTTCCTTCAGTCCCACTAGCACATCAACTATGAAAGCTAGAAAAGACACTCTGCTAAAGACCAAAGCATCAGAGGGAGGCGCTGGTAATACTGGAGGAAGCGCACGCTGGCTCCCCCCTAGACTGACCGCACTCACATTTCTGATTCCCTCCCCCTCCCTTTGAACTATTCTCACTGCATCTGCATAGGAGATCTTGTGTTGATCTTTCACGTTCTGAAGCCCTCTAGCTCGTTGAAAGTGCTCACACCCTCGAAACGCAGCCGCATGTTCACTTCCACAGTTGCAACATTTCAGAGAATCTGCCCTGCACTCCTTAACATTATGCTCCTTGCCAGATTTCACACACCTACGTTTACCTTGCAAGGAGCCAGCAATGTGTCCAAACTTCTGACATTTGAAGCGACGCAGTGGAGGTCTGACATATTGTTTCACACGATAAGCCGTGCTACCCAGATACACTCTCAGGCAGAACACTGTCCACAAACGTGACCAAGATCGGCAAATCACCCTCGCCTCCCTCTCTATGTTTAAATCTCACAACTTCAATCACTGGCCCTCCCCTCACATTTTCCAATATTTCCTTTTCAGACAGGCCAGCATATACTCCGTAGGTCACTCCCTTCAATCCCTAACTCCGTTTGCGAACGACATCAACCTTCTTTTCCACCAGCTTCATGATCTCCATAGCTGCACTGTATTGCTTATGATCCTTACAGCAAACTCTCAGCAACCTGTTAGGCAGCACCTTGGCCTGAAAGTCCTTACCTATTTTGCTCTCTAAAGCAGATGTAATCTTGAGGGGGTTTAACACCTTAAAACCACCATCTCCCTGTTGTTGACTTTTAACCTTGTACAACACTACAAATTCCTTGGTCCCGAGTTTCCACACTTTACTCCCCCCTACACTTGTTTCTGGCGTGTCACTTTCCAGTCTTTCGCTAGAAGCTTCTTTTTTCTGACCAGAATCCTTGCCAGCTACAGTCCACCCGCTACCCCCACCCCACCCGAAGCCATAAAGGCTATTTAATCTCTGCCTACTTCATCCTTTTCTCCATTTAGAAATATACAAAGCAGGAGAGAGAAAGAAAAAAAAAATGTTCAAAAGCAAGAGTCACCAGCTGATTCTGTAATACAATCCCTTGTTGATCAGTTTACTATTGTCATTTATTTTATTTAAGTTAAATATCTAGATAAACGCTGACGCCCAATCCTCCACCTTCCCTACAGCTTCCCGCCACCCCTTCTACCAACTACCTAGCTAACCCTTTGGACAAATGAAAACACCATCTGATAGCCTCTCCCAACTCTGCCACATACATAGTCACGAGAGGAGGCGGGGACTCGGAATGCAATCTCGACTGGAAACAGAAACACATGGGATTAATAAACAATAACACGAGAACCAGGTTAACAATCATGACTCGAGACAAGACGCTGAGACCATCAATCAAGTTTACATAAGGACATCTAAACGTGACAAGTAAAAAGCACCACGAGAGAAGCGAAGTAAAGCACAGCTTGGTGCCTGAAAAAGTTAATCAGGGAAAGCTTAGGCAGGAAAACTAAAGCCAAACTAAATCACACACACTCCCTAATGAGTTAATTAAGGTTAATACTATGTGACAAAATATTTACAATCACCCTCAAATAAGTGCTGGTAAGTATGGGTTAGTTATTATCCTATCAGAGAACGCATTCACTCAGTTTCGGGAGACCCAGAATTAAACACAGGTGGAAGCAATGAATGAAATACCAGAGCCAAAACCGAAAGATGAAACGTAATTGGACAACGAGACGCAGACATGCTGAAGGCTGTCACGCGACATCACTGGAGTTTGGCAGAGAGGGAGTGGACCATCAGACGGCCGAAATGAAAGCTGAAAATTAAAAAACGAAAGTAAAGCACAAGCACAAATAAGCACAAAGACAGCACACAAAAGGCAGAATTATAACAAAAAATGAAGTCAATTTCAGTGGCTGTTGCAAGGTGCTATCACAGGTCAGCATCATAATTTACCAGCAAAGTCAGTAATTCCATGTTCTTAAGAGACTTGCTTCTATTGTTGAGCCCCCTGAAAGATAAAGCCCAATGCCCACTGAGGGCGAAGCGCCCATTGTCAGTTGCATCAATATTGCCGGATGACAACAGGATCGAGAAACAAGCCGTGGGTGTTGCTCTCAAACTATTCGGGAGGATAACATTTATATTTGAAAACACTCACTAATATGGCTAATTTTATTAGGTGATGGCAAAGTGCAACGCTCAGCTTGTTGTTTTTACAAAGTAAAAAGACTGAATTTGCCTTCTAAATTTAGTTGTCTAGTAAGGTAGCATTATGATTTATTATACTTCACCCAGCTGCAAGTTAGCTCGCTTGCTAACTTAGCAGTGTTAAGTTCCTACCAGTGTGCCTTTAGTTAGGTACTAACTGTAAATTGCTTGATAACTAAAATGGCTGCAAAATAATTGGTTAACAAGCACAAACAGCAACTTGGTAAAAAAAAAGCAGTGATATCGGTTTTGACGACTGCATGTTGGGTTTCTGCTAAATGTGTCCCACTCTAGAGCAAAAGCCTGCAAAAATGGCTGCAAACCACGACAAACAGCAATTTTAACTACATTTCCCAGAACTCCTAAATAACTTTCTCCAATGCAATAAAGCTTATAACATCAAAACCCTTTAAAAAGTCAAGCAACCCATTGTTCTCTCTCTCTCAGGCATGCTACGGTGTAGTGGATAGAGACCGAAGGTGCGCATCCATCTAACTGGAAAGGCTTGTCGGAACAGAACAAAGAATAAAGGTTTTCGGACCTCTCCAGTTAGCCATGGTAGATTAAAGATGATCCATATTCAGCTCCATAATTACTCTAGTTGCCTAAAGGCGCATCTATTCAAGAACCGGTTTAAAAGAATTCACACTGCGAGAAGGCAGTGAAATTTCTTTTTCTTTTTTTTCTCCAGAATATTTCACTTTTTGGAAGAAATGGAAAAGCGACCACCTTCCCTTTTTGCTATTCTCCAATCAACGAGTCGACAAACTTTCTGCATTTTCTCGTGAATCATTGTGCCTGGAAAAGCAGACACCGTTTCCCGTCCGCGTACGAGTGCTAAGAAAAGAAAGAACCGCCGCCCTAGCCTTCACTCGGACACAGTCAATGACACTGTAGTACACAGTAGTGATCCCAAGTAAGGCACTTGCATCTGGGCAGATTGAGCTAGAATATAAAATGTGCGATTCTATGCTAATTGTTGATATTTAAATGTAATAAGTACTGTATACTTTGAGCTGTGTTTTCTTTGCTTGCTGGTTTTAATGTACTGGATCGTACTGTTGTACTCATTGTAAAAATTTGGTATGGAAGAGAATCTGTCTGTAAATCGCGGATATTTACTTTACATTGCTGCATTGCTGACCCGTCAAATATCTGATCCTTGAGTGAGTTCATTTAAAACTGTTTTGCTTGTTTTACATTAGCTGCCTTTACATGGGTCCTAAATCCTAAAAGGTCTCATGTAACCAATTTACCCAATCCGATTCACCCGTATTGGTTTAAATTTTCAATCGGATTGAAAGTGGGAGTCCACGCCGATTGATAATCAGTTTGATGCCGCATGTAAACGGCCCAACAGAGTAGTTTTGGTTGATGGATTGGATTATTCGTTCTGCGCATCCGCTCCCTAGTAAGTAGGAGTCACGTAATGATGTAATGACGTTTGCGGGCAAGTCAAAACCTTTCGCGCATGTCAAAGAAACTGTAATCGGTTTCAGCTGGGACCAAGTATACGTGGATTGAACGTGGATCGCTTTACTTAGTGTTCATGTATACAGATCAAATGAGATTTATTTAATCACACACAAACCCCGACGGGGCGTATGTTGCAATTTCGTGCCGGTACAGCCTGGCGCAAGTACTCTTCTGTCCCGCCTCCATCCTTCCTCCCAGCGCAAGTAGTTAAGAAGGCGTGTTTGGGTATAACACTACCGAGTCAAATCTTCACCAATCAAATGAGCTCCTCTCCTCACCTTTAATGTGTTGGAATTTTGAAGCCTGTCCTATATCTGTATGATGCATTAATGACACATTTTACTTTGCTGCTTCAGGCATGTTTTCTGCACTGCTTATGTCTATATTTAGCATTACGAATATGAGTTAGCTGGCTAGCTAGGGCATTGTTGAATTATTACCATTAGTGAACTTGAAAGGCATTTCAAAACTAAACTACGCCAGGATCATTCAAACTTATGAAGATGGAATGAAATATGATGGTCGCTCATTTATTTCTTCTGCCTGCATCATTGGGAAGAGAAACGATGGATTGCATGTTCCTATTATTACACCCTGTTGCTGCTTAAAATTTTGGGATTAACATGCATGGACAACAATGCAAGATACGTTACACATTTATGTTCACGATGTGATCTCAACTCAGTACGAGATCATAGAAATCAGGCTGTAATCCTTTCCCCCACCAAAAACGATAAAGCCCAAGTGACAATAATAGTAGCCTAGTTTCAAGCCGCTTGCACACTGAAACAAATTTTTGGCCCGACAGATTGCGTTGAACGCATGTCTGTATGTGTCCGAAAGTTGGACAGGGTTTTAAAATATCTCCGTGTTCGACAGTCGGATGGTTTCAATATAACTCCGTGTCAGACAGTTGATTTTTGTTTTTAATTTCTTCAAATCTACAGACTCTTTTAGATATTGAACGTGATGTCTTGATAAGAAGGCTCAGTTCTTCAAGATGAGTACCGAGAATTTCAATCAATGTTTCAGTTTAAGCTCTGCTCAAAAGTGAGTCGATATTGGCGCGGGACAATGTGCAATGCCTGTCAGACATTAAATGCAAAATACTTCACGTCCGACAGCCAAAAAAAAAAAGAAAAGAAAAAGAGACGATAAGAATAGATTGATAACAAAATAAAGGATAAGAAGAAGCATTTTAACAACAAACAGAACATTCAATGAACACTACAATTTATTTATTTGCGGGCGATCTTTTCTGGACGTACTGTTTGTTGATGATATATTTTTATTCTTTATTTCAATATAAATCTGTTCTCATATCAACACTTTTTCTTTTTGCCGGCTGCCGAATATTTAGCATTTCATGGAATTGATTTGCTCACTGACTACAAGCACTATTTTATCTCTGATGTGGAAATAAAGCGTGAAACTGTTCAATCCATCTGTCTAATTTTCAAAAGAGAGGCCGAATAAAGACTGTTGTCTATCTTCAACAGAAGAAAACAGACGAATCAAAAGACCAAGAAAAGTCGATAGCTATCAATTTTCATTTTGTGAAGGTCGAACACAAACATGGCCAAGTTTGCACATCTAATAATTCCTGGAAAACTCGAAAAATTCGACCTTTTATGACTTTCGGACACAGAGATAAATTAAAACCCTGTCCGACTATCGCATCTTTACCTTGACTTTGTACTCAGTCGAGCGAAAAATTTGTTTTGGGTCTAGTGTGCAAGCGGCTTTACTGAGCATAGAATGCAAGCATTATATTTACGCGCTGCCTGATGCCGAGGCAGTTTTTGGTTGGCTGAGAAAGATGCGAAGTTGTTAATTTGCATCACAGATTCAACTGCATTGATTAAGTCAGGTCGAGTTTCCATTACGAGTGCCAACCGCCTTTGATCTGACATCAGGACAATCGATATCGATACTATAATTTATGTGCTGATTCAGATAGTTACATTAAACAATGGTTGCGGTAACTATTTATTGCATTGAAATGTGCCTGACACTCTGGAAATTTGCCAGTGAGATTTCGGCGATATGTGCGCACTGTGCGCCGTCAACCAAATTACCACTGCGCAGAAAGTAAACCAGGTTGGAGCAGTTAAAGCAGGCGAGCTTTATGCGCAACTGCAGCAAAGACTTTTTCTAGATCAGGGGTTCCCAAACTTTTCCAAATCAGGGCCCACTTGAAAATCTAAAAAATGTACGCGGCCCACCTTTGTCCTATAACTAGTACATAGACGAAATTATGCATTCTCAGAACACTTAACAGCAACAATAATTGTTGTTGTTGTTAAGAAAATAAAATAAATTAAAAACAACAATAATTATTGTTGTTTTTTATTATTATTATTATTATTATTATTATTATATTATAAAGATTCAGGATTGAAATGAAAGCAGGGGGATAAAGGAAGCCCAAACTTTTAATCTGTGGTGTACACACAAGACAGAATTAATTATCAAACACAGTACGTGCTCCTCCAATTATGACCCCCGGTCATGATGACCAGAAAGCTACTTTCCGATCATAAACTATATAAGGTTCCTAAAATATTGTGAGGTCAATAACACTCAATAGGTTATTACTTCTAAATATTTTTTAAAATCGTGCCATAAATATTTCGCAATAAAAATAATAAAAAATCATATTTGCAAAAATGAATCATATTTTTAATGACCACTCACGGCCCACCTGCAGTACCACCACGGCCCACCAGGGGGCCGCGGCCCACACTTTGGGAATCACTGTTCTAGATGAATGCGATGCGTCTAGATGAATATGTGAGACCTCCCCCTACTACGCCGCCACACCTATCTCGGCGCACGTTCGTCTACCAAAGGCTGCGCACGGTTTTGCACCTCACAAAATTACTACTTCACAGGCTGCGCCGGACTAAATTATCACTGCGTGGGCTGCGTCAAGCTAGGCCACCCTGCGCTGAGCCAAGAAATTAGAGCCCGAAGTCTATCACATGGAGCTCTACTTTGAGCAGGCAATCTTTCGCTGTCTTCCCGCTGAATTGAGTCAATGATATGGCTAACTGGTCCACTTAGACTAAGGAAATGGTCTCCATGTCCTTCTGCAATATGGCCTCAAATTAAAGGGGCAAATTCTCATTGTAAATGTATGAAGGTGTTATGAGAGAAGTTGCATCTGCACCAAGAATTGAAACTATTAGCACTTGAGCACTGAACAATTCAGAGGCTCTTTGAAATGTGATATGGTCTCCATATGTACCTTGCTGACACAGGCTCTGTACAGTACAGTCGCCATAAAAACTGAAGAGATGATGTTAGTTCACGCCCGGTTACCTTGAACATTTCGCCCTACTCACCCATTTCTAACCACAGTCTAACGCGCCATAACACGGTACTTCACACTGCTGACCAATGAGCCGTATCACAGGACAATTTACCGCCAGGAACAACCACATGCGGGTCCGTGGAACTGAATGTAGTACCGCATGTAAGTTATAGAATAGAGGGGATTTTGACTGTTAGAATTACATTTGTACTTGCTGTTATGTATTTCAACATCTTTTTATTATCACTTGCAGTAAAAGTGGAAGTGAGAGCTTATGCGACCTCAGGAAAGTGTGTGGCTGATCCTCTGTTTAAAAAGCCCAGCATGACCAAGAAAAAAAAAATTTAAGATAAATTTGACAGCGTAATATAAGAAATTGTATTCGTGAAGGAAATTTTTTTTTTTTGGTATTTTAAATGTGTCTTTTTATTGGAGAAACTGTGATTCTGAGAGTTTGTGGGTAGACCTTCAGCGAAGTCTGCTGCAATTGATTTATTGGTTTTGAAAAGCCAACCAAAATAGAAATAAACAGATTATCAATATAAAGCTTAATAGACATTGAGCTTATGCTCACGTTATTCTCCGAAATGATGTGTTTTCGGACCTGCAGAGGTGTGAGGTTGTCTCTCGCCAAGGAGTCAATCTTCGTCCTAAACTGTGGGGAAATGCGTCGTATTGTGATAGGTTCCATAGTTGTGAATGTGATGTCAGTTTATGGTTGGGCATTTTATAGAAAATTTCTGCCACGTGCTGAGCAGGTCATTAATACTAATAGGCTACAATGAGCTTAAAGGGATTATTAGGGTGACAATGAGTAATAAATAGAGATGACACGAACTCAGCTGTATCAGTGGCAGGTGTATTGGCTTTTAATTCTGTGAATTCAGTTTTCGAAAGAGCCATTCAGTTTTAAGTGACATTTAAGTTATTGTCCTTTAGAGATAAGATATTGAGTAGATCTTTTTTTAAATTGCATTTTCCCTATTGATAGATATATAATATGCTTTCTAAAACAACCTGTGTAAGGTTCCACAAAAAGTTTATTTTGCTTGTTTTATTATTCTTTTCTAGTGCATTCAACAGTCATCATGGTCGAACTAAATTCATATTGTACACAGTTCTTTTCTAGTTGCAAGCTTTGCGAACATTATATTTGAACATCTGAATGGTTATCTGAATGGTTATGACAAATCATTAAAAGAAATACAGATGATTCAAGACGTTTTTTCATGAACAATTGGTTAAAAATGGCCAATTGGCATTTGAAAATGAAACATTAGGCCATATAAATCAAAAACATTCAAGTTCCTTCCGTAAATGAATTTTACTGAGACGGGGTGTGAGTAATCTTTGATATACAGTGGGTTGACCGATTCCGCAATTTGCAAAAATCAAAGTTTATGTGCGGGAAAAAGACTTTGCTGTCAGCCTTGAGTTTGACACTGCTAGAATGGTAAATTATCGTGGATTTAACTCTTAACTATCGTTTCGAGATATTTGGTTTCATAGAGAAGTAAATTCCTGATAACTGTTGCTTGCCGTTGCACCAGTACCAAATCACCGCTTGTGATAAGGCGCACTTTGCAGTGTGTGGCTGTGAAACGTGTATTCCCGGGATTCATCACATTATTAGTGTCATTATGATGGGTAATTTTCGTATATTTGACCATATAAATCCCAATTCGTACTCTTGATACTTTTTCATCGACACCCATTAGAGAGACTGCTTGTCATTTGACTAGTTCCGCAAATGCCATTTTGTAGGTCTTGTTTATTTTTCTGAAAGAATTTTATTAAAGTTTAATGTAGTCAATGTGATATAAACCATTTTTCCCCCTGCCATAACTGTTTTTCTGTGGCCCAAAGGGCTGATTATTACTCATGTACTGTGTTAATCTGAACTTGTAGTCTTATCCTGATAATTTTAATGTATACTTGGCATATACTACTTGAATTGGAAAGAGTAGAAAGAATCTCCATAGTGGCTGATAGCAGTTGAATATCGATGGATGCACAAATCGTCTTGAACTGAGGCCATGTACACACATAGCCGGGTATTTTTGAAAACGAATATTTCCCCCCCTCCATTTAAAAAAAAAAAAATGTATCCACACATAACCGAACATCTGCGTTTTCAATAAGCCTCCAAATCTGTAGATGGCATTATTTCCCCAAATCCCACCCAATCACGTCAGAATAGCCCTCTGTTGGCGTCACACCGACCACAATGTTGTCCGTCGCCTGTGCTCTTGGAGCAGTAGTTGGGCTTCTAAAATTAAACATGTATAAAGCGCCTGCACAATAATTAATGCTATCACAGCTCTCAAGGCACTACTTCGATCCATTACTCTTTGTCCATGCTTCTGCAGTAAACAAAGGTCACACGTTTGACGTCAGAGCAGATTTGTTGTCATTTTGGCACAGGTTGTGACGTTCAAAAACCCAAAGCTCTGGTTATCTCTGTCAACACGCTAAAGCATAAACGGAGTTTTCAAAAAACTTCACTTTGCCCGGAGTGTTTTTAAACATTCGTTTTTGATGCGTTGTCATGTGGATGACAGGTCAAAACGTGGGAAAATATCTTCGATTTAGTAGATACCCGGCTACGTGTGGACAAGGTCTGAGGCCAGTGCACGTGGATTCCAGCTGACAAAAAGTCGACACACAGAACAATCTGCCATAAATTTGACCAATTATTGTAATATCCCCTATAGAGTAATGCTGGCTAAAATTGGTGGAAGAAACAGGTGTCTGTTTCTTTGTGGCCAGGGGCACACAATTATGCCAATAAACAAAGAATATTATAAATTCGGCCTGAAAAGGGTGCTGTTTGCGAAACTGTAAATTATTTGCGGAACCAGTCAAAGGACGTGTCACTGAAAAATGACTGTGCAAGGCTTTATTCCTAATGACTAAAGAAAACTAAAGTGTGTGAGCAATTTCCGCAAATTTGTGAACAGATTTCTCTCTGCCAGCGAATTTTGTATCAATACCAGACGCTTCAAACAAATTCCTTTTGTGGAACTGGTCAACGTACTTTAGGAATGGATAGGCTATACTAAATTACAGGTTTACAACAGGAAAAATAATATGTGATAATCTCAACGTTGAGAATGGTCGCACATCCAAATAAACAAATCAAGACGGCATATAGATATACCTTTATTATCGGCAAACACTAAAAAGCGCTAACGCGTTTCGGCTAAATCAAGCCTTCGTCAGAGCGTAAGAATGAATGAAACATGGCTACAATATATAATTTCCACAATACACAAATTGCAGTTGCAGGCAAGTATACAAATTCAGATGGTTCAATCATTCCATTGTTCAATTTGACCATATATAGCAAAGTCACTCAGGCATTGGATTCACATGAATACACTTAAAAAAACATTATTATAATCACACAGAAGAGTATAATAAGAGTAATACATTGAATTACAAAAAACATTTCAGACTAAAGTCTTCATTTAGACCACTAGGAGTCATTGATTTTAAAGTGTAAATCCAGTACATTTCTCTTCCGGAGAATATCTCCTCCTCTTCGACATGGAATGATTCTCTCGATCCCAACGAATCTAAGAGATGAAGGGGAACCATGGTTGGCTTCAATGTAGTGTTTCGCCATTGCATAATCTAAATTGGCCGACCGAATCGCAGTTTTATGTTCAGCAACACGTAATTTTAAACATCTTTTTGTCTGTCCAACATATATCATATTTTTGACAGACAAAAAGATGTCACAGACATGACGGATGCACGGAGATGGCTCCCAGTTCACTCACCCACCTGGCTGATGCTAAGGCCAAAAGGAGAGCCGTCTTGATTGATAAGATATGCAGGTCCGCCTGGTCTAGGGGTTCAAATGGTGGTCCTGCCAGGCCGTCCAACACCTGTCTCCAGATTCCACTGGAGAACCACGCGCTGCGTCGGGGGTTTTAGCCTGTAAACTCCCCTCAAAAAATGCTTTACCGGGGGATGACTTCTGGCTAAGAAGCGGTCAAACCCATTATGTCAATGGCTGCCGCAAACACCCCCAGAGTGGATGCTTCACAGCCTCCTTCAAAGAACCCTTGAAGGAACTCCAGTACCCCTTGAAGGGGGCATGAGCATGGGTTTAGGTCTCTCGCGTGATACCAGCCCACAAAAATTTGCCAACGGGTCGCATAAGTCTTGGACGTGGTTGGGGCACGCGCATACTGGACACTACTGCTTTGGGCAGGCACAATTCAGTTAACTTTACCCTTTCAACTTCCAAGCTAGGAGGGGGCCGGTGCAGACAGCGTTCGGCACCCGAGTCCCAGTTAGGGGGAGGTCCGGAATCTCCCATGGGCTCCCCAATGCCAGCTGGATGAGATCCGGAAACCATCTGGCGCTCGAGCACAGTGGTGCCACTCCCTCACTCTGCGAAGCAGTGCCGGGGGGAATGCACATAGCAGGCCAGCTGGCCATGCTGGAGGGGCAAACGCATCCACCCCCAGGGGAGGATTGTTGGTAGGCCTCAGGGAGAACCACAGCGAGCGTTCTCCCTGTTCGCAAACAGATCCACCTTCGGCCGCCTGAACAGCCTCCAGATTTGTTCGGCTGTAGCCGGTGGGAGGCTCCATTTCTCCTTGGGCAGCGCCCCCCTGAACAGCCTATCTGCATGAATGTTGAGGATGCCAGGGAGCAGAGTGTTGGGCCTTCAGGGAGCAGAAATGGCGATCTGCCCATATTAGGATGGAAGCCGGCATCTTGTGTTGGGCCACAGATCTGACCACCCCTTGCCTGTTGAGATAGTCTACCACCGTTATGTTGTCTGACCTCACCAGGATGTGCCTCCCATCCAACTGTGGTGAAAAATGGTGCAGCATCCTCTGAACTGCCATGAGTTTTAGTATGTTGATGTGCTGCTGGGGCCCCTATCATGTACCAGCGACAGAATCAGGGTTGTAAGTTCCGCCCCACCCTGTGAGGGAGGCATCCACAAATACATGGGCATAGTGAGCCACGCACCCCATCTGAACTCCCTCGCGGAGCCAGCTGCGTGAGGCCCAAAGCGCTAAGGTCCGCTGTGCTTGCATTGGTATGCAGAGTATGCGCTGCTGGTCTCGCCTTGGGTCCAGCCGAAGCGAATGAACAAGCGCTGCAGATCTCTCACGTGCAGTAGCCCTAAACGGACTACTAGATGCGCAGCAGCCATCATCCCCAGTAGCAACATGACTGCTATTGCCTGCACTGAGACTGCATCCCGTAACCATTGGGTGCAAGACAGGATTGCTTCTGCTCTCTCCACCGACAAGCGTGCGGTCATGGTCCGTGAGTCCAACTGCATTCCTGAATACCGCACTGTCTGGTTGGGCTGCAGAGTGCTATTGTCATAGTTGATAGCCCAGCCCAGCTGCGTAATATGCCGCATCATCAACTTCGTATGGGCAGTCGCCATCTGTTCGGAAGTGGTCAGGATCAGCCAATCGTTCAGATAGGTTAGAATCCGTACCCCTCTCGGCTGAAGTGGCGCTAGGAAAATGTCCATGGTGCCGGGGAATATCCGAATGAGAGGCAACAAAACTGAAAGATCCGGTACTGCAACATAAAGCGAAGGAACTTCTGATGCCGCGGGAGGATTGGGACGTGAAAATAGGTGTCTGTCAGATCTATTGACATCATCCAGTCTCCCGGCCTAACACATTCCAGCAACGCCTTCACCGCCTGCATCCAGAATGATCTGCGCACAATGTAACTTTAGTTCCTGAAGATACAAAATGGGCCTCAGGCCTTCAGACATTTTGGGGATCAAGAAATAAGGGGAATAAAATCCCGCTTGAGCTTCCGATAGAGTAACCAGTCTTGCGGCCCTATTCCCGTAATAGCAAGTTTACCTCTTCTTTCAAAACCGCTCTTTGGGCGGAATTGGGGAGCTTCGTCTGCATAATGCCCTTGAATGGGGGAGGACAGCAGCGAAACTGCAACGCGTATCCCATCCGCAACGTTCTGTTCAACCACCTTGGGAGGGGGCCGCACAAACTCACCCACGACCGATAGTGGTTCGTTAGTGGTCAGCAGTTGATTCTATGGTCTCCAATAGCCTAGGCCCTACCGTGACGCCCCGCCCCTTGTGAGTGGGTTCGACCGTGGGGCTCTGCCTGAAAGGGCTGAGAGGCTAATGGCAAAAGAACATCCACTGCAACCCCAAGCACGTCACCTAATGACTCATTCACCGTGGGTGGTGGGGGGCGCAGCGGTTTCTGAGTCAAGCGAAAGCTCTTCCTGACGTTTACCCTCAGAAACATTAGCCATTAAAACACACCCTGAGCTGTGGGGCAGATCGAGTGACACTTCTCCAGGGGTTCGGAAACCCCAGTACCAGATTTACGTTTGTGTACACAACCTGTCCTTTGCCACCAGGCTACATAGTGAGAATTTTGCGAGACCTCAGGAGCTATGGAGCCAAAATGGCAGGCAAATCTGCTTCCGTGTCACCCGGAAGTAGAAGTCAGCTGACGTGTCCTGACCAATCTGCTTGAGCAAGCTGTGTTGGCAACATGCTGGCTTTTAGTTTGCGCACATCTCTTCGCTGGTGGCGCTCCTGGGCAAAGTGAGTTCCTTGCATTCAGAGATTCATCTTTAGCAATGCAAGCACTAAAAGTTAGGGGATTATGAAATTTTGATTTAGTCAAAGTTTGATCAGGTACTACTATGAGTAGTTAGACGCAAACCATGCCAGCGGTTAGCTAGCCAGTGCCTCATAAACAGGCTATTAGCCAGTGAAGCCCCAATTTTAAGAGCAAGATTTAACGAGGCGGTGAGGAAACAAGCTTCACGCCCCCGGTCCTCAATAACCATTTCCATGGTATGCAGAGCTACCGCTCTGTCTTAGGTAGGTTTTTGATCCATTTTACCTTGACTGCTACCACCTGAAACAGTCAGTGTGTGCAGTGTGGGAATAAAAAGACTCAGAGGCCAAATACTGAAAACACCTTTTTATTTTCTACTTTTACCCAGGCTGACTGCCGAGGGCCCCCACCCCTGGTGCGGATCTGGCGAATCTGAGGCTGCTGTCGGAGCGACTCCAGGCTTGGCTGGCTGGGGCCGGGGAGCGGCCGATCATCCAACCTACAGCGGCGGCGGCGGCTGGGCAGTGGTTGGGAGTAGCGGGGCCCGGCGGCGGACTGCTGTGGGCGTAGGTGGGAGCCCAGCTGTTCAGCTGCATTCCAGGCTGCCTCCAGCAGATCCACCATGGTTTAGACATCTGGCCCAAATAGGGACGTGGTGGAAATGGGCGCATTACTTAGCGTCCATTTCTCCCACTGCTTTAAGGAAGACAGCCCCCAGCCACAGGTGGCGGTGCCCCACCTGGGCTGCACACATGCTCCTTCCCCTGGAAATGGCGAATGCCGAAGACATCCGGAGCATCGTTGTGGCCGTGGTCTAGATTTCCTCGATCTCCGATGCCAACTCCGACTTTTGGTGCCCTCAATACGGCATGTACGCCACTGCTGGGGATTTGGCGGTGACCGGATTCTCCCAATCACGTTGGGCGTATCCAATGATGGGCAGCATCTGGGGGAAAAAAAAAAAACCCACCACACACACACACGCGCACACGCGCACACATGCACACGCACACGCGCACGCACCCCCTTGGGCCGCGGCTTGGATTTTGGCTGGGCCAATAGGCCTATGGTGAAGTCGTCTCCGTGGGTGTTCTGGGGCTGCGGAGGCAGGGGCATCTCCATCCGCATCACCGTCGAACGGAATAACCCAGGCAGCTCGTCCGGGTAGCGGTGCTCAGGGGGAGCCTCCTCGTCACAGAAGAGGGCTGCCGGATCTTCCTGATACACGCACTGGTCATCATCATATTCGCTCCACAGCTTAGAGCGGACCCCTGCCACCAGCTCTCAGGCTGGCTCTGAGGCGGCCCGCACGAACTGCTGCCGGTGCTCGCGCTCCTCCCAGGGGAGCGCTGCACAGGCAGCACAAGAACCAGCCTCCACCTGGTGATGCCAGCCCAAACACACGAAGCAATCGCTGTGCTGGTCTTTGGCCACCATGGGGGAGGCACAATGGAAGCAGGATTTCGCCATGGATGCTCTCTCGCTTAGTCCAATTTCTTCAGCAGGCTGAGTGAAAAAGGAGACAAGCATTGACAGCAGCAGGGCTTTATAGAGGGTGAGTAAGCTAACCACTCCTACGGAGCAGGTGAGTTCAATTATCTTCTCAGGAATGGTAAACCAATAGCAAAGCCCGTTGGAGGGTGGAGCACGTACGAGATAGAACATACACACAGATATAACAAGAAAAAAAGAAAGAGAAAAAGAAAAGGGGGGGGGCAATAATCACAAAGGTTGAAAGAGCCCAGGAGGAGGGTTGTTTTAATGGCCTTGGGGTGTGATGATGACTGGAGCGAGTTATTGCATATTTTTATGTTGTTAAGAAAAAGTCAGGCTTGGTTTACTGCTGCTATATTTACATTTATGAATAAAATATTTTGCAAGAAGAACTAAATTCACAAAAAAAGAGATATTCCCCTTCTCTTTGCTAAAATCATGGATGCCAAATAAAACATGTTTAAAAGAAAGATCAAAGTTGTGTTTAAGTGGTGGTGCATTGCAATGACAGCAAATCTGCCCAGAATTTTTCTGCGGAAATTACTGCGGTTTCTGTAGATCCATCACAAAAAGAGCATGAATCATTGAGGTCTTCTTTTCATTCTGACAATAAAACTTTTGGAGGGATACTATCGATGAATCAGTTTGTAAGTTACTCCTCGTTCTTTATTTATTAGGAGGTATTTCAAAGGTTAAGTCCACACCTTTTTCCATGGGATGTCACCAGTTAACCCAGACCAGAAAGAGATCACATTAGGAATAGTTACAATAACTTTTTGGAACAAAGCTCTGATGTCTTTGTTCTTCTTTCCTGTGTGTAACCTGTGTGAAAAGCAAATCTGGCCTACTGCTGAGGGTATGGATTTAAGTCAGGTATGTCTGGCAAAGCAGTAGAAGACTGCTGGCTTTTTAGCTATAGCACCTCTCCTTGTGGTATACCACCAATAACAGTGGCAAATTCTTTGGGTGTGACTGCAAACTTAACTTCGATAGAAATTCAGAATCATTTACGAGGAAACCATTTGCATTCATCAGTTGAGAAACCAGTTGAATACCATGGTCCACCCAGTTCTCAAGATAGAGGGTTTGTTTTTATAAATTATATGCCAATTATTACAAATCAAATATTTGTGGGGAGAGATATTCATTGAGTAAAGACCAAGCTCAAAGTTCTTGCAAATGAAAGTTAGCAAGTTTAATTGGAATTTTGGAAATGTTGTAATTAAATTTAGAAGAAACTTGACCCAACCTACTTTGGAAAAAACATGGTGTGGGGTTAAGTTCCATATAGAAGAGTTAGTCAAGAATTGTCAGAGCCAGTATACTGTAAATGTGTTGTAAAAAGACAAACAGTCTAGGAGGTTCATACCTTTGTATGCATTGGTATTCATCAAGACAGCTTTTTTCGTGTAATGGGCTCTAAATTCGTGGACCAGGCGCAGGCGTGGTGAATGGGGGTTGTGCTGCGTCAACGGGGTGTGTCCATGCATATGTTGCAATTTCGTGCTCGGCATAGCCTGGCACAAGTGCTCCTCTGTCCCGCCTCTGTCCCTCCTTCCAGCGCAAGTTGGCAAAGATGGGGTGTTTGGGTCAAATCTTTAATGTGTTGGAATATAGAAGCCTCTGTCCTATATCTGCATGATGCATTAATGTTGCATTTTACTTCACTGCTTCAGGCATGTTTTCTGCACCGCTCACGTCTATATTAAGCATTACAAATATGAGTTAGCTGGCTAGCTAGGGAATTCTTAAATTATTACCGTTAGTGCACTTGAATGGAATTTCAAAACAAAACTATGTTCGATCATTCAAACTTTGAAGTCGGAATGAAATACGACGGTTGCTCATTGGCAAGAGAAACGATGGATAGTGTTTTCCTATTATTAAACCCTGTCGCTGCTTAAAATTTTGGGATAAACATGCATGGACAACACTGCAGGATACGTTACACATTTATTTTCAATATGTGATCTTAACTCAGCACGAGTTCATAGCAATCAGGCTGTATTCCTTTCCCCCACTAAAAAAGATAAAACCTGAGTGACAATAATAGTAGCCTAGTATTAAGCTGCTTGCACACTGAACGCGAAACAAATTTTTCGCACGACAGATTGCGTTGAACACAGTGTCTTGTGTCCGAAAGTCTGACAGGGTTCTAATATATCTCTATGTCTGACAATCTATTATTGTTTTTAATTTCTTCAAATCTACTGACTGTTTCAGGTATTCAAAGTGAATGTTTTGATAAGAGGGCTCAGTTCTTCAAGATGAGTACCGAGAATTTCAATCAATGTTTCTGTTTAAGCTCTGCTCAGTAAAGTGAGTCGACATTGACGCGGGACAATGTACAATGCCTCCGTGTCTGACAGCCAAAAAAAAGAAAGAGGATGATTAGAACAGATTGATAATAAAATAAAGAATAAAAAGAAACATTTTAACAACAGAACATCCAATGAACACTGCAATTTGTTTCCGGGTCATCTTTTTTTGGATGTTACGTTTATTGGTGATATGTTTTTATTCTTTATTTCGTTATAAATCTGTTCTCATATCAATACTTTTACTTTTTGCTGGCTGATGGGCATGGAGTATTTTGTATTTTGTGCCGGACAGTCTTGATCGTGCACGCAAAAATTTATTCACAATGTCAATGGTCATGGAATTGATTTGCTCACACTATTTTATCTCTGCTGTGGAAATAAAGAGTGAATCTGTTCAATCCATCTGACTAATTTTCAAAAGGAAGACCGAATAAAGACTGTTTTCTGTTTTCAATGGAAGAAAACGGATGAATAGGCTTAGAAGACCAAGAAAAGTCGATAGCTATCAATATGCATTTTGTGAAGGTCGAACACAAACATGGCCAAGTTTGCACGTCTAATAATTCCTGGAATACTGGGAAAAATTAGAACTTGTATGACTTTAGGACACTGAGCTATATTAAAACCCTGTCCGACTATCGTGTCTTTGCATTGACTTTGACTGCAATCAGTCGTGCGAAAACTTTGTTTCGCATCCAGTGTGCAAGCGGCTTTACTGAGCATAGAACGCAAGCATTCTATATATATACATATATATATATAAGCAGTTTGCGGCGGGCTGAGAAAGATGTGAAGTCGTTAGTTTGCATCACAGATTCAGCTTCATTGATTAAGCCAGGTCAAGTTTCCATTAAGGGTGCCAACCACCTGTAATCTGACATCAGGACAATCGATATCGATACTATAACTTATTTCATTTTTCAGATAGTTACATTAAATAGTGCTTCCTGTAATTATTTATTGCATTGAAATGTGCCTGACATTCTGGAAACCTGCCTGTGAGATATCGGTGACGTATGCGCACTGTGCGTTCGTCAGCCAAATTACCACTGCACAGAAAGTAAACCAGGTTGGAGCTGGCAAGGTTTCTGTGCAACTGCAGCGAAGACTTTCTCTACAAAATTGTCACTGCGTCTTGATGATTATGTGACACCTCCCCGTACTACACCGTCACACCCGTCTCGGCGCACGTTCGTCTACCAAAGACTGCGCACGGTGTTGCACCTCACGAAATTACCACTGTGTGGTACCCCGCTGCACCAAGAAATTAGAGCCCTAAGTGTTCTATTTTTCCACAGAAAGTCAACCAGCATTTTGTCAGTTTTTTTGGCAAGAGGTTTATCGACGAATTGAGAGAGGGCGAGAAAAGTTAGTCTGGAGATTCCCTCAGCTTTTGTTAACAGAGTTCTCCCTCTTAGAGAGAGATCTCTTTGTAGCCCACAGTTCAAAGTTTTTTGAGTCTTTTCAAAAACTGGATCAAAGTTAATCTTAGATCTTGTGGGAAAATAATAATCTATTTAACCTTAATAATCAAGTTTCTTCAAATGAATGAGCATTGAAATGTACTATCAATGTATTACTGTAAGCATGATCATAATTAGCCACTGCACAATTGTTGTATTCATTACATATCTGAATATATTATTAATCAAGTATTATATATCTGAATGTATTAATAATTAAGCTTAAAGTGATATTAACAGAAACATTGTATTAATCTGAAGCAATGTGAATCTGAGTGAATGGAACTTTTCCAGGGACGTTTCCAGGGACTTTCTGTACCTCATACTGAAAGAATACAGACACCTGCAATCAGTAAAAGGGGGCGCAGTGTAATTTTTAGACAGTCTGTGCTTTGCTTGATGGCCCCAGCTGCGCCACTAATCTATACTCAGCAACAAAAGTTTCTGTGACACCATTTATGTGTATGTTATAAATGACACGCAAAGATCTCAATGCAATCAATATGTTTATTTAACAGGAGAAACACTGACCTTTCAGTGCCAATGTCACTCAAAACGAAAAATGTCATTTTCATGCGTCATGAAGCACTTGTCTGACGTCTAACCAATTGTGACCTTCACACTTCAATACCGGGTGTGACTTCCTCGTGCCATGATGCAAGCAACGCATCTCCGGCGCATGGACCGAATCAGATGTGCCAGAAATTGCTGTGGGATGTCATTCCAAATCTGACGTAGACTTTGTCGCAATTCCTGGAGTGTAGCTGGCGGGTTATCCAACCGCCGCAAACGTCGATCCATCTTGTCCCAAAGATGCTCGATTGGGGACATGTCTGGGGATCTGGCTGGCCATGGCAGGACATTGACATGTTGTTGCATCAGATACTGCTGTACAATCCTTGCAACGTGTGGTCTGGCGTTATCATGTTGCAGCGTTATTCCGAGACCATGTTGCATCAAAAACGGTACCACCAATGGCCGTAGCACTTCATCGCGACATCTTTGACCTGTCAGATTTCCATCAATAACAAGCAAATCTGTTCTGTTTCTAGCCGTGATCCCTCCCCAAATCATGACACTACCACCTCCAAAACGATCAAATTCCTGAACACAGTTGTTGGCATAACGTTCTCCACGTCGACGGTATACACGTAAACGACCATCACATCGGTTAAGCATGAATCTTGATTCATCAGTGAAGAGTACAAGGTCCCACTGACGTTAGATCCACCGTCGATGTTGTTGTGCCCACTGTAGACGCAGTCGTCGGTGTTGTACTGTGAGTATTGGACGTCTTGCTGGCCGACGTGGGACAATGCCAAAATGACGGAGACGGCGACGGATTGTCTGTGCAGACAGTCGCCTCAAACCAGGTATCGTTCTTGCAGTTATGGTTGCAGGTTGGAATTGATTTCGGAGATGGGTTGTTCGAATCCAGTTGTCCTGTCTGGGAGTGGTTACTCGTGGACGGCCGCTGCGAGGACGGTCTCTGACATGTCTTGTCTGCTGATGACGCTGCCATAAGTTCCAAATGGTGTTTCAGTGGACATTCAGGCGATGAGCAACTTCCCTCTGCGAGGTTCCGGATTCAATCATCCCAATGGCCCTCCACCGATCATTTTCAGACAGTCATGGCATTTAGAGGGTAGAGTTCCTGATCCGAAATGGCTGTGTTTTCGATAAGTGATGCTTCCGTCGTTCATCAGGCACAATGTGAACATTCCTAAAATTCTCCTCTTTTATTGCCATCCACAAGCATGATTTACGCACATTTTCACGTGCAAAGTCATTTTCTCGCATTTTCATGATTTCCATTTCAATGTTGTGTTTACGTGTACTGTTTCAGTCTGATATCACCATGTATGACAATTTCATAATTGCGTTATGAAAAATAATTAACAATATTGGTGTCACAGAAACTTTTGTTGCTGAGTATAATTCATACAGAAAGACAGACGACAAAGAACAAAAATGAGTTGTGAATGTCCTTTGAGGTTTGGTCCATACAAGCGGATATTGGTCAGATAGAGTTCACCAACATCAATTAGATAAGCACACAGCTGGAGCCCGAAGAAAGGGAAGATGGACTATAAAGAAATAACATGAAGAACTTCAGCGCATTTCAATCGCCATCCTTCGATTGCCCTCTGATCAGTATCAGAATCAGTATCGGCGGACGCTGCGCAAGCCCCCCTCCCCTGCTTTACTTCAACCTCTCGCAGAGGAACATTCGACTTCATCTTGTTGCCTTCATTTGATTGCATGCATATGATTTCTCTTCATTATGTACTCACTTACTTTCTGATTAAATGATGAAAACATAATTGCAAATAATAGGTGTTTTGGGTCCTTCATTTTAAGGTAAAGCCAGTCACGAATTCCTCGCAATCGTTCATTACTATTATTCTTGAGAATTGTTACCCCTAGGTATTTGACTTGGTCTTTAAATGGTATTCCACAAATACTTGGGGCCGGATCTACAAAAGCTTTGCGTATATAAAAACGTGTGCAAACTCATTGCACACGCAAAAAAATTTACGAACTGATTTACTAACAGTGCACAGTAAGGGTTGCTTCTTTCAAAGGTGCAAAATAGCACGTCTGCATCCAGTAAGTACGTCTGCCACAATGAATATGCAATATGGGGCGTTTACACGCAATTTTGCGTGTGTTGGGAGGAGAAAATGTAAATATATTAATTTAGCACGCGCAAGTTGATTTATCAAACCTGAAAAAAATTTTGCCAATAAAATCTGTGTCTATAGTTTAACACGTGTCAAAAGGAGGTGCAAACAGTTTGTATTCGTAATTGCGCACACATGGCTACAGTTATTGTCGCAAGAAGGAGACATCGAAATCATGAAAGGAGACGCAGAGAACGCATTTTTCACCCTCGTGTGAACGTTTTTGGAATGAACGAGGAAAAAAAATCATTAAAACATATCGCCTATCCAGCACTGCCATTTTGGAGCTGTTGGAGGAACTCAGAGAGGATTTGGAGCCAGCCACGAGAAGGAGTCACGCAATACCTGCAATGACAAAACTCCTTGCAAGTTTGCATTTTTTTGCATCTGGGTCATTCCAGCGTACGGTAGCTATTACAGCTGGGATCTCCCAATCCCGTTTTTCAGATGTGCTGTCTGATGTCCTAAATGCCATGTCGCGCCGGATGGCCAAGTTCATTAGGTTTCCACGCACTTGGCACTTATTGAATGAGACCAAACAAGGATTTTTTGCAGTAGCTGGATTTCCTAGAGTTATAGGGGCGATTGACTGCACCCATGTGCAGCTTGTGCCCCCCGCAGACACTGAGCACGTGTACAGATATCGCAAACACAGGCATTCATTGAATGTGCAGTGCATTTGTGATGCCAAAGGCATCATTTCCAACGTTGTGGCAAAATATCCCGGGTCAGTACATGATTCTTTTATTCTGAGAAACAGTTCTCTGTTTTCCAAGTTGTGAGATGTCGAGTTTGGAGATGCCTGGATTGTCAGCGAAATTTATTTCATTAAAAACAAGAGCATGTTTCACATTGATTCATATGTTTTTTAAGGTGACAGTGCATACCCCCTACACCCCTTCCTCCTGACACCTGTTCTCAACCCGACCACTGCCGGAGAAATAAGATACAACGAGGCCCATATCCGTACACGGAATATTGTGGAGCGCACCTTCGGAATCCTGAAGAGCAGGTTCCGTTGTTTGGATCACACTGGTGGAGCACTGCTGTACAGGCCAGAAAAAATGGCCCAGATTGTAGTGACCTGCTGCATGCTACATAACATCGCCAAGCAACACGGGCTGGAGCATGAGGCCATGCCGGAAGAGAACGCCGACCTGCCCCCTGTATGGAGCAACAACCCAATGCTGCAGGGATGCAGACACGCAGCAATCTCATTCTAAGTCACTTATTGTGAGCTGTTTGGTATGTGCATTTTTCTATTTTCATTCAATTATGCTTTGTAGATTGCAATACAATGCCGTTCCCTCTGGCTAGTGTGACCCAACAAACTGCAGAACATTGCAAAGTGAAGCAAATCAACATTTATTGAAAAAGAGACTGAAATCACTTTCTGAATTCCAAACATTATCAAACGAAATACTCATTCACGTCTAATTATGTTAAGTCCCGCAAAATCATATTAAAGACACATTGTTTCAGTTAGAAAATGTATTAGGCTATAGTCTTAACATTTATGGTGGAAAAAAAAAGAAAAAAGCAGTTCTTCATCATTGTGATTCACATTTCTTAATATTAGAGATTGACCTGAAGCTCTGGAAAAGTTCTCTACTAGAGACATAGCGTCAGGAGCTTGGGAACTGTTCTTGAGGAAAAGAGTAGTATTGTCAGTGAATTAACTGATGAGAATTTGACGATATGCAATAGATATACCTTGCAAGCCACTTTGTTGTACGTAAGTATCTGACAGACAAGGAGGAAAAGGTAAGGTGAGACAGGGCAGCCTTGTCTGATGCCATGTGATAAATAGAATCAACGAGACGTTCCGTCTCTGTTATCATTTTTATGCAGTGTCTTAATTGTACATGTAAAGTATCCGCCAAACCCAAACATTTTTAAAGCTTTAAATATGAATGGGTGTTCCCTAATGGGTGTTCGTAGGCGTTATTTTATTGGTAATGTGTCGGTTTCTCATAAAGCCTGGTTGAGTTTCATCAATAATGAGTTCTAAGACGTTTCTCAATCTATTAGCAAATATTGAAGCCAGTATTTTATAGTCATTATCTAGTAGGCCAATGGGATGCCAGTTGTCAAGTTTTTATTGGGTTTGGGTATTAGAGTAATAATGCTTTGTATCATAGTAGCGGGCAGAGCCTCATTATGGATACTTTCTTCCTAGACACAGAGCATAAAGGGGGCGATTTCATCACTGAACATTTTTTAAAGTTCGGCTGTGAGGCCTTTATTTCCAGATGATTTATTACTTTTTAACTTTTTATGGATTTTATAATCTCACTTAGAGAAATGTCATGGTCGCAGTTTTGCTTATCATTACCAGAAATTTTATTGCAATTTATAATAGACTGCAGAAACTTGCCATTAGATTCTTCAGAGTATGTAAATTTATACAAGTCACTATAGAATTCTGTGCAGAAAAGAGATATCTTTTCTGCATCGGTAGTTTTTTCACCATTGATTTCCAGCTGTGTCATGGAAGACGGTTGAGAGCTTCTCTTCTTTAGTCTGAAAAAATGGGCTGTATTTTCTTCTCCCACTTCCAACCATTTTTTCCTTTCTCTGATAAATGCTCCTCCAGCTTTTATGCAGTACATTTCATTTAGGTCATTTTGTTGGTATGTATTCTTTTGTATTCTCATCAGATAGAGGTAGCTGTCCAGAGTAGTGGGTCAGCCTGGTGATGATAGTCTGTGAGCTGGTGGGGCTCACCTGGATACCCCCCCAAAACTGATGAAACCTGTTTTAAAATGTAGTTACATGTATACATTTTCAATTTTTTAATGTTAACATTGAATCTTCAGGGTTGAACTATGGTTGCTGCATACTTGAAACTGGATACTGCACGTCAGCCGAGTGACAGTAGATTTAGGGGTAGGGGAAATGTAAATAGCCATATCTCTGGTCAGGATTGTTGCATATTACTGAATAACCCATCAAAATGATTGTCTTGGTCCACTCTATTATTTAAAATAATTCATAAACAAATTTTTCATAATTCGGTCACCAGAGGTCAAAAGGTCACAAACTTTGCGCGCTGCTTAAAATCCAGCACCCCTTTCTTTATTGAATTGCCAAGAGTCTATATTTGCACATAACTAACAATAGCTAGGCTTATCCCGTCAGAGGCGACGGCTTGGGGTATATCCCTGAACGCCCCCAATCCTCCGATTTCCCAATCTTTGAATAGGCCCAATACAATATAAAGCCCCTCAGGTCATGAAATTTCATTTGAACTTAATTTCAGGTTAATCGGAAAAATGTTTCTGAAGATATGGCCAAAATGGAAATTTTACATCAAAAAGCGCCACCTGGTGGCAAAACATTGAACCATACAGGTATGATGATCATGTGACACGTTGTGAGGTCATGACCTTGCAGTTGCACATAGTTTTAAGTCAATTGGACCACTAGTTGCAAAGTTATGGCAAAAATGGTGAATTTTATGTGACAAAGCTCCAACTAATGTCAAAATTTTGAATCAAACAGGTATAATGTTATCGTGAACTAAATCCTCAGGTCATGACCTTTCATTTTCATTTGATTTGAGGTCAATCGTACAAATATTTCCTGAGATATGATAAAAACAGTGATTTTTTTTCAGTTTATGGCCCCTGGTGGCCAATCTAGAAATTGTGAATTGTCCAAAATCGAATCAGTTCCTCCTCTTTAAGATACTTACTTAGAAGCAAAACTTGGAATTTCTAATTGAAATATTACTGAAGTTATCGCGATAACACGTAAATCAGTTTTTGGCCCCTAGTGGCCAAGCTAGAAATCGTAAATTGTCCAAAATCAAATCAGTACTTCCTCTTTATGATACTTACTTATATGCAAAACTTGACATTTCTTATTTAAATATTACTGAAGTTATCGTGTTAACACGTAGGGCGGCGCGGCAGCAGCGGTGGTTGGACCAAAAACATAATATCCCAGGAACCCCATTCGGCATTCGGGGATATAATTAGCTGGAATATGCTTCTAAGAGATCCTTTTGAATATTAAAATCAATAATATTCAATTATTATTCGTATGGTTAATTCTGCAGCGAACGAAAGTGGGCCCCTCCGTGAAAATCTGGGTACAATTGCTCATTTAAAGGGGGTAAGTCACGGTATATTTCATATACTCCACTGCATGTTCAATTCTTGAAAAAAACACTTCAAACTATTCATGCCAGTCTTAAAGTAAAGTTTTGATTTTGATTTATGCAAATTAAGCCCAAATATAGGTCAACAGGGGTTAAAAGGTCATCAACTAGGGATGCTGAGTAAAGCCTCTCTATGTCACTCAAAATGCTGCAAATATCTTTGCCTGTGTAACTTCACCCCTATTCAGTACTTAAGCTCCACCCATGATTATCTGAAGCAGTTATCAAAGATTCTCTCAGCTGGTAGAGACATCTACTATTTATTTGGTGAGTCTTATTAAAAAAATGGCCGACATTATCTTCCTGATTGAGGATGATAGACCCACGTTTAATAAATTATATCCCTTTTTAAGTTGATGAATGGGTTCTCAAAGCTTGCATCTTAGTAGGTGAGTTAAGATTATACAAATGACTTATAAATCACAGAATTGTGCAGTGTACATATTTAGGCCTACATGTAATGGCAGTTTTCCAGCATTCTGATAGACTGTTGGTCCATGCAGCCATCAAGTCATCCAATCATGTCAGCCTACTTGATATTCATAGTCCTTCTATCATGCTAGCTCATCCAGTTATCAGCAAGAAAACACCGAAGAGCAGAGCAAACACAGAAAGGCCTCCATATGATCCAGACTGTGTGTGTATCAGACATTCCAAGGGTGCTAAGCCTCCTAATTTCCTATGTTTTGCTGAGTTTCCTAATACACAGGAAGAATTCCAGAGCATTTGTGAAATCAGAGCTACACAACACCCATCTACAGGAGAATGTTTGTGCACAGATCCCAACCGAATATGGGGAGAAATATGGGTACCATAGACAACATTAACAACTTTTTACCATGAATTTAAAGTGCCTGAAGCCTCCTAGTGACATGGAGAAGGATGTCCCATCAAGGCGCTCTCATCGTAGTTCTTCAGCTGATGATAAAGACAGTCATCTTTTCTCAAAACTGCATTTTCTGCAAGGCAGTCGGACCAAAGAAGGTCCTAGTTAGTTCATGGCTCATGGACGACTGAAGGGCTGTCGCACTTTTGCCATGGGGGTGGAGATGTAATCCTACCACTTGCAGAAAAAAGAGGTGATGAAGAACTTGCATCTTGCATTCGTGGATTTGATTTATTTGCATGTGAGGCAAGGTATCAAAAACATTGTCGCATGCGTTATTTTGACAAGTCAATGTGGCAGAGTAAAGATGAAGAAGTGAGACAACAGACTGACCTTCAGAAGACGCATGAATCTTGTTTTGCTCAGGTGTGTGAGACAATTGACAGGCGAATTCTCATTGGCAAAGAAGTAATAAAAATGACAGACTTACGTGACATGTACTGCGCCCGCCGTAATTATTGGTACCCCTGGTTAAAATATGTTCTTTAGCTTCTAATAAATTCAGTTTTTTTAAAAATAATATAGGACCACAATGAAAAAGAGGAAAATCTTTAATTCACTTTAATGCACTTTAATTCAAGTGCATTTATTCAGAGGGAAAAAATCCCACATTAAGAAATAATTCTTTTACCTGAAATCATGTGTGCCACAATTATTAGCACCCCTGATGTTAATACTTTGCACAACCCCCTTTTGCCAACGAAACAGCACCTAATCTTCTCCTATAATGTTTCACAAGATTGGAGAAGACAGAAAGAGGGATCTTCGACCTTTCCTCTTTGCACAATCTCTCTAAATCATCCAGCAACCTGGGTCCTTTCCTCTGCACTCTCTTCAGCTCACACAGGTTTTCAATGGGGTTGAGGTCTGGGGACTGACATGGTCATGGGAGGAGCTTGATTCTGTGTCTGGTGAACCATTTCTGTGTAGATTTGGCCACATGTCTAGGGTCATTATCTTGCTGAAAGACACAGCGACGACCCATCTTCAGCTTTTGGGCAGAGGCCACCAGATTTTGATTTAAAATGTCCTGGTATTTCAAAGCGTTCATGATGCCATGCACCCTCACAAGGTTCCCAGGGCCTCTGGAAGAGAAACAGGCCCACAGCATCACTGATCCTCCCCCATACTTCACAGCAGGCATGAGGTGCTTTTCTGCATACTCATCTTTTGTGTTCCGCCAGACCCACGTTGAGAGTTTGTTGCCAAAAAGCTCTATCTTGGTCTCATCTGACCAAAGCACACGGTTGAAATCCCAGTACCGCTTAGCGAACTCCAGACGTTTGCTTTTATGATTGTGAGTGAGAAAAGGTTTTTTCCGTGCATGCCTCCCAAACAGCTTGTTGGAATATAGATAGCGCCTGATGGTTGTTTTGGAGACTTTGTGACCCCAAGATGCTACCATTTGTTGCAATACTTTAACAGTGAGCTTTGGACAACTTTTTATTTCTCTTACAATCCTCCTCACTGTGCGTAGTGGCAAAATAACCTTGCGTCCTCGTCCAGGCTTGTTTACCACTGTTCCAGTTGTTTTAAACTTCTTAATGATTCCTCTGACTGTAGATATGGGCAGGTGCAGGCAATTGGCTATTTTCATGTAGCCATTGCCTGACTTGTGAAGGTTGACACACATCTGCCTTACTGGAATGTTGTGTTCCTTTGTCTTTCCCATGTTGAAGAGTGGAAAAGAGAAATGGCCTCTGTGTCACATCATATTTATACCCCAGGGAAACAGGAAGTGATGAATTACTTATGAAATGTTCCTAGATACTCTGATCAACTTCGTAAACTACTTTAGAAATTACAGAAATACTTCAATTACATTTATTTCCAAGGAATTGTTAGGGGTGCCAATAATTGTGGAACAGGTGATTTTATGAAAAATAATTATTTCTAAGTAAGGGATTTTTTTCCCCCTTAAAATTCATGTGAGTTGAAGGTTACATTTTTCTACAATTTTCAGTGTGAGAGTATGCTTCTGCAATAAAAATTTTAAACTTTTTAAATTTTTATTGTGACTTTTAACACATCTTAACCAGCGGAGCCAATAATTATGGAGGGCGCTGTATATAGAACATTTGTTCTCTCTTTTTCTTAGCTAGACTACTACCAGTTTTCCACAAAAACTTGCCTAGCTCATATTTGCAAAGTTCCCAGTTCTGACAATAGGAGTTCTCAATTAAGGCTGGAATCCAGTGTTCCAGTGTAATAATAGATTTGATTTCTTTTTTTTTACAAAATCATATTTTAAAAGACTGCTGGTCAGCTTCCAAATCATGGGCGTTTTAATATTGGGCATTGGGGAAAAGTTTACAGTTAAATGTATTGTCTTATGATCAGTTAAAGGGGCGTTTTGGATGTTTACAGAAATATCCCTATGAGACCGAGATATTGATATGAGCCAATAGTCTAATCTAGACTGTGTCTTGATATTTTTTTGTTGCTGCACATATATAGGCAGCTCTGGGGATTTTTCTCTCTCCATATATAGACTAAATCATACCTGTCCATAAGTGCTTTCAACTTTGAGTTTGCAATAAATGGGCTTGGGCACCATCTGTCAAGTGTATCGTTTAGAGTAATATTCAAATCCCCACCCAGTACAATGCTGGTTGTTTCTCTAAAAAATGGTGAAGTTTGTCTTCAATTGTCTCGAGTAGAATGGCATTCTCTGAGGCAGAGTTATGAACATATATTTTAACAGCAGTAATTATGTTTCCCTCAAAAGAAAGTGTCAAGAAACAAAAATTACCTAAAGAGACACTATCTGTGCATTAAACATTTCGTATAGAATTATTTTTTAAAGTGGCAACGCCAGCAGAATGAGAAGATCTGTGTGAAAGCCATACATCGTTGCCCCATTGAGCCCTTCAAAAGTTTGTATCCTCCTTGATTGAATCTCATTCTTGGAAAAATAAAGCTAGTTTTATAGTTTCTAGCATAAAGAAATAAGGCTTTCCGTTTAACAATGTCTTATAACCCCCTGACATTGATAGACAAAAACAATAGGGACAAAGGAACAAACTTGGCAACATGAAGTGTCAGCAGAAATGAATTACAACTATGACACACAAATTTACGCTGAAACTAGAATTGTTTAACTGCCAGCAAATTATTACTATTATTACCTTTATTTGTTATAGGGAGGGACAATGTACGTTAATTAACATTTTAACAATAAAATGTAAATGCACCCAACTATCGCCAAAAGGCTAATTTCCATCGGCAGTCCCCCTGCCAGAATGATCATGGCCATATAACCTGTTAAAAAAACAGAAATTACGATAAAAAACATAGACATATTATGTTATACATGTTCAATATTTAGTTTAGAAGCAGCAACATTAACCCCCCCCCCCCCCCCCCCACCCATTCCCATACTTATTTTTTCATTGGGTTGACAGCATAAAACAGGCTATGAGATGAGACTATATGAAAACAAAGAGCCTTTGGGCCATGGCCTGAGCCATATACTATCAAAACAGGACAAGTAATCATTATTTCTATTTTAAATGGGATACTTAAGACAGAAAAGTCAAATTCCATATTGATGTAGTCTACTTAGGAAAAAAAAATGTGGATTTTGTTACATTAGGCATCTGATCTCAAGTAATGTCTTTGACCGAAACCTTTTTACCGTCAATCACTGCAGTCGCACCGTTGAAGACGGCTTTCTTCCTTTTGGCTCTTGCATTCTCCACCAGCGGCCACAGCTTGTTCCTTGCGTATTTGGTTTCCTGTGTCAGGTCTTCAAAGGTCTTTATGTTGATGTTGTTCACAAGCACGGCAGATGATCGGGCCGATTTCCACACTTTGTCCCTGTGAGCGCCGGATATGAATTGAGCAATGACACACCGGGTTCACTTCTCTTCCTGGGGCCTGAGCACAATGTCTACAGAGTTTGGGAGGAGGTCGGAAATGTCCGGGGATACTTGTGTGAACTACTCAATGATGCGCCTTTTGATATTTTCACCCTGCTTCTCTTTGATACCTGCAACACATAGACTCATCAACGTTTATAAGAGTCCAACTCCCAGCATTTCTGAAACAGGGTTGTGTTTTCTTTCTCCAGACCATCCACTTTGCATTGCATTAATCCCACTTTTCCATCAATATGCTCCACTTGCGTGATGATAGATTCCAATGAGGCTGTGAGCTCTTTTATAGTCTTTGTGTTGACTAAGACTGCATTATCTACTGATTGCAATTTCGCAAGTGATTCCTCTTGCATCTTCCTAACTCTCTGTATAGCTGAAAGCAGTACAGAATTGGATATCTGCAAACTGTCAGACAATCTTGGTTTTTGCTCAGGGGTTGCTGGTAAGGTGGCTGCAGCAAGTTTGTCCGCAAGTGATTTCTTCGCATAACTGAGCAAAGCTCGTTTCGATTCATTATCAGTGTCCATAATATATTTGTCTTGTCTCATCTTCCTGGTTTTCAATAATCTTACTGTTATAAACTAATCTCAACTCATTAGCAAATTAGCGGGCTAAATCTTTGTTGGCTAGAGATGCAGAGGACACCTCAAAGTTGCATAACAATAATATTATTAACTGCTATTTTGATGGCAATGTCCGCGGCATCAACAGAGGGTATTCTTACCCATACAGAACTTCTAACAGAGCTTACTTCATGAGATAGTGCAATTTGCTTTTCCGAATTGAAACACGTTGCGCCTACTACACTGCCATCTTGGCCTCCGGAAAAAGTATGCATTTTTTGTACTCCCTTCGATGAAGGTGATGAATGGGTGCTAGGAGCTTGCAGTATGTTGTTGCTTTTACAACCATAATAAACATGGAATGACGTCACCCAGCCCAACTGTTTTTGGGATCTTCATTAAGGACTTGAGCATATTTGGGTAAATGACTGACCAAGTTCACCCCTCCTCTCTCTACATTTATGAGACCATATATACTATATACTTTTTTCATGAAGACCTGTGCATTCTGTCTATTTTTCCCTGACTTTCTGGGTGTAATAGTGAGCTTTGGATGACTTTTACCTTCATGCTTTTCATTAGCCTTTTCACAGCACTTTTGAACTCACATCCCTGGTCATGTTGCAAAACTTTAAGCGGTCCACGCTCCATGTAAATATCTGCGAAATGTTGAGCTATTTCGTGACTGGTTTTCCCCCTTAATTTTTTTCCAATTTATTTGTGTAGCGCTTTTAACAGACACTGTGCCAAAGACCTTTTACAGTGAAAAATTAAATGAATGAAAGGGCAGTGCCCTGTCAATTCCCCACTACAGCAAATTAGGCAAAAAACTTCCAGTGACTAAGGCTGGAGCAATCCCCACTGGCACCGTAAATGCATCCTCAGTTCCACCGGTTCCACATGAATTTACTTAGCTCTGGCTTCCAATATCTTGTGAACCCATCATAAAATTAGTTTGTAGTCAGTCCCACTGGAGGCAAATAGATGTTTATACATAATCATGAACTAATCATAGGCTTGAATAAAAGGGTTTTGGCCTACTCTTGAAGACAGAGTGTGTTTGAGGCCCGAATGTTTGTTGGGGCATTGTTCCACAAGATAGGGGCTTTGTAAAAGAATGCTCTGCCTCCACATGTATCTCTGGATATGTTTGGAATTTTCAAATAACCAGCACTAAGTAATCTTGGAGGGGAGTAAGGAATGAGAAGTGCACTAAGATATTCTGGGGCCAAATCATTTGTAGGTAAGCAGTAGAATTTTATATTCAATTTTAAATTTGACAGGGAGCCAGCAAAGATTTTTGAGCACTGGGCCAATATGGTCATATTCCTTCTTCCTGGTCAGAACCCTAGCAGCAGCATTCTGCACTATTTGAAGGCAATGCAGGGTAGAACAGGTGCAGCCTGACAGTAAAATGTTAATGCCTTCAGCCACACATATCGCCTGAACACATCCTGTACAGTGAGGACATATTTGTAGATCACACTCCTATGTGAAACTTTCCATCCTGTAATGTCAAAGAGGTCCATTTGGTGTCTTTCCTGAACTTATGTGGCTGTAATTGGCCTCAAAGGTGGTCTGTATGGAAATTTTGCTCACAGTAACTGCCACTCTCTGGATAGATCCAATTCCTGCTGAACAGCTTTTTCATTCATCCCACAATATTTCTCTCTCAGCCTGATGTTTAGTTTTTATGCATTAGATCTTTTGGAGGTATCAAATCTTCCCTTAACAAGTTCCGGAATAGCAGACTTCTTTGCCACTAATTTCCCATTCCACAAAATGAACTTTATGTCATCACTTAAGGAATACTGGTGCCTATGTCTCCATAGTCTGACCAAAGTTGACCGTTGACATTTTATTCTCTCTGCAACAGGGACATCAAATTCTCTCTGAAGTACCTTAAGTGTTGTATTGTAGGTCTCAACACCCTTTGGCTGGAGGCCTTGTCCAGCACATACCACACACAGTTCAATCAGTTGAAGTATGTGCAGAAACATCTTCAATCTATGAGACACAGGAATATGATATCATACAAATGGAAGTGTAAATGAAAGTTCAATCACGAGACGTAGGAATGCCTAGGCATTTTCATTCATCCAATCCCAACCATAGGTCTTTTATTTAAATACCCGTAACATTTTCCCGTTTACTCGCTGTTTGCAGAGATTTCGCATCACACAGCTTCGAGCATGATAGTCCGGTCACGATTTCGCTAGAGGTTGAGTGTAGCACTCTTGGCCAGTTTTTGTTGTTGTTGTTGTTGTTGTTGAAATATTTCACTTGACCATGGAAAACCTACAAATTTGTATCAACTTCGAACTTCTTTGTTCCGAGTTACTGGTGCTATTTGCTCTCTCCAATGCCAACGTGAATCCTCCCCACTATTATTGCCTCACTGTCGTGTTCTGGTTCTGGATGCCAGCTGTCCAAACCCTGGTAAAAATCGTGGAAGCATCAGAAAGCGGGTCTGGCAGTAGAAGTTACAACCATTCAGCAGGCTCATTCAATCTCAACAAAATCAAAACTCTGAAGTGTTTCAAAGTATCTTATATTCTTGATTGGCATTCACAATTCCTGACATCGAGCTGTGAGCTACATTTTACCAGCTGCATCAATTTATCCTCATTGTTTCTCAAATACTACAGGGTAGTGATTCTTTGGGTCTTTATTTTCTATTGCTGTTTTCTGAATGGGCATATGTGTGGTCTACGTCTCTGTAAAAAGAATTTCGTATTATTGCCTTGGTATTTAACAATTGCCAAGTTTGTAGTGGATTTGGAGTTTCTGTTGTGATTCCGTTTTTGCCATGTCCATGTTTAAGTTCTGTGCCTGGCCTTGTGCCATGTTAGATTGATCAGCGCATTCTTGACCATTGCTTATGTCTGACCATTCTTAGGATTATGTATTGTGTTTTTGGTATTTTAGATTTCCTTGTTTTATTATTTTTCACGTTTTAGTTTCTTAGTTATCATGCCATGTTTTCTTTGCCATGCTTTGCACTTTGTCTCCCCTGTCTTGTCATGTGTGTATCTTTGCTTACGGTCCCTTGTCTTGTGGGCCACTCATTCGGGTGATTTATTGGTTTCTGGGTTTCAATCTTCTTTCATTATCTCGTGTTCTTCCTTCCTCTCTCTTTTACTGTCTTACTAACTCATACTAATAGTTTATTGTTTTTGCTAATTACTAACCACACTAATCTTGTATATTTTTACTATCTTACAAACATGCACTCGGTATTGTATAGCTGCACATACTAATTGACTAACGATCTCTCAGCAGTCGCCCAATTCTAGTCTCCACCTCCTTGCCTATCCCTAATTATCTCTGCTGCAACTTTCTGTGGATCTCCACATTTACTTTGCTCTTTCCTTTCTTTTTACTATGCACTTTATTACTCCTTGACCGGAGCTGTTGTTCTGTACATAGGTTTGTCTCGTGATCCCAGTCTTCGTTTTGATTACTGTTTAATTCATGTAATTAGTTTATTCCTCATGTGTCACTCCCAGATCATTGTCTTTATTGATTGCACCTGTTCTCCCTGATCATGTGCTCTCCCGGATGTGTATATAAGATGTGTGTTTGGTTCACTTTCTTGTCAGATCGATCTTCGTTGTCTCCTGTGCTACGGTTTTTCGCCTTGATTCATTGTGATTTATCTTTCTGACTGGACAGTCCTTGATATCGAGCTTTGCCTATTCCCTGTACTTCTGCCGCATTCTTGTTTTTTGACCTGATTTGTCTGACTACGATTTTTGTAATTTGTGCCCTGTGCGGACTTTGTACTGTTGCCAGCTCTGTTGGGGGGTTTCCCCCTTCAGAAATAAAGCCTCCTTTTTGCATCTTACTGGTGTTTGCTCTTGGTTCATTTTGTAAAACCTCAATTTCTGGAGATATACTTTGTTTCTCTTGAGTGTCGTCAAGAATTGATCATTAATCTTCCGTAATTCCTATTTGCAGCTATGTTTCAGTAGATGATTGTTCTACGGATGCCAAATTTTGTTTGCGAAAGGTGCGTTACATATCTCCCAGTTTACGCACCTGATTCTGTCTTAGGAGGTTACAAAGTTAAATGATTTTTTTTTTTTTTTTTTTTGGTCTAAAATCCAAGTCTCACATTAAACATTATATTGCATCATGAGGTCAGCCTGGCACAGTGGTGGCGGTGAGGTGAGATTACCGCATATCACAGTAAAGGCGCTTCGGGTGTCTTTAGTACTGTATGAAGTCGCCATGTGAATCCATATAATTCATTGATTATTAAAACACGCTTCTTGGAATGTGAAAGTTTCCATCCACTCAGGTAACAATCAGCCCAAACTATCAGTAAAGGTAAAGTGTATTGCAACAAGATGAACATCTTGGAAGACCTATTTGAATGGGGGAGAGAAATTTAAAAAAAAAAAAAAAAAACTTCCACAGAAAACATCTGCTATTTAACAATAAAATTACAAATTATTTAGAGCATTTTGCTTCAGTGGGATCAATCTGTAAGTAGGGATTAGTGTCGTGTTTGTTACAGATCAGTGCTCAAACAAGCTGCTTGCCAGTCAAAAACAGATCTGACAGCTCAAATATCAAAATTGTTCAGTGTGATCATTTCTGAAATTTCAAAGAACAGGTCTACTTGGTTTTATTGGTGTCTGAATCAGTATTTCATGGAAACTAAGCACCTTGAACCGAGCATATGCTTCCAACCTTTATCGAAACGGATAATGTGCGCAGATTCTAAAGTTCGGATTTGCGGCTGTGAAGTTAATTTCAGGCTACTCTACAGGGTGTATCGAAAAAGTAGACTCTCCGAAAAGTACCCACCAAATTTAAAATTGAACATTTTCATGGAATTTCTTCGTTTGTATATTAATTTGGTTGCGCTAGTGAAGAAGCGCTTAATGACTGTATTTCCGCCGTGGCTTCACAAGGGCTTTGTTTTATTTGCTGGTTTATTTCGCTGTATTTGTTCAAACTGCATCTCGTGTCCGAGCTGTAATATGTGTTTGTGTATGTAGCCTAGCTGGTACTATGTGTTGGTGTATCTGTGTTTCTCAAACCTTTCCCGGAGGACCACCTGCCCTGCCTGTTTTAGATCTTTCCCTGCCCCAGCACAGGTGATTCAAATAATCAGGATGTTATAAATCAGCTTTAGAGGGTCAATAACGAGCTGATCGTTTTAATCACCTGTGCTAAAACAGGGAAATATCTAAAACATGCAGGACAGGTAGTCCTCCAGGAGAGGTTTGAGAAGCACTAGTATATGTGAACGGGCTACTGCATATTATTGCTTTGTCCTGAGCCTCGGCCCTGTGCAAAACGTCCGTGGCTTACTTATTCCTTTGTTCTCATCTCCTTATCAGGAGAATTTGTACTCTATTGTGCATTGGTGAGTGTGGGTGTGTGCGTGCGAGGGTGTTTCCATGGGCGTGAGTGCTTGCAGGTGTGTTGGCAGCCTGCGTGTGAGAACATGCGTGTAACCCCTACGGTGGACCATTGAGGCAGACCACTGCAGTTGTAGGCCTGGCTTGGCCTAGGAAGCAACAGGACTTTCCCCTTATCAGATAAGTGTTCTGAGTCTCATTGAATACTATAATCAGCTAGGCTACACATTGTGACTTGAATGGATTCTGCTAATTGCCCCTCTCCTTTTTTTTCCTTTTTTTGGTGAGGTCGGAGCTGTTACATCCACGGCGGCGGGTTGGTGGTGGAGCCCTTTCCTTCACTGTTGGGGTACTGTTGTGATTCTGTTGTCTGCCATGTTCTGTCCTCCCTTGCCATGCTCATGTTCTGATTTGCCTTGCCACGTTCTGATCTGTTTGCCATATTGTGTTTTATTGGTATTTGATTCATTGCGATGTCTGACTATTCTTTGATATGTGTATTGTGATTTGGTATAGTCTACACATAAGCGTAAAGTACCGTTCTTTTTCACCAAGACTATAGGGGAAGCAAATGGGCTACAGCTCTCCCTGATCACTTGGGCGTCTAAAAGCTGGTTAATGTGAACTTTTACCACCTCATACTCAGATGGGGGTATTTGCTGGTATCGCTGCCGGATTGGCACATAGTCCACCAGTGGGATGCCGTGCGACAACAAATTGGTAGAGCCTAAATCGCACTCATGAGCCGAGAACACAGTCTGGTGCCGCTGGAACAATGCCCTGACTTGCTCCCGCTCAGAGGTGGACAGTGCTGGCAACTCTAAGGCCTCAATCTGTTCCCCTATACCACGTGTCAGCACTGGAACCATTTGAGAGCTCACTGTGGCTGTGACAGATGGAACTTCTGTTACCCCCACTGGGAGACTAACCACTTAAACATGCTGTAAGGTGTCAAACAGAGTATGAGGATACAAGAGAACATCCGCCCTGCTCACATTGACCACAGGGATACAAGCTGTACCTCCATATAACGATGGTGAAGCTAACAGCCCAGCTGGTTAACGAAACTCTGCGGGTTCAAACAATGTTGTGCCATTTGGATATCTGGCTGAACAGGTTGACAGAATCAGCTTCATGGTCCCACTAGGGACCCGACAAGAGTACCTACCTCGCTCATTCACCTTGCTCACCCTTTCAGGTCGTAATGCGGTCTCGGCTTGATGGCATTGCTGCAATGCCTGGGCCACGGCCATAGGGGCCCGTAACACTGAAGATGCCTCAAACAGGGATGAGCCATGCTGTCCAAACAATTCACGATCACACTTTCCCAGCACATTCATTCCAGGCACTCCAGCTACCTTGGAGGCCAGGCCGTCAGGAGGATCTTTCACCACCAGAATCCTGCAGCCAGGAATAGTCTAGCCACACAGCTCCACATCTAACTCCAAGTAGCCAACATACGGGATGGAAAGCCCATTGGTTGCACAAAGCTGCAGCCACTGACACAAATGCACACAATCCTGGCCAAGAGGCTCAAAATGTACCAAGAAAAATGTTTCATTAACTGTAGGCACCATAGAACCAGTATCTATCAGGCAGGGAACCAATACACCACCAATGCGCCCATCTAAATGAGGGCAATTATGCATCAACTTGGACAAGGAACCAGAACTACTACCACTTCCTTCTGAGCCCCTAATGTCCCCACCCAGGCTGTGGCTCATCAACCAAAGGGAACCTAGTTATCCATCTGCCCGGAAGGCTGATGGCTACCACCGGCTGAGGAGGTTGTCGGGGATGAGGGTAGAAGGGATGAACCCTTTCCCCATCGCACCCCCGGGAAAAATGCCCAGGGCTTTGGCACTGATGGCAAATGACCGGCTGGCCACGTAAAGGACAGCGAGCCTGTTGCCCGTCACGCAACTGAGCAATACTACGAGTCATCTGATCTAGTTGTTCTTGCTGCTGCTGTACAATTTGTTTCAGCTTATCAAGCTCAGATGGCTGGGACCTGCTACCTGTTGAGGGTTGCGCATTTCCCTGAACACCATACTGAATGCCATAGGTTGAGGAGAAAGAATGGCTACGGCCCCTAGCACCCCCAAGCATACCCTCCAGCTCCCACCTTATAGCCTCTATCCTGAGCTCAATCAAAGTTATGAGAGGTTGACGTTGTACCAATTGCTTGAATTCACGTTGGAGAGTGCCATCCAATACGTGAATTGATCTCGCAACAAAACATCGACATTGGGTACCGCGCCGGGAGCTCACCTCTTGACCCAATCCATCAAACTAAGCAGCGCCAAAAAAAAACTGCTGTGGGGTTTCTCCTTCCTGTTGTTTGTGGGAGAAGAAGGCCTCCTGCAGAGATATGTATGACTGTGTGCATCCATACAGCTCGGTTAGGATGGCAATTATTCTATCTGGGTTCCTACGTTCTGCAAGAGGGCGATATTTTATCTCCTCTCTTGTTTCTCCACCAAATGATTGAACATTTGATTGAAAAGTCAGCCTGATCACTACCCAAAAGGCACCGAGCCCGCATACAGGCCTGTGCCTCCTCCACCCAGTCTGTCACACCGGACCGGCCACTAAATCTAGGACATTTCCGATCGCGCGGGACAAAAACAGTCACCATCATTTAAGCATGGTGGTGGTACACCAAACTGCTCAGATGACGTAGACTCTGGCGGTGGGGGGGTACGAGAGTGACTAATATCTGGAGGAGCAGCTGTTTTTTGTTCAAGCCTCAACTGCTCATTATCAGCTTCAAACTGTGCTACTAAGTTTCTCAGATCCTGGAATTCAACCTCCATGTCTGAGAATGAAAAAACATTAAACTTACGCTTAACACCGATGAGAAGGCCCAAGAATTCTTTGGCGATGGGGGGTCAGCGCGTTTGACTCTTACCCGGGAGTCTGGGGTTCAATTCCTCGCCCGCACCCTCCTTCGGCCTGCCACATTTTGGCGTAATCGGCAGGGTTCAGGGAATCTCAGTGGATGGCAGCATGCGTCAAGCATGGAGTGAGGACACGCTCCCGAAAGAGGGGGAGAGATGTGACAGTTGATGGGTCCTGTCATTAGAAATGCCTCCTAATAAGTACGCGCCCTGGCTACCTTGCCAGCAAGCCTGGCTCTTTGGAGATGTGGTCAGCGCGTGTGGGAAGAATCTAATCTGTTTGCCTGTGTCTGTGGTATAGCGTTGTGGGTTTGGTAGCATTTTTCCTCAGTGTCGGATCAGCTACCGGGTAAGTAATTTAAAATGCTGGTCTTTTATTTCTTGAATACTGATGATGTACTAATTCTAGTTGTTAATTTTTTAGCGTTATCAGTGCAATTAACTTTGGTGCGGGTCCACAGAACCCGGCTGTCTCCACGCCGCACTGCTGCTTGTTTGTTTCTATTTCAACTTTATTTGTCTAAGTGTTTGGCTTTTCATGGCAGCCGTTCTTGGGTTGGACTAGTGAAGAACGGTTAATGACTGTATTTCCGCTGTTTGTTTTAATAAAACGGCTTTGTTTTATTTACTGGTTCATTTCACTGAATTTGTTCAAACTTCATTCTGTAAACTAGCTGTAATATGTGTTTGTGTATGTAGCCTAGCTGGTACTATGTGCTGGTGTATGTGAGCGGGCTGCTGCATATTACTGCTTGTCTGGTGCCTTGGCCCTGTGCAGGGCGTCCGTGGCTTACTTATTCCTTTGTTCATTGTTCATTCTTTGTGCATTGGTGAGTGTGGGTGTGTGCGTGCGAGGGTGGTTGCATGGGCGTGAGTGCTTGCAGGTGTGTTGGCAGCCTGCAAGTGAGAGCATGTGTGTAACCCCCACGGTGGACCATTGAGGCAGACCACTGCAGTTGTAGGCCTGGCTTGGCCTAGGAAGCAACAGGACTCTCCCCTTATCAGATAGGTGTTCTGAGTCTCATTGAATACTATAATCAGCTAGGCTACACATTGTGACTTGAATGGATTCAGCTAATTGCCCCTCTCCTTTTTTTTCCTTGTTTTGGTGAGGTCGGAGCTGTTACATCCACGGTGGCGGGTTGGTGGTGGAGCCCTTTCCTTCACTGGTTTTTCATTTCGGGCACGTTGGTGTTTTTTTTTTCTTTTTTCTTTGTTGTGTTTGGATTGGTGCGTTCACGTGTGGTGTGGCCCTTCCCCCTCTCATCTCCTTTGCCATGGTAAGTCCAGCCCTGCTCCACACTCCATTGGTTAGGCTAGTCTGAGTGGCCTTGTTGCCTCCATGGTCCAGGCGAAGTTGACATTCATAATATGGTAGCTAGGATTTTGCTGTTAATATGGAATTATACTGATGAAATGTTTTAATAAGGGCTCATGACCTTGATTTGAAGAGGAATTGCAATTTAATAAACTATATTTTTGTAAATCTCTTCTCTGGTTATCTAGGTGTATGAGAACCTGTGTCCTTGGCTGTGATTGGTTTAAACCTTTAACTAAACTTCCTGAGCTGCAGTCCCCTGGATGGCGTAATCATCCTAATTTAGCACTCTGCTCCATTTTGGCGTCATCGGCAGGATCTGGGGATCCTAATGGATGGCAGTATGTGTGAAGCATAGAGAGTGAGGACACACTCCTGAAAGAGAGAGAGAGATGTGACAGTTGAAGGGTCCTGTCACTGGAAGTGTCTCCTAATAAGTACGTGCCCTGGCTACTTTGCCAACGAGCCTGGCTCTTTGGCGATGAGGTCAGGGCGTTTGAATGTTTGAATGGGAGTCTGGGGTTCAATTCCCCGCCTTGGGCCTCCTTCGGCCTGTCACACTGGCATATGCAGACTTACTTTGAAATAAACAGAACCAATGAGGTCTATTTGAGTCCTTCCCTTATTTGTTAAAAATTGCTAAGATAAAAAGTAGCACTTGGAAAAAAAACATATAGCTGCAGTCTAATAGCTTCTCAGAGAGTAAAGATACAAATAGGCCAGTTTGCATTTAATTATGCCTTCAGTCCAATTCAGTTTGTTGTAATTAGTGTGCTTGCGCAAAGCACTCTGAAATTTGTCCTTTAAACATTGTCAGGTAATACCTGTGTGTGTTTGTGTGTGTGAGAGCGAGAGATACAGACAGATTAACTATCTACACTCTGCCAGTCTGCCACTCTAGTGTGTGTGTGTGTGTGTGTGTGTATGTGTGTGTTTGTGAGTGTGTGAGAGAGAGGGAGAGAGACACAGACAGACTAACTACCTCAATTCTGCCAGACTGCCACTCTAGTGTGTGCGTGTGCGTGTGTGTGAGAGAGAGAGACGGACAGACTGTTGCTGGCAAAATTTGAGCAAGCACACTCTGCAGAAATGCAGTCTAGTTCTTATCTGTTTTTTCATCAGCCACAGGGGCCTGAAACACATGAAACACATACCACAACTACATCAGCTCAAGTTCTAAAATTGGAATAGGAAAAAAAAAAAAAAAAAAATATATATATATATATAGCAAAATAGCGCATATATGTATATATAGTAAAATAGCGCATCAGTGTTCTCACCTGTTTAACGTTATAATGCCCAGACAACAGACATCATTATAGGAAAAATATGACCCAGTAATATTTTTGAAATATTGAAGGGTAGTATTCAGATCCACTGTTCATTATTAGGTTTTTTGACAGCAAAATCTACATTGCTGAACAGAACAACTTCTAATTCCAGGAGTATCATTTCTGATACAGCCAAAAATCAGCACCCCTCCAGAACTCAACACTCGAAATTTCAAATGATTTATACGCTCTCTACTTTCTATAGCTATCCCTTAACATGTATAAGAACAAGTTTCTGAGTAATATTTACCTTGGAATGCTGAACTTCACTGCCAAAGTCCAAGGAAATTTGTGAATTTCCATTCACATGGCAGCTACCACTGTGTATCAGATATGATACAGTGAGCAGTCGTGGTTGCGTTGCATCTTACCATGGTCCTAAAAATTTGGTGTATCATATATGATACAGGGGGCATTATTGGGTTAATGTGATTTCTGTGTCTGAACATCAAAGCTGAGCTTCTCTATATATCAGAGCTGAAAGAGTGATTTTGATCTTCACACAAGACTGGAGGCTGTTATCTCTGAGGCGTGACCAATATTCGAATTTTATGTAGTTAACGCTTGAGAAAACCTGCTCGCATGAGTATGTGGATTCAAAGTTGGACCGAACTCCAAATGCATACTCCTTCATGTTTATATAAGTGTCAGGAATGGCATTCGATGTTTCAAACACAAGTTTGAGGGTTTGGGCATGTTTTCACTATAGCTTCCTTTGTGCTCCTGAGCGAGAGTACCCCTCTGACATAATAATAAAACTAATAATAAAAAGTGTTATCTATATAGTGCCTTTCTCAGACCCCAGGTCGCTTTACAATGGAAACAAACAGCAAATGAAATACAATGAATAAATACAAAGACCAAAGCATAAAAAGCAAGTAATACACATAAACATTAAGCAAAAATCAATAGTCAGGCAGCATTTAGTAGTGCTGCCTCAATCAGAAGGCGGTAAGATCATAGGAGTGAGTGACAGTGTTGGGTGAAAAGATGTGTCTCGAAATGAGTCTTAAACAATGTTAGGCTTGTTGACTCACGGAGATGCTGGGGTAAGGTGTTCCATAGTTTTGGACCAATGGCACTAAATGACCTAGCTCCAAAAGTGGACCATTGTGTACTGGAATAGATAGCAGGCCGTTTAGAGCTTTGTATGTAATGACGAGGAGTTTAAAATGACTCCGTGCAGATATCGGGAGCCAGTGTGGTTGGTAAAAAACAGGTGATGTGAGCAGATTTTCTAGTATGACACCGGCGATTCTTGAAACTTTGGGAAAAATGTCCCCCTAAGAAAAGTCCTAATTCTGCTGGAAATTAATAACATATGCATAAATAAAAAGAATCAACGTTATAATCAGGGGGTCCTTTGCACATAAGTAAGGTTCTTTGATGGATTTATTTTAATTTTCAAATCCCAATGGCTAAACTCAGGAAACTTGTCTCCTTTTTAACACAGAGTGGAGACGTCTGGGCATTGAGAAGAGGGGATGCAACACCATGGTACACAGGCCCCTGTCCCAACTTTTTTGAGACCTGTTGCAGCCATCAAATTTGAAATTAGCTAATTTTGTGGATAAAATTGTAAAATTTCTCAGTTTCAAAATTTGCTATGCTGGAGATGTAAATAATGCGGACGATGAGCTATTACCAGGGTAGAGCAAAGTTTGTAGACGTTTAGCGTCAGTCTTGTCTTATAACGCAGCAGTAGTTCAGAAACGGAGTAGGAGGAAACCATTTCGGGGTGGAGCTGCATAGCAGCGGGGAGGACGCAAAACCAAGCTGGCTGAATGCACTCAATCACAGTTGGAGCAACCAAAGAGAGAACTAAAATATGCATCATGACTTCCCCATTCTTACTGTAAACACTGTGCAACTAAGCTAAGGAGGGTCCTAGCTGAGGCGGAAGGTCTCAGCGTGTTTGCCTTAACAGCCACGGAAAAGAAAGTCTTAACGGTCTCCATTATATTAATGGGGTCTGGCTACAGCATGAGCACTAGACCACTGCCTCAGGCCAAACGCGATGACATCTTTCACGTTCTGCTTTTAAGTGGCTTGAAACGTGCTTTGCAGATGCTGCAGTCCTCATGTCGCAGTGGTTGGAATTTATCTGACTCCATGAGAAATTTAGGATATAAAATTTAGTTATACCCAATCGCGGTTGCCATGCGTTTGCATAAATATAGACTTGACTCCAATTTAAAAATTGAGAGCTATGTTGTGCATCGGACCCAGAACTGATCTATACCTTACTCCTCCGGACCAGAAGCATCTGTACAACCCACTTCAGTGAATTAACTCAGAGGCTGGCAGCAATATTATGCACAGTAATTTGACATATAAAATAGCTATGACTAGGGCCCAAGGTGAGAAACGCCGAAGTGTGACATTATCAGTTCAGGGACTTCGTGTTTGAAAGATTTTCGTTCAGCGACCAAGCTGACTTGATATAACTGCATCTCCTCAAAGCCTAATCATAATATCATAAATCAAAATTGGCGATAATAAGACCAATCACAGCGTGGAAAATCCACAAATAACACAGACCAAGCGTGTTGATCAGACATCGCACTTACAGTCCAACATTACACAAGAAGGAGACGGGGCTTCGACCTGGAAGGGAATATGTTCGTCCAAATCAGAATCCCACAACAAAATATAATGGCAGACGCAAGCTTACATCACACGAACTAATTACATCGTTACAGAAAAGTAAAAAGTAGAACTCATATCATGCTTGGCGCAGCTGAAAACTACGCATATACACAAATTATATAAGGGAAGGATAGATAAAAGCTTCCATAGCAATATCATGTCATATCGCCCAAGATCTTCCATGACTAGATTAAAGCTAACCACGGCTTAGAGATGCGCGCGGGGGAAATTTAGTGCAATCTACCATTGTGATACCGGCGACACACAAACAGATGCACGTGTGAAAGTCGGTTGCGATCCTCCATTAATACTATAGGCTACACACGGCATGGAGATGCACGCATGGGAAACCCGTGCGGTCTTCCCTGAATCCTTTGTTTCTCTCCCTTTTAAGTCCAAACTCAAGAGGCACTTCCAACACCAGGGTCATAAATCATTTTGGGTACTCAGGAAGGCAATCTCACCTCAGAGGGGGTTTGGGAGGGGGCATTACCATGAGAAGCAGAAGTAGATTTCTTTTCATACTTATTGAATGAGGGTTCAATACAATTTTAATCCCTTTGAAATATGCACCGTGCGATTCTGGAATCGCATTAGTGGAAAAAAATGATACCAAACACAATATAGAAAACTAGTCCCAAAAACCTTCCCAAAAAAAATACCAGTAAAACCAGCACACAGTGACACAGCAGGATACTTGAGACTTACTTATGCATAGCCAGGCCAGGGACGAGTGGAGCTGGGCAGCATTTTCACAAACATATTTGCCACCACAAAGTCCTGATCTTAGACACAGTAAAAGTTATTGGGATGTGCTCAAGAAAGACCACCGCGTGGTTCGGCCATTATGTCGAGAAGACAGGATCTCGGCCAAAATTTATGGCATGTATGATTGAAAATAAATGTTCTGGCATTGCATATAGTTGTCAAAACAATGACAAAATGAATTTGCACTGTAGTCAAAGCTACAGGGGTTCCAACTAAATATTTGAGTGTGTGACTTTTTTTTTGGCCGGGCAGTGTATTATCATTTATTATACTAATTTTTTTAAAATAAATATTGTACTTATACCAGTATATACTGTAGCGCTATACTAAATATATCTACTGTATTGTTGATGTTTTTATTATTATTATTACTATTATTTCTATTATTACTGTTATTATCATAACAATTCCCATACATACATTATTGCACCTAGTCTCTCTGTAGTCTACTTACTCTAATCCTTACCACTCTTTTGAATGTTGTTCTGTGTACTCGCTGTCTGTGTTTCTGAGGCAATATTTGTTTGTTTGTCTCAGGTTGGCGTTTTATGTTTTCAGGTCAAACTCAACAACACACTGATCCACAGACAAATTCATATACACATGCACTCGCATACAAACAGGCGAGCGCACACACACACACACACATATATGTATATGTATGTATATTTGTATGTGTATATATAGGAGTATTAATGTTAGATATTTAGTATCCCCTTAGAAATTTTAATGATGACATTTTATCTTGGAATATTCGTGGAATTGGCTCCCAGGCAAAAAAATTACGAATATTCACCCAATTATCCAAACTTAAAGCAGACATATGTTTACTTCAAGAAACCCATCTCTCTGAATCAAACCACAACAAATTGATATCAGCACATTACAGTCAAGTGTTTTCAGCTTATTACAACACTAAACAAAGAGGAGTTTCCATTCTTATTAGCAACAAAATCACATTTATCCGCAATTCCACCATTACAGATCCTGAAGGACGATTTATCATTATTAATATTTCAATCGACAATAAACCGGTCACAATTTGCAATATTTACAGCACTAACACCGACGACCCATCTTTTTTTCACGCCTTTTTCTCTTCTATCTCAGCTAACTCAAACTCCCCAATTATCATAGGAGGCGATTTCACTACAGTCATCAATCCGCTAATAGACAAAAGCAATACTTCACATAACAGGTGCACCTAGCAGTCAACAGAAACAATAAAACAATTCATGGGCGATTTTGGTCTTGGTGATAGTTGGCGACTTTAACACCCTTCAGTAAGGCAATACTCTTCTCATCGGTTCATCAATCATACTCACACATCGATTACTTCTTGACAACTCAATTATACCAAATATTTCAGATTCAAAGATACACTCAATAATGATCAGTGACCATGCTCCAATAACATTCACATGGAATAGAACTCCTTCACATAAACATAACACCAGGTGGCGCTTTAATACATCACTCCTCACAGACCCTGATTTCAGTAACCTCATTAAAAAGGAGTGGGCATCCTTCTTAGAAATAAATGATTCCCCAGAGTCATCTCCGTCCATCATTTGGGAAACAGGAAAAGCAGTCTTAAAAGGAATTATCATTTCATACTCCACTTACAAAAAAAAGAAACAACAAGAGCAAGAATTCGATCTGGAACAAAAAATTCAACTCCTCGAAGACATTAATGCAAATAACCTAACTGAAGACAAAGAATGAATTAAGAAAATCTAAATCTCAACTGAACGAAATTACAAACAAGAAAATTCAATTTTTAATTCATAGACTACGTTAAGAACTCTTCCATCATAATAATAAATCTGGTAAATACTTATCAAACCAAATTAAACACAACAAAGAAAAAGCAACCATTTCTGTCATAAGGGACTCAACAGGGAAGCCATCACAATCACCTAAAGAAATAAACAGCATTTTCAAAGAATTCTATACCAACTTATATTCGTCTAAAAAGGACCCAGAACAGTTAGATATTGACTCATTTCTCAGCAGCATCAACCTACCACAGCTCACCCAAGATCAAATTACAACGCTTGAATCACCAATAACGGATAAGGAACTCTCTAGCGCCCTCAAACTTATGCCCAACAATAGAACACCGGGACCTGATGGCTTCCCTGCTGAGTTCTACAAACACTTCTGGTCCATTCTTGCCCCACTATTCCAAAGAGTAATAACCGAAATAAAACAGAACTCAAAATTACCAGCTAACATGAACATTGCCATAATATCGCTTCTTTTGAAACTAAACAAAGATCCATCACTTCCTACCAGCTATCACTGCTCAATGTTGATCTGAAAATCATCACTAAAACACTCGCTCACAGAATGGAAAAAATAATCTCCTCCATAATTCACCCTGATCAGACTGGCTTTATTAAAGGTAGACATTCATCCAGTAACACACACAGACTTTTTAATATAATGGATCACTCGGCACAAAAGGACATACCAACCGTCATTGTTTCTCTAGATGCAGAAAAAGCTTTTGACAGGGTTAACTGGTCATTTCTCATATCAACAATGCAAAAATTTGGCTTTGGGGAGTCATTTATTAACTGGGTGAAAATTCAGTACACTGCACCCACAGCCACAGTCATCACTAATGGACTAACTTCACAACGATTCACATTACACAGGGGGACTAGGCAAGGATACCCACTTTCTCCATCTTTATTCACCATTTTCATTGAACCATTAGCAGCAGCCATCCGCTAAAACGTTAACATTCAAGGATTCAAAACACAAAATGAACATCATAAAATCAGTCTCTATGCTGACGATATTTTGCTTTTCTTACAAAATCCCCACTCATCACTACTAGAAACAATCAGAGTTTTTGACACATTCTCTAAAATCTCCAATTATTCAATAAACTGGCATAAATCCTCAATCTTACCTCTGCAACCTAACAGTTGGGATGTGGCAGCATTCACCCCACCAATTCCATTATGCACTACTCACATTACTTATCTAGGTATCAATATTTCTCCCAGGCTGTCAGAATTATTCAACCTTAATCACGCCCCCTTGCTCAAGACGACAACTGACAACCTCCTCCGCTGGATGAATTTACCACTCTCAATAACCGGTAGAATTGCCACAATAAAAATGACCATACTTCCCAGAATTAATTATTTATTTTCTATTACTCCAACCCACCCTACTACTTCCTGGTTCAAATGATTAGATTCAATCATTACCAAATTTTACTGGAAAAACAAGACCCTAAGAATTAAATTAACAACCCTACAAAAACCCAAAGCACAGGGAGGACTTGCAGCACCAAATTTCTTTTACTACTACATTGCAAATCAGCTTCAATACTTATTCAAATGGATTCATCCCCACCAATCAGATAATACATGGATGGATATAGAACAGACAAACTGCAAAAATATCCCCATTTCAGACTTACCATTTCTCAGTCAGTCCATCAAACATTACCCCTGCTTTAAGATATCAGCAACTCTGACGGCCTGGTGGAAATTCCACAAAATCACAAACTCCACGTTAACTTTTTCAAAATTCACTCCGATTTGGAATAACCCCAATTTTCTTAGTGTAAAAACCATTACATTTCTTCACGTGGTCAGAAAGAGGGATCACTCACTTATCACATATCACTCAAAATAATACACTGGTTTCATTCACTCATCTGGTGCGGGAGCACGGCATCAGGAGCAATCAGTTTCTAGAACACTTGCAGGTGAAATCATCAATTCAAACTGCCTGTAACATTAAATCCATCAACCTTGACTTACCTCCATCAGCCTCAGACCTAATCAACATTCATTCAACGAAAAAACTCCTCCCAAAAATATATAGAATAGTTTTAACATCAGATAAAACAATTTCTATACCAACAGGAAAATGGGAAAGAGATCTGCTGATTGCTCTTGATGCTGACTTCTGGAACCAAATATGCCAAAATATTTATTTCATGACTAAAAATGCAAACCTACAGTTGATTCAATACAAAATACCTCACAGAACCCACTGCACTGGCTCTCAATTTCCCAGAGACCATAATTGAGAAATCCGAGCCATTTTCTTTAAAATTAAGGGGTCTAGCGCTGTATTTTCAACACATGTATCACTCGAAGGCATGTAAGAATAAGAATCAATAGGTTACTTTACATGACACTATTCAAGGATTAAGTTATTGGGGGTGTTGTTTTCCTCCTCGCACTCAACGTTTGAGCAGCTAGTTGGTTGTATTGAGTAATTTCATTTGCGACATTAAAAAAAAATCATTTGCAACATCAAGTAATGTGGATGGGCGAATTGTGAAGGTGTCTGTTCTCCTCTCTAGCTAGCTGGCATTGGTTTATGTGTACTGTTGTGGGTATTGTGCCGACAAATATCGATTCCATTAAAGTTAATTGTTCGAAATATCATCTGGCATCACTGAACTCAGCTATGCTTGTAATTGCGTGCTGAATGTGCCGGTAAACCTTTGAAATGGTTCAATCGAAATTTATTAAATCCACGCGTTGGCTATTAGCTAGCTAGCATGATTACGAAGACTCCCACCAAATTAGCTTGCGAGCTAGGACAGCAAAAACCCGTCTCTTCGCAGCAATACCTATTTCCGAATGAATCCGATCTGCTGCCTGTAACTCGCCTTTGATCGTTCGCGATGAAAATGCCTAAACTTCACACTGCTCTCTCCAGTAATGCTTGAAAGACACACATGCCACTTAGCTAACGTTATGAGAACATTGGTCAATATTTTCAATAGATCACTCATAAATGTAAACGAGCATTTAGGTTTGATGCTGAAGGAGTGTAGCAGAGTAGCCAGCCAGCTAAGGTTTATGTTCGCTTCGCGTTGAGCTATTTGACCTGCCCTGTACGATATCTGATTTTTACTTGAAGCACCAATGGAGCCTCAATTAGTAAACATGAGCTGACCAAATGCGTGAATGCAGTGCAGCCATTGTGCTTAGCGAACATTATTACCGTCCCCAACATTATCAATCCATTGTCTTTTGCTAAAGGTGGCAGGAAGATTGAGATAATGAATGTGCGGTCGAGAAAATGAGCAAATGTATTGGACTGGATTTGATAAGGTGGTGCAACCTGGCTGGAAATGGAGCCAATGTGTTGCCTAAACCGATGAGCTTTTAAGCCTTAATTATTATTTTCAGCAAAATATGCGCAAAAATTCCTTAGTGCAATAATTTGTCCATTCTAATATTTAATATGAATCTTAATTTTAATAAATCAGCATAAGCCTGTGTTTACAAACACTGTCTGGGTGTAAGATTTGGTTGGATGCACAAATGAAAAGGCCGCAGTATCTTTCACCAGCAGATACCTTTCAACTGCAGCCAGAGATGTGACTAATATACCTGTGTCATGAGGAGCATGTGAAATAATGCGGCATACTTGATAATTCCTCCAAACTTGAAAGATCCAACCCCAACAGTATTTGAAATGGAAATTCTCTTACGAAAGGAAACGGGGCAAGGGGCAGGAATCTAAATCCACCAGCCAACATTGCGAATTCTAAGGCATGAAGGAGGTCTAAGAACAAGCTATCAGGACTGCACAGTGATCTTTAACTAGCCTAGCTAGCTTCGGGCACGTTTCTCCAAAGCCTCGCTGTTAACCATGTCAGCAACTTACATAGTTTTTACTTACAGACGATAAATGGTTCCAGCAATGCAAGGTAGCAGTAGTGCTTTCACGCATTAATGTTAGCTGCGGACAAAGCCCAGCTTACCAAACGGAAAATATAAGGCATTGTTCGCACTTGCTGAACTTCAAGACCATAGCGCTGGTTGATTGCAATGCACCATGCTGATATGAGAGAACGACACTTTATTCTTAAAACTAGACGTCCAGAAAAAATGTTGGAATTGGAATGCTAGCCAGCTTTTCAGCAGGGGTAAGGGCAAGCTCCAGAGAGCTAGACTGATGATAAGAATTCAGTTTGGTGCATTACATTACAAGGGAATAAATATCTCGCAAACGTTAAAGTTAAATTCACAACCAATTTGAAGAGTGACGACCACAGTAACGCATTCGTGTTGTGATCCATTCCAAGCGATTGGAAAAACGTACAGAGACTGTCCCTGTTAACGGTTGGTTAGGAATCCATTAGGCTAGCAAGGACAGCGTAAGCATCCTGAGATAGGATTAGTCCAATGCCCATGGGCACTAAACTGCTTTATGGCCATGTTCCCTGAAGGCTATTCACCAGAACCACGCGTTTGACCATTCAGAGTCCGATGTGAGGCATATATTGACGAACCAGTGTCTTAATCGTTGATTAAAACAACTCCTTATAACTTCGTTCTTGAAAAGTGTTAACCGAAATTGCGCCTCGTTTCACTTTTTAATATGTATTCCAGAACTACTCAAGAAGGAAATTCGATTGTATCCTCTTTAAATAATAAAATAATGACAGGATTTTTTCCATTATAGTCAAGGGGAAATTGAGAGGTGCGGTGCAGTGGACGCAATGGGGTGGGGGGTGGGGGGGAGTCGTCAGGTCAGGTGGTACTCATAAATTTTTTTCAAGGTTGGCAGGTCTGGACGTTAAGAACTGCTGCCTTATGGTAAGCTCAATGCAGTCCTTATTACCTGCGCCAAAGAGGTTATGCGATTGAGTCGGTTTATTTATTTGTCCGTCTGTTTGTCTGTGGAAAGGATTTCTCAGAAACTACTGGACGGATCTTCATGAAATTTTCACCATTAAATTTTTGTGATGATCTGGATTCTGGATTATACACTGAGTGACATTTCTCCGAAACTAATGAACGGATTTTGATGAAATCTACACAAAAGGTAGATCTTGGCCCAAGGATTATACATTACAAACTTGGAGTCTGCATGTCAAAATCTTCGATCCGGATCCAGATCCAGATCAGGGATCAACTTTCTCAAAGAGACGATTTCTTCGTATACCACTGCAGCATTTTCACCAAATGTTGATCAAAATTAGATCATCTCTGATGGAACAGTCTCAAAATATTGTTAAAGACCTGGATCTGTGTGTGTCCGGATCCAGATCCGGATCAACAATTTCGACTCTGAGGTCAAATATTGAAATCATACAAACTATATTGAGTAATACATCATATGAAAGCCCTTGATGAATGCTTACCGTATCTGACAGAATCTTTTCACTTAGACGTCATTGGAAGACGAGAATGGGTGTTTTAGCAAATCTCACTCAAACTTGTTGCATGGGTGGGCCTGAAAACTTCCAAAGAGAAAGATCTTGTATCAATGTTTGTATCAACGTCATCCCTTGGCGGAGATTAGAAATCTCAGATTGCTCTTGTTATGAATTAAAATTATTTTATGGCATAATATTCACAGTAAAAACAACTTCTCCTTCATTGTCATCCTCCTCTTTATCTGCCTGGATCTGGATCTGAAGAATGTCCTGTGCTGTGGTACATGGTAGAAATATGACATACTTAGGACAATTAAGACCTACCTGTCCTCAGGTTGAAATATAAGTATCAAGCCACCTCTGACCCATCAGAAGTCTATAAAGCATACAACTTCAAAACCCAAAACCAGTGAAGTTGGCACGTCTTGTAAATCGTAAATAAAAACAGAATACAATGATTTGCAAATCCTTTTCAACCTATATTCAATTGAATACACTGCAAGGACAAGTTACTTAAGGTTCAAACAGGTAAACTTTGTATTTGTTTGCAAATATTAGCTTATTTGGAATTTGATGCCTGCAACATGTTTCAAAAAAGCTGGCACAAGTGGCAAAAAAGACTGAGAGAGTTGAGGAATGTAGCCTCTGTTGCAGAAATTTTATGGTGTTCGGTTAATTTCCCTCAACCTACAACGTCTGCGCACTTGAGCAAGGTTTTGTGTTCCGTGACGTAATGTGATTGTGCTTGATGAGCCAATCAGAATGCTTATTATATGTTATGATCTCCGTCATTACTATGGCTTTTCCCTGCGGCTTGTCAAAAATAGTGAAATGGCGGAAAAGAAACCCCTAAAAAAACTTGTAGAAAACGACATTTGTTTTGTGTGTAAAACAAAACTCCTTTGAAATAAAGACAAGATACGAGTGCATGGAAAAGCAAGCTTGATATCGCTGCAGTCATAAGCTCTGTAATCTCTGTAAACACAGCGGTATACACGAATGAGTTATTCGTCCGCCGAACGGGCTGCTATCGCTTACTTGATAAAATTTGAAAATAGAGAAAGAACTTGATGATTTATTATGTGAGCTTCATTGACAGCAACAGCATAAATATTGTTTGAATATGCGGCATTCAGCAGCATCTTCCTCCACCGTTCACTTCGCCAAAACTCTGGAGAACCGTATACTATTGAAAACATCCTCTTTCCACACTTCTCTTCTCCATTTCGGTATCGACCAGACTTAAACTCGTTGCTTTCACTCATATGTTATTCAAATAATTGACTTGATCCTTCGTAAGGTTAACAAGAGGAGAAACAACAATAACAATAGGCGATTCTTTATCAGAAAACGCTTCCCCGAGGATTGGAAGAGCTTGGTATATGAGCAATTTGCCAAATCCTGTAGGCAAATTTACGTAGAAATCTTTCCTCTGGATAACTAAGTTGTTCATTGCTTGTTCTTGTAAGCTATTCATACTTTCAATATTGAAGGCTTTGCAGATTTTCTCCAAAGCTCGAGAGAAAACATTTTCGCCACCATCCGCCAATTCGGCTTTATCTGTTTCTGCATATATAATTAGCTCCTGGATTTTAGGAGCTAGTTTCTGATTGGTGGAACACAAAACCTCGCTCGAGTGCGCAGACGTTGTAGGTTGAGGGAAATTAACCGAACACCATAACACGTCTGCAACGGAGGCTATGAGGAATGCTCTTCAAACACTTATTTGGAACATCCCGCAGGTGAACGGGCTAATTGAGAACAGGTGGGTGCCATGATTGGGTATAAAAGCAGCTTCCCTCATTTGTCATTCACAAACAAGGATGTGGCAAGGGTCACCACTTAGTGAACAAATGCGTGAGCTGATTGTCGAACAGTTTGAAAACAACATTCCTCAACGAGCTATTGCAAGAAATTTAGGGATTTCGTCATCTACAATCCGTAATATCGTCAAAAGGTTCAGAGGAAACTCGACCTGATTTAATCAACAATCAATGATGCAAATAAACAACTTCACATCTTTCCCAGCCAACCACAAACTGCCTCGGCATCAGGCAGTGCGTATATAATGCTTGCGTTCTATGCTCGGTAAAGCTGCTTGCACATTGGACGCGAAACCAATTTTTCGCACAACTGATTACAGTTGTCAATGCAAAGAGCTATCGACTTTTCTTTGTTTTTTTATTCGTCTGTTTTCTTTCTTTGAAGATTGACAACAGTCTTTATTCTGTCTTTCTTTTGAAAATTAGTCAGATGTATCGAACAGATTCACACTTTATTTCCACAGCAGAGATAAAATAGTGCTTTCAATCAGAGAGCAAATCAATTCCATGACCATTGACAGTGTGAATAAATTATTGCATGCACGATCAAGACTGTCCGACACAAAATGCAAAATGCTCCATGTCCGGCAACCAGCAAAAAATAAAAGTATTGATATGAGAACAGATTTATAACGGAATAAAGAATAAAAATACATATACATCACCAACCAACAGAACATCCAAAAATGATGACCCGCAAATAAATTAATCGCAGTGTTCATTGGATGTTCTGCTGTTAAAATGTTTCTTTATATTCTTTATTTCGTTATCAATCTGTTCTAATCGTCCTCTTTTTTTTTTTTTGGTTGTCAGACAGAGGCATTGTACATTGTCTCGCGCCAATGTCGACTCGCTTTACTGATCAGAGCTTAAACAGAAACATTGATTGAAATTCTCGGTAATCATCGTGAAGAACTGAGCCCTCTTATCAAAACATTCACGTTTAATATTTAAAAGAGTCAGTAGATTTGAAGAAATTAAAAACAATAATAGACTGCCGGACACGGAGATATATTAAAACCCTGTCAGACTTTCGGACACAAGACACTGCTTTCAACGCAATCTGTCGAGCGAAAAAATTGTTTCGTGTCCAGTGTGCAAGCGGCTAAATACTAGGCTACTATTATTGTCACTTTGGTTTTATCGTTTTTAGTGGGGGAAAGAAATACAGCCTGATTGCTATGATCTCATACTGAGTTAAGATCACAAATTGAAAATAAATGTGTAACGAATCTTGCATTGTTGTCCATGCATGTTAATCCAAAAATTTTAGGCAGCAACAGGCTGTAATAATAGGAACACGCTATCCATCGTTTCTCTTGCCAATGAGCAATATTTGACTCGGCTGTGTTATACCCAAACACGCCTTCTTTGCCAACTTGCGCTGGAAGGAAGGACAGAGGCGGGACAGAGGAGTACTTGCGCCAGGCTATGCCGGGCACGAAATTGCAACATAAGCCTGGACACACCCCGTTGGCGCGGCGCATCCCCCATTTGCCGCACCTGCGCCTGGTCTACGAAATTAGAGCCCCTTGTCTTTGCAGTGTATTCAATTGAATACAAGTTAAAAAGGATTTGCAAATCATTGTACTCTGTTTTTATCTACGATTTACATAATGTGCCAACTTCACTGGTTTTGGGTTTTATAATTTTGACATGGATGATAGTCTACTGAAGCGTAATCGTAACGGCCCACTTTCACAAAATGATGATGGCATTTACAGAATTCAGTGAACAGCCACAGTACAAGAATCATTCTGACAGTGATAGGAAATGGTAATCTGATTTGGAATACAACTTTGTTATGCAGCTTTCATTGAACAAATTTCAAATGGTTTAAGTGGTGCAGGAGCCAAAAAAAAAAGTAAATGCAGAAATGCTACAATTCAGCTGTTACACTCACATCAACTTCTTTTCCAACTTGTGATTATTGTTTCTATTATGTGCCACAGTGCCCACATCTCTTAAGGACATTTCGTTGTACGTTTCTTTTGATCAGATCAAGAAGGAAAGGAGATGTTTACAGAGAAACAACACACCACCTCTGAAACATCCAGACATTTCGACAGCACAAGCTGAATACAGCAACAAACTCGACCATACATACAGTTCACCAAGCCCACGAGCATTGAGGAAAAAATTGGACCTAGCCATTGATGCACTCCAAACATTGAAAAGGAAAATAAAAAACAGGCACCAGATAGAGAGGAGATTTTTTTTTAAAATAGTCACTCTCAAAGCCATATTGGATGATTTAAGGGCAAGGAACCTTTTATCAGAGTCTAGGCCTGAAATGCTGAAAAAAAACTGTAATTTCAAGGGGAACACCCAATAAAGCGAATGCCACAAAGTGGTCATGCATCCTCAAGACAATAATATCACCCTGGCCTTAAATCTTTTGCTCTGACACTACAATTTTACTCAAAAAAGGCATACAATTATGTAAGAAAAACCTTCAACTTGGGTTTGCCTCACCCATCAACAATAAGGAAATGGTACATTTCCATCAATGGCAATACAGGCTTCACAGAGGAGGTTTTTCAATCATGAATAGCAAAAGCAGGGGATGCGGAGGCCCAAGAGAAGGAGCTACTTTGCGCTCTAATGATGGACAAAGTTGCACTTAAAAAACGCACAGTGGGACAGAACAAAATTGCATGGTTATGTAGACTTTGGAATCAATGTCACCAGTGAAAGGCTAGCCACGGATTCCCTAGTCCTCATGGTTGTCTGTATAGACGGCAGCTGGAAAGTCCCGGTCACTTACTTTGCCATCCGTGGTCTCTCTGCGGCTGAAAGGGCAAACCTTGTACTCCAATGCCTGAACAAACTCCATGATGCTGGCGTAAAGGTTGTGTCGCTAACATGCGATGGCCCCAGTAGCAACTTTACCATGCTGAAAGAATAAGGCGCTTCCTTCGATACTGACAATCTGCGACCTTGTTTCCCTGACCCCCAACATCACTGGAAAACAAGTACAGGTGATTTTGTATACATGTTAAATGTTAAAACTTGTGCGCAACACTCTTGCACAAAAGGGCGTAATTATAAACGGTGCAGGTGAGAAAATACTGTGGAGTCATATTCAAGCCCTTCACATGCTGCAACAAAAAAAAGGCCTACGTCTCGCAAACAAACTGAAGTCAGCCCACATTGAGTGGCATACTCAAAAAACGAAAGTAAACCCGGTAGTCCAAATTTTAAGCGCAAGTGTCTCTAATGAGCTGCGTTTATGTTGAGATACATTAAGAATAGTTCAATGCACGCAAGCCCACCTGTTGCTTCATTGTTGTCTTTGACTGACTCTTTGACTTGAGGAATTCCAGAAACCCTCTTGCACATGGTTTTACAGCACCTCTCAGGCCTGACAATGAGATCACGCATCACAGTTTCCTGATGGAGGCTTTCTCCAACATAACCTCTCTGAAAATACCAGATGGGAAATCTTTAACAAGTACAGGAAGGAAGACCGCATTTGTTGGTTTTCTAGGTAACATAGTCAGCATTTGGCAGATCTACCCGGAATTCATTAAACCAACCTCATCACAACTTTCATACCTCCTCACATACAAGTTCTCGCAAGACCACTTGGAACTGTATTTTCCAGCAATAAGATCTGCCAATGGATGGAATAATAACCCATCAGTTTGCCAGTTTGCTTACGCCTACAAAAAAATGCAGCTACGGCATGAAATTAAGACTGGTGAGGCAGGTAACTGTATTGGACTTGATGGAACCAGTATCCTTGTAGCTTCCCCGGTGAAGGATATTATGTTCACTCAGAGAGCGAACACAGACTTTTCCGTCATCAGTGACGATGTGGAGCTCAGGAATGCACCATCCATTCCTTCTCTAAGTTCATTTGAGATGGCAGCTGTGGGGTACATAGCAGGTTATGTTGTTAGAATGGTCAGGAGGAGGGTCCATTGTGCCCCCTGTCTTTCAGCCCTTTGTGCCGACATATGCTGATTTCGATGAAAGACAAGGGGGGGTTTGTGAAGCCCTCCATTTGTGTCATAAACACATGCTACAGAACAGAGCGATGGTTCAGCAGTCTCATCGTCACTGCTCCCAAAACCATACTGAAAGGGAACACTGCTCAGCGACTTACAAGACAGGTCCTGGCTGAGGTTGGTCCAACTGCATTCAAAGTACTGCATGAGCACATGTTCGAAACAGACGTGGAGAATAATCACATCTTCTCACTCATTAAAACAATCTCAGAGTGCTACCAGAAAATACAGATACACCAGCATGCAAAACTATTGACAGAGGCTGGAACTGGAAAGCATCTGAGAAGAAAGATGATGGAGTTGGTTCTTTTTAGCCATCAGTAAAACTCCCCCTAACAGATTCACAAAGCAGCCAGTGAACTTCTTAAGTGAAATCTGAGTTCAATGCTTTGAGCAAGTTGACTGTACATATGTAGAAAAAATTGTAGGAAAAAAAATCTAACATTTGTATACGTTGGCAATTTAATTACACATTTGTTCAACCTGTGTGCAATTCCTGCTCAATTAATTTAAGTTGTGAAGATGACTTTTGCAAAGAAATCACCTCCAGCTAGATAGCAAATTCTTTAAAGACTATAAAATTTTAGAGTCCGTACACATTCATGGAAAAATCCTCTTGGGGCCGGGAAAATACTTCATCTTACCACAGACCGCTTGGGCCCAACCGTCTCTCTGTTACTGTTGACTTGCAAAGAAGCATTATTTCCAATCACCAATCTAAGGTATTGAGACTAATAGTAATACATGGGATTTCACCAGGGATTTAGGCTAAAATTATAGCCCCTGACTGAGGTACTACATTACACTAAAAAACTAAATAAGTTATATAATCATCATTCATTCAACAACTAAATCTAATATAACGTTAGCTCGTCAGTTGGCTAAGTACCCTTCTCCTCTGACTCCAGGACCCATCTAATGCTCATGAAGACGACTCGCTGTGGTAAAACAAACACGATGACACATGGCGTGCTGGTTGCATAATTTTAATTAACATTGTATTTTTCATGTTTATGTTAATGTACTAAGTAGCAAGCTAGCTAGTTAACGTGTGCAGGTTTTTAACATTAGCTAAATGTTAACGTTAGTTGGCCGCCTCTGCTAGAGTTCACTTGCGCTTCCATTCAACGTCGACATTAACCATTTGATTTAATACAAACGATTCGGTAAACAATCTGGCCGCTGCGGCAACCATCTGGAAATCCTATCACATGTGATAACTCAAAAAGTAATGACTGGATTCATCTTAAATTTTGTGGGTGTATTGCTATTACATCAAGGATGGACCCCATTGATTTTCACCGTGATCACTGGAACCAAATGGCCGCCATTACAGCCATCCTGAAATCCTATCACACGCGATAACTCAAATTTGCTCCCACTCATGCACATTTGGATTGTGCTGCCTTGGCGGAGGTTAGCTCTCTATGAGTGCCTCTCTAGTTACGTTTGTTGAAGCTGAGGATTTTCACCCTCCCACAAGCGTAATAAATTTTTGTGGGAACGAGGCATTACGTCTGTGGTAGGCGACTGTTATTACGTTTGTGGGATTATTACATTAAAAGCTGAAAAAGATCTTTAATGTGTTTGTGGTTTATTATGTCTGTGGGAAGTTATTATATTTGTGGGGTTAACACGCCCTATTTGAAATCGGATCTGGAAGTCTTAGAAGAAACTCAGTGTTCTCATTGGTAGGAACATGCATGCCAAGTTTTAACATCCTAAGCTGCACTGGTTTCAGAGGAGAAGACGTATACAGAAGACATACAACCAGGCCATAACATAAGCACACTGGACCTTTGGTCCAAGTGAGCTAAAGATGTAGAACAGATAAACCTTCTGTGGTATAATCAACAGCGATTGATTAATCATACCTTAACAGCAATACATGGAATAAGGGATCAACTGCAGGCCGCATCAATTATGACAATACAAAACAGGCTAATTCTTGACACAATGCTCTCAGATTCTCATGAACTACAGGCATGAGAATTTTATGCGGATTCGCGGAATTACTAGTTTTCATTGTCAGCTTCATGTGGACCATTTTTGAGATCAGTGGAAATCCGTTGAGAAAATAGCGCGCTAGCTTTGCTGTTTTTCGCTGTGTAGATCTCTCTCTCAAGCTACTGTATAAATAAACAATTTTGTCATGTCCACTTGTACATTTATTTTATTAAAATCCATTTACATGTGAATGGGAATCAGACTAGCGTTACCAGGGTACAAATTTAAAACGTGCAATTTCATTGCCAAAGCCACCTTGGATTTTTGGGGAACGCCATTTTGAGCTGTTTTCACCAACAATTTCTGCACAAAGATTACAATTTAAGCCTGGAATATGGCCAAAATAATTGAGAGGAATGATGAGGGTCACATCCGGGAGATTGACAAAGGCATCAAAGACTGTTTTAAGTGAACTTGGCTAAAATGAAGCGTTGAGTTTGTTGGAACACAGTGGAGTTTAGGAGAATTTCTCTGGAAGGTCTTAGAAATCGCTGATTTAAATGTTTGTTTTTAGTATGTTTTAGTGCTTTTAGTTGCTATTTATTTATTTATCATATTTATTCTTTTAGAGTATGTATGTTTCTGTAAGATTGCTCTGTCTTTAGTCTTCAGTGTCTTCCTCTCATTTCTGTCTTGCGGGGTCTTGTCTTTTTCATCACACTCTCTTCCCTGTATTTCGGTGAGGTAATTCCACTTCCATCTTTCTTGCTGTTCTCATTGACTATCCACACCTGAGAGTAGTTTAGAGAGGCACGGGTGATTAGTTAGATCAGAGTTAGAACTCCACCTGTTTCCCCTCTCTCCTATCACCGTCCTTGCTTTTCTAGTTCCGCCTCTCTCTACAGCTGTCCTGTGTTTAGCTGGGATTCAACTTAATTAGTTTGTGTTTAAAAGACCCACTTTTTCCCCTGCTTCTTGTCGACTCGTTTCTTCCCATAGATCATTTTGGTTAAGTCTTGTTTCTTGGTTTCGATTGTTGATTGCTCGTTTTCAGTGAATTCTCCCCTAAGTCCCGTTATTGATTGTTTGTATTACGTTGTTTGATTGCTGGTTGATTGCTTAGTAGTTCGTTCTCCCTAATTCCCATTTTGTACCCATCTGTTTAGATTCTCCTGTGTTATTCCTTTATCCCATCCATTTCCCTTTTCCTTCCCCTTCCATTCCCTTAGCTCAACCCCTATTGTCACTGTCTTTGTGCGGATTGATTTTCCGGTTACCGAATATTTCTGCTTGTCCCCTGATTCTGATTGACTATTCTGCATTACCCTGTTTGCCTGGCTATTGATCTGCTTCTGTATTTGACCATGAGCTGTGTTAACCCTAATAAACGCCCTGCCGGTGCTGAACTGCATTTGGAGTCAAAGCCTGTTCCTTTCAGAAGGTAGAGGTGCCAGGAAAAGCCTTGTGCACGTTGTGCTCAGACCTGGTCAAATATGCATCAGGGGGAGCTAAGATGTTAGAGGAACAGTATCGAACGAAGAAACATAGGGAGGACATCAGATGGACAAATAATTTGTTACCTGGAGCGAGTATTCCTAACAAGGATACAACATATGGGGTTACACCCAATGTTTAAGGTTCAGGGTGTAGAAAAGGAACAACATAAACCAACTCCACGTGTACCTGTTAGTGACCAATTCTCCAATGCTCAGGTGCAAGTGTTAAACTTTCCTGCATTTAAGTTTTCCTTAAATCACTGAAATTTGTAAGTTTGGTTTGGTGCAATTATGATACATTAGAAGACAATGGAATTTAATTGAACTGTAGTATTATGATTGCAGCAAGAGAAAATTGACAGAGAATAAGTATATAAAATGGTAACCTGGGAATCATGGTGTTTAATACTGTCAACCAGGGATAGCTAACCTATCGGATAGGGTTAGGGATAGGGCCATCTGGGCTTGCTAGAATCACCAATTTATTTATTTTTTTTAAAGATGTAATATTGTTTTCTGTCTAGTTAGCTTCGTCAAGCATTTTCTTTTACCAAGCTGGACATAGCTAAGCGTTTTTCTGGTCATTTTCCCTGTATTTATGAATTTAACTGCCCGGGATATTCTCAGCCATACCTCGGGGATGAGCATATTGGTCATAGGTCTTCCTACTAGCATTGAGACTGCTGCTAGTATTGAGACGGTCGCACAGTTTTTCCAAATGTTTTCTGGTGCATCCGTCACGCCAGAAATCATTTGGACAAAAGTTGTAGACAGCCGTACATAAAACGTTACCAGTATGCTTTCATTCCAGCAAAATCAGAAACTTTTATGACACTAAAAATACTTAGAGGCATTTCAATTGGTGAAAGAGTTAATATTGTGATGAAACAACTTAGAGGAGATAATTTTCTTGTAATAATATTCTATTAGCTTTTTGGACACTTCTTTTGACAGCCGTATTTATAACATGCAATCAATTGTCACTGTCAACAAACCCCTAGTGAGTGCAATTAGTATTTGATGTGTTCTATCTCAAGCAAACCTGATGCAACTCCCCCTGCAGCCCATTTGGGAAAATGTTTACTGTCTAGTGTTGATTGACCACCATCTAATTTATGTGTAGTGCACACTTGTGAGTATGAGCAGTGTATATTTACTCTCACCCCCCCCCCCCCCCCCTTTTTTTAAATAAGTTACTTATGTAGTAGTTGCATTATTATTTTATTGGTGGGGAATTGATGGACATGGGTTTAGCATGGTTTGGGTCAGACGTTTGAAGTCCCAGGGGTTATACGTATGTGTTGTGTCTGGAAACAAAGATATTGTTGGGGGGGGGAAAAAAAAACCTGATGCAACTAATTAAGCTGCTGATTAGCTGCATTAGGTGTGCTTTACATAACACCTGATTTGATGTAAAGAGTGCGAATAAAGGAATAGTTCCATTGTCATGCAGTATAATGTGCACTTGTTTAGCCAAGTGAGGTATGCGAAAAGCACAAAAGAAATTTATTAAGGACAGACCATTGGGAAATATGTGTTACTCTTGAAGCATTCCAAGCAGCTTTTGACAGGATTAAATACTTAGTAACCCCCCTTCCTCAATACCATGCAAAGAACCACCTGATCCACACATAAACCACCTTATTTCCCAAAAGCTTTGCAGTTGGGTCAATGGGATTAAGTATTCACTTGAAAAACAGGACATCATTGCAGGACCCAACAAGATCATTCCCTGTGGTAGGAAACTCAATCTCACACATAATGTGACATGTGACCACTCTTTAATTGGTAGAGCACACCACATGAAGTGCTGTCTTACCTACAAACACTCACATTGTGGGTTTAGCATCAATCATGTCACCAGAGCATGCTTTCCATCCACACAATTCATGTTAAATGTAACTACAATTCACTCTCACAGCAAATGCACCATGGCACAACTACTTCACCTGATACCAAACACTCAGTATAAAATCACATTTGACTGTTTCCATGATTTAAGATCCAAGAAAATGCATTGATATTTTCCCTGTGTAGGAACGAATAATGCAAGTGAAAAATATTGTAATATCATTTCCATGAAATTGGCTTCACATATTTGAACAGACTTTTGACATTTGTCATATCTGAGACATGCCTGCTTATTATAGGCTTCAAAATTTCATACTGGGAAGGATGTGTTATTCAAAGGTCTTCAGGCTTAAGACAGTGTGTCATAAAATTACCGGATATATGAATATGTATGACTCAATTAAGGATACATTTTGTGACGCCATTATTGACACCTTTATTAAAAGTAATACATTAACGAAAACATGTACAGCGCCCTCCATAATGATTGGCACCCCTGGTTAAGATGTGTAAAAAGCTTTAAAATAAAATCAATTTTTATTGCAGAAGCATACTCTCACACTAAAAATAGTAGAAAAATGTACCCTTCAACTCAAGTGAATTTTAAAGGAAAAAAATCCCTGACTAAGAAAGAATTATTTTTCATAAAATCACCTGATCCACAATTATTGGCGCCCCTAACAATCCCTAGGAAATAAATGTAATTGAAGTATTTCTATCATTTCTACAGTAGTTTACAAAGTTGATCAGAGTATCTAGGAACATTTAATTAGTAATTCATTACTTCCTGTTTCCCTGGGGTATAAATATGACGGGACACACAGGCCATTTCTCTTATCCGCTCTTCAACATGGGAAAGACAAAGGAACACACCATTCCAGTAAGGCAGACGTGTGTCGACCTTCACAAGTCAGGCAATGGCTACAAGGAAATAGCCACTTGTCTGCACCTGCCCATAACTACTGTCAGAGGAACCATAAAGAAGTTTAAAACAACTGGAACAGTGGTAAACAAGCCTGGACGAGGACGCAAGGTTATTTTGCCACCACGCACAGTGAGGAGGATGGTAAGAAAAATAAAAAGTTGTCCAAAGCTCACTGTTAAAGAATTGCAACAAATGGTGGCATCTTGGGGTCACAAAGTCTCCAAAACAACCATCAGATGCTATCTACATGCCAACAAGCTGTTTGGGAGGCATGCACGGAAAAAACCTTTTCTCACTCACAATCATAAACGCAAACATCTGGAGTTCGCCAATCGGGACTGGGACTTCAACTGGGACTGTGTGCTTTGGTCAGATAAGCCAAGATAGAGCTTTTTGCCAACAAACACTCTAAGTGGGTCTGGTGGAACACAAAAGATGAGTATGCAGAAAAGCACCTCATGCCCACTGTGAAGTATAGGGGAGGATCGGTGATGCTGTGGGCCTGTTTCTCTTCCAGAGGCCCAGGGAACCTTGTTAGGGTGCATGGCATCATGAACGCTTTGAAATGCCAGGACATTTTAAATCGAAATCTGGTGGCCCCTGCCCGAAAGCTGAAGTTGGGTCGTCACTGGGTCTTTCAGCAAGATAATGACCCTAAACATGTGGGCAAACCTACACAGAAATGGTTCACCAGACACAAAATCAAGCTCCTCCCAAGGCCATCTCAGTCCCCAGACCTCAACCCCATTGAAAACCTGTGGAGTGAGCTGAAGAGGGGAGTGCAGAGGAGAGGACTCAGGTCACTGGATGATTTAGAGAGATGGTGCAAAGAGGAATGGTCGAAGATCCCTCTTTCTGTATTCTCCCATCTTGTGAAACATTATAGGAGGAGATTAGGTGCTGTTTTGTAGGCAAAAGGGGGTTGTACAAAGTATTAACATCAGGGGTGCTAATAATTGTGGCACACATGATTTGATGTAAAATAATTCTTTCTTAATGTAGGATTTTTTTCCCCAATGAATAAATGCACTTGAATTAAAGGGTGGATTTTCCTCGTTTCAGTGTGGTCCTTTATTATGAAGAAAAAAACTTAATTTATTAGAAGCTAAAGAACACAACTTAACAAGGGGTGCCAATAATTATGGAGGGCGCTGTATCTATCATCGAAGTTTCAAATATAAACGACACAGACAATAATAAAGAAAAGTGCTATTTTTTCCATGTAAAGGGAAACGTCTTTTGACAATAACTCAGAGTCCTATCCAATAATCCACTGGTTCTTAAACTCAGTCCTGGGGACCCACTGTGTATGCTTTTGTTCTAACCACAATTGCAATCCCAGAATTAACAAATTGTCGGGCTAGAGTGATGTTCCACTCTCTTAAACCACATTGATAGAAATGACCATGCATTTCAAGATTTTTAAAAGGCCATTGTTAATCTTGTACAACCCCAATTCCGAAACAAGTTGGTACAAAGTGTAAATTGTGAATAAAATCAAAATGCGATGACTTTCAATCACATCAAGCAGTATTTTATTCACAATAGAAAAAAGATTACATAGCAAATGTTGAAACTGAGAAATTTTACAATGTTTTCCACAAAATGAGCTCATTGCAAATTTGATGGCTGCTGCAGGTTTCAAAGAAGTTGGGACAGGGGCCTGTTTACCTATGTGTAGCATCCGCTCTTCTTTTCAACACAGAGGAGGCATCTGGGCATTGAGGACAAGTTTCTCGGGTTTAGCCATTGGAATTTGAGACCTTTCTTGTTCCAGCTGTTGGAGAGTTTTGGGTCTCCTTTGACGGACTTTTTGTTTAATATGCGCTAAATGATCTCAATCGGTGAAAGATCAGGACTGCAGGCAGGCCAGTTCAGCAAACAGACTCTTCCACTACAAAGCCATGCATAATAGCTGCAGCATGTGGTTTTGCATTGTCCTGCTGAAATACACAAGGCCTTCTCTGGCGGAGCATATGTTGCTCTAAAACCTTTATACACCTGTCAGCATTCATGGTGCTTTTTAAAACATGCAAGTGTCCCACACCACATGCACTAATACATCCCCATACCATCAGGCTTTTGAACTGAACGCTGATAACAGGAGGGGTGGTCTTTCTCTTCTTTAGCCCGGAGGACACAACGCTCATGATTTCCTACAAGAATGTCAAATTTGGACTCGTCTGACCACAGGATTCTTTGCCACTTTGCTACAGTCCATTTTAAATCAGCCTTGGCCCAAAGAACACGGTGGTGCTTCTGGATCATGCTCAACAATGGCTTCATTTTTGCATGATAGAGTTTAAGGTGGCATCTGTGGATGGCACGGCGAACTGTGTTTACAGACAGTGGTTTCTTGAAGCATTCCTGGGCCCATTTAGTAATGTCAATAAGAGAATCATGCCGGTGAGTCTGAGGGCCCGAAGATCACGGGCATCCAGTAAAGGTCTTCGGCCTTGTTCCTTATGCACAGAGATTTTTCTAGTTTCTCTGAATCTTTTTATGATGTTATGCACTGTCCATGATGAGACCTTCAAAGCCTTTGCAATTTGACGTTGAGGAACATTGTTTTTACAGTATTCCACAATATTTTTATGCAAGACTTCAAAGGTTGGAGAGCCTCTGGCCATCTTTACTTCTGAGAGACTCAGCCTCTCTAAGACATCCCTTTTATAGCCAATCATGTAGACATCCCTTTTATAGCCAATCATGTTACACATCTGATGCCAGTAAGCTCAGTTACTTGCTAAATGTTCTTTCAGCTGATTATTTTATGCATTAATAGCTTTGTTGTGGTTTTCTTCAACATATTGAGGTTACCCCATCCTCAAGCAATTGGAGAGAGACAGATTCTGAAAAAGAAAATTAGGCTTTATTGTGTCATGTTGATAAATGTAAAGCCGAGTTCCAGCTGCACAAGAAGAACTCCACTCCAGAAGGACAGACTGTAGCTCTTATAGCTCTCATTCTCGCACTACCATTGGATAGGTAACCTGAGATCCCAGTTAGGTAATCCTTCAGGAATTCAACGCAAAGACGCATGCGCATCACCTCAAGAGACGTACAGCCACACCCAGCAAGAGATACACAGAGATACAGAGACAGAAAATACAGCCAGATGAATACGATGAAAAAAAAAGATACCATTGGATGAATTCGATGCATATCACATTATTACAAATGATTCAATTGATTATGTTTTCAGTAGCAACTAATGATTTTGCTGAACAAATATTGATCAAAGCTACAGAAATCAAATACATCCTCTGATTATGTTTTTTTGGATCAACTAAACAGAAGCCTGCTTACTAATCAAAGCTACAGAAGCGTGCTGCTTATATGTGTGTGAGCTGCTCATGCATGTGTGAACTGAATTGCTTGTATATGTGTGTCTATCTGTGTGTGAACTGCTTGTATGTATATTTGTCTGTGTTTTATGCTGTTTTATGAGTACGTGTCTGTCTGCTGCCTACATTATATGATTATTGATTATTAATAAGAGCAATGAATGAATAATGATTAATGTATATACATATATATATGAATATATATATATATATATGTATATATATATATATATATATAAAATCAATATTAGTGTATATAATGAATAATGCTGAAATAAAATCTTCAACAGCTTTTTCAGCCCTTTTTTGCTTGTGTCCCAACCAGAGTTGGGTTCAAGTAGTTTCAAGAATTCGATGAAAGTATTTTCTTTTTAATATATAAGTGTTGTACTTGTATTGGAGTACTTCCTATTAATGTGTTCTTGTACTTGTATTCAAGTACTTTTCAAAGTTCTTGACCAATCTGTGTCCTAAGTGCTGACAGAGATCAGTCACGTACTTGAAAAGTACTTGGATTCACGTGCATATACTCATTATTAGGTATTATTAGGCATTAAGCCTAATAATATTATGAAGCCTAATGCCCAATATTAGGCATTATTAGGTAGTATTATTAGGTAGTACAAATACAAGTACTATGATATGTAAAAATAATTGCTTGCATTCAATTCTCAAAAGTACTTCAAAGTACTTGGATCCAACTCTGGTCCCAACTTTTTTGAGACCTGTTGCAGCCAGAAAATTTGAAATAAACTTGTTTTGTGGATAAAAATGTAAAATGTCTCAGCTTCAACATTTGAAATATTATCTAAGTTCTATTGTAAATAACATATTGGCTCATGTGGTATGAAAGTCATTGCATTTTGATTTTATTCACAATTTACACTTCGTCCCAACTTTTTCAGAATTGGGTTATATTTATTTTGTGATATTCCAAATCAGCAAGCCAAGCCAGGCCAAAGTGGAAGAATGAATTAACTCGTCAAATTAAAACTGAGATGAATCACTTAGCAGGTGTTTAAGTTCTTTCCAAATGTTTTTCCTGAAACCAAACACAAAAATAACAAACACATTTGACTTATTTTAATATGCTTGGTCTTTGAATTCTAAATTAGCAGATTTATGGTTAATTATGCTTGGCTCAAATCTGATATTTTTGCCTTAATGTGACACAGAGCAAATGTTTTCAGGGCTTTATGGATGCAGGAATCCGATCTTCAAATTAGAATTGAGCCACTATGTAGTTGGATAAAAATCTGATACACTCCCACGAGACACCAATAAGAGCAGTCAGATCGGAATCCATGCGGCTTTTTGCCCGGAAACCTAGGAAAAGCCACAGGAAAATCCAAGGAATAATAAGAAAAATTCAATAAAAAAGAAAAAATGAAAATAAATCATATCATAAATAAACTTGGGCTTTCAGTCAAATACATGATTTTTTTAGACCAAACCAGGTAGACAATCTTATTTCAAAAACACTCCAGTATTTTTAAAACCCATTTGTATTTTAGAGGAGCTAAACTTGGCCTAAACCCTAAAACTAAACCACATTAGCACCCTTGGCACTTAGGCATTTTTCCATAGAACCCTTCAAGGTAAGATAAGGAACCTCCCATGTTCAGTTTGTCAGTTCTGCTAATGCAGGAAAGAAAGACAAAATCTTGGGGGATAAAAGACATGGCGAAGCTCCTTTTGGGTCATTCCATGTAAAATGTCCACATGGCTCCCACTCGACCATCTCAGATTTGGCTGAAAAAATTCCAGCCGGTGCATTCACCTCCTAAAAGCAGAAATCCAAAATTCTAGTTCAAAACTCCTCATAGTAACATCAGAAAAAAATATTTTTGCATCTAAGTTCTGGCCCAGATATTTCTGAGGAGCCACTTTCACGTGGCTATATCTAGAGATGTATTTCAGGTAAGTCCTTCAAATTTTCAGGGGTGAAAATATGCTACTATAACCTAATGAATATGGACTTAAAAAGGTGTCCCTTCAGTTTATCATGTATTTCTGGGTGCTTAAAGTTGCTCGAAAATTTTACTGTACTCTGCGGTAGCATATTTAAAGTACTGTAAAAAGTCTAAGTTCAAAGACAGGGATTTGGTATTGCTCATACAGCTTCCCATATATTTTGTGTATTTTTTATTATAATTCTGGCCCCCTCTTATGTATAATCTAGAATATATTGAGGCTTGAAAATGAAAAAAATACTTATTTTTTTGCTATTTTTTCACATTTAATAACAAAACAATGACACCATCCACTAACATCAAATTGATTTTTCGAAAGATTAGATGCCTGCATCAAAGGCATATTCGAACATAATTTTATAAAATGTACAGTAAATGATATAAACTCATCAAAGTGCTTTATATCATAATTGATAAAGGGAAAAATTACCAAAAAATGAAAATTCCCTCATCATATATTCACTCCAAGGCTAATTGAAGGTTCGGTTGTCCTCAAAAAAGTTTTGGAGTTTTTCACCAAAATGTCCAATGTAGCCAGTCCTCAGGAAAAGTGAAGTTCCATGACTTGGAGGACTCAAAATATGAAGAAGACCAAGGAAACTTGGGGTAGCCTCGAACTTGTGTTTACATGCAAGCAGTGAACTATGCGATAAGTCACCATGCGCGCAGATCTCCCTATTACGTTTACAGTTTAATTTTAAAACTTTCGTACAAAAAAGAAAATGTCAAAGGACTTCGATATGGAAGAGGAGCATTGTTTCTTTGCTCAGCCTTATTTGTTTGAGTCAGAATATACAGACAACGAACTCCGACATATGGACGAGGCAGCCGCAGCTAAACCAGACCAACAGGCTACCGCAGACTACAGAGAGAGAGCAATGGAAACCTGGTGGTTTAGTTGTACGGAATGTGAACCACTGCAAACCGAAGAAGAGAGCCTTTGTAGCATGGAATGGGATTTGATAATGCCACTACTGGAGGATCTTCATGTCTCCACTAACGAGAGCACTGCTGCTGAACCACCATTACTTACCCGTGTTGTTCTGGATATGGTGTTCCATATGCCGAAAATCAACTGGAAGAAACAACCAAGACCCGCAGGACCACACGGCACGCCGTCAGTAGAGTAAGTACCGTTTTCTAGTATTCCAAATGCATAACACAATTTGTATTATAATGCATCTTAAATCTTATCATGTGCTCCGCCAGTGCCAAATTAAAGTATTACTTATTTACTTTTTTCCACAGTCAGTGTCGGCTGGTGGCATACCCGGGTGGATTGGAGAGGGTCTTGAAAGGTCAAAGACTGGGCAAAGACAACAGGAAAGTTTTACTGTCCTGTGTTGTCGCAGTCATTCGTCACAATTACCCTTCTCCCACTGGACTGTACCTGGGATTTAAAGAGTCAGAACAAGCTTTTGAAATTATTTAAAGGAGTCATTCCATCTCATTTCAACAAATCTGAGGAAATTTTGTTGCATGACCTCCTCTGATCATCTCCAAACTTTTTTTTTAACTATCCCAACATAAGAATAGATTACTTGCAAAGTTTTAACATCATATGATAGCTATTTGCTAAGTTATAAAATATTTAAATCCCTATTTTTCCACTCGGAAATTGATATTTTAGGTAGAAAGGCTTGATTTAGGAAGATAATACTGGGAACTGACTGATGATATAGACTTACAAGTGATCTGAAGGGTTCAAACACCTTAACAATAGAGCAGGAAAAAAAATTTGGAATGAATATACCCATTTCTCTGTGGTACAGGGCAATTTAAAAATTTGGCGAAAATGGCATTTTTCAAGAATTTAGGCATTTTTTTCACAAATTTTAATAAGTAACAAGGTTCATATGTTATAAAAATCTCAAAGTACCTTAAAAGTTCTCTCTAACCTAAAAATATCCAAGAGCTAGCTAGTCTCCTTAGACCTCAAAACGATGCCTATTTATGAAACAGACTGAAAAACACCATACATATATTGGCACAGAAACCAATGTGGGACATGGAGTAGAAACATGAAACTTTGTCTGTATAACAATAAACATCTGAATAATTGATATCTGAAGTATCAACATTGTTTCTTGAATCCTTCATGGCCAATTTAACCAAGAAATGCACTATGTTTTATAGGCGTTTTTTTTAGGAATTCTAACTAATATATTGCAGTTAAAATGAGTTATATTGCCTTAGGTCCCATGTAAAACATGTAATTTGTCCCCAACTTATCACACCACTATTTCTTTCCTTTGAACTGCTTGAATTTCTCTGAAATCAGGCCATCATCTGCACCAGATATGTGGTACTGTCCACCACGGCGTGTTGAAGGACCAGTGATTGGACAGAGGATGTGGGCTGTAGGCACCCACACTACGTCATCCTTTCTAGGCCATGTGAACTTCTTGCTGGGACCTTTTGGGTGCATGAATTTCACTTGCAAATCTTCAAATTCAGCTGATAAGTCAAATACGATACCGATCCACCAGCTGTTGTCATAGACACAAGCGACATATTGGCCAGGAAGAATAGTGAGGGGCTGAGAATCAGGGCCTGGCTCCTGGAGAACTCTGTTTTTGTCAGGTTCTTGCTTGGACACAGAACAGATGAAGCCATCATCAGTTCCTGAAACTCTGCTCACTTTGAGTTGTGTCTCTGATTCTGGCACAAAGCAATGATTGTCCCTTATTCCTGTGACTGACCTCGCATTTGTAAACCTTGCTTCCAATTTCTCTCCATTGGAAAGGACTTCTTCTTTGTTCACATAGAAGAACTTTATGCCAGGTATGTGCTGTCTCGCCCATGTGAAGAGAGCTTCTGGTGTGAGGATGTGGCCTTCACGGGGACTCTGGAGACTTGCCCGAGCTGCTAGTCGTTTAACTGTGCCCCCTACCCCGTCACATGGTCCCTTTCCATGAGATGTTGCAAAAAAGTGCCACTCAGCTGTCGCTCCAAAATCTGCACTGTGATTACACAGGTTTGACATGTTTTTGAAGTTCTTGTATTGCGATGCCGCTCCATCAGAAACGTAGATGAACTTCTTAACAGCTGGGTACTGTTCCATCAGGTAGGACACAAGGACTGTTTGAAATGTGTGAACGGCCACAGTATCATGCTTGAGATAATCACTGACAATGCAATAACTTAGTGCCTTCAATTCTCCATTAAGTTTCACATAGGCTACAAAGGGATGAAGGGTTGCTTGGGAATTATCCCAATGGAAACCTTGGGCTGCATCTTGAATGATAAATGAGTAGTTTTCTGAAAAATCACCACACAAAACGACTGTGTCATCAGGTAAGTTTTCTTTGATACTGGACAAATGGGCACTCTGGGCTTTTGCTATAAAGTGATGCTTGGTCAGTTGGTCCACTTTTGTGACCAGGTTATTAATGAATGCAGCACAAGACTCCGCCTGTGTCACAAGTGTAGTACGGTCAGTGTGCACCCACTGCTTGTACCTGATTATGTCCTCATCATCTGTGTCTTCCTGCAACTGAGTCTGCAGGTACTCTCTCAGCCCAGCCTCTCCAGGACAGTGCTCACATCTGTGGAGCATGCACTCCTTGCTCTTCTCATCACACACCATTTTCTGGATGAGGGTGTGGTAGGTCACCTCTGGGCCTATACATGGAGTCATCAGCTTAACGTTCTGATGTATGGTGCACACACAAACAGAGTGGGTCCCCTTGGCCCCTACTGTGATGCACCATTTTGGTCGCAACTCACAAAACTTTGAGATGCCTATTTTCACCTCAAACTTCTCCTTGAAGGCCCTGTGCACTTCATTCAGGTTGCAGAGAATGAGCCGCTTCTGCATTTGTACTCTCTTACCATCTTTCTTCACAGAGACATAATCTTTCATTCCAGGACACATCCGACTTATATCGTCTGATTCGTAGAAGTCTACCACCTGCTGCTTGACCTCTGCTGTTATCCCATGGCCAGATTTTGCCTTTGGATTTGCAAGAACACCATCAGATTTCCTTAAATCCCTGGATTTCCTCACCAAGTAGTTAGTAACTCCAAATTCTGAAGCAGTCTTTTCTATTGTCCAAGATGCTGGTGCTAGCGTTAGAATTTGTACCTGCTCCTGCTTGGGAGATATTCTGCACTTTTCCTTAAGGGCCTCTAGCAGCACCTGATAGTCTAGGCAGATGCAATCATGATGCTCATCTCCATCTTTTGTTGCCTTGGATGTGGTTGCTGTGCCACCTACTGCATCCAGCTGTTCTGAGAGCCTCTTCTGTGCTTTTGCTACCTTCTTCTGGGTGTAGATGTCAACTTGTGACTTGTTCAGCTTATTTACTTTCAGAGGTGAGCAGCCAATAGCAGTCAGGGTCTCGTTCAAAGGTGAGAATGCCACTGATCTTTCTTCAGGTACATACCAAGGGTCAGTCTGACTGTCTTCTGACATGCTGCTCTCTTCACAGGTTTCAATTTTCTTGTAGCATTGAGGACAGACCTTCATGCCAGGCTTCACATTCATATACCCTTTTGACTGTAAAGTTTTGGCTGCCTGTATGTCAAGAGAGCGGAGACTTTTCCTGACACTAGCCTTGTGACATCTGAAAGGGTCGCAACATGCTTTCTGTAAAAATTCATATTTGTTCAAATACAGTTTTTCATGATGCATGCATACTGAAGCATCTGCAGGTATTTCAGACCCACTTCGCATTAAAAGAAGTTCTTGTTCATTGTCTGTGTAGGTACAAAATTTCCGCAGGCCCATCTTCCTGCAGTAAGTTGTCTTATGGCATTCCTCTGAGGAGGCTGTCCTGAGAATGCAGTCTGGGAGTGATGCCATTTCTCCTTATTCAGTTACTGTATGAAAGAAAAAACAATGTCTATATAATAATTAACTTCAGATATGCCCTTTGTAACTTATACTACGATGCTGATGCTTCAGATTCATCTTTCATCTTTAGTTGGTCATGTAAATGGTTCCTAAAAACAAAAACGAGGATCAAAATATATAGTAAATTGATTCAGCAGTTGCTCATCTTTGGCACAAGAAACAAATATGAAAGTAAGTTCACACATACTTCACACATACTAGTTCCTCCAAAAAAAATTTGAACCGCGTACCATGTATCCCACATGCACTTTTTAATGCCTAAAGTTAGGCTATTTTGGGTCTACACCTGAGTTCAACAGCCTATAAATCAATAAATAAGCTTTATTTTAATGTTTTAAAACTTTTACCTTATGCAACTTTCATCAGTAAAGAAGAAAATTCATTCTTTCAATGTCTTTTCACAAGAATAAGTCCTAAAATTGAGGCATGAAAAACCCAAAATAAAGTCGCCCATGAAATAATAAGGATATTTTGGGAAATTCCACAGTCCAGTATTTTTTTATTTTCATTCATTTCTATACTTTTCTCACCAGAAGGGTAAAAGTTTTGGAAGGGGAAAAAATTCTGACCATGTAAAAGGAGTATAAATTACTTTTTTTAGTAGTTTAAAACCCTAAAATCATAGGCGAGGATTAAGTTTGGACTGACTATGGGTATTAGATTAGATCATTACTGCTTACTGTATGTTTATAACCATAAAACTAAGTTGCATTTGTTCATAAAATTACCCAAATAAAGCCCAAAAAAAAGTTTGGGAGGATCTGAGAAAGTGGTGCAACAAGCATTTGTTGAATTGACATGGAATGACTCAAAGACATTTTAATTGAGTGCTATTTTGCTGCATACTTTTTCATATTGTCCCACTGTACTACATCTGGGACTGGTTCAGGTCTGGTGAACTATAAAGAATTGCCTTATTATGACAAATGACAAGGGAGAGTCAGGGAAAGCTGCATGAGTCACTTTTATTTAAAAAAAAAAAATATATATATATTTGTTTTTTGCTTTGTGCAGTAAATAACAACCACCATCAATATTAAGTCACATTCAATCTTTACTCCTAGGGAGACCATTTTGCATATTGCAGGGGTTACAGAATCAAGAATCAAGCCTTTATAAAATTGGAGTTATGATAGTTATCCAAGCAAATGAACTAAAAGTTCAACTAGGTGTAAAATATTTTAGATAATTTGCATACCTATGATTCAACTGCCTTCACAAAGAGTTGTATCCGTATTGTTATACATATTTTGAACTTACTTGATCTTGCTCATGACAATCTGAGAAAAGAAGCTGTACACACACTACTTGCTTAATCAAGATGATTGCTTTTCTATGGCCTCTTGTTTGTCAGGCTGTGTGCTGTGTGCTGTGTACGCAGATAGTGAGGGAATAGGTGCATGTGACAATTTGTTCTTGAACTTGATGGTAGGGTAAGGTGACCAGTTTTCTGAAAGGCAAATCTGGGACATTTTCAGCGGAGCGGTGAAAAATCAGTAAATATTATCAAAATGAAATAAAAATGGGGACAAGTGCTTTTTCATGCTTTTATTGAAGCAATTCTTACCTTTCTGGCATTTTTAAACTTTTCTTTTGTATCTTAAAATGCTCCTAATAAGCGTACGGCACACTAAAATGTTAAATAAATCCACCAGGTGTTGAAACTCTTCAATATTCAGTTCTCATATATTTATGATTTAAGTCTGACCAATCATTTTCTTTGGTCCAAATTAAATGATTTGCCAAGCTTTCTGTCTATCATCCGTCGCAACGCCCCTTCCAGTTGCCTACCGCTGTCACCGCTTGCCTCTCTGGCAGAAAAAAAAAACATGGATTTGACTGTAAACAAACTGGTTCTGAAATGCTATAATTACAATAATAAAGGTAACTAAACGTTACGAGGGCATTTTATACCACATATAGAATGGAATAATATGTCATTACTGTTGGTTAGTTTTCACTTACCGGTGCCTCTGTATCTGACTCCATTCACCCGTTTCACTCTATCATGAAAAGAAACATTGCAGCGTGAGTGAAACGGGTCAATGGAGTCAGATTCAGGGGCACCAGTAAGTGAAAACTTACCAACAGTAATTGAATAATATTTAATTATATATGTGGTATAAAATAAACGTCCTCGTAACACTTAATTACTTTTAGTTATATTTCTTTCGCAGGTGAAGTCTGGCAATCGAAGGGAAGAGGGTGGGACTTTGGAGGGAGGCAGGGTTGATCATGTTCAAATTTTTACTAAGTGCCGTGTAACATGCTAGAAAGGCAAGAATTGCTTTAAACAAAAGGCTGAAATCAATCCACTCCGTGTGTCCACCTTCGTAGCCTCCGCCTCAGGACCGAGAAGCAAGCCATGGGTGTCACTCTCAAAATATTCAACAAGACAACCTTAAGATTTGAAAATGCCTACCGATAAAGATTATTTTAAGTGATGAAAAAGTGCGACGTCCATCACTGAATCTTGAAAACTGTAACTTCAGGGTACCCTGGTGGCTCATCAGTCTAAGTGCGCATATCATAAAGGCTGTGTCCTTCCTGCAGCGATCTGGGTTCAATTCTGGCTCGGGTCATTTTCTGCATGTCTTCCCCCATTCTTCTCCCCAACCTTCCTGTCTCGCTCTACACTGTATAAATGTCAAATAAAGGAAAAATTTACAAAAAAAATCTTTAAAAATAATTTTAAAAAACATTAAAAAGTCTTTATATTGGTTTCGACAACTATGTGCGGTTTTTGCTAAATACATGCCACTAACCATGACGAGGCGAAATTGTTAAATAACCTAAAAGACAAATGAGTCTCTATTGAGTTGACGCTCAAGAAATTGGGCAGAGGTGAGAAGTAAAACGCGCTGCCAGTGGGCGTTGCTCCATTGAAATGAATGCAACCTATTTTTGACACGCGTCTCAGCCTCCAGTGGGTGTTATGCTTTAGACTGTCAATGATGTCAGCTCACACAAAATAAATAAGTTCATACCCAACATACCATTTTACGCGGTCACCGGTCTCATCTTCTCTCCTTTCTGCGGCCTCTTTGCTGTTGATGCTGCTGAGTCTGGTCGTGTTTCCGGAGTGCGTCACTGAGTACGTCATTCGTCTTCTCTGCCGATGAGAGTAACTGGCTACCATAATAACCGGTGTTTGAGTCTGCGCGTGTTTTCCCCACATTCAGTGTTAAAATCGGGGACATTTTCGGGGACAGCTATAACCGGGGACAGGTCACCCAAATCGGGGGCTGTCCCCGGAAATCGGGGACGTCTGGTCACCATATGGTAGGGTCTAGGCGTCACTATAGAACTTGTACCACCAGATTCTGACGGAACGTTTGGATTGTTGGTACATACAGTGGTGCTCGAAAGTTTGTGAACCCTTCAAAAATTTTCTATATTTCTGCATAAATATGACCTAAAACATCATCAGATTTTCACACAAGTCCTAAAAGTAGATAAATAAAACCTAGTTAAACAAATGAGACAAAAATATTATACTTGGTCATTTATTTATTGAGGAAAATGATCCAATAATACATATCTGTTAGGGGCAAAAGTATGTGAACCTCTAGGATTAGTGATTCATTTGAAGGTGAAATTAGAGTCAGGTGTTTTCAATCATTGGGATGACAATTAGGTGTGAGTGGGCACTCTGTTTTATTTAAAGATCAGGGATCTATCAAAGTCTGACCTTCACAACACACGTTTGTGGAAGTGTATCATGGCATGAACGAAGGAGAGTTCTGAGGACCTCAGAAAAAGCGTTGTTGATGCTCATCAGGCTGGAAAAGGTTACAAAACCATCTCTAAAAAGTTTGGACTCCACCAGTCCACAGTCAGACAGATTGTGTACAAATGGAGGAAATTCAAGACCATCGTTACCCTCCCCAGGAGTGGTCGACCAACAAAAACCACGCTAAGAGCAAGGCGTGTATTAGTCGGCGAGGTCACAAAGGACCCCAGGGTAACTTCTAAGCAACTGACGGCCTCTCTCACACTGGCTAATGTTAATGTTCATGAGTCCACCATCAGCAGAACACTGAACAACAATGGTGTGCATGGCAGGGTTGCAAGGAGAAAGCTACTGCTCTCCAAAAAGAACATTGCTGCTTGTCTGCAGATTGCTAAAGATCACGCTGTAATGTGAATATAGGCCACTGGATGGCAGTATTTACCTTTTTTTTTATTCAGCTCAGACTGGAGCTATGTTTAGACATGTCCTGGACATGTCTGGGGCAAGTCCCCGAAAATTAAAAAAAAGAGGTCTAAATGTGGATGGGGTCTGCAAAAGAGTATATAATGAAAAGAATAGAGACAGTAAAGTAGTAGGAGAAATTGCAAGAAGAAGGATACATGCGACCAGACCTGTCATTTCTGTTCAAGACCTGTGAAGTTTCTTTTGTGGATTTTTGCCTGTGTTTGAGCATTTTCCTTACCCAGGACATCACCAAGCCACCCCAACAAACAAAGGGACTGTAAATATTTCAGTTTTTTTTTACTAATCAATCTTGGTCAGTTAGTAAGTTGTTATTAGTCTTTGTCTTTGTTTAAAAATTAAATGTGTTTACGTTTTTAAAACTGTGTCTGTCATCCCTTGCTGTTGCTGTTGTGTTGTAGATTGTAATAAAAAATTGGGGCCATAACAAATTGGGGGCTCGTCCGGGATAGACCATTTTGTGAGTCATTTATTAAAAATCTAACATTTCAGATTGTAAAATTGTTTTTGTGAATTTTCCTATATAATTATATTGACAACAGCAATGGATGATTTCTTGGCATCACCAACCGTAGGGGTTTTGAAGTCTTTTAAAAAGACCGAACTGTTGGAAATATGCAGACATTTGGAGCTGACAGAGGTAAAACCAGCCATGCGAAAAGCAAGACTGGCTAGAGAGATAGTTGAATATTACATTGATGAAAATGTGTTTGCACCAGGAGATCTGGAACAGTTTCCAATGGAAAATACAAATATAGAAATGGAACTTAAATTAAAAATGCTAGAGATTGAAAGGGAGGAAAAAGAAAAACAAAGAGAATTTGAGAGAGAGAAAGAGGAAAGAGCAGAAAGAGAGAGACAGAGACAGAGAGATTTTGAATTAGAGAAGTTGGATAGAGAAGAAAGACTCCAAATGGAGAAACTAAAAATTAAAATTGAAACAAAAAATAAATTTTGTGCCAGTCAGGAGGTAAAACTGGTGCCTCCATTTTCTGAAAAGAACGTAGACAACTATTTCCAGTGTTTTGAAAAGGTAGCAAAGAGTTGCCAGTGGCCAAAGGAACACTGGCCTCTGATGTTGCAAACTGTCCTCAAGGGTAAAGCTCAACAAGCCTATTCGGCTTTGTCTGCAGATGATTCCTCTGATTATGAGGTTGTCAAAAAGGTTATTTTGAGAGCTTATGAGTTGGTTCCAGAGGCTTACCGACAGAAATTCAGAGGTCTGAAGAAATCTGAAAATCAGACTTATGTTGAATTTGCTAATGAGAAGCAGGTCTGCTTTGAGCGCTGGTGTACTTCTATGGAGGTCAAGGATGATTTCAACTCACTAAAAGAGATGGTGTTAGTTGAAGAATTCAAGAACTGTGTTAAGGATGATGTTAAGACCTACCTTAATGAGAAGCAAGCACTGAATTTGCAATCAGCTGCCAAACTTGCAGATGAATATGTTCTCACACATAAGTCCAAATTTCAGTCTAGCAGTAACAATAGATGGTCCCAATTTCAGAAAAAGGGTTACGCAGATACCCAAGATTCCTCACCCAAAGACAAAGACAAATCTGGTGATGGTGCTCAGAAATCCAGTAACAGGTCTGATCAAAGTGTGAAAGCTGACAGTGACAAAAGTGGTCTAGTTTGCAGTTATTGCAAGAAATCTGGTCATGTTACAACTAACTGTTGGATCCTTAAAGCTAAGAAAGAAAAAGACAAGGATACCAAACCAAATGCCTTTGTGAAAACAAGGTTAGAAACCCCTGTAGTAGATAACCGATCTGCTAAATTACCTGCTTCTTGTGGGGCTAAAAAGCCTGATACAGCTGACTTTGTGAGGGAGGATTTGTGGCTCTGAATGAGCATACTACTCCTATCCCCATATATATCCTAAGGGATACCGGAGCTTCTCAGTCACTCTTGTTGATGGACTCCTTGGAGTTACGTGATGAGACCGCTTCAGGGGATTTCATACTTGTACAAGGTATTGAAGAGAGGACTGTATCTGTACCCCTGCGCTCTATATTCTTGAAGTCAGATTTAGTTACAGGACAGGTAAAGGTGGGACTTATGTCAAGTCTACCTATAAAGGGTGTTTCTCTGTTGCTAGGTAATGACCTGGCTGGGGGCAAAGTAGTTTCCCCTGTACATCTTACTTCACAGCCGAGCACTGAAGATGGGGATGAGGACCCATCTCTGGATCCTTCTTGCGCAGTGACTCGTGCTATGGCCAAGGAGGCTAAAGAAGATGATGTTGTGGTGCCGCCCAGCACATTGAATAGTCAGGACTCAGGTGGTTTGCCTCATGACTCTGATTGGCCTACTATGGTTTCTCCGTTTGAGGACTTATCAGATACTTTTATCAGTTCTCTATTCAGCCAGCCGGATGGGTCTGGTGATTCTGATGTGTCTGGAGACTTGTCTCTGTCCAGAAAGCGGTTGATTGAGGAGCAAACTAATGATCCTGAAATTTGTGAACTAAAGAGGAGAGCCCTTCCTGATAAAGAAATAGACGCAGTTCCAGTTGGGTATTATCTCAAGGATGGTGTGCTGATGCGGAAGTGGCGCCCTCCTGATATCCCTGCCAATGCAGATTGGGCAGTGGTCAGGCAAATTGTTGTTCCGAAGGTCTACAGGAATGAGATCTTAACAATGGCTCATAGTTTACCTTCAGGAGGTCATCTTGGTGTTAACAAGACTGTTGATAAGATCATGAAACACTTCTTTTGGCCTGGGCTTCGGAAAGACGTTTCCAACTTTTGCAAAACCTGTCACACTTGTCAGGTAGTTGGAAAACACCAGTTAGACCCACCTGTAGCTCCATTGCAGCCTATCCCAGCATTTGGGGAGCCATTCTCTAAGGTCATTGTTGATTGTGTTGGTCCATTACCCAAGACTAGATCTGGAAATCAGTACTTGTTGACAATCATGTGTGCATCTACCAGATTCCCCGAAGCCATACCTCTACGTAACATCAAGGCAACTGCAATCTCGAAGGCTTTGATAAAGTTCTTCACGTTGTTTGGCCTTCCCTGGGAAATTCAGTCAGACCAAGGTAGCAATTTCACTTCAGGATTGTTTCAGCAGGTTGTGTATGAACTAGGTGCAAAGCAGATTCTTTCTAGTGCCTATCATCCAGAAAGTCAGGGTGCCTTAGAGCGGTTTCATTCCACTCTCAAGACAATGATGAGGGCTTATTGTTATGACCATGAGAAAGACTGGGATGAAGGTGTTCATTTGCTGTTGTTTGCAGCTAGAGAAGCAGTGCAGGAGTCTACTGGATTCAGTCCATTTGAGCTAGTGTTTGGTCATGAAGTGAGAGGACCTTTGCTATTATTGAGTAAACAATGGCAAGAGGAAGAGCCGCACATCAATCTGTTAGACTATGTTAGCAAGTTCAAGGAAAGATTGCGTGCAGCTTGTGACCTAGCCAAAGAGAACTTGAAATCAAGTCAGGGAAAAATGAAAACTTGGTATGATCATAAGGCTAGAAGCCGTGAGTTTAAACCAGGAGACAAGGTCCTTGTGTTGTTTCCCTTGCAGTCCAATCCATTGCAGGCTAGATTTCATGGTCCTTATGAAATTCTGACAAAACTCAATGATCTCAATTACATTGTGAAGACTACAGATAGGAGAAAACCAAAACAATTGTGTCACATTAACATGCTGAAGCCTTATCATGACAGAAATGCTAGGGTTGCAGCTGTGACTTCAGATTCTCCTATGGCCGAGATTTGTGAAGATGAGGGGGAGTTTCAAGATGATGAACCTGGAATTAAAGCTGAAGTTCTTTCATGTAAATTGTCAAATTCTGAAGTGTTGCAAAATCTTGATGTAAAACTCCAGCACTTTGAACCCTCACAGAGAGATCAGTTTGAGAGGTTGATCAAGAAATATGAGGATCTGTTTCCTGATGTTCCAAAAAGAGTTTCTATAGCCTCTCATGATGAAGATGTTGGTGATGCCAAACCAATAAAACAGCATCCGTACCGGATGAATCCTGAAAAGAGAAAGATTGCTGAGAAAGAGGTTGAGTACATCTTAGAACATGATATTATCAGACCCTCCAACTCAGATTGGAGTTCACCCTGTGTGCTAGTTCCAAAACCTGATGGAAGTACTAGATTCTGTACAGATTATTGCAAAGTCAATGCTGTAACTAGAACTGATGTGTTTCCAATACCTAGGATTGATGATTGTATTGATAGTGTAGGACAAGCAAAGTTTCTGACCAAGATTGATTTATTGAAGGGTTATTGGTGTGTGCCTTTAACTGAGAGGGCCAAGAGCATCTCTGCTTTTGCCACACCATCTGGATTGTACCAGTATGAAGTCCTACCCTTTGGCATGAAAAATGCCCCAGCCACATTCCAAAGGATGATACAGTCTACAATCGCCGGATTGCCACACACGGGTGCGTACATCGATGACCTGATCACATGGAGTGACTCCTGGGAAGAACATCTAAAAGATGTAGAGACGTTGTTCCAGCGCTTGACCCAGGCTAACCTGACTGTTAACCTGAGCAAGAGTGACTTTGGTTGTGCTACTGTCACCTATCTTGGCTACGTCATAGGCCAGGGTAAGGTGGCACCCATAAATGCTAAAGTCCAAGTCATCATGGACTTTCCAGTTCCTGACAACAAAAAAGCTTTGCGTCGCTTCCTTGGAATGATCGGGTACTACCGCAAGTTCTGCAAGAACTTTGCTGAGATTGCTCTCAGTCTAACTAACCAACTGAAGAAAGGCGTAAAGTTCACTTGGGATGATGCATGCCAGAGAGCCTTCGATCGCCTGAAGTCTCTGCTGTGTCACTTCCCCGTGCTGAAATCTCCTGACTTCAACAAACCGTTCTCCATCGCAGTCGATGCTAGTGACCAAGCTTGTGGATCTGTGCTCCTACAGAGAAGTGACACTGATGACATTGAGCATCCCGTGGCATACTTCTCCAGGAAGTTCAATCGCCACCAAAGGAACTATTCCACAATAGAGAAGGAGCTGTTGGCTCTGGTCCTTTCTTTACAACACTTTGAAGTTTATGTTTGTACAGGGCAAAAGCCAATGATTGTGTACACTGACCACATTCCGTTAATGTTTTTGAGTAAGATGAAAAACAAGAATCGGAGATTGTTGAATTGGAGTTTGATTTTACAGGAGTTTGACTTAGAAGTTAAGCATGTGAAGGTTACAGACAATGTAATTGCTGATTGCTTATCCCGTGTTTGAATATGTATATATATGTCATGTGTTTATTTGAATATTGTATGATATGTATATATAGACAAGTGTTCACTTAACCATTTTGTATTGAAAAGAAAAATTTTGCCTTTATGAGTCAAAATTTTTCCCTTTTGGAATGGAGGTGTAATGTGAATATAGGCCACTGGATGGCAGTATTTACCTTTTTTTTAATTCAGCTCAGACTGGAGCTATGTTTAGACATGTCCTGGACATGTCTGGGGCAAGTCCCCAAAAATAAAAAAAAAAGAGGTCTAAATGTGGGTGGGGTCTGCAAAAGAGTATACAATGAAAAGAATTGAGACAGTAAAGTAGTAGGAGAAATTGCAAGAAGAAGGATACATGCGACCAGACCTGTCATTTCTTTTCAAGGCCTGTGAAGTTTCTTTTGTGGATTTTTGCCTGTGTTTGAGCATTTTCCTTACCCAGGACATCACCAAGCCACCCCAACAAACAAAGGGACTGTAAATATTTCTGGTTTTCTTTACTAATCAATCTTGGTCAGTTAGTTAGTTGTTATTAGTCTTTGTCTTTGTTTAAAAATTAAATATGTTTACGTTTTTAAAACTGTGTCTGTCATCCCTTGCTGTTGCTGTTGTGTTGTAGATTGTAATAACAAATTGGGGCCATAACAACGCAAACAAACCAGAGGGCTATTGGAAAAATGTTTTGTGGACAGATGGGACCAAAATAGAACTTTATGGTTTAAATGAGAAGTGTTATGTTTGGAGAAAGGAAAACACTGTATTCCAGCATAAGAACATTATCCCATCTGTGAAACATGGTGGTGGTAGTATCATGATTTGGGCCTGTTTCGCTGCATCTGAGCCAGGACAGCTTGCCATCATTGAAGGAACGATGAATTCTGAATTATACCAGCGAATTCTACAGGAAAATGTCTGGACATCTGTCCATGAACTGAATCTCAAGAGAAGGTGGGTCATGCAACAAGACAGCGACCCTAAGCACACAAGTTGTTCTACCTAAGAATGGTTAAAGAAGAATTAAGTTAATGTTTTGGAATGGCCAAGTCAAAGTCCTGACCTTAATCCAATCGAAATGTTGTGGAAGGACCTGAAGCGAGCAGGTCATGTGAGAAAACCCACTAACATCCCAGAGTTGAAGCTGCTCTGTATGGAGGAATGGGCTAAAATTCCTCCAAGCTGTTGTACAAGACTAACCAACAGTTACCGGAAATATTTAGATGCAGTTATTGCTGCACAAGGGGGTTGCACCAGATACTGAAAGCAAAGGTTCACATACTTTTGCCACTCACAGATATGTAATATTGGATCATTTTCCTCAATAAATAAATGACCGGGTATAATATATTTGTCTCATTTGTTTAACTGGGTTCTCTTTATCTGCTTTCAGGACTTGTGTGAAAATCTGATGATGTTTTAGGTCATATTTATGCAGAAATCTAGAAAATTCTAAAGGGTTCACAAACTTTCAAGCGCCACTGTAAATCGTTTTGGCTACCCACTCTTTCGTCTGTTTGGGGTACACCAAACTGAAACTAGGATTGCCTGAAAAAATAAACAATAATTGCTCATGGTTGCTCATTGTTACTAAACAAATTAGTAATGAAGCAATACACAAATTATCAACCACTGATGTTTAGTAATTTACAATTTCATATCACCCATTTATACTCACATTATTATGAGCCATGTATAAATTTGTAGAACAAGTGGAACATTTTCATATCCCCTAGTCATACTCTAAATTATTCAGATACTTCCACCAGCAAAGCACAGGTCTGTGACCAAGCAAACTTTTTTATTAACCCAATTTCATATTTTCAGAAACAGAAGATCAAGAAGTTGCATTTCATTATTTTTATGAAGTACTATCAATTTCCACATCGAATGGAAGGTACTTGCCCAAGTGCAAAGTGAAAGATAACCGCAATTAGCACGGTAATGTTCCAAGTAAATATATTGTATGTCAGAAAATATTTATGTCATATGACTATATGACTCTTGTCAAGATGTGCAAAGACCAAAGATGAATCATCCACCGGAGGCCTGTTCACGCCGAACATTTTCGTTGTGTTCCATAATGGCAAGCTGAGTGCGAGCTCTCATAGAAGAGTAGACAAAGTGTAGTCTCTTCTCAGTGTACTTCAGCAGTGATGAATGGAACACTTCAAGTTTGCCTGTACAGAATATCAATTAACTCGTTTAAAACTTGGAAACAGGTATTTCCCATACTGATAACATTTGCGGTTGTAATGAGGCTGTAAAAACATAGTGATTATGTACTGCAAACCTGTGTGTTTGAAGAGGGCCATGTGTTTCAAATCCTTCATGAGGTCTTTGTCCAGGGCAAGAGCTTTCAGGGTTTTGAAGGCAGGAAAGTCTTTCTAAAGGCCCCCCTTTCGCCTCTGTTCCTCTGGATTGAGGTCCTCATGCTGACATTTCGTCTCTTCACCATCTTCCTCCCAGCGATGCACACCACAAATGTGATGAAGTAGCTGTTTAAATCAAATCCTTCGATTTAAAAGACAAAAAATTTGAAATAAATTGTCACATGCAAATACAGCAACTAGGCTGTATGATTTCTAACTGCTGATTACAGAATTTCTTTCAATATTGTAAGAAGGTACTGTTACTCTCATTTGGGTCACCTCCACAAGTTGCACAAGCGCACCACAAGTGGTTACAGATGTATTTGATCCAAGGTTGAAGGTCTCTGTTGTCCTTTCGGTTGGACACTGCCAGTAATTTCTTCGTTAACCCTGGCAATACACAACAGAAAATTAGTAACTCTAATTATAGAAAATACATCTTAATTGTGTATCATACAATTATAAGCCAGCATTTGATTGAACACATAATAATTACCTGACTGAACAAAAAACGATATTTGCCTTGATTGTATCACATGTCGAATGTGTGATCACTAAAACCAAAATACTGTGTGTGTAATTACTAACAGAACATTCCTTAAATTGTATTTAGATTGTACATATGATCCATGTATGAATTACTAAACCTATAATTATGGATTGGTAATTCATGTATTGATCGGATAAGTGTTCTTGGGTTGATTTAAAATCACATATTAATGAAATTATCAAGCATTTTTCATGAGGAGACATTGTTAAGAGGAATGGATTGGAATGCAAAGGAGTAACCGAGAAACATTATTTTTTGTTTTTCTTCTTTTGATTGGAATGGAACGAACAGTTAATTGCCCCTAGTATGAACTCACTCCCAATGCAGTTGATTTACTGGAAGGCAATGCTCTGACCACCTGGTATACATCTGCAGCTCTTCTTTTCAGAAAGATATAATGCGTGTAGCACTCAAAAGAGAAGATGCGCGGCCTTGAAATCTACTTTTACTTACCCTCGACAACATGCCAGATGTCAAACTCATGACGAATGTTTGGGTAATCTTCCCGCATGATCTTCCTAACAGATGGCGATCTGCCGGTAGTCACCACCTCCACCTCAACACCTTGCTCCAGGAGATAATCCAGTCCTCTCTGAAATCCTAATGGTTCCATAACAACAGAGTTGGCTGCCTCAGTCACCTATGCCACCAAATATTAGTATCAGTCCCATAACATATATCTTTATGTATAATACTTGCCACATACTTGCCAACTGTGTACAAAACAATTTTTCACTCATTCATACATCTGTAAAAATGCATGCCCAATAACAACTGTAGTCACCTTATTACATGATACAGTATAATGATGTGCTGCTACACGCGGCTGCCTTAACTTGAAGTGGATCATTTGATCAGTTGTGTCTTCCATGAAACGAAAGGTGTTGTATTTGGCAGAGAAACCTGGGCTGTAAAGAGTCAAGGATCGAATATTTACCTGACGAACACAGAGGAATACTCTGAACCCTACTATTATTTGGAGAAACCATTCTTTATTAACCAATATGTCAAATACAGTATATTTACCTGTCTGATCTCCCAGCTCCAGACACATGCACTCCCTTCTTGAGTATATATTATGACTGCAGTTGCGAGGTATCGATCTGGAACCAGACGCGAGAACACAGGATTGCAAAAAAAGAGGATTTTATTGAGCGAGGGGGGTAACTCCCGCAGGGCAGAAGGCAAAAGTGCAGAGTCCGCAATCCAAAAGTCAAAATCCAGTGGGGCAGAAACAGAGTCGTAACCAGGGCAGCAAACACAAAAATCGTAGTCGGGCAAAATAGATTCGGTACACAGGCAGAGGTTTGTGGGAGAAGCAAACTCATAAACCAAAAGACAGTCCGAATCGGTAACAGTCTAGCAATCCACAAAATCGAGGTCGGGCAGAAAAAGGTCAAAACACACAGATATGTAACAGTAATCCAAAAAGGGCAAACCAAAAATTGGTAGTAGTTCATTTTGCTCGTTTTTTTTTTTTTGGTGTTTTTTTCAAGAGTCGTTATGTACAAACTAAATTCATATTGTACAAAATTCTTTTCTAGTTGCAAGCTTTGCGAACATTATATTAAAACATCTGTATGGTTATCTGAATGGTTATGACAAATCATTAAAACAAATACAGACGATGCAAAACATTTTGTCATGAAAAATTGGTTAAAAACTGCCCATTAGCATTTTTAAATGAAACAGTATAAAAAAACAGTAAAATTCATTTACAGAAAGAACTTGAATGAGACGGCGTGTGAGTAATCTTTGATATACAGTGGGTTGACCAGATCCGCAATTTGACCGATTCAGCATTTTGCAGAAATCAAACTTTATTTGTCGGAAAACGACTTCTCTGTCAGCCTTGAGTTTGACACCGCTGGAACGGTAAATTATTGTGGATCTAACTTTTAACTATTGTTTCGAGATATTCGGCTTCATAGAGAAATAAAAGCTCGATAACTGTTGCTTGCCGTGGCAGCAGTACCAAATCAACGCTTGTGATAAGGCGCACTGTGCAGTGTGTGGCCGTTAAACACGTGTATTCCCGGGATTCATCACATTATTAATGTCATTATGATCAGAAATTATTGTATATTTGACCGTATTAATCCCAATTTCGTACTCTTGATACTTTTTCATCAACACCGATTAGAGTGACTGCTTGTCATTTGTTATGGCCCCAATTTGTTCTTACATTTATAACACAACAGCAACAGCAAGGGATGACAAACACAGTTTCAACAACTAAAACACATTTAATTTTTAACAAAGACAAAGACTAATAACAACCTACAACTAAAGACCAAGATTGATAAATAAGAAAAAACAGAAATAATTACAGTCCCTTTTTGGTGGGGTGGCTTGGTGATGTCCTGGATGAATAAAATGCTCAAACACAGGCAAAGAAATCCACAAAAGAAACGTCACAGGTCTTGAACAGAATGGCAGGTCTGGTCATCTTCTTGCAATTTCTCCTACTACTTTACTGTCTCAATTCTTTTCCTTATATACTCTTTTGCAGACCTCACCCACATTTAGACCTATTTTTTTTAATTTTCTGAGACTTGCCCCAGACATGTCCAGGACATGTCTAAACATGACTCCAGTCTGAGTTTAACAAAAAAAAAGGTAAATACTGCCATCTAGTGGCCTATATTCACATTACACCTCCATTCCAAAAGGGAAAAATTTTGACTCATAAAGGCAAAATTTTTCTTTTCAATACAAAATGGTTAAGTGAACACTTGTCTATATATACATATCATACAATATTCAAACACATGATATATATATACACATTCAAACACGGGATAAGCAATCAGCAATTACATTGTCTGTACCCTTCACATGCTTAATTTCCAAGTCAAACTCCTGTAAAATCAAACTCCAATTCAACAATCTCCGATTCTTGTTTTTCATCTTACTCAAAAACATTAACGGATTGTGGTCAGTGTACACAATCATTGGCTTTTGTCCTGTACAAACATAAACCTCAAAGTGTTGTAAAGAAAGGACCAGAGCCAACAGTTCCTTCTCTATTGTGGAATAGTTCCTTTGGTGGCGATTGAACTTCCTGGAGAAGTATGCCACGGGATGCTCAATGTCATCAGAGTCACTTCTCTGTAGGAGCACAGATCCACAAGCTTGGTCGCTAGCATCGACCGCGATGGAGAACAGTTTGTTGAAGTCAGGAGATTTGAGCACGGGGAAGTGACACAGCAGAGACTTCAGGCGATCGAAGGCTCTCTGGCATGCATCATCCCAGGTGAACTTTACGCCTTTCTTCAGTTGGTTAGTTAGACTGAGAGCAATCTCAGCAAAGTTCTTGCAGAACTTGCGGTAGTACCCGATCATTCCAAGGAAGCGGCGCAAAGCTTTTTTGTTGTCAGGAACTGGAAAGTCCATGATGGCTTGGACTTTAGCATTTATGGGTGCCACCTTACCCTGGCCTATGACGTAGCCAAGATAGGTGACAGAGGCACAACCAAAGTCACTCTTGTTCAGGTTAACAGTCAGGTTAGCATGGGTCAGGCGCTGGAACAACGTCTCTACATCTTTTAGATGTTCTTCCCAGGAGTCACTCCATGTGATCAGGTCATCGATGTACGCACCCGTGTGTGGCAATCCGGCGATTGTAGACTGTATCATCCTTTGGAACGTGGCTGGGGCATTTTTCATGCCAAAGGGTAGGACTTCATACTGGTACAATCCAGATGGTGTGGCAAAAGCAGAGATGCTCTTGGCCCTCTCAGTTAAAGGCACACACCAATAACCCTTCAATAAATCAATCTTGGTCAGAAACTTTGCTTGCCCTACACTATCAATACAATCATCAATCCTAGGTATTGGAAACACATCAGTTCTAGTTACAGCATTGACTTTGCGATAATCTGTACAGAATCTAGTACTTCCATCAGGTTTTGGAACTAGCACACAGGGTGAACTCCAATCGGAGTTGGAGGGTCTGATAATATCATGTTTTAACATGTACTCAACCTCTTTCTCAGCAATCTTTCTCTTTTCAGGATTCATCCGGTATGGATGCTGTTTTATTGGTTTGGCATCACCAACATCTACATCATGAGAGGCTATAGTAACTCTCTTTGGAATATCAGGAAACAAATCCTCATATTTCTTGATCAACCTTTCAAACTGATCTCTCTGTGAGGGTTCTAAGTGCTGGAGTTTTACATCAAGATTTTGCAACACTTCAGTGTTTGACAATTTACATGAAAGAACTTAAGCTTTAATTCTTGGTTCATCATCTTGAAACTCCCCCTCATCTTCACACGTTTCGACCATTGGAGAATCTGAAGTGACAGCTGCAACCCTAGCATTTCTGTCATGATAAGGCTTTAGCATGTTAATATGACACAATTGTTTTGGTTTTCTCCTATCTGGAGTCTTCACAATGTAATTGAGATCATTGAGTTTTGTCAGAATTTCATAAGGACCATGAAATCTAGCCTGCAATGGATTGGACTGCAAGGGAAACAACACAAGGACCTTGTCTCCTGGTTTAAACTCACGGCTTCTAGCCTTATGATCATACCAAGTTTTCATTTTTCCCTGACTTGATTTCAAGTTCTCTTTGGCAAGGTCACAAGCTGTACGCAATCTTTCCTTGAACTTGCTAACATAGTCTAACAGACTGATTTGCGGCTCTTCCTCTTGCCATTGTTCACTCAATAATAGCAAAGGTCCTCTCACTTCATGACCAAACACTAGCTCAAATGGACTGAATCCAGTAGACTCCTGCACTGCTTCTCTAGCTGCAAACAACAGCAAATGAACCCCTTCATCCCAGTCTTTCTCATGGTCATAACAATAAGTCCTCATCATTGTCTTGAGAGTGGAATGAAACCGCTCTAAGGCACCCTGACTTTCTGGATGATAGGCACTAGAAAGAATCTGTTTTGCACCTAGTTCATACACAACCTGCTGAAACAATCCTGAAGTGAAATTGCTACCTTGGTCTGACTGAATTTCCCTGGAAAGACCAAACAACGTGAAGAACTTTATCAAAGCCTTCGAGATTGCAGTTGCCTTGATGTTACGTAGAGGTATGGCTTCGGGGAATCTGGTAGATGCACACATGATTGTCAACAAGTACTGATTTCCAGATCTAGTCTTGGGTAATGGACCAACGCAATCAACAATGACCCTAGAAAATGGCTCCCCAAATGCTGGGATAGGCTGCAATGGAGCTACAGGTGGGTCTAACTGGTGTTTTCCAACTACCTGACAAGTGTGACAGGTTTTGCAAAAGTTGGAAACGTCTTTCCGAAGCCCAGGCCAAAAGAAGTGTTTCATGATCTTATCAACAGTCTTGTTAACACCAAGATGACCTCCTAAAGGTAAACTATGAGCCATTGTTAAGATCTCATTCCTGTAGACCTTCGGAACAACAATTTGCCTGACCACTGCCCAATCTGCATTGGCAGGGATATCAGGAGGGCGCCACTTCCGCATCAACACACCATCCTTGAGATAATACCCAACTGGAACTGCGTCTATTTCTTTTTCAGGAAGGGCTCTCCTCTTTAGTACACCAATTTCAGGATCATTAGTTTGCTCCTCAATCAACCGCTTTCTGGACAGAGACAAGTCTCCAGACACATCAGAATCACCAGACCCATCCGGCTGGCTGAATAGAGAACTGATAAAAGTATCTGATAAGTCCTCAAACGGAGAAACCATAGTAGGCCAATCAGAGTCATGAGGCGAACCATCTGAGTCCTGACTATTCAATGTACTGGACGGCACCACAACATCATCTTCTTTAGCCTTCTTGGCCATAGCACGAGTCACTGCGCAAGAAGGATACAGAGATGGGTCCTCATCCCCATTTTCAGTGCTCGGCTGTGAAGTAAGATGTACAGGGGGAACTACTTTGCCCCCAGCCAGGTCATTGCCTAGCAACAGAGAAACACCCTTTATAGGTAGACTTGACATAAGTCCCACCTTTACCTGTCCTGTAACTAAATCTGACTTCAAGAATATAGTGCGCAGGGGTACAGATACAGTCCTCCCTTCAATACCTTGTACAAGTATGAAATCCCCTGAAGCGGTCTCATCACGTAACTCCAAGGAGTCCATCAACAAAAGTGACTGAGAAGCTCCGGTATCCCTTAGGATATATATGGGGACAGGAGTAGTATGCTCATTCAGAGCCACAAATCCCTCTGACACAAATGGAAGAAATTCCTCCCTCACAAAGTCAGCTGTATTAGGCTTTTTAGCCCCACAAGAAGCAGGCAATTTAGCAGATTGGTTATGTACTACAGGGGTTTCTAACCTTGTTTTCACAAAGGCATTTGGTTTGGTATCCTTTTCTTTTTCTTTCTTAGCTTTAAGGAACCAACAGTTAGTTGTAACATGACCAGATTTCTTGCAATAACTGCAAACTAGACCACTTTTGTCACTGTCAGCTTTCACACTTTGATCAGACCTGTTACTGGATTTCTGAGCACCATCACCAGATTTGTCTTTGTCTTTGGGTGAGGAATCTTGGGTATCACCGTAACCCTTTTTCTGAAATTGGGACCATTTATTGTTACTGCTAGACTGAAATTTGGACTTATGAGTGAGAACATATTCATCTGCAAATTTGGCAGCTGATTGCAAGTTCAGTGCTTGCTTCTCATTAAGGTAGGTCTTAACATCATCCTTAACACAGTTCTTGAATTCTTCAACTAACACCATCTCTTTTAGTGAGTTGAAATCATCCTTGACCTCCATAGAAGTACACCAGCGCTCAAAGCAAACCTGCTTCTCATTAGCAAATTCAACATAAGTCTGATTTTCAGATTTCTTCAGACCTCTGAATTTCTGTCGGTAAGCCTCTGGAACCAACTCATAAGCTCTCAAAATAACCTTTTTGACAACCTCATAATCAGAGGAATCATCTGCAGACAAAGCCGAATAGGCTTGTTGAGCTTTACCCTTGAGGACAGTTTGCAACATCAGAGGCCAGTGTTCCTTTAGCCACTGGCAACTCTTTGCTACCTTTTCAAAACACTGGAAATAGTTGTCAACATCCTTTTCTGAAAATGGAGGCACCAGTTTTACCTCCTGACTGGCACAAAATTTATTTTTAGTTTCCATTTTAATTTTTAGTTGCTCCATTTGGAGTCTTTCTTCTCTATCGAATTTCTCTAATTCAAAATCTCTCTGTCTCTGTCTCTCTCTTTCTGCTCTTTCCTCTTTCTCTCTCTCAAATTTGACTTTGTTTGTCTTCTCTTGCTAATTTTTCTAACTCAAACTGCCTTTGTTTTTCTTTTTCTTCCCTCTCAAATTCTCTTTGTTTTTCTTTTTCCTCCCTTTCTTTTTCTCTTTTCTCCCTTTCAATCTCTAGCATTTTTAATTTAAGTTCCATTTCTATATTTGGATTTTCCACTGGAAACTGTTCCAGATCTCCTGGTGCAAACACATTTTCATCAATGTAATATTCAACTATCTCTCTAGCCAGTCTTGCTTTTCGCATGGCTGGTTTTACCTCTGTCAGCTCCAACTGTCTGCAAATTTCTAGCAGTTCTGTCTTTTTAAAAGACTTCAAAACCCCTACGGTTGGTGATGCCAAGAAATCATCCATTGCTGTTGTCAATATATATCTAGGAAAATTCACAAAAACAATTTCACAATTTGGAATGTTAGATTTTCAATAAATTACTCACACAATGGTCTATCCCGGACCTTGAGCCCCCAATTTGTTATGGCCCCAATTTGTTCTTACATTTATAACACAACAGCAACAGCAAGGGATGACAAAAACAGTTTCAACAACTAAAACACATTTAATTTTTAACAAAGACAAAGACTAATAACAACCTACAACTAAAGACCAAGATTGATAAATAAGAAAAAACAGAAATAATTACAGTCCCTTTTTGGTGGGGTGGCTTGGTGATGTCCTGGATGAAGAAAATGCTCAAACACAGGCAAAGAAATCCACAAAAGAAACGTCACAGGTCTTGAACAGAATGGCAGGTCTGGTCATCTTCTTGCAATTTCTCCTACTACTTTACTGTCTCAATTCTTTTCCTTATATACTCTTTCGCAGACCCCACCCACATTTAGACCTATTTTTTTTAATTTTCTGAGACTTGCCCCAGACATGTCCAGGACATGTCTAAACATGACTCCAGTCTGAGTTTAACAAAAAAAAAAGGTAAATACTGCCATCTAGTGGCCTTTATTCACATTACATGACTAGTTCCGCAAATGCCATTTTGTTGGTTTTCAAACTTGCAATTTATGAGACATGTTTATTCTTGTTTATTTTTTCTAAAAGAATTTCATTAAAGTTCAATGTCGTCAATGTGAAATAAAACATCCCCCCCCAATAACTGTTTTTCAGTGGCTCAATGGTCTAATCATTACTCATATCCTGTGTTCATCTGAACTTGTAGTCTCATCCTGACTATTTTAATGTATACTTGGTATGTACTTCTTGAATTGGAAAGAGTAGAAAGAATCATCCATAGTCGCTGATAGGAGTTGAATATCGATGGGTGTACAAATCATCTTGAACTGAGGCCAGTGCACGTGTATTCCAGCTGACACAATGTCAACGCATGGAACAATTAGCCATAAATTTGCCCAATTATTGCGATATCCCCGTAAGAGTAATGCTGGCTAAAATTGGTGGAAAATGCATGTGTCTGTTTCTTTGTGGCCAGGGGCACGCAATTATGCCAATAAACAAAGAATGTCATAAGTTCGGCCTGACAAAGGGCGCTGTTTGCGAAACTGGAAATTATTTGCGGAACCAGTCAAAGGACATGCCACTAAAAAATGACTGCAAGGCTTTATTCCTAATGACTGAAGAAAACGAATTGATCCACAAAGTGTGTGAGCAATTTCCGCAAATTCGTGTACAGATAACCTTTCGCCAGCGAATTCTGTATCAATACCAGACGTTTCAAACATATTCTGTTTGCGGAACCGGTCAACGTACTGTAGGAATGGATAGGCTATACTAAATTACGGGTTTGCAACAGTAAAAATAATATATTTCTGCGCTTGAGTGTAAAATAGGCCAAACAGTACATAAAAGCAGACGTTATAAAATACTGCAGAAATGAAACCTGACAAACAAAATCCTCACCAAAAATAGCTTGATATTTAATAGGAAGTGGCTATATCTACAGCGCACTACACGGTGATTCGAGGCTATATTTTTATGGTGCGCGTGTGCATTGACGTTTCTTCACATATGTTGGCAGCTTCCAAGCTCAGCACGCTTATCTGCGGTCTACAGCGGAGTGTTTGTTTTTAATACAGTCTCTCAGACCGCTTTTGCACAAAGTATGATTGTTCGGTACCGTGCCACAGAGCGTTTGGGTAATGTTTTGGGGGATTTTATTATTGTGAAGGGGCTTTAGAAAAGCAATATCGTGACTGCATGCATCGCGTGCCCTAGCAACTCGCTGTGTCATCACTCAGTAACATGGATTACCACGTAAGGCAGCACAAGAAATTAAACTTGAAATTTTCTTGAATGAATTTCAGTGGCTAAATCATCAAAATTGCTCCCGACAACTGTTAAATGTGAGTCCGTCATCTTGGGTTTGCCCGGAGACGCCGCCTCCGTGCATGCCCACTCCAACTTACCTCAAATGTAGCCCTGAATCACCGTTTATGGCGCCAAAGTTATAGCCACTGCCAATTTAACAATCCAATTATACCGGATTAAAAGTTTTAAATAGTAGCACAGGTTGAGTAAAATGTATAGTCTAAAAAATAAAAAGGTTTGCAGAAATGATTTCCAGCATCATCACCCACGCCAAAGCAAAGCAATATTTTATGTAGGCTAACGTTACTCTTGCAATCATATATGAAAATAAATCGCCAACAAGCTGTGCCATTATCTAAATGTATGGACTACGGTCAACATGACCGCCTCAACTGCCCTCGTGGCTCAGTTATGATTAAACAAACACCCGTCTAACAGGCTATCGCCCAGCTACCGCTAGTGCGGTAGGCCGCAGGAGGTCTTTGTCTTCATGCGTGTCAAGACGCTGGTCCTACCGTACAGCTCACAACGAGATTTCCCGGTCCTACCGCCAGCCGAAAGCCCCCCTACTGCCGGATTAACGACCTTTTCTTTGGTTTTAACGGCAACAGTACTGCACCGGGGCATTTCAATAAGACTACCCAAGATAAAACACCTGAGCACTACTATCTGCACGATTTGTCTAAATTGAATGCAAAAGCTAACCATTACAAGGGTAAATCCAATTTAACTAAAGAGAAATATGCAGCTTTAAAATCTCTGCAATCCAACTCTGACTTGGTAATAAAAAATGTAGACAAAGGTGGGACTATCTGTGTCATGAGTAGGGGGAAATATGATCAAGGTATTAAAAGCCAACTAAATAGTGATGTTTTCTATTCACCTTTACGTGACAACCCAACTGTCAGCATTAAATCTGAGACTGATTCATTTATCTTGAGAAGCGTTCGGAAAGTATTCTTCCTCCGAATGAGTTTTTGTTGACTCTTACAGAGATGGCGCTTGAACCTGCATATTGAAAATAATTCATTTTATTTTATATCAGAGGTGTCAAACTCATTTTAGTTCAGGGGCCACATACAGCCCAATTTGATCTCAAGTGGGCCGGACCAATAAAATCATAGCGTAATAACCTATAAATTATGACAACTCCAAATCTTTCCCTTTTTTCGCACAAAGAAGTACAAGTGCATTCTGAAAATGTTCACATTTAATGAACTATCTTTTTACAAAACATATTATGAACCAGTGCAATTTCAACAATATTATTCCTCAGTTTATAATTTGCAAATATGCATTAGAACTTAAAGACCACAGTAGATGTACAATGGCAAAAAAACATTCAGTCACTGGTATCTGGAACTGAACAATATGGAATTTTACTTTATGAATAAAAAAACTTGTCAAGATCTACAAATTACTTAAATTTTACATACATTTCTACATCTGTGTTGTAATCCTGACCACCTGAACTGAGTCACCACACCATACAAACTAAAGTGGGAGCTATTAAGGGAGAAGGTTAAATGATCCCCCCGCCTTATAAATGAATAAAATGTATGAAAATACATAAAAGTTGCGGCAGTGCATGAGCAATAGGGTTCTTTTAAATATTTTTCACAGTATGAATTCATTTTCACAGAACTGTATTTTTCAAAGTGCAAAAGTGTCTGAAGCAGCATTTTACATGAATTAGGCTAACTCATTGTTTAATTAGCTCCTGAAACTTGGCATCTTTTAGACTTCACAAGTGCATCAACATCAGGTGTCAGATCCTGAGTAGCAGCCAATTTTAGAATGTCTGAGCGCAGCTTTGTTTTATTGATACTCATTACAGAGAAAACCTGTTCACAAAGATCGGTAGTCCTAAACATGCACAAAACTTTTGCCCATAGGTAATGTCTTTATCACTAAGAAGGCAGTCAAACTGACGGAGAGTTAAACCTCTGGCTCAAATGAAAGTAACTGTTCGGACAACCACTTCCATGACGTGATCCATTTTTATCGACTTGCTACACAATGCCTCCTGGTGCAAGATACAGTTAAATTTCCAAAAATTATGTCCTCTATTTGTGGCCTGTACTCTCTCTCTGAATTTTGTCAGAACACCTGCTTTTTTCCCAATCATTGATGGCGCGCCATCTGTAGCCAGGCTGACAGCGCGGGCCCAGTCGACTCCGACCCTGAAAATGTTGACTGCTGTTGTGCTGTCTATCATAGGCACCAACTCAAAGAACTCCTCAGTGGTGGTCAAAGTGTCATCAACACCACAAACGAATATGGCAAGTTGCGCAACATCTGTAGTGTCCGTGCTTTCATCAATTGCGACCGAAAATGCAACAAATGACTTGACTTTCTGCTTCATTTGGTTGTCCAAATCTATCGACATATCTGAAATCCTATCAGCCACAGTGTTTCTCGTCAGACTTATGTTGGCAAGAGCCTGTTGCTTTTCAGGACACACGATTTCTGCAGCCTTCAGCATGCACTTTTTCACAAACTCACCCTCATAGTATGACTTTGATGCTGATGCTATTTCGCGTGCAATAAGGCAGCTAGCTTTCACTGCTGCGTCACTGATCTCTCGGCTATGAGTAAAAACAGACTGTTGTTTCCTCAGACCCGCTAACAATTCATTTATCTTATTTCTTCTCCATCGTCCTTGCAAGCTGTTGTATTTTTCGCCATGATTAGTCTCATAGTGGCGCCGAATATTATATTCTTTGAGCACTAAAACTGGCTGCGAGCACACTTAGCACACAGGTTTCCCATTAACCTCCGTGAATAAATAGGAAAGGGTCCATTTTTCTTGGAAAACTCTACACTCCGAGTCCACTTTTCTCCTTTTAGACAAAGCCATTTTGAGTAATGCGGGTGCCACAGAGTGTAATTTTGACAGCAAAAAAAAAAAAAGTGCGACACAGTGGACAAATTAGGAATAGCAGTTACTTTAATTGAAAAATTGTAGTTCATGCTTTTTCTGTAATTTTTATACATTGCTAAGTCATCCTGCGGGCCGGATTTGACCCGGCCGTACGTTTGAACCCCTGTTTTATATTCAGTCACAGGGCTCCGCGTTGGGTGCAGCTTTCGCGCCAAATTATGCCAATCTGTTTATGGGCTACTAGGAAGAAAGGTTTAGATACAATCCTAATACCAATCCACTCTTTTCTAAAATCTGTCTTTACTGCAGGTATATAGATGACTTTTTTGTTTGGAATGGCTCTGAAAAGGAATTTGCTTCATTGATACAATATGGGGTCTATTCTCCCATGCGCTTAAGTCGAAAAAAGCGCGTAGCTACGCGCTTTTCAGCCTACGCATATTCTCCCCTCGACTTAAGTCTGTGCATTACGCGCCTTGAAGGCAGTTACGCGCTTGGGGCGGATCAAGGCCAAAATCGGGGCGTTTCCGGGCATTTCTCATGCAAATAACACTTACGCGTATTCTCCCCCTGGCTTACGCGCTTTTTCCTTTAAGCGCTTTTGAGGGCTGTATTAAGGTCAAGCACCAACATTAGGCGAAATTGAATATTGCGTTTGATGTCGGTTATAGGCCGAATTTTAACATTACTTTTATTTTATTTAACATGGTAAATGTTGAGACATTTAATATTCGATTTTTCTTCCTTATTTCTAAGTTACATTTCTCAAAGCCATGATAATTTATCAAACGAAATCATCACATGATATTACGCATCAGCCTCTTCTCCAATCAGTTAAATTACAAACGCAAAACAATTAATTAATACGAGTATACATAAGACTATCATTCTACCATGCCCTCAAAATCTAAAGCCAAAATGCCAGTCCTGCATTTGCTTGCACTCTTGCGTGATTGGGAAAGAGTAAGAGGAGCGCGGCAAGCTCGAAGACGAACACGCATACATCGGCTTCGTTTGGACATCCTGGGACAAACAAACATCGATTGCATCCAGCGCTTTCGCCTGGAACGTGCACGAGGCAATCATCTATCTTTGCCAACTTCTGGATGAACAGCTATCCAGCCGCAGCAATTATCCACAAAACATACCCGTGGTCATCAACGTCAGAACTGCGCTGTCGCTCCTGGCATCTGGGTCGTTCCAGAGAGAGGCTGGTGATGTCAGACACATCACAGGCATCTGTGTCAAGGTGTCTGAAGCAGTTCGTTGGCGCTTCAAGTTCTTCTCCATGCACTTCCACGGCAGAAAGAGTGGATGCCATCCCCTCCTCCTGTGCAGTGAAATGAGATCTCTCCATTTATGCTTTAAATCGGGGATACTGCGCTTACATCTCCCCACCTACGCCACATCCAGAACCATTCGCAGCTTAATTCACTCGAGTCCTAGTAATTTTTTAGCATTGGTCATACTTTGTAATTTAATGTGTGAATAAAGATATTATTAAATAGGCTACTCTAGATTGAGCCCTACCCAGGCAAATACCAAAGCACTATCCATTTTTTTAATCAATTTTAGCCTTTAAAGAATAGCCGACATGGGAAGAATCATTATCAGTAAATGGGATAATTGATTATAATAAAGTATTAGGCACAAGTTCAAGTGAATGTGTCGCTCAAATCAAATAGGATAATAGGCTATGGATATGGAATTCCGTCATTACTGAGGCGGTTTCGGGGCGGGGAGATGACCGCGTGCGGGGTAAGAATCCTTATTAAAGCGTTTCCATGTCCTTTAGTTGCAAACCTGACATCTGAGTAGTTTTCAAGTGCGCAATTTCTAAATGAGATCATATAAACTGTCTTTGATTGTCTTTGTGTGACTAGAATGTTCCCTTTGTCTTTTTCCCTGTCTTCCACGGAACAAACAGGCTGGTGTAGGAGGGGCACATTTTCAATGATCTGATTGCGCTGATTGAGAAGCGCTAAATTCTTTATTTATAATTTCATTATCGCGGCAATTTGTTTGTATGCGTAGCTTTAATGCCATGGTGGCTAGAGTAAGAAATAACAAGTGTTTGTGACTAACATATCCCCCACCGCCGCAATTTTATGTGTCCGTACGGACGGGGCCCAATGCTATATCCCCCGCTTTGCGCTACTCGCGCGGCGGGGGATAAATAAAGAGATGTCTGAATTACGTCTTGTAATTGGTACGGCCTACTATTACAGCGGCATATAAAACCTCGTATCTTCACAATGAAAAACTTCACAGGAAAATAAAAAATAAATGTAAAATAAAATTATAATAATAATTATTATTATTATAATAATTTAAATGGATAAATATAGTTTAAAATAAAAATGTTTAATTTTGAATGTAAGAATAGTGGACATACGAGTTTTCGTTTCTTATCGGTTTGGAGATACGAGGTTTTATCGGCCAGCCCACGATATTCAAATTTAAAGTCTGGATTGCGTTTTCCATGGACCACAAATGCGTTTTCATGGTTAATCAGAAAATCCTTTTTCCATGTTTTCCTGATAGCCATAATCAATGAGCTTTGTACAGAGTCTGCCTCTCTTTTGGATCAGTCACACCTCTTTCATAAGGCCGCCTACATTCTGAAGTTAAGCGCTGTGGGCGTGATCGAAGCGAGTAGGGGAGAATACGCGTAACTCAAAAGCGCGTAAAAAAAGACTTACGCGCTAATGGGAGAATAGACCCCTATGTTAACAGTACGCATAGTTGTCTTACTTTCGCAGAAGAACATAGCTTCACGAGCATACGCTTCTTGGATCTACCAATTTTTAAAAATAGTGAAAATATTTTACGCACGACTATCTATAGTTAACCTTTGAGCCGCAACACATTACTACATGCGCACAGTAAACACCCAGAACAACTGATGCGCGACATCTCAGTAGGTGAATTTCTCAGACTGCGGCATAATTGTAGCAGTCGTGAAGAAATTCAGGTTAAGACTAAAGAGATTCAAGCTCGCTTTGTAGCGAGAGGGTACAGTAAACAGGTGGTTGATCGGGCAATAAATCAAGCCACAAATACAGATTGCTCCTCATTACTGATGGAAAGGCCTAATAGGAAAGCTTCCCCACACTTTTGCATCTCCACTGAATACAGCCCCACGGTGATCAAGTTAAGAACATAATCTTAAACACTGGCATGTTGTAAAAAGTGAGCCGTCTCTAAAAGACATTGCCTCTGGCTCACCTCTTATTGCATTTAAAAGGCCATGTAATATTAAAGATATAGTTGTACAAAGTGCTATGCCCTGCACTGTTGCGCCTAATAACTGGCTACCTGGCGCGCCTGCTGGTTTTTATAGCTGCAGCCACTGCGCACATTGCTCAAATTCCCACAAATCCAGATTCTTCTATCATCCACTGACTGGCACCAAATATGAAATAAAAGAATTCATTAATTGCAACTCTACCCACGTTATTTACATGTTGAAATGCCCCTGTGGACTGATCTATGTATGTGGGTCAGACCAAACGTGCACTTAAAATAAGGATGGGTGAACCCCAAAACGGCTATCAGACAAACATTTTGAATACACTACGCCGTGTCATTACGCAGAGGCCAACCATGGTTCAGCTTCTTTCTTAAAATTTCTAGGAATAGAAAGTCAAGCCATCCCCAAGGGGAGGCAATATTATGAATAATTTACTGTGCAGGGAAGCCTGTTGGATTTATACCCTTAATGCAGTTGCCCCTGATGGTGTAAATGATGAATCAAGTCTGTCCTGTTTCCTCTATTTACTCTTGCCTCTGGTTCGATTACTGTTGTTTGGGTTGATATGAAAAAAGGTGGGAAATAATATTCAGAACATGTACTTTTATATTTTATATGCATATGTACATATTTAAATTTCTTTGAAATCACGCCATTTTAAATGGCTATCAATTACCCATGATCCCATTATCTCTGTGAGGGAGGGTATTTAAACCTTACCAAGTTTGTTCTTTGTCGACTCTGAGGAAGACATCTTGTCGAAAGGTCAGTCACACCCTGTTCTCTGACAATAAAAACACGCAGATAATAGTGCTCCGATGTTTTACTTTGGGTGGTCTTATTGAAATGCCCTGGTAATTGTTTCTTTTCTCATACTGTCCGCTACTGTTGAGCACCAACAGATTCTCATTTTGGAAACTTTGGCTTTGGTAAGTTCACATTTATGAAATAAAGCACTTTATTGAGTTTGAGCTTTCTATCATTAACTATGTGCATAGTTCTATCATTAACTATGTGCATTTTATAAAATAATGTTTGAATATGCCTTTGATGCCATTAAATGCTGTGTGTCTAAAAAATACCATATTTTCAAAAATCTATTTTGAGAAAATAAATCAGAATCCCATTACAAATTTTGGATATGTTAAATAACAGGCATCTAATTTTTTGAAAACAGTCCATTTGATGTTGGTGGATGGTGTCTTTTTTTGGTATAAAATGTTAAATATAGCACATTTTTTCCCCATTTTTAAGCCTTAATATTTTTTAGATTATTCATAAGAGAGGGCCAGAATTATAATACAAAATACACAACATATATGGGAAGTTGTATGTGCAATACCAAATCCCTGTCTGTGACATTTTGCTTTTTACAGTCCTTCAAATATGCGACCTCAGAACACACAGTAAAATTTGAGCAAATTTAAGCACCCAGAAATATATGATTAACTAAAGAGAGACATTCATAAGTCCATATTCCTCAAGTTACAGTAGCAGATTTTCACCCCTGAAAATTTGAAGGACCTAGTTGAAATACTTTTCCAAATATAGCCATGTGAAAGTGGCTCCTCAGAAATCGCTGTTTAAAAAGGGCCGGAGCTTAGTTGCAAATCTATTTTTTTAAGACAAAACTATAAAGGGTTGAGGGCTAAAATTTTGGATTTATCCTATTAGGGGGTGTATGCAACCACTTGAATTTTTCCAGCCAAATCTGAGATGGTCAAGTTGGAAGTTTCTCAGAAAGTCAAACATTTGACATGGAATGACCCTTTTTCATTTCTCAATCTTGGTTCCCAGTGCTGTGAAAAAGTATTTTCCCCCTTTCTGATTTCTTATTTGCATATTTGTCACAGTTGAACGTTTCAGATAATCAAACAAATGTTAATATTAGACAAAGATTACCAGAGTGGATACAAAATGCAGTTTTTAAATTATCATTTCATTTATTGAGGGAAAATGCTATCCAAACATACCTGGCCCTATGTGAAAAAGTAATTGCCCCCTAAACTTAATTTGGTTGTGCCATCGTCGGCATCTTCGGGAATTTTGGCCCATCCTTCTTTGCAAAATTGTTTTAATTCAGCCACACTGGAGGGTTTTTGAGCATGAACAGCCTGTTTAAGATAATGCCACAGCATCTCAATCGGATTTAAGTCTAGACTTTGACGAGGCTACACCAAAATCAATTGGGCTTTTTTTAAGCCATTCAGAGGTGGAATTGCTAGTGTGTTTCGGATTATTGTCCTGCTGCATAACTCATTTGAGCATGAGGTCACCAACTGATGGTGGGACATTCTCCTTCTGGATTTTCTGGTATAGAGCAGAATTCATGGTTCCATCAATTACAGCAAGTTGTCCAGGTCCTGAAGGAGCAAAGCAGCCCCAGACCATCACACTACATCCACCATGTCTGACTGTTGGTATGATGTTCTTTTTATGAAAGACTGTGTTTGTTTTATGGCGGATGTAACAGGACAGACACCTTCCAAAAAGTTAAACTTTTGTCTTGTCAATTCATACTATATTTTCCCAAAAGTCTTGGGGATCATCAAGATGTTTTTAGGCATATGTGAGACGAGCCTTTGTGTTCCTTTTGGTCAGCAGTGGTTTTTGACAGGAAACTTTCCCACGTATGCCATTTTTGCCCAGTCTCACTCTTATTGTTGAATCGTGAACACTGATTTTAACTGAGTTTAAAACTGCGGAGGCCCGCAGTTCTTTACATGTTGTTCTGGGCTCTTTTGTGACCTCCTGGAAGAGTCGTTGATGAGCTCTTGGAGTAATTTTCCTTGGTAGGCCACTCCTGGGAAGCTTCACCACTGTTCCTCGTTTTCTCCATTTGTGGATAATGGCTCTCACCGTGGTTCACTGTAACCCTTTCCAGACTGTTAGAAGTCAATGACTTTGTTTCTCATCTGTTCTTGAATTTCTTTAGATCGCGTCATGATTTGTTGCTTTTTGAAATCTTTTAGCAATCTTTCAGCCTTCTTCACTTTGCCAGACAGGTTCTATTTAAATGATTTCCTGATTCAACAGGTCTGGCAATGATGGTGTGGCTAGTGATGTTGAACTCAAAAAATTTCGTTAATCACAGTTAATTCATGATTTAAAAGGGGGGCAATTACTTTTTCACATAGGGGCAGGTAGGCTTGGATAGCTTTTTTTCCCTCAGGAAATTAAATCGTGATTTAAAACTGCATTTTGTATTTACTCAGATTGTCTTTGTCTAATATTAAAGTTTGTTAGATGATCTGAAACATTTCAGGGGGGCAAATATTTTTTCACAGCACTGTAGTTCATGACTCAGCTTTGATTGGTTTTGTCTCGAACCAGTGACACACAGTCACTTAAACTCAAAATTTGTTTGGCAAGGCAAAGAAAAAGTAAAACCTGCTGTCCATTATTTTTATATTGTAAAGTTCAAACAAATTTTTTTGAGAGCTCCAAACACCAGTGTACAACAACTGAAATTGGAGCTTAATGATTTTATCTTTATTTAATTTGATCAGTTAAAAAATGTTATTATTCAAGATAGATTGCAATATAGAAAAAGAAAGAAAAAGTTATTCTTCATCGCGCACATAGATATTTCTGTCTAAATGTCGCTTAACATTTCCATATTCTCAATGGTCTATGTGCACCGCTTCCTCATGAATATTCAATATATGTCTTGCATCTACCCGACATTATCTGGATAGTTCAGCAGTTCCGTGGATGCTTGTTTCTGTCTCTGTGCAAAGGGCTTTATAGATCTCATTCAGCACTGGGAAAAGATAGAAGTTACATGAGCAACTGTAAAATGAAATTGTGCTTTCTTTAGTTAGCAGGATACTGACACCAGGAACAAATACAAATTAGTAAATTGGAATGAAATACTGGTGTGTTAAATTACCGTAATATGTCACAGCAAGATATAAGGATGTTTTGCCTTTAATTTCAAAGAACATGGTAAAAAGGAGCCCACAACATTTAAGTAGGCGCCAGAGGGCGTGGCCTTGCTAGAACGCAAGGGAAGATGAGGTCGCAGGGGTGCTGGCTGCAAAAATAATCAGAGATTTTTTTAAAATTAGGATTGTGCAGATCACTTGGTTTTAGCCCACAGTTCACAATCCTCAGTGACCAATGAACTTTTCAGAAATGCATTGATTCTGTCGAAAATGGGGCACACACACACTTGCAGATGAACTAATATGCTGTGGCCTCATAAATGTGGAGCTTTAGAGACCAATTAAGAGCAAGCCAGTGACTGAATGTGACCGGGCCACCGTTCCTCTTAAAGCTCAGTGTAGCTTTCTTTTTTTCTCAGAAGATTTCCACTGTTCATTTTCCAAAAAAGGAAGTGTAAGACATTTTTTTACTTTGTGAAAGAAAGTAAAAGATTGTAGCAATGGCCTGCACAGAATCCTGATCTTAGCATTATCAAGGCTGTCTACCATCACCAAAAGAGACAGAAGTGGACAAGACAGCCAGTTAGCAGGTGAAACATGGCAAGTTCTCCTATATTTTTGAATAAAGTAAACAGATGATTTATTTGATGTAGTAAATCGACCGAAGGGTGAAGAGTCAGAACACCAAATAGTGGCTTGAAATGTTTGTTTGAAAGGGTCACCGGAAGCCTATTTCCCAGGTGAATATCTTAATTTTCGTGATTTGCTTACAAACAATTGCATGTTTGCACTGACTTACAGGTATGTGGGCTGTGCGTGTAACACCTCAGCCCGTCCGCCTGAAAGTCCTGTCTCTCTACGGCCCCCAACCTCAAAGCGTACTTTGTTTTGATTGGCCAACGGCTTAGAGGGTGTGTCAAAAATGTTTCACCCCTTAGTACAACTAGCTCTCACACCCCAAGGCTTCCTGAACAGCTGGAAACACCAGTTCTGTGGCCATGCCAAACTAGTATGGTGGGAAAAATATCCCAAAATATTCTAAATTCAAAGTAAAACCATAATCTCAATTCAACAAGAAAACCTTTTAAAAACTGCTGTACAAGGAGTAGCAGTGAAGAAGCAAAAATTTATTAATCTGCCAAAAAACCTAGATAAGTCAAACTCTGCAGAACCCTCAAGGCCGGCCTAATGAGCTTCCCTTTCCGGAATGACCATATCGGTCAGCCTGGCCCCACAACCTGAGCATGTGCACCTGAGTGTTCTGGAACCAGAACACTTAATCAGAATTAATAATGTTGGACAAGGTAGAAAAAGTCACATTTAATCCCACCTAAAGGAAAATACCTAAAGGGTAATAAATATGAGATTTCGGACAGTCAGCAGTTAGTCGGCGTGGGGTGATTGATGAAGAATGAATGCTATGCGGTCTGTGCAGCCCAGCCTGAGTTTTTTATGCTTCATCTGGATGGATTGACAATAAACCCAATCGCATCAGACTCTGAAGAATTGTCGACGTCCGTCATACAGGACATTTTCAATCTTTTTTTTGGTCATATGAATTTTTGTGTAAATTTGCAATAACACACTACTCGACCATATCTCCAGAGGTTTTTTCTCGGATTTTTGATTTAATCATTTTTGTCTGTTTTATGGGGCCTTGAAATTTTGGCTCCAATGTTAAAGATAGGACTGAGAAATTTGAAAAAATAATTTCTCAAACACTGCGTGATAAATTTTTTTCTAAATTAGGCTATCAACTGTACCATCAATGTACAGTGTGAATGCCATTTTGATTGAATTGACAGAAATGAGTCTATAGGGGGCGCTGTACTTTATGAATATGCAAGATGGCCTGTGGAGGCCAATTGGTTTCAAGTAGAGATTAAGTTGGTATTATCGACATATAGAAAGTCATATATGGCCTTTATTTTGGCAAAAGTAAATTTGACCGCAGATGACTTTGAAAGGTCAAACCCAAGGTCAGGGAATATATTAACAATGTTAAAAGATATGACTTGATATTTCAAAAAAATATTTCTCAAAAACTGTTTGATAACTTTCTAAATATGGCAATCAACTCACCTTGATATGCTTTATGTACAGTGTGAGTGCCATTTTGATTGAATCAACGGAAGTGTGTCTGATGGGGTCGCTGTACTTTAAAATTGGGCCTTAAGGAGAATGGGCCAAATCGCCTGTGGAAGCTAAATGGTTGCAGATAGAGATTAAATTTGTATTACTGACATATAGGAAGTAATATATGACCTGTATTTTGGCTGTGTTAAAGTTGACCTCATATGACCTTGAAAGGTCAAATTTGAGGTCAAGCAAAATGTTACAAAGGTTTCTATGCTTGAAAATATTGAAGTTTGGGAACATATGTGCATTGAACAGTTATAGGAAGTCATGAATGAACTTTCATTTGGTGTCCTTGAACTTGACCTTCCGAGACCTTCGAAGGTCAAACTTCACAGTGAAATTTCTATCACCAAAACTATTACAGATAGAGCTTAGGTTTGTATTGCGGGCATATAGGACATCATGTTTGAAGTTTCGTTTGGTGACATTGAACTTGACCTTCTGTGACCTTGAATGCCCAAACTTCAAAGTGAAATTTTAATGACTTACATCGGCAAAATGGTTACAGATAGTCTTGGTTTGTATTGGCGATGTATAGGAAATTACACATGAACTTTCATTTGGTGGCCTTGAACTTGACCTTCGGTGACCTTCGAAGGTCAAACTTCGCAAAGTGATATTTCAATGACTTCTATCTCCAAAACTTTTATAGATAGAGCTTAGGTTTGTATTGTGGCCAAAAAGGAAGTCACGTATGACCTTTCATTTGGTGACCTTCATATTGACCTTGGAAGGTATAACTTGACCTAGAGAAAATTCAATGACTTCTGTGACTGAAAAGGTCACAAATGGAGCTTAGGTTTGTGTTACTGACAGAGGAAGTCACATATGAGCTTTCTTTTGGTGACATTCAGCTTGACTATTGATGACATTTGAAGGCCAAACTTGACACTATACAATTCCAATGCCTTGTATAGCCAAAACGGTCATAGATGGAGCTTAGGTTTGTATAGAGACATTTAGAAAGTCGTGTATGAAGTCCATTTGCTGACCGCAACTTGACATTCTGTGACCTTTAAAGTTCACAATTGACATATTGAATATATATTGTTGATGTATCATAATGACTCGTATCAGCAAAACTGCTTCAGAGATTAGGATTGTATTTCAGAAGGTCTTACAATTGTATATGAACTATTAATTAGTGACCTTGACATTGATTTTCATTGATATACTTGTATTATCGCTGTAAGACTGTTTGCCGGTAAGCTACAGGACCTTTGGTCCTTTTTTTTGGAGATAGATTTACAAGCGTTTGTGGAACACTTTATCTTCTCGCTCCGACAAAGTTTTTTCCTCAGACCCAAGCCACTAGTCATGACATGCCGATGTTTGCACAGTGACATATAAAAATAACTGAAGAAACAACTGGGCTACGAACGAAACTTTTCAGGCAGTTCTGGAGCTGTGTTTTCCCTCTGAGATAATAACTCCTTTTTGGAATGGACTTTGGGCTTTGTAAGTTTGCAAATGTTTAATGTGCTCAAAAAAGCCATTTAATGCACCAATAAAAAGGAAAAACCTAAAAACCATAATAATGGGCTTTCATATTTGATAAAAAAAATCATTGCCTAAGATTTACATATTACTGCAGTGCACATGACAGTTCACCAGTGTTCCTTACTTTACCTTTGTTTACTTTCACACAATAATCTGCAATGCATTGTGTTTGAATTGCAAATTTCCCCTTATCACACATACTACCAAACTCATCTATTTGCGAACAAAAGTGTCTTATAATATTTTATAGAGCTGATCATGACCGAAAAAACTTTTTTGAGATGAGCCTGCTGTTTATTTAAAGAGATTGTATTGACAGTGCAGTGTTTGTATAAAACATTTCTAAAGGTCTTTTGGAGAAAAATTCCGATTTAAATGCAATCTATTTCATGGTGGTGCATGGGGATTCACACGCAGGATTTAATGGAGTCAGATGACATGTCATCACCCACCTGCTGCAAAGCCTGTCCATCACCCTGCAGTAACCAGCAGGAGATTCCTGTCAAATATAATTTGAAGTTTATTTTTATTTCATGGAATATCCACACCTGGAAAATGATAAAAAGACAGGGAGGGGATAATGGAGAATAAATAAAATGTGTGTTATTGATGCCAAAGAGAGCTGATTTTTCCTTTTTGAAGGTATCAGAATCAAGGTCTTGGAAAGATAATTGGTGCAAAAGTTGTAAATGCTGGTTTGAAAATTCATAAGACATATGGATTTCACATGTATAAGTGTGCCCTCTCTTTATAAAGCATCTTCAGTTGTGTATGTGCATCTGTGGACTTGGAATTGAACTACTTTATCTCTAATTATTTGTGATGCAAGATTTGCAAAAATAATGCTTTAAACCACTTGAAGAACACATCACTGCACTTGTGAAGTTGGGTCACACCATTACCCCAGCTAATACACATTTCTTTTCTGTTAAAAATGAGTTAAAACCATGAAATATTGCCAACAACAGTAGGGTACAAACTGTAGTCCATTGAACAGCTCCCATGAAACACTGCCTCAGAGCCAGAAGACTCTAAATCACCATATGTGCAATTGGACTCCAAATCTGAGACCCTTCGATCCTGGATACATTTCTCAATTTTTGTTTGGCATGATAGCCTTAGCCATGGCTCGAGTGACTGTGTTCAGAATACTATAACTTCTACATTATGTTAGCTATTAAATCATGAAATGATTTTGGTGGGTTCCATTGGAACATTAAACCACCATAGCATTTGTAATGCCCATCCCCTGTGGCATTTTATTCTTTTGGCTACCTGCCCTGCACAACAAATGTGGTGGAAGGGGTGTATGTGGTTGTATTTATTTATCTGTAAGTCTGTCTGCACTCTACAGGTCCCAATTCGGGACGGATTGTCTTCACATTTTGGAAGGGACAATCCTTGGGCGAAAGGGAAGAAATTTTTCATTTTTGGTGAAGATTGGGTGGGGTGATGTGGCCTTACGTACACACCCTCTAGTTCAGGGGTGGGGAACCTTCTCCTGAAAGGGCCGGAGTGGGTGCAGGCTTTCATACCAACCAAGCTGCTACACACCTGATTCTACTTATCAACCAGTGGAATCTTTGCTAAGGACCTTGATTAATAGTATCAGGTGAGTAATTACCTGGTTGCAATAAAAGCCTGTACCCACACCGGCCCTTTCTGGAAAAGGTTCCCCACCCCTGCTCTAGTTCAATTATCAGTTATCCCCAGCCTTTATTATACCCACCTGTTTCCTGTTGCTTTGTCTGATTCCCTGAGAGTATTTATACCTTAGTTCCTCCCCATTCAGGCAGATTTCCTTTCTCTGCATTTCCCCGTTGTGTTTGGTTCACTCCCCTTTATGTTCTCCTGCAGTCTTGTATTGTTTAGATATCCCTTCACCCATTATTTAATAAACTCCACGTCCCTGTGACTGGGTCCTCCTCTCCAGTCCTTGCCCTGGTATCCTCTTGAGCATCTTGTGGCGTCAGGGCGTGACAGCCACTGACCTCTCTCATTAACACAGAGCAGCATATGAAAATCCCAGCAGGTCAACAGCTTCTTACATGCTCAAACCACACTGTTTAGTACCAACAATTATGATCCAGACCGGGAACCACATTTGAAGTCTGAGTACGATCTAATAGTAGGGTTTAATGATAGTAATACTGTATTGACAGATGGACGGTTCTCAGGGAAGAATGGCACAGTTCAGTACATACAGTACAGACTTAAGTGCGGGGGGGCTCTGTGCCCAGCCAGTGGCATTCTAGACGGCTGCTAGGTGGGGCGCACACTTTGCCAGGGCAGGGCTGTCAGATGGCAGGGCCGCGAAGATTGGCAGGAACGCAGTCCTAATCTTGATGACGGCAGAAGGTTTGGGAGATGTTTCTAATAAACATACTGAAGTGTGATGCAAAGCACTGTGGTCCCAGTCCTGGACCATTACAGATTTACAATTTCTGAAGAATATAAACTTTTATTAGGAAGATACTGACTGGTTGCTTAAGTGCATATAGCAAGTAAGAATTAAACAACCAGCATCAAAAATGAAAGTAAGGATCAAAGTATAGAGTATTATATACAGTATGCTAACGCACACAAAGAAATAGGAAAACACAAATGCATGACAGCTCGTGGGGAGGCACACATGACCTAAACTAATCAAAAGAGACAGTGCAGACACATAAGCCACAGGTTGAAGGACACATTAAGTGTTTCACACGAGGGTTGTGACACTACCTCTCCCTCCAAAGGGCACCACCTTGACAGCCCAGCGGTGGACCCTGGACACCTGTGCAAGAAATCAAAAACAGGGAGGGGTCCAGTATGTTATGCTCAGGCACCCAAAATGCTCCTCAGGCCCATCACATTCCCAGTCACCAAGAATTGGTGTCTGTATCCAGTGCGCTAAAAGTTCAGAATCTGATGCACTGTATAGGCGGGGCCACTATCGATGAGCCAGGGGGGAGGCTGGGAGCAGGAGGAAGCACTGTAGAGTCACAAAGACAGGGGTTTAACCTTTATAATCCGACCGTGACGTCGCTGACACAAATGCGCACATCATGTTGTAAGTGCCATAATTACCGTAATATTTTCATTATCAAAAAAATTTGAACTGTTCCTGAAAGCTGAGAGTTACGCTTCAGCCCAAATACAGGTCACTATGGTAAACATGGCAGGATGATGCTCTCTCGGGATTTCTTAATTAAGCCTTAAAGGGTTAAGACATGGAACGATGGGTGAATACTACAAAGGGAATGGGGGAGCAAGAGCCTGACAGCAAATGAAGAAAATACTCTCGAGTGGTAGGAAGCTTTTTCAGGGCAGCACACAATTGGGTTTCATGCTGCAGGTAAAACAAATTGAGAAGGAACTGCTGAGAAGTAATATTAAAATAGTTGCTGTGTTCATTGCTCAAGCGCCTCCTGTTGGCTAGCTAGCCGCTCAGTAAGATTCAAAGATTTCTCATGTCCGGATATCCTCCACCTTCATTCTTAACTTGCAAAGTTTTGACCTATGAGTGTAAAGAAGCAGTGTAAATGAAGATCACCATGGAAAAATGATCAGAGGCACATTTTCACGCTGAGGAGAAATGAACTAGAACTAGAACGCTGAACTAGAAATTAAAAAACGATCTTAGAAACAAATCACTGAATTCATATGCAAAATGATAAAATATATTATGATACAAATCATAATAATGTATAATATATAAAATTTACAAAAATGCTAAATTTGGACTCTGTTTTCCTTTGTGGTCCTCAGATGTAATGATTTGGTGCGTCATGTAATAAACCACAAAAATTAATATAATGTAAAATATTGATTTTATGCATTCCGGTATGAATCATAACAAAAAATTAATTTTAAAAACAATTTGTTAATTAGAGTAGTAGTATGTTTCATTGGTCAAAACTAAATCAAATGTAACTGTATTGATTATAATCATAGAGAATGTGTTTGAAAGTTCATAGAGACAAAAACTGCACAAAATGAATATCACTGACGGGGAAGATGGCTGACCCCGGTACGGAGTAGACATGTTTGTTGGAAGCTCCGCCTTCACACAATTAATTCACACCTCACCTGAAAGATTTTGACCTAATTTTTTGCAGTTTTCTGAGAGGTAGCAATACAGACAATATGTCAAGAAAAGGCAAGGGGCTCAGAATTGAAAAAAAAAAAAATCTTCGGAAGACGATTCGGTCGAAAATTACGCTGAGACGGAGACCATCGAGGATGCTGATGCTATGGCAGCTAGCGCTATTGCTGTTAGCGCTAGAGCCCCGATTGCAAAAGAAGGTGTTTTTGCTGCAAAACATAAGATGAATAGCGCCATGGATGAGAGGTTTGACTAGCTTAAAGAGTCCCTTTCCAGCCTTAATTTGGCTTTATCAGTCACCAGTGAGCGTGTGTCTTCAACTGAGGCTGCCGTGGAATTGCTCGAGAAATGACTGGACAAGCTGGAGCGGCGTCACGAAAGCCTTGCATCCCAGTGTAAGCTACAGGAGGCTAAGCTAGATGATCAGGAGGCTCGCTTCCGCAGACAAAATGTCCGCATTATCGGGATAAAAGAGAAAGCTGAAAATGGCAGGCCAATTGAGTTTGTCACCAAGGTGTTACCAGAGCTGCTGGGAAAGGAGCATTTTGATTGACCCTTGGATGTGCTTTGGGCCCACCGAATCGCAGCGCTAGCTAAAGACGGGAAACCGAGAGCTATCATCGCCAGGCTGCACCGCTTCCAGGTAAAGATGCTGGTATTGAGGCTTGCGAGGGAGAAGGCACCACTGCGGTACGACGGGTGTCCTGTGTTCATATTTCCTGACCTAACGGCTTTGACCATGAAGAAACGGATGGTCTTTCAACACATCAGGGAGAAGTGCAGAGGCAGGAAAATATGGTGCAGTTTCAGGCACCCAGTGAGGTTCATGGTTACAGCGAACGACAACACAGGCACGTTTGACACTCCGGCCGAAGCCGAAAGATTTCTGAGTCGAGTGGTGCAGGACTGGGACAGAGACATCACGTCCGGCCAGGATGTGGACTAATTTTTGGCTGTTGAAACGCCACTGGCAGTGTGAACTGGGTGAGGTTAAATGTGTTTTCATAATATTATTACTCAGTTGTGAAGTGGAGTCTTCTTTTGAGTGGAGGGAGGTGAGTAGTTAGAACGTGGGCTTTTATTCGGCGCCAACGTTCAGCCTTGACCTCGTGTTTGGAGTATGGAAACGCCGCTTGTGGGGTGTGTTTTCCCTCAGTAGTGTGTTTGTGTGTTTGGTTCAATGTTCTCTTTTTCTCAGCACATCTCTTTTTCGTTTATTGCATATTCCTTTTTGCCATGGTCATGTTACATTGTAGGTATCACTTATGTCAGGGGAGCCAAGTAAACATAGTGACTTTACTTTAGTCAGCTGGAATGTAAGGGGGAGGAATACCCCACTCAAGAGGAAAAGTGTACGTGCATTTACGCACACTTAAAGCTGAAATCTGTTTTCTTCAAGAAACACATAAAAAAAACAGCAGCAAAAATATTATGTCCTTCATGGGCATTCCAATCAAATTTCAGTACAAAAACTAGAGGAGTAGCGATCGTTATTAAGAAAAAAGTACCTTTTGTACATACACAAACTACATCTAATAACAGAGGCAGATTTTTATTAGTTAAAGGTGAGCTCCACTCAGTACCAGTAAGTTTGATTAATGTGCATGGGCCCAATTTTGACGATACTGTTTTTTTTTTTTTCAGAATCTTTTCAATAATGTATCTCGTACATCAAATACAAATATAATCTTAGGTGGAGGCCTTCATTGGGTTTTGGATTCTGGCAGCACCCTCAAATGATTATATCTAAGAGCAGTATAACCATCCATAATCTTAAACGGTCTGTGGTGGGTATTTGGAGGCTTCTTAACCCCTGCGGGAGAGATTTCTTCTATTTTTCAGCAGTTCATAAGCCTTATTCGAGGATCAATTATTTTATATTGGATCCTAAATTACTGTCACAAATAGCAGACTGTACTTATCACAATATTCTCATATCAGATCACGCCCCAATCTCTTTAAAGCTTAAATTGAATCATTAACGAGAAGAATTTGACTGACTCCTAAATAACACTTTACTGAAAGACAAGGAATTTTGCTCCTATCTTTCAAGCAAGACAGATTTATACATAAATACTCATGACACTGGCGAAGTTGATGATTCCACGCTTTGGGAGGCCATGAAGGCTGTTCTTTGGGGCCACATTATTACTTATCAAGCACCAGAGAGGAAAAAATAAAAAAAAAATTTACCTGAAATAGATAACCAATTGTCTGGTCTAGAGGCGCTATACAAGGAAAGTAATAAACCTGAGAAGTTAAGAAAGATCTCTTTCTCGCACTACAATTGGACAGGCAAACCAAAACACGGCCATAATCCTTCAGGAATTCAAAGCAAAGATGAGCTGCACATCATTAAAAAGGAGTGGAAAATTACAGTCAAGGGATGAAAAGTACAGACAAAGGAATAGGATACATGTGGATACATAAATGATTCAATTGTTTTTTTTTCCAGTAACAACTAATGATTTTACTGAACAAATATTGATCAAAGCTACAGAAATCAAATGCATCATCTGATTATGTTTTTTGAGTCAACTAAACAGAAGCCTGCTTACTAATCAAAGCTACAGAAGCGTGCTGCCTATGTGTGTGTGAACTGTTAATTCTTTCTGTGTTAATGTTAATTCTTTGTACCCCCTTTTGCCAACAAAACAGCACCTAATCTTCTCCTAATGTTTCACAAGATGGAGGAATACTGAAAGAGGGATCTTCGACCATTCCTCTTTGCACAATTTCTCTAAATCATCCTGCGACCTGGGTCCTCTCCTCTGCACTCTCCTCTTCAGCTCACTCCACAGGTTTTCAATGGGGTTGAGGTCTGGGGACTGACATGGCCATGGGGAGAGCTTGATTCTGTGTCTGGTGAACCATTTCTGTGTAGATTTGGCACATGTTTAGGGTCATTATCTTGCTGAAAGACCCAGTGCCGACTCATCTTCAGCTTTCGGGCAGAGGCCACCAGATTTCGATTTAAAATGTCCTGGTTTTTCAAAGCGTTCATGATGCAATGCACCCTAACAAGATTTCTGGGGCCTCTGGAAGAGAAACAGGCCCACAGCATCACCGATCCTCCCCTATACTTCACAGTGGGCGTGATGTACTTTTCTGCATACTCATCTTTTGTGTTCCGCCAGACCCACTGAGAGTGATTGTTGCCAAAACGCTCTAACATGGTGTCATCTGACCAAAGCACATGGTCCCAGTTGAGTGAGAAGAGGTTTTTTTCGTGCATGCCTCCCAAACAGCTTGTTGGCATGTAGATAGCGCCAGATGGTTGTTTTGGAGACTTTGTGACCCCAAGATGCGACCATTTGTTGCAATTCTTTAACAGCGAGCTTTGGAGAACTTTTTATTTCTCTCATCATCCTCCTCACTGTGCGTAGTGGCAAAATAACCTTGCGTTCTCGTCCAGGCTTGTTTACCACTGTTCCAGTTGTTTTAAATTTCTTAATGATTCCTCTGACAGTAAATATGGGCAGGTGCAGGCGAGTGGCTATTCTCTTGTAGCCATTGCCTGACTTGTGAAGGTCGACATACCTCTGCCCTACTTGAATGGTGTGTTCCTTTGTCTTTCCCATGTTGAAGAGTGGAAAAGAGAAATTGCCTCTGAGTCAAGTCATATTTATACCCCAGGGAAACAGGAAGTGATGAATTACTAATTAACTGTTCCAAGATACTCTGATCAACTTTGTAAACTACTGTAGAAATGACAGAAATACTTCAGTTACATTTATTTCCTAGTAATTGTTAGGGGTGCCAAAAATTGTGGAACAGATGATTTTATTTTTTTAAAAATAATTATTTCTTAGTCAGAAATTTTCCCTTAACCCTCTTCAGGCTCATGTTGCAAATTTGCAACAATAAATCAATTGATGACTGACTATAAAATACAAAGACCACATGGGAAATGGTAGGATAAAGTTACCCTTCCAGCTCAGTATTGCAAAAATACGTTACTTCCCCTGCAGCCACTAGTGTATAAGAACTTTTCTTCATGAATGAAATATTTTTCATATCTCAAAATAATAAATTGGGCTGGAGAGGGTTAAAATTCAGTTGAGTCAAAGGTTACATTTTTCTATAATTTTCAGTGTGAGAGTACGCTTCTGCAGTAAAAATTGAATTTATTTTAAGGCTTTTAACACATCTTAACCAGGGGTTCTAATAATTATGGAGGGTGTTGTACTTATGAGTTGATTATCCTGCTTATACTATGGTGATTTGCCAGCACTATCAAATCAAAGCATTCAAAAATTTTTCGTGAAAGTTTTGCACCTAAAATTTTAAGTTCATGAAGGTCTCTCAATGTATTAAGTGCCCATTTTGTTGCCCTTTTTGTGTTAATCTCATCCTTCTCTCCTGTCATTTGAAGCTCTTCAGGTGTCAGTTGCTTGTGCCATTTTCCGCTTGGTTCTGGTTTTTTCCTCTCCAGTTCTTTTTCTTCTGCTGCATCCCATTCAATAAAATTCTTGTACTCTCCAAATACGTTAGAAGAAATGTTAAAATCATCCATTTGTGCTTTGTTGTGCTCTGCTCTTGACAGATGACAGCTTGAGAACGACGCTCTCTAACGTTGCTGTGGTTACAGGTCGGCTAGCGGATGAATTTCGAACCCTAAAACTACAGTGGTCAAGCCACCTGTGTGTCCCACGGTTTTAACGCGCACCTGCCAGCAAATCAGAAAAGAGTATTCACCCAGAGCATGGTATAAAAACGAGTATGGAACAGAAAAACGCTTTATTCCATCTATGACCAGTTGTGTGTTTGTGCAAAGTAGATGTCCTGTTCTATAGTGAAGAGCAATATTATAGTTATAGGCTGTTGCCTAAAAACAAAAAAAAAAGGATTTTGTGTATGTTTCCAATGTACAAAAAGTTTACTTTACCTTTGAAAAAAACAAGTAACAACAGTAGAAAGAAGTTTTCCTTCAACATAAACTTCTCTTAAAATAGCCAGTACTTATGTAGCGGGTAGGACGTAGGCAGCTGGAATTGCACTTTGATTGGATCAGGTGGTGACCATTTGGCTCTGCACCTTTAAATGCAGCAAAGTGGCAGCGTCTACGATTAGTTTCTTGAAATACAGACTCTGGGTTCCGGGTTGGAAAAGGTTGATCTTGGCTTGGTGTTTGCGCTTGGAAATTTAGTGGGTGATTACATCCAGCTCCTTGTCTTCACAAGCCTTCACTTTGCATTGTGTCTGCGTCTTTCAACGAAAACTCGCCGGTTTAGAATGTGATCCACCATAAGCCTATTGATAGTGCTGTGGGTTGGTGTCGAGAATTTTGGCCTGGGAGTGTACGAGTAAAAACCAGACGAACTACGTGATCGCTACTGAATTACAACTAAAAAGGCTTCCGGCTCATATCGTGGTCTGTGCTCAGACAGGAGGATCATCATATGCTACCTTAGCCACTGCTTTTCCTGTGCCTTATTTTAATATTCAACGGGGCAGGGGTGTGTGCGTGTGCGTGGGAGGGAGGGGAGCCCACCGTGTTGCTTATCAGTCTCTCCCTAGTGTGTGTGGTTGTATATTTGCTATATGTTATATGAAATCTTGTATTTTAGACCATTGGGTTAGAGCAATATTTGGGAGGGATAAACAATTTTGTTGTGGCCACTGGTTTGCAGGGTGTAAATCATTTTCAATGTGTGTGACCTATGATGTACACTATTTAGTCTGTGTTTGCTTATCGAGTCCTGCTGGATGTTTGCTGAGTGCTATTTACACAAACACCCTAATTGTGCAATTTGTTGTCCCTGTCCCTGAGTTTGCTGTCCAAAGGCCTAATGTCTGTTTTTGTGCGTGATTTTATAAGAACAAAATAATAAACTGTTTTTCTTTTATTTTTATAATACTCCAGTCCCTCCCTCTCTGCTTATTTCCCTTTATTGGGATAGCCTGCCTGGGTACTGTAAACATTTAAAGCTCTAATTGTTGGTTTCAACCTGTAATTTCCCTCTGTATTGCGACTTCCACCATAGATATTAGTCTTACATTTATTTTATCTTCATTTTTAGATTCCTTGACCATGAAAACATGGCAATTTGATTCACAATGCTGTATTAATATTAGTTCCACAGCATCTTGGCTGTTTAAAGATGTCTGTTGCATGTGTCTAGCTTCATTTGTTTGTTTGTTTTCCTATGATGCAAGTTTCAAAGATCTATTTTTTCATATGCTGGATCATACAATCCAGATTTATACATTATCTGGCTCAATCTTTGATATCTTGAAGAACTTGTTTGAAATTTCTGTTGTATTGTTTTTCCTTACTGCCATCTAATCATTTATTATGGAAAAATCCATCAGCCAATAAACCCTGGCAAAAACATAAACTCCCTGGCGGGAGTGAAAAAAAAGACAATTATGTCATTTGAACTATACAAATACAAATTATTCAAGAAGTACTAGATGTCTTTAGCTTATGAACATATTACATGAAATACATGCACAGTTTACAAAAACATTAATTATTATGACATCACAATTGCAAATACTTCAAAACACATGTACATGTTACAAAAACACAAATTGCAAGAAAAACTGTGTAATAATCTGTTAAAAATCATTCCTGGATATTGAAGGCTGAATTACAAGAAGAGGCTGAGTTTTTCACAAGTAGAACAGTATCAACTGCATTGAATTAACAAAACACAAATTACAGGTACATACATGCAGCAGTAATAAACTTGTTGGATAAAACTAAATTGTTGTCTGACCAACACAATTTACAGCTAAAACAATATATTATATAGTAAGCCATGTACATTGAGGATGCAGCAATACATATATGAGTAGTTATACCCATTTTTACGAATAAATACAGTTGAATATAACTAAACTGGTGTCTGACCTCCACAAATTAGAACTAGACAGCTTTTTCAAGCAATCTAACAAGTCGAGGCAGAATTACTCAAGTAGAGGCTGACTTTTTCACAAGAAGAACAGTATTAATTGTATTGTGTTAACAAGAAACACAAAATACAAGGAAGCAGTAATAAACAAATTATAGGCACTCGGATAAAACTAAATTATTGACTGACCAGCACAAGTTGCAGAACTTTTTTTTTAAATAGATGCAGACATAAACATAAATAAATGCAGTTGATAAAACTAAACTGGTATCTGACCATCATAAATAACAGTTTATCAAGCAGACTAACGAGTCCAAGCTGAATTACTCACAAGAAATTTTGACAAGTAGAGACTGACTCATGTACAAGTAGAAGCTGACCTTTTCACCTTTTCGATGCAGACTGTATCGTGGTCAGAAAAATAGCAATCTGCAACTCTGATGTCAGTATGCTGACTGTTCTGTACATAAACAAGGCTGAACAGAGTGCCGAAATCAGTAGTTGGTCCTGTAACCTGTTGCTTGAAACCAAATTGTTGCATGAGCAACACTATTAGATAGTGTGGGGACTCGATGAGATCAATATTGAAGTCACCCAAGATAACAGATGGAACATTCTGGGGTAGTGATTGCAAAACTGTCTTCAGCTTGGTGATAAATGCAGTTAATACCATGGACGAAGGTTTGTTAACAGTAACCACATGAAGCAATGTTGATGGCGTCTTGACAGCAACGGCAATATATTCAAAGCCAAACACATTGAGTTCAAGTTGCTGAGTCATGAGTTGATTCCTTGCGAGTGTCATGACACCTCCTCCTCGTCCCAGTGCAGATGGCCTGTCTGCTCGGAACACTTTGGAATCTGGGAGAACTGAGATGACCTGCTGTTGTTGTTTCAGGAATGTTTCTACGAAACAGAAGATGTCGACTTCATGAAGAGTGGAGTCCGTCTGCAAGTCCACCTCGTGCTCCAAGTAAGATCTCACATTCAACAATCTTATTTTCAGCTGTCCATGAACAGGAGTTGGACCACTTGATGCAGCTGCAGTAGCTGCTTCTTGTTGTAGCCGCTCCATCTCCCTAACAACTGCAGGGTTAACGCGGATGGACGTGGCATCAAAACCCAGCAGGTACAGGCTATTCAGTTTCTTAACTCGGCTCAAGGCAACATAGGCCTGGCCTGGCATGAAAGACCCCTTGCCTTCCATGGACACGACTATCTGGTCCATTGTCTTTCCTTGCACTTTATGGATCGTGCATCCCCATGCGAGAGAGAGAGGGAACCGGAAGCGTTTCGCTTCGACAGATCGTCTTCCTCTTCCCACAAAAAACTGAACATTCTGCCTCTTGATCGGCACTGCCTCTGGGTAGGACCGCTTTTACTGGCTGTCAGCAATGGCCTGCTTACCCACACGTCTGCTGTCGAATTTGACGAAAATTGTATGCACGTTATTTCCTGTGCTCTCTAATCACACTACCGTGCCACAGACTCCATTCGCTAGGCCATCAGAAACATCAATATTAACGGTAACCATGACTCTGACACCCACTGTCAGTGCCACTGCTTCCCTCAGGCTTCCAGTGTCTGATGGTTTGGTGGAAAATACCACGTCTATGAGGCCTGTCTGAAAGTCCTTCTTCTGGTCGACAGCTTTGATGTTAAAAACTGGGTTGGGCAGGTTTTTAAGATGCTCTGCATTGTGCTGATCGACTTCCTTGTCTGTCTTGAAAACATGAAGGGCGTTTGCTGGGTAGCTGCTGTCAGTTTTTTTGATGACTCGGGTCTTGAGCAAAGTGATGTCATCCCCTGAGCAGGTCGCTGTTCTGACCTTCATCAAAAGTTTTGCAAAGTGCTGGTCATCTCTTTGCCTCATGCTTTCCGTCAGCTCCATTAACTTGAAATATTCTTCCCACAGGGATCCATGGAGGCGAGCATAGCTGTCTGAAGGCAAGCCAAAGACATGATTTTGGCCAACTGGCTGCAGCAGGCACAAATCATCGACAGCCTGAACACTCACTCCTCCAAAACGGGATTCCTGGTCTGAGGACCCACAGATGTCTTGAAGCCGGCGGTGGATGTGGTAGAGCAGGTCAGCTCTGGTCATTGAAACCTCGTCTATAATCAGAAGCTTCAGCTTGCTCAGCCGTGATCTTTGTGTTGAGCTTCTCACTGCCTGCCGGTTGATATTGCTTTTGGTTCTTTGGTCCAGAGCTGAATCCAAGAGATGAGTGCAGTGTCATACCCTCAATGCCAAATGCTGCTGTCCCAGTGAAGGTAGTGAGCAACACTGGAAGCTTGTCTAGCACAAAGTGTCCTGACAGAAGTTTGAGAAGTTTCATGGTTGCATAGTGAACCAGCTTGATCACATGACTCTTCCCTACTCCTCCAGCTCCAGAAAGACACACTTTGAACTGTAGCATGGGGCAGTCATGTTTCAAGGCGAAGATCGCATCCTTACATCACTTTCGGTGAAACATAACTACTTCCAGTTGTTTGCTGTTTAGTGGCCTCATCATGGCCCTGTACTCCTGAGGGCTCATCAGGTCCTTGTTCAGCTCAGCTGTAAAACGAGCATGAAGCTCCGAGCGGTTGCTCGATGATGCTTCTGGAGCAAGGTCAACATTCTGCAGTTGGTCTTCATCAGGAAGCTGTCTTTCTTCGACCATTCCTTCATCTTGTTGCTGCGCTTGCTGGAATTCAGCATCGGCAGCTAGATCATCCCAGGCATCTCCTGGAGGTCCCATCCTCTGCAGATCTTTATATGCTCTGTCCAGCTCATTAGCATTGATGCTGTATTTAGCCTCATTAGCATGGACAGTGTCTTGAACGTTTTCATAGTGCTCTGCAAAGGAGGTAAAGTCGCCTTTGAGATCAGCCACTTCATCTCGCCAGGGATTATACAGCATAAGGAGGTTCCTGCACCGATCTTCACCCTCTTTCTTTTCCTTATGGAACCTTATGACACATTGGCGTTTGCGCTTTTTCATGAATCCCAGGCCATTGCGCAAAGTGATGGTTGCTGGCAGTGCATTGGAATGGCCCTCATCGTCTGATACACCGTCTTCATTGTCATCACTGCCCTCCAACACATCTGGTATGTGGTCAGCTGAATCTTCTGGACCCTCTGTATATCCTGTTGTATATGTGGCGGAAAACTCTGCTAGACACATGGTTTCCAGCTGATCTGGCCTGGCAGCATAGCGGTCCAGAGAGGATGTGCAAAAAATGTCCTCATCGTCATTGTCCATTTCTTGCAGGACCCTTTGTGGTTTCAACACAGGCACTCTTTTGTCTCGGGGCACTGTGTTAACAAACACTGCCTTCCTGCTTGCCCTCTTCAGTGGCAGTGAGAGAATCCGGTAAGCAGCCTCCTGGGCACTGACCTCCCAGTTGTTCAGGAAAGCTGACCCCACCTTCCTGAGTTTAGATTTCAGGTCTTCTCCCCTGCTTTCTTCTGCCACCTTCTTCAGGAGTTCGCTCATGGCCCTCTCTTCATGTAGCTGGTGATATACATGATGCAGGAATAAGGGTCCATGATGAACTGGAAGTCCATGTTTGCATGCCAAGTTTGCAGGATCTTAGGGTTATACTGGTTGATCCATCTCTCACAGGGTTGACGTTTCAGCACCACTTGCTTCCCAGATTTCATGATTTTGACCAGCTTCTGGTATACATCTGGATGCGCCTTGGCTTTGTTCAGCAGATCGTCAATAGAAATATCCTCAGGAATATCTTTGTTTTCCATGACTTTGGATATGCGTTTGAACATTTCTCCTTTGGTCTTGATGAGACGCTCAAAATCATCTGCATCAGGCTGCCGAGCGATGACAGTTTCAACAGAGGGATAATGTGGAAAGCGAAACCTGCAGGATCCTCCACTTCTGCGTGTCGCATTGTGCAGATGTTTTGGAGAGAAAGGACAAGTTTCCGCAAGTTGCTGCCTTCTTCGCCTGGTATGGCGCATGTCTGGTGCTGGTCGATAAAAGCGGCAATTTCCTCATCAGTGTTTACATCCAGTTTTGGTGCATCCTTAATCCACAAGATGGTGTGGGTATGCAGCGAACCTCTTGCCTGAAACTCGATGCGAATCATGTAGTCAACCAGTTCACCAATGGGATGTGCCTTTCCGCCGGTGAACTCTTTAAAGAAGGTGTCCAACCAGTGCTTGAACTGGCGAGCAGCAGTCACGGGTTTGGACCTAAGCCACGTGCACTTTTCTTCCCATGGCATAGACTGAACATCATCAGCTGTCAGATGTTTTCCATACTGATGGGCTATGCTATTGATCACTTCTGGCCACTGCTGCTGATAGAGTGGGGAACCATGTAGGAATTCCCAGTTGCCGAACCATGGCCAGTAGGCCTAGCAGAACTGTATTCCAGTATGCAGGCGAGCCCCGGATGTTTTTCATGAACTTGAAGGCAGTGTCAGTGCGCAACATGGCCTGAACGTTGTCAGCACTTTTCAGGAGGCCAGCGTTGATCCTGCAATTTTGAAAGATTTGACCTCTGGTCTGCCTCATAGAAATCTGAATGTCGTAACTGACTTATTTAGCTTCTACTGCGTATTGAGCTGCGAGCAGGTAATCTATGTCACTGGCAAACCTGCCATCTGCGTTCAGCAGCCTCTGGTTGAAGTATTTCCTTCGCGTAATTTTCTTATCCCTCTCCTCACACAGACCTCCTCGGCCAAAGGGACATTTTGAAGGATTAGCAAGTTCTTCAAAGCTCTTGTCTGTCAGGAATGGGCAGGGTTTCTGATGCTCCCCTGGTGCCAAAGAAAATGTGCTATCTTCATCAGCTACTTGTTCCGGCTGCAGCAATGTGTCATGTGGTATGCCACGCAGTTTACTGGTCTGTTCAAAATGGATTTTGTCTTCTTCATCCTCCAGGACTTGCCTTTTCTCTCTGGCTTCAGCTTCCTGCTTGCTTTCATTGCCAGCATTGTCCAGCGCCACATAGTGCTGCTGGCCCATCAGACCAATGGTTATGGTGCACTGACTTCTACATTGTCACGGTTGAACATTGTGTGGCCATTCTGGAGTTATTGTGTTGAGAACTTCAATGTTCAGTTTGAGCATATCGGCAACTCCTTGAACTGCAAGGTTGTCTGCCCAGGCACCGTTTCTCAAACCATCTATGTTCAGGTCATTCTGACTACTCTGCTGCTGTGGGTGACAGTTTCACCTAGGGGTGACTGGTGTAGGCTGCTGTCAATTTGCAGGAAGTGAATATAGTGATTCTTGAAGGGCGTGGTCTCCAGAGAATCAATTAGCTTTTGCTGTATATCAGGCCCACCGACGTTCTGCACTCCAACCGAAGCTAGGGAAAATGACACAGCATGGAAAAAACAGTCTCCATCCGCAAGAACGTCCTTGATCTTCAAGTTGTGCCTTCTTGCCAAATGAGCTAGGATCAGGTAGTCATTTCCTATGGGCAGAGGTGGCAGAGGAGCTGGTGCTGCCACTTGTTACGACCCAACCAGGTGTCTTGCCTGGTTGTGTATGTTTGTCTCCTGCAGGTGCACCAGGTGTCAGCTGATTGAGTCACAAATTAGGAACCTATTAAAAGAAGCCTGATCCCTGTTGCTGTGTGCTCCCTTCCTCCCGCGATTTTGACTATTTGCGTTTGCACAAGACTGACCAGCACCACATGCTTCCATTATACTGACTTGCACTACACCGATCTAATTATTATGATTAAATTATCGTTTAAAACCTTGATCTCTGCGTGTGGTCTCCCTCATGTCCCCTGCTAGAGCCGGTGACACAGGTCGTGACACACTTCATCAACTTCCATGTCTTCTGGAAAAGCTTTGGAAATTGCTTCCCACAACTCTGGATCGTCATCTTCCTACCTGTTTGTAAGTAATATATTTATAAAAATTTAATAACTGATCAATTAGGAAAAGACATTGTAACTGGTTATATTTTGTGAACGGGGATGCATAATTTTAAAGGCTTTAAGCATTGAATAATGGAAAATTGTTATTGTAAATAATTAAAAATAATACATGATTATAGATGTGCACATTGAAACACTGCCTAATTTCTTATGAGTGTCAAGATGCTATCATTAAATATTGTCAGATACCCTTTAACCATTTTCACACATACCAATTCAAACAGTCCCAAAAGAAATACTGGGGTATGAATGGAAATATACATGGATTTCCACAATATTGTGTTTTTAGGCAAATATTACATTTTAAAAAAGTTTGAAGGCTATTTAACATTTGAAAAAGTGTAAATAATTCTAAATTTCCTTCTTTCAAAGGCTATTAAAGATGTTTAAAGGATCTGAAAATATGGTATGATATGGAAAGTCCTATGGCTGAGACTAATAATAGACAAATAGACTTAAATATAAATATAAAATAAATCATTTTTGATGAAACATACCTGTTTTCCCAGTCCGGACATATATGGACATCCTTATAGAGAGGGTTGTTTTCTTTCAGCCAGGGGAGTGCCTCCAGTACTTTTTTTGGCCGAATGTATTCCTGCATGTAGTGTCCTCAGTAACTCAGCTTCCGCTTCAGGGCGATGACTTCTGCTGTATATGGAAGCCTAGGCAGCAAGGACACCACTGGTTGCAGCTTAGCTGGGACATTTACTGCACTTCCGTGGATGGCCTTTTCGACCTCATTTTGGCAGACCCACAAGCTATATAAAGGGTATCCTTTGGCTGATTAGTCTGAGCTCTAGAGGCCTCAGATCAACTAATGGTGGTGGTATGACATCAAGGGCCAAATCATTGATCCATGACTGTGTGGGTATTTTTCCCCACTTCAGTGATCCGTGACATGTGTTGCAGACCCAGGATTTCTTGTGGGTTACAAGCTGGCTGGCTGACATGAAGATTCTATCAATGGCTTGGTTTGTCTTGTATTTCTCAGCCTTCATTTCTACAACAGAAAATCGGTATTGCAACCTGTGGCAAGAGCAGCAGGCATTAATTGGTCCCTCCTCTATTTTTGCCATAAAGACAGCAGCACATTCGTCCACAGTCATATTTGTCTTCTGTGCTCTGGAAACCTGGGAACTATTTTTCTCTTTCTTCCTCCTACTCTCAGCTGCCCCTGGGCTCTAATCATCTCTATGCTGCCGCATTCCTTCTCTGACTTTAGCACGCCGAGCATTGACAGTCTCTGGGCTCTCATCATCTCTATGCTGCCGCATTCCTTCTCTGACTTTAGCATGCCGAGCGTTAGCAGTCTCTGGGCTCTCATCATCTCTATGCTGCTGCATTCCTTCTCTGACTTTAGCACACCGAGCGTCAGCAGTCTCTGGGCTCTCATCATGTCTATGCTGCCGCATTCCTTCTCTGACTTTAGCACGCCAAGCATTAGCAGTCTCTGGGCTCTCATCATGTCTATGCTGCCGCATTCTTTCTCTGACTTTAGCACGCTGAGCATTAGCAGTCTCTGGGCTCTTGTCATCTCTATGCTGCCGCATTCCTTCTCTGACTTTAGCACGCCGAGCGTTAGCAGTCTCTGGGCTCTCATCATGTCTATGCTGCCGCATTCCTTCTCTGACTTTAGCACGCCGAGCGTTAGCAGTCTCTGGGCTCTCATCATCTCTATGCTGCTGCATTCCTTCTCTGACTTTAGCACGCCGAGCATGACCAGCCTGTGGGCTCTCATCCCTTCTCTGTCTCTGTTTAGCTATTTTGTCAGAAGTACGGCGAGCTTCAACAGCATCCTGTGACAGTTCCTTCCTCTTAAAGAGAAAAAAGATATACCAGAATTGCGAGGAGTGACATGCAAATTAACCAAATATAGTTTCGCCATGAATATTTTGACTTTGACAGTGCTATTATTATTGTGCTGTTATTTTAGCTTTTCATCCTTGAATATTGGAGTTGGAACTTTTACATATGTATGAGGTCAAAGCGAGTACATTCTATGTCATGGAGCTGTCACAATTACTGCTCGTGTTCAGGACGTCAAAAACTGCCAGCTTAATGAAGTAAAACTGCTTGACTGTAAGTCAAAATCTGATTCTGTCCTTGCAAATCCGTCATCAATTTGCTTTTTATTTATGTATTTTCATCACTCAGGCATTATGCTTTTTTTGTTAAGGAGTTCTCAGTGAAAATTATTCCAGAAAAACTACAAAGGAAGGATAAGGAGAAGGGAAGGAACTCATAAACCTGGGCATACTACCTTACCTGTAGTGGTTATGTTTGGGCATGTATGGCTGCATTTACAGGTGACACCTGTTTTCATTTACAGGTGAAAAAAAACTTTTGGATGGATTCTGAATGGTCAGGGGCTATATTACATGCTTGAATGTATTAGAACCAATTCACAGCACAAATACACTCAACAAAAATATAAACGCAACACTTTTGTTTTTGCTCCCATTTGTCATGAGATGGACTCAAAGATCTAAAATTCATTCCAGATACACAATATTACCATTTCTGTCAAACATTGTTCACAAATCTGTCTAAATGTGTGATAGTGAGCACTTTTGCTTTGCTGAGACAATCCATCCCACCTCACAGGTGTGGCACATAAAGATGCTCATCAGACACCATGATTAGTGCACAGGTGTACCTTCAACTGCCCACAATAAAAGACCTCTCTGAAATGTGCAGTTTTGTCTCACAGCAAAATGCCACAGATGGCGTAAGCATTGAGGGAGCGTGCAATTGGCATGCTGACAGCAGGAATGTCAACCAGATCTGTTGCTCAGGCATTGAATGTTATTTCTCCACCATAAGCCGTCTCCAAAGGCGTTTCAGAGAATATGGCAGTACATCCACCCGGCCTCACGACCGCAGACCACGTGTCACCACACCAGCCCAGGACCTCCACATCCAGCAGTTTCACCTCCAAGATCGTCTGAGACCAGCAACTCAGACAGCTGCTGAAACAATTGGTTTGCATAACCAAAGAATTTCTGCACAAACTGTCAGAAACTGCCTCAGGGAAGCTCAACTGCATGCTCGTCGTCCTCATCGGGGTCTTAACCTGACTCCAGATCGTCACCGTAACAAACTTGAGTGGGCAAATGCTCACATTCGATGGCGACTGGCACGTTGGAGAGGTGTTCTCTTCATGGATGAATCTCGGTTTACATTGTTCAGGGCAGATGGCAGACAGCGAGTGTGGCGTCGTGTGGGTGAGCACTTTGCTGATGTCAATGTTGTGGATTGAGTGGCCCATGGTGGTGGTGGGGTTATGGTATGGGCAGGCATCTGTTATGGACGAAGAACACAGGTGCATTTTATTGATGGCATTTTGAATGCACAGAGATACCATGATGAGATCCTGAGGCCCATTGTTGTGCCATACATCCATGAACATCCCCTCATGTTTCAGCAAGATAATGCACAGCCAGCCCTATGTTGCAAGGATCTGTACACAATTCTTGGAAGCTGAAAATGTCCCAGTTCTTGCATGGCCAGCATACTCACCGGACATGTCACCCATTGAGCATGTTTGGGATGTGCTTGACCGGCTTATATGACAGCGCGTACCAGTTCCCACTAATATCCAGCAACTTCGCACAGCCATCGAAGAGGAGTGGACCAACATTCCACACGCCACAATTGACAATCTGATAAACACTATGCGAAGATGATGTGTTGCACTGCATGAGGCAAATGGTGGTCACACCAGATACTGACTGGTTCTGAGTCACCAGACCCCCAATAAAGCAAAAACTGCACATTTCAGGGTGGCCTTTTATTGTGGACAGTCTAAGGTACACCTGTGCACTAATCATGGTGTCTGATGAGCATCTTGATGTGGCGCACCTGTGAGGTGGGATGGATTGTCTCAGCAAAGCAAAAGTGCTCACTATCACACATTTAGACAGATTTGTGAACAATGTTTGAGAGAAATGGTAATATTGTGTATCTGGAATGAATTTTAGATCTTTGAGTTCGTCTCATGACAAATGGGAGCAAAAACAAAAATGTTGCGTTTATATTTTTGTTGAGTGTAGATGGTGACTTGGGAGCACACTGCAAAAACACCCCAAGATTTTTAAAGGCAAACAAGTGGAGAATTCGACCATAGTATCAGAACCAACTGAACCAATTCACAGTGCAGATGGATGGTGACTTGGGAGCATACTGCAAATATAACCCATGATTTTTTAAGGCAAAGAAGTGGAGTGCTCTACTATAGAAAAGTCAATCATAGGACCTGAATACAATTGAGCATGATTCTAAACAACCTGGCAGGAGCTGAAAACTGTTGTGGGGCCTGGCAGAGCATCACAAGGGAAGAAAACCAATGTCTAGTGATGTCTAAGGGTACCAGACTTCAGACTGTCATTGACTTTGAAGGGTTTGCCACAGTTTGTCAAATTACTTTCGAGCCCTTAAAATTGAGGGGGCTGTGGGGTAATTCATCCATTGTTCAGACAGTATTTTTTTTTTACTCAATCCATGAATTGAAGATGAAAGTTAGCATTTAAAACACACCTTAATTGAGTCTCTGTAGATCCATTCATGGGGGTGTATAAAATAAAAATTACCAAAATTGTGTCAGTCCAAATACTTATGGACCTAACTCTGTATTTCATTTAACAATGTTGCATGGTCATGGGTGGGCTAAGTGGTGATGTCAACATGAAAGAACCATTTCTATATCTGTGACTCATTTATTTTTTACTAGTGCAGCACTGTGAGCAGAAATGAGCATGTGACACCAACTAATGTGTACTTGTCGAGGTTATACCACTTGGCTCCTACTATGTTCTACTGTTGCTTTTTGTGACCATCTATTCAAGGAGCAATTCATTATTCAAAAATAAAATTCAGTCAGTATCGACTCACTTCCATTTGTATCTTGGTAATACACAGCATGTTGGCTTGCTCCATTCTCAGCCTTTTCTCTTGCTCATTAATAGTTTTTATGACCCCCCCCCTGGAGGGAGAGGGGAGGCATATTCATGGGTGCAAGACCTCCATCAACAGACGGATTTTCATTAATAATGAATTCTTGGTTCCGTAAAAGTCGGTTATTCAGGGCTGTGCAGGTGCACAGTGGTGGTGGAAGAAAAATAATGACCTTCTCATGCTCACTAAGTAACGTCTCTCCATGGAACCTCCCAGGTTACCCACTGGAACACCTTAATTTATGTTTCTGCCACGAGGGGCAGTATTTTGAGGCTAGAAGTGTTACTTGATTGTGAACACAAATGAGGAAGCTGAAGACGTAGACCCATTTAGGTCAGTAAATTGCGCACAAGCGTGGAATATAATCCCATATCACCTTAACGTTTATATACAGGTATTTTTGATAACGTTGCGAAATTGTTGCTTTGCATTGGTGTCTCACAGAAATGTTAACGTCACGCGAAGCGTTGAAAATCTCCCCAACCGTTTTAGAAAAGATCTTTTTAGAAAGATCCGCGTTTATGAAAAGTGCTCCTGTACGTGAATATCAGTGGGATGTTTATTTGGATTGAATTTTGAATGCAGTAGAGGGTAAACAACATGTTCGAAGACCTTAGTAGTTTTAGTTAGCAGACTGTAGCATAGTTTTTAGTTTAGTTTAGTTTAGTTTATTTTTCCGGTCATCACACATTCAGATACAGTTTTCATATTTCAATGAATATATGGATAGGTACATATACACATACACACAGGCATATACAAACACACATGCAAGTATGCATATATACATGCGTGTACACATCCACACATGCTTATACATACACATAGATTGACCGAAAGGGTTTAGGCGGAAGTTAAACTTATGTTACCTAACCCCACAAGATTTCAACTTATGCAGTTATGACAAAGATGGCAAGCACAATAAGACAATTTTCCAGCACTGAATCATACATACCGCATCTAAATCTTCAGACCATTCAACAATACACAATTACTCTGGAATTTTCAATAATTCTAAATTTATATTTTTTTAAAATGTATAAATAGTTTTGGAGCCTTTCAGCTGTTCATCGTACATAGATCAACCCCTCGAACAGAGATACATCTACTCTTCAAATTTGTCCTCACCTTGGCTTTATCAAAAATGCCAGATCCTCTCAAACTATACTGAGATTCTCTTGGTTTGAACAGTTCTTGGTACAGCGTGGAAGATTTACGTGATATGCTTTGTACATCACAGCTGCTGTGTTTAAATCAACAAGATCATATAATTTAAAAAATGTTCAATTTAATAAAGAGTGGATTTGTTGGGGCATAATAATATGCATGATTAACAACTCTGATGGCTTTCTTTTGTAGAAGAAAAATAGGTTGAATATTTGATTTATAATTATTCCCCCATATTTCCACACAGTAATTTAGATAAGGAAGGATGAGAGAATTATATAGAATATAGAGTGCATTTTGATTTACAGAGGTTTTAATTTTACATAGTATGGCAATACTTTTTGATATTTTAATTTTTAGAGTATTTATGTGCAGTTTCCAATTGAGCTTTTCATCAATATTGACCCCCAGAAATTTTGTAGCATTGACCCTTTCAATTACTACTTCCCCAATTTTTATTTGATACTGTATATTAACTTTCCTATTACCAAATACAATATATTTTGTTTTATTCAAATTTATTGACAGTTTGTTAACATCAAACCTTTTTTTAGTCTTTTAAATTCAGTTCCTACTGTATCCAAAAGCTGTTCAAGATCTTGTCAAGAGCAATACAGGCTGGTATCATCAGCAAATAGGATACAGTGTATTATTTTTAAGACTTCACATATATCAGAGCAGCCGGATAGCTCACTCGGTTGAGGCACTGTGCTGCAGTGCAGAGGTGACTATCACGTCGCGGGTTCGAGCCCCTGCCTACCTACCGGCAGGGGTCGGCAGCCTTCTCAGAGTAGCGCACAATTGGCCATCGCGCTACAGGGTTCTAAATTGGGAAGGGACTGCCGGATTTGGGGATTTAATAATAGCTTTTTTCGTTGCTCCAGCGCCTCCTGTTGGCCAGACGGGCACTCGTCATGAAGATTCTGGGTTTGTTCATGTCCGGGTATCCTCCGCCCTCGTTCTGAACTTACGAGGATTCAGCCAATGAGTGTTTAAGAATCAGTGGCTGACAGGCACGTGCTTCGGAGGAGGGCCGTGAACTGTCCTCACTATCCTGAGTTGGCAGCAAGAGGTCGCATACGAGCAAGCTTTGTACATAGTTCACCAATTGGGCATTCCAGATTCGGGTGGGATTGGAGATGCCAAATTTAAAAAAAAAAAAAAAAAAAAGACTTCACATATATCATTTATGTACATAATGAACAATTTGGGTCCCAGGACGGAGCCCTGTGGAACTCCATGTGTTGTTTTTGCTCTGTCTGAATTCACATTATTCATATGTACATACTGATCTCTGTCACTAAGATAACTTTTTAACCAAGTATGTGCTTTGCCCCTGACTCCATATCTTTCCATTTTATTTAAAAGCAGTGAATGATCAATGGTATCAAATGCCTTACTTAAGTCTTTGAAAACTCCCACAGCATACTCTTTTTTATCGATCGATGTTGATACCGCCTCCACCAGTTCCATAATTGCCATTGATGTAGTCCTGTTAGATCTAAAACCATATTGGTGTATCAAATCAGTATCAACATATAATGCAACCCCCCCCCCACCTCTTTTATTGACCCTATTTGTGGTAAACAATTCATATCCCTCCATTTGTACTTCACACCTATCTTCATCTAGCCAGGTTTCCGACACTGCAATGACTCTTAACTTTTTGAATTTACTAAGGAAATCTCTAATGTTATTATAGTTTTTGTACAGACTCCTGCTGTTGAAATGTATTATAATAAAGGCTCCATTCTTATCAATACATCTAAATTGCTCCTCACTGTAATACTCACAATCACTAATTATGTTATTGAACAAATGTTCATCTGGATCTATATCGCTGCCAAACTTATCAATTCTACAATTAATAGAATCATGCAGATTGAAGTGTCCACTACTACTGTCATTTTCTGTGTCTTCAAATTCATTATCAATTTCGGCATTGTTTAGTTCAACCTCACTGAACATTAATATCAGTAATATAGTTCATACACATACATACACTCTCCGAACCCAGAATACCACATACAGAGACCAAATACCCAGTCACATGCATGCACAGAGGACACACAAACACAGTGCACACACAGCCCTAAACACACATGCAATACCCTCCGAACACACCATCATGCACCCACACGCACACTCACCAATCACACTACCAAACACACACACAGAGCTACAGGTCATGTAATGTATTGGCAATTATTATTATTAATGTAATAATAATCTCAAAATTATTATATCTTTTAGTTTTTTAACTTCATTAAACACTTCAGTGAGCTTAGTCAGCAGTTGAGTTACCTTAGCCAACTCCCCCGACATGCTGTTCAGTGACTTGCGTATTTCCTCCATGTCATTCTCCATCTGTGTCGCTTTTTTAGGTGGCCACTTTTAGGTATTGCCACTCTTTCCCGTACTACTGAAGTTTTCTTTGTTTTTGATCAATAGAAAACTTAACTTTTAGCCGGTCGCTGGAACAGCAGTCTCACAGAGCGCCGCCATCTTGCGCATGTCCCATTCAATGCTAGAGTTGGTTCCTGTTGGTTCCTATTCTCAGTGTGCTTTGGGGCATAATCTAATCTAGTTTTAATCTAATACCTAGAGCTAGCAGTGATGCACCTGCGTTTTTTAGGCAATGTGTTTGTGCAGAAAAAAGAAGTCCCAAATCTTGATGGGGCAAGTTTTTTAAAGGGGCAACACCACTTTTCCATTGTAGTTTTGTGTTTTTTTCCATACTAAGCATGGCAGGCCTAGCAAGACTTTTGGGTAAATGACAGCAAATAATTTATTAGGCTAAATTGAAAATATCAGGGAGATATTAGCCCAATGTTATCTATGACAGCCTTCCATACCAAAGTACACAGAAACTCACATGAAAATTGCCACCTCAGATCACTCGATCTCGATGCATAGCCAACTTTAGAAGTAAATCTTGGCTCAAAAAAGGCTGGGCACCCTGCTCTACACCAGTGCCAATACACTGCAATATCATTGAATTTAATGGACTTGACATCAACTGAGATGGTGTTCACATTATCCCTGGATTAATTAAATCACCTCCAACTGAGGAGGTCACGCTCTCTCTTAGCGCATCTTCTCCCAAGGGAAGCTAGACTCACTCTTGGCCCATCTTCCCCCCCAGGGAAGGCCAGACTCTTTTCAAGCGAAAAGACAGCACTTGCATTGGAATTCACGCATCCTGCGCAATTTCATATGGCCTATCTACAGAGTGCTCACATCTCTGCGAATCTCCATTTAAGTCCAGGACTGCAAATATCATTAAACTTACGCCCGGTGCTACTGCTAGTTGGATATGGAATAACTCCGAAAAAGAACTTTTCCGAATCAGCAAGGACATTTCTCGCGACTACCACAGCAAAGCAGCACACATCTAGGGGGCGCCCTGGTGGCTCATCGGTCTAAGCGCGCGCACCATAAAAGCTGTGTCCCTTCTGCAGTGACCTGGGTTTGAATCCAGCTCAGGTCATTCGCTGCATGTCTTCCCCCATTCCCCCCCGTCCCCCCACACCGCACAACCGTCAAATCAAGGAAAAATCCCTGCCCCCAAAAAATGAGTGCATCCAGTGTCCAATAAAACCACTGGAAACAAAACATAAATGACCCCTTCATATGTTCCCCTTCTATTATTGTCAGAACAGCGAACTTTCATTTTCAACCCGTGTCCCAGCATGGCCAGTTCGCGGGAATCATCATTGATATTCAAAAACCTACTGCAGCGGCATCCGAGCCCGTGTGTGCTGGGTATTCGTTGGGGAATTGCATCAGGCTGTGGCAAAATGATGGTTTGTCTCAATCAATTGAGAGACAGGCAATTATAATCGGGGCGCTGGACGATGCCTCCGGTTTTTATCCCTGCAGAAATTGTACATCATGCAAGGATATTGGGAAAACTCATACATTTACTAGTTTTCTAACTAATAAGAGCTACACCATTACTAGATTCATTACTTGTTGTTCCTATAACTGTGTATACATTTTGTTTTGTTCCTGTGGACTACAATATGTTGGCTGCACTCGGCGGCAACTTAGAGTACATGTCAATGAACATCGTAGTGCGATTAATAGAAAGGATTTGAAATCTCCGTTGGCACGTCATTTTGTGGAATTTAATCATAATGTATCTGATCTCAGCTGGCTTGGTATTGACCGTGTTTTTCCCAGTCGTAGACTAAGGTACATAGACAAATTACTACTTCAGTGTGAAGCACGTTGGATCTATCACTTATCCACACTTCATCCAGCTGGTTTAAATGATTCTTTTGATTTAACTTGTTTTCTTTAAGCGCGCACTAGCATGTCTTTCTCATCAATTTAATGTATTTATTTTGATATTATTTTCCTTTAGTATTTATTGGGTTCTTTTAGTTTTTTTAATCCTCATTGATTGTTACAACCAATAGTCATCTATGATGATACTCCCTTGTAATTGAATAATTGACGTATCAATTGTATTCTGTGAGCTTGACAAGAATCAATTGTCTTTTTCAGTCATGTGATGTCTATTTAAATGGTTTTGTCCCGCCACTTAGTCATTTGCACTGAGGATGGTGTGAGCACCGAAACGTTTGTGGTTTTAACTATTTTCACCTTGCACATTCATTTTCTTGTCCAAATAAATATTTGCATCAGCTTCTCGGCTTTTTGGAAGTCACCTTTTTTGATTGCGAGTACTTGTGCTGTTTCTATTTAAATTTTTTACTGACGCTCCCTTTCAGCCCGGATTTGATCAAGGCGCAGACTTTCCATTACTGATGGAACTTATATAAACAACAGCAAAGCTAAATAAATCTTAGTCAAGGACAATATCATTCTTTACATGTTAATCCATCAGTGTTTAATAATCAAATAAATAGCCTATGTTGGGCCTGCTCTTTTTCGGCGCTGTGAGCCATTTCAGATATCTCAGGTTCCAAACTGTAAAACTAATTTAATTTCAATTATATGTCACTACAGGCATACATTCCATCCAAGTACAACCATTTATTTTTATTCATTTTTGTCTGTCCTCTACACATTTTTCCATTCAAATAAAATTCATAAAAAGAAAATGAAGTTTGACTCCAGTGGAGCAGATTTATTTTAAAAAATTGAAGAAAACAAGCAAATAAATTAAACTATAAATGCAATAATCAGGTAAAAAAAATTGTAAAAATTTAAAATAACAAATACCCCAGCAAACATTAATACAAGAACAATGCTTCTACTGCCTAAAATAGATGCATGCATGCCCAGCATTTGAACCCAGGTCTCCCACGGGAAAGCACACTTCTATTTATTTATTTATGTATTTTTTTATTTGAACGAACAAGCAAGACTATATATAACCAACAGTAACAGACAAGAAAGACAATAAAGAAAAATAAATAATTCTCAACAGAAAAAAAAGAAAAAGCATCTTGCTTGCAGATACGTTCGAAAGGGAGTAAGAAGAAGTAAAGACTTATTTACTCTTACCCTCAAAAATAAATGTGTTGTTATTAAGTAATACATTTTTAAAAATGAAAAGCATATCTAAATACCCTTAGTCCTGAGTTATAACATGTTGTAATGCCCTTACCATACAAATAATACAGCCCATGAGTTCATATAAACGTGCCATACCTACACACATATGATTGCTTTCTTATATATGTTAATACATATACATACACATACATACACACACCTCGATATATATAGATAATATATATAGCTATAATAGCTAACGGGCTGGTCAATGCCACGCTCATCCTCCTGTTGGAGCACTGTACCAACGCCAGACGCGCTGGCATCCACCTCCAGCTTAAAGGGAAACTCGAAGTCAGGAGCAGTGAGTACAGGCGCACTACAGAGAAGAGCTTTAGTGGCCTCAAAAGCAAACTGACATTTCTCTGACCAAACGAAAGTAATTTTTGGGCTTGCTAAGCTTGTCAGTGGTGCCACTACATCTGAAAAGTTCTTACAAAAACCCCTATAATATCTAGCCATCCCCAGAAAACGGCGGAGCTCGCGGCGCGTTTTGGGAGCTGGAAAATCTACAATGGCCTGCACCTTTGCAGTCATAGGACAGACACGTCCTTGTCCCACCATCTTACCTAGATAGGTAACAACAGCCTTCCCAAACTCACATTTTGCCAAATTGAGGGTTAGGGAAGCTTTACACAACCGATCAAAAATCTCAGAGAGGGTTTTCACATGTTCAGTCCAGTTGGAGGAGTAAGCCACAATGTCATCTAAGGAAACCTCACAGTTGCTCACCCCACAAAGAGCCCTGCTCATGAGCCCCTTGAAAGTGGCTGGGGCATTTCTCAGACCGAATGGCATAACTTTATACTGTAAAAAATGGTCTGGGGTGACAAATGAACTGATCTCAGAGGCACGTAGGGATAGGGGGACCTGCCAGTAACCTCTTGAGAAATCTAATTTTGTCACATACTTGGCTGAACCCACCCGGTCAACACAGTCATCAATGCGAGGGAGCGGAAAAGAGTCAGGTTTAGTAATGGCATTTACCTCGCGATAATCAGTGCAGAATCGTGGGGTTTGGTCAGATTTGGGAACCAGTAACGAAGGGGAGCTCCATGGGCTATTACTCGGCACAGCAAAACCATTTTCAATGAGATATGTTGCCTCTTGTTGCATTATGACACATTTTGTGAGATGAACTCTGCAGGCAGGGGCGCTCCTGTCATTAGGTGGATTAGGTGGATGCTAGGGGCGCTGGCGTGCAGAAACGGCGCAGAAAAGTTTTTTTTTTTTTTTAGTAAATACATTTTATTTCTCAATATAAAACAACAACAACAAAGACAGCAATCTGACAACAGTACATACAGTCGTAAAGTCTTTAAGCAATGGCTAAATAAAACATTTATATTCAGGCTTAAGTGTCTGTCTGCCTGCAACCTGCCTGCAATTTTGCCACGGTCCCCAATGGATTGCACACAGGACACGACTTGGACACGACTCCTCCCCGCCCCCCTGCTCTCTCCTGTAGTCCTACTGCGCTTGCATCTGGGGTAAGTTGGGTTGGTAATTCTCTCTCTGTTGAACTCAACTAGTTACAGACAGGTAACTTGTAACACAACACACCCACAGTGCCGCCGCGGCTTATGCATCGCGACGCCACCACTAGTTCACCTCACAGAAAGACCACACCAAGCACAGCCAACAAGGCAGTAATAACACGAGGCAGGCCAGACAGAGCGGCGTCATTTATCATCATGGCTTAATGGCAGTCCAGCATGTTGCAGAATGCAGATCAAAAACACAACGTACTAGTTAAGAATATCGTTTGTGTCAAGCCATTTGCTAATGTTTTATTTGAAGTTACAGATTTGCACTAATTATTTTCACTCTTTCTAGTTTATATTTTTTACTATCTGTAATTTGTTGTGTTTGTATTTTTCTATGATGAGGAAGATTGTTACATTGGGTCGTGACGAGCAATAAATATATGGAGTGTACCCAGTGTGCAGATTCTACTTCCTGTATTTTTCTATAACATATATGGCTGCTGTATAGTTTATTGTAGGACAATTACTACATTACAGTGACAGGGCCTGCAATGTCTGCAATGAACCTCACCTTTCACTTCTTAATGACAGACACCTCCCCGATTAACAACAGTTGCTCAGACTGATTGGTCGAACCGACGAGAATCTAATTTATTTTTGAAAGCCTTGTTATACATTGCACTACGAATATATACGGCGTTTACTTCCGCACATCAATGACGATGGAAAATATCAATCGCCTACGTCTTTATAATTTCTGGATTTGCGTAAATTAGTTCGCGAGGTTAATTGAGCAACAAGCCAAGAGAATCCGTTCTCTCGTCTGAATGTAGTGACAGCTCAAGTGCGTTGTTAGACGCACAGCTGAGTGATGATAACGAAAGTAATTGCCGCGAAGTCAGCGTAAGTTCCGGATTTTTTGCAGATTGTCATCCTTGCGGAGTCTCATCAATTATATCAACTGTTATGGCCCCAATTTGTTTTGACATTTATGACAGCAAGGGATGACAGACACAATTTTAAGACTTAAACAAATTTAATCAAACAAAGACTTTTAACTAATCTACTATCTTATATATATATATCTATACTATCTTATATATTTTTGTTCTTGCGTTTATCAATCTTGGTCTGTAGAGTTAGAGACCAAGATTGATAAACGCAAGAACAAAAATATTTACAGTCCCTTTGTTTAGGTTGCTTGGTGATGTTCTGAGTGAGGAAAATGCTCCAACGCAGGCAAAAATCCACAAGAAACTTCACAGGTCTTGAACAGAATGACAGGTCTGGTCAAATGTATCCTTCTGCTTGCAATTTCTCCTCCTACTCCACTCCCTCAATTTTCCTCCTTATATACTCTTTTGCAGACCCCTCCCACATTTAGACCTCTTTTTTTTAATTCTCTGGGACTTGTCCCAGACATGCCCAAGACATGCCCAAACCTAGCTCCAGTCTGGGCTCAACATAAGAAAGGTCAATACTGCCATCTAGTGGCTTCTATTGGCATTACACAACATAGCCAACAGGTAATGGCTTTGTCATTCGTTAATTATTACGGGTCATGCATTGGCAGTGGCTGTTCAGTTAATAAACTGATTGTTAATCAGGCAAACGTGATCGCAAACCGTTCAAGAGAATTTATACAGGAAAGGGCGATGTTGCTGAAGGCCTTCCCGACATCTGACAGCACGCCACTGCTACATTATGCATATTGCACTGCAACTGCGGTTTTAAAATTCTAAAGAAGTGAAGATACCCTGTGCCCTGTGTGAGTTTATGATGAATATTTTGTGGTCGGTCTAATAAGTTGCGGGGGGGCACTGCCTAGTGTGCCAAGTTGCTTAGGAACGCCACTGTCTGCAGGCGTGCTGTTTTATTGGAGGGAGGTCACCCACATCAATGTTGTGACATAACACGTTAGTTTGAGTGGGGATGTCACCAAAGAGGGTTGGATAGGTTTGTACAACTTTACTAATATCAGTTCTGCGGAGTCAGACAAGTAGGCCAAATGGGCATCTAAATTTGACAGGATTTCTGAATTTTTGAGGCGCGCACATGAAAAGGAGCTGCGTCTGTCATCCAGCCTGTCATCCCTGGGATCATATGGGGGCTGGGCAACGGACACCGTGGAAACAGGTGCAACTACAGGAGGTGGGACACTCATTTCACGGTCAACATACGTCTTCAACATATTAATATGACACACATGGGTTTTTTTCTTACGATCAGGGGTGTGAATTACATAGTCGTTTCACTGAGCTTACGGTCCACCACATATGGGCCACAAAATTTTGCCTGAAGACCAGAACCAACTAGAGGTAGCAGAACAAGGACGCGGTCACCTGGGGTGAAGGTCCGCGCAACAGACTTTTTGTCAAAGTTTATTTTCATTTTGGACTGCGGAGTAGAGAGTGAATCACGGGCCAAATCACAAGCACAATGCAGTCTCTCCCTGAAGGAACATAGTCCAAAATATTCTCACTTGAACTAGTTTTACTGGTGAGAAATTTCTCTCGCAGCAGGCATAGAGGGCCGTGTACGGTGTGGCTAAACACCAGATCAGCTGGACTGAACCCTAATGACTCCTGAGCTGTCCCCCTCACAGCAAACAACAAAGGCAATCACTCATCCCACTCACGGTTTGTCTCAGTACAATATTTGCAAAGCATACTTTGCAGAGTTTGGTGGAATCTCTTTAATGCACCCTGGCTCTCGGGATGGTAAGCGCTGGAAGTATGATGTTTCACATTTAGCTCTGACATGACCTGAACGAAGATTTTAGACATAAAATTTGACTGTTGGTCACTTTGAATACGCTTTGGAAGGCCAAAGGTGGAGAAAAACTTGACTAGTGCTTTTACAATGACCTGAGCTTTTAATGAATGCAATGGAACAGCCTCAGGATAACGGGTTGCAGCACATATCACAGTGAGAATTATATAGCTATAATTTGCATTTTCTCATCTGAAAATAAAAACAAAGTTGTCCTCCAAAGAGGGGGGGAGGTGGCGGGCTATTAAAAAAAAGAAAAGATAAACGAAGTCGAATTTCTCCAACATTAACGACGTCATTACGGACGTCATTAACGAGTGCCTAAAACACTGAGGGGGCGTTAACCAATCTGAACAGCAAGACCAAATATTCGTAGTGTCCATTTTGAGTCTTAAATCCCATTTTCCATTCATCCCCCTCTAGAATGCAAACTAAATTATAAGCACTGTGGAGATCTAGCTTGGTAAAAAAAATGATGCCTCCTGCAGTCATTCAAACGCGGAATTCATGAACGAAAGGGGGTATCGGTTTTTATGGTGATTTTATTCAAACCCCTATAATCAATACAGGGTCTCAAACTGCCATCTTTTTCCCCACAAAAAAACCCCCACTCCAGCAGGAGACGTGGACGGCCAAATAAAACTTTTAGCAAGAGCTTCCTGAATATATTCTCACATAGCTTTACGCTCAGGCCCTGACAGCAAGTATAGCGAACCCCAAGGAGGAGTAATACCAAGGTAGAGATTGATCTCGCAATTGTACAGGCAATGAGGAGGTAAAGTTGATGCTTGTTGTTTACAAAAAACCTCGGCAAGATCAGCAAAATCACTATGAACATTAGAAGGTAAACCAATGTTCAGAAAGGCCCCCAATTCCTCACCCTGTTCAGAACCTAACGTCTCGGTGACTGATTCAGAATCAAAAAAATTCTCTTAAAGGTAATCATCCTCTGGCTGACGCCAATCAAATTGAGGATCCCATTCCAACCCCTCCTCTGCCCCTTTTTCTAGTTTAGGAGGTGTAATGTGAATATAGGCCACTGGATGGCAGTATTTACCTTTTTTTTTGTTAAGCCCAGACTGGAGCTAGGTTTGGACATGTTCTGGGCATGTCTGAAACAAGTCCCAGAGAAAAGAAAAAAAAAGTCTAAAAGGTGGGAGGGGCTTGCAAAAGAGTATATAAGGAGGGAGAATTGAGACAGTAAAGTAGTAGGAGAAATTGCAAGGAGAAGGATACATGTGACCAGACCTGTCATTCTGTTTAAGACCTGTGAAGCTTATAGTGGATTTTTGCCTGTGTCAGAGCATTTTCCTCACCCTGGACATCACCAAGGAACTCAACCAAAAGGGACTGTAAATATTTTTGTTTTGCTTGTTAATCAATCTTGGTCATTAGATTAGTCAGTAGATTAGTAAGTTGTTAGTTGTCTTTGTTAATTAAATGTGTTTAAGTTTTAAAATTGTGTCTGTCATCCCTTGCTGTTGTGGATGTTGTAAATGCAATAACAAATTGGGGCCATAACAGAGGGTACAGTGAGACAACCTCCTCACACTCGCTCCAAGTATCAGCCTGCCCCATAGCTTGATGTCTGGGAAAACAAGTCACATTCTCTCCACAATGGGACCTACAATTGGCGCCGCAATGGACAATAGGATTATTCTGTTGCCCCCAGTGATGCAAGGCGTATGATCCCGTAGCCAAGAATGCCCTAAAACAATGGGAAAAGCAGGATAACTGATTATAAAGAATCGAACCACCTCCCAATAGCCACCAAAGGAAATGAACATATTTAGCGGTTCAGAAACCTTGGATATAACTCCCTTTCCAAGCGGGCGACCGTCCAAAGTTTTCACAGAGCGTGGCTGTGAAGAGGACAGGTGGGAACAGTGCCTCCTAGCCCACTCAACATCCATGAAACCATTCACAGCGCCCGAATCCACGAACACTTTAATCGTAACTCTCTTGCTCCCCACAGTCAGTTCAACAGGGATTAGTGTTTGGAAGGGAAATTGGGTCTGCCCCTCTAGCGTCCCCCAAATCGCAAGAGGGATTTCCCCTTTCCCTGAAGCTTCAAACAACGTGTACGGGTATGACCCGGTTTATTACAATTAAAGTAGATTATTCTTCTGCGAGCAGGTGTATGAGTCCAACTCTCAAATGAGCTATAACCTTGAATAGCATCAACCGGAGTGGAATTTTCAATCAGTGGAATAGGAACCGCGCGCTCACCACTCGCAGCCTTGAACCCATTGTCAGCAAGCGGCAATCTGTTTAGTTTCTCCCTGTTACGTTCACGGATGCGATTGTCAATTCGCACCGCAGTGCGAACCAATGAATCAACAGTCAAACAGGGCTCTAATGTAGCCAACGCGTCTTTTACCTCCTCAGAGAGAGCATGACAGAACACAGTCATAAGAGGAGCCTCCGGCCAGCCTGTCTCAGTCACCAAGGAGCGAAATAAAATTTTAAACTCTGCAGTACTTTTTGCCCTGTTTCAGATGCATCAAACACATAGCCGCTTCCTGACCACAAACACGCTGATCAAAAACTGACACCATCTCCCTAACAAGAGCCTCCACAGAATTTACAACCAGTGAATTAGCTCTGATAAGTGGGCCGACCCAAGTGAGTGCTGTGACAGCCAACAGGGATAATATGAATGCCACCTGAGAATCCTCATTAACAAATTTTGACGGCTGAGCCTTAAAAAATACCTCACATTGGGTGATGAAATCTTTACATTTTCTGGCCTCGCCGCTATATCTTTGGGGCAATTGTAATTTTGGTTCTCGAGGAAGGTGTGTGGGCGATGCTTCTGCAACATTTTGTGAAACTTGTGTAGACGGGGATCTGATACTCTCGGTCAAGCTTAACAGAACGTTCTCCTGTTTTTGCAACGAATTCTCCTGAAGGCGGAGTCTCTCAGCCAAACCAGCCTGCTGGTTGCCCAGGCTGGAGAGCCCCTTGCCGAGACCAGAAAGCATAGCTTGCTGGCTGTTGACAACCATTTCAATCTGATGTCTCCATGTTGTCTAGAGTGTACTGAGATGGCTGGTGTTTCGAGATGCCAAACGCAGTGGCCGGAACGAAAAAAAGCAAGAGAGACAAATACAGACAAAATAGGAGAGATAGACTCGCGCTTCCAAAGGACATCAATCCAGTCCGAGGGACACAGGGAAGCAGAGTGAACTGGACAGGGCTGGATGAAACAAAGGAAAAATCTCAGGAACTGAGATACAAAGACAAAGCACCAGACAGTGCACAGAGAGAGGAAAGGAAAGAGAAAGATTCCCTTTACTAACTTACACTTTCGTTTTTTGCAACTAATTTCTCCACACTTCTCTAGCTAGAGATCTTGCAGGCTACTGTGCAATGGCAAAACTGACACTCAAACAAAGGCGGCAAAGTGTAACTTGGGTTTAAGCAGAGTCCAGGGCGCCGGCCACAATTGATGCCAGCTGGCCAAAGAATCCGATAGTGGGCAAAACGATACCATCCTGGACAAGAGCAACAAAGAAAGCTCGCCAGCCTCCAAAAACCATGACACATTGTGATGTTGTCAAATGATGCACAAGTGAACACAGTTGTTGCAATAAAAACAAAAAAAAGAACAAGTGGTTAGTTATATTTCAATGGATCAAGATTAGACTCTGCATGTACAGACAGTGAAGGACTGTAGTCCATAGGCCATTAAGGGTCAAGGTACTTAGTGAGGATTCTCCACACTCAGCAAAATAGCAGCCTGTCTGTGTGGGAGGCTGCAGATCCTTCACACAATGTATGGCTTCATGCTCAAAATGTTGATCTACAGTGTCGTTACTGGCCTCACAGTAATTGCAAAGGACGAAGCATGCATTAAAAAGACTTAGCAGGTCGAGAAGATTTATGTCCATGGGCCACTTCAGGGTTGCAAACCTGGGAAAATATCCAACTGCAGGCCAGCCTTTGACAAGTACTCTTCCAATGGCTTGCCACTCATGAGCTTGATACTCGTGTCTGAGGTAGGGGATCTTGACATTTGCACCCACAGTGCATCTGCTATAGAACTCATTCCAGAATTCAGATAAGCAGTCCTGGAATACACCTGAGCCTACTCCCTTTTCTAAAGATACATTAGAGAGTTTAATTTTGATGGACACTTCTTCGTTCATGATTGGTGGATCACCGAATGCACTCATTGGGTCAGTCCGATAAAACCCTCTTCTTACTTCGACAACCACAGCAGGGTATACATCTTTCATTGGAAGTGTATCATAGAGACTGCCAGACTTGCCCTCAGGAAATCCCGCCCCTCTGAAAACCTCATTAAAGCTGTCCTCCATCTGCTTGTCAGTCTCATTCAAGCCACTTTATGTGCCAGGATTTATTAGAACACCATCAGGCGAATTCCTTGTTCTCTCACTTGATTCGTCATGATCAATTGTTACATGCAGTGTTTGGTTCATCATATCTTGTGGTTCTTGCACAATAATAACATCTTAAAAGTGTGTCTCATCTACAATGTAAAATCATCAGTACAGCTGGTGCTAGCTCTTCACCGCTCTGTAGATTATCATCTTGAGGAGGTTCATCATCTGCATCAGAAGTATGTTCAAATGACAAAATGACTTTCACCTGTTTCAGTCGGCAGACTGTCTACTTTTTCCTGCTTCCTAGTACATAGGTGCAGTCTCAGTATTTTCACCTTACTTGCTTCATATAACTCATCAATAGTACAATCTTCATCAATTGGCCTGTGAGAAATGTCTTGCTTATCAGTGTGAAGAGATTTAAGCTCCAAATACCAGGATTTTCTCTCTGGAAAAAACAAGTTCTCTGAAATAGTTTTGACTTCTCCTACATTTGTATGCCTGTCTATGTTAATGTGACTTGTCCCTCATCCCCTCGGAGTTCAAACCTGCTTTAACTCTTTATCATCTTCACTGTAGCTCATCCAGCCAAACTATTCTCCTGGTTTTCTTTTTAGCATAAGCGTTTCCAATGTGTTATTCTGAATTCTTCTCTGCTTTTTTTCCCCTCATGCAAGGGCTGAGGAGTCTTGATCTTATTTTTTCTAACAAATGAGTTTTTCTGTCTGACAGGTCTCCATTTCGTGACTGATGTTTGCAACAAAAGGCCACAACTGCTACTCTGTCACTATAGCGGGGTAAGTATTTGGCAAGTTCCTGATTGGACATTAGTGGAATGACAGCAGCATCAATCTGCAAAAAAAAGGTAACATTAAGAGAGGTTAGTATAGCACTTTTTTTAAAGTGATAATAGTTCTAATATTACAAAAGGTCAAAAACTATGCAGTGCAATGTTGTAAAAAAGACATCACAAGCAGAGAAAAAGGATCAATATATTGATTTAACGGATGGTCAAAAAGTAATTGACTGATAAAACTTCATTTTTGAGGTTTATCAAACGTTTTCTTTGGGATAAAATACACTTAGCCCCTGTGATTTTTTAAACATACACAGTTTCCACTTGATATTGATGGTCATTAATAACTTAATTAATTTCATTCTATAATGTGCAACATTTAACTCATTATTTAGTCCTGATCTATTGATAATGTCTATATGTCACAGACCCATTTTGTATCTAAATGAACTTGCAAAAAGAAATGTACATTTTCTACAATTTCTAAATAAAGAATGTTATCCTGTCACAAGATGAATAATAAGATTTTTGTAATCCAAAATAAAAATTAATGTTTTTATTTTGGTTCTAGTTCCAACTAATAGGTCTTGATTGAATCGACAAATACATTTTTTAAATGTGCTGTTTTAATTATGCTTTCAAAACCCACTGACGTTGTCCTCAACAATTTTTTTTTGATGATAGCCTCCTCAAATCTTTCTTTTTTGAAGAAAATCCAGATGACCCCATTTCTCTAACAGTGAAAGAATAAAAAAGCAATTTTTTTCAAACAATTTTTGCTCCCTCATTGGGGCTATTATGGCAGACCCAATGACCAAAACATATTAAAATTTTTGAAACATTTTTTCTGCTCTATTACCCCAATGTGTACTTACACCATAATTCAAAACCAGAGAGTAAGTCATAGTAGGAGTCAGTTACATTCATCATGTAAGTCACACTTAAGTTTCAACTTTTTAGTTCAGTGTTATAAATAATCTGAGTTCCCTTGAACACATGGGACATATGTCCCGTGCCCTCTTAATAGCAGAACTATAGGCCAACATGCCACAGACTTTCGACCAGTCAGGGACCAAATGCATCAGCTTGAAGTAAACTAAGTCAGTCATATCTCTTCCGTCAATCTCAGGTATGGCCACCTCTTTCACTCGAGTGCACCTGACTAAAAACGGTCATAGCTGCGCCTGGTCTCATGATGCAGTCATTGTCACCGAGGCATACACTTCTATCATCTGGCTTCTTTTATCAAAGTAGATTCAGTATATCATTACAAAACTAAACTACACCGATGCAAACAAACGGAAGCCTTTCACAGGAAAATAGGGGAGGTCTGTAACCAAAACGTTCAATAAAGCAGCAGAATCAGATTTGAAGAGAAACCCCACTTTCACAGGACTGATGAGCCCTGACAACTCAGAGCTGACAGCTTCATTCACATCAAATCTGAGAGCCATCAGCACCTGCAGGCCATGGACAGCTCTTTGTTTCTGTCAGCAGTGAACCCTCTCATTCACTGTTTACATTTAAGCAAGCATTAACTCTTATTTTATGGCCCTAACTGTGACTAGTCGAGGGGTAAACTCTTAAGTTTATACTAACAGGGCTTATCCGACATGATGAAACCTTAAAATCAGATCACTGTCGGAGCAGAGTCCGTCCACGGATTACTCTCTCAATTTAACCCACTTTAATTATTCATCCCGTGTTCTGCCACCACATCTTTATAGTTCTTTGACCGTGACTTTTTTCATTTATTACCTTGAATAAACTGACCAGCCTAATTTTGCAAACCTAAACCTGCTCTGTAAGCGTAAAATCCACACCTTGATGAAACGCAGACAGGATGTAAAGTTTATCCACTGCACAGACAGGACTTTCAGCTTACATCGGATGTAAGTTCACATAGGTGTAGCCTACACCCAAGAGGTGTAGTTGGTCCCAGCTTTGCATGCTAACTTCGGAAATGAGCGAACATTAGACAGATATCTTCAACAGTTCAGACCAGAACAACGTTTCTTACAAGAACACACAGCTACCTAATGGAAGCAATGGCGATCACAATGCAACGAAATGTAATTGAGTACTGTTTGAAAGCTATTAAAAGCAATAAAGGCAACCTACCTCCGTGGTCTTCAAATGCCTGCAGAAACAACATAAATATTTTTTTTTCTTTTGGGACTTCAGGGGCTCTGTAGAAATCCATTCATTTTAGTGGCCTTTTTTTTATATTTTAAAGTGGCCCTTTCTTCCCTGCTTACTCTGATAGTGGCATTGAGCTTGGTCACGCCTAATGGATTAGCACTCATTTTTACTCATTATAGAGTGAGCATTGGAAGGTTGAAAAGCTATACCACTTGTTGAAATTTGGCACAACTGCTACTGGCACAAGCCTTGTAAAAGATAGAAAAATTGACTTTTTGTCTGCTGGCAGGGTGATTTGGGACCAAATCCCTGTTCCAGCACAAGCTAGCAATTTGCTCAAATTGGCAGGTTACGACAATTCACTCATGGAGCATTTTACACACATAGCCAAGACTGTGGATGGTAGTGCAATCACAAGGGCAAGCTGTCTGGGGTCTGGCCAATCCAAAGACAAACTACATCAGATTATATACCTCAACTGCAGTCCCACACACATATTCCACTTCTGCACTGTGTCTCTGAGTTAAAATATCTACAATTGTTTGATGCATACAATGTAGACAAAAGCCTTCGTGCCCAATATACAGCCCAGTGGCGGATCCAAGGAGGGGGGGGCACCGGGGTGCGGGCCCTCCTTTTTTTTGCCGAGAAATGAAAAAAAAACTATGCGAATATTACGCTCTGAATGTGCCCATGCCTTGTACATACCCTTTCCAGCAATCACAATATGTGTGGTTGTCCTCGCGGTTTATATACCACTTTTATTGGTTCAACTTCACTATTTCGGTTGTCTGGCATCAAGGCAAATTTATTTGGATCCAACTGTATATATTTGCTTATGCGATAGGAATGACTCTTGAGAAACTCTTTTCTTGCAAATAAAGACCGATAGATGGACTTAAGCTATGTACAATTTATTAGATTTTTTTGTTTTCCTCCTAAAGTTTAAGAAGGCAGGCTTGCTGTTTGACCAATGACCTTGCTTGTCCTCTGTTGCAGTAACAGTCTTATAATCGTTAAAACACAGTTTAAATGTCAGAGAGCACTGGAGGAAAAGCTTAGAGAATAAAGCCAACCAACGTTTGAGGCTTAAGGCCCAGTCACACAGCCGATCACGCACGAATCACTCACAAATCACGCACAGATTGGGTTTGTGCGTGCTTGTGCGTTGAGAAATTGACCAATTTTTCAGGGTGTCGGGGGTAGAAATCTTGGACGAATCACGCATGAATCGCGCATGAACCACGCATGTATCACTTACAATCACTGACATATCGCGCACGTCGACGCATAATAGCAAACACGGTGCAGTATTCCACGAACATTCGACGCACGCCCGACGCATGAATCACCGGCGGAGCACGTCCAAACACGAACGCTTCACGTATTGTCAGTGAATGTCAGTGGAATGAACGTGATACATGCGCGTTTCATGCGTGATATGAACGTGGGGCATCAGTGGACGGACGTGGACGTGCGCGGATTCAAACCAGTTCTGACGCATAAGCACTGACGGCCGACGAGTGTCCCGCGCATAGTTACGCATACTCGACGCATAAACTACGCATGCCGACTCATGAATTACGCACACCAACGCACAGTTGTGCGTCGGAAAAATTTTGAACTGTTCAATACTCAAAATCACGCACAAACCGCCTTCGACGCACATCCACTTACAATAACTGACAGTCCACGTACGTTCCACCTACGAATTACGCATACGACGTACGCTCTGCGCAGAAACGAAAATCTGTGCGTAATTCATGCGTTTTCGCTGTGTGACTGGGCCTTTAGCCTTTCAAATGCAAAAAAAATGACCTGCTGTTTGGCCATGATGATCCTCGTAGCAAGTAGTTTTCATTGCTGGGGGACATGGAAGCGGGAAGACTAATGTTAAATTAATAGGGTATCACAAGTATGTGTACCGTTAAAATTTTCTTGAGCTTACAAAAAATCCCCACTGTGTGAAGGCTGTTGAAAATTAGACGCCAAATGCAGTGGCCAAAAAAGCGCAAAACAGCAGAGGGGAGAGAGACACAAATAAAACAAGGATGTGAGACTCGCGCTACCAATGGACCTAGATTCAGATTCAGATTCAGATGAATTTATTGTCATTGTTACAGAATAACAACAAAATTACGTTTTGAGAGAAAGTGCTTCAGGCTGCTGCAACGTGATATACCATGAGACACAGGAAACGCGTAGGAATTTTTTCTGAGGGGGGGGGGCGGAGAAGGGATTAAATGCAGGAGGCAGCCTTGGCAGAGTCCAGAGTCCTTATCAGGGGCAGAATGTTCTGTCCTTGTCAGAGGGATAAGGGAATGTTGATGTTCCGTGTGAGACTGAGGCGGACAGAGGGGAGACGCGGAGTGGGGGTGCGCCGAATTCTATTTCAATTTCGGGTGGAACAAGCAATTTTGATTGATCCGCAATTCATTTTGTAAAATTTTTACTTCACGCTTCAGGGCCATCAGTTCTCCCATCCTCTTGTCCAGTCTCTTGCCCAAATTCACAGTGAAACGCACAAACTCCCCACACTGACTCAAAACAGCGTCCATCTTTCTGTGCATTTCTGCAGATGATCCCAGAGTCTTTTTGAGCAACTCACCATTCTCCAATACTCCACTGAAGCACTCCATAATAATTTCGGTGCTAGGCAGTGTGTGGGCCATTTTTCTTTCTCCCAGCTCAAGTACTTTGCGGTAGATCAGAGCAACTCCCATGCCAATTAGGAGAAATCCCATCACCATAAATGCAAAAAGATAAACATCCTCCACGTCTTCAAGAGAAAGTGCAGCAGAATCAGATTCCATCTTACTTGAATAGCCTCAGAAGGAGATGAAAGATCCAAAGGAAAGAGGGCGTAACACGACAAAATAGGACAAAGAAAGAAGACGCAGGCAGGAGCAGAGATAGAGTGCGACTACTCTCCTCAGAAGCCAGTAGAAGAAGGTGTCATCCAGGGTGGGAAGCAAAGCAAGCTTGATGGGACGAAATAAAAAGGGAACACAAAAGATTCCCTTGCTCTCAATAACTTGTCCTCAAATTTGCAGTTAAGTCCCTGACAACTCTCTTCTAAAGACCTTACTGGCTAAAGTGCAAATGTAACACTGACACTCTAGCAACGGAAGCAAGGCAGAACTAGAGCTTAAATAGAGTCCGGGCAACGCCCCCAATTAATGCCAGCTGGCCCAAGAATCCGATTGGGAGCAAAACTATATCGTCCCGGATGAGAGCAACAAGGAAAGCTCTCAATGCCTCCAAACCATGACTGGAGCCCCCCCTCTAAGGGACAGCTCCAGAAGTCCCCAAGGAAACATGTGCACGGAACTCAGAAATTAGCGAGGAATCCAGAATATCCCGCGAAGGGACCCAGCAGCGCTCCTCGAGACCATATCCTCCCAATTCACGAGTGACTGGACCCCACGACCTACACGCCTCAAGGCAAGAATGCAGTACACGGTGTAACCCGGCCCCCCCTCAACCATTCACGGTGGCGGCAGCGGTGTTAGCTAGTGCTAACTGGCTTAATGCGAGAGACATGGAAAGATGGGCGGATGTGTAAAGATCTCAGGAACTTTAACTGGACTGTGACCGGATTGATCTTCCGCACGATCTTGAACGGGCTAATATAGCTGGGCGCCAGTTTACGGGATTCAATCTTCAAGGGGAGGTCCCAGGCAGACAGCCAAACTCTCTGACCGACCCTATAAAATGGGGCCAAACGACGCCTTCTATCAGCGGCGGATTTTTGTTTGAGCTCTGAGTACAACAGTAAAGAGTGGACCCTGGTCTAAACCGACCGACAACGATGAATGAAGTGGTTGACCAAGGGAACCTCAGAATCATCCCCAGTCTCAAGAAACCCACCTCAGCCTCAAACGAGGAAAGACCCGTGTTATTTAGTGAGTTATGGGCATACTCAGCCCATGCTAAAAATCGGCTCCATGAGGATGGATTATCTGCCACCAAACATCAAAGAGTGTTCCCAAAGACTGATTAGTGCGTTCAGTCTGCCCATGAAACCCAGAGGAGAGACTCACGGTGGCCCCCAACTGCTTGCAAAATGCCCGCTAGAATCTGGCCGCAAACTGGGGGCCTCGGTCAGAGACCACATCTTGCAGAAGCCCATGCAGCCGGAATACATGGTTAACAACAAGAAGGGCCATCTCCCGTGCTGACGGCGACTTAGGTAGCACGACAAAATGAGCAGCTTTAGAAAAATGGTCAACCACTACCAGGATGACCGTGTTGCCATCAGATACAGGCAGCCCCGTTACAAAATCTAACGCCATATGCATCCAGGGGCGCCTGGGAATGGGCAAAGGTCGCAGCAAACCAGAGGGAGGGGGATGGGAAGTTTTGTTCCTGGAGCAGACGCCACAGGCAGCAACAAATTCCTGAATGTCCCTCATCATACCCGGCCAACAAAAACATTGGACCAGGGACTGCTTGGTCCGATAGGCCCCTGGGTGCCCTGCCAAGCGGGAAGTGTGTCCCCACTGGAGGACCTGTGGCCAAACTCTAGGCGGGACAAACAAACAGCCAGGAGGCTCCCCCCCAGGACCGGTATCGGTCTTCAACGCCTCCTGAACCACCGGCTCAACCTCCCATTGAATGGGTGCCACAATCTGAGCAGTCATAACAACTGGCTCCGGGGTAGGATCCGGGGTAAATTCGTGACAGGGCGTCAGGCTTAATGTTTTTAGAACCCGGGATGATAGGTCAGCGTAAAATCAAAGCGGTTAAAGAATAATGACAACCGCGCCTGCTGGGAATTACGAAGCTTGGTTTACTGAATATATTGGAGGTTTTTATGCTTGGTCAATACCACAAAAGGGTGTTCAGCTCCCTCTAACTAGTGGCGCCACTCCTCAAGCAACAGCTTGACCACCAATAACTCCCGGTCACTAATGCTGTAATTGCGTTCTGCGGTGGACAAAGACCGGGAGAAGTATGCGCATGGGTGTAAATATTTATCCCACCGAGGGCGTTGGGACAAAATAGCACCCACGCTCACCTCCGAAGCATCCACCTCCACCACAAATGGGAGGGAAGGATTGGGCAAAATCAGAATGGGCTCTGAGCTAAAATGTTTATTTAATTCCTGACAGGTAGCATCAGCTGCTGGAGACCAAAAAAAACGCAGAGGAGGTATTCTTAGTGAGTGCAATAATGGGGGCAGCAACCGCGCTAAAATTGCGAATAAACCTCGGATAAATTAGCGAAGCCCAGGAAGCGTTGAACCTCCTTAACGCTCTGAGGCGCAGGCTAATTCTTGACCGCAGCCACCTTGTTCGGGTCCATCCAAACCGACCCCTTAGTAACTAATAAAAACAATAAAGCCCAGGAATGAGACAGTTTGGGCGTGAAAAACACATTTCTTGGCTTTCACAAAAAGCTTGGCATTAAGGAGGGCCTCAAGCACACGTCTGACGTGTTGTTTATGTGAGGATTTACGAAATAAACCAATAGCGAAAACCAGTAAAATACAACAAGAGCCATTAGAAAATGGCATATCCCCCGACCCCGGCAAAATCGTAGAGGGTACGTTAGTGGTAAGACACACCTACATGGTATATTAGATCTACATACTAAATTTCAAGAAGTAATATCAAAGTGTTATTGAGTTGTACTTCAGTCCCTTGGGACGAAGTCCAACTTGTTGCCATGGAAACTCAAAATATTAAACTTTCTGATATTCTTATATAGCAAAAGGCACATCTACATGGTATATTGTATTTACACATCAAATACCGTGAAAGAAAATTTAACAGTTAATGAGGCATACTCCAGAATTGAGCCATACCCTCCTAAGATCCTAAGTCCAACGTGTTGCCATGATTATCACAGTAGGAGTTAGGTATCAAGAATGTTCAAGTTGTCTAAAGTACAGACATTGTAGAGATGAGAACATCTATCATCTAATTATCACAGTAATAGCTATCTATCAGGAATGTTCAAGTTGTCTCAATCACACACACTGTAGAGTTGAGAACACCTATCGTCTGATTATCACAGAAGTAGATTTGTAACAGGAACGTTCAAGTTGTCTCAATCAGAATTGTAGAGCTGAGAACATCTACCATCTGATTATCACAGTATCAGCTTGAATTCAGTCTCAATGACACATACTGTAGAGTTGAGCAAGATATTCTATTTGACAGACAGCCAAATAACTTTGTGATCTGACCAGTACACTTCAGAAGTTCCATATACCACCCTGTCTAGAGGAAGATTTGTATATATATGATCAACACGAGTCATACTGTCAGGTGTTGCGCCCTTTATGACTTGAGAATAGTTTTCTGGTGAAAGCAAAGGTTCATGTTTGTTCAAATCATGATTCATATCTCCCATGATAACGGCATATTTGGTGGATTTATGAGAGAGAAAATCCAGAAGAACTTGCTTCAGCATAGCAATGGAAATTCTTGGGGGCTTGTACACTCCAATCATTGTTATGTCAGGAATGTCTTCAGACTGAAGAGACATCATCTCAACACCCCTCTGGTTCCTACATGAAACAGTGGTTTGTCTTTTGGAGTAGGCAGCCATTCCATGTGCAGGTCATATTTCTGCTGACGGTCTTGTGTCATCATTCCTGTATAGATGGAAGCCAGGAAAAACATAGCTGCTATCAGGTACTTCAGGCTTGATTCTTGTTTCTGACAACAGAAAGATGTCTGCAGACTTGAAATTCCTATCATCCAAATAATCCAAAAAGTGACGATGAAATGACCTTGCATTATGGTATGCCATGACAAATCCATGTGAAAGAGAATAAATTGGTGTAGATGATAGAGTATACACTGCAGAAGTGTGGAGCCTTTCCATTTTTTGTTTCACATCATCATTGACAGAGATCATGGACTTGTTGAGGTTTAGGATGTGCAGGCCCTCCAAGGGATGTCACTCTACTCAAACCAACATAATGTGCATGTTGAAAGATGGGCTTCTTGATTCTGGAACTGCACACCCCAAAGTCAACAACTATAGATGACAATGTTTCCCCCTTCTGATCTGTCCACCGTCTTTGCGGCCGATGGTCTGACTGGGAATTGAGTTCTTCGGACATCGCCATGTCGGCCAACCTTGAACTGTCGACTCAGAGGCACAATGGGGGTACATGTCTTGTCAACTTCAGGTCTGAAAAGATGGCAATTGTCTTATCTTGTTTGTCGCCCAACTCGTTCTTCTGGAAAGTCCATCCACACCACACCACATCAAGTGTTGATGTTGAGACAAACCTCAAAGTTCAAATCAATGCCAAGCTTCAGTTGCTCATGCAACTGCATTGTCTTGGTGGGAATGTGTGGGATATGCTGTTTTATTTTCCGAGCAACATCTAGTTGAACATCGCCAACAACTACATCATGAGAATAACAAATGCATGCAGCCCATGCATGTCGGTAGATCCCTCGGTACATTCACTGCACCATTCTGTTGAATATGGAGGCATATGTCGTTTGATTTTCCCTGAAAGTGAAATTTCTGTACTGTTAAAATAAGGTGTTTTTCAGAATTCAGATATTACTGAGTTAGTGAGTTTTTACCCTTATAAGGTGTAAGGTTATGAGCTCGGATGTGAGAGCAGTTAGTTTTTCATTGCAAGGTGAATGTTATGGCTGTTTAATCAGCACTTTATTTAATGCTTGGGGGACTTTGAAGAACAAGTCAACAATTGCTATGACCCCAGTTACACAATGCACGAAACTGACATAGAAAGAGAAATGGGGATTAACTTTTTTATTTGAGAAATGTACATTTTGCACAAAATTTCAATATGATTGATGTGTACAAAGTTTCAAAAGAATGAACAGTTAATGAAAATGGAGGTCTCTCACCACACACAATTATACAGTAAGGTCACAGTTTAATTTTGTGAAGAAATATTGAACGGTTTTCAAATTTTGCTCTGGAAATGAGTCATACATTGCTCAGAGACCAAGTCCAAAAAGTCTAACTTGTTGCCATGGAAACACAAAAAAAAAAAAAAATCAGAAATTCCTTAATACCAAAAGGCACATCTTCAGGGCATATCAGATCTACACACCAAATTTCGTGAAGAAATATTAACGGTTTTTGAGTTATGCTCCGGAAACGAAATGATTACAGACATACGGACGGACGTACGGACATGGCTATCGCTATATTCCACCGCATTACACACCGAGGGGATAAAAAGGAGACTTATGGGGAAACCCCCCCAATAGAGCTGGCGACAGTACAAAGTCTGCAATACAAAATCAGAGTCCAAGGGGCGAAATCCAGAATCATAAACAGGGCACCAATCACAAAAATCGTAGTCAGACAAAAATGGGTCAATAAACAAGATTGCGGCAAAGTACAGGAAAAACGCGAAGCTCGATGTCTAGGACGGTCCAGTCAGAAAGATAAATCACAATGATACAAGCGTGGCACAGGTAAGCAATGGAAGAACGATCTGACAACGGAAGTGCAACAAACAGACATCTAATATACATTTCCGGGTAACCACAGATGCAATCAATGGAAACAATAATCATGGATAGACACATTAGGAACAAACTAATTACATGAATTTGGCCAAAGCCAAAACGCAGACAGGGATCAGAAGACAAATCTATGGACAGACTAACAGCTCCAGTAGCGAAGTACTAAAACTGCATAGACTAGAGAAAGGAAAGCACAAAGCAGTTTGTGGAAGACCCACAGAAAGTGCAGCAGAGATAATTAGGGAAACGCAAGAGGCAAAGACTAGAATGAGAGATCGTTAGTCAATTAGTAAGTGCAGCTATACAATCCCGAGTGCTTGTTAGTAAGTTAGTCAAAATATACAAGGTTAGTGTTGGTTAGTAATTATCAAAATAACAAACTGTTAGTATGTGTTAGTAAGATAGCAAAAGTAAGAGGAAGGAAGAACACGAGATAGTGAAAGAATATTGAAACCCAGAAACCAATAAATCGCCTAAATGAGCGGCACGCTAAACAAGGGACCGTGAGCAAATACAACACTCAAGACAAGACGGGGGAGACGAAGTGCAATGCATGGAAATGAAACATGGCATAGAAATGAAACATGGCATGGAAACTATGAATAAACTAAAACGTGAAAAACAATTAAGCATGAAATCTAAGTTGCCAAAACGCAATACATAATCTAGGAATGGTCAGACCTAAGCAGAGGTCACTAAACACATGGGTCATTCAAAACATGGCACAAGGCCAGGCACAGAACTTGAACGTGTGCATGAAACATGGAACATGGCATGGCAAAGGCCGAATCACAACAGTTTATGCTCCGAGAGTGTTGAAGAAAAAATCTAAATATCGTCAAGATAAACAAAGACGAATTTCTCCAACATCTCTCGGAGGACGTCATTAACGAGTGCCTGAAACACAGAGGCGGCGTTAACCAGGCTGAACGGTAAGACTAAATATTTGTAGTGCTCGTCACGAGTGTTAAATGCTGTCTTCCGTTCATCCCCCTCCCAGATGCGAACCAAGTTATACGCATTACGAAGATCTAACTTCGAAACAAACGACACCTTCTGCAGACGTTCAAACGCGGAATTCATTCAAGGAAGGGGTACCGGTTTTTAATGGCGATCTTATTCAAACCCCTATAATCAATACAGGGTCTCAGACCACCATCCTTCTCCCCACAAAAAAAATCCCGCCCCAGCAGGAGACATGGACGGCCGCATAAAACCGTTAGGAAGAGCTTCCTGAATATATTCTCGCATGGCCTTATGCTCAGGTCCTGACAGCGAGTATAGCGAACCCCTAGGCGGAGTTGTACAAGGATAAAGATTGATCTCGCAGACGTACGGACGATGGGGAGGTAACGTTGATGCTCGTTGCTGACTAAACACTTTGGCAAGATGAGCATAATCCTCATTAGAAAGCAAGCTAATGTTCAGGGCCCCAAATTCCTCACCCTGCTCCGAATCTAATGTATCCGTGACAGATTCCAAATCGCTGAAATCCTCTAAAAGGTAATCGTCCTCTGGCGGTCGGCAGTCAAATTGAGGATCCCATTCCAACCCCTCCTCTGCCTCTTTTTCTAGTCTAGGAGGGTACGGTGAGAGTCTCCTCACACTTGCTCCAGGCATCAGCCTGCCCCATAGCTTGATGTCTGGGAAAACAAGTTTCATTATCTCTACAATGAGAGCTGCAATTGGTGCCCCAGTGGACAATAGGATTGTTCTGTTCCCCCAATCTGATGCAAGGTCTGTGTTCCCGTCACCAAGAATGCCTTAAAACAATGGGAAAAGCAGAGCAACGGATAGTAAAAAACCGAACCTCCTCTGAGTGGCCACCAAAGGAAATGAACAAATTTAACGGTTCAGAAACTTCGGTAATAACTCCCGTTCCAAGCGGGCGACCGTCCAAAGTTCTCACAGAGTGTGACTGTGAAAGCATAACGGTGGGAACGGAGTGCTTCCTAGCCCACCCAATATCCATGAAAGAATTTACTGCGCCCAAATCTACAAATGTTTCAATGATAAATCTCTTGCACTCCACAGTCAGTTCAACAGGGATTAGTGTTTGGAAGGGAAATTGGGTCTGCCACTCAATCACCCCTCACATCGTTAGAGGGATTTCCATTTTCGCTGACGCTTAGGAAAACATGAACGGGTATGACCCGGCTTATTACAATTAAAGGAGATTATTTTTCTGCTAATTTATTAGTCCGACGTTCAATGAACTATCGACTTGCATGGGCTCAACCAGAGTACAACTTTCAGTGAGTGAAATAGGAGCCGCACACTCGCCACTAGTAACTTTAGCCCCATTGTCAGCCGTACAAAATAAACAGTCTAAAGTCCAACAGGGTTCTAAAGTAGCCAACACGTCCTTCATCTCCTCAGTAAGGCATGACTGAATACGGTCATAAGAGGAGCCTCCAGCCAGCCTGTCTGTGTGGCCAGAGAGCGAAAAGCATTAGAGAACTCAGCTGCACTTTCTTTGGCCTGTTTCAGGTGCATTAAATGCGTAGCTCCATCCTGACCACAAATATCTTGATCAAATACAGACACCTTCTCTCTAACAAGAGCCTCCACAGAATCTACGACCGGTGAATTAGATCTGATTAGTGGGCCGACTCAAGTGAGTGCTGTGCCAGCCAACAGGGAAAATATAAATGCTACCCGAGAATCCTCATTAAAAAATATTTCACACTGGGAGATGAAATCCTTACAGTTTTAAGCCTTGCCACTATATCTTTGGGGCAACTGTAACTTAGGGTCTCGGGGTAGATGTATGGGTGGTGCTTCTGCAACTTTTTGTGAAACTTGTGCAGACAGAGACCTAGCACTCTCAGTCAAACTTAACAGAACGCTCTCCTGGTTCTGAAGCGAGTTCACTTGAAGGCAGAGTCTCTCAACTAGCTCAGATTGCTGTGAACCCAAGCCTGAAAGCCCTTTTGCGAAGCCAGCCAGCATATCTTGCTGAAAGGCAACAGCCCTTTTAATTTCAGCCACCGCTGGTGTCTCCATGATGGCTGGAGTGTATTGTGATGGCTGTTGAGAATAAGATGCCAAAAGCAGTGGCCAAAAATGGGAAAAACAGCAGAGGGGAGAGAGAGACAAATAAAACAAGAATGCGAGACTCGCACTAACAATGGACCTAGATGTCGTCTGGGGTAGGAAGCAATGGGAAAAACAGCAGAAGGGAGAGAGAGACAAATAAAACAAGAATGCGAGACTCGCACTAACAATGGACCTAGATGTCGTCTGGGGTAAGAAGCAAAGCGGGATCGAAGGGACGAAATAAAAAGGGAAAACAAAAACAAATATTCCCTTGCTCTCTATATCTTGTCCTCAAATTTGCTGCCCTGACAACTCTCTTTCTAAAGACCTTACCGACTAAAGTGCAAATGTAACACTGACACTCTAGCAACGGAAGTGAGGCGGAACTAGAGCTTAAATAGAGTTGGGGCAACACCCCAAATAAATCCAACTGGCCCAGGAATCCAATTGGGAGGAAAACAATATCGTCCCGGACGAGAGCAACAAAGATAGCTCTCAGTGCCTCCAAACCATGACACACTGATGGACCAGTTGTTCATAGCCTACTATTTGATGAATTTTGATTTGTTGTTTTACGGTACCAAATAAAATTTGTCCTGGAATACTTTCCAAATTTTCCATTCCAAAACCCCGTCTTGACGTTCAGAATCAACAATAAACAATTCAACAATAAACTTGTAACCTGCGAATACTGTGGTTCTTAAGTGAGTGAGCTATTCAATGCCCTTTAGAGTCTGTAAGATATGTAACATTATTTTAAAACGGTTATGTATGAGTCAGTCAAAATAGTTCAATGGTCTTATTGAAAAATTCTAAAGGGCCCTAAAGTCACATTTATTTTTCGCATTCATTCATGTAAATATTTTAATTGATTCATTTTCTAAACCCGCTTACTCCTCACTAGAGTCGAGGGGTGAGCTGGAGCCTATACCAGCTGACTACAGGCAAAGGCAGGGACCCACCCTGGACAGCTTGCCAATCCATCGCAGGGCGCACACACCATTCACAGACCATTGTAATGTGAAAAAAATGCCACTAGATGGCAGTATTGACCTTTTTGTTGTTAAGCCCAGTCTGGAGGTAGGTTTGGGCATGTCTTGGGCATGTCTGAGAGGGGAAGTCCCAGAGAATTGAAAAAAGTCGGGAAGGTGGGAGGGGGCTGTAAAAGAGTATATAGGGAGAGAAATTGAGAGTAAAGTAGTAGGAGAAATTGCAAGGAGAAGGATACATTTGACCAGACCTGTCACTTTGTGGATTTTTGCCTGTGTTGGAGCATTTCCCTGTCCCAGGACATCACCAAGCAACCCCATCTCTAGGGACAGTAAATAATTTTGTTTTTGTATATGTCAATCTTGGTCAGTAGTATAAATTGTAGGTTAGTTGTCAGTCTTTGTTTAATTTGATCTGTTTAAGTTTAAAAATTTTGTCCGTCATCCCTTGCTGTCTTACATGTCATAACAAATTGGGGCCATAATACCATACACTCTCACACTCATACCTATGGGTAATTTAGTGTCTCCAATTAACCTGATATGCATGTCTTTGGACTGTGGGAGGAAACCGGAGTACCTGGGGCCTCATGTATGAAGAGAGCTTACGAACTACGCCACTTTTTCCGTGAATTTCAGATGAATGAAACAAACGTGACTTTAAAAAAATGCATAAAAGTAATAGAATTTTGCAATTTTGCAAAATTAAAAGTTGATTCAGATTTTTTCATTCAAATTTGCAAGCAGATATGGTAGCCCGCTATACTGTAAATTTTATACTTTTTACAAAATACTACTTTTCTTTTTATGAATGTACGCAATATTTAAGTATAAAATCCACGCAAATTTTGATACATAAGGCCCCTGGAGAAAACCCAAGCGAACACGGGGAGAACATGCAAACTTCACACAGAAAGGCCCCAGGCCAGATTTGAACCCACAATCTTCTTGCTGTGAGGCGCTTGTAAATGTAATAATAATAATAATAATAATAATAATATTTCCGTAAAAAAGTTTATATGTTGACAATGTTATGTTTTAATACAGGACAGCATCATTGTAATAAATTTACATCAGGACATCTTGAGGATAAATAGGATCTTTAATATAAATAAGATACTTTTGTTTTTGGACATTACCCACCCAACCACTGCCTCCAGATTAGTAAATTCACTCACATGTGCAGAAGTTCAACTTAAAGGTGACTCGGATTATGTCTATGACAACACTTCTTACTCTCACAACACTTTGGACTGTTTGGAAGCATTAAAGCCTCATCTTTTAGAACCATTATGAATAAAACTAATAAAAACACTGTAATAATTTTTTACAAGCTGTTGAGTATGGTATCTTTTGCTAAACCTGGCAACATCTGCTAAAATCACAGCTGCATTTAGGCACTGGGGTTGCATGTTAGATATACGCCACAATTATTTTAGTGGAGGTTTTTTGGTGTTATATGAACTCAAAAAACTAATAATATCAATGTTTTGTGGGAAATAAGGTCAAACCTTTTCACTGCTAGTGGTGATTTTGTCAAAATTTCTGAAACTTCAAAACCTTTGAAAATCGCTCAAACCATAGCACATTGGTATTCACTCGAAAGCTCTCATCAAGCACTTACCAATGAATACCAACACTGTAGGGTTTGGAAGAATTCGAAAGATTTTCTCCTCTTTGAAATTTTGACCAAGTAATAATAATAATAATAATAATAATAATAATAATGCATCAATTTTATATAGCGCTTTTCTGGGCACTCAAAGACGCTTCACATTGGATACTTTATTCATTCACTCACACATTCACGCTCTGATGGTGGTAAACTACGTTTTTGTCGCCACAGCTGCCCTGGGGCAGACTGACGGAAGTGTGGCTGCCAGTTTGCGCTGACAGCCCCTCCGACCACCACCAAGCATTCACACACAGCCATACAGGAGTGCTCCTATATTTCATGTTTTGTGGGTAACCAACAGCAGTGAAAGGGTTAAGATCACGAACTTTGACAGTAAAGTGAAAGTCTTAGGTAAAGGTTAAAATTGTCAGTTAATGTAAGACTGCATTATAACGGCACTTGGAAAGTGATTTTAGCTTAAGTTTTGGAACCTTGAGACCATCTCCTTTCTATTTATCCGGTCTCCCAGATCCTCGGTGGTTCTGGGACACCCCTGGCTTCGCGAGCATAGCCCGGTCTTGGACTGGTCCACCCGCAAGGTTCGTGAGTGGAGGTCTTCCTTTCCTGCCCACTGCCTTTGCCATGCGGCGTCACCTGTGCCTGGGTCTCAGGTGTCTTCCGAGCCAGCGCCTGATTTCTCCCGAGTCCCTGCTGAATACCACGACCTGTGTGCGGTATACAGCAAGTCTAGGGCGGTGTCTCCGCCCCCTCACCGGCCCTATGATTGTGACATCAACCTCCTGCCGGGAGCAGTGCCGACCCAGGGGCGGGTCTTCTCCCTGTCTCAGCCCGAGAGAGTCGCTATGGAGAAGTACATCCAGGAGTCTCTCGCGGCTGGGATAATTCGGCCCTCCATGTCGCCAGCAGGAGCCGGGTTCTTCTTTGTGGCGAAGAAGGATGGTTCGCTCCGGCCCTGCATCGACTATAGAGGGCTGAACAAGATAACGGTCCGGAACCGTTATCCCCTGCCCCTCATGTCATCTCCCTTCGACATCATCCAGGAAGAGCAGGTGTTTACCAAGCTGGATCTGCGGAACGCTTACCACCTGGTGCGGATACGCGAGGGGAATGAATGGAAGACCGTATTCAACACCGCAATCAGTGGTAACTAGGAATACCTAGTTATTCCCTTTGGCCTTACCAATAAGCCCGCAGTGTTCCACACCTGCTCCACAACGTTCCTAGGTTACATCATCTCTCCCGAGTCCCTGAGAATGGATCCCGTCAAAGCTCAGTCCGTCCTGGAATGGCCCTAGCCTAAGGATGGCAAGGCTCTCCAGGGATTCCAGGGGTTTTCCAACTTTTACCGCCGCTTTATTCGAGGGTTCAGCACGGTGGCAGCTCCCCTGACTGCCCTGACTTCCATTAAGCAGCCGTTCTGCTGGAATCCCTAGGCGGACCAGGCTTTCCAGCACCTCAAGCGGCGGTTTACATCTTCCCCCGGACCCGGCGTCCCAGTTCATCATGGAGGTGGATGCCTCCAACGTGGGTGTGGGAGCGGTGCTGTCCCAAAGATCCACCTAGGAAAGAAAGGTACACCCTTGTGCCTTCTTTTCGCACCGACTCACGCCTACTGAAGCCAACTATGACGTCGGTATCAGGGAGTTAGTGGCAGTCAAGCTCTGGAGGAGTAGCGTCACTGGCTAGAGGGAGCCACTATGCCATTTTTGGTGTGGACGGACCACAAAAACCTCAAGTACCTGAAGACGGCTAAGAGGCTTAATCCCAAGCAGGCCCGGTGGGCCTTATTTTTCAAGAAATTCAATTTCTTCTTGGCTTACAGGCCTAGGTCCCGTAATGCCAAGGCTGACGCCCTTTCTCGGCGATTCGAGACGAGTGCCACTTCAGAGAGCCCTCCCGAGACCATCCTCCCTCCGAATCGTTTCCTCAGTGCTATCCAGCTCTCGATTGAAGAAAGGGTCCAGGTAGCAATGGGCGGGCAGGCCTGTCCTGCTAACTGCCTGTTCCTTCCCCAGGGCCTCCGGTCTGAGGTGCTTCAGTGGGGACACAGATCCCAGTTCTCGGGCCATATGGGGGTCAAGGGGACCACCGCCTTTATTCGGCATTGCTTCTGGTGGCCGGACCTATCAGACGACGTCAAGGGCTTTTTAAGTGCCTGCTTGGTCTGTGCCACGGCTAAGACCCCACACACACCCCCCTCTGGTCTCCTTCAGCCACTTCCTATCCCTAGTCGCTTTAGGTCCCACATAACCCTAGATTTCTTCACCGGTCTACCTCCCTCCCAAGGCAATTCCACTATCCTCACCATAGTTGAGCGTTTCCCTAGAAAAGCCCACTTCATGCACTCCCCAAGCTTCCCTTAGCCCAATCCACAGCCAACCTCCTGATCCAGTATGTTGTTCGTCCTTACGGTATCCTTGCAGACTTTTTGTCTGACCGTGGTCCCCAGTTCACCTCCCGCTTTTGGAAAGCGTTCCTGTCCCCCTAGGCCCTTCCCCTTCCCTCACTTCCGCGTTTCACCCCCAGTCCAACTGCCAGACTGAGCGGGCCAAACAGACCCCGAAGACCATGCTGCGATGTGTGTGGCCCAAGAACCCAAGCTCTTAGTCCGCCCATCTGCCTTAGGTCGAGTATGCCCACAACTCCCACGCATCCGCAACCTCTGGTCTCCCCCCCTTCGAGTGCTGTCTGGCTTACCGTCCTCCCCTGTTCCCCTTACAGGAGGCGGAGGTGAGGGTCCCCTCTGCCGAGGCCCTCATGAGGCGGTGCCATAACTCCTGGTCCGCGCCCTCGTCCTCGTCCTACCGTGTTAGCCAGAAGGTCTGACTCTCCGCCCAGGACATCCCCTTACAAGTCGAGTCCCGAAAGCTTCCCCTCAGATTCCTCAGTCCCTTCCCAGTGGATAATATCATCAGCCCCACCGCCATCCGCCTGAAGCTCCCCCACACCATGCGCCGCATCCACCCAGTCTTCCATGTCTCACGAGTCCGGCCCTCTGTCACCCACCCCCTCCACCCAGATCCCGAGCCCCAACCTCCACCGCGCATCATTGATGGTGTTGAAGCCTACACCATGCGTAAGCTCTTCAACTGTCGCCAGAGGGGTAGGGGTATCCAGTACCTTGTGGACTGGGAGGGTTACGGTCCCGCGGAACATTCCTGGGTCCCCGCGAGATTCGTCCTAAATAAAAATCTTATTTTTAAATCTTAAAAACCAGTTTCACAAGACTCACCCTAAGCCTTAGCCACAGCTTATACTGGAAACCCTGAGTATTCTTGTTTATGTTTAGTGTTACTTGTTCTTGTGCTGTTTAGTTTTTTGTGTCTTAGTCTTTAGAGTTTTCTTTACAGTATTTGGTTAGATGTTTTTTGTTAGTCTTTGGGGTTTTTGTGTTTAGTATTTTGTAAGTGTTCCTAGTTTTGTATTAGTCTTTTGAGGTTTTGTATTTAGATATTTGGTGTTTCTTGTATTTTTTTGTTATTATGTTCCGGTTTAGCACTTCTGGGGGAGGGGGGGTGATACTGTTATGATTGTGCCTTTTATGTGCTGTCTTTTTGTTTATTTCTGCTCGTGCTTTACTTTCGTTTTATATTTCAGCTTTCATTTCGGCTGTCTGACGATCCACTCCCTCTCTGCCAAACTCCAGTGATGTTGCGTGACAGCTTTCAGCATGCCTGTGTCTCGTCGTTCAATCATGTTTCCTCTTTCGATTTCGGCTCTGGCATTTCGCTCATTGCTTCCACCTGTGTTTAATTCTGGGTCTCGCAAAACTCTGAGTGAATGCGTTCTCTGATACGATAATTACTAACCCGTACTACCCAGCACTTATTTGAGGGTGACTGTAAATATTTTCTCACGTAGTATTAACCTTAATTTACTCATTACCGAGTGTGTGTGTTCCTAGCTTGAGTAAGTTCTCCCTAAGCTATCCCTGATTTACTGTTTTAAAAGCTGTGCTTTCCTTCGCTTCTCTTGTGGTGCTTTTTACTCGTCACGTTTAGATTACCTTAATCTGAACTGTCTAGCTTGATTTATGGTCTCAGCGTCTTGTCTTGAGTCATTATTGTTAACCCAGTTTACGTGTAAATGTTTATTTATCCCATGTATTTCTGTTTCCAGTCGAGATTGCATTCCGAGTCCCCGCCTCCTCTCGTGACTATATATGTGGCAGTGATGGAGAGGATGTCACCTTGTGTATGACTCAGATCTGGATGGTGAAATCTCAGCTCCTTGTGCCTTCTGAGTATTTCCTTTGTATGATTCCCGAGTCTTGTATTTTGCTGCGCCCACGTCTTGTCTGCCCCTTGCTTAAGTCTCCCAGTCAGTCTAGTTTGGTTCAGTTTTTGTTTTTCTAGTTATCCACTCTTGGAGTGTGTACTTCTGTTTCCCCCTGCCTTTGGCAGTGTACATTAGTTTTCCCATTTGTTCAGTGCATGTGCACGGTGTGTTATTTCTGACGTGTCTACCAATTTTCTCCTAGTTTTTTGTGTTTAATATACACTTCTGGATCCTGCATCTGGTGTTCTCCTGACCTCTTCTTACATTACCTTTTCTTAACTGTCTTGTTTGATTGATCGTCTTGGTGTCTGTGTGAAGTCATTACTGTCTTCCCGGTCCTCGTGAATTTGTTTATTAATACCATGTGTCTCTGTTCCCTATGAGATTGCCTCCCTTATCCCCGCCTCCTCCCTGGTGTATTTATTCCGGGAAGAAGGAAGAGTTGTCAGACTGGACTTCCCGCATTGCTTCGCACACACACGCTAACCCGCACGTGTTAACCTGACTCTGAGCTTCTTTGAGAATTTTTGTTCCCAAGCACCCCAAGCATTTATGTTGCCTTTTATGTCCAGTGTTCCCCTTTGTCTTAGTTCCGTGTCTTCGCCAGCTTGTTCCTGTAATTTATCCCTAGCCACTCGTGGAAGTGTGTACTTTAGTTTTTCCCCTGTCCTTGGCAGAGTATCTAGGTTCTCCTTGTTTCAGTGCATGTGTACAGCGTTTTTTTTCGGCCTGTGTGCCACTTCTTCCCCGTGTCTGGGGCTCTTAAATAAAAAAACCTCCTGGATGCTCCATCTGGTGTCCACCTGACCCCTATTCTTTACCACTGCCAAGTCAGTTTCATTGTCGGACAGGGGCTTTACCCCAGAGGGATACAGTTTTCTGTCTTTTTCTCAGAATCTGCTTTTTGTGACTTTTCCATAACACTCAAGATCTGTGCAACATATCCTGAGGGCTGACTTGCATCTTTTTCCATTCAAAATTCAGTTTCAGAGCGAACTGACACCCCAACAGCTTACATTGATCCTGTGGTTTGAAGAGTAAAGGGTTAAAATGTCAAAAAAGAAAGACTGAATTGAAAACTGTGCATTGGGTAGAAAACTTACATGCTTCGGCTACATGACCAAGCAAAAAAATATTAAAAATCTCGATTGCCTTGTCTGTACTATTAACATACCTTGTTGTACATTTTTGGGGACACCCAATATATCCTTCACTTGCATTACTGGATGCTGTGATGAATGGTTCTTATTGACAAAGGTTTTTCCAGCCCATGTGATATCTATCACAGATAAAGTTGGTCTTTGAAACCGTGCATCTGACAAATGAAATTTCAGGGGCACTTAGCTCTGATTCTTCAATGCTTATTCCTAATACAGAGATTGTCGTGTTGTTTTCGATTTTTTTTCAACTTCTGGATTATTAAATCACAGTTATTCACAAATGCGAACCATGCCTGTCAATAACTGGGCCTTTTCTGGATGCTTATTTTATATCCAAGCATGACAGAATCACCAGCTCAGCTCCCATTCACAAGTTTTTTTTTCTTTGTTTTTTTCAGCAGTGCAATACTTGTACGTATTGCCCCAATAGTCTTATACGTATTGCCCCTATGCCAAATTTTCTGGAATGTGTTGCAGGCAAGAAATTCAGAATGAGCGCGTCTTTCCAGAAAAAGATAAACTTGATCACGTAAAAAATGACATGTCTTGTCTTGAATTGTTTTCAATTAAATACCAGTCAAAGATGATTTATTTATCACTGCTGTCTTTTTTTATTTGCATTTTCCATCCTGTCCCAACCTTTTTGGAAATGGGATAGAATATAAATTATAGAATGTGCTGCATAATTTTCCACCTGTCTCAGCGCTGAATTATCAATTGGAATCATCTCCTCTTCAGTCAGTCAAAAGTGAGACATGGACATTCCGAACTAACATGCAGCCATTTCACATCAAAGAAAATCATTGCACATTATGCCACAGGCATGCAGTGAATATTGATATGCACATAAAATTGCTTCATTTACGCTGTTGTCATGTATCAGATTCAGAGAGGAATGTCCAAATTGGCAATGAAGGTGATTTCATCACTTTGCATACAATGAGTAAAAAATGCATGTCCAATTACAATGTCATTTGCTCCATTCTATGATAGAGCATACGAGCTAATAGTGCTATATGAATCATGATATTGTTTCAGGGCAGGAAATTTATCGCCATCAGAAATAGAGCGCATACATCTGCAGTAAAGAACTGGTATTCGGAAAATGTCTGTGAATGTAAAGAACTTTTCTTGTCATCAGATCAGATTTCTTTTTCACTGCCTCATGCTTCGCTGTTGATCAAATAATAGTTCAAACATGAGAAATAACTGCAACATGAGAAATAAATTTGGTGGGTTATTGACCATCCTTTCCACACAATCTTGGCCATCCTAAGGGCAACTTCCTCTTTACTTAGAGGCAAGAAAATATGCTCATCTATCCCTCTCTGCTTCTCTGAAATTAAAAGAATATACACTATGGGATTGTTTAATCATGTGGAATGCTAATCAGATTTCCAGTTTCTATCTGCTTCTATGCCCTCCTAAAGTATTACCATAGTAGAGTGAAATGTGTTACGTTTACTATATACTTTGGTCTTTAGGACAGGAGATAAAAAAAATGGGAGTGAGAAAAGTACTGATTAGCCACTGAATTTATTTTGTTGTATTTACATGAATGATTTGAATGATTTGATTTGAATTTATTAGGTAAAAATCTACATATAAAATATACATAAATAATCACCGAGGATAACACATAAAAGCATAAAACTTATTTCCAATGTGGTCCTCATAGTACATTCAATATCACATGGCTGGCAACAGAGACTATATAAAAACATATAACAAGATAATACACATGTACAATATTGTATACTGATTAAAGTAAAAATTATGAATAACAGACAAAATAATACAATAATTAAAGCCGATAATTGACAATATAGTAATAATTGGAGAAATGACTGTATAAATACAATAATTCAAAAATTATGACAATACAATGCAATAATTAAAGACAAATAAATGACAATATAATATAATAATAACTATGAGTTAAGACTAGAAAAAATGACCAGATAATACAATAATGACTATATTAGTGACTAGTTAAGGACTAAAGAAAATAGCACCAACATTTGAGCTAAAAATTAGTTATGTACACATTATTATTATTAACATTAAGTTTATTCCATAAGAACCCCTTAACCTGTTTCTTAAAAATATCCTTTGAATTAATTTGTTTAATTGACAGTGGTAGATCATTCCATAATATAATTCCTGAATACATAAAACTGCTTTTACCAAAACTACCAATTCTAGGAACAACACATGATAGATCACTTGCTCTTGTACTGTATCTATGATGATTTTGAACAAAACTTACTCCTGATTTTAAATATCCTGGAGCATTCCCTTTTATGACCTCAAACATATGACCATATTTCAATTGATCGACTCTATATTCCACTGGGAGCATTCCAACCGTACTAAACTGGTCATAACCTATATGTGTTCTGGGTGGGGCATTTAACATAAATCTGATGATCTTATTTTGCATTACTTGCATCCTACCCTTCAATTTCTTGGTTAGACCACTGTACCAACTTGAGCATGCGTAATCAAAATGACATTGAATCAAAGCCGATACAAGTAATTTCTTGGTTTCCAAGTCGAATTTCCTTGCATTTCTATATAGAAATTTTAATTTATTTGAACTTTTGTTTAGTAATTTTGAAGTAATATAATCCCGATCTAATGTTATGCCTAAATATGTTACTTGTGATTTTTATTCAATTTCATTCTGACCGCTTGTAACCTTGATTTTATCCACCTTATTCAGTTTATGCTTTGAAGCGAACAATATGGATTCTGTCTTTCCCAGATGAAGAGACAGCTTGTTCTCAGTTAGCCATTCACTCACTTACTCAAGTTCGGTACTCAGCCACTCTTCCATCTCTGATACATCCTTCCCTGAGACTAGCAGTGCAGAGTCATCAGCATACAGGAGAAGTTTACACTTCACTGCAGCTTTCATATCATTCACATATATCAGGAACAGAAGGGGCCCGAGAATCGAACCCTGAGGGACTCTGCATGTTATACTTTCAGTACCAGATAGAATACCATCAACATCTACCACCTGAGACCGACTGGTTAAATATGCCTCAAACCACTGTACAGACTTTTCATCAAGACCAATACATTTTAATTTAGACAATAAAATATCATGATTGACTGTATCAAAAGCCTTTTGGAGATCTAACATTACCATTCCAGTATAATTACCTTTATCACATTCTAATTTGATATAATCTGTCAGATGTATAAGACATGTATCCGTAGAATAAGAAGCTCTGAAACCTGATTGAAATTCATATAACAATTTATGTTTGGTTAAATGATCATACAGCTGATTGTAAACAATGCGTTCAAAAACCTTAGAAATTATGCTTAAAACAGAGACAGGCCTGTAGTTACCAGCATCAGTCTTGCTCTTCTTCTTATGCAGAGGTACAACCCTAGCCATTTTCAAGTCATCTGGGATGATACCAGTATTGAGTGATAAATTGACAATATGTGTAAGTGGAGCAGCAATGGTATGACAACTGTCCTTAATAAATTTAGCTGGAAGGTTGTCTAATCCAGTTGCTTTACTTGCACTCATACTGCGTAAAATTTTAAGAACCTGATCTTCATTTACTTCTGATAATCCAAACATATTGTTTACAACATTTTTACTTTTATAGAACTGTTCAATACAAGCAATACCATAGCGACCAGTGCATGCAGGTAATTTATCCACAAGAGATGAAGCAATAGTAGTAAAAAATTTATTAAAATGAGATACAACCTTTTCCTTATCGAAACATAAAACATTATCTATAGTCAGACCAATATTACTACACTTAGTTTTACATTTAGCTGAGGCACCAAGGTCTTTAAGTATATGCCACAACTTCTTTGGATTGTCTGTATTGTCATTAACTGCATCAACAAAATACTGAGATTTAACACTATCTTTTTTGTATCGCACCTGATTACGAAAGTTCAAAAACTGTTGATAGTCCGATTGATCTTTTGACTTCTTAAACTTGGCAAGATATTTGTCCCTATGTTTTATAAGATCGAGCAGCTCGGTGGTAATCCAAGGTTGAGTTAGCTGCTTGAGTCTGACTTCCTTAAAAGGTGCAATCTTATCCAAGATAGATAGAAACTTGGATTTAAAATTGACCCATGCTTCACAAGTATCGTTGGAGTTCATAACCTGAGACCAGCCCTGATCGCTTAATGATTGAACAAATCGCTCTTTACTATACTGCTTCATTGATCGCAATCGAATAGTGTTGTGCTTAGTAATCTGCCGTTTCGTAATTTTACGAGTACAGTAAATTAAGTTGTGATCACTCAGACCAATACTGATTACTCCAGATTGACACACTTTCTCATGATCTGACACTAATACTAAATCCAGAATAGATGAAAATAATCCACACACTCTTGTTGGTTCCTTTATCAACTTGGTAAGACCATGCATCCGTTCAAAATTTGATAGAGCATTCACAAGAGCACCAGTTGACATCACATTAGTATTAAAATCACCCAGAATCACACTTTCATATTCAGCGAAACCATTTCCATCATTACACGACTGATCTAACATATTGTAGAAATCATTCTGTTTAGGTGGACGATAGCAGACCCCAGTCAGTATGGGTCGTGTTTTGGGCAATAGAATCTCAACCCATAGAGATTCCAGATTATCTTTATCCATATCAGGGCGTGGGTTGAAAGCTAAATCATTCCTTATGTATAAACAGACACCTCCTCCATTCCGGTTGCGATCCCGTCGTTGAACAATATATCCAGATATTTCAACTTCCGGGTCACCAATGGAGTCATCTAACCATGTTTCTGTCACACCAATTACTGCTGCATTGGATTTTGTTGCTATGAGTGATAATCCATCAAGCTTAGGCAACAAACTGCCAGTATTCAGGTGGAGAAAATGTAGACCCCTCCTTTGAAAACATTTGAAAAAATCCGTATCAGCTTTGGAAGGCTGTGTTGTGTCATTTATACCCAAAGCAACTTCATTCTCAATTGGTGCAGTTTGTAGATTATCAGCTGGTGGCTGATCCATTAAACTAGTCTGGTCTGCAGGGTGCTGATTTTCATCTACAACCAGTTCTGTAGCGATCTTACGTCTGCCACATACAAATGGAATTGCTCCTCCAGATGCAGCAGCAGCGTCATACACATCTTTAGTAACATCACAACATTTCAAATGTGTCCAGAGACCACAAATGTCACAGTTGATAGCTTTACTGTTCGATCTAACACCCTTATCACATACTTGGCAAGGATATTTGGGTCTTCGGGTGATTGGGCCCGGGCATGGATGAATATCCCCGCAAAGTAACAGACTATAAGTAATTACAAGTCTATTGAAGCTCACCGATTTCACTTGACCTTTTGATTTGTTGTTATTGCTAACGCCGCGACCTTCACCTTCATTCCCGTTAATGGGCGATAATAAAGTATTGTACAAAAGTCCTTCTCCAAAAGAAATCTTCTGGGGAGTCGATCGCCCAGAGACATATCCCCAACTGTCCTTCAAAATGATATTGTCCTCCACTGTCAATTCAAAACCACTAGTTATCCTCAGTGATTGCAATATACAACAAAACATAAATGCTAAAGAAAAACCGATGTTGCCAGCCGCCATATTGTCCAGACGAAACGGAGCTGGCTTGTTAACCAGCTTTGATAGCAAACTAATTTATTAATCGACTTACAGCGTTTAATACGTACAAGTCAATAGCTTAGTTTGTCGGTCTCTGATACCTGTTAATTAGCTGGAGATGGTACGGATGCAATCTTGATGGAATATGATTGCTTTTAGTTTAGCAGTCACTTACTCGTTTTTCTTGTAGCCCTCAAGCAGCGGCAGAGCTGCCGAGCCTCCGGCCAGGGAGAGAGGCACAGCACCCGGGCCCGCGGGCCTCGGCACCTCCGCGTCCAATGATCCGGGCCACACCTCGGCCGTCTTTGGGGCCGAGGAGATTGAAAAACCGATGTCGTTCACTGCTGTCCGCGGAATAAATCCGTGTTTGCCCTGCTAGCCAGTGGAGAGTGATTGAGACACCGGGGGTGGTTTACAATTCCAGGTTATTGCTGATGTCGGATAGATGGGAAAGCAGAGCGGAATATTTGAGACGAATCTGTCGACCCAAAAGCGACGCCGGAGTCTCTGCCGAATGGAGTAGAGGACGGTATAATCACACCAATCACATCATGATCACTTTCACATCATGAGTTGGGCTTTGGGAAAAGTACGACAGTTGATTGAGAAAAATCTTGAAAGAATGCTAAATTATGGTTCTCCTCAATGGCCAAGCCATTGCAAACACCGTGTGTATCAACTATCACTTTATTGTAACAATTGCTTCTATTTTCAGCCACACAAAAGCTCATGAATGGTTGTATTTTAAGAGTGTCACTACAGTAGCAGTAAGTGAAACATTAGTGGGAATGGTTACTTTTCCATATTTATTACATAGTAAAGTAATAAATGCACTAAATTATGTCTGTAATTGAGAGCGTACCTATGTTATGTTATGGCATGGTAAAATATTGGTTGATTTAGGCGTTGTTCTCTTGAATAAATTGATTCATAGCAGTATTTTAAACTGTTTATGACTAATTATTATTTACTCAGTTTTTGAGGATTTCAATATGATCATCTCATGCATTCCAACTGCTCAGAAACAGGTCTTCAAGTCTGTGTGACAATCTTTTAAATACGCGTTGATTGAATAATGACTGATCCTGTACTGATTCTGCTCTATTTGCCATGTTTTTGATGTTCTGCCTGTTTTGTCTCCGTATTGCCTGACCATGCCTTGAATTATGTATTGTGATTTGGTTCAGGTTTATTTTCATGATTTGTCTAGTTTAGTCTTTGCCATGTTTTGTATTTTACCATAGTTTCATTCCGGTTCATGCTTTTGTTTCTGCCATGCATTGCACTTTGTCTCCCCCTGTCTGGTCTCATCTTGTCATTGCTCACAGCCCCAGTATTGCGTGCCACTCTTTCAAGTGATTTAATGATTTCTGGATTTCAACCATTCCTTTCAATCTCGTTTACTTCCTTTGCCTTGCTTTTTATATATTACTAACCCATACTAACAGTTTGTTGTTTTTGTTAAAGTTACTAACTCAAAGTAACATTGTACATAATACTAACTTATTAACGAGCACTAGGGATTGTATAGCTGCACTTACTAATTGATTAACAAGCTCTCAGCACTCGCCCTGGACTAGTCTCCGCCTCTTGTCTCTCCCTAATCTTCTCTGCTGCGTTTCAGTGGATCCTCCTCACCTTTTTACGCTGTCCTTTCTCTTATTGTCTATGCACGTTAGAACTCCTTGACCGGAGCTGTATATCTGTCTATAGGATTGTCTTGTGATCCCTGTCCGCATTTTGGCTTTTGCCTATTTCATGTGATTAGGTTCTCCCTCATGTTTGCTTCCTTTGTAATCAGTCTGACTTCCTGCACCTGTGTTGTGTTAAGCAAGTGACTTCCTGTGAGTGTATATTAGGAGTCTTTTAACAGCACTTCCTTGTCAGAACGTTTCTTTTGTTTACCTGTGCTGCTATCGTCTTCGCCTTATACTAATAGTGTTACTCTTCTGACTGGACCGACCGACTTAACGATTTTTGGCTCTGCTCTTTGGTACTATTGTCGGCTTCTATTTACGAATCCTTTTTGCCCAACTAAGAGTTTTGTGTTTGCTGCCTTTTTAACGGTTTGGATTACGCCTACTGGATTTTGGCTTTTGCTTCTCTGACAAACCTGTGCCAGTGTTGCGAACCTATTTTTGCCTGACCACGAGTTCTGTCATTGGTGCCTTGTTTACGGTTCTAGATTTCGCCCTTACGATTCTGATTGTGGACATTGTACCATTGCCTGCTTTGTTGGGGTCTCCCCCCTTCAGAAATAAAGCCTCCCTTTTTCTTTTTTTTGTACTCTCTGGCGCTCGCCTGTGGTTCCTATACATAATCCTGACAGATCTACGTTGCAATGAAACACTGCCTTTTACTCTCGGTACAGTGCAAGTTGATTAAAAAGTAGGACTCCGCTATAAAATATCATTTTGATTGCCGAATTAAAATTTTCAATCTTCACTTTTCTTTCCAATTGTAAGATTGCTGACAGCGGCATGAGAACATGATATGCCACCAAAAAGCATGAGATTCACACCATATGCGTGAGCGTTGACAGGACTACAATTTTAAATAGTGCAGATTGTGTCGAAATGAATGATTGTTGTCGTACCTAAATGGGTAGAACTAGCAACACCTGATTGTGAGGAGTGTTCTTGGAGTAAATTGAATGTTAACTAGATAACGTGTTCACCACAGGGACCGAGACTTGCATCTCCCCAATCCCCAAATTTCAGACAAAATGGCCACTGGCAGCCATACTGGACGACTGAAATTCGTGAAAATCGGTCTTGAGCATTATCCAAGCAATATCTTCACCTGTGTGAAATTTAATGTGAATAGATGCCAGTAGACGGCAGTATTTACCTTTTTTTTTGTTACGCCCAGACTGGAGATAGGTTTGGACATGTTCTGGGCATGTCTGGGGCAAGTCCCAGAAAATAAAAAAAAAGGTCTAAATGTGGGTGGGGTCTGCAAAAGAGTAAATAAGAAGTAAAATTGAGACAGTAAAGTGGTCGGAGAAATTGCAAGGGGAAGGATACATGTGACCAGACCTGTCATTCTGTTTAAGACCTGTGAAGTTTATAGTGTATTTTTGCATGTGTTAGAGCATTTTCCTCATCCAGGACATCACCAAGGAACCCAACCAAAAGGGACTGTAAATATATCTGTTTTTCTTGTTAATCAATCTTGGTCATTAGATTAGTCAGTAGATTAGTTAGTTGTTAGTTGTCTTTGTTAATTAAATGTGTTTAAGTTTTAAAATTGTGTCTGTCATCCCTTGCTGTTGTAGATGTTGTAAATGTAATAAGAAATTGGGGCCATAACAGAAATTTAGAGAAATTCTTGAAATAATTCTGGTTTCCAGAGCCCGGAACAGAAAATCTCTGTGGCAGTGGCAACGGCCCCAGAACTAAACCGTATAATCTTCCGACAATCATCGTCAGGGAGATACAATTATGAAAATGATTTAGAACAAGTCATCACTAAAAATTGTTTTTGAATGATTGTTTTGTGTCCTACCAAATTTACAGTTCTTGCTATGCCACTGGTTTGTTGGATGACTTGACAATTAAATTACTCAGATAAGCAGGTGCAAGGTCATGCGAGGTTGTGAAAGTCAACAGGCAAATCATAAAATCTGAACGACATTTGACAGGCAGCCAGTACAATATAATAAGTTTGGAGTAATATGCTTAATGCCGGTTTCTGTATACAATAGATCCATGACATAGAGATGACTGGGTGATTGCATTCTCATGGCATCGGGAAGATTTTTTTTTCAGTGCTGACTTGGCAAACATTTGGCGCGATTGACGTGAACTGATGGTCGAATGCAGCAAAACCCAAAATCAGGCAGAGGCATGCTAATTGGTTATTTTTTAAGTTTCCTTTGATCCAAATAACGGTCAGTGAAATAACTTTAAGGCAGGTTGATAGACTTGTATGCTTTCACCTGGATGCATTATCTTTAAAGCGTTGGAAGCCTGTACATTTGACCTTTAATTCATGCAATACAGATTGAATAATGATCAAAGGAAAAACATCAATTTACCCGCTTCTTTGAAATTTCCTGGCATGGATTGGGTCCAAACGTGCCATTAAAGGCGTAAGGTCACTAAAAATCAATGCAGAGTTATTCTAGGTCGGAGATAACCTTTATATCCTACAAGCCCCAATTTCAATGAAGTTTGGGACGTTGCGAAAGAGGACGAGAATAAAAACAGAATACTTCGATTTGCTAATCTTTTTAGACCTATATTCAATTGAGTACACTACAATGACAAGATATATGTAATGTCAAGCTAATAAACTTTACTTTTTTTGGAAATATTCACTCATTTTGAATTTGATACCTGCAAGATGTTCCAAAAACGCTGGAAAAGGGGCAACAAAAGTCTGGGAAAGTTGAGGAATGTGGGGAAAAAAAACCTGTTTAGAACATTCCTCAGGTGAACAGGTACATTGGAAACAAGTGAGTGTCAAGATTAGGTACAAAAGAAACATTCCCGAAAGGCTCAGTTCTTCACAAGCAAGAATGGGGCAAGGTTTACCACTGTGAACAAGTGTGCGTGCGAACAATCCAGCAGTTTAAGAACACTGTTTCTCAACGTGCAGTTGCAAAGGATGTCATCATCTACTGTCCATAGTATCATCAAAAGTTTCAGAGGATCCAAAAAAATCTCCACAAATACGCAGAGGGCCTGTCACCGTCTGTCCCTCAGATGGCACTGCATTAAAAAAAGACATCCATCTGTAAAGGTTATTACAATGTGGACTCAGGAACACTTCAGAAAACCATTGTCAGTTACCACATTTTGTTGCTACATCTACAACTGGAAATATAACTCTACCATGCAAAGTGAAAGCCATATATCAACAACACCCTGAAACGGCATTGGCTTCTGTGGGACTGAGCTCATCTGAGATGGACTGACGCAAAGTGGAACAGTGTGCTGTGGCTGCCATGGTTTTTGGAGGCCGGCGAGCTTCCTTTCTTACCCTCCTCCAGGAGAATTTTTTTTTGCCCACAATCGGATTCTTTGGTCAGCTGGTATCAATTGTGGGCGGCGCCCGGTCTCTATTTAAACCCAAGTTCTGCCTTGCCGCCTTTGCCAGAGTGTCAGTGTTACCATTGCACTATAGCCCGCAAGATCTCACGCTAGAGAAGTGTTGAGGAATTAGTTGCAAAAAAGGAAAGAGTTAGCAAAGGGAATCTTTCTCTACCCTTTCCTCTCTCCCTGCACCGTCTTTTTATCTTGGTTTTCAGGATTTTTCCTTTGTTTCGTGCAGTCTAGCTCCTTATTTCCTTATTTCACTCGGACTAGATTTATGTCCTTTGGAAGCGCGAGTCTCTCTCTCCTATTTTGTCCGTCTTTGTCTCTCTTTCAGTCCTGTACTTCCTTTTGTTCTGGCTACTGCATTTAGTGTCTCGAAACACCAGCCATCACAATACACTCTAGCCAACATGGAGGCGTCAGCTGTGACCGAGATTGAAAAGGTTGTCAACAGCCAGCAAGCTATGCTCTCTGGTCTCGGCAAGGGGCTCTCCAGCCTGGGCAACCAGCAAGCTGGTTTGGCTGAGAGACTCGGGCTTCAGGAGAATTCGTTGCTAAAGCAGGAGACCGTTCAGTTAAGCTTGACTGTGAGTATCAGATCCCTGTCTACACAAGTTTAATGTTGCACAAGCATCGCCAATACACCCTCCTCGAGGACCAAAGTTACAGTTCCCCAAAGATGTAGCGACGAGAAAGATTTCGTTGCCCAATATGAGATTTTTTACGGCTCAGCCATCACGATTTGCTAATGAAGATTCTCGGGTGGCATTTATATTATCTCTGTTGGCGGGCACAGCACTCATTTGGGTCAGCCCACTTATCAGATCTAAATCACCAGTCGTAAATTCTGTGGAGGGTCTTGTTAGGGAGCTGGTGTCAGTGTTTGATCAGGATGTTTTATGGTCAGGACGCGGCTACGCGTTCAGTGTTCAGTCATGCGCTCTCTGAGGAGGTAAAAGAAACGTTTGCTACATTGGAGCCCTGTTCAACTTTCGATTCTTTGGTTTGCACTGCGGAGTGAATTGACAATCGCATCCGCGAACGTAACTGGGAGAAACTAAACAGATTGCCGCTTGCTGACAATGGGGCCAAGGCTGCTAGTGGTGAGTGTGCGGTTCCTATTCTACCCATTAGGAACTACCGACCTATTTTGCTGATCCTTCTTTTAATACGCATTTAGTAATATTAGTAATTTCTAAACATAAGATACAAGGGTTTTGCCGTAATCAAAGAACGTGATTTCGTGAACGTGATTTCCTCTCTGAACAGCTCCTCCCGAGATTTTCACGAGATCTGGGCAAAACCTGACATCAGGTTGTGCCGTCCAATTAGTACATACCTAGCCACAGCCAATCACGGTGCTAATGCCCAAAGCTGCTTGTCCGTTTACTTTTGGACGCAAAGAAAAGCACTTATTTCTTTTCCAAAAGAGGATGCCACCAGAAATCAGTGGGTACTTTGTTTTGTTCCAGAGGGAACGTTAGCCGTTTGTGCCCAGCATTTCACCATTTCATCCTTTATCAATAAAGAATACAGGATTCAACACAGGATAAGCATTTCAGCTGCAGTTCAACCCGTGAAAAACCACCTTAAGAAAGCCACTGATCCATATCTTGCCTTGCTGGCATACAGATCAACGCCACTACAGAACGGCTTTATTCCTGCTCAACTACTGATGGGTGCCTATCCTTCTGTCGCTGTTGGACCCAGCACTGCCGTGCAGCACTGCAGTCAAATAGAAGGAGGAGGAGAGAAGGAGTACCGATCAGAGTTTCTGATCAGCAGTCTCTAACCCGAGCAACAGGTGTGGGTGACTGATGCAAAAGTCGCTGGGACTGCAGTGAATGAACATTCAGGACCACCATCCTACATTGTGGACGTGGCTCAGGGAACTGTTCGTAGAAACAGGCACCAACTTATCCCTATGGACAGACCTGAAGACAATGTGGATACAAATATCACTCAGGGGCCCATGCAAATGCACATTCCAGTATCATGACAAAAGTCACAAACACCTGGGCCTAGTCCTGAGAATACTGTTTGAAGGAGATTTGGCAAAATGGTAAATAAGCCCATTAAATTGTACTTGTGAAAAAAAAAGATAAACATATATTGGAAAAAAAGTATGCTGGGGAAAGCATACTTGAAGTAAACGTGCTAATATGTATCTTGTGTATGGTGTATGGAAAATGTCTGACATGGATTTTTGTAAAAGGGGAATTGTTCGGACAGTGTTGTTTTACTGGAGAAGAATGTGGTTGTGAGCATGTGACTTTGCCTTAGGTATGTTTTGAGTTTGAGCAACGGTTTAAGTTAATCGCAATGCTGATGTATAAGCCAGAAGTAAACAAAAAAGAATAGTGACTTTTTTTCTTTTTTTTTTGTTGACCTAAAAAGGGGAGATGTGGTGTAATCGTATTAAGGTTAATACGGTAATGGCATCAGCCCTATGGGGGAGGGATTAAATTTGGGGTCAGGAATGCAGATGTATACACTCTGCATGGCGTGTTCAGGTTGTGGGGCACGTGTTCAGGGTCCTTTATAAACTGCATAAACTTACTTGAAGTAAATCCATGCATGCAAAAATAACAAAACACTACACCCATGAGTAGTCTTTCCCTACCTGCCCCTTAAGCCATCATTGGTCTTACTAAATGTGCACAAAAAAGTGACTCCGCAGTGAGACGTAGCTCAAGCAAGAACCGTCTACCGTGCACTCCACTGTGTAAATTCCACACCAGGGTCTGTGCAAATGTGATGAGGGAGGACGTACATGAGGACAATGATGAGGACAAATCTGTCATGTATTTCTCTGAAAAATATGCTCTGCATATCATTCTGTATATTGTTTTTGGTATATTGCTTTGTTTTGATTTTCATCCATTTGGTTATTAAATGTGTGCCCATTTAATTATTTAATTTGTATATCTAAACTGTCATATTACAAAACTTTACAAAACCAATTGTCTTTCCATGGCTTATAAACCCCAAAAAGAGGTGAAAGAGTCACTTCATGACTAGATTTCAAGCTACATTATAATTGACATTATTTTGACATTGACAGACCTAAAAAGTAGGTTATACTCATCCGGACTATGCACTGCTCACTTATGGTGAATTCTTAAGTATCATAAATAGACTCAGAACGCTTTAGAACCTGCACTCCTGGACAAAATCTTAAGACCAGGGAAAAAATTACAAGATACAAGAATTCACATTTTACACTGGTGAATCATGACCAGGTTGTAAGTTGCGCATCAAAGTGCAAAAAGAATAAACTGGAGCAGGAGACAAAGAATAAAAAGTAAGAAATTTATTGAAAACTGTATTTAAACTGAAACAAGCTTTTCATCAGCTGATCTAAAGTTTAAGACCATGGCCTTAAAAAGTCAAAATCTATGCAAAAATCTGGCCTCCGTGTCATTTTCTTTCATGCATTTGCACTGTCACGACCTCCTGATGGCAAAGGCAAAAATGCTTTCTGACCTTGAATGTGGCAGGATTGTTGAGCTGCACGAGCAAGGCCTCTCGCAACGTGCCATCGCTGCCAAGGTTGGACGCAGTAAAACAGTGATTTTAAATTTCTTAAAAGATTCTGAGGGTTATGGGACAAAAAAATCAAGCGGTAGACCCAAAAAATTTCACCTGCGCTAAGCCGGAGGATCCTATGGACTGTCCGTGAAGACGCATGCCAATCTTCGACCCAGATTAAAGCCCTTACTGATGGCGACTGCAGCCCAATAACTATAAGACGGCATCTGCAAGAGAAGGGCTTTAAGAACAAAAAACGGCTCCACAGGCCACACCTCCTCCCGCGCCAGAAACTTTCGTCTTTGGACTTTGCAAGGGAGCACCAAACATGGGACACTGAGAGGTGGAAGAAGGTTTTATTGTCTGATGAGAAAAAATTTAACCTGGATGGTCCTGATGGATTACAACGTTACAGGCATGACAAGGAGATCCCACCGGAGATGTTCTCTACACGGCACAGTGGAGGAGGTTCCATCATGATCTGGGGTGCTTTTTCCTTGAGTGGAACAATGGAGCTTCAGGTTGTGCAGGGGCGTCAAACAGCGGCTGGCTAAGTGGAAATGTTGCAGCGGGAATCACTCTTGACAGAGGGCCCACATCTGTGTGGTAATGATTGGGTCTTTCAACAGGACAACGCTACAGTCCACAACGCCCGCCTGATGAAGAACCTCCTCCAGGAGATTAACATCTCTCTTTTGGACCATCCTGCTTGTTCCCCTGATCTAAATCCCATTGAGAATGTTTGGGGATGGATGGCAAGGGAAGTTTACAAAAACAGTCGTCAGTTCCAGACCATGGATGCACTCGTGAAGCCATCTTCACCACATGGAGCAATGTTCCCACCAGCCTCCTGGAAACCCTTGCATCAAGCATGCCTAAACTAATTTTTGAAGTGATCAACAAGAATGGTGGGGCTACTCACTACTGAATCCTTTTTTTTTTTTGCTCTTTTAGTTCTGTTTTTTTGTTTTTTGGGGCTATGGTCTTAAACTTTTGATCAGCTGATGAACAGCCTGTTTCAGTTTAAATACAGTTTTCAATAAATTTCCTACTTTCTGTTCTTTGTCTCTTGCTCCAGTTTCTTCTTTTTGCACTTTGAAGCACCACTTACAACCTGGTTATGATTCACCATTGCAAAATGTGAATTCTTGTAATTTTTTCCCCGGTCTTAAGATTTTGTTCAGGAGTGTATAAAACATATTTAAGATGATTAAAAAAATATCACTATGAGTGAAGAGAGGTGTGGGTTCAGTCCCCAAAAGAGTGAGAAAATTTAGATCCTGCCGCTTTCCTGTTGTCTGACCTCAAATGAACTCAATAAAACAAACAAAAAGCTTGAAAATTAAATTTTGTTTTTTTAAGGTCAAGGAGTGCATTACCAAAAATAGTACAGAATATCCCATAGATAGATAGAAGATAGAATTTATTGGATTTAAAGACAGACAGAAAAAACATCAACAAAATCCCAGGGATAAACATGTTAAAGTGCACGCACTTGTTTCCAGCATGGTCCCTACATACAAACATAAAAGCACTCATAGACATAGCACAGATATACAAGTAAGGATTTGCCTATCTAGCACCTTGCTAAAAACATTACCAATAAACAAGTAGTGTAATTTACCTGTTATTCAGTGGATAGGAAAATTACCCGATGACACTTGCTAAAACATTGTTGTGGTGATTCACTCATGGTCATTCCTAGAAAAATTCACATTCACAATAGAACATTTAAATCACCTTATACAGGTGCTGGTCAACGAATTAGAATAATTTGAAATAGTGCAATCGTAAAATTTTTAAATGCATTTTTGTGCAGAAAGCAAATCAGGTGTTCACCGCGCCTGTCCTACTTGTTAGAGTAATCACAGTACTCGCTACCTGTAAAAAATTTGCTCAGCTGAGCTTTCCAAAAGGCCCATTTAGGCCATTTAACTGTGGACATGAGGCCTTAATTTTTTATTTTAAGAAATTGATGGTTGCCACAGCAAAACACACAGCACTATTTCACAGCCCCAGAAAAAAATCTGAGTATGACTGGTTGCACTTCAACTGTATACTTACCTTCCCACAAAATCGGGTTTCCTCAAGTTAGACCCTAAAATCTAAATCCAACCCTGGTTTCCTTTCATCCCTTGTAGGCAATTAACACCTTGAGCTGCTGAATGGCTACATCCCCCACAATCAATGATTTACCATGAAAGATCCCCTTTAAACAGACATGCCACTAATACCGAAGAACACAGTGTCCACCAAAAATGTTGTAAATTCGAGATCCTCAGATAGTGTAATTCAGTTCATGTCTGATAAAGATTGAATCTTGTGCTTAGGACAGGCAACCTTATAGGGCATCACTACTTCCCATTAATTCTGTAAGCTGCTATTCTCAACAGAGCGCTTGAATGACTCATGACCAGTCAGTTGTGTGTGTATTGGCCCCAATTTGTAATGACGTACAAGACAGCAAGGGATGACAGACAAAACTCCAAAACTTAAACAGATTTAATTTAACCAAAGCACTGAACTAATTTACAATCTAATCTACTGACCAAGATTGACCAAAAAAAAAAAAGATATTTACAGTCCCCTTGAGATGGGGTTGCTTGGTGATGTCCTGGGACAGGAAAATACTCCAACACAGGCAAAAATCAATAAAAAAACTTCACAGGTCTTGAAAAGAGTGACAGGTCTAGTCAAATGTATCTTTTTCCTTGCAATTTCTCCTACTACTTTACTCTCTCAATTTCTCTCCTTTTATACTCTTTTGCACATTACAAGACCTAGTTGCAGATTTGAGATGAATGGACTTAAAGCTCCTTGCTCTCACAAGTGCCAAAAAGTTTGGGCATGGCCTGCTCAACTGGTGAGGGGCTAATCTGGACAAACTCAATGGAATTTTCTTATTTGACCACGGGTTATTACATTCTTGAAGTATGGTTCATATCGGAGAACATGATTTTCCAACTTTTGCTTTTTCTGGCCCAATCTTATAAAATCCACTCTTAAGCAATGCCAATGTGGAAAACAAACGTAAACATTTAAAGCCCGATTTAAATTTTTAAAAATGTTGGATGCCTAAGACTTTTACACAGCTGTACTATTGGATTGAGGCCATACAGCGTTCCCCTTGTAATACACAAAACATTCTTACTGGAGACAGATCAGGACTACTCTTTTGCAGCCTCCTCCCACATTTAGACCTTTTTTTTTATTCTCTGTGACTTTCCCTCTCATACCTGCCCAGGACATGCCGAAACCTACCTCCAGACTGGGCTGAACAAAAAAAAGGTCAATACTGCCATGTAGTGGCATTTTTTCTCATTACACCTCCATTCCAAAAGGGAAAAATTTTGACTCATAAAGGCAAATTTTTTCTTTTCAATACAAAATGGTTAAGTAGACACACGTATTTATATACATATAATAAAATATGCCAATAAACACATATGATATATATACATACGAAAACACGGGATAAGCAATCAGCAATTACATTCTCAGTACCCTTTACATGCTTAATTTCCGAGTCAAACTCCTGTAAATTCAAACTCCAATTCAACAATGTCCAATTCTTGTTTTTCATCTTACTCAAAAACATTAATGGATTGTGGTCAGTGTACACAACCATTGGCTTTTGCCCTGAACAAACATAAACCCCAAAGTGTTGAAAGGATAGAACCAGAGCCAACAGCTCACTCTCTATTGTGAAATAGTTCTTTTGGTGGCGATTGAACTTCCTGGAGAAGTATGCCACGGGATGCTCAATTTCATCAGAGTCACTTCTCTGTAGGAGCACAGATCCACAAGCTTGGTTGCTAGCATCGACCGCGATAGAGAACGGTTTGTTGAAGTAAGGAGATTTGAGCACTAGGAAGTGATAAAGCAGAGACTTCTGGCGATCGAAGGCTCTTTGGCATGTTTCATCCCAAGTGAACTTTACGCCTTTCTTCAGTTAGTTGGTGAGACTGAGAGCAATCTCAGCAAAGTTCTTGCAGAACTTGCAGTAGTTACCCTGGCCTATGACGTAGCCAAGTTACATGACAGCAGCACAACCAAAGTCACTCTTGTTCAGGTTAACAGTCAGGTTGGCCTGGGTCAAGCGCTGAAACAATGTCTCTACATCTTCCAGATTTTCTTCCCAGGAGTCACTCCATGTGATCAGGTCATCGATGTACGCACCTGTGTGTGGCAATCCGGCGATTGCAGACTGTATAATCCTTTGGAATGTGGCTGGGGCATTTTTCATGCCAAAGTGTAGGACTTTATATGCTCTTGGCCCTCTCAGTTAAAGGCACACACCAATATCTCTTCAATAAATCAATCTTGGTCAGAAACTTTGCTTGCCCTACTCTATCGATACAATCATCAATCCTTGGTATTGGAAACACATCAGTTCTAGTTAAAGCATTGACTTTGCGATAATCTGTACAGAATCTAGTACTTCCATCAGGTTTTGGAACTAGCACACAGGGTGAACTCCAATCCGAGTTTGAGGGTCTGATAATATCATGTTCTAACATGTACTCAACCACTTTCTCAGCAGTCTTTCTCTTTTCAGGATTCATCCGATACGGATGCTGTTTTATTGGTTTGGCATCACCAACATCTACATCATGACAGGCTATAGAAACTCTCTTTGGAACATCAGGAAATTGATCTTTATATTTCTTGATCAACCTCTCAAACCGATCTTTCTGTGAGGGTTCTAAGCGCTGGAGTTTTACATCAAGATTTTGCAACGCTTCAGAATTTGACAATATACATGAAATAACTTCAGCTTTAATTCTAATTAATCCCGGCCATAGGAGGATCTGAAGTGACAGCTGCAACCCTAGGATTTCTATCATGATAAGGCTTCAGCATGTTAATGTGACACAACTGTTTTGGCTTTCTCCTATCTGGAGTCTTTACAATGTAATTAAGATCATTGAGTGTTTTCAGAATTTCATACGGACAATGAGATCTAGCCTGCAATGGATTGGACTGCAAGGGAAACAACACAAGGACCTTATCTCCTGGTTTAAACTCACGGGTTCTTGCCTTATGATCATACCAAGTTTTCATTTTTCCCTGACTTGATTTCAAGTTCTCTTTGGCTAGGTCACACGCTGCTTGAAGTCTTTCCTTGAACTTGCTTACATAGTCTAACAGACTGATATGTGGCTCTTTCTCTTGCCATTGTCCACTCAACAATAGCAAAGGTCCTTTCACTTCATGGCCAAACATGAGCTCAAATGGACTGAATCCAGTAGACTCCTGCACTGCTTCTCTAGCTGCAAACAACAGCAAATGAAAACCATCCCAGTCTTTCTCATGGTCTTAACAATAAGTCCTCATGATGGTTTTGAGAGTGGAATGAAACCGCTCTAAGGCACCCTAACTCTTTGGATGTTAGGCACTGGAAAGAATCTACTTCGCACCTAGTACATACACAACCTGCTGAAATAATCCAGAAGTGAAATTGCAACCTTGATCTGACTGAATTTCCCTGGGAAGGCCAAACAACGTGAAGAACTTTATCAAAGACTTAGAGATTGCAGTTGCCTTGATATTGCGTAGAGGTATAGCTTAATGACAATCATGTGTGTATCTACTAGATTCCCTTAAGTACTGATTTCCAGATCTAGTCTTGGGTCAGGGATCAACACAATCAACAATGACCTTAGAGAAGGGCTCCCCAAATGCTAGGATAGGCTGCAATGGAGCAACAGGTGGTTCTAACTGGTGCCTTCAACTACTTGACAAGTGTGACAGGTTTTGCAAAAGTTGGAAACGTCTTTCTTAAGCCCAGGCCAGAAGAAGTGTTTCACGATCTTATCAACAGTCTTGTTAACACCAAGATGACCTCCTGAAGGTAAACTATGAGCTATTGTTAAGATCTCATTCCTGTAGACCTTCAGAACAACAATTTGCTTGACCACTGCCCAATCTGCATTTGCAGGGAAATCAGGAGGGCGCCTCTTCGGCATCAACACACCATCCTTAAGATAATACCCAACTGGAACTGCGTCTATTTCTTTATCAGGAAGGGCTCTCCTCTTTAGTACACAAATATCAGGATCATTAGTTTGCTTCTGAATCAACCGCTTTCTGGACAGAAACAAGTCTCCAGCACATCAGAATCACCAGACCCATCTGGCTGGCTAAACAGAGAACTGATAAACATGTCTGACAAGTCCTCAAACGGAGAAACTATATTAAGCCGAACAGAGTCATGAGGCGAACCACCAGAGTTATGACTATTCAATGTGCTGGACAGCACCACAGCATTTTCTTCTAGAGCCTTCTTGGCCATAGCACGGGTCACTGCACAGGAAGGATACAGAGATGGGTCTTCATCGCCATCTTCAGTGCTCGGCTGTGTGCAGGGGGAACTACATTGCCCCCACCCTTGATAGGTAGACTTGACATTAGTCCCACCTTTACCTGTCTTGTAACTAAATCTGACTTTAAGAATACAGAGCGCAGAGGTACAGACACAGTCCTCGCTTCAATACCTTGTACAAGTATGAAATCCGCAGAAGCGGTCTCATCACGAAACTCCAAGGAGTCCATCAACAAAAGTGACTGAGAAGCTGCGGTATTCCCTTAGATATATATGGGGACAGGAGGAGAATGCTCATTCAGAGCCACAAATCCCTGTGACACAAATGGAAGAAATTCCACCCTCACAAAGTCAGCAGTATCAGGCTTTTTAGCCCCACATGAAGCAAGCAATTTAGCAGATCGATCATCTACTACAGGGGTTTCTTACCTTGTCTTCACAAAGGCATTGAGTTTGGTATCCTTTTATTTTTCTTTCTTAGCTTTAATGAAGCAACAGTTAGTTGTAACATGACCAGATTTCTTGAAATAATTGCAAACTAGACCACTTTTGTCACTGTCAGCTTTTACAATTTCATCAGACCTGTGACTGGATTTCTGAGCACCATCACCAGATTTGTCTTTGTCTTTCGGAGAGGAATCTTGGGTATCACCGTTACCTTTCTTCTGAAATTGGAACCATTTATTGTTACTGCTAGACTGACATTTGGACTTATGTGTGAGAACATATTTGTTTGCAAATTTGGCAGCTGATTGCAAATTCAGTGTTTGCTTCTCATTAAGGTAGGTCTTAATATCATCTTTAACACAGTTCTTGAATTCTTCAACTAACACCAACTCTTTTAGTGAGTTGAACTCATCCTTGACCTCCATAGAAGTACACCAGCGCTCAAAGCAAATCTTCTACTCATTAGCAAATTCCACATAAGTCAGATTTCTTCAGACCTCTGAATTTCTGTTGGTAAGCCTCTGGAACCTACTCATAAGCTCTCAAAATAACCTTTTTGACAACCTCATAATCAGAGGAATCATCTGCAGACAAAGCCGAATATGCTTGTTAAGTTTTACCCTTGAGGACAGATTGCAACATCAGAGGCCAGTGTTCCTTTGGCCACTGACAACTCTTAGCTGCCTTTTTAAAGCACTGGAAATAGTTATCAACGTCCTTCTCCAAGAATGGAGGCACCAGTTTTACCTCCTGGCTAGCACGAAATTTATTTTCAGTGTCCATTTTTATTTTTAGTTGCTCCATTCAGAGCCTTTCTTCTCTATCGAATTTCTGTAAATCAAAATCTTTCTGTCTTGCTAATTTTTCTAACTCAAATTCTCTTTGTTTTTCTTTTTCCTCCCTTTCTATTTTCTCTTCTCTTGCTAATTTTTCTAACTCAAACTGCCATTCTTTCTGTCTTTCTTCGCTCTCATATTCTCTTTGTTTTTCTTTTCCCTCCCTTTCTCTTTCTCCCCTATCAAATTCTCTTTGTTTTCCTCTTTCCTCCCTTTCAATCTCTAGCATTTTTAATTTAAGTTCCATTTCTACATTTCGATTTTCCCTGGAAACAGTTCCAGATCTCCTGGTGCAAACACATTTTCATTAATATAATATTCAACAATCTCTCTAGCCAGTCTTGCTTTTCGCATGGCTGGTTTTACCTCTGCCAGCTCTAACTGTCTGCATATTTCTAGCAGTTCTGTCTTTAAAAGACTTCAAAACCTCTACGGTTGGTGAGCCAAGAAATCATCCATCCTGCTGTTTTTTTTTTTTTTTTTTTAATATGTATGCTTATATATCTACTCCTGTGAAGCACATTGTGTTGCCTTTGGGTATAAAATGTGCCCTATAAATAAATTTTCTTCTTCTTCTTCTTCCATTGCTGTTGATCTGTCAATATATATATATATATATATATATATATATATATATATATTATATATATATATTGGAAAATTCAAAAAACAATTTCATAATTTTTAATGTTGGATTTTCAATAAATGACTCACAAAATGGTCGAACCCGGGCGAGCCCCCAATTTGTTACGGCCCCAATTTGTTATGACATACAAGACTGCAAGGGATGACAGACAAAACTCCAAAACTTAAACAGATTTAATTTAACCAAAGCACTGAACAAATTTACAATATAATCTACTGACCAAGATTGACAAAAAAAAAAGATATTTACAGTCCCTTTGAAATGGCGTTGGTTGGTGATTTCCTGGGACAGGAAAATGCTCCAACACAGACAAAAATCCACAAAAAACTTCACAGGTCTAAAAAAGAGTGACAGGTCTAGTCAAATGTATCTTTTTCCTTGCAATTTCTCCTACTACTTTACTCTCTCAATTTCTCTCCTTATATACTCCTTTGCAGCCCCCTCCCACATTAAGACTTTTTTAAAAATTCTCTGGGACTTTCCCTCTCAGACCTGCCCAGGACATGCCCAAACCTACTTCCAGACTGGGCTTAACAAAAAAACATCAATACTGCCATCTAGTGGCATTTTTTCACATTACATGTGTAAGCTGCTATTCTGAACAGAGAGCTTTAATGACTCATGACCAGTTAGTTGTGTGTAAGGTGTTATTTTCAATAAAGAGCTTTAATGACTCATGACCAGTCAGTTATGTGTAAGCTGCTATTTTCAACAGAGAGCTTTAATGACTCACGAACTGTCAGTTGCGTGTAAGCTGCTATTCTCAACAGGGAGCTTTAATGACCCACGACAAGTCAGTTGTGTGTAAGCTGCTATTTACAACAAAGAGCTTCAATGACTCATGACAAGTCAGTTGGTGGCTGACTTTCATGAATTGCACTCACACTCAAGTTACCAAGTTGAGTGCGTGAAATGTTATGTCACTCGTATTTAGCTGTGCTGATGAGAAGGTATTCGCTCATGGCAGTGTGATTGACTCAGGGGAGCAGTGTTTATTCAAGGAAGTGATTTGTGCCGGAAGAGTATCTAGTTGTAACGCAGCCAGTTATTGTGGCCCCTGCACATAAATGCTGGTCTTATTAGCTGTGGATTGTGCAGGTGGTGAATAATTCATGGCAAATACTGATTAATGCCTGAATTTCAATGAAGTCTCACATTCTGCCCCCTCCCTCCAAATCACCACGGATGAAACTGTACCACAAAATTGAAAACAGGCAAATGAAGCAGCGGGCTGCTTATTCATTATTTATGAGGTGCCAGGCATCTGCCATTCTGTGGCATAGTGATTAATTTCTTCATGGCGGGCGCTGCGCTGACACGATCGATCGACGCTCAAAAATGTGCAATTCGGCCTCCTTTTTGACACAATCAAACGTATATTCTACAAACTGAGGCTAAGAAGCACAGTTTGAGAAGTTCGCCCAATCCCCTGTGTATTTATTTCATTTGATAAAGTTCAAAGAAAGGGCGACAGGAAGGTCTCGCCCATTTCTATGAGATGGCAAAAAGAATACTGAACAGTATTTCAAATCGTGTCATTTTTCCAAATTGCTGAGTTAAAATGTCAGTGTGCGGTGTGATTTGAATGTTTAAGACTAGCTGATGCTCAAAATTTTGTCAATCTGCAATGACTACATGAGCGGCACAGTGGTGCAGTGGATAGCAGTGGTTAGCACTGCCGCTTCGCAGCAAGGAGCCTTTGGGTTTGAATCCAGCCTGGGGTTTTTCTGCATGGAGTTTGTATGTTTTTACCATGTTTCTTTGGGTTTGCTCCACGTGTTCCAGTTTCCTCCCACAGTCCAAAGACATGCATAGCAGGTTAATTGAAGCTGCTAAATTACCCAGGTGCGAGTGAATGGTGTGCGGACCCTGCGATGGATTGGCAAGCTGTCCAGGATGGGTCTTTTTCCCCATAGTCAGCTGGGATGGTCTACGGCTCCCCCCACGACCCCATTGCTGAAGAAGCAGTGTAGAGAATGGATGCAATAACCATATGAGAACTTATAAAAATACATTTCTTCCCACTTCCTGAAAAAGTACTTTACATTTAATTTGACATCATTGTGTACCAGCCCACATGGCCTTTATAAAATATCATTGTCAGTTATGAATTCCCCTCCTATAACATTCTTTATCACCTGTTTAAATCCATCTCAGTTCAGTATGCACATTCAAATGTAATGTCAATCAAACCGACTCCCCTCCATTCAAACTATTTTATACACTTTGCTATAGCAATCATAACTGGCACAAAGTGTCATGGTATCAATATAATCGCATTACAAAATTTACAGAATAACCAATTACATTCTCAAGAAACTTAATTATTAAAACCTGATGTAAGCATATTTATCAACCAAACATAAAAAATGCAATCAGGTGGGAAAATTCAGATTTTAGTGGCACTTACCAAAAGAAAGCTGCGCAGTCAGATTAAAAAAAAAAGAGAACATCACCTTCCAGCTTCGACCAGCTTCCTGACTTCAGCAGGCATCCCTCACGTGTGAGGTAGACATAATGGCAGTTCTTTCCAATTGTCCACCCCCACAGGGTCTTATTTTTCTTAAAGTCCATAGTAGTGCTGCCTTGAAGGAGAGATTGTATCTTCTTCCTGAGAGTGACAAGTTCTGCAGTTGTTTTTTTGTACACCTTGATGTTCCTTATCTCCCGCAGGACTTGCTTTATGATGTTTATGATTCTCCACTGATGCCAAAGCTGTGGTGTAATCAGACCCTCAGCGGGCCACAGAGGGTGCTCTCAGCAGGCAAGGAGGACCTCTGCAGCAGAGACAGAGAAAACAACCGAGGGCCCAGTCCCACCGAGCCACAGGGCACTCCCAGAACGCATGCTGTACATGTACATGTACATGAGTCAGTGGCCCTGTTTTGTGAAGACTAGACGGTGCCTGAACACAAAAAACTTGGTGGGGAGACACTGGTGAGTAGAACACAGTGCCAACCTGTTTGAGGCAAACTGATCTATGAGTGACGTTTGACCAGACGATTGATGGTTCCAGGGCAGGGCCTCCCCACAGGACCGCTACCGTTTGACCAGATCTTAGAAAGAGCATGATTACTCCACAAGGGTAGTCCAGCCCTGGGCAATTCTGCCCTGAAAGCAAAGTCAATTTTCTGCTGACGCATGGGGGTCATATCTTCTACTGATTTAATAGTTCATGATGAAATCCTCAAATTCTTTGCCATTTTACATTTAGAGAAGTTATTCATCAATTGTTATTCACAATCTTTCACAGAACCCCTCACCACATTTACTTCTGAAAGACTCTGCTTCCCTTAGATGCTCTTTTTATATCCAATCATGTTATTGATCTTCTGCCTATTAACCTAATTAGCTGTAAGATTTTCCAGATGTAAGATGTAATTTATTAGAATCATGCAACTTTTCTACAGAGTTGAGAGAGTTGAGCGTGAGCAGATATTTTCAAAAAATAATAAAATTTCTGTTTCAGCATTTTATATGTTGTGTTTTTACTACTTCAATTAAGTATGGAGATTACATGATTTACAATCATTGCATTCTGTCTTTATTTGCTGTTCACGCAGCATCGCAGCGATTTTGGAAATGGTGTTGTTGAACTAAACAGTGACTGCGCCACTGGTCCCTTCTCCTCCTGGGAAGCCCACATTGCTGCTGCCTCTGCCTTCCCCAACTTCCCAGATCCAGGTCGAGTGGATGGTGTTGTGGTGTCTGGCCCCTGGCTCAGCTCTCATAGTCATCCTGTCCCTCACCCAGATTCTAAGCTCCTTCATGTTTGGGTATCCTCTGTCCTCGTCCTGAACTTGCGAGGATTCAACCAATGAGTGTATCAGTGGCTGACTGGCACGTACTTCAGAGGAGAGCTGCAAACTGTCTTCAATCTCCGGAATAGGCAACAAGAGGTTGCATATGAGCACATCTTTTACATAGTTCCCCAACTGGGCTTTCCAGATTCGGGTGGGATTGGAGATGCCAAATTAAAAAAAAAGAAACGACTATCAGCAAACACAGTCCACTGTGCCATCCACAGATGCCTAAAACTCTATCATGCAAAAAGGAACCCACTGTTGAACATGATCCAGAAGCGCTGCCATGTCCTGTGGGCCAAGGCTCATTTAAAATGGACTGTAGCAAAGTAGCAAAGTGTCCTGTGGTCAGACGAGCCCAAATTTGACATTCTTGTTGAAAATCATGGGCGCTGTGTCCTCCAGGCTAAAGAGGAGAAAGACCACCCCTCCTGTTATCAGCGTTCAGTTCAAAAGCCAGCATGTCTGATGGTATGGGGATGCATTAGTGCATATGGTGTGGGACACTTTAGCCATGTACACACGTAGCCGGGTATTTTTAAAAACGAATATTTCCCCCCCTCCGTTTATTAAAAAAAATTATCCACACGACCCCGTCTCCAAAAAAAATTCCCTCCACACATAACCGAACATCTGCGTTTTCAATAAGCCTCCAAATCTGTAGATGGCATTATTTCCCCAAATCCTACCCTATCACATCAGAATAGCCCTCTGTTGGCGTCACACCAACCGCAATGTTGTCCGTCGCCTGTCCTCTTGGAGCAGTAGTTGGGCTTCTAAAATTAAACATGTATAAAGCCCCTGCACAATAATTAACGCTATCACAGCTTTCAAGGCACTTCTCCGATCCATTACTCTTTGTCCATGCTTCTGCTCTGGCTTCTGCAGTAAACAAAGGTCGCACGTTTGACGTCAGAGCAGATTTGTTGTCATTTTGGCGCTGGTTGTGACGTTCGAAAACCCAAAACTCTTTGTCTACACGCAAACACATAAACAAAGTTTTCAAAAATCTTCACTTTGCCCGGAGTTTTTTTAAACATTCGTTTTTGATGCTTTGTCATGTGGATGACAGGTCAAAACGTAGGAAAATATCTTCGATTTAATAGATACCCGGCTACGTGTGGACAAAGTCTTTCATGTTTTAAAAAGCACCATGAATGCTGAAAGGTATATAAAGGATTTAGAGCAACGTATGCTCCCCTCCAGACGACATCTATTCCAGTTAAGGCCTTGCATATTTCAGCAGGACAATGCAAAACCACATACTGCAGCTATTACAGCTGTATGGCTTCGTAGTCGAAGAGTGTCTGCTGAACTGGCCTGCCTGCAGTCCTGATCTCTCACCGATCGATAACACTTGGCGCATAATTAAACGAAAAGTCCATCAAAGGAGACCCAAAGCTCTGTATTAAACAAGAGGGGGATAAAATTCCAATGGCTAAACTCATGAAACTTGTCTCCTCAATGCCCAGACGCCTCCACTCTGTGTTAAAAAGAAGAGGGGATGCTACACCATGGTAAACAGGCCCCTGTCCCAACTTTCTTATAAGAGCACTTATAAGAGTGGCCAAGAAAAAAATTCAGCATTCGCCACACATACAAGTGCGAATAACATCGGCCTTAATAAATTCAATTTATAGATCCATGATATTTCATGTTGTATAGCCTAACTGACAATACAACTGCTTTATATGTAGGTTAGAAAAGTGGTCCGATTTTAAGATCGCCACCCAAAACAGGTTGCGGCCACTGATCTATATAGAATTATATATATAGATCAGTGGTTGCGGCGCTTAGGCGCAGCAGCGCATGGACCGGTGGAGGCTAACCAGAATCGAACCTCCAGCTGTCACCGTTTGAGGAGCAGGGATCCCCCTCCATCGTGGGAATACGAGGCGGTGGGGAGACGGATGAGTCCCCACTGCCTCAATCGGAGCTGCATGAGGGTAATTGTTAAAATACAGGCTGCAGCGATCACTCTTCATTGTACTTTTATGAGTAGGCTATTACTCCATGACATATTATTGGGTGCCATGCAAAACGAGCAGCCACTCATCACTTTTCCAGAGGTGATCTTCTCTGTTCCGAAAGTTCAACTTACATCGGAGAGAAGCTTATTCCTCTTACAACAGCAGATCTGCCATTTTCAAAATGTTATCACGGTCAAAGTGTCCATAGGGCTGTATATAGTGAGCAACAAAAGAAACGCAAGGTAGCTAGTTAGTTAATGTACTCTTATGGTTACTCAGTCAGAGTGACTGCAAAATAAAGAAAAGTTTGATGAAATGAGTGTAACTATGCACGCGCTAGTAATAAATTTGATTGTCTAAATACGTGCAAACTTTTTTTCCAGTCTGCCTTTAATTAACTTGCGTTACTTTTATTGTTCAGCATATGTCTGACTGGATGAGCATCTGACATACCACACTGCATATCTGCCAAGCCACGCATTGCGCTTAATCAAATTTCAATTTTAATTTATTTGTATAGCACTTTTCACAGATAAACTGTCACAAAGACGCTTTACAGTCAGAGATGATTGTTATTGTCAACTGTCTTGTATTAAAATATAAGTTTCATTAATTTCTCAAAACAGGTGTCTTATTTATCTATTTATTTATTTATTCATTCATTAATTTAGCTTATTTAGCTTATTGATTAATTTTATTAATAAGTCCAACAACAGCATGATGTCCGCATCCCTGCATATGGTTAATTATACATTTTGACTGCTGTACTCGTTCCTGCATGTTGTTCGCTAATTTCAAATCTGCGTACTCCTGGTCAGACCTGGCGTGAGATTTTTGCGGACCACTCGCTCACGTTCAGATTGATAAATGCCGATTCTTGTGGGAGATTTGGCGTACACCAATTTTTTTGGTGTTCGCACATTTGATAAATGAGGGCCCTTTTGCACTAATGCATCCCCATAGGATCGGAGATGCTGGCTTTTGAACTGAACGCTGATAACAGGAGGGGTGGTCTTTTTCCTCTTTAGCCCGGAGGACACAACGCCCATGATTTCCAACAAGAATGTCAAATTTGGACTCGTCTGACCTCAGGACACTTTGCTACAGTCCATTTTAAATGAGCCTTGGCCGACAGAACATGGCGGCACTTCTGGAACATGCTCAACAAGGGCTTTTTTTTTGGATGATAGAGTTTTAGGTGGCATCTGTGGATGGCACGGCGGACTGTGTCTACAGACAGTGGTTTTTTGAAGTATTCCTGGGCCCATTTAGAAATATCAATGACAGATTCATGCCGGTGAGTGATGCAGTGGCGTCTGAGGGCCCGAAGATCATGGGCACCCAGTAAAGGTCTTCGGCCTTATCCTTTATACAGAGATTTTTCCAATTTCTCTGAATCTTTTGATGTTGTTATGCACTGTCGTTGATGAGACTTTCAAAGCCTTTGCAATTTGATGTTGAGGAAAATTGTTTTTAAAGTATTCCTCAATTATTTATGCAAGCCTTCATAGGTTGGAGAGCCTCTGGCCATCTTTACTGCTGAGAGACTCAGCCTCTCTAAGACATCCCTTTTATAGCCAATCATGTCACACACCTGATGCTAGTTAACTTAAGTTCTTGCAAAATGTTCTTTCAGCTGATTCTCTTATGGGTCCATCCATGCAAATGTGTGTTTGATTGCCTTGTGAAACAAGCTCAGTTGTGTGCAATAACAGTATGTGATATATGGAATATTTATATATTGCCAAAATGTACATCACTGGGGGAGATAACTTTTATAGTTTCAATATGCTCTGTTCCTTAGTATTTTTACAACACTTGAAAATGTGTGAAAAATTGGTGTATTTTCAAACTCCATTTTTTGACATTTTCTGTATTGCATTTTTGAAGCTTTCCTGAGAATATTCAAAAGGCTTCAGTATTTGCATGCAGCAACTAATCATATCTTCAGCATCTGATTAACCACTCTCAAACTTGTTTTCAAAAATAAAAAAGCTTATTTTTTATATTAAAAAACTAATTTCCCAGTGTCACTTTCGTAATGTATTCCGTCAAACAAGTGCCTGAACTCTGACATTTGTTTTTGTGCTCAAACAATGTTTGAATAAACAAACTTAGACCCTGGTTGTGATGTTCAGTTGTCAATGTAATAAACCCTATTCATCCCCCACTTGTCAATACAACTGGCGATTTAGAGGGGCTCATTATAATTTCAATGCGGAAATTCCATCAACTGTCACGTAACGTTCATGAACGGAAAATAAGTATTTGACCCCTCGCTGATTTTGCAGGTTTGCCCACTTACAAAGAATGCAACGATCTATAATTTTAATCATGTATACATTCTAACAGTGAGAGACAGAATCACAAAGAAAATTCCAGAAAATCACATCATATGAATTTATAAAAATTAATAACCATCTGATGAGGAAAAATAAGTATTTGACCCCCTACCAAACAGCAAGTATTCTGGGTCCCACAAGCCAGTTAGTCTTTCTTTAAGACACACCCCCAATCCCAACTAATTATTTACATCAAATACACCTGCCTCACCTCATTACCTGTATAAAAGACACCTGCCCACTCCCAAACAACTAGATTCCAACATCTCCACCATGAGCAAGACCAAAGAGCTGTCTAAGGACATCAGGGACAAGATTGTTGACCTACACAAGGCTGGGATGGGCTACAAGAGAATCGGAAAGCAACTTTGAGAGAAAAGATCAACTGTCGGTGCAGTGATCAGGAAATGGAAGAAGTACCACACTGCCATCAACCTCCCTCGGTCTGGGCCTCCATGCAAGGTCTTGCCTCGTGAGATGTCCCTGATCATGCGAACGGTGAAGAATCACAAGGGGGGAACTGGTTAATGAACTGAAGGCAGCTGGGACCACAGTTACAAAAGAAACAGTTGGTAATACACAACGCGGTCATGAATTGAAATCCTGCAGCGCATGCAAGGTCCCCCTGCTCAAGAAGGCACATGTACAGGCCCGGATGAAGTTCGCCATTGACCACCTGGATGACTCAGAAGAGGCCTGGAAGACGGTGATGTGGTCAGATGAGACCAAAAGAGAACTTTTTGGGCTGAACTCAACTTGCCGTGTATTGGAGGGCAAAGAACACAGAGTACAACCCAAAGAACACCATGCCCACCGTCAAGCACAGTGGTGCTTTTCAGCCAAGGGGACGGCACAACTTCATTGCATTGAGGGGAGGATGGACAGGGCCATATACCGTGTAATTCTGAACCAACAGCTCCTTCCCTCAGTGAGAGAGCTGAACATGGGTCGAGGATGGGTGCTTCAGCACGACAACTACCCTAAGCACACCGCCAAAGCAACAAAAGAGTGGCTGAAGAAGAAGTACATCAAGGGTCTGGAGTGGCTTAGCCAGTCTCCAGACCTGAATCCAATTGAAAATCTTTGGAGGGAGCTTAAAATTCGGGTTGCAAGGCGACAGCCTAGGGACCTGAATGATTTGGAGGCTGTCTGCAGGGAGGAGTGGGCTAACATCCCTGCCAAAATGTGCACAAACCCTGACAACAACTATAAAAATTGTTTGACATCTGTGCTGGCCAATAATGGCTTTTCTACAAAATGTGAACATGCTGTTTGTCCAGGGGGTCAAAAACTTATTTTTGACCAAAAATATGCAAATAAATTCCTAAACTGCATACAATGTCTTATTCCACTTTTTTGCTGATATTCTGTCTCTCACTGTTAAAATAAACCTATCATTAAAGTTATAGACCGTTGCACTCTTTTGTTAGTGGGCAAACCTGCAAAATCAGCAAGGGGTCAATTACTTATTTTCCCCACTGTACATCACGGCCGAGGTTGTCAGTTCTTGTTTTCGATGCTACCCAGTCGTTGGATCCGAGGATAAAGCAGGAAGCAGCAGGATGGCTTTCCGCCAACTCAGGTAAGTTTTTCCGTCAACTCATTTCCACAAATCACGTTCGTGCAAACAAGCAGTCTTTTGTGGATTATCATATAGAGGCACGATGTAACCTTCTGACATAAAATTAGTGGGAATATCAAGCAAACTTTAGCGCGTTACCCTAGTTGTTCTGCATCCTAAAAGTGGATGCACTAGGTTGTGTATGTTTTGACCGATTTTAAAACGCAACGATGGACATTACTTCACGGCTGTCAAGGGTCATGATCGTTCCAAGTATTCTCATTTTTGGCGTTCCTTCAGCCTGTGACAGGTTTATTGCGTGTTCTGTACTTTTTTTGGTGGTTGTATCCCTAACGCTATATCCTGGTTCAGGGTAGTTAGCATATTGCGCGATTCACTGAAATTTTCCACGCAGTGCACAAATGTGATTACAGACCTTCTCATAATCATGTAATCGTTGCGTCTGTGACAAAAATAGTGTCTAAACGTCAGGCCTGAATACTATTGGTATCCAGGGTTGGTGACTCCTGCACTACAACTTCACAAAACAAACTGTTCTGTGCAATAGACACTTCATCAGAATCTTCCAAGACAAATTTGCAGTAGTCGATTATACCTCTACCTCCTCTGCGGAAATATGGGTTGTTAATGCTCAATCTTTTTTGAAATGATGCAAGTCATGAACTAATATATCGAAGCACAAAGAAAATTGTTGCAACTAAGGTTGAGAATGAAAAAAATTCCATGCCAGTTGTTTTGTTCTGTTGTTCCAATTTTACTTTTGTGGAGATGTTCTATTATATTCCAGAATATATTTTTAAAAAGAGAAGTACTGATAGTATTGACTTTTTTTTTCTGGCCACTTCCTCCACCTCACATAGTTCGACGTCCACCGTCTCACTTGGTACCGGGTTCTCTTCATCGCCTCACTGAAAGCTCACTTATGAGACCATCATTGTCTGGTGCTATTGTAGTCCATTCATGAGTTCAACTAATAATAACCCATTACAAATGAAGGACAGCAGAATAACAACCATTTTATTGTTGCATGTATAGAAATAAACACTGTTTATTTTGTGTCAACAATCCTTGCATATCATAACAAGAAGTACATAATGCAATACAAATTAAAGGGTTTAGGCGATTACAACCATTTAAAGGACAGTTCGGATGTATGTAAAGTTCAAATGAAACCAGGTACATATCGTCAAGAGTTACATCATGGAAGTGACATTTATCACGCAAGTGACGTTTTTCCGTCCAACATTTTCATCACGCATGTGACGTTCACCGAGTTTATCATTATATAACCAAAGCTGGCTTGTATTTGTCATTGACAATAGATGCTCCTTGCCACCAATAGCAAAAAAAAAATGTATTGGTACAACAACGAGGGTTTGTTTTGTAAAAAAAAGAATCTTAACCGAGTGTGACCCATGGCCAGCTCAGGGCAGCAAGTGTCAACTAAGTGTCAACGAGACCTTCAAGTTGTATTTTGCAAATGTTTTAACCCTATCCTTTAGAAAAAAGCATTTACTTACTGCAAAACAACAGAATCTCTTTCTTTTCATAATTTTGTTGATTTTTGGGAGGACTTACTTGTCAATGTCACGTAAGTCACGATTTTCATTAGGTCACATCACAAACAGTAGCATTACCTTTTCTTCTATTTCACTGAATAGTACGTTAATTGAACTACCTTAACCCAATAAATGGTTATCATGGGGCATGTTCTAAAATACCATGTCTGTGTCACACTTCTGTACCCTTTTGTATGGATGGACCCATAAATATTAATTGCCCTTTTTAGCCCTTTTTTGCCTGTGTCCCGCATTCTTTGAGACCTGTTGCAGCCAGAAAATTTGAAATAAACTCATTTTCTGGTTAAAAATGTAAAATGTCTCAGTTTCAATATTTGAAAACGTTATCTATGTTCAATTGTTAATAACATTTTGACTCGTGATCTGAAAGCCATTGCATTTTGATTTTATTCACAATTTACACTTTGTCCCAACTATTTTGGAAATGGGGTTGTATTTAGTCTGTTCATGTTAAGTGTTTGTCTGTTTAATAAGTTATTTTATTTTATCAGGTTTTTATTCTGAGATCTCCTGAACATGAGCCAAATCAAATGGTCTTCCAGAGAACTCCGAAATAAAAAATATATAACTAAATGAAGCAGTTTAATTATATACCTTTTAATCATTTATATTTACTCGCAAAAAATGTTATTTGTCAGGTTTGTCTGTTTGTGCGCACTCTTGTGGCCACAATTCATACCACAAGAAACTATATGTCCATAGAAGAAGGAGTATGATTTTGGAAAGTCAAGGTTTAATGTGAAGATTGTAAAGAGGTTGAAACCAAATTTTAGCCAATTTTCTTCCATAGAAATGAGAGAGATCGATGCGAAATGTTCAGTCTTGTCGAGTTTTCTCGAGTTTTCACAACTGATTTCTTAATTTGCAAGTTTTCTAATACACCAGATTGGCATCCCACTTAGGATTATTCACTCTTAACCCCCAAAAAATCTATTGACCCATGAAATGCAGCTGCTGTGTGCAAATTTGCGGAACTTTGGGCCATAGATACATAGGGTTCAAACAATCTCAAAAATGTCCTGTTGAATATCAGAGAAATGTGTGTAAAATCATGCACAAGATCTCAATATTTTCTTTTTAGCTTAATACTGTGGCTATAAAAAACATGGCACCCTGGATTTGAATATTTCTCTCTAAATTACTGTGATACACTGAAGCAGTTCATTGAAGCTACTAACAGCAGACGCAGAATATGTCTGTGATATTGTCCTGCAACATTCCATTTTCTTTCCATTTTTGTACCTAGTTAAGGGGAAACTTTAGTGTAAAAGTCAGAGTTTAAAAGGTTAGACTTCAAACTTTTCCCTCAACTTTTACCTTGAGTGGATTCAAAGTCAGAAAAGGCATTTTGGAGCTGCCGGATAGCTCACTCGGTTAAGGCACTGCGTTGCAGTGCAGAAGGGACTATTACGTCGCAGGTTCAAGCCGCGGTTGTACCAGCCGGCAGTGGTCAGCAGCTTTTTCAGCGTAGCGCACCATTGGCCATCGAGCTACAGGAATTCAAATTGGGAAGGGACTACCGGGTAAGGGTATATAAATAAACAGCTTTGTTCGTTGCTCAAGCGCCTCCTGTTGGCCAAACAGGCACTCGTCAGGAAGATTCAAAGTTTGTTCATGTCCGGGTATCCTCTGCCCTGGTTCTGAACTTGCGAAGATTCAACCAATGAGTGTATAAGAAGCAGTGGCTGACGGGCACGTGCTTCGGAGGAGAGCCGTGAACCGTCTTCACTATCCTGAGTTGGCAGCAAGGGGTTGGATACGAGCAAGCTTTGTACATTGTTCGCCAATTGGGCATTCCAGATTCGGGTGGGATTGGAGATGCCAAATTTATAAGAAAAAAAAGAAAAGGCATTTTGGTAGGTAAAATAAAATGGATGAATAACAATGAAAACTCAAGTCTAATAAGAGCTTAAAAAAACAGATCAAGCAAAATGTATAAATAACCAACGCAAAGTAAACATGAAAATACAGAGGAGAATGCTAACGCCAAGACAAGAAAGTGGCAAAGCATTTTAGGAGACCAGGGAATCAAAAGGATCACATATGCAAATACAGAAGGAAAATGTGAGTGGGGAAAAGCAAAGGGAACCGTGACGTGTTATTACACTTCAAATTAACACACTGGAAACGGGGGGCAAGTGTGGGAGAGAGTGGAAAAAACAAAAGCATGTAGGAATCTGAATGGGACATGAACATACAAAGGGGTAATACAAGAAATGACAGAAATAACAATGCATAAAATCATATGAAAAATCTTAAGATCTTAAAACACTGACAGATTGAACCTTCTCACTGTACTAATTGTCAAGTGGCGGAAGTTTGCTCCGTTTTCACAACTTTTTCATAGCAACTTAAACTTTCCAATTTCCATTTTTGTTTGGACACCAAATTCATAGGATATTTCGAGATTTTGCAATGCAGTACTCCAGTCAACATACTGTATTTATTCAGCATTCATTGATGTCCGGGTTTGTGAAATCTCAGAAAAAGGAAGATATCTTTTTTTCCTCCCTGATGGGAAATTATCATTCAGCCAAACTGGAAAGCACACTAAAACCCATAAACCCATAAACCCCATGCCTATAAAAATAAAAAGAAAATTTTTACTTAAAATTATTCCCAAAAACTGTTTTCTGAAATATTCCTCTTAAGGAACATAAAATTTAAGACTTATAGAAGACAAATAAATGAGCCATAATCAGCTAAGGTGTAATAAACTGTAACACTACCATCAAAATACAGACTTCTTCAATCATTTATTTTGATTTTTTTATAAAAGCTGAACTGAGTTAATTTTGTTTTTATGTTGTTATTTACCCAGTTTTTTCAAAAGGGACTTTTTCACCAGAGATGCGACTAATCACACAGATTAAATGACACCAAATATCTGTCAGAATTATAATGTACATAAAAAAATCTGTCAAATTATACCGTGGAAATCACAGAGTCTGTCAGTAACACGACAATCTGATCTGCACAGAGCTCCAGGGTGTTACTTGTCCCCCGCAACCCTTAAAGGGTTTCTGAACCAAATTTCCTTGACTGAGTTTAATACATAAAATCCAGTATATTTATAGTAAAAATACAAAATATGTGTTTTAGAAACATTTTTCAAAGTAATTTTTTTTTATCGGGCCAAATGTACTCGACAGTGTGCTCTGTAGCGTTTATGCAAGAACCAGCCCAGTCCAGGGTCACGTGACCTGAGTGACGTCAGAGAGGTCTTAATCGATGACCCGGGGCAGCCATATAAAGCAATGTTTCCATTAATACGACTGAAGTCCGGTTGCGACAGGCTGCGGGGCAGACACGGGACATCGCATGGGGCCCATGGTGCGTCCTCAGTGTTATTATTGTGAAATTAATTGGAAAAATATGCATGCGGCTCCACTCCAAGAGCCTGGTGAAAATCGCTTAGATGGAAACACAGGGCTCTCAAGTTTTGAATGCAGGCTCGCGTGAGATTTTCTCTGGGGGGGTTGATAATCCCGTTTTCAAAGGTGCAATTAAAGTGCATGTACTTCGTTACAGCACTTCTGTTTTTTTTTTGAGGATTTGCACATTACTTTTTTTTTAAAACAGGGACTTTTACTCTACTACATTTAAAAGATAAAAAGTGTATTTTCACTTTGTTACGTTGACACTGGTAGCTTAGTTACTTGTTTCAAATTAAAATATTAATTGAATTCATCATTTACGGATTATCCGGATTTTGCGCGTTCACGAAGAACAAAGGTGTATGTTTGTGCAGATGCGCACAAGTGGATGTGGAGCTGCAAATTTATGTGCGCAGTTACAATAGCCTATCACTAGATAGCACACCAGGATCGGTCGCGGAAGTTTTGTGCGCGTTGTAGGCTATTTGCAGAATGAATGCTGACCGCGTTATTCGTCTCATCTTGTTCTCAGAAGTGGTAGCTCAAGTAGGCGAGCAATTAAACGTTGCCATATACAACTATCTATCTTATATCTGCAGGTTGCGTGTATATTTCCTTTTACTTTGCAACATCAAGCATTTTACAACACAGCTAACAGCTGTGCTTAGCGTCACAAATATGAGTTAGCTGGCCAGCTACGGCATTCGCGAATGCTATTTGACATGAGCTTAAAAATTTGACTTCAACTTGCGAGCGTTTCCCCCTGGAGTAGTTGATAGATTTTGAACAAGAAAATGTTCAGCCATACCTGTACTTTTTTTTATTTCAGTGGGACTCCCCAGTATAATAAAAGCTAAATGAAATAATTATTTTATGTATTTGTATTGTTTTGTCTGTCACAAACAAGAGATGTTGCGGTACCACATGTGACACCGGATTGAAGCAGGGTTTGTTTTTCAGCCAAAATACACTACACGGAGAGCGCGAGTGAAGAACGTGATTTGGCGCTGCTATTTCACCTAGCAACAAGAAATACTATTTTCTGATTGGCTGACAGGTTGCTGATTCAAGCAGAGCAGTCTCTTTACTGTCATGTTTTGAGTTCACCGAGTGTTGCGGAATGCCATGCTGTAACTAGGTTCTCGACTTGAGCTCTCTCGTTGTCTCTAGGCTACATGTAGGTCAAGTTGAATTTTTTATTTCGGTGACCATCTCTCTGTCTCTCAGGGCATTTGATGTGTGTCTGTGGGGAAAATCTCTCTCTCTCTGATTTATTTGACCTGTGCCTGTGGACAAAATTACCTAGCAGAACTTACTGGTTACTAATGCCTTTAAAATTTATTACCAAGATAGCCATCGTAGTCACCCATATTTTCTGCACACGCCGACGACACGCTATAACACCACCTCGACTATAGACCTTGATAACGGCTAGGGAAGATGAAGACCTCTATGATGTCATCCGGTGACGTCACGGGCACCTTATTAACTCTGTGGCTCAGCAGACACAGACATTGTTTTGTTTATTTATAGAAAAGATGAACTGCCTATATATATTTTTATTGATTTTAATGAGGTTATATATAGAAAATATACCTTTTAATAACATATTAAGTTTATTGTTCACAAACCCTTTAAAGGAGTCAGATCAAAAAGCAATGTGTTTTGCTGTTATAAAACAGTCTTCAGTTCCATATTTCAAATTTAGTGGAAACATTACATACTCAATTCCAAATCAAAGCATAAACAAATTTGATCAAATCTGTGTTATTCTTTTACAGGGAGCAACAAAAAAGAATATTAATCAGCTCCAAAAAAAAATAGCAGTCTCAACAATTTTCTCAAATAGAAACTCAAATTCCAAATTTAACTCAAGATTGAACTTCCCAGTAAATTTCTGAACTAATATTTAGCTGCATAACCCTTGTTTTTGGTAACTTCTGCACATCTGTGTTGCATCCATCCTGGGTCCCAGAAGTTGGTTGACTGAACAAACTACATTCCTGTGAGTTTTTGCTTCAGAAACTGCAATGTTACCCCACATGTTTTCAACAGGGTTGAGGTCAGGAGATTGGGCTGGCCACTCTATTACCTCAATCCTGTTTTTCTGGAACCAAGATGTTGCTTACATTCTCGTGTGTCTGGGTTGTTGAAACACCCATTTCAGGGGCATTTCCTCTTCGGCATAAAGCAGCATAATCTCTTCAAGTCTTTTTGATGTAATCAATCTGATCCGAAATCCCTGGTACATGATGAATAGGCCTAACACCAGAGTATGAAAAATAACCACATTACATGATTTTTGCACCAGCATGCTTCACTGTCTTCGCAGTGTGGTGTGGCTTGAATTCAGAACCCGGGGGTTGTCTGACATGCTTTTGACAACCTCTAGACCCAAAAAGGACAATTTTATTGTCAGCAGTCCACAGAATGTTACTCCATTTCTCTTTAAGCCAGTCAATGTGTTTTACCCGATTTTGCACATGGCGTTTTTTTTAACTACGGTGCTTTACGGGCGTTTCTTGCTGATAGCTTAGCTTCAATCAAACATCTTCTGACTGTAGCGGCCCTTATACGTAATTTTATATCACCTTTGATTTTTCTGGAGTTGATGATTGGCTGAATCTTTGCCATTCTATTCTTTGACCTGTTGTAACAGTAGTTGCTTGTGTCCTTCCACGTGTTTCAAGTTTTTGTTGCCATTTTAAAGCATTTGTGATAATTTTCACTGAGCATCCGATAATTTGCTGCACTTTTTAATGTTTTTCCCCTCAATGATCAACTTTCTAATCAAATTACATTGTTCCTCCGAACAGTGTTAGTGACGGCCCATTTTACTTCGCAATTCAGAAGGAAATACATCTTATAAGAATGCGTGAAACATTTGCTTGCCTTCTTTCTAAATATAGGACAATTAATGACACCTGTTTATTCACAGAATGAAAGAATAACATAACATAACATAAAATGAATGGCAAGAGCAGGCCTTTCAGCCCAACTACGCTCGCCAATTTCTTTATACTATTGTGAATATATCCCTTCAGATACTCAATGACTCAATGGTATCTAGCTTTAAGTCAAGCCTGCTCTTGAAAACCCCCAAGGTCTCTGCCTCAACAATATGGTCAGGCAAGCTATTCCACATTGAAATTACTCTTTGGGTGAAGAAATATTTCCAAATATCAGTGCTAAATTTACTTTTGGTCAACTTCTATTTGTGACCTCGAGTTCTACTCACAACACTTGGTCGAAGGAATCCTACATAATTCACTTTGTTAATCCCTTTAACATATTTAAAGACCTCAATCAAATCACCCCTGAGTCTCCTTTTCCTAAGACTAAACAGATTAAGGATCTTCAGCCTCTTCTTATAGCTTTCATCTTTTATACCTGGAATAAGCTTAGTGGCTCTTCTCTGAACTTTCTCTAGAGCCTTTATATCTTTCTTAAAGTATGGTCCCCAGAACTGTACACAATACTCCAGATGTGGCCTGATGAATGTGTTGTACAAAAGAAGCATCACCTCCTTAGATTTGTACTCAATACTTTTGGCAATGTATCACAGCATCCGATTGGTTTTTTTTTTTTACTGCTACGGCACAATGGCGAGAGCCTGTGAGGGTTTGGTCAACAATCACTCCCAGATCTTTCTCGTGTACAGCACATTCCAGTTTTAAACCTCCCATGAAGTAATCCTGTCTAATGTTTTTAATATCTACATGTACAACTTTACATTTTTCTACATTAAATTTCATTTGCCACATTTCTGCCCAATTCTGGATTTTATCCAAATCATCCTGAATCACTTTAGTGGACCCTGAACTATTTGCCAAACCCCCCAATTTAGTATCATCTGCAAATTTAACCAATCTGCTCTCAATATTACAATCAAAGTCATTAATGTAGATGAGGAACAGCAGGGGCCCCAACACCGATCCCTGTGGTACGCCACTCCCTACCATTCCTAGCTCAGATGAGATACCACTGACCACCACTCTTTGTGTTCTGTCCTGTAACCAGTTTTGAATCCACTCCAGGATACCTCCTGTAACTCCAATGGAGCTCAATTTAAAAAATAGTCTCTTAAGCGGTACTGTATGGAATGCTTTCTGAAAATCCAAGTATATGATGTCATAAGCCCTGCTCTGTTCATAAGTCCTGGTGGCCTCTTCAAAAAATTCCAGAGGGTTTGTCAGGCATGACCTTCTCTTACGAAAACCATGTTGGCTATCCTTCAAGATACTGTTCCGTTCAAGAAATAAGTCCAGCTCATAATTCATGATAGATTCCAATATTTTGCACGCAATGCAAGTTAAACTGACTGGCCTGTAATTTCCTGGCTCGGTACGGTCCCCTTTCTTATATATTGGTACAATATTGCCCTGTTTCCAATCATTTTGTATTTCTCCAGTTTCTAAAGACCGCCTGAAGATAGTGGAAAGCGGCTTAAAGATGATCTCACCAACTTCTCTGAGCACTCTAGGATATAAGCCATCACGACCCCCCGCCTTATCTGCCTTTAGTTTACAACTTGTTTAATACTTCATTATCCCAAGCCTCAATTTCTGCTAAATAATCTTGAGCATTTAACATGCCCTCTGGCCAAATAAAGCCCCCTCTGAGATAAAATTCTCAACAAAGTAACTGTTTAAGGCATCCGCAATATCCTTGTTATCAAATGGCAGCGATCCGTTTTATTCTTTATGCATTTAACCTGCTCTTTAACTTTCCTTTTTCTGCTACAGTACTGAAAGAAGCACTTAGGGTTAGTTTTTGCCCCCTCTGCAATTTGTCTTTCATAGTCTTCTAGCATTCCTCAGCTCTTCTTAGACCACAACCCGCATTTTACAGTATTCAGCCTTAGTGTTCTTATTGTTATCCTTTATGTAAATCTCATGAAGATTCCTCTTTTCTCTCAAAATCCTACGAATACTTTTGGTCATCCACTGAAGATTCTGCTTTTTCAGCTTACTTTTGGACACCTTTGGAATGAATCTGCATTGTGATTCAAGTAAAACCCCGTTAAATCTTTCTCCACATCTAATTTACAGACTCGCAGTCCAGAAGTGTCTCCCATTTTATTTCACTTAGATATGAGCGCATCCTATCAAAGTTTGCTCGCCTAAAATTGAAAATTTTGGTTTTTTAATACATGTTTTTAACTTCCCATGAAACATCAAAATTAACAGCAGAGTGATCACTTATCCCAAGTGGCTCCAGTACCTCAACATTGCTAAATCTGGGTCATTACAGAGCACTAAGTCTAAAATGGCCTTCTCTCTTGTAGGTTTATTAACATACTGCACCAAGAAATGATCATTTATAACATCTAGAAATTCTTCCTCCCCCCTACCCTGTCCTTTCACCATTTCCCAATTGATACCAGGATAATTTAAGTCTCCCATAATAATAGTCCCTCCACCTTTACAAGCTTGCGTGATCCTCCTAAAAAGCAGTTAATTGACTGTACAGTCCAAAGCTGGTGGTCGATAGCATACTCCTATGTTTAAACCTGTCTCGTGTTTGCCAATGAGCCTGACCCAGATATCTTCACAGGGCAAGGAATGTTCAATTTCGGAAATTTCCAGTACATTTATATTGTCGTTCACATAGATTGCTACGCCCCCTCTTCGCCTATTACATCTATCCTTCCTAAAGAGCTTATAGCCTTCTATATTATATTCATCTCCATTCTCTTCACTTAGCCATGTCTCCGTAATTTCAACTATGTCATAGCCCTCACTAATTATAACAGCCTCAAGCTCAGAAAATGTATTTTTTACGCTTCTTGCATTTAAGTAAAAACATTTCAGGTTATTACTAATGCTCTGCCCCCTTGATTTCCCATGTGGTCGCTGCTTCAAGGCCCCCACTACCCTTCGTTGTTTTAAAAGTATATTATCAGAAGTGCATGTAACGCTGTCAGCCTCCATCGGGGCAGTCTGCATTTCCCTATGTGTAACACTCACTAACCTCCCTGCCCCCCAAGTCCCTAGTTTAAATAATCCTGTGCTACCCTCAACATACGCTGACCAAGTGCAAAGGTACCCCTCTGGTTCAGGTGCAGCCCGTCAGGCTTGAACAGGTCACCCCTGTCCCAGAAAAAGTTCCAGTGCTCCATAAACCTATACCCCTCTTTCCTACACCAGGTTCGTAGCCAGGTGTTACACCTCCAGATAAAATTCTGCTTTCCTCTGCTTGCACGTGGTACCGGTAGAATCCCAGAGAAAACTACCGTTGAGGATCTGCTCCTAAGCTTCTCAGCTAATTCCACAAATTTGCCTTGCAGAACCTCAAACCTACCCTTACCTAAGTCATTTGTCCCAACATGGACCATGACAACTGGATGCCTCCCCGCTCTGGCCAGGAGCTTGTCTGCACGCTCCAGGAGGTCTCCTACCTGGGCACCAGGCAGGCAACACACCGAACAAGAGTCCTTGTCGCGCGAACAGACTAAGCTATCTATTCCTCTACGTATTGAGTCCCCCACTATCAATAACTCTCTTTTCTGAGGGATAGAGGCCAACAGGGTGCCCTGCTGCTCATCAGTCCCCTCACTCTCAGGGTCAGGGGCCAAGTTGAGTTCCTGCAAGGTCCGGAATCGGTTGGACACCTCAACCACTGGAGAAGCTGTTGCTGGACGGTGCGCATGCTCTTTCCTGTGCTGTCGGCCTACAGTGACCCAACTTTCTCTCCCTGCCTGCTCTGGGATCCCAGTACCACCCTGCTTCGGCGTACACACCATTTCTCTAAACGACATACTACTTTCTCTAGGAAATATACTGATTGTGAACTATGTTCTGCCGCCAACTGGCCCTGAAGATCAAGGATCTTGCTCACCAGATGCTCAATTAGCTGGCACCGGTGGCAGACAAACCCCCTCTGGAAATCTCTTTCCAAAAATGCAAACATTCTGCAACCGTCACATAGTTTTGGCCACATTTTGAACCCCCTACCTATTGACCTCGCTCACCCTGGATAAAAGTGAATTACAAATGCCGAGACAGAAGCTGAGGAACCACAATTTATTAATTCATTAACCTAAGAATCCTTATGCAGCAGTCACAATAGAAACCGTGGGGAAACTATGTAAATGGATTATAAGCCTCTTTTAACAGGGGCTTAGTTTCAATTAACAGAAATGAAGTACCAAATTGAGCCAAACTCTACAGGTTTATGTAATAAGCACTCCTAATAAGCTGGCTTAAGTTTATCTAGTCCCAGTACCATTAATATACAAAACTAACAATATCACAGGGCTTGACTGAGAACCCAGATAAAAACACACTGGCTCCAATGCCCAGGAGAAAATTGGAAGAGGCAGAGCAATCCGATAAAAACTTTCCTTTTAAATTCCAACCTGAATGACATATGCAAATACAGAAGGAAAATGTGAGTGGGGAAAAGCAAAGGGAACCGTGACGTGTTATTACACTTCAAATTAACACACTGGAAACGGGGGGCAAGTGTGGGAGAGAGTGGAAAAAACAAAAGCATGTAGGAATCTGAATGGGACATGAACATACAAAGGGGTAATACAAGAAATGACAGAAATAACAATGCATAAAATCATATGAAAAATCTTAAGATCTTAAAACACTGACAGATTGAACCTTCTCACTGTACTAATTGTCAAGTGGCGGAAGTTTGCTCCGTTTTCACAACTTTTTCATAGCAACTTAAACTTTCCAATTTCCATTTTTGTTTGGACACCAAATTCATAGGATATTTCGAGATTTTGCAATGCAGTACTCCAGTCAACATACTGTATTTATTCAGCATTCATTGATGTCCGGGTTTGTGAAATCTCAGAAAAAGGAAGATATCTTTTTTTCCTCCCTGATGGGAAATTATCATTCAGCCAAACTGGAAAGCACACTAAAACCCATAAACCCATAAACCCCATGCCTATAAAAATAAAAAGAAAATTTTTACTTAAAATTATTCCCAAAAACTGTTTTCTGAAATATTCCTCTTAAGGAACATAAAATTTAAGACTTATAGAAGACAAATAAATGAGCCATAATCAGCTAAGGTGTAATAAACTGTAACACTACCATCAAAATACAGACTTCTTCAATCATTTATTTTGATTTTTTTATAAAAGCTGAACTGAGTTAATTTTGTTTTTATGTTGTTATTTACCCAGTTTTTTCAAAAGGGACTTTTTCACCAGAGATGCGACTAATCACACAGATTAAATGACACCAAATATCTGTCAGAATTATAATGTACATAAAAAAATCTGTCAAATTATACCGTGGAAATCACAGAGTCTGTCAGTAACACGACAATCTGATCTGCACAGAGCTCCAGGGTGTTACTTGTCCCCCGCAACCCTTAAAGGGTTTCTGAACCAAATTTCCTTGACTGAGTTTAATACATAAAATCCAGTATATTTATAGTAAAAATACAAAATATGTGTTTTAGAAACATTTTTCAAAGTAATTTTTTTTTATCGGGCCAAATGTACTCGACAGTGTGCTCTGTAGCGTTTATGCAAGAACCAGCCCAGTCCAGGGTCACGTGACCTGAGTGACGTCAGAGAGGTCTTAATCGATGACCCGGGGCAGCCATATAAAGCAATGTTTCCATTAATACGACTGAAGTCCGATTGCGACAGGCTGCGGGGCAGACACGGGACATCGCATGGGGCCCATGGTGCGTCCTCAGTGTTATTATTGTGAAATTAATTGGAAAAATATGCATGCGGCTCCACTCCAAGAGCCTGGTGAAAATCGCTTAGATGGAAACACAGGGCTCTCAAGTTTTGAATGCAGGCTCGCGTGAGATTTTCTCTGGGGGGGTTGATAATCCCGTTTTCAAAGGTGCAATTAAAGTGCATGTACTTCGTTACAGCACTTCTGTTTTTTTTTTGAGGATTTGCACATTACTTTTTTTTTAAAACAGGGACTTTTACTCTACTACATTTAAAAGATAAAAAGTGTATTTTCACTTTGTTACGTTGACACTGGTAGCTTAGTTACTTGTTTCAAATTAAAATATTAATTGAATTCATCATTTACGGATTATCCGGATTTTGCGCGTTCACGAAGAACAAAGGTGTATGTTTGTGCAGATGCGCACAAGTGGATGTGGAGCTGCAAATTTATGTGCGCAGTTACAATAGCCTATCACTAGATAGCACACCAGGATCGGTCGCGGAAGTTTTGTGCGCGTTGTAGGCTATTTGCAGAATGAATGCTGACCGCGTTATTCGTCTCATCTTGTTCTCAGAAGTGGTAGCTCAAGTAGGCGAGCAATTAAACGTTGCCATATACAACTATCTATCTTATATCTGCAGGTTGCGTGTATATTTCCTTTTACTTTGCAACATCAAGCATTTTACAACACAGCTAACAGCTGTGCTTAGCGTCACAAATATGAGTTAGCTGGCCAGCTACGGCATTCGCGAATGCTATTTGACATGAGCTTAAAAATTTGACTTCAACTTGCGAGCGTTTCCCCCTGGAGTAGTTGATAGATTTTGAACAAGAAAATGTTCAGCCATACCTGTACTTTTTTTTATTTCAGTGGGACTCCCCAGTATAATAAAAGCTAAATGAAATAATTATTTTATGTATTTGTATTGTTTTGTCTGTCACAAACAAGAGATGTTGCGGTACCACATGTGACACCGGATTGAAGCAGGGTTTGTTTTTCAGCCAAAATACACTACACGGAGGGCGCGAGTGAAGAACGTGATTTGGCGCTGCTATTTCACCTAGCAACAAGAAATACTATTTTCTGATTGGCTGACAGGTTGCTGATTCAAGCAGAGCAGTCTCTTTACTGTCATGTTTTGAGTTCACCGAGTGTTGCGGAATGCCATGCTGTAACTAGGTTCTCGACTTGAGCTCTCTCGTTGTCTCTAGGCTACATGTAGGTCAAGTTGAATTTTTTATTTCGGTGACCATCTCTCTGTCTCTCAGGGCATTTGATGTGTGTCTGTGGGGAAAATCTCTCTCTCTCTGATTTATTTGACCTGTGCCTGTGGACAAAATTACCTAGCAGAACTTACTGGTTACTAATGCCTTTAAAATTTATTACCAAGATAGCCATCGTAGTCACCCATATTTTCTGCACACGCCGACGACACGCTATAACACCACCTCGACTATAGACCTTGATAACGGCTAGGGAAGATGAAGACCTCTATGATGTCATCCGGTGACGTCACGGGCACCTTATTAACTCTGTGGCTCAGCAGACACAGACATTGTTTTGTTTATTTATAGAAAAGATGAACTGCCTATATATATTTTTATTGATTTTAATGAGGTTATATATAGAAAATATACCTTTTAATAACATATTAAGTTTATTGTTCACAAACCCTTTAAAGGAGTCAGATCAAAAAGCAATGTGTTTTGCTGTTATAAAACAGTCTTCAGTTCCATATTTCAAATGTAGTGGAAACATTACATACTCAATTCCAAATCAAAGCATAAACAAATTTGATCAAATCTGTGTTATTCTTTTACAGGGAGCAACAAAAAAGAATATTAATCAGCTCCAAAAAAAAATAGCAGTCTCAACAATTTTCTCAAATAGAAACTCAAATTCCAAATTTAACTCAAGATTGAACTTCCCAGTAAATTTCTGAACTAATATTTAGCTGCATAACCCTTGTTTTTGGTAACTTCTGCACATCTGTGTTGCATCCATCCTGGGTCCCAGAAGTTGGTTGACTGAACAAACTACATTCCTGTGAGTTTTTGCTTCAGAAACTGCAATGTTACCCCACATGTTTTCAACAGGGTTGAGGTCAGGAGATTGGGCTGGCCACTCTATTACCTCAATCCTGTTTTTCTGGAACCAAGATGTTGCTTACATTCTCGTGTGTCTGGGTTGTTGAAACACCCATTTCAGGGGCATTTCCTCTTCGGCATAAAGCAGCATAATCTCTTCAAGTCTTTTTGATGTAATCAATCTGATCCGAAATCCCTGGTACATGATGAATAGGCCTAACACCAGAGTATGAAAAATAACCACATTACATGATTTTTGCACCAGCATGCTTCACTGTCTTCGCAGTGTGGTGTGGCTTGAATTCAGAACCCGGGGGTTGTCTGACATGCTTTTGACAACCTCTAGACCCAAAAAGGACAATTTTATTGTCAGCAGTCCACAGAATGTTACTCCATTTCTCTTTAAGCCAGTCAATGTGTTTTACCCGATTTTGCACATGGCGTTTTTTTTAACTACGGTGCTTTACGGGCGTTTCTTGCTGATAGCTTAGCTTCAATCAAACATCTTCTGACTGTAGCGGCCCTTATACGTAATTTTATATCACCTTTGATTTTTCTGGAGTTGATGATTGGCTGAATCTTTGCCATTCTATTCTTTGACCTGTTGTAACAGTAGTTGCTTGTGTCCTTCCACGTGTTTCAAGTTTTTGTTGCCATTTTAAAGCATTTGTGATAATTTTCACTGAGCATCCGATAATTTGCTGCACTTTTTAATGTTTTTCCCCTCAATGATCAACTTTCTAATCAAATTACATTGTTCCTCCGAACAGTGTTAGTGACGGCCCATTTTACTTCGCAATTCAGAAGGAAATACATCTTATAAGAATGCGTGAAACATTTGCTTGCCTTCTTTCTAAATATAGGACAATTAATGACACCTGTTTATTCACAGAATGAAAGAATAACATAACATAACATAAAATGAATGGCAAGAGCAGGCCTTTCAGCCCAACTACGCTCGCCAATTTCTTTATACTATTGTGAATATATCCCTTCAGATACTCAATGACTCAATGGTATCTAGCTTTAAGTCAAGCCTGCTCTTGAAAACCCCCAAGGTCTCTGCCTCAACAATATGGTCAGGCAAGCTATTCCACATTGAAATTACTCTTTGGGTGAAGAAATATTTCCAAATATCAGTGCTAAATTTACTTTTGGTCAACTTCTATTTGTGACCTCGAGTTCTACTCACAACACTTGGTCGAAGGAATCCTACATAATTCACTTTGTTAATCCCTTTAACATATTTAAAGACCTCAATCAAATCACCCCTGAGTCTCCTTTTCCTAAGACTAAACAGATTAAGGATCTTCAGCCTCTTCTTATAGCTTTCATCTTTTATACCTGGAATAAGCTTAGTGGCTCTTCTCTGAACTTTCTCTAGAGCCTTTATATCTTTCTTAAAGTATGGTCCCCAGAACTGTACACAATACTCCAGATGTGGCCTGATGAATGTGTTGTACAAAAGAAGCATCACCTCCTTAGATTTGTACTCAATACTTTTGGCAATGTATCACAGCATCCGATTGGTTTTTTTTTTTTACTGCTACGGCACAATGGCGAGAGCCTGTGAGGGTTTGGTCAACAATCACTCCCAGATCTTTCTCGTGTACAGCACATTCCAGTTTTAAACCTCCCATGAAGTAATCCTGTCTAATGTTTTTAATATCTACATGTACAACTTTACATTTTTCTACATTAAATTTCATTTGCCACATTTCTGCCCAATTCTGGATTTTATCCAAATCATCCTGAATCACTTTAGTGGACCCTGAACTATTTGCCAAACCCCCCAATTTAGTATCATCTGCAAATTTAACCAATCTGCTCTCAATATTACAATCAAAGTCATTAATGTAGATGAGGAACAGCAGGGGCCCCAACACCGATCCCTGTGGTACGCCACTCCCTACCATTCCTAGCTCAGATGAGATACCACTGACCACCACTCTTTGTGTTCTGTCCTGTAACCAGTTTTGAATCCACTCCAGGATACCTCCTGTAACTCCAATGGAGCTCAATTTAAAAAATAGTCTCTTAAGCGGTACTGTATGGAATGCTTTCTGAAAATCCAAGTATATGATGTCATAAGCCCTGCTCTGTTCATAAGTCCTGGTGGCCTCTTCAAAAAATTCCAGAGGGTTTGTCAGGCATGACCTTCTCTTACGAAAACCATGTTGGCTATCCTTCAAGATACTGTTCCGTTCAAGAAATAAGTCCAGCTCATAATTCATGATAGATTCCAATATTTTGCACGCAATGCAAGTTAAACTGACTGGCCTGTAATTTCCTGGCTCGGTACGGTCCCCTTTCTTATATATTGGTACAATATTGCCCTGTTTCCAATCATTTTGTATTTCTCCAGTTTCTAAAGACCGCCTGAAGATAGTGGAAAGCGGCTTAAAGATGATCTCACCAACTTCTCTGAGCACTCTAGGATATAAGCCATCACGACCCCCCGCCTTATCTGCCTTTAGTTTACAACTTGTTTAATACTTCATTATCCCGAGCCTCAATTTCTGCTAAATAATCTTGAGCATTTAACATGCCCTCTGGCCAAATAAAGCCCCCTCTGAGATAAAATTCTCAACAAAGTAACTGTTTAAGGCATCCGCAATATCCTTGTTATCAAATGGCAGCGATCCGTTTTATTCTTTATGCATTTAACCTGCTCTTTAACTTTCCTTTTTCTGCTACAGTACTGAAAGAAGCACTTAGGGTTAGTTTTTGCCCCCTCTGCAATTTGTCTTTCATAGTCTTCTAGCATTCCTCAGCTCTTCTTAGACCACAACCCGCATTTTACAGTATTCAGCCTTAGTGTTCTTATTGTTATCCTTTATGTAAATCTCATGAAGATTCCTCTTTTCTCTCAAAATCCTACGAATACTTTTGGTCATCCACTGAAGATTCTGCTTTTTCAGCTTACTTTTGGACACCTTTGGAATGAATCTGCATTGTGATTCAAGTAAAACCCCGTTAAATCTTTCTCCACATCTAATTTACAGACTCGCAGTCCAGAAGTGTCTCCCATTTTATTTCACTTAGATATGAGCGCATCCTATCAAAGTTTGCTCGCCTAAAATTGAAAATTTTGGTTTTTTAATACATGTTTTTAACTTCCCATGAAACATCAAAATTAACAGCAGAGTGATCACTTATCCCAAGTGGCTCCAGTACCTCAACATTGCTAAATCTGGGTCATTACAGAGCACTAAGTCTAAAATGGCCTTCTCTCTTGTAGGTTTATTAACATACTGCACCAAGAAATGATCATTTATAACATCTAGAAATTCTTCCTCCCCCCTACCCTGTCCTTTCACCATTTCCCAATTGATACCAGGATAATTTAAGTCTCCCATAATAATAGTCCCTCCACCTTTACAAGCTTGCGTGATCCTCCTAAAAAGCAGTTAATTGACTGTACAGTCCAAAGCTGGTGGTCGATAGCATACTCCTATGTTTAAACCTGTCTCGTGTTTGCCAATGAGCCTGACCCAGATATCTTCACAGGGCAAGGAATGTTCAATTTCGGAAATTTCCAGTACATTTATATTGTCGTTCACATAGATTGCTACGCCCCCTCTTCGCCTATTACATCTATCCTTCCTAAAGAGCTTATAGCCTTCTATATTATATTCATCTCCATTCTCTTCACTTAGCCATGTCTCCGTAATTTCAACTATGTCATAGCCCTCACTAATTATAACAGCCTCAAGCTCAGAAAATGTATTTTTTACGCTTCTTGCATTTAAGTAAAAACATTTCAGGTTATTACTAATGCTCTGCCCCCTTGATTTCCCATGTGGTCGCTGCTTCAAGGCCCCCACTACCCTTCGTTGTTTTAAAAGTATATTATCAGAAGTGCATGTAACGCTGTCAGCCTCCATCGGGGCAGTCTGCATTTCCCTATGTGTAACACTCACTAACCTCCCTGCCCCCCAAGTCCCTAGTTTAAATAATCCTGTGCTACCCTCAACATACGCTGACCAAGTGCAAAGGTACCCCTCTGGTTCAGGTGCAGCCCGTCAGGCTTGAACAGGTCACCCCTGTCCCAGAAAAAGTTCCAGTGCTCCATAAACCTATACCCCTCTTTCCTACACCAGGTTCGTAGCCAGGTGTTACACCTCCAGATAAAATTCTGCTTTCCTCTGCTTGCACGTGGTACCGGTAGAATCCCAGAGAAAACTACCGTTGAGGATCTGCTCCTAAGCTTCTCAGCTAATTCCACAAATTTGCCTTGCAGAACCTCAAACCTACCCTTACCTAAGTCATTTGTCCCAACATGGACCATGACAACTGGATGCCTCCCCGCTCTGGCCAGGAGCTTGTCTGCACGCTCCAGGAGGTCTCCTACCTGGGCACCAGGCAGGCAACACACCGAACAAGAGTCCTTGTCGCGCGAACAGACTAAGCTATCTATTCCTCTACGTATTGAGTCCCCCACTATCAATAACTCTCTTTTCTGAGGGATAGAGGCCAACAGGGTGCCCTGCTGCTCATCAGTCCCCTCACTCTCAGGGTCAGGGGCCAAGTTGAGTTCCTGCAAGGTCCGGAATCGGTTGGACACCTCAACCACTGGAGAAGCTGTTGCTGGACGGTGCGCATGCTCTTTCCTGTGCTGTCGGCCTACAGTGACCCAACTTTCTCTCCCTGCCTGCTCTGGGATCCCAGTACCACCCTGCTTCGGCGTACACACCATTTCTCTAAACGACATACTACTTTCTCTAGGAAATATACTGATTGTGAACTATGTTCTGCCGCCAACTGGCCCTGAAGATCAAGGATCTTGCTCACCAGATGCTCAATTAGCTGGCACCGGTGGCAGACAAACCCCCTCTGGAAATCTCTTTCCAAAAATGCAAACATTCTGCAACCGTCACATAGTTTTGGCCACATTTTGAACCCCCTACCTATTGACCTCGCTCACCCTGGATAAAAGTGAATTACAAATGCCGAGACAGAAGCTGAGGAACCACAATTTATTAATTCATTAACCTAAGAATCCTTATGCAGCAGTCACAATAGAAACCGTGGGGAAACTATGTAAATGGATTATAAGCCTCTTTTAACAGGGGCTTAGTTTCAATTAACAGAAATGAAGTACCAAATTGAGCCAAACTCTACAGGTTTATGTAATAAGCACTCCTAATAAGCTGGCTTAAGTTTATCTAGTCCCAGTACCATTAATATACAAAACTAACAATATCACAGGGCTTGACTGAGAACCCAGATAAAAACACACTGGCTCCAATGCCCAGGAGAAAATTGGAAGAGGCAGAGCAATCCGATAAAAACTTTCCTTTTAAATTCCAACCTGAATGACTGCCGCCCTAGTAACTAAATACTAAATCTCAGATCCCCAGCCAAAAATGCAGCAGAACTTATCTAGCAAGCTAGCCGTAAATACAACCAAGGGTCCCGGTAAAGAGTAAAGCCCGGTTCCCTTTAACTAACACGGACCAAATAAACAAGTCGACTACTATGTTAGCAAATTAAACACGGTACCTCCCCCAACAAGCTGTCCTAAGCACTCGAACAAGCAGTTAAACTTTAATCAGCTTGTAGTAGGTTCTATATGTCCCTCTCGGGTTTCCGTATTTGAGAGCTTTACATGTTGCCTGGGTGATCATTCTGACATACAATTACTGCAGGCTGACAAAAGCCCTCGGTGTCTGCTTCGTTAATTCATACACTTACCACATGGTGTCAGAAGTGGGATATATAGCTGTAAAACATGACTCAGTAAAGTATGAGTTTAGCAGACGATGGATTGCGGACAGATTTAAAGCGAAACGAAGTTTGAAGACCAAAACGAGTTGAGCTAACTATAAAGAGGAACGTCCCGACAGCTAGCAACAATGCAAGGACAAGAAGAGGTAGGAGCCCACGTGCACGACGGCGTACAGATAAATACTCCGGAGAAGTTTAACTGTAGAGACATTCAAAACTGGCCCAAATGGAGCAGACGTTTTGAAAGGTACCGAGTTGCATCTGGACTGATAAACAAAGAGGAATCATTTCAAGTGAATACGTTGATATATTCTATGGGTGATGAAGCAGAGGATATTTTAAGTGCATCTGAGTTGACAGAAGGACAGAGACAGATCTACAACAGTGTTAAAGACTGCTTCGATAAACATTTTGTGGGAGAGCATAACGTCATTTTTGAGAGAGCCCGATTTAACATGCGGCAACAGGAGCCAGGCGAAACCGCTGATAGCTTTATCACAGCGGTTCATAAATTAGCAGAACATTGCAAATTTGGGGCTCTTAAAGCTGAGTTGATCAGGGACCGCATTGTGGTTGGTATAAGAGACGTATCCCTTTCTGAGAAATTACAACTTGATTCTGGGTTAACATTGACGACAGCAATTAACCTCGTCAGACAGAAAGAGACTGTGAAACAGCAGCAGGCTACGCTGCGTGGCACAAGTGGAGGTAGTCAAGCACGACTTGAACCAGAGGACATGCATGCTGTTTCTTCCATGCATAAAAAGGAATGGAATACAGACCAGAGACCCAGACAGATGCAGAACACGTCAGGTACGTCAGGAATATGCAGTAAATGTGGGAGATCACCATTTCATGGTTGGAAGGACTGCCCAGCCAGGGACGCAGAGTGCAGGAAATGTCACAGACGAGGACACTTTGCAGCCGTCTGTAGATCTAAGCAGCCTGTACATGAAATGACAGAGGAGGATGTGTTCCACCAGGACAGTATAGGCATGGAACAAAACGAACTTTTCCTAGGAGAATTAGAGGCAGAGGGTGCAGGCTGGTACTCAAAGATAAAAATGAATGGGGAAGTACTATCCTTCAAACTGGATACGGGAGCTGCAGTGACAGCGATTCCAACTAGGATGTAAAACTATCGCAGATATGGTCCTTTACTTGACACACAGAAAAGACTAATAGGGCCAAACAATTGGAGACTGCAGGTGGTAGGGCAGTTTGAGAGCAGATTAGAAAGCAGGGACAAGAATACTACTCAGTCTGTATTTGTTAAAGGGAAGAGGTTGATGATCCCAGGGAGACCTTTAAAAAGGCATACCCAAAGGTATTTATTGGCCTAGGTAGGCTAGAAGGTGACTATCAGATCCGACTGAAAGAGGATGCTGTATCTTATGCACTGACCACTCCTCGGCGTGTGCCTATCCCCTTGACAGATAAGGTAAAAGAGGAATTAGAAAGAATGGAAGAAATGGGGGTTATATTCAAAATAGAAAAGCCCACTGAATGGTGTGCAGGGATGGTAGTGGTCCGAAAACCCAATGGTAAGATAAGGATCTGAGTAGACTTTACTAAACTGAATGATGCAGTGTGTAGAGAAAGGCATATATTGCCCTCAGTTGACCAGTCAGTAGCTCATTTAAATCGCGCACAGTTTTTTTTCCAAGCTAGATGCTCCCTCTGGGTTTTGGCAAATTCCTTTAGCACAGCAAAGCAGAGAGCTAACAACCTTTATCACCCCGTTTGGCCGATTCTGTTTTAACGTATTGCCATTCGGCATAAACTCAGGTCCGGAGCACTTCCAGAGACGAATTTCTCAGCTGTTAGATGGACTGAGTGGAGTAATATGCCATGCAGATGATGTTTTAGTATGTGGGGAAAATAGGGCACAACATGACGAGCGGCTTACGGCCGTGCTGACACGCCTCCAGGAGGCAGGCCTAACACTGAATGAAAAATGTAGCTTTGCACAGCCCGAGGTTCTGTTTGTAGGTGTGATGTGAATACAGGCCACTAGATGGCAGTATTTACCTTTCTTTTATTAGGCCCAGACTGGAGCTAGGTTTAGACATGTCCTGGGCATGTCTGGGGAAAGTCCCAGAAAATAAAAAAAGAGGTCTAAATGTGGGTGGGGTCTGCAAAAGAGTATATAAGGCGTAGAATTGAGACAGTAAAGTAGTAGGAGAAATTGCAAGGAGAAGGATAAATGTGACCAGACCTGTCATTCTGTTCAAGACCTGTGAAGCTTTTAGTGGATTTTTGCCTGTGTTAGAGTTTTTCCCTCACCCAGGACATCACCAAGCAACCTACAAAAGGGACTGTAAATATTTTCTGTTTTTTGGAAATCAGTCTTCGTCATTAGTTGTAGATATTAGATTAGTCATTATTGTTAGTTGTTGTCTTTGTTAATTAAATGTGTATAAGTTTTAAAAACTGTGTCTGTCATCCCTTGCTGTTGCTGTAGTGTTGTAAATGTAATAACAAATTGAGGGCCATAACAGTAGGACATAAGGTCACAGCAGCAGGCGTTGAGCCAGATCCAGAGAAAGTAAGGGCCATAACAAACATGCCCGCCCCCCAGACAACAGCGGATGTCAGACGCTTTCTCGGGATGGCCACGTACATGTCAAAGTTTATCCCTCAATTTGCGGACACAACCAAACCTCTGAGAGACCTACTGGCAAAAGATAATGAGTGGTCCTGGGGTCACATGCAACAGACGGCATTTAAGAAGCTAAAAGAGGAGCTGACATCCCAGACAGTGTTGGCACAGTACAGACCACAGGCCAAAACTATAGTGTCAGCAGACGCATCATCCTTCGGTCTGGGGGCGGTTCTCATACAGGGACAGGAGAACATGGAGTGGTGCCCTGTTGCCTACATCTCACAAAGCCTATCTGAAACGGAGCAAAGATACGCACAGGTGGAAAAGGAAGCACTGGCTGTGACCTGGGCCTGTGAGAGACTGAGGTCATACATAGTTGGTCTACATTTCACAATACAGACAGGCCACAAACCCCTCCTGGCATTGTTAGGGACAAAGGCGCTGAATGTCTTGCCTCCCAGGGTTCAGAGATTTCGTCTACGTCTACTACGCTTTACATACAACATTGTGCATGTGCCAGGCAAAGCACTTATCACAGCAGACACGCTCTCCAGAGCGCCAATCAAACGTCCCCTGACAGAGGAGGAAGCACTCCTGGAGGGGGAGGTACAAGTGTTCATCGACACCGTACGTGACAGCCTAAACTGCAACAGATAGCAGAGGAAGAACAAAAGGATCCGATCTGCAGCCAGCTGATAAGGCAATGCAAGAGGGGATGGCCACGGCAGGAAGAGCTACCCCAGCAGTTAAAACCATACTGGGTCCACCAAAGCGAGCTGCACCTCAATGGTGACTTACTGATGAAAGGACAACGCATCGTCATACCAGAGACTTTACAGAGTGAAATGCTGGCCAGAATACACGAGGGACACATGGGGACAACCAAGTGCAAGCTTAGGGCACAGCAGTCAGTCTGGTGGCTGGGCCTAAGTGCTCAGGTCACAAAAATGGTGGCCCAGTGTGAGGTATGTGAAAAATGTAGACCCCTCCACCCCGAACCAATGATACCTTCAGAGCTGCCAAAGCGGCCCTGGCAAAAAGTGGGCGCAGACATGTTTTACTGGCAAAATGACTCTTATTTACTGGTTGTAGAATACTACTCTTGATTTATTGAGATTGTTAAAACTCCTATAACAACAGCAGCAGGGGTTATCAATGGGTTAAAGTCAATCTTTTCTAGACAAGGGGTCCCTGAAGTTTTAATAACTGACAATGGCCCTCAGCTCTCCTCAGATTCCTTCGCATCATTCGCCAGGGACTATGATTTCACACACATAACGAGCAGCCCCTACTTCGCACAAAGCAACGGTGAGGCCGAGAGGGCAGTGAAAACAGTCAAGGGTCTCCTGAAGAAGAGCACTGACCCCTACAGAGCCATGCTGGCTTACCGGGTCACACCACTGCACCACGGGCCGTCGCCCGCGGAACTCCTGAACGGCAGGAGGCTGCGGTCACCACTACCTGTCTCACCTGCCCAACTCACTCCATGATGGCCTAACAGGAAAGCCTTTGCAGACAGAGACAAACAGCTGAAACAAACACAAACAAAGGACTTTAATCGCAGACCAGAGCTGAAAGACGGTCAGCGGGTCTGGATCACAAACACCAAGGAACCAGCCACAGTGCTGAGAACAGCCGACACTCCCCGCTCATATGTGGTGGAAACAGACACGGATGAGGTGAGGAGAAACAAGGCACACCTCAGGCCTCTCCCGGAAGTGAGGCCTATGCCGGACATGCTAACCCCTCCACAGGCCACAGATGCAGAGCCTGAGGGGGACACAGGACAAACAGGACAAGAAGAGGGGGAGGGGGAGAGGGCTCAGAGAGTCCGCCCAAGAAGAGAGGTTAAGGCCCCTGGGTGGCTTAAGGACTACTTGACCTAAACTTGAGATGGACTGTAAGGTAGTAATGTTATCTGTAATAGATTCTGTGATTTATTGCTGCTGAGTTATGACTGCAGAGATCTACGTTGTTTTAACGGTCATTTTCTGATTTTGATCTTGTATGTCTGATTTTCTGATTTATTGCCTTACAAGCTCCAAACTGTATTTTGAGGTTCAGGTGAACTGAAATGTGTTCTGTGATTATCATACAGGTTCCAAATTGAGAGTAATAATTGAGAGATTTGCTACATAGTACTGTTCCTATTTGCTACACAGTACAGCTACAAAGTACTGTTGTTCCATGTTGTTCATTACTACTTCGGAGAAGGGAAGATGTAGTAGGTTCTATATGTCCCTCTCGGGTTTCCGTAGTTGAGAGCTTTACATGTTGCCTGGGTGATCATTCTGACATACAATGACTGCAGGCTGACAGAAGCCCTCGGTGTCTGCTTCGTTAATTCATACACTTACCACACAGCTGACCAAGACACAGTAACCAGAGAAAAATACAAAGATATGGTATTTACAATGTGTTTAATCAGAAGACCCCTTCGGTAATAACAAAATGCGAGAAAGACAAAAACCCTGGTTCGCATTAATATTTGAGCTTGGCAATGCGTTTATGCGGTAATGCAGTCAGGATAGAGAACGAAGGGGACTAAAAAAACCCCAGTGAACGTCAATAATTGTTGGCTAGAAGACTGTATGAAAGGCAGCCACCAAGTTTGAAACCAAGCCGGGTTATAGTTAGATATCCAGATAATTGGATTATATTCTTGCCGTTGAAAGCTTGCAAGGGTTCGTTGGCTAAATCAGCTACGCTACTGAAAAACCAGGCGACAGTTCCACAGTCCTTTAAAACTGTTTTACTTTGTAGATCGCACAATTCACTCAGATAGACAATTATTTTGCATTTAATTTATTCTCTAAATTAAGCGTTTAAATTTATTTTACCTTACCTTACTTTGCTCCCAGGAGACTGAAATTCTCCAATTTGACCCCACACCGCTATTATTTTGAACACGCCCCTTTCAATGAATGAGTCAATTACTCAGAACAAGCAGCCTGCATGTCATGACAGTTGGGTCAGTTGTTTTTCTATTACAATGCTGCATCTACAAGTAAAAGCTAAATAGTTTGCCATGCAGAAATATCTGTGCTACTAAAAACAGTAGTTCATCAGGTTATTGACATTGCACTGCTATTTTTTGAACACAACTGTATTCATGAATGCTTCTTAAGGATTGTTACATAATTGTTTTAGGTACTTTGGTTCAGACTCAGCGGACCCACATGTTCTGCAATGGCTAATTATGGTGGAGCAAAAAAAAATTAATCATGTTTGGCACATTACACCATGAGTTATATGTTATGTGCATTTATCAAAATTGAAATTCCCCAGACCTTAAGCAGCTTGATGCATATTCATGGTTAATGTTAATCAGGTTGACACATTTTGTTGTTTGCGGTTTTGACTCATCAAGCAAAAGAGTCAAGGATTATTTTATGCTCTTCTGTTGTGTCTTAATGTTGAAACAAAAAAAAAAAGAAAAAAAAAACATTTTATGTCTTAATCCATTCGCTGCCATGCACTGTAATTGTTTATATTGATCTACCCAGGGGGGGAACCTTAACATGAACCAAACATGAAAAAGCATGGTTTCGGGCAAAATAAAGCATGAGATGTGTTTTTGGCGAAATAAAATGAGTTTTTTGCACTAGAGTCCACCTCGGAGTCAGTGGAACCCGAGAATATGTAATACTACAACTGTTCGAGCATCAATAGCCAGATAACAGCTGATCTATCGTTCCATACAAAAAGGCAGGTTCTGTCAACAAAGCCTTATCAGAATATCTTATACATTTGTTGCATGCTTCTATGTCTTCGTGGAGCATATAACGACACTTTATTGTGGAAAACCTTTTTAAAATACCTGGAAAAATGTTGAGACTTCTGCCTTTGCCTGAAGTAATGGAAGCATGAAGAATTTCATGATGCAGATTTAAATGTTTAATTAAACCCTGAGCAACAGAGTATTCAGCGCAGCAAAAACTTTGATTAATTTAATTTAATTTAAACCTGTTCACTGAATCTGGCAAGTAAACAGCCTGAAAATCAGATCTGGATTAACCTGCATATACTTGTTGTTCAGGGTTTCTGGACTAATGTCTGTATGTAGTTAATCTCCCATTGTCTGAATTGTAAGTATGCATTAAAAAAAAAAAAAGAACATTTGTTTATTTTGGGTGAAAACAAGACCTAAGTTGGGAGGGTGTTCTAATGGGCCACTTGCAATTCATACATTTGCATTTCAATACATTTATTCAGCGGACCCATTCATCCAAAGTGAATTAGCTGTGCTGGTGTATGGTATATGGTTTTTCCCACAATTTGTGTTTTGGCAGACTGTGTCTAGTTGCTTCACGGTCTGTGCTTATGCTGACTGTGGGCACTAGTCTTGTCATTTTGGATACTGCAGGCAGCAGCACTAACGGGCAGATTGCTTGTGACATGTGATGACATACAGTTATCAGTGTGCCTTCATTTGCAAAGGCAGGGTTAAAGTCAGCAGGTTGTACCTTTTCCACCTTACATGATTGTGATTGCACTAGGTTGATGTAGCCTCCATGCCGTCACTGGCCACACTCATGTTGGTGGACACCAAACTAGTAAGGACTCCCCCCAATTGACTTGGAGTTTTGATGCAGTGATAGGAAGCTGGTAAGAAGTAAAAAAATAAGGAAGGGAGTCTTGCAGAGTACAGTATTGAATTACGCTTAAATTATAGCCCCTGAAACCATAAACATACTGCCATAAACATAAAACAAGCAAAAGCCAGGCTTGAAAGGCCCTTAAAATCCTCGTATCTATGCAGTGAATTTAAGAAAATGGAATGAAAACAAATTACTCAAAACTGGGGAATGCAGAATTGCTTTGCTGATTAGTGGTAACACTATTTAATAGTTTTGAGGTGATGAGGCTTGAGAGAAGTGATTTAAGGAGCTGAAAGCAGGGAATTTAAACAAAAGAAGTTTCTACATGGTAGTAGACTTGCAGTTTTGACATCCAGTCCTTGTCCATTTGAATTTTTTTTATTTTATGATTTTTTTCAGAAATATTGAGAAGGGTGAGGCTGGTCCTAATACAAAGAATTTCTGATTAAAAGAGTAAAATGTTCTTCACATTCCGTAGTTAAAAGTGAAAGTGTTCAAGCTCTACTGAGTTAATAACTTTTGCTCCGGATCATCCTGATGTGGAGAATAATTTCAGGTCGAGACTGTTCGTTCCACTCTGATGGAGGCTCTAAGGATAGAACATTGCAGAAGTTAAAAATGTCATGCAGTGACTTAGCAGAGATAAAATGAACAGAAGCAAAACTCTGTAAACTTAAATTGACAGATAGTTCCACGAAAGGCTGCTCCTGTGCAGTTTGCGATTTAACTCCTAAATTACACCAGATGTGTATTCGGTGCATCTCCGCTCCGCCACGGCATCAGAACTGATTGATTAAAATGAAACCTTTGTGCGTAGCTCTGCTGCGTTGCGTTTCTCCACCATCACAGCTCCGGCGAACCAGACCCCTCTGCAGCAGATACCCAAGGCGTCTATTTTTGCCAGATACCAGAGTGCAACACAACAATTCAGCACAAAGTCTTTCAGGACATAGACACAACATTAAAACATCCAGTTAATTTTCAGGATAAAACCATCCGTGTTGACACCAGATCGTATGGTAGGCTAGGACAGCAACTGAAGTAGGGAAATATGCAAACTTTATTGACAGAACACTTTCCAAACAAAGGATAAACCCAAAACAGACAGGAAGTTGAGCAATTTTTTTTTTTTGTTGCGTATAATACCACATATATTGCGTTATCTCGTGCAATTGCGCGATTCAGTAATTACCACATGATCCCAGATGCCGAAACCCTCGACTGCACACAAAAACCCAATCATCCCCAACTTGCCATTAAACCTTCTACCTAAAAGCACGAAAATAGCAAATGGCCCAAATTATTCTGAAAACACAGCAGTCTAAACGGATAACAGAAAAACAATGCAGGCTTATCCAAACATTCCCTCAACTTACAGTTCATTCTCTGATCCCGAAAAGAGAATTAAAACATGTGCCTGGTTTATACGGTCCCAGGCCTATTTGTGGATATGTCGATCCCTTAGCAACGGTCTCTATGTAGTGAATTCTAACTTTCCTTGCACCTACGAAGTAGAAGACATAACATTACATACCGAATGCGGATGGAGCCGACCGGATCGCATACACCAGGATTAACTTGGATATGTAGATTCACACACCAGCCAGCACAATGCAGAATACCTCGGAACGTGTTGGAAAACAGAACCATGCACTCCCGATTATAGGCTTCGCCAGTATGATACGCAAGCCATTACGCCGCAAGATGCAAAGGTTTGCTGTAAAGCTGACAGATCACAGTATAATACTAGAAAGATAGATCACGGAGGGTTGGGCACCAGCTGTAAAGCCCCACAAAACAATACCAAGACCGGACATTGCCGTGGGGTGAAGGATTCACATGTTCTTTTTGACTAACTTTCATTCAAGTGTAATGAGAATAGAGGCCACTAGATGGCAGTATTTACCTTTTTTTGTTAAGCCCAGACTGGAGTTGTTTAGAAATGTCCTAGGCATGTCTGGGGAAAGTCCCCGAAAATTAAAAAAAAGAGGTCTAAATGTGGGTGGGGTCTGCAAAAGAGTATATAAAGTAAAGAATTGAGACAGTAGTAAAAGGAGAAATTGCAAGAAGAAGGATACATGTGACCAGACCTGTCATTCTGTTCAAGACCTGTGAAGTTTCTTTAATGGATTTTTGCCTGTGTTTGAGCATTTTCCTTACCCAGGACATCACCAAGCCACCCCAACAAACAAGGGACTGTAAATATTTCTGTTGTTTTGTTGTTAATCAATCTTGGTCCTTAGTTGTAGGTTAGTTGTTAGTTGTTTTTTTTTGTTAAAAATTAAATGTGTTCAAGTTCGAAAAATTTTTGTGTCATCTTTCGCTGTTGTAATAGTAATAACAAATTGGGGCCATAACAAATTGGGGGCTCAAGTCTGGCACAGACCATTGTGTGAGTAATTTATTGAAAATCTAACATTTCAAATTGTAAAATTGTTTTTGTGAATTTTCCTTAATATATTGACAGATCAACAGCAATGGATGATTTCTTGGCATCACCAACCGTTGAGGTTTTGAAGTCTTTTAAAAAGACAAAACTGCTAGAAATTTGCAGACATTTGGAGCTGACAGAGGTAAAACCAGCCATGCGAAAAGCAAAACTGGCTAGAGAGATAGTTGAATATTACATTGATGAAAATGTGTTTGCACCAGGAGATCTGGAACAGTTTCCAGTGGAAAATCCAAATATAGAAATGGAACTTAAATTAAAAATGCTAGAGATTGAAAGGGAGGAAAGAGAAAAAGAAAGGGAGGAAAAAGAAAAACAAAGAGAATTTGAGAGGGAAGAAAGAGAGAAAGAAAGGGAAGAAAAAGAAAAACGAAGAGAATTTGAGTTGGAAAAATTTGCAAGACAGAGAGATTTTGAATTAGAGAAATTCGATAGAGAAGAAAGACTCCAAATGGAGCAACTAAAAATAAAAATTGCAACTGAAAATAAATTTCGGGCTAGCCAGGAGGTAAAACTGGTGCCTCCATTTTCGGAAAAGGATGTTGACAACTATTTCCAGTGTTTTGAAAAGGTAGCAAAGAGTTGACAGTGGCCAAAGGAACACTGGCCTCTGATGTTGCAAACTGTCCTCAAAGGTAAAGCTCAACAAGCCTATTTAGCTTTGTCTGCAGATGATTCCTCTGATTATGAAGTTGTCAAAAAGGTTATTTTGAGAGCTTATGAGTTGGTTCCAGAGGCTTACCGACAGAAATTCAGAGGTCTGAATTTATCTGAAAATCAGACTTATGTGGAATTTGCTAATGAGAAGAAGGTTTGCTTTGAGCGCTGGTGTGCTTCCATGGAGGTCAAGGATGATTTCAACTCACTAAAAGAGATGGTGTTAGTTGAAGAATTCAAGAACTGTGTTAAGGATGATGTTAAGACCTACCTTAATGAGAAGCAAGCACTGAATTTGCAATCAGCTGCCAAATTTGCAGATGAATATGTTCTCACACATAAGTCCAAATTTCAGTCTAGCAGTAACAATAGATGGTCCCAATTTCAGAGAAAGGGTTACGGTGATACCCAAGATTGCTCACCCAAAGACAAAGACAAATCTGGTGATGGTGCTCAGAAATCCAGTAACAGGTCTGATCAAAGTGTGAAAGCTGACAGTGACAAAAGTGGTCTAGTTTGCAGTTATTGCAAGAAATCTGGTCATGTTACAACTAACTGTTGGATCCTTAAAGCTAAGAAAGAAAAAGATAAGGATACCAAACCAAATGCCTTTGTGAAAACAAGGTTAGAAACCCCTGAAGTAGATTACCGATCTGCTAAATTACCTGCTTCTTGTGGGGCTAAAAAGCCTGATACAGCTGACTTCTTGAGGGAGGAATTTCTTCCATTTGTGTCAGAGGGATTTGTGGCTCTCAATGAGCATACTACTCCTGTCCCCATATATATCTTAAGGGATACCGGAGCTTCTCAGTCACTTTTGTTGATGGACTCCTTGGAGTTAGGTGATGAGACCGCTTCAGGGGATTTCATACTTGTACAAGGTATTGAAGGGAGGACTGTATCTGTACCCCTGCGCTCTATATTCTTGAAGTCAGATTTAGTTACAGGACAGGTAAAGGTGGGACTTATGTCAAGTCTACCTATAAAAGGTGTTTCTCTGTTGCTAGGCAATGACCTGGCTGGGGGCAAAGTAGTTCCCCCTGTACATCTTACTTCACAGCCGAGCACTGAAGATGGCGATGAGGACCCATCTCTGTATCCTTCTTGCGCAGTGACTCGTGCTATAGCCAAGAAGGCTAAAGAAGAAGATGTTGTGGTGCCGTCCAGCACATTGAATAGTCAGGACTCAGGTGGTTTGCCTCATGACTCTGATTTGCCTACTATGGTTTCTCTGTTTGAGAACTTATCAGACACTTTTATCAGTTCATTGTTCAGCCAGCCAGAGGGGTTTGGTGATTCTGATGTGCCTGGAGACTTGTCTCTGTCCAGAAAGCGGTTGATTGAGGAGCAAACTAATGATCCTGAAATTTGTGTACTAAAGAGGAGAGCCCTTTCTGATAAAGAAATAGACGCAGTTCCAGTTGGGTATTATCTCAAGGATGGTGTGTTGATGCGGAAGTGGCGCCCTCCTGATATCCCTGCCAATGCAGATTGGGCAGTGGTCAGGCAAATTGTTGTTCCGAAGGTCTACAGGAATGAGATCTTAACAATGGCTCATAGTTTACCTTTAGGAGGTCATCTTGGTGTTAACAAGACTGTTGATAAGATCATGAAACACTTCTTTTGGCCTGGGCTTCGGAAAGACGTTTCCAACTTTTGCAAAACCTGTCACACTTGTCAAGTAGTTGGAAAACACCAGTAAGACCCACCTGTAGCTCCATTACAGCCTATCCCAGCATTTGGGGAGCCGTTCTCTAAGGTCATTGTTGATTGTGTTGGTCCATTACCCAAGACAAGATCTGGAAATCAGTATTTGTTGACAATCATGTGTGCATCTAACAGATTCCCTGAAGCCATACCTCTACGTAACATCAAGGCTCCTGCAATCTCGAAGGCTTTGATAAAGTTCTTCACATTGTTTGGCCTTCCCAAGGAAATTCAGTCAGACTAAGGTAGCAATTTCACTTCTGATTTGTTTCAGCAGGTTGTGTATGAACTAGGTGCAAAGCAGATTCTTTCTAGTGCCTATCATCCAGAAAGTCAGGGCGCCTTAGAGCGGTTTCATTCCACTCTCAAGACAATGATGAGGACTTATTGTTTTGACCATGAGAAAGACTGGGATGAAGGTGTTCATTTGCTGTTGTTTGCAGCTAGAGAAGCAGTGCAGGAGTCTACTGGATTCAGTCCATTTGAGCTAGTGTTTGGTCATGAAGTGAGAGGACCTTTGCTATTGTTGAGTGAACAATGGCGAGAGGAAGAGCCGCAAATCAGTCTGTTAGACTATGTTAGCAAGTTCAAGGAAAGATTGCGTGCAGCTTGTGACCTAGCCAAAGAGAACTTGAAATCAAGTCAGGGAAAAATGAAAACTTGGTATGATCATAAGGCTAGAAGCGGTGAGTTTAAACCAGGAGACAAGGTCCTTGTGTTGTTTCCCTTGCAGTCCAATCCATTGCAGGCTAGATTTCATGGTCCTTATGAAATTCTGACAAAACTCAATGATCTCAATTACATTGTGAAGACTCCAGATAGGAGAAAACCAAAACAATTGTGTCACATTAACATGCTGAAGCCTTATCATGACAGAAATGCTAGGGTTGCAGCTGTCACTTCAGATTCTCCAATGGTCGAAACGTGTGAAGATGAGGGGGAGTTTCAAGATGATGAAACAAGAATTAAAGCTGAAGTTCATTCATGTAAATTGTCGAATTCTAAAGTGTTGCAAAATCTTGAGGTAAAACTCCAGCACTTAGAACCCTCACAGAGAGATCAGTTTGAGAGGTTAATCAAGAAATATGAGGATCTGTTTCCTGATGTTCCGAAGAGAGTTTCTATAACCTCTCATGATGTAGATGTTGTTGATGCCAAACCAATAAAACAGCATCTGTACCGGATGAATCCTGAAAAGAGAAAGATTGCTGAGAAAGAGGTTGGGTACATGTTAAAACATGATATTATCAGACCCTCCAACTCAGATTGGATTTCACCCTGTGTGCTAGTTCCAAAACCTGATGGAAGTACTAGATTCTGTACCGATTATCGCAAAGTCAATGCTGTAACTAGAACTGATGTGTTTCCAATACCTAGGATTGATGATTGCATCGATAGTGTAGGGCAAGCAAAGTTTCTGACCAAGATTGTTTTATTGAAGGGTTATTGGTGTGTGCCTTTAACTGAGAGGGCCAAGAACATCTCTAACATCTGGATTGTAACAGCATGAAGTCCTACCCTTTGGCATGAAAAATGCCCCAGCCACGTTCCAAAGGATGATACAGTCTACAATCGCCGGATTGCCACACACCGGTGCGTACATCGATGACCTGATCACATGGAGTGACTCCTGGGAAGAACATCTAAAAGATGTAGAGACGTTGTTCCAGCGCCTGACCCAGGCTAACCTGACTGTTAACCTGAGCAAGAGTGACTTTGGTTGTGCTACTGTCACCTATCTTGGCTACGTCATAGGCCAGGGTAAGGTGGCACCCATAAATGCTAAAGTCCAAGCCATCATGGACTTTCCAGTTCCTGACAACAAAAAAGCTTTGCGCCGCTTCCTTGGAATGATCGGGTACTACCGCAAGTTCTGCAAGAACTTTGCTGAGATTGCTCTCAGTCTAACTAACCAACTGAAGAAAGGCGTAAAGTTCACTTAGGATGATGCATGCCAGAGAGCCTTCGATCGCCTGAAGTCTCTGCTGTGTCACTTCCCCGTGCTCAAATCTCCTGACTTCAACAAACCGTTCTCCATCGCGGTCGATGCTAGCGACCAAGCTTGTGAATCTGTGCTCCTACAGAGAAGTGACTCTGATGACATCGAGCATCCCGTGGCATACTTCTCCAGGAAGTTCAATCGCCACCAAAGGAACTATTCCACAATAGAGAAGGAACTGTTGGCTCTGGTCCTTTCTTTACAACTCTTTGAGGTTTATGTTTGTACAGGACAAAAGCCAATGATTGTGTACACTGACAATCCGTTAATGTTTTTGAGTAAGATGAAAAACAAGAATCGGAGATTGTTGAATTGGAGTTTGATTTTACAGGAGTTTGACTTGGAAATGAAGCATGTAAAGGGTACTGACAGTGTGATTGTTGATTGCTTATCCCGTGTTTGAATATGCGTATATATCACGTTATGAGCATATTGTATTATATGTATATATTTATACACAAGTGTCTACTAAACCATTTTTTTTATTTAAAAGAAAAATTTTGCCTTTGTAAGTCAAAATTTTTCCCTTTTGGAATGGAGGTGTAATGAGAATAGAGGCCACTAGATGGCAGTATTTACCTTTTTTTGTTAAGCCCAGACTGGAGTTATGTTTAGACATGTCCTGGGCATGTCTAGGGAAAGTCCCCGAAAATTAAAAAAAGAGGTCTAAATGTGGGTGGGGTCTGCAAAAGAGTATATAAGGAAAAGAATTGAGACAGTAGTAGTAGGAGAAATTGCAAGAAATAGGATACATGTGACCAGACCTGTCATTCTGTTCAAGACCTGTGAAGTTTCTTTTGTGGATTTTTGCCTGTGTTTGAGCATTTTCCTTACCCAGGACATCACCAAGCCACCCCAACAAACAAGGGACTGTAAATATTTCTGTTGTTTTGTTGTCAATCAATCTTGGCCTTTAGTTGTAGGTTGGTTGTTAGTTGTTTTTTTTTTGTTAAAAATTAAATGTGTTCAAGTTCTAAAATTTTTGTGTCATACTTCACTGTTGTGTAAAGTAATAACAAATTGGGGCCAAATTATCAAAAGCATTTTCCTGGCTGGTGTGAATCACAATATAATGGATATTTTTCTCCGTCCAAAGACGGGGCATAGAAACGCAACAGTAAAAATTAATCCATAAAACAGTTAGAATACCAAATTTAGTTGTATCCTCGTTAAATATCTGACTCCAAATTAGAATTAGAATTGATAGTTTTGGGACAGCATGCGTGAATCTCGAGACAGCTATGCCATCAGACTTGGCAGTGGAAACCATCGTTGCTCAGCAAAAACGCCCCCAGGGTTAATAAGCGCAGCTGCAGTAACTTAATTTGACGATAAATCCATCGGATAGAGGAAGATACCATGATAGCAGCATCAAGGCATAAACAAAGTAGCACTGAGCATGAACGTATCACGAACCCAGGTTTATGTACATCCAAGTGTCCCTTAAGAATATTTAGCCGGGTACCAGCTTATGCGCCCAAGGGTACCTTTTCAGAGCTAAATCTTCAGGACCAGTATTACTCAAACCCTTGAGGGGTAGACCGTAATCTCAAATCTAAGTTAGAAATATCGTTACCGACACAAGTCTTGGTAGGAATTGCCCCTTAAGTCCTGGTCGCAACAAGGCTAGAAAGAATATACGAGTGTTAAGAGTCATGGAGACCACGCCAGCTGGAAAAGGAATAACAATAATTGAATTACCAGGTAGGCACAAACTTGGATCAAACAAATCAACGCAATTTAGAAAGAGAGAATAAATTCATACCTGAAAAAGATGGAGCGGCACGAGGCTGCACCACATGGCCGGGAAGCATTCAGATGCCACCCCGATCCGCCGCCCACGCACAGGCCTAGGCGGAACGAGGTGACATGTGACTCTCCCAAACTCACCCTTCGCAGGTCACATCTTGGGGAGAAAAGAGAAGAAGAAAAAGAGAGACCCTTCTGGTTAGAATCTCCTGCCTTAAAGCACTCAAAACCACGCCTCCGAACAAGGCGGAGGAACGAATGGTCGAATCTGGATTATACACACTGAAGTGATAAGATTATTTTGCATAGAGAGGTGAGCGGAATCTGACCAATTTTCAAGAGTTCCAAACAGGATAATCCATAATTTCAAGGGAAATGAAACGTGCCCCATTCAACTCCTTGGAAACCCCCGAGAATAAAAAGACCAAACATGATAGGAATATGTGCTAATATTATGCAGTTGTCATGGAAAAGCCTTAAAATGGAGTATTAAAGTCTATTTTGTTATCAATATATAAGTGATTTCATTACAGGATATTGAACATAAACATGTTATGAATTTCACAAAGATTGAGATTGTTTTAAACAGATTAATGTAACTGGACTTTAACTTCAGTGGGGACCGTGATATAATCCTGAGGAACACTGGACAGCTAGGACGGAATGGCTCCGGCATCCTGCTGAGTAGAAAACAGAGATGCTACCCCCACAGCCAGGCTGCAAGAACATCCAAGGTTGTAAAAGTTTACCGCTGGCTCTGGATTGCGCCAGATCAACCAAACATTCAGATTTTACACGCATAATGAGCATGTGTTCCAACAATATTATTTTTGACATTTGACAAATCTGTTATGAGCAAAATCAACCAAACATTCAGGTTCTACACATGCTACATATGGTCATATTTGGAACACAAAAAAGAAATTTCCGTTCAAAATGGAGTCATCCTCGTTTAGCAATTAAGTGGGCGATGCCTGCAAGCTCGTTCAGGTTCTGTTGTGATTCTGCCTGTTTGCCACGTTTTTGATCTGTCTGCTATATTTATGATTGTTTGTATATTGATCTTGTTCTTGTCTGACCATGCCTTGAGATATGTTTTATTTGGTTACTTAGTTTTGTTCATGTATTGTCTAGTTTAGTTTTTCCATGTTTTGTATTTTACCATCGTTTCATTCTGGTCCATGTTTTTGTTTTGCCATGCATTGCACTTTGTCTCCCCCTGTCTGGTCTCTTGTCTTGTCATTGCTCACGGCCCCAGTATTGTGTGCCACTCTTTCGGGTGATTTAATGGTTTCTAGATTTCAACCATTCCGTCCAATCTCGTTTACTTCCTCCGCATTGCTTTTTCTATATTACTAACCCATACTTACAGTTCGCTATTTTTGCTAGAGTTACTAATACAAACTAACATTGTATATAATACTAACTTACTAACGAGCACTAAGGGATTGTACAGCTGCACTTACTAATTGATTAACAAGCTCTCAGCATTTGCCCTGTTCTAATCTCCGCCTCTTGTCTCTCCCTAATCTCCTCTGCTGCGGTTCTGTGGATTCTCCACACCAGATCACGCTGTCCTTTCTCTTATTATTTATGCACGTTAGAACTCCTTGACCGGAGCTGTATATCTGTCTATAGGATTGTCTTGTGATCCCTGTCTGCATTTTGGCTGTTGCCTATTTCATGTGATTAGGTTCTCCCTCATGTTCCCTCCTTTGTAATCAGTCTGACTTCCTTCACCTGTGTTGTGTTAAGCATGTGACTTCCCATGAGTGTACATTAGGAGTCTTTTCACAGCACTTTCTTGTCAGAATATTTCTCTTGTTTACCTGTGCTGCTATCTCTTTGCCTTGTACTCATAGTGTTACTCTTCTGACTGGACCGTCTGACTTAACGATTTTTGGCTCTGCTCTTTGGTACTATTGTCTGCATCTGTTTACGAATCCTTTTTGCCCAACTACGAGTTTTGTGATTGCTGCCCTGGTATTCGACTCTGTTTACGCCCACTGGATTTTGGCTTTTGCTTCTCTGACATACCTGTGCTTGTGTATTGAACCTATTTTTGTCTGACCACGAGTATCGTGATTGGTGCCCTGTTTACGGTTCTGGATTTCATCAATTTCGATCTCAATTATGTCTTGGTTATTTTGAAGGAGAATTAAAGAGAACGGTTAAAAAAGAGATTTCATAATTCACATAATTATTCACATAAAACATAATTCTGCATCCCACTGCTTGGAGGATTTTGAAGGTTTTTTTTTTTTTTGTTGAGTTGTTCTCTTTAATTCTCCTTCAAAATAACCAAGACGTAATTGAGATCAGGGGCATACAATTATGAGATCTCCTCCGTTTATCCCACTTCTCAAGTATTGCTCAAATGTTTATCTCAACTCAACCTCCATTGTCTCAGTGATGTCTTGTCTCTTTTTAGCTTATCTCTTGCTCCTAAGGGACTTTTAGGAGAAGTAACTCAGAAACAAATGATCACAGAATGATAAAAATATGAGAAGTTCAAATTCATCTCAAGAGACGAGATTGAGCAACACATTTTTCCTACGGGTCATAGCCATACATATGATATACACCGCTCAAAAAAATAAAGGAAACACTTAAACAACACAATGTAACTTGAAGTCAATCACACTTCTGTGAAATTGAACTGTCCACTTAGGAAGCAACACTGATTGACAATCAATTTCACATGCTGTTGTGCAAATGGAATAGACAACAGGTGGAAATTATTGGCAATGAGCAAGACACCCCCAATAAAGGAGTGGTTCTGCAGGTGGTGACCACAGATCACTTCTCAGTTCCTTTGCTTTCTGACTGATGTTTTGGTCACTTTTGAATTCTGGCAGTGCTTTCACTCTAGTGGTAGCATGAGTCGGACTCTACAACCCACACAAGTGGCTCAGGTAGTGCAGCTCATCCAGGATGGCACATCAATGCAAGCTGTGGCAAGAAGATTTGCTGTGTCTGTCAACATGGTATCCAGAGCATGGAGGCGCTACCAGGAGACAGACACGTACATCAGGAGACGTGGTGGAGGCCGTAGGAGGGCAACAACCCAGCAGCAGGACCGCTACCTCCGCCTTTGTGCAAGGAGGAACAGGAGGAGCACTGCCAGAGCCCTGCAAAACGACTTCCAGCAGGCCACAAATGTGCATGTGTCTGCTCAAACATCAGAAACTGACTCCATGAGGATTGTATGAGGGCCTGACGTCCACAGGTGGGGGTTGTGCTTACAGCCCGACACCGTGCAGGACGTTTGGCATTATCAGAGAACACAAAAATTGGCAAATTAGCCACTGGCACCCTGTACTCTTCACAGATGAAAGCAGGTTCACACTGAGCACATGTGACAGACATGACAGAGTCTGGAGATGCCATGGAAAACGTTCAACTCCCTGCAACATCCTCCCGCATGACCGGTTTGGCAGTGGGTCAGTTATGGTGTGGGGTGGCATTTCTTTGGGGCGTTGTACAGCCCTTCATGTGCTCGCCAGAGGTAGCCTGACTGCCATTAGGTACCAAGATGAGATCCTCAGACCCCTTGTGAGACCATAGGCTGGTTCCTGCATCATGTCTCGCTCCATCCACCAATGCCACGTTGCACCACAGACTGTCCAGGAGTTGGAGGATGCTTTAGTCCAGGTCTGGGAGGAGATTCCTCAGGAGACCATCCGCCATCTCATCAGGGGCATGCTCAGGCGATGTAGGGAGGTCATACAGGCACATGGAGACCACACACACTACCGAGGCTCATTTTGACTTGTTTTAAGGACATTACATCAAATTTGGATCAGCCTGTAGTGTGTTTTCCCACTTTAATTTTGGGTGTGACTCCAAATCCAGACCTCCATGGGTTAATAAATTTGATTTCCATTGATAATTTTTGTGTGATTTTGTTGTCAGCACATTCAACTATGTAAAGAACAAAGTATTTAATAAGAATATTTCATTCATTCAGATCTAGGATGTGTTATTTTAGTCTTCCCTTTATTTTTTTTGAGCAGTGTACATAGGCAGAGTTTAGCCTGCAAGCAGACTCTCTTGTTTACGATGGGGGATCAGGAGTGAAAAGAGCCTGCACGAAAGGCAGGGTTTTGTGAGTGCCCCGCGTTCGTTCATGAGTTTAAAACAAAGAATGTGTTTCTGCGTTATTTAGACCATTGCCATCAGGTTGCTTTCTAATGGGACCATCATAAAACTGAAATAAATGACAGCTTGGGTTTTTAATTGTATCCCCCGAACGAAGGTCAGAGGATACTATGGATTTGGCCTCGTCATGCGTTTGCATGACTTTATTGCATTATTTCCAATTTGAAATTTTAGGTTGCTATTATTTAATGAGTGGAATGGCATCTCCTTTTTTTGAGGACATCTTGAAGTCCTCGGACCTGATTAATTTTTTACGGATGCTGTTTCCTCCGTTGGTTTTGGGGGGGGGTTCTACCAAGGCCGGTTTGCCAGGGTCTGGCCAAGTCAGTTCTAAGATTTAATTCTTCTCCTGCTCTCTACGAGATTTACCCCATCACTGTCGCTTGTCATGTTTGGGGACATTTATGGCTTCACAAAAGCATAACGGTTTCAAATGATAAAGAGGTAGTTGTGGGCATAATCAATAAAGGCCGTTCTTCAACAAATTATATCATGCCATTCATAAGACATATTACCTGATTATTTGTCAAGTACAATTTCATAATAACTGCTCATCACGTGCTCAGTTGGTGTAATATAATTGCTGATTCTCTGTCAGTTTTTAATTTCCAGACCTTCCAGTTTCTGTCCAGGCGCCAGCCACTTTCCCACGCCGGTTCCTCCTCTCAACGTATTAGCTCTGTACTACGCGAGAAAGCCATTCAAAAACACTGGTCTCAACAGGGTATTGCATGAGGAAAGGTTTTGCCGCTTCCACCCTTAAATCTTACGATTTTGCTTGGTCTACTTCCATTTTATTTTGTAAGTCCGTTAACGTTCCCTTAAAAATCTGTTCTGATTAATATTGTGTGCGCCTTCATCTGTTTTTGCACAGACACACGGCATTTCAAGCCTCCTTATATTCACAGCTTGATTGCAGGGATTAAGTTTCATGCTAGATGCTATGACCCCTCCTTTCCAAGTCTTTTTAGAGATCCCGTAATAAATTTGTTCTTGAAAGAAATTTGTGTTTGCCGTTTATTCCTCATCACAAACCTCCCATAACTCTCGCTATTTTGCACAAAATGATATCGTCCTTACGGAATGGTTGAATTTCCCAGCACGTTGATAATCTCCTAGATAGTGTATTCCTTTTGGCTTTCTATGGTTTTTTAAAAATCTGCAAATTTACTACCATTACATTTTGATTTATTCCTTATACATTCTAAGGCGAGGGGTGCTTGCTCGATAATTATTGCTCATATTGGTTCCCTGCTTTGCCCTTACAAGGCTATGCTAAAATACCTTCGCAGGAGAACCAATCCAGACTCAATGCCTCCTCTCTTCCTAAGCCCTGCTGGCCATCCAATGTCAAAGTCCTGGTTCAATTATCATTTACAGGAAATTCAATATCTGCCCCCAGTACTATTCTGGGCATTCGTTTAGAATAGGTGCTGCAACTACAGTTGTGTCCCAAGGGATCGCTACGGTTTCCCTTCTGGTTATCATCTGCCTATTCTACATATATAAGGCCGGATGCTGCCTCTATCCTTGATGCTCAAAGGTCTCTAAAACCTTGATTTCCAGTTAAGTCATGCATAAATGGTGATGGTTTATCTGCACTTTCCTGCACTTAGCTCTGCTTTGTGTTGCTACCCACCATTCTTACGTATGTATTTAATTACTTTGTCTGCATTGCATATTAATACTGCTCTACATCAATCCGCATTGCAAGCAGCTCATTGCACTGCTTCCCTGCAATGCAAGGAGCCCATTGCCCTGTAATGTCTCGCATTGGAAGCAACTCGTTGCCCTGTATTATCCTGCATTGCAAGCAGCTCACTGCCCACCATCTTGCCGCATTGCAAGCAGCTCATTGCCAGCATTGCAACTTGCTCATTGACTGGTCATTGCCCAACACTGAAGCTGATTATTACCCCTCTTTTGCATATTGATTTTTGTAAGTCAGTTTTTTCTTCGAACATCACTTTTCCTTCATATACACTTTGGGTTCTTCAGGACTTATTCTATGGGCAAATTCCCCCAGTGTATGTTACATCAGTCTGCTTATGTATTTGTTAAATGTACTGTCTTTGTTTCTTGGATAGGTGCAGCAGTCCATTAAGGTACACTGTAAAAAAAAAAGTAGTCTCAACTGAAAAAAAGTTACTGTCCAGGCTGCCTTAAAATTTTAAGCTCATTGAACTTGAGATGACAAGTTGAGGTGATATTCAATTTATAATCTTAAATTCAGTAAACTTGAAATTTTAAGGCAGCCTGGACACTAACTTTTTTCAGTTGAGACAACTTTTTATTTTACAGTGTATGGTAATTTCATCTCTACTGTTACGTCTCTCCACTCCAATGGTGGTCCTCTGCCCCAATTGTTTTGTTTCTAACAGCCTTTGGTGGCAAATTTTTCTTTCTTTTCGTTTCCAGATGTGCACCTGCGCCGCCTCACTACCTAATGTCTCCAGGACCTATATAAGAGGCCCTGCCCAGAGCTAAAATGGAGAGGGTTCGCTGATGTGGCAACATGCGCTTTTATCCTGGCTGACTGCTTAGTACTTCCAAAAAACGCCACTTTCTTGTGTTTTCCTGAACTTGAAACAATTAAAAACCCCAAGCAAGACTAGAGCCTGTGTCGCCTCTCCCACTTTTATGTTGTGGTTTGCCTTTGTTTTGGGCGGGTCATAATATCTACGAAGCATCTAATCCTCAGATTCTCTAAATGCTTTATTTGATCAATGCCGGGGTCTAACTGCCAAAGTTCAAAATACTTTACATTTAATATCTTCATTGTGTTCTAGTCTTTCCTGATTGAAATAACTAACATTTTGAAAGACATTTGGACAGATATTGGCATTTCCATTAGCCGTTTAATTATTTGCTTGAATGCACAAGTTTGCTGTCAGTTGTTTTTCCTTTTTGCTGGCAGTTAGGTTAGGCATATTGGACAGATTGTAATTATTTAGTCAAAAAGTCAGAAGGAATCAGATAATTGCACTTGGGAATAACGTCAGCTTCAGTGAAAAGTCTAAACACAGTCATATTACAAGTAACATTCAGCAAGAAGAAATAGAACCTATGGGTTCCCAGCCTAACCGATTTAGAGTATTATTTGGCCCTATAAATTATAATAAAGGCAACAGAACGTAATTGAAGGGGTTATTTGCATAAGTGCTCATGTCCATATTCTTTATAAATCAGATAACACTACAAATCCATCCATTAACTGATGAGGAATATGCCACATAGGCAAATTTTTTAAATTTTGTACAATTTAAAATGAGCAGTGAATTGGACGTTCCCCAAGACCCCACTCCTAGCAGCGACCAAGTTCAGTCTAAAACTTTACAAGTACACAATGTGAGGTTTTACGAAATGAACCAAGAGCAAACACCAGTAAAATGCAAAAAGGAGGCTTTATTTCTGAAGGGGGAAACCCCCCAACAGAGCTGGCAACAGTACAATGTCCGCAATCCAAAATCAGAATCCAAAGGGCGAAATCCAGAGTCATACACAGGGCACCAATCACAAAAAATCGTAGTCAGACAAAAGAGGTCAAAAAACAAGAATGCGGCAAAAGTACAGGGAGTAGGCAAAGCTCGATATCAAAGACGGTCCAGTCAGAAAGATAAACACTGAGAGATCAAGGCGAGAAACGTGGCACGAGAAAACTAGGGAGAATGATCTGAAAAGAGTGTGAAGCAAACAGACATCTTATATACACATCCAGGAGAACACATGACCAGGGAGAACAGGTGCAATCAATGGTGACAATGATTAGGGAGAGACACATGAGGGATAAACTAATTACATGAATTTGGCTGTAGCCAAAACGCAGACAGGGATCACAAGACAATCCTATGAACAAACAGCTCCGGTTAAGGAGTACTAAAAGTGCATAGTCTAAAGAAAAGGAAAGCATGAGATATAAGTGGAAAACTGCAGCAGAGATAATTAGGGATAGGCAAGGAGGCGGAGACTAGAATTGGGCGACAGCTGAGAGATCATTAGTCAATTAGTAAGTGCAGCTATACAATCCCAAGTGCTTGTTAGTAAGTTAGTCCAAATATACAAGGTTAGTGTGGATTAGTATTTAGCAAAAACAATAAACTGTTAGTATGTGTTAGTAAGACAGTAAAAGAGAGAGGAAGGAAGAACACGAGATAATGAAAGAAGATTGAAACCCAGAAACCAATAAATCACCCGAATGAGTGGCACACAAGACAAGGGACCGTGAGCAAAGATACACACATGACAAGACAGGGGAGACAAAGTGTAAAGCATGGAAATGAAAACATGGCATGGAATCTGAAGCATGAAAAAAAATAATAAAACGTGAAATCCAAATACCAAAAACACAATACATGATCCTAAAAATGGTCAGACAAAGTCAGTGGTCTCTAAACACAAGAATCAATCATCATAGCACTTGGCCAGGCACAGAACTTAAACATGACAGCAGAATCAGAATCCCAACACACAAGTCCAGTGTGTGTGTGGAATTAGCCGAAAAGAGCTAAAAAAAAAAAAAAAAAAGAGGAAGGAGAAGACCACCCAGGCAGCCAGAAATATGAGCTAAAAACAAGTGAAAAAGAAGTCTGGCAAAAGATAATCTTTTTTGGGTGCTTATTCTTTGGCTGGACTTTCTAATTGCCACGCCACATCCCTATCGATGACGAATGAAGTCTTTTTGGATGGTGGTACCGCCGATTCATGATTTATGGAATTGGTTTTTATTGTGACCTTTGTTCAGCTGTATTTACCTTCCATTTCACAGTATATATCTTACATTCATTTCGTTCAAGAAGCTTTTTAACATTCATGACTATAGTATAGACTACATTTATAGTATGACTACATTTGCTGTTAATTTTCATTAGGAGGTTCATTTTTATCAAAAAAATTTTCATCTATTTTAGTCCTCTGAAATTATGAAATTTAATGCTGTTAATTTTTTAAATCGAGTTCAATTTTTGTTATTTTGAGGTATTTGCTTCTATAAGTACTCAAGTCCACAGGCTGGTGTTTGAAATATCTGGGCCAGGGCGGATTTAGGATGGTAGGAGATCCGGGGGTTAGCCCAGTGAGGGGAAAGAAGTGTGCCGTGTGCTGCTATACAGAAACTCTCAACTTGCCACTAAATTAAAGCAGAACAAAGACACTGGAGAACACTTGTAAATTCACACCCTTTAATGACGAAAAAAATGTTAAGTCACTCAAGATACAGGCAGCAGCCTGTATCTGAAGTGTCTTCTGAAGTGTCTTCAGAATTTTTTTTCTGCAGATTGGTTGGTACCATTACGCATATCAGGCAATCACAGCTCTGCTGTGGTACCATGGTACGTACCACGGCTGCACTCGTCATGAATCAATGTCAGTGGAAACGCATTTCACCTGGTCAATGTCATCGGAGTTGTTTACGCTGCAAATTTATTAATGCTCGTCTGACAATCACAATTAAAGTGCGCCACAATACGCTAAATAGCAAGCAAACCAGCTGGTCTGTATGCAAGTATGAAATCGGTGACTGGGGGGTCCGGGTGCAAAATGATTTATTTTCATTCAAGCACGGTAAAGATGAGAAAAGTTGCAGTTCTTATAAATTTATATTCTAATATCTTTGTGGTCCCAATAATTAGCCAGCGGTCAGCTGAACAGTATTATGCCGACTGCAACAAATGTTCACAATACTGATTCAGAAACTAACCGTTTAACACCTCCCCAGTGCACTCCAGTGAAGACCGTATTCTTTTCAGCTCAATGCCTAAAATAGGAGCCTACGTCATGAACAGTCTACGAGCATGAAGCAGACTGTTCGACTTCTGCAGCGGACCAGCTAGTTTACTTGTAATTTTGAACATTGTGGAGCGCTAATTGTTATTGACAGACAAGCATTTACAAAATTGCACTGTATACAACTCAGCGAAGGTTGAATGTTTTGCCGTGATACATGAATACAGCCGATGTGTGATTGGCTGATTCCACGTACAATGGTACCACGGACAAACTGTGATTGGCTGATATACTTAAGGGCACCAACTGACCAGCAGGAAAAAAAGAAATAAATAAAAAAATAAATTTCCGCATCAGTCATTAGGTTACTTTCCCACGGCTGCTGCCTCTCTGTTGGACTAAGATAGTGCAGGGTACACTCGCAGACGAGAATCAGGATGGAGGATAGAAGGTCTCCTAATATGTTTTAAGGCATCTTTTCTGATATTTCATTATGTTTACATCAGCTTAACACATATAACATGATCCCCACAAGTTGATAAATTCTTAAAATCTCGCTCCTCTAAAAAGACAAAAACAGAATTGCGCACTTCTGCAAATCAACCCTTCAATTCATCTTAATCAGTATTGTTGTGATTCTGCTCTTTTGGTTTTGGTAGTTCTGCTATGCCTTGATCTCATGTCATGTTAAAGTTCTGTGCCTGACCTAGCCATGTTTTGGATTTCTCTGTTTAGTGACCACTGCCTGCCCTTTGACTACTCTTAGGATCATGTATTGTGTTTTTGGTAATTTAGATTTCATGTTTTATTATTTTTTCATGTCTCAGTTTTAATGCCATGTTTTCATTTCCATGCATTGCACTTCGTCTACCCTGTCTTGTCTTGTGTAGGTCTTTGCCCACGGTCCCTAGTCTTGCGTGCCACTCATTTGGGTGATTTATTGGTTTCTGGGTTTTCAATCTTCCTTCATTATCTCGTGTGCTTCCTTCCTCTCTCTTTTACTATCTACTAACCATACTAACAGTTTGTTGTTTTCGATAATTACTAACCCTCATTAACGTTGTATATTTTTACTAACTTACTAACATGTACTCGGGATTGTACAGCTGGACATACTAATTGACTAATGATCTCTCAGCAGTCGCTCAATTCTAATCTCCGCCTCCTTGCCTATCCCTAATTATCTCTGCTGCAGTTTTCCACTTATATCTCATGCTTTCCTTTTCTTTAGACTATGCACTTTTAATACTCCTTTACCGGAGCTGTTGTTTGTTCATAGGATTGTCTTGTGATCCCTGTCTGCGTTTTGGCATTTGCCAAATTCATGTGATTAGTTTATTCCTCATGTGTCTGTCCCTGATTATTGTCACCATTGATTGCACCTGTTCTCCCTGGTCATGTGTTTACCCCGGATGTGTATATAAGATGTCTGTTTGGTTCACACTATTGTCAGATGATTCTCCCTAGTTTTCTCGTGCCACGGTTCTCGCCTTGATTTCTCAGTGTTTATCTTTCTGACTGGACCGTCCTTGATATTGAGCTTTGCCTACTCCCTGTACTTTTGCCGCATTCTGGTTTTTTGACCTCTTTTGTCTGACTGATTTTTTTTTTTTGTGATTGGTGCCCTGTGTATGACTCTGGATTTCGCCCTTTTGGATTCTGATTTTGGATTGCGAACATTGTACTGTTGCCAGCTCTGTTGGGGGGGGGGTTTCCCCCTTCAGAAATAAAGCCTCCTTTTTGCATTTTACTGGTGTTTGCTCTTGGTTCATTTCGTAAAACCTCACAATTGTGGCAAATAAGTGTTTTTTTTTTTTTTTTTTTTTTTTGCTAGATCTTTGCTTTAGCTGCAAGGAATAAGAAATTCCAAGTCCATTGACTGTGATCTTGATGCAGGGAACAGCCTTAAAGAAATTATCATTGATAATGGAAGTACCTATTACTAAAACCCCATTAGTCACACTTGACTAGACTTCACTTGTGGGGTTTTAGTAATCAGTGCTTCAATTCTTCATTACATAAACAAATTACTTGAGCAAGCAGGCTATTTAGGTGTTTTCAAACTCATTCTATAAAGATGAGATGGATTCCACTGACCTACATTCTGTTTGCATTACGAGGCTGCTGGTGCAAGCCATCAGTTATATCCAAAGCGATGTTTAATAAAGTCTATGATCACTAAGTTAACTCATTTGGTTGTGAAATTTTCAAAATGCGCAGGTTTGTGTTTAAAGGATTGTCAGTTCTAAACGCAGAAGCTTATTGTGTTCAACAAAAATTTGAAAAAATGGGAATCTGCAAGAAGGACTTAAGCGAATTGTTAATTTTGTGTGGATAATGGCTGCCTATTGAATCTCCTCGCCTTGTTATCCCTTTTTACAACTTAATCATTATTGACAATTTGGTATTTAAGTAGCCTAATTAATCACTTGGTTGGGGCCATACTGCTAAAATGGAAAAGAATTGTTCAAGGAAGTAACAAGGAGCTTGTCTGTCGACCATCAATGGAAAAATTTTCAGTGGATTGAAAAAAACAGCATAAGTAGAATGATATACAAGTTTCACCTTATCAAGAAACCTGAGAGCCAATCCTCACAATATTCTAAAGCAGGGGTGGGCAATCGTGGTCCTGGAGGGCCGGTGTGTATGCAGGTTTTTATTCCTATCAATTACCCTAACTAATTGATTGCATGCACAAATATAGATTTTCGCAATGATTCGATAAAAGGAATGTTTTATGAAGGGAGACCAGACTAGTCTTTAGTTTCATGATAATTTAAAGAAATGCGCATGAAACGTCAGATTTCATGAATGGTTTGGCTAATTGAGACAATCAACTAATTAAACACCAGACGTTGGGGTGAAAACCAGGGACAGATACGGCCCTCGCTGCCCACCTCTGTTCTAGAGTATTGGGTATATATGCTAGATTTTCCGATTCCGTGGAACCAGGTCTTCAATTCAATTTACAAAACAACTATAGATTCGTCAATAAGACTTTTTCAGTTTAAATTAATATATACATTTTTGGCCACTCAAAAGATGCTTCATATTTGGGGAATTGAGGAGTCCAACTTGTGTAGATTTTGTGGCGAAGAGGTTGAGTCAGTGGAACATTTTGGTACGCCCCTGTGTAGGTCTGTTTTGGACAGGGGTTCAGAGGTGGCTGGCTTTATATTCAAGTAATTTTACACTGGACTTGCCCACCATTCTTCTGGGCAGTCTAAAAAATGACTCCGGAAAAATAGTCAATATAATACTTCTTGGCAAAATTTTCTTTTTTCATTCAAAATCTGTGGAAACATTGAGGGCAGATATTCAAACTCTTTGTAAATCATCACAGTAAAATTGAATGTATAATGGCACAAGAAAACAGTAGGTTAAGTGTACATTAGGATAGATGGAGGGTGCTAAGAGTAGCAGAGGGATGGTAATAAAAATAACATAAGTAACTGTGTGAGTCCATGAATATATGATATGTTTGTATGACTATATTTGCTAAAGCATGTATGTATGTGTGTATGGGTACATATGTATGTGTATATATATGATGAGCAGTGTATGTACTGGTGCAGGTATGTTGTTAATTCTCATTTCAATTTACTCATCTTTGTATATATTTACATTCTAATTTATGTCATTGTCCTTTCACTGTGTCATCTCTATGTATGGGTTTAGGGTGCTGTGATGGGAGTTAAAGGGTGGTTGTAGGGTCTTTTGAGAAATTTATTGTATTTGAATGAACTCAGTAGACCCCCAAAAATGGGGTGGGGTGGTGGAGGGTTTTAAAAAAGAAGATAAAAAAAGTAGCCTGATTAATTCTGCTACCATTAAAGGTAATCATTGCATATCCAACTGGCGCGTCTCCGTTTCTAAAAGTAGGCAATTTCAATTTTGAAGTATTTTTTAGAAATGTTTTTTCCCCGATATTACATTTCTTGCTAAAAAGTTGCAATGGTTTTTCCAAGGTATTCCATTTCCCGGGATTCAATCCTTACGCAGAGAGGTGCAAATAAGCTTCATCCGGGGATTGTAGTTGTGAGTTATTTCAACCACTGAGCGGGCCTTTCCCCCCAAAAACTGCACTTATGATGCTGTTGCATGAAAACTGAACCATCAGCTGGCAGAATCCTTCACATCACGGACAATGACTGATTTCTGTCCATAACAGAGGTCTCATAATTACATTTTGAACCTGGCAATCACTTTTCAGATGATGAAATGGAAGCTAGTTATGACAGATTATTTTTGTTTATACGCTTCCTCGGCTTGTTCTCTCACCAAATTCCATCCAAGAACAATTTGTAATTCAAAGTTTCTCCTCAATTTCTTCTGGTCAGAGAAAAGCAACAGTGGGCCTTTGCACTTGATATGGCTCATTAACTTTGCAGTGCAAATTGAATATTAAACTGTTAATGAAACAATTTAGCAAAGGTTAATCTGTGTCAAATGAATCCATTGAAACCCTGTTAATTCTGTTAATGACAACTAAACAGAACATAATCTAATAATAAAAATCCTTAAGCCCACAGATGCAAGATATCAGATGATTTATACTCTGCTAATTCATTTCTTGCTGAAAAATAGATCATGGGTTTCTTTGAAACACAACGACATTCCTATTCAATTTGCACATTCCCTTTCATCATAGAACTGTTATGCCTAAAAGTTATGTACGACAAAATCAACCAAACCATATGAAGGAATGTCTTAGGTGGCGGAAAGTATAATAACAAATACATGTAAATTAATGGATAACACAGCAAAAACAAATAGATATACTTCAGAAGGCGGCTGGAGAGGGACTCATTTGGGCATAAAAGTTTTGTTACACAGACCGCACCACAAAGCCTATATGAAACCCAATTTTGAGCAAAGAAACATATTGCCACATTATGTATATAGGTCATGATGTGATTGACGTGATCTCCAGTGATGCCTGGTCGCTATAACATGGCAGCTTAGCCCATGGCTAAGACAGTGTTTCCCAAACCTCTCCTGGAGTACCCTTTGTCCTGTATATTTAAGATCTCACCCTACTTCAGCTAAGGTGATTCAAATGATTCACTTCTTATCAAGCAGCTTCAGGGGTTAATAATTACCTGGTTGTTTGAATCACCTGTGCTGGAGCAGGGAGAGATCTAAAGCAGGGGTCCCCAATCTTTCCCAGAAAGGGCCGGTGTGGGTGCCGGCTTTCATTGCAACCACGCAGCCACACACCTGATGCTACTAATCAAGCTTATTAGCAAAGAGTCCAGGGGTTAGTAGTTTAGTAGTTAGTTAGCTAGTTAGTAAGTAGTTAGTTTAGTTAGTTAGTGAGATTAGTAGTTTCAGGTGTGTAATTGCTTGGTTGCAATGAAAACCTGCACCCACACTGGCACTTTCTGGAAAAGATTGGGGACCCCTGATCTAAAGCATGGAGAATAAGGGGTACTCCAGGAGGGGTTTAGGAAACCCTGCTCTAAGACTTACAAAAATCAATTTCCACTGAATTATAATTTTACTGTTGCATGAGTATGTTTTATGAGGGTTTTTAAAATGCAAAAAGCTGAATGATTATTATGTCATTTTTGTATCTCTTCTGGCAAAACTTTTAACTTGCTCCAAATCAAAACATGCCATTATTTTATGGTCTTATTACATACTATCTCAAGGACTATGAGTTAACATTGATTTTAAATAAAGCAATTCCCAACATACATAAAAAAGGTCCCAGCTCTGTTGGGTGTGTTTTTGTTTTTTTTTTTTTATTTTCAAGAGCATGGCAAAATGGTGCATTGAATACAATGGGTGGGCTATAGACTGGGCTGAATGTGCGAGTTAATTATAAAGGCACAAACTGCATGTCTGCATGCAATTATCAGATGGTAAAATTCTAAATCTGTATGAGGAAGGACAACTGAAAAAACATTCCCTGTGAATAAATTAGCACTGTCATACATTAGGCATCAAGATTGGCAATTCTAGAAGACTCCAGTAATTTAAGTGTCGAAGCACAAATCCTCAACTTTCAGTGCACTGAGATTTCACCAAACAAAAATGAACCAAACCTGAAAAAAAAATCTAATCTGAAACTAGCTGAACCCGTGTGTCAAATGTTGACAACAAAACTTAAAGGACCTGTACTTTATTGGTTTTTTCAACAAAATTTCGTCATGTTGAGGAAAAGAACAAATATCACCCGGTCTGTCTGTCATTTTCTCTAATCATTAACTATGCAAGAGAGCCAAGAATTCCTCACACCCAAACATTTTTTTTGGATCATTTTTTTCCTCTTCTGATATGACTAAGAAAATTTCTGAAATGACTCATAGGAGCGTTTCTGATACCACAGGTCGTTTCCTCAATTACCGTTAAGTAATAGTGGCATTGTGACATTGAAAACAATACATTGTGGCTTCAGTTCAAGTTACTACCACAAAAAGATTAGGCTTAGGTAAACTTAAAGTTAGGGTAAGGTTTAGGATTGGGTTCAGGAGTGAAGGTAAGGCATGGGTAGGCAAAGTTTTTTGATTCTTAAAAAAAAAACAGTCGTGACTCGCCATTGCAAATGTTTCACAAGAATCCAACACCAATCTTCCTAGGGAAGGGCCATAGTTTTTTTTATCCCGACCATCCACCTTGACCATCTCTCTATAAGGACTTTCCATAAGAATGCCATCTGATTTCTTCATTTGCCATGGTCATAACTATAAAAACAATAATAATAATAATAATAACAAGGCAATCGGAGATAGCAGACCTGGCCCTAGCCACGGGCTGACAGACAGACTGACAGAAACACACACACACACACACAGACATGATCATTGCTTAACCTGGCCCCCTAGGGGAGGGGCCAGGTAATAATAATAATAATGCATCAGTTATATGTAGCGCTTTTCTGGGCACTCAAAGACGCTTTAAAATGGATACATTATTCATTCACTCTCACATTCACGCTCTACTATGCATACTAAACATAAATACCAGTTATGTTTACCACTCATATTTATGACTTCTACAGTCGTTTACCAAGGGAGGAAGTCTCAAATTAGTGGTGAGTCCATCAAAATGAGGCTCTGCTCTGATGGCTGTCTCATGTTGCAAAATAAACAATGGCAGCTGAATCCAAAATGTGTCTATAGAGGGCTATATTATGCTGATGGCTCTCCTATATATCATATCATATCATATCATATCATCATATGTTGGTGAAAAGGGCACAAAATCAAAGAATTCAAGAAGAGGACATCTTGGGAAGGGCACTACCACAACAATCCTGTGACAATCTGGCTTCAGGTTTAGTCAGATGTAACTCTACCCGGGTACAAGGAAAAAGTATGATTTTCATGCAGTGGGACCTTAAGAAAATTAGTCTCTGAATCCAGCATGAGGTAAATAAGCCTTCAGTACATGGCTGGTACAACATCAGAGAAGATAATCTGCTCCAGTGGATTTCAGCAGTAACAGCAGACAAAGGACATGCTTCAAAATATTAACTTAGGCCTACGTGTGTCAGGAGGCCATTAACCCAACTACCCAAGCTTTTGTTTTGCAGTCTACAGCCCCTAAATTCAGTGTTCCTGCAAAACCACCAACTGTATTTGTTCCCTTCAGAAGGTCCACCCCATCAGGGAAAAGAAAAAAAAAATCCATTCTTAATGCTTTTCGCTAACCCACTTCCTTGTTGAAGGAGACTACTAATCCAGCAATTAACATTCCACATGCTCACTCCCGATTCCCTTGTCAACCCAGCTCCTTCCCGCCCTATCAAGTCATTTCAGGAACCAGACAACTCCTGAGCACAGAGGTTTATTTGAGATGACATGGTTATTTATGTCAAAATTGATCACGAAAATTGATACAAAAAATGTCCCTCTTACCGGAGTTTTGCCTGTGCTTGAACGCTAAGATCTGTTGAGCTCTTTTATTGTTATAAAACATAACTATTAAAACACAATTTTAGCTCAAGCGCACCTCATTCTCCTTTTATTGAATTATAACATTCAGACACTCTCACAATTGTCTTAATTGTCCAAAACATTCAATCTGTTTCTAAAAATCAATTATTTTAGCTGAGTAAACATTTTTGCGAGGAACAATGACAATTTTGTTGGATTTAAAATTATTCATATTTCTCATGTCATTGCTATACTTGCAGAATATGGTATTTGGCATTGTCTTGCAGAAATAAGCAAGGCATTCCTAGAAAAAGATGTCTGGATGACAGTATACAGTGGGGTGCAAAAACTTGGGCACCCCTGGTTTAAATGTCTGTTACAATATCTCCAAGTGATTGAAAGCAAACCTGAACACTAAATGCTACAAAGTTAATCATGACACTTGCATCACATTTTAAAGCAAGAATGATTGAACTTTTTACAGTTTCAAAATAATAAAGCAAGGAAAAAGGCCTTCTGCAAAAGGGAACCCTGTCAGCTAGTACTTTGTAACTCCTCCTCAGGCAGCTATAACAGCTTGCAAATGCTTCCTGTAGCTAGCTAAGAGTCTTTCAATACTTGTCTTTGGAATTTTTTACCATTCTTTCTGACAGAACACCTCTAACTCAGAAATATTCTTTGGCCTTCTTGCACGCATGACATCTTTGAGGACTCTCCGCAGATTTTCAATAATATTCAAGTCTGGGGACTGTGAAGGCCACTCCAAAACCTTCACCCGTCTTTCCTGGAGGTACTTCATGGTGGATTTTGAGGCATGCTTCATGTCATTGTCTTGCTGTAATACCCAATGTCTCTTTTTAACTTCCATTTCTGGACTGAGTTTGAACATAAGCCTCTAGAATGTCTTGATATTTGGTGGAATCAATTCTTCCTTCCACCCGCACAATATTGCCTGTGCCCCCAGCTGCTACACAACCCCAAAGCATAATAGATCCACATCCATGCTTAACAGTTGGCAATTTGTTCCCAACAAATGCTTCACCCTTTTTTCTCCAAAAATACCATCTTTGCTTGTGGCTAAAAAGTTCAAATTTGTTTTTTTCAGTCCAAAGCACATTGTTCCAATTGGCCTGAGGTTTCTCAAGGTTCTCTTTTGCATGCTTCAGACGCTTAATTTTGTGTTGATGTCATAGGAAATTCTTTTTTGCAACACTACCATGAAGGTCTTTGTATTGTTGTCCTGTGAACAACTAGCCCTGTGTCTGCCACTCCTTTTTGCAGCTCTTTTGCAGTGATGTGTGGGTTCTTCTGAGCATTTCTCACCAGATCTCGGGCCATTCTCTGAAATTTTTCTTGGCCTTCCAGATCTTGCCTTGACTTCAATTGTTCCATTTATTTTCCATTTTCTTATGACGTTTCTCACAGTAGAAGGGGGTAGTTTGAAATGTGAGTTTTTTTGTAGCCCTCTCCTTGTTGGTCGAAGTGAATTATCTTGATTTTGACATCCTTGGACAGCTGTTTAGAGGAACACATGGTTTTTAAAACCAGACACAACAGCCACCACAGGTGGATACTTTAGAAGGCATGGAGTTACTTTAGAATATATAGTTCAGTATATATATCACTGAGCCAGAGTAAATGAAAACCCATCGCAGCATAAATAAAAGATCTCATTTCCACCGAACAAAATTTGACTTCTATACCTTTTTAAGTTATTTAGATGCTGCATGAAACATCTAAAAAATTAGAGCACAGAATCTAATGATTAGAATAAACTTTGGCACTGATAATTAAGTAAATCAGAACAAAATTAGAGAGGAATGTCTATGTGGCTTCTCGGAATCGGCACTTTTGGTACCTTTTTGCACACTACGTACCATTCCAGATTTCTCAGGTACCAAACTGTAAAACTCATTTACGTTCACTTATATGTCACTACAGGCATAAATTCCATCCAATTACAATCATTTTTAATTTCCAGTCCTGTACACATTTTCTCATTCAAAGAAAATACAAAATACATATAAAGTAAATTAAGTTTGACTTCACTGGAGCAGATTTATTAACAAGCAAATAAACAAAAATATAATATCATATAAATACATATATATAATATATATAATATATATTTATTTTTATATCAATACAAAGATAAGGTAAAAATGGTAAAAAGTAGAAAGAACACTGCAGCTATTATATATACCAGAATAATGTTTCTACAGCCAAAACTGGGTGCATGCCGACCCGATCTTTGAACCTGGATCTCCCAGGGGAGAGCGCACCACCCTAGCCACTACTAAACATCATTTGTTGTCTTTCCTATGGTTTCTTTGCTATTAAGAGTGATTCAAGAAAATATGTAACATACCCCAATTTAGCATTTATAATGCTGCTTGTCTCAGTGATTGTGCATTATGGCGCAAGAATTTTCAGTCAAAAAACAATTTTGAAAAGGACTGTTGAATATGTATTGGTTAAAGCTGCAGTCGGTAACTTTGAGGGGAGAGAGGACTTTGCACAAAAATTTGTAAAAAAGCAACGTTCAGATCCCTCCCCCTCCCTCTCAACTGCACTCCTCAGACCCTCCCCTAGAAAGCTACCGTGCACGCGAAGGCACGCGAACTGTTATCCATGCAACTGCGGAGAGATTTTGCACGTTCACATTATGAAAGCGGCCAAGTTGCCGAGGTGAGACGTTACTGTAGCGAACAGTCAACACTGCTGGTCAACACACGGCGCGTCGTTAGACCTTAAAATTCCGGGGCTAATATCACTCCTTTTATTGAAAACAAGTGTTTGCCACCAACATGGCAATATCCCACGCCGCCTAAATTTTATATGTCTGTACAGACGGAGCCCAATGCTACATCCCCCGCTTCGCGCTAATCGCGCGGCGAGGGATGGTAATTAGTCCTGGCAGATTCTAGATGGTTTTCCTTCATTCACACTTTTTTCCAATTCAACAATAATTAAGTGGCAGTTGAAGACACAGCTTCTCTCCCCCATGTGATCTAAAAGCAACAAAATATTGTGCTATATTCAGTACAGAAAAATTATTTAATTATAATTAGGTTTATGCACCATCACTCGGCGATGGCATTTCATAACTCTTCAGCGAATGAAGGTAATTTCGACGACAAGTACATACACCTGTTTTTGCAGCACGGTCGCTCAATTCGTAGTTAAAAAAAAAAAAAAAATTGACCGCTGTCCCATTGGAAAATGTAAACGAACGAAACCACTTACTAGTCTGAAATGCTGTCGCCGAGTGCAGGTGCATAGACATAATTATAATTAAATTATTTTTCTGTCCCGAATGCAGCGCATTATTTTGTCGCTTTTAGATTGCATGGGGGAGTGAAGCCGTCTCTTCGATTGCCACTTGATTATTCGTGAATTGAAAAACTTGTTAATAACTGAAACCTATCTAGAATTAGCCAGGATTAATTATTTTCAAAAAAAAGGAGGAATATTAGCCCCAGATTTTTCAGGTCCAACGACACGCCTGCCAACAAAGGAGCAGAAATAAATCATGTCGGCATAAACAGTAATCTACAGCAGTATGTATTCATTAAAAACCCAGCACACACTTATTTCAGGAAATTACCCTTTTTTTGAGTACAGAAACTGTCATGAATCCAGGTGAATGGTCAGTAAATCATGTATGTCAGCATTTAGCACAGAAACGTTACACATATTTATAAAGACAACAACACAACTGATAAGACTGCCAGATCACTTCATAAAGAGATTTTCTGCTGCTTTCTAATAAAACAACGCCAGTAACGTTAGCCCTAGCATCTGAAACAGGCTAACGTTAGTTTGACTGCAACATCACAGTAACATCACATGCACTCCGGGGTACTGAAACAATGAAAAGACTCTGGCTATTCGCGACTGTGCTTGTAAGCGACGTTCACTCGCTTATTCAGAGAGCGAAAATGGATTGATGCTGGTTAGGGCTGGGGTTAGTTTGGTGATCATGTCAGCGACGCCAACTCGCTTATTTGCAAAGCAAAAATGAACCAACAAATAAAGCAGGGGTTTACCTGTCAAGGAGAAAAGTCGCAAACTCTGCGTCAGTTTTAAATCCTTCCAGATCACAGAGTTCCTTCCACTTCAAAAATCCTCTCCGATGTTCACTCTGGTTTTATCCTGGGTTTTGTTAAATTCTTTCTTTTGCACTTTTTTTCTTCTGGCTTCCTTTTTTACTAGTCTTAGCCATGTGTGCTGTTTCTGGTAACTGAGGTATCGGTATTTTTTTCCTCGCTGATGGCTCTAAGCTCCTGAACCCGCTCTCGGAGATTTGAACTTGAATGAGCACTGGCGTGAACTGAGGAGAAAGGGGGAGGGGGCTGTCTGCAGCGCATGCATGTGCACTGTTTGACGGCTGTCAGACACCATCCTGGCTCTAATTGGTTCTTTCTAGTCGGTCCAAACAATTATTTTAAATTGCCGTAGGAGCATTAGGTAGGTTTAAATTAGCCTTTTTAAATTACAGAGTACTAGTTTTATGTAACACTGTCTGTACACAGTGACAGTTTTGCCAAAAATGACAAAAAGTTACTTTTCTAAAACATACCAACTGCAGCTTTAATTATACCAAAAATACGACTAACAAGCCAGTTAACCATTATATTGCTGCACTCTTTAAGTACATGTGAATGGCATATGGACTCTCAGTTCGACGCACTGGTAATTCAAGGCTCTCTCAGGCTAGGTTTGTGTGAGTAACGTGGTTTAGGGCTCATTAGAAATGTCTGCGCCCATAGAATCAAATGGCCACCTGCAAAGTCTTACTGACTTTATCACAAGAGAGGAAAATACATTGCATGCAAGCTGAATGTTCAGGACCTGACATCCTTGGAACCAACGCCCCTGAAAAAAACATGCATGGAGACTGGGAGATCTAGTTTTGATATAACATGAACACATTGAAAAAACAATAGCAAGCGCAGGATTTTGCCTATCAACGGTAAGAAAAAATTTTTTCTCTTCGCTTTAGAATGTAACAGCAGGTGTATGCCTGCTGTTATTTGAGTGTGGTCTCAGTTTAAATTGACATTATATCGTTGGATTCTTTCTTTCATTTGATGTATTGTATGTATGCATAGCACAAATTCAGTAGAAACACTAGCAATATAGCATATATATTATTTTATCCTACATTTTGCTTGGTGCTTGAATTATATTCGGTTTTGGTGAAAATAGTCATCATGTGCTTTTCGTCCAGTTTCTTCTGGTTTAGTGGATTTGCCGTGTGACGATTTTGCTATTAGGAAACATATGTATTTCTCTATTTATGATGTGTAATGATTGGCCCTGCTACTGGGGTTGGTCGGATTTAAGAGGTTAGGTGATTTGCAGATCACTGTATTCCTTTTCTTAATAACCATTTTACCTATCGTCCCAACTTTTTGGAAATGGGGTTGTAAAATCACTGTTTGTAGTTGGATATAAATCTAGCCCCTGGCTCTGCCCTTATTGTGTCATTTATCTGAATCTCATTCCATTATGATAATTCATGTGAAAGTTAGACAGTGTTTCAGTAATTACTTCTCTAACTTCCGGTAAGCTTTTTTTTCACCTCTTTTATAAGGCTTGTCAATCATTTAAAAATAGATAAGAAATAAGTCATATCCAGTCCTTGGTAATATTCAACTCTTTTATAAAAAGCTTGGACATGAGTATAGTACACATGACTAGTCTATTATTAGAAATGTCGATGTCTGTTAATTTTATTCAGTCAACAGCGCTATTCTACTGGCTACCCAGCATTTAGTTGCTCATAGGAGCTCTTATATGGTTTTGTATAGTTTTACCAATTGTTCATATCATTGACCAAGCAAAGCACACAACGACTCAATCACAACGACATACAAAGCAGAAAAAGTTCAGGGAAAGTCATGGTAAGGGCTTATTTATGCTCCCTTTGCATATAAAAATATATGCATTATATTTAAATCAAATATATTGAATATATCATTATATTTCAAATGATGTAACCCTCACTGTTCACATACGTCAAAGTGTGCTTACATTGGCAAGAATGTTGAGCAATATATCCAATAGAGAGCAGCTCAGTGTCAAATATTTCTGACAATAACAAGCAGTGCGACAGTGGAGGAGGTAGTAATAATGTATTGAAGTAATAATTTCAGTTTCAGTACCAGCTCGATTTCAAGTAGGAACTCCTCCATCTTGTCTATTTCCATAAGCTTTCTGAAACCGTGCAAAAATGCAGAAAAAAATGAATGCAGTGTATGGGTAGTAGGTTCTGTGTGGATCTGTATACATATTTTATGTTGGGCACAAATAAGCCTTAAGCTCTGTAGCGCGCGCGCACACACACACATGCACAAAAACAGAAGTATATGCACTCCCCCAGAGCTACGAGTACACAGGAAACCTCTCCCTTTTGTGTTCATTAGCTGTCCCAACTTTTCATTGCATAGTTTTCATCTCATTTATTTGTTCCCTCTTATCAAATTACTTGTTTGTCTGAAACTGCATGCCTGTATCAATAATTTAATCATGATTTTATTTCATTTTACTGGCGTCTCTCTTGATTTACTTTGCAAACGGCCCATGACTTGGCAACAGCCCTGTAGGAAAAATAATTTGTTTGATCAACTGTCTGTAAACACATACAGGAGCATCTCGATGATGCAGTACACAGTTATACATTTAAATGAAACAAGACAGTCCAATTAGTTCCACAGTCCCTTCATGGAAAATATTGACAATTTTGATTTATCAGCCTGGATGGACTGTAGCCTCAATTTAGACATGCTTGCCTCAGTTGTGGATGATCTAGAAATTCCCAAATGCCTCAGAGCATTATTCTATATGTCACTAAAAGGATAATTAATTTTTTGAGGAGGAGTTCACCCCAAAATCAAAAATACATTAGATGAAAGGTTCCTGCTGCTCAGGGATACAGTTCGTGGGTGTAGTTCACAGCACAGAAACAACTGTGCATCCAGTGTATTCTTGATTATGGATGCATGTACAAGCCTCTCATGCTATGATACGGTGTGCGGATGCAGTTTGATAGAAAGGAAATCTTTCCTGCATTATACAGCTCACAACTAGGTACGCAGATTTCCTGCCTGAAAGATACATTGCTATTGAGTTTTTCGAGTACATGCTCTCGCGCTTTGCGCTCCACAAGCCGAGTGCCATTACTTCCATTATGTTTGACGTATGGCAGACAACTCCATGGCTAGTATCTCCAAAACTCCTCAGCTGACATCAAAACAGTCTAGATGGATAAATAGCACTAGAGGTAAGAGGGAAAATATATATTTTGACTTTGGGGTGAACAGTCCCTTTAACATGAGTGCACTGCTGATTTAAGTATGGGATCACATGTCATTTCAGTAGTTCTTGATATTTTAAGCATTTAAGTGTTTGTAAAATGGCAGATTATATGAAACAAATTTTAAAAAATGTGTCTGCAGGTGCTTTATTTATAATTACATATATTTTGGGGCAAAAATGTTCAGTACCTGCAATGCTCCTTATATTTAAGCGTGTGATTTAATTTAAAAAGTATTATTAAATTTCTTTTGAAATTGTTAAGGTGGGAGATGTAATTCCTGGAAAAAAAAAGTCATACCTCGACCTCCATAGCTCCCAGCCGCACCGTTTATTTTAATCACCATACCCATTTTAAGTGCATAGAATTTATAGTAATGCTCCTCTATTTCTGCTTTTTTTTTTTTTTGGCATTATTTAGCACCCTCTGGAAATAATCAGCAATCAGGGCACATGCTCAGTGTGTGTCGCATTCTTGGCTGGCAATCCTCTTGATTTAATTTGGGCAATATGCAGAGCCACTGCATGTTCTGGTATATTTGTTTTGTTTGTCCCCAAGGTAACCATTTCTTGTTCTCCAGCAGTGCCCCTGACCCCATCCATAGCTGAGAAAACTGCTGCTAAACAATGTATTCACTGTAAGCAAGTGATTTTGGGAGGTCCTCCTGCTATTTGCGCATGACTCCCCGCTTTATTAGTGTCTATCCTGTAATCACAGTCCAGATAGGCAAGAAATTTATGGCAGTGGCTCCTGTTGGTGGGTGACAGGCCCATATGAGACACACGGACATACACACGTGCACACACACGTCTACACGCACCCTTTGCATGCCTAACCTAAACCCTTACCCATTGTAATCGTGACCCCGAAAAGCAGCAGTTACAACTTGCCTGATAGCGTTAACGAACATCTGACGGAGAGCAAAATTTTCGAGCCGTTTATCTACGTTTGCATGCATTTGTTTGTTTTTCTTTTGGCGAATGTCAGGCAAGATCTATTCAACCCAGCAGAAAGCTTCATTTTGAACCTTGAGCAGCAGCGGAGAAGACTTTCACCACAGGATAATTTTCTATTGAAAGGTTTCTATCCATGGATGTCTGTAAACTTTATCCAGCCAGGTGTGACTGCCGCTTCGGCGATAAGTCACAGATCGGACCTGTACTTGAGAAAACTGTCAAAAGTGTCATCACTTTCCAAAAATGTTGCTTGTCTGTATGTTAAAAAGTGTTGTGGACCTTGCTATGTGAGGCTTTTACGAAATGAACTAAGAGCAAACTCCAGTAAAATGCAAAAGGAGGTTTTATTTCTGAAGGGGGAAACCCCCCAACAGAGCTGGCAACAGTACAAAGTCCGCAATCCAAAATCAGAGTCTAAAGGGCGAAATCCAGAGTCATACACAGGGCACCAATCACAAAAATCGTAGTCAGACAAAAGAGGTCAAAAAACAAGAATGCGGCAAAAGTACAGGGAATAGGCAAAGCTCGATATCAAGGACGGTCCAGTCAGAAAGATAAACACTGAGAAATCAAGGCGAGAAACGTGGCACGAGAAAACTAGGGAGAAACGATCTGACAAGAAAGTGAACCAAACAGACATCTTATATACACATCCGGGGTGTGTATACACATGACCAGGGAGAACAGGTGCAATCAACGGTAACAATGATCAGGGAGAGACACATGAGGAATAAACTAATTACATGAATTTGGCTGTAGCCAAAACGCAGACAGGGATCACAGGACAAACCTAAGTACAAAACAGCTCCGGTTAAGGAGTACTAAAGTGCCAAGATAAAAGAAAAGGAAAGCACAAAGTATAAGTGGAAATCCACAGAAACTTGCAGCAGAGATAATTAGGGATAGGCAAGGAGGCGGAGATTAGAATTGAGCGACTGCTGAGAGATCGTTAGCCAATTAGTATGTGCAACTATACAATCCCGAGTGCATGTTAGAAAGTTAGTAAAAATATACAAGATTAGTGTGGTTAGTAATTAGCAAAAACAATAAACTGTTAGTATGTGTTAGTAAGACAGTAAAAGAGAGAGGAAGGAAGAACATGAGATAATGAAAGAAGATTGAAACCCAGAAACCAATAAATCACCCGAATGAGTGGCACGCAAGACAAGGGACCGTGAGCAAAGACACACATGACAAGACAGGGGAGACAAAGTGCAAAGCATGGAAATGAAAACATGGCATGGAAACAAAATGATCTAAGACATGAAAAATAATAACACGATGAAATCCAAACTACCAAAACACAATACATAATCCTAAGAATGGTCAGACAGGCAGTGGTCACTAAGCACAGAATCAAACATGGCATAGCCAGGCACAGAACTTAAACATGACATGCAGAAACGGAATCACAACATGCTATGTAGCAAGTACGAGAATACACACACACGCCTATCATTACTGAGTGATGAAATACACCAGTAATCACTGAAACATGTTATCAGACTAAAATCCATTTGAGAACACTGCGCTAAGCTCCAATATACAGCGCCCTCCATAATTATTGGCACCCCTGTTTAAGATGTGTTAAAAGCCTTAAAATAAATTAAATATTTATTGCAGAAGTAAACTCTCACACTAAAAATTGTAGAAAAATGTAACCTTCAACTCAAGTGAATTTTAAGGGAAAAAAATTCCCTGACTAAGAAGTAATTATTTTTCATAAAATCACCTGTTCCACAATTATTGGCACCCGTAACAATTCCTAGGAAATAAAAGTAATTGAAGTATTTCTGTCATTTCTACAGCACTTTAAAAAGTTGATCAGAGTATCTAGTAACATTTAATTAGTAATTCATCACTTCCTGTTTCCCTGGGGTATAAATATGATGTGACAAAGAAGCCATTTCTCGTATCCACTCTTCAACATGGGAAAGACAAAGAAGCACACCGTTCAAGAAAGACAGATGTGTGTCCACCTTCACAAGTCAGGCAGTAACTACAAAAAAATAGCCACTCGCCTGCACCTGCCCATATCTACTGTCAAAGGAATCATTAAGAAGTTTAAAACAACTGGAACAGTGGTAAACAAGCCTGGAAGAGGATGCAAGGTTATTTTGCCACCACGCACAGTGAGGAGGATGGTAAGAAAAATATAAAGTTTTCCAAAGCTCACTGTTAAAGGATTGCAACAAATGGTAGCATCTTGGGGCCACAAAGTCTCCAAAACAACCATCAGTCGCTATCTGCATGCCAACAAGCTGTTTGGGAAGCATGCACGGAAAAAACCCTTTCTCACTCACAATCATAATCGCAAACATCTGGAGTTTTCTAAGCGGTACTGGGATTTCAACTGGGACTGTGTGCTTTGGTCAGATGAGACCAAGACAGAGCTTTTTGGCAACAAACACTCTAAGTGGGTCTGGCGGAACACAAAAGATGAGTATGCAGAACAGCACCTCATGCCCACTGTGAAGTATGGGGGAGGATCGGTGATGCTGCGGGCCTATTTCTCTTCCGGAGGCCCTGGGAATCTTGTTAGGGTGGATGGCATCAGGAATGCTTGGAAATACCAGGATATTTTAAATCAAAATCTGGTCGCCTCTGCTCGAAAGCTGAAGATGGGTCATCGCTGGGTCTTTCAGCAAGATAATGACCCTAATGAGGCCAAATCTACACAGAAATGGTTCACCAGACACAGGTTCAAGCTCCTCCCATGGCCATCTCAGTCCCCAGACCTCAACCCCATTGAAAACCTGTGAAGTGACCTGTAGAGGAGAGTGCAGAGGAGAGGACCCAGGTCGCTGGATGATTTAGAGAGATTGTGCAAAGAGGAATGGTCAAAAATCCCTATTTCTGTATTCTCCCATCTTGTGAAACATTATAGGAGAGGATTAGGTGCTGTTTTGTTGGCAAAAGGGGGTTGTACAAAGTATTAACATGAGGGGTGCTAATAATTGTGGCACATATGATTTGATGTAAAATAATTCTTTCTTAATGTGGGATTTTTTTTCCCACTGAATAAATGCACTTTAATTAAAGGTTGGATTTTCCTCTTTTTTCATTGTCAGTGGTCCTACAGTATATCATTTAGAAAAAAACTGAATTTACTGGAAGTTAAAGAACACATCTTAACCAGGGGTGCCAATAATTATGGAGGCCAGTGTAGGTTTGACAGCCTTGATGCATGAATTCTTTATACAGCTTAGTTACAATCAAAAGCATTACCCCTGACATTTTTCAATAAGCTTTAAAACTTGGAGACTTTTATAGAGACTCTTAGCACTGAAGGAATGAGAATGAATTTATTTTTGGCTCAAAGACTGGGAGCTGTAGTTCTTTGCTGCCAAAACTTAAGCCCCTTGCCACTGAAATAAATGAACAAACTGCATGATGAATAATTCTGTCGTTTAAATCAGTGGCCAAAGGTGTCTGCGATACTTTCTTTGATACTATGAGGGAGTGACATATGGGGAATATACATCGCAAATTAAGGACCAGTCATCTAGCAGATTGGCTGGGGGCATATATTCTGCTTACTAGAACAAACCTCTTTTCCACTGAGTAAACATGTAATTGGAAAATATGCACATTATTCATAATCAGAGCCTACGTTTACACTCCCCGTGTGGGATGTGTCTAAGAAATTGCTCATTAATGAGGCTGTTCATTTGACTAATACACTCACAGCATTCACCCTGGCTTCCTGACCAGTCCTGAATTTTTAAAAAAAGGTTCACTCAAGTGAGGGAAGGAGGGGAGGATTGTTTGCTGTTTGTTTCTACAGAAAGTGCAGTTTTTTTCTTCCTACAGCTGCACTGGTGGCAGTGCAATATGTGAAGGTCATTCTGTTGCGGGAATAAATATGCGCTGTATAGAGACATTGAATGAACTGTTGTGTAGCAGGAGCAAATGGGCGTTGTAAAGAAACACTGAATGAACATTTCGGGGGGTGGGGCATGACATGTTGGTGTATTATATTTGGATGTCTTTGAACCTTCCTCCCCTCATAGGTGCTCCAAATCTTGTCATCACGTCATACACAGTGCCACGGGCAGTGAAAGGGTATAAATGCACCGGAGCCCCGGCCAGGTGTGCCTCTCCTGCAGCAAAACTCAGCGACGAGAATCTGACCGGTGTTTGACAACCAGCTTCACTTCCACTGCCTCATAACCGGCTGATCGCCTGACACTTTTGATTTGACGCACTCAATTGCTTCTGTGCAGGAGAGTATTTTCACCTGTGTTCCGATAGCGTGAATATGGAGGATAACCTGAATGTTTACACGTGTGCAGCGATTTATTGCGTCCCTCCCCCATTCGATAGCCCCGCGGTGGCTAGTGAAGATCAGATGAGGACCAGTGGAGAGAGGAATCCAGCTACTGACTCATTCAACGCTCTCAATTAGTCAACCTAAGGGAAGTAACCATACCGATTTGTCAATCCTGATCATATGCGTGAGCCGAGGTTGTGTTGTCGTGGTGACAGATGCGCTACCTCCTTCTCATGGCTGCGGACGCTGGTGCCGAGGGGCGGATTATAGACCAGGCGACTCAAGGCTTCGCTACAGTCTGACGTAATCTGCTCCCCCTTTGCGCCTCTGGATTGGTGGAAGACTGTTGGCTGGGCCGTGCCTGGTGCAGGACTGTTTGTCGCTTTTTACTTGCTCCTATTTTAAGTGGGACTGAGATGTTATATTTATGATCTGCCAGCTATCAGTTAATAAATTGTGTTGAGGTAATGCCCTCTACCTCTGCATGCCCTGGGGAATGTAGCAACCAAGTCTAATTTGTCACTGTCTGTGCATGGTTTGGGAGAGCTTGCGGGGTATTGTGTGGCCTTGTGCTTTTGCGATAGCCTACCTTTGTGACATTCTTTGATTTGTTGTGTGGTATGCTGCTAGACGACTGTAATTGGTGTAAACCATCTTGTGACTTGTAGTTAAGATTGGAAATAGTGTTAATAGTTTGCCTGCGGTTTTGGAGTTAGACTGGGCATCAAGACTGGGCACCAAATTCAAGTATCTGCCAAATCACCATTTTAGCCTTCTGGTACAGGGTGGCAGTATATTGTAGCCTCTGCTAAAGCTGTACTTTGAAATATTTTGTTTTAACCCTGCTCTTGTGAGCTGTATTAACCCTCTCCAGGCTCATGTTGCGAATTTGCAACAATAAATTAATTGATGACTGATGATAAAATATAAAGACCACATGGGAAATGGTTTGATAAAGTTACTCTTCCAGCTCAGTATTGCAAAAATACAACATTAGTTCCACCTGCAGCCACTAGTGTATGAGAACTGTTCTCCACGGATGAAAGATTTTCATATCTCAATATAATAAATTGGGCTGGAGAGGGTTAACCCTAAATTAGTGTATTGGCCTGTGTCATATCCACATTGATTTTGTATTTCAGTGTACCCCAGGTAGATTAGTTATTAATTCTCAGCTAAGCTGGAGCCCCTAGATGCCACCTAGTGGTAACACATAGTACCTTCCAGTAGGGGAATCCCCCAGACTTTATATATAGCTAAGTGCATATGCTGATATCCCGCTTACACCGCACCACTAACTTGTGCTAGTCTCCTCTGGTATAAACTGAATAGGCATTTATATGTATGAGATGTGTATGTTTTTTGACCGAAAGATCGATTTTTCATCTCTCTTCTCTCCTGACTCCTTGGTTTTATGATTGTATTTTTAGCAAGAGCTAATAAAAGCCTGTTTTTATAAAGATATGCCTGTGCTATTGCTTTGTGTCTCAAGGGTCATAGGTGAAAACCTGTTTGTTTCCCGTTACATTTCTGGCGTAAATCGGCAGGATCCTTGATACAAGTAGCAGGATGGGAGGTGGAGGGCAGCCGCAGGGAGTGGGAACAAAGCCCCAAAGTTCTTCTTCCGGCTTTTGAGGAGAGCAGTCGCACTTTATCTCTGCTCCTGCCTGTGTCTTCTTTCTTTGTCCTGTTTTGTCGTGTTACCCCCTCTTTCCTTTGGACGTTCCGTCTGCTTCAGAGGCTCTTCAAGTAAGATGGAATTAATTAGCTGATCCCTGAATGTAATTGAAAAAATATTTTCACTGAAAAGTGGAGCACCTCGTGAACCGCGTTGTCCGGATGGGACTATTGCAGCTGGCTACATTCGGGACGCGTGGTCGAGATGGCAAGTTCTTTGTCTGGCAGCACTATCTCTTGAAGACGTGGAGGATGTTTATCTTTCTGGATTTATGGTGACGGGATTTCTCCTAATTGGCATGGGAGTTACTCTGATCTACCACAAAATACGTGAGCTGGGAGCGAGAAAAATGGCCCACACGCTGCCTAGCACCGAAATTATTATGGAGCGCTTCAGTGGAGTATCGGAGAATGGTGAGTTGCTCAAAAAGACTCTGGGATCATCTGCAGAAACACACAGAGAGATGGACGCTGTTTTGAGTCAGTGTGGGGAGTTTGTGCATTTGACTGTGATTTTGGGCATGAGACTGGATGAGAGGATGGGAGAACTGGTGGCCCTGAAGCGTGAAGCAAAAAATTTACAAAATGAATAGCGGATCAATCAAAATTGCTTGTTCCACCCGAAATTGAAATAGAATTCTCAGGAGAGTGAAGACAGCTTGCAGCTCCCGAAGCATCCGCCTATCAGCCACCGCTTCTTATACACTCATAATTCAAATCTTCTCAACTTCAGAACGAGGGCGAAGGATACCCAAACATGAACAAGCTTAGAATCTTCCTGACAAGCGCCCGTCTGGCCAACCAGAGGCACCTAAGGAATGAAAAAAGCAACTTATATCACCGTCAGACCCTTCCCAATTTGCATCCCTGCAGAGTATTGCCCAATTGTAAGCTACTTCTAAAAAAGCTGCAGACCACTGCCGGTTGGTACGACCGGGGCTTGAACCCGCGCCGTGATAGTCACTTCTGCTTTGCAATGCGATGCTTTCACCAAGTGAGCTTTCTGGCAGCTTCCATCCATAATTAATCCAGGATTACACAGGGCGGCCAGGCTCCATCGACAGTCCCCGGTGATGCTCCTTCCATTCGCGGAGACGATAGTCTGGGCTTATGTGCCACAAGCTTCTGGTCTTCCTGGCCCTGTTCAAATTGAAGATCTGGATGGACTTGGTCGAGAGTGGTGAGTTCCTTGGATCCAAGGGGGCAGAGTGCACCTGCTTGTCTGTTCGCCTTGGAGCTGCCTCAGCGATGCCCTTTGGTTGCCGTGGACCAAATTGACCGGCAGGAAATCAAGGGAAGGCACACTGTAACACTGCGTAGCACTGGCCCTCAATCAGTCGAGGTGGACGTCCAACAGGCTAAACAGACTTCATGCGACAACCCTCCAGCCCTCGCACTACGACTGGAGGCTGGACGAGCGACAGCAGACACAACTCCAAGCTACAGAAATGGCCCCACGTTTTTGCCACCCATGACGAGGATTTTGGTAGAACAGCTGTTGTCACGCACCAGATCCCCACTGGCACAGCGCCCACAGTGCAAGAATGCTACCGCTCAGTGCCCCCCTGAGTTGCGGTCATTACTGCAAGGGATGCTGGACAGTGGGTTAGTCAAAGAGAGCTAAAGCCCGTGGGTGGCACCGGTTGTTTTGGCTTAGAAAAAAGAAGGATCGTGGAGATTCTGGGTGGATTATCGCAAACTAAATGTAGTGAACCACCAGGACTTATTTCCCCTGCCACATACTTAAGACTTTTCGTCATTTCCAAGCACTGCGCATGCGTGAACGTCGACCCCTTGTTCACCACCAAATTTGAAAACACGTTCACCCCGATTTTCAGCGTCGACCCAAATATGCTCACCACATTGACTGTATGACGTCATACTCTTCTCGAGATGGACGATACCATGGAAAAGATCCTGCTAAATCTCAGCAATTTTCAAGTAAGTTCATCTCTTTTACATCAAACAAATTTATAGTTATGCTTTTGACTTTCGGTGTAACCCTGGGACGCTTTCAGTTTCACTTTTTCAGTACCATACATGTATTTACTGTGCAAATGCAGCAAGTGCAATGCTAAGCCCAGCCAGGATAAGCTAAGGCTAAGGGAAAGGGCAGACAAGCCGCAAAGGATCTAACTTAACAGTTACTTACATAGTTAATAAACTAGATCTGACTTTGTTACTTGTTTGTGTAGTATGCTACTTTAGTAAGAGTTCTAAGTTAGCCGCATTAGATTTTTGGCTTGAGTATGTCAGCAAAGGAAAGAGTCTCTAGGGTACCGTGTATAGTATCCATGATTCAGACAGACGCATTTTGCATTAATATTTTTTTCTCCAGCATTTAACTCCGCACACAGATAGACGCACAGACTAAACAAACTGGCCAATGGAGAAATAAACATGTGGAGCTACTGTAATGAATGTGCTTTCATATCCCCATTAGCTTCACACGCACACTGTGCTGTACATGAATGAGTTGCGGCGGTTCATGACTGTCAGGCCTGGGGTGTACGAAAGCACAGTGCCTAAAAATGTTACCTTAAAATGCCGCGTTTTATGATGCTAAAATCATGTCACCAAGCAATTCAGAAGTTGTACGATACCCTCATTTTCCATTGACTTTGCACATGTGTCCGAATCTTGGACGACTTCAACACACTTTTCAAGTTGTTGATATGAAAATACATTTATCAATATTTGTAGCTATATCATTAATGAATCCCATTAACTGAAAAAACATAAAATTGGTGTGCAATGCACGGAATACCCCTCAGCCCGATGTCGAAGTTTTTGGAGACACCCGCCCACCCGCACGAAGGATAGCAATACCCCGTCAGCCTTGAAGGCTGAGGGGTAAAAATGGGAGTTTTCATGAAAAAAAAAATAAAAATCCTTGAATGTCTGAATCATGGCACATTTACTATATTGCCTTAGTAATGAGATTGTCTAGAGCCATAAAGGGTCAATTTAACTTGGGGTTTAGATCTAGATCTAGGCCTACAGCTTTTAATGCAATATTCTGGATATATTTTTGATGTAGAATTTGGTTAGTCTAATAGTATTACTCAAATTGCTGTTAAAGGTCAGGTGGATTCTGGCAATACTGACAAAAAAGAATTAGACTTAGAGTTACAACTGTTTGCCCTCTAAATTACAGCCAGGGCAGACCATTCCAGCAGCTCTCACAGAGCGAACATGTACCCCATCACCCACAGTCTCAGAGCAGTTTATCACATCACAAGCACCATCAACTGGACCTTCAACATCAAAGACATAAGTACAAATTAGCAAATATGTCTAAATTTAGATGTAGAGGTCTAGGTTTAGTTAATTTACCATCGCAGATAATTTTTTTCTTCTTGTTTAAATTCCTGCAATCTTTTTCTTGTATAAATTCCTGCATGAGTGGAACAGCACATGCACAGTGGAGTTCACTTCAATCACATTTTGAATTTAGTGTATTGTTAACCAGTTGTAACGGTTAGTTTGTCTTTATTTTCTACATATTGGAATAGACTCTAAAGAGCACAATATGTGAGATTCACTAATAAAAACATATTGAAGTCTTTGTGACACTCATAATATTCATTCAAAATTTCAGTATGGACAAATAAGAATCTGTGCTGTACTTGGCAGTCATAAATAAATGATTAACAGTCCATAAGCAAATTTACATGACATTTGTAAACATTAGGTTGATAAGTAAGTTTAACGAGTTTCACTACCCATGGAAATACTGTTCCAAGGTAGGAGGATCAAGTCCAAAGAACCTTGAGGTTGAGTTCCCATACAGACAAGCTGTGGCATGCACAAATAGACGCTAGGTGGTGCTACAGCACTTGCCCCTTTGCCCTTTATCAACGAAAGTGCCCTTTTGAAATTTTTTTTTTTTTTTTAAATGATTATATTTTTTATTATTATTATTAACACTTTAGTGTGGCCAATGTTGAAATGATCCTTTAGAAAAGCTGTCCGATTAAAAACTACTGAAAAAAATGCCCCGAAATGGGCCACCTCCTCACGCACTTCCGACTCTTCCTTTGTCACGTGAACACGCGCGCAGTGTATATAGATGCGCTGCAGGAGCATATCAGCTGAGCGACTGGAAGCCACGGTCTTGTGCCCCACCAGCCAGGTAACACACAGATCAAGTGAAATCGTACAGCCCAACCTGTAATCATTTTGTTGTGCGGTTGCATGTCTCATACACAGTGACGGTCCATCGGCAGAAACACAGGGCCAGCAATAACCTCACCTTTCACTTCTTAATGACAGACACCTCTCGCAGTTTACCTCCCCGATTAGCAACGGATGCTCAGACTGATTAGAGGAACCAACGAGAATCTAACTTGTTTTTGAAAGCCATGTTATACATTGCACTACAAAATTATACGGCGTTTAACTTACTTCCGCACACCAATGGCTACGGAAAAAATATCAATAGCCTACATCTTTATAATTTCTGAATTTGCGTAAATTAATTTGCAACGTTCATTGAGCAATTAGCCATGAGAATCTGTTCTATATACTCCGAATGTGATCGCCAAAGTGCGTAGTAGCACAGCTGAGTGAAGACGAAAATAATTGCTGTGAAGTCCGCGAAAGTTTCGGATTTTTTGCAGATTGTCATCCTTGCGGATTCACATCAATTTTATCAACATAGCCAACTGGCAATCGCTTTGTAATTAGTATTTCTTAATCATTACGTGTCACGCATTGGTGGTGGCTATTCTGTTAATTAACTGTTTGATTGTTAATCAATCAAACCTGATCGCAAACAGTTTAAGAGCAATTATCCGGGAAAGGGTGATGTTACTAAAGGCCTTCCTGGCATCTGACGGTACACCACTGCTCATACAGCATCAAACAACTGAGCATTTTTTAGCCGACTGGTCACCTGTTTAGCTAGTTTAATGCTGTAGCCCAAACAATGATAGATAACGTGAGGAAGACCACCACAAACAATGTCCGTCGACTTTGCAAATCTATCTGTTCAGCTGAACGTTTTCTTTTGTGTTGGTTTTGTTAGGCAACATAAATGAACTCATAAAGAAGAATCAGGCAGTTCCCCATTGCCTGAGAAAAATATCCCCATTAAGGCTACCCATGTGCCTTCTTGTGATGAATGACGATAGCCATGAATTGCATTGAACATGTGCGTGTAATGTTTATTTTATTTTTTTAATCTCACACTATAATAACATGTTCCACGTGTGCAAAAAAGTGCCCTCCCCCTCCCCCCTGAGCACTTGCCCCCCATAATGTCTGTGCACGCCACTGCAGACAAGTGTGGGCATCGGTGAGGAGTCCTGACATCAAGTACATTTTGCCGATGGCTGACAGACCAACTTTCTGATTCTTTTTGTCTACAAATTTGAAGTTATTCCCAATGTCACTGAAGAGCCATTCCACACTCAACCGCACACTGCTCATCAACCGATTGTACGCCTCCTGGTCTGCTGTGATGTTGTTACCTTTGAAAGGGACTCTTCAGATGGACTCGTATGGGGTGCGCCGGATCCCCATGTATGCTCAAAACTCTGCCCTCCCAATCATGTGAGTATCGTTCCATGTCGTCCAAGAGGCCAGTCTCGCGGGGCATGTAGCTGTCATGCTGCCTTCCCTCTATGGGCCCAAACAAATGGGTAATCATCCCATTTGCTGCTGTGACATTCTGATTCTTTAAGGCATGTACACATTTGTGGCCATTGTACACAATACGTTGGTGTTCACTGGGGCAGCATATGGGTCTGACCGTCCACAAACCCCCAGCAGTTCTCAAGAGCAGCACCTTTCTCCTTCACTAAACCAGCAAATTGGGCCAGATTCTCTGGGGCCAACTATGGCTGATTAAGTGTACCCAACAAGAATGGATAGTTTTCATGAACAAAATCAATCATGTGTGTAGTGATTAAACACAACTGTGGTACACTGCGGCCAAACATCTTAACAAGATCTCCACACCTACATGGATAGGAAAACCGAGCCAGCAAGACATAAAAAGCCTCCAGTCCATTAACCCTTGATCCATTTTGGCACTGGATGCGAGCAGGAATTTGAAGAATTTCCTTCAGGTGGTAGATGCCATCCTTCTTGAATCTGGAAAAAAAAAAAAGTCTGGTGTAAACTTAAACTTTGAAAGGAAATGATGAAGGAGGAGGAGGTGGTGGTGGTGGAGGAAAAGAAAATGAAGGGAAAGAAAAAGGAGAAGAAAGGTAATCTCAAAATTGCACAATTGCAACAAATGTGATGAACTGTTTTTATAAAAGTAGTTATATGTGACCTAGATGTAGATCTTGAGCTTCTTGATCTACATCTAATTTTTCTATTTCATTTAGTCTAGATCTACTTACAGCCCCATGCACATTGGCAAATGCCTAAGGCAATTTTGCACAGTGGCCATGTTTCCACACATAAACATGCCTACATAGTGTGCACAACGTAATCAACAAGGTATACTAAAAAAAAAATTACTAGTCTAGACCTATATATTTAAAAAACTATCTAGACTCTGTATGACATTGACAAATCAAGTTTATCTGTATATTCATAACAAAAATTACATGTCGTTCATCTTTCTGACATAAATTATATGAAAATTATAGCATAAAGTAGCTCTAGGTTTGTATTATCAAATCCTATTTGAGTACTTCCATGTGTACACACTGTGCAGCAATTTGACAGGCATAATAAGCCATAAACATAGATAGTGCCACACCTCATAGCCATGCAAGGCCAACGGTACGCCGCGCCATGCTACCTGAGCAGGCCTGGGCATCAAAGTGGCGTTTGACGCGAAGCTCCAGCGGAGTGTGGTTTGCGGCCCGCGCCTGCGAGTTTCTTCGACTTACCTGAAGTATACTTTGCACTTGTCGCTGTTGTACGTCTCTAGATCAAATGGCTCATGGCTCGAGTATTTGACATCGGCATTTACGGGTCGATTAGCATCATAATGAAGCACAAACTCATCATCGTCAAGCACATCGCTGAAATATGCAAAGAGGATCGCTTCTCGGACTCGATGAAGGTTCGCCATGATGGTGCGTTATAGGAGTTGTGCAAGACGTTTCATCACTTGATGCATGACGTCATCATGTTCACTCCTCGTCGACTGGAATCGAAAATGATTTCAGCGGTGGGTCATCATGAGCAGTGAACACGTTGACAGTCACCTGCAGTCGACGTGAACATGGTTCCCTTCACTGAATCGAAATGTCACTAATGAAGAATTGCTAACCAGTCTCTCCAAGTCGGTGTGGTACTCCACCTTGTACCTAGTGAGCGGATACAGGAAAGTGGAGGTGGCAACTGAGGACCAGGAGAAGACTGCCTTCACCACCCCTTTTAGGCCCTACCAATTTGAGAGGATGCCATTTGGCCTCTGTAACGCCCTGCGACCTTTCAGATGCTTATGCAGCGCCGTTTAGGTGCCCAGGTCTACAATCAGGGTAAAAGAGGGCTGGAACAGTACGGAACTGCATTCCGCCACCTTAGTCTGAATTTAAATATTCATTTGACTAAAACTGCTTCCACACCAGACACGAAATGAATTTTTTGCGCGACAGATTTACATTCCAAGTCAAAGCAAAGACACAAATCGCGTTTTTGTGTAATCTGTCGTGCGACAAATTTGTTTCGAGTCCAGTGTGAAAGCGCCTTAACAGTTGCGCCGCAGACTAAAGATAATTTACGCATGCTGCTTTCAATTACAGCCTGTCTGCCACTCCCTCAAATGCACCAAGATGCTTAACAAATCACAGCGCAACATCAGTCTCTGCTTGCCCCGCCTTCACTATAACACGGCTGTATTATACTGTAAGTCATTTGAATGAGTGCATCGGTCACGTTCCAGCCTACGAGGAATTGTCAATGTTTGAAATTGTATTTATAGCCAAAGTAAGTAGATTAACTTAAGTTGTAGTGGATGGTGAAATTTTGTAACATTAAACCCCTTTCTGTAGATGTAGACGCTCGCGTCTATAGATATGCAAATTTAAGCACTTAGTTACAGTACTCGACCACAAGATGGCACCCCCGGATCAGCTATTGAGTATTCACAAGCAGGCAGAGCTGAAATGCGATTTAGAGTATGGAGAAGTTCCCTCCAATCCCTGTTTTTCAGGAGTTGCATGAATTAAACTCCTCAGCTAAGCCTGATGTGCAAACTGGTCAATATCCTTGCCCATAGTATCGATCCAGTAGTTTTAAAAAATTATCATTTGCGACAGAGAAAAACTTAGTACTCTGTAGCAACCATTTTAGCTGCAGTGAGCCAACAGTAGTCCAATTAGTGGAAAAAAAAAACGTTTTGTGAAGCAAAACATCCGACCTAGTATTGATTCTCTCACATTCTACTGTCAATTACAGTCGTCACACACAAAATATTCGTAGATCCCTCCCATGGGTTAACGCTTGTATTCCACCATTGACAAATTCAGCGCTCCTTTCTATCCACCCAAGTACTGGTGTCGATAGCCAGTCACTCAATTATTTACTCAGATTCATCTGCGTAACTCTACAGTTATAGTTCACGCCCTGGTGAAGCTTCCCGGTAACGATGTATTGATGGACTCGTTTCTTATCCAATTCCCGAGTGTTTAAACTTTCTTCAATAACAGAAATACATTGATCGGACAATAAGAATAGGATACAAAGCTAAGCGTAAGGTCGGTTGTGTAAGCTAAGGTCGGTTGTGTTCTTCAAATGTTGGCCACGGTTGCGCAGCTGAAAATGATGCGATATCAAAGAAACAAAGACACCCGAAACCGGCCTGAAGTGTTCAGTTTCATTTACGAGATACATGTTGTATGGACGCTGTCAATGGGAATTATTCCGAATGAAACAGTACTGGAGGGTTCCTTCTACCCGATACATCTGTCTCTGGAGGAGGGCATCAATGAAGAAAACAGGTTATACTTCTACTCTGTTTGCATTTTGCTCATTATAGCTTTTTGCTTTAGAATTTATACCGCGTTTAAAGACATCAAATGCCGAGGTTTTCGTTTCTCCAAATGCATGCTGCCCACGCACGTCGGTAGATCCCTCGGTACGTTCAATACACCATTCTGTTGAATATGGAAGTATATGTCGTTTGATTTTTCCTGAAAGTGACATTTCTGTTCTATTAAAATAAGGTGTATTTCAGAATTCAGATATTACTGAGTGAATGAGTTTTTACCCTTATAAGGCGTAAGGTTATGAGCTTGGATGTGAGAGGGGTTAGCTTTTCATTGCATGTCATAGCTGTTTAATCGGCACTTTATTTAATGCTTGTGTGGCAGGCCGAAGGAGGGCCCGGGCGGGGACTTGACCCTCCAGACTCCCGGGTAAGAGTTGTGCGCGCTGACCACATCGCCAAAGAGCCAGGCTCGTTGGCAAGGTAGCCAGGGCACGTACTTTTTAGGAGACACTTCCAGTGACAGGACCCTTCAACTGTCACACTTGGAGAACAATAATGTTAACTTTATTATGGAGAAAAGGCATGTTTTGTGTTTGGAGAGGTCACTAGTGACCAATGATGTTTAACTGCACTGATATTGATAAATTCATGCTAAACTCAACCAGAAAATCATTAGTTCTTCATTTGTCAGTATTATTTTTTTTTTGCTAATGCAATGGTGAATTCTCATGAAGATTTTTTTTGTTTGCAGCCCCTTTTCTCCACTAAAATCATAAAAATAAACTGAAATACGATGGGAGTCGAAATGCTTCAAGTGTCTAAACTCAATTGAGCCAAGGTTTTTCTGTCTGTGAAGCTGCATTCTTGAACTAGAACGGGCACTCGGTAGAGCGCATACCTTCGCCGACGCCACTGGCGTTGGTTTCATGCCGATCGGATAAAAATTGACCGAGATATGGCCGAAAGTCGGTTTTGACCTTTTCGTGGCCTTGACCTTGACCTTTGACCCGATCACTCCCAAAATCTAATCGATTGATCCTTAGGTCATGCCAAATCAACCCACCAAATTTTATGAAATTCCGTTCGGTACTTTTTGAGTTATTCGATACACATGCATACACACAGACAGACACACAAACAAACTAGAACGGGCACTCGGTAGAGCGCATACCTTCGCCCACGCCACTGAATCCCTCGCCACTGGCGTTGGTTTCATGCCAATCGGAGAAAAATTGACCGAGATATGGCCGAAAGTCGGTTTTGACCTTTTCGTGGCCTTGACCTTGACCTTTGACCCGATCACTCCCAAAATCTAATCGATTGATCCTCAGGTCATGCCAAATCAACCCACCAAATTTTATGAAATTCCGTTTGGTACTTTTTGAGTTATTCGATACACATACATACACACAGACAGACAGACACACAAACAAATAAATACATGGGGATCAAAACATTACCTTCGTCAGCGAAGTCGCTGGCGAAGGTAATTATAGAGCCTTAAATCAGGTAACACCTAAAAGGCCAGATTTGGCTTCTGTGCAAAGGGGTTAACAACTAACTAAAAGGGTTAATGTTAGTTGCATTAGGCTATGTGCAAAAGGCTAACCAGGCTGCTTACCAGCTAGCTAGTGCATTAATAAAATTATTAACGATTCAGTCAAAGTCTGACTAAGACTCAATTGCACCGATAGTTATGTTGGTTTGTGTTTCTGGCTCAGCAGTAACGTTACTTGTGCATATCTTTATTTGCCATCTACAGTCGCCAGCTAGTTAGCGACAGAGCCACTTGAAAATCATTGCACTGAGCAGCACTTAATGTACCTGGCAAGCAAGCAAGCTATATTATGCTGGCAGCGTCCAGTAGTATCCAGGGATGCATTTCCCAAAAGTATAGTCGCTAACTGCATTAGAGTGTAACATTATTAGAGATCCATCTTCATACATATAGCCATAATTTTGCATTGGAAATCAGAACATTTTGGAAATAGAATATGGTTTATATGTATTAATTCTTCTCTGATTTCCGGTATTGTTCCCACTTCATTTAAGATGGCAGAAATCAAGCCGCTGCTTAAAAAACCAGATTTGGATCCCACAGTCCTAGCCAATTATAGGCCAATCTCAAACCTCACATTTTTATCGAAGATCCTTGAAAAATGTGTCGCCCAACAGCTCTCTTCTTTCCTGCAAACTAATGAGGTATTTGACAGTTTTCAGTCTGCCTATAGAAAGCATCACAGCACTGAAACAGCCCTCACTGTTGTAGTAAATGATCTGCTTCTCTCTATGGATAGTGGCCGCATCTCTGTTCTCGTCCTTCTCGATTTAAGTGCCGCTTTTGACACTGTAGACTACCATATTCTTCTTCGTAGGTTGGAAAAATTAGTTGGTATTTCTGGACTTGCCCTTTCGTGGTTTAAGTCTTATTTGTCTGATAGATCTCAGTTTGTCCGGGTAAATAACAAGTGTTCAGAGTATTCCAAGGTTAACTTCGGAATACCGCAAGGATCTGTTCTGGGCCCTTTGCTTTTTTCTCTATACATGCTTCCGCTTGGAAATATCATAATAGACTTGATGTTAAATACCATTGTTATGCAGACGACACGCAGCTCTATATATCCTTTAAACCGGGTGAAAATGATCCGGTTACTAGATTAGAGATGTGTCTTAAAGCTGTGAAAGCTTGGATGACGCAAAATTTTCTTTCACTAAACCCAGATAAGACTGAAATATTGGTACTGGGTCCCAAATCTCTTAGGGACTCATTCATTAAGTTTTCTCTTAACTTAGATGGTCTCTCTGTTTCTGCCAGAGCTGTCGTTAAAAACCTTGGGGTGACTCATGATTCAGAACTCTCTTTCCAGGCTCACATCAACAATATCATCCGAGTGGCTTTTTTCCATCTTCGAAACATATCTAAACTTAGAAAGATGTTGTCTCTTCAAGACGCGGAAAAATTGGTTCACGCATTTGTGTCTTCTCGGCTGGACTATTGCAATGTCTTACTGTCTGGTTGCACTAGCTCAGCCCTGAAACGTCTTCAATTAGTGCAGAATGCTGCAGCTAGGGTTCTGACTAGGACTAAGAAATATGATCACATTAGCCCGGTGCTCAAAAATCTTCATTGGCTGCCTGTAAAATTTAGAATTGAGTACAAAATATTATTACTAACTTACAAAGCTTTAAATGACTTGGCCCCGGAATATCTTTGCAGTCTTTTTATTCCTTACTCCCCACCAAGATTACTTCGTTCACAAGGTGCTGACTACTTGAAAATTCCAAATATATCTAGAATTACACTTGGAGGCAGAGCATTCTCTTACAAGGCACCAATTTTATGGAACAATCTCCCAAGACAAATTCGGGCTTCAGACACACTCTCTATCTTCAAGAGTAGGCTGAAAACTTATCTTTTTAGTCAAGCCTATGATTAGTTTATGATTGGTTATGTGTTGGCTCTGGTGGGACTAACTACAACCTTGATTTATGATATGTTCACGATATTGGAAGCCAGTGTTATGTAAATCCATGTGGAACCGGTGGTACTGAGCATGCATTAACGGTGCCAGTGGGGCTTGCTACAGCCTTAGTCACTGGGGAGGTCCATATGGTACTGGTGTACTGTTAAGCAAATCCATGTGGAACCGGTGGCACTGAGCATGCATTAACGGTGCCAGTGGGGCTTGTTACAGCCTTAGTCACCGGGGAGGCCCATATGGCACTGGTGTAGTGTTACGCAAATCCATGTGGAACTGGTGGCACTGAGATAGCACTTACACGGCACCAGTGGGGCTTGCTACGGCCTTAGTCACTGGGTAGGTCCACATGGTGTTGGTGGTATCTGATTGAAAAATTACGCAGCCTTGGTCGGATGGAATTTCAGGGCCTCTGTCCAGCAATAAGTGGATGAAGGATACAAGCTTTTGGTCGTTAAAATTGCTTAAATCCATGTGGAACCGGTGGCACTGAGATTGCACTTACACGGCACCGGTGGGGCTTGCTACAGCCTTAGTCACCGGGGAGGTCCATATGGTACTATTGTTTAGAAAATGAAAAGTGATCTAACAGCCTGGAATAAGTGTTGGGCCTCTGTGCTGCAGGAAGTGGATGGAGGGGTGTTGACTGTTTCCTGACCAGTCTGCTTATAACTTCTCACTTGGCACATGACAGAGGACGGTACTTTTATTATCATGCAGTAGTTATCCAGTGCCTCACATCCCTCTCTTCTGTGTCTCTTTCCGAGGATCTTTCCCTCCACTTCCCTGAGTCCTGGACCGTATGAGCCCTGTCCCTCACCATGAGCGCTGGCTGCTGCTGTCCTGCTGTCCTGGTCCGATCCGATCCGGCCCTGGTCCAGTCCTGCACCATCCTCGACTTGCCACTTTCTGAAGCTACCGTTGCCACTGTTTAGATGGACTTAAATGGAACTCTTCTGTCTTTTCACTCCCTTTTTACTTTTTTGTTCTTAATTAGCAAGCCCGCGGAGGATGGGCTCCCCCACTATGGCCGGGTTCCTCCTGAGATTTCTTCCCACTGGGGAGTTTTTTCTCACCACTGTTGGAGGATTTTTCTCCCTACTGAGAGTTTTTTGCCTCATTTGCTGTAGTGGGGAAGAGGCTGGGCACTGCCTTTTTATTTCTTTAAACTCTCACTGTAAAGCGTCTTTGTGACAGTCTCTGTGAAAAGCGCTATACAAAATAAATTGAATTGAATTGAACATGTGCAGTGTAAGGACAGTGAAATCACAAAAAGATTAATAGATTTCTGTTACTTGATCATTTTGTTAATTATGTAATAGTTTTGTATTTAAATAGTTTACTGTTTAATAAAATGAAAAAAAGTTCTGTAAAATATGTTCACTGTCATACTTCCCATTATTCTGCAAGTTTTCACCCAAATCTATCGCTGCTTTTCTCTTGCTATGCCCACTTCCTGATTATGAGAATACGAAAATTCAACGTCATAGTCCCAATGGGCCAAAAATAATGCAAATACAGTTATTTGCAATTTTTTGTGTAATTTACCCCCACTGTGACGCAACACCGAATTTTAGGGTTCCCCACCTGTCAGATCCCACTTTAACCTCTGTCTATGATCACTTACTCATCTAGCTCCATGATGTCATCGTTTACTCTGCCCACTTTTACACCCACTTGCAACACTTGGAACAGGTATTTCATCACCTTAGCGAGCACTTAAAATTGCAGCCACGTAAGTTCCACCTGTTCCAGCGGCAGGTGGTGTACTTAGGATATGTGACTAGTGGACAGGGGGTGGCAACAGACCCAGAAAAGAACTACTGTCCGACAGGTATGGTCCTTACTTGGCTTTGCCGGATACTACCCGAGGTTCATCCAGGCCCTCTCTAAAATAGCAGCCCCACTCCATCTACTTCTGCAAGGCCAAGCAGACCCTCTGCCCCAATACAGTGGACAACTGACTGCCACAGAGCATTTGACATCCTTAAGCAAGCCCTCCTCAGTGCCCCCATCCCTATGCAGACTTCCAGCTGTCATTTAGGCTGTACACCAATGCCAGCCTAGTGGGGCTTTGGGTTGTCCTGGCACAAAAGCAGGATGGACAGGAGAGGGTAATCGCTTACACCAGCCGCAGCCTCCACCCCTCCAAGCGGAACAACCAAGACTACAGCTCTTTCAAGCTGGAGCTGCTGACCCTGAAGTGGGCAATAACAGAAAAATGCAAAAATTTTGTGAATTGCGTGGGGCACGCAAGTGACTGTCTTCACGGATAACAACCCCCTAATCCATCTTCAAACTGCTAAGCTTAGAGCGACGGAGCAGAGGTGCGTGGTGCAGCTGGCCAATATCTCTTACGAGATCCCCTACCAGCCGGGGCCCACCAACTGAAACGTGGACGTGTTGTCATGACTACTGGGGGAAGCTGCCTATACCTAGCTGCAGACCACCACCTGCACCGTGTCAACAGAACCAACCTGTACAGAACTGTGGGGACAACGACAGATGGAGGATCCAGATCTGCACCTTCATGCCTGGTGGGGGAACTAACAGACCTTGGCGCAAGCGCCTCGTTCCTGGCCACATCACTGTCATGACAAGAATGAAGGTCAAGCACACCCTCGAGTGTAATAATGCTTAATGATGCAATGGTCTTATTGAAAAATTCTGGCACTAAAGTCACATTTCTATTTCACATCCACTCATGTAAATTCACTGAGCAAAAATATAAACACAACACTTCTCAACACTTGAGAAATATGACCATGTTCAGAAGCTCATTGTACTTTCATTGAATGTAGACAGATTGTATGACTATATTGCAATACATTTCGATCAATGATTTAAATAGACAAACAAGAATTTCGCAATGGCTTGATGATAAAGGGGATGGGGTCTATTGTCCAAATTTCACAAATCAATACGGGTATGTCCGCCTTTGGCCTGCTGCATTGCTACACATCTCTGCTGTGTGGACTGTAACTAATGGTCAGTGGTAACTTGGTGGACAAGTTTCCACTTCTTTTCAAGAGCTGTGTGGAGTTGGCGGCTATTGGCTGAAAATGGGAACCAATAACGAACTCATTGCTTGTGGACATACCAAAGATGCTGGAAGGGGAACAAATCCGAAGAATAAGCCACCCATTCAAGTACACAAATGTTTTCAGGCTCAAGGAATTCTTTGCATACACGCGTGACTTGGGTCTGGCATAGTCATGCTGGATGGTTATTGTATTGATGGATGAATGGTAGGACGATAGGCAGCAGCATCTCATTGTGAAATCACACTGCATTCAAGTTGGTGTTCATCAATTGCAATGTCCTTGAATTATTCCCACCCAAACCAGAACTCCACCACCTTGTGCCACTTTGCGCACCACAATGATGTCAGTATAACGATCCTCCATCCAGCCGCTCTGTGAAGTTGGAAACGAGACTTGGAAACGTCCTCCATTGTGCCATTGGCCATCAAACGTGTCTATTCACTCAGGGGAACCAATTTTTTCATCGAGCTGAGGAGAGGTCCAATCCACAAAGGGCAAAAGACGTAAAGATATGGACTTCCTGGAGATTATTTTTCACGGTTTCAGCAAAAATGGGGTGATGGTGGGGACCAGCTGTCTCATCTGCAGTGGGAGTTACTGGTCTCAGACGATCACAGAGATAAAGAGTCCAGATATGGCGGTCTTGGGTGGGAGTTGTCACGCATGGTCTTCATGCTTGCTGGCGGTCTGCTGTCTTGCCTCATTCCTCAAAAAAGTGTTTTATGCAACTTATTGTTGAAACACGGACATTAAGAGCCCTTTCAACATCCCTAAGAAACATTCCTGCATTGAGCATGCCAATGGCACGCTCCCTGATGGCTCGAGTCATTTATGGCAATTTGAACAATTGCAGAACTGGGACTTTTGGGATGGCCTTTTATTGACCAGAGTACAGGATGTGCCTGGGCTGACTGTACCTGATTTCAGTAGCTCTGGATCATGCCCCACCTGTCTGACAGGCCAATTTTGACAGAGGGCATGAACTTGACAATAATATGGAGAAGGTGACAGAAATGCACACAGACCAGAGGCACACAACCTTGGTCATGTAAATAAACCCAATTAAATCACCCTCAGAAATAATTATGCGTCACATTGAAATGAATAAACTGTTGTGTTTATATTTTTGTTCAGTATATAATAACAACAACAACAATATAATAATAATATTATTTCCATAAAAAGACATTTGTTTATATGTTGACAATGTTATGTTTTTAAATACAGTCTAGGATAGCATCAGTGTATGTCATTTATTTCAGGGCATCTTTAGGATAAAAATAGGATCTTTAATAGCATTAAATTAATTGTCCCTCAATTCGGACAGAAGCTTATTCCTCTAACAATGGAAGATCTGCCATTGTCAAAATGTGATCACGGTCGAAGTGTCCATAGCTATCTATATGCTGAGCAACAAAAGAAACGCAAGCTAGCAAGTTAGTTAATGTGCTCTTATGCTTACTCAGTCGAGGGGACCGCCAAATAAAGAAGTTTGATGAAACGAGTGTAAATGTGCACGCGGTAGTAATAAATTTGATTTTCTAAATTAATTACGCGCAAACTTATTTTCCAGTCTGCCTTTAATTTGGCTAACTTTTGTTTCTTTTGTTGATCAGTATATATCTGACTGGATGAGCATCTGACATACACTGCATTCTGCATATCTGCCAAGCTGCGCATTGCGCTTAATGAAATGGATTGTAATTGTCAGCCGTCTGGCCTGACAAGCAGGTTGTTTCCAAATAAGAGTAACTAATTTTTCAACACAGGTGCAATTTATTTATTTATTAAATAAAATAATTAAATAAATAAATAATGACATCTGTGTAAAGAAATTAATTACACTTATATTTTGAAACAACCTGTTTTTATTCATTTATTTAGTCTAATTTATTTTACTAATAAGAACAACAACTGCATGACGTCCGCATCGCTGCATATGGTTTATTACTCATTTTGACACCTGCACTCGTTCCTGCAGGCTGTTCGCTGTTTTCAGATTTGCGTACACCTGGTCAGAGCTGGCGTGAGATTTTTGCGGACCGTTCGACACGTTCAGAGATTCGGCGTGCACCCATTTTTTTGGTGTACGCAAGTTTGATAAATGAGGGCCATTATGTGTATGTTGGGGTTTCACAAGACAACACACACTACTTTCACAACACTTGGAGTGTTTTGGAAGCATTAAAGCCTCATCTTTTAGAAATAATTCTGAAAAAAGACAATCACAACATTTTACTAACTTTTTTACCAGCTGTTGAGGACAGTATCTTCTGCTGAACCGGGTGATCTGTTAAAATCACAGGTGCATATAGCCACTGGGTTTGTATGTTAGAAATACACAAGTATTACTTTGTTGTAGACTAACTGGCATTATATAAACTAAAACACCAATATTATCAATGTTTTATGGAAAATATAGCCTAATACGATGTTAAAATGCTGACTTTTATTTTCAAATAACGTGAAATTTTTTCTGCCGGCCACCACCTCCCCATCCCTGCCCCCTGGAGAGTGAGCCGGTCAAGTTCTAATTTCTGGGCCACTTTTGCCCCAGTCCGCCCCTGACTACAGCGCACTAAAATGTGACACTATCCCACTCCCACAAAAATACTCCTGTTCCATCTGAATCCCATGACAGAGTACGAACCCCAATTCCGATAAAGGTGGGACACTGTGAAAAATGTGAATAAAAACAGAATACAATGATTTCCAAATCCTTTTCAACCTATATTCAATGAAGTACACAGCAAAGACAAGATATTCAATGTTCAAATTGATAAAATTTTTTTTTTAAATTGTGGAATTCAGTTATAAATTCCTTATAATTGCTTATTGTGTTATTAACTGCATATCATTTGAGCAGCCTGGGTCAGGCATGATTGTTAAACTTATATTATCTAGCTTTTATAATTAAGTAGAAAAGACATTAACTGTGTTTATTGTGTAATTATTCTATCTGAAACCTTGAGGTCCAGCTGGACCAAGGAGTGTATTTGAGTTGTGTGTTGTTAACCCAGGAGACAGTTCCTGCAAAGCCTGCAGAACCGTGAGATAAACAACAGGTGATTGGGGAGAGAAAAACTCCTCTGTACTGCAGATATGGCTGTCAGGGTCAGCCGTACGTGGGATGCCAACACCTGGGTGAGGAACAGCTGGAACCAACATGATGTTTTTCAGCCCCAAGGGGAGGAGATTCTGGCTTTGTGCTTTTACATATATCCAAAGCAAAGGAGAGCCTGTAACGAGACCCTATTCGCAAATGGAAGTAAAGGATCCTATTTACTCCCATCTTGTCTGATTTCTTTCAGGATTACAATTTAAAATTTCCTCAACAGAAATATTCACTCATATTGAATTTGATGCCTGCAACATGTTATTAAAAAGCTGGGACACGGGCAACTAATGACTGGGAAGGTTGAGGAATGCTCAAAAAACACCTGTTTGGAACATTCCACAGGTGAACAGGTTAATTTAAACAAGAGCCATCTGGCAATGGCGGATCCCCCCGGCTGTAGGTTGTGTAACAACCTTTAAAAGGCACATCTACACATCATGATTGACATATGTGTCAAGTTTGGTGAAGCTAGCACATATAGTTTCCGAGATATGCCCTGGACAAACTCATGTTTTCAGGCAGACAGACAGACGGATGGACAGAGGGATAGCTATATCCCCCCGCATTATATGCCGGGGGGATAAAAAGGTGAGTGTCATGATTAGGTATAAAAGGAGCATCCCTGAAAGGCACTGTCATTCACAAGCAAAGATGGGGTGAGGTTCACCACTTTGCGAACAAGTGCATAAACAAATAGTCCAACAGTTTTAGACCAACATTTCTCAACGTGCAGTTGCAAGGAATTTAGGGATTTCGTCATCTACAGTCCATAAGATCATCACAACATTCAGAGAATCTGTAGAAATCTCTACACGTAAGCGGCAAGGCCAGAAACGAACACTGAATGCCTGTGACTGTTGGTCCCTCAGGTGGCATTGCATTATTGACCGACATCATTCTGTGAAGGATATTATGTGGGTTTAGGAACACTTTGGAAAACTGCTGTCAGTTTGCACAGTTTGTTGCTACATCTAAAAGTACAAGTTAAAACTCTATCATGCAAAGCAAAAGCCATATATCAACATCGCCCAGAAAAGCTGCCAGCTTCTCTGGGGCCTAGCTCTTCTGAGATAGACTGACGCAAAGTGGAAATGTGTGCTGTGGTCTGACGTGTCCACCTTTCAAATAGTTTTTGGAAATCATGGACGTCATGTCCTCTGGGCTAAAGAGGAAAAGGACCATCCAGATTGTTATTAGATTGTTATTAAAGTTCAAAAGCCAGCATCCGTGATGATATGGGGATGTGTTAGTGCACCTTCTAATTAGTGCACCATTAATGCTGAAAGGTACATACAGGTTTTGGAGCAACATATGCTGCCATGGACGAAACGGCGCTCTGCGTCTTACCTCCTGTCAAAACTTTTCGGATTGCCTGGCTATAGAGCCATCTAAAAAACAGTCTCAATTGTGGGAACATTCTGAAATGATGCCACCCAATAAGATAAATCAAATTTCCAAGAGCCTTATTGTCAAGTCTGATATTCAAACAATGAACAGCCTAGTTTACAGCCCTCTGAATAAACATAGGAAGAATAAATCACACAGATCTCACTGTGATTTCACAGGTACAGTGTTTGCTCTGTCCTCAGCAGCTGACGTATAACCGCAACACGTCATCAATGTTGAGGCATTACAGAGCCAAACATGAAAACAGTCAACCTTTTAATGCTACCGGGATGACCTGTCCATCAAGTAACTGAATGTAATATTTGTTTGTAATACTCCCTGAAACAGACAAACAAGTGTGCACCCTAGACTGCGCTGCTGTTACTGCTTTGGAACAATGAGTGGAGGTTGGGGTGTATTTCAAAAAACACGGAAGGAAGTTGGAAACATGACATAGTGTATGTACGTGTGTATGCACTACCGATGCATCAGAAAGATGTGTGTGCACAGTCAGTTACAGAGCCGCTCTCACACAGGATAAAAACTGTTTATACTTATAACACTTACATCTCTTCCCTGTCAGCCTTCTACATTTCTGTGGAAAGCTAAGTTAATTTAATCAGTTTTCTGATTACTATTTTAGGGGCCAGGAAGCAACAGCTTGATGAGGCACCGGTGGATTTCAATGTCAAAGACTCTCAGCCTTTCAGTGTCGTGTCTGATCCCGGTTTCTGTACATTGGTGGCTAAACTGGATCCTACAGTACATACATTGTCACCTCTAGAAAGGCAGTTAAAGCCACGGTGGAGGAGCGGTATGTGGAAGAAAAGGAGAGGACAAAGGCAGCATTGCTAAACAGCAGATATGTGGCCCTCCATAAACATGGATGCATATCTTGTCACATGCCATTATATTAGTGATGGTAAACTTTCCACCACCCTTTTGGGTGTATGTCCTTTTCCAAAGTCTAATACAGCAGAGAATATTGCTGGAATTGGTCAGGAGCTAATGGAAGAATGGGCAATACAGGACAAAGTGAGATGCTTGCTGACCAATGCAGCATCAAAAACGATTGCTGCTGCAAAAATTCTGCAAGTCAGGCATGTGGTCTGCCTTGCACATGCCCTGAATCTAATTGTAAAAAAATTCATGTAAGGGTTTTCACCCTGCAGTCCCTCCCCTGCAGCTTGTTCTCACCTCCACCGTAACGAGCTGCATCTGTTGCTCGTTAAGGTGGAGGTGATTGTCCAGGTATATAGGGCTGGCGGTAGCCAGTCCTCATTGTCTCTGTATTCTGGATTTTATGCCCTGTGTTACTGCTTCCCACTTGTAACTTTGGGTTTATTTCTTTTATCAAAGTTTCCAGTTTTTTTACAGCCTGGTGTTTGGGTCCTATTTTTATCTTCAGGCCCATGGTCCTAGCTCTAGCCGGATTTATATTTGTATCCGGCGGGAGCGAATCCACGGATGCTACCCCTGGCCTTGACATCATCAGATTAAGCGCAAGAAAGATGGTCACTGAGTTTAAAACAAGCACCATAGCAAGAGAGACTGCAGCAGGTGCAGGTGCAGGTGCAAATGGGACGCCCTGTCATTAAACTAATAATGGAGGTGGAGGATTCTGCAGTGCCTGGACGAGCAGAGGGATGCAGTGGCAGTGGCTCAGGCAACACTGACCACGGATTTCTCTCTGACTGCTACTGAATATGAAGCAGCAGTCCAGTGTGTGAGAATGATATCACCATTTCAAGTGGCCACAGTTGAGCTCTCTCAAGAGCAAAGAGTGTCAGGCTAGAAAATAATTCCACTGATTCATATACTCATACACTTAATGAAATGATTAATCAAACCACAAATGACAAGGCAAAACAATTGGGACTAAATCTCAGCCGGATGCTCACTGAAAAACTGTCTGGAGTAGAGACCAAGAGCATCAGTTTGCTTGCAACATTATTGGATGTAAAGTTTAAAACACTTAGCTTTCACTATCAAGCAAATGCTGATGCAGCTGTGCGCTGCTTGAAGTCAGAGTGAGCTGCCTTATTCCGAAATACATCCCACGACGCAGAACCATCAACACCGGCAGTGCAAGAACCTGCAGCAGCTTCCACAGGTAGACCACGAATACGATTTCTATTTCTATATTTATTTTTATTCATTTACACTTTATAAATGTCTTGTAATGTCTATTTTCAGGCATTGACCTGTGGAAGCTTCTTGACAAAGATGCAAAAGATGGCAGACAGTTCAAGAATGCCACTGCAGATGCCATTGAGGTTCAGCGATATCTGTTTGCTCATCCTCTGAATAGATCACAAGATCCCTTCGGTTACTGGATGGTGCACAAATCCCTGTACCCAAACCTGTTCAACCTGGCCAAACAGTTCCTGTCGACACCAGCATCTTCTGAGCCGTGTGAAAGGGTCTTCTCAAGAGTTGTCTCTTACATATATAAACCATATACTGTGGAGAAACAGACATTTTTATTAAAAAATAATGAAGTCATGCAAGCACACCCAGCAACCTTTACACCAAACAAAACGTAATAAAATATCAGGTTTTATGGACATAGCAAATATTTACTGGCTTCAATGAGGTTGTGGATGTCATTATAATATAGGCTAATAGTTGTAATATAACATGAATTATTAAGATAAGGAAGAAAAACAACAGACACTTGTAAAATGAAGTTAGATTTCAGCTTTAAGTAATTTACACAAAAACAACAAAACTCAAAGTGCACAGGCAAGGTGAGTCAGCCTCACCTTTGCAAGGCTGTACAACAACCCCTGTGCCAGCAGATGTCACCCACGTGCTCAATGAATGAAGCTTCGAGAAGTGAACCAATTTTTAATACAATGGTCGAAAAGGATTAAAAAGCCTCATGAAACCTCGTTTGGCCATCACTAGCAAACAGTCATAAAAATCTGCTGTCTTTGTCTGACTGCAATTTAGAGCAGAGCTCACCAGAGGATTGTGCCCCACGCGATGATTACCCCCCTCTTGCAACTCAATGCAGACTGGTTTTATATACTCTACATCTGGCCTCTCCTTATTGGATCAAATAAACAGTCTGAAGCACAAGACAAATCTATAAACTTCACCTATAACTCAAGTCTAATAAACCTAAGAAAACATTTCCAAAACCATACAGAAAAGAATCTGCATCAACAAGGATAACCGTACATCTCTTCATATTGAGAAAATAAAAGTTAACAGGTGAATTAGTGGTATGCCCCAATGACATCTCCCTCACTGTAAATGCAGCACTGCAGACCTGCATCACTCCTTTGACTGTCAGACCAAGAAACATGATATGGTAAGTTGTGTGTTTGTAGATTAGCAGAAATATGTTTGAACCTCTGTTGGGTTAATTAATTTTTGTTTGAACCAAACCTTTGTTTTGTCGTTTGTAATATGGACTTCATTTGTAGAATGTTTTACTGGTCAAAATGTCACTTCAAACTCCCTGAATACCATGTACCATGCATGGTAGCAAACAGACTGTTAGGACTACATGTCATGCCCACTAAGAAAGAATTGAACTGTGCAGAATTTTAATCATAGGTACATTTTTACATTGAGAGACAGAATATCACGAAAAAATCTAGAATAACAAAATTGTACAAATTTTATATATTTATCATATTTTCACGTTAAATAAGTATTTGATCCATATGTGACAGTTGATGGGTCTTGTCATGAGAATGCTTCAAAAAGTACGCGCCCTGGCTACCTTCCAATATGGTCAGTGCGTGTGACTCTGACCTGGGAGATTGCGGGTCAATTCCCTGACAGGGCCCTTCTTCGGCCAGCCAGACAATGAACAATAGGACTTAATACTTGGGGGAAAAACCTTAGTTGGAAAGCACAGAGGTCAGATGTTTTTTGTATTTTTTCACCAAGTTTGCACAGATCTTGGGAGGGATTTTGGTCCACTTCTCTTTGCAGATCCTCTCCAAATCCTGAAGGTTCCGAGGCTGTCGGAAGGAGGTTGTCACCCAGAATTTCCCAGTACATAGCTACATTCATCCTTCCCTCAATACGGTGAGGTCTTCCTGTCCCATTAGCTGAGAGACATCCCCAAAGCATAAGGGATCCACCTCCATGCTTCACAGTGGAGATGGTGTACTTGGGGTTGTACTCAGCATTTCTCTTTCTCCAAACACGGCGAGTCCAGTTGATGCCAAATAGCTCTATTTTGGTCTCATCTGACAACATCAAAATCTCCCAAACCTCCTCTGGATCATCCAGGTGTTCTTAGGCAAACTTCAGACGAGCCTGTACATGTGCCTTCTTCAGCAGAGGAACCTTGCACGCACATAAGGATTTCAATCCTTCACGATGTTGTGTGTTACTGATGGTTCTCTTCGTGACTGTAGTCCCAACTGTCATCAGGTCATTAGCAAGCTCCTGCTGTGAAGCACTGGGCTGATCCCTGACCGGGCTGATTCTTATGATCATTGATATCCCACGAGGCGAGATCTTGCGTGGAGCCCCAGACCGAGGGAGACTGGCATTGGCTTTGTGTTTCTTCCATTTTCTCATAATTGCTCCAACAGTTTTTAACTTCTCACCAAGCTGCTTGCTTATTTTCTTGTAGCCCATCCCAGCCTTGTGCAGGTCGACAATTTTGTCCTTGATGTGCTTCGATAGCTCCTTTTTCTTGCTCATGGTGGAAACGTTGGAATCTGATTGATTTTGTAGATAGGTGTCTTATACATTTACATAACGATTTAACAAGTTGTTTGGGCAATGAGCTGGGCTTAGGAGTGCTTCTCAATGGAAAACTACCTGATCTGTGGGAGCTAGAATTATTGCTGGTTGGTAGGGGATCAAATAATTATTTCATGCAAAAATACAATAATAAATATATAAATGTTTATTTTTAAATTGTGTTTTTGTGATATTCTGCCTCTCAATGCTAAAATGTACCTATGATTTAAATCCTACAGTTCCATTCTTTACAAGTGGGCAAACCTACAAAATCAGCAGGGGATCAAATACAACCCCAATTCTGATATAGTTGGGATGAAGTGAAAACTGTGAATAACATCAAAATGCAAAGACTTTCAGAGAATCAGCTGAAAGAACATTTAGCAAGTAATTAAGTTACAGTAACTGGCATCAGATGTGTAACAAGATTGGCTAAAAAAGGGATGTCTACGAGTGACTGAGTCTCTCAGAAGTAAAGATGGCCAGAGGCTCTCAAACCTGTGAAGGTTTGCGAAAAAAAATTGTGGAATACTTTAAAAACAATGTTCCTCAAATTCAAATTGCAAAGGCTTTTGTAAGATTTCGGGTTTTCTCAGCGTGTTCCCCCGATTTGTCTTTCTATGAAATGAACTCTTGATACTACCGTGATCCTTTTGTGTGTATTTCAGGAGGCTGAGCGACCCCAGCCTCAGTAGTCCAGACATGACGTCACAGGAGCAGTGGGACATCAGACAAAATCAGGGGAGTAAATATGTCTGCTGGGACACCTTAACTGTGGGATCTTCATTGTAAAAGGACTGGATTCACTTTACACTGATGGACAATGACGAACATATTTTTGCTACTGCCGAATCACAGATCGCGGAAGACATTATCGTTCCAATGAAATCGGAGGATAGGTGGAGAATTTTCCCCCAAAATTGGCTCATCAGTGGGGTTTTTCGCTTCACCCTGTCATATCAGAGTGGACCTTTTTGGGACTATTTGCAACCTCTGATGGCAGCGTATTTAATGGACACAAATCAATTTAGGACCCATTATCAGTTTAACTCAGTAAAACTCATTTTAATGTGAGTCTTGTTTTTTTATATATTTGGTCCTTCGTTTATTTTGCTTGTCCCTCCCGAATGTGATGGTGATCATAGATGTCTGTGGTGATCTTATGATCAGGCGGGGGAGTTGTAAATTTTAATGTTGCCCCAATTGTCTTTCATCTTTTCTGAACAAATGGTGAGCTGAGAGAGCCAATTGCTTTCGGCCAAGGACATGATTGCCACTATACACTATAGTATCTATGCAAATCAACTGGGTACCGGCGAACGGCCACCATTGATCTTATTAAATTAAGATGAGGTGTTTGGACATTCTGTAGCAAGAACCGTCTCCTCCGGATGACCTGGTGGGGGGCGGCTTCCTGGCCGGGTGTTATTTGTCACTCCTTCACACTACTTAAACTGCCTATTTTCCTTCATTCTGTGTGTGATGTTGACCTCTCCCGTGGGCACAACTGTTTTCCATCACAACTGAACCTTTAATAAAGTCCTTCACGTGTCTCATCATTACTATTGGCTCTGTATACAAGTTATTTCCATCCAGAATTAATCGTGAATTAAATAGCCTGCTTTGGAATCGCAGAATCAGTGGCAAAAGAAGAATCTAAACAACAGATTTTATTCACTTTAAAGGTCTCATTGTCGACAATGCGTAACATCATCAAAAGATACAGAGAAACTGGAAAAATCTCTGTGCGTAAGGGACAAGGCCAAAGACCTTTACTGGATGCCCGTGATCTTCGAGCCCCAAGATGCCACTGCATCACTCACAAGGATGATTCTGTCATTGACATTACTAAATGGGCCCAGGAATACTTCAAGAAACCACTGTCTGTAAACACCGTTCGCCGTGCCATCCACAGATGCCACCTGAAACTATCATGCAAAAAGGGAGCCATTGTTGAGCATGATCCAGAAGCGCAACCGTGTTCTGTGGGCCAAGGCTCATTTAAAATGGACTGTAGCAAAGTGTCCTGTGGTCAGACGAGTCCAAATTTGACATTCTTGTTGGAAATCATGGGCGCCGTGCCCTCCGGGCTAAAGAGGAAAAAGACCACCCTTCCTGTTATCAGTGTTCAGTTCAAAAGACAGCATCTCTGATGGTATGGGGATGCATTATTGCATATGGTGTGGGACACTTGCATGTTTTAAAAAGCACCATGAATGCCGAAAGGTATATAAAGGTTTTAGAGCAACAAATGCTCCCCTCCAGATGACATCTTCTCCAGAGAAGGCCTTGTGTATTTCAGCAGGACAATGCAAAACATACTGCAGCTATTACGACAGCATGGCTTCGCAGTAGAAGAGTCCGTGCCCTGAAATGGCCTGCCTGAAGTCCTGATCTTTCACCATTCGAGAACATTTATCACATAATAAAACAAAAAGTTTTTCAGGAGAGCCAAAACTCTCCAGCAGCTGGAAGCAAGAGTGGGATCAAATTCCAATGGCTAAACTCAAAAAACATGTCTCCTCAATGCCCAGACGCCTCCACTCTGTTAAAAAGAAGAGGGGATGCAACACCATGGTAAACAGGCCCCTGTCCCAACAGGACTCTCTTCTAAGCAGTCTGCGTGGATGTGACTGGTTGCTGTGAGTTTTTTCTTGTTTCTTGGTAAAGGCAGTGATTGATTTATACAATATAGCTTAGTGCTTAATGTCTGAATGCTGTCACTGGGAATTTGTGGGGGGTTACGTTATGACTTCTTACTGTTGCTGTTGAGTCACGGTGAAGTTTAGGTTAATTGTGGCAGGGTTACTGAAGGCCTAGGTGTAAAATGCACGGCCCGCCACTGATGTCGAGTGTTGACTGCACAGAATTTGTACCTGAGGCTTTAGGTTTGGGCACTACAAGTACAGTTGGCTCCAAAGTAATGGCCTGAAAACCTTTTTTTCAAATTAAAAAAAAAATCACATTTGCAAAAAATATTTTTGATTGACATTTCTAATTCATAAAGGGTAGGAAAACTTTATTTTGCTTTTCATTTCCGCAATGTCTTTGTAGCCTTTATTAAATTAATTACATATTTACCAAGGAAGCAACAGAAATTGTTATTAACTTGAAATTGTTATTACTGAGTCGACGTGGTCTACAACATCCCCCGCCAATTGTGTGCTTCTTATTTTCGAACTCCATCAAGGCCTTTATGGTCTGAAGCTACACACCAAATTTGGTTGTCCTATCTGTAATAGTTTCTGATAAAAGATGTCCCCTTTCTCTCGGACGGACAGACGCACACACGCACGGATGGACGGGCAGAGGTCAAACCTATATCCCCCTCCCACTTCGTGTTGGCGGGGGATAATAATTTATTTTTACGGCCAGACCTTAACCAACTCTAAGCAGGTATGATCAAGATTAATTTTGTTGATGAGCAGTGCCTTGACAGAGAGCAGTTTTTTCACTTTTTTTTTTTGGGAGTACTGGTCATGGAGGAGAAAGCATTGGGTTGGCTACCCCAGATGGAATGCCATGGTGACTGTTAAAAACTCAAATCCCACCAACTGCAGTAATTTAAAAAATAACATCATGTATATGGCAAGCATGCATTTGCAATATCTGAATTTACCAGCTATCTATACTATACTGTATATCTATTAACCTAAAGCCAAAGTGTGTAGCTACTATAGAGCAAGTTAAATTCAGCCCGGCTTTCTTTGCGTGACTTAGCAGGATGCCTGTCAGACAATGTGATTTTCCCTAACTCAGTTATGAAAAATAATCGGGCTGGCGAGAATAATTAATTGGCAATAAAGAAATGGGAGTGAAAACGAAAGTTCAATCACGACACACAGGAATCTCAAGCAATTGCGCTGACCCAATCCGTGCCTTCGGTCTTCTTTATAAATGCTTATGACGTGTCCCTGTCTGCTCTTGAAGAGATTCCGCATTGCATAGCTTCTGGCATATTAGTCTGATCAACATAACACTCCTCATTTAGCAAATCCTCCTAGAAGACAAGCAATTTCCCTCTGTTGCGGAGTTTCTCCTGATTGTCAAGTTTTTTGTTGAACTATTCCACATGACCCTGGAAGACCGACAAACTCCAATCAACTCCTTCGTTTGGAGTTACTGGTGCTGCTTGCTCTCTCCAATGCCAATGTGAATCCTTGCCATTACAATGGAGTTATAAGTTCGAAACAGTCCAGCGGCTTCCAGCGGAAAGCATTCCCTCCCTGCCGTGTCCGGGCTCTGGATGCCAGCAGTCCAAACCCAGGTTAAAATCGTGGAGGCATCAGAAAATAGGTCCAGCACTAGAAGCAAAAATCAGCAGACTCATTCCATTGCATCAAAATCGCAACTTTACCGGTGTTTCCAATTTTTTTCCATCCTTCATTGGCTTTCGCAATTGCTGACATTCAGAGGTAGGCTACATTTTACCAGCTACATCAATTTATGCTCATTCTTTCTCAAGTGCGATGAGGTAGGAATAACAGGTTTTAATTTCTATTGCTTTTTTTCTGAATGGGCATATGTGTGGTGTACTTGTCTGAAGAGAATTTCGTATCATTGAAGTAGATGATTTGCAATTTGAGGTGTTTAACAAGTGCCAAGTTCGTGTGGCTTTGGAGTTTTGAGATTTTTTTTTATTTTTTTATCTCGAGTGTCATCAAGAATTGAACGTTAATCTCCTAATGGCTATTTGCAGCCACGTTTCGGTGGAGTATTGTTCTATGGATATGTAATCTCATTTGCTGAAGCTGCCTTACTTATTTCCCAGTTTAACATACATGATTCGGGGGAGACCGCTAGGGGGTTTGAGCATGTGAGACGTGTTTTGCGGTTGCTCCCTCGGGAATGTGTCTTATATTATATTTTATTGCACGAATTACTTGTATGGTGTAATATTAAGCCTCCGAGTTTTAGCTGTCTGTCCTTGCCACTGTTTTGCTCCGTCAAATTTGGGCTAAGATGTCAACTCGAGGTAAAACCGAACTCAAAGGCCGGGACCGGGACCGACAGAGGCCTACACCATCACCGGAGCAGCCATCACAAAAAGAGCCAGAGCTAACAAATCCCTGCTGACGAATATAAAACAGATGATGGACAATATGCGTACTGACATTATTAGTCAATTTGAGTCTATCGTCACAGGGGTCGTGAAGGCTGAACTAGCAACAGCTCTGAAGTTGATGAAGAAAAATATGATCGCAAAATCGTGGATTTGGAACTTTTGGCTAACCGTAATGACAACACTTTGGTGGAGCTGCAACCTACGGTTAGCTCGCTTTCGGAGTTAGCCGAGTCCCTATCTAAAAAGTCTGAGGATCTTGAATCTCGGTCAAGGTGGAACAATGTGCACCAGGTGGGTTTACCTGAAGCCCTGGAGATTCCTCATCCTACTGAGTTTGTGGCCCAACTCCTGCAAGAGCTGCTTGGGCTGGAAGAAAAACCCGTGTTGGACCGCTGTCATAGAGGCCTTCGGCCTCGGCCTAAAGACTCGGAACCTCCACGGCCTCTTATTATCCGAGTCAACCTGTTCCAGGTCCGTAATCGGAATCTGCGCCAAGCGGGGGAGGCCTCCCCACTCTCTTACAAGGGGAGAAGGATTTCCATTTTCCCCGATTTCACCCAGGCTGTTGCTAAAAAGTGCGCAGCCTTTACTACAGTGAAGAGGGAGCTCCACGCCTGTCCAAATGTAAAATTTGGGCTTTTGTTTCCTGCGACGCTTTGCATTTCTTTGCCCAGCGGACAAACTCGTAGGTTCGAAGATCCGAAGCTCGCTATAGAGTTCGTTGCGAAAAACCTTAAGAAAGTGGTTACTCCAGGTGATGTTTGAGCTTTGTTATGTTGGCTAGGCTATTTAGCTGCTAATTCACCTACATGATAGCATGTTTGTGAACTGTTACTCATATTAGTCGTTTGTGTTAAATTCCAAGGACTTTCTATGTTAATGTTTATAGGTAAATACAACCAAATAAGTCCCAGGCTCTTGTTCTGTGTATAATGTATATTATTTTTGGTGGACTATATTTCTCATACGCCTTGAGCGCTATGGGCCTTGGACTACATTTTCACCCATTGTGGTAAATACATTTCCCATGCACCTCGGGGGCCTAGACTGTGAATACGATGTAGCTCAGTTTGTCACGGATCTTTGTGTTGTTCAATCAATTCTTAACTCTCGTCATACATAGAAATACCTTATTGATCGATTGCTTTGCACAGTAAGTTCATGACTTTTATTGCACATCTACCTTTTTATTTTAATTATGATTTTGAGGTGCAATTTTGGTATTTAATTTTATTGTCACATTCCTTAAGGAGGATTAGTTCAGGTGGTTATGGGAGAGTGTTTCGCCATGAGAGGTCTCTATACATTTGTGTTACAAGGGAAGGGTAGCGTGCATCTGGTTCTGGGAGATGCTTCTGCTAATGGGTTGGGGGGTGGGAGGGTTAATATGTTTTTTTATGTGTCTTCAGCTTTTTTACCTTGTGTTTTCCACCAGTCCAATATTTTAATTGTGGCCTGCCATGGACCAGCGCTTCTAAGGTAAACTACATTTATAAGTCTTTATCATTACCCAGTCTCATCGAGCGACAATGTCTGTTGGTGGGGATATCACATTTGTTAGTTTTACTTTTGTACGATGGATGTTTTTACACACTCAAATGTTTCTCTGGGTACCCAAAACCATCCCGAAAAAGTACTGATCTTGGTCAATACTGCTGAAGGTTGAAGTCAGAATTCTTTCAAATACTAATATCTAAACTGTCACTTGAATACTCGCAATTGGAAAGTAAGGCACCTGTCGAATTACCCAACACAGAAAAGATCATCCCCTTATGACTGCTTATGACTGTTCACTAATCAGGGTTCTAGCCAGAAATTTTATTGAATGTACCGAAGCAATACTTCTCGTGATGTCACCTCACAGAAGCACAGACTAGAAGGAAGTCAGTGCTTAAATAGAGGCCTGTCCAGAGAAAGAAGTAACGAGGAACACCTGCTCCCAATGAAGGCATTGCAGAGGGAAGATTGGCTATTAGTGGCTCTAATAAGGAACTACTTCCAGAACCATAACAGTTTTAGGTGGCATCTGTGGATAGTATGGCGAACTGTGTTCTCAGACAGTGGTTTCTTGGAGTATTCCTGGACCCATTAAGTAATGCCAATGACAGAATCATGCCAGTGAGTGATGCAGTGGCATCTTACGGCCCGAAGATCACAGGCATCCAGATCAAGTGTCCAACCTTTTTCTGAGACCTGTTGCATCCAGAAAATGTGAAATAAGCTCATTTTTGTGGATAAAAATATAAAATGTCTCACTTTCAACATTCGAACCGTTATTTATGTTCTATTGTAAATAACATATTGGCTCATGTGTATTGGGATTCTGTGTTCTGCTCATGCCTTGTTTAAGTTCTGTACCTGGCCTAGCCATGCTTATTCATTTTCGTGTTTAGTGACCACTGCTCTATTCTGACCATTCTTAGTATTGTGTATTGTGTTTCATGTCTTGTATTATTCATAGTCTTTGCCTTGTTTATTTTTGCTATACCTTGCTTTGCACTTCGTCTACCCAGTCTTGTCTTATGTAGGTCTTTACCCACGGTCCCTAGTCTTGCGAGCCACTCATTCGGGTGATTTATTGGTTTCTGGGTTTTATCCTTCTTTCATTATCTCGTGTTCTTCCTTCCTCTCTCTTTTGCTATCTACTTACCCATACTAATAGTTTGTTGTTTTCACTCAATTACTAACCCATATTAACATTGTATATTTTTACTAACTTTCTAACATGCACTCGGGATTGTATAGCTTCACATACTAATTGACTAACAATCTCTCAGCAGTCGCCCAATTCTAGTCTCCGCCTCCTTGCCTATCCCTAATTATCTCTGCTGCAGTTTTCTGTGAATCTCCCCTAATACTTTATGCTTTCCTTTTCTTTAGTCTATACACTTTAGTACTCCTTGACCGGAGCTGTTGTTTTGTACATAGGTTTGTCTTGTGATCCCTGTCTGCGTTTTGGCTTTTGCCAAATTCATGTAATTAGATTATTCCTCATGTGTCACTCCTGATCATTGTATTATTGATTGCGCCTGTTTCTCCCTGGTCATGTGTTCGCCCGGATGTGTATTTAAGATGTCTGTTCATGCACTTCCTTTGTTAGATCGTTCTTCCTAGTTTCCTGTGCCACGTTTGTTTTCCGCCTCGATTCATAGTGATTTATCTTTCTGACTGGACCGCCTGACTATGAGCTTTGCTTATTCCCTGTATTGTACTGCATTCTTGTTTATCGACCTCTTTTTGCCTGACTACGGATTTTGTGATTGGTGCCCTGGTTTTGACTCTGGATTTCGCCCATTGGAATTTGTTTTTGGTTTGCGGACATTGTACTGTTGCCAGCTCTGTTGGGGGGTTTCCCCCTTCAGAAGTAAAGCCTGCTTTTTGCATTGACCTGGTTTTCATTTTCGGAAATCACAACAATGTGATCTGAAAGTCTTTTTGCATTTTGATTTTATTCACAATTTACAATTTGTCCTAACTATTTTGGAATATGGGTTGTAGTACGTTGTGACTTCTCAAATTCCACCAAATTTTATTTGGTTCCTCTGCTATGCTTAATGCCATAATGTGCGGAGCGAGATGATAATGATGATAATCCCATTGTGCCAAGCTCGAACGTCATCATGCAATGGGCTAATTAACAGCAATATAGTGTGAGAGTCGGGAAAAAGATACGATACAATGTGGTTTCTGGTCGCTAGAAGTGAGAATTTCGACACAGATGACTCTTAAAAATTTTATTTTTATTAGGCCTAATTAATATTGATGACCTAATGACCTCCACCAAGTATCAAGATATTTTGGCTGAAAATCTGGTTGCTTCTCCCGTGAGGCTGGATATTGGCTGGAGGTGGACTTTCCAACAAGACAATGACCCAAAGCATATTTCAAGATCCACACAGAAATGGTTCTGTGACCACAAAATAAACATTTTGCAGGGCCCATCTCAGTCGCCAGATCACAATCTAATTGAAAATCTGTGGGCTGAGTGAAGAGGGCAGTTGATCAACACAAACCCAAGACTGTGAAGGATTTTTAAATTATCTGCTAGGAGGAAAAGTCCAAAAGTCCCTGCTCAAATGTGTGCTTTAACTTTGTCCAAAATTACAGGAAAAGACTGCATGCTGTTATTCTTTTCAGGGGTGGTTGAACTAAGTGCAAAATGAAGGATGCCAATTTTTATGAAACTTTGATTTTGTTGATTTATTTGTTATTCAATGATTATTAATATTTTGTTTGTTTGGACATTATCTGGAAATTATCCAAACCACTTGAAACTTTCCAGCTGGCCCTCTTGTGAGATGTGAGAGATCATTCTCTGCAATGCGCAAATACGAAACTGGCCAAAGACGTCAATGCATTAGGAGAGACTGCCAACACTGAGTCTGCTTCACATCGAGAGTGACCTCACAGATCAAGTTAAAGGAAAAGTGATCATTTATCCTTATGGTGCCAAGTCGAAGCGTTGCATATTATTCCATTAAGGTAAGACTATGTTTTAATTACTGTATTAATTTGGCTGCTGTGCCTTGTCATGAGCACTCACTGTGATTTGCACTGTTCATCATTCCCGAGCTTGTCATTTTTCAGTGCATTTAAGTGGACTTTTTATCAGAGAGAGGGTGAGGAAAAAAGACAAGGCTGTCAGTTAGATTACGCAGTGATGTCTGAGGTGCGTGAATTTTGTGAATCTCACATGAGCTATGCTGACCTGTGGATTTTATCATTTTTGCCGTTTTACTGGCATAGGATTACTGTAGGCCCCACAGCTAAGAAAGAGGGCGTTTGTTCTGTGAATTGTAAAATAAGTTTATGGATCATTGGTGTGTAAGTGTGTGTGTGTGTGTGTGTGTGTGTGTGTGTGTGAGCAGCCAACTATTCTTAGTATGAAATCGAGTATCCAAAAAGAAAATACTAACTCACAATGACAAAATACGATTTTGCAAAAATTACGGTAACTTCTTTTCATTGGGAACATTAGGGGCTGGTTGCACCAACAAGACAGGACTAAAATGTTGTTAAATTTTTAATTGATCGTGAAAAAGACTTGTTCCAAGAGAACACATTGACCCCATTGCATCAACCAAACTTATGCCTTGGATAACCTAAGACTAGTGTTTACAGGGGACCTGGATGAGAACACATATGTCACAGTAACTTGGTAAGCAGCAAACATTGCATAGAATTCCAATTTTGTGTATTCTAGCTACTGCTCGCAAAAACTATATTTACAATCGTACCTAAAGCAGGTGAAATAGTGGTATCAGCATAAGCTAGTAATGTACAAAGAAATTGAACTGAGTCCCAAGTCACTTGTTTTTCTTTTTTTCACATTTCTTTTTCCTGAGTTTGAAAATCGCTAGGTTCATGGCCGGTGTTAACGAGTAGAGATGATAACTTTTTTTTCCCATTTTCTTAATAAATGTTTCTTCTGCTCCATGCCTGAAAGCTAGCCTTGTAGCAACTGAACCTGATACACATTTTCTAGAAATTGATGAGTGACACCTTCTAACGTTAATTTCCATATTATTTTGTTTTCAATTTTCAGTATATACTTCTTGATTTTCCAGAAATATATACTGGCAACCCAATTTATTGACTGAAGGAAAATGTCAGGAAGGTGAAGAGAGAGAGAGAGAGAAAGAGAATTGAATTTAAAAGGTTCCTATATTCAACAGGTATCATTCCTATATTCAACAGGTATCAATTTACTTCATATAAGCCATAGCAAACATAAGACAGGAGGACCAAAACAAAATCACTGACTTGAACAAAAAACACAAAAATCAGGAGTCACTCCTAAGCATCTGCAAATAGTAATTCACCTCCCACAGCAGAATAAATCGCCCCCTGGTGACACCAAACCATTTCAAAATTATCAAGAGCACTCATGGCTTTATTACTTTATATTGAAGTCAATTTTGACTATGCATTATACCGACTTTTTAAAAATTGGTACCACCACTTGACCTGCTTTCTGATTTATCACATTTTTCCTGCTCAACTATATCGTCATTTTAGCTTGGCCCAAGAGGAAGTCAATAATTTGACAAATATTTTTTCTTTTTTTTCCCATAAGGAAAGCCCAAAATAAAAACTTCTCTGGAGAAAACCTCTCCCAATACAGCAAAACGCTGTCTCAAAAAGCTAAACAGAACATGAAGTCTGCTACACTCATAAAAACAGTGAAAAACAGTTTCTCTTTGATTGCAGAATGGGCACCCGGAATCCGCCTCATGGTTTAATACAGAAACAAAAGCATTCACAGCTAATTCCCCATGTAAGATCCGCCACTGTAAGTCACCAGCTTTTTTAATCACCGGTGGTGTATGTAGAGCCCTCCATGCAGGTTTAGTGAGCTCTTGTAACTGTAGCTTTTCTCTCCAAGAAGTGTCTTTTCTGTCCTTCAGTCTGTCTTTAATTAAGCCCTACAACAATTATTTTATATAGTATCTTACCTTTTGCACTGCCAAAACTCACCTCATCTACACTGTTATGGCCCCAATTTGTTATTACAATCTACAACACAACAGCAACAGCAAGGGATGACAGACACAGTTTTAAAAACTTAAACACATTTAATTTTTAAACAAAGACAAAGACTAATAACAACTAACTGACCAAGATTGATTAGTAAAAAAAAACAGAAATTTTGACTGTCCCTTTGGTGGGTTTCCTGGTGATGTGCTGGGTGAGAAAAATCCACAAAAGAAACTTAACAGGTCTTGAACAGAAATGACAGGTCTGGTCACACGTATCCTTCTTCCTGCAATTTCTCCCACTACTTTACTGTCTCAATTCTTTTCCTTATATACTCTTTTGCAGACCCCACCCACATTTAGACCTCTTTTTTTTCATTTTCGGGGACTTGCCCCAGACATGTCCAGGACATGTCTAAACATAGCTCCAGTCTGAGCTGAATAAAAAAAAGGTAAATACTGCCATCTAGTGGCCTCTATTCATATCACAACACCCACACAGTCCAACAATGTTCCATGCCGCTCAAGTCCAGTGAGATCAGGGGCCAGGGAAAGCGCCGGAAATGGGTCTGTTGCATTGGGAGTTTCCTTTCCTGCAAAGTAGTCTGTTAGAAGAGTCCATTCATGCTCCGTCAGTGCCTTTTTCCACCTGTCCACCACCGACATCACATAACGCACCGATCTCACCCCAAGATAAGAGGCAACCACCTCAGAGGCGTCCAGCCCAGGCCCCGCTAAGTCCGCTATGGACCGCGACTTAACAGTTCCAGTTGCATGCAGAAGATCAGTGAACCCAGGTGTAGCCTCACAGGCTATGTCCAGGTGCGTTGCATAGATCAATGGCTCCTCCAGTAGCCAGTGGACTGATGTTGGTGGCCCCAGTGTCTGGCACTTCAAAGAGCCCCAGACCTTAAACAGTCCCTGATAAAAACAAGGCAAACCGTTAAACTGTAGATTTTTCACCTCTAGTAAGAACAACGTCTTATCCAACCCCAGACCGCTGACACGCCGCAAGATGATGTCGGCCAGTGGCCTCCACACCACTTACTCCACGCCAAACAAATAGGTCTGGATAAACTGTGGCAGTAACCATCTCCCTTTACCTAGCTGCCCCTCCACCATTTCCAAAACTCCTTCCCAGTTTCTTTGTGTGGACATTGCTTCACCAATAAAAACACCCAAATATTTTATCCCTCCCCTTTTCCACTCCAACTCTCCAGGTAAACAAGGAATTCTACCTCTCCATTCCCCAACCAGCAAAGCCTCACTTTTTCCCCAGTTCACTTTAGCTGAGGACAGAACATTGAACTCTTTAACATTGTCCTCTAGCTTGTGTAAGACGCTCTGGTTAGATACCATGACAGCGACATCATCATCATAGGCAGAGAGATAAAACCTGGTCTTACACTCCAAAATTTTAAGCCCAGAAAGTTCTTCACGTATTCTGTGTAGAAAAGGCTCTATTGCCAGGGTGTGTAACATCCCTGACAATGAGCACCCCTGCCGGACACCTCTCTGAACTTTAACAGGAGCGCTGAAACCACCGTTGATTTTAATTACACTTTCAATGTCACTATACAACACCTGGACCATAGCGGTAAAACTTTGACTTAAGCCAAACGCATTAAGTGTTTTCCATGGCTACTGGTGTTCCACCCGATCAACTGCCTTTTCTTGATCAATAAAAATAAAGCCAGCATCAATGTCAAATAGCCTGGTGATCTCCCGAATCAGAAACACATTATCAGTCATGGACCCGTTAGGCACACAGTAAGTCTGGTCAACTTTTATTGCTTTCCCCATCACTTCTTTTAACCTGATAGCCCGAGCCCTTGATAAGATTTTGCAGTCTGTGGTCAGCAGAGAGACGGGCCGCAAATTCTTTATTTCTTGTCTGTCTCCTTTCTTCGGCAACAAGGTGATGACTGCTCTCCGACAGCTCAATGGTAATTTTCCACTAACCATACTGTTATTAATTACTACCAACAGATCATCTCCTAACTGTGGCCAGAAAGCTCCATAAAACTCAGGAGGAAGCCCATTAATTCCTGGGGCCTTCCCACACTCCAAGCCCAGTAAAGCATTGTTCTGCTCTGCAACTGTTTAGCCTTTCCCAAGTCCCACCTTGTGCTCATCTTTCAGCTGAGGCAGACCATTAAAGAAGGCAGTCGCAACGTCCTCTTCCTCACCATACTCACTTGTACATAGCTCCGTATAAAACTGAACTGCTCTTTTCCGTATTTCTCTGGAGTCTGTCAATTCCAGTCTAGTGGCAGAGCGAAATAAGTGTATAAATCTGTTCTGGCCATTTTTCTTTTCTAAACTGAAAAAGAACTTTGATTGGGCATCCATCTGTGTAGCGCTTTGAAAACGCGAATGGACCAGTGTTCCCTGTGCTCTTATGCCCAACAGATCCGCAACTTGTGGCTTTTTTAGAACGGAAAACTTCAATATGGGCGCGATCTCTTGAAGTTTCCACCAGTTTCTGAAGATCCATTATGTCTCATTCCAGTGCTTTCAATGACCTGTTAATGTCCCTAGTGACATTGATAGTGTACTGCTGACAGAGTTGTCTGATTTTTGTTTTGCCCACATCCCACCATTGCTGGAGTGAGCGAAAAAGGCCTTCTCTAATCGGAACATTTTCCAGAAAGAGATCTTTAAAATGAACATCGTCTAAAAGTGCAGTATTGAAATGCCAATAAGCACTCTTGGGCTTTACTGAGCGGATCTTCACTGATCAGAAGACCAAACAATGATCAGAGAAGCTTTCTGGACTAATGCTACATGATTTCATTATACCAGTATGATGTCTAAAACAATACTGTCTATCTCGCCTCGCCATAGAAATGAAATTATCTTTTATGTATGTCCATGTGTATTGCCTTTCAGCATCATGCATGTCTCTCCACGTGTCACACAAACTATGTGTTTCAATCATTCGGATAAGGACCTTCTGAGATGCTTTATGAGGCTCTGCATGATTCCGATCTAAATTGTGATATTCGTGCAGTTAAAAAATTCTTCTACCGAACAGGTCTTCGCAGGAGCAATCTTAATTTCATGCCGGCGTGAAAGTTTATCAAATCCCAACGTGGTCGCGTCCATGCCGACTAGCGAGAAAAAAGCCGGTCGGCAAGGTCATCAAAATAAAAAACCACGACAATACTTTTCAATTTCAGTAATTAAACGGGTTACAAACAAGAGTCTGTAACTACAAGAGCCAGACTATTAAAAAACAGATAACAGAAGGGAAAAAAGGAGGATAAACTCACTCGTTCAGCCGCTCTCACACAGACACACTCAGCTCTCACACGCACGCGCAAAGAGAGAGAGAGATTTGAGATTAAAAACCCACTTAATTGGGACATTGTTCAACCACAAAACTTACATTACATCACAAACCATAACACCAAGGAAAAGAAAAGAAGAAGATGCCAGAAATCAAGGTCTTTAGTCTTGCCACCATCAACCCCTTCAGTATGTTTTCTGCGTCAGTTGACCCAACCCCCAAGCGCAGATTCTTCCTAATGAGCTCCATAACCATTTTGGCCTGCACAAAGATAAATTAATTAAACACAGCCTGTGTTTCTGTGAGACCCTGTACTTTAGTCCAGAAATGTATAATTTATTAGAAAACTCCACCCCTAACCCTGTGCACCAATTCCTGACCAACCCCAGCAAACACTCCAACCTACTACAATCAAGGAACTAGTGTTCCACCATTTCTGTCACCCCACAGAACAAACAACTATCCCCTACAGTTGGATCAAGGTGTGCCACATGTCTGTTCGTAGCTATGGCCCTATGAATAATCCGCCACTGTAAGTCCACAGTATGCTTCCCCACAGGAGGTTTGTACAAGGAGCGCCAGCATCCTGTCAGTGAAGGATCCAGTCACAAATTCCCCAGCCCCTCTGCTGACCTCGCCCCGCCAAAGCAGCCTGGTGCCGAACCTTAACCGCCGCAAGGTACAGGGCCTTCTTGTCCATTCACTGAAAGTCTCCCAGCTGTGGTACAGCCAAAGAGAGCAGAGATCTCCCCAGATCAAGTCCATCATCCACAACAGCCTCCACGGTTATAGGGGCAAAATCCACCCTGGTCTGTCCTGACCACAAATCTTTTGCAGTACCTAAGTGAAAGAAGCAGGAAGTACATCACAAATCCCCTCCATCAGTTGCTGTACCAGTCTCAAAGACCGCATACCCATCACAGCAGCCAACTCAGTCGATGACCTCCATCTCCATTCTCTCATTAGATCACCGACTTTAGTGACCCCTGGACAGATCAGAGCAGTCTGCACACTGACAGACTGCAAAAACCTGCTGTAGGAGATTATGCAGGATTATGCAACGTCTATCCTTCCAGCCAGCTTGAACTCCATTGGACTGTGAAGATCTTGTGCCAGGCAGTCAATACTGAACTATAGAAGGATGGAAGAGTAAAACTCGACTGCTCTAGGGCTCTCCAAAAACCACTGGCAGTCATAGCCCAACCCTCCAACTCTCTGCAGGACTGCCCAGGCCAAACCGCTCCAACTGAGAGGTGAATGAAATAACAGCCTCTTGACAGTTTGAAGCAGAAGGCTGTAACTCTGCCCTGTAGGTCCACCAGACCGTGTCCACTTTCCTGTAATGGAAGAAATAATAATGGAGCTCTAGTCCAATGCTGCCCAGACTAGAAAAAGTCCACCATCTTCCTTTGGAGTTTTTCAAGTAGGCCACGAAGAGGCATGCACAACCTGTGCCAGAGCATAGAGGCAGCCAGGTTATTCAGGACCAAAACTCTCCTCCTGAAGTACATTAGTAGCTACAACCTCTGCCATGTTGACAACTTACCAACAACCTTGCCCAACATGCCCTCCCAGTTCTGCTTCTGATACTCCTCACTGCCGAGGCACATCCCCAAGCCATTCATCCCATCCTCCACTCTAGTGCCCCAGACGAATTATGGGGTGCCCTCCCCCACCACTCCCTGTCCTGTAAAACCTCACTCTTCCCCCAGTTGACCTTCGGTGAGCAGGCCCTCTCATATAAGCTCAAAGCTTGCTCTAAGGCAGACACATCTTCCTGAGATCTAATTATAACATTTACATCATCTGCATTAGCAGACACTATGATGGGCTGATCCAGTGGTGCACCTGGTGCAGATAAGCCAGTGAGCCTAGTCCTAATCCCGATAAGGAGCAGTTTGATGGCCAAACAATAAAATGGACCAGAAATGGGACAGCCCTGCCAAATACCCCGTCCAATAAAAATTAGACAACTCAACCCACCACCCACCTTAACCATAAAAGATGCACCACCATATAGTAAACTTACTCATGACCTAAACCTCTCACCAAAACCAAAATCTTTAAGTGTTGAAAAGTAAAACAGTGATCTACCCAATCAAATGCCTTCTCCTGATCCAGAGACAAAATACCTGTGTCAAAACCATAAACTTCCACCACAGCCATAATACCGTGCATCACGAGAATGTTATCCATCATCGTTCTCTCAGGGATACAGTATGATTGGTCCTTACAAACCAGCAAATCTAAAAAGTTGTTAAGTCTAATAGATAAGAGCTCAGAAAGGATTTTATAGTCTGTGCATAAAAGAGCAACAGGTCTCCAGGTCTTAAGCTGCATCAAATCTCCCTTTTTCGGCAGTATAGAAAGAGTTGCCCAGCGACAGGAAACAGGAGGTGAACCCTGTCTGATGCATTCCAGCACCACATTAAAAAAAAATCAGGTCCCAGAAGGCTCCAGAAGTGTTAATAAAAGTCTCTGGTTAGACGGTTTATACCAGGGGAACAACCAGAGTTCAACTGTTGAACTGCTCTTCCAGACTGATGTCCTTCTCCAGAGTTTCCTGCTCCACTGGCCTCAGCTGCGGCAGCCCCCGAAGCAGCTCTGCAGCACAGTGCCGGTCACAGTTCTCAGCTCCATAGAGTGAAAGATTCCGGACAGCAACCAAAACTGATCATGAGATGAGGGGTCCGAGACAATTCAGTCTGAGCGCAAGTACCGTTTGATACCGTCTACATGAGCAAAACATGCGCGCACTCGGCCCCTACAGAAAACCCTTTTTTTTGCCCATCAACAGGAGTAAGAACTCTTCACTTCTGACTGTGGGCACCTGCCTCTGTGTAATTTTCTGGCACTTTATTTCCCTGTTTCTGTCTGAGAATGGAAAACAGGGACTGTCGCTGGCCGACTACGGTAAGGGCAGCCATGCGTAAATGGGCAAGAACTGGGTTCTCTGTAGGGCTCGCATGCACGCATATGTTGCTCACATCGACAGTGTCAAACGGTATTTACGCTCACCCTCAATTGTCTCGGACCCCTCATTTCATGATCAATTTTGGTTGCTGTCCGGAATCTGTCATGTACAGGCTGTAACCAGATGTGGTGCCCTTGAGCTGCCATCGTCACTCCTGCCCTAAGCGGGGTCAGTCAGTGACAGGGCCTGTGTTTTATTCTCAGATAGACAGCCCTACTGATTGTTGAACGGTGACAGTGCAAATGATGCCCCACCTATTGGCAGATGAGATCTGCCCATAACATGCTAAAGGCTCTTTTTTTCTCTCCTGTGTCACAAGCTGTCCCATTTTCTTGATGCAGTAGAATTTTTCTTTTTTTTTGTTGGCTTTATGTAGGCTATTGACCACACCAAAAAGAATAAGTCAAGTGTCACTGTGCACATCACAAACAGCTCAATGTTTGTTTTTACTAAAGTGTTTGGCGCGTGCAGGTGATGCGCATCAGGATTACATTACCATCAGCTTTTCTTTATTTCCTCTTGTGCCTCACTGGAAAAGCAATTAAAATCAGTCGATTCTTAAATTTGCTGCAAATATAGTACAAACCTCACCTGTGCGTTTTTATGGTATTTAATATGCCATTATTTATATATAAATGACAAAACTGAAAGCCCCATCTCCCATTTAATTCCTGACTAACACCACCCTCCCTTTCCCAATTTCTGTAGTTGACAGAATATTAATATCCAAGCCTGGTGAATAAAAAATTGCCACCCCTACGCTAAAATTGGTTCCATGACTAGGGTAATTTGGCCCTTCCACCACAGACCCCAGTCCACCTCATTATCCCCATAAGTATGGGTCTCCTGAAGGAAGACCGCATCTACCCTCTTCTGTGGAAGGTATTCTAACAGCGAGGTTCTCTTCTCCCTATCCCTTCCACCATGTTTAATGTGAAAACCCTAATGCTCTGCATAACAAATAAGAAGACAGACAGGAGAAAGAACAGTGCAGAAAACCAGCAGGATAAAAAACCCAAGTGATGCATAACCATTTTATTTACTTAGATTAAGCACTCAACCGAAATCACTTTTTACTTTTAACTCCCTGTCTAAAAGTGGAAACATGTTTTTTAATCTAAACCTCTTCTTTTCATCGAGTACATCCAAGCCAACTCATTTCTGCAAAGCAGAACATGACTATTTAAATTTGTCAGTGTCTAGAAAATAATCCCTGACCTTCACAGATTTACCAAATGTTTCATCTAAAAACTTGTTTACCTATTCAAGAATGTATAGATCTGATGCTAATCAGACCGCACAGATAAACAACCTTATCCTCCAACAAAATATGCCCGGAAAGGTAGTTTGTCAAGCAGCTTTTTATGACCTAAAGTGACGTTTAGGAGTTAAATGACTTCTAGGGGTAATTTAAATAACTACAATCTGGTTTCCAGCGTAAGCGTTACAGTCAGTAAATCCCGAACCTAAACCTAATCCTAACCCTACTAACCCTAACTGTAACCCCAACCCTAATCCTTACCCAAACCGTTATTTAAGTGTAAATATGACTGAAACGGTATCTGGAACTGAAACTGTAACTCTAACAGTGCCTTCCTGCTGCCTGTAGGGGCGCGATTTAAGGAAACGCTCCAATGGGTCGTGAATCAGAAAAGATGAGAATAATCGACCTATTTCTGAAAGGACACTTTGTCAAAGAGAATATTTAATGAAAGCATAGAAGCATACATTGAGTTTGGCGGCATGGCTCTGTTCGAGAGATCCCTGCCCTTCCAGCGTGGAACCGAAGGCAGGGAGCTGCTATTAATCCCCCCTCCATAGAACAGAGCCTACAGCAACAATGACCTCAAACAGAAGAGACATTGTTATTGAACGGCAGTTTAGACATGAAAGAACAGGAGCTGGGGAGGAGGAGGGTTGTTAAGTGTCGTGGTGCAGAGCCGCTTCTCAGAATGTGAGCTTAAGTAAACTAGCATATTATCGCTCAAGCAATCATGTGACAGCAAATCAGATGACATTCATGAGCACGCATGTGATTCTCCAGCGCGAGAAGCGGCTCCTGTAGATTAGCAAGCTTGACTCCGTGGCTATCAGAATTTACGGCAAGCTCCATTTGAGTCTATGGTTGGAGGATAGGTTGAGATAAAGAATCGGAAACTGACTCATAATTCATATCTTCTGCCTCGTTTATCATTTTACCCTAAGCTGATGGAGCTGCTCTGATGTAGCAGCTTCCGCCTCAGTCGAAACCTGAGACAGACTCGGCTGCGTTTCGCTTTGTTCATCAACCTCAACGTTATTGCATGATGCACATTTATAACAGGGAGAAATGATTCTGCTGTCCCAGTCTCCGCATTGTGAAGACTATTCGCATTTTTGGAACCTTTGACCGAGACGTCTACACCAAAGAAACTCATGAACATGGTGAACTTGCGGTTCCCCGTGCTAGTTCCCTCTCCAGCATCAGAATTCGGATGAGGTGTGCTGTCAGCAGCAAACCCCCGTGTTCTTTCTTGATAATGAGGACAAGCAAGATGTTTATGCCATACATTACCAAAATCAAAATTTATACTGCCCAATGTAATGAGAATACAGGCCACTAGATGGCAGTATTTACCTTTTTTTTTTGTTAAGGCCAGACTGGAGTTATGTTGAGACATGTCCTGGGCATGTCTGAAACAAGTCCCAGAGAAAATAAAAAAAAGAGGTCTAAATGTGGGTGGGGTCTGCAAAAGAATATATAAAGGGGAGAATTGAGACAGTAAAGTAGTAGGAGAAATTGCAAGAAGAAGGATACACGTGACCAGACCTGTCATTTCAGTTCAAGACCTGTGAAGTTTCTTTTGTGGATTTTTGCCTTTGTTTTCTTCATCCAGGACATCACCAAGCCACCCCACAAAAAGGGACTGTAATGATTTCTGTTTTTTTTATTCAATCTTGGCCTTAGTTGTTAGTTGTTATTGTCTTTGTCTGTTTAATTAAATGTGTTTGAGGTTGTTTAACTGTGTCTGTCATCCCTTGCTGTTGCTGTTGCTTTTGTGTTGTAAATATGATAACAAATTGGGGCCATAACAAATTGGGGGCTCAAGTCCGGGAGAGACCATTTTGTGAGTCATTTATTACAAATCTAACATTTCAGATTGTAAAATTGTTTTTGTGAATTTTCCTATATAAATATATTGACAACAGCAATGGAAGATTTCTTGGCATCACCAACCGTAGGGGTTTTGAAGTCTTTTAAAAAGACCGAACTTTTGGAAATATGCAGACATTTGGAGCTGACAGAGGTAAAACCAGCCAAGCGAAAAGCAAGACTGGCTAGAGAGATAGTTGAATATTACATTGATGAAAATGTGTTTGCACCAGGAGATCTGGAACAGTTTCCAGTGGAAAATCCAAATATAGAAATGGAACTTAAATTAAAAATGCTAGAGATTGAAAGGGAAGAAAAAGAAAAACAAAGGCAGTTTGAGTTGGAAAAATTAGCGAGAGAAGAGAAGAAAGAAAGGGAAGAAAGAGAGAAAGAAAGGGAGGAAAAAGAGAAAGAAAGAGAATTTGAGTTAGAAAAATTAGCCAGAGAAGAGAAAAAAGAAAGAGAGAAAGAGGAAAGAGCAGAAAGAGAGAGACAGAGACAGAGAGATTTTGAATTAGAGAAATTCGATAGAGAAGAAAGACTCCAAATGGAGCAACTAAAAATTAAAATAGCAACTGAAAATAAATTTCGGGCTAGCCAGGAGGTAAAATTGGTGCCTCCATTTTCGGAAAAGGATGTTGACAACTATTTCCAGTGTTTTGAAAAGGTAGCAAAGAGTTGCCAGTGGCCAAAGGAACATTGGCCTCTGCTGTTGCAAACTGTCCTCAAGGGTAAAGCTCAACAAGCCTATTCGGCTTTGTCTGCAGATGATTCCTCTGATTATGAGGTTGTCAAAAAGGTTATTTTGAGAGCTTACGAGTTGGTTCCAGAGGCTTACCGACAGAAATTCAGAGGTCTGAAGAAATCTGAAAATCAGACTTATGTGGAATTTGCTTTGAGCGCTGGTGTACTTCTATGGAGGTGAAGGATGATTTCAACTCACTAAAAGAGATGGTGTTAGTTGAAGAATTCAAGAACTGTGTTAAGGATGATGTTAAGACCTACCTTAATGAGAAGCAAGCTCTGAATTTGCAATCAGCTGCCAAATTTGCAGATGAATATGTTCTCACACATAAGTCCAAATTTCAGTCTAGCAGTAACAATAGATGGTCCCAATTTCAGAAAAAGGGTGACGGTGATACCCAAGATTCCTCACCCAAAGACAAAGACAAATCTGGTAATGGTGCTCAGAAATCCAGTAATAGGTCTGATCAAAGTGTGAAAGCTGACAGTGACAAAAGTGGTCTAGTTTGCAGTTATTGCAAGAAATTTAGTCATGTTACAACTAACTGTTGGTTCCTTAAAGCTAAGAAAGAAGAAGAAAAGGATACCAAACCAAATGCCTTTGTGAAAACAAGGTTAGAAACCCCTGTAGTAGATAACCAATCTGCTAAATTGCCTGCTTCTTGTGGGGCTAAAAAGCCTGATACAGCTGACTTCGTGAGGGAGGAATTTCTTCCATTTGTGTCAGAGGGATTTGTGGCTCTGAATGAGCATACTACTCCTGTCCCCATATATATCCTAAGGGATACCGGAGCTTCTCAGTCACTTTTGTTGATGGACTCTTTGGAGTTACGTGATGAGACCGCTTCAGGGGATTTCATACTTGTACAAGGTATTGAAGGGAGGACTGTATCTGTACCCCTGCGCTCTATATTCTTGAAGTCAGATTTAGTTACAGGACAGGTAAAGGTGGGACTTATGTCAAGTCTACCTATAAAGGGTGTTTCTCTGTTGCTAGGCAATGACCTGGCTGGGGGCAAAGTAGTTCCCCCTGTACATCTTACTTCACAGCCGAGCACTGAAGATGGGGATGAGGACCCATCTCTGTATCCTTCTTGCGCAGTGACTCGTGCTATGGCCAAGAAGGCTAAAGAAGAAGATGTTGTGGTGCCATCCAGCACATTGAATAGTCAGGACTCAGGTGGTTCGCCTCATGACTCTGATTGGCCTACTATGGTTTCTCCGTTTGAGGACTTATCAGATACTTTTATCAGTTCTCTATTCAGCCAGCCGGATGGGTCTGGTGATTCTGATGTGTCTGGAGACTTGTCTCTGTCTAAAGAGGAGAGCCCTTCCTGAAAAAGAAATAGATGCAGTTCCAGTTGGGTATTATCTCAAGGATGGTGTGTTGATGCGGAAGTGGCGCCCTCCTGATATCCCTGCCAATGCAGATTGGGCAGTGGTCAGGCTAATTGTTGTTCCGAAGGTCTACAGGAATGAGATCTTAACAATGACTCATAGTTTACCTTTAGGAGGTCATCTTCATGTTAACAAGACTGTTGATAAGATCATGAAACACTTCTTTTGGCCTGGGCTTCGGAAAGATGTTTCCAACTTTTGCAAAACCTGTCACACTTGTCAGGTAGTTGGAAAACACCAGTTAGACCCACCTGTAGCTCCATTGCAGCCTATCCCAGCATTTGGGGAGCCGTTCTCTAAGGTCATTGTTGACTGTGTTGGTCCATTACCCAAGACGAGATCTGGAAATCAGTACTTGCTGACAATCATGTGTGCATCTACCAGATTCCCTGAAGCCATACCTCTACGTAACATCAAGGCAACTGCAATCTCAAAGGCTTTGATAAAGTTCTTCACGTTGTTTGGCCTTCCCAGGGAAATTCAGTCAGACTAAGGTAGCAATTTCACTTCCGGATTGTTTCAGCAGGTTGTGTATGAACTAGGTGCAAAGCAGATTCTTTCTAGTGCCTATCATCCAGAAAGTCAGGGTGCCTTAGAGCGGTTTCATTCCCCTTCAAGACAATGATGAGGACTTATTGTTATGACCATGAGAAAGACTGGGATGAAGGTGTTCATTTGCTGTTGTTTGCAGCTAGAGAAGCAGTGCAGGAGTCTACTGGATTCAGTCCATTTGAGCTAGTGTTTGGCCATGAAGTGAGAGGACCTTTGCTATTATTGAGTGAACAATGGCAAGAGAAAGAGCCGCACATCAGTCTGTTAGACTATGTTAGCAAGTTCAAGGAAAGATTGCGTGCAGCTTGTGACCTAGCCAAAAAGAACTTGAAATCAAGTCAGGGAAAAATGAAAACTTGGTATGATCATTAAGCCAGAAGCCGTGAGTTTATACCAGGAGATAAGGTCCTTGTGTTGTTTCCCTTGCAGTCCAATCCATTTCAGGCTAGATTTCATGGTCCTAATGAAATTCTGACAAAACTCAATGATCTCAATTACATTGTGAAGACTCCAGATAGGAGAAAACCAAAACAATTGTGTCACATTATCATGCTGAAGCCATATCATGACAGAAATGCTAGGGTTGCAGCTGTCACTTTAGATTCTCCTATGGCCGAGATTTGTGAAGATGAGGGGGAGTTTCAAGATGATGAACCTAGAATTAAAGCTGAAGTTCTTTCATGTAAATTGTCAAATTCTGAAGTGTTGCAAAATCTTGATGTAAAACTCCAGCACTTAGAACCCTCACAGAAAGATCAGTTTGAGAGGTTGATCAAGAAATATGAGGATCTGTTTCCTGATGTTCCAAAAAGAGTTTCTATAGCCTCTCATGATGTAGATGTTGGTGATGCCAAACCAATAAAACAGCTTCCATACCGGATGAATCCTGAAAAGAGAAAGATTGCTGAGAAAGAGGTTGAGTACATGTTAGAACATGGTATTATCAGACCCTCCAACTCAGATTGGAGTTCACCCTGTGTGCTAGTTCCAAAACCTGATGGAAGTACTAGATTCTGTACAGATTATCGCAAAGTCAATGCTGTAACTAGAACTGATGTGTTTCCAATACCTAGGATTGATGATTGTATTGACAGAGTAGGGCAAGCAAAGTTTCTGACCAAGATTGATTTATTGAAGGGTTATTGGTGTGTGCCTTTAACTGAGAGGGCCAAGAGCATCTCTGCTTTTGCCACACAATCTGGATTGTACCAGTATGAAGTCCTACCCTTTGGCATGAAAAATGCCCCAGCCACGTTCCAAAGGATGATACAGTCTACAATCGCCGGATTGCCACACACGGGTGCGTACATCGATGACCTGATCACATGGAGTGACTCCTGGGAAGAACATCTAAAAGATGTAGAGACGTTGTTCCAGCGCCTGACCCAGGCTAACCTGACTGTTAACCTGAGCAAGAGTGACTTTGGTTGTGCTACTGTCACCTATCTTGGCTACGTCACAGGCCAGGGTAAGGTGGCACCCATAAATGCTAAAGTCCAAGCCATCATGGACTTTCCAGTTCCTCACAACAAAAAAGCTTTGCGCCGCTTCCTTGGAATGATCGGGTACTTCCGCAAGTTCTGCAAGAACTTTGCTGAGATTGCTCTCAGTCTAACTAACCAACTGAAGAAAGGCGTAAAGTTCACTTGGGATGATGCATGCCAGAGAGCCTTCGATCGCCTGAAGTCTCTGCTGTGTCACTTCCCCGTGCTCAAATCTCCTGACTTCAACAAACCGTTTTCCATCGCGGTCGATGCTAGCGACCAAGCTTGTGGATCTGTGCTCCTACAGAGAAGTGACTCTGATGACATTGAGCATCCCGCGGCATACTTCTCCAGGAAGTTCAATCGCCACCAAAGGAACTATTCCACAATAGAGAAGGAACTGTTGGCTCTGGTCCTTTCTTAACAACACTTTGAGGTTTATGTTTGTACGGGACAAAAGCCAAAGATTGTATACACTGACCACAATCCGTTAATGTTTTTGAGTAAAATGAAAAACAAGAATCCGAGATTGTTGAATGGGAGTTTGACTTGGAAATTAAGCAAGTAAAGGGTACTGACAATGTAATTGCTGATTGCTTATCGCGTGTTTGAATATGTATATATATATCATGTGTTTATTTGAAAATTGTATGATATGTATATATAGACAAGTGTCCACTTAACCATTTTGTATTGAAAAGAAAAATTTTGCCTTTATGAGTCAAAATTTTTCTCTTTTGGAATGGAGGTGTAATGAGAATAGAGGCCACTAGAAGGCAGTATTTACCTTTTTTTTGTTAAGGCCAGACTGGAGTTATGTTGAGACATGTCCTGGGCATGTCTGAAACAAGTCCCAGAGAAAATAAAAAAAAGAGGTCTAAATGTGGGTGGGGTCTGCAAAAGAATATATAAAGGGGAGAATTGAGACAGTAAAGTAGTAGGAGAAATTGCAAGAAGAAGGATACACGTGACCAGACCTGTCATTTCAGTTCAAGACCTGTGAAGTTTCTTTTGTGGATTTTTGCCTTTGTTTTCTTCATCCAGGACATCACCAAGCCACCCCACAAAAAGGGACTGTAATGATTTCTGTTTTTTTTTATTCAATCTTGGTCTTAGTTGTTAGTTAGTTGTTATTGTCTTTGTCTGTTTAATTAAATGTGTTTGAGGTTGTTTAACTGTGTCTGTCATCCCTTGCTGTTGCTGTTGCTTTTGTGTTGTAAATATAATAACAAATTGGGGCCATAACACCAAACTCGCATAGACCATATAAAACCAAGAGACTTCAAGACTCTGAGTTAAGGAGTCCAGAGACATTAAAATTTGTTTCAGAGGAGGCAGGACATCCTTTAATTTTGGATCCTTACAACCCAAACTAACAGTCCTAATGGCACTAGAAAATTTCCCAAAAAGCTGGAGCTCTCTCGCCAGCGTTTCATTGGGAATAAAAGGTGGCACCCCAGAGACCGTAATCCTGACAGATGGAACCGCCAGTGGTGAAACTTACACGTAAACGCCATTAATAAAAACACCGCTTGCAATGAACGGGCTCACAAAGTTCTTCTCCTTTAGAAAGACAACTACTGTTTTATTCATACGGGAACCATGAGATAAATTTTCGTGACCAACTTCAGCCCCAGCTGCCAAAAGCACATCCTCTGTAGCAGTGTTTCCCAAACCTCCCCTGGAGGCCCACCTGTCCTGCATGTTTTCGATCTCTCCCTGCTTCGGCACAGTTGATTCAAATGATGAGCTCGTTAATCACCCCCTAAAGCTGATCGACGACAACCTGATCATTTGAATCACCAGTGCTGGAGCAGGGAGAGATCTAAAACATGCAGGACAGATGGGCCTCCAAGAGAGGTTTGGGAAGCAGTGCTGTACAGTAATGTTTTCCTCAGGAGGAACAACCCTCACTCAATGCCGAATCGATAGAGACAGTATCTCCCTGGATGCCATCCTCCCGCTCGGGGAAGAGGAACAAAAAACTTAACAAACTTACCCCTTTCCAAGGTATGAAATACCCAATATACAAAAGTAATATTAAATCAAGCAAAGGGATACAAAGGAATGAAAAGGAGAAACTTTAATTAATTAGACAGAAGTTTGCACGCACTCTCCAAACAAATTCTCGTCAACCCCCCCCAAACTCCCAGCATGCAGAGAGGGAAACAGAGAGAGACGCATGCTGTAATCAGTTGCTTCCACTTACCTCTCTTGTTGATTTTGAGAGATTTTTGTGAATGCTCTGATTAATAAATGCAAATAAATAGCTTTACTTCTGATGGACGTCATGACTGTTAAAACGAGTATGATCGTGGGTCAGATATTAGCCTTCCGAAATCTCTGCCTCACCTGCCGCCAGTGGTTGCCTTTATATTTTTGTTCAGTATATTGAACCTAATCTAATTAGGTTTCTTTGCTTTTTGATGTTTCAAAACAAACAAAAAAAATTTGCAGCGAAAAGCTGATACAATTAGATATAACAAATTGTCACAGTATTTTCACTGTGACAGTTTCATTTTTTCAGAGTATCAACAATTAATTCAATATTAACTATAGACATAACTATCTAAATTTAATTCATTTCACCTTAGTGTAATTCTGACTTTGATCATCATGAGCATGTGCAAAACAGAAGAGGAACCTAAAAGCCAGCCTGATTGCTGAGGCTGGGGTTTGACTTGGAAATGCTGATTTCCTTCCACCAGGACACTGCAAGAGTGACTTTACAACCAACAATCACTAGAACACTCATACCAAAAAGTGTTGTAAAACAAACAAAGAAATACACCAAGTGTTTCTTTGATTACATAATGTTGCCAACAAACACGACTTGGGGAATCATTTGACAGTGTGGACCTAGCAGCCCTGTCGCTGTGCTAGCTTACTAAATGAAAGAGCCCTCTGCCTTGGATGTATAAACTGTATAGATAACGCAAAATATGTCTGAGGGACAGCGTTCAGAGATTAGGTATTGCAGATCGCTCAAGATGAACAGGGTAAGTACGTACTCTTCTGAAGCGTGCAGTCAACAATGTCTGTGACGCAGCCTCATGGTGATTAAGCATGAATGCAAATGAGCTATAAATAACTCCAGCTGTCATTGTCGGTTTGAAACATCCAGTGTCTTTCTGAGACCCTGGCAAAAAAAAATCTTTTGACATGATGCAGAAAAACTCTTAATTCCTGAAAAGTTTCTAAGAACACTACAACGCATCATTTGATGCCATTACCTGTGAATTCAATTGCCTGTTGAAAATATATGCTGATTTTAAATCTGTTGACTGCAACAAACTCCATTAAAGTAAGGGTGGAGCAATTTAGTGCAAATGATAACGTGAAAAGTTGTAATAAGAAGGTGATGTAAAACAGGTGATGTTAAACAAGTGAGCTTATTGTGTCATAGTATAGAAAAAGCCTCCAAAAAAGACCTATGAAACATGTGTCGAGGCCCAACAGATGCATAAACTTAATGTGTCACCTTGTGAACAACATTATCCAAAGAAAATTTGTAGGATTTCGAGCAATTCCCCTTCTACAGTGTGTAATAAAATTAAAAGATGGAAGGAATACAATAAAATGTCAGTGAAAAGGGCAAGTTTGACAGCACTTCTGGATAAACGTGATCTCTGATAGAGACGTCAGAACTATCTTAAGAACTGTCGTACGACTGCAATGGATATCGATTTATCCACTTTGACACACCTTGATAAATGTTTGTAAGTCAACATCATTAGTCGCTGAATCCACAGATGCAAGTTATATTTTCACATGCAAAGCTGAAGGCATACATCAACACTGTCCGAAACTGCTGCTGAATTCCCTTGGCTCAGAGTCAGCACAGATGTACAATATCATAGTGGAATTGTATTTTGTGTGTCAACAACATGACATTTCAAGTGTTTTTGGGGGAAAAAAACAGCCACTATGCTCTGAACCACAGACGATGAGGACGGCCTCAGCTGTTATTAGCATCGGTTAGAAGACCCAGGGTCTATTTTGGTGCTGATGTGTGTAGGTGAACTTGACGTTGGTGACATTTGCGAGGTCACCATTAATGCAGGAAAAATTCTGGAACACTTCTTACCATCCAGACATTGCCTCTTTCTAGCTGTCATGCCCTGGCGCCCAAAGATGTTAGAGGGGGGCGCCAGGAGAGTAATGGAATGAGGACCCAGGTGCAGGAACGTGGATAGTTTATTGAACAAAGAATGTGTACAAACAAATGTAAAACTTCAAAAGACCATAAACGGATTGCACTAAAGAAAAGTGTGGAACAGACTATGGCTACCTGCCCGTGAAAGGGAAAACTAAGGTTTAAATAGAGAGGGTAATCATAATTAACTAAAGAGGAACAGGTGAGATAATTAACTGAGGATGCAGAGAAGAAGATTGAATAATTGATTGAGGGCAGGTAGCCAGGATCTGGAATGCCGGGGGGGGGGGGGGGGGCATTACACTGGGAATATCCCTGCAATTTCAGGCCGGAAATTTCCAAACCAAAAATGCATTGCAAGTGCATGTCTGCATAAGTAATGCGAGTAAGTGCTTGATTTGTCTTTGATTGAGAAAGTATGGGGCATCATGAAGCAAAATATACAACATCAAAGTCCCAATTTTTTTTGCATTTTTCATGGTGTGCCAACTTTTTTGTAACACTGTTGTGAGCCTTGACATTGTATTTTTTCAGCAAGCAATGCAATTGACATGTTTGAACATAAAATAATGTGTTGCTATACAGTTTATAATATAGTAGATGGTGAATAAACTTTTCAGTCAGTCCTTTTTTGATTTTGTTGGCATATTGCATGATGTGCCAACTTTTGCAATTAGTATTGTACCTTAGATGGTATGCATTGACTCTTGCTGTGAAAATAAATTAAAAATACAATTGATTTTCCTTTTGTGGAATGTACCTTGTGCGGGTTTCTGGACGATAAATATTCAGTTGTGATGTGCTTTTTCCCCAATTCAAATGCTCATAACACATATCTGATCTATACCACGTGAGCAAAAAAAAAAAAAAAAACAGTAAACCAGAACATGTTTTTTTTTATTTCACTTCACCAAATGGCTTTTCCAGTTTTGTTTAGGGAGGCATCTCACGACGATGTGTTACGACTTACTGTGTCTCAGAAATTATGCAAATACAACAATTTTTTTACTATGAACCACCATACAAATTAGATGTCAGGTCTGTGCTTTGACATTAGGAGATGCCAGCTCTCATATTTTCATAATGTATGGAGATTTATGAAATGTTTGGCCTCAAGGAATTCTAAATCGAAAATTCAATGAAATAGTGCTGGAAGCTCTTTGATTGCAGGCAGAACACAGATCAGGCCACTGGCTGTACACCCTTATTAATGACATAATTTAACTTCCAATTTAACTTTTATGGATACTGCAAGGATTTCTTTTTAGAAAAAAAATTTATTTTAATTTCCTGTGTGTATATCCACTGCCAATATTCTTTGTATTTTGCATTAATCAGGGCCTCATATTTTCTTTTCATTGCACACTAGCAAATATTGAACAGGGTAGTTAAGACAATGATGGCATATAATGCTCTGTGACAAATGAGTCACACTGAGACTGCTGTCTCCGAATCCTGTCTGTTCTAGACATGTGGTCTGAAGATGAGAGTAAGCCAGAGAGTAAATCATGGCATAATTATCAGGCAATTACAAGAGTTTTATGCCACATAAACTGTGGAGCATTTATATCATTTTGCGTTTGGGGAGCAAGTAAAAGTGTTCAAATATGATGCTACAAGTTAAAAGCACTTGCATTGTGCAGCATCTCTAGTTTTGGGCCTGCTTTTTCTCATTTAATACATTTAAAACAGGTAAACTGAGGTGAAGTTGAGACTAAGAGCATACAAAGCATGGGGAGAAGACTGTATACAGTGTGGGGGGAAAAGAGGTCATAGATCCAGCCTGTAACAAGTCATATACTGTAAAGGTCCGCAGAGCCTGGGATGAGGGAAAAAACTCTTGCATTTGTCTCCACTTTTAATATGTTTTCACAATAATTTATACATGATATCAAAGCTAATTTACCCAGACATAAGACAGTCACTGGGAATTACAGTTTCTGAAGGACCTTCAAATGTGTAGTTTTAGAGCGCTGTCATTATGCATAAAAGGCAGGGTTAGAACTCCTTTGCAGATTAGGGCTCAGTTCAAGGGTCGTACAGTCATGGTTCACTCTGTAGTAATCAAGAAAACTGCAGCACAATAGGGGTAATCCAAATCCTAATCCAAAAACAGTCTAAAGATCAAAATCCAAAATTTAGTGCACTACATCCAGAAATGACTGAAATATTGGTCATAGGTCCCAAATGTCTTAGATACTCATTCATTAAGTGTTCTCTCAACTTAGATGGCCTCTCAGTTTCTGCCAAGGCAGTTGCTAAAAACCTTGGCTTCACTCTTGATTCCAAACTCTCTCGCCAGGTTCAGCAAAGACTTGACAAACAAGTTCAGACAAATCAGTGCCGTAAATTTGTTGCATTTATTTGATAATTGAACAAGATTAATGTAAAATGAAATAATTCACAGCTCTTGATTTTGCTTGCTTTTGAGCATCTAATAGCAAACAGTGAAGATGGAAAACATTTTGTTTAAGCGTATCAAACTTCACGTAAATTGTGAATGCATTTGCACGCAGTGCAGCAGAATGTAAAACAAGAAATAATCTGACAGATTCAGGCAAATCTGTCATGTTTCAAGGTCATTTGAATTTCAAAATGTAATAAAGAAAACATTAAAATATATCAGACTGTCAACCAATTTAAATCGTTAACTAAGCTAATAAACCGTTTGATTGCAAATTGAGCAGTGCAAATGGGAAGGGGGTGAGAGAAATTGTCGGGTAGATGATTTTGCAGACCTTACCTTTGCTTTTTTCCGGCATGTAATTTACCTGAAGGTGTTTGTGAGATTATTTTGTATTTCATTTGGTCCCGCTGCGTGCTAATGCAGTTTCAATTTCTACACGTCACATTCGACACGCTTAAACAAAATGTTTTCCACCTTCACTTTTAGATTTTTCTTTTTGCTCAAAAGCAACCAAAATAAACAGCCATTAATTACTTCATTTGAAATCTTGAATTATCAAATAAACAATGCGCCAAAATTGCGTTTGCCTTAATGTGTTTTCCAAGTCTTCACTGCATTTGTTAATTGCGTGCAATGCAAAAATAATTTCTCATTTTTCACATTCCATGTGTTTTACATTTTTTCGCTTAAAAACCCAAGACCATCTTAAAAGGGTTTATTTTTAAGGAATCTTAAAATGATAGGCAGTGTAAAAATTCTATGAGAGGTGGAATTCAGAGGTCTGCTATTTATTCAGATTGACACTTTCAATCGAACACAGCAGCCTGGTTAGATCTGTCTGCTTCTCATTATCTGTTCTTAATTATTGGCCACATTTTAGTTCTTATCAGTCAATTGGCTGAAACAATGGCTTGATTGCAAGTTAGGCAAAGTACACGGGAATTAAGGTAAGCCAATTAGGGCCAAGGCAATGGAGGCTGTCCCACCTTGCTGGTAATTAGCAGACTTCAAATCATTTTGCGCTCGCGATAACCGTGATTCTGTGAAGTATCGTTCAGGAACCACTCGCAAGAGACAGCAATCCAAAAAACCAATGCCTTTATTGGAGTCTGAGTCAAAGCCAGAAAAGACAGGAATTGCCAAGCCACAATACGAAATCCAAAAACCGTGTCATCCAGACAGGCAGGGGTCAGAACCAGTAAGACAGATGGGCAGAGGTACAAAAACGATAAAGGCAAAAAGTCGTAGTCGATGGGCAAAGCCAATGGTCATACACCGGGCATCCAAACACAGAACTCATGGTCATACAAAAATAGGTCAAAATCCAGAAAGACAAAAAAAATAAAAATAAAAACACAGTACAAAATGGGCAATGGCAAGAAACAAGGTTGGACTATCCAGTAGAAGTAAAACAATAATCTATGGCATACGAGGAGCTCTGCACAAAGAAATATTGATCAACTGTTGTGAATAACTAAATGAACCAGTTGCGACAAACAGATAAATGCAAAAAGGACGCTTTATTTCTGAAGGGGGAAACCCCCCAACAGAGCTGGCAACAGTACAAAGTCCGCAATCCAAAAACAGTATCCAGTGGGCGTAATCCAGAATCATAACCAGGGCACCAATAACAAAATACGTGGTCAGACAAAAAGGATCAGTACACAGGCGTAGGTTTGTAGGAGAAGCAAACGCATAAGCCAAAGGCAGTCCAAATCGAAAACCAGGGCAGCAATCACAATATCAAGGTCGGGCAGAAAAAAAAACACAGATGAAAAAATATCCAAGAAGGGCAAACCAAGAATCGGTAGTCGGGCAATCCAGTCAGAAAGATAATTTTACAAGGAGTCGAGGCGAGAAACGTGGCACAAGAAACAAGGAAGTATAACAATCTGACAAGGAAATGAATGAAGACACCTTATATACACACATCCGGGGTGAACACATGACAAGGGGAAGCAGGTGTGATCAATGAAACAATAAGGATTGACAAATGAGGAATTATCTTATTACATGAATTTGGCGAATGCCAAAACGCAGACAAGGATAATGAGACATTCCTATGAACAAACAGCTCCGGTTAAGGAGTACTAAAGTGTACAGTCTAAAGAAAAGGGAAAGCCTGAGATATACGAGGAAACTGCAGGAGAGATAAGTGATAGGCAAGGAGGGCGGAGATACAGATTGGGCAAATGCTGAGAGATCGTTAGTCAATTAGTATGTGCAGCTATACAATCCCGAGTGCAAGTTCGGGAAACTATACAATGTTAATAACTTACTAAGTGTTAGTAATTAGTGAAAACAATAAACTGTTAGTACTGTTTGTAGATTGCAAAAGGAGAGGGGAAGGAAGAACACGAGATATGAAGGAAGATTGAAAACCCAGAAACCAGTAAATCACCCGAATGAGTGGCACGTAAGACTAGAGACCGTGAGCAAAGACCTACACAAGACGGGGAAAACGTAGTGCAAGGCATGGCATGGCAGAATATACACGGCAAGAGCACGGAAACATGGCATGGATAACTATGGCATGAAACATCATAAAACATGAAATCCAAATAACCAAAATACAATATGCGATCCTAAAAGTAGTCATAAAACACGCAGTGGTCACTAAACATGGAAATCAATAAACATGGCAAGGCTAGGAAACATGGCAAGGCTCAGAATAAATCAGGACATAAAAAACAAGAAATCTAAAATAACCAAAAAACAACACTTAATACTAAGAATGGTCAGGGGACAGGCAGAGGTCGCTAAACACAGAGATCAATAAACATCAGGCCTACCAAACAAAACGTAGCCTCAGCACACAAAAACTTTGAAATGCCTACATTAATCGCGGAAATAGCAACATAAAAATAATACCCCGCTACCGAAATTGCAAAAACCGCAACATAAACTGTTGACTCGTAGCATAAGACTATGAAACTGCAACATCTTCTACGTCATCCGTCTTTGCCAATTACTGCGCTTGCGCGTACCGGCCCAGGCTGCTTTCAGAGATGGCGGAATCAGGCGTGTCTCCTTCGGTTGGTAAGTAAAACTTCCAAATATGAAGTTATTGTTGATGCAGATGTTTCACAATGAATTGTAAGACGTAGCTGTTACATCCACATTCTCGTAAATTCGCTTATTTTAGCATGTCACCCTGCCGAAAATGAACGATGCACTATCGATTTCGCTATAGACTTAGAGTTTCCAATTTGACGACTTTCTCAAGACGTATACATATGTCTTGAGTGGACAAACAATCCCGATTTGGAAAGTCGCCAGATTTAGCGAGAAAGTCGTCAAGTTGGCAACGCTAAGACTATAGCGAAATCGACAGTGCATCGTTCATTTTCGGCAGGGTGACGTGCTAAAATAAGCGAATTTACGAGAATGTGGATGTAACAGCTACGTCTTACAATTCATTGTTAAACATCTGCATTAACAATAACTTCATATTTGGAAGTTTTACTTACCAACCGAAGGAGACACGCCTGATTCCGCCATCTCTGAAAGCAGCCTGGGCCGGTACGCGCAAGCGCAGTAATTGGCAAAGACGGATGACGTAGAAGATGTTGCAGTTTCATAGTCTTATGCTACGAGTCAACAGTTTATGTTGCGGTTTTTGCAGTTTCGGTAGCGGGGTATTATTTTTATGTTGCTATTTCCGCGATTAATGTAGGCATTTCAAAGTTTTTGTGTGCTGAGGCTACGTTTTGTTTGGTAGGCCTGAACATGGCAAAGCCAGGCACAGAACTTCAACATGACAAGAAATACAGATCATAACATCAACGTTCTGACAAGAGCTGTGAGTGAAAAGACTGCTAATATACACACAGGAAAAGGCACATGCTATACAGAGATCAGCTGTGGGGAATGAGGCTAATTACATCGGGAGAATCACATGAGGGAAACCCTTACCACGAAAATTGGCGAGAGACAAAATACGAACGGGAATCACACAGACAGCCTATGACATTAAAACAGCACCGGTCCAGGAGTTCTACGTGCACAGATAACAAGAGCAGGAAAGTAATTAAGCACATGCGAGAGATTCTCACTGAAACTCAGGGAGAGAAAAGCGAAAGACAAGGGGCGGAGAATAGAACAGGGCGATTGCGGAGAGGTAATTAATCTATTAGTAGCGGTGCAGCTTTACAACTTAAACTAGAGTACTCATTAGTAATTTAGTAATCGAATATATATACATGGTTAGTTGTGTTAGTAGACTATAATTCAAAATACAAATGTTTGTCTTGTTAGTAATCAGAACAGAAGGGTGAAGGAAGAAAACAAGATACGAAGGAATATTTTTAAACACCAGACTTCATTTAAATCACCCGAATTCAGTGAGCACGCAGACAGGGAAGACGGACTAAACCAACTAGATCACAAGACAGGGGAGACAAGTGCAATGGAACCAAAAACCTGATTATTACAAAAAGAATAAATAAAAAACAATGATCATGAACACAAAAGCAGAACATGAAACATGATCTAAAACCAGAACCATGACAGATTCCGTATATCGTGCAGCACTACTAGCTACAGCATTAGTGACTGGGGAGGTTCATATGGTACTGGTGGTAACAGTTAGTAAATCCATGTGGAACTGGTGGCACTGAGCATGCATTAATAGTGCCAATGGGGCTAGCCAAAGCCACAGTCACTGGGAAGGTCTGCATGGTACTTGTGGTGGCTAGTGTTAAGAAAATCCAAGATCCATGATCTTGTAGGGCCTTTGCTGCAATTAGTAGATGGAGGATTGTCAACTGTTTCTAGACTAGTTGCTACTAAATTGTGATTTGGCACTTGACACAGGACAGAATTGTAATTAATATGCAATAGTTTTATCCAGTGCCTCACCTCCCTTTTTTCCTGTGTCTTTTCCTGGGGATCTTTTTCTTCTGGAACACAGAGTCCTGGACCATCCAAGCCCTGTCCTTTACCATGAGGACTGGCTGCTGCTGTCCTGATCCAGCCCTGGTCCAGTTTTGCTCTATCCTTGCCATGTCACTTCCTGGAGCTACAGATGCCACTGCTTGAACGTTTTAATGAGTTTTAATGGACTTTTATTGAACCTTATTATTATCTTATTTTATTATTTTAATCATTGTTTTATGTTATTATTAATTAGCTAGCCTGCGGAGGATGGGCTTCCCCACTATAGTCAGGTTCCTCCTGAGATTTCCTCCCACTGGGGAGTTTTTTTCTCACCACTGTTGGAGGATTTTTAATTTTTCTCCCTACTGGGAGTCTTTTGCCTTATTTGCTGCAGTGAAGCTTAGGCTGGGTGCTGCACTGTACAGCATTTTTGTGAAAGGCTCTCCGTAAAAAGCGCAATTCAAATAAAATTGATTTGAATTGAATCAAAAGCCAAGCAGTAGGTTCTCCAGGTTTGAGTGACAAGAAAAATCGGTAGTCATAGAAGCAAGCAAACACAAGGAATCTACAATACATCAAGGACTGGGCAGAATCGTAATCAAGGAGCAAAAAAAAAACCATAATCAAAGATCTAAAGAGTAACTTGGAATGCTTCTTAGTAGGCACAGAGAACACTGGCCAAAAAACTTAGTTAGACACAGACAGGAAGCAGAATATCAAGGGATGGAGAAGACAGTTTATGATAGGAAACAGGTGAGTGTGAGAGGAGTGAGCATGCAGGGAGATGTGGTGACAAATGAAGACATGAGGTGCACTAATGGAAAACAGAGGGGGGAGGGCTCGTGCGTGAGTGAGGGAATGAAAACAGAAGACTCGTGAAGCTTGAAAGGGAAGAGAAAGCAAAGGAACTAATACACAGCAGCGTTCTAGACTGCGACCAAAATTTACGTTTTGCGACTTACATTCTCACATCGACCAACACTTCATGCACTGTGCGCCTATTCTGGGCAGTGGTTCACTCCCAACTAATCAGCCCCCAGCCCGGTGGCAAAATTTTTTTCCCACTAGAGTTGCGGACACCAACAGAAACTCATTTGCGTAAATCAGCAACCTTGTTTCAGGCCACTGAAGGAGTGTTGCGAGACCGTGAAATTTTTTTGTCTTTACTGGCCTTGCGGACTCGGAACCACTGACTGCTCAATTCTTGCCCAGAATACTGCGATTAGATCATAGGTGCCTGCCTCAGAAAAACTGTTGGCCAAATAATTCTCTTAGCCTGTCATATAGATAAATGAATGTATTTGTTAAAATATTTGAAGCTGGTAAAATGAGCTGGTGACAATCAATGTAGTCTAGCAATACCCAACATGCCGCTTTTTTATCCTGCACTGATTGCAAAATTTTTTTCCTCTGCCATATTAATAATAAACTAGTTAGTGACACCAAACACAATCCAATGAAAAAAAAGTAGAAATAATCAAGATTTCATCAGTTTATTCTCGAAAATTTTAATGCTCTGTACCGCGGCTTCAACAGAGGGCGAGCAGAAAACCCGATACCAGTGCACGATACTTCAGATGTTAGATATGCTACTGGGTTATGTCATCCTTATTTTACAGTCACCAGATTTCAATTGGCGAATCAACTTACTGAGAGTTCAGCTAACCACGATTGGCAAATTAGAGTAACCGATCTAGATACAAACCAGGTATACACAAATGTAAATAATCCATGAAGTAGCCAACGCAAGATATGATTGGTCAGTTTTGTCCACCTTATAGTAGAAAAAATGGTAACATTTGGATCACTCTGGATCTTCGTCAGGCATGCCAAACGTTGCCATTTTTTCTATTTAATAAAGTTTATATTTTTGGAGCAAGAGCGGTGTGCAGACTAATCTATTTTTCATATCTGGGTGGAAGACGAGGAGTCATGGCCCACGTACAACTGGATGCTGGAGAACACGTCATACCGTTCCACTTTCTGCCTCACCGGTGAGAATGGCTTTGCATTGTTGTCTGTTTTCACTTACCTTTTGCTTTCCTTTTAATTGAGCAAAAATAATAACTAATCTTTCATGTATCATATTGAATAATACTGTTGAATTGTATTTCAGACCAGAGCTGGCGTTGTTGACAGTCCAGAAGCACAACGACATGGTTGGCACTGTGCACGATTGCTGGATTTAGTGTTCCAGATGTACCACTATAGCCCCAAGTCCAGGAGGCAGCTAAAGAGTTTGGGAGCTGAACTAGGGATAACAGTCCTCAATTCACAAGGAGTGAGGGGCACACATTGGGTTCCACATGTGTCTCCAGCTCTGGACATTTTGCTGAAACCTGACAGGAAGGAGGGCACAGATGACAAGATTGGGCAGTACACGGCTGTACACAACCACATGGAGCACCTGGCCGCGTCATCGACAAATGCATTATTGTCATTGTTGTTGCAGGTAAAGTGAACAATGGAGGATGGAATGTTAGTGGGTTTCTGCCACTTCATGGCCGATGTGTTCCATCTGGCCAGCCAAAGGAATGTCATCTTACCACAGGTGAGACTGAAGTACGGTATATTAACTTGATATCATTAATTCATTCCTGGTGCAAGTTGTTGTTACCTATGTATAGCGCAGCCAACCCCAAATAGAGGCCCGCGGGCCATATCTGGCCCTCCGCTATTATGTCTGGCCCGCAATGTTCCAGTGAAACTGTTTCCATCATTTGTTGTTAAGTGAAATAAGATGGGTGCTTGATGATCCACTGATTTTTTCAACCTCATCCCACGATATACACTTGACACTTGCACATAGTTAATGCCAGGTGTCAGTCTCCCGCCAGCCACCTGCCTCCCACCGAAATTAATTAGCCCAAGTAAGTAGCCGAGATTCAGCAAACTAATCGTAACATGCACTGTGGTAACATGGCCTTTGCCAAGAAGCGAAAGCCGGACCAGGAGAATCGCCGGTTCAAGTCAGACTGGACTGAGCAGTTTTTTACCCCTCAGCCCTAAAGGCTGACAGGGTATTGCTATCCTTCGTGCGGTTCGGCGGGCGGGCGTGCATCTCCAAAAACCTTCGACATCGGGCTGAGGGGTTATTCCGAGCATTGCATGCCTATTTTATTTTATCGGACTGGGCCAACGCCAAGCCGAGATGCTTAATGTGCATGCAGACTGTAGCTGTCTACAGGGCAGAAAACCTCAGGAGGCACTTCAACACCGTGCATGCTGCCAGCTTCAATGCCAGCTACCCCACCAAATCAGATCAGCCTCAGGACAAAATAGCTAGCATGCTAAAGTCATCCCAACAGTCCGTTTCTATCATGGAAAAATCAACATCGGCACAAGAAAACGCAACAGCCGCATCACTGCAGGTTTCGTGGACACTTGCTAAAGCTAAGAGGCCATTCGCTGATGCTGATTTAATTAAAAAGTGTGCAATTGATATGGCTGGCACAGCTTTAAGTCATGATGATTTTCCTCAATGAATGCTGTCATGATGTAAAACAATACAAAATTAAAAGCAAATAATATTGTTTTCTACAAGAAAAGGAAATAATACTATTTGGTGTTTACAGCCTGATAGTTGGTATATGCATATTTAAAGGCGCAAAACTCGTGTTATTGTTGTATCATATTTTGAAATACAAACTGAAAATATGTCTCTGTCTTTATTTATGTTTCCCTCAGTGAGTGTGAGTGTGAGAGTGAGTGAGTGAGTGAGAGAGAGAGGAGGGGAGAGAGAGAGAGTGTGTGTATGTGTGAGCGTGAATGGGTTTGCTGGTTCTGATGTCATCCACTCTCTGCTGGTGCACAGTATCACTTGCTTGTTGAGCTGGACATGGTTGTCGAAATGCTGCTGACAGCTGTCTCAGTGTAAAGCTGTTTGGACATTTTACACATGAGTTCACTGCTTAACAGGCAGTATTAGTGATATTGGTAGACAAAAATATTTCAGTCCTGTGTTGAAAAGGTGACCATTATCTTTGCATCAGGATAACCTTTTTTTTTGTTTTGCACTATGTTGCTATTGTTGCTATTTGGTCACTGGATCCTATATTGAACAGAAAATTGTACAGAGCTGCTTTAAGACAGCTTTTTTTTTTAATCTTGTGTGACCCACAGCTCAGGCTACGAATAATTAGAGGGCTACGACTACAATGCAAGTAATATCACTGATAATATTAGAAGCAACATTATCTGCACATAATAAACAATGGTTGCTGGTCCAATGGAGAGGGGGGGACCTGGGAAAATTTGGCCTTTGACTAGCCATCCTTGACATAATTTGGCCCCCAAGGAAAATTGGGGAACCCTGGTATAGTGCTTTGTCAAGATATTGTCTAAAGAAGCAAGCCAGGAAAGGTCATTTGGACTGTGAGTAAATGTTGGGATATCTTTTTTAAATTTACTTAACCTCAATGTGCAGCATGCTTTCTACTAGGTTTTGTGCACTTTAATGTTTCATTTAGCCCTGCAGTTGTCTCTGGTCTACTCCTAACTACAACTTTCTTCCCTGTTGCAGGCCATCAACAAAGTTGAGCACCTTGTTCTCTCTATCGAGGCCATGGCTGTCAGGCCAGTTAAGGATGAAAAGTTGGCCTCATTCCAGGAAGCCATGCAGAATCGACGCCATGCACAGGAGGCTGAGTTCCACCCTGATGAACCTCTGGCGTACAAGTATTGGGTCAGTACTTTTTTCCAGGTATGCTAGAGAAACACTGATAGAGAGATTGCAAACACTGAGAGTCATTGTACAAAATGTACTGTGAACTGGTCACAAATTTCTGTGTCTTGTTCTGTGCGCCTGTTACAGGGAGTCACCTTACAGAAAGGAGAAATTGACAAGTTGGCGCTGGACACAACCATCAGCACGTGTAGTGGATTATATTTCAATATTTCTCATCATTTTCATCAGTAGATCAATTGCCATGTTGAATAACTATAATCAATAATCATAATCAATAACCATATGAGATCTGCTCCAACAAAATCAGAGGAAAGTTGCAAAAAAATTTTTTTTGAGTTTTTGATATTTTCTGAAAGGTTATGATTTCAGCTTTAATTTGATTTGATATGGCTTGCCATTTTGATTCTCCTTCGAATGCAATCAGAATCTCCAAAAATACTGAGTGTATTCTGAGTGCATTCCAAATATTTGGTCCCATTCTTGTGGCTGGCTCGAATGTTTTGCTCATGTTCAAAACTTTCCAGGTGCATTCAAAGTGGAGAAATATCGAACGGCACTCAAAGTGTATTCTAACTGCGCTCTGACTGCATTATAAATATCCTTACAGCATTCAAAACATTCTGATTGCATTCGAAGGAGAATCAAAATGGCAAGCCACGTCAAATCAAATTAAAGCTGAAATTATAACCCTTCAGAAAATATCAAAAATATTTTTTGCAGCTTTCCTCTCATTTTGTGGGAGCAGGTCTCATATTATGTAAGTAACACACCTGGGGAAAATACTGTATATTGAGGCCCAATGACCCCAGGCTACATAGCCTGTACAATGATATTCGACCCAACTCAGCATCACAAATGCTCTAAGCAAATCCAGTAATATCTACTATGAATGTGAAGTAATGACACCATTTGAATTAGTTAAATACCGTATTGATCCGAATATAAGACGATATTTTTTTCCTTGAAAAATGCCTGAAAATGACGCCTCGTCTTATATTCGGGGTCTAAGGAGTTACCCATGTAAAACAATATGTGGTGCCATATGAGCGCTTTTCTCTCTGTCAGTGTTTAGAGCAGTGTGACCCTAGCGTGATCCTGTAAACAAGTCGGCTGGAGTGGGTGTGTTAGCTTACATTTGCATGAGCTACTTAATGACAGAAAGATGCAGCCAAGGCACAAAGATCCACTTGAAAAAAGTGCTTCCAAAATCGGTAAGGTGAATAAAAATCAGAGGAGAAGTTATGATGTGAAATTTAAACTTACGGTTGTAAACGAAGCTGAGAGAACGAACAACGTGAGGGCAGGAAAAAGATGTATGACAGAGTGCAACGTAATTATCGTAATTGGCAACCGAAAAATTAAGCAAACGTTTCCAGATGAATGATTGTCGTCTTACCTAATCGGGGAGAACAAGCAGCACCTGTTAAGTGCGGAGCGCTCTCGGAGTGAACATTTTGTTAATCATGAAAATGACTGCGAGCAGGTCAGGACTAATAATTCTTTAAAACAGATGTTACGTCCACCCCAATTCTGTTTTACGGAATTTACCCCATGACTTCATCGCTGTTAGATCGCATGAGAAACCGTGTCTTCAGTTGCCTATTACGATAATTGGAAAACGCGTCAATAAAGAAAAATAATTGAGAACTAGCCAGGACTATCCTAATTGTCATAAAGGGACGTGTCTGTGCCACCCCAATTCCCGGTTCTAGCTTCGCCCCTGCACAAAACCTCCGTTGAAAACAATTATTAGTCCTGACCTGTTCTCACTCATTTTCATAATTAACAGAAGGTTCCCTCCGAGAGCACTCCACAGTTAACAGGTGTTCCTTGTTCTTGTTGTTGTGGGACAACAATCATTCATCTGGACGCGTATTTGCTGTATTTAAATCAACGTCATTCAGAATGAATTTGGAAAAAAACTGTTCATAGTGTTTTTGGATGTTAATGCTCTTACATTTTGCAGACTTTTCTGACAGTGTTTGTCAACCGAATGAGCGCCGTTTATTGCACAAGTAGGCCTAAGCCCGTTTTATTGCAATGTTTTCATGGCATATAACCGTGAAGTGCATTCTGCGCTTTTCCTATTTGCAGGGCTATGGATGATTTTATGATTTTCTCCCCCATGATAAACACCAAAGATGTTGAAATGTGCGAGAAAAACAATGAAATGTTTTTTGAAATTTTGTTCAAATAAAAAGTATTTTTCCAAATAAGGGTCTTGAAAAGAGGAGTCGTCTTATATTCAGGGTCGTCTTATATTCGGGTCAATACGGTATTTGTAAAATTCTAAGGAACTAGAAAATCTAAGTGTTCTTTGAATAATCAGACTGTGTGAGATTTATGCTAGATGCATATCTCTGAAAAGGAAATGAAAGAAAAGTAACACTGAGAAACAAAAAGAATAACACAGAGGAGTCAAAATTTGCCAAAGTACTGTCAAACACAATATACAGGGCAGTAAATTCAGTAAATTTAATTGATACAGAGGTTTCTCTATCAAGAATTGGAAACTTTTAGTTGTTATTTGAAGGTAAAAAAAAATTAGTGTTGAATGATCAGAAAAGAAGGAGTGAAATTTAATAGTACATATGAGATTTATGAAAGAATAAAAAATCAAAGGAACTATTGTGGGATTGGAGACTGGATGACTGGATGAGTTTTTAAACAAAGTTGCGCAGAGAAAACAATACCGCGAATGGAGCCTTAGTTACCAAGAGCAGATAAGGGAAAAAGAAGTAGATGAAAGGTCGACATACCGAAGTCAGAGAACAAAAGGGGAGAAAGGGGGGTCTAAGCAATATGATTTCATGTGAAGTTTTTTTTAACAAGAATCAGTTATGCCCAGAAAATGAATCAGGTGAAGGATCAAATTTGATAACAAGTGGCATTGTGATTTAAAAAAGTGACTGAAAAATTTCTTTGGTCAGGAAAGCTAATTACCGTATCGGCCCGAATATAAGACAACTCTGAATATAAGACGACCCCTCTTTTTCAAGACCCTTATTTGGAAAAATACTTTTTATTTGAATGAAATCTCATTTGCATTAAAAAAAAATTTCCTTGTACATATCAACATCTTTGATGTTTATCATGGGGGAAAAAATCATAAAATCCCCTATAGCACCGCAAATAGGCAAAACGCAGAACGCACTTCACGGTTCTTTGCTATGAAAACAGTGCAACAAAACAGGCATAGACCTACTGGCCTAACTTGTGCGATAAACGGCACACATTTGCTTGACAGACAGTGTCAGAACAGTCTGCAAAATGTAAGAGCATTAACATCCAAAAAAAAAAAACACCACGAACAGTTTTTGCCACATTCATTTTGAATGACGTTGATTTAAATACAGCAAATACGCGTCCAGATGAATGACTGTCGTCTGACCTAATCGGGGAGAACAAGCAACACGTGTTAACTGTGGAGTGCTCTCGGAATGAACCCTCTGTTAATTGTGAAAATTACTGAGAACAGGTCAGGACTAATAATTGCATTAAACGGAAGTTTTGCGCAACCCAACTCTGTTCTTGTTCCGCAACTGTACTGAATTTAGCCCATGATTTAATCGCCATTAGATTGCACATGCAGAGAAACCGTGTCTTCGGTTGACAATTATGCTAATTATGTTGTCACATCATGTCTTTTTACTGCCTTCACGTTGTTCGTTCTCTCAGCTCTGTTTACAACCATAAGTTTAAAATTCGCATCATAACTTCTCCTCTGACTTTTATTCACCTGACCGACTTCGGAAGCACGTTTTTTTAATTGGATCTCTGTCAGGCCTACCAAAGAAAACGTAACCTCAGCACACAAAAACTTTGAAATGCCTACATTAATCGCGGAAATAGCAACAGAAAAATAATACCCCGCTACCGAAACTGCAAAAACCGCAACATAAACTGTTGACTCGTAGCATAAGACTATGAAACTGCGACATCTTCTTTCGCATCCGTCTTTGCCATTTACTGCGCTTGCGCGTACCAGCCCAGGCTGCTTTCAGAGATAGCGGAATCAAGCGTGTCTCCTTCGGTTGGTAAGTAAAACTTCCAAATATGACGCTATTGTTAATGCAGATGTTTAACAATGAATTGTAAGACGTAGCTGTTACATCCACATTCTCGTAAATTCGCTTATTTTAGCATGTCACCCTGCCGAAAATGAACGATGCACTGTCGATTTCGCTAAAGTCTTAGAGTTGCCAACTTGACGACTTTCCAAATCGGGATTGTTAGTCCACACAAGACGTGTGTATACGCCTTGAGAAAGTCGTCAAGTTGGCAACTGTAAGGCACCTATTGTTTTACATGGGTAACTCCTTAGACCCCGAATATAAGACGAGACGTCATTTTCAGGCATTTTTCAGGGGAAAAAATATCGTCTTATATTCGGATCAATACGGTAATTGTGATGGCGTTGGTGGTAGGACGCCAAGAGCAGGGGCCAGAAATAAAAAGGACAAAAACAATAGCATGCTGAGAGACTAAAACAAATAGAAATCACGAGACTCGTGCTACCAACGGACCTGACGCTGTCCGTGGAAGCAAACAGGCAAGCTCGACTAAAGACAAAAGAAAAGGTAAATAAACCAAATGAATCCCTTACTTACTAACACTCTTCCTGTTATGCAGCTAAGATCCTGACAATACTCTCTCTTCTCAAAAGACCTTACCGGCTAAAGCGCCAAGGGGAAAATGACACTCTATCAACTAGAACGAGGTAGGACAGGAGCTTAAATAGAGTCCGGGTAACGCCCCCAATTAATGCCAGCTGGCCCAGGAATCCGATGGAGAGCAAACGATGTCGTCCCAGACGAGAGTAACAAAAGGAGCTAACAATGCTCCTAAACCATGACAGGATCCCCCCTCTAAGGGACTGCTCCAGAAGCCCCCAAGGAACCCTGCGCACGAAACTCAGAAATTAGTGAGGTGTCCAAAATATCACGCGGAGGGACCCAACAACGCTCCTCGGGACCATATCCCTCCCAGTCTACAAGGAACTGGACCCCACGACCTACACACCTCTCGGCCAGAATGCGGTGCACGGTTTAAACCGGCCCCCCCTCCACCATTCACAGCGGCGGCGAAGGTGTGTCGGCAGGTGCCAGGACACTGGTGCTAACCGGCTTAATCCGAGAGACGTGGAATGACGGATGTATGAGTAAAGCTCTCGGGAGTTTCAGCTGGACCGTGACTGGATTGATCTTCTGCACTATTTTGAACGGGCCAATGTAGCGGGGCGCCAGTTTTCGGCATTCTACCTTCAACGGGAGGTCCCGAGTACACAGCTAAACTCTCTGGCCAACCCGATAAGACGGGGCCAAACAACGCCTTCTATCAACAAAGGATTTTTGTTTGCAACCCGAACTCAACAGCGAAGAACGGACCTTGGTGCAAACTGACCGTCAGCGCCAAATGGACTGGTTGACTGAGGGAATTTCGGAATCGTTCTCAGTCACTGGAAATAATGTGGGTTGGTAACCCACTTGGACCTCAAACCGGGAAAGCCCCGTGGAAGAATTACACAAAGAGTTGTGGGCATATTCGGCCCAAGCTAAAAATCGACCCCACGATGAGGGATTATCCGCCGCCAAACATTGAAAAGTGTTTTCAAGAGATTGATTCGCCCCTTCCGTTTGCCCATTGATTTCCGGGTGAAACCCCGAGGAGAGACTCACTGTGGCCCCTAACTGCTTACAAAAAGCCTGCCAGAATCAGGCCGTGAGTTGAGGACCTCGGTCAGAGACGACATCCTGCGGGAGCCCAAGTAAACGGAACATGTTTTTAACAACAAGATGCGCTGTCTCCTAGACCAAAGGCAGCTTAGGTAGTGCTACAAAATGAGCCACTTTATAAAACCGGTCAACCACTACCAAAATGACAGTGTTGCCGTCAGATACAGGCAGCCCCGTAATAAAATCGAGCGCGATATGTGACCAAGGGCGCCTGGGAACGGGCAAAGGTCGCAGCAGGCCAGAGGGAGGGAGGTGAGAAGTTTTATTTCTGGACCATACGCTACATGCCGCAACAAACTCTCGACTGTCCTTCATCATATCCGGCCACCAAAACCATTGGGCAAGGAACTGCTTGGTCCGATGGCCCCCCAGGTGCCCAGCCAAGCGGGAAGAGTGTCCCCACTGAAGGACCCTTGACCTATCCCCAAGTGGCACAAATAAACAGCCAGGAGGCTCCCCCCCAGGACTGGGATCGGATCCCAATGCCTCCTGAACCACCGCCTCAACTTCCCGTTGAATAGATGCCACGATCTGTGTAAAAAGAATAACAGGCTCTGGGGTAAGATCGCTATCCGTGCGATCATACATACGTGACAGGGCGTCAAGCTTAATATTTTAAGAGCCCGGGCGGTACGTGAGCGTAAAATCACAGTGGTTAAAAAACAATGACCATCGCGCCTGCCGGGAATTAGGCCGTTTAGTCTGCTGAATATATTGGAGGTTTTTGTGGTCGGTCCAAACCACGAAAGGGGGCTCTTCTTGTAACAATTCACTTAAACCAAATAGATAAATGAACGCTACAATGCAAATTAAGGCAGAATTTGTCATCAGCAAAACCCAAGTCCATGTAAAAAAAAGTTCCCAAAAGAAATTAGGTCGACCTTAACACACAGTTCATGTAGAATCCGGAGTTCAGGTGAGAAGAGAAAGAGTCGCCGCGGCAGTAGATGACTCTGACTCCACTGCGATATAGCTCACCCACTCCTGAACGCCGGGTAAAGGGGGTCCAGAGTGGTCGCCAAGAAATTTTATCCCCCCCAAAAAAAGCAAAAAAAGGGACATCCAAATTGTCAGGGATATTTCCCAAAAAAACGCCGCTTGGGATCCACAGATGCTGGCTTCTACCTGGACGTGCACGCCTCGCAAGGGACGTCATTTCCCTCCTTTGATAAGTTCCGGCTGGTCAAAAAACAACAACAACCACCACAACAACAACAACAACAACAACAATAATAATGACAAATTGTAGGCGTCCATTACCTGAGCACAAAGAGTTAATTGTCAGATAAACTCAACTGCTGATACAAATCTGACTGAATAAAAAAATGACAGCCAATGAGCAGCTCATCTTAAAATACACAGGTTGTACTGCATGAGGGGCATGCGAGCCTTACATCTCCCCCCCCAAGCCAGCGGCTTAACGGGACCAAATAAGGGTTTCAGGTCAACCACATTTACATTATCAACCCTCATCTTAACGGATAAGTAACGAATATGGTAATTTAATGGATTAAGTTTTCTCTCTACCTTCACAGGTCCTGACCATCTGGGCGCAAGTTTGGCAGAGAATCTGGCAGAGGCTTTAGACAATGGATGCGACCTAACCCAGACCAGATCACCAACCTCAAAGTGTACATCTTTGCCTCGTGCATTATTGTATCTGGCTTGTCTGGCTTTGGCAACACCAACATGTTTCTCAACCTCTTTGAGCAGTTGTCCCTGCGCATGTATTATGTGATATGCAGATGTGCCTGGTGCAGGGGTCTTATGAATGAGATGCTCTAGGGGGCCCTTGAGGTTGCGCCCTAAGGCTAACACAGCAGGGGTCACTCCAGTGGTCTCGTGCACTGCTGTGTTGATCGCCATCCGGAATTCCGGGAGCCACCGGTCCCAGTCCTGGTGGTGATCCCCTACAAAGCAAGCCATCATCGTCTTCAGTGTCCTGTTCACTCTTTTAGTTAGATTTGTCAGGGGATGGTAGGCCGTAGTGAGCTTCTGTGCCCACCCTAAGACTCACAGAATTTTGAAATCAGCTGGCTGGTGAATTGGGGGCCCCGGACGGACATCAGGTAGCTCGGTACCCCCCAGCGTGTGAAGATGTCATTCTTCAAAATGTGGCAGACCTTCAGTGTTTTTGCATCTTTAAGAGAAAACAGCTCAACCCATTTGCTGTGGTAGTCTACAACGACCATCAAAACAGAATTCCGGGCCTTGCTGAGTGGCAAAGGCCCCATGAAGTCCACTCTAATCATCTCTCCCGGTGCCTTAACTTCTGGGGACTGGAGTTGACCCGCTGGCTTGTCATTGGAGCACTTGTACTGCTGGCAAGTGGAGCACATGCGGACATGACTCCAGACATCCTTACGTACAGCTGGCCACCAAGCCACCTCCAGAATTCTTAAAAGAGTCTTTATTCTTCCCAGATGCCCACCAAAAGGACTGTTATGAAAGTAGGCTAGGAAACTAGGCACAAGAACAGCAGGTACATCCATTTGATAGTTGAACCCACCATACTTAGATGGTACGCCTCGCTATAAGACCCTTTGCTGATACTGAAAATGAATTCGGCCAGGAATGGGCGAGCCAACCAATCGACCAAGCTCTTGGCATGTCATGTCAGACTGTTGGGCCTTCTCAATATCCTGCAGAGAGCTGGGTAGATCCGACCAGTATGTCTTCGCCACTGTCACACACACAAGCCCTTCTGGTGACAGAGGAACACGGGAAAGAGCATCTGGAACGACGTTGCAGCAGCCCTTTTTATAATGGACTCGAAATGTGAAAGCCTGAAGACGCAGGGTCCATCTGGTGAGTCGAGATGATGTTTTGGGGCAGTTGAACGCCCAAGCCAAATCACTGCGGTCTGTGAACACGTCAAATGTTTCCCCCTCCAGATAATGTCACCACTTCTTCAATGCCCATACAACCGCCAGACATTCCTTTTCTGAAGTGGAGTACCTCAGTTCAGCCCCATGGAGTGCTCTTGAAGCAAAGGCAATCACCTTCTCTTCACCCTCGACAGACTGCATCAAAACAGCTCCCAGACCGACATCAATGGCGCCAAAATGGACTTGGAAACCAAGATGAGGCCTGGGTTGAGCCAGCACTGGTGGTAACTGTAGCAGGAACCTCAGATGTTCGAATGCTGCTTGACAGTCCTTGGACCACTCCAACACTACCCCTTTTTTCGTGAGGTTATTGAGGGGGGCCACAATATCTGCAAGCCTGGAGATGAACTTATGATACCAGCCCACCATTCCAAGGAACCTCTGCAGACTTTTCAGGTCTGTTGGTACTGGGTAGGCTGTAATGGCTCTAACTTTTCCAGGGTCAACAGCCACTCCCTCGGCTGAGACTACATGTCCAAGGAAGGTGAGCTGAGTCTGCAGAAGGTGACATTTCTTGACGTTCAGAGTGAGATGAGCCTGATGTAACTTTTGAAAAACAGCTTCCAGGTCACACAAATGCTGTTCCTCAGTCCTGGAGAAGATAATAATGTCATCAATGTAGACAAAGCAGATTTTCCCCTTCAACTCCCCCAGAACATTCTCCATCAACTGCTGGAAGGTGGCACCAGCATTCCGCAAGCCAAAAGGCATAACCTTGAATTGTAATAAGCCTAGACGGGTAATCATGGCAGTCTTCTGTTTGCTCTTCTCATCCATTGCTACTTGCCAGTACCCACTCTGAAGATCCAGGGAGCTGAAATATTAGGCTCCCTGCAAGGACTCAAGGATCTCGTGCACAAGAGGCATTGGATACGCATCATGATGGGCTTTTGCGTTTACGCCCCAGTAGTCCACACAGAAGCAAGAAGTGTGGTCCTTTCTCGGAACCAACACCACTGGAGAGGCCCAAGCAGAGGAGGATGGCTTAATGACACCATCTCGAAGTATCCTCTTAACCTGTTCCTCGATAACTGCTTGTTTTTGTGGGGACACCCTGTAGGCTTTCCTCCGCACAGGCACCTCATCAGTGGTCAAGATTTTGTGCTTGATGACATCTGTGGCGCCCGTGGACTCCAGACAGTAGACCACTTCTGCAGCAGTGGCCTAACTACCTCAGGCTGAGATTCCAAGAGAGGAACCAAAGGCTTCTTCATATTGGAGTCTTCCATGACAGCCATATAGAAATTGATTGTTGTTTCTGCACAACCCTAGTGCAGTGCGTCACATGCCTTAGGCAGGAACCTATACTCTTTTCCACCAGGCATGATGTACTTCCTCAAGTGTGGCACTAATATGATCTGACTTACCCCCATGAAGTCAAGACCAAGCAGCAATGGCATGCACAGTTGGTCATCTCTGAGCACATGAATGCTCACTGTGACATGAACATCATGAAAGGTGAGGAGCAAGTTCACTTTTCCCATTGCTTGACTTTCTTGACCATTAGCCACGAGGAATTTTGGAATTTCACTCGTAGCCAAGTAGTTATTAGGCTTCTTTAAGCTGTTCCACAAGGTCCTACTCATCAGAGAGTAGGTACAACCTGAATCGAGGACAGCATCTCCCATCAAACCTCGGATCCCAATGGGCACTACAAGGAGAGTTGGAATCCCAACACAGCTGCCACCTCAGCACCATGTCCATGGCCCTGAGTGTGATCAGACTTCTTGCCAGCCTTTTTGATCGTCCGGTCAGAAGAATTAGACTGCTGTTGCATGCGGCTCCAATAATCTTTGGAATTACTCCAAACCTTCTCTATTAAGGATCCCACCTTGACCAGCTGATCTACAGTGGTCACAATGCCATGTAGGCCACTGGCCAGCCTTGGGTTGCAAGCATTGAGGATGCAACACACAATCTCCTCTTCAGGCATGTCAGGTCTCCATTTCAAGCAGAGGGCTCGGTGATCGTAAGCAAAGTCCCTCAAGCACTGAGGAGGTAATTGTACCTTCAAGCGGAGTTGCTCTTCAATTTCCGACTGATAATTGGTGGGCAGAAAAGCTTCGAGGAATGCTCTTCTGAACTGTGGCCAGTTAAAGATTTTGCTGCGTGCTGCAAGCCACCAGCTCCGTGCAGGCCCATTCAAGACAGCATTGAGAGTGCATTGAAGCTCAAAGTCACTCAGTGGTCTCAAAGCAAGGAAATACTCACATTGCTCAATAAAATCAGTAACATCAGAAGAACTCCTGGAGTCTCCAAACTGGGGAAACTCCATCCTAATAGATGGTGTGACAGAGGCTGAAGCCAAGATTGGGGAGATGGCATTACCCTCAGCTGTAAGACAATTACCAGGCTGTAGCACTGGTAGCGTGGAAGAACTAAAAGGCCGCCATGAAGCTTGAGTTTTGCTGATGGATTTTTGCAGCTCTTCTGACCAACTTTTATCCCTTCACAACATACATTATGCTACAGCCTGGTCAAATCTCTGCAGCTGAGCATTTGTGTACTCCTCTGCCTTCCGCACAGATGCTTTGATCACTGCTCTGAGTCCTTCCTCAAGATTAAGCGTACTTTTGACCACTTCTTTAAGACAATTTTCTCAGGCCTCAATTCTTAACTGAAGGTCATGAAACTGTTCTGCAAATGGGCCGACATCATCTTCATAGTCATCCTGTTGTTGTTGATTATCAGGAGGATTCAAATATATAGATTCCAAAAGTGTGGTTAACTCACCAACACCACTCTGATTAGGTCTAATGGTAACATGTCGATAAGGATCAACTTCAGCTGGTGGGGTAGTAGTTTCAGCCACATCACCGAGGGAAGATGCACCTTCTCTCTGTGCAATGCTACCCCCAGGTGACCCCTGCTATTCTATATGAGAGATTGTTATTATGAGGATTAGCTATACAAATAAGGAAGATGTATGCAATGTACTGAATATAAAATCTATAAAGGATAGCATACAATGCCCTCTGAATGAAATGTTTTAAATAGATTGGGGTATGAAATGACTTGCAATACACACGCTATTCCCTCAGCAAAAATTCCAACAGCACTCAAGGAAAGAAAAACATGCTGTATAATAAATGCTATTAATATCGGTGATACTGTCAGTTTACAGATACGCAAGTGTGCGAAGTTACTAAGCGCACTAAAAATTTGCACACCATCGAGAGACACAAAATGGGAAACTCCAAATAGCAGGTCAAACGAGCATAATCCCAAAACAGCAATAGTAGTTATCAAATATCCAGCTGCTCCCCGTACTGGCCTCCACTCTGTAACAATTCACTTAAACCAAATAGATAAATGAACGCTACAATGCAAATTAAGGCTGCAGGCGGACCTGATATTGCAGTTATTAGACTGCGCCGATCGACCGACCTAAAAGCAACGAAAAATGCCAAGATCAGAAGAAATTATTACTTTCAAGCAACTTAATTATTTAAATAAAATACACTCTAACAAAAAAGGGGGAGAGAAAGATTCCAAAATACATTAATATAACCAGTAAACAAAAAATCGCGTCCTAACTGGACGGAAAGCATTCAAAAGACATTGGGGCGATAGGTGCACGCCGGAACAACCCAAGGAAATAATAATCACAAACAGAAATTAGTTGTCATCAGCAAAACCAAAGTTCATGTAAAAAAAAGTTCCCAAAAGAAATTAGGTCGACCTTAACACACAGTTCGTGTAGAATCCGGAGTTCAGGTGAGAAGAGAAAGCGTCGCCGCGGCAGTAGATGACTCTGACTCCACTGCGATATTGCTCATCCACTCCCGAACGCCTGGTAAAGGGGGTCCAGAGTGGTCGCCAAGAAATTTGATCCCCCCCAAAAAAAGCAAAAAAAAGACATCCAAATTATCAGGGATATTCCACAAAAAAACGCCGCTTGGGATCCACAGATGCCGGCTTCTACCTGGACGTGCACGCCTCGCGAGGGACGTCATTTCCCTCCTTTGATAAGTTCTGGCTGGTCAAAAAACAAAAACCACAATAATAATAATAATAATGACATAAATTGCAGGGGTCCATAACTGAGCACAGAAAGTTATTTGTCAGATAAACTCAACTGCTGATACAAACCTGACAGAAAAAAAAATGACAGCCAATGAGCAGCTCATCTTAAAATATACAGGTTGTACTGCTTGAGGGCGTGCGAGCCTTACAAGCTCCCTCCAACCAGTGGCTTGACCGCTAATAACTCCCGGTCACCAATACTATAATTGCGTTCGGCAGCGGACAAAGACCGGGAGAAGTACGCACTTGGGTGAAGCTTATTATCCCAACGAGGGCGCTGGGACAGAATAGCACCCACGCCCACCTTCAAAGTATCTACCTCCACGACAAATGGGAGGGAGGGGTCGGGCAAAACCAAAATAGGCTCTGAGCTAAAACGTTTCTTTAATTCCTGAAAGGCAGCATCAGCTGCAGGAGACCAAAAAAACGCTGAGGAGGTATTCTTATTAGTGAGCGCAATAATGGGGGCGGCAACCACACTAAAATTACGTATAAACCTCCAATAAAAATTCGCAAAGCCCAGAAAGCCTTGGACCTCTTTGCACTCTGCGGTGCAGGCTAATTCCTGACTGCAGCCACCTTCTCCGGGTCCATCCGCACCGACCCCTTAGAAACAATGAAGCCCAAGAATGAGACAGTTTGGGCGTGGAAAACACATTTCTCCGCTTTAACAAAAAGTTTGGCATTTTCCAGTACACATCTGGCGTGTTGTTTGTGCTCCACACCGAGGGGGCGTTAAAAAGCCCGAACGGTAAGACCTGATATTCGTAGTACCCATCATGCGTGTTAAAAGCCCTTTTCCATTCGTCCCCCTCCCGAATGCGAGTCAAATTATAAGCATTATGAATATCTAGCTTTGTAAAAAAATGACGCCTCCTGTAGACGTTCAAACGCGGAATTCATTAACGGAAGGCGGTATCAGTTTTTAATGGTGATTTTATTCAAACCCCTGTAGTCAATGCAGTGTCTCAGACCGCCATCTTTTTACTCAACGAAAAACAATCCCGCTTCGGCAGGGGACGTGGACGGCCGAAAAAAACCATTAGCGAGAGCCTCCTGAATAAACTCTCGCATGGCCTTACGCTCAGGTCCTGACAGCGAATATAGCGAACCCCTAGGCCGAGTCATCCCAGGATAAAGATTAATCTTGCAGTTGTACGGACAATGCGGGGGTAATGTAGAGGCTAGTTGTTTACTGAACACCGCAGCCAGATTGGCGCAATCCCTGGGAACATTCGGAGGCAAGTCAAAGTTCGGGGTAGCCCCAAATTCTTCACCCTGCTCAGAATCTAATGAATCCATGACTGATTCTGAATCACTGAAGTCCTCCAAAAAGTAATCATCCTCTGGCTCTCGCCAGTCAAATTGAAGATCCCATTCTAACCCTTCCTCTGCCCCTTTCTCCAGTCTAGGAGTGTACAGAGCGATAACTTCGTCACACTCGCTCTCGGCGTCAGTCTGCCCCATTGCTTCACGTCCAAAAGAACCATTATCATTAGTTCTACAATGATTGCTACACTTGGGACCCCAGCGGACGACAGGATTAACCTGTTCCCCCCAGCTGATACAAGGATCATGTTCCCGTAACCATAACTAACCAAAAACGATAGGGAAAGTGGGGGAACTAATAATAAAAAATCGAACCTCTTCAGAGTGGCTACCAAAAGCGATGAACATTCTAAGTGGTTCAGAAACTTCGGTTGTAACTCCCAGTCCCAGTGGGCGACCGTCCAAAGTTCTTACAGAACATGATTGCGAAAGAGCAACAGTAGGAACGGAGTGCCTCCTAGCCCACTTAAAATCCATGAAACAATCAACAGCACCCAACTCCACGAACACTTCAATAGCAAATCTTTTACTCTCAACAGTAAGTTCTATGGGGATTAGTGTTCGGAAGGGAAACTGGGTCTGCCCCTCTAGCCCCCCCGAACAGCTAGAGGGGTTTTTCTGTTTCCCCGAAGCTTAGGACGGTCAAACGAACCATCCACTTGCATGGGCTCCACCGGAGTAGAATCTCTTATGGGTGGAATAGGAGATGCACATTCGCCACTAGCAATTTTAGCCCCATTGTCAGCCAGTGGAGATTTATTTAGTCTCTCCCGGCTCCGTTCGCGTATACGATTGTCAATTCGCGCAGTGGTACGAACTAAGGAGTCTAAAGTCGAGCAGGGTTCTAACGTAGCCGACACGTCCTTAATCTCCTCCGTAAGGGCATGGCTAAATACCGTCATCAGAGAGGCTTCTGGCCAGCCTGTCTCTGTGGCCAAAGAATGAAAAAGCAAAAGAAAAGCTGCGCTTTCTTTGCCCTGTCTTAAGTGCATTAAACGCGTAGCTGTGTCTTGTCCACAAATGTCCTGAACGAAAACAGAAACCATCTCCCTAACAAGGGCATCTACCGAACTTACAACCGGTGAGTTAGATCTAATTAGTGGGCCGACCCAATTGAGCACTGTGCCATCCAATAGGGATAGTATAAATGCAACCCGAGAATCTTCTTTAACAAAACGTGAGTTTGTAACGTTAGAGATTTAATACTCTCAGAAAAATCTAACAGGACGCTCTGCTGGTTCTGGAGAGCAGTCCCCTGCAGATGTAATCTCTCAGCGAGTTCGGAAGGCTGATTACAAAAAGCTGAAAGTGATTTTGCGAACCCAGCCAACATGTTGGCTGGGAACAGGCCTCTTTGTTTCGGCCACCGCTGACGTCTCCATTGTGGCTAGAGTGTACTGTGATGGCATTGGTGGTAGGACGCCAAGAGCAGTGGCCAGAAATAAAAAGGACAAAACCAGCAGCGTGCTGAGAGACTAAAACAAATAGAAATCACGAGACTCGTGCTACCAACGGACCTGACGCCGTCCGTGGTAGCAAACAGGCAAGCTCGACTAAAGACAAAAGAAAAGGTAAATAAACCAAATGAATCCCTTACTTACTAACACTCTTCCTGTCATGCAGCTAAGATCCTGACAATACTCTCTCTTCTCAAAAGACCTTACTGGCTAAAGTGCAAAGAGGAAAATGACATTAGTAACCAGAACGAGGTACAAAACCCAAAACCAGTGAAGTTGGCACGTTGTGTAAATTGTAAATAAAAGCAGAATACACTGATTTGCAAATCCTTTTCAACCTATATTCAGTTGAATACACTGCAAAGACAAGTTACTTAATGTTCAAACAGGTAAAATTTGTAATTTTTTGCAAATATTAGCTCATTTGGAATTTGATGCCTCCAACATGTTTCAAAAAAGCTGGCACAAGTGGCAAAAAAGACTGAGAGAGTTGAGGAATGCTCATCAAACACTTATTCGGAACATCCCGCTGGTGAACCGGCTAATTTGGAACAGGTGGGTGCCATGATTAGGCATAAAAGCAGCTTGCCTGAAATGCTCAGTCATTCGCAAACAAGGATGGGGCGAGGGTCACCACTTAGTGAACAAATGCGTGAGCTGATTGTCAAGCAGTTTAAAAACAACATCCTCAACGAGCTATTGCAAGAAATTTAGGGATTTCATCATCTACGGTCCGTAATATCGTCAAAAGGTTCAGAAATCTGGAGAAATCACTGCACGTAAGCGACAAGGCCGAAAACCAACATTGAATGCCCGTGACCTTCGATCCCTCAGGCGGTACTGCATCAAAAACTGACATCTGTGTGTAAAGGACATCACCACATGGGCTCAGGAACACTTCAGAAAATCACTGTCAATAACTACAGTTCGTCGCTACTTCTGCAAGTGCAAGTTAAAACTCTATAATGCAAAGCGAAAGCCATTTATCAACAGCACCCAGAAACCCCGCCGGCTTCACTGGCCCCAAGCTCATCTAAGATGGACTGATGCAAAGTGGAAAAGTGTTCTATGGTCTGACGAGTTCACATTTCAAATTGTTTTTGGAAACTGTGGACGTCGTGTCCTCCGGACCAAAGAGGAAAAGAACCATCCGGACTTTTATAGGCGCAAAGTTCAAAAGCCAGCATCTGTGATGGTATGGGGTGTATTAGTGCCCAAGGCATGGGCAACTTACACATATGTGAAGGCACCATTAATGCTGAAAGGTACATACAGGTTTTGGAGCAACATATGTTGCCATCCAAGCAACGTCTTTTTCATGGACGCCCCTGCTTATTTCAGCAAGACAATGCCAAGCCACATTCTACACGTGTTACAACAGCATGGCTCCGTAGTAAAAGAGTGCGGGTACTAGACTGGCCTGCCTGTAGTCCAGACCTGTCTCCCATTGAAAATGTGTGGCGCATTATGAAGCGTAAAATACGCCGACGGAGACCCTGGACTGTTGAACAACTTAAGCTGCACATCAAGCAAGAATGGGAAAGCGTTCTACCTGAAAAGCTTCAAAACTTGGTCTCCTCAGTTCCCAAATGTTTACTGAGTGTTGTTAAAAGGAAAGACGATGTAACACAGTGGTAAAAAGGCCCCTGTGCCAACGTTTTTGCAATGTGTTGCTGCCTTTAAATTCTAAGTTAATGATTATTTTCAAAAAAAAAAAAAAAATTTCTCAGTTTGAACAATAAACATCTTGTCTTTGTAGTGTATTCAATTGAATATAAGTTGAAAAGGATTTGCAAATGATTGTATTCTGTTTTTATCTACGATTTACATAACGTGCCAACTTCACTGGTTTTGGGTTTTGTAGAACAGGAGTCCGGGTAACGCCCCCAATTAATGCCAGCTGGCCCAGGAATCCGGTCGTGAGCAAAACAATGTCGTCCTGGACGAGAGTAACAAAAGGAGCTAACAAAGCTCCAAAACCATGAGAATAATAATTCTTTTCTCCATTTTGAACCAGAACTGAATGTGTTCATGGAAAAGAAACTGAGTGGCTGATAAAATTTCTCCAATTTTTAAAAATTTTACAGGAAAAGATCCAAGCCCACGCAAGAGGAAAAGCAAAAAAAATTATGATGATTGAGTTTTGTTCATTGTTGTTTGCATCTATCTCATTCTATTGAAACTTTTCCACAGAGTGTGCACTCCAGAAGAGACGAGATTCTTCTAAAATAAATTTGGGGAAATTCAATTCAGAGAATCAACATAAGACTAAATTCAAAACGTGGACCACTGTGTAATTGAAAAAGTCGACTAATAAATAAATAATACATTTATTTTGATTAGGCTGACAAAATCTTTTCCTCTGACTGTTAGTGAGAAAGTGAGAAGGACGGGGACTTTCAAATAAAAGGTACTGACTGACTGAATGAGCTGACCAGATTTGAGACAATTGTTCACCTCTGAAGACTATGGCCCGTATTCAGAAACGACACTCACCATACAGTGAGTATGATTGAAATGTAACTGGAGTGTGAGAAAGAGATTGACTGACCACTAACTGAGGGATCGGTCCCACTCCTCGACAATTGCTATACACAAACACCACTCGAGCATAACTGACAGTAGTGGGCACTGGGTAAAACAGGCGGTGCTTCGGCTGCAGCACAGGGACGCTCAATCCTCACCCTTCAGTACTGAATGACCTAAACCTGACGCAGTTTACTTTTCTTGATTTGCCAATTTGTCTGAGAAACTTTCTAAACGACAATGAAATTTATTTTTAATAACATTGTTATACAAAATTTCTACTCAAAATTGAGGCGTTTCTTTTGCACATAAATGACGACGTAAATATCAGCATGTCTTCATAAATTCTGTGGTCGAGTGGCTCGTGATTGCCGCAGGACAGCCCGGGAGGCTCACTAAGCAACAAGCTGTGAAACGTGCGAGACATTTCCCTCTACATTCAGTAATTAAGAATGTAGAAAAGAATGGATTCTCGTGACTTACAGCTATAGGAGCCTCGCAGACCAATCCACACGCGCCCCACGAGCCAGCTGAGCGCAGAATTTTCCAACCCATCAGTAAAGAAAAGAGATCCGAATGCGTGAGAGTAGACAGATATGCGTCATTAATGAAAACTGGCTACACCTGATAATGCTGAGAGTTTTTGCAATGGTAATTTAAATGAACTGAAAACAGGTCATGTCCAATCATTGTTTTTAAGGGATGGTTTTGAGCTTCCCATATTGCCAGTTCACAAGTAGCCACTGATGGGTACACAAATGCTAACCTCGAGTTCACCAGAGTGCAGTTCGTAAACACTGAAACCCGGCGGTCAGTTAGTAAGTTACCGGCATCGTTATCATCATTAGATTTAAAATTTACATAGTTGCGATTGCGTCAAGCACGTGGCTTTAAATGATCCGCAGTCTCTAATGTTTTTAACCACCTGAAAGCCATGACAACGAAATACCGGCGCAAGTTAGTGCGGCTCAAGGGAGGTGTTCCCTGCACTCAACCTTCACTCAGAAAGAGAAGCTATTATTAGTGTATGTGAGGTCCCTGAAAGCAAATGAGTGTTGGGGCAACCTCTGACTCATTTAGTATAATCTGACACTAATTAAGTTTTAGTACACGCTCACATTCAATTAGTGTGAGTGTCGTTTCTGAATACGGGCCTATATTACAGTTGAATATTCTAAATGTGCCCATTTTGGTGAATTGTCTGAAGAAAGAAAAAAACTGCATATTGTACCACATGGTCTAAAGCAACTCCACCCGGTTCTGCTGATGACATGGGAAGTTGTTATGGCTGGGGCTAATAAGCCCTGACTGTGCATCTCCTCCATGCTGTAGCGGAACCCTAGACAGAGGCTAGGTTTACATGATGACGGTGTGAACAGAAGACGCAAAAGTGGCGTCGCGTCTTCACTTTTTATTTCGCGTTCAGACGAGCGTTCTCGGGAGGAAATCTGTGTGCATACGGTGACGCAAAAAGTGTGTAGAAATCGATTGGGTATGCATGCCAGACGGCCAGGTGGTGCTGTGATACACTAACACAAACGCCGCCATGCCTACCCGCATGCGTAGAATCTTCCTTCTTCTTGTCACTGTGCCGCGAAATCACAAAATATGGCTACCGGTAACAAGAAGAACTTCGTCTGGTCAGACCAAGAGGTCGAGCTATTGCTCCAGATTACGTTAAACTATGAAACCTCTAAGGCTCAGCAAGGCAATTTGAAGTAATGATTCCTGTACATTTATTATGGCTGCCAGAGTAGCCTGAAGGTCCGAAGCATGGATGTAATCCGACATGTTTGTTTACTGCGTGACGTAAACGCCTACGCGACGTGAGCGGAACAGCAGATCTGAGCCAGTTTTGCGTCTTGGCCAGTTTAGACGGAAACGCTACGCTGGAGCATATTCAAGTTTTCCACTTTCGAGGGTGGTTTGAGATTTCTGCGTCTTCAAGCCCCAAAAACGCCGTCACCATATAAACGAAAGGCACTTCCGTTAAAATATTTTGTCGTCTTTACTCGCAAGCGTCTTCGTGTAAACTGGGCCTGAAGTGGGTTGCTAAATTAAAATTCATTGGGGGAAAAAAAAATATTGTGACAAGATATCGTTGTTACTGCCCGGAATGCGCTGGGGCACAAAAATATGAGTATACTGCCGAGGATATTGATTTAAAATTGACAGGAGCTCAGTAGTGACGGTGAGCAATTTGGGTATTTATGAATTTTAAAAGAATATTAATTTATCAGGGTGGCACATGCACTGCGGTCGACAACTCATTGCATTCCGAATAATTCCGAAGAAATTCATGATTTTGTAAAGCACATTCAGACCGAGGGGACAAAATACACAAGATAAATTTCTTGAAATGAGACTTATTCGGCTAGTTAAACAAGAATCTGTGTCAGAACTATAAATGCAGCATCTGTTTTTAAAGTTATTATGTTATTGATGAGTTGTTACTTTAACTGTCTCACCTGTTATGCCCAGAAAGTTGCTGCAATAGCTCTAATTCAACTGTAATGATCTCATAACTATCCCATTATGAGAGGGACAGACCTCAATGCTGAACACCTGCGTGTATGTTGTGTCTCACTCCAGAGGCGGGTAAGATCTCCTATCAAGGAGACAACCTAAGGCAGGGGTGAGTCGACCCCCAGGTCATTGTTGAAAACAAAGTCTTTTGGGAGATTATTATTATGGGCTATTACATGAAGGTGCAATGGTATTCCAAATGTAGGTCCTTGGAAAGGCCTGGATGAGACTGTTTTTAAAATGTTCTGACACAAAAGTGTCTGCATAGTCTTTACAGCAAAAGTAAATGTTATAAAATTTGGTACATATCAGACTTAAAGTGAAATTATGCAGGTGCAGATGACCTTCGTTCTGTATGAGCCAAGTACAGAGTGAATCTGCATGTGCCTGTGTCTGTGTCTGTGTTGTGTTTGTATTTTATTTTCTCACTCCAGTGACGAGCGGTTGGCAGATTAGCGTACCAGCCGGTCAAGGCCCGCTTCTTCCTGGAGCCTCCCTGAAGTTTTGAACGAATATGCTGAGACAGTGATTCCAGTCATGAAGGCTCATTCACCAAAACAATCAGATGGAAAAATTGCAAATCAATGTTTAATATGTACTTAGACAATGGACTAACTTTGGACTGATTACCTGCAATAAGCAACATTACTGGATTCTAGTGGGACATTAGACTGGGACTTTATTTACCACAGCAATGAAAGGCCTTAAGGCCTTGAGAAACCTTGACGCAAAAACAACTGGAGTTCACATGCTGGCGTACATGACAGACTGTTTTTACTCAAAGTGTTACAGTCGGAAAGGACCAACAAATTATTTTATGTTCGGGCTCATAAGAAATTCACTTGTGTGTAGTATGGGGGTCATGGCCAGGGGTAAACAATGCTGTGCACGTTTTCAACCGTGGTTAATGTGAGGCCATGATTGGGATGGCGTCAACGGGAGGAATGTTGTGGATTATATTTCAATATTTCTCATAATTTTCATCAGTAGATCAATTGACATGTTGAATAACCATAATCAATAATCATAATCAAAAACCATATTATGTAAGCAGAATTAACACACACACTTACATACAAGCAGTTCATACACACATGGGCAGTGCACACAGATACATGCACAGGCATAAGCAGCACACGAACACACACACACGCGCGTGCACACATACACACAGACACACACACATACAAACAGTTCACACATAGACAGACACACACATACAAGCAATTTAATTCCCACATGCATGAGCAGCTCACACACATATAAGCAGCGCACTTCTGTAGCTTTGATTAGTAAGCAGGATTCTGTTTAGTTGATTTGAAACATAATCAGGTATTTGATTTCTGTAGCTTTGATCAATATTTGTTCAGTAAAATCATTAGTTGTTACTGAAAAAAAACAATTGAATCATTTATGTCTCCACTTGCATCCTTTTCATCTGTCTATTTTTCCTCTCTTGACTTTAATTTTCCAGTCTTCAGTCTGGCTGAGAGACTCCCCCTTCAGGAGAATTAATTGCAAAAACAGGAGAGCGTTCTGTTAAGCTTGAACGAGAGTATCAGATCCCTGTCAGCACAAGTTTCACAAATTGTTGCACAAGCATCGCCCACACGCATTCCACAAGAACCAAAATTACGATTGCCCCAAAGGTATAGCGGCTAGGCCGTAAAATTTAAGGATTTCATCGCCCAATGTGAGATATTTTTTAAGGCTCAGCCGTCACGATTTGCTAATGAGGATTCTCGGGTGGCTTTTATATTATCCCTGTTGGCTGGCACAGCACTCAATTGAGTCGGCCCACTTATCAGATCTAATTCCCTGGTCGTAAATTCTGTGGAGGCTCTCGTTAGGGAGATGGTGTCGGTTTTTGATCAGGATGTTTGTGGTCAGCACACGGCTACCCGTTTGATGCATCTGAAACAGGGCTTAGAAAGTATCGCAGAGTTCTCTATTCTATTTTGCTCCCTGGCGACAGAGAGAGGCTAGCTGGAGGCTCCTCTTATGACTGTGTCATGCTGTCTTTGAGGAGGTAAAGAACGCGTTGGCTACATTAGAGCCCTGTTCGACTTTTGATTCTTTGGATCGCACAGTGGTGCGAATTTACAATTTCATCCACAAACATAACAGAGAGAAACTAAACAGATTTCCGCTTGCTGACAATGGGCCCAAGGCTTCTAGTGGCGAGTGTGCAGTTCCTATTCCACCCAGTGAAAATCCCACTCCGGTTGAGGCCATGCAGGTTGATAGCTCATTTGAGAGTTGGGCTCCTAAACCTGCTTGCAGAAGAAAAATCTGCTTTAATTGTAATAAATCAGGTCATAACCGTCCACATGGTCGAAGCTTCAGGGAAATGGGAAATCCCTCTAGCAGTTTGGGGGGCACTAGAGGGGAAGACCCAATTTCCCTTCCGAACACTAATCCCTGTTGAACTGACTGTGGGGAGTAAGTAAGTAAGAGAGTTATTATTGAAGCGTTCGTGGATTTGGGCGCCGTGAATTGTTTCATGGATGTTGAGTGGGCTAGGAGGCCCTCCTTTCCCACCTGTTCTCTTTCACAGCCACGCTCTGTGAGAACTTTGGACGGTCGCCCGCTAGGAATGGACGTTATAACCGAGGTTTCCAAACCGCTAAATATGTTCATTTCCTTTGGTGATCATTCTGAGGAGGTTTGGTTCTATATAATCAGTTCCCCTGCTTTTCCAATTGTTTTAGGACATTGTTGGCTATATGGAATAATCCTATTGTCCACTAGGGCGACAATTGTAGGTCCCACTGTAGAGAGAATGTGACTTGTTTTCCCAGACATCAAGCTATGGGGCAGGCTGATGCCTGGAGCAAGTGTGAGGAGGTTGTCTCATCGTACCCTCTTAATCTAGAAAAAAGGCAGAGGAGGGGTTGAAATGGGATCCATAATTTGATTGGCGTCAGCCAGAGGATGATTACTTTTTCTAGGATTTTTCTGAGTCTGAATCAGTCACCAAGACGTTAGGTTTTGAACAGGGTGAGGAATTGGGGGCCACCCTGAACTTTGGTTTACCTTTAATGTTCCGAATGATTATGCTGATCTCCCCGAGGTTTTAAGTAAACAAGGACCCTCAACTATACCTCCTCATCGCCTGTGCGATTGCGAGATCAACCTCTACCCTGGTACTACTCCTCCTAGGGGTTCGCTATATTCGCTCTCAGGGCCTGAGCGTAAGGCCATGCGAGAATATATTCAGGAAGCTCCGGCTAATGGTTTTATTTGGTCGTCCACGTCTCCTACTGGAGCGGGGTCTGTTTTTGTGGGAAAAAAGGATGGCGGTTTGAGACCCACTATTGATTACAGGGGTTTGAATAAAATCACCTTTAAAAACCGATGCCCCCCCCTCTATTGATGAATTCCGCGTTTGAATGTCTGCAGGAGACGTCATTTTTTACCAAGCTAGATCTCCGTGATGCTGATAACTTAGTTCGCATTCGGGAGGGAGACGAATGTAAACGGCATTTAATACTCACAACGGGTACTACGAATATTTAGTCTTGCCGTTCGGATTGGTTAACCCCCCCTGTTTCAGGCACTCGTTAATGACGTCCTTCGAGAGATGTTGGAGAAATTTGTCTTCAGTTCTCTTGATGACATTTTTTTCAATACTCTCGGAGCATAAACAACACGTCAGACTTGTGCTTGAGGCCTTCCTCAATGCTAAGCTTTTTGTCAAGGCCGAGAAATGTGTCTTTCATGCCAAAACTGTCTCGTTACTTGGCTTTATTGTTTCCAATGGGTCGGTCCGCATGAACTCGGACAAGGTGGCTGTGGTCAAGAATTGCCCTGCCCCTCAAAGTGTTAAGAAGGTCTAACACTTCCTGGGCTTTGCAAATTTTTATCAGAGGTTTATCCGTACTTTTAGCGCAGTTGCTGTCCCCATTATTGCGCTCACCAGGAAGAAAACCTCAGAATTTTTTTGGTTTCCAGTGGCTGATGCTGCCTTTCATAGATTAAAGAAACGCTTAAGCTGAGAGCCCATTCTGGTTTGCCTAATCCCTCCTTCCCATTTGTGGTGGAGGTGGATGCTTCAGAGGTTGGCCTGGGTGCTATTTTGTCCTAGCGCCCCCTTTGGGATAATAAGCTACACCCACGCACATACTTCTCCTGGTCTTTGTCCGCCGCGGACAGCGTTGGTGACCGGGACTTATTAGCGGTCAAGTTGGCGCTTGAAGAGTGGCGCCACAGGTTGGAGGGAGCTGAACACCCATTTGTGGTATGGACAGACCATAAAAATCTCCAGTATATTCAGCAAACCAAGCTACGCAATTCCCAGCAGGCGCGTTGGTCATTGTTCTTTAACCGCTTTAATTTCACGCTAACTTCCTGCCCTGACTCGAAAAACTTTAAGCCTGATGCCTTGTTGCGAATGTACAACCGCTCTGATTGCGATCCTACCCCGGAGCCAGTTATTCCAGCTGCTCAGATTGTGGCGCCCATTCAATGGGAGATTGAGGCGGTGGTTCAGGAGGCTTTGAAGACCGATCCTGGTCCTGGGGGGGGAGCCTCCTGGCTGTTTATTTTTCCTGCCTAGGGTTAGGCCCCAGGTCCTCCAGTGGGGACACTCTTCCCGCTTGGCGGGGCACCCGGGAGCCCATTGGACCAAGCAGTTCCTGGCCCTACGTTTTTGGTGGCCCGGTATGATGAGGGACATTTGTGAGTTTGATGCTGCTTGTGGCATATGCTCCAGGAACAAGACTTCCCACCTCCCACCCTCTGGTCTGCTGCTACCATTGCTTGTTCCCAGGCGCCCTTGGACGCATATTGTGCTGGATTTTATTACTGGGCTGCCTGTGTCTGTAGGCAACACGGTCATCCTGGTCGTGGTTGACCGTTTTTCTAAGGCCGCTCATTTTGTCGCGCTACCCAAGCTGCCTTCAGTGTGGGAGAAAACCCTTCTTGTGGTTAATCATGTGTTCTGGCTGCATGGTATTCCGCAAAATGTTGTTTCTGACCGAGGCCCTCAGTTTACGGCCAGATTCTGGCGGGCGTTCTGCAAACAGTTGGGGGCACTGTGAGTCTCACCCAGAGACCAACCCAGAGACCAACGGGCAGACTGAGCGTAGTAATAAGTCTTTGGAAAACACTCTTCGATGTTTAGCGGTGGATAATCCATCCTCATGGAGTCAATTTTTTAGCATGAGCCGAGTATTCCCAGAACTCACTGAGTAATTCCTCCACGGGTCTTTCCCCGTTTGAAGCTCAGGGTGGGTTACCACCCCTCACGCTTTCCTGAGACTGAGTCAACCATTTCATTCATCACTGTCGGTCAGTTTGGGGCAGGGTCTGTTCATCTCTGTTGCGCATGGGGCTCGATCAAAAGTCCGCCACCGATAGAAGGCATCGTTTGGCCCCATCTTATTGGGTCGGTCAGAGAGTTTGGCTGTCTACTTGAGACCATCCGTTGAAGATAGAATCCCGAAAGCTGGCGCCCCGCTATATTAGCCCATTGAAGATTGTGGGGAAGATCAATTGGGTCACTGTACAGTTAAAGCTCCCTAGATCTTTTCACATCCATCCTTCATTCCGTGTGTCTCTCGGATTAACCCAGTTAGCTCTAGCGTCCTAGCACCTGCCGACACACCCCCGCTGCCACCGCGAATGGTTGAGGGGGGGCTGGTTTACACCATGCGCCGCATTCTTGCCGAGAGGCGTGTTGGTCGTGGGGTATAGTTCCTTGTTGACTGGGAGAGATATGGCCCTGAGGAGTGCTGCTGGGTCCCTTCACGGGATATTCTGGATCCAACGCTTATTTCTGAGTTCCGCGCACAGGGTTCCCTTGGGACTTCTGGAGCTGTACCTTAGAGAGGGGGGGTCCTGTCATGGTATTTGGAGACTGGCAAGTTTCCTTTGTTACTCTTGTCCGGGGCAATACCGTTTTGCCCACAATTGGATTCTTTTGCCAGCTGGCATCAATTGTGGGTGGCACCTGGACTCTATTTAAACCCAAGTTCCGCCTTGCCGCCTTTTTTAGAGTTTCAGTGTTGCCATTACACTGTACCCCGCAAGAACACTAGCTAGATAAGTATTGAGGAATTAGTTGCAAAAAAGGAAAATGTTTAGTTAAGGGAATCTTTCTTTTTCCTCTCCTCTTTCTGTGCACCATCTGGTGCTTTGTCTTTTTATCTCGGTTCTAGAGATTTTACCTTTGTTTCTTACTGTCTCACTCACTCTGCTTCCTTGTTTCTCTCGGACTGGATTCATGTCCTTTGGAAGCACAAGTCTCTCTCCTATTTTGTCTATGTTAATTTCTCTTGCATTCCTGTGCTTCCGTTCGTTCCGGCCACTGCGTTTGGCTTCTCGAAACACCAGCTATCACACTACCTAATGTGCTGATAAGATCAAAATTCATTTCAATACTATTTGCTTTACATGATCTTTCAAACAGGAATGGCTGCGATACAGAGCTGGCCAAGGAGGAGTCAATGAAGATTCTTGTGGCAGGGTGCTTCAGAGACCTATCCTACAGTGAACTGTACCGCACCCTGCTCACATAGGGGCCTTACTGCTCGGACTTCAAGATGAGTTTAGGTAATTGTTGAAAAGACTTTTCATTATCTTTCTGCACCCTTCCTAACTCTGTATTCAATCCAAATTTTGTAGCCAAACGGCTACTTCAGTGTGCAGAAGGTTAAAGGAAGTCAACTGAAGCTCTTGCAAATTAATCTTTCTAACATATGTATTAGGTTTAGGAAAACAACACTGGAAACTGCATGGTATTCCTGACTCTTTTCTGTTCCATCTTTTCCTAAAACATTCTGCAGCTAGTGCAGATAATGCTGGTCATGCCAGTGTCAGCGGCTCAGTGCGAATGGGGCTTTTCCACCCAACGTAGGATCAAGAGTGACAACAGGGCATCACTGCACACAGACACAGTGGAGGACCTGATCCGGACCACCATGGAGGGACCTCCACTGGAGTCCTTTGATGCCATGTGTCTGCTGATGGCTGCAGAGTGGACAGAGTTTATGTTCAGGGGGTTTGATGAAAAGTTGTCCCTTGAGGAAATGGAGACTTGTACATTTCTTGTATGACAACTCTTCAAAATTATAACTGCATTCATACATTTTTTAGTTCATTAAGTGCTTTCTGATGTTTCTGGAAACAAGAGGCCCATGGGCCTTAACGGTCACCTGAGTATAGTATATCCAATGTTAAACCTCGGCCATTAGGCTTAGCCCTAATTTTGACCCCAGGGATCAGATTAATGGAAACCAGTATCATAAGCAAAAGAGTATTCTAAATTGTATGTATATAACTTGTGGCTATTTTCTTTAAACAAAGAAGATTTCTCAAGCCATTTTGACCCTTGGGCCCTGCCCCTTAGCCCCAGGGTAAGGGAAACTGTCAAAAATATCATAATATCATCTCATTGTTGTAATGTCAATCAAGTGTGAATGATTTCCAGTAGAAATTAAACAGAATATACCCAAAAATATCATTTTCCTGTATAAACTATAGTAAACTTGACCCCCTCCCCAGGGGCAAACATGGAGCCTGGGGGTCATGAAATTCACAATTTTTATAAGGCACCTCAAGACACTTCCATCTATAAAGGTAACTGGTTTCCAGCATATCTAGGTATAAAAAAGTAAATGCAAGACAATAGGCTTGCACTATCAGAGTTGACAATACATAGATGTGGTCGGTGCGGTCTGTGAATATGCTCATAAAAACTTCATTTTGCGTTAAAACAAAAAACGCTTCAGTGAAAGGAAGGAATAATACCTTCATTAATATATGTAAAGTTACTTTTCTACTTCTGAGGTAAAACTGCATCCCGCGGGGCACTTTCCCCTCAAACTGTTCAGGCAGTTGCCATGTACCAACCACAGGTTGTTGGTTTTCTCCAGGTATACTCCAGTTTCCTCCAAAACCTAAACATGACACATCCTTAAATGACCCTTACTTAAGTTGTTGTGCTCACCATGTGGCTTATGATGACAATATAACACAGGGCAATAACTCCATCAGATTTGATTGAATCGGTCTGGTTTTCGAACTTCTTTGAGATCTTATAGATATAAGCCAGCATGCAAAGTTTCATGAAAATTGACCGATATTTACTAAAATTATTGTGTTCACAAGGTTTCTTATGATAATAATACAACAAAGGGCAATAACTCCATCAAATATGATGGAATCAATCTGGTTTTCCAACTCGTCCAAGGTCTTAAGGATATAAGCCTGCATACAAAGTCTCATCAAAATTGGTTCATAAATACTTAAGTTATTTTGTTCACAAGGAAAAGTTTACGGGCGACGGATGACAAACGACGGGCGACGCACGACGACGGACAAAAGGGGATTTCAATAGGTCACGCCTTAGGCTCAGGTGACCTAAAAATGCAGCAACAACTGATAGCCTATCTTCGGGTAACTTTGTAAACATGTCAAAATGACCAAAACTGTCCAGAGCACAGGAAAGAAAAAAAGAAAAGAAGAGGAGGAAAAATATGAGAAAGACAGAGGTAAAGTAAAGACACAGTAATGAAAAGAAGCAAGTAACAAATAATGGCTTTTTGCCAAATAAATAATTCTCTGAAAATTTTGTTAAAAGTTCAGCTTTATATGATATTTTGACTAAGGGAAACATCTCCTACAAGTGGATGTTTCTGAAGTTCTCTGATTAAAACTAGATTGGCTGCCACCGCTGTTAATCATCCTCACCAGTCAGTCAGAATCGATGGTATCAGCAGCCATAAATAGGTTTCTTAAACCTGTGTTGCTTGTCCTCTTTGAGCGAGTCTGTTCATTTAGTCATGAACAGGCTACGGCATCGTCTTTAGCCTGTTATTGTAGTTTGCTTGTTTTGTTCCACTGTCCGGTTGTTGCCGCAAGAAAGTTTTAAAAAGCTGACTGTATTTCTTTTGATTTGCAGAGTAGATAGACGTTAGAGTGGATTTTTAAACCTGCATTGCTGTGTGCTGTCTGTGTGCGGGCGCTCGAGAAAAATACCTGTGACAGAGTTGGGTATCTAGATATCATTGCAGACAGTTTTGCAAAGTTCTGATTCCTTTTTTTCCACTCAAATAGTTACGCTGAGTTGCATTGCTTAGTTGTGGCATGCTGTTTAAATAACCAAGTTACCTCGTGTGTGTGTGTGCGCGCGTGTGCTCTGGAGAAAAATATACATGGCTGAGATTCGGATGGCGAGCCGGCTCCATTGTTTAGCTTGAATTACACTACCTGACTAAAGTATTAGGACGTTCCTCATTCTCTCTCAACTTTTGATGTACGTGTTATACTATATATTCAAATGTTTTAGGAATTTAATGGTGTCCTAAAATGTACATGTAAACATCACTGAACATTGTTGATCATTTGAGGAAGCTACAGATATACATGCTGGCCTATTTTTTTCTCTGTACGAAAAATTCAGTTTTGGTCTGTCACAAGTCAAAGATATTATCATAAACTGTGCTTGCAAGATGGTAATTTTCAAAGTTACACGTTTCAAATTGTGTCCTTGTCACAATGGAAGGTCAATGGCTACTATTGATCCAATCATTATGATCAGGTGTGGCACATGGGGTGATTTTGATTCTCTATAAAAGGAGGGTCGAGACGTACGATAATTCAGTATGGTGTATCCAAAATGGGGTCTGTATTTTTATTTCAATCAACAACTATTTTCAAATGTGATATATTTAGTGTTTTCTACTGCGCTGTAAGAAAATCACACACATAAATAGTGATGTCCTAATACTTTCGTCAGGTAGTGTAAGTGCTGTTCCTCAGTAACTCAGTTATTTTTATCTCAGAAATTATCCTTTTTGATTTGTCTCCTTTGTAATATTTCGGAAAATGGATTCAGACAAACATGTGCTTGATCCGCCTGTTTGCAGTGCTATTCCCACACCATAAAAAACTTTGCAGTGATGTCTGGGAGCACTTTACAGTCAGTGCAGTAGAACCAACCAAGGTGCATCTGCAAACTGTGCAAAGCTAAAGTTAGCAAAGGTGATTAAGATATCACCTGTCAACCTCTGCCATGCATAATCACTTGAGTATTGCTGTATTTATAATTTATTACCATTGGTATTATTATTTATTTGCTTATTTACAGGATTTTTATTTTGTGGTAAGGTTATTTTTATTGTATTTCATATGTTTGTTCATCTTTTATTTGGTAAGCATGTACATTGGGTGATATGTTATCTTATTAATTAAAGACAATGGGAAAAATAATGCTATTCGTTTTTTTTCGTAATCATATGCAAATTGCCGATGGAGGGGGCGCCATATAAAATCTCGCCTAGGGCGCCACATTGGGTCGGGCAGGCTCTGCATCAACGACATGACCCAAGGTCATACTTATTCCCTCTCTCGGCATCCCCCTTTGAAATGAAATAAGCTCAAAGCTGCATTGCACCACATAAGATCTGTCATGTAAAAACATGCCTTATTTTTATCCCAACTGCAAAAAGGCAATCATAAAAAACATTACACACCATCTGTCGCACTTCTCATTCCTAAATTCACACTTCCCATTCTTCAAGAAGCTGAAAGGCACATCTGCACTCAAGGTGCAATCTGATGTCAAGGTTTTTGCAGGGAATAAATTTTAGTTCCTGCATATTATACACATGGTCAATATGTAGGGGAGAACGGGGTAAGATGAGCATAGAGGTAAGATGAACCAGCCTCTCTAGGAAACCAGGAATAAAATAAGTGACGACATTCTAAGGAAGAGGAAAGCATTCCTGACAACCTGTGCAGAAGGGAAGCACATAGCAAATGTGGTCAGAGAAATATTCTCAAAAATATAATTTTTTGGTCTCAAAGTGATTTATGTTCAAGTCCAGAGTTTAATAATTTAATAATAGTCCAATAATTTAAGACGTTACATCTCAATTGGTGCTTATGCAAGCTATGACGTGAGGGCTAAACAAAATCATGAATGCTAGCCTAGTTTTTTTTTAAAAATGGTGGCTATGGGGTTGTATGAGCCAACAGGGCAGGGGCAAGTTGAGCCACTGCTCATTCAATTTTAAATTTTATTAGTAATATTTCACAACAATGACTTGTTCTTAAAGAGAGCACGCTCCACTCATGACTCCAACAAGAAGCCAACATTTGTCTTCACTGAAAAGGACGAGGCGGTCATACCAATAACGGATGAGGTCAAAAAACTGCCTCTTCCATTCACTGTTGGAGGGACGGCACGAAGCGAGAAGCAATTAGTCATCCCTTGTAATTTACAGCAATGGAGCACTGAGTAGGCCGAATGCACTTTTTTCTGTGCAAAAAGATTTCAGTTCCTTTGTTCAGTATTTTGCAGTTTTAGTTACTAAGTGCCTTCTTGTGCCTTCTGTGACCTTAAAAAGTGCTATTTGCAAAATAGCCTCAAATGGCATTTACTGTATATATATTTGTGGTTCTATTTAAAATTCTTAGTTTATGTTTAAATCTATTGATATACAGTAGGCCCAGAGGGAGCTCACCCTTGAAAATTCTGCACAATATTCTGTTATTGTTTGGGTGACCAGCTGTTCCAGTTCAGATGCTTGGCTGCCCTGTTTTCATTTTACTGGGCCTAGGCTGCACACTGCATTTATTTAAGTATTCTCAAGGGATGGAGAGCTAGTGATGATATTGAATGCTTTTAGGTGTTTTTTTTTTTTTTACAAAAGACTTTCAATCACTTTCATTTGTTACTGGCCCTTTTGTATTACTCAATCTTTAAACTGTTGTAGGCCTACCCATCTTCTTAATGCCAGAGCTTGACCTTTGCTCTATCAGGACTGTTTTCAGCTCAGTATGCTTTGTTTCAAAGGATTCTGTCATTGGTTGAGTAAAATAAGAGTTCAACCAGAGATCTTATTATGGCTCATCTTACCCACACATATGCTCATCTTACCCCATGAAGGGGGTAAGTTGAGCCACAAGACCATGTTTTTTGAGACAGTATGTATCTTTACTCATATCAGTTAACTTAAAGTTATTCGTCTCAAAAGAGGCGGAACACATAACATTTTCATATGGTGTAAAGATTGCGCACTAAAATCTTTCTGACACATCACAATGATGCAAAATTTAAAAAATAGCTCGTCTTACCCCGTTCTCACCTATAGTATAAAAATTACTGTCATCTCTGCATATATATAAAATAATATTGATGTAAATACCCTTCATGTTGTGACCTCAAATTTAGGGTTTAATTTCAATATGGGCAGAGTGACAGTAAGTGCCACTGTCCCGGTACTGACAGCTCCGTGTAAAAACCTCATCATGTAAAAGTGCAAGAATTAAAATTGAAGGAAGGGACACGAATAAATCCATTTCAACGGTACATTTACAGGATGCTAAAAAATGGAAAGGCCAGAGGTTTTTTAAAGACCTAGAACTAACAATCCTGATGCCCAGTGGAATTAGTCATGTTCACCAGCATAACATTGTTTATTGCACCCAGTGACATATTTTCATACTATGAAAATGCTGCTTCTGGGCTCTTTGCCATACTTGAAGGAGAAAATGAATTCTTCTCTCTGCCAGAAAATTCTGAAGCAGAATATCAGGTCATAAGTCCATCATTTGCAGCTCAAGTGCTATTGGGTCACTCTGCTTGACAAGAATCCACAGCACAAGGGGACGTCCACCTCTGAATGGTTCAATGGAAATTTTGAAATTTTGATTTGACTGCCTTAATAAAAATCCTCACTTGAAGGCCACTGAGGTACACTGCGGCTCCCCAGCAAGGCCTACCACGGCTTGCACTCCAGGCTCATCTGAGGTTCCACACTGGACCATCGCCAGACTCCACTGGGCGCTCAAGCAGAAGAAAATCTCTCCGCTCCGAAAACAAGGCCAGACTACTAAAATTGTACACCTACTCCCTCAACAACGCAGCTGATCCTCCCCATCTGTCTGCAGCTGACCACACAGCACCTCCAGGTTCTGCCATCAACGTCCCCAGCGCCAACGTCATCACGCTCGGTGACATCTTCTCCGCTCCAGATTCTGCAGAAGTCACTCCTTCCACAAACCAGCCAGTCCTTCCCCCGTGCCTGCTCCTTCTGTCTTTTACCTTTTTGGTCTCTTTTCGTCCCTTGTTTCATTCCCCGTTTTTCGCATCAGCCCTATCGGGATAGCTATCCAATAATATTCTAGAAAAAAGTGGTTAATCATAGACCTATCATCCTCTCAATAGTTCCTCAAGTATGTTTAGAAATTTTGCAAGTTCAATACAATCCTGCTTGAATGGGAAGCAGCTGTTGCCTGTAATGAAGAAATAAAGGTCAGAATATGCAATACACTGTGTTACTTGGTCAGTAGTAATGTATGCGAGTTGATATAGGGGAGGAAAAATTCAGAAACACCAGTATTTTTTTTTTTAAACACAAAACTTAAATTTGGGTTATCTTTACCCAGTGTAGAGTAATAACTTACCATGAGTTAGGTTGTACAATCAACCTATGCAGTTGGGTTGATTGTACAACCCATTATGCAAGGTCAAAGTAACCTAGCATTGGGTTTGTCCATATTAGACCCAGTGCTGGGTAGCAGAAATAACCCAATTTGGGTTATATTCAACCCAACATTTTTAGAGTACAGGTATGTGGTGAATATGTCTTCTGTCCTATCGATAACTGGGAAGCCTCAAAGACGACCGCAGTGTCGGCGCTCAGGCTTTCCCACCGAGAGCAGCTTCTCTCGGATAATCCCTTTGAAATTCGTCGCTGAACATCACAGATCCAGTGACGTGTCGTCAGAGGTCAGTTAGGGTAGGTAGAATCTTCACCGTTAAACAAACGATAACTTTATTACTCTGCTTGATGAGTAATCTGAGGATTGATTTACTAATTTACAAGACTAAACGACAGAATGGCATGCCAGTTCCATCCACAACATTATTGCTCAGTGCACTGAACTTAAAATGCTCACGAGACGGCAAGTTTGATCATATTTGCTTAGAGGAAGGTAACGCAGTGCCATTAACAAATATTAAAACCTTTCTTATGTGGAGTTCAATGTGTGGTCAATATGTTTACGATAATATTTCACCCCTTAAACACATTGGGCCGTAACTACGAAGGGTGTTTATTATCTGTGTGTAGCGTTTAGACGTGTATAAATATGACTTAGATGCTTCTAGCTAAACGTGTGTTTTAATCACACCCTACGAAACACTCTAAACAGCTGATTAGTTATCAGTGTCTACCAATGCCCGTCTGTGACGGTCCTGGAGCGACCGCACATATATGCCCTCCATAGACTGTTTTATGCACGAAAACGTACACATGCGCTCGAATATACCCATTTCCACTCGTACATGGACTATTACATTTGTATTCACATTCCGTATTATTAAACGAACATTGGACTGGGGTTTGAACAATTGTGTTACGTGCCACGTTACATTTTTTTCTCTTCTTTTTCTGTGTTCCCTTGTTTTCCCCTGTGCTGCTGTGTTCTCTCTATTGGTCCAGGTCCCTGCCAGTCATCATCACCCCAAGTCCCGCCTCCACCAGTCAGAGGGATCCTTTTGCTGTCTGTTCGGCCAATCATTCTTCAGACCTTCATTTGGAACAATCAATCATCTTTCACCCCCCGCTATTTCAAATCCTTGATCTTGTGACTAGAAAGAGCTGTTATTTTTGGTTACCGTCATTTTCTACTGTGTGCTTTCTTTCTTATTGTCTTAGCCTTGGAGTCTTGTTTTTTTTTGAGTTCCAGTCTACATCTTGTTTTGTGTATATCGGTTTGTGTCGACCACACTGAGGCCGGGGAAGGGTAAGACGGAGGCCTCTATACACTTGCATGTAGTAGAACTCTTGTTAGACACACTAGTTTAGGAGTGCTTGCCAACCGCTGTATTTCTGTTTTGGGTAGTTAGTGTAGTTAGATAGGTTTTACCTTTTGTATATATATGATAAAGCTAGCTTTCCCTTTTGGTTTTCAATAAGCGGTGTTTGGTTTTGTTCCTTTCTTTTCTTGGGCAACACTCAGGTCCCTGGACCTTGGATGTGTGTCTTGTGTGTCTGTTTTGTTTGTGCTGTACATAAATATTGTAAATATTGTATATACCCCTTTTTGCACCAGTAAACTTTATTGCACTGTACTTGTTTTGACTCTGTGCATATTTCGCCCGCCCCCCCCCCCTCCCCCCCCCCTCCTTTCATATGTGATTAGTTGAGGCCCCTTCGGGCTTAATCTACTTTCTTAACATCTAACCATAGCCAACGTGCGACCCCAGGCTTCCTAAGTACCTGGGTTCGTAAGATTAAGTGGGGGCTCGTTCGGGAGAGATTAAGCCTGTCTGTATATTCTGGGGTTGGAATAATAAGCATATATTTTGGACAGAATCCTAGTATTGCATGTGTTTGGTGTAAACTCAAGAGGACAATGGCGTCATTTGATGTGCAGGAGTTTATTGCAGCACCATCAGTACAAGCTTTTGAGCAATGTAGGAAAGCAGATTTGCTAGCCATTGCAGATTGTCTTGGACTTTCCTTGTCTAGATCTCTCCTGAAAAAGGAAATTAAGTCTGTAGTGTGGGACAAGTTGGTAGAGCAGAAAATGATTATGCTGCCAGTCATTCTACCTCCCAGCCAGCCTGAAGTGCCTAAAGTGCCAGATGCTGTGCCCAAAACACCGCTAGGTACAGGGGTTTCCGCTGGAACGAAGGTGAAGGCTCAGATTCCCCCAGTTACCTTGCCACGGTTTGAGGGGTTTTCACCGAGTTCCTCTGGGTCGAAGTCCGATGTGCGACTTAAAGTTCGCTTGGCCTGGCTGCAGCTTGAGGCTCAGGAGAGGGCTCATGAGTTTGAGGCACGAGAGAGGGCTCGGAAACTGGAGCAGGAATTCCAGTTGTCCATTCGCAAGCTGGAGATAGAGGCAGACACAAAAATTAAACTGCGGCAATTGGAGTTGCAGAATGCAGCTACTATGTCTACTGAGGTACCCACCACAGGTTTGCCTACCCCGCTAATGTCCCCGGATTATGATATAAGGAGACATGTTGCACTTCCTTCTTTTAGAGAGACTGAGGTCGACTTATATTTTAGCACTTTTGAACGGCTAGCAGTTGCTCTACATTGGCCAAAAGAAATTTGGACCACCCTTTTACAGTGCAAACTTACAGGAAAAGCACAGGATGTAGTGGCTACGCTATCGCTTGAAGAAAGCTTGGACTATGAAACTGTAAAAGCCGCTGTTTTGCGGACTTACGAGTTAGTGCCTGAGGCTTACCGGCAGAAATTTCGAGACCATAAAAAAAGTCAGACTCAGTCATATGTCGAATTTGCGAGGGAAAAGGGTACCCTCTTTGACAAATGGTGCACCGCCAGTAAAGCCTTAGATTTTGATTTACTTCGTGAATTGATCTTGTTGGAGGATTTTAAACAGTGTGCTCCTGAGCGGGTCGTTGTTTATTTAAATGAGCAGAAGGTTACCTTGCAGACCGAAGCCGCAATATTCGCCGATGAATTCACCCTTACCCACAAAAGTGTATTTGCATCCTCTTCCCGGGAGAAGCAGCATGTTTCTCGTACTGGTTCCCCGCCTGTAGAAACGCAAATCGAGACAGTTAACCCAGCACCCTCACGTCCCAAGGAAGACCGAGAGTGCTTTTACTGTCATAAGAAAGGGCATCTAATTGGAAACTGCTTGTTATTAAAAAGAAAGTCTGCCAATCAACCGATGCCTACAGGCTTCATTAGAAAAGTTGCTCGACCTGCTCAGTCTACCTTAACTTTGAAAGAGGAATCTCATGTCGGTTATGAGCCCTTTATGTTCGACGGATTCGTATCTCTGTCTGATGAACAGTCCGATCAAATACCAGTTTGAGTTTTAAGGGATACCGGCGCATCCCAGTCGTTTTTATTAGACAGTGTCCTGCCACTCTCTGACACTACTTTTAGTGGAGCTAACGTAGTGGTTCAGGGAATTGAGATGGGGTTTGTGACCGTTCCCTTGCATAATATACATGTTCAGACTGATTTAGTCACCGGTTGTTTTGATGTTGCAGTATGTTCAGCGCTACCAGTTCCGGGTGTTTCTTTCATAATGGGAATCGATATTGCTGGTGGCAAAGTGCAACCCAGGCTTGAAGTTTTAACCAAACCGTAATAGTGTCTGATACAAGAGGTTTCTCAGTTGCCCTACGAAGTGTTCCCTGCATGTGTGCTCACCCGAGCCCAGTCACGTAAATGGGGGGAGGAAGTAAATCTGTCCGAGTCTGTTTTAGCACCCACCTTGCAGAGCGATGTCTGGTTTGCGAACGATTCCCAGGGCTGCAATGGGCAATCCAAAACAAATCCCGAGATTCCTCCATTCAAGGTTTCCGCTACTCGTGAGCAAGTTATCCGTGCTCAGAAAAATGACCCGTCTCTGAATAAATGTTTCGAGCTCGTAGTTACACCCGAAGCAGCTTAAGAAAAAGCTGTAGCTTATTTTTTAGAAAATGGGATGTTACTACGAAAATGGGCTCCTGCTAGTACAGCAGGTATGGAGTGGGGCGTGGTTTGTCAAATAGTGGTGCCTACAGCTTACCGTACTCAGATCTTGGCTATAGCTCATGAGCTTCCCTGGTCTGGACACCTGGGGATCACATAAACGTACCGAAGGGTGTTACAGAATTTTTACTGGCCTGGATTGAAGTCTTCGGTGGCAGAATTCTGCAAAACATGCCATACCTGTCAAATTACAGGGAAACCAAATCAAGCAATCCCTCCTGCCCCTCTGTGTCCTATACCGGTAATTGCTGAACCATTTCAGCGTGTTATTGTAGATTGCGTAGGACCGCTGCCAAAAACTAAATCTGGAAACCAGTTTCTGCTCACCATTATGTGCGCGGCTACGAGGTTCCCCGAGGCTATACCTCTTTGTTCTATAACAGCAAAGTCTGTGGTGAAGGCTTTGACAAAGTTTTTTTCTACATTCGGGTTTCCTAAGGTTGTTCAGACGGACCAAGGGACAAATTTTCTGTCTAGAATCTTTAAGCAAGTCTTGCAAACCTTATCAGTCACGCATGTGGTATCCAGTGCGTATCACCCAGAGTCGCAAGGCGCACTTGAGCGTTGGCACCAATCTTTCAAATCCGTGCTACGTAAATACTGCTTAGACACGGGGAAATGTTGGGATGAGGTAGTCCCCTTTGCTTTATTTGCCCTGCGAGAAGCTGTTCAAGAATCGCTCGGCTTTAGTCCTGCAGAGTTAGTATTTGGACATAGTGTGCGAGGGCCTCTGAAGGTTTTAAAGGAACAATTGCTGTCTGACCCGTTTTCAACGTCCGATGTATTGAACTATGTCAGTCAGTTTCGAGAGCGATTGTGCCAGGCTTGGTCGTTAGCAAAAGATGCTCTGGCTGCATCTCAGGGTGGTATGAAATCCCATTTTGACAAGAAGGCTGTTACCCGTTCTTTTAAACCGGGAGATGAGGTTTTGGTGTTGTTGCCTCTTCCAGGTAATGCGCTGTCAGCACGTTTTTCCGGTCCCTACACAATAGGGGAGAAAATCAGCGACAGTAATTACATTGTTCGCACGCCTGACCGCAAGCGTAAATCACGTCTTTGCCATATTAACATGCTCAAGGAATACCATGTTAGAAAAACTCCTTACCCTAGAGAGGAAAATATTCAGCCTGTCTTGACAGCTGGTTTGGTGCCAGGGGATGTGAGTGCTCCTGAGGATGAGGATGGTCTTGTGCTCAGACAAGCCCCTCAACAGGGTGCAAGATTATTAAATTCTGAAATTTTATCTGACCCGTCTTCTCATTTTGATCATTTGTCTGAGGAACAAGCCTCCGACTTGAAAAAGTCACTTGAGGAATATCCCATGCTTTTTGGTGACACTCCTACTCGTACTACAGTCATCCAGCACGACATAGATGTTGGTACTGCTATACCGATTCGACAGCACCCATATCGTCTTAATGCAGCTAAACGTGCGGCTATGAAAAGCGAGGTCCAGTATCTGCTACAGAATGACCTAGCGAGGCCCAGCTCCAGTCCTTGGAGTTCGCCGTGCCTTTTAGTTCCTAAACTGGACGGGAGCGTCAGGTTCTGTACGGATTTTCGGAAGATAAATGCTGTGACCGTGCCAGATTCCTATCCCCTTCCTAGAATGGAAGACTGCATTGACAACATTGGTTCCGCTAAATATGTAACCAAACTTGACTTACTAAGAGGATATTGGCAAGTTCCGTTAACCCCTCGTGCGTCCCGTATCTCCGCGTTTGTAACTCCAGACGATTTCCTACAGTACAATGTTTTAGCGTTCGGGATGCGAAATGCACCGGCTACTTTCCAGCGCCTTATCAACGTGGTGTTGACCGGTGTACCTCATTGCCATGCATATTTAGACGATCTTGTGCTCTATACTGACACTTGGGAAGAACATATTCGTCTTTTGAAAAATGTATTCGACTGGTTAGCAAAGGCCTCTTTAACTATAAACCTCGCCAAATGTGAATTTGGCAAGGCAACAGGCAACTTGGGTAAACAGGTCGGGCAGGGAAAAGTCGCCCCTATGCATGATAAAGTCATTGCCATCACTTGCTTCCCTGTCCCAACAAATAAACGCGAGTTGCGCAGATTTTTGGGCATGACTGGTTATTACCGTAGTTTCTGCCGAAATTTCTCATCTGTTGTCGCTCCCTTAACAGCCTTATTAAGTTCGACAAGGAAATTTGTTTGGTCTTCAGAATGCCAACACGCATTTGAGTGTGTTAAAGCTTTGTTGTGCGGTGCTCCTGTCCTTGCAGCCCCAGACTTTGCCATCCCCTTTAAGTTGGAAGTGGATGCCAGTGACCTGGGAGCTGGTGCTGTACTTTTACAGGAGGGAGCCGACGGAATTGATCACCCCGTTTGTGTCTTCTCCCGTAAGTTCAATAAGCACCAAAGAAAGGTTAGGGCACTGGTAGATACTGGCAGTATGCAGTCCTTAGTGTCTTCTGTTATGGTCCCCATACAGTTAAGGAACTACTCTGTGATGACCCATTTGAAGTGTGTTCATGGGGAGGAAAGGGGGTATCCAACTGCAAGTGTATATGTGTCCAGGTTCTTGGACAGACTTATTTACAGGAGGTTGGGGTGGTGGATAACTTGTCATACGAAATGATTTTGGGCCAGGACTTCCCTCTTTTGCTTGATTTATTACCTGGGAGTGGTGAGTGTAACATGACAGTGATGAGGGCAATGGCTAAGAGGAGTGAGGAGGAAGTACCGCTTTCTCTATTACCTTTTCATAATGTAGATATTGAAGCCTAGCCTAGGAAGACTAGGAAGACAAAAGGACAGAGGAGGCAGGATAAGTTTCAGTTTGGGGTGGCTCAGGGTCAAGAGGAGGTTTGTCCAGAGCTGTTAAAGGTCCCTTTACAGATTCCTCAAGATATAGGCTTAATGAAGCAGCAAGACTCAGACACGGGGCCCCTTTATCAGCAAGCTCAGGCAGAGCAGCTCCGTGGTGATGGGACAGAGACTTCTGGACAGGGGTTTCCCATTAAGAATGGGGTGCTGTTTAAGATGGGAGGGGCAGAGGCAAGCATGGTCGTACCTCAGAAGGTTAGGGGGGTAGTCCTTGATCTATGCCATTCTATTCCATGGGCAGGCCATTTGGGCAAACAGAAGACATTCTCCTGAGTCAGCCGCTATTTTTACTGGCCAAATATGGCCAAGACATTGCTGAGTTTTGTCAAACATGTCCCGAGTGCCAGAAAACAGCCAGTAGATGTCCCCCAAAGGTCCCATTAGAACCCCTTCCTGTAGTAGGGACACCTTTTGAGCAGTTGGGGATGGATGTGGCAGGGCCCCTTGAACATAGTAAAACGGGGAGTAGGTTCATGTTAGTCATTACAGATTACGCCACTAGGTACCCTGAGGTTTTTGCTTTGAAAGCAGTGAAGGCTAGCACTGTAGCCACCTGTCTTGTACAGTTGTTTTCAAGGGTGGGGTTTCCTAGGGCTATAATTACTGATCAGGGGTCCAACTTTATGTCCAAGCTCCTTAAGCAGGCCTACAGGTTGTTGGGGATAAAGGGCATAAGGACAAAACCCTATCATCCACAGACCGATGGTCTTACGGAGCGATTTAACCAAACTCTCAAGCAGATGTTACGGAGGTTTGTCAGTGAAACCGGTGCAAATTGGGACAGCTGGCTCCCCTATCTTCTTTTTGCATACCGTGAAGTTCCGCAAGCTTCGACTGGATTTTCACCTTTTGAGTTGTTATATGGTCGTGACGTTTGGGGACCCTGGGCGCTTTTGCAAGAGACCTGGATGCGAGATGAGGATCTGCCGCAGCCACAGAACATCCCCTTGTATGTTTTGCAGATGAGAGAAAGGCTGAAGAGAATGGCAGAGCTGGCACAAAAGAATGTCGAGCAGGCCCAGCTGCGTCAAAAGTCCTATTATGACCAGAAAGCTTGTTCCCGGAGTTTTGCAGAAGGTGACAAGGTGCTGGTAATGTTGCCCAGCAATTCAAGTAAATTGCTTGCGAAATGGCAAGGCCCTTTTCAAGTCACTCGTAAGTTGGGGTCTACAACTTATGAGGTCCTGAAGCCAGGACAGAAGCACCCATCTTACACATCAACCTCCTGAAACAGTGGCGGGAAAGACCAGGTTCGGCTGCTGAGGTGCTATTGATATGGCAGGTACCAGAGGAGGATGAGGTGGAGGAGCAGTACTTCCCTATACCAACAGAGGGTGCCCTTGATCTCAGCCATCTCACCCGTGCTCAGCAGGTGGACATTAACCATCTCTGTGGCCCAGCCCTGTTCAAGGAGCAGCCAGGGCACACCACGCTGGTAACCCACCATATCACCCTGTGCGAGGGTGCAGCACCTCGACACTTGAGCTACCGCATTCCTGAACGGCTCCTGGCTGGCTTGAGGAAGGAGGTTGACCAGATGCTGGCCATGGGCATCGTTGAAAGATCAAGCAGTGAATGGTGCAGTCCGATTGTGTTGGTACCCAAGAAAGATGGGACCCTCCGGTTCTGCGTTGACTTCAGGTATCTAAACTCTGTCTCTAAATTTACTTTTTATCCGACCCCCCGCATTGATGACCTCATTGACTCTTTAGGCACCGCAAACTGGGTAACCAACTTGGACCTGGCAAAAGGTTACTGGCAGGTACCTCTTAGTGACTCTGCTAAGGAGCTGACAGCATTCCGGACACCCTGGGGTCTGTTTCATTTCTCTTAAATGCCATTTGGGCTTCATGGGGCCCCCGCTACATTTCAGAGATTAATGGACCAGGTGTTGGCCAGAACCGATGGCTACGCGGCAGCATATCTTGACGATGTCATAATATACAGCATGTCATGGGAAGACCACGTCCGACATGTGAGAGATGTTCTGGGCAGGATCGAGTCTGCCAAGAGGGAAGCTGAATACCTGGGATATGTGATTGGTGGGGGTCTCCTTAAGCCACAGGTACAGAAGCTGGAGGCTACCCAGAAGTGTCCTTTGCCTCAGACCAAGACTCAGGTGCGGTCATTTCTGGGCATGGCAGGGTGGTACAGTAGGTTGATGCCTAATTTTTCTGTTAGGGCAGCCGCCCTTACAGATTTGACAGTGAAGAATTCTCCAGTGCAGGTGCAGTGGCCTGAAGAGGCCAGGAATGGTTTTGAGGACATACAGAATGCACTGTGTAATGACCCTGTACTGTATTGTCCGAATTTCACAGAGCAATTTGTGTTACAGACTGACGCCTCTGACACAGGTATAGGTGCAGTGCTTCTCCAGGGTGAGCCAGACCAGAGGCATCCAGTGGTCTACATCAGCCGCAAGCTGTATCCAAGGGAGATGCGATACTCGACAGTTGAGAAGGAGTGCCTGGGGGTGTAGTGGGCCCTTGACGCCTTCAGGTACTACTTCCTGGGCCGCGAGTTCCTCCTAGAGACAGATCATCGCCCTCTGCAATGGATGGTCTGCATGCGGGACTCTAACGCACGGATTTCCCGCTGGTACCTGTCCATGCAGCCATACCGTTTCACCATCAACCATATCCCTGGGCGGAGCAATGCTACAGCAGACTTTCTCTCCCGCCTGCAGGCGTGAGACCGGAGGTGGGAGGGGTGTGTGACAGTCCTGGAGCGACCGCACATATATGCCCTCCATAGACTGTTTTATGCACGAAAACGTACACATGCGCTCAGATATACCGATTTCCACTCGCACATGGACTATTACATTTGTTTTCACATTCCGTATGATTAAACAAACATTGGACTGGGGTTTGAACAATTGCAATGAACGCAAGACTTTTGTTATGCTGGGCATTTATTGTGCTTAAGTAAGGGCGTAAACTTGAGCGCAGAAGAAATGTTTGCGAGCATAAAATGATTTACCGTTGTGCAGTTAACGTTTGTTGCGATCTTCGGTCTGGCAGCATCTGTCCGGCAGCAAAAGGGTGCCGACCGGAAACTATGTGTTATTAATTGGTTCCTGACCTAGTTGGGCAGGTTCATGCTGGTTGTGGCCATGGGGATGCCGGAGGCGGCCTTGATCACACCACCTCCGTATTGTGTCTTTTCATGTGCCATTAGGAATGTGTCTTTTTGTATTTATTTAGTAAATCTGCTTGTCTGTATATGTAAGAACTTGTGCTTTAGTTTCAGAGTGTCTTTTGTTGTTTATGTGTCAATTGATTGTTAAGTGTTCACCGTAGCTTGTAAATGATGCTGGTCACTTGCTATATGTTTGCTTGTTTAGTCTTATGGGGAGTTTTTTTTAATGTTATATGCGTGCGAGTGCAGAAGCTCTTAGCATTGTATATTTATCCTCTGCAATTTAGAGGTTGGCAGATTTTGAAATTGGTGATATTTTTGCCCATTTCTTGACTTAACTTTCCTTTTCTGGATTTTGAATTTTTTTCTCTTTCTTTTTGTACTTTGCATGATTTGAATTTTTGCATATGGGCATCTATTGCTTGATTTTTGTGGCCAAATCCACTCCCGCCCAAAAGCGTCCGCTCCGCTACCTTTTACACCGTCTAACCTTGATGTCCTCAGTTCAATCTGAAAAATAGGATTTGATTGGCTGCTGAATTGCGAACAGGGGTATGCGTTCCGGTGTTCAGTCAAATGTTGCTACCCATCAAATTATGCTGCCTTGCGGTTCTGCGCTTGCGCAAACCTAATATCTTGGGCTGTTTCTTCGCTCATATCTTAAGTATCTTCAAAAATAAAACAAAAAATAGATTTTTTTTTTCAGTGCACCTTTTGACCTAGAATCCAAATATATTTGCATGTACATGCTGGGTTTTCCCGAAAATGCAGAAATGAGATGATAATGGCATATGTGGGCATATATCTTCGAACAAATGTATCCAACTCATTATAAAATCTGCTTATTTTATTATAAGCTGACAAATATAGTTACTACTGTAAACTGAGTCATAATGCAATATTAAGGCGAAAACAAAGACCTTATGATCGCTTTGCATTGCGGTAGCATTCTTTGACAAGGGAGCACTAATTGTCAGAACACTGGCTATAGCACCTGTAATTCTAGGGAAACCAGCTATATGCCAAAGCCCATCCATGACATGTCACTTTACATCTAAAGCGTCTGGGAATGGCAGAAATTATGGCTTGTTGGCACAGATTGCAGCAGCAACCCAATGTACATAAGCTTGTTGAGAGATCCCAGATGTGTCTCCTGCAACAATCTGAAAAGTTCCACAAGCGAAAAATCGCAATGCACACGCCAACTGTAATGCAGCTGGAAGAGGATTGCTTCATCGTGTTGGATGTTCCAGTTCCGGCATCAGCAACTGAAGTAGTTCGTTGAAAGTGTTTTTGGAGAATCGGAATCATTTTAAGAATGGTATCTTCGTACTCTTCCAATGGATTTCTCCTGTCCCTAAATATCCTTGGTGCACACAATCTACTAGCATTCTGACGTTCATCTGCCTCCTCTTGAGCAAGTTCAAATATTTGCAGCGCGTCCACAATGCTCGCTCTGCGATCGACAAGCAGGAAATGACAGTACAACGCATGCAAAACTACACCCCTCCCATGTTTAAGGGTTTCCATTGTTCATTTTAGACAGTCTTTGATCGTGGTTTATTTTGTTGTCCGTGTGTAAATCTAAAACCGCTTCATACTGTGAGACTAAAGTAAAGCGCAAATTTAATTCTGCGCTTAACTAATTTATACATGTACAGGAGATAAGCAACTTTCGTAGTTACGGCCCATACTTTTAATGCCATTTTTAAAAAAATAGGAGTTTATTTTCAGTCTTCTTTCATATATTCAAATATAATAATATAATTTTGAATATTCAAAACAATATTAGGAATTACCAAGAGACTTGAGGTTTGTCCCCTATTAATTATTAGGATTTTCGTCCTTGCAGTCTCGAATCAAAGAATAAAGGTAAATTAATCAATTTATCTCTATCACCTCTTAATTAATACAGGGTTAATTGACCATGCAGAAAACAGGTCAAATGGACTGATTGACTATCATACATAGTACGTGGACACAGGTTGACAAAATCTAGTGATAAAAAAGGAGAAGTCACTGCCTACCCTGACCGCATGTCCCATATGTCTGTAGTGGTTAGATATGAAATATGTGGTACATCTAATGCAGGGGGTCTCAAGAAGGGGGTAGTGACCCCCTTCTGGAATGATTTTTAAAAATATATATATAGATTACATTACCTGCAGGCATATAATTTGTCTTAAAATACATTTTATTGAGGGTATTTATGGGTGCCAGAGTGTCCGCAGCATCAACAACGGAGAAAAGTAAGGTGCCAGCAAGTGAAAAGGAGCCCCTGAGCTACGCTTCGGAAATATTGCCCTGACTTTCTGCAATATGGATTTACTTCACTTTCCATCTTCAGAAACGGGTCGGCAGGTGCAGAAAGTTAATGTAGAACCAGGATTCCTCCAAGAAAATACAGTATGTCACAAAAGTGAGTACACACTTCACATTTCAACTATTAATTTAGTACATCTTTTTAAGGGACAACGTTACAGAATTGAAAACTGAATATATTCTAGAGTAGTCATTGCATAATATGTGTTGCAGTGTAGATTTACTGCACTGTGCAAATAACTGAACCAAACAGTCACTATTTCCAAAATGGGTGGCAACAAAAGTGAGTACACCTCACCGTCAACATGCCAAATTATGTACACAGTGTGAAATATTAGTCTGACCCCCATTGTTGTCCAGCACTGCCTTGATTTTCCGAGGCATGGATTTCACCAGAGCTGCACAGGTTGTTGCTGGGATCCTCCACTCCATCGTGACAACATCACGGAGTTGGTGGATGTTGGACACCTGCTGCTCCTCCACCTTCCTCTTGAGGATGCCCCACTGGTGCTCAATGGGATTCAGGTCTGGTGACATACTTGGCCATACCATCACCTTCAGCTTCTTCAGGAAGGCAGTTGTCATCTTGGAGGTGTGTTTCGGGTCGTCATCATGTTGGAAAACAGCCGTGCGGCCCAGTTTCTGAAGGGAGGGCATCATGTTCTGCTTCAGAATCTCACAGTACATCTTGGATCCATTATTTCATTAATGAAGTGCAGCTCCCCAGGACCAGAAGCACTCATGCAGACCCAGACCGTGATGCTGTCAGCACCATGTTTGACTGTAGGCAGTACACACTTGTTTTGACACTTCTCACCAGGGCGCTGCCACACATGCTGGACACCATCTGAGCCGAACAAATTTATCTTGGTCTCGCCAGACCACAGAACATGGTTCTAGTAGTTCATGTTCTTGGACTGGTTGTCTTCAACAAACTGTTTTCGGGCTTTCTTGTGGGCTAGCTCCAGAAGAGGCTTCCATCTTGGCCGACAGCCATGCAGACCAACTTTGCGCAGAGCATGGCTTATGGTCTGAGCACTGGCAGGCTGTTATCCCACTGCTACAACCTTGTTAGCAATGCTGCCAGCACTCCTGCGTCTGTTTTCTGAAGCCAACTTGTGCACCTGACGCAGAGCACGAGGACTCAACCTCTTTGGTCGACCCTGACGAGGCCTGTTCCGAGCAGAACTCGTCCTGGAAAACCACTGGATAACCTTGGCCACCATGCTTTAGCTTTGTTTCATGGTTTCGCAGATTTTCTTGTAGCTTAGACCATCTTTGTGGAGAGCAACAATTCTCTTTTTCAGATCCTCAGAGAGTTCTTTTCCATGAGGTGCCATGTTGACCATCCAGTGACCAGAATGAGAGCATTGCACCCAAAGCACCACAATTTAACCCTTAAATATGTTGCACAACCTCATATGGCCCAGTCGAACAGACAAAAGCATGAACATGATTAACAAGTCGCGTTTCATTGCTTGGTTGACCATTATCAATCGGGGTGTGTACTCACTTTTGTTGCCATCGATTTTGGAAATAGTGACTGTTTGTTCAGGTATTTGGACAGTGCAGTAAATCTACAGTGCTGCACATATTGTACCATGACTACTCAAGAATATATAGAAGTTTCACTTCTGTAGCATTGTCCCTTGAAAAGATATAATAAATTAATTGTCAAAATGTGAGGGGTGTACTCACTTTTGTGAGATACTGTATGTGTTTGGCTTATTAAATAAATGCCTGCGGCACGGATCCTCCTGCAGCAGAAATAATAGGCTATGAGCGCGCCTCTGCGCTTTTAAGTATGAGGCACAGCACCGTAACTTCATTGATTATTTGAATATCCAGATGTGCGACAGGATCGGTCAGGATCTAATGTTACAATGATCTGTGTTTGCATAAACTGTTACACACACACAGTCCAGGTTAGGAGAAGCAGCCGTCCTCTTGATAAATTTATTTCCGAAGCTTAGCTCGGGGCTCTTTTTCACCCACTGGTGGCACCTTATGTGTCTCCGTTGATGCTGCTGACACTTTGACGCTCTGATACCCATAAATAGCTACCCTCAATAAAATCTATTTTAAGGCTAATTATATGACTGCAGGAGATGTAATCTAAAAATAAAAAACATTCCAGGAGGGGATCGTTTCCCTCTTGTTAAGACCCACTGCATTAGATGTCCCACAAACAAATTAAATTTAATATCTAACCACAACAGACATTTGTGATGTTCAGCGACAAATTTCAAAGGAACTATCCGAGGGAAGCTGCTTTCGGTGGGAAGCCTGAGCGCTAACACTGCGGTCATTTTGAGGCCTCCTAATTAACACAGTTGGAGACCTCACATTCAAGTGGGCTCTATATGTTGCCCACAGGTTTGGAGTTTAAACCACGAATGGAAACACTTTTTTTTTTTTTAAAATAAAAATTTGGCATCTCCAATCCCGCCCGAATCTGGAATGCCCAATTAGTGAACTATGTACAAAGCTTGCTCGTATGCGACCCCTTGCTGCCAACTCAGGATAGTAAAGACAGTTCACGACTCTCCTCTGAAGCACGTGTCCGTCAGCCACTGATTCTTATACACTCATTGGTCGAATCTTCGTAAGTTACGAACGAGGGCGGAGGATACCCGGACGTGAACAAACCCAGAGTCTTCCTGACGAGCGCCCGTCTGGCCAACAGGAGGCGCAGGAGCAACGAACAAAGCTGTCGCTGAACACCCAAATCCGGCAGTCCCTTCCCAATTTGAAACCCTGTAGCGCGATAGCCAATTGTGCGCTACTCCGAAAAGGCTGCCGACCCCCGCCGGTGTGTACGCCGAGGCTCGAACCCGCGACGTGGTGATCACCTCTGCACTGCAGAGCAGTGCCTCAACCGTGTGAGCCACCCGGCAGCTCCACGAATGGACACACTTGAAGCTAAATTTAAACATCATTAATGTATTGGTAATTATAATTAACAGTTGTGCGCTTTTCCATTCGCCGCCAGTGTTATATTAGGATAAATTAGAAGTGAGGTTAATATATGATCAGAAATAGCGCCAGCAGCTGCTACATACTTTAATTGCCAACAATTATAGTGAACCCATAGATTTCTGAGGACGAAGAATATCTCTAGCTCTGGGCCGGCAGTAGCGTTCGTAGATGGCTGATGACCAGTGGCCCATAGCTTTAATTGTGGAAACAGGAGCAACTTTAGCTGCGGTAGTTGCTGCTCCTATTCGAAATGAGTGCGTGGTGTAGATATCAGGAGAGAGCCCGCAGGATTGGCAGAGGAGATGGAGGCAGGAAGCAAACCAAACGTGGGAAATGGGTTTCCCCTTCTCTATAACGAAGAGGGGCTCTAGCTGGCTGGCTTGAGGTCGGCTCCTCAGGTAGAGAATCATGGAAAAGAGAGGACAAAAACCAGAATCGGATTTGGATATTAGAATTGACATTCCTTCTTTATTAGTTTTTGAACGTTTTAAGAGTAAAGAGAAACTAGAAAAGCACTCAGAGAGCGCAGAACCTCCGCCAGGGGGCAGCAAAGCCAAAAGCATGGCGATTGGAACTCCGGCCCATTGGAAAGACTTGAAATCTTGAACTTTGGCGTATATCTCAGCAGTACTTTGGCCTAGATATGCCAAAATTTAATCACCTCTTCCCCACCTACCCTGAAAATTTCGTCAAAATCCGGCCATAAGTTTTTGAGTTATGTGGTACACAAACAAACCAACAAACAAACGGCACCGAAAACATATACCTCCTCGGCAGAGGTTAATGATGAGGGTAAATAGTTACATCAGATATAGTGAGATTGTGTGCAGGATCAAAGGATTCTGTGTGAGTTGTGAACTTGCCACCTCTAAGAAATCTGTAAAAAGCAGTGAGAAATACTGTTGTTAAAAGCAAGTCTGTATAAGCAGTGATGTTGCTAGGTAGGCGTCTTGCATCCCTGACAAATTAAAATCTGAAAGGACGCAGTAAACTCACTATCCATGCGTCCCAGGGACGCACCTCATTTTCTACATGAAAGACGATACATTGGGCCGATTTCACAAAAGACTTTTAAGGTTCACACGCATAACTTTCTTAATCGCGCGTTTAGCATGAATTCATAACACCCAAAACTTTATATACGTTTACTCTCTCAATGCTGATACCATTTACTTTTAAGTCTATATCGTCCTTTCGACCTTTTTCCCCCAAATATCATAAATTTGGTCTTTGTAAGATTTATTGATAGTTTATTTACATTAAACCACATGGGAAGTTTAGACATTTCATTATTAGCCAATTTGGCTAATTGGTTGAGATCAGCACCAGAGGAAAAAATAGTCATGTCGTCAGCAAATAAAATTAATCTTAGGATATCAGATACCTTAACAATGTCATTTATGTAGATTATGAACAGCTTAGGACCTATGACCGAGCCCTGAGGAATTCCGCAGGTAATGTCCAGGCAACTTGATTTATTATTGCCCACCTGTACAAATAGCGTTCTATTTGTTAAATAATTTTTAATCCATTTTAATGTGGTCCCTCTTTTTCCATATTTATACAGTTTTCCAATCAATATATCGTGATTTATAGTGTCAAAAGCCTTCTTCAGGTCAATAAATATACCTATAGAATATAGCTTTGATTCTAGTGAATCTTTGATCATCTCAATAAGTTCTGTTAGGGCTAGTGCTGTCGAATGCTTTTTCCTGAACCCATACTGACTGTCACATAGAAATTTGTGTTGATCTGTATAATTGTCCAATCTATCATTGAAGAGTTGCGAAAACTACTACCACAGATTTATTTGCACCTGAATAAGTGGTGCCGACCTGCCTTCATCTGGTTGCCTGGTAGATTTTGAGCAAGACTCGTGCTTTTTCTGGAAAATAAATGCATAAATAAAACAAGTTGACATGGTCAACAACATCCCCCGCCAATCGTGTGCTTCTTATTTTCGGACTCCATCAAGGCCTTTGGTCTGATTTTGTTGTCCTATCTGTAATAGTTTCTGAGAAAAGTTGTCCCCTTTCTCTCAGACTGACTGATGGACGCACACACGCACGGATGGACGGACGGGGGTCAAACCTATATCCCCCTACCACTTTGTGTTGGCGAGGGATAATAAATGAAATGAATTCATTAGTTGTGCATTAGAATGTAATTAGTTGCTTTCTCCTGTTTCTTATTAAATTAATAGAGGGGTTTTGCAAGGCCACGTTTTTCTTTACATTTTCCAAAAAGGCCAAACTGCATCTTTACTCTTCACCGATAATGAAAGCTCAAATGAGTTTGTGAAATTACCACGAATGGCGGGGATGAAACAGTTTTGGTGAAGGGATGCATCTGATGTCAGCATCTTGCTCATGTCCACAGGATACGCACAGAAAATGTGACATTATTTGAAGCGAAGTGAAATTCTCGCCATGTTTTCTTTGCCGACATTTCTTTGCGAAATGCATGTCCACAGCGCAACTACCCTTGAATACGGGGTTATTAACTGGTAACGACAATTAAAAATGCCCATTATGCAATGGCAGATTGTCATAATTTGACCGCACCAGTCTGAGGGCTAAATGCAAGGTTATCCATGTGCAGTTAAACGTGCGATGATTCATGGTGTTTAAACATTGGTTTAGCAGTCCGCATTCGGCATTTCCACATGCGTTTAAAATATGCGTTTAAAATTTAAACGCATGTTAGTTATACGCATGCTAAAATGCTTTTGTGAAATCGGCCCATAGTGGACAACTCGTGTTTAAAATCATAGTAACTGTGGGTGCCCCGGTGGCTCATCAGTCTAAGCGCACGCACCATAAAGGCTGTGTCCTTCCCATAGCGACCAAGGCTCGATTCCAGCTGCATGTCTTTCCCCGTTCTTCTCCCCAACCTTCCTGTCTCTCTACGCAATATAACTGTCAAATAAGGGAAAAATTCCCAAAAAATAATCTTCAAAAAAAAAGAAATCACAGTAATTAGAAACGTTGCTGTCAGCAGACCTGACAAGCGCTGTTTCCACCCTCTCACCACAAACATATCTGCATCATTTTGTTTTTCTCAACAGACTTTCCACTGTGTTGGTTAAGTTTCATTTTTGAGCTAAAAGTTTCACAGTGATTGACTCAGTTCATTTGATTTAGTTGATGTTCAGAAAAGAAGCTTTTGTTGTTATTTTGGCGACAATGTTACTTGTTGACTGTCATGGTGATGAGAATGTTTAGTTTATGTGTTAAAATGTGCACTTTTATTTAAATTTTTAATTATTATTTAAATTTTTTTGTGGTACTACAGACACTATTTCGTTTTCATTAGAATTTTGGTAATTTATTTTGGTGCTATTTATGCTGCTACAAAAATGCTATTTTATTTGAATTTGGTATGTCATGCCACTGTGACACTAAACTTTTCAAATTTAGCATTTTAAATTTGTTTCAGATACATTTTGAACATAAATGAATATATCTGTTAATTATAAGCATATCATACCATACCACCATCAAAGGAGTTTAACACTACAATAGCTGCCTTGCCAGATGCGCGGTTCAGCTTTCTGCCGCTAGATCTCGTCACGTTCTTTCACGATATCCAGAGCGGTCGGCCATCCAGCTTGTATGAACTGCCATCGCATATCAAAGCGCGAAATTTTGTTGTTAGCTCTTTCATCGACTTTTCTGTCATCGTTCGTGTGACAGAGACATCTGGTAAGTGAGATATTCATGGATAAAGACTCCAACTATCAACTTCTGGGCAGAAAAATGGGTATTTTGGAGTATTAAATGAATTTCTCCGCTGATAACCGTCTTCCTTTGTGAAAAACATTTGATTTTCTGACAGACACAGAAAAACATGCAAACATGCAAGCTCGATTGGCTTTTTTGGTTTATTTAAGTGGTCTGACATGGAAATAAAAAAGTAGGATATTCGGCCGTAAGCCGTCCAGTGCCTGGCTGATGGCCATAGGCCTCGCATCAGCTGGCCTACTAGCAATGTAGTTTGGGGGTCGTTGCATGCATCCTTCTCAAATAGCTTCAAATGACACTCGGTGGTGTTGGGTGTAAAGAAATTACGTCACCATGCAGGGACGAGGGAACCTCCAGCATTAAAACCGGGCATATAGATAATATTCCTTCAGTTTTAAGTCACTTCACATTGACAGCTGTTATCTCTAATGAATACTTGGTGATCTGACCATGACGTGCATTCGAAATTACCCAAACAATCCAAGAAATCCTAGGGGGTTTGCTCATCAACAGTGTTCCTCTAGACGTCTGTATGCGATCCGCAAAAACAACGATCTGCCGCACGGGTCCGAACAGCCCCGGATAGAGATTTAGCGCCATCTGGCGATTGAGGTGTATGAATCTGGCAAGAGGGCTATTTAAGACATATAAGGAATATTGGAAATGGAGAGAAATTTTTTTTCATTGGGGACCGAATGAATTTCCCAGGGACCCACTCAAATCACCACCTGTGGGCCCCGGGGGCTCACCAAATTGAAAACCTATCATCATCACTGATAAGGATAAAAAAAACAGTTTCTGAGATGCGAGATACGTTTGTGCAGAAGTAGGAGTGCAAAAGGGAGACGTGAATCATGGCCTTGAGGTTTTACTCTTGGGATGGATTTTTAAATGGGCTGTTGAAGGATGGGTCTAAACAGCAGAGTGTTGTGATTCTGATTATGCTCATGTCATGTTTTAGTTCTGTGCCTGGCCTTGTCATGTATGCTTTTTGTGTTTGGACAAAAGGCAGGCAGTGGTCACTATTCTTAGGATTGTGTATTGTGTTCTGGTTATTTAGATTCCTGTTTATTATTTTTCATGTTCATAGTATTCTCTGCCATGCCATGTTTCCATTTCAATGCATTACACTACATCTACCCTGTCTTGTCTTATGTAGGTCTTTGCCCACGGTCCCCAGTCTTGCGTGCCACTCATTCAGGTGATTTATTGGTTTCTGGGTTTTCAATCTTCCTTCATTATCTCGTGTGCTTCCTTCCTCTCTCTTTTACTATCCACGAACCATACTAACAGTTTATTGTTTTCGATAATTACTAACCCTTATTACCATTGTATATTTTTACTAACTTACTAACATGCACTCGGGATTGTATAGCTGCACATACTACAGGTGCTGGTCAACGAATTAGAATAATTTGAAATGGTGCAATCGTAAAAATCTTTTTATGCATTTTTTGTGCAGAAAGCAAATCAGGTGTTCACCGCGCCTCTCCTACTTGTTAGAGTAATCACAGAACTCGCTACCTGTAAAAAATTTTGGAAAGCTCAGCTGAGCACATTTTTTACTGGAAGCGAGTTCTGTGATTACTCTAACAAGTAGGACAAGAGCAGTGAACACCTGATTTGCTTTCTGCGCAAAAATTGAATTACAAAAATTTTACGAAAAAAAAAAATTGCACTATTTCAAATTATTCTAATTCGTTGACTAGCACCTGTAATTGACTAACAATCTCTCAGCAGTCGCCCAATTCTAATATCCCTAATTATCTCCGCTGCAGTTTCCACTTATATCTCTTGCTCTCCTTTCCTTTAGACTATACACTTTAGTACTCCTTAATCGGAACTGTTGTTTTGTTCATAGGATTGTCTTGTGATCCCTGTCTGCGTTTTGGCATTTGCCAAATTCATGTAATTAGGTTATTCCTCATGTGTCACTCCTGATTATTGTACCATTGATGGCACCTGTTCACCCTGGTCATGTGTACACCCCGGATTTGTATATAAGATGTCTTTTCTAGCACTTCCTTTGTCAGATCTTTCTCCCTAGTTTTCTTGTGCTACGTTTCTCGCCTCGATTTCTCAGTGTTTATCTTTCTGACTGGATTGCCCGACTTTTGATTTTTGCCTTTGTGATTTTGGATTACTGTTGTATCTGTGTGTTTTGTGTAGCAGACCCATTTCTGTCCGACTATGATTACTGTGATTGCTGCCCTGGTTTTTGATTCTATTTTTGCCCAACTGGATTTCGACTTTTGGATTGTGGACTTTGTACTGTTTTTCGCCCTGCGGGGGTCACCCCCCTTTACCAATAAAACAAGCTCTACTGCATTTCCTGGTTCTCGCATCTGGTTCCTGATCGTAACACAACACGGAGATGAAATTGAATACCTGCGACAAGTCCCTTAATGGAAGATGGCTGCATTTTTTTGGGATTCAAAACAGTGAACTAGAAATGCGCAGATTATAGAAATATTGACAGGCAAGATGGCTACAGAGAAGGCAGGACCAAAATGATGAGAAATGCCACCATGCAGAGCTATATACTTTTAAATTGGACTTAGCTATGCCAGACCGCATGTAGTGAGCAGCTGAACGTGCATAATTTTGAAGAGCTGGATTAAATCGAGCACGGTTTGACTGAATGGATGCCAGATCAGACTGGAAAGCGCAACCTCTGGACACAGTTGGCGAAATTTCAGAAAATCCAATCGAAATAAAGAGGCAGCCATTTTGTTATCCAGGCTCGGGATGTGAAAGGCTTTGAAAATATAATTTCCCAGGACTGAGGACCAAGTAAGGCGACAGATAAATCTATTAATGAGAGGAATAGATGAGCGCCCTTTATTGATTATGTTGACCATTTACTCATTATCACAAACAGAAGAATTTGTTTTCTTGACCAGTTTTTTTTCCCCCATAAAAGACAAGCTATTATGACTGGATATAGTTCCATTAGAGCAGTTGAAGAGGCGTTATCTGGCAATGATGAAAGCTCTTTTGGCCATACATCGGCAAACTAATAGTTATTTAGAGAACCCCCAATGCGTACTGAAGGAGCTGCATCTGTGTACAATTTTGATGCTAAAAAGGATTCTTGGATGTCGTAAAAGAATGTGATGCCATTCCATTGATCACATAGGAGAGACCACAACCGAAGATTGGATCTACAGCCTTCATCTAATTGCACCATATCATGCAGATTGGTGACGGATTTTGTGAGATCAAGAGGCCTGGATATAAATGAGCAACCCTGAGGGATAATGCGCATGGCAAAATTAAGATCCCCTGGCAGAGAGAGTAATTTTCTTTTTGAAAGCGCCGCTGCCTCCTGAGTTTCCCTCAATCTCTCGAATGGGATTTAGAATTATGGAAGGTAGGGAAGCCTGCATCTGGTTACTATCTAAGGTGATACACAAAACTTGTATGTCCCGAGAAGGGCCTAATGTTTTTTCATCAGATAAAGGAATGCCCAACTTTTCAAAAGTACGTTTTAGGGTAGAGATACATCAACCAGGTTTTGCATTTGGGAAGTCCACTCATAGAAAGTCGTCTAACAAGTGAGGCATGGAGGGCAATTTGCAGTTATTTACCAGGATCTAGCAAAGTGCTTCTAATAATGTATTGAATATTTTGGGACTGCTGTGACAACCAAAAGCAAGTCTGACTGAGAAATCATTATTTTCTCTCCAGTTAATGCCAAACAAATGCCATTGCGAGGGATGTAGGGGCATAACTTTAAAAGCATTGGGGACATCTGCTTATGCCAGCCACGCATGGTGACCTGCTTTTTTAATAAGGCTAATGACGTTGTCAACTGATGCATAAAACGAGGAGAAATTATCTAAGGGAATAAGACTGTTGAGACTTTGAGCTTCATCATGGTAAGGAGCCGATAAATTGATGCTAAGGCGTGTACCACTAGGATTAACGTGAGTGGGAGGAATTTTTTCGAATGGACCAATCGTGAAACCTTTTTGAACTTTATTTATTAATGCGTCAATGAGCGCTAGGCTGACAACTGACCTGTCAATTCTCTGGTTAAATCTTTGTATGAACATAGCAGCTTTAGCAGAGAATGACTTGTGATACTCAGAATAAAGTTCCTGTGTGAGACATGGCCAGATCTGAAATTATGGATAGATAAGTATCAAGGTCAGCTCTGCGGGATGGATACACTTTGCAAATATCATCTCTGTACACACCCAAAGCCGCTATAAATTCAGCCAAAGTCAGGGAATTTGTGAGCCTTGGATCGTCATATAAGCTCCAGCAATCTACGATGCACTTGTCGCTTTGCTTTCAGTGCCGCAATTTTTTCACTGAATTGATGTTATTACCTGCCAAAATTTGAGCCCTCAGTTGCTGTGATATTGCTGCAGCTGGAGGAAAAAAAGTGGGCCCAGAGATCGGTACTGCAATTCCCAGAGATCTCCACGGAAAGACGATGTCATTTGTGGTCGCCGGAGTGGCGTCTTCAGCATGTGGCGCTGGCAACGAGGTAGCAGAGGAAGACAGGCCAGCAGAGTTCGGAAAAAACGAAACTGCTGCTGATGGTGAAGTGGACTCCAAAGCTTGAATTCTTGAGTTCATGCTAGCAAGTGATGCCTTGACACTGAACAAGGCTGACAAAACGGGGCTTTTCTAGGCAGAGTTCACAGAGACTGCGGTTGCAAGCTCGAGATGGACATTAACCATGAATAAAGAAAACAGCTCATCGTGAGCAGTGCTTGAAGTGGACCGGAACGCAGCGGAACGCAGTTCCGGTACTTCTGTATTTTTATCATATGCGTTCCTGCACTTTGAAGTTGGCCAGAACGCACCGGAACACAGTTCCGGCACTTCTTTATTTTACATTACATTACACATTATATATTTTCATCAAAGATTGTGGTTCATTCGATAGCCTAGATTATTCCATTGTCTGGGTTGCTTGTCGTTCATTCACATGAGCGCACCAATAAAAGAAAATCCCACATTTGACAACAAATTGGTTGCCTAGCTACCACTTCTGAGTTATTGCCATAGGTACTGAGGGCGCGCTCATTCAAGTCTGCACTGCTGTGGTTGGCAAGTGGGACGTTACGGTCCAAACCACAGCTGTAAATGGTAAATGTTTGCTGCCAATATTAACTGCTGGATTGTAAAACACCTACTATGGTTATGAAGACAAGGAACACATCGTTGAAAAGACGAGACCGCGAGGATTCATCTGCAGTAAGTCGTTCATAATTTTATATCCACTCAGGGAATTCCTATGTGTTCCTATGTCTATGTGCACTCTATAGGACAGCTTTGAATCTCTTGTCACTCTGTGAAATGACAATAAAGGCGTTCTATTCTATTCTATTCTATTCTATTCTATTAAGTGCGACCAAGACGGGTCCAGTGTTGTTGTTTGTGCTAACATTAGCTAGCTAGCCACCAGCAAGAAAAATAATTCAATGACTTGCCAACTGGTTCGCAAAACCTGCTCAACGAGCTCTCAATAAAGGATTTTAAACTAACATCACAATCTAACCAGCCAACACGCTGGAACAGTGTTTCGTCCTTTAAACTCTAAAGCACAAAACACTTCTCAGTCGTCGTTGGCTGGTGGTACGATTATTATTATGCAGTTCTGTGTTGCTATTAAGAGTTTGAGCAGGCTTTGCAAACTGTCCTATGTTGTTTGACTGGTGACTTCTAGCCAGACAATCCAAACAATAAACAATGATGTATATATATCGCATGCTTGCATTCTATGCTCATTAAAGCCGCTTGCACACTGGACGCGAAAAAAATTTTTCGCACGACTGATTACAGACAAAGTCAATGCAAAGACGCGATAGTCGAACAGGGTTTTAATATAGCTCCGTGTCCGAAAGTCAGAAAAGTTCTAATTTTTCCGAGTATTCCAGGAATTATTAGATGTGTAAACTTGGCCATGTTTGTGTTCGACCTTCACAAAATGCAAATTGATAGCTATCGACTTTTCTTGGTCTTTTTAGCCTATTCGTCTGTTTTCGTTGAAGATAGATGGCAGTCTTTATTCGGTCTTCCTTTTGAAAATTAGTCAGATGGACCGAACAGATTCACGCTTTATTTCCACAGCAGAGATAAAATAGTGCTTGCAATCAGAGAGCAAATCAATTCCATGACCATTGACAGTGTGAAGAAATTATCGCATGCACGATCAAGACTGTCCGCCAGGAAATGCAAAATACTCCATGTCCACCAGCCAGCAAAAAGTAAAAGTATTGATATGAGAACAGATTTATAACGAAATAAAGAATAAAAACCAACGAACGGGATATCCAACAAAGATGACCCGCCAATAAATAAATCGCAGTGTTCATTGGATGTTCTGTTGTTAAAATGTTTCTTTTAATTCTTTATTTCGTTATCAATCTGTTCTAATCGTCTTCTTTTTTTTTGCTGTCAGACACGGAGGCATTGTGCATTGTCTCGCGCCAGTGTCGACTCGCTTTACTGAGCAGAGCTTAAACAGAAGCATTCATTGAAATTCTCGGTACTCATCTTGAAGAACTGAGCCCTTTTATCAAAACATTCACATTTAATATCTTAAAGAGTCAGCAGATTTGAAGAAATTAAAAACAATAATAGACTGTCAGACACGGAGATTGCAAAAAACTTAAACATCTTGACAATACGGTTGTGGTTCTTACTCCAGCTGCCCACATACTAAAGGTTCATTCAAAAATACGCCTAATATCAGAATTATTGTAAAAACACATCTGCTCAAACAGGTACTGTTGCACAAAATGAAAAGAGTAGAGCATTGTCCTTAAGAGCCATGTTTGCTAAATGCATGAATGTAAAAAACGTTTTAAGTTTCCAATTTAAAAAATAACGTGTTTTCAACTTTTCAACTAACCCTAAACCTTTTTTAATGACCGGGATGGTTCTCAGAAAATCAGGGTTCCTGCACTTCTTTTTTCCCCCACTTCAAGCACTGATCGTGAGAAGCCCCTATCGGCGTTGTGATGTTATTTTTAAACAGGACCTCCAGTAGCTTTGGTAGTGGCCATTCATTCATACTGGGAGTAGCTGCTATTTTGTTTGCCAAGCGAGAGCTCCGACGAATGGAAGCAGAGTTTTGATCGTGCAGAGCTTCCTCTGATTAGGAATGCTGACGTTGAGTGTCCGTGATGAAGTCGATTTAGCATGACTCCTCATCGGAGACAGGGACTGACATGGTAAACGGCAGCAGGGTGAGTAGAAGCAGGTACGTCAATACACTCCATCTGCAGTGGGTAGGTTAAGTCCTTCTATCCACTGCACACTTTTGTACTATTTTATAATAATGGCCTCCAGGTGTCAACCGTAAGTCGACGACGACTGAGGACCAATCAGCGCCGAGCTTACAAATGTGTCGCCAGCAGCAGACGAAATAGCGGAAGCAACATGTAAACGGTAAACAATCCGTGATGATCATGGCAGAAAATACTCCCAAAAAAAGGATATACCGTTGTGCCGAAGGGCTTTCATGCTTCTGCGTGGTATGTCAGTGCGATATAAGATTAGGAATTACGTTCACACGTGGAAGACGATGTGTGACATCGCCCGCAAACGGTCATTTGCGACAAGTTTTGACATGGGTGGACACAGACTTGGACGAGTTCTGGCAATAGATATATATAGAACACTAGATTACTAATAGGGCACGCTCAAGTAAAGCATCTGTTCTGCGAGCCTATACACCCGGAAGTAAAAGTCGCTCAGAATCCCATTCATTTTCGCGGACTTTAAAATTACATTTTCAAAAACACTTGCGTGCGAGTCTGTGTTATTTTGGTATTGCTGTGCTGAGCAACATTTTGTCTCCCTAAATATGTGCTTTTCGGAGGATGGAAAGCGGCACACTTACTAAAGGGAAGATCGAAATGTGACTCGATGTCAACGTCAAAGTGCTGCAGAGAGGTGACGTTAAAGTGACCCAGGCTTTTACCTCTGATAAGATAATTGCTTGGAAGTTATCGCTGTTATAAGAAACTTCGATAAATGTCCGTATACGTTATCAAATTACACTCTGGCTTCCTCACTTCATTGTACCCTGATTGACTATTTGACATCAACTGAATTGTTTATATTGAATAATATGGCTTACGTTGATAAAAGGAAGCGCTAGTGAAGCCTTTCTCCCCTCCTTGTCTTTTGGAGCTCTGGATAAAACAGACAAAGCGACTTGTCCACTGTTTTAAATATTATGCGGGTAAGAAGTATTGTCGTTGAATGTCAAGTACAAGTAGCTAGCTAGCTTGCTAGCCACCTTTTAGATTTTATTTACCACTAAGTCAATGCAGTCCCCGCGATGCCAAGGTAGCTCGCTGGTGACCGATATCAATCGCTAGCGTTCGCTTTTAGTCAGCGGTCTGTTCAAGTCAATGGGACGGCTAATTAGCAAGCTAGCACGAAACGCGATTTTTTTTCTATTAAAGTGACAACTTTGCGTTTATACTTTAACTTTTGCATGAAACGTTTTATTACAGCTCTTCAAATAAATATTGCTACAAAAGGCAGTCGCACATCTCAGCATTTTCTCGCTTGTGTCGACTTATTTGAAATTGGCCTCATAGGAAACCATTCATTTTTATGAAGAAGTTGGGTGTATCAATATGGCGGCCGAGTGCTTCACTTTGGATAATGCAAATATGACGACATCAGCGATCTAGTGTTCTAAATATATATATCTATGGCTCTGACCCAAGCTCCTCCGACCAGACACGCATCTGGTGCACGGACTGACAATGCCTTATAGGTGGCTGCCGTCAGCTGGCTATTTACATGGTAAATCGCACACACACAACCTAACCCCCCTCACAGCAACTGTGTTTAGAGGAAAAAGAATTTAGCCGTTTACTGGTCCAACAGAAGTACAGCGAGCTCCGAGCCCAGCTTGAAACCAATGCTATCCCGAACTTCTCTCCATCCTCGAAATGCAACGCCGATATTGACACACGTTTTATTGCTTTTATTGTCAAACTCTCTTTTAGACTCCCTTTTTGCCGAATCCGTTTTCCTCTTCTTGGGTTGTTTTGCACTGAACGCGGGTGTTTCCAAACGTGGAATGGCAAATTTTCCTGTCCGGTCGTCCGCCATTGCTGCAGAGTGGTTTCCGCATCAGCTGTAGTAGAACAGCCAATCGCTGTTTGGCTCTCTCAAAGCTCTATAAGCTGCTCTGTGATTGGTCAAAATCTACCGTCACGCGTAGATTCTTTGCAGGCTGAAAACAGAGCCTAGGGGAGACGTAGAGGTCTGCTCTTTTTTCATATCACTTCCTTTACATTATCCCCAAGGTTATTATGTAAATTTTTGCCTAAAACGGTCAAAAGGAAGCTGCCTACCTAGCCTTTAAAATTACATTTTCAAAAACACTTTTTTTTTTTTTTTGGTATCGCTGTGCAGAGCAACATTTTGTCTCCCTAAATATGTCCTTTTCGGAGGATGGAAAGCGGCATACCTTCTAAAGCGAAGATCGAAATGTTATTCGGTGTTAACGTTAAAGTACAGCAGAGAAATGACGCGACCGAGGCTTTCACCTCCAATCAGATAATTGCTTGCAAGTTATCGCCATTAAAAGAAACATCGATGACTGACCGTTTTACGTTATCAATTATAAGTTGCTAGCAAGCGTGTTAGCTACCTTTTTAATTTTATTTACCACTAAGTCAATGTAGTCCCCGCGACGCCAAGGCAGCTCGCTGGTGACCGTTGTCAATCACTAGCGTTTGCTTTCAGTCACCGGTCTGTTCAAGTCAATGGGACGGCTAATTAGCTAGCTAGCACGAAACGCAATTTTTTTCTATTAAAGTGACTACTTTGCGTTTATACGTTAACTTACGCATGAAACGTTTTATTACAGCTCTTTAAATGAATATTGCTGCAAAAGGCAGCCGCGCATCTCGGCATTTTCTCGCTTATATTGACTTATTTGAAATTGGCCTCATAGGAAACCATTTTAATGAAGAAGTTGGGTGTATCAATATTGGGGCCGGGTGCATCACTTTGCTGATGTCGTCGTATTTCCATTATCCAATCTAGTGTTCTAAATATATGTATCTATAGTTCTGGCAGTTCGTGTTGCCACTAAAACGCGAGACTTACATCTGCTGCAGGTGTCATAATCAGTTGATGAGATTTGATAAAACCCGTAGCAGATACATGCAGCAAGAGAGTGATTACAAGCGCGAACTATTGGTCTCACAGCTAAGGGACTTCATACAGAATCACATTGGCTGGAAGCGCAACAAACTACGTCAGGGCCAGGCACCCCCTCACGTGGGTCGCCCGGAGCCAATGACAAAAGATGTCATAGATTCTGCATTTTAACGCAAAATTAGTGCACTGATTGGATGGTTGTGGTCATGTGACCTAGTGGCAATTATTCTGAAATCGTACGAAAGTGTGCAGTGGGTAGAAGGACTTAACCTACCCACTGCACATGGAGTTTAGTACGTCAACAGCTTGTATGATTTAATTAGGTGACTTGGATTGCGGCAGCTGGTTGATTGCGAGTCCTGAAGAAAAACTTGTCAAAATGAGTGGCGAGGCTTGCGAACGAGCAGAGGAGGCAAGATAGCGTCTTTAAAGGAGAATTCCAGTGTGAAATTGACTTTGGGTGTATTGAAATATGAGAACGAGTACTAACCTTTGCCGAATACCCCACCTCCGTACGCACACAACATTTCGAAATATATAGCTTTTTAGCCAAAGCTCTCAAAAGGCTTACAATGGTATAGAATCGGGCGTAGCATTGCCATGAAAAGTTATTGCTATTTTTTTCATCATTAACAAGGCTCTAAGTAGCTCCACACTTCATTGAAAGAATCCCGAGGGCCCTGACATTTAAAACGAGGCACTGAGAACTTTGAAAATGCACAGGTAGTTTATTAAAAAAGACTATTTATGCAAACAGTACCTTGAGCTAGTTTCCAGTCGCCTCCATCTTGAAAGTTACGATAAGTCGATTGACGAGCACGAACGAAGAGGAAGGATAGGGGAACAGATTACAATCTATCCTGCTCGTCAATCGACTTCTTGTGACTGTCAAGGTAGAGGTGACTGGAAACTAGCCCAAGGTACTGTTTGCATAAATAGCCTATTTTAATAAACTACCTGTGCATTATCAAAGTTCTCAGTAGATTTTTTTTAGTTGACTCAAGTTCGACTGTATAGTTGTGCCAACTTACTTTAATAAGTTAATTGGAATTATTATTCCTGTTTATTTCAACATCCGAATTAAAGTTAAGTCAACATAAAACACAGAACAAGTCAGCAAAATTATTTGGCCTGAAGTTGAGTGCACTCAAAAATCTTTGGTAGCTGGTTACCTAACATTTTTAAGTTGGAACAACCTTTAATTTTTTACAGTGATAAGGGCAAGGGTATTTTTTCTTTTTTTCATATGTTATACGTGTTACACTGTACATGTTGAGAAACCTACTTTGTCAATAAATTAAAAGATCATTTAAAACGATCATGTTCCCCTTGTCTTGCATTGCATTCTCTACAAAGATAAAAAGCTGTCTAATATGGCAAATATGTAAAAATAAAGGAAATGAGGAGGGGGCATGAACCTTTTCATGGCACCTCATATAGGAATGAGCGGAATACATAGAATCATGTTGCAGAAATGAGGCATTATTTCTGAGACATGTCATTTATGGTCTTGCTTGTCATCTCCCCTTGTGCTCAATCTTTGTTTGCTGCTACTGAATATAGCAAGTGATTCTGGAAAACTATGTACCAAATTATGCTCATTGAAATAAGTACACTTCATGTGAGAAACATCCCAAATTAAAAGGTTTTTTTAATTATTAGTTATTGGTCTTTCGTAATTTAGATGTCTAATTATGATTATGCAGTGTTCAGCTGAAACTCAACCGTTGAATGGATTGGCCACAATCCTCAGCGACAGTCAATACTGGCACCATTGAAATTTGATACCAGAATGTTAGGCCCATCCAAACACTAGCCACATGCCCTGTATTTGTGCATGATTTGAAAAAGAGTCTGAAAGTTTTCAAAAAGCTTTATTGGAAAGATGAAATCCACTATATGCAAAACATGCATGCTTCCACTTCATATTTGTTTCAGACTAAACTGGTCGAGCCTCAGTCTGATGCATCATTTAATGGTAAGATCATAAATAATGAGCAATGGAATAAATATTCTGTTACACGTAATCCATATCAGTGATTAAAATGCTTTTTATCTTATTTATTACTACAAAGAAAATTCTAGCCTATATTGGTAAAACTGATAAGGGAAGGAGCCCTAATCTGTGACCAGTCTGGCTTTGCCTCTCACACTGCAGGAGGTGAGAGGTGGACAGGGGATGGCTAAGGTACTTCTGATGGGCCTTATGAATGAAAGATACTGTCGGCACGCAGGAAACATACTGTACATGGTGTTAAGGGAAAGGAACATGTGGGCTATTCAAAAGGTTTTGAAGGACAGAGGTCAACCTTGAGAAAACACATACACCGAGGGTTAAGGGAGAGTTGCACTGTCTGATGAAAGATGGAAGCATGGAATGAAGGAATAAAATGTGAGAATTATCCATGTTCATGGTTGATCTAGCAATTATCCCTCAATGAAAAGCATTGCAATGAAAATAAGATCTCATCTTCACAGTCTGAAAATATCTAATTTCTTTACTCCCCTGGACTTAGATAGCTTTTCATGGTGCATTTATCATGACAACATGCTTCTGAATAAACCAAGTAGGTCATGCTTAATTGTTGAGAAATGTCATGCATATTAGGTCCTGGTAGCATCCTCGCAGTACTCACAGGTTGAAACAAAACAGCCATTAAAAATCATGAAAGCACATCCTCAACTATTATCCCTCCTCCAGAGTTAAGATAATTTTTCTCTTCATGACAAACTTCACCACGAAAAGCACAAAATTATCTCGAAGGATGGCTGATGTACACTACAAAGGTTGGGCCCCTGGGATATAAAGCAATTCTGCAGATTTTTAATTTAATTTATTCACCTCACTCCTGAAGACAGAGACATATGTTGCATACAACTGATATACCAGATACGCTAAAAAGATTATGTTGTTTGAATGGGAATATAATGGATCCCCACTCTTTCTTCTAGTAAAGCTCATCTGCAATATTTATTTATGTTTAGATGGAAAAAGAATAATAATATATTTCAATGATCCATGTAATCCTTTATTTTGAGCAGTGAATAAGAAGTTATGATGTGTGGACTTTGCATTTACAAAGTAACCATTTAAGTTCTAAATCTTTGCAAAATACAACCAAGAAAATTGACGGTTGCAAATGAGCTATGCACTGTTCACACACATCAGTGAACTTCCTTATCCGTGATACGGTTTTAATTGCAACTGCCAGACTCAATTCAATCATTTAACAACAGCGAAATGACTTTCTAAATCAAAATAAATTTGCTGTGCATGAATGTGACATATGAGCTGATATTAGGGCCAAAATCCACACGACACAAACGAGCACCAAATTTTTTCCTAAAATCCATGTTACTAGCCCTTAACATTCAGGCGACTAAATTGAATTCTGAAAAGAGTAATTGCACAGAAAGTGCCCAATTAATTATTTTTAAATCCCTTTATCATATCCAGCCTGAAGATTTTTTTAGCACTTTAGTCTGTGGATTAGACTTGCACAATCTTCTGTCATGAACTGATCAGTGGATAAAGCTGATTTATTGCACAAAAAATATTAATAGAGTAAATCCATTCAGGGCAAAGGCTGGAAAAGGGAAAATCTTGGAGTAGGATTATGTCCCATTGAAGATTCATATTTCTTGTCGAACAGGAAAGATAATAAGAAAGCCTAATAATTAATTGCTGAAAGTCAGGCATAAGAATCTTTGCTGTCGATATAATTCCTCAGTGTGCGAGCATGTCTTGAGCTGTGTCAATACATTACAGCAAAAGATTTTCTTTGAATAAGGGAAGCGGGTGCAGCAGAAAAGAAATGAATTTCCTGGATTTATTGCCTTTGTCTCAGATTGACTGGAAAGAAGGATGTCTTTCTACCTCTTGAACATGGCTACGCAGTTTAATCTTAGTTGAGGGGTAAAATAGGCATTCCAATATCTGTAAAAGACAGTGTTTTTTCTTTTAAACTTTTTGATGCCAACAATGTCTCAGCGCAGCTTTTATCAAAATAGAAAATGAACAAAAGCTACTTTCTACACCAATTCAACAAGGTTGCTTTCCATGATTCAAATCGCACAGAACCTTGCTGCGATCACAATGCAAAAATGGATTCATTATTTTTTAACCTATTCCACCCGAACGGCAAATGGGTAAAATTCTGCTTGTTTTTGACAGGTGTAACAAAAAGCAGAGTGTATAAATTCCACAAATATCAAAGGGTTTTGTTTGAAACCAGAAAACTGCACCTTTCTGACAGAATTGTCACTTTTAATCAAAATCCAGTTGCTAACATGCATTTCAACAACTTGTGTGAACAATATGTCTAAATATCATGAATCAAAATACCAATTCAAAATTCATAGATCTTCTATTTTGATGTGCGACAGCAGATTAAGGGGAAATGACTATCTGGAGTAATTACATGTTCAGTAAATATTTTTAGAAAAAGTATGCTGAAATCATACAGTTAGATCCAAAAGTATTTGGACACCAAATACACACCCCTGCAATGGATTTGAACCAAAACCAAAAAGATGCCATTAACCCCTTTCTGCAGATTAAGACGCACGCGTCTATATAACTGCTAATTTAAGCACGCAGTTACTGCACTCGATCACCAGACAGCACCCCTGGATCAGTTATTGAATATTCACAAGCAAGCAGACCTCGAATGCAGTTCTAAATATATGGGGAAGTTCACTCCACTCCTTGTTTTTCAAGAGTTGCATGAATTAAACTCCTCAGCTAAGCCTGATGTGCAAACTGGTCAATATCCTTGCCCATAGTATTGATCCAGCAGTTTAAAAAAATGATCTCTTGTGACAGAAAAAATCGTTGACCTCTGTAGCAAACAGTTTAGCTACAGTGAGCCAACGGTATTCCAACTACTGGTTCAGAAAAATCAGTTTTCTGAAGCAAACAATTTGACATGGTATTGATTTTCTCACATTCCATTGTCCAGTACAGTCATCGCATACAAAAAATGCGTAGTGGATTTAGATACCTTCATTGACAAATTCAGCACTTCCTTATATCCACCCAAGTACTGGTGTTGATTGCCAATCACTCAATTATGTACTTTTAATCACATTGGAATCGCCGCTACGTAATACTCAGGAAAGAAAGTTATGTTTTCCGCTTTGCTCGTCAGCCCCATTGAAAGCATCAATTATCCTTTGTACAATTTCCTGTTCACTACGCCACCTTCAATTTCGATAGGCTGGGATGCTTTTCAGTAAAAGTTGGCAGCTATATTTGTCGCCATTAATTGTCTCCGCGCATTCATGCCAGTAGCATCTCTTCGATTGGCCCAGTTAAGATATTCGTTTATTACCTCGGCATTCCGCAAGCAAATAAGAAAACTATTTGGTCCTGTTACAAACTGGTCCTCGGTACTCTGAACCTGTTGATAGGATAGCATCATTACCGGGAGCCAAATTACAGTGAATTCGCCAGCTGTGCACTTCTTCACTTCAATCAATCAATCAATCAATCAATCAATTACTCGATCACAACAAGGTCCTCTTTTTCCAAGGTCACCTGAATTTTGCAATGCATGTCATTCCCTAGGCCGTTCCTTTCAAATTCGATGATTGGTTCAAATATGATGATTTTTCTGAGGGTATCATTTTATCTGATACAGCCTGTAGTTTTTCTTATCTTTCAAGTGAAAAGGGAATTATGAGAAAAATCATCTGAATCCATCCTTACTCATTGTTCAGCAATTCATCATCCTCCAGCAAGGTGCCCTGGCTGCTATTTGACTTTTCCGTGTAATTTGCATAATTGATTTCATATTATAATGTGATTTCTTATTAAGCAGTGATGGATTGATTCATACATATGTCTTGTCCATTGTAATCTATCATAATGAAAGTTATGCTTCAGAACAGGGGCGTCACTAGACCTAATACTGTACTGGGGCACAGCTGGGGCACAAACGATGAACAAAAAAAACAAAAAACAAAATTTTTAGCAGTAATTTATCATAAAAAAGCATAAATAGTGCTTCAAATTATACATTCATGTCAGATTATCTTGAACTGATGCATTTGGCCTACTTGTGCACTTTACTCTAGACCTCTAAACCTGGTACAAACAATAAAGGAATCGCAATGAATCTTTATGAAATATTTATTGTAGCAAACATATGTAAATTGAGAATTTGCAACAGTACAGTAAAACAAACAACTAAAGCACCCCTGTAACTGGGTTTTAAATTATTTCTATTTCAGTAAAGTAGCTCGTGCTATTGCACATGCAGTACACAAAACTATAAAAGATATACACAAAACAATAAAGCCATATAGTAGTGCATTAATCAACAATCAGAGAATCAATTTTTGAGAAGTAAGCTGTAACGTCTCATTTTCATTTTTGCAAAGCAGTCAATAACTTGGCTATCTTTAAGTCTTTACCTAAACTGTATACTCTACTTTGTTATCCTCAGTGTCTCATAGCCAAAGTAGTTGATGAGCCCGATTCTCTGTTCATACAGAACCCATGTTTTAACGTGAAAGAGCTCGTATATGCGCATCAAACATCGATAGCAATCTCCAGAAACCCTGACTGCGTTCCAATCCGAAATAAGTTACTCCCTTCACTTCTTCCCTCTACTCGATGTAGCAGGGGAGTAAGCCCTTCCTGAGCGAGGGAGGGTAATAGAGGGGACTTAGGGGGAGGGTTGTGGGAAATCGGATTGGAACAACCCTCGTCGCGTTTTTTTCCACATTTATACATTTGTCAACAAGCCAGCGGAAAGTTTGCGTTGTCATGGAGCCGAGTGAGTTAGTTGCCTGTACGTTCCATAGATATATCTATGTGTACGTTCTACCTTTTACAGTTCAAGCGGAAGCGTATCGCGTGTTCGTGGCAAGTAGAACACAGCGTGCTCGTTTGACTGCTGCGGCATTTGTGACTGTTTTATGGGAAAATAAAGCTGCTTTCACCCCGGACGCGAAATGAATTTTTGCACGACAGATTGCATGATCAGTACGATGGATGCATTTTGCGTGCATTCGCATCTTTGCATTTGAATGTAATCTGTTGCGTGAAAAATTCGTACCGCGTCCAGTGTGAAAGCAGCTTTTAGCTCCGCAACAGTCCTCACGGATGCTATAGGCTAGCTACAGCAAAAATGAACATAAAGTCTTAAATGCTTAAAAATAATGCGAAACCGATGCCCCTCACCCCCAGACTTCACTATTTGCATATCACTATGTCATAGATTGCACACTACTCCAACACAATTCTTATATTTGTATGGTAATTTCCCTACCACAATTCCTCCTTTTGCCATCTGAAATAAATGGCGGACGTGAAATTTTGACCGAGGGAGAATGAGCAAAGCATTCTGGGCAATATCAAAACTTGGAGGAATATTCGTTGTTGGCTTCATTTGAGGGAGGATAATCGAGGGCTTGAGCAAATGTAAATGCGCCCTTCCCTCCCCAAAATTGGATTGGAACGACCCTACATGTGGCAGCCATCATACATCCGGGATTTTTTGGGGATTCCCCCCTCGATTGGAGGGCGAGTGTACACGACGAAGCAAGCATTTTTTCGGATTGGAACGCAGCCCGAGTTGACAGTGCTAGGCTAACCATTATGAATCAACGTTTAGCCTATGATGAGCCGGTTAGCTATAAGGCAGCAGCTAACGTCTGCACTAGGCTACTTCAATTTACTGCCAGAGCTAGCTGGCAATATGGCAGCTGAAAGTTTAAGCAAAGTTGTGACATTTAAATTCCCTTGGAAATGGCGACACAGAGGAGAAAACAAACAATAAGGACAGGCAGTTGCCCAGCACTAACCTGAAGACAGGTGGAAAGAATGACGGCGTGAGCAGTCAGCACTGGCAGATACCGTTGTGTGTGTGACCTTGTGTTCCAAAGTTCTGAAGTGAGCACGAGCCGAATCACAGCCAAAGCCACGTGAATATTAAGTGGCCACATGACATTGTGTGCTATACGGAGTGAAGTGAATAAAGTAGCAATGAGTTACAGTTATCATATTAAGTAGTTGTGTGCCTATGAACTTTCCGTTACTGTAGATACTCTTACTGCAGATTATGTGGACATACAGACTTAAAACGTGATTTTTTTTTCATCCCCTGGGGAAAATTATACTGGGGGACTGCAGAACAATACTGGGGCACGTGCCGCCGATGCTTCAGAATAACATTGTCCTATAAAATATGACATGAATTAATTGTACAGTTGAGGTCACCTGTAAGCAGTGATGACGACTTTTGAAATTCAATATAAATCGGTGTTTTCCAGCTTGTTTCATGGTCACGCTTTTGTTAGTTTTGTCTCCTAGTATTGTGAAAACACACACACACACACACACACACACCCACATACATGTACAACGGATAAAATAATTTTTGAACATGTCAACATTTTTCTCAGTGAATATATTTCTAATGGGGCTATTGCCATGAAATTTTCACGAGATGTTGGTAAATTTACACAAGCACTATGCGTGGTCAGCAGCATGTGTAGATTTTGTTAGAAGCTACAAAAAGATCGGAGCTACTAAAATATTGACGAATGCGGAGAAGCAGGTAAATTTCTGTCTGCGAACAATTTACACACAAATTTGTTCTGCTCACGTTTCATGAATGAGACCCAATAATTCCATTGGTGAGGTGGGTGGTTCTTGAGGAAAAGATGGAAACTTTTTCATCACAAAATGGCATACTTGCAACTTTTGGAATGAGATCCCAAAAAAAGTGAATACCTTTCCTGTGCCAGAAACAAAATACTGAATCTGCAGAGGGGGCAAATGAGTGATTGGCAACCAGTGGACCCTGGATCGAGTATTCCTTCCATCCAAAATATCTCCTAATCTGGGACCAGAGCTTAAATGAATGTGAAACTTACGGATTTTTTAACCGATATGGGCGGGGAGCAGGTTGAGCAGTAAATATCATTGCAGGTAGAGAGGAAGGGGAGCAGCTATGGCTCTCAATAGACCGCAGGATGTTCACCGCTAGCGTTTATCGTCGTTCTCCACATCTGGGGGGGACATAACTTTTTTAAAAATTAAGTGAAAACTACATAAATTACGAAGTGGACATTTCCCGCGTGTAAAACTTGCACAATAATGAGATTTTTGAATAACAAAAAAAAACGTGCATCAGCTGATCATTCGTAAGTCAAAACAATTTTGCGGAAGCGGAAAAAGTAACAAGTTTTATAAAGAGTGCAGTCTTCAATGGTGAGTATATTTATTACTTTCTGAATGTTGACATATTGAAATTTCGACGAAAATCCTGAAAATTACCGAAAAATACGGCGTGTTATTGGAATAGTGCAGCGAGTAAAACTGAGCTATATGAATAAGCTTAATAAAATCAATTCATGCAATCAAACACGTGCGCTTTTTTCTTTGTTTGAATTCATCGGTAACATGTTGAAAGATAACGTGAAAATTATAATGCCGATTAAGCTTGTGTGTTTTAGCACAAAATAAAATCCCTAAGGCGATCATTGAACAATGATCAGTGCATTGTCTATATAACATGATGATTCTGATGTTGTACGCTGATGAGCATGGCTAGAAAATATACTAGGGAATAGGAATTACATCCAACAAATTGTGGCTACTAATTTTATCGTTTTTAAAAGCACAGGGGTTCTTGAACTTTTATTTATGTACAGCTATGCTAGCAGCACCCATAAATAATGGAACTGAATTTATATCCACGTGAGGATCAGAATGAACAGTACAAGCTGAGAAATAAATGTAAATATGCAATGAAAAAGAATTGACAAACTGGCATGAATAAAATTTATTTCACGCCTGTTTGCCAAGTCTTTCTCACTGCTAAATTATTATCAGTAAAATATGCTGGAAATTCATTTACAATACATTTTGGGTAGGGAATGGGGAGGGAAATGCTTATGTAACTGATTATAACCATAAGGTCATTTGCATTTTGCAAGTCTTCGATCCTATTTTTATCAAGAATTACTTGACAATTGACATGCTCTTGGAGGAGTGACTTTATTTACTACATTGGCGATCACTGGTCCATAATAGTTTTGTATTGTAATGTTAAATCTTATTGAAGCCTTAAGCAATCCATAATTATGAAAATGCTATTTTACATTGTACATAAATAATAACACAATAACAATAATAAATAGTAAAGTCGTGGAATATACCACATTGTGTTATATTGTAAATATTCCTTATTTATTAAAGCACATACAGAAACCAGCTGTCAAAATATAATACAGATTTACAATACCACTTTATGTTTTCATAGTTGCATAATGAATACTTTTTTTGAGTTGTGTCATTTATTTTTCTTGGCAGCATAAAACATGTCTCTGGCAAGGGTGAATATTCTTCTAGAAGACTTTATTTCCTTCCCCAATTCTGTCTGGCTTGGACAAGACATGAGTTAATTTTTTGTATTATGGGAAGAAAATTATGAACTTTCAAATTATATAAAAATATATTCTCGCTTCAACATCCCAAAGATTTCTAGAGCCAGCACAAATTTTGGATAAGTGGTTAGAAGTTACTTCAATACACAAGTATGGTATGTAATGTGAATAGAGGCCACTAGATGGCAGTATTTACCTTTCTTTTATTAAGCTCAGACTGGAGCTAGGTTTAGACATGTCCTGGACATGTCTGGGGCAAGTCCCCGAAAATTAAAAAAAAAAGAGGTCTAAATGTGGGTGGGGTCTGCAAAAGAGTATATAAGGAAAAGAATTGAGACAGTAAAGTGGTAGGAGAAATTGCAAGGAGAAGGATACATGTGACCAGACCTGTCATTTCTGTTCAAGCTTTTAGTGGTTTTTTTTTTTGCCTATGTCAGAGCATTTTCCTCACCCAGGACATCACCAAGCCACCCCACCAAAAAGGGACTGTAAATATTTCTGTTTTTGTCTTGTTAATCAATCTTGGTTATTAGTTGTAGGTTTGTATTAGTCTTTGTCTGTTGATTAAATGTGTTCAAGTTTTTAAAACTGTTTCTGTCATCCCTTGCTGTTGCTGTAGCTGCTGTGTTGTAAATTGTAATAACAAATTGGGGGCCATAACAGGTATAACTGAACATAAAATATATAATCAAAAAATACACCAATCAGTTTGATCTTAATACACTACTTGATACTTATATGCATTTGCATCTCCTTTGAATTGCAATACCAGGTCGGAAGTATATTGGAGTTTTGAACTAGAACTCAGTGCATGCATGCCTGTTCAATGGAATTGCTTTTTAAAAGCACTTTTTGTTTAATTGTAAAACTTAAATTATCAAGGTCAAAAGTTAAAGACATCCCCAATGAATAACACAAATACATATTCCAATGTTGAAGTGGACAAAGTAGATGGTTTTAACTTCAACTCTGTGCATACCTATTTTATGGTAGTTTCCTTTAAAAAGCACTTCTTGTTTAACTGTAAAATTTAAATTCTCTAGGTCAAAAGTTAACACACATCTCCTACGGATTGTAGAGATACACTTTCCAATGTTGAAGTGGATATAGTGGATGTTTTGAAGTAAAACTGTATGGGTATCTGTTTTGTGGAGGCATTTCCTTTTAAAGCATTTCTTGTTTAACTGCCAAAATTTTAAATGCCTATTACTCATTAACGTGCAAGTTTTGAAACTGAGAAATGATATATCATTGATAAGGCATATAAAAGCAATAGTTTCATGCAAAAAACATCCTCCCCCCAGAAATGGAGAATGAAAATTGCTTTCCAGAACAGATAGCAAGCTTGGTCCGATAGTCTACAAGGTTCCACCAGTCAGACAACCCCTCTTGGAGCCAGAATGAGAGGGCACTTAATGACCAATAGCAGCGCTGGAAATGGGGTAATTTCCAGAAGACACAAGAATTGCCGAGCCAAAAGCAATGTCCAAAAAAGTCGAAAAGACCAGCAGGGGTCAAAACCAGTAAGGCAGACATGAAACGGTAGAAAGACAGTAAGCCAAAAATCGTAATCGTAATCCAGCAAGGTGGGTCATACACAGGGCATTTAAAACAGAAATTATGGTCATACAAAAACAGGTCAAAATGCAAAAATTCAAAACAGGAATGGTAGGGCAAGGCAATCTTGATGTCGGTAAAAACTGTCATGAAGAAGCAATAATAAAAAGGCATACGAGGAGCTCTGCACAAATGAGTATTGATCAATGTTCTGACAGAGAATGAACTGCAGTGAAGACTTAAGATAGACAAGAGGGAGGTCACATGCTATGCTAGGAACAGGTGAATCGGATAAAAACTAATTACAAAGTTAAGCACACATGGGGAAGTCCTCAACTACAACAATTAGCAAAAGCCAAGACAGGATCAACGCAGACAGCCTATGACAGATAAACAGCTCCAGTCAAGGAGTTCTAAGTGCACAGATAAAGAGTGCAGGATAGCAATCAAGCACGCACAAGAGATCTCGCAGAAACACAGGGTGAGATGGAGAAAGCAAAGCCAGAAGCGGAGGTTAAAACAGGGAGATAGCGGAGATTGAATTAGTGGTAATTAGTAACGGTGCAGCTTTACAAATTAACCCAAGTACCCATTAGTAAGTAAGTAATATATGGATTAGTTAGGTTAGTAAACTATGATACAACATATAAATGTTAGTATTATTAGTAAACTAGGAAAGCAAGGAGAATTGAAGTAATAATATGAAACACCAGAAACCATTGAAATCACGCGAAGCATGAAAGCACACAGACTGGGAAAACGGATTGAAGCAAACTGATCAAAAGGCAGGAGTGACAAGTGCAATAAAACCTGAAATGGCAAAAACAGAAAACCGGAATGTATAATAAGCAAAAAGAAAAGACATGACAATGAACACATGGCAAAACATCAAAACACAGAACCATAACACCCCTGTGATTTAGGTCATTGTAGGAACAGTCTCTTAATTCTGGGAGTTCTTTTGTTCCAAATGGGTTGTGATTTTGCCCAATCTCTTGAAAAAGGCTTTAGCGATACAAAATGGTGTACATTGGAAAAGAAATATGAGTTTGGGTAAAATGTTCATTTTTACAATGTTAATGCAACCAGCCAGAGAGATAGGGTGGTTTGACCACCGTTCATAATACTGCTCTATATGGTTATATAATTCCAGGAAATTGTGTTTAAACAACTCATTGAATGTAAAATAGTAATTTTGACACCCAAACATTTGAATTGATTTGAAACTGTAAACGGGAGGGAGCTAAATATTTGTTGTTGGGCAATAGAGTTAATGGGGAATAGAAAACTTTTTCAGTGATTAATTTTATAACTATTCATCTTCCCAAATTTATCCAGGATTGACAAAATTACTGGCATTGATTTTTAAGGATTCAAGATTTATAACAGCGGGTCGTCTGCATGAAATGAAACTTGGTGTTCAGTCCCTCCTCTAATAATTCCATCATAAGAGTATGTGGCGCGTAGAGAGATCGCAAGTGGTTCGATAGCCAGCGCAAATAAAAGCAGGGACAGGGGACAACCTTGTCTGTCAATGACTAAGTGTAAAATATCTTGAATTAATACTATTTCTCTGCACTGAGGCCGGGGTGCGCATAAAGTAGTTTAATGAGAGAAATGAATCGAGAACCAAATCCGATTTTTGACAGGATTGAGAACGGATAGTCCCACTCTACCCTGTCAAAAGCTTTCTCCCTGGCCAAAGAAATAAGTAACTCAGGGTGTTGGTTGTTATTATTTGAGGTATATACAATATTTAGCAATCTCCTAATGTTAAAAAATGAAAGCCTATTCTTAACAAGAGGCCCATGGGCCTTAACGGTCACCTAAGTTGTATAAAAAATGTTGTTATTGATTTCAATGAACCAAATATACCCAAAAGTATAATTTTCCTATATAAAGTATAGTAAACTTCACCCCCTCCTCAGGGCAAACATGGAGCCTGGGGGCCATGAAATTAAACATTTTGATAAAGCACCTCAAGACCCTTCCATACATGAAGAGTATTGGTTTCCAGCCAGTGGCGTTGCACAATATTTTGGGCCTCCCCTGCAGATTAGACTATGGGGCCCCTCCCTCTGCCCTATCTAAAACAATAATAGAGTGACATGGGATAGACATTGTGGCCACTTCATTCTTTAAAAAATGCTTATTTTTTAGGCATCATTAATTTTAACAAGTGGCTTTTTTTGAAAAGAAAAGTAGCCAAAAAAGAACAACAAAAAAAAGAAGGACCAAGGGTCCTGCAGCTTACCAGCAAGCAATCTTATAGTAATGATACAACTCATGGAATTTTCATGTGATATTTGACCTTCAAATCATTGATAATGTCACTAAATGAAGGTTCACACACATTTATAAGACTTCAGATGTCTGTAAAACTTCTTCCTGAGCTGAAAAAATGAACGGATTAAGCTAGCCACTGTAAGAACAAACGTGGATTCCAATGTAACCTGTCATCAACTCGCAATGGTTGTGGTGAACAAATGAAGACTATCATATGGGTAATTTCATATCACACTCTATATCAGCCCAAGAGCTTTTGCTTCCATCTAAATATGGGGAAACTGCACCTGTGATGCCATATCTGCTCGCGAGCTAAATCCTGTATCACCAGGGTCGCATTAAAGCACCATGGGCCCAGAGGCTACCACTTTTTCCAAGCCCCCCAGCGCCAAGTACCATCACAATTAAAAACTACTGCCCAGCCCTGTCACACCTGTGCAGTTGTTGTCGCTGAGGGTGGCACAACCAGTTATTTGGATTTAGGGGCAATTACTTCTTCACAGAGGGTCAGGTAGGTTTGAATAGCTTATAGCCCTTCATAAATGAAATCATCATTTAAAAACTGCATTTTGTATTTACTCTGGTTGTCTTTGACCTAAAATTAAATTTGTTTGATGATCTGAAACATTTATGTGTGACAAATATGCAAAAAAAAAAAAAATCGGGAAGGGGGCAAACACTTTTTCCCTGCAAAATCTATTATTATATTTGAGGTTGATGTCTGTCTGTCTGTGTGTATGTACGTTTTTCTCCTATATTTCTCAACCGATTATCACTAAATTTAATATTTACATTTACTATTTCACATCTGCTCAAAAAATAAATAAAAATGTGTACCAAAGCTAAGACTACCCCGCTCAGAGTGAACCCAAACCTCCTGTCGTTCCCTTAACGTAGAACATAAAACAAAAATACATACATACAGAGGGAAAAGGGCAGGTAATGTCATAAACAATGTTAATTTCAATTTTAGTTATCATACCCGCATTGTGTCCTCATTCAACAAAAAGTAAATAATTAAAAATAAATAAAATAAATTGAGTTAAGTCAGCATGTTGTCACCACTATCATCATCAATAATAACAGAATCAAATCAACAGTAATAACAATTGTAACAATGATCACAACAATGATGATGATAATAATAATAATACCGGCGCCAAAGACCTGTTGCACCAATAGAAACAGTTTGTTATGCAACCAGCATGTATGCTACTTTAATCTTAAAAAATAAATCAAATTTTTGCTTAATGATTCTTATTGGCAGTCCACAATTATTGGCAGCCTTTTGAAAGGATAACCATCCATATTCAGCTCTTAAAGGAGAATTCCGGTGTGAAATTTACTTGGAGTGTTTTGAAACATGATAATGAGTACTAACTTTTGTCGAATACCCCACCTCCGTATGCACGCAACATTTTGAAATTAATGGCTTTTTAGCCAAAGCACACAACAGACTTACAGTGGTAGTGAATCGGGCATAACATTGCCATGCAAAGAGATTGCTATTTTTTCATCATGAACAAGGCTCAAAGTAGCTCCACACTTCATCGGTAGAATTCCGAGGGCCCACACATTTAAAACGAGGCACTGAAAACTTTGAAAATGCACAGGTAGTTTATTAAAAAAAGACTATTTATGCAAACAGTACCTTGAGGTAGTTTCCAGTCGCCTCCATCTTGAAAGTGACAATAAGTCAATTGACGAGCACGAACGAATAGATTGCAATCTGTTCCCCTATCCTTCCTATTCGTTCTTGCTCGCCAATCGACTTATTTCAGAATTTTAGAATTCAGATATTACTGAGTAAGTGAGTTGTACCTGTTCCTTTTCAGTGTTAAAATGAGTTTGTGAACTCAGAAGTGGGAACTGGTAGCTTCCATTACAGGGTGAATGTTCTGACCGTTTAATCAGCAGTTTAATTAATGAATGTTTTAGCTTGCTTGGGGGGCTCAGAAGACAAATGGACAAAACTCTAAACCTTGTTATGGAGAAAAGGCATGTTTTGTGTTTGGAGAGGTTACTGGTGACCACTGATGTTCAACTGCACTAATATTGATAAATTCATGCTAAACTCAACCAGAAAATCATTAGTTCATATTAAATTTTATGCTTCAAAACTATTTGTGTTAAATACACGGTTATTTTATAATATGACAGTGCATCATATTGAGGGATCTCAGACTTTGAGGAGCCACTTGGATAGCTGTATAATTTAGCTAATAGCTTGTAGGTAATCTCGAATGTAATGTTGAAGAAGGATTCTACTTGAGGTCAAGGAGTTTATGATCCCAGAAATGTATAGATTTAAGCCCCAGCAGTTTGTCAATTCTCAGTATTATTTTTTTGCAATTTCAATGGTGAATTCTCATGAAGATTTTTTATGTTTGCAGCACATTTTCTCTACCAAAATCATGAAAGTAAATCTAAATGCTATAAGTGTCTGAGTTGAGCCACATTTTTCCTCTTTATAAAGCATAAATCTTCAATTATAAAGCATTAAATTGGGTGTTGGGAAACAGGATTTTCAGGTGTTGGCAATATGAGGTGAGCCAGACTGTTTGATCAATGGGTAATGAATGTGTATTAGGAGATAAAGAGAAGCCGTTTGGTCCGGCAGGACATATCGCCTATTTGCGACTTCCAGCTTGAATCTCCGTTCGTCTTCAGTTCCGACAGGACAATAGGCACTAGCACCTCTTAGTTGGAGGTTCCGTATGCCCACATATGGAGCTCTTCTTCCGAGGGTTGGGAGTCTATTGAACCAATTAAGTTGGGTGGTTCAGGAGAGGCCCAATTGTAGAGTATGGCTTTTCATCAATGTGTAAACCCTGGAACCAATCAGCAACAACTTCTGATAACATTATAGAAATCATATGCAAATGTCTGTACTTTAACATGTATAAAGTTTCTTACAAAATGAAGGAATTTTAGAACTTTGCATCACGCTGTTGTTCTCACGGCCGGCTGTGTAATAAACTCTTTCCTGCTCTTTGACACGAACAATCGGACTCTGCTTCTTCATCGGGACAACGTTCTTGGCTTTTTATTAATTTACCAACAAATTTGGCGCTGCGGAGCAGGGTGGATTCGTTTCCGGACCTCCGTAAGTTTCCTGACCAATTCAAGAGTGAATACTTGGGTTTAATCTAAATATAATTTGCGAGGCAAAATTGCGGAGATCTGGAACGCTCCACCCAGTGGTACGTTAACCTATTAATTTTAAATTGACCGGTGTAGAAGCGATGAGTTGTTCGTGGTTAAAAAGCTGTGTCTTTGTGTAATGCGTGATGGTCATCAGTACTGCCTGTGATACCGGTGCTGTTGTGTGATACAAGCCTATGTATTGAAAACATAGCTATTTTGTGACGGGGTGAATCTTGGTCATCCCTGCCTTCGGAGAGTGAGAATTCACGCCAGAAAGGCGAATACGTGATTGCGTGGCTGTGGCAAGCGTATGTGGGTCGCCCACGGCACAGACGTGAATAATTAATTTTCACGACTGGGTATTAGGTAGCCTACCTAAGAAGCGCATATCGTGTCTTTGTTCGTTTTTTTTTTTTTCGGTTTATGTTCCGGGAGAGTTAGTGTTAGCGCCCCGGGACCAGAGTGAGCGTCTTTCACTTGGGTACTTTTTGTCTGTGTGTTATAGGTTGAGAGAGAGTGCATGTGGCGCGCCTCCAACCCGTCTTGTGGGTATTTGAGAAGCCAACTCGTTCCCGCCGTGAATCTCGTCATTGTCGCATTTGAAGTTTGATGTTGTTCTGAGTCTTTATTGTTTCGTGTTTGGTTTTGGTTCTTGACCGTACGCTTAGTAAGCTACTGGCTAGTTTGGCGCGTTTATACATTTTTGAAGGCCTATCTTACAACTAGAAATTAGGCTGCACATTGACGAACGCCGTATTAATCACAAATAAACATGGCAAACAAAGGAAATTCAAACGCCCTTAAATACGCCGGCAGTATTACTACCTATTTGCAAAATAAATATGAAAAAAAGGAAAAGGCAATGACCAAAAATGGCTGGAACCCAAAAGGATCCACGCCGGATTCTTTAGATTGGTGGTTGAAACAAAAGAAAAATAGGACGGCTTATGGTACCGTTGTCTTGATTACAGAACACCGAAAACTTATAGAGAAGTGTGACAAAATGCATAGTCGGCTACAAACTCAAGACATAGAGTTGTCGGATATGCGAAAACAGATCGAAGAATTAAATGAAAAATGCAACCGCCTTAATCACACCACTGCTCTTGCAATTCCAGAGGAATCAAAAAAGGTTCAAAGGTTATATCCCGATTTGAGCGAACTACTTTCAGTTACCGATCCGATACATTCTGATGATGATACCAAGTACGTAGCTCCTATGGCTCCAATGATCACCAAGATTCGCGGTAGAGGAAATGAACAGCGATTTCACGTTGACCATGTACCTCTCAATGTAATCGACATGAGAGCGCTACTAAAGGATTTACCAAGTCTTCATGCGAACGACGATAACTTGCAATTTTGGCGACAGTTAAACGAGCTACAACGAAGCATGTCTTTACATCCGTTAGACTTGTTTTCAATTGTGCGCGCTAAGTGTCCCACTCCAAGCTGGAACACAATCGAGCCTGAACATCACCGGAGGGAAGCATGGGCTTCCGGGCCCTGGGCAAATCACGCTGAGCTTCAGACAGCGATTACAGACTTTTGTGAGGCTGTGAAAACTGCTTTGGGTAAAGGTGCACCCAAATGGCACCGATTCACCGCGGTAGTTCAGCATAACTTGCCATTTACAGAATACGCTGACCTAAAATATGAGGCATTTGAAACGCATAGTGGCTTCCCTAACCCCAATAGAGACGTGGCTGTTTTTACTCAACAGTTATTAGCAGATGCGGCCCCGCACATCCAAAAGGTTCTAGCAATTGGCATAAATCCAGGTAACACTTTCAATGAAATCGTTTGCGTGGGCTTCGCGGTTAGAAGAACAAATCCGTAAAAACGTGCCTACCCCTCATCCTATTGCGGCCGTGCGTGACAATATTACGAATAATAAAATACAATGTGGGAACTGTGGAAAAATAGGTCATCGGGCTCATCAGTGCAGAGGAAGGGACCACAGGAAACATAGGCCTTACACTAATCAAAACCGGGATGATGATAAGTGCTTTCGCTGCGGAGGAGGACGACACCGAGCACCACAATGTCTAGCTGCCCTACCAAACGCCCACGGTTCCAAAGATGACTGCACACCCGAAAACCGAGAACATCAGATCACAAAGGCGCACGCGTCCAATCACGAATACGCCCACTTGAAGAGAGAACCGCTATCGCCACTGCTCTGCGTCCCTGCGCTGCTCGAGATGTCCTTCAGATTCTGTAACTTTTTGACTTTTGCGGGAACCGCATATCTGAATTTTCTTTTACCGCAGAATCAATCAATGCTCTTTTTAAATGCCCGTGTCGCCCACTGGAAACAATTGATTGGACACATGAGTGTAAAGAAGCATTTAGTGCTCTGAGTCTGCTTTACGAGTTACAGGTATCTCAGGATCCACCACTCCCGTGCAAGACCATGCCATTCACCCGAAGACACCGGCGAAACTACTGCAGGCTGACTCAAACCACGCCGCCTGGGACACCCACAGCCTTCATTAATCAGGTGCATGCGTTCTTGATTGGTTGCCTAACTATTTGGGTAATCTCGGTAAAATTGTGAATGAATACATTTTTCAAATTATACTGGAATTATATATGCTTATCCTATTAATTTAAGGCGTGAAATTCATCCTTAATAAATTAATCTGTGGTAAAGCTAGTAACTTGTTCACTCTGACAGGACTCCAACAGCAGTCATAATATAGACCCAAGTGTGATGAATCAGGTGTACTTGAATAATACCCTCACAATGTATTCTGTTCTCTCCCTCATACACTGGAGAGGAAACCAGCACCTGACCACACTGCTGAGGACACCAGCACCAGACCACACTGCCATGGACAGGATGCTGAACTTTCGGACCATGCTGCCACAAACTCCTGTGCCAGAAGAATACTGCACAAGACAACCCACCACAACAATGTTGCTCATCATACAGCTCATTGTTGTAGAATTCAAAAGGACTTGTGCCATTGACAATAATGGCATTCACATATGCGACCAATACACATGACAGCCAAACATGCCAACAAATCAGAGCTGTTATGTCTGTGGACTCTTAACTAGCAGTGCCTGTACTTGGTAATAGGCCATGTACATGATCTGTTTTTAAAATGTTTCTTTGACACTTCTTCCCTGTTCTTTTCTTTTATGCACAGCCGATCACTAACAGTGGGTCCTCTACATCTCATACTCATGTCTATTTCATATAGCCTTCCGGTGCCGGTCATTGACAGATGACATTGGGCCTCGAGAGCCTGGGTCTGTCCAAGGTTTCTCCCACTTAACTGGGGAGTTTTTCCTTGCCACTGTCGCCTCTGGCTTGCTTTCTTGGTCTCTGGCCTGGTATCCGCATAATTTCTTGAAGTATTTCACTCTGAAGTTGACCTCATCATTCGTTGTCTGTTGGGTCAAAAAGTAGGGACTGTTGGGAAACAGGATTTTCAGGTGTTGGCAATATGAGGTGAGCCAGACTGTTTGATCAATGGGTAATGAATGTGTATTAGGAGATAAAGAGAAGCCGTTTGGTCCGGCAGGACATATCGCCTATTTGCGACTTCCAGCTTGAATCTCCGTTTGTCTTCAGTTCCGACAGGACAATAGGCACTAGCACCTCTTAGTTGGAGGTTCCGTATGCCCACATATGGAGCTCTTCTTCCGAGGGTCGGGAGTCTATTGAACCAATTAAGTTGGGTGGTTCAGGAGAGGCCCAATTGTAGAGTATGGCTTTTTATCAATGTGTAAACCCTGGAACCAATCAGCAACAACTTCTGATAACATTAAAGAAATCATATGCAAATGTCTGTACTTTAACATGTATAAAGTTTCTTACAAAATGAAGGAATTTTAGAACTTTGCATCACGCTGTTGTTCTCACGGCCGGCTGTGTAATAAACTCTTTCCTGCTTTTTGACACGAACAATCGGACTCTGCTTCTTCATCGGGACAACGTTCTTGGTTTTTTATTAATTTACCAACATGGGTAACCCATAAATAGCCAAATTTGGCTTCTGCGCTAAGGAGTTAATGGAATAATTTTTTACTTTATCAGGTAAAGGAAAAAATAAAATAAAATCACTCAATTAGCCTAATTCAGTTATTGGGTGGGTCAGCACTGCTGAAAAACGTGAGTTTTTCATATGTCCCATGAAAAATGCAAACATGAGCTGTTAAACTGGTTTTACGAAATCTGAGAAATGTTAATTGTCGCATTCACATGTTGCGTCATCGTACACAAAATATATGTGCTGATGGTAAGGGAACATCCACTGATTTCAGATTTCAGATCATTAAACAGGGGTCAAATTGTAAATTGTGCATTCAATTTAACAAGAGTTAACTTCTTCAACCTGAACACCCTGGATTTTTTGATGGATCTTCTGTGGCCTGTAAACCATCGGGGCGTGTAGCTTCACTTTTTTTTTTTTTTTTTTTGCATCATTATGCTCAACCGGTTACAACAAAAGATCGCCTGAGTAACATTTGAACTGATTTTCTTAATTGAATAATCAAGACTGCTATATAAGCCTATAATTATTAAGAATTATTAATTAATGGGAAAAAAAGATCACAGATACGTGACACTAAAAACAAACATAATACTGTACACGCGACCTTGTGAAGATAGCATTAATCCAGACAATTCATTAATCCAAAAAATTTACCATGAATTACAGCGCTTGTGTCAGCATTTTCTTGGCAGTAGCCGAGATCATTTATTTTCAGATGGCTCTTCAAAACTCAAAATCTCCTCAAAGTTAAAACATTTTTTTAAATGCAAAACATCTTGAGCGTATCGAACTGAGAACTTAACTGAGTAGGCTATTACAAATTTCGTCCAGCTAAATATGTGCCGTCTCTCAAGCCACAGGATTCAGAATATGCAACAGACAATTGCCCTCATTAAAAAAAAAATGTGCTATAACTTATTTTGATCAAATGAACAGGAATACAAGCTACGAACAAATTTACCAGTCGATAGGCATACTGCCCAATCTTCGCAAATGAATGAATCCATGCTTGGTGACGGAGTAGATGTGGGAAAACGCATGAGCACAATCGTTGCCACAACACATAATATAGCCTATACATTTACCATCGTTTCGACAGAGGTTTTCGGGACACTGTGAGTCGATTCAATACCCTGAAGACTTTCATCGAAACAGCCCGTAGTACATGAAATGATCGCATAGTGGCTTTGATTGTCCTCGGGCTAACAATAGGGCATCAATTTGGTCGAAGCTCCGTTCTAAATCAATTGACAGGCGTTTACTTTATCATCGCGCACGGGCCAACCTCTCACCAGAATTAAATCTCATTAATTTTTAATGTTGAAATTATCTTTCTTTACAAAGGATATCAGCAATGGTTGCCCGTTAGATGCCACCTTCTTCTTCAAGACCGGCATGTTTTGACCAGCTCCCAAATGAAATTCAAATACTTTTAGAAAATACAACAATATTACATGAGGAGGATGTAAGTAGAATTATTGGAGGTCATATGACACGCGCAATGTTATTGGACGTTGAAATTTGTTCTCGAGTAATCACTGGCTTAGAGCAAAGATTACGTCAGCAAAGAGAAGGTCATCAGGCAAAACTGAAAAGCATTCATCAAAATAAAATGCGTCAAAACTCTCCTAAAAACTTGTGAATTCGTCGGGGAAGTAGTCGGCGGCGGAGGACAGACATTAATCCCGTCACTCTTCTCATCGGCCGATAAGGCTAAGGCTTCTCATGCCTTAGTGAATATTTTTTATATGGCAAATGTCAGGCAGTGTCAATATGTTAGAAGCTCTTGTATTGTGATTTTATGTAGGCCTATTTCTGCATTATGACGGACAGGCTACTATCACAAAGTACATTAGGTCGCAACTGAATTTAAGACACCACCACCCCCACGCCCCGAATCATTTCATTTTCCGGCATGGCAATTTTTCGAGCTTTAAGCCCCAAGAATGGTATTCCTGGGCCTATTTAGTAATGTCAATGACAGAATCATGCCGGTGAGTGATGCTGTGGCGTCTGAGGGCCCGAAGATCACGGGCATCCAGTAAAGGTCTTTGGCCTTGTCCCTTATGCACAGAGATTTTTCCAGTTTCTGTGAATCATTTGATGATGTTATGTACTGTCAATAATGAGACCTTCAAAGCCTTTGCCATTTGACGTTGAGGAAAATTGTTTTTTAAGTATTCCACAATTTTTTTACGCAAGCCTTCACAGGTTGATGAGCCTGTGGCCATCTTTATTTCTGAGAGACTCAGCCTGTCTAAGACATCACTGTTATAGCCGATCATTTTACACACCTGTTGCCAGTTAACTTAATTACTTGCTAAATGTTCTTTCAGCTGATTCTCTGATCTAATAATTGCTCTTTCACCCCTTTTTTGCCTGTGTCTCAACTTTTTTGAGACCTGTTGCAGCCAGAAAATTTGAATATAGCTCATATCGTGGATAAAAATGTAATATGCCTCAGTTTTAACATTTGAAATGTTATCTATGTCTTATTGCAAATAACATTGGCTTGTGATCTGAAGGTCATTGCATTTTGATTTTATTCACAATTTAGACTTCATCCCAAATATTTTGGAATTGGGGTTGTAGATAAACTCACTGTTACAGTAAAAGATTGAAAGAAACATCTTACAGTATCATCCCAACAATGACCACAAACATTTAAACCTGACTTGAATTCTGAAAAACTGACATGGCAAACATCAGGATCTTGTTCAGTTCTATGTTCCTGGCCTTTGGCCAGGACAGCATTTATGGTTTTAACAGTTTCACGTTCCAAGTTCATAATCCATGTTCATTATCCATATAACAGTTTTAACAGTTTCTTGTATCAGGGTCAAGCATTCTATAATTCATGTTTATTGTCCATCTTTTTACTTTTCCATGTTTTTGTTTTTGCCAGGTCTGCCAAGCCACTCCACGGCTTGTCTGCGTTCCACCCTGTGCCTTCGTTGTTGCACATTTCAGAGCTCTGGTTGGCTTTGGTATTTCACCCTTCCTTCTGTGCTGTGCTGGATTCGGGGCGCTCTAAGCTTAATTGACAATTAACTGTTTTTAAGTTACTAACATTTACTAACACTCACTGGGTGGTGTAATTCTTAGATAGGCACATGACTAATACTACTAATTTAGACTGGGAGTATATTATCATGATTCCTGCTTTGCTATTTCAAGTCTGCTGTGCTTTTCTGTTCTTAACATTCATGCTGCTTTCAAACTGCATTCTTAATCGGTACTTAAGCTGAGCACGCTCATTCTCTTAATGAGAAAGTCTTGTCATCCAATCTTAGTTCATGTCCAATGATCTTGCCATGCCTCTTGTTTCTCCTTCTCCAGGTGTTGCCCCTCATGTCTTGATTTCTTAGCCTTTATCTGGATGCAGTGGAAGTTGGCTGGCAGACAGTGTCTCAAGTTCATGCTCCTGTTCATGTGTTGTTTCACCTTTCTGCTCAAGTCTCATGCTTTTCATAGTTCTTGTTTTCTTGTATATAGCGTTTTGTTTTCCAAGCCAAGTCTTGTTATTGACATCATTAGTCTTATTTCTGTTCATGGTTATCTCCCCGGAGTTTCCAGTGGCTTTTGTTTTTGTCGTTTTTGATCTTTAGTTTCTAGCTCTGTGAAGCTTTCCTTAGTTTGTATTTTGCAACCCTTTGGGCCAAGATTTTTGTTGGCCCTCGTGCCAGTTTTGTTTATTTTTAATAAACTCATTCCCCTTCACCTCGCTCCTGGTGTCTACCTGATCTCGCATCAGATCTAGTCAAAGTGATCCATACAGCAGCCAATTATCCATCGGACTGCAGAGCTCCCCTTCATTGCTGGCACAGCTGTAGTTCAGACCTTCCATCCCAAAAAACTAGGAAAAAAAATCATAGCACAGCTTTTACTACATTACAAAAATAGTTATAAGAACAGCCACAGAACTTAATCAGACATATTTCAAATAATTTTTTGTTTCTATGTAATTACTGACTTTGAGTATCATCTCTGGAATTTCATGGTGGCCAGATAATATGATAAAACTGCTTATTTAAAACCCAACAATAACTTTTGTGACCTTAGCAGCAGCAACTTTATTGTTCACAGAAAGTTTTTGGTTATAATTTTTTTTATTTTATTTTTTTATGGAAGCTAGAGAGCAGGGTTTTTTTTTTTCAGACTTTTCGAAGTCATTATTTGGTAGCGCAAGGTTTTCTGCTTGCAGTTGAAGGACACAATGCTCATTTCTGCAAACTTTACAAAAAACTTTTATGTTGGTTTGATATGATGCACAGATAGACTTTCATTTTATTTCATACAGAGTAACAAAATTTTCAAAGTAGTCCAATCATCTTGATTTTGGCAACCAAGTCATTGACCTAACAGAACACTGCGCAGACAGACTATCAGGACTGACCTGACCTGAGTTGAGAGGTATATCCACAGTCTTGATAGAGTATCTTATCCATGAACCACACACAATTTTGCTGCTTTGTGGTGGTGGTGGTGGTGGTGGTGGTGGGGGGGGGTTGTTGTTATTGAGGCAATGTATAAAAATGCAGTTAATTCATAGTGACATCAAAATGTTTCAATATCAGTTACAAGTACTTCTATTCAATATATTTCAGTAAAACAACTCTCAAAATGGCAGGCTCAATTCAGAAAAAGAGTCTTTCGAACTTTCTTGACCTCGTTGCATACAGTATTTGGGATGATTAGGTATTCTGAGTAACCAAATCTAAATGTGACTAAATGCATCGACTGGACAGCATTGCCTTATTGCATTTTGGGTCAAAACATCAACTTTCATCCTGCAATTAAAAAGTAAACAGATGGACATGTTTTCCCCTCACCACTGTGACTCCAGTTGGTTTTCTTTGCTCATTTATTTTCAGTGGTCTCCAAAAAGTTCGGGGAGTTACCTCAATACATAGTCAACTAACAAGAGCATGACCTTGCAGAAATGGTTTCTGATGCAATTTACGCCTCTTGAACAGGCAATGATTTTGGTCTTTCTGCATATTTGCATTAAATTTTCAAAGGCACAGTGAGTGGGCGGTAGTTTGCAATGTTTTATAAAAAGGGCATTATAAGATGTCCTCCGATAGAGTGAGAGAATGTATTCTGCACATTTATTTAATTTGTTACTGAGCAATACTTGAAAATATCTCCTATTAAGAGGGAAATGTCTGCATTCTCCTCTCATTCCTGGCCATCAGCAGAGCAGAGGAATATGGCTCTAACCTTCTGGATTGCAAAACCATGTTCTCATGCTGGGTAATACCCTTGAGAGTGACAATACCAGAAAACAATGAAATGCAGCAATTTCAGGGACCTGGTATCTGCCAAGTAATGAAAACTGAGACTATCAATTTAAATTGAGGCGTGAATTTTATTTTTAAAACCTAAAGTAATAAATCTACAGAAGTGGAGCTGCATTAGAAGCCATCATAGAAATGAGAAAGCACTTCAGTTTGTTTTACATGCAATCTAAGTATAACCTTCTGTGATTTTCTAAGACCACTTAAGATAAACACTGTGTTCTAATTCATCTCAAGGAGCGAGGGAAGGTTAGTATTCAGTAAACAAAAGTATGTTTATTCTCACAACATCAAAATCCCCGATGGAATCAAAAAAAATAAATAAATAAAAATAAAATAAATTGTCTTCTCAGCTGGTATGATATGAAAGTTCAATGTTTCCAGCCAAAAGTTCAGGTGAATCCGTATTCGTTTCAGTGTGTGTGTGTGTGTGTGTGTGCTACCCGGGTAATATGTGTGTAATGAATGGTCACCGCGCTGCTCAGGCTCCAGGTGCGAGCGACTCTTCAAGCAGTGATGAAGATGGAAGACGAGGCATCCCCTTCGACCCCGGCACGCCTCGGACGGAAGACCCGGTTGAAATCTCCGCTGATAAATCAACGCAGATCCAGCACTCGCAAACAAGAAAAAAAGAAACAAAACCAAAAAACAAATCTGCATTGACACAAAGTCACCAGCAATCATGAATTCTGTACAGAATTATATCTATCTTCTTCTTTTACTCGAATGTAACCAGTAATACTGCCCACAAAATAATAAGTAACTGTAGCATGAGATATTAAAACTTCAAGTCACCATTAATGTGTCTTTTTAACAGTACTGTATGAATCATGTTAGACAAAGAAATTCTAATCTCCCTTTCAATCATGTTTACATTCACAAAGAACATCTTTCATCATATCAAAAATGAATTTGAACACACAATTTACATTACAAAAATCAGCGAAAACCTGTGTGTGCACATATTATGTCGCTTTAGCACACACTGAGCCTTTTTTCACTCACATTGAACATGGCGTCGGAATGACGCAGTGAAAATCACAGTTATACACGTAAAATAAATGTTTAAGTTTTCCAACTCAAACTTAGCATGTTGACTCATTACAACAGCTTAAGAACATTTACAATCAACTCTGATTGGTTTTATGGCATTACCGTTTAACATCCCATGCCTCAAATTCACGTCTCCATTCCCTGTTAGCAATTTAGCATCATAGCATATCACCATAACACAGTGCAACTCACCGGAGTCCTTGGTTAGAAACACAAAACAAAGCGTCTGCTCTGGCTACAGTCGTGCGGGCACTCCCTCGGAAAAACTCAAAAAACATATAGAATCGTAACGGTGAAAATGAAACCGTACTCTTTCTCAAAGCATCCACAATCTTGCTCGACAATATCTCAAAACAACATCCATATTGGAGCATTTCTAGCCTGTCTTCTTCAGTACGCATCACTAGATTTTTCCTCATTAAGCATCAATGAAGCGCACTCCTTTGGTTACATCAAGCAACTACAGCTCTCTTCATGAATTTACACAAAAAATGAACTGTTTAACATTAAACCAACAAATACATTTAGTAAACCCAACTGTATTTTTATAGAGGTTACATCCACCTACCCTTATTGGCATACGTCTCTGCTTGTCAACACATTCAAATATCAATAACTGGGCTTGTGTAAGGGGAAGGTGAATGGCTTGGCAATGGGCAAGTCAAGGGCTTCTGTGAAAAATTTGTCCAGACTATGCAGTATGGACATGACCAGAGTCAAGGGGTTTCCAAGATGTTTGTATGATAATCTGTCAGGCTCTCTTCTAGTTCTGGTTGGCCATCTGACCTCTGGTTCTCTTTCATTCTGAACAGAACTGGTATTAATCTGTCCAATTTCCTTCCTGCTGCTCTCCTCTCTCGTTGCTGTCTGATTTTCCAGTTCTGTGTTGTCAACTTCCTTTTCAGATTCTCCAGTGACTGGTTCATTGGGTACTGCTAGACGTTCATCCACAGGTAAGTGAGCAGGTAGGTCTATTTCCTCCACAGGTAACTTTGTTTTATCAGGTAAGTTGTCTGAAGGTAGGTATTTTCCCTCCGTCAGTAGGTTTACATCATGGACAGGTAAGGGGTCGGCAGGCAAGTCAACATCCACCTCTGCTTCCACACTTGGGACCTGCGATGTGTTTGAGTGTTCCTCTTCTTCCACTTATTGGGGATGGAATTTTCTAGCAGTCGGGTTAAGATTCGACCCTTCTAGGTTCGCATTCAATTTCAAGGGAGGCTCGACCTTTGTTCTGGGAATGTCATGCACGACAGTGAATGATGGGTAGGTAACTTCACCTTGAATTCCTGAGGAATTGTGCAGTTCCACCTCTTCATCGCTATCATGTAGATATTCTGCCTCCTCAACTTCTGGTACTGGATTTCTCCGGGAGGTTCTGGCAGTTGTCTCATTTCTGCTACCCTGACTGACTCTGATGATTTGATCTAGTTCTCAAGGTGCAAGGAACCCACAAGGTAGGAGCAGATCTCGATGCAAAGTCCTCTCAGGGCCTTTGAAGGTGAGTGGAGCCTCCACATACACAGGGTAGTAGCTAATGTGTTTCACCACCTTGTAGACCATCTGACTCCACTTATCTGCAATCTTGTGTTTTCCTCGTATCCCGACATTTTTCACCAGGACACGGTCTCCAACTTGCAGAGTGGATTCTCTGACCTTCAAGTCGTTCCTCTGTTTGTTGCATTGAGCTTGACAGCCAATCTGTAACTCTCCTCCAGTGTGTCTAGAAGCTCTTGCACATACTCACTTTGAGTGACTTTCCTCTGTCCTTCAGGATTCAACCCAAAAGCTACATCAATTGGCAGTTCGGTTGTCTGCCATACATAGGATAGGGGGAGAATCCAGTGGTGTCGTTTTTTGTGCAATTATAGCCGTGGATTAATGGCGGCACATGGCCACGCCACTTCACTTTATCCACTTCTTCGAGGGTTCCAAGCATCGCGAGCGAGGACCCGTTGAAACGCTCTACCGGATTACCGCGCGGATGGTAAGGCATCGTCCTCGATTTCTTTATCCCCAGGAGGTCACAGAGGTTCTTGATGACAGCAGATTCAAAGTTCTGGCCTTGGTCGCTATGTAAGCGCTCAGGTATGCCATAGTGTACAAGAAAGTTATTCCAAAGTGCTTTGGCTACCATCTTCTCCTTCTGGTCAGGAGTAGGTACTGCAACTGCATACTTTGTGAAGTGGTCAGTTATCACAAGTATGTTCTTCATGCCTTGACCATCTGGTTCCAAGGATAGATAGTCCATGCACACTAACTCAAGTGGCCAACTGATTTTGATGTTGACAAGGGGGGCTGTTTTCTCAGCCCCTGCCTTGCATCGAAGGCACCTGTCACATCTGATTGTCTCAATCTCTAAACTCATCCTTAGCCAATAGAACCATGCACATCCCAGATCTACTGTCCTCTCTTATCCCATATGGCCGACATCATCATGGAGACTCATCAGCGCCATCTGTCTATATTTCTTTGGGAGAACAAGCTGGAAAGTAGGTTGATACTCACCCTTGCACTTTCTATACAGGACTTCATCACTCAATATCAGCCGGTCTTGAACTCTGAGAAGTCACTGCACTTCTGCCAAAGACCGTAAGTGAGGTGTTTACCTCCTCTGACGATTACTGTGCTGATTGTTGGATCATTTCTCTGCTCCACAGCCCAATCCTGCTGAGACATTCTGGGAAGTGTAGTGGATCCAGGAAGCAGGTCAGCTTGAGCATATTCAGGGCAGATAGCACGTTCATCCACGGCTAGACACTCCACAATGAAAGGTAAGTGACCACTTCCTACCTGTGTTTCAGTGAATTTGTCCAGCTGATGTCTCTCACAGACGGCTTTGACAGCTTCCTTAGGGAACGTGTTCTCATTTTACTCCTTCAGAAACTTTGACATAAACTGCCGCACTCGTTCATCCTCAACGGCCGCAAACTTTTGCTGGGGCATATGGACGTCGCAATAGTCCATCTGCGCCCTGGTTCTTTTTTCCAGCCCTGTATTTGATGCTGAAATTGAAGTTGGAAAGGTCGGCAAGCCAACGATGACCACAGGCGTCCAGCTTTGCGGAGGTCAAGACATAAGTCAAAGGAATATTGTCAGTTAGCACATTGAACTCCACTCTGTAGAGGTAATTGGCGAATTTATTTGTGATTGCCCACTTGAGGCTGAGGAACTCTAGCTTGTGAGTGAGGTATCTGCGTTCACAGTTGGATAACCTTTGACAGGCATAGGCAATGACCTTTGTTATGGCCCCAATTTCTTATTACAATCTACAACACAACAGCAACAGCAAGGGATGACAGACACAGTTTTAAAAACTTCAACACATTTAATTAAACACAACAACTAACTAAACTGACCAAGATTGAATAGGAAAAAAAAAAATATTTACAGTCCCTTTTTGTGGGGTGGCTTCGTCATGTCCTGGATAATGAAAATGCTCAAACACAGGCAAAGAAATCCACAAAAGAAACGTCACAGGTCTTGAACAGAATGGCAGGTCTGGTCATCTTCTTGCAATTTCTCCTACTACTTTACTGTCTCACTTCTTTTCCTTATATACTCTTTTTCAGACCCCACCCACATTTAGACCTCTTTTTTTTAATTTTCTGAGACTTGCCCCAGACATGTCCAGGACATGTCTAAACATGACTCCAGTCTGAGCTTAACAAAAAAAAGATAAATACTGCCATCTAGTGGCCTATATTCACATTACACCTCCATTCCAAAAGGGAAAAATTTTGACTCATAAAGGCTAAATTTTTCTTTTCAATACAAAATGGTTAAGTGAACACTTGTCTATATATACATATCATACAATATTCAAACACATGATATATATATACACATTCAAACACGGGATAAGCAATCAGCAATTACATTGTCTGTACCCTTCACATGCTTAATTTCCAAGTCAAACTCCCGTAAAATCAAACTCCAATTCAACAATCTCCGATTCTTGTTTTTCATCTTACTCAAAAACATTAACGGATTGTGGTCAGTGTACACAATCATTGGCTTTTGTCCTGTACAAACATAAACCTCAAAGTGTTGTAAAGAAAGGACGAGAGCCAACAGTTCCTTCTCTATTGTGGAATAGTTTGTTTGGTGGCGATTGAACTTCCTGGAGAAGTATGCCACGGGATGCTCAATGTCATCAGAGTCACTTCTCTGTAGGAGCACAGATCCACAAGCTTGGTCGCTAGCATCAACCGCGATGGAGAACGGTTTGTTGAAGTCAGGAGATTTGAGCACGGGGAAGTGACACAGCAGAGACTTCAGGTGATCGAAGGCTCTCTGGCATGCATCATCCCAGGTGAACTTTACGCCTTTCTTCAGTTGGTTAGTTAGACTGAGAGCAATCTCAGCAAAGTTCTTGCAGAACTTGCGGTAGTACCCGATCATTCCAAGGAAGCGGCGCAAAGCTTTTTTGTTGTCAGGAACTGGAAAGTCCATGATGGCTTGGACTTTCGCATTTATGGGTGCCACCTTACCCTGGCCTATGACGTAGCCAAGATAGGTGACAGTAGCACAACCAAAGTCACTCTTGTTCAGGTTAGCCTGGGTCAGGCGCTGGAACAACTTCTCTACATCTTTTAGATGTTCTTCCCAGGAGTCACTCCGTGTGATCAGGTCATCGATGTACGCACCCGTGTGTGGCAATCCGGCGATTGTAGACTGTATCAGCCTTTGGAACGTGGCTGGGGCATTTTTCATGCCAAAGAGTAGGACTTCATACTGGTACAATCCAGATGGTGTGGCAAAAGCAGAGATGCTCTTGGCCCTCTCAGTTAAAGGCACACACCAATAACCCTTCAATAAATCAATCTTGGTCAGATACTTTGCTTGCCCTACACTATCAATACAATCATCAATCCTAGGTATTGGAAACACATCAGTTCTAGTTACAGCATTGACTTTGCGATAATCTGTACAGAATCTAGTACTTCCATCAGGTTTTGGAACTAGCACACAGGGTGAACTCCAATCGGAGTTGGAGGGTCTGATAATATCATGTTTTAACATGTACTCAACCTCTTTCTCAGCAATCTTTCTCTTTTCAGGATTCATCCGGTATGGATGCTGTTTTATTGGTTTGGCATCACCAACATCTACATCATGAGAGGCTATAGTAACTCTCTTTGGAACATCAGGAAACAAATCCTCATATTTCTTGATCAACCTTTCAAACTGATCTCTCTGTGAGGGATCTAAGTGCTGAAGTTTTACATCAAGATTTTGCAACACTTTTGAATTTGACAATTTACATGAAAGAACTTCAGCTTTAATTCTTGGTTCATCATCTTGAAACTCCCCCTCATCTTCACACGTTTCGACCATTGGAGAATCTGAAGTGACAGCTGCAACCCAAGCATTTCTGTCATGATAAGGCTTTAGCATGTTAATATGACACAATTGTTTTGGTTTTCTCCTATCTGAAGTCTTCACAATGTAATTGAGATCATTGAGTTTTGTCAGAATTTCATAAGGACAATGAAATCTAGCCTGCAATGGATTGGACTGCAAGGGAAACAACACAAGGACCTTTTCTCCTGGTTTAAACTCACGGCTTCTAGCCTTATGATCATACCAAGTTTTCATTTTTCCCTGACTTGATTTCAAGTTCTCTTTGGCAAGGTCACAAGCTGCACGCAATTTTTCCTTGAACTTGCTAACATAGTCTAACAGACTGATATGCGGCTCTTTCTCTTGCCATTGTTCACTCAATAATAGCAAAGGTCCTCTCACTTCATGACCAAACACTAGCTCAAATGGACTGAATCCAGTAGACTCCTGCACTGCTTCTCGAGCTGCAAACAACAGCAAATGAACCCCTTCATCCCAGTCTTTCTCATGGTCATAACAATAAGTCCTCATCATTGTCTTGAGAGTGGAATGAAACCGCTCTAAGGCACCCTGACTTTCTGGATGATAGGCACTAGAAAGAATCTGTTTTGCACCTAGTTCATACACAACCTGCTGAAACAATCCTGAAGTGAAATTGCTACCCTGGTCTGACTGAATTTCCCTGGGAAGGCACAGGAAGGGCTCTCCTCTTTAGTACACAAATTTCAGGATCATTAGTTTGCTCCTCAATCAACCGCTTTCTGGACAGAGACAAGTCTCCAGACACATCAGAATCACCAGACCCATCCGGCTGGCTGAATAGAGAACTGATAAAAGTATCTGATAAGTCCTCAAACGGAGAAACCATAGTAGGCCAATCAGAGTCATGAGGCGAACCACCTGAGTCCTGACTATTCAATGTACTGGACGGCACCACATCATCTTCTTCTTTAGCCTTCTTGGCCATAGCACGAGTCACTGTGCAAGAAGGATACAGAGATGGGTCCTCATCCCCATCTTCAGTGCTTGGCTGTGAAGTAAGATGTACAGGGGGAACTACTTTGCCCCCAGCCAGGTCATTGCCTTGCAACAGAGAAACACCCTTTATAGGTAGACTTGACATAAGTCCCACCTTTACCTGTCCTGTAACTAAATCTGACTTCAAGAATATAGAGCGCAGGATTACAGATACAGTCCTCCCTTCAATACCTTGTACAAGTATGAAATCCCCTGAAGCGGTCTCATCACGTAACTCCAAGGAGTCCATCAACAAAAGTGACTGAGAAGCTCCGGTATCCCTTAGGATATATATGGGGACAGGAGTAGTATGCTCATTCAGAGCCACAAATCCCTCTGACACAAATGGAAGAAATTCCTCCCTCACAAAGTCAGCTGTATTAGGCTTTTTAGCCCCACAAGAAGCAGGCAATTTAGCAGATCGGTTATCTACTACAGGGGTTTCTAACCTTGTTTTCACAAAGGCATTTGGTTTGGTATCCTTTTCTTTTTCTTTCTTAGCTTTAAGGAACCAACAGTTAGTTGTAACATGACCAGATTTCTTGCAATAACTGCAAACTAGACCACTTTTGTCACTGTCAGCTTTCACACTTTGATCAGACCTGTTACTGGATTTTTGAGCACCATCACCAGATTTGTCTTTGTCTTTGGGTGAGGAATCTTGGGTATCACCATAACCCTTTTTCTGAAATTGGGACCATCTATTATTTCTGCTAGACTGAAATTTGGACTTATGTGTGAGAACATATTCATCTGCAAAGTTGGCAGCTGATTGCAAATTCAGTGCTTGCTTCTCATTAAGGTAGGTCTTAACATCATCTTTAACACAGTTCTTGAATTCTTCAACTAACACCATCTCTTTCAGTGAGTTGAAATCATCCTTGACCTCCATAGAAGTACACCAGCGCTCAAAGCAAACCTGCTTTTCATTAGCAAATTCAACATAAGTCTGATTTTCAGATTTCTTCAGACCTCTGAATTTCTGTCGGTAAGCCTCTGGAACCAACTCATAAGCTCTCAAAATAACCTTTTTGACAACCTCATAATCAGAGGAATCATCTGCAGACAAAGCCGAATAGGCTTGTTGAGCTTTACCCTTTAGGACAGTTTGCAACATCAGAGGCCAGTGTTCCTTTGGCCACTGGCAACTCTTTGCTACCTTTTCAAAACACTGGAAATAGTTGTCAACATCCTTTTCAGAAAATGGAGGCACCAGTTTTACCTCCTGGCTAGCCCAAAATTTATTTTCTGTTGCTATTTTTATTTTTAGTTGCTCCATTTGGAGTCTTTCTTCTCTATCAAATTTCTCTAATTCAAAATCTCTCTGTCTCTGTCTCTCTCTTTCTGCTCTTTCCTCTTTCTCTCTCTCAAATTCTCTTTCTTTCTCTTTTTCCTCCCTTTTTTTTCTCTTTCCTCTCTTTCTCTTTTTCCTCCCTCTCAAATTCTCTTTGTTTTTCTCTTTCCTCCCTTTCAATCTCTAGCAGTTTTAATTTAAGTTCCATTTCTATATTTGGATTTTCTACTGGAAACTGTTCCAGATCTCCTGGTGCAAACACATTTTCATCAATGTAATATTCAACTATCTCTCTTGCCAGTCTTGCTTTTCGCATGGCTGGTTTTACCTCTGTCAGCTCCAACTGTCTGCAAATTTCTAGCAGTTCTGTCTTTTTAAAAGACTTCAAAACCCCTACGGTTGGTGATGCCAAGAAATCATCCATTGCTGTTGTCAATATATATCTAGGAAAATTCACAAAAACAATTTCACAATTTGGAATGTTAGATTTTCAATAAATTACTCACACAATGGTCTATCCCGGACCTTGAGCCCCCAATTTGTTATTACAATCTACAACACAACAGCAACAGCAAGGGATGACAAACACAGTTTTAACAACTAAAACACATTTAATTAAACACAACAACTAACTAAACTGACCAAGATTGAATAGGAAAAAAAAAAAATATTTACAGTCCCTTTTTGTGGGGTGGCTTCGTGATGTCCTGGATAATGAAAATGCTCAAACACAGGCAAAGAAATCCACAAAAAAAACGTCACAGGTCTTGAACAGAATGGCAGGTCTGGTCATCTTCTTGCAATTTCTCCTACTACTTTACTGTCTCACTTCTTTTCCTTATATACTCTTTTTCAGACCCCACCCACATTTAGACCTCTTTTTTTTAATTTTCTGAGACTTGCCCCAGACATGTCCAGGACATGTCTAAACATGACTCCAGTCTGAGCTTAACAAAAAAAAGGTAAATACTGCCATCTAGTGGCCTATATTCACATTACACCTTCATTTGACCATCTTGTTCCTGGTACAGTGGGGCTCCAAGTCCATGCAAGCTAGCATCTGTGTGGAGTATGTATGGCTTCTTGGAGTCCGCTAATCCCAGTACAGGTGCTGTTGTCAACCGCTCAATGACGGTTTTGAATGCCTCCTCACATGAGGGTGTCCATTTATCGTTGAACGGTTTCTTTATGTTGACATTGGAGAATCAACTTTGACCTTTTGATGTGTTCTTATGTTTCTTTTTCTTTGCTGAGACGTATCCAGCCGTCAGATCATTTAGAGGCTTTGCAATTTTGGAGTAGTCTCTGACAAACCTTCGATAGTAGCCTGTGAATATGAGGAAAGACTTCAACTCGGAGATATTGTTCAGGTGGGGCCATGAGGTGAGTGCTGTGATTTTATCAGGGTCTGTCCCCTTACCATTTTCTGACACTATGTGCTCTCACAGTCTTCCTGAAGAAATGACATTTCTCTGGTGACAATTTGAGACCGAAATCTCTCAGTCGGTTCAGCACCCTCAAAAGCCACTCCTCATGTTCTTCCAGAGTGCTGGAGAACATAATGAGATCATCTAGGAATATCAGCACTTCTCTGTGATTGAGCAAGCCCATACACTTTTCCATAACTCGCTGAAAGGTGCTTGGAGCATTGGTCACTTCCTGTGGCATCCTATTGCACTCCCAAAAACCCATCGGTGTGACAAAGGCGGACTTATGTTTATCCTCTTCCTCCATCTCTACTTGATAATGGCTTGACTTTAAAATCCATGACAGAAAACCACTTTGCTCCTGTCAGAGATGCAAACGCCTCCTCGATGTGTGGCAAAGCATAGGCATCCTTAATTGTTTGGCTGTTCAGTTTTCTGTAATCCACATATAGGCAAATTTGTCCACTTTTCTTTATCACGACGACGACTGGTGAAGCATATGGACTCTCTGGCTCTTTTATGATGTTTGCATCATACAGCTCTTTTCTTTTAGACAGGGACGAACCGCTTCATAATCCGATGAATGGATAGGCCTTTTCCTCTGTTTGAAAAGCGGTGGGTCAGAAACGCGGATCTTGTGCTAAACAGCTGTTGTGAGGCAATAGTCAAGATCTCCTCTGGCGAAGACTTCAGGAATTGAATTCAACTTCCAGGAAATTCCTGCCTTTCCATTCTTTTGACAAAGGAGTGTAATGTGGGGAAAAAAGCCAATAGATGACAGTACTGACTTTTTTTGTTAAACCAGTCTGGAGCTAGGATTTAGGCATGTCCTGGGCATGCCTCAAAGGGGAAAGTCCCAGAGAATTGAAAAAAGTCTGGAAGGTGGGAGGGGGCTGGAAAAGAGTATATAAGGAGAAAAATTGAGAGAGGTAGTAGTAGGAGAAATAATGGAAGGATACATTTGACCGGACCTGTCACTCTTTACAAGACCTGTGAAGCTCTTTTTGTGGATTTTTGCCTGTCCCAGGACATAGCAACATAGATACCCCATCTCAGTTACTCCAACTATCTCATTTTTTTCTCATATTTCAATCTTGGTCAGTTTTTCTTTGTTTTATTAAATCTGCTAAGGTTTTAAAATTTTGTCTGTCACCCCTTGCTGTCCGATATGTCGTAACAAATTGGGGCCATAACAATTGTAACCCTCTGCACACCAAACATGTCGACCCAATCAGTTTGGCTGACATCTTTGCAGACAGAGAAGCAAGGGCAACAGTATAACTCTCTTGTGGGGCAATTACACCAATCTGAGGACTCAATTTCATGTGACCTGCTGTGAGCAGAGCATGATGCTGCTCCCCCACAAGAAAAACGTCAATGAACAGTACATGGAACATAACACACTGATGACATGTAGGTAAACCTATATTGCCAAAAATCCTCTTCCATATTGCTGCAGATTTGGTGCATGGGCAGTGCCATGTACTAAGAGAGACCAAGGGGTTAATAGAGCAGCAGAGCAAAGTTACTATCACTTATTTACTAAAAGATTTTTCTAAGAAATTTCCAACATGACAAAGATGGGTAATAGTACAAAAGGGGCAATCCCTACACCCCCTGGGCCATTCCACAGGTACATTTAACACCGTGTGAGGGGAAGAGGTATGCATTAGTATTGATATGACCTTTTTCTAAATCGCAGAAGCTGAAGATGCAATCACAGTAGCAAAATACCGGAGTAGAGAAATTCTTCCTTGGTGGGGAATTTCGAAGACATTGTATCGTGACGATGAGTCAGAATTTAGGAATATAGTGTTGACCCACCTGGGAGCAAAATTGGGAATAGGATTGGAAAAGCATAGTGCATATCATTTGCAATCAGCAGGATTAGTGGAGAGAACTGATGGAACCCTAAAAAAGCCATGTACTCCACTAATTTGACCTGGGTTGAGGCCCTCCCACTGGCACTCTATGTGCCAGCAACCAGAGAAGGACACATTTCTATCACCACATGAATTACTTACCGTTAGACCCATGCCTGGGCCTCCGGGAGACCCTAACGTGGTCCCAACCGCAGCCTTGCGGCAAACAGACCTGTCAGATTATATGCGGGTTTTGGGCAACATGACTAAGCTTCTCTCTTGCCAGGTACAAGCAGTAAATTCCACAGGAGAGCAGGGCAACGGCACCCTGGCCCCAGGGGTGACCACTGGCAACTGGGTCTACTTAAAGGCACCAGGCCTCCATGCTAGGACGAACCCATCTGGACAGGACCGTTCAGGATCATTGAGGTTTCCGACCGCGCAATGCGGGTCGAAAAGGAGGGAGATAAGACCTGGCATCATTTTGCACACTGTGCAAAAGCAAGACCGCCAGAGCGGTCACTGGAGCAGGCAAGAACTAACTTGTTGTCATTGCAGGACATCAACGAGAAAGATGGAGGTGGAGAATAAAAGAAGGGTGAGGAAATGTAAAGAAATGTGGCTAGGAATAGGGAAGGAGGAATTAGCTCTCCTAGTAGGATTTTCTTTGCTTCTTGTAGGCGCTTTGCTATACACTGAATGCACTCAGAAAGATGCCCACACGACAACTACACCACACCAAGAATTCACGAAAGACATGTTGATGGTAGCGGCAGCAGTAGGACTAATAGCAGGAGGAGCATTCTCCAGCCTGGTCTTGCAGTATATACATCGTTGGGTCCTAACACACACATCACCGGAATACACGGACAAGACAAATCAAATTGCACGTCCCAAAAATAACGAGAAAATAGCAAGTACTATAGTAATCTTGGCCTTGGTACTGGTAACAGACACAGATAAAGTGAACTCAGAACCCGTGGAGCCATGGTAATTTTAAAGGTGGACCCAGACAGTGAGAACACATTTCAATTTGATTTATGAGGCGTAATCAACTGTGGTACTGACCCCTCCAAATGGAGAGAGTATGATGGGTATGGTTGCCAGTTCATTTGGGGTTTTCCCACAGACAACCTGTGGTGCCGATCCTCGTCTGGCGTATATTGGAGTACCAACCCCAGGCAGGGGTCGGTATAGCCAAGAGTAATAAGTGGGGGGACGTGCAAGGGAAAGTTACTATGAAGAGGGGACAATTAGTGCCAAACACGGATAACGGCAAACAGAATCCCATAATCATTAATACCAAGAGGGGGTTGAAAAATCCATGGCTCATGCAGGGATATAATCCCAAAAAGTGTCACACAGGAGGAAAGGGAATTCCAAGAAGCAGACCAACCTTCTTCATTATAATGGGGGTGGACGTACCCGGTACAGATCCAATGGGAATAGTTACAATAGATTTACTGCCTCCCAAACCGAAGAATAATACAACCCCCATAAGCGCATCCTCTCCCAAGAAAGAACCTGAACCTACGTCTGCCTTGGAGGTAGTATGGAAATTTGATTCGGCAAAAATAACTTTCCAAACATGATTGGCAATAGAAACTGGATTCCAAGAAAAAAATGCATGGATAAGCAGAAGGGTACAATACGCAAAACAGGTGAATGGTTCCAACTGTATAATATGCTCTGGGGCCAGACCCACCATATTAATATCCCCATCCGCATTTGACCTATATGACCGCACCATGAAAAACCCAGGAAAAGATATAAACTGCTTAATTTGGCTAATATCCTAAACCCACCAATAGAGTGCAAAATATGGGAAACAGTACACCCTCTTGCCCCAGCGAATGTGACGCCCCCAGTGTTTCAAAAAGGGAAAGTAAGAAATGTGACCTGTATTAAAAATAAAACTGGCCTGAAGGCCTTGTGTCCCCCGTCGCGCAAGTGACCAGAAACATGTGGCAAAAACTGTTTTGATGGCTGAAAATAATGTGGTGCATTGTAGCACTAATAATGTGAAGTACAGTGACACTGTAGCTCATTGGTCATAGGTTGAACAGAGAGATGGATGAGGGATGGATCATTGTGATATGAGCTAAATATAACCATGGGTTATGACAGAGATTACAATTTTCATGACTTGTGGATGATGGACGCATCGCCAAGGCATAGTTTTGTGCCCATGGCTGAGATCTACCTAACAAACCAATAAGAATGTCATATGAATTTGGAGAGCCTCCATCAAAGCTGTCAAAATGTATTACGAGTACAGTGTTCTTCACATGTTTTTGCTCAGTGACCTTGAAAACTAGGTCAAGGTCAATCATCATTGAACTTGAGCAAGGCCTTCATGAGAGGCATATGTGGTGTGAATTTGGTGATCCTCCATCAAAGCTGTCAAAAGTTATTGCGAGTACAGTGTTCTTCACATCTTTTTGCTCAGTGACCTTGAAAACTAGGTGAAGGTCACTCATCATCGAACTTGAGCAAGGCGTTCATGAGTGGCCGATGTGGTGTGAATTTTGTGATCTTCCATGAAAGCTGTCAAAAGCTATTGCAAGTACACTGTTCCCGGACGGACGGACGGACGAACAGCATATCTATGTCTCCTGTCCCGCCGGGGGACAACAATACCAGTCCCCAGTCGCATAATCTTGGCACACTGAGGAGCAGTGAGGAAACTTTGGACCTGACAGGAAATGAAGTGGTACTGCGGAGGAAGGGGACTGCTGAATTGGCTCCCTTATAACTGGAGAGGTAAGTGTGCCCTTGTGGCCCAGAATGTACCAGTAATGATTGTAACCAATGCAGAAGAACTACTAAATAATATATCCCCAGAACAATTTATAGACACACTAGAATGCGATAAAAGATCATTTGGGTCTTTTGATTGGACAGTTAATGAGCATGGCATGTGTGTGAATCCCATAGGGCAGGCCAGAAATATACCTGATAAATTTAAGCTTACAGAAGAAATAGCGGCCGGGTTTGAAAGCTTCCCAATATTTTCGGCCATTTTTCCTGTAACCGTAAATAGAAATGTAAATCAAATGAATCCGATACATTATAATGTGCAGCGGCTGGGAAATGAAACTAGCGATGCAATGGAAGCGATACATGAACAGCTGTCTCAAACCTCATTAATGACATACCAGAACATTAGACATCTCTTGACAGAGAACGGAGGGGTATGATCAATGTTCAAAAACACATGCTGCATTGAGATTGCGAACAACACAGCCCCGGATGAAAGCACTGGCAAATAAAATGAAGTCACAGCAGTGGCGTAGCGTGGAGGCGCTGGGCCCCGGTGCGAGAATGGCGCTAGCCCCCCCCCAGGCCTATCCGCGAAGCAGAGGTGTAATTGTAACAGAGCTTTAGTTTTTTGAGGATTTGTATTTTACCTGAGTTCTTTTTTAAACCTGGACTTTTACTCTACAACATTTAAAACTTAAAAATTATCATTTTACTTTGTTACTTTGACACTAGCCACTTCGTTACAAATTAAAATATGAACGCAATCCATCATTTAAGATTTATCTGGATTTAGCGTCTTCGAGAAGAACAACGGTGCTCGGCAGCAGGGTATGTTAGTGCGGGGACAGGGAGCTGCAAATTTATGCACGTAGTTACAATATTCTATCACTAAATGGCACACCCGCATCAGTTATTGGATATTCACAGAAACAATCGTTCTCTGTAGCCAACCACTTCAGCTACAGTGAGCCAGTAGGTATCCAAATCAGTAATTAAGAAAAATCAGTTTTCTGAAAAACGCAGACACCCATAATTATTAGGCCTGTTAGAACCATGGACAATGAATATTTGCACAGCATCTCAACATCACACAACACGTTAGGCTGTTTGAACCATGAACAACAGTGACAATACATTGCCAATGAAAATGCGAAAAAGATCCATACGGCTGAACAGTCAACCATATTTCCCTAACAGCACAACAGTGGCCAAATCAATAAGTAAACAGATAGATGGACACACATCCTGGCACAGCAGCCCTTTAACCACAACCGGCAAGCTGATCACTTGCAGTAGCCTAATAAAAAACTGCACTCACCCATTCAGAAGTTAACTGTGGGTGCCTTCTGCTCTGCAAAGTCGTTGAGCAAGAGGGCAATGAGGTGGTAGCATTAGCCTCCAAGTCTGACTGCTGCGTGTCGCCGCTATCATTCACAGCGCTAGCAGGAACTGCATCTGGACAAGATGACTATTTAAAAAATGCATTCAATTTCGCCAATTTGGAGTTCCGTACATCGAGCTCTTTTTTTCTTTTCTTTTTTGAGCACCGCCTTTGTGCTGCTCAACATGGTGCTCAAGACTTTTCACCTCCAATACTAGGCTAATGAGTTAGCTGATCTCTCAAAAAAGAACAATTCACGAGCAAGCGCGTAGCCTACGAAGCTACGATCAGAAAGGAATAAGTGAATGTCAACTAATTGGACAAACACATTTCCCAGCAGGCCATGTTCATTTGAAAATGTTGTGAATAAAACAATCAAATATATGATTAGTAATTGTGATTATAACTGAAAAAGTATCATTACTGCAATACAAAGACATATATCAAAGAAAAGAGGAAAAATGGCCAATGTGTGTGTGGGGGGGGGGGGTTGTTACCATGACTGTGTTGTATGAAACAGTGGAGCAGTATATATACTCATCAACTCCTAGTTTAACAGAAGATAATACTGCGTTGAACAGGAGCCTTGAAATGACATACATAGTTGTTGTAATTTCTTTATGTGTTATGGTAAGAGGAAGAATGGCATAGTTAATCACCGTGGGCCCTCAGAGGTCATCGGGGCACCGGCTGCACCGGCAATACCTACGCCGCTGAGTCACAGTCAATAGTAAGTAACCCTGTGAGCTCCTGACTAAATGAGACCTTCGTTTAGATGGGGAGCACTCATTAGGCAGCTGCTCGTAGGAATCACAGCAGCGGGGTCCCTATTTATAATTTGCGGATGTTTTTGTATACCCTGGATAAGTACTTTGGTGACCAAAACAATTGAAAAGGCTTTAACTAGAGAGGATCCACCTAAATACCAAGCAGTTCAATTAGGAGAGGGCTGTTTAGACCCAGCCGATGACCCTGAGGAAGATATTGAGTTAGAGAAGTACCGAGATGACCCCATAGGCCTGGAGACTTGCCCTAACCTCGTCCGACGAGGCGACTACGTTACTGTACCAACAGATGACCGGAGATGTGACAGGAAGTGACGAGTGGGTGTGTCCTCCAGAACTCTACACGCCCAACTGCCCCACTGGAAATCCATACTGCAAACATGGACATGGCGGAGGTGCAGGTTGGGCTAGCTGGACGTGGGCGGAGAAGCATCGCCCAGACATGCCTAACCTCAGAAAACAATTTGTGACTGATTCTGAGTTTCAGCGAGCCTATTGCCAAAGGATTGTGGGATTGTCTGAGGAGGAGTGTGAATGAGATTTGAGTGGATGAAGGGTTTTGGCTCAGTAAATTCATGACGCTAGAGTGTGCTCATGTGCTAGATCCATATTCCGTGATAGTGGCTGATGACTGCACTTGCACATATGAAGTAAAATTAAAATGCCGGAATATGCAGATTCGCTGTAGGACCAAAGGGTTTCGCTTGGAGCGGATGCTGGGCCGGCAACTAGCCAAGCTGACCTCCACTGGCATCATGGCCAAGCCATGGTGATGTGGATCACTGAGTTGTCAAGGGGTGAAGGGGGGGCACCCAAGGAGGGGTCCCAGTGGTCAAGTAGAGCCCAGAGGTCAGGTTTTGCTTCGCTGCACTAGGATGCTAATGCAATCACCCCATTGATAGCAATGTGTAACGTAGGTTCTCACAGCACAAAAGGGTGAGAATTTAATCGCTTCAGCATTTAGTGTTGCCCCCATAAAATGGAGCCAAAGGGGGGGAGTTGTGGAATAATACAAAACATCCTTTGCATTCTTATCATTTTATTATCATCAGTATTATTATTATATTTTACTGCTTAAAGCATCCTTCATGTCAATACCCCAAAGCTTATAATCCTATTTACCCAGAATGTGTGTCTGTGTGTGTAAGGAATTGTACAGAGGACCAAGTGGCATCAGGTATCCCGTAACAGCCTCTCAGTGACCTGTCCAAAGTAGACTGGACAATACTATGTAGAAAGGCGGGAGCTGATTAGACTACGGTTATAGACAGATCTACAGCCAATTGATGTACGGCTAAAGGACTGTGGAATATAAGAACTGATGCCCGGGCAACACCCTCGCAGAGCACTCTCTGAACTGTGATAGAACATCCCTCTGTTACAGGTGATTTGAAATGCGCATTACAGTTATAGGTCATTAAAACTGGTATTAAACTTAGGTAAACAAGTGTAGAACCGAGCAGAGCTCCCATATCCCCGCTTTATGTTTGAACGAATCCGGACGCCCAGACACACGGACACACGGACGGACGCGTGGAGCGCTATATACCCCCGACTACGTCGTAGCGGGGGTATAATAAAGCCACCTCAGAGTAAAGTAGCATAAATATCCTCTATTTGCGTTTCAATTTGGTCATTTCAGGAGAGGAGCTGTGAATTGCTATGTGCTGCTGAATTCTCATGGTGGTAAAAACCTATTGCTTATTATACTCTTTTTCTTATTGTTTTATAAATTTATCTTTTGTACAAATGATCTGTTAGTGATTTTTCAGGTACTATATGGCCAGTGTGAAATCATCCTAAGAAACAGAACAAAAAAAAAGGTGTATTGGTGAACGGTATTTAAATACACTACAAAACCCATTACTTTGGGGTAAAGTAAATAAAGTTAAAAGAACTCAGGGCGCTACCTATTGGTAAAGGTGATAAAAAGAGCTACACTTATACTGTATTTTCAGATTTTCTAACTCCCTTACTTTGGTAAGTACAGTCTCGCATTCACCAGTCACTGACTGCTTCAGGGAGCCCAGGTAAGACAGAAGGTGCTTAACCCTCTCCAGGCTCATGTTGCAAATTTGCAACCATAAATCAATTGATGACTGACTATAAAATATAAAGACCACATGGGAAATGGTTTGATGATAGTTACCCTCCCAGCTCAGTGTTGCAAAAATACAATGTTAGTTACCCCTGCAGCCACTAGTGTATGAGAACTTTTCTCCATGAATGAAATATTTTTCATATCTCAAAATAATAAATTGGGCTGGAGAGGGTTAAAATACAGCTGAAGTGATTATGTGTCTTCCTCACCGTAATCAATTTCAAAAAGTTTTCTCCACCTACCTAATGAGAGTGTGTCTAGCTTTCCAGGCAAACCCCTCGGATGGTGCACTACACTTAAGATACTCACACATGGAGATGAGCTCTGGCTTCTCCAGTGACAGCTGTACTCTGCTTACTTCGTCTCTAGTGTCCTCCATGGTCTCCCCTTTTAGTGTTGCTTCCCAATCGTCACTGTCTTTGGGCCACGGGCTGAACTGACCATCCCCTGCTACCAAAATATGTAGCAGGGCACAAAAAGAGACTGCAGGCACAATCTGGCGCTACATATTTATTGATTGATTCTGTAAAATGAAATAAAGTAGGTTTACAGATTCAGACCGCTACACAACTCGCAAACGGATATCTCGCCCCCTGAAGAAACTTTCTATATCAGCCAAAATCTAATGATCCAGTATTCAAATATATAAAAATAAAATTCATCCCTTTTCAATCATACTAATAACCAAGTATGCCAATTTACCAAAAAGAAAATAAATATTCCAGTTTACACTCATATTCATTTGCCTCATTACTACTCCCTTCAGTAATACAGTTTCAGTATAACATCATGTTTCTCAATAATATACTCAGTAACAAAAGTTTCTGTGACACCAATATTGTTAATTATTTTTCATAACGCAATTATGAAATTGTCATACATGGTGATATCAGACTGAAACAGTACACGTAAACACAACATTGAAATGGAAATCACGAAAATGCGAGAAAATGACTTTGCACGTGAAAATGTGCGCAAATCATGCTTGTGGATGGCAATAAAAGAGGAGAATTTTTGGAATGTTCACATTGTGCCTGATGAACGACGGAAGCATCACTTATCGAAAACACAGCCATTTCGGATCAGGAACTCTACCCTCTAAATGCCAAGACTGTCTGAAAATGATCGGTGGAGGGCCATTGGGATGATTGAATCCGGAACCTCGCAGAGGGAAGTTGCTCATCGCCTGAATGTCCACCGAAACACCATTTGGAACTTATGGCAGCGTCATCAGCAGACAAGACATGTCAGAGACCGTCCTCGCAGCGGCCGTCCACGAGTAACCACTCCCAGACAGGACAACTGGATTCGAACAACCCATCTCCGAAATCGATTCCAACCTGCAACCATAACTGCAAGAACGATACCTGGTTTGAGGCGACTGTCTGCACAGACAATCCGTCGCCGTCTCCGTCATTTTGGCATTGTCCCACGTCGGCCAGCAAGACGTCCAATACTCACAGTACAACACCGACGACTGCGTCTACAGTGGGCACAACAACATCGACGGTGGATCCAACGTCAGTGGGATCTTGTACTCTTCACTGATGAATCAAGATTCATGCTTAACCGATGTGATGGTCGTTTACGTGTATACCGTCGACGTGGAGAACGTTATGCCAACAACTGTGTTCAGAAATTTGATCGTTTTGGAGGTGGTAGTGTCATGATTTGGGGAGGGATCACGGCTAGAAACAGAACAGATTTGCTTGTTATTGATGGAAATCTGACAGGTCAAAGATATCGCGATGAAGTGCTACGGCCATTGGTGGTACCGTTTTTGATGCAACATGGTCCCGGAATAACGCTGCAACATGAAAACGCCAGACCACACGTAGCAAGGATTGTACAGCAGTATCTGATGCAACAACATGTCAATGTCCTGCCATGGCCAGCCAGATCCCCAGACATGTCCCCAATCGAGCATCTTTGGGACGAGATGGATCGACGTTTGCGGCGGTTGGATAACCTGCCAGCTACACTCCAGGAATTGCGACAACGTCTACGTCAGATTTGGAATGACATCCCACAGCAATTTCTGGCACATCTGATTCGGTCCATGCGCCGGAGATGCGTTGCTTGCATCATGGCACGAGGAAGTCACACCCGGTATTGAAGTGTGAAGGTCACAATTGGTTAGACGTCAGACAAGTGCATGACGCATGAAAATGACATTTTTCGTTTTGAGTGACGTTGGCACTGAAAAGTCAGTGTTTCTCCTGTTAAATAAACCTATTGATTGCATTGAGATCTTTACGTGTCATTTATAACATACACATAAATGGTGTCACAGAAACTTTTGTTGCTGAGTATACTATTCAACAAATTAACAATGTATATAATACATTCAGTACAACATACTTCTCAATATCACAACTTAACAAGTAAGCTAAAGCTACCAACCTATAGCATACATTCAGTATAGCATTGTATTTCTGAATAATATAATTTAAATATATATCACTGACCTGTAAGTTAAGTACACATGCAGGCTTATTGTTCTTAACTACTCCCGTCACGTCATTAGCCAACTTAACACAGACATTCAAAACAAAAGCAAAGCAACACGTTGGCTACCCTCCTATTCATTAACTCCATAAACATAAAAAACAATAGTATTCCAACCCGCGCAGATTATCCACCGCATCACTAAACAATATACATTCCAGTACTCTCGGACATCTTTACAACTTCACCGGCTTAGCTGTAAAATGGACTGAAATTGGTTTAAGGATTAAAATCACTACGCAGCATCTCGACTTGCAAACAAAAATCTCGCCCCTGAGGAAACTCTTGAGCGATTCTCCCTCTTGCTGAAGTGCAAACGGTCCAGTGATACTGCCAGCTGCTGGCTGGAGTTAATCTACATTTTAACAGTGGATAATCGTAAAACTCTTCACTCAAATGAAGGAGTTAGCGATCACATGAGCATTCAAAAATATTACAACCTGCTAAACATAAACATATTAAGGATATAGAGGTTGCTGAAACTAAAACAAATTACATATATCGAAAGAGAGAGATGCACAGTATATACACCATACTAGTTTGCTGTGCCACGTATTCGTAAACTTGTCATTCCCAAAGGGGACTGCAAAAAAATTTCTCTCGCCTGAATATTTTTCTTCAGGTTGTGTCATGTGGAATGGGTCGTTGAAGGGCCTACATCCTGCATTTTGTGGGTCGGCATGAGAGAGTATGAGCTGAATTTTCAACATTGATGTAATAACACTGGCTTTGGGCTTTAACTGCCTCATAACTAGGACATCAGGGCCTAAACAATGGCTCTAAATTCAAGCTCGGTTCAGAATGGGTTATTTTTGGACTAGTAACCCAAGTTTCTCAATGGACACCAATCCATAAGGATTGATCAGAATTCTCAGCGCATTATTATAACAGAAAATCTCATTTTTCCACTGCTGTTGATTTGACGTCAGGCAACTAACTCATAACTGTTGACTTGCTGCTCTATAAGATGACAGTTCAATCTTGTTTTCCACACAGTTCAAAGCCAAATGTATTCATAGAAAGTGAAACGTTTCAAGCTTGTAAGCTTGCAACCGCCTCTATTCTTACTGGATTCAATACCATAACCCAGCCCCACAGAGCACTGCCCGTGCTTCATGAACTGACAAGTTTTAAAGTAGATGACGTTAATTAAAGTATTTGGCCAATTCTGAAAAGCGTGATTACTTTTAGTGTACATATGTTCAAAGCTCATTAAATCCATTCTTTCTCAATACCTGGAACCGGAGCCCATCCCAGCTGACTCTGGGCAAAAGGCAGGGGACCCACTCTGGACAGCACACAGGAAGGGTGCACACTCCATTCATTAGAATTCAATTTTAATATTCAATATCACAAATACATATGCTGCACATGCCCTCACAACCCGGTGTGTCATCAGTAACATTGCTGCTCCCACTATATGGTATTACCATTTCTGTCAGCACTAGAAATGACACTCTAGATTTTCTTGACTAATTGTTTGCTCGATGTTTTTTACTCACCCAAATGTTTCTCTGGGTACTCAAACATGAAGGGAAACCGAGAAAAGTGCTGATTTTATTCAATATTAGTCGAGTTTGAATACGGAATTCTTTCCCTGTCCCTTATACTGCTTTAATAAATTCGTAAGTCCTCACATAATCAGCAGCCCAATTATAAAATGTACATAAAGTCAATCTTCGTTCTCATCTGTTTCTTTGCTCTCGGACACTCGTATTTTCTCTGCGCAGATGGAGGTCAGCCGCATCAGCAAATCTCCGCAGCGTCACTCCGTGCACTGATGCTGCTCACTAAGGGGTCTATTCTCCCATTAGCGCGTTAGTCCTTTTTTACGCGATTCGAGTTAAGCACTTTTGAGTTACGCGTATTCTCCCCTACTCGCTTAACTTCAGAATGTAGGCGGCCTTATGAAAGAGGTGTGACTAATGCAAAAGAGAGGCAGACTCTGTACAAAGCTCACTGATTATGGCTATCAGGAAAACAAGGAAAAAGGATTTTCTGATTAACCATGAAACTGCATTTCTGGTCCATGGAAAATGCAAACAGACTTTAAAATTGAATATCGTCGGCCTGCTGATAAAACCTCGTATCTCCAAACTGATAAGAAACGAAAACTCGTATCTCCACTATTCTTACATGCAAAATTAAACATTTTTTATCTTAAACTATATTTATCCATTTATATTATTTTATTATTTTTATTATTATTATTATCATTTAATTTTATAGTTATTTTTTATGTTCCTGAGAAGTTTGTCATTTTGAAGATACGAGGTTTTATATGCCGCTGTAATAGTAGGCCTATGTACGGTGGCCGGGAGGTGCAAACCAAGATTACAACATGTGAAACACTTTTACAAAGCTTGAGACAAATTTACATTTGGGAAAACATTTTTACATATCATAAAACAAAATTACATTGCCACAACACATTTACAAGTCCCGAAACAAAGTTACATTTCAGAAAACAAATTAACAAGACACGAAACACTTTAACAAACGACGAAACACTTTTACAAGTCCTGAAACAAATTTACAAATGTCAACCATCTACCGGAAAGGGAATGTACTAACTCCGGGGTTGAACCGGAAGTAATAACGGGGAGGAGGCAATACTAATTATCATTGGTAGAGTTTATGGTGAGCCAAGATGGACAGCTATCGAGTGTTGTATTGCCCGTTTTGTGGACAGCGTATGAGACGCTTAACGCGGTTCTGTTTTTCGTGTGGTCGGGCTTTCGATATTTCGAGGGGCATGGACTACACGGACGGATCAGATCCGCTGCAGCAGTGCTTAGAATATTTTAATGAGGGACACTTGTACACTGTAATCGTGGATATGATGTCAAGTTTACACAGTGTTCACATCAGCTTGAGGTCTCTGAAAAGCAAACTCAATGAAGCTGGGTTTTATCGTAGAAAGGATTACTCCTCTACAAACGCCATAATCCGGGCCATCCGACTGGAACTTCGTGGACCTGGACAGATGTTTGGCTACCGCACGATGTGGCAGGTACTCAAACAAAAGTACAATCTTCAAGTTAAGAGGGACAAAGTGATGAATTTGCTCCGGGAGCTCAATCCTCGAGGGTGCGAGAGGAGATCACACAGAAGGTTTATCCGAAGAATTTACCACTCCATGGGACACAACTATATGTGGCACGCGGATGGTCATGATAAACTTAAACCATTCAGTTTCGCTCTCTCAGGCTGTATCGATGGATTTTCACGCAAAGTGCTGTGGCTTACTTGTGGATCATCAAATAATGACCCAAGTGTGATCGCTCACTATTTTCTGTTATAATAATAATAATAATAATACATTTTATTTATGGGTGCCTTTCTAGACACTCAAGGACACCTTACACAAAGAAAATATAAACAGAGACATCATTAAAAATACAAGACACAATTAAAAACAGTTTTAAAAGATCAGGGGACAGGGCAACTGGCATCATATGGAATAGGCTGATTTGAACAGATGAGTTTTGAGTTGTGATTTGAAGTGGGGAAGTGAGTCAATGTTTCTGAGTAGGGGTGGAAGAGAGTTCCAGAGGCGGGGGGCAGAGCGACTGAATGCTCTGCTCCCCATGGTGGTAAGGCGGGCGGGGGGGACAGACAGGGAGATGGAGGAGGAGGATCTGAGGGAGCGGGAGTGAGGGGGAGAATGGAGAAGGTCAGACAGATATGGAGGGGCGAGGTTGTGAATGGCCTTGAATGTCATCAGGAGGATCTTGTACTGAATGCGGAAATGGATGGGGAGCCAGTGGAGTTGTTGAAGGACAGGGGTGATGTGGTGTATAGAGGGGGTTCGTGTTATGATGCGGGCAGCTGAGTTCTGGACCATTTGGAGTTTGTGGAGTGATTTGTGAGGGAGGCCTAAGAGGAGTGAGTTGCAGTAATCCAGACGGGAGGTGACGAGGCTGTGGACAAGGGTGGCGGCAGTGTGGGGCGTAAGGGAGGGACGGAGGCGGTTGATGTTTCATAGGTGGAAGTAGGCGCACCGGGTAATGCTGTTGATGTGGGTTTGGAAGGATAGTGTACCGTCAAGGGTGACACCCAGACTCTTAACCTGGGGGGAGGGTGAAACGGAGGAGCTGTCAATGTCAAGTGAGAAGCTGTTGGTTTTGGATAGGGTGGATTTTGTTCCAATGAGGAGAACCTCAGTTTTATTGCTGTTAAGTTGAAGGAGGTTTTGCGTGAACCAGTTTTTTATTTCAGAGATGCAGTCTGTAAGGGAGGTGGGTGGGAGTGATGATGATGGCTTCGTAGTGAGGTAGAGCTGGGTGTCATCGGCGTAGCAGTGGAAGTGGATGTTGAATTTGCGGAAGATATTGCCAAGGGGGAGGAGATAGATGATGAAGAGGAGGGGCCCCAGGACGGAGCCCTGGGGCACACCTGAGGTGACAGGGGAGGGGGTGGATTTAAGGGACCTGAGTTGCACGAACTGAGTGCGGCCAGAGAAGTAGGATGTGAACCAGTCAAGGGGAGTGTGGGTGATGCCAATGGAGGAAAGCCTGCTAAGAAGGGTGGTGTGACATATGGTGTCGAATGCTGCACTCAGGTCAAGGAGGATGAGGATGGTGAGGAGTCCGGAGTCAGAAGCCATGAGGAGGTCATTTGTGATCTTGATGAGTGCTGTTTCAGTGCTATGGAGTGGGCGGAAACCAGACTGGAACTGTTCATACAGATTGTTGTGAGATAGGTGAGTGTGAAGCTGAGAGGCGACTGTTTTCTCAAGGATTTTGGAGATGAAAGGTAGATTGGAGATAGGACGGAGGTTGTTGAGGTTGGAGGGGTCAGCACCAGGTTTCTTCATGATTGGGGTGATGGCGGCCATTTTGAAGGAAGAAGGGACAGTTCCAGTGGTGAGGGAGGAGTGGATGATAGCAGAGATGAGGGGGACCAGAGAAGGGAGGCAGGTTTTAACAAGTTGCGTGGGGAGGGGGTCCAATTGACAGGTGGAAGGTTTGGATTTCTGGATGAGTTCAGTGATTTCTTTGAGAGTGGGAAGCTGGAAGGAGGAGAGGAGGAGTGTGGGTGGAGGAGGGTCAGCTGAGGTGCTAAGGTGGGGTAGTGATAGAAGATTCTGGTGGATGTTCTTGAGTTTTTCGTTAAAAAAATGACATAATGGTGTTACAGAAGGAGGTAGTGTATAGATGGGGGGGAGAGAGTCCTGGGGTTTGGTGATCTTATTGAGTAAGGAAAAAAGTGATTTTGAATTTCCTTTGTTGGCAGTGATGAGGCAGGAGTAGTATTGTGTTTTGGTGCTATTAATGGAATCCTTGTAGTGTAGGAAGTGGTTATTGTACATTTCTTTGTGAATAGTGAGTCCGGTTTTTCTGTAGAGACGTTCAAGCTGCCGAGCTCTGGCTTTCATGAGCCGGAGATCGGGGGTGAACCAAGGAGCGGAGACAGTGAAGGAAACAGATCTGTTTTTGAGTGGAGCGAGAGAGTCAAGAATGTTGTGGAGTCCAGTGTTATAATGGGAGACCAGATCGTCGGGAGTGGACAGACTATGGATGTCGAGGAGGCGGGAGGAGTGGATGTTTGAAGTAAGAGTGGTGGGGTTGATATTTTTTATATTCCGATAAGAAATTAGGTGTGATGTTTTACGGATAGAAAGAGTGAGTTTCACAGTGAAGGAGAGGAGAAAGTGATCAGTTATGGGGAGTTCATCAGCTGCTAGGTCATGAGGGGTAACACCAGAGCAGCAGATTAAATCCAAAATATGTCCTTTGGAGTGCGTAGGATCAGTGGTGTGTTGCAGGCATCCAAAACTCTCTAGGCAAGAGGTGAAGTCCTTAGTGAGAGGCAGATTAGTATTGTCCATGTGGATATTGAAATCACCCAGCAGTATTATGTTTGGTGAGAGGGAAGATAGATGGGTGAGAAAAGCAGCAAAGTCAGTTAAAAAGTCACTATTCGGTTTTGGAGGGCGGTAGACAGCGGCAATGACGGTTGGAGTGGGACCAGACAACTCACAGACAGTGGACTCAAACGTGTTAGAGACGGGTGCGGCTACCGGCAAGACTTTCCACTTCTCGCGATGAATTATCGCGAGACCTCCGCCCCGGCCGGAAGCACGGGGTTGACAGATGTAAACAAACCCATCAGGAGTGGATTCATTGAGCTGGGAAAAGTCATGGGGCTGTTGCCACGTCTCAGTTAAGCAGAAGAAGTCTAGCTTACGGTCAGAGATGAAGTCCTGGATGAGTTGTCCCTTGCCTGTCAGCGAACGGATGTTGAGCAGAGCAAAGTTGAGTGGAGTGCTGTCGCAGCTGGTGGTGGTGCTAGCCGACCGAGCTAGGCGGGCTAGCACGCTAGCCCGAATGGTAGAGTGTGGAGGGCGACGAGTCCGGGGTCGAGAGCTGGACCAGATGGACTTAATCGCTGAGGAGCTGTTGTATAGGAAGTTCCGACGAGACCCTCGGTGGATGTATCTCCGGCGGGGCTGGAAGGTGATGTCCGGGTGGAGGTGGAGTGCCTCAGGCATGGGACCCGGCCAGTGACAGCGCAGCCGAAGCAGATCAGAGGCCGAGTAATGGAGCAGACCCGCCACTGGTAGGTGGACGGGGGGCAGGAAGAGCCAGGCACAGATGGACAGGATGGATGATCTACCAGCCCACATTGTGGTCGAGAACGCTAGCAGTGTTGACAACCAAGGAACGTCAGGCGAGGTTCAGGTCGGGACAGAGCAGGTAACAAACACAGGCGATGATCGTGAAAATATTCCAAGTGCGGGTAATTACACTGTCCGTTTAGGATCACGTAGGACCATAAAATAAGCACGGTATGCAAAACTTAAACTGTTACCGGTGATCAGCAGCACCAGAACAGCAAACTTTAAAAAAGTTAGGAGGTTACCGGCGAGCAGCGGCAGCTAGTTGCGCCAGCGTTCACTCATCCGGGTTATGTGTGCGACACCTCGGCGTCATTCCCATGAGACTGAGGACTGACTGCGGCATGGAGAACAGGATCATGGCCGCAACTCAGTGCACCCTACGCCACAACCACACTGACCACTACTCTGGAGTGTCCAGCCACATGTATGGCTCATCCACAAACAACCAGAGGATTGAGTCCTGGTGGTCCATATTCAGAAAAGGAAGGTAAATAGGCATCATTGTCATTTCATTATGTGTAACCATCTATTTATTTCATTCATTCAATCAAACATATGTATATGCTTAAAACTCTAACTTATTGATTTCTGTGGGGCTCAGTTTTGGATGAAGCTGTTTGCAGACCTTAGAGATGCTGGACACTTCAACGGGAGTCATTAGCATCAGTGTCTACTGAGATATTGCTTTGGTGATGTTGTTCAGAAGGACTTAGTTGAGTGTGTGAGACTGTGGAACAGTCACAGGATTCGCCCCTCCAGAACAGCAGCATGTCCAGGAGGAGTGCCCAATGAGCTGTATTACTTGCCACACCGGTAATACTTTGGTGACAGATTGATGTTTGTATTTGTTTTCCTATCTTAGGAAATTTGTCCCCTTTGAGCCTCTTTGTGGGCTTTCTGTGGGCAGCCCTCAGTTGAGCTTGCCCACTAAGGCGCTACATCGGCTAACCCCTAACCCACTTAAGCACTACACTGGCTAACCCTAACCCACTCAGGCCCTGCACTGGCTAACCCCTATGAGCCTACAGCACTTTTACTCTTTGGAACCACAATGGGGTTTAGTGTGGGCTAACCCCAGCGAAAACAGTTCCATTGTTTTAAGATTATAGATGTGCAAGGGCTAGAGGTAGGAGTACTTTTCTTATTAACAGTCCCCATGCAAATGTTGCATCAAAAAATGTCAACATTTAACAACCAATCACACTTCAACGGCCCATTCTACACAACTAAAATTGCACACAGTCAATAAGACCGCAAGACTAGTACTGTCTCAGTATTTTATTTGTAGCGACTTTAATATTATTTTTAGAGAGGAAGAATACTATACAGTTTTTCATTAATTTCTTTCTTTTTCTTTGTTTTGAAACTCAGATAAGTAAACATACCTGAATTTGGCTGACGGGGATGTAGCATAGGGGAAGGTGGACCTGCCGTTTCAAGTTGGTCTGGACCATGCTTAATCAAAATTTAGCAGAAAATGATGCAGGAAATTACCTCTAAACTTGTGGACCAAAATCTCATGTCATATCTTTTAAAAGAAGACATGTGAGAGAGAGTAATTGGATGTGGCTTATGTCAAAAAAAATGATTGATGGCTTTTTAATGAGTTGAAGAGTTCACTTGGGGGTCATATGCAAAAAATAAAAATAGTAACAAAATTTCATTTTGAATTTCCCCCCCTTTTCTCCTAACCGCTCCCCCCTCGCCTCTTCTCTCCCTCTCCGGGGAGGCTGTGTGTGAGTGAGATTCAGCACCGTCCCAAGTCCCCACCCCCTTCCCCCTTGAACGTTCTGGAGCAGGGAGAGAATTTTATACATTTTAGTGTGTTTTACGTTTTTTGTGGGGATGGGCCTTTTAAAGCATTTATTCTCTGGTGTTATAGTTTGGTGGTTTTTAAAACAGTTATGGTTGGAAGGGTGATGTGAAAGTTAAAAGTGGTGAAACTTTATTTCAAGAGTTTTGTTGGTTGTGTGGTGTAACGAAAGAAACGAAAGAGCGTTTAAATTCGGAGAGTTTCGGAGAGAAAAGAGTGTTTTTTAAAGCAGAAAAAATGAGAGCATGAAGTGTTAAAATAAAGGAAATAAATAAAGGTGAAAGAGAGAAAGCAAATTATTTACCCGTTTTTCGGTGCGATGTGGGTGGAAAAGTAAAGTTGCCCAAAAGTGGTATTGTAGTTGACGAAAGAAGTGCGAAATTAGGCTGGTTTCCATGCAGAGTAATAGCGCACGTCTTCTCCCTTGGTCTGTGTCACTCCCATCTGAGTGTCTGGCTGTGTGTATTGGAAGTGGTCGGCCCACATGGGCGGGCGGGGCTTGCGGGGAGGGTGCAAGCCACGGAATGATTGATTGTGCATTGATGAGCGAACGACTTCTGTAAAAGCAGGAAAACGGTAAAACTAGTACAGGTGGTGCGAGGTTTGAATCCAACAGGTGTTGGTGTGTGACACCATGGGACGGCGGAACTTGCGAATGCGCACTGTCATCATTTTTAAAACAACAGCTGAATTAGGTGTGATTGATGCGCTAACGACTTTCGTAAAAAAAGCAGGAGACCGATAAAACTTACCCAGGCGGGGAGGGTTTGAATCCGACAGGTGTTTGCGCACGTTGCTGAGTTGGCGGAACCTGGGTTGGGGTAGCGGTTCATGGATGAACAATTCTGTCGAGAAATAATAGTGTAATGAAAATTACCCAGGGCTGGGCTCTGAATGATGCGGGGTCTGCGTGTTGTGAGATTGTTCCTGGCGGGCATTGTGGGGTTTTTCCCTGAGCCTTCGTATATTTGATTTTTTAAAGAGGCGAGAAAATCATACATTAAGCACGTTCACAATGTCAAGTTATTGAATGGAGGGAGCGAAATTGTTCAGAACTATGAACGGCCGCATATAAACATGACTGAATAATTATTTTGAAAATAACATCCGCGGTATTCGCAATCTTAATTTAAAAAGTTTTGAGGTGGTCTAGGCCGGCGTGTATTCACATGCCAAAGGTTTTGAAGGTCTGGGAACTCTCAAGGTGAAAGAGTAAACATAAAATGACAGGTGATATTATTCTGAAAGGGGGCATGGGAATGCGCTGGTTGGTGGCCTATAGGTTTTTGAAGGTACAGAGATGCGCACAGCTGTCATCATTTATTTTAAACAACAGCTGAATTCGGGATAATTGATGCGCGAACGACTTCTGTAAAAGCGGGAAAACGGTAAAACTAGCACAGGTGGTGCGAGGTTTGAATCCGACAGGTGTTGGTGTGTGACACCATGGGACGGCGGAACTTGCGAATGCGCACTGTCATCATTTTTAAAACAACAGCTGAATTAGGTGTGATTGATGCGCTAACGACTTTCGTAAAAAAGCAGGAAAACGATAAACTAACACAGGTGGGGCGGGGTCGAATCCGGTGATGTGTTGGGGTGTGTGATACCATGGCCCGGAGGAACCTGCGTGGTTCATGAATGAAATCTTCTGTCAAGAAATAATAGGGTAATGAAACTTACCCAGGACGGTGGTCTGAACGATATGGGTGTCTGCGTGTTGTGAGATTGTTCCTGGCGGTCATTGCTATGTATTAGGGTTTTTCCTGGGCCTTCGTATTGATTTTAAAAAGTGCGAGAAAATCATACATTAAGCACGTTCACAATGTCGAGTTATTGAATGGAGGGAGCGAAATTGCACGGCCGCATATAAACATGACTGAATAATTATTTTGAAAATAACATCAGCAGTATTCGCAATCTTAATTTATAAAGTTTTGAGATGGCCTAGGCAGGCGTGTATTCTCATTCCAAAGTTTTTGAAGGCCTGGGAACTCACAAGGTGAAAGAGTAAACATAAAATGATAGGCTATATTATTCTGAAATTGTGCATGGGAATGCGCTGGTTGGTGGTCTATATGTTTTTGAAGGTACAGAGATGCGCACACCTGTCATTAGCCTATTTTAAACAACAGCTGGACCGACTAATCTAAACAATACTACTTACCGCCTGCACAAGCGCATTGTGGGTGTGGGGTCTTGTAAGGTTAGGGAAATAATAAGATCTGTAATTGTAATTGGAGAAGGGGGTCGACCTCACGGATCTATAAATTAGGGCTTTTGATGATCAGTTATCAGAAGGTTCGTATCTGGCACTGCGCAGCGCCCGACCAAGCTCCAGAAGAAATGCCCTTTTATCACGCCATCGAAGAATATCCTGCTTCGCTCGACTTGGAAGGTTCGTAAAATATTGTTACTGCTTTTATTTTACATTTAACTTCATAATAGGGTAACAGAATAATCTTTTGTAATTTGTCTTGCAGATATTGATGAAATTTTGGCGGCACCGGTCGACCCTAGAGATCTTGAAGCTGTAGAAAATTCCCTTCGAACCCAAAGTAAGTACGTCATATACTGATGTGATCAGGAGCATTCTGAAAAGCTTTTTATTTTCTAACTTTTTTTTTTTTTTTTAGGTTTTGAAAGATTACCAGAGCGTACTTCGAGGCCTGCTCTTTTGGCCACAGCGCAAGTACACGCCCCGATCGATAGAGACGTGCCGGACCTTAAAAGTAAGTGCTTTTATTTTCTTAATTAACAATAAGTTAAAAATGTAGGTTGGTGCTAATTTTTAATGTTTTATTTTTAAAGCTCCTGAAACACAAGGACACGATGATGATGATGATGTTGATGATAACGAAGTACAGCTGTTCCCAAAGACTCTAGAGGCCACGGATGCCGGTAAAAGAAAACGCGGTAAGGCTTTAGATGTAACCATAGAAGGTGAAATAAATAAATAATGTATTCAAACAAAACTGACCGTAATTTTTCGACTTGTGTGTGTGTGTGTGTGTGTGTGAGATAGAAGACAGCGTTTCTGACGCAGAGCTGCTGGCCCTCGAATTGGACGCATCCATCCTTGAGGGATCCCGTCTTTCTGAGTCATCCGAGGCCTCACGGTACAAGAACGGATCCACGCAGACTGACTTCGGTGAACAGCGGCTAAAGAAAGCGCGATCAATCAGAATTGCAGCAACCCTGAATCAACTCCGCTTTGAACTCAGCCGTCTTGAACATTTGGTTGGATCTTTGGCACGAATAATCCATGGCTCCGAAGAGGCCGCGTAGTCCAGAGCCTGAAGCAGAGGGTAATGTTGATGCGAGAAATCGGATGTTGAATTCTAACACTGACAATTTGCAACCGCCTCAACATAATGTTATTAATCAACATCTATTACGAATGATCAGTGATATTAACAACGGCATTTTTAATGCAGATACATCTGGTGAATCTGATCAGGTTGATGTCTTTGGAGGCTTGTTACAGGCTTTAGATGCGTTGAACCGTGGTGTTGATAATTACGTAGGTCCTGAAATAACAGTGGATATAGCTCCTGACGCGAACTTGTGTGAAAATAATGAAACTGCCCACACCCAACAAAATGGTGGTGGTGGGGTGGACAATATTTCGGACATTCAAGTGGTACGCAGACCACGCTTCAACAACACTGAAATTCGTGTCCGGTTTAACTTTGGGGCATTGTATGATGTGGACAATTACGCGGAGTTTTATGTTCACGTTTTGAACGTTTTGGAAACTTTACTGACTAAGGTGCGCGAATTGGCCGGAGAAAATGACATTGTGCAATTAGAATTGCGTGGGGATTCTCTAATATCAGACATTTCCGTACGGTCATCAGGCCACGACATCGACATTTCCATGTTTCTGAGCATGTTGGAACAGTTGATTCAAAGTAATTTTGACATTCTGGCGGACGATACTTTGGAGTTGATTGCGCACATCATTTCGAATCCAAGCGGAGGCGCTCCCCGCAGAAAATTGTCATCGTGTCTTAGAAGCGAGATTATCCGGAAAAAACTACAGCATTTAATTGTCAGTCACAATTCAGATAATCAGCTTTGTTTTTCTATCTGCTTAGCGCATCTTATGAACCCATCGTTCACCGCTTGCGAGGCTCTGCGAGAGGCAGAACGTTTGCATAGGGCTGTAGGCCTGAGTGCGCACGATAAGGTTGGCTTTTCGGACATTCAAAAATTTGAAAACCTGCTGGGTATTAAGGTTGTTGTTTGGCATTATGGTTCGACAAATGGTCCTTTGACAAAGTTCCAAACATCCACCGTACACAACCCCAAAACATTTTTTCTTTACCTGGACGACGCGCATTACTACGGCATCAAGTCCTTAAAAGGCTTTCTCGGTTCCGCTTATGTCTGCGAATACTGTTACACACCATTCACATCAAAATGTGGTCATAAATGTGATCGCTACTGTGGCGTTTGTAACGCCCCTGATTGTTATAAGCATCGGCCCAGATCAATTCGTTGTGAGGATTGTTGGCGAATCTGCCGTTCAGAGTTTTGCTACAGTGAACATAAAAAACCAAGGGTTTCCGAGGGTGAAATGCGCAGCACATGCGACGCGGTGAAGTTCTGCACTAAATGCTACAGGCTGTATCATGTCAGCGCCCGAGAGCCAAAGCCACATACATGTACCCCGAAACGATGTCATGTTTGCAATGCAACCTTGACCCCTGAAGGTGGGCACGATTGTTTCATTCAGGATGTGAAGAGCGAAGAACCGCATCAGCGTTATGTCTTTTATGATTTCGAGTGTCGCCAAGATCATGGAAAGCACGTCGCGAATTATATTTGCTGTATAGACTTTGAAGGGAAACCCTGGTCTTTCGCCGGTGAGAAATGCGTTGCGGCCTTTTTTCAAAAGTTTAGAACCCCCAAGTACAAAGGCTATACATTCATTGCTCACAACTCGAAGGGGTATGACGGTTACCTGTTGATGCAATATTTAATTGAACAAGGCGTGACACCCCATTTAATCACACAGGGTAGTAAGCTTTTATGTATTACTGATGTCGCTTTTGAGCAACGGTATATTGATTCTCTTTCATTCCTAACAATGAAATTGAGCGCCATGCCTGTCGCCTTAGGTTTTGAAAATTCAAAGAAAGGCTACTTTCCCCATTTTTGGAATAAAATTGAAAACCAAAATTACATCGGCCCGTACCCGCCTCCGATTTATTATGGTGTTGACACGATGATGGAAAAAGAAAGGACGGAATTTATGCAATGGTACGACAGCGTTGCAGGAAAGGTGTTTAACTTTAAAGAGGAGATGGCTATGTACTGTCAAAATGACGTCGTCATATTGCGAGAAGCTTGTTTGAGATTCCGCGCAGAGGTTCTTAGGTGTACAGGCCTGGACCCTTTTCAGTGTGTGACCATAGCATCTGCATGCATGAAACAATACCGCACAAGCTTTTTACCCAAAGACACTATAGCCGTAACATCGCCAGACAATTACATCCGACAGCAGAAGTCGTTTTCCACATCGGGCATTCAATGGTTGGAATATTTAAGTTACCGTGACAATATTTTCATCCAGCATGCTCTGAATCAGGGGGAGGTTAAGATGGGTCCTTACTATCTGGACGGTTATTCTGAGTTATTCGGCGTACGCACAGCATACGAACTGGCAGGCTGTTACTGGCATGGCTGTCCAGTCTGCTACAATCCCAGCACAATTCAAGCACAGACTAATTTGGATTTTGGCACCTTGTATGCACAATTTCAAGAAAAAGTTGAAAATCTGCGTAACATTTACAACCTACGGGTGATTGTGATGTGGGAGCATGAATGGGTAAAGCTTAAAAAGGAAAATGACGATGTTCGTGCGTTTCTTAAAAATCAAGACTACCCCGAACGAATGAACCCGCGTGATGCTTTGTTTGGTGGTAGAACTAACGCACTTCAACTTTATTACAAAGTCCAAGAAGGTGAGCAAATCCATTATTATGATTTTACCAGTCTGTACCCATTTGTAAATAAAACAAAGACATACCCCACGGGGCACCCTACCATTATTTTCCGGGATTTTGGCCCCCTCGAAAACTATTTCGGCTTGGCCAAAGTGAGGGTAATACCCCCACGGCAGCTTTACCTTCCAGTGTTGCCTTATCGGGTGTCGGGGAAGTTAATGTTTCCACTTTGTAGAAAGTGCGCTGAATCTGAAAACCAAGGTCTCTGCGATCATTCTGACGGAGAGCGCGCTCTCAGCGGTGTATGGTGTACAATTGAATTAATCAAAGCGGCGGAGATGGGTTACAAAATTGACAAGATTTTCGAAATTTGGCATTTTTCACAGCGCTCTGATTCTCTATTCAGCGAATACATCAAAACGCATTTAAAGGGTAAACAAGAGTCATCAGGATACCCCTCTTGGGTATCCAGTGATGCTGACAAAGAGGCTTACATCAAAATGTATTGGGAGAAAGAGGGGGTTCGATTGGATCCAAACAACATTACGGTCAACAAGGCCAAAAGACAAATATCGAAATTATTTTTAAACAGTCTTTGGGGGAAATTCGGTCAGAGAGTTAACCAAATGAACACGACCTTGGTTAGTGATTCTGAGCATTTTTTGCAACTGATTTTTTCGGATGAGTATGACATCTCACATTTTTCATTTCTTACAGAAGATGTCGCTCTTGTGCAGTGGAAACAGGCCAAGGGTTTTCCAGTTCCCCCCAAATGTAGCAATGTGTTCATCGCGGCGTTCACCACGGCCTATGCTCGCCTGGAATTGTACTCTGTCATGGAAAAATTATCTGATAGAGTTTTGTATCACGATACTGATTCAATTATCTTCTTACAAAAGACCCCCAATGATTATAAACCCGATATAGGGGATTACCTCGGGGAGTTAACGAGCGAGCTGGACCCAGGGGACCACATTGTTGAATTTGTGTCTGGAGGCCCAAAGACTTACGGTTATAAGACACTGCTTGGTAAAGTTTGCATGAAAGTTAAAGGTGTAACCCTCCACAGTACTAACAATCAGGTTGTTAATCTTTCATCCCTCACAGATTTGGTGAGTCGTTATGTACAGAACCAGTCGGCGCCAGCTCATGAAATTCCAACTTCAACACAGCAAATTGTGCGCAATAAAAAAGGCTTTACACTCACAAACCGCACAGTTTCTAAAAAATTTCGAGTGGTGTACAACAAAAGAGTTCTGCAGCCGGATTTTAAAACTTTACCATATGGCTTCTGAAACTGTGTTTGGGGATGAGGGGTTTGACAACCGTCTTCAACATCCGTTTTCTTGCATCATATCAGGCCCATCAAACTGCGGCAAAAGTGTTTTTGTCAGAAAGTTGCTGGAGAATGCACCCCATGTACTGTCATGTGTGCCACAGAATATTGTGTGGTTTTATTCATGCTGGCAACCAATGTATGATGATTTGCGCCGGAAAATAAAGAATTTACATTTTGTTGAAGGTCTGCCTGAATCATTGACCGATGAAACACTGCTTCCTTTGCATAAAACTAATTTGGTTATTATTGATGATCTCATGGAGGCGGCCAGTAATAGCTCTGAAATCGAAAAGGCCTTTGTCAAATATACGCATCACAGGAATATGAGCATTATTTACCTGGTGCAAAACCTTTTTTTCCAGGGTAAAAAGAGCCGTACAATAAATCTAAATGCCAACTATATGATTTTGTTTAAAAACCCTCGAGATAAATTACAAATTAATGTTTTAGCACGGCAGATGTACCCCAGACATTCCAGTTTTTTTTTAGAGTCTTTTGAAGACGCAACCAAGAATCCTTACGGGTATATATTGGTGGATCTCAAAGCTCAAACACCAGAACAGTATCGTCTTAGAACAGGTTTGTTCCATCCAGAGTGGCCTGTGGTTTATCTACCGAGGAAGAAAAAGTGATGTCAGACCGAATTCTGCGAAATCTGTCGCTTCTAAAAGCGCTATTTGAAGGCAATGCACGTCAGCGAGGTGCCATTCTTCAATCAGCCAGCCCAGAACTGATAAAAACTATTTGCGAAATCGCCCTCAATATTTTACACGGCAATATACCTCTAACAAGGCCTCAACTGAAAAGACTAAAGAGGCAGCGATTCGGAATCAAGATTCTGGCTAACAAAAAACGATCGATTAAACATAAAAGAACCGTAATTCAGAAAGGTGGATTCCTTTTACCGCTTCTCAGTGTGGCATTACCTTTCTTGACCAGCTTGATAGCATCACGTAACAGCTGAAATGGATCATGCCCAAAAAATGTTTCTTGTACCTCAACATCAACTGGATAAATTAAAAGGTTTTTCTTTTACACCCGCCCCCATACGACAAACTGTGGAAGACGAATTGGATCGATCCATACGTGAAATTCTATCAAGGGCTGATGTGAGTCCACATGAAAAAGCCAAACAGTACGCGATGGCTTTGCAAAGATTCATTGCCGTTGTTAAGCAAGGTGAAAAAGAATCAAACATTTTAACATTATCTTTACCTACTGATGATGCAAAAGAATCCGATACCAAAGATGATCAGATGCATGGGCCCGACGCCTTGGTTCAAGATGTGATAAAAAGTGTTCCGTCAAGAAGCAAAAAAAACGCCACGTATGTCTTGGAAAAAATAGCCAAATCGGGAGATGTTGCAACATGGAATGATAAAGGGGAATTTGTTTTCAGAGGGAAAGCCGTGAGCGGATCACATATGTTGGATCTTATAAAAAACATTACAGCCCCTCAAAAGGTTTCTGATGATCGAAGACCACTTGGATGGCAGAAATTTATTGAAGCTTTAGCTATAATTAATATGCCTCTTTCGGTTGTACCTAACCAGCAGGTCCGCAACAAAATAAGTACTCATAAAAAAACGCCTAGCAAGCCACCTTCGAAAACTGTGGTAACAAGTGCTAAAGCGGCTGACGGCGAGTTTCCTTCGCCTGCTTTTTCAAGCCCCGTATTAGACCGTAATGCATGGCTGAGTTTTTAATGTAGCAAAGCTTCAACGCAATAAATGATAAACTGTCGTAGAAAAAGTTCATTTGAATTGCTTTTATTGTTTTTGTCCAATAAAATACATAAAATTATACTTTTGCTCAAGCGTCTCTCTTCACTTACAAGTATAACATGATTTAAAAGTTATAAAAGAATTTGCAGTCTGAACACATGACAACATATTTTTTACACATTTATCTAAACGTATTTTATTAACATATTTGGAAACCATAAAATCATTCATTTTTAAATTATCAGAGTACAGAGCTATAATTCTACTAAATGGTATTCCTTTGGACCTATGGTGCAAGTAAAAAAAACAGTGTTGTCCACACATGGCGCTGAGGGGGTCCTGAACTTGTACATCGTTGTAGACAATTCGGTCACAATTCTTTTGCAAAAAAATATTGATACTGTCCGGGAAATAAACGTAGTCCGGAGGGTTTCCGTAGGAATCAAAAAATTCCCCAGTTTTGTCATCGTCCACGTAGAGAGCCAGCCAGTGTTCTCCAGGTTTGTTTCGGGGGTGCGTGTTCACAACATACGATGCGGGAAAATCACGTAATTTGTTACCGGGTAGCTCATCACTGGCTACGACTCCTTTAAAAAATTTTCCCGTACATGGGTTGTTACTCAAAATTGCTGTAAGTTCTTTGGTGTTCATGATTAGTAATAATCGTACATCACGTTTCTCCTCTGGTTCACCTCGATGATGTTATCAAAAACCGCGTACACGATCAAGTTCACAGTTCTGGGGAGTGGCACCCTGAATCGCAACTCCAGCCGCATGTTACCGCTTTTAATTAATGACAGATGCTGTCCACAGCCTTCATCGGGGGAAAGGTCGAAAGCATAGAGGGTATAACCGTCTGTATATTCCTGACGGTTTATCAACAGGGGCTGGTCCTTCAAATGACGGCCAGAGGCCTGCACCAGGCTGTAGTATTCCCGAACTGCACTACCATTGTTAAAATTAGGCTGAAAAGGCTTGGATGGAAATTGTTGCCCGTTGACATACAATGCTACAAATTCAGCATTGTAGTGCTTGAAGTTAAATGGGTTCTTGTTATAAACACCCGTAAATGCATCATTGCCAACCAAACTTATAATAACGGTTTTGGGCAGCTGTCCAAGGAATAAATTCTCCTGATTGCATACACGGCTACCGGCTGCTAGCGAAAAGGTCTTGAGACTAACCCGCTCTATAGGGTATTTAACATTAGAGGTTAACAGAGCCTGCGCATGCCCGAGTTTCACGGCTGGTGATACCGTGACTTTTTTCACAAACAGTGATGCGGAAACCAATTTAAGCTTGTATTGTTCTTGATCGGGAGAAATCAAGCAAAATTCATCCTTACCCCGTACCATTTTAATTTTAATATCAACTCCATTTATCAGCATCCTTTCTTGAAAAAACATGTCAGCGTGTATATGACCGAGCAGCTCAAACGTATTGCTGGCTGCTGTGTATAAGCTTCTGTTGTTTAGTCCTACGTTGTTCTGGGTAACGGTGTTTCCATCCATGCTCCCGCTGGTATCTTTGTAAAAAAGTCCAGATGTGAACTGGTTTGACAAAGTCTCGTCTCCATAATTCAATAGGCATTCAAGAATCGCCCTATAAGGATACGTATTGCTGGCCTGTGTGATCAATCGATCCCCAAGCGTAACATCCACTTGTGAAAAAATAGTGGCTATGGGGTAATTGACGATGCTGACATTATTAGTTTGATCAATATTGTTGCCATCGGCTCGCGTGATTTTGCACCGAAGGTAAAGTAAAGTATTGTTCAAGTCAACATAATCTTCGCCGTTCCCTGCTATGAAAAATTCTAAAGGCCCTGTGTCTGAAACGGCCGACAACGGCGGTACTTCCACATAAATGTTCTTTTCGATACTTGTTTGAGTGTATGGCACTGCAAAAAGATCCAATTCTGACTTCATGCATTCCTCGGACATGTTGTGTATGAACGCCATTGTTTAAAAAATGAGCCTGCTTTTCCGCGTAAGCTTCTTTTTCTTCTTAGTTTGTTTTTTACCCTTTCTCTTGCTCTTCCCAAATGCGCGTGAAGTGATTGTTACCCGACGTTTTTTAGACTTTATAGAGACACGCCCTCCCGGTGGTCTTTTTTGTGAGCGTCGTGCCATTACCATAAGCCCTGACCCTTCTTGACTGTCAGTTTGAAAGCGGCTCTCTACAACTTTATTTATCACGTCTTTAGCTATGTTCTTGGCCGCCGAAGTCAGATGTGGTTTAGCTATATTGAACCCTGTCTTAAGTAGCGGTAGAGCCATTCGGAATAAGCCTCTGAAAATTCCTCCAAGGCCTCCGCCATACATGACAGTACCGCCTCTAAAGCCGGGCAACCCATTGCCAGCCTGTGCGGTGTAATATTCAACGTATCTGTGCGGGTCGGTGTAGAATACAGAACTCTTCATATTTTACTCGTGATAGCGGTGTTTTACCGGCCTGAAGTGTAGCTTTGTAATAACTTTTCCGTAACGAAAGTTTATGTTCTGGTTTTGATCCGTTTTCAGTTCAATGGTTATGTCATCAATGTGCTGTTTGCTCACCGGTACGTAGTGTGGCTTTTCATAAGTCCTTGTGATCACCTCGTTGTTTGTCCCCGATATTTCAACACACCGCAAGAGGGGCACAAAACTATCTCCGACTCTGTGGTGTTCGATGACGTCTGTGTAAATGAAAATTGTATAGAAACCTGCACGAATATCCGCGGGGTGTGGCGCGACTGGGCTCTCATAGGTCAATTCGACACCTGGATCGAGGCCAAGAATTTCAGCTAGTTTTCCTGTCGCAGCAAATGACACGCCTGGCTGTGCTACAATTTGAATTCTATTTTTAACGTTTGAGTAAATAATTTCAACACCCGCCTTGCTAAAAGTATGGTTGTTTATTTCGTTAACTATACTGACTATAGTCCTATAATAGCCTGGGGTAATGTCATGATATTTTATGTCTTGATTTACTTTATTACGCGTGGTACAATAGCCATCTTGGTGCGACAATACGTCCCAAGTATGCGGGTACTGTATTTCGGCTAAGCCAACCTCCCACTCGCCTCGTAGTTCGATAGGTCTGACAAACTTTGTCCTATAGCTTGAAATTTTGTTTTCGGGGTAAGTTTGCAAGGATGCATTACTTGGGAGAGTAACGTAGAAATCTGTCTCCTCCATGGTCATTTACTGTCTGTCGCAGTGTATGCTTTTAAAAATATTTTTAAGATTAAATGTCGGTCACGTGACTTGCCGGTATCCAACTGTTAAATTTTTCAGGCCACCCGACCCATTTGACTAAGACCAGCTTTTTTCCCTTTACTTTCTTCCGCGCTATGATTTTTTCAACCTTAAATGCTTTATCTTTACTCACTGTTACCCTCTGTAATTCCGCCTCATAAAATGTACCGTCAATGTCTTCACCATCGCAATCCTTCAACTTGTATACGGGAGGAATTCTGTGAACCCGTTCAGCCACTGTGAAATATTCATCCGTATAGGTCTGTTCATAACCTTTTGCAAACGCCCCACGTACTTTTGAAACACGTACTGTATCGCCCTTCTCAAATTTAAACTTTTGCTTTGTAAGCTTTTTTGGGAAGGGCCCGTATATGGTTTTAAAAACATTAAAGGCATTAGATTCATTTACATCAACAGGCTTCATTTTAATTGTGCTATGATAGCTTTTATTATATGATAGGACCAGGTTCTGTATTACATCAATGTACTTGAACGTATTATGGGCGCTGAAGTATCTCCACATCCTGGTTTTAAGAGTCCTGTTAAACCGCTCCACTACAGACGCTTTCTTATCATTGCCTGTGGCGAAATGCGTTATTTGATATTGTTTCATCAACTTCTGAAAATCCTTGTTGAAAAATTCCGTACCTTTGTCAGTTTGTAGTTTTTTGGGCCTGCGGCCTTGTGCAAGTATGGCTTGGAAGGCCCGCGTCACTTCTTTACCGCTTTTATTCTTAAGAAGACCAACCCATGCAAATTTTGATAAGACATCTATGCAGGTTAGCATAAATTTAATATTATCATTATGCGGAGATAAACTTGACATATCGACTAAATCGGCCTGCCACTGTGCGTCAATATTTGAGACAAAAACCTTGTTCCTCTTGAAATTAACTCTGGCTGTCTTGTGCAAGGTGTATGTATCTTCACCAGACAACCACTCTGTAAGTTTCTTGTTGGAAATGCTTAGCCCTTTAGTTTCCAACAAACCCCTCTGCAATCTTTCTTTTCCACCAAAAGAACCAGGATTCTCCGGGGTATAATAAACAGACTTCAAACACTCCTGAACATCCATCTTCGCCACCAAAACAAAAATGACACGGCATCACACAACATTTCATTTAATATGGGCATCATTTTATTAAAACTGTAGCAAAACAGGCAAAACTTGGCAAACATTGGCTTATCTTATACTTTATCGTCAGCCCACAAGCTTTCTTGCATCGCCCCCGAAATATCCCAGAAATCTCTCCGGACCTCATCGACAATCTTGTTACCAGCATGCCCCAAGTCACGGTGTTTAATTTCCCGCAGCTTCCCCCTAATGTGCGGCTCGTCCTTGAGTTCCGAAAGAATGGTGTCGATGGCGCCCTCAACACGCATGGGGCTCGGCCTAAGCCCCAGCACGTTGAGCGCCTTGGAGAGTAGAACACTCAACCATGGAGTTTTCACTTTACCACACAGTGTTTCAAAATTATGTTGAAAGTAGAAAGAATCAGGCTCAAACAGACAGCTGTGCCTGATTTGACTGGGGTGATCATACTCGCACCCCTGACACTCGCTTTTCAACAACTCTTCAATCGCCGTGTCCAGAAGACAAGCCATGATCATCTTCAGGACTTTAACCATGGGGGCTGTGAGGCATCCGTCGATTTCATCGGCAGGTCTCTGCGGTACTGAGGGCTGATACTTTTTCCGGGCGCATTTCCCCGGGCAGCATGGTCTGTCGTGCGGCACACCGTTGTCAGCTTCAATTCCTTCTGTCAGCCAGGGGTCCGAAATGGGCGTATTGTTATCAGCGCAGTACTCAGTCTCCATTGATTTCGGGGATGCCGCCGAGTCCGTTCGGTTGATCGGGACATAGGTTTTGTACACTGCCTGAGACATGGTTGCTTGTCATAAAGTTTGTTGGGGTTGTTTATAAGGATAGCCTACTAACCCAGACCTTTTAAAGACCATCTTACGTGGTTTTCCCTCTAACCACGCCTTTAAAGAGTTTACAGCCTATCAACGGCTGAGCGGGACCCCACAAGTAAACGCTATATGCATGAATAACCTTGAAATGAAACGGCATAGACAATAAGTGGTTTATAAAAAGTATGTTTATTATTTAAAACACATGGAGCATAAAAGACACAAAATGCACACAAATCACATAGCCAACTTTTTTCAATTCAAATATTACATCATCATAAATGAACCATTTCACATTGTAACAACTTGTTCTAATTTTAATTAATTACAAATTGTTCAACAGCGTAAACGTATTAACATCATAAAACGTTAATGATACCTATAGCCAATTTCACAGCCTCAATTTGACTTGTAAATTAACAGCTTAAACTTTTTCATCTTCTTTGAACTTCTTTGAACTTGGACCCGATTCCTGCATGATGCGTTCTTCTGCGGCCTCCTCTTTGACCTGATGAAATGCGCGCCCTGAGGCTCCCTCGAACTTCTCGCTCAGGCGCATCCTCACTTTTTCTATGGCCTGCCAGTGCTCAAAATCCTCAAACACTTTATGAGCATCAACCAGCGCGTCCAACATTAAAGATTTCTCGCTTTCACGGAAGTAGAACTCTTTATATTCTGCCTTCACTTCTTCTGCGGCAGATACCGTGAAAAGACTTTCCCTTATAATCATTCTGCCCAGTTCTCCAGCCGCCACAGTTATCAGGCGCTTTTTTCGATAAGAAGACGCTTCAGAGGGAAAATCATATCGCTTCTGATAGCCAGAGACGACATACGCGAAAGCGCATCTGAAATTATCCCAGTCACAGCTGTCGATAAGAATACCACGTTTTCCAATTGAGTCAAAGTCCTCGTCATCACACAAATTAAAAAAAAGAATTTCTGGAACATCAGCATCCGTGTAAATGTGGTAGCCGCAGCGGTAGTACCGCGGATCATCAGCGACTCCACCCCACTCATGGTGCATCACCCGCAAAAGGGCCCTTGACATCGCTGTAAAAGGCTTCTTTGGACCCCGCGGAGCAGTCTGCAGGCCGGTCTCCATAGAGTCAGGCGTTGAAGCCGAAGATATGCTTTTCGGTGTAAAAGCCGGCTGTAGGCCTATTCTTGACTTTGTTGCGAAAGGCTTCTTTGGACTCTGCGGTGTCGCTTGCAGTCGGCCCTCGGACCCCGCAGACTCTGGCGTCGAAGTTGAAGACATGTTTTTCGGTGTAAAAGCCAACTGTATTCTTGACTTTGTTGCGAAAGGCTTCTTTGGACTCTGCGGTGTCGCTTGCAGTCGGCCCTCGGACCCCGCAGACTCTGGCGTCGAAGTTGAAGACATGTTTTTCGGTTTAAAAGCAACCAGTTTTCTCAGTGCACCAAGACAAATCAGCTCAAAGGTCGTTACAAGTTAAATGAGCTTAAAGCCCACGTTTTATACAAGTCCTGAAGACCGTCTTCGACTTTACTTTTCTATCAGCGCATGCGCTTTTGACACCATCCATCAGTTCACATACATATACATTATTTTTTTTTTTTTTAAAATGACAGGTGTGGGCTTTCGTAAGTTCCGCCAACTCAGCAACGTGCGCAAACACCTGTCGGATTCAAACCCTCCCCGCCTGGGTAAGTTTTATCGGTCTCCTGCTTTTTTTACGAAAGTCGTTAGCGCATCAATCACACCTAATTCAGCTGTTGTTTTAAAAATGATGACAGTGCGCATTCGCAAGTTCCGCCGTCCCATGGTGTCACACACCAACACCTGTTGGATTCAAACCTCGCACCACCTGTACTAGTTTTACCGTTTTCCTGCTTTTACAGAAGTCGTTCGCTCATCAATGCACAATCAATCATTTCGTGGCTTGCACCCTCCCCGCAAGCCCCGCCCGCCCATGTGGGCCGACCACTTCCAATACACACAGCCAGACACTCAGATGGGAGTGACACAGACCAAGGGAGAAGACGTGCGCTATTACTCTGCATGGAAACCAGCCTAATTTCGCACTTCTTTCGTCAACTACAATACCACTTTTGGGCAACTTTACTTTTCCACCCACATCGCACCGAAAAACGGGTAAATAATTTGCTTTCTCTCTTTCACCTTTATTTATTTCCTTTATTTTAACACTTCATGCTCTCATTTTTTCTGCTTTAAAAAACACTCTTTTCTCTCCGAAACTCTCCGAATTTAAACGCTCTTTTGTTTCTTTCGTTACACCACACAACCAACAAAACTCTTGAAATAAAGTTTCACCACTTTTAACTTTCACATCACCCTTCCAACCATAACTGTTTTAAAAACCACCAAACTATAACACCAGAGAATAAATGCTTTAAAAGGCCCATCCCCACAAAAAACGTAAAACACACTAAAATGTATAAAATTCTCTCCCTGCTCCAGAACGTTCAAGGGGGAAGGGGGTGGGGACTTGGGACGGTGCTGAATCTCACTCACACACAGCCTCCCCGGAGAGGGAGAGAAGAGGCGAGGGGGGAGCGGTTAGGAGAAAAGGGGGGGGGAAATTCAAAATGAAATTTTGTTACTATTTTTATTTTTTGCATATGACCCCCAAGTGAACTCTTCAACTCATTAAAAAGCCATCAATCATTTTTTTTGACATAAGCCACATCCAATTACTCTCTCTCATGTGCACACGCACATGCATACACAATTGGTAATAATTGGGCAAACAGGCCAAATTACTGAAGCATGAATAAGTACTATTAATGACACAAAATACATTCTTAAATTTTTAATATCATTTCATTACATTATATTTATTTGGCAGAGCATTTGATCAAAAGAGACGGACAGCAAGTGCAAAGAATAAGCCATGTCACTGAAACGGTAACAGAACTGTAACACAACAGTAACACAACTGCTTGTGAATTGTACTTATGTCTCTGTCTGCAACTTTGTGTTTTTACTGCTGCTGACCGTCTTGGCCAGGTCTCCCTTGAAGAAGAGATTCTTAATCCCAATGGGACTAACCTGGCTAAATAAAGGTTAAATAAATAAAAAAATAAAATAAAAAAATAGACTAGACATTATGAAGTCTGGAATATGTCATTGGAAGAATAGTAGACTCATAAAAGACTTTCACAGCTATAATTACATTTCCTTTCTCTGCTCTGAGATATTAATATTTACCAATGAATATTTAATTCAGTATTTGACATTAATTTAAAATGTCATTACATCTATTAAAAAAAAAAAAAATTAAAATCAAAATAATATTTATGATGTGAAGTGAATTATTTATATTTGCAAGACATTACGACGGAACAATTCTGCTTGGCAAATTGATGAGAGTCCCACTGTTTTCTATGCTGCATGAACGTGTCAACAACGAGAAGAAGCATCGGTTTTCAATTGTGTGCCCTGCTCGAGAGGGAGCGGTGGGAAGGACGGTTGATGACTGTTCATCGGTCTTTATGGAGCTGGAGCGCGTGCATCACTGATCTAATCAGAGAGCTTCACATCTCATTCAGGCGACGCCAATCTACAAAACCCAAAAAAAAACCAGTGAAGTTGGCATGTTGTGTAAATCGTAAATAAAAACAGAATACAATGATTTGCAAATCCTTTTCAACCTATATTCAATTGAATACACTGCAAAGACAAGTTACTTAATGTTCGAACAGGTAAAATTTGTAATTTTTTGCAAATATTAGCTCATTTGGAATTTGATGCCTGCAACATGTTTCAAAAAAGCTGGTACAAGTGGCAAAAAACACTGAGAGAGTTGAGAAATGCTCATCAAACACATATTTGGAACATCCCACAGGTGAACGGACTAATTGGGAACAGGTGGGTGCCATGATTGAGTATAAAAGCAGCTTCCCTGAAATGCTCAGTCATTCACAGACAAGAATGGGGCGAGGGTCACCACTTAGTGAACAAAGGCGTGAGCTGATTGTCCACCAGTTTAAAAACAACATTCCTCAAGGAGCTATTTTAAGAAATTTAGGGATTTCATCATCTACGGCCCATAATATCGTCAAAAGGTTCAGAAAATCTGGAGAAATCACTGCTGTCACAACCACTCGTACTAGTGCTTGTTCTTTTTGCTGCTGCTCTTTTGTGTCTGCAGGGGGGTCGTTAGTGAGATGGGCCACACCTGGGCCCGGTGTGCCCTGCCCTTTGAAAAGCCGTCTCAGCCTACAGCTCATGTTGCTCTTCTCCTGCCGTCACCTGAACCAACAACACCTCAGTAGCATTAAGCCTTTTGAAGATTTGTTTCTTTAATTTTCCACCCATACAATCATATGCATTCAAACATGCTTTACACCACTGATTCCCAGGTTTCTCTTTGTTTGTATGTTTTTTGTTTAATAAATTAAGTTTGTAGCCCGCCACCTCGTGTCCGTCTCCCTCTGTTGCAGCTAGTGAGCCGGCTGTAACACTGCACATAAGCGACAAGGCCGAAAACCAACATTGAATGCCTGTGACCCTCGATCCCTCAGGCGGTACTGCATCAAAAACCGACATCAGTGTGTAAAGGACATCACCACATGGGCTCAGGAACACTTCAGAAAACCACTGCCAATAACTACAGTTCGTCGCTACATCTGCAAGTGCAAGTTAAAACTCTACAATGCAAAGCGAAAGGCATTTATCAACAGCACCCAGAAACGCCGCCGGCTTCGCTGGGCCCAAGCTCATCTGAGATGGACTGATGCAAAGTGGAAAAGTGTTCTGTGGTCTGACGAGTCCACATTTCAAATTGTTTTTGGAAACTGTGGACGTCGTGTCCTCTGGACCAAAGAGGAAAAGAACCATCCTGACTGTTATAGGCGCAAAGTTCAAAAGCCAGCATCTGTGATGGTATGGGGGTGTATTAGTGCCCAAGGCATGGGCAACTTACACATATGTGAAGGCACCATTAATGCTGAAAGGTACATACAGGTTTTGGAGCAATATATGTTGCCATCCAAGCAACATCTTTTTCATGGACGCCCTGCTTATTTCAGCAAGACAATGCCAAGCCACATTCTGCACGTGTTACAACAGCATGGCTCCGTAGTAAAAGAGAGCGGGTACTAGACTGGCCTGCCTGTAGTCCAGACCTGTCTCCCATTGAAAATGTGTGGTGCATTATGAAGCGTAAAATACGACAACGGAGACCTCGGACTATTGAACAACTTAAGCTGTACATCAAGCAAGAATGGGATAGAGTTCCACCTGAAAAGCTTAAAAATTGGTCTCCTCAGTTCCCAAACGTTTACTGAGTGTCGTCAAAAGGAAAGGCGATGTAACACAGTGGTAAAAAGGCCCCTGTGCCAACTTTTTTGCAATGTGTTGCTGCCTTTAAATTCTAAGATAATGATTATTTGCAAAAAAAAACAGTTTCTCAGTTTGAACATTAAACATCTGGTCTTTGCAGTGTATTCCATTGAATATAAGTTGAAAAGGATTTGCAAATCATTGTATTCTATTTTTTATCTACGATTTACATAACGTGCCAACTTCACTGTTTTTGGGTTTTGTAAAGTAACGACAATGTTTGGGATTTTGAGGTCTTAAGCAATTTTATTTCCCCGTATGTGAAAAGTCAGTCATTAATATTTTGTAATTGAGGCTTAAATCCTTTAATGGCTTTCTAACGTAACAAGCTAGAGGCATTAGTTTAGATGCACTTGCGCAACTTCAGGCGAACGTAACGTGAGCTAACTCGCTAGCTGGCAAGCTCGTCAATCGAAAATTCAAACGCGGCAAACGTTCAACGTTAAGTCAGCTGGCCGGTCGCTATTATGTTCAAGTCGCACCGTGTACTAGCTGAACACACAGGGGGATGTTCGCCCCATGGCAGCAGGTAGTGGTACTATGCCTTAAAAAAGAATCGATTCAGAATCGTCCCAGCCCTACGGGATAGCTCGACAACATTATCACTAATGATACTGTAAAATTTGGATGCAATTCAAACTTCAAAATCACATCAACTTAATTTAATGTCGCTTGAGTTAATTTGGTTGAGAAGCATTAGATGACTCGTATTGCCAGACCTGAATTCAAATTTGCACAGCTATAAACATTACACAACACTGGATGACGCAGTATCCCTCTGCTTTGTCTGAGGATGAGGCTGCCTTTGCCATAGCCATGAAGATGTATAACAATACCAGGAATACGTTTTCAGTGTGTTCACCATTTTGATGTTTTCATTCAGTTGCAATGCCATGTGAATTAGGGAGGGTGTTTTTTAGTGCATAGTACTTTTAGCTAACATTATTTTAAAATGCGGCACAGTGTGTAATGTTAATGTTACGTGCTGATGACAGATCGGTGAATATCGAACAGGTCCGCACTGGTAATTTTCGGTCCGATTTCTGTTTCCGTGCAGAGATGTCTGAACTCTTACTTGTCCAAGAAAATCCAACCAAAGCAAACAGGAGGCGAGTTATGTCCAGAAACTCCTTGTTTATAGAGTAGTCAAAAGTTACCATATAGTTGTAGCTTCTGATTTTAGAAATCTGTGCAAGGTGTCTTTTTCGATGTAAGGTTACAACCATTTGTTTTCAAGGTGCCTAATTTCAAAATGTCAAATACTGATCAGACACCAATAAAAGCAAAGCAGACGAATTCTTTAATATTGCAACTTAAATTCTGCGAATTATCATTGTATTTACCGATCAGAAACTATTTTGACTGGGCCGGTTCTGGAGGCTACCGGACCATGACCTGGCCCGAATCCAGAAATTTCCATGCTGTTCATAATCTATTGTGTAAAACCCATAAAATTGCTAGTTAATGCTTTCAAATGTACGGATCTAAGCTCACTGTTATGTAAAATATTAAATACCCCCGAAATGCAGCAAGCGAATAACTTTTTTATTTGTTCACATGCTGACTGATAAATCCAAGGTGCGAGCAACATTGGCTAAGGTGACAGCTGTATTTCCAAAATTCCAGGAGTATCAGTGACCATTGCTCTTTTACTGCCATCATTTTTCAACAAATAATTGCTACTCTTTTTAGTCAGCTCAGTATCATGCAACTGCCATAATCTGACAGAAAAAAACCAGTTACTCCGACCACGGAGAGCCCTGCATTCTGCGCATTCGCGATAACTCAGAGAAGGGGCCTCGTTTAGGGGGCTTTCGAGGCACTGGCCGGGGGTGTGCTACAATGGCTTCATAGAAGGCTACCAGCCGCTTGGACAATGATAACCGATGGGGGCGCAGGCGAATAGGTGCGGCATCACCAGTGTCAATGGTGTGCTGCACCAAATCTGTTTGCGTGCATTCCTCATCGCGCCCTGCGAAAAGGTCTGCGTTATCAGTCAACAAGCGGTACAGTTGCTGGCACTGAGAAGGGGTGAGTCCACTGCAGCTGCATCTCCACAGCTCGCGGACGGCCTCAGCCGAGACGGCTGAGGGTGAGGCAGGGCATGAAGAAGGAGACGGGCGGACGGTGGCGGGGCTGCTCCCGGGGCCAGCACGCTGGATAGGGGTCGGCTAGCGTGCTGCATGGGCGCTGGTGGGCTAGCTAGCAGGTCGGCAGGGGGCCGTGTGTTGGCTGTGTAGGGCCGGTGAGCTCTTCTCGCCACCCGCTTTCTTTTTGCAGCTCGGTGCAATGGAACTGTGGTTTGGCCCACCCGCGGTAACGCACCTTGCTCATCTGCCCTAAAAAGGGCAGAAAGGGAATTTTGCTCGTCAGCCCTTACAAGGGCAGTATGATGTTCAGCTAGAGGTGCGGGTGGGGCCGGGCTAGGTTCAGGTTCGGCAGGCTGCACACAACTGGGGAGGATGGCTACTAGGGGTGGCGGGCTCCTCACAGCGCCACCCCTGACTCTTTTCCTGACAGCTGGGGCTCCCTTGGCTTTGGGGCTGGCGCTGTGCAGTCCATGTAATATGGCCCCTCTCATCGCACCGGAAACAGCGCTGCTCGTCACGGCGGTTGCGGCGATGTTGTTGTGCCTAACTGGGGGTGTGGGCCCGCCTCACTTGCTCCTCTTCCTCTTCCGGAGCCACTTCGCGTACTTGTGGGCGTGACTCCTGTGGGCTTGTCACCGTCATTTCCTTTATGACGTCTTCTTCTCTTTCGGCCTGTATAAGAGCGTCATCGAGCATCTGGGGAGTGGTCAGCATGACGTGGTGCTTCAGTTGTTCCGGGGTGAGAGCCTGCAGGAAGCTGTGCAGCACTAGCTCGTCTTGCTCACACGACCTGAATGTGGGGTAGCCTTGGCGGGCGTGGAACCGCAAGTCGGCGGCTACGGCCCCCCACTGTTCCCCCATTTGGCGGCGGCGAAGAAGCAGCTTCTGGCGGTGTAGCCGGGTGGACTGGCGCTGCCCGTATCGCCTTTCTAACACTTTGGTTAGTGAAGCTTGGCTAGTCTGTTCAGTTGGGTCGAGATCGAGTAGCGTTTGAAGAGCTGGACCTTCCAGGGCTAGCGCCACATAGGTTGCTGCCTCGCCGTCCGTCCACCCACAGCACTGGGGCGGCAGTAGCAGCTGAGCCTGGTAGGGCTCCCCAGGCGCTGCGCCACCAAACCGGGGTAGCTTCACTCCCTTCCGTGGTTCCGGCACCCCCTCTCTCTCAGCTGCCGCCGCCGCTGCTGCAGGAGCTCGTGCGGGACGAGGTTCGCTCCTGCCCTCCGATGCGCACAGCCTTCTGGTTTGGCTCCTGCCACCCGCGGCTCTGTCCGCTTTCGCGTGCAGCCCCGTCTTCAGTTCTCCCTCAAGGCGTGCGATCTCACGGTGGATTTCTTCAAATCCCACTTCTGACACCAATGTAGCGGTCTCGCTACCGAAGGTCTGAGACCGAGGCAGGAATAGCAGTTCTTGCATCGCCCGGGGCGGGCTTCGCTTTATTTGCTGTTCGGTCCTTAAAAGGGTTGTTTCTTCGGCTCGAGCGAATAAGCTCATTATTCCAACAACAACATTTACAACAGCACACTTTTCATGCTGGCAACTCAGCCCTCTTATACCCGCCTCCCCGGACCTGATTAGCTCTTTCTCCCTCCCTAGGAGCAGCCAATAGCGATACTCCGCTGTTTTTTTTAAGTTAAACTTTAACAGGCAAACACGAACTGGGGCAGGATCGCCACAATATTCTTATTGTCCGATCAATGTATTTTCGTTATTGAGGAAAGTTTAAACACTCAGACTCGTTTCTAATACAATTCCCATCAATACATCGTTAGCGGGGAAGCTTCACGAGGGCATGAACTATAACTGTAGAGTTACGCAGATGAATCTGAGTATATAACTGAGTGACTGGCTATCGACACCAGTACTTGGGTGGATAGAAGGGAGCGCTGAATTTGTCAATGGAGGAATCTATGTGTTAATCCATGGGAGGGAACTACGCATATTTTGTGTGTGATGACTGCAATTGACAGTAGAATGTGAAAGAATCAATACAATGTCGGATTTCTTGCTTCACAAAACGTATTTTTTTAGCCACTAATTGGAATACTGTTGGCTCACTGTAGCTAAAATGGTTGCTACAGAGCAGTAAGTTTTTTTTCTGTCATAAGTGATTGTTACGACCCTGGCCGTATTTTGGGTTTATTTTATTTTATTTTTTTCATTTGCCAGTTTATTGTTACAAAATGGAGTTCTTGTCTCAATGCTTGCAGTCTGCTAATTGCCAGGTACGGATCCAGCGCAGATTGGCTGAGCTGCAGAGGTGTGGTTGTCACGGATTGGCTGTCTCTGGGAGCTTGGCTAAATAACCACTGGATTCGCAGGAAACCCGCAGACTCAACGCAGGCGGCTTGGCGTTGGGGCTCACTTTTTAGGTTAACACCATTTGTAATTGAGTGCGAACTATGAAATGTGTTTTGATCTCGAAAACTTGTGTCCGGTAATAATTGTTGTTTCATTCTGTATAGTGCCTATCTAGACGGAAAAATGAGAAAAGCTGATTGCGGATTGCTAACCGCATTGTTGTTAACTTGTAAACTTGTATTCTAACACCCAGTCATAGTAGCCGCATTTGTTTTATATCATCTTGAACGGCTGACTGCATTATTAACTTGTAAACTTGAGATCCAGACCTGGGAGCCGCATTTCTGTTAATTGACAAAACCACGAATTGCTCACTGTATTGTTGTTAACCTATAAATCTGTGAGACCTCCGTCGGTTACACTGTTATTTCACTATAGTGAAGCTGTAGGAGTGAGCTGCCATTTTATTTGAAATATTTTCTCCTGTTTATTGGCTAGATCAGGGAGTCCGAATATATGTATATTTCTTTTGTTTTCGTTCTCGTGTAAAAGAATTCGAATCGGGAAGTTAGTTCTTTTTTTATTTATTATTTTGGCCTGGGCTCGCTCTGAAGTTAAGCTTCCCTGATTGTTAAAGAGTGAGAAAAAGAAACGTAAAAATAAAATCGCTCCCTTTTTGCTTTCACATTGTGGTCATAGTCTTTGGTGTTGCGTCTGCATTCCCCTAGATAAGGGCGTACCATAAGTGGGGGCTCGTCCGTTTCTCATGTTCGGTGTTCTTGCTTTTGCTTGACGGGTTTTTTTAGCTGTGAGAAAGAAAAAAAAAGTTTGTCATGTTTGACATGGATGAGTTTGCGCAGAATCCCTTTTAGAAAAATTGGACAGATGCACTAAGGCGGATTTGTTATTGGTTGCCAATTTCTTTGATGTTTCTGTGCCTTTGAATGCACGTAAAGTGGAAATTAAGCAGTCTTTGGCTGAGCAGTTGGTGCGGAAGGGGGTAATATCTCCGACTGAAACTCAGTTGCCTACAGTACATGGAGGTGCGCGTGAAGACGGAAAACCGGGTATTGCAACAGTGCAGCAGCCTCCCAGTGGTCGGGTGGAGTTGGGGGCGGAGGCCCCTGCTTTCATCCAGACCAGCAGCACGGATGCGCTGGCGATGCTGCAGGCTGGGGTGGACACTGAGGATTTAAAGTTGGCTCTCCGCCTAAAGGAAGTGGAGCTCGAAACTAAAACGCGTGAAGTAGAGCTCATGAATCTCCGCATACGAGCTTTGGAACTGAACAGACCTCTGTCACCGACTACGTCCACCCCTGTGAGTATGCACCTTCCTCCTACCCCTTCTGACCAATTTGACGTCAGCCGACAAATTGCCTTAGTTCCGCCATTTAGGGAGAGCGAGGTTGATTCCTTCTTTAATGCATTTGAACGTATTGCGGTCACCTTGCGTTGGCCCAAGGATTTGTGGAGCCTATTATTACAGTGCAAATTGGTTGGGATAGCCCAGGAGGTCCGCGCAAGCTTATCCATTGACCAAAGTTTAGACTATGACATGGTAAAATCTACAATATTACGGGCTTACGAGTTGGTTCCGGAGGCGTATCGGCAGAAGTTCTGTGTTTGTGTGAAGTTTGCATCTCAGACGTATGTGGAATTTGCGAGGGAGAAGACTGTTTTATTCAATAAATGGTGTGCGGCGACTAGGGTTACAAGTTTTGCACAGCTCCGTGAACTTGTGTTGTTGGAGGATTTTAAAAACTGCTTACCAGAAAAATTGGTAGTTTATTTAAATGAACAGAAAGTTGACTTGCTATCGAAAGCTGCTGTACTTGCAGATGAATTTGTGTTGACTCATCGGAATTTTTTTTCGTCTGTGCGTCGTGAGACCCCTCCTAGCGGTAACATCGGAAGAGGTCAGAGGATCTCTCCCCAAAATTCACTTGGTCCAAATGTGAGTCGCATTGATACTCGTTAATGTTTTTATTGTCATGAATTAGGCCATTTTATTGCGGTCTGTCCCGCTCGTCTGCATAAGGAATCAACTCCGGGTATGAATAAGCTAAAGACTGGGGGGTTTGTTAATACTGTTCTGTCTCCTGTTTCTCTGAACCAGGTTGTTGAGAATGAGGTGGATGAATTGTACAAACCGTTCATTACAGAAGGGTGGGTCTCTCTTACTGGGGAAGATGACCAGATTCCAGTTACAATTTTGCGAGATTCGGGAGCCTCTCAGTCTCTCTTGTTACCTTCGCCAGCGACTTCGCTGGCGAAGGTAATGTTTTGATCCCCGTGTATTTATTTGTTTGTGTGTCTGTCTGTATGTGTATCGAATAACTCAAAAAGTACCAAACGGAATTTCATAAAATTTGGTGGGTTGATTTGGCATGACCTGAGGATCAATCAATTAGATTTTGGGAGTGATTGGGTCAAAGGTCAAGGTCAAGGCCACGAAAAGGTCAAAACCGACTTTCGGCCATATCTCGGTTAATTTTTATCCGATCGGCATGAAACCAACGCCAAAATGTGCAGAATTATATACCTGATCCTGTGATGTGAAACACGGTACAATGGGGTCAATACCCTTCTTAGCGGTTGGGGTCAAAGGTCAGGGGGGTCATTACCTTTCCAACTTAAAGGCGTATTGATGTAAAAAAAAAATATATCGTACTCTTGTCATTCATCGATCATTTAAAAAAATAAAAATTTGTCCTCAGAGTTATGTGGCGAGGGATTCAGTGGCGTCGGCGAAGGTATGCGCTCTACCGAGTGCCCGTTCTAGTTTCTCTTATTTTACGGCTGCTATTTTTACTATGTGTTGTCATTTAAATTATTTTATTTCATTTTTATTGCTATTTCTTGTGCAAACTTTTATTCATTATGTCTTATTACCTTCGCCAGCGACTTCGCTGACGAAGGTAATGTTTTGATCCCCGTGTATTTATTTGTTTGTGTGTCTGTCTGTCTGTGTGTATGTATGTGTATCGAATAACTCAAAAAGTACCAAACGGAATTTCATAAAATTTAGTGGGTTGATTTGGGATGACCTGAGGATCAATCGATTAGGTTTTGGGAGTGATCGGGTCAAAGGTCAAGGTCAAGGCCACGAAAAGGTCAAAACCGACTTTTGGCCATATCTCGGTCAATTTTTATCCGATCGGCATGAAACCAACGCCAAAATGTGCAGAATTATATACCCGATCCTTTGCCGAGGAATTCAGTGGCGTCGGCGAAGGTATGCGCTCTACCGAGTGCCCGTTCTAGTTGGATAGTGTGCTGCCTTTTTCGCAAAGCTCTTCTTGTGGTTATGATGCACTTGTGTGGGGAGTAAAAATGAGTATTTTAAGGGCACCCGTGCATACTGTGCACTTGCGGTCTCCCCTTGTAACTGGCTCTGCAAAAATCGCATTATGCTCCCATTTACCAATACAGGGTGTTGATCTCATTCTTGGGAATGATTTGGCAGGAAAGAGGATTTTTCCCATACCCGAGGTTGTTGACACTCCGGTGCCCAATCCAGAGATGCCTCTGGCCATTTCTAATTCTGTGGTAACGCGTGCTCAGGCATGAAAGTTTGAAGAGGTGACAAACTTGGCTGATTCTTTTATTGTCTCCACTAATAAATCCATAGAAACTGAATTACCTGTGGCTTAGACCTGATAAATCTGCATTGTCTAGTCTGCTCCCAGCTGGTTCGGAACTAGAATTTGAAGTGGATCGGAGTGTATACAGTACCTTGCAGAAAAATGATCCAACGCTGGTCACGTGTTTCAGTCTCGCTGCTGCCCCAAAGGTGGGAGCACCTTATAGGTACAGTATTGTAGATGGTATATTGCTACGCACCTGGTACCCCCCCAGCTGTTGGTGATCTGGGGTGGAATTCTATTCAGCAAGTTGTGGTGCCCAAAAATTTTTGTTCGCAGGTCCTTAGTGTTGCTCATGACAGTTTTTCTGGTCATTTGGGAATAAGGGAAACGTATCACCGTATACTGCGTTATTTCTTTTGGCCAGGCTTGAAATCTGATGTTGCTGCATTCTGTCGTTCTTGTCACACATGCCAAATTGGCGGGAAACCTAATAAGAGTATTCCACCTGCTCCACTCAAACCCATCCCAGTGCTCGGAGAGCCTTTTGAGCACCTAATTCTGGATTGTGTTGGTCCGCTTCCAAAAACAAAGTCTGGACACCAATATCTCTTAACATTGATGTGTGTTGCCACTCGCTATCTAGAGGCCGTACCACTGCGCACATTAAAGACAAAGTCTATAGTCAAGGCGTTACTTAATTTCTTTTCTATTTTCGGGTTGCCAAAGATTGTTCAAACTGACCAAGGATCAAATTTTATGTCAAGACTATTTGCTCAGGTAATTGCTTCGCTGTCAATTAAGCATAGAACGTCCAGTGCCTACCACCCCCAGTCCTAGGGTGCCCTTGAACGTTTCCACCAAACCCTTAAGTCTATGTTGAAAAAGTATTGTTTGGAAACCGAAAAAGATTGGGATGAGGGTTTACCTCTTCTACTGTTGGCTATTAGGGAGAGTGTGCAGGAGTCCACAGGTTTTAGCCCTGCAGATTTGGTTTTTGGACATGCTGTTCGTGGTCCCCTTTCCTCTGCTGCGAGAACAATTTTTATCCGAATCCACTAGTCCAAGTTCTAACGTATTAGACTACGTGAGTAAATTCAGAGAGAGACTCCACCAGGCTTGTGATGTAGCAAGCAGTGCTTTGGCTACCGCTCAGAGAGAAATGAAGAGAAAATATGATTTGAAATCGGTACAGAGAGATTTTCAGGTTGGTGATAAGGTGTTGGCTCTTCCGCCCATTCCTAGTTCTGCTTTACAGGCTAAGTTTTCTGGCCCTTATGTAATTGAGAATAAATTAAGCGACACAGACTATGTCATTGGTACCCCAGATCGCAGGAGGAAAACTCGTGTTTGTCATGTAAACATGTTAAAATCACACGTCACACGTGAAGAATTTATTCCCACTCCCATCACCGTACCAGCTGCAGTCACCACAGTTTCACCTGTTACTGTTGTTCCCTCTCAGTATTCTCCTGAGAGTGATGGCTTGTGTGCAAACACTGTACCGTGCTCACGACTACAGAATTCAGAAATTTTGAGAGCCTTGACGCTGTATTTGCAGCACTTGGATGTTTCAGCCCAAGCAGACATTGTTCTTTTGATTGAAGCTAATCTCAATTTATTTTCAGATATACCATCGCGTACTAGTGTTCTTTCTCATGATATTGATATTGGTGACCACCCGCCCATTAAACAGCATTTTTACAGAGTGAATCCCATAAAACGCTCTCTCCTTCAAAAGGAGACTGAATACCTATTGGAGCATGGTCTTGCTGTTCCTAGCTCCAGTGCCTGGAGTTCCCCTTGCTTACTCGTACCCAAGCCAGATCAAACTGTGCGTTTCTGTACCGATTATAGGAAAGTTAATAACATCACAAAAGCTGACTCGTATCCCCTGCCAAGAATGGAGGATTGTGTCGATCATGTTGGTTCAGCTACTTTTGTCACAAAACTTGATTTGCTAAAAGGCTATTGGCAAGTGCCACTAACCTCCCGTGCCTCTGAGATTTCTGCTTTTGTTACTCCTGATGCCTTCCTCCAATATACTGTAATGCCTTTCAGTCTTCGTAATGCCCATGCTACATTCCAGCGGTTAATGAATACGGTCTTAGCTGGAGTAAAGAATTGTGAAGTTTATCTTGATGATGTTGTGGCTTATTCAGACACCTGGGCTGAACATGTTGACATTTTATCTGACATTTTTAGGAAACTGAAAGATGCCAACTTGACCTTAAACTTGGCTACGTGTGACTTTGGTAAAGCTACAGTTACCCATCTTGGTAAGCAGGTAGGTCAAGGTGAGGTACGCCCCCTTCATGCCAAGGTCCAAGCCATCCTAGCGTATCCAGTGCCCGAAACTAGGCGTGAATTTCGTCGTTTCCTGGGCATGGCTGGATATTATCGTAGTTTTTGTAAGAATTTTGCCGACGTTGTCAGTCCCCTCACTAGCTTGACCAGTTAAAAGAAACCTTTTGTCTGGTCATCTGCGTGCCAACATGCTTTGGAATCTTGTAAAGCCCTTCTCTGCAGCTCTCCAGTCCTTGCAGCCCCAAGTTTCACTCGACCATTCAAGTTAGAGGTTGATGCTAGTGCCAACGGGGCTGGGGCTGTGTTACTGCAAGAAGATGAACAAAGTATTGATCACCCAGTCTGTTAGTTCTCGAATAAGTTCAGTTCTTCTCAGGTACATTATAGCACTGCGGAAAAGGAAGCTCTTTCGTTATCGCTGGCTTTACAGTATTTTGAAGTTTATATTGGTTCCAGCTCGCTACCTGTGGTTGTGTTTACAGACCACAACCCCCTGGTGTTCTTGAGTCGGATGCAGAATTCAAATCATAGGTTAATGAGATGGTCATTGTTGTTACAAGATTTTAATTTGGAGATTCGTCATAAAAAAGGTACAGATAACGTGTTTGCGGATGCCCTTTCTCGTATGCCAGGTCAGTCTTAAACAGATTCTTGGCGGGATTTTTGGATCTCTAGAAGGGGAGTGTTACGACCCTGGCCGTATTTTGGGTTTATTTATTTATTTATTTTTCATTTGCCAGTTTATTGTTACAAAATAGAGTTCTTGTCTCAATGCTTGCAGTCTGCTAATTGCCAGGTACGGATCCAGCGCAGATTGGCTGAGCTGCAGAGGTGTGGTTGTCACGGATTGGCTGTCTCTGGGAGCTTGGCAATATAACCACTGGATCCGCAGAAAACCCGCAGACTCAACGCAGGCGGCTTGGCGTTGGGGCTCACTTTTTAGGTTAACACCATTTGTAATTGAGTGCGAACTATGAAATGTGTTTTGATCTCGAAAACTTGTGTCCAGTAATAATTGTTGTTTCATTCTGTATAGTGCCTATCTAGACGGAAAAATGAGAAAAGCTTATTGCGTATTGCTAACCGCATTGTTGTTAACTTGTAAACTTGTATTCTAACACCCAACATAGTAGCCGCATTTGTTTTATATCATCTTGAACGGCTGACTACATTATTAACTTGTAAACTTGTGATCCAGACCTGGGAGCCGCATTTCTGTTAATTGACAAAACCACGAATTGCTCACTGTATTGTTGTTAACCTATAAATCTGTGAGACCTCCGACGGTTACACTGTTATTTCACTATAGTGAAGCTGTAGCAGTGAGCTGCCATTTTATTTGAAATATTTTCTCCTGTTTATTGGCTAGATCAGGGAGTCCGAATATATGTATTTTTCTTTTGTTTTCGTTCTCCTGTAAAAGAAATGGAATCGGGAAGTTAGTTCTTCTTTTATTTATTATTTTGGCCTGGGCTCGCTCTGAAGTTAAGCTTCCCTGATTGTTAAAGAGTGAGAAAAAGAAACGTTAAAATAAAATCGCTCCCTTTTTGCTTTCACATTGTGGTCATAGTCTTTGGTGTTGCGTCCGCATTCCCCTAGATAAGGGCGTAACAGTGATAATTTTTTCAAACTACTGGATCAATACTATGGGCAAGGATATTGACCAGTTTGCACATCAGGCTTAGCTGAGGAGTTTAATTCATGCAACTCCTGAAAAACAGGGATTGGAGGGAAGTTCTCCATAGTCTAAATCATGTTTCAGCTCTGCCTGCTTGAAAAAATTCAATAGCTGATCCGGGGGTGCCATCTCGTGGTCAAGTACTGTAACAAAGTGCTTAAATTTGCAGGTCTATAGACTTGAGCGTCTACATCTGCAGAAAAGGGTTAAGGTCCGGGAATTGGGTAGGCCACTCCATAACCTTAATTTTGTTGGTCTGGAACGAAGATGCTGCTCGCATACTTGTGTGTTTGGGGTCGTTTTCTTGTTGAAACACCCATTTTAAGGGCATTTCCTCTTCAGCATAAGGCAGCATGACCTCTTCAAGTGTTTTTATATAAGCAAATTGATCCACGATCCCTGGTATGTGATAAATAGGCTCGACACCACAGTGAGAGAAACATCACCATATCATGATGCTTGCACCACCATGCTTCACAGACTACTGTGACTCGAAGTCAGGGTTTGGGGGCCGCCTGACAAACTGTCCGCAGTCCTTGAACCCAAAAAGAACAATCTTACTTTCATCAGTCCACAAAATGTTTCACCATTTCTCTTTAACCCAGTCGATATGTTCTTTAGCAAATTGTATCCTCTTCATCACGTCTTTTTTTTAACAGTGAAACTTTGCGGGGATGTCTTTCCGATAGATTAGCCTATGCAAGCATCTTCTAATTGTCACAGTATTCACAGGTAGCTTCAGACCATCCCTGGAGCTGATCATTGGCTGAGTCTTTGCCATTCTGGCTATTGTTTGATCCATTCGAATTGTAGTCTTCTGTTTTCTTCCATGTCTCTCTGATTTTTCTTTCCATTTCAAAGCATTAAAGATCATTTTAGCCACGCAGCCTATCATTTTCTGCACGTCTTTATACGTTTTCCCCTCTCCAATCAGTGTTTTTATTGAAGCACATAGGTCGTTCATTGTTCAGAAGAACAATTTCTCAGGTTTTCAGAGAGAATTGCTTGTAAAACATGTGCTGGCAAGACAGTAACTGATATGGTTAGTCATGTTGGACTTCTATTATTTTGAACACAACTGTCTCTAGCGAAATAGCTAAAGTTACCATTACCCCGTTGAACGGATTTGCTGGAAGGGAACCTGATGTTAATATTGGTCAATCCTGCATGTCTTTTGTTAACTCTTATCAATACTTAGGGCACATTATTTGTAACAACTTATCAGATGAGGCAGATATCATCTCCAAGAAACGCCTACTGTATGCTAGAAGCAACCTATTATTGCGTAAATATTACTTTTGTTCGCGAGCTGTTAAATACAAACTTTTCATGTCATATTTATCGAGTGTATACTTGTGTTCTCTTTGGATTTACCATTCCATGCAGGTACTACATAGTCTTAATGTTGCTCAGCAGCGTAGTTGCTCCATATTACCGCTCCGCCAGTATCCGTGCACACTGGCAGGGTAAGAGCATGGTTCTCTGGAACAGAGCACCATTTGTCAGTCGCTAAGCCATGATCATCAACCATGATATGGTGACTACCTCTTATGTTCAAACAACATTTTCATGATTCATGTTGGTAAGAATCTCTGATGCCAATTTTTTCAATAAACTGAATGGATTTTGCAACTTAAAACTTGGGAGGGTTGAACATTTTTAGATGCTCCAGAATCAGAATTTATGTCAAGCTCCATTAAGCACACATTATTTTGGATAAAAATATCTAATTCTTCAATCCATCAAACTAACCAGCACTTGTTGTCATATCTGTTGAGCAGACTTACATTTGTTTTGATATATGGGCTGTCTTAAGGCTATAATTGAGTTTGCTGCTGTTTAGCCCTCTAAGTTCCCTCAGATGTGCTGCACTTGCGGTTTGATTTTAATTGACCCTTTTTGCCTACCAAGTCCCAAAACAGCTTGACTTTAATGCACCAGTTAGAAATGGAAAGAGCTTGTCTGTCCGCTTACTTTGCAAAATATGGCATCTTTGAGAATTCCAAAACTTTGAACTCTATTCAAACAAGTAAATTAGTCTCTTTATATTACTGACTGTTTACCTCTCACAAGATTATACAGAGAAGTTAAGCCATTTAAATTTCTCAAAAAAAACAGCGTGCTGTAACATTTAAAAACTGAGTCCAAACTTTTGACTGGTACTTTAGTTGTATTTGGCCATTCTAGTGCCCTTCTGGAGGTAAGTTCTGGCTCTGCTATTGGCCTTGCAGTTTCTAGATTTCGAAGCTGCACCATGGGCTTTGATTTGCTGCCAGACGTCACTGGTCATCCAGATATCTGGTTCAAAAAGGTGAAGATTTTTTTTTTTTTTTTTTTTGACAGCCTCACTGTAAAAGTTGATGTAAGATATTGCAGTGGACATACAGTGTTTTCACTAATGACCAGAAGAAAGACAAAAATTCTCCAGTCAGTGTTATCAAAAAAGCTCTCTTGTTCAGAGACTGCATCCTCTGTTTACTGATTTCTGACAGAAGCTACAAAGGCAATGCTTTCAATGCAGGTGCTGCTCCTTAAGTGATGTACACTGAACAAAAATATTAACTATAAACTCATGTCAAATATTGATGTCACATGGAGTTAACTGCTCTTAGTGAGCATGTGCTGACTTTTAAGTGTACAGTAGGGATATTTCTCTTGATTTGTGTACCATTTTTTAATCCATCTCTCTGTCAGTGAGCAATTGCTCAGTGATGCAGTGATTTCACTCAGTACATGGGTGTGGCATTTCCTGACAGAATGAGCAGTACCCAGACACTCTTTATACTGGGGACAATAAAAGGCCACCCCAAAATGTCAAATTTTCTCCAAAGTCATCATGCCTCAGATATTTCAGGTCATGAGGGAATGTGCCATTGGCATGCTGGGTGCAGGGATGTCCACCAGAGCGGTCGCTGTGCAGCTGAATGTTAACTATCGGACAATAGGCCATTTGAGAGTTCGTTTCTGACAGACGGGCAGTACTGCAAATCGATCACATCCACATCAGCAATGTGTGACCACACCAACACAAGATCGCTACATCTGGCTCATCCACCTGCGGGATTGGCTCAGATCAGTGACACGCACAGTGGATGAGACCGTTGGTCTGCTCAACAGACGCATCACACCACAGACAGTCCGTAACCGCCTGCGAGAAGCCAACTTGCACGCTCAGCGTACTCACCGTGGTCTGGATCTCACCACTGTCCGGCGTCAGAACCGACTCACATGGGCAAACGCATATGTTCGATGGCCCTTGGCACACTGGAGAAGAGTACTACTCACAGACGAATCCCGGTTCCAGTTTTTTGTTAATAAAAACTCAAAAATTTGACACGAGGCGTTTATATTTTTGTTCAGTGTGGAAGACATCAAATTTTTTAAATAGGAGCTTAATCTTTGAGTTTTCATTTAGAATGAATCGATATTACCTAAAAATTATGAGTCAAAAAGGCACTTCATTCTACTTTTTATTGTGAATATATCCATTAGTAAAGTCTGCATCTGTGAGCCATTAGTACTTGTGTTTAAAACGATGTTTAAATTTGAGAAATGTGTCCATAGGTGACCTGTTAATTTCGAAATTCTGAATGCCCACAAAACATCTCAATTCTCATTCCATTGTGAATATTCCAAAATTGTGAATCGTTGAACGGTCATAACTTGTCCTGATCCCGTGCTAAACAGTAACAAACTACACACATCTGTAACCCACAAGGTTTGCGACTTAAAAAGGTCCAGTAGACATAAATATTGATTGCATATGATCTTTTATCCCCCTCCTGTAGGCAGTATATTTATTGTTACTCAGTCCTTCTTCTGCCAATTATGCTTTAATTTGGATGGCTCGCTTAGGCTGATTAGTACAGCCTTCCTGTTTGATGCATAGTAAACACGGCTGATAAATTGTTCTTCGGCGTCACAGGGGATTTTAATGAGCCCTGAAAAAATCAGGAGGAGGTGCTGGCAACAGTGATTGGTTATGCTCCCAGCATAAGGCACAAGAGCAAACAGAGGACAGGGCAATAGAACAAGCACAAGACCGCGTAGACCCATGACTTGTCATGCACATGCACCCAACTGATTTTCCCTTCTAATCGTTTATGAGTGAGTGAGTGAGTACAATTTGCAACGTATAGCAATCAGCAGCAGTTTGCAGCACCATGGGAAAAACAGCCTTTGTTTAAAAAAAGTATGCAAAACAGTTGATAGGAAGTGCGTGGAATACTGCATAATTTCAGGCTTAACATAATGCCCTAGATTTGGAGCGGCTTTGAATATTTTGAGGACGTTGCAAGAGAGCATGCACACTTGTTTTATGGGCAACTTTAACGTAGCGCATTTGGATTGTCCTGCGTGTGTGGACAGGGTTGTTGTGATTGTATGTTCTTGAGAAGCAGGTTATTGGGGCTGTCTTAAGAATGTGTTTGTGCGTGTATATCATTGCAGATATCACAAGGAAAAAGCATGTAATTGTATCTGCCAGTGACATTTTTGCATTTTTGACTTCCACTGAAGTCAGTGACAGCAGTATAATTCCATGCAGGAGTTAAGAAGGAAAATAAGCAAAGATTCTTTCCACAGTTGAATTCATCCACCGAAAAAAAAAGGCTGCATATTTCTTCATTACGATGGTATGGACTGTCAATTGGCCGTTCAGGCTGTTTTGCTGTGTTTACATCACATCATAAATGGTTTCATGTTGGATCTCAGGCCTGTGCTCAGTTAGTAACCACAAAAAAGTGTCACCTAAATTTTCCATCGCCAAGTTTAAGTAAATAATTAAATAAATATCAGTAATCATGAAAATATTGCGCATTTTTATTATAGTGGAGTATTCTGCCTTGAAAAAGAGATCTTGTGATCTCTGTGGGACTCACCTAATTAAAGGTTTAATAAAATTATATTGTGCTAAGGGATAGTGCTTCAAGTTAAAACAATTACACCTGACACTCGTGGCCACATTTTTGTGTAAGAATAAGACATCATTATAAAAGGGTGGGACTTATTGTCAACATTAGACATGCAGCACCTGTTACGAATCACACCAAAAGAACCAGGTGCAGATGAACAGAAGATGCCACTTTGGCACTTTAAGGTGGCAACTTCTTGGAGGGCACAGGCTAAGGGAGTAGTGGAGAGGTGAAAGTCAGGTGATGTGCTTATGGAATCAGAAGGGGTTGTTCCAAGACGTGGTCTGAAACCGTGCAAGGGTAATTAGCCGGGTCGTCAAGCCAATTAGAAGGGCCCACAGAACTGTGCATCCACTGTCCACTTCGGCACCAGAGCTTTGCTGTAGAGTGGTTTCTCTCTGCTCTTGAGGCCACTGAAGAGCAGGGAGAGGGTGTCCCTAGTAAAAAGCCACAAGTTGCATTGCATTAAGTTTCTCAGTAGAAATACCAAAGATGGAGGAGAGCGCTGACGCCCGGAATGGGAACTCGCTATATTAGTTCAGATGGGCAAAATAATTGAGGAAAGAGAGAATGCATACAGGCAACTCATATAGATGCCACATCACACATTTAGGGGAAATGGATACGCGTGCAGAACATGCCAGGACATAAGGTGGAAGGGGAAAGAAATGGGATGATAATCAATCAATTGTTGTGGTTTCCCGACTAGATGTTTACATATTTTTGAGGTCCCATTGTTTGTGAATAATTGGAGAGAGACAAAATCTTCTGAAGCCATCTTTATTCCCAAGCTTGAATCGTGCAATAATCCAAACGCGGTGAGCAGTCCCAGGCCAAGAAGTGCAAACTCGGCATTCTTTACAGAGCAATATTTATGGGAAAAACTCAACAAACTTTGCTCCAATCAAAATACATGGGTTAAAACCATCTTGTTTCAAACGTTTTTTTATTCTCTAGCTTTGTTTATTAATCCATGGTGGAGCACAGAAATGCTGGTTTAAAAATAAATAAATAAATAAAAGAATATACACTTAAAACCTGTGGTAAATTACAGTTTAAGAGTGGAGAAACACAGTCAGATGAATAGGATACAAGTAGATACATAAATGATTCAGTTGATTATGTTTTCAGTAACAGCTGATGATTTTACCGAACGAATATTGATCAAAGCTACAGAAATCAAACACATCCTCTGATTATGTTTTCAAATCAACTAAACAGAAGCCTGCTTACTAATCAAAGCTACAGAAGCCCACTGCTTATGTGTGTGAGCTGCTTATGCATGTGTGTATTGAATAGCTTGAATGTGTGTGTGACTGCGTGTGAACTGCTTGTGTGTGTGGGCGTGTTTGCGTGCACAGCACATGCCTGTGTGTGAACTGCTTGTATATGTGTGTGTGTGTTTTATGCGCATGTGTACATGTGCTGCGTGTATATGTGTGTGTGTGTTTGCACTGCTCATCCTCTCCCTACGCGTATGTGAACTACTTGTGAGTGTTTTATGTTATATGTGTGTGTGCGCGCGCGTGTGTGTGTGTGTGTGTATGTGTTACTGCTGAATACATAATATGGATACTGATTATAATTATTGATTATGGTTATTCAACATGGCAATTGATCTACTGATGAATATGATGAGAATTATTGAAATATAGTCCTCAACACAATCAAAGGAGATGGCACTGGAAATATGCATGGACACTTGATTGGGGTGGAAAGGTTAACAAGAGGAGTGGGATGTGACAACAGCATTCGAATGATCAATAATGATAAATTATCATATTGTGACCCGAGATTGTGCTGAGGATCACAGAAGACAAACGTATTACTAAAATGTAATGTGAAATAGACTTTTATTTTCTGTTGGAACAGTTTAATTTGCACATAGGCAACCTCCGACAGACAATTGGGTTCATTGTATTGTTCAGGGATGCAACCATTGAATTTGGCAAATTTTTTTTCAAACTCAATTTCAAAATCACTGATTTTGCACAAGAATTCAGAGATCATTAAAAATGGCGTCCTTTCACCTTGTATTACCTTTGTCTGTCCATTGGCAGGTGTCTGCCTAAGCAGTGACATGGCTGTATTTGCAAAATGGATGTTATTGAGGTCTCCTGAGCGAGGAAAATAACTGTATAGTTCGACATTGTTTTAAATAAACACCACTTTCTCAGTTAGTCCTGTATCTGATACAGACACTAAAGTAGTCCATTTCAGTTCCACATTTGCAATTGTGCAAAATAGTCTTTCAAAAACAGCAACATGTTTTTGTAATCAGAAACAATCAGAATGACAGTATTAGCCAGGCTGAAAAGCAAAGACACACAGCTTTGATGAACAGTCATTGGAAGAGTCTCCAGGAAGCTAAGGCTTTAATGACACTCATTCTTAGCAGAAGTGTGATCCAAGCTGCTGGATCTTTGTGGCACAGCATTGGCAGATACAGCCGGGAGTCTGCACTACTGAGGAAGATATATGCACAGTCATTCTGGGCTGCAAAGCTTTACCTTAAAAAAGTTTTTGGTTGAATCCAAATTTCCAGTCTTGTCCACACTTGCAGTGGGGCAGATTTTATGATCATGTTTCCCTGAGGTTCTGAGCGGTCAGAGCTGTCCAGTTTTTTTGCAATCAGTCATGTCCGTGAGGGGGCTCATGCAGGCAATAATGCAGACTTTCAGTGAATCTGCTCACTTACCGACTTCACAGGCATTTTGGCATTACCCAACATTAGGAGCAAAAAAGATGTTATAACAGAAAATTTTCCAAAAAAGGAGAAATAGTCATTGACATGAGGTACGAATGTAACCAAATAAGGATTCTCCAATGCATTCAAAGAAAAAATCATTCAGCCTGAATTTATACTCAGTTCCAGACACTGATATTATATTTTTTTAATTGGGAGCTGTACCAGCAGTAATCAATGAGGGCTGAACTCCAGTCCTGTTTAAAAATTCAAGCAGCCTGGCACTCTTGTCAACTTCACAAAATGACAACTTGACCTAATGTTAGCTAATTACAGTATCTAGCATTATATTTTTTTCTTTTTGTGTAGAAATAAGTCCCGCCATTCTAATAGGAAGGGTTGTAAAAACATGACTAGAAATGTTATCCGTATCATTCACATTTAAATGTTAATACAATCATAATGTCCATTGATGCAGCATAAGTTCTCTTTGGATAACCTTTCATAGACTTTTACTAAACACCAAATTATATTGCTATACATTGACTTAAAGCAAGGCTCCCCAATCTTTCCCAAAAAGGGCCAGTGCGGGTGCAGGCTTTCATTGCAACCAAGCAATTACACACCTGATAGTAATACTCACCCCCTGGACTCTTTGCTAATAAGATTGATTAGTAACATCAGTTGTGTAGCTGCTTGGTTGCAATAAAAGCCTGCACCCACACCGGCCCTTTCTGGGAAAGACTAGGGACCCCTGACTTAACCCTGCAAGACCCAGACATAGTAAAACATTTAAAAAAAAATATTCAACCTCTTAGATGGTGTTGTAGGAGGCCTTTGATGATGAAAATGAAGTGTTTGTAAAAAATTTTTGTTTTTGTAAGGTTTTATGGGAACGTTGTAATATTACAACGCTGGGTGAAATGGGTAGCAGAATTTCCTGTAGGCTATCTGTACTCATTGTCTGAACAGAAAGGTACAAATGTTTGTACCTCAGTAAAAATTAAGGGTTCATTTGCATGTTTGATTGCTTATTACTTAGCCACAGAACAGTATATAATATGAATAATAATAATAATAACATTAGTCATATTTTTATGAATGAATAAATAAAAACAGGAACACGCGCATGCATGTAGGCAAATATGTACACTATAGAAATATGTACAAGGGGTATAAGGAGTAGTAGGTTGGGGAGTAGTGCAGTAATCAATTACAGTGATAGTTCCAGAAACAGTCCCTGTCCTCTGAAAAGCACAGACGAACATCACACTTGCAGCATTGTGTGTTGGTATACCCTTTAGAGCAATGTCTGCAGCGCCCTCTCTTTGTCTTCATTGGGAAATGTCCAATGAGGTCCTTGCGTGCATCCAGTGGCGGGTGTGCACATGGCCTCTTCTGTGGGACGCTGTTTGGACTCCCATCACCCGAGGATGGTCTCTTCTGTCCATTCGAAGGGCTGCCTGTTGTCACCATCCGTCTTTCTGGGCTGCCTGAAGATGGTCGTCCCCTCTTTGGAGTTTTGACTGTGTCCACCAGAATGAGAGAGGATGCTAGCTCTGCCTGGAAATGTCTCAGGTTCAGTGTCTCTTTCTTGGAGATCTTGAGAGCTTGGCAGTCCCGCTTGTAGAGGAGCCAGGCGTTGACCACAGCGAGGGTGATGGTGTGCCAGAAGATGTACATGTACCAGCGGCGGGATTTCAGGGGGAACTTATATTTGGCTGTAAACGAGTCCAACAAATCCACACCTCCCATGTATGTGTTGTAGGTACCCACAATGTACGGCCTTTCAACTTCAACGTAGGTCTTGTTGGCTTTGTCCCAGCGTTGAATCTTCTGCACTGGTTCTGTTCCAGCAAAGGATGACACAAGTGTGACCGCTCTGTTGTCATACCATTTGACAGCACAGATGTTGTGTTTCACCTCCACTCTGTGGTCAAAGGTTCCTCTCCCCTTCTTTTTCAAGCTCTTGTCGTTTTCTAGGTTACAGTTGGGTAGGCGCACCTGCCTGGCTGTTCCCACATAATGGATTCCACGATCAAGGAGCTTCTCTATCAGTGGAACAGAGGTGAAGTAGTTGCATAGATTTTGTAGTTCTGACCTTCTGGCAGTGTTGAAGCAAGTTTCATCACGACATGACCTGACAAACCAAATTCAGACTTGGCTCGTATTCCGTTGTTGCTTCCTTGGTACACATCAAAGTCACACATCATGCCAGACGTTCCAGCTCTCACCCATACTTTGAAGCCCCATGGGTGTGGCTTGCCTCGAATCATCATTTCATCCACAGAGTTGTGCTCTTCTGGTACCACCTGCAGGCACATCTCTCTGAATGAATTAAGCCATGGTCTGATTTTCCAGAGTTTGTCCCTTTTGTCTGTGTCTGACACTGTCAAGTTGTTGACTAAATGCAAGAATGTCAACAGAGACTGGAATCTGTTTCGTGGCATCACATCAGCAACAGGGGCGTGCCGTGTGTCTGTCTCCCAGTACATTCGCATTCCAGCCATTTGTACTAGGCCCATCTTCAGGTACATGCCCATCATTTTTTCCATTTCCTTTTTGTTGGTGTTTACGGATCTTCCGGTTGCTTGAAAGCTGTACTCATTTGTGTTCTTTGTGAGTGACTCAATCATGTCTTCAGACACAAATTGTCTGAAATATTCGAGTGGTGTGTGGAGGGAAGGCACTTCTTCGGTGAGAGGTGGACCAGAAAAATCCGTATTAGGGCTGATGTAATGTTTTTTCTGCCAGCGATATCTATCACGGGTCTTGGCATGTTTGGCCGGTTGGGGCTCAGTGTCCACATCAGCTGGGCAGTCAATGGGTGGATAGTTTTCTTTGTCCACTTCTACATGGGCTTCATCATCTGAGTCTTCATCGGTTTCATCAAAGACTATGTCCACATCACTCTCTCCATTCTGGACAGCATCAATGACATCCTGCACAGAGTAGTAAGGCATTCTCCTTGCTGAAGACATTCTGAAATTAAAAAAATAAAATGGAAATACCTTTAGTACATGGGTGGTGGGGCAAAGTGTTTACACTTTTCACTAAAGTATCCTATTTACACATTTCACCAGTCACACGATACTGTCTGGCCAACCTATTGTTCTCTGATTATCAGGTGAGAATGTTCAGGAATGTGGAATTATCATCCTAAAAGAAATGCATGCAGCATTCCTTTTAGGATGATAATTCCACATTCCTGAACATTCTCACCTGTTCCACCTGTTCCACCAGCTGAGCCACAGCGTCCAATGCAACAGGCATCCCCCAGTATCCCCCCAGAACTAACTGCTTTGATTAAGAATTGAGCCAAAATAATGGGCACATATGTACAAACAGAATGGGAAACTGAACTGTTGAAGGTCATTACTATAACATTATAAGCAGTAGAAAGTGATATGCTATTGCAATATATTTTGTAATTCAGCTTCTAGTACAATGGGTTCCAAATAGTATTGGATTGGAAATTAAAGTAAAAATAAATATACAGCCTACATAATATATAATAAGGTCTGGAATGTGTATATATATTGTGAAAACTAGAAGGTCCCCTTCAAAATGTCTATTTAGACTACACTTAGCCAGGTATGTTGTAAACTTACAACATGGCTATTTTGACTACCACACTCTCCCAGTGTTGTATAATTACAACGTATATACAACATGCTCTAATTTACATTTAAAGAACGTATTTCACAATAACTATATATGTACATGTTCTAGACAGTGTAATGATCACCAAAAAAAATATTAAAGGCATTTTACTTACTTAAATCAGATAAATCCAGTCCAATGAAACAAAGTGTTGTTCCTCAGCCAAAGTTTTGCAGCTTGTGAAAGTTCTGGACCTGTGGGCCGGACTTATATACAAATGTCCTATCCAATAGCATTGTGAGACTGAACAATAGGACCCAATGACTATGCTAATGTGAAAAAACAACAAAAAAAAAAACATTAATACCTTTTTTTTGGAAAAAATAAAAATGTTGTAATTCTGCAACGTCGGGTCTTACAGGGTTAAAGCATTGGAGTCATTGTCTCAGTGCAAAAGACCTTAGTCCAGGATTGCTGAGCCCACTTTCCATTAATACACAGTATGGACATTTGCAGTCTTTCTGTTAATGGCGTCTTACCTGCAGAGGTGTCAGATTTTCCCCATTGCCACACCTCGTGTCCCCAGGATGCGTCTGTTGTGTGGTTTCTGTTTTTCTTGTTTCCTTCCATTAATCGTCTTGCTAACTCCCCTATCTCCATGTTCATTCCTCACAGCCTGCTCTCACCTGTGTCCTCTTATTGCAAAAATGCAAGTTTGGGTTTTGTCGGCTTTTCTGTTGTTCCTGCTATGTTTCTGGTTTGTTCTTGCTTGGTAGCTGTTTGCAATGTTTGTGTTCTGTTCTTACCATGACAAATCATTATCCTGTTTTATTCCTGCTTTGTACAAACCCCAGTTCCAACGAAGTTGGGACATAGTGTAACACACGAATATTCAATTGAGTACACTACAAAGAAAAGATATTTAATGTTCAAACTGATAAACTTTATTGTTGTTTTAGAAATATTCGCACTCATTTTGAATTTGATGCCTGCAGCACATTCCAAAAAAGCTGGGATAGGGCCATGGTTTCATCACACTGAGCACAGCGGTGGTTCAGGCTTGCCACAGAGTCACGCCTAGCTCGCAAGCCTACCTTCATTAATGATGGTACAGATCGCAAGCAAGCCCACATCAGCTGACAGCTCAGCTGATTCCGTTCAGGCACTCAATTGGCAAATCATAAACAAGGTGCCCTAGTTAAAGATGCTTTGCCTACCTATTGCTGTTTTCTCTGCTCATTTTGCAACCCATCTCCATCCCCAGCTCCTCCTTTACACGTTTTTCTCACTTAAGTTAATGCCGACACAGTCATTGATGTCTTGCTCTGTTCTGAACCCCTGAGAGGGGAGGTTTGCTGCTGCTCTCTCCACCCATGGCTTTCACGCGTATGCATGCTCTCCCTGCCTACTGGCTTTTCATGCATACGTGTGGTTGGGCAGGGTGGCCCCAGAACAGAGCCATCCCGCCAAAATCAAATAATGCAGGTAAATTAGCTGCAAATAATATAATTTGGGGATTTTGACAGAGTGGACCTTACTGAACTTTCCTTTAAACATCACTCAGAAAGTGTTTGGGAACTGAGGACTCTAATTTTACACGCTTTGTAGAGTGAAAATTTTTCCCATTCTTGCTTGATCTATGACTTCAGTTGCTCAACAGTCTTGGGTCTCCGTTGTCGTAATTTTTGCTTCATAATGCGCCACTCATTTTCAATGGGAGAGAGGTCTGGACTGCAGGCAGGCCAGTCTATTACCCCCATTCTTTCACTACGCAGTCACACTGTTGTAACACATGCAGAATGTGGCTTGGCACTATCTTGCTGAAATAAGCAGTGATGTCCCTGAAAAAGACGTTGCTTGGATGGCAGCAAATGTTACTCCAAAACCGGAAAATTCCTCTCAAGTTACCCATGCCATGGGCACAAACACATTTCCATACCATCACAGATGCTGGCTTTTGAAATTTGCACTGACAAAATCAGCACGGCCCTTTTCCTCTTTAGCCCTGAAGACACAATCTCCATGATTTCCAAGAACAATTTGAAATGTGGGCTTGTCAGTCCATCTCAGGTGAGCTCGGGCACAGAGAAGCCGGCGGGGTTTTTTTTTTTTTATTTCGGCATGATTGAAAATCATTTCATGACAATTTCAACACACAGCATGTATCATGACCGAAAGGGTCGCGGGGGAAGCGAAATCGCTTATCAGAGTCCCGCCCCCAGCTTCCAGAAAAAACATTTTGGTTATGATTAAAATATCATAAAGATTATAAATCACAGCAGAGTTAATGTCCATGTACGCTACGTTTTAACTCCAGAAAATAAGATCATGAAGTTTATGAATATCATAAGAATTATAATTGCAAATTAAGTGAGTGATCATATAACTTAGATTCAAATGTCACTCTTGATCCAAAGCGACATTGTCCCGAAACCCCATTCATGATCATTTGATTTGTTCCAGCTGATTTGGCGTAGATGAGTGGAAGCAGATACCAGATCTATCCTTGGATCTCTTGATCAGTCATCATTTCGTTTCTGGGAGTTGTTGATGTATGGCTTTTGCTTTGCATGGTAACTTGCACTTGTAGATCTAGCGACAAACAGTGTTAACTGACAATGGTTTTCCAAAGTGTTCCTGAGCCCACATTGTCATATCCTTTCCAGAGTAATGTCGGTTGGACACCTGACAGACTGACGTTCATAGGCATTCAATGTTGGTTTTCGGCCCTGCCGCTTAGATGTAGAGATTTCTCCAGATTCTCTGAACCTTTTGAGGATATTATGGACTGCAGATGATGAAATCCATAAATTCCTTGCAATTCCACGTTGAGAAACATTCTAAATACGTTATAAAACTGTTGTACTATTTGCTCACACAATTGCTCACCAAGTGGTGAACCTCGCCCCATCCTTGCTTGTGAATGACTGAGCCTTTCGGGGATGATCCTTTTATTCCTACTGTAATTTCCAGTGTATAAGCCGAAAAATGTTGCCCAAAATTTTGGTCCTAAAAGCAGGGGGTCGGCTTATATAGAAGGTATCACATTATTAAACGAGCTACACTCAAGAGTTCACAAGTACCTCCTCCACATTTTACCGCCAGGTGGCAGCAAACCCAAAATCAATCCTTTTTTTTCCCACTCCCTGGTTATATTCAGAATCACAACCAAAAACTCATCCGTAGATTCTCTCATTAACGTACCAAATTTAAACAAAACCGGCTCAGTAGTTTCTTAGTTTTGTTCAGAAACACACAGACAGACAAACGGCACCGATCACACAACCTCATTCCACCTTAGGTGATGGAGGTAGTAAAGAAAAAGATCCCAAACATTTTAATTTCTCCTGCTTTGAAAATTAAAATAATTGATGCCCATAGAGAGCTAGGCAGCTGCTTAGGAAGACCCCATGGCTTATGATTGTTGGGACAAGGTTAGAGGAGTCTAGGTATTTATAAAACTTCAAAATTTGCATCACCTGGCGTTTCCTAATGATGACTGCGAACAAGCCATAGCCCTCACAAGCTACTTAAGGTCTGAGACCATGGTTAAAGTTACCCGAGAGGTCCAATCTTTTGAGGTCCTCAAACTTTTGCAGGAGGCTTCTTTCCTTTTCTCACTCTAGAATTGTACAAAACAAAAGTAATGAAATAATATTGCTTAAAATGTTGAATAAAAATGTTTTATCTTTAACTATGCCATTCAGAGATTAGCTCTACATGTTTGACTATTGTCAGTAGCAGAAATTTTGACGAGGGGTGCCAAACTTTTGCATGCAACTGCACATTATCTGTTACAAATGTATTTAATGAAATACAAACATTTATTCATTGAATATTTTTTTTCAGCTAACATTTCAAATGTACTTTTAATCTTCAGCAACACTAACGTGAAAATCAAAAGGTCAACATCTAAAGCCAGATTAACATGAAAAAAGTGCGGTGCCTAGGACTTTTGTGCAGTTCTGTATTTCAGCCCTTTTTATAGGAGATATTTTTGTTTAGTTTGAATTTGCATTTATTTATTTATTTTTATTGTTTTTGTTTTTCTCCCAATGAAAACCTCCAGGTTTCAGACGAGTGCACTCCTCTGTTATCATCATCGTTGCCTCAATGCACTTCATATACAGCTTTGTGTATGCATCCAATCAATTGGAGGGAGCCCTTGGTGTACTATCATGCCAGTAGCAGAATTTCTATTCTGGCAAGGTATAAACACATGAACCCATCAGTACACTGCTCAAATGCCTGTGCAGAATGTGACATCTGAGTATGGTATGGCTTGTGGCCTAATTATCCAGTTATTTCGAATCCCTCAGCTGGATTTTTAAAGACACCTTGTATGGAGTGTGGATCTGCATTGATGAGAGGAACAAAACTCCAATCGTCATCAGCATCCAGTGAACTCGCAGTTTAAAATGTATTATTTTTTGGCATATAAACTTGCTTTATTAAAGCAGTAAGCAGGACTGGGCTACCACATACCATCTGTCAATGACTTATCTAAAAAATTTCAATGTATACCTTTGGTCCTGATGTGAAAGGGCTCTTTAATTAAATGGGTCCCTCACATGGTTCGACACTGCCTTTAATTCATAAGTTCATGGGGCTTTGCTCCTCAACTTTCACACCTGTATTTTATTAAAAAAAAACTTCTTGTTTGTTTCCACAATATAAATGAATTTTCTCATGTTTACTTTATGGATTTGGAACAAAAACCGGCATTCAAATACCCTTTTCATATTCTTAGCTGAAGCAGCTGGCTAGGGGTTTTAACCACCCCAAACACTCTTTTTTTTGGAATTTCTGAACAAGCAAGAACAGGATGTAAATTTAAAAAAAATAAATAAATGAATGTGAAATCGAGGCAGTGTACTTTTTCCTTTGTAGTTGGCACACAGTCTTCCTCTTGAAAATTATACTTTTAATCATGTGGCTTGGTGGAGTCTTTTTTTCCTCCAATTCCCCTTACTGCTGAAACACTGCATTGTTTTACAGGCTTACACTTGAAGGGAATCAGACTTTAATTCTAAACAGTTCTCAATGTTTTTCCTTTCTTTTGTAATGCACACTGCACCGTGCAGCAGAAGCATGCAAACTCCGCAGATTCATTGACCTTGAATAAAGTCACCATTTTCAACAACACAAGAGAACTGGCGACAATATTTCTCCCTGATTATGCTTAGCCGTTCGGTGCTTGGGACATTCAAGATGTTAAAAGACAATCTGAGTCATCAATGAAGAAAAAGAAAATGTGCACCTTCCATTCCAGTAATGGGGCTCTGCCAATTTACTCATGCCGCCTTTGGCTCCCATTGCAAAACCTGAGAATTCGAAACTGAAAAGAAGGCCCCTTTCCCAGCTTAACGGAGAGGGAGCTTAATCTTTTCACCTGTATGTTTAGGCCTTTGCTCAACCTGACAAATACACCTGCATTTTGGATGCATTTTTATGGCAACTTAAAATGAAAGAAATTCCGGAGATACAGAACATTGTGTTGTCTAATTTACAGATAGACAGTTGAGGGTGGCTTTTTCTAGTAAACAGCTGTTTGCTGAAGGTGAACATAAGTAATGCTGCTGAATAATTAATCAGCTAGTCAGATCTGTTCTCAGGAGATGGTAAATGATATTTTATACAGCAGTCAAATTGGATGAATAAGTGCAAATATGTAAGTGATTGAAGATGTCCATACCAATAAATACCAATCTGTTCAAAAGTAATATAAATATGTCCAGGACCTGTTCAGTAAAATGGTCAGTAACTCCTTAGAATATTTATTCATACCAATTTACTGAATAAATTGGCAAAGGAAATCGATAGTTTTTTTCTCAAAACCCATTCGGTAACTCTTTGCTAGAGTGCAAATCACTAAAATGAATACAACTACACTACTCAATTTTCCCTGACTCTCTATTTCTAGGTCACTACAGACATGCGTAAAAAAGGGCACTCCCTGTGATATTATTAAGAGATGACTTATATATTGTAAATGTTAATGATACTGTCCTGGGCCACGGAGACTGCAGTCTCAGCAAAGAAGGCATGCCAAACTGTAGCAAATACGTCTTCTTTTTCACCATGAAGGGCCTCTTTCTTCAACAAGAAGAAATTTGCTAACAATTAAACAGCATTAGTGGATGCTGTGGTTTGACAGAAATGATTGCACTGCAGCTGCAGTGCACCGGAGCATTCCATTCCAATGTAACCCCCCATAATACTATCCAAACCTCTGCCCCCATAACAGCATCTTATTTTCATTTAAAAATGTTCATACCACCCAGAAGGGGCACTGCTTGTGTTCAAAATACTAGAGTCACTTCATTGTCTAGAGCATGCAGGTTCAGTAGATGAGGAGATAATCAGCAGCTGAGGCTGGATTTCATTTTTTACTTTTCAGTGCTAATTACAGTCTCACAAACACTGTCAGCTTTCTTTTGTGACAGCATTCTTTTCGTGCAAGGACATTCTTGCTTCATGCACTTTCCTCAGTGTTTCCTGCTGCTTCAACTGCCTTTTAATTGTGACTTAAAATCACAACATCCTTGACTGCACATCTTTCAGCCACACATGAGGCTGAACAGACAGTTCTTGTAAATTACAAATAAAAGAAAAGAAAAATACATTTTAATTACATATTGAATTCTGCCTCGTAGCATTTGACAGGAGTGCAGCACCCTGTATATTCTGGGGTTAACTGTCAGAGGGACTGTAGAGGAAGACATTACACAATGTGTTTTTCTATCTAGAGCATTAAATCACGGATAATGTCAACCCAATGACATTGGAGCTATAAGACCATGTACAACATCTCATCCACTGGCAGCAGGGCTATGGGATCATGAACAGCATATCACACACTAACAGTAGGGGAAAATGACCATAAAGGCATCTTATCTACTGATAGCGGCTGGACCAGATCTATGCACTGGTATTGTAGGCAAATGCCGGAGGCCCCCTGGCCATGAAAGGGCCCTGACAGTGTGAAAGAACATCAACTTTGGTTTCCAACGTGAATTCATAATATTTAGGACAAATTTTAAAGTATTTCAATCATTGAATAATACTGAAAAAAATTAATTCTTTTTAAATTTTTAAAAATGTGCACAACATTCCGGGCAAGAGTATTTCCTGATCAGTGCAGTTCATGTACGTAGCCTACGCAGCAGCATAAGCTAGCAGCTTTTCATCATGCTTTCAGGTTCGAGCCAACCATACCAGTTTGCTAGTTAGCTGGTCATGCATTACTACTGCCAGTTTACAGGGTAAGGAGAACAGCTATTATTAACGTTATATAGTGTCCTGGTAAGCAACTTTTTTTTAGTTTAACTAAAGTTAACAATGAGGTTAGCTGCCTTTTGTGCTTGCTGTCTTATAAAAGCTTTGCTTGGAAAGAGAGACGAAGGAGGTTAGCAAGCTAAAACATGAATTAATGTTACCTAGATAGCAAGCTAAATGAACTACAGCCGAAAGAAAGTTACTTCCCTGTGAGCGGTTGCCGGCTTACCGACAAAAACTGAATCAAAAAATCTGATTTATCATTGTAAATTTTCATTAAAATCAAGTCTGTAGATTGCATTGGTATTAATCTTCTTTTTTTTAATTTTAAATAAATTTGGCATCTCCAATCCCACCCGAATCTGGAATGCCCAATTGGTGAACTATGTACAACACTTACTCGTATGCGACCCCTTGCTGCCGACTCAGGATAGTGAAGACAGTTCGCGGCTCTCCTCCGAAGCACGTGCCTGTCAGCCACTGCTTCTTATACACTCAGTGGTTGAATCTGCGCAAGTTCAGAACGAGGGCGGAGGATACCCGAACATGACCAGGCTTAGAGTCTTCCTGATGAGCGCCCGTCTGGCCAACAGGAGGCGCTTCAGCAACGAACAAAGCAGTTTATTTATTTCCCTTACCCGGCAGTCCCTTCCCAATTTGAAACCCTGTAGCGCGATGGCCAATTGTACACTACGCTGAAAAAGCTGCCGACCACTGCCGGTTGGTACGACCGGGGCTCGAACCCGCGACGTGATTGACACTTCAGCACTGCAACGCAGTGCCTTATCCGAGTGAGCTATCCGGCAGCTAGTGGCAGTAATCTTCATGATTAATAGCTGACCGATTCTCAAAGGCAAAGTCATCAAATTACAGCTAGTCAAATTCACTACTTATTCGTGGCTAGCCAATGCTCAGGGTTAAATGATTGACTTAGCTGAGGAACACCGCAGAGCAATGTTTGAAATATGATGAAAAAGTAGGACTGCCCATGCAGACACAACGACTGGAATGATTTTATTTTCTGAGCTTTCTGACAGCCAGTTTAAATTGTACTCATATAGTGTTCTTCCTCCAGTCACACCCCAATGACAATCTCCAAAAATACTGACTCATGTAAGGTGCCCATTTAATTCGGCAGGGCTAGAGACCCATGAGTAGCATCTCGGCTGGAGGACCATGAATAACATCTCACCCACTGACTGTTTGGTGAAAGGACCATGAATAGCATCTTAACCACTGACAGCTGGGCTATAGGACCATCAACAGCATCTCACCCACTGTCAGCTGGGCTATAGGACCATCAACAGCATCTCATCCACTGACAGCTGGGCTATACAAGAACTCGCACATTTTTTGCCAGTTATTTTAACTGTAATTATCCTCCGCCGCGCGTTTAGCGCGAAGCGGGGGATATAGTATTCAGCTCCGTCCGTACGTCCCGAACATTGTCAGCGCGATATCTCAAGAAGGAGTCAACCTATTTCAATTCTTTTCGGTACCAACCTTCCTACTGGGAATGCGCAGACACCAGTTGGTTTTGGTGACCTAACGGCGGGGGATATAGTCACTTTAGTGACAAACTCTTGTTTTATGATAAATTTACAACAGAGTTCCGCGGATGTTAAGTGTAAACCACAGTTAAATGCGGGCAGGACTCCACTTGCAGTTAAAATAACCAGGAAACAATGCGTTAATTTAACTGTTAAATTCAGTCAGTTCATAACTGTGTAGGACCATTAAGAGAACCTCATCTACTGACAGCAGGGTGATAGGACCGTGACCAGCATCTTATCTACTGATGGCAGGGCTATGGAACCACAAATGGCATCTCAGCCTCTGACATTTGGGATCAAGGATGATTAACAGTTGAAAACTGGGATATAGTACCATTAACAATATCTTTTTGACTGCTCGCCTATAGGACTATTAACAGAATTTCACCCCCTACATGCCTCGCTATAGGTCCATTAGCAACATCTCATCTCCTGACAGCAAGACTGTAGGACTATTAACAGCATCTTACCCACTGACAGTTGTGTTATAGTACTATTAACATCATCTAAGTCACTGGTTCCTGGGCTATAGGACTATTATCAGTATCTCACTCACTGGCAGCTGGGCAATAGGACCAGTAACAGCATCTCACTCTCTAACAGCTGGGCAATAGGACAATAGACCACTTCTAACCCACTGCAATTAGGGCCGTAGGACCATAGCCAAGATTCAATCCCACCCATGTACTGCATGCAGAATACTTATCAAACTGGTAGTGATTAGTAATAACCATGCAATATGTGCACAATCATAAAAAATGACATGAACTATATTATTAATTAGCATCAATTTGTAGTGGCCATGCAAATTTGCATACTGCACTGCAGAATACAGGCAATGAGCAACGTCTATGCATTTTCATGACCCGTACCCTTAATTTGTATTGACTGACAGTGTATACACATACTCAATTGAAAGCAATTGCAATAGTTTCCAGGCCTCACTGATTAATGAAAAGAAACCAAGGGGCTCTTTGCCTCAGGATTTGACTGGTAGTGCATGAAGTTTCAAATCATTAAAATTATATTTCATTATGTTTCTGTTAAGTTTTGATAGAAGCCAAATTATATTAGTTCCAGCGCAGGAAGCCATTTTTAAATAGTGGTGGGCAGGGTGATTTGAATGTGCAATGTGGAGCCTAGGAAAAGTAATATTACAGAGCATGCCTCGTAGGAACATAAAACAACATCAATCAGAGTTATGGAAACCACCCCTCTGACACGGAGCTATGAAGATGGATAACCTGCAACGCTGGTGTATAATTGCACCTCATATTATAGTTTTTCCCTTGTGAAGGTAACCAGTCGCAATGCCTTTTATGAAAAAAAAATCTGGGATTATTTCTTTATTGTCATCTGTTTCTCCTACTAATGTATCCACAAAAGTTACCCAATGCTAACTAGCCATTTGTTTCCCAGTCAGCAACCATTTATGACCCTCTCTCACCACCCCAGCAAACAGACTTCTGCAGTAACCAATTCATTCAAACTCCCTCTTGTGCTCAGCTGATATTTATTACATGCTTTTCACAAACAGTTCAAAAAGCATGTTAAATGGTAAAACTGCTGGCTATTAGGTGTCAAGACAAGTGAATCAATAATTGGTCGGCCGCTGAAACCAACTGCATTAGAAGTCAATCGCAAGACAAAGTTCAAGCCAACTCAGACTCCAGTCAAATCAGCCAAATGTAAAAAATAAATGTTTACAGATTAATCAACTCTTACAAGGCCTATTTTATCCCACTCAGTGGGCTCAAATTGACTCTGTAAGAGTCCAGAAGACTTTGTGAAAGATGATTAAATTGGGTACATTTTACTGTGCATGGGATGTGGCATTCCACAGGTCACCCACAAATTGAAAGAAGCAAAAAGACAGACATATTTAAAGTACAATCACACTACCCTGCATCATGTTTGCTGAATACAATACAATATTTATTTCTTACTTATGTTGGGGTGCTTATTCCTAACAAAGTGACTATTTTGCTCTGGTGCATCACATTTTCTCACAGTGTATGACATGCATTTCATAGCATTATCACTTCGACAACTACTTGTAAGGTAAGTCTTGTATCATCCCTTAATCACCAGAAAAAACTGCAACAAGGACCTGATTTCAATCTCCCTGTGAGATGAGAATTGTTTCTTCTTTTCTCAGCTGATTTTCGCATGTGTGAATGATTCTAAGGACTGTATGATGCTAAAGACATTATTTTATGCCTAATCCTGATTTCAGCCTTAGTAATATTGCAACTGACAAAAAGAAATGCAAGCATGATCCAGATGTTTTCTGCTACGTCTGTGGGTGTTTCACAACACCCAAACAGCATTTGTTGCTGTTTTGATCACTGAATAAAAGCCGATATGTATATGATATAATAAGGAAAATCTTCACTTTTTTTGTGAGAAAACTGGACGTGATAGAAATTTGTTATTTGGTGTTTTTTTTAGTTCAGCATCCTCAAATTAGTTAAAGGAGGAAGGATATAAACGAACCGGAAAGCCCTTGACCGAGAGGTGCCAAGTACACGCTCGCGGAGCACTCGGGGGCTAGATCAGACGTCAGAAGTGAAAGAAGGTACCGCTGGTCAGCCAACCAAGATGTCGATTATTGAGCAGCCCGATAGACTTTTGGACACAGCAACTGTGGCTCGGATAAAGGAGGCGCTTTGGTCCCAAGATGTGATCAAGGAGCTGGTGGCTGCTGTAAAGAAAATGTTGGTGGAATAATAAAGTCAAGATGTCTATGATGCAGGGAAGACAGACATACAAACACATCAGGAAGAGACACAATCCATGAAAGCACAGATTGAGAGACTCAAGGATGATCTTGCAAAAGTGAACACCACTCTACATGATCACTAACAGCATAGTCGTAGAATCTGATTACGATTTAGTGGCGTGAAGGAGATGCAGGAACAGAACACGGGCAAAGTAGTCATCGACATCGTTAAGGACCCCTTGGGCATTGGATTGAAAGGTCTCAGGATAACGCCCAGGCGGAATGAGCAAGACGCTACATCATCATAGAAGCAGAAATCTGAGGTCATCTTGGTGAAATTCGCGACTCACAACATTAAATAGCAGATCAACCAGGCAAGATCGAAATTGAAAGGATCGACCATTTTCGTTTACGAGGACCTAACAGCACCTCGCTCACAACCTCTTCATGGCTCGCGAACATCCATCAGTCATTTGGACATGGACACAAGACGGGAGAATCTACGCCCGGACTGAAGACTGACATGTGAGACGGAAGGTGGTTATCCAAGGTCAACGGGATCTCGAGAGACTAAACTGAACACTAAGCTAAGTACTAACACTAAATAGCACTGGCATTTTTATGTTTATACGCTACCCATGTGTTATGTGCAAAAAACCCGTGCGACTTAATCAACACGCTTTACTATGTAATCATTGGTGCCATTTAAAGAGTTGTAAAGTTAGCTTAAATGTTTTTGACTCGACAGACGACTGGGTATGTGACTATTGTTTATTGCTTGAGCTACCATTTGCATCTGATACATATTTTATTAATTTATATAAATAAATCTTTTTATTGTTCTCTTGAAAATAAAGCTAGGTCAAGACAGAAACTGGAATTTGATTTTGATAAAGAAATATGCGCTGTCTCTCTCTGGAAAGGTTTAAAGTTTTCTCATCTAAACTGTCTGTCTGTTGAAAAATATTGAATTACATATTTTGTGTAAGAAAACAGGATTCAATATTTTCTCTCTCAATGAGAAACATCTAAATGAATATATTGATGATTCAGAATTGTACATACATGGGTTTACTTTGATAAGGAAAGACAGAAGTAGCAAAGGTGGAGGTTTGGCCGCTTACATAAAAGATGGAATCAGTTACAGACTATGAACTTGTTTTGATTTTATTCTGGAATTATGAGTTTTCGAAGTCAATGCACCGATGGTGGAGTAATTTTTTGTTATAGAGTGGTACAGGCCACCCAGTGCTCAAGTGAATGTATTTCAAGAATTTGAGAGATTCCTTGTTGAAATGATAATATGAATATGGATTTTGGGATCCTTGGTGATTTATATTGTGATATGTCTGAGCATAGTACAACTTGGCAAACAAAACATTTGCGTGAGTTGTTGACTTCTTTCCATCTCCTGCAGGTGGTTAGAACTCCCACTAGGGAAACTATCCATACTTCGTCTATTATTGATCTTATTAATACTAAAAGGTGCAAAAAAATTCATGATACAAATGTTATTCCTATATACTTAAGTGACCACTACTTAGTGAACTGTATTTGGGGTACGAAAAACAATAGCCTGAAGCAAAATATGCATAGATATAAGGTGTCTCGAAATGTTGATTAATGCAATACAGAAGCATATATTGAAGCAATTTCAAATGTACCATGGGACCATGTAGAAACACACTGTAATGTTATTGAAGCATATGATGAGTTTGAGCGTAAATTATTCAGTGTTATGAATGAGTTTGTACCGCTCAAAAAGAAAAGAGTAATGAAAAAGGAATCCCCTTGGATAACAGAAGGAATTTTATATTTAATGCGCCAAGGAGACAGCCGAAAAGCCATTTCTAAATTAATTAAGACCCAAAGCAATTGGAAGTTATACACAAAGCTTAAAAATGTAGTTACAATGAAATATCGTTAGGTGCAGAAAGACTATGTAAGTACTTCTTTCCATTCTGGTTATGGGAACTCCAAAGATATTTGGAAAGCTTTGAAGTTTATTACTCCTGCGAAGAATACATCTAATCAAATAGAATACATTGCAAGTGACAATACACGTGTCAAGGATAAAGTGGCAATGTCAAAGTGTTTCAATGTCTATTTCTCTGTAATTGGAGATGTAATTTATATGGGCATTTTTACGCACCCATGTAAGGTAAGGGATGTAAATAGAAAAAGTAGACTGTGACAAGGCACAATAACTTAATTATGGAGTTTTTTGCCAAACGTAAAAACAACGAATGCAAAAAAAGCGGCCTGGAAAACCAGGCCTTCAACTTCCACTCTACAGAACAGCTGCCGTGAAGAGAGCGCTCGAAGGGACGATGAGTGGCAAACGAGAAGGCAAAGCGCGGCAGAGTGTGATAGGGCCGGTAGAGAGCTACGTGGCCCAGCGTAGCATGGCGTCTTAGTTGGATAAATCAGCGCCTCTTAACGAATGCAACCGCCAATAAAGTGCCAACAATCAGCGAGTCATCTTGATGTGGGACGTCCTGCAACTCTTCAAAGAACAGACACACAGACAAGAAATGAGAACACCTACACAGACTAAAACATAGGAGCATAACACCCCCCACCACCAAAAACCAACATCTAATGTTGATCTTCACCAAATGATTCATGGGATCGGGATAACGTGTAAGCCAGGATATTTTCTTCACCCTTCTTGTGTACAATCTCCAGGTTGAAGTCTTGGAGGTAAAGTGACCAATGCATGATGCGCTGGTTGGCGTTTCGCATCCTAGAGAGGAACACAAGTGGGTTATGGTCTGTGAAGACAACAACTGGTACAGTAGTTGAACCAAGATAGCCTTGCAGCACTTTTAAGTTCAACAGTAGAGCCAAGGCCTCCTCCTCACTAATGCTGTAGTTCAACTGGTGTTTCAAGACTTTTTTAGAAAAATAACAAACAGGGTTATCAAGCCCATCTGCATCTTCTTGTAGGAGAACAGCACCAGCTCCAGCAGCGCTTGCGTCAACTTCAAGTTTAAAGGGTTTTCCAAAGTTAGAGCTGCAAGTACCGGTTCATGACAAAGCAATGCCTTAGCATTCTTGAAAGCAGTCTGACAATCAGCAGACCACACAAAATTACGGTTCTTACACAGTAGTTCGGTTAAAGGAAACACGACATCTGAAAAGTTTTGACAGATATTTCAGTTGTAGCCAGTCATCTCCAAAACCTGCATAGTTCCCTCTTAGTCTGAGGTGTTGGAAACTCCAAGATGGCCGAAATCTTTGCCTGAACAGCATGAACCTCACCTTGACTAACCTGCTTACCCAAGTAAATGACAGTGGCTTTGCCAAACTCACATTTGGCCAAATACACAGTGAGACAAGCATCATGCAGATGACTGAGCACAGAGCGAAGGAAGGCAAGATGGTCAGGCCAGGTGGATGTATGGACAATAATATCATCCATATACACCTCACAATGTGACACCCCAGCTAGAACCTTGCTCATGAGGTGCTGAAAAGTTGCTGGTGCATTTCGTAAGCCAAACGCCATCACTGAGTACTGCATAACGCAGTCAGGTGTAACAAATGCAGACATTTCAGCCACCCAAGGTGTTAATGGCACTTGGCAGAACTCTTTTTACTTTCTGATAAATCAAGAACAGGGGAAGATATTGAGGAATATTTGTTGAGAAAGAGCTCCTCATTCTCATTTGAAGATGTGACTGAGGAAGATATTATGATTGTGGTTAAAGATATGCCAATGAAAAATTCTTGCGGAATGGATACTGTACCAAGAACATTTCTAAAACATGTCATAAGCATAATTTCAAAGCCACTTTAGTATATATTTAATCTTCCTTTGCAGCGAGGTTATATTCCAACACAATGGAAGGTCTCGAAAGTTATACCAGTGTTTAAAATTGGTAGTCGAAGTGAGATTGGAAATTATAGACCAATATATATTTTATCTGTCAATAATAAGGTAATTGGAAAGCTGATCTTAGATCAGTTATATGAGTATTTGAATAGATGGGTCATTCCATATCAAATCACCCAAAAAAAATCAAAATTGTCACCCCACCCCCTCAGATTTTGCTCATATTTGGTTTCTAGGGTAATTTTTGCTGGCAAAGCTGAAATTCCAAATATTAGCTCAATCCAACCAGTGGTTCCTGAGTTATGGCCCACCCAATTTGGCAAAAATCGCCCAAAACAGGGTTACCGGCCGAAGTTTGACCACCAATATCTCAGCAACCAGTGGGGCTATCACAATAAAATTGGTGCCTCTAGACTGGGAATTCACCTGGAATCCAAATCTGGCCTTAGATTTGATGTGGGGTAAAAATAAAATATAATGACCTCTTGACCTTGACACAAAACCCGCACAAAATTGTAGCCTCATATGTTCCCTATATTATATATCAAAACCAGAGGTGTATTTTCCCCTTCTCCACTGCCAAAAGCACTTTGCTCATTTTGGCAAGCTGTAGTGTTCCCTGTGGCAGGCGGTAATACTGTCTGTGCACACGAATGTCATGACCCAGAAAGTCTGCAAGTTGGTCTGATTCATTTTCTTGAAGATTTAGTACCTGAGACATTGTAGCTATGTGCTTTTGCAACCTTGTTGATGTTAAGACCTCTGGATTTTTAGCACCACTCTCCCTAGCAAACTTTTGGATGCATTCTCCCCCTCTGTAAGCAGACAAAGCACCTGGTCTGGCAAACATGTAAGTGTTCTCTTTGAGGACTCCACACATCTCACGAGTTTGAACAAGGAGCTCCATGGCTGAGAGCATTGATAGCTTTAGCAGCACAGGGACTCCTCTTCCTCGTTTTCCCCGGATTTCGACTCTGGTGAAGAAATCACACATCTTCTCAAGAGAGGTGAGACAGGCTTCCATGTCCTTGTTGAGTTCTGACTTTTTCCTTGCTATGAAAGTGACCAACTCCATTCGAGACACCTCTCCTTCTATTAAAAATGATCACCTGTGCCAGCGTGACTTTGGCAAGTGTTGCATAGCTGTTTGCAGAGGGTGAGACTTTCAGCATTCTTTCAGCAACATCTTTAACCTTCTCCAAGTGAGAGTCCAAAAATTTTACGTCTTCAGTGAAAGGTAAAATTGGTGGTGCATTCCACTTCAACTCTTTCATAGTGGTTGTTGCGCCTCTGGCTATTAGTGCCTTCCATCTGAAATTTTTAATGGTCTTGAATTCACAAGCGTATTCCACCACAGTGTAGTCTCTGTCAACTGTGGACAAATTTTCAGTCTCTACCAGCTCACAAAGTACACCCAGACTGTGGCCAACTTTTAGGGCTAATGAAGGTGTGCCAAATGTGTTGTTCTCTGGGTTTTACCCAGCCAACTCTTTCACTGCAGATATCACACTGTTGAAGTTGGATGGATAGATGAGTTTCTTTCAGAGCAACTACTAACAGTCGCCCAAGTTCTCGAAGTCTTAGTCTTATTAAATCGTGTCTGTTCTTTCTTGACCCATTTATATCAAAGAGATGTTGTCCAAACTGCAACAGAAGTTTGTCATTTTGGATCGTCCGAGTGACCTCATCATAGGTCATGCAGGAAATCACACTCTTCAAGCCCTCAGCAGTTTTAAGTGCACATTTGGATTGAACTCGCTGCTTCCTAGTCCTGGATTCATCACAGGTTTCTCCCCTTGCTGGACAGATTTTCATGTGCTTCCACAAAGTCCTCTTGGCATAGAGTCCTTGACAGTGAAGACAATGAATAAAATCTGAAGCAGATCTAGCTTTTCGCGGTCTATAGCAGGCCTGGAGCTCTCCAGCTCCCTTACTGACAACAAGAGCATTATAGGCAAAGTTTCCACGCCGTCTCAGAATATTCAACGCATTGTGTCTCTCTTTTGAGTTCTTTGGATATAGAAATGCTCTGGCAACCTCTTCTACATTTCTGTGCACAGCTTACAGGTGTCGTGCAATTTTTGAGGAAGGCTTGAGGCAAAAGAGACAGTAGTTTCTTTTGTTATAAACCCGACGACTTTCAGACTTTGAGGGAGGGAATACTTTGATTGATTCAGAAAGATGTTGGACTCTGATTTTCTTTGGAGTGCTCGAGCTGCTCTTCTCCAAATGAGGAGATGAGTTCCTTCTCTTCCTTGGAGTGTTGAAGTTCCTTTTCTCAGGGCTGGCTCTGGTGAGTTTTTTGCAGGAGCTTCAGAATCAATTGCTTGGCTTGCTGAAGATAAAAGGGGATATCGCAAAGATAGCAGAGGCTTTTTTGCAACTGGATGGAGTTCTGTGTCCACATCAGGCTCAGAGGAACTTCTTTCGGAGCCTGGAGCATAGTCTGAATCATTACAGTCTGTGTAATCAGATTCATCAGGGGATTTTTCTTTATTTGGAGGGCCCTTGTAGGAAAAAAAATGCAAAGGTTATTGCACTGTGTTGATGGACGGCACTTTTATTACATCACCTCTCTCTCTTTTGGCTGTATACAGTATATTTACTTTGAATTCTAAGTTAATGATTATTTGCAAAAAAAAAAAGGTTTCTCAGTTTGAACATTAAACATTTTGGGCTCTAATTTCGTAGACCAGGCGCATGGGGGGTGCGCCGCGCCAACAGGGTGTGTCCAGGCGTATGTGGCAATTTCGTGCCCGGCGTAGCCTGGTGCCAGTACTCCTCTGTCCTGCCTCTGCCCCTCCTTCCAGCGCAAGTTGGCAAAGAAGGCGTGTTTGGGTATAACACAGCCGAGCCAAATCTTCACCAGTCAAATGAGCTCCTCACCTCACCTTTAATGTGTTAGAACATAGAAGGCGACACAGCCCAGTCAAATCTTGCTCACTGGCAAGAGAAACGATGGATGGCGTGTTCCTTTTATTACAAACTGTTGCTGCTTAAAATTTTGAGATTAACATGCATATACAACAAAGCAAGATACGTTACACATTTATTTCCAATATGTGATCTTAACTCAGTACAAGATCATAGCAATCAGGCTGCATTCCTTTCCCCCACTAAAGACGATAAAGCATAAGTGACAATAATAGTGGTCTAGTATTAAGCCGCTTGCACACTGGACGCGAAACGAATTTTTCGCTCGACAGATTGCGTCTTGTGTCCAAAGGTCTGACAGGGTTTTAATAAATCGTTGTGTCCGACAGTCTATTATTGTTTTTAATTTCTTCAAATCTACTGACTCTTTTAGATATTACACGTGAATGTTTGATAAGAGGGTTCAGTTCTTCAAGATGAGTACCGAGAATTTCAATCAATGTTTCTGTTTAAGCTCTGCTCAATTAAGCGAGTAGACATTGGCGCGAGACAATGTACAATGCCTCCGTGTCTGACAGCCAAAAAAAGGACGATTAGAACAGATTGATAACTAGAACGGGCACTCGGTAGAGCGCATACCTTCGCCGACGCCACTGAATCCCTCGCCACTGGCGTTGGTTTCATGCCAATCGGATAAAAATTGACCGAGATATGGCCGAAAGTCGGTTTTGACCTTTTCGTGGCCTTGACCTTGACCTTTAACCCGATCACTCCTAAAATCTAATCGATTGATCCTCAGGTCATGCCAAATAAACCAAAACCACCAAATTTTATGAAATTCCGTTTGGTAATTTTTGAGTTATTCGATACACATACATACACACAGACAGACAGACACACAAACAAATAAATACACGGGGATCAAAACATTACCTTCGTCAGCGAAGTCGCTGGCGAAGGTAATGAAATAAAGAATAAAAAGAAACATTTTAACAACAGAGCAGCCAATGAACACTGCGATTTATTTATTGGCGGGTCATCTTTGTTTGATATCACGTTTGTTGCTGATATATTTTTATTCTTTATTTCGTTATAAATCTGTTCTCATATCAATACTTTTACTTTTTGCTGGCTGCTGGACATGGAGAAATTTGCATTTCGTGTCGGACAGTCTTGATGATTTCTTCACTCTGTCAGTGGTCATGGAATTGATTTGCTCACGCACTATTTTATCTCTGCTGTGGAAATAAAGCGCGAGTCTGTTCGATCCATCTGACTAATTTTAAAAAAAAAGACCGAATAAATACTGATGTCTATCTTCAACGGTAGAAAACAGATGAATAGGCTAAAAAGAAAAGTTGATAGCTATCAATTTGCATTTTGTGAAGGCCGAACACAAACATATTCAAGTTTGCACGTCTAATAATTCCTGGAATACTTGGAAAAATTAGAACTTTTATGACTCTCGGACACGGAGCTACATTAAAGCCCTGTCCAACTATCGCGTCTTTGCATTGACTTTGTCTGTAATCAGTTGTGCGAAAAATTCGTTTTGCGTCCAGTGTGCAAGCGGCTTTAATGAGCATAGAACGCAAGCATTCGATATATATATATATATATATTATACAGTTTGTGGTTGGCTGAGAAAGATGTGAAGTCGTTAGTTTGCATCACATATTCAGTTGCGTTGATTAAGCCAGGTCAAGTTTCAATCGATACAGATACTATAATTTATGTCCTTATTCAGATAGTTACACTAAATAGTGCTTCCTGTAATTATTTCTTGCATTGAAATGTGCCTGACATTCTGTTAACCTGCCTGTGAGATTTCGGTGACGTGTGCGCACTCTGCGCCGGTCAGCCAAATTACCACTGCACGGAAATTTAAACCAGGTTGGAGCTGGCTTGTTTTCTGCGCAACTCCAGCGGAGACTTTTTCTACAAAATTGTCACTGCGTCTTGATTAATATGTGACACCTCCCCCTACTACGCCGCCACACCCATCTCGGCGCAACTTCGTCTACCGAAGGCTGCGCGCCGTACGAAATTACCACTGCGCGGGCTGCGCCTCGCTACGCCACCTGCGCAGCGTCAGGAAATTAGAGCCCAATGTCTTTTCAACTTATATTCAATTGAATACACTGCAAAGGATTTGCAAATCATTATATTCTGTTTTTATCTAGGATTTACATCACGTGCCAACTTCACTGGTTTTGGGTTTTGTAGAAGCTACTGCAAAGCTGCGCAACAATGTTGAGTTCGAGCAGTGGTTTCCGAATGGTGGGCCATCAGAAAAGTCCTGGTGTGCTTTGGAAGTTTTTAAAACCAGAGAGAAATTCAAAATTATACGACAAGTAATGAAAAGAAGTGTAGACATTTTTTGACTACAAGATGCATCATAATGCAGACAAGATGACTCTGTATTGATATAGAGACAAGGCATGACCTTGTCACAGGGAAAAAATACAGGGTGTGCAGCACCATAGGGTGGAGTTATTTCTCTGAGCATTTGATTCATTAATACATGTGTGTACAGACCCTTTAACCAAATATTACCAAAATGGCTCAAAAATGCTGTACTGTAAAAAACACAGCCTGTAAAAAATTACCATAAAAAATGAGATATTCATCAGATGCAGTGCTGACTTAATAATAAAAAAAAGCATTAGATAAATGAAAAATATAAAAGCTAACCTTTGTGCAGATTGATAAAACGCTCTTCGAGTCCAGCCTTATCAATTTTCAACTCAATGTTTTGCTCTGCATCTTGTTGTGGAGTGACTCGTTTCTTCCTCCTCACTCTCTCCATTGTACTTCCAATATCAGCCATCTCATCGGTTGGAGAGAGGACTTACCTATGAGAGTCACCAAGATTAGTTAACAGACTCTCAGTTGACTAACATGGACCATTCATTAGTTTCGTATTGCTTGGACATAATTTTGTATTGATACCGTACCTTAACACTAATGCAGACTATCAACCCTCATAATAAAAGGCAGTGGCTCCATTTATGGCACCGTAATCGGTGATTCTGGGCTATATTTACGGCACATTGGAGTGGGCATGCGTGGCGGGGTCTCCGGGCAAATCCAAAATGTAGGACTCGCATCTGACAGGCGCCTCCGGGCAAATCCAAGATGACGGACTCGTGTTTGACAGGGTTGAAGGGAGCAATTTAGATGATTTAGCCGCCGAAGTTCAGTCAAGAAAATTTGAGTTTAATTTCTGGTGCTGCTATAGATGGTAATCCATGTTACTGAGTGATGACGCAACGGATTGCAACGGCACACGCAGCATACATTCAGGATATTAACATTTTAAAGCCCCTTCTCAATAATAAAATCCGCCAAAACGTATTGGCACCTCCTTTTAAAATTGCACTGGCAAATAAAAAGTCAGAAAAGAGTTAACTACTCCTTTCTGTATATTTCCCCATTAAAAACTACCTAGGTGTACCCTGCAATGCGATGTATCGGAATTTTGGAATATGTGTTCTCAGGTATGGTACGATATTACTAGTGAGAAAGCTGACCGGCGGGGAGAGAGGACAATCGCACTGTGGCACGGTACCGAACAATCGTACCTAGTGCGAAAGCGGTCTGATAGTTTGTATTATAAACAAACGCTCATCCATAGACCACAGATAAGTGTGCTGAGCTTGGTAGCTGCCAGCACAAGTGAAGAAACGTCAGTGCACACGCATGCAGTAAATATAGACCCAAATCACCCTGTAAGGCGCCATAGATATAGCCACTTCCATAATAAAAAAGCTCTCAAAAAGCAAATGCAATGTGTAGGTCATTAAAGTATTAACCATTTTCTATCAAACACATTGATTATTTGTATTATACACACAAGATGAATATATTAAAGTTATTTATAGATCCTCCTTAAAATCTAGTAGTGCTGTCCTGGAACACAATTTTCAATTAAATAATTTGAACAATGTGTTTTCATTACAATACACTAAACACATTGGCTTATATCAAAGTTTCAATCATAGCGGATTGAAAAGCTCAGTTCAAGACCCTCCAAGGAATAACGTTAAATAGCGGATCATTCTTGTCACTGCAATCAGCAAAATCTACTCAAAATTCAATTATTCATTCCCTCCTTGAAAGACTGTATAATTAGTTTTTATCATAAACTGAAACGAAATTCACAAAAAAAAGCTCAGCAAGACCGGCGCGAATCTGCGCAGCGCACCCCTCAACTAATCTGCACGTTTTTCCCTCAAACTAATTAGTGCACCTGTGTCCATCACTCACTCCGCTAGCTTACCTTACCATTAGCCTGAATAGCGCAGCAATGATATGCTGTTACCTTAAGTTGTGAGGACCACTCTTTAATACAAATGGCGACAAAACTCTTTGTCCTTAACTTGGATGCTGCAGTGAGAGGTAATCTAACTGCAAAACCCTGCCTTGAACTTGAAGCAACACAAGCTCCCACTACCTAACATTAATTAGCTAACATCAATGTCGTTAGCGTCAGGGCTAAAATGTCTGGTAACCTGCACCAATTAAACAGAAACTCAGAAGCGGCACATTTTTTACTGATGTCACAGTCATTACACAACTGGCACACTGCACAAAACCCTGCTATTCCAGTAAAATTTTTTGCCTACCTTAAAAGGTTACTCCTTCGTAGCATCCTACTGTCATTCCGCGCAACATTGACCATGGCACACGCGCGGGGCTGCCGGGAGGACACACGCACCTGCTGCCTTTCGGGATTGGGCAATGGGCTTGGTGCACGATTTCACGAAATGGAGGTGGTGTTAATCTTTTCTTTGTAGTTGTGTGTGGATTGAATTGTGCATTATATGAGTGTTTTACACTTTAGTCAATGGGGACTATTATTTATTGAATAAGTCACCAGAATACATACCTTATTCAAAATTGCTATAAAGATATTATAATTAAGCAATTGTTATTATTATTATTATTAGTAGTAGTAGTAGTAGTAGTAGTGGGGCGTTTAACGAAAACTTGCCATTTGCTCATGGGAAATGGTTTAATAAATCAAAAAGTGCATTCTGCAACTGGCAGTACAGGGGAAACACTCTTTCTACTTTGAATAGACACGTGTTAGAACAAATCAATGAATTATTCAAAGCTATTTATTGGCTCTTTCAAAAATTAAGATGAATGATTATTGCCTGATCTCGAAGATTGATATACTCAAAAGTAAGCGAGCCTCTGCAGTTGAACAAATTCTGAAAATTTTTGGTTAATACTCAATAGATGGAGTCTGGCAGATCTGATTTACAGATTGCAGTTGGTTATGAGGACAGGTTTCACTACTTTCATCACCATCACATGGCTACTTTCAGGGTTTGTCCTGTACATAACTGCAGCTAATTGAATTTTTGAACTCCCACCATTTTTAAATAATGAAAAGCATTTAAAAACCATTGTTTGTTTATTAATTCCTTTGTACCAAATTTGAAAATTTGAACAATTATGACTATTTTTATGATGGTTGAAATTTCTTACCTCTGGTTGTACTACCTCTAGTAGTATTAAGTTCATCTACACTCACAAATACTGCTTACCCAGTATCCAGTATTGTTTACAATTTTCAGAATACTGAAACTCATCATGCAGTGCTATATCCTACCCTGTATAGCAAGTTGATCATTAGGGCCTACGTTATATGTAATTTATTAGAAGAGTGAGCAGTTGGCTTGATTTTTAATATAGAAGTCTATAAAAATTTGTCTCACTTCCATTGACCTTTGGTTAAATCAAGATTACATTATATCAAAGAAGACAGCAAAAGATTAAATTAGTTACCATACCATCAGCTTTTACTGCTGTCCAGAAAAAGGACTTAATACAAAAAAATAAAAGATGAATAGAATAGATTAACTCTGCTGAGGAAAGACAAAAATGAAGGATGCATAGTATGAAAACGTATTACCTCAATCCTAGAATATTTGAATCCACGTGACTCTAAATAATGGGGAAATATATTCTGAAATTGGTTTTGTGTAGAAGCTTATCATGATTTATTCCAAACCTTAGTGATCTGTTTCACATCAACCACAGATAACAAAGCTAACAAGTTCTTCACATTTAGGCATACATTTATCTAATTCTATACTCTGCACCTAGATCGAGTTTCTTGAATTTCAAGGCTTTATTGTTGTCAGTCATTGTACAGTATGCCTCTTTAATGGTTTTGTTCCCTCAAACTAAATACTACTGACATTGTGCATAATGTGTTATGATCTGTATTTCTGGTCATGTTGAAGTTCTGTGCCTGGCTTTGCCATGTTTATTGTTCTCTGTGTTTAGCGACCTCTGCCTGTCCCCTGACCATTCTTAGTATTAAGTATTGTGTTTTGGTTATTTTAGATTTCTTGTTTTTTTATGTCCTGATTTATTCTGAGCCTTGCCATGTTTCCTAGCCTTGCCATGTTTATTGATTTCCATGTTTAGTGACCACTGCTTGTTTTATGACTACTCTTAGGATCAAGTATTGTATTTCGGTTATTTGGATTTCATGTTTTATTATGTTTCATGCCATAGTTATCCATGCCATGTTTCCTTGCTCTCGCCGTGTGTATATTCTGCCATGCCATGCCTTGCACTACGTTTACCCCGTCTTGTCTTGTGTAGGTCTTTGCTCACGGTCTCTAGTCTTACGTGCCACTCATTCGGGCGATTTACTGGTTTCTGGATTTTTCAATCTTCCTTCATATCTCATGTTCTTCCTTCCTCTCTCTTTTACTATCTACTAACTGTACTAACAGTTTATTGTTTTCGATAATTTACTAACACATATTAACATAGTATATTTTTACTAACTGACTAACTTGCACTCGGGATTGTATAGCTGCACATACTAATAGACTAACGATCTCTCAGCATTCACCCAATCTGTATCTCCACCCTCCTTGCCTATCACTAATTATCTCTACTGTAGTTTCCACGTATATCTCAGGCTTTCCCTTTTCTTTAGACTGTACACTTTAGTACTCCTTAACCGGAGCTTTTGTTCGTTCATAGGAATGTCTCGTTATCCCTGTCTGCGTTTTGGCATTCGCCAAATTCATGTAATTAGATAATTCCTCACGTGTCGATCCTTATTATTGTTTCATTGATCATACCTGCTTCCCATTGTCATGTGTTCACCCCGGATGTGTATGTAAGGTGTCTTCACATTCAGTTCCTCGTCAGATCGTTATACTTCCTTGTTTCTTGTGCCACGTTTCTCGCCTCGACTCGTGATATTATCTTTCTGACTGGATTGCCCGACTACCGATATTGGTTTGCCCTTTTTGGATATTTTTACTTGATATTGTGTTTGCTGCCCTGGTTTTGGATTTGGACTGTCTTTGGCTTGTGAGTTTGCTTCTCCTACAAACCTACGCCTGTGTACCGGATCCTTTTTGTTGACCTTGTATTTTGTTATTGGTGCCCTGGTTACTATTCTGGATTACGCCCTTTGTACTGTTGCCAGCTCTGTTGGGGGGTTTCCCCCTTCAGAAATAAAGCCTCCTTTTTGCATTTATCTGGTTGTCGCAATTGGTTCATTTCGTAATTCGCAACATAATGACAATAAATACTACTGTGTTGGTCTCCTCTGTGTTCTTATTCTGCTTCGAAGATGAAAAGAAAAGAAGAAGAAAAAGAAAATAAACTAGTAGTGCATGAACTAACTAATAAAATCCCTTTGTTTTGTATCATATTATTGATTCAGTAGATAATTTTCTCAGGTGTCTGTGTTTCACCAACCATGCACTCCACCCATGCAACATGATAAAGAAATGCAAAATGAACCAAAATCTACACATAAAATGATGTTTATTTTTGATATACAGGAAGGTCAGTAAGTTAATTAACTCTAATAATTTGTGTATCAAGAAAAGGCTGCATACACACAAAGGCTACACCATTTTAAACTATCTTAAAATGGTTCTTGGGGGGCACGTGGGTCTGGAGAAGATCTATGTAGGCTAACTAGCAATAGCAAGCTATCAACATGGTTTGCTCCATTGATGGTTCATTCAGACTAAGACAAGTCAATTTCAATATCTTTCAGAAAGAATCAGCAAAGTCATAAATGGAGCTATGAATCAAAGATCAAAATTTGTCTCAAAAACAACAATAATTTATGTATTTTCTATTAGAGATCAAAATGCTTCACGCACTTCAAAACAACCACAGAGGACCAAAGTGCTTTACAGGATAAATAAGACATAATGAATAAAAGTTTGCACAAGAAATAGCAATAAAAATGAAATAAAATAATTTAAATGACAACACATAGTAAAAATAGCAGCCGTAAAATGAGAGAAACAATAAGATCAAATAAAGTAAAATAAAACAATATAAGATGAGAGTCAACATCTCACGTAGTGTTAAAAGCCAAGGAGAAAAGATGCGTTTTTTGGAGCGATTTAATAACAGACAGAGTAGAGGCCTGTCTGATGTGCAGACGCAGATAGTTCCAAAGTTCTGGAGCTGCAACTGCAAAAGCACAATCCCCTCTGAGTTTCCTCTTTGTTTTCAGCACACTCAGGAGCAGCTGATCGGCTGACCTGAGAGAGCGTGTGGGTGCATAAGGGTGTAGGAGCTCCGAGAGGTAGGGGAGGGCAAGGCCATTGAGGGATTTAAAAACAATTAAAATAATTTTAAAATGGATTCTGAAATGCATGGGCAGCCAGTGAAGTGAGGCTAAAATGGGGGAAATGTGCTCATATTTCCGTGTGCCTGTTAAAAGACGTATTGCAGCATTTTGGAGCATCTGAAGATGGGTGATGGAGGACGCACTAACCCCCACATAGATAGAGTGCGTTGCAGTAGTCCAGGCGGGTAGTAAAAAAGGCATAGATTACATTTTCAAAGAGTTGCCTCGAAAGGATTAGCTTTATTTTGGTCAGCTGCCTCAACTGGAAAAAGCTTGACTTCACAACTGATCTGATCTGGTTGTCAAGCTTAAGTTCAGAGTCCATTTTAAACCCAGGTTAGTGACGGTGGGTTTGACCACCTGAGCCAGTGAACCCAGATCTCTGCACCTAATGCCCACTCACTGCTCCAAACGTGATATCAGTATGTCATGGTCCACTGTGTCAAATGCTGCAGTTAAATCCAAAAGGACGAGAATAACACAGTCCCCAGAATCAGTAGCTAAAAAGATGTCATTAAAAACTCTTTAAAGTGCTGATTCGGTGCTGTGCAGTGTTTTAAAACCAGACAGAAAAACCTTGAGAAAGCTATGCTCCTCAAGAAAGGCCAATAGTTGGCAGTGGACTACCTTTTCAAGGATTTTAGAAATAAAATGTGGTTTGGAGATTGGCCGAAAATTGGCAAGAACTGCAAGATCTAGACCAGGCTTTTTAATCAGTGGTTGAACTTCCACATGCTTAAAGCTTAGAAGGACTACACCTGAGGACAGACTGCTATTTATAACAATAGTAACAAACGGCCCTACAGTGGAGAAGACCTCTTTAAGTAGTCAAGGAGGAACAGCATCATCTGCGGAACCTGAGGGCTTAACATGACCACAATTTCCTGTAACAATGACAGATTCACTGGCTCAAACTGGTCAAAAACAGCAGGGCAGGGAACAGAAATTGAAGGGTCATGAGCAGGAGGCACGATAAGACCCCTTGTAAAAGACACCCTTTCAATAAAAAGGTGCATTAAGTTCTCACGGGCAGTAGTGGAGGCCTCAAAACAGACAAAACAGAACCGAGTTGATGGTCTTAAACAAAACCCGGGGCTTGTGACAGTTTGACAGGATAATGTCAGAGAAATATTTATGTTAAGCATCTTTTACGGTTCGCTGATATTAAGACCAGCAGTCTCTCATCATTTGAAAGGACAGTCTGTCCTGCAGTTTGTCCTTCTTCCTCTTGCGCTCAGCTCTACGGCACTCAATGACTCTATGGCTACATAATATGTTATTATAAATAAGTTGTTTGTTTAACACATTTTTTTTATAAAGCAACAGCTATGGCAGGGTCTTACAAAAAAAATCTGGCAATGCACAGTCGTGGAATGCTATGTTTTTAACAGCAACATAATAATGAAATTAACATAGGTAAGATGTCACAATGAGAGCAAGGAGGGTGAACCCAATGCAGAAAATGGCAGGCAGGGCTATGGATCAAGTTTAATTCATAATCATGTCAGCAATAGGCAAGCACAATAGAGCATAAATGACTAAAAAAAAAATTAAATCAGTCACAAAAAAGTCGGAAGGTTAAAGGTACTCTAAGCACGGTTGGTTGACGTCACGTCTGTTGACGTTCATTAATGTTATCAAACAAAATGGAGCTAGCTCGCCCCTCCCCATCTCCACCTCTCCCCCTCTCGTGCTCCCTGACATGAATGCGCATAAGGGTTAGAACAAGTAACCACAGGACTTGGCTTGTTCCTTCTCCTTTTCTCTGTTGTTGGCCAGATGAGCATCTGAAGTCTCCTTTTTGGTCCTGTGTCAGCCATATCAAATTTAAAAAAAAAACTGTTGCTGTTGGCGTCAGCATCCTAGCTCTCCTCTGGCTAACTTCTCTCATTTGCTCCACTCCCGCCAACTTCTACAGTAGGGTTTGGAGAAGCAGGCTCAGTAATGGTAGCTATGTGCTTCCAATAGCTTGCAATGCATAGGAGTGCACATTCATTTAGCTAATAATGCCAACACAGTCTTCAAGTTAGTGCAACTTGAAGGCTTGTAAAAAGAATTAGGTTTCGCAAAAGTTACAAAGAGTGTTTCACAATTGTACTTAACTTTAAGCAAGTTAAATTTATTTAAAGTTAAGTAAACCCTAGTCAGATCCACATCACTTCAGTTGATAGCTAGTAGCACGGGTATTTACATGCTGCAGCAGTGCTTGCTACATTTCTAGGTATGGATAGCACTAGATAAATCCTTAGGAATGTGTGACATAAAATTATTTAATCTATTGGTGACCTCAAGACAGTCGGACAGAACCCATCAAATGTTACCCACAGGATCGAACCACTCCCGAGTACCAATTTTCAGAGCGATCAGTCGAGAAACGGCGAAGTTACAAATGCGAAGTCACTGAGGTCAAAAAATGACATCCGACGCAGACGGGACCCATCCCATGTTACCCGCAGGATCTAATTTCTCCCGAGTACCAAATTTCAGAGTGGTGGGCCGAGAAAGTGCAAAGTTACAAACGCAACGTCACTAACGTCAAAAAGTGAAGGACAGCGTGGAAGGGACCCATACCATGTTACCCGCAGGATTGAACTACCCTCAAATACCAAATTTCAGAGCGATCGGTCGAGAAACGGCGAAGATACAAGCATAGCGTCACGAACATCAACACGTGACGTCGGATGCATACAGAACTCAGTCAAGATGGATGTGCAATATTTAGCTTTTTTGTTGACTTTGAGCACTGGCAGGTCAAAGCAAAATGGTATTATGTAGTCATGGTTGTAAGAGGAGGTCCGGGGAACACCAGATGCAGGAAGCAGAAGTGTTTATTAAACACAAAAACACTAGGAGAAAGGGTTGGCAGACACGCCAGAAATAAAACACCGTGCTCAAGCACTGAACAATAGGGAGAACTAAGGTACACTGGGGGCAGGGGGGAACAGACGTACACTCTCAAAGAGAGGATGAACTAAGAAAACAAAAACTGAACCTAACAAAACTGACAGATACACTGGGAGACTTTAACACGGGGAAAACAAGACTAGTGCGCAGCAAACAGAAAGACTCGGGAACCATACACGGGAGACACTCAGAATGCACGAGGAGCTGAGACTTCACCATGTAGCACAGAGACAATATGGAGGATCTGATCCGTCTGACAATCGCGTGGAAAGCTGGGACATTTATAATCACGAGAGGAGGCGGGGACTCGGAATGCAATCACTCTGAAACAGAAACACATGAGTTTAATAAACATTCACAGGAGGACCGGGTTAACACTAATGACTTGAGACTAGACGCTGAGACGAGCAATCAAGCTAGACGGTTTAGATAAAGGCAATCTAAACGTGACGAGGAAAAAGGACCGCAAGAAAAGCGAAAGGAAAAGCACAGTTTTAAAAGTAGTTAATCAGGGAGCTCAGATTGAAAGCAGAAAAGCCAGAAACGCATACATTCGCTAAATGAGTTAATCAAGGTTAATACTAAGTGACAAAGTATTTACAATCACCCTTAAATACGTGAAGATTAGTACGGGTTAGTAATGTCCTATCAAAGAATGCATTCACTCAGTTTTGCGAGACCCGGAATTAAGCACAGCTGGAAGCAATGAATGAAATACCAAAGCCAAACCGAAAGTAGAAAGGTGATTGGACGACGGGACACAGGCATGCTGAAGGCAATCACGCAACATCACTGGAAACAGATTGGGAGCGATTGTCAGCCGGCTGAAGTGTAAGCTGGAAAATAAACGAGAAGAAAGAAAATCACAAGCACAAAGACAACACACCAAAGGGCAGAATCATAACACATGGTAAAGCTTATCAAATTTATATAGAATGGCCTAGACCTCTCCTCGTAAAAAATTGCTAAATGGTTCACAGAACTCACATTTCACTTGAAAAGAGGATTGATAAAAAAAATTTCCGACGATAAAGCGCATCTGCTGCGCAACTTCAAAGCCTTTTTAACTGAAAATGAACTTTGGTGAGCTAACTAACGGTAACCGTTAACGTCTTAAGTGGGATAGCTAACGTCAGCTATCACTTTGTGATTTAGCCAACATTTCATTTTTATTTGAAGAAGTGGATTTTTATTTGTGACTAGGCATGTTTAGGCTCTATTTTAATTCCTAGGACCATAATGTTATTGTTTCGGAGTAAAAACCGAATTGAACCTGAACGTCTTAGGCTAGCTAGCTAACTGTAGCACTCACCTTTGTTTCCGTCTCCCTGGAAGATGACATGAGAGCTCTGCTCCACAAGTCATATCAATCATCCAAGGGATGCACATGGCCAAACAGTCTGAAGCTGGATTCCACATTAATGAATCATCATCTCTGTTGTAGCAGGTGGCTGAGGCACTAGAAATGAACTTGATGTACAAACCCAATTCCGAAATAGTTGGGATAAAGTGTAAATTATGAACAAAATCAAAATGGATTGACCTTCAGATCACGAGCCAATAAGTTATTTACAACAGAACATAGATTACATTTCAAATGTTGAAACTGAGACAATTTACATTTTTATCCAAAAAATGAGCTCATTCAAATTTTCTATGACTGTATGGGACAAGGCCGAAGACCTTTACTGGATGCCTGTGATCTTTGGGCCCTCAGATGCCACTGCATCACTCACCATCATGATTCTGCCAATGACATTGCTAAATGGGCTCAGGAATACTTCGAAAAACCACTGTCTGTAAACACAGTCCGCCGTGCCATCCACAGACGCCACCTAAAACTCTATCATGCAAAAAGGAAGCCATTGTTGAGGATGATTCAGAAGCGCCACCGTGTTCTGTGGGCCAAGGCTCATTTAAAATGGACTGTAGCAAGGTGTAGCAAGTGTCCTGTGGCCAGACGAGTCCAAATTTGACAATGTTGTTGGAAATCGTGGGCGTTGTGTCCTCCGGGCTAAAGAGGAGAAAGACCACCCCTCCTGTTATTAGCGTTCAGTTCAAGAGTCAGCATCTCTGATGGTATGGGGATGTATTAGTGCAAACGGTGTGGGACACTTACTTTTTTTAATAAGCACCATGAAAGCTGAAAGGCATATAAAGGTTCAAGAGCAACATATGCTCCGCTCCTGATGACATCTATTCCAGCGAAGGCCTTGTGTATTTCACCAGCACAATGCAAAACCACATACTACAGCTATAACAACAGCATTCCTTGATAGTAGAAGAGTCCGTGTGGTGAACTGACCTGCCTGCCATCCTGATCTTTCACCAATTGAGAACCTTTGGTGCCTCTTAAAATTTTGCATTTTGATAGAAATGTACATGCTTGCCATGGATGCACCTATCTAGAAAATCCTATGTCGTTTCATAGATCTCCAACAGATACAACTTCAGTCCAAACTTCAAGTCAATCAGATGAATAGTAATAATTTTCAGAATGCCACAAGGATGAAAATCAGTGGAAATTGTGATTTTCGGTAATTTGCATTTAAAGTCACAAGTAACAATTGAATCAGAGGAAAAACATAGATTCTTGCTGTTTACTGGCATCTCACTGCATTCCTTTACGAATTTTATTTGAAAATCAAAAATGTTGAAATTTTGAAATGCTAACCAGCTAACAAATTATTCTCAGCTGTGAGTTAAGCAGACTTAGCCAACCAGCCACCTAGACGAGGCATAACTGGCTAAGGATAGCTCACAATATTAGCAAGCCAGTAACTGTCATAACATTAACCTGTATATTTCCACGGCTGGATTAAGACAGTTAAGGTAAACCTGCAATTCCCACTACATTCAGTGTATTTAACTGCACTATGTTACAAGAAGGACTGTTTAATAGTAATGTGAATTGGAAAGTGATTGAATGTGCATGCCAACTGCTTTATGCCAACAGGGCAACAATGGGAGGGCCCCCCCAGAGCAAGGTCGGACACATTCCAGGACCACCCCCACCCCCCCGTAGATCAATCAGAGAGTGGCAAAATAAGAACAACTCACCGGTCCCCCCAGGCCAAAATGATTCATTACCCATAAACACAGCAAGCTAATTTTATTCGTCTGATAAAGCGCATGAGCCGCCCACCCCAACCATCAGTGGAAATCGGCCACCTCACAAAGATAGCCAACAAAAACAACAAAATCTAGACACTGAAACCATGCAAATATTGCAATACAGTACATGTCTCCATTACCTCATTTACACTTTTGAATTCATACTTCCAGGCCAGTAAATTGGTATCTCTTACTAAGTGGGAAGGAGGGATATATACACGTACATACAGTGCAGTGAAATAGTATTTGCCGCCTTCCTGATTTCTTATTTTTTGCATATTTTTCGCACATATGTTTCAGATCAAACAAATTTTTATATTTGACGGATATAACCTGAGTAAATACAAAATGCAGTTTTTAAATTTTTAAATAAGGGAAAAAACTATCGAAACCTACCTGGCCCTGTGTGAAAAAGTGACTGCCCCCCTGAACCTAAACCTACCCTCGGCGACAACAACTGCAATCAAAACCGTTTGCAATAACTGGCAATGAGTCTTTCGCCTTGCTGTAGAGGAATTTTGGCCCACTCTTCTTTGGAGAATTGTTTTAATTTAGCCACATTGGAGGTTTTTCAAGCATGAATGGTCTGTTTAAGGTCATGCCGCAGCATCTCAATTGGATTTAAGTCCAGACTTCGACTAGGCCACTCCAAAACCTTAATTTTGTTTTTTTAAGCCATTCAGAGGTGGATTTGCTGTTGTGTTTAAAATTATTTTCCTGCTCACCCAAGTGCGCCTGAGCTTGAGGTCACAAACTGATGGTCGGACATTCTCCTTCAGGATTTCCTGCTAGAGAGCTGAATTCATGGTTCCATCAGTTACAGAAAGTTGCCCAGGTCCTGAAGCAGCAAAGCAGAATGACATAAGAATGACATGACACTGTCTGTCATCTCTATTCATGGAAACACTCCCTTTCACTCAGTGGGTTGGATCAAAGTCACCTCTCCGGCACCTCACCTTTGCCAGATCCACAGACAACAGCAGCTGTCCCCAGGGTGAAGCTGAATGCACTCGACAAAGCTAAGATCGAGAGGAGCTGAAGTGAAGATTCTTCCATTTACTAACAGGAAACAGACAGGAATAAACACCATCATGTTTCACCCCACCGCTGACCTCTCCTCCTCTCTGGCCATGACCCGGCTTAGAGTCTTACTGACGAGCACCCGTCTGGCCAACAGGAGGCGCTTGAGCAACGAACAAAGCTTTTTTTTTTTTTTAATTTCCCATTCCCGGCAGTCCCTTCCCAATTTGAAACCCTCTAGCACTATAGCCAATTGTGCACTACTGCCGGCTGGTACGACTGGGGCTCAAACCCGCGACGTGATAGACACTTCTGCGCTGCAACGCAGTGCCTTAACCGAGTCTGCATTGCCAATCAGGCTTCGCAGTAATTTTGGAGCCCAATGTTATTGGCGTGTAGACAGATAAATAATGCATATGCCAATTTAATTGCTGATATTAAATTTGTTGAAACAAACTTGAACTTAAAAACCAACGTGCAAAATTACTAAGATTATGCTAATTTGAAAAATTCCAAATTAATCATGATTAATCAATAAAAACATGCTCACAGTTCAGCTTACCCACAGTATTGTCAGGATATTTATTGGAATTAATGTCAATTTTAACGAATAAAGATCCAAAAATTAAAAGTCCACCTTGATTTACAGGTGAATCCGAGCTATTAAATGAGTTTGGAAGTATGAGTACAGCTCTCCTTTTCAGGAATACCCCTCTCCCTATCTGCCACAGTTGTTACTGTCTGTACCTGACATCGCTACCTGATGCTTTTCCGTGGCGATGGTAATTTGCTGATTCAAGTTTCTTCAATTACTTTTACCTTTACTTTTTTTTTTAGAATGGGTGAAGTAATAAGCAAGAGGATGTGAAGGCTGTAAAAATCAGTGATCGGAATGAGCTGCCCATGTTGAGTCCACAATATTCCTGTACTGGCATCCTCGTTTCCTCCTAAGGATGCTGATTAGGGAATAAGTGAATAGCGCAAGGATAAATAAGGGAGGCAAATATACATGGAAATGCTGGAATATTTGCAGTAAAAGATAGTATAGGTGAGCTCAAATCGTGACTGAGTGATATAAACACATTTCTATACAAAAAGGGGGAAGAAACAAAGAAAGAATGTCCATAGAAAAATCGCTTGCCGAAATTCCACTCACTTCCGTCAGAGTGATGTTGTTGCGACCCGTCATGGGTTGGACTTGATGAACAGATGGTTGTTAGTTTGAAATCCCTGGGTTGAAAAGAACTGAAGACAGGATCACACAAAAGTATAGGCTCTAGCCAAGACACTTTCGAACTTGATGACATATAAACTAAGACGATCACTGCAAGACAAAGTGCTGTGAAGGATGAGACTAACAGACTGACAGACAAACAAGCATACTAACTGAACCGACTAACATGGTTGCCGGAAGAATTTTGCAAGTAAAAATGGTCGTATGGACACTGCCAAAGAAACAAACTAAACATTAACAAACTCCACTACCAAAATTGAACACATCTATCAGAGTGACAGAAACTCTGTAAACAGGGATGAAATACTGTGATCCCCTGGATGGCTGATATCTGGCTTGGAAACAAAATGTGGTGCAGGGACAGACAGACAAACGGGAGGATGGACGAAAGTATGAAAAGGTACTTCTGCATGAAATGTATATACCGCATCATATCGCATCATACACTCAACAAAAATATAAACGCAACACTTTTGTTTTTGCTCCCATTTGTCATGAGATGGACTCAAAGATTTAAAATTCATTCCAGATACACTATATTACCATTTCTCTCAAACATTGTTAACAAATCTGTCTAAATGTGTGATAGTGAGTACTTTTGCTTTGCTGAGACAATCCATCCCACCTCACAGGTGTGCCACATTAAGATGCTCATGAGACACCATGATTAGTGCACAGGTGTTCCTTATACTGCCCACAATAAAAGGCCACCCTGAAATGTGCAGTTTTGTCTCACAGCAAAATGCCACAGATGGCGCAAGCATTGAGGGAGCGTGCAATTGGCATGCTGACAGCAGGAATGTCAACCAGATCTGTTGCTCGGGCATTGAATGTTCATTTCTCCACCATAAGCCGTCTCCAAAGGCATTTCAGAGAATATAGCAGTACATCCAACCGGCCTCACAACCGCAGACCACGTGTAACTACACCAGCCCAGGACCTCCCTATCCAGCAGGTTCACCTCCAAGATCGTCTGAGACCAGCTACTCAGACAGCTGCTGAAACAATTGGTTTGCATAACCAAAGAATTTCTGCACAAACTGTCAGAAACTGTCTCAGGGAAGCTCAACTGCATGCTCGTCGTCCTCATCGGGGTCTTAACCTGAGTCCAGATTGTCGCCGTAACAGACTTGAGTGGGCAAATGCTCACATTCGATGGCGTCTGGCACGTTGGAGAGGTGTTCTCTTCACGGATGAATCTCGGTTTACATTGTTCAGGGCAGATGGCAGACAGTGTGTGTGGCGTCGTGTGGGTGAGCGCTTTGCTGATGTCAATGTTGTGGATCGAGTGGCCCATGGTGGTGGTGGGGTTATGGTATGGGCAGGCATCTGTTATGGATGAAGAACACAGGTGCATTTTATTGATGGCATTTTCAATGCACAAAGATACCGTGATGAGATCCTGAGGCCCATTGTTGTGCCATACATCCATGAACATCACCTCATGTTTCAGCAAGATAATGCACGGCCCCATGTTGCAAGGATCTGTACACAATTCTTGGAAGCTGAAAATGTCCCAGTTCTTGCATGGCCAGCATACTCACCCGACATGTCACCCATTGAGCATGTTTGGGATGTGCTTGACCGGCGTATACGACAGCGCGTATCAGTTCCCACTAATATCCAGCAACTTCGCACAGCCATTGAAGAGGAGTGGACCAACATTCTACAGGCCACAATTGACAATCTGATAAACTCTATGCGAAGAAGATGTGTTGCACTGCATGAGGCAAATGGTGGTCACACCAGATACTGACTGGTTCTGAGTCCCCAGACCCCCAATAAAGCAAAAACTGCACATTTCAGGGTGGCCTTTTATTGTGGGCAGTATAAGATACACCTGTGCACTAATCATGGTGTCTGATGAGCATCTTGATGTGGCACACCTGTGCGGTGGGATGGATTTTCTCAGCAAAGCAAAAGTGCTCACTATCACACATGTAGACACATTTGTGAACAATGTTTGAGAGAAATGGTAATATTGTGTATCTGGAATGAATTTTAGATCTTTGAGTCCATCTCATGACAAATGGGAGCAAAAACAAAAGTGTTGCGTTTATATTTTTGTTGAGTGTATATAAATGGAGATTTATCCTTTCATTAAATTTAGTTGAGAAATATAGAACGTTATAGGAGTTCTGGCCCGAAAAAGAAGCATAACGGATGGACTCATGGACGGATGGACACACAGAACAATATCACTCATTCCTATACCCCTCTTCCACTTTGAGGTGTGGGACAAAAATGAGAAAGGACTCAGAAAGAGCATACCTGTTAGGATCCTGTTTTCAGACCATGTTTAAGTTTTGTGCCTGGCTATGCCATGTCTATTGATTTTCCTGATAAGTGACCTCTGCATGTTATTTTGACCATTTTTTGTTTGCGTATTGTGTTTTGGTAATTCAGATTTCAGGTTATTGTTATTTTCCTCGCCATAGTTATCTTGCCATGTTTCCATTTTCTTGTCTTGTTTATTTCTGCCATGCCATGCTTTGCACTACGTGTACCCCGTCTTGTCTTGTGTAGGTCTTTGCTCACGGTTTAGTCTTACGTGCCACGCATTCGGGTGATTTACTGGTTTCTGGGATTTCAATCTTCCTTATCTCGTGTTCTTCCTTCATCTCTCCTTTTGCTATCTACTAACAGTACTAAAAGTTTATTGTTTTCGATAATTACTAACACCTATTAACATTGTATATTTTCACTAACTTACTAACTTGCACTCGGGATTGTATAGCTGCACATACTAATTGACTAACAATATCTCAGCAATCGCCCAATTCTTATCTCCGCCCTCCTTTCCTATCCTTAATTATCTCTACTGCAGTTTTCCGCTTATATCTCAGGCTTTCCCTTTTCTTTAGACTATACACTTTAGTACTCCTTAATCAGAGCTGTTGTTTGTTCATCGGAATGTCTTGTGATCCCTGTCTGCGTTTTGGCATTTGCCAAATTCATTAAATTAGATTATTCCTCATGTGTCAATCCTGATTATTGTTTCATTGATCACACCTGTTCTCCCTTGTCATGTGTTCACCCCGGATGTGTATATAAGATGTCTTTTCAAGCACTTCCAAGTCAGATCGTTCTTCCTTGTTTCTCGTGCCACGTTTGTATTCCGCCTTGACTCATTGTGATTTATCTTTCTGACTGGATTGCCCGACTACTGATTCTTGGTTTGCCGTTTTTGGATATCGTTGCATCTGTGTATTTTTGACCATTTTCTGCCCGACCTTGATTTTGTGAATTGCTGCCCTGTTTACGATTCGGACTGTCTCTTGGCTGATGAGTTTGCTTCTCCCACAAACCTGCGCCTGTGTATCGGATCTGTTTTGCCTGATTGCGATTTTTTTGATTGGTGCCCTGGTTACGAACTCTGCTCTGTCCCAATGGAATTCGAGCTTTGGATTAAGGACTCTGTACTGTTGCCTTTTTCTCTGCGGGGGTTATACCCCTTATTCAATAAAGCACATCATTTTTCCAATTTCGTGTCCTCGCATTTGGTTCCAGATCGATACCTTCGCCAGGAGTCAAAATGGCATTTCCAAGATGGTTGCCTTGGCACCAAATTTTGAATTTGAATCCATCCCAAAGTTTATTCAATGGTTCCTTCGCCCATTGCCCACACTTTCACAAAATATCATTGATATTGATTGGGAAAATTGAAGCTTATTGCCTGGACAAAGAAAAAACAGACACACAAAAACAGACATGGGATAAAACATAACGTCCCATCAACTTTGTTGTTGGAGGTAAAAAAAACAAACAAACAAAACTACACAAACCAGAAGGAAAAAAAAATTACAGTGGGTAGCTGCTGTCCTTAAACTAATGTACTAAACAAGATTGCTAATACTGGTGTGGAGAAAATATACAAAACCAAAACCAGTGAAGTTGGCATGTTATGTAAATCGTAGATAAAAACAGAATACAATTATTTGCAAATCCTTTTCAACCTATATTCAATTGAATACACTGCAAAGACAAGTTACTTAATGTTCGAACAGGTAAACTTTGTAATTTTTTGCAAATATTAGCTCATTTGGAATTTGATGCCTGCAACATATTTTTTAAAAGCTGGCAAAAGTGGCAAAAAAGACAGTTGAGGAATGCTCATCAAACACTTATTTGGAACATCCCACAGGTGAACGGGCTAATTGGGAACAGGTGGGTGCCATGATTGGGTATAAAAGCAGCTTCCCTGAAATGCTCAGTCATTCACAAACAAGGATGGGGCGAGGGTCTGTGAGCTGATTGTCGAACAGTTTAAAAACAACATTCCTCAATGAGCTATAGCAAGAAATTTAGGGATTTCATCATCTACGGTCCTAAATATCGTCAAAAGGTTCAGAGAATCTGGAGAAATCGCTGCACGTAAGCGACAAGGCCGAAAACCAACATTGAATGCCCGTGACCTTCGATCCCTCAGGCGGTACTGCATCAAAAACCGACATCAGTGTGTAAAGGACATCACTACATGGGATTCAGAACAATTCAGAAAACCACTGTCAGTAACTACAGTTCGTCGCTACATCTGCAAGTGCAAATTAAAACTCTGCAATGCAAAGCGAAAGCCATTTATCAACAGCACCCAGAAACGCCGCCGGCTTCGCTGGGCCCAAGCTCATCTAAGATGGACTGATGCAAAGTGGAAAAGTAGTCTGTGGTCTGACGAGTCCACATTTCAAATTGTTTTTGGAAACTGTGGACGTCGTGTCCTCCGGACCGAAGAGGAAAAGAACCATCCGGACTGTTATAGGCGCAAAGTTCAAAAGCCAGCATCTGTGATGGTATGGGGGTGTATTAGTGCCTAAGGCATGGGCAACTTACACATATGTGAAGGCACAATTAATGCTGAAAGGTACATACAGGTTTTGGAGCAACATCTGTTGCCATCCAAGCAACGTCTTTTTTTTCATGGACACCCCTGCTTATTTTGGCAAGACAATGCCAAGCCACATTCTGCACGTGTTACAACAGCATGGCTCCATAGTAAAAGTGCGGGTACTAGACTGGCCTGCCTGTAGTTCAGACCTGTCTCCCATTGAAAATGTGTGGCGCATTATGAAGCGTAAAATACGACAACGGAGACCCCGGACTGTTGAACAACCTAAGCTGTACATCAAGCAAGAATGGGAAAGAGTTCCACCTGAAAAGCTTCAAAAATTGGTCTCCTCAGTTCCCAAACGTTTACTGAGTGTCGTTAAAAGGAAAGGCGATGTAACACAGTGGTAAAAAGCCCCTGTGCCAACTTTTTTGAAATTTGTTGCTGCCTTTAAATTCTAAGTTAATGATTATTTGCAAACAATAAACAAAGTTTCTCAGTTTGAACATAAAATATCTTGTCTTTGCAGTGTATTCAATTGAATATAAGTTGAAAAGGATTTGCAAATCATTGTATTCTCTTTTTATCTACGATTTACATAACGTGCCAACTTCACTGGTTTTGGGTTTTGTAAGAGGGCTCACATTTACCCTGGGCCTATTCATGCACCCCGGTCACATGCAGGGCTGGCAATTGGCATAGGCGATATAGGCGTTCGCCTAGAGCGCCATCTGCTGGAGGGGTGCCGCCAATCACCCTTAGCCTCGAGGAAAAAAAAACGAAAAAAAACCACCTAATGCCCACTAACGCCCTGCCTTCGTGTGATCTATCTTGAAATATAGTAACTGTTAAGAAAAATCAGCTTTCTGAAGCAAAAATTTGACGTGATTGATACTATGTAATTCAGTCAGGAACGCCTCAATGGGCTTGCATTGATGAGCATCAATCAAGAGGTCTAAAGTCCTCTAGAACTATAAGTGGGTGAAAAAACTACTATCCAAAGTAAAGCAGTTAATATGTGTCTTCAGTGATGTTAATTATAGTAATGTCAATTATCAGGGCAACACTTGTTATGGGAAGGGGGGGGGGTGCAAAACTCAATCTCGCCTCCGGCGACAAAAGAGCTACAGCTGGCCCTGGTCACATGCACCACACAACAGACTACAATATTCTCAGAGACACATGGAATGCATGAACTGAGGTGCAAACCAGAAGCTTAAGATGAAAGTGCCTTGATGAATTTTTGCTAATGGTGCTGAATGAGGTGATATCTGATTGGAAGAAATGACCAGTGATTATGACACTGATGAAGAGAAGGGATGGAGAGAAAAGTGGATGACAGGCCGCTGAATCCCCAAATGATTTCGATGGAAAACGCAGCCATACACCTGATTAGCACAAACATACACACACACACATTCAGGCATGCACAGAAACGCACATAAAACAAGCAAAACAGAAATAAAGACTCCTATTTCATGTAACAACCCCAGACTACACAAAAGGCTACACTTGCCTTACCATTGACTATGTATAATGTTGTTACTGATAATTGTACAGTCTATTGAATTGCAAATGACAGACAAAGTGGCACCTCTCACTCAGCCAAAGGTTTATTTGAGAGCAGCCTACTATTCATATTTTACTGCTTGATTAATAGACTAATAGTATCATGCTGATAACACTGGTCTCAGACAGGGAGTGGCATTTAACAAAATTAATGTTGATTGAGTGGATTCTGGATTTCCAAGGGATATGTTTTTGACTAAATTGCATAATGAATCTTGAAGTGAAATGACATTTAAGATGATAAGCAAAAATAAGTTTTTCCGCCAACCTCGCTGAGTATAGAAAGGTAACAGAACAAGCACAAAATGTCACAAAGCTTTAAAAGACAAGAATTATTGCAGAAGACTAGCTTCCATGCATACCATGCACAACCAGGGAGTAAACCTGAGGAACTCAGTAAAATACCATTACAGGTATATAGAATCTATTGGTCATAGTAAGTAGCAAATCGTCAGCCTGAATTAGTCACATATAGGGCCAATACTGCAGCCTTGCACATGATATCATGCAATTATGCTACTAGTCTCGCATTATTCATCGAGAAACTACATGTTATGAAACAGTTTCATGATTTAAAAAAAGCTTGTTTAGACTGTGTAGAAAATTAAAATCATTCTATTCATATTTATGTCATGTCCGTTCCTGGCAGCCTGGTGACCACGCCCACATCTTTAATCAAGTCTCCACTTCCTCGTTCCCTTGAGTTTTAGTTGCATTCACCTGTTTCCCAGCCCAATTCAGCTCCTTGCTCTGTTCATTTGTCACTGATCGTCGTCAATAGAACTCCTGTGTTCCGAGCTCCTATAGTTCCGAGTATTGTTAATGTTTGGATCAAAAGATTCCTGCGTTTCTAGCTCCTGCATTTCTCAGGTGTTTGATAACTCTTGTCTATTAGACTCCTAGTTCCGATATCTTTTAATCCTTTGTCCTTCGCGCGATTTTGTATTTCGACTTTGTGCCATTGGCAATTTTTGGATTTTTTCCTTTTTGTTACTTTGGGGTATGGTTTGTTGACATTGTTGACATTTGTACTTATTCCAAGTATTTGAGAATCTGTTTGATACAGCGCCCTCTATAATTATTGGCACCCCTGGTTAAGATGTGTTCTTTAGCTTTGATTAAATTCAGTTATTTTTTCTAAGTAATATAGGACCACAATGAAAAAAAGAGGATAGTCCAACCTTTAATTCAAGTGCATTTATTCAATGGGAAAAAAATCATTAAGAAATAATTATTTTACATCAAATCATGTGTGCCATAATTATTAGCACCCCTGATGTTAATACTTTGTACAGCCCCCTTCTGGCAACAAAACAGCACCGAATCTTCTATAATGTTTCACAAGATGGGAGAATACAGAAAGAGGGATCTTCAACCATTCCTCTTCGCACAATTTCTCTAAATCATCCAGCGACCTGGGTCCTCTCCTCTGCACTCTCCTCTTCAGCTCACTCCACAGGTTTACAATGGGGTTGAAGTCTGTGGACTGAGATGGCCATGGGAGGAGCTTGATTCTGTGTCTGGTGAACCAGATTTGTAGATTTGGCCACATGTTTAGGGTCATTATCTTGTTGAAAGGCCCAGTGACAACTCATCTTCAGCTTTCGGGCAGAGGCCACCAGATTTTGATTTAAAATGTCCTGGTATTTCAAAGTGTTCATGATGCCGTGCACCATAACAAGGTTCCCAGGGCCTCTGGAAGAGAAACAGGCCCACAGCATCACCGATCGTCCCCCATACTTCACAGTGGGCATCAGGTGCTTTTCTGCATACCCATCTTTTGTGTTCTGCAAGACCCACTTAGAGCTTTTTGGCAACAAGCACTCTATCTTGGTCTCATCTGACCAAAGCACACCCAGTTGAAGTCCCAGTTGAAGTCCCAGTACCACTTAGCAAACTCCAGACGATTGCATTTATGAGTTGTGAGTTGAAAAAAGGTTTTTTCCATGCATGCCTCCCCAACAGCTTGTTGACATGTAGATAGCGCCTGATGGTTGTTTTGGAGACTCTGTGACCCCAAAATAACCTTGCGTCCTCTTCCAGGCTTGTTTACCACTGTTGCAGTTGTTTTAAACTTCTTAATGATTCCACTGACAGTAGATATGGGCAGGTGCAGGCGAGTGGCTATTTTCTTGTAGCCATTGCCTGACTTGTGAAGGTCGACACACTTGAATGGTGTGTTCCTTACTTCCTTGGTGCCTTACTTGAATGGTGTGTTCCTTTGTCTTTCCCATGTTGAAGACTGGATAAGAGAAATGGCCTCTGTGTCACATCATATTTTTGCCCCAGGGAAACAGGAAGTGATGAATTACTAATTTAATGTTCCTAGATACTCTGATCAACTTTGTAAACTACTGTAGAAATGACAGAAATACAAATTAAATACACTTCAAATACACTTATTTCCTAGGAATCGTTAGGGGTGCCAATAATTGTGGAACAGGTGATTTTATGAAAAATAATTATTTCTTAGTCAGGGATTTATTTTCTCTTAAAATTCACTTGAGTTGAAGGTGACAATTTTCTACAATTTTCAGTGTGAGAGTATGCTTCTGCAATAAAATTGCATTTATTTTAAGGCTTTTAACGCATCTTAACCAGGGGTGCCAATAATTATGGAGAGCGCTGTATATACTTGTGACTACGACTATTATATAATTAAATATACTGCTTCGTGCACTAACTGCAAATCCTTCTTCCCGAGGGTCCCCTGACAATTTAGAACAGCTGACTATTTTTGTCTCTTAGCAAGGTTGTGGGTTTTCATCCTGCCCGGAGACTTTCTGCGTGGAGTTTCATATTCTCCCACATTTGAGTTGGGTAGGTTCTAATATTCTGATTTCCTCCCACAACAGGCGTATCAGGTTAACTGGAAGCTCTAAAATTGTCATGACATGAGTGTATTAGTAAATGGTGTGTGACGAATTGGTGAGCTCCCCAGGGTGTGCCCCTGCCTTTCACCCACAGTTAGTTGGAATAAGCGCCAGCTCCCCAGCAACCCTCTTGAGGATAATGGATGATGGATGCATGATTCCATTTTTTTTTTAAGAATTCATATTGTAGGGCCAGCCTTATATATTAGTGGTTAAGGAATTAATATGGGTGACGTTGCTTGGTACCCCAAGCTCCAGTACTGTCAGCCTCTAAGCATTGATTTGTACCAAAGATCATCAAATATTTGATGAACTATATATGTCTTTAGTAAATAAAAAAGTGTCAGCCAAATGATAGTTATGAGTGGAAGTTAATTTGCTTACTATCTAAGGGTAAAATTTTAAAGAACAAAAGTCTTGAAGAGAGCAGGAGCCATGCATTTCATTTCAGGTCCTTCAAGGCAACATACAGGTTTACACGCTGCGCGGCTCCTGCCGCTAAAGTTCAAGAGCTCAACCAGCGGAAGTGCTGACAGTGTTCATTTTTCAGTATGGGGATATAATCACTGTCCCATCCCTCCATATTTATTACAAAGAACAGTAATTTGTTCTCCATCTTATTAGCACATTGCATTTTCTGCATGATAAATAAATGACGTGCTGACGAATAATTTTTCTCGATCCTTCTAGACGCAGCCAAGATGGATGCCTTGGCAGCTGCTAGTAACTAAGCAAAGGAGCATAATTCTAAATGGTAAATGACTCAGAAGTAAGAGTCGATGTCCACTTCACAATAAAATGTAATGGACTATCATGGGCTCCCAACACATTCTGAAGCCTTGAGCAAATAAAGTAGCTTAAATCACTTGACAAAACTGCTTTTTATGCATGAGTCTCCAGTTGGTGGTTTCGGAGGATTAACTATGGAAGACAGCTCAAGTGATTTTGGGAGAAAGGATCATTCACACCCTCCTTTCCCTATCAGTGGGACTTGTGCCATGACAACAGTTTGTCCAAGGATATTATAAAAGTGTATGAGTCCTAGTTTTCAGTGCATTCACCAATAACGACGGTTAAAGTGAAATGTTGCAGTCATACACAAATGACTTTGCAAGAGTAGTCAACAGTATATTTTATAATCCTGTTATGTTTCAATTTTATGCACACTCGCAAATTTTTTTTTTTTTTTTTTTGTGTTTTGTTGTTGCAAATTTGTAATATTTTCAGCCAAAGATAATGAGAAAGTAAGTGGAGGGATGTGGTGAGCCCTCCTCTCCCTCAACCACTTCTCCCTGACTCTCAAACTGAGGAGCCACAGCCCTCCGGCAACTAGGGGTGGCTCAAAATGGAGGGAATCCTCGACTGAGGGTGGCTGTGTGCTTTTCCTGAACGGAAAAGGGTGCTTCATGTAGTTAACAAAAGTTAAATCTTCAATCCTGGTCCCAAGTAGTCAGGATGCCGGCAATAGAAAACAATACATTATCATAAAATATGAACAATATACAAAAAAATTTAACAATAAAATCATCATACAACGATACAATTTATGTCAGCATTAATCAAAATAATCACAGACCACAACCTCTGAATCCTTCATCACCTTTTGAATTTCCTGAGTGAGATTAATTTATTCAGTTTAAAGCACTATTGGAACTTGGTCCATGTCCTTGGAGCACAGTAGCAGAGCGCTGTTTTTCCTCTTTCAGTTTTAGCGTGGAGGACCTCGCCTTAAGAAATGCGAGTAGCAGGCAAAAAAAATTTTTTATAAAAAATTGACATAGGCCACTAAAAATTTTACCAGCTAAAGAGCAAATACGACATTTCAGTACTCACTGTAAAACACAGCATATTCTAACACATTTTTTTTTCTTCTTGTGAATGTGTGGTGACATATACGGGTGATAAATTAATTAAATAATTTACATAAACAGTCTAACTAAGGTGTTGGTTCTCCACAAGCTGCCAGATTCAACATACCGTGACACTGAGTCTAGAGTCTATTCCAGTAAAACTTTACTGGAGGGACAGAGTGCCTTTCTTCTAAAACATATTACCTTGTTTGGTGTTTTGACAATGGTGACAGAGAGCTATGTGGGGCTGTATAGACCATAATTCAAATTTTCTTCTCAGATGCACTACCAAAAATTCTACTTCAAGCACAAACTACTAAAAACCTCCCAGACACAATACAGAAAATTAAACCTCTCTCTCTCTCTCTCTTTCTCGCTCACACACACACACACACACACACACACACACACACACACACACACGCAACTGAATACCTCACTCATATTACTGAAAATGAAACCTTTCACACAGTACTGAAAACATCTCACATGCACAACTGAAATGAAACCTCCCGTATTTCTTGCTCAAAAAAATGCTAACAAAGACTCCTGAAAACCTCTCATTCCAAAAAAGTTGGGATGCTGTGTAAATTGTAAATAAAAACAGACTGCAATGATTTACAAATCTCGTAACCCGTGTTTTATTTACAAAAAACATATACAACATATCAGATGTTTAAAGTGAGACATTTTACCATTTCATGAAAAACATCAGCTCATTTTAAATTTGATGGCAGCAACACATCTCAAAAAAGTTGGAAGAGGCTGCCAGGTTAGCTCACTCGGTTAAGGCAACACTATTTTGAAGCAGTAGTGACTACTATGGCGCGGGTGCGATCCCCGGTCATACCAACCAGCAGTGGTCGGCAGCTTTTTCAGAACAGTGCACAGTTGGCTAAAGCGCTGTGGGAAAGCAAATTGGGAAAGGACTGCTGAGAAGGGAAATTTAAAAAAAAAAAGATTTCCTTGTTCATTGCTCAAGTGCCTCCTGTTGGCCAGCCGGGCGCTCGTCAGTGAGATTCTGAGCTTGCTCATGTTCGGGTATACTCTGCCCTCGTTCTGAACTTGCGATAGTTTCGACCAATGAGTGCAGAGATGACAGGGGTGTGCTGGAGGAAAGCCACGGAGTGTCTCTCTCTCCTGAGCTGGTAATAGGGCATTGTATATGAGCAAGCCTTGTACATAGTACTTGGATAGGGCATTCCAAATTTGGGTGGGATTGGAGATGCCAAATTTAAGAGGGGCAACAAAAAGCTGGAAAAGTAAGTGGTACTAATTAAAAACAGCTGGAGGAGCTCTTTGCAACTAATTAGATAAATTGGCAACAGGTCAGTAACGTGACTGTGTATAAAAAGAGGATTTTAAGGAGGCAGAGTCCCTCAGCAGTAAGTATGGACTGAGATTCAGCAATCTGCAGTTGGGGGACGCAGATTTTCAAATGTAGCTTCTAAATACTACCTTTTGGATTCGAGAAGTCGCAACCATCCTCGTTTATTGTTCAGAAAAGCATCTATCATCTAGGGCATTTTCTAAAAGAGTAGATTCTAACTTAGTTAGCAACCTGCATGATTCGTCCATTCACAGACAATAGTTCCAACTATGTAAGCTAGCATCTGTGATTCCGGGAAGCGCAACCCAGGAGAATTCAGAGGTTTTTTGTTTTATCTGCATATGTAATCTGACCTGTATTTCTCTGACTTTTCACAGATGAAACTATTTGTGTTACGAATGATGAGGACTTCACAACGCAATACTTAACAACAGTCGTTCTGAGAAATGTTCTGGTTGTGTTGAACAATGTGAGAGCTGATTGATGGAATGTGAACCCCACAAACAATGGATGAGAGAAAAAAATTGAATTTTTGGATTGATTTTTTGTTCAGTCTCAGAATCGAGAGAGCACTCGGTGACAGAGTTGTCTCACGAATTTCTTCTGTTACCACTATCCATGCATAGTTTACGCTTTCCTCGTCAAACATGGTTAAACAGGTGCTTGCTATTGTGCCTGACAAATCTTATGAGAACACGCTCTCAAATCCCTGATCACTTGAGTAATATTTTAACATTTTTTTTTGTAACAGTGGACTATAATACGCTGTGTATAGACAGTTTATGTGGTGTGTCTATGGCTCACTTGGTCCAGGGCGACAGAGAGTGATACCATAAATGTGCCATAAGACGGACTTTACCAAAGGCTCCAGAGGAAGAGTTGGACGATACCAATCTGGCGACAATGAAAAGTGACTGAGAACCAGACATATATTTTGCAATGAAAGTAGTTATTTAAAAGACTACAACATATAGCGCCCTCCATAATTATTAGCTCCCCTGGTTAAGATGTGTTAAAAGCCTTAAAATAAATTAAAGTTTTATTGCAGAAGCATACTCTCACACTGAAAATTGTAGAAAAATGTAACCTTGAACTCAAGTGAATTTTAACTTAATTTTTTTATTTTTCATAAAATCACCATTTCTGCAGTAGTTTACAAAGTTGACCAGAGTATCTAGGAACATTAATTAAATTAGTAATTCATCACTTCCTGTTTCCCTGGGGCATAAATATGATGTGACACAGAGGCCATTTCTCTTATCCAGTCTTCAACATGGGGAAGACAAAGTAACACACCATTCAAGTAAGGCAGATGTGTGTCGACCTTCACAAGTCAGGCAATGGCTACAAGAAAATAGCCAATCGCCTGCACCTGTCCATATCTACTGTCAGAGGAATCATTAAGAAGTTTAATACAACTGCAACAGTGGTAAACAAGCCTGGAAGAGGACGCAAGGTTATTTTGCCTTACCATCAGGCGCTATCTACATGCCAACAAGCAGTTTGGGAGGTATGCACGGAAAAAAACTTTTCTCACTCATTAACGCAAACGTCTGGAGTTCGCTAAGTGGTACTGGGACTTCAACTGGGACGGTATGCTTTGGTCAGATGAGACCAAGATAGAGCTTTTTGGCAACAAACACTCTAAGTGGGTCTAGTGGAACACAAAAGATGAGTATGCAGAAAAGCACCTCATGCCGACTGTGAAGTATGGGGGAGGATCGGTGATTCTGTGGGCCTGTTTTTCTTCCAGAGGCCCTCGGAACCTTGTTAAGGGGCATGGCATCATGAATGCTTTGAATAAACAGGATATTTTAAATCAAATCCTGATGGCCTCTGCCCGAAAGCTGAAGATGGGCCGTCACTGGGTCTTTCAGCGAGATAATGACCCTAAACATGTGGCCAAATTTACACAGAAATGGTTCACCAGACACAGAATCAAGCTCCTCCCATGGCCATCTCAGTCCCCAGACCTCAACCCCATTGAAAACCTGTGGAGTGAGCTGAAGAGAAGAGTGCAGAGGAGAGGAACCAGGTCGCTGGATTATTTAGAGAGATATGTGCATAGAGGAATGGCTGAAGATCCCTCTTTCTGTATTCTCCCATCTTGTGAAAATTGTAGGTCCTGTTTTGTTGGCAAAAGGGGGTTGTACAAAGTATTAACATCAGGGGTGCTAATAATTGTGGCACACATGATTTGATGTCAAAGAATTATTTCTTAATGTGGGATTTTTTACCACTGAATTAATGCACTTGAATTAAAGGTTGGATTTCATCTTTTTTTCATTGTGGTCCTGAATTACTTAAAAAACTGAATTTATTAGAAGCTAAAGAACACATCTTAACCAATAATTATGGAAGGCAGTGTACATTTGTTTCTCAGAAAATAGTTTCAGTAGATTCGTAGTCATTTGCTCTTACTTGTTGATCTTGGATGTGATGTACGGTTTACGGAGGGTTATAAAATTTGAAGCATCACATCAAGGAATATGTTCAGTCATTGAGCCTTTGCCTGATGGAAATTTAAGGAGTTTGATAAATACAATCCAGTAGACAATTTTGGTGCCTGATTTGGAGATTTAGGGGGGTTTTTATGCATATTCTTTTTTGATTTCAGTCACAGTATATCCAGATATTGTGGGTGATCAGAGAGCAAGAGATCTGTAAGAGATCTGTTATCAAATGTCAAGGCCTGATAAAGGCCTTGTTACCCCAATGTTGTTGTTCATGAAAAGTAGATTGGAAACAATGAAATGTCCATTCAACAAACGTTCTAGGTCTCTGTTACATATATGCAGGGTAACCCATGAAGTTGAATATTTTGAAGAAAGTTGTGGGAAAATAAGTTATTAGGGTGAATTATTACAAATAGCTATGCCCCCTTTTTGCCTGAGTCAGAAATTTCAAAGGCCTGTCCATTGCCTGAAATGACCCGAATGTCTAAGAAAATAATCAGGAAAGTAACAAAGGTGAAGATAAATGTGGAAAGGCAGTTGAAGTGGATTTATGTTTCATTTTAAAACCTTCACAGTTCTTTCGCGAAAACAGAGAAAATAATGAAAAAATTAAGATTTCATTTCCACATGAGCATTCACTTATATTATTTGGTCATATATTACCCATAATATTTGTGAGTTTCACATGATGAATCAGAATTAAACATTTTTGACTATAGCAGTGGCAAAAGGTTAAAGCCATTTTTCATAATTCACTCGAATTACTCCCACCAAATGTTTCTGACTCTGACCATCCTTATTGCATCAATATTGCCTACCCTTAGAATGTTCATTTATAGCACATAAATGCCTTGTAAATAAACACCTTGAATTGAAGAGGGTGACAAAAATTTGAAGATCACACCCTCCCCCCTCCCACCCCCAGCTTATACTCCCTTGTAGACACTCATAATATGTACAGGAACACAAGATGAATATTTTGCTGTTTACTAAGTAGATCAGGGGACACAACCCATAACTGGTTGTCTCGCATGTTCTCAATGAAAGGATAGGAAGTCTCTTCACCAAGTCTCCCTTATCCTGTTCATTTATTTAAGTCTAGATTTGAACTGCATCTCAAGTTCAGTCTTGTCAGGCTTGTGTACTTCTGCGACATTCTTTGGAAGTACCATGGGTCAAGCATAATCCTTCCAGACATGGCTGTAAAAAAATTGAATTTTGTGGTATTATAGTATGAATCAAAGTTATTTCCATGCCCCCCGCCATTCCTCCAACCTATGTATTATCCATATTATCCATATCACTCTGTAAAATTTCACATTGAACACAGATGACCCCTGTTTCTACAGACGTTGTATGGTATTATTTCCCAGCCAGAGGTGCACACTAATATAATATCACATTATTTAATTTTAAATAACCCTTTCACAGCAGTTTCATGGCACAGAGAAGTAATTTATTGTTGTGAATGAGATGTGTTTAATGCCAATTTCCAAGGTCTTTTCTAGATAGTGCCCTACTTGTGGCGGATCAGAGCTCAACAGCCATTTTTAGCGCTGCCTCACTGAAATGCCAATGTCATAGTGCGAACATGGTGTCCCACCCAGTTACATTATAATGACACCAGGCCAACAAGTTATGAGGCTGTGGGACTCAATCAGTGTCTGCATGTCACCCATCCAAATACCGACTGAGCGCAACATGGCTGAACTTCGGTGATGTCATGACAACTGGTTCAACCAAGCTGATGAGCTGCAGCTCTAATTTATCTGAAAATGTATTTACCATCATAATTAAGGGGTTGCCTTTTTGGATAATATTTCACCAGCATGTTATAAAGTACCTCCAGTTCTCCAGTGTGACAGAATTTGGTCAGGCGGCCCAGCGTCTGGTTTAAGCTGTTGTTCATGACAATGTCCTGATGAACCAGAAATGCTGGGGATTTCATCTTAAGCCACTGGACTTTCTTCTTGTCCCCAGCAGACAATGTGTGGTGCTCTTCTTGTTATCCTTGTTTCCTGACCATTGGTGCTCATTGGTGACATGATTCAAGAGTGATATCCATTTCTCTCTGATTCAAGAAAACAATACTTGCAATCGTACATGCTTTGTGTTAATTTGAAGTACATGTATTCATCAGTACTTGTGGACGAGGCCTATTGTAAGCTTGCCAAAAATATGATTAACTGAACATTACCATTTTACCTGGGTCAAATTGTGTGCCTGACGCAAATGTATTGATCAAGTTGAAATTGAATCATAGGCTGTGACCCAATTCAGAGGCTGCATCCATTGAAAGCTTCAAATGAAGACCGGTTGCATCACAGCATCGCGACTCGGCCGTCTCATTTTGAAGGCTTCTTCAAATGCGGCCGATAAATGCGGCGTTCTTTTCGCGGGCAATGAAGGCTGCAGCTGGTGGAACCTGTGATGAATCGAGTGATGGAGGCTGCGAGAAGTGACTTTACTTTCAAATTATGTACTGGGTTTTTAGTTAAGATAGGAGTTACATCTTTGGTAGTGAAAAATACACAAAACCGAGGGGCCTTAAAAGTGGAAAAGTGTTCACGGCATTTTGAATTAGCTACGTTATTGGCTAGCTAGTTGGCTAACACCAGCTACTGGAAGCTGAAGCTCTGCTGATTGCTGCAGACCTATGCATTAGCCTTCGACTCTAAAGCAGTGGCGACTGAACAGAGAGCCGGAAGGGTATAAGCATTCGCTTTAACTGGTAATTAGCTCTGATCTTTTTTCATTTATTTTGGTTGATTAAAGATGGCTGCGTTAACTCTTCCATTATTCAGCTATTTCAGGTGTGGCTAACTCGCTTGTTTCGAGGTAACTCGCCGAAGTGAAGAAACTATGCGCTTCATTTGGATGCAAAATCCTTCCATTCACAAAATTATGAAGCCCATGTGTGGTAACATTAGCTGCTTCGCAGGACATGGCAGTTTATTTTGTGTCATTAAGAGTAGTCTATTTTTTTTTTATTGGGCTTATTATTTATTCGTGTGAACACTCCACTAAAAAGAAAGCTGTATCGTTTACTGCCAATTAATTATTGATTTCAATAGATAAGGTGTTACTCAAAGACAATGATTAAAAACAAGTCAGTAATCACACGCGTCAAGGGAAATCTTCCGCCCCTCCTTTTAAATTTAAAGGTTGAAATGTCGATTTGTCATGGCTAGACTGTGGCAATTATATATGTTTTTTTTTTCCTATGCACGGGATCAACCGTTAACTTATACAGCTTGAGAACCCTGCTTGATTTTGTCTGAAGTGAATTATCTTTTCTTAGTCCAATTCAAACATGATAATAATACGTGATTTGCCAAACTTGAGCCAATTTATTTTAATCTCTGTTGCTGCTTTTGATGATGTGTGAAGAAAAGCTTGCTAAGAGTGTTCGTTATAATGAGGGAGCAAGGAGCAGATGACAGCATTCATCAAGCTGCGGGGGGAAAACGACGCCCTGTTCACCGGGGCAAAAAATTCTGCTAATGTAGCTTGGAGGTAAGGCAACAATAGCCAACTTGCAATATCAGCATTTGACTATCTTGTTCTTGAGGTTACTGCTAAATTAACTGTCATGTTAACGTTCCTAAACTCAGTCCTGGTGCCCCACTGTGTATGCCGGTTTCTGTTCAACAAATGCAATTTTAAAAAGCTGTTATTTTGTGGTAATTCACTGCATTGTATGTAAAGAGCAGTTATTTACCATCTTGAGCCACATTTTGATGGACACCTCTATTTTGCCACGAATATTGAAAACCCATGAACGTACTTATTCTGTATTGTGCGTTTTTTTTTTTTTTGTCAAGTAAAAAAATAATCGGATAAAATTGGACTGAGAAAATCAGTAAGTTCCAAATTATGTTGCTGACCACAGGTGTTTTCAGTTATTTGAAAATAATTTTCCTAAACTTAATAAAATTAACATGAAATAAAACAGACGTGACTATTGTTGCCAAATTGTTAGGTTTTTTTTGCCTTGCGTCGTATTGATTGTTTCATGTTGTTTAATTGCTTTGTTATAACGTTTCCCTTTGCAGTTATTTATTCTAGTTTCTAATTTATCTCAATGGGGATATAACATTTTTATTCTTCATGGCATGTATAGATTTTTCAAATGTGGGTGAAGAGGATATATAACTGCTCAAAACATAAATACACAAATCAACAGCTTGTTAAAATCCTAAGATTGTAATTGTGGTTGGAACAAAAACCAGCATACACACAGTGGGGCACCAGGACCTAGTTTGAGAACCACTGTGCTATACGAAGATCATAATATTTAAACAACCAATAGATGGAGCAATCCCCGTCGCCTTCATTATGTGCCTTCAGACCAGTGACTGTCACCTTTTTTTTCCTACTCCATCTGAACTGGGCCATCTGATTTTATGATTTCTTGCATATCTAATATTCTTGCATTTTCATTTGTTAAAAATAATTGAAATGTGTGTCCCTTTTCTCCTCTGTGATTAGAACAATAACTAAGAAAATGGACCTGCTGGGGAAGGTCACTCCCCTACAGGCCAAAAAAAAAACAAGGTATTTGCATGTGATTTTAAATTTAAGATGTGTTTTTATCATCAAATTTTATCTGTGAATTGAAAGTAGGGGATGGAAATTAAGTTATTCATGTGTATCACTCCTGCAGTATTCCCATCTGAATTCATGTTGTCTTTCGATGTTCAGTATTTATTATTTAGAACTTTCAGCACATCTATGTATACCAGTAATTTTTGATTTAGCAATAGGGAGTCTATTCATGAACATAAAAAAAAACAAATTATGATAGTTTTTTTTTCCCAATATGCATTATTGAGTATTACTCTCAGTAAACAAGTGGATTTTGGTTGGTTCAACACAAAGCTGTAGATGAATTAATTGTTCAAAATGAAGTCAAATTGCTAAAAATGGACACTTCTAGCCCTTATTTTTATGGTCATGAGTGCAGTACGCAGAGGCTCATTGTGGCTTATAATTATACGATAAGGCTGCTTCTTCAGGTTACCTGATGGCATAGTGCCAGTCACTCTTACCTGATTATTTGTTTTTGTTCGGATGAAGGAAAGAACATCATAAATGCTTTTTCCAGCTGGAGGACCTGCACTTGTACTCATCCAGGCTCAGAAAACATTGGAGAGAGATCTTGTGTATATGCTGTTCATTAATTTTTAGATAAATTGTTGTAGTTTTATTGTGCATGTCTCGTTGCTTTTTGCCATGGATCCTTAAATGAGCCTGAAATAAAGTCTGCATTGAAGTGAAACAGGTTTTTCTGAAATTTGTGTGTCTGCTATAGTTTTTGACCATTTTAATTGATTTTCTCTACCATAGGATTGTAAGTGTCGAGGGTCAGGAGAGGGTGTTGGAGGGAAACCCACTGCTGAGACTTGGCCTTGGTTTGTCCTTATGGACGAGGTGTTGGGACAGAGACACTTCACAACGCCCCCTGTCCTAATTGGCTCCATCCCTGAGGAGACACCAGGTCCAAGTTCAGCAGTGGATGGCCAGGAGGAGGAAGAGCGACAGCGGAGAGCAGCAGGAAGGAACAAGAGAAGGAGAGAGGGAGAGGATGAGCTCATAGAGCTCTTAAAGGAAGATATGAGGTGGCAGAGAGAGGGAGAGGAGAGGAGAGGAGAGGACAGCTCAGGAGAGCAGAGAGAGAATGGACAGGCTCTTTTCCATTCTTGAGAAAATCGTTAAAAAAAAAAACAATTAAACTTTTGTTAAATCTATTTATTCTCAGTTCATTTACAAATGACAACTATTTACAGCTAAAACATACAAAATGCATACAAAATATAAACAGTCCTTAAAAAAACCTCTTGAAATAATCTGTACAAGTTTATTTACATTTTTTTCAGCTGAGCAGGGAGTCCTTGTTGGGGCTGCTGGACCTGGACGGGCTGCTACAACGAGACCCTGGTATGACAGTGAGCGGGACATTGTCTGGGGTGGTCTCCAGTGTGCAGGGGATGAGTCTCTCCACTGTCCTCCACATCGTCCATTGAGTGGGTTTGCAGGGCTTGGGCAATCAATGGCTGCCATGTCACGAAGATGTTCAGAGAGGCAGAGATTAAACGGTGCATACAAAAATACTACTTCGCAACCATGTTTGAACAAAACAAAATATTACCACTAAACATTTTAACAGGAAAAATTGTTCTGAAAACATTTTCCATAAATTGGAATTGTAGCTTTACTATTCCTATACTTGCCTGTTATAAGTAGTCATGGTCATGAGGCACCTCTTCCAGGGCAGTGACCTCAGCAGACAGCTGGTCACGCCAGACAGCAACACTGACTGCCTCCAAACCATGCTCCCCCTCACCCTCCCCCACATCCTCGTCCTCCGGGGCCATGATGTCACCAGCCCCAAGGCAGATGTTGTGGAGGACGGCACACCCTGTTATCACCTGCAATGATAAAAAAAAAGTCGGTTTGGTTCACTCTTATTCAGCATCCTAAAAAAATCCAATTGAGGGAGAACTTACATGAGGTACAAAGGTGAGGTGAGGAGGAAGATGGCCCAAAACCTCGTCTTCATCATCCCAAAGAGACGCTCTATAATGGAGCGTGCCCTGGAGTGACGGCTGTTGAAGCGCTGGGCTCCCACACCTTGGTCTTGTATAAAGTGATGAGGGGGAGTGGGTGTTCGAGACACGGATACCCGCCGTCTGCGAGGATAAAGTGCCCTGGAGGAGGGTAGATTGACCTTTGATACAGTGGGCTGTGCCAGAGCACCCTGGAGTCATGCAACTACCCAGGCCAGCCCACATACGTGTCGATGAAGCGGCCCTGATGGTCACAAACAGCTTGCAGGATCATTGAGGGGAACAGTTTCCTGTTCCTGTAGCTGTGACCATCAGGACCGCTTGGTGGCTTGATGCGGACATGGCAGCCGTCGATTGCTCCTGCTGGTTTGGAGATGGCTGGGTGTCTTGCCAGCCCTGCGAACCCACGTGATATGTGGCCATGAGGTGTCTTCTTCATTAAAAAAATCTGTCCAATATCAGGACATTCGGGTTGATCCAGCAGTACTGGGGTCGGGTCTGGTTTTGGGAAAGAAGAAAGATTGGTAATTGAACAAAAGCTTGATATTTGTTGTGGAGAATTTGGACAGCTAAAATTCAAAGCCTATCAATCTGCTCAGCCCTTTTGAATATTACAATAAGATTTATTTATTATTTTCTGTAATGGAAAAAATATGTAGAACCTTCTGCAAATGAAAAGTATGACTACTCCGCGTTTTTGCATTTTACTGCTGTAGATGCTGAAGGTTGAGCTGATTTCAATTAAATGTACTTCTAGGTTTTGTAATATGTGATGTTCCACAGGAAAAGGGAGTATAAGGGATTTTTTATGTTTTAGAGAAAAACTGTTTTTATGTGTTTAGTATATGGTAAGGGATCATCAGATACATTTCACTCAATTTCACCAAAATATCCCTTATACACCCTTTTCCTGTGGACTGTCACAAATGATGAGCTGAACATCCAGGGATCGCGCTACCCGCTCGCCAAATCGCCATCGGCGAATGTTGCTTCAATCTGGCGACTAAAAACCTGAAGATGACGAAAAATGTGGCGAAGAGCATTATTTTGCTCCAGCAGTACATAGAATCAGTCTTCCTGTCTGTCATGCATATCACCTCTCATATTCCCCATTCCACTTCAAAAAGTCTGCTTCAGCCCCTCCCCTCAGTGATATTCCTATACGCACTCCGCCGGGCCGCCTGCTCTCAATCTCTCTTTTTTTTTTTTTAAGAATCTGTTTATTGATTTTTTCACATAGAGAGAAAAAAAAAAAGAAACAGTGGTCCAACAATTCAGTGTCACTTTACCTGAGCCTGAAAACATGACTCAACCCCCCACTCCCACCCCCAGCCCTGGCACCTACCCCCTCAAGACATACAAAAGGCAGAAAATAAGTTACATGGCAAAATAAATAAATTATAATACCAATAAAAAATGAATAATTAAGAAAAGTAATAAGTAAGCTGATAGGGGAAAAAAAAAATTTTAAAAAAGACTAAAACAGGTGAACATCTCATGCGTAGGTATATTGTTATAATTCTCATCTCAGTCCAAAGAGATCTGACAATTTGTATTGTTAATATAAGACAAGAATGGGTTCCACGTCTTATCAAATAAAGCAGTCTTTCCAGACAGGGTCTGTCTGATCTTCTCCAGCTTGAGAAAATAAAGCACTTCTTTGATCCAATGTGTGTAGGTGGGCAGGACAGTGGATTTCCATCTCAACAATATTAACCTCCTGGCCAGCAGGGTTGTAAATGCTAATAAGTCTTTTTTAACAGGAGAGAGAGCAAAAGGAGGAGGCCACACACCAAACAGAGCAGTCAGGGCATTAGGGACGATATCTTTCCCGATTACCTTAGATAAAGTAACAAAAATTTCTGACCAAAATCTATTCAATGAGGGGCAGCTCCAGAACATGTGTACGTAACTTGCTGTGTTCTGTTTGCATCGGTCACACAAAGAAGACACTGTATTGAACATTTTTGCAAGCCGAGCTTTGGTATAGTGAGCTAGATGTAGGATTCGACATTGCATAAAACTGTGTCTAGCACAAATTGAAGACTTATGCCCTCTCCTCTGGATTTCTACCCACTCCTCATCTAGGATTGTCATATCTAAATCCGACTCCCAAACCTTTTTAAGAGTAGCGGAGGGACCCGGACAGAGGTCATAAATATCTGCATATATTTTCGAGATCGCCCCCCTCAATGAAACAAGAGGGCACAGGAACACCTCAATATTTGAAGGATTCGGGAGAGCCGGAAATTCTGGGAATGCGGTACGAGCCCAATTACGGGCTTGAAGGTACCTAAAAAATTGTCCCTTAGGGTGCGAAAATTTATCAACTAGTTGTTGAAAAGATGCAAAAATAGCGTCGACATACATGTCTCTAATGGTTTTTATGCCCAACCTGGCCCACCTGGCAAAGGTATCATCCAATAAAGATGGAGGGAAGTTGTGGTTAGCTGATAGAGGCGCCCCAGCAGAGAGTGTATGTAGACCAAAATGGCATCTAAACTGAACCCAAGTTTTTAGACAGGAAGCTACGATCACATTTTTAGTATAACCAGAAAAGGAGGATGGAAGGGGTGAGTATAATAAGGCTTTCAGAGACACCGGATGAGCAGACGTCGCCTCCATAATCAGCCATGGCGGAAGAACCTCAATATCTTCACACCGAACGCAATAATTTAAGTTCCTTACGGTTGTCGCCCAGTGATAGTACAGAAAGTTCGGTAATGCCATTCCGCCTGACGCCTTGGGCCTTTGTAATACTTGGTGGCTCAGCCTGGGAGTCTTTTTGTTCCAGATAAAATCCAGGAGAAGACTGTCCAATTTACGAAAAAATGAGAGTGGGAGAAAAATTGGAATGCATTGAGATAAATAGAGAAAACGCGGAAAAATATTCATTTTGACTGTATTAATCCTAGCAGCAACAGAGAGATTTAGAAGAGACCAACGTTCAAAATCAGACTTAATTTGCGTAAGCAGAGAGAGAAAGTTTCTCTTATACAGATTAGTCAGTGTGTCAGCTATATACACTCCGAGATAGACAAAGCCAGAGTTGGCGACCTTAAATGGAAACTGTTTAAGAGGATACTCTTTTGCTTCCCTGTTACTAGCGAATATTTCACTTTTATTAAGATTCAGCTTATACCCCGAAACTTTACTAAAAGCGTCTAGAGCTGAAAGGGCTGTGGGAATGGAACGCGCTATATCGGACAGAAGCAGCAAAAGATCATCCGCGTACAAAGCAACTCTCAATTCTACCCCATATCTCGTTATACCCCGGATATCAGGATTGGATCGTAAAGCAATTGACAAAGGCTCCATCACAAGAGCAAATAAGAGGGGGCTTAATGGGCATCCCTGTCTTGTAGAGCGGAATAATTGAAAATATTCAGAATTAATGCCATTTGTTCTAACAGAGGCAGATGGAGATGCGTATAATAATCTGACCCATGAGACAAATTTTTCCCCAAAGCCAAATTTTCCCAGAGTAAAAAACAAATACTCCCACTCCACTCTATCAAACGCCTTCTCCGCATCCAGCGCGACCAAGACTTCAGGCAGGATGGATGGAGAAGGGTTATAGACGACATTAAATACACTCCTTAGATTGAAAAAGGAGTGTTGGTTATGAATAAACCCCGTTTGGTCCAAAGATACAATCGAGAGAAGAACAGTTTCTAATCGCCTAGCAAGCACTTTGGACAGTAATTTAAAGTCCACATTGAGTAAACTAATTGGTCGGTATGAACCACATTGTAGGGGGTTCTTACCCTTCTTTAAGAGCAGGGAGATGCAGGCCTGATTTAATGTACGGGGAAGTATACCCAAATTGAAAGACTCAGTAAACATCTCTAGCAGGTGTGGGGCCAATTGCTTCCAGAACAATTTATAAAAATCAGGTGGAAAGCCGTCTGGACCAGGGCTTTTACCATTTTGAAGGGACTTAACTGCTTCTGCCAGTTCATTTGCTGTCACAGGGCGTTCCAAATCCTTTGCCAAATTCTGATCTAAAGTAGGAGTGTCAATTTTATCGAAGAAAGAGAGCAGGTCTGGAGGGGTATTCAAAAAATCTGATGAATACAACAATTTATAAAAATCTGTGAAAGTGTTATTAATTTCTGCAGGGTCTGATGTGATTCCTGTACCAGTGTCAATTCGGGTGATCAATTGAGAATCAGAAATTTGTCGCAACCAATGGGCCAGAAGTCTGCTGGTTTTATCTCCCTGTTCAAAGAATCGTGACCTTGAACGAAGTAAAAGCTCAGTAGTGAACTGTGACATGATGAGATCATATTCTGCTTGCAAGGACCTTCGCTCTTTATAGGTTTCTGGCTGTTTGGATGTAGCATATAAAGAGTCTAAAAGAGCAATGCGCTGAGATAACTTAGCTAATTTTTTCTCTCCTAGATTTTTTCTGGTAAGTCGTGTAAGAAATAATCTCCCCTCTTATGAAAACTTTCATTGTCTCCCACAACACGGAGGCTGTCACATCTGGAGTTTTATTAATTTGAAAGAAAAAATCAATCCGTTCACTGACAAAATTAACAAAGTTGTTATCCAACAGTAAATGTGTGTCTAAGCGCCATGGTGGTCTTGTATTATTAAACTTCTGAAAGAAAATATTCATGGACACGGAGGCGTGGTCTGATACAACGATCGCATCATATTTGCAGTTAGAGATATAAGTGAATAACCTGCTGGACACTAAAAAAAAGTCAATATGGGTATACGTAGAGTGAACATGTGAGAAGAACGAGTACTATCTTTTCCCTGGATTAAAGAATCGCCATGGATCCACAACATTAAACTCTCTCATAAAGGCTTCAACCACTTTGGCCGATTTGGATTGACCTGCCGTGGTACGAGCGGAGCGATCTAAGGAGGAATTTATCCAACAATTAAAGTCCCCCCCAAAAATTAATTCATATGTCATAAGATCCGGTATCCTTGAGAAAACCTGTTTGAAAAAGGACTCATCGTCCCAATTAGGGGCATACACGTTCGCAAGAACTACCTTCACATCAAAAATACACCCTAAAACAATTACAAATCTACCTGCAGGGTCTGAAATTGTTTGGGCATGAACAAAAGGGATATCCCTGTGTAAAAGAATAGCTACCCCCCTTGATTAACTGGAAAAAGAGGAAGAGTAAATGTTCCAAACCCAACTCTTTTTCAACCGTATGTCATCCACACCTCTCAAGTGGGTTTCCTGCAGATAAATTATATGGGCGCCGAGGTTGCGCAAATAATGCAATACCTTGCTTCGCTTAATTGGATTGTTTAGGCCTTTGCAATTCAGATTGACAAAATTAACATCTCCACCACCACCAAGAGGTGATCTCTTAGACTGCGCCATCAAAAGTCAGAAGCATAAACACAAGCAAAGAGAATGAGAAAGCTAAGTATAAGTCTATCATCATAGTAAACATACAGGTAACACAAATCTGGAAGTGAAGGGTAGGTGCCAACTTCCCCTCCCCATGGACTAATTCAACAAACAACCCCCCCAGCTCAGAACAGAGCACCCTCCCTTTATCCCCTCTTAGCAGAAGCATCCACATGGTGACGCGTGCTACGCCCTCCCTCTCTGAAACGAAACCTGTCGTTACCTGAAGTGTAACCATACTTCTAAACGACCATAGGGAATGTTAAACTGAGCTGTCCCGTGAAAACTAAAAGATCAAGAAACACAAAAAGGTGCCATTAAATTAAATATAAAACTAAATAGCTCCATATAAGTGGAGCAAACTTCAGTGCAGTGATATCATTCAGATGAGTACATAACAAAAAACAGCACCTATACACCTTAAACTGAAGACCCATTTATAATCACAAATAAAGTCAGGGTCTGTGTTGTATTTAAAAACAAGGAAACCAGCCGCCCAGCACTTAGCCGGTGTTGAATGCAGCAAGAGTAGGAGCAGTCATGATTTGCTGTAAGGAAACAGACATAAAACAAAGCAGCGCCCGCCAGCTGGAAAGATAACGTTAGTCACCTTATGGATCCGAGTTCTTCTTCAGTTTCTTGCCAACGAACTCCAAAGCCTTGTCCGGGTCCTCAGATTTGTGGGTCTGGCCGCTTGACAGGGTGATGTGCAAAGTAGCGGGGTACCGGAGGCCAAACTTAACATTACCACAGGCGTGGAGCTCCTTTTTCACCTGGATAAAGGCTGCCCTCCACTTAGCCACCGCCGGAGTGAAGTCGGGGAAAATAAACACCCTTTTCCCGTTGTGCAGCAGGGGGGAAGCCTCACCAGCACGGCGCAGCAAAACATTCCTGGTTTGAAACAGTGTCACCCTGATGACCATCGGATGCGGCGAGTCGCCCTCCTTTGGTTTAGCTCGTAGTGTGCGGTGGGCCCTGTCAAGGCCGGGTTTCTCCTCCAAACTCAAAAAATCCTTTAGGAATTCAGCCATGAACTCCGTGGGACGAGGTCCTTCGGTACCCTCGGGCAGACCAACAACTCTAATATTGTTCCATCTAGAGCGAGCCTCCAGATCTTCACACTTGTTGCTCAGCGTCTCCACCGTAGCCGCTAGCTTAGCCACGTTAGCTTGCATGCTAGTTAATGTATCACTATGCTCACTAGCCGAATGCTCTAGAGCGCTAATTGTCTCACTTTGCGAATCGACTCTGTCCTTTAGCGGTTTCAAAGCAGACGCCACTTCTTTCTTAACTGATGCCGATATGATTGCTTCAAAATCCGTGAAAATTTCAGTCCGTAGATCGTCCATCATCACTTTAATACTGCGTAGCATCTCCTCGTTAACCTCCGATGTCACCGGGGAGTCAGGTTGCGGTTTACTCCGGCCGGATTTAGCAGACTCATTTTTCGCTCTGGAGGTCGACATTTGTCCCGAAACGGTAGTGAAAAAGAGATATAACGAATTCTTCTGCCAGTGCGTAGACGTTGCAGACGAGGGACAGACTTTATGTCGCAGTTTAAATATTTTAAAAGCACATTCCCGCGGAGCCTCCGAGAAACACTGCCTACATCGTGCGCTTCCGGAAATGTTCCCCCCGCCTGCTCTCCCTGCTCCACAATATAGGTGCAAAATGGGAGCAAACTGTCATAAGACTGGCAGGAACCTACCATCTATACCCAATTATCGCTTCCATACCCAAGGCTCTTTATCATTATTATTAAAACAACATTGCAGTCTCTTATGCATAAACTCGGATGGAAAGACAGTGTCCCCCCTCATCCAACCAGACTCTCATATTCGTTGCCTGTTCACGTCATGCACGGTATTTGAATATGCTCGCTCCGTGGCCAGACTTTTTTTCACATTGACTAGAGTCATTGACAGGACCGGACTTTACCGATGTATTTTCTTTTCTTTTGCGTTCATTAGTCTTAAAGGAAATCTGACCTTTTCTAAGTAGAATGTGTTTCATGCAAATTCATGCTGCAAATTCCACCCAAATATATTTGCAAAGCAAAAAATAAAGGTTTCCTTTAGCACCTCCACAATTCTGCTCTGACTGACACGGGTCCAATGCTCGGGACTCTTGGGTGTTCGTGTCAGAGATCGAAAGGTTCTGAAAAGGTATTAATTAATATGTCTCTAATTATTCGAACAGCGACTTGTAATAATTTATAAATTGCCTGCATTAATACGGACGCCTAAAAAATTGTATTATTAACCTCCGCCGAGGAGGTTTATGTTTTCGGTGCCGTTTGTTTGTTGGTTTGTTTGTGTACAAGATAACTCAAAACCTAAAGGCTGGATTTTTATGAAATTTTCAGGGTAGGTGGGTATTAAGTCAAGGAAGAGGTGATTAAATTTTGGCATATCTAGGCCAAAGTACTGCTGAGATATACTCCAAAGTTCAAGATTTCAAGTCTTTCCAATGGGCCAGAGTTCCAATTGCCGTGCTTTTGGCTTTGCTGCCCCCTGGCGGCGGAGGTTCTGCGCTCTCTGAGTGCTCCTCTAGTTGTATTATTAAATTGTATTAAGAGCAATCTTTGTGAACAGAAGAAATAAAGATAGATTTTTGTCTCTTTACATCCTATATTTTTTCCTTAATTTCAACTTGCATTAGGCTGAGACAGGTAGAATTTGGCTAATTAAAATCCTGTTTGGCTAAAATTTTGGCTCAAAGGTTTATGGACCCACAGCTATCCCTGTTAATGTATCATCTTTTATGGTGCTAATCTCTTTTGTAATGCTTAGTAGACGTGTAGCTGGTTATAAACAATGTATATCAGTCATCCTGAGGTATTTGTATCTAAGACCTGGCCTGCGCGGAGTCGGTGATGTCGCGAAAGTCAGTTAAATTTTATTCTCAAAGGCATGGAAGGAGTTTCAAAACATAAGATACAGGGATTTTGCTGTAATCCAAGAACGTGATTTCGTGAGCGTAATTTCCTCTCTGGACAGCTCCTCCCAAGATCTTCACAAGATCTGGATAAACCTGATATCAGGTTGTGCCTTCCAATTAGCACAGATAACCTCTGTACTGGACCTGCCCACACCGGAAACTATTCTAGCAGGCACTAACAACGGCAGTTTATACTATTTCTTGGTGGCGTTGACACTTTTGGAAATACAAAAGAGGTGCATCAGATGTGCATCAAACGCAGGCTTTGTAAAATATCTAAAGATAAAGCCTGTATCAGTCGCAACTGTCCGTGACTCACAGACACAGAAGCAGTAAGTTGCTTTTACTGCATAAGCCAACCTGACGTGATAACCAGTTTATTGTGGCTGTAGCACAGCGGCTAACATAGCCAAGTGGCTGTAGCTAATGTTTGTGTACTAAATATGCAAGTGTGATATCAGGGGAAATTCTACAGAAGGTGTGTGAACATAAACCTCATTTGAAGCTAACTTTCTATTAGAGCTGTCGCCATAATTTATTCGCGATCAATTTAAGCACAATAAAAGTAACTGCCACTATGAGGCAGACAGACGTGATCGCTTATTACCTTTTCTATGACACATTCCTAATGCAGTCATTTGAAATGCTTCCGGGAAGAAAAATGTGATTTGAAGTCCACTAATTACCAGCAAGGTTGGACAGCCTCCATGTCCTTGGCATAATTAGCTCACCTTAAATCATTTCCCGCATACCTTTGCCTAACTTGCAATCAAGCCATTTATTCAGCCAACTGACTAATCAAAATCAAAATGTGGCGTATAATGATTAAGAAGTGATAATGAGAAGCAGATGGACTTAACCAGGTTGCCGTGTTAGATCGAAAAAATTTCAATAATCTGAATAAATCGCAGACCTCTGAATTACACCTTTCATCAAGGAATTTTGTATGCATTATTAAAGATAATTCTAAAAAAAAAAATGAAGTTATTCAAAGATGGCCCTGGTGTTAAGAGCTTAAAAATATAGGCTAAGTGAAGTGGAAAACATTTTGTGAAGCATACCGAACATGAATGTGAGAGAATACGTTTGCATTGCAAGCAATAGTCAAATGCACCGAAGATTTGGCAATTACCGTTCAGGTGAATCTTTGCTGCAAATTTGAGGCATGTATTATTAGATAACTGAACGAGAGTAATTTAAAATAATGTAACTCATAGCACTTGATTTAATTAACTTTTGAGCATCTAAATAACCAACAGTGAAGATGGAAAACATTTTGTTTAAGTGTATAGAACGTGACATGTAAATTGTTAACGAATTTGAAAATCTTTCAATATAACGCGGCAGCCTGGTTAGGTCTGTCTGGTTCTCATTCTCTCTTCTTAATCATTATTGTCCCCCGTCGCCCTGCGGAACGGGGGACATAGAAATGCTGTTCGTCCGTCCGTCCGTCCGTGCGGGAACAGTGTACTCGCAATAACTTTTGACAGCTTGGATGGAGGATCACCAAATTCACACCACATATGCCTCTCATGAAGGCCTTGCTCATGTTCAATGATGATTGACCTTGACCTAGTTTTCAAGGTCTCTGAGCAAAAACATGTGAAGAACACTGTACTCGCAATAACTCTTGACAGCTTTGATGGAAGATCACCAAATTCACACCACACATGCCTCTCATGAAGGCCTTGCTCAAGTTCAATGATGATTGACCTTGACCTAGTTTTCAAGGTCACCGAGCAAAAAACGTGAAGAACACTGTACTCGCAATAACTTTTGACAGCTTTGATGGAGGATCACCAAATTCACACCACATTTGCCTCTCATGAAGGCCTTGCTCTAGTTTAATGATGACTGACCTTCACCTAGTTTTCAAGGTCACTGAGGAAAAAGATGTGAGCTTCAGAAATAATTTTGATGGGTTGCGTGCCATGTTTTTGGTGCAATTGGAACCAGTTCTGCCAATAGGGTTTCAACGTCTGCTTCGCGCAATTATGCCGATCCATTCAAAACGTTCTATCTTTGTCAAAAATGGACTTAGAGGCATAATATAATGACATAATCCCACAGGATTAAAGCTAAGAACCAATTCTGTCTAGTTGTACATACACAAGTTGCATTTCGTTACATTGGAGTTCTCAGAAACATCTATAAAATTTATGTTCAAATTTTCCAATGATTTAACGCATGTTTTGAGGGTAGTCTGACAAATCTCACCGTAACTTGCCCAAATTCACACCGATACAACTTTTATTGTGCTTGTTTGATTTGTGATGCCATAAGCTTTCATTTGGTGTATAATATTTAGTTCTATCTTATAAATTGGTGATTCCATGTCTCGATGAATTTGGTGCAAATTTCTCCAATCGCGCACTTGAAAAACTGGATTTTAGAGGGTACCCTTAAAAAAGAAGTGAAAATATGGGTTGCATCCCAAAATTTTCAATGTTAAAATGGATATTCTTATTCAGTAGACTCAGGAGCTTCAGAAAAACATAGTTTCGTTGAGTGGTGGGGGGGTGCACGGTGACCCTACCTAGCTCACGGCCTATTATATGCAGTAATTCTGATTGGTATGCTTGTATTACTTCGGTAAGCATCAATGTGGCAGTTTCATCATAACGTCACCCCAGTGATCGCTTCACTTATCCATGACCTGCAGAAGTGATCGATTCGCTAGCTCCACATAAGCAACTTGTCCGCACTAATGGAACTTACAGTGTTCAAAACCTGTATTATGTTCATAACATAACCAAGCTCTCTCTAGCTGTCGCGTACTATCCATAAAGCTGCTTTCACATCAGACATGAAACAAATTTTTTGCAGGACAGATTAGCCTACACTCAAAGTCAATGCAAAGACGCGAATACAGGCGTTATGTGCGTGTTAAGCAGCTTTCACACCGGACGCGAAACACATTTTTGGCGCGACAGATTACATTCAGTCATGACCAATTATCAGCTACTGCATGTTAGTTTGCGTGCTCTGCTAATTAAAAATGCTTCTGGTTAACTTATATGCAGCAATTCTGATCGGTATGCTTGTGTTACTTCGGTTAACATCAATGTGACAGTTGCATCATATCGTTGCCTAATTGTAGCCACTACAGTTAAAGCTAAACTGAGAGGCGCGGTATTTTGGGCTGCAATTAGACCAGCCGAAGATTTTCCAAAGCTTGGGTGCATTTTTGGGTGCTTGGGAAATGATCGCTTTACTTATCCATGACCGGGTCAGCCTGATACATCTCCAATGGCTGGGCAACCCAATGGCCTCAGCCTTGTCCCACATGCACAGAGATTGTTCCAGTTTCTCAGAATCTTTTAATGATGTTATGCACTGTCAATGATGAGACCTTCAAAGCCTTTGCAATTTGCCATTGAGGAACATTGTTTTTAAAGTGTTCCACAATTTATTTTTTACGCAAGCCTTCATGGGTTGGAGAGCTTTTGGCCATCTTTACATCTGAGAGACTCAACCTCTCTGAGACATCCCTTTTATAGCCAATCATGTTACACACCTGATACCAGTTAACTTAGTTACTTGCTAAATGTTTTCTCAGCTGATTCTCTTCCATATTAATTGCTTTTTCAGCCCTTTTTTGCCTGTGTCTCAACTTTTTTGAGACCTGTTGCGGCCAGAAATTTTCATTTTGTGGATAAAAATGTAAAATGTCTCAGTTTTCACGTTGAAATGTTATCTATGTTCTATTTTAAATAACATATAAAGTAATTGCATTTTAATTTTATTCACAATTTAAACTTTGTCCCAACTATTTCTGAATTGGGGTTGTAAATGAAGGGTGCCAATCATGATTAAATATTGATATTGTTGAAATTTATTTTGTATTAAATGATTGCTATTGTTTCCATCGTTACATTAGCAATGCATGTCACACGTTGATATATTCCATTTCACGATCATTATATTGCTAATATTTCTTTGGTATTGTTAGGGCAGTGCCAGGCTAGGGAACCAGTAATTTTGGAGTGCACTGTATTTAGCTCGACTCATGAAAAGAAATGGCAGTTACCATAGTTTTAGCGGTAAATTACAATCTTGAGGGGCAAAAAGTTGCTTTTTTATGCAGACATGTCTCGCTTAACCAAAAGATATCAGAAGATATGAAAAACAACTAATGTAAGACCTGGGGTTTGGGGTTACCACTTTTTCATAATGAGCTGCATTTTTTTTTTTTAACTCAGATGGGGGATGGGGGTGGAGGGTGGGGGGGTTTAACCCAGTGATTTTCCGTTTTTACCCACTGGTCCCTTCCAGCATGAGTAGAAGGAGAATTATGGAGGATTTCTGTTGCATTGTCCTCCAGATGGGCTTTCCTGTGGGATTTAGAACAGTGGCATTTCAGAGAGCTGAACTCAAGATTACCTGACTTAATAAGCACAACTCCTTTAATGCCTCTCTGAAGCAGAATGTCTCCCGCTACCTTTCCATTTCTACCCGCAGGAATCTCATGACCAAGGGCTATGACTTCTTTCCTTCATTTCAGTCACTTTATGCAGTTCAACCACTTTTCCACCCTGAGAAATGAGAAAGAATCACCACAGGACACTAAACTGCAGCTGACATCCAAATCGAAGAATAGGAACTTCTCTTGCTCAACCTCATTTCCATCAATGTCAGCATGCTTCAATGGCTTTGAGAGATGGATAATAAATATTTAACCACTAAAATGACAAATGGGCTTGTTTAAGTGCATGCAAAGAGGGGGATAAACTGCAATGTAGAGTCAAAGGGGGAGTACCTGTCCATATACTGGGAGTTTTACTTTTGTGATCAAATACATATGTGGTGAAATCACAGATTCTCAAAATGGAAGACAGTCACATTTTCAACTTCATCTGGAATGCCAATACATTGGCAGAAACATTCTAGAATTTGCAGTTTATTTACAGATCCAAACCATTTGGAGTCATGGCATCAATAAATTTACTGAAATAATATTTGGCAGGGGATTTTTTCAGTCCAGGTGATAAGACACATTGGATAACCCGATCACATTTAGTTTCATTACCTCCGCCAAGGAGGTTATGTTTTTGCCGGGGTTTGTCTGTCTGTCTGTTTGTGTGTTTCTTAGCAACATAACTTAAAATGTTATGGACGAATTTGAATGAAATTTTCAGGAAACATCGGAAATGGGACAAGGAAGAACTGATGAAGCTGGGGGGACTCTACTGCTTGGCGGAGGTCTGCGCTCTCCGAGTGCTTTTCTAGTTTTTGTTTCGTTAGTTGATTCTCATTATTCAATTACTGTCTTGTTGCTTTGCCCCTCCTTCAATCAAGCAAGTTGCGAGGGGTTTACTCTTTGTGGTTCCTTCCATTATCAGTATCTTCTTCCCTGTGCTCATGTTAGCTGTTCTCTCATCATTTGTCTCCCATGTCAGAGTCACCATTTCTCATTCCTGTGTCGCTTACACCCCATGGATTTTACCATTCGCAATCTGCTCTAAACTGGACCTTTGACCTTGCTTTACCCAAACACCTGGGACCTTTTGTATAAAACAGTGCGTAGGAAAGATCACTACAGCTGGCGTATGGATGAACGAATAGTTGTCTGGGGGAGGGTATTGGAGGGTGTGCCCTCCCGTTGGGGGGGCTTGAAAATTTTTTTAAAAAGAAGCATAAATGGTGGCATTTAAAGCATATTAATTTCTTTTAGAAAAGACCTGAAAAGAGAAAGTTTAGCAAAGTGTCACCATATAAAACTTGAATACTTCTCACAAATAAAACAAATCTGAATGAAATTACAAAATTTTTTAAAGTAGACGTATCGAAAATGAGCATCACATGCAATGAACAAAAATGCAGCAAAATTGCAGATAGGCATATTAACTCCTTTTGACAACAACAAACTTATAGATAACTTTGGCACTTAGTGAAGGCATCCTCAAAATTGATTATTTTACATTGGTTCCAAATAATTATATCAATTTGCTAAGTTGATCGAAGAACAGATTTCAGAAAATTTAACTAAGTATTTCAGTGGCAAAATGAAAAATCTCAAATGTCAATTATGAAAAAAAGAAACAGTAGGAAACATCTGACAATTCAAACAATTTCATCAGATATGACAAATATTGCAAAAATAATGAACACAAGTAAAAGCAGTCACTGAGTCCTCCTGTTTTTATAAGAAAACACAAACATTACTTAAATAAACTATCATGTGGCAAAAGACAACAGCATATTTCTGATAGCATAAACTCAGAAAATAAGCATCTACTGTTTGTCAGTGTCCAAAAAATACACTATTCTGCAATGATGAACACTAGACCTGGCAAGTTCATCTTCTCTAAGCACTAACTTGAAGATCATGTACTATTAAATGCACTAAATTAAAATTAGGAAGACTTGAGGTGTGACTTTGAAAACTTCTTAAGCTACGGTCGTTTTCCTCAAAGAATTAAAAGATCATGGCACAATCAATATAAACTCAGGGTTTAACATAGGCATTCAAATATGGGAGTCATGATGACCCACTGTAATTTATTTGGGGGTCATTTTAAAATTCTGTGAGTCAGCCCTGAAAATATTTTCAATATATTTTAAAATATTTTAAATTTTGACTCATAAAATTATTTAGGGGGTCATTTACCAGGAATGTCATGCTACACCCATAAACTTATACATCAACAATCAATATAAACATGTACATCAACATTGCACAATGAATATAAAATTGTACATCAACATGTCACAATCAAGATGAACTTTGACATGAATCTAAAATTACATTTGACAGAAAACTCCACATGCAACATGTTGTTACAAATAATAACAATTATTTTCATACATTTGTTTGGTGACCAAAGAATTTATACACTTGTGTCTATTGTAATATTATATTACTTCATCTTGAGTTTATACTATATGTTGAAAGAAAGAAACAGGTCACAATTTAGAACACTGTAAAATCACAATACTTTAACTTAATCTATTGGAGTTACTTAACAATCGGTCTTATGCATCTTGCAGGTTACCATGTTCACAGCTTAGTGTGCCCTGGAGACATTTATACATATTCAGAATCAGTAGCATTCAATTGTCTATTCCAACTCCTTTCTTTTCCCACTGCAGTGTTCCAACCATGACCCTTCCCTGTATTTTCTTTTGGTCATGTTTTACTGGAGGTGGAACAACCCCACAAGTCTGCTGCTTCTCTTGTGTCTGTGTCTGCCTGGCTTCTTTGGCTTCTTGGCTCTGCCTATATGCCCTTGACAAATTTTGACACAGACGTGGATTGACCTTTGCATATTTTGGGTCCTTGAAAAAGAACATCTTCACGGAAGTCTTGCCTCTTGCCATCAGTTCATACTTGACAGTTTGAATGGCACTGTAGGTCTCGATTCTCATGTTAGCCGAGGAATCGTCAAGGATGTCTCCCATTGGGTTGAAACTAGATTCAACCATGGGACCATGAAAACAAGAGATCACACCTTTGACTACGGAGGTCAAGAGAGGGTAGCATCCAGTGTTTTGAACCTTGGCCCACCAGAAGTCCAGCTTCCCCTCTCCACATGCAAGAGGGCCTGGCAAATTGTCATCAATAGTGTACACTCGTACTTCAGCATCGTACTCATCTAAGCTGTCTTCAGTGATGATGTTTGTCACGAGGGATGGCAGCAGGTTGAGATGCTGTAGTGTCGTGCTGTGCTGTCTCACTACAGAGTCCAGGGCTGACATGGCCTTCAACACAGGATTGTTGATAGGCATCTTGGGGAGGATGGCACTGCTGCAGGCGATGTATGCTTCCTTCGCTTTCTCTTGTCTTGTCTTTTCCATACTGTGCCAAAACTGTCTTATTTCCGATGAAAATACCTGTCAGAGGCTAATGGTTGTTGGGGTCAGACACGGAAATGTTGACTAGTTTCTTGGGTGAGAGTCCTTTTAACACCTCAGGCTTGATGTAGTTTGTGAGGAACCTTGTGGCCAGCTGAACTTGCTCATCGTGGAGTTTGTCCACCTTGGTGTCCTTCGACTGGAATAGGACCACATACTCTTGAGGTGTCCCAGAACAGCAGTGTACAACTGAAAAGCAAAAGATAAAAACATTAACAAAATTGTTAAAACTCTGTGGAATATATGTGGTACAAATTAACCAAGATAATTTCCTGGACTTGCTCAGTATAATAAAGAGATGGATGTTTGATAAATAGCTTGGTTCCATATTGAATATAATTTGCAAAGAAAAAAAATAACCAAAAAGATGTGTGATGGGTGTGGAGTATCAGACGCCAAACGCAGTGGCTAAAATTAAAAGGAAAAACAGCAGAGAAAGGAGAGACACAAATAGAATAATAATGCGAGTCTCGAGCTACCAAAGTACCTAGAAGTAGTCCGAGGTAGAAAGCAAAGCGAGCTCAAGGAGACGAAAGGAAAAGGGAAAATAAAACAAAGATTCCCTTGCTCTCTAACACTTAACCTCAAGTATACAGCTAAAGTCCCTGACAATTCTCTTTCTAGAGACCTTACCAGCAAAAGCTCAAATGTATCACTGACATTCTCGCAACGGAAGCGAGGCGGAACTAGATCTTAAATAAAGTCCAGACAACAACCTAAATTAATGCCAGCTGGCCCAGGAATCCGATAGGGAACAAAACGATATCATCCCGGATGAGAGCAACAAAGAAAGCTCTAAACGCCTCCAAACCATGACAAGATGTGGTTTAACATCATATCAAAAATAAAGTCTTGCAAAATAAAATGAAAAGTGATAATCCTTGTAAATAATGTGTTAACAGAACTTAATGAGTAACTAAAAGCATTATACAAATTATGAAGCTTACCTGTATAATCAAACAGGTCTTGGTCCTCAAGTAGAACAGCTTCTCTAGGATTCTCTGCTTCCTCTCTTTTCCTTCAGCAGTCATGTTCTTCTTGAGGATCGGCCGGAGTAGTTTCTAAACAGCAGTCTGGTTCTGCTCACTGACGTTGTAATTGGTGTAAATATCCGTACGGATGTCCTTGTAGGTGCACACTTCGTATTTCGGGAGAAATGGGAAGAAGAACAGAGTGTATGCATCTAAGAGTCTAAGTGTGTCAAACACACTGGTACAGTATACTTGATGTTGCCAAGAATGGCACAAATCATCTGCAGTGCTTCCCTGTGGTCTACAGACCACTTCAAATCAGAATACAAGTCACTCATGAGTCCTTCAACATGGTAATCGAAAGGCTGGCAGAAACATTTTGCTGCATTGTGGGCATGGTGACATGTATCGCCATCAATATCCAACAGATAAGGAGCTCATTTCGTCCTGATCAACTTCTCCAAACCCTTCTTTGAACCCCACATGACAGCACAAGAGTCCATCAGCAGAGACATATAATTTGTCCACGGAATATTGTTTGTTACAAACAACCTATCAAGGGCTTCAAACAATGTTTGACTGTCAACTTTGACAACAGAAACCGAGTTCAAATGGTGAACAACAACTCTTTGATGCTCAGTTGAAAAGTAGCTGACAATTACTGCCAATAAACGATGGTTGTTTGATCTTGTAGCTTCATCAATGTTCAAGGAAAACTTGTGTGTTTTCAAATCACTAACAAGTCTCTTTGTAAGTATGTGCAACACCATGGGTCATCTTATACGAGGCTGATGTTCTATCCATTGACAGCTGGTCAAGTGCAGACTTCTCTATAGATAAGGCCTTGACGAAGGAGATCGACTTTGGAACTTGTGAAAATGAAAGTGAATTCTCTGCTACATAGGCCAACACCATAGCTTCAGCATTGTGAATCCGATCTCCGATTGGCATCTGTGCTTCGATAGGTGGTAGTGAACTTGAAGCTTCTGTACTGCACTTGTCTTGTCCTGAAGGTGTTGGCTGTTTGAAGATACTGCACATCTTCTGTTGACCTTATTTAAAAAAAGAATTGACTTATAAATAGACATGAAGGTTTGGATTATTTGAAATTTAAGCTCACTTTTACAGTAAGAAAGTTGAAGATAAGATAAGCAGATGTACAAAACCCAAAACCAGTGAAGTTGGCACGTTGTGTAAATCGTAAATAAAAACAGAATACAATGATTTGCAAATCCTTTTCAACCTATATTCAACTGAATACACTGCAAAGACAAGTTACTTCGTGTTCAAACAGGTAAACTTTGTAATTTTTTGCAAATATTAGCTCATTTGGAATTTGATGCCTGCAACATGTTACAAAAAAGCTGGCACAAGTGGCAAAAAAGACTGAGAGAGTTGAGGAATGCTCATCAAACACTTATTTGGAACATCCCACAGGTGAACGGGCTAATTGGGAACAGGTGGGTGCCATGATTGGGTACAAAAGTAGTTTCCCTGAAATGCTCAGGGCGAGGGTCACCACTTAGTGAACAAATGCGTGAGCTGATTGTCGAACAGTTTAAAAACAACATTCCTCAATGAGCTATTGCAAGAAATTTAGGGATTTCATCATCTACGGTCCGTAATATCGTCAAAAGGTTCAGAGAATCTGGAGAAATCACTGCACGTAAGCGACAAGGCCGAAAACCAACATTGAATGCCCGTGACCTTCGATCCCTCAGGCGGTACTGCATCAAAATCCGACATCAGTGTGTAATGGACATCACCACATGGGCTCAGGAACACTTCAGAAAAACACTGTCAGTAACTACAGTTCCTCACTACATCTGCAAGTGCAAGTTAAAACTCTACAATGCAAAGCAAAAGCCATTTATCAACAGCACCCAGAAATGCCACCGGCTTCGCTGGGCCCAAGCTCATCTAAGATGGACTGATGCAAAGTGGAAAAGTGTTCTGTGGTCTGACGAGTCCACATTTCAAATTGTTTTTGGAAACTGTGGACGTCGTGTCCTCCGGACCAAAGAGGAAAAGAACCATCCAGACTGTTATATGCGCAAAGTTCAAAAGCCAGCATCTGTGTTGGTATGGGGGTGTATTAGTGCCCAAGGCATGGGCAACTTACACATATGTGAAGGCACCATTAATGCTGAAAGGTACATACAGGTTTTGGAGCAACATATGTTAGCAACGTCTTTTTCATGGACGCCCCTGCTTATTTCAGCAAGACAATGCCAAGCCATATTCTGCACGTGTTACAACAGCATGGCTCCGTAGTAAAAGAGTGCGGGTACTAGACTGGCCTGCCTGTAGTCCAGACCTCTCACCCATTGAAAATGTGTGGCGCATTATGAAGCATAAAAAACGACAACGGAGACCCCGGACTGTTGAACAACTTAAGCTGTACATCAAGCAAGAACGGGAAAGAGTTCCACCTGAAAAGCTTCAAAAATTGGTCTCATCAGTTCCCAAACGTTTACTGAGTGTCTTTAAAAGGAAAGGCGATGTAACACAGTGGTGAAAAGGCCCTTGTGCCAACTTTTTTGCAATGTGTTGCTGCCTTTAAATTCTAAGTTAATGATTATTTGCAAAAAAAAAAACAAAAGTTTCTAAGTTTGAACATTAAACATCTTGTCTTTGCAGTGTATTCAATTGAATATAAATTGAAAAGTATTTGCAAATCATTATATTCTGTTTTTATCTACGATTTACACAACGAGCCAACTTCACTGGTTTTGGGTTTTGTAATACATTGTTTACGATTGAAATTCCACAAACCAGTTTAAAGATGTATTTTAAACTGCACAGCAAAAAATACTTTATTCTAATCTTGATGTCATAAGAATAAATTATTGATTCCTCTATAATGAAAGGAATTTTTTTCTAAATTTTTGATGGAAACGAATAACAAGATGTGTATTTTGACTTATAATGTTGAATTTTATCAATATTATCAAACAAAAATAAATAAAAACTTTACATTGAATGTCAAAATAATAATTAGGTAACAGAAAAAATGAGGTATTTCAATGTCCAATGTTCAAAGAAACAGATTAGTATCAGATGCAAGGTAGCCATGTAGATCTAAATAAAAAGAAATGTCAAAGAATTTGTCAGGTGCGCAGACTAAGACCTCACTTGAAATGGCAACAGAAAGATTGATGAAATTGTCAGCATACCAGTTCCTAAATATTTCAGTTTATTTTCTCGACTTACAAATTGATATGTTGCATAAAACATAGATCTGGAAGAAATTTGATGTCCTTTTTGCAGATAGTTATATAAGGTGAAACTTTTTCAACAGCAATATTGGTTACGTAGCTAAGGTGCGCTGACTAAGCCCATTAAATTTTACCTTCGGCTTTCTTGCCAAAATAAACACGGAATATGTTAAAGGAAAAGGGTCAACCGTGCAAATTATACTTCAATAATGATAATTTTTTACATACCTGGTAATGCATAGTTTGTTTTCTGGATGTGAACGAGCTGCTTGTGTTTCGTTCCAGAAATGTGATCCCAAGAGCGACTGAGCCGCCCTTTCCATAATTTATCTCTTTTCTGCATATCTTCCAAAAGGCAAAGCCAGCCTTGTTGATTTTGTCAATAACAACACAAATTTGTGTTTTATCAACAATCTTTTCTAACCAAGACCAGCGCCAGGTGACGCCTTTATCTATTTTCGTGACATCGGACTTCCATTTGACACTTGCCATGTTTTCACAATGTGCATTATAGATCTAGGCAAGCTCACAGCATTGCGTTTTACGTTGATTCCGTGAGAATAAACTTTCAACATAGCTGTACGGAGCTTAGAATGGCGGGATAATGCATCACTCCCGAGCAGTGTTAGACTTCCCATGCTATTACGATATTTCGCGATATGATTTTTTTTTACTATATTAAATTAAATCCGTGAAAATGATATTTTTACAGGAAAATACATTGTGAAAAATGCAAATTTCCGCATTTACGAGGAGATTTCACATCCCTGTAAACACTTAAGCGATTATTTAAGTTACACCTAAGGTTACCCCACTGACTGCATGTAGTTTGCTACCCAAACCTAGCTTGTACAGTCACTTACAGCTGGAAAGAGCTAAGTATGCAGTAAGCAATCATAATAAAGAACTGAGGAATGTGTCCAAGGGCTGCTACTACCTGATTTCTAGACGGCATCTTATGATGGCTGACGAATGATAACCTTACCGATTTCTGTGGATGATACCGTTAATAACTGAGTAATGCCATTCTTGTCAGGCGATTATTTACTCAGCTGACCGCAAGTTACATTTACGTAACGTTAGCAGCTGGATATTCAGCCTGAACAGATAACATAGCAAGCTAGTTAAATACTCTCACCTTTCTTTGAAAAGAATTTTGTAATGTTCTGGACCCCTGCTTTGCGCCTGCTGCCCTCTCTCTATTCTTTTCTGGCGTCCGGCCTATTGCACAAAAGTCAGATCCTGAGATCCTGTATTAACGCCAAAGCGAGGATTGCCATATCCCAAACAGCGTGTCGCTGGCTTAATTGATCGCACAAAGCCAACAGCGGGTGGAGGAGAATTGCCTAAATGAAGCCCGTTTCCGCTGATCCTGCTAAGTGCGCGCATGCAGCTACCTCAAATGGACCCAGAGATCGATCACAGAATCCCTGATCATCACCATGGACACTAAGCAGCTGCAGCAAACGCATGGACCAGCAACACTCAAAGTCCACGTTCAAACAGAGGGACGATGGGATCGCTGATATGCCTCTGCTTGCTATTCCTTTAGTTTCTGTCTGAATGGTGCGAGACGAGATAAATTCAGGTGAGAATAAACCTGGTGTTTCAACGCCATTAAAAAGGAGTAGCTGATGCACTTCAGCGTTACCGTGAACGAGTAAAGCCGTCGCTTTTAGGCATAGGCCTACTTAAAGTCTCGCTGACGTGAATGCATTCGAGCGTGTGTGTGGTGAGTGCATGACTACCGCGAAGAATTGGTTGATTTTGACAGATCTAATGAAACATCCATATGATTCATGGAGGTCTTATAATTTTGTTGTAAGCCTTTTTTTGTCCTGTACAAACTGAATTGATAGTCTGATCTCGAAGACGTTTTCAGATTAGTTGAGTTTACTTTCTGCTTTTAATCACCTCTGATGGAGGCATACTCAAATTAAAAAGTAGAATGTTAGCATCAGAAAATTACGTCAAGGAGCCTCCTGAAAATGTTTGATTCCAGTATCGCGAAGCGAGCGACATTGCACTCATGTCCAGCACTAAGGCAACGACTTTACCTTACCCGTTGCAGTCTGAATTAAGACAGAGAAAAGTGGCAGCAGTGTTGTAGGTAGGGGGTTACTGCAGCGATTTAAGACCGCCCTGAAACACAGTAACCTACTTCATGCAGCACTGCTCATTTTGCACTCTGATGGAAGTCTCAACTTGGGGAATATGGACAAATCTGATAATGATGGATTCTAAATATGGCTGAAATGTGACATGGTAAGGGGACTGATTGAACTGGATAATGAATATAATGATTGGCTATTTTACTGACATCAATGGTCACAAATTTCTAAAATAATTACTCTGGGCCTATTATAATTGAGATAGGAATGTGTAGTGGACAATTCAGAATGACTGTTAAGGACATTGATTTTCAATTTGGGTGACTGCTGAATGAGGTGAGGTGAAATTGGCTGGAGGCAGGAGCTCAGCTTGTTTGTAAAATTGCTCCAGAGCTGGCTAGCGCCACAGATTTTGTTTCCATAGTAACTAGTGCCATGGCTTAGCTCACACGCTCTGTGCAACCGAAATGGGGCTTGAGATTGGGCTAATCCCGTGCCTTTGTGCAATACGCCCCAAATTTGTTTGTGTGTTTGTTTGTTTGGACATCATATTCGCGAGGGCGGTGCTCCCTGTTTGCTGCCTTAGTTCGCGACCTCGCCAGGAAAAACTCACACACAATTTTCCAATACAAGCACGAAGCGTGGATTGAACCACGTGGATTGAATTTTTTAAGAAGGGGGTTACTGAAATGTATTTCATCAATATTGCATGCCTTAATGGCGTTGTTTAAACTCTGATGCATTAGTATGAATATTAGGTAAATCTGTGCAAAATAATTTTGTCATGGCAGCTACTGTGGGTTTTGTGAGCCCCAATGGACTGTGAGCCCTTAGAATTGTCATCACCTTTCCCCCCTATATGATGGCGCTGAATTATGCGCGTGGAGCATCATCTTCGGCTGACAGATGCAGCAACTACAGCAGCTGATATCCGCTATGCTTCCCCCCTCTGGAAGCAACCAGTTGACTCTGACTGAACAGGACAGTAATCAAGGGAGAAAATTAAACGATCAATGAAAATGAAGCTGATTTTATCTGCAATTCAGTTCAGTTTTAGTTAGTTTTATATTGTAGTTTCTAGTTTTTATTTATATTATTTACTTTTGTTTTTTAATAAATTGCCATTTTTATTTTTATTTCAGTTACCTAAATAATTTTTTCACAGATAATTTTAGTTTAACTCCTAGTTTTCGTTAAGTATAATTACCCTGGTCATGGGTTGACCCTAGCCAATGAGCCACCACATTTGTGAGCAACATGTTTGCATCACATATGATTCGCACGCTTAATTTTACTTTGGTAACGATCCCGTGTTACGCATTTTTTAACCTGCAAGTTTTCAAATTGGCTTCAGCACCAGGGGCCAGACATTTTTACTTAGGGGATCTTCTGATTTTGAATTTCATCTTTGGAAACCTCATGTTTAAAAACACTTAATAACTTTAAAGGGATAGTTCGGGATTTTTCACATGAATCTGTATGGCATCACCGTCTTTAGTCTCGTGCACACACACTGACTTTCCCCCGACAGTGTCCTGTGAGCCGAGTTCTGGCCAGTTTTGGTCAAAGCAAAAGTAGTTCCGGCTGGTTTCCTGGGGTCTGCAAAGTTAAATGTTTTTCTTCTCAAAACAGTATGTGCTCGAACTACTGATTTATTTGCATAACAAAACCCTGGTAATCCAAAAAGTCACATCTTGTAATTGCTTGGGGCTGCTTTCTCTCAATAGCGATCACTGCGCGCTGCAGCCGCTAGGTGACAGGTAGCTAGGCTACCTGTTTCATTCACTTAGTTTAGTGCTTGGGAAGTTAACGGCGCCATGTCTGACTACAGCGATGACAAAAGCATCGATTTCAGCACACAGCCAAGGGGGTATCTTTGTGAACCAGAATATATGGATGCTGAAATTCAGCAGATGGAAGTAGAATGGGCAGAGGCAGGTGAAGCTGCAGCTGGAGCTCCTGGAGCTGGAGCCACAGCTGGAGCTGCGAGACCTCGGGTGACGGACAAATGGTGGTGTACTTGTTTCAAGCGCGAATTAATGCAGACCGAGGTGGAATGCTACTGTTGCTAGGAATGGGACCTCGTTATGCCACGGATGCAAGACCTTTCAATTGATGGTATTCGATCCGCGTCATCAACGTTCGATACGGCCATATTGTTGACATCCCCACTAATATTCCTGACTAGACTATTAAGAAGCTTCTACCTCACTTTCTTCAGCGATTGTATGAACCCTGGTTGGTTCAACATGGTTTGCTGTGTGGTTCACGGCTGTTCTAATGATAGCAAAAAAATTTAAAAAATGTTAGATTTCTTTGCAATACCCACTGTGAGGAAAAGAGAGGGGAGAGACAGAGAGGAGTTGAGCCAGCGGAAGAGAGACCTATGGCTAGTTAAAATCAATAGGAGAGACTTCAGGCTATACTCCTTACAGCAAAGTCTGTTCCGATCATTTTACCTCAGGTAACGTTGGAGTTAGATAAGTCACTTTCCCCAGTGAAGTGTGTGCATGACATTTAATCACTTGTAGTAAACGATTTTATTAGTCAGAGATCGTTTTGTCAGACAGTGAATGTTGCTTGATGTGATAAATGATGCAAGGTGCAGCCTACCGGCGCCTGACATCGATCTGGTAGGAAGCGACATCAAGATAGCTGATATGACAGTCAATATAATTGACTTACGAGATTCACGGTGAGCTAAGTTACTCTTGAATGGAGTAAATGGCTGCATCCAAAAGCGCCAAAATTAAATCCTCGTTCTGTAGCTACACTGGCAAAACGTCGGTTTTGGCGTCAGCATTGAAATTTTGTATTTTTGTCTTAAGACGCCATAAAATGCCCGGTTATCACTCTCTTATTGTACAACAAAAATAGCCAGTTAAGACGCCATAAAATTCCCAGTTAAGACACAGAAATACAAAATATTAATGCGGACACAAAAACCGACGTTTTGGACCAAATGCAAGTTTACAGAACGAGGATTTAATTCAGGCGCTTTAGGAGGCAGCCAAAGTTAGCTTAGTTATATGAAATGGTTATACGATTCCCTACGCATTCAGCTCCTGCCCCGTGTAGGCGTACACAGTGAGGATTAAATAGTGGCAAATATCGGGGTAACCCACGTCTGGCAGCAAAGATATATCTCGGCTAAATGCTGCTGAGTCCAATTTATATGGATCGACGCCAATCAAACAAGTTTTCTCGTCGTAGCGCGATGAAGATGCCATGACGGCTCGTTTAACTCAGTTGAAATCTTCGCTCTGCTCCTCAGCGGCATGTCAACAATATGGCCGCATCGAACGTTGATGACGCGCATTGAATACCATCAATAGACGAGTAGGCTGGCGCGTCAGCATCTGTCTGCATCACCAACAATAATGATTTACCTGCTCCTGAATGCGGCTGTCTTGGAGACTTTTTTCCACGTCCCGAAAATCAACTGGAAGAAGCGTCCCAGACCAGCTGGACCCGATGGCCAGTTGTCTGCAGAGTGAGTGTCTATCTACAGGCTGTTAGATTTATTTTATAACCTTATTACCCTAATGTCCAAGTGCTCAATTATACACTGACTTGATATGGCGTAATATTGTGTTAGTCTGAGCCCTGTAGTAGGCTACTGTAACCTACAGTCAACACACAAAACATTGAATCTAGATAATGATAATCTTACACATAACATAACATTTCATTGGTGACGCATATCTTTATTATTATTGTGTATCCCCAAATCATTTATGTTCATTTCAACTTCATGTTTGGAGCTAAGCTTTAGACAACCTCCTGAGCATCTCCGTGTCTCTATCCCACTTTACTCATGAATGTCCTTCAATCCTTCGGCCTACCTAATGCATATTATTTCAAGGGAGGCCTAAGGGTTACGTCCCTATGGCCCAAAGTGTACTTACAATGGACATTTTCTTGGAATTAACCGAGATGCATAAAAAAAACTATTAGCATATAAATTCTACAATAGCCTGAAATGTTGGTGCATAAATATAGACATTTTCCTGACAAAATATTGTGCTGTCAATCAAAATGTATTTATATACCACAATAATCACAACTATGAAGTTTACTCAAGGTACTTTCAGATAGACATACTCGATATATCAAATGTGCACCAACTTATTTTGTGTTTCTGTTTCAGACAGTCCAGGCTGGTTGCCTATCGCATCGTATTGGAATAGGCCCTGAAAGGAGAGAAGCTTGGTCCAGGCAACAGGAGAGTTCTTCCCTCCTGTGTGGTGGAGCTAATAAAAAAAACATACCCATCACCAAATGGACAATATGCTGGGTTCAAAGAGTCAAATGATGCACTGCAATTGTTTTAGATGTTCAAAATACAAAACCTTTACTGTACATTTCTACTTTTTGACATTTGCCATTTTTTCAAATAGCAAAATTTTGAAAGTGTCTTACAAAACCAAAAATATAAATTTGTCAATAAACAAACTTCTATGACACTAAATTTCCAGTCTCAGTCATCCTTCTCAGCAGCAGGGTTCTTGGGAAAACGTGATGTGTGTTCTGAAACCAAGTCAGCCTTGTTTGGCTTTGGTGTGGGGGCAATGTTGGCTGGTATGGTGACTGGAGGATGGATGTGGAAAGCTGGGTCTCCAAGCTTCACATTCACGTCAAGCCGTCGTTGGATGACCTGCTCCACCAACTCTTTCCGGAACTGCTGTGTTGTTGGCTGATACAGCTTTCTTGCAACCCACTGATTTGACTGCCTTGAGTGGATGACATTGTACCTCTCTTGTCCTGGGAATGAGGAGAGTGAGGGGACACAAGAATGATTCGGATGGTGTATGTCCATTACATATGAAACTGAATATGGTGATTTTTGTGGCCTGTGACAGAGCAATGATGATATTACAAAAAGCCATAACTCTAAAATACAAAAGCAAACAAAGATGAAAGTCATATATCTGAAAATGTAACATTTCTGAGGAAAAACAATTATATATATTTACTGTTTTCAGAATATTGCTTTTATCGCTTTTAGGAGCTGTGTGTATGTGTGTGCATGTGTTTGCACTCTTACCAGATTGAGTACGGTCATGCTGACATCCAACATTGTGGTTGTGGTCAATGATGCTGAGTTGGAGCCTTGCCTGCATGGTAACATATGTGAAGTGGTGCCTCTTCTCTGCGTACTTCAGCATTGAGCTGTGTAACACTTCGAGGTCCCCTGAAAGAAACAAAACAAAACATTTTCAACTCTATTCATCCACAAAACAGCTTATAATTATCACTATTACTATGATCAATATTTTTTCTACCTTTTGCGGGGAAAATACTTCGTTAGATTCCCAAAACTGCTGCTTTGTCACAGTAAAGATGGAGCACTAAATTATTCATGATTCCCTTAGAGTTGTTTAGGGAAAAAGAATTTAGGGAAACAAGCGATCAACCTTCTGCCATAAGTCTATCCAAACTGACTTGTATGTTTGAACAAAGTCATTTGACTGAGGTCTCTCAAGAGGTTTTTGTCAAGTACAACAGTTTTCAAAGCGTTCCAGGCAGCACACCCCTTCGTCAGCCATTTCTTCCTTTGTTGTTGCTCTTAGCTGAGACTGCCGTGGCGACATGTGTACTCCTGCCCATCTTCATCCCAGCGATGGATACCACACACATGATGCAGGATAGAGGTCCACCGGTGTTTCAACTCCTATTTGAGGACATGTAGGCACTGCTTAGCAAATTTCTCAAAGTAAATGTTTACCATAGCATTCTCCATGGCATTTCCAGGCATTATCATGTCTGTCACGCGTTCAGTGTAAACCTGCTCTCATTTGTGAAGAGCACAAGGCACCAATGGTGAATGTGCCAATCTTGATGTTCTTTGGTATATGCAAGTCACTCCCTCTGGTGCTGCTCTCTAAGCATAGCCCCCTCCCCCCAAGTGTTGCAGACACAGAGTCTGGTTGCTAGGCCGCTATGCAATACACTTAGGACATGAATGGAAAAAGCCTGTGTCCAACTTAGAGCAGCAGGGGGGCAGTAGAAGCCCACGAAGCATGGGGGGATGAGCATTTGACTGAAGAGCAGTGTGGAATCACCTACAGACTGTTGAACTGTAGATAGCCCATCAGTGTCTGAAAAAGTTGTATTGGTGTTCCCTTTATGTTATGGAGCAGTGTAGGTTTTTGCAAGTCATGACATCACTACAAAACAGCTTGGCAAATTTATGCATGGAAAGAAGTGGTTGTGGATTGTAGATATAAGAGTGTGCTTTGAATGTGTTATGCATAGCCAAAGGTTTACATGTCTATTACCTTCTCATCGCCACCACAAGTGCTGCATGACCACCAGAGGTGATTGCCCAGAGACTTGATCCATGGCTGCACGTCCCGGTTTTCTTTCTTCCTCGCCAATACAGTTGCCTTCTTCTTCACACCTAAATAATGCATAAAAGATGAATACGAAACAGCAGGCCCTGATGAATAATTTTGCAAAATGTCACAGCATTACAACACACTCTTCTGCAATACTCTTCAAGTATTTCAGTTCTATATCTATAAGTCCTAATGCGTAAATAATCCTACCTTTTGCAACATGCCATGAGTCAAATTGATGTCTGAGCTCAGGATAGGACTCCCTCATGATCTTCCTAATCGATGGAGCCCGGTCAGTTGTAACAACATCAACACAAACTCCTGAGTCCAGCAGACAATCTAGGCCCCTCTGGAAACCAACAGGCTCCATTGCCGGTGAACTAATGGCCTCCGACACCTGTATTGTTTACAGTAACAGGAAAGACAGAAAAGACATGCAGGGAGGCCTACATAAAGAATATGTTGACAAAATAGACTCAATAACTTACTTGACAATACTATTTATATTTTACCTGAATTAGATCTGACATGACCACTTTCTTTGTTGCATCATCCATAAAACTGTAGCATGTATATTTGGCACTGTAACAGGGGGAGTCAGATCTGTAGATGACAAACAAGGAAGTTACTTGTGGGGTGTCGGCAAGATGATTTTATTTGAATTGCAATGTAAGAGGACAATTGAGCACATATACTGTATGATCCATAATGGTAATATCTACCTTGCATCACCACAGATATCTGTGTGTCCACCAGCAGCTGCTGTTTCCTTGAGTTCGGCTAAAATGTTGTCCTGCATGTCAGTGTAGGCTTTGTGAATAACCGGTATCATGTAGGTTGATTGCAGTGAATAGTAAGACGTCTTCTTTGGCAGCTGTAAATGTAGAACATCGGCCCATTCTGCAATTTCATTCTGTGTTGTTCCAGTGAAGATAATGGCTGCTGAGGACACTAGGTTAATCTCGGGTATTCCACAGATATCAGGACAGGAGTGCCACTCTCCCATATGGTTATTGAAACATGTCCATTCTATTTTGATCTTGGATCCACGGCTGATGATTTTCTTTTCAGTAATGGATTCAACACATGAGTGACAAGTTACAAAAAGTTCCATCAGGGCTGACTCGTTGACTATCCACTTCCTCTCCGACCAGTCACCTCCCTTTTCTGCTCGTGCGCTGTTCAAGTCTGAGGAAGATGTTCTTGTGGATGTATTTTCACTACTCAATGGCAGAAATGTGCAGTCGTCGTTGTCACAAGGCGCCTCTGTGGAAGCCATGCTTGTATCCAGTGGCTCAGATGCAACGGCTGAGCTCGTGTCCGCTGCCTATGAATAACAAAAAAGAATACACTGAAGTCAAAGACAAAATACAAAGTGCTGTAATGGGTGACTGACTGCATTTATGTGGATCTCATTCGAGGTGTGCATTGAGCCTCATGGTCATACAATACTTTGACTATGTGAATATGTTATCTTTTTATTCAAACATGTATATTTAAAAAAAAATGCTACCTGTGATGTACTCCAGGTGGGAGGTAGAGCTAGGTATGTGCCAGATGTAGATGGCTTTGTTCTTGGAGCCATTTCTGCTAGACTGGTGAGAACCATCTTCAATTGATCATGGTGAAAACAGGACTTTACAGGGGTTGACTGAGGCTGTCCAGCGAATGCTTGCTCCACTTCTCCTGGGACTTCAACTTCTTCTGCAGACTGTGCTGGTTCAGCCATTTCAACAGGAGTGCAAGCCTTTGAAAAAACAACATCGATTTCTGCATTGTGGATTACAAGAAACTCATTCATGTTTTAGACACATTATAACAGTAACATTATATCAGCATTTATTTACTTTCCACAAATAATAACAATGACAGATATGTTTATGTACAGTTATTCCACTGAAAAACATTCTCTGTTATAGAATACCTGGGCAGAAAGCGTAAGCTTCGACTTTTCATGTCCTTTTTTGACTGATTTCCAAATGACACGGTCACTGACTATCCTCGTCATTTAGAAACTTCCATACAGCTTACATTTTCCAGCCAGAGGAGGATGTCTCCTTACGGTCGAGGACGGCAGACTCGAGAGAAACTACTACTTCTCAGCGAACTGACCCAGGGATAACCGGAGCACTCGGAGTAACTTTCCCAAGCATTTTATTGTTATTTCGGGAAGACGCTGGTGCGTCGACAACAAAATAAATATGTATGCTGGGTGCTGCGGTCATCCCTCGCTCTAGAAGCTGAGAAAGGTAGCAAAATTTGTCTTGATTATGCTAGCCAACGCTGTGACTGGAGTCATGGACTTCTCATTCAAACCTAGAAACCATCCACACCCGTCCACGTAGTGTCTGACGATTGTAATAACAGTACAACAATAACAATAACAATACATATTATGTTTCAGAAGCTTCACTGGTAATATGACAGCGATAGATGAATCTATGTTGCGCTTACATAGCCCTCGGTGCATCACCAGAAGGCTATGCACGGATGCTACAGAAAATCTTTAGTACAATTTTGTTTCCCTGGAGTGTAGGGACAGCAGAGCTCTTCAAAACCCGTCTCTTCCTCTGTCCTGAAGGAAAGTAGTCGTCCTCGCTGAAGTGCACACTGCAAACACAAAGCTTTTTCATTTTAAGTAGTTTGGTGACGACTTGGAGGCCCAGAGCAAGTAGCCAAAGTTGCTACTCAGAGCTACGTCCGTCACAGGGAAGCGATGGAATGTGTGAGGAGACTCACTCACGTCTTTGTTGGTACAGCCTGGATAATCGCAAGTGCGCACCATCTTTATCAAATAAACTATTTTCTGGAGAAGCTGATGAACTTCTCACTCTAGCTCTCGAACTTGCTCGTTAGCGTCGTAGGTCTGTAGTCGGTAAACACTGTCGAACAACTGATGAAAGTAGTTGGCTAGTGCCAGGGTTCCCACAGCTTAGGGCAAGTTAAATTAAATTAAGTTAAATTAAGACTTTTTAAATGCCATTTGATATTAAATTTAAGACCAACTTCATAATAAACACAAATGGAAAAATAACACCTCATCATAGGATTCGGGACAATTTTGCCCAAATGTTTATTTGAACATGAAATATGATCATTTGATCAAATGAAAACATTTTTTTGAAAAACATTAATACTAGGGATGGACGATATTAGATTTTTGGCCGATATCCGATATGCCAATATTTTACAACTCATTTGGCCGATATCCAATACTGACACCGATATTTTTTCCCCCACATCTAATTGCAGTGATCATCTAGTTTCTGCAGGGGAATTAACAGGCAGAATTATTCTGCAGACTCTTCATCATGTCGGCCTGCTGGCAAATGCAGACATAAGACAAAGCTGAAAATGATGTAACATCAGTAATCACTCCTTGTGCAAAATAAGAAAAATACCTCAATTTACGTTATTTAAAACATGTCATATTTGTTCATTACAATCGTTTTTAAACAAAACAAATAAGATACTTGCAGCCTGTCCTACTTAAAACAGACTTATGACAACACCCACAACCAATTTTACCTCTATTCACAAGGAACATGTATGAAGTGCATTGTAGAACTGTACAGCAATGGCCGTGACCTTTGACCCCTCAGGCGGTACTGCATCAAAAACCAACATCAATGTGTAAAGTACATCGCCACACGGGCTCAGGAACACTTCAGAAAACCACTGTCAGTAACTACAGTCCGTTGCTACATCTGCAAGTGCAAGTTAAAACTCTACAATGCAAAGTGAAAGCCATTTATCAACAGCACCCAGAAACGCCACCGGCTTTGCTGGGCCCGAGCTCATCTAAGGTGGACTGATGGAAAGTGGAAAAGTGTTCTGTGGTCTGACGAGTCCACATTTCAAATTGTTTTTGGAAACTGTGGACGTCGTGTCCTCCGGAGCGAAGAGGGAAAGAACCATCCGAACTGTTGTAGGTGCAAAGTTCAAAAGCCAGCATCTGTGATGGTATGGGGGTATATTAGTGCCCAAGGCATGGGCAACTTGCATATATGTGAAGGCTCCATTAATGCTGAAAGGTGCATACAGGTTTTGGAGCAACATATGTTGCCATCCAAGCAACGTCTTTTCATGGACGCCCCTGCTTATTCCAGCAAGACAATGCCAAGCCACATTCTGCACGTGTTATAACAGCATGGCTCCGTAGTAAAAGAGTCTGGGTACGAGACTGGCCTGCCTGTAGTCCAGACCTGTCTCCCATTGAAAATGTGTGGTGCATTATGAAGCATAAAATACAACAACAGAGACCCCGGACTGTTGAACAACTTAAGCTGTACATCAAGCAAGAATGGGAAAGAGTTTCACCTGAAAAACTTCAAAATTGGTCTCCTCAGTTCCCAAACATTTACTGAGTGTCGTTAAAAGGAAAGGCGATGTAACACAGTGATAAAAAGGCCCCTGTGCCAACTTTTTTGCAATGTGTTGCTGCCTTTAAATTCTAAGTTAATGATTATTTTCAACAACAAAAAAAGTTTCTCAGTTTGAACATTAAACATCTTGTCTTTGCAGTGTATTCAATTGAATATAAGTTGAAAAGGATTTGCAAATCATTGTATTCTGTTTTTATCTACAATTTACACAACGTGCCAACTTCACTGGTTTTGGGTATGTATATCGGCAGATATCAGCAGAATGGCCGATGTCCGATATTTAATTTTAAAGCCGATATCATTCACTGATATGGCACTGCTTTTTTCAGTTCCTCCTCCACCTCTGCCAATTCTGCCATTTTTCCTTTGCGGCGCTTTCTCAGTGTGTTCACTAATTCATCACGAGTTCACATTTTTAAGACTTTTGAAAGATTTATTTAAGTCATTTTAATGCCATTTAAGGCCTTGTTTTTAGATTCGTGAATTTAATGCCTTTTAAGACTTTTTAAGGATCCGTGAGAACCCTGTATTGCGCACAGCTGTTAGCAGTGACAGCGCGCAGTGATCGCTATTGAGAGAAAGTAGCCCCAAGCAATTACAAGATGTGACAAAACCAGGGTTTTGTTATGCAAAAAAATCACTCATTCAAACACATACTGTTTTGAGAAGAAAAACGTTTTACTTTGCAGACCCCAGGAAACCTGCCGGAACTGCTTTCGCTTTGACCAAAACTGGACAGAACTCGGCTCACAGGACACTATCGAGGGAAAGTCAGTGTGTGTGCACGAGACTAAAGACGGTGATGCCATACAGATTCATGTGAAAAATCCCGAACTATCCCTTTAACCTCTTGCAGTTTTCATCTCCCGATTAGGCACAGTTGCTCAGACTTATTGGTAAAAACCGATGACAGTCTAATTTTCTTTTGATAGCATTGTTATGTATTGCACCACAAAATTATGAGGTGTCCTCTGCACATAAATGACTACATAAAATATCAATATGCCTTCTTAATTTTAGCACTAGTTAAGTGGCACAGATTTGGGGAAATTAGTTTGCGAGGCCGCGGGAATCCGTTCTTTATTCTGATTGTTGTCCCGGCTAAAGGGCACCGTAAGGTTGCACAGCTGTGTTACAATCCCAAGGACAGCGAAAATGAATGCTGCAAAGTCAGCGAAAGCTTTGGATTTACAATGCCTTATCAATTATATAAATGTAGGCCATGGGAATTCACATTTCATTACCATTTCTAATTGTAGGTCATGTAACGGTCTTGGTCGCTCCGTCAATAAATTGTTTGATTGCTTGATGATTAAAATGTTTGACTAACAATTTAATAATTAAAAACAGCTTGCATGCAGCCAAGCCGTGAGTAGAGAGCTTACTGAAGGCCCCTTGATCTACTCTATGGCTCGGATGAAAGGAAAGAGAACAACTGACGTCACATAAGAAAACAAGTCGACATGGTCTACAACATCCGCCGCCAATCGTGCGCTTCTTATTTTTGAACTCGATCAAGGCCTTTATGATCTGAAGCAACTCACCAAATTTGGTTACTGTATCTGTTGTAGTTTTTGAGTAAAGCTGTCCCCTTTATCTCAGACGGACGGACGGAGGTCAAACCAATATCCCCCTCCCACTTCGTGTTGGCAGGGGATAATAACTGACGCACAAGCACCGGGGCACTGGTGTTTGATTGGAATATGCGTTCGAAATGTGCACTCACCCACTATATAGGGCACTGTGTAGTGAATGTTCTACATTGAAAACAATACAGGGAGTGAGTGAGCGAGTGGACAAGGGTGCAGTCTGACCGCAGCCTTAGATCCCCCAAGTAAAAATATCTGCCCCCTGGTATTGACGCCGATTTGAAGACCTTTCGGTTTAATGATTCACTGGATCTTAACCAAATTTAAATGTATCAAACTATGCGTTTTAGACACTCGAGAATTCTACTTTCTGCTGAAATATACTTTGCCGAGGTACTGTCTCCTCCTTTAAGTCTGATGAATCATGGAACATGCCTGATGTCAGGGATTTAAAATCCATCGATGGAATGACCTAAAGGCTGTTTCACAAAAGAAAAATTCAAAAATCCAGGATAGCAAAGAGAGCGAGGTTTGACTTATTCTACTCAGTACATCCTGGCTTAATCCACTGCAGGAGTGCCAAGCCAGGTTCAGGAGAAGTGGCTGTGTCAAGCCAGGTGTAACAAATGCGCCTTCAAATGGAACTCGTGAAGTTGTGAAGTCGTGTCCTGAAGTCGTGAGAAAAAAAGGCTCAGCGTGTCTACACTGTTCTTTCTTGTCCTGTAGGCTAGGGTAACGTTATGTAACTACATTGTACAGGCTGGCGCTCTCGCTAATGTTAGCTCCTCCAACACAGGGTTGCTAACGTAACTACAGAAGGATTACAAGGAAACGTATAATGGCATCATTGTAGTCCGGATACAATTTCTGAAAATGTCATAAAACACGTCACAACTCGTGAACTCGAAGCTTTCAGAAAAGTTTGACTTACGACGTTGTGAATACCACAAGAGAGCGGCGTTCATATGGACTTCTCTCGTGAACACGATAAACACGACCCCATTTGAAGGCACTAAAAGTCGGATACGTGCACGTAGATGACTTTCTTAAATAGACCACATGGTCAATCACAGATTTACTGATGCACAAACGACGAGGACACTGTTGACTAAGTGAGCAACAACTAATAATGCAATCGAGGAGGTGAATCATTAACCTCTTAGCATAATTGGGCGTCTCATTTTTTAAGGTTTTGAGAAAAAAAGGGAAAACACATTTTACAGCCAACACAAACGAACAGGCAGCCGATACCTCAATTCGTCTAAAAAAGATTTAAAAAAATTTTTTTTTTTCAAAATTATGAGGTAATTTTTGCCATGAGGCAAATGATATGTGAAAAAGGCAGTACAGCTGATATAATTTAACTGAGGGAGAAAGCCTGGTAGACAATAGCAGACCGACTGAATGCGTCAGTGGTGCAAAGATCTACTCTTACAAACCACTACTCCACTGAAACGGTCATAATTTCTATTCAAATAGTTACTTGTCATTTTCATAAAGTTGAACCCTTTGCCTTCAAAGTGAGCAGTGGAAGTTAGCAGGAAACTTACCAGAAAGATGAACTATAAACTCTTATCGACAATGCAAAAATATGCATAACTATATGAGCAAACCACAAAATCTCTCTCTCTCTCTCTCTCTCTCTCTCGTGTATATAGACACACACACATAAGAACAAACATGACTGAACAGAAACAGGAGAGGACCTGGCAACAAGTCAGACAAGTACAGGAACATTTTGTAGGCTGGGAAGTACCTTGATTGTTGAAAGATTTACAAATGAGGTGTAAACTGTATAGATCCGAATATTAGACGATATTTTTTTCTCTTGAAAAATGCCTGAAAATGATGCCTCCTCTTATATTCGGGGTCTAAGTGTTATGATTCTGCCATTCCGGTTTTGTTCTTATCATGTTTTGATATTTGCCTTATTGTTTTCCTGACATTTCGCCATGCCTGACTATTCTTTGCATATGTATTGTGATTTGGTTACGTTGATTGGTCATGCTTAGTCTTGGTTTACTTTTCCATGTTTTACATTTTGCCATATCATATTCCAGTTCATGTTTTCCTTTTTGCTTTGCACCTTGTCTTCCCCGTCTGGTCTCATGTCTTGTCATTGCAATCTGCCCCAGTCTTGTGTTTTACCCTTCGGGTGATTTATTGGATTCTGGTTTTCAAACTTCCTTCCAATCTCGTTTGCTGGCTTCACTCTTCTTTTCTATCTACTAACAATACTAACAACAACTAACTTGTATATAATACTAACTTACTAACGAGCACCAAGGATTTGTATAGTTGCACTTACTAATTGACTAACGATCTCTCAGCACTCGCCCTGTTCTAGTCTCCGCCTCTTTTCTCTCCCTGATTACCTTTGCTGCATCTTCTGTAAAGGCTCACACCTGATCACGCTGTCGTGTTTCTCATTAATCTATGCACGTTAGAAACTCCGTGACTGGAGCCGTATGTTTGTTTATCGGAATGTCTCGTGTCCCCTGTCCGCATTTCAGCTTTAGCAAATTTCATGTGATTAGGTTCTTCCTCATGTGCCTTCCCCTTGTAATCAGTTTGATGTCCTGCATTTGTGATTCTCCCCATGTGATCTTCCCAAAAGTGTATATTAGGTGACTTTTCACTGCCATTTCTTGTCAGATCCTTTCGTGTGTTTATCTTGTGCTGCTTTTCTTCCGCCTTGCTAGTCATTGAGTTTCCAATTCTGACTGGATTGCCCGATGATTGATTTTTGGTTTGCTCTTTTGGATTATTGTTGCATCTGTGTATTTTGACCTTTTTCTGCCCAACCTTGATTTTGTGGATTGCTGCCCTGTTTTCGATTCGGACTGTCCTACGGCTTATGAGTTTGCTTCTCCCTCAAACCTTCACCTGTGTACCGGATCCGTTTTGTCTGACTACGATTTTTGTGATTGGTGCCCTGGTTACGAACTCTGCTCTGTCCCACTGGAATTTGAGTTTTGGATTAAGGACTGTATTGCTGCTTTTTTTTTTTTTTTTTCCCCCCCCCTCTGCGGGGGTTATCCCCCCTTATTCAATTAAAGTTCCTCATTTTTGCAATCCTGTGTCCTCGCACTTGGTTCCAGATCGCTACCTCACACGAAGGAGTTACCCGTGTAAAACAATACATGGTGCCAAATGAGCACTTTTCTTTGTGTTCAGAGCAGTGTGACCCGAGCGTGATCCTGTGAACAAGTCAACTGGAGTGGGTGATTTAGCCTACATGCTATTGATTGACAGAAGGATGCAGCCAGGGCACAGAGATCCACTTGGAAAAAGTGCTTCAAAAGTTGGTCAGGTGAATAAAAATCAGGAGAAGTATAGATGCAAATTTTAAACTTATGGTTGTCAACGAAGCTGAGAGAATGAACAACGTGAGGGCAGGAAAAAGATATGACGTGACAGAGTGCAACGTAATTGGCAACTGAAGACACGGTTTCTCTCCATATGCAATCTAATAGCGATTAAATCATGGGCTAAATTCAGTACAGCTATGGAACAAAAGCAGAGAATTGGGTTGCACAAAACTTCCGTTTAAAAAAATTATTAGTCCTGACCACTGATCTATATTTAATTCTGTATACATCAGTGGTCCTGACCTGTTCTGTCATTTTCATAATTTACAGAAGGTTCACTCCGAGAGCACTCCACACATAACAGGTGTTGCGTGTTCTCTCTGATTAAATAAGACAATCATTCATCTGGACGCGTATTTGCTGTATTTAAATTGTAATGTGAATAGAGGCCACTGGATGGCAGCATTTACCTTTTTTTGTTAAGTTCAGACTAGCGCTATGTTTGGACATGTTTCAGGCATGTCTGGGGCAAGTCCCCGAGAAAAAAAAAAGGTCTAAATGTGGGTGGGGTCTGCAAAAGAGTATATAAGGAAAAGAACTGAGACCGTGAAGTAGTAGAAGAAATTACAAGGAGAAGGATAAATGTGACCAGACCTGTCATTCTGTTCAAGACCAGTGAAGCTTTAGTGGATTTTTTCCTGTGTTAGAGTTTTGCCCTCACCCAGGACATCACCAAGCAACCTACAAAAGGGACTGTAAATATTTTCTGTTTTTTGGAAATCAGTCTTGGTCATTAGTTGTAGATATTAGATTAGTCATTATTGTTAGTTGTTGTCTTTGTTAATTAAATGTGTATAAGTTTCAAAAACTGTGTCTGTCATCCCTTGCTGTTGCTGTTGCTGTAGAGTTGCAAATGTAATAACAAATTGGGGGCTCAAGTCCGGGATAGACCATTGTGTGATTCATTAATTGAAAATCTAACATTTCAAATTGAAAAATTGTTTTTTGAATTTTCCCATATAAATGTATTGACAGATCAACAGCAATGGATGATTTCTTGGCATCACCAACCGTTGAGGTTTTGAAGTTTTTTAAAAAGACAGAACTGCTAGAAATTTGCAGACATTAAGAGCTGACAGAGGTAAAACCAGCCATGCGAAAAGCAAGACTGGCTCGAGAGATAGTTGAATATTACATTGATGAAAATGTGTTGGCACCTGGAGATCTGAACAGTTTCCAGTGGAAAATCCAAATATAGAAATGGAACTTAAATTAAAAATGCTAGAGATTGAAAGGGAGGAAAGAGAAAAATAGAGAATTTGAGAGGGAAGAAAAAGAAAAACAAAGACAGTTTGAGTTAGAAAAATTAGCAAGGGAGGAAAAGGAGAAAGACAGAGAATTTGAGAGAGAGAAAGAGGAAAGAGCAGAAAGAGAGAGACACAGAGAGAGAGATTTTGAATTAGAGAAATCCAATAGAGAAGAAAGACTCCAAATGGAGCAAATAAAAATAAAAATAGCAACAGAAAATAAATTTCGGGCTAGCCAGGAGGTAAAACTGGTGCCTCCATTTTCAGAAAAGGATGTTGACAACTATTTCCAGTGTTTTGAAAAGGTAGCAAAGAGTTGCCAGTGGACAAAGGAAAACTGGCCGCTGATGTTGCAAACTGTCCTAAAGAGTAAAGCTCAACAAGCCTATTCAGCTTTGTCTGCAGATGAATCCTCTGATTATGAGGTTGTCAAAAAGGTTATTTTGAGAGCTTATGAGTTGGTTCCAGAGGCTTACCGACAGAAATTCAGAGGTCTGAAGAAATCTGAAAATCAGACTTATGTGGAATTTGCTAATGAGAAGAAAGTTTGCTTTGAGCACTGGTGTACTTCTATGGAGGTCAAGGATGATTTCAACTCAATAAAAGAGATGGTGTTAGTTGAAGAATTCAAGAACTGTGTTAAGGATGATGTTAAGACCTACCTTAATGAGAAGCAAGCACTGAATTTGCAATCAGCTGCCAAATTTGCAGATGAATATGTTCTCACACATAAGTCCAAATTTCAGTCTAGCAGTAATAATAGATGGTCCCAATTTCAGACAAAGGGTTACGGTGATACCCAAGATTCCTCACCCAAAGACAAAGACAAGACTGGTGATAGTGCTCAGAAATCCAGTAACAGGTCTGATCAAAGTGTGAAAACTGACCATGACAAAAGTGGTCTAGTTTGCAGTTATTGCAAGAAATCTGGTCATGTTAAAACTAACTGCTGGTTCCTTGAAGCTAAGAAAGAAAAAGAAAAGGATACCAAACCAAATGCCTTTGTGAAAACAAGGTTAGAAACCCCTGTAGTAGATGACCGATCTGCTAAATTGCCTGCTTCTTGTGGGGCTAAAAAGCCTGATACAGCTGACTTCGTGAGGGAGGAATTTCTTCCATTTGTGTCAGAGGGATTTGTGGCTCTGAATGAGCATACTACTCCTGTCCCCATATATATCCTAAGGGATACTGGAGCTTCTCAGTCACTTTTGTTGATGGACTCCTTGGAGTTACGTGATGAGACCGCTTCAGGGGATTTCATACTTGTACAAGGTATTGAAGGGAGGACTGTATCTGTACCCCTGCGCTCTATATTCTTGAAGTCAGATTTAGTTACAGGTCAGGTAAAGGTGGGACTTATTTCAAGTCTACCTATAAAGGGTGTTTCTCTGTTGCTGGGCAAAGTAGTTCCCCCTGTACATCTTACTTCACAGCTGAGCACTGAAGATGGGGATGAGGACCCATCTCTGTATCCTTCTTGCGCAGTGACTCGTGCTATGGCCAAGAAGGCTAAAGAAGATGATGTTGTGGTGCCGTCCAGCACATTGAATAGTCAGGACTCAGGTGGTTCGCCTCATGACTTTGATTGGCCTACTATGGTTTCTCCGTTTGAGAGCTTATCAGACACTTTTATCAGTTCATTGTTCAGCCAGCCAGATGGGTTTGGTGATTCTGATGTGTCTGGAGACTTGTCACTGTCCAGAAAGCGGTTGATTGAGGAGCAAATTACTGATCCTGAAATTTGTGCACTAAGGAGGAGAGCCCTTCCTGATAAAGAAATAGACGCAGTTCCAGTTGGTTATTATCTCAAGGATGGTGGGTTGATGTGGAAGTGGCGCCCTCCTGATATCCCTGCCAATGCAGATTGGGCAGTGGTCAGGCAAATTGTTGTTCCGAAGGTCTACAGGAATGAGATCTTAACAATGGCTCATAGTTTACCTTTAGGAGGTCATCTTGGTGTTAACAAGACTATTGATAAGATCATTAAACACTTCTTTTGGCCTGGGCTTCGGAAAGACGTTTTCAACTTTTGTAAAACCTGTCACACTTGTCAAGTAGTTGTAAAATACCAGTTAGACCCACCTGTAGCTCCATTGCAGCCTATCCCAGCATTTGGGGAGCCCTTCTCTAAGGTCATTGTTGATTGTGTTGGTCCATTACCCAAGACTAGATCTGGAAATCAGTACTTGTTGACAATCATGTGTGCATCTACCAGATTCTCCGAAGCCATGCCTCTACGTAACATCAGGGTAACTGCAATCTCGAAGGCTTTGATAAAGTTCTTCATGTTGTTTGGCCTTCCCGGGGAAATTCAGTGAGAGGTAGCAATTTCACTTCAGGATTGTTTCAGCAGGTTGTGTATGAACTAGGTGCAAAGCAGATTCTTTCTAGTGCCTATCATCCAGAAAGTCAGGGTGCCTTAGAGCGGTTTCATTCCACTCTCAAGACAATGATGAGGACTTATTGTTATGACAATGAGAAAGACTGGGATGAAGGTGTTCATTTGCTGTTGTTTGCAGCTAGAGAAGCAGTGCAGGAGTCTACTGGATTCAGTCCATTTGAGCTAGTGTTTGGTCATGAAGTGAGAGGACCTTTGCTATTATTGAGTGAACAATGGCAAGAGGAAGAGCCGCGCATCAGTCTGTTAGACTATGTTAGCAAGTTCAAGAAACGATTGTGTGCAGCTTGTGACCTAGCCAAAGAGAACTTGAAATCAAGTCAGCAAAAAATGAAAACTTGGTATGATCATAAGGCTAGAAGCCGTGAGTTTAAACCAGCAGACAAGGTCCTTGTGTTGTTTCCCTTGCAGTCCAATCCATTGCAGGCTAGATTTCATGGTCCTTATGAAATTCTGACAAAACTCAATGATCTCAATTACAATGTGAAGACTCCAGATAGGAGAAAACCAAAATAATTGTGTCACATTAACATGCTGAAGCCTTATCATGACAGAAATGCTCGGGTTGCAGCTGTCACTTCAGATTCTCCTATGGCCGAGATTTGTGAAGATGAGGGGGAGTTTCAAGATGCTGAAGTTCTTTCATGTAAATTGTCAAATTCTGAAGTGTTGCAAAATCTTGATGCAAAACTCCAGCACTTAGATCAAGAAATATGAGAATATGTTTCCTGATGTTCCAAAAAGAGTTTCTATAGCCTCTCATGATGTAGATGTTGGTGATGCCAAACCAATAAAACAGTATCCCTACCGGATGAATCCTGAAAAGAGAAAGATTGCTAAGAAAGAGGTTGAGTACATGTTAGAACATGATATTATCAGACCCTCCAACTCTGATTGGAGTTCACCCTGTGTGCTAGTTCCAAAACCTGATGGAAGTACTAGATTCTGTACAGATTATCGCAAAGTCAATGCTGTAACTAGAACTGATGTGTTTCTAATACCTAGGATTGATGATTGTATTGATAGAGTAGGGCAAGCAAAGTTTCTGACCAAGATTGATTTATTGAAGGGTTATTGGTGTGTGCCTTTCACTGAGAGGGCCAAGAGCATCTCTACTTTTGCCACACCATCTGGGTTGTACCAGTATGAAGTCCTACCCTTTGGAATGAAAAATGCCCCAGCCACGTTCCAAAGGATGATTCAGTCTACAATCGTCGGATTGCCACACACGGGTGCATACATCGATGACCTGATCACATGGAGTGACTCCTGGGAAGAACATCTAAAAGATGTAGAGACGTTGTTCCAGCGCCTGACCCAGGCTAACCTGACTGTTAACCTGAACAAGAGTGACTTTGGTTGTGCTACTGTCACCTATCTTGGCTACGTCATAGGTCAGGGTAAGGTGGCACCCATAAATGCTAAAGTCCAAGCCATCATGGACTTTCCCGTTCCTGACAACAAAAAAGCTTTGCACCGCTTCCTTGGAATGATCGGGTACTACCGCAAGTTCTGTCAGAACTTTGCTGAGATTGCTCTCAGTCTATCTAACCAACTGAAGAAGGGCGTAAAGTTCACTTGGGATGATGCATGCCAGAGAGCCTTCGACCACCTGAAGTCTCTGCTGTGTCACTTCCCTGTGCTCAAATCTCCTGACTTTAACAAACCGTTCTCAATCGCGGTCGATGCTAGCGACCAAGCTTGTGGATCTGTGCTCCTACAGAGAAGTGACTCTGATGACATTGAGCATCTCATGGCATACTTCTCCAGGAAGTTCAATCGCCACCAAAGGAACTATTCCACAATTGAGAAGGAGCTGTTGGCTCTGGCTCTATCTTTACAACACTTTGATGTTTATGTTTGTACAGGGCAAAAGCCAATGGTTGTGTACACAGACCACAATCCGTTAATGTTTTTGAGTAAGATGAAAAACAAGAATCGGGGATTGTTGAATTGGAGTTTGATTTTACAGGAGTTTCACTTGGAAATTAAGCATGTAAAGGGTACGGACAATGTAATTGCTGATTGCTTATCCCGTGCTTGAATATGTTAATATATATATGTTTATTTGAATATTGTATGATATGTATATATAGACAAGTGTCCACTTAACCATTTTGTATTGAGAGTCAAAATTTGGAATGGAGCTGTAATGTGAATAGAGCATTTACCTTTTTTTTGTTAAGCTCAGACTGGAGCTATGTTTGGACATGTCTGGGGCAAGTCCCCGAAAAAAAAAAAAAAGGTCTAAATGTGGGTGGGGTCTGCAAAAGAGTATATAAGGAAAAGAATTGAGACAGTAAAGTAGTTGGAGCAATTGCAAGGAGAAGGATAAATGTGACCAGACCTGTCATTCTGTTCAAGACCTGTGAAGCTTTAGTGGATTTTTGCCTGTGTTAGAGTTTTTCCCTCACCCAGGACATCACCAAGCAACCTACAAAAGGGACTGTAAATATTTTCTGTTTTTTGGAAATCAGTCTGGGTCATTAGTTGTAGATATTAGATTAGTCATTATTGTTAGTTGTTGTCCTTGTTAATTAAATGTGTATTAGTTTTAAAAACTGTCTGTCATCCCTTGCTGTTGCTGTTGCTGTAGTGTTGTGAATGTAATAACAAATTGGGGCCATAACAAAATCAACCTCATTCAAAATGAATATGGAAAAAACTGTCTGTGGTGTTTTTTTGGATGTTTATGCTCTTACATTTTGCAGACTGTTCTGACACTGCTTGTCAAGCAAATGGGCGCCATTTATTACACAAGTTAGGGCTCCGCCCATTTTATAGCACTGTTTTCATGGCATTGAACCGTGAAGTGCGTTCTGCGCTTTGCCTATTTGCGGGGCTATAAATGATTTTATCATTTTTTCCCCCATGATAAACACCAAAGATGTTGAAATGTACAAGGAAAACAATGAAATTTCTAATGCAAATGAGATTTTGTCCAAATAAGGGTCTTGAAAAAGAGGTTGTCTTGTATTCCGGTCAATATGGTAAATTACTTAAAAGCTGCCTGCTCACATATTTTATTGTCTGCTCTGATTTTAGCTGTCAAGAAATGGCTCATTTGTCTGGTACAGGGAGTGGACCACCAACCCGAAATTTCACTCTTGGAGTTGGGCGGCAACTGCTCTTTCCAGGATTTTGCTAAGGAAGGGAAGATTGGAGATGGGCCGATAATTGTTGAGGCCGATAATCAGCTGGGTCCAGACCAGGTTTCTTAAGAATGGGAGTGAATGAGGCAGTTTTGAGGGAAGATGGGAAAATGGAGGAATGGACTACTAATGTTACGGGCTTGCACATGTCAGCATACAACATTTATTTATTTTTTCTTTTAAAGGATCTGACGACACATGCCACAGCCTTTGTGATAAATGCCCGAGCCAAGCATCGTTTATCACAGGTAAGATGATTCCTTACAGTTATGCTTATCTGTGACTGAATGAGTGTCCCAACTTTTTTGAGATACGTTGCTGCCATCTAATTCAAAATGAGCTTATATTTTTCATGAAATGTCTCCCTTAGAACATTGACAGCATATCAGATGTTCAAATGTGAATAAAATTTGGGTTTATGAGATTTGCAAATCAATGCATTGTTTTTATTTATATTTTACCCAGCATTCCAACTTTTTTGGAATTGGGGTTGTGGATCAAAAAATTAATTAGAGTGGGGAAAATGTATGAAGAAGTGCAGCAAATTATAAAATACTCAGCTAAAATGATCTCAAATGCATTAAAATGGCTACAAAAACCTGCAACACGCAGAAAGAGATGAGCGATTACTGTTACAGAAGAATAGTCAGAATGCAAAGATTCACCCAGTCATCACCTCCAGGAAAATTAAAGATGAGATAAAATTACTTGTAAGTGCTTCTACAGTCAGACGACGTTTGGTCGAAGCTAATGCTTCACTTACAACCCGCTGCAGGTGTTTTTAGAATTTGGTAGCACGCAGCAGAGCCGCAGGGTCGCAGTGAACATGGGGTAAAGTTTGGGAAAGAGTACAGGCAAAGTACTTGTCTTGACTTGCTTGAGGCGTGGGAAAAATTTCCCTGTTAGCCCATGGAAAGCGTATGTGTGCTAAGATTACGATCAGCACTCCTCTTTGGAAAAATGAATACTGCAAAAAAGGAGCTCTTTTAGGGCTACAGGTGGCCTTTCAAAATCCGTGTTCAGGCAACTATCCACAGCTACAAGTCCAATATCCCGCAGAGGAATGCGGTGGAAGTTGTAAGTGTACCAGGATACAGCTTTGTTTTCACGTCCAAGAAAGCAACACACACGGACTATTTTCAAAATAGTTGCACAAGTTCAATGACCGTCCGACCTCACAACCACAGTTAAGCCGCTTGCACACTGGACGCGAAACAAATTTTTTGCACACAGATTACATTTAAAGTCAATGCAAAGACACAAATTCAAGTCTTCATTTTGACTTTGAAAGTGATCTGTCATGCGAAAAATTCGTTTCGCATCCAGTGTGCAAGCAGCTTTACTGTGACCCAAACAGCTGATCGCTACAAAGCGCAGTGAATGATGCGCCTCGTGGAGGAATACGTCAGTTGGTTAATTCATGAGCAACTGTCTGTTTTTCCAAGCAGCTAAAATGCTGTCATTTTTTTAAATATAGTGTACAATTGAAATTGTGTATTATATTCAGGTAGGACCTCTTATAGGCCACGAAAATACGCTGTTTCTGTGTTTCCATTCACAACAGTCTATCACCGAAATTTCCACACAGCACTATGGGCTGGTGCGGCTACCTGGAGGAGATCAGAGAGCTTTCTACTGCATCTAATTTAAGTAGTGGCGATCTGTAGCTCATGCAACCCCACTTCAAAAAATGTGAATTATCCCTTTAAGTGTTCAATAACTACTTTACCTGCTTCTCACCATAATAACCTGCAAGGATGGTTGGAACTCTCTTGTTGTTAGAGGCGCTTTTGATGATGTTAAGGGAAAATGGTCCACTTCTATAAATTACCTACCAGCTCCTCAGTGAAAGTTTTCCCAAGCCCATATGTCATCTTGTCCCCTGAGGTCTTCCTTTCAGGCTTCACGTTGGCTAGTGATTTCGGATTCTTGGGCAGTTTTTGCGCTTCTCTCACAAGAACTGGGGCAAAGCTCAAGGGAAGGCTGTGGTCCGCAATCACTCCAAGAACAAGAGCCTGAAAAAATCAAAAAATGTGTTAATACATTACAAAATGAATATTTTTGATAATGAGTAACGCATATGTATTCCACAGCAAAATGAAGTTGAATCATATTTTATTCAAAAGCACAAAGTATATAGCTGAAATACAAAATAGGCCTGTCGAGTAACTTCTCATTACTGTACTATTTTACTCAAAGGGACAGCCCATAATAAGATGAATAGTTGTTTCTGAATATTGCTATGATGAGTAAGACAGAGTTTGGGTTAGTGAAAGAGGTAAAATAAAATAACATTAATCTTAACTGAGTCCCTGCACCATAGATTAAGCAATGAATTCAAGCAAAAAGTGACATAATTAAAGCAAATTAAGCCATCACCAAATAAATGTATGGTACCTGTTTACTACAGTATATACTTATACTTCAGTGAAAACTTACCTTGTGATCCTTTGAGAGACATAGATATCGATTAATGCCAATTCACAGTCCATTATGGTCATGTGATGTGATTCATTTAATCATTTATTAAAGGAATACGCCCGAGAAGCAGTGGGTTACAGTGATTTTATAACGGCGGAGGGGCATGACGCGCAGCGGAGTGCCGTAGTGCCCCTACGCTGTTATAAAATCACTGTAACACCCAGCTTCAAGAAGCTTATTGTTTTTATAAAATGGTTACCCTACATATAGCCCATTAAATATACACACAAGAAAAATAATCAACAATTTATTGGTCATATTGCAACAATAAATTTGAGAACCTTTCCCACCTAGTAAGATAGAGTGGACAGAATGGTTGGCAAGCAACATAGACGCTAAGATTGCTTTTTCATCTAGCGCCATTTTGTCACATCAGGCTATTTGGGCTCGTTAATGTAGATAAACTATGAAAGCAGGCTATTTGGAATGTCTCCTATGGTCTCCCGAGGCCCTGTTTAATAATTTTAAGTTTTTAGGTTTTCGAGTTTCCTTGTTCTCAACTCGCGCCGATCGGCCATATCATTACAACCAGCAGTGAGAGTAGGGAACAAGACTTTTGTCCTCCACACTTGCCGGTGTCCAGGAAAATATGCTAAATTGTGCATTAGTCTGCTAGCCAGCTTGTCAACTAGCTAGCTTTCACGACAATGGATGTGGTTACCCTACACATCGCCCATAAGATAAACACACAACAAAAAAAATCAACAATTTTTCGCTAATACTGAAAAAGCGAGCTAGTTAGCAACGTAGCTAGCAAGCTAAAATGATATCGACTCTGTAACGCAATAGCTTGCTGGGTAGATAGCCAACTTGTTAGCGGGTTAAAAGGCTAAACTTCACTAGCTATGAAATAGTGGGCTAAAAGTCTTGAAACAAACATAACCTAACAAGTCAGTTTAGCGCCAAGTAGTTTGTTGCGCGCAGGGGTAGTTTGTGTTGCGGTCTGCTTCAGAATGCAGTGTGTTACAGTGATTTTATACCAGCATGGAATGCGGCTCAGCCAATCACATTTAAGGAAGCACCCGTTTTATAATATAAAATATTGTTACTGTCTGATCATCATGACCTACGTATAAAACACCTTTAGTAGCAATAGGCATGGTACAGCTCTACTGTTGCATGTAAAGTTAATTCTAAAAATTTACGATTAAATTCACATTAATTCAAAAAGGTTCATACTGTCTTTAGTACAGAATTAGACTTTAACGTTCTTATTTTCAGACAGAAAAGTTTTTATCCTACCTTAACATGAGTCATGATGTTGTGAGTGACGTGTCTTATTCAGCTGATGTTAATGAGGCGTGGCCGCCCTGGCAAATTTGAAAGGGTGGCCACGCCTCCTGCTGTCTGGCCGCTCCTCCAAGATGGTACTTCAGGTGTGGGAAAGCATATATGCCCCCTCGTCCCAGTTCATAGTCCTGTGGGCCCGCTTCCTGATTTAAATTGCCTCCATGATCCAGGGTTCATATCGGTTGTTCTGTTTGCAGATGATTTTGGCCTTTTCCCAGTCCATAATATGATTTTCCCTCTTGCTGATTTGAGATTTGCCTGTTGTGTTTGTACTTTAAGTAAGCATGTCTATCGTATTTTTGTGTTCTTTTTTACATGTGTGGAAAGGTTTACCTGTTTCCCCAATGTATATTTCATGGCATGACTGGCGTGGAATTTCATATATGACATCACGTTTGTGACTGTTGTCAGTTTGGTCTTTTGGGAGAACCAGTAGTTATCGTAATTTTATGTATGGCTTTACCGGGTTGTTGATGTGGAATTTTCGCATGGCCCGTTGAATCCGCTCTGTAACGCTGCTTATGCATGATAACGCAACAACTCCTTTGGTTACGGTAACATTTTTTTATTTCTTTCTTAATGCGCCGGTGTTTTGTTTCTGCTGTACTTGTTGTTTGCCTGTGTTTATGGCCCATAGTGGGTACTAGCATTTCTTTAGTGCGTTATTTATATGTTCCCTTTTCCTCTTTTTTTGTCCGTGTCTTCTGTGATAATGGAATAGTGGAATTGAAATTTATTGATATGTACATCTGAATGCATTTGTTTGTCAGCTATCGGTGTCAATGGCTGAGATGATTCCTCTGCTGAAATACCCACGGGCTTCTCTAAAGTTCCCCAATGCGTTATATCTGCCGCAGCAGCGGAACTGTATGTTCAGAGACTTCTTTGAATTTACTTCCGATTTTCACCTTGATGGCAACAACTTTGTCAAGCCATTCCCATCTGAACTTGTTTCTTACATCTTTGCCGATCTCTTTGATCAACAAAGATCAAAGTTCACTTGTGAGGATTTTCACCATTTATCAAGAAAGTCAACTACGTTTCAAGAACTCGCCAATTTTCCGCCACAGTAACATTACCGCGGGAAGTAAGGATGCTGCTACACCCCAAAATGTATTTCTCCAAAATTAAATCAATTAAAGTGCGCGTTTGTTATTTCAATCTACCTGCTACCTTTAAGAAAGACAAAGCACTGAGGTCTAGTCAAATATTGAGACAGTGACAACACCAACAAAGTGCAGTGTCTATAAATGCACATGTTCGAGGCTGTTCATGTTCGCTAACTGAAGCTCCATTATGTTTTAAGCTGAAATCAGATATCACACAGCCCAGATAGCTTGTTTGAAATGAAACAAACAGCTGGCTGGCTACACGGCCAAGCTCGTTCAGCATCTAAGAAATCATAGTTCATATTTTTAGCAATCTACTGAAAATATTGTCTATGACCATTGATGTTACCAAAGTTGCATGTGAAATTTAATGCTTTTCAGGCATCATCGGAGCGAGCAGAGCGACATTACGTGGTAAACAAAGACCTTCTCATCGTGAACGATAAATGGCTAGTGGAGAGCTATATTAACTTGAGATTGGACTTTTTCTGAAATAAGCATTTTTTTGCTGGATGATGGGTCTTTGCTGACTTAAGTAGGCTAGTTAATATTGTGTGCTCATTCCTAATCATGCTAGCCAACAGAGGGAATTTGATCAATTTAGGTATTACGTTTATTAGGTATACTGATTCATTCAGCAACCAGAGGAAAACATACTCAGGTTCAATGATAAGTTACACTCCAAATTATATTTCAAGCAACCGTGTATTTGTCCATATTATGAAAAAGGGTCAACAAAGAGGGACTGAAAATATTAAGCATGCGGCTTCCTGTGAACTGTTGCAATGTACACTGCTACCATCGTGCCAGCTGGTAGACCATAATTTATCATGGAGATGTGTGCACTGATGACGTCATAACTGCCAGTACCACCCCCCCACCCCGAAAAAAACCTGTTAGGGAAGCCATTACGGTTCTGACAGACATTGTTTGTTCAATAGTATGTTAACCCTAAATTCAGACACTTTTCTGTAATGCTTTTACTTCGCTGCATGCCAGTATAATAATTTTAGCAGGCGTACACTCCCGGTGGCACAGTGTGGTGGGGAAAATATCCCAAAATGTTCCCTAAATGTATCCCTAAAATCAATGTATTACCATAATCAGAGTTCAACAGAAGGAACTGAGCCAGGTTCTTGTGGCTCTTTAAAACTGCTGAGAAGAAAAAAAAGGCTCATAAATGTGCCAAAAAACCAAGATAGCTAAACCCCTAGCAGGCCAACCAAGACTGGCTAGATGAGTTAATCTTGTGGAATGACCATATTGGTAGTCAACCAAGGAGAAAATTGCCATTACCATTCCAGACACCTGTAATTTCTGTTTCATAAATTTCTTACGAACCTTGGAGCCTCTGTGTCATGGTTATGGTTAATTGTCATGTTTATATTCAGTTCAGTGTTCATGATTTTGTCTTTAATTTATTCTTTTTGGTTATTGTAATTCTCAGGTTTTTAATTCATTCCATTTCTCAGTTCCATTACTCTTGTCTCCCCTGTCCTGTGTTCTAGTTGGTTCAGTCCGTCTTCCCGGTTTGCGTGCTCACTCACTTCGAGTGATTTAAATGAATTCCGGTGTTTAATATATTCCCTTGATTCTCGTTTACTTCCTTCGTCTTACTGTTCTGATTAAAAAAAAGACTAACATTTGTATTTTGTATCATAGTCTACTAACACAACTAATCCTTGTATATAGATTACTAACGAGCACTCCAGTTAAATCTGTAAAGTTGCACCGCTACTAATTTAGACTAATTCCCTCTCAGCAATCGCCCTGTTCCAATCTCCGCCTCTTGCTCAGCTGTTCTTGTCTTCCCCTGAGTTTCTGCTAGATCTCCCGCTCGTTATCTGTGCACTTAGAACTCCTTGACAAGGGCTGTTTAAATGTCATAGGCTGTCTGTATGAATCCCGTCTGTGTCTTGGCTTTCGCCAGTTTTTGTGGTTAGGGTTTGCCTCATGTGATTCTCCCTTTGTAATTAGTCTGATCCAATTTACCTGCTTCCTGCACAGCATGTGACTTCTCTCTCGTCTATTTAAGCAGTCTTTTCACAGCCAGCTCCTTGTCAGACCGTTGATCAATATTTCCTTGCGCAGAGGGCCTTGTATGCCATTGAGTATTGTGTTTCTTCTACTTGTTTGTACAAACTTTGATCCCTGCCTTGCCCTTTTTGTACTGTTTTTTTATTTCTGGATTTCAACCCATTTTTACATGACCACAATGTCTGTGTTTGGATGCCCTGTGTATGACCCACTGCTTTGAATATCGACTACGACTTTTTTCCTGCTGTCTATGTACCGTTGCACTTCTGTTTTTCTTGTTCTGACCTCGGCCTACCTAATGGACATTGTTTTTGGATTTCTTATTGTGGCTTGGCAATTCTTGTGTTTTTTGGTTTTGACTCGGACCTCATGAAAGGCGTATGTTTTTTTTGGATTTCTATACGCTTGCGTGTGGTTTCTGAAAGCTACGTCACACCCTGTAAGCCCAAGTCCATAAAAAACTTTGAATTCAGGGTTGTATGTGCATAATAGTAAGCATACTAAAATAACAGAAATCCTCTCACTATGGTTGAATTAGGCATGGTTTTCTTAGTGGGTTATTACGTAATAAGCCAAACCAATTAAAAAAAACTCAGTCATTTTTCCCACCCCTAACTGAAATTATCTAAGCTCTCCGCTCCCACCATTTGGCCTGAGCCCGAGAAACATTGTTTCGATGTAGACTGTCTTGCTATTTATTACCCATCTATCTGACAGTCAGCGTATTTGTCTGTCTACCGCTATTTCCCCTATCATGTATGTTTGTATTAGCTTCATTTAAAATGCACCAATAAATGATTTTCTGAATGGGACATGTGCTCGTGGAATAGTACTTCTGCTCTGGCTCGAATGTCTAATGCTGCGTTCAAATCAGCTTGTGAAAATGGTGTTTCTCAGAACACAAGCGGTGACTTGAGCTCAAATTACCTTAAAACCTGTGATCACAAGCAGTGAACTGGTGGTTAGTTCAGCGGATCAATCTTCACCACTCGGGAGCAAAACGCACCTGGACAAACACATTGTGAGCTGAACTGAAAAGTATGTTTATTTTCATGTTTGCTTAATATTAAAAGGAGCAACTTATGATGAACTTTTATGTCCCAGAGTTTGTTGTATGTCCATATCACAGTGTTTCTGTCGTTTTGTCATTGGAGAGTTAACATAATATTTTGATACCTTAATTATCGCCCACGATTTCACCTGTGACAGACTGGCAGCAAATGAACGCTCTTTACGCAGGTCTTTTTCGCAACCGGTTGAATGGCAAGCTAATTTCGATGCAATAATATTGTACAGTACTAGCTAACGTTACTGTACCATCAGTCCACCGTTGGGCACATCCCTGCTAACGCTGAATTTTAGCGGAGATGCACTTACTCGTTAATAATAAAAACAGCAAAGGATTTTACAAAATACCATTCCTTAACTGGCTGGATGGTGTTTTCAGATGACAGAAGTTCTGCCTCTTCTGATCCTGCCAAGCCCCACATCCCGCCAAGTTAGACCACAGTTAGCACCAAGAAGTTGTGAGGAACTGTTCACTGACCCCACCCAAATTTATATCCACAGCAAAACTTGAATTTTTCCATTATTTAACACTCTCTTGTCAATGAAAAATCTCCAAGTTAGTGCCCACTCTATCCTCAAACAAAAACTAGCAAGGTACTCACATCTAGTTGCCATCTGTCTTTCGTTTGCTAAATGGTCAAGCCGGAAACAATAAACATGTCTTTTCGCAAAGGAAAGTCATTGTCCTGCACATTTCATGATAAGACAAAAGTATTCCTCAGCTTTCAGAACTTTTACTAACGTCTCATCTTCCTCTCTACTTTAGCTGCCATTTGCATGCTTTTTTCTTTGACTACATTTTCAGTGATGTTATGATGCTAAGAATGCCTGCTGTTTCTAATCAAGATGGCCTCCTTGGATATTTAATTCAGGGTTCTCCCTTGGTTTTGAAAAATACTCTTCACTCTTCGCCTTGAGAAATGAAGTAAAGAAAATATTCCTCACTTTATCAGTCATCAATTTTTATTAGTCACTCATGGACAGAAAGGTCGAACCTCAAATATTTGCATAAAAATTTGCATATTCAGAAACGACACACACTCACCCTCCACTCACCATATAGTGAGTACGACTGAAATGTAACTGGAGTGTGAGAAAGTGATCAACCTACCACTAACCGAGGGATCGGTCCCACTCCTCGCCAGTTGCTATTCACAAACGTCACTCTAGAATAACTGACAGTAGTGGGCACTGGGTACCACAGGCGGTGCATCGGCTGCTGCAAAGGGATCCTCACCCTTCAGTGCTGAATAACCTAAACCTGACGCAGTTTACTTTTCTTGATTAGAAAGTTTCTCGGACTAATTGGTAAAATGACAATCAAATTTATTTTTATAGCGTCGTCATATACTGAACAACAAAAGAAACGCAATTTAATTATAGGCAGACTGGAAAGTAAGTTTGCGCATAATTATTTTTGAAAATCTAATTTATTACTAGGGGGTGCACATTTACATTTGTTTCATCAAACTTTTCTTTATTTTGCGGTCACTGTAACTGAGTGGCCATAAGAGTACATTAACTAACTAGCTAACTTGCGTTTCTTTTGTTGCTCAGCATATATTGTTTCACAAAGTTGAGGCGTTTCTTTCGCACATAAATGACGACGTAAAATATCAGCATGTCTTTCCAACCCATCGGTAAAGAAAAGCACGGGAAATCCGAATGCGTGAGAGTTAATAGATATGCGCCATTCATGAAAACTGGCCACATCTGATAATGTTGAGAGTTCTTGGAGTTTTTGCAATGGTAATTTAAATGATTTGAAAACAGGGCGATAGCCTAATTATCAATGCTCATTCTAACTTAACAAGTAGAACTGGGGATACATGATGATCTTTTGGATTTTTGTAGTTCAAGTAAATTAAATTTTATTAAATGATTGTATATGACCTTTTTTCAATCATTATCTTTAAGGGATGGTTTTGAGCTTCTCCTATAGTCAGTTCACCAGTAGCTACTGGTGGGTACACAAATGCTAACCTCGAGCTCACCACGGTGCAGTTCGTAAACACTGAAACCAGGTGGTCAGTTTGTAAGTTACTGGCATATTCTCATATCATTAGAGTTAAAATTTGTGTAGTTGCGATTGCGTTGAGCACGTGGCTGTAAATGATCCAGAGTTTCTAATGTTTGTAATCACCTGAAAGCCATGACAACGAAATACCGGCGCAAGTTAGTGCGGCTCAAGGGCGGTGTTCCCTGCACTCAGCCCTCAGTTCAGAAAGAGACGCTATTTTCAGCGTGAGTGAGGTCTCTGAAAGCAAATGAGTGTTAAGGCAACTTCTGACTCATTTAGTATAACCTGACACTAACTAAATTTTAGTACGCACTCATATTCAATTAGTGTGAGTGTCGTTTCTGAATACGGGCCATTGAGTTAGTCTACAGCAAACAACCTTACTGGCTAACTATTGCACTGGCCTAAACATACCACATATGACCAAATAATCGCCCATGTGCAATTATGCGCCTGTGTGGAAAAAGCCGCAGGGGGTTCGACCTCATTTTGCATATTAAACGCCGGTTCAATTAAACGCCCGCGTGATTATTTGCACTATCGTATATAAACGTCTGTGTTACCCCGTGTTTCGGTAACAGACGCTAAAACAAGCTTTGGTTTTTCTATGTATATCTGATGTAAATAAAGATGCGGGGGAAAAAATAGCAGACGGTCTTTGGGACTCCTGTTTTTTTTCGTCCAGGGGTCTGGGTTACATCCTGCGGCACTGTCTGCCCCAAAAAATAGGAGTCCCCGCCCGAAGTATCGAACTGGTAAAGGCTTAAATATTGTTTGGAAAAGCAGTTTATATACCTTACAGAGATATAAAATGTTGATACACTGTTTTTATTTAACAGGGAAATAAAACGATTCACTACGTCGCAAAAAAAGTTTCAGCAAAACAGTTGACTTGGTGCTCTATGAAATGACATTTCAATCTCATTTTCCCCGCAGTTCAAAGCTCAATGTATTCGTAGAAAGTGAAACCTTTTGTGGTTGTTTGCCTGCCACCTCCTCTGTTGTTACTGCATTTAATACAAAAACCCAACCACACAAAGCTCAGCCTGTGCTTTATGAACTAATACGTTTTAAAGTAGATGGCGTTAATTAAAGTATTTAGCCAATTCTGACAAGCAAACTTAATATTAGTGTACATATGCTCAAAAATCATTAAATCCATCCATTCTCTATATCGCCTCTTCCCTTCAAGGGTCGCACGGGAACTGAAGTCCATCCCAGCTGACTCTGGGGGAAAGGCAGGGATTTGCTTATCCCCCACCCAGGACAGCTCGCCAATCCATCGCAGGGTGCACACACCATTCATTAAATCCATTTATGAAAACTTTTTTCATCAAACATGTCCACAGAATCAATACAATTTCATTGTTTTCTCCCCAATAGCAGTTTTTACTATCTATAAAATACTGGCCTTTATACACATCTGTTTTATCCTCCAGTTGATTAAGTTAACATATGTTGGAGCTCTTGCCCTGGAAAGAATTCCGTATCCAATCCCACACTTTTTGTGGCTTTTTATTTTCCAGAACGATTTTAAAAGGGAGCGCATAAAGCCCCTCCCCTTAAACAAGATTAATAAATTTGTAAATTAGTCCTCACATAATAGCAGCCTAGTTATAAAATAATGGTGGACATAAAGTCGATCTTCGTTTCATTCTCATCTGTTTCTTTCCTCTGGGACTCATATTTTCTCTGCACAGATGGAGTTCTGCAGCATCATTCCCGAGCACTGATGCTGCTCACTAACAGTGTGTCATTCACATCTCATCATGTGCAGCGTTTCCAACCCACTGAACACTTCTAGCTAATAAAGGCAGAAATACTGTCTCTGCGCAGTGTTGTCATGCAGGTTCGAAATTGATGTCTAATAATTTTTTGCAGTTAAACTCAAATAAAACCGAAGTCATTATGTTTGGTCCAAAGTTGGTGTCGGATAAAATCCAATCATTACTTGGACCTCCTGCTTATAATATTAGGCCCTCTTCCCGAAATCTCAATGTGATATTTGATACTGAATTCAAATTTGAGCTCCACGTAAAGAAGCTTGTACAGTCATGCCATTTGCAACTCCGTAACATAGCTAAAATTAGGTCGGTGCTGTCATTTGAAGATATAGAAAAAATTATTATTGCTTTTATCTCGTCAAGATTAGACTATAGCAACTCATTTTTTACTTGTCTGAATAAGAAATTTTTGAACAAACTGCAAGTGGTTCAAAATTCAGCTGCAAGACTGCTCACTTAAATAAAAGAGCCCACATTACTCCAATTTTGGCATCTTTGCTCTGGCTGCCAGTCCAATTTCGAATTGATTTTAAAATTTTGTTAATTACCTTCAAAGCACTCCATGGCATGGCACCAGAATATATTATTATTATATATTATTATATTAGAGATAAGGCAACCAAATTTGGTGAGTAGCTTCAAACCATAAAGGCTTTAATGGAGTTCGAAAATAAGAAGCACATGATTGGTGGGGGATGTTGTTGACCATTTTGACTTGATTTAGGCTTGCTTTTGCTGATTTTACAGTTTAAGTTCTTTTTATTATGGGTGCGTTTTATGTATATCTCCTTTTATTTTCTTAATTCCTCCCATTTTGATGTTTAATTCCCTACGTCGCCCATTTTGTTTTATTGCTTTTATGTACACATATTTTACCTGTTTGTGAAGCACTTTGTGCTGTATTGCTTGAAAGGAGCTATATAAATAAATGTATTATTATTATTATTATTATTATAAGTTGCTTGCAGTGGCAGGTCGAACCCTGTTTGTATTCGTGGAGTGGTTGCAAGACGAATGTTGCTCATATCCATGAGGCAGTAGCGCGATGAATGCTGTACACCACTGGGAAGTTGCAGCAGTTGGCTCACAGAGTATCAATACCCTCTGGGAGTGCGAGTGGGTGCTCGTCTTAGCTCATGTATGCACTTTGTCAGTTCACATTAATTGTTGTATGGCCAGTCAAATGATAACATTGCCTTACGTAAGCTTACTATCAAACCTGATGGACCTTTATTTTCCTACCTCACTCTCACACATTCTGATCACAAGTATTATCACACTACATTTTGACTTTGATTTGGTGAATGCTGAATTAATTGTTCACTGAGGCCAGCATATGTGGGCTCATCAATACCAACATATCTGGGTTTCAGGCTCCTAGGCTCCATGATTATTTCATCAGCTGCCCGACTAATTTCAGACCTTTATATTAGCTAACGATACCACTGCAACGCAAAACTTTTCTATCGGGTTGTATAATTGGAGGTACTTTCAGACTTTGGTAAAAAGCCTTTACTGTTAACGACACCGAATATTGCTGAACGTGGCTAATTAGTGAAATTTTTCCATTGCCGTTTGGCTTATTAGTTGGGTTGATGTGGTTAGCTTGCTAGCGGATGATGGACTTTATGAAGAAACACATTTAGTGACAGCTAGCTAGCTTGCTAGATAACGAGGGATATATTAAATTAGCTATAAGATAGTTCTATAAGATATTGCTGAGTGAGTCTATTGAGTATATAAATATGGCAATCTCCGGTCAAGCCCTCAAAATGCTCCCGGGAATCAGCTGAGGGACCCCGTCATCTGGTAGTGTGCTGTGGTGGTTCTAATGTTGTAGCTAACTAGCCAGCTACATAAGTCCACCTGTTAGGGAAGTCTTGACAGTTTTCCAACCCCTGACAGACACCATTTGTTCAAAAGTATGTTAACCCAAAATTGACACTTTTCTGTTAGTTATTACTTCATGGCATGCCAGTATAATAACTGTAGCAGATGTTCACTCCCACTCACACAGTGTAGTGTGAAAAATATCCCAAAATGTTCTAAATTTAAAGTATTACCATAATCAGAGTTCAACAGAAAGAACTGAGCCAGGTTCTTGTGGCCCTTTAAAACTGCTGTAAAATTGTGGAGCTGAGAGGAAACAAATACTCATAAATCTGCCAAAAATCCAAGATAGCAAACCCCTAGCAGGCCGACTAAGGCTAGCTCGATGAGCTAATCTCCTGGAATAACCATATTGGTTGTCAACCAAGAAGCAGCTTCATTATATGAGCAGGCTCACTCTAGTTTATTCTGGAACTATCCAGGAATTAAGCCCACTTAGCCATCCACACTGATCTTCAAGTGAACCCTAAGTTTGGGAGGATCAGATATGGTCTTCGAGCATACCTTAAGGCCTACAATGAATTTACGCTATTATATAATGGCAAGCTTGTAACTGAGTATTGCTGTAAGACAATGAATCAATCAGAATGTTAATGTTTGATGAGGTAGAAAGAGCTTCCTGGTTTGCATAGACCAGCCTGGGGTTTTATATATCACTTTGAGTGACTTACAATAAACTTGATCGCATCAGACTTTGGAGAATGTGTCCAGTCCTTGTTGATAGATTTACAAAGGTGAGGAAAACACTTGATCCACAAGTGTTTTCCTGCGCATAATATTTTTGGCGAGCCAGCCAGGAGGAAGAGAAAAAGGAGCTAGATGTCAGTACGGAAGCTACCATTTCTGAATTCAACAAGTGGTCATGATAATATAAATAAGGTAAACAGAGCCTTTTTCCAAAAATCTTCATGAAGCAATTGTTGAACTTCGTAATGGTATGCAGCTGGCTGGACCAAGGCAACTAAAAGTCTCTCCTCCAAAAGAACGCAGAAGTGAGATTTTAAATTTAATTGAGTTGGCAAGAAAAAGAGTCTGATGTGATGTGCGCTTGATATGAATGTTATATGTTGCGATGTCTGTGTATATGTTATATACGTATATATTTTTGGGGGGGTGGTTAATTGCAGGTGCTACTTCCATCACGGATTGGGTTCGGGTGATGGTATTGGCGTAGGACAGGCTGTAAATCACCAACCGTTTCTCCTGTGTCGAGGAAGTGTATCAGGGAACGGATAACATCTGGGCGCACTCAATTTAGCTAAACTTTCGAATAGTTTGGGGTGGACATTGCAGATTGTTTGCCTCGAGCGTATTTTACCTGATTTTTGAGCTCACTAGATTATGGGGGGAAGAGAGTACAGTTGTTGCTGGAGTTATCAACACAGCACGCAGATAAGTTGCTTAGGGCACCCGCTTGTGCCAGCAACTTCGTAAATCTCTCAGAGATAGCGATCTTGGCCAGAAGCTTAAGGGTATGTTAGAAGTGTGTGTATGTGACGGCAGAAAAAGTGTGCTGTCAGATAATTGTGTGTGTGTGTGAGAGAGAGAGAGAGAGAGAGAGAGATTTCTGTAATGTGAATATAGGCCACTAGATGGCAGTATTTACCTTTTTTTTGTTAAGCTCAGACTGGAGTCATGTTTAGACATGTCCTGGACATGTCTGGGGCAAGTCTCAGAAAATTAAAAAAAAGAGGTCTAAATGTGGGTGGGGTCTGCAAAAGAGTATATAAGGAAAAGAATTTAGACAGTAAAGTAGTAGGAGAAATTGCAAGAAGAAGGATACGTGTGACCAGACCTGTCATTTCTGTTCAAGACCTGTTAAGTTTCTTTCGTGGATTTTTCTCACCCAGGACATCACCTAGCCGCCCCACAAAAAGGACTGTAAATAATTCTTTTTGTTTTTGTTATAATTCAATCTTGGTCTTTAGGTTAGTTAGTTGTTATTGTCTTTGTTTAATTAAATGTGTTTGAGTTTTAAAACTGTATCTGTTGCTGTTGCTGTTGCGTTGTAAATCTAATAACAAATTGGGGCCATAACATTTCCAATATGTGTGAAAAGTCGACTGAGTGAATAGACCTAGGTAAAATTCGCAAACCCAATTACTGATTTAGGAAATATGCCTGATTGACAAATTTCAGGAATATGTATGAACTTTTTTGGGCTGTGTAATCAAATAAGTGGAGCATATCAGTGCTATGAAATCTGCAGAGTGAATGATTAGCTGAACAAAATAATCAAAATGCGTCTTTCCTCTTAAATGATTAATTAGGTTTAAGGGGTCAAGACTAGGTTCAGACTTGAAAAATTTTCTTTTTCATTTTGTTAAAAATCTTTCAAAACATTCATAAAAGGTGATTTTAAGACCAAAAAACTATCTTGTAAGGGAATTTTTATCATGTGAATGCCTCCAGTGCATTCGTTTCGCGACAAAAATGCAATGTTCTTGCATTGCAAGATTTCATAGTTTATCAGGCTTATGGCGGGCATAAAATCCACATTTTCATGGTATTGCTCTGAAATTTTCAACATAAAAAACTGATGCTAAGTTCTATACAACCACATAGCCATTTTTGGGCAGGTAGATTCATGGTGTATTTATGATCCATCTGCCAGGCAGGTTCTGCCACCCATTTCTAAAATTCTATGACCAAAAAAATAATTTCCCATGAAAATACCCAGAATGAGTATGTCATTGCATAGCTGGTGATATAAGCTTCAAAACAAAAAAAAGAATGACAGGAAAATATGGTATAGTTTCTGAGATATTTTAGACGCAAGATTTCACATTTTTCGCCAATAATGTACGGTTTTCACGGTAACAAACGTATTAAATTTGATTAAAATCAAATTCCATTCTTTGCTTTTTCAGTTGACGCAATTCTTATGTTTTTTTAGTGTTTAGAGGTACTTAAATTGAGTGAACCCAGGCTTGACCCCTTAAAAAGATAGGAGTAGAATAAGCAAATAAGCAAAATATTATTTGGAGCTGACTGAAATTTAATCATAATTTGTACTTGCACAATAAAATTTGAATGTGATTCCAAAGTGTATGATAAAACTTATTCGATCAGAACCGTTTTGAAACTGCAAATAATATAGTATTGTGTGAATTCTGCCTTTAATATTATACACTCATATGCTTTATAATTTGCGTATATGGAGTACTGACTATAAATGAGGAATCTTTCTTTTGTGTAAACTAAAGTGTTCAAGTCTGGAGCTGTTTGCAACTGAGAAGGATTTATCTCTGCTGCCTGGTCCAGCACAGATCTGCCTGGAGTTAAAGACCAGAAGAGATCAATTATTATGAGCAGAAAAAGCATCTGCAATTTCGCTGAAGTTCTGAAGTGGTTACCTGTACATTGAAAAGGATATATAAATAGAAATTTAGCAGCATAATGTTTAAGGCTTTTTGTGAACTGGTGGATAAAAATAGGGAAACATTTAAGACATACAAATCAGTTCATGAATGCGTGGGTTGATTCTGTCTGTTTGAATGCATGTCTGGCATTCCTCAGAGAAAAGGAGGAAACAGAAAATATCCAGATTTGAAAAAAACTCTTTAGGTGAAGGGGCGAATGGGTCACTCAGTCCAGAGAGAGTGAATGTGCCAGCAAGTGTTAATAGCAAATGAGATTTTGTTCTCTGTGTCTCTAGAGTCTGAAGTTTAATAATTAGGAATCAGCTGAATAGGATGATTTAAGCTGTAATGTTTTACTTTTGTACATTGTTTCTCACAGAAGCAAGAGTGATGATTTTTGCTGGTAAGAGCATCAACTGGTTATTGTCATCAAAATGGATTTGGAAGTTGATAAACTTGTCATGTAAGTGCAAGATGATTTATGCATGCATTAAATCTGAATTTTGCAACATTGGTATCGGGTTGGTAGAAGTAACTGAATTTGCTTAAAGTAACTGAGGTTGATTAAAGCAAGTGGAGTATAAAGAATAATGTTACAGTATCCATGACACTTACGTCTATCATTACAGCAAATGATAAACAATAATTAGCGGAGAACCAACCCAGGGTAGGATAAGGCTCGCTGACATCATGGCTGATTTTTTAGACTTACAGCAGCGATATTGTGTTCATTGATCCAAGTAGTTCTCAAACCGATTTTGGGGAGTGCTACACATAACGTAGTGGTGTAGCTTTTTTTTAAAGATTGTTTTGGTCTGCAGTATCAAAAGCTATTGACAAATCAAGGTGACAAAGACGATTCATTCTAATAAAATGCAGTACGCCAGAAAAAATTTGGTAATTGCATCAACTGTCGACATTTTAGGTCACTGAAACCGAACAAAAAATTTTGATGGATTATGTTGTTATGTTTTGAACATAACCCTTGCAAGTAGACAAAAAATGGAGGGCTGCGGCGCAGTTCTTCCAGTAATTAATTATAAGTGTGAAGGTGCTCTTTGGAATGAATAGTCATAAATTTAAAGATGAATTACCCAAGGCACTCTTCAAAAGAATTATTTAAAAAAAGCTTTAATAAATAGGCTTAATCATATTTGAAACAATAAAACTGCCAACATGTTTCGGCCATGGCAGGCCTTCATCAGGGCACGGTCAATTACAAAGTGTTCTGACAGGTATTTCAAGTCATCTGTTGAATTAACTCCAGCTGTAGGCGGAGTCGGCAAATTACATAATCAAGACCTATATCCTGAAATCGTATCACGAATGCACACACAAACACAGAACAGATCCAGTATCAAATCACAAACATAATTCATAAAATGATATAGAATAGAATAGCTAGTTAGATATCCTACTATTCATCACATCTACAGGAATGTTACCAAATCTATAGAGTCATTCAACCCTGGGAATGTCATAGCATTTAGCTTATAAATCCAGCGACTTTCTTTTTGGTTTAATGTTTTTTGTCTATCACCCCTCCTTGCGGTAAAGGGCACATGATCAATACCTATGGCAGTGAATCAAATATTTTTATCATTGTGTGCTTCTTTAAAATGTTTTGTCATAGCATAATCGCAATTTCCAATTTTTTCAGCATATCTGTGTTCAGCCAAGCGGTCCTGCAGCCGTCGTTTTGTACGCCCTACATAGAAGGCGTCACACAGAGAGAATTCCAAAATATAAATAACAAATGTAGTCTTGCAATTTATGAAATGGTTAGTAAAGAATGTAAATTGTGTGACCGGGTGGGTAAACCCTTTTGCCTTTGATACCACTTCACATAATTTGCAGTGCCCACATTTGAATGTACCGTTAGGTACTTTGGGTAGCCAAGTAGACTTTTCTTTGGCTGGTAAATAACTACGCACCAGTCTATCACCCAAAGTAGGTGCTCTTCTGAAGGAGAAGATAGGGAGTTCTTTAAAGAGATCATTTAGAGAGTCGTCACATTGGAGGAGATTCCAGTTCTTTTTAATTATATTACGTATTGTGTACGCATCTGTGCTATAGCGTGTAGAGAAGAAAACCCTTTCTGTAAAGCAGAGAATTACGTTCAATGGAGCTCGCCCTCTCCAGGGCTGTGTCTAAGACTTTTGGAGAATAACCCCTTTCTCTGAAACGGTTGTACATCTCTTCACTTTTATTATCAAAATCTTGATTATTATCACAAATCCGACGTAATCTCTGAAATTGCCCAAAAGGAATGTTCTTAATTAGTGTAGGTGGGTGGAAGCTTTTAGCATGTAACAAAGTGTTTTTATGGGCCTCCTTCCTAAATATTGTAGAGTGTAAGTATCCCCGAATATCTTTATAAATTTCTAGGTCAAGAAAATGTATTTTATCTTTATCATAGTCAAGAGATAATTTAACGTTGGTATTCGCTGCATTTAAATAACCATGAAATGACAATAATTCATTTTCTGTACCCCTCCACCACAAAATAATATCATCAATGAATCTTGCCCACCAAATGATTTTATCTCTAAAAACATTAGAACAACTAAATACAACGTCTTCTTCCCATTTCCCCATGAACAGGCCCGCGTATGAAGGACTAAAGCAAGCCCCCATTGCGCAGCCTTTAATCTGCTTAAATAGTCTGTCCTGAAATAAAAACACATTGTTATTTAATGTCCAATCAGTTAGTTCCACCAAGAAGTCAGTAGGGGGACTGTGCGGGTAGGGACGTCTGTCAAGGAACTGTCTCAAGGCTGTAAGTCCTTGATTATGATCAATGTTCGTGTACAGCGCCTCTACATCCATTGTCACCAGGAGGGCATCCGGACCAATAAAATTATGGTCTCTAATTTTGCAGAGCACATCCGTTGTGTCCTGTATATAAGCTGGAAGGGATGGAAGCAGCGGTTTAATGAAAAAATCCACATATTTAGAAATAGGTTCCATTAGAGTCTCATTTCCCGAGATCACTGGTCTCCCAGGTGGATTCGTCATACTTTTATGCACCTTTGGTAAGAGGTAAAAAGATGCCATCCGAGGGTTGGGTTTAAATAGAAACTCCAGCTCTTGTGTTGAGATTAGATCTTCATCCCTGGCCTTGTTGAGTATTTGTTGAAGTTCCTTTACTAATGTCTCAATCGGATTGTTCTTTAAAAATAGGAAATTGCGATTATGCTATGACAAAACATTTTAAAGAAGCACACAATGATAAAAATATTTTATTCACTGCCATAGGTATTGATCATGTGCCCTTTACCGCTAGGAGGGGTGACAAAAAACATTAAACCAAAAAGAAAGTCGCTGGATTTATAAGCTAAATGCTATGACATTCCCGGGGTTGAATGACTCTATAGATTTGGTAACATTCCTGTAGATGTGATGAATAGTAGGATATCTAACTAGCTATTCTATTCTATATCATTTTATGAATTATGTTAGTGATTTGATACTGGATCTATTCTGTGTTTGTGTGTGCATTCGTGATACGATTTCAAGATATAGGTCTTGATTATGTAATTTGCCGACTCCGCCTACAGCTGGAGTTAATTCAACAGATGACTTGAAATACCTGTCAGAACACTTTGTAATTGACCGTGCCCTGATGAAGGCCTGCCATGGCCGAAACATGTTGCCAGTTTTATTGTTTCAAATATGATTAAGCCTATTTATTAAAGCTTTTTTAAATAACCCTTGCAAGCTTCGAGTGCTGCAAGATGGCATGATTCATTTTTCAACGCCACAGGAGGCTGAAATGTTTTACGAAAGTAAAAACAGCCAAAGTGACCCCCACCGGTAAGTGACTTGAGGATAGCGCTGTTGTGAAGCGCTCTTAGGTCACAGACATTGTAGACTTTGCCTAAGGCAACAGCTGATCATTAAACGTGGGTAAAATAAAGTTTAAATAATTTTGAAGTAAGCACCTAGAGTTCTTTCCTAAGTTAAGCATTTATGGTTTTCGTGTGTAATATTTTATTTTAAATGCCTATTGATCAGCGCACACATATAAACGCTTATTGAATGCTATTTGATCAGTGCACATATTTTGGGTTGGCTGCACTTGTATAACTTTACTGTGGATGTTTATGAGGGCTGTGGATATTCCTCAAAATTAATGAAAATAGGTTAGGGCCAGTGAATATTGTTTAAGATTGGTGGATATTGTATGAAAATGGTTCAATTGTAGTACATTTAAAAGGGAGAAGTTATAATATAAAGTTTAAAAGTGTGTGACTGTGGAGCATTGATTGTTTTGTTAAGGACTCAAATATGGTACACTGATAGCTGCTCCTCAAAGATTGCGGATCAGCATCTCTCAATTTCCACTAAAGGGTGGGGGAAGCATTTCCATTGGGGAATGCCAGGATTACGAGCAGTGAGGTTTACAGCACTGTGTACGTGTGGGTGTCTGTGCGAGTGTGTATGTGTGATTGGATGGGGAGGGAGAGGGAGAACGGTTTATATTTGTTTGCGCCTGCAACATCTTCACTCTTATGTATCCGTTCTTTGTTTGTATTGCTCAAGGTTCACAATATGCTAAGATAATTGTTTATGGAGAAGAAAAAATTGGAAACCAATTTAGATATTAAAATCACAAGTTGGAATGTCCGGGGAATGAGGAAATTGGCCTAACTGAAACAAGTTCTAAATAGGATAAAGTATCTCAAATCTAAAATAGTCTATCTTCAGGAGTCACGTCTGACTGTTTCAGACAGAGTATTTAAGTAAAAGGTAGACAGGTCAAGTCGTTCATGCTTCTTATTATACTAAGGCAAGGGGTGTAGTTATTTTCCTATGTAGATTAATTCCATTTCAAATTACAAAAACGATTCAAGATCCACATGGAAGATATATAATCATACAAGGTAATATTATCTCACAAAAAATAAATCTTACAAATATCTATGGCCCTAATGAGGATAATTCATCATTTTTTGATACATTACTTCTTACTGTCTGCCTTGAAGGGATATAACATTATCGTCGGAGATTTTATGTGTACCCTTGACCCAGATAGATCCACTCAAATTGATACTACACATATGCAAACTAGGAAAATGCTGATTGGTAGTATGGAATACTTAAGATGATGTGGTGTTTGGAGAGTGCAGAATCCGAATAAAAGGGAGTTCATACTCCCGTATTGATTACTTTCTACCTGGGTAAGCAATGAACAAGAGTCCATTCCTGACCTACCATTAAATTTGTATAAATATTCTATGGGTACCAAGAGAAAAAAATCCTTTTCTTAAAAACCCAATTTCAATCTGGCATCCTGCACATAAACATACAGGTGATGCCCACATTGTCTCGGTTTACTCCCATTTGGGGTAATAAACAGTTTACACCTGGTAAAAAAGATGGAGGATTTAAATTATGGTACAGAAAAGGCAGTCAAAAAATGATGGATGTTTACAAAGATGGAGTATTGCTTTCTTTTGATCAATTATGCCAGAAATATCAAATTCCCAAATGTAAGAAGTTACATGTCATCAAAATATAAATCGATGATGCATATACCACCTCTATCAACACTAGAGGAAACAATAATTTTACATTTAGAAGGAAAAGGTCTATTATCTAAATATAATAGCATATTAGTTGCCAATAGAAATGAATCAACATTGGATAAATTACAAGCCTGGAAAACTGATGTACAAGAGGACACTGATGAGACAGATTGGAAAAATGCTTGTCTCAAAGCACGAAAACAAACAATAAATACGAGGTTTAAACTTCTTCTGTGTAAGTGGTTAATGAGAGTGTACATAATAGGCCTGTGACTTGGGCACCAGAAACATGAGATACCCCTCCCGGAGGTAGAACCAAACACAACCTAGTTTTTCCTCATCTCGAAGGTCCCCCACACATGAAATGGATTCTTGTATAAAAATATTTTAGTGCAAAAGTGGTAAAATTGATCTATATTGTTATACACCCACAGACAAAAAATGAAGTCTGTTCGCCTGGTGATTGAAGCATATAAACCCATGTAGATTTACTATGGAAGCACCAGGAGGTCTATAACTCGGCACTCTGGAAGCCAGGATATCCCTCCACATTCTAGAAAAAACAGAATGTAAATATCTGAATGCAAATGGGAGTTATAGTCATTTTAACACACACCTACAATAGGCGAGAATGGAAATCTATGTAGAATATCCTCTTTACTTTTTACTGACTCTGAATTGGAAAGCCATAACAACACATATCAGGGCTTGTTTGAAAGCTGTGGTTCTGCTGAATCCAGCAATACCAATTGTGTACTGGTAGCTTGTATACTCGTGGAGTTATCTCACAAAAAGTATGAGGTGTCCAAAAAAGAATAAAATGCCAGAGAGACAGACACAAGGAAACATAATTTTTAATTTACAAACTTTTTTATTCAAATAAAATGTTCCTACATCTAAATCTCACTAAAGCTAATGATGTGTGTGGTCGATGTGTGTGTGCGTGTGACTGAGAGAGAGAGTCTGTCTGTCTGTCTGATCTTTAAGGTGTCTGGGGTCAAGAGTGGAGGTAGGTCTGTGGGAGAGGAGGTAGAGAGCTGTTGGGGATCTGCGGGAGGGTGTTTGGTATTGAGATGGGACTGGGGCTGGGGCATGGGTAGGTGGTGTGGTGTGGAGAGGAGAGGAGTTGGGCAGTGGTTTGGGCCAGGGAATAGATGCATGGAAACATAAACATCTCCATATCATTCATCCACATTATCATTAAATACAACATGGCTCATATTTTGGCAATCGGGGAAAGGGCAAGAGCAAAACTCTGAGCAGGTCAAGCCCACTGAAAGACACTGGCATTTGCTACTTTCATCGCATTTTCCATCTTTACAGTACAGGTGGGTGATGTCTCTGACTTCTTTAGGTGCAGGTGCTTTGACAGACATCACTGGTTCAATAGACCCATCTTCTCTGAGCCTCCACTCTCTACCAACTGGGTTCCAGAGATGAGGCTTTGCCACATGGCTGTGACGCCACACTGCAGTCTGGTACAAGGCTCTTGATACATGCTGCTGGAAGGCATCTACTGTTGGGGGTAGATTTGCAGCTGATGAATCTGTTGTAGATGCTAGTGTGTACCTCAGCTCATCCAAGGTGGTGCAAGGACAGCCATCCGGCCTTTTCTTTCGGCCATACAGAAGGAGTGCATACTTTCTTGCCACAGGAATAGCCTCCTTCAGGCTTTCAGAAAGTCCAAAATTGTCCATCTCTTTTAAGTCACTCAGATGAGTCTTCAGTCTGTTAAAAGCAGTAGCCTTCCCAATTCTGTACAAGCTGCTTGTGGTATCACACCCTGTGAGGGCGTGGCATGCAGGTAGACATGCACAAAATGCTGCACCGAGCTTCTTTGCAATTGCACATATTGGGACAAACCTTTCCCTTGGGCCGTGTCCAGAGTGCATGAACACCGTTGAAGATCCAAACATTCCTTAGCTGGAATAATACACAAGCAAAACCAGCACGTCTGTATCATCAGATCTGATAATGACCCGAAAATGAGACTCTGCTGCATGTATTGCATGGAATACCAATCTGGTGTCAGCCTCTTCCTGGTCACTATACAGGTCTGTCAAGTTGTCAACACCTGCGTTGCTGACCATCTTGACCTCCTCACCATTTTCAAAGCCGCCTGCCAAAATGACTTTTTTCTCTGAGGATATTCTCTCTGACCCTGTATTGACTATGTAGTTGCTTACAAAGCTGCACAGAGCAGCCTTGTTACCACTGACCTTGAGGTATTTTCTGTAGTTAGGAACCTTGGCGTTGCCTGTGATGATGTGTGTTGATCTGCTTGCTTGGATGCTGCCTCTTCTTTGTCTTTCCAGGTCTTTGATTGAGTGTGGATGATCATATCTATCAAATACTAACGCAATACAGTTGATGTTTTCCTTTTCCATTTGTTTCGTGATCTTCTTCCAGACATACTCGCCCAGGTCATTGAAAGTCTGAAAGACAGAGTCAGGGAGACTCTGTAGTAGAGCCATGCCATCGATAAGGTATGCAGATGGGTCAGAAACATTAGGCAACTGCTGTGTTTCCTCAACTACAGACTCAACCCTTTTTGCAAGGTCTGCTTTAGTGGTCTTCCGCATGGTTCCATCATCATGAAACAAAGAGGGGGGAACAGCAGCAAGTTCATGGGACATCACAGTCTCCATGGATACCTCTCTTTGCTTGGAGACAGCAAGTAATCTTCAAAAGAGCACATCAGACTCTATGTGAACCTGTTTAGATGTACCAAATCCATCTGTTTTTTTCATATCTTTGAAGGTTGCAGTGTTTCCTTTTCTCAGGATCCCAGAAGCTCTTCGTCCTAGATTTTGACAGGCGTTGTTTGATGAAGATGCCAGCCTGCTCAGCACCATCTTGGAGGAAACTTGAGAGCTCTTTAGCAACTTTCTCAGATGCAACCTGACCACTTGCAATATTTATTAGTTCTTCAGGGATAGTGTCAAGATCATAGGGGTTCTGCTTCTGCTCCACAGCTTCCACTATTCGCTGTATGTCTCTTTCATCCCTGTCCATTCTGGAGGCTCCATGTTCTTTGTGTGCTGTTGGGCCTTTTGCATCAGTATCACAAAGGTCTTGCATGGCATCCACATATGCTGTGGTCACATGCCTCGTCATCAACCACCTTGTGAGAGCCCCCTTACGTAATGTGAAGCCAATAACTCCACCCTGACTCTTGCCTTCTCGGTTAATAGTCTGCTCCAGTGCCTGATCAGTCGCTACACAGTTGAAGTTTTGATGCTCTGACCGGCGAACAACAAATCCGCCTTCTTGCAGGAATTTGTATGCCTCCGGTTGTTCATGTTGAAGGGCTTTCATTTCTGCAACATAGACCGGCGTGTTCTTGGCATAATTGGATCTGCCAGCAGCTCTGAACCAAGGTATAACTTCACACATGCAATTCAGGTGAAGTTCAAAGTCTGCTTCACGCTCCGAACGAAGGACCTACCTCCACTCTTCCATGTTCAGAGATTCCAGTGAGGCCCGTTGGGATGTATACACCACTCTCTGTACTTGATACCTGGTCTGCTGCCACAGATGTGAGGAAGCGCCGAACCTCTGTATAGGAAGCGCAGAACCCCATTGCATTGAGCTCATCGATGAGTTTCTTGCTACCAAATTCATGATGAATCAACATAGTAAGTCCCAGTCTGATTGGAGTATGGATGTGACAGCATTGTGCGATGAGATCATGGCAGATTGCAATGACACGCAAATTGTCCTTGAAAGCTGGTTCCTCGTCACAGGTCTTGTAATTGCTGTGGGCATTTCGATCAACACACCGGTTCACAAAGTCATATAGATTGTTTGGTACATAGTTGCTGCAATGGAGACGAGATAGTCGATCACTGCTGACATAGGATTTACTGTCATGATCAACCTGCTCCATGCTTTTTCTCAGTATGTCTGCAGCTCTATGTAGTATTTGCTTGTCAGAGAGACCTTGACTTGGCTGTTCTGTCTCACAGTCTTCTGTAGCATTTGTTGTCTCTTCTGACTTGTCTTGGAGATGTGCAGCTTCTCTCATTGCATATCCCATGGGCGCACTTTCAGAGCATACCATATCGGACCTTCCAGCTTGTTCCACAAATACCAGCCTGTGCTTATAATGTTGTATGAGCTTTTCCTTCAATTTCCAGGAACTGCATTTAGTGGATTGGACTGTTTCATCTTCTTCCTCAGACCTCAGTGTCTTCAGTATATCATCATAACTCTCAGTCAAGGAGTTTAGTGTCATCACTTTCAGATCTTTGGAAAAAACTGTTTTGTCAATAACTTGAGTGAGCTTAAAAAAAGCTTCATCATAAATACTGATCTGATGGTCTGATTCTTTTTTCCGTCTGGCAGCTGCTATATTTCGTTCCGAAATGTAGTGTCCAAGGCATCTTTTATGATATTTGGCATCATATGCAAAGAGATCCGGGTATGCAATAAGCCGATGATGTACTACTTCGTCTCGTCTCTCTGACGCGGCATTGAGGACCTTGTCTCTGGTACTTTTACCTGTGCCAGTCACAATGGCTGTCAGATGTTCCGGTCTAGTTCTGGCTGTCCCACAAATGAAACAATCTCTTCGTATGTCAAATAGTTGGGTATCAATTCTACTCAGTCTTCTTGATGGGCCTGGTGCAGGTACCCTCTCAACATCAACATTTGCAACTTGTTGCTCATTGATATTAGTCTTACTGGAGTAGTTTGCCCTACCCGACACATGATATGATACGTTTATTTTGAGGGAAAGTATATCCTCTCTATAAGGAGACAGGGTTTTATTCACATCATCATCTCTCTGTTGAGCAACTTGTAGTATGCGCTGAAGACCTTCTGCTGTGGGCTTTTTGACATATGGCTCTTGTTTCTTTCCTTTTTCTAAACGTTTACCACAGATTATACAAAGACTTGGATCCAATGTTTGCGCATCACTGTCCATTCTGGTAAAATTGTGGGGGGAAAAAGGAAAAAAGATACACTTCACAAGTTGGACAGTATCTATGTATTACACATACAATGTACAGCAACCATATTGATACCAGTGAGACTAATTATGGATGTGTTCTATTCTGAAACAGTCAGCTACTGTATTATGGCTGCTCATGAAGTGTTCAGTGGGTTGATTAGCTAGCTAGACTCATATCTACTTAAATTAGGCCTGGACGCTTTCTGGCCAGCTACTTCAATTAAGCTAGGTCTCTCTCCTTCTTGCAAATTAGACAATTGATTTGGCCAGGTCTTTCCTCACCCTTTACACATCAAAAATATTTGCAATGATTTACCTGTCAGTTTATGAAGAACGCAGATTGAGATGGAGATGCAGGATGGATTGCAGATGGAGCAAGGAGCAAAATGTTGTTCGACTTTAACCAGCTCTTGAATCAACTGACTTGCAATTGAGCATCAAATGTGTGTAGCTTGGTTTTCTCTGCACTGTTGTTGAAGTTGCTTGTTTTATGACTAATGTCTTCTTAAGTTTAGGATATTTCATACATTACTACGTCTACTCTAGTGAACTTGTACATATTTTAATAATTGAAGTAAAAAAAAAAATAAAGGGGTGAGATACTTTTTTTAAAATACTTTTTCTTATTGGGGCACATTATTTCCAAAAGTGAATTGTCTTAGCAGTAACAGTGAATTTGTGAACACCACATGAAGATGGAATGAAGATTTCATCTTCATGTCTTTTTTGTATTCATCTTCATTTCTATTTTGTATTCTTTTTGGGACACCTCATACCTTTTGTGAGATAACTCCACGTGTATACAAGCTACCAGTACACAATTGGTATTGCTGGATTCAGCAGAACCACAGCTTTCAAACAAGCCCTGATATGTGTTGTTATGGCTTTCCAATTCAGAGTCAGTAAAAAGTAAAGAGGATATTCTACATACATTTTCAATCTCGCCTATTATAGGTGTGTGTTAAAATGACTATAACTCCCATTTGCATTCAGATATTTACATTCTGTTTTTTCTAGAATGTGGAGGGATATCCTGGCTTCCAGAGTGCCAAGTTATAGACCTCCTGGTGCTTCCATAGTAAATCTACGTGGGTTTATATGCTTCAATCACCAGGCGAACAGACTTCATTTTTTGTCTGTGGGTGTATAACAATATAGATCAATTTTACCACTTTTGCTCTAAAATATTTTTATACAACAATCCATTCGATGTGTGGGGGACCTTCGAGATGAGGAAAAACTAGGTTGTGTTTGGTTCTACCTCCGGGAGGGGTATCTCAAAAACTAAAGCACTTTTTACCTGTTAGTCACAGGCCTATAACCCCGGTCAAGCTCCATCAAATGTCTGCTAATATTCCAGATGTTTGTACTAAATGCATGGATGAGAAAGGTACCCTGATTCACTGTATTTGGGAGTGTCCAAAGATTTATAAGTTTTGGAAAGATGCTATAAAATGTTTGTTAGAAATGTTTAATATCCTGGTCCCACTGAAAGCAAAAATGTGTGTGCTTGGAATACATTCAAAGGATTTTGCACAAACATAGAAGCAGATTAAACTTTTAGATTTTGGACGTCTCCCATGCCAGAAGGGCTATTGCACTTTGTTGGAAAAGTATGGAAGCTCAATCTTTGAGTATGTGGATAGACTTAGACTGTATTGGGCCAGAAAGATGAACTTACATTGCTGAGGGCAAGCAGGAACATTTTGCTCAGCTTTGGGATACCATATATGAATATGATAAGAAATGGAAATGTAACCCTCCTTTGACAATGCATTGTGAACTAAAGGTGAAAAAAAGGTTTTACCTATGCCTTGCAGGGCCGGAGTGGGACTCATTTTCAGCCCTGGAGTTTCATGCCTCAGACCGGCCCACTTTAGATCATGACCTATTATTATTGAAATCATGTAATTATTACCTTTCATGTTAAGTCTACAAAAGCGCACTGTTCTGTAAAGCCTTGTAATTCAGTATATTTTTCTAAAATATTTCCAATTCAGTGCAAGTAAGGGTTGCTTCACAATGTAGATTTATTTCAACATGAGTGCACATCTCCAACATTATGCTTTACAATACATCCTTAACAATATACGGGTCACTACTATCGTTTGGGCACAGAAAGTGGTTACATTAGAACTAATGCTTGCTTGTTCACACACTGTTTCGACAGCTCACCTATTCCTTCCATATTGACAGGAGCAATCCCCTCATCACTACTGGCTCCTGGCTCTGCTTCTGACACTAAATCACATTTTAAAAATGGTCATAATTCTCAGAACAAATCTCCCCTTTTCACAAAGCCTTCTGATAAATTCATGTCAGTTTCATTAATGTAGTGCTGCATAATCTAGCATCTCAGGGCACTTTTCATATGGAGCAGGTCTACACTATACTCTTCATTATATTGATTCTAATAATATTCAGTCAATGATCAATCCCACCTGCCCTCTCTGGACTTATGGGCTCATGGCTGGTGCTTGGTGCTGGATCTTGCTTCTGACTCTGAGGGGCTACAAGACAAAGTTTCCCTGTTATGTGGTGTTGCATCATACCAGGGATGGGCAACGAGGGCCGTATCTGTCCCTGTTTTTCACACCAACTTCTGAGCTTTAATTAGTTGATTATCTAAATTTGCCCAACTATTCATGAAATCTGACATTGATGGCGCATTTTTTTAAATTATCATGAATAACCCACCAAAGACTGTTCTTTTCTCCCTACATGAAGCATTTTTTTCTTTGATCAAACGTTTGCACAAATGCATATTTGTGTACGCAACCAATTAACTCAATTAGTTAGGGTAATTGATAGAAATAAAAACCAGTATACACACCGGCCCTCCAGGACCGGAGTTGCCCATCCCTGCATCATGCTATTATTTAAATTCAGTGACGGTCCGTCGGCAGAAACACAGGGCCAGCAATAACCTCAACTTTCCCTTCTTAATGACAGACACCTCTCGCAGTTTACCTCCCCGATTAGAAACAGTTGCTCAGACTGATTGGTGGAACCGATGAGAATCTAATTTATTTTTGAAAGCCTTGTTATACATTGCACTACGAATATATAGCCTACGGCGTTTACTTCTGCACATCAATGACGATGGAAAATATCAATCGCATACGTCTTTATAATTTCTGTATTTGAGCAAATTAGTTCGCGAGGTTCATTGAGCCACAAGCCAAGAGAAACCGTTCTCTCGTCTGAATGTAGTGACAGCTCAAGTGCGTTGTTAGACGCACAGCTGAGTGATAATAACAAAGTAATTGCCGCGAAGTCAGCGAAAGTTCCGGATTTTTTGCAGATTGTCGTCATCCCTGCGAAGTCACATCAGTTATATCAACATAGCCAACAGGTAATCGCTTTGTCATTCGTTAATTATTACGTGTCATGCATTGGCGGTGGCTGTTCAGTTAACTCGTTTACATTTGCCCATACGATCATACGGGTTCTACGTGCCCTGCGATCAGTTTGTGGCTACGATTGAATTCCAGCCGTAGACCGATCTTTTGGCTCGTGGTTTTTCTAACTAGTTGAAAGTGTGAAGTACTTGTTCAATACGTGCTTCGTTCGATTGCCTTGCGATAACGGCTCCCGTGACGATCATGGACAATTTATGGTCGTAAGTGACACGCTGGTAACGCAAGAGTCCAGTGCGTGGCATGCACGATTCAAGTATGGGAGATGTACGAAACACCTACAAGTTGGTGATTGTAAGTGAAGTGCCAGTGACTTAAGTGTAACTTGCGATAATTGCAGGATACAAGTACTTGTTCATCAAGGCATCAACGGGTCCCGTGACGGTCTGGGGGTCCTATAAAAGTTGCTACAATTTTTACATCAATTAATCTCCATCACATCAGAGATCATGAATGATCCATTGGTTGAGCGTCAGAGGGAAACGAGGAATGGAACAAGATGCCCTGGTGCTCCTGATATAATGACGACAGATGAGAAGACGGAGGAGATACTGGTACTTCCGTTTGCTACGTGCTCCTTACTTCTGACGTACTGTACACGCCAATAATTTACGGAACAAGTATGTTTATCGTTCTTTGTGTAATGCACCGATCAGGAACCAGTCGCGAGAACCAGGAAATGCAGTAGAGCTTGTTTTATTGGCAAAGGGGGTGAACCCCCGCAGGGCAGAAAGCAGGAGTCCACAATCCAAAAGTCAAAATCCTGTTGGGCAACAAATAGTATCAAAAACCAGGGCAGCAATCGTAGTAATCGTAGTCGGACAAAAATGGGTCTGGTACACAGGAATAGTTCGATCAGAGAAACAAGCCAGAATCCACAGGACGTAAGCCAAATCGTTACCAGGGCAGCAAACAGAGATCTCGTAGTCGGGCAGAAAAATGGTCAAAACACACAGATGCAACAATAATCCAAAATCACAAAGGCAAAAATCTAAAGTCGGGCAATCCAGTCAGAAAGGTATACACTGAGAAATCAAGGAGAGAAACGTGGCACTAGAGAAAATCTGACAACTGGAAGTGACTAAACAGACATCTTAAATACACATCAGGGTGAAACACATGACCAGGGAGAACAGTTGCAATCAATAATACAATAATCAGGAGTGACACATGAGGAATAATCTAATTACATGAATTTAGCAAATGCCAAAACGCAGACAGGGATCACAAGACAATCCTATGAACAAACAACAGCTCCGGTTAAGGAGTACTAAAAGTGCATAGTCAAAAGAAAAGGAAAGCATGAGATATAAGTGGAAATTCACAGAAGCTGCAATAGAGATAGGCGAGAGGGTGGAGATTAGAATTGGGCGATTGCTGAGAGATCGTTAGTCAATTAGTATGTGCAGCTATACAATCCCGAGTGCACGTTAATAAGTTAGTAAAAATATACAATGTTAATACTGGTTAGTAATTATCGAAAACAACAAACTGTTAGTTTGGATTAGTAGATTGTAAAAGAGAGGGGAAGGAAGCACACATTGTAAAAGAGAGGGGAAGGAAGCACACGAGATAATGAAGGAAGATTGAAAACCCAGAAACCAATAAATCACCCGAATGAGTGGCACGCAAGGCTAGGGACCGTGGACAAAGACCTACACAAGACAAGACAGGGTAGACGGAGTGCAATGCATGGAAATGAAAACATGGCATGGAAACTTAAATAATCGAAACATGAAAAATAATAAACAAGGAATCTAAACTACCAAAAACACAATACACAATCCTAAGAATGGTCAGACAGGCAGTGGTCACTAAACACAAGAATCCTAAACATGGCAGAGCCAGGCACAGAACTTAAACACGAGATGAGCATTATCAGAATCACAACACTGCATGTACAATGCTCATGCGTGTACCGTACGTTTGTCTTGCGGGTAGTAATTTAAAATTGTACTTCGAGTGAGGGTCAATAGCAGTACGAGAAAAGTACTTTTAACTTACTTATGCCGTGCGGTTTTTTTTCTAAAATAACTCCCTGTATCAAACTACGTCTCTCGTACTTTTAAAGTACTTGTAAAGTACTTGTCTCTTGCGTCCTGGCCACGGGTGACTGATCCATACGGCCCCCGTGGAAAAAACCTGCATACAGGTTTTCCAAAATTTGGCCGTACGGACAGTCTACAGGCACCCTAATCGCAGCAGACATCGGCGAGCATCGTGCAGCATGCAGCCAAAATCCCCAATTTTTGGACGCAGACTGGCCGTAGAAGCCCGTACGATCAATTTTAAAGGAGGTGTAATAAACTGATTGTTTATCAGGCAAACCTGATCGCAAACCGTTTAAGAGAAATTATACAGGAAAGGGCAATGTTACTGAAGGCCTTCCCGACATCTGACGGCAAGCCACTGTTTAAATTATATAACCTTATGTTATATGCCACAACGCCACACATTTCATTGACTTGATAATTAATAAACGTGAACGGTTTTAAACTGCAAGCTCGTTTTAGTGAAAAAGTCGCCAATTTTTGTACATTTGGCTCTGTGTCTGTTTCCAGAACTTTTCTCTTTTTAATTCTGGCCCTCTCCGCGCCACCCTTGCTCTTTCTATTTTCCATCTTTCAAACACCACTGACTGAGTGCGCAGACGTGTTACGTCAGGGTGCGTCTGCAAAAAAAAAAAAAAAGCTGCCAGTGGAGGCAGAGACGGCCCAGGAACAGCGATGGCAGCATTCATGATCAACCCAGTGCCATGACTGAACACCGGCCCAAAAAAAAAAAGTGAATACCCACCCTCGCGGCCCAAACATCAGACCGGCCCACCGGGAATTGTCCCGGTCCTCCCGATTAGCCACTTCGGGCCTGATGCCTTGTATAATGATGATGCAGTGTGTATGTGCTGATTTCGGGCAATGATTCTATTACAATATGTTACCTTGAGATAAAAAATAAAAGAGGAAAAAAAATTTTGATCGAGGAACTCAGGCTTCGGAAAAAAAATATATAAATTATGAAATACCCTTTCCAGTCTTTCAGAAATCAGAGATTCCGTATTTAACCATTTCTATCAGTCATTACTTTGGATGATAGAATTCCTTTAACATGATGTTTTCACACATTCTCCAGATTAGTTAATTGTAAATCATGTATAGATTATAAAACCCAATTTTATCAGAGTGTATTATGATTTGGTAGCAAACATAACTAAAAAAAGGTGCAAAAAATATACACCTACAGAGGACATAAGTCTAGGTTATATTTCATTCCTTTTTCCATTAAATTTAGTGTTTATCATTGATACCACCCTGAAATAACATGGAAATACATGTTTTGCATAAAACTTAAAGTTGAGCGATGCTTTCAAAAGATCACTACATTTTTCTAAAATTTCAGCCTTTATAGGAGAATTACTAAATGATAGGCCACACAAATTATGGAAAGATATACATTTTTTGAAAGCTATTGCCAGAGATTTGTTGGAAGAAATGGCAGAAATTGTAAGTCCTGATTTGCTGGATAGTCCATGTCCATCTCGTGCGCGGGGTGGACTGGTGGAATGGTTCCATTTTGTAGGGTTTAGTTGCTTAAAGTCTCTATATTTCTTGAAAGGGAGGAATTGGGGCCCAGTTGAGCCAGCATACAAAGGGGGTATATTGCGAGGGATTTTATGTAGATTTGACTGCTACAGGGAAGGACCAATAGCACCAGCAACATTTAAATTATAGTGTTCATTCTGAGGGAAGTAATTGTCGATTTTTTTTGAGAGATTTGTGCATGGAACTCGGGATTGCGGTTAAATTGAGGGCCAGTGCTGGATTGCATTTGTAGAGCGGTCCTTGATGGCCCCGGGAGAGAGGGAATTAATCGCAAAAAAATTTTGAACAGGCATTTAAAGGCAACTGAGTCTTGCCGATTATGATGAGGGAAATCTTATTCACATGAGGTATAGAAAAATGAGGTGTGTTTTTAGGATTGTCATGGAGGTTGATGGGAACACCAAGCGCCAACATAAGGCGAAATGGAATATTGCGTTTGATGTCGGTTATAGGTCGAATTTTAACATTAATTTTATTTTATTTAACATGGTAAAGGTTGAGACATTCAATATTCGATTGTTCATCCTTATTTCTAAACTACATTTCTCATTACCATTTTAAATTATCAAACGAAATCATCATATGATGTTACGCAACAGCCTGTTCTCCAATTAGTTCAATTACAAATGCATTACAGACAATTACAAACATACCGGTGGTCATCAAGGTCTCAACTGTGCTGTCGGTCCTGGCATCTGGGTCGTTCCAGAGAGTGGCTGGTGATGTCATGCACATATCACAGGCGTCTGTGTCAAGGTGTCTGACACAGCTGGTTGACGCTATGCTGCACCACATCAGCCACTTTAAAATTTCCTGAAACACCAGCTGAAAGACGGAGAGTTAAGGGGGGGTTCTACCGGGTCACCAGGTTCCCCAGTGTTGTGGGAGACATTGATTGTACTCACGTGCAATCAGAACCCCTTCCACTAATAAGAATATGAACAGAGACCGAAGACGTCAACACAGCATTAATGTTCAGGTTGTGTGCGGTCATGATGCGCGTATATTAAGCATCTGCGTCAAATTCACTGGCTCGGCCCATGACGCCTATTATGTACTGCGCAACTGCTTGAAATGCCAAAAAATACAATAAATATTTGAAACCATATTAAGCTTGTTTCCAGTATCTATCACAGTGATACTCTGAGTATAGGCAAATAAATATGACCATTTTACGCAACCCTCCTTCATCTGTATCCACTCCAAGTTATTCTCCATGCACTTCCACTGCAGAAAGAGTGGATGCCACCTCCTCCTCCAGTGCAGTGAAATGCACCGGGGATGACGGTTGCTCACCACCTGTTGCGTGCACACTTCTCCGGTGTGCAGAGAGCCTGGCTTTTTCAGTGCCCCGCAGATTGTTCTGCGTGTGGGGTAAGAATCCTTTGTTTGTTAAAGGAACAGTCCACCGTATTTTCATCATGAAATATGTATTTCTATGAAATGAGACGAGATGATACGTATCTCTCCGAGCTTTGAGGGATCACCCAGTCAGCCAGACCGGCTGCCACTCCTGTTAGCATTTGTAGCTAGACTCATTGTGGTCAACGGTATTTTTCGGGGCTGTAGTTAGATGCGACCAAAGTCTTCCATGTTTTTCCTGTTTACATAGGTTTATATGACCAGTGACATGAGTTCGGGTTTGGGGACGCAAATCCAAAAGTGGCTTTTTCTATGCTGTGGGAAGTGCGTACTATAATGACAGACGTAGTAACACCTTCTGCGCGCTTCGACAGCGCATCGATACCTTCACTATTGATTTCTTTTCTCTCCCACGACCCCCCCCACTTCCGCAAATACAACCAACGTGACTGCACTGCACTACTTGGTACACAGTCAGGAAGCCAGAGCTTGCAGAAAATTATAAGTAAGGGATAATTAACGAGAAGGTGTGCATTCCACGGTTTTATAATGCACGACGCTGAGTTCGCGTCGGGTGGTTGCCTCTGTGAAGAGCATTAAAACCGTGGAAAGCTCACCTTCGAGTTGATTATCCCGCTTATACCATGGTCATTTGCCAGCGATATCAAATCGCAGCATTAATCTGAAACGGAGATTATGCATAACCCAACATTATGCGCGATAATGCGGACTGTAGCTTACTTGCTACCCACAATTTCAATGAACTTATGACGGTTTCCGCAGTCAGCGAGCTGAAATCAGTCTGCTGGCATAGCACGTAGCTAGCGAACTGTCAGCAGTCGCTGATACATGAAGTGGACACGTTAGCTTCATTTGTAACCGCACTCAATTATAATCTTTTAATGGATAAAGCCTGATTTTTTCGCTGCTATAATATTTACGGCCGTTATCGCTTGAGTACGAGTCAGCGAGGTGAAATCAGTCTGCTGGCATAGCAGGTAGCTAGCGAACTGTCAGCAGTTGCTGATACATGAAGTGGACACGTTAGCTTCATTTGTAACCGCACACAGTTACTAATGGATAAAGTCTGATTACTTTGCTGCTACAATATTTACGGTCATTATCGCTTGAGTACCCATTGTTAACCGCCCCGCAGGACGCACTTATATGACGCCGCTAAATTTAGTGGAAATAAATGAGCTGCTAGGTTTCTGTTGTACCCAGTCAAATATCAGCTCTAACATTGCTATGGTTACAAGTTGGGTAGTGGATGAATTTCGAATGGTGAAACGACCGTAGCCGAACTACCTGTGCGGTTCCACGGTTTTAATGCATACCTGCCAGCCGCCAGCCAATTAGAAAAAATTAGAAAAAGGTATTCACCCAGACCATGGTATAAAAGAAAATAATCAAGTGTGCTACTATGGAACATTTTCAAATGGAGGACATAGATGCCAACGACTGGCTTGTGGCGGAGCCGGAGCCATATCTATTTGAACCGGAATATACCGAGGAGGAGCTAGCCGAAATGGACCGTGAGAAGGAAGAAGAAACGGACGAAGATGAATCGTATGTGAAGAAGTGAAGTGAAGGTTCGCAAGCTACGTGCTTTGCCAGCAGACTGATTTCACCTCGCTGACTCGTACTCAAGCGATAACGACCGTAAATATTATAGCAGCGAAAAAATCAGGCTTTATCCATTAAAAGATTGTAATTGAGTGCGGTTACAAATGAAGCTAACGTGTCCATTTCATGTATCAGCGACCGCTGACAGTTCGCTAGCTACGTGCTATGCCAGCAGACTGATTTCAGCTCGCTGACTGCGGAAAACGTCATAAGTTCATTGTAATTGTGGGTAGCAAGTAAGCTACAGTCCGCATAATCGCGCATAATGTTGGGTTATGCATAATCTCCGTTTCAGATTAATGCTGTGATTTGATATTGCTGGCAAATGACCATGGTATAAGCGGGATAATCAACTCGAAGGTGAGCATTCCACGGTTTTAATGCTCTTCACGGAGGCAACCACCCGACGCGAACTCCGCGTCGTGCATTAAAACTGTGGAATGCACACCTTCTCGTTAATTATCCCTTACTTATAATTTTCTGCAAGCCCTGGCTTCCTGACTGTGTACCAAGTAGTGCAGTGCAGTCATGTTGGTTGTATTTACGGAAGTAGGGGGGGTCGTGGGAGGGAAAAGAAATCAGAAGTGAAGGTATCGATGTGCTGTCGAAGCGCGCAGAAGGTGTTACTACGTCTGTCATTATAGTACGCACTTCCCACAGCATAGAAAAAGCAACTTTTGGATTTGCGTCCCCGAACCCGAACTCATGTCACTGGTCATATAAACCTATGTTAACAGGAAAAACGTGGAAGACTTTGGTCGCATCTAACTACAGCCCCGAAAAATACCGTTGACCACAATGAGTCTAGCTACAAATGCTAACAGGAGCGGCAGCCGGTCTGGCTGACTGGGTGATCGCTCAAAGCTCGGAGAGGTACGTATCATCTCGTCTCATTTCATAGAAAAACATATTTCATTATGAAAATACGGTGGACTGTTCCTTTAAAGTGTTGCCTTGTCCTTTAGTTGCAAACCGGACATCGGAGTAGTTTGAAATTTCAAGCGCGCAATTTCTAAATGAGATCATATAAACTGTCACTGACTGTTATATTTGTGTGACTAGAATGTTCTCTTTATCTTCTTCCCTGTCTTCCATGGAACAAACAGGCTAGTGTAGGAGGGGCACATTTTCAATGCTCTGATTACGCTGGTTGAGAAGCGCTAAATTCTGTATTATTTCATTATCGCGGCAATTAGTTTGTTTGCATAGCTTTAATGCCATGGTGGCTAGAGTAAGAAATAAAAAAGAGATGTCTGCATACTTCTTGTTTAAAACCCAAAACCAGTGAAGTTGGCACGTTGTGTAAATCGTAAATAAAAACAGAATACAATGATTTGCAAATCCTTTTCAACCTAAATTCAATCGAATACACTGCAAATACAAGTTACTTAATGCTCAAACAGGTAAATTTTGTAATTTTTTGCAAATATTAGCTCATTTGGAATTTGGTGCTTCCAACATGTTTCAAAAAAGCTGGCACAAGTGGCAAAAAAGACCCCCCCTCTTACCACGTCTCCTGAAGCGCCTCTACGAAGCGGAGGCACAGGCGTACGGCGCAGGTAAGCTGGAACACCTGACAGCACGGGAGGGGGAGGTAGGTTCAATCTCCTGGTTCAGGTCTATCTACCCGACTCACACGAAGATTTAGATCGCGAATGTTTAGCAGCGCTTGACGGTCGTAGCATAATAATGCAGAAATATCCAGGTAGAAGCATAAAAACAGGGTTATAGCTAACACAAGTGTCCATCCAAGACGAATCGCCGAACAAGCTGGCGCCATCTTGGTGAAGTAAACTTAGAAGTAAAGATGGGCAGAGGTTCACCAATCTCCATCTAAAAATTGAACAATTTCAGAAGAATTTCTAACAGTGAAATTCCGAAGACTTTGATTATGCCACCATGTACAATACATAAAAGATTCAGAGAATCTGGGGAAATCTGTGCACAAGGGACAAGGCTGAAGGTGAATATTGGATCTGTTATGGCCCCAATTTGTTATTACAATCTACAACACAACAGCAACAGCAAGGGATGACAGACACAGTTTTAAAACTTAAACACATTTAATTAAACAGACAAAGACTAACACTAACCTACAACTAAAGACCAAGATTGAATAAACACAAAAAAAACAGAAATAGTTACAGTCCCTTTGGTGGGTTTCCTGGTGATGTGCTGGGTGAGGAAAAAGGCTAGAACACAGGCAAAAATCCACAAAAGAAACTTCACAGGTCTTGAACAGAAATGGCAGGTCTGGTCACATGTATCCCTCTCCCCGCAACCTCTCCCACCACTGCACTGTCTCAGTTTCCTCTCCCCATACACTTCTTTGCAGACCCAACCCACATCTAGACCTCCTTTTTTTACCTTTCGGGGACTTGCCCCAGACATGTCCAGGACATGTCTAAACATAATCCCAGTCTGAGTTTAACAAAAAAAAGGTAAATACTGCCATCCAGTGGCCTATATTCACATTACACCTCCATTCCAAAAGGGAAAAATTTTGACTCATAAAGGCAAAATTTTTCTTTTCAATACAAAATGGCTAAGTGGACACTTGTCTATATATACATATCATACAATATTCAAACACATGATATATATATACATATTCAAACACGGGATAAGCAATCAGCAATTACATTGTCTGTACCCTTCACATGCTTAATTTCCAAGTCAAACTCCTGTAAAATCAAACTCCAATTCAACAATCTCCGATTCTTGTTTTTCATCTTACTCAAAAACATTAACGGATTGTGGTCAGTGTACACAATCATTGGCTTTTGTCCTGTACAAACATAAACCTCAAAGTGTTGTAAAGAAAGGACCAGAGCCAACAGCTCCTTCTCTATTGTGGAATAGTTCCTTTGGTGGCGATTGAACTTCCTGGAGAAGTATGCCACAGGATGCTCAATGTCATCAGAGTCACTTCTCTGTAGGAGCACAGATCCACAAGCTTGGTCGCTAGCATCGACCGCGATGGAGAACGGTTTGTTGAAGTCAGGAGATTTCAGCACGGGGAAGTGACACAGCAGAGACTTCAGGCAATCGAAGGCTCTCTGGCATGCATCATCCCAAGTGAACTTTACGCCTTTCTTCAGTTGGTTAGTTAGACTGAGAGCAATCTCAGCAAAGTTCTTGCAGAACTTGCGGTAGTACCCGATCATTCCAAGGAAGCGGCGCAAAGCTTTTTTGTTGTGAGGAACTGGAAAGTCCATGATGGCTTGGTGTTACAACCCCCACAGGCCTAGGGGTGCAGGGGGGGTAGGTAACTGGATGTTAAAAACTTGGTAAGAACCGGGAGATGTTTAGGATGTAGTGATTGAGTAGAAATAATAATACAAGGGGGACAAAGTAGCAACTCGGTGCACAACGGTTTACTGTGGTGTAAGATAGACTTAAGAAAACAGGAACAAACAAGACAATACAGACTCTCACAACCAAGGTCAAGGGACGCTGGATGTTGCCAAAAGAAACAGCAAAAACAAACTAGCTAAGATAGACCAATCTAACCTAGTGCATCAAGTACACAAAACAAAAGCCTACCTACACTAACTAGCATTATAAGTACAGTGGTTGGCAACCACCCCTAAAGGCTAGTGGGTCTATACATTACAAATCCTACGGGCATATGTACAGGAGCCCCCAGTCTTACCTGTCCCAGGACCTGGAAGTGAACACAAAGCAAACAAAATACAGTCAAATGAATAAGGGGTAACAAAAACAAAATGAAGATACAGGCAGTTCGCACCAACACAACAAAATCAAAACAAGGCAAAACTGCAGAATAGCAAACAATTCAGGATTTTAAACACTGTGGTAGATCCAGGTTGGTTGACTGTTGGATGACATGGAAGCTTTGGATTGGTTGAAGTGGAACTGGGAAGACTGTGGTTGGTGGAGGCGGGACTTGGATGATGAAGATTGACAGGTGGCACACAAATGAAGATGGTGGCAGATAAGGGCAAGCAAGTCAGACATACATAGCACGTAACACTCCCCCCCTTAAGAACTAACTTAATCGTAAGTTAGTTTATACACTCAAAAATAAACAAATTTCTAATTTACACAGAAAACTACATTCTAAATTTTATTTTATTTTCAGAGACTAAAACAATACAGCAGTCTCCCTTACAAGTACACAATATATAACAGTAAGCCAAAGTGTCCCATTTTTTCAATAATGGTGTGACAGCATTTAATACATGCAAAACACATCTCCTAAAATGCTAAGGGCTTACATAGGCTACCCAAAAATACGAGACAACGCATCAGCTAGTACATTTTCACTTCCTTTTTTATGGTGAATGTTTAAATTATATTGTTGTAGAATCATCGACCATCGCATGAGGCGCTGGTTCTGATTATACATTCGAGATAAAAACACTAATGGATTGTGGTCCGTAAAGACTTCAACGGGGACGGAACTTGAGCCCACATACACTTCGAAGAACTGTAAGGCTAATAAAAGTGCTAGTGCCTCCTTCTCGATGGTACTATAGTTTAGTTGATGTTTATTAAATTTGCGAGAAAAGAAACTGATGGGGTGATCAATTCCATCAGAATCCTCTTGTAGCAATACTGCACCAACTCCCAGAGCACTTGCATCAACCTCTAACTTAAACGATTGTGCAAAATCTGGAGCAGCGAGTACAGGTGCACTGCATAGTAAGAGCTTAACAGCCTCAAAAGCATTTTGACAATCTGAGGTCCACTTAAAAGGTGTCTTAGTACTAAGCGCGTCTGATAAAGGAGCCACGACAACCGAGAAGTTCCTGCAAAAACTCCTGTAATATCCCGCCATTCCTAGAAAACGACGCAACTCACGCCTAGTTGTAGGCACAGGGAAAACAACTATCGCAGCAACCTTTGCTTCCAATGGCCTAACCTGGCCATTACCCACTTGCTTTCCCAGATACGTTACAGTCGCTTTACCAAATTCACATTTGGCGAGGTTCAGAGTTAATGTTGCTTTGGCTAACCTCTCAAACACACAATGCAGCACAGACATATGGTCAGCCCAATTATCTGACCTAATCACCAGGTCATCCAAGTAGGCATAACAATCTGGAATACCCATAAGCACCATATTCACAAGACGCTGAAAGGTAGCTGGGGCGTTTCGAAGGCCAAATGCTAAAACATTATATTGGAGAAAGTTGTCGGGGGTGACAAATGCCGAAATCTCAGAAGCACGAGGAGTTAAAGGCACTTGCCAATACCCCTTCAACAAGTCAATTTTAGAGACAAACTTAGCGGCACCAATGTTATCGATGCAGTCCTCCATTCTCGGGAGAGAGTAGGAGTCTGGCACAGTAACTGCATTTACTTTCCGAAAGTCTGTGCAGAAGCGTGACGTTCCATCAGGTTTTGGGACAAGAATACAAGGCGAGCTCCATGGACTATGACTGAGCTTAGCCAAGTTATTATCCAAAAGATATTGCACTTCCCGTTTCATGGCCTCACGTTTTGCAATATTAACTCGATATGGGTGTTGCCTAATTGGGGCAGCACCGCCCACATCAATATCATGGTGTATTGCAGTGGTCTGAGACGGGGTATCACCAAAAAGAGTAGGAAACTTGTGGATTAAATTCACTATATCAGACCTCTGATTATCTGATAAATCAGTGAGATGGGATGACAAATCTAACAGAATTTCTGAATTAGTCAGTCTAGCACATTTCTGTGGGGCATTCCGAAGTACAAGGCCATCCTCATCCTCTGTACCATCAACACTGGGATTAGGAACAGGGCTAGTAGTAGAAATGTGGGACACAGGCAGAACTTTTTTAATATCTGACAGAGGCACTTCTCTGGGATGATATGCTTTAAGCATATTAATATGGCAGACGCGTGACTGACGCTTACGATCAGGCGTTTGAATTACATAATTACTTTTGCTTAGTTTTTCCTCCACAGTGTAGGGACCAGAAAAACAGGCTGACAAAGCAGATCCAGCAACAGGCAACAGAACAAGGACTTGATCACCAGGTTTGAAACTGCGCTCAACAGCCTTCCAATCAAAACAATGCTTCATTTTACTCTGAGACGAAGAGAGCGACTCTTTAGCAAGGGAACAGGCATAGTGCAATTTCTCTCGAACCTGACAAACATAATCCAACACATTAGACTTTACATCAGGAACAGACATGAACTGATCCTTCAACACTTTTAATGGACCTCTAACAGTATGCCCAAACACTAGTTCAGCAGGACTGAACCCCAATGATTCCTGCACTGCTTCTCGTAAAGCGAACAAAATATATGGCAGCCCATCCTCCCAGCCATTTCCAGTCTCCAGACAATATTTACGGAGGGCAGACTTGAGAGTCTGATGCCAACGCTCTAGCGCCCCCTGACTCTCAGGATGGTAGGCACTTGCGATCTGATGTTTAATTGATAAAGATTGCAAAAACTGTTGAAACTGCTTAGAAAGGAAGTTCGTACCTTGATCTGTCTGAATAATTTTCGGAAACCCAAATATTGAAAAAAAACGTGTCAATGCTTTGATCACGTTCTTGGCAGTGATTGTGCGCAATGCAATGGCTTCCGGAAATCTAGTCGCAGTACACATGATTGTAAGTAAATACTGTTGACCAGATTTCGCCTTTGGAAGCGACCAACACAATCAACAATAACGTGCTGAAAAGGTTCACCAAGTACTGGAATAGGACAGAGTGGGGCTGGTGGAATAACCTGGTTCGGTTTCCCTGCAATCTGGCAAACGTGACAAGATCGACAGTGCTTTGAAACAGCATTTTTAAGTCCTGGCCAAAAGAAATGCCTCAAACGCGATTATACGTCTTTGTAACGCCTAAATGACCAGACCATGAATCTTCATGTGCCAAAGCCAATATGTGCGGTCGCTACGCGACAGGCAAAACAATTTGGTAAACTATACCCAATTCGCCTCCCTTAGATAATGAAGAGGACCACTTCCTCATTAGCAACCCATTGTCAACAAAATAAGCGATCGGCTTCTCTTTCATCACAACTGGTGTGACTGCCATCTCAAAACACTTACGTAAGGAAAAATCATTTTCCTGAGCGGCAACAAGTTGTTCACGTGTAGCAGGAAATTTAAGAGGAGACACTTCTAAAGAGGAGGTAAGAAATTCGTGTTGCTCTTTTTCAGAAATCTCCTGAGGTTTGACCTCCGTACTCATCTCTGGTTGCATGCCTGGTAGTTTTTGTTCGATGCGAGAAATATTGTCGGTAAAAGTCGATGATAAAACAGATTGCGACAGATCAACTTCCTCGCCCCATTTCTTAGATTGAGCTCGCGTAAGCACACATGCAGGGAACACAGCAGAATTTGAGCCAGACAAGTCAGACATAGGGCAGGATACGGGTTTATTTAAAACCTCAAGGACTGGATGCACTTTACCGCCTGCAATATCATTTCCCATAATAAAATCAACGCCACGAACAGGCAAATCGGACCGTACAGCCACATTAAAATAACTCGTGACCAATTCAGTCTGAAGATGAACTTTGTGTAAGGGAACAGTAACAAAGGACATATCAATTCCCTGAATTATCACGTTAGCACCACTATATGTCAGATCCGATACTGTTATGACATCGGCTAACACAAAGGACTGCGAAGCTCCAGTGTCTCTTAAAATCCGAACGGGTTTTTGGTCGTTCGCATCTCCAGAAAGAGAAATAAAACCACCGAAAATAAACGGCTCAAAACCATCTTCCGGATGGCTTTCGGAAGCGTTCAAACACGGGGTGCTTTGGGAAACAGTTCTTACAAAACCGGTTGGTTTAACAGTGGCAGCATTTTTCCTTTTTAAAGCCAAACAATTAGCTATAACATGCCCTACTTTGTGACAATAAAAACATTCTCGGTCTTCTTTTGAGCGTATTGGGGGCGATTTGGAATGATCTGGCAGTTCACCTGCTTTGGAACTACGGGTAGCAGCCAATTTAGATGCGTGAGAAGAACCGAACGCAGTCTTATGAGTGAGTGCAAACTCATCTGCAAATATCGCAGCCTCAGACAAGGACATCACCTTCCGTTCGTTTAGATAAACCACAACACTCTCTGGAACACAATTTTTAAACTCTTCCATTAAAATTAATTCTCGAAGAGAGCCATAGTCATGAACTTTACTTGCAGAACACCATTTGTCAAACAGAGTTCCCTTCTCTCTGGCGAACTCTACAAATGATTGGGCTGAAGTTTTTTTTTGATTTTTAAATTTTTGTCTGTAGGCCCCTGGCACCAATTCATATGCTCGAAGAATAGCTGCCTTTACAGCCTCATAGTCCATGCTTTCTTCTAGTGTTAGGGTAGCCACTACATCTTGAGCTTTGCCAACAAGTTTGCACTGCAGCAAAGTTGTCCAAACTTCTTTGGGCCACTTAAGAGCTACAGCCAAACGCTCAAAAGTGCTGAAATATGCATCTACCTCAGTTTCCCTGAAAGAGGGTAGAGCCACATGTCTCCTGACATCATAACCAGCTAAATCAAAAGGTGAGGACATATCTGGAGTAACCATTGAGGCGTTTTGCTGTGCAGCGTTTTGTAGCTCTAGCTGCCGCAATTTAACTTCTGCCTCCAATTCCAGTTTACGCTTAGCTAGCAAAAACTCCTGTTCTTGTTTCTGTGCCCTCTCTCGTGCCTCAATCTCCGCCTTTTGTGCCTTCTCCTCAGCCTCAAGTTTTAACCGAGCGAGACGGACCTTTAGCCGTGCATCGCTCCCGGACCAAACCGCACTTGGCGAGTATGGCTCAAACTTGGGCAAAGTTGGTGGAGGGGTAGTCGGAGGCATCTCCTCCTGCACTTTCACTGCTGGAGTAACACCAGCGCCCCAAGGAGACTCATGACTCACAACAGGCATAGCAGGCGATACATCAGGTGGGACACGAGGACAAACTGCAGCAGGTGAAACAAGAATTTTTAGTTCTACCAGCTTGTTTCTCACCTGTGACTTAATCTCTCTCTTCCGGAGAGCAGTAGACACTACAAGACCAATATGATCTGCTATACTAAGCAGGTCAATTTTTCGACACTTATCCAGTGCGTCATCTGACGGGTTTCCCAAAAAATCTTTGACATCAAACAAAGACATTGTCTGTATTCCACCAAAACACAACAACCACACAATATTACCTTTACTAATTACTACAAATCAGCAGCCCACCAGTTGGCACTGCTCCCGGACGAGCCCCCACAATATGTTACAACCCCCACAGGCCTAGGGGTGCAGGGGGGGTAGGTAACTGGATGTTAAAAACTTGGTTAGAACCGGGAGATGTTTAGGATGTAGTGATTGAGTAGAATTAATAATACAAGGGGGACAAAGTAGCAACTCGGTGCACAACGGTTTACTGTGGTGTAAGATAGACTTAAGAAAACAGGAACAAACAAGACAATACAGACTCTCACAACCAAGGTCAAGGGACGCTGGATGTTGCCAAAAGAAACAGCAAAAACAAACTAGCTAAGATAGACCAATCTAACCTAGTGCATCAAGTACACAAAACAAAAGCCTACCTACACTAACTGGCATTATAAGTACAGTGGTTGGCAACCACTCCTAAAGGCTAGTGGGTCTACACATTACAAATCCTACGGGCATATGTACAGGAGCCCCCAGTCTTACCTGTCCCAGGACCTGGAAGTGAACACAAAGCAAACAAAATACAGTCAAATGAATAAGGGGTAACAAAAACAAAATGAAGATACAGGCAGTTCGCACTAACACAACAAAATCAAAACAAGGCAAAACTGCAGAATAGCAAACAATTCAGGATTTTAAACACTGTGGTAGATCCAGGTTGGTTGACTGTTGGATGACATGGAAGCTTTGGATTGGTTGAAGTGGAACTGGGAAGACTGTGGTTGGTGGAGGCGGGACTTGGATGATGAAGATTGACAGGTGGCACACAAATGAAGATGGTGGCAGATAAGGGCAAGCAAGTCAGACATACATAGCACGTAACACTTGGACTTTAGCATTTATGGGTGCCACCTTACCCTGGCCTATGACGTAGCCAAGATAGGTGACAGTAGCACAACAAAAGTCACTCTTGTTCAGGTTAACAGTCAGGTTAGCCTGGGTCAGGCGCTGAAACAACGTCTCTACATCTTTCAGATGTTCTTCCCAGGAGTCACTCCATGTGATCAGGTCCTCGATGTACGCACCCGTGTGTGGCAATCCGGCGATTGTAGACTGTATCATCCTTTGGAAGGTGGCTGGGGCATTTTTCATGCCAAAGGGTAGGACTTCATACTGGTTCAATCCAGATGGTGTGGCAAAAGCAGAGATGCTCTTGGCCCTTTCAGTTAAAGGCACACACCAATAACCCTTCAATAAATCAATCTTGGTCAGAAACTTTGCTTGCCCTACTCTATCAATACAATCATCAATCCTAGGTATTGGAAACACATCAGTTCTAGTTACAGCATTGACTTTGCAATAATTTGTACAGAATCTAGTACTTCCATCAGGTTTTGGAACTAGCACACAGGGTGAACTCCAATCTGAGTTGGAGGGTCTGATAATATCATGTTCTAACATGTACTCAACCTCTTTCTCAGCAATCTTTCTCTTTTCAGGAATTATCCGGCCTTATGATCATACCAAGTTATCATTTTTCCCTGACTTGATTTCAAGTTCTCTTTGGCTAGGTCACAAGCTGCACGCAATCTTTCCTTGAACTTGCTAATATAGTCTAACAGACTGATGTGCGGCTCTTCCTCTTGCCATTGTTCACTCAATAATAGCAAAGGTCCTCTCACTTCATGGCCAAACACTAGCTCAAATGGACTGAATCCAGTAGACTCCTGCACTGCTTCTCTAGCTGCAAACAACAGCAAATGAACACCTTCATCCCAGTCTTTCTCATGGTCATAACAATAAGTCCTCATCATTGTCTTGAGAGTGGAATGAAACCGCTCTAAGGCACCCTGACTTTCTGGATGATAGGCACTAGAAAGAATCTGCTTTGCACCTAGTTCATACACAACCTGCTGAAACAATCCGGAAGTGAAATTGCTACCTTGGTCTGACTGAATTTCCCTGGGAAGGCCAAACAACGTGAAGAACTTTATCAAAGCCTTTGAGATTGCAGTTGCCTTGATGTTACGTAGAGGTATGGGTTCAGGGAATCTGGTAGATGCACACATGATTGTCAACAAGTACTTATTTCCAGATCTAGTCTTGGGTAATGGACCAACACAATCAACAATGACCTTAGAGAAGGGCTCTCCAAATGCTGGGATAGGCTGTAATGGTGCTACAGGTGGGTGTAACTGGTGTTTTCCAACTACTTGACAAGTGTGACTGGTTTTGCAAAAGTTGGAAACATCTTTCCGAAGCCCAGGCCAAAAGAAGTGTTTCATGATCTTATCAACAGTCTTGTTAACACCAAGATGACCTCCCAAAGGTAAACTATGAACCATTGTTAAGATCTCATTCCTGTAGACCTTCGGAACAACAATTTGCCTAACCACTGCCCAATCTGCATTGGCAGGGATATCAGGAGGGCGCCACTTCCGCATCAACACACCATCCTTGAGATAATACCCAACTGGAACTGCGTCTATTTCTTTATCAGAAAGGGCTCTCCTCCTTAGTGCACAAATTTCAGGATCATTAGTTTGCTCCTCAATCAACCGCTTTCTGGACAGAGACAAGTCTCCAGACACATCAAAATCACCAGACCCATCCGGCTGGCTGAATAGAGAACTGATAAAAGAATCTGATAAGTCCTCAAACGGAGAAACCTTAGTAGGCCAATCAGAGTCATGAGGCGAACCACCTGAGTCCTGACTATTCAATGTGCTGGATGGCACCACAACATCTTCTTCTTTAGCCTTCTTAGCCATAGCACGAGTCACTGCGCAAGAAGGATACAGAGATGGGCCCTCATCCCCATCTTCAGTGCTCGGCTGTGAAGTAAGATATACAGGGGGAACTACTTTGCCCCCAGCCAGGTCATTGCCTAGCAACAGAGAAACACCTTTTATAGGTAGACTTGACATAAGTCCCACCTTTACCTGTCCTGTAACTAAATCTGACTTCAAGAATATAGAGCGCAGGGGTACAGATACAGTCCTCCCTTCAATACCTTGTACAAGTATGAAATCCCCTGAAGCGGTCTCATCACGTAACTCCAAAGAGTCCATCAATTAAAGTGACTGAGAAGCTCCGGTATCCCTTAGGATATATATGGGGACAGGAGTAGTATGCTCATTCAGAGCCACAAATCCCTCTGACACAAATGGAAGAAATTCCTCCCTCACGAAGTCAGCTGTATCAGGCTTTTTAGCCCCACAAGAAGCAGGCAATTTAGCAGATCGATTATCTACTACAGGGGTTTCTAACCTTGTTTTCACAAAGGCATTTGGTTTGGTATCCTTTTCTTTTTTAGCTTTAAGGAACCAACAGTTAGTTGTAACATGACCAGATTTCTTGCAATAACTGCAAACTAGACCACTTTTGTCACTGTCAGCTTTCACACTTTGATCAGACCTGTTACTGGATTTCTGAGCACCATCACCAGATTTGTCTTTGTCTTTGGGTGAGGAATCTTGGGTATCACCGTAACCCTTTTTCTGAAATTGGGACCATCTATTGTTACTGCTAGACTGAAATTTGGACTTATGTGTGAGAACATATTCATCTGCAAATTTGGCAGCTGATTGCAAATTTAGTGCTTGCTTCTCATTAAGGTAGGTCTTAACATCATCCTTAACACAGTTCTTGAATTCTTCAACTAACACCATCTCTTTTAGTGAGTTGAAATCATCCTTGACCTCCATAGAAGCACACCAGGGCTCAAAGCAAACCTTCTTCTCATTAGCAAATTCCACATAAGTCTGATTTTCAGATTTCTTCAGACCTCTGAATTTCTGTCGGTAAGCCTCTGGAACCAACTCATAAGCTCTCAAAATAACCTTTTTGACAACCTCATAATCAGAGGAATCATCAGCAGACAAAGCTGAATAGGCTTGTTGAGCTTTACCCTTGAGGACAGTTTGCAACATCAGAGGCCAGTGTTCCTTTGGCCACTGGCAACTCTTTGCTACCTTTTCAAAACACTGGAAATAGTTGTCTACGTCCTTTTCAGAAAATGGAGGCACCAGTTTTACCTCCTGACTGGCACAAAATTTATTTTTAGTTTCAATTTTAATTTTTAGTTTCTCCATTTGGAGTCTTTCTTCTCTATCCAACTTCTCTAATTCAAAATCTCTCTGTCTCTGTCTCTCTCTTTCTGCTCTTTCCTCTTTCTCTCTCTCAAATTCTCTTTGTTTTTCTTTTTCCTCCCTTTCAATCTCTAGCATTTATAATTTAAGTTCCATTTCTATATTTGGATTTTCCATTGGAAACTGTTCCAGATCTCCTTGTGCAAACACATTTTCATCAATGTAATATTCAACTATCTCTCTAGCCAGTCTTGGTTTTCGCATGGCTGGTTTTACCTCTGTCAGCTCCAAATGTCTGCATATTTCCAACAGTTCGGTCTTTTTAAAAGACTTCCAAACCCCTACGGTTGGTGATGCCAGAAATCATCCATTGCTGTTGTCAATATAATTATATAGGAAAATTCACAAAAACAATTTTACAATCTGAAATGTTAGATTTTTAATAAATGACTCACAAAATGGTCTATCCCGGACCTTGAGCCCCCAATTTGTTTTGGCCCCAATTTGTTATTACAATCTACAACACAACAGCAACAGCAAGGGATGACAGACACAGTTTTAAAACTTAAACACATTTAATTAAACAGACAAAGACTAACACTAACCTACTACTAAAGACCAAGATTGAATATACACAAAAAAAACAGAAATAGTTACAGTCCCTTTGGTGGGTTTCCTGGTGATGTGCTGGGTGAGGAAAAAGGCTAAAACACAGGCAAAAATCCACAAAAGAAACTTCACAGGTCTTGAACAGAAATGACAGGTCTGGTCACATGTATCCCTTTCCCCGCAGCCTCTCCCACCACTCCACTGTCTCAATTCCTCTCCCCATACACTCCTTTGCAGACCCCACCCACATCTAGACCTCCTTTTTTTACCTTTCGGGGACTTGCCCCAGACATGTCCAGGACATGTCTAAACATAATCCCAGTCTGACCTTAACAAAAAAAAGGTAAATACTGCCATCCAGTGGCCTATATTCACATTACAGATCCTAATGATCTTCTGTCCCTCAGGCTGCACTGCATTAAAAAGTATGATTCTGCACTTGAATTCACTGCTTAGGCTCAGGAACACGTCCACAAATCACTGCGTGAACACAGTTTGCTGAGCAATCCATAAATGCAAGTTAAAACTGCATCATGCAGAGAAGCAATATGGCTGGATTTACACTCCAAGTCTTCTTGCCCGGATCGGATTTTTGTTCAACTGTGTGTTTACATCTTGCTTTGAGCCTGAATGATATCTGTTTAGTTCGATTCCGTTTGTTTACACCACTCACTACCTGGCCATTGTCTTGGGCGATCAATATACACTCAGTGGAGAAGGCTACTGAAAATAAAAGCAAATGTGCGTGCAGCGCAACAAAAGCATGCAGCCCTTAGTCATAGATATGATCAAAACATGAAGCAAGCTGGCAACATTTCACTGGGTAACCTACTTTTGTACATCTGATTCTCCGGTTAACGCTTTTTAAGCTGCTTTCACACTGGATGCGAAACATTAATTTAGTTACTGATTTACTGATGAATATTATGAGAAATAATGCAATATAATCCTCAACACATTAAAAGTAAAAGCAAAGACGCAAATATACACGTTTTGCGTGTATTCTTCTTTGCATTGACTTTGAATGTGATCTGTCGCACGAAAAATTTATTTTTGCGTCTGGTGTGAAAGCAGCTTTACACCTATCTCCTGCATCATCGAAAATGTGTAGGCAGATTCCGCCTTAGTCAGGGCCTTTTTTTTTTTTTTTACCAAATATTCAATCTGCATGTTGATATGCATTTACACTACGGGCACATATCAGATACACATCAGATACATATCTGAACAAAAACCACATTTGAATGAGGCCTGGATCCGATCTGACGGATCCGATCGAGGGCAGAATCAATGTGTTCTTTACACTGCCATGTGACAGATGGCATATTGGCCGCATTTCAGCAAAAGATCCGATTCGTGTCACATTTAACCTGCAGTGTAAATCCAGCCTATATGAACACGATCCAGAAATGGTGCAATCTGCTCAGGGCCATAGCACATTTTTAAAATGGCTTTCCATTTTGCCTCAGTCCATCTTAAACCATTTTCAATGAGCTTTGGCCCTGAGAAGATGGCAGAATTTGTGGATTTCTGGCTTCTTTACATGATTCAACCTTAACTAGCACTTGTGGATTAGAGAGTGAACTTTGTTCAGACAATGATTTCTGGAAGTGTTCCTGAACCTATGCAGTGAATTCCCATGCAGTGTCAAACCCGTTTTTATTGTAGTGCCATCTGAGAGCCCGAAGATCACGAGCATCCAATATTCCCCTTTGGCCTTGTCCCTTATGCACAAACAGATTCTCTGAATCTTTCATGTACTCTGGATGGTGGGATATTCAAAGTCCTCGCAATTTCAGGCTGAGAAACCTTTTTTGGAAATGTTCATTTTTTAGATGCAGATTGGTGAACCTCTGCCCATCTTCTAAGAGAGACTGCCTCTCTAGAATGCTGCTTTTATACCCAATCATGTTACTGACCTGATGCCAATTAACCTCGTCAGCAAAATGCTCAGTTTTTTACTACCACCACTTTTCCAGCCTTTTGTTGCCTCTGTCCCAACTTTTTTTTAAAATTTGTTGCTGCTATCAAATTCAAAACGAGCACTCAGAGCGCAGCACCACCGCCACGCCAAGGCAACTCTGTGCATTAGTTATTTTTGTTGGCTGATGTAGGGTGTTGTTGCATTCCACCGCCAGGTGGCAGCAAAACCCAAAAGCAAGCCAATCGGAAATCTGGCTTATTGGAAAGACTTAAAATCTTTGCTAGCATAGCTAGATTTGAACTTTGGCCTAAATCTCAGCTGCACTTTGGCCTAGATATGCCAAATTTAATCACTTGTCCCTCTTGTGCTACTCTAAGATCTTACAAATTTTGATTAAAATCTATGGGGCTGTTTTTGAGATATCCTGCTAACAGACAGACAAACAGATAAACGCCGGCAAAAACATACACCTCCTTGGCAGAGGTGAATGAGCTAATATTTCCAATATTTTCCATGAAATGATGAAATGTCTCAATTTCAACATAGACAACATATGTTCAGTTGTGAATAAAAAGTGAGTTTTTTTTTTCTTTATTCCCCCCCCCCCAATTTTGGGGGCCAACTGAATTTAATCAATTACAATAAATTTCTTAAAGACCCCACACCCACCCTTTGACTCCCATCACAACACCCTAAACCCATATATACAGATGATACAGTGAAAGGACAATGACATAAATTAGAATGTAAACATATTCAAAGATGAGTAAATTGAAATGAGAATTAAGACCATACCTACACAATACCTACATTATTCATAATTATACATATGTACATACATAAACATATGCATACATATATACATATATACACATACACACATACAGTATATACATACACATATATATATATACATACACATACGTACTTAGACACACAAACATACATAAGATACATGCTTTAGCAAATATAGTCATACAACACATCATATATTAACCCCTTTCTGCAGATGTCGACGCCTGCGTCTATAGACCTGCAAATTTAAGCACGCTGTTACTGTACTTGATCACTAGATGGCACCCCCTGATCAGTTATTGAATGCTCACAGGCAAGCAGACCTCGAACGCGGTTCTGAATATGGGGAAGTTCGCTCCACGCTCTGTTCTTCAAGAGCTGCATGAATTAAACTCCTCAGCTAAGCCTGATGTGCAAAATGGTCAATATCCTTGCCCATAGTATCAATCCAGCAGCTTAAAAAACGATATCTTGACACAGAAAAAATCGTTATCCTCTGTTGCCACCAGTTTAGCCACAGTGACCCAACAGCATTTCAACTAGTGGTTCAGAAAAATCAGTTTTCTGAGGCAAAAAAATCGACATGGTATTGATTCTGTCACATTGTACCGTCAATTACATTTATCACATACAATAAAAAATTTGTAGTTCCCTACCGTGGATTTAAGCGTACATTCCTTCATTGACAAATCCAGCGCTTCCTTATATCCACCCGAGTACTGGCATTGATAGCCAATCACTCAATCATACACTCAAGCTCTTCTACGTAATTGTAGAGTTACACTTCATGCCCTCGTGAAGTTTCCCTGGTAACAATGTATTGATTGGCTCGTTTCTTATCCAATTCCCGAGTGTTTAAACATTTTAGAGTAAGTGAGACACATTGATTGGACAAACACAGAGCATACAAGCCTATGCGTATCAGCAGGCTCGGTTGTATCCTGTCTACGTTGTGCACATTACGTGGCTAAAATAGACGCGATTTATAGAAAATCGGTTCGCCGAACTGGCCTTGAAGTGTTCAGTTACATTTACAGGATTTAAATGAGATAAGGATATGGTCAATTGGAATAATTTCGAACGAAACAGGACCGGAGGGTTCCTGCTACTGGATACATCGGTCTCTGGAGGAGGGATTCATGAAAAAGGTGAGGCTGCTACTTTTGTTTTTTTTTTTGTTTTGGAATGTATACGTACTCAACAAAGTAGAATGTCGAGGTTTTTTTTCTGTTTAAAACGCGAACTGCCCATGCATTTGGGTGGACCCCCTGGTACGTTCATTGGACGTTTCTTTAGAATCGGGAGAGGCAATGGATTTGATATTCCCTGAAAGTGGAGCGTCTGTTCTGTTAAAATAAGGTATATTTCAGAATTCAGATATTACTGAGTTAGTGAGGTGTACTTGTTCCTTATAAGTGTTGAAATGGGTTCGTGAGCTTAGAAGAGGGGACTGGTAGCTTCCATTACAGGGTGAATGTTCTGACCGTTTAATAAGCAGTTTATTTAATGCATGTTTGTGCTGGCTTTGAAGAAAAATGGCCAAAACGCTAAACTTTATTCTGGAGAAAAGGCATGTTTTGTGTTTGGAGAAGTTACTGGTGACCACTGATATTCAACTGCACTGATAATGATAAATTCATTGTAAACTCAACCAGAAAATCATTTGTTCATATTAAATTTCATGCCTTAAAACTTTATTTGTGTTATATACATGATTTTTTGAATGATTTGATCATTTTGAGACTTTGGGGAGACACTTGGGTAGCTGTATAATTTGGCTAATAGCATGTAGGTAATCTAGAATGTAATGTTGAAGATGAATTCTACTTGTGCTCAAGCAGTTTATGATACCAGAAATGTAAATTTTTAAGCCCCAGCAGTTTTTAATTCCTAGGAATTATTTTTTTTGCTATTTCAATGGTGAATTCTCATGAAGATTTTTTTTGTTTGCTGCTCATTTTCTTTACCAAAATCATGAAAATAAACTGAAATACAATGTAATTCTAAATTCTGTAAGTGTCTCTTCTGAATTGAGCCACATTTTTCCTCTTCATGAAGCTTAAATCTTGAATTATACAGCATTAAAGTGGGTAACCCATGAATAGCCAAATTTGGCTTCTGCACAAAGGGGTTAATGTACTCATACAATTACTTATTTTCATTCCCATCCTTCTGCCACACTCAGCGCCCTCCATCCTTATACACACTTAACCTACTGTTTTCTTGTGATGTTTTACAAAGAGTTTGAATCTCTGTCCTCAAAGCATCCAAAGATTTTGATTTAAAAATTAAAATTTTGCCAAGAAGTATTATAATATTGACTATTTTTCCGTAGTCATTTTTTAGACTGCCCTGAAGAATGGTGGGCAAATCCAGTGTAAAATTACTTGAATATCAAGCCAGCCACCTCTGAACCCCTGTCCAAAACAGACCTACATTGGGCAGTACCAAAATAAATGTTCCACTGACTCAACCTCTTCGCCACAAAATCTACACAAGTTAGACTCCTCAATGCCCCAAATATGAAGCATCTTTTGAGTGGCCAAAAATGTATCTATTAATTTAAACTGAAAAAATCTTATTGACAAATCTATAGTTGTTTTGTAAATTAAATTCAAGACCTGGTTCCATGGAATCGGAAAATCTAGCATATACTCCCAATACTCTAGAATATTGTGAGGATTGGCTCTCAGGTTTCTTGATTCAAGGTGAAACTTGTATTTCATTCCATTTATGCTGGTTTTTTCAATCCACTGAAAGTTTTTCATAAATGGCCAACAGACAAGCTCCTTGTTACTTCCTTTAACAATTCTTCTTTTCCATTTTAGCGGTATGGCGGCAACCAGTTGATTGAACTTTCGTAGAGGGCAAACCTTGCCATAAATGTCAATTAACTCTTCATAAGACATTAATTTACCTTCATTATTTACAAGATCATTTATAAAAATAATGCCAGAATCAAACAGAATCAAATTTTTTTCCAAAAAATTAATTTCTTACCAATCAAGATGTTAGAATTGAACCATATGATTTGTTTCAAAATTTCCTCTGTATTTTCTGGAGGATAGAATTGAAATTGCAGCCGACTTTGTATGGCTTCCATTAAAAATGGAAAAAGATTAACGGCCAGTTCCTTATTGAATTGTGAGAACTGGGGGCATTTAATCTGTAGAAAGGGAAACAGTCCCTTTTTAAAAATTGGGTGTACATTGTCTAATAACATGTGAGTTTGAGATTTGCAAATCATTGCATTCCATTTTTATTTACATTTTACACAATGTTTCAACTTCATCGGAATTGGGGTTTGTAGTATAATACAGTACTTCCCAAACCTCTCCGGACCACCTGTCCTACATATATTAGATCTCTGCCTGCTCTCGCACCGGTGATTCAAATGATCAGCTTATCAACTCCCTGAAGCTGATTGATAATGAGCTGATCATTTGAATCACCTGAGCTCGGGCAGGGAGAGATCTAAAGCATGCAGGATAAGGGGTACTCCAGGAGAGGTTTGGGAAGTACTGTATTACTTTGGAATTTGTAAATATAAAAAAAGTGAAATGGAGTAAAAATTAATGTTTTCTTTAAAATGCCACTTAATTTAATTAAGTTAGATGTAGTTAAAAGTTTTCCATTTTGACAATGGTTGTTCTCAATTTCTTGAGTTTTTTCTTTTTATATATTTTACTAAAAATTTTCGCAGAAAGTAACATTTTTATGATAAAGTTTTCTCGAATTAAAAAAACAAGAAGTTTACTGAACTAACAAAAAGTTGTTGGAAAATGTTGCCTTTTTTAATCTAAGTAACAGTTTTTACTGTGTGGTGGGGGGCTGTTGATTGTTCGAACATGCCCCAACAAAATGCATGAGAAACGGATATGGGAGTGTGTTCAATATTTGGCTGAGGTAATAAATTGGACAGAAAGCCTCCTGTCATGTCCCTTTAGGGGCTGTGTGATATAATGAAATGTCAGGCTTTGACTAAATACTTCGTCTGAAAAACTGAAGCAGTTTTTTTGTAAACAGTTTATGCTAAAAAGGAGCAAAGTGAAACTAATACTTGGATAAAATGAAAATAATATGAAGAATTTAAAAATTTGTCAACAGTGCTACAAACTAATTATGTTTAGCATGCTTGTGCAAATAAAGTGCGTGCAACAAATTTAACTGATACAGAAGTTTCTATTTTATGTTTTGACAGAAAAAGATGATTAACTGCCCAAAGCAGCAGTAAACATCATATATAGCATGTAATCAAATGGTTCATGTCGGGGTTTTAAAAGAATTAAATGAAATTCAAGTAATACATATTCTGAGATTGGACAGGTTATTTGCATAAGGGCAGCTCAACAAAGTGAATAAAATACCACAGCCTAATGTGGTTGGCGGAGAAAATATTCTTTGATTCGGGAACCTAACTAAAATAATAGTGACTTTACTGGAGAAGTTGCTTTTTGCATCAGAGATAATCAGTCTTTAAAACGAAAGCTCATTGATCAGAGCATGAAACAAGAAGTGGAGCTCTTAGAAGTTTCAAGTGAAAACTCTCATGTAGTTTTTCTTTTTTCCATTAGTATGCAATGATAATAGCTGCCCTGAACAATGTGAATGATTAAGTTTATTCTATTAAAAATGAGTGATGTTAAAGGGTTTTCGAACTAAAGAAATAAATGATTGACTAATGACACATTTTTTAAAATCTACTTTTAAACAGGAGCTACCCATCAACTGCTGGTTTATGAAAGTTATGATGCAACTAATCTTCTCTTATTTTTGAACTTGTGCATTACAGGTGACACAATGAAGATTTGAGGCCATCCAGCGTGGGGGGGGGGGCATATGAACAACACATTTATTGGGTTCTAGCCTTGCTAGTGTGGCATGTTGATCAGACATTCTACACTACACAGGAAGTGTTGTTACCCACCAATTGAAGGCCAGTGGGGTGTAAAAGCAGGATCACAAGGAGGTCAAGGCCCAATAGACCCAATAGTAAGTTTCAGGCTTACCTAGAAATGCACCTTATTCTTCTTAAGAGTCACGTTTACTTGTGCCTTTTAAAGGTGCACTATTCAAGTTTGTTTACTTTCACTTGTGTTGACATTCGAACTCAAACAAAACAGAGATAGCTCGCCCCTCCCTCCCATAGTTCCCTCCTTCCCATGCTTCCATTCCTGTCAACTCTTGTCGGTGATTGGCCGGGATGGTTTGTTATGTTATGGGGCACAGCCTGTGCTCCTTGTGTTTATTTGCAGTTTGTGATGCCTGTGCGGTCTCCAGAGCTCAGTTTTTTTTTACAGTGAATTTACGGGCAGGCAGCTAGCTGGTCATGGCGAGATGAATCGTGCAAAAAGTAAACAAACTTGCACAGTGCACTTTTAAAGGGACTGACATACCCCACAGTGAAGGCCCTTGCTGCTTTCACCCATGTCTCAAGCTCTGCGATCTAGGGATTGTAACACTGCACTGGGAGCTCTTAACCCCTCTCCTGGTTATGCTAATCAGGAATGTATTCACACTGTAATTTACCTGATATACCCCAGCATATTTTCCTGTAGTATTATTAACTGAAGCAAGATTAAGAAGATTAGAGCGCAGGTTGCTCCAACCAAGGAGTAATCCCTGTTCACACGGCTGACCTGAGAAATAAATATTATCAGCAATATTTACTTCAGTGAATAAAGTAAAAGAGACAGATAAAACACGGGACTCAAAGTAGGGTAATATGTACAGTTTTTTGTTATTCCCCTTCAGTCAGCAGCCAATCTAAGCCTCTTCAAGCAAGTCACTCAGGTCATTTAACCAGTCGATAATGAAGTAAGCAGCCGACCAGGTTTTATGTTTGGCAGGCCTGAAGCAAAGCGTCTTCAAAACACATTGACATGGAACAGAACCAAATTAATGCAATTATTGTTTGGAATACTGAAGTATTGTACGGCACTTTTTATTCTAGACAACCACCTTATTACAGCTTTAGAATGCAGTTGTTTTGCTTTAACGCAGTGCAGGGTACTCATTGATTTTCCTTCTGTAACCTCAATTGAGACCCTGGGCTCTATCTTTCACACTGCCCTACCCATTGCCACTACCCGCTGCCTGTGAAATACGCATTTAGCAGCTTCCACTGTGCTCGTCAATGCATGTCTACTTGGACACATGTGGACTTGCACATGTGTAAAAAGCCACCTTGCTTTAGCCTCAGTTGAACCCCTGAGAAAAATGGCAGAGATAGTGCTAAATCACCTTAATTGCCAGTTAAATAATAGAAGGTGCCCAGAAGGCGTGTACTGCCAGCGCACCAGCTACTTTCAATATTGTATAAGTCAATATTGTTTGTATTCTGTATCAATCATTTTTTCTGCTTTTATAATAATATATAATTATTATATATAATATATATAAATGATATATAATATTGTAAAATTATTATAATACAATAGCCTACAAGTATTATTTCTCACAGAATGAGAATGCGTGACTAAACTGCGCCTCTCCCGTCAGGCAGTGACTGAATTATGTCACCTGGTTGCAGATGAGGTAGACACCGCTGCCAGTTGTCCATGTGCTGCAAAAAATTTCCATACGCCATGGAATGAAGCTGGAGTTTGAGGATAGATTATTACCAGACTATAGAAGGTGGCAAGCTAAAGTGCAGGTGCCAACTCCAAATGCTGATATAGTGCCAGCAGTAGCAGGGGCAATGAGGGACCAGCTGGCAGCAGAGCTGTGACACCGCTAGTCATGTCATCTGCAGCCTGCCTGGTGAATAAGTAATGCAATCAGGCTACTAATAATGTAATAATACAGGTAACTCATGTAGCGTTTTATTAAATACTCAAAGTCGCTTTATAAAGAAAAAAGTTTAAATGGTTGCAGTCAATGTAGGCATTTTGTTTGGCTGAGGGTATTTTCTAACATAGGATTTTGATCCTCCCCTGTCTAGATTTGACCTCATGGATGAGCAATTTAACTTCCTTTTCGGAGAAATGGGCGACCCTCCTCTCTCTATCGCGGGTTTCGGGTTGAGGATTTGATATAGCTCAGCCTGCTCTTAAAGGCAATGGCACCTGGCACTGTTATATTCCTCACATAACGGGGACAAGACAACGTAGCTCCAGTTCGTAATCACTCTCGCTTTATTCTACTTCCTTAAACCATACAACACGCCTACGGTGGCTTCAAGGTATCAAAAGCATAACCCGAACTCGCCAATGCATAAAACGAACACATTTCGAATAGGCATTCATTCAGAATTAATTATTAGAACGGTATTTAAGATATGCTTAAATGAACACAACATTTCCCCCCCTCTCACAAATGTTCAAGTATGGAAGGTAGCAACAAAGTCCTGAAAACGTCCAGGGCGTGCACGGGCCCTAACAGGCCGAGGCTCAGGAACCAAGGGGGCCAGCAGTGGGGTCGGTGCTGGAGCAGGGCACTGCTCAAACGGCGCAGCCTGGGTGAGGGTTGCTGCAACGGGATCTGGCACCACAGGGCCTGGTACCAATGCCAGTGCCAACCCTGCAAGGCGAGGCTGGTGAAGTGGGGCAGGTACCTTGCGCAGGCAGCTGGCATGCCAACGGGATCTATCGGTCAGCTGAAATGAAGCTGGGCCCAGCTGGCGACTGACCTGGTATGGAGCAGACCAGAATGTTGACAGTTTGTTTGCTCGGTGGGGCCGGCGAGCTCTGACCCAGTCCGACACTCTGACAGCAGGCCATTTAGCCCTGTGCTCCTTATCAAACCTTTGCTTCATGGAAATTTGTTGTCCCTTTACATGAGACTTGACTGCTGCTGGGCATGTGCGCGGGCCTACGGCCATCGGAGGGCGAATTCTCGACAGGGGAAGCACAAACTCTCGACCCACCATGAGGCTGGCAGGGGAGACTCCTGTTGTAGAGTGAACAGTCGCTCTGTAGTGGAGGAGGGTCTGTGACAGTGCAGCCTGCAGCGAGTATTCCTCAGACATGTGAGCACGCAGTCCATTCTTCAGTGATTGGTTGTATCTTTCCACACCCCCGTTTGCCTGGGGATGGTAGATGGAGGTTCTGATATGAGTAATACCCTTGCTGGCAAGGTAGGCGGTGAACTCTGAGGACAGGAACTGAGGACCATTGTCCGTGGTGATGGCCCGGGATAAACCCCAATGAGAAAACAGTTGGTCTAAGAAGGCGACAACAGCAGCAGAGGTAACTGTCCCCATGGGAGCCACCTCAGGCCACTTCATAGACCACCACAAGAAACCTCTGGTGGTGTGGCACATTATACAGCTCACCACAAATATCAAGCTGCAGATGGTCCCACGGTTTAGTTGGCCAGTCCAGGAGCTGGGGTGGAGGCGGAGTGGGTGGTCCAGCCTTCCCACTGGTGCGACACGCTGCGCAGGAGCGGATGAGTCCCTCAAGATCACGATCGATAGCGAGCCACAACACGATGTCACGGCACCTTTGTTTGGCTTTCACTATACCAAGGTGACCCTGGTGAGCCATCTGCAAGACACATCCTCTGAAGGCTACTGGGATAACAGCACATTGTCCCTGGGCGATGCAGGCCTCGCCCCAGAATGATAGTTCGTTCTTCACACGGGAGTACGGCTCTAGTTCAGGTGGAACGTGGGAAGGCCTACCATGTCTGATGTAATCACGCATCATGGTGAAATCGAGCTCGGCTGCTGAGGCCGTCTCAAAATCACTGAGGGAGACCGTGTCCTTCAGTGGTGAGTGGACCAGATGGACCACATCCTCTTCATCCTCTGGGAAGACAGCAGGGTCCTGGGTGATGGCAGTACGAGACAGGAAGTCTGCTACAATGTTACTCTTGCCAGGGGTGAATTGCAGTTGAAAGTTATACTGCTGCAGGCGGTCTGACCACCTGTGAAGGCGGAGGGGCCTGTGTCCCCCGCTCGAGGTAGACATCAGGGCTGTCAGGGCCTGGTGGTCTGTCCGTAAAGTAAAGGACCGTCCATACAAGAAGAGATGTCACCGCTCACAGGCCCAGATACAAGCGTGTGCCTCCCGCTCGCCCACTGAATATTTCTGCTCCGTGGGACTGAGCACCCGAGAGGCGAATGCTACAGGCCTCTCCACGCCATCATGGAGCTGTGAAAGAACGGCGCCCAGAGCCACTGCAGAAGCATCACAGGTCACGAATGTGGGACAGTCAAGTTGGAAGTGCGCTAGGATTGGAGATGTGGTGAGGAGACGCTTCAATGTGCCGAAACCAGCCTGGCACTCCGGAGTCCAAGACCGGGGCGTATCCTGTCTGAGCAGCATCCTGAGCGGGACTGTAGCAGAGGAATACTGAGGCAGGAACCGCATATAGTAAGCTGTCATCTCCAAAAATGAAGCCAGCTGGGAGGCTGTCGTGGGAGTGGGGACGTTAATAATGGCATCTACGTTCGACTGAAGAGGTGAAATGCCGTCTGCGGAGACACAGAACCGGACAAAGTCTTTGGCTGGTGCAGAGAAAACACATTCTCTGTGTTCAGAGTGGCGTGGTGGCGCTTGAGCGCAGCAAAAACCTTTTCCAGGCATCATGTGTGGCAGCATCTGGCCCTTGCACCGCAACATCATCCAGATAGGCCACCGTCCCAGGGCAGCCAGCGAGGATTGTGGACATGATTTTTTGAAAACAGCTCGGCGCTGAACTGAGCCCAAAAGGCATCCTCGTGCAGTAGTACAGGCCAGTGTGAGTGATAAAGGCTGTCAGGTTCCTATTCTCCTTGTGTAAAGGGACTTGTAAATAGCCCTGACGCAAGTCCAACTTACTGAAAACCGGGAGCCGTAAAAGTGCGTCGTTAGTTCCTCTGTAGTGGGTAGAGGATACTTGTCAGGCACTACTGCCTTGTTCACTTGGCGAAGGTCGATGCAGAAACTTAATCCACCAGACTTCTTCTTGGCGATAACAAGGTTGGACACCCATGGGGAGGCATCAATGGGCTCTATGATGCCATCAGCCTGTAATTGTTGAAGCTCCTGCGTAACGCCGTCCCACAGAGGTAGGGGAACACGCCGAAGGGGCTGGACCACGGGAGGCATGCTGTGGTCCAGAAGTGGTTTGTGTGTGAATGAGCTGAGGCACTCCAGGCCGTTGAACAGCTCTGGTTGGTCGTGTTGCCCTGGAGACGCCACTTGTAGTTTCCGCATTCCGCTGTTGTCCTGCAGGGTAAAGCTAAGGCTACTGAAGAGGTCAAGGCCCATGATGTTCTCCCACGGCGAGTGATGTGAAATGGGAAACAGGCCAGACTGGTAGAGGTGTAGCAAACTGGGAGGTAAAGAAGGCCGACAACGTCAATTTTGCTGTGGCCATAGCCACAGAGAGCAGTGGATGGGGGCAGCGGCTGTCTGTTTGGGAACAGCAGGTTGCAGGTGTCAACATTCAGCAGTGACACTTCGGCCCCAGTGTCGAGGAGGAGAGGGACACAACAGTCATCCAGGTAAACGGGGCACCTAGAGAAAGTCACTGGGTGAGGGCCTATAGTGCGCACAGGCGTTGCCGGGTCATGTGACTGTGAATGTTCAGGGTATTTGGCCAGGGCAGACCGGCACCACCTAGCGAAGTGGTTAAGTTTCTGACAGCGGCGAAAAGTTTGGCCCCTTGCAGGGCAGTCTTGGGCCCTTGTAGCATGGCGGTTGAAGCCACAATTCCCACATCATCTCTGTTGACGTGTTGGCTGGGGACGCGCTACCTGTATAACACCATAGGGTTCAACTAGGTTGTCTGAGGTTGATAGCTGTTGCACTGACTGTTCAATAACAGCTGTAGGTTTATGGGGCTTATTTTCTGCAATTTTGGCAGCACATTCAGGAGCCGATTCCACTTGTAGGGCAATTATTAGTGCATCATCAAGTGTCAGCGTTGGATCCCTGAGTAACAACTCCTCCTGCACTCTGGTATTGAACGTTTTCTCAATGAGCTGGTCTCGAATGAGCTCATCAGTGAGGTTGCCGAAGTTGCAACTTTTTGATTAGGCTTTCAAGTCTACTACAAACTGCCTGGCAGACTCACCTGGGCGCTGACATCTTTGTCTGAATTCCAACCGCCGACGTAGGATATTTTGTGATTTTACAAAATTTCCATTCAAAGCCGTTATGACTGCATTAAAAGTGTCCAACGTACCGCTGAGAGAATTGAAAATCCTGTTCCCCTCCGCTCCGAGCAAATGCAGGAGAATGGCGCGCTTCCTCACGCTGGAAGCACCGTCTAAACCGGTAGCTAAAAGATACGTCTCGAACGATGATTTCCACTGACTCCAAGGAACGACAGGATCGCCCGGGAGGGGTAGGAACGGGTCCCGAGGCGGCAGGGAGAAAATAGGTGTTTCAGCCATCTTCGTCGCCAATGTTATATTCCTCAAATAGCGGGGATAAGACAACGTAGCTCCACTTCGTAATCACTCTCGGTTTATTCTACTTCCTTAAAACATACAACACGCCTATGGTGGCTTCAAGGTATCAAAAGCATAACGTGAACTCGTCAGTGCAGAAAACGAACACATTTCGAATAGGCATTCATTCAGAATTAATTATTAGAACTGTATTTAAGATATGCTTAAATGAACACAACAGGCACACTGATTGATTTAACTGGCATAACGCCCAAACCACACCTATGCATAATATAACGGGTAGCGCAGGTGTTTTAGGGATATAGGCAGGTGTGCAAGATGGCAACTTCTGAGGGGGAACACCTCTTATACAATGCTTAATCCCCAAATAACGTATATTGGGACTCTGGCGTAAGATTAGGCGCCCTGTCTCTTTCACTTTACAGTCTACAAATTAACCAATCAAATGTTTTAAAGGCTAAATGATAAGGAGATTGTATTTACCATTTATCAGTTGAATTTTTATATAAAAAAAAGTGGTCAAGATGTGTGAGCATGAGGATTTTCCTTTTTCCGGTGATGATGTTTCATGTTCGACTCGCACTGGCAGTAAATTGTGTAGCAGTAGAAGAAAAGGAGAAAAATGCCTAAGTTTTCAAATCCAACTGTTTTAATGGTTTGAAGCTTCACTTGAAGTCGAACATTCTCAATATCAAACACAAGGCCACTGACTGCTCAAGCCCAAAATTGTCTCACATGTAAAAAAAAAAAAAATGCATTGAATTTAATTCAGTTGTGGGTTATCATCAAAAGAACTCAAATATCAAATAAATTGCGTAGTTTGTTGATAGGCAGATAATCTGCTGGATCAGCTTTTATAAAAATGAGAACAAAGAACCTCATTTAAATCAAAGAATGTGCAACTCCAGTAAACACATAATTTCAGTTTTTATAAAAAATATTTGCATATTTAAAATATGGTAAGTGTAAAAGACTCCAAAAAAGTTGGCACAGGGGTGATAAAGATGTCACAATTTGCAACAATAAAGTGATTCTAAACAAGTGAGATAATCGTTTTGTAGAATAAAATGAGGCTCAAAAAAGGCCTAGTCTCTCAAGAGAAATGATGAGTTGAGTCTCATCAATTTGCCCAAAGATTTGTATGCCAGTGGTTCTCAAACTCTGTGTATGCCCTGTGTATGCTGGTTTTCATTCCAACTGCAATGGCAATCCCAGACTTTTAACAAGCTATTAATTTTTCAAACTAGGAGCCTCTACTGTGGGATTAAACACTTGAATATTATTCTGCCAGAAATGACAATGCATGTGATAAAAATGTATTGTCTGTGGATTATTGGATAAAATTTTAAACTGTTAATTTCAATATGCATGAAGAGAGGAAAATTATCAATGACAAATTGCAGATTGAGATTAATCACCAAACTCTTAATTAGTAAATACACCTGGCCACCAATTCTAACCATCTGGAAGATAATGAAGAATTCAATAACAATGCAAATGATAATGAGGCCATAATGAGGCATAATCAAAAATCAGTCATTATGAATGCAACAATTAACCTAGTTATCTGTTAAGTCATTAACCTGGCCAACCAGTCTCATTTGTTACCTCTGTTTAATTTTTTGCCTATTGTGCAATGGAATTGATCGTCTTTAAAGGGCATCTACCGTCGATTCTCAGACGGGACATTGAACGTCCAATATTTACAAAAAAATCACTTGCTTTTGTTGACGTCTTGCATTGTCACATAACCAATTTCATTCATTAAGCAATATCTGTGTACACGTGTAGATAATCCCTCTATTTTGGTTCGTTTGCGCAGGTGCGGCTCACTGATTGGCCGATAAACAAAAACAATGGGAATCAACTTCAGATACCGTTTAAGGCTAGTGTGGGGAACCTTATCCAGAGAGGGCTGTTTGGTGCAGGCTTTCATTCCAATCAAGCAGTTACTCACGAATCAAGGAATTTAGCATTTTCTAGTGGTTGATTATTAGAATTCACCACTCATATGCTTGTTAAATATGTTGCTTTCAGAATTTATATACCTGTATTAGTCTGTATCAGTCTGAGTAAAGAGTTTTCTGCCTTTTGTGAATAACTTCAAGCAATATAAAAGACAGTTTTGTGTTATTCTGTTAATTGTAGGTCTTCGTGATTGGGATCCAGGTAAAAAAACATAAACAAACACCCAGGGTTATCCTACGAAGCAAGTTCAGTTCTTTATTAGAGTAAGCTGGCTCAACAAACCTTGAACTCACAATCCGTGAATTGTAACCACGACGATGGTTATTATCTTTTTTAATTACCTTGGCTTTGTGCTTTAGGCTCTGTGAACGCTCCCATAAAAAAGGTGTGCCACAAATCACTTGACAGCCCAAAAATGAACTGATTGCGTGCTGCGGGAGAAGCAGGTCATAATTATGGACAGCAATGAAGAATATAAAAATGTAATAACAGCAAAAGCAATGCTGTTGCTAGTAATAAGCCCAGAGAGGACTTCTGGTGGAAAATTGCTGACAGTATAAATTTGTAAGTCATATACTGACGGATTGATTGAAATTACTTTAGTTTCTGGGCCAAATCAAAGTCAAATAAATTTATAGATTGAATATTACCGTATTACACAGTTGCTTATAAAATAAATCAAAGATTGACTTAAAATATTGCTTTAATAGTTTTATTAGTTTAAAATGATTTCATCGTTTTTGCGGAAAAAAAGTCCCTTCGCTCTCACAGAAGGAACTACATCCATAGCAACATTAACTCTGTAGCCTATTTAGCATTATAATTCATGTTAAAACTGTTTTTGTCATTATCACTTATCACTTATCTATCACTTCTATCACTATTTCCTTCTTATCCAGTCTTTGCAGTCGAGAGTCACAGCCCTGTTATCATTAGGTATGCGGCTTTGTTAGCATTTTTCCACTTCCTTGTCCATTGCACCAGCGTCAATGCAAAGATTGAATGGGATTTTTGAAAGTCGCAAAATATAAGGTCTTCGAGTAAAATTGGTGTAACGTTTTATGTAGTGAGTGTGACGAGCACCAGCCGAAGCTCATCAGCCCTGCCTGCCAGCATAGTTCCTGCCACACACACTCATTACTCAATTATTAGTTTGTTTCTCTCATTGGATCTCATTCAGACCTCACCTCACTTTAGTTTTAAGGCCCTGCTTTGTTCACTTTCCCTTTGTCGGTCAGACCATTTGCTTCCCTACTCATGATTTGGCTTTCTCTCTTTTGGAGGAATAAATTTTTTACGAAAGCTTGCATGGTTTCTCACATCTCTAAATATAACTCTTTCTTCCAGAGCTCGCAAATCCCTGTCTCTGTATATCCTTTAACTAATTGGAATTGGCTGTTATCTCCTTTCTGGAATTTGTAAGCATTTCCTCTTTTGTATTTCCTTTTGCTATTGTTCTTCTGTTGTGTGATCCTTACACACAATGAAAAATAAACCAGTCGTTTTGCCTGCCACTTTGTGCTTGGGGTCTCCCTCTATTCATATCCGTAACAGTGAGATAAATTACGCATTTTTTTAATCACCTCATGAAAATAAAACACTCCATCATCATGAAATATTAATGCTGTGAACAATGTACCGTGAACAATAACCGAAATACAAACCGATGCCTACCTTGGCTATTATAGACAACGTTTGAATAAGCTGATAATCTGAGACCAGTGGGTGATGTAGCTCCATATGATTTGAACCTCAGCATTTCATCAGCAACATTCATCTTTAAGCCTTTCATTTTTGAAATGGTTTTGAGTATTCAAAAATGAATCTTCTGCCAGTTTTTGAAAACCCCATTTTTCCAGGAGACAGTGGACTGATAGGAGTCAAAATATGCTAATGAGTAATTTTTTGCAACACTGATGTGAAAAAAATAAATTCTTTATTTCTAATTCAAACTACCAAAATCAATGAGTATGAACATTGGTTGATCATAATCTAAGCATGTAATATCAACTTAAAAAACTATAAACATATAGTAAAATTGTATTTCATTGTTTTCAATTGTTTTTCAAGGCAGACAGTTCGATCGTGCGTTAGATTTGACAGAAAAAGAGGTGGTTTTTTATAAATAATTTGTGAAGGAAATCAACCGAGATGTGGGTATTAGCATACATAAACTGCTCTTTGATAATCAATCAATCAATCAATCAAGAGATCTGTTCAAATGTACTTTGAGACATGACTGTATTCTATAAAGCCAACCATATTTTATGTTGTCTGTTTGACGGACAACCTAATGTCAGGAACAGATTAGTTGAAGTCAAAATTTGAAAAAGGCAGACACGTTTCGTGAAATGTTTCAGTTCATTTATTGAAAGATTTATACATGATGTGCTGTACCTTGAAACATATATGTAGAGCTGCCGGATAGCTCACTCGGTCAAGGCACAGCGCTGCAGTGCAGAGGTGACTATCACGTCGCGGGTTCGAGCCCCGGCGTACCCACCGGCAGGGGTCGGCAGCTTTTTCAGAGTAGCGCACAATTGGCCATCGCGCTTCAGGGTTCCAAATTGGGAAGGGACTGCCGGATTTGGGGATAAAATAGTAGCTTTGTTCATTGCTCCAGCGCCTCCTGCTGGCCAGACGGGTGCTCGTCAGGAAGACTCTGGGTTTGTTCATGTCTGGGTATCCTCCGCCCTCATTCTGAACTTATGAGGATTAAACCAATAAGTGTATAAGAATCAGTGGCCGACGGGCATGTGCTTCGGAGGAGAGTCGTGAGCTGTCTTCACTATCCTGAGTTGGCAGCAAGGGGTCGCATACGAGCAAGCTTTGTACATAGTTCACCAATTGGGCATTCCAGATTCGGGTGGGATTGGAGATGCCAAATTTATAGAAAAAAAAAACATTTATGTGGAAATTTCATCAGTTGTGCAGTGAATATACATTTCTTTTAGGGGTGTACTGACATGTTACAAATCTACTCCTCAAACATAGGGTCCTTCTGAACTTCATCCCATGACTGCGAGAAAAGTGGAGCCATCAAATTTGTTTGATGGCATTGTTGCACCACAGAGTTTTCCTCTGCGCATAAATGATGACTTATAAAGTTCATATGCCTTAATAAATTCTGAAGTCATGTAATGTTAGCTCACAAAATGGCTCGGATTAGCGTGTTTGTTTGCGGGGCTCATTAAGGAAAAAGGTCACAGAATTTGTTCGATATTCTGAATATAGTTGTGGCTAAAGAGTGCCATGAGGCACGACGCGCAGCTGAGAGACAGTGTTATAACCCGATAAATGAAAAAATCCAAGACCAATGAAAATTGGTGAAAGTTTTGGATTTTGCACATCCTTGTAGTGTCGCATCAATTATATAAACATAGACAATCACTTTGTCATTACAATTTCTTTATCAATACAGTCATGTATTAGTCTTGTTTGTTCAGTCAACACATTGCAATCAAGTTCACCTGATTCACAAGCAAACAAACAGCTGAAAAGCAATTATGCGGTCAAGGGTGATGTTACTGAAGGCCTTCATAACATATGACAGCACACCACTGCATTTAGTAATAGGTTGACAAACATGACAATATACTTAGCTACAGGTACTTGAAATGACTTGTTTGGTCAACAGTATTACCTAGAAACACAAAGGCAAAAGCCTGTGAAAGAAAGATTCATAATTGCCCATATCAATTAATTTTTAGATTGTTTTAAAATATGTGGGTTATTTACTGGTTTCTGCAACTCTATTTCAAATGAGAGTATTTCCCCTGTGTCTTCATTAATGGGTGTTCATCAACACTGTGGTGGGACACACAGACCATTTAGTGTTTGTCTCTTAGGCCAGGCGAGTAATTGATTGCTTGCAGTCTGGAAAAAAAATCAATTGATGCATGATGTTCTGTTCAAGAGAGACTGCAGCTTAAACATGGAAAACGTTGTTTTTATCTCAACTTCTGCAAGCAACTGCAGTCAGTATGGAAGCCGCAAGGCCATATCAGCCAGTTTTTTTTCCCTGTTCACTGATTTTGTGTAAGGTTTTTTCACTTCACTTTACTGCAGGCAATAAAAGTCTTAGTCCTTGGGGAAGCCTGTATGTGCGGCTTGAGGGCATCGGTGTCCTTAGAAAATAAAAAAAAAATTTATTTCTTTTCCTTTCAACACGTTCACTGAATGCATTTCCTGCAAATTACCTGGTAATCAGATGGCTACCCTCACGGACCATTGCTGATTCAGTACATTACATACATTATAAAACTATATTGTAATTGGAAATGACTGCAAAACACAACACCGTTTGTGTTTGCTGCTAATTTTGCCATTCCATGGTTACAGTATACTCCCTTGTACCCGACATTCACACATAAATAATAAACAGTATGTACACTCTAACCTAATTCATACACATTTAGTAGCCACGTTATTGGAATCACCTTTTTCAGTACGGGGTAGGACCGGTCTAGCCCCACAGAACTAGCAGCATTCCTTGTAGCATATAATTCAGGTACTGAAAGCACCCCTCAGAGATAATGGTTCATTTTGAACTGATAGCATTCAACAGTATACTCTCTGCAGATTTGGTGGCCACAAATTTCTGTGTTTAGGTGCGTGTTTTGGACTTTTCTTTGTGGCTATCGTCCCGGGACGATATCAATCGGATTCTTTACCCAGCTCGCTGATTGAACTGGGGCGGCGCTTCCCCAGACTCTATATAAGCCGGATGTTCGCCACACCTCTTTTCTAGAGCATCTGTTTGTAGCTACGCACTATAGCCCAAGATCTCTGTAGTCAGGATTTGTTTGACTTTCTTTCTTCTTGTCATTATTGGAGTTTCTTCTCCCTTTGTCCTATCTCGCTTTGCTTCCGTCTTTCAGACTATTATACGCCCTTTGGAAGTGCGAGCACTTTCTGGTGGTCTGTATTATTCTCTGTGTTTAATTTGTGTCCATGCTGCTCATTTCCCTCTTGTCGCTGCTGTTGGCCTTCTACCTCTACCGGTCATTACAGACACATCTGCATGATCGACTACGTCCAGCAACTCAGACAGCCTCTGAAACCATTGGTCAAAGGGGTTCAGGGTCAGCTACCACCATCCGACGTCGCATTTCAGCTGCAGGACTATTGTCGACCCTACGTTAGTCCCATCTTAACTCAACATCACTGTCTGCAATGGGCACAGCAGCATTGAAGATGGAGCAGGAACAAGTGGACATGTGCTGTTCACAGATGAAAACCGTTTTCACCTCCATGGTGCCGACGGCCGTCAACATGTATATAGAAGACGCAGTGAACATTACGCGGATTGCTGTGTGGTGCAGTCTAACCGTTGGGGAGGAGGGAGTGTCATGGTTTGGGGCGGACTCAGTTTCAACCGCAGGACGCCTTAACACATCTTCAGAGGACGTGTCAATGTTGTGACCTACACTATTATTATTTTAAACATTTGTGAATAAAATATATGGACACTTTTATATTTAATTTTTTGTAATAACTTGATTGATTTAAAATAAATTGTTATTTTTTTCTCAATTTTTAACTTTTTAAGAATAATCTTAGCACATGGCCCCCCCCCCCCTTACTATTCATCATTCTGTCGGCCCTAGTGCCTGAACTGGCGGCAAATTTTTTTTTCTGCAGGTCGGTTGGTACTATTACATACATCAGCTAATCACAGATCGGCTCTGGTACCATTGCACACATGCCATGAGCCAATCACAGCTCGGCTACACTCATGCATCCATGAGAATAGAAAAGCATTCAACATTGTCTCTGTCAGCTGAATCGTGCACGCGGCAAATTTGTGAATGCTTGTCTTACAGTAACAATGTAAATGCTCCACAATACGTGAAATTACAAGTACACTAGCTGGTCTGCTGCAGAAGTCCAACAGTCTATTTATTAGCCTGGCTTCGGTGACTAATACTGCAGATCGGAGAGCAAGTTTCGTAATATCCGACTGTTTTTCCATTTTATTATTACCAGTTTATTATTTCACTATTTAGATTTTGTGCATTCCTAAGGGTATTAAATGGAAATGCACCTTGAAAGTGAGGACGATGTCCGATGTTATTGGCCCCAAAAAGGCAGTTTGCTTTATGACCGTAGACTGTTTGTGACACAGATTTCTATTTGAGGCACTGCGCTGAGAAGCATATGGTCGTCACTGGAGTACACTGGGGAGGCGTCACCAGTTAGTTTCTGAATGTATTTCAGAATATTTGCTGCAATCCACAAAATACAGTTCTACTGACCGCTGGCCAATCATCTGAACCCCAAAGAAAACAGACTATTAATCTATAAGAACCGCAGCTTTTCATATCTTTATCGTAGACTGGGGTTACTTCAGCCAAGGGGTTTGGTCCATCACCCCAGTTTTTTTCATTGCAAACGCACTGGCGGGAAAACGAAAAAGTACAAATTATGTGACATCATCTCTTGGAAAGAAGAAGGACTAGTAGTGTCATGTAAGTGTTTTCTGCCTGAATAACTGAATTTTGACCCAAATTGAAAACTTTTAAGTTTCTGAAAAAAATGTGTCTTGCTTGTTTGAAGGCAAAGATTTCCACTGTGGTTTTACTGTTTCATAAACCTATGTAACTATAGTTACTAACAACTTATAAGATAAAGGCCTGCTGCAATCATGTGATGAGAGTTGCGGCCTAATTTCCAAAATAGCCGCACAGGGCTAAGCTGGCCAAGCGGCATGGGGTTAGTTTGTCAGGGTGCAGTGGCCCCAGGTATGCCGAAGTTGCCCCACTTGTACACAGATTAGCTGTTAGTAAGCCTCAACCAGCCTCTCTTGTCCGAGCAACAGCCTTCAACGAACACTCAGTTCGTTATTTCTTCACCAGGTTGGGTGAGCTGTTTGACAAGCACAAATTTGAACCCAAAGACATGGGTTAATATATGTAATGTAATGTAATTTTACCCTACCCATAAGTAACCCCAGGTATGGGGTTGCTTCAGCATGTTTGTGATATATCGAAAATTAAATATTGTGATGAAAATATATGCTATATTGTGATTGTATCAATGAATGTTTTGAAGGTGACATTCTGCACTACACATATACAGTAAAGGTATTTCCATAAGTTTTAGCAACAGAGAGTTATGAAGACAAATACAAAATCGTGACGAGGTAACCCCGGTCTCCCCTACTCTAATGAGACTCGGACCAACCAGGCACCGATTTCATACATGCTACGTGAATAATCATGTACATGCGAGACTTCAGATCAGAGTGTAAAAGCGCATCCAATCTTATCCTTCAGGATAGAAAGTTTGTGTTTGATATTGAAAAGAGCTAGCTATATAAAACCATTAGCCACTGGATGCATGCATCTATAGCTTGTATGAACATCAATCTCTTACTTTCTGTCCTGATGGATAAAGTTCTTCGGTAGGATTATTTATTTTGATCCCTAGAACATGTTCATGTTTAACAATCAACAAAAATGTATTTTTCCAAAATGCGCCTTTAACATTAAATGCCGTTATGCACAGATGGAGCAGCCCCAGGAAGTCTTCCCTCAAACCCCCATACTCAAGATACAGTCAAATGGGAGGGAGCTGAGGACTGTAGGCTACAAGATGATATATAGCCTTCAATAGTCCCTGAATAAAAGGCTTTGAGGTTAAGATTTCTGTCAAATGAATATTTCTGCAAACTTGCTAGGCTACCTTAGTGTACTATTACTGAAATGAACTGAAAAACTGGCACACTAAGACAGGTTTTTGAGTTAGTTTTATTTAAAATGCAAAGTTGATGTTTCCTTGCAGGTTATTCATACCAAGCTCATTACAATCAAATAGTTAGCCTGTATCACAACTATGTGTAGCCAATGTAGCCTATAACCTACTGTTAAGGCCTATGACAGATTCTAAATATATGAATCTTTTGGGGGCTTCAGGTTCATCTTGATGCCATGAGGCAACCACAGAAGAGACCAGTGATGGGGGGGGCATTGTAGTTCCGACATTCCAGGTGCACGGCCTTCGTCACCTCCAACAGGACAATGCACGGCTGCATACAGAACGTGTCAGCATGGACTTCCTGCATCAAAACAATCTGAATGTTATGGAATGGCCTTCTCTGTTACTGGATATGGCCCCTATTGAGCATGTGTGGGAAGAACTGGGTCGCAGGTTAAGCAGTGCCATAGACAATCTCGATAACTTTGAGAGGGCGCTCATCCGTGAATGGGATAGACTCCCGCAGGCATTCTTCCAGAGACTTGTGTACTCACTTAGGAACCGTTGTCATGTGTGCATTGATGCCAATGGTGGCCATACCCGCTATTGACTGTATTGTTTTCTGAATGAAATTAATTGTGACTTTTTGGGTTTGACTCCCTTGATCTTTAAGCTTTCATTAAACTTGTGAAAACATCATTATGTTCACTTATTTATCACTCAAAATGCTCCTACATGGTCCAGGTCTCTGTTTCACATGGGTTTTCATGGATTTGTCAATCAACTAAGATGCTACGGGTGAAAATCAGGGGGTGTATTTTTAATGGAACTCAGTAAATTTAAAGGTGCACTATGCGAGTTTGTTGACATCTCTTCTGTTGACATTTGAATTCAACCAAAACGGAAGTAGCTTGCCTCTCCCTCCCATAGTTACCCCCCTCCCATGCTTCCGTAACTGTCAAGTCTTGTCGGTGATTGGCCAGAACGATTTGTTACGTTGTGGGGCACAGCCTGTGCCCCTTGTGTTTATTTGCAGTTTGTGATGCCTGTGAGGTCTCCAGAGCCTGTTTTCTTTTTGTTTTGTTTTTTTTTTACCTGCAGTTAATTCAGGGTCAGGCAGCTTGCGGATCGTAGGGAGATGTCGGCGAATTGAGACATTTGTGGTTACAAACCCGCACTCTCGACTGCAGTTCTTGATTATTTTAATGAATTAGCATGACAGATAGACAGACGTTTCGGCCCAAAGTGCCTTCTGCAGCGTATTGAGACAAAAAAATAATCGCGCAGAAAATAACCAACTTGCATAGTGCGCCTTTAAAGCAATTTTGAGGGGCTAAGATGCTTACAAGAAGAAGTCTCTAATAACTCAGAAATGATCTACACAGACCTGTGAACTGTTAAAAAGTAAATAAAAACAGTTTTGGTGTGACTGTGCTTTGCCAGTAAAATTGTGATTCTGTGAAGTTTTGTAATTGGTTGTTTTCTTGCTCCTAGCAGAGCGGAAAAATTGCCACCGTTCTTCTGCAGACTTACTGTCTTACTTGCGTCTATACCCCCAAGTAATTGCAGACAGCCATGATGATGACGACATCAGGGCTCTGTCAAGTCTGTATTATTTGTATGAACTGTTTTTAATGAAATACAAACATCGAACCAAATAACTATTTTTAAATTAGCATTTGGAATTTCAAATATACTTTTAATCTTAAGTGTGAATTTTTCTAAGGTGGATAAACACCATCTCAGTATCTGTTCATTTTTTTTAGAGTATGAATGGTAGTGGTCAAATTTTTCATTGATTTTTCATGGAGTTCAGATTAACCCCTCACCTGCTAAGCAGGCCACACCCAAACTTTTAGGCACTTGTGAGAGCAAGCAACTTGAAATCAATTTATCTCAAATCTGCTACAAGGTCCCATGTTTCTCTAGGCACTGCATGATAGAGCAGTGGTCCTCAACCTTTTTGAGCGAACGCCCCCCAGACCTTACCATGATCCTTTAGAGCCCTCCCCCCCGTCCCCCCAAACACACACTCATGCACCAAGTGATAACGGTTCACTTTTTTCCCTTCTTTTTATATCAACTATTTCAATAAAATATAAAAATATATCCATTAGAAACATTCTGTGCCATATTATGGCAACCAGAGACAGCTGAGGCCTTCTGAAATAACATGATAATTGCCCAAGTCCTTGTTAAGGATGAATATGGGAAAAGTGGGGCAATTTCTGAAATTCCATGTTCCTATTAAGCAGATTTATTATAAGCATAGGAGACGTGCTGGAAAGAAAAAAATCTAATAAATTAAAATTTGTTGTAAAAATGAATAGGCCTAATAGTAATTACAGTAGTATATATTTGTAATATTAATGGAAGGCCTATACATTTTATAGTAGTAGACTGTATAATTGTTATATTAGTAGTAGGCTACACCTTTTGCTCTTCATTACGAGAAAATACATATTCATTTGTGTGAAATGGCAACCAATTTCACCAAGAAACAATCATCAGCACCAAAAATCGAACATTTGTGTGTACCGCAGATTCAGTAAGGTCATTGGCATTTTTATCATTCATTTGGACAATCTCTAGCGTCATTCGGTGCACAATAGAGAAAAAATACCTTCATTTACGTTAATATGCAAGACATTAAAACCGTCTTTACGGTCATTTGCGACAATCAGCGAACATTAAAGTGCAGTTAACATTTTTATCACACAGTTTGACTTTCAGTAACATTTCTGAACGTGTTAGTGCGGATAACACAAATATTCACGTGATTGTACAAAGATTTTAATGAAGATTTTGCTCATTGTTGCACATTAATTATCAAATTGAGACGGCATACCAAATCTTACATCACACTGACAATGCAATCATGAGCAAAATGCAGGCTATTGTTCAATCGAGAAAACAAATTTTTGGGGGACTGAATGTTAAAAACGTTCAATTCTTTGTACAATCACGTGTATATTTGTGTTACCCGCACTACCGGGATCCAGAAATGTTATTGAAAGTCAAACAGTATGATAAAAATGTTAAATGCACTTTAATGTTCGTTGATTGTCACAAATGAATTTAAAGACTGTGTTAATGCCTTTCATGTTAAAGCAAACATTATTTTTCTCTCTACTGTGTGCCGAATGACGCTAAAAAATGTCTGAAAATGAATGATTAAAATGCCAACGACGTTACTGAATATGCGGTATGCGGGTTCGAGATGAGAGCCGTTAAAAACCGCTCTGGGGCTTTCCTGCTGTAGTTGCTTCGCCCTACCCCAACTAACTTCCCCTTGCTTTGCATACAGACCCGCAAACCAATGAAAGGCTGTAATGGGAGGACGAATTATTTTCGGGAAGGGCCGCATAGCTGCGCTGAGGTGGATTGGCGCTACTATGGAGATCATGACGGTAGCTTCATAGAGGAGTTGGGGAAAAAATGTATATTGGTCTTAAGTTATTTGCACCTGAAACGTTTAAAAATATGATTTTTTAACAAAAGTTAAATTTATATAATGAACACTGCACAAGCTAAGTTGTGGTGATTGTTGACAAAACCCGTTAAGCCCTCATGTTTCCCCCGAAGTTGTCCGAACGCCACTCAGGGGGCAGTACCGCCCCCGTTGAGAAACCCTAGGATACAGCACATGGGTGCTTTACAACTTGGACTAATTATTTCTATGGGACCTGGATGCATATTTGCAGCGGTGCCCCCTACATTTGCTTAGCACAGCCTATTTAGGCAACGCATAGCAAGATAAAACACAAATCTGTTTAAAGGTCCCGTGAAACTTTTTAGTGCCAGTAAGTCTTTGCTATATCCACTTGACAGTTTGTGAACAAACATGAAGGGTCCTAAATACAGACTGGTGTAATGTGAGAAAAAAAAAGCCACTAGATGGCAGTATTGACTTTTTTTTTTTGTTAAGGCCAGTCTGGAGCTAGGTTTGGGCATGTCCTGGGCATGTCTGAGAGGGGAAAGTCTCAGAGAATTGAAAAAAGTCTGGAAGGTGGGAGGGGGGTGCAAAAGAGTATATAAGAAGAGGAATTGAGAGAGTAAAGTAGTAGGAGAAATTGCAAGGAGAAGGATACATTTGACCAGACCTGTCACTTTTTTTTGAGACCTGTGAAGTTTTTTTGTGAAATTTTGCCTGTGTTGGAGCATTTCCCTGTCCCAGGACATCACCAAGCAACCCCATCTCAAGGGACTGTAAATTTTTTTTTCTCTTGTATATATCAATCTTGGTAGTAGCATAAATTGTAGGTTAGATATTATCTTTGTTGAATAAAATCTGTTTTAATAAAAAGTTTTTAAATTTTGTCTGTCATCCCTTGCTGTCTTATGTCATAACACTGGGTCTATGGGGCAAAATACTTTGATAGGTGCACATGGTCCCGAAACTTTGATGCCACGCCCACCAAATCTGCATCAGGGCAAAGAACATTCAAGAGTGTGGAAATATGTATCCATATGTTGACTGAAATTCCGACAACAAACAAGAAAATCATGAGACCTCCTGTATAAAGCTGTAATTAACCCTTTTATACACCCTGTTTCTCTGTTTGTCACCTGTACATATGTAATGCTTAATGTTCGCAAATGTGTTGTGTATGGTTGTGCACCTTCTTCAACATAAAAAGTAGATAACTATTTACTATATCAAGACACAGGAACCAGTGCTTTACGTGGGAAAAAAAGAAGTGCCGGTACTCCCCCTTTTCAACTGTTGGCAGGTAAATTAATTTGGTGGTGGGCAGTCGGTACCAGCAGATCATTAAGTGAAACATTCAAATACTAGAACGTGATGCTGATTTTTAGAAAAATTGTTTTATAACTCCACTAAGAGTTTTAACAAGTAGTTTCTTGTTAAAATCCCTCTATGAATTATCCACCAACAAAACACGTCCAATTGAAAGGAGATGTTGCCAAACACTCCGTGCATAATGACACAGTTCTCTCTGGTTTTTGAGTGAGGCATGATATAGCCTAGAGTGTAGAGCTTGTCAAAGAAGATCTTACAATAGTTAAGTCCTCCAGCCTCCTTCAGAACATTGCCAACTGCCAATTCCAGACGGTGATTTGAGCAGTGCCTCATAAAAAGGTCTGGAAATCTGCTCAAAAGTTGTGCAGCAACTGTTCTGTCTGGCATTACTGATACTCCATCTCATACAAATGCCACAAAACACTCACCCAAGAAGTAATCATCAAAGCCATTTTTATGAAGTCATTTCTCTGTAATATCATTTGCTGTGGTCCCATCCAACTCAAGTAGGTCAAAAAATATTGTGTCTGGCTCTGTGTTGCCAATAGCTGACCACAAACACACCACAAAAAAGACTTTCCACTGATTGTGGTGGATTCATCAATCGATCCACAGTATTTTCATCTGTTTTTGACTATGTCATCAGCCACTTTTTTTTTGTAATTATGCTAGCTAGCTAATAGTTGAAGAACCCAATATGGTTTTCAGTGCACTGCACCCTCGTTTCCCATATTATCCAACATGTAGATCTGACCGAGCAATCTGATTAGACGTTAAGAATGTTCTCAAATGAACAAGATAGTACGGGTAGCCTGTGCTCAAATGAAAAACGCCTCATCACTGAAAATATTACCCCGCCTATCTTAGGTGCCTAGGCCATTGATTTAACTAATTTGTCAATTTGTTTGCATTTGTGCATTGAAATGAGCATTCAATAAATTAACAGATCTGTGAAAACTGCTTATTTCAGAGGTAACGTTAATTTGATAATAGTCTGAAAAGGTGATTAGCGAAAGCCCCCGAAAGGTGGGGTTGAAATTATGTAACTGTTCAGCTTTAATGTTGCTGGTTACTTTTGCTGCTTGGGCACATTAATCAGAGCTAACGGTAATTAAGCATTATTACACGCGAGGGTGTGCTTGACTGTTATTCTTGACAGTGATGCGGCCAGGCGCTGAGTTCGTTAGCATCAACGAAGTGACAAGAAAGACGGTCAAGCAAACCTTCGAGTGTAATAATGTGATTATACAATTATTACCACTAAAATAAAATGTATAATCTAAATGTATTTATACTATGGGCATTTCGCTCTCAAAATATAAAAGTTTTTTGCAAGTATTCTCACCATTTCCGTGGAAATACATGAGATCTGACGTTAACTAGTGAGCCAGCCGATTAGGGCTTATGTTTTCTACACATCATGATTTCCCAAAACTGAATAAATACGGCACATAGCAACACAAAACTGCTTTGCTAGCTCAGTCATGTTGTAATTAGAATATCCGCTTGAAAAAATATTTTTTTATGGACCGGTAGTTATACTTCTGCCAGCATCAGTCATTTTTAAGCTAACAGGTGCCGTGACAACGAATCAGCTCATCTTCATCGAACAAACTTATATTAAAGGTTATATTTAAATATAGGCAATGGCTTTCCAGTGTCAGCGCCAGAACAAAAATCTGTTTTTTAATAAACTCACCTGCAGATGTTTCATTTCAGATGGGGGTGTGTCACTCCAATGAATACATTGGAGAAATCTGAGCCATTTTCTTTTAAGTTAAAGGGTTTGGTGCTGTATTTTCTACACATTTATAACTGGAATGCATATAAGAATAAGAATCAATGGGTTATGGGATATTATTGGGAGTGTTGTTTTACTCATCACACTCAACGTTAGAGTGGCCGATTGGTTGTATTCAGTAATGAGGACGAATTGCTGATGAATGGCTTACAGACAACATCATGAATTAGTTATTTGTTGGCAAGTAGCTAGCTAGCATGATTACAAACACCCCCACCAAATTAGCTAGGTAGCTAGGGCAGCTAAAACCCGTCTCTCCGCAGTAAAACCCATCCACAATGAGTCCGATCTATGGCCAAAATTGCTTGCTACTTGCCATTGATCGTTCGCAATGAGACTGCTAATGCATCAAGAGGCTCGCTCAAATATTTTTTGAAAGACATGCCACTCCTCCTTAAGATCTCCTTCTGAGTGAACGTCCCGCGAGTAAAGGGAAAGGCGTGGGGTGCGTACTAGTGCACAGTGGGTAATTTAGTATAGCCATAGGATCATGAATCGCCAAGAGAGAAATAGAGCGGGACAGGGTACGACGAGCTTGTGTGAAGTCCCAGTACGCCGTAAAAAGTCCCTGTACAACGGGGGCTAAAATCTAGAAGTGCCGGTACTCCGTACCGGTACGTACCGGCTCACTTAAAGCACTGACAGGAACCTATTTTAGGCTTAAAACATGTTAATATTGTATTTGAAACATGAATTGTTATTGACAGTTGAATAACCTTGTCTTCAATTTTTTGCTGGAAGCAAGCCATTTGTTATAGCAGGTCTCAACTCAAGAATCTTTGGCAAGATATTAGCAAGGTCTACTCATGTCAGAATTCCTTTAGGTATGGAACAGTGTATTTTTCCTGACGGTGCATTTGAGAAGTGTGGAATAACACCATTTTTTCCCATGGGATGTTGCAACTAAACTCAGTCAGTTGGGGTGTTCTGTGTCTGGACATGGTCAGAAATTAAAAATTAATTTGGCAAAATGACTGAACTTGAATTGATCATGAACTGTGCAGGAAAGAAGGAGTATTATAATGATGAACTGATCTGCCATAAACGTAGATATGATCTGGAATACACTGGCATCCTAAAAACAATGTTCATTGCCTTCCTGATCATCGACTCGTTCTGGAACCTTAGAATTTTGCAATGATATGGATCTTCCGGTTGGTTCACCTGCTTGTGACCTTTGGAGAAAAGAGAAGCGGGGATCAAGTGATGCAGAAAGTGGTCAGAAAGTTCATCCCCAAACACTCAATCATCAATCGCAGCCAAAGAGGATCAGAACGTACCTGCCACTGTTGGAAAACGAGTATGACTCCAATGACATTCCATTGGCATCCTTGGCTAAATTTTACAAAGATGATATACAGTGTGATAATGCTAACAGTTCTGAAATAGATTCGTCATACCGCTTTGAATCAAGTCACTCTCTAAATGAAATTATCAAAATTGCTCCTGTGATCTGGAAAAACCTAATTAATTTATTAGTGGCAAGTATTTTTGCAACTGAACAAAAAAAGATTCAGGACTTCTCCCAACCGAAAAAATAAGAACTTGATTTTGACAGTTCAAATAACTCTAATAGCTAGTGTTTTAATATTCTAACCACTCTTAATTACTGGGAATGAGGAAAACTCAGCTTCTCCCTAAAGTGTTATATGTACTAGGTTTTTTCAGATCACAGGAGATCGAACTCCAGCATTTCACAAGTCAAATGCAAGGGTAACCTTCCATTGGAAAGTATGGGAAAGCAACACAAGAAAAACATCATCAAAAAGCATCAGAAGCATGTTGATGAGTTCAAAGACTTTGCTACTAACTATCTGGCTCCTGGACAAGGTGATACCTGCAATGCCCTGCAATGCCTGGCCACCTAGTGATGAAGGGATTGACAAAAACTTGGCGAGTTTGCTAAAAGCGCATAAAATAGCACCAACTTCTTTCACTCCTGCCATCATTTCGACCTCCGTGTTCTTTGACTAAGACCAAAATTTAGGAAGGTGGAAACAGTATATTTTTGGCTTTTCACAGCAAATGGTTGATAAGACTAGGTCTTGCAAGTCAAAACTAGAAATTATTGATCATACAAGACGGCTTTTGAAAATGGATCCACTGAAGGTAGAACACTTCTTAGATTAGCTGATCACCTCAGGGATGCTTCAGGATGAAGATTATGGGACAGCTTTGTAAAAACTAGAGAACAGCCTGAAGATTACGATACAAAAGCTGGTGAAAGTTGCTGTGAAAGAAGACCTATTTCGTCCAGTGTGATGCTGAAGGATTTGATACGACCTAATCCAGGTCGATCCTGTTGAATTTGTTTGACAAGTGTAAATTCAGTCAAAGAAAAGCATGTCATTTCTGGCTTCCATCATTATTGACAATTTATTTGAAATTACACTTGTTGGTACCCTAGCACAGTGGGTTACCACAATAGCAGTTGATTTCATTTGCAAGTTTAATTGTGTAATAAGTCTAAAACAGGTTCCTGAATCTTGATATAGTGAACAGTTCGCTACTTTTTATGTTGAAGAAGGTGCGCAACCATACATATGAAATTTATGTACATTACACATCACATATGTACAGGTGACAAATGGAGAAACAAGGTGTAGAGAAGGGTTAATTACAGCTTGGATACAGGAAGTCCAATGATTTTCTTGTTTGTTAATTTCAGTCAACATATTGATACATCTTTCCGCACTCTTGAATGTTATTTACCCTGATGCAGATTTGGTAGGAGTGGCCCCCAAGTTTTGGGACCTCATCCATCTCTCAAAGTATTTGGCCCCATAGCTCCAGTTTGTACTACCCCTCATCTTTGTTCAAAAAATGTCAAGTGGATATAGCAAAGCACTAAAAAGTTTCATGGGACCTTGATGCAGATTTTTGTTTTAGCTTGTGTTGCCTAAATAGGCTGTGCGCAGCAAATGTAGGGGGCGCTGCTGCAAATATGCATCCAGGTTCCACAGAAATAATAAGTCCAAGTTTTAGAGCACCCATATGCTTTATCATGTACAGTGGGGAAAATAGGTATTTGACCCCTAGCTGATTTTGCAGGTTTGCCCACGAACAAAGAGTGCAACGGTCCATAATTTTAATGATAGTTTTATTTTGACAGTGAGTGACAGAATATTACCAAAAAAGTGGAATAAGACATTGTATCCATTTTAGGAATTTATTTGCATATTTTTAGTCAAAAATAAGTATTTGACCCCCTGGACAAACAGCATGTTCATATTTTGTAGAAAAGCCATTATTGGCCAGCACAGATGTCAAACAATTTTTATAGTTGTTGACAAGGTTTGTGCACATTTTGGCAGGGATGTTGGCCCACTCCTCCATGCAGACAGCCTCAAAATCATTCAGGTCCCGAGGCTGTCGCCTTGCAACCCAAATTTGAAGCTCCCTCCAAAGATTTTCAATTGGATTCAGGTCTGGAGACTGGCTAAGCCACTCCAGACCCTTGATGTACTTCTTCTTCAGCCACTCTTTTGTTGCTTTGGCAGTGTGCTTATGGTAGTTGTCGTGCTGAAACACCCATCCTCGACCCATGTTCAGCTCTCTCACTGAGGGAAGGAGCTGTTGGTCCAGAATTCCACGGTATATGGCCCCGTCCATCCTCCCCTCAATGCAATGGAGTCGTGCCGTCTCCTTGGCTGAAAAGCACCACTGTGCTTGACGGGGGGAATGGTGTTCTTTGGGTTGTACTCTGTGTTCTTTGCCCTCCAAACACGGCGAGTTGAGTTGGGCCCAAAAAGTTCTATTTTGGTCTCATCTGACCACATCACCTTCTTCCACGCCTCCTCTGAGTCATCCAGGAGGTCAATGGCGAACATCAGGCGGGCCTGTACTTGTGCCTTTTTGAGCAGGGGGACCTTGCATGCGCTGCAGGTTATCAATCCATGACCGCGTAGTGTGTTGCCAACTGTTTCTTTCGTAACTGTGGTCCCAGCTGCCTTCAGTTCTTTAACCAGTTCCCGCCTTGTGATTCCTCACCGTTCGCATGATCAGGGACATCTCACGAGGCGAGACCTTGCATGCAGGCCCAGACCGAGAGAGGTTGGCGGCAGTGTGTTACTTCTTCCATTTCCTGATAACTGCACCAACAGTTGATCTTTTCTCTCAAAGTTGCTTTCCGATTCTCTTGTAGCCCATCCCAGCCCTGTGTAGGTCAACAATCTTGTCCCTGATGTCCTTAGACAGTTCTTTGGTCTTGCCCATGGTGGAAATGTTGGAATCTGGTTGTTTGGAAGTGGCCAGGTGTCTTTTATACAGGTAATGAGGTGAGGCAGGTGTATTTGATGTAAACAATTAGTTGGGATTGGAGGTGTGTCTTAAAGAAAGACGAACTGGCTAGTGGGACCCAGAATACTTGCTGATTGGTTGGGGGTCAAATACTTATTTTTCCTCATCAGATTGTTATCAATTTTTATAAATTCATATGATGTGATTTTCTGGAATTTTCTTTGTGATTCTGTCTCTCACTGTTAGAATGTCTATACGATTAAAATTATAGATCGTTGCATTCTTTGTAAGTTGGCAAACATGCAAAATCAGCAAGGAGTCAAATACTTATTTTCCCCATTGTAGTGCCAACAGAAAAATGGGACTGTTATGGCCCAAATTTGTCATGACATACGAGACAGCAAGGGATGACAGACAAAATTTTATAAACTTTAACAGATTTAAACCAACAGATAAACCAACAGATTTTTAACAGATAAAACCAAAGACTCACAACTAACCTACAATTTATACTACTGACCAAGATTGTCATATACAAGAAAAAAATATTTACAGTCCCTTGAGATGGGGTTGCTTGGTGATGTCCTGGGACAGAAAAATGCTGCAACACAGGCAAAAATCCACAAAAAAACTTCACAGGTCTTGAAAAGAGTGACAGGTCTGGTCAAATGTATCCTTCTCCTTGCAATTTCTCCTACTATTTTACTCTCTCAATTTTTCTCCTGATATACTCTTTTGCAGCCCCCTCCCACCTTTAAGATTTTTTTTTAATTCTCTGGGACTTTCCCCTCTCAGACATGCCCAGGACATGCCCAAACCTAGCTCCAGACTGGGCTAAATAAAAAAAAGTCAATACTGCCATCTAGTGGCTTTTTCCCACATTACAGGACCTAGTTGCAGATTTGAGATGAATGGACTTAAAGCTCCTTGCTCTCACAAGAGCCAAAAAGTTTGCGCATGGCCTGCTCAACAGGTGAGGGGCTAATCTGGACAAACTCAATGGAATATTCTTATTTGACCACGGGTTATTACATTCTTGAAGTATGGTTCATATCGGAGAACATGATTTTCCAATTTTTGCCTTTTCTGGCCCCATCTTATAAAATCCACTCTTAAGCAATGCCAATGTGGAAAAGAAAAGTAAACATTTAAAGCCAAATTTAAATTTTTTAAAATGTTGGATGCCTAAGACTTTCACACAGCTGTACTATTGTATTGGGGCCATACAGTGTTCCCCTTGTAATACACAATACATTCTTACTGGAGACAGATCAGGACTGCTGGCTGGTCAGTCAAGCTACTGCACTCTCTGCTTATGCAGCCCTGCACTTGTAATTGTGCAGAATGTTGTTTGGCAGTGTCTTGCTGGAAAATTGTCCCTGGGACAGACAACGTCTAGACTGCAGTGTTTGTTGCTCCAAAATCTGCACATATCTTTGTGCATTAATGGCTTGCTAACAAATTTTCACATCACCCATGTCACGTGCACTGTCACAACTAAACCCTCAGTTTGTACAGTAATGACGGCATGATCTTGTTAAAAAAAAAAAATTCTGCTAAGTTTTCAAAGTGTGTTCAAAATAGAATTCCATGAGCATTTTGCAACAAACCTAAGAGGAAAAAAAGAGCAATAAGTTAGTATCATACATAAAATAAAACATGAAAAATAAATCCCTTCGGCAACTTACCCGGTGGTTCGGGTTCAAAGTTGCATGCAACGGAGAAAGTTTGAAAAGGCAGCAAACATTCCACCTGCCGTAAAAAAAAAAAACCTTTAAAAAAGGAGAGGAGAGAAGTCTGTCCAGAAGATGGTTCAAAGTGAAGTGCTCATAGTGACAAAAACATATTTTAAAGACATGGGAAGACTGACAACAGCACCAGAAATGTGTTTTGAAATATTGATTCGAGGATGCAAGGCATTGGGAAAGAAAACAAAAACAGAACACAGTTGTGCTAAGAATGATTTTCCCTGCGTGATACTGAAGCAGAATAAAAATGATGAGGAAAACATGCAGTGAATTGCTTTTCTGTGTGCGCTCAAAATATAAGAATATAGAAGTCCAGGGTTGCTTTGAGCAGATCTGCTTCATTGAATGCAAGGGTGCAAATTTTGGGACGAGATGTAAAGTGCAGGGGGTGTCCAGTACTTTCATTACAGATTGAGAAAATGGATTTAAGGCTGAAGGTCCTGGTTAAGCAGCATCTACCTGTGCAACCTGCCATACCACCATACCATAGTCAGTTTCATTAGCATACTGTCAAAATGTAAAATTTAATTTTGTAGCTGAAATTTGAGGATGTGCATGCCATTTCCTTATTGCAAAAAAAAAAAAAATTACTAAAGTAAAGGGGGAAAATCCGGCTTTTATAATAAAATTATTTACTGAAATCGGTTTCATAGCTCAGCAGAGAACAGGCTTAAAAGCTGAGTCCTCATAATAAATATATTTACAACCCCAATTCCGAAATAGTTGGGACTGTAGAATCTGGAGAAGCTCCTGTGTATGGCTGATAAGATCGGAGCAGAGCCTTGCCAGATAGCAATAAAATTTTTATGGCCTTCCCCCTAGGATGCTCCATTAGCCTGCCAGTGGAATGGTCAATGGTCTTTAAGTGTCCCTGGTTTTACTCTGTAGGGGGGGGGGTGCAAAGCCCTGGCTGATACACAGCCCCTGTGTATATAACCGGACCTAATCTGTTTAAAATAATCTAAATCTAAGAGAATTATTCAATATTCTCATGTTCAATATCCTGCCGAGAAATCACTTATATGGTTAGACCCCAATTTAACAATATAATAATTCACCTTAAGGCTTTCTCATGACAACTGCATCATATTAGCACATATTCATATCATGTTTGGTCTTGTTATTCTCAGGGGAAATCCAAGGAGTTCAATGGAGTATATTTCATTCCCATTGAAATTATGGTTCATTCCCTTTTAGAAACTCTTGTTTTGTTTTATTACATCCTCCAAATGGTGGAAACCCAAAAACCAGATTCGACCCTCTTCCAGGGTGTTTATGGCCATGCCGCCTGGATGAAAGACGTGGTTTGGCTTAAAGGAAAGCGAAACAATCCATTCTGGGAGAATGGTATCCAATCTCTCCCCACGCACATGAGTGCGTGTGTAGTACCCAATCCATTCCTACGCAACCCTATGCGGTATGTAGCCAATCTATATAGTCAGGGAAGATCATATCTGATCTTGCTCCGCGCACGCAAGTCCGTGAGTAGCTTTTTCCTGCAGGTATGACCTTATTTTTCTTTTCTAAATGGTGTGTAACTTGTAATTGGCTTAACATTGATTTGTTTGATCTAAGCTCGTGCCTACCTGGTGAATAAATTATTGTTATTCCTTTAAACCTGCGTGGTCTCTGTGACTCCTAATCCTTGCATTCTTTCTAGCCACGTTGCTGCAGATACCAAGGGGTTTAATCCCAACCAAGGACTGACTGGCCAGAGGCCCGGTATGGGAATTGGTTTTATTAAGTTGGAGAGAGACAATCATGATCTACTTACATAAAGGGTTTATGTATTGCTGGTTCTGGGATTTTAGCTTGAGGCGAGACACTACAGGTGAATAGGGTAAAAATTTGAAATAATAGATATCATGAAACTTCCTCAGTTGATTACTTGCAGTAGTATGAAAAAAAAATTGTATTATAATTTTTTGAAATTTTTATGCTTAAATATGCAAATCAGGCATTATCTCATTAAATGTGCACTAATTAGCATATATTTTATATATTTTGCATAAATTGAAACGTGATAAAGTTAGGTGCAAAATTTTTCATTTTGTTACCATATAAGATAAAAAACAATTACAGAGGGATTTAAGGATATCTGCTTTTATTACTGAGAAAATCAAAATATGCTGTCCATGGCCTCAAAAAAAAAAAAAAATCTATTTTTGCCATATTTTTGGGAATAAAATGTTTCATAAATCAGGCTAGGGATGATATATCAACAAATCCCTCTGTAAATATCTTCAGAATATTGCTAAGTGTATAATAGCAAAGTTTGGTATACATAGGTACTACAGAGGCAGAGAAGTTTGACTTGGAGTATGACAAAAAACTTGTTTTGAGAAAACGGCATTCAAAGATTTACATAGGGGAATTTAATGCATTTCTGTTGGAAACAATTGCTCTCACACACACACAAACACACACACACACACACACACACACACACACACACACACACACACACATCCGGGAGAACACAGGTGCAATCAATGGAACAATAATCAAGGAGTGACACATTGGGAATAAACTAATTACATGAATTTGGCCGAAGCCAAAACGCAAACAGGGATAACGAGACAAACCTATGAAGAGACAAACAGCTCCAGTCACGGAGTACAAAAAGTGCATTGTTTAGAGAAAGGAAAGCACAAAGCATTTGTGGAGACCCACAGAAAATCGCAGCAGAGATAATTAGGGAAAGGCAAGGAGGCAAAGACTAGAATAGGGCGACTGCTGAGAGATAGTTAGTCAATTAGTAAGTGCAGCTATACAATCCGAGTGCTTGTTGGTAGGTTAGTCAAAATATACTGGGTTAGTGTGGTTTAGTAATTAGTGAAAATTAACTGTAAGTCTGTGTTAATAAGATAGTAAAAGAGAGAGGAAGGAAGAACACGAGATAATGAAAGAAGATTGAATCCCAGAAACCAATAAATCACCCGAATGAGTGGCACGCAAGACAAGGGACCTTGAGCAAAGATACACACATGACAAGACCTGGGAGACAAAGTGCAAAGCATGGAAATGAAAAAATAAACATGGCTAAGACGACAAAACATGGCATGGAGACCAGATAAACTAAAACATGAAAATAATAAAACAAGAAATCCTAATAACCAAATACACAATACATAATCTAAGAATGGTCAGAAACAGGCAGTGGTCACAAAACACAAGCATCAATTAAAGCTGCAAGCAGCGTTGGGACGGGTCCTCGCCCACCCACGCACGTCGAAACGGGGGCGAGACGCCTTGGAGCGCTGTCGAGCATGGTCATTCTTCGGACAGTACGAGACCGGGGGAAATATTCCAGTCGAGTTGAGCGCAAGCCCCTTTCCTGAAAGAGGTTTTTCTTGAGTAAAATTGAGCTTTGAGCCATGGGACCTGGTCAAAGAATCGGAAGCAGATGTAATCACTGCTGTGTATTGTGGAATCTTCCCCCATGCATGAACTTAGTGAAGGGAGATGAACCGTGTGATCCTACTGCCACTCGGTGGACAGCATGTGTAGTAGGACATAGAAAAACATAGAAATCAATGATAATCAAGAAATTAATAAATGCTTCTTCTACGTTTATCCTAGAAAGCTGAAATTTTGGGAGCATGTTCCCTGAACACAGACAAAAGTTTCATACGCTGCAACTTATGGTGAATTCAGAAGTGCGTCACTCTATATTTTTCAAAATATGAATATTCATAACTTGTTAATATCTCAACAAAAATTCATTCAAATGGTACCATGCTTGGCACATTGTTTCTCCAAATAGAGATTATAAAGTATACCAAAGATCATTTTGATCTGATTAACGGTTTGTCCACAACAAGAGAAAATGTATTACTGTACAGTGTATTATGAATATAATATGTTTTTTTCTGAAGAAGTCTTTCATGGATTTTCACGAAATCAAGTGACAATGTCTGTTATGGTACAGCAATGATGTGTGATTTTTTTGAGAATTTTCAAACATTGCGACAGGCCGTGGTGTAAGCAAAAGTGGAATTTTGGAGGATTTAGGTGGCGCTAGAGAGCTGTTTTGTGCCTTTGGTGGAGAATTTTGAGGTGAGAAATATGATTGAAGCGTCGAAAAATTTACTGCAAAATTTTGTTTGTTTTAGACCATGTTTAAGGGGTTCAAATAATGTTAGAAATTGCGTACGCATCGAAAAAAGGCAGTGAAAGTGGCTGCGGACCCCATCTTTGAGGCCTCATAAAATCCAAAGCGTAGGACTTTTGACGAAGTTGTACAGTAGTTTTTATCAGAAGAGTGTGCTTTGTCATTTATTAGCTTTTGGGGTTGATACAATGAACGCCCCGAGAGGAGTTCGCGTTTGTTCGAGGGCAAATTTTGGCCAAATTCAGGGGAAAATGCAAATTTTGATATGCAAATTGCGGACTTCCTGTTTGATTTAGGTAATAGGTGTCGATTGTTCATTTTTAGGCCTTGATGAGATAAACAATATAGTGTTGGTTGCATCTCTCTATGACTTTCCTACCGGGCGTGGTGGCCCTCTAAAGGCCAGTAAAAAGTGCCTTGGTGGCGCTAGAGAGCCATTTTGTGACCGATGGGGTTAATTTTTTCATTTTATCAAATTTTTCGCCAGACCTGAGGTGCGTGCCAATTTTGGTGAGTTTTTGAGCATGTTTAGGGGGTCAAATTTGAGCTCAAAGAGGCGTATAGAGAAAGAAATAAAGAAAGAATAATAAGAAACACAAGAAATACAATAGGGTCCTCTCCAAGGCCCTGCAGGCCTGGAGGCTCGGACCCTAATAATCATGGCACTAGGCCAGGCACAGAACTTGAACTAGACATGAACATGGGCAAGGCAAGGACAGAAAATGCAGTATCACAAGAAATCATTAAATAACATGACAGGCATCTAAGGCCTACAGCTGTGGTTATTCAACTAATAAATATATTGGCCAACCCTGCACAAACTTGCAGAAAAAACGTCAAATGCGACAACACTTCTACTCTCACTGTACAATCATGTAGATCAGTGGTCTTCAACGTCGTTCCGAGGGACCCAGATGCTGATTTTTGTTCCAACCACAATTGTTATCATAGGATTTTAACAAGTTGTTCATGTCTTAATAAGTTGTTTTTTATATTTAGCGTTTTTACTTACTGTTTTTAGCCAAATGTTTCATAGAAGCATCCATACATGCTATGAAGAGTAAATATCCTTGAAGATTGTGGTTTTATTTCTATACTGCAAGAAATTTCCAGCATTGTAACACTTGAAACTGATCAAATTAGACACTGTGGAACTCTGTAAACCCCAAATTGGGCTGAGGGGCTGTTTGGAATTAGGCGATAGGACGCGATTATTTAACTATTCGGACGCAGCCAAGGTTCCACAGCAAGCTAAAGACGGAGGTGTCAGAGCGCATCTCGTGATGCATCTGAGCAAATCACGCTGGCAGAAACCACCAGTAGCCAATGAGATTTTTTCATTAGCTTTAAATCCCCCTATGAACTTTCACAACTGGTTACTGACAGGAAGAAAATGCCCTTAGTTGGATTACACAGCATTGCGCAGGAGAATCAGAGCTTTACAAGGGTACTGGACAAGACAGACTTCAGCGAAGAGACGAAGTACTGTTCGTTGCGTTGAAATGCTAACTTTTTGGTAAATTCGGAAGAAACTCACTGCCGCTAGTACACAAAATGTAATAAAATAAACATCTGAATGTATTATTTTTATGTTTTCTTTATTGCAGTTTGAAAGAATACATATTCAAGGAGTAAACTAGTCCAAAATCTCAAATTTGACCATTGCTTGAAAAATCCATGTTTTTGCCTGCCTTGTCTCGCCTTAAGGAAACCCATGGGCATGCTTAAATCTGGGTTCGCTGTATTCATGCCAAAAGATGCTGTTGCAGTGATGGCCGACTTCCAACCTCTAATCTAACAAATGAACCTGGGATGCAGACATTGGGCTCCAATTTCTTGGCGCAGCGCAGGTGGCGCAGCTCACGCAGTGGTAATTTCGTCCTGGCGCAGCCCGCGCAGTGGTCTTGAGGTGCGCAGCCTTTTGTAGACGAAAGTGCGCCGAGATGGGTGTGGCGGCGTAGTAGGGGGAGGTGTCACATATTCATCAAGACGCAGTGACAATTTCATAGAAAGAGTCTACACTGGATTTGCGCAGGAAACTCGCCAGCTCCAACCTGGTTTAATTTCTGTGCAGTGGTAATTTGGCTGACCGCGGGCAGTGCCCACACGTCACCGAAATCTCTCAGGCAGGTTTCCAGAATGTCAGGCACATTTCAATGCAATAAATAATTACAGGAAGCATTATTTAATGTAACTATCTGAATAAGGACATAAATTATGGTTTCTACATCGATTTTCCTGATGTCAGATTAAAAGCGGTTGGCACGCGTAATGGAAACTTGACCAGGCTTAATCAACGCAGCTGAATCTGTGATGCAAACTAAGGACTTCACATCTTTCTCAGCCAACAACAAACTGGATATATATATATAACATGCTTGCGTGCTGTGCTCAGTAAAGCCGCTTGCACACTGGACACAAAACAATTTTTTATCGCACGACTGATAGTATGATCGTTTTTTATGCAAAGACGCGATAGTCGGACAGGGTATTAATATAGCTCCGTGTCTGAAAGTTCTAATTTTTTAGAGTATTCCAGGAATTATTAGACGTCCAAACTTGGCTATGTGTTTGTGTTTGACCTTCACAAAATGAAAATTGATAGCTAATGACTTTTCTTGGTCTTTTTAGCCTATTCGTCTGTTTTCTTCTGTTGAAGATAGACAGCAGTCTTTATTCGGTCCTTCTTTTGAAAATTAGACAGATGGATCGAGCAGTTTCACGCTTTATTTCCACAGTAGAGATAAAATAGTGCTTGTAGTCTGTGAGCAAATCAATTCCATTACCATTGACAGTGTGAATAAATTATCGCATGCAAAATCAAGACTGTCCGACACGAAATGCAGAATACTCCATGTCCACCAGCCAGCAAAAAGTAAAAGTGTTGATATGAGAACATATTTATCACAAAATAAAGAATAAAAATATATCAGCAACAAACGGGATATCCAACAAAGATGACCCGCCAATAAATAAATCGCAGTGTTCATTCGATGCTCTGTTGCTAAAATTTTTTTTTTATTCTTAGTTTCGTTATCAGTCTGTTTTTTTTTTGGCTGTCAGACACAGAGGCATTGTACATTGTCTCGCGCCAGTTTCGACACACTTTATTGAGCAGAGCTTAAACAGAAACATTGATTGAAATTCTCGGTACTCATCCTGAAGAACTGAGCCCTCTTATCAAAACATTCACGTTTAATATCTAAAAGAGTCTGTAGATTTGAAGAAATTAAAACAATAATAGACTCGGACACGGTGATTTATTAAAACCCTGTCAGACTTTTGGACACAAGACGCAATCTGTCGAGCAAAAAATTCGTTTCGCGTCCAGTGTGCAAGCTGCTTAATACTAGGCTCCTATTATTGTCACTTAGGTTTTATCGTCTTTAGTGGGGGAAAGGAATACAGCCTGATTGCTATGATGTCGTACTGAGTTAAGATCACATATTGAAAATAAATGTGTAACGTATCTTGCATTGTTGTCCATGTATGTTAATCCCAAAATTTGAAGCAGCAACAGTTTGTAATAATAGGAACACGCTATCCATCGTTTCTCTTGCCAGTGAGCAAGATTTGACTCGGCTGTGTCGCCTTCTTTGCCAACTTGCGCTGGAAGGAGGGTCAGAGGCGGGACAGAGGAGTACTTGCACCAGGCTACGCCAGGCACGAAACTGCCACATACGCCTGGACACACCCCCATGTGCCGCGCCTGCTCTACGAAATTAGAGCCCATGGTGTTAAACCCGGGAACATTAATGGAGTGACGGCGGTTATTCGAGTTCGAGGTATAATCGACCTGAGATTCACGCATGTGTCCCTAAACTATTAATTTTTATTCTAATTTGGAGTCAGATATTTAACAAGGGTATAACTAAATTTGGTATTATAAATGTATTATGGAGTCAGATTAATAATAACCGTTGTGCTTTCATAGAATAAATCCATTTTATTGCGATTCACACCAGCCAGGAGGTCGCGCAAGTTAACGCCAGCAACAAGAACACGTGGACCCTTCGTCCCTAGATATTTCAGGCTTTGGTATTGTTTTGTGGGATTTTACAGGAGGAAGTATAAATCGTGAATAACATCAAAATGAGATGACTTTCAGATCACAAGCCAATATGTTATTTACAATAGAACATAGATAACATTTCAAATGTTGAAACTGAGACATTTTACATTTTTATCCACAAAATGAGCTCATTTCAAATTTTCTGGCTGCAACAGGTCTCAAAAAAGTAGCGACGCAGGCAAAAAAGGGCTGAAAAAGCCACTAATATATAACTTCACAGTAGAAGAATCCTGCCCTGCCTGCAGTCCTGATCTTTCACCAATTGAGAACATTTGGTGCATAATTAAATGAAAGGTCCGTCAAAGGAGACCCAAAACTCTCCAACAGCTGGAATCCTGTATTAAAGCTATTCCTACCTTTCCCAGAAAAAATTTGAACACGAACAATTTGGAGTTAAATTACTGCCAAAACCTAATATACAAACAGAACATGTTTTACAAATGCACAATGTTTCACAAACAAACACATAGTGATTTGCAAATGCAAAACTGATTCACGTGCAAACGAAGCGTGGTTGGCAAATATGAAGAAAGATTTGCAAACAAACACAGCAAGGCTTGCAAATATAAAAATGATTCACGTACAAACAAGCTGTGGTTTGCAAATATAAAACACCACTAACAAACTAATATATTCTGTTTTACAAATACAAAACATACCTATCACAAATCGTACCTATCACAAAATCATTAGTTTAATTTCTGTACTGTGTCTGGTGGGATGTTAAGCTATTCTCTCAGGACAGTCTCCAGTGTTGTGCCATTTAAAAATCATGGAAATGGACTCGTGCACCACCTGCCGTTGAGGAGGGCAAATTACTTAGGATTTGTGAACAAATGTCCTAACTAAGGACGCAAGTGAGAAAATCGGCACCACCATTTCGCTGGTAGAAAGTTGCTAAAAGTCACAAGGTTGTGGAAAGTATTTTCTCATACGAATTGAAGCGCCGGGTATTTGAGATGGCTATGCTTTGTAATGTAAAACAGAATATACTTTTTTGTTGTTCTGTATTTCCAAATCAGAGTTTGTTTGCAAATCATTTTTGCATTTGCAAATCACGCTTTGTTTGTGTTAGGTTCTGTGGTTCTGTGTGTTTTTGGTTGGTCAATTTTTAGGTTTTTATTAATTCTGTGATGTCTGATGTCTTAGTGTTACACATTTCGTTTCTCTCCTGTGTTATTCAAGTCCATGTCTTACCCATGTACGTTTCTTGCTTTCTCCTCGGTCGCGTCATTAGTTCGTCGCAGTTTTGTCGTAATTTATTGTGACACTATTTCGGGTGATTTAATGGATTCTGGGTTTCAGCCTTCCTTCCGTTCTCGTTTGCTAATTTCCCCTTGCCTTTCTATATTGACTAACACGGACTAACAGTTTGTTGTTTTTCTAGAATTTACTTACCAATACTAATATTGTACATAAGACTAACCTACTAACGAGCACTCAGGATTGTACAGCTGCACTTACTAATTTACTAATTACCTCTTCGCATTCGCCCTGTTCTAGTGTCCGCATCTCGCTTTCGTCAACTGGCTTTGCTGTGCGTTCTGCAGATTCTCTGCATTTATCTTATCTATTCTGGCTCTTACTCTATACACTTAGGAGTCTTTTATTCAGTTTAGTTTTCCCTTTTAGGGAGAGTCTTGTTATCCTCGTCCTTGTGTTAATGTTTTTCCGTTTCTTGTAATTGGGTTTCCCTCGTGTGTTACCCTTTGTTAATTATATTATTTTTAGCACCTGTGTTTGAGTTGGTTTTGTCTCTACCTCTCCCTTTATATACCCTAGCAGTAGCAGAGGCAGACGGGACTTCACTTTCTTTCTGCTTACGTTCCTTCTGAGGCACGCACGTTTTAACCTGATGCGTGTGTTCCGGGGCCTGGACGCTGTGTGGGCAGCATCCATCAGTAACTGGGATCCTCCCGAGCTTCTTGTGCCAGCTGCGCTCCCTGAATCATCTGCGCCAGCCGGATTTCACGAGTTCCTTGTGCCCGCTGCGCTCCCTGAACCATCTGCGCCAGCCGGATCTCCCGAGTTCCTTGTGCCCGCTGCGCTCCTTGAACCTTCTGCGCCAGCCGGATCTCCCGAGTTCCCGGTTGCCTGCCGCTTTTTGCACTTTACGCATGACAGATTACATTCAAAGTCAATGCAAAGACGTGAATCTTGCGCGTTTTTCGCGTCTTTGCATTGACTTCGAATGTAACCTGTCGTACGAAAAATTCGTTTTGCGTCTGGTGTGAAAACATCTTGAAACGGGGCAATGGAGTCAGATTCAAATGCTTTGGTTGGTGAAAACTTACCATCAGTAATTGCATAATATTCAATTCTATATGAGGTATAAAATAACATGCCCCCGTAACATCTGACGAACTACCATTTACGTTGGTAATTTTTGCAATACAGCACCTGTTTGTTTACTGTCAGATGCTTCGTGTTTTGGCAGAATTCAAACATATTTTCTTGCAAAACTGCTGTCATAACGTCTTAGCTCACTAGTCCTGGTAACGTTAGCCATTAAATTAAGAGCAGTTGCAGCTGCTTTGTTTGCAGGCTAACTTTGTTGAGTACCTGTTTTGTCTCTACCACTCAGCTGCTCTGCCAGAGAGGCACGTGACTTGCAAGCAGTGACAGTGGCAGGCAACTGGTAGGGGCAGAGCAACGGATGACAGACAGGAAGCTTGGCAAATCATTTTATTCGGACCGAAGAAAATGATTGATCAGACTTTTATCAGAAATTGAATTGAATATCGATGAGTTTCAACACCTGGTGGATTTCTTTTACATTTTAGGGTGCTTTACGCTTATTAGGAGCATTTTAAGATTACAAAAGAAAAGTGTAAAAATTCCAGAAAGGTAAGAATAGCTTTAAACATGAGTGGGATCAAATTCCAATGGCTAAACTCAAGAAACTTGTCTCCTGAATTCCCAGACGTCTTCAGTCTGTGTTAAAAAGAGGAGGGGATGCTACACCATGGTAAACAGGCCCCTGTTTTTTTTGGGACCTGTAGCAGCCATCAAATTTGAAATGAGCAAATTTCATGGATAAAAGTGTAAAAATCTCAGTTTCAACATTTTCTGTGTTATCTCTGTTCTATTGCGAATAAAACACTGGTTGATGTGATTTGAAAGTCATTGCGTTTTGATTTAATTCACAATTGCTCTTTGTGCCAACTATTTCGGATTGGGGTTGTATATTTTGGAAACAGTCTACAGCACAAAAATGTTTGTGTCACCCTCCAAAGTTACTAGCAACAGGAAGAGCACATTGAAATGTCGCTACAAATGAACCTCTCCAGCTGTCCTGACTTGTATTTTAAGAAGTTTTTTTTTGCTTGGAGTTTACGGACTTCCCACTTGGTTCAATGAAGACAGTGTTTTTGTGTCGCCTGCGAAGCATAGCGGCACATAGGGATCACTTTGTCCAGCGTCTGTCTGTCCGTCTGTCTGTCCGGTAGTCACACTTTCAGTTGGTAGTCACAAGCAGGCGACTCGTGTTCACCTGAACAATCTAGTTTTTAATATACAGAAACATGCAGTGATGATTCTACTCTTGAAAATAAGAAGATAAATCAGAAATAAAGTACGATTCGAGTATTAATTTCATGTAATATTGGATCACATTGATGAAAATAAGTAAACAAAACAATACATAGTAAAGAAAAGATCATGTTTTTTGAGAGAAAAAGTCAGTATCTAGTGTGGCTACCCTTTGCTTTGATTACAGCATTTAATTTTTCACGCATAGTTTTCACATATTTTTTAATTCCATATTGGAGTCTTCTTCAGGGATAAATTGCAATTAGATGAGTTCGGCTTTAGGCCGGATATGTGATGTGGGGCAAAGGGAAATATGGTCGCAACTTGCTGCATGGTGGGGTGCACAAACCAGTATCGTAAAGACGGTGGCATTAAGTTTTTTCATGTTCCCTGTGGAAAAACACAACAACAGGCGTGGATTCAAACTGTAAATCGGAAGGACTTCGTCCTGAGTCTGTAGCGGCTGGCCCAACTTCATTGACCCAATTGATGTTGACTTTGCTCCATCTGTCTCCCTACAAACAAAAAGAGTTCACACCGACACAAGCAAAAAGAAAACAGCAATCTGATAGAAGATGTACAGTGAAGGTACTGGTTGATATTAAATTATTTAAGTTCGCCCTGTAATGTGAACATAGGCCACTGGATGGCAGTATTTACCTTTTTTTTTAATTCAGCTCAGACTGGAGCTATGTTTAGACATGTCCTGGACATGTCTGGGGCAAGTCCCCGAAAAGTAAAAAAAAGAGGTCTAAATGTGGGTGGGGTCTGCAAAAGAGTATATAAGGCAAAGAATTGAGACAGTAAAGTAGTAGGAGAAATTGCAAGGAGATGACCAGACCTGCCATTCTGTTCAAGACCTGTGACGTTTCTTTTGTGGATTTCTTTGCCTGTGTTTGAGCATTTTCATCATCCAGGACATCACCAAGCCACCCCCACGAAAAGGGATTGTAAATATTTATGTTTTGTACATAATTCAATCTTGGTCTTAGTTGTTAGTTGCTTAGTCGTTATTGTCTTTGTTTTAAAAATTAAATGTGTTTTAGTTGTTAAAACTGTGTCTTTTTAAATCCAACAGTCACTTCTTCCGGCTTTTTATTTGCCGGAATGATTTTAAAAGGGGGTGCCAATATAGTTTAGGGGGTTTTTTATCAGTGAGAAGGGGGTTTAGAATTTAATATTAATATTTAATATCACAAATGCATATGCTGCGCCTGCCCTAGCAACCTGGTGTGTCATCAATAACATGGCAGCTGCCGAAACGATATGCTACAAACACGAAAAGCAGCACTTGAAACTAAACTTCAAATGTCCTTGACTGGATGTATACTCAAAGTGTTTACATATCCTATTGTGTCCCTTGGTACCCAAACATCAATTGATGTTGCCATACAGAATTCTTAATCTCGCCACCCGGACACAAAATGCTCACCCTATAATGTTCCGGAACGAAAATTATTCCTGTTTATAGTGTGAATCCACGCTATAAGCTGCCTTTTACCACAAGGAAAGCGAAAGAACTTATAACCCCCCCCCTTCAATGTGATTTGTGCGTCTTCTGCCACACAGTCTACAAAGAGCATGTGTGCGAACAAAATCTTGCCTAAGCCGAACTGGTCTATTGGCGATTAAATTGGCAAGCGATTAAATTGGCAATTTTGTGGCCGTCAGAAAATATAGCCAGACCTCCCCTCTCTCGCCGTCGTGCGCTGCGTCCTGGATTTTTTAATTTTAAAATGATCATATTTTTGGATTTGAGAAAGCTACAAAGAAAATTGAAAATTGCTACCTGGGGTAATTTGCACACAAGCTTTAAAATCAAATCAAAAACAGTGCATCTAGCTTCTTTTTGAAGATATGGGCACCTGAAAATGAAAGTTTTTTTCTAGCGAAAATTATTTTTGCGATTTTTGGGCTTACCTGGTGCCCAAACCATTGATCTGAGGATACCCAAATTGCTGATACATAATCTCTACATACAGCTAAATAACTTACTGCAAGCATAGACTTCTAAAACAATCAGTAAAGGTATGGCTAGGGTCCAAAGTCGGACTTTCACAAAAAAATGTCAGAAATCACCCCTTTTCGGGGGGTCGGTTGACCTTGTGAACAGATACTCAGGGTAATGAAATTTACAGCACAGAATTATATGTATCTGTCCTAAATATGTACCAAATTTCATTGATGTGACTTAAGTCCTTCATCGTCAGGCAGTGTTTCAAAGAAACCCACTAATTTGATCAAATTGCACCATTTTGCTGTACATTACAATGTCTTCGGTAGGGGTCAAATAATGTACATATTGTACATTGATGTTACTAATACAAAACTGCTCGATTTGTACCAAATTTCATTGATGTGACTTACTTAGGCAGTGTTTCAAAGAAACCCACTAATTTGATCAAATTATGCTACTTTATGCTATATAACAACATCCTTGAGCTCTTTGGCTTTCAAAAGGCACCAAATTAAGAAGTATAAACCCACTTTTCCATTCCAATAGCTTCTTATCATCCTGTGACAAGTCAGAGGCTGCAAGTGTGCCAACATTTCTGCCATATATTTTCTAATGTTATTCCTCCTCCAGTGCAATTCCAATACTGCATCCCGAAACTGATGCTTCAAATTCCATGTTTTAAGTCTTGATTTTTACAGAGCTCACAAAATGTACCCTTCATCTGCTGAACATTGCAGTTGAAATGAATTGTGAGGAGTGAGGAGTGGATGTGCGCTGAAAAGTGAACACACTGTTCAATTATTCTGTAAACAATACAGCCACAACAGTGAGGTAATTGATCCAGCTAATTTAAATAAACAGTTGTGGTTTGGAGTTAAGTAGACTAGGATAAACCAATATAATAAATAGTTTCCAACAGCTATGACATCATGCAAATAATGTAAGTAGAGTCCACTGAAAATCAGTAAGTTGAATCCACTCAAATAAAAGCAGTTTTGTATTAGTAACATCAATGTACAATATGTACAATGTATGGTACTATGGAAAACAAGCCATATGACACTATTCCTGATGTACAAAGTCATGAATTTTACAACTTTCTAAGGATTATTATATAGAAAAAGGTTATAAAAGATTACTTATTCTCATTTTTTGCCCTTTGACCCCTACCGAAGACATTGTAATGTACAGCAAAATGGTGTAATTTGATCAAATTAGTGGGTTTCTTTGAAACACTGCCTGACTATGAAGGACTTAAGTCACATCAATAAAATTTGGTACATATCTAGGACAGATAGATATAATTCTGTGGTGCAAATTTCATTACCCTGAGTAACTATTCACAAGGTCAACCGACCCCCTGAATTGGGGTGATTTTTGAGATTTTTTTGTGAAAGTCCGACTTTGGACCCAAGCCATATCTTTACTGATTGTTTTATGAATCTATCCTTAGAGAGAGTTATTAAGCTGTATGTACAGATTATGTATCAGCTATTTGGGTCTCCTCAGATCAATGGTTCAGACACCAGGTAAGCGTAAACATCGCAAAAATAATTTCCGCTAGAAAAAACTTTCATTTTCAGGTGCCCATATCTTCAAAGGGAAGCAAGATACACTGTTTTTGATTCCAGATTCTGATAGCTTGTGTGCAAATTACCCTAGATAGCAATTTCAGCTTTGTAGCTTATTCAAATATAAAAATATGATCATTTGAAAATGAAAAAAATCCGCGACGCAGCGCGCAACAGCGAAAGAGGGGGGGGTCTGGCCATATTTTCGGACAGCCGTAATTCCAAAACGGCTTGGTCTTTTGGCCTGAAATTTTCTGTGTGTTTGTTATTTGAATATATGAACATTTTCATGGAGTTTCAGCAAAATCTAAGAGGGTTACCAGGGGACTTTCCTGAAAATTAGGTGATTTGGCATGGAATGACCCAACACTGTCTCTTTTGAAAATAATTTGATCTCCAAAAAGTGGTATGGCAGCTGCCATACAACAATTGGATCTGCCCCAGCCGTTTGGTCGAAGCTAAGCATGTGTGGGCTTTGTTATTACTTGGGTGGGAAAAACCGCGTTGCTGCTGGAAGAGGTGTTGGTGAGCCAGTAGGTTGTGATCTTCCCTCTGGTGGAGTAATCCCCAATGCCCCAGTACATTGACGGGGACACTAGACACAAAGGAGACTCTATGATGAGACATTAAACCAAGGTCCTGACTCACTGTGGTCACTAAAGATCCTTTGACACTTACTGATTAGAGTAGGGGGTTCCCCGGTGTCATGGTTAAAGTCCGAACCTGGCTCTTTTGACCTGCCACCTAAACATCCCCTGACATAATTGGCTGTGTAAATTGCCCTCTCCTTCCCCACCTCAACCCCCAGGGCTCCCTCGAAAAAGAGATTTCAATCACAACAGGACTTCCCTGGTTGAATAAGGGCTAATAAAATAAATAAATAACTAAATTGTGACAATATGTCATGTGCATTGTGGTCTTGAGGATCAAACTTGCTAACTGCCCCCAACTGGACTTGGTGGCTCAGATGGTAGAGCAGTGAGACGGAATCCCTAAGTTCTGAGTTTGATTCTCATTCGGGTTCAGGTTTTCTGATCTGGTCTTGAGCAGTGTCACTTTAAATTGGCAGTTTATCCTGGAAGATGACTTCAACACGGAATCGAAACACTGTCTTTAGAAAATTAATTGATCTCCAGAATGTTCATTGTGACATCATAAATTGAAGTTCATTCCATAGAGATTCTATTGATGTTACTGATTTGCACAAATGGATTAAGGTTTGGACTTCGAGCAGGCCAAGTTATAACTTTCAATTTGTGCATGACTGAGAAGTGTGTTTAGGGTCATTACCTTACAGAAAATAAAATCCCTGACAAGTCAGTCTCTTTCCTGATGGCAATGCATGCCTCTTAAGGATGCTGTCCTTCTTTTAATCCATGATTGTGTCGATTTTTATGAGAACACTGGCTCCTTTTGAGGAGACTGAACCCCAAACCCTTAATATTATATCACCTCCATGTTTTAGTGAAGAGGTTAAAAAGTCATTTTTGAAATGTTCTCCAACTCTATGAAGCGCACAAGTTCTGCATTTGGGTGAGAAAATTATGAATTTTGATTCATCAGTCCAAAAAACTCGTTTGCAGTGCATTGGTGTCCAATCCTTGATTGTCTTGGCTAACTCAAGTCTTTTTTTTGCCAGCTCTTGGCAACTCGACTAATCTGACTATTTTCACACAGGTGTCTGGAAATAGTAAATCTTAATACCTTCATCTCTTCACTTTTGGAGTTATTAATATCTTAATCCCTTCGGCATATAATGCGGGGGGATATAGCGATCAGTGTGTCTGCCATCCGTCTGTAATAAAATCGTTTCCGGACCAGAACTCGAAAACTTTACCACTTACAAACACCAAATATGGTAAGGGACTTCTCCTTATGGTCTAGTTGTGCCTTTTGGGGGTTTCGGTCCGTCCGTTTGTCCACACAACCTGTAGGTCACACAACCTACAGCCATCTGCCATTGCCAGATGGCTATTGTTACCGAGTTGTTGTGCTGTCAACCGCCAATTTTTTTTTTCGACTTGTCATGCTCATATTGCGAACATCAGAGGCACTTGACTTCCGTTTTGCATATCTGTTGCCACTAGTTTCAGGGAATTGGTCTCTGTGAAACGCTTGATTGTGTTTCTGTTTCTTACAGTGCCATGGCAGCATTTAAGGTTTTCAGCATCATGTAAGCCACAAAGCAGCTACAAACAATCTCAGAGAGCTTCTTGTGTCACGTCATCGTGTTGAACACTGAAACTGCTCAAAGTTCATGCCACCGAAAATTATAGAGCAACAAACCATCAGAGGTAATTTTGCAAAATAATGTTGCCTCAAAAAAATTTGAACACATTTTTTGGCATCAGTAATCATGGAATGATTAAACCTTTAAACATGCATTCAGGCCAGGCACGGCGCCAGGATTTCAGTTTGGGGTGGGCCAGGCCAATTGTGGGTGGGCCTAAATTCCAAAGATTTGGTCTCATAAAACTTAAGCCCAGTTCAAACCAAAGATTCCCGACAAGACGAGACCGTTTTAGAATGTCGCAGGGATGAGTTGAAGCAGTGTGAACTGGCCCGTCGTAGCTCAACTCCAGCCGGCTGGTGGCGTCGCCAGCGATTCAGCATGACAAATCGCAAGAGGCTGGTTTTAGAACTTAAAGCACGTAACCCGTCTCAACAGCCAATTGGCTCGTAGCGAATTCAGCTGGTCACGTCAGTGACAAATTGTCAGCTGGTTGGAACTGCGCCGGGAATACAGTGGGTTGACCGGTTCCGCAATTTGACCGATTACGCAATTTGCAGAAATCAAACTTTATTTGCGGAAAAACGACTTTGCTGTCAGCCTGGAGTTTGACAAATTGGTTAATTATTGTGGTTTTTACTATCGTTTTGAAATATTCGGCTTGATAGAGAAATAAATGCCCGATAGCTGTTGCTTGCCTTTGCAGCAGTACCAAATCAACGCCTGTGATAAGACGCACTGCACAGTGTGTGGTCATTAAATGCGTGTATTCCCGGGATTCATCACATTATGTGTCATTATGATCGGAAATTATTGTACATTTGACCATATAAATCCCAATTTCCTACTCTTGATACTTTTTCATCAACGCCCATTAGAGTGACTGCTTGTCGTTTGACTAGTTCTGCAAACGCCATTTTGTAGGTTTTCTAACTTGTAATTTATGAGACATGTTTGTTCTTGTTTATTTTTCTGAAAGAATTTTATTAAAGATTAATGTAGTCAATGTGAAATAAAACATCTTTTCCCCCGCCATAATCTGAATATCACATAATCGGTTATGTGATAACATATAATCTGTGTTAATCTGAATTTGTGGTCTCATCCAAAATTTTAATGCACACTTGGCATGTACTTGAATTGGAAAAGGTAGAAGAGAATCATCAATAGTTGCTGATAGCAGTTGAATATCGATGGATGTTCAAAATCATCTTGAACTGAGGCCAGCGCACGTGGATTCCAGCTGACACAATGTCGACACACGGAACAATTATCCGTAAATTTGATCAATTATTATGATACTAGCTGCTACCCGCTACCCGGAGTAAAATTGCCATTTTGTTTTGCGTGCATGATTTTTTTTTCAAAAATCGGGCGATGTAAAGACCTTCCTGGTGTCCAAGTGGATATTCACACCAAATTTAGTGATAATCGGTTGAGAAATGTTGGAGAAAAACATGTACATACACACAGACAGACAGACATCAACCTCAAATATATTATAGATACCCTACAGAGTAATGCAGGCTAAAATTGGTGGAAACTATGTGTGTCTGTTACTTTGTGGCCGGGGCATGCAATTATGCCAATAAACAAAGAATAGCATAAGTTTGGCCCGACAAAGGCGCTGTTTGCGAAACTGGAAATTATTTGCGGATCCGGTCAAAGGACGTGCCACTGAAAAATGACTGTGCAAGATTTTATTCCTCCTGACTGAAGAAAATTAATTGATCCACAAAGTGCGTGAGTAATTTCAGCAAATTCGCGGACAGAAAACTGTGCGCCACCGAATGCTGTATTGATACCAGACGCTTCAGACAAATTCCGTTTTGCGGAACCAGTCAACGCACTGTAGCTAGGAGAAATTTACGAAAGTGGGAAGGTCTCCCGCTGCGAGCTCCTGGCACAGATTGCCAACAGCTCCTTCGGTATCTCATTGAAGCACCCATGGACCAGTGGCGCAGTCAGAACTTAAAATTGCGTGGGTAATAAAAATGCCTTTTAAACAATTATTGGTTCTGACTCAATCGCAAACAATTTTTTTAACTACCTTCGATCCGAAAACACTCTGCACTACCAGGTGTTGCTTGTTCACCTCATTATGGCAAAACGAGAATCATTAATTTGGATGCGCAATTTTGTGCATTTCAAATCTCAAAACTGAATCAAAGACAAACTATTAAATCGATTATGAAGCACAGGCTAGATCGCCTGATGAAACAGAAAGGTAGTGCAGAATTTCGAAGCAGTATACCTCTCAAAACGTAGCCCATTGGTCAACTTATGAGTAACTTATTTTTCTGATATGAATTACACCTATTGATTAGATTCCCCAGATCGCATCACCGTGTCTTTAATTGCTTATTGATTATTGGAAGTGGTAAATTGTTTGGAAACAACAAAGGAAAATGACCGAGAACAAGTTAGGACTAATAACTGTCGTAAAGCGATGTTTTGGGACCGCTCATTTTTCAGAACTGGTTACGCCACTGATTTGAAATGCACAAAATTGCGTGCCCAAATGAACAATTGTCGTTTTGCCTTAACGAAGTGAACAAGCAACACCTGATAGCGTGGAGTGTTTTCTGATTGAATGCTTATAGTCAGAACTAATAATTGTTTTAAAGAGATGTTTAGAGCCCACCCAACTTTAAGTTCTGGCTAAGCCACGGCCATGGACGGCTCCACATTATCGCCCCCTTTTCTTTTTTGCTTGTACTCGCTGATTTCTTAATAGCTGAAATGCAACTGTTGCGCCTAACTCATCAACACTAGGAAAACTGGCCTAAAAAGCCAGCAGTTAAAATGGAAGCGCTGAGAGTCAGCCCTATGGAAACGATACATGCTCTTATCTCATCGCATCTTTGCGACCTGGCAGGTTTCAGAACATCACAAACCGGTGTGTCGCAAGTAGATGGAAGCTTCAACTCGTCTCCTCACGAATCTTTGGTCTGGGCTTTAATCTTCACTTATCTACAAAAAAATGTCTGGCTGATGTACTACTATATCATCTCTTTTATATTGAACTTGGTTGCAAATGTTACTTAAATGTTTTGTTGCATTTTTTAACGTTTCAGTGCATAGGCTCCCTATCCGTGACAGCTCTCCTTTGTTCTGACCAAAGAGGAGCTCTGGAATCTTTTACGCGGTCTGCGCTGTAGCACATCTCCCTAAAGGTGGCCGTGTTGACCACGGTTAAAGCGTCAACATAACCAACCCCTTAAAATCGTTTTTAAAATGAACAAATTTTAATTATTAATGAATTGAATCATGAAATTAAAAAAATAATAAGTAAAAATAATGGTTTAAAGTTTAGGGTGGGCCTGTAAATGAGTGGGTGGGCCTAGGTCCGCCCATAACGTCGTGCCTGATTCAATGAATTTTTTGACACCTTTCAGTTGTTGTAAATTGATGTTTTCAGTGTTTTTTTACTAGCCATATTTTTCCTTCAAGACTTGAGGGAATGTTTTTTGTAAAAAAAAAAAAAAAAAAAAGCAATTTTATTAATATATTCTCACCAGAAAATTATAGAGAAGTAATATATTAGAAATATTAGGACCCCTTTTAGATGAAATTGGTGGTTGATATTCATCACTGCACTGTATTGTATGCATTTTTAGAATGTTATTTTTTTACCTTTTTGGGTATGGGTGGATTTACTCAAGGGTCTGTGTTTCTTCCCAACCAAGCTACCCATGCAGATCGATCAGGCACCCCCATCTTAACATGCCCCATAAAATATCTACCTCTGATTCAGTGCAAATGACACTATGCATTTCAGAGGGGAACTGCTCCATAACCTCGTCAATGGGTCTCAGTTTTCTACAGTTCCGCAGGGTGCATTAAAATGAGGATGGGAAAGGGCAAGTCCCAGCCGGGAAATATTTTTCATGAAAATGAATGACATTCATGAAAAGCATGACCACAGTCCTTCTAAAACCATGAAATTAGTAAATTGTCGTTTGTACATCACCTGCATATTTACCTCAGGCACAACGGCAGATTTAAATCTGGAAGACAGCAGAGGAGAAAAGAGTGGCACCACTTAAAGATAGGACTGTTAGCAATAGTAATTAGCTCTCTCCAGCATTGGAATTTGCCAAGCAGTCGTGACAGTTTTGATCATTTTGGCATGCTCATTAGTTGGAAATACAAGTAGAAAATAAGACTTGGTAGTATTGGTCTGTGCGAGAACCACATTTCCAAAGTTGGGATGCTGAGTAAAATGTTAATACAACAAGAATGCCATGATTTGCAAATCAATTAATTTCTATATTTAACTGAAAATATTACTAAGACAATGTTGAAACTGAATATTTTTTTGTTTTTTGAAAACTCTCTGTTCAATTTGAATTGGATGCCATCAGTTGGTTTCAAAAAAGTTGTCATGGGGGCAACAAAAGACTTGAAAAAATGTATGATTTCAAAAAAATACGTCTGGTGGAACATCTAACAGCAAATTGGGTTAATGGGCAACAGATCAGTGACAAGACTGGGTCTAAATAGAGCATCCCAGGGAGGCTTTTCAGAAATAATGACTCTGTGAGAGGCTAAGTTATAATTGATGAAATATGTCTCTCAATGTAAAATTTAAGACCTGCGTGCAACAGGTACTTAAGTCACATTTTGCAAAAATGAGCTGAGACCAGTATGGAAAGCTACAATGGCCAGAGCATCATCTGGTTCCAAATATTACTCCGAAGAAGTACTCCAGTCTTATGTATTGGTTTGTTACCATAGGCAAATTCACTAAACTTTAGTGCAAGAAGTGCCTAAGGTCATGACTGTCCATTCAAAATGCAACTATGTGTCACGTGACCAGCTGTGAAAATGGCAACCATGGAGGTTGGAGAGTTGGCTTTATCTGCTACACAAGTTTAGAATCAGACAGCTATATTGTCATTGCACCAAGCAGTACAACGAAATTTGCTGTGCTCAAATAAAATAGCACTATGTATCATACACAGACAAACATACATTCACTCCTCATTCACTTTTCATCAATAATAAATAATATTTTATAAATACACTTCAAAGTACAAACAATATATACTCTATAGGTATATATGATTTTTTTTTTTAAATTAACAGTAATGAAAGCATAAAACCAAGCAGCATTGAGTTATTACAAACGTTGTAATGTCCACATTTATTGCACGTTGTAATGACCACAATGATTACAGCTTTGGGGTGTATGGGTAGTGGTCAGGCCTGACATATATGCCTTAGGTTTGAGTTCAGTGATGTGATGGCTCTTGGGAAGAAGCTGTCTTTTAGTCTGGAGGTGCGGGCTTTGATCTGTAGTGCCTGCTAGACGGTAGCAGAGTGAATAGGTAGTGAGATGTAAGAGTTCCGTCTTTTACGATGTTGCTGGCTCTGCAGACGCAGTGTGTTGTAAAGATGTCATGGAGTGTGGGTAGTGGGAGTCCAGTGATTTTTTGACATGTCCTAATCACTCTCTGGATATTCTTCAAGTCAGTTACTGTGCAGTTCACATACCACACTGTGATGCTGTATGTGAGAGCTGAAAGGTGGTCAGACTGGCCCAAATATGAGAGAGGTGAGGCTCTGTATCCCTTAGTGATGTCAGAATAGACGCAGTCCAGTGTTTTGTCCCCTCTTGTTGCACATTTGACATGCTGATCAAACTTTGGCAACACAGTCTTTCAGTTTGTGAGGTTAAAATTTCCAGCAATGCTGAAAGCACTGTCAGGATAAGCATTTTGCTGTGTAATGTGAATATAGGCCACTGGATGGCAGTATTTACCCTTTTTTTTTATTCAGCTCAGACTGGAGCTATGTTTAGACATGTCCTGGACATGTCTGGGGCAAGTCCCCGAAAAGTAAAAAAAAAGAGGTCTAAATGTGGGTGGGGTCTGCAAAAGAGTATATAAGGAAAAGAATTGAGACAGTAAAGTAGTAGGAGAAATTGCAAGGAGAAGGTTACATGTGACCAGACCTGTCATTTCTGTTCAAGACCTGTGAAGTTTCTTTTCTGGATTTTTGCCTGTGTTAGAGAAGTTTCCTCACCCAGGACATCACAAAGGGACTGTAAATATTTTTGTTGTTAGATATTCAATCTTGGTCAGTAGATTAGTTTAGTTAATAGTCCTTGTTTGTTAATTAAATGTGTTTAAGTTGTTAAAACTGTGTCTGTCATCCCTTGCTGTTGCTGTTGTGTAGTAAATTGTAATAACAAATTGGGGCCATAACAGCTGCTTGTTCACAGCCGTTATCATGTTAGACACCCTCTGCGGTGTCTGTCGCTCGGCATAGCCAGAGCACTGGCCTCCCTGTGGATTGCTATCTCCCTTGGCATTCCATGGCTGACTGGAACCTGATGCGTTACCCCGATGTGTATGATTTCTTCTATAGTGTGGAGGAGCTTAGATGCACCTAGATTGATTCCTTCTATCAGTATAACCACAAACAACAACCAAACATAGTGTCGTTTTCGGGAGCACTGAGCTTCTGTGTCTATGTGCGCCGCCATCTTGATTGATCAGCCATTTAGTGGTAAAAAGTACTTAAGTACTTTTTTCTGCTTAAGTACCATGACTTAAGTCCATAACTAATTTTCTTTTTTTATTTTGTAATACATGACTATTTTTTCACAAAAAAAAAATTGTCAGCTGTCTATCGCTCCTAGAAGCAGCAATGGGCTCCATATTATACCTTTTTTTTTTTTTTAAATGCCCTGCAACATTTTGAAAACTTTGACCCCCAAATTCTCAAAAGTATTATTTTGTGACTTAATTACTTTTATTTCAGGACAGATTTCCGCGGCATCTATTGCCGAACATGTTTGATCCCGAATCTGACCCCAAATAGGAGGATGAAATTGAAGTGTTACAGCAATATTTTGGGAAGTTAAAATTTTAGTGTTTTGCTTGCACTGCCTGGCCTTGCATGCATGTGGTTGTAGCTTGTATTGTTATGTAGTCATGTTATATACTTATTTATCCGGAAGAAACTTTGCTAAAAGCTCCTGTTGACCATTTCTACCAAAATGAAACCCAATTCCGACACCAAGCTACTGAATGAGCTTGTAGCAAAACACACACAAACAGTGTAAGTGTTGCTTATATTGAGATAGCAGATCGATAACTTGTACCAAAAATAATTCCGTATCCAATCTACATATTTTTCGCCATTTTATTGCCATAAATATTGTTAAAGGGGTTATGAGATTCCGCAGCAGCAATGCAGAGAAATCGTTTGTTATACCAGACAGATTATAGCTTGTGCGTTTCACGATTGCCTTCGCCGCGGTAGCATCAGAAAGCTAGCCCACATATTAATGAAGTACCCGGCTGACCCCAGTCATGGATAAGTAAAACAGTTGTTTCACAGTAGCAGTAAACAAACCCAAACATGTACCCCAAGCTCTGCAAAACCTACATCTGGTCTAACTGCAGCCTTTTCAGCCCAACTCTGCAGAGAAATACAACACCTCTCCAGTTAGCTTCAACTGTAGTGGCTACAATCAGGCAACATTATCATGAAACTGCCACATTGATGCTAACCAAAGTAAGACAAGCACACCGATCAGAATGACTGCATTCTGATTCTGTTAACCAGAAGTATTTTTTAAGTAGCACGGCACACAAACTAACATGCAGTAGCTACTAACCGAGCGGTCATAATAACAACAGAGACCAACGTTACCCTGCAATGCAGGTTTTACAGAGAGTAAGTGTCATTCCCATGAACAGTTGTACCAAGCATCCAAATTACAAATGTATGAAAAGTTAGTTTCAATTGAATTTCATTTATTAAGGGGATAAAGCTATCTAAACCCACCTGGCCATGTGTGAAAAAGTTATTGCCTCCCCTTGTTGAATCATGAATTAACTGTGATTAACCACATTTTTAGTTCAGGCCTGGGTGTGGCTAGTGAAGTTGATTATTGGCAGGCCTGTTAAACCAAGAAATCGCTTAAATAGAACCTGTCTGACAAAGTGAAGAAGGCTAAATGATTTCATGAAGCAAAACATCATGCCGCAAACAAAAAAATTTTAGAACAGATGAGAAGTCATTGACATCTATCAGCCTTTATCCACAAATGGAGAAAACTTGGAACAGTGATGAACCTTCCCAGGAGTGGCCGGCCTACCAAAAATTACTCCAAGAGCGCATCGACGACTCATCCAGGAGATCACAAAAGAACCCCGAACAACATCTGAAGAACTGCAGGCCTCACTTCCCTCAGTTAAAGTCAGTGTTCATGATTCAACAATAAGCAAGAGACTGGGCAAAAATGACATCCATGGGAGAGGTCCAAGGCAAAAACCGCTGCTGACGACAGAACAGAAAGGCTCATCTCACATTTGCCAAAATATATCTTGATGATCCCGAAGACTTTTGGAAAAATATTCTGAGGACTGATAAGACAAAAGTTGTACTTTTTGGAAGTTGTGCATCCAGTTACATCTGGCATAAAACTAACACAGTATTTCATAAAAAGCATCATACCTAAAGTCAAACATGGTGGTGGTAGTGTGATGGTCTGGAGCTGCTTTGCTGCTTCAGGACATGGACAACACCAGCAAGCCCACCTCTGGACAGCTTTAAAAAAAAAACAAAATGAAAATTTTGGAGTGGCTTGTCAAAGTTCGGACTTAAATTTGATTGAGATGCTGTGGCATGGCCTTAAACAGGCCGCTCATGCTCGAAAACCCTCCAATGTAGTTGAATTTAAACAATTCTGCAAAGGGAAGTAGGCAAAACTTCCTCCACAGCAATGTGAAAGACTCATTATTAGCTATTGCAAACGCTTGATTGCAGTTGTTGTCACCGAGGGTGGCACATGGAGTTATTAGGTTTAGGGGGTAATGACTTTTTCTCTTAGGACCAGGTAGGTTTGGATAGCTTTTTCCCCTCAGTAAATTAAATCCTCATCTAAAAACTGCATTTTGTATTCACTTGGGTTATCTTTGTCATTTATTTTCTATACCCGCTTACTCCTCACTAGGGCCACAGGGCGAGCTGGAGCCTATCCCAGCTGGCTACGGGCAAAGGCAGGAACCCACCCCGAACAGGTTGCCAATCCATCGCAGGGCACACACACCATTCACTCTCACACTCACGGGCAATTTAGTGTCTCCAATTAACCTGATATGCATGTCTTTGGACTGTGAGAGGAAACCGGAGTACCCGGAGAAAACCCACGCTAACTCGGGGAGAACATGCAAACTCCACACAGAAAGGTCCCAGGCCGGATTTGAACCCACGTCCTTCTTGCTGTGAGGCAGCAATGCTAACCACTGTGCCACCGTGTTATAATGTTATAATGTTATAATATAATTATAATCATAAGATACAGGGGTTTTGCCATAATCTGAGAACATGATTTCCTCTTTGAACAACTCTTCCCAAGATCTTCACGAGATCTGGGAAAAACTTGACATCGGGTTGTGCTGTCCAATAAGTACAGATCTAGCCACAGCGAATCACGACGCTGGACCTGCCCACCCCTAAAACTATTCTAGCAATCACAAACAACCGCGGATCATATTACGCCTTTGTAGCGTCTACACTTCCGGAAATACAAAAGAAGAAGAAGAACCGCGGATCATTTGATGTTCAGTTTCGTCAGTATGTCTCCCAAAACTGCTCGTCCGTGTTTTTGTTTTGGGTTTTTTTTTTTTTTTTTTAATTTGGCATCTCCAATCCCACCTGAATCTGTAATTCCCAATTAGGGAACTAAGTACAACACTTGCTCGTGTGCAACCCCTTGTTTCCAATTCAGGAGAGTCCAGACATTTCGCGGCTCTCCTCCAAAGCACACGCCCGTAAGCCACCGCTTCTTATACACTCATTGGTTGAATCCTTGCAAGCTCAGAGCGAGGGCGGAGGATACACAAACATGAACAAGCTTAGAATCTTCCTGACGAGCACCCGTCTTGGCCAAAAGGAGGCGCCTAAGCAAAGAACAACGGAACCATGTTATATTACCCTTCCAGGCAGCCCCTTCTCAATTTGCATCCCTGTAGGGCAATGGCCAATTATGCGCTACGCTCAAAAAGCTGCCGACCACTGTTGGTGGGTACAACCGGGGCTCAAAGCCACGTCATGATAGTCACTTCTGCTTCGCAGTGCAATGCTTTAACTGAGTGTGTTCCTTTGGATGCGAAAAAGAAAGCACAACAATTTTTTCTTCAAAAGATGATGCCACCAGAAATCAGTGGGTAGTTTTATTGTTTGCTGGCGATAAACAGTCACACTCAAAGGGAACGTAAGCTTTTTGTGGTCAGCATATCACCAAAGACAGTCAATAAACGTTAATTTGACGCTGGATACGCATCTTGGCTGCATCTCAAACCTGGAGCAGTTGCATCAATCAAGCACTCGGAGCCATAAGCTGTAAGTAACAATAGAACAGTAAATAATCCAAGTGAAGCTAATGTGTTATTGATTGATTGATTGATTGATAGAGATTTATTTCGAGTCTACAACGTATAAGTATATAAAGTACGAGTACATACAATACAAATAAAAATACCCTGTGCCTCCACACAGGTCCAGACAAATACAGGAACATGTACATGCGAAAGCTGTAGCAGCCTTGTTCATTCATACGTTTTGTCCCTATAATTGGAAAACAAAATACATACATATATATACACATACACATACATATACATATGCACATATATACATATACACACTGACATACACACATAATAGTATAATAGTAATAATAATAGAAATTAAACAAAAATGAGCTCGAAAAGGAGTGGGAAGAAGACAAGCTTATTTACTCCCACCCCCAATTCATTCTTTTAAATTATGTGGTTGCAACATGCTTATATAGCAGTCAGAATGGTCATCATCATCATCATCATCATCATACAGTAATTATAGATAATTATAAATGTTTAACGTCAGACAATATCATTTATGTTAGCATATAACATATAATCCATGTTATTCAGGAGAAGTACATATAGTAATCACAGATCGGTGACCATGGTAACAAGTTTTAGTTTTGATGGTGTGCCTTGTCCATCAGAGGCTCCAATGTGTTTTTTGTGAACCTGCTGCCAGAGGGGGGGCGCCCCCGAGCCACAGGACCACTCTCTGCTAAGTGTCCTTTGCTAGTTATTAGTGGCTAGCAGGACCACTAGCAATAGTTAGCACTAACAACTGGCCTCAAACGCAAACTTTGTAAAATATCTGAAGACAAGAGCACTCAGAGAGCGCAGCACCTCCACCACACCAAGGCAACTCTGTGCATGAGTTATTTTCATTGGCTGATGCCGGGTATTGTTGGATTCCACCGCCAGTTGGCAGCAAAACCCAAAAGCATGCCAATTAGAAATCCAGCGCACTGGAAAGACTTGAAATCTCTGCCAGCATAGATGGATTTGAACTTTGACCTATATCTCAGCTGTACTTTGGCCTAGATATGCCAAAGTTTAATCACTTGTTCTTCTTGTGCTACTCTAACATCCTGCAAAGTTTGGTTAAAATCTATGAGGCCCATTTTGAGATATCCTGCTAACAGACAGACGAAAGGATCGCCACCAAAATTTACTGGATTCTTCCTTGGATCAAGATACACCTGTGTACCAATTTTCATGATGATCTGCTCAGTAGTTTTTCAGTAATCCTGCTAACAGACAAACAAATAAATGCAGGTGATTTCATAACCTCCTTAGCGGAGGTAATAAAGCCTGGATTGGTAGCAACTGTCCGTGACTCACAGACATGGAACCAGTAAGTTTTACCATTTTGTGTTACTTCACTGCATAAGCCTATCTAACAAGATGGCCTGTTGAAGGTCGTTGTAGCACTGCGGCTAATGTAACTAAGTTACTGTTGCTAATACTTGTGTCCTCAATCTGCAAGAGTAACATCAGGGGACATTCAACAGAGGGTGTGTGAACATAAACCTCATTTGAAGCTGCTTGGTACAACTGTTCGTGGTAACAGAACATACTGTCTGTAAAACCTGTATTGCTGGGTAACGTTCGTCTCTGTTGTTATGATAACCGTTCGGTTACTACCATACGTTAGTTTGCATTCCGTGATACTTAAAAAATGCTCCTGGTTAATTTCTGTGCAGTAATTTAGGTTGGTATCTGACCATATCTGCAACAGTTGAAGTTAACGGGAGAGATGTTGTATGTGTCCGCAAAGTTGGGCTGATAAGGCCGCAATTAGACCAGACTTTGGCTTTGCGGAGCTTAAGGTACGTGTTTGGGATTGTTTATAGCTGCTGTGAAATGATCATTTTACTTATTCATGACCGGGGTTAGCGGGATACTTTGCCGTGGTGTGGGTTAAGCTCTCTGATCCTACCATGGTGAAAGCAATCGCAAAATGCACTATAATGTGTTTGGTATAACAAACGATTTCTCTGCATTGCCGTGATGGAATTTCATCCACCTTTGAAAATTGTTCTGGTGAATAAAAAGCCGAAAAAAAGTGGAGATCGGATATGGATTTTATTGCCAAAAAAGATATTGATTAGCTTGCTTCACATAAGCAACGCTTACATCATTTGTGTGTTTCTGCTATGAACTCATTTAGTAGCTTGGTGTCGGAATTGCTGTTCGTTTTGGGGGAAATGGTTAACAGGAGCTTTTAGCAAAGTTTCTTCCGGATAGCTAAGTGGGCATATAACGCGACTACATAACAGTACAGCTTCAATCACATGCAAGCAAGGCGAGACAGTACAAGCAAAACACTTGCCACTCATTGAAATCCTGCTTTTAATGTTGCTGCAATATTTCAATTGCTTCCTCCTCCCGTTCGCTGACGGATTTGGGATCAAACAAGTACGGTCTCATAGCAATACATGCCATGGAAAGCTGTCTGCCATCTTGGTTTCCTGGTTTTTCGGGTCTATAACCTGCCCCGGAATTGAAGCGGCCAGGCAGCCAATCAGAGCAGCGCCTCATTAGCATAGCCTCCACGCCTATATCAAAACAGCTCGTGTTTCAGGCCAGCACAGACAGTGTGAAAGAAGTCGTCTCACTCGGCCTGGATGTGTGTGGTTTTTTTGTAACTAAATTCTTAACATTATTTTAATGACCCATTGGACATATTCTAACCAACTAAATACAACATAATATAGGACCTTTAACTGTGACAAATATGTAAGAAAAAAAAATAGAAATCAGGAAGGGGGCAAATACTTTTTTTACAGCAGTGTAGTCGAGGTCTAGGCACAGGAAATCTAACTGATCCACTTTCTTTCAAGGCAGGCTATTCATATTAATAGCTGGATATCACACAAAAGACGCATAATGTTATTATCATCACAATGCACAAGAGTCACCAGAAGCTCATGAGCGCTCCCATGACAGAATACCAACTTCCGCTGTTCGTGTTTGTTTTTCCGGTAGCCTTGATGCCAGTGGCGGCAACAAACAGAGCCAGCTAGCCCAACAATAGAAACATCAGAAATAATGACATCAATAGGATGTTCATCATTTAACCAATCCCCGCTGAACATAAGCTTCTATATCTTCAGCAGAAAAAGCAAAATAACGTCTTTGTAAATATATTTAATTGTTCTGATGTTTGGATAGGCTAACTGAATGGAGCTTTGGTTTAAAGCTGCCTTCCACAGAATAGCTGCTGCATGATTTCTGTAATCCGGCAATTGACGAGCAGTCGACTGTCCAAGCTGTATGTTTACCTTGACTAACGTTCTGGCTGGGCTGAACAGCCGCCTTCAGTAATATGAAGTTGCTGTGTTTTTTGAGCAGTGCTTTACTGATTTTGTTACTATGCATGTAATTACATGCCTCTGTGCTTTTATAATTTCGCAATTCTTCGCCATCAATGCCTTCAGAAAACACAAGGTAACTAGTGGCACTCCTTGAGAGCAAACCTCCGCCAAAGCAGCACAGTCGTAATCTTGCTGAGTGAATATGGCTCTTAAGAAATTTAAGGGTTATCACATAACTGAAGTACTTTTCTCATAGCCCGGGTCATGACATATTTTTGCCATGACCCTATATTTCACTTTTGCGAAAATTGCATTGGCTGAGAGCGTGGGGGGAAAGAAATCGCTTAGTGTTACATCTTGCTCTTTCTACGAAGCCAAACTGAATACCGAGAGTAACATTGGTTGAATTGCTTTGGCTCAGCGCTGCAGGAGGCTAGTTAAGCGCCACTGACATAAATAAGTTCACTTTTACTTAGCTTAGCAGCGTGCAAGTAATAATTTTTCCAAATCAATATTATATTGTCACCCAGCGAACTAACATTAGCAAGCTACTCTGAATTCACTTAGCATTTAGCCAGGAATGTCTGTGCCTCAGAGACTTGAGTAAGCAGAGCGATGTAGTTACCGCAGTGCTAGCATACATTGGGCACTGCTTTCCATGAAATTACGCAGTTCAGTTATATGATAAACAGAATGAGCAAGTTTTGACAGTTGTTGAGTAAATTTCAGGTTTATCGCTCACTAACCTTGTTGGTCACACTTTATTTGAAGTGTTGCTCATAAAGGCTTTATACAGCATGTATAATGCCTTTATAAATGAGACATAATGTCTTCATAAATTATGCAAATGCCATGCTTTGTAAAGGGTGAAATAACACATCCTTATTCAATATGTGATGCAAGATGTGACAATGTCACTTAGCTAGTGGCTAAATGCGATAAAGGGTGACATTGTCAGCAAAGTGACATCATCAGTTATATCACATCTGGCATCACATGCTGAAGAAGGATGTGTCATTTCACCCTTTACAAATCGTCGCTAAATTATGTTAAATCCTCATAATGTACAGTACCAACGTGGATAAAGATTCCACTTTCGCCAACGCGCAGTTGGCCATGTGTCAGCCGAAAGTCAGGTGGACGTGCCTTGCTCACTGAACCGAGAAGTAAAATGAGTGAAAAGGCATGTTGGCCGGCCGTTTAGCACATATCCTAGTGTAAATCCCCATTGCAAACAAGTTCAAGTAAGTTCAGCGTTTAAATTGTTTCACTGGAAAACTTGACGTCCATTGTATTTGTAGTATAGTGTAAACGCCTGAATTAATTTTTGCTACAGATTTTCTTTTCGCGCAGTTGCCGATATATTTATTGCTAGGAAAGTTAATGTCTCCAAATTCATGTATTCTTGCCATAATATTTGCTGATAAGAATTAAGAAATGAAACCTTTTCATCTGAAGCGCTATTATTGGAGAAAGCAAAACAACATCAACATGTTTTGCCACCACTTTAATATAAATTATGAACAAAACCTGCACTTCTGAAAACAGAAATAAAATACGCAAATATCTATGTAGTGGTAACTTAAAATAATGGTGTCACTTTTTCCTAAGTCTGCAAGGAATGTTTCAGCTTCAACATAATGTCTTCATAAATTATGCAAATGCCATGCTTTGTAAAGGGTGAAATAACACATCCTTATTCAATATGTGATGCAAGATGTGACAATGTCACTTAGCTAGTGGCTAAATGCGATAAAGGGTAACATTGTCAGCAAAGTGACATCATCAGTTATATCACATCTGGCATCACATGCTGAAGAAGGATGTGTCATTTCACCCTTTACAAATCATGACGTTGGCTTATGTATGATTTATAAAGACATTATGTCTCATTTATGAAGGCATTATACATGCTCTATAAAGCCTTTATTAGTAACAATGCAATAAAGTGTGACCAACTTGTTTAATAACTTTCATATGACATGCCCACTCTTGTAAGATCCTGCATAGGATTTACATTGGATTTTGCGATGGTTGCTGTGGTGGGCACATTCTTTGACTGATCGCCGTCTAAATCAATACAATCCATCCCTGATGTAATAGCGACCCACCCACAAAATATCAGATATCTGTTTATTTCTGTTTGAGCTGTCTTGTTCACCAACAAACTTTAGCGGAGGTTAGTAATTAACCATGTGGATGTAGCTAACATCGGGCCATTGTTTTATGTCATCTACCTACTCTGTGAGAAGTGACGGGTGAGGCACTGTCACAGAATTGTCCAAATGACTTTTTAAAACATCCATACTGTGTATCCACCTCTGTTTTGTTTTCGTTTGTATTTGCTGAAAGCTGGCTTTTACAGCTATGCAACCGTAAACAAACACATCAACCAGAAGAGAAGAACCGACAGCCGCTAAGATTTATGGGTAAGGTCACAAAGTCATGAAAAAGGTAGATACAGTAATGAAAATGACAGCCAAAACAAAGGCAGAAAGCCGGGATGAAGTCATTTACAGTGCCCCTAGCGGCATTTCCTCAAAAATACCGTCTGCTAGAAGTGTCATAACACGTTCCATAAACTTATCAAAAACATTTAAACAATTCAAAAGGATGACTCCACATAGAAAATGTCCAACACATGATTGATTTTGTATATTTACGCAGCTATTAATAGTACTTACTTGCTGTATGATGATAATGTCCCTCTAACTTTTTTCCGGCTTCCGAAGGTGGGCATGACAGAAGAAGAGTAAGAAGCATTGGGAGAGGAAGCCCATAGCAGTGTTTCCCAACTATGCTCCTGCAGTACCCCTGCCCTGTACATTGAGTCTCTCATATTTACCACACTTGATTCAGCTATTGATGATCATAAGTGGTGCAGTAGATGAGCAGTGTTGGGTGAGCCAAATTAGGGAAGCATTTAAAGGGAACCCCAATTATTATGACTTGAAGGCCTTAATAAGCCACAATTTATCTCTTATACTAAAATATGTTGTTACAAACATGTAAAATATTGTCATTGCTTTAAAAATCCTCAATGTCTAGTACATATATTTACCTACGGCGGCCGCCATTTTTTACGTATGCTGTGCACTCTGGGAGCGATGACGTAAAAAGGTTGCACTCGGGAGAAGAGACGTTTACGCCAACGTAGAGTTAATCTGCCATTGAGATGTAGATACTACAATGCCACATTGTGCTGCTTTTGGCAGCAATTTCCAGTCAAAAGGCAACAGGTCTAAAGATGTAAGTCTCCACAGCATTCCTACTGATAAGAAGAGGAGGAGGGAGTGGGAAAATGCTTATGGACGTACACAACTTCCAAAAGACCCGCGGCTCTGTTCTCGCCACCTGATGCATTTGAGGCCTTTAGCTGACCATACCTGCTTATAGGAGCTGACAGGAGCTAACGGTTATAAACGGAGACTAAAAGCAAATGCTGTGCCGACAATTTTCCCACACGAGGAGTCTAAATGGCCTCGGGAAGCATTCTCAAAAACATCTTCAAAATAATCAAAGCCGTAAACATCTTGTCAGTGCGTTAACTGTTAAATCCTCATAATGTACAGTACCAACGTGGATAAAGATTCCACTTTCGCCAACGCGCAGTTGGCTATGTGTCAGCCGAAAGTCAGGTGGACGTGCCTTGCTCACTGAACCGAGAAGTAAAATGAGTGAAAAGGCATGTTGGCCGGCCGTTTAGCACATATCCTAGTGTAAATCCCCATTGCAAACAAGTTCAAGTAAGTTCAGCGTTTAAATTGTTTCACTGGACAACTTGACGTCCATTGTATTTGTAGTATAGTGTAAACGCCTGAATTAATTTTTGCTACAGATTTTCTTTTCGCGCAGTTGCCAATATATTTATTGCTAGGAAAGTTAATGTCTCCAAATTCATGTATTCTTGCCATGATATTTGCTGATAAGAATTAAGAAATGAAACCTTTTCATCTGAAGCGCTATTATTGGAGAAAGCAAAACAACATCAACATGTTTTGCCACCACTTTAATATAAATTATGAACAAAACCTGCACTTCTGAATACAGAAATAAAATACGCAAATATCTATGTAGTGGTAACTTAAAATAATGGTGTCATTTTTTCCTAAGTCTGCAAGGAATGTTTCAGCTTTTGGAAATCAAGAATTTTTAGTCCCCTGTGTGTATTAGCCGAACAACTCTCAGTCAAGAAAGCAATGACTTGTTCAGTCCAATCAAATGGTTGAATGTTAAGTATGCTAACTTTTGTCACCTTTTACTTATAATTTGAGATCTAATCCCAAGAATAAGCTTTTGCTGTTTCCGACAAATTAACGCGAAAAAGCCCCTCTCAGTTACAAGTGTCATGGGGTAGCCCGTATTAAAAACTGTTCTCACAGCGGGACTGATTATGTTTTCACATTTGAGAGAAATGCTCACTTATTCACCTTATGTATACTATGTATAACATTTACATTCTGATCTAATGGTATAGCTATATATATAATATTTCGCCACGGCAAATTATCAACATTTACAGTGGCACAAGCAAGATTTAAATTTTGGGCATCCAACGAGAAATTATTCTAAATGTATTAATAAATATTTTGTGAGAATGAATGCGAAAGTTGTCATCCATAAGAAAAGCGTTTCTACTTCATGACTATAACTGCCTCTAATAGAATTATATAATTTAAAACTCTAATAAACATCGATTGACTTGTAAATAAGTCGTATCCGAAACAGTTGCGGTAGTTTATTCTTGCCAAAATTCAAGGACTACAATAACATCTGGCACACACCGGTTATACGCAAAACCCGCTCCCCCCGATCGACAGTCCCTCCAATTTCTGTTGGCTATAAAGCACACGACAGTGGTGGATGCTAATACCTGAAATTATTGATGTTGGGGTACAACGGATCAGAAAACTCACGGTATGTTTATGCTGACTTAAAACAGCTGCTAACAAAAATTGGAGCTTGACAATAAACACTCTCCCTCCCGGTTGTCATGGTGACGCAGTTGTTGCACTGACACCACTGGTTTTGGCCCACTCTCGCCTCATAACTTCTCCTCTGGTCTTCATTTTTATGCTCATTTTGATTATTTTCTGTGTTTTCCTCCTCGCTAAAGCTCGGGCGCTCGGGTTTAAATTGAAGAGGCTGAATTGATGTCATTTTTCTCGCTGTAGAGTCACAACTACTGTAACGGCAAACTGACAGAACTGAGTTGATCAACCATTTGACGTCACTACCCAAACTGCATTGCGACGTAAACAACAATGGTGACCTACGAGTAAAATTATATCTTCAAATTTTATTAAAACGAAGACGTCAAGGATATTTCTTGACTCACATTAATATGACTGATACCAACATTAATCTTATGGAGCCTTTAAGTCATTATAGTGCAGGAGCAAGGTAGGAAGACCATGGCCTATAATATAGGAGAGCATTTAATTGGTTTTTATCAATTAGCAGGGTGTAATCTAAGTCCGTCCCTTGAGCCATTAGTGCACTGTTTTTAAGAAAAGCGCAAGCATCCAGTTTTGTATGCGTTTCATGGCGCAACCATTGTCCAACATGAGCGTTTGCTCAAAATAACTTTTAATTTGCAAGAAATAGACACCAATCAGGAGATCGAAATTTGGTAGTAATCAAAATGTCTTACACAGTCTCATATTTACAAAAGTTAAATGTACTCAGACAGAACATAAGACATGGTCTGTGGTTGGTCAGTTGCTTGGGGAAGTTGCTTCCCTTTACAGCTTAAAAGCCTGTGTCCACGAGCCCCCATAGCCTCATTTTCAGAGCGCTACCCTCCAGCGCTTATTGTCGTTACTAGAACGATCTACTTGGCACTTCCGCAACTTGTTTTGTGTCAAGTTTCAGTCTAATGTTACGTTACCTTAGAAAGGTTTTCTAAGGCGATTAAAAGAATTTGCGTATATATACTGTAAAAAAAATCAGTTTTTTTTACGGAAAAAAACTGGCAGCTGTGGTTGCCAGAATAATCTTGTTAAAAATACAGTAAAATGTAAACAGCATTACGCAATAACTTGTGCTTTTCACTGGGATTCCATGTAAAATTAATGATTACCAAATGTAAATTTTAAAGGTATGCAATGTACAATGATCAATTCATAATTATTCATTTTACGGATATTCAATGTACAATAAACAATGATTTCATGAGCATTTCAGCGGAATTCAATGTAAAATAAGCAGTTTTAGGATGTAAAATTTATGAGTTGTTCCCTAATGTTTACATACAGCATATACTGTATTTTTAACAGGATTATTCTGGCAACCACAATTGCCAGTTTTTATCCGTAAAAACAACCGGACATGTACGCATGGATTACAGTTTTACTTTTTATCCGCAGTGCTTCAAATTACTTCTAAATCATAATTTGAAGATAGGCTGTAACAAACCATGAATGAGTCAATGAATCATTCTAAAGAATGCAAGTTTATTTTTGAAAGCAGTGGAGATATGAGTGCTGTGGTCACTCAAAGGAACACCTATGGGAATAGAGAAGAGAAAGAAACACATACAGGATCTCCATTAGTTTCATTCAGTCAATAATCAAAGACAACAGTAGCAGTTGCACTATCTTGCGCACCTTTTTCAATGGCTCGCCAATCATGGATGGGAACATCTAGAAGTTAGAAGTCTTGCCTTAGTTGAACTTTGACCCCGTATTTTGGTCACTCAAAGGATCACCTATGGGAATAGAGAAGAGAAAGAAACACATGCAGGATCTCCATTAGTTTCATTTGTTAAAGGACAGTCCACCCTTTTTCAATATTCACATATTTGCAGTAATTCCAAATATTACACATGAATGTGCATATCATTTTCTTCTCAGTGTGTTCAGTACTTAGATTCAGTACTTGAAAATTATTATCATATCTTAGCATAATCACTGGAAGTAAATGGAACCATTAGCATCAAGCCACAAGTGATCACTGGATGGAATTGAATAGCCGTTTTGCACTCTGGTGAATTTTACATTCATTTTAAAGTTCTTTATACAGCCTTGGAAGAAATTAAGAGATCACTTGGAAATTATCTGTTTTTCTGATTTTACTACTTATAGGCATGTGTTTGAGTAAAATAAATATTGTTGTTTCACTCTATAAACTACTGACAACATTTCCTCCGAATTTCGATATATTCGACATATTGTCATTTAGAGCTTTTATCTGCAGAAAATGACAAATGGTCAAAATAACACAAAAGATGCAATATTTTCAGACCTCAAAAAGGCAAGGAAAACAAGAACATATTCACTTTTAAAACAACACAATAGTAATGTCTTAGGATCAAAATTAGGTGGAATAAGCCTGATTTTCAATCATGGTTTTCTTGCATTTTGGTATGCTTTCCACCAGTTTTTCACATTGTTCTTGGATGAGGCCTGGTGCAAGAATTCAGATTGCTGAGCTTGTGTTGATCGCTTGTGACCATCCAGAGGTTTTCAGTGGGGCTCCGGTCTGGAGTTTGGGCTGGCCATGACAGAATATTGATCTGATGGTCCTCCATCTACACCTTGATTGACCAGGCTGTGTGGCTTGGAGCATGGCCCTGCTAAAGAAAAAACAGTCCTCAGAGTTCTGGGGCATTATCAGAACAGAAGGAAGCAAGTTTTGGTCCAAGATAATTTTGTATGTGGCTTCAATCACGCGTCCTTCACAAAGACAACTCTGCCCAGTTCCAGCCTTGCTGAAACACCCTCAGATCATCACCAATTCTTGGCCAAATTTCACATCCAATCCAACACCTGGTCATCCAATGGTTAGATAGGGACCTGGAGAGGTCTAGAAACCACATTGTCTTGCACCTGCTGTGAAATTTGGCAGGGAATAGGTGATTATCTGAAGGTGCTTCAGCAAGGCTAGAATCAGTCAGATTCATCTTTGCGAATGGCACGTTACTGAAGCCACATACAAAGTTGGAAGAAAACTTGTTTCCCTCTACTCTGAAAATGTCCCCCAACTCTGAGGATTGTCTTTTTCAGCAGGACAATGCTCCAAGCCACGCAGATTGGTCAATTAGTGTGTGGATGGAGGACCACCAGATCTAGACCCTGTCATGGTAGGCACAATCTCCAGGCCTTGAAAACTTCTGAATTGTGATCAAGAGGAAGAGGGATGGTCACAAGCCATTTAACAAAGCTCAACAACTTGATTTTTTGCGCAAGGAGTGGAATTAAGTCATCCAAGAACAATGTGAAAGACTGGTAAAGAGTGTGACAAAATGCATGAAAATTGAGATTAAAATCCAGGGTTATTCCACCAAATATTGATTTCCGAACTCTTCCCAAGTTAAAACATTAGTATTATGTTGTTTTAAAGTGAATATCATCTTGTTTTTACCATGATTGAAAATCAGGCTTATTCCACCAAATTTTGATCCTAAGACATTACTATTGTGTTGTTTTAAAGTGAATATGTTCTTGTTTTCCTTGCCTTTTTGAGGACTGAAAACATTGCATCTTTTGTGTTATTTTGACCCTTTGTAATTTTCTGCAAACAAATGCTCTAAATTACAATATTTTCATTCGAAATTCAGAAGAAATGTTGTCAGTAGTTTACAGAATGAAACAAAAATGTTCATTTTACTCAAACACATGCCTATAAGTAGTAAAATCAGAAAAACTGACAATTTCCAAGTGGTCTCTTAATTTCTGCCAAGGCTGTATATACATTTGATGATGTTTTTTTTATTTGGTTCCATAGACTTCCATTGCTATGTTAAATATGGCTATACTCTCAAAGTAGGTATTGCAAACACAGAGAGAAAAAAATCTTTTTTGTATTCTCGTATTTTACCAGGGCTAAATTACAGATGAGCAATTTCCTGGCATAAGGTGGACTGTTCCTTTAAGTCGGTCAATAATCACCTATGGGATCTCCATTAGTTTCATTCAGTCAATAATCAAAGACAACAGTAGCAGTTGCACTATCACACGCACCTTTTTCAATGGCCCGCCAATCATGGATGGGAACATCTAGAAGTTAGAAGTGTTGCCTTAGTTGAACTTTGACCCCGTATTTTGGGCACTCAAAGGACCACCTATGGGAATAGAGAAGAGAAAGAAACACATGCAGGATCTCCATTAGTTTCATTCAGTCAATAATCAAAGACAACAGTAGCAGTTGCACTATCACCACCCACCTTTTTAAATGGTCGCCAATCATGTGCTGGAACATCTAGAAGAAGAACACCCTGAAGAACATCTAGGGAAACATCAACTGCTGTGGTTACTCAAAGGACACCTCGGGAATAGAGAACACACGTGCGCGCGTACGCACACACACACACACACAATAATCTCAATTAATCAGTAGCAGTGGAAAAAATAACTGTTCTGTATTGTTGCTGCAGTCCCATGGACTGTCTGGACACTAGGCACTGTCCCGAGACAGCCAGCACTGTCTGTCCTGGGACAGTCAGGCACTGTGCCTAGCTCTCTTAGGACAGTGCCTTGCTCCCCTGGACAGGGCCTGGTTGCCCCGGGGACAATGTCTGGCCGTCTCGGGACGGGGGCAGTGCCTGATTGTCTTGTGACAATGCGTAGCGTCGTGGGACAGTGCCTTGCAATTGGCACTGTCCCGAGACTATCAACAGGACAATAGCAACAGTACACTACAATTACTGTTCCCACTGTCTCTCCCATTAATTTCATTTGTAAAGTCAGTCAATAATCAAAGAACATAGTTGCACTAGCAGTAGTACCTTTTTAAATGGATCGCCATTCATGGTCTGAGAGGTCCTGAATCAACGTCAGGACTCTGGCATTAACTATTAAGAAGGTTTCCTTCGGGTCAACTCCAGTGAGCTCGTTAAAGTCAACATTCATGCCAATTTCATGAAAACAATATGGCCAGTTTACCAAGAGGTACTTCATGGTTCACGTCTTGTCGCTGGCTGTAGAATGTGGACTTCATCAGCATTTTCAAAGGACCTGGGCTTTGTTCGTTCTGGCTGAACAGATTTTTAGGCTCATCTTTCTTCTGCTGCTGGCTTTCGGCCGTTTCCCCAAGGGGCATAAACTTGACATGCCAACGGATACACCCAAAGGTGTCTTGAATCGCTGCACGTTTTTCAGGGGGGACTTCGTCAGTGTCCGAGTCATTTGATTTTCTTTTTTTAATTTTTGGTGTTGTAGGTCTTTTCACATTTTCGATTCGATTTTGAATTTGTTTCACGAGGGAGCCGTACCCTGTGCCAATTATGTCGCCCTCAATCACATCTTGAATTGACTTGGGGTATTTAGCCACCAATTTCCTAGCCACATCAGCAGCATTCTTCTTGCTTAAAGACGTCGTTACTTTCATCATTTTGCGGACCACAATTATGACCATCTCTTTCCTCAGACTTGGATTTGGATGCCTTTCCCTCTCCAAAGCCTGTGTCAAAGCCTCTGGGAACTGTCCCCATGGTATCATGAATGAGTCTGGAAAACCGCCACTTGGACTCTGACAGCTGCTGGACGATGACGTTGAAATTGGCGACAGAGATTGGGACATGGACAGCGACATGGATTGGGAAGGTCCTGCTGAGGCAGTAAGGCTTGAAGAACCACTTTCTTGGGCCGGACCTTTAAAAACACACATACACAAAACAGACATAACATGAATGGTTTTACATTTCAATTGAACTTTATAGCATCGTTGAGAACTGATCACATCATAAAACCACCAAGCAGTCAGGATGCTGAACAATCACGTTAGACTTACATTTCAGACTCCACGCAGCAACCAGCTTCCTTGCTTGTATGGGCCTCAAGGGTGACAGCAAATCTTCTTCCTTAACAAACTGGAAGTCAAACATGGGTCTCTACCCCTAGAGATTGAAGAGTTTCCTCCAAGATATCCCTCGAAACATCTGGCAGGTCAGGCAAGGCCTCCGTGATGGCAGAGTGTAGAAATGATTTGGACATCTGTACAAATTTCATTAAGGATGTATAAGTAAATATTTACAAAATGTAGCCGATTGACTGATTTACTACATTTACTTCAGAACATTGTAGTTTGGGACTAATTCATATTGAAGTTAGAGTTGTGCCCAATATGAATACAGGCATTGAAAATTAAAAAAAATAGAACTACATAAAACTCATCATTCAAACACTGCAAAGATTACATGGACAAAATGCTGTGTTTCAGTGGGATGACTCTGTGTCCATCGATGATGTATGAGGTCAATGGGTAGAAATCTAGCTATTCATTAATGTTCACACACTTCATTTCTATACTTTGTTGTGTAATGGCATACAAATGATACTTGGGAAGACAGTCTGATTTGTGCAAGTCCATGAGAAAATACACAGCATTATCCTTACTTAAAATTGTGATAATCTTCCCAAATTCCATAGACTCATTTAGGACCAAAAAGTCACCCTTCTTGTATGCTGTACCTCTGTACTTAATTTCTGTCGAGACAACAGTATCTTTTTCTGAAAATCCGAATTCACTAGCAGCATGATTGACAGTGTCACTGTAAAGGTTGGGAAGCACAACCATTTTTAATATGCAGAACCTCACTACATCCTGGTCCTACCGAGACATATGCTTGAAAGATCTGATACCTCTCAGAAAGAGTTAGGCAAATGTTCTTAAAGTTTTTCAAATGCCTGGCACATTGCTTAAAATAGCTGTGTTTGCTTTCAAAACGCATTGTCCACAGTTGAATAAGGGGGCCAAATTTCAGGATAAGTTAGGGATAATGTCTCATGTAATGGTGTTTCGGTTTGAGAGTACAATGAGGAAACAAACACGTCCTTGAATCCAGATACTCCTGAATTATTATTTCAAGGTAAGCGATCTGTGACACTGAAATCTTTTGAGCAGAAACTAGATCAACAATATCTTTGAGCAGGAAAGTCAACTCCCACCAGTCATCATCAGCATTTTGCACCTTGTTACCTGTTCTAATTGGCGACAATCTCAAAAAATTCCAATTCTGGACCTTGTTACCAGAGAGTTCGAGTGCACCAGACTGGACAGTGCAAGACTTGGAGAGAGCATCTGAACCTTTGAACTGGAATTGTTTGATTCGCCTGTTTAAAAGGGTATATTTGAACCATTTCATGGTCTTGATGAAATAATTCAAGTACAGACCAAGGTCATAGAACAGCACGCCCTCAAAAATGTCATGGCCTAGACATGGTGGGAGCCCTGGTTGGCATACATGAAAGTTTGGCACATCATTGAAAATTGACCTCAGTTTTATTCCTCTGACGTCTCTGCTCTCCTCAGACAGAGCAGCGACAGCAGCGTCATACGAATCAGCAGTTCTTTGCCGGCCGCAAAGATTGGGTTCTTTCTTAAATTCTTCTCTGGTTACCTCACAGTACCTGCAAAAATAACAAGACGTGAAATTTTTGTTAAACCCTCCAATGCCATGTGACCCTAAATTATCCCCAGCTATACGGTACAAAGCCCCAAGGACCGTTTCCCCTCCTACAGTTACTCTTCTGCTAAATCTGAAATCATGTCAGCAAATACTTTAGCACATCCAAACTTTTTTAGATCATTTTCTCCACACAACAAGACTAGTGACATGTGATCTGTGTTGGATCGCACATGAACTGGCAAATTTGCAACAGAAAGATAAACAGCGAGAACTTTGTGTGTTTTTTTTGCTGAGCGGAGAGGATTGACTACTTCAAATGCATCTTGGTACAAAATAAGCTGCAGGCATCCTGGGTTTGCAATGAAGAACGGATTGGACTTGATTGCCTGTCCGTCACAAGTGTCACTAAGGACACATGCATCTGTTTCAGTAGTCTGTTGCAACACAGAATTTTTCCAAAATTGTGATTCTAGTAAGTTAGTCAGTGTTTGCTTTACAGGTATGTAATAAGCATTTCTTTGTCTCACATTGTCATCATATCCTAATCTTACTACTTTGGGCTCTACATATTTGAACATCTGTTTGAATGTCTGAGCTCTTGTGTAGGCTGTTCTCAGTGGGCCTTTATGAGACGAGAACAGATCAGAATCCATGATACAATCAGAGACTTTCCCCATCACATCATCAGTAAGATTTAACTCATCTTTCATGAGAGAGTGTAATTTGCTCAAAGTGTAATCAAGTCCTAATTCATGTAGATTTTGCATCTCTTCAACAATTATCTGTATCGTTAAATCTGGACGTAGGAGCTGTCCTTGTAGTTTTAAATAGAATAAGCAAACACTCTTAAGAAAGTTTTCATCGAAAACTGTGATGGTCCAGTACTTACTGGTAGATCTGCTGCCCCATCCACCGTCTGCGAAACCTCTTCACAAGCCGTGGCAGAGGACTACGGTGTGATTTCTCTGTAAAGATCATTTATGTTATTCACTGAACAGTCTGGATGTTTCCTAGACAAGTGCGCTGTAAATGATGACTTCAAGGTAAATGTGTTTTGACAACCTGCCACTGGACACTTAAAGGAACAGTCCACCGTACATTCATAATGAAATATGTTTTTCTATGAAATGAGACGAGATGATACGCACCTCTCCGAGCTTTGAGCGACCACCCAGTCAGCCAGAAGCGCTGCCACTCCTGTTAGCATGTGTAGCTAGACTCATTGTGGTCATCGGTATTTTTCGGGGCTGTAGTTAGATGCGACCAGTCTTCCACGTTTTTCCTGTATACATAGGTTTATATGACAAGTGACATGAGTTCGGGTTCGGGTACGCAAATTCAAACGTGGCTTTTTCCATGCTGTGGGAAGTGTGTACTATAATGACAGGCGTAGTAACACCTTCTGCGCGCTTCGACAGCGCATTGATACCTTCACCTCACTTCTTCACATACAATTCATCTTCATCCGTTTCTTCTTCCCTCTCACGGTCCATTTCGGCAAGCTCCTCCTCGATATATTCCGGTTCAAATAGATACGGCTCCGGCTCCGCCACAAGCCAGTCGTCGGCATCTGAGTCCTCCATTTGAAAATGTTCCATAGTAGCACACTTGATTATTTTCTTTTATAATTTTCTGCAAGCTCTGGCTTCCTGACTGTATACTAAGTAGTGCAGTGCAGTCACGTTGGTTGTATTTACGGAAGTAGGGGGGGTCGTGGGAGAGAAAAGAAATCAGAAGTGAAAGTATCAATGCGCTGTCGAAGGGCGCAGAAGGTGTTACTACACCTGTCATTATAGTACGCACTTCCCACAGCATAGAAAAAGCCACGTTTGGATTTGCATACCTGAACCCGAGCTCATGTCACTGGTCATATAAACCTATGTAAACAGGAAAAACGTGGAAGACTTTGGTCGCATCTAACTACAGCCCCGAAAAATACCGTTGACCACAATGAGTCTAGCTACAAATGCTAACAGGAGTGGCAGCCGGTCTGGCTGACTGGGTGATCGCTCAAAGCTCGGAGAGGTACGTATCATCTCGTCTCATTTCATAGAAAAACATATTTCATTATGAAAATACGGTGGACTGTTCCTTTAACAAACAAAGGACTCTTACCCCACACGCAGAACAATCTGCGGGGCACTGAAAAAGCCAGGCTCTCTGCACACGGGAGAAGTGTGCACGCAACAGGTGGTGAGCAACCGTCATCCCCGGTGCATTTCACTGCACTGGAGGAGGAGGTGGCATCCACTCTTTCTGCAGTGGAAGTGCATGGAGAATAACTTGGAGTGGATACAGATGAAGGAGGGTTATGTAAAATGGTCATATTTATTTGCCTATACTCAGAGTATCACTGTGATAGATACTGGAAACAAGCTTAATATGGTTTCAAATATTTATTGTATTTTTTGGCATTTCAAGCAGTTGCGCAGTACATAGGCGTCATGGGCCGAGCCAGTGAATTTGGCGCAGATGCTTAATATACGCGCATCATGACCGCACACAACCTGAACATTAATGCTGTGCCGACGTCTTCGGTCTCTGTTCATATTCTTATTAGTGGAAGGGGTTCTGATTGCACGTGAGTACAATCAATGTCTCCCAGTGGACTGTTCCTTTAACAGATCTTCCCTCCACTAAATGTTTTTTTAAGTGTACAAGAAGTTCCCGCACAGTCTCAAATCAGTCTGAGCAAAGTGACACAGCGCACACAAAATTTGACATAATGGCTGTGTTGGCACTAACAGACGACGTTGGGACATTGTGCTTCCGATAGAAGTGACACTTAAATGATGCATATGTGCAAAATGTCTGCCTGCAAATTGTACTCTCACACCTGAACACACAGCTTGGTTCGTTTCTTTGAATCCTACAATGCAACACATAACCCCTCAACGTTCGCAAGGTTCTCCCGCAAAAACAACAACGAATCATGGCAAGGGGAGCTTGAAACAGGCAAAACAATTCTTATCTGCCAACAGCCAAAAGCAAATGTACCAACATTGATAGTTGTCTGCCTATCAACGAGTGTAAAATAAAATTAAGACGCGAGGTATCGTTTCACAACTTTGGATTTTGACTTGACCTGACGATTGAGTATGATTCAATGGTGTTCAATTTGCACCACTACCGCAAAATGGAATTGGGAAAAGGGGCGCGGAGAGCTTAGCTGCTAAAGCTCTATTAGCTGCTTGAAACTGTAGCAACACAAAGATAACAGTAATCGCTTACAGAGCAATTTAAAAGTGAAAACACACCGTTTCTTGAAAATAAACTTTAAAAAACTTAAAGCAAACTGCTTTAAACTTAACCTGACGGTTGAGTATGCTTCAGCTGTATTAACTCAGCACTGCTGGTACACTTGATTAGCTAGCTTGGCTAACCCAACTGTCTGGTAACATGAAGTTGACTTTGAGCTAAGTTTTGAACGACCGCTCTTCAACTACCTTTAACTCTGAATTAACAGAAAGGGAGGGGGATTACCTTCTAACTTTTGACGACAGTGTTTAGGTTGGATAACCGACAGGAATGATTCACTCTGAGGAGCAAACAGTCTCGGACCAGAGACGACAAGAACTTTGCACTGACAGCGCTGAGGCATGCAAGCAAGTGAAGCGGACGTTGGAAGTTGCGAGAGGCGTTGCGTGTGACGTCACAGCACCACACACGACACACTCAGAGCCACCTAATCTTCAGAAAACATAGGTCTAATATTCGCCTGCATCCGAATAACAAGCAGGCTACACTAGTCTTTCTAAAATATATTACCATGCAGGATTCAACGAAATTAGTATTGTTTACTTACTTAATTAGTACTTGTTTACTTAACACAATTTTACTGTAATTTAATATGCATTGTATTGTTTTTTGGAATACAGTATTTATGTGTCACAATAACATAAATAAGTTAATTTTAACAACGACATTATGTTTTAAAAACAGCATTTTCATGTTATATTTACAGTAACATTTAGTTTAAAGTTTTACTAAATTACACTGTAAAGAAAACAATGTTTTGCTGTCATACCCTTTACAGTTTTTTAATGTTGGGATTTTACAGTGTTATTCTGTTATTTCTATGGACATTTTTTACAGTCAGCTACTGAGCAAATAAATATTCATCTCTCAAAAGCATAACTAGACCTGTATACTGTCGTATATGATTGGTACCATTTAGCTTGCGAATATGCTTTGGGAAACATGACTACCCCCATTAAAATACATGGAAATCTATGGTATAACAGCGTACCTCACAGCAGCTGTTTGGGTTGTAGTAGTAAACATTGTTTTAGGAAACATTAATACTAACCTACTTGTCAGCAAACCTAGAGTTCCCTAAACCGAGAATATCAATCAAACCTAACTATTGCTTATTCATTTGAAACTCCATACCTGTTGATTATAGAAGCATATAGTTTGCAAAATTAAAATGCAGTGTCAGAAATGCATTTTCATTTTCAAGATACAAGCGCATTATTTGTATCATAATGAAAATGCAAATGTAATTCTCCACTTTGGTTTTTCATTTTCAAGTCAATGGGCTCTAATTTCTTGGCGCAGCGCAGGTGGCGTAGCTTGACGCAGCCCATGCAGTGATAATTTCGTCCGGCGCAGCCCACGCAGTGGTAATTTCTTGAGGTGCAACACCGTGCCCAGCCGTTGGTAGACGAACGTGCGCCGAGATAGGTGTGGCGGCGTAGTAGGGGGAGGTGTCACATATTCATCAAGACGCAGTGACAATTTCGTAGAAAAAGTCTCCGCTGAAGTTGCGCAGAAAACTCGCCAGCTCCAACCTGGTTTACTTTCTGTGCAGTGGTTATTTGACTGACCAGTGCACAGTGCGCACACATCGAAACCTCACAGGCAGATTTCCAGAATGTCATGCACATTTCAACGCAATAAATAATTACAGCAAACACTACTTCATGTAACTATCTGAATCATGACATAAATGATGGTATCTATATCGATTGTCCTGATGTCAGATTAAAGGCGTAATGGAAACTCGACCTGGCTTAATCAATGCAGCTGAATGTGATGCAAACTAACGACTTCACATCTTTCTCAGCCAACCACATATATAACGCTTGCGTTCTATGCTCGGTAAGGCCGCTTGTGTACTGGACGCGAAACAAATTTTTCGCACGACTGATTACAGTCAAAGTCAATGCAAAGACGAATACAGGCGTCTGTTTATTCTTCTGTTTTCTTCCGTTGAAGATAGACTGCCGTCTTTATTTGGTCTCTCGTTTGAAAATTGGTCAGATGGATCGAACAGATTCACGCTTTATTTCCACTCCAGAGATAAAATAGGCTTAAAAAAAAAAAGTTCTTGTAGTCAGTGACCAAATCAATTCCATGACCATTGACATTGTGAATTAAATATCGCATGCACGATCAAGAATGTCCGACGTGAAATGCTCCATGAACGGCAGCCAGCAAAAAGTGAAAGTAGACACAGTAGAGAACAGATTTATAACAAAATAAAGAATAAAAATATAACACCAACAAACAGAACATCCAAAAAAGATGGCCCGCAAAAAAATATATCGCAGTGTTCATTGGATGTTCTGTTTGTTGTTAAAATGTTTCTTTTTTATTCTTTATTTCGTTATCAATCTGTTCTAATCGTCGTCTTTTTTTTTAGCTGTCAGACACGGAGTGTTTCGCATTAAATGTTCGACAGGCATTGTACATTGTACCGCGCCAATGTCGACTCACTTTATTGAGCAGAGCTTAAACAGAACCATTGGTGAAATTCTAGGTACTCAAATTGAAGAACTGAGCCCTCTTATCAGAACTTTCATGCTAAATATCTAAAAGATTCAGTAGATTTGAAGAAATTAAAAACAATAATCGACTGTCGGACACGAGCAACGCAATCTGTCATGCAAAAAATTTGTTTCGCGTCCAGTGTGCAAGCAGCTTAATACCACTGTCATTGTCACTTACAAAAGTAGGTTTTGTCATTTTTAGTGGGGAAAAGGAGTACAGCCTGATTGCTATGATCTCGTACTGAGTGAAGATCATATATTGAAAATAAATGTGTAATGTATCTTGCATTCTTGTCCATGCATGTAATTGACGAAATTTTAAGCAGCCACAGGGTGTAATAATAGAAACACGTTTCTCTTCCCAATGATGCAGACAGAGGAAATAAATTAGCAACCGTCCTATTTCATTCCAAATTCATAAGTTTGAATTTCTCCTCTCTCTTTGTTACTTGCGCTGGAAGGAAGGACAGAGGCGGGACAGAGGAGTGCTTCCGCCAGGCTACGCCGGCACGAAATTGCAACATACGCTTGGACACACTCCGTTGGCGCGGCGCGCTTTCTATTTGCCGCGCCTGCGCCTGGTCTACGAATTTAGAGCCCCATGTATGCAATTTTTATAACAATTGGAAAATAAAATACATTCCTCATAAAAATGAGCATTTTCGAGAAGTGCTCTGCAATATCATTAACAAAACGAAAACGCTAATTGTACAAAGCAAATGCATTCTCGGAAATGCTTTTTAGTTTTTGAGAAGCACCCGCATAATTTGTATCATCCTGAAAATGCTAAAGTAATCCTCTACTTTGCGTTTGCATTTTCAAGTCCATGTAGGCACTGTTTTCATTTGCAAGAAGTGCCCGCAATATCACTAACAAAACCAAATGAAAAACGCTAAACTCATAAAGCAAATACATTCTCGGAAATGTGTTTTCTTTTTCAAGAAGCAGAGACAATATCTGTCTCACAATTAAATCGCTAATGCAGTTCACCACTTTCGTGTCATTTTCGTGACAGACTGCCCTGCCTGGCTTTGCATTTTCGATTTTGAAGTCCCACGCGCTTTTCCTATCAAAATTTAAAAGAAAATACCCTCCCTAGTTGGGTGTGTCCTGTTGGTAAGAACGTGGGACTTCCCCCACAATTCGGAATACGGATTGAATATTAACAAATACAAGCGATCTCATTGGTAATCAATCAGAGGGAAACTCCTGATGTGCTCACCAAAGCAAGAGAAGGCTATTCATAGAGTTTCAAATGGGCTAAATGTATAATTGGTGCCCCGATTGCCGATGCACCAGTAAGACAAACAGAAAAAAGTGTTTGAGGTTGCAAGGGAACTGTATCAAAAACTAGACAATACCCGCAGAAATTGTAAGAGTGGGCCTGGCCTTTGCAGGTGGGGACACAAGAGTGCCCTGGGATGCTGCTGGGACTACTCAATAATCTATTTTGTCTCTGTATGTATTTTTTTAGATGTAAAGAAACACTAAAAACGGTGTTTAGTTGCAGTTCAGAGGTGAGGAAGAAGGTGCATTAACTTTGCAAAGAGCCTTTTACATTACAATTTAAAATTTGTCCTTGACGGGTGGCTAGTTGTCAAGCTGGGGGGGGAGGGGGTTGACTGAGGTGGTGTTGGGCAGGAACTCAGTCCATTCACAGGACCTGCAACAGATGCTTCTGTACCCTTTTCTGGATGGCAGGAGGGTAAACAGGCCATGAGAATGACGGTGAACATCCTTGATGATGTAGGCAGCACTGTTGGTAGGTCTCCATCAGGAAGGGGAGAGGGGCACCAATTATTCTGCTGGCTGTCTTTACAATTCTGTTAAGCTGCCTTTGTTCATATGCCTTGCAGCTCCTGAACCAAGAAGTGAAGCTGAATGTCAAGATGCTTTCAGTGATGCCCATGTAGAAGGTGTTGAGGTGAGGAGTGGGGAAACTTTCAACTACAAAACCCAAAACCAGTGAAATTGGCACGTTATGTAAATCGTAGATAGAAACAGAATACAATGATTTGCAAATCCTTTTTCAACTTATATCAATAGAATACACTGCAAAGACAAGATGTTTAATGTTAAAACTGAGAAACTTAATTATTTTTTTTGCAAATAATCATTAACTTAGAATTTAAAGGCAGCAAAACATTGCAAAAAAGTTGGCACAGGGGCCTTTTTACCACTGTGTTACATCGCCTTTCCTTTTAACGGCACTAAGTTAACATTTGGGAACTGAGGAGACCAATTATTGAAGCTTTTAAGGCGGAACTCTTTCCCATTCTTGCTTGATGTACAGCTTAAGTTGTGTTCAACAGTCCGGGGTCTCCGTTGTCGTATTTTACGCTTCATAATGCGCCACACATTTTCAATGGGAGACAGGTCTGGACTACAGGCAGGCCAGTCTAGCGCCCGCACTCTTTTACTACGAAGCCATGCTATTGTAACACATGCAGAAAGTGGCTTGACGTTGTCTTGCTGAAATAAGCAGGGGTGTCCATGAAAAAGACGTTGCTATGATGGCAACATATGTTGCTCCAAAACCTGTATGTACATTTCAGCATTAATGGTGCCTTCACATATGTGTAAGTTGCCCATGGCTTGGGCACTAATACACCCCCCGTACCATCACAGATGCTGGCTTTTGAACTTTGTGCCTATAACAGTCCGGATGGTTCTTTTCCTCTTTGGTCCGGAGGACACGACGTCCACAGTTTCCAAAAACAATTTGAAATGTGGACTCGTCAGACCACAGAACACTTTTCCACTTTGCATCAGTCCATCTTAGATGAGCTTGGGCCCAGCGAAGCCGGTTGCATTTCAGGGTGCTGTTGATAAATGGCTTTCGCTTTGCATTGTAGAGTTTTAACTTGCACTTGCAGATGTAGCGACGAACTGTAGTTACTGACAGTGGTTTTCTGAAGTGTTCCTGAGCCCCTGTGGTGATGTCCTTTACACACACTGATGTCGGTTTTTGATGCAGTACCGCCTGAGGGATCGAAGGTCACGGGCATTCAATGTTGGTTTTCGGCCTTGTCGCTTATGTGCAGTGATTTCTCCAGATTCTCTTTTGACGATATTACGGACCATAGATGATGTAATCCCTAAATTTCTTGCAATAGCTGATTGAGGAATGTTGTTTTTAAACTGTTCGACAATCAGCTCACGCATTTGTTCACTAAGTGGTGACCCTCGCCCCATCCTTGTTTGTGAATGACTGAACATTTCAGGGAAGCTGCTTTTATACCCAATCATGGCACCCACCTGTTCCCAATTAGCCCGTTCACCTGTGGGATGTTCAAAATAAGTGTTTGATGAGCATTCCTCAACTCTCTCAGTCTTTTTTGCCACTTGTGCCAGCTTTTTTGAAGCATGTTGCAGGCATCAAATTCCAAATGAGCGAATTTCTGATGGGACACTTTGTCAAAGAGAAAATTTATTAAAACATAGAAGCATACATTGAGTTTGGCGGTATCCAAATTTTGTACTGCAAAAAAACTATTAACAAGTAGTAAAACAAGTTTGAATGCACTAATAAACATGTACAACACTACCCATCTGCTGGCTGGGCCATGTCCAGCAGATGGACACAACAAGGATGTGTTCGAGCCGAAATCTTGTACAGTATAAACCATGACAAAATAAAAAAAATGATGTCCGCTATGTCAAAATACAATAACCGGCTGTTGATAACTGTAGTAAGTGTGCAGAAAACCTGATTGAACACATTAATCGGGATAAGAGATGAAAATGTGGTCAATCAGGGTCTGCTTTTCAGTTGTAGGACCGGAGACGAGGTGACTATGTCCTCTGGACAGAAACATTTAGAAAGAAGGTCTTCATTGAAATCTCCACAAACAACAATTAGCTGACAACCCATGAGATCCAAGGAGTCCAGGAGTCCAACCCATTAAAACCCAGGAGAATCCAAGGAGGCTGCATGTTTGAAACATGTTGAGGGGGTAGTTTGGTGGTCACAGCAAAGTCAAAGTCACAGTCAAAGCTGTGACTGGGCGCTCAATTTTGAGAACGGCAAACTCATGGTCAGGTGCATTCTGAATGTACCTGCGCGGCCCTGCTTCAAGAGTGCTCCTGTAGGACATTGCAACTCCAGCTCCATTCTTGGTGGCCATGTCTGGTCTGTTTTCGTAACAGAACATGTCATATCCCTCCAACTCGAATCCCGGAGATACAGACAATCCAGAAAAATGTCTCTCAGAGAAGCATAATATGTCATCAAGCTGAAGCTCATGATGACATTTTATGTCCTCAATGTGGGATGGAAGCCCCTTCAATGTTGGTCCAGTGGTGGCTGGCAACTTGATGAAGTGCAACTGTGGTGTGAAGGACCGGGAGGATAAGCAACTGATAGTTGCCATTGCTGTCTTAATGTTGGGATCAGCATAGATTTTCTTCTCGTCAAAGTTTGTGATCTGCAGACCTTGAAAAGGATTTGTCCTGCTGAGTGCAACTTACAATATCCCCAGTACAAAAATATTCTTTTATGACACCACTGCAGAAATCACTGTTATGCCTTGCACTTTGTGAGCCGTACAGCTAAAAGCTAACTTGATCGGGAACTGTCGACGAACCACTCCCCTTTGGCTCATGGGCTCCTCGACCTTCTCAATGTAAACTAGCCTATCCGTTGGACCTAGAACCTGATCCCTTAACTTCTGACCTGCTATGGGATTATCCAAATCCAGTCCGATCACCTTAACGGTTTCATGGCAGTATTTGGGATTGTACCTAAAGTGCCATTGACGAGGCCATCCTCAATGTTAATGTTCCTCGTCACCATGACACGTGCGCCCAAAGCTGCTTGGATGTTGTCAACCAAATCCCTCTTGTTGCCCTTGAACCCTGACATTCTTATCATTCGCCCCATCCAGGGATCCTTTCGGTTATCTTCTGCTTGAACGTCAATAACATTCAAGCCAAGGGCTGCGACGGTTGTGGTGTTGTGAAGGTCCACCTCTTTGTTTGTCGCAAAAATATGGAGGGCATCAGCTAGGCAATCTTTGATGTCAAGACATCCTGCATTAGCAGAACTTTGTCATTGACAGAAAGCGGTTCAGTCTTGAGTTTTGTACGCTGCCTGTTCAACAGCTCGGCGAAAGAACAATCATCTCTCTGTTGCATGATCTGTGTCAAGGTGACCATCTGGAAATGACTCCGGAGGTCAAGGACATCGCCCTCACACTCACTAAGCAGCTTGGCCCTGCCAAGGGGCAGCAGTTGATAGAAGTCGCCAACAACTAAGACTGACATCCCTCCAAAAGGTCTCTTGTTGCCTTTGATTTGCTGCAACCGCCAGTGCACATAGGCAAAGAGTTCCATGGAAATCATCGAGATCTCGTCAATTATCAAAATTTCCGCATTTGACAGGGACGCTCTCACATCATCCAGCGCGTTACTAAGTCCCTGGTATGGCGGTTTCAATTTCTTGGGAAGCTTCAAAATTGCATGAAAGGTTTTTCCTGAGATGTTGAAGGCAGCAGTCCCAGTGAACACTGTCGGAGAACTGCAGGCGTGGAGATTTCTGCCTCATCACGGAACCGGGGAAGATCCCGCAGAATCTTGGTAGATCCCTGAAAAATGCACTTAATAAAGTGGGATTTCACACAGCCAGCTCCCCCAGACACAGAGTAGAAAAATGGTTGGGGATTAAGACCCCAGACACGTTGCGAGCACCATTCACGAATGGTGTAGAAAATTGATGCTTGCCTCTCGTTCAGACTACGGTACATATTCAGGGCTCAATTTGGGGACCTGAATGGCAGGCATGGCTGCACTGTCATTGGCAGCAACCCCAAAATTGGGGATCGGCTCTTCGTCTTCATCGCCTATGGGCTTGCGCTGAGCTTCACATTCCAAGCGGTTCAGGTCAGCCTCTGCTGGAAAAGTGTGCCACGCATTGAGCACCGGACCTTTTTTTTCCAACTGCTCGAGCGCTTTTTCCACTCCGACACCCCCACCTTCGTAGAGTTCTCTATAGAAATCTACAAGGCATTTCACGCTGTTGTAGAACTGCTCATATGTCAGATGGACCTCGGTTCGCAGTTCTTCATCTGCTCTGTGTGGATAGTACAACTTGAGCAGGCGCCGGTAAAACTTCTCTGGATGTTTTTTCTCAGAGCAGTGAGTGAAACGGATGTTGGCAGGTTTGGCAGTCCGCCTCTGGATGAAGCCCATGTCACTTTGCAGAGCAATCACGTTTGGGCCTTGTACTTGCAGACCATTTACAACCCTCCACTGGGATGCAAATTTGGCCAGACACATGTATTGAAAGGCCGCGGTTTCAGGTCTGAGCAAATACTTCTCGGGTAAGACCGACATCTAAATGTCCTCTGCGTTGTCAGCCATGTCTTTAAGTCTACTCATGGGTAGACTCATTTTTATCCTCGTCCTCATCGGTTTGGGGGAAAACAACATTGCGCGAGTATATTTTGAGGGGAAGGCTGCACACTTGAGCCACTGCTTCCTGTGAGCTGACCTCTCTATTTTTAGAGTACATCTGCATGATCTACCGCATCTGGTCGCATTTGTTCACATCAGACGTCGTTTTCTTTTTGCGCACATCGTCAATGACCAAGTTAAGCAACTCTGTCATCTCATGTTCTGGTACATGTCTGGTACATGATGCAACTGAAGTTATCAAGCACATATTGGATGTCCATATTGGCGTTCCATGGACGCAACAAATGAAGATGATATCCATTGACCCAACAGTCCTTCTGCTCACGCTTCATCATCACCACCTTTGCGGACATATGTAAGGTACTCTTGATGAGTCATCTTACATTTGGCTAACAAGGACGACAAATCCACAAATGAGGTTTTTGCGTCCATGAGAAGCTCCCTGACTGGTTTGAGCTTCTCCCTGGCCTCTTGCTGCTTCTTCGCCAGTACCTTCTTCTTCTTGGCAGCCACCTTCTGATCTAGTTGCTGCCTCTGGTCATCATGGCATTGGTACTTGTCATCTATATCGTCCTCGTCAAAGTCCCACACCGAGGGGGTGATGAAGGTCTTTGACATGGGAAGCTTGGGGATCCAAAATCTGCTAGAAACATTACCTTTTCTTGCATGATTTGGAGTGATTGCGGCTGTGAATTTGAACCTCCGACACAATCTGGTGGAGCTCGGGGTCTACTCTGCCATCAGGCATCTGGCAGCATATGTAGCTGTCGATGAACTGTATGGCATCATCACAGCACTCTGGATCTTCAATCACAGGCATGTCTTTAATCCAAACTAACGTGAATGTGGGGACTACCTCTGGCCTGGAACTCTACACAATAAAAAAGCCCAGGATCAGATCTCTCATGAGAGCATCTACCCTTTTGGCAAACATTTGCATGACAGTGACTAGGTTGCTGCGGAGAATGTCGCATTTGTCATTCCAGTCGATCTCTGAAAAATCGACCAGCTGGCCTTGTTGGGCTTTTATGGCCTCAATCACTTCAGGCTATCTCATCTCAGTGGCGGAAAATGTGAGAAAAAAGGTTAGCTTGCCCAACTGTCTCACCATAGCGCGGAGATCATGCAACGATTTCTCCCAGTATGCTGGTGTGCCTCTAAGGGGCTGCATAAAACGGGTGGCTTCCTTGTGTTGGATGAGCTTTTCCAACTGTAGAGGCTAAAGAATAATTCATAGTGATAAATACAGTTAACATGATTAAAATGTGTTAAAAAGAGGCATAATTTTACATACAGAATGTAAGATACATTATTTGATGATTATATAGAGTTTACTGATGCATAATTTCATTTAGAAGTTCATATAATGGTTAAAAATGATAAAAGCATATTAGAATTCATGTTTTATGTGATTTAATACATGTTGATAAAAAAGTGTACTTGTCCTTTAAGACCGCATACGTATGCAAAATATTCTGTTGATTTGGATTACTCTCAGTTTGTGCTTGAGAGCTACGAAAGCAAATGGTTTTCTTACCTTCCTATCGGTGATTAGTCATCAGTTACAGCAAGTGTATTAGCCAGCCACATTCTTTGTATGTCAGTGGAATTATATTTTTTGAAACTGAGTAATAAACCGAAGATTTTTTCTTTTTTCAAATCAACGTTTCTGAAGTGGATTTTTTACGAACTTTGTAGCTGGGCTAATAGTGGATACTACCTGTGGAATGTAACTTCTTGCTATCATTAGATAACCGAGTAAGCCATTGCAAAATCTTAAGACAATTCGAACCTCTACACCAACTCTTCTTCCTCCTGAAACATTCTGTTGCTAATCACTCTGCCACCTTTGGTATGTTTTCCCTTCCGCGTCTGTATCAACATGCTGTTGTTGGCGTCGTTTGTTTCCGTGACAAACTGCGCAAAGAAAAAGTAACTTTGATCCTGCGCAAAGCAGGATCCACGCAAAACAGCCTAGTGTTGAAATACATGCTGGGAGACAATTTAATTTCTCTGTCTTCATCCCCCGTGTTTGGCTGTTTGGGAAAGCCAAAGCCTCAAACTTTGGTATGCTGAAAAAACCCACCGGTCTGTTCCCTTGAGCGGGAGCGAAGCTGAAAATTCCGTCACCATACGAGAAAAGTTCCAGCGCAACGTCGGGGGGCTGCATGCACATGTCGAGAGCCAGACCAGGTCTGAGCTCCTCCTTCTCATCGGGTTGCTGATTTGAATCGTTTGCAGCAGCTTCCTTTTCCCCCAAGTCTGCAACATTGTCAGTCAGTGCATCATCGCCTGGCTCATCGTCTAAAACATTTTCGAACGTCGCACTCTTGTCAATAACTCCGTGTCTGTATTCTGGATGAGTCACTTTAAGCGTCCTCAATCCGGCTAGCACATTCTGGATGTTAACCTTGTAAAAGTGCTGATGGCCTTTGTATTTGATTTTGCGTTTCAGCTTCACCTGTAAGAGCTGAGCTTCAGCGCTGGGCCTGGGAAGAGCGTTGCCTATAGTTTCCACCTCCGACGAAATGCAAACTACAGCACTTTGAACAGGCCCTTGCCGTCCTTTAGGCAAAGCCACTATTTTGGCAAACGGCAGGACTTTCGCAAGCAAATGCCATTCCAAAACATTACATCACGTCAGCTGAGGGGGAATGGGTGCCAACGCCATATTATTAGCAACAGCGATGGATGGCATCTTCCCTCTAGCTAAGTGGCTGTCACAGTTGTGACAGATTCACTCAGACAGCCGCTCTCACGGAGCTCTGCAAGGAACAGAGAATGAGGAATACATACATGGACGTACAGTCCAGTCAAGCAAGTGGCAGCTATGCGCCTGTCTTTAGTGTACTTGCCTCTGTTGCAACGTGTGACCTGATTAGGAAATTCAGTCCTGTGACACACAATGCAAACAAGTGTGGGTCCGTGTCGAATTCTTTCACGGAATGTAGTAACTGCTGTGTCCAGTGCAGAACTGACAGCATGCCGAATAGGTTCAGCAGTCTTGCAGCTTGAGATGGACACGAACCTCTGCTTGATCCTCAAGGCACACTGCACAGTTTATGATGAAGGCGATGTGCCGCAATAGTGTGGCAAGCCTTTTGATAAAGTTTGAACAGTTTCAAGTGACGTCTCCTAAATTCGGCGTCTTGTTGATATTTTTCACGGCGATGTCTCTTCTGCCGCTGCTGGAAAGCAAGGTCCGTGCTGTACCTCTCCCTCAGGTACTTTCTCATTAAGCATTTTTGTCTGCATTTAAATGCAGTCCTGTACCTCTGGGAGATATAGGTCTTCTTTTGTTGGCGGTGCTGACAGTGTTGTCCATATTTTGCCTTCATTGTCTGCAATTTCTTCAGGCGAAATTCTGAACAACTGGCATATTTTAGTTTTTTCAGACTGACTTATACCAGTGGTTCTCTTGCCACCTTTTCCAGGGGATAGACAATTGTCGTCGTTCATACTTGCTGGACGCAAAGGCTTTCTTCTTTTTTGAAAGATCCTGGTCTGTTTTCTGAAGCACTCTGCCAACTTCATTCCGGGTCTGTGGAATGTCAGCTTCAACACACAGTGGTTCTGGCACAGCATCTGGAGCAATTGCGACATCGGCAACCGGTCCAGGGGTGTCATTCTCAAGTGAAGCGGAACTTGCGATGTCCTTTTCAACACACAGTGGTTCTGGTAAAGCTGCTGGAACAATTGCTACATTGGAAGCCAGTCCAAAGATGTCACTGTGGTCACTGTCAAATGAAATGGGAATGAGCTAACAGCTCCCATGAGGGCCACGATGTTCAAAGAGCTTATGCAAGTGGTCAGCCAGATCACTCAAGTGATGAAAAGTCAGCATGATTGCAGTGCCACAATAATGTGGTAAACCAACAGCAGATCTTGAGTGAGAATCAAAGAAACCATAGCAGCCCTTGTCGTCGCGAAACACAGCAAAGCATTCCGGAGTAACCATCAGAATTACATGGCAGACATCTTGTGCCAAGCACTGAAGTTGTGTGGCAAGGGGAAGTACTGCGTCACTTTGCAGACTGCCTTCTGCAACTGTGAGCGGTCCAAGCGTGCGATCCGAAGCGTTCATGGTTACGCGGTAAGAATTTCTGTCCGTGAAAACATGCTTCAGCATCTCCTCAACGTTTAAGTAGTCACGCACTGACGGTCGCGTGAAAAAGTGCCATACCAGCGATCCTGCTGAGAGAGGGAGGCTCTCACTGTGTGGATCCGCTGGATCGGTCTGGTGGCTGACTCCTAAAATGTAATGAAATAATGCAATTTTTGTTCAATCCCTCAGTTTTGAGTCTATCATTTCTGATGATGCAACCACTCACAGATCAAGATGAATCGCATCTCAGTGGCTCGACTGGAAGAATTATGGACTCAGCAATTCAAATGTGATTTTCCTGAGAAAGCTCAAGAAGAGCATTTGGAAATGTCCAAGGAAGACCAGCTGTTCATGGACAGAGTCTCTGAATGAGCTAAGCTGGTTGACGGCCACTACTCTATTAGTCTACCGTTGAAGAACAAAGACGTAAAAATGCCCAACAACAGAGCGGTGGCAGAGCAACGAGCGCTCAATATGAAGAAGAAGCTTCAGAGAAACCAGACGTTCAAGGAAGACTATATTAGCTTCATGAATGACATGATCAAGAAGGGCTATGCTGTAAAAGTCCCAGATGAAGAATTAAACCGGAGCGACGGAAAGGTTTGGTTTATCCCGCATCACGGCGTCTACCACCCTAAGAAGCAAAAAATACGAGTGGTATTCGACTGTGGAGCTTCGTATCAAGGAACCACACTCAACGAACAACTACTGCAAGGGCCTGACATGACAAGCAGTCTGATTGGCGTCTTAACAAGGTTCCGTGAAGAGCAAGTTGCAATAATGGCGGATGTGGAATCAATGTTCCACCAGGTGAAAGTTCCACCAGAAGATGTTGACCTTCTCAGGTTCCTGTGGTGGCCAGATGGTGATTCTCACAAGAGCTGCAAGAAACCAGGATGGAGGTCCACTTGTTTGGTGCCACCTCCTCACCAAGCTGCGCTAGTTATGCCTTGAGAAGGTGTGCCGAAGATAACAAGAACAATTTTGATGCAGCCGTAGTGGATACAGTCTTAAATAATTTCTATGTTGATGACTGTTTGAGATCAGTTGCCTCTAAACAAGAAGCAGTCAAACTACACCAAGACTTGAAGGCCATCTGTCAAACAGGAGGATTTAGACTTACGAAATGGATGACCAACAACCGGGATGTGTTGTCAAGCATTCCATAAGAGGACCGGGCAACAGAAGTCAAAGACCTCGACCTTGACCAGGATTCACTCCCCATTGAGAGAGCTTTGGGGGTACAATGGTGTATCCAGTCAGATCAGTTCAAGTTCCACGTGAACATCCAGCAGAAGCCTCTCACCAGAAGGGGAATCTTATCAATGATGAGTTCAGTCTACGACCCACTGGGGATGTTGTCTCCAGTCATACTGCCTGCCAGAAATGTCCTGCAAGAACTGTGCAGACTGAGAACAGGATGGGACGATGCTGTGCCGGACCATCTTGCACAACAATGGTCAACGTGGATTGAAGAGCTTCAGCAGCTCACCGACTTTGGAGTGGATCGGTGCTTCAAGCCACAAGAGTTTGGAGAAACAGTGGAGGCTCGACTACATCACTTTAGTGACGCGAGCGAAACAGGCTACGGTACTGTCACTTACCTAGTCCAAAAGAACAGCAGCAACCAAATACACTGCTCATTTGTCTTGGGAAAGGCAAGGGTCACCCCTCTCAAGCCCACGACTATCCTACGGTTGGAGTCGACGGCGGCCACCTTAGCTGTGAAGGTGGATGTCATGCTAAAGAAAGAACTACAGCTGCCACTGTCAGATTCCAAGTTCTGGACAGACAGCACCGCCGTACTCAAGTACATAGCAAATGAGAACATTAGATTTAAGACATTCGTGGCGAACAGGGTAGCTACCATCCTACAAGCATCAAGAGTGGAGCAATGGAGCTACATCAACACTCAGTTAAATCCAGCTGATTACGCCTCCAGGGGGCAAAAGGTGAGCACCTTCACGCAGAACAAAGTATGGATCTCAGGGCCTGCCTTCCTCAGCAAGCCAGAAAGGGAATGGCCAGACAAGCCTGATCATTTAGAGGAGCTTACAGTAGCAGATCCTGAGGTCAAGAAAGGCATCCTTGTTAATGCTACAACAGTAGAAGAAGGCCCTGATGCAATGCAACAACTAACGGAATACTTCTCTTCATGGATTCGGCTAAAGAAGGCAGTGGCGTGGCTCACTCGAGTCAAAGGAACCCTAGTAAACCTGTCAAAAAAGAGAAAAGAAATGAACGGATTTTACAAGGATCAAGAACAAGTAAATAAAGGAATGACAAGCTACAAGAGGAGTCTTAAACAGACTTACCTGACCGTGGACGATCTGCGACAAGCTGAGCTGGATATCATCCGCCACTGTCAGCAAAAGAAGTTCCAAGAGGAAATGTCTGCTCTTCAGTGAAAAGAGCCCGTCAAGAAAGGTAGTCGAATCTACAGACTGAATCCGCAACTTCAAGAGGGAATCCTTCGCGTTGGGGGGAGGCTCAGTCGAGCATCCATGCCAGCCGAAGCCAAGCACCCAATGCTCCTGCCTAAAGACCATTGCGTGGCTACTCTGATTCTTCAGGATGCACATGAGCGGCTGGGACACAGTGGACGTAATCATGTCTTGTCTCATGTACGTCAAAGATACTGGATTATCAATGCTCCCTCAACAATCAGGAAAATGCTGTCTCGCTGTACTACCTGTCGAAGACAACATGGTGCATCAGGTACACAAATGATGGCGGACTTACCAAGAAACAGAGTCGTGCCGGACGAACCACCTTTCACAAGAAGTGGAGTGGATCTGTTTGGACCATTCAATGTAAAACGTGGAAAATCGTCTGTAAAAAGGTATGGTGTCATATTTACCTGCCTCGCAAGTCGTGCAGTCCACATTGAAATGGCAACATCGCTGGAAACAGACTCCTTTATTCATGCTCTGCGTCGCTTCATCGCAAGGAGAGGTCAAGTGAAGGAGATGCGATCCGATAATGGGACTAACTTCATCGGAGCTGACCGCGAGCTCAGAAAGGCTATAAAGGAGTGGAATGTTTCACAAATCGAAAACAGCTTGCTCCAACGTGACATCAAATGGATATTTAATCCACCATCCGGTTCACACCATGGAGGGGTGTGGGAGAGAATCATCCGCTCCATCAGAAAGATCATGGTTGCTGTTCTAAGAGAACAAACCTTGGATGAAGAAGGTCTTCAAACATTTTTCTGTGAATGTGAGGCCATTTTGAACGGTAGGCCTATCACCATGCCTTCAAATGATATAAATGATTTGGAAGCTCTCACCCCACAGCACTTGTTGCTACTGAAGACTCAACCCAACTTACCACCGGGACTCTTCCGGAAAGAGGACACCTACGCGCGTAGAAGATGGAGGCAGGTCCAGTATATAAGCAATCTATTTTGGAAGCGCTGGACCAAGGAGTATCTGCCTCTACTCCAGAAAAGACAGAAATGGTACCATCCATCACGAAACTTCATCCCAGGAGATGTAGTCTTGATCGTTGACGACTCAGCACCTAGGGCATCCTGGCTGATGGGAAGGATCGTCAAGACTATGGAGGATGAGCATGGAATGGTCCGCAAGGTTCGAGTTAAGACAGACACTAATGAGCTTGAGAGGCCGATAACGAAGCTCTGCTTACTTCAAGAAGCAGTGTGAGAAGGACTGTTATTTACCTGAGTGTTACTCAGAAGAAAGACACTCTAAGTAGAAGACGTTCTTTGGATAAGTTGTAATTGCTCCTACCCTAGAAAGTACTTAGGGGCCGGGTATGTAGAGGCTAAAGAATAATTCATAGTGATAAATACAGTTAACATGATTAAAATGTGTTAAAAAGAGGGATAATTTTACATACAGAATGTAAGATACATTATTTGATGATTATATAGAGTTTACTGATGCATAATTTCATTTAGAAGTTCATATAATGGTTAAAAATGATAAAAGCATATTAGAATTCATGTTTTATGTGATTTAATACATGTTGATAAAAAAGTGTACTTGTCCTTTAAGACCGCATACGTATGCAAAATATTCTGTTGATTTGGATTACGCTCAGTTTGTGCTTGAGAGCTACGAAAGCAAATGGTTTTCTTACCTTCCTATCGGTGATTAGTCATCAGTTACAGCAAGTGTATTAGCCAGCCACATTCTTTGTATGTCAGTGGAATTATATTTTTTGAAACTGAGTAATAAACCGAAGATTTTTTCTTTTTTCAAATCGACGTTTCTGAAGTGGATTTTTTACGAACTTTGTAGCTGGGCTAATAGTGGATACTACCTGTGGAATGTAACTTCTTGCTATCATTAGATAACCGAGTAAGCCATTGCAAAATCTTAAGACAATTCGAACCTCTACACCAACTCTTCTTCCTCCTGAAACATTCTGTTGCTAATCACTCTGCCACCTTTGGTATGTTTTCCCTTCCGCGTCTGTATCAACATGCTGTTGTTGGCGTCGTTTGTTTCCGTGACAAACTAGGCAAAGAAAAAGTAACTTTGATCCTGCGCAAAGCAGGATCCACGCAAAACAGCCTAGTGTTGAAATACATGCTGGGAGACAATTTAATTTCTCTGTCTTCATCCCCCGTGTTTGGCTGTTTGGGAAAGCCAAAGCCTCAAACTTTGGTATGCTGAAAAAACCCACCGGTCTGTTCCCTTGAGCGGGAGCGAAGCTGAAAATTCCGTCACCATACGAGAAAAGTTCCAGCGCAACGTCGGGGGGCTGCATGCACATGTCGAGAGCCAGACCAGGTCTGAGCTCCTCCTTCTCATCGGGTTGCTGATTTGAATCGTTTGCAGCAGCTTCCTTTTCCCCCAAGTCTGCAACATTGTCAGTCAGTGCATCATCGCCTGGCTCATCGTCTAAAACATTGTCGAACGTCGCACTCTTGTCAATAACTCCGTGTCTGTATTCTGGATGAGTCACTTTAAGCGTCCTCAATCCGGCTAGCACATTCTGGATGTTAACCTTGTAAAAGTGCTGATGGCCTTTGTATTTGATTTTGCGTTTCAGCTTCACCTGTAAGAGCTGAGCTTCAGCGCTGGGCCTGGGAAGAGCGTTGCCTAGTTTCCACCTCCGACGAAACGCAAACTACAGCACTTTGAACAGGCCCTTGCCGTCCTTTAGGCAAAGCCACTATTTTGGCAAACGGCAGGACTTTCGCAAGCAAATGCCATTCCAAAACATTACATCACGTCAGCTGAGGGGGAATGGGTGCCAACGCCATATTATTAGCAACAGCGATGGATGGCATCTTCCCTCTAGCTAAGTGGCTGTCACAGTTGTGACAGATTCACTCAGACAGCCGCTCTCACAGAGCTCTGCAAGGAACAGAGAATGAGGAATACATACATGGACGTACAGTCCAGTCAAGCAAGTGGCAGCTATGCGCCTGTCTTTAGTGTACTTGCCTCTGTTGCAACGTGTGACCTGATTAGGAAATTCAGTCCTGTGACACACGGTGCAAACAAGTGTGGGTCCGTGACGAATTCTTTCACGGAATGTAGTAACTGCTGTGTCCAGTGCAGAACTGACAGCATGCCGAATAGGTTCAGCAGTCTTGCAGCTTGAGATGGACACGAACCTCTGCTTGATCCTCAAGGCACACTGCACAGTTTATGATGAAGGCGATGTGCCGCAATAGTGTGGCAAGCCTTTTGATAAAGTTTGAACAGTTTCAAGTGACGTCTCCTAAATTCGGCGTCTTGTTGATATTTTTCACGGCGATGTCTCTTCTGCCGCTGCTGGAAAGCAAGGTCCGTGCTGTACCTCTCCCTCAGGTACTTTCTCATTAAGCATTTTTGTCTGCATTTAAATGCAGTCCTGTACCTCTGGGAGATATAGGTCTTCTTTTGTTGGCGGTGCTGACAGTGTTGTCCATATTTTGCCTTCATTGTCTGCAATTTCTTCAGGCGAAATTCTGAACAACTGGCATATTTTAGTTTTTTCAGACTGACTTATACCAGTGGTTCTCTTGCCACCTTTTCCAGGGGATAGACAATTGTCGTCGTTCATACTTGCTGGACGCAAAGGCTTTCTTCTTTTTTGAAAGATCCTGGTCTGTTTTCTGAAGCACTCTGCCAACTTCATTCCGGGTCTGTGGAATGTCAGCTTCAACACACAGTGGTTCTGGCACAGCATCTGGAGCAATTGCGACATCGGCAACCGGTCCAGGGGTGTCATTCTCAAGTGAAGCGGAACTTGAGATGTCCTTTTCAACACACAGTGGTTCTGGTAAAGCTGCTGGAACAATTGCTACATTGGAAGCCAGTCCAAAGATGTCACTGTGGTCACTGTCAAATGAAATGGGAATGAGCTAACAGCTCCCATGAGGGCCACGATGTTCAAAGAGCTTATGCAAGTGGTCAGCCAGATCACTCAAGTGATGAAAAGTCAGCATGATTGCAGTGCCACAATAATGTGGTAAACCAACAGCAGATCTTGAGTGAGAATCAAAGAAACCATAGCAGCCCTTGTCGTCGCGAAACACAGCAAAGCATTCCGGAGTAACCATCAGAATTACATGGCAGACATCTTGTGCCAAGCACTGAAGTTGTGTGGCAAGGGGAAGTACTGCGTCACTTTGCAGACTGCCTTCTGCAACTGTGAGCGGTCCAAGCGTGCGATCCGAAGCGTTCATGGTTACGCGGTAAGAATTTCTGTCCGTGAAAACATGCTTCAGCATCTCCTCAACGTTTAAGTAGTCACGCACTGACGGTCGCGTGAAAAAGTGCCATACCAGCGATCCTGCTGAGAGAGGGAGGCTCTCACTGTGTGGATCCGCTGGATCGGTCTGGTGGCTGACTCCTAAAATGTAATGAAATAATGCAATTTTTGTTCAATCCCTCAGTTTTGATCCTCGCATTTCTGATGATGCAACCACTCACAGATCAAGATGAATCGCATCTCAGTGGCTCGACTGGAAGAATTATGGACTCAGCAATTCAAATGTGATTTTCCTGAGAAAGCTCAAGAAGAGCATTTGGAAATGTCCAAGGAAGACCAGCTGTTCATGGACAGAGTCTCTGAATGAGCTAAGCTGGTTGACGGCCACTACTCTATTAGTCTACCGTTGAAGAACAAAGACGTAAAAATGCCCAACAACAGAGCGGTGGCAGAGCAACGAGCGCTCAATATGAAGAAGAAGCTTCAGAGAAACCAGACGTTCAAGGAAGACTATATTAGCTTCATGAATGACATGATCAAGAAGGGCTATGCTGTAAAAGTCCCAGATGAAGAATTAAACCGGAGCGACGGAAAGGTTTGGTTTATCCCGCATCACGGCGTCTACCACCCTAAGAAGCAAAAAATACGAGTGGTATTCGACTGTGGAGCTTCGTATCAAGGAACCACACTCAACGAACAACTACTGCAAGGGCCTGACATGACAAGCAGTCTGATTGGCGTCTTAACAAGGTTCCGTGAAGAGCAAGTTGCAATAATGGCGGATGTGGAATCAATGTTCCACCAGGTGAAAGTTCCACCAGAAGATGTTGACCTTCTCAGGTTCCTGTGGTGGCCAGATGGTGATTCTCACAAGAGCTGCAAGAATACAGGATGGAGGTCCACTTGTTTGGTGCCACCTCCTCACCAAGCTGCGCTAGTTATGCCTTGAGAAGGTGTGCCGAAGATAACAAGAACAATTTTGATGCAGCCGTAGTGGATACAGTCTTAAATAATTTCTATGTTGATGACTGTTTGAGATCAGTTGCCTCTAAACAAGAAGCAGTCAAACTACACCAAGACTTGAAGGCCATCTGTCAAACAGGAGGATTTAGACTTACGAAATGGATGACCAACAACCGGGATGTGTTGTCAAGCATTCCATAAGAGGACCGGGCAACAGAAGTCAAAGACCTCGACCTTGACCAGGATTCACTCCCCATTGAGAGAGCTTTGGGGGTACAATGGTGTATCCAGTCAGATCAGTTCAAGTTCCACGTGAACATCCAGCAGAAGCCTCTCACCAGAAGGGGAATCTTATCAATGATGAGTTCAGTCTACGACCCACTGGGGATGTTGTCTCCAGTCATACTGCCTGCCAGAAATGTCCTGCAAGAACTGTGCAGACTGAGAACAGGATGGGACGATGCTGTGCCGGACCATCTTGCACAACAATGGTCAACGTGGATTGAAGAGCTTCAGCAGCTCACCGACTTTGGAGTGGATCGGTGCTTCAAGCCACAAGAGTTTGGAGAAACAGTGGAGGCTCGACTACATCACTTTAGTGACGCGAGCGAAACAGGCTACGGTACTGTCACTTACCTAGTCCAAAAGAACAGCAGCAACCAAATACACTGCTCATTTGTCTTGGGAAAGGCAAGGGTCACCCCTCTCAAGCCCACGACTATCCTACGGTTGGAGTCGACGGCGGCCACCTTAGCTGTGAAGGTGGATGTCATGCTAAAGAAAGAACTACAGCTGCCACTGTCAGATTCCAAGTTCTGGACAGACAGCACCGCCGTACTCAAGTACATAGCAAATGAGAACATTAGATTTAAGACATTCGTGGCGAACAGGGTAGCTACCATCCTACAAGCATCAAGAGTGGAGCAATGGAGCTACATCAACACTCAGTTAAATCCAGCTGATTACGCCTCCAGGGGGCAAAAGGTGAGCACCTTCACGCAGAACAAAGTATGGATCTCAGGGCCTGCCTTCCTCAGCAAGCCAGAAAGGGAATGGCCAGACAAGCCTGATCATTTAGAGGAGCTTACAGTAGCAGATCCTGAGGTCAAGAAAGGCATCCTTGTTAATGCTACAACAGTAGAAGAAGGCCCTGATGCAATGCAACAACTAACGGAATACTTCTCTTCATGGATTCGGCTAAAGAAGGCAGTGGCGTGGCTCAATCGAGTCAAAGGAACCCTAGTAAACCTGTCAAAAAAGAGAAAAGAAATGAACGGATTTTACAAGGATCAAGAACAAGTAAATAAAGGAATGACAAGCTACAAGAGGAGTCTTAAACAGACTTACCTGACCGTGGACGATCTGCGACAAGCTGAGCTGGATATCATCCGCCACTGTCAGCAAAAGAAGTTCCAAGAGGAAATGTCTGCTCTTCAGTGAAAAGAGCCCGTCAAGAAAGGTAGTCGAATCTACAGACTGAATCCGCAACTTCAAGAGGGAATCCTTCGCGTTGGGGGGAGGCTCAGTCGAGCATCCATGCCAGCCGAAGCCAAGCACCCAATGCTCCTGCCTAAAGACCATTGCGTGGCTACTCTGATTCTTCAGGATGCACATGAGCGGCTGGGACACAGTGGACGTAATCATGTCTTGTCTCATGTACGTCAAAGATACTGGATTATCAATGCTCCCTCAACAATCAGGAAAATGCTGTCTCGCTGTACTACCTGTCGAAGACAACATGGTGCATCAGGTACACAAATGATGGCGGACTTACCAAGAAACAGAGTCGTGCCGGACGAACCACCTTTCACAAGAAGTGGAGTGGATCTGTTTGGACCATTCAATGTAAAACGTGGAAAATCGTCTGTAAAAAGGTATGGTGTCATATTTACCTGCCTCGCAAGTCGTGCAGTCCACATTGAAATGGCAACATCGCTGGAAACAGACTCCTTTATTCATGCTCTGCGTCGCTTCATCGCAAGGAGAGGTCAAGTGAAGGAGATGCGATCCGATAATGGGACTAACTTCATCGGAGCTGACCGCGAGCTCAGAAAGGCTATAAAGGAGTGGAATGTTTCACAAATCGAAAACAGCTTGCTCCAACGTGACATCAAATGGATATTTAATCCACCATCCGGTTCACACCATGGAGGGGTGTGGGAGAGAATCATCCGCTCCATCAGAAAGATCATGGTTGCTGTTCTAAGAGAACAAACCTTGGATGAAGAAGGTCTTCAAACATTTTTCTGTGAATGTGAGGCCATTTTGAACGGTAGGCCTATCACCATGCCTTCAAATGATATAAATGATTTGGAAGCTCTCACCCCACAGCACTTGTTGCTACTGAAGACTCAACCCAACTTACCACCGGGACTCTTCCGGAAAGAGGACACCTACGCGCGTAGAAGATGGAGGCAGGTCCAGTATATAAGCAATCTATTTTGGAAGCGCTGGACCAAGGAGTATCTGCCTCTACTCCAGAAAAGACAGAAATGGTACCATCCATCACGAAACTTCATCCCAGGAGATGTAGTCTTGATCGTTGACGACTCAGCACCTAGGGCATCCTGGCTGATGGGAAGGATCGTCAAGACTATGGAGGATGAGCATGGAATGGTCCGCAAGGTTCGAGTTAAGACAGACACTAATGAGCTTGAGAGGCCGATAACGAAGCTCTGCTTACTTCAAGAAGCAGTGTGAGAAGGACTGTTATTTACCTGAGTGTTACTCAGAAGAAAGACACTCTAAGTAGAAGACGTTCTTTGGATAAGTTGTAATTGCTCCTACCCTAGAAAGTACTTAGGGGCCGGGTATGTAGAGGCTAAAGAATAATTCATAGTGATAAATACAGTTAACATGATTAAAATGTGTTAAAAAGAGGGATAATTTTACATACAGAATGTAAGATACATTATTTGATGATTATATAGAGTTTACTGATGCATAATTTCATTTAGAAGTTCATATAATGGTTAAAAATGATAAAAGCATATTAGAATTCATGTTTTATGTGATTTAATACATGTTGATAAAAAAGTGTACTTGTCCTTTAAGACCGCATACGTATGCAAAATATTCTGTTGATTTGGATTACGCTCAGTTTGTGCTTGAGAGCTACGAAAGCAAATGGTTTTCTTACCTTCCTATCGGTGATTAGTCATCAGTTACAGCAAGTGTATTAGCCAGCCACATTCTTTGTATGTCAGTGGAATTATATTTTTTGAAACTGAGTAATAAACCGAAGATTTTTTCTTTTTTCAAATCGACGTTTCTGAAGTGGATTTTTTACGAACTTTGTAGCTGGGCTAATAGTGGATACTACCTGTGGAATGTAACTTCTTGCTATCATTAGATAACCGAGTAAGCCATTGCAAAATCTTAAGACAATTCGAACCTCTACACCAACTCTTCTTCCTCCTGAAACATTCTGTTGCTAATCACTCTGCCACCTTTGGTATGTTTTCCCTTCCGCGTCTGTATCAACATGCTGTTGTTGGCGTCGTTTGTTTCCGTGACAAACTAGGCAAAGAAAAAGTAACTTTGATCCTGCGCAAAGCAGGATCCACGCAAAACAGCCTAGTGTTGAAATACATGCTGGGAGACAATTTAATTTCTCTGTCTTCATCCCCCGTGTTTGGCTGTTTGGGAAAGCCAAAGCCTCAAACTTTGGTATGCTGAAAAAACCCACCGGTCTGTTCCCTTGAGCGGGAGCGAAGCTGAAAATTCCGTCACCATACGAGAAAAGTTCCAGCGCAACGTCGGGGGGCTGCATGCACATGTCGAGAGCCAGACCAGGTCTGAGCTCCTCCTTCTCATCGGGTTGCTGATTTGAATCGTTTGCAGCAGCTTCCTTTTCCCCCAAGTCTGCAACATTGTCAGTCAGTGCATCATCGCCTGGCTCATCGTCTAAAACATTGTCGAACGTCGCACTCTTGTCAATAACTCCGTGTCTGTATTCTGGATGAGTCACTTTAAGCGTCCTCAATCCGGCTAGCACATTCTGGATGTTAACCTTGTAAAAGTGCTGATGGCCTTTGTATTTGATTTTGCGTTTCAGCTTCACCTGTAAGAGCTGAGCTTCAGCGCTGGGCCTGGGAAGAGCGTTGCCTAGTTTCCACCTCCGACGAAACGCAAACTACAGCACTTTGAACAGGCCCTTGCCGTCCTTTAGGCAAAGCCACTATTTTGGCAAACGGCAGGACTTTCGCAAGCAAATGCCATTCCAAAACATTACATCACGTCAGCTGAGGGGGAATGGGTGCCAACGCCATATTATTAGCAACAGCGATGGATGGCATCTTCCCTCTAGCTAAGTGGCTGTCACAGTTGTGACAGATTCACTCAGACAGCCGCTCTCACAGAGCTCTGCAAGGAACAGAGAATGAGGAATACATACATGGACGTACAGTCCAGTCAAGCAAGTGGCAGCTATGCGCCTGTCTTTAGTGTACTTGCCTCTGTTGCAACGTGTGACCTGATTAGGAAATTCAGTCCTGTGACACACGGTGCAAACAAGTGTGGGTCCGTGACGAATTCTTTCACGGAATGTAGTAACTGCTGTGTCCAGTGCAGAACTGACAGCATGCCGAATAGGTTCAGCAGTCTTGCAGCTTGAGATGGACACGAACCTCTGCTTGATCCTCAAGGCACACTGCACAGTTTATGATGAAGGCGATGTGCCGCAATAGTGTGGCAAGCCTTTTGATAAAGTTTGAACAGTTTCAAGTGACGTCTCCTAAATTCGGCGTCTTGTTGATATTTTTCACGGCGATGTCTCTTCTGCCGCTGCTGGAAAGCAAGGTCCGTGCTGTACCTCTCCCTCAGGTACTTTCTCATTAAGCATTTTTGTCTGCATTTAAATGCAGTCCTGTACCTCTGGGAGATATAGGTCTTCTTTTGTTGGCGGTGCTGACAGTGTTGTCCATATTTTGCCTTCATTGTCTGCAATTTCTTCAGGCGAAATTCTGAACAACTGGCATATTTTAGTTTTTTCAGACTGACTTATACCAGTGGTTCTCTTGCCACCTTTTCCAGGGGATAGACAATTGTCGTCGTTCATACTTGCTGGACGCAAAGGCTTTCTTCTTTTTTGAAAGATCCTGGTCTGTTTTCTGAAGCACTCTGCCAACTTCATTCCGGGTCTGTGGAATGTCAGCTTCAACACACAGTGGTTCTGGCACAGCATCTGGAGCAATTGCGACATCGGCAACCGGTCCAGGGGTGTCATTCTCAAGTGAAGCGGAACTTGAGATGTCCTTTTCAACACACAGTGGTTCTGGTAAAGCTGCTGGAACAATTGCTACATTGGAAGCCAGTCCAAAGATGTCACTGTGGTCACTGTCAAATGAAATGGGAATGAGCTAACAGCTCCCATGAGGGCCACGATGTTCAAAGAGCTTATGCAAGTGGTCAGCCAGATCACTCAAGTGATGAAAAGTCAGCATGATTGCAGTGCCACAATAATGTGGTAAACCAACAGCAGATCTTGAGTGAGAATCAAAGAAACCATAGCAGCCCTTGTCGTCGCGAAACACAGCAAAGCATTCCGGAGTAACCATCAGAATTACATGGCAGACATCTTGTGCCAAGCACTGAAGTTGTGTGGCAAGGGGAAGTACTGCGTCACTTTGCAGACTGCCTTCTGCAACTGTGAGCGGTCCAAGCGTGCGATCCGAAGCGTTCATGGTTACGCGGTAAGAATTTCTGTCCGTGAAAACATGCTTCAGCATCTCCTCAACGTTTAAGTAGTCACGCACTGACGGTCGCGTGAAAAAGTGCCATACCAGCGATCCTGCTGAGAGAGGGAGGCTCTCACTGTGTGGATCCGCTGGATCGGTCTGGTGGCTGACTCCTAAAATGTAATGAAATAATGCAATTTTTGTTCAATCCCTCAGTTTTGATCCTCGCATTTCTGATGATGCAACCACTCACAGATCAAGATGAATCGCATCTCAGTGGCTCGACTGGAAGAATTATGGACTCAGCAATTCAAATGTGATTTTCCTGAGAAAGCTCAAGAAGAGCATTTGGAAATGTCCAAGGAAGACCAGCTGTTCATGGACAGAGTCTCTGAATGAGCTAAGCTGGTTGACGGCCACTACTCTATTAGTCTACCGTTGAAGAACAAAGACGTAAAAATGCCCAACAACAGAGCGGTGGCAGAGCAACGAGCGCTCAATATGAAGAAGAAGCTTCAGAGAAACCAGACGTTCAAGGAAGACTATATTAGCTTCATGAATGACATGATCAAGAAGGGCTATGCTGTAAAAGTCCCAGATGAAGAATTAAACCGGAGCGACGGAAAGGTTTGGTTTATCCCGCATCACGGCGTCTACCACCCTAAGAAGCAAAAAATACGAGTGGTATTCGACTGTGGAGCTTCGTATCAAGGAACCACACTCAACGAACAACTACTGCAAGGGCCTGACATGACAAGCAGTCTGATTGGCGTCTTAACAAGGTTCCGTGAAGAGCAAGTTGCAATAATGGCGGATGTGGAATCAATGTTCCACCAGGTGAAAGTTCCACCAGAAGATGTTGACCTTCTCAGGTTCCTGTGGTGGCCAGATGGTGATTCTCACAAGAGCTGCAAGAATACAGGATGGAGGTCCACTTGTTTGGTGCCACCTCCTCACCAAGCTGCGCTAGTTATGCCTTGAGAAGGTGTGCCGAAGATAACAAGAACAATTTTGATGCAGCCGTAGTGGATACAGTCTTAAATAATTTCTATGTTGATGACTGTTTGAGATCAGTTGCCTCTAAACAAGAAGCAGTCAAACTACACCAAGACTTGAAGGCCATCTGTCAAACAGGAGGATTTAGACTTACGAAATGGATGACCAACAACCGGGATGTGTTGTCAAGCATTCCATAAGAGGACCGGGCAACAGAAGTCAAAGACCTCGACCTTGACCAGGATTCACTCCCCATTGAGAGAGCTTTGGGGGTACAATGGTGTATCCAGTCAGATCAGTTCAAGTTCCACGTGAACATCCAGCAGAAGCCTCTCACCAGAAGGGGAATCTTATCAATGATGAGTTCAGTCTACGACCCACTGGGGATGTTGTCTCCAGTCATACTGCCTGCCAGAAATGTCCTGCAAGAACTGTGCAGACTGAGAACAGGATGGGACGATGCTGTGCCGGACCATCTTGCACAACAATGGTCAACGTGGATTGAAGAGCTTCAGCAGCTCACCGACTTTGGAGTGGATCGGTGCTTCAAGCCACAAGAGTTTGGAGAAACAGTGGAGGCTCGACTACATCACTTTAGTGACGCGAGCGAAACAGGCTACGGTACTGTCACTTACCTAGTCCAAAAGAACAGCAGCAACCAAATACACTGCTCATTTGTCTTGGGAAAGGCAAGGGTCACCCCTCTCAAGCCCACGACTATCCTACGGTTGGAGTCGACGGCGGCCACCTTAGCTGTGAAGGTGGATGTCATGCTAAAGAAAGAACTACAGCTGCCACTGTCAGATTCCAAGTTCTGGACAGACAGCACCGCCGTACTCAAGTACATAGCAAATGAGAACATTAGATTTAAGACATTCGTGGCGAACAGGGTAGCTACCATCCTACAAGCATCAAGAGTGGAGCAATGGAGCTACATCAACACTCAGTTAAATCCAGCTGATTACGCCTCCAGGGGGCAAAAGGTGAGCACCTTCACGCAGAACAAAGTATGGATCTCAGGGCCTGCCTTCCTCAGCAAGCCAGAAAGGGAATGGCCAGACAAGCCTGATCATTTAGAGGAGCTTACAGTAGCAGATCCTGAGGTCAAGAAAGGCATCCTTGTTAATGCTACAACAGTAGAAGAAGGCCCTGATGCAATGCAACAACTAACGGAATACTTCTCTTCATGGATTCGGCTAAAGAAGGCAGTGGCGTGGCTCAATCGAGTCAAAGGAACCCTAGTAAACCTGTCAAAAAAGAGAAAAGAAATGAACGGATTTTACAAGGATCAAGAACAAGTAAATAAAGGAATGACAAGCTACAAGAGGAGTCTTAAACAGACTTACCTGACCGTGGACGATCTGCGACAAGCTGAGCTGGATATCATCCGCCACTGTCAGCAAAAGAAGTTCCAAGAGGAAATGTCTGCTCTTCAGTGAAAAGAGCCCGTCAAGAAAGGTAGTCGAATCTACAGACTGAATCCGCAACTTCAAGAGGGAATCCTTCGCGTTGGGGGGAGGCTCAGTCGAGCATCCATGCCAGCCGAAGCCAAGCACCCAATGCTCCTGCCTAAAGACCATTGCGTGGCTACTCTGATTCTTCAGGATGCACATGAGCGGCTGGGACACAGTGGACGTAATCATGTCTTGTCTCATGTACGTCAAAGATACTGGATTATCAATGCTCCCTCAACAATCAGGAAAATGCTGTCTCGCTGTACTACCTGTCGAAGACAACATGGTGCATCAGGTACACAAATGATGGCGGACTTACCAAGAAACAGAGTCGTGCCGGACGAACCACCTTTCACAAGAAGTGGAGTGGATCTGTTTGGACCATTCAATGTAAAACGTGGAAAATCGTCTGTAAAAAGGTATGGTGTCATATTTACCTGCCTCGCAAGTCGTGCAGTCCACATTGAAATGGCAACATCGCTGGAAACAGACTCCTTTATTCATGCTCTGCGTCGCTTCATCGCAAGGAGAGGTCAAGTGAAGGAGATGCGATCCGATAATGGGACTAACTTCATCGGAGCTGACCGCGAGCTCAGAAAGGCTATAAAGGAGTGGAATGTTTCACAAATCGAAAACAGCTTGCTCCAACGTGACATCAAATGGATATTTAATCCACCATCCGGTTCACACCATGGAGGGGTGTGGGAGAGAATCATCCGCTCCATCAGAAAGATCATGGTTGCTGTTCTAAGAGAACAAACCTTGGATGAATAAGGTCTTCAAACATTTTTCTGTGAATGTGAGGCCATTTTGAACGGTAGGCCTATCACCATGCCTTCAAATGATATAAATGATTTGGAAGCTCTCACCCCACAGCACTTGTTGCTACTGAAGACTCAACCCAACTTACCACCGGGACTCTTCCGGAAAGAGGACACCTACGCGCGTAGAAGATGGAGGCAGGTCCAGTATATAAGCAATCTATTTTGGAAGCGCTGGACCAAGGAGTATCTGCCTCTACTCCAGAAAAGACAGAAATGGTACCATCCATCACGAAACTTCATCCCAGGAGATGTAGTCTTGATCGTTGACGACTCAGCACCTAGGGCATCCTGGCTGATGGGAAGGATCGTCAAGACTATGGAGGATGAGCATGGAATGGTCCGCAAGGTTCGAGTTAAGACAGACACTAATGAGCTTGAGAGGCCGATAACGAAGCTCTGCTTACTTCAAGAAGCAGTGTGAGAAGGACTGTTATTTACCTGAGTGTTACTCAGAAGAAAGACACTCTAAGTAGAAGACGTTCTTTGGATAAGTTGTAATTGCTCCTACCCTAGAAAGTACTTAGGGGCCGGGTATGTAGAGGCTAAAGAATAATTCATAGTGATAAATACAGTTAACATGATTAAAATGTGTTAAAAAGAGGGATAATTTTACATACAGAATGTAAGATACATTATTTGATGATTATATAGAGTTTACTGATGCATAATTTCATTTAGAAGTTCATATAATGGTTAAAAATGATAAAAGCATATTAGAATTCATGTTTTATGTGATTTAATACATGTTGATAAAAAAGTGTACTTGTCCTTTAAGACCGCATACGTATGCAAAATATTCTGTTGATTTGGATTACGCTCAGTTTGTGCTTGAGAGCTACGAAAGCAAATGGTTTTCTTACCTTCCTATCGGTGATTAGTCATCAGTTACAGCAAGTGTATTAGCCAGCCACATTCTTTGTATGTCAGTGGAATTATATTTTTTGAAACTGAGTAATAAACCGAAGATTTTTTCTTTTTTCAAATCGACGTTTCTGAAGTGGATTTTTTACGAACTTTGTAGCTGGGCTAATAGTGGATACTACCTGTGGAATGTAACTTCTTGCTATCATTAGATAACCGAGTAAGCCATTGCAAAATCTTAAGACAATTCGAACCTCTACACCAACTCTTCTTCCTCCTGAAACATTCTGTTGCTAATCACTCTGCCACCTTTGGTATGTTTTCCCTTCCGCGTCTGTATCAACATGCTGTTGTTGGCGTCGTTTGTTTCCGTGACAAACTAGGCAAAGAAAAAGTAACTTTGATCCTGCGCAAAGCAGGATCCACGCAAAACAGCCTAGTGTTGAAATACATGCTGGGAGACAATTTAATTTCTCTGTCTTCATCCCCCGTGTTTGGCTGTTTGGGAAAGCCAAAGCCTCAAACTTTGGTATGCTGAAAAAACCCACCGGTCTGTTCCCTTGAGCGGGAGCGAAGCTGAAAATTCCGTCACCATACGAGAAAAGTTCCAGCGCAACGTCGGGGGGCTGCATGCACATGTCGAGAGCCAGACCAGGTCTGAGCTCCTCCTTCTCATCGGGTTGCTGATTTGAATCGTTTGCAGCAGCTTCCTTTTCCCCCAAGTCTGCAACATTGTCAGTCAGTGCATCATCGCCTGGCTCATCGTCTAAAACATTGTCGAACGTCGCACTCTTGTCAATAACTCCGTGTCTGTATTCTGGATGAGTCACTTTAAGCGTCCTCAATCCGGCTAGCACATTCTGGATGTTAACCTTGTAAAAGTGCTGATGGCCTTTGTATTTGATTTTGCGTTTCAGCTTCACCTGTAAGAGCTGAGCTTCAGCGCTGGGCCTGGGAAGAGCGTTGCCTAGTTTCCACCTCCGACGAAACGCAAACTACAGCACTTTGAACAGGCCCTTGCCGTCCTTTAGGCAAAGCCACTATTTTGGCAAACGGCAGGACTTTCGCAAGCAAATGCCATTCCAAAACATTACATCACGTCAGCTGAGGGGGAATGGGTGCCAACGCCATATTATTAGCAACAGCGATGGATGGCATCTTCCCTCTAGCTAAGTGGCTGTCACAGTTGTGACAGATTCACTCAGACAGCCGCTCTCACAGAGCTCTGCAAGGAACAGAGAATGAGGAATACATACATGGACGTACAGTCCAGTCAAGCAAGTGGCAGCTATGCGCCTGTCTTTAGTGTACTTGCCTCTGTTGCAACGTGTGACCTGATTAGGAAATTCAGTCCTGTGACACACGGTGCAAACAAGTGTGGGTCCGTGACGAATTCTTTCACGGAATGTAGTAACTGCTGTGTCCAGTGCAGAACTGACAGCATGCCGAATAGGTTCAGCAGTCTTGCAGCTTGAGATGGACACGAACCTCTGCTTGATCCTCAAGGCACACTGCACAGTTTATGATGAAGGCGATGTGCCGCAATAGTGTGGCAAGCCTTTTGATAAAGTTTGAACAGTTTCAAGTGACGTCTCCTAAATTCGGCGTCTTGTTGATATTTTTCACGGCGATGTCTCTTCTGCCGCTGCTGGAAAGCAAGGTCCGTGCTGTACCTCTCCCTCAGGTACTTTCTCATTAAGCATTTTTGTCTGCATTTAAATGCAGTCCTGTACCTCTGGGAGATATAGGTCTTCTTTTGTTGGCGGTGCTGACAGTGTTGTCCATATTTTGCCTTCATTGTCTGCAATTTCTTCAGGCGAAATTCTGAACAACTGGCATATTTTAGTTTTTTCAGACTGACTTATACCAGTGGTTCTCTTGCCACCTTTTCCAGGGGATAGACAATTGTCGTCGTTCATACTTGCTGGACGCAAAGGCTTTCTTCTTTTTTGAAAGATCCTGGTCTGTTTTCTGAAGCACTCTGCCAACTTCATTCCGGGTCTGTGGAATGTCAGCTTCAACACACAGTGGTTCTGGCACAGCATCTGGAGCAATTGCGACATCGGCAACCGGTCCAGGGGTGTCATTCTCAAGTGAAGCGGAACTTGCGATGTCCTTTTCAACACACAGTGGTTCTGGTAAAGCTGCTGGAACAATTGCTACATTGGAAGCCAGTCCAAAGATGTCACTGTGGTCACTGTCAAATGAAATGGGAATGAGCTAACAGCTCCCATGAGGGCCACGATGTTCAAAGAGCTTATGCAAGTGGTCAGCCAGATCACTCAAGTGATGAAAAGTCAGCATGATTGCAGTGCCACAATAATGTGGTAAACCAACAGCAGATCTTGAGTGAGAATCAAAGAAACCATAGCAGCCCTTGTCGTCGCGAAACACAGCAAAGCATTCCGGAGTAACCATCAGAATTACATGGCAGACATCTTGTGCCAAGCACTGAAGTTGTGTGGCAAGGGGAAGTACTGCGTCACTTTGCAGACTGCCTTCTGCAACTGTGAGCGGTCCAAGCGTGCGATCCGAAGCGTTCATGGTTACGCGGTAAGAATTTCTGTCCGTGAAAACATGCTTCAGCATCTCCTCAACGTTGAAGTAGTCACGCACTGACGGTCGCGTGAAAAAGTGCCATACCAGCGATCCTGCTGAGAGAGGGAGGCTCTCACTGTGTGGATCCGCTGGATCGGTCTGGTGGCTGACTCCTAAAATGTAATGAAATAATGCAATTTTTGTTCAATCCCTCAGTTTTGATCCTCGCATTTCTGATGATGCAACCACTCACAGATCAAGATGAATCGCATCTCAGTGGCTCGACTGGAAGAATTATGGACTCAGCAATTCAAATGTGATTTTCCTGAGAAAGCTCAAGAAGAGCATTTGGAAATGTCCAAGGAAGACCAGCTGTTCATGGACAGAGTCTCTGAATGAGCTAAGCTGGTTGACGGCCACTACTCTATTAGTCTACCGTTGAAGAACAAAGACGTAAAAATGCCCAACAACAGAGCGGTGGCAGAGCAACGAGCGCTCAATATGAAGAAGAAGCTTCAGAGAAACCAGACGTTCAAGGAAGACTATATTAGCTTCATGAATGACATGATCAAGAAGGGCTATGCTGTAAAAGTCCCAGATGAAGAATTAAACCGGAGCGACGGAAAGGTTTGGTTTATCCCGCATCACGGCGTCTACCACCCTAAGAAGCAAAAAATACGAGTGGTATTCGACTGTGGAGCTTCGTATCAAGGAACCACACTCAACGAACAACTACTGCAAGGGCCTGACATGACAAGCAGTCTGATTGGCGTCTTAACAAGGTTCCGTGAAGAGCAAGTTGCAATAATGGCGGATGTGGAATCAATGTTCCACCAGGTGAAAGTTCCACCAGAAGATGTTGACCTTCTCAGGTTCCTGTGGTGGCCAGATGGTGAAATCTCACAAGAGCTGCAAGAATACAGGATGGAGGTCCACTTGTTTGGTGCCACCTCCTCACCAAGCTGCGCTAGTTATGCCTTGAGAAGGTGTGCCGAAGATAACAAGAACAATTTTGATGCAGCCGTAGTGGATACAGTCTTAAATAATTTCTATGTTGATGACTGTTTGAGATCAGTTGCCTCTAAACAAGAAGCAGTCAAACTACACCAAGACTTGAAGGCCATCTGTCAAACAGGAGGATTTAGACTTACGAAATGGATGACCAACAACCGGGATGTGTTGTCAAGCATTCCATAAGAGGACCGGGCAACAGAAGTCAAAGACCTCGACCTTGACCAGGATTCACTCCCCATTGAGAGAGCTTTGGGGGTACAATGGTGTATCCAGTCAGATCAGTTCAAGTTCCACGTGAACATCCAGCAGAAGCCTCTCACCAGAAGGGGAATCTTATCAATGATGAGTTCAGTCTACGACCCACTGGGGATGTTGTCTCCAGTCATACTGCCTGCCAGAAATGTCCTGCAAGAACTGTGCAGACTGAGAACAGGATGGGACGATGCTGTGCCGGACCATCTTGCACAACAATGGTCAACGTGGATTGAAGAGCTTCAGCAGCTCACCGACTTTGGAGTGGATCGGTGCTTCAAGCCACAAGAGTTTGGAGAAACAGTGGAGGCTCGACTACATCACTTTAGTGACGCGAGCGAAACAGGCTACGGTACTGTCACTTACCTAGTCCAAAAGAACAGCAGCAACCAAATACACTGCTCATTTGTCTTGGGAAAGGCAAGGGTCACCCCTCTCAAGCCCACGACTATCCTACGGTTGGAGTAGACGGCGGCCACCTTAGCTGTGAAGGTGGATGTCATGCTAAAGAAAGAACTACAGCTGCCACTGTCAGATTCCAAGTTCTGGACAGACAGCACCGCCGTACTCAAGTACATAGCAAATGAGAACATTAGATTTAAGACATTCGTGGCGAACAGGGTAGCTACCATCCTACAAGCATCAAGAGTGGAGCAATGGAGCTACATCAACACTCAGTTAAATCCAGCTGATTACGCCTCCAGGGGGCAAAAGGTGAGCACCTTCACGCAGAACAAAGTATGGATCTCAGGGCCTGCCTTCCTCAGCAAGCCAGAAAGGGAATGGCCAGACAAGCCTGATCATTTAGAGGAGCTTACAGTAGCAGATCCTGAGGTCAAGAAAGGCATCCTTGTTAATGCTACAACAGTAGAAGAAGGCACTGATGCAATGCAACAACTAACGGAATACTTCTCTTCATGGATTCGGCTAAAGAAGGCAGTGGCGTGGCTCACTCGAGTCAAAGGAACCCTAGTAAACCTGTCAAAAAAGAGAAAAGAAATGAACGGATTTTACAAGGATCAAGAACAAGTAAATAAAGGAATGACAAGCTACAAGAGGAGTCTTAAACAGACTTACCTGACCGTGGACGATCTGCGACAAGCTGAGCTGGATATCATCCGCCACTGTCAGCAAAAGAAGTTCCAAGAGGAAATGTCTGCTCTTCAGTGAAAAGAGCCCGTCAAGAAAGGTAGTCGAATCTACAGACTGAATCCGCAACTTCAAGAGGGAATCCTTCGCGTTGGGGGGAGGCTCAGTCGAGCATCCATGCCAGCCGAAGCCAAGCACCCAATGCTCCTGCCTAAAGACCATTGCGTGGCTACTCTGATTCTTCAGGATGCACATGAGCGGCTGGGACACAGTGGACGTAATCATGTCTTGTCTCATGTACGTCAAAGATACTGGATTATCAATGCTCCCTCAACAATCAGGAAAATGCTGTCTCGCTGTACTACCTGTCGAAGACAACATGGTGCATCAGGTACACAAATGATGGCGGACTTACCAAGAAACAGAGTCGTGCCGGACGAACCACCTTTCACAAGAAGTGGAGTGGATCTGTTTGGACCATTCAATGTAAAACGTGGAAAATCGTCTGTAAAAAGGTATGGTGTCATATTTACCTGCCTCGCAAGTCGTGCAGTCCACATTGAAATGGCAACATCGCTGGAAACAGACTCCTTTATTCATGCTCTGCGTCGCTTCATCGCAAGGAGAGGTCAAGTGAAGGAGATGCGATCCGATAATGGGACTAACTTCATCGGAGCTGACCGCGAGCTCAGAAAGGCTATAAAGGAGTGGAATGTTTCACAAATCGAAAACAGCTTGCTCCAACGTGACATCAAATGGATATTTAATCCACCATCCGGTTCACACCATGGAGGGGTGTGGGAGAGAATCATCCGCTCCATCAGAAAGATCATGGTTGCTGTTCTAAGAGAACAAACCTTGGATGAAGAAGGTCTTCAAACATTTTTCTGTGAATGTGAGGCCATTTTGAACGGTAGGCCTATCACCATGCCTTCAAATGATATAAATGATTTGGAAGCTCTCACCCCACAGCACTTGTTGCTACTGAAGACTCAACCCAACTTACCACCGGGACTCTTCCGGAAAGAGGACACCTACGCGCGTAGAAGATGGAGGCAGGTCCAGTATATAAGCAATCTATTTTGGAAGCGCTGGACCAAGGAGTATCTGCCTCTACTCCAGAAAAGACAGAAATGGAACCATCCATCACGAAACTTCATCCCAGGAGATGTAGTCTTGATCGTTGACGACTCAGCACCTAGGGCATCCTGGCTGATGGGAAGGATCGTCAAGACTATGGAGGATGAGCATGGAATGGTCCGCAAGGTTCGAGTTAAGACAGACACTAATGAGCTTGAGAGGCCGATAACGAAGCTCTGCTTACTTCAAGAAGCAGTGTGAGAAGGACTGTTATTTACCTGAGTGTTACTCAGAAGAAAGACATTCTAAGTAGAAGACGTTCTTTGGATAAGTTGTAATTGCTCCTACCCTAGAAAGTACTTAGGGGCCGGGTATGTAGAGGCTAAAGAATAATTCATAGTGATAAATACAGTTAACATGATTAAAATGTGTTAAAAAGAGGGATAATTTTACATACAGAATGTAAGATACATTATTTGATGATTATATAGAGTTTACTGATGCATAATTTTATTTAGAAGTTCATATAATGGTTAAAAATGATAAAAGCATATTAGAATTCATGTTTTATGTGATTTAATACATGTTGATAAAAAAGTGTACTTGTCCTTTAAGACCGCATACGTATGCAAAATATTCTGTTGATTTGGATTACGCTCAGTTTGTGCTTGAGAGCTACGAAAGCAAATGGTTTTCTTACCTTCCTATCGGTGATTAGTCATCAGTTACAGCAAGTGTATTAGCCAGCCACATTCTTTGTATGTCAGTGGAATTATATTTTTTGAAACTGAGTAATAAACCGAAGATTTTTTCTTTTTTCAAATCGACGTTTCTGAAGTGGATTTTTTACGAACTTTGTAGCTGGGCTAATAGTGGATACTACCTGTGGAATGTAACTTCTTGCTATCATTAGATAACCGAGTAAGCCATTGCAAAATCTTAAGACAATTCGAACCTCTACACCAACTCTTCTTCCTCCTGAAACATTCTGTTGCTAATCACTCTGCCACCTTTGGTATGTTTTCCCTTCCGCGTCTGTATCAACATGCTGTTGTTGGCGTCGTTTGTTTCCGTGACAAACTAGGCAAAGAAAAAGTAACTTTGATCCTGCGCAAAGCAGGATCCACGCAAAACAGCCTAGTGTTGAAATACATGCTGGGAGACAATTTAATTTCTCTGTCTTCATCCCCCGTGTTTGGCTGTTTGGGAAAGCCAAAGCCTCAAACTTTGGTATGCTGAAAAAACCCACCGGTCTGTTCCCTTGAGCGGGAGCGAAGCTGAAAATTCCGTCACCATACGAGAAAAGTTCCAGCGCAACGTCGGGGGGCTGCATGCACATGTCGAGAGCCAGACCAGGTCTGAGCTCCTCCTTCTCATCGGGTTGCTGATTTGAATCGTTTGCAGCAGCTTCCTTTTCCCCCAAGTCTGCAACATTGTCAGTCAGTGCATCATCGCCTGGCTCATCGTCTAAAACATTGTCGAACGTCGCACTCTTGTCAATAACTCCGTGTCTGTATTCTGGATGAGTCACTTTAAGCGTCCTCAATCCGGCTAGCACATTCTGGATGTTAACCTTGTAAAAGTGCTGATGGCCTTTGTATTTGATTTTGCGTTTCAGCTTCACCTGTAAGAGCTGAGCTTCAGCGCTGGGCCTGGGAAGAGCGTTGCCTAGTTTCCACCTCCGACGAAACGCAAACTACAGCACTTTGAACAGGCCCTTGCCGTCCTTTAGGCAAAGCCACTATTTTGGCAAACGGCAGGACTTTCGCAAGCAAATGCCATTCCAAAACATTACATCACGTCAGCTGAGGGGGAATGGGTGCCAACGCCATATTATTAGCAACAGCGATGGATGGCATCTTCCCTCTAGCTAAGTGGCTGTCACAGTTGTGACAGATTCACTCAGACAGCCGCTCTCACAGAGCTCTGCAAGGAACAGAGAATGAGGAATACATACATGGACGTACAGTCCAGTCAAGCAAGTGGCAGCTATGCGCCTGTCTTTAGGGTACTTGCCTCTGTTGCAACGTGTGACCTGATTAGGAAATTCAGTCCTGTGACACACGGTGCAAACAAGTGTGGGTCCCTGACGAATTCTTTCACGGAATGTAGTAACTGCTGTGTCCAGTGCAGAACTGACAGCATGCCGAATAGGTTCAGCAGTCTTGCAGCTTGAGATGGACACGAACCTCTGCTTGATCCTCAAGGCACACTGCACAGTTTATGATGAAGGCGATGTGCCGCAATAGTGTGGCAAGCCTTTTGATAAAGTTTGAACAGTTTCAAGTGACGTCTCCTAAATTCGGCGTCTTGTTGATATTTTTCACGGCGATGTCTCTTCTGCCGCTGCTGGAAAGCAAGGTCCGTGCTGTACCTCTCCCTCAGGTACTTTCTCATTAAGCATTTTTGTCTGCATTTAAATGCAGTCCTGTACCTCTGGGAGATATAGGTCTTCTTTTGTTGGCGGTGCTGACAGTGTTGTCCATATTTTGCCTTCATTGTCTGCAATTTCTTCAGGCGAAATTCTGAACAACTGGCATATTTTAGTTTTTTCAGACTGACTTATACCAGTGGTTCTCTTGCCACCTTTTCCAGGGGATAGACAATTGTCGTCGTTCATACTTGCTGGACGCGAAGGCTTTCTTCTTTTTTGAAAGATCCTGGTCTGTTTTCTGAAGCACTCTGCCAACTTCATTCCGGGTCTGTGGAATGTCAGCTTCAACACACAGTGTTTCTGGCACAGCATCTGGAGCAATTGCGACATCGGCAACCGGTCCAGGGGTGTCATTCTCAAGTGAAGCGGAACTTGAGATGTCCTTTTCAACACACAGTGGTTCTGGTAAAGCTGCTGGAATAATTGCTACATTGGAAGCCAGTCCAAAGATGTCACTGTGGTCACTGTCAAATGAAATGGGAATGAGCTTACAGCTCCCATGAGGGCCACGATGTTCAAAGAGCTTATGCAAGTGGTCAGCCAGATCACTCAAGTGATGAAAAGTCAGCATGATTGCAGTGCCACAATGGTGTGGTAAACCAACAGCAGATCTTGAGTGAGAATCAAAGAAACCATAGCAGCCCTTGTCGTCGCGAAACACAGCAAAGCATTCCGGAGTAACCATCAGAATTACATGGCAGACATCTTGTGCCAAGCACTGAAGTTGTGTGGCAAGGGGAAGTACTGCGTCACTTTGCAGACTGCCTTCTGCAACTGTGAGCGGTCCAAGCGTGCGATCCGAAGCGTTCATGGTTACGCGGTAAGAATTTCTGTCCGTGAAAACATGCTTCGGCATCTCCTCAACGTTTAAGTAGTCACGCACTGACGGTCGCGTGAAAAAGTGCCATACCTGCGATCCTGCTGAGAGAGGGAGGCTCTCACTGTGTGGATCCGCTGGATCGGTCTGGTGGCTGACTCCTAAAATGTAATGAAATAATGCAATTTTTGTTCAATCCCTCAGTTTTGATCCTCGCATTTCTGATGATGCAACCATCATCATTAACCCATAACAGTCTGATCACTACAAAATTCTAACACTGAGGCAGACATGGTAAAGCAGTATATTTTCCTAATCATCTTTATGAGGATGATCAGTGCATCCTGCTCTGTCACAATCACGTCGCCTGGACAAGCCAGACTCCACCTCAAAGTGTAATGTGGGGGGGAAAAAAAGAACCCACTAGATGGCAGCATTGACTTTTTTTTTATTAAGCCAGTCTGGAGCTAGGTTTTGGGCATTTCCTGGGCATGTCTGAGAGGGGAGTGTCCAAGAGAATTGAAAAAAAAGTCTAAAAGGTGGGAGGGGGCTGCAAAAGAGTAGATGTGGAGAAAAACTGAGAGAGTAAAGTAGTAGGAGAAATTGCGAGGAGAAGGATACATTTGACCAGACCTGTCACTCCATACCTGTGAAGCTTTTTTGTGGATTTTTGCCTTTGTTGGAGCATTTTCCGGTCCCAGGACATCGCACCATAGCAACACTATCTCATTTTTTTTTCTTTTATATTTCAATCTTGGTCAGTTTTTGTTTTATTAAATCTGTTAAAGTTTTACAATTTTGTCTGTCATCCCTTACTGTCTGCTTACAAATTGGGGTCATAACAAAAGAAATATAAAAATAAACTAAATGCATTTGTGATTAAATTATGTTAACAATATCTATAAAACTCAAGTGTAAAACTTGTGTAGCTACACGAATTTGGCAGAAACAAAACAAAGTACTAATTAAAATAGGATTTTTGTAATATCTTGATATTTATGACAAACCTGCTGCTGTCCCAGTCCTGGCTTGGGGGCAGCACGTTTCCTGGTTGTGGCCTATTGAAGGGGAAAAAAAAAGATATCCAGAAATGTTGCATTTCGTCTTGGCTTTTATTAATGTGAATAATGTCAGAAAGGGATAGACACTTCATGAAGGCTCAGTATAGATATATGCATCAAATGACCTCTCTGCTGCTCGGAAGACCTGTGGACTCCATAACGCCTGGGACCCCCTCTTCCATCAGCTCCAGGACCGCAGCGCAGAACCACAGCGGGCTAAGCAGGATGGAGAGCACCTGTCGAAAACACGATACAGAGAACATTTAGTGACCAGCAAATCGCACACAATGACACTAAATAATAGAATGAGACAATGATTATCAAAAGGAAATTTAAATCTTTAATAATCATTCTTCTGGGGCACCTCAGTCTCCTGCATCTGTAAAGATAAAAGCCATAGTTTAGATTTTAAAAATGCATGATATACAAGATAGACAAGACAAATTTTTGATACATTACCTTCTTGGCCTGACCAACACAGGCTGATCCAGGAGGGCTGGAAGGAGGAAGCACAGGGACCTTGGCCTGCCCAACCAGTCCTGGTACGACCCGTGTGGCCGGTGAAGTGGGGAGAGACGCCTGGGCCGTTGGCTCAGGCTGCGAAACCAAAGAAATTGGTTATTTAAAAAAAATGCATGATATACAAGATTCATAAGACAAAATGTTGGCATTGTAAATATACATAGAAATTTCACGTTTTGTTGACTCTGCCCACAGAACCAGGGTGAAAAACTAGGAATATAGGATAAAGTAAAAACAAGACAAGGTTTGAAAACAATAATGACCAAAAACATTGGAATCAGTAAACAAGATGATGCTCATACAAGTTGATATCAACAAGCAGCAGCAAGTTACGTACAAAATACATTAGTAACCCTGGCAAACTTTCAAACAAAGGGTAACAATGTGTGATGCATTACCTTCTTGGCCTGACCAACACAGGCCCATCCAGGAGGGCTGGAAGGACGAGGCACAGGGACCTTGACCTTCACCGCCACTCCTGTCAAGACCTGTGTGGCAGGTGGTGTGGGGGGAGACGCCCGGGCCATCGTTGCCGTCTGTGGAACCAAAGACATTTTATATGACAAAAATTTATGACATACAAGATACGCAACACAATTTGTTGGCATTGTAAATATACAGAGGCTCCAATAAGTATTGGTACACTTCTTGAAAATTCGACTACATAACAGCTTTTGTATATTGGGCTAAAGGCTTGCTATTGTGTGTAAAAGTGATTAAAATATTTGATAATCAATATGTTTTAAACAAATATTTAATGTCAAAATGGCATATTTGGTCAGAAAGGCAATTATCTGTCCCAATAAGTATCTGTACAGTTCCATTAGTGAGTCACAAAACTTATAATACTCACCTAAAATTGACTCAAGATGTTTACAGGACATGGTTGACTCACTTGGTCTGATTTGGTCAAGCGTGACCATACTGGACACTCTCTCTGTACACAGACTGGCTTATGTAAATGGCCTGACCATGCCCATAATGTATTCCTGTGATATATGGCTAAGACAGGCGAGATACCCCTTCGTATGCAGGAGCAAATCATTCAGCTACATAAAGAAGGCCAAAGCACCAGAAAAATTGGAACTCGGGTACCGTTACGCCACACGACCGTGCAGTACATCATCAAGAAGTACAAACAGTCTGAACGCATAGCCAATGCAGCCAGGAAAGGACGTCCCAGGAAGACCAGCCAGCGCACTGACCGGTACATCTCCCTGCTGGTACAGAGGGAGAGACAGTCCTCGGCCTCCAGTCTTGCCACCAAAGTGGAGGAAGCAACTGGAAGCCATGTTTGTGCCCGGGCCATCCGTAACCGGCTTCATGAAGTACAGTAGTGTACAAAGACTTATTGGAGCCACTGTAAATCCTTATTTTTTGAAGATTGGTATGAGAGGAATATATGGTCTATAGTTGACTTGATAGACACGAATGGCAATTTCTTAACTTATTGGAGCCACTGTATATTTCAAACAAATTGTTCATAAGTATTTGTACACTACTGTACTTCATGGAGCCGGTTACGGATGGCCCGGGCACAAACATGGCTTCCAGTTGCTGTCCAGGACACAGACCTGGAGAAGAAAATTTGTTTAGCAATAATGACAAGATCTCAGAATGTTGCAGACATCTCTCACCAACTCCAGGAATCTCCATGTATGCATGTTACCACCTTCAATGTTTTGGTGATTTTGTAAACGGAAGAAAGTATATCTCAGATCCACAAACTGGGCATCTTTACTACTTAACCTCAAACATGCCATAAAAAATCAATTATGAAACCATATTTATTACAAAAGAAAGAAAAAGTATCTTACGTTGGGCCAGGCAGCACAGGCACTGGACAGCAAGGCACGGTAATCCGCCGCTGACTGTGGAAAGGAACTACTCGGGGCGAGATCATTACTCGGAGCCAATATACACACTGGCTCGGGAGTGCAATGCAGAGAAATGAATCTTACCTCCGTGCAGATCTCTGCTGCCTTGGCTCCAGGAACCGACAGCACCCCAAAGGAGATCCCTCCCAGCGGCATGCGCACAAACCCGTCGGCAATGGCGCGCAGGTGGGAGTCGCCAACCAGTAGGACAAACTGAAAACAAAAGCATTATTAAACAAGAGGAAATACTCCAAAGTTCTTCTGACGTGAGTTATTTAAAAAGTTGTGAATGAATTGTACCTTGTCTGCTGACTCAGCAGGAACCACAAGCTTGCTGCAGTGCTGGGTGAAGTGGGAGCGGTCCCAGTGCAACACACGGTGGCAGTAACCGGTACCCTGGCCTATTTAAAATCCAACAAAGACAATCAAACTTTTAAACATCCAACAATTAAACACTTTACTTGAAAATTCTATAAAGCCCAGGTAACATGCTTGCAATTTAGCAACAAGAATTGACTCATAATGAAAACATTGCACGTATGTGGCATACAGTTTTTCCTTTCAAAGATTCCAGGAGAAGGGGGACAACAGTCCAGTCTGGGGGACCCAGTGTCAGGCATCTGAAACAGCAAGTGTTACAGGGCCTCCTTGTAGCCAATAACATATGAAATGACGAAAAGGTCTGTGTGTGATGTAGGGTTGTCAAAAAAAAACAACAATACTCAGATACTAATGAGTCGTAAAATTCAGTATCAGATTAGATATTCATTTGCAACAGTATCAATTCCATTTCCACAGTGCCTCCACTTGACACACAACTTCACAAAGCACCGCAGCAGACAGGCTGGCACATAGCCCATGTTACCAAACATTTTCCTGCACTACCTCAGACAACTTAAATAGTGTTGTCATTAATGTAATTGTTTCTTCTAGTCTTTATTAAAAAGATTTTTTCATATTATTTTCCCCTCGGTATTGCGTTTTGAAATTCTAGTATCATGGCAACCTTAGTGTGAAGGAGAGAGAAAATACCTGGGCAGCCGTGGGGCCACCTGATGACGCAAAAAATCAATTTTGGAAAACTCGATACTTCTTACACATTGTTATTATTTTATAATAAATTATCCTGACATCAAGAAGCGTGAGGTATATTGCATATATAAATATTGCATATTTACACACACATACTCACGCGCGTGCACGTACGCACGCACACACACACACGCACGCACATGTTTTTTGCTGAACATCTCCCTCTCTCTCCCGCCCCAAGAGCCATTCCAACATAAATCACCTGTTACCCCATGTAAAACCACAAACATTCACATCCACCACTAAAAAAACATTTTTGAGAATCTTTTTATTAGGTTATTTGATCGATTGGGTATTAACAATACCAAACTAAACCTGTTTTTACGTTTTAAATCATTGTACATCAAGTTTCCAAAGAACATAAATGTATAAGTTATTTTCGATGTTTCAAAAAATAATTAGAACAGTCAGTACAATTACTCTATGATTCAACAATTAGTTAACATTACAACATATACTTTAAACAATTGCATCCCTGAAGTGTTGAAGAGATGTAATGTAGTGAAGATCAGAATATGGATGGTCAAAGTAAGTCATTTGTCTAAAGCAGAAAAAAATCGAGTTCGTAAGAGACAAAAAACTGCTTAATGTATGTGTCGAATAATTGATGAATTCATTATTTATGGTGTCATAACCACAAATAAAAAATGGAGATAGGATTTCAAAATATTTTGCATTCAAGAACTGTCTGCATCTCAATAAAACTATATGTGATCGAATTTAGTTTGACGCATATTTCTAATGAGCTTATAAGACATTCATGCATCAATTATGCCAGTTCATTGCACTACTGATCATAACTGTTACTAACGGAGTTAAATAGACACAGCAATTGTAAACAAATGCACTGATAAAAAAAAATGTTTTGTAATGTTATTTTTTGTTACTGACACGGTTTTTGACCACTTACCGGATAAAGTACTCGCAAAACACTGCCAATCTGTGATTTAAATAAAATATAAAAAAAAAAGAAATATTGAACCTTGAAACAAAAATGTGTCATAGCATTGCAGTTAAAAGGAAAACTAATTGTCACAACAAAGATAAAGACACCAAGTCAGACTAAATCCAAATTAAGGCGAGGAGACTATTCACCATCCTGCCGACTATGAAGCTTAACGAACAGATATAAGTTAAATAGACACAAGCAGCACAAATGTATTGATTTTCAGGTTGTACTCATCCGGTTGGCTAAGCACATTTTGAGTCACGAGATCAGATCAAAAAGTGTGTTGAACTTAACCCCACTGCTAAGCACTATACAATTTTTTTTCTTGCTACTGACACTGACATCACTCACCGGTTAAGAACCTCAACAACTGCAATCTGTGATTTAAAAAAAAAAAAAAAAAGTGTTAAACCTTGCAAACACAATGCTTCATAGCTTAAGATGTATGTTTTTTCTGTAAGCAGCCAACTGACAAATCCTAATGAAGACAAAATGGCTAACGTTAATTTCACATTAAAGGGCTAGTTCAGGTTTTTTGGAGTGGGGTTGTATGAGGTACTCATGCATAGTTAGAGTATTAGCTGTAATAGACAGCGGTCAGTGCACTGCCAGTGTGCAGAAATTTGTGGGGATGCCTGCAAAGGGAGAAAGTCTTTGTATTGATGTGAACGGGGTCAGCAGGAAAACATGTAGCCAATTAAAAGAAGGCCCACATAAAAAGAAGTCATTTTAAGAGGCACTTTTTTAAGAGCAGCACAGTAGTGAAAACTCACCATCTTCAAATTTGTTCATATTTCACAGTTTTGAAGTTTTGTATATGAAGCAGCAAAATCACCCATCTTTACTCTGATTAAACTAACCCCCCCCCACCCTCGGCAAGTGGGCCTCACCCAGTTCTTAGGTAATTTAACAACCTAGTAGTAACCAACTAGATAGTATTTATTTTGGAACAGAACTGTTTGCCCATAGTTTTCACAGTTACAGGTCACTACTATGGGTAAGGTATCATCTCCACCAAAAATATTTGTGGGCAAGTGTTTCTGTTTGAAGATAGCGCCACCTGGATCACCAAGAAATACAATGAAGGGCTCATGTAACTTATGACTATTTTTCATTCATAAGGGATCCCTAAACAATAGTAATCAAGAGGTACATTGGGCCTCCCATTCTCCAGCGAGAATAAGGGTCAGGCACGCCCATGTTCAGGCCACGCCCATTTACGACAGGATCACTAGCGATGAAAAAAATTCAGTTGAGTTGTAACTTTAATGTCTGAACTTTTGAAATAAAGTAGAAAATCGTGGGGAACCCAAAGAATATGTCATATTAACCCCTTCTATTTGTGGGATTTCACCACGGCATTCATTCTAATGTAATGTAAAATGTACAGGTAATGTACCGCTAACATACATGAATAGCACTTTCATCCTTGTCAGTGATTGTATTTCAAGGTATTTAGGGATAGAGCCCCTTGGCCTGCAAGACCAGGGCGCAGGCAGCAGATTTGCGTCACCTTCTGTCTGAAATGGGTTAAACCGCCGCAACGGCCGTTACTACTCGTATCGCAGTGATTCAAATCACAACAGGACAGATATCACTGAGGTTGCACCGAAAAATGCTGTTCACGACAATTATGCAGGTGCAGTGGCTTTTAGGTATGTAAAATGTAATTAATTTAGCAGGCTTTTTGATGGTTTACTGTTCAATTTTCGTGTAAACTCAGATTTTCTGCTTTATAAATAATGCATTATTCTCATCGATCGTGGTGTTTGTTTTGGAGCAACAGTGTTGGAAATAGTACCATATTAAGCCTCCATCAATCTCCTCCATCAATCAGCTTCACAGACAGAAAAACTTAGGCTAAATTGAGTCTAGACACTTGAAGCATTTAGACTCCCACCGTATTTCAGTTTATTTTTATGATTTTGGTGGAGAAAAGGGGCTGCAAACATAAAAAATCTTCATGAGAATTCACCATTGAAATAGCAAAGGAAAAAAAAAACTGCTGAGGCTTAAATCTATACATTTCTGGGATCATAAACTTCTTGACCACAATTAAAATTCATCTTGAACATAACATTCTAGATTACTCGCTTGCTATGAGCCAAATTAGACAGCTAAGTTTAGCATGAATTTATCAATATCTGTGCAGTTGAACATCATTGGTCACCAGTAACCTCACCAAACACAAAACATGCCTTTTCTCCATAATAAAGTTAACAATATTGTCCATTTTTCTTCGAAGTCCCCCAAGCATTAAATAAAAAGTGCTGATTAAACAGCTACAACATTCACGCTGCAATGAAAAGCTAACCGCTCTCACATCTAAGCTCATAACCTTACACCTTATAAGGGTAAAAACTCACTAACTCAGTAATATCTGAATTCTGAAATGGACCTTATTTTAACAGAACAGAAATTTCACGTTCAGGAAAAATAAAACAACATATGCCTCCATATTCAACAGAATGGTGTAATGAATGTACCGAGGGATCTACCGACGTCCGGTGGCTACATGAATTTGGAGAAACAAAAACCTTGGCATTCGATGTCTTTAAACGGGGTATAAATTCTACTGCAAAAAGCCATATTGAGCAAAATGCAAACAGAGTAGAAGTATAACCTGTTTTCTTCATTGATGCCCTCCTCCAGAGACAGATGTATCGGGGAGAAGGAACCCTCCATTACTGTTTCATTCGGAATAATTCCCATTGACCGCGGCCATTCAAACATTCATCCCGTAAATGAAACTGAACACTTCAGGCCGGTTTCAAGTGTCTTTGTTTCTTTGATATCGCATCATTTTCAGCTGCGCAACCATAGCCAACATTCGAAGAACACAGCCGACCTTACTTTTACGCTGAGCTTTGTATCCTATTCTTATTGTCCAATCAATGTATGTCAGTCATTGAGGAAAGTTTAAAAACTCAGGAATTGGATAAGAAACGAGTCTATCAATACATCGTTACCAAGGAAGCTTCACGAGGGCGTGAACTATGACTGTTGAGTTACGCAGATGAATCTGAGTGTATAACTGAGTGAGTGGCTATCGACACCAGTACTTGGGTGGATAGAAGGAAGCGCTGAATTTGTCAATGGAGGAATATACCCGTTAACCCATGGGAGAGAACTACGCATATTTTGTGTGTGATGACTTTAATTGACAGTAGAATGTGAGAAAATCAATACTACGTCAGATTTTTTGCTTCACAAAACGCATTTTTTTAACCACTAATTGGAATACTGTTGGCTCACTGTAGCGAAAATGGTTGCTACAGAGTACTAGGTTTTTTCTGTCACAAGAAATAATTTTTAAAAACTACTGGATCGATACTATGGGCAAGGATATTGACCAGTTTGCACATCAGGCTTAGCTGAGGAGTTTAATTCATGCAACTCCTGATAAACAGGGATTGGAGGGAACTTCTCCATACTCTAAATCGCGTTTCAGCTCTGCCTGCTTGTGAATATTCAATAGCTGATCCGGGGGTGCCATCTCATGGTCGAGTACTGTATCTAAGTGCTTAAATTTGCATATCTATAGACGCGAGCGTCTACATTTGCAGAAAGGGGTTTATATATATATATATATATAGTATGGGTTTTCTCAAATATGTAAGACTTGTGGCAAACCAAAATTTTTACAGAAGAATAAGTAATAAAAATATAGGCACAGAATAATATAAGTGGGGAGAGTAGTGGGCCTACTGGGGGAAGTAGTGGGTCTGCACTCAGCTCAGGCCCACTAATTACCACGTGCAATTGCCGAAAAGGCCGTTTAGCCTGGAGCTTTCGGCCTTCCGTCATAAACCAGCACGGAAGCTGTTTGCTTCTCCACGCTAACAACACACCACAGCTATGCACACGAACCAGCAGGTCCTAATACACACCAAAGCAGTCCATAAGCTGTTGGTGCACTTTTAGTTGCTCATCATTGTCCATGTTTCCCTCTAAACTCAGACCCACTGGATTTTTACGGTCTCCGGTCTACACATGTTCCACAAATGTGTCTATCTGGGGTGGATTGTAGCTTTGCCAGCATCCTAGCTACAGAGTAGAAAAACCACTGTACTCACCAACTGTTGCCGTAGCAAACTGTAGCCGATAGCAAATTCGTGCTTGAGCAGCCAGACTTTCGCACTGCGTCCTCCACTTTTGCCGTTGCGATTAATAGCACAATTTAATTTCATTAGATCTATACACATCTACTGCGTTAGATTGCAGGATATACCCGTCGATTCCCGTCAGTTTCACGCAGGAGTTGGACCAGGAAAACTGCGTTCTGCTGCCCTGTCCCACCTAGACCCGCCCTCCATAGAGCTGGCCAGTCAGAAGAAAGTGGGCTCACGGGGAGTGGGGGCCATAGCGGAAGAGCCACTCCAATGCGGCGTTTCAGGCAGAGACTACTATGGACTACAAATGGGTTTTTTTGAGGATGGCAGTATGAGCTGAATAAGTATCCTTTTTATCCCCCCGGCGTGTAATGCGGGGGAATATAGCGATTCCCATGTCCGTCCGTCCGTCCGTCCGTAATCATTTTGTTTCTGGAACATAACTCAAAAACCGTTCAATATTTCTTCACGAAATTTGGTGTGTAGATCTGATATGCCATGTAGATGTGCCTTTTGGTATTTAGGAATTTCTTGAGCCGTTAATCCATGAATTTGGGGGGCCAGGGGGATACGCCATTGCCAGATGGCTCTTGTTTTACTTTGCGTGATCAGGAGAACTCTAGGGGAGTCAAAGACCAAAATATAAACTTGGAAAACTAGCATATTAGGTCCCCTTTAAATAGAACCTGGGCGACGCCCTCAATTAATGCCAGCTGGCCCAAGAATCCGATAGTGGGCAAATTCATATCGCCCCAGACGAGAGCAACCAAGAAAGCTCTCCCAGCCTCCAAAAACCATGACAAAGATGCATTGCGTGTTATAAACCAGGGCATCCCATACACCAGTAAAATGCTGGTAAAGGAGGTAAAGGGGATGTTCCAATATGTACCCAGAAGAGGGCGCTGTAAGCTAGACCTTGCTCACATGTCCTAGAGCAGGGGTCCCCAATCTTTCCCAGAAAGGGCTGCTGTGGGTGCAGGCTTTCACTGCAACCAAGCAGCTACGCAGCTGATGCTACTAATCAAGCTTATTAGCAAAGAGTCCAGGGGTTGATTAGTAGTATCAGGTGTGTAATTGCTTGGTTGCAATGAAAGCCTGCATCCACACCGGCCCTTCCTGGGAAAGATTGGGGACGTCTGTCCTAGAGCTTGGATTCAGTCTCTCCGGCCTCTTTACATCTGGAAGCTGCGTAGCCCGCCGCTACAAGAAAACTTCTAGAAAGAGCGATATAGCTAGACTAATACTCCAAATCGCAGACCTTGCTGTTTAAATTTATTTGTTTAAAATAAATTAAAATAGTTTGGAACAATTTTTTAATGCATTTTTAGAAATAAATAGCTACTATAACACAGTATTAGATATGAAACCCTTTTTACTGACGGGACACCCCACAATATATGCAACTTATTGAATTTTACTGCACGTATTTCTGCCCACAGAGTAGTTTTATGTGGATTGGAGACACACTTACACTTGTTTTCTATGTGGCCAGAATCCGTCTCTGACCATCTTCAGAGGTGGTTGGAAAGATCAGATCGCTATCCATCCTCAGTGCATCTTGAGTGCATTTACACCTGTACTTGCATGAGGTCAAGCGCTATCCAATTGCAATCTGATCACAAAAAACGCATGTTAATGCCAGGATTTCAGTTTAAAATATTATTTTCATCAATATCTGCACAGAGAATGCCTAAAAATCAAAATCAAAAGTCAGGCAGTCCAGTCAGAAAGATAAACAGTGAGTAATCGAGGCGAAATGAAACGTTACACAAGAAGACTGAGGAAAACGATCTGACAGAGAATGGCTGTGAAAAGACACCTAATATACACTCTTGGGAAGATCACATGGAGAGAATCACAGGTGCAGAAAATCAGACTGATTACAAGGGGAAGGCACATGAGGAAGAGCCTAATCACATAAAATTGGTCAAAGCCAAAACGCAGACAGGGAACACGAGACATTCCTATAACAAACATACGGCTCCAGTCACGGAGTTACTAACATGCATAGATAATGAGAAACAGGACAGCGCGATCAGGTGTGAGCTCACACAGAAAATGCAGCAAAGGTAATCAGGGAGAGCAAAGAGGCAGAGAACAGGGTGCTGAGAGTTTGTTCATCAATTAGTAAGTGCAACTATACAAATCCTTGGTGCTCGTTAGTAAGTTAGTATTATATACAAGATTAGTTGTTGTTAATAATCTCAGGGAAAAATAATAAACTGTTAGTATTGTTAGTAGACAGAAAAGAAGAGTGAAACACAAGACAGATTGCAGATTGGGCAGATTGGAATGACAAGACATGAGACCAGACAGGGGGGGGAGGACAAAGTGCAAAGCAAAATGGAAAACATGAACCGGAATCTGATATGGCAAAATGTAAAACATGGAAAAGTCAACTAACACTAAACATGACAAATCAAGGTAACCAATACACAATACATGATGCAAAGAATAGTCAGACATGAGCAATAGTTCAGAAACACAAGTCAGTCAGAATGACAAGGCATGAACATGGTCAAGGCAGAATCACAACAGTGGCTTTACTCTGCCATATGAAATTAATATTAACTGATATTAACTCAGTAGTAACTCTACTGTCACTGGGAGGAAAAACTTCACAGTGAAGTCAGGCAGGTACTACAAAAATAGTACTGTGTCATTTATTTTGGCGACATGCAGAGAATACACATAAAATTGGTGCAATTCTCTAACTAGCAGTGCTTTTCTTATTCTCTTTACAGTTCAAATGTAGGACACACGTCTGCCTTATTGTTCTAGCATCTGTCCTTTATATCACTGACATTGTGTAGACTGAAGGTGCTGTCAGGTTTAAATCCCTGTTTGCAACGTATTTTAGTAGTCATTGAGTATTTTTCTATATGATTGATCTATTCTCCACTTGGGCAATCTGAGTTTAAGACTCCATACACTTATGCGTTTGGAGTGCTGTGAGACACAAAGATTGGCACTCATCTTTTAACCAAACAGTTGGGTATTGCATCTCTTGGAAAAGCTTTTTATATTTACAAAGATTTATTGCATTGTTCAAACCCCAACCTTCCCCAAGGATATGGGAAAGGAAATGGAAATAGCTGGTACAGAGGTATTATATTTCCACAGGCTGAACATACACAGATTCATTTCATAATGTTTATTCAAAATGATAAACATAAATCAGATTTTATATTATGTCAGTACCTCTTTCCTTCAGCACAATGGCCTCACTTTCTGAGGCACTATAATAAATTGTTCTCATTGAAAATAAATTTAAATCTTCATTTTTGAAGAATAATTGAGTAATATTTTTACTTTCTTCCGGAGGCAGCTACTTTAGTGTTACTTTAAGTGCATTTTTCTCGTTTTGGACTGCTATCTTCCAAATACCCTTGAGCCTGAAATTGACAGGTCATTGGACATTTATACTAGACTCAAAAACATACTTCATTTTAACAACTATCAGAGCCAATTAAAAACATTACTAAAATTTAAGACATATCCACACAAACTGTAAGTATGCTCGGGATTGACCTCTGAGCCTAATTTCTTGAAGGACATACAACAACCAAACTCTTCTGTCCTTAAACCAATTTCCATGTCTGTTTCATTATTTTTTTCCACCAGAATTGTACCTGGCAAAGCTTAAGAAAATTAGTCACCTAGATATTGATACCATTAAAAACTGCAGTGATTCAAAAGATTATAAATCTAACCTCAAAAAAGCATATAATGATGAACCAGATACAGTTGATCCTATTCAGGTTAATAAAGTGTTTCTCAGAAACGGATTCACTGTTTCCATGGTTCTTTTTTTTTTTTTGGATTTCGGCCTTTTTTCCTACCTTAAGCACTGGCGAACAGTTTAGCCCACTGCAAAGCAACCAGCTCCCATCGACTCAGGAGGAAGATACCGCAGCACGTGATTCCTCTGAATCGTGATGACTAGCCCTCCCTTCTTTACATTATGCAATTTCACCACCAATACACCCTGCCTATACCATCCAAGCGGCAACCTGCGGATCTGAAAAGTGAAGCAAATACGAAGTGCCAAAAGCTGCAGTTCCTCAAATGGTCACTTGAGGCTGACTGCAGAAAGGAGTCAATCCCCATTGACCACCATGTTAAAAAGCTCAATTTCACAGCAAAATTAAACAGGTTTACAGCCTGGTTCAAAATACGGTTTTGGTCTCTATGAATAATTTTCCCCTCTGTGAAAACTGTGGGGGGAGAAAATTTTTCTGTCATTCTACTATTTTCATTACATAAAGCCTTAAATTTTTTGCATAATTAAGGGCGCGGCCACTTTGAGTGACAGAACCTTGAATTGCCCTGTCCGTGGGCAGGAGTCGTCTCGTCCGGTTGGCCTACACGGCCTCGGACTGTAGAGTAGGAAAGCCAAGCCTTGCCACTAACCACGGGTCTAGCCTGGCTGTCTGAGGGAGGTTACTACAGCTCGGCTAGCCTTGCCGCTAACCCTTGGACTTTTCTAGTCGTCTGTGGACCGTTATCCTACCCAGGCTCAATCGAGTCATGGAACTTGACCCATTGGCTGCGTTTCTGACTGGAGATTTTTCATCGAAAAATTAGGGTGATAATGTCTTGGGAGTCTGTGGTCTATTGATTAGTTTTTGCCCAAGATGTCCAGCTGTGCCAACGGGAGTGAATGCCTGCCATAGTTATTATACAAGGATGCAGTGAAGTAATAGTGAAACAGAAAATTGTCTGAATTTCGAGTAAACATACTTTTGAGCAAAAGCTGTCAGTCAGGGGTAGGAAAACCATCATGGATTCCCTAACAAGTTGCCAACGTAACTGGCTGGTCAGCTACAACATTAGAACCATGATAGCACGCTCCCAAATGACGGGGTCCCTTAGCTGATTCCCCGAATATTTTGAGCGCTTGACCAGAGATTGCCGTGGTTATACACTAATTCGCATAATACCTGATAGAACTGCATCTGCCAACAATGGATTCGTTCCATTTTCACTATGATTGCACCAAATTTCTGAATGTAGGTGGGAATTATGAATATATATGATGAAAGTTGTTAATGAATGAGTAGCCTATTGTGGACAACAGATGGAAATTAGCTAAAGCAGCTAGAATCTGGTACCGGCATTTCTGCTCTGCTGAGCTTAATGTTTTTGTACAATGGCTCTAAAAAATTACGGATGCAGTATCATTGTAAATTGAAAGGCTATCTAGCTAGCTTTACAGGTAATTTAACATGTTCCACATTATCTGGCAAGCTAGCTAGCTGTCGCTAAGTGTGTTTTTACATGAAGTCCATGTACAAGCTAGCTAACCATATTAACCAAACCAATAAGCCAGACGGCAATGGAAAAGTGTCACTAACCAGCCATGTTCGGCTATATGTGGTTTCGCTGGGAGTAAAGGCTTTTTTCTGAAAGTAACACCAATTTTACGATGCAATGAAAAAGTTGCGCATCGCAGTGGTATCATTAGCTAATATAAAAGTCAGAGGTAAGCTGGGCAGCTGATAAAATAACCAAGGAGCCAGACGCCCAGATGTGTGAGCACTGACAAGCCCATGCATGCTGCCTACAGTAACCAATTAATTCAGCATTTCCTGAAGTCAAAATGTAGGGTGATAGCACTTCATATCAGAATGTGCAAGTGTGAGGTAGAGAAATATAGGTCCTTCAGGTCTTTAGGAAAGCTTACGTAATGCAATGTTATCATTTGGCTGGCCATACTACCGTTAATGGGACCTGGTTAGGGTGCGTACAAGAGCTAAGCTGAGAACCCGCTGTCACTCAGGGGGGGGATACTGATAATCAGTGAGCCAACCGCCGCTACTTCCCAGCAGTGTACAGCGTTCTTCACGCTACTGCTTCACGGATACGAACAATATTCGTCTCACAACCGCTTCACGAATGTAACCAGCGTTCGACCCGCCACCGCAAGCAACTCGGCAGGATCCATTTCCTTACAAGAACAGATATGACCCCGCATCTCGGCCTTGGCGAACCATGTAGCATCGAGATGAGTTACCTTTTTAGTCTAATATGGAAGCCACAGCTAGCTTAGTATTTCTGCAAACGGGCTCCTTCAGCCCTGCCCATTGGGCCCGCCTCTGCTCCAGCAATGGCCCCACCTTTTTGCCCATTTTTGGATTAGGCAAGAGGTAGGTGGAGTCCAGTAAGTGCCAAGGTGGCGACCAAATTTGCTTCAAAATGGATATTCAGAGACCTACGGGTGACGTCACGGAGGCTACATCCATGTTTTATACAGTCAATGATGCCATCAGAGGATCATGTTGTCTGCGTACAATTTCAATCATACAGCCACATGTGCCATGCAGACCAAAAGTGGTCTCCACAGAGCGATGAATTTGCAAATTTTAACCAGCTTAAACTCTATTATCCCCAGCGAGGCTGTGCTTGTTGTTTTTTGTTGCCTCAACATTACTATTTTATTGACTGTGTTTATGTGTGTGCATGCTCTGAAACATTGGAACATTCTGTTCTGTTCATGACATACAGTTATGTTTGATAAACAATTCTCATTGATTCCATTGATTCCAAGCCAAGAAATGCTCAAAAAGTCAGAGGAGCTTTATGGAACTAGGGCCAACCGTGCCAGGTAAGAAAGCCAAACAACTGATGGGACCAGGACTTCAACTACCATATATTACCAGGAAATCCATAAAATGCCTGAATCTTTACTGTCATTGTCTTTGGCATGCAATGAAAAATAATGACAAAAATGACAGCAGCCACAAAAACATCTTCATATTCAATTGCTGGACCTGATTTACCAAAATATTGTATTAATATGATGTTGGATTAAGTACATGCGGATAAGGGAGTAGAACTTTTTGTTTCTTATTGTACAAGCCCATTTCCAGAAAAGATAAGACACTGAGTAAATAGTAAAAAAGTTATGAAATTTTTTTTGAAGTTTGACCTTCGATTCATTGAAGGTCAATGTCAAGGTCACAAAATAAAAGTACACATACATTTATAAGACATAATGTAATACAATACTAAACTCTGAAGCAGTTTTGGTGATATAATTAATTGAAAAATTCAATATGTTTATTGTAATTGTGAACTATAAAGGTCACATAAGGTCAGTTTAGGTCGGCAAGTGGACTTCATATATGACTTTCTAAATTTCTCTATACAAATTCTGGCTCCATCTGTGACCATTTTGGTGATACAAGTCATTGTAATTTCCCTGTTGAGTTCGACCCTCAAAGGTCACTGACAGTCAAGTCGAATTTCATCAAATGAAAGTTCATATGTGACTTCCTAGATGTGAGTAACACAAACCTAGGCTCCCTCTGTGACCGTTTTAGTGATACAGGTCATTGAATTTTCACTCAGTCAATCTGACCTTCGAAGGTCAATACAAAGATCACCAAATGAAAGTCCAAATATGACTTCCTGTATGTCTCCAATTCAAACCTAGGCTCCATCTGTCACTGTTTTGTTTTATGTCAAGTTTGACTTTCAAAGGTCACCGACAGTCAAGTTGAATGTCACCAAATGAAAGTTCATGTGGAACTTCACCACTCTGACAGACTGCATGGTAAAACTGAAACTGCAAAAAAACTGGGGTTTTAATTATCGATCGTCTGTAATATCATAAAATTATTCAGAGAATTCTGATAAATCTCCGCATGCAAAGGGACAAGGGTGAAAAACTATATTGAATGGCCGTGACCTTCAGGTTTTCAAGTGGCACTGTCTCACAAACAAACAGGATTCTGTTGTGGAAATCAATGCTAAGGCTCAGAAACACATCTGCAAATTCCATTCTCAGTGAGCACAATTTGTAACTGCATCCACAAATGCAAGTTAAAACTTGAATATGTACAAAAAAAACCCCCACAAAAACCATAAACACCATCCAGAAATGCTGTCATTTTCCCTGGGCCTGAGACAAAGTGGGAAACTATCCAGGGATCTGACTAATCTAATTCTGACATTGTTTTTTATTTTTTTAGTCAAGGACGCCATGTCCTCAAAGCAAAGAAGGAGAGGGCACATCTGGCTTTTTATCAGTTCAAAAGCCAGCATCCATGATAGTATTGGGGTGTTGAGAAAAGTGTTGAGAAGCCCCATATTTCTAAACCGCACATTATCTTGTGCATAATCGTTTGACATGTCTTTGTAACTTGGTGGTCATGTGGCCACGCTGCTCATTTCACGCAGGAGCGTGGCTGTGCTGCACAGACAGCCCGCAAGCTAGAGGAGTTCTGGCTTTCAGATACTTTTGTTTGTGGTAAATGGGCACATTTGAGATAAAATTCAGAAGACACGAGCACTCCGCAGAATTATGCTAGGTATGTACGTACAGAAAACAAGTTATTTGTAGCCTATGTCGGAGATGACCAGACAGGAGACTCCGTTTTCCCTCTCAAAAATGTCAGTTTTCTTGAAAAGGCTGCAGAAATTATAAATACAAGCTTGCTTCTTTGACCAACCATTGAACATTAATACCAGCAGAAAGACCAGAATGTGCCGATCTTCATGACGCATACTCGTCAGTATTAGTTCGTCCAAAACTTGGAAAAAAGGATTGAGGGGAGGAAGAGCAATTAGCCTTCTGGAGGACATTAAGTTAGTTTAAGTGACATTAAAATTGCATCCTCAAATGATAAATATGTCGAAGAGGAAGTGGACTAGGTCATGGGTCTTTTCGTGGGATGATTGACATGTTAACCCTATAAGATGCGCAGCTACTGTATTCAGACCCGTGGAACTTCAGGGCTATTTTAAAATTTTAGCTGTTTGAGATCCTAAGGTTTCCAATGATTGCTTTTTTTAGGTAAAATTACTGGGAAATTTGAATAAAATGATGAGCTAGATATTCCATTTTATGTATACAATATATTTCCCTCAATCTCAGTGTGATGTGGCCTCACTGAAGAGCTGTCATCAGCGGATACAGAATACGGATGTGACATTTTCCTACAGTATTCCTACAGTATGAAAATAATTATTTTTCTGACTTTGAACCCATTTATGAGAACTTGGGAAGTTAAAGTGAAGAAAAGCGCCAGTCAGAAAACGCAAAAACTTAGCCAATAGTTGTCTTTATTTTTAACGTTTAAATACATTCGCGAAGTATGGCCCAAAAACACAGAAGCAAACCAAAGAAGGGGCGAGACGGCTTGTTCGCTTCTGACTGCTTTTTTCTCCTTTGAGGGTTTGTCGTCATCAGTGATTTTGGTATATTGGACCATTTGACAGTATAGATACAGAAGATTTCCTGAATAGTTGTAATAGGCTCTGTGCGCAAGCCTCGTGACGTACTTCCTATTCCGCCTGAAATTGGCAAACCAGTTTCCAGTTTACTTCCTACTCCAGTCAAAACAGCGCTAAAATTAGAACAATGAATGAAAGATGGAAAGAAAGAAGACCAAGTATAATGTGAGAGGGACTTTTAAGTTCCAGAAGACGGTGGGTGGATCTAATGAGCACTGTTGTGTGCCACTTTGTGCCGGCTCAAGTCGTTATAACAGCGAGCTTAGCTTCCACTGCTTCCCGAAGGATACCGAACTTCGTTCACAGTGGCCGCAGGAAATTCGCAGAACGGGATTTTCGGTAACTCAGCATACGAAGGTATGCAGCCGACATTTGGAAAATGATGATAATAAAGTACCTTTAACAACATAATAACATGAACAAGAACGGATGCAGTAACCCAGTGGGGACCAACAAGGTAAACTTACCTGTCTTTTCACTACAGTGTTATTTTCATTAGGTCCAGATTTAAGATTTACATTAGACATGTATATGACCTTAGCAAGGTCCCCAGGAACATCGGGAACACTGAGTTATGAACGTAACAGGCTTGTAACTGTTGTATAATAGATTCTGGCTTCATCATACACTCAAACTGTGAGGCTTTTCTGCTTTCTTCATGGACCTGTAACACTGTGCCCTGACAACAACATCACCTGTGCCCTGATCTTTATGTCCATTTCAGTGTCAGACAAAGTCAACACAGTTAGCACAAGTAACAGTAAAGAACATACGAAGCAAACGCAAAACTAAAAAATTGGCATGTTGCTAACAACGTCAAAAATAAATCACTTACCCTCGTACTGGTGAACGTAACTAGATATGTAGAGACAAAACCCTTTTTCCCGTTTGCACTTCGGAGCCGGGGAGTGGGCATCCACGATACGATGAACATCGTTGATCGATGTCTTTGGCAGATTTTGCAGGCATCTTGTAAAGTTCATTGTGATGCGGATGAAGCTAGCCGCAAACCGGAAACTGGTTTGCCGACTTCAGGCGAAAAACGGAAGTACGTCACATGGCTTGTGCACAGAGGCTATTACTATATATTCCTTTTGACAAGCTAAAGTTTGTTGCGATTGTGTTCTCAGTCTCATTCTCTGTAGGCCTATGTGTTTGCACTTCTGTGAATACGTGTAGTGAGGGAATTTTTTTTCTTGTGGGCTTTAGGGGCAGGCTATTGTTTACTCTCATAAAGATAAATAAGAAATTATTGCATGCTTTTGCTGACATTTGCCAACGCGAGGCTAACTGATGAAGGTACATATGATAATAAATTCAGTGAAAAATTGCATGTTTTCATTTGTGTTACTTTGGGCGGGTTATTTTGTGGAAGTAGGCAGTTTTTTACTCAGTTTTGGGCTAGTTAGCACACAACCTATCACACTGGCCAAACACTGCCTTCTACATTCAGCAATTAATAATATACAACAGCATGGATTTGCGTGACTAATGCGGCTTCCACATCGCCAGCAGTGTGCCGCTTTGCTTTCCGCTCTGCTCAGCGCTGGTCAATTGTGGTTGCGTTGTGCCTGCTGCTGACGCCGAGGGTCGACTGCTGATAATAGGCAGGGTTTTTTCGAAAATACATCACATCTGGGACCAGTGTTTTGGTGTGTGGTGTCGGCTACAGCATCTGTAGAGATGTATCTGTCTAAACGGAAATATTAGTCGCTCGCCTAAGTTTTTTGCAGTTTGGACTACTATTTTTCCTTGGTCGCATGAGTTCACATCATGCGTTCCGCGGTCAAAGTTGAATGGCTGGGATCTTCAGGTTTTCAGGTGGCACTGTCTCACAAACAAACAAGATTCTGTAGTGGAAATCAATGCTTAGGCTCAGAAACACATCTGCAAATTCCATTCTCAGTGAGAACAATTTGTAACTGCATCCACAAATGCAAATTAAAACTTAACTATGTACAAACCCCCCCCCCCCAAAAAAAAAACGATAAACACAATCCAGAAATGCTGTCACCTTCCCTGGGCCTGAGACATAGTGGAAAACTATCCAGTGATCTGACTAATCTAATTCGGACATTGTTGTTTTTTTTTAATCAAGAACGCCATGTCCTGAAAGCTGAGGAGGAGAGAGAACATCTGGCTTTTTCTCAGTTCAAAAGCCAGGATCCATGATAGTATTGGGATGTTGAGAAAAGTGTTGAGAATACCCATATTTCTAAACCGCACATTATCTTGTGCATAATCGGATGAGATGTCTTTGTAACTTGGTGGTCATGTGGCCACGCAGCTCATTTCACGCAGAAGCGTGGCTGCGCTGCACAAACAGCCCACAAGCTAGAGGAGTTCTGGCTTTCAGATACTTTTGTTTGTGGTAAATGCAGCAACATTTGAGATAAAATTCATACGACATGAGCACTCCGCGGACTTATGCTAGGTATGTACGTACAGAAAAGAAGTTATTTGTAGCCTATGTCGAAGATGACCAGACAGGAGACTCCGTTTTCCCTCTCAAAAATGTCAAAGTTTTCTTAAAAAGAAATTATAATACAAGCTTGCTTCTCCATCTAACCATTGAACATTAATACCAGCAGAAAGACCAGAATGTGGCGATCTTCATGACATATACTCGTCAGTATTAGTTCGTCCAAAACTTGGAAAAAAGGATTGAGGGGAGGAAGAGCGATTAGCGTTCTGGAGGACGTTTAGTTAGTTTAAGTGACATTAAAATTGCATCCTAAAATGATAAATATGTCGAAGAGGAAGTGGACTAGGTCATGGGTCTTTTTGAAGGATGATAGACATTTTAACCCATAAGATGCACAGCAACTGTAAAAAAAAAAAAAAAAAAATGCGTTCTGGGGTCAAAGTTGAACCAAGTTCAACTTTGGTAGTGCGGTAGAGCCGCAGTTATGGGTGTGGAAACACAACACTCTCCACACTGCTCCACGGCAGCGGCAAACTGCTCTGGCGCTGGGGAAACAATTTAACTCCACTGGGTTCAGCGTACAGCGGTGCGGCTACTGCTTGCAATATGAAAGCGCCTTTAGGGCTAAATGAGCCTCGCAGACTAATACACACGGCGCCCCAAGCCCGTTGAGCACAGAATTTTCCAACACATGAGTATAGAAAAGAAGAGAAAAAGTGAGAAATCCGAATGCGAGAGAGTTGACAGCTATTAATGAAAACTGGCCACGCCTGATAATGTTGAGAGTTTTCGGAGTTTCTGCGATGGTAATTTAAATGACTAATTGAAAACAGGGCAAGAATGATTAGTGCTCATTCTAACTTAGTGCAGCTCGAGGGAGGTGTTCCCTGCACTCAACCTTCACTCAAAAAGGGACACTAATTTCAGTGTGAGTGAGGTCTCTGAAAGCAATGGGTGTTAGGGCAAGCTCTTACTCATTTAGTGTAACCTGATACTAACTAATTTTTAGTACTCACTCACCTTCAATTAGTGTCAAAGAGTGTCATTTCTGAATACGAGTTCATGTTTGCGTCAGATACCTAAAATTCGGGGTTGATTGCAGTGCTCGCTGAAAATTGTGGTCTTTTTCAGTGTTTTTAGGTGTTCTGGATTCGCGGTTGAAATTGTGGACTTAAAATAATAACTTAGTTCGAATTTCCCGCATTTTCCTCGTCTTCAAATTTTATCAAACGGATTCCTAAGTGTCACAATTTTCAGTCACATTCTCGGTGTCGGTTACCAGTCATACTATGGTCTGTATTCAGAAACAACACTCACACTAATTGAGTGCGAGTCAGTACTAAAACTTATTTAGTATAACCTGACACTAACTGAGTCAGAGGTTGTCCTAACCCTCATTTGCTTCCAGAGACCTCACTCACACTGAAAATAGCGTCTCTTTCTGAGTGAAGGTTGAGTGCAGGGAACACCTCCCTTGAGCCGCACTGACTTGCGCCGGTATTTCGTTGTCATGGCTTGCAGGTGGTTACATACAATAGAAACTCTAGATCATTTAAAGCCACGTGCTCGACGCAATCCCAACTATGTAAATTTTAACTCTATCAATGATAACGATGCCGGTAACTTACTAATTGACCACCTGGTTTCAGTGTTTACGAACTGCACTGTCGTAAACTCGAGGTTACCATTTGTGTACCCACCAGTAGCTACTGGTGAACTGGCAATAGGGGAAGCTCAAAACCATCCCTTAAAATAATGATTGAAAATAGGTCATATCCAATCATTTAGTAAAATTTTCTTTACTTATTCTCCAAAAATTAGGAGGATTATCATGTTTCACCAGTTCTACTTGTTAAGTTGGAATGAGCACTGATAATTTTTGCCCTGTTTTCATTTCATTAAATTACCGTTGCAGAAACTCTGAAAACTCAACATTATCAGGTGTGGCCAGTTTTCATTAATGGCGCATATCTGTCAACTCTCACACATTCGGATTTCTTGTGCTTTTATTTACTGATGGGTTGGAAAATTCTGCGCTCAGCTGGCTCATGGGGCGCGTGTGGATTGGTCTGCGAGGCTCATGTAGCTGCAAGTCGCGAGAATCCATTCTTTTCTACATTCTTAATTGCTGAATGTAGAAGGAAATGTCCGGCACGTTTCACATGTTCTTGCTTGGTGAACCTCTCGGGCTGTCCTGCGCCTTTCGCGAGCCACTCAACCACAGAATTTATGAAGACATGCAGATATTTATGTCGTCATTTATGTGCGAAAGAAAAGCCTCAATTTTGTGAAGCAATGTATAACAACGCTATTAAAAATAAATTGCATTGTGGTTTTACCAATTAGTCTGAGAAACTTTCTAATCAAGAAAAGTAAACTGCGACAGGTTTAGATCACTCAGCACTGAAGGGTGAGGATTGAGCGTCCCTTTGCAGCAGCTGTCGCCCAGTGCCCACTACTGTCAGTTATGCTCGAGTGGCGTTTGTGAATAGCAGCTGACGAGGAGTGGGACCGCTCCCTCAGTTAGTGATCTCTCTCTCTCTCACACTCCAGTTACATTTCAATTGTACTCACTATATGGTGAGTGGAGGGTGAGTGTGAGTGTGGTTTCTGAATACGGGCCTAAGATTTGCTAAAAGGTAAGTAAAGACTCTTTAGAAACCCATGTAGACTATTAGTATATGTTCTTTCTCAGCCACGGAGTTCTAGCTCCAGCTGGGTCTGGTGCTCATGTGGCTAAGAAGCAGTTTCGTCAACAAATCTTGGATATCCCACCAAAAAATGAAGACACTCAGTGATGCACACATTTCTGAACATGTCTGGATTGTCAAGTGATTAGAAATCAAGTCATTAATCTGTTAAATTAAGATTTAAGCAGTGGACGAAAACTACCCTAAATTTTATGGTGTGTGCTGGCCAAAAACTTGGCTAATCACCCCAAAGTTCAGTTTGCGACAGAGAACACCATTTAGCCACACATTTTGCCTTAAATTTTAGTTAAAAGCGTTAGAGAACTTGGATCCAGTCATACAGTGTACTTACACAGTCACAGAATAAGTGCACAGACATCCATAGACTATTAGGTATCCATCATCTTGTCAGCGACACCTGTACTATTATCTGGCCAGGTTCTCTTCCCATCAGGGTGGTTACTTACAGTTACAAGAAATTTTCAAATACATTGGCAATAAAATTTGTACAGGCTGCCAAATGCATTAAAAATCACATTTTTAAACTGATTACAATCCAAACATGGACGGAAATCCATTACACATTTTTTAATAGGTAGGGATGACCCTGTTCAAATTGCATGGTGAGAGAACACTTCACTAGTATCCTGACCTCTGTCAGTGTTTGCTTTCCTGCAGCCGTAATATGGTTTGCATGCTACTAGAGATGAAAAAAATAAAACAAAGTTGTTCAGAGAATGGAATTGTGTTGTAATTTTGCTGTCTGCCATGTTCTGTCCTGCCTTGCCATGCTCATGTTCTGATTTGCCTTGTCATGTTTTGATCTGTTTGCCATATTCTGTTTTCTTGGTATTTGATTCATTGCGATGTCTGACTATTCTTTGATATTTGTATTGTGATTTGGTAACCTAGATTTGTTCTTGCATTGTCTCAGTTTTACTTTTCCATATTTTGCATTTTACCATAGTTTCATTCCGGTCCATGTTTTGCTTCCCACTATGCATTGCACTTTGTCTCCCCCTGTCTGGTCTCTTGTCTTGTCACAGCTCTCAGCTCGTGTAAAGCGTGCCACTCCTTCGGGTGATTTAATGGTTTCTGGTTTCAATCTTCCTTCCAATCTTGTTTGCTTTCTTCACCTTACTTTTTTATTTTACTAACCATACTAACAGTTTGTTGTTTTCGCTATGAGTCACTTACATTAACTAAAATCGTATATAATACTAACTTACGAACGAGCACTAAGGGATTGTATAGTTTCACTTACTTCACTTGATTAACAAGCTCTCAGCACTCGCCCTGTTCTAGTCTCCGCCTCTTGTCTCTCCCTTATCTCTGCTGCATTTCTGTGGTATCTCCATACTTGATCACGCTATCCTTTCTCTCATTATCTATGCACGTTGGAACTCCTTGACCGGAGCCGTATTTTGTCTACAGGAATGTCTCGTGCTCCCTGTCTGCATTTTGGCTTTTGCCTATTTCATGTGATTAGGTTCTCCCTCATGTTCCACCCTCTATAAATAGTCTAATTTCAAGCACCTGTGTTCTGTGTAGCATGTGATTCCCCTGGAGTGTATATTAGGAGTCTTTTCACGGCACTTCCTCGTCAGATCACTTCCTCAGTCTTCTAGTGCCACGCTTCTCTCGCCTTGATTCTTTAGTGATACTTTTCTGATTGGAGCGCCCGACTTTTTGGATTTACCGTTGCATCTGTGTTTTTTGACCCTTTCTCTGCCCGACCTCAAGATCTGTGATTGCTGCCCTGGTTACGGTTGGATTACGCCCATTGGATTTTGGCTTTGCTTCTCTGATATACCTGTACCTGTGAACCAGACCCATTTCTGTCCGACTACGAGTACTGTGATTGCTGCCCTGGTTCTCGATTCTATTTTTGCCCAACTGGATTGTGATTTTTGAAGTGTGGACTTTGTACCTTTTGCCTTCTGCCCTGCAGGGGTTTTCCCCCTTCATTAATAAAACTAAATCTACTGCATTGCTTGGTTCTCGCAACTGGTTCCTGATCGCACCATCACAAATTGCTGCATATTTTCACAGAAAAATTGTTGTATAATTAACACGCACCGGCAAGCAAGAGTGCTGGGTAAGTATTAAGGACTATTAAGGCCATCCTCCTGTCTAATTATCTGGCTGCTACTTTAGACAAATGGGAACTTGATTGAGAGAAGTCCAATGTCACTTTGATGACAAATAGTCAAATTACTAACTTGATAGGGCCAGCTAAAGATCAACATTCTGTAATCACCACTTGTGACCAAGTGATTATTACATGTATTACTACATGAACAGATCTGTGTAATTCAGGGCGTGGAATGGATAAATAAAACTTATCCCATACACCCACTATGAATTCACATCTACACACCTAAATGCAACCTTATTTAGGCTCATACAGTAAAATATGACTACGATGCCATGAAAATTAGTGTGTGGATGCGCGCACATCCAATAAACAGGTGCTGGATCAATTGTGTCTCATACACCTGACGAAGACCGTGTGAGGTCTAAACGTTGTGTTAAATAAATCGGTGAGCAGCAACTGTGCAGATTTTCTTCTCTCTCTTTACAATGCCATGAACCCATACTAAATTTAGCACTTCTTCCAATTGGTAATAATTGTTTGTCAAAATTATTTAACTAAATCTCATAAGACATGTCAGATTGAAGTAACAAGAATATGAATATTGATATTTTGTAAATTCCATTTGCTCAGAGTGCAACATGTTCAGGTTTGAACATGATTGCAATCTAGATAAAATTTTACCTGAATAACAAAGTAGTTGTTGACAAAAATGTGTTGTAGCCAAATATATGCCAATATGAGGAAAATAATGCCATAGGTTTGGCTAAAAATCGGTAGAAGTTTTCAACCGTGATAAAGATGGATGTTGTAATTCTTAGCTTAGTTTTTTGGAGTAATATGTCTCGATTCATCATTCGCCATAAAGCAAAACGAAGATGTTTATTATTTTGTCAACAGCACTGTTTATTGTAGCCAACGAGCATTATGGATTTATTTCTGAAAGCAATAGCTTATAATGTAGAGCCCAGAGGCTCGATCATGTTCTGGATTTAACTTGAACAATCATACTGATCGTATACTTTTGTGTTCTTCTGTCTCAACGTCAGCGTCATGCAGTCGGCTGCTTGGAGTTCGGCTGAAAATGACTCGTAATGCATTGTTGTATTCTTACGAACAGTTATCAGGGTAGTCGACTGATTGTTTGTCATGGTTGCTCTGAACTCTGTTCTGAAGAGTTGTCCAGTCCTGCCTCGAGTCAACAGTCCGTTGGCTCAAGCTAATAATCTCTGCCATATTACCGACTAATTTGCGAATCTATTTTCCGCTATTTCTGACCCGTGACTGGGTAGTGACGTTTAGAATACTGGGCCATTCTGACAAATAGCTGGCATACCAGCAACAAGTTTGCCATTTATTTAGTTATAAGGTTGTTCTAAAGTATGACGATTGCGGGTGGACTGCTTGTGTAAGGTAGCCCTTGTGATATAAAATACCAAGGCAACTCATCTTAGTATCAGTGCTGAAGTGCAGACCTGGCCCCAGCCACGGGCTGACAGACAGACTGACAGAAACACACACAGACATGATCATTGCTTAACCTGGCCCCCTAGGGGAGGGGCAAGGTAAAAATACAGTCCTGTGTCATGTGCCAAATGAGAATTTAGGAGCTGACTGGTCAGGAAACAGTCAACACCGCTCCATCCACTTCCAGCAGCACAGAGGCCCTACACTTATTCCGGGAAGATCACTTCAGATCTTCTAGACACTAGTACCATATGGACCTCCCCGGTGACTAAGGCTGTAGCAAGCCCTACTGGCACCGTTAATGCATGCTCAGTGCCACCGGTTCCACATGGTTTGCTTAACACTACACCAGTACCATATGGTCCTCCCCAGTGACTAAGGCTGTAGCAAGCCCCACTGGCACCGTCAATGCAGGCTCAGTGCCACCGGTTCCACATGGATTTACATAACACGGGCTTCCAATATCGTGAACATGTCATAAATCAAGGTTGTAGTCAGTCCCACCCGAGCCAACACATAACTAATCATGAGCTAATCATAGGCTTGACTAAAAAGATAAGTTTTCAGCCTACTCTTTAAGATAGAGAGCGTGTCCGAAGCCCGAATCTGTTTTGGGAGATTGTTCCATAGAATTGGTGCTTTGTAAGAGAATGCTCTGCCTCCAATTGTATTTCTAGATATATTTGGAATTTTCAAGTAGTCAGCACCTTGTGAACAAAGTAATCTTGGTGGGGAGTAAGGAATAAGAAGACTGCAAAGATATTCCGGGGCCAAGTCATTTAAGGCTTTGTAAGTTAGTAATAGTATTTTGTACTCAATTATAATTTTTTCAGGCAGCCGTTGAAGATTTTTGAGCACCGGGCTAATGTGATCATATTTCTTAGTCCTAGTCAGAACCCTAGCTACAGCATTCTGCACTAATTGAAGACGTTTCAGGGCTGAGCTAGTGCAACCAGACAGTAAGACATTGCAATAGTACAGCCGAGAAGACACAAATGCGTGAACCAATTTTTCAGCATCTTTAAGAGACAACATTTTTCTAAGTTTAGATATGTTTCGAAGATGGAAAAAAGCCACTCGGATGATATTGTTGATGTGAGCCTGGAAAGAGAGTTCTGAATCAAAAGTCACACCAAGGTTTTTAACGACAGCTCTGGCAGAAACAGAGAGGCCATCTAAGTTAAGAGAGAACTTAACGAATGAGTCTCTAAGAGATTTGGGACCCAGTACCAATATTTCAGTCTTATCTGGGTTTAGAGAAAGAAAATTTTGCGTCATCCAAGCTTTTACAGCTTTCAGACACATCTCTAATCTAGTAACTGGATCATTTTCACTCGGTTTAAAGGATATATAGAGCTGCGTGTTGTCTGCATAGCAATGGTATTTAACATCAAGTCTACTTATGATATTTCCAAGCGGAAGCATGTATAGTGTAATGTGAATATAGGCCACTAGATGGCAGTATTTACCTTTTTTTTGTTAAGCTCAGACTGGAGTCATGTTTAGACATGTCCTGGACATGTCTGGGGCAAGTCTCAGAAAATTTAAAAAAAAAGGTCTAAATGTGGGTGGGGTCTGCAAAAGAGTATATAAGGAAAAGAATTGAGACAGTAAAGTAGTAGGAGAAATTGCAAGAAGATGACCAGACCTGCCATTCTGTTCAAGACCTGTGACGTTTCTTTTGTGGATTTCTTTGCCTGTGTTTGAGCATTTTCATTATCCCGGACATCACCAAGCCACCCCACAAAAAGGGACAGTAAATATTTCTGTTTTTTTTTATTCAATCTTGGTCATTAGTTGTTAGTTAGTTGTTATTGTCTTTGTCTGTTGATTAAATGTGTTTAAGTTTTTAAAACAGTTTCTGTCATCCCTTGCTGTTGCTGTTTGTGTTGTAAATGTAATAACAAATTGGGGCCATAACAAATTGGGGGCTCAAGGTCCGGGATAGACCATTTTGTGAGTCATTTATTAAAAATCTAACATTTCAAATTGTAAAATTAATTTTTTTAATTGAATACATATATATTGACAACAGCAATGGATGATTTCTTGGCATCACCAACCGTAGGGGTTTTGAAGTCTTTTAAAAAGACAGAACTGCTAGAAATTTGCAGATATTTAGAGCTGACAGAGGTGAAACCAGCCATGCGAAAAGCAAGACTGGCTAGAGAGATAGTTGAATATTACATTGATGAAAATGTGTTTGCACCAGGAGATCTGGAACAGTTTCCAGTGGAAAATCCAAATATAGAAATGGAACTTAAATTAAAAATGCTAGAGATTGAAAGGGAAGAAAAAGAAAAACAAAGGCAGTTTGAGTTGGAAAAATTAGCTAGAGAAGAGAAGAAAGAAAGGGAAGAAAGAGAAAAAGAAAGGGAGGAAAAAGAGAAACAAAGAGAATTTGAGAGGGAAGAAAAAGAAAAACAAAGAGAATTTGAGAGAGAGAAAGAGGAAAGAGCAGAAAGAGAGAGACAGAGACCGAGAGATTTTGAATTAGAGAAATTCGAAAGAGAAGAAAGACTCCAAATGGAGCAACTAAAAATTAAAATTGAAACTAAAAATAAATTTTGTGCCAGTCAGGAGGTAAAACTGGTGCCTCCATTTTCTGAAAAGGACGTAGACAACTATTTCCAGTGTTTTGAAAAGGTAGCAAAGAGTTGCCAGTGGCCAAAGGAACACTGGCCTCTGATGTTGCAAACTGTCCTCAAGGGTAAAGCTCAACAAGCCTATTCGGCTTTGTCTGCAGATGATTCCTCTGATTATGAGGTTGTCAAAAAGGTTATTTTGAGAGCTTATGAGTTGGTTCCAGAGGCTTACCGACAGAAATTCAGAGGTCTGAAGAAATCTGAAAATCAGACTTATGTGGAATTTGCTAATGAGAAGGTTTGCTTTGAGCGCTGGTGTACTTCTATGGAGGTCAAGGATGATTTCAACTCACTAAAAGGGATGGTGTTAGTTGAAGAATTCAAGAACTGTGTTAAAGATGATGTTAAGACCTACCTTAATGAGAAGCAAGCACTGAATTTGCAATCAGCTGCCAAATTTGCAGATGAATATGTTCTCACACATAAGTCCAAATTTCAGTCTAGCAGTAATAATAGATGGTCCCAATTTCAGATAAAGGGTTATGGTGATACCCAAGATTCCTCACCCAAAGACAAAGACAAATCTGGTGATGGTGCTCAGAAATCCAGTAACAGGTCTGATCAAAGTGTGAAAGCTGACAGTGACAAAAGTGGTCTAGTTTGCAGTTATTGCAAGAAATCTGGTCATGTTACAACTAACTGTTGGTTCCTTAAAGCAAAGAAAGAAAAAGAAAAGGATACCAAACCAAATGCCTTTGTGAAAACAAGGTTAGAAACCCCTGTAGTAGATAACCAATCTGCTAAATTGCCTGCTTCTTGTGGGGCTAAAAAGCCTGATACAGCTGACTTCGTGAGGGAGGAATTTCTTCCATTTGTGTCAGAGGGATTTGTGGCTCTGAATGAGCATACTACTCCTGTCCCCATATATATCCTACGGGATACCGGAGCTTCTCAGTCACTTTTGTTGATGGACTCCTTGGAGTTACGTCATGAGACCGCTTCAGGGGATTTCATACTTGTACAAGGTATTGAAGGGAGGACTGTATCTGTACCCCTGCGCTCTATATTCTTGAAGTCAGATTTAGTTACAGGACAGGTAAAGGTGGGACTTATGTCAAGTCTACCTATAAAGGGTGTTTCTCTGTTGCTAGGCAATGACCTGGCTGGGGGCAAAGTAGTTCCCCCTGTACATCTTACTTCACAGCCGAGCACTAAAGATGGGGATGAGGACCCATCTCTGTATCCTTCTTGCGCAGTGACTCGTGCTATGGCCAAGAAGGCTAAAGAAGAAGATGATGTGGTGCCGTCCAGTACATTGAATAGTCAGGACTCAGGTGGTTCGCCTCATGACTCTGATTGGCCTACTATGGTTTCTCCGTTTGAGGACTTATCAGATACTTTTATCAGTTCTCTATTCAGCCAGCCGGATGGGTCTGGTGATTCTGATGTGTCTGGAGACTTGTCTCTGTCCAGAAAGCGGTTGATTGAGGAGCAAACTAATGATCCTGAAATTTGTGTACTAAAGAGGAGAGCCCTTCCTGATAAAGAAATAGACGCAGTTCCAGTTGGGTATTATCTCAAGGATGGTGTGTTGATGCGGAAGTGGCGCCCTCCTGATATCCCTGCCAATGCAGATTGGGCAGTGGTCAGGCAAATTGTTGTTCCGAAGGTCTATAGGAATGAGATCTTAACAATGGCTCATAGTTTACCTTTAGGAGGTCATCTTGGTGTTAACAAGACTGTTGATAAGATCATGAAACACTTCTTTTGGCCTGGGCTTCGGAAAGACGTTTCCAACTTTTGCAAAACCTGTCACACTTGTCAGGTAGTTGGAAAACACCAGTTAGACCCACCTGTAGCTCCATTGCAGCCTATCCCAGCATTTGGGGAGCCATTCTCTAGGGTCATTGTTGATTGCGTTGGACCATTACCCAAGACTAGATCTGGAAATCAGTACTTGTCGACAATCATGTGTGCATCTACCAGATTCCCCGAAGCCATACCTCTACGTAACATCAAGGCAACTGCAATCTCGAAGGCTTTGATAAAGTTCTTCACGTTGTTTGGCCTTCCCAGGGAAATTCAGTCAGACCAGGGTAGCAATTTCACTTCAGGATTGTTTCAGCAGGTTGTGTATGAACTAGGTGCAAAGCAGATTCTTTCTAGTGCCTATCATCCAGAAAGTCAGGGTGCCTTAGAGCGGTTTCATTCCACTCTCAAGACAATGATGAGGACTTTTTGTTATGACCATGAGAAAGACTGGGATGAAGGGGTTCATTTGCTGTTGTTTGCAGCTAGAGAAGCAGTGCAGGAGTCTACTGGATTCAGTCCATTTGAGCTAGTGTTTGGTCATGAAGTGAGAGGACCTTTGCTATTATTGACTGAACAATGGCAAGAGAAAGAGCCGCATATCAGTCTGTTAGACTATGTTGGCAAGTTCAAGGAAAGATTGCGTGCAGCTTGTGACCTTGCCAAAGAGAACTTGAAATCAAGTCAGGGAAAAATGAAAACTTGGTATGATCATAAGGCTAGAAGCCGTGAGTTTAAACCAGGAGAAAAGGTCCTTGTGTTGTTTCCCTTGCAGTCCAATCCATTGCAGGCTAGATTTCATGGTCCTTATGAAATTCTGACAAAACTCAATGATCTCAATTACATTGTGAAGACTCCAGATAGGAGAAAACCAAAACAATTGTGTCATATTAACATGCTAAAGCCTTATCATGACAGAAATGCTAGGGTTGCAGCTGTCACTTCAGATTCTCCAATGGTCGAAACGTGTGAAGATGAGGGGGAGTTTCAAGATGATGAACCAAGAATTAAAGCTGAAGTTCTTTCATGTAAATTGTCAAACACTGAAGTGTTGCAAAATCTTGATGTAAAACTTCAGCACTTAGAACTCTCACAGAGTGATCAGTTTGAAAGGTTGATCAAGAAATATGAGGATTTGTTTCCTGATGTTCCAAGGAGAGTTACTATAGCCTCTCATGATGTAGATGTTGGTGATGCCAAACCAATAAAACAGCATCCATACCGGATGAATCCTGAAAAGAGAAAGATTGCTGAGAAAGAGGTTGAGTACATGTTAAAACATGATATTATCAGACCCTCCAACTCCGATTGGAGTTCACCCTGTGTGCTAGTTCCAAAACCTGATGGAAGTACTAGATTCTGTACAGATTATCGCAAAGTCAATGCTGTAACTAGAACTGATGTGTTTCCAATACCTAGGATTGATGATTGTATTGATAGTGTAGGGCAAGCAAAGTTTCTGACCAAGATTGATTTATTGAAGGGTTATTGGTGTGTGCCTTTAACTGAGAGGGCCAAGAGCATCTCTGCTTTTGCCACACCATCTGGATTGTACCAGTATGAAGTCCTACCCTTTGGCATGAAAAATGCCCCAGCCACGTTCCAAAGGATGATACAGTCTACAATCGCCGGATTGCCACACACGGGTGCGTACATCGATGACCTGATCTCATGGAGTGACTCCTGGGAAGAACATCTAAAAGATGTAGAGACGTTGTTCCAGCGCCTGACCCAGGCTAACCTGACTGTTAACCTGAGCAAGAGTGACTTTGGTTGTGCTACTGTCACCTATCTTGGCTACGTCATAGGCCAGGGTAAGGTGGCACCCATAAATGCTAAAGTCCAAGCCATCATGGACTTTCCAGTTCCTGACAACAAAAAAGCTTTGCGCCGCTTCCTTGGAATGATAGGGTACTACCGCAAGTTCTGCAAGAACTTTGCTGAGATTGCTCTCAGTCTAACTAACCAACTGAAGAAAGGCGTAAAGTTCACCTGGGATGATGCATGCCAGAGAGCCTTCGATCACCTGAAGTCTCTGCTGTGTCACTTCCCCGCGCTCAAATCTCCTGACTTCAACAAACCGTTCTCCATCGCGGTCGATGCTAGCGACCAAGCTTGTGGATCTGTGCTCCTACAGAGAAGTGACTCTGATGACATTGAGCATCCCGTGGCATACTTCTCCAGGAAGTTCAATCGCCACCAAAGGAACTATTCCACAATAGAGAAGGAACTGTTGGCTCTGGTCCTTTCTTTACAACACTTTGAGGTTTATGTTTGTACAGGACAAAAGCCAATGATTGTGTACACTGACCACAATCCGTTAATGTTTTTGAGTAAGATGAAAAACAAGAATCGAAGATTGTTGAATTGGAGTTTGATTTCACAGGAGTTTGACTTGGAAATTAAGCATGTGAAGGGTACAGACAATGTAATTGCTGATTGCTTATCCCGTGTTTGAATGTGTATATATATATCATGTGTTTGAATATTGTATGATATGTATATATAGACAAGTGTTCACTTAACCATTTTGTATTGAAAAGAAAAATTTTGCCTTTATGAGTCAAAATTTTTCCCTTTTGGAATGGAGGTGTAATGTGAATATAGGCCACTAGATGGAATGCAGGCTCAGTGCCACCGGTTCCACATGGATTTACATAACACGGGCTTCCAATATCGTGAACATGTCATAAATCAAGGTTGTAGTCAGTCCCACCAGAGCCAACACATAACTAATCATGAGCTAATCATAGGCTTGACTAAAGTTTTCAGCCTACTCTTTAAGATAGAGAGTGTGTCCGAAGCCCAAATCTGTTTTGGGAGATTGTTCCATAGAATTGGTGCTTTGTAAGAGAATGCTCTGCCTCCAATTGTAATTCTAGATATATTTGGAATTTTCAAGTAGTCAGCACCTTGTGAACAAAGTAATCTTGGTGGGGAGTAAGGAATAAGAAGACTGCAAAGATATTCCGGGGCCAAGTCATTTAAGGCTTTGTAAGTTAGTAATAGTATTTTGTACTCAATTCTAATTTTTTCAGGCAGCCATTGAAGATTTTTGAGCACCGGGCTAATGTGATCATATTTCTTAGTCCTAGTCAGAACCCTAGCTACAGCATTCTGCACTAATTGAAGACGTTTCAGGGCTGAGCTAGTGCAACCAGACAGTAAGACATTGCAATAGTCCAGCCGAGAAGACACAAATGCGTGAACCAATTTTTCAGCATCTTTAAGAGACAACATTTTTCTAAGTTTAGATATGTTTCGAAGATGGAAAAAAGCCACTCGGATGATATTGTTGATGTGAGCCTGGAAAGAGAGTTCTGAATCAAGAGTCACACCAAGGTTTTTAACGACAGCTCTGGCAGAAGCTGAGAGGCCATCTAAGTTAAGAGAGAACTTAACGAATGAGTCTCTAAGAGATTTGGGACCCAGTACCAATATTTCAGTCTTATCTGGGTTTAGAGAAAGAAAATTTTGCGTCATCCAAGCTTTTACAGCTTTCAGACACATCTCTAATCTAGTAACTGGATCATTTTCACTCGGTTTAAAGGATATATAGAGCTGCGTGTTGTCTGCATAGCAATGGTATTTAACATCAAGTCTACTTATGATATTTCCAAGCGGAAGCATGTATAGTGTAATGTGAATATAGGCCACTAGATGGCAGTATTTACCTTTTTTTTGTTAAGCTCAGACTGGAGTCATGTTTAGACATGTCCTGGACATGTCTGGGGCAAGTCTCAGAAAATTAAAAAAAAGAGGTATAAATGTGGGTGGGGTCTGCAAAAGAGTATATAAGGAAAAGAATTGAGACAGTAAAGTAGTAGGAGAAATTGCAAGAAGATGACCAGACCTGCCATTCTGTTCAAGACCTGTGACGTTTCTTTTGTGGATTTCTTTGCCTGTGTTTGAGCATTTTCATTATCCAGGACATCACCAAGCCACCCCACAAAAAGGGACAGTAAATATTTCTGTTTTTTTTTAATCAATCTTGGTCATTAGTTGTTAGTTAGTTGTTATTGTCTTTGTCTGTTGATTAAATGTGTTTAAGTTTTTAAAACAGTTTCTGTCATCCCTTGCTGTTGCTGTTTGTGTTGTAAATGTAATAACAAATTGGGGCCATAACAATAGTGAAAAAAGCAAAGGGCCCAGTACAGATCCTTGAGGTATTCCAAAGTTAACCTTGGAATACTCTGAACACTTGTTATTTACCCAGACAAACTGAGATCTATCAGACAAATAAGACTTAAACCATGAAAGGGCAAGTCCAGAAATACCAACTAATTTTTCCAACCAACAAAGAAGAATATGGTGGTCTACTGTGTCAAAGGCGGCACTTGAATCGAGAAGGAAGTGAACAGAAATGTGGCCACTATCCATAGAGAGAAGCAGATCATTTACAACAACAGTGAGGGCTGTTTCAGTACTGTGATGCTTTCTATAGGCAGACTGAAAACTGTCTAATACCTCATTAGTTTGCAGGAAAGAAGAGAGCTGTTGGGCAACACATTTTTCAAGGATCTTAGATAAAAATGTGAGGTTTGAGATTGGCCTATAATTGGCTAGGACTGTGGGATCCAAATCTGGTTTTTTAAGCAGCGGCTTGATTTCTGCCATCTTACATGAAGAGGGAACAATACCGGAAATCAGAGAAGAATTAATTATGTGAAGAACTGGGCCGCCAAGAATGGGCAGGAGTTCTTACATTAGCTTTGTGGGAATGGGATCCAAGATACAAGTAGATGATTTGGAAGCAACAACTAATCTGGCTAGTTCACTCTGGGATATAGGAGAAAGGGACTCAAACTGGTTTGTGTGTAATGTGGAAGACTCCATATCATGAGGAACGCCATCGCAAACTGGTAAGGAAGCATTGATCTCTCTAATTCCAATAATTTTGCCATTAAAGAAATTTAAAAAAATCATCACTGCTGCAAGAGAGTGGAATTTGAGGGTTACTTGCAGCATGATTGTTAGTTAACTTAGCCACGGTTTTGAACAGAAATCGAGAATTATTTTTATTTTCCTGCATGAGATTTGAAAAGTAACAGGACCTTGCACAAGAGAGAGCATGCTTATATGCAACAAGGCTCTCTTGCCAAGCACTATGGAATACCTGGAATTTAGTGGAGTGCCATTTGCGTTCTAGATGACGAGATTTTTGCTTTAATGTCTTTGTCTGGTCAGTGTACCATGGGGCTGGCCTCTTCTTCTGAGTAATCTTTTTATATTTCAGTGGCGCGACTACATTAAGGGTACAATGGAGAGCATCAGAAAACTTTTCTGCTGTATCGTCAATAGAGGAGGCACTGACTGGATGCTCAAAATAAGATGGGCAAACCTCAGTGAATTTTGTGGAAGTTGTTGCAGTAAAAGTACGACCAGTGTATATCCTAGTTTCTAACAATGCAGGGTGGTCATTGTAAGCAAAAGGTGATAAGAAAATGGTCAGACAAACTGGGATTATGTGAATGAATCCTGATTTGCCCAATTTTAATGCCAACGCTTAAGATCAGGTCTAAAGTATGACCATGAAAATGAGTTGGGCCAACAACACTCTGAGCGAAGCCAACTGACTCCAAAATGATAGTGAATGCGGATGTTCGAGAATCATCTGCCCTCTCAAAGGGCAGGTTAAAGTCGCCCAATATAACTATTCTATCGTAGCTTAAAACTAAGTCTGAAAGGAATTCTGAAAAATCTTGAATAAAGGCAGTATAAAGGCCAGGGGGCCTGTAGACTGTCACCAAAGCTAAAGGGTGATCAGAGGCAGGGCCGGCACCTGTATCCAGCACTGAAAAATTAATCGCTAAAACCTCAAATGTATCAAATTTATACTGTAGTTTTTGCACTGAGTGAATGGAATCACTATTATAGCTGCAACACCACCACCTCTCCGGCCCAGGTGGGGGTTTTGAGTGTATATAAACCCAGGTGGAGATGCTCCATTCAAAGATACGTTTTCATCTGGTCTCAGCCATGTTTCTGTGAGACACAGTATATCAAGATAACAATCAGAGATTAATTAATTCACAAGAGCTGCTTTAGAGTTCAAGGATGTAATATTTAATAGACCAATTTTGAGAGAATATTTATTTATTGGTTGATTGACACAGTTGGTGTTAATGCAAATCAAATTTTTGTGATGTACTCCGCGATTCTTCTTTCTTAATTTAATTGGAATTCGAGGAACAGACACAATCTCTATAGGGTTTGACCTAATCAACGGTTTATCAAAGCTGAATGTCAGGAATTTAGATTTAACTGTCTGCAGTCAATTACGACAGTTTAAGTCGTAGGCCAGATTTCTCGACAGAAGTGTAGTGCCCTCACAAGATGGGTGAACACCGTCCCTCCTCAAAAGACCGGGTCTTCGCCGGAAAGCTCGCCAATTGTCCATGATACAGACGTTATTATCTATGCACCACTCAGACAACCAGCGATTGAGCGAGTCTAATCTACTGTACATTTCATCACTACATCGAATCGGGTACGGAACAGAGAAAGTCACTGACCGTGACATCTTTAGAGCTTGGGCACAGGCCGACTTAAAACTGCTCTTTGTGATCTCCGATTGTCGTGATCGAATATCATTTGTGCCGGCGTGGATAATAATTTTGGAGAACTTGCGTTTGCCCTGATCGAGTAATTTCAGATTCGCCTCGATATTAGTCACACTTGTGCCAGGAATACAGCTCACTGTGGTAGCCGGTTTAAACACCCTTACATCTCTAACAATGGAATCCCCGATAATTAGTGACTTTTCCAGTACTCGTTCATCTGGCTCTAATTCTTCGAGGGGAGCAAATGAATTAAACAGTTTAACAGGAGAGGGTGTGGATGGCTGTTCAAGTTTCTTTCCCCTACGTTTACATTGAACTGTTACAAATACATCGCGCTGTGAAGAAGCTGCTGCAGCAGGTAAGGAATGAGAAACAGAAAGAGAACTAACATTTACACTCGTTTCAGGCTGGACCAAGAAAGAATCAATGAACTCCTTATTCGACCTGATGTTCTGCAGCGTTTCGATGCGAGCTTCCAGCTCTAAAAGCTTTTCAGTTAAGCTAGCATATGAGATACATTTCTTGCAAATGAAAGTGCTGCTAAGCGCAGAGGAGTTGTAACAAAACATATTACACTCAGAGCCTAAGACAGGAAAAGAGGTCGGCGAACAAAGGGAAGCCATCATGGTCATTAACTTACGTTTTTAGGATGCCGCGTCGCCCAAGTCCAAGTTCACCTCACGGGCGTCTTGCAGAAGTATAGGCAGTGAAAAAGCGCGAAATTTACGACTGTATTCCGTTAAAGGCAGAAAAATTTCTCAGAAAACAGAAAAAAATCAACGTAATATTAACAGAAAAATGTGATAGAAACGCTCAGCACAACAGGTGCTACCAAGACGTATTGGACACGTGCCAACGTCATATACTATGATATCATAACTCGTTTTGGCAAAAACACACAAAAGGAAAACAAATTTTTCACATTTTCTTTACTTTATTTTTCCCTATGATTGAACAAAGCTTACAATATCAGCAATATGTCAGGTACATATGTTCTCTTTCCAAATAAGAATGAAACATCACAAACCTCAGCACTGTGACATCACATTGATGTCATTATACATGTCATATCTGGAAAAAAATTCCAAAACACACTTGGATAAAAGGTATATCTATGAATTATAAGAACAAATTTATGAACAATTCTATGAACTTGAATAATATTGGCCCTATACAGGCGTTATGGGCGCGTTAATCAGCTTTTACACCAGACGAGAAACAAATTTTTCGTGCGACAGATTGCGTTCAAAGTCATGACCGCTTATCAGCTACTGCATGTTAGTTTGCGTGCTCTGCAAATTAAAAATGCTTCTGGTTAACTCATATGCAGCAATTATGATTGGTATGCTTGTGTTACTTCGATTAGCATCAATGTGAGTCTCATCATAACTTTGCCTGATTGTAGCCACTACAGTTGAAGTTAAAAGGAGAGGTGCTGTATCTGTCTGCCGAGTTGGGCAGCAGTTAGACCAGACAAAGATTTTGCAGAGTTTGGGGTGCGTTTTTGGGTGCTTATGAAACGATCGCTTCACTTCACTTCAGTCACTCCATGACTGGGGTCAGCCTGATACATCTCCAATGTCTGGGCAAGCTCTCTGATACCACCAGTGAAACCAACAGGGAAGCACACAGGCTTATAACGTGTCCGGTATTACAAATGATTTCTCTGCATTGCCATCCATTGAATATTAAATTCTTTCCTGCACTGAATAATAGTGGACTACACCACGGGAACGTGAATATGACACTAAATCACATGCCGAGTGCATGAGAGTTGGCAGCCCTGCTTACATTAAAGGCGCACTCTCTGTGCAAAGTTGTTTATAAAATCCTTTCATAATTTGGAAAAGGATCGTTTAGGAAATGCGACAGTAACAGGGATTGACAGGCATGTCAGTAATTACTTTAACCCAGCATTCCATGCTGGCACAAATTTCACTTTCTTGAACTTCAAATCATCCATTATTCCCCATCTTAAAGTTAATGTTGGTTACAATACACAGGGGTACCAGTCAATAAAATACATGACTGCTTACGTAAAACCATTATACAGTAGCATTGTAATATATTTCGTGAATGACATAAAGTTAGTACATGATACCATGATGCAGACAGCTTCACTTCTGGAATACAACAAATACAAACAAAGTCCATTATCACACCCTGTTGGATGACATTATTCCTACATAGTAGATGAATAATAGGAGAGTAGAGAAATATAATCAATCTATTGGACTTTTTGTTTTGCAGGGCTTGTCCGCACGGGCCCACATAAGCCGCGGGCCCCAATGCAGTGGTTTTACTTGCATATACGGTACTTAAGCCTCTGTCTGCCAGTTTATTTCTGGGGAACTGCTTCCAAAGAGATCAGTCCCTGAGCATTCTGTTTGCATACAAAGTATTTTCTCCTTTGTCATCTGCTTATGATGCTGTCAGTTTGACTTTGCGAGTGGCCATTGATTGTATGGGCTCAGATGTTTCCAATGAGCCCTCAACTTCTGTAAATGCACAAAACTAGCCTGAAATACCGCCTTGCGTTCCTGGTGCTACTATCTGAGGGTCCATGCACCATTACATGTATGTACTTTAATAGCTCAACAGTATCTTAGCTTAAATGATTTGTTTTTAGTATTCTATTATTAGTGTAATGGCTAAGGCTAAGCGCCGGAATGTGAGCATCCTGGTTTCAAGCCACGGTTACAGCCACAAACGGATGCATATGTTTTGTATAAATAATTATTAGGTTGTTTCTTTTTACTGATTACCATATTTTTTTACTTTATCTTTGTACTTATAATTTTGTTTATCTGCTTGCTTTATTGAAAAAAAATCTGCTGCAGTGGAGTCAAACTTCATTACCTTTGAATGAATGAATGACAAAATATATACATATACATTACATACAATGTATACATGCTGAAATATAAAAAAATAATTTTTAAAAATAATAGAGAAATAAATAATGTTTGTATTTATACTGCTTGAAGTGACATATAAATGATTCATGGCATGCATTTAAAATAATTTTGAATGCATGCCATGCGTTGAACTGTCATGTTCGCAAAATCACTGATGAGGTCTTTCTCGTCCAGTTTCTGGGAAACTTGCTATCAGGCTACAATGAGACAGTATGATCGGCAATTATCTAATTAATAGTTTAGAGGCAATATCTAAACATTATCTAAATAGCATCTTCATCAGTGTTTACTACATTGCATCCTACTTCAAGATGAAATTTCAGATGCTTCCCGTCTATGCAATCTCATTTTGGAGCCTTCTGCGCTTAGGCAAAGCTATGTCTTAATCATTATTTGCAATGCAGCTTATTGTTTGCCCATTTGCTCAGTAAAATAATGTAATTAATGTTCTGATTCTCAATCAAAAATGGGTCGAGAGTTATGGTACTGTCCCTGGTTGTACAGCGTCTCATTTTCGCATGAGCAAACTTATGCAAGGCTGACACTTGCACGACTTTTGGCCACGATTTTGTCGTGGCATGAACTGGGAGGCTCCCGCACTGTTCACGACGAGTTCACGAATGCATGTCCATCGGTGTCCACATTGACACGAACTGGCACGACGAATTCACGCATAGGTTGCGCATAGTTTACGCACTTCCCGCATTGGCACGACGAGTTTGCGCAATTCGGACGGTGTCGTGCCAACTTGGGCACGCCATATAAAAAGGGGGCCTCCCCAACCCCTGGTCATTTTTGTATTGACCAAGAGACAACATGCTAAATTTCAGAGACACAATCATTTCAGAGAAGAGAAGATGCCAATACCTGGCATGTTGTCTCTGTGATATAAGTTGTCTCTTTGCTGGCAATCTCTGGAAAGGCGAGCAGTGTCCAGGAAGCCCTATATATTCCCCCGCACCGACGTGAGCGCCACTGTCGCGCAGTTGTCGTGAACTGCTCGGGAAGTGCGTAAACTAGTTGTGAACTGCTCGTGCCATCAATGCGTGAAGTACACGTGACCGTGTCAGTGGGAAGGCACGGCCACGCTGCGACGCGCACCAATTCGTGAACATGTCGTGAACTACTCGTGAACTCGACGTGAGCTGTTCGTGACAGTCGTGGCATGGCGCGAACAGGAACGCACTGGCACGCATCCTCCCGCATCGTCTCGAACAGTTTGCGCATAGTTCACGACCCGGTCGTGAAATTTTGTTGTGACCAAAATTTTGAACATTTCAAAATTCTCGTGCCGACATGGCACGCAGTCACGACGCGTTTACGCACACTTCACGCCAGTTTAAGACTGGTTTGCGCACTGGCACGACTCGAGTCGTGCCAATGCGTACCACAGAATCGTGCAAGTGTCAGCCTTGCATTAACACATAGACCTGAGTCAGCAAAACTGCACCTTAGAAAACATTTTCTAAATGTATCAAGCTGTTCCGACACCCACGCAGGAAGAAATGCCATTTTGTTAGCTACACAAATTCCGAAGCTTCGAATCAAAAGACATCGAAGTTTTGTGTCACCATAAATATGCATTGGAAAATGTATGGTAACTGCTGCAATGAACAATAAGTCAAGCTAAGGGAAAACGGAATGGAAATTATACCAACAGATCCTCGCAACTGAAAGAATGAACATTCAGTACCTATTTAGGAAAGGTAAATGTGATTGGATCTGAAGAGACAATCGCTTTAAGGTAAGGTGAGAGCAGGGCTATAATCTAATGGCAAGTTCCAGGTGGGAGAGGTGAAATTTTTTTTAATACCTTGCATCTTTTGGTAGTAATGTTTACAGGGTAATCCAAACATGATTTAATTTATGTATAAAAGTACTAAACTGAATGGCTAAGGAAGTCCAGGGCTGCGTTCCAATCCGAAATAAGATACTCCCTTCACTTCTTCCCTCCACTCGAGTGAGCCCTCCGAATGACGTAGCAGGCGAGTAAGCCCTTCCCGAGCGAGGGAGGGCAATAGAGGGGACTTAGGGAGTGGGTTGTGGGAAATCGGATTGGAACGACCCTCGTCGCGTTTTTTTCCGCACTTATACAGTTGTCAATAAGCCAGCAGGAAGTTTGCGTTGCCATGGAGCCGAGTGAGTTAGTTGCCTGTACGTTCTACCTTTTACAGTCCACGCGGAAGCGTAAGTAGAAGACAGCACGCTCGTTTGACTGCTGCGGCATTTGTGACTGCTTTATGGGAAAATAAAGCTGTTTTCACCCCGAACGTGAGATGAATTTTTCGCACGACAGATTGCATGATCAGTGCGATTGATGCATTTTGCGCGCACTCGTCTTTGCATTTGAATGTAATCTGTGGCGCGAAAAATTCGTTTCGCGTCCAGTGTGAAAGCGGCTTTTAGCTCCGCAACAGTCCTCACGGATGCTATAGGCTAGCTACAGCAAAAATGAACGTAAAGTCTCAAATGGTTAAAAATAATGCGAAACCAATGCCCCTCACCCCCAAACTTCGGTATTTGCATATAACTATGTCATAGATTGCACACTACTCGAACACAATTCTTAAATTGTATGGTAATTTCCCTACCACAATTCCTCCTTTTGCCATCTGAAATAAATGGCTGATGTGAAATTTTGACCGAGGGAGAATGAGCAAGGCATTCTGGGCAATATCAAAGCTTGGAGGGATGTTCGTTGTTGGCTTTGTTGGAGGGAGGATAATCGTGGGCTTGAGCAAATGAAAATGCGCCCTTCCCTCCGCAAAATTGGATTGGAACGACCCTACAAGTGGCAGCCATCTTACATCCAGGATTTTTTGGGGATTCCCCCCTCGATTGGAGGGCGAGTGAACACGACGAAGCAAGCATTTTTTCGGATTGGAACGCAGCCAAAGTGTGCTTGAGGGCACATTTTCAATTTGTTATATCTGAAATCATGTCATGCCACCAGTGCTCTCAGTTCATGTTAATATTTTCCTTTTTCTTTGACAATAGGCCTATTTCACATTTCCGGGTATACAAACCAGATAGCATGTAATCTGACTTCCGCCTATTTATGCTTGCTTGATGCCCCATGTATTAACAATGGCAGAGTGCTAGTAGTTGGGTGTTCCTGGTCCTGACTGTTCAAACTCTAACTCTAAGAAGCAAGCCGAACTCTCTTTTCTCGGTTTGCCTACCGAAGACGACGTAAGTAGATGGATTTTGTCTATAAGAAGAGGTGACGGAGGAAGATTTACGATTATGAGATGTAGCTAGCTAGGAAGCAACCTGAGTGTGCAACGCTCACTAAGCTTTCCCATTCAGATCCATGTGAACTGGTGCCTCCGGCGACGGCGAAAAAAGAGGTCTGGGATGGAGTCAGGTTGAAAAACGGCTTTACCTGGTACAGAACATTTGGAGCAGGGGTCCTCAATCTTTCCCAGAAAGGGCCGGTGTGGGTGCAGGCTTTCATTGCAACCATGCGCTTACACACCTGATGCTACTAATCAACCCCTGGACTCTTTACTAATAAATTTGATTAGTAGTGTTAGATTTTAGTGTTCACAGCACATATAGCGTCCTGTCAGTAGTGAACTAGAATCTTTACAGTCAGCTATTCTGTCTCGCCCAACTACTTAATCAAGGCAGTTTCAGTCCACTGCTGGGTTGATGTAGTCAAGCAGGGACATCCTGATGGGCTATGTGTTGCATTCACTGAGACATGTCCTTTGTGTTTAACTCAATGAGTATTTAAGACACTATTGTATCTGTACCATACCGAAACTCCTGGACCAATATCTTTTGTTCACAATGAGTATTTAAACCCTGTTGTATTCCAATGACGGTAGTCAGATCATCATTATACTGGACACTACGCTGGTCGAGACGACGAATAAACTCTGTTTCCCTTAAAACTGGGGTTTTTCAACACCGAATCTGACTCAGTCTCTTCCCTTGAAACGCACCACAAAGTCGCAGCTGTTTTGTTTTCACGAAGAAAACACAAGAATTCTTCAGTAGCATCAGGTGGATAGCTGGTTGGTTGCAATGAAAGCCTGTACCCACACCGGCCCTTTCTGGGAAAGATTGGGGACCCCTGATTTGGAGCATTGACTACGATTGCTGCCCTCCTGCAGGTAACTAGCTATCTTGCTGCTTCTTGCAAATCACCTCGCTTACTTGAACCATGCATTTAAAAATTGAGGCAAAAAATAGGATCTGCAAAGCCAGTTAAACTGGAAAATTTTAGAGTTATTGGCCAATATTAGAATAATCCTTTGGCAGTTTAACACTTGCTATTCTTTCTGCAATGCTGTAACAAGGTAAATTCAACGAAGAACATTGTTTTAATTACGTTAAAAAAGTGAAATAAGAAATTACACTACTCTGAACTTCTGTGCTCGCTTTTGGCACATCCTGCAATGCAGGCTATCCAACTGGTGTTTAATATTTTAAGTCCATTAGCCTCCGCTGATGTTAGATGTTAGGGATCAATTTGTTCAGCTTCTTTTGTAATTTCATGAAGACATAGTGACAACCTTTAGCTGCTTAATTATGACTTATTGGAGCGACTTGGTTCGATCTTTGCAAATTTACCAAGGTGTGTTATTGGTGTTTAGTGGTCCTTTGCACTGTTACATTGTAATATACAGGCCTTCGGATAGTACTTAAACTACTCATTTACTATTGCTCTTTTATCATGTAATCTCCTTGGGTTTTGACACTCTTTGTGCCATATTTCTAGGTAAAGAAGTTTTAGTTTGATTGTATGACATTCTATACATAAATTGCTTTGCCTTTTTTGTTCTTTCAACAGGTGCACTTGCTCACCCTTGGAAAGCAAGGGGAGGACAGGGGGGTACATCTTAAATCTTATTTGATACTTCCTTGCTCTTCACTTGAAGCAGAAGTTTTCATGTATCAGCCGTCTTGCAGGTCATATCAAAGCTCTCAGTTCTGCTGCGAGGAGAGAGCTCTGAGGAGCCATGAGTGAGTATTAACAAGGGCAGCCTTCCTGGAAGACTTCAGCTGAAAACCATGTGGTCAGTCCGTAATGACAGACACTGGTAGACAGCAGGTAGACGGCAGATCCAGCTGCGTGCCATCATCAGAAATGAATGTGGATTCATGTGATTCGTCAGAAGAAAGGATTCCTTTTGTCTTCCCTCATCGCATAGTTTCCTTGAATCTCTCCATGGTGGGAAGGACTGAGACATGAGGAAATGACTAGGGAAACATGGATGCTTTTTAAAAGAATTGAGATGTACCCATGATGTTGCATCTTATCCACTCAGGACCCCTTTTTGGAAAGTCCGTTCAGTGCTTGACAAGTCCTCACTAATCTTCTCTCTAAGCAGCTGTGGTCAAAGGCCAGTTATTGATGCTGATGCAGTCAAGTTGTCCTTGTTAGGCAGTGGTTCAGAAATATTTGTGTGAAATTTTTAGTTTTGCAAATATGCAGATTTAGGATAGTTCGTTCTTGTAGTGTTGACTGCACAGAATTTGTACCTGAGGCTGTAGAATTGAGCACAACATGTGCACCAGCTGGCTCTGAAGCAGTGATCTATGAAAGAAGATTTTTTCAAATAAAATTGGTATTATAAAAGTTTTTCATTTTCATTCATCTTTCTCCAGTAATGACTTGAGTTTTTTACATAAGCATGAGGCCTGGGCCAAATCTGTTGTATGCTCATGTAAGCAGCAGCAGGGACATATTTGGAACCAAGGGGATTTCCAAGGAAAAAATATTGTTTTATATTCAGCACAACACAGGTTTTTTTTTTTGCTCGTGGCTACACCTTAACCAACTCTGCGCAGGTATGGTTTTAATTTAGTTGATAATCGGTGCCTTGATGGAGAACTGCATTTTCGCCTTTTTGGGAATACTGCTTCTGGAGAAGAAAGCGCCGACTTGGCGGTGGTTACTGGTCTTTCACTGGCAACTCCAGATGGAATGCCTAGGTGTCTGTTGAAAACGCAAGTCGCAGCAGCTGCAGTAATCAAAAAGAAACGCCAGGTTATGGTGGCCACTAGCCAGCATGCATTTTCAATATCTTAATTTACTAGCTAGCTAGCTCGCTCGCCATCTACTGCGAAGCAAGTTACATTAAGCCAGACTTTCTTTGCATAAGCTGGCGGGGCAAACCTCAAGCTCCCTATCAGACGTCATTGCTAAGCGCTTTAGCCTGGATAAAACCAAGCTATGTTTGTGAAAAAAAAAAAATATGGCTTCAGGTCAAACAAAACTCACCTAGCTAGAGAACTCTCAATCTCGCCTAGCTGTAGCTACAACCTTGGTACAATTAGCTAGCTTCCTCAGTGACTGAACGATATAACATTCAACCCAGAGACCACTACACAATATCTGAAAGTAGACATAGCAAGGTAAAGTGAAAAACAAACATACTAACAGCGGGTTTTACGAACACTGGCATTTACAAATAAGTCATTAAGTCGTATACTAGCGAACATTTTGACAGGCAAGCACGCCAAATTATCTGAAATGCCAGCTATCATACCTATACAATCAAAAATGAATTGAGAAAAAGCTAACCTTAAAACCTTAAACAAATTTATACCTCCTCACGCTACCCTATAATTCCAAAATACGGACCACAACTGTAATCATCTCTTGAAATAAAGAAAGAGGAGTTTGCGAGTAGACAAATTAGTGTATGCCCGTAAGCTTCTGTCATATTAGCCACAGGTAGTGTCTTTACATGCTTTTCGATAGGCGTGGCCATCTTGTGAAATAGGCCAATTTGCCTCATTTAACTGCAGGAATGAGTTCATCATTTGTTTACACTATTGGCCCATTTCCATTCCTGTATTTGGTTAATAAGATGTCTGTGGCACACAAGTGTAAGGTCTGTCTGTGGCACATCCATGTAATTTTCAACAATGCTATGCATATAGAAAATGTCCAGTCAATCAATCACTTAGTCTAAGTTACTAAGTTGTTTGCTGATCAAAGAAGTTGAAACTTGAAGTTGAGTCTTCTCTTGAGAATTCTGCCACTGTCCACTATTTATGGCCTTTTTGGCTTACAGTACCATGCGAAAGTCTTAGGCACCCTACATTCTGTTAAAATGAAATCTGGCTTTAGATGTCCATTATTTTTTTTCTACATTGGTGTTGCTGAAGATGAGAAGTATATTTGAAATTCCAATTGCAATAGCAAAAAATAGTAAAAAAAGTAAAAAGTCTTTATTGAATGGCTAATGCATCGGCAAGATTAAAAAGCGCACCTACGCGTTATGGCCATACAGGCCTTTATCAGGCTGACTATCCCGTTTGTGAATCAAGGCACCATTCATATAGGTTAGGAAAGGAAATGACATCACGAGAAAAACAGGTAAAACAGGATGTATAAAACCTGATAAACAAAAAGTGCACTGCCTATCGGCGAACGTCACATTGCTGCGCAATACTAGTACCCTACCGGTATATGCATATTATATTTCCTAAAAAGTAGGTCAAAGTGACATGAATAGGGTACATGACACACCCTCTCCCCAAGATGCATCCACACACCAACTTTGATGTTCCTTGGTCATACGGTATTGAAGTTATGAAGCAGACACGAATGCGGACTGACGGACGGGCGGAGTCCAATCCTATAGTCCCCTCCGTTTCTGGTAGGGGACTAACAATAAAGGACACAATATCGCGCATATTAAGGGCAAGGAAAAATAACAAATCAGAAAAACTCAATAAGACGTGTCCAACCCAGAAACACAAACATGTATCATAAAAATGGAGAATAGTCTATTTCTTCATTTAAACCTGGAAATTCCATGGCCTTGAGCTGGAAAATCCAAAACGTGTCCCGTTGTAGGAGACGTTTAAGATGATCACCCCCTCTTCGAGATCTATGGACCACTTCAATAACCATAGCTTTCAAAGAATTTGGGTCTTCATGGCCAGCCAACCTATAATGTTTAGCCATGGGATATTTGTTGTTCTCTGTTCTGATGGCATAAACATGTTCGGATATCCTATCCCTCAGTCTCCGTTTAGTACGGCCCATATAAACTCACCTACATACACACTCCAACCTGTACACGACAAAAGTGGTGTTGCAATTCGCAAATGAGTTTAACGAGTAAATACGGGGAACACTAGGATCCGTAAAGGTTTTAGATTTAACCATGTATTGGCATTGATTGCAGTTCCCACATGGGTAGTTGCCGAAGGGTTTGAAAAGCCAAGTGGGTTTGGTTTTGGGTGCCAAATCACTGTGGACCCATTTCTCTTTCAGACGGGCTCCCTCCCTGAAAGAGAAGGCTGGGAGCTCTGCGAAAACAGCGTTTAAAGCGGATTCACTCTCAATAATACTCCAGTTGCGTTTAAAATGTCCCTAATTTGAGCTGCCTCTCAACTATATTGAGTGACAAAATAAACTTGTTTGGATTTTTTGAGCTTACATGACTCTTTTTAATAACTCTCTCTCTCTAACAATTTAGCATTTTTAAGAGACCGATTTAACAGACTAGGCTTATATCCCCTTTGCAGAAAACGAGCATGCATCTGTGAAGGCTGTTCGTCAAAATCATCTTCTTCGTCAGCCTTTGAAATTGTCTACAAGGTATGCTTTTCATCAAACCAGGGGGAAGAAAACTGTCAGCCTAAGAATAGTATTACGGTCAGTACTCTTTCTAAAAATAGCAGTGTGGAGTTGACCGTTTTCAGTTAATGAAATTCTAAAATCCAGGAAATTCATATTTGTTCTGCTGTACTCTATGCTGCACCTTAGATTCTGATTAAGGGAATTGACATATGTATGAAACTAGAGAAGTTCTTCTTCAGAACCTGAAAAAAACATCAAAATGTCATTTACATATCTCCCATACCATTTTATCATCCCATAAAAAGGGTTGTCAGAACAGAGTATATACACTGCTCAAAAAAATAAAGGGAACACTTAAACAACACAATGTAAGTCAATCACACTTCTGTGAAATCAAACTGTCCACTTAGGAAGCAACACTGATTGACAATCAATTTCACATGCTGTTGTGCAAATGGAATAGACAACAGGTGGAAATTATAGGCAATTAGCAAAACACCCTCAATAAAGGAGTGGTTCTGCAGGTGGTGACCACAGACCACTTCTCAGTTCCTATGGTTTCTGGCTGATGATTTGGTCACTTTTAAATGCTGGCATTGCTTTCACTCTAGTGGAAGCATGAGACGGACTATACAACCCACACAAGTGGCTCAGGTAGTGCAACTCATCCAGGATGGCACATCAAAGCTAGCTGTGGCAAGAAGCTTTGCTGTGTCTGTCAGCGTTGTGTCCAGAGCATGTAGGCGCTACCAGGAGACAGGCCAGCACATCAGGAGACGTGGAGGAGACGTAGGAGGGCGACAACCCAGCAGCAGGACCACTACCTCTGCCTTTGTGCAAGGAGCCCTGCAAAATGACCTCCAGCAGGCAGAGACTACAATGGACTACAAATGGGGTTTTTCGAGGATGGTAGTATGAGCTAAATCAGTACCCTTTTTTGGACTTTGACCGATCAAAATATAAACTCAGAAATGTAGCATAATAGGTCCCCCTTTTAAAAAAAAAAAAAAAGGTAAAATAATGACATAACTCATTTAACCTGTGTCTGCTCATTTCATTGTTATTCCTTCCAGAGCCTGATTGCTCCAATAAATTGGCATGTGGCAACATGGTGTCTGACAGTTGGGGAAAGGACACAAAAGTTAGCATTCACAAAAGAAATTCATCTTCCTTTTGCTTGATAAAATTGAGCATAAGGAAGATTTACTGTTTACCAAATCGAAGTTGATATATAACGAAATATTTGTATTTTTTTACTCAACAACTTCTTTTATGGTCTGATTAGCATTGAAAGCTGAGTGTGCTGCAAGAAAGAACGGCTGCGATGACACCTTGTAGGATGTGCGCTGCGTAAATAGTGAGCTCCAGGCAGCATCTACAGGTGCTCCCTTGAGAACCACACCTAAAAAGTTGTGTATGCCTGGCTATATCTTCAAGCTACCCAAGAAAGTAAACCTCAGGAAATGTTCCAATTACACCCTGGAATCACCTTGCCGTCAGTCCCAGGAAAAGTCTTCAACCGAGTCATCTTGGAGAGAGTGAAAGATGTAGTCGACTCCTAACGCAGAGATCACCAGGCAGAATTCTGGAAGAATTGAAGAAGAATCCCTTAAATGGAAATCCCCCTTTATGTTAATTTAATTGACTATGAGAAAGCTTTCGACATTGTAGATTAGACCATCTCTGGAGACTGCTGTTACACTATGGGTTGCCCCCTAAGCTGGTCAGCATTATTTACCATAGTTATAATGGAATGAAATGCAGGGTCATTCTTGAGGGATAGTTAACCAGCCAGTTCAAGGTGAGAACTGGCGTCAGATGAGGATGCCTCCTGTCTCTCCTTATATCCCAAAGACTGGATTATGGAGACATTCACCGAGCAGTGAAGAAATGGGCACTATGGAAGCAGCTTGACAACATGGTCTTTGCCAATGACCTGGCACTACTGTCCCACAACCGCCAACAAATGCAGTCCAAGACAGCCATCCTGGCTGACACCTCATCATAAGTAGGCTTAAACATCCACAAGGGCAAGACAAGGGTCATGAGCATCAATACCACCTGCACAGAACCAACCACACTGGCCAAGCACTGGAAGAAGTTGATTCATTCACATATCTTGGCAGTATCATCAACAGGGCAGCGCAGATGCAGATGTAAAGGCAAGAATTGGCAAGGCCAATGCAGCCTTTGTACAGCTTAAGAACATTTTGTAAGTCAAAGACTTATCACAATGATCAAAAGTCAGGCAGTTCAATTCTATCGTTCAGTCAATACTGTAGTATTGCTCCAAAACAGGCGAATGACAAAGACCATCTTCGACAAAGTACAGACATTCATGATCAGCTGTCTGAGAGGAACCCTTCAAATCCACTGGCCAGAAATGATCACCAACACCAATCTATGGAAAAAATGCAGTGACTACCAGCGGAAAATAAAATTGGAAGAAGATGGTGGGGTTGGATTGGGCATGTGCTACAAAAAATCAACATCAAGTACTACCAGACAGGCCCTAACATGGAATCCCCAAGGGAAAAGAAAGAGAGGCCGGCCACAAACCTATAGCGAAGTGACCTCTCAGCAGACACCAAGACCTGGAGTCCGCTCGAGATAAAACCACAAGACAGGACTCTGGAGATCGCTCATTGATGGCCTATACCCCAGGAAGGATAAATAGGCCTAAGTAAGTTAGTAAAATTATAGTTGTGTTTTAACATACAAAACCCAAAACCAGTGAAGTTGGCACGTTGTGTAAATCGTAAATAAAAACAGAATACAATGATTTGCAAATCCTTTTTAACCTATATTCAATTGAATACACTGCAAAGACAAGTTACTTAATGTTCGAACAGGTAAACTTTGTAATTTCTTGCAAATATTAGCTCATTTGGAATTTGATGCCTGCAACATGTTTCAAAAAAGCTGGCACAAGTGGCAAAAAAGACTGAGAGATTTGAGGAATGCTCATCAAACACTTATTTGGAACATCCCACAGATAAACGGACTAATTGGGAACAGTTGGGTGCCGTGATTGGGTATTAAAGCAGCTTCCCTGAAATGCTCAGTCATTCACAAACAAGGATGGGGCGAGGGTCACCACTTAGTGAACAAATGCGTGAGCTGATTGTCGAACAGTTTAAAAACAACATTCCTCAACGAGCTATTGTAAGAAATTAAGGGATTTCATCATCTACGGTCCGTAATATCGTCAAAAAGGTTTGGAGAATCTGGAGAAATCACTGCACGTAAGCAACAAGGCCGAAAACCAACATTGAATGCCCGTGACCTTCGATCCCTCAGGCGGTACGGCATCAAAAACCGACATCAGTGTGTACAGGACATCACCACATGGGCTCAGGAACACTTCAGAAAACCACTGTCAGTAACTACAGTTCGTCGCTACATCTGCAAGTGCAAGTTAAAACTACAATGCAAAGCGAAAGCCATTTATCAACAGCACCCAGAAATGCCGCTGGCTTCGCTGGGCCCAAGCTCATCTAAGATGGACTGATGCAAAGTGGAAAAAGTGTTCTGAGGTCTGACGAGTCCACATTTCAAATTGTTTTTGGAAACTGTGGATGTTGTGTCCTCTGGACCAAAGAGGAAAAGAATCATCCGGACTGTTATAGGTGCAAAGTTCAAAAGCCAGCATCTGTGATGGTATGGGGGTGTGCCCAAGGCATGGGCAACTTACACATATGTGAAGGTACCATTAATGCTGAAAGGTATATACAGGTTTTGGAGCAACATATGTTGCCATCCAAGCAACGTCTTTTTCATGGACGCCCCTGCTTATTTCAGCAAGACAATGCCAAGCCACATTCTGCACGTGTTACAACAGCATGGCTCCGGAGTAAAAGAGTGCGGGTACAAGACTGGCCTGCCTGTAGTCCAGACCTGTCTCCCATTGAAAATGTGTGGCGCATTATGAAGCGTAAAATACCACAACGGAGACCCCGGACTGTTGAACAACTTAAGCTGTACATCAAGCAAGAATGGGAAAGAGTTCCACCTGAAAAGCTTCAAGAATTGGTCTCCTCAGTTCCCAAACGTTTACTGAGTGACGTTAAAAGGAAAGGCGATGTAACACAGTGGTAAAAAGGCCCCTGTGCCAACTTTTTTGCAATGTGTTGCTGCCTTTAAATTCTAAATTAATGATAATTTGCAAAAAAAAAAAAAAAGTTTCTCAGTTTGAACGTTAAACATCTTGTCTTTGCATTGTATTCAATTAAATATAAGTTGAAAAGAACTTGCAAATCATTGTATTCTGTTTTTATCTACGATTTACATAACGTGCCAACTTCACTGGTATTGGGTTTTGTATTTCTAGAATGAGATAAATTGGAAAAATTTGTTTTCTAACATCATGCAAGTATCATACCCCCCGCAGATCAGATTATGATGTAAAAAGAACGGCATGGTGCTGAAACAATTACCCTTTAGATATTTGATATGTGAATCTGGTTTTTTTATGCAAAGGTGGAGTTCAGGCAATTTTCTCTTGGAACAGAGAATCCAGTGATTACTCAAAAACATTGTGGACATCTTTAACTTTGTAACACAATGTCATATTTGGGGTTTTTTTGGTCACAATTTAAAGGAAGGGAACATGAAAAAATGAATAAACAGGAATATTTAGTTCCTCCTTTTAATACGCACCACCAGACTCATAACCTTCTGCCTGGAAAATGTGCAGTGAATATCAGTGGTGTTATTGAACTTGGAAAAAAAGTTTGCCTGCCTTTATATTATGGATCTTGGACTGAGCTCTGCTGCTGTGTTATATTGTTGGATGTCAGATGAAGGCCTGTACTGTGATTTGTCCATGTCATTATCAGTGACAAATGCCAGAAATAAGCACACTTTCAATGAAATACTGCTAATTATTCAGCTGCACTACTTAGAAGCACCTCTGAGGACAGGATAACTTATTGTTCAATTTCAGGAAGAAGGGAAGACAGACCGTACATGCCAGAAAAATCAACTGATAGGCACAGGAATGAATAATAGGCACAAGAACTTCAACAGAGCCAGAAAGTTTGCATTGAAAATGTCTATAAATCAAGTGACTTCTGATATAAATTAAGGGCCTTCCTCATCATTGCTTCCATTATTGGCATTAAAGATGCTCATATGCATCATACCGGGAGCACTGACTGTATCATTGCTGGAACTGCTGAAAGGGATACATTGCCTTCTCCTCTGGCGATCTTAAAATGTGCTGGTATTGTTCATTAACTGCTGTACCTTACCAGAAACAATTTGCATGCCAAAATAAATAGAAAACATGCACTTTTCACTGTTACAACACAAATTTAACAAGCAAATTAACAGCTGTGGGTTAGATCAACGTGTCTTTTGGTTTTAACTGGACTTAACTATTTCTACCATTCTGGCACAGATGCTATCAAGTTTGTTTGATTGTACACATCGGGTGAATGAAAATATCTGATGAGCAAGGAAGCTTCCTTAAGAACAAATATTAAGAAGAGTTTTCCCACTGCTCTTGACAGAGATGACAATCAACCAACATGAGAAAGAAGGAATTCGATGCAGCAACATAACAATGCAAAATATATGAACAGAAAGGCGGTAATATTAGGCACGGATGTCAATGGATTAAACCAACTGAGCACAGAAAATAACAGTCTGAAAACTTTGTCCCTTCCCTGTCTGTCATCCTTTCCAACACTTCCAATACTAATGCAGATGAGCTTACCTTCCGCTCACCCCTTCCTGCCTGTCATATCCATGAGTACATAATTCAGGAACAGTACTCTATAAATAAACATTGACTGTGAACATTGAAGATTTAGATCATACCTCACAGCAACGATCATACATGCACAACACATCATTAGGAAAATATCAAAATGTCAAAACACAAAACACAAGAAAATAGGTCCAATAAGGAAAGTCAGAATTTTCTACCTCATGGATGGAGTAAAGGAGGTAGCTGATCTGACAGTGTTATCTGCTATTGATCTTCTGAGTCAATTAAATAATCAGTGATGCAAAATTGTCAGAGGTGAGAACGATCGGCATGAACGACTATCCAGTTTGCTTTGCCTGAGTAGCTCCCAAAAACACTCGCTCCACTGTTTCAACTAATTGGTTCAATTACTGGAAAATTTGTTTTTAAATAGTATCACTGTTCATCACATCACAAAATTATGATGAATTTTCCCATCCACATTTATGACAACATTAACCACCAATATATGGAGCATACTTCAAAGATTCTAAACTCACGAATCAATGAGTTACTATTTCTGTAAATTATTTTTCAAGATGTTTTATAAGAAAAGCCATTTCGATGACCGAGCACAAAACCTACTATCTGCAGAATTTTTATGATTGGCGGATTTCACTTTGGATGATTAGAACAAGGAAGGCTGCTCATCCAATCAGAAAAATTCTGCAGAAAGGAGGTTTTGCGCTTTGGTCATTGCAATGTAAGTCACATTACGTTCCGATACACCGAAGACGATGTTTTCCATTTGAAATGTATTCTTTGGCAGACTGAAAACTGTTACAAATTTCAGAGAAGGAACCAGGCACAGATCCCCAGAATTATCTGCACCTTTTAATAAAGATGACTTAGCCACAGATTGCACAAATGGAAACAGACAACTCAAAAGTGCAGTGTGTGAATTACGAAAGGCAGAGAGACAGTGGTGTATGCAAGACTGTACACTGAAGAACACAGTAGCTTGTGGAACCCAGCAGGATTCGTCACTCTGGGAACCACTTGAAGGGAGAAATGGTCACTTTGAATGCCCCCAATAAATAGTCAATATTTATACAAGAAATACAAGAAGTTTCCTCTCACTGAATGATTTTTTTTTGCTATACACAATATCAGGGATCACTAAATTTGAGCAGAAGAATCCGAGTCCAACCCTGGTTTTTTATTATCCGAGATCTAAAATTAATTAACAGAACACTTTGCTTCTCTCGGCCAGGCTGTCTTTACACCTCAATCAAAGGAAAAGGGAAACCAAAACTTCTCAGGTGTCCATAATGCAGTAAGTTGTTATGATCCAGACAAGAAAGCAAACGCAGACACAGGGTATGATCCGAAGTTTATTTATTGATAGGAATACGGTAATGGGAGTGGTGAAGCTGAAGCCGAGAGTAGTAAGAGGGGCAGCCCAGCTTGAATGTTTTTACCTTGAGAGAGAAGGGGGCATGTCCATACCTGGCAAGTGGCCATCCTTGGGCAGAACCCAGGTGGTGAATTGTCCTCTCTGAAGCATGTCCACTAGACAGCCAGACTGATGAGTGTAACAGGAACGTGGTTTGAATCCTGGAGACCAATATTTAGGTTTGGGAGCTTGTTTGTATCAGTTAGACTCTGAAGATCAATTACATTGCTATTAAAGTACTGAGAATTACACAAAAGAAGCGGTAGGCTCAATGGTGGAAAATAAGCAGACTGTGAGGCTTTAGAAGGATAGACCGTTACTATCCAGCGACAGTGAAAAACAAAACAAAACCTTTTATGCACTCAAGAAGCAAGGCCACGCCTAGACAAAGGGTCACACCTAGACAAAGGAAAAAAGACAAAACAATAAATCTATTAACCCCTTTGCATAGAAGCCAAATCTGGCTATTTATGTGATACCTTATTTAAGGCTTTATAATTAAAGATTGGAGCTTCACAGAGAGGAAGGGAATGGCTCAACTAAGTCAATACACTTGACGCATTTAATTTCATGTGCACAAGTTACTTCTCGTGTGATTATAGAACCAGTAGTTGGCGGTAATATACCTTGGATTTATAAGCCGCCATTCAACCACTACAAGAACCCTGACAAGAAAAAGCAGAAGAAGCCCCAATCCTTGCAACAAATGTTAGAAGGAAAGAACCGGTCAGATCCCGAAATAAAACGAGGATAAACATCAGAATTGCTTTCCAGAGGTGGAGGGATCAGGAAAGGGATCTGAAAGCAAGGCTCAATCTTCTCATTTTTTGCCACTAGCCAGTCAGGCTGGTGACAGCCAGCAGAAGATCTTGTGAAAATATCATGTGAAATTTAATGGCGCAGGCATTCATTTAAATACCTTATATTAATGAAAAAAAGAAATTTAAATAAATGGAAAACACTAACAGTTTAACTAAATCAAATAATTTTGTACATCTTGCGTTCAATCATGTGATCGCTTTTAATCTTTGCTGAAGACGCTGATTAGAGGAATCTGGAGTGTTACTGCTTCGATGGAATGAAAGCCTGGACCCACAGTGGTCCTTTTAGATAAGGACCCCAGGGAAATAAAAAAAAAGCAAAGTATGCAGGCAGGAAAGGCTTAAAAGAGACAATATAGAAAAAAAAAAACACAGGTTGCTGGAAAGGAGAGGGAGATGATAAAGACACACAAGGATTGTGTTCTTTCACTATCATTTGACCTTTTGTAAAAAATAAGGATCATATATGATGGTTAAACTAATTTAGATTATTTGAAAACACTGGATCATTGGAGTTTCAATTAATCATTCCAAGCAACTGACCTCGAAATTTTCTGTTATGTTAATAGAACTTTCAACAAACAACTGCATATGGAAGGGTATTTATGTCAAAATATTCATGCATAAATTAAGGTTCAATGACAGCTTGACCGTCATAAATATTAAAATGTCAACTGTTAAATTGATAAATATGACCTTTTGTCTCTATTTATTTATATCCAGAGCACTGAGTAATTGAAATAATACAATTGCTTGTTTAATGTAATATATTGAGCAGGCAACACCATGGAAATATTAATTATGTGAAAGGGACCATTTCAACAGTGAGTGTCGCAGAGCTGCACCTGGAAGGTAAGAGCTGTATTTTACCTCCAATTTATTGGTTAGATTCTTATAAGTAACCCAGCAACCAAGATGTGGTTGAAAGTTGGTCACTAAAATGGACAGCTTGAGTCTCCTATTGGCTTCCACTGCTCAGTTGCTTGCAACCAACGAGGTGCCCGAATCACACGTACACTGAATGCAAAATAAATGTTGTAGTTTTACCACTATACAGAATACTGTGTAAAACTGTTTAAAAATAACTGCATAAACATTTAAAATAGCAGTCTGTAACCTCTGAGAAAAGTGCAAGAAAGTTTTATTACAATAACCACCTCTCCATGCCTCCTTTCTCCCTCCTTTAACCCCCCTTTATGCTCATTGACGAGCTCAGTTCACCAAGCAGGAGTGGGTTGTGATTATAGGGAGTCATGAAGAATGTAAAAATATAAAAACAGCAAAAAGCAACACTGTTGCGGCTAATAAGGCCAGAGAGGAATTCTGGCAGAAAATTGCTGATCGTGGTAAATGCGCAAGTCCTCTGATGGAGGACTAGTGGAAAACACTTTAGTTTCTTGACAAAACAAAACAAATTTAAAATTATAGATTAAATATGATCTGACCGTGGTAAATACCAATAAACTCTGTTTTACTACTTTCTTCATTTCTGGTTTTTTCCATTGCTTTTCTTTTACACAACATGATTTTAATAACCCTAATCAGTTGCACCACTGCAGTGGCATACCAAAGCAATGGTAAGAATGATAAAATACAATTTAATTTTGCAATTGGTGCTTTAATAGTTGCAGTACCAGCTGTGGCAAGAGGACATGGCAACAAATTAAAACAATGCCTAAGAACATTTATCAAAGTGGAAATGTGACGTAGCATTTAGGAACCACACGCAAGAGATAGAAATCCAAAAAATGTATGCCTTTAATGAGGTCTGAGTCAAAGCCAAAAAACACAAGAATTGCGAAGCCACAATAGGAAATCCAAAAACAGTTAAAAAGTTGTAAACAGGCTAAAAGTTGTAGTCCATGAACAAAGCCAAGGGTCATACACAGGGCATCTAAACACAGAAATCGTGGTCATACAAAAATTGGTCAAAATCCTAAAAGACAAAACAATACAAGAAGGGCAATGGCAAGAATCGATGTCGGACAAACCAGTGGAAGAAAAACAATACTCAATGGCATACACCGCGCTCTGCACAAAGAAATATTGATCAATGTTCTGACAAAGTCAACACTGCAGTGAGGACTCTTAAATAGGCGGGAGGGAAGTCACATGCTACGCAGGGAACAGTTGAGCTGGATCAGACTAACTGCAATGGGAGAATCACATGAGGGAAACCCTAACCACAAAAATTGGCGAAAGCCAAGACACGGACGGGAATCACACAAACAGCTCTGGTCAAGGAGTTCTAAATGCGCAGATAACAAGTGCAGGAAAGTAATTAAGCATGTGCGAGAGATCTCGCAGAAACGCAGGGGGAGACAGGTAAAGCTGACCAAGAGGTGGAGACTAGAACAGGGCGATTGCTGTGAGGGAATTAATAAAAATTAGTAGCGGTGAAACTTTACGGATTTAACTAGAGTGCTCGTAAGTATGTTAGCAATCTATATACATGGATAAGTTGTGTTAGTAGACTATGATACAGAATACAAATGTTAGTTTTGTTATTAATCAGAACAGTAAGGCGAATGAAGTAAACGAGAATCAAAGGAATATTAAACCTCAGAATTAATTTTAAGGGGACCTAACATGCTGATCCTTCTTTTAATTCATATTAGTAATGTAAAATATTGGTTGTCCATGCTTAACCTCTGAAAAGTTTCTATTCATAAGATACAGGGATTTTGCCGTAATCCAAGAACGTGATTTTGTGAGCGTGATTTCCTCTCTGAACAGCTCCTCCCGCGATCTTCACAAGATCTGGGTAAAACCTGACGACAGGTTGTGCCGTCCAATTAGAACAGAGCTAGCCAGAGCCAACCACTGCGCTGGACCTGCCCACGCCGGAAACTGTTCTCGCAGGCAATAACAACGGGAGATCATACTATGCCTTAATAGCGTTGACACTTTTGGAAATACAAAAGAAGAACCGCAGATCATTTGAGCAATTTTTTTTAGTATCTCTCCCAAAGCTACTTGTCCGTTTACTTTTGGATGTGAAGAAAAACAAATATATTCCCAAAAGGCCATGCCACCAAAAATCAGTTGGGTAGGTTTTTTTATTTGCTAGCAGCAAGCAGCTACGGCCAAAGGGAACGTTAGCTGCTTGTGCTCAGCAATTCACCAAAGACAGCTTTGTCAATAAAGGATAATTCGACACTGGATAAGCGTTTCAGCTGCTTCTCAAACCTGAAGCAGTTGCATCGATCAAGCGCTCGGAGCCACAAGCTGTGGTCGGACCAATCCCAACACTATGTTTCAAGAGAGCTGTTGGGCTGGTTTAGTACGATGACGACAACACTGCTCGGGTGCAAAACAAGTGAGATGGCTCTGGCGAAGAAATACCGGTTGTCTGATTCGGCTTTGGCATTGACTTAGGAAGAGTTAGACTTAGGCTTTTCTTTGAAAGATGAGAGGAAAAAGGCACTCAAGTCATTCAAAAGACTGATGTATTTGCTGTTTTGCCAACAGGAAATTGGCAGACACTGGCAAGTTTAATTTACTTGCTGGCTGCGCTGGTAGCGAAACGAATGGTCAGTGAGTGACTGCGTTTACATGCACACTATATTCCGAGTAAGGTCCATATTTGGGTTAAGGTAATATTCCAAATAACTGTTTATATGCACTGAGTGAAGGGAATATTCCATTTACATGTTAATTAGCATATCCACCATCCAATCTCAACACCGGGTTTTCAGCAAATATATCACTCGAAAGCAATCGTCATGGATTTGTTTGCCATCTGTTCGAGGTTCAAAGCCGACATCGACTCCACTCTCTTGGCCATTGCAATCGCCAGCGGTCTCTGTCCCAGAATTTCATCCATGACCGTGACATAAATGAAACTGGCTGGATTAGGGCCGCTGGTATTATTTTGTTTTTGGCAGTGTCTATTTTTACGCCAGTCCTGAAGTTTCCGTAATTTTGTATTCTTACGAACTTCCGTATCCGCATGCACAATAGGAAATTTGGCCTCGGAAAAAATTGCTTCTCAACTGGGTTAGAAACATCCCGCTTTTGATGCATGCCTTGTGGTTAAAATTACTGGACCGGCTAGCCGGCTTATTTACTTTAAACATTTGGGGGGAATTTTTCCTTTATTTGATAGTTTTCAGTGTAGAGAGACAGGAAAGTTGGGGGGAAGAATGGGGGAAGACATGCAGCAAACGATCCGAGTCGGACCCGAACCCAGGTCGGCGCGGGAGGGACACAGCTCCCAGGATATGCGCACCCGGACCAACAAGCCACCAGGGCGCCCCCCGGCTTATTTACTAAAAGTTACAATCAGGATGTCCTCTACTCAAGATCGGTAGGGCTAGTAATTAGCCAGCTATATATAACTTATACCCTAAAATTTCTTGCAAGGACAAACTTTTTGCAGCTATCAGCTCTTCTAGACGGCACAAATCAGTACTGACTATTGATTGTGGAGAGTGACGACCTGACATTCCCCAAATATTAGCGAGCAAACGTTGAACTTAGAATTTCACTCATAACCACCTAACCCGTTAGCTAAGTTAAGCAGCAACAAGCTGCTGACATTGCCAAGCAATATTTCCCGCAACTGGCATTACATTTTTGAATAGAGAATGTTTATATGCATTTAGATTTCTAAAGAATTGTACTAATCGCTAAGCTGTTAATTTCCTTGCAAAAAAAATAGGCCGGAGAGTGGGCATCAGAAAACTCAGAAAATTATACCAAATTGTTTTCATGAAGCACCTTTAGGTCACCTAAATGCGAAATATGATCACGATCGGATGATTAGTTTCAAATTTATAGCCAAGACAGGACACATTACGGATTTCCCACAAATTGGTCGCTTTTTGCCCCAAAATGTGAAAAATTACAAAATTATTTTCAAAATTGTTTTCCATGACACACCTTTTTGTGGTTTTACACCTCGATGCGAAATATGATCACGATCGGATGATTAGTTTCAAATTTATAGCCAAGACAGGACACATTACGGATTTCCCACAAATCTGATGCTTTTTGACCCAAAACGCAAACAATTGCGAAGATATTTTCAAGTTTGTTTTTCATGACACACCTTCATGTGTTTTTACACCTTGATGCCAATTATGATCATAATCAGATGATTAATTTCAAAGTTATAGCCCGGACAACAAACGTGTTGAACAGACGGACGGACGGACAGACTGACGGACGGACGGACCCCATTTTTATATCCCCCGCAACAACGTTGTTATGGGGGATAATAACAAAACAAGTTTTACAGCTGTCCCACTAGCTGACGTCAACTGATACCGACTGCAGCTTTAACTATAATGTAATCCTATTAAAGAAACTTTTTGTAATTTTTGCTAAAACTGTCACGGTGTACAGATAGTATTACATAAAACTAGCACTCTGTAATTATAAAAAGGCTCCTATAAACCCACCTACTGCTCCAACTGCAATTTAAAAGAATTGTTTGGACCGACCAAAAAGAACCAATAAGAGCCAGGATGGTGTCTGACAGCCGTCATACACTGCACATGCACGCGCTGCGGACAGCGCCCCCCCCCCCCAAGTTCACGCCGGTGCTCAGTCAAGTTCAAATCCCCGTGAGATAGTTGGGGAGCTTAGAGAAACTATTGTGCAACAACAGCAGCCGTCAGCGAGGAAAAAAATACCGATGCCTCCGTTACCGACAACAGCACGCACGGCAAGACAAGTAAGAAGAGGAAGCCAGAAGAAAAAAAAGCACTAAAGAAAGAATTAGACAAAGCCCGGGCTAAAACCAGAGTGAACATTGGAGTGGCATTTTAGAGGTGGAAGGAACTCCGTCATCTGGAAGGATTAAAAACCGACGCAGAGTTGGCCACTTTTCTGCTTGACAGGTAAACCCCTGCTTTATCCCTTGGTTCATTTTTTGCTCCGCAATACTCTGGAAGAAGCGAATTGGCGTCGCTCACACGCACAGCTAGAACTGTTTTATTTATTTTTATTTAACCCTTATTTAAATAGCCACCGTCTTGTAATTGTTACAGTACTCCGTAGTCCATGTGATATTACTGTGATGTTGCAGTCGGGCTAATGTCAGCTTGTTTCCGATGCTAGAACTAACGTTACTGGTGTCGTTTTAGACGAAAGTAGCAGAAAATATCTTTATGAAGTGACCTGGCAGGCTTATCTGTTGTGTTGTTGTCCTCATAAATGTAACGTTTCTGTGCTCTCACAGCTAAATGCTGTCATTCATGGTTTACTGCCCATCCAGCAGGATTCACGGCAGTTTCTGTCCTCAAAAAATGGGTAACATAATAAAATATACGTGTGCTGGGTTTTTACTTGAATACATAGTGCTGTAGATTACTTTTCATGTCAACATGATTTATTTCTGCTCGTTTGTTGGCAAGCACGACATTAGACCTGAAAATTCCCGGTTTAATATCCCACGCTTTATTGCAAATAATTAGTCCTAGCTAATTCTAGATGCGTTTCCTTTATAGTCCATGAGCTACACCCCAAAATTTCAGAAATTGGTACCACCTGGTGGGGCAAAGTCTACCAATGTTTTTCTGAAAGGCATTTGTCCATATAAAATGAAACCACTTGATAGACTTTAGGAACTCACAGCTTAGTGCCAGTCATCACCTTTTTGTTTCAGCCCGTGTGACAAATTTGACCACCCAAATTAGGGGGTAGGGCAAATGTAAAATGTGATTTCTCCTTGTCAAATTATTTTTTATTCTAACAAATGATATATCAAAAGGTTTGTAATCGTCTCCGCTACATTTTCATACCAATATCGTGACGATTGATGCTTAAATAAGGCCAGCAAAGGTCAAAAGGTGCCAGAAAAATGACGAATGCTGAAAATCTGGATACCTGACAAAAAAAACCCAACACTCACATATGATTAATATTATAAAGGCTTGATTAGGTTGATTTATAAGCTAAACCTCAATTAAAGTGAATTTGAGTTCCATTTAGGGCCTGATTTGGCCATTTTTGTGACAGCTGAAATGTTATTTAAAGTTTTTCAGTCTTCATCAGAATCCACGTCTGAATCTGTGTCATCTTCATCGTCAGAAAGAAGTGTGTTTTCTTCATCCTCTTCATCTACTTTTTGGTTAGCACATGTGGGAAGTATACACAAATATGTGCACTTCAGCTTGTTTTGAACGCAGGTGCAGGTCTCATTCACGCATTCCTTGGCACATAAGCAAGCCAACATCCATAACCGCCTCTGGTGCTGGCAATCCGTCGCCACAATCTATCACCAACCCATCCTCCTCTAATGACCAGCCATTACCAACTGGATCTGGAACATCTGGGGATTTCTCCAAACTCCTCTTCCATATAGCACACTGATAATTTGCGTGTTTGCAGTGGGCTCTAAGTGAGGACAAACAGGGTGGAAGTTACCACGACTCAACCTCTCCCTTCTTCGCACAAATCATGCAAAATCGTAATTCGTTAACAGTTTTAGTGTTTTCTCTAACGCTGTAGATGGTGCATGTCAACGATTCTAGCTTTTCCATTAGTTCATCCGATAGCTGCCAGTGTCTGCCAAGCTGTGTTTGGGTTTCACAGTGTTCACTCCTACTGAGAAGTTTAAGGGAAGACAACTTCCCGCGGCCAGCAAAAGCACTAACACTATCGCACCCACTAAACGCATGAAGACCAAGAAGGGCGTCGCATTTGTCTTTTGCAAGCTTTAGGGCTATTTTCTTGATATCAACATACTCTACATGTGTCTTTGACCCACTCTTCAGGTACAATGGACATGCGACATGGCCTGAGAAAGCAATACACAGGATGAACACATCCGTGTCCTCTGACACTATCACAACAGAACTGTAACCATGGTAGGCAGCGTCCACAGCATGCAACAAGAGTCGGAGTCGAGTGTCCGCTTCTTCCTGTGTTGAGCTCAGGGTTTCAACATTGGCCACCGCCTTCTCTGTCAGCTTCTTGCAGGTCTCTCCATCACATAGAGTTCCTTTCCTTTCAGTCGCATTCTTTGTTCATCGCTACTCCAGTCTGAGACAAGAAATGTGATTAACTGAGTCTTGTTGTAGCCATTGTGAAGAAAGTTCCTCGAAGGCTAAGTGATCATCTCAACTTCTGCGACTTACTCAACACCTCATGAACTGTTGAGAGATGTGCAGCTTGGAGCGTTGATTGTTGGGAGGTACCCAATCACATCCTCACGGATTTCTTCCTCATCACGAACAAGGATATTAAATCCAGTCCAACTGCTGACCTCCTGGTTCGAAGCGTAATGTAACCGTGCAAGTATCCACATCAGGGTTTTCTTGTAAACCTCATCCTTGAGTTGATCAGCCTCTATCTTCACATATGATCGAGGTGGTGGCCCTATGCGAGTGCCAGCATTGTAGATTGGAAGATCGGTTTCAACAAACTTCACGGTCCTTTCTTTGTCTCTTGTTTGATTCGGACAACGCTTCTGTGGTTCTGGTCCATACACCTTTGGCTGTACTATGATCCCATTCACCCAATGGGATGTGCCGGCCCACTCAGTATCTACTCTAGTCTGTCTATGTTGTCCCAGGCACAACTTGCTTGAATTGCTGGCGAGACGCATTGTATGAGCTCTGACAGTTTCTTGCATGTTTTTATGTGTTTTTGTCACCTGTGACGTCAAATGTTGATTTCTGTACATATATTTGTTGTCTGCAACACCTAGAAGATTTGATGATGGAAAGAAAACGTTTTCATATACTGTATGAACTGATCGCCTGTCTCGTTTTGCTTGGACCGTTCGCTATTTTTTACACTGATCACCATAACAGGACGCCTATCACCTATGAATGCTCACACTTACTCCAGTTTCGTGACTATTCGGATAATGGAAACCTACATCTGGATATTCCACTGGATTGTGCACAGGACATACTACCATCATGGAAACGTAAACAAGGCAAGAGAGGTGTACTCAGAAGGAAAGAGATCGTAAGAACAGGCCTCCATTACCTACGATGTTATCGTCCAATGTTCGATCACTACGCAAGCAGCTGACAGAACTTGAAGCTAGTGCCAAATTTATGTTTGAATTCTGAGAGAGCTCCCTATTGTGTCTAACGTAAACATGGCTTAGTGACAACATAAACAACGACAGCCTTGACATTACTGGTTTTGGAACACCGATCCAATTGGACAGGGATCTAGATGAGACTGGAAAATCTACCGGGGGTGGTGTGTGTGTTTACATAAACCAAAGGTGGTGCAAGCAATATGTGATACAAGATTAATTGTGCACCCCTGATATTGAGATTTTAACACTTTCACTTCGATCCTTTCATCTCCCCAGGGAATTCGGACAAATTTTTATATCTGTTTTATATGTACCCCACAAGCGAACACTACTAAAGCAGATGAACAAATACGTGTGGTGCGTGACAAGTTTCAGTCACTTTCTCCAGATACCCCCTTTTTTATTTTAGGAGATTTTAATAAGTGTACTCTTAGCAATGTTTTACCTAACTTTCATCAGTATTTTAATTGTTCCACTAGATTTAATAGGACAATTGATCTTTGTTATGGTAATATTAGAAACGCCTACAAGTCCTACATAAAAGCACCCCTAGGATCATCGGATCACAACGCTACCCATCTTTTACCATCTTACAAGCAGAAATTAAAGACTGAAAAGCCTGTCGTCAAAACTGTTAAATCATGGACAACCGACGCAATAGACAATATTAAAGGATGCTTTGACAGTACAAACTGGGCTATGCTTTATGAAAGCTGTGCAAGTCTAGAGGAGCTGACAACTGTAATCACGGATTACATAAACTATTGTGTGGACACGATTATACCCACTCGGACTATCAAGATCTATCTGAATAACAAGCCGTGGATTACAAAGGAGTTCAAGTCAGTGCTCAACAAGAAAAAGCGTGCGTTCTGATGTGGGGACCGATAGAGGGTGAAAAACATACAAAAGGACATTATCCCGTAAATTATTAAATGCAAGAACTCTTATAAACAAAAGATTGAGAAACATTTTTTTGACAAATACCTCAAGTTACCTTGGACTGGTTTGAACTTCCATTATTGGAGCAAAGCAAAATATCCATGTGCCTGACTGTCAATCCTTTGCTACGGAACTGAACTCATTTTATGCCCTTTTCGATGTTCATGATTTCAAACGAGAAATTGATGATGTGTGTTTATCACTACCTCCTAGTGAAGATTTAGTTATCACAGAGAATGATGCATTACTTTCATTTAGGCAACTTAATGTGCGAAAATCTTCTGGCCCAGATAATCTGTGTGGTTTTGTTTCAAAGGAGTGTGGAGAGCAGTTTGCACATGTGTTTCAAAAAATATTCCAAAATTCAATAATAACCAGCAAAATCTCATCTCTGTGGAAAGCTTCAAACATTGCCCTTATTCCAAAAATACAACGCCCGTCTATTCTTAACGATTATCATCCTGTAGCGCTCACATCTTTTGTCATGAAATGTCTTGAACGTATTATTAAAAAACATTTGCTTCATAATGTTACACACCTTCTAGATCCCCTTCAGTTTGCATACAGACCTGGGCGTGGTACTGATGATGCTACACTGACTCTCCTACACAATGTTTTATCCTATCTGGAAAAGTGCAGTAGTTTTGTTCGGCTTTGTTGATTTCTCTTTGGCATTTAACACAATACAACCACATTTACTTTTATCTAAATTGTCAACTATGGGTGTTTACTCTTTTTTCATCAAATGGCTCAAGGATTTTATTGTTGGTCGGAGTCAGCTTGTATCTCTTAACGACTCTCGGTCAGATGTAATATATACATCTACAGGTTCTCCGCAAGGCTGTGTACTATCACCAATTTTATACTCATTATATACATTTTATTCTCATTATATACGAATGATTGTTTTAGTGCCTCCAGTGATGTTTTTATTGTCAAATTTGCAGACGATGCAGCTTTACCTGGTCTTATTTGTTGTTCAAAATTCTCTTATCGGCAGGAAGTTATAAACTTTGTTAACTGGTGCCAAGAAAATTATTTGGTTTTAAATACTAATAAAACAAAAGAAATTATTATTGATTTCAGAAGAAAAAAGTCAAGTTTAACGCCACTTTTTATTGATGGTGAAGAAATTGAAACTGTGGACAGTTACAAATATCTTGGCACAGTAATTGATTCAAAATTAACTTTCACGGAAAACACCAATTTTATCTTTAAAAAAGGACAACAAAGGCTCTACTTTTTACATCAAATGGGAAGTTTAACATCGATAAAACTCTGATGCGAGCATTCTAACTTGTAACTTCATATGCTGGTATGGAAGCCTGTCAGTGCAAAACAAAAACAAACTTTTCAAAATTGTTAACCCTTGTATGGTGTTAGGATTTTTGTTACTCAGCCAGTGTTCATGGGTCTGGGACCCGCTAGAGCTTTGGGTTTTCGAAATTGTTTGAGTGAGTTGTTTTATCTTAAAATGCTCAACAGATGTTTACTTCATCCCAATTACAAGTCATATGAACAGCAAACATGGTTTGATGAAAACTGAAAACAGGTCCCACGGACCCAAACACCATACAAGGGTTAATAGCGCCCGCAAAATCTCCGGAGTTGCTTTAGAACCTCTCAGTGTATTTTTCGAATGGCAAGTGCTTAAAAAAGTGAGGAGAACCATGAATGATTCAGATCATTGCTTACATTATAAATTTGAATTCTTATCTTCTGGACATCGCCTACGATCGCCGTGATTCAAATCCAACCGTGCCCGCCAGTCTTTCATACCAACTGGTATCAAATTTTACAATGAACAGGACTCACACAGTTTTTAATGTTGTTCTTTTCACTATCATAGCCACTTTTATGCATTGGGAGTATTTTAATTATGTACAAAACCAGTGAAGTTGGCATGTTATGTAAATCGTAGATAAAAACAGAACACAATGATTTGCAAATCCTTTTCAACTTGTCTTTGCAGTGTATTCAACTGAATATAAGATGTTTAATGTTCAAACTGAGAAACTTTATCTTTTTTTTTGCAAATAATCATTAACTTAGAATTTAAAGGCAGCAACACATTGCAAAAAAGTAGGCACAGGGGCCTGTTTACCACTGTGTTACATCATGTGTTACATACATTCCTTTTAACGACACCCAGTAAACGTTTGGGAACTGAGGAGACCAATATTTGAAGCTTTTCAGGTGGAACTCTTTCCCATTCTTGCTTGATGTACAGCTTAAGTTGTTCGACAGTCCCCGTTGTCGTATTTTACGCTTCATAATGCGCCACACATTTTCAATGGGAGACAGGTCTGGACTACAGGCAGGCCAGTCTAGTACCCGCACTCTTTTAATACGGAGCCATGCTATTGTAACACGTGCAGAATGTGGCTTGGCATTGTCTTGCTGAAATAAGCAGGGGCGTCCATGAAAAAGACGTTGCTTGGATGGCAACATATGTTGCTCAAAACCTGTATGAACCTTTCAGCATTAATGGTGCCTTACATATGTGTAAGTTGCCCATGCCTTGGGCACTAATACACCACCATACCACCACAGATGCTGGCTTTTGAACTTAGCGCCAATAACAGTCCAGATGGTTCTTTTCCTCTTTGGTCCGGAGGACACGACATCCACAGTTTCCAAAAACAACTGGAAATGTGGACTCGACAGTCCATCTTAGATGAGCTTGGGCCCAGCAAAGCCGGCGGCATTTCTTGGTGCTGTTGATAAATGACTTTCGCTTTGCATTGTAGAGTTTAAACTTGCACTTGCAGATGTAGCGACAAACTGTTGTTACTGACAGTGGTTTTCTGAAGTGTTCCTGAGCCCATGTGGTGATGTCCTTCACACACTGATGTCGGTTTTTGATGCAGTACTGCCTGAGGGATCGAAGGTCACGGGCATTCAATGTTGGTTTTTGGCCTTGTCGCAGTGATTTCTCCAGATTCTCTAAACCTTTTGACGACATTATGGACCATAGATGATGAAATCCCTAAATTTCTTACAATAGCTTGTTGAGGATTGTTGTTTTTAAACTGTTCGACAATCAGCTCACGCATTTGTTCACTAAGTGGTGACCCTCACCCCATCCTTGTTTGTGAATGACTGAGCATTTCAGGGAAGCTGCTTTTATACCCAATCATGGCACCCACCTGTTCCCAATTAGCCCGTTCACCTGTGGGATGTTCCAAATAAGTTTTTGATGAGTATTCCTCAACTCTCTCAGTCTTTTTTGCCACTTGTGCCAGCTTTTTTGAAACATGTTGCTGGCATCAAATTCCAAATGAGCTAATATTTGCAAAAATTACAAAGTTTACCTGTCCGAACATTAAGTAACTTGTCTCTGCAGTGTATTCAATTGAATATAGGTTGAAAAGGATTTGCAAATCATTGTATTCTGTTTTTATTTACGATTTACACAACGTGCCAACTTCACTGGTTTTGGGTTTTGTATATCTTAACTGATAAAGTTGTGTAGCGTTTTATGTGTATTTTCCCAACCACAATTGTTATGTGTATTTATAAACATTTATCTTATATAATTTACAACAAATTTCCCTCGGGATAATAAAGCACAATCTATCTTACACGATGGTAAACATGCTCCCGTCTCAGCTTTTTTGGAGCATGTTGCAGGTGTTATGGCCCCAATTTCTTATTACAATCTACAACACAACAGCAACAGCAAGGGATGACAGACACAGTTTTAAAAACTTAAACACATTTAATTAACAAACACCATAACAACTAACTAACCTAAAGACCAAGATTGTTTATGTTTTGTACATAATTCATTTACAATCCCTTTTCGTGGGGGTGGCTTGGTGATGTCCTGGATGATGAAAATGCTCAAACACAGGCAAAGAAATCCACAAAAGAAACGTCACAGGTCTTGAACAGAATGGCAGGTCTGGTCATCTTCTTGCAATTTCTCCTACTACTTTACTGTCTCAATTCTTTTCCTTATATACTCTTTTGCAGACCCCACCCACATTTAGACCTCTTTTTTTTAATTTTTGAGACTTGCCCCAGACATGTCCAGGACATGTCTAAACATGACTCCAGTCTGAGCTTAACAAAAAAAAAGGTAAATACTGCCATCTAGTGGCCTATATTCACATTACACAGGCATCAAATTCAGAGTGCGGTGGTGGCACAAGGTATCGCACTTTGGGTCTCCTGCTCTGCAGTGCACATAGCATGACAGATCCCCCACACGAATAAGGTTCTTATCTCTTGTGCCTTCACAATGTTTTGTCTTGTTTATCTTCTAATTCTTTCTAACTTTACTTATCCTCTAAATAACTTTCATACTTACTTTCAAATTTGGGTAATATTAATTCTGCACAGACTACTAATTGATTCTCTCCACTTTCCACACAAATCTGTTACTTCGCCCTCTTTGGTCTCTCAGTGCTATGCCTTGAGAACATTTTTCATCTTTTTTTGGCCAGATGAATTTTAGTGTATATTTGCGATAACACACTAGTAGACCATACTTCCAGACTTTTTTTTTTTCGGATTTTGATTGAATCATTTTTTTCTGTTTTATGGGCCCTTGATATTTTGGCCCCAATGTTAAAGATAGGACTGAGAAATTTTACAAAATTGTTTCTCAAAAACTGCGTGATAATTTTTTTTCCAGAGGAAAGCAATCAACCTCATACCAATGTGCAGTGCAAGCGCCATTTTGATTGAATCGACGGAAGTGGGTCTAGTGGGGGCACTGTTCTTAATGAATATGCAAGATGGCCTGTGGTACCCAAATGGTCGAAGATAGAGATTAAGTTTGAATATTGATATAACTTTAAATTTCAAAAACAAGAGGCTCCTCAGATCCTGTACTTGGGCCTTACATTACAGATCCTTACATGTGCAGGACAATCGCAACCCCGAAAAAGAAGGACGGAGCCGAAACTGAGACTTGTGGCCTACTGGCCCAAGTAATTATATTTCAAAAAGTGTGTTTTTCTAAATCTGGCAATCCACTTACCTTGATACACTATATGTACAGTGCGAGAGCCATTTTGATTGAATCGACAGAAGTGGGTCTTGTGGGGGCGCTGTACTTTAACATTGGGTCTTATGGAGAATGGGCAAAATCACCGGTGGAAGCTAAACGGTTGCAGATTGAGATTAAGTTTGTATTACTGTGGGTCTGAAGCGTGATTAGGACGGTATTTTTTTACAGATGGTGTGATGTTTGCTTCCAGCATTAACTGAAATTTCATTGAATCCATTCTTCCTTCGACCAGTGACATGTTCTTCATGCCACTGGCTGCAACACAACACAAGCCCAAAGCAGGATCGATCTAAACATATGCTTGACAGTTTCTTTTCATGAAATTCTGCATCCTTTTTTCTCCAAACACACCTCTGGTCATTGCAGTCAAAACGCACGGGTCCAAAATTTGAATTTGAGCGCTGTTTTCCTTGACATCCAATACTTGTATAGTCCCAGTGTACAACCCAAATTCAGAAATAGTTGAGTTGGGACAAAGTGTAAATTGTGAATAAAATCAAAATGCAATGACTTTCAGATCAAATGAGCCAAAATGTTATGTACAATTGAACATCAATAACATTTCAAATGTTGAAACTTAGACACTCTACATTTTTATCCACAAAATGAGCTTATTTAAAAATTTCTGGCAGCAAAGGGTCTCAAAAAAGTTGGGACACAGGCAAAATAGGGCTGAAAAAGCAATTATTTTAAAAGAGAATCTTGAATTATTAAGTGTTAAATAGGGTAACACACAAATAGCCAAATTTGGCTTCTTCGCAAAGGGGTTAAAGAAACATCTGGTAAAAAAAAAAATGTTACGACTTGGCCTGCTGGAAGTCCAGACCTCAATCCAATTGAGAAAATCTGTTCTAACACTTAAAGAATGTCTTTGGAATGAACTTCAAACCATATGGAATGGTTTTGTGAGTGAAGAAATAAACAAAAAATCGAAAACTATGCCTGAAAGATTAAATGCTGTAATCAAAGCAAACGGTGGCTGTGGAATCATTTTTTATTGATTCATTGAATTATTATTAATTGTTTATCCTTGCTTGCTCCTCCTTTGCTTTGTTTCATAACCTTTTAGGCCTAAATGTGCACTCTTGCATGTTTCTGATTAGCCTGGGCCAGCATAACTATAAGTTTCCATAAATCTGACCAGTGCTTCATGGCATGTAGCCTATCTGGAGTCATGAGGACCTGATGGGCCCTTAACAGGGGCAAGATGTTCTTTCTCTCTCTTAGTTTATGTGTTTACAGAAGAAGTAATCCAAGGGAGAGGCTTTGGAATGTGAACGAGATAAGCCTGAGAGGAGGGAGGAACCACCTGTCTTCTCTACGAGATGTATACGCATAACTCAGGGGCGGCTTGACGTGGGTTGCGCGCGACTGCAAGAGTCTTCCAGATTACATCATGATGTGTAAATCAGCGCGGGGGGAGAAGAACGTCACAATGTTTTCCTGTATAAACCACAGAGTCAGAAACTGTGGGAATCCTCGATTTTGCTGACTTGACGTGTATGTGAGGATTCTTTTTACTGCAGAAAAAAGTAAACTGACTTTGGCTTGGATCTTAACTTCTCTGCCACTGACTGATTTTTTCTTTGAGTCGCGCCTGAGTTTCTTTTTGTGAAGGTAATACCAGGAATATAAAATCAAAATTCCTACAACAGTGGCCACACTTTATTTTGACTTTTCCTCTCAAAAAGGCATTATTGTTATTATCGCCCCAGCGTATAATGGGGGGGGGAGGTTATAGCTATCGGTCTGTCTGTCTGTCCGTCTGTAAAATGAGTTTGTCTGGGCCATATCTCGGAAAATATATGTGCGACCTTCACCAAACTTGACACACATCAATCATAATGTGTAGATGTGCCTTTTAAAGGTTGTTACCCAACCTACAGCAGGAGGCATCCGCCATTGCCAGATGGCTCGTTTTTTATTTTTGCCGTGAACTGTTATCTGTTTACTTATTTTTATCCATATGATCCAGTATTACAGCAAAATTAACTTAATAGTGCTTGGTTTCTGATTCATCCTCAGTTTATAATCCCCCCGGCAGCATTATGCAGGATAAAGTCATCAGTGTGTCCGTCCGTCCAGGTGTCCGTCTGTAATTATATCTTGTCCAGGCCACATCTCCGAAACTATACATCCGACCTTCATGAAACTTGACTGATTTGTTGAGCATGATGTCTTCATGTTCCTTTTCATACTGGGGAATTTCTGGATTTTTCATTTCTTTTTGCCGTTTTCATGGAATCTTGTGTGAACTGGAGCTTAGATTGTCTGGGCCATATCTCAAAAACTATAAATCCGACCTTCACCAAACTTGACAGATTTGTTGAGCATGATGTCTAGTAGTGCCTTTTGACACTTAGGAATTTCTGGAATTTTTCATTTTTGCAGTTTCCATGGAAACTTGTGTGAATGCTGAATTGGAACTTCGGTTGTCCAAGCCATTTCTCAGAAACTATACATCTGACCTTCACAAAACTTGTTAGATTTGTTGAGCATTAAGTATAGATATGCTTTTTTTTTACTGAGGAATTTCTACAATTTTGAATTTTTGCACTTTACATGGAAACATGGTTGAATTTGGACTAAGCTTCCTGATAATGTTGACCAAACTTAATGAACATGTTGAGCGTGATTTCTTTATGTGCCTTTTCACATTTAGGAGTTTCTGTAAAAATTCTTTTCTCTGTCTTTCGTGCAAATGTGCGTGAAGGTGAACTTAGTTCAGTGATAATTTTGTTTGGGCAATATCTCTGAAGCCATCTCCAACTACACCAGTGTCAGTGAAACTTACTTTAATATGTTCATTTTGATTTATTGTCTTTTGAAATGTTTGCTATCCCCCCGGCATTATTTTTATATAAATAAAATGTGAAGCAAGGAAACTCCTGGCACTCGTGGCAGCCCACTTCCTCGTACTGAGTGGCGGTAACATGAACAGCAAGATCAACAAACAACCACAACTACTACAGGTAATATCCTCATACAGACAGTAGAACACAGATTGACTACATCTACATCAGGATACCTCGACAGATGGACACAGGGACACTGAACACGTATTGGTCTGACCACAACATTGTCTGGATTGCCATTTCATAGTCAGGCAAGTTTGTTACCTTATTTCTTCAGATCAAGTCCTTTAATACTGTAGTACATTTATTCATGTAAATTTAACAGTTAATCCATGAATGTGGGAGGTCGGGGGATATGCCATTGCCAGATGTCTCTTGTTAAATGTATAATCATCTCTGCACACTATTATATGCTTTTAAATTTTTTTTCCTTCATAGTGAAAACTGTAGTGTGCATGCAAAGCCAAAGCTGCTGAACTGAGAAAAACAAACAAACAGATAAATTAATTGAAATAGGAACAATTAACAGAGGGAGATGGTGTTTGCCTGATAATCAAAATGTTTTCCCAAAAGGACTTTCACTTTCAAAGTAATGCCATAATTTCCTCAAGTACATGGAAAAGAGGAAGTTCATCAAATAAATTAACTTCCAAAATAGTCCCAAAATAGCCTCTAAAATAGGTAATTTACCAAGAAAATCAGCCTGTTCTTCTCCCAGAACAGACAGTTACAAGAGACAGCATATTTTCCATTAGAGTATCCTCCCACCACTTACATGCACATTTTGGGCTGAATGGGAGCAAATTCATTTTTATTTATTAAAATAATTTTCCCCAACTTTTGGTTCATGACATGCCAATATCTTTATCGACTGAGATTGAGTTGGGAAACCATGGAAAGTTTCAGGCTGAGAACAATTTGAATGATAATTCCTGTGAACAGCCCCTTAAAATGGACCAACAGGCAATTAATTTGAAAATAACAGAAGGCCTTATTTCCTCTTTTCCAGAGTGCAATCTATTCACCGACACAAAGTTGTACAGACTTAATGAGTTTTCTCAGCATGTTTACATCGATTGGTCAAATACAATCAGAAATTAAAGCTGCAAGCAGCTGTGATTGGGCCCTCGTACTCACGCACAACCACTGGGGGGCCTGTGGCAGGCAAATGCCATAGTGTGAAGCGAGAAGAAAGAAAAAAAATGGGAAGGAGCGCAGAAAAGCAATCTTTCATTCATCCACTAGATGGCGCTACGAGCGTAACCAGATGTGAGCAGGTGCGTAGCTTCATAGCATTCCTAATGTAGCTTTAACAACTTGTTCTGCACGTTTTAGAAGTGGAAAGTTGATGGGTTCAACTATGGCCGTCTCTCAAAGCGTTGGCTGCAGCCTTCAAATGCTGCATTTTTAGGGATCATCGCTCAATTCCATCCGCCAAATCGATGTAATATCATTTAACCTCTGTTAAGCAGCTTTGTTTTAAAAACCACTGATTTCCCTCACAAAAAAACTGAGTGGATTTAATACTTAAATAATAAGTATGCATAAAAAAGACATTTTGTGGAAAATAACCTAATTTGTAAACCAATGGGTAAAATAAACTGCATGGAATTTTCATCAATTAATCAGGTTGGACTTGGAATTCATTGACATTGTGCATAATCTTAATTTCCCTTTTTTTAATATCAAGTTTGATTTTATAAATTAGAAATCTGCTAAAAAATTCACGTACGTATCATTTTTTTTGTCCCTACGCACTGTATATAAATGAAGCCCCTTAACACGAACCCCTAACACTAAACCCCTAAAACTTACCCTACATTTAACTTCGGGTGTTACTTAATGAGTCGGTTGCAGTCTTTGAGGGCTGCATTCGAGGGCTGTGAAATCAGTGAAGACTCTGTGCAGGCGCTTTCCGAAAGGGGCCGAAAAATATAGGCCTAGTATTCGTCCGGTTGAGTTTCGAGAGGCTGTAACTTCATAAAACATAAAATTGGACACAACGCGATTATACAATTACATCAGTAATATACAACTTAAATTTGGTACAGATTAAGTTGAAAATCGCTACTGCATTACTACCTGGAATGTTCAGTTAGTCTTACTGAAGTTCCTAGCTCGGGATTCCTCACTGGGTCCGTTGAGCATCGCAGTCCTGTGTCCACTTGAGGAATGCGTGCAGCTCCGCTGTGTCGGAATGTCCTTGCCGATTCGGAAAAGTTCTTTTTGGAGTTGTTCCGTGTCCAACTAGCAGTAGCGCCGGGCATACGTTAGTTAAATGAGATTTGCAGTCCTGAACTTAAATGGAGGTTCACAGAGATGTGAGCACTCTGCAGATAGGCCAAATGAAATTCCGCAGGATGCGTGAATTCCAATGCAAGTGCCGTGCTTTCACTTGAAAAGTCTGGCTTTCCCTGAGGGGCAAGGGTAGCTTCCCTTGAGAGACGATGAGAAGAGAGAGCGTGACCCCCTCCGTTGGAAGTGTGCCAAGAAGAAAGAGTGAACTGGGTGGTGTGAGGGATTCGTGACTGGCTTGACCTTAAATGTTTAAACACTGTTTATATTTGCAATTATGTTTTAATCATTAAATCAGAAAGTAAGTCAATACATAATCAAGAGAAATCATATGCATGTAATCAAATAAAGGTAATAAACATCAAAGACAATAATCAAACCATTAGACGAAACAGAAGGTAAAAACAGTACAGTAAGGTAAATTCATGTGCACAGATACAGACAAATGAAAGATAGGCTTCAAACCATCAAATAATACAGAAACCATACACAACTGATGATCTTCAGCAAAGAATTGAAAAGAAGAATAGTCAGATAAACAGAAGCACTTGTCATAAGACCAGAAGGCTGAGAGCAACCCAGGCTCTTCCAAATCCCCATCTTTATAGCTCATTGTCCCTTTGTTGTCAATCTTCTGATTCTTTATGATCTCCAGCTGCAAAACTCCCTCAGTCTAAAAATATGCATGAACTCTATCCAACTGGGGAATTCCAAACTCATGAGCCCCACGCAGCTCCCACGCCACACATCACGAGATATTTTACCCAGGAACATAACCCATTTCTGACCCTTATGATGTCTGTCCTCTTGTAAGAATTAATACCCAGAAGGAGGATTCACTGTAATCTTTTTTAGACAAGGCCAATAGATTAATGGCGCAGCTGGGGTCTTCAGCGGATAGTCTAAAATTAAAGTGCGCCCCCCTTTCACTGATTACAGGTGCCTGCATTCTTTCAATATGAGATACAGAACGTCCCTGGAAACGTCCCTGAAAAAGTACCATTCACTCAGATTCACATTGCTTTAGATTAATAGTCTTTCAGTTAATCAGGCAAAGCTTGATTATTAATACATTCGGATATATAATAATTGATTAGTAATATATTCAGATATATGATGAATACAACAATTCAGCAATAAATCAATATTGTAATGCTTCTGATAATAACACATTTGATAATACATTTCAATGCTCATTCATTTGAAGAAACTTGATTATATGGTTACATGGATTATATAGGGTTACATGGATTAATATTTTCCCACAGTGGGTCCCTAGTTCTAAAAGTTTGGTTTCTTGTTTTGTTGCTTTTCAGCTCACTCTGTTGGAGAATCGTAAAGGAAGCGGGTGGTGCTGTATAGGATGTTTCCGTTTCCTGTTGACTGCATGGGAAATGTAGTTCTGTGGTCCCTTACATACCTACACATGTCTCGTAAAAAATTGTTCATGAGGTGAAGTGAAATGTGTTGACAGATGCACACATGCACGCAAGGACAGAGCCCGATACCATAGCTCCTGCTCCGAGAGTGGCGGGAGCTAATAATAATAATAAAAATAAACAGCACGATTTCAATATGGTCTCTGCGGACGACTTGCAGTTGGCACTGGCCCTAATAATAATTATAATAAAAATAAACAGCACGATTTCAATAGGGTCCTTGGACGACTTGCAGTTGGCTCGTGCCTCAATAAAAAACAGCACGATTTCAAGCGGGTCCTCCGTGGACGACTTGTTGTCGCTTGGGCACTAACTGTATACCATAACTTTGCAGTCTTAAGCACTGCTCTCGAGCAGTCTGGGCAGGGGCAAGGAGGGTAGATGTGAACTTCTCTATGATTTACAAACAACGATGAAATAAAACAATGAACATTATGTCAATAGAAGTAGTAGTACGGTAAATGAATGGGTCAGAAAATGGGTGTAAAATGGGAAAAGCAAAAATTCTGCAGTCAAGGGGTCTGAAGGGCAGGGGCATCCCTGGCTGGACTGACAACAACCCAGCCTTTACATGGAAGACCCCAGCCGGTCCAGGTGGACCTCACCGCCACCAACAAGGAATCTTAAAGGAACAGCAGGAGGCATCAAGGTACACAAGCAGAGGAGCCTTCACAGCATACATGATATAGCCCTTTACTGCATATTGTTTAAACCTTTTTTCCTCCATTCTTTTTGGTGGTTGATGTTTTCAAGGCGTGGAAAGCTGTCGCTCCCCCACAAAAAGTAGGAGGGTTTCCTTTTTGGCGCCATGTGCTACAGGGGGCTGGCATGTAATTCTGTGCGCTACATCAGGGTGTGCTGGGAGGGTGAGCGTGGGATAGCACAATCTTTGTTTTGTAAAATTGATCTTTATGAAACAGCCATGCTGTGCCAAAGCAGAGTTTACTTGCCATGTGTCTATTCCTGTAGGCATGGGAAAGGACAAAATGGCAATGGTGCAAGTTACCAGAGGGTGGGAAGAAGGCAATGAAAAGCCCAAAAACAATAAATATTCAAGGCAAACAGAAGCACTGGAAACAGTTTGCTATTCCTACCTTATGTATTTCTGTATGTGGATGAAACCAGTTATGGAGGAATAAAACTACTACCCCAATTCCAAAAAATTTGGGATGCTGTGTAAGTTGAAAATAAAACAGAATGCAATGATTTGCAAATCTCACAAACCCACATTTTATTCTCAATAGAATGTAGACAACAAATCAGATGTTGAAAGTAAACATTTCACGAATAATATTAGCTCATTTTGAATTTGATGACAGCAACATGTCTCAGAAAATTGGGAGAGGGGCAACAAAAGGCTGGAGAAATAAGTGGTACTAATATAAAACAGCTGGAAGAGCATTTTGCTACTAATTAGGCTAATTAGTTGCAATTTTTGCAATTTTGCAATTAGTTACTTAGTTTTTACAGCAACAACTTCTACAAAATTCACTGAGGTTTTCCCATCTTATTTTGAGCATCCAGTCAGTGCCTCCTCGATTGACGATACCGCAGAAAAGTTTGCTGATGCTCTCCGTTGTACCCTTAATGTAGTCGCGCCACTGAAATATAAAAAGACTACTCAGAAGAAGAGGCCAGCCCCATGGTACACTGACCAGACAAGGACACTAAAGCAAAAATCTTGTCAACTAGAACGCAAATAGCGCTCCACTAAACTCCAGTTATTCCAGGGTGCTTGGAAAGAGAGCCTTGTTGCATATAAGCATGCTCTCTCTTGTGCAAGGTCCTGTTACTTTTCAAATGTCATGCAGGAAAATAAAAATAATTCTCGATTTCTGTTCAAAACCGTGGCTAAGTTAACTAACAGTCATGCTGCAAGTAACCCTCAAATTCCAGTCTCTTGCAGCAGTGATGATTTTTAAAATTTCTTAAATGGCAAAATTATTAGAATTAGAGAGAAGACCACAGCTTCCTTACCAGTTTGCGATGGCGTTTCTCATGATATGGAGTCTTCCACATTACACACAAACCAGTTCGAATCCCTTTCTCCTATATCCCTGAGTGAACTAGCCAAATTAGTTGTTACTTCCAAATCATCTACTTGTATCTTGGATCCCATTCCCACAAAGCTAACGAAAGAACTCCTGCCCATTCTTGGCGGCCCAGTTCTTCACATAATTAATTCTTCTCTGATTTCCGGTATTGTTCCCACTATATTTAAGATGGCAGAAATCAAGCCGCTGCTTAAAAAACCAGATTTGGATCCCACAGTCCTAGCCAATTATAGGCCAATCTCAAACCTCACATTTTTATCTAAGATCCTTGAAAAATGTGTCGCCCAACAGCTCTCTTCTTTCCTGCAAACTAATGAGGTATTTGACAGTTTTCAGTCTGCCAATAGAAAGCATCACAGCACTAAAACAGCCCTCACTGTTGTTGTAAATGATCTGCTTCTCTCTATGGATAGTGGTCGCATTTCTGTTCTCGTCCTTCTCGATTTAAGTGCCGCCCTTGACACTGTAGACCAAGGTTATTATAGTTTTGAAATTTTCATTAGTTTTTATTTTTATTTAGTTTTACAGTTGGCTTTTTTATTTCAGTTTAGTTTTAGTTTAGTTTTTATTTTGAGGAATTCACTAGTTTCAGTTTAGTTTTTATTTAGTTTTAGTCTTAGTTTTAGTTTTTCAGCTATTAGGAGGAAGGCCTTAATTTGTAGAAGCTGAGAAGGATAAAAGAATGTATGACAGCAAATATGTTTTTACTAAGTCCTTTATTAATCCTGTATTCTTTAACCATCATCTTTTTTAACATGTGACACTGACAATACTAAAATAACTGGGAAAAAAAAAATCCAATCCATCTCACCCCATACAGTCATTCATGCTCAGTTATTTCCGCAGCTTTTGCCATGTTTGAGAGCTAACCATCTTCTTCACTGAATGTGCGCAAGGCGGTTGCTTGGAATTCTGGGGCCCCTGACAGAATATCGGTGTGGGCCCCCGCCCCCGACTTTTCATTGCCACTCTTTAATGACAATATATCATGATGTTATTCATTATTTTTCTGTTTCTCAGTGTTCTTGACAGTGCCTAATGCAATACTCCCAATTTTTCCTTTTTTTAAAATTAGCCACTCAACAAAGAGACTATCAATACGTGAATTATGAATTATTAGTTGTCTTATTCACTAATTTACTCACCATCAAAAACATATTCAGACTGCTGGTGGTGAGGATCTATTGCTGGGTCAGGTTCAGATGAAGTGACTACAGCTGATTCTGAAGTAGCAGTGCATAAAGTTTTAATTGTTCCATTTCACATCACTTTCGTAAACATTTATGGTTATGCTCCATGGAACAACTGATGAAGAACTAACCTACCGAGTCTTGGAATAAACAGGATCTAAATGGGCTTCCCAGTACCATAGCTCTAAGCACCCAGCTTCATTTTGCTATTGTTAGGAGGAGGGCAAGCTCTGTGAAATTACCCCCCGCGTGAGCAAGACTTATGTCAACAGGCTAAAGTAGCAGTTTAGTTTTAGTAAACAATTAAGGTAAAAGTAATGTCGGCGGAGAGGTACTTTGCGTATGCTGTTAATGAATTTGAAACTCCAAATTGATTGAAGTGTGTGGGTCAATGTGCCGTCTGATGGACAAGCAACGTTTCAAGGGAATTTTCCTGTCTCTCAGCCAAAGCATGCAGAGATAATCCCATTCCTCCACCGCGGGTGATCATGACCCTGAATACGCGATTGAGCTAAAACATGGATGGATGAATGGACATGACCACACAGCCTTGAAACACATTCCATTAAAAATAAATATTATACCAAACTTTAGGGTGCTTGTAAGATATGGAGGTGAAAAAGTTTCTTAAAAGTCTCTCAAAACACACAGACTTGACACTTTAAAAGTAGAGCTAAATGCATTGTCCTTTCCAAAAGCTTTATCGTCCATTGTACAAACCAGAAGTGCTACTTTTGTGGTGAGAGGTCCAGTTTACCGACTAAAAGCAATCTAAGGTGACCATTACAATCTAAAAAGAGTACAACAGCCACAACCATGAAACTATGAATGATAGACTTCAGCCATTATGTGCTGTTTTTACACTGGCTGGCAGTGAATCTACACAAGACTGCATGTCAGAAATGTCCTGTTTGAAACACTGCCCAAAGCTGGGAGGCCCCCTGACTCTCAGACTCAGAAGCAGGGGCGTTACCAAGGGGGGGCAGGGGGTGTGCAGTGCCCACCCTGAGAAAAGCTCTGCCTACCCAATGAAAACTCAAGATGAAAAAACCAATTTACTACTATTTGATAACAATCACGCGATATCCAACTGATTCACAGCCGGAGTTAAGCCATTAAGAGAGAGCTTTACGAATGCTTCATCTTTCTATCACTATGTGTGATTGGTGGATTCCTTTGCCAGTCTATTCTGCTGTGAAACCAATGGGCACTCTGGAATTACTAGGGACCCTCTCATTCTCTTAGACTGCTGTCTTCACTCAGCCTGAGGTCACGTCTACGGCCCTGTGCTTTCCTCAGGGAATTAAAACTTCGGCCACATCTCTTTTGTTGCTACCTCTGTCACCGCTTATTTTGCCAGTCTTGTTGTTTGACATTAAGGTAATTTTGTACTAGTTTGTCATCTGTGTGGACTTGCGTGGTTATAACCTGAGTTGGCTACCGAGTGAGCCCAGGCAGTTAGCATGGAGTTGCTAGTCACTCACTGGGGCTGTTGCAACAATAATTCTGTATCATAAGCACTTCCGGAAAAAAACTTGACCGGCAGAAGTATTTTTCTGCAACATGCTGCATGGAGCCAAGTAAAGGACTACAGAAGGCAACTCCAAGAAAAGTAAACGTGTTCCCATTAACTTGGCAATTGGCAATCAATTGGCAATCAAATAGTGGATTTGTTTACTGTGTAAGTTTAATGAGTAGAGCTGTTTTTTAAGACAGCAAGTTTGATTGATGCATTTCGAAATTTAAATGGCCATAGAACAGCAGATTTGCATGAGCACGATGTCATTGCCACGCCATTTCGTGCGACTGATCATTTATACCTCACATTCATGTTTCATCAGCTTTACAGAATGTTTTCCACCTTGTGTATTTTCTAGATTCTTAAAATTCAGGGCGTTAAAAAAATCTCTTTATTCTTATTTTATCATTATAGATCTACTAAAATTACTACAACGAGAGATGAAATGCTGAGTTGGGATGTGGTGATGTTGAACGAGGATTTTTTTCAAGTCTGATGAGACCACTTGCCGTCATGGGCTGTGTAGGCAATTGCAAGTAATTTCTTGAAACGTACACACCTGAAGAGGCTTATATGATTGAAAATGCTGTCGGGAAGAGGCCTGAGTTAAGATTTTAACCTGCTGCGGATGGGACGCATTAGGCTCTTTTTCTCAAAATGAAGCAAGGACTGGAACTCTCCAAAAACTTCCCTCTGTTTGGGGAATTTTTCTATATCACAGTAGATATCAGCACAAAACTCCAACATATCCCTGAAATGGAGTTAACAGCGCCTTTGCTGCATTCGAAACCATGTGGACTGTGTCCCCACTGATGTCCAGGAGCGATGGGTTTTCTTTTCGAATTTGGGTCTCCACTCCACACCTTTTTCCTTTCACTGCAATTGTCAAGCAGGATAGACACGACCTGGTCCCAGGTAAGACCGTTTGATTCCAGAATATCGGTCAGTGTGTGTCTGAGGGTTGTGGCATCTGCAATATTGACCTGTCTTGAGGCCAGATGCTGGGTCAATACTTTGCCCATATTTTCATCGAAGTACCTGACAAGAACATTAAGGATCCATATTTGCATTTGTGGATTCATCTGCATTTAAAGAGAACATCTTTCTCTGTAGTTTGGCTGACAATTCGGTTTTGAAGTGAGCAGCAATGCCATGTGTGCAAAGGTAGGAAGCATGTGCATTTGACAGTGTCAACCTGGAAAGTGCGCTCTGATCCTCAGCAACCGACTTCACTAGCTTCACTAGTGGCTGCGACATGGTGAGTGACAGGTCGTGCTCCGCTATAAAAGCACATATACGAACTTTCTGTTTGCGTACACGGTCGGCCATAGATGTGCGTGCCTCGGTTGTGGTGGTAGTTGCACCTGTGCTGCGGAGCACGAACGGCAGCTTTGTGTGCATCCTCTTACTGATGGCACATTAGGACTTTTTTGCCATTACTGCCATATGCAATTTTTTTGTGGCAAACCAGGCACATGCACACACCCGGCAATTTATTTTTTTGCACCACATACCGACAGGCTTTCCATTCTCCCCCACTTTATTTAACCAAGCCCATCTCCATTTATTTTTGACAGTTTTGTCAATGGCCAAAACGTCAGAACCTTCAAAAACAAAAAGTGCGTCCATGTTGACATACTAAATTAGCGTAACCTAAAAACACTCAAAGTTCTAACTGGATACAGAATTGGTAGCAGTAGAGACTTCGTCGGTCCAGCTGCCGTCAAAATTTAACAAACAGTTAGCCAGTCGCTAACTTCCGGTTTAATGCTCCGCTAATTTGAAAGGGAATACAAATAATTTAATTGTACGGCTCTTCTCGACTATTCAAGTGTTATCGAACCATACGGATTATATTCTGATGGGGAAACGAGTCATTTCGCAGGGGTTGTGACCATAGACCGTAGAAAAACACAAAAAAATAACAATGACAACCAAGATGGTGACGTTACGTTGCCAAGCTCTATATATATTGTGTAGGTCTACTAACACCCCAACCTTGTCTTCTTCAACAGTACATTGACTTCACAGAGGCGACAATAAGTAACGATTAGAAATTTACCGTAGAGGCCGCTCTCAGAGTACCCATCAACTGTCCTCGTTTAGTAATGTTGTTACATTTTATTTTACTTCCCTCCAAAAAAAATGCACCGTTCATCTCAAGCTAGAGATAGGTTTCTTTGTGCATAATGGACTAATAAAATATGTATCCCACAAATAACTCGCTAATTTACATGGTAGATTGGCCAAGCTAAAAAGTAGCTAGCGAGCCAATAACTCAGGAAGCTTTCTGTAACGAAGCTATATACAATTTGAATTAACCAAAGGGTGAGTCTAGATGGTTTAGCGTACGTGCTATACGTCATGCACACTCTAGGTAACAAAATGGAAAATTGTATGACAATTATTAATATAATTGTATGTATTATAATTCTTCACTTTCCCACCAAAATGTTTGCCGGTCATCTCTAGTTAAAAGGGCTTAAGTGTCTTCGTGCATTATATGCTAATAAATAGCCTTCGGATTCTAACCCTCGTGATTAACTCATCTCCCTTTACGGTTGCATATATATTTAGCTAGCCAGGTAGCTGGCTAGCCCACATATTTCATTTCAAAAACAAGTGAATTCTTTCTGCAATTTGAAGCAGCCCGTGTATGTGCATTTTTATAAGAAAACACGCAAGGCTATGTGCTGAACAATGAAGCTTCAATTTGATACAGCACTACGAATCTATAAATGCATGCTCTACGAGGGCCACAAGAGGGCGTATTACGACTGTCGGATGCGGTGGTCGGAGGCTAGCTGTATTTGTTCAAAGCAGCGTCAGTTCAATATCACGATTAGATTGGAGAGCCTTAATGGGACCACAACAACAAAACGTGTAGTTTGTTTCCCCGCTCTCATTTTCCAAATGACGGAAATCCGTCGTGGCGACGGAGAACTTTAATCCATGTGATTTCCAATGTAGAAAGAATGCCACAAATGTGTTCTGCCATTATATCTGCCAAAGGTGGCTACTTTGAGTCTAAAGTTTAAAATACATTTTGGTTTATAAATTGTCTCCATTATTATTATTTTTTTTACTTCAATTGTTAATTTGTTCTATCATGTCTATGGTTTCACTCCACTGTACAATAAGACATTAAACTGCATAATTTTCGATTAAAAATTGCAAAAATGGACGTGTCCTAATACTTTCGACCAGTAGTGTATGTTTCTCATGGATAACAATGTAATTCCTAAATTACAGCTGATAGTGAAGCAGAAATATTCATTGAAATGCAAACACTAATAGGAAAGCTTTGATCCCTGATCTGTGATGATATAATTGCCTTTTTTTTTTTTTTACAAACCCAGTGTACTGCAGGATGTGGAAATAAAAGCACTATTTCAGTTGTGCTTCTTGCATCATGGCTTTTGAATGACTGTAAAGCAAATGCTTAGGGCCAGTATAGGTCATTATGGTTTAGACATAAATATGACTAGGACATGCAGTGTTGCCTTACAGTAGGAATGGACACTATTCCCTTTTAATCTGTTGGAGGGGCGTTGTTTGGACTTGAAAACATTGGGTCTTCAGCCCCCTCGGCCCAACCATTTTTTGGGGTTAGGGGGTTTCTCCCTCGGGAAAATTTTGAAAATCTTGCTGTTAAAGATGCAATTTTCACCTAGCTGGAAAAGGATAGAGAACACTCCTATACATCACTGTGTCTTTCTCTGCTTACTCGTCTTGTTATCTAGGTTGCTGTGGGTGCTATAAAAAGGAGCTAGTAATTGTAAAATGCCAGGTATTGTTATTCTATGACACACAAAGTCAATGAAGAACCTCTATAGCAATGAGTTGGTTAAATTGAGATCCATGTATACTGTAAAGACTGCCCAACTGGGCTGGTTTTAGCCTGCTATATTAGGGTGGGCTGGTAGAAATAATGGCAACTTCGGCAGTAGGTAGTCCAGAAGTTAGGAATTAAAAGTAGAATCGCTTAGGTTTCCAGTTCAAATCCCTGGCCAGATGGCACAAAAATCTAGCAAAATGACAGCAGCTGGAAGATGAGGCTCCTGCCATGGAGAATGCAGGCCTCTCCAGCTTGCAGCTGTGTGTTCAGGCGAGTTTAATACAGATTAATTTCCCCATGGGGATTGATGCAGCTCTATTCTAATTTGAAGCAGGGACATTGGGAGGTAGTGAAGCAGAATTTCTAAGTTTTGCATTGCACTATGAACTGAGTCAGAGGAGACAGTTGCACTCACAATAAAATAAAAAATTAAATTAAATTAAATCCTTCATCCAGATTTTAACATAACACCAATATCATGCCTGGACCTGCATTGCCAGAAACTTTGGAGTGTCTTTGAAAGTATGTACAAAAATACCAAAGTTTAACAAATGGAAACTTTGGCTAAAAATTTACCAAAACTTCAAAAGATAAGGTGCGCATCACCAGTGTATGCTCAATAGTTCTGTCAAAACCGGAGAAAATTAAACCAAAACTCAGGAAGGTATATATCACACAAACTGTGTAGCATGCCTTAAACCACATCCAAAAATTACAACGCTCAATAAATGTACTTGTACTAAAACTTGTACTAAAAGTTCACAAAACCTTGATGCATATTACCTGATCAGACGCTACTCTGGCCTGTAGTTACATACAAACCTAATCATTATGGTCAACATATTCTCAACATTATACCTGTCCCTCGTCCTATCACTTTTCATGTAAAACCTAGCAGAGTTTGCGTTTGCATGGGCTTCAATTACCTAGTTTTGAATATCCTTAGAGGTGTACTTAGCATTTTTGGGTATACCCTTAGCAATATCAGCTATCTTGCCGCCCTTCTCTTAGATGTATTCAAACAATGAAAAAAAAGACCCGCGGCAATGTCATCAGTGTCGGGATTGTCACGCTGTAAGTTTTCGGTTGTTCCTCGGAGCCCTAACTTGTTTACGCACAGAAACTTTATTGAACCATCACTGCTCTTGATGTAATATAGGTTCTTCTCTATGGAAGCATATAGTTTCAAAAATTAAAATTAAAATCTAATGTCAAAACTGCACTTTCACTTTCAAGATACAAGTGCATTATTTGTATCATAATGAAAATGCAAAGTAATCCTCCACTTTGTATTTTCATTTTCAAGTCCATGGATGCAATTTTCATAACAAATGGAAAATTAAAATACATTCCTCATTTGCATTTTCGAGAAGTGCCCTGCAATATAACAAACAAAATGAAAATGCTAATCGTATAAAGCAAAATACATTCTCGGAAATTCTTTTTCGTTTTCGAGAAGCAAACGCGTTACTTGTATCATCAGGAAAACGCAAAAGTAATCCTTCACTTTGCAGTCCACAGTCCATGTAGGCACTGATTTCATTTGCAAGAAGTGCCCCGCAATATCACTAACAAAGCAAAATTGAAAACGCTAATCTGATGAAGCAAATACATTCTCGGAAATGTTTTTTCTTTTTCAAGAAGCAGACGCGATATCTGTCTCATAATTAAATCGCTAACGCAGTTTGCCACTTTTCTTTTTCATTTTCGAGACAGACTGCCCTGCCTGGCTTTACATTTTTGATTTCCCGGTCTCACGCGCTTTTCCTAACGAAATTAAAAAGGAAATACTTCCCTAGTTGGGTGTGGCCTGTCAGTGAGAAGGCAGGACTTCTCTTATAATTTGGTATGGATTGGATATTAAAAAATACAAGCAATCTCATTGGTTATCAATCAGAGGGAAACTCCTGCTACACAAAGTTTTATGTCAAACAAATGCCATCTTACATAGTTGGGGCCACGGACTGTGCATGGACGAGACCCTGGACATTGCGGAGTTTGATTGAGAATATAGCTGAAGTTTTCCCCCAAAAGACACTGCTCTCGCACTCAGTTACCCCTGTGTGCACTTGGATTAGTGCTGCTTTCACTGAAACTGTGCGCTTACACTCAGATCTGTCGGTCTTCGGATGGGTTATCTGCGCATCATTTGTTCAGTAGTCCAGTCAGTTACAAAACAAGTTCTTTCGCTCCTTCCCTCCTGGGCTTCATCTACTTCCATTGCTTTCTTCATGAATTTGGAGTGAAAGGACAGTTTGTATTAGTACACCAGTGCCTATTCATCTCTTTACCTTAAAAGCTGGCTACATACCATGGTAGCCATGTTACACGTCAACCTCCCGTTCTCAATATGCGAGTCTGTGGATGAATCCCAGAGGTAGACTGAGCTAAGAAAGGAACAGATTCATCCTGTTCGCCTGCATCCTGCTGCTGCAGAAGAAAGGCTTGCGAAATCCATTGAAGTGTGATTTCTGTTATACCGTAAGGTCTCTTGTAATAATATGTTGTCGCTGGCCATAGCCATGTTTCGGCCAATCGATGTGCATTTTCATTTTCATTTTGTTAACTATACGCTTCCATACTTCTCAAGCTGTGTTATACCTACCAGCCCACAATCGTTGGTTTCCCCTGTTGTCTCTCTGATTTTGTGCTCAGCCCAAGCGACTGAAGCCTGTACATGATTGTGGCTGGATGCATGTTTCTGTAACCCCCTGTCACGCTCGAGTGCTGCTTTCCAGTTGGTAAAACTACTAGAGGTAAAAACTGCATCCTTCTCGCAGGCAATTACATATTTCCTGCAGGGAAAGCAAAAGCAACTTGGAATACTTACAGAACTTGAATGGATCAAACCCATAAAACAAAATAGTGGCTCTGGACAAAGAAATACCAAAGTTGTGGGGTCTCCAATATGGCATAAACCAGTGGTGTGCCGTCAGGGCCAGCAAGACCTCCTCTGCTGACCTAGATAAATTGGAAAAATTTTAAATATTCTTACAATATTTAAGATATTAAAAAGCTGCATTAAAGCTGCATGCATTTTAGAAAGTCAATCAAAGTCCTAAATCATTATATTTAAGTGATTTCATTGCTTCACTCCCTGAGTTCCGCTGCTTCCACAGCGCAGACAGCTTATGTAAAGCACAGGCTCATCTTATCCAATCAAATTTCTTCTCTGCTGTCTCCGGGTCAAAGCTTCTCTTGTCTCAAGGCTTTCAGAATGTAGATTGTTTCATCTCCCATAAAAGGAGCATGACGATTTTGCTGATTGTCATATTTTTAAACAATCAGATTGTGAGTGTCGAGTGGGACGTAATCTTTGACACAGCAGAGCCAGCTAGCTGGCCGTAGCCTACGTCAGGACGTTACGGGCAGACAACAGGTTCGCAACATTAACTAACGGAGCAGTCTGTACAGTGGATCTTACATGAGTGGGTGTGTCATAAGAAATTAATGAAACAAGTAGAGTAAATTTTGCTGTTGTTTCGTGCTTTAGCGAGCTACAAACCCAAATTTAAAAAAACGAGTTAGCACTGAGCTAACTGTCACTGCTACTCAAACAGTCTCTGAGTCATCGACGTTCACGTTTGAATTCACAGTTAGCTAGCTGCGGTTTTTAAATTCGCTGTCAATGCTATGTGATTTGTTTATTAAACTTTGACAGCAGTCAGGATGTGATTGCACAGGTGACATTAAGGCACCTTTAGTGAGCAATCCTCCAATTACGCATACAGAAAATTGCAAAAAGAAGATGACAATTGAAAACAAAGAAAAGAAGCCTCAGAAATACTGAATAAAAGCGGCCAAGAAAAAAAGTTTAACTATATTAGGCGGCAGCGTGTACAATGGCATTTGCCAACCCATGAACAAGAGTTGTTAGGTGAAAAATTATCGTTGAACTTTTTTAATGTAATAATTGAAAAACTTCGACTTAAAAACAGCTGTGGTATCAGAAGGTTGATAAAGTGCATTGGCATTCCATAAGTAAAATATTCTATAAAAATACGATTGTCGGAAAGTTTCCGTCCTAAATTTTGGAATCTGTATTGAAAAAGTATCCTCAGATTGGAATGAAACAAACTGCACATAGGAAATGACATAGTCACCCCTCAAACATTTACACAGAAATACACAGTCCATCATGTCACGCCAACAGCCAAGCGGTAATAAGTTCAGCTTCATGAGATGGACTTTGTAATCATAACCTACACAATCACTATAACCAAGGATGTACTTGGTTGCTCTCCTTTGCACACCTTCGATGTGAAGGAGAGATTTCTTGGATGCTGTAGCCCAAGATTCGGTAGAATATTCCAAGAGTGGTCTTATGAGCGAAGTATACAGTTTTATTTTTGTTTGAATTGAACAAGAGTGACCACAAGTTCTTTGAATTAGTCCTAGCATTCGATTTGCTTTACTGACCAGTACATTTGCATGTGCATCCCATGATAAATTAGATGACACCAAAATCCCGAGATCACGCATGCAATCAACTTTTTTGATTATATTACCATTCAGAGCATGCATCAGCCTTACGCACTGGCATGCCTGGTGGCGACCATCCCCTTGTCTTCTGCCTCTGTCGAGCGGTCATTTTAAGCCCTTAAACGCATCAAAACTTGTGCGGCATTCGTGTGCTATGGGAATTATGTTAAATACCAAAAGCGGACGTGAAAAGTTCACATGAACACCCCCCCATGTGGTATTTTCCACTGGGCAACTCGTAGAAAATTTTGATACACGAGTTGCCGAGATGAAATAACCTTTCCCCTTTTCAACATGGCGGAGAGCGAGCAAGGATTCATCGCCAATGGTAAATAACTTGTCTGCCAATTTTTATTTTGCTCCAACAACAAAAGCACTTGAACACTACGTACTCGTAATTTCGAATTCACAAATGGAAAGTATCATCTTCCCGATAGCTTGTGAATGCAGCATTACTTCCATGTGCGACTGGGCAGGCCCGATTGTCAGCGCTGGCCAGGATGGTGATCGAGAGGGAACTTTTATTGGAGCGCAAACAGGCTAATATGCTGTATTACCGCGTCATTGATCATTTTTTTTACAGAAAGAGTGGAGGATGGAGTTAATTTTCAAATAACAAGCAGCTTTGGGAGGTAAATAAAATTTTATTTTATTTTTCTTAAGGGTTGGATTTTGTTTTAGATCGCTGCTGCTGGTATGTAAATTATGTCCCTGGCTGTACCCTTGCGCGTTAATGCACTTGTGTGTTTATGCGCAGCAGCTTGGCTGGTGTTCCTGGAGTCTTTTCTAGGCAGTCTGTGTGGATGTGACTGGTTGTCGTGAGTTTTTTTCTTGTTAGTAGTAAAGGCAGTGAAAAGGGGACCTAACATGCTGATCCTTCTGTTAATACCTATTAGTAATGTTATAATGTTGGTTGTCCATGCTCAACCTCAGAAAAGTTTCTAAACATAAGATACAGGGCTTTTGCCGTAATCCAAGAACATGATTTCATGAGCGTGATTTCCTCTCTGAACAGCTCCTTCCCAGATCTTCACGAGATTTGGTCAAAACCTGACGTCAGGCTGTGCCGTCCAATTAGTACAGACCTAGCCAGAGCCAACGACTGCGCTGGACCTGCCCACATTGGAAACTATTATAGCACGTACTAACAACGGCAGATCATACTATGCCTTAGTGGTGTCTACACTTTTGGAAATACAACAGAAGAACCGCAGATCATTTGAGGGGCAATTTTGTCAGTATCTCTGCCATAGCTACAGTATAGCCGCCGTTAAAACCAAAGAGACGGCGTTAGTTAACGCCCCGTTATCTCGACAATTTCACCCTTCTTACCTATTTCTAACCAAGAGCTAACCAATGAGCCGTATCACAGGACAATTTACCGCCAGTAATAACCACATATGGCTCCGCGGAACTGAATGTAGTACCGCGTGTAAGTTATAGAATAGAGGGCATTTTGACCATTAGAATTCCGTGTATTTGCCGTTATGTATTTTAAAATCTTTTTATTTTCTCTTGCAGCAAACGTGCAAGTGAGAGCTTATGTGACCTCTGGAAAGCGCGTGGCTGATCCTCTGTTTAAAAAGTCTAGCATGAACAAGGAAAAAAAAATAGCCCATTATGAAAAATTCGACATCGAAATATAATAAATTGCGTTCTTGAAATAAATTTTTTTGGTATTTTAAATATGTCTTTTTATTGCCTAAACTGTGATTCTGAGAGTTTGTGGGTAGATCTTCAGCGAAATTTGCCGCAATTGATTTATTAGTTTTGAAAAGCCAGCCGCAATATAAATAAACAAATTGGCAATATACAACTTAATAGCCTGTGAACTTATGCTCACGTTATTCTCCGAAATTATCCGTTTTCGGACCTGCAGAGGTGTGAGGTTGTCTCTCGCCAAGGAGTCAATCTTTGTCCTAAACTTAGGGGAAATGCGTTGTATCGTGACAGGTTCCATACTTGTGAATGTGATGTCAGTTTATGGTAGGGCATTTTATAGAAAATTGCTGCCAGGCGCTGACCAGGTCATTAATTCTTTAATAGGCTACAATGAGCTTAAAGGAAATATTAGGGTGACAATGAGAGATAAACAGAGATGACACAAACTGAGCTGTATTGAATCAGTGCCAAGTGTTTTCGCTTCTAATTCCGTGAATTCAGTTTACGAAAGAGCCATTCAGTTTGAAGTGACTATGTCCTTTAGAGAAAAGATATTGAGCAGATCTTTTTTAAAATTCCGTTTCCTTATTGATAGATATACTTACTAAACATCCTGTGTAAGGTTCCGCAAATAGTTTATTTTGCTTTTTTTGGTGCATTCAAGAGTCATTATGGTCGAACTAAATTCATATTGTACGCAATTATTTTATAGTTGCAAGCTTTGCGAACATTATGTTTGAACATCTGAAGGGTTATGAGAGGTCATTAAAACAAATACAGACGATGCAGAACGTTTTGAAAAATTGGTTAAAAATTGCCAATTAGCATTTTAAAACGAAACATTATATAAATCTAAAAACATTCAAGTTCTTTCCCTAAATTAATTTTACTGAGACGGGGTGCGAGTAATCTTCGATATACAGTGGGTTGACCGGTTCTGCAATTTGCAGAAATCAAACTATTTTTTGCGGGAAAACGACTTCGCTGTCAGCCTTGAGTTTGACACCGCTAGAACGGTAAATTATTGTGGATTTAACTCTTAACTATCGTTTTGAGATATTCGGCTTCATAGAGAAATAAATGCCCGATAACTGTTGCTTGCCTTTGCAGCAGTAGGCTACCAAATCAACGCTTGTGATAAGGCGCACAGTGCAGTGTGTGGCCGTTAAACACGTGTATTCCTGGGATTCATCACCTTATTAGTGTCATTATGATCAGAAATTGTTGTATAATTGACCTTATAAATCCCAATGTCGTACTAGTGATACTTTTTCATCAACACCCATTGGGAGTGACTGATTGTCATTTCACTAGTTCCGCAAACGCCATTTTGTAGGTTTTCAAACTTGTTTATTCTTGTTTACTTTTTCTGAAATAATTTTATGAAAGTTTATTGTAGTCATTGTGAAATAAAACATTTTCCCTCCCACCATAACTGTACTGTTTTTCTGTGGCTCAGCGGGCTGATCATGACTCATGTCCTGTGGTATTCTGAACTTGTAGTCTCATCCTGATAAATGCCAAGTATACCTTAAAATTACTAGGCCTACTTGAATTGGAAAGAGTAGAAAGAATCATCCGTAGTTGCTGATAGCAGTTGAATATCGTTGGATGCACAAATCATCGTGAACTGAGGCCAGCGCACGTGTATTCCAGCGAACACAATGTTGACACACAGAACAGTTAGCCATAAATTTGACCAATTATTGTGATATCCCCTAAAGAGTAATGCTGGCTAAAATTGGTGGAAAATACATGTGTCTGTTTCGTTGTGGCCAGGGGCACGCAATACTGCCAATAAACAAAGAATATCACAAGTTCGGCCTGACAAAGGGCGCTGTTTGCGAAACTGGAAATTATTTGCGGAACCAATCAAAGGACGTGCCACTGAAAAATGACTGTGCAAGGCACTTGATTTCGGCACTTGAGTGTAAAATAGGCCCAATAGTACATAAAAGCGTGTATTATCTCCTAACATAAAATATTGCAGAAATGTTACCTGACAAATAAACCTCACCAAAAATAGCATAATATTTAATAATCCAATTGCGTATTATACCATACTAAAGTTTTAAATAGTAGCACAGGTTGAGCAAACTGTATCGTCAAATATAAAAAGGTTTGCAGAAATGATTACTGGCAACATCACCCCCGCCAAAGCAAATTAATATTTTATGTAGGCTTAGTTTACTTTTAGAAATAAATCGCCAACAAGCTGTGCCATTATCTACATGTACGGACTACTGTCAAAACGACCCTCCCAACAGCCCTCCTGGCTCAGTTATAATCGCCCAGCTACCCTGTGCGCGGTAGGCGGCGGGAGGTCTTCATGCGCGTCAATACGCCGGTCCTACTGAGAGTTTAACGCCCCCGTACTGGCGGATTAACGACTTTTTCTTTGGTTTTAACGGCGGCTGTACTGTACTTGTCCATGTACTTTTGGATGCAAAGAAAAACAAATATTTCTCTTCCAAAAGACGATGCCACCAGAAGTCAGTGCGTAGCTCTTCTTGTTTGCTGGCAGCAAACACCCACGGCCAAAGGGAACATTAGCAGTTTGAGCTCAGCATTTCACCAAAGACAGCTTTGTCAATAAAGGACAATTCGACACAGGATAAGCGTTTCAGCTGCTTCTCAAACCTGAAGCAACAGAAATGTTCAAGAGTAAAAATGGTAAGTTAAAACTTGAATAAGAGCAGTGTGCAGGTGATTACGTATGGTTCGGACAGTCACACGACCTCTAAACAATTCATTCCGAGTGGACGGTGCAGTGTCAAAAAAGGATTATGCAAATGAGGTAAGACAATTTGTCGGTCTTCTGCTTTTGACGTCACACGCGGGCTACCAGAACGAAGTCGGTCAGCTGCGGTGCCAGTTTGTTGGAGACGTGTCCGAAGATCATGGAGAGTCCGTCGACTGCATCCCATAACCCTTGCAATGTCCGTGACGGACGTTTCCGTATTCAGCATGCCAATGGCACATTCACGCTGAATGTTTGACAGCCATGGCATTGAAAATCAATGAATAATAAACTAGTTTTTCCGAGATGTCACTCTAACGTGCAAACGTGACCTCAGTTGCACATCTCTCATATGATCACGTGACTAGGTACACTAGAAAACATGGTTTTAGCGTAAATTATGCTCGCACGTGCTACATACCTGTGCACTTCGGAGTTGATGCGTGTCATGATATCTTTGACAACATATTTACCCCTAGTGATAATAAAAACTCTTTTATTAAAAGTTTCAAGAAAATATTTACGAATTTATGAGTGTGAAGTTTCTTTTTTGACTCAGGATACTTGTTTGTAATTTGGATGCTTGGTACAACTGTGAACAGTAACAGAACTTGCTGTCTGTAAAAACCTGTATTGCAAGGGTTAGTTTCTGTGGTTATGACCACTCGGTTACCAGCTACTGCATGTTAGTTTGCGTGCCGTGCAAATTAATAATGCTCCTGGTTAACTTATATGCAGTAATTCTGATTGTAAGCATCAATAAGTGGCAGTGTCATCATAACGTTACCCGATTGTAGCCACTACAGTTAGTGATCGGTTCACTTATCCATGACTGGGGTCAGCTTGATACTCAACAGATGTCTGAGCAAGCTCTCTGGTGCTATGTGAAAGCAATGCGAAACACAGAAGCTCTACCCGTTTACAAAAGATTTCTCTGGACTACCTTGACATAATTTCATCCCCCTTTAGAAATTGTTAAGGCTAATTAAAAGCCATACGGAACTTATGGTCTGCAAAACCTGTATTGTGTTCATAACATAACCGAGCTCTCTCTAGCTGTCGCATACTATCCTTAAAGCTGCTTTCACATCAGACACGAAACAAATTTTTTGCAGGACAGATTAGCCTGCATTCAAAGTCAATGCAAAGACGCGAATACACATTATGGGCACGTCAACGGAGATGGGAAGTAATGAAGTACAAGTAACGAAGTACTGTAACGAAGTACATTTTTTTGGTATCTGTACTTTACTGAGTATTTATTTTTCTGAGTAATTTTTACTTTTAACCGATAATTTTAACACAAGTATCTATACTTTTACCCAGTACATTTTCAAAACAGGCTCGTTACTTTTAATGCACAACAACAATTAAATCAATAAAATTTTATTTAGACCAGAATAAAAACATGTCTGCAGGCTCCGGCAATCGTATGAAACATTATCCCAGCTTGTGATTGGCCTGCTGTCCATGTTCGTTCTTTTCATCGGCTAAAATTAATTCGGATAAACTCCGGGACACAGAGACTACCACCACACACATGGCTTTCTCTGCCCTCAGGCTGTAAGTAGCACAGTTGTTGCTTTTTTTTCCCAAGCTAACTCACTTCAGTTACATGAACAAGAGATCTGTTAATGTCAGTGAGGACTATGGAACCAAACCAGGCAGCAGCAACATGTCCGACACAGAGTAGCAGGACAGTGAAGTGATAGCGGTAAGTCCTGACGACTCCACGTCGGAGGACGAGCCAGATGAACGGGACGAGCAGCTGCCCAGAATGACCACCCATGGCGTTACTTAAAGGAAATGTTCACGTTTGTTGACTCAAAAAAGGATTCCTGGCAAATGAACTGTGCCCTGTGCAGACCCAAAGTCAGTGAGCTTCTCGCTTACAATAATTCTCCGTCAAATTTGGAAAAGCACATAAAGGTAAGCAAAGCAAAATGCAATGGGTTAACATGACGTTATGCTAGGTTATTTTAGCATTCCATGACCATCATGATGTATCAGCGACGCACCAGTTAGGCCTAATGCTGTAGTTCAGTAGTTTAAAACTTTTTCATATGATATGGGTCGATAATTTTTCAGCATTAGAGCCACAAGACCATCTTTCATTTCATGAAACTTGTCCTCTTAGACCCAAATCTTTCTTAATGTTTGAAACGATTTGGTCCATAATTCCATGCTATTGCTGATTGATATTGGTAGAGTGAGGGCACGTTGATCAAAATAACAAGTGTAGACTTAACGTACATAAAGTAATGCAGATAGATGTATGACAACAATTTAACTCTTTAGTTAAAGCTCTATAAGGGTCCATTTGGTTCCCCACTCCATCATTTTGCTGGTGACCAATCCTCTCAAGGACCAATGGATGAGAATAATTGGCATGGCATGTAACATGGGAAAGAATTTGACTTTTTCAAATTTTCAAGAATTTTTTTTCTCACTTCTAGAGAATGCACCCCAACCACATGGACAAATACTTGAAATTAAGTTCCATCAAAAGGAAATCCTCCGAGCCAGAGGAAGGTAAAGGTCCCCCTGCCAAGCAGGTTTGTAATGGAAGTTAATTTCTTTCATTATGAAGATTCAGAGATCAGGGGATGCTCTCAGCACACCTATGTCAGGGGACCAACCTATTCTTTATTTGTAGTCATCAGGTTACTGAGCCTGCCCCAGAGAAGCAACATGCCCCCTCCAGCCTCCAATTCAGTGTCACACAGGTCTTTATATACAGGAGACATACAGAAGTAACAGATGGCCAGCCCTTATATGAGTTTAGCTTCTAATAGGTGTTGTTACCAACCTTTTAGAGAGTGGTATGCCATTGAGAATTGACTGTAAATATAGTCAGTACTAGAATTGTTATTTTATTTTTCCCCACCACAGGTTAAACTCCAAGAAAGTGTCACTAAAGAGCGTGGATGATGCCATCATCACCTTTGTCATCCAAGGCCTGCAACCTCTGAGTGTCGTGGAACAACCAGGTGTCAAAAGTCTTGTACAGCACCTGCAGCCAGGGGTCGGTGTCATCTGCCGTGGTACCATCAAAAACAGAGTGGTTAAAGCTACCCATGACAAGAAGAAGAATCTGAAAGCTGCAATGTCCGAGGTAGAGTTCATCGCTATAACAACAGACTGCTGGACAGCACACAGAAGAGGATTCCGAGGTGTCACGGCCCATTGGTCGGACCCTCTGACGATGAGACGATGCCCTGCTGCTCTCGCGTGCTGTCAGTTAGAAGGATCTCATACCTTTGCAGTACTCGCTGGTGCCCTGAATAACATGCACACGGAATACAACATCCGGGCGAAGGTAGTGTGCACAACGACTGACAATGGCTCCAATTTCATAAAATCATTCAAAGTGTATGGGCATGATGAAAACAACAACGCAGGAGGACCACTCCAGGGGGCAAGTCAAACCAGAGAAGAGAGCAGTGATGAGAAAGAAGGTGAACCTGTCGAGATTGTTGACGCTGGAGGTATATTGGATGAAGATGATGGCCTGGAGTATCAACTGCCAAAGCTTCGTCACTGTGCCTGCCACCTTCTAAATCTGGCTGCAACAGTTGATCTCTCTGCAGCAGATGCTGATCCAGTCTATAGGAGGCTCTCTCGCTGAACATTTGCAAAGTGCCAGAGTCTATGGAACAAGACCAGTAGATCCACCCAGGCTGCAGAGATCATCGGAAAAAAATGCAAACTGCAACTTGTGAGGCTGGTCGAGATGAGATGGAATTCTCTCTTCTTCGCTGCGGAGAGGCTCATAAGAATCATAAACAAATAAGGAGAAGCAGCCATTATATCTTTTTGCAGTGCACTGAAAATCCCCATGTAAGTACTACTGTTTTTAAAACTGATTGACTGCATGAGGTAATAATATTTATCAGTTTATATTTACCTATTAAGGTCAAATGATTTTGTGGTTAACATGTTTCCACTAACTCCACAAATTCCTACTTCATAGACTAAGTAATAGTAGCCATGTATACTCATCCTTTTAGAAATATGTGCTTTTACTTAGTAGTTTGACTTTTTGTAACCATTTATGTTGACAGGTTGATTGCGTTTCTGAGAGAATATGCCGTCAGTACCCTACAGGGAGAGGCCAACATGCAGATGGGATGAGTTGTACCTACCATAACACTGCTCAAGGTGCATGTCACTCCCTCTTTTCTACTCTGTACATATAGTGTTTCTTATTTACCGTATGATATTTTCTTTTGGTCTTATTTATTTAAAAAATGCTATATTGATATATAGGACCCCAATGAAACTGGATTTTTTTTTACTGTCTTTGTATTTCTGTCTAATAAAATATTCTATCGATCAATCAAGGCTAAGCTCGAACAGCTCCGCATCTCCTCTAAGTTCTGTGGGCCATTGGTGAACGCACTACAAGCAGGACTTGAAAAACGTTTTGGATAGATGCTTGGTGATCCAGAGTTAATTTCAGCAGCCATTCTGGTCCCCAAGTTCAGGACAGCCTGGACATGTAATGAAGAGATCCTAAAAAGTGGTAAGTGACTACTGTACTGTTGTTAATGCTTTTTAGTTTATTGCTGATAAGGTATTTTTGTCAGATTTGCAGGAGCCATAATTATTTCTTGTAATATGCAATGTTCGCTTGTGAAAACTAAATTACAATCCTTGTATAAAGTCTTTAAAATAATTTTGCTAGATATATTAATGTCTAATTTTCATGATTTTATTTTTTTTTATCTTGGGGTTACAGCGGTGGTAATGGGGGAAGTGCTTTAAATCCTTTGATTTTGTAATTCCATAGGCCTTGACTACATAAAAAGCCATCTGAAGGATCAACCCGCAGTGCATTCAGGTGACACTCCCTTGTCTTCAGATGAGGAGGACTTCTTTTCCACTATCAAGGGTAAAGCACATGAAAACACCAAACAGCTCGAGTCCTACCTGGCCAACCCAGATGATGGCATGGATGACCTCAAATCTTACCCAGCAGTATGCCACCTGTCTCTCAAGCTCAACAGTCCCCAAGTTGAGACTTCCATCACAGTAGAAAATGAGCAGTGCTGCATGAAGTAGGTTACTGTGTTTCAGTGCGGTCGCTGCGGTAACCCCTATATACAGCGCTGCTGCTACTTTTCTCCTTCTTTATTCAGACTGCCATGGGTAAGGTTGAGTCGTTGCCTTAGTGCTGGACACGAGTGCAATATCGCTTGCTTCCCGATAGGCTACTGGAATCAAACATTTTCAGGAGGCTCCTTGACGTCATTTTCTGATGTTAACATTTTACTTTTATTTTGAGTATGCCTCCATCAGAGATGATTAATAGCAGAAAGTAAACTCAAGTAATCTGAAAACGTCTGCTAGATCGGAATATCAATTCAATTTGTTTAGGACAAACAAGAGCCATCTGGAAATGGCGGATCCCCCCGGCTGTAGGTTGTGTAACAATCTTTAAAAGGCACATCTACACATCATGATTGACATGTGTGTCAAGTTTGGTGAAGCTAGCACGTATAGTTTCTGAGATACGGCCCAGACAAAGTCATGTTTACAGACGGACAGACAGACAGACGGACAGAGCGATAGCATAAGGCACATCTACACATCATGATTGACATGTGTGTCAAGTTTGGTGAAGCTAGCACATATAGTTTCTGAGATATGGGCCGGACAAACTCATGTTTACAGACAGACAGACAGAGCGATAGCTATATCCCCCCGCATTATATGCCAGGGGGATAATAAAAAGATGCGTGCCAAGAAAACTTCCTGACTGTACACGCATCAAAAATTCATAACACCCTCAGAAAACAAGCAGAAGTTTCAATTTCACACACCAGTGTGATGGGACTTGTTGCCATGGAAACACAAGAAATTAAAATTTCAGACATTCCTAGATACCAAAAGGCACTTTGTATCTTTTAAATGTAGGAGAGTAGAAGTCCCAGTTAAAAAAATATAAGTTCAAATCCTCAAAAAAAAAAAAAACTACTTTAATACTGTAACAAGTACATGTACATGTACAAACTGCTGCCTGATAGGTTGTAGTATGATCGGCGTACGATCGTCAGGAACGTAGAGAGATCGTAGTGGGAACGTAGTAAGAACGTTGTGGGAGTGTTGTAGGAGTGTACTCGATGTGTTCCCGACTGTACTACGCTTTTACTGCGCTTTTACAACGATCATGAAGATCTCTCCACGATGCTTCCGCGCTGCTTGTACGATTACGGCGCTTCTTCTACGCTCTTTTTACGACTTTACCCCGATTCTTGTTGGCCACAATCCTGCTACGCTTGTTTTGAGCATGTTCAAAATAAGCGTGGCGAGAGCGTAGAGCTTCCCAATCATGAAGACCCTACTGCAATCATACTGCGCTTATGAAGACTCCACTACGTTTCTCCGGCCATCGGCCACGTTTTCGGCCACGCTTTGATCGTAGTAGAAGCGGCGTCTATGTGTGAACGGGTGGGTAATCAAATTAGCCAATTAAGAGAGAGAAAATCCCAGCTGCTGAGCCTCTGGACTACATGAGAAGGCTGATAACAAAGGCTGATTGATTTCCCAAACAGGTGAGGCATTACAAACAGGTTTGTATTTGACCAAAGTGAGAACAAAAATACATTTGAGGAACATTGTTTAGAAAAAAAGCAGTTTTTCAGTTTGGTATGTTATGTAATGATTTAAATTCATGAAAATAGTTGAAAATTGTTAATTGGGCAAACCCATGAAGAAAGAACCAGATTTGTGAAGACACTGTAAATGATTAGGTACAAAGAAAGAGTTACACATGCATCGCGTATAGGTGCAAGGCTATCAAATAAAACGCGTCAATGAAGAAAGGGGGAGACGCCTGGACACTTACTCCAAGCCACCAAAGAAAACTTTTTTGGTTATAAAATGACAACGTTTCGATCCGACTTGGATCTTCGTCTGGTCGGCAATTCTCAAAAAGACGGGGGGGGGGGGATAGTCACCCATATTTATACATTGTCCCCACCAATAGGCTGACATGATTAATTATAACCTCCAATAACGCGGGAGAATAAAAATTCTAACATATAACACAAAAGGAGAAAATAGGTATAGATGCAAAAAAACAATAAACAATGAAACAATAAACAATTAAAGCAGTTAGAGCCACCAACTACATTGTAAAAATTGTACGGAGAATGAAACATACATCCATAGACACCAATGTGCGTCACAATACAAGCACCAAAGACCTTCTGAAAAATGCATCTAGATATACCACCAATGTAGTCATAAATGTGATCATATTCTTTATTGAGTCCTCTGGTGCGAGAGTCTGGAGTGAGAAAATATAATAACTTTCTCTTTTAAGCAAGAGGGCATTTGTGTCACCTCCTCTTCGAGGAATTTGAATGTGCTCAAAGCCAATGTATCTCAGTGTGGCCATTGGGTGGTTGGCCTGTCTGAAATGCAGTTGCATTTGAATTGCTTTTAGTGACCTTTGTGTTTTCCCCACATATACTCTTTTTTTTCTCTCCCCTATGTCACAAGCCGTCGCATTTTCTTGATGCGGTAGCATTTTTGGGGTTTTTTGTTGGCTTTTTGTAGGCCGTTGACCACTGCAAAAAAAAAACAAGTCAAGTGTCACTGTACACATCAAGAACAGCTCAATGTTTGTTATTCCTGAAGTGCTTGATGCATGCACGTAGTGCGTGTCAGGATTACAATACCAAGCGCTTTTCTTTATTTCCTCTCATGCCTCACTGGAAAAGCAATAAAAATCAATCGATTCTTCAATTTGCCGCAAATACAGTACATACCTCACCTATGCATTTTAAATGGAGCTAAGTATGTATATATATATATATACATAGGCGCCTACACCTATTGGCAAGTCAGGAAAATGCCCCCCCACTTTGAAAAGTGGGGTGGCAAAACTACTATTTTGCCCCCCCACTTTTTTCAGCTATTTTAAAGTCACAGCGTTGTTATATAATATTTAGTTGAATAAATTTGATTTTAAATAAATCATGTTTAATTAAAAATAAAATAAATACATTTTATTTGCATTTAAATAATCGCATTTGAATTATTGTCCACCCCCTTTTCAGCCCAAGTGGGATATTCCAACCCGGACTGCGGCGAGGACAGAGCAGTCACTGCACTAACGCAACAGCAGAACTAGTGCCACGTATCGGATTTCGTTGAGATGAAGTGAACCACAAACTAAAAACGCCATGAAGCGCCTATTTGCTCAGCTCACACTTTATAGTTTATGGGTTAAGAAAAGGAAAAAGCCTTTAGAGGCATTTTTTTCTGAAGAACCAACTGTGAAACCTTGAAGTTGGAGGGAAAAGTGTAAATGTGCATTAATGTTACCATGACTTTTCGTTTCCTAGCTAGTTACGTTAGCCGTCTTCGTGTTTGATAACTTAGCACTAATTAAGCCCCGAGAGAACTGCTGAACTGGCCAGCTAACGTTAATGTCGAAATGGAATGTTTCAGGGGCTTTGCGTCAGGATTTCGCTGTCTTTCAAGTTAAAATCCTGTGTCCGAATGTGAGGGGAAATTTGGTGGTCCGGTCACTGCTCATTTTCTTGAGATTTATCAGGGTTTTTGCGCGCCGCAGTCGTCTGGAGCTCCGAACAGAATAATCTGATGCAGTTGAACTGTTCAGTTTTCGCGTCAGCACAGATTTCGTGCTTATGTGAATATGGCGTTATTCTCGCCGATTCTGGCTTAGGTTTCGGTGTTTAGCGTTTGTGAAGAAATAAAGCGTGAACATGAGGTAAAAACGCAGAACTATGAAATGTAAAGTCTTGCTTGTGTAGTCGTCAATGTGTCATATGCAAGGCTGCTTAGCGCAAGAAAAACGACTTCAGCATGAAAACTGATTAATGCACCGTACTTCGTGAACATTCGGACATGCGGTTTACTTTAGCTCACATTTTTTAATGTTAAACCTGTGTGTTAACTAAGGACAAGTAAATGAATATTAAAACATATTTAAGCAGCGCATTTACGTCATTTCTGACCTTGCTTCGCACGAAAACCGAACTCTTCAGTGTAGTAGACCTAAATTGGGCTTGTCCTCACATAGCTTAACACAATATTTTTGGAAGTGTAGCTTTTTCTATTAAGCTACGTTTTTCTTTCTGTCAACACTGGTGTCTATGGTCACAAGCATAGGTGAATTTACATAGACTTTTTTCTGCAGACTGAGTTTCGAAGAGAGCCTTTTTCGCACATTGCACACAGGATTTAAAGATCGAAAAATTGCCATGCCGGAAAAATTAAATCATCGAGGGGAGTCCAAAAAAAAAAAAAGAGTTGAGTCGTAACGCACTTTGTGATGGTCAATGGTCAGAGGTGTATGGTAACGAATAGTAGCCTACTCAAGTAGTTTTTTTGTTTTTTTGAGGATTTGTACTTTACTTGAGTTTTGACTTTTACTTTTCTGCATTTAAAATATAAAAAGTATACTTTCACTTCACTACGTTGACACTGGCCACTTCGTTACTCGTTACAAATTAAAGTATGAATGTAATTCATCATAAGGATTATCTGGATTTGGCACGTTTAAGAACAACGGTGCTCAGCAGGTATCTTTGTACAGATGTTGATGCCAGAGGACATGAAGCTTCAAATTTATGCACGCGGTTACAATATTCGATCAGTTGTTGAATCTTCACAAGCAAGCCATACTGAAACACGGTTTTATGGATGAGTTCACTCCTAATTTAAATGCAGAACTTCTACTTTTATTAAAGCATTTACGTTGTGATATTGACACTTTTAGTTAAGTTAATCCTCTGAGTATTTTTTGCACTACAGTTTAAATGCTATATTTTAACACAGGGCAACTAGGCCTCTTCAATACTAATGATTTCTATAGCTGAATGTGTAAAATAGCAAGTGACTATTCAACTCTGACAAGTGTACACTGTCTGTTACATGCAGTCCTTTATGGATTAACTATAAGATGAGCTATAACGTTTAAGTAGTGATAGCCCCATATCTGAGAGTAACATTTTTGGCAGTGTAACTGGATCTTAAACTTGATTATGACAAAGTGATGGATATGTACGCCTGCAGATACCCCTGAAGAATGCTCTTCATCAACCCATTCAGTGAGAATTAAAATTTTCCAGAAGATGATTTTGCAGTTCTGCATGCCTACTGAATATGCCTAATGTGCAAATACAAAATTCACTTCAAAGTGAATTAAATACCATTCTCAATGAAAGAAAACAACTTTAGTGTTGTGTTTTAAATGTGTAATCCATGATGTATCCTGATGGATGCTTAGATCAGTTTCACAATTTGTCCATTTCTATCAAAATAGGTCCCAAGTCCCTTTGTTTGTATTGTCTTTGCTGAGTCAAGTGGAAACTTGTACCTTTGAGATAATTGTTAAAGAAAAAAAAGCTTTTTTCAGCTAACTTTAAGACCTTGAATTTGTTCCCAGACGCCAGGAAAACACATATTTGGCGCTTTAATTTTCAAATTCTTCTGGGGGAGGGTCCCCAGACCCCTCCAGGCATTGGGCCTTCAGTGCTTGTATGGGGGCTGCCCCCCCCCCCTTCCAAAATTCCTGGATCCGCCCCTGATTTAGTCTCTTTGTTCAAGGGATGTTTGACCACTATTTACAGAAAATTCTTCCATTTGTAATTAGAATGAAAACCAGCACACGCAGTGGACCCCCTGGACGGAGTCTGGGATCCTTTGGGCTAACTGACAGAACCAATGTGCAGTCCTACTGGATTGTACAGGATGCAGTGCGTTTTGGCACATTGATGAAGTATGGTGCAACTTCACAAATTCTTCCTACCTGTAATCAGCTCATCTCCTACACTGCATCTGTTAGAGTGCAAAATTTAGAAGATATAGCTGGAACCTTCTTGAGATATTGAGTACAAAGATTGTCACTCACTCACTCACTTTATAGCCATATTAGCCTGGGAATAAGGAACATTTCTGTCTCTAAAATCACTGCAGTAACAAAAAGGCTGTCATACATAAAATAGCCTACATAGAGGAGGTTTCATAAACATGGCAAATTCATTTTAAAGAAGTTTTTAGGTAAAGATGCCTGTGGTGAGCCTTCTTGGAAGTTTTTTGCAGCTTTAATATGGTTCATATCAATATCGGAATTATTTCGTATAGAGCAACATTGGGAAATATATGAAGAGTTTGTTTCCAAAGAACAATATATCCATTTTACTCATTTTGAGTAAATCACCTTTTTCTATGTTGATGTCTATTGCATTTTATCAAAAAAACACAAACTTTGACCATGGAAAAAAAAAAACATTTTATAGCATGAATTTTTAAATACAGATTTACTCAATTAAATGAATTAAATTTACTCAATTAAATAAATACTCAATTTTTGTTGCGTTTCGGATACAAACACTTCATATTGTGATTTAAATTTTGGCCATAATTTTTTGGCCATAAATTTTGTCCAGCCCTACCTAAACTGAGTCCCAGCACCCTTTAAAAATAAGTATAAACAGTGCTCACAGACTTATGATCAGATGTGACAGTATCAAAGAGAAGAAATAACTAATACATAAATGAAAAATTTGGCTATTTTGTGGAACAGTTCATTTCCCCTACTGTCTCTCTACTTCTGTTTCACAATCACTCACTCACAATTAATAAATATTAAATAAATGCATTGAAGCTACAAGTAAATTGTATGTCTTCATGCTTACAGTCAAAAAAATTTGAGCTGGAACTTAAATATAAAAGCTTCAAAATTCAAGAAATGACCTCCATTTTTTACTGTTCTCACAATGCTTGTGAGTATGGGAGTAATTTCTAAGCTTCTTTGTTTTTTCCAGTGATTTGAACATGATGCATGATAAAGGGGGGAGAAGTGTTAAAATGTTATCTTGCTCATATCTTTTAAGGAATTGGTCCTCTGACATAGCATTGAGACTCATCACAGTATACAAATCAAATGTTAAATTTTGGGGAATGGAAAAATGGGGTGTGTGGAGATTTCTGTCAAATGTAAGTCATTCTGTAAGCTGTGAATGCTCATCGTTAAATCAAATTCAAAATTTTTTCTTAAATTTTATTTTGGATTAAAGCTGATATTTTCCACTTTAAGGGACAAATACTGTTTTGTGAAGGATCTTTGCAGTAACTCTGGGGAACTTGGTATCTGATATATTAGCCCTGTCAGGTAAATTTTGGTCACTGATTTCTAAATATGCCATCAGTTTTTCTCCATCAACTCTGGTTTTCGTGATGATATATTCCTAATTGTTATACATACAACCGATCAGGAGCAAGCAAGGATGACTACAATTATTGCCTTTTTGTAAAGAAAAGGCTTCATGCAATTAGAATTTGTTTATGATTAAATTACATTAATGGAATCAGATAATGGTGAAACTTTCTATGCTTGTTATCATTGATATATTTAAACATAAGTGCATTATCTCAAATCTAGAGCTGCTAGATGGACATGAAGATCATATTCTTATTCAGCGGTGTCACTGAATATAACTAGCATTAAGTCTAAAATCTGAGGCACCAAAAAAATTTTTTTTTTTTTCATTTGTCCCCCAGTGTAACCAGTAAGTTTATTAGGATAGGTTTTATCTGGGGATGTGGGTGGATTGCCACCAGGTTTTTCATACACCCGTCCCTGTGATCAGATTTTGCCCCCCCACTTTTACACAAAGTTAGGTGCCCATATATATATATATATATATATATATATATAAACATAGAATGCCAGTACACACTAAGAAACAATACAAAGGTGAACAATAATAAATCAAACCCCAAAGAATGAAAGGAACTCAGAACTAAGTAACAAAAGAACAAACTCCAAAAATCTCCATTGGCAAAAGGTCAAAACATATAACCCCGCAAAGTACTCAGGAAATTACTGTATATAAAACAGATCGGAACTAGGAATAATAATACTTGAGAATAATAAAGATCGGGAGACCCTGGAGCTAGGAACACAGGAAATATTTTTACACAAGAGATAACAACACCAGGGAATGCAGGAGCTACGAATACAGAAGTGACTAACTGAACAGAACTGAGTGCTTAAATAGAAAAAGAGACAGGTAAATGGAATCAATACTCAGTTAAGTTTGAACGAGGAAGTGGAGACTTGATTTTGAGTTGTGGGCGTGGTCACCAGGCTGCCAGGCACAGACATGACATGTGCTATCTCTTATTCCCTGAAAACAATTTGATGCAAGTTTCATGAGTTTTCAGGCTGTGCTGAGCAGAGTCCATTTGCACAGGATGAGGGCATAGATTATATTCCCTGTGTTGAGGGCCAGAGAACCCAAATGTGAACATCCACAACTAGTAAAGTGACACATTTTAATGTACAATAAACTTAAAGCTGGCAGACTGTTTGCCAGAATCTAAAATTCCACAAAAACAATATAACATGCTTTGTAGATTGCAGCTTATTTGTTCCTCATGAGAACAGGAATCTTTTGTCTGCACAAATATTGAAATATGTTATGCTTATACGAAATTGGAGAGAGATAAGTTTTTTTTTTTTAAATTTCACCCCATATGGAAAAGAAAAAGTAAAAGCTTATAAGAAGTTTCCATTACTTAAAGATTTACTACTATATGTTTTATGTGTTTTGTGCTTCTTATAAGGCTTATAAGTCTCATACTATGATAAACTCTTGAAAGTGGCCATTTTTGCATTCTTTTCATACAGGATAATAAAAAGGATTAAGTATGAATCAAGTAAAAACTATGTATGTGGTCTATAGGGAAATTGAATGGAAAATTATGTTTTCCATACATGTTTCATATAATCTTTGTATTTCTTAACTATATGTCTGTTTTAAAGACATACGCTTTTCATATATGAGAAGATTCCATTATATATAGGCTTTCTGCATGTAAAGAATATATAATTTGTAGGGAAATGATGCTTTCTTTATGTATTTTATATTAGTTTATTATATGTCATCTAATTAAAATGACTAAATCAGTATAAAAAACATATATGAATATGTACCATTTCATACAAGTTTTTTGTATGTTATGGGATATGATGTCATCATAAACAATGTTTTCTTTTTGTTTTTCTATAAGAATTCTTATATTTTAGCCTATGAAATTTACAATAGCAATACATAAAACATACTATTTATGTATGAATTTATACAATTTCATACAAGTGTATATAGTAAAAAACATATGAATCACATACTGAAGTGACATGACTTAATTTGACCCTATACTGACTGCAATTGGATCAAACTGAGTTAAAGCTAGCATGGCACAGACTGCCTGGTCAGCATCCGGGACAATTCATTTCTACCATTACAATTTCATTCCAGTTACATAAATGCAATCTGTAAAAGCAGTTTTTCAATATCTGTAATACTGGAAATATGGCTGTTAGACAAACCTTTTAATTTAACAGACTTTATTAGCAGCGAACAATTGTTACAGTGAAATAATGCTAATATTCAGTCAGAGTATGTAAATTTCTCAGATTTTTCAACCCTATTTCTTTACAGTTAACAAAACTGAGTTTTTACTGGTACCTCTACTGTGGAAATTCTACTATTCTACTACTGTATGAACATGGGCAAAACTAAGCGGGGCCAAGGCCCGTTCACTTATAACAATTTCCCCATAATGAGTAAAGCCAATCAGTGTGACATCATAGCATTAAAAGAATTTACTTCCAGGTGGATAATGTTGATTGAGTTGCAGCAGCACAACTGTATTTTCTGTGTTATTAATCCAAAGTTAAGGGGTTAGGTTTTTAAGCTGTTGTGATTATTATGTGTCAAAACCCAGTTTTTTAAAATTCATCTTGTGCTTTTCCATGTCATTTTATTGTAAAATGATGTTTGTTTATTTGTATGTCTTATATATGTGGGACCTCACACTAGTCTTGTAAGTGTTTTCTATAATACTTGTAAGATTTTAGTTTCACTGATGGTTGTCCAACTCATATAAGTTTGACATTACACACATTTACTAAGGATATTGTATGTGGAATTACTACCAAATATTGTTCTTATAAGTTCCCAAATCATACAAGTTTCATATCGTATAATTTTACTAAGGATTTTATATCTGGTTTGACCATCTTATGTGTAACTTACAAGTTTCAGATAAATTGTATAAAGTTTTTATCTGTTTTATCTATATCTTTTCCATATGGGAGGCTTGAGGTAAGTTTCCCTTTTATGCAGTTTGCTGTTACAGAGCAATTTAGCCATGTGGCAAATGTGTGTTCTCAACCTATTCAAACATTCCCCATGCCATCTAATTTAGTCAGGTTTAGAATCTTTTTGTCAATTTTCAAGACCAGAAATAAATAAGAAAATCCATTATCTTGATAAGAATACTTGTCCCTAATTATCACAATAATTGAAAATGGTAATAGCATTTGATTTTATTGCAGATTTTTAAATATGTATTTTCAGGAAAGTTGACTACTTCTTTTGCTATTTCTAATGGATATTATATTAAAATCTCAAGTTTTTTTGCTTTCATTCACACTGCATGAGGAAATCAACATCTTGAAGAGCCAAACAAACAGATTTTGGACTACAAAGTTGTTTTGGGGTGTATTTCTTTTGGAAACAGTGTAAATGCATTTTGGACTCTCTTGTGGCCAACTTGGCTCAGGCCTACCCCCATTTCTCCACTTCTTGGATCAGGCCTACCTCCAAGGGATTTAAGCAAAATGCTTTTGAAGAACTGTGAAGTAGTGAGATGTCTTTATTTTCATAGTGTCAACATAAATATTTTATGATGGATACTGTTCTCAAAAGCATTTGCCTCTGTAAGGCCTGGGAATTTGTTTTGTTTCATGCAATGCCATGATGTTACTTGACATCACATGACATAACGTCGCTGTCGGGCGCAAACCTCCTATGTCCAAAAATCATGATTTTTATTTTTTTCCATAAATCAATACTGTTGGTCACCCTTTATGTCTGAATGTGGTTTTACAAATATTTAACCACTGAAAGTATTTAAAACCGCCTGTGACTAGACCTCCTAACTCCATTGGATCCTGAAACTGTCGACCAAACATCCTAACTCCACCCCCAACCCTCCGCTATATTTTAAAGTACATCAACAAGAGGAGCGGATACATTACTGTTGTATTTCACTGCGGTAAACAGCTCAAAGTGTTTTCATATAAGGCTTCGGTTACTGCAAATTCAATCAAAAAGTATGCAGTGTACCTGATTCATCGATTTTAACAACGTGTCAAAGTACTGCACTTGCCAGCGATGTGATAAGAAATTACCAGAGCAACGTTATTCACAGCCTGTCTCTCGCTAGCTATCTTCAGATACTTCATTGAAAGTTATACTTATTTAAAAAAAAAAGACGAAGCACATTTATTCTATGGCAATCTCTACAGACAGAACATAATCAAAACTGTTATTTAAACACATTTGGGTGTCCAGCCTTCCTCAGGAAACAAACTTCTACACACACGGTGCGTCATTAGCAGGTGAAAGCGTCCAGTAATCAGAGTACACCGGTCAAACGGCTGGATGCCGACACGTTTTAAAGTAAAAGTTTTTTTTTTTGTAATTCAATATCTCTAATCTGGAATGCGTAATCAGGGAACTTTGCATGATCACCTTGGCTTTTCCACATGTCCGGCCCCTTTCCTCAAATTAGGGAAACTTTCACAGTTTGAAAGTATGTCCCTTGACACATTCTCCTCGGCTACTGCTATGTTCAAAATTATCATTCAATCATTTGTAAAGGCAGTAGAAGGAAATATGCTGTCTTGAAATGAGGCTCAGATTCTCTTTTATAAGGGCCTGTCTGGTCAACTAGAGGCACCTAGGGGAACTCTAATCTACATAAACCTTCCCAGCAGACCCTTCCCAATTTGCATCCCTGTAGCGCATTGGCCAATTGCGCGCTACTTCTGAAAAGAGCTGCCAAGCACTGCTGGTAGATACGGCCACTGCTGGTTGATATGAGGCGGGGAGCGAACCCGCACTTCTGCTTCGCAACGCGATGCCTCGTTTTTTTTTCATCTTCATTATTTCAAGATTTGCTCAGGACGTAAGAGTTTCCAAAAGCGCTCCTATCTCTAAGTTGATGATACCGTAATGCAATGAACTACTGCAGCCACTGCGGCCGTCATAATCAGTGATGGCAAAAACCTTGTATCTCCACTTTCGTTGGTCACAAACCTCCTAACTCCATGTGAGCTTGATGTGGATAAAATATTTATAAAGTATTGACACATTCAAATATCTGACTACATGTAAAGACAGAATACCAAATTTGATGACGTCATGTCCAGTTATTACAAAACCACGCGGTTTTTCTTTATTTCCTGAAAAGTAACAGTTTTGGACATTGGAGGTTTGCGCCCGACAGTGACGATAAGAAGTTTCCTCATATCTGTGGCACCTCATTTAACTGATAATTATTGATTTATTTTTGGAAGGGCAAACAAAGTTGTCCTTCTATTATCATTTTTCACTGAAAATAAAGACAGACTGGATTTTTAAACAATCATATTTCCACAGTTTTCGTTACCTTCTAACTTCGGAAACACAATTTTGACTGTTACCTTTAACAACTCCATACATAATTTCACATAAAAAGTGAATAAATTGAAAATCTTTTGATCAAAAAATTGAGAAGGCTTCCCAAAACTGTTTATCCTCGATTACAACACACGTTTTCCTTTCTGCGTTCAGTTTGAGTAAATATTGTTGCTTAAAGATGGAATGAATAGGTTGCTGAATGGATAAATTTTCACTTGATTTAGCTCCGTAGCCCTTATCTTTAATTTGCAGTCAAACAATTCCCAAGTGGTTTAATTGAAGATTATTGTCCATTTTTGTGAAAGGATATTTTCTTTCACCATGTGAATTTTTTTGGTCCTATACAGTATAGCAGTTAAAGTCTGGTGCAGAATTGTTGACAACCTTGATAAAAATGAAAACAAGTGGAATGTAATGAACAGCTGTTAATACTCATGGGAAAACCATGTGCTTTCTTTTCTTAACATAAGTTTTTCTGGTACGTTGTTAAATTAAAAATAACATTTTTAATGAGTGTAAATCTTTATGAATTCAAAACAGCTACATCTAATTAACAATATTTTTGATAGGCTAATTTCAGTCCAGTCAAAAAAAATGAGACAACATGTGGATACCCTTTATCAACAATCAGTTAGTTCAGGTCAGACCAAAGTCGACTTTGTTCCAGAACATTCTTCTATTTTTTCTTATCTGTGGTACAAACCCCAATTCCAATGAAGTTGGGATGTTGCGTAAAACTTGAATAAAAACAGAATACAATGATTGATTTCCAAATGGTTTTCAACCTCTATTCAATTGAGTACACTACAAAGACAAGATATTTAGGGCTCTAATTTCTTGGTGCAGCGCAGAGTGGCGTAGCGTGGCGCAGCCCACGCAGTGGTAATTTCGTCCGGCGCAGTCCGCACAGTGGTAATTTAGAGCGGTGCAGCACCGTGCGGAGCCACTCTGGCAATTTGGTTGACAGATGTGCGCCGAGATGGGTGTGGCGGCGTAGTAGGGCGACGTGTCACATATTCATCAAGACGCAGTGACAATTTCGTTGAAAAAGTCTTCGCTGGAGTTGCGCAGAAAGCTCGCCAGTGCCAACCTGGTTTACTTTTCTGTGCAGTGTTAATTTGGCTGACAGCCGCACAGTGTGCACACGTCACCAAAACCTCACAGGCAGGTTTCCAGAATGTCAGGCACATTTCAATGCAATAAATAATTACAGGAAGCACTATTTAGTGTAACTCTCTGAATAAGGACATAAATTATAGTATTAATATCGATGTCCTGATGTCAGATTAAAGGTGGTTGGCACGAGTAATGGAAACTTGACCTGGCTTAACCAACGCAGCTGAATCTGTGATGCAAACTAACGACTTCACATCTTTCTCAGCCGACCACAAACTGCCTATATATATATATATAGAATGCTTGCGTTCTATGCTCAGTACAGCCACTTGCACACCCCATATGAAAAAGATTCATAAAAAACTTACAAAGATAAGTATAAAACTGTAATGAAATGGCATATATGGCGCATGCTACAAAAGTGGCCCACTTCATATATATGAATGGAAAACAGATCATAAAGGATTCGTATAAATTACATATAAGCCAACATATATGGTCAGCTTATGAAACATGTAATGTTAAGTGTAATGTTTTATATGAGGTATGGACAACAATGTAGTTTTTTTGTATGGTTACATCAATTTTCATATATGAATATGTCAAAGCCCATACATGCTTTTTGCATGACATGTGTAAAACATTTATAGATTTCTTACATATTTCTATTAATATGAATATGTGCAAGCCCATGCATGTTTTCTGTATGTTTTGTGTAGAAAATTTTATAGATTTCTTACGTATTTCCATTACTTAGCATATATGAACACCTACAAGGACATATGTTTTTTGTATTTTATGTGTGCAAACGTTTATAGATTACTTACATATTTCTATTAATATTCATATATGCATATGTGGTTGCTCATACATGTTTTCTGTATGTTATTTGTACAAACATTTATAGATTTCTTACATATTTCAATGTATATTCTTATATGAATATGTCAAAGTCCATACATGTTTTTTGCATGTCTTGTGCACAAAATTTTAAAGATTTCTTACATGTTTCCATTACTTATCATATCTGAATACCTACAAGTGCATATATAGTTTCTGTATGTTATGTGTGCAAACATTTATAAATTACTTACATATTTCTATTAATATTCATATAGGGATATGTGGTAGCCCATACATGTTTTCTGTACATGATTCAGAATTCTGTTGGTCTGAACTAAATGACTTCATAGGTTATGCTCATGATGCTTTGGCATAGCCTACTTACTGGCTTTTACAAAGCCATAGGCCTACTTGCCAATCAGATAGTACAACCATACATGTACATTCCATGCCCATCATCTACAGTAATTGTGTGCAAAATCCTGAGGACTTGCTACTGTAAATGAGTGCATTTATCATTTTTTTGCATGTTCAGTTGCTTGCATGCATTGAATTGAATGTTTTTTTGCCTGCTCATGATGTTGCAACCTAAATTTTGTATGTGTTACTGGTCATTTATGAAAATTAAATCCCTAAGAAATGCCTGATTTCACTTCATTTCTTGACTGACACCACTTTAAAGGAATACGCCACAGTTTCTCAATATTGAAATGTTCTTCCTTGATATTAGACAAGTTGAGGCGTATGTCTTGCCTTCATTCGTGCTCTGTCACACTGGCGTAGACGTGTTAGCATTTAATTAGGATCCAAACATTGGTGAAGTGAGAGGCAACCAACAACGTCCATGTTTCCCAAATTTAAATACAGTTATGTGAGCATCCGTGGGTATTTTAAGAAGCAGATACAAAGGACAACTATAATGTATGGCGGAACTATAGGCTGCTTGGGAGTACTTCAGCAGCATTGATACCATAACTCCCAAACAACCCTTTGGTGATATTACCAAAGTTCTTTCGGGCAAGTTCCTCCACTCAGCCGCCATATTGGTGACGCCTGCAGGCAGCTACAACAAGTCCAGGCCCTATCAAAATGAATGGGAAGATATCCAAAAGTCCAGACTGGTGGGTTGTACATACTTAATTCAAATGTGAACGAGCTCATTGGACATTCATGGCATGGCTACCACTGGTGATGGAGATAGTAAACAAAAGGCTAACCGCCAGTAATAAATTCTACGTCCAACAATGCGATTGACTACTTTCAAAACAAGTCAGAACTTGCATTCAGAATGGCCGCAATGTGTTTCTATGGGAGGATTTCCTCAGTGATTGGTCTCCCTCTCTCTTAATGTCTCCCCACTGCTCTAGTATCGAAGTACTCACTAGTAGAGTTCCTGGGTCTTGTAACAACTCGGGTAACCATATTTAAATAGTGTTGGAAGAGCTTGGTTGCCTCCAACTTCAGACATGCTTGGATCCTAATGAAAGCATTGTGTTAAGCTACATGCTAACATGCTTGCACCCTTCATTAGCGAGATAGATTAGATGGAGGAAGACAAGACAGGTCGGCATTAACTTGTCTAAGAGCAGGGACGAACATATATCAGCACTGAAAAACGGTGGCGTGTTCCTTTAAAGTGTAAAGCATGAAGTATGCAAACATGTATAATTCTCCCAATCAGTGTTTACTTCTGAAATATAGAAACCTACAAATTCAGGTCATGAATATCTTCTTATCTAGGAAACAAAATTACTTAGCTCAGGGGTTTTAACAGCCCTCTGTGTGAGTGAAAAAAAAAACAAAAACTTTCATAGGCCAGGTGGTCATAATACATGAGTTCATACATGCATAATAATCAAAGGTGTCACTGTCCAATTTTAGCATGCAATTTTAGTGGATAGAAATTATGGAACTTTTCTGGTAAAATGAAGGTTAAATAAATAAAAATTATATATATATATATATATTATATATATATATATACAGTGCTGCTTGAAAGTATGTGAACCCCTTGAGCAGTTTAGATGTTTCTGCAGTTTTACCATAATTTTCTTATTTTAACATCACCACTTTTTATGTATGAAATGTCAGATATATGTTTATCAATTGCATGTACTTGTTAAGTGGGACTTGTTTAAGTAGCCCAAAAATTACATGAAACAAGAAATAAGGGTAAGTGCAAAAGTAAGTGAACCAAGCAGGTAACAGACTCAGGTGAAACACATTTGGGTGCTTAATTAATCATTTAAACAGACCAATGAAATGAGACATCTTTTGAAAAGGTTTGGCCTGCACTAAATAAAAGAAAGAGGAAACCAACCAAACCACTGTGGTCCTATACAAATGAACAATGCCAAGAGCAAAGGAGATATCCGAGGACATAAAGAAGAGGGTAGTGACAGCCCATCAATCTGGGGAGGGTTATAAGACCATCTCCAAAAGATTCCAGCTCCATCCATCCACTGTAAGACAAATCATTTACAAATGGAGGGCCTTCAACATGACAGCAACTCTGCCTAGAAGTGGACGTCCATCAAAACTTTCACCCAGAAGCACCAGAAAAATAATAAATCAGGTAAAGTCCAACCCACACATCACGTCTAGAGAGCTGCAGACTTCTCTGGTAGCATCTGGAACAAAAGTGCATGTGTCTACAATCAGACGAAAATTGAATAGCCATGGCATTTATGGGAGGGTTGCTAGAAGGAAGCCTCTGCTCTCCAAAAAAAACAAAGCTGCCCGTTTAAACTTTTCCAGAGAGCACCTAGACAAACCAGACGCCTTCTGGAAATCTATTCTCTGGACAGACGAATCAAAAATAGAATTATTTGGTCACAATCAACACCAACATGTTTGGAGAAAAGCCAACACAGGTATGAAGAAAAGAACCTCCTCCCAACAGTGAAGCAGGGTGGTGGAAATGTGAAGGTCTGGGGCTGCTTTTCTGCTTCTGGACCTGGACGACTCCATATTATCCAAGGAACCATGAATTCTCAGGCATATCAACAAATTCTAGACCAAAACCTCCTGCCATCAGTTAGAGAGTTGAAGCTGGGAAGAAAATGGATCATGCAACAAGACAATGACCCAAAGCATTCCAGCAAAACTACAAAGGAATGGCTCCAGAAAAAGAGGATTCGTACTCTGGATTGGCCCAGTCAAAGTCCGGACCTTAATCCAATTGAAATGTTGTGGCGAGACCTTAAGAAGTCAGTACATGCCAGACGTCCCTCCAACCTGTCTCAAATGGCTGAGTTTTGCAAGGAGGAGTGGGCAAAAATCCCCAAAAGCAGATGCGAGAGACTGGTTAGTGGTTACAGAATACGTTTGGTTGAAGTAATGGCTGCAAAAGGAGGAGCCACAAGTTACTAATACAAGGGTTCACATACTTTTGCACATGTTAAATTTTCTGTTTTTGTGAAATAAACCACCTTTGTTGTATTAAATAATGAAAATATATATATTTTTGTGTGTGTGTTCATTATTTGGAAGGTGTGCTTTACAAATTGTGATTTGGATCTATGTGTTAAATGGTTGTTTCAATGTCTTTTACAAAAACAGTGACCATGTCTGGAGGGTTCACAAACTTTCAAGCAGCACTGTATATATGCTATATATATTAATATATAATTCTTTTTCCACAGAAAACGCGCTATGCCATCACTGACCACTGCTTGGAAATTACCTTGGCCTGGCAAATCATCATGAAAAAAACAACCCTTAACTTGTTGACGAACTTTCATCATGTCTTTGCTAAGGATTTTATATGTATTCTTTGTCTGCCTATATCTCTCATACAAGGTTTGGCGTTATATGTCATGTAGTACAAAAGTCTTATAATGATATTACATGAGGGTTTAGTCCCATCTATGATTCTTCTTTGGTGTAAAATTGTGTAAGTTTGATTTTGTCGGCATTTTATATGAATATTGTATCTCCTATAAGATGCATATATGTTTTTCCTAAAACACATATAAACATTACAAGTTTTAAATAAATCTTTTTCATATGGCACTGGACGCAAAACAGATTTTTCGCACGAGTGATTACCGCAAAATAACAGAATGAAGGTTTTGGAGTGGCTCAGTCAAAGTCCGGCCTTAAATCCAATTGAGATGCTATGGCATGGCCTTAAACAGGCCGTTCATGCTCGAAAAACCCTCCAATGTGGCTGAATTAAAACAATTCTGCAAAGAAGAGTGGGCCAAAATTTCTCCACAGCGATGTGAAAGACTCATTGCCAGTTATTGCAAACGCTTGATTGCAGTTGTTGTTGCCGGGGGTGGCACAACACCAGTTATTAGGTTTAGGGGGCAATTACTTTTTCACGTTGGGCCAGGTGGTTTTTCCCCTCAATAAATGAAAAAATCATTTAAAAGCTGCATTTTTTCTTTACTCGGGTTATCTTTGTCAAATTTTTAAATTTGTTTTGTGACCTGAAATATTTAAGTGTAACAAATATGCAAAAAAAAGAGAAAATAAACTAGAAATGGTTTTTGCACATAAAAACAGATGTCTCCCTCTTCCCCCATTTCACATTTTAGACTGATGGTCCGGAAACGAGTCCCACCCTTCAATATTTCAATATAAGTCCAAATTGTTGCCATGGAAACGGAAAAAATAAAATTCAAAAGCATTTCAAACGCTCAAAAGGCACATCTGCATGTTATGGAGAGACACTATATCAAATTTAGTGAGAATCGGTTGAACAGTTTCAGAGTTATGCTTCGAAAATAAATGGGAACGCCTACGCCAAAGGGAATTCAAGCAAAAACAATATGTCTCCCCCCCGCCAGGAAGGGGGAGACATAATGAGGAGGGGGGAAAACAGTTTTTCACAGCTCTGTATATAATACATACTGTTCACTTCAATTGGTCACATTTTTACATTCAGGGATGGAGTCGGGGACACACAAAAAGAAGACAAGCCAAATATGGGGAAAACAGGGAAAATAGGAAATGACTTTTATGGCATTATTTACATGGATGGTTGTCGCAGATGTGATCACTGGCTAGGATTTACAAAATGGAAAATAGCGAAAATCTCTGTCAAGCACATAATCCACAGTAGGGTGCAGTAACGATCATACATGACCACTTTCGTCTAAAAGGGGTCCTAATATATTACTTTTCTATAATTTTTTTATTCTTCAAAATTAACCTAATTTTCCAGTATATAAGGTGAGATGAACTTTAAGCAGTGTCACAGAGTAAAACACGATGGCACGATGGAAGGAGCTTTCTGAGATTGTCTGTCGCTACATTTTGGCCTTACATGATCCTGAAGACGTTAAGTGCTGCCGTGGCACTGTAAGAAACTTCATCAAGCATTTCAAAGGGACGGGTTTGCTGAAAACAAGAGATAAGAGAGGTGCAAAATGGAAGATAAAAGCCTCTGATGTTCATTATCTGTGTATGACAAGTAAAAAGAAAAAAATCAGCGGATGATAGCACCTGAACTGTGACGATATTAACAGTACCAGTAGTGAAGAGATGAAAGTGTCAAGATCTACTTTTTTCAGACGCCTGTGTGAATTTGGTCTGAGCTGGTGACATCAAAAAAGTCCATCATGGTCCATCAACTTAGGACAATTGAATTGAAATTAGAAATTTTCTCACCCAAACACAGAACGTAGTATGTGTAGTGTACAGTTGGAGACCATTCCAAAAATGACTGTTTAAGCCCCTTCAGTAAAACATGGATGTGGTGATATTATGGTTTGGGTTTCAGTCTGCTCAAAAAGAGCTGGTGATCTAATAAAAATCAATGAAATCCTTGATCAAAATAAATATCACCGCATCCCTCGTCAGGCACACATTGTCATCTGGAAAGAGTCTGATTTGTCAGGGATTTTATTTTCTAGAAGATAATGACCTTAAACTTACTTCTAAGTTGTGCAAGAATGATCTCAGTCAGAAAGAAACATCTGGTGACATAAAATTTATTGCCTGCTTAAAGTCCAGACCTTAATCCAATTGAGCAAATCTGTTGTAATATTGAAATAATCTCTTTGGAATGAACTTTAAACCATAAGGAATGGTTTAGTGAGTGAGGAAATAATAAATGTGTGAAAACTGTGCCGGAAAGATTAAATGCTGTAATCAAAGCAAAGGGTTGTCACACTAGATATTGACTTTTTCTCTCAAAAAGACATTATTGTTTTTGTGTTTACTGCATATTGTCAACTTTACTTATTTTTATTTCTATGATCCAATATTACATGAAACCAATAATAGATATTGGTTTCTGATTTGTCTTCATCTTGTTCAGTGTATAATCATCACTGCACACTACTGTAAATAAAGAAGACATATTGCTGCATTGGAATTGACTGTGGTCTCTTCTAATTGCAGCAAAATACTTTGATTTGCTTTTTTTCCAATAATTAAGACTCTCACGTTCAGTTGCCATATCTTGGATTTGCAACCAGATGGTGTCGATGGACAGGGGTATTCAACTGACCTTAGTCTCAGCAGCTGGACCTAATGCCTCACGGTGTCATGACAACTGTTGGTATCACTTACTCTATGCCCATCCTGAATGTCGTGTCACATTTTGAGATTTGATGGGCCAGAGGGTGAGATATGTTAAATAGGTTTTTTTTTTCATTTTCAGTCAGGTTAGTTTGCATATGTTTAATCTGATTAATCATCTTGAATTTATTTAAAATTAGCAACTGTTTTATCCTGAAGATGTGTGCACTTTGTAACCTGGTTATGTTTTTTTTTTTACAGTTGCATTACTCAAAAAGCCCTGCCATGAAGAAGACCTGGCACATAATGTTGAGTTCAGTGGACAGCTGCCATATGAAGCCAAATTGTAGGAATGTAGGGTCATACCAACATTTGAAAGGGCTACGGTTAACTGAAGGCTGCATAACATAACAAAATGTATGGTTATTACAGTATGCAATGAGTTTGGGTATTGCGTTTGTATCAAGATCATTTTCCCACTACATAACAATTACCTATACAACTGAGTATCCATTTCTTGGTCATTATTATTACTTATTAATTTATGAATTTTTTTATAATCTGCTTTAACGCATTTGATATATCACTGTGGCTTGTCAAGGGCTTGATAACAAGGCAATCATTTGAATCAGGTATATCAGAACAGAGACACATCTAAAACTAACAGGGCTATAGCTCTCCAGGAACAGGGTTCCCTACCCCATTTAATCACCAAAAAGGCCACCAGCTCAGCAGTAGTATCTGTAAATCCTTCTGTAGAGCTGTACAACTACCCAAGAAAATTAGGAACTGCAGAACATCAGGTCAACTGACAGCCAGCATAAATACAACAATTAGCCAGTAAATGGAGGGGTGCAAATCTGATTTAATTCTGAAGAGCAATTTTCTGCTTAATCAGAGGATTCATCACTGTGAATATTGCGAATGATCTGTGATGGAAGAGATGGGAGAATGGCAGGAAGGTGGAGTGCCGGTGGCATATGATTGATTACCTGGACTAATTACAAGCCACTTGGTAATTGCAACACCAAATTCCATTTTCTCCCCCATCCATTACCCTCCGTGAAGCCGGCCACCACTCAAGGATAATGAAGGCCACGGCAGGAAGCCTTAAATTACTCGTAAAGTACAGCTTAACGGGTGTTTCAGAAATCATTCTCCAGTTGAAAATATGAATTCTAGAACATGAAGACTGCCTTTCTCAGCATACTAAAAGAGCACCTCTTACACTAAAACTGATACTGAAATGCTTTTTAATTTTGGTCTATTGTAGCCTTTTTAACTAAATGACTCTGATGGGTCTTTTATACACAAGATCTGCTTTTTTTTTTTCTCATGCATGGAAGATAAATGGGAATTCACTCAAACAAGGCTGGCTGGCACCGACGTGAAAATGATAATGGAAAACAAAAGGTGATGATGGTCTTCTCGTTGTTACCCAACTTGTGTAAGAAATAAATTACACTTTGTTCATTTCTGCAAGTCTACAAGTTTAGCATCTAATTCTACGTACAAAAATGTGTGATTTTCAGCTCCTTTCCATAGCTTCCACATTTTTTTCCGCTGATCTGAGTTGGCAGATAATAATTCTATGAATGCCCTGCCAATGTATGGCATTGTAAATCGACATTTGAGCAGTACAGGGATTCAGTGAATGACTTAAAAAGTAGACAACTGGCTTAGCTAATTGTAATAAAATCAAGCAAGTCTAACCTATTTTATCATGGGAATAATAAAATCTGAAGATGATATGCTGAATCAAATAAAACCAAAATTTGAACAGTGCCCACTCTCTTCAAATCCAAACAAAATTTGGATGCCTGAGGAATTGTGTTAAAGTCTTTATTTTTTATTTTTTTTTAAATATGATATTCTGTTAATGAAAGAGAGAAAAGCTCTCTCCTCGATTCATCTATAAATTTGTCATTTTTCTCATGTTAATTATTCCACGAGACTGCTGTCATGTACATAGGTAGCGTAACGACAATCAATGGCAATAATTGTTCACTTAATTGCCAGGAAGGAGAGAAAACCAGGGATGGATTTGTATTTGAGGGTCCAATTTGGGCAGCCCTAACGTAATATTCAAGTCATTGATTTGCTATTTTAGTCCGAATTGAACCAAAATATTTATTACGGCAAGCAGTGGCGGTTTGTGTTCGGCTTTAAGAAAACCAAGTGTATTGTATTAGGTAAACCTCTTTTAACTCGGTGTCCATCTTGGCAGCTTGGTGACAATACCGTCGCCACTTCTGATGCTATTGAAGTCCTTGCCGTCAATTTTACCAGTATTCTCTCGTCCACAAAGCTTGTTGGAAATCGAATCTCGGCCGCTAGATGGCGGTCCTTTACCTTTCTTAATTACGGTTTATGTTACCCTGGTCTCAGCTCCAATGTTAAAATGTACTTGTGGAAAACTGCTGTCAGCCCTATTTTGACTTCTGGGTGTCATTGTATCAGCGTTAGTGCCACAGATATTAGTGCTCTGGAAAGTTTCCAGAGCACTAATATCAAACATATACTTGGGTTGCCAAAAAGGAGCCGCCATAGCAAAAATTTTTAAAGCTATGGGTCTGAATACTGTAGCGTCCGTGGTTTTGAACAGTCGTGTTTCACTTCTTACCAGGATTTTTAAACGTAATTCACCAGCCCGAAATTTAAATGCTTTCTTTCTAACCCGGTTTTTGGGCGGTTATGTCCCTACTGAGGGAACTTTATTTAGTGCCATCGTGGGTGCTGGTCACTCACTGACTAGTCTAGCCTTCGGGTCCCATCCGCCCCGTCCTGTCGATGGTGCGGTATCGGTGGGTGAAGATTAGAGCTGTAAGAAGATCCGGGATCTGGCTCAATTAACCGGCCCTCTAATATCACTCACGAACCACGGACCTAGACGTCTATTTAACCGGCTCAGTTGAGTCCTACAGTTGGCAGAGAAATGACACATATGTGACTTGAGCACAACTAGTGGATCCAAGCAGTAGCGCAAGCATAGGCACTCAGCCACTTACTCGCTCAGTTGGCACTCGGCAGAATAGCGAAACTTAACTTCTCTGAGTCTCTGACTCAATTGCAAGGATCCAACCGACTTAACTTAACCGAGATCCGTCACTCGTGGTGGATCCTGAGTTTCGTTTCACTCGCGGCTCGCTGCTTTCGGTTAGCTCATGGCTTCACTCGCGGCTCGCTGCTCTCGGTTGGCTCATGGCCTCACTCGCGGCTCGCTGCTCTCGGTTAGCTCATGGCTTCACTCGGCTCCCTGCTTTCGGTTAGCTTGAGTATGAATCCCTGCTTGCTCGCGGTCCTGCACAAACTGTAGCAGAGGGAATACCCTGCATACCCCAATGGCGGTTTCGCACACAGACACGAGTTTGCAGTGTTGTTGACTTCTATGACTGTCGTATAAGCTTGTTGCCTATGTTGTATCAATGAATACTGTGATCCACCCCATATCCATTTTCACCATAAGAGAATAAAATAATAATAATAATAATAATAATAATAATAATAAAATAAAATATTATTTCGTAGTGGTTACTGGTTACCCTGGGAGCGTCACTATTTAGAACATCTGTGTTTTTTTTTTGCAGACGTAATACAACTGACGACCTGTCTTTTTGCTTAAGCTATTCATTTATTGACAAACAATGAAAACGTATTCCAGTGTGAAGGAAAAACAATACACATTTCATTTTCAAGTAATGCGTTCTGCATTCTGAATTGCAGACTGTATTCTGCATTTGGGCCTGTTATAATGTCGAATTCCTCACAAACATTAAATCCTGTAATACAGTGGTTCCTCGTTAATCGCGCGAGTTCTGTTATAAAAATAATAAGCCGCAATAGGCGAAATCCGCGAAGTAGGATTACTTCTTTATTTTTAGCTTTATTTTTTTACAATTATTATATAGATGATTTGAGGCTGTAACTCCCCCCGCCCACAAATACAGCTTCAGAGTCACACAGCTAGCGAACAAAGATTTATGTAGATTTATGTTTTACATGCTGAACGCATTCTGTACAGGAGACACGACACAGAGGATATTGATTGACAATGTTATACAGTCCCGTAGCCAAATAGGGGGCATAGCCCAATGCACTGTCCCGTTATAGCAAGGGACCACTGTATAATGTAAAATAATATGATGTAATTTAATGCAATATAATAATGTTTTATTTCTAGATTTCTTTTTTTCTTGGAGGTGGGGGTTTCTGCATGTTGTGATGACTGTAATATTATTAATAATAATGATAATAATAATAACAAACACAATAATAAGAGCCCTTTTGTAGAACTAGTAGCCAGGGCAGCTACAGGCTGGATATTTTATTGGTTGGCAGTAACACATAAAGGTAAGTGTGTATGCTTTTTTATGGCTCGAGTCAATGTACCAAGGTTTTTGCAAACATTTAATCAAGCCATTTTGTGTCAAGTGACTCAAGTGACTCGCACAACCCGGCTCATATTACCGAGTGACTCAGAATGATCCAAATCCCTCAAATGATCCGAGTCAAACATAGCTAGTGAAGATGGAGTGGCTGACTCACTTAGGTCGCTTCTCCTCGGCGACCGGTATGGCATCCCCGACTCGACGGAGCATAAATTGGCTAAAATGCTGGTCCAAGAGATACTGATATTGCAAATTGATCATTTCACTGGCGTTAAATTAGCCACAAGCAATTGGACTAAGATATCTTCATGAGAAGCATCAGACGTTATTGCACAACACTTCCAATCAGATATAAAATACTGCATTCTCATTGACAATAAAGTTAGATTGGTTACTGGAATTGACATTCATAATGTGACTTAACAGTCTGGTTGCTTGATTACTGGCAGCATACTACACTGTAAATTCATGCCAATTGCCTTACTTATATTGACTAGCTACAAGCACGTCGCACACTGATGAAAATATAATATAATATTGTCGCTAGCTCGTCATTTTAGCCAAGGGTATCTTTCCAATATCAATACCATTTCCCAGTTAAACTTGCTGCCAAATCAGTATGTGCAGACCTTTGAAATGTGTGTTTAGCGACCTTGCCATGACACAGCTGGCGAACTTGAAATGTAGGTGGGCCATTCCACCGAATCGGTGCCTTTTCTGTCCCCAAGACATTACATTCAGAAATATTCATGAATATGCATGAAAAGTATCTGTTTAATACATTATATTATCAATCAAAGTGTCCTTTTTATTGTCCTGGTTGCAATTTGAAGATGCACGGTCTAAAAATTTTATAAAAGCTACGTAGAATACTGAACAAATGGGATTTTCGCCTGTCCCCACTCTCTAACACTAAACTTAACTATTAAATATAGTCACCAGAATCCTTTATAAAAGTATTTATTTTTGCATTATTTTGTGGCCCAATTTGTAATTTAAACATAAAATACGTTTTCTACTCAAAAAATCATAAAACATTAGTTAAAAAACACAATTTTAGTGGTGTCCCCAGGTTTTTTCTCAGTCCTGTTACCCTGATACATTAACCACCCTAAAGATTTTGGAACATTCCACATATGACAGGATCAACAGGATATTGCATCATTTCAGTCCCGTGAAGGAACTGGGAAGACCAAAAGTAAGTTCTCTCAATCTCTTTTGTTTATTTTTGATCATATTGTAAATATGACTGGCATCGTAAATCATAACATGCAGTCCTGTTACCTAAATTATTTTGTATGCTCTTATGATTTTATTTTTATTTTTTGAGTTTTGGTTAATCACTTAAAGGTGCTTAGGTGCCTCATGCTACTAGCATGGTTTTCCATGTGTTAGCTTTAGCAACATAGCTAATTCTGTGCTAAAACTCAGTCCTGTTACCCTCAGTCCTGTTACCCATAGAAAGGGTAACAAGACTGAATAAGAGTAAAAGGAGTGAGAATTTTCATTGAAAGTGACAAATTGAAGGGGAGTGGGGTTGAGGTAGAGAGAGGTGGGGCTGAGTAGGGAGGGGTTAGAGAGGGGGGGTAGGGAGAGGAGGGACAGGAGTGGAGAAGTAAGGAAAGGAAGGGGAGGTTGGTAGGGGAAGAGATAGATTCAGGGAGGGGTGGGGTAAGATAGAGAGGGGCGGGAAGAGCAGTTTGTATTTAATTGTTTATATGATATAACATGAATTCTTTGATTTTAAGCATTACAGTTGGAATTACTATGGTGTTTTACAATGTGAACATATTATTGTCAGGGAGCCAGCAGATTCTATTGGCCAGCCCCTGAGAATACCTTGAGGTACCTCTTTCAAGATATCTTGTGCATAATCCCACCAACGAGGCAGGTCACAAGCCATTACATGGCAATAAAAAAAGATGTTTGGGCTAAACTAAAATCTGATTCTTAAAAAAGCAAGTTAGATTTTTCCTCATTAATTCATTGCAATTCTATAAAAATAAATTTTGTAATCATGCAATTCTATGCAGAAATGCCTGTTTAACGCAATATGCTCAACTTATTTCAGTTATATCTGTTGTCTTTCTTCTTTTTACCTTTTTCAGAGAAAGATGCAGAGCCCATACTGTACCTGAGTAGTGAGACACACATGCTGCCGGGGAAACTCACACCCCTCTCTGTCTCCACTCCCCCACTCCTTTACATTTGCACTCAAATACATACCATATACACATCCATACACACAAGCATACTACACACACCCATGCTCTCATGCACGTACACTCTATAGTAGTGTGGTTTGTGTGTGTGTTTGTATGAATATGTGTATAGAGTCTATACACATATTCATAAATGCATATATACACGCACATGCAATTACACACTCTCACATTCTGTACACACACACACACACACACACACACACACACACACACATACTTACACAAAGACACATACTCACATACTGTCATACACAAACACACACACACACCTGTTCTCCATTCTGTTCTGCTCAGAGACACTCAATCCTGTTACTCGGTTCTCATTCCTGTTACCTAATTGTTTTAATTGAAAAAATAAAGATGAAATTTTTTTCCCCCAAATTTTTTTTGTCCATTATTTGAGCACATGTTGGATAGATCACATAATAGATTTTTGATCAATTTGAGGTTAAGGTCCCCATTAAAAATCAAAAATGGCTTTATATTTTTAAAAGAAATGCATTTCGCCTGTATACTTCTGACTTTTTTACCGTAGTTATATATATTTTGAACCTGTATTAAATTATTTCTTATACATACCCACTTTATTGAGTGAAAAACGAATAAAATACTTGGAATGACTTTTAAATGATATATTAATAGTTATAATAGTATCGGTAACAGGACTGAAAAAAATGCTACCATCTTCCATTTCACAACCTTGTAAAAATAAGAATAAATGTACCTGAGATTGACCATTACATATTTTGAATAGTTAAACATGTATGTTATCAGATACAATCCTGAAAAAATTTGAAAAATGAAGTTTATGTTTGAAAAATTACAACATGCAAATGGCACCGATTCGGTGGAATGGCCCAGGTATTGGCTACCCAGAGCCATGCCGTTCACTAATAGATCTTGCTCGTCTTTATGCATGGTCGAAGTAAGTCGCGTCTATTACGCCTAAATACTTTGAATTGTCTCCCTCTGCAGCAAAACCTTGACAGTACCGGAAAGGCAAGATATTTCTCTTAGCTTAAGTACAACGACGGTCTGTGTCGGCTTCCGGATCCTAACGAGCTGAAAGGTTGGAGGAACGAGCCTTTGGGTCTGGGGTCGGCTGGATTATCACGTGATTTTCCTACATTGAGCAGAAATTCAACATTTGTCGATCATCATTGATCATTGAAAGTAATTCACTGTACGTTTACCAGAACGATTTAAAAAGGGGCGCCAAATATTTTGGGGGGTTTTATTTGTGATAAGGGGATTTAAGATTTATGATTAATATTTAATATCACGAATGCATATACTGCGCATTCCCTAGCCACCTGGTATGTCATCAGTAACCAGGCTGCCGCCGTTATAGCTGCAGTAGACATTTAACTGTAAATTTTCTTGACTGGATGTACAATGGAAATTTTTACACGCTCGAATGTTTCTCTGGGTACCCAAAATTCAAGCCGAAAAAGTACTGATCTAAGTCGATACTGATGAAGGATGAAAACAGAATTTTTCCTATACTAATATCCGAACTGTCTCTTGAATACTCGCTATTGGAAAGTAAGGAACCTATCGATTTACCCAACCCAAAAAGATCATTCCTTTGCCATGAACGATTAATAAAATGCGAAAAATTAGCAACACGTCATGGTAGAAATGATGGAAAGTAACTTGTGACTGACCCGACAGAACGTGAATAGTACACAGCAAAATGTTCAGACTAAAATCAACTCTTAGTGAGTCTATTTGATCCCACCTTGGCAAGACTGAACTCAAATCATCTCTGTAATATAAATACCACTTATAAGAGTCAAATTTACTCAGATAATTTTGCTATGTACAAACACGCAAGTGGGTCGACGGCATCCAGTTCTTACATCGAATTGCATCAATCGAAGTAGATTTTTTCGGTTCTCGATCAGGAATACATTGGAAATGTATTCCTGAACCCTTTACGAAACAGTTTGTGCAGTTAATAACGCTGCAACTGACTGGCATTATGACAAAAAGTGGAAGACAACTTTACCTCACCTACAAAATCAATTGCCATGTTGTGGCTCACGGTAGTGAACAATCCCACGTGACCAGGTTTGTGACATCATGAGACGTATCGCTCCGGTACATTCAATAAAATTTCTGGCTAGAACCCTGGATAACCACCCCTGCCCGATATTTACAAATCTCCTGGTTTCATAGTTCTTTCATGCACCACTTTTCCAGGAAAAGTCCGTCCCACTCAATGCTTGGCGACTCCATATGGGCAACACAATTGCACTTGCATGTGGGAGAGGTAGGCCCACTCAACGAAAAATTGTGTCAAAAGCTATAGATAAAATTATATAAAGTCGGGGACTATGAGTGGGCATGAGCAGGGAAGATTCATGAGTTTGCATCGTAAAATTGCTTCTGAACTTCTAAACACTTGGAATCGATGTCAGATACATTCATTTTTTCTGACAGCACTGTGATGTCTCTCACTGCGCATCATGCCAGAGTGTCTGTAAGTACCACCGATAAGCACCTCTCAGAGGCAAAGGGGAATTGATTTCCGCATCAATTAACGCAAAGCGAGAAGCAATGAATTCTGCAACATTAGCATTTTTGCATGGCAAACAAAATTACAAATACTGGCTCATCACAAACATTCACACATAGTTATCAAAGGCACTTTCCTTCACTTGCTCGAAATTTTGCTTGAAAAATGAATGAACCCAACTCATGAGTGAGCTACCCATCTATTCCACATTTCACTAATGCAACATCTTAGTTGCTGGCGCGTAAAGCATTTGTCCCATGTGCTCACTGAAGGTGCTATGCTCTTGAAAATTTCATCTCTTGTATTGCTGCTATTTTTGCAAGTGAAAGAACTTGATACTTGTTTGGTTGTTGTACAGGTCATTTCCAATGTGAATGATTCCAAATGTTACAGAGCAAGTCCAACAGCATCTCCAATACACAAGCAGACCATGTGGGGAAAAATGAATGGCAGACTTCTCTGTGCTCCATGTAAAGTAAATTGAGATCAATATTTTTCCAGTTTTACATGCAAAGAATTATGGATTTTCTTGGCTTTCCAAATGTTTCCAAGATTTTTACTGAATTTTAAAAACTTTTTGTAGAATTATTTTACGGATAAATGATAAGCAATGAAGCAGAGGTACATGTTTTAGTTTTTTCTTACTCATGATTCCAGTTTATTACAGTATTTTGCTTTTGCAGAGAGTAGCTTTTGAGAATAATCTCTGGGGATGCTGAAGTCTGTTAAGCGCTTTTCAGAGGTCTTCCTAATGGCTTTTTCATGTTGCTGTCTGTTGAAGAAATTACCGTCTGTTGCCCTTTTAAATAAAAATCACTTTTCAGTAAAATTCAATTGAAGGTCTCAGTAAGAGAGGAGACCACTATACATTGAGTGTAAGACAAGATAGTTTTAAAGCCTGCTGGCAACAAGGAAAGAGATATTTAATTCAGTGGGGCATTACCAGTGACAAAACTGACAAGCCTACACTTGGATATTTATACATCATCAAAGGTGTCCTCTTACGGGGCGCCCAGGTGGTGTTTCTGAATGTCTGCCCCCATACCTCTCCCCAACCTTCCTGGCTCTCTACCCAGTACAACTGTCAAATAAAGGAAAAATTCCTTAAAAAAAAAAGAAAATGTGTCCTCTTACTTCTGGATCAATTTTCATTATGGTTACAAAATTGTGTGGACTCAGCCAGCTACCTTTGCAAAATGTATCTCTAACTAGCTTCCTGCCATTTCTTCTTTTTAAGTTTACGCCGACCAGCCAGAAGACTAATACCACCTGCCTTATCCATATTGATGGTCCCCCTAGTGCCACCAAAATAGCTCCATCAAAGGACATAATTTAAATTCCCAAACTCAGTGTTTCCCAGCAGAGCTTTTCCCAGAGTATCACACTCCCTGCACTAGCTTGTCTTTTTTCCACAGTGCAACCTGGTGTCATCTCTTCCCAGATAAGTATACCCAGCCAAAGCACAAGATGTAAAAGAAAATGAAACTCTTTGGACCTGCTTCATCGCTTCCAAGGTGCAAGTCTGAAGCTCAGGTGTTCGTTGGGCGTGCTTTTAGTGGTGGACCAGGGTTACAGTGATGGGCACTTTGACTGGCTTGCAAGCTAAAAACTGCAATACACAGTAGGATATGATGCACTGTGTGTTGTGACACAATCCTTATGTAAATATTGCAATTCTTAACAACTTGTGCCTGAGTTGCCCTTCTTTTGGTTTGAACCAGATGAGATAACCTTCATTGCCCTCGTGCCTCGATGTGCCGTGGGTGCCCAAAACCCTGTTGCCGGTTCATGGTTTTTCACTCCTTGGACCACTGTCAGTAGCTTCTCACGTATCTTGACAAGGAGCTCCCCAGACGGGTTTCACTCCACAACCCATTCATCAGATCATAACAGTTTGGCCCTTGTCAAAGACGTTCCGTTCCCATTTCTCCCACAATGAACATGAGAACCGACTGTTAGCTTACCATCTGAGATCTCTGTGCAGACCTTCACATGTGCCGTTGTTATGAGATAATCAACATTATTTGCTGCATCTGTGACCGGTTTAACCCATTTATGCCTGAATTTTCTTTTTTTTTACTTCTTTATGTTATTATACTTCAAAATACCACTCTAATAGTCATTCAAACAGGACACTTTTTAGCTCGCCGGGACGAATGTCCAGAGAGCTATTGTCGTACCCCCGGCGTCCGCGCCCGCGTCCGTCCGCGTCCGCGTCCATCAGCATGCAGAAAAACTTTTACCTTGCCCCGGCGAGCTTTGTTGTCTTTCTGACAACTCTTGTTCTTTACAGTCCTCATGTGAGGACGCTAGGCATAAATGGCTTAAATGTTATGGCTTATTGGTGTGGTAAATACTTCCAAGCGTACTCACAGTAATCCGGGTTTAGAAGGATGGTTTGCTTCTTTGGGATTAGAAATTAGGTTCTGGCTGTTATGTTTTTGGCAGGTTTAAATATGGCCTGTAGGTTGTGATACAAAAGAGAGCAGACATCATGCACTCCCACCAGCTCTCAAAATCCTATGCTTGACATTGCATGAGAATAAATAAGCACAAACAGATGATCCGCCTAGTGTATTCTTTCCTATAATTGCTGCATTTTATTTTTTTCCTTCTTTGGTAATGCAAATATGGTAAGCATGAAACCAACAGGCTCCATAAGGACCACTTGGTCTCTTATACATCGCAGTTTCTGATGAGCAAAATGGCAGTATGTTTTTAAAGGATCGGCTAGGGGAAGCATTCATGTATCAGGAGTGTCTGAGAAGAGACAATAAAATCACATTAGGTCAAAAATATCCCATACTTTGCTTTTGCACACATTGATTTGCATGGATAAACAGTCAAAGAAATGCCATCCACTGAACCATCGTTGTGGGTACAGTTCATATGCATTTGTTGACTGAGGTGAAGCATGGTAAGGTTCTCTATAGACTTAAACAGCATTCAGTTTGCTATTTAGCCTCATATCTTATTTGTATCAGAGACCTCCAAAGGACCAGAAGGCTTTACATGAACGTGAATAATGGGATTCATTATTGGATGGTGGCTTACAATTGATTAGAGATCCATTAACCAGTAGGAGTGTTCATATACCCATTTCAAATTATGCACTTAAATGAGTTTTTTTTTTGTTTGTTTGTTTTGTTTTCAATATGATATTTCTGTAAAAATAATGATTCAGAGAAATGGATTTTGTGGGAAAAATTATAGATTATTCAACAATATTTGAATAATAAAAATCCAAAATGAAACACCTTGTTTGACACTCTCACTTACATGATTTTTTGAATATATACTAGAACAGGAGTTCAAGCACTACATTATCATATCTGTACCAATGATTGTACCCTGTGCAATCACCTCACCTTCCCCAAACTACCAGATTTCTATACACAAACGGCAAAATTGCAATTTGGATCCCATGTGGCTCCAGGATGTTCAGAGTAGTAAGAATGTCTGCCTTTTTAAACCCTTTTCTACTGGAAGCTGTGGGGAACAACAAACGTGTTTCACATCTGTGGATCAGCTGACTTGATGAACAACCCAGCACAGATATCTTGACAAAGTCGATGTATTACTGGCCACTTTCTAAAAAATAAGCCTTTTTATATTGTTCTCCTAGTCTGAAGTCGGTTAAAAGCCACCAAAAAATGTTATAACCTTGCAATTTTCGGTCATCACCTCATTTGATATGAAATTGTAAACTACAGGCAATCACAAGAATTAAAATGTACTCAAACATACACACACAAATACGCATGGATACATGAACATGCATACGCATGAGTAGATGGCTCTAGATATTTTGCAAGCCACTTTAACTTGCGTCTAATTTTAGGCAGTATAATATTGTTACCACCAATTGTAGTATTATTATACAGCAAATGATCACACCTTTCGCGAAATACACTTCTAGGAGTTACACACACAGATCTGGGTGGAGCAAGAACAGGAAAACTAGATTCCGAAGCCAAAGAGTACAGATACAACACTACTAAATCATAAATTAAAGTCAGTCATACCTGCCAAAAACTTGCATACGGTCTGCCTATATAACAAGCAGTAAGAGGGACATCATCACCATGATAATTACAATTCCCACAGTTGAGGAGTCACAGTTTTGTCTGTAGGATTCAAACGAAAGGAATGCCCTGGGACAAAGCTGTTTGATTGCATGCAATTGAACACAAATTAACTTCCAGTTTAATTGAAACTGCCTTGATAGGTCATCTTCATACCTCCACTGGCAGGGAAATACACACTGACCACTTTATCTGGCATATTACCACAAAGAGGCCACTCATTCAAAATGGAAAACATGTTGATGCACATAATATAAAGCAGGGTTCCCCAAATCACAGTCTTCGAGGGCTGAGAACTGCTGGTTTTCCACCCTCCCTCTACCTGGGAGTCGGGCGTAAAAAAAGCCTGGCCAATCAGTAGCACTAATTTTTCACTTAATTGCCTGGACAGTGTAGGTGCAGCTGCTTAAAGTGGGCATTTAAATGGCTATCACATTTAATTAATAATCAATAAAATTAGTGAATAATTATTTATTAAAACCTTCATAAAATATTAAAGTTCCTCCAACGAGGCACTAAAATGCATTGTGGAATCTGCCATTACGATACGTAAAATAGCGAGGATGGATCATTCAGACGTTTTGTCCTAATAATCCTTTCCGCAAGATAACCACTTGATTCAGCAGGAAACCTGCAAACTTAGTGACCAGTCTCATAAAATTACTAAAATAACCAAAAATATGGTATTTTAATTAATAATTAAAATAGCGAGTATTAATGATTGAAGAAAAGAATTTAATGAATAATCTGAAGGAATTTTGGAGTTCTACATAGTAGGGGGGTCCCGATCCGATTCCGATCTTTTAATTTTGATGATCGGCCGATTCCTGATTTTTCCCGATCCCATTTCACTTTCTTTGAGTGGGCAAACAGAGTTGAATTTCCTATGCATTTTATTTCCTGTGTACATAAATAAATAGGCCTGCATCCAAGCTGAGATTAATAGCTTTTATTATCTCATAAACAAGAACTTATTTAAACACTCTTCTTTCTTTCTTTTTTCTCAGGGAGAATTATTATAAAACACATTTGGTTATAGAACAGTGACTGTTCAACAGTCTCAGTACTAAAGAACATAGCACTTCCATTTAAATAGCAGCAGGTAAACTTGGCTAGCAGTTTAAGGCAATGAAAACACCAGCAGAAGCCTTACAATCAATGAAATCACATTAGAGTAAAAATAAATAACATAAAATATTAACCTAAAAAACGTAGTGCCAAATAAAGCAGCCATTTTCTCCTATAATTCTCCACCTACTGTATTCACTTCAAAGTGTAGTGAAGGTTCTTTTTAATGAACATTAACATCTGTACCATCTCAGGTGGCAACCTGTTTCTTTGCTCATCCAGCACATGTGAAACAGCACTAAAGAGTCTCTCACTGTCCACACTTGTGCAGGGTGCAGTGACTTAGCAGTGACATCGGTGAAACATCCGAACTCCACAGGTCAGTTGTGAAGGAAATAGAAGTCGCTTCTTTCAAGACTCGCTGCACATGTTCGCGCACCTTTATGTCCAGGGCTGGCAGTCCTTTGTCGTGCGTGTAATGACGGGAGGGCATCACGTAACAAGGCTCGAGGTAATTAATGAGCCGGTTAAATGCCTTGTATTTCACAAACTGAATGCGCTGGTCGTCTTCGGAAATACATTCCGCGATTAGCTCAGTGATTTTTCTGTATTTCTCCGAGTCTTTTGGGAGCTTGTCCTTTCTTTTCAAAGTTTCACGGAGCGTTTGCTGCTGTAGTGCATCCGGCTTCACAGCTGCTGCCGGTGCCCGACAGAAGGCAGCATGCTCGGTAGGATGGTGATTTTTTTTAGTGTCTGATTAGATAAGCTCCCTTGTTACTTCCCCCTCCTGATATCTCAGCCTTACACACGTTGCAAGTGGCAGTTGAAGCGTCGGTCTTTGTAATTTTATTGTAAGGCCACACTGCTAACATTTTTGCTGAAGTTTAGCCTAACACTGCCAGTCCGCCACTGCTAACAAGCTCACCGCGCGAGCTCATGGCGACTGACGCTGCATCAAGTTTTAAGGTGGATACTGGGCAGCTGGGAAACTTCATTTCAGTACAAATTAGTAAATGTATATAGTTTAAAAAAATATTTTCGTTTGTGCAATATGATTACTTTATTAATTTGTATTAATCAGGATCACTTTTTGAGAAAAAATAATGAAAAAAGATCTGTGTGTTAAAATAAGGTTGATCGGCCGATCCGATCCACCTTGAAATTTTAAGATCGAAGCTCGATCCGATCAGGGGATCGGGATCGGGACACCCTTAGTACATAGGCTATTTTGACTCAGACTCCCACGTGTTACAGCACCAAACAGACACCAGGTTTAATAAATTAATTTATTAAACAAACGAACACAGAATATACATGGGCTAAACTACAGCAGGACTATATACAAACTAGTGAGAGTAGCAATGGTGTTTCTGTACATTGTGCTGCTGCCGCGCGTGCAGGACGCACGCGCGTGCGTGATTTTGGGAGTGGGCAGGCGTGTGTCCGTATGCGTGGCAGATTTCCATCGTCTTGGAACAAATTCTTTCAGTGCGGGGGCAGCTTAGAATTTCTAAATGTAGCTATAGGCGAGAAGAGTTTGCTTCAGCTCATACGCAATTTGTATTACTAATTGAGTTATCATCCATACTACGGCATGCGTGTTAGTTAATTGCAGGATTAGAAAGTTAGCCAGGAAAAAGATAATGCATGTAAAGACAAACAATAAATGGCTATTTAACTTCATAAAATATAAAATCGGACACAATGCAATTATACAATTACAACAGTAATGGACAACTTATATGCGGTACAGTTTAAGTTGAAAACCGCTAAACTGCATTACTGCCTGGAATGTTCAGTTAGTCTTACTGAAGTTCCTAGCTTGGAATGTTTCCGTTTCCTATTGACTGCATGGGAAATGTAGTTCTATGGGCCCTACAACAGAAAGAAAATCGCAACTGGATTTTGATTCAAGGGCCAGATTTGGGAGCCCTGTAATAAAGCATGCTTTGACCAAAGTATGACTGTTGCAGCCTGACGTTCAGCATCTGAGAACTGGTCGCACTCCAGGGATTTTAATGCATTACATATTCAGATCGGTCCTGTCAAAAAAATAAAACATCCAGTCGGCTGGAGGTTTTTGGCTCAAAACATCTTTTTAAAGAGACAGCTCAGAGGAGCACAGACATGACTCGTTCAAATTACCATATATGTCGCAAATGCATATTAATTGCACCTTTGAGTAACAGTCTGCAATATGGAATCTCTGAATACAAAGAAAACCCTTAACTTCCTAAAACCCAGTGTTCCCCTGGCAGTAACACTGGCTTCATGGGATGTACTGTGAGCTTCTGTCCCTTATACGCATAATTGCTTTCAAGCTGTTCCAGTTTAAGATTGCTTGATTAAAGGGCATCTAAAGTCGATTCTCAGAAGGGACGTTGAACGTCCAATGATCACAAACAAACCACTTGATTTTGTTGACATCTTGCATTGTCACGTGACCAATTTAATTTATCAACCAATGTTTTGTGTACATGCGTAGATAATCTTTCTATTTTGGTTCGGTATTTAAAAAGAAGGTGAGAGCAGTGCCCAAATCCCTCTGATGGCATTCCACCTGAGTAGAAGAGGTTAAAGAGGATGGACAACAGCAGCAGGGCATGACAACAGTTTCAGCTGTGGCCAACTAAACAGGGGAAGATGAGGCTCCATTGGGCGCCTCATCACAAAACTGGAATGACTGAAGACTGAAAAAGGGTTGCCTGATCAGACAGATCTTGATTTTTTTTTTGTTCCAACATGTAGATGGTTACAGTTTGGTATAAACAGCTTGGGTATATTGGTGGAAAACAGCAGGGTATATCCCTGAAACAACAGCCTTCCCCCCTTAACCCCTTTGCGTCGAAGCCAAATCTGACTATTTAATTGTTACCTTATTTAAGGCTGTATAATTCAAGATTTCAGTTTCACAGACAGGAAAGGAATAGCTCAACTGAGTCAGGAGTCTTGAAACATTTAGGATTCCATTGTATATAAGTTTATTTTCATGATTTTGGTAGAGAAAAATGGCTGCAAACATAAAAAATCTTCATGAAAATTCAGCATTGAAATTGTAAAAAAATTAATACTGAGAATTGGAAAAATGGCTGGGAGCTAAAACTATACATTTCTGGGATCGTAACCTCCTTGAGCAAAAGTATAAAATCATCTGAGAATTAAATACTAAATTACCGACTCTCTAAGAGCCAAATAAGACAGCTATCCAGGTGGCTCCCCAAAGTCTAAGATCCCTCAAAATGGTGCACTGTCAAATCATAAAATAATCATATATTTAACACAAATCAATTTAGATGGATTAAATTCAATATGAAATAGTGATTTTTCTGGTTGAATTTAGCGCAAGTTCATCAATATAGGTACAGCTGGATACCAGCGGTCACCAGTAAGTTCACCAAACACAAAAAACATGCCTTTTTTCCATGATAAAGTTTAGAGTTTTGTCCATTTTTCTTCAGAGTCCCACAAGCCAGCACACATAACTCATTAAAGGAACTGCTTATTTAACAGTCAGAACATTCACCCTGCAATGAAGGGCTAGCTAGTTCCCACTTCCGAGCTCAAACCTTATATAAACACTTTCTACACCTTATAAGGTACAAGTATAACTCACTAACTCCGTAATATCTGAAATATACATATACCACATAACAGAACAGACATTCCAGTATAAGGAACAATCCCAGATTGAACAGAATGGGGCAATGAACGTACCAGGGGGGCCACCAAAGTCCACGAGCCTTTCACATTTCAAACGAGAGATAAAACCTAGGCATTCAGTTTCCTTGAATACAGAATAAATTCCAAAACAAAAGCCCACATTGTGCAAAATGCAACCACAGTAGCAACATAACCTTTCTTCATTGAGTCCCTCCTCATGAGACAGATGTATTTGGTCGAAGGAACCCTCAGGTCCTGTTTCATTCTGAGTAATTCCCATTGACTATATCCTTACCTCATTTAAATCCTGGGAAAGTAAGTGAGCACTTTTTCAAAAAGTCACGTCATTTTCAGCTCCACAATCATGCGCCACTTCAAGAAAATACAATCTACCTTGTTGGTATGCAAAGGCTTGTGATAACTCCATTGATTCTTAGGAGATCACCGGCTCCTTTCAAATGATATTACCGCCTCCATGTTTTACTGAAGGTGTTAAACAGTCATTCCTGAAACATTCTTCAACTCTACAGTGTACCTAAGTTCTGCCTTTGGGTGAGAACGTTTGGAATTGAATCATCGGTCCAAAGAACTTGTTCCCAATCCATTGGTGTGTCGTCCTTGAATTTCTTTTTATGATGTTGTCAGCTCTTGGCAGTAACTCAACCAATCAGACCATTTTCACACACGCGACTGGAAATAGTAGATCATGGTGCTTTCATCTTTTCACCTCTAACATTATTAATATCATCACAAAGTCGTCTTTCTGCAAACCTCAGATTTTTATCCCTCTGGCATATAATGCGGGGGGATATTGCTCTGTCCGTCCATCTGCCTGTCCTTCTGTCCATCTGTAAATATGAGTTTGTCCGGGCCATATCTCGGAAACTATATGTGCTAGCTTCACCAAACTTGACACACATGTCAATCATGATGTGTAGATGTGCCTTTTAAAGGTTCACCACCTACAGCCGGGGGGATCTGCCATTGCCAGATGGCTCTTGTTTAAAACTTGTCCTACACAGATAACAAACATCAAAGACACTTAACTTCTGTTTTGCGCCTCTTTTGCCACTAATTCTCAGTGCACCAGTCACTCTGAAATGCTCTGTGGTGTTGTTTACAGTGCCATGGCAGCATTTCACGTCTTGAGCATCATGTAAGGCCTCAATGCAGTGACGAACAATCGCAGAGAGCTCCCTCTGTCGTGCAATCATGTTTAAGACTGTGACATGGCTCAGTAAAATAACCAGTCGGCATACAGAGCATTCATATTATCGAGAATAAGATGACGCAATCTCGGTTATTTCTGCTTTGTATTCATCGGATTTTGTTCGGTGTCACCATTTTATCAATATGCCAGATCAGTGCAGGATAAGAAGCGGCGAGTTGGGTATCGCGAGACTACATTACCAGCTTCAAATATTTGAACAACTACATGCGTAACAAATTATTTATGAAAATGGCAGGCTAGATGAATGATTTGGCGAACAGTTGAGAGTAAGGCAGGCATTTGCGATGTGATCGCAGAATTCTGGGCAGCGAAAGGACTGCATGCAAAAAATTTTCTGTTGGTGTCCGGGACTTCGCTTCCCGCACCCCGCGCCCCCCCTGCAATTGCTCTGCGCCCCCCACTTTGGGAACCACTGGTATAAGCCATCAAACATGCATTCAGGCTATGCAAGCGTCAAAATTTGCGACACCTTACAAAAAAAAATTTGATGTTTTCAGTGTTTTTGATTATTACCCATATTTTTACCTTAATATACTTGTGGGTATAATTTATTTTTTTTGTTTTTGTTCTCATAGCCTAAAACAGCATTTTTCAATACATTTCCACCAAAAAAATTATTGAAGTAATATAGTATAAGGACCCCTTTTATACAAAAGTGGTGGTGTATTATCACTGCTCACCACTGTGGACCCTTGTGGAGGCCCAATGTACCACCTTGGCACAAATGGGTCCGAAGAGAGAAGGACACTACTGTATGGAGGCAGTGCCACTGCCCTTTTTCCAAAGCCTGAAACTATAGTGGGGGGACATGTCTATATGAGGACAGCAGGTCTGTTGCTATTCAGCCAGTTTTCTTTTTTTGTTTCATCCTCTGTGGACAACAAGACTACCTAGGCTAATTCTGAAAATTTTCCTTGCTGAAACATACACTACACGGCACATTCAATTCCATAAATGCTATGAATATTTTAAATAAAGGTTTTCACTGGAAGTATTTTATCTAAAATACAACCATTTTGCATGAAATAAAGAAAAATAACAAAAACTTTTTCTGCTCTGCTGCAGAGTATACAAAAATAGTGAGAGCGGTCCCTTTCACTCTTGATGGTAAAGTCTGTGCTCTCACCCCACTGATCACATTCAGTTTGCTAAGTGAACCCAGCATGGCTCCTTCCAATATGAAAAGACATGCAACGTCAGAGGGATGACCGCTGGGACAGCAGAGATACTGCCTGCATCAGTGGCCTGCAGCCCTGTAAAGCCCCCTGTTCATATGGATCACTTCCCCTCCTGAAACATAATGGATCAGAGGCATTCCAGCAGAGGATGTGACAGCTTCCACTCTCTTTACCAGACCTCTCAGTCAGAGCTCAAGAAACTCAGTAAAGAACATTTTAAATCTCAACACATGGTTAGCAGAAATAGTAAAAAAGCACAAATACATCCAGTGGACTAAGCTGGATCTTTGAAAAGAGCACTCTGTAAGGATTAAGACAGTAACTGGATAAAAATAACTGAATTTCCAAGACCACCAGTCTGGAAAGAGAAACAAAGCCAGTTCTAAGGGTACCTTTACTCCTAGTAACTATGGTGAGAGCCATTATCTCCACATGGAGAAAACTTGGAAGAGTAGTAAAGCTTCCAAAATTCCTCTAAAAGCGCATCAATGACTCATCCAGGAGGTCACAAAAGAACCCAGACTAACATCCAAAGAACCGTATGGCTCACTTCCCTAAGTTAAGGTCAGTTTTCATTATTCTATAATAAGAACAATGGGAGAGCCATGTGAAAACTACTGCTGACCAAAAAGCATACAAAGGCTCGTCTCACAGTTTCCAAAAAACCTCTTGATGACCCCCAAGATTTATGGGATAATATTCTGGGGACTGAAGAGCCAAAAGAGGAAGTTTTTGGAACACATGGCTCTTGTTACATCTAGCGTCAAGATAATAGAACATTCTACAATAAGAACATCATATGAACACTCAAATGTGGTGGTGGTGTTTTGACTGTCCAGAGCTGACTTATTTATTCAGGACCTGAGCAACTTGTAATCATTGATGAAACCATGAATTCTGCTCTCTACCAGTACATCCTGAAGGAGAATGCCTGCCCATCAGTTTGTGACCTAAAGCTCAAGTGCAGTTCGGATATATTGCCAGACAATGATCCTGTGCACACAAGCAAGTCCACCTCTGAATGGCTCAGAGTAAACTACGGGAAGTTTTTTGAGTGACCTACTCAATGTGCTGACTTGAATCCAATTGCAATTCTGTAGAATGACCTCAAAAAGGCAGTTCATGCTCAAAATGTTGCGAATTTGGCTCAATTAAAACAATTCTACCAACAATAATGGGCCTAATATACCCCACACCAATGTAAAAGACTCATTACCAGTTATTACAAATGTTTCCACCTCAGGTGTCACAGCCAGTTATCAGGTTTCAGGGGGGCAAGCATTTTTTTACACAGATGTTACTGATTTTGAATAACTCTATACCTTCAATAAATGAAACGATGATTGAAAAGCTGTATTTTGTGATTACTCACGTTGACTTTGTCTTTTGTTTAAATTAGTGGGATTGCATTTCAATATGACAAAAAAGCAAAAGTAAGAAGAAATCTGCAAGATGGGTAACACTTTTTCACTGCACTGTAACTCAGGCGCAGCCTTATGGGTGGGCCTAAAAGGCCCGGGCCCACCCACTTGCACTACTGGCCCACCCGAGTTTCCGCTGGCGCTGTTACAATCATCGTAAATGAACGTAATCCATCACAAGGAGAGAACTACTAGCAGTAATCATAGTGGCAAATTTAATTATTTAAAGGAATAGACAAGGGTACATACATACATGCATAGGTTGATAGCTTCTGATATTGAGAGGCGCTAAGAAAATTTTCAGGCATACTTGACCATTTATGAAAAAGTTGTGTGCGTTTTTGTGTGGCAGTCCTAAGGCCACTACTGAGCTGACATGCAACCTCTCGGAAGGCTGATGCGTGATGTCACATGGGCGCTAGGGTGACTCTCCACTCTTCAGCACAGAAGGCAACGAGATATAAAAACTAGAGGTGCTACGTTTTTCATTCCAGATCAGCTGATGTATGCAGAGCTGACCGCTGGAACCTATGTAAACTAATTTGCTCCGGTTAATATTTTGGTAAATATCAGTAATAATCATTCAGTGGCATTTTTATTTCCGGCCTTTTTTGACCAGTAATTAGAGAAGAGCTTGATTAGCTTGAAGCGCCATTTCTGACCATTAGCGACCGTTGCGTTTACCACAAGTGTAGTTGCTAAGTGAGCAGCTTACACAGTTCGTCCATTCATTGTCAATGGTTCCTACGACACAAGTTAACATCTTTGATTTCAGGAAACGCACCCCTGAGCGATTGATATTTTTCCATTAGGACTGTTTGGAAACAGTGGTACACATCCAGTCTAATTTAAAACCCCTTGGGTATGGTAATATTACGATGACCGATTATGTCCTGTCAGATTGGGTTTATTTTCTCTTGCAGTACCATCTAGGACGAGGCACTTGTTAATTTATTATTGCAAGTGCCGGGAACATTGATAACAAGTGTCTTATTGTGATTGCTGCCAAGTGGGGAAACTCGTTTACAAGGAAACTCTCACTGAAGAAATGGCTATTTTTTAAAAAGAAAAAAAAAACCACTGGTTTGTTATTGGATCAGACATGTATCTATGAATATTTTTTGTTTGATAGAAATACCGCTGCATAGTGCAGACCCAGACACTGACATTACGAAGGACAAACAACTAAACCTATTCGCATCCACTGACAGTCAAGCAGCTGCTTCAATGGGTTTTCAGACATGTCTAATGCTGAAGTTGGGAGTGATTCCAAGTACTTCGGTATTTTCGCTCATTAGGACTGCAAGTATACCACTCAATTGAAATCAATGAAACCAAATGTTTAGTGAGTAATTTAACAACTATCCCAATGCTTGTGCAGTCTCACTCACCATGTATAGCCTCTAGGTGCTACGCCCATGTGACGTCAGAGCATCTCCGCAAGGATTTCTCTGATTGGTTGAAATATTTTCAATGGCAGCATTCATGAAATTGTCAATGATGGGGGAATTCTGCTTCAGGACCGACTTTTGGAGATGGATAGTTGTATGATAGTTGAAGTTGTATGAGCTCAACATGTTCAAACATTCGCATGAATTGTTAGTTTATGACATGATCTATTTTCCAAACTGTATTTTGAAATTCTGTTGTCTTTTCCTTTTAATGATTGCTCCGCCTCAATTCCCTTGCTAGAGTGTCAGTGCTATGTTTCGCACTTTAGCCAGTAAGGTCTCTCGTAAGAGAGCTCTTAGGGTTTAGCTGCATATTTGAGGAAGCGTTCTAGTAGTGTTCCTAAATCTGTTTGTCCAGTCGAGCTCCCTTTGCTTCCTTGCCTCGGACTACATCTTGGTCCGTTGGAATCGAATTCTAGCTCTCCTGTTTTGTTTGTTTGTCTCTCTCCCTTCTGCGTGTCCTCCTTTAATTCTGGCCACTGCGTTTGGCGTCTCAAACTCACCACCCATCACAACCGCCTTCTTAGACTTTCAGCACTTCTGGTCTCTCTAAAAACCACCTTGTGTTGTACTTTTGTGAGTTGGTGTGAGCGTCTGCTAAACGCCTGTAATGTAATGTAATGTAATTTGACCTTGTATTCCAAGGTGCCACCAACAAAATTTGTAAACAAGGATTTCACCTTGAACCGTGGGACCAGGTAACTTTTGAAGTCTGATGCAGGGGCGTAATTTATGGGGGAAACATGGGGGACATGTCCCCTGCACTTTTTAAAAGGCAGCATTGGACCCCCCCCCTCACTTTTTACTGTCCCAAAACTAATGTAAAATTAAGGAATAAAATACACTGCACGCATGAAGACCTCAAGGAAATAATACCTGCTCAAGCTGCCAATGGCCAATCCTTTTCAACTCCCTCACCATCCTCACCATTGATAACTTGCTATTACTTTGCTTTATTAGGAATCAGACAATTGATTAACTAATTTACCCCGGCTCAATGGCAGAATGACCCACCAGTTTCAGTTTACACGACATTATTGCTCAGAGCAATGCTCACAAGACAGCAAATTTGTGCTTACAGGAAGCTAATGTAATGCCATTCACAAAAATTAAAACCTTACTTATGCCATTTTCTATGTGTGGTCAATATGCTTACGATAATGTTTTCCCCTTTAAATACGTACTTTTTAATGTCATCCAGTCTTCTTTCATAAACAAAAGGTCGAAATGATACATATACTCAGCAACAAAAGTTTCTGTGACACCAATATTGTTAATTATTTTTCATAACGCAATTATGAAATTGTCATACATGGTGATATCAGACTGAAACAGTACACGTAAACACAACATTGAAATGGAAATCATGAAAATGCGAGAAAATGACTTTGCACGTGAAAATGTGCGTAAATCATGCTTGTGGATGGCAATAAAAGAGGAGAATTTTTGGAATGTTCCCATTGTGCCTGATGAACGACGGAAGCATCACTTATCGAAAGCACAGCCATTTCGGATCAGGAACTCTACCCTCTAAATGCCAAGACTGTCTGAAAATGATCGGTGGAGGGCCATTGGGATGACTGAATCCGGAACCTCGCAGAGGGAAGTTGCTCATCGCCTGAATGTCCACCGAAACACCATTTGGAACTTATGGCAGCGTCATCAGCAGACAAGACATGTCAGAGACCGTCGTCGCAGCGGCCGTCCACGAGTAACCACTCCCAGACAGGACAACTGGATTCGAACAACCCATCTCCGAAATCGATTCCAACCTGCAACCATAACTGCAAGAACGATACCTGGTTTGAGGCCACTGTCTGCACAGACAATCCTTCGCCGTCTCCGTCATTTTGGCATTGTCCCACGTCGGCCAGCAAGACGTCCAATACTCACAGTACAACACCGACGACTGCGTCTACAGTGGGCACAACAACATCGACGGTGGATCCAATGTCAGTGGGATCTTGTACTCTTCACTGATGAATCAAGATTCATGCTTAACCGATGTGATGGTCGTTTACGTGTATACCGTCGACGTGGAGGACGTTATGCCAACAACTGTGTTCAGGAATTTGATCGTTTTGGAGGTGGTAGTGTCATGATTTGGGGAGGGATCACGGCTAGAAACAGAACAGATTTGCTTGTTATTGATGGAAATCTGACAGGTCAAAGATATCGCGATGAAGTGCTACGGCCATTGGTGGTACCGTTTTTGATGCAACATGGTCCCGGAATAACGCTGCAACATGATAACGCCAGACCACACGTTGCAAGGATTGTACAGCAGTATCTGATGCAACAACATGTCAATGTCCTGCCATGGCCAGCCAGATCCCCAGACATGTCCCCAATCGAGCATCTTTGGGACGAGATGGATCGACGTTTGCGGCGGTTGAATAACCCGCCAGCTACACTCCAGGAATTGCGACAACGTCTACGTCAGATTTGGAATGACATCCCACAGCAATTTCAGCAATTTTCACATCTGATTCGGTCCATGCGCCGGAGATGCGTTGCTTGCATCATGGCACGAGGAAGTCAGACCCGGTATTGAAGTGTGAAGGTCACAATTGGTTAGACGTCAGACAAGTGCTTCATGACGCATGAAAATGACATTTTTCGTTTTGAGTGACGTTGGCACTGAAAAGTCAGTGTTTCTCCTGTTAAATAAACATATTGATTGCATTGAGATCTTTGCGTGTCATTTATAACATACACATAAATGGTGTCACAGAAACTTTTGTTGCTGAGTATAGAATGAAAGTGGGCGTTGAGTTTTTTTCTAATGAATTATTAAGATTTACATACTTGCAGTGTCAAATCAAAGCATAAACATAAATTAATCTTTTTGTTGCAATCAACTCTTAGTCAGTACAGGCTGTACATAGCCTAGGCTAGGTTTTATTGTTTGGTTAAAAAAAAAAAAAGAGAAAAAAAGTTAAAATTGATTGATTGTCAATCAGGCATAGTACGTAGAAATAGATTGACAAAATCTAGCAATAAAAAGGAGGAGTAACTGTCTCCCCTGAGCGCGTGTCACTGTTCAGATCTGAGCTGGGACTGCACTAGAGCAGGATTTGATATTTTCGAGGTAACTTGAAGTTTAATCTGATTTTCAGGACCACTTAAGTGGTTCATCTCTTACTGGGGTAAATCAGCATGTTGACCTTGCTGAACCTTTAACCTGCACCGAAGTTCGAATGTGTGTTTCCTAAAAGAGATAGGTTAGAGAGAAGTTTAGACAGCTCTGATTGGCTGAAAACTCTGCTAGGGGGAGGCACTTGCTCTCTTATGATTGGTTGCTTTCAACGCAATCATGCCCACACAGCCTCTAATAGCTTCTAGTTAGCTGAAGGCAGCAAGCATGCACTTTGGCTGGAGACATTATCACTAGCTGCCTTATGATTTTCCGTATATAATTGAGAATTACAGTTTTAGATTTAGATTTAGATTTATTGTCCCCTAGGGGAAATTTCTCATCACAACACTGTACATCTGTACACAACAACAATACAATACATATATACACAACGGCAATACATCACACTTAAGACAGCAGTGTCCCATCACCATAGCACATCACATCACACAATAACACAGGACAGTTGTAAAACTTGCGCACTCAGCGTGGCCTGCTGTTTAAGGCAGCAATGGCTGCAGGGATCAGGCTTTTTCCCAGGCAAGCTTTTTTGCATTGTAGTGTCCTATACCTCCGCCCCGAAGGCAGTGGGATGAGGTACTGATTAAGTGGGTGAGTAATGTCCTGTTCTATTGTGTTTGCCATGCGTGAGATGGCCCTGTTGTTGAGTGCAGACAGGTGGGGTGTAGGGAGACCGATTATTTTGGCAGCGGTGTTGGTGATGCGAGTGAGTTTGGCCCGGTTGGCGACAGTCAGCATGTTGAAAAAGCAGGAGGAGCAGTACATGAGGATGGGCTGGATGATGCTTTGGTACAGAAGCAGGAGGAGATGGGGTGAAACATAAAGTCCTTTGAGTTTCCGGATGACAGACAGTCTCTGTTGGCCCCTTTTGAAGATGTCGGTGGTGTGTTGGTTGAAACTGAGTTTGTTGTCCAGAGTTACACCAAGGTACTTAAAACTGTCAACTATTTCAACAGTTTGGTTATTGATGGTGGTGGGGTGCTGGGGTGTGGGTGGGCCAATGATGAGTTCTTTTGTTTTGGAGACATTGAGGTGGAGATGATTGTCCTCCCCCCACTTGGTAAAGTGTGTGATGGTGCTGTAGTAGTCCAGGATGGAGTGGCTGTCTGTGAGAAGGGCAAGAATAGCTGTGTCATCAGAGTACTTGAGGTAAGTGATGGAAGGTGAAGGGCTGGTGCAGTCATTAGTGTATAGGAATGGGCTCAGTACACAACCCTGCGGTGCTCCAGTGTTGATGGTGAGTGCAGGTGATGTGATGTTGCCCACCCACACAGCTTGCTGTCTGTCGCTGAGGAAGCTGTGCAGGAGACAGATCAGACATGATGGGACGTTTAGGTGATGTAATTTCTGGATCATTAGGTGCCTCTGGATGGTGTTAAAGGCACTGCTGAAGTCCACGAACAGGATCCTGGCGAAGGTGCCTGGAGAGTCTAGGTGCTGTAGGAGGAAGTGCAGCAGGCAGGCCACAGCGTCCTCTGTGCCCCTCTTAGCTTTGTAAGCAAATTGAAGGGGGTCCAGTTGTGGGGTGACAACTGGGAGAAGGATGGAGAGTAGTAGTTTTTCTAGGCACTTCATTATTATAGAGGTGAGGGCAACAGGGCGGTAGTGGTTGGGTTCCTTGGGTCGGGGTTTTTTGGGTACTGGGATGATTGTGGCTGTTTTTCAGAGGGTGGGTATTGTGGCTGTGTGATAGGATTCACAGAAGAGTGAGTGAAAAATGGGGGCAAGTTCCATGGCGCAGGACTTTACCACCCTGGCTGGGATGCCGTCAGGACCTGGGGCTTTGCCTACTTTACACCGGCTGAATTGTTGCTGTACCTCCTCCACTGAGAAGGGGTCTGGTTCTGCGGGATCTAGAGGAGGAAGACTTCTCAGCCATTCCTCACTTGCTGCGGAGAAGTCTTGATTGTCAAATCGGGAGTAAAAGGTGTTCATTTCTGATGCAAAAGATACCATGTTATTTGTGTCATTGAGGTTGGATCTGGGTTCGCATCCTGTCAGAGTTTTGACTTTCGGGAATGCCTGCCTAGTGTTCATGTTGCTGAACTCCTGTTCCATTTTGTTCTTGAATGCCAATTTAGCCTTAAACACCTCGTTTTTAACCTTTCGGTTTGCCAATTTGCGGCCTGTCCAGTCTTTGAGGCTGAAGGCTGCATGTTTTTCCCTCAGACACTGTTTAATTTGGGGTGTGATCCAGGGTTTAGAGTTAGGGTATTTTTTTATTACCTTAACTGGAATGGAGGTGTGAATACAGAATCTGATGTAGTCTGTGATGACATCGACCTTTTCGTTCAGCTGCCCATCAAAAACACTCCAGGTGGTGCATGCCAGGGAGCCTTGGAGTTGAGTAATGGCAGCCTCCGACCACTGTGCGACGCTGTGGCATTGTGGCTTGTGAGTCTTCAGTACTTGTTTTTACAGTGGAAGTAAGCAGATGACGTTGTGGTCTGCATCTCCCAGCGGTGGATATGAATGGGCACGGAGTGCGTCTGTAATATTGCCGTAGCACAAGTCCAGAATGTTTCCTTTCCTGGTGGGAATATCCACGTACTGCTGGAATGATGGCAGTACGCTGTCAAGTTTACAGGTGTTGAAGTCCCCCAGGAAGAACACCGGCGCTCCTGGGTATTTGGCTAGCATCGTGTTAGCCTCCTCGGCTACAAGCTCCGCGGCTGCCTTGTCGTTTGCACTGGGGGCGATGTAAACACAGCTGACCACAGCAGTTGGGAATTCTCGTGGGAGATAATATGGACGCAGGGACACGGTCAGCATCTCCAGGTTGGGTGCGCACACCTTTCGGTGCACCTTGATGTTGTTACACCACCTGTTATTGATGTAGAGACAGACTCCGCCGCCCCGCGTCTTCCCCGACTGGCGTGTCCTGTCAGACCTGACGATGGTAAAGTTGTCCAGGCTGACATCGGCATCAGGTACCGACCCGTCGAGCCAGGTCTCGGTCAAAGCGATGATGCAGGTGTCCCTGAAGGCCCTTTCCAGTCGGCAGCGGGCGTGAAGTAAGTCCATTTTATTCCGGAGTGAGCGTACATTGGACAGGATAATGGAGGGAAGAGGTGGCTTAAATGGACGCTTCCTTACTCTGCTGCGGATGCCGCCGCGTCTTCCCCTTTTCCTTGGCCGGAGCTCTGGAGGTAGATCCACCTCAGGCTTGAGGTTACTCAGCGGCGAGGTTCGGTGGAGCAGGAGTTCATCACGGCCATAGGTGAGTAACCTGTTGCCGGTGTTCAGCAGCAGAGCAGAGGTGTCGCAGATCAGCCATAAGATGGTGAATACAATGATGATCGCTTTGTAGTTTCTGATCATATTAGGTCAGCCGAATACGCTTGACATAGACACTTAACGGAGACGAACCGAACCCACAAAAAAAAAAAAAAAAAACACGAACAAGACACGGTGTCTAACAGTACAGTGTGTGCTGTCGCAGCAGAGCGTGCGCCATCTCGTGTTGCAATCAAAATTATTCAATCCCAATTGCAAATTGGGTTTTCTGTGAAAATGTAAAAACTTCTAGCTGTTTGTGATGAACTGATTAAATAAGAACATTTTAAATACCTCAACTGATATTGCAAGTGGTTTCACCAAGTATAACTCAAAATGGCACTTTTAATGATTACTGCAGTCACAATATTATTCAACCCCCTGAATAGAATCAGTCAGAAGGGCATATTTGCAAGTCACATATTGTCTCAAGCACGCCTAATGCAACTAATCAAGAGCTTAATTAGTTGCATCAGGTTTGCTTGAGATAGAGCACATCAAATATTTTCACTCGCTTGGGGTTTGTTGACAGTAACATTTGATTACATATCAGAAATATGGTTGTCAAGAGAATTGTCCAACAAGCTAACAGAGGTGTTCATCGCCTGGAACAAACAAGAAGGATACAAAAGGGTAGCATAAGCACTGAATGTTCATAGAGATAAAGTTGGAAGCAAAGTTTGCAAGTTCAGAGCTCTCAAGGAAGAGTGGCTCCAGTACCAGGATGTGGCAGAAAGAGGAAGCTATGAATGGCTGTCACCAAATTCCTGACAAGAGTGGTGGTCAAAAAAACCTCGGGTAACTACAGGAGACCTGCAGCTAGGCTTGGAGGCAGGTGGCACTGAGGTTTCAGGTCGCACAGTGGGGTGCATATTTAACATTGAAGGACTCTAAGACACATACCACAACTGATCCAAAAGCACAAGCTCCAATATGCTCTAAACCATATAAATAAGCCACAGAAGTTTTAGGATACTGTTTTGTGGAGTGATGAAACAAAACTGGAACTTATCTGGCTTATGAATCAGTGGTATGTCTGCGGGAGGAACAAAGAAGCATATGCTGAAAAGTACACCCTGCCTACAATGAAGAATTGTGGGGGCTGTTTGATGTTCTGCAGCTGCTTTGCTTCCTCTGGCACTGGAAATCTGCAAAGTGTGGAGGGCAAGATGGATTCAGTGAAGTACCAGGATATCCAAGGAGAAAATATCATGCCTTCTGTGTGGAAGCTGACACTTGAGCATCATTGGACCTTCCAACAGGACAATGATCCTAAGCATACCTCAACATTCACCAAGGCATGGTTTCAGAAGAAGTCTGAGAAGATTCTTGAGTGCCCATCACATTCGCCTCACTTGAACCCCAAAAAAAAAAATCTCTGCTAAGATTTGAAGAAGGCAGTTGCAGCATGCAAACCCGAGAATATTAGTGAACTGGAGGCCATTGTCCATGAGGACTGGGCTAAGATTCCTTGGGAATGCTGCCAGAAGCAGTTGTCTGCCTATTGCATCACATTTCCAGCAGGTCATAGCAGCAAAACGGTGCTCTATTAAGTATCAAAGATGCTTGTTATGAAGGAGTTGAATTATTTTGAGCCTGCAGTAAAAGTGGTATTTTGAGTTGAATTTGGAGAAGACACTTGTAATATTTGTTGTGTTGAGCTATTTAAATTGTTTTTTAAATTACAACAGAGGTCTAATGTTCATCAAGAGCACAAAAAACACATTTACGCGCAGAACGATTATAAAGCAGTCTGATCAACCATTTTAAAGTGATTGTTCATGTATGTTTTTCACCTGGGGAAAGCTAAACAATGTTTGCGACAAAAATAATCTGTTTGCTCCAGATTTTGTTTTCCTTTCACATTACATTGCCAGGTTACATCCATGGATCCAATTTAGGCATGAAAGTGGGTGTTACGCATGTTAGTATAAACAGTTGCTGTTGCTTTTATTACTCTCGCTGAATGATTCACAACATTGATATTACCTTAATTGCCAGGTATAATTCATTTATTGGCTACAACCAGGCATTTTCTCCACGCTGAATGAATTCACACCAGCTGGGCTTGTTTACATCTGTCAACCTAGCCTCTGGCCGGGGAGGTGGTCTCGCAATGTTCCATCACGAGACTTGGTAAGTCTCGCCCTTTTCAACTCCCACCTTTACTGCATTCGAATCCATTGTAACTCGGCTTAATGGTTCGTCTCCTGTTATTATTGCTACTGTTCATCATCCTCCCAAGCTGAATAATGATTTTATAAAAGAATTCAGCTCTTTTCTCACCCATTTATACAAACTCGCTCCTAACATAATTCTGTTGGGTGATTCAAATATTTACATGGACAATACCAGTATTCACTCACTAGTTATTAAATTCCAAGCCATTGTCAATTCATATTTTGGACCTGATTTGATGTTGTGGTGTCGCTCCTTCCGATTGTTCTGCTACAGATCCTTCGATTCTGATCATTCATTAATTTCAGTCAATGTCAATTTAGCACAATAAAAAACTTCTGCACCACGTGTCATTACATTTCATAATCTAAAGAACATCAATATTAATACTCTGCCATATGGCATTAACTCCCTGCCTACTTTAGATTCTCTTTCCTCCCAAGAAAATGTGGTCTGTCACTACTATGCTGGTCTTCACAATCTCCCTAATTCCCTCGCCCCTCTGAAAACAAGTCCTTCGCTGTCCAAATAGTGCTTACCCCCTGGCTCTCTCCCTACTTTGGCTCGCTCTTTTTTCATGTTTTGCCATTCCCACTGAAACAGAAATCTCAGCCCTCATTAGAAAATCCAAGCCTGCTACCTGTCATCTAAACCCCCTCCTTTCTTTCCGAGTGAAAGCCTGCCTTCCCTCCCTTGCTTCTCTGATTACAACCATCTTTTACTCTTCTTTCCTTTAGCACGGTTCCATCTTCTTTCAAAGTAGCATCTATTATTCCTATTCTCAAAAAACCTGTTACTGACCCTAGCAATTTAAACAACCTCTGCTCAATTTCTAATCTACCTTTTCTTTCTGAAATTCAAAAAAAAAAAGTTATATAAGACTAGAGCACAGAAACTGCTCTAGTCAAAATCACTAACGATCTCCTCATGGCAGCAGATTCTGGATTTTTATTTATTCTTATCCTTCTTGACCCAAATGCACCCTTTGAGACCATTTCCCACAATATTCTCATTGACCGGCTGCTTTCCATTGGTATTTCAGACACACTCCTTCAATGGTTTAAATCATATCTTGCCGGCCGTACTCAATTCATTCAACTCCATTCTTTCAAATCGCAACCATTTCCAGTTACCTCCAGTGTTCCCCAGGGTTCTGCCCTGGGTCCCCTTCTTTTCCTCATCTACTTACTTCCTCTTCGCCATATTTTCCATGAGTTCAACATTCATTTTCTTTGCTATGCGGATGACACCCAGCTCTTCCTCTCAACCAAACTCCACCCTCCCGCCCACCACCCTCTGTGACTGACTACATGAAATCACATCCTAGTTCTCGGTCAACCTTCACAAACTTAATCCACCCTACTTTCACTAGTCCAGAATGCCGCTGCCTGCATCATTTCCAGAAACCTATCCACTCATCACATCACCCCTGTTCTACAAAATCTTCACTGGCTTCCTATTTATTACCGCATCAATTTAAAAATTCTTCTACTTACTTTCAAAGCCATCCACAACCTCACTCTCTCATATCTCTGTAATCTACTTCACACCTTCACACCAACACACCTCCTCGCACTCTCAGATGTTTTTTTTTTCAATTCTTCTCACTGTTCCCTCTGCCCGTCTGTCAACCTTTGTGTTGTGATTCTGCTTATCTGCCTGCCCATGCCTTGTTCTGTACCTGGCCTAGCCATGCTTATTGATTTTCGTGTTTAGTGACCACTGCTCTATTCTGACCACTCTTAGTATTGTGTATTGTGTTTTGGTTATTTTAGATTTCATCTTTTATTATTTTCATGTCTTGTATTATTCATAGTCTTTTCCTTGTTTATTTTTGCCATTCCTTGCTTTGCACTTCGTCTACCCAGTCTTGTCTTATGTACGTCTTTGCCCACGGTCCCTAGTCTTGCGTGCCACTCATTCGGGTGATTTATTGGTTTCTGGGTTTCAACGTTCTTTCATTATCTCGTGTGCTTCCTTCCTCTGCTATCTACTAACCCATACTAACAGTTTGTTGTTTTCGCTTAATTACTAACCCATATTAACATTGTATATTTTTACTAACTTACTAACATGCACTCGGGATTGTATAGCTGCACATACTAATTGACTAACGATCTCTCAGCAGTCGCCCAATTCTAGTCTCCGCCTCCTTGCCTATCCCTAATTATCTCTGCTGCAGTTTTCTGTGGATCTCCACTAATACTTTATGCTTTCCTTTTCTTTAATCTATACACTTTAGTACTCCTTGACCGGAGCTGTTGTTTTGTACATAGGTTTGTCTTGTGATCCCTGTCTGCGTTTTGGCTTATGCCAGATTCATGTAATTAGATTATTCCTCATTTGTCACTCCTGATTATTGTATCATTGATTGCACCTGTTTCTCCCTGGTCATGTGTTCGCCCCGGATGTGTATTTAAGATATCTGTTTATGCACTTCCTTTGTTAGATCGTTCTTCCTAGTTTCCTGTGCCACGTTTGTTTTCCTCCTCGATTCATAGTGATTTATCTTTCTGACTGGACTGCCTCACTACGAGCTTTGCTTATTCCCTGTATTGTACCGCATTCTTTTTTATCAACCTCTTTTTGCCTGACTACGGATTTTGTCATTGGTGCCCTGGTTTTGACTCTGGATTTCGCCCATTGGAATTTGTTTTTGGATTGCGGACTTTGTACTGTTGCCAGCTCTGTTGGGGGGTTTCCCCCTTCAGAAATAAAGCCTCCTTTTTGCATTTATCTGGTTTTCGCTATTGGTTCATTTCGTAAATCACAACACTTTGGTTCCCGAGCCTTCAGCCGCTCTGCTCCCGGCCTCTGGAATTCCCTCCCTCCCAATGTCAGACACATTGACTCAATCGAAATCTTCAAATCACACTTGAAGACACATCTGTTTAGACTGGCATATTCTGTTTAACTGTTTTGTGTGATTATTTGATTGTTTTCTTTAAAAATACAGTATTTCATTGTGTGGTGAGTGTGCAGGTCACAATTTGTCCGCGTCTTTCTCCCCTCGAATCTCAAAACAACAGGCACAGATAACTAAAGGTAACATACCTGCTCATATAACTATAGGGGTTATGGCAAGAGGCCAATTTGCCAAAGTGTTGAAATATCCCTTTAAGACATAAATTCCTCTCAAACAAAAAATATGAGGCATTCAACTGACCAACTGAGGCACTGACACAATCAGCAGTCATTTTGAAAATTCTCTCCGGTGGCAAGAAGCACGTGCAATTGGTTTCTTTCTTGGTTTGTTATAGGCCGTGCGATTAAATGACTTTGGTTCTGGTGAAATTGTAACGACATTAAAGTGTTTTGGTGCAAAGTTTTGTGGGAATGTGATGTGTTCAGTTTTGTGTTGCTGGTTATTTGAAAAAGGTAGGCATCTGGCAAACTTTTGTAACAACTTGGTCATTATATTTGATAGGGCTAACACTGGAACATCCCAGAATGGATTATTCTATGGATATGGCTTAAATGTGATTGCTCAACTGAAACAAATCCTGGTCGAGCAACAGCCCATAAACCAAATAATTGAGCAGCTGACTAAAAAGGGGTCAGCCCTCCTAAAATTGTTCATCAACAACATCACAGCAGGTGGGTGAAGCAAGCTGGTTCAAGTAAATAGCTGTTTTAGAGAATCCAACACGCATGCTTGAATATGTATAGCAAACATGATGAGGCAGAAATGTAAATGTGTTGCCTATCTGTGTTTTTCAAAAGCAAGCAGGCAAAAATGATGAGCACACCACAAGACAAGAATTTGCATGCGCCTCTGCTGTGCCCTGTCCTCGCTCATGAATGTTGTCAATCTTCAGTTCCAAAATGTTGTTACCTTACCACCAGCAATGTGCCTCCCCCTGCAAGCCCCACAACCGAGTACAAGAGCCATGTTCAGCTGAGTGCTTCAGGGATCTTACAAAGACTCATATAAATTCATAATAATAAAGATGATGTTGATTAAGACGTGCAGCAAATGTGTCTAGATTGTTGACTTGATGTTTGTCATTCAGTATGGTTTCATATTGTGGTTAAGTTTTCAAGAATTAAAAGGACCTTTTACAAACTTTGCCCCAGAAGTGCATTTCTAGAAAGTAAATATTCTCCAAAATCAGACAGAACTATAAATTTCTGAAAGCAGTCCTAGGCCATTAGCTGCAGGTGAGGAAACACATTTACCTCTCACTGTGCAACCAAGAAACATCCCAACAAAATCATTTAGACATTTGGAACTAGTGAATTATTTTTTTGGAAAAAGCATGAGTCATTAACCCTCTGATGTATGATTCCAGCTTCATATCTGAATGTTTGAAAGGCTGTTTTTCTTTAAATGATAAGAGTAAAAATTACTAGCCCACAGTCAATACAGTTAAAAAGTTCAGATCTGAAAACTGCTGTATGGCATATGTGGGGACCTTGAGTATATGATGTCAAGCTTGTGTATAATTTTGGTCTACTTTCCCCACACGAGTAGTAATTGTTAAATTTTTTTAAATCGCTAAGTTCCACAGATTGAACAATGACAGTTAAGTCTATTCTACCGTATGCTAGAAAAGATATCCTCATTATTAAGAATTTACCTGAAAAGTGTGGAACGTGAAATGTGACAATATAAAAGCCACAGTAATGTCATACAATTGAGTCCTTTTAGGTGACAGTGAGCAGAGGCTGAGCTCATGTGCAGACTTGAATTCAGTTCAGAGTTAATTGAAATTTGTGGTCAAACAAGCAGGGTCAAAAAATGAATGTTGATCTTTCGACACAGAAGGGTAATCATAATCATAAGACCGTCTAAAAAGCCTAAACAAATTGGTAATCAAAAACACAGGGCAAAAATCAAACACGGGTGAAGAACAGTACACTGTGGGCAAGCAAGTATTAACCTTCAGGCCGGGGCCTCCTTGCTCTAGGGGGCCTCCAACCACCCACTTTTTTTTTTCCCATCAAATCAGATAAATTAATTGAATGAGTGTGTGCTTGTATCTGTTGAAACATGAAACAGTCAATGCAAAGGTATGTTAACAAGAAATGTTATGGGGAATGCTGGGATAAAGTGGTCGGGGTTTTTCACCCTCTCTCTCTCTGAAAAAGCGCTTTAACTTCAACTCAGCGCCGAGGGCTTGTCTCCCATCTGTAAACGGTCCATGGACTGAACACAACCCGGAAGGCTACTGATAAAAATCAATGAATTATTATGCAAGTAGTTTGATTCATAAAAGGCAATCTATGCTAATGTCCCATTGAAGCTTAGCTGAGTAAATTTGTAGATGCATAGAGGATCTCTAATGCATAAATATCAAATTTATGTAAGGACAGCAGTCATTTTTGTTTAAAATTACTGCTCAAGTTTCTTAAATTTGATACCTCGGGTTTACACATTTGTGATCCTATTTATCCCATGAATGAAAGCGTCCTGTTATTTGTAAAATTAAAGTGTTAGCTTTTAGTTGGTGGTCTACTCAAGTCCACAGAATGAAAAATTAGCTAGCTATCACGGTAGCGCTTTTTGCCAGGAAATTGATAAATTCAAGTTTATACAATAACAGGTAGACGTATCAATTATTATTTGAATGGCAAAAAGAGTAGCATGCTATCTAGCAAATTATTCATCCCATTCACTACAATAAACTGAAAACCAAAAATTAATGCTAGCAATGGTTACCGGTTACCAGCACGAGGATTGGTGAAGTTACCATGTTTGCCAATGAACAGAATCTGACCAGTTGTGAAGCGAGTAAGTTGCATTACACATGTGTTATACCAAACCTGCATCTAATGGGTTATATCACACTGATTTTTCATCATTTATGGGAAAAAGTAATCTAGTATTGGATAATATTTTATGAACAACTTTGTATGATTTTCTATGGTCGTGTCTTAACTTTCTAAAGCCCAATGTCCCCCTGGCGGTAACACCAGCGTTATGGGATATTCAAATGATTTTCTGCGAGCCTCTGACCTTGAAACATATAATTGCGTTCACACTGTTTCTGTTCAATATAATTTGAGTAATAATCACTCAATTAATTATTGAATATTCAAGACCAAAGTATAAGCATGCTATTACTAAGAAAGTATTAGGATAAATAATGAATGGATGAAGTGCACTCTGAATGTTTGGTTTCTGGTCAGAAAAAAGATGAAAGCACCTCTAACAATATCAAGAGAGATGCAGATTGCAAAGGATGTGGATTTTCTTCAGAGAAAATTAGACACTGGATTCAGGGAATGGGCAAATAAATGACTTGTTACAATGACTTGCTACAATTGTTTGAGGGAGACATTTTAAAATCATTCACATAATTGCAAAAGAAGTTTGGTTTAGCTTCTAACGATCTCCACAGATTTTTCAAGTGAGAAGTTACTTAATGTCACATAAGGAATGGAACATGCTCAGGTAACCTCCTACTCCCATAGAACTGTTTTGGATTAAAATTATAAAGAAAAAGAGAAGCACAAAGTTGTGTCACAAATATATAAATATCTGCAAGCACAGATGTCGGGGAACACTTTTGACACTAAAGAAAAGTGGCAGTTGGAGATAAATGTTATTATCAAACAGGAGACAAGGGAATATGTGTGTGAAGAGGGACAAAGAGTACCTAGCAGCCCACTGTGGAAGGAATTCAACTGGAATTCAGAAATGAGGTACTTCAGAACTCCATTCCTGGAAGCAAAATTTGACAAAAGTGAAAAAAATCTATGCTGGAGGAACTGCAAAAAAAAAAAAAAAACTGGAGACAGCACACACCTTTTCTGAGACTGCCCAAAATTAAAATCATGCTCGGAGGGGATTCATACAGTAGCGGCTCTAGACCCGGGAATGGCGGGGCGCAGACACGTCCCTTTATGACAATTAGTCCTGTTTAGTTTGCAATCATTTTCCTTTACTGACGCGTTTTCCAATTATCGTACTTGCCAACTTAAGACACGGTCTCTCCATATGCGATGAAACAGCGATGAAATCATGGGCTTTATTCAGCTCAGTGGCGGAACTGAACTGAGAATTGTGACAAAACATCCGTTTAAAACAGTCGTTAGTCCTCACCTGTTCTCAGTCATCTTCATAAGTAACCGAAGGTTCGCTCCAAGAGCACTCCACAGTTAACAGCTGCTGCTTGTTCTACCCGATTACGTAAGAAGACAATCGTTCATCTGGACGCTTATTTGCTATATTTAAATCAAAGTTAGTCAAACTTACATACCTGTCGCCTCTCACGCAAACAGCTTGAGCAGCACGCTGCCTATTTAACTGCCAAGTGCCACTTTTTTATCAACCCACACAATACCGAGAGTGAAAGGCGATATTTCACTGGAACACGGACCTGATCAATCAACGCGAAGCACTGGCCTATTAATTAGTACATTATTAATTTTTTTAAGATTTGAGCGTGTCTGTCTTACTGTTGTCTCTTTCTCGCATTCGCACTAAGATCAATTGACATGAACGCTGGATCATGGAGGCAATTAAAATCAGGAAGCGGGCCCACAGGACCATGAACCGGGACGAGGGGGCATACACGCTTTCCCACACCTGGAGTACCATCTTGGAGGAGCGGCCAGACAGCACGCCTCGCTAACATCAGCTGATAAGACGCGTCACTCGCAACATCGGTGACTCTTCTGAAGAAGACGGGAGTATCCCGTCGAAACATGTCAAGGTAGGATAAAACCTTTTCTGTTTGAAAAATAAGAACGTCAACGTAAATTAGGTTTAGTTATCCCACATCATGGTAATGTCGCTGGTCGCATTCAGAGTTTAATTCTGAATTACAACAAACTTAACAACTGGACCGGAGTTGAAACCGCACTTTTAAAAGCATTTTCTGTGTCTTACCAATACCAAAAATACAATCCCAATTCTGAAATATTTGGGACAAAGTGTACACTGTGAATAAAATCAAAATGCAATGACTTTCAGATCACATGAGTGAATATGTTATTTACAATAGAACATAGATTACATTTCAAATATTAAAATCAAGACATTTTACATTTTTATCCACAAAATGAGCTTATTTCAAAATTTCTGGCTGCAACAGGTCTCAAAAAAGTTGGGACACATGCAAAAAATGGGCAGAAAAATTGGGCAATTGATATACAAGAAAATCAGCTGAAAGAACATTTAGCAAGTAATTAAGTTAACTCGCATGAGGAGTGTAACATGATTGGCTATAAAAGGGATGTCTAAGAGAGGCTGAGTCTCTTAGAAGTAAAGATGGCCAGAGGCTCTCCAACCTGTGACTTGTATAAAAGAATTGTGGAATTCTTCAAAAACAATGTTCCTCAATGTCTCATCATCGACAGTGCAGAACATCATGAAAAGATTCAGAGAAACTGGAAAAATCTCTGTGCGTAAGAGACTAGGCCAAAGACCTTTACTGGATACCTGTGATCTTCGGGTCCTCAGACCCCATTGCATCACTCACTGGCATGATTCTGTCATTGACATTACTAAATGGGCCCAGGAATACTTCAAGAAATCACAGTCTGCAAACACAGCCCGCCCTGCCATCCACAGATGCCACCTAAAACTCTATCATGTGATAAGGAAACCATTCTGGGGCATGACCCAAAAGTTCCGCCGTATTCTGTGGGCCAAGCCTCATTTAAAATGGACTGTAGCAAAATGGCAAAGTGTCCTGTGGTCAGAAGAGTTCAAATTTGACATTTTTGTTGAAAATCATGGGTGTCGCGTCCTCCGGGCTAAAGAGGAGAAAGACCACCTCTCCTTTTATTCGTTACTCACGAACTTCCAAGCCGACTGTGCACATGAGATCCAATGCTGTGTTTCCTCCACTTTAAAAGCGTGGTTTTCAATTTGTGTTGTGGCGATTTCTTTGCCGTCACTGTGTCCCAGCAAGGTGCATTGTCAGCACACATTGATAATGAACAGTCCTTGGTCCGTTATAATAAAAGTAATGCTCTCTTTTATTTAATTTGCCTCGGCGGTATTTTACAGACATCAAATCATATTTAACTTGCCCGTGCCAAAAGTAGCAAACCTGTGAACACTACTGACTGCCATTCTGTTCAAGGTATGACGTGGTTGAAAACCATATGCTTCCTGACAGAACATCTGAGGAGTAGTATATTCCTCCTTTTTATCCCCTAGGTGCAATGACTGGTATATACCCCCAGGAGGTTATTTTGAATGTTATATTCTGGTTTCGTCGTCACCTACTGTCTCGAAAGACAATGGACTGCGCCAGGAATCTCAGTGTGATTGATTGGAGGAGCGTCGACTGTGACTGAATAGTCCAATTCTGGAGTGGCAGTCCTTGTCACAGTGCCTGCATGTGAAGGCACTTTGTGGTGCGGTTGCAGATGCTGCTCTCGCAATTCGCCGCTCCCTTCTATCTTGCCACAGCTGATCCCTTTACTTCTCTGCTCTTTGAACGCCAGTCTTGATAGCATGTCGCCAATTGCTGCGGTTAGCTGCAGTCGCTTCCCAGAAGTCTGGGTAGATCTCTGCAGTTTTCATGTCCCTTGTCCACACGTCCTTGAATCGCAAAATTGGGCGGCCAACTAACCTGGAGCCTGTTGCAGGTTCCCCGTAGAGGAGGTCCTTGGGCAGGTGTCCGTCATCCATTCGACGAACATAGCCGAGCCACCGTAGGCGCCTCTGTGATAACATCGCAAGCATGCTTTGGGAGTTTGCTTGCTCAAGTACGTCTACATTGGGTACTTTGTCCTGACATGAGATGCCAAGGATGCGTCGCAGGCAGCGCAGGTGAAAGCTGTTGAGGTGACACTCCTGTCGGGCGTACGTTGTCCAGGTCTCACTGCCGTAGAGAAGGGAGCTCAACACACAAGCGTTGTACACTGCGATTTTGGTGTTTATGGTGAGCTTACTGTTTTCCCACACTCTATTGAACAGTCTTGCCATGGCTGATGCTGCTCTGCCGATTCGCTTGCCGATTTCTATGTCCAGAGACAGGTTGTTGGAGATTGTTGAGCCGAAATAGGTAAACTCTTTGACTACTTCCAGGGTGTGGTCTCCAATGGAGATGCTGAGTACTTCGCTTGCATCCTGACCCATTATGTTTGTTTTCTCGAGGCTGATGGTGAGGCCGAATTCTTTGCAAGCATGGTTAAGTCAAGTCAGTTGATAAGCCTCTGGAGTCCTGCCTGTGAATGGGAAGCCAGGGCAGCATCATCTGCAGACAGCATCTCTCTCAGCAGTAGTCGGCGTATCTTGGTCTTGGCTCGCAATCAGGAGAGGTTGAAGAGTTTGCCATCTGACTGTGTGTGGAGGAATACTCCATCTTCTGATGATCGGAAGGCGTACGACAACAGCAGGGAAAAAAAGAAGCCGAAGAGTGTAGGAACGAGGACACACCCCTGTTTCACTCCGCTTGTGATGGGAAAGGGGGCAGAGGATGAGCTATCGAACTGCATGGTGCCTTTCATGTCCTCATGGAAGGAGAGGATAATCCTCAGCAACTTTGTTGGACACCCTATTTTCTCCAGGAGCTTGAAGAGGCCCTTCCTGTTGACTAGATCGAAGGCCTTTGTCAGATCTACAAAGGCAATGTACAGAGGTTGCTTCTGTTCGAGACATTTTTCCTGCAGCTGTCTCACAGTGAAGATCATGTCGGTGGTTGACCTCTCAGCTCTGAAACCACACTGCTACTCGGGGTAGACTCACTCAGCCAACTGCTGCAGTCTTCTTAGAGGAACCCTGGCGGATGCCTTCCCACGGTGCTCAGCAGCGATATGCCTCGATGGTTATTGCAATCGCTGCGGTCTCCCTTGTTCTTGCAGAGGGTTATGATGTTTGCATCACGCATGTCGTGGGGTACTGATCCTTCGTCCCAGCAGGGACAGAGAAGCTCTTGGAGTTAGTGTAAGAGACTGGGCTTGGCATACAGTAGCACTTCTGCTAGAATGCCATCGTTTCCTGGAGCCTTGCCTTTAGCGAGGGAGTTGATTGCTTTGCTGAGCTCTTCCTCTGTTGGTAATTCGTCGAGCTCCTGTATGACAGGCAGGCTGGGAATGCTGTTGATGACCGCCTCCGTGACAGCGTTCTCACTCAAGTAGAGGTCTTGGAAGTGCTCTGCCCATCGTTCCATCTGTTTTGCTGCGGTTAATAATCATCTCACCGGTAGTGGACTTTAGGGGGGCTGTTTTTCTTGCACTAAGTCCAATTGCTTTCTTCATACCTTCGAAGACCCCTTGTGTATTCCCTCTATCAGCAGTATTGGTTGGCGGAGTGTCTTGCAGTTCTCTGAGCATTGTTCCATGCTGTTCTCAAGGCTGCGAGGTTGCTGGCTGATGGCTCCCTCTTATAGTTAATTAGAGCGTCATGTTTGGCCTTGATGGCAGGTTCCATCTCCAGAAGACTTTCTTGAAACCAGTCTGGGTTTTGTCGCTCTTTCTTGCCAAATGTAGACAAGGCTGTGCTGTGGATGGTGTCCTACAGAAAATTCCACCTCTCTTCAGCAGTCTCAGCTGCTGGCTGGTCCTTCAGGGGCTGTTCAAAGGAGTCGGAAAACTGACTGCAGAGCTCAGGATCAGACGTCAATGCAATGTTAATGCGTGGAGGTCCCATATGCTTTGGATGATGGATTTTCCTCGGTACGAAGCGCACTTTGCTACAAACCAAAGTGTGGTCCGTATCCCAATCTGCGCTGTGAAAGCTGTGTGTGGTGAGTACGCTCTTAAGCTGGGCCCTTCTGGTGATAATCAGATCCAGCTGGTGCCAATGGTGCGATCTTGGATGCCTCCAGGACAAGCGGTGGTGGGGCTTTGTATTGAAGAACGTGTTGGTGATGGACAGCTTTCAATAAGAACACAGTTCTAGCAACCACTGGCCATTCTGGTTTATATTCTAGTTAATGGTACACAGTTTCATTCTTTCTTCACATAAGTTTACCACTGACATTTGTCATGACTAAGTACACGTGTTTAAATTAATTTTGGTCGAATAAAAATGTAATAATAATAATCTGAACTGAAATATTGCTCCAACAATGATAAAATGCATACTTTTTTGCCAACTTAACTTGAAATTTTTTTGGCCGGCCACTACCTCCCCATCCCTGTCCCGTGGAGAGTGGGCCAGTCGGGTATGAATCCCCAGGCTGCTTTTTTGCCCCCCTGAGTCTCCTTAAATCTGACTCACCGCTGTTGGTGCTACATTCAGGCTGAATAATTGCATCAATGTCTGGCTCATTTTCCTGAGCGGCACATACATTGCTGCTGTCTGCAATGCCAAATATGTTGGCAATTTTGACATTTTTGGTGGCATCTTTCCCGAGGGACTACAATTTTTTTCCCGAGTTTTTCAGCCTTACCTTTATGTTTCTTGCCTTTCCACATGCTATACTGGCCACTCCTGTGCAAGAACAGTAGAGCAGCATCAATGCAACTGATAAAAAGAGCTGGGACTTGCCTGTCACAAGTTGGTTGGCAGTGTAAACAAAAGTAAAGCTATACAGATTTGCTGCCACCATGCCTTCTCGTCTCAGTCAGGAAAATAGTAGGCTACATTATCACATTATATGTTCTTTTCCTTTCTCGAAGTTTATGTTCCACTAGCCCAACTGTCGAGTGGCCTACCTGGAAAACTCTTACCGGATGGTAAGTCCATCCACACAGGAAGAAACCTTGTTACTACAGAATGTCTTTTGACATAAAGAGGTTGTGGAAGTTGTTATGACTTGAAAATTGCAAAAACAGAAAACCAGCAATGGCAACTTAAACAAATTTATTCTTCACTGATTAGGTCCAAAAATTCCTACAAATAATCCACTCTGCAATCTTATAATAATATAATCTTATAATCTCTCTCCTACTGAGCAAAATTACAGCATTTATAAAGACTAACATTCTGTAAAGAAACATTCTGGAAAGAACTAGTCCTGGGTGATCCGACCCCCTCCAGGCAAGAAGAAGCCAGAAACTTCTAGAAAGCACTAGTCTATTTCATCACAAACAAGTGGTATTGCATCAGATCATGTTTTTCAAAAGAAATACCACCAGAGGGTGCTAAATGACGAACAAAATAAACAAATAGCTGACCAGTAAGGCAGCACAAACATTATGAAACAAATCTCCATACACAAATGATATACAGTACTTTACATAAAATACTCATACATAACAAAGTACAGTATTAGTTATTTCAAGTATGCAGTGCAAATAACTAGTATCTGCATTGTAGGCCGCTCAGGCATCCAGATGGAAATTCAACATGCATTTGCTTCATGTTCGCGAAAACATTGTGTAAAGGCCATTGGGCTGTACCTCCTTTTAGCAACACCTAGAATGGGACAAAGTAATGAGCATTCATGAGGAATACAGTTTCTTTACACCTCAGTCAACTCCAACCCCCCTACCACTCACCCACCCTCGAGTGCTGAAGGTCAGCATTGCTCAGGGGTGAATCATGCTTCCCTGCCGCTGTTAATAGGAATTCGATTGAAATCATTTAGCCTCTGAAATAAACACTTGTAAGGTCACTTATTAATCCACCAGACGTTTATTAAAATACTGAGAAACAATCACTGGGCTTCTCACCTCCTGAATAGAGATTTTTGTGTTATAAATCCAGTATTAAATGAGGTGCCAGAGCTTCCTCCGAGACAGAGGAGGTCATGTTTTACAGCTGAACATTGCTCCACAATTTTCTAGGCTTTTTGCACTGTATTGATTCCAAGTTCCACTCATCAAAGTTTCATGTTGCATGTTTTAAAGTTGCATGTTTTAAATGTTCTGTGCAAAAGGTATAGCCATGATGAATACTGAAATGGGTTTGCTATACTGACAGTATTTATTCTGTTACATTTTCTTTTTCAGATGTATATAGTTGTAGAATTTACGAAATACAAAAATGTTACTATTATATCAGAGTCTTGGTTTGAGGACGGTGTGACTTGGTGGCCAAAAGTGACGAGCGAATCAACAGAGCAGTGCAAAAGCAAGAAGAGCCAGGGCCGGAATGGATGAGATATGATGTTTGGGTCCTTTTAGGAGTCAGTGAGGATCAAATTATAGACCAAAGTCAATAGAATTGTGCAATGAAATTTACTGATTCCATAATGGAGATACACACTTTTTTATGATTGAATTTTACCCCCCTTTTTAGAGAATGTAATTCATATTTTCCTCATTAAGGATGCAGCATTTAACCCACCACAATCCACCACACCTGTGCTCATGGATAAGTTGAACTTACATGGTTATTAATTTGTTTTCCCAATTCTCTTCAGACAATTACCTCAAAGCAAGGGAGAAATTGAGTGAGTCAATCAACTGCAACACCTCTGATTAACAATTGGAAGCCGAGGAGGAAGCGGTTTACAAAAGAAGAAGGATGTAGCCAAGGTGTAATATTTACAGACATGATAATACAGTTTTTGTCATGGATTTACCTTCCCCGCCAAATGCCAAAGGGCAAGCCAGCGGGAGCTTGGACAATGAGCCTAAGATGAAAAAACTCAAATGCTGGTAAAAGGAAAAACATTTTAATTGATAAATAATTAGAACAAAACAGAGCAGAGATTACTCGGAGCAGTACCAAACATAACAGCACGATTATAAAAAAATGCAGAGGCAATGGGGACTGGCAATAGCCAGCCCTTTATACTTCTGCAATCATCTCCACCTTAGTGGGCTCCACCTGTTGCCGGCTAAGGTGGAGGTGAAAGAATGCAACAGGGGGAGGGACTGCAAGGCCAAACCCTTACAGTTTAAAAAAATTGCAATTGTAGTATCCTTGTAGTTTTTGTGTGCTATATAGTTTTTTGTGCTCCAAATGCAACATGCTTATCACTTTTTTTTATCCCCCGCCAACACGAAGTGGGAGGGGAATATAGGTTTGACCTCCGTCCGTCCGTCCGATAAAGGGGACAGCTTTACTCAGAAACTACTACAGATATAGTAACCAAATTTGGTGTGCAGCTTCAGACCATAAAGACCTTGATCGAGTTCGAAAATAAGAAGCGCACGATTGGCGGGGGATGTTATAGACCATGTCGACTTGTTATCCCCCGCCAACACGAAGTAGGAGGGGGATATAGGTTTGACCTCTGTCCATCCTTCCGTCCGTCTGTCTGAGATAAAGGGGACACAGCTTTACTCAGAAACGACAACAGATACCGTTACCAAATTTGGTTTGTAGCTTCAGACCATAAAGGCCTTGATCGAGTTTGAAAATAAGAAGCGCACGATTGGCGGGGAATGTTGTGAACCATGTCGACTTGTTGTTAGGACACTTTTTGGTTCTTTGTGCAAAATTACCATATAACTGAAATGAGGACCCTTAAAAAAAAAAGAACTTCCTAATGCGCTTCGCATTGTCGTTTTACTGCTTTTAGGATAAGCTAGCAAAACTGAAACTAATAAAGTTGTTTACTTCTTTAGTAAGTAATACATGGGATTCGAGACTCCTCTTCTCTGTGACGTTGGGCGACTGCCGTCAAAGGTCAAGTTGCAAATTGTGGTCTCTCGCATATAAAGGCTTTGTTTAACAGATAAATAAATAAAGAAATAAATACTTAAATGCTTGAATAAATACAACCCCAATTCCGAAATAATTGGGATCACGTGTAAATTGTAAATAAAATCAAAATGCCAAGACTTTCAGATCTCATGAGCAATATGCTATTTACAATCGAACATAGATAATATTTCAAATGCTGAAACTGAGACATTTTACATTTTTATTCACAAAAGGAGCTTTATTTCAAATTTTCTATCTGCAACAGGTCCCAAAAAAGTTGGGACACAGGCAAAAAAAGGGCCAAAAAAGCAATTAATATATAAGAGAATCAGCTGAAAGAACATTTAGCAAGTAATTCAGTTAAACTGGCATCAGGTATGTGACTGGCTAGAAAGGGATGTCTTAGAGAAGCTGAGTGTCCCAGAAGTAAAGATGGCCAGAGGCTCTCCAAACTGCGAAGGTTTGCGTAAAAAAATTGTGGAATACTTTAAAAATAATGTTCCTCGACGTCAAATTGCAAATGCTTTAAAAGTCTCATCATCGACAGTGCATACCATCATCAAAAGATTCAGAGAAACTGGAAAAATCTCTGCGCATAAGGGACAAGGCCGAAGACCTTTACTGGATACCCGTGATCTTCGGGCCCTCCTGCATCATTCATCGGCAAGATTCTGTCATTGACATTACTGAATGGGCCCAGGAATACTTCAAGAAACCACTGTCTGTAAACACAGTTGTGTTGCGGGGTCCTGACAGTATTGTTTATGGTTTTAACAGTTTCATGTGCCAGATTCCATAGTCCATGTTCATAGTTCATGTCACAGTTTTAACAGTTTCTTGTATCAGGTTTTTGCATTTCATAGTTCACATTCATTGTCCATGTTTTTAATTTTCCGGATTTTGTCTTTTGCCAGGTCTGCCCAGCCACTCCACCGCTTGTCTGCGCTCCGCCCCGTGCCTTGGTTGTTGCACATTTCAGAGCTCTGGTTGGCTTTGGTATTTCTCCCTTCCTTCTGTGCTGTGCTGATTTGGGGCTGTCTAAGCTTAATTGGCAATTAACTGTTTTTAAGTTACCAACATTTACTAACATTCACTGGGTGGTGTAATTCTTAGATAGGCACATTACTAACATTACTAATTTAGACAGGGAGTTTATTGTCACGATTCCTGCTTTACTATTTCAAGTCTTGCTGTGCTTTTCTGTTCTAAACATTCATGCTGCTTTCAAACTGCATACTTAATTGGTACTTAAGCTGAGCACGCTCATTCCCTTAATGAGCAAGTCTTGTCATCCAATCTCTGTCCATGTCCAATGATCTTGCCATGCCTCTTGTTCTCCTTCTCCAGGTGTTGCCCCTCATGTCTTGATTTCTTAGCCTTTATCTGGGTGCGGTGGAAGTTGGCTGGCAGACAGTGTCTCAAGTTTCCAGTCTTGTTCAAGTCTCTTGATCATGATTATAGTTCTGGTCTTGTATTTAGCATTCTGTTTTCTTGTCATTGATATCTTTAGTCTTTTATTTTTTGGATTTCTGCCTGGAGTTTCCAGTGGCTTTTTGTTTTGTTGTTTTTTTGGTCTTTTTGTTCCTAGCTCTGTGAAGCTTTTAGTTTGTATTTTGCAACCCTTTGGGCCAAGTTTTTGTTGGCCCCCGTGCCAGTTTTGTTTTGTTACTCTAAACTCCTTTATTTCCCTTCACCTCGCTCCTGGTGTCTACCTGATCTCGCATCAACAGTCCACTGTGCCATCCACAGATTCCACCTAAAACTCTATCATGCAAAAAGGAAGCCATTATTGAGCATGATCCAGAAGTGCCGCTGTGTTCTACAGGCCAAGGCTCATTTAAAATGGACTATAGCAAAGTGCCAGTGTGTCCTGTAGTCAGACGAGTCCAAATTTGACATTCTTATTGGAAATCATGGGCGTTGTGTCCGCCAAGCTAAGGAGGAGACAGACTTCCCCCTCCTGTTATCAGCGTTCAGTTCAAAAGCCAGCATCTCTGATGGTATGGGGATGCATTAGTGCATACGGTGTGGGACAGTTGCATGTTTTAAAAAGCGCCATGAATGCTGAATGATATATATAAGATTTTATGCTCCCCTACAGAGAACATCTATTCCAGGAAAGGCCTTGTGTATTTCAGCAGGACAATGCAAAACTACATACTACAGCTCTTACAACAGCATAGCTTTGTAGAAGAAGAGTCCGTGAGTTGAACTATCCTGCCTGCAGTCCTGATTTTTCACCGATTGAGAGCATTTGGCGCATAATTAATCAAAAAGTCCGTCAAAGGAGACCCAAAACTCTCCAGCAGCTGGAAGCCTGTATTAACCAAGAGTGGGATCAAATTCTAATGGCTAAACGCAAGAAACCTGTCTCCTCAATGCCCAGACGCCTCCACTCTGTGTTAAAAAGAAAAGGGGATGCTACACCATGGAAAACGGGCCCCTGTCCTGACTTGTTTTAAGACCTGTAGCAGTCATCAAATTTGAAATAAGTTCATTTTGTGGATAAAATTGTGCAATTTCCTCAGTTTTAACATCTATGTTATCTCTGTTTTATTGTGAATAAAATACTGGCTGGTGTGATTTGAAAGTCATTGTGCTATGATTTTATTCACAATTTACAATTTGTCCCAACTATTTCGGAATTGGGGTCATAAATAAATAATAATAAACAACTAAATTGTCAAATTTTTTCCCCTCAGCTGCCGCTCCATCTTTGAGTCCAACATGCCCTTCCAACGCCGGACCCCCAGATAAACATTATACAGGTACTACTAGAAATCATTTTTACCCCCTTCTTTTTTATAAACCTTTTACAGGGCAGCTGCCATTTTAGATTACCCACTATTATGGCGATCTGTCCAAAAAAAAATTCTCATCACCCGTTGACCAATCATGTATTGCATTAAATCAAGGAATGCTCGTGGTGATTGGCTGTGAGCCAAACCGTACAAGTCGAGTCATTATTTTTTTCTAGATCTGGGTACGATTCTCAATACCAAGCTCGAGCGTGCTGCTACAGTGAGATAAGGTTTCACCCAAATATATTTTTTAAATAAGCATAAAAGCCTTCCATAGTGGGCGAATTGTTATTCGTGGCGGCCCACCATCAATAAATGAATGTCCGAGAAACCCTGTATATATGATTGTGCATGTGTGTGCATAATGCTTTTCTGAGTTCTTTTCCATTTGCAAAACTGTTTAATGTGCCATTTGTCTCCCAGTGCTGGGATAAAGAGCATTCTTTCGTACCATCAATAAGACTTGAGAGGACCAGCTCTGGACCTATTCCATGCTCTAGTAAAATCAGTTTAAAATGGTTATATCGTTTAAAGGTGCAGTTTGAAGCATTTGGCCGTTTTGCATGTATGCATTTCCTGGGATATCCACTGGCAGAGCTATTGGGCATTCATTCATTCTCTAAAGCCATTCTCTACTCTTCGGAATAGGCCATTTTTCTACCATGGTCTTGATTCTGATTGAATGTCTTCTTTTAATGGACAAAATGCAGCCAAAAAAAATAATTTTTAGCAAATTCAGTACCTTTAGCTAGCAAATATTTTGTTTTAGTTGTTTATATAAAAATTTTTTTTTTAAAAAATCGCTGGCTACTAGACATCCGCTATTGAAACGTCAAAAGATAGCCTCCCCTCTTTGCCATGAAAAGCAGCCATATAACCAATCCATTTTCTGTGACACAATGAACAGGAGCAGACAAGGCACATACCTCAATGTCACAGAAAAGTGATGCAAGCGATGCCCTGGTCTAAAGAGGTTTAAATGCTCAATAACTCATATCTATGGGTCATTTCATGAAAATTCAACAAGTGCCCCCCCACCCGACCCCCTCAGATTCGGCAAATATCTTTAAATATATTGTTGATATTATATATTTTATGAATCTTTGCCAAATTTTACTTTCATCCTCAGAATATTTTTTGACTGATGGGCCCTCATTTCCTACGGCAAGCCGCTGCCAATGGCGCAGCAAATTCTACCATTCCTTAAAGTTAGCCCGTCCCAGCGGCATGGATGACCATTCGCAGTCGGATGAAAACACAAAATCCGTTGACAATCGTGGTCATGGGGCACCTGTACTTCAATACTTTAAAGTGTGTAATTTTTGGGAAAAGTATTCCGTACAAATGCAACAATTTTATATTAAAGTACTCCATAGGGAATGAGTTAAAGTGCATGGGAGTAAGGGCCTGTCATTCGCATAATTTTTCTGGGGCATTTTCAAGCCATCATACGTTTGTATCTGTTAAAGATAACCACCTGAGATTTTCAGCACTGAAAAACATGTTTGAGCAGTGTTTAATATTGTATTCAAATCAGTGTCATGTCATTTTTAGGTGCCAGGATCTTAGCCTAAAATATGAATTTTCTTCAGTTTCTTCTGTCACCAACTTTAAGGCACCAATATCATAGCAAATATAGATGTCCCCACAACATAACTGCATCACATTAATCACTGTAATATATATTATTAAAAACAGGCCTTGCTACCATGGATTGTGGAAAATAAGCCCATCTTTGATAATTATTTTTACATTGTAGGAATAAAGGCCAGAAGATTAGCTTAACAAAATGTAGGTAAAAATGAGATCTTTCTAATGATCAAACCTATTTTGACCAACCTATCCCACATGGTGATATGACCCATGAAAGTTTTCCATTTCAATTTTTTCAAAATCTCTGATGAATTATCAGGAAATTCATGACCAATGAATTACGTACGACGTCGTGAGACGTCGAAACGTCAGTCTCTCCCTGTTCTATTAAAGTGAATTCTGTCCTGAGCTCTGTGTGCTCCAGCTTCCCTTTACTAGATTAGTACCATGCTGGGAATTTTTCTGGTATGGTGCATTCTTCTATTGACTGTCCTTGCTATTGAGCACCTACCGAGGCCCTTTTTCAATAGCAGGCTTTGAGCGCGCTTGTTTTCTAGGAAAATTACATCCATGATGTGTGGTGATTCCATATTTTTTGCCAGGGGTTGTAGTTATATATAGCGTAAATATAGCGTAAATATTTAACAAAATTGATGGAATAAAAGTAAACTTGATATAACTTAGGATGCCATCGCGGCAGCACTGCGTCGCAATGACAGACAGGTGCCACGGAGGCGGTGCTATCCTCTAATGGAAAAGCAACCCAAAAAAGTACCCGGTGCCGAGTAGAGTAGATTAGAGTAGAGCCTGTACCATGTTGTGGAAAAGTGCCATAAGTGTGAGCACTGCTCAAGTGCAAGAGGAAAGGCTGAATGCCTATAGTTTTCACTAGCGGTTAGATCAAAGAATACCTCCCCCCGGTAAAGATGTGTGGTCATGTGGAGTTGGTCAGTTAAGGAAACCACATGTGGCCACGAACTATGTTTTCTTACGTGGTGCCACGTTGTGATCACTGCCGGCAGTTAAAAGGCTTACAGCATTAATCTCGAGAAACAACAAGTTCGTCTGGCGGTACAGTAGCGATACAAAGACGGCAGGACATTGGTTAGTTGGGGACAGTTCCTGCAATTTTTTCCATTTTGTTGTGAGCTGTATGGTACACCACAACTAATCCCAAAGCACAAGCTCCAATATATTCTAAACCATATAAATAAGCCACAGAGATATGGGGATAATTTTCTGTGGAGTGAGGAAACAAAACTGGAATATTTCAGGCTTTTGAATCAATGGTATGTCTGCAGGAGGAATGTAAGAAGCAAATGTTGAAAAGTACACTCTGGCTACAGTGAAGAATTGTCTGGGTTTTTTGATGCTCAGCGGCTGCCAAGACTCCTCTGGCACTGGAAATCTGCGAAGTGTGGAGGGCAAGATGGATTCAGTCAAGTACCAGGATATCCAAGGAGAAAATGTCATTCCGTCTGTTGGGAAGCTGATGCTTGGCCATCATTGGACCTTCCAAAAGGACAATGATCCTAAGCATACCTCAACATCTACCGAAGCTTGGTTTCAGAAGAAGTCTGGGAAGATTCTAGAGTGCCCATCACAGTCGCCACATTTGAACCCAATAACAAAGTCTCTGGTAGAATTTGAAGAACACAGTTGCAGCATGCAAACCCTAGAATATTAGTGAACTGGGGGCCATTATCCATGAGGTAAGATAAGATTGCTTGGGAACGCTACCAAAAGCTGACATCTGCCTGTTCATCACTTTTCCAGCAGGTCACAGCAGCAAAAGGGTGCTCTACTAGGTATTAAAGATGCATTTCATGAAGTGGTTGAATAATTTTAAGCTTGCAGTCGTCATTAAAAGTGGCATTTTGTGTTGGAGAAGCCACTTGTAATACAAAACCCAAAACCAGTAAAGTTGGCACGTGATGTAAATCGTAGATAAAAACAGAATACAATGATTTGCAAATCCTTTTCAACTTATATTCAATTGAATACACTGCAAAGACAAGATGTTTAATGTTCAAACTGAGAAACTTAATAATTATTGGCAAAAAAAAATAATAAACTTAGAATTTAAAGGCAGCAACGCATTGCAATAAAGTTGGCACAGGGGCCTTTGTGCCACTGTGTTACATCACCTTTCCTTTTAACCACACTCAGTAAACGTTTGGGAACTGAGGAGACCAATTTTTGAAGCTTTTCAGGTGGAACTCTTTCCCATTCTTGCTTGATGTACAGCTTAAGTTGTTCAACAGTCCGGGGTCTCCGTTATCGTATTTTGCGCTTCATAATGCGCCACACATTTTCAATGGGAGATAGGTCTGGACTACAGGCAGGCCATTCTAGTACCCCCACGGAGCCATGCTGTTGTAACACGTGCAGAATGTGGCTTGGCATTGTCTTGCTGAAATAAGCAGGGGCGTCCATGAAAAAGACGTTGCTTGGATGGCAACATATGTTGCTCCAAAACCTGTATGTACCTTTCAGTATTAATGGTGCCATCACATATGCGTAAGTTGCCCATGCCTTGGGCACTAATACACCCCCATACCATCACAGATGCTGGCTTTTGAACTTTGCGCCTATAACAGTCTGGATGGTTTTTTTCCTCTTTGGTCCGGAGGACACGACGTCCACAGTTTCCAAAAACAATTAGTTGTGGACTCGTCAGACCACAGAACGCTTTTCCACTTTGCATCAGTCCATTTTAGTTGAGCTTGGGCCCAGCGAAGCCGGCGGCGTTTCTGGGTGCTGTTGATAAATGGCTTTCGCTTTGCATTGAAGAGTTTTAACTTGCACTTGCAGATGTAGCGACGAACTGTAGTTACTGACAGTGGATTTCTGAAGTGTTCCTGAGCCCATGTGGTGATGTCCTTTACATACTGATGTTGGTTTTTGATGCAGTACTGCCTGAGGGATCGAAAGTCACGGGCATTCAATGTTGGTTTTCGGCCTTGTTGCTTACGTGCAGTGATTTCTCCAGATTCTCGGAATGTTTTGACGATGTTACGGACCGTAGATGATGAAATCCCTAAATTTCTTGCAATAGCTCGTTGAGGAATGTTGTTTTTAAACTGTTCGACAATCAGCTCACGCACTTGCTCACTAAGTGGTGCGCCTTGCCCCATCCTTGTTTGTGAATGACTGAGCATTTCAGGGAAGCTGCTTTTATACCCAATCATGGCAACCACTTGTTCCCAATTAGCCCGTTCACCTGTGGGATGTTCCAAATAAGTGTTTGAGCATTCCTCAACTCTCTGTCTTTTTTGCCACTTGTGCCAGCTTTTTTGAAACTTTGCAGGCATCAAATTCCAAATGAGCTAATATTTGCAAAAAATTACAAAGTTTACCTGTTCGACCCTTAAGTAACTTGTCTTTGCAGTGCATTCCATTGAATATAGGTTGAAAAGGATTTGCAAATCATTGTATTCTGTTTTTATTTACGATTTATACAACGTGCCAACTTCACTGGTTTTGGGTTTTGTATTTGTTGTGTTGAGCCTGTTAACCCCTTTCTGCAGATATAGACGCCTGCGTCGATAGACCTGGAAATTTAAACATGCTTTTACTGTACTCGATCACTAGATGGCACCCCCGGATCAGTTATTGAATGTTCAGAAGCAAGCAGACCTCGAACGCGGTTCTGAATATGGGGAAGTTCACTCCGCTCCCTGTTTTTCAAGAGCTGCATGAATTAAACTCCTCAGCTAAGCCTGATGAGCAAACTGGTCAGTATCCTTGCCCATAGTATCGAACCAGCAGTTTAAAAAAACGATATCTTGACACAGAAAAAATTGTTATCCTTTGTAGCAACCAGTTTAGCCACAGTGAGTCAGTTTTCTGAGGCAAAAAAATCGACATGGTATTGATTCACTCACATTCTACTGTCAATTACAGTTGTCACATACAAAAAAATTCGTTGTTCCCTACCGTGGCTTTGCGCGTAGATTCCTTCATTGACAAATCCAGCGCTTCCTTATATCCACCCAAGTACTGGCGTTGATAGCCAATCACTCAACCATACACTCAGGGTCTTCTGCGTAATTGTAGAGTTACACTTCCTGCCCTCGTGAAGTTTCCCTGGTAACAATGTTTTGATTGGCTCGTTTCATATCCAATTCCCGAGTGTTTAAACATTTTAGTGTAAAGTGAAACACATTGATTGGACAAACACAGAGCATACAAACTAATGCGTATCAGCAGGCTCGGTTGTATCCTGTCTACGTTATGCACATTACGCGGCTAAAATAGACGCCATTTATATAAAACAGGTTCGCAAAACTGGCCTTGAAGTGTTCAGTTACATTTACAGGATTTAAATTAGATAAGGACATGGTCAGTTGGAATTATTTCGAATGAAACCGGACTGGTGGGTTCTTGCTACTGGATCGGTCTCTGGAGGAGGGATTCATGAAAGAGGTCAGGCTGCTACTTTTTTTTTTTTTTTTTTGGTTTCGTTTTGGAATGTATACATACTCGACAAAGTCGAATGTCGAGGTTTTTTCCTGGTTAAAACGCGAACTGCCCGTGCATTCGGATGGACCCCCTGGTACGTGCATTGCACGTTTCTTTTGAATCGGGAGAGGCAATGGAATGTTTGATATTCCATGAAAGTGGAGTGTCTGTTCTGTTAAAATAAGGTATATTTCAGAATCCAGATATTACTGAGTTAGTGAGGTGTACTTGTTCCTTATAAGTGTTGAAATGGGTTCGTGAGCTTAGAAGAGGGGACTGGTAGCTTCCATTACAGGTCAATCCACTTATCGTGACTTTCAAGATTGAGGCGACTGGAAACTACTTCAAGGTACGGTTTGCATAAACAGTCTTTTTTAATAAACTACCTGTGCATTTTCAAAGTTCTCAGCGCCTCGTTTTAAATGTCAGGGTCTTCGGAATTCTCCCAATGAAGTGTGGAGCTACAAAAGTACTTTGAGCCTTGTTAATGAGAACCAATGAGAACCATAGCTGATGCTCTTGCTACCGAAGCCAGCCTGACTAGCATAATCCATAAGAAAAAATATGTATATAGCTATAGCCAAAAAACCCAATAAAACGTGTCATCTTTGCTCATCTTGTTGATTAGCGAAATGGAATTACACCATAGGCTATTAAACTTCACATTGCGGATCATTCACTGGGCATTTTTTTGCACAATTTAATTGTTTAAGTGCTGGGCCATTAAAACCGAAAGCTGAATGGCCAAGTTGAGTGAATGGTGTTTATGTTCATGCAGCTTCGAAAGTTGTGAATTGCAATTTAAGACATCGGGCTCTAAATTCGTAGACCAGGCGCGGCGAATGGGGGGAGCGCCGCGCTAACGGGGTGTGTCCAGGCGTATGTTGCAATTTCATGCCCAGCCTGGCGCAAGTACTCCTTTGTCTCGCCTCTGTCCTGTCCATGCCTACATAAAATAGAATTAACTTAGCTGAATCTTACCTGCTCAGGAGAAAATTAGCTATTTCGGCGTCGGCCTTCAAATTCTTCTCTGCTTTCAGCCGTCTCCATCTTTCAAAGACATGTCCTATACAGATCCTTGTTTTATTTCTGACTTTGTCACAATGTATTTCGTAATCATAACCAGGCCTTTTAGGTTTAGAAACGTCAGATATTTCTGCTCTAAAATGATGGTAGCTGCAGCTCTGTGGTAACTGGCAACCTGGATGCCGAAATGCTACTGACTTTGTGATTGGGAAATAGGTGGAGGGCGGCGCAACAGGCCAAAACATGGAGCACTTTTAGAAAGTTGATAACCGTGTCCAGATTGAAGATTAGTCCAATCATGGGTTGGTAATCAAGATAATTAACCCACATGAGATGAACCCTGAAAGACAGGTACACTTTACATGCCATTAAAAAGTGCAACTTGAAAACATCACACAGAGACAAAAAGAAGCACATAATATTACAAGGACAAATGCTAGAGATATTCTCACACATTAAAACGCTATTTTTAAAGCTAAGGTGGCCAACCTCTAAGTTCTCAAAAAAAAAATGCGTGAGAGCAAAACATGGAGACTTACCCACCTCACTAAGTGAACCATCTAAAAATAAGAGAACACTGCAGAAAAAATCAAGTGCATATTTGTAAGATGGAGAAATTTAGAGGAACGGAGAAAATTAACTCCCTCATGACTGCCTTACCTTTTCCAATTTATAGGCAAATAAGCTTTATTATTGAGTATTCAGGAATGGCTTGCAGTTTTGGCATTTTTGTGATCGTTCAGGTTTTATTTTATAATGCGTATGCTAGCCATTTACATGGAAGTTGACAGGATTTACTAAATGTTACAAGCCGCATGTACAAGCCACAGAGCATCAGAAATAAAAATTCCAGAATTGTTCTAGAATGAGTTGGAAACGCAAGATGAATTTTCTACTGTTAATTAAAGTTTCTCCTCAAATTTCCTCATTTTTTTTTAGCTTGTCCACATGACCCAATCGTGCCTTGAATTTTGGCATTTTTGGGCAATTTTTTTTATCGTAAACATTTGCTGGCTCAAGTCACTCGTAAACTACAGAGAGGAGATTGGCCCCCTTAAACCCAATCCAAAGTGTTGTATCTACTGAGGATGAGGCTGCAATATGAACCCCTGATTATGCATATTTTGGTCAAGCTGACAAAATGAAAATCAAATAAAAATGTTGGTTCTGTAAAAATAGTCATTTTTCACAGCCTATTACAGGAAAATGAAAAGATGTATGCAAAATCTGACAGGAGATTAATTCATTTCAAGTAAATTTCTATATGGGCACCCATTGCCGTTAATTTAGGAGCACTGGAAAGTGTATTTGTATCCCTTCAAAATTGCTTGTAATTCATTGCTACATTCGCAAGTAACTAGAGACTGCCTCCTTAAGTTGGAAATTACTCCATGAAAAACTGGAGTCAGAACTTCAGACATGGTATTTGACTATTTGAAATGATGGAAAAAACCAATGATTTTTTTTCAAAAATTTCTGAGACGGTGTGGGGAAAACTTTCCAAAAACTGGTCCACTTGGCATGGAATGATCCCAAAGCAAAATTTCAGATTTCAGCCTTTAAAAATTGTTGACAATTTTTAGTTGCCAATGACCTTCAATTGTCAACTACATAATGAATGATTAACTTTTGAAGGGATAGGATGAGTAAAAATTAAGCACTTTAAGGGTTCAGAAAAATCAACAGCTTGCAAAAATTCTAAGATCGCAATTGCAAAAGAAAAACTAGCATACACAGTGGGGCGCCAGGACCAAGTTCAAGAATTGCAAAGAAATAAAACAACTTGCTTCAATTTATTGGCCTGCCCAGCAGAAGTGACACAGAAAATAGGCATTAAGTTGGCACAATCAGCAGAAATTGAGAAATTGGGTAGAAACTACTTGGAAATAAATGGCAAGAACTCACTGCAGTTTGGTGGCCTGCTCTCCTTTCTTACCGTAAAATTATTAAATAATGTTGGAGAAATTTTCTAAAAACTTTGAGGTAATTTGGGGGAAATTTCCACTCATTATCACCCATTTACTTACATCTTTTTTAACCATAAAATTATTAAATAATTTTGGGGAAATAAAAAATTTGAGGTAATCTGGGGATAAATTTCTGCTATTAAACCACTTTACCATGAAATTCCCAGACCTGTAAAATGAAGTGTTACCGAAAAGCCAAATAAAGCCCAGCAATAAACACATGAACGGAAGAAAGGTTACAGTGGACTAAGGAGAAGTACTCATGAAATGTGGGTAATTGAATGAAAATTATATTCAGTGATGAATCAAGAATCCGTATTGGCCAAGGCGATGATGCTGAAAATTTTGTCTAATGTCGCTCCAATGAAACATACTATATAGATGACTGCCTGAAGAAAGCAAGCAAATTGCCCCATTCATTTAGGATCGGAGGTTGCATGTCAGGTGAAGGACCAAGAGGGGTGGCAATCATTACCTCAACAGTCAATGTACAGGTGAACGCTGACATTTAGGACAATTATCTCGTTCCATCACTAGAAAATAGGTTTAGTGATGATGAAGTCATTTTTCAGGATCTCATCAGAGAGAAAAGAATGTAAAAACTTTTCTTCAGGGACGGCAAATCAACCGAATAACATGGCCAGCAAAGTGTCCGGACCTCAGTCCAATTGAGAATTTTGGAAATTAAAAAAATGTTCCCAACAGCCATTCATCCCGCAAAACTGATCTGTCAACTACTATTTGATAGTTTGATCCAACTTGTAGGAGAATATTGTTTTACATGAGTGAAGACTGTGCGTCAAAGAATTTATGCCATCATATAAGCACTATGAGGAACAACAAAGCAGTAATTCAGATTTTCCTGTGGCTGATTCTGTAATATTTTCCTCAACCTTGAGTGGTTCCATATTTTTGCCTCTACTTGACCTGGGAAAAAAATACGCCATTAATTTAAATAATTAAATCGACTTTGTTTGAGGTTTGTTTCATGGCGTCAGACTGTTCAACGATTGAATACAATTATTTTTGTTTCATATCTGCAATTTTTTTTTTTATTTGCTATGATGTAGAAAAAATCTGGATGAAATCCTCTAAGAGTGGTGATTCCACAATTTTTGCTATGGGATCTGTGTCAAGATTATAGCTATTCACTCCATTGAAATGACATACATTGAGTCAAAAAGGAAACTTCACACTCATAAATTTGTAAATATTTTCTTAAAACTTTTATTCAAAGAGTTTTTATCATCACTGGGGGAAAATTTCCGGTGGAACTGGTTACATTATGGACATTATTTTTATGATACACCCTCTTGAATGAGTACAGAATTATTTAAAATCTCATTTCTTGTATGTTCAACTTATCGACCTCCAAACGAGTGTGAAGTTTTTATTTTGGCTGTATATTTCATACAACATTTATTTAGAATAGCATCACACTCATTAATTTGACTACTCAGAAAAAGTTACCTATAAAAGGATGCAGTTGGTAATGTTTATTCTGTTCTCATTACTCAGACTAAAGGCCCATTTATGCTCAACTTTAAATATGAATCCGGATACGGATGGAGCCTGTTACGATTTTAGGGGGAAAACACTAGGAACACTGGGAAACTCTGAAAACACGGAACACTGGACTCGGAACACACTGGAACTGGAGGACAAAAGGGGAGAGACGCCAGATGCGGGGATCCAAAAATAATTAATTCAATAAACAGAGAACCAGAAAAGGGGGGGGGGAAACGGGGCACTCCGGCCAACGGAAACACAGTGCTACAGCACTGAAGGAGGGAGAACTAAGGAATCCAAAAACCAGACACACTAGGGGGCAGACTCGGAAAAGGAGCTAGGGAACACTCGGAACAGGAGCTAGGGAACACTCGGAACAGGCAGAGGGCAGGCACAAGACGAGACAGTGGGCACAGCTGGCAAATGGCTAACTCGGATGGCACAGCAAGCCGAGAGAAGGGTCAGGGAGAACATCAGGAGGGGGGCAGACAGGATGGAAGGGATGCTGGCACGGACGCCGGCGAAGGCGGCCGGCACACAGGGGGCACTGGAGACGGCGAAGGCGGCCGGCACACAGGGGGCACTGGAGACGTCGAAGGCAACTGGCACACAGGGGGCACTGGAGACGGCGAAGGCGACTGGCACACAGGGGGCACTGGAGACGGCAAAGGGGGCTGACACACTGGGCACTGGAGACGGCGAAGGGGGGCTGGCACACTGGGCACTGGAGACGGCGAAGGGGGTTGGTACACTGGGCACAGGACAGGTGGCACACAGGGCTCAGGAGACGGCGAAGGGGACTGGCACACTGGGCACAGGACAGGTGGCACACAGGGCTCTGGAGACGGGGGGCACCAGGGGCTGAGCAGCAGGAAGGGTAGGCTGGGCTGGGAATGCGCTGAAGAACACACAGAAGAGATGAGGGGACCAGAGTGAAAGTGCATAGGGCCGGGAGTGGTGTGAAGCAGGCGGGAGCGAAGTCAGATCTGGTACTGGCTTGCTGCAGGGGGACTGATATAGGGCAGGTGCACGGACAGACACAGGTGCAGGAACTTAATATAATTAACGAGGGGTGGAACATGAGGGAAACCAATTACATGAAACCGATAAACATTAACGCACAGAGGAGGATCACAAGACAATCCCAAAAACGGGATAAATAAACTGAATAAAAAGACTCCCAAGTGTACAGAATAGGAGCCAGAATAGATAATGAGAATGCAGAGGTTCTGCAAGAAAACAACAAAGCCAGTGAATAGAAAAGCAAGAGGTGGAGACTAGAACTGGGCGACTGCTGAGAGATCATTAGTCAATTAGTAAGTGCAGCTATACAATCCCGGGTGCTTGTTAGTAAGTTATTATTATATACAATGTTAGTTTGGTTAGTGATTTTATAAAACAACAAACTTTTAGTAGGGGTTAGTAAAATAGAACAGCAAGGGGAAATTAGTAAACGAGAACGGAAGGAAGGCTGAAACCCAGAATCCATTAAATCACCCGAAACAGTGTCACAAATAAGACAGAAACTGCTACAAACAATGACGCGACCGGGGAGAAAGCAAAGACAGTGCATGGGTAAAACGTGTACTGGACTAACACCAGAGAGGAATAAAATGTGAACACTGAGACTTGGACTAAAAAACTGACATCACCAAAATAATAAAAACCTAAAATTGACTAACCAGACACACAAAGCCTTCTGTCCGTGCTCTGCGTTCATTTCGTCGTATTTCTGCACGTTTCCATAAAACTTACGGATAAGGGCCAAACGGAGCAGTGCCACCAGATACCGTGGGGGTAGTGTTGCTGATGGTAAAGATATGGGTCATTCCATACTAAACTGTAAAAATGTGTTACAATGGTGATGAAAATTCAAATAAACCTTTTCCAGAGTTTTTCTTTGCAGTGGAGAAATCTCATCCATGGGCATCACAAATAAGCAAGCAAGAATAAAAAACCGAGTGATTGCTTCATTTCAGTGACCCCATAATGTACTAATGTGGCAGGCATTGTGGGTGTAACGAGGACACAAAAGTGAATTCCTGAAAATCAGATACATTTCAAAGACAATTCTTTTGTATGATAAATGGCTTCAGTCTATCAGTAACATTTATGGAGAATTACGGCCAGTCATTGTTTTTCATGTTTATTGTCCTCAATGTTTGTATTCCGGTCACCTGGCTTCAGTGCAAAGCATTGTTAAAATTTTGTAACTGGTTACCAGTTGCTGTAAATCACCAAAGGAATCTACTAGTTTATTCACAAGAAGGCATTTCAAAGAATAAGGATGAAATAATAAATCAGGTGGCAAAGTAGGGTCATTTTCTCATAGACTTCAGTAGCATTGAACTTCTTTTTGCAACCACCAACGTCCCCATCTGCTGGCCATTAAATATAAAGCAAATTTTTTGAGATTTTGGCATCAGCCTCACTTTTTAGATCTGTGTGCTGCGTCCATAGGACACAATCTACGCATATTTCATAGTGTTGTCATGAACGTAACATGATATTAGGATGCGGAAAAATGTTCTTTTTTTAATCATTTTTTAAAGCATGGTATATATGATTGTCTGACACCTTATGAAATTTTGATGCAGGAAATGAGTACGTTAGATTGCCTCGGTCATCTATACTCCATTTGCTTGCATTATGCAAATTAACCCACAGGTCTGGATGTAACAGATGAGGACGCAACTGGTTGCGCCCACAACGGTCATTTCAAAGTGCATTTCTGATCAGACGAGTCCCTGTCATTTAGTACAGATAATTGATTTCTTTATTATGGGTATTTCTCTGCAATGTTTGATTTTACTTTGTTTCAGAGTATCAGACATGTCAAGAGAATTTCATGAAGTTGGCTGCCAAATTTTGTAACAAAATATGGCTTTCACAATGCCTTGGCTGACATCAGGACACCACTTTTTCTGCTGTGTTGTTGAACATGAGACTCTGTTTTCTTATGTATATCTTTCAATCCGGGAGTGAATAAATATGAACAATGCAAATAATTTAATTCTCTAAGAAAAAATTTTATTGACCATTCTTATACACAGTGAATTGTACAGTTTAGTATGGAATGACCCATATAGATCTATGAGCAAGACACGATGAAGAAAACTCCGCCCAGATGTTTGTCCAGAACTTTTCACTGTGAGCTGCCCCTTAGTGGATTTTTAGCCGAACATCCATGCAAACACAAAAGACGCATGGAAGTATGTGGGCAGAGATGTAGACAACGTTTCGAATTGACTTATTTTCATTCGTACAGGGAGCATAAATGATTTTAAGAGTACATGGAAGTGCATAGAAAAAAAAGATTTCCTTTTTTCAGATGAAATTTCTGCACAGCCCTGTCGGAGGCGTTAGGTTGCTTTGGCAGCCATTTCTCTCATACCAATATGGCTCATTTGCACAATTACAGAAGGATGAAACAGTGTATTTTTTAGTATACTGGAGCAATGAAAAGTGGAAATGTGGCTTTGAAACCATCTGAAAACACTAAAGTAATAAATTACATCTCAGACTTAGTCTGATTTTTATAAATAAAATATATAACAATATCAATATATCGGGTATGTAATGTAGCGATCAGGAACCAGTCGCGAGAACCAGGAAATGCAGTGAACTTACTTTATTAATAAAGGGGAGGACCCCCGCAGGGCAGAAGGCAAAAGTAGAGTCCACAATCCAAAAGTCAAGATCCAGTTGGGCAAAAATAGAATCAAAAACCAATGCAGCAATCACAGTAATCGTAGTCGGACAGAAATGGGTCTGGTACACAGAAATAGTACTATCAAAGAAGCAAAGCCAGAATCCACAGGACGTAATCCGAATCGTTACCAGGGCAGCAAACAGAGGTCCCATAGTCGGGCAGAAAATGGTCAAAACACACAGATGCAACAATAATCCAAAATCACAAAGGCAAAAATCGAAAGTCGGACAATCCAATCAGAAAGATAAACATTGAGTAATCAAGGCGAGAAACGCAGCACGAGAAGACTAGGGAAAATGATCTGACACTGGAAGTGCTTGAACAGACATCTTAAATACACATCCGGGGAGAACACATGACCAGGGAGAAACAGGCAATGATACAATAATCCGGAGTGACACATGAGGAATAAACTAATTACATGAATCTGGCCAAAGCCAAAACGCAGACAGGGATCACAAGACAAACCTATGTACAAAACAACAGCTCTGGTTAAGGTGTACAAAAGTGCATAGTTTAAAGTAAAGGAAAGCATAAAGGGTAAGTGGAGATCCACAGAAGCTGCAGCAGAGATAATCAGGGATAGGCAAGGAGGCGGAGACTAGAATTGGGCGACTGCTGAGAGATCGTTAGTCAATTAGTATGTGCAGCTATACAATCTCGAGTGCATGTTAGTAAGTTAGTAAAAATATACAATGTTAATATGGGTTAGTAATTAAACGAGAACAACAAACTGTTAGTATGGGTTAGTAGATAGCAGAGGAAGGAAGCACACGAGATAATGAAAGAAGGTTGAAACCCAGAAACCAATGTATCACCCGAATGAGTGGCACGCAAGACAAGGGACCGTGGGCAAAGACCTACATGAGACAAAACAGGGTAGACGAAGTGCAATGCATGGGAAGGAAAACATGGCAAGATAACTAATGATCTAAACATGAAAAATAATAAAACAAGGAAATCCAAACTACCAAAATACAATACATAATCCTAAGAATGGTCAGTCAGAGCAATGGTCACTAAACACAGAAATCCATAAACATGGCAAAGCCAGGCACAGAGCTTAAACAAGACATGAGCATAATCCAGAATCACAACAGGGTATGCTTTTTTGTTAATTAATGAGACATTGCTGAGTATCAGTATTAATTTATTTCAATGAAAAAAATGAAAAAGGGATTATAAACGTCATAATAATATTTTGTAAATGTCAAATATGTTATATCCAATGGAGCAAGCTATGCACCAGCACTAACTTCAGATCATACTGGCAGTTAAAAGATCTTTCTGCCAAAGACCTCCGGAGTAACATAACATTAATACAATTAGCCACCAGATGGACAGCCTAAGAAGGTGTCTCAAGGTGGCAAAAGAAATTAGATTCTTAAATTACCATACAGATTAGGCTCCCCTAAAATATGAGCAGGCGTGATAGAGCTCTTCTCAGCCTGTGACTTGCATTTGTGATGTGTTCTCAGCCTCTCCTCCCCTTCAGTCTCTCCTTCGGGCTCATTCTCCTGCCATATCTGCTGAATGGGTTAGCAGCAGCATACTAAGTGGCAGGTGCCAGAGTCTAGGCTCTGTCTGTCTGCAATTTGATGCTGGCCTCCATTATGCACCATGCATGCAAACCTATTTCGACAGGGCAGTGCTACATGCAGCTGATCAAAGACCGGATAACTAAGCTTTTTATTGGATAAATAGTTCATTTATTTACCGCCACATAGATTAGTAGATGATGACAAAGCAACAATAATTGAACAATGTGTGAATAAAAACACAGAATTTTCCCCCGCAGGCATGAAAGTTTTTGGATCAACATATTAATGTTTTTTGCTGGTAGCAGTAAGCTTGCTTATGATACAAAATGTTTTTTCCAAAAAATGCAGATACAGATCTGTTGAACTGTCCTTGAGAAAATAGCTCTTTACAACATCAGAAACCCAGTCCTGGAAGGCCCTGTTCATATGCTGGTTTTCATCACAACCACAATGCCTGTTTCAGAAACAACATGAAAATTATTTTTCTCATTTGTGCCTATTTCATGTCTGGTTTGAAAAAGCTCAGAAACCGTATTATGTCACAGTCAACTATGCATGTTATAACTGTCCCGTATTCACAGTATGCTTGTGGTTTAAACTACAAACAATTGGAGCGAATAAAAATGGTCTTAAAAACATAAATTTAATGACGTTCCTCTTAGTTGACAAAACTGTGGACATCTCAAATATGAACCTTATCATTTCGCAAGTAATGAAGAAATTGATCTTCAGCATTAGTTAAATCCGGCACAGGAGTCAGGCTGGTCACAAACGTGTTTCTGTCTAATCATTCTTAACTTTAGCTCCTCCCACCCTGCTGGCGAGCTTAGAAAACCAAGGCAGTGTTCATTCATTTCTCTGGCTTTGTGCCCACACACCATTCCTACTCAGGTCTACTAAGTAATCTGCTTCCCATCTCCCCCCTCCTCCTTTTCAAATATCATTGTTCATCGCAGCAGCATTTGTTTATATTATGTTCCATAATTTAAACGTTAACAAGATTCTAAAGAATCTCAGGTTCTGCCGGGGGGATGTGATCTCAGGGACTGTCTGTGTCATGCTTAGTCAGATCGTTCCAGAACGGCACTTGAACAGAGTCATCACCAAACTCAAATGTAAGTTGTCCTGTGATAAATGGTTCAAATCTTACATAAGTGCCCTGACTGAATTGAGAGGGAAAGGAAATAATACGAGTCAAACCTGTGCTGTGTTAATACGTTTGAGGAGTGAAATTTTTTTAAAAGAAGGACCAAGAAACCATGTTCAACAACCCAAGAGAACGAGAAATCGGGTGTAAACACGAAGCCAGCTTTCTCATGGGTCCCCAGGAGTGTGTTGAGAAGCACTGTTTTACAACCACTAGAGCAAACAACTCAGAAACCCCTCCTGGTTCATCATTTCATCAGTTTATCCCTGGTTTTAGTATATAATCTTTCATACAACTTTTTTTTTACATTTAATTGCATGGGTTTTTGAGGATTACCTTAAATTGTCATTACACATGAATGGAACAGTGCATTATATTATGATACACCTATCCATGAACCTAGGTGTATTACTGTGGTAGCTCAGCATATGTTGAAATATACCGCCCTCTAGATTCTGACTGTTGTAAAAAAGATTAGTTGTGAGACAAAACACTGAAAACTGCCCTTTTTTTTTTTTTAATGTACAACCTTAGCCTCTTCCACCCGGAACTTGCCATCAGAGGGATTTTGTCCTGCTCACCTTGAAGCGCATTACTTCACCGAAACCATTCCCATTTAGGCTTCCCAGTAAGCAGCCAAGTGTTAATTCGTTCAGTTGCGAGGGTCAATCGCTCAAATTACTCTCAATTTCCCCTCAGCCTCCATTATTGTTCATTGCAGTGGTCATCAAGCATTTTCCCATTCACATTACTGGTGACATGAAATGTCAATGTCATTCAAAGCTTCTGAATTCCGGTTGCTCAAGAAAAGGTTTTTTTCCTGCATCAGAGTTTGATTGGCTTGATTCAAAGGAGAAAATGTTTAAAAATGCAGTTTTGCAGACTCAGGCTTGCGGGTTAAGTTTGCTTGCAAAAAAAAACTGTCTACAATCAGTAAGATGCAGATTAATTCTCACTCCGTTTCCAATAAAGAATCTGACAATTAATTGACTTAATTTGCTGAATAAGCAGTGTTGCCATGAAGTTCCTAAAGCCCAACGTCCCCCTGGCAGTAACGCCAGCATTACAGGATTGTCAAAGGACATGTTGTGAGTCTCTGACCCTTAAACGCATAATTGCTTCCAAGCTGTTCCTGTATAAGACCGCTTGATTAATAATCACATAATTTATTCACTGAATAATCAAAACCTGTGTTTATCAATAAAGCATCAAAAAATGACAGATCACTGAAGGGCTACAGTGACAATGTAGCCCTTAGATCTTTGAGAAGATCATTGAGGTCTAGAGTAGATCATTTAGAATTTCATGCTCAGATGAAGTGTACATGTGGTCGAGTTTATGACCCAGAAATGGAAAGTTTTAACCCCCAGCCATTTATACATTTTCAGTATTATGTTATTTAACAATTTAAATGCTGAATTTTCATGAAGATTTTTTTTATGTTCGCAGCCATTTTACTCAACCAAAATCATGAAAATAAACTGAAATACTGTACAATTTAATTCTAAATGCTAAAAGTGTCTTGACCCAGTTGAGCCATTCCCTTCCTCTCTGTGAAGCTGCAATCCTGAATTACAAAATCGTAAATAAGGGAGCAAAAAAATAGCCAGATTTAACTTCTGCGCAAAGGGGTTAAATAATCAGCCCAGTAAATTTTTCTTTAATGATTTCAACTAACATTTCCAATGCCTCTAATTGCATCTTTTTCAAGGTAAGTATGAATGATCATCAGAAACCCTTCAAATGGTGGGTGAAGTCTAGTAATTTAGATGTCAAGTCAAATTAGACTCATGAGGTCTGTTAGCTCTGTAAATATTAGAAGCCTTACACCAAACATATCATCACATTGTTGCTCCAAATGTCCGTCATGTGAAAAAAAGAAAGTGACCGGTGGTTCCTCCGACAGGCCATGGGTAAAAACAGTCTTCGATGACAGAAATTATGAATCATTCGTTTCATTATTATTTAGATAAACTGAATAGCAGCGTGTAACACTGGTTAAATTGGTATGGCTTAGTGCTGTAACAAGCTAGCTAAGTGCCACTCTCAAAAGTGAGGTAACGTTACTTTGGTTGCTAGTGTGCACGCAGTACCTTTGCATAATCATCATGTATCATTACTTTATTTACTGGCTAGTTGACTGTGAATTTAGGAACATTTCCAAGTTCAAATGCATAAGTCTCAATTAACTTGTTTTATTGCTAATATGAGACAACCACTCATGGAAGATCCTTCAATCACTGTTTGACTTCTAATCAAGATATTTTAACTTCACTTTTTATGAGAAAGGGTTTTAAGTGACTGTAACATTTTCCTTGAATGCATAAGGTAAAATGGGACAAAAAAATTATGCAAAAATGGGACGCACTTCTGAAATTAAACTTGCATCTTTCTGAGCTACCAGGTACCATAATATCATGAATTGCTGTGCTATTGTGTGCAACCCCATGGTATTACAGGCATTCTTAGTATTTTTGCCTTGTAAAAATAATGAAAATGATGCAACAAGTCCGAGCCAGCCACAATACCCCACGATTAGCCACTTTTTGCTTCAAACACACAAGCCCACCCATACATGTCTGTGCATATAACATATATATGCACACAAAATGCAAGTTTTTGTGGATCTATGAAAACTTTCATTTCTCTACCCATCTCTTTTACACTCACATACACAGGAATGAAGGTGAGGGAGAGAGATCCAGTTTGAAAGGGAATATTAAATTATCCGATTTTACCCAATTAGCCGCCCCATTTTACAGGAAAATATAATTTGTGGGAAGTAGGGCTTGATGTGTTTAAAGGTCCAAAGTTTCTGAAATATTTTACTTGGCTACTTATTTTCTTCATAGAAATTGTGATGGTTTTGCCCTGCAGTCCCTCCCCCTCCTGCTGTCTTTGCCTCCACTTCAGCCACACCTGTTGCTTGTTGAAGTGGAGGTAAAGTGTATGATGTTTAGGGGCTGCTGCATTCTGATCCCTGAGCCCTGTTTTGTTGTGCCTCTGCTCCCCTGAGTTTTATATTGTGTTTTTTACTAGTTTAATAAAACATTGCTATTTTTTACTCAGCCTGCGTGTGTGGGTGTCTTAAACACTTTTTGGGTACATGGTCCCAGTGCCCACTGGCCTGTCGTCTTCAGCTGGTGGGGGCAAAACCATGACAAGAAATATTGCAAAGATCCGAGTCTCAGAATTTAATGTGCTTTTCCTGGCAGTCAACTAAAACAGTGTCTTAGTGACTTCTCCCTTCATAATGTTACCAAAAAACAGACAAAAAAAAACTGCAAAAGCCATGCTGTTGGCCAGCAGCTGTGAGCACCATATGCCATCTGACAGTGAAATGTTTTGTCATTTTGATTTTTTGATTTTGTCCATCACCACATCTGAATCCAAATGAGCATGCATTTTACAACCCCAATTTCGAAATAGTTGGGACAAAGTGTTAATTGTGAATAAAATCTAAATGCAATGACTTTCAGATCACATGAGGCATTATGTTATTTACAGTAGAACATAAATAACATTTAAAATGTTAAACCGGAGACATTTTACATTTTTATCCACAAAATGAGCTTTTTTCAAATTTTCTAGCGGCAACAGGTCCCAAAAAAGTTTGAACACTGGCAAAATTGGGCTGAAAAAGCAATTAATGTATAAGAGAATTAGCTGAAAGAACAATTAGCAAGTAATTACATTAAATGGCATCAGGCTATAGAAGGGATGTCTTAGAGAGGCTGAGTCTCTCAGAAGTAAAGATGGCCAGAGGCCCTCCAGCCTGTAAAGACTTGCGTGAAAAAATTGTGGAATACTTTAAAAACAATGTGCCTCAACGTCAATGTGCCTCAAAAAGGAAGCCATTGTTGAGCATGATCCAGAAGTGCCAATGTGTTCTGTGGGCCAAGGCTCATTTAAAATGGACTGTAGCTAAGTGTCCTGTGGTCAGACGAGTCCAAATTTGACATTCTTCTGAAAATTTCGTTTCTCTAAAAAAAACAAAAAAATGGACTTGCACACTTCTGGAAATTAACTCTTCGAGTCCTTTGGACTGATTAATCAAAATTAGAAATTTTCTCACCCAAAGGCAGAACTTATGTGCGCCCTAGATTTGGAAACTGTTTCAAAAATTTCATCAGTAGAACACTGAGGTAGTCATGGCTTGGAGTTCAGTCAGCTCAAAGGGAGCCAGTGATCTCGTAAAGATCAACAGGAGCATGGATCAAAAGAAGTATCATTGCATCCTTTTGAGGCATGCATTGCCATCTGGAAAGAGATTGATTGGCCAGGGATTTTATTTTCAACGAGATGATGACCCTAAACTCACTTCTAAGTTTTGCAAGAATGATCTAGGTCGGGAAGAAACATGAGGACATAAGTCATGAATAAGCCCGCTCAAAATCCAGAACTTAATCTGATCAAGCAAATCTGTTGTAACATCAAAAGAATCTTTTTGGAATGAATTTCAAATCAATGGAATGGTTTATTAAGTGAGGGAATAAATAAAATGTTCAAACTATACCAGAAAGATTAAATGCAGTAATGAAAGCAAAGGTTGGCCACACAAGATAATGGGCCGCATTGACAAACTATTCTTAGGAACAAATTTCTTCTTAAGTCCTACTTACGAAGTTTTTACGAAGATTGTGGCAGTCATGAATGTTTTCTTATCCAAGAATTGTTCTTCGGGAAGAACAAATCCTACAACCCTCAGGAGTACTCTTACGCACATTTCAGTGTCGACATGTTGGGACGTTGGTTCTGTTGCCTTCTTTTGCGCAGTTAATTAAAATGAGATGTTACAGTGATATTTTCACCGTATTTATTATTTATTTATTGTAATTTAAAGAGAATTAATAGTTTTAAAATAAATTAAATGTACCAACACTTTACAAAACAGAACCGTGGGAACGCACCTATACTCAAACAAGGAGCAGCTGGCGATGCATGGCTCATTGGTGCGTATCTTTTAATAATTATAATTTCCCACAAAAGTGTCATTTGATTTGATCTTAATTTGATTTAATTTGTTTTATTAGGGGATCGATGATATGCCCAGGCCCCCTGGTTAATGACACACTGACCAACCCTCAGAGTCCTCAGATTTCATATAGCTAATCAGATTCACGCACGCACTCACTCCACCATCAAACGCACTATCGGCGTTTTAATGGGACGTTGGATGTGTTTGGACACAGCAGGTGGTAAATTACTGTACAAACCGGAGAAGTTATGTAAAGAGAACTGAAGATTTGTTTTATCCTTGTAAACACCGGTTTGATTAAGGTCAAGTTTAATCAAACTCCTTGCATCTTCTAATTTATGACTCTCCCTCACCATTACAGGTCTGTAGGATAATCATGGCCTGCTGTGTCCCGCACAACATGTCTACGAAGCGTGGTGTGCCACTTTCCCTTCTACCACTACATCATGAGGATGTGCGTCCTGAGGCAGTGATGGGACCAGACTGCAGGCTCGATGTTCAAGTTCGGGTGCAATAAATTGCACATTTGTAAATGTAGTTACATTAATATTACAATTTGAAGTCTATCACTTCAAAAATGAGGACAGTCAGGTTTCAGTGCACTTTTTTTAAATTTCTCAATTTATTTGAGTGTACTGGATATGGTTGCGAGTGTTGAGGCAATCTTATTGAGCATGTCAGCTATCCTTTCTTGATTGTCCAACACCTCTTCCGAGATCGGGCGAGGAGAAGCACGGGACCGAGTACGCATGGAAATACTGCTGCAGGAGGGTTCTGGTTCTGTTGCAGGTTCGCTTTGCGGGACTTCATCTGTGAATGACTAATAAATCAAGCCATTGTTGCAACCCTCAGTCCAATACTATGACGTTATTTTATCTTACACGCATTATGGTAAACTACTACCTTTAGGACGCACATTTGTATCCAGACAGTCAGTTGATGGTACTCCTAAAAACTAGGGTGGAGAATTAAAAATTTAATTAAAATAATAATTTTAAAAAAACTGTAGTGATTTAGATTATTCCCATAGCCTACCTGAGAGTGCCGTCAGCCCGATGCGCTGGTCCAACTAAGACAGGTTTGGGGTGTCTGGTGTTCCCCCTCCAGTCCGCTGCATCTCCCGTCGGAATTTTGCAATGTTTTTTTTTTCTTTTGGTGTCAGATTTGAGATTAATACGGTGGCCCAGAAGGGTCACAACACCTGCAAACTCAGAAAACATCTGAAAATTCAGAAAACACTTTCATCAATATCACTGCACATGAACTGCAAATGTCAAAACACCTGCATATTCAGAAAACATCTGCAAGTTCAGAAAACACATGCAAACTCTTTAATGACAACGGAAATGTTTCCTGGGGGGACCATTTTGTTCATGTAACAGGCACTAAAGTAACTAAATATATGCATATTTTTATTTTTATTATTATTTTTTTCTGCAGGAGTACCTCATCCTCTGAACTAACAAAGTTTTTTTTTCTCTCTTTACCGACTGTGCTCCTATTTATTTACTTTTTGCTTCGGACATTTTGTTGTTTCTGTTTCCTCTGTGTGACATCTGTGCCTGCTCACGGCCCCGCAGTTTCATGCCTTTTTATGGGCATTGATGGGCGGTTGCCTATGCTAATCATATGTTAATTAGGCTCAACTGGCACACGCTCTCAGTTTACGAGGAGATGGGATTCATCAATTTAAGAACACAGCTGCAAACAATTTTGCAGTTTAAGAGCACCTTGATGAATCTGACGTAGAGTTTTCATAAGAACCGTCTTAAGAACACTAAGAAAGAATCTAAGAAGATTCTTAAGAAGTTATTGGTGAATGAGGCCCATAGATTTTTTTTTCCTCAAAAAAAACAATTTTTGTTTTTCTACATATTGTTATCTGTTTACTAATTTTCATCTTTATGATCCAATGTTTGTTCATGAAATACATACTTGTATGGTAATTGGTTTCTGATTTATCTTCATTTTGTTAAGTGTATAATCATCGCTGCACAGTCCTGTCATTTTCCCTCAGAACCTCTGTTGTCATTATGTAGCACTAACGTGGGGGAAAAAAAAACTAATATCTATTCAGTTTTATTTGTACAGCGCTTTTCAGAGTCAGACTGTCGTGAAAACGCTTTATGGTGCAAAAAAGGGCAGAGCGTAGCCTAATCCCCACGATGGCAAATGAGGCAAAAATCATTCCCAGTTGGGAGAAAAATCCTAGAACCGTGGTGAGAAAAAAACTGTCCAGTAGGAAGAAATCTCAGGAGGAACCCGGCTATGGTGAAGAAGCCATTATCCGCCGGCTTGCTAATAAATAAAGACATAAGGTGCAGTGCACTGCACTGAAAAAAGTAAAACAGTGCAGTTGTTCATTGAATGAGTTTTTTTGTCATTACATGAGTTGAAAATTATAAGTTTACTAATTTAAACTAAACCCTCTAGTTTATGGTTATGGCTCAACTGATTTTTTAAAAATTTGAGTACAATGAATGAATGAATTATTTACATTGAGCCAATGCTCAAAATTTGGTGTGATTGATGACTTCAATTTTTTAAAGTTTACCCAAGGTTTTCTTTTTATTATGCCCCTGGCATATAATGTGGGGGGATATAGCGATCAGTGTGTTCGTCCATCAGTCCGTCTGTATGTCCGTCCGTCCATAATAAAATCGTTTCCGGACCAAAACTCGAAAACTATACCACTTACAAACACCAAATTTTGTATGTAGCTTCTCCTTATGGTCTAGTTGTGCCTTTTGGGGTTTCGGTCCGTCCGTCTGTCCACACAACCTGTAGGTTACGCAACCTACAGCCGGGGGATCCGCCATTGCCAGATGGCTCTTGTTTCAGTTTGGAGATGGTCCTTCAGCTGGGCTAAGGTCCTGGTTTACTTTCATCAATAAAGATCCCTTGGTATTTTTTGGAGTGAGTTGCAATGCTAACCCCTGTATGCAGTTGATTATCAAAAAAAAAAAAAAAAAAATCACATATAGCAAGCTCCCATCAATCCATTCATTTTGCTGCCCCCTCTGTTCCCCAGGCTGTTGCTGTAGCTCATATCTGTACAGTTCTATGCTATATGCCTTAGAAAAAATTAAGACACTCTTTATGTATTTCATCAGCAGTCATTCATCCATTCTCTGTGTCACAGACTGAGCTGTGACGCTTACGCAGTCAATGGCGTGCAGGCAGCAATCAAGCCGGCAATTTTCCATCATGCTGCACTGACGCCGACTGTTTCACTTTCTATCCATCCGTATGTGCTGTTTCCATTTCCCTGGTTCATTGTTCGTCATTAACCACCATTTGTCATAACTTTTACCCATCATCGTAGATAAGAATGCAGGGAAAGGCCTACCGGCATTTCTTATATTGCAATGTTTCATTTCCACCGCGTTTCAAAGCACGCGTTTGATACCGTTATACATTTATCAACCTTCCATCTGTTTTAGCGATCTCTTAGGGTAAAGAATCATCACTTACAAACTGGCTAGTTCAAATAATTTATTTCATTAAAACCATGTACAACGTTTCTGTAACAGTTAAACTCACCACCACCACCTTCCCGGTACTTCCTTGTTGGGCAAGCCGAGGGAATGTTCCACTGGCACTAAAATGCAGGGGTTCCCGCGGGTTAGTGGGGCAGACCATTTTTAACAGGGGTGTTTTTACCGGGAATGTGTTTAATGTATTTTATTATGGTTAAAGGGGTTTTGGTTAACGGAAATGGGTTTGGGTGTTTGTGTATTTTGTTTGCATTTCTTGGGTTTGTAATTTTGAGCTTACGGTATTGCTATTTAGTTGATTGATTTATTTCCTGAGATGGGCTTATCTGTGGGAGGGGCTGAACCTTTTAAAAGGCTCACGGCCTCAGTTGTAAGGGGAGCGTTGTAGGAGAAGGTTGTGTGTCACTGTGTTGCTGTAAATTGTGTTCAGAGTCATATTGATATAGTCTGGCACTCTTGCCTTTTTGTTTTCATTTTTCTCATCTTTGTTTTGCCATTTTTTGACCACTGTATATACTTGCACTTTTTAAGAAAATAGAAAAAGAGAAAAAAATAAATAAAAAAGAAAAGCTTTTCACTTGGAACTACTGTCTCTTGTCTGCTCCGTCGCTGGTCATCCTGCTACATGTGGTGTCAGAAGTGGGATTAACGGAGTCAGACAAAGGGAAGACCAACCAACAGATGACAAGATGGCTACCAGGAGGAAGGCTACTGAAGGCAAGGAAGATGGAGCGATAGGGGGCGTCCCTGAGACTGAAGCGCCCACTCCACAGCCTGCCGCAGCAGACACAGCCATTGATCGTCTTGCCATGATGTTCCAGTCATTCATGGAAATGCAACGTGCCAGAGATGAGCGGATGGAGAGAGATGCATCTAAACAAGCCCAGCAGGTCAAGGTCTTGGCGCATCAGGTGACACAGCTCCAGCTGGATGTGGAGTCAGGCCGAGCCACACCCCCACCACCACGGGATGCCTTGCCTGAACCACTACCACCAGTGACCACCGGGGTGCGTCCACCGAAGATGGCCAAGCTGGAAGAAGCTGATAACATCGAGCACTACTTGACGACCTTTGAAAGGCTAGCCACAGCTTTTGGCTGGGGAAGAGCAACCCGGGCCGTGCACCTCATCCCACTGTTGACTGGGAAGGCCCGCAGCGCTTTCGTCGCCATGAACCCTGATGACGCAACCGACTACGACCGCCTGAAGGAGGCAGTGTTAAAGAAATACGAAATCAACGCTGAAACATATCGACAGCAGTTCAGAGCCCTCGAGACCAGTTCGACGGAGACGCCGCAAGAACTGTACGTCAGATTGAAGGATCTATTCTGCAAGTGGACTGGATACGAGAAAAGCAGCAAGGAGAACCTGATGGAGACGCTGGTGCTGGAGCAGTATCTACGCGTGCTATATCCAGACGTGAGGACCTGGGTCAGGGAGCGTAACCCAAAGACCGCAGCAGAGGCCGCAACGCTGGTGGAGAGCTACGTGGCTGCGCACAGAGGTCCCCGAGGCTACCGCTACGCTGGAGTGCTGGAGCAGAGCACCCGGGGTAAGTCTGTTGGGTTTGGGAAGGGAGTTGGTTCTGGTACTGCCAATAGTTATAGCCATAGTAGAGCCCCACCACCACCCCCCACAGACCGTGTTAGACCCCAGAGCATTTCTTGTTATAACTGTGGCCAGGAAGGTCATAAAAGCCCTGCTTGCCCTGTGAGAAAGTCAAAATACGGCCATTTATGCTATGTCCCCCACCCCACCCCTTCTTCAAACACCCCGAAGAGCAGAGACCCCGTTATCACCATTGAGTTAAATGGTAAATCTGTTAAAGCATTAGTAGATACTGGATGTTCACAGACACTAGTGCAGGCTGACCTAGTCCCCCTAGAGTTCCGCAATTGCAACGACAAGCTGACCATCCTTTGTGTGCATGGAGATAAAAGCGAGCATGACACAGCTGATGTGTATGTCAGAGTGCAGGGACAGACATACTTGCTGAGGGTAGGACTAGTGTCTAAGCTGCCATATCCTGTGTTGCTAGGCCAAGATCTACCAGTGTTATCTGAGCTTGTGAACAGAACTGCTTTGTGTGGTGTTGTGACAAGGGCGCAGGCTAGGGAGCAGCAAGCAGAGTTGGCCGAGTTACCATACTTTGGTGAAGATGTTCCTGTTGACCCCACACTGAGTAGACAGCAGAGGTGTAATAGGCGTCGACAGACTGTTGAAGACACTGTGAACCAAAATGAAGTGCAGACAGAGAATATTGACCTCCCTGAACTGGCGGATATTGGGTTCAATGGCAATTTAGCAGAGGAACAGCGTGCAGACCACACGCTGAAACAGAGTTTTAAGAAAGCTGAAGATGGTGTTGGTTATGTTCTTGTGTTAGGTAAGGAGGGTTACACTGTGGAAAATGAGCTACTGTACAGACAGAGTGAGGATGGGATGCAGCTTCTGATCCCCAAGAAGTACCGTAGGCAAATACTAGAAATTGGTCACACGATACCCTGGGCTGGACACTTGGCCTACATGAAAACGTTGCAGAGAATTAGCAAGCGTTTCTATTGGCCAGGTTTGTTCTCGGATGTTAAAGAATTTTGCAAGTCTTGTCCTCAGTGTCAGCTGTCAGGAGGTAAGAACTTTGCCCGTGCCCCCATGATTCCCTTACCTGTTATTGACACGCCATTTGAGAGAATTGCTGTTGATGTGGTAGGCCCCCTTGAAAAGAGCAAGTCAGGGAACAGATTTATCCTTGTGATATGTGATTATGCCACAAGATACCCCGAAGCCTTCCCCCTGAGAGATGTTACTGCCAAACGAGTTGCAACGGCCATGCTGCAGCTCTTCTCCAGAGTAGGGATACCCCGTGAAGTGCTTACTGATCAGGGCCCCAACTTTATGAGTAAAACCCTCAGGCAGGTTTATGATCTCTTAGGCATTAGGCGTATCAGAACCACTCCTTACCATCCACAGACCGACGGCCTCGTTGAACGGTTCAACCAGACCCTCCTCAACATGCTCCGGAAGTTTGTGGAAGAATCGGGCAAGGACTGGGACCAGTGGCTACCATACTTGCTCTTCGCCTACAGAGAAGTCCCCCAGGCGTCAACTGGATTTTCCCCCTTCGAGCTCCTGTACGCACACCAGGTTCGAGGTCCACTCGATGTGCTGAAGGAGACGTGGGAGGGTGAGACGTCTGCTGGCACAAACATCATCTCATATGTGCTGAAGATGAGGGAGAAACTTGCTTCTGCATCTGCCCTGGCACAGGAGAACCTGCAGAGGGCACAAGAGAGACAGAAGGCATGGTACGACCGTTCTGCTAGAACACGCTGTTTCCAGGCTGGTGACAAGGTCCTGCTACTGCTGCCCAGCTCTGACAACAAACTGCTGGCTAAGTGGCAGGGGCCATATGCTGTTACCAGACAGATGGATCCGGTGACGTATGAAGTACACATGCCAGACCACCGCAAGAAACACCAGGTGTACCATGTCAACATGCTGAAGAAGTGGAGTGAACGTCAAGAGCAACAGCCAGAGGTGTCTGCCCTGTTCATCCGTGCCATTGAGGAAGAGGAGGAGTGCAGAGAGCAGTACCTACCTTGCTGGGGCGGAGGAGCTACGCTGGACCTGAGCCACCTGTCCGAGGACCGTCAGCGGGAGCTGACCCCCATCCTGCCCGAGGGTCTCTTTGTGGAGCAGCCAGGACGGACAGAGATGGTGGAGCACCGCATCACCCTCAAAGACCAGCAGCCGGTGAGACAACCATGCTACCGGGTTCCAGAGAGCCTGCTGGCCATGCTGAAGGACGAGCTGGACATGATGTTGGAGCTGGGCGTGATTGAACCATCCTCCAGTGAGTGGAACAGCCCCATCATCCTTGTCCCCAAGAAGGACGGCAACCTGAGGTTCTGCCTGGACTGCAGGAAGGTCAACGCCCAGTCCAAGTTCGACCCTTACCCCATGCCGAGGGTTGATGACCTGGTGGAGCGCCTCGGCAAGGCTAAGTTCTTGACCACCATAGACCTTTGCAAAGGGTATTGGCAAGTGCCGTTGGCTGAGGACAGCAAGGAGCTGACAGCCTTCAGGACACCTTTTGGCCACTACCAATTCACTGTGCTTCCCTTTGGATTACACGGAGCACCTGCGACGTTCCAGAGGTTGATGGACAGGCTCCTCAGAGGGACTGAGGGCTTTGCCGCCGCCTACCTCGACGACATTTGCATATTCAGCTCCACATGGGAGGAGCATCTGCAACACCTGCAACATGTCCTCTCCTTGGTGAAGGAGGCGGGCCTGACCATCCACCCTGAAAAGTGCACGCTGGCCAAAGAGGAGACGGCGTACCTTGGCTACATGTTGGGCCGGGGTGTCATTCGGCCTCAAGTGGGGAAGGTTGAGGCCATCAAGGCCGCTGAGCGCCCCACCACCAAGAAACAGGTGCGCTCTTTCCTGGGCTTGATTGGGTGGTATAGACGCTTTATCCCCAACTTTTCAGAGCAAGCAGTCCCACTGACTGAGCTCACACGGAAAAGTCGGCCTAACAAGGTTGAATGGACTAAGCAGTGTGAGGCAGCATTTCAGGGCTTAAAGGACTCCTTGTGTAGGGAGCCTGTGCTGCTCAGCCCTGATTTCAACAAGGCATTCACCGTCCAAACTGATGCCTCAGAGCGGGGCCTTGGTGCGGTGTTGCTGCAGGAGGGCGATGGACATTTACGACCTGTGGCATACATCAGCCGCAAACTGCTGCCGAGGGAGTTCAACTACTCCACAGTTGAGAAAGAATGTCTCGCTATTAAGTGGGCATTGGACTCTTTCAAGTATTATTTGTTGGGGAGGAAATTTGTGTTAGAGACTGACCATAGGGCATTGGCTTGGTTAGGACGCATGAAGGACACGAACTCAAGAATCACTAGGTGGTTCCTTGCTGTGCAACCTTTTGACTTTGATGTACTGTATAGGTCTGGAAAGCTGAATACCACTGCAGACTTCCTTTCTAGAGTGCCGCAGGGGGCATCTTCAGAAGGGGGGGGAAATGTCACAGACTGAGCTGTGACGCTTACGCAGTCAATGGCGTGCAGGCAGCAATCAAGCCGGCAATTTTCCATCATGCTGCACTGACGCCGACTGTTTCACTTTCTATCCATCCGTATGTGCTGTTTCCATTTCCCTGGTTCATTGTTCGTCATTAACCACCATTTGTCATAACTTTTACCCATCATCGTAGATAAGAGTGCAGGGAAAGGCCTACCGGCATTTCTTATATTGCGATGTTTCATTTCCACCGCGTTTCAAAGCACACGTTTGATACCGTTATACATTTATCAACCTTCCATCTGTTTTAGCGATCTCTTAGGGTAAAGAATCATCACTTACAAACTGGCTAGTTCAAATAATTTATTTCATTAAAACCATGTACAACGTTTCTGTAACAGTTAAACTCACCACCACCACCTTCCCGGTACTTCCTTGTTGGGCAAGCCGAGGGAATGTTCCACTGGCACTAAAATGCAGGGGTTCCCGCGGGTTAGTGGGGCAGACCATTTTTAACAGGGGTGTTTTACCGGGAATGTGTTTAATGTATTTTATTATGGTTGAAGGGTTTTGGTTAACGGAAATGGGTTTGGGTGTTTGTGTATTTTGTTTGCATTTCTTGGGTTTGTAATTTTGAGCTTACGGTATTGCTATTTAGTTGATTGATTTATTTCCTGAGATGGGCTTATCTGTGGGAGGGGCTGAACCTTTTAAAAGGCTCACGGCCTCAGTTGTAAGGGGAGCGTTGTAGGAGAAGGTTGTGTCACTGTGTTGCTGTAAATTGTGTTCAGAGTCATATTGATATAGTCTGGCACTCTTGCCTTTTTGTTTTCATTTTTCGACCACTGTATATACTTGCACTTTTTAAGAAAATAGAAAAAGAGAAAAAAATAAATAAAAAAGAAAAGCTTTTCACTTGGAACTACTGTCTCTTGTCTGCTCCGTCGCTGGTCATCCTGCTACACTCTGAGTCTGTCCATTATTTACATTTCTATGAGATCCCGCAGTGGGCTGTTTTAACAAATTTAGTATTTTACTTTTCATAGGCTCATAGTTTTAAAATGTACAGCACGTGCACTGGCATCGGCATTAAAATTTCCCAGGTTTATCAGAGCAATGCGCAAAGGGCAACATTAATTTAACTCCCCCAAAACATGGGAATTAATAATAAACACCTGCTTCTATGCTGTTCAGAACTACCATCACACACCTCCTTTGAGATAGTGGTAAAAATGAAATTCAGTGTCTGTAGCTGGAAAATAAATAAGTAAACAAAAAGCTATCCGGGAGTCTTCCTGTGTCTCCTGAGAATGTAAAACATATTTTACATTTCATCATGATTTATTTACTTTGCACACTTAGGGGGTTGCCTGAGCTAAAGACAGAGATCCTTGATGCAGTTTTTCATCCAAGATTCAGGGATTCCTGAGCCACTACCATGTCCTTAAGCCAAGAGTGAATACATTTCGCCATTTATTCCCAACATCTGTATGTACCCTGTATGTTTGCAGGTTTTGATCACAGAAATGGGTTCTCAAATATTCAATTTGTGATATGTTGCTGAAGTGCAAACATGTTTGGCTGCCTCAGAAGTCATCCCAATGTGAAATAGACATGTTAAGTTCCTGTCTTCATAGTTTCTCAACTCCATGCATTCCATACCAACAATTCTGCTCCATCAGGAAAATAATTAACCCCTGGAGAAATGCTATATTTTTTCTCTTGGCAGTCAAAAAAGAGAAACTTTACAACATGAATAATGCATTGAAATAAACAATCTTGTCAGAACATTTCTCTCTTTTTTTTTCTTGCAATCTTGGGCCCAAACTCCCTGCAAGCCTCCTTTATGTGCATTTGAGCCCACAGCACTGCATTTATCAAAGCAGATAGTGATGGCTTCATTGGTGCTCAAGGGTTCACAACATCACCCTGTCCTTTTTCTGCACAACATAAAAAAGAGCCTGTCCTTGACATTTGAGGGGGAGCGCGAATTGAATAGTCTTTTTCTTTGCAAGCACTGCGGAGTGGTGTCAATCATCACTGGGTGCTACGTATTTGTTGGAGTAAAGACAATGCTCCACGCTTTAGTTTAAATCACTTAAAAAAATGATTGGCAAACTGGGTGAAAATATTGTACAGCTCAAAGTTTTCCATTTTTTTAGTTTGTTTACGCAAATTTGTTATATTCAAATTGCAGCATTGCAGAAATCAGGATTTATAGGGATTCATATTGTTCAGACTTTTGAGTGATACATTACTGTGTCAACCGAACATCAGATGATACAGAATTTCTCATTGAGTTGAATATGGTATAATCACGGTAATCTAATCCACAGAGTAATGCTTCTTAAATGAATACACCCACATTTGCAAATTGCTTCCAAGAAGCGAACACTCACTGAGGTCTGTTAATGGATTTCATAATTGGAGGTCCTTGGAGCCCTGAAGCGAACTATTCAGTTCATTTGTGACTGCTCTCTGCAGTGGGAACAAAATGAGCCTCCGCAATGTGAACTCTGTGTCTCTGAGTATGCTGCCAGAGCTGTCATATGGAACAGTAGATTTACCCACACGCAAAACATAAATATCAAGAAATTATTAATTATGCACATGAATAATTGCAGAAGAGAGTGCAAAGATCCCCCCACCCCTCAAATCCAGGACAGAACCTGCATAGCACAGTGCTGATGTGCCCTTCACAGTGCCCTTCCATTGTTAAAGTCGCTTTAAATGTCAAAGTTGCGGTGCACCGGTAATTTGTGCATCCTGCCGTGCAGTGTGCACTGCGCATCCAACAAGCGGCTGGGTGAAAGCTAAACAATGTCACAAAAAATACATATCCTTCAGGAGCAGAGAAAAGAAGGAGGAAGAGGAGAAAAAAACGCCATGATCAACATACATTACCAAGACCTGCAAAGGTAAGTTTCCTCAAGTTAGGGAAGTCCATAAATATCCTTAACATTTTGATGCAACTGGTTTCGTGTAGCTGTTAATGGCAAATTAGAAAGCTAGCTAAAAACTAGAGACATTTCTCTTAACTGGCAGGCTGAGGTGTACATGTATGTACTTTGTTACAGTATTTGTTCGAAAACAACAACAATGCTCATCAGAGTGTCTTAAGCGCTTTGTTTAGATATGGAGGTGCAAATTTATGCATCCAGTTACAGTATTCTATCACTAGATAGCACACCTGGATCAGTTATTGAATATTCACAAGCAAGCCAAGCTTATTTAATACTCTGTAGTTATTCTTATATATCTAAGTGATTTTATTTGTTGTTGCACTTTATTGTTGTTCTTGCACTACAAATTATTTTTGCACTTTGCTGTTGCAGTTTTTTAAAAACAAAAATAATAAACCAGAAGACACTTTTACAGCAAATGCATTGTCTACTGGGTTATTTTTGTTACTTATAGAAGGCCTAGATGATATTCAGTATCCCACTTAGTGCTTTATCACTGGCAATATTGTGTAAATCAACCCCAGTCCGCTCTTGTAGCTGAATGTGCATACATAGGTAAAGACATGTCAGGAGACTATAGGATAATGTTAACAACCCTGCCAGAGCTGCATAGTTGCAGCAGTGTGTTATGGCCCCAATTTGTTATTAGATTTACAACGCAACAGCAACAGCAAGGGATGACAGACACAGTTTTAAAAACCTCAACACATTTAATTAACAAACAAAGACTAAACTACTATTTACAACTACAGACCAAGATTGATTGGAAAACAAAAAAAAAACAGAAATATTTACAGTCCTTGTGGGTTTTCTGGTGATGTGCTGGGTGAGGAAAAGGCTCTTTTACAGGCAAAAATCCACAAAAGAAACTTCACAGGTCTTGAACAGAAATGTCAGGTCTGGTCACACGTATCCTTCTTCTTGCAATTTCTCCTACAACTTCACTGTCTCAATTCTTTTCCTTATATACTCCCCTGCAGACCCCACCCACATTTAGACCTCTTTTTTTTAATTTTCGGGGACTTGCCCGAGACATGTCCAGGACATGTCTAAACATAGCTCCAGTCTGAGCTGAATAAAAAAAAAGGTAAATACTGCCATCCAGTGGCCTATCTATATTCACATTACAAGTGTAACACTGCTGCAGTGAGTTTATAATAGGTGTATTAATGATCAATATTATATATATATATACTTTTGTATATATAATCAATATTACCAGCAGAAATAGAGGGTCCCAAAATCAAATTTTGCTTAGGGCCCCATGGAGGCTTGGGCCGGCTCTGCATACGCCCACTCACATACATGCACAGGCACGCCCGGGCACACACACACACGCGCGCACTTGCAGAATCAGAGACTATTGGGTTCAATGCACAAGACAATGTAGTGGCTCAATGGTTTGCATGTGGCCGTGGAAAAATTGTCAGCACCATGCTCTCAATCAGGCCAAAAAAGTGGTTTTCTCATGACAATAGCATGAGTGCCTAAATGGTCGCAATTCCCACTGAATGTGGCTCATGCTGCTGCTAGTTAATGATTCAGAGACATTATTAAGACTCGGCTCAACTAAATGCATAAATTCAAGGAGTTGCAGCAGGTTCTTCTGGAAAGTTTGCAACTATATTTACAGATAGCTGCCTCAAGCAAACTAGAAAAATCCTTCCAAGGACTGAGTTAGTTCCTCTCGTTTGTTCAAAAGGAACAAATCATTCACGAACAACCCACTACTAGAGATAAGCGCATTGACCATTATCCTGTAGCCATGGCTTATATTTCTCTGAACATCAAACTAAATCCCAATCTCAAGAGAAATATGGTCCCCACAAACTCTGGTCATAGCAGTAGACCACAGACTGAATTTTAAAAATGCCATCCATCAAAGAATATCACGTCACCAAGAGATTTCTTTGAAGTTCAACTTACGTATAACTGGCAGTTGACAAAACAAGGTACAACCTTTTAGAAATATGATGTTTTGACATTACTTGAACCCTTTTCCTAATAAGGGCTTGATTTTCTAAAAAGAATGCAATTTATTTGAAAACAAATGTGATGAGTGTTTGTAACTGCACTGTTAACAATAAAGAGGACTTCAGGCAGATGTATCCCCTAATTTTGAGAATAACAGAAGCTGACAAGAGATGTAACCTAATGGAACTGCTTATTTATGGTTTGCACCAGTACGTTCAATTATCATGTCTTCAGCTTCTTTTAATTGGGCAGACTAAGCTTGGATCAACAGCCTTAAAATATTGAGCTAAATCAATGCAAAAGCCTGCATTTTAAATGGGAATGTAAACATGTTTTTGTGCCAATGGCAAGTTTATTGATGTGAAAACATAATATGGCTCCCACGCCGTATTTGCAATAGTTAAATGCTGTAATAAAGGTCACATAAAATCATTTGAAATAACGATCGTCTGCATCACTTGGTCAAGCTTTCTTAGTGGATGCACTGAAGTCTGTTAAGCACCGTTATAAGACTAGCCGTTTAAAAGGCCCATAGCTGTTTGCACAAATCTGTATACAGTTTCAAAATTCTGTTTTATTGAGACAACCAAATATAGTTAGAGCAGCTTATTCCCAAGATGTTCTAGTAGATTATTGACTCCCTTTTAACTGTTTTCATAACCTATCATCTGACTTTTGTGAGCAAATGGATCTTAAATCTTAAAGATTATTCTTATTACATGGTCATCTGAAAATAAGATTATTTTTTCCAGTCACCTAATGCAGAGTAGATCCAGCTCTCATAATTTATATGAGAATATGCCCGGGGATCATCTGCAGATTCAGTTGTATATTTTGCATTACAGTGCCGCTTGTCTGTACGTAGAGAATAAGCACATCGCTGATGCAATGCTCTATCCTCACAGTCTGAAAAAGAGTGCTAAAAAAGAGTTAAAATGAATGTTAAACTTACTACAGGAGGAATGTTGTGTGTTTTACTACACTGTTTATTAAAGGGCTATACCTGGTGCATATCGACTAATTGATTGATTGACTGATCAATTAAAAACCAGTCAGCATAGTTATCTTATACAACTAGTAACCTACTTCACCTGGTTTCTTAGGTCTAAATTGGGTTTTACAAACAGGAAGGAGCACACCTTGAGGCTCTCCAGGATCAGGGCTGGCTGCTTCTTGGTGACACAATGTGAATACTGACATGCATTGTCATGTAACATAGTATGTCAGCCTGTCAATAGATTTTTCGGCTGAGACTTTTCATGAAAATGTTTTACTCCATGTCTGTTATAATGAGGAGATTGCAAAATTGGATCTGCAGTGAGCTATGTATTTCTGATTTCATTGAATAATTAGGCTGAATTACTGGTGTAATTGGACCGGTATGGTGTCTACATGTCGCCTTTATTTATGTATGTGAGTGACATCAGTTGCTTAGCCTGCATACATTGCCTCTCAGTGAACTACTCATTGTGTAGGTTAATATTGCTAGCTTACAAGAAGATATTGTCATCAATGCCCCTCACCACCATAGAATTCTATTTTAAAACCCAATCAACGTCAGAACTAGTAACCGACACACATAAAATTTTTATTCATCTAGGTAAACTTGTTCCTCGAAACTTGTCCCCGGACAGATGGATGGACTCCATTCCAATATACCCTGCTCCACTTTGTGGCGGTGGATAATAAATCAAATGTGCATTAAGATATTGTAACTATTCTAGCCAAATGTCACGTAAAGAACACATTGGTAGGAATAAAATTAAAGTGTGACATTACAGTGGCATGATTCACACACATTTCAGAGGAGCTGCCGTTTTCAATCAATGTCATGACATCAATATACGCAGAGGAAATTTCACCATATTTTAAATTTTGGCGCCATTTTGGAATGTTGGAAAAAAATTTGAAATAAATATCAAAACCTTTCCTTTAGTGAGGCCAATGCATACATTTGGCTGGAAGTCAATGTAACTCAAATCGCTTGTGTGACCGTGGCAAAATTCGCTAACGTATGATCAGTGGCGGAACCAGGGGGTGGCCTCGGCCACCATAAATTTAACTTCTGCCACCCCTCCGGCCACCCCACCACCACCATTTTGCAGGCAACTTTTTCTGTGCGCAAGTGTTCCCACAGTGACGCAATTCAACCTCAAGCAAGTAGTTCTCCACCACTACAGATGGAGGTGGTAATACACTCAACTTGGCATTATACACCAACATAATTACAGACGAAGAAGAAGTAGTAGTTGTGGTTCATGTGCTCTCAAGGATGCTCAATGCATGAAACATCCTTGGCTTTACAAGTGAAGGTGCAGATTGCTGAGAGGGTTTACTCAAGCAAAGATACTGAGCGACAAATGAAATGCAAATTAGCAAGTTCGTTCATGTACTCTTATCATTGCTCAGTCAAAGTGACCTCAAAACAAATCAGTTTGGTGAAACGAGCGTAAATGTGCATGCGGTAGTAATAAATTTGGTTTACTGTAATAATTATAATTAACTTGCGTTTCCTTTGTTGCTCAGTATATCTAGCTCATTGCGCTCAAGTGAAGCACCTGGAAGTAAAATTTGCTCGTAGACTCCCATTCATTTTCGCCTTCAAAACTCAAAACCAGTGAAGTTGGCACGTTATGTAAATTGTAGATAAAAACAGAATACAATGATTTGCAAATCCTTTTCAACTTATATTCAATTGAATACACTGCAAAGACAAGATGTTTAATGTTCAAACTGAGAAACTTTTTTTTTTTTTTTTGTTGCAAATAATCATTAACTTAGAATTTAAAGGCAGCCACACATTGCAAAAAAGTTGGCACAGGGGCCTTTTTACCACTTTGTTACATCGCCTTTCCTTTTAACGACAATCAGTAAACGTTTGGGAACTGAGGAGACCAATTTTTGAAGCTATTCAGGTGGAACTCTTTCCCATTCTTGCTTGATGTACAGCTTAAACAGTCCTGGGTCTCCGTTGTCGTATCTTACGCTTCATAATGCGCCACACATTTTCAATGGGAGACAGGTCTGGACTACAGGCAGGCCAGTCTAGAACCCGCACTCTTTTACTACGGAGCCATGCTGTTGTAACACGTGCAGAATGTGGCTTGGCATTGTCTTGCTGAAATAAGCTGGGGCGTCCATGAAAAAGACGTTGCTTGGATGGCATCATATGTTGCTCCAAAACCTGTATGTACCTTTCTGCATTAATGGTGCCTTCACATATGTGTAAGTTGCCCATGCCTTGGGCACTAATACACCCCCATACCATCACAGATGCTGGCTTTTGAACTTTGCGCCTATAACAGTCAGGATGGTTCTTTTCCTCTTTGGTCCGGAGGACACGACATCCAGTTTCCAAAAACAATTTGAAATGTGGACTCGTCAGACCACAGAACACTTTTCCACTTTGAATCAGTCCATCTTAGATGAGCTTGGGCCCAGTGAAGCCGGCGGAGTTTCTGGGTGCTGTTGATAAATGGCTTTCGCTTTGCATTGAAGAGTTTTAACTTGCACTTGCAGATGTAGCGACAAACTGTAGTTACTGACAGTGGTTTTCTGAAGTGTTCCTGAGCCCATGTGGTGATGTCCTTTACACACTGATGTCGGTTTTTGATGCAGTACCGCCTGAGGGATCGAAGGTCGTGGGCATTCAATGTTGGTTTTCGGCCTTGTCGCTTACGTGCAGTGATTTCTCCAGATTCTCTGAACCTTTTGACGATATTACGGACCGTAGATGATGAAATCCCTACATTTCTTGCAATAGCTCGTTGAGGAATGTTGTTTTTAAACTGTTCGACAATTAGCTCACGCATTTGTTCACTAAGTGGTGACCCTCGCCCCATCCTTGTTTGTGAATGACTGAGCATTTCAGGGAAGCTGCTTTTATACCCAATCATGGCACCCACCTGTTCCCAATTAGCTCGTTCACCAGTGGGATGTTCCAAATGAGTGTTTGATGAGCATTCCTCAACTCTCTCAGTCTTTTTTGCCACTTGTGCCAGCTTTTTTGAAACATGTTGCAGGCATCAAATTCCAAATGAGCAAATATTTGCAAAAAATTACTAAGTTTACCTGTTCGAACATTAAGTAACTTGTCTTTACGGTGTATTCAAATGAATATAGGTTGAAAAGGACTTGCAAATCATTGTAGGCATATTCTGTTTTTATTTACGATTTACACAACATGCCGACTTTCACTGGTTTTGGGTTTTGTACTTTAAAATTACATTTTCAAGAACACATGCGTGCCAGTAGGTGTTATTTTGGTGTTGCTGTGCAGAGCGACATTTTGTCTCCCTAGATACGTGCTTTTTGGAGGATACACACTTCTAATGGGAAGATCAGAATGTGACTCAGCGCCAACGTTAAAGTGAGTGCAGAATGTGAACAGAAATGTCAAGTCTCACACATTTTTTAGGCTAATTCACCGTAGTCCGCAATTATTCTTTGCAGGCTTAATGAGATTCTCGGAATTAAAATCCTTTTGCATTTCAGTTTCAGTTTCGTAAAAGTTGACCTCACCACAAGTATCATGGAAAGCGATTATGACTCCTGGCTTCTTGTGCTTATCACTCAGGGATTAGAAACAGTGCATGTCTTTCGTGACCATTTAAATTGTTTCAATGAGATAAGACCATTTGAAACGTGTTTATGCAATTCCATTGCTTCCAATCGCTTAGTAAAGACAAGCCTGAGTATTACCGAGGTCATAATTGATTTCCGTGTCACTAGTGGGGAGATCCACCGTAATACACGTGAAGCTGATTAACTTGATGCACAACGACTTAAATTCCGCGAGTGAATTTCTTCAATGGGCTTTGATTGAATGATTTCTGTGTTAACTTTATCGAGGCTTATGACCCTCTGATAAGATAATTGCTTAGATGTTTTTGCCGTTTTAAGAAACGTCGATGAATGTTCATATTTGTTATCAAATCACTCCCTGGATTCCTCAATTCATTGTACCCTGGTTGAGCATATTTGCCGTCAACCGAATTGTTTTTATTGAATCATATGCCTAATACCAACGTTGATAAAAGGAAGCTCTCTGGCTACTTCTTTCCTCAGCTTCATCTTTGCCCCTGTCCCGTTAAAACATTGCTCTCAGAAATGATCATTGCACAGCAGGGATCGATGGGACTGAGAAAAGTTATTTTTTTCCCCCCTCATTATTTTTCACAGCCAAGCCTTTCTCCCCTCCTTGTCTTTTGGAGCTCTGTACAGACAAAGCGACTTCTCCACGGTTTTAAATATTATGCAGATAAGAAGTATTGTCGTTGTATGTCAATTACAAGTAGCTAGCTTGTTGGCCACCGTGTTAATTTTATTAAATAAGTCAATGCAGTCCCCGCGACAAAGGATACAAAGGTAGCTCGCTGGTGACCATTTTCAATCGCTTGCTGTTATCGTTTGTTTCAATCGTTTGTTGTTAGTCAGAGGTCTATTCAAGTCAGTGGGACGGCTAATTTGCTAGCTAGCACGAGAAAGCGATTTTTTCTATTTCAGTTACAAATTTGCGTTTCTACGTTAAGTTATGCATGAAATGTTTTATTACAGCCATACAAATGAATATTGCTGCAAAAGGCAGGAGAATACAACTGTAGAGGTTTGTTGATAAGTGCCGTCTGTAATATTCTTGCGTAGTAAATTGTAATTCTCTTATGACATTTATCACCAGTGAAAATTACACTAATGTCACAACTCAGAGATTTTAAAATTAGTTGAGGAATACAGTAAAAGCTTATTATGCGGGTCTTCATGATGTAATTCTACATGGCAGTCACTGCCTGTATAGCTAAGTAAACGAGTGACCAAGAATCACTACTATATCTACAGCAACTTTTCACGTAGGAAAAAAAATCAGTTTCTGTGCTACCCCTATGTGAGCAATGGCTCCAGTGTTGTATTGCAATCAGGAACCAGATGCGAGAACCAGGAAGTGCAGTAGAGCTTGTTTTATTGGTAAAGGGGGGTGACCCCCGCAGAGCAAAAGGAAACAGTACAAAGTCCACAATCCAAAAGTCAAAATCCAGTTGGGCAAAAATAGTATCAAAAACCAGGGCAGCAATCACAGTAATTGTAGTCGGACAGAAATGGGTCTGGTACACAGGAATAGTACTATCAGAGAGACAAGCCAGAATCCACAGGACGTAATCCGAATCGTTACCAGGGCAGCAAACAGATCTCGTAGTCGGGCAGAAAAATAGTCAAAACACACAGATGCAACAGTAATCCAAAATCACAAAGGCAAAAATCAAAAGTCGGGCAATCCAGTCAGAAAGATAAACACTGAGAAATCAAGGCGAGAAACGTGGCACGAGAAAACTAGGGAGAACGATCTGACAAGAGTGTGAACCAAACAGACATCTTATATACACACCCGGGGTAAACACATGACCAGGGAGAACAGGTGCAATCAATGGTAACAATGATCAGGGAGAGACACATGAGGAATAAACTAATTACATGAATTTGGCTGTAGCCAAAACGCAGACAGGGATCACAAGACAAACCTAAGTACAAAACAGCTCCGGTTAAGGACTGCTAAAGTGCCAAGATAAAAAAAAGGAAAGCACAAAGTATAAGAGGAAATCCACAGAAACTTGCAGCAGAGATAATTACGGATAGGCAAGGAGGCGGAGATTAGAATTGAGCGACTGCTGAGAGATCGTTAGTCAATTAGAATGTGCAGCTATACAATCCCGAGTGCATGTTAGAAAGTTAGTAAAAATATTCAAGATTAGTGTGGTTTGTAATTAGCAAAAACAATAAACTGTTAGTATGTGTTAGTAAGACAGTAAAAGAGAGAGGAAGGAAGAACACGAGATAATGAAAGAGGATTGAAACCCAGAAACCAATAAATCACCCGAATGAGTGGCACACAAGACAAGGGACCGTGAGCAAAGACACACATGACAAGACAGGGGAGACAAAGTGCAAAGCATTGAAATGAAAACATGGCATGGAAACTAAATGATCTAAACATGAAAAATAATAAACAAGAAATCTAAATTACCAAAACACAAAACACAATCCTAAGAATAGTCAGACATATGCAGTGGTCACTAAGCACAGAATCAAACAACATGGCATAGCCAGGCACAGAACTTAAACATGACATGCAGAATCACAGATCACAACACCCAGTCTGGCCACCCCGATGAAAATTGTCTGGCTCCGCCACTGCGTATGATTCATGAGACTGGTAGCCGTGTTGGCGGGCTAATCAGGACAAAGCTCATTTCATGGTTGGGCTGCCCACTCAAAACAGCCTTTGTTCTGAGGGGACTTAATGATTAGCCACAAATGGCCAAGAAATTACAATTTTTGGGGGTTAAACTCATATCCCTATGGAAGCAATTACGTGGATCTAACTAAACAATTGCCACCAATGTCTGCAATTTCACAATTCTACCCTGTTCTTCAGTTATTCATTCAATTATGCATATTGTTGCTTTTGGTGTCTTTATTTCATTTTAATTAAATTCTCATACAGTATCTTTGCACCTGTAGCTATCTAAAATGCTATCTGATTCTGCAATCAGCTAAAACGCATATGTTGGACATTGAGCCCATCATTAGTTATGTGTATCACCCTTACATCAGCAGCTATTTTGACTGTTCGTCTGGCCCTTCATAAGCCAGTTAGCAATGCTGGCCCATCAGCAGCGCGCTAGTAAGTATCTGGCCCTTCATTAGCACATAAGCAATACTGACATCATAATCATGCTAGCTTGTATCTGGCCCCTAGTATCTTTAGTACTTTCATCAGCCATTTCGTAATGTTACCCCTTACCGGTACACCATAACATTCGGGCCTTCGTCAGCACATCAGCAATAATAGCCTTCTGATCAGCTAGCTAGCATCTAGCACAAAGTATCTGGCCCTGGTTAGTAAAGTTGGCCCTTCATTAGCCCACTAATCAGTATCTAGCTTCCAGTCGGCACATTAGCAATACTGGCCTCATCTTACCAGCTAGTACCTTGGCCCTAATATCTGGCCCTTCATCAATCGGTCAGTAATGCTGCTCCCTCATCTGCCTGGTAGTATCTCGCCCTTCATCAGCACATCAGCAATATTGGCCTCATCATCTTCCTATCTAGTATCTAGCTCCTCAGTGTCTGGCCTTTCATTAGCCAATTAGTAATGTTGGCTCCTTATAGTGGATATCCAGTTGTTCTGTATTGGTGACACGTTCTTCCCAGTTTGTTAGTATTTCTCAATTTCTTAAATTATCTGTGCTACCTGCAGTAAGCCCCCTTCAGCCATTCCTTTGTTTTTGGGAGTTAACCCCTTCACACAGAATCCAAATCAGGCTATTTATGCTTTACCCAATTTAAGGCTTTTACAATTCAAGATCTGAGCTTCACAGAGAGGGAGTAAATGGCGTAAATGAAACAAGACACTTGTTGCATTTACAATTACTCTGTATTTCAGTTTCTTTTCATAATTTTAGTACAGATTGAGGGCCGCTAACACAAAAATCTTAATGAAAATTCAGCAATGAAATCATAGAAAAGTACTGAGAATTGAACAAAACATTTCTGGGATCATAAACTCCTTCACCATAAGTGTACTTCATCTGAGTCCGAAATTCGAAATTACCTACTGTGTACTACTTAAAAGCCAAATAAGATCTTCAAGTGGCTCCCCATGCTGTTTGAGCCCTAAAATTGCACACTCTCAAATCATAAAATAATCATATGTTTGACACAAATCAACTTTCGACTCATGAAGTTCAATATGAATGAATGATTTCCAAGAGGAATTTAGCATGAATTTATCAATATAGGTACGGATAGACATCAATGGTCCCCAGTAAGCCTCTCCAAATTAAAAAAAAGCCTTGTCTCCAAAATAAGGTTGAGGATTTTGTCCATTTTTCTTCAGCACCCCATCAGCCAGCACGCGTACTCATTAAAGGAACTGCTCATTTTACAGTCAGATCATTCGACCCTGCAATGGAAAGCTAGCAATTCCCACCTCCAAGCATGCAAGCTTTACATGCTTTCCACACCCTCTAAGGAGCAAGTATAACTCACTAACAAAGTGATATCTGAAATATAACTTATTTCTATGAAGCAGACATTCCACTATAAGAAAAAAGTAGGTGATATGATACCCTAGATCAATGATAGTCAACCCTGGTCCTGGAGGGCTGCAGTGTCTGCTGGTTTTTGACGTTACTCAGCACTTGATGAATGAAAGCAGCTGATTACACGCTTAACTCATCTCACCTGGGGTCTTAGGCAGTGGCGGCCTGTGACAAAAATTACAGAGGAAGCCAGAATGAACAACGAATTTAATTCAGTGTTTACGTGTTATTAGGAGACACTTCTTGTGACAGGACCCTACAACTGTCACACAAACAAATTAGCCTACTGTTACAGTACCTTTATTCTACCGACTTCTCATTCATTTTAGTGAAAAAAAGAGGACTACGCGTGTGAGAGAGAGAGAGTGAAAGCGCGAGGGAGAGCTGTGGGTGCGCGTTTCGGGCTGTGCGCGTGCTCATGGCTCTGGCACACAGTAGTATGTGTCAGAGGAAGCCCATGCAAAACTGGTAAACGTCTCGTAGCTTTATTACAGCAGAAAGATAAACACACAGCGATCAGATGGAAATTATGACAAGATCTAGATATAACAGAAACATTTTAGCCATTGCTTTCACAGACAGTATTAACGAAGTTCCGTTTTGTGGACAATGCTTCTCTCTGACTCATATTTAATTAATTGGCAACAAAAGCATTTGCAAGATAGCCATGGTCTATTGTACAGAAACACAGGCAAACCCCTTCCACCAACATTAGTAGTAACAATGTCATATGTGGCAGCCTCACAACTGAAATTAACAAATCACAAGGATGCCCAATATTCATACATCCAAAAACACACTCAACATGAATGCACAACCTGCGTGCAACGTCTGAATTACATAAACTAAAGATAAAACACATAGTTACAAAGGTTTATATAGAAATTGATATTATCAACCGCGCTGAAGCGCTATCAACTGTAAACCTTACAGCTGTCAGCTGATAGTGCAGCTGATGTCAGCGGACCTAAATGCAGTTTCAGTAAGGATTGAGAGTATAAAAAAAACAGTATAGCTTAGCCATCATGCTCTATAATCCACTAGATACGACAAGAATATTTAAGAATAAAACACCACATTTTATGCATCACATAAGAAAAATGTGACAACAACCCGGTGATCAAAAAGGCCACGGCGGGCCAGGAGACATGGCCAGCAGAAAAGCCGGTAAATCTTGGCACTTCCTGTTAACCACTCGTTTCTGGCATAGTTAGCTTCACAAAAGAGCAAACTTTTCCATCATCTCTCTCTTCAGTTAAATTGAGCTTTGGAGTCGGCCTACCATCCCGCTTGACTTTTAGTTGAATCTCAAAAGGAAGTTTTGTGAAGTCATTTTTTTTTACAAGAAACTCAGGGTCCCTGTCACCATCCATTCTCTGACTTAATGGCTATACTCTCTGTGTGGGCGAGCTGGCGCCAGGCGGGACAGTTGAATCAGTGTGTGTATTTTCCGTAACAGTTTGTGATTGGTTGGAAGCCAGATTTGATCTGGCCTCCCTCATTTTTTTTAATGATGCATCGACCATTAAAGGAACAGTCCACCGTATTTTCATAATGAAATATGTTTTTCTATGAAATGAGACGAGATGATACGTACCTCTCCGAGCTTTGAGCGATCACCCAGTCAGCCTGACCGGCTGCCACTCCTGTTAGCATTTGTAGCTAGACTCATTGTGGTCAACGGTATTTTTCGGGGCTGTAGTTAGATGCGACCAAAGTCTTCCACGTTTTTCCTGTTTACATAGGTTTACATGACCAGTGACATGAGTTCGGATTCGGGGACGCAAATCCAAAAGTGGCTTTTTCTATGCTGTGGGAAGTGCGTACTATAATGACAGACGTAGTAACACCTTCTGCGCGCTTCGACAGCGCATTGATACCTTCACTTCTGATTTCTTTTCTCTCCCACGACCCCCCCCTACTTCCGTAAATACAACCAACGTGACTGCACTGCACTGCTTGGTACACAGTCAGGAAGCCAGAGCTTGCAGAAAATTATAAGTAAGGGATAATTAACGAGAAGGTGTGCATTCCACGGTTTTAATGCAGGATGCGGAGTTCGCGTCGGGTGGTTGCCTCCGCGAAGAGCATTAAAACCGTGGAATGCTCACCTTCGAGTTGATTATCCCGCTTATACCACGGTCATTTGCCAGCAATATCAAATCGCAGCATTAATCTGAAACGAAGATTATGCATAACCCAACATTATGCGCGATTATGCGGACTGTAGCTTACTTGCTACCCACAATTACAATGAACTTATGACGGTTTCCGCAGTCAGAGAGCTGAAATCAGTCTGCTGGCATGGCACGTAGCTCGCGAACTGTCAGCGGTCGCTGCTACATGAAGTGGACACGTTAGCTTCATTTGTAACCGCACTCAATTACAATCTTTTAATGGATAAAGCCTGATTTTTTCGCTGCTATAATATTTACGGTCGTTATCGCTTGAGTACGAGTCAGCGAGGTGAAATCAGTCTGCTGGCATAGCACTATGCTAAATGTCCAACTACATTGACAAATTATAGTTTCCACGTAGACTGCCATCACAACCTGCATGTCTGCTTCATTGGCTCTAGGAGTTTTGTGGGTAGTTCCTGGTAATTGATTGATTGGCTTATTATTCCCTTAGTGCAGGAGTATAGCTAACAACACAGAGAGCGCATCTCAAAGGGTAGGCTGCATCCTTCTAAGGCTGCATTTTTAGGGATCATCACTTACTTCCATCTGCCAGACTGACATTTAGAGTAAGGGGCAAGGTTAAATTTAGGGTTAGGTGTAGGGTTTGGGGTTAGAGTTAAGATTAAGGCCTGTATTCAGAAACGACACTCATTCTAATTGAGTGCGAGTGAGTACTAAAACTTAGTTAGTGTCAGGTTATACTAAATGAGTCAGAGGTTCTCTTAGCCCTCATTTGCTTTCAGAGAGCTCACTCGCACTGAAAATAGCGGCTCTTTCTGAGTGAAGGTTGAGTGCAGGGAACACCTCCCTTCAGCCGCACTAAATTGCGCCGGTATTTCGTTGTCATGACTTTCAGATGGTCACAAACATTACAAACTCTGAATCATTTACAGCCACGTGCTGGGCGCAATCGCAACTATGCAAATTTTAACTCTAATGATCATAACGATGCCAGTAATTTACTAACTGACCACCTGGTTTCAGTGTTTACGAACTGCACTGTGGTGAACTCGAGGTTAGCATTTGTGTACCCACCAGTAGCTACTGGTGAACTGGCAATAGGGGAAGCTGAAAAACATCCCTTAAAAATAATGATTGAAAAAGGGTCATATCCAATCATTTAACAAAATTTTATTTACTTGAACTTGAAAAAATTCAAAGGATTATCATGTATCGCCAGTTCTACTTGTTAAGTTAGAATGAGCATTGATAATTATTGCCCTGTTTTCAATTCATTTCAATTACCATTGCAAAAACTCCGAAAACTCTCAACATTATCAGGTGTGGCCAGTTTTCATTAATGACGCATATCCGTCTACTCTCACGCATTCGGATTTCTTTTCTTTACTGATGGGTTGGTAAATTCTGCGCTCAGCTGGCTCGTGGGGCGCGTGTGGATTGGTCTGCGAGGCTCATGTAGCTGTAAGTCACGAGAATCCATTCTTTTCTACATTCTTAATTGCCGAATGTAGAAGGAAATGTCCGGCACGTTTCACAGCTTGTTGCTTAGTGAGCCTCGCGGGCTGTCCTGCACCTTTCGCGAGCCACTCGACCGCAGAATTTATGAAGACATGCGGATATTTTACGTCGTCATTCATGTGCGAAAGAAACACCTCAATTTTCAGAAGCAATGTATAGTAGCGCTATCAAAAATAAATATGATTGTCGTTTTACCAATCAGTCTGAGAAACTTTCTAATCAAGAAAAGTAAACTGCGACTGGTTTAGGTCATTCAGCACTGAGGGGTGAGGATTGAGCGTCCCTTTGCAGCAGCCGACGCGCCGCCTGTGTTACCCAGTGCCCACTACTGTCAGGCATTTGTGAATAGCAGCTGGCGAGGAGTGGGACCGCTCCCTCGGTGAGTGGTAGGTCGATCCCTATCTCACACTCCAGTTACATTTCAATTGTACTTACTGTATGGTGAGGGGAGGGTGAGTGTGAGTGTCGTTTCTGAATACAGGCCTAAGGCTAGGGAAACCAGTGATGACTGGCTTAAACCAAAGCTGTTTAACAGAGATGAAATGACGCAACGTCAGTTCGGCAGATGGAATTACGTGACTGCCACAAAAAATGCAGCCTTCAAAGGATGCAGCCTATGCTTTGAGATGCACCCAGGGTGTGCCGAGTTTGGTTTTCTCCGCCCTATTTAAACCAAAGACACCAGTGGAGATGAGTGAAGTGTGTAATCAACTGCTTTCATTCATCAATTAAGTGCTGAGAATTATGGTCAAAAACCAGCAGACACTGCGGCTCTCCAGGACCAGGGTTAAATATCACTGTCCTAGATTAAACAAAATCAGTGCAATGAATTTAGCAGGGGGTCTACCAAAGCGCTTGAGTTGTTCGCATTTTAAGCAAGTAAATACCTAGGCATTCTATTTATAAAGCCGAGTTCTTGTTGTGCAAGAAGAATTCACATTCTACATTTCACATCCTTCATCACAAGGAATTTCTTCCAAATATGGTTTTTCCGTCCTCTCATGTTACAATGGTTCAATCATGTAATGTCTGTTTCTTGCTTGCTTTTCAGTGGAACAACAATGTAATTTCTGCATCTTACTTGTTTTTCTCTTTGGGTAGGACTACACATTAGAGCAGAGTAGTTAGGCACAGTGATTAGTTAGTTTGAAGAAGCAGGGCACACCTACTTGTTCAATCTGTCCTATTACTTTCCTTTGCTGTTCTAGATTCTGCCTCCTCTCAGCTGTCCTTCATTTCTTGGGCTAAACACTCTAATTAGTTTGTTTATAAAAACCCCACTTTTCCGCTCGTCTTTGTCAATTCGTGACCGTTCCTTGCTCTGCCTGGTCGTTCCGTCTCTGCGCTTTTTCTCAGTGCATTTTTGTGATTATTGAGAGTTTTTGTCCTTTGTGATTTTCTGTACTCTAGTTATTGATTGTATTTCGTTGAGTGAGTGTGATGAGTTTGAGAGTCTCCCGTTTTCCCCAGTTCCCTTTATACTTCGACTGTTTAGTTAATTTCTGTGTCTCCCTCTTCCCTTCCAATTCCCCTTTCCCTTTTCCCCATTCCCTTAGGTTAGTTTCCCTTTGTTTCTGTATTCTGTGCTGACTGATTTCCTGGTTTTTTGACATTTTGCCTGTCCTTGACTAAGATTGAGCGTTTCTGTGACATTCCTGATTTCTGGCTATTGACCTGTTTCTGTTGGACCATGAGCAACGGTAATGTTAATAAAAGACGCTCTTCCGAGCTTGAACCGCGATTGGAGTCTCTGTACGTTCATTACAATCTGGAGGAGAGCATATGTTGCTCTAAAACCGCTATATACCTTTCAGCATTCATGGTGCTTTTTAAAACCTGCAAATGTCCCACACCATATGCACTAATGCATCCCCATACCATCACAGATGCTGGATTTTGAACTGAACGCTTATAACAGGAGCGGTGGTTTTTCTCCTCTGTTGTCCGGAGGATACAACGCCCATTATTTCCAAGAAGAATGTCAAATCTGGACTCGTCTGACCAGAGAACACTTTCTCACTTTGCTACAGTCCATTTTAAAGGAGCCTTGGCCTGCAGAACACAGCAGCGCTTCTGGATATTGCTCAGCAGTGGCTTCCTTTTTGCATGATAGAGTTTTAGGGAACATTTGTGGATTGCATGGCGTATGGTGTGTACAGACAGTGGTTTCTTGAAGTATTCCTGGGCCAATTTAGCAATTCCAATGACAGAATCACGCCGGTGAGTGATGCAGTGGCGTCTGAGGCCCCGAAGACAGGCATCCAGTAAAGGTCATAGGCCTTGTCCCTTACCCACAGAGATTTTTCCCGTTTCTCTGAATCTTTTGATGTTATGCACTGTCGACTATGAGACCTTCAAAGCCTTTGCAATTTGACGTTGAGGAAAATTGTCATTAAAGTATTCCACAATTTTTTTTTACTCAAACCTTCCCAGGTTGGAGAGCCTCCGGCCATCTTTACTTCTGAGAGACTCAGCCTCTCTAAGACATCCCTTTTATCGCCAATCATGTTACACACCGGATGCCCGTTAACTTAATTAGCTGCTAAATGTTCTTTCAGCTGATAATCTTGTATATTTGTTTTTTGCCCAGAAAAGCTCATTCTGTGGATAAAAATGTAAAATGTTTCAACATTCAAAATGTTATCTAGGTTCAATTGTAAATAACATATTGGCCCATGTGATCTGAAAGTCATTGTATTTTGATTTTATTTAAAATTTACACCTTGTCCCAACTATTTCGGAATTGGGGTTGTACTTCAAGGCCACTCAGTTGTTTAAGAGAACTTTTGAATGTGTCATAGGTAGTCCTAAAGGCAGGCAAACCAAAACACTGCCCGCGTGCCCTGAAAACTGCAACCAACAGATAAGACTCCTCTTACAGTGTAATATTGGTTATACATATTTCTAATTCATATAACACAAAGCTGTGCTACTATAATCAAAACTACTAATATGAAGCAAGCATGCATAACAATGTGATTATTAATGAATAATGTTGAATAATGGTGATGACTGAACAGATATTAATTAAAGCTACAGAAATCAACTGCTTACATGTGTATGAACTGCTTATGTGTGAGTGTGTGTCTTACTGCTGCTTACATAATATGGTTACTGATCTTGATTATTGATTTACAGGTGAATAAGGTGAATAATCCTGAAATATGATCTTCAACACCCCAAATACAGTCTACACCAAAATATAATTTTTGGTCATTCAATTGAACTTTGAAATCGGATACTAGTTAAAACTAATTAGAACTATACCTACTATGACTGCTGATAACATGACAATGATTTCTATGACCTTTTCTATGACTATTATAACTACTCTTGCAGCGGATACCAGTAATAGAACTGGTACTATTACTTGTACTTCAATTACAACAAAAATTACCAAAGCTACCCATAATTATAATGATAATAATAAAAATCTTTTTGTGCAGCTGTACCTCTTACTGCATGCAATCGCATTATCCCCTCTACTAACTCGCGCAGGTGGTAATTGGCAAAAGGGTCTCCATGGCAACACAAACAGGGCCTTTGTGCACAGGAGTTTTCTGCCCCCAAGCTTTGCCGGTGGCCTGTTTATCTCCACTGCGCAGACCTCCATGTCTGGGCCAAGAAGCACTGTCTGCCAACTTGAAATAGAGGATTTGGGCTGGAGTGCCTCGTGGAGACGGCTGCTCAGAGAGGCCTGCTCAGGCTGCTTGAGACTCTGCTGAAAACAACAGGTCGTTCTCCTTATTGTGAACTTGGTTTGGTATCATTTGATGGAGGTTGTATCCTTTGGCTCTGCACTGACATGATATCCTCATTTTCTGGTGCTAGCACAGATCAAAGCAAATACTGCAATGATAGGACCTCTCCACGATCATGATCAGAACTTCAACACAGATTGTACTTCTCAAGCATCTGTCTAAGCACTGGACACTCCTAGCTTCATTTTTACCTGATATCACAAGAAAATTCTCATTGTGAGTTCATGTGATGACACTAAAAGTTATACCTAGACATGTCATAAAAAAATTTGTAAACTGACACTGGATCTCATCTCAGGAAATAAACAGCTCCTATCTGTGATGTTTGGCTCTCTCCAAACTGCCACTGCATTCACTCATGTAGCGCTTCAAAGAACAGCAGTCTGAAAATTTTATTTGCTCAAAATATGACAACAACTTAATGGACTGTGCAGTCTGAGGCATTCTTGCAGTTCTGCAAATACGAGAGTTGCAAGGACTTGTGTACATTTCAAATTTGCTGCTTGAGTCACTGCATCAGCTTTATCAATGTAAAAAGAAGCACTGAAGAAATGAATTGCTGTGATTTGTCTAATCTTATTTCACTTTCCTGGCAAATCATATTGTTGTCTTAAAAGAGCTATTTCACCATGACTGCGCATGCTCAGAATTTTTAAAAGTGACAGCCTAACGAAGTGAATCTGTTTGACTGCAAGTCAAAATCTAATTCCATCATTGCCAATCTATCTTGCATTTATATATTCACCATTAGGCTTTCTATATTAAGGTTTTCTTTGGAGTGTTAGGATTCAAAGTGCTATTTTAGAGTTTTAGCCAAACGATATGCAGAATCGCTGAATATGAATATGCTGGTAAGACAACGTCAATAAACATCATAGAGGGAGAATACTTTCTTGCAGTTGAGCAGATTCACTTTTTTTGTAAGTTGGGAGCATGCGCCATACTTGAGGCACTGCTCCTTTCATGTTCATACAGTCTTGTTTGTGAAAACATATGAGAACACATTCTGCAGACCCAAAGCAAAATGAGAAAGAAATGTAATTTTTTTCTTTTCTTTTCATTTCCTGGCCAACACCAAGAAGCACATCATGTCTTATTCAAATTTCTACCTCCAACTAATAATATAAAAACAGCCCCTTAAAAATGAAAAAAATGTAAAAAGGCAATATATTATAATTCTCAATGGTGGCTATTAAATATAAGAGCAGTTATGGCTGGGGTATAAAAAAAATGAAGTCTTTTAGTGACATTGCACAAGATATGATTTTTGGCATTTTTTTTTATGATGAAAAACATGCCATGTATATCCAGTAAAGACATATGAATATAAGTGTACACAAATGGTACTGTGTCCAAATACTGCTCTTTGAATTTAACGTCAATTTTAACAAAAACCGCTTTACACTCCAGTCATGCATTTTTTGTAAAATTGATTTTAAATTGAAAGAGCAGTATTTGGACAAAGTAAAGTTTGTCTATACTTACATTGATATGTCTTTACTGGATATACATAACATGTTTGTCATCTTATAAAACAAAAATAATGCCAAAAATCAAATGTTGTGCAATGTCACAAAAAGGCTTCATTTTTTTGACCCCAGCATAATGCAAAATTCTAGATAGTTTAGAGGATTTTTAAAAGAATTATAATATTTATTATGCCTCTTAAAAACACATGAATGATAAGGACAGGAAACTCCTCTCATTTGGCCTTATTTTCAAGTTGACTGTAACAACTGTTTATTCTCCTTTGAGATGATGGGAGTGAAAGTTATCACATCATTCCCACCGTGTCAGTTCGCCAACTATCTGTATGGTAATCAGCGCTTATCTGTCCTTCACCATCACCTGTTTGCTTTGCTCATCGATCCTCCTCAGGGAGTAATGTCTGCATTCCCTCCTGTGTTTACCCAATTGATGTAGCCCATTAAAACCATATCATGCCAGTAACCGTCTTTTAACCCTCAGATCAGTAGGAACAAATTGTGCTTGTACTAACATTCAATGTGGAATATATTAGCTTGAACTCAATTACTCATTGTTGGCCAATGAGAAATAGATATTTGTACTATTTGTTACAACTGAGTATTTTAGTCTGGGTCACTCTTGCTTTCGCAAAGCCTTCTTTATTACTAATTTAATATCTATGTGTAACATACATAACTTCGATTTGGAGCATACATATCATTCAATAGAGCTCCCCTCTCCTCTCCCTCCACTACCTGATAAACTGAAAGTGAAGATTTTATTTATAGAGCTCTAAGAAGATTTTCTTCTCTGGTAGTCTTCAAAGGGTCATCAACCTGTCCCACCAGTTAAAACTATTCATCCAGCCCACAAGTGAATTTCGGTATGTGTGACATAGATGGGAGGGGAATTGCGCAAACATTTTTTTATAGCTCATTTTCAAGTCACTTCAAAGATTTAATGTTGTGTGGGTCAAAATGGGCTCCCTTATTCCAGTTTGTGTGGCTGGGGAATCTCACATTCAGAGGAGAAGGGACATGGGGAGGGAGGAAGGGCTGTCCTGACCTCAGGTGAGAGAGAGAGGGAGCAGAATTAGCTCTAGCTCTTAATGAGACAAGGTTCCAACTTCAGGTCAGTAGGAAAATTTTAGGCATCACAATTAAATTAGTAAACTTTGCCGCGGTGGAGCTACTGCTAACCTCGCCAAATCCTTCTGTGTAATTGGCTGACGCTCTGGAGATTAAGAGAGGTCAATTCTCCATTTTGAAATGTGCACGTTTGGTAAACTCAGTAACCAATACTCTTTGCTAGCAGCGCAATGTCAGGTCAGTGAACAGTTATGGTATTTGCTTCGCAATGGAGTCCCAAAATTACACAGAAACATAAGAAAGCTGCTATTAGATTGTATCTCCAGTAAAATAAATACATGAACAGTTCCAAAATAATAACTTTATTGCTTTGCCTGTAGCATGAACATGCAGAGGGCAAATAGACATGACACAGATCTTCTTGCGCCATCCTCGGCAAGGTTCTGTCATTGAAGTGTGATTCCTCATATTGCCTGGCTTAAATAATTTTTAAGTTATGTTTGATGTTTTAATCCAAATTAACTTACAGTTGATTAGAGTAAGCAGGAGCCAATCCCACCCTGAGCAGTGTGGTGGATCTGTTTGTGGCTTTACTGTTGCCCGCAACTTTCTGAGCCCCATACAAACAATTTTGTCTGGAGAATACTAGTCAGCGCCATTCAAACTTACATTACATTACATTACATGTTCTTAGCAGACGCTCTTATCCAGAGCGACGTACAAAAGTGCACAAGAACAGTACAGTGTTCTGCACAGTAAAGTGCAGAGCTCCTAGGAGACAAGTGTAAGTGCAAACAGTAAGTGACAGAACATGTTCCATAGTTACAGATCTAAACCAATAACAAAAGGGCAAGGTCAAGTGAACAAAATGGCAACAAGGTCAAGTGCAACAAAGGGGCAGAGTCAAGTGGAAGAAAAGGGCAATAAAATAAAAGAAGAGCAACAAAACGGGCAACAAGTCAAGTGGAACAAAGGTAAACTGACAAAATAGGGTGAAAAAAATGAATGGAAACCAAATCAAGCGGTAACAATCAGGAAGTAAGATAAACAAAATTAAGTGCAACAAATCAAGGGATGTAGAGACAAGATTCAGGGCAGTGGAGCAGGGGAAAGGTGGAGCCTGAAGAGGTGGGTTTTCAGGCGGCGCTTGAAGATGCTCAGGGACTCTGCTGTTCTGACCTCGATAGGTAGATCATTCCACCAACGAGGTACCAGGACAGACAGCAGCCTTGAGCGGGAAGGGGAGGAGCGGAGAGGGGGAGGAGCCAGGCGACCAGAAGTAGCAGGGCGGAGTGCTCTGGCAGGGGTGTAAGGTCTGAACAGTCTCTGGATGTATGCTGGAGCTGTTTTGTTGACTCCTTGGTAGGCTAGCACCAAAGTCTTGAATTTGATGCGAGCGGCAGCAGGGAGCCAGTGGAGCCTTGTGAGCAGGGAGGTGATGTGGGAGTGTCTAGGGAGGTTGTGGACCAGGCGAGCTGCAGCGTTCTGGATGAGCTGCAGGGGTCTGATGGCGGATGCTGGGAGGCCGGTGAGGAGGGAGTTGCAGTCGTCCAGGTGGGAGAGGATCAGCACTTGGACAAGGAGCTGTGTTGAGTAGCTGGTGAGGAAGGGCCAGATTCTACGGATGTTGTAGAGGAAGAACCTGAAGGTCTGAGTCACTGCAGCGATGTTCACAGCAGAGGAAACTGTATAACAAACTGTATAACAGCGCCACTATACCTCTTTGGCTGCCCTCTTTCTTTTGCACCTCCCCTTTAGATAATAGTGTGACGTTTACCTTTGTAATGGCTGGAGTACTGTGTACAGCTCCTAACTTTGATTAAAATATGAAGTATTTCTCTGTCCTGTCAGCTCTACAATTATTGATTGCAGAGGTGCTTTCTAAGCCACCTTGAGGATATTGCACCATAATATGCCAGGAACCTAACTTTATTAATGTTTCTCTGTGTAGGGGTGGGTTATCATTCAACAGCAAATTAATGCAAAGTAAAAAATAAAAAAAAATGATACAATAAGAGCACATAATTCAATAATATTTTGTCAACCTACAAGATTGATTTTCCATTTTGAATCAATCTCAATCTCAAAGGACAGTATATATATATATATATATATATATATATATATATATATATATATATATATATATAGATTTATTTGTATAATGCATATATATGTATATATGTATATAATGCGTATATATACATACAAATATATATATATATATATTTTTTTTTTTTTTTTTATTTGTTAGATTGGCTTTCTCCCACCCTCAGCCTGACTGTGAAACAAGGAATCCGACAGCCAGTAGTGCCGAAGACATTAGGAATGTGTTGCTGCGCCTCAAGGAGAGACTCGTTTGATTGTAATGAAGTGCACAGCTTCCCTCCATGTTGAACTGGTACTGTTCCCTCTCATCTCTCCCTATTTCACTGCTCCACAAATGTTTCAGTCCCACAATGTTATATGGCACATGGGCATGACTGAATTTTCATCTTCTTTTAATTAGAAGCTTTGATTTTCCCTGCTTCATTCAGTGAACGATATCTTGTGTACATTTGCCAAATAAACCTGCACCATGGCTCCACAATTAATTTCAATTACTCATTTTTCAAACATGCAGACTTATTAATGTTCGGTGCTGCAAGCTCAAATGGAAAAGAGCTAAATGTATACTATATTATTTCAATTCAAAGTGTACTGCAACCTGACTTATATTTTGAAAGGGATATTAATATGAATTCCATAGCAGGGTGGGCACAGCAGGGAGGAGAAGATAACAGATTTTTCTGAAGCAGATTACAGTCCCTTGCTGTGTTGTTGCAAATGAAAACCAAACCAAACTTTTCAAAGATTAATTTTAATGATTTGTTCCAGGTACTACAGTTGTTTGTCATAATTTGTGATCTGCTTTCCAAGAGAAAAGAAACCAGCGCTTGTCTGCGCTCATATTTTAGCCAGTCATGCAGACATGCAGTTACTTATATGCGTAAATTTAAAAATTTCATGTTTTGAAAGCCCAAGTATCTGAAGCTTAATCAGCATACTTGCATTTATTTCAATCCAGGAAACCTGAAAATTGTCCAAAGAACTGAATATACTGTATGTTCAGTCCCCATCACAATTACAGGCACCCCTGGTAAAGGAAAGTCAAGAGGGCGGTTAGAAAGACATCTTTTGGTGAATTATCTTAATGATGAGTTAAAGAATTTTGGACCACACCCAAAGTGAAGGAGAGTATTTGATGGAACGATGGATAGGAGATCGGGGCGAATGAGATGTTGTAAGGAGTTGGTCTGTGATTGTGCGAACGTTGGGAGCCCCAGGTGGCGACACTCAGGGTGGGGCTCGCGTCTCTCGTCTGCCTCCATGTAGGCTCCTGAGCCCCCAAAAGGTGTTAATGAATCAGCGAGAGGTGGGCTCTATGTATGTCGTCATTACTGCTAATATAGCTTGCGTAAGTGTTTAATGTCCTGCAGCTGAGAATTTTAGATAGACAGTTTGCAACTTGCTTAGATGCTGTGTGCGCTGATGCGAAAGGAATGCCCGGAGAAATATTTAGGTGGAATATTGGATCTAATTAGAACATGACGGAAATGGTAGAGGAACCTGTGCTGATGGCGACGACCCCGTGTCGGTCGTGAATTATGGGTCTTGGGGAGAAGCGTGGTTATTGTTCCTTGAGGTGACTTAGTTTGATCTTGGCTGGAATGGACAGATGTCAAGAGTCTAGGCGAAATATGAAATAGGCTGAGAAATGCCAAACTGATTTGTTTTACTTCTTTTATCTTCAACATGAGTAGAATGAGATGTTGTTTAGGCTGGTGTGACGAGAAGAATTGTAACTAGCGGAGAGCAGGATGATCTGGGAACATCGAGAAACCTAAGGCCAATAGGAACATTCTAGAGTTCTAGAGTGAACTCATCTAGGTTCTAGAGTGGAATCCATGGATGGAGAATGTTACCCTGAGCGCAGCGTCGGGACACAGCAAGAGGTAAATGTTTGGTCAGAGCGGGGGGTTCTAGTTGACGTAAACCTTTCAGTAGTGTTTGTACGTGAGAATGGGAAATTGATTAGCACAGATATCTAGTGGCCAGTTTGACGAAGAGGTTGACGCCGCTGAGGTAGACTTGAATTAAGGCTAGTTGAACGCGGTGTATAGAGTGAGTGTACGAAATAAAGCTTGTGACGGAAACAACGTCGAGGGCTGGGAATGGCAGTAGGAGACTGAGTGGAATTTCTTGGATTGCTTCTGTCTTGCGAGGGATGAGGAGAGTGAGCGTTGAGCGAACCCATTTAGAATGGCCTCTCAGTGATATGGAATCAGTGACACCAGATGCGGGAAAAGGGAATGAGGATTTATTTATAAACAAAAACAAAACAGGCACGAGGGCCAACAAAAAACTTGGCCCAAAGGGTTGCAAAAAACAAACTGAGGTAAGCTACACAGAGCTATAAACAATAAATGCAAAAAGGCAAAAAACAAAAAGGCACTGGAAACTCCAGGCAAGATGCACAAGAAAAATAAATAACAAGACTAAATATATATATACATAAAACAAGAGGCTAGGACGAGACTTGAAACTAGAAATGCTATGGAATCTTGACAACAAGAACTTGACTACACTTGCACATGCAATGAGACGCAAGAAACAAAACTTGAGACACTGTCTGCCAGCCAACTTCCACCGCAACCAGATAAAGGCTTGGTAATCATGACACAAGGGGTAACACCTGGAGAGAGAGAAACAAGAGGCATGGCAAGATCAAGACATGGACAAGATTGGTTGACATGACCTGCTCATTAAGAGAATGAGCGTGCTCAGCTTAAGTACCAATTAAGTATGCAGTTTGGAAGCAAGCATGAATGTTAAGAACAGAAAAGCTCAGCAAGATCTTGAAATAGCAAAGCAGGAATCATGACAATAAACTCCCTGTCTAAATTAGTAATATTAGTAATGTGCCTATCTAAGAATTACACCACCCAGTGAGTGTTAGTAAATGTTAGTAACTTAAAAACAGTTAATTGCCAATTAAGCTTAGAGAGCCCCGAATCAGCACAGCACAGAAGGAAGAGGGAAATACCAAAGCCAACCAGAGCTCAGAAATGTGCAACAACGAAGGCACGGGGCGGAACGCAGACAAGCGGTGGAGTGGCATGGCAGACCTGGCATGAAACAAAACATGGAAAAGTAAAAACATGGACATGGAATGAAACTTGAAATGTAAAATCCTGAAACAAGAAACTGTTAAAACTATGACATGAACTATGAACATGAACTATGACATGAACTATGAAATCTTGAACATGAAACTGTTAAAACCATAAACAATACTGTTCTGGCCAAAGGCCAGAACCCTAGAACACAACACTCAGGATAAAGCGGCGGATGGCTTGAGTTGTTGAGTCAGGGGTAGATGGTCACGGAAAATGGAGGAACTAGAGTGGGGTGAATGTCTTAGTGTGGTGCTAAGCGTCTGAATCTACGCCAGGAAAAACGAGAAAGGGTGTCAGCGATGGCATTTTACGGTCGGGAATATGTGCAGCTTTGAGCACGGTCTGGTGTTTTGCGGAAAATAAAGTTCGTTTCCTGAGGAATGGCATGAACGAGAGGGAGCAGGAACGGCCTTTTTTTGCAATGTCCACTGTGATCGAGTTGTCATATTGTACGGTTATACATTTGGTGGCCCGTTCGTGGCCCCGAATGAGGAAACGATGATGGGATACGGTGAGGCGAACAGAAACGTAATAGCGTCCCTTGCAGGAAATTACAAGGGAGCCCCCAAAAAAAATGCGTTGAGTGGGATGACCCGAAGCGTTTGCGATATCAGCTCTAGCCAACTAGGCACCGCGACCAGCGAGGCGGATGAGAGTAGTGAGAAGAAGGACAGTCAGTAAACTGCTGTTGGGCAAGTGGCTAATCGGAATGCATGGACCGACATGCTTGGGTGTGGAGAAGGCAGATGGACGGTGTACAGGCGAGGCGGGATGGTGGGTTGCAAGACTGGAAGTCGGCCGAGAGTGTGAAACTTGCCGCGGCAAGTAGCCGTGAGGTGGATATGCATAGTTTTCGTAAATGTTTGCCAATGAGGCAAAGTGCACCAATAAACAAAGTGCTAGCAAAGCGCTAGTGGGCTGCGCCAGTGCAAGTGGCCGTGAGGTGGATACGCGTGCAGTATCCATGAATAGGGCTGCTCAATTAATCGAATCGCAATTATTTTAAGCGCAATAAACGTAACTGCCACTATGAGGCACACAGACGAGCTTGCTTATTATCTTTTCTATGACACATACCTAATGCGGTCGTTTGAAGAGCTTCCTGGAAGAAAACTGTGATTTGAAGTCCGCTAATTACCAGCGAGGTTGGACAGCCTCTATCGCCTTGGCACAATTAGCTCACCTTAAATCAATTCCCCTGTACTTTTCCTACCTTGCAATCAAGCCATTTATTCAGCCAACTCACCAATCAAAACCAAAAATGTGGCCAATAATGATTAAGAAGAGGTAATGAGAAACAGACAGACCGATTCAGGCTGCCGTGTTAGATTGAAAGAATGTTAATGATCTGAATTAACAGCAGACCTATGAATTTCACCTCTCGTATAATTTTTACATAACATTAAAAAGATTTCTTAAAAATAAGATCATTTTAATATGGGTCTTGGTTTTTAAGCGTTGCATTGCACGCAATAGATAAATTCAGCGAAGACTTGGAAAACACATTGAGGTAAATTACATGCTGAACAACGCAAAGTGAAGGTCTGCAAAGTCTTCATCCCCTAACCAACAATTGTCACCCCCTTACCATTTTGCTCAATTTGCAATCAAACAGTTGATTCGCTCAATTAGCCAATTAGGCTTCACAAAATGTTCTCCACTTCACGTTGCCGATATTTTTAAGCAGTGGCGGGTGGTGGACAGAGAACAAGGAGGGCGATTAACATGTCTTAAAACTGCTTATTAGTCTTCTGTTTTCTGTTTTCAGTCAATTTCTCTGGTAAAGAACACTCTAACCTTCCCCTCTCAGGTGTAGCCAATTGTCTTCGTTAAGACGAAATCAAACGCATCAATTGAACACCAAAAAGAGCGCATTTCAAGCTTTTTCAATTTAACAATCATTACCACAGGTTAGACGACTGGATGTGACGAATTTAACGCAGAAAATCCACAGTGGTTTTTTCGTAAAGAGTTGCCTATTAAGGCATGTGAATTTAACATTTCACAGAATTTATTATTCGCTCGCCTAAACATTTCATTATAAGGGAAACTAACATGATGACCAAGAACAAATAGTTACCCTGGATGTAACTCCAGCCCTCTAACGGGCTTCGCTATTGGTTTACCCCTCCGAGGCCCCGCCTCGGCGCCTGAAAAGAAAATTGAACTCACCTGCTCCGTAGGAGCGGGTAGCATACTCACCCCCTATAAAGCCCCGCCGCTGTCAGTGCTCGTCTCCCTTTGAAACTCAGCATCTCACATCCGGGGGCCAGCTGGGCAGGCAGTTAGAGGGCTACGCACGTACTCATAGAACTGGAGTTACATCCAGGGTAACTATTTGTTCTATTTCGTACGTGCTCCGCCCTCTAACGGTTTACCCTTCGCTATTGGTTTACACCTACGGCGAAGGCCGTTAGGGATGAATGTACTCCCAGGTGGCCCCGCACCCTAGAGTTCTAGTTGGAAACCAGCAAAGCCGTGTCCTTCCTGGGGCGGGCACCGCCAGGCCGCGTACCCCGACCCAGGTCGTGACACACCAAACAACACCAGACCCAAGCCGGTGTCAGACGGGGCCCCTTCCGATAAGGCCCCTTCTAGAGCGAAAGAACGAAGGAATGAGGAGGGGGGGGCTTGTAGCTGTCAAATCCCTTCTACGCGCCCCTCCCCCCCACACCTGCAGGCGAGGCGCCCCCAGAGCGCATCGCCCCAGGGTGTGGTAACATACTAGTTAGCGTTGGGGGGGGGGGACCCTGCTGACAGGGTTCCCAGGACTGAATGCGCGACCAACTGGCGGTCATGTCCCTCAGATATGACTGCGCAAAGGTAGATACGTAAGACCGCAAGGCCGCCTTGCAAATCTCCCCCACGGATACGCCCTTAGTTAGCGCTGTGGAGGATGCGATGCCACGGGTAGAATCTGTGGTCAGCCCCGCCGGGACGGAGAGGCCCACTGCCGAATAGGCTCTGCCGATAGCATCACAGATACAGTGGGCGAGGCGCTGCGATAACAGAGGGGCCCGTTGAGCCCGCTCACCATAGCCCACAAACAGCTGATCCGCCTTCCTAAGGCTTGCCGTGCGTTTCATCTACAGCATGAGCGCTCGCACTGGGCCCAGTTTGTGCATCCGTTCCTGTTCACTGGTGGCATGGGGCGGAGGGCAGAAAGCCCTGAGCCGGATCACCGAAGAACTGAAGGCTGAAGTGATGACCTTAGGTCGGACGGACGGATAAGGGCGAAGTTCCACTGATCCTTTATCCTAGGTCGGAAGGACGGATTAGGGCGAAGTTCCACTGATCCATTATCCTCGCTTACGGTAGGCATGACGGGTGCAGGGAGAGGGCCCCCAATTCGCTCACCCTCCTGGCTCATGCCAAGGCTAAAGGGTGGGCCGTTTTGATCGATAAGGTATGCAGGTCCGCCTGGTCCAAGGGTTCAAATGGTGGTCCCGCCAGGCCGTCCAGCACCGTCTGCAGATCCCACTGTGGAACCACGCGCTGCATCGGGGGTTTCAGCCTGCGGACTTCCTTCGAAAAACCGCTTTACCAGGGGGTGACTTCTAGCTGAGAAGCGGTCAACCCATCATGACCTACTGCAATGGCCGCCGCGAACACGCCCAAGGTGGATGCTGCACGGCCCCTCTCGAAGAGCCCCTGAAGGAACTCTAGCACCCCCTGAAGCGCGGGTTCAGGCCTCTCACCTGACACCAGCCCACGAAAATCCGCCAACGAGTCGCATAAGTCTTGGACGTGGCCGAGGCACGCGCATACTGAATTGTGGACACAACCGCTTCGGGTAGGCCCGATTCAGTTAACCTTACCCTTCCAGCTTCCAGGCCAGGAGGGGGCAGGTGCGGACGGCGTTCGGTACCCGAGTCCCGGTTAGGGGAGGGTCCGGAATTTCCCATGGGTTCCCCAACGCCAGCTGGATAAGGACCGGAAACCAACTGGCGCTCGGGCACAGTGGTGCCACCACAATTATGGACAAGTGCTGCTCCCTCACTTGCAAAGTAGTGGCATTAATAGCCGCCGGGGCTGGAACGCATATAGCAGGCCGGCCGGCCACACTGGACGGGCCAACGCATCCACCCCCAGGAGAGGATTGTTGGTAGGCCTCAGGTAGAACCACAGCGGGCACAGAGCGTTCTCCCTGTTCGCAAACAGATCCATCTTCAGTCGCCCGACCAGCCTCAAGATTTGCTCGGATGTCGCCGGTGGGGAGGCTCCAATCCTCCTCGGGCAGCGCCCCCCTGGACAGCCCATCTGCTGGAGTGTTGAGGATGCCTAGAACATGTTGGCCTTCAGAGAGCGCAAGTGGCGATCTGCCCATATTCGGATGGAAGCCGCCATCTTGTGTAGGGCCACTGATCTGACCCTCCCCTTGTCTGTTGAGATAGGCTACCGCCGTCGTGTTGTCTGATCTCACAGGACATGCCTCCCATCCAACTGTGGGGAAAAATGGTGCAGCACCCTCTGAACTGCCATGAGTTCCAATAGGTTGATGTGCCGCCGGGGCCCCTGCCATGTACCAGCGACCAAAGCAGGGCCACCAGTTCCGCCCCACCCTGTGAGGGAGGCATCCACGAATGCATGTGCATAGTGAGCCAGGCACCCCAACCGAACTCCCTCGCGGAGCCGGCTGTGTGAGGCCCTAAATGCCAAGGTCCGCCGTGCTTGCAATGGTATGCGGAGCATGCGCTGCTGGTCTCGCCTCGGGGCCAGCCGAAGGCGTATGAACCAGCGCTGCAGATCTCTTGTGCAGTAGCCCTAAGCGGACTACTAGATGGGCAGCAGCCATCATCCCCAGTAGCGACATGACTGCTACCGCCCGCACTGAGACTGCGTCCTGTAACCGTTGGGCACAAGACAGGATCGCTTCTGCTCTCTCCACCGACAAGCGTGCGGTCATGGTCCGAGAGTCCAACTGCATTCCTGAAAACCGCGCTGTCTGGCTGGGCTGCAGGGTGCTTGTTATAGTTGATAGCCCAGCTGCGCAATATGCCGCATCACCAACTTCGTATGGGCGGTACCATCTCTTCGGAAGGGGCCAGGATCAGCCAATCGTCCAGATAGGTAGAAGCCACACCCATCTCAGACGAAGCGGCGCTAGGGTTATCTCCACATATTTGGACTATGTCTGTGGTGCCAGGAAGTATCCGAACAGGAGGCGGCAAAACTGAAAGGTCCGGTCCTGTAGCGCAAAGCGAAGAAACTTCTGATGGCGTGGCAGGATTGGGACGTGAAAATAGGCATCTGTCAGACCTATTGACGTCATCCAGTCTCCCGGCCTGACGCGTTCCAGCAATGCCTTCACCGTCAGCATCTGGAATGGTCTGAGCACCATGCGATTGTTCAGCTCCCAAGATCCAAAATGGGCCTCAGGCCTCCCAAAAATTTTTTTTTTTTTTTTGGGGGGGATCGAGAAATATATAAAAATCCTGCTTGAGCTTCTGACAGAGGAAACCGGTCTTACGGCCTTTTTCCATAGAAGCAAGTTTACCTCTTCCTTCACAAACGCCCTTTGGGCGGAACTGGGGAGCTTCGTCCGTACAATGCCTTTGAATGGGGGAGGACGGCAGCGAAACTGCAATACGTATCCCTTCCGCAACGTCCTGTCCAACCACCTCGGAAGGGGGGCGCACAACCTCACCCACAACTGATAGTGATCCGTCAGTGGTGAAGCAGTTGATTCTATGGTTTCCGATAGCCCAGGCCCTCCCGCGACGCCCCGCCCCCTGTGGGAGGGTTCGACCGGGGGGCGCTGCCCGAAAGGGCTGATAGACCAATGGCAACAGCGCATCCACTGCAACCCCAAGCACGTCACCTGGTGACTCACTCACCGTGGGTGGTGGGGGCGCAGCTGTCTCTGAGTTAAGCGAAAGCTCTTCCTGACGTTTACCCTCAGAGACATTAGCCATTAACACATCTCGAGCTGTGGGGCAGAACGAGCGACACTTTTCTCCACGGGTTCGGAAGCCCCAGTACCAGATTTACGTTTGCGTACACAATCCCGTTCCTTGCCACCGGGATGCATAGTGAGAATTTCGCGAGACCCCCGGAGCTATGGAGCCAAAATGGCGGACAACTTCCCTTCCGTGCAACCCGGAAGCAGAAGTGCGCTGACGTATCCTAACCACGCTGCTGGAGCCAGCCCAGCTAGAGTGTTAGCAACAAGCTGGTTATTAGTTCGTGAACATTTCTTCACTGGAGACACACCCGGATGAAGTGAGTTCGCTGACTTCCAAGACTGAATTTGGCCAAACCAGCACTGAGAGATGGGAGTGCGTAAATTTTGGTCCGGAGCTCGTGTGCTACCGCCATGGTTAGAACATTCGGCCTGGAGCAGAACGAGTGGAGGTCCTCTTCACAGATTCATAAGCCCCAGTACTAGAATTACACTTGTGCAAACATCCCGCCCCTTGTCCACGGGATGCACAGTGAACCAAATCGAAGATTTGAGTGAGCGCCAATGCCACTGTAAGATGGGAGAGTATCCTCGTCAGATTTCCGATTAGCTACAATGCTTGACCGTGTACTACCTCCGCTGGTAGAACACGCCAAGTTAGCTGGCGCTTAGCTATCCATTGTTCCATAAACAGTTTATAGCTGGCGAAGTGCCGTTGTGTAGCGGACTTGTACTAACCGCGCCGCTGGAACCAGTCCAGCTAGCAGCGTTAGAAGTTTATGGCAATCTGCCTCAGTTCGTGAACGTCCCCTCACTGGAGCTGCCCCATGACGAAACGAGTGCACCGAATTGAAGGATCTGTAGCGAACCCCCCTGTCAGCAGCATGGCGGGAGGGTGTCATCGCCATAATTACGATTAGCCACATTGTTTGACGGTGCACTACCCCGCGGGTAGAACAACGCAAGCCTCGTTGGTTGGCTAACCAGCGTTTCATTAAAAAACCCTTTTAGCTGTTGAAGCACAGATTAGCGGTTCTGTGTTGACTGGAAATGCTGAGGGAACAAGCCTCACGCATCGTGTCCCTCACTGAGCTGGTGAAAGAAGGGGAAGCCACTCTGCTCCCCCCAGTAAGGTATCCCAATGACCATGAATGCAAACATCTGAAACAACCAGTGTGTCAGTGTGATTAGCATGAATAACGATCTTGAAGCCAAATAAAAATAATGCCTTTTATTTGTAAATCTCCCAGAAGTAGGGCGACCAGAAGCTGCGAGGCTGCAGCAGCAGTAGACGGGGGCTGGAGCCCGCTGATGGCCGGTCCTCTGAAGACGTGCGACGACAGCTGCTCGCGGGCAGACTCCAGGCGGTCGACCATCGTGAGGACACGGTGGAGTGGGGCCAAAAGGAGATTGGCTGCCATCGGGTTCATGGCGACATCTTCGGACATAGTACCCTGAGCCACGGTCTCCATTTCGGCTGGGCCAGCAGACCGATGGTGAAGTCGTCACTCAAGCACGAAAGGAGCTTGTCGTCCTGGAGAGGGCCGTTGTCAAGGCTTCAGACGGACCGTCGCCAGCTCTCAGGTTGGCCCCGAGCCAGCCTGGAGGGCGCACAAACTGTAGCCGCTGTACATGCCCCTGCCGTGGGGACGCTTGCATAGGCGGCACGGAGCAGCCTGCGCCTGGCGTCGCCAGCCAGCCAGATGCATATTAGAGACAAAACTTAATCCATATCTTTCGCAACACAACGATAGTGACTGAATTCCGCGAGAGTCCAAACTTTCATCAGGCTGAGTGAAAAAGGGAGACGAGCACTGACAGCGGCGGGGCTTTATAGGGGGTGAGCATGCTACCCACTCCTACGGAGCAGGTGAGTTCAATTTTCTTTTCAGGCGCCGAGGCGGGGCCTCGGAGGGGTAAACCAATAGCGAAGCCCGTTAGAGGGCGGAGCACGTACGAAATAGAACAATGATTGATATCTCATCTGTTTTCCATCCCCTCGGTTTTCCGTCCACCGCCCGCCACTGTTTTTAAGCACTTAAAACCAGGGCCATCTTAAAATAATTTCATTAAGAAATATCTTTCAAAATGCATACAAAATTCCCCAGTGAGAGGTGGAATTCAGAGGTCCGTTATTCATTAAGATTACTTACATTCTTTCAATATAACGCGGCAGCCTAGTTAGGTCTGTCTGCTTCTCATTATCACTTCTTAATCATTATAGGCCACATTTTTGTTTTGATCAGTCAGTTGGCTGAATAAATGACTTGATTGCAAGTCAGGCAAAGTACACAGGAATTGATTTAAGGTAAGCCAATTATGCCAAGGCGATGGAGGCTGTCCAATCTCGCTGGGAATTAGCGGACTTCAAATTGCAGTTTTCCTCCCGGAAGCATTTCAAATGACCGCATTATGTATGTGTCAAAGAAAAAGTAATAAGCAATCACGTCTGTCTGCCTCATAGTGGCAGTTACTTTTATTGCGGTTAAATTAATTGCATACAATTAATCGAGCAGCCCTATCCATGAATGTTTGCCGGCTAGGCAAAGAACATTATCATTTGTAATGATTTGACGATTTTGGAATAAACATTGCAATTGTTCGACAGCACCATAAATGTATGACGTTTCATCTGCGAAGAAGGCGACGCGTATATATAGCAAGAGTTGCTCAGACTAATTGGTGGAACCGATGAAAGTCTAATTTATTTTTTTATGTCTTTTCATACATTGGACAATGAAATTATATAGTGTTTTCTTCCGCACATCAATGACTACAAAAAATATCAATACGTTTTTATAATTTCTGTGCACATGTAGCTCGTGAAACAACACAGATTTGTGTAAATTAGTTTGTGAGGCTCATAAAGCAATGAGCCATGAGAATCTGTTCCACAGTCTGAATGAAGTGACAGCCAGATGAAGTTGTTAAGTACGATGCACAGCTGAGTGATGGCAAATAATTGCAGCAAAGTCAGCAAAAGTTTCGGATCCTTGCAGATGATCGTCCTTGCGGAGTCACATCAAGTATATCAACATACCCAACACGCTATCGCTTATCGTAAAGCTGAAGCATAAAGTAAGATTGAGAACGAGCGTAACGTAATTGTCCAGTTCTTGCCTCCGATAAGGGAAGGACAGGCGGGTTGTGTCTCGGTAGAGTGGGACGGTGAATGGCAAACTTGGTTAGCAACTGAAATATGAATGCTGAAATAGGGGCAAAAAATACGTAGCATTGATGAAAACCCAAACTGCCAAAGCGTAAGGCAAGATCGAGAATGAGTATAAGGTAATCATCTGTATCTTGCCTCCGTTGAGACAGGAATGATGGATTGTGTCTCAGTATAGTGGGACAGCAAATGGCGAACACTGCTTGGGTGAGCTCCTTGGAACAAGTGGGGGTCGGGTGTTTGAGCTGTGTGAGGTCGATGACGGTTTGAATTTTTTTCTCTTTTTATTATTAACAAATAAAATTTGAATGGTGAAATAGGTTGATTTGATGAGCTGGGCCAGGTCGACCTGCATGCCTGATGAACAGGGCGGCAGCTACCAATTTTTGGGGTTATGCAATGACGACAACAACAGGTACACCCAGTGTTCTCCACTTAATTTTTTTTAAAAATTTGTTTAATGGGGGGAGATGCGTTTTATTTTGTTAATATTGCGCAAACAAATTCACCCTTCGCTAACTCCTGCCCTAGAACCTTTTCTGACCAATCATACGTTAGCAATGGTAACTAAGAGAGGGGCGCCTGGCAAGCTTTCACCTCTAGAGCAAAATGACGAAGCGATACGTGTACGGGACTTGCAAGTCCGATGAAAGATATCCAGAACATTTGGGTGATGTTGTATTTTCGCCTTCCCAAAACCAAAAACACAACTGGAGAGATGCCGAATATGGATTAAACAGAGTGGAAGACCTCACTCGCAGCTGAATCCATCGAAGATAACGAAAAACCACCTTGTTTGTTCCAAGGTAAGTTAAGTATGCTAAGTCTAATTAGCACACAGTTGTTAGCGACAAGACGGTAGTAGAATATCGATTAGAGTTACTAATGTTTTAACATCGAGTTAGGTAGTTATGTACCGCTTGAGGCTAAACATATATACCAAATATACCAACACTAGTAAGGTACGTTGGTTGCTAAACAGGGACACGTCTAACACAGTCCTCTCTCTCAGCATTTTGTAAAAGGGTTTCCCAGTCCAGTTGCAGTTATCCCAGTGCCTGACCAAAGGGAACATCATGGAGGCTGCCGAAAACCTCCGATAAAAAGGTTTGTTGTGCAAATTTATACCGTTCAGTTGACAGACAAACTTTGATTTTATTTCAAAGTGCTTTGTTTAAGGAATACGGCCTAGACATACACTTATGACTGCTAGGGCTTTATGTAAACAATGTGTCGCAGCGCGCCCTCCACACAAAACATTCAGTCACCATTGTCGCTGTGGTGTGTAAACTCTGCCTTTCACTTGAGGTAACAAAACTTTTTAAAACATATAAACAACTAGAAAACAAAACAAGATAGCACTCGGTTTAGTGCATTTTTGTGCATCTGTCTGAAAATCCAACTCATACAGGATCATATACTCAGTAGCTGCCATGTACATGTTTAACTTGTAACTATATACATGTAATATACATGTTTAACATGTAACAATATATATGAAACCTTTGACAGGCATAATTAATCTTCTTACTTTATGATTATCAAACTGAAACATTTGCAGAACCAGATGTGATGTACCGATTGCGGAACAACCCTCCACCTCAAACTTCAATAAAAATACTGCATCACAACACAGTGGCACACAGGATGATGCACAAGCCTGCACCTCAAGCCCCACTGGAGATACTGAATCACATCACAGTGGCGCTGACAATGGTAAGTGTTTAATACCTAGTGTATTAATTTGTCTGTTAACCACTTAAACCAGTGGTTCTCAACTGGTGGGTCACGACCCAGTGAGTCCTGGGGTCATTTTGAGTGGTTCGCTGATGTGTGCATGAAAAACTGCAAAAAAGTGGAGGAAAAAAAGGCCAATTTTTACTTTGAAGCTGTTCTTTAGGGCAACAAAACCAGGTATTCGTACCTTTCAGCAAATGTTCCTCCACAAATAGGGATGTTAGGGTTCAAGTGGTGAATTACTGGTGGCATGTGTTGATGAAATAGTCAAAGAAAAACAAATCTAGTTTGTTTTTCATGTCACCTCACTTTACTGCATCAAAATGTACACGCTGTAGGTGGTGGTCATTAGTGCACATTACATAGAAGTCGCACCATGGCATGCCTGTGAGTCCCAGCTGCCCCATAATTTGGTAGTGATATGTATGACTCTCCTTAAGCTTGTAGGTATCATCTGCCTGCCTCCTGAGATAGGAACAATCTTTTTTGGTTTTTTTTGATGGGCACTTGATCTCCAAAAGTCCATATTTTGCACTATCAGTCCTCTCTATGGCCTTCCTGTTTGGTGTAGTGCCTAGGTGTGGAGCATGTGGATTTACCACAAGGCCACATGGGAACACAGCATTGCCTGTGACATCAGACTACTGCATTGCTGCAGTGTGCTCAAGATCTATCCCTCTTGTCATTGCCTTGGTTTTTCTGGGCTCTTTCTTGATATTAGCGGCAAGGCTCTCGAAATTGGCTCTCCTGTAGCATATTCTATGGAAGTTGCTAGATGTGAGTCGGGGAGACCGTACAAGATGCCAAAGGTTAGATGTGTCCTGCTGTCTGGTCTGACATTCTAGAGCTATTGACTCAGACAAAGTAATGGTCATTTTACTGTAGCAAACCATGTCATTTTTATTCAGCACTGTACACACATCTGTTGGTTGTGATGGTAAAGGGAAATCTGGGAAATTGTCGGGCTGGTTTGCAGGTGGTATTGGTCCAGCTGAGCAGATGAGAGGCAGCTGTAAAAGGAAGATAATTATGAAAATTATATGTTCTTTTTTTGTCATTTTGACATTCACACAGGCAACCATGAAGAGGAGCTGAAGACTAATGGAGAGATTAGCAGAACAGAACCAGCAGTTGCTGAACCTGAAGATGGAACTGGAATCGAAAGACGGCCAACTCGCGCTGCTTGAAAAAGAACTTATGCAGAGTCTTTAAATTCAAGTTCTGTGCCTAATTATGTCCATAACAACACTGGATTCATTTATTATCAGCTCAACAACTTATGTTCATTTTTCAAAGTGCCAAATCATCCAGATTCTCCAGAAACACAGATTCTTCTCACTTACAAAAAGGAAGACAAAAAAATCCAAGACATGCCCTTGCGTAGTCAGTTTTTACTCACACTACTGAAACTGAGACAAAATTTTGACACTCAAGTCTCTAGATGCCTGTGACCCACGAGGTGCAGTTATGCATCTGTCTGCCCTCTTCACTGGATCCATCTCAGACAAAGAGATCTTTAATCAGTGTAATATCACAGAGCTACTGCAGGGTTGTTTTAAGTGTGGCTACCCGAAAGTAGGAGATGGATTAATGGTCGACAAGGGTCTTCTTATTGAAAAAGAAGTGGAAAATATTAGTCTCAAACTTAACATTCCACCTTTTGCCAGGTCCAACTGTCAAATGCCAAATAAAGATGTTGAGATTACGTGAAAAATTGCCATGCACAGAGTTCATGTGGAAAGCGCAATAGCCAAAATAAAAAAGTTTAAGATTGTTTCTGGTAGGATCCCAAATACACGTCTTGGAAACATAAATCAAGTGTGGTATGTGGTTAGCATGCTGTCCAACTTCCAACCCCACATAATAAAAGATAAGAATCCAACTTCTGAGGATGAGCTTTCCCTCAATGTGATTACTGAAGATGAATAAAGTGTTGGAAAGTGCTGCTGTCTTGATGTTTTAATTTCTGTATTGAATGCTATATTACTTGTACTTTTGACACTTGAATTTTGTTCTGAAAAGACTCTTAGTTCAGTCAAGTGCTTTTCATTTACCTGATGGCTCAAACCACTTCCAAGGGGGTATTTACTTTCTCCGACAGCTATCTCGATGAGGGGTCTGTTGACCAAGTAGCTGATGGAGGTTCCTGTCTGCTGCTGCAGTAGAATCAAGTCCTCATCTGTTATTGAGGAGGTCCTCCTCATGCTAGCAAAAAACAAAAAAAATACATTAGATTAGATGTCCTTTATTATCCACAATGGAAAATCGTTTTTGCTCTGGTCAATCCATTTATTCAAGACAAAAAATAAAAATGAACCACAAAATAGTGTACTACAATGATTGATCCCATATGATCACAAACTTTGTATGTATAGCAATATGTTAAGACATTAAGTGCAGTTTTTCAATACCACTTGGATGTGAACACGTGATAATATGCATCAGCCAATGGCTTTTTAATACAAAAAGTAATCTTTTATTAGATATTACCACTTACTGTGATGAACTTAACGTGGTTAGTAATTAATAAAGCATTAATACATCAGCCCCCAGTGTCTAATATCACATTTACCTGCTCCCTGTGTAGTGGCAGTCAACAGGTTTCCGTTTGCAGTCTTTTTTGGCCTTTGTGACAACCTCCGTTGATATGGGCACAGCCTTTATTTTGTCTCCTCTTGGTTTGTGCCATTGTTGTGGCAAAATAGTGCAAGCTTTAACAGGGCTTTCCTCTTGTGCTTTCATCATAACCAATGTATTGATCAAACCCACGATGTGGGAACAAAATCCTGGTGCGCTATAAACAAATGGAAAACATACCATATCGCAACGGGCTAAAACATATCAGATACTGAAAACTATCGGGTGTCATAACTGAAAATTAGCTTATTATAAAACAATATATCGACTTACCTTGTTATACAAGAACATAGTTGTCCCTTTATACATTTGTTCTGTACATTAATCATCAAGACGTGGGGTGGCTGAGTCTTGCAAAATGAACGGTGAGCCTTCGCCTCGATTTTAATGTCCTCTTCGTCATCATTACTCCACTGACAAATTATGTTGTGAATATATTTCTCAAATGCATATTGCAGTCCTTTCTGTCTAGTTCTCTCTGATATTTCTGAACTATTACTCCAGAAATTTGATACGATTTCCTTTGGAATATCTTTCACTGAAATCGCTGAGAAATCGATTTTTAAATGCCGGCGGGAATGAACGCAAGAGAAAGCGTGCCAGGCCTAGCAACTGTAACTATGGGGGGCGGGGCTTAGCGAAGGGTGAATTGTGCATCTTCCGGTGCTCTTTAAATTCTGTAATCTTGTCATTACCATGATCTTGTATCTTCATCTGTTTGTGGCCAATGGTTTTGGCGCCCCCCCTTCATGTAGCACCCCTATGTGTTGCATACACTGCATACCCGCTTTTTGCAACACTGCTGATAAAATCTGTTTTCTAAGTGTGGGGGATAGTAGCAAAGGGTTTGGAATAGGCTATGAGGGGCGTATGGGAGGTAGGGTGGCGGCTAGTGTGTGCTGAAACTGTGGTGAGGGGAAACTGTGAGGGGCCGGCTGAAGTAGTTGATGGGAGGGGTGGACCTGTAGGAGGAAGTACAGAATTAGTGGCTTGGGGAAGGGGGAAGGGGAGGGGGCCGGGGAAAGTGCGGTAGGGAGGAGACGAGCGGATGAGGCAACGGCGGGTATTTCTTGGGGTGCAGGTGGGTTAACACCGGGACTGCTGGAGCCTTGGAGAATTTGGTTGTGGGCTGCAAGAGCGCAGGTTCCGGGTTTCATCGGGCAGAAGGGATGGGGGATGTATGTGCACGGGGAAAAAGTGCAGCCTGCGAACACAGGGACGAAACAGGGGACGAAAAGAAACCAAAGAGGTCATAAATGAGGGGGGGTGATGGTATTGCCGGGGGGGTTGGTGTATAGTTTTTAGTAGTCTGGCCATGTCTTCGGAGCGTGGAAGGGGGTATTCTTCTGCTTGAGTGCCCGATGGAGTATGGCGACGGTCCGACGTGGAGCCTCGGATGAGCCTGGAGTGTGAGCCGTGGTAAGCCTTGCTGGAGAGCTGCGGGCTCTCGCTTCTGGGCACCGCGGTTGACGAGGAGCGTAGCTGCTGCAAGATGTAAATGAAGACCACTGGCTGGAATTCCTGACGCGGAGTCCGTAACGGGGAAAGGGCCTCAGTCGTCATAGCAGGGGGAGCGTGGTCGGGAATATGAGCACCCCGGTTAGGGCAAGCGAGTGATGCTTTGGGGTGGAGGTACGAAGATGGTGGAGCGCAGGCGGGTGCATGGAGGAGAAATGGGAGTTGCTGGAACGAACTGAGAAGGTTCCCCTGGAGCATCAGAGTCTTGGAATTATTCTGTATCCAAGGGACTCGGATTTCGAATTTCATTCTTCGGGTAAGCAAACTCTTGCTGTGCGCTGGCTGTCTGGTTAACGAGTAAACAACGTAGAAGCGAGATGAGCGGGGATTGTGGGATTGTAGGTGGTATATATAGGTGTAAGGACGACTAGGAAGGCGCATTTGGAGTGGTCCTGTTCATTAACCTACATTATCAGGAACTCCCTAAAAATCTGATCTGTCACTGATGCAAATTTTTTTCTGAGAGACGAAACATCTCAACAATAGATAATTATTTAAAAAAAAAACAAACCAAAAAAACATTACCAGCACCCTGCATTTGATACTTTGCGCAACTTCTCTTTGCGAAGAGAACCTCTCTGAGTCTTCTCATTTGACATTTCAAAGGTTGGAGGATGCAGAGCAGGGAATTTTAGATCATTCTTCTTTGCAGAGAAGGGGTTTCAATGGGGTTTATGATTGATAGAAAGTTGATTTTTAGTTGATCTAGACATATGTTTTGGATCATTGTCAAGCTGGGAGATCCGATGTCAACACTGTTTCAGTGTCTTGGAAGAGGCAGCCAGGTGTAGATTTAAAATGTCCTGGCATTTCATAACTCTAACAAGGCTCCCAGGGCCTTTGCTGGAAAAACAGCCCCACAATTTTTCAGAACCTCCACCAGACTGTGTGATGTTGATCAGATTCTTTGAAACATAGCTTTCCTTCTTTTTATGCAAAACCCACCTTAAATGTAGCCAAAAAGCTAAATTTTTGTTTCATGTAATCACAGAACATGGTTCTGTTCAAAGCTACCAAAGTGTCCAACTAACTCCATGTGCTTACGTATGTGATTCAATGACAGGAAAAGGTTTTTTCAGGCATGCCTTCCTAATAATTTGCTTTATAAAATGCTGCCATTTCGTTTTGAAAAATATCTTGGGGAGCCATTAATTGTAGTATGTGTGGATTTTTTAATTAGTTATTCATTGATGAGGGATTTTATTTCGCCTTATTAATTTAAATAAAGGTAGGAATTTACTTTCACCGAAAGGTATATTTCTTATAACTACTTTTACTCATCTGTACCATGGTGCAGATAATTATGGATGGGAACTGTAAATACGTGAACATGGACACATGGATTTACACATTTTGGATGTGAGGTTCTAATTTGCAGAGTTGTTTTGTGGTATGTAGCAGACTGCGCCCCTGAAATAACCTGTATAGAGCGGAGAATGCCCCTCTCATCTTGTGTAAAACATTACTGTATTGGGCAGGCTGAATAATGCCAGAGCTGGATTCCCCTTAGATGTGTCAATCAAACTGGCCATTATGTCTGTTGGGAAATCGATTTGAGGGGGGCGTGCCCAGATCCCTCAGAAGGAAAAATGCTTTTCCGAGTGAGATGCCGACACAGGTCAGATGTGCAGCATGTCTGACTCCTTCTTCCAGGCTATTGAGACCTGCACTCTAGCAATCAATACCTGCATCAACAAGATTATTGTCTTCCAGCCATGGTGAGCTTTCCTCCCACCTTGCCCCCCCCACCACAATGTTTCATCAAGGTCAACTTTCCCAAGCACACGGCACGCAAATCCTTTGCTCAAGCGAATGCCAAGTGCTTAGTGGCATGCCAACACTGCCTCCTGCTGCCCATTCCCATGAACTGCCATTAGAAGCCTGTAAAAGGTGCAGTATTTTCAGGATATATTTTCCACTGCTATTCCTGAATTCCAACGAGGGCAAGCGGAAAATAATTCAGGTTAAATTTTAATTTTCTTTTTGATCTATTCTGATGCAATGGCCCAGTAATGTCTTCAAGGTTGATTCCTTGAAGAAATCATTTAAACTGCTGCTGGTCAAAAAGCTTCAGACATTTGATTAGACTGTCTCTTCCATAAGTTTCAGATTGATTTGACGAAGGCTTTTTGGCATCCGAGAGGCAGGATTAGTGCTTGTCATCGCTCGTGGCAGCCCTCCACTCTGGTATTGTGATCATTTGCGAGATCCCTTTCACCGTTGCCCTGTTCGAGGCAAGAGCTGCACTGACCTCACAGCGGGTATGCTTGTTTCTATCAATAGAGGCAGCTGATCTTCGTTGCTGGTTGTGCTCCAAAGAAGCCCATTTAAGATGAGTCCCAAATACTCTGTGGTCAGAAAAGAGGCTTTCACACTCTATCCATTCAGGGGGCAGTTGTCCAAGTCTTAAGCCCCCGTGAAAAAAACACTGCTTCCTGTGAGACATGCCGCACTGGAGGCCCAAGATAAGGAAATAAGTCTTTGCCTTTGCTTCATTCCCTCAATCTCTGGCTTAGCAACAGATTCTTTAAAAAAAAAAAAAAAAAAAAAAGTGATTAAAAATTACCTCAGTGATGAATTCTGATGTTTGGCTAATTTTAATACCTTGAGAATCCTACTTTGAGGACTCTTTTTTTATGTGCTCAGTTAGCCATCATCATGTGAAAATTTTTGAAAAAGGCAATATTGTAGATTAAATAGCCCAACTGCGGCAGGATTAGAAACAGAAAATGCTCAGCAGTTAAGAAAACGTGCGTATCTAAGCTGGATTCTCTTTGCACCAGTGGTGCAATTTCTTTCCTGACATGAACCCCTTTCCCTCTTTGATAAATTGCATAAGGCTATCAGGTTTTCGAGGACCCCACTGTGCCAGTGAAGATTGACAAAGCCCAGAGTTCATCTGCAAACCGATGTGCTGATCAATACGCCTGAGTCACGAGGCATCAGGTAACTGCTCCACACATCAGCACAGGGAGGGGAGGGTGTTAGATTTCCAGTCAAGACTCAGATTGATTCTTTCTTATATATGACTGAGGCTGCTTTCCAAGTCAATCTGCTGCACGAGTTCCTGTGCAAGACATGCATGACAGCAGGAAGCAGTGAGGAGAAATACGCATTTATACTCACCAGTGCTACTGAAAAAGCCTGAAGGCCCACATAACTTCACAGCTGTCACTGAACCTAGAGACATGGAAATCTCAGTCTGCCTGGAGGGACTGAGCAGTGGTGCGCCAAAGGACCATAGAAATTAAAAGAGGCTTTGGCATATTTCAAAAATAGCAACATTCTTTTGACCTGAAAAGGCAAAGTAACGATTTATTTGTGTGTGAATACTGTTGCGTATGAAGGACGAAAAATGACATAAGTAGAAATAAATAAATTAATAAATAAATACATAAAAAATGAATAAATGTAGAAATAAATTAATAAAAATACAAATGAATGCAAAAAATAAATGTAAATTTTATATTTTTACATGTGCTTTATTGTATTTCTATATTTATTCATTTTATTTTTTTTTATTCCCTTATTTCTACATTTTCATGTATGTATTTATTTATTTCTGCATTTATTTTTACAGTTCTTCGTGTGTATGTATTTATTTATTTTTACGTATATATATTTATTTACGTATTTATTCCTACATTTATTTATATATTTATTTATTTATTTATTTATTTATTCATTTATTTCTGCGAGACTTGTGTCACCCAACAATGTAAAAATGTTAATGAGCTGGGCGGCCCAGGCATCTTGCTGAAACGCGATTGCTCAGCTTGGAAACACAGACAAAAGCAGTTGATCTTCGTGAGGGCTACCATACACTCCGACCAGCTATCCTCGTCAGCATATTAGCTGCTGCGATGGCTTCGAGTGCGAGGCCATTGTCGTACTGCGACTGCCCGAATCGCAACCCAGTTTAGACAAACCCGCGCCCACTTCCGCATATGACGCTAGCCTCGCCTGCTGCTTTCCCATCGAAACCGCACAAGAAGAGACGCCGACTCACTTAAGTTCCCTTCTACTAGCTAAGGAACTGAGCTAGCTAGACGCAGCTGTCGCTATTATCCCCCACAAGACTTTCGTCCCTTATTGCGCGTCAATTTGCGTCATGATTACGCCGACAAAATAAGGCCACAGTTGCTTACAGTCTTACTTGCTAGCGAGCTAGTTGGCTACCAAGCTAGCAATAGTATAGCTACTGCGCCAAAGTATTTAGCTACATGGCCATCTGGCTAGCGTGCTAAAAAGGCTACAGTTCGCTCACAATGGAATACTGGCGAGCGAGCTATTTGGCTAGCTAGCTAGCAAGATAAAGCGACATCGATATCTATACTGTTATAGCTAGCATGCCAATGTATTTAACAGCCTAAAGTCGCTTTCACACCGAACGCGAAACGAATTTTTCGCACGACATATTACATTCAAAGTCAATGCAAAGACGCGAATACTCGCGAAAACGCGTGTATTCACGTCTTTGCATTGACTTTGAATGCAGTCTGTCGTCACAAAAATCATTTCGCGTCCGATCTGAAAGCACCTTAATTTTCCTCATTTCAGGAGGGCATTCACAGTAATTATCACTGGTATACATGGCTCTGAGTGGCAGAAGATCCATGCACACCGATACAACCAATCGCGTTTCAGCCAGATGCTAGGGCCGCCCAGCTCATTTACATTTTTACATTGTTGGGTGACACAAGTCTCGCAGAAATAAAAGAATAAATGTAGGAATAAATAAATGAATAAATGTAGGAATAAATACGTAAATAAATATATTAATGTAAAAACGAATAAATACATACATACATGTAGAAGTGTAAAAATAAATGCAGAAATAAATAAATACATGCATGAAAATGCAGAAATAAGGGAATAAAAAAAATAATAAATGAATAAATATAGAAATCCCAAAATAAATATTAAACAAGTAAAAATATAAAATTCACATTTATTTTTTGCATTCATTTATATATTTATTAATTTATTTATTTCTACTTATGTCATTTTTCGTCCTTCATAGTTGCTTTCTCTGATTCTTTAAATATTTTCGTATTAATTTGGTTGAGTGCCTTTGAAAATTTCACAATAAAAGTAAACAACAAAAATAGCCAAATAGTTGGTATAGCCAAATAGCCAAATGCACCTCACTTTAGAGAGCAGACAAATAATTTGATCACTTCTTTGGCGAAGATGTTGCCTGAGATATTATATTATATCATATATATTATAGACTTACTGCTCTTGAAAGCTTTTTTTCATGTAAGTTTGTAAAAAGAGGCACTCTTTCAGTAGATAAGGGAGACGTTCACACTGCATACAAGGTGTATGCAGACTGGCTAATGGGCCCATTTTAAAAGTTGTTTTACGCCTTAATTAATGGTTAACTTTAAACAACACCCTGAGGGAAGTACATTATAGCATTTTATTTTTAACATATACTTGGACCAATGTTTTCACAGTTGATAAGCAAATAATATTGGAGATTTTCAAAGCTTTTGAAAGGACCGAAGACACCGATCAAACATCAAAATGATCAGAGGTCGCATAAAATTAGGCTGCAGACTACAAAGGATGTCCTTGTTAGATACAACTTACTGTATTTATTACACACCCTGACAATATTCATCGTCAGTATTTTCACTGCTTTTCTAAAATGAGGTACTTTACTGGATTATGTTAATTTTTGAGTAAAAAGCTTTAAAGCATGATCAGAGAGGGAATATTTTAACTATTGATTAAAGGGTTTTCTTTGCCCATACGTTAAGAAAGACAAGCAAGAATCAGCCTAAAATGGCAGCTTAAGATTGAAAACGCTCCTTGATTAAAAGTTTCCATCAGTGCCGTATCCAAAAACCAGTGAACGTAGCAAGTTAGAGGGGAAATATTTTAAATATTATTATTAAATATTGATCCAGTGTTTACTCTGCGCAAGTGTAAAAATGCTTAACAAATCAAAACTTACATAAAATGACAGACGCGAAACCTTCCAGGATTGCAGCTTTTCTTCAGCGCAAACTATGTCCAAAGGCTGGAGAGTGTAGTGCTTTCTCTGCGTAAATGTGTGCCTTCCAAGGGCCAGCACACCGGCTGAGTAAGACCAGAACAGCTGCTTCACTCATTAATCCACTGTTTCTACCTGTGTCTCAATTGCTAATGAGCTCCCACAGCGGCTATTTAAACCAGAGCCGCACAATAGCTCTTTGCTAAGTCTTGTAAAGCCCTATGCTAGAGCTGTAGTGCTTCCCTTTCTGCGATCGCAGGTGGATCCAAGACACAATGTTTGAGCCTATTTTAGGGTCTTTTTGACAAAAAAGAATATACTATTCTTCTTGTTTCTAGTCTCACTTGAAAGAAAACATCCAGGGCTTGAAAAAAAGGGCAAATTTGAATATGTTGACCCATAATTTTGCGAGTTATAGAGGCCCAAAGTTCCAAGCCATGTATTGTCCAGCCAAATAGTGCTAGACCACCATAAACTTATTTTTTCTTAGTTGGGGGTCATATCTATCATTTCCATGCGGTTTAGCCAAGTCATGACTAGTGTTGGGCAGTAGCGCATTAATAGTAATGCTTTACTGTAATGCTGTTACTTTTGACTGTAACTAATACTGTAACGCATTACTTTTTAAGGAAATAAACTCAGTTACCGTTACAATATGGTGCGTTTGCCCGTTACTCGGTAGATTAATTCATGGAGTATATAATGCCGATTACATCCAATGGGTGGCAATGTTGTAAAGAGACATCCTTTTCTGAAAGCTCTGTGAAAACTGGAAGTTGACCCTAAGTTTTGGCTTCAGGTGACGGTGAAAACTGAGGCAAGAAAAAAATCTTAGCATATTTCATGTTCCTGACACCCTAACGATTGTATTTTTGTTGAATGGCAGAAATGTATCAATGAAATGAATCACTGTGTTACCGTGGAAGAAGTGCTCGACCGCTTGGTCGAGTTGCTCTGTCATGGTAAAATGAAGCTGATGCTGATTCAGATCGGCATATCTATAAAGCCACTTACTGTTTACATAATGATATAATAATAATGATGGTAATAATGAGATCTTTACATAATAAGATAAATAATAAGCTAGTGCTCATTTATTCTGTCATAACCATCGTAGCTGAGCCATATTGAATAACACTGTGCATCAGAGGCGTAACCAGAACTTCAAAATGTGTACGAATGAAACAGACCTTTACGAAAATAAGTCCTGACTAATTCTCTGTCGTTTTTCTTAATTAACGATACGTTCACGCTGAAAGCGCACAACACTATCAAGTGTTAGTTATTCTCTTCATTGATTTAGACGACAACCATTCATAACGCACAATTGGAGCGTTTCAATTAGGTTATACGTATTCAAAATTGTGTAAAGGTGTTTCAAATCTTTTTGTGTGGTTTAATTCGAACAATTGAAACATCATAAAATGCAGGTCAGACCGCTTGATATGAAAAATACAGTGGTAATATGAATATTATACTTTTTTATGAATGATTGAAGATCTTTGTGTGGTAATGTAAATGTTTTTTGCCATCATGATATTTGTTGTTTTGGATCCTAATTCTCTGCATATTCATATGTTTAAATATGTATTTTCCTTATGTTTGTATCACTGATACATAGGCTAAGTAGGCTGTCTGTCATTTTGATTGCCACCCTTGGGTGCGCCCCGCTGGCTAAGGCGGGCTCCTAATTGGTACGGTCATGCGATATAGGTTGCTCTCTTCCCGTTTCTCATATGCCTGACGAAGATCCAGAGTGATCGAAACGTTGCTATGTTTTCTAATTAATAATGTATATATTTAAAAGTAAATGGATGCACATTAATCCTTCATCTGATCAACCTCTCCACACATTGGATTGCTCCGTAATTGAGAAGGTCGACGATTTTCAATATCTTGGCTGCTGGACTAATACTGCACATGACATCAGCTGCAGAAAGGTCAAAGCTTGGGGCGCCCTCAATTCTTTATCCAAGGTGTTGGCTTCCCCTCTTCCCAGAGAAATAAAGATCAGAACGTTTAAATCCTCGATCAAGTCCATTCTTCCTTACAGGTCAGAATGGTCTCTAAGAAAGGCTCAAGAGAAGTCCCTGGACAGCACATACACACGTATGCCACGCAGAGTCTTCGGCATCAGTTGGAGTGACCGCTGGACAAACAAGCAGCTGCATGGCTCCCTTCCACGCCTATCATCCTTAATTACCAAGCGACGTCTGGCACTGTGTGGCCACGTGCTATGTCAAGATAAACCTGCCTCTCAGATTCTCCTATGGGACCCTGAGGCGAGACGGAAAGTTGGCTGCCCTTGCACCACCCTCAAGACAGTCCTTGAACGTGAGATGGGATTGCCAGGAGAACCTCTTGGGACGGCTGTGCTCGACCGCCAGACCTGGCACCAGATATCGCATTAAGTCACCCGCATACCGGATGACTGACTGACTTGACTTGACTAGATTTTTGGAGCAAGAGCAGTGTGCGGACAAATCTGTATTTCATCTCTGACATGCTTGTCTGGCACCTGCAGATTACCTCTTTGGATATGCGCACTCACTCTCCAAAACATAGACCGCTTGATATGCGAAGTTTGTGAGCAGTTTACTATTCGAAAAGCAAATACCTACATAAGAGTAAATTATTTCTCTGAACCAAATTCAACTCGTTATGGATAGCATCAAGAAAGAACGTGTGTCTTTAATTGCCAATGGATGATTCTTATTGGATAACGTGTTACTAAAGGAGAGCAAGTCAGGACCAATAATTTTTGTAAAGGGATGCGCCGTGCAAATGAATTTTGAAGTTCTGGCTATGCATTGAGAAGTTGTAATTACAGCTATCTAGATGGATAGCTAACTATAAACATGAATTTTTACTATGGTAAATATATGAGGCTGTAATTGAAGGGATGGATATTATGTAGCACAGTAAACATTAATTTCAGTCTCTTGTTTTCCATGTAGGTTTGAATTGATGGGATGCATCTATAGCCATGTTGTAACCTCTGTCTCTTATCTAAGTCCATTGTCTTGTTATGATTCTGCTCTATTTACCATGTTTTTGATGTTCTGTCTGATCTCTGTTTTGACTGACCATGCCTTGGATTATGTATTGTGATTTGGTTACTTAGATTTGTTTATGTATTGTCTAGTTTTTCCATGTTTTGTATTTTACCATTGTTACATTCCAGTCCATGTTTTTGTTTCTGCCATGCATTGCACTTTGTCTCCCCCTGTCTGGTCTCTTGTCTTGTCATTGCTCACATTCCCAGTATTGTGTGCCACTCTTTCGGGTGATTTAATGGTTTCTGGATTTCAACCATTCCTTCCAATCTCGTTTACTTCCTTTGCCTTGCTTTTTATAAATTAGTTACCCATACTAACAGTTTGTTATTTTTGCTAGAGTTACTACCACAAACTAACATTGTATATAATACTAACTTACTAACGAGCACTAAGGGATTGTATAGCTGCACTTACTAATTTATTAACAAGCTCTCAGCATTCACCCTGTTCTAGTCTCCGCCCCTTGTCTCTCCCTAATCTTCTCTTCTGCGTTTCTATGGATTCTCCACACCTGCTCACGCTGTCCTTTCTCTTATTATCTATGCACCTTAGAACTCCTTGACCGGAGCTGTATATCTGTCTATAAGAGTGTCTCGTGATCCCTGTCCGCGTTTTGGCTGTTGCCTATTTCATCTGATTAGGCTCTCCCTCATGTTCCCTCCTTTGTAATCAGTCTGACTTCCTCCACCTGTGTTGTGTTAAGCATGTGACTTCAGAACGTTTCTCTTGTTTACCTGTGCTGCTATCTTTTCGCCTTATAGTGTTACTCTTCTGACTGGACCGGATTTTTGCCTCTGCTCTTTGGTACTATTGTCTGCATCTGTTTAAGGATCCTTTTTGCCCGACTACGAGTTTTGTGATTGCTGCCCTGGTATTATACTCTGTTTACTCCCACTGGATTTTGGCTTTTGCTTCTCTGACATACCTGTGCCTGTGTATTGAACCTATTTTTGTCTGACCATGAGTTTATTGTTTATTGTTAAAAGGATCCTCATTAGCTGTCACCAAGGTGGGACAAGCTAATCTTCCTGGGGTCCATAACAAAAAAAAGTACATAACAATGATAATATAAACACAGTAAAACATTGTAGACATCTTTATATACATACATAAATTATTCAGAATAAGTCATTACATTCATGAGTATTACATTCATTCTTCCCTGCTCACAAATTTAAGCAGTGGATTCTCAGATGGTACTTGAAAGATACTTTGCTATTCAGTGTACGTATATTCAGTGGGCAATTATTCCAATGACTAATGGCACGATAAATAACTATTCTCTTTAGAGCTTTTGATTTTGGACATGGTAACATCATCTGGCCATCATCGGCTGACCTAGTCAAATGAGAATGAACTTGATCACATCTATCAATTTGGCTATATAAAAAAATGGGTTGAGAAGAAAAAACAATGTTTCTGAAAAATTTTGTAGTACTGAAAATCAGCCTGTTCTCTACTGTTAACCATGAGAGTTGACAGTGCATACTAATAGTGTTCATTCTTATGGGACAATGTAATATTAACCTGGCAGCTCTGTTCTGGGCAGTTTGTAATTTCTTTAATTGACGTTTAGATGCAGAGGACCATACAGGTGCACAATAATCCAGGTGACATAAAATTAAAGATTTGGCCACCTGTCCCACGATGTGTGTAGGGACGTAAGAAAGACATTTCCTCACCATGGAGAGACCACAACACATCTTCCTCACTGTGGTATCAATGTGTTCTGCCCATGACAGCTGACTATCAATTATTGTGGCCAGTAATTTTACTTTATCTAACTGTTCTATAGGTTCCCCAGACAAGTTCAAACTCATCCTTGGTTTAGATGACAGTTTATGACTCGATCCCAAGATAATTGATTTGGTTTTTTCGAGATATTCACTACCAGCTTATTTTGTTTTATCCAATCCAAAACCATATTTAACTCGGCTGATAAAATCCAATTTTCAAATCCAAAGTGTCCAATTCACTCACAGTTTTTGCAGCATAATACAATGTGGTGTCATCAGCATACTTTTGTAAAGTTGCTTTACACAAAGGTAATGGTAAATCGTTTGTGAAGATGGCATATAAGAGTGGTCCAAGGCAGGTCCCTAGCGGGACCCCACAGTCCAAGAGTAAGACCAGCTGCCAGAGTGATAAACCCTTTGCGTCCTACTTGTGAGATAACTCTTCATAAATTGGATGGCGGTTGAACTAAATCCATAGCATTGTAATTTACCAATGAGTAGATTGTGATCTATGACATTGAATGCCGCACTAAAATTAAGTAATACTGCACCAGTCATCTTAGAGTTATCCATTTCCTTGAGCCAGTCATCTCTCATTACTGTAAGGGCGGAACAAGTTGAATGGTTATGTCTGTAAGCATGTTGGAAATCTGTGTTCAAGCCATTCCTGTGTTTGTGAGTGGACTATTCTCTCCATCAGTTTACTAAGAACTGGGAGAATAGTGATAGGTCTGTTCTTCCCAGTGAGAGCTAGTCTGCCATCTTTAGGTACGGGAATAATTTTACCTTCTTTCCAGATAGTGGGGAAAACACCTTTCATTAAGCATGCATTTAATATATGACATATCGGACTGCAAATATACTCGGCTGCCAGACCAAGTACTTTACTGTCCGGCATGCCAGTCCCCACTGAGCTGTGTTCAAGCAGGGACTTTATTAACTTCCTTACTTCCTGCTCTCAAAAAAACCAGATTGGGTGTCTGCTAAATTAATGTAAGTGTAACATGTTGCTTCTACCATATATAGTCATGTTTTCTGGTTGAACATCATTAAATAATGTTATTTTAGTATGATGTGCAATAACTTAACATTTACTAAATTCAGTTATGCTGACAGAACCTAATGCTTTTTGGGTAAGATATCATATGGCGTGTACAACTCCAGAACAGAAGGTGGCAGTCGTGTGCGAGCAGGGAGTGCATTTACAAACTTTACTTCCGGAAGTTGTTGAAGAAGGCAGAGCAACGCACGAAAGAGACGGGTGGGCGGACAAGCTGGGGAAGGCAAGTTGAATAAAGTTCAATCTCAAGAAATCCTGTTTCCTTTAAGGTGTTTTTTTTTTCCTAACTTGATATCAACTGTCATAAACTAGGATAACAAATGTTTACATTGTTTAAAACAAAGATTGATGTCAGAATTGACTTTTATTGAATTATTACTGTTGATTTTCATATGACTGAAAGGACTGTGGCATATAAAGCTATGCCACCCCCATATTTATTCCTGTCCCTTCTAAAAATATTATAGCCATCAATGGAAATCTCCGCGTCAAGAACAGTAGCATCCAGATGGGTCCCGATACAGCCAAGATATGAATGGTGTTTTCTGTAATCAGAAGGTTAAGTTCATGCACCTTATTTCTGATGCTGCAAACATTCAAATGGGCCATAACAAGACCCTTTGAAACAGGAAGGAGACGCTTATCATCTATGGGCCTTGTATCCATAAAAAATGTAGTTCAGTTCAGTCTACGCAAGCTCAAGTTAGAGAACTAGTCTAGCTCCAGCTCCTGACTCCAGCTCCATCCCCTGGCCTGTTGATGCCTTTCTGATCCCTATGCTTTGGGGAAGGGGGATGGACAATAAGCTTGTCATGTCGGATGTAGAATATGTCACCTCTTTCTCTGGCAGCTTTCATGGCTGGAATGAGTTCCTTACGCTTTTGCCTGACAGCTTTAGTGTGGTCCTCATTCACATAGATGTTGGTGCCCTTCAGATCCTTAGTCTTTCCTTATCTTTTTCCAGAATATCCGGATGAATTGCCAGCCCTATGTGCATGTTCAATCACCATCTGACTTCTGTCCAGGTGAAGTTTCTCATTGATCACACACCTTTCTTTGACTGCAGTCTCCTTCCAGCTTTCATTCTGGGCTTTCATTCTTGTGAATGCCATTCACAACAAGGTTATTACTTCTTGTTTGACCCTCCAAGTAGTCCGCTTTCTCAGTCATCTCTGCCAATTTCTCCTGCATTGTTTTTATTTCAGCACAAGAAATTATTCTCTCTGACTCAATTATCTAATTTTTCTTTGTTCGATCATCAATGTCCTTCTGGGAGAATTGCTGGCTGCTTCTCAGCTCCTCTGTCTCCCTGGTCAATTTGTCAATCCTAGTGTTGACATTGTTCACAAGTAATTCCACAACAGTCTTTAAATTACTTTCTTGCTGCTGCAAGAGTTGCATGAATAGATCTTTTTGTTGACTCATTAAATCTCGTACCTGTGAGAGCGACACCAACTCCTCTCCGTTACTTTGGTAGCTGCTTTGGTCCTTGTTAGCTGGCATGGTTGCTGAGATCCTCTGCTAAGAAATCCTCAGGCTTCAGCAAATGAAGCAGGCCGAGACAGTATCCACTAAAAATCTTACAGTATGAAAATCATACTATACTATAATAAAATATAGAATCTCCAAGTGGATAGTTTAAAAAGTAAAGTTCTTAATTGAGTATTGAGTATTGTGATTGTGCCCTGTTTACGGTTCTGGATTTCGCCCTTTGCATTCTGATTTTTGTATTGTGGACATTGTACCATTGCCTGTTCTGTTGGGGGTCTCCCCCCTTCAGAAATAAAGCCTCCATTTTTTTGTACTCTCCGGTGCTCGCTTGTGAATCCTACATGTAATCCTGACATGTCTGGTCTGTTTATTTTATCAAATGTTATTTTTAGGTTACCATGACATTATGATGACTGTTGCAGTTTTATATAGTTATGTGTACGTGTACATGTGTGCGTGCGTATATATATCATATAGCACACGTTATCGTCAGAAATTTTTTTTTCCTATATATTGATTCATTTTATAAACATTCTGCTGTCAATCATTTTTTAATGAAAAAACTGAAACTTCAGTTGCACAAATGAAAAAATTCCATTGATGCCTGATGCTTGTTAGTTCAAGCCTTGAGTTGACTAGCGTATCTGCCATCTGATTGGGTCATCTGGGAAAAAACTGAATAGTTGCTAAATGTGGAGTCAGAACACAATTTTACCGATAAATAATTTTTTGAAAATGTATCTCATGCCTGTTAAAAGATTAAAAAAGAGACTAATAAGTACTTTTAATTGTAATGCATTACTTTTCCGTGAAATGATCAACAAAGTAATTGAGTTACTTCTTAAATGAAGTAACTAGTAACTGTAACTAGTTACTATTTCTAAGTAACTAGTACAACACTGGCCATGACCGACATTTTTTTTTTCTTATATCTTTTAATGGGAATTTCAACTCCTTGAAACATGAGTGACGAAACTTTTAGACCATCAACTCACAAACTAAGAAGGTTTTCCCACTCTTAAGATTACATCCAGCCAAGAGGGTCCCTATAAGGGTTATGTTCATAGAAATATTTTTTAACTTCATTAAAAAAAACAATTTTTCAACACCGGCCTCATCACTCGCGTTTCATTGACATTTACCAATATATAGCACAAAATACTGCTAGTTTCTGTACTTCCTACCATCCAAACAAAGCTACGGAGTGTATGTAGCAACCCAAAAACATAAAATAATCAAGAAAATTCACTTGTGACCTCAACTTATCTGATTTTCCGATGGTATAACTGGGTGAAATGTGAGTGACGAACAACTGATTTTTCCACATGGTTAATGTAGAATGGTTCAATGAAGAAAGGAGAAGATGCCTGCACACTTACTCCAAGCCACCAAAGAAAACTTTATTGGTTATAAAATGACAACGTTTCGATCCGACTTGGATCTTCGTCTGGTCGGCAATTCTCAAAAAAAGTGTGCAGGCGTCTTCTCCTTTCTTCATTGACGCATTTTATTTGATAGCCTTGCACCTATATGCGATGTGCGTGTAACTTTTTCTTTGTATTTAATGTAGAATGGTTACCAGCATAATGTATCATCTTGCATGGTGTTTATCTCTTTTGTAATGGGTAGTAGATATCTGTGGCTGGTTAAAAACAAAGTATATCAGTTATCCTGAGGTTCCTTTATCTAAGACCTGGCCCGCACGGTGTTGGTGATGTTGCGAATAAAGTTAAATGCAGCGTTTAAGCGTCTAAGTGTCCCAAAGTCGGACGGAGTTTTAATATAACTCCGTGTTCGACAGTCGGATGGTTTCAATATAATTCCATAATTCAATATAATGGATGTTCTGTTTGTTGGTGATATATTTTTATTATTTATTCCATTATAAATCTGTTCTCATATCAATACTTTTATTTTTTGCTGCCTGCCGGACATGAAGTATTTTGCATTTCGCGGCCGACAGTCTTGATCGTGGATGCAGTATTTAATTCACAATGTCAATGGTCATGGAATTCATTTGCTCACTAACTACAAGCACTATTTTATCTCTAGAGTGGAAATAAAGCGTGAATCTGTTCGATTCATCTGACTAATTTTCAAAAGAGAGATCGAATAAAGACTGTTGTCTATCTTCAATGGAAAAGAGTTTAAACAGACGAATAAATAGCTAGACCAAGAAAAGTCGATAGCTGTCAATTAGCATTTATTAAAGGCTAAATACAAACGTGGCTAAGGTTGTATATGTCTAATAATTGCTGGAATACTCTAAAAATTAGAACTTTTATGACTGTCAGACACATAGTATTTTAGGATCTCTCTCCAACAGTCACTAAATGTGTCATAAATTCACTAAGCTCTATGTTGAGCAGAGCTTAAACAGAAACATTGGTTGAAATTCTTCAACCGAACCATCTTATCAAAACATTCACGTTTATATTTAAAAGATTCAGAAGATTTGAAGAAATTAAAAATGACTGTCGGACACGAAGTTATATTGAAACCATCTGACTGTCAGACACAGAGTTCTATTAAAACCCTGTCCGACTTTCGGACACGTTGACACTACGTATTTCGCAAGGCATAGTAGGAACCCTAGATGGGCCAGATATGTGTATTTATATTAATTTAATAGTAGAACATGTTTTGTGTACGTAGGAGTGATATGGATACAGTCCAATGATGAATAGTGGTGCTTCGAGGTGGACTTTAGAATATGTCGTCAGAGGTGAAACGCACGTGAAGAACGAGAAGTTTTCCAAGGGTCAATGCAGGGACTGGCTGAGCTGTTTAAGTAATTTATAGATGGCAAAGGGTAACTGTTTTGTATAATAGACACACTGCAGGCAAAGTAAAGTGATTTTGAAGAGTATCTGATGAGTTTAGAGGAAATGAGGGTTAAGTTAAGAATATGAGTCAATTTTTTTCTAAATTTTACCTTTTGCACTTTATATTCAACGACGCATAGTTCTATAAGTGTTCAACCCTGGTATTTGATTTTTGATGCTCTTAAAGTAACATATTGTGGTAGTTTGTTAACAAAATTAGGTGTAGATATGACACTTATTAATTATAATTTTCATGTTGCATTTAATTTCATCACTCGCATTTTACGCCTTTCAGAAGGTTTATCGGCGCGTGCGATAAAAACTGACCTGTTCGGAGCAGGTGACTTGAATGACCTATTCCATTTAGCCAAGATATAGGGCTATAAATAAAATAAAGTGTTATTAAGTAATCCCCCTCCTGGCTCAGAGCATCAATAATTGAAACCACCCATATATATATATATAACATTAACCATTGTTCAAGTGTGGTTAAGGGGACCCATAGCTAATCAAAATGCCAATTTTGTTTAAAAATTTTAATTTTGAGACTAATAGATGCTCGACAAGAACATAAAACTAGAAAGAAACACAGAATGAAGAAGAGCGAGTTACTTATGCGGCTGGTGCCTTCTAAGGAGAAAAAAAATTCCTATAAACCACTAAAAACAAAATACTAAATGTATTCCTCCTGAAAACATTACTGTTAAACTTCATTTGGCATTATTACTGCCAAACCAAAATCACGTTTTCCTAAAAACACAGATCTTCAACAAGAAAATACAGATTTCTCAGTAACTGTACATCCAATTAAGAGCCTTTCCGTGAGAAAATGGCACTTTTTGAAGAAGTTAATGGAGTTAATCCCCCTGGAATTGAATGAAACTTGGCACATAGGTAGATATGGTAGTCTCACGGAAAAAGCCAAATTTTTAGGTTCATATCTCATTTATTCTGCCTCTGGCGCCGCCTGGAAGCCACGAAAGTGGCTCAGTTTTGCTTTTGACACCATGATTTACATCTATTATTATGACTTAAGGGTGCACAGTACCAGATGTGTGATACTTTTATCATGACCTGTGACACTTCAAGTCAAGGATAGACATCAGCACCACATCAGCGCCAAGCTGGATAACTGTATTATAGAGCCTGAATTATTTGAGAAAGACATATACCAATAAAGAATGCTTCATTATGTGTTTACTCCCAACAAAACTATCATTTTCAGTCAGTAGCACCTTGGTATCTTGCTGGGGTTGTGCAATGGATGGCCGGATTGATGGTTGAAATTCATTTTTGTTTGCAGTATATTTTCTCTGTAACCCAAATTTGTGCTCTAAGGGTAAATGCTGTTTGTTGTGCATTTGGAGGTCTATTTTCGGGAATACCAAGCATTTCTTTGATAGTATCTGCACTTTCAAGCAAGACGGAGCGAAAGTTGGAGGAAAACTCAAAATTGACCATTTCATAGCAGATTGTGCCTATATTTAGACAACATTATTGTGTTTACCCAGCAAGATCTGAAATTCTCTGGATACGTAGTCCCTTTGGGTTACATTACAGCATCAGTAAAATCTCAATGGTAGTATTTTCAGTGTAGATGAAAAATTCACCTCCGGTGTCGCTGTAGCCTGGATGCAAGTACTGACCTTCCCCAGCAATGTACCACAGAAATTGTTTTAGAATTATAATGCACACAGCTAGTTTTCTCTGAAAATGAAGGGTTTAACTTACTATTCTGTATCGACAGCTATCAGACCGAAGGTGATGCTCTAATGAGCTAATGTTCTACCGACCTAATATTCCATATTCCAAGACATATACCAAAGTTCTGTCTTTTGAAATATTTGAAGTATATGCACAGTTATACATAAAACTTGTAATCTCATTGGTATAAAGCTTGTTTTGTTGTAAACTATGGGTGACTGTGAGCTTTAAAAATGCACAATAGTGGGATATTACCAATTGTACAGCACATTATAAAACATGACCGGTCCAAAATTTTTTAATGCCAAAAGAGAACTAATGTAAAAGGCTTACCACCATAAGCATGAATGCAAACATGCATCAACAGTGTACGTACACTTACATAAATTAACAGTCCATAATTTGATCCCTAAAAAAGAACCTTCGTCACCCAACTGTGTACATGAAGACAGAATGCATCATACAAAAGTTAAAACTGTTTTATACTTTTCATGTTATCCAAAGTGAAATGATGTCAACACAGCATGTGACTAGTTCTCCCAGCAGTCTGTTTTTGGAATTCAATTATGAGTTGGCAGCACGTGGTGGTGCGCACCAGAGGTGCTCCTTGGACTTAGCCCTGAGCAGCCATCCATGGCCTTCTTCGTTCGATCCGGGTCGATGTTACCAGCAGAGCCAGTGGAGCCCGAGGCAAGCCCTACTACACTGCATCCTGGGTCTCTCTAGGGCTGCTTACAGGCCGTTGATAGTGAGCTTCTCTGTCTCGGAATTAAATAGTGGGCAGCAGCCTGTTTGGCACAATAGTTGTGCCAACACCCATGGCTTGGTAGGCAAGAAAATGGGAAGTCTGTAAAAGACACCCCCCCTCCCAACCAGCGGGCATCCCATTGAGTAGACATCATGGGCTGGTGTTAGGAATGAAGCCATGCAAGTTACCACTACAAATGAACTGCCCTTTTCTTGGCAGGGTGCTGCTTGCTTGCTAAGACCTCTGTTCTCTTTATCAGGACAACCACTTGCTAGACGCGACTGCTGTGTCTTTTTTCAAACCCAAGCAGCATACCCAAGAGAAATCCTAGAATTAATGCTGAAGCCTGCTGTCCAGTTCTAATAGTTAAGTGAAAATGCAGAGAATTCATTATTTTCTAAAAACACACCAACACAACAACACTGTACTGACTACTGAATACTAAATGTCTTGCAAGTAGACACAAGGCTACAATCACCGCCAACATTCTTTTCGAATTTGAAACTAAACATGATTTATACCAAAGAGGATACAAATTTTAAGTATAACTGTGCATGTACTTCTTATATGTCAAAAGACAGAACTTTGGTGTATGAATATGGAATATTATGTTTGTGGAACATTAGCTCTTTAGAGCACCACCTTTGGTCAGATAGCTGTCCATCCAGAATAGTACCAAGCAAAACTCAGAAAAAAACTCATTTTCAGAGTAAACTAGATATTTGCATCTCAATTCAAAAACAATTTATTTGGTGCATTGCCAAGGATGGCCAATATTTGCATCCAGCCTACAGTGTCCCTCAGGGCAAAATGTTCCGATGTTTGATTATGAATATTGTCTACATTGAAAATACGACCATTGAGATTTTACTAATGCTGTAATATACCCCAAAGGGACTAAGTATCCAGAGAATTTAAGATCTGTATCTTGATGGGTAAACAAAATAACGTCACCTAAACAAAGGCACAATCTGCTATGAAATGGTCAATTTCGAGTCTTCCTCCACCTTTGGCTCCGTCTAGCTTGAAAGTGCAGATGCTACCAAAGAAATGCTTGGAATTCCCAAAAATAGACCTCCAAATGCACGACAAACAGCATTTACCCACACAGTGCAAATGTGGTTTACAGAGAAAATATTCCATAAACATGCACCAAAAATGAATTTCGACCAATCTTTCTGGCCATCCATTGCACAGACACAGCAAGATACGAAGGTACTTTTTACTGAAAATGATAGTCTTGTTGTGAGTAAACAGATAATAAAGCATTCTAGTTTGGTATATGTCTGGGATATTATTTTATTCTCATTCTCATTTTCAATTTTTCCTGTAATTTCTCAAATAATTCTGGCTCGATAACGTAGTTACCCAGCTTGGCGCTGATGTGGTGCTAAAGTCTAACCGGACTTGAAGCATCAGAGGTCTTGATAAAAGTATTACACATCAATTTCTGTGTAACCTTAAGTCATGATAGCTGATGTAAAATGTGGTGTCAACAGCAAAACAGCCACTCAAGTGGCTTCCAGGTGGCGCTATTGGCAGGCAAAGTGGGATAAGGACCTTAAAATTACGCTATTTCTGTGAGACGCCCATATCTACTGCACCTATGAGCCAAATTTCATTCAATTCCAGGGGGGTCAACTGCGCACCGAGTGTCAGTTTCTCATGGAAGGGCTTAACTTCATATTTGGCAGTTATCTTCATTTTGTGATGATCTATGTCTGTACAGAGCTCTTTTTGCAATATGTACCTCTGAATATGAGTAAATCAAAATATGTATTCTACGGAAATTGATTTAGGGGGGTCAAAATCAATACTAGTACATAGAAACCTGGAAAAAAGCTCTGTAGTGACATTTGGAAATGTTTTTTTCCTTCACATTAAAACTGAAATTATAACCAAACACTGTAGAGTTATCTCAATAACTGTGTTTCTCTAAGTGTCTACAGTGCTGTGAAAAAGTATTTGCTCCCTTCCTGATTTCTTCTTTTTTTGAATATTTGTCATGCTTAAATGTTTCAGATCATCAAACAAATTTTAAAATTAGACAACAACAACCTGAGTAAACACAAAATGCAGTTTTAAATGATGAGATCATTTATTAGGGGTAAAAATCTATCCAAACCTACCTGGTCCTTTGTGAAAAAGTAATTGCCCCCTAAATCCTAATAACTGGTTGTGTCACCCTCGGCGACAACAACTGCAATCAAATGTTTGCAGTAACTGGCAATTAGTCTTTCACATCACTGTGGAAGGATTATAGCCCACTCTTCTTTGCAGAATTATTTTAATTCAGACACATTGAAGGGGTTTTGAGCATGAACGACCTGTTTAAGGTCATGCCACTGCATCTCAATAGGATTTAAGCCAGAACTTACACAAGACTACTCCAAAATCTTCCCATTTTTTCAGAGGTGGACTTGCTGGTGTATTTTAGATCATTGTCCTGCTGTATAACCCAAGTGCGCTTGAGCTCGAGATCACAATCTGAGGGCTGGAAATTCTCCTTCAGGATTTTCCAGTAGAAAGGAGAATTCATAGTTCCATCAATTATGACAAGTTGTCCAGGTCCTGAAGCAGCAAAGCAGCCCCAAACCATCACACTACGATCATCATGTTTGACTTTTGGTATGATGTTCTTTTTATGAAATGCTGTATTAGTTTTACATCTGATGTAATGGGTTGCACACCTCCCAAAAAGATCAATTTATGTCTTGTCAGTCCACAGAATATTTTCCTACAAGTCTTGGGGATCATCAAGATGTATTTTGGCAAATGTGAGACGAGGCTTCACGTTCTTTTTGGTCAGCAGTGGTTTTTGCCTTGGAACTCTCCCATGGATGCCATGTTTGTCCAGTTTCTGTCTTATTGTTGAATCATGAACACTGACTTAAACTGAGGCAAGTGAGGCCTGCAGTTCTTCCGATGTTGTTTTGTGTTTTTTTGAGACCTCCTGGATGAGTAGTTGATGCGCTCTCGGAGTAATTTTGGTAGGCAGGCCACACCTGGGAAGGTTCATCACTGTTCCAAGTTTTCTCCATTTGTGGATAAGGGCTCTCACCGTGATTGGCCGGAGTCCCAAAGTCTTAGAAATGGCTTTGCAGCCCTTTCCAGACAGATAGATGTCAATTTCTTTGTTTCTCATCGGTTCTTGAATTTCTTTCGTTCGCGGCATGACATGCTGCTTTTTGAGATCTTTTAGCCTACTTCACTTTGGGGTCTATTCTCCCATGCGCTTAAGTCGAAAAAAGCGCGTAGCTACGCGCTTTTTAGCCTGCGCGCATTCTCCCTTCGACTTAAGTCTGTGCATTACGCGCCTTGAAGGCAGTTACGCGCTTGGGGCGGAGCAAGGCCAAAATCGGGGCGTTTCCGGGCGTTTCTCATGCAAATAAAACTTACGCGTATTCTCCCCCAGGCTTACGCGCTTTTTCTGTTAAGCGCTTTTGAGGGCTGTATTAAGGTCAAGCGCCAACATTAGGCGAAATTGAATATTGCGTTTGATGTCGGTTATAGGCCGAATTTTAACATTACTTTTATTTTATTTAATATGGTAAAGGTTGAGACATTTAATATTCGATTGTTCTTCCTTATTTCTAAACTACATTTCTCAAAGCCATGATAATTTATCAAACGAAATCATCACATGATATTACGCATCAGCCTCTTCTCCAATCAGTTAAATTACAAACGCAAAACAATTAATTAATACGAGTATACATAAGACCATCATTCTACCATGCCCTCAAAACCTAAAGCCAAAATGCCAGTCCTGTATTTGCTTGCACTCTTGCGTGATTGGGAAAGAATAAGAGGAGTGCGCCGAGCTCGAAGACGAACACGCATATATCGGCTTCGTTTGGACATCGTTTGGACAAACAAACATCGAGTGCATCCAGCGCTTTCGCCTGGACCGTGCATGAGGCAATCATCTATCTTTGCCAACTTCTGGATGAACAGCTATCCAGTCGCAGCAATTATCCACAAAACATACCCATGTTCATCGACGTCAGAACTGCGCTGTCCCTCCTGGCATCTGGGTCGTTCCAGAGAGTGGCTGGTGATGTCATTCACATCACAGGCGTCTGTGTCAAGGTGTCTGACACAGTTCTTCTCCATGCACTTACACTGCAGAAAGAGTGGATGCCATCCCCTCCTCCTGTGCAGTGAAATGCACAGGGGATGATGCTTGCCCACCACCTGTTGCGTGTACACTTCTCCAGTGTGCAGAGAACCTGGCTTTTACAGCGCCCCGCAGATCTCTCCATTTATGCTTTAAATCGGGGATACTGCGCTTACATCTCCCTACCGAAGCCACATCCAGAGCGATTCGCAGCTTAATTCCTCGGATCAGCCTTCATTGTCCGCTTACCATACAACACCAACATGTGAAATTTGGTTTTCGGCTTTAGCTCGACGTCGCCATCATCGTCTTCCATGTTCTATTAACAAATGCGACTGCCTTATATGTTCGTGATAATCTAAAAAGTTGTGATATTCTCACGAGTGAGGAGATTGATTTTCTAATTGAGGATATCTGTATTAACTAACTCGAGTCCTAGTAATTTTTTCTTACCATTGGTAATACTGTGTAATATAATGTGTGAATAAAGATATTATTAAATAGGCTACTCGAGATTGAGCCCTACCCTGGCAAATACCAAAGCACTATCCATTTGTTAATAAATTTTAGCCTTTAAAGAATAACCGACATGGGAAGAATCATTATCAGTAAATGGGAATGGGATAATTGATTATAATAAAGTATTAGGCACAAGTTCAAGTGACTGTGTCGCTCAAATCAAATAGGATATGATAGGTTATGGATATGGAATTTCCGTCATTACTGAGGCGGTTTCGCGGCGGGGAGATGACGGCTTGCGAGGTAAGAATCCTTGTTAAAGCATTTCTATGTCCTTTAGTTGCAAACCTGACATCGGAGTAGTTTTCAAGTGCGCAGTTTCTAAATGAGATCATATAAACTGTCTTTGATTGTCTTTGTGTGACTAGAATGTTCCCTTTGTCTTCTTCCCTGTCTTCCACGGATGGCTGGTGTAGGAGGGGCACATTTTCAATGATCTGATTGCGCTGATTGAGAAGCGCTAAATTCTTTACTATTTCATTATCGCGGCAATTTGTTTGTTTGCATAGCTTTAATGCCATGGTGGCTAGAGTAAGAAATAACAAGTGTTTGTCACTAACATATCCCCCGCCGCCGCAATTTCATGTGTCCGCACGTACGGAGCCCAATGCTATTTCCCCCTCTTCGCCCTAATCGCGCGGCGGGGAATAAAAAAAGAGATGTCTGAATTACGTCTTGTTATTGGTACGGACATACATAGGCCTACTATTACAGCGGCATATTAAACCTTGTATCTTCACAATGACAAACTTCACAGGAAAATAAAAAATAAATATAACATAATAATAATAATAACAATAATAATAATAATAATAATAATAATATAAATGGATAAATATAGTTTAAAATAAAAAATGTTTAATTTTGCATGTAAGAATAGTGGACATACGAGTTTTCGTTTCTTATCAGTTTGGAGATACAAGGTTTTATCAGCAGGCCGACGATATTCAAATTTAAAGTCTGGTTTGCGTTTTCCATGGACCACAAATGAGTTTTCATGGTTAATCAGAAAATCCTTTTTCCATGTTTTCCTGATAGCCATAATCAATGAGCTTTGTACAGAGTCTGCCTCTCTTTTGGATCAGTCACACCTCTATCATAAGGCCGCCTACATTCTGAAGTTAAGTGCTGTGGGCGTGATCGAAGCGAGTAGGGGAGAATACGCGTAACTCAAAAGCGCTTTACTCGAAGCGCGTAAAAAAGGACTTACGCGCTAATGGGAGAATAGACCCCTTTGTCAGGTAGGTTCTATTGAAGTGATTTTTTGATTCAAGGGGTCTGGCAATAACCCGGCCTGTGTGTGGCTAGTGAAACTGGACTCAAAAAATGTGGTTAATCACAGTTAATTCATGATTTAACAGGGGGGGGGTTCAATTACTTTTTCACATAGAGCCAGGTAGGTTTGGATAGCTTTTTCCCCTTAATAAATGAAATAATAATTTTAAAACTGCTTTTTGTATTTACTTGGGTTATCTTTTTCTTCTTTTAAAATTTGTCTGATGATCTAAAAACACATAAGTGTGAAAAATATGCAAAAAAGTAAGAAATCAGGAAGGGAACAAATACTTTTCATGGCACTGTATATTTTTATTTAAACCGCCGTTGCCATGGCAACCACTGATGTGATGCTACGGAAACTCAGTGTTTAAAGTTGCAGTTTCTAATAGAATTATTTTTATCATAATTCTTAGTTTAAAAAGTGAATATCTTGGAAAAATTTTTGCTTCACTATAAGTCCCCTTAAGTAACACTTGATTGATTCCCTTTTTGTTTTTCTGTTTGTAATACAAGTGTTGATTCTCTTATTTTGTATTACTACATTTTCTGTTGGAAACTCAATTCCTTGTTTATTTTGCATGCATGCCTCCCGCTTGCTCAGTCAGCTGCAAATAAACACAGATGCAAATGTGGAATTGGTATTTGAGTCCAGTCCACATTTTCCAGGCCTCCCTGCCAATCCCTGACAGTGCTACAAAGCCTAGAAGATTAACCACGCATTAACGAACGCAGGGAGTAAAATAATATCAATCAAGCATTGACAACCTTTGATCTCAATCATCTCCTACGATTCTTGGTCGTGTGTTCTGGATGGGAGTGGGGCACATGTATATTAACTGTAAAACAATTTACCTGGAATATCTTGTTTTGTAGCATCATGGACTATTCAGGGGAATTGAACTTTCCACCTAGCCAGATTTTCAGCCTCTGCTTTGCTGCTACTGTGGAGTGTATATAATATCAGCATGATTACCTAACATCACTGTTAGAAACCAATGGAAAAGAAGTGACAGCAAGAAGTTTTCAATACTACCAGCAAGTACGAAATGCATTATGCAGTCGACGCTCACGCATATTCCTCAGAAATCAGGCGTCTGTGGTATAAAAGAAGAGTCATTATAGCATGACTAAACTAGAAAAGCATTCAGAGAGCGCAGACCTCCGCCAGGAGCCAGCAAAACCCAAAAGCACGGCGATTGAAACTTCGGCCCATTGGAAAGGCTTGAAATCTTGAACTTTGGTGTATATCTCAGCAGTACGTTGGCCTAGATATGCCAAAATTGAATCACCTGTGACTTGACTTATACCCACCTTCTCTGAAAATTTCATCAAAATCTGTCCATAAAATTTTGACTTATTTTGGAAAACAACAGACAAACAAACAAACCCAGGCAAAAACATAACCTCCTTGGCGGAGATAATTATTGATAGCCTCACTTGCCAAACCAAACCTGGCATCAGAGCACCAGTACAGATGAAAACATACAGTGGACCTTGACGCACACAAAAACAAATCAGTGAATATGTACCTTGACTCAGATGGAAGCAATCGTTGACGGCGCATCGACAATAAAAACAATAGGTGATGGCACGGCCTTTTGTTTTTCATTAGCCTAAGGTGTTGGATGGTGCGCTGGAATTAGTGCTGGCAGGTGTCAGCTCTTGATCTGTGGATCAACTCGTTAGTCCCCCCAGGAATCTGCGGAGAAAAAGTGTTGATTCCGCGGAGAACATTCCTGATTCTGCGGAGAGCAATTCTTGATTCCGCGGCTTGAAAGTAGATTTTCCGCAGGCATTAAAAAAAAAAACCTAAAATGACCAGCTATAAAGCAAATTTATGTAATAATGAAGCAAAAATTCTATTATGAAATTATTTGCAATACCAAAACACTGCGAAACATTGTGGTTATAAAATAAGCAGCACCAATATTCTTTTTGTCCCTCTTGAGCAGATTTATTTGCATAACTAATAAAGTGCAAAACATTTCACCAAACTATGGGTGAACGAGGCTTAGTAACTGAACAAGTGCCAAAGATCAAAGTAAAGATTTAAACAAAGTGTACACTGTTCACTGTATCCTCAGGATATTGTAAACGTTACTGCATACCATAGACTGTATAAAAAGATGGATGAAGCTACCGTGATGTCACCCGTTGATTCGAAGATGAAGAAGTGAATCAAAGATCCGGGAAGGAACGTGGCTCTGGATCTGACCGTATCGGACGAGGACCAGAGGATAGCGACGCCCCAGAAGCATATTCTGGCTTTATACTTTAGTTTATATGGGACCATAATTCACGAAAATGAATGTCATGATATATCGAAGGAGACCTGAAACTTGCTATAGCTAACATAAAATGATGTGAAAAATCATTATTTAAATTAAAAATCAGGTCGGAAAGTAGGATCATTTTCTCATAGACTTCTATTGCATTGAACTTCTTTCTGCAACCACTGACGTCGCCATCTGCTGGCCATTGTTAGATTTTAGTGTTTACAGCACATATAGTTACATATTGCGTCCGGTCAGTAGTGAACTAGAATCTTTACAGTCAGCTATTCTGTCTCGCCCAACTACTTAATCAAGGCAGTTTCAGTCCACTGCTGGGTTGATGTAGTCAAGCAGGGACATCCTGATGGGCTATGTGTTGCATTCACTGAGACATGTCCTTTGTGTTTAACTCAATGAGTTAATCAGACACTATTGTTTCTGTACAAAGCAGGAACATCCTGATGGGCTATGTGTTGCATTCACTGAGACATGTCCTTTGTGTTAAACTCAATGAGTATTTAAGACACTATTGTATCTGAACCATACCGAAACTCCTGGACCAATATCTTTTGTTCACAATGAGTATTTAAACCCTGTTGTATTCCAATGACGGTAGTCAGATCATCATTAAACTGGACACTGCGCTGGTAGAGACGACGAATAAACTCTGTTTCCCTTAAAACTGGGTTTTTCAACACCGAATCTGACTCCGTCTCTTCCCTTGAAACGCATCACGAAGTCGCGCCTGTTTTGTTTTAACGAAGAAAACACAAGAATTCTTCACCATTAAATAGAATGCCATTCTACGGTACTTCCACATGGGCTTCTTTTTTCAAATCAGGGTGCTGCCTCCATCTTTTTATATAGTTTATGCTGCATACAGCAGAAAAAAAAACAGTTTCCGTAACCAGCAGCACCAGCTGTGAGTCTTAGATCCCGTTTATCTGACCGCAAAATCTAGCGGCCGGGATGAAAAATACATGTAAAATATAAAATTCTGCACCTCGCCCTATATTCCACGGACTGCTTTGATTTCCGCGGAGGGCTTTGAAATCTGCAGTAAATTCCGCGATCGCGGACTCCTGGGGGGACTAACTCGTTCTTGCTATCTCGTCTTTCTTTTTTAAGAAATCAATTATTTTGGAAGCTTTTCCTTTTCTCTCTTGGCTGCTTCTTTCAATTTTCACTTATGAAACTAGCTTTTGTGTTTGTGTTCCATTGCTCAGTTCTTGCTCGTTTGTTGTTTTGAAAGTTCGCTTGCAAAGCTGTGTGATATCTGCTATGCAGTAGTATGCATATCCATAACAACTTTAACCCAGAATCCTGCATGGGCATGCTTTGCACATTTTTAATCCTCATTTAAAACTAGTTCAAAAATTGTAACAGAGATATGAAGCAATAAATGATATGCTTCTACAACGTATATATGAAAATATTTTCCTCATTATTTTGATATTCACCTGATGAATGACCGGAAATATGACACCATGGAGAAGATGACTTGGCTCATTCAGCACTTAAACTCTTCAGTAGCAGAAAGTTAAGATTTAATCTTTCCACTTGTTGACTTAAAGTACACTGCCCGGCCAACAAAAAGTCGTACACTGAAATATTTAGTTGGAACCCCTGTAGCTTTGATTACATATTCTTCTTGTCATTGTTTTAACATCTATATGCAATGCCAGAACATTTATTTAAGATCAGAAATGCCATAATTTTTGGCCGAGATCTTGTCTTCTCAACATAATGGTTGAACCACTGTGGTCTTTCTTTAACACATCCCAATAACTTTTAATGTGTTTAAGGTCAGGATTTTGTGGTGGCAAATTTGTTTGTGAAAATGATTGCTCATGCTTGTTTTTGTCATTCATGGTTTTCTTTGCTAAATACAGGCCAATAATTTGCCCGTTCTGAAATATTGTAACATCTTTTCCACCATCAGGGGATGTGTCTTCCAACATGATTTTTTAAGAAATGAGTAGCGACGCGCTTCATCAGTCAGGGTAAAATGATTATTGCCAGCTGAAACATATTAATAATCACAATAATGATCCAATTATAGAATTTGTTCGTTAATTTCCAAATGGTGACTTTTTTTTTGGCTGGGCAGTGTATGTTAAAGATCATGTGGGAGAACAAGCTGAGAGGCCGTTGTGCGGCTTATGTGAAGACCCGGTGCAGGCACGTCAATGATGTATACCACAGTACAGAAGAATTCCATGCATTAACTGTATGGTAGTTATGCTCCTATTTGCAATGTTTACTGCAAATGAATGGAGGAGTCACAATATCCTTGTGCTTGCAAGGTTAAACTTAAGAGCCTTTCAGGTGGACAGTGGGTTTTGTGTGTGAACATAATCAATTACATTAACGGCTTGCCTTTGGCTTTGACTGATTGACTGTCTCCAAGGGCGCTCGACAATCGGTATGGGTGCCCAAGCTCCCGAGCACCCATGGGATTAACACCTATGACTCCAAATATGAAATAGTTAACTCAAGAAAATGGTAATGGTAACACCAGGTACAACTCATGGTATCATCTTGTTAATTAAAATTTGGTGGCACTATCATGTAGACTTTAATATGACAATTTTCAAGTTCAACTAGGTGAGAGAAGATACTAATATACTCAGCCAAAATAAAAACTTCACACTCGTTTGGAGGTTGATAAGTTGAACATACAAGAAATGAGGTTTTAAATAATGATTTTGTTTAATTATGTACTCATTAAAGATGGTGTATCATAAAAATAATGTCCATAATATAACCAGTTCCACCGGAAATACTACGCAAATGTCCAAGAGAATGGTAAGTTACAACTTGAATAAGAGCAGTGCGCAGGCGATTACGTATGGTTTGGGCAGTGACACGACCTCTAAACAATTCATTCCTAGTGGACGTTGCAGTGACAAAGCGATTATGCCAATGACGTAAGACAATTTGTCAATCTTCTGCTTTTGACGTCACACACAGGCTACCAGAACGAGGTTGGTCAGCTGTGGTGCCAGTTTGTTGGAGACGTGTCCTAAGATCATGGATAGTCCGTCGACTGCATCCCATAACCCTTGCAACCTCAATGACGGACGTTTCCGTATTCAGCATGCCAATGGCACGTTCACGCTGAATGTTTGACAGCCATGGCATTGAAAATCAACTAATAATTAACTGTAAAAACTTGTTTTTCCGAGATGTCACTCTAACATCCTAACGTGAGCTCAGTTGCACATCTTTCATATGGTCACGTGACTAGGAACACAAGAAAACATGGTTTTAGCTTAAAGTACGCTTGCACGTGCTACATACTTGTGCATGTCGGAGTTGATGTGTGTCATGATGTCTTTGACAACACATTTACCCATAGTGATAATAAAAACTCATTTATTGAAAGTTTCAAGAAAATATTTGCAAATTTATTAGTGTGAAGTTTCTTTTTTGACTCGTAAATTTGCAAATGAATGGACCGTATACCCTTTGTTAAACATGCTGGTTCTGAGAATGAACAGCAATGTCAACGTCAGGCACAGCAGAAAAAGGGGAAGCTTTTTTTCCTCTAATGCAGTGAACACAAACCTCTTCAAATTTAGGGATGACAATTTTGTTTGGACAGAAATCCAACATACACAGTGGTCCCCCTTGACTGAGGTTTGGGACCCCAGCTCTAAAAAGCAGCATGAAAGCTCAGATCTGAATGAGAAGTAAGAAAAAGATTGTCATGTATCTGTTCCACAATCTATGCAAAAGGATTTTCATTGGGATGCATGGTGAGGCAGCAAATTCAATTTCTTCTGACAGACAAATCCTCTGTGGCATCTTGACTTCTGATATATTCAAGAAAACCAAACCTTCAGTGAATGCAGATGCCTTGCCCTGAAGTAGACCTGTGTCTCCTTCACTCACGTTTTAGTAGGTGTCAAATGATTCTTGACACATTTCACTTTTATGTTTGTTCAAAATGCCTATCGACAAAAACAAATGACAAAGGAGTTATCTTGCAATCTGACACTGAATTCTTGTTTGGGGTCAAAAGATCGACTGCACACAAAAAAAATCTACTTTAAATAAGCTTGTTATTGATTTTTTTTTTTTTTGATCATGCAAATTTTGACCTATTTCTACCAACACAAACGGACGAGCAAACAACTGCCATCAGTGACAGAGTGATGCCCAGTGGGAACTTGTACAGTAATGGAGTTCAAAGGCAGATAAATATAAAAAAAACAGGATGAGAAGGATTATGGTGAGAATGGCAGATGAATCATGAAGGTACTAAATCAAAGAACAAGACAGCCTGTACAGAGTCTTATTATGAAACGACAGATGTCTGACTTCTTTCTCCTGCTTCTGCAGTTGATGGAAATACAGGTTTGTTCCAGAAGGTTCACCGATTCACTCTCTTTTGTTGAATATCCGTGGCAACACTAAGTGGATTTGGGAGCTGTACTAAGGATTATCTGTCTGGGTATAAATGATGTTTTCTGGAGGACAGGCTGTTTCAGGCTTAATATCTGAAGAGTTTCTTTTGCTTATACAGAAGTAATTGCTGAAGAATGGCAGGTGCTAGACTCTAGTAACTGAATCCTCCCTACATGCCAAACCTCCCCATCTCTGTGTGCAGAGGCAAGAGACTGGTGTTACTTGTAGTGACCCTGATTACCGCTCTTCCCAGTGGCAGACAAAGATATGGTTGTCCAGGTTTGGACGCACTTAGCAACCGGAGGCGAGAGAAAGCTCATACAAGTGTTCCTCTTTGTGTCTCTGCCACCTGCTCAAGCTACTCTGCCATTACAGAAACTTATTGCCGACTGATAAAATATAAAGGCTGACACTGAATTAAAAAAACAAAAAAAGTGAAGCTTCGAAAGACTTCCATAAATACCTTTTTTACTCCAACTGTCCAAAGTCCACTTAGACACGTTTTTGTTGATATTATCATGGACACTGTCAGATATAGTCCTGGAATGATAAAAGTCAACTGAGAATGGCTGAAGTTTTATCTGGATAACTCGTTCACAGTCCATTGAGGCCTGTTGTAATTGATCTTAGTGTAAAAATTAGGGATGAGCGAGTACGCTGCTATCTGTAACTGTATTTGTTCAACCATCTAAATGATCTGTATCCATATCTGTACTCGGAGTGGGTGGGGCCTATCCCTGAAGTGTTCGTGGTTTAACCGGAAATGGGTGGGGCTTAAATCAGTATATTATTTTAAGTCTGAAATTGATATGGATTGATCAGAAGTTGCTATATTTATTTTTCATTTGAAAACTATTTACAGAACAGCCTCAAAATTGAGATTCAAATCAATGTTTTTGGTCACAAAAGTAAGAGAACTATTTACAGAACAAGTTTTTTATGAACTCAGAGAATGAATATTCTTAAGTGTATGAATGAATATTCACAGAACAGTCTCAGAACTGAGATTCAATTTTCTGATTTATATATGGGCGGCACGGTGGCACAGTGGTTAGCATTGCTGCCTCACAGCAAGAAGGTCGTGGGTTCGAATCCGGCCTGGGGCCTTTCTGTGTGGAGTTTGCATGTTCTCCCTGTGTTGCGTGGGTTTTCGCCGGGTACTCCGGTTTCCTCCCACAGTCCAAAGACATGCATATCAGGCTAATTGGAGACACCAAATTGCCCATAGGTATGAGTGTGAGAACAAATGGTGTGTGCGCCCTGCAATGGATTGGCAAGCTGTTCAGAGTGGGTTCCTGCCTTTGCCCGTAGTCAGCTGGGATAGGCTCCAGCTCGCCCTAGCAAGGAAAAAGCAGGTATAGAAAATGGATTGAATTTATCACCTAACGTTCTTGGCATTTTTTTTCCACACAAAGTTAAACAATGTTGAGTAAGGTATGTGTGTGTGTCTGCGTATGCTTGTGTGTGTGACTGAGTGACTGTGAGAGAGAGAGGTTGTTCCACTGACCAAATAGTCCTATGCTGTTTTTCAGATTTTCATCTACTTTAATGAAGACCAGTTGTTCCACATGGCCAGGGTCTAGGTTTGCTCGCTGTGGACTGACCACATTTCCAGCCGTGCTAAAAACACGCTCAGACTGGACGCTAGTAGGTGGACAACTGAGATGCTGCAGTGCAAAGCGTGTCAAATCGGGCCAGCACTGGAGCTTGCCTGACCAGTATTTCAGTGTCCCCATCTGCCAGGTACGCCTCCACATCACTTGATGGCAAATGTGTCCTCATTGGAGTAGCCAATTTCTTTTTCTGCAGGAAGGACAGGACTGAAGTGCTGCTGGCGGCAGGAATAATGGACTATGGAATTATGGAATAATGTCCTCCTCAGTGCATCCACATCAACACTGTTTGGGGAACAGCTGACTTAGGAGTCAATGCATAACTATCAGCTAGGGTGGAAACATCTTGCATAGTATTGGCTTGTTTCTCCTCAAGGAAAGTCTTAGTATCAGGCTGGACACACCTTTTGAATTCCTCAACCAAAATAAGTTGCCTAATTCTGTCAAAATCTTTCTCAACTTTCATGGAATTACACCACTGATCAAACAACTGTTCCTTCAACCTGCCAAATTCAACATGAGTTTGACTGGTTTCCTTGCAAGAATTTTTGCCTGTAAGCCTTGGTTACCAATTCATAACCCTTCAGAATGGCAGATTTGACAAAATCATAATCAGAACACTGTTGGACAGATAACTGATTATAGATTTTTCTAGCTTTACCAGTAAGAACACTTTGTAACATCATTGTCCAGTGCTCTTTTGGCCATTTCAAATTTTCAGCAATTTTTTCAAAATGGGTAAAGTAGTAGTCTACATAATTTTCTGGAAAAGGAGGAACAAGTCTGATGTGTTTAACCACATCAAAATGATCAGAAAGTCCAAAAGATTTTGTAACAGTACCTGCTTCTATTTTCTTGTACTGCATCCTTTTTTCTTCTAGTTCTTTCTCTTTCTCCAACCTTCTTTCTTCCTTCTCCATCCTTCTTTCCTCCAGTTCTCTCTCCATCCTTCTTTCTTCCAGTTCTCTCTCCAACCCTCTTTCTTCTAGTTCTCTTTCCTTCTCCCTCTCCAACTTTCTCTCTTTCAGTTCTTTCAGGCCTAGCTGAAATTCAAGTCTTTGCAGCTCTGTTGCAGGCACTTCCACAGCTTTAATCAATTCTGCTGCTTCTTCCCCAAAGATATTTTCATCGATGAAATGTTGCACCAAAATGATGAATATTTCTTGTTTCTTAGTTGATGATTTCCCATCAGATAATCCAAGGGTTGAAGCGATTTGCAGCAAGTCCTTCTTCTTTGCCAGCACAAATAATTCCTGGGTTGGAGTTTTCAAAAAACTTTCCACATCAAAAGTCATGATTGCAGGTTTTGTAGTCAAAAGATTTTAAATAATAATTCAGGTATAATCCTTGGTGAATCCAATCGGTGCTCCAATGAATGCTTTATCTCGCTAGAACCTCCAATTTGTTATGACTTGGAAAAAATCACAACAAAGAAAGCCAGCAATGAAAACTTCAACAAATTTATTCTTCACTGAAAAAAAAAGTTCTGTTGTGTTGTGTTCCGGGGTCCTGACAGTATTGTTTATGGTTTTAACAGTTTCATCTATCAGGATTTCATAGTTCATGTTCATAGTTCATGTCACAGTTTAAACAGTTTCTTGTATCAGTTTTTTGCATTTCATAGTTCATATTCATTGTCCATGGTTTTTAATTTTCCAGGTTTTGTCTTTTTCCAGGTCTGCCCAGCCACTCCACCGCTTGTCTGCGTTCCGCCCCGTGCCTTCGTTGTTGCACATTTCAGAGCTCTGGTTGGCTTTGGTATTTCCCCCTTCCTTCTGTGCTGTGCTGGATTCGGGGCTGTCTAAGCTTAATTGACAATTAACTGTTTTTAAGTCACTAACATTTACTAACATTCACAGGGGGGTGTAATTCTTAGACAGGCACATTACTAATCCTACTAATTTAGATAGGGAGTTTATTGTCATGATTCCTGCTTTGCTATTTCAAGATCTTGCTGTGCTTTTCTGTTCTAGAAACATTCATGCTTCCTTCAATCTGCATACTTCATTGGCACTTAAGCTGAGCACGCTCATTCTCTTAATGAGCAAGTCATGTAAACCAATCTTTGTCCATGTCTAATGATCTTGCCTTGCCCATTGTTTCATCTCCAGGTGTTGCCCCTCATGTGTCCTGATTTCTGTTCCTTTATCTGGAGGCGGTGGAAGTTGGCTGGCAGACAGTCTCAAGTCTTGCTCAAGTTCATGGTCAAGTCTCATTACTAGTTCAAGTTCAAGTTCAAGTTCAACTTCAAGTTCAACTTCAAGTTCAACTTCAAGTTCAACTTCAACTTCAAGTTCTCTAGTTCTTTCCTAGTTTCATGTCCAAGTTTTGTCAGCGCTTTTCATGGTCAGTTTTGATTTCTCTTGTACATAGTAGTATTTATTCTTTTCTGTTAACAGTTATCTGCCTGGAGTTTCCAGTGGCTTTTGTTTTTGTCGTTTCTGATCTTTATCTCTAATAGCACTCTAATGCCACTAATTAACTCTGTTGCCAAAACAAAAACTCTGTTTCTACTCTGCTGAGCTCTGACTAATATCACAGCATTTTATATAGACTAGCAACATTCTGGAAAGATCTACAGGATTCCTGGGTAATCCTGCCCCCTCCAAGCAGGAAGGTGCCAGAAGCTTCTAGAAAGCACGAGTCTATAACATGAGATTATGTTTTGTTACAGACACACCACCAAAAGGTACCAAATGAACAAAATAAATAGCTGACCAGCAAGGCAGCAAAAACAGCATGTAACAAATCTCCATTTACAAATGATATACAATGCTGTGCATAAAATACGCATACATAACAATTGTAATGTTATATACACACACGGCTATCCGGAGGAAACTTTGCTAAAAGCTCCTGTTGACCAATTCGACCAAAACGAAATACAATTCTGACACCAAGCTACTAAATGAGTCCATGGCAAAAACAGACAAACTGTGTAACCGTTGGTTGTGTGGAACTAGCGAATCGATACCTTCAACTGGAAATCTGTATTCGACCTCCACTTCTTTTTCAGCTTTCTATTAGCCAGATCAATTTTCAAAGGTGGATGAAATTCCACCACTACAATGCAGAGAAATCTTTTGTTATACCAGACACGTTCAAGTGTGTTTCACAATTGTTTTCACCGCGGTAGGATCAGAGAGCTGCCACACCACGGCAAAGTACCCGGCTGACCCCGATCGTGGATAAGTGAAACAGTCGTTTCACAACAGCAGAAAACAAACCCAAACACGTACCCTAAGCTCCTCAAAGCCTACATCTGGTCTAACTGCAGCCTTACCAGCCCAACTTTGCAGACACGCACAACACCCATGGGTGCAAGACCTCTGTCTACAGACGCATTTCTGTCAATAATGAATTCTTGGTTCCGTCAAAGTCTGTTATTCAGGGCTGTGCAGGTGGGCAGTGGTGGTGGAAGAAAAATAATGCTCACTAAGTAACATCTCACTGTGGAACCTCCCAGATTTCCCATTGTATTACCTTAATATATGTTGCCGCCACTAGGGGCAGTATTTTGAGGCCAAAAGTGGACACTAATGAGGAAACCAAAGACAAAGATGCATTTAGGTCGGTAAAAATGTGCACAAACGTGAAATATAATCTCATATCCCTATAATGTTTATATACAGGTATTTTTGATAACGTTGCAAAATTGTTGCTATGCATTGGTGTCTTACAGTAGTGTTAACGTCATGCGAAGCATCCGATTGAAAATCTCTCCAACCGTTTATTTTTAGAAAGATCCGCGTTTATGAAAAGTGCTCCTGTATGTGAATATTAGTGTTATTTTTATTTCGGATTGAATTTTGAATGTGGTAGAGGGTTGACAACATGTTCGAAGACCTTAGCAGTTTTAGTTAGCAGACTGTAGCATAGTTTAAATCTAATAGCTAGAGCTAGCAGTGATGCACCCGGGGCCTTTAGGCAACGTGTTTGTGCAAAATAATTCCATATTCAGCATGGCAAGTCTAGCAAAACTTTTCGTTATATGACAGCAAATAATTTATTAGGCTAAATTGAAAATATCAGGGAGATATTAGCCCAATGTTTTATCTATGACAGCCTTCCATACCTATGTACACAGAAACTCGCATGAAAACAGCCAACTCAGATCAGTAGATCTCGATGCATTGCCAAGTTTAAAAGTAAATCTTGGCTCAAAAAAGGTTGGGCATCCCTGCTCTACATCAATGCCAAAACACTGCAATATCAACTAATTTAATGGACTTAACATCGACTGAGATGGTGTTTACATTATCTCTAGATTAATTAAATCAGCTACAGTACACTGCATGCTCTCTACCTGACTGGTCCCCTTAATGAATTTAAACAAGAATAAAAAGCTGTATGCAGAATATTAAATCATTTTTAATCTGATGTTTTACACTGAGATCATTTTAATACTCATTTAATATCAACTGACGTTGAGCCGACAGCATGCAACTGCCCTAAAGAATTGTGATGGTTGGTTGTCCGAGACGCCAAATGAAGTGGCCGGAAAGAAAGGAAGCACAGCAATAGACAAAAACAGAAACCAGACAAAACTGAAGAGAGGGGCTCGCACTTCCAAAGGACATATATCTTGCCGTGAGAAATAAGGAAGCAAAGCCAGCTAGACAGAACAAACAAAGGAAAGATCTCGGAAACCGAGATCAAACGATCTCACTCAGTGTACGAACAAAAAAAGTGAGAGGCAACCTCACTCAACCTCTCTAGAAAACTCACAAACACTTTCCTTTTTTGCAACTAATTTTCCTAACAAACTGTCTAGCTAGGGAACCTACGGGCTACAGTGCAAACGTAACACTGACACTTTAGCTAAGGTGGCAAGGCGGAACTTGGGCTTAAATTGAGTCCAGGCACCGCCCACAATTAATGCCAGCTGGCCAAAGAATCCGATGTGGGCAAAACGATATTGTCCCAGATGAGAGTAACAAAGAAAGCTCCCAAACAAACGCCAACCTCCAAATCCATGACAAGAATTTCCAAAGTAACGGAACTACAACAACTGACAATTAATCAATTAAGAGAATAAGCTGAGGAATATGTACAAAATAATTATAAGATTATTAGGGGGAAAATATAAAAACAATTTTGTTATATAATGATAAAAATAATAACAATGGCGTAGGACCCTTTACCATTGTTCCTGCTCAAAATGTGATAGAGCCTATTAAATATTATTTTACTCTTAAACAAAAAAATGAAAATCCATGCATTTTTAGTTATCTTAAAATTTATTCAAACAAACCAGCTAAAGAACAATTTAGGCAATGAAATAAACAAGTAATGTGTTACAGAAACAAGCTCACCCATTTGTATTTTAACCCTTGAACACTATCCCTGGGTGATTTTCACCCGAGCAAACGTTTTTACGTGATTTTCATTATGTTGCGTTTGTCTGAGTGTTATGGGTCCCTGGGTAGCTTCAGCATTGTCTTTGACATCTTTGAAGGCATGGGTGTTTTGTTTACCTCAGGGTACTTTTTTTCATTTTGTTAGACATAGCACAGTTGAAAATAAAAGAACACTACTCTAATTTGTCATGTATTGCCATATTTCGATGACAATAACTTTTTATATTACTATATTGGGAAAAATCACCCGGCGTTAGAGATGGTGTTACTAATTTTAGCAATAGTGTTCTAGGGTTAATCATCACCACTGAACAAACGACTGGTGCAAAGGCTTAGCATAATTTAGTGGAACCCCAGAACTGAATCCTATAATCAAAAATGTTATCTTTTTGCTCATGTAACCTGAGAAGACTTCATTGTCTTCCCACAAGACACTATTTGCCTCAATACCCTAACATTTTTTTAAAAGGTAAGCATTAAACATTGGCAAAAATTTAACGCCTTTTATAGTCTCAAATTTTTGGCCAAACTACCCTGACAATGCACCAAATTGACCATTTTTCAAAAATTTTACAGGAGGGCTTTCCCCAGACTCCTTAGGGACTTCACCCATGCCAAAATATGTTCAGTCAAAAAAATGTTTTCCACTTGCACCCATGAACACCTCACCAGTTAGCTTCAACAGTTGCGGCTATGGTCAATTAACATTATGATGAAACTATCACCTTGATGCCGTAACACCGCATTATGCAATAATGTAGTATATTTTCACTTCGTTATGTAATAACACTGCATTTTGTAATAAACATCCAGAACGCAATATGTAATAAACTTTTCACATTTTGTAATGAGTTCTTACATATAGCACAGGTTATTTCAAAATGCGGGTGTTGCACTTTTTTAATGATGAAAATGTAATAAATTGGTGCATTATGTACAAAACAAAAACCAGTGAAGTTGGCACGTTATGTAAATTGTAGATAAAAACAATACAATGATTTGCAAATCCTTTTCAACTTATATTCAATTGAAAACACTGCAAAGACAAGATGTTTAATGTTCAAGCTGAGAAACTTTTTTTTTTTTTGCAAATAATCATTAACTTAGAATTTAAAGGCAGCAACACATTGCAAAAAAGTTGGCACAGGGGCCTTTTTACCACTGTGTTACATCGCCTTTCCTTTTAACGCCACTCAGTAAACGTTTGGGAACTGAGGAGACCAATTTTTGAAGCTTTTCAGGTGGAACTCTTTCCCATTCTTGCTTGATGTACAGTTTAAGTTGTTCAACAGTCCGGGGTCTCCGTTGTCGTATTTTACACTTCACAATGCACCACACATTTTCAATGGGAGACAGGTCTGGACTACAGGCAGGCCAGTCTAGTACCCGCACTCTTTTCCTACGGAGCCATGCTGTTGTAACACGTGCAGAATGTGGCTTGGCATTGTCTTGCTGAAATAAGCAGAGGCGTCCATGAAAAAGATGTTGCTTGAATGGCAACATATGTTGCTCCAAAACCTGTATGTACCTTTCAGCATTAATGGTGCCGTCACATATGTATAAGTTGCCCATGCCTTGGGCACTAATACACCCCCATACTATCACAGATGTTGGCTTTTGAACTTTGCGCCTATAACAGTCCGGATGGTTTCCTCTTTGGTCCGGAGGACTTGACGTCCAGTTTCCAAAAACAATTTGAAATGTGGACTCGTCAGACCACAGAACACTTTTCCACTTTGCATCAGTCCATTTTAGATGAGCTTGGGCCCAGCGAAGCCAGCGGCGTTTCTGGGTGCTGTTGATAAATGGTTTTCGCTTTGCATTGTAGAGTTTAAACTTGCACTTGCAGATGTAGCGACGAACTGTAGTTACTGACTGGTTTTCTGAAGTGTTCATGAGCCCATGTGGTGATGTCCTTTACACACTGATGTCGGTTTTTGATGCAGTACCGCCTGAGGGATCGAAGGTCAAGGGCATTTAATGTTGGTTTTCGGCCTTGTCGCTTACGTGCAGTGATTTCTCCAGATTCTCTGAACCTTTTGACGATATTACGGAGCGTAGATGATGAAATCCCTAAATTTCTTGCATTAGCTCGTTGAGGAATGTTGTTTTTAAACTGTTCAACAATCAGCTCACGCACTTGTTCACTAAGTGGTGACCCTCGCCCCCTCCTTGTTTGTGAATGACTGAGCATTTCGGAGAAGCTGCTTTTATACCCAATCATGGCACCCACCTGTTCCCAATTAGCCCGTCCACCTGTGGGATGTTCCAAATAAGTGTTTGATGAGCATTCCTCAACTCTCTCAGTCTTTTTTGCCACTTGTGCCAGCTTTTTTGAAACATGTTGCAGGCATCAAATTCCAAATGAGCTAATAGTTGCAAAAAATTACAAAGTTTACCTGTTCAAACATTAAGTAACTTGTCTTTGCAGTGTATTCAATTGAATATAGGTTGAAAAAGATTTGCAAATCATTGTATTCTGTTTTTATTTAGGATTTACAAACCATGCCAACTTCACTGGTTTTGGGTTTTGTAATAAACCACCAAAATGGATGTATCAATTTTTAAAAAAAAATCATTATAACATCTGAAAAGCATTGATTTGAGACATTCTAGCATGAATCAGAACTAAAAATTCATTTTAAACACTATTAGGTAAATTAGTAGAATGTTTCATTGGTCAAAACTAAATGAAATGTTACTGTAATCATTATAATAATAGAGAAGGTGTTCAAAAGTTCATAGAGACAAAAACTGTACGAAATGAGTGTAACCGACACAAACTTGAAATGTCAGATGATATACACACATGCAATCTGGATTATGTTATGCAAATATTGTATATAATACAACAGTCAAAAGACCGAAAGATATAAGGAACACAAAAAACTTCATTCCGCCTATAACCAGTCATGTTTATGCAAAGTACAACATTGTCAACTTCCCGTTCAGTAGTGGTGAACAATACTATGGGTGAACATTTAAACTAAACAGACTTAAAACAGTCTAAATAATACCTCATTTTGATTTGAAAGATTATCTCTAATCATGTTTATGCACTTTAAGTAATTGAATAAATCAAACAGAAGGCTATAGGCTGTTGCCTATAAACAAAATGACTTGCAGTATATTTCCTCTTTATCAATATCTGTTTTTTGGGGCAGTCTATCTCACTATATGAAACAGTCACAATACACAGTCTGATGTTCCTAAGCAATTGTAATAAACTCAGGAGAGGGGACTGCAAACTCTCCAAGGGGAAATGTGAGATGTATCAGTTGAAGGTTCAAGAAACTACAGCCAGTGGGCCAGTGGGCTACTGTCAGCCGGAAAGCAATAATCTCAAGTGCATACAGAATGTTGTAAACATTTTTATTTCATTTCATGACATTCTATAACCCTTACACATGAGTAGTTGGGATGGCGTGGAAAATGCACATCAGAAAGCAGCTACTAATGAATTTACTTTGACTTGAAGAGTATTTCAGTGCAGACAGTTTGATGACAACATCTTTCATGCTTTGTCTCATCAACTTTTTTTGGAAATATCTTTTTTCTTTAGAACATTTCTGTCGTTCAGGCCAGCGATGCATCACCAATAAGTGGGAGGAGCCCAATTTAGGACATTGGATTCCTGGGCCAGGTAGCATTAATTGGGGGCGGTGACAAGGTAAAATAAATAAATAAATAATGTAATTTGAAATAATGAAATTTAATTTAATAATGTAATATCCAGCATCCAGGAAAGGCCAAGTCCACTAGCAAAGATGGGCTGGGGATTGCCAATTTCTCCACAAGTGTGTGAGAAAATCATTGAAAGGTTTAAAAACTTCCTCGCAGGAAAATTGGAAAGGTTTAGGATATTTCAACCGTCCATGGAGCATAACATAATTACCACCCCAATTCCAAAAAAGTTGGGCTGCTGTGTAAAATGTAAATTAAAATATAATGCAATCATTTGCAAATCTCATAAACCCATGTTTTATTCACAAATAAACATAGACAACATATAAAATTTAGAAATTGAGACATTTTACCATTTCATGAAAACTATTAGACCATTTGAATTTAATGGTAGCAACACATCTTTGTGTTCATGGCACCAACACTGCTAATAACTGTAATGATTTTTGTTATGTCACTCATTACGAGTATACAGTGAGCACCAAGATTAATTGGTGTGGGACACATTCTTTGCCATTCTGGTTCTGTTTGCTGAGTTAATAAATGGATCTGAATCAACCTGAAAATGCATTTTCCATTTTCTCAGCGGAGGCTGGGGGAAAAAAGTACCCAAAACAAGCAAGAATTGAACAGCTTAAATAGGCCCTAAGATACCAAGTATCTGGTGACATCTGGTCATAGATCGACTCAAGCAGTTATTACATCCAAATATAAAAAAACAATGACTTTATTTTACATTATAATACACTGGCCAATATTTTTATGCGCCAAAAAATGGGGGGGAAACTATGAACAAAAGATGCTGTGATTTCTAAACAGTTCATCTGATATTGGGGAAAGCACTCAAATTCAAACTGGCAGTCAGCACTTCAACCTCATTGTCACTGTATCCTTTCAGACTGAAAGAGTCACAACCCTTGTGTCTCAAGTCACCTGTCTCCTCTCTTTCCAGTAACCTGTGCGTCTTTTAGAGGAATTTTATCTTTAAAAGCCATATGGCTTTTGTGTCAATGGAAGCATTGATGGTTTTTCCAGGAAAATATCTGGCTTAATGCCTATACCACGAGTAGTGACCCAAAGTTGATCGGGGTTATTACGTTGATGCAGTCCAGCGTTTATGCGGCTGCCCTAGGATTGTTAGAGGCGATCTCGGGACCGAAAACGGACATGTTAGAGACTTTCAGCGGTTCCTCGTCCCGATCCATCCAGATGGCACTATTGATAGCTACCTGGAGGGAGCAAGCACCGCCAATCAACAGATCGAGTATTGGTGGGTTTTTTTGCGCAACCAGTGTGTGGAGTTCTGGATGTCCTTGTTTGCAGACATCAGAGACAATGGATTCTTTGACGGCGGGTTTCTGGACAAGGCCATCCTTCAGTTTTGTTGCATGGGACTCATCCAGGTGAGAGAGAGACAGAGAGAGAGTGTGTGTGTGTGTGTGTGTGTGAGAGAGAGAGAGAGAGAGCAAGAGGGGGGCAGGAAGGTATGGAGGATTATTTGTCCCATATCTTTAATTTTATCTATCAAAATATCTTTCATTTAAAATGTCAATCTAATTGTTAGGGATAAAAGACGGAAAGCACACAGGGGAACTCTGTAGAACTTGGAAACGAAAGGGAGACACAAAAGGGGAGTGAGACGCCAGAAGCGGGGATCCAAAATAATAATTTATTAAAATAAACACAGGGAAAAAACCAAGGGGAAAAGGGGGCACTAAGGCTAACAAAAACACCGTGCCAAGCACTGAAACCAGAAAACTCAGGAAAACAAACTCAAGACTAGGGCAGACCAGAACACTAGACAGGGGGGCAGACAAGACCATGGCTAGGGACTGTGACTATGGCTTGGACAAAGACTATGAACTATGGCTTGGGGCTATGGCTGTGGCTTGGGGCTATGGCTATGGCTTGGGGCTGTGGCTTGGCTTGACTAAAAACACTGACAAGACAAGACTGTGGGCACAGCTGGCAGATGGCAACTCGGAAGGCACAGCTGGCCGGGAAAAGGGTAAGGGAGAACATCAGGAGGGGAACAGACAGGACACAGGGCACTTGGACGGGCAGGAGACGCTGGGGCACTTGGACGGGCAGGAGACGCTGAAGCTCAGGGAGCCAGAAACACTGAAGCTCAGGGGGCCGGAAACTCTGAAGCTCAGGGGGCCAGAAACGCTGAAGCTCAGGGGGCCAGAAACGCTGAAGCTCAGGGGGCCAGAAACGCTGACGAGGAAGACGGGCACAGAAGACGGTGGAGGCAGACTGGCAAGACAGGCACAGGGGACACTGGAGGAGACAGGGGGCACCAGGGGCTTGGAGGCAGCAGGAAGGGCAGGCTGGGCAGGGTATGCAGCTGATGAACACAGAGGAGAACTGAGGGGACCAGAGGGAGTGCACAGGGGCAAGGAGTGTCGCGCAGAGTGACAAAGGGGAGTCAGATCTGCAGGCGTGGAGAACCGGCTCCCAGATATAGGGCAGGGGGCGAGGACAGACACAGGTGCAGCAACTTAATATAATTAACAAGGGGTGGAACACAAGGGAAACCAATTACATGAAAACAGATAAACATTAACACACAAACCAGGATCACAAGACAATCCCAAAGACGGGATAAATAAACTAGATAAAAGGACGCCTAAGTGTACAGAATAAGTCAGGATAGATTATAAGAATGCAGAGAGTCTGCAGGAAACTTTAGCAAAACCAGAGAATAGTAAAGCAAGGGGCGGAGACTAGAACAGGGCGAAAGCTGAGAGATTATTACTCAAATAGTAAGTGCAGCTATACAATCCCGAGTGCTCGTTAGTATGTTAGTCTAATATACAATGTTAGTTTGGTTAGTAAATTCTAGAAAACAACAAACTGTTAGTAAGGGTTAGTAATATAGAAAAGCAAGGGGAAATTAGTAAACGAGAACAGAAGGAAGGCTGAAACCCAGAATCCATTAAATCACCCGAAATAGTGTCACAATCAATTAACACAGAAAACCGCTACAAACAATGACGCGACCGGGGAGAAAGCAAAGACAGTACATGGGTAAGATGTGGACTGGAGTAACACGGGAGAGGAATGAAATGTGAAACACTAAGACATGGACTAAAAACTGACATCACAAAAATAATAAAAACCTAAAATTGACTAACCAAACACACAGACCCACGGAACACAACACTAATGGTCAATACACAATTCAAAACAATATGACAATTAATTTGAAATAATTATTGTAATAAAGTATGCAATATTTTATGCAATATTGTTTGGAATAACTTGTGCTATAATTTATGCAATGATGTGAGCAGTAATTCAGGCAAAAGTTCATGCAATGTGTTTTGCAATGATTCATTTCACATTAGATTGAAAGATAGATTGCCAAATAGGAAAATTTGTCAAATTGGCAAATTTGAGAAATTGCAGGCTGATATAAATAATAATAATAAATGAAATGAAAGACTGCTTACCACTATGTTCAGTGCATCAGATGTTTAAATGACAACAAAAACAGACAAATGAAAATAAATAAAAAATAAATAAAATAGACTCCACCATACAATGAGGCCTGTTGCTATTTGGCCTGATCAAGCTTGCTCTCAAGTTCAAATGATGATGATGAAGAGAGAAAAAGACTGACAGGAGAGAGACGGAGAAGGTGAGGAAAGAGACAGGGAGGATGGAGAGAGGAGAGAAAAAGACTGAGGGAGGAGAGAGACGGAGAAGGTGACTATTTGGCCTGATGAAGTTCAAATGATGTCCATTTCCCAATGTTTCTCGTTTCCCAGGATGTTATCAAACTCTGTGCGAAATTCTGGGTAAGAACTGTATATATATGGCACATCGAGTGTAGCGCCACAGGTATGCGCAACTGGCCGTCTGTTCAGCCCAGTTTCAGCATTAAAGGTAACCATAATTTTCTCAACACATATAACTGAAGAACCTGTGCAGAAGCGCAAGATTTTTTCTGCTTTGGCTTCATCAGCATTTTTGATGTAACGTTGGAGATGGTTAAGGGTTGCTTGTTCTTTTTGCGACAGCACCACCTTTGCTGTTTCAAGCAGCTGCATCACTCTTTTGCCAGTGGGCTTCTTTAACTCATACAGACTCAACACACTTTTCTTATCTGGTAGTTTCAACTTTACAAGTGACATGGCAGTGGAAAAACAATCTATTATATACTTTGGCTCTTGGAGAATGGCTTTATGTGCCATTATTTGAATGGCAGACTTCATGCTGTTCTTTGGGGGCAAGAAATGGGAACCCATTCGTGTGAAAAGGTCAAGCAAGTCCTCGTGATCCTCTTCCTTCATTCTGCCGTGAAGAGCGTTCTCAACAGCTGCTCTCTCGATGGGAGGTAAGAAGTTGAGAAACGATGACATCAAGATGTCTATCAACAGAGTCAATTCCAGTGATGCACGCTAAAATGAAGGCCATTGATAGCTTTGCTGGAATGACACCGTGTTCTAAAAATCCTTTCACCCAAATGCGTCCCACCGCTTGCCATTCAGCCTCGGAGAAATCTAGCCTAAGCCTGGGAACTCTCTCCGTTTCCCCTTCACACTGTTCAAGAAACTGCTCCCAGAAGCATGTATACACCTCTCTGGACACGCCAGCATCATCAACAGCCTTTTCATTGATGAAGGCCATCTTTAAAGTCATATTCATGATGCTGCTGTCCATAAATAGAGCTAACAGATCACCAACACTTTATCCTGCATACTGAAGCACGTTTTGTGGTCCTTGGATCTTCTGGGTTGTTGGCTGATGTTGATGATGACAACTGGCTGCTTGAATTCGGCCCACTGTCCTGCTTGAAGAACACACACGTAAAAAACAGAGTGGTGAATGAATAAAGCAGAGGCCAAAGTATCTTAGGTTTTGGCATGTTTGACCAAGGTTAAAATAATTTTAGGCCTTATGTTTCTCATAAAGCAACTCGTAACTCAAGTATCTTTTTGTGAGACCGTGTTACAAACTGCACCCCTTCTCAAACTGCTTTCTATTGAAAACCCTGAGAACATCAGAGTTGCTTGAAGTGGAGTGTTACCTGGGCAGTTTGTGCTGCCTCCTCATGTATGGACTGCTGCTCATCCAGTGTAAGCAGGCCATCACCTGAAGGCAATAAGAGCTGTACAGTCTGCCTAGGTGCTCCACTCACCTCAGCGCTCTGAAGAATACAATAAATGACAGCAGACACATTAATCCTAAAATCTAGGATGTCATTGCAGACTATTATTTATAAAAGTCTTTCTAAATGAGTCTTATACATCAGCATGACTTCTAGTCAAAATTAGGAACACTCCAGATAACATGTAAAAAGTACACCTAGGTTTTGAGAAATGAAAAAAGGCAAACGTCTTACATTTCAGAGACAGAACAGTATAATAAAGTCATAGGTCAGAGTTACAATCCCAGGAATTAGGTCAAAAGGACTAAACTGACTTTTACTTTCACTTAAGAGAACAATTGGTATTTGTTTTTAATACAAGTTGTACATGACACAACACTAAACATTTGAAATGAAAGGTCAAGAAAAATATTTTCATATAGAAATTTTCGATAAAACATTACCTGTGTGACATCTGCATCCTCCTCAACATCCAAGTTTATAACCACCAGGTCATCGTCTGGATCCCATACAAGTGCATCTGCCTCGTCAAACAAGGGGTCAGATAAACTAACCTCACTTGTGGTTTTTTTAGTGTTTGTTGGGGTTGACTGAAAGGGATGTGATGGACCTGGACTTCGAGCTGCCTCAGTCTCGGATGTTGCCCTTTTCTTTTTTGATCTTGGTTGCATCTGAAAAAAAATTCAAAGACAGAAGGTTTAAATGTTGACAACAGTAACATCAGTACACATGCTCCACATTTAATATTAAATGCCGTGTAAAAATACATATCAAAACACAAAGTCTATTAAGGGATGGTTGAACATGCTGGCAAACACACACACACACACACACACACACACACACACACACACACAACACAACACAGGGTTGCAGGTATATGTAGATAGAAAGTTGTAATAAAGTTATTGACTGGAGAGTAATTTTTGAGCAAATTATTTACATCTGTCCTTGTTCCATAAACTTGGGTGCTTCCGTCACTGTCAGATGAATGTGAACGGTCCCGCAGATCTGTGATTGAATCATCTGAATGAGATCCATCTTCAAGGAGGTCCTTTTCTTCATCTTCAATCAGCTCATTTTCTTCAGATGAGGAGTGATCTGTTGAAGCTCCCTCTTTTGTGCAAATGTAAAATCTGAATATCTTCAGTTTAGTTTGTTCATACATTTGACCAACAGTGTTATCCAAGAGAATCTTGTTCATTTTAAAATCACAGATGTCAAACGTGAAGTCTTCAGCTGGCCCTTTTGTGGAATGCCCATCAGGAAAAAATAGTTCCTTTCCTATTTCCATGATCTGAGCAACAGTTGTTGTTTTTGGCAATGTAGCATGTCTTGTGCCTCCACCATTGTTGGTCCGTACTTGACTGTATCCATTAATGCCAAAATGAAGCCATCCAATTTCAACCTTCCTAGAAGTCTTCTCTCCTCCCCTATTTCTTTGTCTGGCCGTGGTACTTGGTAGATCATCTGGGGTACCACTCACTGATCCTTTTGTCTTTGATTTCATTTTGCGTGCCCCTATTTTATCTTTTAATCTCTGTAAAAGAGTCTCTTTATTGGTGCTGTGACACTGTGTTTGTTCACAGAAAGATAGGACAGCTACTCGGTCACCATATGACGTTATGTATTTTGTCATTTGCTCATCAGTCATGATGCGCAATACTGCCTTATCAACCTGCAAAGGAGAGAGAGAGAGAGAGAGAGAGAGAGATAATAGTGTCAATGCAGTGCTTCAGTGGTACTGGACATAGCTGGTCTTACGGTAAGTACAGTACCAAGATTGTACATAGAGATGCCGCATAGAAAGCTGGCCTACTTCACACAAATTCCATTGTGTCTATTTCTATAAATCAGAAATCTAGTTTATCCCTGCAAGGGACATCCCATTTATTTATTGAAATGTATTTATTTATTGATTGTAGTGGCAGATTCCTCTATAACAGTTTTAAAAGCCACCTGAAGGATACAATCTTCACTGGCGATCTGACGTGTAACCACCTTCATTCATTAAATAATTCCATTATTCACAGGTGTGCAGTTGATGTACCATTTATTTTGGCAGATGAGGATTCCATGATTCAACATCAATGCATTATGGTCGAAAAACATTTTGCGTCCAGCTCGTCTCAACCTGAACAAAGCCGATAACCCATAACCAAGAATTTTATGGGCAAGTATCAGAATAATCCATGAATTAACATATACAACCCACTTACTTATATTAAATGTAATAAATTTAAACGACATTGATCCGTATGATTAATAATTTAAAATTAAGATTTTATTTGCTTATTCAAATTAGTCTGAAATTAAACTTTACGCAAAGCTCAATAGGACAAGCCCAGCTCTTTAGGCCACCTGTACCACAAAATGTGTAGGCTACATTAATTTCTCTAACGTTATACTATGATAAATCACTGGCACGGAACGTTAACCAGCTAGTCACGGCGATGCAGGTTCCTGATAGGAGTATTTAACAGACCAGCCTCTAGTCACCACACCAGTTACGGTATGAACGACCAAGCCATGGCGTCCAAAGTTACCATGGCAACCATTTTTGTTCTTCATATCATGTCATCACTGTTATTAGGCTATCAAGTGCGCCTGCCCTATGAAACGAAACAATGACGCATCAGGGCAGGCACATTAGATTTGTTTTATTTTTATTTATATTGAGTCACGTTTAGGCCGTTGATTACTTTGGCCGTTGAGAACTCTAACGTTGACGTCAAAAGCAACACAGAGCATCCGTGGCTAACAAAGTTAGTGTTAACGTTATGCTATCGTAAGCTAATGTTAGTAATGTTTATAGTTACCGACATGTAGAGTAACGTTAAGATTTTCAATGAATTGTATGCTCACCTTGTCTCTCTTCATCCGTGTGATGTCCTCTTTTGGGACCTCTCTGGAGACTAAAAATCTCTCCAAATCCTCCTCCATGGCTGCAACTGGCAGTTCCACTTTTACGCTCCTCCATCGGTGGGTGTGGGTGTATGTTTTACTTCTGGTTCACTGACGTAGGACAGAACTTTGCGGGATCTCGCAAAAAGTATTGCGAGATCCCGCAATACTTTTGCGAGATCTCGCAAAAAATTTTTTCCCACCATGTCCCTTTAGGGGCTCCGTACTATAGTGAGTAAATGAGGAGGAGATCTCATAATTGTATGCCCCTGATCTCAATCATGTCTTGGTTATTTTGAAGGAGAATTAAAGAGAACAACTCAAAAAAAAAAAAAAGATTTCTATCGTAATCACAGAAAAAAATGATTAAAAGTATCCCCAGTTTATTAGGAACACCTCCCAAACCTATATTGGTCTCCTGGATTGGGGCTGTGTTCCTGTTAAACCCTTTGGAAATGCTGTCTGACAGCCATGCTTTGATGAGGGGTACCAGCGCCAGTCTCCTGCCCGGGGATATCACTTGCTGGGTGGTGACACACCATTACCCTTACCACACTACACCACTTTACCTGTACTGTCCAATTAAGCAGAAGCTCTCCTAATATGTCGTTCCCGAGATATTATGTTTTGCCGCCGCGCCGCCCTACGTGTTAACGCAATAACTTCAGTAATATTTCAATTAGAAATTTCAGGTTTTGCATATAAGTAAGTATCATAAAGAGGAAGAACTGATTCGATTTTGGACAATTTACGATTCCTAGATTGGCCACCAGGGGCCAAAAAATGATTTAGGTGTTAACACGATAACTTCAGTTATATTTCAATTAGAAATTCCAAGTTTTGCATATAAGTAAGTATCATAAAGAGGAAGAACTGATTTGATTTTGGACAATTAACAATTTCTAGATTGGCCACCAGGTGCCAAAAACTGAAAAAAATCACTGTTTTTATCATATCTCTGTAAATATTTGTCCGATTGACCTCAAATCAAGTGCAAATGAAAGGTCATGACCTGAGGATGTGTCCTCCAATGACATTATACCTGTTTGGTTCAAAATTTTGACACAAGGTGGAGCTTTGTCACATAAAATTCACAATTTTTGCCATATCTTTGAAACTATTTGTCCAATTGACATGAAACTATGTGCAACTGCAAGGTCATGACCTCACAACATGTCAGATGATGACATCATACCTGTATGGTTCAATTTTTTGCCACCGGGTTGGGCTTTGGGACGCAAAATTTTGGCCATATCTTCACAACCATTTGTCCGAATGACCTGAAATTCAGTTTAAATGAAACTCTATTCAAGGTCTATTCAAGGATTGGGGAATTGGAGGATTGGGGGTGTTCAGGGATATACCCCCAGCTGTTGCCTCCGACGGCATAAGTCTAGTTTAATCAACTGATCACCGTCTGCACAGTTGATTGGTTGTACCAGGTTTGCTTCTGGCTGGCTAGAATGAAAACCAGGAGCCCCCTGACCCTTTTACTACAGTTTGTGACGCCTGCCGTATTCCTATCAAACGCCCTTATCGGATTTACACTGAATCTGGTCCTTTTTCTGGATGATAATATTAGAGCACAGAACCAAAAAAAAATGCATCATAGTCCAATGAATTATGGTGCTCACTGAATTTGATAATAGGGATACAATGTTTGTTGAATAGATTAAACTGTTAGTAGCACCAGAGCAGTAAACTCAGAAATACTGCCATAGGAGTGTTTTCATTGTCACAACACAGCACCACCTCAACTACCTTTCATAAAATGGTTACAACATCTTGAAAAGATCAATGGCATAATGTGGGCTTGATTGTATTTTTCTCTCATGGGAGATCTGTCTGGTCCACCGCAGCAATCTGCTCCAATTGAGGCGGGGAGAAGATGCTTTGGTAAGTGATTCCACCGAATCACTTGATAACTAGCTTTTGTTTCTTTCACTCCATGTTGTCGCACCGGCAATTGCACAAGGGGCTGAGCGAATTGTTACCTGCCTATCCAGACCACTGCCTATAACCGGTAGTGGTGTAGCTTCAATTCTAACATCCAACCTCTGGGCTCCAAGATGAAACTTTGCCAGGTTGCACGATTGGCAAAGTTGGTGGCTTGAGCCCCCAGTTTGCGCTTCACATCTGGAGAGATGAAGTACTGCAGAACTATGCCATTGAATCTGCAACCCCAAACACCTCAAGGAGCTTTACCTCCATTTTTCCCCTCCTGCTTCCTTTATTCTCTTTTCTCCTTGTGAATAATGAAGAAGTTCTCAGTTGATCCTCCCTGGTTAAGTAAAGGTAAAAATGTATCAGTCAGTGTATTAGTTATATAATCACTGAAGAGGGTCCTTTGAGGCAAGCACAGCACTCTGGATCAGAACAGCTTGTTTATAATCTGCATTTTGAAGTGCCAAACATTAAAGGAGGAAGTTTTCCAGGATTTGGACATTCTCTCTTCCATGAAAAATATGCAGACTGCCAAAGATTTCTTGCAAATCTCTTTTTGTCAAAGTTTTTTTTTTTAAGTTTAATGCACTGCATGAGAATTAGCAGATAAAAGTCAGTGCTGCATCCTCCACTGTCAGTTTGTGAGTGCAGACAAGGACACCCTTCTCCCAAGCATATGCCGCCAGTTTCCTCCTCTCACTCACAGTCCCACTGAGCCATGCTTCCATGTGTTTGCTCATATTCAGTTGGCACAAGCAGACTGCCTACATAAAGTGGGTCAGAAGAAGATGCTTAGTATGTCACACTAATTAACATACTCTTTCTTCCTACCCTTTGCAGGTAGCAAAAAATTGTAGCATTATTTTTGAAATCAACCTATGGTTTCTTTATTTGGCATTACACATTAATTTGAGTCTTGAAGTGAAATAAGAAAAACATTACATGCATTTTATGGGCCAGAGATTTTGTAATTCATGATTGCAATAAAACTCGGCGGAGATAATGAATAAGTTAAAACCAAAAGCACAGTATTCACAAAGCATCTTAAGGCCCAGTCACACAGCGAAAACGCATGAATTACGCACAGATTTTCGTTTCTGCGCGGAGCGTACGTCGTATGCGTAATTCGTAGGTGGAACGAACGCGGACTGTCAGTGATTGTAAGTGGATGTGCGTCGAAGGCGGTTTGTGCGTGATTTTGAGTTTTGAACGGTTCAAAAATTTTCCGACGCACAACTGTGCGTTGGTGTGCGTAATTCATGAGTCGGCATGCGTAGTTTATGCGTCGACTCGGCGTTTATGACTCGTCGGCCGTCAGTGCTTATGCGTCAGAACTGGTTTGAATCCGCGCACGTCCACGTCCGTCCACTGATGCCCCACGTTCATATCACGCATGAAACGCGCACGTATCACGTTCATTCCACTGACAACCACTGACAATCAATTATAAAACTGACGAATAACTGACATATCACTGACGGAAAACGCATAACGACGCACATCCACTGACGAGTGACGCATTTCCGACGCACGACTGACTGACAGAAAACTGATGATTCACTGATGTTCCACTGACTAACCACTGACAACTCACGTATGTATTTTGGCATATAAAAGCAGCCATTTCGGGCACTTTTGCCATTCCAGACCTTGCTGCAAAGGGGTCCATATCACTATGAACCCTCAAAGAAGAGATGTTATGGTGTTCCTGCTGCAGAACTACTTCTTCTTCAGCAGCTTTCTTCTTCTGCACCCTTGTCTTTGAGGGCAAGCGAGCTTTCCTGGGTGGCATCTCTTGAAGTGTTCTTGATTGGCGAAAGGTACTGAGGAACTCCCGTCGTTCACCGCTTTTTATATGCGCTGAACCGAAGCGATAGTGACGCCGAAGGTGCGTTTTTCGTACGTGCTCCGCCGGTGATTCATCCGTGGGGCATGCGTCAAATGTTCGTGGAATACTGCACCGTGTTTGCTATTATGCGTCGACGTGCGCGATATGTCAGTGATTGTAAGTGATACATGCGTGGTTCATGCGTGATTCGTCCGAGATTTCTACCCCCGACACCCCGAAAAATTGGTCATTTTCTCAACGCACAAGCACGCACAAACCCAATCTGTGCGTGATTTGTGAGTGATTTGTGCGTGATCGGCTGTGTGACTGGGCCATTAGTGGTAAAAGTAGGTGTTATGATTCTGCCCTTTCGTGTGTTGTCCCGTGCCTATTTGTGCTTGTGATTTACTTTCGTTCCTTTCGTTTCCAGCTCTCAGTTCAGCCGTCTGACAATCGCTCCCAATCTGTTTCCAGTGGTGTCGCGTGATTGCCTTCAGCGTGCCTGTGTCTCGTCGTCCAATCACGTTTCTACTTTCGGTTAGGCTTTGGTATTTCATTCATTGCTTCCAGCTGTCTTTAATTCCGGGTCTCGCAAAACTGAGTGAATGCGTTCTCTGATAGGATATTACTAACACGTACTAACCAGCACTTATTAAGGGTGATTGTAAATATTTATTCATGTAGTATTAACCTTGATTAACTCATTTAGCGAACGTATGTGTTTCTGGCTTTTGTGATTTCAATCTGAGCTCCCTGATTAACTACGTTTAAAACTGTGCTTTTCCTTTCGCTTTTCTTGTGGTGTTTTTTCCTCGTCACGTTTAGATTGACTTATCTAAACCGTCTAGCTTGATTGCTCGTCTCAGCGTCTTGTCTCGAGCCATTATTGTCAGACACGGCGCTCGGCATACGCTTATCACGCACTGCGCGTAGGGCACCAACTGCCTGGGGGGGCACCAAAAAAATCTAGCCCATAAAAAAATTATAATAATAACAGTATTTAATATTTAAAATAAAAGTTTGTAAAGCATGTTAATAAATATAAGTAATACAAAAATAAAATAGGCTTATTTACGCTAAAAAAAGATTATCTCCTGCGCGGCCCTCTCATCTACCTTTGGTGCACCCTCCCCCCCTCCCCCATTCCCTAGCAGTTTGCTCCATTATGCTTCAATCGCAAATTTGGCAGAAGTTTATTCCGGAGATCGGGACATGTCATCAAAATCGAAAAGGCATCAAGAGTCGGGGGCGGAAAAGAAAAAAAACTGCGAGATGATGCTCGCGAGTCGCGCGTCACTTGCAGGTAAGACAAGGTTTTAATTAACAATGATTTATTTTGTAACAGCTATGTTAACATAACCACAATAATCCGATAACTGGGAATAATCGGGTAATGGCAATAATCTGATTTGACGCGTTTTCATGTACTTCAGTAATGTCATAATCGGAAAAATCTGGTTTACATAGTTCAGTCAATAGTTCGATTTCTTTCCAAGTACATTACGTAAAACTCTTGGTCTCAGCATAGGCCTTCCTCCACTCCTACCAAAAACCCGTGCTTGCTGGATGTGCGTTAGGAGTAAGGACTGGTGGGAGACAGTGGTGCTCAATGAATTTTTTAGATGCAAAATGGAGAGAGAATCTCAGGATGTCTCGGGGAGCATTCGTGAAACTGTGTGATGAAATGAAGGATATCATGAGCCCAGAAGAGATGACCGCTGTACCTGTAGAAATGCGAGTGGCGATTGCGTTATATAAGCTCGCTAGCTGCGGAGAGTAGGCTATAGGCTTATAGCGAATCAGTTTGGTGTCCATAAAGCGTCTCTAGTTAGCTACATCCGTTTTTCTATTTGTACACATTTGCAGATGTATCCCTGTCAGTTTCCTCTGCTGGGCGAAGCTTCTCCAAACTTAAACTCATTAAAACATACCTGCGCTCATCAATGGCCCAGAAGCGCTTAAGTGGTCTGGCTGTCATCAGCATCAATGGGGAAATTGCTCAGAAACTGTCATATGATGACCTGATAGCTGATTTCGCAGCCCGAAAATGCAGACGTGTGCCTCTGTAGGGCCTCTAACAACTGGTGCTTGCATTTTAAAATATGTATTTAAAGTTCCTTACCCAGAATTGTGATAACAGTTAAAAACGCGTTTATTTGTTAATAGTCGTGGCATTTTTTTAATTCAGATTATTTATTTTTATTTGAGTATTTGATGCTATTGTTAGTGTTTTATAAAGACTTCATTATTGTTATTTATTTCTTCATAATAATAATAATAATAATAATAATACTAATTATTATTATTATTATTATTATTTTATTTTATTTTTTTAATTATTATTTATCTCTATCTCAGTTTTTGAACCATTGATATTGACAACTTATTTTGTAAAATAAAGCAAAACTGACAAATACTCAGATATTGTTCATTTCTGTCAGGGGTGGGGTTGGGTGAGTGGGTATGTGGGGGGGCACCACAAAGCATTTATGCTTAGGGCACCAAAATGGCTAGCACCGGCCCTGATTATTGTTAACCCGGTCCTCGTGTGATTGTTTATTAATCCCATGTGTTTCTGTTTCAGTGTGATTGCTTTCAGAGTCCCCGCCTCCTCTCGAGGTTTTAAATGTTCCAGTTTTCCGCGCGATTGTCAGACGGATGGATCCTCTGTGTTGCTACATGGTGAAGTCTCAGCTCCTCCTGCATTCTGAGTGTCTCCCGTGTATGGTTTCCGAGTCTTTCTGTTTGCTGCACTTTAGTCTTGTCTGCCCCTTGTATAAGTCTCCCAGTGTGTCCGTCAGTTTAGTTAGGTTCAGTTTTTGTTTTCTTAGTTTATCCTCTCGTGGAGAGTGTATTTCTGTTTCCCCCTGCCTTTGGCAGAGTACCTTAGTATTCCCATTTTTCAGTGCTTGTGCACGGTGTTTTGTTTCTGGCATGTCTCCCATTTCTCCCTTAGTGTTTTGGTGTTTTAATAATCCTGCACCTGGTGTTCCTCTGGCCTCTTCTTACAGTAGGTCCTAACAGCAGGATTTAGGAGAAACTCCTTAAAAAAATGGGCATGACAGTCGTAAATTTAGGACTCCTAATTATTTTTACTAAGCGTTATTCACAAAGTATTTTAGGCCTAAAAGTAGCTCCTAAGTCTGGGAGAGCTTAAAAGTAGTCAATAAGACTCTCAACTCGCTAAAACCTATTCTCAAAGAATCGGAAATGGTTGCTGCTGTTGAAAGATGGAATGACCTGGAAATTCTGAATGGTGCGCAGCTGTTGAAAAGATATTGGTTCGACCGTGAAGGGATTTTATTTGTTGTTGACTTGGTGAGGGAGAGAATTACATCTCCAACCATGAGAAACAACCCAATAAGCCCTGAAATAAAATGCTTGACAGCACTTTGTTACTTAGCCATCGGAAAAATGCAACTTTGCAACACAGACGATTTAGGGATTTCGCAATCATCTCTCAGTCACTCAATTCAACAAACAATCAATGCGCTCAGTGAACTCCATATCATCCAACAGTTTGTCCAGTTTCCAATGGACATTCGCCAACAACGCAGAATGAAACTTCAATTTATGCACATCTCAGGTATGCCCGGTATCATCGGTGCTATTGACGAGACCCATATTCGAATTACTTCTCCAACCCAAGATGAAGAGGTATTTGTAAACAAGAGAGAAGTTCACTGCGCATTATGCATTTTCAAAAGTGCTCAACATGTTATCATTTTACGCAGAATCTAAAAATCGGTGGTTAAAACTGGTACGACAGTTTATTTGAAGGGATTAGAATTAGGCTTGAAGCACATGGAGAGGAGGAGTTATTTTACCGGTCAGCGTTGAGGTTAAGGTTAGGATTAGGGTTAGGGCAGTGTTTAAAACTAGGACTGTCGTACCTCTCTACATTGAAATGCATTGGAAAACTGCTGTACCTGTAGCAACTGGCATTATTTTATGGGACAAACCAGCTGCTTTGATGATTTTCTCATTTTTTCATCCATGGTTTGTATGTGGGATATTTTTTTCAATGGGCCGCCCTGCCACCAAACAGCCAATCACCGTGCTCATTGTCCCAAGACTCATGCATGAAAATTGACGTCATCTATAGCAACGGAGATTTACTCCCACCTATCTCAGAGCTACTCCTATTCTAGGAGTTGCCAGTTTTCTTAACTAAAAGTTGCTCTTAGTGGCTATGCGAATAACTTTTAAGATTTTACGCCTACATAAAATGTTTTAGCGTGACTTTAGATGCTTTGTAAATACAGGCCCTGATCTCTTCAAACTAGCATTCCCAATGAATGCAAGATATAGTGTCCTGAACAATAATTCTGTTTCCCCAAAGACGGCACAATTTCAAAAATCGTGATAATTGACCAACATAAACCGAATGCAGCAGAAGAACCACTACATGAAATGTCTATCACCTTTAATGCAGTGGGCAGTTGGGGCAAAAGGATAATATAACTGGCACTTATTTTCTTCTGTTCAACTGCATATTGATGCCAAATGCAAGACTACCATAAGAACAATATGTGCTGTCTGATTGATTTCTGTCTTTCACTTCGAAGATGATGTTTCATTGGATCCCTTTGTGTTAACGGTACGGGACATTATGCTGAGCATTTTCTCCAAATAATCTATTATCTAACATGACAACTCAAACTTCTTATATTGATCCCAAAATCTGAGGAAACCCTAACCATTTTTCTGAAACCATTGACTAAGCGGTCATTGCCAAATTGCATTTTTTTTATCATTCAACTTCACTACTCTTCAATCCCTACTCACTCAACAGAATGATGGATTTTAATCAACTCTGCTATTCTCAGATCATATAGTTTCTTCCCCGTCTTATATGTCCTTGTTGCTTATGATGATTATTTGGTTTCTCCACTGATTTGTCTTTGAACCTCTGTGTGTGACAACGTTATGTCTGAAGAAAACAATGTCTTAGTACAGGGGTGTCCAATCTTATTCAGAATGGGCCGATGTGGATGCTGGCTTTTGTTAGAGCCAAACACTAACACACCTGATTCTACCCACCAAGGTCCTGATTGAAACCCCAGATTAGTTCATTAGTGGAATCAGGTGCAGTAGCACTGCTGGCTCGGACAAAAACCTGCACCCACACCGGCCCTTTATGGCTAAGATTGGACACCCCTGTCTTAGTACATTGTGAATGAATTTGGTATATAATTTGTTATATAACCAAGGGTGGAAAAAACACCGTTTTCAAAGTCTTGCATCACACAGCGTATTATGCATCATTATTTTGAATGGTATGACAAAAAACAGTGGAAAATGAGGTGTTACAGCTTCAGTTGATTCCATAATGTTTGGGCCAAAATGTTTTTTTTTATTCTTGATTAGCCTCTGTATTTCACTGTTTTATATTCAATGGTGAAAGTAGGCCGGAACGCACAGGAACGCCGTGGTGGTAAGAAATATCTAGACCTCTTCGACAGGAACGCACCGGAACGCAACCGGAAAAGCAACATTCACCCCTGCGAGATGCGAGCCCTTTCTATTTCCAAGCGAATTGTAATGAAATTTGTGTAGATTTGATAAATATACAAAAAATATCTTCAGAATATGCCTTCAATGGTAGTAAATTGTGAAGTTGAACACGATGTGAATGTGAATATGCTTTCTCTTAGTCTCCCCCCTCTCTCAGAGGCGCGCAGCCATCACACTCTTTCCCAAACAAATGCACGCGCATAGGCGGTGTTTCCATAGGGCAAACACGGGCAGTTGCCCAGGGCCTCGGCCAATCAGGAGCCTCGGTTAGGGCCTCGTCCAATCAGGAGCCTCGTTCGGCGAAACGTCACAACTATATGGTAATGAGCTTTCAGAACATACACGCCCTAGTGCTAGGTGAAGCCACTGCGTGCCTCACTGCTACCGTAGGCTGCATGAATGCTTTTGACCACCACAGCCACCAGAACGTGTTGTCTAATAAATTGTGTTTTCACGTGCAAAGTTAAAAAATGCCTCGTTGTCAATCCTAAGGCCCTCGTTGTTGTACCAGCGTAGTGGGAAGCATTTTGGGGCTTTTTAAATGGTTGTGTAATATACTAGTTGTCATAGCTTCACTGTGTTATTGACAACAGGTCTGCTGGCTAGCATCTAGCTCTCCTTTGACTGGTCTCATTTCCACTCCATTTAGTCAGTGTTTATGCACTTTCAAAGCTCCCAAATGTCTCGTTTTTAATGTTAAGGATTTTAACTAACTGTCACTAAAGTGAGAGTCATTTCAAGCCTTTCAATGGTTTGAATCTCATCTAGCTGCTTGCTGCTTTTCATCCTCTGCATTCAAAGAAACTGTAAAATATATATATAATATTGTCTGAATGCAGCGCCAATGGAACGTAACGTCAAGTTTATGGATCCTGGCTGTTTTTCTGCATTTATTCACCAATTCATCATGGATTACTTTGTAATAATTGATTGTCAATGAATGCATATTTGAGAATCACACTGCTATGACAGTGATAAAAGCAATATTAATATTAAGCATTATTCGTGTTGAGAGTAGGCATATATTCTAATATATTCTCAATGCGTGTAATCCCAGCAAAAAACCACAGTCAGTGACGTGTCATCATATACAGCTGTCCGGCTTTGCTCTGGCTCTGGCGTCTGAGGTAGCCTGGGCAACGACTTGAGCGAGCCCGGCGGGAATACATTATATAGAATACCAAAGTCGATTATTTTTTCGAAAGAGCGACACATATCTGTGTTTACAGAATGAAACGATTTCTTAGCGGTGGGGAGAAAAGGAAGAGAAAGAAGGAAAATGAAAGATTTGTTCAAAAGCTTCCCAAATTAACCACCTTCTTCACAAGTTCAACCGAAGAAGCCAGAGCCAGCAGCAGCACCTCCAATGAGCCGGCGTTTGACAGCAGCAATGCTAGCTCTAGCCCTGGCTGTAGTGGTTGTGTTGATAGCGGCACCTGTACCCCGCAACAAGCATCTGGCGCACATAAAAAGAAAAGCGCATTATGTAAAAAAAAGAAAAATTGTAAATATTGTTGGGATTGATATCGTGCGCACGTAACATATATATTACATCAGACATCAACCAATTTTTTCAATCATTTTCATGTCGTGTTCAATAAAAAAATGTTTTCCTTGCATATGATCGATTTTCTCATTATTAACAGATGTATGGGTTTGAGTTGGGGGGTGGGGCCTCAAAATAGTTCTTTTCCCAGGGCCTCAGAATTCCTAAAACCGCCCATGTGCACACGTGTGTAACTCAATGCACTATTGGTCAGCTTGTGGTTGCCTAGGTGATGACAGGACGCCAGGCTCTGTCAAGTCATATCGCAAATTTGTGTAACCGATAATGTTACGTTAGCCAAACACTTGTTTCTTAACCTTACACTTGACTTGAGTGAAAACGTTTTAAAAATGCAAAGAACAATTACATTCATGTTCAATAAGAGAAAGAGGGAGCAAGCCGAGGAAGAGGAGGAACAGAGAGAGGGAAATGTGGATGTGGGCGCGACACATAATGTAGCAGGTAGGCTTTGCTGCTACAATGGATACAATCTGCTACAAAGCCCATTTTTATGACTGACTGTCAGATACACACGCTGTGTCCGAAACCTCACACTCAGTCCCTACCCCCATCCACTGTTTAGTGAGCAGCATATAGTGGACCCACCCTGTAAACACAATTCAGTTTAGGTTTCGGACACTACTCGCTGTCGAGCCCGTTGCACAACTTGACATAATCTCGTCACGCAGTTAATATCCGACACAAGACGACAACTTTTAATGGGGGCTCTTTTTGCCAAAATTTCATAACAACGGACACAAATTACATATTGATAAAAAAAATAAAAATTGTAATATAATTTGAAATACTATGTTGTCTGTCTTCTGTTGAATATTTTTCGCGCCACTGCTCACTTTGCTGTCTCGTGCCAGTCAGAATCGTTTAAAAAACTACTTACATCGTTTCCAAACGCTTTACGAAGCACGGTTTATTTCACTGAAATAATTCTTTAGTCAAGAAAATGCCGCACCGACTCAACCTACCCATGTTCATCCTGACAATTGTTCAAATTATATTAATAAGGAAGGACTCAAGGAGACGAATTAGACAAGCCAGGGAAATGCAAAGGAGGCAACGATGTGCCATTATTGCTCAGCAAGCAAAACGATCTCGAATCCATTTTATATGGGAGGCCCAAATAGCAATGGAATTTCTAAATATTGTCAACCTTTACCCACTTTGCTTAACTCTCATGGCATGGTTTCTCACATCATATAATCTTGTTCATAATGAGACATTTTAATATTTTTAAATTAGGTCACATTTTATTTGAAAAAAACACTATCATTTTACATCTTTGTTGCAGCTGAACCCAGCTTGCTACTGTCTACTCAATCAACATGTGCCAGTTTTGGCCATGTATTTTGATGGTGACGGTGATCATAGGCTGTATGATTTCTGTGGAGTCTTAGTCTACTGTAGGCCTAGGCTGTAAAGCAAGTTTCTTTGATCACTGTAGGAGCTGCAACTTGAGATGTTTGCAGTTTTACTGTTGGCCTAGCACTGAATTTATTGACTGTAAGCCTAGAACTAGAAGTGAAGCGATCCAATTTTAGCAGACTAGTAATAATTCAGTATCGATAATTTCTTTTTATTCACAACAGTTGAGACAGACAGTGAGAGTGTGGAGGCAGGAGATATGTTGGAGACAGGAGGAGACCAGAAGGAGACAGGAGGAGGCCAGAGAGAGGCAGGAGGAGACCAAGGAGAGCCAGGAGCAAGCAGAGAGGGAACAGATGTCAGGCCAGAATATCCATCTGTATGGACAGCACAACAGTATGCTGAGTTTAGGAGGAAAAATGATTGGCTGTTTGCTTATCATGGCCTGCTTGGCTGCACCTCATGCCGTAAAGTGAAGAACCTAGGTGTCATGGCAACCCGTGGTGTCAATGTGACTAGTCAGTGGGCTGAAGGGAAAATAGCTCCAAATGGACCAACCAGGGAGGCCCAGCTGACGGCACTCCACAAAAAAATCCACGACCATGTGAACTCAAAAGCTCATGGTGAAGTGATCAAGATCCTGGAGTCAGCAAACAAGGATCCTCTGCTCAACCTGAATGCCAGTAGTCAGGCGGCTGTATTTGAGGTTACGGCCAAGGTCTTCAGAACGGCACACTATGTGGCCAAGAATGACAAGCCATTCACTGATTTTGAGAAGATCGTTGACCTGCAGGAAGCCAATTCTGTGAACTTGGGCCGTGTTTGCACAGCAAGACAATCTGTGTTGACATAGTTGAGCACATCTCATCCCAGATGGAACGGGAACTTCTCAAGTTGATGATTAACAACAAGAGCAAGATCACTGTCCTGGCTAATGAGTCAACAAGCACTGGGCACAAATCAACCCTGATGGTGTACATCAGGAGTAGTCCTGATGGCAAGATGGATCCCATTTCCTTTCCATTGGATCTGGTGGAGCTGGATAGCCTCTCTGCAGCACACATCAAGGAGAAGATCATGGCCTGCTTGCTAAAGAATGGCTTTACCATCCCACTCCTACGTGAAGTCCTCATTGGATTCTGCAGTGATGGGGCCAGTGTCATGTTGGGAGCAAAGTCAGGTAAGATAAGCGTTTTGTAGAATTAATGTAATAATTATTGTAATGATGGTGTAATAATAATGATGACCAATAATAGTAATAACAACAATAACATAATAGAAGCACCACCATCACCACCACCGTTAATAATACACCAATCATTTATTAATAAATCCATTCATCATTTCAGGTGTCGGGAAGGTGCTCCAGGATGACTTCCCTGGGATAGTGCTATGGCACTGCCTTAACCACAGGCTGGAGCTTGCTGTGGACCAGGCAATGGAGGTGACAGGAGGAACAAATGACTTCCAGGCCTTCCTCGACAGTCTGTTTTCACTTTACAGCCAGTCACCAAAGAACACCAGGGAACTGAGTTCATGTGCTTATGACCTCCATATCACCCTGAAGATCAGGAAAGTGTTCACTGTCCGCTGGGTAGCCTCATTGTACAGAGCAGCGTCCGCAGTCTGGCAGTCATATCCAGCTCTGGCCCAACACGAGAGGCATCAGAAGATGACAGGGATGGCAGGGAGAGGGCAAAGTTCAGAGGTTTGCTCTCAAAGTTGACGTCCATCAACTTCCTTAAGAACCTGGCTCTGATGGCGGATGTTCTTGGTGAACTGAAGGACCCCTCGGAAATGCTCCAGAACAGGAAGATCACGATACCGAAGGCGCACAATACCATGACTACATTTGTTAGACGGATCGAGAGCCTGAGTACCCACCCAGGCAAACACACCATTGCTGCCAACCAGGCAGAAGAGGTCATGGAGTATAAGGGAGAGAAGCTCTATGTGGACAGGTCGCCCATAATCATCTATGGACAGTTCATCCAGGCAGTGGTGGACAATATGAAGGAATGTCTGTTTACAACCACAGCCAACAGAGCACAGGCCTGTGTCTCTGCTAGCCAAAAAGAGAGCTACACCACACTCAGGCAACTGAAAGTCTTTGACCCCGACAACTGGCACCAAGATACTCACTTCGGCGAGGAGGTGGTGAAGGCTTTGAGTCAAGTCCTGCATCTCAACGAGAATGAGGCCTACCTTGGCTTTGTTGAGTACAAAATAAGAGGTGGCAGAAGTATCCCTCCGCGGATGAAGAAGTTGCTCATGGCAGTGGACACTCTGTCTCCAAGCAATGCTGACTGAGAGAGAATTCAGCTCAATAAACATCACTGAGAAAAGGAACAAACTCACAACCAAGAATGCATCCAGTCTACTCTTCATAAGCTGTGTTGGACCACCAATCAAACAGTGGGTTCCGATGCCTTATGTTAAGACATGGCTGGTCAAAGGAAGGAAAGCAGCCACCTCAACCACAGGCATGGCATGCCGCGACACAGAAGAGGACAACTACTACAGCCCTCTGTGGAAAATGTGGAAATTACTGTGATTCAATTCCCCATGCTGTGAGGCAGCATAGTTCCTGGAAGAATGAAACAATATGTTCTTTATGCGTTTCTCATTCTCAGCTGTCATTTCCCAAGCCACCCTTTCGCCAACAACCTTAAAACATTACACTCATGTAGGGCTGGGCAATATGCCGATTAGGAGTGTGTGTGTTTGAATTTGGGTTGTTTGTGTTTAGAGAAGACATGTCATCATTTAAAGATAATGGTTTGTGCCATAGCAGGTCAACTACTGAATATTTGTTGCTGGCTGCATGCTTTTTCATCTGAATTGAAACAGCCTACTGTAAATATTTTGTTGTTTATGTATTCAGTTATTTTCTAAAGTTGATACCAAAATAAAAGGAGTGGTACAGCAGATGCTATTCTGAATCTCTCAATACATACAATATTAAAACTGTAACTGAGACTAGGAAAAAAAAAAAAAAAAAAAAAAAAAAACCCCCACGTGGTTAACACTGGCTGAGGGTTGAGCTACTGCTGACTGATTAATGGGGTCCTGATTATTTTTCATTCTGACAGAGAAACCATTTTATTTTTACTTACTGTTGTTACTATTCTGATGTTGTTCTCCCAAAGAAGTTTGCACTTAATCTGAAAATTTGCCATAATATTACATTTTGTCTGACACGTTATGCACTCAAGGACTATAAAGAAAGCTGTCTCTTAATATATAGAGTATGCGAGCGCGGAAAGCGCGCGAGCAAAATTTGACTTGCAGTTCCTGTAAGAATCTAATCCTACTTTCACCCCTGTTTATATTTCAATTTCCAAGGTTAAAGCAGATTTACATCTTATATTTAAGAGTACTTCATATATTGTGGTTTAACCATGCAGAAATTAAGGCACTTTGTGTGACAGGGTGGTAAGGTAGAAGGCTGGACAAAAAGCACAAATTCAAATCCAAAATTCTCTCAAATTTAATTACACAAGTCCGTATGCATGAGGCACAAGACGCAATTCCCATTCAAAAAAAAAAAAAAACTTTATTACAAAGGCCCAAATATAGCCGCACAATAAATTTATTCCGGGCACCACAGTGGCACAGAGGACTAAAACACACAAGTCGTCACCTTGATCACAGCAATAGATAAAATGATTAGTTTCACTCAAAAATCAGCACAACTTTAAAAACACTGCAACCTACCGCAATCTTACACGGGACTCAATTAAACTAATATTTTTGCAGTCATGGACTTACCTTAGGGGAAGCAGACTAACAAAGACGTGTTCCAAGGCCCACACACCTACCTTGCATGCACACACAGAAGGAAGGGTTACAGTGAATAAGCCACAACCACCAAACAGTGTGAAAACACAGGTCCACCCGTGGTGACTAGCTCCCCCAACACAGTCCACTTAGCTGCTAATTCGTCAACTTCAAAACAAAGTCAACTTCAACTTGCATGCCACACAATCCTACCCACCATTCAACAGTAGGCTACCCTCCTCACAGGCACGCCCGCTGTAGGCAGAGTACCCGTGAAGTACTTCAAAACACACATTTGCAGTATTGTGCTTATACCAACACGAATACAATTACAAAACTCAGACAACCAAAATATTAAAACTTCCACTGGAACTCAATATCACAGAAAAAAAAAAACCCACATTACACACAACACATATCGTGAGTTGGCCTAACTACCAAAGGCTTCACGCGAGCGAAGACCCGTATAAGGCCAACTACACAGTTCAAACAAAATAACAAAAGTGTATATTCGCACACACGAGCACACACACGATTCAAAACGAGGCAAAACAGCAGCCCCAAATGCGTCCAAATGGGAAAGTCCGGTCCCCTCTGTAACACAAACAACTAATTAAATCTGCATCAAAGTAAAAAAAAACATAAATCCAAAATTAAATATAGCTACATACCAGTCTTACTTCCAGCAGGAATACAGACTCACGCGTCTTGCAAATCGCGACCCTGCAAAGCTACAAATTACCGAAAGAAACTGCCTTAGCATCAATAACCGACAATAAAGAGAAAGTATCCCAACCTCAAACATAACTGCGCTGGGCGATCTATCCTGAATGCAGTCCATGCACAGGAGACAAACACAAGGGACTAAAAAACAAATACTAATCAATCTCATGAATTACCAATACGCTCCACAATTACACGCCTACTCACCAAAGATCTAAAACCAGAGGAGTAAAACGATCAAACATTTATCCTTCTGCACAGAAACGGGAAGGGATCAAAAGCACGACAACACCAGATCAGTCCTTTCTCCCGGAAGTAAGGACGGATCTTTTATGCCCGCACCCAGCCACTGCCATTAGTTAGAAGAAAGCAATTATTAGCAACAGCTGGAACATCGCTAGTGAAGGGAGGGAATACCGACTCACTACATCTGCATAGTGCCTGCATTTCAAGGGACCATAATCTTTTGGATAAGTGGATTGAAGGTTTTTAAATTGTCAGGTTTGTTTCACTGATTCCTTGCAACAGTTATAAGAAAACTTTCATTATTTAGTTTCTTTTCTAGGTTTTTGATTGCCTCAGATCTATTGTAAGCATTTGCCAGCAAGAGAACCACAGCTGTGCCAGTGAAAGTCAAGGGCATCATTTGGTCACTGAAAAATAAGGGAAATGGGAGTCACATCATTTCCAAAATCTGCTGTATTTTCTCATTTCCTTTCAATCAGCTGCCAATTTTGGCCTCAGACATGAGGTTCAGAAATTTTCACAAATCAATAAATGAAATAAATCCTGTTCAGATCTAAATTGATTTAATTGGTTATAACTCCATTGCACATGTGTTTACAGACAGGCACACTTGTTAATTGCTTTGCTGGTGTACTGTGTTGGCTAATTAATGAAAATGCATTTTTAAATCTGTGGCTCACTGCTTATAAGCCAAAGACCAAGGAGGTTGAGGCCAAGAAGTTGAATTAGAGGATGGAGTGAGGGGGTATGGCCACTTTCACAAATTTGGCCTGGCCTAATAAAAGATCCACAGTCTATATCTCCCTATACATGGGCGTCCGTATGCATGCAGGAAAGGCTATATCATGAGAGTACTAATGATGTCTCCAGAATCACTAAAAACAATTAAGGGTAAACGCATGGCTCTGGCGTCCAGAACAATTCAGCTACTCATAAGGTTTACATTAGTGTCTATCAGCCTCACCCATACCTCCTTATTCCAGAGTGCATGAAACTGCCTCTAAGGAAAGATTAACACGTATGCTCAAATATGCAATCGAGCATAGCAGATGCTTACAGAATGACTGGTAGTGATCTCAAGCTTAGCAAAAGGAAGTGCCTTCATTGAACTTACACTCATTACCTAAACAGTCCACTTGTTAAGAACCAGAATAGGAATCAATTCCGGAGGTAGAGTACCATCCAAAAGTAGGGTTCATTGATAGTAATATGGTAATAGTGGGATAGAACCCAGAAGAGGAAAGCACAGTTCAGTAAAGATGTTGTTGGCTAAATAAAGAGCCAAAGACCCTGAAAAGAGTCTTGGGAGCTTGATCTCATTAACTTAATAAGAAAGGTTGTTGCTGTAAATTACTATAATTTAAACTTAGGTTTTACATTCAAAAGACGAAAAGTTTAACTGTGTTACGTTTGCTGAAGGACACCAGTAGCGCGACGATAATACAAAGGAGGAGATTTATTAAACAGATGATAAAGCGTGGCGGCCATCAAAAACTCTTCAATAGAATAGAACAAAGTTGGGGAAAGGAGGGCTCAAGGCCAAAAAATAAATAAAACCCCCACACACCACTTTAAAAGCTAAGAAATCAAAAAAAAAAAAAAAAACACTGCCAGATTAAGGGGGCACGGAGTCAACGAAAATCTACAATCCAAGAGCTGAAACAATTAGGTTGTATAAATGTAATAGTATAATCAAGACTAATGACATAGCAAGGAAAACATGGCATGAACAGACATGGAAACAACCAGCATAAAAACACAACGGGCCAACTGGAATGCCTCCACGAAATACAAAGGGTTAAAGCTTGATCAGGGAACGACGAACCGCTGGGCAGAACGGGGAGGAAACAAAGCATGAGCATGAGACATTGGAAAAGGCTTAATGACATAACGACCCCATTAAGAAAATGGGCGTGTCAGCTAAGTTCCAATGAAGTGTTCAGATTGAAGGAAGAGTGAAAAAGTTACGCAGCAAAGTAAAGGAAGATCTGATATAATATCAAAGCAGGAAATTGTGACAAATAACACTCTTCCTAAATTAGAAATACTAGTAAAGTGCCTGTCTAAGAAAAACACCTCCTGTGAATGTTAGTAGCTGTTAGTATCCATTAACTGTTTTTAGTTTAGAAAGACCCAGTTGCGAACCAGGAACGCTCCTGAGGCCCATGGTTTTCCCAGTCCACCAAAACCCTACACTCTCCTTTCAGCCACACATCAATTCTGTTGTCAAAAAAGCTTTTTTCCACCTCCACAATATTGCCAAGATTCGCTCTTCCCTCTCCTTTAGTGACGCGGAAATACTAGTCCATGCTTTTGTGACCTCCCGCCTGGATTATTGTAACTCATTACTTGCTGGTGTCCCTGCGAAATCTCTCAATAAACTGCAATACGTCCAAAACTCCCCAGCCAGGTTACACACTCATACTAGAAAATCTGCTCACATCACCCCTGTTCTTTACCAACTACACTGGCTCCCCATATCTGCATGGATTCAGTTTAAACTCCTCGTCGTTACATACAAAGCTCTAAACGGCCTTGCCCCACCCTATCTCACTGATTTTCTCCATTTTTATACACCCCTTCACTCACTCAGGTCCTCTGACACTGGTCTACTGTCTATGCCCGCACACAATAGTCCACTTTTGGAGCTTGGTCATTTAGTGCCATTGGTCCAAAACTATGGAACACCTTAACCCAGCACCTCCGTGCGTCAACAAGCCTAACATTGTTTTAAACTCAACTCATGACACATCTTTTCTCCCAACACTATCACTCACTCCCAACATAATCTTACTGCCTTCTGATTGAGGCAGCACTACTGGATGCTGCCTGACTATTGATTTTTACACCTGTCTAATTACTTGTGTTGTGTTTTTTCTGTAAAGCAACCTTGGGTCTGAGAAAGGCGCTATATAAATAATACTTATTATTAGGGGCCGGGCAGCCTAGGCTGCCAGGACCTTATTGTTATCCTGCGTGTTTTTCTTTCTTCATTCTTCTTCTTCTTCCTCCGAGAAAATTCTAGTTCCGATCCGTGAAAAATCACCAAACTTTTCACAAAAGTCCAGTCCCACGATTTTTCAAATTGCTTGAATCAAATAAGACAATTTGAAATGTTTTTATGCAATTCCATTGCTTTAAACTCCTAAGTAAAGTGAGATTGCAAGTGAGAAGACTGTGTGTGAGAGTTTTTTTCATTACTTTAGTCCTTAGTCGGCCTTTCTCCTACGCACCTGTCTACTTACGGGAGTGCAAAAGTTTTTTCCGCTATCCCAACCCCTGAGTAAAGAAAAGCATGAGAAATCGGGAGTCATAATTGATTTCCCTGTTACTAGAGATGAAATCCACCGTGCATGTGAGACTGATAAACCTCCATGCACAAGGTCTTCAATTTCGCCTGAGAATCTCTTACAAACACGCTTATTGAATAATTGCTGACATACAGCATGGGAACGTAATTATGCTACTTAAACTCAGGCCGAATGCGTGAAAGTTGGCAGCCCTGAATGAGCTAGAAGTTGTTTTGAACATATACTGTATACCACAGAGTTGTGTCTTGCTAATTAGCTCAGCAAGATAGGGCATAGTCTCTTGTGCCAGAAATGTGAGTTCAAGCCGCAACTGATATAAAATGCACATTAGAATGCCACCTTTTTTTCCATCTTGCTACACTCTGCTTGTTGCTCAGAATTGCCTAATTTTGCCAAAAATTGCCCGGCCCCGACCATTGCTACGCTGCAGCTATAATTATTATTATTATTAAAACCCAGTATACGCATGCCCTATGTCAGATATCCAAAAGCCAGCACATGGTGTAAATGAGGGGCCATCATCAATGAGCCTGGGAGGAGGAGGGGAGTGGAAGTGAGGACTGTCGGGAGACAAAGACATAGTTTGATATTCAAGATATGAAACACAGGGTAAATGTTACGGAGGGAATGGGGATATCTCTTGCGGTGAGCCACACGTTCTGCCCCTCTTGGTTGACAGGAGCTGGCCTGCAACTAAAGTTCCCCAGCTTTTGGAAGGCGGATAGGTCTTGGACTTTTAAAATACAGTGGTAAAGCACAGGCTGGACACTGGTGAGTGTAGACTGTAGAGGCTGCAACAAATGACTAGGTATCCTGGCAGATGGTTTGGCACCTAAAGTGCAAACTTGCAAGAGTGAAAGTGCGACAGAATTTGGCATGGCATGCCAGCTGAGAAGCGTGGCCCCAGGCCAAGATTTTGCCTGTCACTCCCTCGCGGACAAACAGATGATTGGGAGGAGTGAGGTGACATGGTGAGGGATATGACTACAACACCGCTTTGACCTCACTCTCCAATTGGAGCTAAATGATAGCCAGGAAAAAAATGGTATCTGGTGCATCCTCAGGCACCAAAGGATACAGATATGACAGGGAGTACAGCTTAGTATTTGTGGTTTGGGGTCAGTATGTTAAGACAGAGCTGAATCTTGCAAAGAAGAAGGACAATGTGGCGCGAAGACAAGACTGTGACCAGAATGAACTCCAAATTGTTCGCAAAAGCCAGTCTACACAAGGGTTATGTTGTTCAATCTAGGGCCTCCCCAACCCCACCGGGGCATGCGGTCACTCCATGATGAGACATGCCAACACTTCAGTGTTGTTACCGGAGGTCAGCATAGGCACTGACCGAGTGGGGTCAGGAAGGGCAATCCCTATTAGACCCTGGGACCAGTGCTACAGTGGAGACTCTCAGGTAGCAAACAAGACCAGGATGGTTCTCGTCAGCATCCGAGTTGACTAAAGCCTGGGTGGTAATTGGGCGACCCCGCCAGGTTAGGTGAACTGGAAGGAGTTGGAGGACTGAATGAGACAATTGATAGCACCTCTCTATCAGATGTCACTTGCTTCTGCCAAACTGGGCATTCAGTAATGGCATGAGTAACACTTCCACGGTACAACTACAGATTCAATCTTATCTGGCGCAGTTCCTCTTCAGGGGGCAGTTTATCAAGTTATGCCCAGTTGACAGCTATGGGTACCATGGTAGCCAGGTGTGGATCAGCTCCAGATCCCTCTGGGATGCAGGCAGGGAAGGTAACCTCGCCCGACGGTCTAATCACTGCTCTTGTAGCCAGATGTCAGTCAATGAGCTGGTCCAGATCTGGTGGAAGGATACAGGTGTTTATCTCATTCTGGACCCATTCCGGCAAGTTCAACAAGTAGGTGTCATGCAGTGCTCGGCGATCCTAGCGCATTGAGACAGCCAGGGTGCGAAAGTCGATGGAGTATTACGACACAGACAGGCTGCCTTGACACAGCTGGAGAAGCTTCTGGGCAGCAGCATGGCTAGAGCAGGACCAGTCAAACACCTTCTTCATCCCTTCAGTAAAAGCAGCCCATGATGACACTGCAGGATCTCTTGCCCCCTAACAGACAGCAGCCCAATCCCTGGCAAGTCCAGGGAAACAAGTAATAATAAATACTCTGGAAAGTTCAGTGGGGAATGATGAAGGCTGTAATGCGAAGACCATCATACACAGAGCTGGGAAAAACTGCAAGAGGTAGTGGGATTGCCATTCTAGAAATCCAGAACAGCAAGATTCGGCTCCCAATGGGCTAGCCCCTGAGGGAGAATCTGCAATAGAATGGCGCTGGCTGCTTGATCGGCGGTCGCAGAGTGTGCTGTTATGATCCAGGCCAGGCATTAATTACGAAGGCAGAGTTGAATTCAGATGTAGGGTTTATTGATAGTAATATGGTAGACAGTGGGACAGAGCCCAGAGAAGAATAGCACAGTTCAGTTCAGATGTAACTGGCAAAGTTGTGTGGCTGTAGCCTGTGCCCTGCCAGTGGCTTGCTGGGACAACTGTCAGATGAAGTGCACACTTCACCAGAGCCGAATGGTAGATGGCATGATGGAGAAGTTGAGCAGAAACGCAGTCATTTCAAAGTGAACACATGAAAGGTTTACAAGTGATTTTAAATAATATATTTGCATTTGGAATGGTTTGCCATTAACTCTCATTATGAAATTCAAAGTGATGTCCTTGGCACTGAAGCAAGCCATTACTAGGCAGAAAAATCAAAACAAACCCCCCAGAGTGAAAGCAACCCATTAGGTATGGCCAACTGATTTATTTGGTATAGTCCTAAAAAGATCGAAAGAAAGCAAGGCTTTGTCAGCTAAGGAATATACACTGCCCGGCCAAAAAAAAGTCACCGTTTGGAAATTAATGAACAAATTCTAGAATTGGATCATTATTGCGGTTACTAATATGCTTCAGCTGGCAATAATCATTTTCCCTCTGACTGATGAAGCGCATCGCTACTCATTTCTCAAAAAATCATGTCGGAAGACACATCCCTTGCTGGTGGAAAAGATGTTACAGTATTTCAGAACAGGCAACTTATTGGCCTGTATTTAGCAAAGAAACTCATGAATGCAAAAACAAGTATGAGGAATCATTTTCACAAACATATTTGCCACCACAAAGTCCTGATCTTAGACACAGTAAAAGTTATTGGGATGTGCTCAAGAAAGACCACCGAGTGGTTCAACCATTATGTCGAGAAGACAAGATCTCGGCCAAAAATTATGGCATGTATGATCGAAAATAAATGTTCTGGCATTGCATATAGTTGTCAAAACAATGACAAAATGAATTTGCACTGTAATCAAAGCTACAGGGGTTCCAACTAAATATTTGAGTGTGCAACTTTTTTTTTGGCCGGGCAGTGAAAAAAGACCAGAAAGACCATGGATAACAACTGCGATGGATGAAAGAATTATTTCCTGGTTCAGATTAAATGGCAGTCGCAAAAGTTAACCAGGTAGAGAACGCTTTTGGAGGCAGAAGTTTCTGTACCAAAGTCATCAATAAAGAGAAGACAGTGGGTAAATATAAAGGGTTTATCTCAAGATCTATCCATGGGTCCGTCAGGCAGACGTGCTAAATGCCATCTCTCTGATTTCAACGAAACTTTGCCAGTTTGAAAAGACTATCCCAAAACTCAAAAGGCCAAATTGTTTTCAGATTTGGGTGTTTCAGGGGGGAGATATACCACCCCCTGGTTTTACAGGAAATTTGCCCAGAAAAGTGCCGCAATATCAGGCAGAAGTAGGAGGCTCTCAGAACAACTGTATTAAACCTGCCCTTATGAGGGCTTGTATATATATTGGTATATCTTAAGTGGGTGCGAGGAAGAGGTGTCTGTCAATTTGATTGATAGCTTGTCAATCAGTGGACGTGAATATACAACCTTTTTCGGCCATTCAAATATATGCTGACATTGAAGCCTAATATCTCCCCTTGCCAGGAAGGTATTACAGTAATTTCAATGTCCCGTTTTCATCGACACTTTTGTCTCTAACTATCATGAAAAGCATTTTCGGGAAGTGCCATTTTGTGACTGTGGTTACTGTTTGAAAACTGCAATAAGGGCAAAGTTATTCCAGTCATGTGCAATACAATTTGGAGTGTAATGTGAATATAGGCCACTAGATGGCAGTATTTACCTTTTTTTAATTCAGCTCAGACTGGAGCTATGTTTAGACATGTCCTGGACATGTCTGGGGCAAGTCCCCGAAAAGTAAAAAAAAGAGGTCTAAATGTGGGTGGGGTCTGCAAAAGAGTATATAAGGCAAAGAATTGAGACAGTAAAGTTGTAGGAGAAATTGCAAGAAGATGACCAGACCTGCCATTCTGTTCAAGACCTGTGACGTTTCTTTTGTGGATTTCTTTGCCTGTGTTTGAGCATTTTCTCACCCAGGACATCACCAAGCCGCCCCACAAAAGGGACTGTAAATATTTCTTTTTGTTTTTGTTATAATTCAATCTTGGTCTTTAGGTTAGTTAGTTGTTATTGTCTTTGTTTAAGTAAATGTGTTTGAGTTTTAAAACTGTATCTGTCATCTGTTGCTGTTGCTGTTGCGTTGTAAATCTAATAACAAATTGGGGCCATAACAAATTGGGGGCTCAAGGTCCGGGATAGACCATTTTGTGAGTAACTTATTGAAAATCTAACATTTCAAATTGTAAAATTGATTTTTTTTAATTGAATACATATATATTGACAACAGCAATGGATGATTTCTGGGCATCACCAACCGTAGGGGTTTTGAAGTCTTTTAAAAAGACCGAACTGTTGGAAATATGCAGACATTTGGAGCTGACAGAGGTAAAACCAGCCATGCGAAAAGCAAGACTGGCTCGAAAGATAGTTGAATATTACATTGATGAAAATGTGTTTGCACCAGGAGATCTGGAACAGTTTCCAGTGGAAAATCCAAATATAGAAATGGAACTTAAATTAAAAATGCTAGAGATTGAAAGGGAAGAAAAAGAAAAACAAAGGCAGTTTGAGTTGGAAAAATTAGCTAGAGAAGAGAAAATAGAAAGGGAGGAAAAAGAAAAACAAAGAGAATTTGAGTTAGAAAAATTTGCAAGACAGAGAGATTTTGAATTAGAGAAATTCGATAGAGAAGAAAGACTCCAAATGGAGCAACTAAAAATTAAAATTGAAACTAAAAATAAATTTCGTGCTAGCCAGGAGGTAAAACTGGTGCCTCCATTTTCGGAAAATGATGTTGACAACTATTTCCAGTGTTTTGAAAAGGTAGCAAAGAGTTGCCAGTGGCCAAAGGAACACTGGCCTCTGATGTTGCAAATTGTCCTCAAGGGTAAAGCTCAACAAGCCTATTCGGCTTTGTCTGCAGATGATTCCTCTGATTATGAGGTTGTCAAAAAGGTTATTTTGAGAGCTTATGAGTTGGTTCCAGAGGCTTACCGACAGAAATTCAGAGGTCTGAAGAAATCTGAAAATCAGACTTATGTTGAATTTGCTAATGAAAAGCAGGTTTGCTTTGAGCGCTGGTGTACTTCTATGGAGGTCAAGGATGATTTCAACTCACTAAAAGAGATGGTGTTAGTTGAAGAATTCAAGAACTGTGTTAAAGATGATGTTAAGACCTACCTTAATGAGAAGCAAGCACTGAATTTGCAATCAGCTGCCAAATTTGCAGATGAATATGTTCTCACACATAAGTCCAAATTTCAGTCTAGCAGTAACAATAGATGGTCCCAATTTCAGAAAAAGGGTTACGGTGATACCCAAGATTCCTCACCCAAAGACAAAGACAAATCTGGTGATGGTGCTCAGAAATCCAGTAACAGGTCTGATCAAAGTGTGAAAGCTGACAGTGACAAAAGTGGTCTAGTTTGCAGTTAATGCAAGAAATCTGGTCATGTTACAACTAACTGTTGGTTCCTTAAAGCTAAGAAAGAAAAAGAAAAGGATGCCAAACCAAATGCCTTTGTGAAAACAAGGTTAGAAACCCCTGTAGTAGATAACCAATCTGCTAAATTGCCTGCTTCTTGTGGGGCTAAAAAGCCTGATACAGCTGACTTCGTGAGGGAGGAATTTCTTCCATTTGTGTCAGAGGGATTTGTGGCTCTGAATGAGCATACTACTCCTGTCCCCATATATATCCTAAGGGATACCGGAGCTTCTCAGTCACTTTTGTTGATGGACTCCTTGGAGTTACGTGATGAGATCGCTTCAGGGGATTTCATACTTGTACAAGGTATTGAAGGGAGGACTGTATCTGTACCCCTGCGCTCTATATTCTTGAAGTCAGATTTAGTTACAGGACAGGTAAAGGTGGGACTTATGTCAAGTCTACCTATAGAGGGTGTTTCTCTGTTGCTAGGCAATGACCTGGCTGGGGGCAAAGTAGTTCCCCCTGTACATCTTACTTCACAGCCGAGCACTGAAGATGGGGATGAGGACCCATCTCTGTATCCTTCTTGCGCAGTGACTCGTGCTATGGCCAAGAAGGCTAAAGAAGAAGATGTTGTGGTGCCGTCCAGCACATTGAATAGTCAGGACTCAGGTGGTTCGCCTCATGACTCTGATTGGCCTACTATGGTTTCTCCGTTTGAGGACTTATCAGATACTTTTATCAGTTCTCTATTCAGCCAGCCGGATGGGTCTGATGATTCTGATGTGTCTGGAGACTTGTCTCTGTCCAGAAAGCGGTTGATTGAGGAGCAAACTAATGATCCTGAAATTTGTGCACTAAGGAGGAGAGCCCTTCCTGATAAAGAAATAGACGCAGTTCCAGTTGGGTATTATCTCAAGGATGGTGTGTTGATGCGGAAGTGGCGCCCTCCTGATATCCCTGCCAATGCAGATTGGGCAGTGGTCAGGCAAATTGTTGTTCCGAAGGTCTATAGGAATGAGATCTTAACAATGGCTCATAGTTTACCTTTAGGAGGTCATCTTGGTGTTAACAAGACTGTTGATAAGATCATGAAACTCTTCTTTTGGCCTGGGCTTCGGAAAGACGTTTCCAACTTTTGCAAAACCTGTCACACTTGTCAGGTAGTTGGAAAACACCAGTTAGACCCACCTGTAGCTCCATTGCAGCCTATCCCAGCATTTGGGGAGCCATTCTCTAGGGTCATTGTTGATTGCGTTGGTCCATTACCCAAGACTAGATCTGGAAATCAGTACTTGTTGACAATCATGTGTGCATCTACCAGATTCCCCGAAGCCATACCTCTACGTAACATCAAGGCAACTGCAATCTTGAAGGCTTTGATAAAGTTCTTCACGTTGTTTGGCCTTCCCAGGGAAATTCAGTCAGACCAGGGTAGCAATTTCACTTCAGGATTGTTTCAGCAGGTTGTGTATGAACTAGGTGCAAAGCAGATTCTTTCTAGTGCCTATCATCCAGAAAGTCAAGGTGCCTTAGAGCGGTTTCATTCCACTCTCAAGACAATGATGAGGACTTATTGTTATGACCATGAGAAAGACTGGGATGAAGGTGTTCATTTGCTGTTGTTTGCAGCTAGAGAAGCAGTGCAGGAGTCTACTGGATTCAGTCCATTTGAGCTAGTGTTTGGTCATGAAGTGAGAGGACCTTTGCTATTATTGAGTGAACAATGGCAAGAGGAAGAGCCGTACATCAGTCTGTTAGACTATGTTAGCAAGTTCAAGGAAAGATTGTGTGCAGCTTGTGACCTAGCCAAAGAGAACTTGAAATCAAGTCAGGGAAGAATGAAAACTTGGTATGATCATAAGGCTAGAAGCCGTGAGTTTAAACCAGGAGACAAGGTCCTTGTGTTGTTTCCCTTGCAGTCCAATCCATTGCAGGCTAGATTTCATGGTTCTTATGAAATTCTGACAAAACTCAATTATCTCAATAACATTGTGAAGACTCCAGATAGGAGAAAACCAAAACAATTGTGTCACATTAACATGCTGAAACCTTATCATGACAGAAATGCCAGGGTTGTAGCTGTCACTTCAGATTCTCCTATGGCCGAGATTTGTGAAGATGAGGGGGAGTTTCAAGATGCTGAACCTAGAATTAAAGCTGAAGTTCTTTCATGTAAATTGTCGAATTCTGAAGTGTTGCAAAATCTTGATGTAAAACTCCAGCACTTAGAACCCTCACAGAGAGATCAGTTTGAGAGGTTGATCAAGAAATATGAGGATCTGTTTCCTGATGTTCCAAAGAGAGTTTCTATAGCCTCTCATGATGTAGATGTTGGTGATGCCAAACCAATAAAACAGCATCCGTACCGGATGAATCCTGAAAAGAGAAAGATTGCTGAGAAAGAGGTTGAGTACATGTTAGAACATGATATTATCAGACCCTCCAACTCAGATTGGAGTTCACCCTGTGTGCTAGTTCCAAAACCTGATGGAAGTACTAGATTCTGTACAGATTATCGCAAAGTCAATGCTGTAACTAGAACTGATGTGTTTCCAATACCTAGGATTGATGATTGTATTGATAGTGTAGGGCAAGCAAAGTTTCTGACCAAGATTGATTTATTGAAGGGTTATTTGTGTGTGCCTTTAACTGAGAGGGCCAAGAGCATCTCTGCTTTTGCCACACCATCTGGATTGTACCAGTATGAAGTCCTACCCTTTGGCATGAAAAATGCCCCAGCCACGTTCCAAAGGATGATACAGTCTCCAATCGCCGGATTGCCACACACGGGTGCGTACATCGATGACCTGATCACATGGAGTGACTCCTGGGAAGAACATCTAAAAGATGTAGAGACGTTGTTCCAGCGCCTGACCCAGGCTAACCTGACTGTTAACCTGAGCAAGAGTGACTTTGGTTGTGCTACTGTCACCTATCTTGGCTACGTCATAGGCCAGGGTAAGGTGGCACCCATAAATGCTAAAGTCCAAGCCATCATGGACTTTCCAGTTCCTGACAACAAAAAAGCTTTGCGCCGCTTCCTTGGAATGATCGGGTACTACCGCAAGTTCTGCAAGAACTTTGCTGAGATTGCTCTCAGTCTAACTAACCAACTGAAGAAATGCGGAAAGTTCACCTGGGATGATGCATGCCAGAGAGCCTTCGATCGCCTGAAGTCTCTGCTGTGTCACTTCCCCGTGCTCAAATCTCCCGACTTCAACAAAACGTTCTCCATCGCGGTCGATGCTAGCGACCAAGCTTGTGGATCTGTGCTCCTACAGAGAAGTGACTCTGATGACATTGAGCATCCCGTGGCATACTTCTCCAGGAAGTTCAATCGCCACCAAAGGAACTATTCCACAATAGAGAAGGAACTGTTGGCTCTGGTCCTTTCTTTACAACACTTTGAGGTTTATGTTTGTACAGGGGAAAAGCCAATGATTGTGTACACTGACCACAATCCGTTAATGTTTTTGAGTAAGATGAAAAACAAGAATCGGAGATTGTTGAATTGGAGTTTGATTTTACAGGAGTTTGACTTGGAAATTAAGCATGTGAAGGGTACAGACAATGTAATTGCTGATTGCTTATCCCGTGTTTGAATGTGTATATATATATCATGTGTTTGAATATTGTATGATATGTATATATAGACAAGTGTTCACTTAACCATTTTGTATTGAAAAGAAAAATTTTGCCTTTATGAGTCAAAATTTTTCCCTTTTGGAATGGAGGTGTAATGTGAATATAGGCCACTAGATGGCGGTATTTACCTTTTTTTTTATTCAGCTCAGACTGGAGCTATGTTTAGACATGTCCTGGACATGTCTGGGGCAAGTCCCCGAAAAGTAAAAAAAAGAGGTCTAAATGTGGGTGGGGTCTGCAAAAGAGTATAGAAGGAGAAGAATTGAGACAGTAAAGTAGGTGGAGAAATTGCAAGAAGATGACCAGACCTGCCATTCTGTTCAAGACCTGTGACGTTTCTTTTGTGGATTTCTTTGCCTGTGTTTGAGCATTTTCTCACCCAGGACATCACCAAGCCGCCCCACAAAAGGGACTGTAAATATTTCTTTTTGTTTTTGTTATAATTCAATCTTGGTCTTTAGGTTAGTTAGTTGTTATTGTCTTTGTTTAAGTAAATGTGTTTGAGTTTTAAAACTGTATCTGTCATCTGTTGCTGTTGCTGTTGCTGTTGCGTTGTAAATCTAATAACAAATTGGGGCCATAACAGGAGATACATGGATAAATTGTTAAACCAAATACTCAGCGTCAAAAAACAAATTTGCCAAAAACAATTTAAAAAGCTTGTATTTCAGGAGCATCAATTTCTGGGCAGATGAGACAAATATTTGAGTTATGGGAAGGAAGGAATATAAAACAGGGATTGGATTGTGGATTATGCTTTAAAGCAGGGGTATTCAATTACAAATCAAAGAGGTCCGGATAGTAAAAATTTCTGCATATAAAGGTCTGCAGCATCTAAGTTGCATCATAATACAGTCAGATATAATCATACAGGCTACATACAATTATAAATAATAATAATTAAAAGTAAAAGGAATGTAAATGTACACCAAGTCAAATAAGATCTCCTTTTTAAAATAACATACAAGCAAATCAAAGCTGTGAGACATGACTCTGCATCTTAAAGTGCTTACATTTTAGAAAAAATAGATAAAAAGTGAAGTTTGAGTTTCCTTTCTTCTCTCCACAGTCTCGTATAAACTTTATAGTTTTAACTTTTTTCACATTGAACTGGGGACAATAATATTAAGGACTTTAATAATAAAAATGAATTTCTTTCCCTCCCACTGCCTACTTTCTCCTGTTCAGCGAGAGAAGTGAGCTCTGGCTTTGTCTGCCACATTTTTGTTTGGATTTTAAATCTTCTGAAATGCAGCATTGTGTTCAGTGGCGGCTGATGAACTGGCTGATAGGGGAGGCTCAAATCATCCCTTAAAAATAATGATTGGTCATGACCTCTTTTCAATAATTTAAATTACCATTCGGGAAACTCCATTATCAGGTGTGGTCAGTTCATTATTAACGCATATCTGCCAGCTATCATGCATTTGCTGTGAATTAAGTGGCATATTTACGTTCCTCTGCTGTTGTCAATAGTTATTCAATGTATGCGTATGTAAGAGATACTCGCGCAGAATTGAAGTCCTTGTGCATGGAGGCTAATCAGTTTCACATGCGTTATGGTGATAATGACTTCAGACTTCTTGCGCTTTTCTTTACTCAGGGGTTGGAGGCAATAGAATTGCAAAAAGACGTTTCAAATGATCTTGTTGCATTTAAATAATCAAGAAACGCATGCATTGCTTCCAATTTGATTGAAAACAGGTCATGGCCAATCGGTATTTTTAAGGGACGGGTTTCAGCCCGCCCTCCATCGCCAGTTCACCAGCTATTTAATTTAATTTTTTCACTAGCGCTACTGTCATAGAGCATATGAGACACAGTGGCTTTGAGCTTCCAGCAGGGAGGATAAACATAAGATTCTGTCCATTCCGCTTAAAAAAACTCTGTTTTCGCTGTCCACTTTGCACCGTTTAGATCAAGCCATGTCACATTCCTTCACTATTACATATTCAGTCCTTCTCTCACCGCTGTTCTCTCTTTTGCCTTGTGTCTCTCCAGTGTATTTCCTTCTCATAACTATCTGACGCGGCCGCAGCCACACTGCAGGAGCAAGAGGGCATGCACCGCCCACACATGAAATGCATGGTTACGTAGCTACCGTAAAGTCTGGAAAAGATGCGGCTAATGAAATTAATGCTGCCAAAATTGAGTAAAACTCAATGAAACTGACGTTTGGTTACAGCTCTGGGTCCAGATGGGACGGCGTCTGGGTCCGGACTTGGACCGCGGTCCATCTATTGGTGACCTCGGCTTTAAACCATACCACCTCATCCATGAAGAGTGGTCATGTGTGGACATTTATGCCAGTTGACTTGGATCCCTAGTATTCACTAGAGATGTGACTGACAAAAACGGGAGAGTGAATGCTGAAATGAATGGGGCTGCATTATGTGCTTCGATTCAGCCCAAGGCTTTAGAACTCATTTGGACAATTCCTCATAGTACAGACAGACTGACAAGGAATAGTTAGAACTCACACAGGCAGAAGCTCAGTTCATAGGCTTTATTATAACTCTTGGGTCAGTCAGTCCAGGTTTTTAACGCACGGGCGAAATGCAGTACAAAGAGGGTCATCCAAACCGTAATGCAAATACAATCCAAAAATCTAAAAATCAACAAGACATTACGGCAAAACCAGAGGACATGCGAAACTGTAAATTCAAAAAAACAATCAGAGGTAATCTGCGTGTAATCACTCCTACTCAAGGAACTATAAAGAATCGTAAATGAGAGACAAAAAAAAACACGTGACCAAGAAATCATAAGAATCCCCCCGCCCCCCAAAAAAGCTCACTTATGCTCAGTGAAATGCTGGCAAGCAAGCTCACAATAGGGGTCTGTCAAACAGGAGAATATAAAGGTCAGGAGTGAGACTGATTACATGGGAAACAGTTGTAAGTGAGCTGAGAGAGCATGCAGGGAGGTGTGGTTACAAACAATGGACTGGATAGAACTGATTAACAAACAGACAGGGGAAGGCAGCTGTATGAGTGAGGGGAATGAAAACAAAAAGCGTAGGGAGAGTGATGTCATGGAAACAAATTAATACAGCAAACTGCTAAAATACACGAACAAAACATGAAAAATAATAAACACATGAGAAAATGCAATGAAAAAAACAGAAACAGATTCAAACTCTGACATAGATCATGGTTTGGAAGCACGTTGTAAAAGCAACATGATAAGATAAAGAAATGAAATATTCTATTGGACACAAGTCAGTCATATGACCTGAATCCAATTGAGCATGCGATTTGATTGCAGAAGGCAAACTGAAGGCAGGAAGCCTTGAAAACTAAGCAGGAACGGAAAACAGCTCTGCCCTACTAAGCCAGACCACAGTAACTACGGAAGCAGTGAAACTGAGAAAAATGGCTTAAAAGCTTTTTGATTTGCCTTCCAAATGTGTCATAGGTAGATTAGTGAAAATATACAAATTTGACAGGTTTTCATCAAGTTATATTTGACCACAAATATTACAATTGACCCCTAAAAAGCAGATACTGCACTCTGCTGCCAGATTTCCTAAAGAAGGAATACAGGTAATGCTAATGGTAATACTGAGTGCAGTTACTACAATGTTGTTGTTTTCTTCCAGCATTTCATTACTCACTTGACTTGCCTTATTCTATTTCAATTTTTACATCATCATCATGACCACCACCACCACCATCATCATCACTTTTGTTGCCATAGTAACGGTTTTTGTCCAGGTTCTCTGAGTTCCTGAGGCTGACTGTGGTCCACACAGTCAGCCTCACCTCCTCCCTCTCACACACCTCCCCCTCCCTCTCTCTCACTCCCACCAGCTGCAGGCCACACTGCAGCATCCTGGACAAACCCCCAATTGTTATCCCCCCTCTATGTTGGCCCTAAGGGGCATAACGATGGACCATCAAACTAACAACTGGGGGGCTCGTCCAGGACGCTGCAGCGTGGCCTGCAGCTGGTGGGAGTGAGAGAGAGGGAGAAGGACGTGTGGCCCACCCTTTTAAACTGGGGGTGGTGTGACCACAGTCAGCCTCAGGAACTCAGAGAACCTGGACAAAAACAAGAGCACAAGCAGGCAAACAAACATAATACTAACACAACACGGCCTGTAACGAGTATTAAACCCTGTTTCTACAACAACACGGACGTAAACATCTACATTATTTACAACCAGCGTCACCTGAAGGCAACACAGGAAACTCACAGAATTATCCATTGAACTTAATTCATCAATGTATTTGCTGTTACACCTCAGGATCAGACTGTCACAAATTCATCACACAGCCTCATTCATTTCATTCTTTTTTTTTTTCATTTTTACGACGCTTCTGATGGTTGTGTCCTCTGTAGGCTCCCTCGCTGCATGGCTCTTGTAGTGCTGCCTGGTCGTCTCTACCCATTTCTTGTGCTCCTCCCACGTGGCACAGTGAAGACAGTCTGGAACAGGCCCTTCTTTGTTGGCGTGATGTTCAGCCTTGACATGGGCGTCATGAAGCAGGCAGTGCTCACATTGCTCCTCTCCTAATCTTGTAGAGCTTATGTTTCCGCGCTTTACTTCCCTCCTATAGGTGTCATAGGAGCACTTGACTTCACTACACTGACTTGACTTTGCTAGATAGTCACTGTACATTGTTTTAACTGTGACATCACTTGGGAGGTACCGGCGGAGAGGTGCGTGTTCTCTCCGGTAGTGGCTGAGGAGGGGGTTAATGAATTCGATATGTTTGTGGATTGGGGACAGATTAAGTTTATTGCGGGGCTTGTATTTTCCTCTTCTGTCTTTCGGGGTATCTGGATGGAGGGGTTGCTGTTGCCTATTGCTGTTGTTATTAGTCGGTGTTTTTTGGGTGATAATCCAGAGCGGTTAGAAGAAAGGTTTAACAGATGTCTTGTTCCTCACCAGAGTCATGACTGATAGTGTACTTGAGAGACTTCCCTCGTCGAGTGGAACCTGATGTAGTTGGCCTTTTGGAGTTGCATTGTAATACATGATAAAAAATGAATGAACGTTTGTCTGTGTTGCTCATTTGCTTGTAAGACGAGAAGACTTCCTTCCGCCGATCTTTGGATATTCTAGTGTTACACCTCTTCCTACATGAGACCCCACTGGGCTTACCCATTTTGGGCTTTTTCCAGGTACCAGCCTTTCTTCTTCTCTGTCATCTGGCATGGGGTTGGACGTTCCGGTGCAACTTACAGTGACATCATCATCACCATTCTGTGTAGATTTGGCCACATGTTTAGGGTCATTATCTTGCTGAAAGACCCGGTGACAACCCATCTTCAGCTTTTGGGCAGAGGCCACCAGATTTTGATATAAAATGTCCTGTCATTTCAAACCATTCATGATGCCATGCACCCTAACAAGGTTCCGAGGGCCTCTGGAAGAGAAACAGGCCTGCAGCATCACCAATTCTCCCCCATACTTCACAGTGGGTGCTTTTCTGCATACTCATCTTTTGTGTTCCGCCAGACCCACTTAGAGTGTTTGTTGCCAAAAAGCTCTATCTTGGTCTCATCTGACCAAAGCGCACGGTCCCAGCTGAAGTCCGCTTAGCGAACTCCAGACGTTTGCGTTTATGATTGTGAGTGAGAAAAGGTTTTTTCCGTGCATGCCTCCCTAGCAGCTTGTTGGCATGTAGATAGGGCTTGATGGTTGTTTTGGAGACTTTGTGACCCCAAGATGTTACCATTTGTTGCAATTCTTTAACAGTGAGCTTTGGAGAACTTCTTATTTCTCTTATCATCCTCCTCACTGTGTGTGGTGGCAAAATAACCTTCAATTTCACTTATAACTCAATTTGGAATTTTTACATAGCTACTGTGGTCTGAATTAGCAGGGCAGGGCTGCAGCAGAGGTCTGGCAGAGCATCACTAGAGAGGCAACCCAGCATCTGGGGATATCTTTGGTTTCCAGACTTCAGGTAGTCAATAAAAGAATGAAAATGACAGTTTAATTGATGACTATGTTATTTTGTCCAGTTACTCTGGAGCCCCTTAAACTGAGAGGGCTGTGCATAACATCCATCCATCCATTTTCTATACCCGCTTATTCCTCACTAGGGTCACGGAGCGAGCTGGAGCCTATCCCAGCTGACTACGGGCAAAGGCAGGGACCCACCCTGAACAGCTTGCCAATCCATCGCAGGGCGCCTACACCATTCACAGACCATTGTGCATAACATTTATTTATTTATTTATTTATTTCTAATATGGTTCATACAGTACTTTTGACAAAACCCTTTAATTGAAGCTGAAAGTCTGCACTCCAGGCAAATCTTGACTGTTTCTTTTCCATTCCATTGTGGTGACATGCAAGAGCATAAGAATGAAAACTGTCTAAGTACAGTGTGCTCAAAAACTACTGGCACCCCTGACTGGCAATGCACAAACAATACAAAAACATAATTATATAAACAATGTAATTATAGAGAAATGGAAAATACCAACATGCGTGAAATACAACCAAAATCATAACAATCTTTTCATACAAAAGTAATTTCAACAAAATCAATATTTCATAATAATTGGCACCCTTAATTTCGTACTTAGTGAAACTACCTCTGGCAAAGATAACACCTCTGGCGTTTGTGTGTGTGCGTGGGGGGGTTCGTGTGAGGTGTGTGTGTGTGGGGGGGGTGCGTGCGAGGAGAGGTGTGTGTGTGTCTGGGTGTGTGTGGGGGATGGGGGTGGATGTACGTGTCTCTGTGTGTGTGTGTGTGTGTGGGGGGGTGGGGGGGGTGGGAGTGGGGACTAGGTGTGTGTGTGTGCGTGCGTGTGTGTGTGTGCGTGTGCGTGAGTGTGTATGTGTGTGAGGGGGGTGGAGGTGGGTGCGTGTGTGTGTGCTGGGGGGGATGGGTAATGCCAAAATGCGTAACTGGTTTTCATCTATAAGTTGAGAATGGAAATTCACATCTCTGCTCCCTCTTCTGTAACTACAGCTTGTGCTAACAGTTCCCTGGGTAGAATTCCTTGAGTGTCCTTCCGGGGTTCTTTTCTGTGGCCTGGTCACAATCTAACAAGGTTGAAAGAAAGGGAAAGGAGAGGCATGAGAGAAAGGTTGCCCTTGATTGTCACCCAGTCAAATTGAAAATGCACAGAGTCAACTTCACAAACATTCAGTTATGTTAATGGAACATTCTTTACAATATATTTATACTTTCTTGATGTTTGGAATTTCTTTATTACAGTGATTACCCAATAAATCACTTAGACAAATCAAATTCTGAAACACTCGTGCAGCTCGAGTGCCAAAACACTATGCCCACCCGAAGTTCCTGCAGTGATTGAAAGTACAGACTTAGAAATATGATATGATTTGTCCTCTTATCAAATGTTTTAAAACACATTTAATGTTTTAAACCTATGGCAAGCACAAAATAACTGAAATTACTGTCCAGCTGATACAAGAAAAAGCCTGAGATGTCCATCAAATATGTATTTAGTGCACTCTGTCAGCTGTTAAGGCATGCCCTTTCCCTTGATAACTTGTGAATAAAATTGGTTCATCTGGTGTGCAATAGACTACATTGCAATTGCTGTAAATGTTTTAAAATGGCTTGTTCAATGGCCTGTTTCTCTGTGATTAGTACAGCACTGAAGGTCCACTAAGCTCTTTATTCCTAAATCATAATCCTTTACCTGTCCGTCCTGTCAAATGGCAACATTTGTTTCAGCTGTTGACATTTATGCTGAGATGTAAAGCCAACCTCATTATCATGCGGACGACAAAGGCCAACGAATTAAGACACAGACATGCATTCAGCTCGGTGAGATGCAGTTTTTCAAATCATTTGAGGCTTTATGGTGCAGCATGAACATGAATTTTCCATCCATTTTAACAGGCTTTTCAAAACAATGGGTAGACTCGCTTTTGCTTCTGTGGACTAGGACTGTATGAATTTGAACAGCACAGTTACGTGAAAAAAGTTTACGTGTACATGCGTATTACAGATTACAGTCCCCTCAACTAATCCATTATTTGCAGCCCTTGAAAATATTAGAAAGAGGCTATGAAAAAAATGTGGTTGCTCTTGGTATTACAAATCTTTTATTCAAAATATTTGCTAGATCTAACCTTGAATTTGAAGACGAGGTTGAAGGGAAAAAGCACTTATTGCCTGATAAGTAAAATTTAACTGCAAATCTACGCTCCAAGTCATAATTTACTTTCATTCCACCATAATGATTAGAAAAGTGTTGATTTTCAACGATGACCTTCTTTTTCCCTGCAGTATAAAAATGAGGAGAAACAAGCTAATTCATCATCACAGTTAAGATAAAAGAATACTGCAGTGTCATGTAACAGAGAGTAGCAGAGCTTTGAAAATGTGAGAATCATCAAAGAGAATACAGCCTCATTTTCAGAAAAGGGACGCTGTGTAAAATGTATGAATGAAAATGAAAACAGAATGCAATGGTTTGCAAAAAATTTAAACCTCATATTTAATAGAAAATAGTGCAAAGACAACATATGAAATGTTGAAACTGAGAAAGTTTGTTGTTTTTTTAAAATCTACTCGCTCATTTTGAATTTTATGACAGGAACATGTTTCAAAAAAGTAAGGCTTGGGGCAATGTTTACCACTGTGGTGCATCACCTTTTCTTTTGACAATACTCTGAAAGCATTTGGGAACTGAGGTGACTAACTGCTGTAGTTTTGGAGGCAGAATGTTTTCCTATTCTTGCTTTATATAGACTTTCAGCTGATCAACACTTTACAGACTCCTTTTTCATATTTTTTCCCATAATACACCAAATATTTTCAGTGGGTGACGGGTCTGTACCTGGCCTCTTTTACTACAGAGCCATGTTTTTGTAATATGTGTAATGTTGTGTTTGGCATTGTTTAGCTTAAATAAGCTAGGCCTTCTTTGTCAAAGTCATTTGGGTGGCAGTATATGAAAACTTGTATATACTGTTTAGTAGTAATGGTGTCATCACAGATGTGTAATTTACCCACGCCATGTGCAATACTGCACCTCCATACTATAATGAATGTTGGCTTTTGAACTGCGCTCTGATTAGAAGCTGGATGGTCCCTCTCCTCTTCAGCCGAGAGGACACGGTGTCCATAATTTCCCAACATAATTTCACATTTTTAATTAGTCAGACCACAGGAGAGTTTCCCACTTAGTAGCAGTAGTAGTAAAAACTCTGAGGATCGCTACTGGAGGATTGCAGACGTAAATTATGTCTTTGGGGTCAGATGGTTTCCATAACTACAACAGATACCATAAACATGACTACAAAATATTTGGGGGGGTTGACAGAAAAAAACCCTCTGTTTTTATTTTGACTCATCTCTAGATTTGTCCTGAGGATAAGTGAAATTACTGTATTCCATGGACAAGTCTAGAAACGAGTCAGAATTACCTCAGGTTAGTGGCAGAAATTCAATGTCTAAGAAAAAGGTAACAAAAATAAGTGTGAAAGTCAAAATACAAAATGAAAAGGCTAGGTAAGAATTTTTTGCAATGTAAGAAGCAGCTTAAGTTAGGGGTGGTAAAAATCATTTTCATCATTTAATTATGATCATTTCATCATTGCATTTCAATTAAAGGTTATATTTTTGTTAACGTCTTGAATTGAAAGTCAAGTGAATGAGCAAGAATGGACGTAATTCATTGCCACTATTGTTCATATTTAACAAAGGTGCCAATATTAGTTGAGGTCACTGTGACATTTTATTCAATTTTAAGGTCCTCTGAGCTCTATTTTTTTTTTTTTTTAATTAAACAGATGCAAAAACCCAGCTCTTCAACAGCAGTAAAATGCTGGAACTGAAACTTGTTTCTTTTATTGTTCTCTGATTCTAAACTTTTAATTATAATGGAATATTAAAATAGTTGAAGCATGCTGGGAATATTTCAACTTATTTCTCAGGTCACCGGTGATACTAAATAGACTCATTGGTGCTTTGACCTTTCAGAATAGTGATGACTGCCCAAACATTTTATGATTCTCCCATTAAGAATACAGAATTTATGACGCATGTGTGCAGAATATAAAAGGCATGAGGCACTATATCCTTTTGTGCTATTACTAACCATACCAATGCATCCAGAGAGAATAGACTCTTATGCCTTCTGAAAATGGGCAAACACCAGGGGCCGCATGTTAGTGATTGAGAGACATGGCATGAAATGACAATTTTTGTAGTCAGTAAAGATGACAAAATTAGCCTAGAATCCATCCATATCAAGCTTTGGTCACTCCCAATGGTCACTTGCTGATATAGTCTGGCCTCAGGCAGTAGGCCAGCGTTTAGCCCTTACGTCACCAATGAACTGGATACATAAATATAAATGTTTTCTGCTCTTGGCTGATTGGGTGACCTTTTGACGAGAACCTCCAATCACGCAGCGCCATTTGCAGAATGAATGCTGACTGGGTTATCCATTGCATCTTGTTGTCAGAAGTGGTAGCTAGGCAGGCGAGCAATTAAGTATTAGCATTAGATTACAAGTATCTATCTAATATCTGCATGTTGCATATATATATATTACCTTTTACTTTGCTACATCAGGCATTTTACAACACAACTAACAGCTTTACTCAGCATTATGAATATGAGTTCGCTGGCCAGCTACGACATTCATGAATGTGATTTTACGAAGTACATGAGCTTAAAAATTAGATTGTGACTTGCTTGCGTGTACTTTTGGAGTGGTTGTTAGGTTTTAAACAGGATAACGTTTGGCCATATCTGCAGTTTGTTTATTTCAGTGGGATTCCTTGAATAATAAAGGCTAAATTAAATAAAACTCAAATTACGTAACCTATTTCACTGTAATTGGCATTAGCAATAGCTTGAAGCGCATCAGCTTGGTTAAGCCTATGAGGCTGGTATGTAATACGTCAGTTCTAATTTATTCCTTGCATGTCTACTTTCTTCGGAAAAGAGAAGATGGATAGCTTGTTCCTATTATTGCAACCTATTGCTGCACAACGTTTTGGCATTTTTAACGTGGATGGCCAACACTTATTTTGCCGCTTTATCCCCCTTGTTTAATATCTGATATCAATCCAGTACAAGATCATCGTGATCAAATTCATTCCTTTTCCCTTTAAAAATGATTAAACATTGATAGCAATAACAGTATCACTGAACATGTAAACACAAGCATTATTTCAGTTTGAAAGTTTAATACATAGTTTCCCGCAGTCCACACTGCATTTCTGTATTGCCAGATGTTACATGATCACTGCTGAGAGAGACACAGGTCTCGAAACAAGTTCATTATCTCCTAATCTGTTGGTCTTAAAAATGCAATTGTAGAACCAGAATGTTTGGAAGATATGTGGCCTGTGAAAAATGAGTCCAGTATTTAATTCTATTACAATGGGGCAAAATAATAGGTGATAATCTGTGCTGACATTCACTTCTCCCCATTGGAATCAATTCATTCAGGATCCCCCGCAAGTCTATCTAAAGGGGCAGGGCATCCTTGAGACTGCGAGCCAATCACAGATCTTACATGGATTTTGTGCGAATATTTGAAAGTCAACGCTAGCCTAGCAACTGAGGCCAGACATATTAGCAAGTGACCGTTATGAGCGACCTAAGCTTGATATGGATGGATTTCAGGCTATGACAAAATTCCCAAAGAAATGTCATTTCATTATTCTCCGAGATCAGTCCAGCATTTGCTCCAGTATTGGGTGGCAAAATAATTATGCAAAGGATATTGTTAATTTTTTTTATTTATATGGATTGACATACAGTATATTTTACTTTTAAATCTCATTAAATGAGAAACACCAAAGGAATACTGGCATTGTGTTTAACTGGCATCACTGATCTCTGAAGGATTAGCCAAAATTATGATGATAATAATAATAATAAAAATAATAACAAGTGTTTGCCACTAACATGGCAATATCCCCCGCCGCCTCAATTTCATGTGTCTGGACGGAGCCCAATGCTATATCCCCCCCTTCGCGCTAATTGCGCGGCGGAAGATAATAATAATAAATATACAGTGCTGTGTAAAAGTATTTCTTATTCCTGATTTTTTTTTTGCATATTTTTCACACTCAAATGTTTCAGATCATCAAACAAATTTTAATATTAGATAATGATAACCCAAGTAAATACAAAATGCAGTTTTTAAATTACATTTTATTTATGAGGGAAAAAGCTATCCAAACCTCCCTGGCCCTATGTGCAAAAGTAATTGCCCCCTAAACCTAATAACTGTGTAACAGTTATCTGTGTAAACCTAGTAAATAAATGTGAGGCCAGCAAACCTCAGGGTAGGCCGAGGGTCAAACAACATGCACACATTAGTTGCACATAAAAAAAAAATATCGTTGTTAAAACGAATTTGCGTTAACTCGTTATTAACGCATTAACTTTGACAGCCCTAATAATTACTGATTGAAGCAACTTAAAAATACACAACATTTTGTTGCTTATATTATAATTAGATTAAGTTGAAAATATATGAGGGGCTGAGCGCAAAAGGCAGCTATCTAAAATTTCTGGTCAAATTGAGTTAGTTGCCCTTATCAAATTCTTTTTAGTCATATTTTGTTGTGCAAGACACACCTACTGGATATTAGTTACAATGGCTTCCACGAAACATTCTGGCATGATGGAGTCCTCTGAAAATTGTAGTACAAAACACAGCAATCCGAACAAATTTCACGATGCCAGGCTCCAGGAGAAAGGTCTGGCTCAGGGATGATGAAGCTATGAGCAGACAGCTGGGAGATGAGGATGATTCCAACTCAGGGAGTGTTGTTGATGATTCAGATAATGATCCCTGCAATGAACCTGACAAGGATGGTGAGTTTTAATAAACAGGTCTCTTAAAAAATACCAGATTTAAACTCCATGAAGTGCACAACAGAGGACATGAGTAGGCCTACCTCAAATGAAGCTTTGAACTAGTAACTTAATTCTATGATAATAAGTTAGTGGCTAAAGCTAGATCACCTGCTTCTGACAACATATTTTTCAGTCCCGCCAGGAACTTGCAATGTCGCGATTCAACTGTAGGCTTTCCCGGTCAATTTCATAACAAAACATGAATGGCAAGAACAGGCCATTCAGCCCAACTACGCTCGCAAGCTTCTTTATGCTGTTGTGAATATATCCCTTCAGATACTCAATGACTCAATGATATCTAGCTTTAAGTCAAGCCTGCTTGAAAACCCTCAAGGTCTCTGCCTCAACAATATGGTCAGGCAAGCTATTCCACACTGAAATTAATCTTTGGGTGAAGAAATATTTCTGAATATCAGTGCTAAATTTACCTTTGGTCAACTTCCATTTGTGACCCCGAGTTCTACTCACAACACTTGGTCGAAGGAATCCTACATGATTCACTTTGTTAATCCCTTTAAAATATTTAAAGACCTCAATCAAATCACCCCAGAGTCTCCTTTTCCTAAGAAAGAGAAATTAAGAATTTTCAGCCTCTTCTCATAGCTTTCATCTTTTTTACCTGGAATAAGCTTAGTGGCTCTTCTCTGAACTTTCTCTAGAGCCTCTATATCTTTCTTAAAGTATTGTCCCCAGAACTGTACACAATACTCCAGATGTGGTCTGACGAATGTGTTGTACAAAAGAAGCGCCACCTCCTTAGATTTGTACTCAATACTTTTGGCAATGTATCCCAGGATTCCCAGGGTGAAATGTTATAGAAATGTCGAAAAGGCGAGAATGAAGCCCTTAGCAGCAGTGAGGCAGGACGGGAAGATGAGGTAGCTAGCTATGCTACTAGTTCTTCTGGCTCTTTGCCTCTTTATGTGTCTCTGTCTGGTGAGCCGTCACCATAACGTTTTTCTGGGCTGTTTTTATGTGGTTCTGCACGCTGTCACCACCCTTTGCTGTAATGCCTAACTGATCTTCATTTAGTAAAACTGGTCTGTGCGTACTATGAAATTGAATCCTGGCGGCGCCACTGCTCTAGGATATAAGCCATCATGTAAAATTTTCAATAAAGTAACTGTTTAAGGCATCCGCAATATCTTTGTTTTCATATAGCAGCAATCCATTTTTATTCTTTATGCACTTAACCTGCTCTTTGACTTTCTTTTTTCTGCTACAGTACAGAGAGAAGTGCTTAGGGTTAGTTTTTGCCCCTCTGCAATTCATACAGTCATACAGTCTTCTAGCATTCCTCAGCTCTTTTATGACCACAGCCCACATTTTACAGTATTCAGCCTTAGTGTTCTCATTGTTATCCTTAATGTACATCTTATAAAGATTCCTCTTTTCCCTCAAAATTCGACAAATACTTTTGGTCATCCACTGAGGATTCTGCTTTTTCAGCTTACTTTTGGACACCTTTGAAATGAATCTGCTTTGTGATTCAAGTAAAACCCCCTTATATCTTTCCCACCTCTCATTTACGGACTCACAGTCTAGGAGTGTCTCCCATTTTATTTCACTTAGATATGGGCGCATCCTGTCAAAGTTTGCTCGCCTAAAATTGAAAATTTTTGTTTTTGAATACACCTTTTTAACTTCCCATGAAACATCAAAATTAACAGCAGAGTTCCACTACCTCAACATTGCTAATTCTATCTGGGTCATTAAAGAGCTCTACGTCTAAAATTGCCTTCTCTCTTGTAGGTTTATTAAAATACTGCACCAAGAAATTATCATTTATAACATCTAGAAATTCTTCCTCGCCCCTACCCTGTCCTTTCACCATTTCCTAATTGATACCAGGATAATTTAAGTCCCCATAATAAAAGTCCCTCCACCTCTACAAGCTTGTGTAATCCTCCTAAAAAGCATTACATTGACTGTACTGTCCAAAGCTGGTGGTCGATAGCATACTCCTATGTTTAAACCTGTCTCGTGTTTGCCAATGAGCCTGACCCACATATCTTTACAGGGCAAGGAATGTTCCAATTTTGAGAATTTCCTGTACATTTATGTTTTCGTTCACATAGATTGCTATGCCCCCTCCTCGTCTATTACATCTATCCTTCCTAAAGAGCTTAAAACTTTCTATATTATATTCTTCTCCATCCTCTTCACTAAGCCATGTCTCTGTAATCCTAACTATGTCATAACCCTCACTAATCATAACATAACATAATCATAACAATCATTATCAAGCTCTGGAAATTTATTTTTTATGCTTCTTGCATTTAAAATAAAACATTTCAGGTTATTACTAATGCTCTTCCCCCTTGATTTCCCATGTGGCCGCTGCTTCAAGCCCCCCACTACGCTTTGTTGCTTAAAAAGTATATCATCAATAGTGCATGTCATGCCGTAAGCTTCCATTGGCGCAGTCTGCATTTTCCTATGTGTAACACTCGCTAACCTCCCTCCCCCCCATTTCATAATTTTGTCATTCAAGTTCTTATTCTGAGCATTCAATTTCTCGCATTTCACGCTCGCAGCACTGAATCAGCTTTCAAATTCCAAATCTGGTCATTCAAATTCACTATCCGAGCAATCATTTGTTCATTAGTGTCATTCAAATTCTAAATAGAACCATGCATTCAAGCAATGAGCATTCAAATTAATTAAAAGCTGGCGGTGGAACCTCGTTGGTCATTCATATTCGTGAAAAGGCAATCATGTTCCAAATAAGTGCATTCAATTTAAATGAATCATTGCATTTAGTCTTGGGGTCTATGTGTGGCTTTTTTTCCCATTTAGTTTTGAATAAATTGGCTTCATCATCAATACAGCTGCTTTGGGTAGGGCCTATATCTGTTCATTCTCAAGTGTAACCTCATTCGGGTACAATGGCAGCTAAACGCATACGCTGCAGGCGCATTACAAATGAGGATAGGGGAAGGTTAATTGACGCCTTCAAGAACGTGAATCTTGACTACATTGCTTTGGCACACCCTTGGAATAAATCGAGCAACAGCCAGGTCAATAGTTCGATAGTTCGTATTTTCGTTGGAGGGTTTCAAGCTGGAGACATCTTTGAATATGTTGAGCAGTATATGTTATATCTGTTATGTTATATCTATTTATATATAAATATGTTATATTTCTTGTTTTAGTTCAATATCTTAAAGAATTATGCAATAAATGTTTTCGTTAAAAGTCATAACACAAACATTTTGTTGATTGGTATCTTATTTACTTTCCACCCGTGAGATTGACATATCATGTTGTTTATCAGTTGGTCTTCGAATTGACGCATTGTGTGGATGTTGTCTTTGTTATGTGTGGTGTTATCAAGGAGTGTAAGTTAGAAAATGACGTTGTGTTCTTTGGATGTGCCGCTGACTTGGCCTTATCATTTAAAATTTCTTGATATGAAAAAACGACAATACATGAACATAAAGGACATGATATCACTGTGATATCAAGGAGATACAATAACAGAACAATATGAACCTTCAAAAAAACATAGAAGACTATGATATACGAATAATACAAATTTTTTGCGCCAGTGGGTTCTGTATGTGTGTTCATTTTATGAGACATGTTCACCCCATTCTCCCCCTTCCTTATAGGGTTTGAAAAATGTTTATACAAGCTTGTGTTTTGCTTGGATGATTGGAATTGTAAACAGCAAGTTCAGTTTCATTGAGAACATTCTGACCATAAAATAAGCAGTTCCTTTAATGAGTATGTGTGGTTGCTGATGCAACTTTGTAGAAAAATGGACAAAACTTTGAACTTTATAATGGAGAGAAGGCATGTTTTTGGTTTGGAGAGGTTACTGGTGACTATTGATGTCCATCCACACCTACATTGATAAATTCATGCTGAATTCAGCTAGAAAATCATTGATTCATATTAAAACTCATGAATGAAAAGTTGATTTGTGTTAAACCTATGATTACTTTATGATTTGACAGTGCACTGTCTTGAGGGCTCAGACCACGTGACAAGCCAGTTAGAGAGCTGTCTTATTTTGCTCATAGAGAGTAAATGATTTTGAAAAGCACCGTCAGATGATGTACACTTGTGATCAAGGAGTTTATGATCCCAGAAATGTATTGTCTTTACTCCCAGCCGTTTTTCAATCCTCAGTATTTTTAAAAAAATAATTTCATTGCTGAATTTTCTTGAAGATATTTGTATTTGTCCTCCTTACTCTGAACTAAAATTATGAAAAGAAACTGGAATTTGGAATGTAATTCTTACTGTTACAAGTACCTTGTTTCATTTCGACTATCCCTCCACCAACCCCCCATATGGGTAACACATAAATAGCCATTTGGCTTCTGCGCAAAGGGCTTAAGGCTAACTACCTGTAAGGGGGAAAACTGAAGGCTTGATTCTGTTGGGAGCGTCTTGGCCGCGTTACTGGCGCAATAGGGTTGCCGGAGTTGATCCGCGGCCATGACAGTGGTTGTGACTCCACCAGCCACACCACGGCACGTCTAGGCAGCGTCCCAGATGCGGCTATCCACGCTGCTCCACCAAAAATACGCGCCAAGTCAATTTTTGCCACTGGCAAGCCGCACTCGCGCTTATCTGAATGTGGCAGGGATACGTTTCCCATAGTTCGACCATACACATTTATTGGATCCAACTACGTTAGTATTTGAGCTCATGGGAATCGCACACCTGATCGTGCCAGGCAGGAAGTAACTATCAAGGGGAATACGCTTTTAACTAAAAGAAACCAGCCACAAATCTTTGATATAAAATTTGTCTATGACTTACTTTTCAAAGTTGTGATTTTGTTTTAACTAAAACACGGGCAGTTTTTTTTTTTCCCCTCTATGGCATTCGCGGCTAGACTGTAGTGGGCTCTATAGCACAACAAAGACGGAAATGACATTAAAAGCAATTAAAACAGAAAAAATAACAAAGATTGTTGCACAAAATATGCCGGTAAAAATCACGAAATGTGCGAAATCTGAACAAGTCGATTGTATCAGCTGGCAGGACAATGCGCTGACGTTCTGCGTTTAGTGGAACATGAAGTCATGCACAAGACGCAGCAAAATAGCGTCGCTCATGTCACGCTGCAAATACGTGTCCGGTGGAATCCAGGGGTCAGGTTTAAATAGACAGGGAATGCTAAATAACCAAAGATGAACAGGTGTGGTGATTAACTGAAAGAGCAGGGGAGATAATTGAATAATTGGGTGAAGGCAGGTAGCCTGAAGTCCTGAATGCCCTGGGGGAGGGACATGACACATACAAGGAGGAGTACCTTCAGTCAAGTATGATGAGGCGTCATTGTTGCTCCATTGTTCAAAGAGAAAAATCTGGTTGTTTCAGCGCAATGACAGAGACTAGGTCCAAGCTGGAATTTTAAGCTAGACTGACCATAAAAATATATCAAAATCTAACATAACATAACATAACATAACATGAATGGCAAGAACAGGCCTTTCAGCCCAACTAAGGTTGCCAGTTTCTTTATAGAAAAAATCTAGATAGATACTTTTAATTAGAAACAGTTCAACAATGGCCATCTCAGTCTCTGAACATAATTTACAAATAATCCTGTGGTCTGAAATGGTGTGTGTAGTCTATGAGTGCAAATATAAAGATATTGATATTCTTGAAAATGTGTGCAAAATCCTGGCAAATTTGTTCTTGAACCTTATCACAAATAATAGGACAGGACTCACAGCTGTGATCTCTGGGGTGTTCTCATAAATTTGTGAAGAATTGATGCTGATGTGAACAATGTTGACTCCTAAAATTTAAATTAAAAATGAGACAATTTAATGAAAAACATTCAAATATGACAAAAAATAATTTAAAATAAAATGATGTTTGTTACCATATTTTTTTAGCATAACCTTTGGATTTTGTTAACCATGCAGTCTTTTCAGTTGATGCTGTATTAAGACAGAGTTACGAAGCTCTGAAAACAAAAATATTAGAAGTTAGGCAGGTTTTCCTTAAGTTACTTTCAGCCTTCATAGCATCTGAGATTCACACCTCCCCTAACACTTCTGTGCAGAGATCAGATCAATATTGCCATGCTACAACAAAGACACTGAATATTTTTGTTGTAGAGCTGTAAAGCAACTGCAGGTGATAGAAGCATAAATGTGTGATGCATGCTCACCTATCAAACTGGAAACTTTACAGCTGGCTGATTGTGTGTTCAGGCTGATGAATGTCATGTACAATTACTTTTTTGTTCAAGCACAGTAAGTGCTTGAATTTCAAGGCCTATTTTTAAAGTCATTTGAAAGCATGACTTGTTTTCCAATAAACAGAGGTCTCAAAGAGGTGTGCTTCAGTCCCCATGAATGCCCATGGATTCACTGTAGGCATCAGCTTGTCACAATAATTAAGCAGTTATAATTACTATGACCCCAGAAACGCAATTAGTGACATAATGAGCTCCACACCGAGGGGAAGGAATGACTTGGACAGAATGTCAATCATAGAAAATGATCAAAAAATATTATTCAGGTGCTTGCATGCCATCCTGGCCCACTACAGCAAACTTTTTTTTTTAATTTTCAGTTTGAAAGCAGTAGTTCATGTTCAAGGAATAACAGCAGTAGTTCAGAATTTACAGACAAAAACAAAATTGATTTGACAGATTTAGCTCAGAGTGCAAATACTCTTCACACTTGGGTCCAGGCTACGAGAGAGAGAGAGAGATGCTTCTGAGTTGTTTTACGCAAGGATTGTTGTGGTGGGAACAAACTGAGGTGATTTTTTCTGTGGCAGGCCAACGCAAACTCAGTGATCAGGTGAGGCGCGAGCTGGGATGCAACCAAGTCCGAATAGGTCCTCTTTTTGTGCATCTGGTCAGGTACTGGCGAACACCTTAACCATCGGAACAATGATTGGACAGTTTTTTTAACTCTTTACCAAAAAGTGATGACGCAGTGGAAATGCTTGTGGGCCCTTCTGACTCAGGTTGGTGGATTGTGGGATCCAAGCAGCCCTTGTCGATCTGATTGGTTAATGATGTTTCAACTGTCAGCCAAACCTTTAAGGGATGTTCATGACCCCCGATGGACAACGTGCATCCTCCTTAGCTGATTAACAGCCCTACCCTGGAGCCATCATCTCTGGGTCTCGAGTGGCCCCATCAACATACCACATCGGCCAGAATTCATGTTTGTGAGTCAGAGGGGTAGGGCTTGTCACCTGTGACTGTCAATTCTCTGCGCTACACTGATTACGCTCAGAGCTACCTCAGTATAAACCCACTGTTCCACTCCCACAGTCCTCCATCATTGATTGCTTGGCAGGAAATTACGCACTGGATGGCTTTAAATTTTCTATTACTAAACCGTGACAAGACGGAGTTCCTCTTGGCTGGGTCCAAGACAGCTCTTTCAGAGGCTTAGGGTCTCCGTCTCGCTGTAGATGGCATCACTGTCACCTCGTCTGATGCAGTTTCCTACCATGGAGTTTTTCTCCACTTCACACTTTCCCTTCAGCCGAATATTTATCAGTTGTTAAAAAAAAAGCTTTTTCCACCAACGTAATATTGTCTGCCTTTGCTCTTCCCTCAGTTTTTGTGATGCTGAATCACTAGGCCACACATTTGTTACCTCATTGTAATTCATTACTTGCTGGTCTCCCACTTTAATCCCTAAGTAAACTTCAATACATCCAAGGCTCAGCAGCCATTTTACCCACCCTTACAATAAAATCTGCTCACTTCACCCCTCTTCTTTACCAACTACCCAAAATCTGCCCGGATTCTGTCTAAGCTCCTCATCATTACATGCACGGGCTTGCCTGAACCTAACTTACTGATCTCCTCCATCCGCACACTCCTATCCACTCAGATCCTCTGATCCTGGTCTGATCTCCATTTTGTGTTCACAACGGTCCACTTTTGGAGTTAGATCCTTTTGCCATTCGTCCAAAACTCCGGAACACCTAACTCAAACCGCAGTGAATCAACCAGCCTAACATTATTCAAGGCACAGATAAAGACACCTGTTTACCCAACACTATCAGTCACTCCAAACATAATTTTATGGGCTTTGGTACAGGGCACTGCCACAAGTGGCTGACTATGCCATTGATATTACACTTTTCCGATGTACTTGTTTGGTAAAATGTTTTCGTTGTATATGCTCTTTATTCCTTGCTTATGGACATTACTTGCTATTTTGATTCTATTGACAAACAAACTGGGGTCTGAAAAAGGTGCTAAATAAACATTATTATTATTATGATTATTCATAAGAATTTAGGCTGCATTAAAGACAAAAGGAGTACCCACCTGATAATGTAGAGATCTGCCAAAAAAGTAGCCGTTGAGTGTCTACTGACAAGAAGGACCAGAGTGGGGCTTATTTTCAGTTTCATGCCTCAGACCAGCCCATTTCACTTCACAACCTATTACAGTGATGATATATAATTATAGCTTTACTGTTTAAGTCTGCCATAGCATACTGTTTTATTTGACCAAGTTAGTCATTGTGTATTTTCCCAGAGAATCATCATCATTCACAACTCATGCATTGGTCTGTTCTCTCTGACTTTTTTATTGATTGTATACCTCTCCAAGGATGCCATAAACTCCTTTTCCCTGTGCATGAGTGTAACATAAATGAATGCTGGAACAGCACACAAGTCTTACTTTATTATGGTCCAGTTCTTGCAATTGATTGTTTTCTGAAGGCATGAGAATTTCCTTCAAAGACTGACCAAAAAGCAAAGCCAGTGTTTAAGTTTTTAAAATGTAGAAAACTTTGGGGGTTTTTTCTCAGTTGCTCTACTACATTTCTCAGATCAGAAATGAATTTCTCAAAATTACTCGTTCAATTCCCAAATCTTCTCATCACATCATAAAAGGTTTCTCATTCTTTTGAGCTATTTAAAAATTCTTTGGTGCATTCATGCAAATGCTTATGTACAATTATTTGCTGTTTCCAACACTGTCGAATGATGATACCATTTTGTGATCAAATGTTTTTATTTATTATGGCATCTTCATATTACAGCACCATATATTACTATACCCATGTATCAGTGGGCCATATAAAAACAAGAGTGAAGAAAAAAAACACACACACACACACACACACACACACACACACACCAACACACACACACACAATTACTTTGCTCGCCCCCTACCCCTATCCCATCCCACCCCAGGACCAGTACATTACATCAAGATAAGCAAGAATCCAGTTGCTCAAGGAGAGTTCATCAGGATGTTTCCATCTCTGGCCAACCAGCAGATACAGGTATAGTTAGACAGCATATGTCTGCCAGTTGAGATGAAACCCTCTTCCAGAAACATGTTACAGGTGGGCATTCCCAGAACGTATATAAATGTGCCAGGAGTACCCAGGTTACACAAGTTACATTGAGAATCAAACAAACTCATCAAACATAGCCTTCTGGGAGTCAAATAAGTCCGGTGAACATAATTCAGATGTATTTGCTGATGATCTGGGTTACGAGAGGATGTACGTGTTTGAAATTGAGGACGCTATGACACGATAAAATTTGTTAGCCAATCTATGAATATCCCCCTGTAGCAAGTAGGTTTCACTCAGTAAAGCTACATCTACATTTTTCCTTTTTATGAGACTCAAAAAGCTAATTCTCTTGTGAGGCCCATTGAGGCCACCTGCATTCCAAATGAGTGCTTTTAGACTAGACACGAATCAACAAAGTGTATAGCCTAATTGAAGTTAGCATCAAAACACAAAACGTTTTAGTATTTTAAGTAAGAAAAATCAACCAAAATGATGTCGCTACAGTCTTACCTACATAATATTTCTTTTCAGCCCTATGTCTACAAGTACAAAATAGCCATGTATTTACATCCACAACTTAAACTTTTAATACATTGGAAGATGCGAATAAACAAACAAAATTAAAATTACATACCTGTAGTAACTGTCAGATGGTGGAAAATGTCAGCATAATGAATATCAAGCCATAAAGTTGGATCATCCACCCACAAATCGGAAGGAAGGCAATAGGGACACTATTTCAAATCAAACACATCTTATTTCAGCAAATATCTGGAACTTACCTCAGAACAAGGTTTAACTATGTAACTATATCCCATGCTGATGGTAAACAGTGAAACGAAAGTATGCTTTTTAAGGTCCGAGGCGCAGGAAAACAAATTGACATAAGCAAATGAAACACTCCGTTACCTTGATTAAAATGATGGATTTCTTTAGTTGGGATAAGGTAAGTACACAAATCTCTTTTTATTCCGGCCTTTTTGGCTCCCCTTTCTTGCATTCAATGGAAAAAGCAAATAAGTCACATTTTTCTATAAAATGATTTTGATGTTTCTTTCGACCAGTGGCGTCTCTGGCATGTAAAGTCCAGTGGGGCACGACAGACCAGTTATACTTGGCCTCTCACTTTTCTGTGACGCTCCCTACAACCCATATTTGCTCAATATTAAATGAGCCACATACTAGAAATGCAATTCTATATAAACGGGGTTAATATAAAATGGGGTTTGTGTAAAAGGTTTCAACCTTTTTTACTGCATGGCAAAACAAATATTAATGGGTTACTAAAAATGGTCACTCACCATGTTGCTCATTTCTTGAAAGGAAAAGATGCACTTCGATCTTTCATCTGAGAAAACTTCTCAATGACCCTTCTGTCAAAGTCCCGTAATCCATGGATGAATTCATTTTCAATGGACAGCATAGCCAGTGCATTTAACCTCTGCTGCTCCTTGTGTTTCTAGTAAATGTTTTGATTCTTTTTAATTTTGAAAAGTTTCTCCTGACTCAGCAGTGGTCATTTGTGGTTTGATGACTTCTTGCAGTGACACAGTCTCAGATATGGCATCCTGGAGGTTGTTGTCATAAATCAACTGCAGCAGTGACAGAGTATTCCCTGCGAGCAACTCTGAGTGACTGCACAGTGATTTCAGTTCAGTTTCGAGCTTAACTTTATTTCGAATTGGCCACATTTTGATAACACATTCAAATTCAGCATAATGGCAGCAGTGTTTTTTTCCCTTCGTTTCGTTGGAGCCGTCTCTCTTGCTTGTGCAATGTCATCCATTTTCTTTCTAAATCACCCCATGGCTTCTCTGAAGCTCCCCATGGCGTGGTTGATCGTAGCTGCATCAATGTTTCGTTTTTGCAGTGTGTCATAGAATGTCCACTTCTGGTATCAGCTGGTAAAAAAAAACTGCAAAAACTGCACTCGGAGGTGAAGGAGCGGGTTTTGCCCTTTCCAGCTTGGATGATGTAAAAATCCGCTGGCTGGTGAGGTCCTAAACATTTTATTTCTAATTTTTGCTCAAGTGCTAAATTTTACTTTGATTAATAAGTCTACTTCGTTCATTATTTCGTCTTGGTAAGTTGGTAACTAACAAAAATAGCCAATCAAGCTAGCTGTGGTTGAACTACTGCACATTATGTACTGATGGCAAGTCATTCCAATATTTTAATTGGATGGTCTCAGCGTGGGGCCGTCGTGATTGTGCCCCACAGCGATTTATTGAGACCGAGTTGGACATGCGCTCTGAGATTTCAGTGGTTAATTACTTAAACAAGCGCCAGAGGGTCGGCCCCATTTTCAGGTGCTTTGAGAGGAATAGGCTTAGGCTACTGAGCCAGTCAGCATTCTGACAAATATCTTTGACTATATATACATATATAAAAACACACAAATATATAAAACAGAATTGTCTTTGTAAGAGAATCGATTGTTATACAATTACATTTGCGACAAAGGCAGATTCTGTTACAATTACTTCAAGGCAGCATATTGCTCCACAGCGACATCTGGTGGGGGCTGGCCCCAAATGCAGAGACGCCACTGCTTTGGACTTACTGGCCTTTTTCTCATCATTTCGCACTGAAATAAGGCACAGGTTTCCAAAAAACACAGAACAAAGGAACGGCGAAAGGTATGGCCTTATTGACAGGGCTTGAAATGTTTTCCCCATTTTTTGCAAAATGTCTGAAATGTGACTTCCGAGCTTTTTCCATTTGACGCCACCTTTTTTTCTCTCTTTATTTTGTCTTTTAAATATACTAAGTTTTTAGCCTACTTAGAATTATCGTTCTTTCATGTCTACGACCTCCTCCTAAGCCTATGCAAGTTTTGCTAGCCCTGTGGTGTTAATATATACTCTCCCCAAAAAGAAACTATACATTGTTTTTAGCATCAGTTTATTATCCATGAAATTTTTTGACAAATGTGGAAAACATATTCAAAAGGAAGTTTAATCAATAATTCAATATTTGTATAGTTTCTTTTTTGGAAGAGTATATTTCAATATGTTTTCCACATTTGTCAAAACATTTCATGTATAATAAACTGATGCTAAAAACAATGTATAGTTTATTTTTTGGAAGAGTATAATTAAATTCAAGGAATGTAAGTCATGCATGACGTCTGTTCTTTGCCACCACGTTTCAGAGTCAAGGGTCACGTGGCACGTTAGTCTAACCAAAGATACTCCAGTCAAGATCAGTACCTACTGCTTTATGCTGTTGTGTAAAATGGATGTTGCATAAAAGTAATAAAATTATTTCATTTACCGACCCTGTCCCCAGCCCCCTGGGAATCTTCCAGTTTCTTACGATTAGCCATTCCATGCCTGCTGACAATGTACATTGACCTTTTACTGAAGAAGCACTTATCGCATGTCCATAGAGTTGTACATAGTTGCAATACAGTAAAATAAACTTCCATTTATTTCCTATGCCGCTGCTTCCTCACAAGGTTTATGGGGGAGACCTATTCCAGCTGACTATGGGCAATGGCAAAAACACACCCTGGACTCCTTGCCAATCCATCGCAGGGTACACAGACAACATTCACTCAGACACTCATGCCTATGGGCAATTTAAAGTATCCACTTAGCCTGACATGCATATTTTTGGACTGCCGGAGGAAAACCACATGAAAACAGGGAGAACATGAAAACTCAAGAAGGATTCAGGCTGGATTTGAACCCACAACCTTCCTTCTGTGGGGCAGGAGTGCAACCTACTGCTCCACAAAACCAGAAATATGTTCATTTAGATGCTTTAATGCTTCATTGAATAGACCAGTAAAAAGTAAGCAAATGTGGCTAACCCGTGTTCATAAAATGGTAAACAATCTAAAAAAAATTCAAGGCAACAAAAGGAAGTATAATTTTTGTTATAATTCTCAGTTATTATATCTGGAGCCAAATTAATTAAAGTCCATGGTTCATCATCACGGTACTAGGAATTATCATTATTTAACAATTAGAAATTAATTCACAGAAGATTACACATGAAAAAATTTTTTTGTCCTGCCACAGGCCATTTGTACCCCAAGTTACAATGAACACCTTGCCAATGATTAATGGTATTACTTCTCAGAAGGTTATATCTCTGATTGAAATCTTCCTGTTTTTAGGCTCCACTGGACCCTATCACCACTACGCCTATTGAATATGTTTTTAATGGTTTATCTGATAGCATACCTGGGATAATAAATTCTTCAGCTATGCTCCCTGATCCCTAATGGCTTCCTGAAAGCACAATCAAATGAACCAAACCTTGAAAGTGGCAGTCAAATCAATTACCTACCCATATCAAATGTACCATTCCCAGGAGAAACACTGAAAAAAATTGTCTTCAAGGAACTAAATGATTTTGTATAAATACAAAATATTTTAAAAAATAATGTAGCAATATGAAGGTTGTCCAATAACAATAATTTTGTTTAACAGTAAAAACAGAGTAAGCTTGTCTTCTAGTTTGCAAATAATTTTCTTTCTGCTTTTATAAGACTGCAGATTTTCAGTCATTTAAGAAACATGCCTTTAGTGGTATGTTCAGCTCATGCTACTTTAAAGCAGTGAATGTCTCTTTTTTATTATAAAAATAAATGGTCAGTTATCCTTTAGAAATCCCCTCACCGTTTGCATCATATGATGGATTCAATTGAGAATTGGTTAAATTCACTTTTACGTTCACTAATCTGCATGTCACCCATAATGACTGTTTGAAAAAAAATTGCTGATCTTTTAAAAAACTAAAATAATTAAGAATTCAGACCCTTCAGACCCCGCACTTCAAATTCAGCTCAGGTGCATCAGGTTTGCTTTGATCATCTTGATCCACTTGACTGGAGTCCACCTGTAAAAAAATCATGAATAAGATCCTGTGTGTCTTCCAGTCCTGTGTCAGACCAAAAACCGAGGAAATGATAGACCATCCATTTCCATTTCTATACCCGCTTATTCCTCACTAGGGTCACGGGGCAAGCTGGAGCCTATCCCAGCTGACTACGGGCAAAGGCAGGGACCCACCCTGAACAGCTTGCCAATCCATCACAGGGCGCACACACCATTCACACTCACACTCACACTATGGGCAATTGGTCTCTCCAATTAGCCTGAAATGCATGTCTTTGGACTGTGGGAGGATGCCGGAGTACCCGGTGAAAGCCCACGCAACACGGAGAGAACATGAAAACTCCACACAGAAAGGCCCCAGGCCGGATTCAACCCACAACCTTCTTGCTGTGAGGCAGCAATGCTAACCACTGTGCCACCGTGCCACCCTAAAATGATAGATCTGTGTTTGATAGACCTCTGCAATCAAATTGCATTGAAACACAGATCAGGGCTATGACATGAAATATTTGCCCAGCTTTGAATATTTCTAAATGGCGTTCCCAGGGGTGAAGTGAGTCCTATCATTCTGAATTGGTAGAAATTTAGAACACTAGGACTCTCTCAAGAGTTGGCCGTCCGGCTAAGCTCAGTAACTGGATTTGAAGAGCCTTAGTCAAGAGTCCAGTGGCCACTTAAAGAGAGTGGCTTAAGTTTCCAGGGATGAAAGAGTCAGTGGAAGGGCAACCATCTCAGGAGCACTTCAATAATCAGGCATTTATGGTAGAGTGGCAACACAGAAGCCACTCAACAGTAGAAGGCATACGACAGCCCATATGGAGTTTGCTGGATAGCAATTGAAGAGCAGTAATGGCATGAGAAAGAATGATTGGATGGTTCAGTAGATAATCAGGTTGTTCGGCTGAACTCCAAGCTTTACATCTGGTAAAAGTGCCCTACAACTGGCAAATACCATCTTTTCAATAAAGTGTGGCAGTGCTTCACAAGGGTTATTTTGCATATGTTAATGGAGAAAAATGTACATTTTGTCCCATGAATAACATACAGTCTCTAGGGACGTTACTTATGCTTACCATCTAAAGGAGGCATTGTACGACTCAGAAATATAAAAATAACCACAAATGAGAAAACATTGGACCCACAAATAACCACAAATGTCAAAACATGTCAACCAAAAATGTATTAAAAATGCCACAAATGTAAAGACATTGCACCATACAAAGGCAAAAATTTCCATTTTTATCTCAAATGTCAAAACATGTCAACCGCAAATGAAAAAACTGTGATACTGTTTATTTCCCTTCCTTCTTTCCTTCCTTCCTTTCTGTTGTTCTTTTTTCATTCTCAGGCTTCTCCTTCTTTCATTTTTCAATTAAATCTTACGGACAATTTTTCTTTAACTCAATGGTTATTATCTAGTCTTCTTTCAGTCTTATTTTTTTTTCTTAATCATCTTTCGCTCTTCCTGTCAGTGCCTCTCTTTTTATTCGGAATTTCTTTTCTTTTTTTATTTCTCCTAGAGTTAGTCAGACAGCGATTTTCAACGTTTTTTATTGAGTGCATCAGGATTTTTCTCCTTTTATCCTTTTTTCTTTACATTTGGCATCTCCAATCCCATCTGGAATGTCCGAATAGGGAACGATGTACAAGGCTTTCACATATCCGACCCCCTGTTGGCATTTCAGGAGAGTGAAGACAGTTCTTGGCTCTACACGCCTGTCAGCCACCGCTTCTAATACACTCGTTGGTTGAATTCTTGCGAGTGCAGATTGAGGGCGGAGGATACCTGAACATGGACAAGCTTAGAATCTTCCTTACGAGCGCCTGTCTGGCCAACAGGAGGCGCCTAAAGCGGGGTACACACAGAGGTAATCTGGCTGAATTTCCCCCGATTTTCCCCCTCCCGATCAACGAGGACAATCGAAAGATTATCTTTATCTTTTATCTTTTTATTATCTTAAGATTATCTGATAAGATTATCTTGAGGTCTGAGGTGTGTTAAAAGTGAATTTGTTCCGATAATCGGGTCCGAAACGAGTCGGGCCCGATGATCGTAAATATTAAACTTGATCAATTTTTACAACCAAAAATTTACACGTGCGTGGGGAAAGCCGACGACTCCCGAGTCATGGCTTTATGAATTGTGACGTGAAACGGAATGTAGCCAATGAAGAAGTGAGCTGACCACCATCATTCCCTCCTCTCGTGTGTCCTCTTCCATGTTGCGTCTTGTGTTTGTTGTTTCTATGTTTCCTCTTCTTCATTTCTGTCAGATCACGTTTCATCACGCGAGATTTCTGTCTTGGAGGACTAGATTCTAGATCGGTGGTGAAACAGAATCGTTATGTGTGTGGTGTGTGAGATTACTGGAGCACACCACACACAGTACGGTTAAAACCGTTCAGTGCCTGATTTTTTATCTTCATGCATGGGGTCTGTAGCAGATAAAAAATCTCTTCAGATTTAAAAAATCCTTGTGTGCGTACCCCGCCTAAGGAACAAACAGGCAACTTATATTACCTTTCCCGGCAGAACCTTCCCAATTTGCATCCCTGTAGCGCAATGGCCAATTGTGCGCTACTCTTAAAAGGCTGCCGACTACTGCTGGTTAGTACGACCGGGGCTCGAACCCGCGCTGTGACAGTCACTTCTGCTTCGCAATGCAATGCTGTTACCAAGTGAGCTATTCAGAAGCTCTTTTATCTTTTTCTAAATTTTGTTTTTTCTCCTGTATTTCATTCCTGTTTCATTCTCTTCGCTTCGCTTCTTTTTCTGCCTCTTATTCGTTCTTCAGTTTTCCTCCTGACATGCTTTCTGTGATTCTATGGTCATTTTCTTGCTTTCTTTCTTTTCTTTCTTCTTTCTTTGTAATCTTTCATGCTTTCTGTTTCTCAATTCCTTCAAATGAATTATTTCTTTACTTCCATCTTTCATTTTCAGTTATTCATGTTTCAGTTCCTTCTTTCTATCATTTATCGGTAGACTTTGCTGGAACATTGCAATCAGGCATGTCAGGTAATCGTTGGTGGAAAGCCTGTAAAACTCCTAGCAGTCTCTCATTGTGGATCTGTTCGGTCGGGGAAAAAAACGCTTTACTCAGTTGTGAGCTGCATGGTCAGGCAAGGAAGCTAACAGGTCATTTTGAAACGTCCAGTCATTCTCCTTGAGAGACTGTTTCAAACGTTGCAAATGACAAAAAAAAAAAGAAAAAAACAACCATCCCTGTGTTAGAAATGTTGTTGCATCCGTAAAGTCCTTAACCACTTGATTTTAACCACTTAAAACCAGTTTCAGCCATGGGTGGCGGTATGCGGGGAACATAACAGAAAGAAAGTATATCTTAAATTAGGATAGTCCATAAAAGATGTATTCGATATATTATATATCTTTGGCGCACTATTCTGAAGACTTAAAAAAGCCATACAGAACAACAGGAAACAGGAACACATAAGGACAGTAATACAGCAACATCAAGCACCATATATGCCGCCATGCAAGCAACACAAAACAACAAAACACAGCCAGGCTGAGCCATCAGTATTGACCACAGCCATCAGTTGATACCTGCAGACATGCAGAATAGCAATAAACAGTGGACATAAATGAAATACAACAATCATTATGTTGATCTTCATAAAATTTTAAAGGATGCAATCGTGGATAATTAAAATGATAGTGTACACTAACACGCAAGCAATGCAACACTGAGTTTCCAGACATAAATATACACTGAACAAAAATATAAACGCACCACCAGATGTTTTGTGAATTTTATTACATATGGGATAATGTGAACCTCAGCAAATTTTACGACATGATAAAGACATCTATACTGATCATATTGATGTCCGTTACACCTTGATACACGCACAATCAAAAGTTTGACAACAGTTTCCACAGGGCAGGGGTGGATACCATAAATTTCACAGTTTAGTATCGCGTATGTCCGCCACGCGCATCTCTCAACGCAACACATCTCCTACGCATGGAGTTTACCAGAGTGTTTATGGTAGCCTGTGGAATGTTATTCCACTCCTCCTGGAGCGCTATCCGGAGTTGCCGGACATTACCTGGGACTGGAACACGGTCCCAGATATGCCGATCCAGAGCATCCCAAACGTGTTCTATGGGCGACATGTCGGGCGAATATGCGGGCCAGCCCAGCACCTGAACGTTCTGAGCTGTGAGGAACTGGGTGCAGACCCTAGCGACATGAGGACAGGCGTTATCATGCTGGAACGTGACATTATGCTGTTGGACAAACGGTACTTCAGGATCTCATCACGGTACCTTTGGGCGTTCAAGTTGCCATCGATGAAATGCAATGGAGTTCTCTGTCTGTGTGCAATCCCTGCCCACACTATGACACCGCCTCCGCCATGGGCGACTCTCCGGGCAACATTTGTGTCAGCAAACCGTTCACCGACACGGCGCCACACGCAACGTCTCCCATCCGCGTGATACAAGTTGAGTCTTGATTCATCTGTGAACAGCACATTTCTCCATCGTGCCAAGGGCCACCGGAAGTGTGCGTTAGCCCATGCCAGACGATTTCGGCAGCGTACGTCTGTGAGGTCCAGCCCACGGTGAGGGCGTCGAGCATGCAATTCTGCTTCTCGGAGGCGGTTGCGAACTGTTTGAGCAGAGATTCGTCTATTGTTCAGACCGACTGTCTCATCGGCCGTGCGTGTCGCTGGTCTGAAACGTTCACGCAAGTGCACCAGCCGGATGTGACGATCCTGAGCAGGGGTGGTCACACATGGACGACGCCGATGAGGCCTGTTCGCAGTGCTTCCAGTCTGTCGGAAACGCTGTCGTAGACGAACTATGGTACTGTAGTGAACATTCAGCTGTGCAGCGACCCCTCTGATGGACATTCCAGCATTCAGCATGCCAATGGCACGCTCCCGCATAATTTGAGACATCTGAGGCATGGCTGCGTCTGACAAAATCCAACATTTTGTTGTGGCCTTTTATAGTCCCCGACCCAAGGTTTGTCGGAGTACTGCTCATTCTGTCTGAGCAGTGTCTGGGTCCACCGCACTCATTCACTCATACCAATCATTAGACCGGTGAAAAAAATACTCAATGTCTAAGCTGAACTCAAATTTTAGACATCAATCAATGGAAACATTCCTTTTGCAAATGAAAACAAATATATTTGGTATTTCATAACGGCATACTTGAAATGGTGCCAATATTTCAAGTGGTGCGTTGATATTTTTGTTCAGTGTAGAAAAACATACCAAGTTCTTAAAATATTTCATCCTATAAATTCTGAAAAATCAGTGTGATACAACCCATGAGATTTAGGTTTGGTATCACTCTCATGTAATATAATTTTCTAGCATCGCAACTGGTCAGATTCCATTCATTGGCAAACACGGAAACGTTACCAATCTTGCTGGTAACCTTAAACTATCGCTAGCATTAGTTTCTAGTTTGCAGTTAATTCAAGTCAATGGGATAAATAATTTGTTTAGCTAGCATGCTAGCACCTATGGCCATTAAAGAAATAATTATATGAGTAACGGTTGTCATATAAACTTAATTCAGTCAGGAAAACTCACGTTTGAATAAAATAGAACAATTTATTCATGGGTATAAGCATTACATTGTATTTTGGCGGCGGTTCTGCTCTGGAGGAATGTCCTACCTAGGCACAACAAACATACAAACATAGTCATGAACAGAAATCAAAATCCCCCCGATGTGAGCAGAACCAAAGAAGTGGAGGCTCGGGGGGAGGCGGCAAGCAAAAAAACCAAACAGCATGTTGCATAGCATGAAAAGTCATTGCAAACAGCAGCGGAAGCAAGTGAGCTTGACGTCTTTCAAATAGACCACTGTATGACCTCGTGATGTGTATCCTCCAATTGTGTGCCTGCTGATGCTGGCGTGCTGGGTAGCTTACCAGGCTGCTGTCAGCTGATGTAGCTCTTCTCGAGTTTCCTGCCTGAACTAGTTACACTGATATTTATTAATTTAATGGAGAAAAGAGCTAGCGTGCTAGCTAGCTTATTCATTCCATTGACTTAAATAAACTGCCGAATAGGAGCTAATGGTTTTCATTAAATTTCCAAATAATATGACAATGACATTTATAGGAGAAATAGGATCTCAAATTTGTGAGATCCAAGTGGTAATTTTCATTTCATAAATTTCATCTAGCTATATAGTATATATCAGGGGTAGTCAACCCTGGTCCTGGACAGCCGCAGTGTCTGCTGGTTTTTGACGTTACTCAGCACTTAATCATGTAATCAGCTGCTTTCATTCATCAATTAACTCATCTCACCTGGTGTCTTAGCTTTAAATAGGGTGGAGAAATCCAAATTCAGCACACCCTGTGCTGTTGCCTATACTCCTGCACTAAGGGAATAATAAGCCAATCAATCAATTATCAAGAACCACCTACAAGACTCATACAGCCAATTAAACAGACATGCAGGTTGTGTCAGCAGTCTATGCAGAAACCAAAATTTGTCAATGTAGTTCAGGGGTAGGGAACCTTCTCCAGAAAGATCCACTGTGGGCGCCGGCTTTCATACAAACTAAGCTGCTACGCACCTGATTCCACTAATCAAGGCCCTTAACAAAGCTTCAGGGGTAGTGTTTTGCCCATGCACTGTTCACAGATGGGTAAAAAGCCCTCGGCGCTGGAATGAGGTTGAAGCACTCATCCAGTGAGGGGAAAAAACTCTCACCGCTTCATCCCAGCCTTTCCCTGCACTCTGCCATCACTTTTCTGCCAGAGAAAAATGCTAAATAGACCCAAGCCGTATTTAATTGTAATTTAGCCTTGCAGTTTAATCAATTAATTTTGTTTTAATAAAAAAAAAAATTCCAGCTCAAAATTTTTAACAACCTGTCTAGTCACTTTATCCTGGCGCCTGGGTTGAGAGGATAAAACAGCTAAAATTATGGCTGAAACTGTTGATAGACTGAGATGGCAATTTCGACACCAAAGTTCGAACAGTTTCAAAACGTTTTATCTCCTCCGGTTCCAACACGTTGTTCAAGAGATGTTTCGAAACATCATGTGATCGGTATCAAACCACAGCAAGAGGCATTAAAAAGCCACAGGAAAAATACAGGTGTTTGAGGTATATTGTTGCGTTGAGAGATTTTGTGAGGATTTTGATTCAGTTTGTTTCATATCCAAGTTAGATATAGATTTTCTAAAGCTTGCCAGGTACTCCTTCCGATGTGTCAATAAGTTAAAGGCGGACCAGGAAAACTGCATTCTGCTGCCTCTTCCTGCCTAGATCTGCCCTCCACAGAGCTGGCCAATCAGAAGAAAGCGGGCACACAGAGAGTGGGGGCCATAGCAGAAGAGCCGCCCCAATGAGGCGTTTCAGGCAGAGACTACCAATGGACTTCAAATGGGGTTTTTTGTGGATGGCAGTATGAGCTAAATAAGGAACCTGTTTAGGATTTTGAACGATATGGAGTACTCTAGGGAAGTCCAAGATCAAATTAAAGCTGCAAGCAGCGTTGAATGGGCCCTCGCCCCCATGCGGACGTTGGGGTTGTGGTGAGATCCTGATGGGTGCAACATGGTCTCCCAATGTTTCATAATTAATCTGGTTTTGAATGGATGAAATCTCTGGGAGGAGTGCGTTAAAATACAATATGTGGAAATCAGGCAAAAATGACATGTAAAATATAAATGGCTGACTTCCTGTTTGGAGTAGACCAATGATGCCAGAGACTTTTTTGTGCGTCTTGGCCAAATACACGTGTATCAATTTTCATTCTCCTACTCCAAAAAAACTCCTATGGGGAGGGGTTTTTGAAAATTTCAAGGGGGCGCTATCGAGGCATTTTGCTGCCCTCAAGGGCAAACCCCCAATATAATGTGAGAGCCCGCCACCCTTGACCTGTTTATCAATTTTTATGATGAAACAAGTTTATTAAAGACATCAAAAAGCCAAACGTATTTTAATGGCGAGGGATCCATTCTCACCGCATCGCCACACGGACGCCATTACTCGAAGCATCACAGCATTCTTAAGGTAGCTTAAGAAACTTCTTCTACATGTTGCACAGGGAAAATAAAGTTGATGGGTTCGACTATGTGTCATCAGTACAAGTGAAAGGAAAAACTAATCACTTCCTGTTAGCGGCCACGCCCACTGACCTGCAGACCTGCAGAGCACAACTTTTGATCAACATGGTCTCTTGATGTTTACTAATAAATGTGGTTTTGATTGGATGAAATCTCTAGGAGGAGTGCGTTAAAATACAATGTGTGGAAATCAGGCAAAAATGGCACGTTAAAATCAAAATGGCTGACTTCCTGTTTGGAGTAGACCAATGATGCCAGCGACTTTTTTGTGCGGCTTGGCCAAATACACGTGTACCAATTTTCATCGTCCTACTCTGAAAAAACTCCTATGGGGAGGGGTTTTTGAAAATTTCAAGGGGGCGCTATTGAGGTATTTTGCTGCCCTCAAGGGCAAACCCCCAATACAATGTGAGAACTCGCCACCCTTGACCTGTGTATCAATTTTTATGATGATACAAGTGTATTAAAGGCATCAAAAACCTAAACGTATTTTCATGACGAGGGGTGGATAGTCGCCGCGTTACTACACGGACGCAATTAATTGTACCTGCACAGCATTTATGAGGTAGCTTCATTAATATGTTCTGCATGTAATAACAGTGGAATGAGGTTGATGTGTTAAACTATGTGTCATCAGTAGAAATGAAAGTAATAACTGGACACTTCCTGTTACCACAGGGGGGGCGCTAGTAGCAAAGTGGGGAGTTAATGCATCAGGACGTTCAGGGCGGAGCAATTATTATGATCAGCTAGTTTGAAGCTACTACAGTCAAGTATGTGGGCGTGAGAGCATTGGGAATCCCGAACGTATTTTCATGGCGAGGCATCCAAAGTCGCCACTTCGCCACACGGACGCCATTACTCTTAGCTATACAGCGTTTACAATGTACCTTCATAAACTTGTTCTGCATGTTTTAAAAGTAGAATGAAGTTGATTGGTTCAACAATGTGTCATCAGTACAAGTGAAAGTAACGAGCGGTCACTTCCTGTTACCACCGGGGGGCGCTATTGGCAAAGTGGCAAGTTAAAATATAAGGATGTTCAGGGCGGCGCCCTCATCATTTTCAGCAAGTTTGAAGCTTCTAAAATCAAGTGTTTGGATGTGAGAGCATTGTGAAATTTTTTCCTCAGGTCACTAAAATTTGTCACACCCTAGCAGCCACGCCCTTTGATCAGCAGAGCACAACTTTTGATCACCTTGATCTCACAATAATCTCTAGCAAATTTGAAGTTGATTCGGCGAAATCCCTAGGAGGAGTTCGTTTTAAAATTCAAAAATTCAAATCAAAATGGCCGACTTCCTGTTGGGTTTAGGGCGTGGCTCCAATGAAGTTTTTTGTATGCCTTGTTACAAAGCATATAACTACCAAATTTCGTCTGCCTACGACAAAGTAACTGAATTTCCCTATGGGAATTTTGAAACGTGTTTAGGGGGCGCTATTTCGACATTTGGGGTCAAACCTGTATGACCGCATAAAAATATCAAATTTCGGATGAGGCCGGACGTCTGTGGAAAGTTAGATGCGTTTTCACCATTGGGAAAGGGGCGAAATTGGCCCTTGAAATGTCGGAGGAATAATAATAATAATTAAAGCTGCAAGCAGCGTTGAAAGGGCCCTCGCACCCCTCGTGCACGTTGCGGTGGTGGCGAGATGTGACTGGTCAAATGCACCCGTCAACAGCCACTGGACACTGCTAGACTGCACACAATATGTTTTCCTGAGTGGAGTGCAAACACCACTCCTGAAATCAATAGGTGGAGCATCTAAAAGTATAACACCTGTTCATGAAAAAAAATTGAAATTTAAATTAAAAAAAAGGCTCTTCCTGTTGGGTTTGGGTAACGGCACTATATTATTTTTTTACAAGTCTTGGCACGTTTCATGTCTCCACCAAATTTTGTTTATGTAGGTTAAACACGCTGCGAGGGCTGCTTCATTGAAATTTTCTAGGTGGCGCTGTAATGCAATTTTGCCACATTCATCTAAAAACCTTATATCTCAGTAAAGAGTATGACCAGTATGACCATATGTTTGCAAAGTTTTGTGAGTTTTCGAGCATGCTGATGCCCTCAAAAATGCAATTATGTATTAGGGGGCGCTATAGAGCTACCATGTCTCACCCACTGCCAAATGAGATATTGAATCTAAGAACTTAATATTTTAAGTCAATAAGCCAAGTTTGGTCTGTTTACGACAGTGTTTCTCAAACCTCTCCTGGAGGACCACCTGTCCTGCATGTTTTTGGTCTCTCCCTGCTCCTGCACAGGGGATTCAAATGATCAGCTCATTTATCACCCTCTAAAGCTGATTGATGACAATCTGATCATTTGAATCACCTGTGCTGGAGCAGGGAGAGACCAAAAACATGCAGGACAGGTGGTCCTCCAGGAGAGGTTTGAGAAGCACTGGTTTACGAGTATGATAAGGCCCTCAAAAATGTGTTCGTAAAATCTGAAAAAACGCAGGAAATGGTTCATAGCTCACTTCCTGTGTGGCAAAAAAATTTCAAAAAAATTTACAGAAAAATTTATGATGACTACTATGACCCTATAAAATTTCATTCGAATCCAAGCAAGTGCGTTCCAAAATTGCCGCGTGTTTGGTGGCGCTATAGAGCCACCAGGGCATGTCCAAGCACAAAATAAATAATAGTTTGCAATTTTTACCACGACTGACGTGTGGGCAAATTTTTGTGAGTTTTCGTGCATGGCAAAGCCCTCAAAAATGCGTTCTCGCAGCAGAATAAAAAGAAGAAGAAGAAGAATAAAAATCCCATCAAAAACAATAGGTTCCTCGCACCTTCGGTGCCAGGACCCGTTCCGGGCCCTGGCACCGGTCGGTGCTCGGGCCCTAATAATAATAATAATAATCAACAGCATGATTTCAATAGGGTCCTCCGCGGACGACTTGCAGTCGTGCTCAGGCCCTAAATATAACCTTGGAAAGATTAGTGAGTACACTAATCTTATGATTTCACTGATGGGCTGCATGAAATATTTATGGGTTGAAAACAATGCAGATTTTGGAAGGTTGATAACTATATTGTTGCTATGTTGTTATTTGTACCAGTCTCTGCAGGATATAAAATGGCCCAGGGACAGTGGGGGCTAGGAAACCATGATGACAGAGGGGCTGTTGATCCTGAGCTGCGACAGAGGGTCAATGTGGAGATTGCTTAAAGACAGGTCTGCTGCACACACACAGACACTGAAGACAAGTCCCCAAAAGACTGAAGCACTTTTGAAATACTGTACTTTTAGAGCAGTTGAATGTTTTTTTTGTTGTTGTTTACATGAAAGGTTATTTAGGCTTTTTTAAAAAGCTATTTTAAAAAAAAATTATGTTATATATGTGTAACAATATGGGGTTGTATTCCAGCAAACTTAAGCCCCTGGTAGTATTAGGTCCGACAACTTGTCACGTGCTTAACGATATAGCAGTACTGCACTGGTGCATAGAAGAAAGGAGGGGTCAAAGGTCATCATTTATATTTACTGTACCATTCAGAATACCACCCAGTCAAACAATGAAAAAATATTTTTCCGATGTAAATAGAAGACTTCAATTGAGTTCCGCTCTTGCGTCATTTGATTCCTTAGCTATGAGGCAGACAGCCATCTTCTCTCCGTTGGAATTGGAGCTGAGAGAAGCAGGTATGTTAGCAGTGCGTTGCTCGTAAAATTACATTTCATGTCAATGAAATAAGTTGGAAAATTGATAAAAATATAATTATACTGGAATGTGCAAAGATGAAACAATTACTGTTACGGGTTTTGATGATATTTCGTGTTTTAGAACCGCACCGGGTTAAGTTTGGAGTTCCCGCTATTCCAACCACAGAGATATAAGAAAACTAGAGTGGTCGCCGCGTGGGCTGGGCCAAAGCGCTGACGGCAGAATAGCTCGGCCATCTTGGGTATGTATAAATGTCCGATGAGACACATGTAAATAGTAGGCTGAACGTGAGTGTAGACTTTTTTTTCCTTCTTTGAGGGGGGTGGAGACTTTTTTCCGTATTCTTTTTATATCTTTTCATACTTGAAAATGACACGAATAAGGAATTGAGATTGAACAACAATTTTTATGCTCCATTATTTGGCAAAGCTAAAGAATTATTGTCTCACCCTTTATATTCGCTCAGTTACCCACGTTTTTGTTTCGTTCAAAGAAAAAGCGTTCGGGTGATTCTCGCGTTACGTGAGTGACATTTGGAAGGTATTCTCGACATGAAAGAAAATAAAGTCATCTCTCGATATACCTCCCACCGTTATGCCATATTCGCTAAACGGCAGCTGGACCAGCTGCATAAGAATCCCCAATGTGCCTCCCTTTGTACCAGTATCGTTAAACCGATATATTTTCCAAACGTTGTACCGCCAGCTTATTCGAATAAAACTATGTAACGATACCACCGTGTTTTCAATTGCGAAATATATTGTATAACCCCGGACAAATCGTAGATCTGGTGACTGGATGGCCTTCGTCTTCAACATACTGGCCGTATCATCTTCAGGCAATGCCAAAGCATCGAACAACTTTCGAAGGCTCCCAAGATAGCAAGCTCCTCCGCACTGGATCTGAGCCGGATTAGCAGGAGCCGGGGCAGATCCGGAGCGGAGGTGCTTGCTGGGTCAGAGCATCGCACAATGCCTAACTTTGAAAAGGAAGCTGAAAATGTTAAACTGTGGTGAGTTTGCAGTTCTCGATATCGTAGAATGCCGTCATGTTCATACTGTACACCAGTGACGTGCGGTGGAGGTTGGTTTGGTGAGGCAGAAACCTTCCCTTTGCTTGATTAGCAATCAGACGATTAACTAGTTTAGTAAGACTATTCGGCAGAATGACGGGCCAGTCTAAGTTTCCGCGGCGTTATTACTCAGGACATCGAACCTGAAATGCTCAACAGCAGATCTGCACGTACTTGCTTCCAGGAAGCCGAAGTAATGTCATTAAAAAAATATTACCGCAGATCGACTTATGCAGAGTTCAATGCTTAATCAATAGCCAATAATGTATTCTCCTTTAAATATGCGCTGTTACACCCAAACAAAAAGCGGGCGTTTATTTTCAGTCTTCTTTCGTAATGCGATTAACAAAATGTTTAAATGATATACAGAATGACCGAGAGCCGAGAATTTTTCCTAATTGATTATTCAGATTTCCATACTTGCAGTCTCGAATTGCAGCGTATATGTGAATGAAGTTATTATTATCTCCTCTATCAGTATCAGGCTTCCATAAGGCTTGGTCTTAATTGTTTTGATTGTCAATCAGGAACAGTACGTGGGAACAGGTTCACAAAATCCTGTGATAAAAGTTTGGGTCACTGCCTCACCTCACCGCACGTCTCTGGCTTCCTGTAAGCAAATGCTCGCAAATCTGCAGTTTCGTGAGCAAGTTCCATGTAGCCTACTGAGTAATAACGCCGCGGAAACTTAAAATGGCCCGTCATTCTGCCGAGTAGTCATTCTAAATTAGTTAATCGTCTGATTGCGAATCAAGCAAAGGGAAGGTTTCTGCCTCACCAAACCAACCTCCAACTGCACGTCACTGCTGTACACAAACCGTTGTTGCTAACGCTATTTTCGCTGAACCGCCAGCTGGACCTTGGTGCCGAAGTGGGCGGTATAACAACAGCAGACTTTAATTGAATTACAAAATTAGATACATGAAAATGTGTAGTAGTAGTAGCAGAGGTAGTTGTAGTGGTATATTTCGAACTGTACATGTACGTAATAATAAATACATGAGAAATACATCACACTTTTGTACAGTCAGAGGACGCGCAGTTTTAACTTAAAAAAATGCCAATGGCTGCAATCTACACTCTCTTAAATCACCCTACTGTCTTGAGCCATTCTAAACAAAAGCAGTTCTATAATAATTACAAGTCCTACAAAGGACCTACTTCGTCACATACCAGTAAAGCGAGCATGGTCACACCAACACTTATGCAAAAGACTGCGACGATATACATTCCCAACATGGCAGCGGTATGCCGCCTCGGAAGTGACAGGATTGTCCACTCTAGTTTTCTTATATCTCTGTGATTCAAACCTCTGCATTTTGTATTCCGTTGTAAGCAGGCCTACCAAAGAAAGTAGCCTCAGCACACAAAAACTTTGAAATGCCTACATTAATCGCGGAAATAGCAACAGAAAAATAATACCCCGCTACCGAAACTGCAGAAACCGCAACATAAACTGTTGACTCGTAGCATAAGACTATGAAACTGCAACATCTTCTTTCGCATCCGTCTTTGCCATTTACTGCGCTTGCGCGTACCAGCCCAGGCTGCTTTCAGAGATAGCGGAATCAGGCGTGTCTCCTTCGGTTGGTAAGTAAAACTTTCAAATATGACGTTATTATTAATGCAGATGTTTAACAATGAAGTGTAAGACGTAGCTTTTACATCCACATTCTCGTAAATTCGCTTATTTTAGCATGTCACCCTGCCGAAAATGAACGATGCACTGTCGATGTCGCTTAAGTCTTAGAGTTGCCAATTTCACGACTTTCTCGCTTAATCTGGCGACTTTCCAAATCGGGATTGTTTGTCTACTCAAGACGTATGTATACGTCTTGAGAAAGTCGTCAAGTTGGCAACTCTAAGACTATAGCGAAATCGACAGTGCATCGTTCATTTTCGGCAGGGTGACATGCTAAAATAAGCGAATTTACCAGAATGTGGATGTAACAGCTACGTCTTACACTTCATTGTTAAACATCTGCATTAATAATAACGTCATATTTGAAAGTTTTACTAACCAACCGAAGGAGACACGCCTGATTCCGCTATCTCTGAAAGCAGCCTGGGCCGGTACGCGCAAGCGCAGTAAATGGCAAAGACGGATGTGAAAGAAGATGTTGCAGTTTCATAAACTGTTGACTCGTAGCATAAGACTATGTTGCGGTTTTTGCAGTTTCGGTAGCGGGGTATTATTTTTCTGTTGCTATTTCCGCGATTAATGTAGGCATTTCAAAGTTTTTGTGTGCTGAGGCAACGTTTTCTTTGGTAGGCCTGGTAAGGGCAAACGCTACATGAGCTGGGAAGTCTACCATTTCCAAGATAAACATGTGCACTGGAAGATGTAAAGACGAAGAGATGACTTTTAATGAGTTTTGACGATAATCCGTGTTTTAAAACCGTATCGGGTAATGTTTAGAGTCTCCGCTGTTCAGAACTCTGCGCCATGTATCCCGTGGCATTGTGGGAACTGTAGTTTTTATTTGTATTGGCGAGTAACCCAGTGTATTGTACGCCTTTGTATTTGAAGACGTTAGCTTTTACGTACCTTGCGGGGTGCACTGTCACTGGGGTAGGAGGGCTTATTTTGTTGTTTTTATACACTCTACAGAGAAAGACCTGTATAACTGAGGGTGTTTATATTCCTGTCCTTTTTATGCTTCGCTGCAGGTATGTCGACTTGGAAAATGCCACTATACGATCACATTGTTCTTGTCATTTTGGTTTGTGTAAGGCCAATTTCTTTTGGTCTATTGCTGGGTTCTTTGACTTGCTTGGGAGATGCATTGAATAGTCAAACTTGATGTAAACCTGATGTGTATATACGTGCAGTTGGAATTGGAGCTGAGAGAAGCAGGCTTCACTGCAGGATCCCAGTAAAGAGTCCAAAAGAGAGCCCTGGTGTCGGTGTTCATTTGAGGTGTCGCAGAGAGAAAAATAAAATCACTACATATGTTACCTATTAATTGTTTTTTTTTTTTTTTTACATTTAAGTCCACACATGACATGTTATGCTTTGTGGCACTCTGCACTTTAAAAGATTCATCTCAGTGGTCACTTTTTGAACACCACAATGTATTGAATAAACACAAATATGAACAAACACTTTTGGACTTTTCATTAATATTTTTTCCTATTCAGCTACATAAACATCATCTTTAAACCACTCAAAATTGTACTATAAATGACAGTATACCAGAGTCCTATGTACACCATAGTAATTTATTGATATGCCACATAGTGTCCTCCTTTTTGGTGTTATGGAAATGGTCACCCTACTTGGGACGTTTAGGAATCTTGATTCGCATACAGTGTGTCATTTATTTCGTAGCTATTGCTCTTGTTTTTATGGTTCCCAGCTTTTGGATATAACTTCCTCTGGCTTTGGTAAATGTTGAACTCAGTGGAACAAAGCTGTACGTAGATTGCTGCATTTACCTCACCTTACTCATACTTGGTTACTAGGACCTCTGAGTCATCAGACACATATATTTTTTCAACTTCTTGTCAAAACGTTAATATTTCTGCACAAAATGTACAACCACGATAATGTTATTGTTATTGTATTGGCCACAATGCTTCACTCAACGCTATGTCACCTCTTGGAAAAAATTTTGCCTACTTCAGATATGTATACAGAACTGATTTCAATGAACTCTGTAACAAACAAGCTACCGTTCTTCCAGCAGGGACTTATTAATGGTGCTATTTGTCTGTTTGATTGTTTAGTTGGTGATGGTTTTATTGATGGTTTCGATTTGCATATGGTGGAAAATATGTTTTATAATATTTGGATAATGTAATGTCATCATATTATGTTATGTTATAACTGTACAAAATAAAGAAATAATAAGAAATAGTAATAATAATAATAATAATAATAATAATAAACCTGTAACTTACCAGCTACTGAGTCTCCTCAGTACCTAATCAGTCGGGAGAGACGGGCGCACCTGGAAATGAGGCTGGGGCAGTGACGGCATTTCCATCCTCTTATTGCCCGGCGTCGTTTGACTTGCAAACCATTTTTCTTTTTGCTGATCCACAGTTTATTGAACATGTTACAAGGTGCAAAAAGTACAAAAAAGCTCAACACCAGCTCACGACACCACCTGAGCACCTGATTCATCAGACACAGTGAGCAAACAAATCACAATACTTATCTTGTTAGTTGGTTTCATTACTTAACAATGAAGACAATATTATTTAGTAACTCCTGAAACTGAAAAATCAAAAAACTCAAAAAACCCGGTTTTGGCACCTGGAGTACTCCAATAGAAGCCGGGATACTGGAGCATGTATACGCCTTATCCCGGTTTCTGACGGCTGCCCATCGTGTGTGCAGGCACCAGAGTGACTGCGTGGTGGCAGTGACAGCCAAATGCCCAGAGATAGAGTGAGCCTTCGCTGCGGAGTGCAGGACATCAGTCCCCACCCCCCTGATGTCCGACCCCACCCCCTGATATCCCGACACTGCACATTCCCTTCCATTTGGCGGCGGTAATTCCCCTAAATTTTGTCGTCAAACGGTCCAGGTTTATCCCAAATTTCGAAGGAGCGGGGCTGAGGCCGAATAGTCTTTTTTGCCTAGGAAAGTGCCTAACTCACGATAAAAGATCCGGAAAAAATTACGTGGCAGCCATGACAAGGGGATTCGAATTCTATAAATGTCAAGGAAAGGTGCCCCATAGGGCACACAGAACCATCCTTTTCAAAAAGAAGGGAGATAACGCTATCCCACAATTCTGCGAAGCTGCAATATTTAAAGCGATGACCATTCAGCTGGCCAACTGCGTAAAGAAAGGTATAACCCCAATTCCGAAATAGTTGGGGCAAAGGGTAAATTGTGAATAACATCAAAACGCAATGACTTTCAAATCACACTAGCCAATATTTTATTCACAATAAAACAGAGATAACATAGCAAGTGTTGAAACAGAGAAATTTTACAATTTTATCCATAAAATGAGATCATCTCAAATTTGAAAGCTGCTACAGGTCTCAGAAAAGTTGGGACAGGGGCCTGTTTACCATGGTGTAGCATCTCCTCTTCTTTTTAACACAGAGTGGAGGCATCTGGGCATTTAGGAAACAAGTTTCTTGAGTTTAGCCATTGGAATTTGATCCCACTCTTGTTTATTACAGGCTTCCAGCTGCTGGAGAGTTTTGGGTCGCCTTTGTCGGACTTTTCGTTTAATTATGCGTCAAATGTGCTGAATCGGTGAAAGATCACGACTGCAGGCAGGCCAGTTCAGCACACAGACTCTTCTACTACAAAGCCATGCTGTTGTAATAGCTGCAGTATGTGGTTTTGCACTGTCCTGCTGAAATACACAAAGCCTTCCCTGGAATAGATGTTGTCTGATGGGGAGCATATGTTGCTCTGAAACCTTTATATTCCTTTCAGCATTCGTGGTGCTTTTTAAAACATGTAAGTGTCCCACACCATATGCACTAATGCATCTCCATACCATGCAGAGATGCTGGCTTTTGAACTGAATGCTGATAACAGGAGGGGTGGTCTTTCTCCTCTTTAGACGGAGGACACAACACTCTTGTTGGAAATCATGGATGTCAAATTTGCGCAACAATGGCTTCCTTTTTGCATGATTGAGTTTTAGGTGGCATCTGTGGATGGCATGACGGACTGTGTTTACAGACAGTGGTTTCTTGAAATTTTCCTGGGCCCATTCAGTAATGTCAATGACAGAATCATGCCAGTGAGTGATGCAGTGGCGTCTCAGAGCCCGAAGATCACGGGCATCCAGTAAAGGTCTTCAGCCTTGTCCAGACTCCCTTACGCACCAAGAGTTTTCCAGTTTCTCTGCATCTTTTGATGATATTGTGCACTGTCGATGACGAGACCTTCAAAGCCTTTGCAATTTGACGTTGAGGAACATTGTTTTTAAAGTATTGCACAATTTTTTTACGCAAGCCTTCACAGGTAGGAGAGTCTCTTGCCATCATTACCTCTGAGAGACTTAGCCTCTCTAAGACATCCCTTTTATAGCCAATCATGTTACACACCTGATGCCAGTTAACTTAATTACATGCTAAATGTTCTTTCAGCTGTTTCTTTTATATATTAATTGCTTTTTCAGCCCTTTTTTGCCTGTGTCCCAACTTTTTTGAGACCAATTGCAGCCATAAAATTTGAAATAAGCTCATTTTGTGGATAAAAATGTTAGATGTCTCAGTTTCAACATTTGAAATGTTATCTATGTTCTATTGTAAATAACCTATTGGCTCATGTGATCTGAAAGTCATTGCATTTTGATTTTATTCACAATTAACACTTTGTTCCAACTATTTTGGAATTGGGGTTGGATATGATGGGCAGGGGACTGATGATTACGTTGCTTAGTGTAAGTGCATTCAGATTCTCTAGCGCGGATGTCTTCCTAAGTCGTTTGGAATTCCCCTTTACACCGGTCCTTTATCTTATGACATTTTCCACAAAGGTTAAAGAGAAGTGGTCAGGTTTTTGTGGATAGGACGTCATTTTTTTTGACTAGCCGGACACATGTCCGGGATTCATATTTCAGAAATATGACGAATTGGTCACCCGCTGTGGGACTTAGTCAAATTTCTGAAATCTGGTGGTATCACCGCATTAGTTTTTGAAATCAGATTCCTTGCTCCAGAACATTACGACCACCCAGCTGAAGAGCGTGACACCAGTTCACCCCTTTCCCTGCAGCACACGAGCCTGGCCCCAGGGGCCTTTTGGGGGGGGAGTCACCTGGAAGAGAAAGGCGCACCCTGGGGGGGGGTTGCTGGGCCACGGGGCGGGGCAGGGAAACTAAGGGGGGGTGGGGGCTTTTCTGTAAATAACTCTGCGCTGCAGCAAGCTATAAGGACAGGGTTTGGAGGTGGCAATGGCGGGGGGGAGCCCTTTCAGGGGAGCCCTGGCTGAACCTGGGGTGCGGTGCCGGTCAGCCGCAGAGGGCGCAAACATGGTCCAGCCCCCGGCCTCCCCAGGATGGGAAGGCCCAAGTCACCACCTGCCAGTCACCTCCAAGGGGCCGGGCTGAACGGGCCGAGGCCACTCGAGGAGGGCTGCGGCCCCGCAGAGACCCGGGGGGGCCCGTGGAATGCAGCTGCGCCCCGTCGTAGTATTATCCATATCTCCGCCCTGCAGCCGGCTATCGGGATGAATTTTGTGGCGAGGCAAAGCTGGGATGGAGCCCTCTCACCAGGCCCCCAGCTCGGCCTGGGGCACAGCCAGGGCAGGGCCCAAACCCACCCTGTCGGATTACTTTTGGCCGCCACCTTCCCCTTCCGCCCAGTGGGCTCCGGGGGGCCTGGCCTGCTCCCCAGTCATTTCCAGGGGTCCTCCCTGGTGCCCCGGGCTAAGCCCACCCCCACCCAAGCTCTCAGGGCCCTCGGGTTCGAGGCCCTGTCCTTCTGGGGCCATAGCATGCCCTCTTTGCGCTTTCATGCCTTTTCACTGTTTTCCTTTTGTGTCCCGCTCTCTCCGGTGTCTCCTATCAACCCCTGCGCTACTTTGGTATCGTAGTTGTTGTCATTGTGAAGCACTTTATGTTCCGTTCTCTGCAAGAGGGATAATGTACGACGAGTTGGTCATTATTGTGGAAAACCCCTTCAGGGCAATTAAGACTGAAATATATGAAATTAAAAATATTTTAATCTTAGGGATAATTAAGGGATAAAATATTCATAAAGTAAAATTTTAATTTTATTTTAACATATTTACGCGCACATTTACGATTTCCATAGAGTACAGATGAGTATATGTACTTTTTGCAGTCGTCCAGCAGATGGTGCTGTTCTTGTCATTGCCATAGACCACACCTATTGGATGTCCGTCCCCGCCTCTTTGTCTGACCCCGCCCCATTCCGCGGCCTGCAGTCAGGGGTACTTGCAGAGATTTAAAAAAGAACTATAGTGGACAACGTCTTTGGCTGGACCAAAGCGTACACGGCCGAATAGCTCCGGTTTATTGTGTATGTACATAAATGTCCAATGAGGCACATGTAAACAGTAAGCATAGGTGACAACAAATGTTATTTTTTGGGTTGGGGGGACTTGTTTTCCGTGTTCTTTTTTATCTTTTCATACTTAAAAAGGACAAGAACAAGGAATTGTAAATCAACAATATTTATGCTCCATTATTTGGCGAAGCTAAAGAATAAGCGCTACGATTGCCGTGCCATTTATATCATCGCTCAGGTAACTACGTTTTCGTTCGGTTCAAAGAAAAAGTATTCGCATTCAGCTGTGCCTGCGAGTCTGACTCAGGTCTATACCTGGAAGAAACTAGTCGTTTTATGCATATGTGAATTTATATGTAGGCCTATACTTTGAGAATTAAGATCGGAACAACTTCATTCTGAAGTGTTGCTGTCTTCAATTAGTCCGTCTTTGCCCTGACACAATGGATATCAGGATGGTAGCTACAGCGGTTCCCCAATTGGGATCAATGTAGAAGTCTCAAAAAGTATGAAACCACGCCTTGAATTCCAGTTTCCGCGAATACACTGTTAATAATAAACAAATAAACTGAAGCCTTTTTTGACAGGTAATTTAACTGGCACCTTTTTGCCAGTTATGTTAACTGTAATTTCACAATAAGTTTACCACAGAGTTCAGTGCATGGTCAGTGTAAACCACGGTAAAATGCGCACAGGACTCCACTTACAGTAAAAATGACAAGGAGACAATGCGTTAATTTCACAGTTAAATTCAGTCAGTTTATAACAGCTTAGGAAAGCCGAACTTGATTTCGTTGCTTTGTTGCGACTGCTTATGTGCATGGTGCAAACCAGCTTGTCCGGTATACACGAGTGTATTTGAATGGAAATACAATGTGACGGGACTGGAAATTTTGTTCCATGTCAGCGAAAATCCATTACATAAAATCCGGTATATTCAATGTTTATTTCATCGAAAAACAGCACAGAAAAATCGGGACTTGAGCTGTTGCCTGGCATGAGCGATTTTCCGTTTTATACAAGGAGGGTTTAGGCTTTATTCAACAAATATTGAATAGGCTAGCCTACGTCTCCAGTCTTTTTTTCTCTGTGCGAATACCTATTAAAGTTAGTGATGTATTCAATATTTTTTGTCGCTCTCTCCTCCCATCGCTCAAAATGAAGTGGATGAGCCATAGCTGCCACAGAAACCACAGACGTCTTATGTTTGTCTTACTTCTAAATCACACCTCCCGCTCAATTTGTTGTAAACAAAAGACATAAATGATGTAACTCACGCCTGCGCAGATAGGATGCAGTGATCAGAAAATGGGTTTCTGGTATTTATCATGTATACAGGGATCTCTGTGTTCCATGTAAACATCATATCCCGGTTATGCTCAAAGCATAAGCCTCAAAACCGGGATACTAAAGACCTTGTAAACGCAGTTACTGACAGATTACAGGGTTCTCATGCCACATGTCACATAAAGAAAAGACATTGAAAAGTTGACCACCCTTAATGGCTCGGGGATAGTCAGTTGGACTGTAGTATGCCAAAACTACAAAACCAGAAAAAAGCTTTCACTGCTGACAATTATGAACATAATCCTTTAGTTGTGTTGGCACAGGTCATCCCATTTGAAAAAAAAAAAAAACACTAAACATAGTTGACAACCTTGAATTGCACTTCAAGTATTCTCATAAACACTGAGCAACAAAAGAAATCCAAGTTAAGGCAAGACAGGCAGGTATGCGTGTAATTATTAATATCTTGTTTATTACAAGCACATGCACATTTGCGCTCATTTCTTCAAACATATCTTTGTTTTGCGGTCACTTCAACTGGGTGAACATGTGAGTACATTAATTAACTTGCATTTCTTTTCTTGCTCAGTATGTATAAAATAGTGTACTTCAGGTGTACCCCAGCTTACAGTTTTTTCACATGGGATAGCCACCATGAAGACTCCTCACATCCTTGCATGTGAGGTATCATGGCATTTTTGTTTATTTTTTCAAAATGTGAGAATGAATTCCCTTGATGATGTGTTTTTGTGCTTGCTGGAGCTTAAACAGCTATCAAGAGCCGCTGAATTAATGGCCAGATTTGTGTGTGTGTGCGCGCGCGCGTCTGTGTGTGTGTGTCTTTTGTCTCCCCCCAGACAAGTAAAATAAAAACTCTTTTTCTGTCTCTCAATTTCTGGCTAACTGAACTCAGTGTGGCCTATGAGGTTCATAAAGCGATGACAACAACGATCCTCCCCATGAATGTGACATGGGGGCTATCCCCTTAAAAATGAGAGAACCTTACTCATGGCAGGAAAACCTGACAACACAAGAGATACGATATAAAGTTGTGCAGTTGGCGCAGTTGGCATAACGACGGGTTGGTGGCTATGCCTGGAAGCAGCAGGTGGGAGATTGCTATCCAAGCCAGAGGAGATATTTGCCAAATTATATTAGCCTATTGCACTCTCCGCAATGCGGCCTTGAGCCATGGGAGTGCACTGCTGCCAGAGAATGAGACACAAAGAGCCAGCTGAGGATCATCACCACATTGCAGACCAGCTGATTAATGAAAATTAATGCATAGCCTGTCATTGAACAGATAGGGCAACTTACTAGCAGAACATTCAGTTATTCGTGAAAATGGACTTGCGTAAAAATGAAACACAAGTGAATAAATTTATTTTTGGTTTCAGTAATTTGGCACATGCTGCTTACGAGAGCCCACAATAAGTTCTTTGCGTTGACCAGCACTTTACAGATCTCGCAACACTGCGCAACAACATAGCTGATTGATTAAATTTTGCTGTATTGCGGTGATGGCAGGTGGCATCAGTGTGGAGCGTCTGGCAGCACAGACCCCCCACAGCAAGCTCGCGTGAGACTTCAGGCTTCAGCAGCTCAGTCTACACTCCAATAAGCTCACCCCAAGGGATTTCATCTGCAAAATAAATTAATTTCAAATGTAATATCAGCCTCTTATGTGTGTTAACAAAACGTTGCTCCATAATGGTAGGGAGAATGGCATGTAAATTAATTTCCTATTCTTTTATTTGGCTGTGTACTTATACTTTAGTTTTACATAAGCAAGTAATTCATGCAAGGATGAAGTGTAAATCCCCAGCTTTAAGGATGTTTTTATCCGGAAACCCCCATAAGCCATAAAAACTTCAGAAAGAAAGCAGAGAATAGTGTCACCTGTTGTGCTTAAATTACACATTCCGTGCAGGGAATGATTGCACCATTGATTGACCTCAACTTAGCTTTTGAAAAATAAACACCATCCTAATTCCATTGACAGTGTGTGATGTAGAAATAAAGCTAAAACTTTTCCACAAAGCCAGTACAATGGGAGATCAAGTGCTCATAAGAGATGCAAATAAATTTAAACAAAAGGAAGGAAGACTGTGTTCCCACTCTTGTGTTCCAGCAGATCTAATCAGCCTCCTGCTGCAGAAGGATACAAATCAAAAATCATCAAGCTTTTTTAGAATCTGTGAGCCTTCATTTAGTGCCTAAAAAGTGATTTTTTTTTTTTTTTGCATATTCATAAAATGTGCAGTTTGTAATACACAATTCCAATATTGAAGACGTTTAGGGCTAAAATTGACTATAACAAGCCAGTAACCCTTTTGAAAGAATTGGCCTGAGGGCGAGCTACTGGGCATAATTGCGTTTTTATGCCATCAAATATTGTTCTATTTGGTAGAACTAGTTAATTTTGTCAGAACTTTTGAGCATCAGTTCTAGCGCTAGTGTCATGGTTTGTGAAGTATTCGTGTTGTTTGGACTTTTCTTTGCGGTCAAAATCGAATTCCTAGGCCAATGAATTCTTTTCCCACCTGGTTGATTGAGCGGGGCGGCGCTTCCCCAGAATCTATATAAGCAGGATGTCCGGCACCCCTCCTTCACTAGAGTGTCTGTGTTTAGATTTGCTCAATAGCCGAAGATATCTGTAGTTAGGTTTGGTAAGACTTTCTATCTTCTTATTGTTGGAGTTTCTTCTCCCTTTTTCTATTTCGCTTTGCTTCTGTGGTTTGGACTATTATACTGTACATTCTTTGGAAGCTCTGTCATGGCACTTGGCCTCCGTATACTACTTACCATTAAAGCTAGGGTGGTGCTTGCTGGGGCTATAGCACCAGCAGAGATTTCAATAGCACCACTGTAGTGCCACCAAAAAAAATTACTGAATTTTCAAATTTAAATTTTGGCTGTACTCTCTCTGTATATTTTTTGAAGTTATTAACTCTGCTCTGTTGGTATAAGGTCAGATCCACTCTCCACTTATTTTTTTGTCAGTTTGGTTTGTGCTGCTAATAGATTCTCTTAGAACACTACATTGCTGACAGGGTACGCTCAAGTGAAGCATCTGTCCCAGCAGTGTGTATACCCAGAGGTAAAATTTTGCTCGCCGACTCCTATTCGTTTTTGCCTACTTTAAAATTACATTTTCAGAAACACTTGCATGTGAGTCGGTGTTATATTGGTATCGTTGTGCAACCGGAGCAATATTTTATCTCCCTGAATATGCTATGTGCTTTTTTTGGCGAAAGAGGCACACTCGCGAAAGGGAAGACCGAAAAAGTGACTTGGTAACCAGGTTAACCTGACCGAGGCTTTTAATGACCCCGTGGTAAGACAATTGCTTGTAAGTTTTTGTTGTTGTAAGAAGTGTTGATGATTGTTTGTATATGCTTTAAAATCACTTCCTTGTTTCTTTACTTCATTGTGCCTGGGTTGAGCACATTTGGCGTCAACCAAATAGTTTATATTGAATCATATGGCTAATGCCAACATTGTTTAATGGAAGCGCAAGTAGCAACTCCCTCAACAAGTTTCACCTTTCAAAACGCTGCTCATCAAAATGATCCCTGCACAGCTCTGATCGAGTAGCTGGCGAAAAATTCTTTCTCCTGACTTATAACAGCCAAGCCTTTTTCTCCTCTTTGTCTTTTGGTAATCAGAATAAACAGACAAAGCAACTTACACACTGTTTTAAATATTTTGTGGGTAAGAAGTATTGCTGTTAATGTCAATTACAAGTAGCAAACCTGTTGGCCACCATGTTAATTTTATTAACTGCTGAGTCAACGTTATCTCCGCAATGGTTAGGTTAGCAAGGTAGCTAGTTAGCTGGTGACCGTTAACAATCACTGGCATTTGCTTTTAGTCAGCAGTCAATTCAAGCCCATGGCATGGCTAATTTAGCTTGCAGCTAAATACAATTTTCTCCATTAAATGAATACATTTGCGTATCTTCGATAACTTGCGCATGAAGCGTTTTATTATAGCCCTTCATATGAATATTACTGCAAAACGCAGCCATACATCTCAGGTGACATTAACGATTTTGTTAATTTGTTCAAAATTGGCCTGATAGGAAACTATTGATTTTAAAGTTTGTTGTATCAATTTGGCGGCCAGGTGCTTCACTTTGGGTGATATAAATATGACATCATCAGCAATCTAGTGATCTAAATGTATATGCCATTAAGCAGAGGCAGAATTACCATTAAACAGTTGCCTAGGGCCCCATGCGTTCAAGGGGCCCCATAAAAGGCCTCATCAACTTATTATGGTCAAGAAAGTTATTTTCATTTTTCTACTATTTTTAACGTTTTCTTATACATCCATGCGCTAAAAAAGCATCAAAGTACTTAATCTGTTGTTTCAGGACCCCCCTTCAGTGTCCACCGCAGTGGAGAAGTCCAACAGCTCTGGGCAAAACAAACTCCTTGGCCCCAGCACGGAGAGAGCAGAAATGAAGTGAAATTACCCAAGTGGAGCTGAAAAGCAGGAGGATAACCTTAAGTTTTTACTCAAACTTCAAAAGGTGAGCAGCTTTTTCAGCAAGGCAACATCCGCCACTAATGAGGCTAAACAACAGGCTGGCACGATTGCTGCTGCGCGTGGTTTCCAAGGCTATCTGCGTCAGTGCCTCTGTCTCTTCAAGCTGAGCACTGACTGAAGAAGCCTCATTTAGCCATCATGAAGAGCAAAAAGTGAATATTGAAAATAACAAAATGGTAAACTACATTGAATATTGATAATTATACCATGGTGTGAGTGAATACTCTTTTCTTATTAGCTGGCAAGTATGGATTTAAACCATGGAACTGTACTGGTAGTTTGGCAAAGGTAGTTTCACCGTTCAAAGTTCGAAATTCATCTACTAGCCAACCTGTAACCATAGCAATGTTAGAGCACTGGCATTTGGCTGGGTTTAGCAGAAACCTAGATGCTCATTTATCTCGAGTAAATTTGGCGGTGTCATATAAGTTGCGTCCTGCTAGGCAGTTAATAATAGGTGCTCCAGCGATAATGACTGTAAATATTTAACCAGCGAAATGATCATACTTTATTCATTAAACGATAGTAAATGTGCACAGTTACAAAGGAAGCTAACATGTCCACTTCATGTATCAGCAATTGCTGACTGTTCGCTATCTACGTGCTTTGACAACAGACTGATTTCAGCTCACTGGCTCTACAGAAACTGTCACAAGTTCATTGTAATTGCTGGTAGCCACCTAATTGGCTAGCAAGCGAACTAACATTAACTAAGGTAAATCTTTGCAAATAATCATCATATTAAGGCGACATGATTTGTTTCTTGCCCCAACTTAACCAAACATTGAACGTATCTGAAGTTCGTCTGACCCAACTGTACTTTTACAATTTTAAGGATGTTAACTTGATTGTTTGCTAGTTCAAAAGCAATCACTGATGTTCAGCTAGCTGACTAGTGAACTTATGGTAGCTATGATGCCTTTTGGAGAAATGTTTATACCTCTGATTTGTCGCTTTCAACACCATCGCATTCAGACGATCTTTTTCAACGTTGATGACCAGCTTATTTTTCTTAAAGACCAAACTGACTGTTCAGGCCTGAGACGTGTTATTTCATAGCTAGTTAGTTTGCTGCATTATCTTATGCGTGCTATCACGTGTTACTTTACACTTCAGATTATAAAGCAAACCATTTTCCTACCTACCTGACGCTAGTTAAGAGGAGTCTTTGTAATCGCTGTTATACTAAAGCAATGTGATTCGGTTTTTGCCCTTATGGAAATAATTACAGGTCCAACCTTCAATTTTTTTAGCTTTAACTCTGAATCGTCTTGACTGGATGTACGCTTTATGTTTTCACACACCCGAATGTTCTTCTAGCTATCCAAGTATGGATCCTATCACGTCTCTGATCAGGTGTTAAACAATGTCATTTGCTGCAGTAAGGTATAGCTAAGACAGCTGTACTGCAGGTTACAATTAATTTACAAAAATTTAATTGTGAAACGGAAGTGTGCTGTATTTAATGTAGATTGTTCAGGGTAAAATTGATGCCCTGATATACCTGTCATCTGGTCAGCATCTGATATAGGCTGATAAATAACAGAAGCAAACCGTTAATATTGAAGCAACCCTGCGTATTTCAGAAAGTACTTAACACCATCTTGTGCAACTAGCCAAAGGGCCATACTGAATGATCATTTGTCATCAAATAATGGATTGGGACAATAACACTATCCAACACAATAACAGAGCATACCTCTGGGAGAAGGGCGATGTTTCGTCATTATCACGTGACCATTGTAGCAGACAACAGCTAATTAGGGGGAATAAAACCTCATTTATCTGGTCTTTGAAAATAAAAATTCCACATTTTTGTATTTCACAACATTTAATTACTAATTATGTTTGTATAAAATAGCATTATGCATTATCCTTGAGTTCCCCTTTAAAATCTGATTTACTGTCTTATAATTTCAACTAATCATTTTTTAGATGTGCTAAACAATTGTTAATCAACCGATATAATGACTCGCAAAAATTGTTTATCATTTTTTTCCCTTAATCTGATCACTGGTTAGATTGGAGCCCTGAAATAGTAACTTAAGGTGTAATTGTGGAACAGTAAAAGTACAATATTTCCCTCTGACATCCGGTGAAGGAGGAGTACAAAGAAGCATAAAATGCAACTGCTCTTGTAGTTACCTTACATCACTGAGTACAAAATTATCACCAGGGGCTCTAATTTCCTGGTGCAGCGCAGGTGGCGTAGCGAGGCACAGCCTGCGCAGTGGTAATTTCGAACGGCGCAGCCCGCGTAGTGGTAATTTTGTGAGGTGCGCAGCCTTCGGTAGACGAAGGTGCGCCGAGATGGGTGGGGCGGCGTAGTAGGGGAAGGTGTCACATATTCATCAAGACGCAGTGACAATTTCGTAGAAAAAGTCTCCGCTGGAGTTGTGCAGTGCCAGCTCCAACCTGGTTTAATTTCCATGCAGTGGTAATTTGGCTGACCGGCGCAGAGTGCGCACACGTCACCGAAATCTCACAGGCAGGTTTACAGAATGTCAGGCACATTTCAATGCTAGAAGTAATTACAGGAAGCACTATTTAATGCAACTATCTGAATAAGGACATAAATTATAGTATCTATATCGATTGTCCTGATGTCAGATTAAATGGAAACTTGACCTGGCTTAATCAATGCAGCTGAATCTGTGATGCAAACTAACGACTTCACATCTTTCTCAGTCAACCACAAACTGTATGTATCGAATGCTTGCGTTCTATGCTCATTAAAGCCGCTTGCACACTGGACATGAAACGAATTTTTCGCACGACTGATTACAGGAAAAGTCAATGCAAAGACGCGGTAGTCAGACAGGGTTTTAATATAGCTCTGTGTCCGAAAGTCATAAAAGTTCTAATTTTTCCGAGTATTCCAGGAATTATTACACGTGCAAACTTGGCTATGTTTGTGTTCGACCTTCACAAAATGCAAATTGATAGCTATCGACTTTTCTTGGTATTTTTAGCCTATTCATCTGTTTTCGTTGAAGATAGACGGCAGTCTTTATTATTCGGTCTTTCTTTTGAAAATTAGTCAGATGGACCGAACAGATTCACGTTTTATTTCCACAGCAGAGATAAAATAGGCCTAGTGTTTGCAATCAGAGAGCAAATCAATTCCATGACCATTGACAGTGTGAAGAAATTATCGCATGCAAGATCAAGACTGTCCGACGCGAAATGCAAAATACTCCATGTCCGGCACCCAGCAAAAAATAAAAGTATTGATATGAGAACAGATTAATCAGTGAATAAAGAATAAAAACCAACAAACGGGATATCCAAGAAAGATGACCCGCCAATAAATAAATCGCAGTGTTCATTGGATGTTCTGTTGTTACAATGTTTCTTTTTATTCTTTATTTCGTTATCAATCTGTTCTAATCATCCTCTTTTTTTTTTTTGGCTGTCAGACACGGAGGCATTGTACATTTTCTCGCGCCAGTGTCGACTCACTTTACTGAACAGAGCTTAAACAGAAAATTCTCGGTACTCATCTTAATGAACTGAGCCCTCTTATCAAAACATTCACGTTTAATATCTAAAAGAGTCAGCAGATTTGAAGAAATTAAAAACTATAAAAGACTTTCGGACACGGAGATTTATTAAAACCCTGTCAGACTTTCGGACACAAGACGCAATCTGTCAAGCGAAAAATTCATTTCGCGTCCAGTGTGCAAGCGGCTACAAGGCTACTATTATTGTCATGTAGGTTTTGTCGTCTTTAGTGAAGGAAAGGAATACTATGATCTCATACTGAGTTAAGATCACATATTCAAAATGAATGTATAACGTATCTTGGATTGTTGTCCATGCATGTTAATCACAAAATTTAAAGCAGCAACGGTTTGTAATAATAGGAACACACTATCCATCGTTTCTCTTGCCAGTGAGCAAGATTTGACTCAGCTGTGTAGCCTTCTTTGCCAACTTGCGCTGGAAGGAGGGGCAGAGGCGTGACAGAGGAGTACTTGCGCCAGGCTGCGCCTGGTCTACGAAATTAGAGCCCCATGTTGTGTCTTGATTTTTAGAATGAGACAATGATGAGCTGTGAAAGCCCTGGAGACATCCAGCCAGCCTCTGAAAAGGATCTCCATCCATCTCCATCTCAGGTTAGCAGTCAACCCAGATGAAAAAGATTCATAAAAAACTTACAAAGATAAGTATAAAGCTGTAATGAAATGGCATATATGGTGCATGCTACAAAAGTGGCCTACTTCATATATATGAATGGAATACAGATCATAAAGGATTTGTATAAATTACATATAAGCCAACATATATGGTCAGCTTATGAAACATGTAATATTAAGTGTAATGTTTTATATGAGGTATGGACAACAATGTAGTTTTTTTGTATGTTTACATCAATTTTCATAAATGAATATGTCAAAGCCCATACATGCTTTTTGTATGACATGTGTAAAACATTTATCGATTTCTTACATATTACTATTAATAGTCATATATGAATATGTGCAGGCCCATACTTGTTTTCTGTATATTATGTGTACAAACATTTATAGATTTCTTACATATTTCAATATCTATTCTTATATGAATATGTCAAAGTCCATACATGTTTTTTGCATGTTCAGTTGCATGCATGCATTGAATTGAATGTTTTTTGTCTGCTCATGATGTTGCAACCTAAATTTTGTATGTGTTACTGGTCATTTATGAAAATTAATCCCTAAGAAATGCCTGATTTCAATTCATTTCTTGACTGACACCACTTTAAAGGAATACACCACAGTTTTTCAATATTGAAATGTTCTTCCTTGATATTAGACAAGTTGAGGCGTATGTCTTGCCTTCATGCGTGCTCTGTCACACTGGCGTAGACGTGTTAGCATTTAATTAGGATCCAAACATTGGTGAAGTGAGAGACAACCAACAACTTCCATGTTTCTCCAATTTAAATACAGTTATGTGAGCATCCGTGGGTATTTTAAGAAGCAGATACAAAGGACAACTATAATGTATGGCGGAACTATACGCTGCTTGGGAGTACTTCAATAGCATTGATACCATAACTCCCAAACAACCCTTTGGTGATATTACCAAAGTCCTTTTGGGCAAGTTCCTCCACTCAGCCGCCATATTGGTGACGCCTGCAGGCAGCTACAACAAGTCCAGGCCCTATCAAATGAATGGGGAGATATCCAAAAGTCCAGACTGGTGGGTTGTACATACTTAATTCAAATGTGAATGAGCTCATTGGACATTCGTGGCATGGCTACCACTGGTGATGGAGATAGTAAACAAAAGGCTAACCGCCAGTAATAAATTCCACGTCCAACAATGCGATTGACTACTTTCAAAACTTGCGTTCAGAATGGCCGCAATGTGTTTCTAAGGGAGGATTTCCTCAGTGATTGTTCTCCCTCTCTCTTAATGTCTCCCCACTGCTCTAATATCGAAGTACTCACTAGTAGAGTTCCTGGGTCTTGTAACAACTCGGGTAACCATATTTAAATAGTGTTGGAAGAGCTTGGTTGCCTCCAACTTCAGACATGCTTGGATCCTAATGAAAGCATTGTGTAAAGCTACATGCTAACATGCTTGCACCCTTCATTAGCGAGATAGATTAGATGGAGGAAGACGAGACAGGTCGGCATTAACTTGTCTAAAAGCAGGGACGAACATATATCAGTACTGAAAAACGGTGGTGTGTTCCTTTAAAGTGTAAAGCATAAAGTATGCAAACATGTATAATTCTCCCAATCAGTGTTTACTTCTGAAATATACACTACCTGACAAAAGTATTAGGACGTCACTATTTATGTGTGTGATTTTCTTACAGTGCAGTTGAAAATAGTGAATGTATCATATTTGGAAATAGTTGTTTATTCAAATAAAAATACAGACCCCATTTTGGATACACCAAACTGAATTATTCTAAGTCTTGACCCTCCTTTTATAGAGAATCAAAATCACTCCATGTGCCACACCTGATCATATTGATTGAACTAATAGTAGCCGTGGTCTTCCATTATAACAAAGACACAATTCCAAACTTGTAAATTTGAAGATTACCATCTTGCAAGCACTATTTATTATAATATCTCTTATTTATTACAGACCCAAAGTGAGAGTTTTTTATGCAGAGAAAAAATATGCCAATTTGTATATCTGTAGCATCCCCAAATGTTCAAATAATGTTCTGTGATGTTTACATGTACATTTTAGGACACCATTACATGAGGGTTTAGTGCCATCAATGATTCTTCTATGGTGCAAAATTGTGTAAGTTTGATTTTGTAGGCATTTTATATGAATATTGTATCTCCTATAAGATGCATATATGTTTTTCATAAAACACATATAAACATTACAAGTTTTATATAAATCTTTTTCATATGGGAACCAAACAATATATTATACTTGAAGATGACCCAGCACTCTGGCCAAGAGAAATGTCAGACCAAGAGCGTTGCTCTAGCGCAGAGAGGCCCGGTTCAGGTCAGGAATAAACTATTTCCTAGAAACCAAGACGGGAGGAGATTTACAAACAATAACTATTGCATGCAAATGAAGAATGGATTAATGATAAGCAGACTTGTGTATAGTGAAACAAATGATTGTGTAATCTGCTTTTGTTACTACCTGTTTGGAAGCTGAGATAAGACCACTCAGTTAAGTGGGGATGGGTTTAAGAACTGGAAGAATCTTTCAGTTTATCTGAGACAGCATGAGAAGTCAGCTGAACACATTGTAAACATGAGAAACTGGTGCACTCTAACACAGAGGCTAAAAACAAACACAGCCATAGATCAGGGGATCCAAGATCTAATCGCTCTTGAAGTAAACCATTAGAAAGAGATCCTGACAAAATTAATTACAATTGTAAACCATGTTGCATTCTGTGGCTTCTCAGACAAGTTGTTTGAGGTCGGCAATGGAAATTTCCTATGACAAGTGGAACTAATGGCTTAGTTTGACCCGGTCATGAGAAGACATTTGAGGAGAATTCAAGCAAAATTGAAGTTTCACTTACTTCAGCAAGCACATTCAAAATGACCTCATCTCCCTAGTGGCTAAGTGCACAACTGACATAATTGTGGAGAGAATAAAGAATGACAGATATTATTCTGTGATCATGGATTGCACTCCAGACCTCAGTCACATTGAGCAGCTTTCAGTGGTGCTCCGCATTGTACATTGTGATAAATCAAAAGGCATCTCCATCCAACTGTCAAGGCCAGTCTTATGATAATGGCAGTAATATGCAAGGTAAAAGGCACGGGGTCCAAACAGAGTGCTGGAATTAAACAGCAAGTCATTATGTGATCCTTGTGGAAAACACACACTGAACCCGGTTGTTGGTGGTGAAGCCAAGTCATCTGTAACAACTATCAGTTTCTTTGGTCTACTACAGCGACTCTAAACCCTGTTCAGCTCCACAGTTCACTACTGGACCATTCGCCCACAGCATGTCAGGAACTTCACACTGAAGGCATTATCAACAGCCAGGTGGGAGTGTAGAGTTGAAGCTGTGAAAGCTGTTTGCTACCAGCTGCCTGAAATCCTTGAGACACTGACAGCTCTGAGGTGCTATGCTACAAAAAACAGCTGGAAGCATCTACCAAAAGATGCAAAGTTGGTCTTTTGTGGTCAGTACTGTTGTGTGGTACAATGTGCTCTTCCACATAAAAGTGAGCAAGATCCGCAGGGCCCCAAAGGTAGTTGAAACCGTGAGGGAAGAAATCAGGGCAGTGACAGAATTCCTTCAGGAATTTAGAGATGAGGGGTTTGACTCCTTGGTTTGACTCTGCTAAAACAGATGTAAGGGAAATAGCTTGAGATAGAGATGAGCTGGCCAGAGGTACGTCAGACAAGAAGAACTCGACACTTTGAGAATGAAGGCAGAGAGCAGACTCAATCAAATGCAGAGGATCTGTTCCATAGAGAGTTTTTCCTGCCTCTTATAGACACAGCCCTGGTCACATTAAAGGAGAGATATTCACACATGGAATCATTTCACAAGTTATACGGATTTCTCTACTCCTCCAACATAATGAGAAACACTGAGAAGGAAGGGAAGTTGGATGAATGCTGTCTCAGACTAGAATAGAAGATGGATGACATTGATGCACTGGACCTCAAGCTAGAGGTTAAGGGTGCAGTTAGATCATTCCCCACATACATCTCATCTCCCTCTGAGAGGCTTTATTACATATATAAGGAAAATATCCTTGACATCTGTCCATATCTGAGTATAGCTCTCAGACTTCTTCTCACTCTCCTTGTGACAGTAGCTTCAAGCGGTTTATAGTCCCAAAGTGCAGAACAAAGTGCTACAAGAACAGTTTTGTTCCAGTCGCTATTACTCAGATGTACAAATCATCATTGCAATTTTTGCGCATGTCTACTTATTTATTGACTTATTTATGTGCCTTTTGGGTTTTATGGAGTTATTTATTTATTCATTCATTCATTTTAAAATTATTTTAAAATGAGTGGTTTGTAACATTTAAGGTTATATCTATTGTTAGATTTAATTTACTGTCATTTTAGTTGGTTGCCAGGCTGTGGTCTTGTGTGGCTCTGAGCACTTTAATGTCAGTGTCGTCTTTGTGTATGTCAGTGTTGTCCCATATGCTTAATAAGTTGGATGTTCACTGCTATGAAGTGAGAGAAGTTTCTCAAAACTGAAACTGATAAAAACTTACCTCAGGTCAACAATGTCACAAGACAGGCTGCCAGGACTTGCTGTACTCTCCATCGAGCAAGAAGTCAGAAAATCGGTGGATATGGAAAAACTGATTACTAAATCTGCTGAGGCAAAGGCTCGTCAGGTCAAATTCTAGGATGAACATTTTAACTCCGTGCCCTACACAAAATGGCTTCATGGCACAAAAGGAGGAGAAAGAAAGATGAGAAGAACAGAGGAAAAAAGACAAATACAAAAAGGAAACAAGGAAAAAAATAAGAAAAAAGAGACAAAATCAGAACAGAGAAACTGGAGATAAAAACTTAATCTTGAATAGAAAAAGGACATAAAGACAAGATCCAAGGAGACTTTGAGGAAAGACAGATGAAGACAGCTGACATACAAATGAAGACAAAGAGGAAAGACATGAAGAGAAAGAAAATGGAGATAATGACAAAGTTGAAAGGGAGATGAAGATAGTAAAGACAGGAAAGAGAGATGAAGACAAATCGGAAAGGGGAAGAAGGAGAGGAAGAGAAAGACAGAAGGTAAAAATAATACACATTATGTTGTTACAAGAGAGCACATGCTCTCATGACTGAACCTGGTAGTCGCGGCCCACTTTGATGACATCGTGTTCAGGTAAAAATAATAAAGTGGCAACTTATCTTTTGAAATTGTAGTTCTTTATAATTCATCCATCCAATAAAATAGTCAATTGGAGTGAATGGACAGTAAAGTACAGTCTCATCATACAGAAATAATATTGTTTATAGAAATAAGTTTTTACAGTCAGTGCATTTGTTACAATGAAGTTATTTTGTTGTGTGTGTTTGTTTGCGTGGGTTTCTTTTTTACAGAAAACAAATTACAGATGCCTGAATGCATTTGCTGTCAATAATGGTGAAAGGAGAGAGTTCTTAAAGAGAGGATTTTACAGGTGGGCCTAAAAGTGCTTTGAAAAAGGGGAACAACATAAGATGTGAGGGGCCACTTGACTGTGCTTGCCTTGGGCCCCAAAATGGCTAAATCCACCCCTGCTATTAAGCCTATTAGTTTAGCTTATGGAACTCCAAAGGGTGATTCTTGGTTTTTGTTTAAATTGTGGTTTTGTTTATTGCATGCGATTTGTCCTAAAACTCCTACAAAGCCTCAAATCTGCAGTTTTCCTTATTTGACTTTTGGTGTTTATATAATATATAATTGTTTTTTTATTTGTGACACAACGCTACAGAGTGGCAGGGTTCCCTACAGGGACCCCGAATTGATCTGCCACTTACATTTAAGAAGTAAACTCATTAAAACTGCTTAAAATCACATACTAGGCATAAACTCACATTTACAAACATCACTAAAATAAAACAAACATACATTATAATGATATAGGAATTGAAATTTCATTGCTATATTGGTTAAAAATTTACTTTATCACACAGTACTGGACGTTACTTTCACCGTACTAGTTTTTCAAATCAGGAAATCAATATTTAATTAGATCATTAACAATGACCGACAGCGAGTCATGACTTAACACATTTCCCTCATTAATCATAGTGCACCAAACCATGTATAAGTAAGTATTGTCTGTAAATTCAATATGAGTTGTAGTAGATGTTGTTTTTCACTTGAAAAGCACGCATTTAATGCTGATTGTTGGATTGGTGTGATTGATGTGCACTCTGGCTCAGACGCTTTGCTAGTTTAATTTTTATGCACTTGTGTAGCCAGGGTGTCTCCCATTTTGCTGTTACGCTTGTATATTAAATACAAAATCGCTGTAGTTTTGTGAATCAATTGGCTGTCAATATCTGAAACTACTCTTGAACTCAATTTTAGGTTTTTATTATTTTGCTATGTCAGTTTTTAGTCCATGTCTCAGTGTTCACATTTCATTCCTCTCCCGTGTTAGTCCAGTCCACGTTTTACCCATGTACTGTCTTTGCTTTCTCCCCGGTCGCATCATTGTTTGTAGCAGTTTCTGTCTTAAGTGATTGTGGCACTGTTTCGGGTGATTTAATAGATTCTGGGTTTCATCCTTCCTTCTGTTCTCGTTTGCTAGTTTCCCCTTGCTTTCCTATATGTACTAACATTACTAACAGTTTGTTGTTTTCCTAAAATTACTAACCAAACTAACTTTGTATATTAGACTAACCTACTAAAGAGCACCCGGGATTGTATAACTGCACTTACTAATTGACTAATGATCTCTCAGCAGTCGCCCTGTTCTAGTCTCCGCCCCTTGTTTTTCTATTCACTGGCTTTGCTGAGTTTCTTGCAGAACCTCTGCATTCTCATTATCTATTTTGGCTCTTATTCTGTACACTTAGGAGTCTTTTTATTCAGTTTATTTATCCCGTCTTTGGGATTGTCTTGTGATCCTCCTCTGTGCGTTAATGTTTATCTGTTTCATGTAATTGGTTTCCCTCGTGTTCCACCCCTCGTTAATTAGATTAAGTTCCCACACCTGTGTCTGTGCATGCCCCCTGCCTATATCTGCTCTCCCTGCAGCAAGCCAGTCAGATCTGACTTCGCTCTCGCTTCCACTCCCTGCCCGGTGCACCTTCCCTCTGGTCCCCTCCCCTCTTCTCTTCTGTGCGTTTCCAGTTCAGCCGCTTTCCCAGCCCAGCCTACCCTTCCTGCTGCTCAGCCCTGTGTGCCACCTCTGCCCAGTGTGTCAGTCACCTTCTCCGTCTCCAGTGCCCAGTGTGTCAGTCGCCTTCTCCGTCTCCAGCGCCCAGTGTGTCAGTCACCTTCTCCGTCTCCAGCGCCCAGTGTGTCAGTCGCCTTCGCCGTCTCTAGTGCCCAGTGTGTCAGTGGCCTTCTCCGTCTCCAGCACCCAGTGTGTCAGTCGCCTTCTCCGTCTCCAGCGCCCAGTGTGTCAGTCGCCTTCTCCGTCTCCAGCGCCCAGTGTGTCAGTCGCCTTCGCCGTCTCCAGCGCCCAGTGTGTCAGTCGCCTTCGCCGTCACCAGCGCCCAGTGTGTCAGTCGCCTTCGCCGTCTCCAGCGCCCAGTGTGTCAGTTGCCTTCGCCGTCTCCAGCGCCCAGTGTGTCAGTCGCCTTCGCCGTCTCCAGTCCCCAGAAGCCTTCGCCGGCTTCCAAGCCTGCATTCCCGCCATCCTGTCTGTCCCCCTCCTGATGTTCTCCCTGACCCTTCTCCCCGCCAGCTGTGCCATCCGAGTTAGCCATCTGCCAGCTGTGCCTACTGTCTTGTCTTGTGCCTGTCCTCTGCCTGTTTCCGAGCGTCCCCTGGCTCCAGCTTCCGAGCGTCCCCTGGCTCCAGCTTCCGAGCATCCCCTGGCTCCAGCCTCCAAGCGTCCCCTGGCTCCAGCCTCCAAGCGTCCCCTGGCTCCAGCTTCCGAGCGTCCCCTGGCTCCAGCTTCCGAGCGTCCCCTGGTTCCAGCTTCCTAGTGTCCCCTAGGTTCCTTTCCGAGTGTCCCCTAGTTCTGAGATGTCCCGAGTCTGCCCCCTTGTGGTTCTGTTTTTGGATTCCTGAGTTCTCCCTCCTTCAGTGCTGTAGCACGGTGTTTCCGTTGGCCGGTGTGCCCCGTTTTTCCCCCCCTGTCTGGTTCCCCGTTTATTTAATAAATCATTATTTTGGATCCTCGCTCCTGGCGTCTCTCCCCTTTTGTCTCCCCCCAGTTCCGAGTCAGTTCCTGAGTCCAGTGTTTCCGAGGTTTCCTTAGTTCCCAGTGTGTTCCTAGTGTTTTTCTCCAGAGACCCCACCCCCACCCTCTTAACACCCCCTTAAGCACCAGCAAGAAAAAATCTCTGGTGCCACCACTGTTGAGCACTCAGCAGTCTAACCGCGTTAGTCATTTGATGAAATAAATCTGGTAGCGAAAAAATATTTAAAATTTCGCCATCACAACCCTCAACCTTACAATGCAGTCCCATAGGTTCAAACGTATAGCATTGTTCAGATTTGTCAAAATATGTTGAAATTCATGTTCTTACATTGGTAGCTGTCCAGACATAAAAACCTATTATAGCTTTTAATCCGCAAATCAAGCAAGCTTGGACAAACGTCATTAAAGGTGGCAGCTAAGGATATTTGCAAATTTGACAGCTTTTTTTTAACTCAAGATACAGTGCTATAAATTGTGTAGTAGAACAAAAGAAGTGCCCCCACTGGTTATCATGCACTAATCTAACAGAGCAGTAAGTATTTTAACCCATTAGCCCTCAGACCATTGTTATGAGAAAATTATAGACACAGACAGCCAGTGGTCTGAAACTTCCAGAAGATGGATGCGCATGGTAGCCAAGGGATAAATGTTTATGAGGAGGAATTGTTTCATTGGTTTCTGATGGGGGGGGGGGGGGGGGGGTGTTGGATTTTGTCAATGAAACAAAGGCGTTTTGGAAGTGAATTTATCACACATATACGGGCTCACACAGCCCAGGAAATCAAAAAGATATAATAGAGTGAACAAATGGGGAAGGAGACCTAAAATGGAAGGAAGTAGTAAAACTGCAGTAAAAGCAAATGCAACCGTGCCAAGGAACGCAGGGAAATTGGGGCTGTCCAGAATTGTTTATTTAAATTTGCACAATAATAACCAAGAAAAAATTCTGTAAAATATCCATTTTTGGTTACACAGTCATATTGTTTGAACCTGCTGACTGTTTAGGCGTCTGGCTGTAACTGTATTTTTTTTGATGCTGGTGAGGCTTGGTCACAGCTCTGCAGTGGTAGAAGAAAACAAATTTTTTCACTGACAGACAAAAAGGTATATTTCCAGCAGTGTTACTCAATTTAGGTAATGTGATCAGCAATTCTGACTATCTAAGAGCAATCTACTAAGTGTCACCTTTTAAACAAGACCATGATTATGCCTGTAAGTGGATCAAGAACAGAAAGCATTTTAGTTTGGGAGGAAATACACTCAAAAAAGGACAGCACTTTAAAGGATTAAAGTTGGAATTCGAATTACACTGCTAAAATACCACTGCCACAGTTTTGTTGCCTGTGGATCAATTCAGCATGGCACATAGCATAGGGCTGCATGGGCGGCCCCCGCAACTATGGGCCCCCGCGGGCCACCCACCAAAAAAGTATGCGGGTGCGGGGCAAGCATAAATTTACTGCGGTTGCGGGTATGGGTGTTTGTACAAAAAAAAATATTTCAGAGTTAAGTGGGGGTTTGGAAAAAAAATTGTGAGCCCACGGCAAATTTACCAGCCGCAAGACACGGGTTCATTATATACTGAGTACAAATGAAAACGCACCACTCACGAAATCTGGAATAGCTCCACGGATTGATATGTGAAGTATATACGTATGATGCATTTGAGATAATGAATGATTTAAGAAGACATGTAACCATTATTCAATTTCATTCACGATAATGTTAATCCGCGAGAGAGGTTTAACTGGTGTAGGGGTCAAACAGGAAAGTCAATAACGGGTGTGACCGCCATTTGCATTGACACATGCGGTGCATCGTCGTTGCATGGAGTTGATCAGTCTCTGGATAGTGTTCTGAGGGATAGCATTCCTCTCCTGAACAAGGGCGACCTCCAGTTTCTCGGATGTTGTCCATCTGGCGTCGACTTGAAAGACGTCGTCCAATTTCATCCCATAAGAGCTCGATAGGGGAGAGGTCAGGTGGCAGAGCTGGCCACTGAAGCACGGGGATGTTCTGCTGTGCAAGGACACCCTTGCAGTGTGTGCCCTAGCGTTGTCCTGTTGGAACATGTGGACATTGTGGTGTTGGTTGAAGAACGGCACAACATGGTTCTGCAGCACCTGGTCCTGGTAGTAGACGCCGTTCACCCTTCCTCTGCAGATATGGAGAGGGGTTCTGTGACGTTAGCTTATTCCACCCCACACCATAACGCTGCCACCACCCCAACGGTCCGTTTGAACGACACAATCGGCGTTATAACGTTCACCATGTCTCCGCCAAACACGTATACGGCCATTGTTCCTTAAGTGAAATCGTGACTCGTCAGAAAAGATGACACCGTGCTATTGTCGTAGTCGCCAATTCTGGTGCTTGTTTGCCCACTGTAGACGCTGGTTTCGGTGACAATCCGTCAATATGGGGCCGAAATGAGGACGTCGTGCACGCAGGCCTGCAGCTCGCTGACGGTTCCGTACGGTGTTGGGGTGAATGAATCCACGTCGTCCTTGGACTTCAGTAGCCGTTCTTGTCGCTGGTAGTGTTCGGTCTCGGACATGATCCCGTACGATCTAACAGTCCCGACGTGCCGTTGTCACACGTTGTTGACCCGGTCGAGGACGGTTCCAAGTGCTCCCCGTTTGCAGAAACCTTTGATGGAGTCTTGCGATCGTTGTGTCTGCGCAGTGTACGTCTGGCAATTTCCCTGGTGTTGGCGCCAATTTGAAGCATACCTATGGCATGTTCCCGTTCAGGGGCTGTAAGTCGCGGCATAGTGTCGACGTTTCACAAGTGTCAGTGAAGAAGTGAAATTTTATTCGGATTCACATACTTTTCAAGGCAATGTGTGCACAAATTCAGAGTGAAATTCATTTTTCCCGTGGTGTGCGTGCAAGATGTTGCGTTTTTGCAAAAAAAGTGCCTAGCTTTACAATTAACTTAAAATTCTCGCATTTTTTGCACCTGGCATGTCGGGTGACGTCACCGTAGTGTTGCTGTTGTATAAAAATGATATTGAAGTTCATTTAAACTTAAATATTGACTATTTTCAAGTGGTGCGTTTTCATTTGTACTCAGTATATCTCAAGCTCAAGTATGTCACATTCACAACAATAAATGTCATTCTATACAATAAGTGAGCACAACAAAATAACCACTATGAGAGGTATATTAGCCTATAGTGCGTGTTTAACCATTTTGTTGTCTTACCCACACAAATTAGGAAGGTACTCAAAAAATATGGCTTCTTATTCTAATAGCCAGTATGGCTTCTTTTCAGAGTAGACGTCATAAATGAGTGCTAAATACTACTTACATGTATTGTCAATTGCAATCAAAATAGCAATTAGCCACCCCAATGCTGTCAGCTGTTAACTCCTTTCCATTTGTAATCAATTATGTCAATTGCAATTCTCTCTTTGTTGTCTTTTAAAATTTTGCTTATCCTGCAATTGAGCACAGTCCAAATGCCAATTATCACTCAGATAGAGGCTGTATGTGTGATGATGTGCCCAGCAACGAGTCGCGAGAACCAAGCAGTACAGTAGATGTGATTTTAAGCGATTTTATTATAAACCCCCGCAGGGCAGAAGGCGAAGATACAAAGTCCACAATCCAAATATCACAATTCAGTTGGGCAAAACAGAGTCGAAAACCAGGGCAGCCATCACAGTACTCGTGGTCGGGCAAAAATTGGTTCGGTACACAGGCACAGGAATGTCAGAGAAGCAGAGGCCAAAATCCAGTGGGCGTAATCCAAATCGTTAATAGGGCAGCAAACACAAGACTTGTAGTCGGGCAGAAAAGGGTTCAAAAACACAGATGCAACAATAATCCAAAACACAAAGCCAAAAATTGTAAACAGGGACGGTCCAGTCAGAATAGAATCACTGAGAGTACAAGGCGAGGAAAAGCGAGGCACAAGCAAACTGAGAGAAATGTTCTGACAAGGAAATGCTGTGAGAAGACCCCTAATATACACATACTGGAAGTCACATGCTAAACAGAACGCAGGTGCAGGAAGTCAGACTAATTACAAAGGAGCAGACATGAAGGAGAACCTAATGAAATGGGCAAAAGCCAAAACGTGGACGGGGATCACAAGACAGCCTATAGACAGAACAAACAGATCCAGTTAGGGATTTCTATGTGCACAGAGTGAGTGGCAGAACAGTGATTAGACAGGTGCAGAGAATCTGCTAGAAGCACAGCAAAGTAAATTGAGTGAAGAAAAGAGGCGGAGACTAGAACAGGGCGAATGCTGAGAGATCGTTAGTCAATTAGTAGAGTGCAGCTATACAATCCCTAGTGCTTGGTAGTAAGTAAGTATTATATACAATGTTAGTTAAGATTAGTAACTTTATCAAAAACAACAAACTGTTAGTATGGGTTAGTAAAACAGAAAAGCAAGGCAAAGGAAGTTAACGAGATGGTAAGGAGTGGTTGAAATCCGAAACCATTAAATCACCCGAAAGTGAGCAGACACATGACTGAAGACCAGACACGGGGAGACAAAGAGCAATGCATGGCAAAAACAAAAACATGGACCGGAATGTAACTGTAGGCATGGAATATGGCAAAATACAAAACACGGCAAAACTGAACTAGACAAGACATGAACATAATAAGGCATCAAAATCACAATACATAATACAAGGCATGGTCAGGCAAAGCAGAGATCGAAATCCAAACAAGACAGAAAATAATGAAACATGGCAAAGCAGATCAGAATCACAACAGTATGAGCTTACTTTTTAAGCAATTTAGATCACATACACAGCATGCAATTTACATGTACAGGCATTGCATCTTGGTTTAATATAAGTTTTGTTTCTTGATCTTGATGTGACTATTTGTCAAATGTAGCCGAAAGAATCAATGTTGATGCTTGATTTTTTTTTGAGATATCAGAGTACTTGATATATGTAAATACTATGTACTTACAATTAATAGGAGTCATCTATTTACTTATCAGACAGAAGTATCAAAGGGCACTGCTTCCAATGTACATATCATTAGTTATTTATGAATAAACAATTCAAATGAATCTTATTGTTGTCCATTCAAAAAAACTCATATCACAGGCAATCCTGGCATTCCATTAACTAGGTAATGCATATGCACGGGTTTAAGTATGTAAGATTTTGAAACTGCGGGTAACTGCGGGTGCAGTCATGGTACATGTGGGTGTGGGCTAGTACTTGCAGGTGTGGGATGGGTGCGGGCTCAAATCTTGAAAAAATGTGGGTGTGGTGTTATGGCCCCAATTTGTTATTACATTTAAAACAACACAACAGCAACAGCAAGGGATGACAGACACAGTTTTAAAAACTTAAACACATTTAATTAAACACAACAACTAACTAAACTGACCAAGATTGAATAGGGAAAAAAAAAAAATATTTACAGTCCCTTTTTGTGGGGTGGCTTGGTGATGTCCTGGATAATGAAAATGCTCAAACACAGGCAAAGAAATCCACAAAAGAAACGTCACAGGTCTTGAACAGAATGGCAGGTCTGGTCATCTTGCAATTTCTCCTACGACTTTACTGTCTCAATTCTTTTCCTTATATACTCTTTTGCAGACCCCACCCACATTTAGACCTCTTTTTTTTAACTTTCTGAGACTTGCCCCAGACATGTCCAGGACATGTCTAAACATGACTCCAGTCTGAGCTTAACAAAAAAAAAGGTAAATACTGCCATCTAGTGGCCTATATTCACATTACACCTCCATTCCAAAAGGGAAAAATTTTGACTCATAAAGGCAAAATTTTTCTTTTCAATACAAAATGGTTAAATGAACACTTGTCTATATATACATATCATACAATATTCAAACACATGATATATATATACACATTCAAACACGGGATAAGCAATCAGCAATTACATTGTCTGTACCCTTCACATGCTTAATTTCCAAGTCAAACTCCTGTAAAATCAAACTCCAATTCAACAATCTCCGATTCTTGTTTTTCATCTTACTCAAAAACGTTAAGGGATTGTGGTCAGTGTACACAATCATTGGCTTTTGTCCTGTACAAACATAAACCTCAAAGTGTTCTAAAGAAAGGACCAGAGCCAACAGTTCCTTCTCTATTGTGGAATAGTTCCTTTGGTGGCGATTGAACTTCCTGGAGAAGTATGCCACGGGATGCTTAATGTCATCAGAGTCACTTCTCTGTAGGAGCACAGATCCACAAGCTTGGTCGCTAGCATCGACCGCGATGGAGAACGGTTTGTTAAAGTCAGGAGATTTGAGCACGGGGAAGTGACACAGCAGAGACTTCAGGTGATCGAAGGCTCTCTGGCATGCATCATCCCAGGTGAACTTTACGCCTTTCTTCAGTTGGTTAGTTAGACTGAGAGCAATATCAGCAAAGTTCTTGCAGAACTTGCGGTAGTACCCGATCATTCCAAGGAAGCGGCGCAAAGCTTTTTTGTCGTCAGGAACTGGAAAGTCCATGATGGCTTGGACTTTAGCATTTATGGGTGCCACCTTACCCTGGCCTATGACGTAGCCAAGATAGGTGACAGTAGCACAACCAAAGTCACTCTTGCTCAGGTTAACAGTCAGGTTAGCCTGGGTCAGGCGCTGGAACAACGTCTCTACATCGTTTAGATGTTCTTCCCAGGAGTCACTCCGTGTGATCAGGTCATCGATGTACGCACCCGTGTGTGGCAATCCGGCGATTGTAGACTGTATCATCCTTTGGAACGTGGCTGGGGCATTTTTCATGCCAAAGAGTAGGACTTCATACTGGTACAATCCAGATGGTGTGGCAAAAGCAGAGATGCTCTTGGCCCTCTCAGTTAAAGGCACACACCAATAACCCTTCAATAAATCAATCTTGGTCAGAAACTTTGCTTGCCCTACACTATCAATACAATCATCAATCCTAGGTATTGGAAACACATCAGTTCTAGTTACAGCATTGACTTTGCGATAATCTGTACAGAATCTAGTACTTCCATCAGGTTTTGGAACTAGCACACAGGGTGAACTCCAATCGGAGTTGGAGGGTCTGATAATATCATGTTCTAACATGTACTCAACCTCTTTCTCAGCAATCTTTCTCTTTTCAGGATTCATCCGGTATGGATGCTATTTTATTGGTTTGGCATCACCAACATCTACATCATGAGAGGCTATAGTAACTCTCTTTGGAACATCAGGAAACAAATCCTCATATTTCTTGATCAACCTTTCAAACTGATCTCTCTGTGAGGGTTCTAAGTGCTGGAGTTTTACATCAAGATTTTGCAACACTTCAATGTTTGACAATTTACATGAAAGAACTTCAGCTTTAATTCTTGGTTCATCATCTTGAAACTCCCCCTCATCTTCACACATTTTGACCATTGGAGAATCTGAAGTGACAGCTGCAACCCTAGCATTTCTGTCATGATAAGGGTTTAGCCTGTTAATATGACACAATTGTTTTGTTTTTCTCCTATCTGGAGTCTTCACAATGTAATTGAGATCATTGAGTTTTGTCAGAATTTCATAAGGACCATGAAATCTAGCCTGCAATGGATTGGACTGCAAGGGAAACAACACAAGGACCTTTTCTCCTGGTTTAAACTCACGGCTTCTAGCCTTATGATCATACCAAGTTTTCATTTTTCCCTGACTTGATTTCATGTTCTCTTTGGCAAGGTCACAAGCTGCACGCAATCTTTCCTTGAACTTGCTAACATAGTCTAACAGACTGATATGCGGCTCTTTCTCTTGCCATTGTTCACTCAATAATAGCAAAGGTCCTCTCACTTCATGACCAAACACTAGCTCAAATGGACTGAATCCAGTAGACTCCTGCACTGCTTCTCTAGCTGCAAACAACAGCAAATGAACCCCTTCATCCCAGTCTTTCTCATGGACATAACAATAAGTCCTCATTATTGTCTTGAGAGTGGAATGAAACCGCTCTAAGGCACCCTGACTTTCTGGATGATAGGCACTAGAAAGAATCTGCTTTGCACCTAGTTCATACACAACCTGCTGAAACAATCCTGAAGTGAAATTGCTACCCTGGTCTGACTGAATTTCCCTGGGAAGGCCAAACAACGTGAAGAACTTTATCAAAGCCTTCGAGATTGCAGTTGCCTTGATGTTACGTAGAGGTATGGCTTCGGGGAATCTGGTAGATGCACACATGATTGTCAACAAGTACTGATTTCCAGATCTAGTCTTGGGTAATGGACTAACGCAATCAACAATGACCCTAGAGAATGGCTCCCCAAATGCTGGGATAGGCTGCAATGGAGCTACAGGTGGGTCTAACTGGTGTTTTCCAACTACCTGACAAGTGTAACAGGTTTTGCAAAAGTTGGAAACGTCTTTCCGATGCCCAGGCCAAAAAAAGTGTTTCGTGATCTTATCAACAGTCTTGTTAACACCAAGATGACCTCCTAAAGGTAAACTATGAGCCATTGTTAAGATCTCATTCCTATAGACCTTCGGAACAACAATTTGCCTGACCACTGCCCAATCTGCATTGGCAGGGATATCAGGAGGGCGCCACTTCCGCATCAACACACCATCCTTGAGATAATACCCAACTGGAACTGCGTCTATTTCTTTATCAGGAAGGGCTCTCCTCCTTAATACACAAATTTCAGGATCATTAGTTTGCTCCTCAATCAACCGCTTTCTGGACAGAGACAAGTCTCCAGACACATCAGAATCACCAGACCCATCCGGCTGGCTGAATAGAGAACTGATAAAAGTATCTGATAAGTCCTCAAACGGAAAAACCATAGTAGGCCAATCAGAGTCATGAGGCGAACCACCTGAGTCCTGACTATTCAATGTGCTGGACGGCACCACTACATCTTCTTCTTTAGCCTTCTTGGCCATAGCACAAGTCACTGCGCAAGAAGGATACAGAGATGGGTCCTCATCCCCATCTTCAGTGCTCGGCTGTGAAGTAAGATGTACAGGGGGAACTACTTTTCCCCCAGCCAGGTCATTGCCTAGCAATAGAGAAACACCCTTTATAGGTAAACTTGACATCAGTCCCACCTTTACCTGTCCTGTAACTAAATCTGACTTCAAGAATATAGAGCGCAGGGGTACAGATACAGTCCTCCCTTCAATACCTTGTACAAGTATGAAATCCCCTGAAGCGGTCTCATCACGAAACTCCAAGGAGTCCATCAACAAAAGTGACTGAGAAGCTCCGGTATCCCTTAGGATATATATGGGGACAGGAGTAGTATGCTCATTCAGAGCCACAAATCCCTCTGACACAAATGGAAGAAATTCCTCCCTCACAAAGTCAGCTGTATTAGGCTTTTTAGCCCCACAAGAAGCAGGCAATTTAGCAGATCGATTATCTACTACAGGGGTTTCTAACCTTGTTTTCACAAAGGCATTTGGTTTGGTATCCTTTTCTTTTTCTTTCTTAGCTTTAAGGAACCAACAGTTAGTTGTAACATGACCAGATTTCTTGCAATAACTGCAAACTAGACCACTTTTGCCACTGTCAGCTTCCACACTTTGATCAGACCTGTTACTGGATTTCTGAGCACCATCACCAGATTTGTCTTTGGGTGAGGAATCTTGGGTATCACCATAACCCTTTTTCTGAAATTGGGACCATCTATTGTTACTGCTAGACTGAAATTTGGACTTATGTGTGAGAACATATTCATCTGCAAATTTGGCAGCTGATTGCAAATTCAGTGCTTGCTTCTCATTAAGGTAGGTCTTAACATCATCTTTAACACAGTTCTTGAATTCTTCAACTAACACCATCTCTTTTAGTGAGTTGAAATCATCCTTGACCTCCATAGAAGTACACCAGCGCTCAAAGCAAACCTTCTTCTCATTAGCAAATTCAACATAAGTCTGATTTCCAGATTTCTTCAGACCTCTGAATTTCTGTCGGTAAGCCTCTGGAACCAACTCATAAGCTCTCAAAATAACCTTTTTGACAACCTCATAATCAGAAGAATCATCTGCAGACAAAGCCGAATAGGCTTGTTGAGCTTTACCCTTGAGGACAGTTTGCAACATCAGAGGCCAGTGTTCCTTTGGCCACTGGCAACTCTTTGCTACCTTTTCAAAACAATGGAAATAGTTGTCAACATCCTTTTCCGAAAATGGAGGCACCAGTTTTACCTCCTGACTGGCACAAAATTTATTTTTAGTTTCAATTTTAATTTTTAGTTGCTCCATTTGGAGTCTTTCTTCTCTATCGAATTTCTCTAATTCAAAATCTCTCTGTCTTGCAAATTTTTCTAACTCAAATTCTCTTTGTTTTTCTTTTTCTTCCCTCTCAAATTCTCTTTGTTTCTCTTTTTCTTCCCTTTCAATCTCTAGTATTTTTAATTTAAGTTCCATTTCTATATTTGGATTTTCCACTGGAAACTGTTCCAGATCTCCTGGTGCAAACACATTTTCATCAATGTAATATTCAACTATCTCTCTAGCCAGTCTTGCTTTTCGCATGGCTGGTTTTACCTCTGTCAGCTCCAAATGTCTGCATATTTCCAACAGTTCTGTCTTTTTAAAAGACTTCAAAACCCCTACGGTTGGTGATGCCAAGAAATCATCCATTGCTGTTGTCAATATATTTATATAGGAAAATTCACAAAAACAATTTTACAATCTGAAATGTTAGATTTTTAATAAATGACTCACAAAATGGTCTATCCCGGACCTTGAGCCCCCAATTTGTTATGGCCCCAATTTGTTATTACATTTAAAACAACACAACAGCAACAGCAAGGGATGACAGACACAGTTTTAAAAACTTAAACACATTTAATTAAACACAACAACTAACTAAACTGACCAAGATTGAATAGGGAAAAAAAATATATATATTTACAGTCCCTTTTTGTGGGGTGGCTTGGTGATGTCCTGGATAATGAAAATGCTCAAACACAGGCAAAGAAATCCACAAAAGAAACGTCACAGGTCTTGAACAGAATGGCAGGTCTGGTCATCTTCTTGCAATTTCTCCTACGACTTTACTGTCTCAATTCTTTTCCTTATATACTCTTTTGCAGACCCCACCCACATTTAGACCTCTTTTTTTAACTTTCTGAGACTTGCCCCAGACATGTCCAGGACATGTCTAAACATGACTCCAGTCTGAGCTTAACAAAAAAAAAAGGTAAATACTGCCATCTAGTGGCCTATATTCACATTACAGTGGGCTGAAACCCCGCACGTGTGGGGCAGGGTGGGGGTAGAGAAGTTGGCCCACGCAGCCCTATGGCAGATAGTAAGCAAAATAACGGGGGCAAATTACATTCTTGGTGCTCCTAATAAATAAATTGTCACGTCCTAAGTATTCTTTGTTGTTTTACTCCTCAATCCAGCCATTTTTGATTCTTTTTCCTTCTATTTATGTCATCAGTTCAATTAGTTCAGACAATTCATTCAGTAATTGTCTTATGCATTGCCTTCCTCCTGTACTTCCATCCCTATCTGTTCCCTATTGGTAATCGTTGTTGCGTACGTTTAAGTTCCTGGCCTCGATTCCTTCCCTGCTGCATTGTTCTTCCTCCACCTGTTAGCCTCAGAGCTCAAAACCATCCATTCTTGTTTTTCAAGGACGACTAATAATCACATAATTAGGGACATCTCCCTGGGCTATCTAGCTCCTGTTTGGCAAGTTGGCCAGTCCCTCCATGCTGGCGTTTGAGGCTGGGTACTGCCCTGTGTGCCCTGTAGATAGATAGACCAACAGGTAAATAAACAAATGTCACAAAGTGCTTTACAGAAACAAGAATAAAAGTATGATGAAAATGAAGATCAATATAAAACATAATGCACAGAGTATACCAATTTAAGATAAATACTAAATACGAGCAGAATGCTGTGAATGGGTAACATGATAGGTAAAAATAAATATCACTAAAATCACACAGCAGCAATAAAAAACATAAAAACATATAAGAATCATCTTTCACTTTCTATTCATAATTTTTAGTTAAGAGTGAGGGCCACAAACTTAAAAAAATCTTCACGAAAATTCAGCAATGAAATTATTTTTGAAATTATTATTTTTTAATTATACTGAGAATTGAAAAATGGCTGGGAGTAAAAACAATACATTTCTGCGATCATAATCTCCTTGACCACAAGTCTATTTCATGTGACATTGCTTTTCAAAATTATCTACTCTCTCTGAGCTAAATCAGACAGCTCTCCAAGTGGCTCTCCATGCTGTCAGAGCCCTCTAAATAGCGCAGTGTCAACAGTTAATGAGCCAGACCCTGATTTTTCTGATATCGGCACCAAATTAGGGCCAATTGCTATCATTAATATTTTGAAAGCCCAATATCTGCCGTCTTCAAAAATGTATGAAAGCAGTATTGATCTCATTGCTTTAACAAAAAAAGTGCCACTTTAGTGACCCCCTCCCCCACCTCAAATATGGCCATTATTCAGTGTATGGTTTTTGGATACATGCCAACCATACACAAGCATCCCAGCATCCATATACTGAATGACATTCAAATGTAACACAACAATACAATGTGACATGTGTGGCATGAATTGATATTGAAAAATAAAAACGACAAAAGTGCCAATGCTGCATTTTCCAACTTGCTGATATAAATTTAATAGTGTCAACATTGAAGATATCAGCACAGAATGAAGGTGCATCATTTCATTATTTCTCCTCAAAGATGAAAGAAAATATTACAGTTCCCAATTAAAGCAAACCAGTCTTTTCAAAATCATTAATAGTCATATTTGTCTTCGGTGACGGCATTGCTAGAAACTTCTACGTCATTGTTTGTATCTTGTGGCTGGTTATTGCAAGATCTTAGTTTACACATATCTGAACATTTCAGTCCATTCGTCAAACATGTAAACGTGGGTAAGTTACATGTTTTAGAGGAGTTGCAGGACAACAATTCACGGACAGCTTCTGGTGTGGGAGAACCATCTATCCAGTCAATGACGAGTACATCACAAGCATCAACATCTTCCACCCATGGGATGTCTGATTCGCACTCCAAAGCCTTTCTCAAGATGGTACATTGGTAATTTTTCCTTGCTATGTGCTTGTAAAGGCCATCTTTGCATGGTGGTACATATTTGTGTATCCGGACAGCTCAGTTATATTGACGAGCTTCCACCATTGACGGAACTTTCGACCAGGATGCCAGATTCTAGGCAAAGATCTGCGTCTTGGAATGTCTTTCCAAGAATCACTAGCAAATTGCAGATAATGTGAAATATTCTCATCCTCACAACTATGCCTTGATATAAGTCTTTGTTTTTCTAAAAAACTTCCATGACTTTGGCATAGGTGGCTTGGTCAAAAACCAACACAACATGTTGAACAAGTAAATCAACCATGATACTCTTACTTCGCTTCAGAATCTCTGCAGCTCTCGCATTTCAGTTGCCGCTGTATTAATTGTTAGTAAGTATCATAAAGTGTCATTAGTGATCTCTAAACCTTAGCGAACAGTCATATGAAATCCTGTCCAGCTGCTTACTGATTGATGTCCTTCCTCAGATTGACACAGAATAACCTAGAGTAGGTTCTTCCTAAAGGCTTCTGTGTCTGCTTCGTTGTGATCGTGTGTACTGGATTTCAGTAAGCCAGGTCTAACTCTTTCACCACTGTCATACATTGGTAAGTTCAGGCCGTCAATGAAAAGACTTCTCTGCTTGGGCCTGATTGCAAACTGCTCCTGCCTTTGTTTTAGATGGGGACTATATACAGTGAATTGTATAATGCCATTTACTCTGTGACTCCTGCCTCCACCAGTTGCTGTGTCTTTCAGGACATCAATGTTGTCCCATGCCATAGTGGTGAATAAGTATGGGAAGATGTTTATTGGGAGCAGCTTATGACTCTCTCCTGCAGCAGCAAGTTTCTTCAGACAAAGCGCAGTTTTTTCTTTGACTTGCCAGCATGATATTGCATGGCAAAGCCAATTCAGAGCAGTCATCAGTTCAAAAATTTTCAGCTGGAGCCTTTACAGAATCTGCAAGCAGGATTTGTTTGAGAGGCTTCTGATTGCAGCAACTCACAGCATATATCATATCTTAGGCAAATGACAAAATGAGCCACTGGGCTCCTTCATTAATAGCTGTTGGTTCTTGTTGAGCAGTTAGCAAGCAAAGCAGAAACCTTTTCAAAGGCAGGGGATTTGAAATTATTGTTTTCCAAGCGATGAAGGCATCTATGGAAACTCTTGCAGTGTTTTGTCTTCTTTGATGGTATTACGAAGAAATGCTGCTGCACTGTCAAGTTGTGAATATTCTCCTTTATTTAATTGCTGCAGTATGGAGTTATTCTAGTGCCAATAAGTCAGGAATAAATAGAACATGTTTTATAAATACATTAGGATTTGCAAACAAATAATTTGATTTGCAAATGGCCCATGGTATACACAAATAGGTGCACAATGATTTACAAATACGAAACACGCACCTCAAATAAAGAGAATGGTTTCTGCAAATATAAGACAATTTTGACAAAATGTATTTTTTGTTTTACAAATAAAAATGCTATTTGAAAATAAATGATGGAAATGTCCCATAAATGTTAACCTAAAAATGAAGAAAAATAAATAAGCATTTACCTTTCAGATTGTTCAGCTTTTACAACTACAACACATTTTTGACAAGTACAAAGCAGGGGCTTCATTTGTGGGTCTCCCCCTTTTTGGTACTTTGCCTACGCCTGCATGATCCACAAATGTTACACAACAAGAAACCGCAGAATTTGCAATGAGACAGTAGATTGCGCTAATAACACATCTGACCACCCTCTTGCATTTTTGAACTCGTCCGGCTGGTAAGTGAGAAACGCAAGGTCATGCAACCATGGCTAAACAAGTGATATGACCTGTGCAAAAGTTCTAATTTGTTTTGATGATGTTAATCTCATCAATGCCATTTCCCACGAGTAAGCATTTGTATTATTTAATGTGTATTTCGTGGTCAAGAAACTTTGGTTAACGATAGTCTCTGCATGCACCATGTGCTTACCACCAAGGCTAAGTTTTGTTGTTTATCTTTCTCATCGTTTAGGGAAGACAATACAACATTCATATTGAAATGTTTCAGTCTTGCTACTCAATGAGATCTTCACTGTTGGTAACCAAAGATATTGTTATTAGGTTGGCATGTGTACATTTTGCTTAGCTAGTTAGGGTACAGCTTTGACTAGTGTTAACCATAGACTGTATGGCACTAACTAGCTCTTGCTTGGTCTGGAGCAGGGATGTCCAATCTTATCTGTAAAGGGCGGGCAGGCATGCAATGTGGGTGCAGGTTTTCAATTTAGTGCAGTGCTACAACACCTGAATTATCTAATTAATTAACTCATCACTATTCATCTGCTTTTCCACCAGACGCAAAACAAATTTTTCGCACGACAGATTACATTCAAAGTCAATGCAAAAACACGAATACACACGAAATGCGTACGTGAAACTCATGCCGCTATTAACTAATTTTTTGAGGGTAAATTTAAAAATTACAAATGGAAAATTGTCCACTGGCTGTCGACTTGAATATAGTCCACGTCTAACTTACATGGTTGACGACCTCATGAAAACTTTGGTTTCAGAATCATTTTAAAACTAATGTGTTTAGCATAGATTGCTTACCCTTACAGGCTGCCTATGACTAAATGCACTATTTCTTTTGTCTAATAGGGATGATGTGTTCAAGTGGTTACCTCCAGTCATGCTCCAGACCAGAGGTGCCCAATCTTATCCGCAGAGGGCCACTGTGCATGCATGTTTTCAATTTAGCCCACCGGAATCCTCTAATTTATAAACTAATCATGGGGTTCAATTAAGACCTTGATTAGCACAACCCCAATTCCAATATAGTTGGGACAAAGTGTAAATTGTGAATAAAATCAAACGTAATGACTTTCAAATCACACCAGCCAGTATTTTATTCACAACAGAACCAGATAATAGCAAATGTTGAAACTGAGAAATTTTACAATTTTATCCATAAAATGAGCTCATTTCAAATTTGATGGCTGCTACAGGTCTCAAAAAAGTTTGGACAGGGGCCTGTTTACCATGGTTTAGCATCCCCTCTTCTTTTCACATTGAGTGGAGGCATTTGGGCAATGATGAGACAAGTTTCTTGGGTTTAGCCATTAGAATTTGATCCCACTCTTGTTTAATACAGACTCCCAGCTGCTGGAGAGTTTTGGGTCTCCTTTGACGGACTTTTCGTTCAATTATGCACCAAATTTTCTCAACCGGTGAAATATGAGGACTGCAGACAGGCCAGTTCAGCAAAAAGACTCTTCTACTATGAAGCCATGCTGTTGTAATAGCTGCAGTATGTACTTTTGCATTGTAGTGCTAAAATACACAAGGCCTTCCCTGGAATAGATGTCATCTGGAGGGGAGCATATGTTGCTCTAAAACCTTTTATATACCTCTCATCATTCATGGTGCTTTTTAAGACATGCAAGTGTCCCACACCATATGCGCAAATGCATCCTCATACCATCAGAGATGCTGGCTTTTGAACTGAATGCTGATAAGAGGAGGGGTGGTTTTCTCCTCTTTAGCCCGGAGGACACCACGCCCATGATTACCAGCAAGGATGGCAAATTTGGACTCATCTGACCACAGGAAACTTTGCTTCTGTCCATTTTAAATGAGCACAGAACACGGTGGCGCTTCTGCATCATGCTGAACAATGGTTTCCTCTGAGGGCCAGAAGATCACAGGCATCCAGTAAAGGTCTTCGGCCTTGTCCCTTACGAACAGAGATTTTTCCAGTTTCGCTGAATCTTTTGATGATGTTATGCACTGTCGATGATGAGACCTTCAAAGCCTTTGCAATTAGACGTTGAGGAGCATTGTTTTTTTGTTTTTTTTTCTAATTTGGCATCTCCAATCCCATCCGAATCTGGATTCCCAATTGGTGAACAATGTACAAGGCTTGCTTGTATGCGAGCCCTTGCTGTCAATTCAGGAGAGTGTAGACAGTTTGCGGCTCTACTCCGGAGCACGTACCTGTCAGCCTGCTGCTTCATATACACTCATTGGTTGAATCTTTGCAAGTTCAGAACAAGGGCGGTGAACACCCGGACATGAACAGGCTTAGAATCTTCCTGACGAGCGCCCTTCTGGCCAACAGGAGGCGCTTGAGCAACAAACAAGGCAACTTTTAGTCTCTCTTCTCGGCAGTCCCTTCCCAATTTGCGACCCTGTCACGCAATAGCCAATTGTGTGCTACTTGATAAAGCTGCCGACCGATACGAGGCGGGGATCTAACCCGCAACATGATAGTCACTTCTGCTTCGCAATGCGAATGTAAGAGACTCAACCTCTCTCAGACATCCCTTTTATATTCAATCATGTTACACACCTGATGCCAGTTAACTTAATTACTTGCTAAATGTTCTTTCAGCAGACTCTCTGATATATTAATTGCTTTTTCATCCTTTTTTGCCTGTGTCCCAACTTCTTTGAGACCTGTTGTAGCCATAAAATTTGAAATGAGCTTATTTTGTGGAAGAAATGTAGAATGTCTCTGTTTCAACATTTGAAATGTTATCTATGCTCTATTGTAAATAACATATTGGCTCATGTGATCTGAAAGTCATTGCATTTTGATTTTGTTCACAATTTACACTTCGTCCCAACTATTTCGGAATCTGACATGTAAATGTGGCTGGAACACAGTGTAAATGAAAGATCTCATTTTGCACCTCACAAAGTTATATTTCTATCCCTTGTGAACTTATTTAGTTGCAGTCTGAAACCTGTAAAAAATTACAGCACAGAATCTCATTATGATATCTGATCAAGTATATCAGAGCAAAATTAGAGAGGAATGTCTAGGTGGCTTCTCCAATTTGGCAATTCAGGTACCTCATGTACCATTTTAGATTTCTCAAATACTGTAAATCTCATTTAATTTCACTTATATGTCACAACAGGCATACATTCCATCCACATAAAACCAGTTTTTAATTTTTAGAATAAAAAAAATTAAAAATTATTTCTGCCAGTTTTGCAGCCGATACAATTTCCCATTCAAAGATAAAACATATACAGAAAATTAAGTTTGACTCCACAGCAGCAAATTTATTAAAACAAAAACAAATAAATAAAATTATAATAACAAAGGCAATGTGAAAAAATGGTAAGAAAAGTAAAAAGAACAAAATCCCCAGCAATTATTTATAGAAGAAAACTGCAATTTTTTTCTCTAGAAAATGTGTCTAGGCCAGGATTTGAATCCTGAAAGTCTATACCACTGTACTGCATTCTAACCACTGGGTCACACTAAATGCCAACTGGTATGAGGTCAAATTGCCTGTTGAACGAATGCGTCAAGAAAACCCGTACACATTCTGTCAAACACATTCTGACCCAAACATTCTGTCAAAAAATGACTCAGAATGATTAATATTTAGCTGATAATTATTCAGACAATACCACAAACAAACTAGTTATGCGTTTATATTGTCGCGCTATTCAAGTACATGCAAATGGCCCATGGACTCAGTTTGACGCACTGGGAACGCAAGGTTCAGGGTATGTTTGTGCGATTAAAGTGAGTTCGTTGGAAATGTCAGAACCCATATGATCAAATGGCTACTGGCATAGTCTTACTGACAGCATCACTAGCCAATCACAGAGAGGAAAGTACATTGCAAGCAAGCTGAATGCTAAGAAGCTGAGATCTTTGAAGCAATGCCCTGGGGAAAAAACATGCTCAGATACTGGAAGATCTAGCTTTGTTATAACACGGACACATTGACCTAACAATAGTGAGCACAGATCTGCCCTCGAACAGTTTCTTATTACAAAATACCAAAGGTAAGAAATGTCTTTTTTGCTTATGTCTGGAAATTGTAAATCGTTTGCCGGCTGTTCTTTGCAGGTGGTGTCGGTTTAAAATAGCAAGGGTCATGTCGTTGGATTCTGTGGACTTTCCTCTTTCATTTGAGGTTTTCTTAGTAAGCATAGCACAAATTTCGTAGAAATGCCAGCGACTCAGCGCTGATATAATTTTATCCTATATTTTGTTACATGGTTATTTACTTGCTTGGTGTTTCAATTGTGTTCGGTTGAGGTCAAAATGGTCAACATGAGCTTTTTGGCAAGTTTCTTTGCATAAAGTGGATATGCTGCCTGACAATGTTGCAATTAGGAAACATGCTATTGTTATTGTTCGTCACCACCACCCCAGTACTGGGGGCATTTGGGTTTAAGGGTTAAAACCTTTAATCTAACTGAGATCAATTTTTCATAACTCTCCAGGAGAAAAACACTACTACAGAAGACGGAATTCTTAGGATGTTAGGATTTAATTTCTAATGAATTATTCAGGTTGTTCTCACGACCTCGTATTGTCGCGCTGTTACATCTTTGCCTATAATGATTGAGCGGTGATAGCGACAAAGTATTGATATTTATTTTTAAAAAATGAATTGTGTGATTCTTAATTTGCAAAGCTTTTTGGGAACAGGTTGTGTGTTATCCAGCCTTAAAGCTTGAGTGCCTGTCTACTTGGGCATCATCCCTCATCCTACAAAGCCATTTCATCCAAGACCTTGTGGTGCCCTGAAGAAAAGGGTAAAATGGTGCCCTAAATTTAGAAAAATACCCCTAAAAACTGCTATTGGAAGTTGTGGAATACGTTTGATGAAATCTTTTTTTTTTGCAATTATGCAATTACGAATATAAGGTTGTATTTTGTGCATGTCCATGAAAGATAAAATGAGCTGTGTTACGAAAAATAATTCTTGACATCTTTGACACAAATTTATATATTTTTCAGTAGATATTGGAGTGAGGCATTTATAGAACAGAAACCTTTTTACATAACCTCAAGATAAACATCCTTTGTTGTAGTGCGCGCTCTGGGGTAATGGTAAAATTTAATGTACTCTGACGAGAAGTTAAAAGTCAGTGAGTTAGTTCATTGAAAGAATGATTTACAGTTTATCAAGACTAAACTCAAAATAACTTGAAATGGGATGTGAGGGAGAAAAGAGGCAGGCAGGTGGCTGGTAATGTGCTGCCGATATGGCAGTTTTTCTTATTCCGAGGGCGCTTGCAAGGTTGAGAAAATAATGGCCCTCATCACTCGCTGTCAGACATAAACCTCCTTCAAACACAGACACAGGCTTTACTTCCCTGTGAATCACAACACCCCAGTGGGTGGATATCAGAGAAAAGAGCCTATATGTTATAATCTCCCACTCCCACCATCCAAAACAAACAGTAAATTTGTCATAGAAGCATGCAGTTTGACCACAAAGCCATTTTGTGTGTTCAGTGCATAAATCTGTAGCACAAGAAAAAACACTGCTGCACAAAGTTCAGCCAAGTCTCAACCCATGTATGAAGCCCAATGCACAACCATTTTTGACTAGTAATTATAACCCTTTTCATTTTTTGCTCAGTGAAAAAAACCACTGAGGACACATTTTCTACTCTCCCTAAAAAATGCAGTCATGGTAAAATAATAATAGTCAACAACACCATTTAGCACCTAGTATGCTACAAACCTTTTGAGGTTTTACCCCTCCTCTCCAAGTTTTCAAGCAGGCCAGCCATTTTCTTGGCCATAACTTCACTAGAACAATGAACTTTCGTGCTGTCGTCCAGTGGAGGGCTCGGTTTTATGAAATGTCCATGACACAGGCAGGGAGAGCCTGGGGTCCATGATCTGGCTATATCACGACAGTTCATACTAAAACTTGTCATCAGTCCACGCAGCTGAAGCCTTTGTGGACATGCCTGTAGTTGAACAGAACGGACATTTATAGCAGTATCAGATCCATTTTTTTTTTAATTTGAAATTCCCAATCCCACCCGAATCTGGAATGCACAAGTTGCAAACGATGCTCGCCACCTTGCCCGTATGTGACCCAATGTAGCCATCTCGTGAGAGCGAAGACGGTTTGCAGCTCTCCTCAGAGGCATGTGCCCGTCAGCTGCTGCTTCTTATTACGTTCATAGCTCAAAGGTTCCCAAGTTCAGAACGGGGTTGGAGGATAGCTGAAAAAGCTAAGAATTTTACTGGAGAGCACTAGGCTGGCCAACAGCAGGCACTTCACCAACGAACAATTCTGTAATTCAATAATCCCAACCTGGCAGAGTCCCTCCCAGTTTATTTCCCTGCAGCGCACAACCAATTGTGTGCTGCTCTGAAATGGCTTTCGACCACTGCCAGCACTGGTACGACCAGGGCTCGAGGCCGGGTCATGGAGGTCACAACTGCTCCACAATGCAGTGCTTTAAAGGGCCCATGTCAATAGCTAATAGACATATAGATAGACATATAATGTAATGGCGAATTCTAGACTCTCCCAAGGCCCACGGAAAAGATCAGTTTCGTTACCAAACTGTGCATGCCCAGCTATGGACATATTTCTTCAACTGAGTGAGCTAACTGGGTAACCATCAGATCTTTTGTTACTCAGACACAGATGCAAAGGGAAGGATCCAGCCCCACCATGACAATGCCAAATTTGAAAACATGACAGGGAAAGGTGAATTTACCCAGCTGGGACTACCTGTCCTTGGAGGTAGTTACTAGTTGAGCATTCAATTGATATGATCCAGGGAGAAATTGGCTTGTGTAGAACCAACAGCTTTTGAAGAAAGACCACAAGTCCGCACGACCATTTTTGTCAAAGTTTTCATTTAAAGTCAAAAGACAAAGCTGCTGTCTTTGTTGGGTATGGCTCTGTTCTGGAAGTACTCTAGCCTTCCACGCAAGCTTATGTTTACACTGCTGGAAGGATAACTTCAAAACCACCTCCGGCAGCACACACTCAACAGATCCAGCAGAAATTGCACATTATTGATTTTGTAGTTTTTCTCAGTTGCTTTTGCACATTTCTCAGACCTGACTGAATGTCTCAAAACTACACATTCAATCTCCACAACATCTCATCGCTTTTTCACATCAAAAAAGTGGTTTCTTCTCCTTTCGAACTATTTGCAAATGCTGTGGTACATTCATACTAACGACCATGTACAATTTTCTGCTGTTTCCTACATTGTCAAACGATTATGATTTTGATCAAAACATTTTGTACTGTTTTCTTTTGAATAGCTTTACCCCCAAAACATCTTGCATAATTTCATCTGTTATGGCCCCAATTTGTTATTACAATTTACAACACATCAGCTACAGCAACAGCAAGGGTTGACAGAAACAGTTTTAAAAACTTGAACACATTTAATTAACAGACAAAGACTAATACTAACCTACAACTAATAACCAAGATTGGTTTACAAGAAAAACAGAAATATTTACAGTCCCTTTCTAATGGGGTGGCTTGGTGATGTCCTGGGTAAGGAAAAAAAATGCTCTAACACAGGCAAAAATCCACAAAGGAAACTTCACAGGTCTTGAACAGACATGACAGGTCTGGTCACATGTATCCTTCTCCTTGCAATTTCTCCTACTACTTTACTGTCTCAATTCTTTTCCTTATATACTCTTTTGCAGACCCAACCCACATTTAGACCTCTTTTTTTTTAATTTTCGGGGATTTGCCCCAGACATGTCCAGGACATGTCTAAACCTAGCTCCAGTCTGAGCTCAATAAAAGAAAGGTAAATGCTGCCATCTAGTGGCCTCTATTCACATCACACCTCCATTCCAAAAGGGAAAAATTTTGACTCATAAAGGCAAAATTTTTCTTTTCAATACAAAATGGCTAAGTGGACACTTGTCTATATATACATATCATACAATATTCTAATAAACACATGATATATATATATACATATTCAAACACGGGATAAGCAATCAGCAATCACATTGTCAGCACCCTTTACATGCTTAATTTCCAAGTCAAACTCCTGTAAAATCAAACTCCAATTCAACAATCTCCGATTCTTGTTTTTCATCTTACTCAAAAACATTAACGGATTGTGGTCAGTGTACACAATCATTGGCTTTTCCCCTGTACAACCATAAACCTCAAAGTGTTGTAAAGAAAGGACCAGAGCCAACAGCTCCTTCTCTATTGTGGAATAGTTCCTTTGGTGGTGATTGAACTTCCTGGAGAAGTATGCCACGGAATGCTCAATGTCATCAGAGTCACTTCTCTGTAGGAGCAAAGATCCACAAGCTTGGTCGCTAGCATCGACCGCGATGGAAAACGGTTTGTTGAAGTCAGGAGATTTGAGCACAGCTGTGACACAGCAGAGACTTCAGGCGATCGAAGGCTCTCTGGCATGCATCATCCCAAGTGAACTTTACGCCTTTCTTCAGTTGGTTAGTTAGACTGAGAGCAATCTCAGCAAAGTTCTTCCAGAACTTGCGGTAGTACCCGATCATTCCAAGGAAGCGGCACAAAGCTTTTTTGTTGTCAGGAACTGGAAAGTCCATGATGGCTTGGACTTTAGCATTTATGGGTGCCACCTTACCCTAGCCTATGACGTAGCCAAGATAGGTGACAGTAGCACAACCAAAGTCACTCTTGTTCAGGTTAACAGTCAGGTTAGCCTGGGTCTGGCGCTGGAACAACGTCTCTACATCTTTTAGATGTTCTTCCCAGGAGTCACTCCATGTGATCAGGTCATCGATGTATGCACCCGTGTGTGGCAATCCGGCGATTGTAGACTGTATCATCCTTTGGAATGTGGCTGGGGCATTTTTCATCCCAAAGGGTAGGACTTCATACTGGTACAACCCAGATGGTGTGGGAAAAGCAGAGATGCTCTTGGCCCTCTCAGTTAAAGGCACACACACCAATAACCCTTCAATAAATCAATCTTGGTCAGAAACTTTGCTTGCCTTACTCTATCAATACAATCATCAATCCTAGGTATTGGAAACACATCAGTTCTAGTTACTGCATTGACTTTGCGATAATCTGTACAGAATCTAGTACTTCCATCAGGTTTTGGAACTAGCACACAGGGTGAACTCCAATCTGAGTTGGAGGGTCTGATAATATCATGTTCTAACATGTACTCAACCTCTTTCTCAGCAATCTTTCTCTTTTCAGGATTCATCCGGTACGGATGCTGTTTTATTGGTTTGGCATCACCAACATCTACATCATGAGCGGCTATAGAAACTCTTTTTGGAACATCAGGAAACAGATCCTCATATTTCTTGATCAACCTCTCAAACTGATCTCTCTGTGAGGGTTCTAAGTGCTGGAGTTTTACATCAAGATTTTGCAACTCTTCAGAATTTGACAATTTACATAAAAGAACTTCAGCTTTAATTCTAGGTTTATCATCCCCCTCATCTTCACAAATCTCGGCCATAGGAGAATCTGAAGTGACACTGCAACCCTAGCATTTCTGTCATGATAAGGCTTCAGCATGTTAATGTGACACAATTGTTTTGGTTTTCTCCTATCTGGAGTCTTCACAATGTAATTGAGATCATTGAGTTTTGTCAGAATTTCATAAGGACCATGAAATCTAGCCTGCAATGGATTGGACTGCAAGGGAAACAACACAAGGACCTTGCCTCCTGGTTTAAACTCACGGCTTCTAGCCTTATTATCATACCAAGTTTTCATTTTTCCCTGACTTGATTTCAAGTTCTCTTTGGCTAGGTCACAAGCTGCACGCCATCTTTCCTTGAACTTGCTAACATAGTCTAACAGACTGATGTACGGCTCTTCCTCTTTCCATTGTTCACTCAATAATAGCAAAGGTCCTCTCACTTCATGACCAAACACTAGCTCAAATGGACTGAATCCAGTAGACCCCTGCACTGCTTCTCTAGCTGCAAACAACAGCAAATGAACACCTTCATCCTAGTCTTTCTCATGGTCATAACAATAAGTCCTCATCATTGTCTTGAGAGTGGAATGAAACCGCTCTAAGGCACCCTGACTTTCTGGATGACAGGCACTAGAAAGAATCTGCTCTGCACCTAGTTCATACACAACCTGCTGAAACAATCCTGAAGTGAAATTGCTACCTTGGTCTGACTGAATTTCCCTTGGATGGCCAAACAACATGAAGAACTTTATCAAAGCCTTCGAGATTGCAGTTGCCTTGATGTTACGTAGAGGTATGGCTTCGGGGAATCTGGTAGATGCACACATGACTGTCAACAAGTACTGATTTCCAGATCTAGTCTTGGGTAATGGACCAACACAATCAACAATGACCTTAGAGAATGGCTCCCCAAATGCTGGGATAGGCTGCAATGGAGCTACAGGTCGGTCTAACTGGTGTTTTCCAACTACCTGACAAGTGTGACAGGTTTTGCAAAAGTTGGAAACGTCTTTCCGAAGCCCAGGCCAAAAGAAGTGTTTCATGATCTTATCAACAGTCTTGTTAACACCAAGATGATCTCCTAAAGGTAAACTATGAGCCATTGTTAAGATCTCATTCCTGTAGACCTTCGGAACAACAATTTGCCTGACCACTGCCCAATCTGCATTGGCAGGGATATCAGGAGGGCGCCACTTCCGCATCAGCACACCATCCTTGAGATAATACCCAACTGGAACTGCGTCTATTTCTTTATCCGGAAGGGCTCTCCTCCTTAGTGCACAAATTTCAGGATCATTAGTTTGCTCCTCAATCAACCGCTTTCTGGACAGAGACAAGTCTCCAGACCCATCAGAATCACCAAACCCATCTGGCTGGCTGAACAATGAACTGATAAAAGTGTCTGATAAGTTCTCAAACGGAGAAACCATAGTAGGCCAATCAGAGTCACGAGGCAAACCACCTGAGTCCTGACTATTCAATGTGCTGGACGGCACCACATCATCTTCTTCTTTAGCCTTCTTGGCCATATCACAAGTCACTGCGCAACAAGGATACAGAGATGGGTCCTCATCCCCATCTTCAGTGCTCGGCTGTGAAGTAAGATGTACAGGGGGAACTACTTTGCCCCCAGCCAGGTCATTGCCTAGCAACAGAGAAACACCCTTTATAGGTAGACTTGACATAAGTCCCACCTTTACCTGTCCGGTAACTAAATCTGACTTCAAGAATATAGAGCGCAGGGGTACAGATACAGTCCTCCCTTCAATACCTTGTACAAGTATGAAATCCCCTGAAGCGGTCTCATCACGTAACTCCAAGGAGTCCATCAACAAAAGTGACTGAGAAGCTCCGATATCCGTTAGGATATATATGGGGACAGGAGTAGTATGCTCATTCAGAGTGGAGGGTGACACGGGAGTGGATTTTCATTCCTGTCCCGTCCCACTCCCACAGAGAAAATTTGTGTCCTGTCCCAATCCCGGGCCAGAGGGGAAAAAAAAATTCCTGTCCCGTCCCACTCCCAGTAAAGTGACTCCCACTCCCATCCCACTCCCATTCAAAATGACTCCCACTCCTGTACCGCTCCCATTTTTTTTTCCCTTCTAGCCTCTATGCATACACGATATTTGACTTGATCCCGATTATTTTAAGATTAAAACTGCAGACTACAAAGTATTAAAAAAATGCCAGCAAGAACAGTTCATCTGTGGTAATATAGGAAAGTTTAATTTGGAAAAAGAAAAAAAATGCACAAGATTCAAATATTAAATAAAAATACAACTGCCATTTCAGTCTGGTTTGCCACTCTGGATTTTATTTATTATTTGCCTATTTGCAAGAAAACACTGCCCAGAAAGCAGTCCATGTTATTGTAAGTGTGTATGTTGTGTGTATGTCGGATCATATAAAATGTATAAAATCATTAAGCTGTATCATACCCCTCAGCCTGAGTTTAGCTATGGCCCCCTACTTACGATGATGCCGAAAGAAAGCACCTTAATCGCGAAAACCTATATTAACACCCGACAGCAAAGTGCGAATACGATTTTATTAACAGCACTTGCAAAACCTGCCGGTATGTTTATAATGTTCAGTAGCGAGGCTAGATTAAAATAATCTGTTGGGCTACAGAGCATTCATATTTACTTGAATAAAATAACGCAATATCGGTTATTTCTACTTTATATTCATTGGATTTTGTTCGGTGTCACTAACTAGTTTATTATTTATATGATCAGTGCAGGATAAAAAAGCGGCGAGTGCAAGACCACAATCATTGTAACCAGCTCATTTTACCAGCCTCAGATATTTGAAAAAATACATTCAGTGTGCATTTATCTAAATGGCAGGCTAGACGAATGATTTGCCCAACAGTTTTGCTGAGAGCAAGGCAGGCATCTTCGATGTAAGTGCAGTATTCTGAGTATGGACTGCGCAGTCAGTGGTTCCAAGACCGTGCGTCGGTGCAAGGCTCGTAAAGACAAAAAAATGTCTCAAGATACTCCTTCAGTGGTTTGGTACAAGATCGCTGCACGCAAATGAGTTTCTGTCGGGGTCTGGAACTCAAGTGGTAATAAAAATTTCGCTTCCCGCTCCCGTCTGCTCCCGTTAACTTTTTACTCCCGTACCGTCCCAATCACGTGATTAATAGTAAAATTGACTCCCATCCCGCGGGAATCCTGTGACCCGTGGGATTCCCGAACAAATGTCAGCCTCTGATTCAGAGCCACAAATCCCTCTGACACAAATGGAAGAAATTCCTCCCTCACAAAGTCAGCTGTATCAGGCTTTTTAGCCCCACAAGAAGCTGGCAATTTAGCAGATCGGTCATCTACTACAGGGGTTTCTAAGCTTGTTTTCACAAAGGCATTTGGTTTGGTATCCTTTTCTTTTTCTTTCTTAGCTTTTAGGAACCAACAGTTAGTTGTAACATGACCAGATTTCTTGCAATAACTGCAAACTACACCACTTTTGTCACTGTCTGCTTTCACACTTTGATCAGACCTGTTACTGGATTTCTGAGCACCATCACCAGATTTGTCTTTGTCTTTGGGTGAGGAATCTTGGGTATCACCGTAACCCTTTTTCTGACTTCGGGTGATTTAAATGAAGTCCGGTGTTTAATAATATTCCTTCGTATCTCGTTTTCTTCCTTCGACCTTCTGTTCTAATTATTAACAAGACTAACATTTGTATTTTGTATTATAGTCCACTAACACAACTAACCATGTATATATTCGATTACTAAATTACTAATGAGCACTCTAGTTTAAGTTGTAAAGCTGCAGCGCTACTAATAGACTAATTCCCTCTTCGCAATCGCCCTGTTGTATTCTCCGCCTCTTTGCTTTCGACCGTCCTCTCCCTATGTTCAGCGAGAATCTCTCGCACGTGCTTAATTACTTTCCTGCTCTGGTTATCTGTGCACGTAGAACTCCTGGACCGGAGCTGTTTAAATGTCTTAGGCTGTCTGTGTGATTCCCGTCCGTATTTCGTCTCTCGCCAATTTCCGTGGTTAGGGTTTCCCTCATGTGATTCTCCCGATGTAATTAGCCTCATTTCCCACAGCTGATCTCTGTATAGCATGTGACCATTCCTGTGTGTATATTAGGAGTCTTTTCACTCACAGCTCTTGTCAGAATGTTGATCAATTTTCATTGTGCCGAGCTCCTTGTACGCCTGTGATTATGTTTTTCTTCTACTGGATAGTCCGACCCTGATTCTTGCCATTGCCCTTTTTGTACGGTTTTGCCTTTCTGGATTCTGACCTGTTTTTGTATGACCACGAGTTCTGTGTTTGGATGCCCTGTGTATGACCATTGGCTTTGCCCATCGACTATGACTTTTTGCCTCGTTTTTGTACCTCCGCCCATCTGTCTTACTGGTTCTGACCTCTGCCTGTCTAGTCGATACTGTTTATGGATTTCGTATTGTGACTTGGCAAGTTCTGTGTATTTTGGCTTTGGCTTTGACCCGGACTCCAATAAAGGCATACGTTTTTTTGGATTACGATCTCTTGCGACTGGTTCCTGAACGATACCTCACACACCAAAAGCATTAAAACCACATTTTGGTTCATAACTTTGCAACTATTACAGCTAGAGACTTGAAACTAACTCCATTCTGTTCGTTCTGTTTCACAGATCTGCGCATGATTTTGGCAAGTCGTTAGTCAACGAATGACCTTTCATTTATTCATTGAATGGCCTCATTTCAAGATAAGTGCAAGACCCCCCCCCCCCCTTTTTTTTTTTTTTTTCCTCCTCTTGGGTAAATTTAGTGTTTACATGGGGGTTATATTTTGGTTAATTTACCAATGTGAAATTGGATCCAAAGTTTACAAGTGAGAAAGGGACAAAGTTTAGTTGATACTGTCCGAACACCATTATATGTTAATGTTGTCTTCAATCATTAAAAGCATTTCCTTCATTAATGCCTACAAAAGTGCCTTATTTTATGTTACTGTAGAGTCCAGTTGGCAGGACTTCATTGAGAGTTGAATGTACGTGTGAGCGGACACCTACCTTTGTTCCGGTGGGTTGTGGGTAGGATGTAGGGTAAGGGATACTTGGGTGGGAGGAGGGGCGAGTGTTAGCTACTATTGTATTTTTCTATTGTTTCCTTTTTTCCGTCTCCCTTTTTTCTTATCCCCTTATGTCGTTTCAGTTTCTTCTCTTTGGAGTTACAGATGGCAAACGGGTCCTTTACTGGCTTTTTTTTTTTTTCCCTTTTTTCTCTCCGTTTAGCCAATAGATGACGCCCATGTCAGTTTTTCCCACTGTGATACGTAATATCTCCAACTTTTTGAACAAGGAATAGTGAGTATTCCTATCACTTTCGTCTGCTGGAGTGTGAAAGGACTCAACTTCCTTGTAAAAAGGAAGAAAATTCTCATCCACTTGAAGCAGCTTAACACAGAGATTGCTTTCCTTCAGGAAACACAACTCAGTGACTTGGACCAGGCGAGACTCTGCTGTGGATGGGTAGGCCAACTCTTTGGCTCAAAATTACAATTGAAATCTGGAGGTGATGCAATTCTTATTGCTAAAAATTGCCTTTTTTCGGTCTCTAAGAGACTCAAAAGGCCGTCATGTAATAGTCACCGGTCGACCATAGTCCTGTCATTCTAGCTAATGTCTATGCTCCTAACTCTGATTATGCACATTTTTTCCAATATTTTTTTTTGTCCACCGACCTGACTTAAATGCACATAATTTGATTCTTGGAAGTTCGGCAAATCCCGCCCCGCTTTCCAAGAGTTCTTCCTTTATTAACACATTTTTACCCCTCAGCTGACGAAAGTCGGTCGAGGGGTATTGTCGTGGCCCGCGGCGTCCATCTGCCGGTCCGTCTGTCTGGAAATAGCAGGAAAACGCCGTTTGCTCCCTATCGGATTCCTGGACCAGCTGGCATTGATTGGGGGCGTGGCCCAGACTCTCTTTAAGCTCCTATTTCGCCTCGCTTCCATTGCTAGTGTCAGTCCTACTTTGGCGCTTTAGCCGGTAAGGTTCTCTAGAGAGATTATTGTAAGGAACTTAGTTCCTTTCAGGAATTGTGTTAGTTTGTAAGGGAGTCTTTGGTTTATTTCCCTTTTTTGTCTTTCCTCGATCTCGCCTGTTTGCTACCACGGACGACGGCAGGTCCGTTGGTAGCGCGAGCCTCGTTATTTTTATCTGCTTTTCGTTTCTCAGCACTCTCTGAGTGTTGCCTTTTATCTCTTGCCGCTGCTCTTGGCATCCACTGCCAGTTCCCATCACAGGTGGATGATTTGACAGTCAAGACGAAGCATTGCGATGGGTGTGAACATGATTGACAGCCACGAGAATTGTCCAATCACATTAGATCAAAAAACATTAAAACAATACCAATTCGCTGCCAATAAAAGTGGGAGTGTCTGGGGCGCACAGAACTGCGCCCTGTAAGAAAATCAGAAGAAACCAATGAAACAGCAGCCTCGGGTCATGTGCTCACCAAAACTTTGAGAGCTTACATTAGGTACCGTTTGGCCGGCGCCCCTCACCCAGGAAGTATATGCATACAGAGAAATCAACCAAATACCATTTGGAACCAATATTTTGGGTCTGTTGACAGGCACTTACAGACTGAAAAACACGTTTAATAATTTTTTTGCATTACACGACTAAATTATATTTAACATGTTTTAGTAAATTTTCATCTCTTGATATTCCAGCGCCCGGCGCCCTCTACTGGCCGGCTGCCACTGTTTAAATGACTTTAGAACTTTCTCCGGATAAAAACTAAATCTTCAAAAAAGTTTGCTTCTCCCAATCAACACTGCAGCAGCAAGATGTCCTCTCAATTCATCTCTGCTGAAAATCTCGCCCAAGAAATGTACTTACAGTGGGGGAAATAAGTATTTGACCCCTCGCTGATTTTGCAGGTTTGCCCACTTACAAAGAATGCAATAATCTATAATTTTAATTGTATATACACTGTAACAGTGAAGGACAGAATCACAAAGAAAATTCCAGAAAATCACATATGAATTTATAAAAATTGATAACCATCTGATGAGGAAAAATAAGTATTTGACCCCCTACCAAACAGCAAGTATTCTGGGTCCCACAAGCCAGTTAGTCTTTCTTTAAGACACACCCCCAATCCCAACTAATTATTAACATCAAATACATCTGCCTCACCTCATTACCAGCATAAAAGACAACTGTCCACTCCCAAACAACCAGATTCCAACATCTCCACCATGGGCTGTCAAAGGACATCAGGGACAAGATTGTTGACCTACACAAGGCTGGGATGGGCGACAAGAGAATCGGAAACCAACTTTGAGAGCAAAGATCAACTGTCGGTGCAGTTATCAGGAAATGGAAGAAGTACCACACTACCGCCAACCTCCCTCGGTCTGGGCCTCCGTGCAAGGTCTCGCCTCGTGAAATGTCCCTGATCATGCGAACGGTGAGGAATCACAAGGGGGGAACTGGTTAATAAACTGAAGGCAGCTGGGACCACAGTTACAAAAGAAACAGTTGGTAAAACACTACGCGGTCATGGATTGAAATCCTGCAGCGCATGCAAGTTCCCCCTGCTCAAGAAGGCACATGTACACGCCTGCCTGAAGTTCGCAATTGATCACTTGGATGACTCAGAAGAGGCCTGGAAGAAGGTGATGTGGTCAGATGAGACCAAAATAGAACTTTTTGGGCTCAATTCGACTCGCCGTGTTTGGAGGGCAAAGAACACAGAGTACAACCCAAAGAACACCATCCCCACCGTCAAGCACAGTGGTGCTTTTCAGCCAAGGGGACGGCACGACTCCATTGCATTGAGGGGAGGATGGACGGGGCCATATACCGTGGAATTCTGGACCAACAGCTCCTTCCCTCAGTGAGAGAGCTGAACATGGGTCGAGGATGGGTGTTTCAGCACGACAACTACCCTAAGCACACCGCCAAAGCAACAAAAGACTGGCTGAAGAAGAAGTACCTCAAGGGTCTGGAGTGGCTTAGCCAGTTTCCAGACCTGAATCCTATTGAAATTATTTGGAGGGAGCTTAAAATTTGGGTTGCTAGGTGACAGCCTTGGGACCTGAATGATTTGGAGGCTGTCTGCAGTGGGCCAACATCCCTGCCAAAATGTGCACAAACCTTGTCAACAACTATAAAAATTGTTTGACTTCTGTGCTAGCCAATAATGGCTTTTCTACAAAATATGAACATGCTGTTTGTCCAGGGGGTCAAATACTTATTTTTGACCAAAAATATGCAAATAAATTCCTAAAATCCATACAATGTCTTATTCCACTTTTTGGTGATATTCTGTCACTCTCTGTTAAAATAAACCTATCATTCAAATTATAGACCATTGCACTTTTTGTTAGTGGGCAAACCTGCAAAATCAGCAAGGGGTCAAATTCTTATTCCCCCCACTGTATTTCGGAGAGGTTGTAACATGCAACAACTGATCTTTTTAGATGGAACTTTTTACCTCTGCTGGGCCAAACCCAGTTAGACCTGGAGCGCTGGTCTGGTCTTCCCCTATCTTTGGCTGGCTGCCTTAATGCAGTTAAAGTGACCATTTTGCCAAATGTATATTACTTTCCATCTACATTTTTAAAAAAAAATTTTCCTCTTTAGATCATCTCATTTCTTTGTGTATTTGGAATAGTAAGACACCTCGAATACGTAAAACTATGCTTCAGAAACCTTGTACAGCCGGTGGAATGGCCCGGCTGAATTTTCAACAATATTATTGCAATATACGGCATCTATCCCTCTGGCAACGCAAGTTCTCAGACACAGAAACTTCATGTTGGCTGGCCCTGGAGGCCTCCTCCGTTTCTCATTCATCCTTCCACTCCATTCTCTGCTCAGCACTCCCCTATGGCAACCCAATATCAAAATTTACTACTAATTCAGTCAAATGCAAGTCTGTTAAAATTTAGAAGCAATTTAGAACGGCTCTCAAATTTAACGATGCGGTAATTAATAAACCCGATTGTGAAGAACCAAGCTTTTCCCCCTTCTGTTACTGATGGAGCCATTGAAACTTGGAGACTAATGGGAATAGTCACATTGGAGGACGTACTTATTGACGGTAATTTTGCATTTTTTAATCATCTCTCAGAAAAATTCAGTCTACCTCAAACTCACTTTTTAGGTACTTACAGGTTTGGGATTTTGTCTGCTCCAAATTTAATTGTTTCCCCGCCACTCAACTACACTTAGTTCTTGGACATAATCCTACCAAGAAGGGGTACATTAGTAAAGTTTATACTGCAATTAATATTGCCGGTGAATGGGAAAATTACATGGGATTACCTATCTGGGATGGAATCTGGGAACAAGCAATTAGAAGGATACACTCCTCTTGGATATATTCAAGGCATTGTGTTATTGAATTTAAAGTCATCCATCTTCTTCATTTTTCAAAAGAGAGATTAACAAAAATTTTTCAAGAGCTTGACCCAACATGTGAAACAGTATAGTGCTAGCCTCTTCCATACATTCTGGTCCTGTCCGAAACTGAAACAGTTTTGGCAAACCATTTTTGACACCCTGTCCACTATCGTACATCACCCACTTGAACCTCCACCCCTAAGTGCCATTTTCAGGGTTGTTACAGCTGATGTACATTTAAAAACAGTCAAACAAATTTGGTGGCCTACTCCACATTGCTAGCTAGCAGACTAATTCTTTTGATGTGGAAAGCCTCTCCTCTTACTTCTGCACATTGAATTAGGGAGGTTATGCAGTCTTTGAAAGTAGAAAAGATTCAATAGACTGAGAGCCTTGGTATCAAAATTTTATTCAACATGGAAACCTTTTCTTGAATTTGTACGGCACATCTTAATTGAAATGGATTAGTCAAGTAGATGACTCCCCCCTTTTTTCCCCTTTCTCTCCTTTTTACCCCTCAGCCCGAAAGGGCTAGGGGTATTGTCATGACGCACGGCGTCTGTCTGCGCGGAATACAAAATTATTGACAGACAGACAAACAATGCACATGCTCAAATAAAGCTCGGGGCTGAGGGGTGCTGCTAGCGATAGCGCGGTATTTTTTGGTGGGGCTAATACCCTTCAACTTGGGGCGGCATGGCTCAGGAGGTAGAGCGGGCCACCCAGGAATCAGAAGGTTCCCGGTTCGATCCCCAGCTCCTCCTGAGAACATGTGGAAGTGTCCGTGAGCAAGACACTGAACCCTGCGCTGCTCCTGATGTGCAGGGTGGGGCTTTGCATGGCAGCCCACGACATCAGGATGAATGTGAGGCATAGTTGTAAAGCGCTTTGGGGTCATATCATGTGACTAGAAAATGCTATACAAACACAGTCCATTTACCATTTACTCTGAGAACTTGTCAACCCAGGACCACGATGTTCTGATACAGTTTGTGGGGTGGGTAACTAGGACGATAAGCCTAATGTTGGTCATATAAACTATTATGTTTATATTTTATAAAAATAGTGCGCTATCGCTAGCAGGATCCCTCAGCCCTGAGCTTTATTTGAGCATGTGCATCGTTTGTGCGGTGTATCACTAGCAAGTGAGAATGTTGTAGTATTTTGCTGCTGACCTGCTATCAGTGCTTGTGAAGTTTGAAGCACTTTCTCCCTGTTGTGATGTGATGATGAACCAGCTGTAGGTATCCATACTTTGACATGACTGGACTTATGTCTGTGTGATCGGTGAAGTCGTTTTTGGAGTTATTGCACGGAATGTGATTTCAAGATGGCGGCTCTAGTGGCTATATTGGATATAGGAGCGCAACCAAAATCGATAGTCTTCTGTAGTTCCACACCCCCAACATGCACTCCAAAAACGAAAGTGATCGGTGAAGTCGTTTTGGAGTTACTGCGCGGAATACAAAATTTTTGACAGACGGACGGACAGACGCCGTACGTGATGACAATACCCCTAGCCCTTTCGGGCTGAGGCTTAATGAAAAGGAAAAATAACCTTGATAAAAAAAAAAGGAAACAATAAGTTTCCAATCCTAATCAAGGTCCAGGACTGGGACCGCATTCTTCATAACTCTTGCATTTCTATTCTCTTTATCAACTTTGTTACGAACGAGCTTCTAAACCTAAGCTGGGGCCAGAACTGGATCCAAAATCCTGTCAAGCACCAATCTTCCTTTTCATGGATGGTCCAGTGCTGGCAAGCGATTCAAAATCTGGCAGCACATCAGAAGCCACTGGCCGGCAACAGCAGCCCGAGCATCTCCTGTTATATCTCTGCTGAACTGTCTCTCCTCCTCTCTGGGTTCTGTCCCCACCTATTCTCTCCAGGGTTTCGTCCTTGTCATTACCATACTGCTGCCCAGAACTAACCAGCTGTTATACATTCTTGGTCCAGGTTGCGTTTCCTGAAATCGCAAATGCTAACTTACATAGTTGGACCCACTGACTGTGAATGGATGAACTATGTAAATTGCTAATTTAGTAAGTATGCTTTTGTGAAACACACCCCGCCACCGTAACAGGCAGGTATGAGTCTGGAGACAATTTTAGTTCCAACTTATAAACAACTTTACGTCTTTTTCTATGGCTAGAGGGAAAGTTCCTCTGAGCCCTTTAAACAGCTCCTCTAGGCGTGGCCTCATGCATCAGTGTTCTAGTGCTGCTGTTAGGTCAAGGAGATTGGACACTCAGCTGTTATACTTTTTCTTGAAGACTTGCTCTACAACCAAAGATTCCAGTTTAAATTGTTATGTTGTGACTGATGATGCATCAGAAGATGAGATCAAAATCAAAGCCCGACAAGATCTCCACAGCATAAGAAAAGCTAATCTTAACCCCTTTGCGCAGAAGCCAAATCTGGCTTTTTAGGTGTTACCTGATTCAAGGCTTTATAATTCAAGATTGCAGCTTCACAGACAGAAAAACTTTGGTTCAATTGAGTCTCGACACTTGAAGAATTTGTAGACTCCCATCAAATTTCAGTTTATTTTTATGATTTTGGTGGAGAAAAGGGGCTGCAAACATTAAAAATCTTCATGAGAATTCACCATTGAAATAGCAAAAAAAAAAAAAATAAATACTGACAAATGAAATACTGCTGGGGCTTAAATCTATACATTTCTGGAATCATAACCTTCTTGACCACATGTACAATTCATCTTGAACATTACATTCTAGATTACCCGCTTGCTATGAGCTAAATCAGACAGCTATCCAGGTTATCAAAATGGTTCACAGTCAAATCATAAATTAATCATATATTTATCACATTTACTTTTGGGGCATGAAATTCAGCATTAACTAATGATCTTCTGGTTGAGTTTAGCATGAATTTATCAATATCAGTGCAGTTGAACATCATTGGTCACCAGTAACCTCTCAAAACACAAAACATGCCTTTTCTCCATAATAAAGTTAACAATATTGTCCATTTTTCTTCGAAGTCCCTGATTAAACAGCTATAACATTCACGCTGCAATGAAAAGCTAATCGCTCTCACATTTGAACTCATAACCTTACACGTTGTAAGGGTAAAAACTCACTAACTCAGTAATATCTGAATTCTGAAATTCACCTTATTTTAACAGAACAGAAATGTCACTTTTAGGAAAAATCAAACAACATATGCCTCCATATTCAACAGAATGGTGTAATGAACGTACCGAGGGATCTACCGACGCACCTGGGCTGCATGCATTTGGAGAAACGAATACCTTGGCATTCGATGTGTTTACACACGGTATAAATTCTACAGCAAAAAGCCATATTGAGCAAAATGCGAACAGAGTAGAAGTATAACCTGTTTTCTTCATTGATGCCCTCCTCCAGACACAGATATATCAGGTAGAAGGAAGCCTCCAGTACTTTTTCATTCGGAATAATTCCCATTGACCGCGTCCATACAACATATATCTCGTAAATGAAACTGAACACTTCAGGCCAGTTTCGAGTGTCTGTTTCTTTGATATCGCATCATTTTCAGCTGTGCAACCGTGGCCAACATTTTATGCTTAGCTTTGTATCCTATTCTTATTGTCCGATCAATGTATTTTAGTTGTTGAGGAAAGTTTAAACACTCTGGAATTGGATAAGAAACGAGTCTTTCAATACATTGTCACCGGGGAAGCTTCATGAGGGCGTGAACTATAACTGTAGAGTTACGCAGATGAATCTGAGTATATAATTGAGTGCCTGGCTATCGACACCAGTACTTGGGTGGATAGAAGGGAGCGCTGAATTTGTCAATGGAGGAATATACGCGTTAATCCATGGGGGGAACTACGTATATTTTGTGTGTGATGACTGTAATTGAGAGTAGAATGTGAGAGAATCAATACTATGTCGGATTTTTTGCTTCACAAAATGTGTTTTTTTTAACCACTAATTGGAATACTGTTGGCTCACTGTAGCTAAAATGGTTGCTACAGAGTACTAAGTTTTATCTGTCGCAAGTGATAATTTTTTAAAACTACTGGATCGATACTATGGGCAAGGATATTGACCAGTTTGCACATCAGGCTTAGCTGAGGAGTTTAATTCATGCTACTCCTGAAAAACAGGGATTGGAGGGAACTTCTCCATACTCTAACTAGCGTTTCACCTCTGCCTGCTTGTGAATATTCAATAGCTGGTCCGGGGGTGCCATCTCTGGTCGAGTACTGTAACTAAGTGCTTAAATTTGCAAATCTTTAGACGCAAGCGTCTACATCTGCAGAAAGGGGTTAAATAAAAACATGGGAAGACCGCAGTGATAATCAAAAACAAACATTTGTAGACCAAAATGTTCATAATACTGATGTATATTTTGCTTTATGTTTGAGCTCTAATTCTTCTCTGACCTCTTTTTGTTTTGCAGACATCCCAAGTTTCCTCTTCTCTCGTCGCATGTGATATTCTGGAAGCTTTAACTTCGTATTTTTCTTTGACTTTCAACTGCACCCTCATTTCTCTGTGCCGCTCTGCACTACACTTAGGTGCCATCTCAGTCAATTTTTGTGATTAATGGGGCAAAATTTTGAGCTGAGCTTGTTAAAGTATTTTAAAGCTGCTTAAAGTGATAAAAAAAAGTGCTAAATAGCCCCAAATTCTGAGAGAAATCATTGATTTAGAGTATCTGGTCCATAACACAGTTGCCTTTTGACAGCCAGCGCACCTCTGTGTGGAGCAGCAGATGCTTAAAGGCCTCATCATTTTCCCCACACAGCTGCCTGAAGAGCCGATCATTAAGCGCATGGGCTTTTCATTTCATTGATCACCTTGACCGTGACATCCAGGGACTGATGGAGTGACGGAGACATTTTTTTGGCCACCAAGTTGTGACGGTGCAGGGGGATTTGCTGTTTGAGTTGGGTGGCAAATCCCTGATATCTGCCGACCATAGCTGGCGCTCCATCCGTGGCGCAGGCGATGACGTTCGTCACCGGGATGTCCCTCTCCCGCAGGAACTCTGTCAGGGTGGAGAAGATGGTTTCCCCTCTTGTGTCTGTGGCCAGGTATTCCTCAAACAGGAAATCCTCAAGCAGATCCCTCTCGGACACATAATGGACATAGGCCATCAAGAGAACGTTGTTGTTGGCCGTGGTGGTCTCATCAAGCTGGACACTAAAGTGACAGCCGTGCAACGTAGCATACAGCTGTTGCTTAGTGTTCATGGACATCTCCCATATACGCCGCGCCACAGTGTCATTGCTGAGCGGGATGGCCTTGGTGACTAGTGCAGGGTCGCGCTGCATGACAGTGGAGATCGCTTCCTTTATTGCAGGAATAACCAGAAACTCCCCTACAGTGAACGGTAAGCCCGCCTTAGCTATAAGTAGAGCTATATTACAAGATGCCACCAACCCGCTCTCTCTATTTGGTTGACGCTCGGAGCGACCATGGTGTTGACGTTGGCACCTTGAATGCTGATCCCTCAGTGACTGGAAGTAGGCCGAGTCTTCTGATGCCTTGTTTTTTCACAGATGCTCCAGTAATCGCGACGGCTTCATTGCTTCATTTGAGAACACCTGCTCACATAGCAGGCACATTGGCAGATGTACATTAGTGGGTGATGGAATAAACCCATATTTGATGTAATTTGCATTAGATTGCCGCCACTTCTTCTTATTTTCCACCATGTTTTATTGTAATGTAAATAGTTTGCGATTAAATGTGATTACGTAATTGCGCTTGTGTACATTTTCATTGGTTATTGAAGTGTAAGTCCGCAAACCATTAGATGGGCTCGAGATGACAGCTGTCAAAAGTAGCTAACTATCGGAATGGGGCTTTGAAGGGGTTTCCTATGGTTTCCCTGCTGCTGTGGCGGATTTGTTTACGGGCATTACTATGGAGACCGTTCCTGCTCAGCTCGTCCGATCATGGTCAGGGAGCAGAGAGGAGATCTCTTCCAAGTCCGACATTGGGGTTTACTCCCTTTTACCCAGCAGCGGAAGCAGCAGACTCGGGTTCTTGGTTTCAGACAGCAGCTTTATTTTTATGTGAACGTTACCATGCACTTTTTCTTCTCGACCTCTTCTACTCTCACACTCACTCACACACAAAACTGCCGCTCGTTCACCTCTCTCAACCACAAACACACCACTCTCGGTCTTAATAGGACACACCACTCTCATAACATGTAGCTCAGTAGATTTTCTTGAAACGCCCATAAAATACACTATTTAGGTTTCTTATTTGCACTAAAAAAAGTTGTGAAACCATGAAAGTTTAAAATGTAGAGTTCAAATGAACTTTGCCCCCCATTCGTGCCTGAGTGCCCCCCTCCCAGCCCTCACGCTCCCAGCGTCCCCCATAATGTTTAGAACGCCCCCTGGGGAGCGTTACTGTCCCCGGTGAGAAACCCTACAGTAGGGGAACAGATAGTCAAGGAAGAAAAAAATGAGAGATGGCCATGAGCCATTTATATATTGGTGCCGCTTTCAGGAGGTTGAGAAAATAAGGAATCTAAGGGTCTAAAATGCGATGCGCAACTATGCGCATCACGCACTCTGCCCAACCTTGTGGCTACTGAACAGGTTAGCTATGTTTTACTTTGTAGTAGTTATGCAGTTTTATTAGTCTTGGGTAGTCCTGTTGGTGGTTTTTAATCTTGCTAATGTTAGTTTATAAATGTACTGTCGCCATTTGTGGCTGACTACAGCTTGATTAGCTGTGTTGCAGCAGAACTTGGTAACTACTTGTATCTGACAAAGAGATGCTGTTGTATGACTGGTATTTATTTGAGAAAAAAATTAAGAATGCTTAAAAAGGGCTAGCAGAAAAGTGTTTCAGTCTAGACGATTGTGATCTTTTTCTTTTCTCCTCACCGTATTCATACCAAAGTTTCTGTATGGCTGTAACTTGTTGTTGGCCCATGTTTTCAGTATGGCTTTCCCACGACAATCACTGTTTGTTTATATTCCACTTATATTGTCACTGGGTTGCTGCTCTCAATCTCTGCCTCTGTCAGAAACCGATACGCGTTCGTGTGTGAGTGCGTCCCTCACAGAGTCCATGGTTTCCAAAAAGAATTTCATATTTTTGATCATCTGACCACAGAGCAGTTTTCCATTCTGCCTCAGTCCGTTTGAAATGAACGTTGACGCAGAGAAGACAGCAGCGTTTCTGGATCATGTTCACATATGGCTTCTTCTTTGCATGATTCAGCTTTAGCTGGCATTTGTGGATTGCATGGCGAATTGTGTCCACTGACACATTATCTCTGGAGGTGTTCCTGAACCCATGCAGTGTTTTCCAGTACAGAATTATGCCTTTTTTAGTGCAGCGAGGGCTCAAGAAGTACAAGCATCCAATACTGACCTTCGGATTTGTCCCTTGCGCACAGAGATTTCTACAGACTCTCTGAATCCTCTGATCATATTATGTACTGTAGATTCAAAGTCTTCAAATTTTACATTGAAGAACATTTGTCTAAAACTGTTCCACAATTTTTAGATGCAGTTTTTTGCAGATTGGTGAGCCTCTGTCCACCTTTACCTCTGAGAGACTCTGCCACTCTAAAATGCTCTTCGTTTACCCAGGCTTGTTACTGACCTGTCACCATTTAACCTAATTTGTAGCAAAATGCTCCTCCAGCTCCAGCTGTTTTTTATTGGCACCACTTACTTTTCTAGCCTTTAGTTGCCCCTGTCCAAACTTTTTTGAGATGTGTTGCAGCCATCAAATTCAAAATGAGCTAATATTTTTCATGAAATGGTACAGTTTCTCACTTTCAACATCTGATATGTTAAAATGTCAGTTTATGAGATTTGCGAATCATTGCAATCTGTTTTTATTGACAATTTACACAGCATCCCAACTTTTTTTTTGGAACTGGGGTTCTATCAGTATTATAAAGTATCATTTTACCAGACAAGAACATCATGAATTTTGTTTGTGGTTTAGCCCGATGGACAAAAAAATGATTAATTACCACAGCATCCCCCACTTATCATCCCAGATGAATTTATTTATAATTCATTCTTGTATACAAACAACACACAAATAAATTCTCCCTATTCCTGCTGCAGAGGAAGTTTAGTAGCACCAAGGGTCTGTCTTAATGAGATCCGAGGGGAAGTCTAGGCACATTATGCCCCTGTTCATTTATAACAGAAATGAAGTCCCTCGATAGGCAGGATGCAAAATTACTCCGCTACCGTAGAGATCAACATCACATGTTTTCTCATTTCAAAGCTTAGTCCATCCGAATGCTGCGAGTCCATACTTTCAAGTAAATTAATTGCAGAAGGCCCACAGTTCTTGTCATGCTTTATTTTGAATGTCTTTTTCCTGACTGTGAGATTCTTGCATTTATATCCATGGTTTCAATTCAGAAGAGAAAACTCTTTTCAATCCTTTAATTGTTGATGAATTTGCCCGCAAAAGAATCCCACTGAATAAAGTAAAAACCACACAAATGTTTCAGACCACCCACGCCCACATCAATGTGATGTTTCAAGCTCAGTGGCTTGAGCATAGACAGCCACTGCTCGTAGCTCTAATACCTTGGCACAAAAGGATGGTTTTTGGTTTTGTATTCTTATACCGCTATCTCCACAGAATCCTTTCAGCTCACAATCCCAGGGGGATTGAGACTCGGCCCAGTATCCCGTCACAGCCATTAGCTTGTGCTGTCAGCTGTTGCAGACTGGCCAATCACAATGCACACTTGCAAATCTCACAAAACCCTGTCAGAAAGAATCTGGCACTTCCTACTCAGGGAGCAGTGTCATTATTCCAAAATTTTGAAAGTGAACTGAAAGTGTAGGATGATCATAAACATTACTGAACAGCTCTTTTGTCCCTTCTAATACTCACTGAATTCTTGAGTTAGATTTCCAGGTCTCCTCTTTTGGGGCTATGGTCGTGCATGGGCAGCTCATTGAAAAATGACGATGGAACTATGCTTTACTGCTCAGATTTGTATTGCATTTTCAAAACCAGTCTATACAGCGTATTCAGTGCATTTTTAAAACCAGTTTCAGCAGTGTAGACAATGGACCTGCTTAGTGAATGACATTGCAATCCATTTCCTATCCCTCTGGCATATAATGCAGGGGATATAGTCATTATTATGTCTGCCCATCCGTACCTGTGTCTGTCCATCTGTCATCGTTTAGTTTCCAGGGCAAAACTAGAATACTGTTCAGAATTTTTATCGAAACTTGCTGTGCGTATTAATCAGGTCCTCAGTTTCAGACTGAATTCTGATGGAGCCACTGCTGACTTTTGCAGTGGGTTTGCCAAGGTTATGAATGGGTTCAGTCATTTATCTACATTTCATTACTAATCAGGGACTTCCGCAATTGTTGTACTGTTGACGACAGCTTTTATGAAATAATACCAGGTATATTTGTGGAAGCATAATTGCATTTTTTCAACAAGGCTGTATATTCTAAAGCAGTGCTTTCAGAGCCAGGATTTACATCTGAAAACTTTAACAACCGGTCTCTACATCCTCCTACACAAAGCTTTAACAGCCAGGCTTTATATCATGTAACAGGGCGATGGGAGCGGTAGTGGAAGAGTAATATGTTCCATTCTGATGACTCTCTTCCTTGCTTGTCTTAATTCTGCCTATGTTCTTCAATTTTCTAAATTCCTTGAGGTAAAGCAGTGCACATTTAAAACATGCACAGTAAACTACTTAATTTCAATTTTATATGCTCTCACCTATCTATTTCCAATCGCAATCAAATACATTTTGACAATAATATGCGCTGCCCTCTTTCGGAAATAATAATACTTTGCGACTATCTGACCCTATAAGAATTCCACTGTGAAGGGGCACTCACTAAAGGATTAAAGTTCTCATTCATCGCAGCTCTGCATCAGTCATTAAATGGAGCATTATGTGAGCAAAATAAAGAGATGTCTTAGATCTCTAAATAAGTATGCGCAGCATGAACTGCACTGCTGTAGATTCCCTTTCTGTAGAGACTGTTGCACATCATATGGTGGTGGTGGTGGTGGTGGGGGGGCTGGTATGGGAAAGACAGCCAAGGCTTTGCCTGTCTCTCTCTCAGCCTATAACTGAGAGAGAAAGAGAGACAAAAATTCTTTTTTACTTTATACAAAAAATTTTTTTTCCTCAGTGGGCCACTCGCTGTCTATTTGTATTGTCCCTAATCAGAATCAATTACTATTTTTCTGTGCATTATTTTTTTTTAAATGTATCCCAGTTGAATGCATTTACGTATTACCTTTTCACATTGGACACAATATTATGGTGCCCAATCCAGAGCTCGAAAATAATGTTGTCCTGGTGTCCTGGGGCCTAAAAAATGTTTTTAGGATGGTTGTCTGACGATTTGATAGATGGTCGAAAAAATGCCTTTATTTGTATTTGAGACGAGATGCGCACCTGTGTCGTGCAGCTCTCAATCAGTCAAGAGCAATCAGTCATGGCAAGCCTAGTTGGGCTGAATGGCCTGTTCTCGCCACTCATGTCACGTTATATTATGCCAGTTCCTGCTGGATGGGAATACCAGAAATTGTTTATTCTTTGTAGCTTAAAGAATTGCAGTATTTGTTTCGGGGTATAATTTCATTACACATGAAAAAATATTACAGCCTTCCTAAAAATTAATGCAAGACTAAATGCATCTTTTATCCGCACTTTTCATCCTAATGTTAGGCTAGTTATTGCATAAAGTTTTTCATTTAGGATTGCATCAGAAAAGCCTGCCCATGAAAATCATCAAACTGTTCGAGCCGCTGTTTCCAAATGTTCTAATTTTTTAAATGGAAAAACAAAAACCCTACATTAAATCAAGCAAAACACTAGTAATAACTGATAGCTAGATAAGTCAAAAAGGCACAATTTTAATCCTCTAAAGATTATTACAGCCCAGGTCTTTCTTGCAGTTGTTTAATTTATTTATTTTCCTCCAACAGAGCCCCCCCCCCAAATCGCTCTGTGTAACTGCGAAGTCCTCCCTGCACATAAGACTTATGTTAATTCATTACCATTCATGCTTTATAATAATCTTCCTTCTAAGGAAGCCGGAACACAGATTTGCTGATTGGCGAGTTCTCGAGTTTGCAAACTATATCGGGAACTAGACGAATATTTTGGGGTAAATTTTACTATTAAATTGTGTGCTATTTGCGTCTTCAAACAGAAAGAATAGCTGGCTCATTTGACATTGGGCTAATTTCAAAACCGCAAAATAGCGCACTAAGTTTAAAACTTCGATCTGAAGAGAACATACCTTTTGGCGACTCAGCTCTTTCTTGTTATCATCCTGGCAGTTACTTCTTTGCTGAAATTCAAGTCTGAACTCTTTACTATCGTCTGTCCGGGTCTATGCAACTGTGATATTCTGGCTGAATTTGTTACGATGTTGTGATATGCACGCAGCCAGTCCTGTTTCTATGCAGGCACATTTAATGGTCGTTTGCGGTCTCCTATAAAATGATATGTATGACGATTTTTTCATTGAATAAAAAAAAAATACTGCGAGGCAAAGTGGGAGGGAGAAAATGACTTCTGACAAAAAGTGGTGGGGACACGCCCCCCCGTCCCCCCCTAAAATGACACCTATGCCTGTGGGGATGGGTAGTGTCACGGTTTAATCCCGCTGGCAAAAGGCAAGAAGCCGATGGGCAATGGGCATGAACCCAGAGTAGATAAAGGACCCACACGCACAGGCTGAGTACAAAAAATATAAATAATTTCATAAAACAAAACCACAACAAATGAGGAGAGTAGCGGCGATACGTACACAGGGCTCCACAACAGACTAAAACACAGAATGTGGCTGCACCACCAGTTTGGCAGCGCAGAGCTTAAATACTCTAACCTCAACAAGCAGGAGGTGTGGCTCGTTGAAGTGGAGGCGCAGACAACAGAAGGGAGAGGGACTGCAAGGCAGAACCACCACAGGTAGACCATTAATTTAAACCTTTCTTTGGGCTAAACAAAAGACACCAAAAACATCTTTGGCACTATGCTCCATCTTGGAGCAGTGGCTACAGACATTTTGACAAAATCTCCAGTTCTCCGGTTTGCAGTGATTTTCAGGGGCCCATAAAAATGTTAACCAAAAAGATAGAGCCTTGAAATTAGCTGAGCCTCCAGCCCTTTCATATTATTTTATTATTTTATATTATTTTTAACATGCTAAAGGAAATTTTATGGCACTATTTGCCAGTGTCTGGATATAAGGGGATGAATATTCAAAAATATATCAGTATTGGGGCGCTGTTAGCAATATGTCAGATCTGATAAAACCGGAAATGCGCCATGGAGATGTTCCTTGAAATGGAAAATGTGACTTCTGCACATTGTGAAAACACTGATATTGTTTTGGAACTATGTTGGTCTAACTTGTAATGCCAGTAGGTGGCGCCCCACCATACCTCCTTATTCAGATCTTGCAAAAACCAGACATGTGCCAAAGAGAAATCTCTTGAAATTAAACAAGTGCAATGTATACATAGCGAAAACACTGATTTTGCTTTGGCAGTTGGCTGGATTAACTAGTTACTGAGATAGGTGGTGCCCATAGAGGTACTGGTTCAAGATAAATTTTAAGGTTTTGTTGAGGATTATATTTCAATATTTCTCATCATATTCATCAGTAAATCAATAACCATAATTAATAACAACAAGCATAATGAGTAACTATATTATTTAAGCAGCAGTAACACACACGCATACGAGCAGTTCACATATGCATGAGCAGTGGACACAGACACATGCACACACAAACACACATGCGCGTGCGCACACACACACCCACACATACAAGCAGTTCACATACGCATGAACAGTGCACACAGACACATGCTCACACACACATATAACACACACACCTACAAACAGTTCACATCCGCATGAGCAGTGCACACAGGCCCATGCGAACACACACACACGCATACAAGCATTTTACACAGGCATGGGCAGTGCACTCAGACCTGTGCCTTTGATTAGTAAGCAGCCCTCTGAATAGTTGGATTGAAAACATTATCAGGTGAGACATTTAAATGTATTTGATTTCTGTAGCTTTGATCGGTATTTGTGCAGTAAAATCATTACCTGTTACTGAAAACATAATCAGTTGTATCATGTATGTATCCACTTGTATCCTATTCCTTTGACTGTATTTTTCCACTCTTGACTGTAATTTTCCTCTCTTCTTTAGTGCATTTTCTTTCATTTTTTGTGAAACCAATACTTCTGTGCGCCACCATTATTTTTCAGAGAATCCTAGGGTAAAGAAAAAACTTACAAAATAATGTCTGTACAACCCATGTATTGTGATTGGAATAAAGTTGGTTGAGATTAACCCATAAATATTGCTCTGTAAAGAATGCTGAGTTAGTACTTCTTGGCCAAGGACTACTCTCTGGGTTTGGATTATTGCATGATTCTGTTGTGTTCCGTGGTCTGTGTGTCTGGTTAGTCTATTTTAGGTTTTTATTATTTTGGTATGTCAGTTTTTAGTCCATGTCTTAGTGTTCACATTTCATTCCTCTCCCGTGTTAGTCCAGTCCACGTTTTACCCATGTACTGTCTTTGCCAAGGGCGTAATAAAGGTGTTGACATTGGTGGGGACATAATTTGCCTCCCATGCCTCCCTATGTCATGACTTAACCTACTCAAAATACAGCCTCATCAATCAGCAATTCAGTGTGTTGCTTAATTTCCACATGAAATATACCTGTCTGCCTGATGAAGACTGATCTGCAGAGCTGCTGTGTTGTGGCTGTAAAACAAAATTTATGATCAAGAAACACTACCTATTTTTGTCTCTTGTTGCATAATAATAATAATAATAATAATAATAATACATTTTATGCTGGCTGGCTGGCTGTTTATTGCATTAATAATACATTGTCCTTCTATATTATTACTCATCTAACCATTCCATCAAAAGCCCTATTAGGACGGGACTAGTTTTATGGGGGGACGTGGGGTAAAAATGCATTCAGAATTTCAGATGCATCAACATGCATTGTTGAGATGGCGGTCACGTGACAACTGTCACAACTCACAACAGTGCGTGCGTGAAGATCTACCCTTCTCACGTTCTGTTCTCTCGTCCGAATAGGGCTAAAGATGAGCGGATTCTAAAAATTATGTAAAGATTTTCTGTTCTTATTTCACTCCGCTCTAAGAGACTTTTAGCATGATTAATCTGTTTCAGTAGAATCCGTGTCAGACTGCAACGCACCCCCCCTCCAAAACGGCAAGCATGGGAATGGGAAGCACGGAAGTTATTAGGCTACTGGTTTATGCTGTGCTACTGGAAAAACAATGAAATCGAGCGCTTGGAAGAGAAAATGCGTCGCGGTCTGAACAAGTTTTTACAAGACTATTTTGCGTGAGTAACTTACCATTGACTGGGTGAAATAATGTCTAATGTCCGCCTTTCTTCTTTTCCTGCCCGAGTCAGACATGATTCCCCGAGCCAGCGACAGTAGACGCTGTTATTACGCTGTTATTTTTTATTTTCACCGCGTAGCCTACCAACTTACCAATGACAACCCAGTCATGATGATGGATACAGGAAGGGGAGCCAATCACAGATAGTAAGGCTGTCCCCACCAATGACACGCCGTCTTTGAGAGGCGGAACTAAGGAGGGGAAATTTAACCTTTCGTGTCCCGAATGCCGTGCAATGCCCCATTCAAAATTGGTATGGTCGACATTTTAAACACATCAAAATATTGGTATGGACACGTCCATAGCGTCCATACGCATTTTTACGCCCATGGTCTTTGCTTTCTCCCCGGTCGTGTCATTGTTTTTAGCAGTTTCTGTCTTAATTGATTGTGGCACTGTTTCGGGTGATTTAATGGATTCTGGGTTTCATCCTTCCTTCCCTTCTCGTTTATTAGTTTCCCCTTGCTTTCCTTTATCTACTAAAAATTACTAACAGTTTATTGTTTTCTCTAAAATTACTAACCACGGCACTGCGCTGCAGTGCAGAGGTGATCACCACGTCACGGGTTCGAGCCTCAGCGTACCCACCGGCAGGGGTCGGCAGCTTTTTCAGAGTAGCGCACAATTGGCTATCGCGCTACAGGGTTACAAATTGGGAAGGGACTGCCGGATTTGGGTATTCGATAACAGCTTTGTTCGTTGCTCCAGCGCCTCCTGTTGGCCAGACGGGCGCTCGTCAGGAAGACTCCGGCTTGGTTCATGTCCGGGTATCCTCCGCCCTCGCTCTGAACTTGCGAAGATTCAACCAGCGAGTGTATAAGAATCAGTGGCTGACAGGCACGTGCTTCGGAGGAGAGCCGTGAACTGTCTTCACTATCCTGAGTTGGCAGCAAGGGGTCGCATATGAGCAAGCTTTTTACATAGTTCCCCAATTGGGCATTCCAAATTCGGGTGGGATTGGAGATGCCAAATTAAAAAAAAAAATTAAAAAAAAATTACTAACCACTACTAACATTGTATATAATACTAATCTACTAACGAGCACCCGGGATTGTAAAGCTGCACTTATTAATTGACTAATTATCTCTCAGCGGTCGCCCTGTTCTTGTCTTTGCCCCTTGCTTCTCTATTCACTGGCTTTGCTAAATTTTCTGCAGACCCTCTGCATTCTCATCTATTATGGCTCTTATTCTGTACATGTTGTGTTCTGGGGTCCTGGCCTTTGGCCAGGACAGCATTTATGGTTTTAACAGTTTCATGTTCCTAGTTTCATAGTTCATGTCACATTTTTAACAGTTCCTTGTATTAGGGTTACACATTTCACAGTTCATAGTTATTGTTCATGTTTTTACTTTTCCGTGTTTTTGTTTTTGCCAGGTCTGCCAAGCCACTCCACCACTTGTCTGCGTTCCGCCCCGTGCCTTCGTTGTTGCACATTTCAGAGCTCTGGTTGGCTTTGGCATTTCCCCCTTCCTTCTGTGCTGTGCTGGATTCAGGGCTGTCTAAGCTGAATTGGCAATTAACTGTTTTTAAGTTACTAACATTTACTAACACTCACTGGGTGGTGTAATTCTTAGATAGGCACATTACTAATATTACTAATTTAGACAGGGAGTTTATTGTCATGATTCCTGCTTTGCTATTTCAAGTCTGCTGTGCTTTTCTGTTCTTAAAATTCATGCTTGCTTCCAAACTGCATACTTAATTGGTACTTAAGCTGAGCACGCTCATTCTCTTAATGAGCAAGTCTTGTCAACCAATCTTTGTCCATGTCATGATCTTGCCATGCCTCTTGTTCTCCTTCTACAGGTGTTGCCCCTCATGTGTTCTGATTTCTTACCCTTTATCTGGATGCGGTGGAAGTTGGCTGGCAGACAGAGTCTCAAGTCCCATGTTCATGTTTTCAAGTCCCTTCCAAGTTTTCATTCCAAGTACATGTCTAGTCTAGAGTTTAAAGTCACAATCTTGTTATTTTTGTATATATAGCCTTTATGTTTTTGGTCCGGTTCGAATTCTGGTATTCTTTTCTGTTTATTATTATTTCTGCCTGGAGTTTCCAGTGATTTTTTTTTTTTTTTTTTTTTTTTTTTTTTTTGTTCTTGCCATTTTTGGATTCCTTAGTTCTAAGCTCTGTGAAGCTCTCCTTTAGTTTGTTTTTGCAACCCCTTGGGTGAAGTTTTTTGTTGGCCCTCTTGCCAGTTTTGTTTATTTTCAAATAAACCCTTATTCCTCCATCCTCACATCTGGTGTCTAACTGGTTCCATATCAGTACACTTAAGAGTCTTTTTACCCAGTTTATTTATCCCCTCTTTGGGATAGTCTTGTGATCCTCGTCTGTGTGTTAACGTTTATCTGTTTCATGTAATTAGGTTTCCCTTGTGTTCCACCCTTTGTTAATTATATTAAGTTCCTGCACCTGTCTGTCCATGCCCCCTACCTTATATCTGTCAGCCTCTGCAGCAAGCCTCCAGATCTGACTTCGCTCCCACTCCCGCTCCCTTCACTACTCCCGGCCCTGTGCACTATCCTCTGGTCCCCACACTTCTTCTCTGTGTTCCAGTCAGCTACTTACCCAGCCCAGCCTACCCTTCCTGCTGCTCAGCCCCTGGTGCCCTTGTCCTCCAGAGCCCAGTGTGCCTGTCCCCCTTCGTCTCCAGAGCCCAGTGTGCCTGTCCCCTCCGCCGTCTCCAGAGCCCAGTGTGCCTGTCCCCTCCGCCGTCTCCAGAGCCCAGTGTGCCTGTCCCCTCCGATGTCTCCAGAGCCCAGTGTGCCTGTCCCCTCCGCCGTCTCCAGAGCCCAGTGTGCCTGTCCCCTCCGCCGTCTCCAGTCCCCAGTGTGCCGGCCGCCTTGTCTGCACCCCTCCTGATGTTCTCTCTTATCCTTCTCCCGAGTTAACCATCTGCCAGCTGTGCCCACTGTCTTGTCTTGTGCATGCGCTAGACCCTGCTTCCCAGTGTCCCATAGCTCCAGTTCCCTAGTGTCCCCTTTCCGAGTCAGCCCCTTCCGAATGTTTCCCTAGCTCCCCTTCCTGAGTTGTCCCGAGTGTCCCTAGTCTGCCCATTGTGGTTCAGTTTTTGGATTCCTTAGTTCTCCCCTTTCAGTGTAGTTGCATGGTGGTTATATTGGCCTGAGTGCTCCATTTTTCCCCCCTTCTCTGGTTTTCTGTTTAATAAATTATTATTTTTGTATCCGCGCTCCTGGTGTCTCTCCCCTTTTTGTCTCTCCCAGTTCCGAGTGTTCAGAGTTCAGTTCCGAGTCTTGTTTCCAAGTTCCCAGTGCTCCTAGTGTGTTTCCCTCCCCAAATCCTTAGCAGATTCAAGGCTGAAATGAAGATACCCTCTGAAGATTTTGGCTCCCTACAATTATTCACGGACAAGCGGACCTCAAAAATACGCAAACATCTGGTCAGGAAGACACAACAAATTCAACATATTTCGGTACATTTAGATTGTATATTGGAACAATAACTACAACAGAGAAATTCATGAGATTTGAGTTCTTTGGTTGTGGTATATGTGAAAAATCAGTCAATTCTAGACACCAGTAGGGGTAACAACTAACATTGTGCAGTCACTTATTACTTCTGAATACAAGTAAAGAGTTGAAACCTCAAGGGATAGCAGGGAAAAGGCTTGAATGTTAATTCACTGTTTTTACTTCTCACGTTCACAAAAACCTCTCACATTTATTGTTTTTATCTCAGGTTCACTTTTTTGACCTCTCATGACAGTATTTACCTCTCATATTCAATGTTTTTACCTCTCAAATTCACAAAAAACCTCTCACATTCTCTGTTTTTATCTCTCACATTCTTATTAGGTTTCAAGAGGAGTGTAATCATTGCAGCATTTTTTTGGTTTTTTTTGTGCCCTGGGAAATTGCTTCCCAGTAGCCTAGCCTCTAGAGAGAATGGTGAATTTATTCACAAGTGGCTAAGTCCAATCGCATTTTGTTTTAGCCTGTAGAGCCCAATTTAGTGAAATATCAGACATGGCAACAGTTCTGAAATAATTGGAAAAGTTTTATTAAAATGAACTGTATTAAATCAGATGAAATTTAAGAGAAATTATATGTCCCTAGAATAATTTCATTCACAGCAGGCTAATTTAAAACAACAAGCAATTGTAACCTATTTCTGTGTTATAATGTAATTGTTGATGCCAATGTTAAATAAATGTGGTTCAGTATTAAACAGCACAAAAGGCAAGGCCAGTCCCATTATCCATTATAAAAGGTGATCCAAGACCCAGGTTTATGGTATGCATGTTCTTTAAGCTCTTTATGCAGATGTGTCCACCAGCGCGCATGGAGCTGCAAATTTATGTATGCTGTTACAATAGTTTGTCACTAGATGGCACACCTGGATCAGTTATTGAATATTCACAAGCAAGCCGAGCTCAAACATGGTTTAGAATATGGAAAGTTCATTGCTTTTTACCCTTAATAAATAAAATCATCATTAAAAAACTGCATTTTGTATTTACTTGGGTTATTGTTGTCTAATAATAAAATTAGTTTGATCTGAAACATTTAATGTGAAAAATATGCAAAAAAAAAGAAATCAGGAAGGGGCAAAATACTTTTACTCAGCACTCAGGACTTGCGCAATCACTGCTCTGAGCACCCGGGACAAGTAATACATTTTTTTGGACAAGCAGAAATTAAGAGGCGCTTGCCCAAAGGGCTGGCTGAAAATTCTACGCCACATAGTAATTTATTTCTGATCATAACATTTTATTCACTGTACCAATGTGGCCACTTAAACTCATTTGAAACAAAATCCAATTTGTTGCTGAAAACCTATGGCCTATTTCACAATATTTTAGACATGACTGTCACAACTTTCCAATTACTTGTTGGCAAGTGCCATAGCCAAATAGCAGGATTTTGATCGGCCGCGGTCCAGTTTGGTTAGTGCAGGCATAAGTAATGACTTGACTCCCAACCATCAAACAGGGGAATAAAGGCATATATGCGTGCAGGCCACTCCACTGAACGGTCATTCACAAAATCACTTTCTCGGAACATGGTTATAATATACTATTTGAGTGAGAGAAGCGAAACTTTTATCGACATTTGTTGTTGCTTTTGTGTGTTGTTGTTGTTATTTACAAAGGCCCACAGCAAAGTGAATATAGTTATTCAATATTAAAGTTATTAATCTAAAGTCCTGTTCTAGACTCGCATCTTTCCCATATTGCATTTCGTTTCAATCGCCTCAGAACCGAAATGACAGGCTTGTGGTTACACACGAGGGGAAGAGAAGGATAATTAACACAACTTTCCACTATTTATTTATTTTTTATCAGTTTTGTAGTGGCAGCCACATGGACAGAGGGGGTGACCAGGCAGTGCCTGCGGACTTCGAGTGGGTGTGGGACTATATATGCGGGCAATTAAACTCTCTGAAAGGGTGAGATTTCCATTAAAACCAACAACACTTTATCACAAGCAAGAACATGTTGTGATGTTGCACTTGAGGAATCAGCCGCTGTCAGGGCAAATTACAGTTTTCAAAATGAGACATCGGAGCCAGAGACCAAATTTATGTGGAATTGTAACACACTTCGATAAACTCTTTGATGACTGATTACTTAATAAATATTATACGAAAGTTGTTCATGTTCGTTAGAGAACATGTGCCTTGTCAAAATATCAAGCAAAACAAGACAACCCGTCAGATAAAATGCTTCATTGTCGTTCACAACATGAGTCCGAGGACTTAGGGGTGCTGGGTTAAACCACTCACTACACACCACCGATTGCACGCATGGTGCCCATTCATTCATTGATTAAGAGTAAAATGTAGCTTTCATAAAAGTATCACCTAAATGGCTACAATCCGGACGCTAAAATAGATCTGATTTTGTTTTTAGAGTTGTATATGTGCCGCTTATTGTTGGTCAAAGGGGATTATGAAGCATCCATAATTGCTTTTTTTGTTGTGAATGAAGTATTTTATGCTTTGTTTTTGTATGCTTTTAGTTTCATGATGTTTAGAATTATTTGTTTCTTTGTGTTAGATTTATTTCTAGTGTGATTGTTCATGTTTCATGAATGCTTGTATAGCAGGCCGAGGGAGGGCCCGGGCGGGGACTTGAGCCTCCAGACTCCCGGGTAAGAGTCATGTGCGCTGACCACGTCGCCAAAGAGCCAGGCTCGTTGGCAAGGTAGCCAGGGCATGTACTTATTAGGAGACACTTCCAGTGACAGGACCCTTCAACCATCACATTTCTCCCCCTCTTTCGTGAGCGTGACCTCACACTCCATGCTTGACGCATGCTGCCATCCATTAGGATGCCCCAGATCCTGCCGATTACGCCAGAATGTAGCAGGTCGAAGGAGGGCCCGGGCGGGGACATGACCCTTGTGTGTCTCAGTGTGGTGTCTGGTTTCCATTCACAGTCTTTTCCCCTGTCTTTTCTGGTTGGGTACTTCTTGTTTCCTTCTTCCTGTGCTTGTTAACTGTCTGCAACTGAGAATAGTTTAGCTGAGGCACTGGTGATTAGAAAAGGGTAGGACTACACATTAGAGTAGTTAGGCACGGTGATTAGTTAGTTTAAAGAAGCAGGGCACACCTACTTGTTCAATCTGTCCTATCACTTTCCTTTGCTGTTTTAGATTCTGCCTCCTCTCAGCTGTCCTTCATTTCTTGGGCTAAACACTCTAATTAGTTTGTTTTTAAAGACCCCACTTTTCCGCTTGTCTTTGTCGATTCGTGACCGTTCCTTGCTCTGCCTGGTCGTTCCGTTTCTGTGCTTGTTCTCCATGTGTTTCTGCGATTATTGAGAGTTTTTGTCTTTTGTGATTTTCTGTATTCAAGTAATTGATTGTATTCGTCGAGTGAGTGTAATGAGTTTGTGAGTCTCCCGTTTCCCCAGCTCCCTTTATACTTCGACTGTTTAGTTTATCTCTGTGCCTCCCTCTTTTCCCTTCCTATTACCCTTTCCCTTTCCCCATTCCCTTAGATTTGTTTCCCTTCGTTTCTGTTTTCTGTGCTGACTGATTTCCTGGTTTTTCGACAATTTGCCTGTCCCTGACCACGATTGAGCTTTTCTGTGATATTCCTGATTTCTGGCTATTGACCTCCGTTTCTGTCTGCCCATGAGCAACGGTAATGTGAATAAAAGACGCTCCTCTGAGCTTGAACCGCGATTTGAGTCTCCGTACGTCCATTACATTTTTCTTCCTTCATATAGAGTCAAAAGACCGTATGTCAGTATGTCTCCAACAACCGACTCTAAAATGTATTTTAAACGCCATTCCAAAACAGAAACAAGATGGAAAGCCATAAGGTTGTAAATGATTTTTCAAGAAGAACACAACCACTTTTAACCACTTACAAGATTGAATTACACAAACCTCCAACAATGGTTGAAGAATTCGATCGGGTGCCGTTGTAAAATGTCGACAGTTGATTTGGCCATCAGAAGTTTGCAACGTTTTGTTTGCATGTCTGCATGTTTTACCGATATTCTGATGAGTGTGCTCACACATTACTGATCAGATTATCATGTAGAACATACTGACGTCCATTAAATGGACGAAATGTAACAGTAACTTATGCCCCATTTCTCCGACGCGGTACCGGCTCTCCCCGAAGTTTTTCATTAAGTTGCATAAAACGAGTTTGGAGAAGTCATTAAACACGTTTTATTTTGTACTTTACATGAAAACACCACTTCAAAAAATGACTGCAATGGCATGGCAAGTCTGAGTGGTAAAGAATCAACCACATCAAAAAAAAAACAAACAGATATTATAAATAATTTTGTGCTGTGATGCTATGATGACCAGCTTCACTGAGGCAGAACTATCCGCTGGAGAACGATCCCCCAAAAAAAGGACCCGGGACCAAGGCGGGTGGAGTAGAGCCAGTACCACATAGTGGAAATGAGGCATTAAGGCCGAATTCGGCGAGGTCCCGGGAAGGAGAAAACTTTTTGGGCAATAAGAAATTCACTTTGCTTGCCCAACGGGCTGCCATTTATAATTTTTGAATTTTGCGAACCCTGAGCACTCCGAGTGATGGCCGAATATTCTCCTTCAGGATTTTCTGGTAGAGAGCAGAATTCCTGTTTCCATCATTTATGGCAAGTTGTCCAGGTCCTGAAGCAGCAAAGCAGCCCCAGACCATCACAGTACCACATAACACCGACAGTCAAACATGTTTGACTGTTGATGTTATGACTTTAAAAAAATCACAACAAAGATCCATTGTTTAATTCTCTAATAACACTCTCATGCCACTAATTAACTCTGTTGCCAAAACAAAACTCTGCTTCTGCTCTGCTGTGCTTAAAATCACAGCATTTATATAGACTAGCAACATTTTGGAAAGATCTACAGGATTCCTGGGTGATCCCACCCCCTCCAGGCAAGAAGGTGCCAGAAGCTTCAGGAAAGCACTAGTCTATTGCATCAGATCATGTTTTACAGACACACCACCAGAGGCTGCCAAATGAACAAAATAAATATAGCTGGCCAGCAAGGCAGAAAAAACAGCATGTAACAAATCTTCATTTACAAATGATATACAACGCTTAACATAAAATATGCATACATAACAGTTGGTATGATGATCTTTTAATGAAATGCTGTGTTATTTTTGCAGCAGATGTATGGGGACGCATACCTTCCAAAAGTTCATCTTTTGTCTCTCAGTCCACAGAATATTTTTCCAGAAGTCTTTGGGATCATCAAGATGTTTTTTGGCAAATGTGAGACGAGCCTTTGTATTCTTTTTGGTCAATTCTTTGTCAATTTGCTTAATTTTAAAGCAGGATTGAGTCCTTCATTTGTTTACAGTATGGGCCAATTTGCATACCTCAACTTGGTGAATAAGATGTCAGGTTTTGTCTGTGCGAACACACATGCATCAAATCCCAATTTAACCACTGCATTCACACATATATACAGTGCCATGAAAAAGTATTTTCCCCCTTCCTGATTTTTCTTTTCATATTTGTCACAATTAAATGTTTCAGATCAGCAAACAAATTTTAATATTAGACAAAGATAGCCCAAGTAAATACAAAATGTAGTTTTTAAATGATGATTTCATTCATTAAGAATAAAAAGGTATCCAAACCTACCTGACCCTATGTGAAAAAGTAATGAATCAACTGTGATTAACCACATTTTTTAGTTCGCTTTCACTAGCCGCACCTAGGCCTGATTACTGCCAGACCTGTTGAATCAAGAGATCACTTAAATAGAGCCTGTCTAGCAAATACCCTTTTTCCCCAAAAAAGAACCTGGTGCTAGTGCCAGTGCTTAGTTGGTTCAACCCACGCACCTCCTCAGAACCTGTTTGCTTTTCCATCGCCAAGGAGCCAACTCAGAGCCACGGGATTATGTCACCATATAACGCCAGTACATCACTGTACTTGTGTCGTAAACTTAAAACTGGATGGGCACTAAACATCTCCTTGAGACAAATATCAGTTCTGACTTCAACACAATCATTTTCAATCCCAAAACACACCGCACTATCAGGTGTTGCTTCTACACCTAGTTAAGGCAGAGCAAAAATCATTCATTTGGACGCGCAATTTTGTGCATTTCGAATCTCTGTCTTTGATTCAATTCAAGCTATTTAGTCGATTGCGAAGCACAGGTTAGATCGCCTGATGTGCCAAAAAGGTAGCGCGGAAGTTCGAGAGCAGTTTACTTCTTGAAAACTCATGAGTAACTTATTTTTCTGAACTGAATGATGCCAATTGATTAGTCATCCTTAGATCACATCAGGATAGAAGCCGTGTCTTTAATTGCCAATTGATTATTCTACTAAATAGAAATTGTTTGAACAAAATAAAATGAGAACAAGTCAGGACTAATAACTGTAGTGAAGTGATGTTGTGTGGCCGCTCAATTTTCAGTCCTGGCTTCACCACTGAAATACACAAAATTGTGCGACCAAATTGTTTTGCCTTATTTGAGGTGAATAAGCAAAACCTGATAGTGCTTTTTGGGGTGAATGTATAGTTGGGGTGAATGTATAGTTAATTAGAAAAAGCTATTGTGATGGAGTCAGAACTAAATATTTTTTTAAAAGAGATGTTTAGCGCCCACCCAATTTTAAGTTCTGGCTACGCCACTGCAACAATTTAATTTTATTTTGGCATCAGGTATACGAGAACAATGCTGCAACGAATGTTAGTTGCATTTTACTAATGATCCCTCTACGATGGCTTCAGCTAACTGAAGTTGTCCCTCTCGTTAGGGTTTTGGTAAGCGACCAAACAATATCGTGGACTGCAACTTTTACAATGGTTTTCGGATACATCACCTTGAGCCGGAAAATTGTACTGTACAGTCAGGGGCACTGTGCAAGCCAAATTTTTGGGTGGGCACAGCTTAGCTATACTGTACAATTATAATATGTCTCCTTTACATAAATAATACCCGCGCAAATAAGCTTTTTTTAATTCAATTGAACTTTGTAGTTTATAATTCAACAAATATTTTCCCCCACAGTTTTCCCTAATAGGCTACATAAAGAAAAAATTATATTCAAAAAAGAGTCCACATGTCCTATACCCAGCAATCAGTTAATAGTCAGACCACTTACACCACATTCCTTCCCCATCCTGATGCTTGGTGGGAACATGTTGGCATGCATTTCATGAGTTTTAGCCTTGTGATTGACTGAAATATTTGAGTTCAGGGGAAGGTGTACAACTCTCTCTAATAAAGTGACCACCAAGGTCATCCTGCGCATTCGGTAGGATATCAGTGAAAGGCAGAGCTTAAGAAAAATCCTCCATACAGCTGAATCCCAGTTAGTCTGAAGTATAAAACCCAACCTAATTGTGAGCCATTATCTGAAAATAGCTCTGCGTCTTTTCACCTAAGTATAGAATAAGTTTTGATCATTTTCATTTCAAGAAGCTATAACAACAACAACAATAATACTTCACTGTCCCGAAGGAAATTTGCTGCTGAAGTCGCAGCCTTCAAGAATTGCCTGGAATTACCCTACCATACATTTTTGTCCACTCCATCGAGTCTTCTCGCATGTATTCGACGTGAGATCACGAACTATACAACAAATAGATAAGAAAACAATTTAATATCTTTAATATTATATTGATGGATAAGTCATTTCACGTAGTGCTTTGCATTGTCAAACTATATTTACACATGCGCAGCCATCAGCACAGGGGGTATTTCTAAAAATAAAAGTACCAGAAAAAATATGCACATTTAATAGGCAATTGAAAGAGCATATGTTCTTCAGCAAGGGAATACATTTTCAACAGTGGCGTAGCCAGATGATGGGCAAAGACACGTCAATTTATGACAATAGTCCTGGCAAGTTCTCAATCATTTTCCTTTATTGACGCATTTTCCATAATTTGCAACTGAAGACACGGTTTATCTCCATATGCGATCTAACAATGATTACATCATGGGCAAAATTCAGTACAGTGGCGGAACAAGAAGAGAATTGGGTTGCACAAAATAGCCGTTTAAAACAATTATTTGTCCTGACCTGTTCTCAGTCATTTTCATAACTGAAGGTTCACTCCAAGAGCACTCCACAGTTAACAGGTACTGCTTGTTCTCCCTGATTAGTTAAGAGGACAATCACTCATCTGGACGCGAATTTGCTGTATTTAAATCAATGTTATTCAAAATTGCATACCTGTCGACTCTCACGCAAATAACTGGAGCAGCAAGCTGTTTATAACCCATTGAACTGCCGAGTGCCACTTTTGTTTTTTACAACCCCCAAAATAGTTGTCCAAAATAGTTGTGACAAAGTGCAAATTTTGAATGAAATCAAAACACACTGACTTTCAAATCACACCAGCCAGTATTTTATTCACAATAGAACAGAGATCACATAGCAAATTTTGAAACTGGACGCCGGTCCAGTAATGTACAACAGCTCACAGGAGGCAGGGGATGACCTGAAGAAAAAAGGCTTAATCCCGGACACCTGCGGAACTGAGGCCCATGCAGAAAGTACACCCACGTTGAAAAGCAGACAACTTCCCTGTGTAACAGCAGGTGCAATATCACGCCAGAGCGGAGACGCACGCTTGCAACACGTCCAGGTTAAGCTCAAGAGGTTCAGGCAAGAGGGAGATGTTAAATGAAAAAAAAAAAACAAACAACTACGATAAATGACCGAGGAACTGTGACAAAGACTGGTAAGATTATACCCTAACGTTAGCTCGGACTGTGCTGTGAAATATAAATACAAATTAGACGAACTTTTCTTTCTAAGCTTAAACTGTAAATGATATCAAATAATGATATTGACCGCATCTGGGAACTTATGATGTTTTCATTTTATGTGCATTGCTCTGATTTCATTAAGTCAGGGATGTCGGTTCGCCCTGAGAAGGGCCCCTTCATGGTTAAGGGCTTCCCCTTCCAAACTAGAAGTTGAGTTATCACTTCAGAGATGGAAGTAATTGTCATTGAATAAGTTTGTTTATATGTAAAGTTTCACTTTGATCTGCAGACAGAAGCTCCAATGTTGAGGTCATCTATGGATGTTTAAATGCTCAGGTGAATCTTTCTCTTTATTGTACTGTTTGAAATGCTCCATTAACATTATAATATAATCTCACTTAATGTGAACAGGTTGCATAATCCTGTAAAAAGAAGTAAAGCGATTGCCAAAATGAAAGGAGAAAAACAGGATATAATTTTCGGTAACACTTTATAATAACAATCGGAACAAACCACATATATACATTTGTAAATGATTATTAAATTATTTATAATTTAAGTTTCAAGACATTTATGAGCTATTAGTAGATATTGAACTAATCATGAATAAACTATTTGCATACATTTCAAACCATTTATAACTGAAGTTGTACAACATTTATATATAATTTAGACATTATTAAAAACACAGCATCAAAATTGTTTGGACATGATTTATTCATTTTCATCTAATGTTATTTAATGTGTAGGAAAACATTTTTGAACAGTATAAAAAATAGGGTTACATACACATACATACCACTTTTTTTTCCTTAATGTTTGAACTTGATTACTGGCACCTGTTGTGTTGTGCAGTTGACGCACTCTTTTGATATGAGAGAGTAGGGAGTTCAAACGGTGATTGAGGCAATGGCAGAAAGTCGGGCTGCAGTGAAACGCTGCAACAGAAATTGAAAAAATAAATAAGACGGTGTTGGGGGCGAGCTCCGGGGAAGGAGTTTTGTGTTACCCTCAGGCCTGATCAACCCACAGAGAGAGGTAGGTCAGGGTGGCTCTCCTACAAGTTATGTTGTTTTTTTGTCTGTTTGCCACCTGGCCACCTGTTAACCACGCCGGGAGAAGTGACTGAGCCATCTCATCCCTCATCCGCACAAATGACTTCTCGGGACTGAGGTCATCACAATTAGCCGCTTGTTTGTTTTTAGAAAGAAAGGAAAAAATATAAAATAAAAGATTAATCAAACAAAACTGAACAAACCGCAAACTGAAATTTCACCTCGCGGGCTGTTTGCTGCTGGCATCATCAGAAGACGGCCTTTCCTCCGTGGAGAAAAGATAAGCCTCGTCTCTCTGAGGGGGTTTGTCAGGTGCCATTGTATGTTTAAATTGTTTTTTATCCTCCCTCCGTGCATTCACTCGCCTAAACACACACATACATACACCTTTATTTGTTTTTTTGCGTTACTCCCCTGCGCTCCGTATTTGAGTTTTTATGAGCTTGGAGAGCATTGGGTTTGTAACAATGGTCTTTGATGAACTACATATATTGAGTTTTTCATAGTTACCTTCGCCAGCGACTTCGCTGACGAAGGTAATGTTTTGATCCCTGTGTATTTATTTGTTTGTGTGTCTGTCTGTCTGTCTGTGTGTATGTGTATCAAATAACTCAAAAAGTACCAAACGGAATTTCATAAAATTTGGTTGGTTGATTTGACATGACCTGAGGATCAATCGATTAGATTTTGGGAGTGATCGGGTCAAAGATCAAGGTCAAGGCCACGAAAAGGTCTAAACCGACTTTCGGCCATATCTCGGTCAATTTTTATCCGATCGGCATGAAACCAACGCCAGTGGCGAGGGATTCAGTGGCGTCGGCGAAGGTATGCGCTCTACCGAGTGCCCGTTCTAGTTTGTTTGTGTGTCTGTCTGTGTGTATGTATGTGTATCGAATAACTCAAAAAGTACCAAACGGAATTTCATAAAATTTGGTGGGTTGGTTTGGCATGACCTGAGGATTAATCGATTAGATTTTGGGAGTGATCGGGTCAAAGGTCAAGGTCAAGGCCACGAAAAGGTCAAAACCGACTTTCGGCCATATCTCGGTCAATTTTTATCCGATCGGCATGAAACCAACGCCAGTGGCGAGGGATTCAGTGGCATTGGCGAAGGTATGCGCTCTACCGAGTGCCCGTTCTAGTTACTAAATGATTTGTTAAGTCAGTATAAATCATGTGTTAAGTCTTTGTTGAAAAATCATCAATACCTGTTAACTGTTTATTATCAAATCATTTCTATACATTTACAAATAATTAGTACATCATTTGTAAATGTGCTACTTTTACATTCAACGGTGATCTGTAGATCATTTTTTCAATAAGAACCTTATTACGAAATTGTGTAGATGTGTTAAAAACCCCACTGTACCACCATGTGTTTACTCATGTTTAACAGATAATTTGATAGACATTCATTAAAAAAATCTTTAAATCTTTAAAGATGTTATTATGTCCCTTAATCTAACGTGAAAACTGTTCATTATTTACTAATGTCTGTTAATCTTTATAAATAATTTGTAGACTTTTTACTCACCTCTTATGAACGATCTAGGTTTTATGAATACAGATGAAAAGACAAGTTAGTAATTGCTTCATATGTTTAACAAATGATTCATTAAACATTCATAAAACATCTGTAAATCATTTTCAGATGTTACTATATCCCTTAATCTAAAGTGAAAACTGATCGTTATTTATAAATGTCTGCTAATGTTTATAAATGATAAGTTGACTTTTTACTCACCTCCTAAGAAAGATCTGGTTTTTATGAATACAGATACAAAGCAATTACTAACTTGTCTTTTCATGTTTAACAAATTATTCATTAAACATTCAAAAAACATCTATAAATCATTTTCAGATGTTACTGTGTCCCTTGATCTAAAGTGAAAACTGTTACTATGGAAAACTGGATACTATGGATTTGGCCTTTTCACGCGTCCGCTTCCGCCATGTCCGCAGAGATTTTCTTGTGAACGCTCTACAGCCCACATAAGTGCACCGTTTCTTTTCAAATTTTGCAGGGACATGTGTTATGGAAATTTCACGACACCTATTGATTTTGGGTACTCTAGGACCATCTAAGCCCAACTGGGGGGCCTTCGGGGGATACATGTGCTCGGTTGCCGAGTGCTCTCGTTATTTACAAATGTCTGCTAATGTTCATAAATGATTAGTTGACTTTTTACTCACCTCTTATGAATGATCTGGCTTTTATGAATACAGATACGAAGCAATTACTAACTTGTCTTTTCATGTTTAACAAATGATTTCTTAGAAATTCATAAAACATCTATAAACTAGAACGGGCACTCGGTAGAGCGCATACCTTCGCCGACGCCACTGAATCCCTCGCCACTGGCGTTGGTTTCATGCCGATCGGATAAAAATTGACCGAGATATGGCCGAAAGTCGGTTTTGACCTTTTCGTGGCCTTGACCTTGACCTTTGACCCGATCACTCCCAAAATCTAATCGATTGATCCTCAGGTCATGCCAAATCAACCCACCAAATTTTATGAAATTCCGTTCGGTACTTTTTGAGTTATTCGATACACATACACACAGACAGACAGACAGACAGACACACAAACAAATAAATACACGGGGATCAAAACATTACCTTCGTCAGCGAAGTCGTTGGCGAAGGTAATAAATACACGGGGATCAAAACATTACCTTCGTCAGCGAAGTCGCTGGCGAAGGTAATCATTTGTAGATTTTATTATGTCCCTTAACACTAGTAGCACCAGAATTTTATCACTACTTGAACTGTCATGAATGGTCGTTTGGACCGCTAGGTTTAAAACATTTTAATCCGTCTCTCTGAGCACCTAATTAATGCATCTTGTATATTACCATGTATCGCAAAAGAACGAAACAAGCATTACGTTTAAGCATTTCGTTTTAACAAGTTTAATATATACATTTATGAATATTTCAGCAATAGAATTATTATATATAATTAACATGAATTAAGCTGTTTTCACACCAGATGCGAAATACATTTTTCGTAAGACAGATTCCATTCAAATTCAATGCAAAGACGTAAGTACACATTTCGCGCAGATTCTCGCCTTTGCATGGACTTTCAATGTGATTTGTCGTGCGAAAAATTTGTTCGTGTCCAGTATGAAAGCAGCTTTATTGTAAACATTCACAACAATATTTTTGGGGAAAGAAATAAACAATTCAGAACGACAAAAACAACAATTGAAACATCTATTTTGATTAATACACATTCGGATTCAACATTTCTTACAACATAACTATATGGAATATCTTATTTATTATGAAATAATTAATCGGAACAATGAAACGGAATTAGAAAACAATAGGTAGGTGCTGAACTTTTTTTTCTGATTACTTTATTATTTATTGGCGTGGCGTAGCATTTAGTCTACTCGTAATAGCCTGCGCAGGCGACCTTGGTTCCCCTGGTTCAATTCCCACAGATGGGTCTGAAGCATCTGCAGCAGGTGACAAGCGTCTTATTTTGTAAGCAGCTCCTGTGAACCTGGCACTGCCTCCGTTTTGGTGCCAGTGTATCCCGCTGCTGCTGGCTCAAACTTTTTGCCAGTTTTGCCCAATAAAATAATTCTAGACTACTCTACTCAACCAACTCTGACAGTGGCATCGGTTAGTTGCTAGGCAACCAAAGGAAACATTTTTTGATAGAAATAACAGCCGCAAAACTGTACGGTCCAGTGAGACCGCTAATGGCAGAAATCGGGAGATTTGGTGATATTTTATGCTCCGTAGGTGTAATCAATATAAAATCAATTGCACGTTAAAATATAGACACTTTTCGGAAAAGTTAGTGACCCTCAAGGTTGTACTCTTTAATTATGAAAAGTTATGACGCAAACAAATTTCAAAATGGTCAAAATGACCGTCATGGCGGTTCTAGTGTTAATCTAAAGTGAACCCTATTGATCCTTCACAACTATCTAATAATGTTTACTAAAGATTTGCAGAATTTTTCATCACATGTAATAAATGTTGTAGACAACTTTTGAATCCATCCTTCTTTGTGACGAACAGTGACAGAATCAGGAGTACAAAGTATAAGAGTATAAAACATTTTATTGCACCAAACACAGCTATCAATATGTTACGAGATGACATATAGCAATAACTGTTTTTCAACAGCCCTCACATTCAAAACACTGTTAATACGAATAAAAAAAAGTTAAAACAGAAAAATCAACACAATTGTCAAACAAACTAACCCACCCACTCCAATTTCTGTACTCTTATTTCTTCTTCAGGAAAGGGTGAAGTTTCCCTGCCCTTTTCATGTCTTCAACCTCAGCCAATAACACAGGGTCATCTCTGATAACATTAGCACGGTGCAGTACAAATGTCTGCAGCTTTTGCAGCCTTGAATATGCCTTCAGCAGTTCCCCATACTTCTCTGGTGAGGCAATGGCCAGCTCTGCAATGGGGGCACTTGTACAACGGTATTCCTATCCACCCCAATAGCCTTGCACGACTCAATGAAATTCTTCTCTAGACCACCTGGTGTAAATTTACTGCTGTAATAGAAAAAAAACAAAACAAAGATAAATGAAAAGTATACACTCTAAAAACTGCTGGGTCAATAATCACCCAAATTGGGTAACTGCAGTGACCCAATGGGTAGTCACTATATCACCTACTAGGCACTGGGTCAAAAGGACCCAAGGCACTTGGGTCACAATTTTGACCCAACATACTGGGTCAACCTATTTTACACAAAAATGGGTGACTTTGAGCCAGTTTTGTGGGTCACTCTTCACCTTTTGCTGGGTCAATGTTATTTAGTTAATGCTGAAATTCTTCACCCAATGCTGGGCATTTCTTACCCAGCATTGGCTTATTTTTACCCGTTTGTTGGGTTGATGTTATTTAGTTAACTCTGAAATTCTTTACCCAGTGCTGGGCATTTCTTACCCATTGGTTAATTTGATACTTTTTTATGGGCTTTTCTTATTCAGTTCTAAATAAATAACCTACAACACAAACTGCTTATTTACATTGTATATATTTGATACATATTTGACACAGTACAAAATCATTAAAAATACAAATGTGAGAAAGTGGGAGGTGGACAGAGGGTGCTGCTGGTTGGGGCTGATGGAGCGTTAGGCCCTCAGACTGTCATCCTCTCTGGCAGACAGCTTCATGAACAGCATCGGCTTCACTGAGGTACTCCGGCATGTTGGTTCCAATCTGTGAACAAAACAGATTACATTCGGAAGTGAGGAACTTTCAAAATTTTACTGAAATAAATGTTAAGTCAAATGGGGGAAGTTTAATACTCCTCACAGTGGTACATAATCGTTATTTTGACATGGACTACATGGGGAAAGTAGAATATTGCCTTCAAGTGTCCCTCACATTTTACGAACAGTTCAATATTTATAATGATTCACTGCATTTCTATGGCACTTTTCATGACAGCCAAAGCACCTGACTCTACTCATTCTCACACATGGAGAAGCAGCCTGTGTCCTTTCTGTACGCACACACACGCACACACAGGCACACACACACACGTGCGCACACACTGAATGACAGAGAGCCCCAACACAGAGTGAGGCAAAAGACAGATTTACTATACCTTCAAATTTCGGGATGAGTTCTTCAAGATTCCATGACCTGAGTCGCTCTTTTACGTACTCAGCCATGGAGTCGGAAATGAGACCAAAGAGACAGAAATCAGTTGTCAACATTACATTGACATTTATATCTCCATAAATGCTCAGATGAAACATATAGGCCTGGCTGCAACAACAGGGTTCAACATTAAGGTTTTTTTTTCCCCCACTAGCTCAGTCAGGCAATTTGGCCAGAGATCTACTAGGCCAAAGTCAGTTTTTAGTTACACACAAATTGTTAAGTAGTTAACAATACAAATTGTTTCATTTAAGCAGCTATCAAATGTCAACAAAGATGACCATCCATTTTTATGCTTTGTCTTAGTCTGGATGAATATATTTATAGGCTATAAGAAAAGGTCAATGTGACACTCCTTTTTTATAGTTTTGACAACTATAAATAACTTATTGAAATCAATTTTTAATATAGGCTTGACGTTATCACAAATTCACACATAGAAGATTAAAAAAAAAATCTGAAGAAAATTCAGTTGAATGTGTAATTTTCTAAACAGTCAAAAAACGAAGCTGGATGACGTCATGGAGTAGCGTGGGATCATGGGAGCTGTAGTCGTTTAACGTATATAGATTTGATGTTCCTCACTCGTTTCAAGAAATAAACCGACAGTTGCAGTTTTTTTTTTTTGGGGGGGGGGGGGGGAGCGAGGCTCGGCAGCAGAAAAAATAGCCCTCTTTATTCGCGAGTGTCTTGCTGTTTTTTACACTCTACTCAGAAATGGTACTTACATTTGCTTAGCGGTTGGCAATCAGCTAGTTATTTTACCAAAGTGCTAGTTACTTAGCTGTACAATTAGTGATGGCTTCTCCCTCTCTGTTGCGGTCTCTTGCTCAGTAATTACGTCTTATGTTAAGATATTCCTCTGCCTATTTTATAAATCCAGTTCGTGGCATCAGCTCAGCATCATAGAAAGCTATTGTATCGTGCTGTGATTAGCCAGCCTCCGCCCCACATCGCTCTGCACCCCCACAGCCCCGTACCCCACAGCTTCACACCAGCGACGCGGCCAGCGGAGGACGTATACTTTTACTATTTTTAGCAACTTGCGCGAACAGGCAAGCGAGTCGCTAGGTTTACTTGCCAGGTGTTCTTTCGATTTCTCCTTACATTATTTTGACCGTTGAAATGGTCTATAGGTAGGAGAAATTGACGGAACACCTGGCAAGTAAATATAATGACTCGTTGGGGTCTGGTCGGTGGGCTCCGTACCAAAGACCCAGCCAGCCTCCAGCCTAGTTTAAACTCAGTTTTCTATTTATGTTAATCCGACAAGCCTACAGTATCAGTAGCACTGGCTCCGTAGCCAGAAGGCTTAGCTCGGTAGCCTAACAGACAACAGCTAACGTAAGCAATAGCCTAACACACAAGATGCCGTGAATACATTCCAACAGTACCGCTATAGACAATATTTTTTTCCATTCATTCTGAATAAAAAAAAGCCACAAAGGCGGTAGAGTTGGCATGTATGAGCCGTGCTATGTTGTGAATATTGGCAATGCTGAATAACATTAATATGAAATAAAGCCACTTACTTCCAAGATCCGAAGATCGTCCCTTGCCCCTGCCGGCAATCCACAGCAGCGGGAAAATTGACCCATTAAATGGGTATGGTGCAGCGGGAATGGGACCACAGGGAATGCAGCGTTGTGGTTACCCAGTTTGAGGTCAATGTTCGCGCCGCAACAAAAAAGACCCACAGATATTTAATCCAAGGCTAAATTAATCACCCAATATAAACGGACCCATCAAATGGGTCCTTCAGTTCACCCAGCAATTAGTACTTAATGATCAGGACCTGGGTATTGTGCAGCGTAGTCCGTCCAGGTTGTGGTTAATATTTGTGCAACAACAATAAAAGACCCAAAGATATTTCACCCAAGACTAAATTAGTCACCCAATCTAGGTCTGTTGTCAACGACCCAACGATTGAGTCATGAAATTCACCCAGCATTTTTCAGTGTGTACAACAGCTATTTCCAACCATGCATTGTGATTGGCTAAGATGCATTCTATGCTGTGCCAATATGATTAAATAAACCATAGAGTTAGAAAAAAAAAAAATTGTTGCCCTACTCTTCTGGAATTAACTGGAATGTCAATTGATGGGAAAACTAGACAGTATCTGTGAATCTCCACCATCCTTTCTACCTGCATTCATATTTTACACATGTGCTGCCAGCTGCCAGGGGTCCCAGGCAGATGACAGGGCAAATTATTTAATTTACTATTTGTGACAGCTAATGAAACACACACACACACACACACACACACGCACACACACACACAAACAAACATACACACAAGTGAACTCATCTAAAAAAGATTTGGATTTGGTCGATGGACAATGTTGTTGATTCATGGATGTCCGTTTCAGCTCACTGCATACTGTTTTTGGTGTATAACTCATCAAAAAAGTTTTGTGCTTTGTGTTTGGTTGATCATATCTCTGTTGTCATTGTATTATAATAGCATAGTTGTATCTTGCCTAATCAGAAAGTCTTTTCATTTCCCTTTATAGTGACCCATTCAAAAAGATCATGCATTTCTGGGAAGAGCAGCAAAGGTGATTGTGAGTGTGTGTGTGTGTGTGTGTGTGTGTGCACGTGCGTGTCTGTGCTTACTCATACTAATCCCATAAATGCATGATCCTTAAAGATGTGATATCATTGCACAGGGAAATGGACAGGCTGTCCAGCAGTATAAGGTGCAGTGCTATTTATTACAGTGACAACAGAGATATGATCAACCAAATACAAAGTACAAAACATTTTTGATGAGTTCTACACCAAAAACAGTAAGCAGTGAGCTGAAACGGACATCCATGAATCAACAACATTGTGGATAAGTAAAAGGATTAGTGTGGAATTGTTTAAACAGTAATACAAGCCCAGTTTTTTTAATCACAGCTCTCGAAGACACATAATATCTACAGCCCATATTTAACTCTGTGCCTGAAGTGTTCTTCTTCCCCTCTGGTCTTCTCTTTTTTCCCCTTCCTCTTATGTTTCTTCTTTTTCTTGCTTTTCTTGTCCTTCTTGTGTTTCTTCCTCTCATACTCAGAGGATGTTTTATGTATTTTTTTTTTTAGCTGTGCTACTAGCGAGCTCCCAATGGCACGTTTTAGGCGTCATGAACTTTGTGGATGCTAAGACCTTAAATTGGCTTATAACACTTCCGGGAGGAGGCTTTTTTCAGAACGATACAGACACATAAGCATCCCTGTAACTACAGTAACTTATGAAGGCACACCGCAAGTCAATTACAATATAGGCTAAACACTCAGTGGTTGCAAGAGCTCAAAGTTCATACTCATCGTACTTTTATAGCCATAAGAAAAGACCCCGGGCTAAAGAAAAAATACCCCGGGCTATAGCCCAGTAGCCAGGCCCTAAAACACCCCTGCTAACTGGTTAAAAACTGATTAGTGTTGGTGCTTGCTTGATAGTTTATCAGATTTAGCCATGTAAAATAAGTCAACAAATTAAGTGTTGCCTGCGCTGCTGCTGCCAGCTCCTTCCCCGTCTTCGATAGTCAAAGGTCGCTTGGAGCGCTTATATCTTGTTCTGACATCCATGTTCCAGCCTCAGAATGTCTAATGGACAGCGTTGCATAGCCAAAATAAAAAAGTGTAATTTCTGCTGTCACTGCCTAAACTGGCTAAAAGTGGTGCTGCGTTCAGGGACGCCCCATAAAGTTCCACTTTGAAGAATCACAGTCACGAATATGACGCAAACATTTCAAAAACACTAATGTAAAATACGTTATCAAAGAAGGCACATGAATGAAAGAAACTATGTAGACAGTGTGATATTTAGATGTTGTTAATTTGTTGCATATTTCCCCTGCGCTGTACTGTAGATGTGACTTTTTAATTTCCCACAACGTTGGAAGGGAGCAACTGAAGCACATGCAAGTTGCACTAAAACAAAGTGACACACAATGATCAAATTACCGTACATTATTGGACTTTTGGCATCATTGATCGTATATAGTAGACAAAGGGCACACTTATTCAAATACGATAATTATTGTATATCTGGCAACACTGCTAACAGCTCTCTAAAGACATATTAAAATGCCTTGTGGGAATTTGAAGTTTACCGGCGGGACCAGACATTCATTCGTAAATGCGGGAAATGCATTCAAACATAGGCGGTGAACTTGGAGGCTTAGTTTTTGTGAGCTGTTAAAATGCCTGGTTTGACCAGTATATTGTGAGAGCTGAGAGAAGGGGGGAAAACTACCAAAAAAACACCACAAACTGATTAAATAGCTGCAAAAGAAAAAAATACTACAAAGGAAAGTTAAATGCAATTCATGTCGGCATCAAATGAAGCTGAAGCTACGGAGAGATTGTTTGGACTGATTTGAATGGTAGGTAATTTTAAGATATGACTATCAAGATCCACTCTTATTGAATTGACTTAAATGCCGTGTGTACCAGTGCTACATGTTAAAAAGTCTCTAGTTTATCCTTACACAAAGAGGTATGCCTAGGGAACTTCTTTGTTTATTTTTGTGATGATTGTGCATGTGATATGTATTGTTTTGGGTTTAGTTAGAGTAAATAATTTGCCGAAAGTCCCTGCTTCATGCGGTAAAGCAATGTTGTAAATATAATACTGTGCATCATGTGGTAATGGTTTTTAATGCAGAGATGTGGTTTTATGTTATTAAAAATGCCTTACTACATTATCAGGGTTTTCAAACGAGTTTCATTACAAGCTCTATACTGGAGTAACTGTCATATTCTGGTAAGGTAGTACAGCAATGGCCATGATTAATATCTCAATTAAAGTCAAACTCTGAGACTCTGAGGAAGACGCAGTGCGTCGAAACGTCAGCCTTGGCACCTTAATAAATTATACTGGTGATTTGAGTGCTCCAGTTTCTTCTTTATATTCCGATTTAATGTTAAATCTAGTTGTGATCTGTGAAATAACGTTAATTGGCTTAATGGATGCAATGTATAAAGGCATACACGAATTGAATGTAGTAGGGCACATTCATTTTCCATCCCCGCATTTATGGACGTAGGCTAAACTATTTTCAGTTATTTATTTTACCTAGGATTTGAAATTGCAATCGGACCTTAAACATTGTGTTAACCTATAGGATACTTATGTGTCACAAGTCGCATTCTTTTCCAGCCTGTTTCAAGACGCAAGCAATATGCGCACACAATAATTATACATGCAACGCGTGGTTCATCGGCCAAGGCCACTGTCTCTTAACACTACTCCTACTACAACGCAATGGGCTGCATATCTTCCATCATCCACTCATCTGCTGTGTTTAAATAGTGCCGCATTCTGCAGACGCACGGTTAATTGTACACCCTTTCTCCACTATTAAAATGAACGTTAATGAATGAATGAATGAATGTTAATTAACTACGGTAGCCTACTTTATATTTTTCTGCATTTAATCTCAGCTGGGGAAATTCTGAAGCCAACTTCATAATCCATTTCCGATTTGTAGAAGAAGAAGAAGAAGAAGAAGAAAATTTATTTATAGGGCACATTTCATACCCAAAGGCAACACAATGTGCTTCACAGGAGTAGACATATAAGCATACATATAAATATGAAAAATATAAAATATTTATATTAAAAAAAAAAACAGCATTCCAACAGAGAGACATGCACATTAAAAAAAAACAAAAAACCTTAGACTAGCTAAAAATGACACTAAAAAGAAATATATTAAGTTTACTTTTGAAAGAGCTAAGTGTGGGGGCATCTCTGAGATCCCTTGGAAGGACATTCCATGTACTTGGGGCATAATAACTGAAAGCAGCTTCTCCAGCTTTACAGCATATGCGAGGAACTACAAGAAGACCATTGGCTGATGATCTAAGACTTCTAGTTGGTTCATATGGGACAAGCATTTTTTTAATATAGTTTGGAGCAAGGCCATTCAGTGCCTTGTAAACAATAAAAAGGATTTTAAAATCAATTCTTGCATGTACTGGAAGCCAATGCAAGGTCCTCAAAACCAGAGTGAGATGCTCATTTTTCTTGGTTTTAGTTAAAATTCGTGCAGCAGCATTCTGAATGATCTGCAGCTGTTTCATAGATTTTTGAGGGAGTCTAGGGAACAGACCATTACAATAGGCAAGTCTACTAGTTACAAATGCATGAACAAGTTTTTCAGCGTCAGAATTTGACAGAAAGCCTCTGATTTCTGAAATGCTTTTTAGGTGAAAGAAAGATAATATTGTGACGTTATTAATATGATTGTTAAAATTAAGATCGGCATCTATGATAACCCCAAGATTTCTGGCATGTTCTTTACAGTCAATGGAAAAGGGTCTGAGGTGGTCTGCGATTTGCTGTCTCCTTGATTTTGCACCAATTATAATAATTTCAGTTTCGTCACTGTTAAGTTGTTGAAAATTTTGGTTCATCCATGTATTAATGTCCTTAATGCATTTAATTAATGTTTCTACAGCACTCAAATCATTGGGTGAAAGGGAAATATAGAGTTGTGTGTCATCCGCATAGTTATGATATTGCACGTCATGTTTCTTTATAATGTGCCAAAGCGGAAGCATATGTAAATGAAAGAGTAGTGGACCTAGGATTGAACCTTGTGGAACCCCACAAGTTACAGCAACTTTGTCAGACACAAAATGTTCAATAGAAACAAAGAAGTCCCTGTCAAGTATAAAGGTGGTCAGCCAGTTTAGGACAGAACCAGATAATCCCACCCGATTGTCTAGTCTGTCTTGTAAGATCCCATGATCAACTGTGTCGAACGCAGCTCTGAGATCCAAGAGCACAAGGATTGAGACTTTACCGGAGTCTGTATTAATGTGAAGATCATTTAAAACCTTCATAAGAGCGGTTTCTGTGCTATGGTGGGATCTAAAACTGGACTGAAAATCATCAAACAGGTCATTACTCATTACGTAGTTGTTCAGTTGATTGAAGACAATTTTTTTTCAAGAACCTTGCTAAGAAATGGGAAATTTGAGATTGGTCTATAATTACTTAAGACTGTAGGCTTGAGGCTGTTCTTTTTTAATAATGATGTCTTATGACAGCAGTTTTACAAGCACTTGGGAAAATACCAGACAGGAGGGAACCGTTGAAAATTTGCAAGACCTCTTTATTTAAACAAATAAAAATGTTTTCAAAAAAAGTTGTAGGAAATGGATCCAGACAGCAGGTGAAGGATTTGATCTTAAATACAACATCCTCATGTGATGAGGGGTCCACAAGAACAAAATGTGACATATCACAGGTCCTGTTATTATAAAGGAATGACATATCTCTGTCAAGACTCAAATAATTTATATTATTTCTGATGGTGGTGACTTTATTGTTAAAAAATGTTGCAAATTCTTTGCACTTTGTAGTAGAAAGTAGGTCAGGGTGGGTTGAAAGAGATGGGTTAATAAGCCGATTGGAGAACAGCACTTTTGCATTATTTAAATCATTATTTATGATTTTAGAGAAAAATGCTTGTCTAGCAGTTTTTATCACTTTGTTATAATTGATGAGGCAATCTTTATAAATGTCAAAGTGAATATGAAGCTTAGTTTTTCTCCATTTACGCTCTGCTTGTCTACTTTGTTTTTCAATTGTCTCACGAGAATATCATTTGTCCAAGGAGCTTTGTGTTTTCTAAAGATTGTTTTTGGTTTTAAGGGTGCAATATTGTCAATGGAACTTTTCACTTTCAAATTAAAATTGTGAACCAGGACATCTGTGGATATTGGTGTGGACTGTACCACGTCGGACATTGTAGTTTTAACAAAAGATTCCATAAAATAATTAGCGGTGTTGACCCCAATTTAGCGTTTTTTTACTGTCTGCGTTCCTATTAATTTTTGAGGAGTGAAAGAGGTGTCAAATAAAATGCAAAAATGATCTGATACCGTAATATCCATGATTAGGGTAATAGTACTATTAAGTAACTTTCCAATAATTAGGTATGGTATGCCCTCTGTTATGGGTGGGTCCAGACACATGCTGAGAGAAGTCAAAAGCTTTTATGAGATTTATGAACTCCCTTGAGTCATCGTCATTTGTATTATCTACATGAATATTAAAGTCCCCTGAAATGACGATATGATTGAAGTCAGTGGAAACTTTGGATAGCAGCTCGGAAAACTCCTCTAGAAAACCGTTTTTACATTTTGGCGGACGGTAAATAATAATAGAGAGAACAGAGCTCGTAGTACAAACAATCTTAAAAGCAAGTAATTCAAAACTAGAGAACGCACCAAAATTGTACCTATCCAGCTGGACGATGTAAATGAGGTCCAGATACAAAGTAATTGATCCTACTTGCGATAGAGCGCTGTCCCTCGATGAAAACATTTGAGCGAAGACACGAAAAACGGAACATTTCTGTAAAAAAATGAGGGTGTGTATTTTTGCGAAATAAGGAACTGTTAGGGGGAGACGGGGGTTACTTCGCCCACGGGGTTAGGTTTGTCACCCCAGTTTTTTCATTGCAAACGCACTGACAGGAAAATGTAAATATCCTAATTACGTGACATCCCAGCGACGACATCTTTTGGACAGAAGAAGGAATTGTAGTGTCATGAAAGTCTTTTCTGCCTAAATAACTGAATTTTGACCCAAATTGTAAACTTTAAGTTTCTGAAAGAAATGCGTCTAGCTTCTTTGAAGCCAACGATTCCCACGGTGTTTCATGAACATATGTAATTAGAGTTATTAAAAACACACAAGATGAAGGCCTGCAGCGATCATGAGATGAGAGATGCAGCCTGATTTCCAAAATCGGAGCATGGGGCTACACTGGCCAAGCAGCATGGGGTTAGTTCGTCAGGGTACAGTGGTTGCCCCGCTTGCAGGTCCTGTGTTAGGCTGATATTAAAATATTCCAAAGTCAAATATAGGAGCTGATTTATTGTATTTCTGACACCTATAGTGTCTTAATAATTCAAATATTTGCATTTATTTTATGTTTGTGATAGAGGATATATTAGGGCCTTTGATTGGAGGACACAAGTATGAATTTGTATGGGTTTGCTCCTTGCAGCCCCTCCCCTTTCTCAATTTCTTAATTTGTCTCCTGCATTGCCAAAAATTACTTTACAGGTAGTAAAGACCATACGCTCTTCATATGGAGAAACACGTCTAAATTATCATGTTGAAAAACCTATTTATTTATCCACATTTCGGGGGAAAAATGAAATTGTACCGTTTTTTGTGCCTGCGCTCATATGGAAGGGAGGAACACTTTTTATTAAGGCGATTGCATATTATTAACGTATTCACATACGCGAAAGCATTAAAATGAACCAAGGTACATTGAAAGTAACCGTTCAGGAGTACGTTTCCTAAAACCTTGGTTTGAACCAGACTATGGAAGATGTTGAAAGTTAGCAAATAGCAACGCTTTTGGGAAACATAACCCCAGCTCAGTAAATTGCAGTACGGTTGCCCACACTCTTTTACAATCTTCCTGAGTTACTTGGCTACAACAGCAGCTAAAGACGATGTGTTATTCACTATCAGATTTTTTTTAGAGTCGGCCACGGCAATGAATCAAGGACGTACATTTCCTAGACATGAATATTAATTCCAACGTGGATTCAGCTTCTAAACCTGCAAATGTGATCGCAGACGGCTTGCATCAGCCTTTTTTTTTTTTAAGGTCCCGCATTGCCTTAATCAGTAGCTTGACTGAACAGGGCAGACTAACAACAAAAACCTGCGATTTTAATATTGCGGGGTTTTAGCACCCCCATCTTTAACTTTGGAGGTGCAGGAGACCCAACGCCCCCCCACAAATGGCGCCTATGTCGGCGGGACATCCACAGGGGGAAAGCTGTGAGGAAGTCAATTCGACACAAATCCATTTTTGCAAGATCAAAAATCTCCCTGTTTAACTGGATGAGATTTGTGTACAGGTTAGACTAATAATATCTTTTTTGTGTTTTGATGTTTGTATCTGTATCTTGCATCCTTGGGTTATGATGGAACACATTTTCTACTATGTATTTTAAGATTTTCTCTAGGACTGAGGTTATGCCAGGTTGACGTCATCATGGACGACATTGCCAGGTCCTCAGCAACCCTGTCAAAGATGTCCAAAAAAGTGAGAGAGGCCTGCAGAATGGCGATGGACAGGTTGCGACTAAGAGAAGGACAGCGCATAGAGGGAAAGAGATACATTGTTCTGGTCGATGAGAGTCACTTCAGACATAAAAGAAAGGCAAGTATAAGTTTAAGTATTACCCACTGCAAGTTATCAAGCTGGTCATCATAAACTTGTCACCGTTTTGGAAAAATATGGATGCAGTATGTTCCATTATTGTTTTATTTTTTATTTATTTATAATTTTTCATAAACAATAAAAACACAACAGCAACATTCTCTCCAGTTCATAAGTATATTCAATCATGATTAATGAAAATAAATTACCTCCGACTTCTGCTCACATCATTAATTTATCGGACTAAATGTCAATATCTCCCCACTTTTTTGCAGTTTTTCCCTCAGTATGGAAGAGGCAGAATGGCTGGGGGCTGGAAGAGGAGGAAGTGGGTCTTTGGCATGCTAGGGGTGTGGTGCAGCGGGAAAAGGCCGAGGAAACCTGTGCTCGGCTTGGTGGAGTGAAGAACGAGGAAAGAACTCGTGCCAATAATTGCTCACAATGCAAGGAGGGGGTTTTGCATCATAAGTGACGAATGGAGAGCTTACAGAAATGCTTTGCCTCAGCTTGGTTACAGGCATTATACCGTGAACCACAGTGTTGCATATGTTCATACTGAAACAGGGGCTCACACCCAACACAATGAAAGTGCCTGGAGAAACATACAGGGAGAGGGTGTGGAGAGTGAGGGGAAACCGCACAGAAAAGGTACTTAAAGACCACCTGGCAGTCATTGAGTGGCATGAGTGGCTGGCTAGGAAACTTCGTCATGGTCCCTTGGTTGACTACTTCATGATACTAGAAAAGTAAAGTACAGCTAGTCAGAAGCAAACAGACTACACAACAGAGAAATGATGTCAATGTGCAGGCTGTTGAAAAACACTTCATTGTTATTGCTATATGTTATTTTGGAGCATATTGGTTGCTGTGTTTGTGTTGATAAAATGTTTTGTACTCTGTGTTCCTAATTCAGTCACTGTTTGTCACAAAGAAGGATGGATTCAAAAGTTGTCTACAACATTTTTTACGTGTGATGAAACGCTCTGCAAATCTTTAGCAAACATTATTAGATATGTGTTAAGGATGAATAGGGTTCACTTTAGATTAAGGGACATAATAACATCTGCAAATGATTTATAGATGTTTTATGAATTTCTAAGAAATAATTTGTTAAACATGAAAAGACAAGTTAGTTATTGCTTTGTCTATGTATTCATAAAAGCCAGATCGTTCATAAGAGGTGAGTAAAAGGTCCACAAATCATTTATAAACATTATCAGACATTAGTAAATAATGAACAGTTTTCACTGTAGATTAAGGGACATTATAAATCGGCAAATGATTTAAAGATTTTTTGATGAATGTCAAACAAATGGTACAGTGGGTTTTTTTTAACACATCTACACCATTTCACTAATAACTTAATTATAAGGTTGATCATTTTGAAAATAATATCTACAGATCACTATTGAATTTTAAAGTAGCACATTTACAAATTATATTCTAATTCTAAATTTTCTAAATGTATACAATTGGTTTGATAATGAACGGTTTGGTCTTGATTATTCCTCCAGAAATGCTTTGGGCTGCAACAAAGACTTAACACATGATTTATACTGACTTAACAAATCATTTATTAACCATGAAAAACTCAATACATGTAGTTAATCAATGAATATTTTCTTGTATTGTTCAAAAATGTTTTCCTACACATTTACAATAGTTGACGATGAATAAATCATGTATAAACAATGTTGATGCAGTTTTTAATAATGTGTAAATCGTATATAAATCCTGTTTAACTTCAGTTTTAATAATTTTTATAATAATTTACAAATGTATATAAATGGTTTGTTCATGATTAGTTCAATATATACTGACAGATTATAAATTTCTTGTAACTTCCTTTATAAATAACCAAATAATCATTTACAAATTTATATAAGAGGTTTGTTCATGATAAGTGAATATCTACTAATATCTACCACTAATATCTACTAATATATTATAGAAGTCTTATAAATGATCGTTATTACAAACTGTTAACTAATTTCCTGGCAAGAGATACACCTCTCCAGTGTCCAACATGAGAAGTTGCGTTAATTAAGATTTAAAAAATTTTACTCTTCATTTCAAAAAGGAAACTCAAGGGGTGTAGCAGTACTAATTTCAAAGAAGGTGAACTTCGGTTCTCCTCACAGATCAATGACGAAGAAGGGTGTTATTTCTGGTTGAAGGTTTGATTGACCATGAAGAAGTTACATTACTGAATGACTACAGACCACCAGGAAATGATAAACAGCTGATCAAAAAAGTCTTTCATTTAATAACTACGGAAGCATCAGGTGTGTTGGTGTGTGGGGGAGACTGGAATATCCAACTTCATCCCTCCATTGACTCCTCAAACAAGACAAACAAAAATATGATCTGAAGCATACATATTAAATTGCATATTACAAATACATATATACATACATATTAAAAATTGATTAAAGAATTGGGTATGGTAGACGTACAGAGGGAGTTACACCCACTTGATAGATGTTCACATTTTTCCCACCCTCATTCTGTATATTCCAGAATAGATTTTTTTTATGTTTAATTCAGATCGACACAGGATTACTAAAAGTAACATTGAGGTAAGGGATATCTCTGATCATGCAGGGGTATACTTAACACTGCATTTTGACAGTAAATGCAAGGATACATTGTGGAGACTTGGCACTAATCTTTTGAACGACCTTCAATGTCAGAAATTTGTAAAGGGAGAATTTAAAGTATATGACACATTATGATCCCTTGTCCATTGGCTGCAAGTTCCTTTTATATAGGCCTTGTACTCCTGTCTGATGTCCAGTGCTTTCAGTGGGACGGTACGCGCCGGTACAGAGTACTGGCACTTCTACATTTTAGCCCCTGGCGTACCGGGACTTTTTACGCCATAACTGGACTTCTCACACACTCGTAGTACCCTGTCCTGTTCTATTTCTCTCTTGGCGATTCATGATCCGATGGCTATACTACATTACTGTCACGGTCACGTTTGTCTAGGGATATGATTTCACTTATAAAAGAAGGCAGGCTGGCCTGGACTGGTGAATTTGGAAGGAAAGCCGGGACTTACCTCGCAACGGCACTGTAGCATTCCAGGACCAGCTCAAGCTGCTGCTCCACCGGTGAATAGCTCCGCATCGGTTAGCTCTTGAGTTCAATATAGTGGTCTTCTTTCTTTAAGCACGGCAGTAGCGGGTGACAAAATAAAAAATACGGCGCATACTGGTTGTTTGGAAGCATGCATTTAGCGATGACATCCGTCACTTCAGGGCTCTGGCACATCGCACCAGAAAACTTTAATCGTGGCCCATTTAAAAGGGACACCCCTCCCATGACCAACCACGGCCCAATCAGGACACAAGGCATCGTCCAACCAGTCACCAATCACAGTGCACAGCCGCCATGCCACTAAATGTGTGTTACCTATGCCTACATTTCTCTACCAAAGAGAGGAGCTACTAGTGTTTCGATTAGTGTTCCCGGATCCGAGGGCATAACAATTACCCACTGTGGACTAGTACATGCCGCACGTTCGCAAGGATATCTCGCCAAATCGAGTCTCTCCGTGGAAAAGGACGTGAAGAAGAAGAAGTCTCGCGGAAGTTGAATGTTTATATACACTAGAGGTTGTGAGTCGGCTACTGCAAAGGAAAGCTCAATCCTTACCTTTCAGAGCTTGAATGAATCAAACCTGTCGCAGGTTTCAGGATTATTGTTACCTCTCACACAGATACATAAGAAATTATTGCATCCATTTGCGGATTTGTGCCAAGGCAAGGCTAACTGATGAAGGTACATATGATGGGCTTAGATAATAAATTAATTGATAAATGGTATGTTTTCATTCATGTTACTTTGGACAGTTTTTTGTGCAAGTAAGCTGTTTTTTTTTGTCACTTTTGCGCTGGAAACCACGCGACCTATCACACTGGCCAAACATTGGCCTCCTACATTCAGCAATTAAGAATGTAGAAAATAACGGATTCTCGTGACTTAGGGCTAAATGAACCTCACAGACCAATCCACACGGCGCCCCATGAGCCAGTTGAGCGCAGAATTTTCCAACCAATGAGTAAAGGAAAGCGCGAGAAGTCCGAATGCGTGAGAGTCGACAGGTAAGCGTCATTAATGAAAACTGGCCACACCTGATAGTGATAATGAGAGTTTTCGGAGTTTCTGCAATGGTAATTTAAATGACTAATTGAAAACAGGGTAAGAATGATTAGTGCTCATTCTGACTTAGTGCGGCTCAAGGGAGGTGTTCCCTGCACACACCCTTCACTCAAAAAGGGACACTAATTTTAGTGTGAGTGAGGTCTCTGAAAGCAAATGAGTGTTAGGGAAAGCTCTGACTCATTTAGTGTACCCTCACACTAAGTTTTGTTTCTGAACATGAGCCTATGTTTGCGTGAAATACCTAAAATTTCGGGTTGATGGCGGAGCTCGCTGAAAATCATGGTCTTTATCAGCGTGTATTGGAATCCTGGATTCGCGGTTGAAATTGTACACTTAATAATAACATAGTTCACATTCCCAGCATTTTCCTTGTCTTTGAATTTTATCAAACGGATTCATTAGTGTCGCAATTTTCAGTCAAATTCTCGTTTTTGGTTACCAGTCAAAACTGCTTCTGATTTGCTTAAAGGTAAGTAAATACTCCTTACAAACCCATATAGACTTTTAGTTAACATTCTTTCCAACATTTGTGCCGATTTTTAAGAGAATCGTGCACTGAGCCACGGAGCTCGAGCTCCAGCAGGATCTGGTGCCCATGTGGCTAAATATCAGTTTCAACAACAAATCTTGGATATTTCACCAAAAAAATGAAGAAACTCAGTTATGCACACATTTCTGAACATGTCTGGATTGTCAATTGATTAGTTATCAAGTAATTACTCTGTTAAATTAAGATTAAAGCAGTGGACGAAAACTATCTTAAATTGGCCTACTTTAGAATGCCATGTCCTATATTAAAACTTCAAAGACCATTTCAAAGGTCTTTTCAAGTTCTTTCAAATGGTATCAAATGCACTGCAATCCCTTACCAATTACAGGACGATTTTTCTGAAAATCTGCATCATGTTCGAGTATTTGAATGAATCAATTAAGGATCTGCTGGTACTGATCGCCCACCGCCTAATTTACCCGCCAACAGTTGATAAGGGTGAGTGCCGGCACTTCTTCTTTTCTGCTTAAAGCACCGCTGATGTCATAAAGAAGAATCTTGAAGGTGATGGAACTTTAAAGATGGCTTTTGAAGAATCTTGCAGATAATAGAACTTTCCAGATGGCTCTTGAAGAATCAATGGTGTCCCCAGGCTAGTCATAATGTTTACAAACACTCATGAATATTCATTACCCTTACATAAACATATAGAAACTACCGGCTGGGCAAAATAATACAATCAGGAATTACAAACCGTCATAATGTCACACGTTATTAGTACTAATGAAAATAAATCAATCGCTCAAGCTTAGAGCAGGCCCGAATATAGCATGGCGTTAAAGGAAGTGATGAAATACCAAATGCCACTCCATACTGTGGTGATGAAGCAAGAGACTGGGAGATGACAAAAACATGGAATGTGGACTTGGAGAGGTGGAGTCAGGCTGGCAGACCGGGCAGGGAACACTGGAATAAAGCAAACACGGGACTATAGCAAGGCAAAGCGAGAACAGGACATGGCAGAACACAACAATTATCTTGCTTATGTCCTGTTTTTAACTGAATACAGATCACAACAGATGTGCAAATCATGGATTGCCGTTTGCTCTCCTTTTACGATTTACGCACCCTCCCAATTTTTTTTGGAGCAACGGTTGCATTTATCGATTGTAAAATCATCACTCTTTGTTCTATATATTCTTCAATAAAATATCTGATTACCTTGAAAATGAAAGAAAGGCATGTGAGAGAAGTAATAAAAACAGGAGCTGTATGTATTTCACGGAACACAAGCCCCATCTGCTGCTGGGAATGAGCAATTATGCACTTGTTTCCATGGAGATGGCACTGGACAGAATCTCTTCCAGAAAGCGGTCTGCACCTGTAGGAGAGAAACACTCTACTGTCTCTGTGACAGGAAGCGTCCATTAGGCTGAAATGCACAGTGTTTCTATGTTGTGAGAGTATGTGCACTGGGTGCAGATAATTACAACTCTGCTCCTGGTTGTTGCTTGGATTTGGGAAGCTGATCAAAACATTAAACCAATAAAGTTCAAAGTTCAGCAGACATCCCCTGATAGACCCAGGTCCTGATCGGAAAAGGTTCTTGAATTATTATTTGACTGTGAAATTGTATACATGTGCGTATTACTTTGTCTGACAGGACAGCATTTGACACAAAATTTGACCATTTCTCTGTAAAAAGTGTCTGTTTTCACAAGTCATTTAGTCATACTATAAGACCTTACTTCTCTCTGAAGTGGAATATTTGGGCTGATTATAAGTAACCATGTGTGTGACAAGTGAAATTTTCTAATCCCATTGGCAAATCTTGAAAAATTCAAATTTATCTCTCCCCATTGGCTAATTGTTGTCTTACTGAGAAAGAACACTTATTTCAATTACCTTTTTGAGTCTTAATACAAGATTAAAATACAAGATAAAGTCGACTTATTTTTCAGTTTTTGCAGTGTTCTTACTCATTTGCATGTGTCCAGTAATGCATTTACTTCATGAAGCAGGGTATTATTTTCCTTCCTTTCCCACAAGTCTTTGTGAAAGTTATTTTAACCCTGCATTCATGAAGACAGATTACATCTGTTTCTTTTTTAAAATGACCTCAATGGAATGATAACCTTTTCATAAATCATCATAGGTTATTTACACATAGTTTATTAGGAAATGAATAAATCTAAATCCAATTATTTTATGAAAATTACTGAGGGCAGGTATTTCTTGTTTAGATTCACAGTTTTAGTCAATCCTTAGTCATTTTCGATCTATACCAAATTACCACTGGTATTGCGTCATATTTGAATCCGAAACTGCAAGCATGATAAAACAAGTCCATGGACAAAAGATATAATTTCACATGCCCTGAATGGCACCTGTGCGTATAGTAATGAGCAGTGAGCACGGTTAACAGCATAATCAAGAGTTTCTCTAAAGCCTCTGTAGTGAATAGCTATGAAATACACATCTCTGGCTAAACTGTCTGCTTGTTGTTCGGTTAATAGAAGCCGTTAATCAAGGAATAATGAGGTCGTGTGGGTGCGATCATAAGAAAGTAATAAATCTTAATAGAGCATTTGCCTCACTTGGTTTCTGTCCCAAATTCTTAACAAGAGTTGTCAGAAAGACAACAAAGCTCGCCGGGGGGCAAGGTTAAAGTTTTTCTGCACGCGGGCGGACGCGGACGCCGGGGGTACGACAATAGCTCTCCGGACGTTTCGTCCCGGCGAGCTAAAAAGGTCAGGTAAAGGTCATGGTCAAGGTCACCAGGTCAAAATTTCGGCATCAGTACGTAGGTCTTGCACCAAGGAGTATACATGCAAAGTATGAAAGCCCTATCTCTCACGGTTTAAAAGTTATAGACAAGGTTAAAGTTTTTGTTATGGGCAAGGTTAAAGTTTTCTAATGGTCGGTCAAAGGTAAAGGTCAAGGCCACGAGGTCAGAAATTTTGGCATCGGTAGGTAGGTCTGGCATCAAGGAGTACACATGCAAAGTATGAAAGCCCTATCTCTCACGGTTCAAAAGTTATGGGCAAGGTTAAAGTTTTCTAATGGTCAGTCAAAGGTAAAGGTCAAGGCCACGAGGTCAGAAATTTTGGCATCGGTAGGTAGGTCTGGCATCGAGGAGTACACATGCAAAGTATGAAAGCCCTATCTCTCACGGTTCAAAAGATATGGGCAAGATTAAAGTTTTCTAAAGGTCGGTCAAAGGTCAAGGTCACAAGGTCAGAAATTTTGGCATCGGTAGGTAGGTCTGGCATCAAGGAGTACACATGCAAAGTATGAAAGCCCTATCTCTCACGGTTCAAAAGTTATAGGCAAGGTTAAAGTTTTTCTGGACGCGGACGCCGGGGGTACGACAATAGCTCTCCGGACATTCGTCCAGGAGAGCTAAAAATCAGGTCGATTTGCATGGGCAGAAATCATCTGATGGTGAGGAAGTTAACCTGTGAGAGCATGTGCAAATGTCGAGACAGGAAAATGTGAGCGCACATGCCCTTGCTCGCGAAGCAAAAACTCTCTCGCATGTGCTGGCTGCTTGTGTGCTTAATACTTATCTCAGTAGGTGAAGGTGCCATTCTGCATGAGAAAAAATATAATCTGCTTGTGGCAGTGTTTCAGTGCACTTGTGACTTTTGAAACAAATCCGACCCCAAAGAAATTAACTGAAGTTGGAATTCATGTGCATCAAGGCAATACAGTCATCGTTTGTGGCTTGGCATCATTCATCAACCCATCCCACCTTTCACCTTACAAGCATGTGTGAGACAACGAAGCCAGCTGCCAAATTCCAAAGCTCCGGCTATAAATTAATTTAACCATTTGAAAATTATACACGATAGGCTGATGACATGACATGAGTGTGACTCATAAAATTTCATTGCACTATCTTCGTATAATGCAACGGGTATTTTAACCGCTGCCCTACCCAGAATGCATAAGCCATTGGGCTCTAAATTCGTGGACCAGGCCCGGCGAATGGGGGGTGCTCCGCGCCAAAGGGGCGTGTTCAGGCGTATGTTGCAATTTCATGCCCGGCGTAGCCTGGCGCAAGTACTCCTCTGTCCTGCCTCGGTCCCTCCTGCCGGCGCAAGTGGCGAAAAGGGAGGAGAGATGGCGTGTTTGGTGATTTGACTCGGCTGTGTTATACCCAATCAAATGACTGCTCTCCTCACCTTTAATGTGTTGGGATATAGAAGCCTCTGTCTTATATCTGCATGATGCATTCATGTTGCATTTTACTTCGCTGCTTCAGGCATGTTTTCTGCACTGCTTACGTCTATATTAGGCATTACAAATATGAGTTAGCAGGCTAGCTAGGGCATTCGCAAATTATTACCATTAGTGAACTTGAATGGAATTTCAAAACGAAGCTATGTCAGATAATTCAATCTTATGAAGTTGGAATGAAATACGACAGTTGGTCATTTATTTCTTCTGCCTGCATCATTGGGAAGAGAAGCAATGGATAGCGTGTTCCCATTACTACACCCTGTTGCTGCTAAAAATTTTAGGAATAACCTGCATGGACATCAATTCCAGATACGTTACACATTTATTTTCAATATGTGATCTTATCTCAGTACGAAATCATGGCAATCAGGCTGTATTCCTTTCCCCCACTAAAAACAATAAAACTTAAGTGACAATAATAGTAGCCTAGTATTAAGCTGCTTGGATACTAGACGTGAAACAAATTTTTCGCATGACAGATTGCATTGAACGCAGTGTCTACGTGTCCGAAAGTCTGACAGGGTTTTAATATAGCTCCGTGTCCAACAGACAGATGGTTTCAATATAACTCCATGTCCGACAGTCGGTTATTGTTTTTAATTTCTTTAAATCTACTGAATGTATTAGATATTAAAAGTGAATGTTTTGATAAGAGGGCTCAGTTCTTCAAGATGAGTACCAAAAGTTTCAATCAATGTTTCTGTTTAAGCTCAAACTCAAATTCAATAAAGTGAGTTGACATTGGCGCAGGACAATGTACAATGCCTGTCGGACATTGAATGCAAAATACACCGTGTCTGACAGCCAAAAAAAAAAAAAAGAGGACGATTAGAACAAATTGATAAGGAAATAAAGAATAAAAAGATACATTTTAACAACAAACAGAACATCCAATGGACACTGTGATTTATTAATTGTGGGCCATCTTTTTAGCGGACTATGCTCTGGTTGTTGGTGGAAATTTTTAATTCTTTATTTTGTTATAAATCTGTTCTCATACTAGTACTTTTACTTTTTTCTATCTATCTGACAAATTTTCAAAAGAGACCAAATAAAGACTTGTCTATCTTCATAGGAAGAAAACACACAAATAAAAAGACCAAGAAAAGTCGATAGCTGTCAATTTGCACTTTGCGAAGGTCAAACACAAACATGGCCAAGTTTGAACGCCTAATAATTCCAGAATTACTCGAAAAATTAGAACTTTTATGACTTCCGAACACGGAGATATATTAAAACCCTGTCCGACTTTTGTGTCTTTGCATTGACTTTGACTGTAATTAGTCGTGTGAAAAATTCATTTTGCGTCCAGTGTGCAAGCAGCTTTACTGAGCGTAGAACACAAGCATTGTATATATAGGCAGTTTGTGGTTGGAGTTTCCACTGGCGGCACGCTGGCACAGTGGTTAGCGCTACTGCCTCACAGCAAGGGTTCGATTCTGGCCTGGGGCCTTTCTGTGTGGAGTTTACATGTTCTCCCAGTGTTCGTGTGGGTTTCCTCCGGGTACTCCGGTTTCCCCCACCCACAAAAACATGCAATATAGGAACAGTGTGTGAATATTTGGTGGTTGGTCAGGGAGGCCATAGGCGCATACTGTCAGCCTGCCCCAGGGCAGCAATGGCTACAAAAACACAGTAGTTCGTAGTGTGAAGGAATAATGTACCCATTGTGAAGCGTCTTTGAGTGCACAGAAAAGCGATATATAAAACTGATGCATTATTATACTATAATTTATGTCCTGACTCAGATAGTTATATCTGAATCGGGACATAGGTTTCTGAATCAGGATTTAGCTTTCTGTAATTATTGAAATGTGTCTGACATTCTGGAAACCTGTCTGTGAGGTTTTGGTGACGTGTGCGCACTGTGCACCGGTCAGCCAAATTACTACTGCACAGAAAGTAAACCAGGTTGGAGCTGGCGAGATTCCTGCGCAACTTCTACAAATTGCTGAATACGTAATTATCACTGCGTCTTGATGAATATGTGACACTTCCCCCTACTACGCCACCACACCCATCCCGGCACAAGTCCATCTACCAAATTGCAAAAGTGGCTGTGCACGATGTTGCACCGCACGAAATTACCACTGCGTGGGCTGCGCCACGCTACGCCATGCTGCGCCAAGAAATTAGAGCTCATAGTGTTTATTTTTCTTAATCTTTTATCCTTTTTAATGCTTGTTGCACACATTAATCAATCATAATCTCAATTTGTGGTAAAAACTCATATTTTGTTACAAAAAAATTAACGCTCTGCTACACCAATGTAGTCTTTCCATGTGCACTGCATGCAATCGCCGAAAACGCAAGGCTTTATAATGAAAATACATCCAATGCCTGGCAAAGAAAATGTGCTTTGCAGGGGCAAAGGCAATACCCCTCAGCCCAGAACCACTGAATCAAAGGTGAGGGTGTCTGAGCCTGAGTGAAAGGTGGACGAGGCACGCCTACCCACTAAGGCAAATCCGCAAACTCAAACGCAGAATCAAGTTCCTTATCCAAGCGATTTTAGAGAAATGGACCGGACAAAGTTTTAAAGGTGAAAGTCACTGAGCCAAGGTAAAAGGTTATTGGGGTATGAAACATCAACAAGGCACGCCTACCCACCAGATGGAAAATCAAGTTCCTAACCCAAGCAGTTTGAGAGGAATGGCCCGGACAGTGTTTTAAAGGTGAAGGTTAGTGTGGCAAGGTCAAAGGTCGGGTACAAAAACCATTCGGGTACAAAACCTTGACGAGGCACGCCTATGCACGAAAGTGAGTATTCACATGATGCAAAGTGAAGTTCCTAACCCAAGTGGTCACAGAGAAACACTCTAGACAAAATTTTCCCACTCGCCACCTGCCTGCAAAGGGGATGACAATACCCCTCTTCCCCTTACTCGGGGCTGAAGGGTAAAAAGTCACCGCCTGGTTTTAACTAAGCAAATAGATAAGAGCCTTCCACTGGATCATGACTGCAGTGATTGTTACATTTAAGCTGGCAAAAAGTTATTTAACCCCAAGAGATGTTGTGAGTACCTTCTCATTTCTTTAGCAATCATAGACACATCCTGTGGTCAGGGAAAAGATCTGTTTCAGAGGAGTCAAATGATAGGCGAGCAACAGGCAAAGAAAACAACTAAGGAGATTGCTGAAACTACTAAAATTGAGTTAAGAAATGTCCAATGCATAATAAAAAACTGGAAGGATAGTGGTGATCCATCTTCTTCGCAGAAGAATTCAATTGCCCCCCTGATCCAATGTTTGCATTTACTGCTCTGTGATCTGATGATCCTCGCATTCGTCCAGTCCATGACGTGATTGTTCCTTTTGCCATGATCTATATGGCTGATTTTATATACTCAGCCAAAATAAAAACTTCACACTTGTTTGGAGGTCGATAAGTTGAACATACAAGACATGAAGTTTTAAATAATGATTTTATTTAATTCTGTACTCATTAAAGATGGTGTATCATAAAAATAATGTCCATAATATAACCAGTTCCACAGGAAATGCTACGGAAATGTCCAAGAGTTAAAATGGTAAGTTTCAACTTGAATAAGAGCAGTGCGCAGGCGATTACGTATGGTTTGGGCAGTCACACAACCTCTAAACAATTCATTCCTAGTGGATGTTGCAGTGACAAATCGATTATGCAAATGACGTAAGACAATTTGTCGGTCTTCTGCTTTTGACGTCACACGTGGGCTACCAGAACGAGGTCGGTCGGCTGTGGTGCCAGTTTATTGGAGACGTGTCCGAAGATTTTGGATAGTCCATTAACTGCATACCATAACCCTTGCAACGTCAGCGACGGATATTTCCGTATTCAGCATGCCAATGGCACGTTCACGCTGAATGTTTGACAGTCATGGCATTGAAAATCAACAAATAATTAACTGTAAAAACTTGTTTTTCCGAGATGTCACTTTAACATGAGCTTAGTTGCACATCTCTCATATGGTCACGTGACTAGGAACATGAGAAAACATTGTTTTAGCTTACAATACGCTCGCACATGCTACATACCTGCGCAGGTCGGAGTTTGTGTGAGACATGATGTCTTTGACAACGCATTTACCCCTGGTGATAATAAAACTCTCTTATTAAAAGTTTCAAGAAAATATATACAAATTTTTTTTTTTAAGTCAGTATATTTTCTTGCTCTGCCCTTTCTTTTCTTGTTCTTGCGAGCCGCCCTGGTGTTACCTTTTCACGTTCTTTTCGATGTTTATTTTTCCTTGTGTTGAACATTCTCCCTGTTTTCCTATGTATGTTTTGTCAAGATTTGCACGGTATGTTGTGTATTATATTGCATTTCTTGTCCTGTTTCATTTTGTCTTTGGGATGAACTAGAAGTTGTCAAAGTGTTGTATGAGGTTTTACTGCTGTGTGTTATTCGGTTTTTTATCATCCTATGTAGTTATCCATTCTGTTTTCCCCTGGATGTAATGTATGGTTACAGTATCTTTTTTGTTGTTCTCAGTTTTCTGTGTGCTTTCCGTTCTTTTTGTTTGTTTGCCCTTGACTTGCTGTTGACTTCCTTTGTTTATGGCCTATTTAGGTTATTGGCAGAACATGAGTGCATTTTGTATGTGTTTTCCCGCCTCCTGCTTGTCTGCTTCGACGGTGATGATGCCGGCCCGTTCATGTAAGTGCTGTGGGGTGCCCAGATGTCCAGAGTAAATACTGATCTGTGTGTATTGGTTTTCTGTATACTGTATTTTTATGCTGCTGTTGTCTCTGTGGTGGATTTTCATGTCCAGAAAAGCTATGGTCCTGTTTGCTTCCTCTTTGTGCGTGAATTTTATGATTCCAGTGCTGTCCATGGTGTTCAGATGGTCTGTGAGCTTTTGTGTGTGTCCAACTTATATTTTTTCCAGGATGTCCACGTGTCTTTTCCAGAGAGTCGGTCTGCATTGTGTGGGTTCTGTGTTTATGGCTCTGGTTTCCAGGTCTTCCATGAAAAAAAACTGCTCATTATCACTGATAATGGATCTCCCATTGCAAACCCTTCTTTTTGTCTGAATGTTTTTCCTTTGAACTGGAAGTAGGTGGATTTGGCGAAGAAATGAAGAGTTGGAAAATATCTGTGAGGTTCATGTATTTTTTTGAGCGTCCTGTCATTCTTGAGGTGTTCCTGTACAATGTGTAGTGTGACATCAATGGGGGTTTAGTGAATAATGATACAACGTTGTGTGAGATGAGTAGCTCATCCTTTTCTGTCCCTATGTTGCTGAGTTCTTGTGCCAGTTGTTTTGAGTTTTTGCAGTGGAGTTGTGTTAAGCCAAGGATGGATTTAATGATTTCGCTCAGAGCTTTGGATAAATTGTCGGCGACAGATCAGATGCTTTCCACTATGGGGCACAGTGGGGTATCTTTTTTGTGTATTTTAGGTGTTCCATAATTTCGAGGGGAAAGGTTGGCGGTGGGTATTGAGTAATTGTTTGTGTCTTTTGTGTTATTTTGTTGGTTTCCAATAGTGGTCTTAGTAGGGCTTTTAAAGTTCTCTTTCTCTCTTCTGAGGGGTCTTTCTTTAGGATTTTATATGTGTCTCTTTCCCGAACATGGTGCGTTTCATGTTTCTGTGTCCATGACCACTGCTGTCCTCCTTATATCTTTTGGTACAATAGTGATGCTTGTGTCTTTTTTGAGTGACTTTATTGCTTTTTCTTCCTCCTTAATATTGCTTTGTGGTATTTTCACAGATTTTAGTATTCCTGCAACCGCGTATCGTAATTCTGCTTTCTGTCCTTGATCCTGTATTTTCTGACATACTAATTCTGCTGCTCGGATGTATTCATCGCGTTGTACATTTCTTGGTGTGATGGAAAAATTTGAACTTCGGGTTAGGATTTTCTTTTCAGTCTCAATGAGTGTACGCTGTTATAAACGGTATACCCACTTCCCGTTTCTTTTGAATCGTCTCGTTTAGATTACCTTAATCTAAACTGTCTAGTTTGATTGATCGTCTTGGCCTCTTGTCACGAGTCATTATTGTTACTCGGTCTTCGTGAATTTGTTTATTAATCCCATGTGTTTCTGTTTCCCCTTGAGGATGCCTGCCTTTCCCCGCCTCCTCCCTAGTGTATTTATTCTGGGAAGAGGGTAGAGATGTCAGACCGGACTTCGCTTCAGACACGCACGCGTTACCTGAACCTGAGCGAAATTGAGAATCTCTGTTCCCGAGCATCCCAAGCATTTCTGTTGTTTTTCAAGCTCAGTGTTCTCTTTGTCTTAGTACGTCATTTTCGTCATCTTCTTTTATTTATTTCGAGCCACTCATTGAGTGTGTATTTCAGTTTCCCTGCTCTTGGCAGAGTGCCTAAGTTCTCCTGGTTCAGTGCATGTGCACGGTGTTTCCTTTCGGCCTGTGTGCCGCGTTTTCCCGTGTCTGGGTTCCCAAATAAACCTCCTGATCCCGCACCTGGTGTCCACTTGACCCATTCTTTAACACTATGAGATGAAAGATCTGGAATTGAAATTCAGTATCAGTGTGAATATCAGCCTCATTTGCAATGTCAACTGTTTACCCCTGTAACTGGGACAGATATCAGCATAGCCACAGAGGGATGTCCCTTCAGCTGAAATCCAGGAAATATCCCAAAAAACATAATAGACAGTCTGTTTTCTCCACAACATTTCCCCTCATCATTCCCAAAACTAATCTGTATTTAACTGAAAATTGAAATGCCAACAGTAGTGTTGATGCTCTGAATTTGCAATTTCCTTCCAAGGGCTCATCGCCAGTGATTGATGAGGATCTGCTTTGTATGTGTCTCCATTTTACACAGGTTTTCCTGCTCAGAGAACATTTCAATCAGTGTAATACAGCAAAACCTCTCTCATTGAGGCTGGCTACCTTAACTATGGAAGAAACTTTAAAAAAATTAAAATATCTATGAGCAAGTGCTATGTCTTGACATATCTGGCTATTTGACATTATGTCACTTAATTGCATCTATGTGTGCATGTTCATCGATAGAGACGAGGAATATGGAGTTGCGGCCAATAACTTATATTTGTAGAGAGGTGAAAAAAATGGATGCTGCCTACAACCCCATTTTCAAAAAATTTGGGACGCTGTGTAAAATGTAAATAAAAACAGAATGCAATGATTTTTAAATTAATAAAACTTTGTACTATTTTAAAATAAATATAAAGACAGTATATCAAACTGAAATTTAATTGTTTTTTTTTTTAAATATCTGCTCATTTTGAATTTGATGACAGCAAACTGTTTTTAAAAAGTTGGGACGGGACAATTAAAGACTGGAAAAGTTACATAAGCTAAAAAACAATGACAGGCAGAACATGTCCCTGCTAATTGGATTATTGAGCAACACCTCAGTCATATGATTGGGTACAAAAACTCATGGGTAAATATGGTGAGTACTTAACCACTTTATAAAAGACTGCAATGGGAAATTATTTAAGAATAAAGTTTTCAACTTAAAATTGCAAAGAATTTGGAGATTTTATCCTCTATGGTACATGACATCATTAAAGAATTCAAGTCTAAGAATTCAGGAAAATCTCTGTACGCATGGGACAAGGCCAAAATCCAATTTTGAACGGCTGTGATTTTCTGGTTTTCAGGCGGCACTCCATTGAAAATCGACAGGATTCTGCAGTGGAAATCTATGCATGGACTCAGAAACACTTTGGTAAACCATGGTCAGTAAACACAGTTTTTCACTGCATCCACAAATACAAGATAAAACTCCGCCATGTAGAGATTAAACCATATCCAGTATAATCAAGATCCAGAAACACAGCCTTCTTCTTTGGGTCTGAGCTCACTGAAAATACACTGAGGCAGAGTGTAAAACTGCCCAGTGGTGTGACTAATCAAAATGTGAAATTCTTCTTGGAAATCATGGATGCCGCGTCCTCTGGGATAAGGTGGAGGGGGGGCATCTAGCTTGTTATAAGCAAACAATTCAAAAGCCAGAATCCATGATAGTATGGGGGTTCCTTAGAAAAAATAGCTTGCGCATCCGTGAAGACACCATTAGAGGTGAACAATGTACTGTATATGGGTTTTGGTGCAACATTTACTGCCATCTAGATTCCTTGTTTAAGGGAAGGCCCTGCTCATTACAGCAACAGCATGCCAAACACCATACTCTGTAGGTATTACAACAACATGGCACTGTAGTAATAGACTCTGGGTGCTAAAGTGGTCTGCCTGCTGTCCAGACCTGTCACCCACTGACAATATCTGGCACATTATGAAACGAAAAAATAAGACAAAGGAGGTTTCAAGGTACTGAGCAGCTGAAATCCAACATGAAGAAAGAGGGAAAACAATTTGGTTTCAAAACTATAGCCACTGGTCTCCTACCCAAGCGCCCACTGAGTGTTCAGAAGACGTGATGCAGCACAGTGGCAAATATGCCCTTCTGCTAACTTTTTAAAAATGTTTTGGTGGCATAAATTTCAAAATGAGCACATATTTTCCAAATAAGAGCAGTTTCAACATCTAATTCATTGTCTTTGAACTATTTACAAGTAAATATAAAGTTCAAGTTATTTGAAAATCATTGCATTCAGTTTTCATTTACATTTTACGCAACATCCCAAATTTGTTGGAAATGGGGTTGTTTTTCCCTTACATTCATGCAGTTAGATGGTCTGTCTTTCAAGCCAATGACAGATGTCCGTAATGTCCCTGATCTCTTTTCCTCTCTCTTTTAAAGGAGAATTCCGGTGTGAATTGACTTGGGGTGTATTGAAACATGATAGCGAGCACTAAAATACCCCACCTGCGTACGCACGCAACATTTCAAAATAGAAAGCTTTTTAGCTGAAGCTCCCAACAGGCTTACAATGGTAATGAGTCGGGCACAGCGTTGCCATGCAAAGAAATCGCTATTTTTATCATCATTAACAAGGCTCAAAATAGCTCCACACTTCATCAGAATTCCGAGGGCCCTGACATTTAAAACGAGGCGCTGAGAACTTTGAAACTGCACAGGTGGTTTATTAAATAAGACTATTTAGACAAACAGTACCTTAAGCTAGTTTTCCAGTCGCCTCCATCTTGACAATTACGATAAGTTGATTGACGAGCCTGAACAAATAGGAAGGATAGGGGAACAGATTGCAATCTATAACTTTCAACATATAATCATTTTTTCTGGACCGTAATATGTGGCTAGATGTGTATTATGTGCTTACGTTTAACTTACTATAATGTTACTGTATGATTAGAAGTAGATTATTCACACATCCTATCTTCCTGAATAGCCTGTTTGTCACGTCAATAAACATATTTTATGAAATCTACCAAATCAAACCTACTGAATTTGCAGGTCAATGATTCTCTGAGATTTGAGGAGGAACTGACATGTACACTTGAATTTCAAAATGAGGTTTCGCGAGTTGAAACACTGTCCTGTTTAATGAATCACGCAAAAAAACTTGAATAATGAAATTTCGCTGTTCCGAGTCAGGCTGGGGATGTACCCCAACAAAACAAATAAAGATGTATATATTTATTTCAGAATGAAGAACATATTTCTAGGTCTGAATATTGAGATATTAATTAATTTTATCAGTAAAAATACTCACAAAATGAAAAAAACTCCCAATACAAAGCCAAATCTACTTAGTTCAACAATTAATAAATAATAAAATAACATATTTATATATTTTTTTCTTGAATTTAACAATTAAGATTTATTTTATACTAGCTTTCTAGAGAATTCTTCATTAGTTCAGTATTTGTCTATGCATTCAAAAACTTCAAAAAATGTTTTAAAAGTCTAAGTAGAAAGAAAATTAGCTTTATTTAAATAAGTTTCATAAACTATACAGATTTCATTTCAATCAGGAAAGACTAGAAAAACAATGAGATATGATATTTAACAAAGTATTTATTTATGAACATGAACATGAACTTTGGCGGTTAGACCCTGGCATTGAACAAATAAACCATTTACAGAATCTGAGGATTAGATGCTTCATTGAGATGAATTTTCCCCTGGGGTCTAAACACTGGTGGTGGTGGTGGTGAGAGGCAGCTGCTGGGATGAGTCCTGGGACCAGAGTGGTAGGCGAGCTGAGGAGGAGTCTTGGCTGACTTCAGAGGATGGAGTTGGGGAGGAGGAGGGTTGCAGAGCATATCAAAGCGCTTGACAGCTGGTTAACTGCTGGGAGAGAGTGTTTTTAAAATTTGACAGCTAGCGAATGATTGGTCTAGAGACTCGGAGTAGGATTCTGATTGGTTCATAATTTAGGCAGTGTAAGGGCAAGCTATACAAAGGCATAGTGAGTATGCGCGAAGAGAAAGTCTTCCTGCTTGAATTTCCGCTAAGCTTCATTTGTAAAACAATTCAACAAGAAAAAAATTGGCTTAAAATGATCATTCATGGGATTGGAACTGTGGATCTCTCTTGCAACAACTGATCTTTCAGATGAGTCGTAAGACTTACCTCGCTTAGACATGGTTTTATGTTGCTGAGGTTATGTTATTATCAATAAAACAGTTGTTTCATTTAACAATCTGACAACCTTTATTAAATAGCATCATTTTAAAATTACACAATTTATTGGAAAAGAAAGGACTCCCAAAACCGGCCTGAAGTGTTCAGTTACATTTACAGGATTTAAATGAGGTAAGGACATAGTCAATGGTAATTAGTCCAAATGAAACAGTACTGGAGGGACCCCTTTACTGAATACATCTGTCTCTGGATGAGGGATTCAATGAAGAAAGGTTATGCTGCTTCTGTGGTAGCATTTTGTTCAATATGAGTTTCTGTTTTGGAATTTATACCTTCTTCAACGAAATCAAATGCCGAAGTTTTTGTACGTTCAAAACGTGAATTGCTCAAGCACTTTGGTAGACCCCCTGGAACGTTAATTGCACCATTCTGTTGAATCTGAGGAAGCATAAGTTGCTTGATTTTTCCTGGAAGTGGAATGTATGTCGGTTGTTAAAATAAGGTATATTACAATTTCAATGCAGAATTTTCATGAAGATTTTTTGTGTTTGCAGCCCTTTTTCTCAACCAAAATCACAAAAAATAAACTGAAATTCGATGGAATTCTAAATGCTTCAAGTGACTCAGTTGAGCCTTTCTGTTCCTGCCTGTGAAGCGGCAATCTTGAATCATAAAGCCTTAAGAAAGGAAACACATAAATAGCCAGATTTGGCTTCTGCTCCAAATTCTGCGGCAAGTGCTGCATGCAGTTCTTTAAATGTTGTTCTGGCTTCTTTTATGACCTCCTGGATGAGCCGTCAGTGCGCTCTTGGAGTAATTTTGGTAGGCTGGCCCCTCCTGGGAAGGTTCACCACTGTTCAAGTTTTGTGGATATTTGTGGATAATGGCTCTCACCGTGATTTGCCGGAGTCCCAAAGCCTGAGAAATGGCTTTGTAACCCTTTCCGGACCGATAGATATCAATAACTTTGTTTCTCATCTGTCCTTGAATTTCTTTAGTTTGCGGCATGATGTTGCCTTTGGTGGTCTTTTAGCCAACTCCACTTTGTCAGACAGGTTCAATTTAATTAATTTCTTGATTCAACAGGTCTGGCAGTAATCAAGCCAGTGTGTGGCTAGTGAAATTGAAAAAAAAAGGCGGTTAATCACCGTTAATTCATGATTTAACGGGGGGCAATTACTTTTTCACGTAGGGTCAGGTAGGTTTGGATAGCTTTTTCCCCTTAATAAATGAATTAATAATTTAAAAAGTGCATTTTGTGTTAACTCGGGTTATCTTTATCTCATATTAAAATTAGTTTGTTGATCTGAAACATTTAAGAGTGACAAATAGGCAAAAAAAAAAAAAAAACAGAAAGGGAGGAAATACTTTTTTTGCAGCACTATATATTGTATATATTTTTTATAATATGTTTTATCCTATTTTGGTTTATTCTAGGAATAAACTTGTTATTCCTTTAACCTGAAATGGTTTTTTTGTGACTTTTTTGCATGTTCATGTGTGTTGTTTGTCTTTAACCTTTCATTGTAATTGTTTTATTGTAATCTGGGCTCCCCTGCAAAAGAGACCTCTGTCTCAGTGGGACTTCCCTGCAATAAAGGTTATTCTTATATATATAGCACACTGTCATAGCTTACAAATGCTATAATGAGAAGGACTTTGCTTTTTTAATTTCAGAGGGGTGGCAACATAAAGTCTGTGGACTTGGATCCCTCTTGAATTAAACAACTGGAATATCTGAAAAGAAGGGACATACCAGATCTTCCTCATCTGAGGATACCTTTATTTTGTATTTCGTCATATTTTTTACGCATCTCAAGATCACCTTATATTCAAACTATTGTTCTTATACATGGTCAATGCCAGTAAATGAGTTGTTCATTTTAGAAGGGGACAATTTATCAATTAGGTTACATCTGCTGGTAACTAATCTTCATAATCAGACTCGTCTCCTCCCCCAGCATCACAAACTAATAGCTTATTGAGGAACTGCTGAGCTTCTGGCGAAAGGTATCTTGCCAATTTCTGAACATCATTTACTTTAGCTGATTTCTCTGCAAGTTGTTCACTGTAGAGTGGCTCTTCTGGGTATGTAACAACCCTGACCATAGGCTTTAGAAGCTTTTGGATGTGACCTTAGCCACAAATATTCTCAAATCACGTGACAATAAATCAAAGTTCAGGACTAGGTCTGTCGGGCTCAATGGCATAATATTAGTATATAAGGCTATCTGTAGGCCTACTTAGTTAAATTATTTTTATGGCCTGTTCAGTTTCCCCCATTTCTTAGCTCAGTAAATTCCATTGCAGGCTTGCCATCAGACATTCATTTTGAACGAAAGACAGTAGGCCTATGTACATAGCACATGTAGGTACACTGTAGTACTACAGTACTGCACAAATATGGAAAAATGGACCCACTTACCTGCATTTAATACCCTTTTTCCTTGCTGGTTTCACTTTTTGGTATTAAGATATTCTTTGCCTTTGGCACGCAATCTTTTTTGCTTGTTTCTGACCCATTCTTGTTCCTTACGCTTTCTTTTGGGCATAACCTCTTCATCATTTGAATCAAACTCCTGCTCAATGGGCGCTGCCATCTTGGATGACCAATGCTGCCACCAACGGCATGAAGCTAAATCCATGCAAGAGTGGCCCATGTCCTGGAGTTGGGCCTCTCTTGCACTCACTGCATAAACAATGTTGCGAATAGTCAAAGCATTATTGTGGACTTGGGACCATATTGCACATTAACTGAGAGCTTGTCTTTTTAAGGTAATTTAAAATGTAATATCTCAATTTTGAAAAAATATGGATTTGGGCCCTTTTTGAATTCACCGATTCAAATGTTTTTAACTTGCTATGAGAAGAATCAAAGGTACTGTGCAGATCTCAAAAAGATTCAGCACAAAAAAAGCAGCAGGGCTGAACCCATTTAGGTAACGAAAATTTTAGAACAATTTACAAATTCATAACAAAAAAGTAAGCTGAACATCATTCAAATTTTTTTGTCAGACATTTGTCTCGACCGTCGTATTTGATTTCATTATTGTAGCCTTCCAATGAATCACTGCACTCATCAATGTGATGAGGAACCTTAACTGTTGTTGCACAGGTCTTGACCTTGTAGGCAAACTCGCATGCGCTGTTTTTAAATAATACTCATACATTTGTGTATTTATAGGCTGTACTGCTATTTCACCTATCTGTATCTTATTGGTGCCAGTAAACCATGTTATACTGTGTATCACAGCGCACCCTGCTTTAATCGGTCCGTTTGCCCGCCAACTGCAGTCCCAGACCCACCCCACCCCCCCTCCACATCCCTCCACCCCCCCATAAATTTTAGCTCCCTGTGAAAGCTATGGTTTAGTTTGCCCAATGAATTTACAGGACCATGGAAGTGGGCTTACAAAAAGGTTGACTTCGGTTGAAGGCAGGTCACTCAGCAGAGGGATTCTGTGCAGGTCTTCTCTGTGCATGATAGTTGCCAAGAAAAAAGGGGATGATTCACATTCTTTGAATTCATTAAAAGGGACGTAGTCTCAAATTTATAACCTTGTCATTTTCATGGTTTGAATTTTTCACACTATTTCTGGACACTTGGAGATTTTAAGACAAAAGGGAATAATAATGATAATCTTAGAATTCACTAGGTATGAAGCTGAAAAACGTACACTACCATTCAAAAGTTTGGGATCACTTGGAAATTTTCTTGTTTTCCATGGAAACAGACATTAAATTAGCAAGAATAGGATATATAGCAAATGGACAGAACATGCTGACGTTGTCTGAGTTAGAAATAATGATTTTAATGGAAAATCATGAATATGTACTTCAAACTTTGCCTTCATCAAAAAAAATAAAATAACCACTTTCACTGTTGATACTGAAACTGGTGTTTGACAGGAACTATTTAGCGCAGCTGCTAGTTGACAACATGTGAGGCATCTTTGTCTTAAACCACACACTCTCAGATATTTGTCTTCTTGCACAGTTGTGCATCGGGGCCTCCCACTCCTTTTCTCTGTCCTTGTTAGTGCCAGTTTGTGCTGCTCTTTGAGGGGAGTACTTGACAAAATAGTAAGAGATTTTAAGCTTTCAATTTCTTGCATTGAAGAGCCTTCTTTTCTAAGCACAAAAATAGACTGACGGGTCTCCAAAGGAAGTACTTTCTTTCTGGCCATTTTGAGCCTGTAAACAAACAACTGCTGATGCTGCAGGTACTAAACCAACCTCAAGAATTCCATGCTCCTTTTTGCGATCCCTTATTAGTTCAACGGTTTTCAGCTTGGATTAGCAGCCATACCAGGAGATTGATGCAGAGGACTGACAGATGCTGATAATAGGCCTCAATGCAAAAATATAGATCATTCTTTGAAAATCATCTGATTAATTTTAATCGTTTGTGAAATGGATAAAAATGTTTGTGAAATGGAAAAAAAATGTTTGTGAAATGCATGAAAAAGTATTTTTCTTTGGAAAACAGAAATTTGCAAGTGATCCCAAACTTTTCAACGGTAGTGTATAAGTTATTCATTTTAACTTTCTTTCACTTTTTTAAAAATGAAAACATTCATTTTAACTTTCATTTATGTAATACTTATTTTGATTTCGTTATCATATGGCATGAGCTGCCTACCCCGACTACTCATCAATTCACTTGAGTACCTCTTGCCTAACCGGAAAGTTGCATACGCCAGTCTGCTGTCCTATCGACTTCTAACTCCAAATTGTCTCTTAATTTAGTTTCAATTTAGGAACTGGAGGTTATCAAAGGGCTGCACAAACAAAGGAAAAAGATACCAGACATCCAACTCTTACTATGAGTACACATGTGCACTATACACTGTAATTAATGACAGGGTGCTTATATACCTCCCGGTGCGTGTTCTGTCATCTATTTTCTTTTGACTCTGGGGAAGAAGTTGATAGATGTTGAAATGTTAGTCTCCCCTGTTACATTAAATTGTTTTCCCAGAGCTCTGGAGTGCTCCAGCTCTCCTCACTTTGGGCTAGTCCCCAGGAAATGGTTCGGAAAGGGGTACTTCTATGCAGACAATATAAAAAAAGTTTTGTCATGCAGGTCCATGATTAAATGCACTTATATATGACTTTCTGCTTCCACTTCAAGCATGAACAAGCATATTTTTTATGTTGGCGCTGTGGACCATTTATTGTGTATTAGAATCTCCTTGTCCAATGAATTTGAATGAGAGAGAAGCTCTTTATGGCCTTTGGGAACAAGAGCCATCTTGCAATGGCAGATCCCCCCGGCTGTAGGTTGTGTGACCTACAGGTTGTGTGGACAGACGGACGGATGGAAACCCCAAAAGGCACAACTAGACCATAAAGAGAAGCTCCATACCAAATTTGGTGTTTGTAAGTGGTATAGTTTTTGAGTTCTGGTCCGGAAACCAATTTATTACAGACGGACGGACGGACACACTGATCGCTATAATAACAATTTAACACCCTCGCTGGATCCGCAGGCACTCTGTTGATAATTAATCTGATGCCATATTAAACAAATAATTTTAATTCATGTTATCGATCGAACTGACAAGCTCAGACTTGGTACTGAATGATTAATTTGGCCAGTCAAGTTTCTCTAAATGAACAGCTGAAGGGGGAGATCTACAGTATGTTGTGTGTTACAGGTAAAGTAAATAGCTGCATTTGTGAGATGAAGGTGTGCCCCAACAGAGGTTAAATTGATCCTCCCTTCTTCCACACATCCTCCAATTACTGTTTTAGAGAAGAAAATTACACAAGCTTTTGAATGCAATCAAACTTAAAACTGACCTCTTCTGGATACATGCAGGGATAGGGAGAGTAGCTGGGGAACAAGATTATATTACAGGACAGGGAAATGGATGGTTCCACTGTCTGTGTGGACTTTTTAAGCAACACTGATTGTTTGATGTTCATTTAGGCCTGACAAAGGGAAAGCATTACACACAAATAAGGGGATGCTTAATTATTTAGAGTGAAGTTGATTATCATCTTGTTAATTGTTAAATTACTTCCATCCATTACCTAGTTAAATTTATTTTTCTGCATCAAATCAATAACTCCAATTACTACCTTTTAGCCTATTTTATAACCATTGACTTCAAAGAAGAGCATAATGAAAAAAGCCACATTATTCCAATACTGTTTAAAGCTAATCTTATACTTTCACAGTAGTATTTTCAGATCATGATGATGGTTGTACTGACATTTACTGTTGTTTTTGAGGAATATACCAAATGCCACTCAAAAACTGAACATTTAAATGTTAGAATGGTTGAGGATATTAATTAAGCAAAATACATAGATCTAACTAAATTTTACTAAATGAGTTGTAGCAGAACTGTCAATGATGAGATATTTCAATGAGAGATGCATTTTTCTGATAAGAGATTGCATGCCTGTTTAGCACACAAAAGCTTTGTTTACTTGTTTTTCTTTTAATGCCAGTGCTTGCTGAAGAACTTGTCAATCACTGAGCAAAACCCTTGAAAGCTGCAGACATACAATGCAGATAAAGGAAGACTGGAGCACAAAAATTACATGCCACAATTTTATGTAGGTGCCAAGACTAACGTATCAATGAACTGCATCTTCCTTAGAGTCAAACTTTACCAACCTTGTGGCAAACATAGGTGTGCATACTTGCACAAAATCTAATTGGTTCATCTCTCTACCTTATCTACTGATATGCTAAAAATGAGAAGCCAACGTAAAGTATTTTGTGAGTTAAAGCGCTAACGGCTAAAATCTGTGGACGCGGCGGTGGGTGGGGCAAAACCATGATATCCCTGAAACTCGTATTTTGGGGATATAAATATACTGTTTTTCCTTTCATAGTTGCAAAACAGAGTCTTGGGAAAATGTGATTTTGGAAGTGAGACTTGCCCTCACTGTCCTCGTTACATTGGCAGTCAATTCAGCAGTTCTTATGCAGTATCTGACACAGCAGAGGAGGTTTTATGGAATGTGTTTTTGTGGCGTCATAGATGACGCACTTTGTCAAGAATGACAGCTGACACATTTGGTCATTCTGTGTCATCCCTGTAGTCTGGAAACAATCATTTAATGGACATTAATGTGTCCAGAATCTTTTCTTTGAGACTGACTTTCATTCAACTTTCAAAATGTTTGATTCTTCTGAGACTCATTTGTTTGTGGCATTTGAAGTGGGATTGATGTGACTTTGTTTATGTGTTTTTTTAATTGGCCCTGATCTTCAACTTTTCATGTGCAAAATGATTTCTCCAAATGTGATTCATGACCATGATCTATGAGAACTGTGCTGCATTTAGATAATCATAATGAGGTGTTAAACCAAGAAAGGATTCGAACCCGGACAGTTGACATTTTGCAATGCTTACCTGATGGTCATCATGTCAATCAGCAAAAGGAAAAACTATCAATTTTCAAATTAGACAAAAAAACCCACTCTCAGTGATTCAAGAGCAAGTGTCTCCTACCTTATCTGTATGAATTGTCCATTTTGAGAGCACTGACCTCCGTTGAATTGAGAGGCTGAAGCGCAAGGGGATCATTCAAACATATACAATGCGGTACAATGCAGAACATATACAATGCAGTGGTAGGTCGATCTCTCTCTCACACTCCAGTTGCATTTCAATCGTACTCACTATATGGTGAGTGTGAGTGTCGTTTCTGAATACGGACCTGTGTGTCTACAGGCACTGCTGTAGTTTGTTGCACAAACCTCCAGTCTCTCCACCATCAGAGTGTTAAGGGAAAAAAACACAGATCCACAGTTAGATTTGAATCATAGGTCCACACTCCTTGCCCACCTCCTTGTAACTGCCTGGCTCTCTCTTTCGAGCTCTGGTTGGCTCTAATTACAATGAAGCGCAGCTGCTGCTCCTTGTGCACCCTTTTCCCAGGCCTGCTTAGCGTTATGACTCGCAGTTGGTTGGAACTGTCCAGGGTCTTGTGAGTCTAGAGAGTGCTGGGCGGGCGACGGCTCTGCGGCCACTGTACAGGGTGGAGAGGGGGAGGAGAATCGTTTGTTGCAGGCATGCTGAGGTGGTCAAAGAGTGTGGCCACGCCTCGGTTTGCCACAGGTAATGTAACACACATATATAGCAGGTTATGCCATGGTTTGTAACATAGCCAAAGGCTAAATCAGATTTGGTCTCTTTAGTGTCGAGGGTCAGTGGGTCTTGTTAACTACCAAGCAATACTACATATCTTACAAAAACAATATTGTTTTTGTACGCCATCAGCTTCCATTGGGGCAGTCTGCATTTCCCTATGTGTAACACTCACTAACCTCCCTGCCCCCCAAGTTCCTAGTTTAAATAATCCTGTGCTACCCTCAACATGCGCTGGCCCAGTCCAAAGGAACCTCTCCAGTTCAGGTGCAGCCTGTCAGGCTTGAACAGGTCACCCCTGTCCCAGAAAAAGTTCCAGTGCCCCATAAACCTATACCCTTCTTTCCTACACCAGGTTCGTAGCCACGTTTTAAACCTCCAGATAAAATTCTGCTTACCTCTGCTTGCACTTGGTGCCAGTAGAATCCCGGAGAACACTACCGTTGAGGATCTGCTCCTAAGCTTCTCAGCTAATTCCACAAATTTGCCTTGCAGAACCTCAAACCTTCCCTTACTTATGTCATTTGTCCCAACATGGACCATGACAACTGGATCCCTCCCCGCTCTGGCCAGGAGCTTGTCCGCATGCTCCAGGTCGTCTCCTACCTGGGGACCAGGCAGGCAACACACCGTACGAGAGTACTTGTCACGCGAACAGACTAAGCTATCTATTCCTTGAAGTATTGAGTCCCCCACTATCAATAACTCTCTTTTCTGAGGGATAAAGGCCAACAGGGTGCCCTGCTGCTCATCAGTCCCCTCACTCTCAGGGTCAGGGGCCAAGTCGAGTTCCTGCAAGGGCTGGAATCGGTTGGACACCTCAACCACTGGAGAAGCTGTCGCTGTACGGCTGCACGCCGTTTCTGCGCTGTCAACCTACAGTCACCCTCTAGGAACTCTACTGATCGCAAACTATGTCGCGCCGCCAACTGGCCCTGAAGATCAAAGATCTTGCTCTCCAGATGCTCAATTAGCTGGCACCGGTGGCAGACAAACTCACCCTGGAAATCTCTTTCCAAAAGTGCGATCATCCTGCAACCGTCACATAGTTTTAGCCACATTTTGAACCCCCTACCGAATGACTTTGCTTACCCTAGATAAAAGAAAATTACTAATGCCGAGATAGAAGCCGAGTAACCACAATTTATTGATTAATTTATTAACCTAGGGAGCCCTTAGCAGCAGTTACAATAGAAACCCAGGGGAAACAATGTAAATTGATTTTAAGCCTCTTTTAACAGGGGCTTAGTTTCAATTAACAGAAATGAAATACCAAACTGAGCCAAACTCTATATGTAATAAGCACTCCTAATAGCCGTCTTGAGTTTATATAGTCCCAATACTATTGATATACTAAACTAAAAAAAATATCACAGGGCTTAGCTGAGAGCCCAGATAAAACAGACTGGCTTCAGCGCCCAGGGAAAACAGGAGGAGACGGAGCACTCCGATAAAAACTTACCTTTCAAATTCCAACCAAACGAACGAGTCAAGTGACTGCTGCACCACAAACTAAATACTAAATCTCAGATCCCCAGCCAAGAATGCAAACAGTACTTATCTAGCTAGCTAGCCAGCCGCAGATACAACTAAGGGTAAGCGAGAAAAGAGTAAAGCCGCGGTTCCCTTTTATTAAAACAGACCGAATAAACAAGTTGTTTACTATGTGAGCGAAATAAACACGGTACCTCCCCCAACAAGCTGTCCTAAGCACTCGAACAAGCAGTTAAACTTTAATCAGCTGATCAAGGCACAGCGACCGGAGGAAAATACAAAGATATGGTATTTACAATTTGTTTAATCAGAAGAGCCCTTCGGTAATAATAAAATGCGAGAAAGACAAAAACCCCGGTTCGCGTTAATATTCAGCTTGGCAATGCGTTTATGCGGCAACGCAGTCAGGATTGAGAACGAAGGGGAATAAAAACCCCGGTGAACGTCAATATTTATTGGCTAGAAGACTGTATGACAGGCAAGCAACCAAGTATGAACCAAGCCGGGCTATAGTTAGATATCGAGGTAATTCGACTATATTCTTGGCGTTGACAGCTTGCAAGGTTTCGCTTGCTAAATCAGCAACGGAAAAAGAAAAAAAAACAGGCGAGAACCACAGTCCCTGAAAACTGTTTTACTTTGTATACCGCACAATTCTCTTAGTTCGACAATTATTAAGCATTTAATTTATTCTCTCAATTCAGCATTTAAATTTATTTAACTTTACCTTACTTTGCTTTGTTCTCAGGAGACTGAAACCCCCCAAAAAACCCCTGTCGCTTTTATTTGACCAGATTAGGGACTTAATTTGGCTGTTTGCTCACCGAGTTGTTACAGGGGTAAGAAGGGGGAAAGATACGGGGGGAAGATTTTCCCTGTCTCTACTGCGACAAAGGTTATACCTCGGGAGCAAATCGTCTAATCTCTATGATTGTTTGAGTCTTAACGCACAAATTATTTAAGAGAACCCTGTAAGCACAAAGGTAAATTCTCAGCGTCAATTCCACACGACTTCCTCTCTTCCTCTCTCAACTCTAGCAGAGTGATCACCAACAAACAGCGCTACAGCACAGCTAAGAGGACAGAGTCCTGACTACTGCTTGTAGTCACTGACCAAATCAATGTCGTCCACGTATCTTTTCCAGAGCAAGGGGCGATTACTTTCGGGTGCTGATGCTAAAGCCCTCGTTTCTAAGTCCTCCATGAAAAAACCACACATGATGGCAGACAGTGGGTCACCCATGGGGAATCCTTCTTTTTGCCTAAACTTTTTATTGCAGAATTTGAAATAGGTGGATGTGGCGATGAACCTTAGCAGTTCTGATATGTCGTGAACTGAGAGATTTGTGCGCTTTTTTTGTGATCTGTCAGTTTACAATCTGTTTTCCACCATGTTTAAAGTGGCGTCTACAGGCGTGCGAGTAAATAAAAAAACCACGTCATGCGATATGAAAATTTTATCTGCCTCTACTTTGGTGTCTTTGAGTTCTTGGGCTAACTGTTTTGAGTTCTTGCAGGGCTTGTTTGTTTGTCCCAGAAGGGGTTGTAATATTTCTGCAAGGGATTTGGAAAGGTTGTCAAATCTGACAGGATGGCCACGCCTCGCTAACAGCTGATAAGACACGTCACTCATAACATCAGTGACTCTTCTGAAGAGGACGGGAGTATCCCGTCGAAGCATGCCAAGGTAGGATAAAACCTTTCTTGTCTGAAAATAAGAAAATCAACACTAATTAGTTACTACAGACAGTATGAACCTTTTTGCACCATTGGGCTCTAATTTCGTAGACCAGGCGCAGGCAGCGCATGGGGGGTGCGCCGCGCCGCGCCAACGGGGTGTGTCCAGGCGTATGTGGCAATTTCGTGCCCGGCGTAGCCTGGCGCAAGTACTCCTCTGTCCCGCCTCTGTCCCTCCTTCCAGCGCAAGTTGGCAAAGAAGGCGTGTTTGGGTATAACACAGCCGAGTCAAATCTTCAACAGTCAAATGAGCTCCTCACCTCACCTTTAATGTGTTAGAATATAGAAGGCGACACAGCCGAGTCAAATCTTGCTCACTGGCAAATGAAACGATGGATAGCGTGTTCCTATTATAACAAACTGTTGCTGCTTAAAGTTTTGGGATTAACATGCATATACAACAAAGCAAGATATGTTACACATTTATTTCCAATATGTGATCTTAACTCAGTACGAGATCATAGCAATCAGGCTGCATTCCTTTCCCCCACTAAAGACGATAAAACATCAGTGTCAATGATAGTAGCCTAGTATTAAGCCGCTTGCACACTGGACGCGAAACGAATTTTTCGCTCGACAGATTGCGTCTTGTGTCCAAAGGTCTGACAGAGTTTTAATAAATCGTCGTGTCCGACAGTCTATTATTGTTTTTAATTTCTTCAAATCTACTGACTCTTTTAGATATTACACGTGAATGTTTGATAAGAGGGTTCAGTTCTTCAAGATGAGTACCGAGAATTTCAATCAATGATTCTGTCTAAGCTGCTCAGTAAAGCGAGTCGACACTGGCGCGAGACAATGTACAATGCCTCTGTGTCTGACAGCCAAAAAAAAAGGACGATTAGAACAGATTGATTATGAAATAAAGAATAAAAAGAAACATTTTAACAACAGAGCATCCAATGAACACTGTGATTTATTTATTGGCGGGTCATCTTTGTTTGATATCACGTTTGTTGCTGATATATTTTTTATTCTTTATTTCGTTGTAAATTTATTCTCATATCAATACTTTTACTTTTTGCTGGCTGCTGGACATGGAGTATTTGCATTTCGTGTCGGACAGTCTTGATCGTGCATGCGATGATTTCTTCACTCTGTCAGTGGTCATGGAATTGATTTGCTCACGCACTATTTTATCTCTGCTGTGGAAAAAAGTGTGAATCTGTTCGATCCATCTGACTAATTTTCAAAAGAAAGACCGAATAAATACTGATTTCAATCTTCAACGGAAGATTGAAACAGATGAATAGGCTAAAAAGACCAAGAAAAGTCGATAGCTATCAATTTGCATTTTGTGAAGGCCGAACACAAACATAGCCAAGTTTGCACGTCTAGTATTTCCTGGAATACTCGGAAAAATTAGAACTTTTATGAATCTCGGACACGGAGGTATATTAAAACCCTGTCCGACTATCGCGTCTTTGCATTGACTTTGTCAGTAATCAGTCGTGCGAAAAATTTGTTTTGCGTCCAGTGTGCAAGCGGCTTTAATGAGCATAGAACGCAAGCATTCGATATCTATATATATATATATATATATATATATATATATATAATACAGTTTGTGGTTGGCTGAGAAAGATGTGAAGTCGTTAGTTTGCATCACAGATTCAGTTGCGTTGATTAAGCCAGGTCAAGTTTCCATTACGCGTGGCAACCGCCTGACATCAGGACAATCGATATAGATACTATAATTAATGTCCTTATTCAGATAGTTACAATAAATAGTGCTTCCTGTAATTATTTCTTGCATTGAAATGTGCCTGACATTCTGTAAACCTGCCTGTGAGATTTCGGTGACGTGTGTGCACTCTGCGCCGGTCAGCCAAATTACCACTGCACGGAAATTAAACCAGGTTGGAGCTGGCAAGTTTTCTGCGCAACTCCAGCGGAGACTTTTTCTACGTAATTGTCACTGCGTCTTGATGAATATGTGACACCTCCCCCTACTACGCCGCCACACCCATCTCGGCGCACCTCACGAAATTACCACTACGCGGTCTGTGCCGTACGAAATTACCACTGCGCGGGCTGCGCCTCGCTACGCCACCTGCGCTGCGCCAGGAAATTAGAGCCCATTATGTGAAAACTTTGGACAATCTTGTGTCAGAGAGTTCCGCTACTTTGAACACCTGATTTTAAAACAGGCATGCCAGAAGAACCACCTCCGACATGCCAGCCTTAATGTAAAGAATCCCATTCAAACTAAGAATGCAGATCGAATGATGAAAAAAGTGCGGATGATTTTGGTCAAGGAAAGAATACGAATAGCAGCAAACAATATAAGGAATTTAGAATCGGAATTAAAACACAGAGTTTAAACACTGGTACTCCCGAAGTAAGGAAATAGTACAAATGGTAGACAAAAACTTACATAAACAATACGAGAACACGTTCTTAAAAATGAAAGAAAGGCACATAAGGAAACTTAAGAAATTAATCGCAAATAAGCATACAGAAAGAAACCAACACCCAATTAATGAAAAATGGATATGTAACATGTCTAAACATCGTCTAACAGATGCAAAACATAGTGTGTCATCCCGGGGGCTAAACTTTGCGGTAATACCTAAACGCATCCCCCTCGAAGAGTTTAGCCTCGCAACAGAATTGGCATGCGAAAAAAAACCAGACCCCTGTCAAAAAGCAGCTCAACGAAATGACATAGCAGGCATCCTCAAATCAACCAAACTCCCACCAAGCAACATTACAAAATCAGAAGCACAAGCTATTTACTCTCTGTCTAAAAACGAAGAAATCACTATTCTCCCTGCAGATAAAGGCAGAACTAGTCGTCCTGGACACAGAAAATTACAGAAACAAATGATGAAAATCCTGGAAGATACAGACACATACAAACTGTTAAAAAAGGATCCAACAGAGGAGAAGAAAAATAGACTCAGGATGATCATAAAACAATTACTAAGTGAAAAGAAAATAGACAAATGAAAGCACTGAAGTGCAAAACCCTCGGCGCAGCAATTGTGCTGAACGGAGATGATGCGCATGTGTATTACGTTTACATCTGCCTGTCGTTCTATAACGAAAAGTATACGGAAGACTACTGGCCAAACTAGCAAGTGGCTCTGTACACTGCTGGAAGCGCTATAGCTTTGACCGGAGCAGTGCACATGCTTGTACTCCCTCAGCAACCTCTGGTGCTTCGCTGTACATCGAACAGGAAAACTGAGCGCGTGTAGGCCAGAGTAAGCTAATTAGCAAATTATAGTAAGCTCTTTCGCTTGTGTTTCACGCCATAATTATAACTTTTGAATGAAGCGTTTGTAGCAAAATCCGTTCTAATAATAACCTGTTCGGAAGCTGTTGGTATTTTCATTTACTTGTAAGCTGACCAATTGCAACTCACGAAAGTACTCGCTCTTTCTTGCATACCACACAGGAAGAAATGACCAGTACCACGCAGTATAGGACTATAATCGAATGTGTGCTTTCGGCAGGAAAATCGTATGGCCGTACAACGGAGAGTGCTGGATCTCTGCAACGGAACGGTTTCAGAGAAAACCCCACAAATTTTTTGACCTCTGTTGCCCGCTGAGTACGTGACAGCATTTTCAGGACGAACAGACGCTCCAGAGGTAAGATGTGACTTAACAGACACACAGATCCAACTACAGTAACCCTCGCTGCGCTGCGCGAGGGTTAATAACAAACGTACAATCATCTTATACCCACAACAAGTGTAACCCCCTGAATATACGCCACACCAAAAATCCACAAGCAGGGAGCTCCGCCGCTACCCATAGTAGACAGCATAGGATCAGCAACTTACAACCTGTCCAAATCCCTCGCGGAAATATTACAACCCCTTCTGGGACAAACAACAAAAAACAAGCACTGCAAGAACTCAAAACAGTTAGCCCAAGAACTCAGACACCAAAGTAGAGGCAGATAAAATTTTCATATCACATGACGTGGTTTCTTTATTCACTCGCACGCCTGTAGACGCCACTTAAAACATACTGGAAAACAGATTGGAAACTGACGGATCACGAAAAAAACGCACCAATCTCTCTGTTCACGACCTATCAGAACTGCAAAGGTTCGTCGCCACATCCACCTATTTCAAATTCTGAAATTTAATATTTAGGCAAAAAGAAGGATTCCCCATGGGTGACCCACTGTCTGGACACACGCAACAACTCACAGATCATTTAAACAGTATGGACCGCACTGGGAAAATACAATTCACACACGAAGAAGAGACCGATAAAACCATGGCGTTTCTGGACATAAATATACATCACACTAATGAAGGAGACATTAAAATTAAAATATACAGGAAGCCCACCCATACTGATCAATACCTGCTTTGGTCATCTGAACACCCCATAAATCACAAACTTTCCATGGTAAGAACCCTGTTTGACTGTGAATCCATCATCACAGAAGACACAGACAAGAAAAAGGAAAAGGAACATATAACTAACGCACTGAAGAAATGCCAGTACTCACTATGGGCCATAAACATAGGCAAAGTGCAGGTACAGCAGAAGCAAAATATTGGCACATTCAGAAAGTGTTGTGTTCCAGGGTCCTGGGCCTTTGGCCAGGACAGTTTTAGGGTTTTAACAGTTTCATGTTTCAGGTTTCATTCATAACCATTTCTCATATCACAGTTTTAACAGTTTCTTGTATCAGGATATAATATTTCATAGTTCACATTTATTGTTCATGTTTTTACTTTTCCCTGTTTTATGTTTCGCCAGGTCTGCCCAGCAACTCCACCGCTGCGTTCTGTCCCATGTCTTCGTTTTTGCACATTTCAGATCTCTGGTTAGCTTTGGTATTTCCCTCTTCCTTCTGTGCTGTGCTGGATTTAGGGCCGTCTAAGCTTAATTGGCAATTAACTGTTTTTAAGTTACTAACATTTATTAACATTCACAAGCAGGTGTAATTCTCAGACAGGCACATTACTAAATACAACTAATTTAAGTAGGGCGTTTATTGTCATGATTCCTGCTTTGCAATTTCAAGTCTTGCAGTGCTTTTCTGTTCTAACATTCATGCTTCCTTCCAATCTGCATGCTTCATTGGTACTTAAGCTGAGCAGTCATGTCTACCAATCTCTGTCCTTGTCTCATGATCTTGCCTTGCCTCTTGTTTCTTCTCCAGGTGTTGCCCCTCATGTATCCTGATTTTCTCCCTTTATCTGGAGGCGGTGGAAGTTGGCTGGCAGACAGTCTCGAGTTTTTTTGTCTCCACAAGTTGCTGCATTTCATGTTCATGATCTTTATGTCCTTGTGTAGCCAAGCTCTTGTTATTTGAATTCCTAGCCTTATTATTCTTTTCTGTTCATGGAGGGTCCGTGTCTCTTTTGGTAATTGGATATAATGCCAGTTTGAGTTTATTTTTTATTGTCTGAAATGAGTGAGGAAAAGTCAAATAACATTTTGATTTTCAATTTATTTTCATTTCTAAAAAGAAAATAGAATATAGCATGAGAAACAAATTGAAAAACGGCCCGTTTTTAATTGTTTTGGACTACCGGAAGTTGTCATGACGAGCACTGCTCATATGGACCAGTAGATGGCGACAGCGTGGCATATGACGCTGGCCTTGCCTGTTGCTTTCCCATGGAAACCGCACGAGAAGAGACGCCAACTCACCAAAGGGTCCTTCTACTAGCTAATGAACTGAGCTAGCTAGACGCAGCTGTTGCACATGGCTAATTGCCTTGCGAGCTAAAAAGGCTACAGTTCGCTCACAATGAAATTTGGCTAGCTAGCTTGCAAGATAAAGAGACATCGATATCTATAATGTTATAGCTTGCATGCCAATATATTTTACATCCTAAAGTCGTTTTCACACCGGACGCGAAACGAATTTTTCGCACGACAGATATGCAAAAGACGTCATATGCAAAAGTGGGCGTGGGCTTGTCTAAACTGGGCAGTCGCCAACTGGATTTCTCCTACTTGCGTACCCTACTACTTCTGCCAAACTTTCTGTGGTTGCCATGTGTAGGCGCCACACTGTCGCCATTTACTGCTCTATATGAGCAGTGCTCTTGTCATGACAACTTCCGGCAGTCGAAAACAATTAAAAACAGGAAATACGAAAAAAGAGTCCAAGGCACTCTGGTAGTGAAAAAAGTAAAAAGCCTTTATTAAATGGCTAATGCATCGGCAAAATTAAAAAGCGCACCTACGCGTTACGGCCATACAAGGCCTTCATCAGGGTGACTAAACCATTTGTGAATCAAAAGCACCATTCAAATAGATAAGGAAAGGAAATGACATCATGAAAAAACAGGTAGAACAGGATATATAAAACCTGATAAACAACAATAAAGGACACAATATCGCACGTATTAAGGGCAAGGAGAAATAACAAATCAGAAAAAATCCATGAAACATGAATTGGGAACGTTTTTAGATAAGTCCTTGGAACGAAAATGGATTTCAAAGCAGGAACGTGACTTTCTTCATCCAACTTATCCCAGATGGGCAGTTTTTGACATGTTGCCTAAAGTGCACAAAGATTCTATCAACCCCCCCCGGAAGGCCCATTATCAGTAATAATGATACTATTTCAGAGCCAGCTTCTAAGTATGTGGACTATTTTATTAAACCAATTGTGTTCCAACTGCCTTCATTTCTCCAAGACACCACCCACACTCTCAATAAACTGTCTGAGCTCACTGAGGTTGCATCTTGCTATATGGTAACTATGCATGTGGAATCGCTGTACACTAATATTCCACACCAAGAGGGCTTACATGCGCTACAGCATTATCTCCAGCTCAGACTGGGCGATGCTGTGCCCCCTACTGACTTTCTTTTGCAATTGACTGAGTGGACATTAAAAAATAATGTGTTTCTTTTCCAGGACAAGCTTTATCGCTAACAGAAAGGCACTGCTATGGGTGCATGTTTTGCTCCTAACTATGCCAATTTGTATTTGGGTTTGTGGGAAGAAATGTATATACTCTGTTCTGACAACCCTTTTTATGGGATGATAAAATGGTATGGGAGATATATAGATGACATTTTGATGTTTTTTTCAGGTTCTGAAGAGGAGCTTCTACATTTTCATGCACATGTCAATTCCCTTAACCAGAATCTAAGGTTGAGCATAGAATACAGATGAACTAATATAAATTTCCTGGATTTAAGAATTTCATTAACTGAAAATGGTCAACTCCACACAACTATTTTTAGAAAGAGCACAGACCGCAATACTATTCTTAGGGCAGACAGTTTTCATCCCCCTGGTTTGATTAAAAGCATACCTTTTGGACAATTTCAAAGGCTTCGTCGTATATGTGATGAAGAGTATGATTTTGACGAAAAGGCTTCACAGATGCACACTCGTTTTCAGCAAAGGGGATATAAGCCTAGTCTGTTAAATCGGTCTCTTACAAATGCTAAATCGTTGGAGAGAGAGAGTCTTTTAAAACAGTCACGTAAGCTCAAAAAATATAAAACAAGTTTATTTTGTTACACAATATAGTCGAGAGGCAGCTGAAATTATGGACATTATAAAACACAATTGGAGTATTATTGAGAGTGACTCCACTTTAAAAGCTGTTTTTGAAGAGCCCCCAGCCTTCTTTCAGACGGGCTCCCTCCCTGAAAGATAAATTGGTACATAGTGATTTGGCACCCAAAACCAAAACCAAACCTACTTGGCTTTCCAAACCTTTCGGCAACTACCCTTGTGGGAGATGCAATCAATGCAAATACATGGTTAAATCTAAAACCTTTACGGATCCTAGTGTTCCCTGTACTTACTCGTTGGACTCATTTGCGAATTGCAATACCACTTTTGTCGTGTACAGGTTGGAATGTATATGTGGGTGCTTTTATATAGGCCGTACTAAACGGAGACTGAGGGATAGGTTATCCGAACATGTTTATGCCATCAGAACAGCGAGCGACAAATATCCCATGGCTAAACATTATAGGTTGGCCGGCCATGAAGATCCAAATTCTTTGAAAGCTATGGTTATTGATGTGGTCCATAGATCTCGAAGGGGGGGTGATCACCTTAAACGTCTCCTACAACGGGAGACGTTTTGGATTTTCCAGCTCAAGGCTATGGAATTTCCAGGTTTAAATGAAGAAATAGACTATTCTCCATTTTTATGATATATGTTTGTGCTTCTTGGTTGGATACGTCTTATGTGAATTTTTTTCTGATTTGCTAAAAATTTTTTCTGATTTTTTATTTCTCCTTGCCCTTAATACGTGTGATATTGTGTCCTTTATTGTTGTTTATCAGGTTTTATATATCCTGTTCTACCTGTTTTTTCATGATGTCATTTCCTTTCCTTATCTATTTGAATGGTGCTTTTGATTCACAAATGGTTTAGTCACCCTGATGAAGGCCTTGTATGGCCGTAACGCGTAGGTGCGCTTTTTAATTTTGCCGATGCATTAGCCATTTAATAAAGGCTTTTTACTTTTTTCACTACCAGAGTGCCTTAGACTCTTTTTTCGTATTTTTGTTACATTCTTTGCCCCTCGCCTAAGAGCACCTGGTATTGTGATTTTGATTTTTCTACCCTCGACGCGCTCTTTTTCCCCCCGATTCATTCACAATTAAAAACAGGCCGTTTTTTGATTTGTTTCTTGTGCTATATTCTATTTTCTTTTTAGAAATGAAAATTGAAAATGTTATTTGACTTTTCCTCACTCGTTTCAGACAATAAAAAATAAACTGACTGTATTTCAATTTTAATGTTTATACTTTAAAACAAAAATCAAATATCCAGTTGTTTTTCTATTTTTGATATCCGTTCTCATACATTATATCCAATTATCAAAAGAGACACGGACCATGGAGGTTCCAGTGATTTTGTTTTTGTCGTTTTTGGATCTTTTAGTTTCAGCTCTGTGAAGCTCTTCTTCGTTAGTTTTTTGCAATCCTTTGGGCCAAGTTTTTATTGTTGGCCCTCGTGCCTGTTTTTCTTTATTTTAATGAACTCCCTGTTCCCCTTCTATCTCGCGTCTGGTGTCTACCTGATCTCGTATCAGAAAGAAATGGAAAAAATGAAACCGAAACCATAGGAGTTCGTACGTTATCATACATAAGAGGCGTCACAGAGCGGATTCATGGGCCATGAGAGAATTCCACATCAACACCCTGGTAAAACCATACATAAAATTACAACAACTACTGGTACACCAGAAAGACCAAACTGACAACTGTAACAATTGTGACGTCATATACGAAATCCCATGCCAGTCTTGCCATAAAACATACATTGGGAAAACAGGTAGACCTTTTCACACATGTAAAAAAGAAGACCAAAAAGAATGCATGAAAGAGACAACAGTGAGACAGACATGCTCAGTTAAAGAACAAGCACTACAGGTAAACCTTAAATCACTAATCACAGACCATTGCAAGTGAGAAAATCATATTATGGACTGGGACAAGGCCAAAGTCATCCGCACTCAGAACAACCAACATGAATGCTGGATCATGGAGGCAATTGAAATCAGGAAGCGGGCCCACAGGACTATGAACCGGGACGAGGGGGCATACATGCTTTCCCACACCTGAGGCGTGTTCAGAACCGCAGGCGCCCGCGCGACTGTCTCGCGTGAGTGCTCGCGCTGATTCTGTACGGAGGCGAGCGCTCGGTCTGTAATCAAAATGGCGACATACAGCGAAAGAGACTGGCTGTGTCCCAATTCAGCGGCTGTATCCTTCGAAGGACGCAGCCTCTGAATTTGGACACAGCCACTGTGTACTTCAGGCTGTTATAAATGAATTGTCTGAACCGATGAATATTGTGATGTTGCCGTGGCGGTCACATTATGTATTTGTGAAGAAGATGCTATGTTAAGAGGCGAGAATCTCCTTGGAACGGACCGTATTGAAAACTATGTGGAGGAAACCGTGCCAAGATACAGTGATCCTTTTCTTTTGTGCCCATTTCCGGATGAAACGATCCTCCTTTCAGGCTGGATGCCATCTTTGATCGCTAGGCGAGGCAGCTCAAGCAATAGTTCGCGTACGCTCGCAAGCGCCTGGGCGAGCAAAGGTGTACAGGATCGAACGCTCGCGAGAATTCGCAATTTATGCCTCTGGAGTGCCATCTTGGGGAAGCGGCCGGTTAGCAGGAGGCGTGGCCTCGCTAACATCAGCTGATAAGACACGGAACTCTAAACATTAGTGACTCTTCTGAAGAAGACGGGAGTATCCCGTCGAAACGTCACAGTAGGATAAAACCTTTCTTGTCTGAAAATAAGAACGTCAACGCTAGTTATAATGGCTGTTCTTTGTGGTTTGCAGCCATTTTGGAGAACCTAGGCCCTACAGAGACATTGAAGCCTAAAGCTTTCAAACGCTTAAAAAAATTGACCAGCTGTTTGGCCATGATGATCCTCATGTAGTAAGCAGTTTTCATTTGGAGGGGGACATGGAAAGGGTAAGACTGATGTTAAATTAATACGCTATCACAAGCGTGTATTCGGTTAAAATTTGCTTGAGCTTACAAAAGGCCCCCACTGATGGACCAGGTGTTAATACCCTACTATTTGATGCATATTGATTTGTTGTTTTACGGTGGCAAAAAAAATTTGTCCTGGAATACAACCAGGAAGACTTTCAAATTTTCCTATTTAAAACCCAGGCTTGACATTCAGAATCACCTACCAGTTAGGCAGTGGGCCGAAGCTCTCTAGAGGCTTTGGTTAGTGAAATGATTGATCTGGGTGTAGGGAGGATGTGATATTTTAATATGAACTACATGTATTTTATATTAACACATTTCTGTTTGTTGGGAGCTGTTTTTCAGTCATCTTTTTATGAAAACGAATGTTTTCATGGTGAAACGAAACAGGCACTGCTGTGACTGGGTCCTTGCTGCAGCGCCAATCAAAACTCGTAACGTCACGTGACTTGATGTCCTCCAATGGCACTCCTCCAACTAGGAAGTAAATGTCGCCCCGGTATATTGACAACAATGGACTTTGTTCGCACTCGGTAAGGTCTTAATTCATATAAATTCATATTGAAAATGCACGTTTACTGAACTTTACAGCATTATTAAAATGTGATAGGATGTTAGGAGTCATCAGCAGTTTATATGCAGTCAATTTTGGCTTCAGAGATTACGCAAAGTGTGATCAAAGCAATGCATAGCCTACATAGCCAGCTTACAGAGGCTAACTTGCGTTACAGAGTAACGTTCGCTAATGTTAACTCCTGGTTTTGCCTTACCGTCTTTCTGATTGTAATCTTACATAAACATTAGTGGAAATTAAACAACCCTAAAGCTAATAATAGTTGTTTCACATTCTTGTTGGGTGTTACAATAACATGTTGTGTGGGTAGTGGAATACCACTTACATTAAACAAGAGACCAAAGAGACAATCATAGTGGTACAGAACATTTATATTGGTAACACAATAACAAGTACGGTAACATTACTTGTACAGAAATCGTGTGTAATCTCTGTAACATCTGAAATGGTACTTTGCCTCTGCAGCAACCAGATCCACCCCACGTATCTGGAGGACCAGGTTTTCATCTTTGCGGGCCTCTGCTGCATCACGCAGCCTACCAGCTGTAAGTGTTTCACATGTTTGAAGCTTCTTTTTGACCTTCTTCCAATATTTCTCACGTCTGCATATTATACATTGGGCTGGAAGGAGATGGGGTTTTTCTGTGTTGGTGGTAGTGGTTGTCGTTGACCGGAGGAGTCTACTCTTTGGTGGTGCTGTATCATGTTCTGTTGTGTCTGCCTCTGCATCTTCTACATTTGAAAAGGGAAACAAAGTGGGATGGGGGAGGGGGAGCGTAGAAAGAGAGAGAATGTGATGACTAACTTTATGTACTGTAGTAGCAATGCTCCAAAATTTATTGGTGGTTTTTCTGTTTCCCCAGATGCTCAACCCTGGACGACACTACAGATATCTTCAAGGCCTAATCTAACCTAGCCTGAGGGGTCTATTGTAATCTTGCAAGCTCAAAGATTGAGCTGGACATCCCTGCCCTGTACTAGTCACACATCACAAAATCAACATTCTGTTAACTCCTGTCTATTCCAGGCTAGATCTGACCTTTACTCATACATGCTGTGCCCATGTTACAGGATTACGATGCTTTGTCCATGTTGCAGGATTAATACACATCTCTCACACACATATTGTTTCTCCTGAAGAGAAAAACCAGGGCAAATTTCGCGGCCAGTCCAGTAAAATAAACTACAGTAATCAGGTGTCATATGTTTAAAGTAAAGCGCATTTGGTACAAACCTTTTGCAGTCTTTGTTCATTTTTCCTTCCTCTTGCGAAGAGCCTCTATGTTCCTTGTATTTGCAAATTGCATGTAGCACTCTCTGTGGTCACCGGTATTAGCTGGGACATCTGGAATTGGGCTGTTCTCTTTTCAGTTAAATGTTTTAACCGCAGAGTTTGCTATTTCACTCTCTGGCCCATCTAAGCCCACTGCAGCGAACAGTTAATAAATTTGACCCAACTTGTGTCTGAAAATTGTATGATTCTTTTGGGCTCTTTACAGGAATTACACACATGCATGCAGCACTCCATCTTTTAATCTTTCCCACAGTAAATATCCCCTGCCCCTAATTTAATACTAGACCGTTGGAAAATTATAGTAACCTTTTGAACTTAAGGTTGGGGGTTCATTCATTGGGTGTTGATTGTGTCATACTGAGATAGTTATGTCCTATTTGGGGGGAGTGTCTACCTTAAGAGCAATTGGTTTACAATTGTGTGGGGTGTGTACTTTTAAGGTAGAGGCTATCTGATAACCAGGACAGACACCTTGCATTATAGCTTCCCCCCGAGAATCAGGATGGACACATTGCCCTAACCCTTAACATTGGAGTCTGTAAGTTCGGGCTGGGGAAAGGACATTCAGACAAGATGTGAGAGCTTGCCAGCTTGCCGGTTTGTTTTGAATCATATAGCACTCCAATCTGGTTAAGACTTTGAGGCATATCATAAACCTCGAATTAAGCAGGTCCCATAACGTTAGATCTGACGTTACTATTTCAGCTTCACAATAGTATTTTACAAGGTATGTGCAGCTGAAATCTTTGGAGGAGATCGTTGTGTAACTTGTGTTCAATAAATATTCTGTACATGGGATTTCTGTCTTGGACTTATTCAGTAGTACACTTCCTAAGCCTTACGCTAACGTTAGCACTAACGTTACTATCACATTAACGTTAGCCATCTAACGTTAGTTTAATAGCTCGCAAGCTCACCTGTAACGTCAGTAATATACCAGAGTTCAACTATCGTAGTAAAATTAAACTACTACTACTTTCATAGTCTTGAAAGTATTATTAAAATTGCATTGCTTCCAATGCATAATCCAGACAGCATTCCAGTCGCATCGTCTGTTTACATTTTGGGGGGTCCTTCACCCCTGTATGCAAATTCTTATTGGTTTATCAGCTAGATGTGTCCAAAGATATGTATGAGCAAACATTTCATTTAAATGTAAGATAGCGAAAAACTATGACCAAAAATTTGCCCCCAACAAATTGTTTTGGAAGATTTAATTTTATGTCTCCGTACAGACGGACGGAGCCCAATGCTATTCTCTGCCCTTCGCGCTAATCGCGCGGCTGGGGATAATAAAAATCACTTCCTCTTTGTCATGGTGGTGCAGTGATTAGCACCGCCACCGTTGTGGGTTCGATTCCGGCTTGGGGCCTTTCTATGTGGAGTTCCAGGGCATGTAGGCTATGACTAAGTTTAATTTTAACTTTTGGTAACAGCAAAGTTTGCGCGTATGGCGGGCCATCACGTCACGATCAGGTTGGGCCGCCATGGCTGAAAATGCCAGGGCCATTTTTTTTGTCTCAGTCCAGCCCTGACTGCAGGAGGTACTGTTTCCATGTAATGCAGTGCACTCCGACATAGTATTAAGTAGAACAATTAATTTTTACCATAGAAGAATCTTGATGGGCAGAAGCATACATGAACGTCTTTGCTGTGTGTGAGGTACAAGCAACCTAATATTAATATTTCACAACATTGATGAATGAAAGTGTGTACGCATGTGCTTGTATGAGAGTGCAGGCACCACCATAATGCAGGGATGGCAACAGAGGTCGATGATTTCAGCTGAAACCTAGCTAGAGGTCTGGGGTCCGCGAAGCCCCAGCCGGATCCAGGGCAGAGCCCGGTAGGGAGTTCAGGGGGGCTTTACCCCCTTGAAGCCCCTGGGTTTTGAACATTTGTGTATTAATTAGAAGTCATCTAAACTTCTAGATACACAGACATATTGCCATGCTAAAAAAAAGAAGAAGCTGGGACTAACTTGCTATTCATGTCTCTGTGCGTGTCCCATAATTGCAATACAACCACGAGAACCATAGCTTATCAAATGATAGCAGTAAATACAAAGCACTTTCCCTGGTACATCACCCTTCTCCACAAAGTTGGCTAAACTTTCCGAGACTTCTTCGAATTTACTTCCGATTTTCACCTTGATGGCAGCAACTTTGTCAAACCATTCCCGGCCATATAGTATAGTGTGAGGAAATAAATCCAGAGGAAATGAACAGGATGACATTCCTGAATATAGCACAACTGCCACCAGCAGAGGAGGAGTAATGCCAATTTTTGAGGCTCCTCAAACAGACCCTAACGTTATCCAAAGCATGCATCAAAATCTCAATCAAACACAGACATCTCTCTTCTACACAATGTGGAACTGGTGCATAAGACGTCTGTGTGGACAGGGTGCTGATCAGTTTTTTTACTTTGTCACTGGTGGTACTGGAACAGGCAAATTGCACCTTATCAAATGCATCTATGCAGAGGCATCAAAGATACTCCGCAAGTTACCCTGCATCTCTGAGGAAAGAGATATGTCCATGCCCACTGTCCTTCTCACAGAATTTACTGGCACAACAGCTCTTAACATATCAGGCAAGACACTGCATGCAGTGCTGAAACTGCCAAGAAGCCTTAAACCACCTTACCAGTGCCTTAGAAACTGTCTAGATGAAGTAAGAGCAACCTTGTCCAATGTTCAGGAAATCATCATTGATGAAGTCTCATTGGTATCAAAACCTCTTTTCGCATATGTCAACTGGAGGCTACAAGAAATCAAAGGAAGTAAGAAACCTTTTGGTGGAACTTCTGTAATGGTTTTCGGCAATTTCTTCCAGCTCCCTGCACCAGGTAAAGCTTAACCCCTCTGTGCGTAAGAGGATCACATTCTTGACTCCTGGAAGTACCAGTTTAAAATTAATGCATCAAAAAGATGCACCATTTGCTGAGCTCCTCAACTGACTCAAAGTGAAATGCAAGAGAGAGAGGCATTAACTGAAGCAGAAGGGGCTTTACTTGCCTAGGCCATGTGTCAGCCTGACTACTGTTCCAAAGACATCTTGCATCTCTTTGCAACTAATAAAGAAGTACAGCAACATAATGCAAACACCACCTCTGCTCTGTACTCAGAACTGGTCAATGTTGAAGCCCATGACTACAAAAAAGATCCTCGAACTGGACGGATGGAAAGGATGAGAGAGCCTGTTACAGGATGTAAAGGAGAGTTACCTGATAGACTGCAAATTGCTGTGGGTGCCCCTGTGATGCTGATTAGAAACATAGATGTGGAGGATGGACTGGTGAATGGCTCATTTGGAAACATTGTTTATCAAGTGCAAGATGGCAAGAAAGATGTAAAGATGGTTGGCTTTGAACTAGACAGTCCAAATGCAGGCCAGAGACATCGCAAAAAGGTACCAGGACAGCCAGATAATTTTGTGTACAATGACATAATAGAGGAACCTCTGAGCAGAAAAGGAGTCAGGAGATATATGCTACCATTAGTTCTTTCATTTTCTTTGATGATTCACAAGGCTCATGGTATGACTAGAGACTCTGCTGTGGTTTTACTGAACCGAATTTTTGAACCAGGTATGGCATCTGTGGCCCTAGGCAGAGCAACCTCACTGCGTGGCCATCATTGATTTTGATGAAAAAAAATTTATTCTGATCCAGAAATCACACGTTCTTTGGAAAATATGCAAAAAGGACAGTTTGGAAATGCAATGCCTCTTCTCCACTAGGCTTGGGCCGATTGATGACTGAATCGGCAATCACCGATGGTTGGGCTCTATGGCGATGCCCCGCCCCCCATTCACTGTCACTTTTCCCATGCTTCTAAAATAGCAGCGCTATGTTCCAGAGCCACGACAAGTCTTGGTCCGTTCCCGTGGCACTGGCCAGACACTCAAACTCAGGCTAAAAGCATTTATCTCGCACTCGAAGCATGGGAGCTTTGGCCCACAAATTGAGCTTGTGAGTGAGATGGTCATCAAGCCACGCCCCTTATCTTACCATCTATTATATTACCGTATATTAGCATCTGCAGGAAAATGAATGTTTTGCGTACGGACAGAAACCAGTGAGCTGTTGGCACGTTGCACTCATATTTGGGTTTATTAGTTCTGCAAATTTCATTAAACTTTTTTACATTAAAGAAATGTGGAAAAAAACCTGGTATAAATATGTTCTAAATATGTTGCATTTTTATTGAATAATAGTTATAAAGAGCAAGATCTTGCAAGATAAAGCACTCAGATGTCGAGTCTCCCAGATGGCAGCAGAAGACTGACCGCAAGCGATAGATGTAGCAGGAACTGCCAAGCAGCACCTCTGCAAAGGGCGGTTTTACATAGAAGCAGTTCTTATTCACAAGCTATAGAAGCGAAGGGTCGCAGTCGCATGTAGGGTAATAATTTAACGTTCCTGTACAGGCTAAATATTCGGTGGTTGTCTGACCTCAAGGTTCATATTCATTTTAAATATTTAGGTGGTAAAAAAAGACCTGAGGCTGAAGAGAAGAAAAGATTTGAGGCAATAGCCCAAAAGCTGGACCTTATACAGGTGTCACAGTGGTTAGCATTACTGCCTCACAGCAAGATGGTTGTGGGTTCGAATCCGGCCTGGGGCCTTTCTGTGTGGAGTTTGCATGTTCTCCCCGTGATCGCGTGGGTTTTCTCTGGGTACTCCGGTTTCCCCCACCCACAAAACATGCAATATAGGAACATTCACTGTGTGTGAATGTTTGATGGTGGTCGGCGGGGCCGTAGGCGCATACTGTCAGCCTGCCCCAGGGCAGCTGTGGCCACAAAACGTAGTTTGCCACCATCAGAGCGTGAATGTGTGAGTGAATGAATAATGTCTCCATTGTGAAGCATCTTTGAGTGCCCAGAAAGCAGAAAAGCGCTATATAAAATTGATGCATTATTATTATTATCTACTACCAGGACCGTTGGACATCAGACAAGATCTTCGGATAGATACCTCCAACAACTTTTATTCATATTCTGTACCTTAGATGTACATTTTGAATGCTAAGAGGCTTATGGGACTATTAAAGTGCAGACGAAAGTACTCTTACACTGACTCACACAGCTAAATTTTAAATAGGCCAATTTAACGAGCCAGCAAGTCACATAGTAACTAGCTACCTACCTTTTTATGACTACAATACAAAGTGGCAAAGAAGAAAAATATTTTAGTTAAGCTAGGTAGACTGCAGATATAACCATAAGCTAACAGATCCTTCCTCATACATTGTTACATCCACATTAGTCATATTGTCGGCTGCTTATATGTTAATATGGTATTGTGGCGAGCATTTTCATTAACTCCCCCCCTCTGGTGAACTAATAGTTACCCCGTTGGCCGATAAATTCAACACGTTGAATCTGTGTTCGGCACAGTCGTTTAAGTGCATCATGAAAAAAAAGGGTTACTTAGTAATGATTAACGCGATTTTGATTAGCTGTAAATCAATTCTGTTTGTTGTAGTCCTGCAGTAGTTTGTAGTAGTTCTGTTATCATTATTTTATCATTTAGAACCAAAGGACTTATGAAATCGTTACCTGCCTAATGTCAAAACTGACAACGATTCCTAAATCGGACAATTCCTGTCCTGCTTCGTCATAGAAGAAACTTAGGTCTTGCTATCAAATTTTATTGAAGCAGATAGAAATGTCCAAACCCCCATCTTTAAAGGCCAATACTGCCACCTGCGGGTAGAGCTCAGAAGTCCAATAGACTATTTTAATGTGCTGACTTGTTTTAGCATCATCCCTTTGCCATTATTAATAATAATAATAATAATAAACTTTTTTTTCGATTTAAGCGTTTCTATTAGGTGTCGAATTGCAAAATAGGGCTATACTGAGAGGCGGAGTTTCCAAAGAAAATTTTATTTTCTTTCGTATTAGACCATATTGGCTCATAATTCAATAGGCTCGAGTGGGCACAGTCGCGACAGAGTCGTAAATGCCATGCGTGCATGTCCCGCATGTCTCTGCTAACAACCCAAACCCCGCACCACCCCCCCTCCCCAAGCTAATGAAAGAATTGACATCATGACTGGTAAATGGGACGATGGTGCTGCATAAACGATGACGCGAGCCTATTCTCCACTGTCTCCCATCAGTCAGCTCATCATCATGTCTAAAACTGATTCACCATAACACAGAAGAACTGACAGCTATTGATGATCATCATGAAATGTGCCTCGCAGACATTTTCGGAACATTTGTCCCAGATAATATCCAGCTAGAGAACTATCAGATGTACAAGTGCAACAGGCATGTGTCATACTCAACTCTTACTCATCTAGCGTAGAAGAATGGTGGGGGAGTTTTTATTTATTTATTTATGGCAATTTTATTTCAACAGAGTGGCCTTTTCAGTATGGAAACTGCTCTTCCAAGGGGCCCTACACTATAAAATAGACAAAAACATTAACCAAACCAACGACTGACAAAGTGTTCAATACATAGAGAGAGATTCTCATGAGACGGGAGAATATACATACACATACACACACACACACACACACACACACATATATATACAGCGCCCTCAATAATTATTGGTTAAGATGTGTTAAAAGCTGTAAAATAAATTCAAGTTTTATTGCAAAAGCATGCTCCCACACTGAAAATTGGAGAAAAATGTAACCTTCAACTCTAGTGAATTTTAAGGGGAAAAAAATCCCTGACTAAGAAATAATTATTTTTCATAAAATCACCCGTTCCACAATTATTGGCACCCCTAACCATTCCTAGGAATGAAATGTTATTGAAGTATTCCTGTCATTTCTACAGTAGTTTACAAAGTTGATCAGAGTATCTAGGAACATTTAATTAGTAAATCCTGTTTCCGTGGGGTATAAATATGACGTGACACAGAGGCCATTTCTCTTATCTCCTCTTCAACATGGGAAAGACAAAGGAACACATCATTCAAGTAAGGCAGATGTGCGACGACCTTCACAAGTCAGGCAATGGCTACAAGAAAATAGCCACTCCCCTGCACCAGCCCATGTCTACTGTTAGAGGAATCATTAAAAAGTTTAAAACAACTGGAAGAGTGGTAAACAAGCCTGGACAAGGAAGCAAGGTTATTTTGCCGCCACGTGCAGTGAGGAGAATGGTAAGAGAAATAAAAAGTTCTCCAAAGCTCACTGTTAAAGAATTGCAACAAATGGTAGCATCTTGGGGTCACAAAGTCTCCAAAACAACCATCAGGTGCTATCTACATGCCAACAAGCTGTTTGGGAGGCATGCACGAAAAAACCTTTTTTCACTCAAAATCATAAACGCAAACGTCTGGAGTTCGTTAAGCGGTACTGGGACTTCAACTGGGACAGTGTGCTTTGGTCAGATGAGACCAAGATAAAAAAATACTCTAAGTGGGTCTGGTGGAACACAAAAGATGAGTATGCAGAAAAGCACCTCATGCCCACTGTGAAGTATAGGGGAGGATTGGTGATGCTGTGGGCCTGATTCTCTTCCAGAGGCCCTGGGAACCGTGCTAGGGTGCATGGCATCATGAACGCTTTGAAATACCAGGACATTTTAAATCAAAATCTGGTGGCCTCTGCCCGAAAGCTGAGGATGGGTCATCACTGGATCTTTCAGCAAGATAATGACCCTACACATGTGGCCAAATCTACGCAGAAATGGTTCACCAGACAGAGAATCAAGCTCCTCCCCATGGCCATCTCAGTTCCCAGACCTCAACCCCATTGAAAACCTGTGGAGTGAGCTGAAGAGGAGAGTGCAGAGGAGAGGACCCAGGTCGCTGGATGATTTAGAGCGATTGTGCAAAGAGGAATGGTCGAAGATCCCTCTTTCTGTATTCTCCCGTCTTGTGAAACATTATAGGAGAAGATTAGATGCTGTTTTGTTGGCAAAAGGGGGCTGTACAAAGTATTAACATCAGGGGTGCTAATAATTGTGGCACACATGATTTGATTTAAAATAATTATTTCTTAACGTGGGATTTTTTTCCCACTGAATAAATGCACTTGAATTAAAGGTTGGATTTTCCTGGTTTTTTTTTCTCTTCCATTTTGGTCCAATATTATTTAGAAAAAAGCTGAATTTAGTAGAAGCTAAAGAACACATCTTAACCAAGGGTGCCAATAATTATTGAGGGCGCTGTGTATATATACATATATATATATGTATACATACTCATGTATATACATACACATATAGACCTACATACAAACATCAAGGATTTAACATAAACATTTACAAAAGAGCACAACCAAAAGTCGAGGCAATTGTACATTTATATATTGAAATAAACCTTGGTATTTGACTAATATGTTATCAGAGGTTAAAATAGGTTATCCTTAATTCAGGCTATAGATACAAGTGTACAAAATTTCTCGAATGGCCGCAGAGAAGTTATGGATCGAATATATTGAGGTGGATTATTCCACATTATTGACCCTTGATAATGGAGAGATGTTTTTTAATAGTCAGTGCGGGGTGTGTTTATTTTAAGGGGGCAAGATAAAGCATGCCTTCTTAAAAATTGATTTTACGAGAAATTACTATTGCTGTTAAGTATCCTGGGGCTAGTCCATTCATTGTTTTAAAAATGAGAAGGTAAAACTGATTGCCATCTTTGAGTGATTGACTGCCAGTCTAACCGAGCTAAAAGAATGTTGCGAGGCGTTTTAAATTAGCCTGCATTATAATTCACGCATATCTATTTTGCAATCTCTGCAAGTATATTATTTTGAGAACTTTTACCGCATACAACATGAGTGTAATCAATGTGTGGTAAAATTAATCCATTATATAACATGATTAACATATTTTCTGAAAGATTCGTTTTGATTTGACAAATACGCCCGATTATTTGTGGAGGTTTACTGCAAACTTTGTCAACATGCCTACTCCATTTCATTGGCTCGTCTAGTATTACAACAAATTATTTAAAATCATGCACCTTTTCAACTGTCTCACCTTTATATATATACTACTCAAAATTTGATAGGGATCATAGGATTTTTTTTGTGAAATGACATGCAAATTTGGTAACTGCCACTGATGAACAATATGTTGGGTAAATGACATGCAGTCAGACACAAAACACATTTGCAAGTGCATTTCATGATATTCAATGAGCGTGCAGCCTCACACTTTTGGCTTTCACGTACACTTCATGGTTTCACCTCTTGACATGTAAAGTGAAAACAGACAGTGTTCGTTTGATGTTTCATTACCACAGTTAATATCGATAACGGGTATGGCCTCCCCTAGCTTGAATGACGGCTTGACAAAGTCGAGTCATACTGTCAATCAGAACCTGGATGCTTGCAACTGGAATGTTATTCCATTCTTCAAACAAGGGCATTTCCGAGCACCTCTAGAGTTGTGGGTTGTGCCCTACGACCGGAAATGGCGACTTGCAGCATTTTCCACACATGCTCAATAGGGTTTAGGTCCGGCGAATGCGCGGGCCAGTCCATGCGGACAATTGTCTCCTGCTCTAGGAATTGATTCACCACCCTAGCACGATGGGGACGGGCATTATCTTCCATCAAGATGAAATCAGGGCCAACATCACCAGTGTATGGTCTTACGTACACATTGAGGATCTCATCCCTGTACCGTACCCCTGTCATCGTCCCTCTCCCCATGACATGCAGGTCCGTTCTGCCGTTCCTGCTTATTCCTCCCCAGACCATAATTGATCCGCCACCATAACGGTCGTGTTCGTTGATGTAGGTATCATTAAATCACTCACGTTGTCTTCGCCACACCCGTTGTCTCCTATCAGTAAAGTTCAAGCAATTTAGGGACTCATCAGTAAAGAGAACTGGAGCCCACATGTGTGTCCATGTGACATGATTGTGAGCCCAATCCAAACGGTCACGCCTATGAGGCAATCTAACCCCCAAGGCGTTATGAAGGTCATTTCATAGGGTAGTGGCTGTCCAGAAAGGATGATGTCGCGCCTGAAGTGTGAGAAAGTGGTCTTGTCGATGTCTTGTGTAGTCGATGTCTGACAACCAACCCCAGGATGGTGTACTGCAGTACCAAACGTTTGATGTCGGTTCCACGCTCTGTTCACAACGCTTTGGCTGATGTTAAGTGCATTAGCAAGGTGACGTTGTGAGAAGCCCGAGTCAAGCATTCCGATGCATCTTCCCAATTGCTCTGAAGTCAATCAACGTCTAAGACGTTGAGGAGACATTGTTATTGCTAAATGTAATGCAAAAAATTTGGGAACTTCCATATTTTCACCAACAAGCAAGACACACGTCTGAGTTGAACTGGTGAAGTGTTAGTCAAAGCCAAAATGTGAGGCTGCACGCTCATTTAATGTCATGAAATGCATGTGCAAATGTGTTTTGTGTCTGACTGCAGGTCATTTATCCAATATATTGCTCATCAGTGGCAGTTACCAAATTTGCATGTCATTTCACAAAAAGATTCCTATGATCCTTATCAAATTTAGAGTAGTATACTGTATATATTTCACAATTACGGATATATTTTCTATTTTTGCACCAATTAGCATACATTTACATTTTGAAATTTAGTTCCAAATTGTTAATGTCTACCCACAGGTATATCTTACTGAATTCCTTCTGTAGTAGTTTGGAGACTACATTGATATCTCTGCCCTTACAGAACAGCGCCGCGTCATCTGCATATAAAATTTTGTATTTTTGAGATACGAGACTTGACAAATATCATTAATAGAAATACAGAAGAGGAGGGGACCTAATATTGAGCCCTGCGGAAACCCCTTACGGAGTATTCAAAAGTCAGACATTTTACCTAAACTGTGCAGTGTAGCAGTGTTTGTCAAAAGCCATGTTGAAGCCCATCATGTACCCCTGCAGGGAGTGACAGACCTTGAATTCCTGGCAGTGAAAGTGTTGGCCCCAGTTTCAGCATTAATTACAGTGATTTAATCAACTCTGGACCACTCCCAAAGTGCAGGAGAGAATTTGGGGGAAGGATGGATAGGGGATTGGGGCGAAGGCGATGTTGTGTGGACTTGGTCTGTGATTGTACGAACATTGGGAACCCCAGGTAGCGAGACTCAGGGTGAGGCTTGTGTCTCTCGTCGGAGTCCTGGTGGCTCCTGAGCCCCCCAGGGTCCGAGGTGGTGGTTGTTTCTTGCTTACTTCTTAGAGAAGGGAAAGGGAGGGAGGGACGTAGAATTGAGACGAGCGGGGATTGTGGGAATAAGTATGTATAGACATGCGGACGAAAAGGAAGGCGCGTTGGGAGTGGTCTTGTTCATAAACCTTGGTTATCGGGAAAGCCCTTTATTGACCACCAGATTACAGCACAAATTTATTCATCCCAAATCTCTGTCATCTGTTGGGCTCATTACATGTTATGGCTGATGGTCCAGTAATTGTCTGTGGGGATTTTAACGAGAACCTATTGGCTAATGGAAGGCACCCAATTTTTGAATCATTTCAGTCTAAAGGTTTCAGAGATCTCATTAGGACTGCTACCACTGAGAAGAACACACTGTTGGACAATATCTTCATTTCTGATCTCCAGCACTGTGCCCATTCAGGTGTTCTACAAACATATTACAATTATCATGATCCTATATTTTGTATTTTAACTTGATCAACTGAATCTGACACCTTTTACCTCATTCAGAATGAGAATACATCGCAGAAACAGCACAAAGATATTCCCAAAGTAACTTAACCTGAACTTGAACTAAACAAGAGCTTGAACTTGAAAAATGAACAAAGTACAGGTAACTGCAGGTCCACCCCCCCCAAGTGTTGTCACCTTATTGTGGTGGAGGGGTTGATTGGCAGTTGTACAGTTCCTTCTCTCCACTTTTTACCAACTTTGATGTTATAAGATTACTATCTTGCTTCCTTTCTTTGTCCTCCAAAATACCACTGCAGAGCAGTCTATAAAAATGTGCATACTGTCTGAACCAAGTTCTCAGATGCATATTATGTTTGCACAGCTGTCAACTTCAGTTAAATTTTACACACAATAATTTCATCCCCTTTAGCTTTTCAAAAGGTGTAATATAAGGCCATTAACGGTCAACTTTAGAATCATTTTAAATATGTAACTGTCATAGTCAACTCACCTTACCTAGTCTACTGAGTAGTATAGTTATGTAGGCACTCTTATGAGTTACATAAAAGTCTCTTTAGTTTAATGTTATGCAGTTACATCCTTAGCTTAGCATTTAATAAATGTCACAGCTATTTGAATCTTTAAATGTTTATCACATGAATTTGTCTATATCATCATCATCTAGCCTATTTATTAAGTACCCTAAGTAAGCTCTTCCCATTGCAATTAGTATATTTCTGACCATGAAAGTGCCTTTCTGAACTATGACTGAATAAATAAACTTGTTTTTCAAACAGGTGTTGTACATGGTCATTTACATAAGCTGAAAAATATCTTATAAACAAGTGTAATTAAAAAACATAGCATTTAATCATATTAATTCCATCAAGGGTATTTCCTGGTTATATCCAGTATTTGGGATAAATAATCTTTCTATCTATCTGCATGTATGTGTATTAATAGGAAGGTGTTGCAGAGAAACGATAAAAGTAGTGAAGTATAATTTTTGGTAGAGCAAAGACCAAATGCGCCACTTCATTCTGGAAGGTTTCACATGTGCAAACAGATGTAAGTTGTGAATACTGTGTCCGTTAAGGTCAGAGTCTCTTCATACTGTACAACATGAATCTTCAAGACATGGCTGCAGCAGTAGGCAATGTACAGAGAAAGTAGGTTTATCATTAAAATGATATTCAGATTTAGACCTAGTTAGAATTAAAGAAAACAGCAACCTGAAACAATAATATTTGCTATTTAACAGAGTATGTGGAAAATGTTCAAACTTATGTTACATCCCATCTTCAGGATATATTTTTTTTAGAGAATACTGGTTAAGTAAATCAGTTTTCCACAGTAGCCCAATTGCTTCAAATACTATGAGATACAGTATAGGCCAAAAGTTTGGACACACCTTCTCATTCAATGCATTTTCTTTATTTTCATGACTATTTACATTGTAGATTCTCACTGAAGGCATCAAAACTATGAATGAACAAATGTGGAATTATGTACTTAACAAAAAAGTGTGAAATACCTGTAACTGAAAACATGTCTTATATTCTAGTTTCTTCAATGTAGCCACCCTTTGCTCTGATTACTACTTATTACTACTGCACACTCTTGGCATTCTCTTGATCAGCTTCAAGAGGTTGTCACCTGAAATGGTTTTTACTTCAGAGGTGTGCCTTGTCAGGGTTAATTAGTGGAATTTATTGCCATATCAATGGGGTTGGGACCATCAGTTAGTTGTCTTGTGCAGAAGTCAGGTTGATAGACAGCCGACAGTCCTATTGGACAACTGTTAGATACATACATAATTCCACATGAGTTCATTCATAGTTTTGATGCCTTCAATGAGAATCTACAATGTGAATAGTCATGAAAATAAAGGAAACGCATTGAATGAGAAGGTGCGTCCAAACTTTTGGCCTGTACTGTATTTACAAATACCATGAGGCTATGTAACTCAACTAAATTAGTGGTGCATGCAGTTTCTAACATGAATGAAATTTTTTAAAAATACATAAATCCCAAATCATAAAAGTATCTAAGTACTAATCCTGCATCCAAAAGTCACAAAAGTACAGCCTAGGCTGCATAAAAGCAATAGTTGCTTATTTAACATAGTAGTGACATCTAGTGGTAACTTTTAAAAGACATTAATTTTAGTAACTATGAAGAAGTCTATCGGCCACACTGTAACTTTGGCTCCCACATTTATATTAACTATTGATGCAGATTGGCTTATGACAAAAAAGAAAAAATAGGCTACTTCTGGGGATAACCTTTATGGAGATGCTGATTCCATTCATTCAGCATGACTAGACACCTGCCTATACTTACCAAACTTGGGCTACCAACCTGGTTTCATGACTGCTTGCAAACTAGCCTGATCTGAATCCCAGAGGGAATCTATTTGTTATTGTCAAGAGGAAGATGAGAGACACAAGATACAATAGCGCAGATGAGCTGAACACTGCTTTTAAACCAGCCTATAGTCTTTCATGACACCTCAATAGTGCCACATGTAGATTGCCTCCATACCACAGCATGTGAGCAGAGCTGAGTGGGTGGAATTTAGTCAGAGCGTGGAGCCTTTTTTAAAAAAAATATTTATATATCTAAAGGCCGGAGTGGTTGCTCTGTCTCGCTCCAGTTTCGCTTCGATATCTCCCACTACACGAGTGCATGCACATGCACAAATCCACAGAAAATTCATCTGTGCCTTCTTAAGTTATCAAGTCAGGTACACTAACAATAATCAGACAGTATGGTAATTTATGAAGATGGCTAGAGTTCGCAAAATATTTCACAAAAGCAACTGATAGGATAGGCCTACATGTATGAACTAGGCCTATGAAACTAATTTGCCCATAGCCCTTGTTTTTGTTAATAGCCTATCCCAATTCCTCTAGCCATTTATTCACATTTTTTCACTTTAAAACACTACACATTGCCATTATGACGCTGCCTGTTGCTGGTAGCCTTGCATGCGCTCCCGTAGGAATCAAGTGCACACCGCAAGCATCTGTGTGCAGCGTGCAGAGTATTTAGTGCACACATATACATGACCATACTTTTCAGAAGGAAATATTTCAGCATTAAAAATCCCTGCTTTTTATCGGTTAGCCTATATGTGATATAGGAGAGAGCGGGGAACAGCATAGGCCTAACACTTTGTGTCTATGGTCACACAATTCTAAAACTATTTAAGCTAGACTAATCATATTTTTATGGGAGCAACAAAGGCCTAACATGTCTCTGCAACATTTGTGCACTTGAAGTTTGTTTCTTATGACCTACCATTTTTGTACTTCTCCATAAGTAGCGTTAGGCAAAATGTTACAACCTGTCCCATAGGCGGGTTAGTTGTAACATTGCTAAAAAGACTATGTAAACAAAATTAATTCAGTATAAAGTTATCTCAATATAAAGTATGATCCATATGTGAAAATACTGTCAACTGACTGCGTGTCAACATTGACCTAATTTTCAATATAGACAAATATTGCATATGCGTAGACCTATGTGCAATACGCGCAGTAGGGAGCCAGAGGCCTAACCAAGGACAATATGACATTGAAATGCCTTTAAATGAAAAACCCTAAGGTCAAAATGCAAAACATGGTTGAAAGTAACTATACCAACGCTACTAGAGAAATACAGATGTATTTCATGATTGTTTTGCTGAATGGGAGGCTTAGTTGTAACATTGCGTTAGAATTTACCCCGCTCCATCAAGCCTAGTCACAGATTAACATCTGCTAGGAGTTAGTTACATGTTTCAAGATGGGAAGACATTTTAGACCAGACGACAGGTATTAAGGTGATACAAGTTTGGACTCAGTGACTTGCACCCACAGCTCAGTTATCCAACGCAACTATGAGCAATTTTTTATGTTATCTGTGAAAACTCATCCAATCCAAATGAAGATTTGTGGGATGACGTTATAGTAATGTGATCAATTTTGTCACAATGTGGTAAATTTACCAATAGCACACCCTGATCAATTTTTGCATCTAAACAAAAAGTGCGAGTTACAGGTACCCCACATTACTTTGTGTCCCGCGCTCCCCTAATATTCTGAAATATTTCAGATGATTGTGGCTTACAGCTAATGAAAACTCCCATCAAAATTAACACAAATAATTGCTTGAAAATATTTAACTTTATCAGTGATTAATCTATGATGCATGAGTTACCTTGAATTACTGAAATAAATGAAGACCGCTATTAGTCAGTAGGTGGGACAGGATGCTCAATGTAACTGTTGGTGTCTCTTAATATGTTTGCTATGTGTGAAACCAGTGCTGTTGTATGGCCAAGACGAATTTCTCGGTAAAGAGACAATAAAGATCAACTTAACTTTTCGACAATATTCTATTTGAATGATCCCTATCTGTAAACTGTCTGCAACTGTGGAGAACAATCATTGTACCCCAGCAACAAGAGGAACCAGTCAACGTGTATCCTAAATAATAACAGTTAAACATTTAACAATTTACAAAAGTTAAATGTTTACAATTACCTCTACCCTAGTAAGTTTGAAAAGCCTACTGAGAAAGGTGAGTTGCCTAATTTCCGCTCTCTCCTCACAAAGTGTGATATATGTACAGTGGTGCTTGAAAGTTTGTGAACCGTTTAGAATTTTCTATATTTCTGCATAAAAATGACCTAAGACATCATCGGATTTTCACACAAGTCCTGAAAGTAGATAAAGAGAACCCAGTTAAACAAATGAGACAAAAATATTATACTTGGTCATTTATTTATTGAGAAAAATGATCCAATATTACATATCTGTTTGACCCTCGATATATACATATTATGGATGGCTCACTGTGTTTTTTTTTTTACAGCAAACAGAGGCGACACCAAGCAGAATTCATTGCTGCATAGTTGGTGTAGCAGGTGCAGAAGATGTCTTCTCCATAATCTTAACCACAGGCATGGAGTTGAGGGTGCCCACCCTGAGTCTTGGCTGGAACCGAGGAATTGTGTAATTTCCTTACTGTATGCATGACATTTGTGTGGAGCCAAATTTGACATTAGTGTGTTTTTGCTTTAACTGTTTTCAGGGAAATGAACAGGAGGGTGTTAAGGAGTTTAGGGACTTCCATGATCTGGAGGGCCAGGGGTACCAGGATGGCCTGGGGGGCCAGGAGGGTCAGGAGGTCCTGGAGGGCCTGTTTGACTAGGCACAATTACATGTAGTGACAAACACACATTTTTCTTATTGTTTCTCACACACACACACACACACACACACACACACAGTTTCCTAAGGTTTCATATTTGCTTATTGTTTTCTTATTTAATAAATTTGTGAATAATTAACTTGGAATGTTGGATCTGCTTTTGAAGTTTGTTCAGATTAAGTTGAATTTAGCAGGCACTTTTATCCAAAGCAACACAGCTCACAACATGGTTGACCCAATTTGATTGCTGAAACCCAACTGTTATGCTGTGACATTATAACAATAGAAAATAGATAAGCTATAATAGATACATTCAGGGCCACCTTCGTCATTATTGCCAGTATTGCCACGGCAATACTACTTTTCTTACGTAACATGATGAGATTGTATATTTCTCTGAACCAATCCAACAGTCTGTGTGTGTCCATGTTGATTGTTTTTCATGACACCATGCCCCAAAAACGTAAAACCAATGAGAAATGAGCGAATGGAACGAACAATCTATTCTGTATTCGATTGGGAGGGGACGTCCCCTGTCATAGGCTAGCGCTCTAGAATCTTTGGGCTAGATCCTACCTACGGTAACGCATCCAATCAACGGGTGAGATTTTTTCTCAGTTCAGCAGCAGCAAAGAGCGGCTATAAATGCTATTCGACGGACCACAAAATCTGAGGTAAGACGTGCTATGTATAATTATCTTTTTTCCAATAACAGTATTGCTGCTTCCATCTCTATATTTAAGTTATCAAAGCTTGTCCGGATTTTTAATGGGAATCACATTGCTTGAAGTAACGTTAGCAAATGCCTGTGTTGATCTAACGTTAACGAAAGAAAGACGTTAGCGCTCCGTCTAGCTAAATGAACTTATATGACTTGAAAACAAAATTGGAAAGTTTGTTTAAGATTTTGACCACATTAGCCATTGCAAGTTTTTTGTCAAAATCAGTAAAGTTTACGGTCACTGTCTAGCTAAATGAGGCTACTACTAACAGTAGCTATAGCTAAAGCCAGACCATGTAGCTAAATTGACATTTTTTCATTTAGGCAGGACGATCTGCCTGCCCTGTGCACCAAGACACACTGTAGTCATTTTTCAGAAGGTTAGTCAGAGATGGAAAGTAATGTTGAACTCATTTTTCTTAACTACTGTAGTGAATTCATTCCATTATCTGTTAAATGTAATTAAATCCATGAAGATGCAAGTTGGTAGGCAATCAAATCAAATTCATTAAGGGAGAGATGGTCCACAACAGTTATGTTTGTACAGTGTAGCATTTGTGTCAGTATTAAAAACCTCCTTCCTCCTTAATGACATGTTTAAGTCAACAATGTTTGCCAGTATGTGTTAGCCTTACTGTTTTTAATTTCCCTAAACAGAGAGGCTGATGCCAATGATGCAGAAATTAACAGATGCAACAAGGTAAAGGAAGGGTAAAACACAACATATCAGTCATGTTTGTTACAGGTGGTATGTGACACATACCAGCCTGGTTGACATTACTATAAAAAACACATTCTGTCATTCTGTCATGTGTGGCTGCTGTGCCAGTATTTAATACAATGGAAGCTTACACAGGTGATCCTCCTGTATAGTTCAGTTGAACCACAGTATCATGGTAGTTGTCTCACATCAACTGTTTCTGTTGCAGTTGTTTATAAGATGTGGTTGTCAATATAAGTTGGCCTAAGTGTTTCTAATTTTACCATATGGAAGAGCAACTAGGTAAGTAGCCACATCAATATAAGACCTAGCTCTATAGCTTTTCATATTACCTTAGCTGTATTTCATATTTTGTTGCTACAGTATATCTAAATACATCTTGGTTATTTTTGATGCTTCATTTTTCACAGAGAAGCAGTAGACAATGCTGCAGTTACTGACACAGACCAACCCATGGATGAAGCCCATGGTTGCCAATGCCAGCCCATAGATGAAGCCCATGGATGCCAGCCCAGAGAAGAAGATGCAGCTCGGTGAGTTTCTCTTCAGCACAAACTGTTGGTCTATCATTTTCATGGTCCTTTAAAACAAAAAAAATGGCTGAAATTTCATGTTCCTAAATTAAGACCTTAAAAAGTCTTAAATTTCATCGCAAAGTCTTATTTTCTGAAACAAAAGACTTAAATTTAATTATACTAGCCTATTTTTCATAGTCAATCAGACTACAACACAAGGAGAAACTTGGGGAAAAAACAAAGTCAACATTCCAGAGGGGTTCTTTTGCATCAGTGTCTAATAATAATAATAATAATAATAATAATAACCTGGATTTATATCGCGCCTTTCAAGCTACTCAAGGTCGCCTAACAACAAAACAAACAAAACACTGCAAGCACATGAAGGAATTGCTTGGTCAGATCTTGTAGATGATGCAGGACTTGACTGGCAACCAGTGCGGCTGAATGAGGGCTAGTGATGCAATTGGAAAGGCTTTGTGCGTGTAAGGACCTTGTTAGGCAACCCAAACAGGATACCATTGCAATAGTCCAAACCGGAGATGAGTGGATGAGTGTCTCAGTGACTGAGTTGGAGAGTATTGGCCGTAGTCTTGAAATGAATGAGTTCCTGAAGTGAAAATAGGGTGATTTGGTGATATTTTTGATGTGCACCTGGAATGACAGGGTAGAGTCCAAGATAACACCCAGGTTGTGGACTTCTGTGGATGGGATGATTGAGGAGCCATCCGCCTCCAGTAGCAGATCACCAGCCTTGCTGAGCAGTGATGCAGGGGCAACCAAGAGGAAATGAGTTGTGCTGCTTTTGAGTTTGAGTAGGCTTTTACTTCATGTAGGTAGTTTTATCATTGACTCCGGGGTATCTTAGCAGGAATTACCACGGCTGCTGGCACCAGACTTGCCCTCCAATGGGTCTTTGCTCATGGGTTTAGGATGCGCTCATTCCAATTACAGGGGCTCGAAAGAGACCTGTATTGTTATTTTTCGTCATTACCTCACCGTGTCGGCGATGGGTAATTTGCGCGCCTGCTGCCTTGGATGTGGTAGCCGTTTCTCAGGCTCCCTCTCTGGAATCGAAGCCTTATTCCCCGATACCCGTGGTCACCATGGTAGGCGCCTAAAGTACCATAGGAAGTTGATAGGGCAGACATTCGAAAGACACGTCGCCGCCGCCGAGGGCGTGCAATCAGCCTGAGGTTATCTAGAGTCACCAAAGCGGACCGGAGGCGTGAGGCCCCCGGATGGGTTTTTGGATCTGATAAATGCACGCTCTACCCCGCTTTCCCTACCCGCAGTTGCCTGTATCGGACTGCTAGGTCAGAGGTTGTCCGTGTTAAGTGGTCAGCCAAAAGAAAATATTTCATCTTACAGATCACTGACTGGCCATTCTGCATGACCAAATTCACAGCACCAATCCAACTACTACCATTTTTTTAACCAAGCCACCTGCAAAACAGACTGTTGTGGGTGCTCCTGAATGCTTTTGTATCTACAGTCTTAAAAATGTATAGATCCATGCTCTAACATTTTCATAGAAGACAGAGAATACCAGTTTTCATCAACACAATGGATCTCAATAGTAGCCTGGGCTCGCCCATACTTCCTATGACGCAGCACAAAATTTTGCGAGCAAGTCAGTATGGCCAACCTGCCTATTTACTGCTTTTCCAATGCCAGAAATCCCAGGCACCAATGAGAAGTGAGTTTTCACTCCAGGGTGAAGGACTGGCTTGACAAGTTTACATTAGATTGTGCCTCTCAGAAGGCGGTCAGTACGTGAGATTGGCCAGACTAAGCTCGTATGAGCTTTTGACGCGAAAACCAGGCTATCACAATAGACTTAAAATATAACAATTCAATCTGGATGACCTGAGAGCATCAACTTGTGAAAATGCACAGTTCACCTGCAGTGTCCAATAAATGTGAACACCATGTATGTCTAATGATTTTTAGGCCAGACAGGATTGGGATGCACCCTAATCAGCCAGTCAGTGTACCTCACTCCACGTGAGTTTCCAGGTGGTGTGGTTCCAGAAATGGCCGTGGTTGGACTGGTGCAGTAGAAGTAGTCGGGTGTTTTGCCACACCTGCAGGATGGCCAATCAGCTGCACCTACTCACCTTTTCAAAAATGCCAAAGATGCATTCATTTCTAAGGGTTTTGATACATGGAGAAATGGACCATTTCTCTTTCGCAAACATGAAAGATAAACTTGTCATGTAGAGCCATTAATGAAGTGGTTGCATTACTCAAAACAACAGTCAGTGTCTTGCCAGATAGTGACAGCAAAACAAAAAGAACAAGCACTCACCCGTGAAGCTTTTTTGAAGGTTTTGCAAAATATGTTGTTTCTAGCCGAACAAGGGCTGCCTCTTAGGCACAGTACAGATGAACAGAGCACTTTCCACAAACTGTTAAAGCTACAGACAGTTCAGTGTTGGCAGCATGGTTGGGCAGGCGAGAGACATTTTGTTCTCATGGCATACAGAATGAGTTACTTACTATTCTGTCAATGAGCTTCTTAAAAAACTGGCTGATGAGGTCAAGAAAAATCAGTTTTTCTGTCTGATCGTTGACAGTACAACAGACATCTCCATCAAAGAGCAACACACCATTGTCATTCGACATCAATTCGAAATTGATGTGCATGAGGAGTTTTTTGGCATTTATAAAAACCCTCGCAGGGATGCAAACAGTGTTGTGCACATGATCAAGGATGCATTGATCCGTTTTGACTTTGGTTTGACTAACCTTAGGGGACAATGTTATGATGGAGCACCTAATATGCCTGGTCATCTTAATGGAGTCAAAACTCAAATTTTGAACAAACAACCAAAGGCACTGTTTGTTCATTGCACTGTACATTCACTTAATCTAGCTTCACAACACGCTGTCAGGGCAGTGCCTCTTGCAAGGGATGCTTTGGAATATACCAAAGACATCAGTCCATATATTACTGCATTTCCAAAGCGAGAGCAGGCCTTCCAGCAAGCTCAGTTAGATCTGGCAGCTGAGGAGGAGGGCCATTCCACAAGGACCCACAAACTGAAAAACATTTGTCCCACAAGATGGGCTGTGAGGGTTAAGTCTGTTGAAGCTTTACTGAGACACTATGCAGCCTTAAAAGATGCACTGGCAAATATAGCTATAGAGGATGGCGGTGAGAGTGGTACCAAGGCAAGTGGGTTTGTTGAGGTAATGTCTACTTTCCGATTTCTTTTTGGCCTTAAGGTTTGCCAAAAGGTTCTCGAACCAGTGGAGACTCTGTGTGCTATTTTGCAGCAAGCAGACATATCCATTGTAGAGGCCCAGAAAGCTGCCTCAAGAACTCTACGCATTCTTGATGTCTCAAGGTCAGATGAGGAGCTTTTCTTGCTGTACCAGAACTGTGTTGACAGACTGGAGGAGCTGGAGATTAGCCCTCCAAATGTGCCTAGGCATGTACTAAAACCCAAAGATTCAAACTCGAGAACAGATCACGCCTTTACAGTTGAGGAGGACGACAGGGCAGGGGACTTTGAGATTGTGGACATTTTGATGACCAACATCAATGAGCATTTCAAGCAGAAAACCTTTGAAATTTGTGGTGCAGTGGAGAGAGTTATTGTGAGTGCTGCAAATGGAGAGCGTGTGGATGCTGACAAGTTGCAAAAGGTGGTCAGTCATTTTGATACTGATGTAGACTGTGGCCGTTTAAAGCCACAGCTCAGGGTTCTTCCAGAATTGATGGATGGACAAAAGGCAAGCACAGTGAAGGATGTTATCTGTGAACTCAAGGATTTGCGTTTGGTAGGGAGGCTCTACAGTGTAATACAAACACTTGTGTGTTTGTACATAGTTATCCCAGCCTCTCCTGCCACAGCAGAGCGGTCATTCACTAGCTTACACCGTCTGAAAAACTACCTGCGGTCGACAATTTCAGCTGAAAGGTTGAGCAGTATCACAGTTCTGAGCGCGCAAAGTGACGTGTTCTACCATAAACCTTAATGAGGTAGGGCACATCTTTGTCCTTAAAAATGAAAGCAGAAAGGCAACATTTGGAAAGTTTTAGTGACTTAAAGCCTTTGAGCATTTGTGAGGTTAGTCCACAGTGTGCATTGGTTCATGGTGCCTAAGGCTCACACTGCGTGTAACTCTTCCCTCTTGTTGAGCATTGATATGGCTTTTCGCATATGAGGGTCCTCAGGATTATCTTCGAAGTCATGAATTCTAGGTTTTTACACACTCACACCACCAATGAGACTTCATTCTAGTGTGTTTGGTTTGTTGAATGGACAGAAAAGAGGGTTATCTGAAATTTGAGTTTGTTGAATGGACAGAAAAGAGATTATCTGAAATTTGAGTTTGTTAAAATACAGAATTTTATGTCATGCCTTGAAGTGTTAGGGTATAGTGTTTCATGTGTAATGTGAATATAGGCCACTAGATGGCAGTATTTACCTTTTTTTGTTAAGCTCAGACTGGAGTCATGTTTAGACATGTCCTGGACATGTCTGGGGCAAGTCTCAGAAAATTAAAAAAAAGAGGTCTAAATGTGGGTGGGGTCTGCAAAAGAGTATATAAGGAAAAGAATTGAGACAGTAAAGTAGTAGGAGAAATTGCAAGAAGATGACCAGACCTGCCATTCTGTTCAAGACCTGTGACGTTTCTTTTGTGGATTTCTTTGCCTGTGTTTGAGCATTTTCTTCATCCAGGACATCACCAAGCCACCCCACCAAAAAGGGACTGTAATTATTTCTGTTTTTTCTTATTTATCAATCTTGGTCTTTAGTTGTAGGTTGTTATTAGTCTTTGTCTTTGTTAAAAATTAAATGCGTTTTAGTTGTTAAAACTGTGTTTGTCATCCCTTGCTGTTGCTGTTGTGTTATAAATGTAATAACAAATTGGGGCCATAATACATGTTACATATTTAAAGTCCTAATCTTTGTAGGCTTGTCAAGCTCCACAGTATTTTCTTGCAAATGCAGTTCATTGTCATGTAATTGTATGAGATTAAAATTAATTTGTTTCATTCCTTTGTGTTTCTGTACCATAGACTGTAAAGTGAAAGTCACTGTGAGCCCAGGGCAATTGACAAAGTTGTAACTTAATGTAAACTTAAGTCCTAGTTTAAACTTAACACTGGTATTAACCCAAGAAAGTTATAAAGTCAGAAATGTAGTTTCCATAAACTAATGGGGGTGTATTGGTTGTGCTGTGGGCCTGTTTCAAAATCTGGTGGCCTCTGCCCGAAAGCTGAAGATGGCTCATCAATGGGTCTTTCAGCAAGATACTGACCCTAAACATGTGGCCAAATCTACACAGAAATTGTTCTTTAGACACTGAATCAAGCTCCTCCCACGACCATCTCAGTCCCCAGACCTCAACCCCATTGAAAACCTGTGGAGTGAGCTGAAGAGGAGAGTGGAGAGGAGAGGACCCAGGTCTCTGGATGATTTAGAGAGAAGATCCCTCTTTCTGTATTCTCCCATCTTGTGATTACAGGATTAGGTGCTGTGTTGTTGGCAAAATGGGGTTGGCAAAACTTAATATCAGGGGTGCAAATAATTGTGGCACACATTATTTGATGTAAGATCATTATTTCATTATGAGGGATTTTTTCCCGACTGAATAAATGCACTTGTATTAAGGGGTTGAATTTTTCTCTTTTTCCATTGTGGTCCTATATTATTTAGAAAAAATAATTAATTTATTAGAGGCTAAAAAACACATCTTAAACAGGGGTCATTACTTGGCAAATGTGCAACTGTGATATAGGAATCTTGTCATTTAAAGATGTCTACTATTATAGAATAGTTCCTGAAAATTTCAAATGTAGCATGAAAATTCCAAGGGAGAACATGGACATTTTTTCAGAGCTCTATTTTATTCAGACATGACCCCCTTTTTTAAGACCCCAAAAGATACAATGATAATATTTTGCATTATAGGTCCTAGGTGTCGTAACATTATTTACATAAAATATGAAGCAAACCTGCGATGGTCAGGCTTCACTTCACGGAATGACCCTCTTACCTTTTTCTCTTGCAAGTGCTTACTACAAAGAGTTTTTGCAAGGCCTTCCCTTCATCCATGACTGAACAGCTTTAAGTGATTCAAAATTCATCAGACTTAGGTTTCAAGAATGAACAATGTCTTCTTCCTGGTAGGCTTACATTTGTCCAAAATGTACTTGTTTGGTGGCTGTAAATTACTGCCCATGTTTTCTCATTCAAGTCTGCAGACTTTTCTCATATATTTTTAGACATTTATGGGACTTTTTGTCATTATTTTAAAAATGTGCATTAAACATTTTAATTTACATTTCGCATCGTTGGAAATTTTCTCTGTTCAGGGTGATCTGCACCGAACTGTAAGCATTTCTTAAATGTTTATTTGCGTGGTTAAGCTACAGTGATTTGAGTACCCAATTATCCTGTTGCAAAATAACATTCAGTAACAACCAAAAATAGGTTCACTTCCTGCTTGCGTCCAGACCGTCGCATTATAGGCCTATGACACGACAGGCAAGAAAGTTGGCAATACTACTTTTAAAGTGGTGATGGCAGCCCTGAATGTAACTAAACAAATTAAAGATGCACTTGGCTCATACTTGGTGTAAACTAATTGGTACATCAAGACAAATTTTTTCGACAAGCAAATGGTGATGAGCTTTTTGTTAATCTAATTAATTCACCTGAAGTTTTTCGAAAAAACTTGAACTTGAAACAGTTGTTTCCCTCAGCCCAATTTGGGGTTAACTGAGTTCCTCAATGTCTAATTTGATCAGTTTCAAATGTTACAATACTGGAAATTTCTTGCAGTATAGAAATAAAACCACAATATTCCAGGATATTTTATTCTTCATAGCATGTATGGATGCTTCTATGAAACATTTGGCTAAAAGCAGCAAGTAACAACGCTAAATATGAAAAACAACTAATTAAGACATTAACAACTTGTTAAAATCCTGTGATAACAATTGTGGTTGGAACAAAAATCAGCATACACAGTGAATCCCTAGGAACGACATTGAAGACCACTGATCTACATGAGTGTAGAGTGAGAGTAGAAGTGTTGTCGCGGTTGACGTGAGTTTTGTCTGCAAGTTTGTGCAGTGTAGGCCAATATGTTTATTTGTTGAATAAATGAGTGTAACTAGTTCAGGCAGGAAACTCGAGAAGAGCTACATCAGCTGACAGCAGCCTGGTAAGCTACCAGGACGTCAGCATCAGCAGGCACACAATTGGAGGATACACATCACAAGGTCATACAGCGGTCTATTTGAAAGACGTCAAGCTCACTTGCTCCCGCTGCTGTTTGCAATGACTTTTCATGCTATGCAACATGCTGTTTGGTTTTTTGCTTGCCGCCTCCACCCCAGCCTCCACCTGTTTGGTTCTGCTCACATTGGGGGGATTTTGATTTCTGTTCATGACTATGTTTGTATGTTTGCTGTGCCTATATAGGACATTCCTCCAGAGCAGATCCGCCGCCAAAATACAATGTAATGCTTATACCCATGAATAAATTTTTCTATTTTATTCAAACGTGAGTTTTCCTGACTGAACTACAGCTGTAGGCCTTAGATGTCTGTCATGTTATTAAATGATCAACTTTCATGAGCTTAAAATATACCACATTACTATTAATAATGGTCTGAACATTAATTCTGTTTTAAGAGCAATTGTTTCCAACAGAAATTCATTAAATTCCCCTATGCAAATCTCTGAACGCCATTTTCTAAAAACAAGTTTTTTTTTTCAGACTCCAAGTCAAACTTCTCCGCCTCTGTAGTACCTATGTATACCAAACTTTGCAGTTATACACTTAGCAATATTCTGAAGATATTTACTGAGAGATTTGTTAATATGTCATCCCTAAAATATGGCGAAAATTGATTTTTGAGGCCATGGACAGCATATTTTGATTTTCTCAGTAATAAAAGCAGATATCCTTAAATTCCTCTGTAATTGTTTCTTCATCTTATATGTTAACAAAATGGAAAAAGAATTTTGCACCTGACTTCATCAGAGGTTTAGATTTGTCTTCCTAAAATATATGCAAAATAGTGCATATTTAATGAGATAATGCATGATTTGCATATTTCAACATAAAAATTTCAAAAATTTGAAATACAATTTTTTTTTCATACTATTGCGAGTAGTCAACTGAGGAAGTTTCATGATATCTATTATTTAAATTTTTTACCCTATTCACCTGTAGTGTCTCGCCTTAACAGTTATGAGATGGAAATCTTACAGATTACCACTTTAATTTTCCAAAGATTTAGTACAATTTTCTTTTGTGGGAAATAAATACCTTAACGATTATACATCATATTTTATGTTGCTGGTTATCAGAAAATGGAATATATTACGAAAAAGTAGGTACTTTTAACAGTGGTTTACAACGCTCCCATAATGCAATGCCTATGTCACGAAAGTTAGAAAGAGCCTGACAATGAGCCTGCACTATACAGCAGCTTGCACTGGTGAATTATTATGTTTGTGCAGGGTGTAAGAATTCAATCAAAACAGGGCACAGGATCCATTCGTTCCCTGTCAAAAATAAACAAATTTTATGTCAGTGGGTTCAATTTGTCCGTGTCAGATGGGCAAATTTTTTGTACGCTAAAGTCACACCGCAGTTTCTATGGGATAATACTGCCCACACAAGCACCTGTCAGAAATAGCGACAAAGGACACTACTCTTAGTCTCTTTTTCTCACTCTCAGTATATATATCCCCGAGACAGACCATCGCATTCTCATGAATCAGCTATTAAGTTTGATCAACACCAGATTAAGCCTGGCATTTGAGATTTTGTTTATTCAGCATGTTAACAATGATTATGTACACACACATGAACGTTCGCACCCACAGGAAAAAAAACTGCCGCCACCGCTAGACTTAGTATGGTACTAGCTCTATAGCATCTATCAAAGCATGGGACAGTCAGACGGATATGTTTACAACGTCAGGTTGAGGGGAGAATCCCAATAAAATACACATCAGTTTGAAAGGCAGGGTGGGAACTGGCAAACTACACCCAGGCTAGCTAACCTGGTGCCTTTGTTATAATTTGGCTAGTACATGTTTAGTCAACGTCTTCATCTGAACATATCACACTATCACAGCAGCTCGATGTTCAGAAAACGTTGGATTCTTCACTCAGTGTTATTCATACACTGTAAATTATGTGTTGTTGTTGTTATGGTTTTACTGCTTTTCGTAGACTAGCTCTAGCGCTGGTTGCAATATAGCTACTCAACAGGACACCACGCCAACCCTCTGCTCGTTCGCCTTTGAACAAGTATTAATCTGTCTCTGAGGGCCAGTGTTTGTTGGGTTTTCCTCCCCTCTCTCACACCTGACCGGTTCTAAATGAAATGCTTGTGGCCCATCATAAATTTCTGCAGTGTTTCTTGCCACCTCCTAATGCTCCCAATCACTTGCCACAGTCTGAGGCTACTTTCCTCCACGACTCCCTTACGTGACCTTGTTACAAGGTTAAGTAAAAAATAGCTACAACAGAAACAGACAATAAGTGTCATGTAATGGCATTTGTAGATAGTTTTAGAAATACTGAAATACTGTATGTACAGTTTGAAGGGCTTTCAGTACACATTAGTTGAGAGTAGTGGTTAACCTGCAATATTCCCTTAAAGACAGATAAAAAATTTGTATGCAACCACTTGTCCATAGAGGAGATGCCAAAACATGTTTTCACAAACGAAAATGTTAACAATGTGCACTTAGACATCTGACATCAGATCTGAGGGTTGGTGACCTGAGAGCTGAAGTAGGGACTCCTCGAAGAGGAGAAGTAGGTCTGTCCCTTGCCTCAACTCGAGTACCTGTCCCAAGATGTCAACCATGTGGTCTTCTTTGTAACTCCTGAGTGCATTGCTTTGTTCCACGACAGATCGGCTTGCCATACCTTCATGGAACTGCAATTATGTGGATATTCAGTGACCTCAGTGGCATGGTTGAGCACTAGTATGAGCTTTTTGAAGACAGTGGTCTGCATGCAACCTATGAGTTGATGCCTGTTTTTTTTTTTTTGAAGAGTTTCACAATATAAAGTTTCAGTTAGTAATCACACACCTACCAGAAGCAAACATTCAAGAGAGCAAAATTGATGATAGACAAACAAGGATTGCCGATTTTTCCAAACTGTGTAAACAGAAGCGTAGAAAAGCTTTGCATAGAACAAGGCGGCTCCAAAAGGAACAAGCAACCAATATGCCAGAGAAGCACAAATACAAATGATTACGAATACAGAAATACACCAGCAGTCTGGAATTTCGGCTCAAAAAAAGACAGGTAATGAAAACCATATATGTTTAAGATCGTCATTACCAAACACAAAAAAAGGAACACATCAGAAAAAGATACCAAGGGCTGACTGCAGTAAACAGTTATGTCCAGATGTTATATATTGAACATAGCTGTTTATTGCAGTCAACCCTCGATACATGGATCCTGCTTTTCAAACTAAGCAAAAAATCTACTTGAAAATGTACCACGGGGTGAAATACAGAAAAAGAAAAAGTATATGACTGAGTGGTATAAAACTGATTCAGATTTTAAAGAGAAATAAAAAAGTACTTGACAGAGAGGTTAAAAACTGATTCAGATTCTAAATATAAAAAAACAGTACCTGACAGAGAGATAGAAAACCGATGCAGATTTTAAAGAGTAACAGAAACAGGACTTGACAGTGAGGTATAAAACCGATGCAGATTTTAAAGACAAATAAAAACAGTACTTCACAGAGAGATAAAACTGTACTTGACAGAGTTACAGCACCAATTCCAATTTTAGACAGATATAAAAAGAGACAGAAGAAGCACAACGCTGGGAAGTACCATAATGACCCTGAATTCAGGCTGCATTATATATGACGCTGCACCCTAAACAAGAAAGATAGACTTGCTGAAAAAGTTGTACTTTGTATTCGTTACAAGTTGCAGTGTGCACTGAGAGTCAAGAGGAAATACATAAACAATGCAAAGTGCTGCCCAGAAACTCCAAAGCCTGTGGTCAACATTGGAATGAAAGCTGCCATAAATTTGTTCCGGGAAAGGATTCGACATGGGCCCACACGTCTGCACAGTGTGCCACAGGGCACTGTTCTCTAATCAGGTGAAGTATTGCAACAGAGCTAAATACGTCAAAAACATGAGCATACTGGCTTGCTTGACAGGTAGGTATGTCTACGTATGCAACATGGATGAAAGCTCAGCCCTATGTACTGTTCCACAAGAAGGGATGCAAGAGTGGATCTGCCACTCTTGTGACAGCCACTTGATGAGATGAAGGATGCCACCAACTGCAGTTGCTAACAACCTTGCTCAAGCACCAATACTCCCGAAACTGGATGACAAATATGCTGGAAAAACAGTTAATTGCAAAAGTTCTGCCGTTTGCAAAAATAATTGCGTTGCCTAAAGGACAATAAAGAGCAATACATGGTGCAGTTGCGTGTGCACCATCGGGGATGGAAACCACAGTTAATTGCCTCCCGAGGCCCAGCACTGTAGCCCTGCTGTTACAGGTGAATTTGAAGAGGAATATCAGATAGAAGGAACATCAGCTCTTGTACACCGTGAACATGAAGAACATGCTAGCAGGACCGAAGAAACTGAAAGAGATGCATCCTTAATATAGAAATGTAATCATAGATGAGAACACTACTTTTGAGGACCCCAAAAGAAGATCAGCCCATGATAAAGAAGGGCCCATCAACACAGAAGGAGCAACAGGAATTACTGGCAACACAACACACGAACAACAGACCAATAATGAGGACGATGATAAGGAAGCTCTCAGACCTAGTCTGACACTGGATACTTGCCTGCAGCCTCCTGACATTGCGCAAGCACTTCTTTAGGATATGGGATTTTCATCGTTGCTCCAGCCCAAGGAATCAAACCCATAAGCTTTCTCCAAATACCAGGACTTGAAGCCATAGCATTTCCAGTGTAGTTCTCAACCAGACAGAGCACACTAAACGAGGTCAGAGAAATCAAAGTGTCCCTGAGCTCTACTTCAACATGAGGCTATTCTCCATCAATACCTGATTTGCGAAGGACTAAAGCTATTTGTTTCTTTGCGCAGTTTGTGGCAGAAACTCATATGGCTATGACCAGCATGTCAATCCAGATAAGAAAAGGAAAATACATGAAGGATGGAAGGAGGATTTCAAACAAGATGCTTCTGGATAAAGAAGAGGTGGAGAGACTCATACAAAATAAGGATGTGACATGATTTTGAAACCCCTTTGACTCACTGTATACTTGCTGCTAAGGACCCGTACACGTACGCATCATGGCTGTCATGCATATTCTGCGTTCGTTTTAGGCGTCGGACACACATTTACACGCAAGGTAATGCGACACGTACGCGAGAAGCAATATTTACATGACCGCTAGAGGCACTTGTTGGAATGAACACAGTGACCATTGCATGCACTACCCACTCGGCAAAACAGGCAATACCAGCTTTTCACGATATCCGAGTTAATGCCTCAAGTGGATACTTCCAGGATTATGCGTTTTGACCACGTACTGTTGCAGCAAATATGTACACAGACTTTTGATCAACCCTTAAGTATACGCCGGCATACTGGGAGAAAGCACTTTGAGATCTCCATGGAATGGTGAGACAATCGGGTAAGCCAAGATTTTTTCTAATGTTTTCTGCTGCGGAAATAAGATGGCCCAAATTCATTGATGTTGTAAAATCTCAAGAAGGCAAAGAAGGAGACTTCTTTGATCTAGACTGGAATGCGAAATCCGACATTCTCCATAGCAACTCTGTGACTGTCATGCAAATGTTTGAGAAGGAAGTGGATGCGTTCATGACGGACCTGATACTGTCACCTGGACAGCCCATTGGACCAGTGGTGGATTATTATTATTATAGGGAGGAATTTCAAGCAAGAAGAAGCCCACTTATTCACATGCTGGTTTGGATCAAGAATGTTCCGGAGTGTGTGGACCCTGAGGACTGCAACGAGATCACCAGCTTCATCGACCGCTACATAACCAGCAAGATGCCTGATGAGAATGTGGACCCCGAGCTCCACAAGATTGTATCAGAGGTGCGAGTCCACTGTAGGAAACATTTTAAAACCTGTAAAAAAGGAAATGTGTGCAGATATGGGTTTCCGAAACTACCCATGGAACTAACAAAAATAACCTGGCCTGATATGAGATGAAGTCAAGGAACAGCAATCTAGAAAAAAAAGCAAGTGGGAAATCTTGGAAATCAAAGAAGAGGATTGAAAAGGTACAAAAGGAGTCAAAGGAAATTCTGAAACCACTAAGAGACCTCATGATGGATGAAAATGGCATATCTAAGGATTTACCGGACCTGCTGGAGAAATGCAGTACGACCGACCAAAAGTACTGTGCGTGCGTCGAAAACCTTACCTCTGGAAATATTGTCCTCTTAAAGCGTCATCCTAACTACTGCTGGACAAATGAATCCAACCCTGATCTTTTAAGAGCCTGGAATGCGAATATGGATATACAATTTGCACTTCACGACTTCAGTTGCATGAAGTATATGACATCATATTTAAATAAGCCGGAGCATGAGATGACTGAGTTTCTTAACTCTGTCATTTGCACCATGAAGACATCAAATGTCAACGAAAGGGACGAAATGAAACAGATAATGCAGGCGTACACGAAGAACATATAGGTCGGCGCCCAGGAGGCCTTGGCTTGGGTGTGCAGCCTATCCCTCAGAAAGAGCACACGTGCAGTCGTATTCATACTGACAGATGAAGATGAGTCACCCCATGAGCAGACAGAAGAACGTGGCTACGGATGAAGAGGATGTGTGGATGTTAGGATTGCCAGAGAAATACATACACAGAGCTACAACACAACACTTCAATCACGTGTCTGGCGATGTTTGCATGCAGTACAGAATCGTTTATGGCTAACAAACTGAAGGACCTAATGTTATCCCCCTCCAGAACTACATGGGATTCATTCAGAAGAGAGCCTCAGGAAAATCCGCTGTCATTCATTACATCCGATTCTCAGAGAAAAAACACCCTGAAAAGTTTTACCAGACGCTGCTGAAATTGCATTATCCACATCATACAGACAATGAATTGAAAAATCTAACACACTCAACATATGAAGAAGTCAATAAAAGTGGCGGTGACGGAGAAATTACAGTTAAGAACATTGTTGACTTCATTAGAAGGGAAAAAAGATTGAGAAGGCACTGGAACAACAGAAAGAAGGAGAGCCTGTTCTAAATGCATGCAACACCTTTGCCCAGGAAGTTGAAGTGGATCGCATTAAGTGCGTCGCCCAACGACAGCCAATAAATTGTCATAAGGAAGAGTAAGAAATTTCAATTTACCCAGTCTTTCCCGAGAGAAGAGAAGGAATGGCAACAACTCAGGTGGTGAAACTGAGCCTGGATTTTGTCTGAAAAAAGTACCAAAGCCTCAATGAAACGCAAGCATCTGTCTTCTACACCATACGTGGATGGTGTTTAAATAGAGGTTAGTTTAATCCTGGCCCCTTCTTGTACTTTGTCTCTGGGGGTGCCGGCAGTGGCAAATCGCTTCAAATGCTTTTATCAGGAGGCCACCAAGGTTCTGCGTTAGCATACCAGGTTTCGCGACGAAGCTGACATGTCCCAGCCTGCAGTGCTGCTTACACCGTTCACTGGCAGTGCAGCCTTCAACATCTCGGGTAAAAGTCTTCACTCCTTCTTGACGTTACTGCAAAGCTTGAAACCTCCATATCAAAGTCTTGGCAATGCACTGGATGAAGTGAGAGTATCACTTTGCAATGCAGAAATCCTAATTATCTATGAGATATCCATAGTCTCTAAGGAGCTCTTTGCCTATGTTCACTTGTGATTTCAACAAATCAAGGGTATCAGGAAACCGTTTGGAGAGATGTCTATCAGTTGAAGACTTTTACCAGCTACCACCCCTTGTAAAGGTCAAACCACTTTGGTTATTCTAGGACAGTGTTCTTAATCTGTGGTGAGACTTCCAGATGGTCAAACACTCATGCGGCAGAACGATTAATAATTGGAAAAGACATCAATAAAGGAAATTGATTGAGATCTAGCCAGGACTAAAAGGGACATGTCTTCGCCCCTCCTGTAGGACCGCCACTGTACCTGAAGTGGTGAAGTCCGAAATGACAGTCGCGGCTCCCAATTACCTTGTTCTCGGTAGACCTGCACCTCATTTTGTCAATACATAGATTAGCAATTCACTTCAAGTGACATACACACAGGCACTCCATCAAAGTGCCTCCATAACATGCAACTGAAATCAGTTTTAAATGTGTTGGTTCCAGTGCTAAGCGATACAAAAGTGTGAGGCCCTAGGTCCAATTGCCAGCCCCTCTAGGGGAGGCCTTTCTCACTCTCAACCTCACAACTCTAAATCATTCTGTTCTTTTGTAGAAGGAAAAATTGCAAATTGTTTTTTTTGAAAATTAAGGATTATAAAATCCTTAATTATATTTTTCTTTTTCAAAAAACTAATTAAAAGGGTTTGAGCAGAAGTAAGAGTTGGGTAAAAAGAGCTAAGTAGAAACCCCTAAGTAGAAATAAAATCATTTAAAAGATTCTCAAAAGAATACCTGACGTTTCGGCAAGAATCTGCCTCCTTCAGAGGTAGAAAAAAAATAATGAAACGTTCAAATATTCGGCTAGCATTCGGCACGCAATCTTCGTGCTAAGGGTGGGACTTGTAAGTGTGTACCCATGTACTGTGTACTGTACTGTACACATGTACTGTTAGTCGATCATAATTGTTTCTCAAAAAATGCTAGCCGTGTACATGCACTCATTGACTGCGCAGAAAATTACATCCTATCTTCTAATTCCGAACCACTTTTCTTTAACCTGTGTAAAGCATCATGAAAGGAAAGGTGTAACACAGCTTAAGGCCCAGTCACACAGCCGATCACGCACGAATCACTCACAAATCACGCACAGATTGGGTTTGTGCGTGCTTGTGCGTTGAGAAATTGACCAATTTTTCGGGGTGTCGGGGGTAGAAATCTCGGACGAATCACGCATGAATCGAGCATGAACCGCGCATGTATCACTTACAATCACTGACATATCGCGCACGTCGACGCATAATAGCAAACACGGTGCAGTATTCCACGAACATTCGACGCACGCCCGACGCATGAATCACCGGCGGAGCACGTCCAAACACGAACGCTTCACGTACATTCCACGTACAAGCACTTTCGTTCCGCGCATTTCGACGCATGCCCCACGGATGAATCACAGACGGATCACGCACAAAAAACGCACCTTCGGCGTCACTATCGCTTCAGTTCAGCGCATATAGAAAGCGGTGAACGACGGGAGTTCCTCAGTACCTTTCGCCAATCAAGAACACTTCAAGAGATGCCACCCAGGAAAGCTCGCTTGCCCTCAAAGACAAGGGTGCAGAAGAAGAAAGCTGCTGAAGAAGAAGAAGTTCTGCAGCAGGAACACCATAACATCTCTTCTTTGAGGGTTCATCATGATATGGACCCCTTTGCAGCAAGGTCTGGAATGGCAAAAGTGCCCGAAATGGCTGCTTTTATATGCCAAAATACATACGTGAGTTGTCAGTGGTTCGTCAGTGGAACATCAGTGAATCATCAGTTTTCTGTCAGTCAGTCGTGCGTCGGAAATGCGTCACTCGTCAGTGGATGTGCGTCGTTATGCGTTTTCCGTCAGTGATATGTCAGTTATTCGTCAGTTTAATCATTGATTGTCAGTGGATGTCAGTGGAATGAACGTGATACGTGCGCGTTTCATGCGTGATATGAACGTGGGGCATCAGTGGACGGACGTGGACGTGCGCGGATTCAAACCAGTTCTGACGCATAAGCACTGACGGCCGACGAGTGTCCCGCGCATAGTTGCGCATAAACTACGCATGCCGACTCATGAATTACGCACACCAACGCACATGCGTCGGAAAATTTTTGAACCGTTAAAAACTCAAAATCACGCACAAACCGCCTTCGACGCACATCCACTTACAATCACTGACAGTCCACGTTCGTTCCACCTACGAATTACGCATACGACGTACGCTCCGCGCAGAAACGAAAATTTGTGCGTAATTCATGCATTTTCGCTGTGCGACTGGGCCTTTAGGTGAAGTCCGAATGCACTTAAACTAGGCCAGGGCTGCCCAACCCTATTCCTGCAGAGCTACCATGCTGTAGGTTTCTGCTCCAACCCTAATTCAACACACCTGATTCAGCTCATTAGCAGCTCGTCAAGATCTGTCACTGGGAAAGCAGGTGTGGTTTGCTTTGGGTGGAGCGATAACCTTCAGGATGGTAATTCTCCAGGAACAGGGTTGGGCAGCACTGCACGAGGCACAATGATCACCCATCTCCTGCCCATGATGTTTTTTTGTTTTTGTGATTGCTTCAGAGTACCCTATGCTAAAGGTAATAAATTAGGAAGCATTAGAGCATCTTCCCTTTACATTTAAAGAATCCAAACACTCTTATCATGAGTGGCACGTAAATACTACCGGGTCGTTTTCAAGGAGTTACGAACTAAGCAAAAAAGACTTTACGGATGCAGCGGATCGTCTCAGATCGTCTCCACGCTCAATTCCTCTTTATGGTGCTTTAAAACACAATTGGTTAATAGCTCATTATTTTTATCTCACATATTGTTTACTGTGAGTTTTTTACATTTTTGGTGGACATTTTGTCGGCTGCCTATATTTGCATGCACAATGTCATCCTCGCATCTGCTCATTAAAAGAAAAGCACATTAATTTCCATATTTGACTGAGATCACATAAAACGCAGTTTACATTTCTTTTAGTTTTAGCTTTGTGGAAAAGTGTTCTTCAATGTGATTTTACTAGGGTTGTCGCGTTAATTAACTGCAATTAATTTAAAGCGGACATGAATCACCAGAAGCAGTTAACATATTTTACAAGTTGGGTTCCCACTCTAAAAATTAATTACAGTTTCAACACTGTCAGTGAACCTGGATTAAAATAAAAAGCAATCTAAACTACATTTTTCAAACCAGTGTGGGGCATAGAATATGACGTCACGAGGTTGGTTGGCTTGGAACTCCTTTATTAGCTTGCATTGGAGAAACTTATGACAGCACTGACTCGATGAAGAATAAGGAACCTCAAACTAAAAAACGATGCAAGGGGGGTCACTTTTGCATTGCCCCTGGATGCAGCAACGAATTTTATACGGCTAAAAATCAAGGAAAGATTGTCCACTTTCATGCTTTGCCTCTTCTGAGGCAAGTGGTTCTTCGTCGTTGGCTAGCTGCACTGAAAGGAGAGAATCCTCCAGTTAGCCGTGAAGCTAGGGTTTGTAGTGAGCATTTTGTTGAGGAGGACTATGTGGAGGAGAGGTTATTTGATTCCAGCAACCTGGTGGTTCGATGATCCAACAAACTCAAGTCCGAAGCTGCTGCCTCTGTGTTCGACTTTTCCTCTTATGAGGTCGGGTGTACAAACCGTCCGAACCAGTCAACTAAAAAAAGGTAGCTGTGCACCGTAATGAAAGGGCGCAACGGCGCGCCCATCTGGCCGAGCAGAGAGAGGTACGACCTGCAAGGTTGAGATGGCCAGAAAATAAAATCAGCACTTCGAGAATATAAACGTCTTTATAACATCAGGGTTGGGGTGCTGTTTTCCAGTCAAAGCTCAGCAATCTAGTCGTTAATAACCAAGCAACAAAATAATCTCATCACATCCGTATCCGTTCAACACGATATGTGCACCCCTCTACAACCATAAACAAGTTCAACAGCTCAGCTTTCTTACCTTGGCAGCACAGAGACTCTAATATTCACCGGCATCTCTGTAGAAATCATAAATTTTCTTCACCTTACAGTCTCCGTCCATTTTCGTTTGGGCTTTTCCCCCTCAAGTAGGAAGTGATAATCCACTCATAGCAGTAACTGGTATTGGAGCTCCGTTCAAATAATGTGGTTAAATTAAAGAAATTGAAAAAAAAAAATCACAGTTACCGTATTTCACCAATTCATCGCCCGGACGTTTAATATGCAAAATCGACTTGGACCCCGGGCGATTAAAAGAACCAGGCGGCTATTCGCTGCAGGCCTTTATTTATTTTAGCGCCAGGTCATTATCGTAATGACAGATTCTGTCCAACATATATTCAGTCGGTCGATTTAAGATTACGGTACACCCTTTTGTTCTAACGTTAGCTAGCGCTCTTATTTTGACAGAAATACCCATCAGCTTGAATAAGGTGCACTACACCTCACATATCTTTCATTACTTTTAACAGTTTCCTGTCAATAACGCAAGCTGTGCATGATTTATACAAAGTGATAACTGTTAAAGTCTGGCAGTGATGTTGCACAAAGATAAATAAAATTCAGCATCTTAAGTGCAAAAGGTTTTCACAATATCCACAACACCGTCATTTGTAAAAACTTTTATTATTCCAAAATATTTGTATAAAACTACACGGATTCACTGTGGTCCATGAGGAAGGAAAGCAGTCAGGGCTTGTCCTGGGAACATTCCTGTGAAAAGAAAACACTGTATTGATATGAGTCCATCCTTTCTCTGAAACTAACTGGCAAGTTGCAACTCAAAACAGTGCCCATCTCAGCCTGCTACAGCTAGCTAACAAATTGACGGTATCATAAGCATGCTAACTAGCCGGACTAGTCAAAGTCAACTTTATATACTTTATGCACTAGCTTCCAAACTGATTAAGTGCTTTTATCAGCCTAACAGCGACTTGTCTACTTTCGCTTAGTCACTAATATTTTTTCATCCATACCGAAGTTTCAGACGTTAGTCTGCCTCGTTTTAGCCGACATGCTAAGCAGCTATCGTTAGGTAAAGTTAATATACCTGCTGTTGATGGGCCGCTCCAGAGTGTCCGCACGGACTTCACGGAGGGAGAGCATGGGAATTTCCAATACCTCCCTCTCACAGCAGAGCATCTGGTGGGTGCGGGACAGGGTTATGTACTGCATATCCCCGAGCAAGTGATCCACGTTCACCTCCCGACAGCAGATGGACTCGCTTGCGGTCAGCATTTCAGTGCAGTGACCACACAGACACCAGGTTGTGTTACCCACCCTCTCCACACCAGAAGGAACCGACGGCTGCTCCTCAGATGAAATATTGTCCATCCTTTCTCTCCTCCTCACTGGCTCGAAGGCATAAGCCATTTGGGTTTCTTTGGATCCCCTAAAAATACCGCTTAGCCTCGTCTTCTGACATGTTTAACTCGGTGAAACGTACGCCTGTGACTATCTCGAATCTCCAACCAACCAACCTCGTGACGTCAGCTGAGGTGTGACAGCAATATGGCGGCGAGCCAGAACGAAAGCTTACATCAGTACCAAACATAAATCTATTTTATTTTAACGTGTAATCGTTTTTTTGTCAAATTTTTTCTCGAATAAGTTCCAACACTCTAAAGTCTGTACAAAACTCGCAAAAACTGGGCTGTTTCATGTCCGCTTTAAGCGCAATGAAAGTAACTGCCGCTATGAGGCAGACAGACGTGCTTATTTATTTACCTTTTCTATGACGCATACCTAATGCAGTCATTTGAAATGCTTCCGGGAAGAAAACTATGATTTGAAGTCCACTAATTAGCAGCGAGGTTGGACAGCCTCCATCGCCTTGGCGTAATTAGCTCACCTTAAATCAATTCACGAGTACTTTGCCTTACTTGGAATCAAGCCATTTATTCAGCCAACTGACTCATGAAAACCAAAATGTGTCCAATAGGTCTAATGATTATGGAGAGATAATAAGAAGCAGACAGACCTAACCAGCCTGCCGTGTTACATTTGAAGAATTTCAATAATCTAAATAAATAGCAGACCTCTGAATTACACCTTTCATGGAGGAATTTTGCATGCATTATTAAAGATAGGCTATTTCTAAAAAAAAGAAGAAATAATTCAAAGATGGCCCTAGTTTTAAGAGCTTAAAAATATAGTCTACGTGAAGTAGGAAACATTTTGTGAAGCATATCGACAGTGAATACGAGAGAGAGTACGTTAGCATTGCACGCAATAGTCAAATGCACCGACGATTTGGCAATGCACGATTTGCGAATCTTTGCCGCAAATTTGTGGAATTTTTTATTAGATAATTGACCAAGAGTAATTTAAAATAATGTAACTCATTGCACTTGATTTTATTTACTTTTGAGCATCTAAATAACCAACATTGAAGGTGGAAAACACTTTGTGTAAGCGTATATAACGTGACATGTAAATTGTTAACGCATATAAAATTCTTTCAATCTAACACGGCAGCCTGGTTAGGCCTGTCTGCTTCTCATTATCTCTTAATCATTATAGGCCGCATTTTAGTTTTGATTACTCAGTTGGTTGAATAAATGGCTTGATTGCAAGTTAAACAAAGTACACAGAAATTGATTTAGGGTGAGATAATTATGCCAAGGCGATGGAGGCTGTCCAACCGCGCTGGTAATTAGACTTCAAATCAGTTTTTTTTTACTCGGAATCATTTCAAATGACGGCATTAGGTATATGTCATAGAAAAGGTAATAAGCAAGCACTTTTGTCTGCCTGAAATTAATAGCAATTACTTAAAGCGACAGCCCTAAATTTGATTTTATCAGCTGCTTTTCCTCCTCAATTACAATTCATTTAATGACACTATTTTTTTTTTTTCTTTTTTAAAATTTGGCATCTCCAATCCCACCCGAATTTGGAATGCCCAATTGGGGAACTATGTACAAAGCTTGCTCGTATGCGACCCCTTGCTGCCAACTCAGGATAGTGAAGACAGTTCACGGCTCTCCTCCGAAGCACGTGCCTGTCAGCCACTGATTCTTATACACTCGCTGGTTGAATCTTCGCAAGTTCAGAGCGAGGGCGGAGGATACCCGGACATGAACCAAGCCGGAGTCTTCCTGACGAGCGCCCGTCTGGCCAACAGGAGGCGCTGGAGCAACGAACAAAGCTGATCTCGAATACCCATATCCGGCAGTCCCTTCCCAATTTGTAACCCTGTAGCACGATAGCCAATTGTGCGCTACTCTGAAAAAGCTGCCGACCCCTGCCGGTGGATACGCCGAGGCTCGAACCCGCAACGTGGTGATCACCTCTGCACTGTAGCGCAGTGCCTTAACCGTGTGAGCCACCCAGCAGCCCTTAATGACACTATTAAACGTAACAAAAGTGACACACAACTCCTGCGCTGTGAGGGATGCAGTTTGCTGTTAAAGCTGCAGTTGGTAATTTTGAAGAGAGTGAGGACTTCGCACAAAAATTTGAAAAAAAAAGGTGTGCGATGCCCGGAATACCCCTCAGCCCGATGTCGAAGTTTTTGGAGACGCCCGCCCGCCTGCCGAACTGCACGAAGGATACCAATACCCCGTCAGCCTTGAGGGCTGATGGGTAAAAAGCAAGTTTCAGATCCCTCCCCCTCCCTCTCCACTGCACTCCTAAGACCCTCCCCCAGAAGGTTGCCGTGCAAGGCACGCAAGCCATTTTGCATGCAACTGCAGAGAGATTTTCCACGTTCATATTATGAAAGCGGCCAAGTTGCTGAGGCTAGACGTTACTGTTGCGAATCGACAACACTGCTGGTCAACAAGCAGGCACATCATTAGACCTGAAAATTCCGCGGCTTATATTCCTCCTTTTATTGAAAAAAATTAGTCCTGGCTAATTCTAGATGGTTTTCCTTCATTCACACGTTTTCCAATTCAAGGATAATCTAGTGGCAGTTGAAGACACAACATCTCTCCCCCATGCAATCGAAAAGCGACAAAATAATTGTCTACATTCAGTACCGAAAAATAATTTGATTATAATTAGGTCTATGCACCGTCACTTGGCGATGGCATTTCAGAGCTCTTCAGCGAATGAAGGTAATTTCGACGACAAGTACATACACCTGGTTTTGTAGCGGTCACTCAATTCGTAGTAAAACAAGTGTTTGCCACTAACATGGCAATATCCTCCGCCTCCTGAATTTTGTGTGTCCGTACGGATGAGCCCAATGCCGTATCCCCAGCTTTTTTTTTAATCCCCCACCACGTGATTAACACAGACAGCTGTCCGATTGGAAAATATAAACGGACGAAACCACTTACTGGTCTGAAATGCCGTTGCCAAGTGCAGGTGCATAGACCTAACTAGAACGGGCACTCGGTAGAGCGCATACCTTCGCCGACGCCACTGAATCCCTCGCCACTGGCGTTGGTTTCATGCCGATCGGATAAAAATTGACCGAGATATGGCCGAAAGTCGGTTTTGACCTTTTCGTGGCCTTGACCTTGACCTTTGACCCGATCACTCCCAAAATCTAATCGATTGATCCTCAGGTCATGCCAAATCAACCTACCAAATTTTATGAAATTCCGTTTGGTACTTTTTGAGTTATTCGATACACATACACACAGACAGACAGACACACAAACAAAGAAATACACGGGGATCAAAACATTACCTTCGTCAGCGAAGTCGCTGAAGAAGGTAATAATAATTATGATTAAATTATTTTTCTGTCCTGAATGCAGCCCATTATTTTGTCGCTTTTAGATCGCATGAGGGAGAGAAGCCATTTTTTCGATTCTTACTTGATTATTCATGAATTGGAAAAATGTGTTAATAAAGAAACCCATCTAGAATTAGCCAGGACTAATTATTTTCAATAAAGGGAGGGATATTAGCCCCGGATTTTTCAGGTCTAACGACGCGCCTGCCAACAAGCAAGCAGAATTAAATCATGTCGACATGAAAAGTAATCTACAGCAGTATGTACTCATTAAAAACCCAGCACACGCTTATTTCAGTAACTTACCCGTTTTTTGAGTTTAGAAACTGTCGTGAATCCAGCTGAAGGGCTAGTGAATCATGTATGTCAGAATTTAGCTGCGAGAGCGCAGAAACATTACACGTATAAGGATAACAGCACAACTGATAAGACTGCCAGGTCACTTCATAAAGATATTTTCAGCTGCTTTCTAATAAAACAATGCCAGTAACGTTAGCCCTAACATCTGAAACAAGCTAACGTTAGCTCGATTGCAACATCACATGCACTGCGGAGTACTGTAACAATTATAAGACTCTGGCTATTCAAACAGTGACTATGCATGTAAGCGACATTCAAATTGAATGTTAGGGCTGGGGTTAGTTTGGTGAGCACGTCAGCAATGCCAACTCGCTTTTTGCAGAGCAAAAATGAACCAAAAAATAAAGCAGGGGTTGGCCTGTGAAGATGAAGTCGCCATCTCTGCGTCAGTTTTTAATCCTTCCAGATCATGGGGTTCCTACCACCTCTAAAAAGCCACTCCGACCTACACTCTGGTTTTATTAACTTCTCTCTTGTGCTCCCCCCCCCCCCCCCCCCTTTTTTTTTTTTTTTTTTTTTTTATATATAAACTAGTCTGAGACGTGTGTGCTGTATCCCCCCCCCCCCCCAATGGCTCTAATCTCCTGAACCCACTTTTGAAGATTTGAACCTGACTAAGCACTGGCGTGAACTGAGGAGGAAAGGGGAGGAGGCTGTCTGCAGCGCATGCATGTACACTGTTTGACGGCTGTCAGACACCATCCTGGCAGTAATTGGCTCTTTTTGGTCAGTCTGAATGATTCTTTTAAATTGCAGCAGGCGAATGATATGGGTTTAAAAAGGAGCCTTTTTTAAAAATTACAGAGTACTAGTTTTGTAATACTGTGTGCACAGTGACAGTTTTAGCAAAAATTACAAAAAGTACTTTTCTAAAACTTACCAACTGCAACTTTAAAGTTCACCGAATGAAATTGCACAAGAAAAAGGTACAATAAGGACGATCAAAAAAAAAAAACCTGTCAGAGGAGGTCAGGAGAACACCAGTTGCAGGATCCAGAAGTGTTTATTAAAACGCTGCACATGCACTGAACAAATGGGAAAACTAAGACACTGCGCAAGGCAGGGGGAAACAGAAATACTCACTCCAAGAGTGGATAAACTAGAAAAACAAAAACCAAACCTAACTAGACCAACGGACACACTGGGAGACTTAAACAAGGGACAGACAAGACATGGGCGCACCAAAATACAAGACTCGGGAATCATGCAAAGGAACTACTCAGAAGGTACTAGGAGCTAAGATTTCACCATGCAGATAAGTCAAACACAAGGTTCCATCTGATATCCCCTCCCATCTCTGCCACATATGTAGTCACGAGAGGAGGCGGGGACTCGGAATGCAATTTCAACTGGAAACAGAAACAAATGGGTTAAATAAACAACTACACGAGAACCCCTAATAATAATGACTCGAGACAAGACCCTGAGACCATCAATCAAGCTAGACAGTTTAGATTAAGGTAGTCAAAAGGTGACGAGTAAAAAGCACCACAAGAGAAGCAAAGGAAAGTACAGCTTTTAACACAGTTAATCAGGGATAGCTTACGCAGAACTTACTAAAACTAGGAGCAAACGCACTCGCTAATGAGTTAATTTAGGTTAATACTCCGTGACGAAATATTTACGATCACCCTCAAATAAGTGCTGGTTAGTACGGATTAGTAATTATCCTATCAGAGAACGCATTCACTCAGAGTTTCCCCGAGACCCAGAATTAAACACAAGCAATATAGAAGCAATGAATGAAATACCAGAGCCGAAACCGAAAGAGGAAACGTGATTGGACGACGAAAGGCAGGCATGCTGAAGGCTGTCACGCGACATCACTGGAATAGGCAGAGAGGGAGAGGATTGTCAGACGGCAGAAATGAAAGCTGAAATATAAAACGATAGTAAAGCACCAATAAGCACGAAACAACACACAAAAGGCAGAATCATAACAAAAGCAGTGCTAAACTGTGAGAATTCATTCATGTGCATGTTCTTACTTGTCAAAATGATGATTTTTCTTTATGGTTAATTCATTAACAATGGTGAAAGTGCCTAAAATTTATTCATCTAGTTGTAATTTTATACCCATCTGATGTAGGCCATAATTTTGTATTGGAGTAACCTACAAATTTACGGTTACCATCTATTGAATTAATAAACATATCTGGGCTGATAACTGCCTTAATAGATGTGGAGACTGTGTTATTGCAATGGTGACAGTGCCCTCTAATGGTTGTATAGTGGTCCAAATCCACAAACTCTGAAACACAGAGCGAATAATTGCTTGTACACGTTCATAATTTTTTGTACAAGTTCCCATCCTTAGTTCATGCCATGTGTGTGCCACTTGCATGAACCATGCATGAATACTGCGCAAACTTGGTGCAAACACTGCTGACTGTGCGTGTCAATGCAGCCATGTTAGGGTGTTGTCACGGGTTGTTCATGTGATCATGGGACGTCCAGCTCATGCATAGTTAGCATCACAAAACATTCGCGCAAGGCAGGAACTTCTCACAAAGGGCTCAAATTTCTTGGTGCAGCACAGGGTGGCGCAGTCCACGCAGTGGTAATTTTGTCCAGTGTAACACTGCGCACAGCCACTTTGGCAATTTGGTAGACAGACGTGCGCCGAGATGGGTGTGGCGGTGAAGTAGGGGGAGGTGTCACATATTCATCATGACGCAGTGACAATTTCGTGGCAAAAGGCTCTGCCGAAAGTGTGCAGAGCTCGTCAGCTCCAACTTGGTTACTTTCTGCGCAGTGGCAATTCGGCTGACCAGCGCACATGTCACCGAAACCTCACGGGCAGGTTTCCAGAATGTCAGGCACATTACAATGCAATCAATAATAACGGCAACCACTATTTAATGTAGCCTTCGTTGCAGACGTCTTATGGTGTTCGGTTAACGTCCCTCCCCCAACAACGTCTGCACACTCGAGCAAGGTTTTGTGTTCCATCAATCAGAAACTAGCTCCTAAAATCCAGGAGCTAATTATATATGCATAATTGAGGAGTGTCTCCTCCTTCAGTGTAGCTCCTGCAAGTCTTTTTACGGGCCCTCGTGCTCCAGCTTTTCTTACTTCTGCCAAATCAACAGATAGTTCCTTTGTTACTTGCTTGCTGGGATATTCGATCACAATTGACACCTTGGTTGTACTTTCGCTAGGGGCCGGTCGCTTTCATAAAGAAGTTTTAATTCCGATTGCTTTCATCAAGTTCTTTCTCTATTTTTGAAATTTTTTCAAGTAAGCGATAGGAGCCCGTTCGGCAGACGAATAACTCGTTCGTGTATACCGCTGTGTTAACAGAGATGATAGAGCTTATTACTGCAGCGATATCAAGCTTGCTTTTTCCATGCACACGTATCTTGTCTTTTTTTGAGAGGATTTTTGTTTTAAGCCGGTCTCACACGAGCGTTTTATCCGGCGTTTAGGCCGTGCGCCTAGGTGCGTTTATGAAACACCAAATGAGCGCATGGTAGGCGCAGGATTGACGCCCTGCGTGCGCCAACTCTGCGTTTGTAAACACAGACCTCTGGGTAAACGCGTTGGTTTTGAACATGTCCAAAACTTTTTCGAAAACGCAGAAGAGTGCGTCTATTGACGCAAACGCTGCGTTTAAGAACGCATGAAAACACACGAGAACGCACAAGAACGCATGAAAAATAAAAAATTAATTTAGCGCATTCTCCGCGTCAAAGAACGCATTGCCAGCGTTTTGTGAACGCTATGTCTGCGTTTGTAAACTTTTCAATGTCATTTCAAAACGCGAGATCCACGTTCAGAAACGCAAGCTTTACGTCAGTTGGTGCATGGGCTGCATTTGCAAACGCAGCAAGTGCGCTAAAAAACGTATCATATGCGTTCTCGAGCACACTACTATATAAACCATCGGCCCTGTAACCTCCACACGATATTACTCCAAGACTACACAAAGCCATGCCACGGGTCACAAAGAAGAATAGGGGGAATGGGAAATGGGAGAGTACCGGAAGTCGTCAAAACGCACGAAAACGCAGGACGTGCTTTCACACGGCGTCAACTATGCACTAAATTGTGCGCTTGTCAGCGTTTTCAAAACGTGCTAGTTGATGCCGTACTCAGCGCTCGTGAGAGACCGGCTTTACACACAAAACAAATGTTGTTTCCTCCAAGTTTTTTAGGAGTTTCTTTACCCGCCATTTTACTATTTTTGACTAGCCACCGGGAAAAGCCATAGTAATGACAGAGACCATAACATATAACAAACATTCTGATTGGCTCATCAAACACAATCACATTACGTCACAGAACACAAAACCTCGCTCCAGTGCGCAGACGTTGTTGGGGGAGGGAAGTTACACCATAAGACGTCTGCAACGGAGGCTATATTTAATGTAACTATCTGAATCAGCACATTAATTATTCTATCTATACCGATTGATGTCAGATCAAAGGCTGTTGGCACGCGTAATGGAAACTCGACCTTACAGCCCTCAGAGTGTCAGTGCATTCTCTGTGGCATGTTGTGTGTGACACAATAAAGCTGTACGCCATGGATGTCACTTTGACCTCATGCAAGACTTGATACAGAGAGCAAGAGCAGTCCTTCAGCTGCTTTCACAAGGGACGAGAAACAAATTTTTAGCATGACTGATTACATTCAAAGTCAATGCCATCTTTGCATTGACTTTGAATGTAATCTGTCGTGTGAAAAATTTGTCTCCCGTCCTGTGTGCAAGCAGCTTAATACTATTATAGTGACTTAGGTTTTATCGTTTTTAGTGGGGGAAAGGAAGATTGCGATGATCTCGTACTGAATTAAGATCACATATTGAAAATATATGTGTATCCATGCAATTGTTCATGTATGTTAATCCCAAAATTTTAAGCAGCTACAGTACTATCCAATGTTGCTCTTCCCAATGATGCAGGGAGAAGAAAGAAATGAGCAACCATAGTATTTCATTCCAACTTCATAAGTTTGAATGATCTGACACGGTTTCGTTTTGAAATTCCATTCAAGTACGGCTAATGGTAATAATTCAAGAATGCCCTTGCTAGCTTGCTAACTCATATTCATGATGCTTAATATAGTCGTAAGCGGTGCAGAAAACAGCAGCAAAGTAAAATGCAACATTAAGGCATCATGCAGATATCGGACAGAGGCTTCTTTACTCCAACACTTTAAAGATGAGGAGAGGAGCTCATTTGATTGGTGAAGATTTAACTTGGCTGTGTTAAACCCACTGACGCCTTCTCTCCTCTTAGCCACTTGTGCCGGCTGGAGGGACAGAGGAGTACTTGCGCTGGGCACAAAATTGCAAAACATGCGTGGATAAACCTCATTGGCGCGGCGCTCCCCCCTTATGCTGCACCTGCACCGGGTCAATGAATTTCGAGCCCAAAGTCTTGAGGCATTGTTCACGCATAGTTCAAATTTTTGGCCGTGCATTGTGTAGACAGTGTGTAACGTGCGCATGTACAGTGCGCAGACAAGGCTCCGCTGTGTACCACCGAAATGGCACGCCTTGCCATGACGCATTGCGTGGCATTGCAGGGACATAAATCGTGCAAGTGTCAACTCTTATAACTTCTTATTATAATGACAAAAAGGGCTAGTCGCAAATTATATATCCCATTGACTTGAATTAAGCGTAAACTAGAAACAAACCCTAGCAATGGTTACCGGTTTCCAGCAGGTGGAGTGGAAGCTTTACCGTGATTGCCAATGAATGGAATTTGCACGATCGCGACATGAGGAAGAAGCTGTATTACATTTGTATACTGCCAAACCTGCTATCTCACAGATTGTATCACACCGATTTTTCATCATTTGTGGGTTTAATATAAGAATCAAACAACCTGTTTGGAAAATATGACAGGGGACACGTGTGCAGAACACTAATGATCTTTCAGGGCAGGAACATGATAAAACTTAAATTTAGATTTAATTTAGGCAATTTTAGGCAATTAAGTTAAATTAAGGCCGTCTTAGATTTAGTGCTCTGTAATGACCCTGATAGAATTAGCAATTTTGAGGTACTGGAGCCACTTGGGACTAGTGATCACTCCACTGTCAATTTAGATGTTTCAAGGGAAGTTAAAAAGGTGTCTTCTAAAACCAAAATTTTCAATTTTAGGCAAGCAAACTTCATCAGGATGTGCTCATATTTAAGCAAAATAAAATGGGAGACACTTCTGGACAGTGAGTCTGTAAATGAGATATGGGAAAGATTTAAGGGGGTTTAACTTGCTTCCCAATGTAAATTCATTCCAAAGGAGACCAAAAGTAACCAGAATCCTCAGTGGAATACCACAGCTATTCCTAGAAGTTTGAGAGAAAAGAGGAATCTTTATAAGATGTATATGAAGGATAACAATGAGAGTACTAAGACTGAATACTGCAAAATGCGGGCTGTGGTCAAAATTGAGCTGAGTAATGCTAGAAGACTGTATGAAAGGCAAATTGCGGAAGGGGCAAAAACTAATCCTAAGCGCCTCTTTCAATACTGTAGTAGAAAAAGGAAAGCCAAACAGGAGGTGAAGCGCGTATAGAGTAAATATAGACTTTGATGTGTGAAAAATAAAATTGTTTCTTTGTTTTGTAGGTAGTTGTTGACTGTACAGAGCTGAGATGCCAGAAGCCAGAAAGTCTGCCTCTTCAGAGTGAACTGTACTCTAGCTACAAATCACATACCACCCTGAAAGGTCTGATCGGGATAGCACTGCATGGAGCAGTCACCTCTGTATCTGCCCTGTATGCTGGCTCCATCAGCAATAAAGAGTTAACAAAGCAGTCAGGCCTCCCTGACTGCTGCTGACAGAGGTTATGGCTGTCACGACAGACAAGGGATTGTTAACAGAAGACTGTATCCCTGGTAAACTTTATCGCCCACCCTTCTGAATTGCCAAACTGAACCAGGTGCCAGCAGAATATTTTGAGAAAACGCAGGAGATTGCACACCTGAGAGTCCACGTTGAAAGACTAATTGGAAGGATCAGCCAGAACAAACTTTTCCAATCTGAAATCCCACTGTCCTTGATGGGAAGCATAAACTCTATGTGGACCGCAGCCTGCTTACTAAGCAACTATCACTATAGACCTCTTGTTAAAGCCTGGGCGAAAACTTGAAACGGGCCATTCATTAGTCCAAAGGGCGGCCCGAGCACAGATTAAGTAATGAACCCATGGGCCATGTATCACTTGTTTAACGGTGCTGACGGGGCGTTTATAATACAAGGAAATTTTCCCAGAGTATAATTTGTCAGGATACTTTGTTCCCTGTTGTCTTTTTTTAAAATTTTTTCTTACATTGCCCGTCTGGTTACATTTGGTAACGTGAGATTAGGGATGCACCGATACAGATTTTTTCTATTTTGATCTGATCTGATTTATTAATTTGGACATTTCCGGATACCGATAACCGATACTTTCAGTAGGCTACATAGCAAGCATTAAAAAATGCATGGTCTTTAAATTAAAGGCATTTATTAATTGTTGGATAGGCTCTAGTTCAAATAAAAGTGCAGTCAGTGCAACTGAGTGCAAAATGCAACAGCAGCTTGTGTCTCGTCTATCGCGAAACAGGAGTGGAGGAGCAACAAGAAAAGTTTGCTGGATAAAATTATGGGATGTTGTTTATTTAATAACTATATGCTAAAATGTTTGGTTATGGGCTTACAATTGTAATAATACCAGTTAGTTGCAGTGTAATTAACTGCACAAACCGATTCGTTAAGGGCTCTGAAATAAGTTTCCTTTGAATTTCTGAACAAGAACCTAAAAAATCTGCTTGGATTAATTCAATTAGACAAAAAAACTGGGTGTCGTCGACCCACTTGCGTGTTTGTACTATTCACTTTCTGTCAGGTAAGTCACCAGTTATTTTCCATCATTTCTAACATGACATTTTGCCAAGTGTCGCATTTTATTATTCAGTCATAGCAAGGGAAGGATCTTCCTTTCTGTGTTGGATAATTCGATTAGTTCCTTATACTTTCCAGTAGCGAGTAAGTGACAGTTTGGATATTAGTATTGAAAAGAATTCCGTTTTCAACCGTCATCGGTATGGACTGAGATCAATACTTTCGGCCTTTCTTGACTTTTGGGTACCCAGAGAAACATTTGAGTGTGTAAAAACGACTTGCATACATCCAGTCAAGAACATTTAGAGTTAAATGTCTACTGCAGCTGTAACGGCGGCAGCCTTGTTGCTGATGACACACCAGCTGGCTAGGGAATACACAGTATATGCATTCGTGATATTAAATATTAATGGGAAATTCTAAATCCCCTTATCATGAATAAAATCCCATAAAATACATTGGCGCCCCGTTTTTAAAATCGCTCCGATAAATTTACTATTGTGAATTACTTTCACTGCTCAACGATGATCAACAAATGTAGAATTTATGTTCGATGAAGGAATATCAAGTGATGATCCAGCCGACCCAGACCCAAAGAGGGGTCGTTCTGCCAACCTTTCAGCTCATTAGGATCCGGAATCCAACACAAGCCTTCGTTGTACTTAAGCTTAGAGAAATATTTTGTCTTCGTGGTACTGTCTAGGTTTTGTACATATTCAGAGACCGTTGACTCGCTTCCACAACTGCAGAATGTCACACTTCCCCGTTTCATTGTATTGATTTACACTTGTTCTTGTCAACCACGCTAATGTACATGTCAGAATATGATGTCAATGTTAGTAAACAAGAACTAGTCGTATTTTCTGCCATTGATGGCATCATCTGGCATTCTCCACAGTAACACCTGCAAGCACAATGTAGTTCTATTGGTCAGTGAGCGTTGATTTCAAAACTTGCATACTTGAGGGTCAAACATTACTGAATGAATATTATTTTCGCTGAGAGGAACAGGTTGTCTGGCGAGCCTAGACTTTACACCTCTGGATATGCTGAACTGACTATATGCATGCTTCCTCTGGCTCTGGTTGCTTCAATCTGAGAGAATGTTGTAATTACTAGTTTTGATTGTGAAATTTTCGTTATCGCCATAGTTGTTACCGGGGTAGGTCAAATGGGCTAACGCTTGTATTATATAGTGGCGCACCCCTGAAGTGCATGACGGGCGTGTTAAATCGCGGCCGTGAGGAGGACTTGACAGGCGTTGCCGCGATTGCACTTGTCTCATGGCATGCACTGGAACAAAAATGGTTTTATGTCATATCTGTGATTCGTTTATTTGTTATGATGTGAAAAAAACTGGATGAACATCCTCTATGCGTGATGATTACATAATCTTTGCCAGGGGTTGTAGATACCGAACACTACTCCACAACACCCGAGGTTATCCTTTAATTCTGAATCAACATGATGACCCAGCAAGCTACGATGCAGAAGACATAGATGTTTTTGGTAATTCTTGGGAGTTCTTGGTAAGCAATTAATTCGTAAATATATTTTGCAATATATAATGTAGTAGTTAATAATCTCTAAAGATTAAGTTCGATAAGGTTAGCTGTTTCAAAATTCATGTACAAAACCCAAAACCAGTGAAGTTGGCACGTTGTGTAAATCGTAAATAAAAACAAAACACAATGATTTGCAAATCCTTTTCAACCTATTTTCAATTAAATACACTGCAAAGACAAGTTACTTAATGTTCGAACAGGTAAACTTTGTAATTTTTTGCAAATATTAGCTCATTTGGAATTTGATGCCTGCAACATGTTTCAAAAAAGCTGGCACAAGTGGCAAAAAAGACTGAGAGAGTTGAGGAATGCTCATCAAACACTTATTTGGAACATCCCACAGGTGAACGGGCTAATTGGGAACAGGTGGGTGCCACGATTGGGTATAAAAGCAGCTTCCCTGAAATGCTCAGTCATTCACAAACAAGGATGGGGCGAGGGTCACCACTTAGTGAACAAATCCATGAGCTGATTGTGGAACAGTTTAAAAACAACATTCCTCAACGAGCTATTGCAAGAAATTTAGGGATTTCATCATCTACGGTCCATAATATCGTCAGAAGGTTCAGAGAATCTGGAGAAATCACTGCGTGTAAGCGACAAGGCCGAAAACCAGCATTGAATGCCCGTGACCTTCGATCCCTCAGGCGGTACTGCATCAAAAACCAACATCAGTGTGTAAAGGACATCACCACATGGGCTCAGGAACACTTCAGAAAACCACTGTCAGTAACTACAGTTCGTCACTACATCTGCAAGTGCAAGTTAAAACTCTACAATGCAAAGCGAAAGCCATTTATCAACAGCACCCAGAAACGCCGCCGGCTTCGCTAGGCCCAAGCTCATCTAAGATGGACTGATGCAAAGTGGAAAAGTGTTCTGTGGTCTGACGAGTCCACATTTCAAATTGTTTTTGGAAACTGTGGACGTCGTGTCCTCCGGACCAAACAGGAAAAGAACCATCCGGACTGTTATAGGCGCGAAGTTCAAAAGCCAGCATCTGTGATGGTATGAGGGTGTATTAGTGCCCAAGGCATGGGCAACTTACACATATGTGAAGGAACCATTAATGCTGAAAGGTACATACAGGTTTTGGAGCAAAGTGCAGCGGATAACTGTAAAAATCGTTCACATGGTGATGCAAGCATGAAATTTGGCACAGATACTCTCTAAGGGCCACTCTTTTGAAAAACAGTGCGTGCCACGCAAAAATTCAAGATGGCGGCCATTTTTCAAGATGGCTGCCACCTTGTTCGAACAATTCAGTGATGTAATTCTTTAGTTGGTGATATAGGCATGAAAATTGGCATAACCAATCTCCATGAGTCACTTAACAAGAAAATGTTCCCAGCCACAGGAAATTTCAAGATGGCGGCCATTTTTCAAGATGGCCGCCACCTTAGTGGATCAGTTAATTGATGTTTAGTGAGTGATACAAGCACAAAAATTGGCATTAGCATTCTCCATGGGTCATTTGACAACAAACTGTACATAGCCAATTCAAATTTCAAGATTACATCACTTAACTGCTCTAGTAAGGTGGCGGCCATCTTGAAAAATGGCCGCCACCTTACCAGAGCAGTTCAGTGATGTAATCATTCATTTGGTGATACACACATGAAAATTGGCATGAGCAGTGAACATGTGTCACTTGACCAGAAAATTCACACAGCCACTTGAAATTTCAAGATGACAAACATTCTTTCAATAATAATAAATCTTTAAATAATATCTTTATAATATATTTTACCATGTTAGTTTGAGTTCCTAAAAAAGGGTGTTTTTTGACTGTGTTCTGTCTAACTCCTTGCCCTTGACCTGTCCAATTTGGTAAAACCTGCCAGGAGTTGCCTCCTAATGGCATAGCTCTCAGGGTTCAGTGAAGTATACAAGCTCCCTTCCCACGACAAGGTAACAGTCACAAGGGAGGTTTTTTTTTAGTTTTTTTTAAGTTTTTATATATATATATAAACGTATATATACAAACAGACAGTAACTTTAAATACAGGGGAACGGGAAACAAAAAGAAAGATTAGTAAAGTAGCACAGCTATGGTGCTGAATGGACAGCGCTCCAAAAAATAATTTATCAATTAGAACTGACTGGCAACATAGCCAGATCCAGAGGCAACAGCAGCTCTGACTGACAGCCGTGGAACAAGCAAAAAATAACTCTGACAAATTAACTACACAGACATCCCCAGAGATCCCCGGTTGAGTCATACCCAAGGCTGTTAAAAATGTTACCCAGTGCCTGCCTTCTTGGGACTCAGCATCAAGGGTTGTATTGGGGGCGTCATATCCAGGAAGTTGTACTTGTACATCAAGCTAGCTCACGGTACAGAATCAGGAGATTCATGGACCGCAAGGTTCTCAAAGGCTACTTGCCCTCTTTTCTATTCACATTTGCAACTGTATTTGGTGGCAAAGGATTCTTTTTCTTGAAAAAAGCAGGGCGGATGTTGGTAAAAGAGTCAGGAAGTTCAGGAACAGACTTAACTCTTTCTGGACCAAACCTGAGCTGCTGACGCTCCTCACCACTGCTGTCCTTGGTCGGATGTTGAAATATAGAGACACTGGTGCCATGGAAGGATGTAGTAGCGGTTGTTGCAGAAGGGTTGTGGTCAATGTTGTCCATGACAGCAGTGGTGAACAGCCCTTTCCGAAGCACTGGTGGACAGACCACACCCTCCTCAACATACTTGCTGACTGTTGCATCTCCCAGTTGAGCTGATATCTCCAGCACCCGATCATATGAAATGCTCATACCATGTTCATGCAGCATTTCAACCAGGCGTCTCTTCCTGGTTTTGGCATAAACAGACATACCAATGTATACTGGAAATGGAGTTTCTCTATCTTTGGAATGTCTGTGGGTGGCTGCTCCCTCTTTGTATCGGGAGAAGCAGTTGTACTGCAACAGTTGTGCAATAGCCTGGTCAGTCCGTGATGTGCCAAATCTCAGCTGTGATTTGATGTCAGCTCCATGTTCTACCATACCAATGAACTGGAGGAGAATTGGAGGGATGGCATCTTTGACACATCCCTCATGGAATGTTCCATCAAATCTGGACACATGGTCCAGAATGTGCCTTCTCAGGATTTTTGCAGCCTTGGCCATGATAAGTGCCTCTGAGTATTCAGAGGCTTGAGAGAGAGCCAAGCCAACATCTACCTGGAAAGCCAGGAGTACATCTCTGCCCTGTTTGTGAGCTGTGAGTTCAGGGATCTCTGCCAACAGTTTTTCCTTTAGTCTGGTAGAGTTTACTGTAGGTGAGTTTACACCCAGTTGCTCCAGACGCTGCTGGTACAGGTTGCTCATATCTGCAAGACGGAAGGCGGTAGGACCATCAGAACTGAGACTGGTTTCTACAATGTAGTTGACCAGCTCTGAGAGAACCAGAGGAAATATATCAGGTTCTGTTTCACTCTGAGACAACTCTTTCTCAAGCCTTCTGAGGTGGGACCTCTCCCTGTTGTAGAGAACAGCGAGACATGCACGATGGTATTTCAGCTCTTGTGCTATGGCATCAGCACCACTCAGTCTAGCCAATAATTTACCATCATTTAGTGTTTGTGCACATTCATGAAGTCTGTCGTTCATGTGCATTGTCATTACCTGTCTTAGGTCAGATGCAGGGGATATCTTATCACAAAAAATGCAAGCTTGATTATCATGACTTCTCTGCATCGTGGTTCTACGTTGCTTTGTGTGGCCTTCATCTGTTTCACTACAATGAGCTACATTGGATTGTCGCTTCCTTGCACGAAGTAATTTGGTGTTGTTGAACAGAACTCGACAACTTAAATGATACTTTGCCTGGTTCCTTCTCAACGTAGCTGCTATACCACCACCTTCATCCAGCCTTTCCAGGTCCAGGATCATTGGCATTCCATTGATCTCATTAAAGAGTGGAAGATTGGTGGCAAGCATGGTGTAGCCGTCATTCTGGGGAACATGATATGTCGGTGATTTGAGGTCTTCATCTTTGTCTGTCTGACAAAGACAACATTTCTCCCAATTGGTTTTCTTCTTGGCCAACATGGGTTGGTGATTTTCATTTTCCATTTTTTGGTTTTGATGTTGGATGAAGGCCGAGGGGTTATCCTTTTACCACCTTAATCAAAGTAATACCACACATTCAGGTATGGGATACAACTAGGTTCGGGTCACCTACACCTAGCCCGATCATTCATCCAGTGCCATTTAAGTCCCGTGTGATCTGTACACCTTCCGGGTAAGTATACATGAACAAGTCATGTATTGCCCCGCTTACCCTTGGCTCGGCTCTCCCGCGCTGGCACAACCTGTCAATTCAGGTGCGGCTATCTAACTACATCTAACTGCTATTACTAGCTAATTGATGAGGGGCTGTTAGACAGCATTTGGGACACTAAACTAAGTTATACTAAATTATTAATAAAACTAGATTAGCTGACACTGAACCCCATGCTGAGTTCCACAGCAGTGATTTCACCATTGTGCCCTGGTTGTGTAGTGAAAATCGCTCTATTAAACAAATCTTAAACCCACTAAATTGTGTTGTGATAACAAACCAATAGGTTTATTGGAATTTACAAACCCCCAAAACCTAGGTAAGTGTAGACCAAAAAATGTGTTTCTGCATTTTATACATACATATAGATCATTTAACAGAAATGGCGTCCATCTTGGAAAATGGTCAGCATATTTAATTTTCAGAGGCCATTGCCTTTTTCCAGAAGAGTGGCCCCTGAATGGCATGTTCACTGCTCATGCCAATTTTCATGTGTGTATCACCAAATGAATGATTACATCACTGAACTGCTCTGGTAAGGTGGCGGCCATTTTTCAAGATGGCCGCCACCTTACTAGAGCAGTTAAGTGATGTAATCTTGAAATTTGAATTGGCTATGTACAGTTTGTTGTCAAATGACCCATGGAGAATGCTAATGCCAATTTTTGTGCTTGTATCACTCACTAAACATCAATTAACTGATCCACTAAGGTGGCGGCCATCTTGAAAAAAGGCCGCCATCTTGAAATTTCCTGTGGCTGGGAACATTTTCTTGTTAAGTGACTCATGGAGATTGGTTATGCCAATTTTCATGCCTATATCACCAACTAAAGAATTACATCACTGAATTGTTCGAACAAGGTGGCAGCCATCTTGAAAAATGGCCGCCATCTTGAATTTTTGCGTGGCACGCACTGTTTTTCAAAAGAGTGGCCCTTAGAGAGTATCTGTGCCAAATTTCATGCTTGCATCACCATTTGAACGATTCTCTTGAAATCTGCAATTATCTGCTGCACTAAAGTTAAAACTCTACAATGCAAAGCGAAAGCCATTTATCAACAGCACCCAGAAACGCCGCCGGCTTCGCTAGGCCCAAGCTCATCTCAGATGGACTGATGCAAAGTGGAAAAGTGTTCTGTGGTCTGACGAGTCCACATTTCAAATTGTTTTTGGAAACTGTGGACGTCGTGTCCTCCGGACCAAACAGGAAAAGAACCATCCGAACTGTTATAGGCGCGAAGTTCAAAAGCCAGCATCTGTGATGGTATGAGGGTGTATTAGTGCCCAAGGCATGGGCAACTTACACATATGTGAAGGAACCATTAATGCTGAAAGGTACATACAGGTTTTGGAGCAACACATGTTGCCATCCGAGCAACGTCTTTTTCATGGACGCCCCTGCTTATTTCAGCAAGACAATGCCAAGCCACATTCTGCACGTGTTACAACAGCATGGCTCCGTAGTAAAAGAGTGCGGGTACTAGACTGGCCTGCCTGTAGTCCAGACCTGTTTCCCATTGAAAATGTGTGGCGCATTATGAATTGTAAAATACGACAACGGAGATCCTGGACTGATGAGCAAATTAAGCTGTACATCAAGCAAGGATGGGAAAGAGTTCCACCTGAAAAGCTTCAAAAATTGGTCTCCTCAGTTCCCAAACATTTACTGAGTGCCGTTAAAAGGAAAGGCGATGTAACACAGTGGTAAAAAGGCTCCTGCGCCAACTTTTTTGCAATGTGTTGCTGCCTTTCAATTCTAAATTTATGATTATTTGCAAAAAAAAAAAGGAGTTTCTCAGTTTGAACATTAAACATCTTGTCTTTGCAGTGTATTCAATTGAATATAAGTTGAAAAGGATTAGCAAATCATTGTTTTCTGTTTTTATTTACAATTTACACTACGTGCCAACTTCACTGGTTTTGGGTTTTGTACAACCTCGTTTCCAGAGAATTTGTGGTGTTGCGTAAGATATCCATAAACACAGACTGCAATGACTGGGAAATTGGTTGAACTATAATAAATAAAAAATAGTACAAAGACAATATATCACATGTTGAAATTGAGAAAATATATTGGTTTTGAAAAATATCTGCTGTAGCAAAACACTGGAAAACAAGGCACAGACTAGGGGGAAGGCAGAGACAAAAAAAAGGCAGTATCTTTATTTTTTTTAATTTACACAAACAGAAAAAGGCTCGTATTCTCTTAGGCGCATATATAAAATGAACTTAATTATTGGCTTGAGGGTGGTTCCGGAGGTGAGCTGCGTGGGCTAAACAGGCTGTGGCGTGAACCCCCGGTTTCTCCACCATTGGAGTCTGAAAGAACACAAAAAAAAAAGTTTGTACAACACTTTTCATGCGCACTCCTAGCCGGCCTCCTTACAATTCCACTGTTCCCTCTTTTGAGCTCTGGGCGCTGGAACATAGCAATGGCCCCATGCAGGCCAAAGGCGAGGACTCGGTACTGTAAATACCCTGCAGTTGTGGCGAACGCAGTTTTTGGATGATCCTCGGGGGCAGGGGGTACCTGCTGATACCCCTTAGTCAGGTCCAGGGTCGTGATGAACCAGGCCTGCCACAGGTGCTCAGGCAACTCGTCATCCCAGGGCATGGGGTAGGCATTGAATTCCACGACTGCATTCAGCCTGCGGTAATTGTTGCAGAACCTGAGGGTGCCATGGGGCTTGGGAACCAAAATAATGGGGCTCAACCAAAGGGTGCAGGCTTCATCGAGCACCTCACGTCCTCCATGATGGCCTTCCACCGCGCCTCCAGTAGGGCCACACGTTCAGCATTATGCTGGACGGTATCGTCAGACCATGAAACGGTACATTGGCGAGAAGAGAACACATCATCATACCTTGACAGGAGTTCACATACCTCAGATCTGCATCTGGTGCACACGTTTGAGGCTAGCCCACTGTGCACAATGATCAGACTCCCAGGACTCTTTAGCCAGGTCCAGGAGCCCACAGGGCTGACACTTGTACAGCAGGTCAAACGTGGAAAACCCAGTGGATGCTTAGGGCACCTCCCTCATGCCACACAACACGTAGGGCAGCAGCTGGTCGCAATCCCGCCTATCCTGGATCACTACCCGGTGGAGCATGTGCTTCAGAATCTTGTTGAAATGTTCTACTAGGCCATCTGTCTGAGGGTGGAGCACAGAGTTGCGGAGATGTTTCACTCGCAGCAGTCGACTCTTGTCTGCCATGACCCTGGAGACTAAGGTGGTACTCTGATCAGTTAAAATTTAAGCTGGGATACCTACCCTTCTCACCAGCTGCACCAGCTCATGGGTAGGGATGGGCATCTTTAGGATTTTATTGATACAGGTATCAATACCAATACAGTTTATTGATGCGAATACTTATTGATACTCTTACCGATACTACTCTACATTATTTGGTGCAAAAAATAATAGCATGACATGAAACAATGTTAAAAGATTAAGTATGTTTTTATAGTAGCTGTTCTGGGAACATTAACTTGGGAAATTAATGCAATATGGGCTCTCTCCTGTATAACCTTTCATTTGGTTAAGATTAAGATGGGCGGCACGGATGGCACAGTGGTTAGCACTGCTGCCTCACAGCAAGAAGGTTGTGGGGTCTGTGTGGAGTTTGCATGTTCTCCCCGTGTTCGCGTGGGTTTCCTCGGGGAACTCTGGTTTCCCCCACCCACATAAACATGCCTTATAGGAACACTAACTTGTGTCCCTGACCAAGTAACTGGCTTAAGAACTGGAGTTGGTCCCTGGGCCCACCCTTGACAAATTATCGTCTTTCGTCTCGCTTTCTCTGGGAGAATCTTTGATCGTGCTTTACTGGTAGTGCCCCCAGCTGTGCAAAAGACTGTTTCTGAGGCCTGGACACAGAAAGAGGCGACAGAGAGCTAACAGAGAAGAACTAGAGGCACTCCTACAGTGCAAACCTCCATAAAGGCAGCACAGTCCAAATCTTGGTGTGGGCAATTCCACGGTAAAGGAATTACAATCAAGAGTATTTTTCTGGCCATTTTTACCTGCCATCTATTACTTTAATGCAGTAGCTACTTGTGCTTTTATCAGTTCCACTGGCATGCCTACTGAGGTGTGTAATACAAAGTTTGGGGTAATCTATTTGTATAAGGTGTACTAAGGTGAAAGTGTCCGTAACAGAATCACGGCAGGGAAAATGCAATTATATTTGGCTTTACTTTAATATTTCTCTGAAATCTGGAAATGATGTGTAGTAGGTTTAAGCTTACGTTTTCGGCCTAGGATGTTGACCAGACCATAGTAAGTTTAGATTGACTGGTTTGTTCACAGATATTTTGAAGGATGCCATTTATGAGAAAGAGACAGCGGTAACAGAATTACAAAGTGGTAACAGAATTACATTTTCTGATAATCTACTAATTTTATTATACTCAAAACTAAAAAGCAATTGAATATTGGTATCATAAATGATGTTCGTGTTGCTGGCCTCCCTGAAAAATGAACGAAAGGAAGTACAAGAATGTAAGGGAGACAAACAGACAAAATAGGAGAGAGACGTAGGACATAAATCAAAAGGACATAAATCGAGGCCAGTATTCAGAAACGACACTCACACTCCCCCTCCACTCACCATGTAGTGAGTACGATTTAAATGTAACTGGAGAGAGAGAGAGACCTACCACTAACCGAGGGAGCGGTCCCACTCCTCGCCAGTTGATATTCACAAACAACACCCGAGCATTACTGACAGTTGTGGGCACTGGGTACCACAGGCGGTGCGTCGGCTGCTGCAAAAGGACGCTCAATCCTCACCCTTCAGTGCTGAATGACCTAAACCTGACGCAGTTTACTTTTCTTGATTAGAAAGTTTCTCACACTAATTGGTGAAACGATACTGCAATTTATTTTTAATGGCATTGTTATACATTACTTCACAAAATTGAGGCGTTTCTTTCGCACATAAATGACGACGTAAATATCAGCACGTCTTCATAAATTCTGTGGTCATGTGGCTCGCGAAAGGTGCAGGACAGCCCGCGAGGCTCACAATGCAACAAGCTGTGAAATGTGCCGGACATTTCCTTCAACATTCAGCAATTAAGAATGTAGAAAAGAATGGATTCTCGTGACTTACAGCTACACGAGCCTCGCAGACCGATCCACACGCACCCCACGAGCCAACTGAGCGCAGAATTTTCCAACCCATGAGTAAAGAAAAGCACAAGAAATCCAAATGCGTGACAGTTGACAGATATGCGTAATGAATTAAAACTGGCCACACCTAATAATGTTGAGGGTTTTCAGAGTTTCGGCAATGGTAATTTAATGAAAACAGGGCAATAACTATATTGTGCTCATTCTAACTTAACTAGTAGAACCGGCAAAACATGATAATCCTTTGTATTTTTGGAGTACAAGTATGACCTTTTTTCAATCATTATTTTTAATTGATGGTTTTGAGCTTCCCCTATTGCCAGTTCAACAGTAGCTGCTGGTGGGTACACAAATGCTGACCTCGAGTTCACCACAGTGCAGTTCGTAAACACTGAAACCAGGTGGTCAGTCAGCAAGTTACCGGCATCGTTATCATCATTAGAGTTAAAATTTGCATAGTTGCGATTGCGTCAAGCACGTGGCTTTAAATGATTTAGAGTTTCTAGTGTTTGTATCCACCTGAAAGCCATGACAAAGAAATACCGGCGCAAGTTAGTGCGGCTCAAGGGAGGTGTTCCCTGCACTCAACCTTCATTCAGAAAGAGACACTATTTTCAGTGTGAGTGAGGTCTCTGAAAGCAAATGAGGCTTAGGACAACCTCTGACTCAGTTAGTGTCAGGTTATACTAAATAAGTTTTAGTGCTTACTCGCACTCAATTAGTTTGAGTGTCGTTTCTGAATACGGGCCCTAGTCTGAGTGAAATAAGGAAGCAGCGCGAGGTAGATGATATGAAACAAAGGAAAAATCTTGGAAACCGAGATAAAAAGACACATCACCAGACGGTGTACAGAAAGAGGAAAGCGGGGAGAAAGATTCCCTTTTCTAACTAACACTTCCGTTTTTTGCAACTAATTCCTCAACACTTCTCTAGCTAGAGATCTTGCGTGCTACAGTGCAATGGTAACACTGACACTCTAGCAAAAGTGGCGAGGCAGAACTTGGGCTTAAATAGAGTCAGGGCCCCGGCCACAATTCATGCCAGCTGGCCAAAGAATCCGATTGTGGGCAAAACGATATCGTCCCTGACGAGAGTAACAAAGAAAGCTCGCCAGCCTCCAAAAACCATGACAGGACCCCCCCCCCCTCTAAGGGACAGCTGTGGAAGTCCCTTGGGAACCCCGGGCGCGGAACTCAGAAATGAGCGTGGGACCCACTAGTGCTCCTCAAGGCTATATCCCTCCCAGTCAACAAGAAACTGGCCCCCATGACCAACACGCCTCTCGCCAAGAATGCAGCGCACGGTGTAAACCGGCCTTCCCTCAACCATTCGCGGTGGCGGGGGGTCAGCAGGTGCCAGGACGCTAGTGCTAACTGGCTTAATCCGAGAGACATGGAATCATAGATGGATGCGTAAAGATCTCGGGATCACTGGATAGTGACTGGATTGATCTTCTGCTCTATATCGAATGGGTCAATATTGCGGGGCGCCAGTTTTCGGGATTCTACCTTCAAGGGGAGGTCCCGGGTAAACAGCCTAACTTTCTGACCGACCTAATAAGATGGGGCCAAACGCTGCCTTTGATCAGCGCCGGATTTTTGTTTGAGCCCCGAGCGCAACAGAGAAGAATGAACTCTGGTCCAAACCGACCGACAGTGACGAATAAAATGGTTGAACGAGTGAACCTCAGAATCGTTCTCAGTCTCAGGAAACAGTGGAGGTTGGTAACCCACCTGAGCTTCAAACGGGGAAAGACCCGAGGAGGAATTACTCAGTGAGTTAGGGAATACTCGGCCCATGCTAAAAATTGACTCCACGAGGATGGATTATCTGCCACTAAACATCAAAGAGTGTTTTCCAAAGACTGATTAGTACGCTCAGTCTGCCCGTTGATGTCTGGGTGGAACCCAGAGGAGAGACTCACAACGGCCCCCAACTGTTTGCAAAAAGCCCGCCAGAATCAGGCCGTTAACTGAGTGCCTCGGTTAGAGACAACATCTTGTGGAACCCCATGCAGCTGAACTGCATAGTTAATCACAAGAAGGGCTGTCTCCCGTGCTGAAGGCAGCTTGGGTAGCGGGACAAAATGAGCGGCCTTAGAAAAATGGTGAACCACGACCAGGATGACCGTGGTGCCTTCAGACACAGGCAGCCCAGTAACAAAATCCAGTGCAATATGCGCAAGGGTGCCTGGGAATGGGCAATGGTTGCAGCAGACCAGAGGAAGTGAGGTGGGAAGTCTTGTTCATAACGAGGTGTACATAACATAAAAGGGTGTTCAGCTCCCTCCAACCAGTGGCGCCACTCTTCAAGCACCAACTTGACCGCCAATAATTCCCAGTCACCAATGCTGTAATTCCGTTCCGCAGCTAACAAAGACAAGGTGGCTGCGGTCAGAAATTAGCCTGGCCCTCAAAGTGTTAAGGAGGTCCAACACAGTTTGGGCTTTGGCAATTTTGATAGGAGGTTTATGCGTGATTTTAGTGCAGTTGCTGCCCCCATCACTGCACGCCTCAGAATACCTCTTTCGCTTTTTTTTTGTGGTTTCCAGCTGCTGATGCTTCCTTTCAGGAATTAAAGTAACGTTTTAGTTCAGAGACCGTTCTGGTTTTGCCCGATCCCTCGCTCCCATTTGTGGTGGAGGTGGATGCTTCAGAGGTTGGCGTGGGTGCTATTTTGTCCCAGCGCCCCCTTTGGGATAATAATCTACCCCCATGTGCATACTTATCCTGGTCCTGGTCCGGGTCCACGAGGACCGCCCCCTTGGAAACAATAAAGCTAAGAAACAAGTTTGGGCATGAAAGACACATTTCTCGGCCTAGACAAAAAGCTTAGCGTTAAGCAGGGTCTCAAGCACACGTCTGACATGTTGTTTATGCTCTGAGAGTGTTGAAGAAAAAATCTAAATATCGTCAAGATGAACAAAAACAAATTTCTCCAACATCTCTCAGAGGACGTCAATAACAAGTGCCTGAAATACCGAAGGGGCATCAAGACCAAATATGCTTAGTGCCCATCGTGAGTGTTAAATGCCGTTTTCCATTCGTCCCCCTCCCGAATGCGAACTAAGTTATAAGCATTACGGAGATCTTGCTTAGTAAAACGTGATGCCTCCTGCAGACGTTCAAACTCAGAATTCATCATCGGAAGGGGGTATCGGTTTTTAATAGTGATTTTATTCAAACCCCTATAATCAATCGAAGGTCTCAAACCGCCATCCTTTTTTCCCCACAAAAAAAACCCCCGCTCCGGCAGGAGACATGGACAGCCGAATAAAACCATTAGCAAGAGCTTCCTGAATATATTCTCGCATGGCCTTACGCTCAGGCCCTGACAGCGAGTATAGTGAACCCCTAGGAGGAGTAGTACCAGGGTAGAGATTGATCTTGCAATTGTACGAGCGGTGAGGAAGTAAAGTTGAGGCTCGTTGTTTACTAAAAACCTTGGTGAGATCAACAAAATCATCAGGAACATGAGAAGGCAAACCAATGTTCAGGGTGGCCCCCAATTCCTCACTCTGTTCACAACATCTAAGTGACTGATTCAGAATTGAAAAAATCCTCTAAAAAGGTAATCATCCTTTGGCTGTCGCTAATCAAATTTAGGATCCCATTCCAACCCCTCCTCTGCCCGTTTTTGTAGTTTAGGAGGGTAGAATGAGACAACCTCCTCGCACTCGCTTCAGGCATCAGCTTACCCCATAGCTTGATGTCTGGGAAAACAAGTCACATGCTCTCTACAATGGGACCTAAATTGGCGCCCCTGTGGACGAGAGGATTATTCTGTTCCCTCTAAGTGATGGAGTGTATATGTTCCCGTAGCCAAGAATGCCCTAAAACAATGGGAAAAACAGGGGAACTGATAATAAAGAACCAAACCTCCTTCAAATGGCCACCAAAGGAAATTAACATATTTAGCGGTTCAGAAACCTTGGTTATAACTCCAGTGGGTGACCGTCCAAAGTTCTCACAGAGCTGTGAAGGAGGACAAGTGGGAACGGAGTGCCTCCTGGCCCACTCAACATCCATGAAACAATTCATGGTGCCCGAATCCACGAACGCTTCAACGATAACTCTCTTGCTCCCCACAGTCAGTTCAACAGGGATTAGTGTTTGGAAGGGAAATTAGGTCTGCCCCTCTAGCACCCCCAAACCGCTACAGGGATTTTCCTGTTTCCCTGAAGCTTCAGGCAACGTGGACAGGTATGACAAGATTTATTACAATTAAAGCAGATTATTCTTCTGCGAGCAGGTTTGTGAGTCCGACTCTCAAACCAGCTATCAACCTGCATGGCTTCAACCGGAGTAGAATCTTCAGTGGGTGAAATAGGAACCGCACACTCACCACTAGCAGCCTTGGCCCCATTGGCAGCAAGAGGCAATCTGTTTAGTTTCTCCCTGTTAGGTTCACGGATATTTCTGTTTAATCTGGGACAGAATATTGCCTGACTGTTCCTAATACGGGATGTCTCTTCTGTTATAATAACATATATTATATTAACTCAGATATTACTGAGTTAGTGAGCCATACTTGTTCCTTATAAGCTGTGGAAAGTGTTTATATTAGGTTGCAAGCTTGAAAGTGGGAACTGCTAGCTTTTAATTACAAGGTGAATGCTCAGATTGTTAAATAAGCAGTTCCTTTAATGAGTTTCTGTGCTGGCTTGTGGGACTCTGAAGAGAAATGGACAAAACTCCAAACTTCATCATGGAGAAAAGGCATGTTTTGTGTTTGGAGAGGTTAATGGTGACCGCTGGTGTCCAAATGCACCTATATTGATAAACTCACAGTAAATTCAACCAAAAAAATCATTATTGTCCCCCGCGCGCGGAACGCGCGAAGCGGCGGGACATAGTATTCACGACCGTCCGTACGTCCGTACGTCCTGAATCCTTGTCTGCGAGATACCTCAAGAACGAATTGACGGATTTCCTTCAAATTTTGTGTCAACATGTATTAGGGTGATACCCCGGCGCCAGTCGATTTCGGTGACCTTCGCGTCACTCTCAAGGTCACACCGAGACATTGTGCATTTTCACACTGATAGCCTTGTGGCGGGGGACAAAGACACGTTAGTGGCAAATACTTGTTTCAAATTGAATTTCATGCCTCAAAAGTTGATTTGTGTAGAATGTATTATTATTTTATGATTTGACAGTGCATCATTTTGAGGAATCTTAGACTTTGGAGAGCCACCTGGATAGCTGTCTCATTTGGGTCCTAGAGAGTAGGTAATTTAGTATTTAATTCTCAGATATACTTGTGTTTAATGAGTTTTTTGATCCCAGAAATGTTTAGTTTAACTCCCAGCCATTTTTCAATTCTCAGTATTATTATTATATTTTTATTATTTTTTTATTATTTCAATGCTGAATTTTCATGAAGATTTTTTATGTTATGCTTTTTATCTACCAAAATCATGAAAATAAACTGAAATATGATTGAATTCTAGATTCTAGATAGTTCAAGTGTTCTGACTTAGTTGAACTATTCGTTTCCTGTCAGTGAAGCTGCAATTATGAATTATAAAGCCTCAAACAAGGTATCACATAATTATCCAGATTTGGCTTCAGCACAAATGGGTTAAATAAGGCAACACATACATAGCCAGATTTGGCTTCTGAGCAAAGGGGTTAAGAAATGAAACGCTACTCACTACATCAGGTAGGGTCAAATAACTTCTTGTCAGCTCAAACACACTGTATTAATCACTACAGGGATCATCCACTGGAAGGCCCCATTTACTTTTTAAATCCAGGTAGTGGTTTTTTTTTTTGGCCTGGCTGTGTATTTGATCTTTTTTACCTGGCCCCTCCCCTATCTCTGATTGCCTTGTTTTAATATTCAGTGAACAATTTTATGTGAAAAGATTAGTCTGGTCAATAATAGTTTATATTTAATGTACTGTATGCACTACACCAATACTGCCCTGCAAAGGCTAAGTGCAGTTACTATGCAATAAACTAAACAGTAAAAAATGGCTTCAGAGTTTGTTTGCTGTCCCACCAAATAAATAGTCAGCACTTCTATGATAGATTATGATTAACTGACTCACCATGGTATAATTTCTATCCAAATAAATACTGACCTCAATATACTTACAGGTCCAAAACTGTGTAACTTACATTTTGCCCAATATGTAGTTACTGCACTTAGGCTTTGTAGGGCAGAATAGTAGTCAGACATTTTAACACCACAGAAAATGGCACATAGATCGTAGTTGAGCATTCTGTGATTTGGATTAAAATTTGCCCACCCCAAAACTCTGATTGTCCCCCCTAATCTGAGCAGTCCTGAACTGGACCTGATAACAAATAAGGCTAAGGACCTTCCTCAATCATGTTGCCTTCAGGAAACAAACCAGATTGCAAGTTGACATTGATGCAATGTTGTTTCCTCATCCGAATGAACTTTTAGTTAAGGGTGGAATGTCAATGCTGAAAGAACTTAGGATTGACTTCTAACTGTCATTGAAAGCATTTGTGAGATTGATTGGTATGTATTTATCTGTGGGTAAATTATCAGATTTGATTTGAGTTTTATTAGAAATGGCATTTGGAAATAGCTTGTTTTCTATTTGACAGTTTAGTGAAAGTTTTGGTTTTGGATTTTGAACTTTGGTGCTTCTGTAGTCTGGTCTGGTAAACTACATTATACTGCTGAAAGAGCCATTGCCATCATCAGGGAATACCATTGCCATGAGGAGTCATGTTTGGTTTGCAATAATGTTTAAGAATGTGATATGTGTCCAAGAAACATCCATACAAATGCCAGGACTCAATGTTTCCCAGCAAATTATTGCCCAGAGCATCACGCTGCCTCTGCCACTTTGTCTTCTCACAGTGCATCCTGGTGCAATCTTTTCCTTTATTAAATCTCCTGTGATCTGGAAAAACCAAGTAAGTTTATCAGTGGCAGAAATCTTGCATTTGAACAAAATTTTTTTATTCCGAACAGAAAAAATATGATTGAAACTTTACTTTTAAAGTTCAAATGACACTAATAGCTAGGGTTTTAAGATTTTCACAACTCTTAACTAAAAAAGCACTCAGAGCGCAGAACCTCCGCCAGGGGGCAGCAAAGCCAAAAGCACGGTGATTGGAACTCCGGCCCATTGGAAAGACTTGAAATCTTGAACTTTGGCGTATATCTCAGCAGTACTTTGGCCTAGATATTCCAAAATTTAATCACCTCTTCCTTGAGTTAATACCCACCTACCCTGACAATTTCGTCAAAATCCGGCCATAGGTTTTTGAGTTATGTTGTTCACAAACAAACCAACAAACAAACGGCACCGAAAACATATACCTCCTCGGCAGAGGTTAATTACTGCGAATGAAGGATAAACTCAGTTTCTACCAAAAGTGACACTCGTGCTTGGTTTTTCCAAATCACAGGAGAAATGCACTTAGACTTGGCCATCCACATCATCTAAGTGAAAGTCCACACTTATTTCTTTTCTTATGCCTGAAATAGGACAAATGTACGTATAGGCAAAATTTTTGAGATTTTGAATTGACACCCAAGTTAACCCCAAAATTAATTTCTTGTTTTAACTTTTGTTAAATTATGGTAGTCCAGTAATTTTCAACTTTTCAAACATGGAAATCATGCAAAGTTAACCATGGAGCATTCCATTAACAGGGATGGCAACAGAGGTTGAGGATTTCAGCTGAAACCTAGCCGGAGGTCTGCCAGGTCCAGGGCAGAGCCCGTTAGGCAGTTTTGAGCATTTGTGTATTAATTAGAAGTCATGTACACTATCAAGAACTAGATACAGAGACATATTGCCATACTAAAAAAAAACCGGGGCTTACTTGTTATTCATGTCTTTTCAGTCTCTGTGCATGTTCCATAATTGCAATACAACCACGAGAACCATAGTTCATCAAATGATTGCAGTATATACAAAGCACTTTCCCTGGCACATTGCACTTCTTCACAATGTTCGCTAAACTTTCCGAGACTTCTTCGAATTTACTTCTGATTTTTACCTTGACGGCAGCAACTTAGTCAAACTTTACCATCCGAACTATTTCTTACATCCTTGTCGATCTCTTTGATCAACAAATCTTTATTGCGTGTGAGAATTTTCACCATTTTGCCAGAACACTCGAAAAACTCAACTACATTTCAAGAACTCGCAAATTTGCCTCCACAGAAACATTACCTCGGAAAGTATGGGTGCTGCAACAACCCAAAATTTATTTATCCCAGATTTAATTAATTAAAGCACACGGTCGTTATTTCAATCTACCTGCCACCTTTAAAAGGACTGAGGTCTAATTAAGTATTGAGACAGTGATAACACCAGCAAAGTGCAGTCTCTATAAATGCACGTTTGAGGCTGTTCATGTTTGCGAACTGAAGCTCCATTATGTTTTAAGCTGAAATCAGATATCACACAGGCCATATAGCAAATCATAGTTCATATTTTTAGCAATCTATTGAAAATATTGGTCAAGACGTTAGTAAGTTGCATGTGAAATAAGTTGAATCATCAGAGTGAGCAGAGCGACATTACGCGGCAAACAAAGGCATACTCTTCACGAAAGATTACTGGCCAGTGCAGAGCTATGTTGACTTCGGACTATGTCTGAAATATGCATTTTTTTTTGCAAGGGGATGGGTCTTAGCTGGCCTAGCTAGTTAATTGGCTATTGTGTGCTCATCCCTAATCATGCTAGCCAACAGAGGGAATTTGATCATTTTCGGTGTTACGTTTATTAGGTTTACTGACTCATTCAGCACACGGTGGGAAGCATAGCCAGGTTCAATAATTACTTATTCTTCAAACGATATTTCAGTCAACCAGGTAAGTGTGTATTTGTTCATTTTATGAAAAAGTCTGAAAAAAAGAGGGACTCAAAATATTAAGCATGCAGCTTCCTGTGAACTGTTGCGATATATTGCTGTTTACTGTTACTATGGTGTTATACACCATAAGAACCTACAACCACTCCATCGTGAAGTCACACCGGCCGGTAGACCATATTTTATCATAGTTATATTTGCAATGGTAATGTTGTACCTGCCCGCAACCCCCCCTCCCCCCCAAAAGGAAGAAAATCCGCGTATCCTCAGAGAATTGCCATCCCTGCATTAAGTTCAGAACTTGAGGTGTGTTACGCAATTTCAGGTGTAGGACACCTCTGATTTGAGAGCATTTTAGTCTCCAGTTAGAAATAGTCATCGTCTAGCCATGACATAACAGGTGGAAACTGCTTTTTAAAAAGTTTACCTGCGTACATTCCCCCACAAAGAGTGCTTTAATGTGAGAAAAGTGCGTTCAAATATTTGACTGGTACGGTAAAGAATTGTTATTGGGTCCAATTACTCCACCAGCTGGGCTAAGAAATACTGATTTTCCCCCTTTCCTTCACCTGGGCGTATATTGAGGTAAACTGGCTGTACTAATATTTTACTTTATCACATAAGAGAAACAACAACAAACCCAGCAAACACCCAACACTCTCGCAACATTGTTGCCATTGTAGTGGAAATGATAACACATTGAAAAAAAAGAAAGATTGAAGATACATGGTGAAAATGATCTGCGTTAGCAGCAGAAGTGTGAGCATCCTCAGCTTTTGTAACCCAAATGCGGTATTCTCTGGTCACATTTCTGTATTGCTAATGTTTGTCCACTAGATGGAAGCAATGCACTATGCATTGTGCACACGCGTCCATTTCAAGAAAATACAAATATAAAATTTAAGGCAGATTACAGGTGCGCGGTGAATTTTCTAAATTATGGGGAACATTATTAAATACTTCCTCAGAATGTAATAAATAGGCCCACTTATTAGGCAAGAAAAAGGACAATGATTTTCAGGCATGTTCAGAGGAGATCAAGCAAACTCCTTCTGGTTGCACAAACATTTTGGAAACAATGACTCCATTATTTCCAGGCCAGTAAGACAGTCAGACTGGTTCAGTGAGACAAGTACTGGCCAGCATTGGTATGAAATGATGCTGATATGCAAATACTTTCATGATTCCCATTTTACCCCTCGCACAGCATATTCATTTGGTAGCCTTTTTTTTTTTTGCATTTCTCAGATGGATGTGGTCTACTGCTGAAGTGCCCAGAATAAAGATTTGTTCAGAACATAAATTACCAGCAGTTGATTTTCAGCTAGTTTTCCTCACAGTGAGGATTTCGCTACCATTGACATGCCCATGGGTGCCGTCAAGGTAGTGTTCAGGAGACCAAGGTTATCATAAATATCAAGGAATGTCAGAGCAGAATATATAAAAATCAACCCAGGTAGATATTCGAAGGCTCTGGAACTTAAAGCTAATTTAAATGGGTGTTTTTTCACTCTGGTGGGAAAACAAGTGTGAGCGACTGCCATGAGCCCAGTAAAAATAAAGATAAAAATACAGAGGATTGATACACTGTACTGTAAGAAGAAATGGAAACCCATAAAATCATGAAAAGAGACAAAAAACTATAGAAACATTAAGGTTAGGGCATTGTCATCTTGTGGCCCTTACGCTATTACAGCTATTCAAAAAAGCCAAACATAAAAACAATTTCTGCTCATCCAACTTTTTCATACATATAATTTCAGGAACTTGCTGTATTTGATCTTTATTTTGTTGGCACAATCAAATAATTTTGATTGATTAATCAAATAATTGATTATCAATTGATTATTAAATTAACTGACAAATATTTTGATAATTGATTAATCACTTGAGTTTTTCGAGAGAAAAAAGTCTAAATTCTCTGATTCCAGGTTCTTAAATGTCAATATTTTCTGGTTTCTTTACTCCTCTCTGACAGTAAACTGAATATCTTCGTTGTGGATTAATCAAGACATTTGAGAACATTGTCTTGAGTTTTGGGAAATACTCATCAACATTTTATGGATCAAACTACCAATCTTTTAATCGAGTAAATAATAGTAAGCTTAAGCGACTGTGAACATAATCAGTTATAGTTAAATAATCAATTATAGTTCCAGCTCTACATTATTCAAGAAACTGCACATTTGAAGCTGTTGGCATTCGTGGCCCTTCCCTCCTATTCTTTCCCCCATAGGTAGAAAAGTTTTGTCACTTAGTTGTTCAGAAACTTGGAACCACATTTGAAGCTGTTAATGGAATGATTATATGATAGTATTTGGTGTTTGAAATGTTTTGTTATCCAGCTGTGCAGAAAGCTGCACATTATTCTTCAAGAAACTTCCACATTTGAAGATGTTGGCATCCTCTCCTCTCTCGCCTCTCCTTTCCCGCTCCTCTTCTCGTTTCCTCTCCCCAACAGCAATGCCATAGAGAGGAGGAAAGAAGGTGTGGGGGGGTGGGGCTCAAATGCACATTTGAAGTGTTGAATACACTTTTTTGTGAAGAGTCTATGATGACATCAATGGCCGTAAAGACCATTGAGGACACCAAGGTCCGGACCGCGGTTGATTGCGCCTGCATTTTCGTTTTTTTCCCCTCACTCTACCCGTTTATTCAGCAAATCTTGTCTGTGTGTGTGTGTATGTGAGTGAGTGAGAGAGAGTGAGAGATCCTGCATCCTCATAGTGCTTGTGTAGGCCATTGCGTCATTCCAGCAGGCTGCAGGCCTGCGTGCACGACGTCCTTATTTCGGCCCCATATTGACCGATCGTCACCGAAACCAGCGTCTACAGTGGGCAAACAGGCACCAGAATTGGCGACTACGACAATGGCACGGTGTCATCTTTTCTGACGAGTCACGATTTCACTTAAGGAACGCAGATGGCCGTATACGTGTTTGGCGGAGATGTGGTGAACGTTATAACGCCGATTGTGTCGTTCAAACGGACCGTTGGGGTGGAGGCAGCGTTATGGTGTGGGGTGGAATAAGCTACCGTCACAGAACCCCTCTCTATATCTGCAGAGGAAGGGTGAACGGCGTCTACTACCGGGACCAGGTGCTGCAGAACCATGTTGTGCCGTTCTTCAACCAACACCACGATGTCCAGAGGTTCTAACAGGACAACGCTAGGGCACACACTGCAAGGGTGTTTATGCAGTGCCTTGCACAGCAGAACATCCCCGTGCTTCAGCAGCCAGCTCTGTCACCCGACCTCTCCCCTATCGAGCTCTTATGGGATGAAATTGGACGACGTCTTTCACGTCGACGCCAGATGGACAACATCCGAGAACTTGAGGTTGCCCTTGTTCAGGAGTGGAATGCTATCCCTCAGAACACTATCCAGAGACTGATCAACTCCATGCGACGACGATGCACCGCACGTGTCAATGCAAATGGCAGTCACACCCGTTATTGACTTTCCTGTTTGACCCCTACACCAGTTAAACCTCTCTCGCGCATTAACATTATCGTGAATGAAATTGAATTATGTTTACATGTCTTCTTTAATCATTCATTATCTCAAATTCATCATACGTGTATACTTCACATATCAATCCTTGGAGCTATTCCAGATTTCGTGAGTGGTGCGTTTTCATTGGTACTCATTATGTCTATTCATTGATTGTCGTCAATCGAAATCAATTTGAATTGAAAAACTTTTCTTATTGTATCAAATATTGCCATTCAATAAAAATATGGCTTAATCTAGCTTAATTAATTACAAAAATTAAATTTAAATAAATTTAATTTTTTTATGTCGTCCCACCACTAATTTTAAAATTAGACAGAGATAACCCGAGTAAATACAAAATGTAGTTTTTAATTGATGATTTTGTTTATAAAGTAAAAAAAAACCAAAAAACCATACAAACCTACATGGCTCTATGTGAAAAAGTTATTGCCCCCTAAAGCTAATCGCTGGTTGTGCCACCCTAAACGACAACTGAAATACAATTACTGGCAATGAGTCTTTCACATCACTGAGGAAGAATTTTGGACCACTCTTTTTTGCAGAATTGTTTTAAGTCAGCCACACTGGAGGGTTTTTGAGCATGAACGGCCTGTTTAGGGTCATGCCACAGCATCTCAATCCACAGCATTTTTTAAGTCCAGACTTTGAATAGGGCACTCCAAAACCTTCGATTTATTATTTTTTTTAGCCATTCAGAGGAGGAATTGCTGGTGCGTTTCAGATCATTGTCCTGCTGCATAGCCCAAGTGCAGTTGAACTTGAGGTCACCAACTGATGGTTGGACATTCTCCTTCAGGATTTTCTGGCAGAGAGCAGAATTTATGGTTCCATCAATTACGGCAAGTTGTCCATGTCCTCAAGCAGCAAAGCAGCCCCACATCATCACACGACCACTATCATGTTTGACTGTTGGTATGATGTTCATTTTATGAAATGCTGTGTTAATCTTACGGCAGATGTAACAGGACGTATATCTTCCAAAAAGTTCAACTTTTGTCTTGTCAGTCCACAGAATATTTTCCTAAAAGTCTAGGGGATCATCAAGATGTATTTTGGCAAATGTGAGATGAGCCTTTGGGCTCTAATTTCCTGGCGCAGCGCAGGTGGCGTAGCCAGATGCAGCCCACGCAGTGGTAATTTCGTGAGGTGCAACACCGTGCGCAGACGAACGTGCGCCGAGATGGGTGTGGCGGCGTAGTAGGGGGAGGTGTCACTTATTCTTCAAGACGCAGTAACAATTTCGTAGAAAAAGTCTTCCCTGCAGTTGCGCAGAAAGCTCGCCAGCTCCAACCTGGTTCACTTTCTGTGCAGTGGTAATTTGGCTGACCGGCGCGTAGTGCACACATGTCACCGAAACCTCACAGGCAGGTTTCCAGAATGTCAGGCACATTTTAATACAGTGCATAATCACAGCAACCACTGTTTAATGTAACTATCTGAATCAGCACATAAATTATAGTATCTATATCGATTATCCTGATGTCAGATCAAAGGCAGTTGGCACGCGTGATGGAAACTCAACCTGACTTAATCAACGCAACTGAATCAGTGATGCAAATTAATGACTTCACATCTTTCTCAGCCTACCACAAACTCCCTCGGCATCAGGCAGTGCGTATACAATGCTTTCGTTCTATGCTCGGTAAAGCCGCTTGCACAATGGACGTGAAACAAATATTTCGCACGACTGATTACAGTCAGAGTCAATGCAAAGAGCTATCGACTTTTCTTGGTCTTTTTATTCGGCTGTTTTCTTCCTTTGAAGATGGACAACAGCCTTTAATCGGTGTTTCTTTTGAAATTAAGTCAGATGGATCGAACAGATTCACGCTTTATTTCCACAGTAGAGATAAAATAGTGCTTGCAATCAGAGAGCAAATCAATTCCATGACCATTGACAGTGTGAATAAATTATCGCATGCACGATTAAGACTGTCCGACTCGAAATGCAAAATACTCCATGTCCAGCACCGAGCAAAATATAAAAGTATTGATATGAGAACAGATTTAAAACAGAATAAAGAATAAAAATACATATAGCTACATCACCAACCAACAGAACATCCAAAAGAGATGACCCGCAAATAAATTAATCGCAGTGTTCATTGGATGTTCTGTTGTTAAAATGTTACTTTTTATTCTTTATTTCATTATCAATCTGTTCTAATTGTCCTATTTTTATTTATTTTTTTGGCTGTCAGACAGGGAGGCATTGTACATTGTCTCGCGCCAATGTCGACTCACTTTATTGAGCAGAGCTTAAACAGAAACATTGATTGAAATTCTCGGTACTCATCTTGAAGAACTTATCAAAAAATTCACGTTTAATATCTAAAAGAGTTAGTAGATTTGAAGAAATTTAAAAAAAAAATAGACAGTCGAACACGGAGATATATTAAAACCCTGTCAGACTTTCGGACACAAGACACTGCTTTCAACGCAGTCTGTCGAGCAAAAAATTCGTTTTGCGTCCAGTGTGCAAGCGGCTTAATACTGGGCTACTATTATTGTCAGTTAGGTTCTATCGTTGTTCGTGGGGGAAAGGAATACAGCCTGATTGCTATGATCTCGTACTGAGTTAAGATCACATATTGAAAATAAATGTGTAAAGTATCTTGCATTGTTGTCCATGCCTGTTAATCCCAAATTTTTAAGCAGCAACAGGCTGTAATAATAGGAACATTCTATCCATCGTTTCTCTTGCCAATGAGCAATATTTGACTCGGCTATGTTATACCCAAACACGCCTTCTTTGCTAACTTGCGCTAGAAGGAGTGACAGAGGCGGGACAGAGGAGTACTTGCGCCAGGCAACGCCGGGCACGAAATTGCAACATACGCCTGGACACACCCCGTTGGCGCGGCGCACCCCCCATTCGCCACGCCTGCGCCTGCGCCTGGTCTACGAAACTAGAGCCCTTAGTGTTCTTCTTGGTCAGCAGCAGTTTTTGCCTAGGAACTCCCCCGTGGATGCCATTTTTGCCCAGGCTCTTACTTATCGTTGAATCATGAACGCTGACTTTAACTGAGGCAAATGAGGCCTGCAGTTCCTCAGATGTTGTTCGGGGTTCTTCTGTGACCTCTTGGATGAGTCATCGATGCACTCTTGGACTGAATTTGGTAGGCCGGCCACTGCTGTGAAGGATCACCTATTGTTCCAAGTTTTCTCCATTTGTGGATTATGGTTCTCACCGTAGTTTGCTGAAGTCCCAAATCTTTAGAAATAGCTTTGTCACCCGTTCCAGACTAACATATGTCAATGACTTTGTTTCTCATCTGTTCTTGAATTTCTTTAGATCGCGGCATGATGGGTTGCTTTTTGAGATCTTTTAGCCTACTTCACTTTTTCAGACAGGTTCTAATCAAGTGAGCGCTTGGTTCAATAGATCTGGCAGTCATCAGGCCAGGGTGTGGCTATTGAAGTGGTACTAAAAAAATGTGGTTAATCGCAGTTAATTCATGATTTAATGGGGGGGGGTGCAATTACTTTTTCACATAGGGCCAGGAAGGTTTGGATAGCTTTTTTCCCTCAATGAATGAAATCATTTAAAAACTGCACATTTTTTATTTACTCAGGTTATGTTTGTTTTATAGTAAACTTTGTTTGATCTGAAACATTTAAGTGTGGCAATTTAATTATGACGTTTAATACGTTTAATAATTTAATCCATATTTATACATGCCAGTTCATGGATGGTTTTTTGACACTCCCGGCAACGATAGAGAAAAAAACAGTTAAGCATAGTTAAGCGTAGTGAAAGCCTCCGTAGCTTAACGTAGCCTAACGTGGCTCACCGTAGCGATCCGTGGCTATCTGTAGAACTAACTTGGCCATTAACGTGAGAAAACTGTGTGCGGATTATCTGTTGGGCATGTTTAAAAGAGAGCCACGGTAGCGGGCATTTTTATTTAGGTAGCAGTAACTTTTATGAAGTTACGCATAGTTTACCGCTGTAACAACTGTAGCCTATTGCCGCTACATGTAGCGTACCCGGCAATCAACAAATTTGCTGCGAATCTATGGGCAACTATGTTAAACTACGGCTGTCAGTATGTATAACTGCAGTGTAGTAGGCTAGCCTGTACGTCATTGAAGTACGTTACAGTACGGTAAAATACGTTCACGTCTGAGCTACAGTAATACCCCCCTACGTATAGCTATGGAGGGTAATGTATGTGTGACCACCCCAGTACAACATTTTCCAGAAAGTTCCTGTCATATTTGAATTTTTCTGAAATATTGGACTTTTACCTCTTTTTACGCACAAAGTTTTGAGGAGTGACTGAGTTTAACTTTGTTTTATTTCACCTTTCATTCAAACATGCACCAGTAAGTGTTTGACTGCAGGATTAAGGTTAAACACACATGAAACATGACACAGAGACATGACTGCACACTGCTCTGAATAATATCTTATGTTTAAGGTGTCTCTGTGATTACTGCTCAGTGCGTTTGAAAAGATACACACTACTGTTTATTTACACAAATGGATGTTGAACGTTTGTACTCATAGAGTATATAGTGCATAGTATGCAATTTCGGGCGTAGCCAAGGAGGCTGCCAGGCCCGGCACTGTTGTATGCTAATAGAATAATGGTTGACTACTTGAGCAGCTGGAGGACATCAGAGGGGAAGTCAGAAATAAAGTAAGACCCCAGTTTCACACAAAGCAGTGTTCAAAGTCATAAAGTGGTGCTTATCAACAGTGAGACACGCTGTCCATAAACACTCGACTCCATGGGTGAGTCTGATGACAGGGAATAGGCTAACGTTACAGTTTCAAAGTCCTTGTCTCCGCGGGGTCCGGTTCCCTGCAAACTGTGGTCTGCTCTGTCAGCCCCCGGGTGGTGAGTGCTAAATCCAGTAAGAACACTACCTCTATACGACCTTGGTGAGCACAAACAATCATTAATTTAGCAGCTAACGTTAGTTTTTATTGTAAAGATAGCGGCTACATCAGTAGAGCACAGTTGATGCTAATGTTATCACCACACTAAACATGGCATCCCTCAAAGGTTGCAGCCCTTGAATTGGGGCCAGGGGCGAATGCAGCCCGCTTTGACTGGGGGTGCAGTGAAAATTTCACTGGGGTTTAATGGTACACAGTGGTGGTCTAGTCTAGTGGTCGGTAGACTGAGGCCTACTCCCACCAAACCCAGCCCAGTCCTCATGGACAATGGCTTCCAGTTCACTAATATTCGAGGGTTTCCATGCTGTGTTCTTCAAATCCTACCAGAGATTTTTTTATGGGATTCAAGTGAGGCGACTGTGATGGGCACTCTTGAATCTTCCCAGACTTCTTCTGAAACCAAGCCTTGGTGGATGTTGAGGTATGCCTAGGATCATTGTCCTTTTGGCAGGTCTAATGATACCCAAGCGTCAGCTTCCCTACAGACAACATTACATTTTATCCTTGGATATCCTGGTACTTGACTGAATCCATCAGCTGCAGAGCATCAAAAAGCCCCCCACAATTCTTCATAGTAGGCAGGGTGTGCTTTTCAGCATATGCTTCTTATTACTCCGGCAGACATACCACTGATTCATAAGCCCAAAATATTCCAGTTTTGTTTCATCACTCCACAGAACAATATCCCCAAACGAGTCTTGCTGCGGGTCTCCTGCAGTCACTTGAGGGTTTTTGACCACCTGTCTCCTCAGGAATCTGGTGACAGCCATTGATAGCTTCCTCTTTCTGCCACATCCTGGTGCTGTTGCCACTCTTCCTTTAACTCTGAACTTGCGAACTATGCTTCCAACTGTATCTCTACTAAAATTCAGTGCCTGTGCTACCTTTTAGCACCCTTTTCCTTGTTTGTGCCAGGCAATGATCTCCTCTGTTAGCTTTTTGGACAAGTCTTTTGGCAGCCATATTTGTAATATGCAAACAATTATCACTGCCAATAAACCCTTAGCGAGTGCAAGTATTTGATGATTTGATGATGTATTCTATCTCAAGCAAACCTAATACAGCTAATTAAGCTCTGGATTAGCTGCATTAGGTGTGCTTGAGACAACACCTAATTTGCAAATATGTTCTTATTAGGAATTCTATTCAGGGGGTTGAATAATTTTGAAACTGCAGCAGTCATTAAAAATGGTATTTTGTATTTTGTAAATATGGAGAAACCACTGGTAATTTTAGTTGTATTCAGCTATTTAAAATGTTCTTGTTTAAGGTTGAATAATTTTGTTGGCAACAGTATATATTTACATGGTATTTCATATTCAAAATGTTCAGAATCTGTTAGTATATTAACATTTCCATTTAGCAGACCCTATTATTCTATAAGAAGAGGTCAGGGGAACACCAGTTGCAGGATCCAGAAGTGTTTATTAAACACAAGACACTAAGGGAAAATCGGCAGACATGCTGGAAACAAAACACAGTGCACAAGCACTGAACAAATGGGAAAACTAAAGTATTCTGGCAAAGGCAGGGGGAAAACAGAAATACTCTCTCCAAGAGTGGCTACACTAGAAAAACAAAAACTGAACCTAACTATACTGACGGACACATTGGGAGACTTAACCACGGGGCAGACAAGACAAGGGCGCAGCAAACTATAAGACTCGGGAATCATACAAGGAGAAACTCGAGAGACAGTAAGAGCTGAGATTTCACCAAGTAGAACAGAGTCAATACGAGGATCCGTCTGACGACCGCTCTCCTAACTCTGCCACATATAGTCACGAGAGGAGGCGGATACTCGGAATGCAATCTCGGAAGGAAACAGATACACATGGGATTAATAAACAATTACACGAAAACCAGGTTAACAAAAGCACCACAAGAGAAGCAAAGGAAAGCATAGTTTTAAACGCAGTTATTCTGAGACAGCTTAGGCAGAATGCACGAAAGCTAGGAAACACATGCACTCGCTAATGAGTTAATTAAGGTTAATACTATGTGACGAAATATTTACAATCACCCTCAAATAATTGCTGGTTAGTACGGGTTAGTAATTATCTTATCAGAGAACGCATTCACTCAGAGTTTCGCGAGACCCGGAATTAAACACAGGAGGAAGCAATGAATGAAATACCAGAGCCGAAACCGAAAGAGGAAACGTGATTGGGCGACAAGACGCAGACATGCTGAAGGCAGTCACGCGACATCACTGGAGTTAGGCAGAGAGGGAGTGGATCGTCAGACAGCAGAAATGAATGCTGAAATATAAAACGAAAGTATGGCACAAGCACAATTAAACACGAGACAACACACTGAAGGTAGAATCATAACATATTCAAAGCGACTTGATGATGAAAGCATTGCAAGCTACAATGAAGAATTTCTAGAAAACAAAGGAGTATCTACACACAACCAAAAGAGGACAGTGCTAAGTTTAAGTCCTAGTGAAGTCGAAGTGGAATGAGAGAATTACAGAGAAAAAAACTAATAATTGATAGATTTTCTATGTTGCACCTATCAGTTTTAATTCAAAACCCTGATGTGTCAGCATGATCAGATTTAATTTTAATCTGAAGCAACATTGAATTTGCCAGGGTTTCAACAATCTTATTTTGCGTATTATGAGAAGTATACTTTGCATTTTGAGGTATACTACTGGGGATCTCTCTAAGCTTAGCATCCTTTGTAAGTGTGTACTCAAACAGCTTCAGGAAAAGCCCTGTAGAGAAATCATCATTCATAGACAGAGGGCTCCCAGAGATTCCACGGAAGGGCAACTCTGGGCAGAAAAAATCTGGGGCGGCGTAGCCCAACCCTGCACCCCCCTGGATACGGCCATGATTGGGACACAGCTTGTATCACCACAGGTAAAAAAGAAAATTAGTGAAGCTACACTTCAGATATGAGAGTTTACAATTTTGTTTTAGAACAGTTGAAGTAGTTTTTCCGACGAATATCGGGATGGCGGTAAAGTTGTGCAAAACATCCTCAAACTGGTGCAGTGCCTGTTAACGCTAAACAAATGAGGGCTCACTCTTGGGGCGCCGCTAATTATTTCGGCCTATGACTGGAAATCGAGCCCCCCCCTCATATACAGCACACCCACGCACGCACACCCACACACACACCCACACACACACATAGTGTTGTGGTTTTCATTCAAACATATTTTCGTATCATGAGGTTCCCCCATCCTCAAGCAATTGGAGAGAGACAGATTCTTCAGAGAATTAGGCTTTATTGTGTCATGTTGATAAATGTAAAGCTGCGTTCTTTTTGCGCAAGAAGAACTGATTTCCCAACTTTCACAGCCGGGTTTTATACCTTTATCACAGGAAATATCTTTCAAATATGGTCTTTCCGCTTCTCATTCTCGCACTGCAATTGGACAGGCAACTCTGAAACCCTGTTAGCTAACCCTTCAGGAATTCAAAGCAAAGATACGCATGCACATCACTTCAAAGGAGTGGACACTTACAGCCAGGGACATGTACAGACATGTACACTGGCAAGAGATGAACATGATATACAGACAAAAGAAAAGATATATGTTCAGGGCCGCTGACAGCCTTGGCCGGGCCCGGGACAAAATACTCTGAATGGGCCCCGCCCCCACCTACTCACCCCAACCACCGGTCCATCGACTGTATATAAATTTGGACGAAGCAACCGTGACGTCACCCATTAGTTTCAGCATACCATAAAGGAAGCCTTGATTTTGGCAATTTGAATTGCGCAATGTTGTCATTTTGAAACCGGATGTGATTTCTATTGGACGAGAGCGAGAATCCAGATCCGGGGAAGGACGTGAGAGGTGGATATGACCATATCGGACAAGGACCAGAGGATAGCCAGGCCTTTAGAGCATATTCTGACTTTATTCTTTATTCTCGTCTACTTGGGACCATACTTTACAAAAATGAACATTATGATATATCAAAGGAGACTTAAAACTTGCTATAGCTACCATAAGATAATGTGAAAAATCAGGTGGGAAAGTAGGGTCATTTTCTCATAGTCTTCTATAGCACTGAACTTCTTTCAGCAACCCCCGACGTCGTCATCTGCTGGCCATCAAATAGAATGCCATTTTACGGTACTTCCGTATGGGCTTTTTTCAGACCGGTGTGCGTCCATCTTTTTCACAGTATATGCTCCGGTCCCATTAGCGCGATAAGGAACGGAACATTTTAAACATACAAAACCCAAAACCAGTGAAGTTGGCACGTTATGTAAATCGTAGATAAAAACAGAATACAATGATTTGCAAATCCTTTTCAACTTATATTCAATTGAATACACTGCAAAGACAAGATGTTTAATGTTCAAACTGAGAAACTTTATTTTTTTTTTGCAAATAATCACTAACTTAGAATATAAAGGCAGCAACACATTGCAAAAAAGTTGGCACAGGGGCCTTTTTACCACTGTGTTACATCACCTTTCCTTTTAACGACACTCAGTAAACTTTTGGGAACTGAGGAGACCCATTTTTGAAGCTTTTCAGGTGGAACTCTTTCCCATTCTTGCTTGATGTACAGCTTAAGTTGTTCAACAGTCCGGGGTCTCCGTTGTCGTATTTTACTCTTCATAATGCGGCACACATTTTCAATGGGAGACAGGTCCAGTACCCGCACTCTTACTACGGAGCCATGCTGTTATAACACGTGCAGAATGTGGCTTGGCATCGTCTTGCTGAAATAAGCAGGGGCATCCATGAAAAAGACTTTGCTTGGATGGCAACATATGTTGCTCCAAAACCTGTATGTACCTTTCAGCATTAATGGTGCCTTCACATATGTGTAAGTTGCCCATGCCTTGGGCTCTAATACACCCCCATACCATCACAGATGCTGGCTTTTGAACTTTGCGCCTATAACAGTCCGGATGGTTCTTTTCCTCTTTGGTCTGGAGGACACAAAATCCACAGTTTCCAAAAACAATTTGAAATGTGGACTCGTCAGACCACAGAACACTTTTTCCACTTTGCATCACTCCATCTTAGATGAGCTTGGGCCCAGTGAAGCCGGCGGCGATTCTGGTTGCTGTTGATAAATGGCTTTTGCTTTGCTTTGTAGAGTTTTAACTTGCACTTTCAGATGTAGCAACGAACTGTAGTTACTGACAGTGGTTTTCTGAAGTGTTCCTGAGCCCATGTGGTGATGTCCTTTACACACTGATGTCGGTTTTTGATGCAGTACCGCCTGAGGAATCGAAGGTCACGGGCATTCAGTGTTGGTTTTCGGCCTTGTCCCTTACGTGCAGTGCAACCTTTTGACGATATTACGGACCGTAGATGATGAAATCACTACATTTTTTGCAATAGCTCGTTGAGGAATGTTGTTTTTAAACTGTTCGCCAATCAGCTCACGCATTTGTTGACTAAGTGGTGACCCTCGCCCCATACTTGCTTGAGAATGACTTAGCATTTCAGGGAAGCTGCTTTTATACCCAATCATGGCATTCACCTGTTCCCAATTAGCCCGTTCACCTGTGGGATGCTCCAAAAAAGTGTTTGATGAGCATTCCTCTACTCTCTCAGTCTTTTTTGCCACTTGTGCCAGCTTTTTTGAAACATGTTGCAGGCATCAAATTCCAAATGAGCTAATATTTGCAAAAAATTACTAAGTTTACCTGTTCGAACATTAAGTGACTTGTCTTTGCAGTGTATTCAATTGAATATAGGTTGAAAAGGATTTGCAAATCATTGTATTCTGTTTTTATTTACGATTTACACGATGTGCCAATTTCACTGGTTTTGGGTTTTGTAAAATAGCTTGCTGTCCCGTGTGGCTGATGCGCTCTTGACTTAAATTTAACTAGTTTAGTAAGACTATTCAGCAGAGTGACGGGCAGTTTAAATTTCCGCGGCGTTATTACTCAGTATATCGAACTTGGAATGCTAACGAAACTGCAGATTTGCGAGTATTTGCTTACAGGAGGCCTGAGACGTGCGGTGAGGTGAGATAGTGACACAGACTTTTATCACAGGATTTTGTGAACCTGTTCCCTCGTACTATTGATGATTGATAATCAAAACAATTAAGACCAAGCCTATAGGAAGCCTGATACTGATAGAGGAGATAATGACTTCATTCACGTATATGCTGCAATTTGTGACTGCAAGGATGGAAATCTGAATAATCAATTAGGAAAAATTCTCGGCTCTCGGTAATTCTGTATATCCTTTAAACATTTAATCAATTGCTAATCGAGCAAAGGGGAGTTTTCTGCCTCACCAAACTAACCTCTACCGCACGTCACTGAATCATAGGTTTTTATGCACCAAAATAGGGCCCTATTTACAGTAAAATAAATAAACACGTGACGCTTAGCCTGGCGGGGGGGGCAAGAAAAGCTGGACCGGGTGACTCAACGGGGCTGGAAAACGGTGGCTGCTCTGTGTCTTACCTGGCTCTGCCCTGCCTTTACTCGTACCTGCATCATCAGAAGAACCTTTTTAAAATACTAGTAAATTACCCGTGGCGAAAATAATTTAGTCTGTGCGAGCATCGAGATGGAAATACAGCAGTTACATTTGTAAAGGGCTATGCCACACTGGTGACCTTGACCTTTGAAAGAACGGACCTGTCGCGGTCATTTCTTGTGACGACCTACGTCCACATACCAACTTTCATGAATACGGTGACCTTTAACCCTCGTGACCTTGACCTTTGACAGAACTGACCTCTCACGGTCATTTCTTGTCACGACCTACGTCCACGTTCCAACTTTCATGAAAATCTGTCCAGGGAGATGGGAGATGGAAAAATTGACCTTTGACCCCAGTGACCTTGACCTTTCAAAAAACTAACCCCTCAAGGACAATTCCAGGGACAACCTACATAGACCCACCAAGTTTGGTGAAGATCCGTCAGAGAACCTCGGCGGAGTAGGGGAACAAACAGACAGACAGACAGACAAACGTTCCTCAAATTATAGTATGATGATATGATATGATATGATGATATGATATGATTTATTTAGTGAATCCCTAAGGCTCCTGTTTTTTCTTCTCTCTTTCTTTTTCTTTGCTTTTTTGTGCCCCTGACTCACACTGACACACGTCGGCAGACTGAAGTGCAAATCAAATGACGTCGCATTTTTGATCACAGGCCAAACCATTTTTGTGTTGGGAGTGGCAGGGGGGTTCTTGATCCCTATTTCAAGGACAATAAAGGTAAAAACAATTAGAAATCAATTCTTTAATGCCAATAATATACATTTCTTCCACAAATAGGCATATTTTGAAATTAAATAGAATAATTATTCCACAATTTCATGAGGGCCCAGTTCTGGGCCCCCCTCCACCCTGGCCCCGGGACAAGATACTCGTTTGCCCCCCCCTGTCGGTGGGCCTGTACATACATATATATATATATGTATATATATATATATATATATATATATATATATATATATATACACAGTATATATATAGCTAATGGAAAACCATATTACAGTGCTTGCAATGATCCTCTTTGCTTCCAATGTGGATGTGAAGATGATCTCACCTTGGGCGATGGATTCTATCCGCTCTGTGGACACTGCAAGCATTCTGGTGTTCAGCCAACTGCAAAGGCAACCAGAGCCTTAAAACCATAGAAGTAGCTTTCTATGGTATTAACAAGTTACCCAATCACAGTCAATTGTATTTGAAGGGCTGTTTTCAATCCGCAAGGATTTTAAGGACTCAGTCCTCACCTAAAGTCATGAAAGCAGTCCTTAAAATCCATATCAGTTTTCTCTGTATCCTTAAGATTACTTTCAGAAGGCATTAAAAATGCTATTACATTGTATTTTCCGAAAAAGCCTTTGAATTCAGGAATTGAAATGCTTCCTGCTCCCAAAACCCTCATGATTGGCAGCTCTGTCTTTGGTACATGTAGGATGCCAAGTATGGGACGAAATTTGTTCCAGCAGAAATTGAATTGAATTTTGGTTTTGAATTTAATTTAATTACTTTTGAATTGAATTTAACCTGCTTTGAATTTGATTTTATCAGGCTTTGAATTGAACTTTTGGTTTGAATTGAATTCTATCAGTTTTGAATATGAATGAACAAGTAATCTGAAACTGAATCCAATTATTTGTATTGAATTTAAGAGAAAACTTGAAGCATTACATTCAGTTTGCACATTCAAATGCAGTTCATTAAATTCAAATTCAGATCTCTAAATTCAAATTCAAGTTGAGTAACATCACATGAACGTGCATCGCGAGCTGCAGCCCCGCCTCCATCCCTCGTAACTAACCATACAAAATTATGACTTGAAAGAGGGAGGGGGGGGCCGGAGTCATGTGCTGAGATTGTTTCTCAATTATCAAATTTTTAAGAATAGACAACAAATTTATTTTAATATGATCAAGTTATTACAGAAATGTAAATATAAAATTAAAGTGTCCATATATTTTGTTTACAAATGCTTATAATAATAGCAGTATCCTCTGTGGGGCCCCTGTGAATGCTGGGTCCCTATATTCATCCATGGTCCCCCCCCCCCACAGCGCCCCTGCTAATGCTATGGCAATAGTCGGCAACACAAATATGAACAATTTGAAGTGGCTTGTATGTACATTATTTTTGGTCTGTTTTCTAAGACCCTGACACTTAGGATGATCTTTTTTGTGTTACTATCTCTTCTTAATGCTAAGTATACAATATCTGTCTTTTGGAAAAACCCAGAAAAACCTACTATTAGAGGATAGTAAATCTCTCATAAATCTCTATTACTGTTTAGCCTTAGAGAAATACATTTTTGCTATTAAGGGAAAATCTCACATAATCCATAAAACATGGAGGGACTTCTTATATTTTTAGAAAATATCTAGATGTTTTCTTGATAAGTCAGTATGAGGTATAAGATGATGAACACTCTTTTTCTGTGAACCAGCTTTGCAACTTTATTAAGATCTAACAACTGTCTTACTTGTAGTATAATTTCTTTTGAGCCATTTACTCTCTTTTTTTCCCCACCTGTATATTGTTTACTGTATTTTCTTTGAGTCCCCCCCCCACCCCCCAACCCCCCCGCCCCGAGATGCACTGCAGGTAAATATGGAAACAGTGGGCTTTTTAACAGGGCAGTTTCATCTGACAAGGCAGATTTTTACAATCTTCTACTGTTCAGCCTTGCAAAGCCTGTGCCTACTGTAGGCTGTTTCCTGTTCTTAGCTGAGAGGAGGGAAAGCTGGTGTGGTTTTCAGCTGAAGCAGCCCGTCTACTTTGAGGTGCAATGTTTGTGCGTTCAGAGATGCTCTTCCACATAGTACTTCTATAACACATGGTTATTTGAGTTACTGTCACTTCCCCGTCATTTGAAACCATTTTGACCATTATCCTTACACCAAACATTAAAAGGGTGCATGCTCTGTTTTCCAAACCCATCTCTAAATCCTAGAAACCTTTGTGTGTGAAAATCCCCTGTGATCAACAGTCTCCTGGCACCAACATTCATTCCTTGGTGAACGTCACGTAATTCACCTTTCATTTTTAAACCAGCAGGTGTACCTAATGTAGTGGCCACTGTTTATGCTGCTATTGAGAGGTCAGAGGCATATTCATTCCATGCTAACCAAGCTTTAAGACATGCTTTAAGAGGTTTTGTCTTTATTTCACGATATTAAACCAAGATATTGTGGTAATTAACTTAAAGAGAGAGTAAGTGATTCCCTTGGGTCTCGGCATATTTAATTTATATTTACACTCAGCCAATTGTACTGAAGTAATGGATAAAGTCAAAGACATAAAGACATTCCAACTGAATTTGGTGTGGAGGGGGGGGGGTCACTGACTAGCAGCTTATATATTCATGTGGCCCCCCTGAAGGCCTAACACGAGATTTTGCCACCCCTTGAGCTAAACTAAAGAGAAAGAGGAACTCTACCCCAGTAACAGGCCAACAAAGGTTCTTTTAAAAAAACAAAAAAACAATTTTTATCTTTTCTCCTTTTTAAAATAAGGTGTTGCTAGGGTCGTCAGTTAATTCATTGACAGTACATTAAATGAACACGGGGGTCACCAAGCCATTGGGTGAGAGCCACTAAAACACAAACTAACAGGGGCCTGTCTTTTTCAATACCACGCAAGGGAAAAGCATAAAGCTTATACACACACCTCAGCACTGCAAAAGCATAACTTGGGCGCATTAAAGGGTTCACACAGCACAGCTCCATACCTTATGAGTCAGGGGTGAAGTGATTTTAGTGAAAGGAAACAGCCAACTTGTCACACTGTAATCTAGGGCAATCAGTTCCAAGGCTATTAAGTGATAAGAAGGAGAGGGGAATAACAATGTTATGGAAAATAAACAAACAAACAAAAAGAAAACGCTCTAACCTGTGGTTCACAATATCCTCCTTACCACAGATACGACTAGCCTCCCCTGGATAGAGGGGAGAAAAAAAAGAAATTTCCGATCTAAAAGCAGCACCCATACATTCAATCAAATGGAGAACAAAAGCCGACAATACAATGTGGCTATGTGCTTCAATATGCTTCTATAAAAAAGACAATACTAAGGAGACAAGTGTTTGCCAACACAGTTTATTTGCATTAAAAACATAAACTTTGAACAGGATCAGCAGATAATATTAAACATACACCACTGAAGGCTATTCAGTGAAAAAAACAGAGCAAATTTATATTAGAATATGTGCTATATGCTTGTAACAATAACGTTACCCAGCAGGCTCCCTCCTTCTGCTAAGATACATGGACGGCAAAGTTCCTTCCCACACCAAATGTAGACATGAGTTAAAACGTACCATTCACCAGGGGAGCGATGCACCCGGCGTCTACACACTGCCAGCAACCACCACGGCCAGCGAACCACTGGAGGACACATACACACCCACACTCAAAAATGAGATGTTGCCATCAGTTAAATAACAAAACCCCAAAAAGTTACACAGCTGATGTGCTGGGCAACATACCTTCTTCCCTACTCGCTGTTCCTGGTATCACTGACGTTGCATATAGACATGGTTGCAGTCCTGCAATCAGGAAGACGGCTCAATATGATCCCACCGGTATCCACTCAATACAAACTGCCCAAACTGAAGAAAGAGTCGCTTTGTGTGCTTAAAACTCCAAGAAAACTGAAGTGAGAGAAAAAGAACCAGTCCACACCTACCGTGCAGTAAAGATAGCATCCAAGACGACTACTACACTCCAAACACAAACTGCAATGGAAGGCTACTGGACTGAGGACCCAAGGTGTCTATGGGTGCATTCGAGCGCGTCTGCAAGTAAGCTGGCTGCGCGAGATTCCCGTAAAATTACGCGAGAATCTTGCCGAAGTTGCGCGATAAGCCCTCCAAACCCTGCAGCTATCGCATGGTTTGGAGGGCTTATAGCGCAGGGGAGGCATAAGAGGCATATGGTGAATTCCTTGGCCGTTTACAAGGAAAAGCTCTTTTTATGGAAGACCTCCCCAAAATGCAATGTTACCACACGTCATATCATTTCATCCATCCATCCATTTTCTATACCCGCTTATTCCTCACTAGGGTCACGGGGCGAGCTGGAGCCTATCCCAGCTGACTACGGGCAAAGGCAGGGACCCACCCTGAACAGCTTGCCAATCCATCGCAGGGCGCACACACCATTCGCTCTCACACTCATACCTATGGGCAATTTAGTGTCTCCAATTAGCTTGATATGCATGTCTTTGGACTGTGGGAGGAAACCGGAGTACCCTGCGAAAACCCACGCAACACGGGGAGAACATGCAAACTCCACACAGAAAGGCCCCAGGCCAGATTCGAACCCACGACCTTCTTGCTGTGAGGCAGCAATGCTAACCACTGTGCCCCATATCATTTCATAATAATCTGAAATAAATTAATACTGTTGCCCCCTGAAATACTGCAACAAAATATACTGTATAATTCAGAGAATTTACTTTGTTCTCATACACATTTTTTTTCAATATTGCATCAGTATTATATTTCCACATACAGCCAAAGATTGTGAGTGACATAAAAACTAAAAAAAATATGCTAAGGTAAAAGTCATATGTTTTCCAACTTAACCACTGTAAGATTAATTTCTTAACCAGTCAATAAAAAGCTAGAATCCACTTTAAAATCAAAAGCAAATTTTACATTGAAGAAAAGTTTTTTGCGGAATAATTATGCCCCATAACTATTTTGATCGTTTGCACGGGAACATTCTCCCCTATAATGATTTTGACCTATGTCATTATCTGACAATCAATGATTAAATCAATTCAGCGAACATTAGCTTGCGTAGGAAAGATGACAAGAAATACAACCAGCCCTGTAAATTGGGTTGTCTGTAACTTCTTATTCTGTGCACCATTGAGAGTGCACTGAAAAACAGGAATCATGGAACTGGATTCAACTGTGAAAATGAATCAGAATTTATTATCCCTTCACTACAGTACAATGCAGGAAGGGAGCAAAGGCAGAATACAAAGAAATAAAGAAACAAGGTTCCTGAAAGAATAATCCTAGTAATGTGCTGTACTGAGACAATCGTAACAGCTCTTCAGTTTTTCAAAATAAAGAAACAGGAAGCGAGGTTCCTAATTATTACTATAATGCTGTGCTGAACATGCAGCGCTACAGTCTAGGCTTATACAATATACACAAAATCACGGGATATAAGTCAATACAAGACTACAGCTGAACAACAGGCTTGTGAAGCTTATGAGACTTCACACCAAATGAGCATTGATGCAATGAGTGACAAATGCCGATGATCACATTGAATTGTGGAATGCAGGCTGGGTCTTACGCCCAGTTTATACCAAAGATTTGTGAAAAGACGGGCTGGAACTTGCAACTACTTGTGATGCGTCAGTTTGCGACGTTCTGAAACCTGCCAGTTCACATCGACTTGACGAGATGAGATGGTGTATTGTTTCTATAGCTACGACTCTCTGTGCTTCCATTCTCACTGCCGACTTTTTATGCCTTTTTTCCAGTTGACACATTTGTCGCCTCGTTTGAAAATATGGATGAATTAGGCGCAACAGTTACATTTCTGCTATTAAGAAAACAGCGAGGACATACGAAAAAGAAAGGGGCCATCCATGGCAGTGGCATGGCCAGAACTTAGAACTGGATGGGCTCTAAACATCTCTTTAAAACAATTATTAGTTCAGATCGTACTCATTTATTCTAATTAATTATACATTCAATCCGAAAACACTCCACACTATCAGATCTTGCTTGTTCACCTTGTTAAGGCAAAACGACAATCATTCATTTGGAAGCGCAATTTTGTGCGTTCCAAATCAGTGGCGTAACCAGAACTGAAAACTGAGCAGGCACACAACATCGCTTTACTACAATTATTAGTCGTTCTTGGTCATTTTCCTTTCCTCAAACAATTTCTATTCATAAGAATAGTCAATTAACAATTAAAGACACAGCTTCTTCCATCATGCGATCTAAGGGCGACTAATCAATTGGGATAATTCAGTTCAGAAAAATAAGTTACTCATAAGTTCGCTTATAGACTACTTTTCAAAAGGTAAACTGCTCTGGAACTTCCCCGCTACTTTTTTGGCTCATCAGGCGATCTATCCTGTGCTTCATGATCGATTAAATTGTTTAAATTGGATCAAAAACAGATTATAAATGCGCAAAATTGCACGTCCAAATGAATGACGTGTCAAGCTACATTAGATGGCATCCTTGATCCATTTTTGGAGAGTTAAGCTACGAGAAATTTCTTAGTACAAGCGGTCTTTCTGGAATTCAGTAGAAAAAATGTTCACAACCCCTTAATGGGTACTGCTGACTACGACCTTGAACCTGGCTATATTCAAACTCAGGAAAAAAGTGACGTAAATCGCCGAACAAATAGCGACTGGGGACATCCGTTTCATTTCTTTGTTCATAACTAGCAGTGTTTTCATACCTTTAGTTTGCCTGTTTTAGATATATTTTGTGTGAACATTTGCTAGTATGTACTGAAATAAGAGCTTGAGCAATTTTTTGCTGCTTTGCAATCTTTACTTGTGTTCTCACGGATGCCCCCTGCAAAAAAGGCCAGCCTTTGCTGCGATCATTGTGCTCTCTTGGAGTAAATTTGAGCAACTCTTCCTACTGCAATAGCGAGGACAACAGGGAAAGTTCTTTGACTGAGTTTGACTTAGAAATATAAGATTTGTCTGATGATTGTAACATGCTTACTTTGAACAATGGTAATGCCGAGGCAATTAAAGGACAGCGGAGAGCCGATTCGAATCGCTAATGATCAGTGCTAAAGATATGCGCACTACGGCTATCCAAAAAAGTCGCTGAGTCATACCAAGCCAATTGAGTTTATGGGTAAAACAGTGAGTCCAACGGACATTTTCGCAAAGGCATTTCTTTCATATTCTTCGCTTACCTCTAAGATACCAAGTCCAATCTATGAAATGGAGGTATCATACTAAAGAGGAGAGCCTTTTGAGCAAAATATGTGCATCAAAATTGTGTGTGTAGTGCCAAAAATGAAGGAACAAGAGCGAGTCAGACAACTGTGTGTTTGGCTTCCCAACTTGAATTTTCTTGTCTCAATTAATATGAGTCAATAGAGTGTTGGTTAGCTCTCCCGTCACCTTTTGGCTCATACTGCCAAAACTGTTAATCTGCTTGATTCAATAGATACATTTTTGTGACCAGCACAACTTTTTTTGAAAACTTTAATATTGAATTATGTATCTGGTGTGAAAACTGAGGAAGTTAGAGCAAGTTTAAGAGTTTTGACGATAATGCAGCTCTTGTTCACGCTAGATGTGATGTCACCCCATTCTAAGTTCAAATAATACATTGTTTAAAAAATTGTGAAAAAATTATAATAAAAATTACAAAAATAAGTTTCAAAAAATATGAATGGTAAAGAAATTACACAAGCTTAGCTTAACACTATCCAGTTTGAATGACGTTTCTCACTATAAGTACAACGGAGGAAAAAAATTGATAAAGAGAAAACTGGTGGAGGGCTACCGTGTTCAGATTTAGTCAATTAATAAAGCAGATAATAGTTTGAACGTGCACATTGGTAGAAAAAACAAGTCTTCAATAAAGGCATTCTTCTTTTATTAAAAAGCTTGAAAGGGTACTTCACAATAGAACTTTTAAGACACATTGCCAACATGAAGGCCTAACATACAGGCCTTCATCAGTCCACCAGAAATGCAGCTCAAAGTGTTTTACAATAAAAATTACTTGTGAAAAAAATTAAATAAGAAGTGTAAACACAATATAAAATATAAAATTAAATTAATTACAAGCAATATCATCAAAGTGAGTTATTAGCAGCTTCTTAAAATGATCAACAAAGGTTGCTTGTCTAATCTGTGTTGGGAGTATGTTCCAAATCCTTTTTGCATGGCTACAGAAAGCTGCCTCACGTTACTTCTTGCAGTATGTTCGAGGCACATTAAGTCTTCTAGAGTTAACAGACCTAAGCGAGCGATTTGGAATATACTTTGACGAGCATTCTGATAGATAAGAAGGTGCCAAGTAAACAAATTTTAAAATCTATCCTCAGCGCTACTGACAAAATATAGACACCTTACGTAAATATTATCAAGAATTTTTAATGAGCTGTTATGAGCTTATTGGCTGTTACTGAGGTGCAGTAAACAGTGCACTAGGGGTTCATAGACATGCTCAGGGTGTGATTCATGCAGTTTTTTTCATTAATAATTGTTTTTTTAATTATTTTGTGGAATGTGTTTATTGAGTGCATCTTTACTGATTACTTAAGTACCTGTGTAAAATGATATCAATTTATTTAATTCCTTATAGCTGTGTCCCTAGTATTCTGTCTGTCTGTTTATTGGTTTTTTGTTTGTCTCTTTTTTTGTCACTACATGGACTCAGGAACACTCCTGTAAACTACTGTCAGTAAACACAGTTTGTCACTGCATCCACAAGTTAAAACTTTGTCATGTAGAGTTTAAAACAAATATGAACAAGATCCAGAAACACTGCCTCATTCTCTGGGCCTGAGCTCATTTGAAATGTACTGAAAACTGCCCTGTGGTTTGACAGATCACAATGTAAAATTAATTTACGAAATCATGGATGCCATGTCCTCTTGCCTAAAAAGGAGAGGCTTGTTATCAGCAAATAATTCAAAAGCTAGCATCCATGCTGGGGTGTATTAGTACACAAGACATGGGTAACTTGCGTATCTGCATAGATACCATTAATTATGAAAGATATAAACGTCCTGAAGTACATTTGTGATACATTGGTTTACTTTTTTATTCTGTTTATCTCACTCACAAAGCCATGGAGAGATATTCACTTACTGGACCAAGGAGGCCAATGCATTGCTCCATGGGTCATTGCAGCCAGTACGCAGGGTTCCAAAGGCCAATGAGACAGATGCAAAAATGCAGCTGATGGTTGTGGACACCCAAAAGCAGGCTCCTGTATGTTATTGACTCATTGCAGAAATCTATTATTGTATGTTATTGACTCATTACAGAAATCTGTTATGCATGTTATGATTAGATAACTAACATGGTGTAATGCGAATAGACCTTTTGACCTTTGACCATTTTTTTGTTAAGCCCAGACTGGAGCTAGGTGTAGGCATCTCTTGGGCATGTCTGAGACAAGTCCCAGAGGAAAAAAAAAGTATAAAAGGTGGGAGCGGTCTGCAAAAGAGTATATAAGGAGGAAAATTGAGACAGTAAAGTAGTAGGAGAAATTGCAAGGAGAAGGATTCAATTGACCAGACCTGTCACTCTTTTCAAGACCTGTGAAGCTTTTAGTGGATTTTTGCCTGTGTTGGAGCATTTTTCTCACCCAGATCATCACAAAGCAACCCAACCAAAGGGACTGTAAATATTTTTTTGTCTGTATAGAATGAATCTTGGTCAGTAGAGTAGATAGAAGATTAGTTAAAAGTCTTTGTTTAATTAAATGCATTTAAGTTTTAAAATTTTGTCTATCATCCTTTGCTGTCGTAAATCTAATAACAAATTGGGGCCATAACAAATTGGGGGCTCGTCCGGGATAGACCATTGTGTGCGTCATTCATTGAAAATCTAACATTTCAAATTGTAAGATTGTTTTTTGAATTTTCCTATATATATATATATATATATATATATATTGACAGATCAACAGCTTGGATGATTTCTTGGCATCACCAACCGTAGAGATTTTGAAGTCTTTTAAAAAGACAGAACTGCTAGAAATATGCAGACATTTAGAGCTGACAGAGGTAAAACCAGCCATGCGAAAAGCAAGACTGGCTTGAGAGATTGTTGATTATTACATGGATGAAAATGTGTTTGCACCAGTAGATCTGGAACAGTTTCCAGTGGAAAATCCAAATATAGAAATGGAACTTAAATAAAAAATGCTCGAAATAGAAAGGGAGGAAAAAGAAAAACAAAGGGAATTTGAGAGGGCAGAAAAAAAGAAAAAAAAGACAAACAAAGGCAGTTTGAGTTAGAAAAATTAGCAAGAGAAAGAGGAAAGAGCAGAAAGAGAGAGACAGAGACAGAGAGATTTTGAATTAGAGAAGTTGGATAGAGAGGAAAGACTCCAAATGGAGAAACTAAAAATACATTTTTTGCTAGCCAGGAGGTAAAACTAGTGCCTCCATTTTCGGAAAAGGATGTTGACAACTATTTCCAGTGTTTTGAAAAGGTAGCAAAGAGTTGCCAGTGGCCAAAGGAACACTGGCCTCTGATGTTGCAAACTGTCCTCAAGGGTAAAGCTCAACAAGCCTATTCGGCTTTGTCTGCAGATGATTCCTCTGATTATGAGGATATAGAATATTATTATTATTTTGAGAGCTTATGAGTTGGTTCCAGAGGCTTACCGACAGAAATTCAGAGATCTGAAGGAATCTGACAATCAACCTTACAGTGCTGGCAAAAAGTATTGGCACCCTGGCAATTCTGTCAGATAATGCTCAATTTCTTCCAGAAAATGATTGCAATTACAAATGCTTTGGTATTAATAGCTTCATTTATTTTGCTTGCAATGAAAAAACACAAAAAAGAATGAAAAAAAGTCAAATCAATTATCATTTTACACAAAACTCCAAAAATGGCCCAGACAAAAGTATTGGAACCCTCAGCCTAATACTTGGTACCACAACCTTTAGACAAAATAACTGCGAACAACCGCTTCCGATAACCATCAGTGAGTTTCTTACAATGCTCTGCTGGAATTTTAGACCATTCTTCTTTGGCAAACTGCTCCAGGTCCCTGAGATTTGAAGGGTGCCTTCTCCAAGCTGCCATTTTGAGATCTCTCCACAGGTGTTCTATAGGATTCAGGTCTGGACTCATTGCTGGCAACTTTATAAGTCTCCAGTGCTTTCTCTCAAACCATTTTCTAGCGCTTTTTGAAGTGTGTTTTGGGTCATTGTCCTGCTGGAAGACCCATGACCTCTGAGGGAGACCCAGCTTTCTCACACTGGGCCCTACATTTGCGCTGCAAAATTTGTTGGTAGTCTTCAGACTTCATAATTCCATGCACACGGTCAAGCAGTCTAGTGCCAGAGGCAGCAAAGCAACCCCAAAACATCAGGGAACCTCCGCCATGTTTGACAGTAGGGACCGTGTTCTTCTCTTTTCTCTCCTGTAAACTCTATGTTGATGCTTTTTCCCAAAAAGCTCTAATTTTTTCTCATCTGACCAGAGAACATTCTTCCAAAACATTTTTGGCTTTCTCAGGTAAGTTTTGGCAAACTCCAACCTGGCTTTTTTATGTCTCTGGGTCAGAAGTGGGGTCTTCCTGGGTATCCTACCATAGAGTCCCTTTTCATTCCGACGCCGACGGATAGTACGGGTTGACACTGTTGTACCCTTGCACTGCAGAACAGCTTGAACTTGTTTGGAAGTTAGTCAAGGTTCTTTATCCACCATCTGCACAATCTTTCGTTGAAATCTCTCGTCAATTTTTCTTTTCCGTCCACATCTAGGGAGGTTAGCCAAGGTGCCATGGGCTTTAAACTTCTTGATGACCCTGCGCACGGTAGACACAGGAACATTCAGGTCTTTGGAGATGGACTTGTAGCCTTGAGATTGCCTATGCTTCCTCACAATTTTGCTTCTCAAGTCCTCAGACAGTTCTTTGGTCTTCTTTCTTTTCTCCATGCTCAGTGTGGTACACACAAGGACACAGGACAGAGCTTGAGTCAACTTTAACCCTCTCCAGCCCAATTTATTATTTTGAGATTTGAAAAATCTTTAATTCATGGAGAATATTTCTCATACGCTAGTGGCTGCTAGTAGAACTAACATTGTATTTTTGCAATACTGAGCTGGAATGCTAACTTTATCCAACCATTCCCCATGTGGTCTTCATATTTTATAATCAGTCATCAACTGATTTATTGTTGCAAATTTGCAACATGAGCCTGGAGAGGGTTAATCCATTTTAACTTGCTTTAAGTGTGATTTAGTTATTGCCATCACCTGTTATGTGCCACAGGTAAGTAAGAGGTGCTGTTAATTACACAAATTAGAGAAGCATCACATGATTTTTCAATACTTTTGTCCACCCCCTTTTTTATGTTTGGTGTGGAATTATATACATTTGGATTTTTGAGAATTCTTTTTGTCGTTTTCCATTGAAGACAAAAGAAATGAACATTGCAATTACAAATGCTTTAATATTAAAATCATTTTCTGAGAGAAATTGAGCATTATCTGACAAAATTGCAGGGGTGCCAATACTTTTGTCCAGCACTGTATGTGGAATGAGCTAATGAGAAGAAGGTTTGCTTTGAGCGCTGGTGTACTTCTATGGAGGTCAACGATGATTTCAACTCACTGAAAGAGATGGTGTTAGTTGACCTGTGTTAAGGATGATATTAAGACCTACCTTAATGAGAAGCAAGCACCGAATTTGCAATCAGCTGCCAAATTTGCAGATCAATATGTTCTCACACATAAGTCCAAATTTCAGTCTAGAAGTAACAATAAATGGTTCCAATTTCAGAAAAAAGGTAACAGTGATACCAAAGATTCCTCACCCAAAACCAAAGACAAATCTGGTGATGGTGCACAAAAATCCAGTCAAAGGTCTGATGAAAGCTGACAGTGACAAAAGTGGTCTAGTTTGCAATTATTGCAAGAAATCTGGTCATGATACAACTAACTGTTGGTTCCTTAAAGCTAAGAAAGAAAAAGAAAAGGAAACCAAACTAAATGCCTTTTATGAAAACAACATTAGAAACCCCTGTAGTAGATGACCAATCTGCTAAATTGCCTGCTCCTTGTGGGGCAAAGAAGCCTGATACTGCTGACTTTGTGAGGGAGGAATTTCTTCCATTTGTGTCAGAGGAATTTGTGGCTCTGAATGAGCATTCTACTGTCCCAGTATATATCCTAAGGGATACCGGAGGTTCTCAGTCACTTTTATTAATGGACTCCTTGGAGTTACGTGACGAGACCACTTCTGGGGATTTCAAACTTGGACAAGGTATTGAAGGGAGGACTGTATCTGTACCCCTGCGCTCTATATTCTTGAAGTCAAATTTAGTTACAGGACAGGTAAAGGTGGGCCTTATGTCAAGTCTACCTATCAAGGGTGTTTCTCTGTTGCTAGGCAATGACCTTGCTGGGGGCAATGTAGTTCCCCCTGTACATCTTACTTCTCAGCTGAGCACTGAAGATGGCAATGAAGACCCATCTCTGTATCCTTCCTGTGCAGTGACTCGTGCTATGGCCAAGAAGGCTCAAGAAGAAGATGATGTGGTGCCGTCCAGCACATTGAATAGTCAGAACTCAGGTGGTTCGCCTCATGACTCTGTTCGGCTTACTATGGTTTCTTCGTTTGAGGACTTATCAGATACTTTTATCAGTTCTCTGTTCAGCCAGCCAGATGGGTCTGGTGATTCTCATGCGTCTGGAGACTTGTCTCTGTCCAGAAAGCGGTTGATTTAGGAGCAAACTAATGATCCTGAAATTTGTGTACTAAAGAGGAGAGCCCTTCCTGGTAAAGAAATAGATGCAGTTCCAGTTGGGTATGATCTCAAGGATGGTGTGTTGATGCGGAAGTGGGACCCTCCTGATATCCTAGCCAATGCAGATTGGGCAGTGGTTAGGCAAATTGTTGTTCCGAAGGTCGACAGGAATGAGATCTTAACAATGGCTCATATTTTACCTTTAGGAGGTCATCTTGGTGTTAACAAGACTGTTGATAAGACTATAAAACACTTCTTCTGGCCCGGGCTTCGGAAAGACGTTTCCAACTTTTGCAAAACTTGTCACACTTGTCAGGTGTTTGGAAAACACCAGTTAGACCCACCTGTAGCTCCATTGCAGCCTATCCCAGCATTTGGGGAGCCCTTCTCTAAGGTCATTGTTGATTGTGTTGGCCCATTACCTAAGACTAGATCTGGAACTCAGTATTTGTTGACAATCATGTGTGCATCTACTAGATTCCCTGAAGCCGTACGCAACATCAAGGCAACTGCAATCTCGAAGGCTTTGATAAAGTTCTTCACATTGTTTGGCCTTCCCAGGGAAATTCAGTCAGACTAAGGTAGCAATTTCACTTCCGGATTGTTTCAGCAGGTTGTGTATGAAGTAGGTGCGAAGCAGATTCTTTCCAGTGCCTATCATCCAGAGAGTCAGGGTGCCTTAGAGCGGTTTCAGTCCACTCTCAAGACAATGATGAGGACTTACTGTTATGACCATGAGAAAAACTGGGATGAAGGTGTTCATTTGCTGTTCTTGGCAGCTAGAGAAGCAGTGCAGGAGTCTACTGGATTCAGTCCATTTGAGCTAGTGTTTGGCCATGAAGTGAGAGGACCTTTGCTATTGTTGAGTGAACAATGGCAAGAGGAAGAGCCGCACATCAGTCTGTCAGACTATGTTAGCAAGTTCAGGGGAAGATTGCGTGCAGCTTGTGACCTAGCCAAAGAGAACTTGGAAATAAGTCAGGGAAAAATGAAAACTTGGTATGATCATAAGGCTAGAAGCCGTGAGTTTAAATCAGGAGACTAGGTTCTTGTGTTGTTTCCCTTGCAGTCCAATCCATTGCAGGCTAGATTTCATGGTCCGTATGAAATTCTAACAAAACTGAATTATCTCAATTACATTGTGAAGACTCCAGATAGGAGAAAGCCAAAACAGTTGTGTCACATTAACATGCTGAAGCCTTATCATGACAGAAATGCTAGCGTTGCAGCTGTCATTTCAGATTCTCCTATGGTTGAGACGGGTGAAGATGAGGGGGAGTTTCAAGATGATGAACCTAGAATTAAATCTGAAGTTCTTTCATGTAAATTGTCAAATTCTGAAGTGTTGCAAAATCTTGATGTAAAATTCCAGCACTTAGAACCCTCACAGAAAGATCAGTTTGAGAGGTTGATCAAGAAATATAAAGATCTATTTGCTGATGTTCCAAAAAGAGTTTCTATAGCCTCTCATGATGTAGATGTTAGTGATGCCAAACCAATGAAACGCATCCGTACCAGATGAATCCTGAAAAGAGACAGATTGCTGAGAAAGAGGTTGAGTACATGTTAGAACATGATATTATCAGACCCTCCAACTCAGACTGGAGTTCACCCTGTGTGCTAGTTCCAAAACATGATGGAAGTACTAGATTCTGAACAGATTATCACAAAGTCAATGCTGTAACTAGAATTGATGTGTTTCCAATACCTAGGATTGATGATTGTATTGATAGAGTAGCGCAAGCAAAGTTTCTGACCAAGATTGATTTATTGAAGGGTTATTGGTGTGTGCCTTTAACTGAGAGGGCCAAGAGCATCTCTGCTTTTGCCACACCATACTGGGTTGTACCATTATGAATTCCTACTCTTTGGCATGAAAAATGCCCCAGCCACGTTCCAAAGGATGATACAGTCTACAATCGCCGGATTGCCACACACGGGTGCATATATCGACAACTTGATCACACGGAGTGGGAAGAACATCTAAAAGATGTAGAGACATTGTTCCAGCGCCTGACCCAGGCTAACCTGACTGTTAACCTGAACAAGAGTGACTTTGGTTGTGCTACTATCACGTATCTTGGCTATATCCTAGGCCAGGTTAAGGTGGCACCCATAAGTGCTAAAGTCCAAGCCATCATGGACTTTCCAGTTCCTGACAACAAGCTTTGCGCCGCTTCCCTGGAATGATCGGGTACTACCGCAAGTTCTGCAAGAACTTTGCTGAGATTGCTCTCAGTCCCACCAACCAACTGGAGAAAGGCGTAAAGTTCACTTGGGATGATGCATGCCAGAGAGCCTTCGATTGCCTGAACTCTCTGCTGTGCCACTTCCCCGTGCTCAAATCTCCTGACTTCAACAAACTGTTCTCCATTGCGGTCGATGCTAGCGACCAAGCTTGTGGATCTGTGCTCCTACAGAGAAGTGACTCTGATGACATTGAGCATCCCATGGCATACTTCTCCAGGAAGTTCAATTGCCACCAAAAGACTATTCCACAATAGAGAAGGAGCTGTTGGCTCTGGTTCTTTCTTTACAACACTTTGAGGCTTATGTTTGTACAGGACAAAAGCCAATGATTGTGTATACTGACCATTATTCGTTAATATTTCTGAGTAAGATGAAAAATAAGAGTCGGAGATTGTTGAATTGGAGTTTGATTTCACCGGATTTTGACTTGGAAATTAAGCGTGTAAAGGGTACTGACAATGTAATTGCTGATTGCTTATCCCGTGTTAGAGTATGTGTATATATCACATGTTTATGAGCATATTGTATTATATGTATTTATACACAAGTGTCTACTTTACCCTTTTTTGTATTGAAAAGAAAAATTTTGCCTTTATGAGTCAAAATTTTTCCCTTTTGGAATGGAGGTGTAATGCGAATAGATGCCACTAGATGGCAGCACTGACCTTATTTTGTTAAGCCCAGACTGGAGCTAGGTTTGAGCATGTCTTGGGCATGTCTGAGACAAGTTCCAGAGAAAAAAAAAATCAAAAAGGTGGGAGGGGTCTGCAAAAGAGTATATAAGGAGGAAAATTGAGACAGTAAAGTAGTTGGAGAAATTGCAAAGAGAAGGATACATTTGACCAGACCTGTCACTCTTTTCAAGACCTGTGAAGCTTTTAGTGGATTTTTGCTTGTGTTAGAGCATTTTCCTCACCCGGAACATCACCAAGCAACCAACGGGACTGTAAATATTTTTTTTTTCTGTATGCAATGAATCTTAGTCAGTAGAGTAAATAGTAGATTAGTTAAAAGTGTTTGGTTAATTAAATGTGTTTAAGTTTTGAAATTTTGTCTGTCATCCTTTGCGGTCGTAAATCTAATAACAAATTGGGGCCATAACAATGGTCTTACTTTATTAATTCTTCATGACGCAGTGAAATGGGGAATATTTGCTATAGAGCTCTCTGTCCATCTGCCTGATAAAAAGTGACAAGTTTTTCTGAAACTAGTTTACCTCGATGAATGAAATTTTATGTTTTATGTTAACAGTCATTAGCTTGACTGGGCTCGAAAATGGGATTCCATGATCGCAGGGGTATTGATGACTTTGTCCACTTGTTCATGCTAAGCTTTAATTCAATTTAGTTAAACATTCATATAACCTGCAAATAAATTTGTAATTTCATGTTTTCCCTCAAAGGTTTAGTACGAGTAAAAAAGGCCAACAGGTGCTTCATATTGGAGATACTGTTTTCCACTTACAGATACAGCTGAATTAGTCATGAAAACATCAACGAAATGTGCTTAAAATATTTCTTCATGCTCATATTTCTACAACCTGGTGCCAAAACAGCCTTGGTTGTCCCACTGTGCTTGCAACAGAGTAACGTTGTCTGTGAAAGACACTTGATTGCACTTTGTGAAATATTTTACAGTTGCCATACATTGTGCTTTTGGATATCCTCATTGAAGTGGTGCACTAGGAAGGAGACAAAGCATACATAACATTGGCTCTGGTGTACACTGCCTTCAGAGATATTGTGTCCACCAACTTTTTTAGGAGTCGGGCACATTTTCATTGGCTTGAAAGTTAGCGCCTGAGTCAAGTGTGCAGCAGTACACTCTGAAAAATAATAATGCATCTTACTTGATTCAATTAATGAAACAATTTTACCCTTAAAAATATTGAGATGACTTAAAAGCTCTCAAATTGGTGAAAACAAGAGTAATGATCCTCGTAATATTTTCAAGTACGTCTGGATGAATTGACTTGGCTCAAATACCACATAAATTGAGTAAATGTTGCTGAAATACTGTGTTAACCATATGGAAAACCTGAGTAGAAGGAACTAAACAAACTGAGTAAATATAATTGAAAAAATTTGCTGGAGATAACTGCAAATTCCAATGACTACAAAAAATGTGCTGAACTGATTGATTTTTATTTGAAGATATTCAGTACTATAAACCAATATGACCAAGAGCTCACAAAACATGAAAACTTTCTTTTAAAACATTTTTTTTTCCTCAGGAAATTAAATTTTTTCCAACATTTGCACATACGAGCAGCAACATTCTTTATTTTGTATATTGGAAGTAGTAAACGGAAAGGATTTTTTTCAAATAAGAGCTGGAGCTGTATCACATCAAAAGACGGGTTCAACTGTTTTTTCCTCACAATCACAAACTAACATTTACCTCAACAACATGTCTGTCTGTCTGATCACTGAAATAATGTGTGCACAAACTACAGCAGCACATTTGAAGCTGTAACAGGAAAAGGAATTCAGGATACCCAAGATCAAACGCCTCTGAACTAAAATTCTCGCCAAATGGCCATGAAAAATAGATACATATTAATGCTAGGTGTAATCTTCACACTAAACGTATTGATGACTAACTCTGCAACATGAGGACAAACATCTCCAGCATATGTGGCTTCATGTTTAGATGTGCGATTACAATGGTCAACTCTTATGCTTTTTAAAAACATGCATTTCTCACAATAGCAGGTACTCCAAACTGAAAATAAGAAAACACTTTCTCCTGTAGAAGTACAACATTTAAGTCACTTGAAACTGCCTGGAAACACTAAATTTCAAATCGGAAGCCTCATGCCTCACAGGAATAATAAAAAAAGCATATTAATGCTAAATGTAAATGTGCAATCAAAAAAACATCAGATTGTGCAATCAGTCTCAGAGAATGCCAGAAGATGATTTTACAAAATGAAGCCATAGATTGTCCAAGTTTCTGTTGTAATGTGAATATAGGCCACTAGATGGCAGTATTTACCTTTTTTTTGTTAAGCTCAGACTGGAGTCATGTTTAGACATGTCCTGGACATGTCTGGGGCAAGTCCCCGAAAATAAAAAAAAAGAGCTCTAAATGTGGGTGGGGTCTGCAGAAGAGTATATGGGGAGGGGAATTGAGACAGTGAAGTAGTAGGAGAAATTGCAAGAAGAAGGATACACGTGACCAGACCTGTCATTTCAGTTCAAGACCTGTGAAGTTTCTTTTGCGGATTTTTGCCTTTGTTTTCTTCATCCAGGACATCACCAAGCCAACCCACAAAAAGGGACTGTAATTATTTCTGGTTTTTTTTTTATGTATTCAATCTTGGTCAGTTAGTTAGTTGTTATTAGTCTTTGTCTTTGTTTAAAAATTAAATGTGTTTAAGTTTTTAAAAACTGTGTGTCATCCCTTGCTGTTGCTGTTGTTTTAAATGTAATAACAAATTGGGGCCATAACACTGTGCAGAAGAACCTAACTAATTTCTGAGGGTACAGACTGTTTTTGCCTTACACGCATGGTTCAAGTGGGTATGAGTCTCATTTGTATCCATCTACCCAACAGACAACTATATCATCACATCGTTTTTCAGTCTTTGCACCTTTGTTGACAGGTTCCCAGCATTCACTTCAACAAGCATCTTTTGAAATACTTCAAAAGTGTACTTTAGAATTTTGGGGTTTTTAAGGTCCAAGGCATAAGCAAGTAGCAGCAGACTCTGCTGAGATCTCCAAGGTGGTTGAGTACAATGAAACCCTCACTGACAAGCCCTACATCTCTGACCTATCCATTTTCACTACGCACAACGTACAGAGCCATCATCTCTGCTGCCAGCTCTTCCTCCGCATTAATGGCTGAATCATCAAAAGTCTGTAGACATTGTAAAGGAAAGTGGTTAGAGCAGGCAGAATGCACCAGAATAAAATGAATAACCAAACTACATAAATCAGCTATACAAACATCATATTATAAGTTGTCTATTCTTTCAACTAGCATATACAACAAATTTGAATAATTCAATAGACTCATGCAAATCACAACAATAATGATAATGACTTCAACACTAATGTAGGTATCTGTGCATATTCTCATTAATCCAGGTCATGGATATCACAATGATATTGAATTAAGTCAACTGGACTTTGCTATTTGTCTGTTGGCACCATATGTAGTTATTATGTTCGGCCACTAGGTTGGGTATTATGATTTCAAAAGGCATACAGGTAAGACACACGTGACCAGGACCCTGGTGTGTGAGAGGGGAAGCAAATAGTTTTTTGATCATGACAGTGTGGCAGTTTTCAACCAACAGAAACGACTAAAATGAAACCTTATCTGTAAACATACGTGGACTGAAATGTGTTTCACCTGTGCTAAGGTGATAACAAATGGGTCATCACACTCGGTGTTTTGGACGTTGTGTTACAGCCCCTGGCCACTTTTCTTTTTGGTTGCTGTTGTAGAGTCTGTGCCTGCTGTCACGTTTCAGGAAAGGTAAAGTTGAGTGCTGCCCCTGCTTCTGATTGGCGGCCAGTGGACTGGCTTGTAGCTCCTCCTCCTTTTCGCCTTCATCTGGCGGCTGATTGGAGCAGCCCGCCTTCTGCCCCACCAATCAGCAAGTGACAGCTGGCCAGAAGAGTTTAACAGCTGTGCTTGGCCATCAGTTGCTGGCAGACATCTTCGAATTTGTAACAGAGTATGTGTTTTGATGTCAGTGGTATTTGCCAATTGTGTTACCCAGATTTAGGCAGGGTAAAATTCAATACTGATTTTTGTTCTCCTGCACTCACTTTGAGCTTTATATGCACTGTATTAGTACACGCTAGGTTTGAGGGGTGCTGATCACTTTGTGTTTCTGTTTCATGCCCACAACATAGTCAGCCAGGATTTTATTTTCTAAAGTTTAATTCTGTTTTCTTTTCACCTACTGAACTAATTGACAGCATCCACCAGCCCATTTGTTTGTTCTGCCACTTCTTTTGCCTTTTGCCGCCCTAATAAATGCCCTGTCAACTATCCTGAACATCGGGTTTACTCTGTGTGTTGCTTCCTTTTCCCCTAACAAGCTGGGTCGTAACACGTTGCATTTGTCTTCCACTGAGCATGTCTCTGAATAAGTTCTCCTCATCCACCCTCATTAGAAACCATGCAGTTTTTTTTTTGAAGGAAGACTGAAAATTTAAATGGACAATGTCTTTGAGGACATTTTGGGTCTTATCCAAGTGGCTTCATCAGTTCATGCTGTTCTGACTGGACTAGCATTGTCCTCTCTCCAGGTTCTTCTGCCCTCAGAGCTGTGGACTCTAATCTTCAATGCCATCTACTGCCCTGATCATTAGTCCTACTGTTCATTGTTATTACTCCAGTATTAATTGTATTACTGATAGTATCATTTCTGCCTGTGTTACTCTTTTTAACTTCATATTATTACTATTATTATACTATCCATATTGCCCTGCCAGTGCACTTTGCTCTCAGATTACAAGTCTGTTAGTGACTCCCAGTATCTCTAAAAACAGACGGGGAGGTAGAGCCTTCAGCTAAGGGGCTCCTTTAATGTGGAACCAGCTCTCTCCATGGGTCAGAGAGGCAGACACTCAAGCCCATGCCCCTCTCTCTGCCCTTTCTCTGTTTCACTCTCATCTCTCAGCCCAACCGGTCAAGGCAGACGGCTGCCCACCTGAGTCCTAATTCCGCTCAAGGTTTCTTCCTGTTTTTCTTTCAAAGTTTTTTTTTTTGCCTTGAGATTACCTTAGTTGTTAAATGGCACTATATCAATAAAATATATTTGAATTAAATGGCATGCCAATGTGGAATTATTTTAGATAGTATTTGGTATATTAGCTTTGCTAAATCCAATCTGATTTGGATATAAGTGTGACGGTGTGTTCAGGAACCACACCCGAGAGGATCATCCAAAAAACAAATGCCTTTAGTGAAGTTTTCAGTAGAAGAAAAACAATACTCAATGGCATACAAGGCGCTCTGCACAAAGAAATATTGATAAACGTTCTGACAAGCAGCTGGCTGTGAAAAGACTGCTTAAATAGACAAGAGGGAAGTCACATGTTACATGGGAAGCAGGTGTAACGGATCAGACTAATTACAATGGGAGAATCACATGAGGGAAACCCTAACCACGAAAAATTGGCGAAAGCCAAGACACGGACGGGAATCACACAAACAGCCTATGACATTTAAACAGCTTCGGTCAAGGAGTTCTAAGTGCACAGATAACGAGCGCAGGAAAGTAATTAAGCACGAGTGAGAGATTTCGCTGAAACTCAGGAGAAGACAGGGACAGCTAAGCAAGAGGCGGAGATTAGAACAGGGCGATTGCTGAGAGGGAATTAGTCTAAATTAGTAGCGGTGTTACTTTACAGATTTAACTAGAGAGCTTGTTAGTAATCTATATACATGGATTAGTTGTGTTAGTAGACTATGATACAAAATACAAATGTTAGTTTTCTTAGTAATCAGAACAGAAAGACGAAGGAAGTAAACGAGAATCGAAGAAATATTTTAAACACCGGAATTCATTTTAATCACCCGAAGTCAGTGAGCACCCAGACAGGGAAGACGGACTGAACCAACTAGATCCCAAGACGGGAGACAAGTGCAATGGAACTGAGAAATGGAATGAACTAAAAACCTGAGTATTACCATAACCAAAAAGAATAAATAAAAGACAAAATCATAAACACTGAACATGAACATGACCAAAAACCATAACGGCCATTTTATGCTAACCTAGGCCATCAACAATACTCCAACAATGAGCAGTAAATCCTACTTTATACTGGGTATGGCTGATGATTTTGATGTGTTTATGGAAAAGCACCTCATGAGCAATCATCATGCCAAGTTTCAACAAATTCTGAATGCTTTTTCTATAATGTCCAAATATTGGACGGAATTTCGTGTCTCATAAAATAAAAGTATCATTTACATGAACTGTTGTAGCTTTTGTTTGTGTGTGTCCACATCAATTTTCTATCACAATACTAACAGATCTATATGTCACAAAAAATGAAAGGTATTTGCCTTGAGTGTGTAGCAACTATTTATTCGCCTTCCATATTGGTTACTTTACGCTACTTTTTTCCGTCCTACATGTCCACTCCGACACATTGGTCCGTACGCATTGCCACAGAATGGGGACCCCATTATTTTGGATGTATATAACAGGCATTATGAAGAGATATTCTGTAAAAGTTCGATACATTGTTTTACATTTTTGGTACCTCCACTTGTTGTCAAGGTACCAAATCTTCCGTCCAAACGTGTCCACTCTGACACATTTGTTCTTCTGCTTGTTGTGTGTCTTTAGTGTTGCTAAATATAAGACAATACACAGGCAAATATGCGATAATACTTAGTAATTCTAAGTTTTTGAAAGGTCACATGCTTTGTTGTGGCATGTAGGCCAAGCACTATGTCCAGTGATTGTCCTCTCCGACACATGACATGAAAAAAGAATTTGGCTTCCAGCAGAAGTGGAAGACTTTGAAGAAGAATCAGCTACCATCAACTTTATGAAGCCCCAGTCTGGACAGGATCGTTTTGTATGGCCCGCAAAGCCGGAAAGGGACACACTCACTGTTCAAAAGATCCTAGCCTAGATGATCCGCCAGCTCCAGCTGCCAGATGTCAATTTAGTCTCCCAGATAAAACATACATGGTTGCTGAAGCCACTATGGCCAGATTAATGAAATAATTGTATCCCCGGGCAAAGTCAGGGATATCATGGATGATGTCCAAATGTCTGTCCACTCCGACACATATTGAGCATGTTCAAATATTCCGCGTTAATGATATTCAAGGCTTAGTTAAGGGTTCTGATGTTAGAAATATTACAGGAAACTTTAAGGAGATACAAGAGATCTGTCTATGCAGTATTATTTTGCCTGTTTTGGAAGAATAACTTTAGTTATCAATAACTTTAGTTTTGGAAGAATAAATGTGCATATTTTTTACATTTGGCAAGTAAGCAAAATTCTTTCTCAAAAATTATAATTAGCAGTACTTGGTATTTGCATAAAATATGATTTGGTAAATGTACCTTGTAATATAGATGACCCAACACGTTTAAAAGGTTTATTATATAATTATTGTTTGTCCTAAAAAAGTCCACTCTGACACAAATTAACAAAAATTGTGGTTGAGGCAATTGATGCCAAACAATTTTGCCAATGACAAAAGTAGGAGCACCTATAGATGGGTCAGGTGTTTGACTTTGGACTTAAATATGTAATTTATTGTGTCATTTGAATACTCTAACAGTTTGCATCAGCATTTTCAAAATCTTCAGATTAAAACTTGCTGAACACTTAATTTTCTCAATTGTTTATGATTTATTGACATGGAAGTATTTTTGTATCAAATTTTCATGTTCAGGTGTTATTACAGATAAGCAAACCACAACATTTTGGTACATACCATATACTGAGGCGTTCAGTTTTTTAGTGGTTGAATCAATCATTTTTCACAAGTAACTCAAAATTATGTTGTTATTGCAAAACTGTTATTGCAAAACTGCAATAATGCAGTCTTTCCAATTGAAAAAAAGGGCAAAGTGCAGCTGACCAAGTATTCAGCATGAACACCTTCAAATTTACAAATTACTGTACAGAGAACAGTGAAAGCTATTTTTTTTATTGCACTCGCCTCAAACTCTTTGATTAAGACACATCTTCTCCCAGGTGATTGACGAGACATCTGCTGACAACTTCTCTCATTTTCTCAATGAGGAATTCGACTCTGTTTCAGGAGAAAATTTATTTAAAAAGCTGACAAGATACAGCAGTCACTCTCCTCAGTACATATTTTGGCCCATTCACTTTAAATATAATAACATATTTGACTACACTGGAAAAATGAAACAAAATTTAGTGAAGCAGTGTAATCATTGCAATTTCTATAAAAATTCATTCAGCCCCTATCTGGAGTGGTCACTGCAACCTTGAAGTCATGTTTGCCATATGATATATATATAATATATATATATATATATATATATATATATATATAAAGTCCGCTAAGAATACACTTACGCTGAAAGAGGAATGAACGGTAAAACATAGTAAGCAGATGGGTAGAGGAGCAAGAATGTGGAGAGAGTATGTTGTATATGAAGAAGAGATAGATGGTTAGAGGAGATTGAGAAACACTGTTGGAATAAAGACAGCATGAGGCATATCATCTTGTGTTGAATGCAAGAGAACAGAGGAAGTAAATTAGGTTCAGAGGGAAAATGAGTGGTGACACCACAGGTGGGAAAAATAATTACCTCAACAGAGGAGTAAACTAAAATACCTGGTGTAGAATATTCATCTTCACACGATGCCTTTCTCCAGCAGCACCTTTCCTGGCCTGGAAGATGACAAGCAGTTTAGGGATGTAGTGGTCCAACATGAATTTGGCTTCAAGGTTTATGGTGGTAATTCGATAGAACTGACCTGAAAAAACAGAAAAAGACAAAAACGGACAGGGCCCAATTTACAGACTTAGATTTAAACCAGCTGTCCAAGGTGCACTAGCGTTAAACTGTGTTGGAGAATTTTATTTCCTCACCTGTTGTTATGGTTTAGTCCCGCGAGATGCAACATGCAATCCGGCGGGCACTGGGACCATGTACCCAAAGGCTGATAAAGGGACCTGCTCGCACAGGCTGGTACAAAAAATTGAAAGATATTGAATAAATATACTTTAAAAAAATGACAGAGACAGGGGAGGAGCAGCAACACACACAGAGCTAAAATGTCAGAGTGCAGCTGTTATATACTCTAAGCTTCACCTCCACTTCGACAAACAACAGGTGTGGCTAGTTGAAATGGAGGCGAAGACAGCAGGAGGGGGAGGGACTGCAGGGCAGAACCATCACAGTATCCTCTCCCCAAGGCATGACTCCTGGCGAGCTAGGAAAGGGCCCCCCAGAACCCATGGCGCTGCTGGACCCCGGAACTCATGGCGCCGGCGGACTCTGAATGCATGGCACTAGCCAGACCCCGAACCCATGGCACCACCGGACCTGGAACACTTGAGACCACACTCCACTGGACGCGGAACACACTGGAGACCGCACTCCGCCCGACCGGGAACATACAGAACACCTCCACCGGACCTGGAACACACAGGAGAACACCTCCACCGGACCCAGAACACTGCTCCCCCACAAAGAATGAAACACTGCTGCTGCTCCCCTCACAACCAGCCTAGCTGGGTCCCAAGCTGGCAGCTGCATTCTGTCATGGTTTAGTCCCGCCGGATGGTACACGCAATCCGGCGGGCACTGGGACCATGTACCCAAAGGCTGATAAAGGGACCCACTTGCACAGGCTGGTATAAAAACAGAAAGATATTTAATAAATATACTTTAAAAAAATGACAAAGAGACAGGGGAGCAGCAGCAACACACACAGAGCTAAAATGCCAGAATGCAGCAGCTCTTAAATACTCTAAGCTTCACCTCCACTTCAACGAGCAACAGGTGTGGCTCGTTGAAGTGGAGGCGAAGACAGCAGGAGGAGGGACTGCAGGGCAGAACCATCACACCTGTGACATGTCAAACAAGGCAGGCCACCTTCCTTTGATTTCTTTGATGCTGACTGACGACATCCTGTCTTCTATGAGCAAAAGTGTTGGACATCAATTCACTGATCGCCGCCCTCTCTCTCTTCTTTAATTCAGTCAGGATTTTGAGCCACTGTTGCTCTTGTTGTTCACTGCTTTCTCCTGAGGGATAATGTGGGAGATACATCACTTGCCCTTTGCGTGATTTTTTAACATTTTGGGCTGGTTTCCTCTCACTAGAATGGTTTTTTTAACCCCTTAAGCCCTGAGCCTCTTTTATGAAAATGGCTAGCTTAAAATGAAATGAGTATATCTCTGCAACTATTTGGTCCATTTCAATAATCTTGGTATAATAATATAGGTGAAACCACTTGGGATTTCTGCCATGGTGTAAAAATCAGTATATATGTCACTGAGTCAGACTAAATGAAGACGGAATACAGAATAAATCAAAGACTCCACTTTGCACCAAACAAAGTTTTACTTCGATCCCTTGTTAACTTAATTAGTTGCAGTCTGAAAACTCTAAAAATTTACAGCACAGAATCTCAACATTATCTGTGCCAAAGTTTATTCTAATCAAGTAAATCAGAACACAATTGGGAACGCCTAAGTGGCTTCGCCAAATTGGCAATTAAGGTACCTTGTGTGCCAAATCAGATTTCTCAGATATCAAACTGTAAAACTCATCTAATTTCACTTATGTGTCACTAAAGGCATACATTCCACCCAAATACAAATTATAAAATTTAAATACTGGCTGTAATTCTTCATTGTTATAATTCAGTGATATATCACTGACACGCAATTGACCTGGAACTCGAACCCTAGTTACCTAGATGGCAGCTCTACGCCCTAACCACTGGGCTATATCATTTGACTGTGATACCCCTGTGAAACTGCCAATATAATAAATGAGTCAAGAAAACAAGTCAGTCATATTGTTTGTATTGCTGTGTCCTCAGTATTGACGCATTTCTTTCAGAAATAAATAAAACATACAACTATAGCTATTAATCTGTTTCTCAGAAACTAGGTTATACGAATGCTGCTAATGATGAGGCTGTACAATGCGTGTAATGCATTATATCAGAAAAAATAAACCCTCACATTCATTTAGTGTCATTTTTAAAGTTTTCAGTGTCAAACAATGAAATTTCCGGGTGTCCCTGCAGGCACATCGACAAGACTCGGCTGTCTGACATCGTCAGACCGCGAGCTGCATTTCTCCTGCGTCTTCAGTAGTGAGTGGCTGTGTGTCTCCGTTCCTTCCTCTTTAATGTTAAACTAGTTAAATGGTAATAAATGTCTAAACTGACAGTAAATTGGCGTGATAACTGAAAAATATGAACAGGAAATGAAGCCTCGGTCAATAGCTCGTCGGGTGGAGGGAGGTGCGTCGAAGTCCAGTCTTTACAGTTGGTGCTAACTGATAACTGAGCTAACAGTTAGCTAACTGGTGCTGCCTGCTTTGTCGATATGAAAAACAAAGCAAGACAGGTGTTACCACTGACATTAATTAAGGCTCCGTTTCATTCATGTCAGACAGACTTAGGGTGCTGCTATTGTGCATATTAGCTCACTGGAAAAGCTCTGCTCAGGTAAATGGAGCAAGAGCTTGATTAGTGTCATTGGTAACACCTGCATTTATGCGAGGTCCGCCGCTTTAGAATGTTTAGAATTGATAACAGCCTTTAGATAGCATGTTAACTGACAAAATACCAATCCACAGAGACAAATATCTGTGGGAGCAAACTCACTGGCAGCCTAGCTTTAGTTTGACTCATTTGGGGCATATTCTGTCTATCATAGATTAATTTAAACTGAATACATTGATACATGACTTATTGGGAAGTTTTCATCACACAAACCATAACAAGACTGCAGGAACAGTCACCTCTGTGTGCCTGTATGTTGCCTGGCTTCAGTAAATCACAGAGCGTAGGCGAGAGAGGAGGAGAAACAGTTGTGGAAGAAGAAAAATTTTTAAAAAGAACAATTAAAGCAGGGGGCATCTTGAGGGAAACCGTAATTAAGAATGAATAAGATTCAGTATGCCTAAGAATTAAGTCAAGCTAATTGTCTTTTTGGTGTAAACTGTCAAAGATGTGCCTATGGCTTATGGATTATATCTCATGTGGTGATGATTTATTTTTCAAGTGATAACTTTATCATGCAAAGATTGTTGGTTATGTATAAACTTTTGGTTAATGTTGTGTGTGTGTGTAGAAGTATCAAATGAACATAAATATGTATATATACAAGTATACATACATATATTATCCATTTACTTTCTTGCAAAATTATGGATAAAAACAGTCATAACTGGTGCTGCTTAGATCGAGTAAAAAGACACAGACAGACTGAGATACATAAGATGAGGTTAATATATTGTTTCCTCCTCTCGTACATCTGGAGGCTGCACTTGATTGGTCAGTGAAATAAGATCTGAACTGAAAGCCACAAGACTACATCATTTGACTGTGAACTGTGCTTGGCTCCCTTTGATGTAGTACAAAGCTACACCAATAATAATAATAAACCAATGATGATAATAAGACTAGAAAATTTCACACAAAAGGTTGACTGTGCCTGATGCTTACTGCCTAGTTTCCCCATGCCAATATGCTAATCATTAAAAGCAGCAAATGTACCATTGAGGTTGTGTGTGTCTGTGTGTGTGTCTGTGTGTATATGTGTGCATACGATAGCACATGTTTGTATGTGTTGTGATTCTGCTCTGCCCTGTCCATGCTTCCCTGATTATTATTGATTGCTCTTTTGGTTTTGGTATTTTTGCAATGTCTGACCATCTTTGTATGATGCATTGTGATTTGGTCACTTTGATTTGTCATGTTTTGTCTTAGTTTACTTTTCCATGTTTTACGTTTTGCCATATTATCATTCCGGTTCATGTTTTCCATTTTGCTTTGCACTTTGTCTTCCCCATCTGGTCTCATGTCTTGTCATTGCACTCAGCCCCAGTCTTGTGTTTCACTCTCCGGGTGATTTATTGGATTCTGGTTTTCAATCTTCTTTCCGATCTCGTTTGCTGGCTTCACTCTTCTTTTCTATTTACTAACAATACTAACAGTTTTTTTCCCCCCTGAGATTACTAATAACAACTAACCTTGTATGTAATACTAACTTACTAACGAGCACCAAGGATTTGTATAGTTGCACTTACTGATTGATTAACAAGCTCTCAGCACTCGCCCTGTTCTAGTCTGCGCCTCTTTGCTCTCCCTGATTACCTTTGCTGCATTTTCTGTGAAAGCTCACACCTGTTGACGCTGTCTTGTTTCTCATTAATCTATGCACGTTAGAAACTCTGTGACTGGAGCCGTATGTTTGTTATAGGAATGTCTCGTGTTCCCTGTCCACGTTTTGGCTTTGGCCAATTTCATGTGATTAGGCTCTTCCTCATGTGCCTTCCCCTTGTAATCAGTCTGACTTCCTGCACCTGTGATTCTCCCCATGTGATCTTCCCTGAAGTGTATATTAGGTGTCTTCTCACTGCCATTCTCTGTCAGATCGTTTCCCATGTTTACCTGTGCTGCTATTCTCTTGCCTTGTTATTCATTGAGTTTCTGATTCTGACTGGATTGGCCGACTACTGATTTTTTGGTTTGCCCTTTCGGATTACTGCTGCATCTGTGTGTTTTGACCTTTTTCTGCCCAACCTCGATTTTGTGGATTGCAGCACTGTTAACGATTCGGACTGCCCTCCTGGTTTATGAGTTTGCTTCTCCCACAAACCATTGCCTGTGTACCGAGTCTGTTTTGCCTGACTACGATTTTTGTGATTGCTGCCCTGGTTACGATTCCTGTTCTGTCTCACTGGATTTTGACTTTTTGATTGCGGACTCTGTACTGTTGCCTTCTGCCCTGCGGGGGTTACCCCCCTCGCTCAATGAAAGCCGTTTATTTTGCAATCCTGTATCCTCGCATTTGGTTCCTGATCGATACCTCACAGTATGTGTATGGGTGAATGTGTCATTAAAAGCACCCTTACTGTGTGTGCGTGTGCGTGTACATGGCTGACATTCAAAATTGCAGTCGGCAGCCATGTATATTACACTTAGAGCAAGACATTCAATTAAACCAATCACAATCAGTTTTGACCATTTCTGCCCAGCAACTGTGGGTGGACATGCATCCACTGTGTAGGCAAGACATGCATTTCATGACAATATCCCTCTTGAACCTCTGCCTCTGACAGGCTGTAAGTCCTACAGCCAAACCAAACATATGTTTTAAGATTGTGAACTCAGCCATGTAAATTTTATTCTTGTGGTGCCAAATATGTGGTCACACAGATGATGTAAAGAATTGAGATCAACTGCTTTATTCAAGAAGGCCTGAATCTGAGTTGACATGGGAGTGAATAGGGTAGTTGGTTGGAAAACCTGTCCTTTTTGACCTCGCTGTGCCAAAACTATAAGTCCATTTGCCTCTGTGGTCACATGTCTGCAACTGGCAATGGGGATAAATATGCATCCAGCCAACACGAAACAGCTAGATAGTTCACCAGTGTCGGTGTATATCACCACACATAGCTGCTGCTAAACCGTGAACACAAAGTGGAGCAAATAACACTTATAATCACTATCTTACATGAAAGGCATGACCCATAGAGATTAATAATGAAAATTAAATTTTTCAAACTATCTATATAAACCTCATAATTTTACAGACTATTCAATGCGAGTGCTAAAGATGCCATGTTGTCATGTGTCAGCCACCGTATGCTTGGAAAGTGCGGGGAGGTGTGGGAGGAAATTGACTTGGCAGCAAAAAAATATATGGGCCACTCACACAAAATGTGTGCCATCCGTTCACCCCCCCCCAAAAAAAAAAAAAATCTGTCCACAGGCTAGCAAATCTTATTTTTTGCTAAGATGATTCCAGAACCACCATGAATGGGCAGAGTTAACTAAGAGATACTTGGAACGACCCACTTTTGTCGGTTTCCGATAAATATTTCCCTGTCTTTTTTGCCCTTAAAGTTGGAAAAGTGGCCAGGAATGGTACTTTTTTGATGTCCATGTAAAAAGTGGACTAGTTCACTTTTTGTTTTTTAATATTTAAGCGTGTTATATATATTTTTTCTCTCTGTGCATAATAGATATATGTAGGCTATGTCTGACAGTCTGCATGTATCCCTATCGTCATTTTGTGTATTTCAGTGACATTTAATAAATTGTCCACATGGCACTGGTTTCTGACTTGGATTATACATTCAGCACTCTAGAAAAATAAAAAAAGGTCCCAACACCCTAATAATTTTATTTATCTATATGCACTGAGCAAGTTTATGAATATAAAAGGGTACAATTAAAAGAATTCCCATCTAAAAAAACAATGTAGAAAATAATTTTTAACAAATTTCGCTATTTTTGCTCCGCCCCCCTCATTAACAAACATTCTGAGCAACAGAGAAAAGCAATTCTGGCCCTCCCCTGTGCGGTCACGTCATAAGTTGTACATGGTGGACGAATGTGCGTCCAACAACGATGGTATCCGAGTCAGATTTCGATAGATCCTCAGAATATTCAATTTAATGTGTCCGTTTTGATGAAGAATACTTTTTTATGAAAGATGAGGAAACTCAACATGAAGCTGCTTTCACACCGGACGCAAAATGAACTTTTTTGCACAACAGATTACATTCAAAGTCAATGCAAACACGCTAATGCGTTTGAATGTAATCTGTCGTGCATGTTGCGTCCGATGTGAAAGCAGCTTAAAGGGGAGCTAACATGCGGATCCTTCTTTCAGTACATATGAGTAAGAGTGGAAATATGCTGATGAGTCATTTTTTGTTACATTGATGTGAAAAAATGAAATTCTTTATTTCTAATTCAAACTACCAAAATCAACTAGTATGAACATCGGTTGACCATAATCCAAGCATGTAATATCAACTTGCAAACAATAAACATATAGAAAAATTGTTTTTCAAAACAAAAAATTTGTTTTTCAAGGCAGACAGTTTGATCGCGTATTAGGTTTGACAGACAAAGAGGTGGTTTTTTTCAAAATAATTTACGTTAAGGAAATCAACCAAGATCTGGGTATTGGCAAACACTAACTGCTTTTTGATAATCAATCAATCAAGTGATCTGTTCAAATGTACTTTGAGACATGACTGTATTCTATAAAGCCAACCACATTTTATGTTGTCTGTTTGACGGACAACCTAATGTCCGGAACAGATAATTTAAAGTCAAAATTTGAAGAAGGCAGACAAGTTTCGTGAAATATTTCAGTACATTTATTGAAAGATTTATACATGATGTGCTGTACGTTAAAACATTTATCTGGAAATTTCATCAGTTGTGCAGTGAATATTTATTTCTTTTAGGGGTGTACTGACATGTTACAAATCTACTCCTCAAACATGGGGTCCTTCTGAACTTCATCCCATGACTACCAGAAAAGTGGTGGAAAGAATTAATTCAAACTGTGCATGCTGTTTCTCTATGAAATGATGTGCAATAATACACAATGCCAGAAAATTCAACCCAGAATCAATATTGTATATTTTGAATGGAATAAAAGATATGCTTAATTACTCATTAGCATATTTCGACTCTTAATGTTATAATGTTGGTTGTCCATGCTCAACCTCTGAAACATAAGATACAGGGATTTTGCCGTAATCCAAGGACTTGATTTTTTGAGCGGGATTTCCTCTCTGAACAGCTTCTCTCGAAATCTTCACAAGATCTGGGCAAAACCTTACGTCAAGTTGTGCCGTCCAATTAGAAAAGACCTAGCCAGAGCCAACCCCTGCGCTGGACCTTCTCACACCGGAAACTATTCTAGTAGGCACTAACAACGGCAGATCATCCTATGCCTTAGTAGGCATAGTTGATTTACTGCCCCAAACACACGTACACACACACGCACACACACACACACACACACACACACACAGATACATTTAATTCAAAGTGTTTGACATGTAGATGTAATTTATAATAAACATGTTTTTCTTTTAATAATTTTCATAAGTGTATATACTGAATTCAATTCCAAAGATATTTGTCATAATTGTAAAATGTATCTCAATAAACATGTAGTATTTTGGTCTATCTTCACTCCACTTTATATTTAGATATGATCAGTCATGGAGCAGAGGATGAACAACTTCTGACAGGTTATCTGGTAATGTTTGTCTGGGTCTTTCTGTGTCCATCTTGGACATTTTAGACTGCAGTCTTTTTTTAATTTTTTTTTTTTTTTTTTACTGTTAATACATTCAAACTTGAGCTGGTTCATGTATAACTCACTCATTCATTCTTTCATTCTTTCTTTTTTAAGCTTTCTTTCTTTCAGTTTTTTAATAAACATTCAAGTATTCTACATAATTCAGATATTATATTTTCATGGCAGCTAATCAGTGTGGCATCAGCAAACATTCAAATCATTCAAACTTTTTTGTATTCAAGACAGCATCGCAGTGTGGCTTCAGTAGTACAGTACGTTGAGGTAGTTTCCAGTCGCCTCCATCTTGAAAGTCACGATAAGTCGATTGACAAGCACGAATGAATAGATCGCAATGTGTTCCCCATCCTTTCTATTCGTTCTTGCTTGTCAATGGACTTATCGTAACTTTCAAGATGGAGGCGACTGGAAACAACCTCAAGGTACTGTTTGCATAAACAGTATTTTTTAATAAAATACCTGTGCATTTTCTAAGTTCTCAGTGCCTCATTTTAAATGTCAGGGCTCTTGGAATTCTACCAATGAAGTGTGGAGCTACTTTGAGCATTGCTAATGATGAAAAATAGCGATTTCTTTGCTTGGTAACGCTATGCCCAATTCACTACTATTGCAAGCCTGTTGGGAGCTTCGGCTAAAAAGCCATGTATTTTGAAATGGTGCGTGCGTACAGAGGTGGGGTATTTGACAAAAGTTAGTACTCGTTATCATGTTTCAATACACCCCAAGTCAATTTCACGCCAGAATTCTCCTATAAGGCTTTATAATTCAAGATCTGAGCTTCACAGAGAGGTGGGGAATGGCTGATATGAAACAAGATACTTATAGCATTTAGAGGTTAATCATATTGCAGTTTCTTTTCATAATTTTAGTTCAGAGAAATGGCCACAAACACAAAAAATCTTCTTGAAAATTTATCAATTAAATTATAAAAATTTATACTGAGAATTGAAAAATGGCTGGGAGTTAAAACAATACATTTCTGGGACCATAAACTCCTTGACCACAAATTTACTTCATCTTAGTGTGCAATTCATGATTGTATCTTTTCTATGAGCCGAATAAGACAGCTCTCCAAGGGACTCCCCATGCTGTCAGAGCCCTCAAAATTGTGCACTGTCAAATCATAAAATGATCAAGTTTTTAACACAAATCAACTTTTGACTCATGAAGTACAACATGAATTCATAATTTTCTAGTGGAATTCAGCATGAGTTTATCAATATTGGTGTGGATGGACATCAATGGTAACCTCTAATATATCTGATATATGCCTTATTTTAAAAGAACAGGCAGCCCACTATCAGGAAAAAAGCCTGCAGTATGCAACCCTAGACTGAACAGAGTCAGTACGACGACGGAAGCAGGGATTTACCAAAGTCTTCGTGCTTTTTACATTTTAAACAAGCAGAAATTCAAGGCATTCAGTTTCATTGAATGCAGTATAAATTCTAAAACAGATTGCTACAGTAAGCAAAATGCCAGCACGTGTATTATTAGCAAAGGCCAACAGTTACTCTTGTTTACCAATGTGGTAAATCAGCTCTGTGATCACGGTTGTAAACCGGAAATAAGAAATAGCCAGTTAAGATTGAGCTACTCCATTCAGAGACAGTTGTTCTCACACTGCAAGAGTAAAAACTCTCCATCCTTGAATTTCTTCTCCAAAGAATCAATGCAGTCAGCCCTCCAGTTTGTTACATTTGGAATAACTGCTATATATAACCGCAAATATAACCTCAGCGCTCCAGGGTTGATTCTGGAAGTCTTTTCAGCATAGCAAAGTTGAAAGAATACCACCTAACTTGCTGTTACGCAAGGCTTAATATGCTTTTCTGAGGGTCCAGTCCATGTCTTTCAATTACGATGTGAAGTTTATACCGTCTGAAATTGGATAGAAAAAATAGATAATTTACGGGGAAGTTTCAAGTGGGTGTGAACTATACCCTTGCTTTACGCAGATAAGCCTGAGCAAGCATTAAATTGACTGCATTTCTGTGAGTGATCTTAGGACATTGTAAATGACAATTCAATTCTTCAAGAGACAAAGCAACACATAAATCAATGGTAGGGAATCACGTTTTTATTATCTGATGAGTATAATTGACAGTAGAATGACGGTGTCAATTCCATTTTGAATTTCTGCTTCAGAAAACGTAATTTTTCCACTACTTAATTAGAATACTGTTTGCCTATCATAGCTGAAGTGGTTGCAACCAAGGACAATGATTATTTCTGTTAGTAGAGATCTATGGAAAAGGATATTAGGCTGTTTGCAGATTAGGCTTGGCTGAGCAGTTTAATTCATGCAACTTATGGGAAGCAGCGATGGGACTTAACGCGTCCATATGCTCAATCATTCACAGGCACCGCTTCCTCGTGAATATTCAATAACTGTTTCGGGTGTGTGACCTGTTGATAGGATGGTGTCACTGCGTGCATGAATAGAGCAGCTCCATGTCTGCTGGCATCTACATCTGCACAGAGGGGTTAAGAGAAATAAGACTAAGTGGTACGCGTCAGATGCATAGCTAATTGTGATTGTACATATTTTCCTTTCTTATATGCTGGATGTATCTTTTCTTGCCTTCTTTCACAGAGGATTTTAAGCTTGGCTGAAAATAGATGCCGTTGTGCTGACATTGGATGGATTATCTCACATGATTGGATGGTGGTGTTTTGATGTCACTCTTTCTGACATCCACTTGAGAGGTATGGAGCAATATACAATCTACAATCTACAAATGAAGACTGCCAAACCATTTTGGAGCCAAAATAAGAGGCAGCAAGCAGGCAGAGCAATTCAGGCATTCTCTTCCTTCTAGAGCACACCATCTGAGCTGTATGGTGGTTTGTATGAGGACAGCATAGATGACATGCCCACATTTTGGGGAATGCAAGCAACAAAGCAAACTTGGAACCCGTCGTCTCTTTGCGTTTGCTGGCTTCAGAAAAAAAATCTAGCAAATGCAATTAGGCTCTTATGGGAGAACATAAACACCACAAGGCCATTATGAACATGTTAAGTTACTGTCGCTGCCAAAAAAGCTGGCAGGGAGTGCTAATTAATTGCTTGGGGTATAATTAAGAGAAAACTGCACATTTTAGAACTCTTGAACTTGACAGTTGACACAGCATCAAATCTTAATATCTTGCCTTCTGCAAACATGCACAATTTTATTCATAAAATGAATTATTATGGAAGACAGATATATACTGTAATTAAAGGATAATAAAACAAGACTTCTCTGCAAAATGAAATGTCACATTTTCCGTAAAATGACTGCGTTTGAACACCACCAGTGACAAATTTTCGTTGCTGTTCTTTTAGTTTTAGTCCGTGCAGCATGAAATACAGGCAGGAAAAAATGACTAATTCTCATACCAGCACTATTTTTAAAATAGTTTTGAGGATGGGGGGCGGGGGGTTCATTACATCCCTGTGTTGATAGCTCTTAAAATGAATAATATACTTATCTTAATATACATATCTCTTAAAGGGACGCTGTCAGCTGGGGAACATGCGTAGTAGTGTCCATAAACGTTTTTATACATGCAGGGCGATATCAAGGGAGCAGAAATATAAACCCTAAGCCTATTAGTACATGTATAAAGCGTACCCTCAACACTGTTTTAAATACAGAACATGGCCTGCAAACTTGAAATTGCTAGAGTAACCGCATTTATCCATGCCGAAACACACTAAGAATAAAATTCAACTATCCATCCATATTTCTGTGGGCGAAAACACAGGTGAGGCAAACCGGTGAATTTGTGGTGGAGTTTTCAATCTGCATCGCGAACATCCTGGAGAAGTTTGGGAAAATTTTTATCGCGTAACTGTCTTTAATGTTCGCAGAACCAGTTTTGCGCAATGTTTTGCCTGACATGCAGCTGTCATAGATCCTTTTGTGAACGCTTCCAGTTCGACGGCCACCATGGGACGACATAACAATCAATGTATAGAGGCTAACTTATAAGCAATAATAACGCTACAAAAACCCAAACTATGACAAACTGATGCTACGAACAGACTCTACCCTCAATAAAGATAGTTTTTTGGTAAAATTTCCTCAAACTTCTCAAGGATGAATGCAATATAAACAAATTGAAATGCTTACACAAAATCCCAGGAGATCTTGAAATAGTTTGCTTAATGCTTTCAAGAAGTTTTGCTTCATCATGCGCATGCGCCCCAGCTGACATAGTCCCTTTAACCAGATGCTCAGAAAGGAGGGTCAAGACAAAATGAGGTCAATCCCCATCGAGAAAGCATTTTCAGTGAACACAACCCTGTAGTACCTAAGATGGTGATTATAAATCCTTGTCTCCAAATCCTTGGAGGTTGGCAGCCAGGGCTCCCAAAACTGAATGGGACATTGTTACAGCAGTCATATCCCAAGATTATCGTACAAATATTGAAGCAAAGGACAAAGAGGCAGCTATACAAATATCCCCATCTGAGACATACTTGAAAAAAAATGCCATTTAAGCCGCATTGCCCGTAGTAGAGCGCGCCCTCAAGCCTATTGGAGTGGCATGGCCCACTGCTGTCTAACTTGGACAGCCTGTGGTAAATGAAGCCGCCATGTACTACGCAGTGGAAACACGTTTTCTGGCTATTTACACTGCGTACTATGAGGGATCAGTTTATTTATGGATTTCATGCAAGCCACTATTGCCCTGTACTGCAAAAAGTAAATGTGCAAAGCCTGCAGATCTGTAAAAGACAAGTGAACTGTTGAGATGAACACCTCTTTATCCGTCCTTATAGTTTATGTGCTGGTAAATTAACTACACGACAAATGAAGAAAAAACCAATTTACTTGTGCCATCATTGCATCACTTGCAGTGTTTAGCTTACTTATCAGAACTTGGCTGAGCCATCTGGTATCTTCTATTCCTGGAGTGGATCTGCCAGCAAGATTGCAAAATCCCATTAAAGGAGCAGTGTGTAGAATTTAGATTGACCGTTTGGCAGAAACGGAATAAAACATTCATTATTACTTTTTTAGTAGTGTATAATCACGTGAAAACAATAATCTTTGAGTTTCATTTCGCTTAGAATAAGCCCTTTAAACCTACTTGGGAGCGGGTCCACCTCCGTGGAGGCCGCCATGTTGTGCCGCCATTTTTTATACAGCAGCCCAGAATGGGAAAAAAGTAAGTGAATAAAGCACTGACACAAGAGAGCGCTTTTCATGTTTTCGCAAATTTTGCGGCCACCGTAGGTTTTCTGAGAAAAGGAATGGTCAGTTGGTTGCAATCTATAATCTGACCACTAGATGGCCTCAGAATTTTTTTTTAAAGAGCATTTTGGCATGTTCTACTGCAATTTAGACAGCTGAATGCAATAATTTTTCAGAGTAAAATGTTAGGATTTATTATATTTATATTTAATTATATTTCAGTATTTTTCTAAAAGTTGAATCTCTGTAATTAATGAAGCAACATGCCTCTGTTTCAATCACAATACTAACTAGCGCCACAAACACTCTAACATTTATTACTAAAAACAAGAGGCTCCTCAGAGCCTGTACTTGGGCCAGGTCTAGGCCCCGGCTAATCCATAAATAGAAATATTTAGAAAACTAGAGTGCTGATGATTTCATATTTACATTATCCAAAGTGAAGTACCCGGCCGTCATATTGATACACCCAACTTCTTCATAAAAATGAATGGTTTCCTATGAGGCAAATTTCAAAAAAGTCAATATAAGCATTAAAATGGCGAAGTTTGCGGCTGGCTTTTGTAGCAATAGTCATTTGAAGGGCTGATATAAAATATTTCCAGCGTAAGTTTACGTAGAAAAGCAAATTTGTCACTTTAATGGAAAAAATTGCATTTGCTTGCTACCAAGCTATTTAGCCAACCCATTGACTTAAATAGACCACTGACAAAAGGAAATGCTAGCAATCGATAATGGTTTCCAGCGAGCTACCTAAGTACCCTTACCATCGCGGGGACTGCATTGACTAAGCAGTCAATAAAATGAATGAATAAATGAATAAAATGAATAAAAAGATGACTGACTAGCAATCTACTTGTAATTGACAATCAAAGACAATATTTCTTACCTGCATAATATTTAAAACAATGGACAAGTCGCTTTTTGTGTTTATACAGAGTTCCAGAAGACAAGGAGGGGAGGAAGGGTTAGCTGTTAGAAATCAGGAGATAAAAAACCTTTCTCTATCCCCTCTATCTGGGCTGTGCAGTGATTATTTTTTTGAGAGCAGTGTTACAATGGGACAGAGGCAAAGATGACGCTTAGTAAAGGAGTAGCCAGAGTTAACTAGTACTTCCTTTTAACAATGTTAACATTAGCCACATGATTCAGTATGAACAATTTGGTCAATGGAAAATATGCTCAATCAGGGTACAATGAAGTGAGGAAAGCAAAGAAAAATTTTATAACGTATATGGACATTCATCGACCTTGCTTATAACGGCGAAACCTTCGAAGCAATGATCTTATCAGAGGGCCATTACAAGTCTCGGTCACCTCAACTGAAGTTTTCTGCTCGCTCTTTAAAGCTATTCTTACCTTTCCGGAATTTTTACACTTTTCTTTTGTAATCTTAAAATGCTCCTAATAAGCATATGGCACACTAAAATGTAAAAGAAATCCACCAGGTGTTGAAACTCATCGATATTCAATTCTAATATATTTCTGGTAAAAGTCTGACCAATCATTTTCTTCTGTCTGAATAAAATGATTTGCCGAGCTTCCTGTCTGTCATCCGTTGCTGTGCCCCTTCCAGTTGCCAACTGCTGTCACTGCTTGTGAGTCGCGCGCCTCTCTGGCAGAGCAGTAGAGACAGAACAGGTAGCTACTCAACAAAGTTAGCCTGCAAACAAAGCAACTGCAACTTCCTGATTTAATGACTATCATTACCGGGACAATTTTGATGAGGTAAGACGTTATGACAGCAGTTTTGCAAGAAAATGTGAATGTGTGAATTCTGCCGGGAAGCAACGCATCTGACTGTAAACAAACAGGCACTGAAATGCTATAATTACTAATGTTAATGGTAGTTCGTCAGACGTTACAAGGGTACTTTGTTTTATACTACATGTAGAACTGAATATTATGTAATTACTGTTGGTTAGTTTTCACTAACCGGTGCCTCTGTCATTGCCCCGTTTCAAGCTGCTTTCACACCGGACGCAACACAAATTTTTCATACGACAGATTACATTCAAAGTCAATGCAAAGACGCAAATACGCGTGAGATCTGTCGTGCGAAGAGTTTGTTTCGTGTCCGGTGTGAAAGCAGCTTTATTCGTGCCGATCACTTTCTCACGGCAGGCGTCAGGGGAGGAGGGGAGCCTCAAAGGTTAGGCAGGCGGAGGAGGGTGAGACTGTGGATGGAGGCGGAGTTTTTCATGTTCAAATTTCTACTAAGTGCTGTGCCGTATGCTAGAAAGGTAAGAATAGCTTTAACATTGACACCGAGTAATATTTCGATCTTCCCTTTAGTAAGTGTGCCGCTTTCCTCCCTCGAAAAAAGCACATATTTATGGAGAGAAAATGTTGCTCTGCACAGCAATACCAAAATGACCCCAACTCGCACGCAAGTGCCTTTGAAAATGTAATTTTACAGTAGGCGAAAATGAATGGGAGTGTACATGCGAATTTAACTTCTGGTGTATGCGCTCCTGGAACAGATGCTCCACTTCAGCAGTGGCGGTTTTTCGCGGAGGACAAGGGAAGCCTGGCTTCCCCAAAAATTATTGCAAGAAAGAAAAAAAATATAAATAAGCTTAACCACAAATTATTTTATATTGTTGTCATTTCCCTGTCAAAGCACTACATCAGCGCACTTCTGCTTTGGCTGAGCGTGAGGAGCAAAACAGCGCCCCTCCTGTCAAGCTCTCATTGTGTCTTACACTTCGTGTCTCATGCCCTCCGCCCTGTCTGTCAGTTCGGGGGCCAGATTCACTTGGCCTCCCTTAGGAAAAAAAAACAGCCCGTATTAGCCAATCAGATTGAAGCAAGGCTCATCGCTTAATGGTCGATGCATCATTAAAAAAAAAATGAGGGAGGCCAGATCAAATCTGGCTTCCAACCAATCACAAACTGTTAGGGAAAATACACACACTGATGCTGCATTCATGTGCTATGGGAATTATGGTAAATACCAAAAACCGACATAAAAAGTTAACATGGGCCGTTTCTCAATACTAAGAATGCTAAGAACGAACTTGCATTCTTGGGAAGAACGTTCTCGCTAGTCGTTCAAGGAACAGTGCACTTCCGAGGCTACGAGCACCCAGAACACCGTCGACAGTTTGAGATGATGCGTTCTCGTTGGTATTACGCAATACGCCAGGCAGCCAGTGAGCCACCTCTTCCTCCGCCATCAGCTTTTTATTTCCCCAGTAATGTTATCTGTGGGGAAGAGGAGTCTGTGAGCGTGAGCTAGTTAAGGTGCTTCGCTTAGCTACCTTCCGTCGGCTGTTGCAGGGTTTCTCTACTACAAAAACACTGGAGCATATTCGACATAAAACATCGTAAAGCAGCCAATATTCCAAATGTATTACTCAGATAATAGTTCCTCGCCCTAGCAGAATAGTATTTAGCTAAGAAATAGCGAACGAATACCGACATTCAAAGTCAATGCAAAGACGCGAGTTTGCGTCCTCGCATTGACTTTGAATGTAATTCTGTCGTGCGAAAAATTTGTTTCGCGTCCGGTGTGAAAGAAGCTTTACCAATCCCGGGGTGTATTTCCCGAAATCACAGATGCTAACTTAGATAGTTAGACCCATTGACTGTGAATGGACGAACTATGTAAGTTGCTAATTATCCCCCGCCGCACAATTAACGCAAAACGGGGGTATAGCATTGGGTTCCGTCCGTACGGACACATAAAACTGAGGCGGCGGGGGATATTGCCATGTTAGTGGAAACTGGCGAACACTTGTTTACTTAGCAACTACGCTTTTGGCAAACGTCACCCTGCCCTTTAGATGCCGAAAAGAATTCTGGGATACGCGTGCTGTCAAGTTCACACAAGTTACCATCCGATGCATCCTCGGAGAAATGGGCGTATCAAGAACATTTCCGGGACTGGTAACCGCTCTCGTTGAGATGCGAACTTTGAATTGAGACAATACATGGTCTCAGAGGGATGACGTTTCTCAAGTTCACAAGATCAGAAGTACAGAGAAGAACGCAAATTGAGAAACGGCCCTGAACACCCCCCCATGTCGTATTTTCCACTGGGCAACTCGCAGAAAATTTTGATACGCGAGTTGCCGAGAAGAGATAACCTTTGACCTTTTCAACATGGTTTTACTCAAGAAACAGGCCTGAATCTGTGAGTCCGCCATCTTTAATTTCCCAGTACAACAACAAAAGCACGTGAACACAACACACTGGTAAATACCACTTCACAAGTGGAAAATATCATCTTTTCCATCGCACGTGAATGCAGCATTCTTCTACTGTCCCGCCAGGCACCAGCCCGCCCACACAGAAAGTATAGCCATCAGTCAGAGAATGGATGGTGACAGGGACCCTGAGTTTCTTGTAAAAAATGACTTCACAAAACATGCTTTTGAGGTTCAACTAAAAGTCAAGCGGGACGGTAGGCCGACTCCAAAGCTAAATTTAACTAAAAGTTTGCTCTTTTTGTGAAGCTAACTATGCTAGAAACGAGTGGCTAACAGGAAGTGCCAAGCTTAACCGGCTTGTCTGCTGGCCATGTCTCCTATGGCCCGCCGTGGCCTTTTTGATCACTGGGTTGTTGCCACATTTTTCTTATGTGATGCATAAAATGTGGTGTTTTATTCTTTATTATTCTTGTCGTGTCAAGTGGATTTCAGAGCATGATGGCTAAGCTATATTGTTTTTTTATACTCTCAGTCCTTACCGAGACTGCATTTAGGTCCGCTGACATCAGCTGCAAGGTTTATAGTTGATAGCGCTGCAGCACATTGTTACTTCTAATGTTGGTGGAAGGGGTTTGCCTGTGTTTCTGTACAATAGTCCACGGCTATCTTGCAAATGCTTTCGTTGCCAATTAATTAAATATGAGTCAGAGATAAGCATTGTCCACAAAACAGAACTTCATTAATACTGTCTGTGATAGCAATGGCTAAAATGTTTTTGTTATATCTAGATCTTGTCATAATTGCCGTCTGATCGCTGTGTGTTTAGCTTTCTGCTGCAATAAAGCTACGAGACGTTTACCAGCTTTGCATGGGCTTTCTCTAACTTATCACATACTACTGTGTGCCAGAGCCATAAGCACGCGCACAGCCCGAAGCGCGCGTCCACAGCTCTCCCTCGCGCTTTCACTCTCTCTCTCACACGCACTCGTCTTTTTTAACCTTTTTTTTCACTAAAATGAATGAGAAGTCGGTAGAATAAAGGCACTGTAACAGTAGGCTAATTTGTTTGCAGGAAAATAACACGTAAACACTGAATTAAATTCGTTGTTCATTCTGGCTTCCTCTGTAATTTTTGTCACGGGCCGCCACTGCACTTCAGCATACCCTATCAGTAATGTAGTGTTCTATATACATCTATAGGTTCTATATATATCTATGGGGCAATCACGTGCATAGGCAAGACAATTGCAGCCCCCCCCAAAAAGGAAGATCCAGGGCCGAAAATTAGACTTGGGGCCTACTGGCCCGGGTAACAAGCATAAATTAATTTGAACACCACAGCACTTATTTCTTTAAAGCATTTCTTCTATTTCATTGATATTTATTCTTTATTTCACAATGGAAACCTGTCCTATCCTGTCGTGTAACAAACTGTATAAAGTACTTAACATTACCAAACAATTACACTTTTATTTCAACATTTCAGTTCTTATTTATGATCACATCTTAAATGTCTGTGGCTGATCTGTCATCATATCAGTGTGGAGATTTAATAAATAACTTGAATAAGTTCAGAAGAAAACTGCAGCAATATCATTGCTAAAAACTGCATTCAACCCTTGGCAAAAATTACGGAATCTTCATGTAGCTTTTTACATTGTAGCAAATAAACAAATCGCAGATATGACACACAAAAAAAATTGTTCATTAGCTTATCATTTTCTGAAAGTCACCTCAAACAAATTAAATTATTTTAATTGAAGGAATATTTTTTTCATAATCAGGTAAAGGAAAAAAATGTGAAATCACTCATTTACAGTGATTGGGTTTGCATGCACTACTGAAAAAGTTTTGCATATGTCTCATTAAAAATATAAATATAAACTGATAAATTGGTTTTACTAAACTTGAAATATGTAAAGTATTTTGCATCATTGCATACAAAGTATATGTGCCTATCGTGAGTACTGATAAATTCACTGATTTCAAATTTGGACCTCACCCCACCCCATAACAGCATCGTTAAACAGGGGACAAAATGCGTGTTTAATTTAGCAAGAGTCAACCTGTTCAACCAGAATGCCCCGGATTTTCTGCCGGATCTTCTGTAGCCTGTAGACCAGAGCTGTGGAGCCTCATGCTTTTTCTTCTTTGTTTCTTTTGCATGATTGCACTCAACTGAACAGTTTTTTTTATTCTTATAATCAAGACGGTTACATAAGCCTGTAATTATAAATACATTTTAAAAAAATGTTTACTGAAGATTACTGATAGGTGACACTAGCAACGTACGTTATACCCAACACGCAATCTTGTAAGGATGGCATTAATCCAAATATTTCATTGATCAAAAAAATTACCATAAATTACAGCGCTTATCTTAGCATTTTCTTTGCAGTGTAATTTATTTTAGATGGCACTTCAATATTCAATGTCCTCAAAGGTGATTAACATGCGAAACATCTTGAGCATATTGAGCTGTGAACATTGGTGCAAAACTGTTCATGACAGTCATCGTCCTGCAAAATATGTGCTGTCTCACGAACTATGGGATTTTGAATATTCAACAGACAATTGCAGTTTAATGTCCTCATCAAGAAAAAGGTTTGATAACTTTTTTGCTGAAATGAACATGAATTGAAGCTAAGAAAAAATTTATCAGTCATTAGGTATACTGCCTGTTCTTTGCAAATGAGTGAATCAACGCTTGGTTACGGAGTACATGTGAAGAATGTATAAGCACACTTGCAGCCTCAATGTGGTAATAATTTACACATTTTCCATCGTTTCAACACAGGTTTCTTCAAAACTGTGAGTCGATTCAATACCCTTAAGACTTTTATCGTTGGAAATTTGAACCATGTAAAGATCGCATTGTGGCTGTGAGTGTCATCAGGCTAACGCTGAGATTTCAATGTGGTAGAAGGCTACTGTTCTAAATGAAAATATGGGCCTGTACTTTATCATCGCTCACGGCTTAATCTCTAAACAGACATAAATCTCCTCAATTCATAGCGTTGAAATTCCCTTTCTCTTCAAAGGATATCAGTAATGTTTGCCTGCTAGACACCGCCTTCTTCTTTAAGGGGGGCATCTTTCGACCAGCTACTGAATGAAATTTGAATATTTTCAGAAAATACAGTGTTGTGAAAAGGAGGGGAGTTGAATAATTGGGGTTCATATCAGATGCACAATGTTATGGGATATTGAAATAGTCCTCGAGTAATCACAGCAATAAATGAGCAAAATGAGCAATGGTCAATAGACCAACTGAAAAGCCTTTCTCAAAATGAAATGAGTCAAAACTCTCCTGACGTATTTAAAAGTTTAAGGTAAGTAGCCGGCGGAAGAGGACTGGGTAGGTGGCAAAATCGCTGGCTGCCAGGACTTATGGAACATCCTCCTAAAGTGGTACAGTACAGTCGCCATTAAAACCAAAGAGACGGCGTTAGTTCACGCCCGGTTATCTCGAACATTTCGCCCTTCTTACCCATTTCTAACCACGATGTAACCAATGAGCCGTATCACAGGACAATTTACCGCCAATAATAACCACATGTGGCTCCGCGGAACTGAATGTAGTACCGCGTGTAAGTTACAGAATAGAGGGCATTTTGACTGTTAGAATTAGGTGTGTTTGCCATTATGTATTTTAAAATCTTTTCATTTTCTCTTGCAGTGAAAGTGGAAGTGAGAGCTTATGCGACCTCTGGAAAGCGCGTGGCTGATCCTCTGTTTAAAAAGCCTAGCATGAACAAGAAAAAAAAATAGCCTATTATGGTAAATTCGACAGCGAAATATAGCTTAAGAAATTGTATTCTTGAAGGAATTTTTTTTTTTTGGTATTTTAACTATGTCTTTTTATAGCAGAAACTGTGATTCTGATAGTTTGTGGGTAGATCTTCAGCGAAGTGTGCCGCAATTGATTTATTGGGTTTGAAAAGCCAGCCGCAATATAAATAATCAAATTGGCAATATACAACTTAATAGCCTGTGAGCTTATGCTCATGTTATTCTCCGAAATTATGCATTTTTGGACCTGCAAAGGTGTGAGGTTGTCTCTCGCCAAGGAGTCAATCTTAGTCCTAAACAGTGGGGAAATGTGTCGTATCGTGACAGGTTCCACTGCTGTGAATGTGATGTCAGTTTATGGTTGGGCATTTTACAGAAAATTTCTGCCACGCGCTGACCAGGTCATTAATTCTTTAATAGGCTACAAAGGGCTTAAAGGGGATATTAGGGTGACAATGAGTGATAAATAGAGATGACACGAACTGAGCTGTATTGAATCCGAGCCAAGTGTATCCGCTTTTAATTCCATGAATTCAGTTTACGAAAGAGCCATAGTTATAAGTGACATTTTCCTTTAGAGATAAGATATTGAGCAGATCTTTTTAAAATTGCGTTTCCTTATTGATAGATATAGAATAAGCTGACTAAAACATCCTGTGTAAGGTTCCGCAAATAGTTTATTTTGCTTATTAGTGCATTCAAGAGGCGTTATGGTCGAACTTAATTGATATTGTATGCAGTTATTTTCTAGTTGCAAGCTTTGCGAACATTAGGGTATGTTTGAACGTCTGAATGGTTATCTGAATGGTTATGAGAAGTCATTAAAACAAATACAGACGATGCAAAACGTTTTGAAAAATTGGTTAAAAATTGACAATTAGCATTTCAAAACGAAACAGTAGCAATATAAATCGAAAAACATTCAAGTTCTTTCCCTGAGTGAATTTTACTGAGACGGGGTGCGAGTAATCTTTGATATACAGTGGGTTGACCTGTTCCGCAATTTGACCGATTCCGCAATTCGCAGAAATCAAACTTCTTTTGCGGGAAAACGACTTTGCTGTCAGCCTTGAGTTTGACACCGCTGGAACAGTAAATTATTGTGGATTTAACTCTTAACTATCGTTTCGAGATATTCGGCTTGATGGAGAAATAAATGCCCGATAACTGTTGCTTGCCGCTGCAGCAGTAGGCTACCAAATCAACGCCTGTGATTAGGCGTACTGTGCAGTGTGTGGCCGTTAAACACGTGTATTCCCGGGATTCATCACATGTTATTTGTGTCATTATGATCGGAAATTATTGTATATTTGACCTTATAAATCCCAATTTCGTATCTTGATACTTTTTCCATCAAGACCCATTAGAGTGACTGCTTGTCAATTGACTAGTTCCGCAAACGCCATTTTGTAGGTTTTCAAACCTGTAATTTATGAGACGTTTATTTTTTCTGAAATAATTTTATGAAAGTTTATTGTAGTCAGTGTGAAATAAAACATTTCCCCCCGCCATAACTGTTTTTCTGTGGCTCAACGGGGTAATCATGACTCATGTTAGCCTCCGTTGCAGACGTCTTATGGTGTTCGGTTAATTTCCTTCACCCAACAACGTCTGCGCACTCGAGCGAGGTTTTGTGTTCCGTGACGTAATGTGATTGTGCTTAATGAGCCAATCAGAATACTTGTTATATGTTATGATCTCTGTCTTTACTTAGGCTTTTCCCTGCGGCTTGTCAAAAATAGTGAAATGGTGGGTAAAGAAACTCCTAAAAAGTTTATAGAAAACGACACTTGTTTTGTGTGTAAAACAAAAATCCTCTCAAATAAAGACAAGATACGTGTGCAAGGAAAAGGCAAGCTTGATATCGCAGCAGTAATAAGTTCTGTCATCTCTGTTAACACAGCGGTATACACGAACAAGTTATTCGTCTGCCGAATGGGCTGCTATCGCGTACTTGAAAAAATTTCGAAAATAGAGAAAAAACTTGATGAAAACCGATCGAAAGTAAAACTTCTTTATTTCTGTATCGACCAGACTTAACTCCTTGCTTTCACTCCTATGTTATTCAAATAATTGACTTGATCCTTCATAAGGTTAACAAGAAGAGAAACAACAATAACAATAGGCGATTCTATATTAGAAAATGCTTCCCCGAGGATTGGAAGAGCTTGGTATATGAGCGATTTGCCAAATCCTGTGGGCAAATTTACGTAGACATCTTTTCTCTGGATAACTAAGTTGTTCATTGCTTGTTCTTGTAAGCTATTCATACTTTCAATATTGAAGGTTTTGCAGATTTTATCCAAAGCTCGAGAGAAAACATGTTTGCCACCGTCCGCCATTTTGGCTTTATCTGTTTCTGCATATATAATTAGCTCCTGGGTTTTAGGAGCTAGTTTCTGATTGGTGGAACACAAAACCTTGCTTGAGTGCGCAGACATTGTTGAGTGAAGGAAATCAACCGAACACCATAAGACTTCTGCAACGGAGGCTAGACTCATGTCCTGTGTTGATCTGAACTTGGAGTCTCATCCTGATAATTTTAATGTATACTTGGCATGTACTACTACTACTATGTACTACTTGAATTGGAAAGAGAAGAAAGAATCATCCGTAATCGCTGATAGCAGTTGAATATCGATGGATGTACAAATCATTGTGAACTGAGGCCAGCGCACGTGGATTCCAGCTGACACAATGTCGACGCACGGAACAATTAGCCATAAATTTGACCAATTATTGTCATATCCCCTATGCACTCTCAAAAGAGATGTGTTGAAAATAATACAATGTGTTCATTTTTAACACACCTGTATGTCTAGTTAAGGACAACACATTTCGTGTTGTTTTTTTTTTTTTTTAACTTTTTTACATATTTTGTGTTGAAATCAACATAAAATGTGTTATACGTGATAACGCATTTTTTTGTGTTATTTTTCAATACATTCATTCTAAGAGTCTAGAGTAGCCTAATGCTGGCTAAAATTGGTGGAAAAAAACATGTTTCTGTTTCGTTGTGACCAGGGGCGCGCAATTATGCCAATAAACAAAGAATATCATAAGTTCGGCCTGACAAAGGGCGTATGCGAAACTGGAAATGATTTGCGGAACCAGTTAAAGGACTGCCACTGAAAAATGACTGTGCAAGGCTTTATTCCTAATCACTGAAGAAAACTAACTGATCCACAAAAAGCGTGAGTAATTTCCGCAATTTCGTGAACAGATAACTTTCCGCCAGCGAATTCTGTATCGATACCAGATGCTTCAAACAAATTCCATTTGCGGAACCGGTCAACGTAGCCTACTGCAGGAATGGATAGGCTGTACTAAATTTCAGGTTTGCAACAGGAAAAGTAATAAATTTCGGCACTTGAGGGTAAAATAGGCCTAATAGTACATAAAAGCATGCATTATGCCTATCTCCGAACATAAAATATTGCAGAAATGATTCCTGACAAACAAAATCCTCACCAAAAATAGCATGATATTTAGTAATCCAATTGCGTAGCCTATTATACCGCACTAAAGTTTTAAATAGTAGCACAGGTAGAGCAAACTGTATCGTCAAAAATAAGAAGGTTTGCAGTAATGATTACCAGCGACATCACCCCCGCCAAAGCAAATTAATATTTTATGTAGCCTAACGCTACTTTTGCATTTATATATGGAAATAAATCGCCAGCAAGCTGTGCCATTATCTACATGTACGGACTACTGTCAAAACGACCGTCCCAACCGCCCTCGTGGCTCAGTTATGATTAAACAAACACCCGGCTAACGGGCTGTCGCCCAGCTACCCCGCGCACGGTAGGCGGCGGGAGGTCTTCTTTCGTCTTCATGCGCGTCAATACGCCGGTCCTACTGCACAGCTCACGGCGAGATTTCCCGGTCCTACTGAGAGCCTAACGCCCCCGTACTGGCGGATTAACGACCTTTTCTTTGGTTTTAACGGCTGTACTGTACTGTACTGTAACTACAAATGATAATGATTTTTTTCTGTTGCAGAAGGTAATTTTTTGAACTGCTGGATAGATAATATGGGCAAGTATATTGAGCAGTTTGCTCATCAGACTTAGCTGAGGAGAAACTCATGCAACTACTGAGAGACAAGGATGGGATTTAACTCGTCCATATTGTAAACTATGTTCCAGCTTGGCTTGCTGGTATTCTATCACATAGTGATAGAATAGTAGCTCCATGTCCACTGGCATCTGGATCTGCGTATCTGAGGGGTAAAAAGAATATCAATACTGTAATCATCAGATTTTGTTTGGTTCTGTGAGGTTTTACGAAATGAGCCAAGAGCGAGAACCAGATGAATGCAAAATGGAGGCTTTATTTCTGAAGGGGGAAACCCCCCAACAGAGCTGGCAACAGTACAATGTCCACAATCCACAAACAGAATCCAAAGGGCAAAGTCCAAAACTGTAACCAGGGCACCAATAACACAACTCAAGGTCAGGCAAAAATGGTTCGGTACACAGGCGTGGGTTTGGTGGAGAGACAAACTCATAAGCCGTAAACAGTCCGAATCCAAATACGAGGGCAGCAAAGACAATAGACGTGGTCGGGCAAAAAGTAGGTCAAAACTCACGAAGGCAATCAGATCCAAAAGGGCAAACCAAAAAACAAGCGTCGGGCAATCCAGTCAGAAAGAAAATATCACAGTGAGCAAGGCGAGGAACGTAGCACAAGACAAAGGAGTAAAGGCGATCTGACAAGGAACTAAAAGTGTAGACACCTTATATACACATCCGGGTAAAGCACATGACTAGGGTAAACAGGTGTAATCAATGACATGGGAGTGACACATGAGGAAAACTAATTACATGAATTTGGCGAAATGCCGAAACGCAGACAGGGATAACGAGACATTCCTATGAACGAATAAACAGCTCCGGTTAAGGAGTACTAAAGTGTACAGTCTAAAGAAAAGGGAAAGCAAGAGATATAAGAGGAAACCGCAGTGGAGATAATTAGTGATAGACAAGGAGGGCGGAGATACAGATTGGGCGAATGCTGAGAGATCGTTAGTCTATTAGTATGTGCAGCTATACAATCCCGAGTGCAAGTTAGTCAGTTAGTATAAATGTACAATGTTAATCGGGGTTAGTAATTATCGAAAACAATAAACTGTTAGTAGGGTTAGTAGATAGCATAAAGAGAGAGGAAGGAAGAAAATGAGAAATGAAGAAAGATTGAAATCCCAGAAACCAGGAAATCACCCGAATGAGTGGCACGTCAGACAACGGGCCATGGGAAAAGACCTACGCAAGACAAGACAGGGTAAACGAAGTGCAGGACTAGAAATCACAACAAGACTATGAAAGAATGGCAAGGCTAAGAAACATGGCAAGACTGTGAAACATGGCAAGACTATAAAACATGGCAAAGACATAAATAATACAAAACATGAAACATAATAAAACAAGAAATCAAACAACAAAACACAATACATAATCATGGGGATGGTCAGGGGCAGGCAGTGGTCACTAAAACACAAAAAGCATACATGGGAAGCCAGGCACAAAACTTAAACATGGAACAGAGGAAGCATGGCTGAAATGCAGATTCACAACAGAACCCCCCCCCCCAACGAACGCCTCCTGGCGTTCAATTCGAAGAACGTGATGCAGCATGATAGTCTCTTATTAAAGTCTTATCCAGAATGTGTCGGGCAGGAACCCAACTGCGGTGTTCCGGTCCGTAACCCTCCCAGTCGACGAGGTACTGTAGACCTCTGCCTCGTCGACGAGAGTCCAGGAGGGCACGGACCGTGTAGACTTCGCCTCCGTCGATGATCCGGGCGGGTGGAGGGGGATCAGGTCCAGAGGACAGGTGGTGGGTTACAGCAGGTTTTAACTGGGACACATGGAAAGTGGGGTGTATGCGTCGCATGGACAGGGGGAGACGGAGGCGAACGGCAGTGGGACTTAGGACCCTTTCAATGGTGAAAGGGCCCAGGAACTTGGGGAAAAGCTTACCCCCGTTACCTCTGAGGGGAATGTCCCTTGAAGAAAGCCAAACCCGTTGCCCAGGTCGGTACGTGGGAGCAGATGTGCGTCTCCTGTCGGCCTGCTCCTTCATCCTGGAGACTGACCTGAGCAGGGCCTGGCGGGTGGTAATCCAGGTGCGTCTACACCTGCGCACGAACTCACGAGCTGAAGGAACGGCTACTTCTTCCTCCTGAGACGGGAACAACGGGGGTTGGTAGCCTAGGCAGGCCCTGAAGGGGGAAACGCCGGAGGCAGCCGAGGTGTGGCTGTTCAGGGCATATTCCACCCACGGCAATTGATGGCTCCAGGAGGAGGGGTTCCTAACACATAAACACCTTAGAACATTTTCCACAGACTGGTTAGCTCGCTCGGTCTGGCCATTAGTTTGGGGGTGAAAACCTGATGACAAACTAACTGAAGTGCCAAGTGACTTACAAAATGCTTTCCAAAACAGAGCAGTGAATTGGGGGCCACGATCAGAAGTGACGTCGGTGGGGATTCCGTGAAGTCTAATAACGTGTTGAATGATGAGATTAGCGGTTTCTTGAGCGGAAGGGAGCTTGGTGAGGGGGACTAAATGAATGGCTTTGGAGAATCTATCAACTATCGTGAGAATGGTGGTGTGGTGATTGGAAGGAGGAAGGCCAGTGACAAAATCTAGTGCAATGTGGGACCAGGGGCGATGTGGTGTAGGAAGGGGCTGAAGCAAACCTTGAGGGGGCTGGTGTGATGTCTTAGCCTGGGCGCAGACCGAGCAAGCAGCTACAAAACCCTGAACATCCTGAGTTATCTCTGGCCACCAAAATCTTTGGAGAATAAAGTCCTTGGTGCGGCGTACCCCAGGATGGCAGGACAGCATGGAGGAGTGTCCCCACTCCAGGACCTTGGGGCGCAAAGCAGCTGGGACATATAGGCAATTAGTGGGGCAAGCACTAGGGGTAGCAGCATTAGCTTGGGCATCCTTGACCTCTCTTTCAATATTAAAACATAGAGCGTTAATGAACGCTTCCTTAGGGAGTACTGTATCATTGCAAGGACTTCCTTCTCTAATCTCAAAACAGCGTGAGAGGGCGTCAGGTTTAACATTCTTACTTCCTGGTCTGAAAGCGATGTGGAAATTGAAACGGGAAAAGAATAATGCCCACCTGGCTTGTCGTGGGTTGAGTCTCTTGGCCGTCTGAAGGTACTCCAAATTCTTATGGTCAGTCCAGACAATAAAGGGAACTTTGGATCCTTCCAGCTATTGCCTCCATTCCTCCAAGGCCAACTTCACTGCTAACAGCTCCCGGTTGCCGATGTCGTAGTTTCTCTCCGCTGAGCTGAGGCGGCGAGAGAAGAAGGCACATGGATGGATTTTCCCATCCTCCGTGGACCTCTGAGACAGGATGGCTCCAGCTCCAATATTGGAGGCATCCACCTCGACGATGAACTGGAGCTCTGGGTTGGGAATGGTGAGGATGGGTGCAGATGTGAATCTGGTCTTTAATTCCTTAAAGGCGTCCTCTGCTTTCTCCGACCAACGAAACTTGAATTTGGAGGAGGTGAGAGCAGTAAGAGGAGCCGCAACCGAACTATAGTTCCTGATGAACCGCCGGTAGAAGTTGGCAAATCCTAGGAAACGTTGGAGTGACTTACGGTCCTCAGGTCGGGGCCACTTGGTAACTGCCTCCACCTTTACTGGGTCCATGCGAATGGTGCTTGGAGAAATAATGTAACCCAAAAAGGTGGTGGTTTCAACAAAAAACTCACACTTCTCGGCCTTCACGAAAAGGCGGTTCTCCAAGAGGCGACGGAGCACTTGGCGAACATGCTTAACATGGTCCTCCTGGGATTCAGAAAAAATTAGAATATCGTCAAGATAGACAAAAACAAACTTGTTTATCATGTCTCTTAAGACATCATTGACGAGGTTTTGAAATACTGCTGGAGCGTTGGTAAGCCCGAAAGGAAGAACCAAATATTCCCAGTGCCCCGTGGGAGTGTTAAAGGCGGTCTTCCATTCGTCCCCCTCTCTGATTCGCACTAAGTGGTACGCATTCCGGAGGTCGAGCTTAGTAAAGATCTTGGCTCCTTGCAGGAGATCAAAAGCGGTGTTCATGAGGGGAAGTGGGTAGCGGTTCTTAATAGTTATCTCATTGAGGCCACGGTAATCAATACAGGGTCTTAATGATCCATCTTTCTTAGCTATGAAGAAAAACCCCGCACCAGCAGGTGATGAAGACTGGCGTATAATGCCTGCAGCGAGAGACTCTGAGAGATACTTCTCCATGGCTTGGTTCTCTGGTCTGGAGAGTGAATAGAGTCGGCCTCTAGGGGGCAAAGTACCTGGCTTCAGGTCTATGGTGCAGTCATAGGGTCGGTGAGGTGGTAAGCTGGTGGCCCGAGACTTTGAGAAAACCTCCTTGAGGTCATGGAATTCTAGAGGAACCTTTTCCAGGTCTGGAATCTCCTCCGGAGATGGGTTGTGTAGAGGATCGAGGGCGTTGCGGAGGCATGTCAGGGAGCAGTTGGGGCTCCATCCCTTAATCTCATTCTTGCGCCAGTCGATCTCAGGTAGGTGTTTGGCCATCCATGGATGGCCCAGAACGATAGGAGCATGGGGAGAGTGTAACAGGAGGAACTGAATGGTTTCGTGGTGGTTCCCTGACACCTTGAGTCTGATGGGGCTGGTTGTATGGGTTATTTGAGCGATCCTCTGGCCGCTGAGCGAATTGGCCACTCGATCAGGGAAGATCTTCTCTGTGGGAACCCCCCATTTCCGGGCCAGCTCCACATCAATTAAATTTTCCTCCGCTCCGGTGTCCACGAGAGCCTCGGTGGATCTGCTCTCGCCCCCCCATTCCAAAGTTACAGGAACGCATGTGCGGTTGTTAGTTTCCTGTCCCGGCGTCACCCCTATTACTGTAGCTATGCGGGCACCAGGAGGACCTCTTCTCTTCTTTCTTTCTTTTCTGTTAGGGCACTGAGCGATAAGGTGTCCTCCCTTGCCACAGTAAAAGCAGGCCCCATCACGGCGGCGGCGATCCCTCTCCTCTACAGGAATGCGCGTATGTCCCAATTGCATGGGTTCTGGCTCAGGGGGGCGGCTGCTAGTAGGGGGTGATCGAGGCGGAGTACTCTGGGGAGCTGGATATGGTCGTCTGCGAGAAGCGAGGCGTCGGCGCTCCTCCAATCGCGAATCCACGCGAATAGCCAGGTCGACAAGGTCGTCCAAGTTCTCCGGCAATTCCCGCGACACTAGCTCATCTTTAAGAGCTTCGGATAATCCGTCAAAGAAGGCATCATAAAGAGCTCTCTGTCCCCATCTGCTGTTGGTGGCCAACGTCTGAAAATCAATGGCGTAGTCAGCTACAGGACGCCCACCTTGTCGCATGCGTAGGATCTCTCGTCCTGCCTCGTGACCCAACTTGGTGCGATCGAAGATCCGCCTCATCTCTTCACCCAGTAGACGAAAAGTCTGTACACATGGGAGATCAGCTTCCCAAGCCGCTGTAGCCCACTGCTTAGCTCTTCCCGTCAGTTGTGTGATGATAAAAGCAACTCGCGCTCTTTCGGTGGGGAAGGACGAAGGCTGCAGGCTGAAGATGAGCTCACACTGGGTGAGAAACGCTCGACATGCTCCCGGGTTCCCGTCGTACCTCTCCGGCGGTGGTAGACGTGGTTCGCAGCTGGGTAGGGGCGGGGCGGAAGCGGGAGCAGGAGGAGTATAGACGGTAGGCTGGGGTGACTGTAGTTGCTGCGCTCCCTGTACTGAGCGAGTAAGATCCGCCATCTGGAGACTCATGGTTTGCATGTGCTGCATTAAAGCACGGAGCTGACGTTCCTGAAACTCCAACTGAGTGCCCTGCTGGTGCACTGCCTCCTGCAGAGACTGGTCTGACGCTGGCTCCGTCATGGTCAGATCGTAATGTGAGGTTTTACGAAATGAGCCAAGAGCGAGAACCAGATGAATGCAAAATGGAGGCTTTATTTCTGAAGGGGGAAACCCCCCAACAGAGCTGGCAACAGTACAATGTCCACAATCCACAAACAGAATCCAAAGGGCAAAGTCCAAAACTGTAACCAGGGCACCAATAACACAACTCAAGGTCAGGCAAAAATGGTTCGGTACACAGGCGTGGGTTTGGTGGAGAGACAAACTCATAAGCCGTAAACAGTCCGAATCCAAATACGAGGGCAGCAAAGACAATAGACGTGGTCGGGCAAAAAGTAGGTCAAAACTCACGAAGGCAATCAGATCCAAAAGGGCAAACCAAAAAACAAGTGTCGGGCAATCCAGTCAGAAAGAAAATATCACAGTGAGCAAGGCGAGGAACGTAGCACAAGACAAAGGAGTAAAGGCGATCTGACAAGGAACTAAAAGTGTAGACACCTTATATACACATCCGGGTAAAGCACATGACTAGGGTAAACAGGTGTAATCAATGACATGGGAGTGACACATGAGGAAAACTAATTACATGAATTTGGCGAAATGCCGAAACGCAGACAGGGATAACGAGACATTCCTATGAACGAATAAACAGCTCCGGTTAAGGAGTACTAAAGTGTACAGTCTAAAGAAAAGGGAAAGCAAGAGATATAAGAGGAAACCGCAGTGGAGATAATTAGTGATAGACAAGGAGGGCGGAGATACAGATTGGGCGAATGCTGAGAGATCGTTAGTCTATTAGTATGTGCAGCTATACAATCCCGAGTGCAAGTTAGTCAGTTAGTATAAATGTACAATGTTAATCGGGGTTAGTAATTATCGAAAACAATAAACTGTTAGTAGGGTTAGTAGATAGCATAAAGAGAGAGGAAGGAAGAAAATGAGAAATGAAGAAAGATTGAAATCCCAGAAACCAGGAAATCACCCGAATGAGTGGCACGTCAGACAAGGGACCGTGGGCAAAGACCTACACAAGACAAGACAGGGTAAACGAAGTGCAGGACTAGAAATCACAACAAGACTATGAAAGAATGGCAAGGCTAAGAAACATGGCAAGACTGTGAAACATGGCAAGACTATAAAACATGGCAAAGACACAAATAATACAAAACATGAAACATAATAAAACAAGAAATCAAACAACAAAACACAATACATAATCATGGGGATGGTCAGGGGCAGGCAGTGGTCACTAAAACACAAAAAGCATACATGGGAAGCCAGGCACAAAACTTAAACATGGAACAGAGGAAGCATGGCTGAAATGCAGATTCACAACAGGTTCTTTATTGCTTTATGCTTTCAGCAATTTTTTAGCTATCTCATATGCCACCTACCATACTCTTCTAAGCACATGTAGAAATCAAAGCCCATAACACTTATTTATAGCCATTCATACCAATGGGCAACTTAGAGTCATTATAGTCAGAATCTTTCATTGGAATGTATGGTGTTACTGTTATACAATGAGGCAACCTATTCATGTCATCTACTTGGTCTCCTAGTCCCTTTTAAGACAAGAATCTGGATGGGGAAAACTGAAGTTGCCATTACAAGACATGAAAATAGAGTGATGGCGATTGCTCATTGCATGTTATTTCAGGTTCCACAAGGAGTGCAGAAACCAGAGGGATCAGATAATCCGATACTCGTTCTAGCAAGATGGGGAAAGGCTTAGATTTTTCCACAAAAAGCTGGGTGGTAGCAGCAAGATGCTTACAGTATACATGAGAGTGAAAGCCAATCCTACAGAAGATATCATGAATGGTTTACAATACAAATCGGCTCACACACAAACCAGCAACGAAGCTTCAATTACTGCTGGGAGTAGAAAGGTTTCAATAAAGAGCATAAAAATCCATTTTCTCATTCCATTTCTTTACCCTTACGGATGTTGGAATTGTAAATGCAGATGACACAAAATACAGTATTTCACACTTTCTTCCTTCAATAATACTGTAAGAGTCATAGTTCAGAAGCCCAAAGCATTCATGTTTATTTCATTGTTTGTAATGTTAAGTCACCCTGAATCACGTAAGAATTTTAATTGTCCTCTTTTTCTCAGTCAGATTTTATTTGCACTCAATGTCTTAACGTCCATTGTCAATTTGACAGAAAGCAGCCACACATATTCTTTGACGCACAAGATGAAAATAGTCACTTTTTAACCCATATTTCACAAATTGCTGGTATAAGCCATTCGGAGAAACAGGGAATTCAACAAAGATTTTACTGTTTATGGCTGCCAGCACTGAAATGGTTCAGACTCAATGTCTGACTGTGGGAGCCACCCAGAAACTCCTTGGAAAATTTTATTTTTAGTAATTTTTAAAAAAAATCTTCTTGAGGATGTCTAAGTGATGTTTGGGTCCTACCCAGAAGTTTACAGCTCCACTCAATTCTTAGTCTCAGGCATCCCATCAGACCTTGGCAAACAACAGACAACAAGCCTCAGTGCCCTGCCAACTTGTGCTGCAAGATCTCTATCTCAAAGCCCAGATTTTCATTACAGTCAAGAGCAAGGGGGCTCAGTTGCCTGGTTCTCCCCCAGTAGCACTGAGGGGATCTGAACTTAAGTGGCTGTCTAATGACTATTGGCTGCTAGGCCTTGTACTGATGATTAGAACACAGGTGATAATATCTGGAGGAGTCGCCTCCCTGGCGCTGAGCAATCAATCACGCTGCCTTGTCTTTGTGCTCATAAACGGCCGGCCATGTAGTACCTCAGATAAGGCTCCATTGGGAGGCCTTGTCAGTCAACCCTGCTGCCAGAAGGGTACCGTCAACACAGGACTTTCACAATCAGGTCACTACTCTGCTCTGTTCTATAGGCAGAGGTGTACAGTCCAGGTTCAGAAAGTAAAAGTCCTGCCAAGTTTTTCCCCCTCCCACAGAATGAGCTCATCACACATATTGGCTCTATCTCCTGGCCGAAGTAAATCCAGGTGGTTGAATAAAGTTCTTGGGAGGATTTTTACTTTCTGAACCCGAACTTCACACCTCTGGCTATAGGCTTCTTAGTGATTTACCACTGTGTTTCTGATTCACAACATGTGGTCTGCAGTCGCAGTGAAGTTTAGGAGAGGAGCAGATTCCGGATAGGGGAATCCCCAACAGTTTAAGCAGATAATAAACCACCCAGATACCTCTTTTATTTGATATCCAGCATATCAGCTGGTATCAGTCAAAAGCAGGCTCTGTACAGAGTCACTGAACGTTAAGGCTTCTGGAAAGGTTGATGGGCTGTAGATCATCATTAGACTACACCACCCATATAGTTGAGTGATGGGTGGTGGATGGAAAAGGGATGCTCTGTAAGAAGGGGATGCTTTTTCTAACTGTGGCTGCGTCCTTTCCTTTCTTGCTAGTAATGCTTTATCAGCCTAGGTTTCACTTTTTACTCCTCATGTATTTTCCAGTTAATTACAGGTATTAATATTGATTCAGTGATTCAAATGGATAATTTGGCCGGGAAGGTATTGCCAATTATGTGACACTTTTCTGACTTTATAAAGAGGATATATGTGTCTTAAATAGTCCAGCAGAGGGAGGCAGTATGCAAGTTTTTGAAATTGTATTTATGGTCCATGAATGAGACTGTTGGTTGTAGTTGAGACAAATAGCTTGATAAAGATGGATGAGCTGCATACAAGAACAAGCTTGGGTCAGTGACTGAGGATAAACTGCTTCTATGAAAGAAAAATTTAAATTGCTCTAATACAGGCTGCTTTACAAGCATGACTGACTAACAGAATAAAAATGATGGAGTTTGCTCATGTGGAATTATACAATTCTATAAACTCTTTATGTGTTTCTATATGCATAAAAATGCACTCCCCTTTTAAAAATAATTAATTGAGAACATATTTTTTTTTGTAAGGATGCCTCAGGGGAAATTCCAGATAGAAGAGCTGCAAGAGTAAGAAACAAAGAAACAAATATAATTCCCCTTAGGGAGTTTCGGGGCTAAAAACCGTGTTCTAGGGCTTGATGGCTGGGTTTTTCCTAACCTTTTCAATCCAGATCCAAGGTTAAATCCCAAGTCCCTACAGCTGCTTGAACTAGCAGTTCTACACTTGCCAGTCAAGTAACCTGGCAATAAACTACTCTCCTGCCCATTCACAGGGCCACCGTGGAATGAGCTCGCCAGGCACGGTGACAGCGTGCCAATTTTGCTGTTTAATGAGTGGCCTGCAGATGAGCTCATTCAGGGGATTAAGCATTAACTGATTGCTAATGAATTCCAGCACCAATACCCGTTGTTGTGTCACATAATTACATCATAATCCTAACAGTGACTGTATACCCTGGGCACAAGGTCAGAGGATTAGGCTAGTGTCGAGTTCATCTGACCTTCTATGCAGACAACATCAGGATCGTATAGTGTATGTTTGTGTTTGAAATGGCTTTAAAACACTTGTAGATATGGAATATGGATATGACAGTTAAGTCATGGTGATAATGATTGGAGTTGCGCTTATATTCTCCGCATCAGCACATTAAAGCTTTGCAGTCATTAATTTTTCCTTTCGAACTCACCTTACGTTCAGATAAATTAATTAAGTTAGCCATGCTTCCAAATGTGAACTTAACTTTCACGTCCTTAACGTAAATAAGTCTACGGCTTTTGCTGCAATAACATCTAGAAGAAAAATGAATAACAAGAAAAAAAACCAAGACTCTTCCCTTATTTGTTCATCTGTCAGCAATACTGAGAAAAGGAGAAGAAAGCAGGAACAATGTCGTAAATTAGGGTGATAAAATCAGTGCTGTGTATTTGTCTAAAAAAGCCACACAGTTTATTTTATGCCATGTGGACGAACTAAAAGTGATAACCAAAAAAATGGCAAATTTGTGTTTTGTCGAGGCGATTTGTGCTTATTGTCCAGCTAATGTTATGTTCCTTCTCATGTGCAGATATGTCAGTGCTTGAGGCAGGTTCCGTCATTCTCAGGCAATTGAAGAAGTTGGATATAATAAAAACCAAAGGCAGCCTTCACCCCGGCTTGTCCATGTGCAGATTTATCTGCAATTTATTGCTGGTATTCAAGACATATTCCGGACTTGAATCAATGAATGCTTTCTAACTTGCCCTAGATCCACCGGAATATCTGCATGTTTGAGCAGGATATGTTTGTATACGGTTACACTCAAGGTCTTCATTGCTTAAATTGTGCTTCTTTGTATGAAGGACATGCATCATTGCTCTGAAGATTCACTGCTGTTCTTGTTGACATTTTTTCACTGGACAGGGAAAACCATCGCCCTTAACTTTTTTACAGTTAAATTGGTTGGTTGAGGACATTGTAAAATAATATTAACTTCCTGATATTTCCTTTAAAAAAGTCTTGAGTTCTGAGAATCAGAGCAAAATTGATTGATTCCACAGAGAACAGTTAAATAGGTTGGCTTGGGGAAGTTGTTGCCACTCTGCCTATAGTGCATTCTGGAGTTGCTGCCTGGTTTGAGGTCTGGGTACTCTTGATAAAAGAGCTGGTCCCAGTTGGACATACTACACCCAAAACGGTGAGCCACTTGCTGGGCACTTACTCCCGGCTGTAGCATACCTAGGGCCCTGTTCCATTGTTCAGTCGACAGACGTGGCATTATGACACTTAAAAATGTTTTTTGTGTGGCTTTTATCATGCCTTTATATAGGGAAGACAATACCTCCTTCATTTCAACCACTGTACTTGCACAACTCCTAATCCCATATGTTGTACTCAATTTGGATTGATGAGAGTCTAACTCACTCTGTTGAGTTACATGATGATCATTCATGCATTACAAGGTACACACTGTGACCCTAATGGTCACTTAAGAACTCAAATTGGACAACTCAGGTCCTGAGCAAAAATAAATCAAAATTTAGAGTGTTGCGTTTTCATTGCCTTTGAGTATATTTTTAGGATGTTGGATAGAATAAGCAACATACGATCTTACTAGATTGTACAGGACCCTGCATGCATTTTTGGAAAGTAATTGAGAATGCACTGAGGCTGAAGTGCCACTTGCAAACTCAGGATCTGTTCAGTGAATTTAGCTACCAAGCGAAGGTAATGCCTAAATTATTCTCAACAAGTCAGCATAATTTGACTAGTAGCTTGCTAGCTACAGAGCTACATTAAAAAATGGGCGGCTTAACACCACAGTTTTCAAATTGCCCAGTAGCTAGCTAGCTGGCTACTGTAGATGTGAAATGAAGGAATGCACACATAAGTGCAGTACACTTCAACTGAGCCACAAACAAAAAAGAAACATCACAAGCATAGATAATGGAGAAATCGAGCCTTTATCAGGCTTTGACTGAATTACAAATTATTCTATTAACCCGCCATCTAGCTTGGTTAGCAAGCAAACTGATAGAAAGCACCATGCAGTCTGACTGGAATGTACTGGACCGTGCAATGTGGTGCATTTTTGCATATTAATTTATGATGATGCAAATTCACAGATTCTACAAAATTTTATTCAGGTAATCTGCTACACTAGTTGTGCTCAGAAATTTGCATACCCTGCTGAATTTGTGAAATGTTGCAATTTATTTTGAAAATGGCTCACCCTTGCCAAAACTTTACTTCTGTTTAATGATAGCGATCATGTGAAGTCATTTATCATGACACAGGTGTATGGCTCCTTTTAAAATCATATTGATGACTGAAATCAACCAAACAGCCCTGATCGTAAGTTTACATACCCTTGAGCATTTGACCTTGTTATACGGACACAAGGTAACACAATCAGGCTTGAAAGGCTATTGAGGGTTCCACACCAGTGGCTTTTTAAATTGTAACTAGTGTCTGTGTAGAGTCATTGTGTTGTTAGCTCCAGAGTGGATGCACTGATCTGGCAAGACACTGAGCTGTGGTGACTAGAAAAGAACTGCCTAAGGACCTTAGTAACAAGGTAATTAAACTTTTTAAAGATAGGAAAGGAGATAAAAAGATATTCAAAGACTTGAATATTCCAGTCATTACTGTTCAGTCCATGATTAAGAGGAGATGAAAAAAAGAACAATGTCAGCCCAAATTGCCAGGAGAATTGTTCAGGGCACAAAGAAAAATCCACAAGCTACCTCAAGGGACATACAGGATGTTCTGAGAAAAGATGCTGTGGTCATTTCAAGGTACACAATTAGGAGTTACTTAAACTACAGTGAGGTGCATGGTTGAGTTGCGAGAAGGAAGCCATTATTGTGCCAATCCTATAAAAAGACCTGCCTAAAATATGCCAGACAACACCGTGACACACCGCTTAACAAAAATAGAACTTTATGGTCACAACCATAAGCGTTATGTTTGGAGAGCAACCAACACAGTCCATGATGAAAAACATACCATTACCACTGTAAAGCATAGTGGTGGCTCTCTGATGTTATGGGGGTATGTGAGCTCTAAAGGCACAGGGTATCTTGTGAAAATTTATAGAAAGATGAATGCAGCATGATTTCTGAAAATACTAGCAGACTATTTGCATTCTTCTTTACAAAAGCTGTGCATGGGATGCACCTGGACTTTCCAGAATGACAATGATCCAAAACACAGGGTCAAGTTGACCCTCCAGTGGTTACAGAAGAGAAAGGTGAAGGTTCTGGAGTGGCCATCACAGTCTCCTGACCTCAATATCATTGAGATCTCAAATGTGCAGTTCATGCAAGACGACCCAAGAATTTGTCGGAGCTGAAGGCCTTTTGCAAGGAAGAATGGGCAGCTATACCACCTGAGAGAATTAGGGGCCTCATTGACAACTAACTCAAAAGAATGTATGCTGTTATTAATGCTCAACGGGGGCAATACACAGTATAAGAACTAAGAGTGTGCACACTTTTGACTAGGGTTCATTTCATTTTTTTCCCCTCATTGTCATGTTTTGTTTGATTGTGCCATTCTACATGCCCTACAGTTGGATATGAATCCAAAAAGAAATAAAAGAAATGTGTTTTGCCTTGCCATTCATGTTTTCTTTAAAACATGTTACCCATTTTATAAATTCAGCCAGGGCATGCAAACTTTTGAGCACAACTGTATATTTGAGAAAGTGCAAAGTTAGAAGCTTATGGCGAGTACCATTCTTGAGATATTGAGTGAAAGGACCATGAATCACTTACTCACTTACTTGCTTTATTCCATCATGGACCAAAAAGCCCACTGTCACAGGGAAAAATGGAAAATTGAGAAACAGAAAATCTGAGAGGGTTTATTACTGGTGTCTTGGGCTGCCCGAAGGGGCAGGGTCTATGTACCTAATTCAAGTTACCTCTGATTGGCTGGTGGAACTCTCGCCTATCATCACACTGGCATCCTAGGATTACATCTGGTCATGATCATGCTCATTTCCCGCACTTTTAGCCTGGTAATCCCGTCGGTTCTTCCTTCTAAATGCACGCACACTTGACACAGGTGCCAACTTAAGATAATGTGTTTATGTAAATATACAGCTTATAGCCTGAGAGCCATATTTAGTGACTGTCCCCTATTGCCCAGCATGAAAAATTTAAAGCTGTTTAACAATAGCCTTGTTATACAGTGTGTGTCCATGTTTTGTATACACCTCCAAATGCAGCCACTGCAAAGATTGAAATAAAAAAAAACCCTCTCAGATGGTAAAAGTTAGACTCTCTTTGTAAAATTGATGAATAGATCAATGACGTGATGCTCATTTTTTAATGTCCATAAGGTTTGGTCAAATTTAAAGGGTTTAAAATTTTAAAAAAAGATAATAATTTACATATGACGTGTGTACATTCCTTCTTTTAAGTACCTGGTCAAAAATCTCTGGTTTTAATGAATTTTGAGAGAACATCTGGCATATGAAGTCAAAAATATGAATGTGGTGTAACCGTAAAAACTTTGTACCAAGTTATTAAACTTGCTTAAAAATGTTACATTTTCCATAAAACACCCAATCAACTAGTTTGGCATAATCTTACATTTCAACTATTTAATACTAAATGAAAATATTCCATTATTCTCAACATTGTAATTAATTTGGGGAAGTCAGGTCACTTAGTCAACTTTTTTAAGTGTCGACATGGTGTAACCACCATTCAAGGAGCCATTTTGTTAATATTGCGCAAAATATCATGTGACGGGAAATGATATCACAAATAAGGACCCCTGATGAGCCTAACTGTGGCAGGCCAAGGTCAGCAAAAAAATAAGATAATCTGAAATTTTTTGGGCCTGGTCAGGTGTGCCTAGGTTTACATGTCAAATGGTATGACCTCAGGAAAACATTGACCATTCATGATAATTGCCAAGTATTTACTTTTAAAAAATACATTTGAAATGTAAGGGCACGTGCTTATACAAGTGTCCATGATAATCCCTCTCAAATTTGATTTTAAGATGAAAAGTCAAATGGCGTAACCAGATACATTTGACATCTAGTACAAGCCTTTTTGTTAGAGGCCAATTTAGTCAAATATCAGCAGTTTATTATGCTGCTTAAGGATTCAATATGAACTAACTTACTGTGTGGAATTATTGTGTCCAGAGTTATATTTTTTGAAAAAGTGATGATTTATCCACTTATAAAATTTATTATCAAAGACTTGTAAGATTATGTTTTTTGAAATATATCGTTTTAAATTGAATATTTGTATTCTATTTACTCACATTGTTCAGCAACATATGTAATGTATGTAATTTCATGATGTATAAGAATTAAAGTTGACAGCAACTATTGAACATGAAAAGTCGCTTTTAAGGCCTAGAACTCCAATAATTCACAGGAGAAATGTTACAAAGACTAAAATTTACAACTTCGATATAAAATTCATTACATTTCTGCTATATCATAATTAAAACAAATTAAAAGAACCCTTTTTCTATTATTAGATGCCACTTTCTAGCAAAGAAAAGCGGCTCATCACAGAGCACGAGTGAATGCAGATCCTGGTTCAAGGGCTGATAACCATGTAAAAAGGTGATAATGGTAGTTATCACACACGCACATGCATGCAAGCACATGCATGCACGCACACAGTCACACGCATGTGCATAAACACACTTTTATTTCCTGTAAAAGAATGAAAAAATGTCAGATTAAAGCCAGAGTAATGTTGTGATTTAGTAACAATAACATATATATATTATATGTATTATAAATATATATCTCCTCCGAGAGCCGGGGTCCCCAATCTTTCCCAGAAAGGGCCAGTGTGGGTGCAGGCTTTAATTGCAACCAAGCAGCTACACACCTGATACTACTAATCAACCCCTGGACTCTTTGCTAATAAGCTTGATTCATAGCATCAGGTGTGTAGCAGCTTGGTTGCAATTAAATTCTGCACCCAAACTGGCCCTTCCTGGGAAAGATTGGTGACCCCTGTCCTAGAGGGTGCAGTCAATTTATACAAAACTTGGTACACAGCATCTTCAGACTAAGATCTACAATTCCAGCATAAAGAATTTTGCTAAGTTAAATGATGTAGCCAGAGTAAACCAATGAAACATGAGGGCGTGCCCTCTACAAGTGCTGGTCAACGAATTAGAATAATTTGAAATAGTGCAATCGTAAAATTTTTAAATGCATTTTTTTGTGCAGAAAGCAAATCAGGTGTTCACCGCACCTGTCCTACTTATTGGAGTAATCACAGAACTCGCTACCTGTAAAAAATTTGCTCAGCTGAGCTTTCCAAAAGGCCCATTTAGGCCATTTAACTGTGACACTGTTGTTTCATTGAGTTAGAATAATTCATAAGTCATTTCATTGAATTAGAATGAGTGCTTGAATTTTTGTTGTCTGTGAAGAGTGTTCACTGTGCAGTATAAAGTCAGGGTTGAGCAGAATTTCTCAGTTGTAAAATCAATCATAGGTCAGCAGCGCGACCTCTCAACCGGAATAGTGGCTCAAATTCAACCCTTCGCCAACATGGCTTGACCCAAACTAAAATTGCTGAGCAGCTCGGCATCAGCCAGTCTTCCGTCTGCAAAGCTCTCAAAAAAGACTGGAGCAAGCACACCAACTGTTCCGGCGTCCGAAAAACTTCTGCTTGCGACAACAATTGACGAATTACGCTTTTGCGTCTCCTTTGGTGACTAAGGTCCTCGTGTCTGGCGTTGTGGTGGCGAAACCTACAACCACGAGGCCGTGAAAAGATCCGTCAAGTTTCCCCAGAGCGATATGGTCTGGGTATGCATGTCCGCTCAGGGTGTAGGGAAACTCTGCTTCCTCAAGAAGACTGTCAATGCTGCCGTATACCAACATTCTGGAAACTTTCCTGATTCTGATTGTCGAGGAACAGTTCGGCGAAGAAGACCTCATATTTCGACAGGATCTTGCACCGGCTCATGCGCCAAAGTCAACCAAAGATTGGTTCGCCGAAAAACAGCTTGAAGTTTTGGCATGGCTGGCCAACTAGCCTGACCTCAATGTCATTGAAAACCTTTGGGCCATTGTCAAGTGGAAAAAACACGACAGAAGGCCGACTACGCTGGACCAACTGAAGCAGAACATCGCCACAGCCTGGGAAGCTGTGAGTGCAGAAACTTGCAACAAGCTGGTCAAATCGATGGCGCGGAGACTTCAGGCAGTCATACAAGCCAAGGGGGCAGCCACAAAATACTGAGAAAGTGATGATTCTAATTATAATAGAAATTATTCTAATTCAGTGCAACGGTTTCTACATTATTCTCATTCAATGAAACAACAGTGTCACAGTTAAATGGCTTAAATGGGCCTTTTGGAAAGCTCAGCTGAGCAAATATTTCAAAGGTAGCGAGTTCTGTGATTACTCTAACGAGTAGGACAGGCGCGGTGAACACCTGATTTGCTTTCTGCACAAAAAATGCATTTAAAAATTTTATGGCTGCACTATTTCAAATTATTCTAATTCGTTGACCAGCACCTGTATAGATATGAGCTGTAAATCCTGAATGCCATGTCCAGTCCTCACCAAGTTTAAGATCCATTATCCACAGGCTAATCGACTCAAATACACTGAATTTTATATAAATCCCTCAGTGGGTGGCGCTATAGGAAACCAATAATTAAACTCAAAAAACAACAGTCCAATCAATTTAAAGTTTTGCAGGCTTTATGTTGGTCAGGGTTGTGAAGTACTAGCTGAAACAAGGCCAACAATCAGCCAATTAAATTTCAGTAGAAATTTCAGTCACGAAACTAATCGGTCTTGTTAAGGATGTGGAAAAGTGTCATGGTTTTATCCTGCCGCATGCAAACTACAATCCGGCTGGCACTAGGACCATGGGCCTAAGTAAAACGAGGCTCAAATTCATTCAACCCTTATTTAACCTCATTTACAATGCTTACAACCCTTATTCAACCGCATATAGCAGAGTAAAAAAAAAAAACACACACACACTTAGGCATAGAAAAGCCAAGGAGAAACTTTCAAAGTGGCAATGAGAAGTAAAAACAATTAAAGCCTCAAATAAAAACATCTATAATACAGAAAATGTAAAACCATTAATCAGGAACATCTAGTAGTAAAATGTGACAGTTAAAGATTTAAATTGCCCAAAGGATAAAAATGAGGAAAGCTTTAAATGGTTCTGCATCTTGTTCCATGTTGCAGGTGCACAATGAGAAACTGAATTTTCCGAATTCTGTAAAAACAGCTGGCACCTGCAGCGTGATCCAATCGCTGGACCGAGTTTGATAAGAACCCACATTAAAAGAAAGCATTGAGCTAATGTAAGAAGGTAAAAGACCAGCAAGAGCTTAATAAATAAATCCCAGTGTCTTTCCAGTATTACACTGAGGACCACCCAACTTTTGAATACAAGTTACAGTGATGGGTGTCATTACTCTCTCCAGTGATGAATCTGAGTAATTCTTGTGTTTTCTTCATGAAAACAAAACAGCCGCGACTTTGTGGTGCGTTTCAAGAGAAGAGAGTCAGATTTGGTGTTGGAAAAACGCAGTTTTAAGGGAAACAGACTTTATTTTGTCGTCTCGACCAGTATAAATGATCTGACTGACTTCATTGGGATACAACAGGGCTTAAATACTCATTGTGAACAAAAGGTATTGACCCAGGAGTTTCGGTATGGTACAGAAACAATAGTGCCTGATTAACTCATTGAGTTAAACACAGATGACATGTCTCAGTGAATACAGCACATAACCCATCAGGATATTCCTGCTTGACTACATCAACCCAGCACTGGACTGAAACTGCCTTGATTAAGTAGTTGGGCGAGACAGAATAGCTGGTTGTAAAGATTCTAGATTACTGCCAACAGGATGCCATACATCACCATTTGTGCTGTGAACACTAAAATCTAACAAATCTTAAAGCAGAGTGATAAAGAGTCCAATGGCTTCTGTGAGGTATCGTTCAGGAACCAAACGCGAGATCCAAAAGATCCAGTAAAAAGGTGTTTTATTGAAGCTAGGGGGTGAACCCCCACAGGGCAGAAGGCAACAATACAGAGTCCTCAATCCAAAATCAGAATCCTTGGGACGTAATCCAGAGCGTACACAGGGCAGCAAAGACAAAACTTATGGTCGGGCAAAGCAGGTTCTATACACAGGCACAGAAATATCAGGTCAATCCAAAGCTAAAATCCAGTGGACATACTTCGCAAACAGGGCGGCAAAGACAAAACTCGGGGTCGGGCAAAGCAGGTACGGTACACAGGCACAGGAAAATCAAAGGTAAAGCCAAAATCAGAATCCGGGACGTTCCAGTCAGAAGTATAATACTAAGAGTACAAGGCATCTACAATCACAGCACAGGGAAAATGTTCTGACAAGAGGTGGTTGTGAAATGACTGCTAAAATACACGTAGGGGAAGTCACATGCTATGATAGGGAACAGATGAGCTGGATCATACTAATTAACAAAGGAATGAACAAGAGGAAGTTCCTAACCACATGAAATTGGCGAAAGCCAAAATGCGGACAGGGATTACACAGACAGCCTATGACAAACCATCGGCTCCGGTTAGGGAGTTCTAACGTGCACAGAGTGAGAGGCAGAACAGTGCTTAAAAAGGTGCAGAGAATCCGCTGAAATGCAGGAAGGTAAATTGAGTGAAGGCAAGGGGCGGAGACTAGAACAGAGCGAGTGCTGAGAGCTCGTTAATCAATTAGAAATGTGCAGCTATACAATCCCTAGTGCTTGTTAGTAAGTTAGTAGTATAAACAATGATAGTCAATGTCAGTAATTTCTCAAAAAGAATAAACTGTTAGTATTGTTAGTAAAGATAGGCCAGCAAGGCAAAGGAAGCAAATGAGATTGGAAGGAATGTTTGGAAACCCAGAAACCATGAAATTACCTGAAACTGGCACACAAGAGTGGGGAATAAAACTGTCTCAGAACACGAGACAAGACTGGGAAGACAATGTGCAATGTGCAGAATGAATATGTAAACTGAGAATAAGAGAAATGGCAGGCAAAAGACATAACAAAGAAAGACAGGCAAAATAAAAAACATGGCATGGAGTAACTCAAAAAACATGGCATGGAGTTGGGGTAATAACAAAAACATGGACAAGCACAACAGAATCATAACAGCTTTGGTAAGATCCGGAAATATAGCACCAGTGAGCATCATTATCAGCAGCAGAGAAGACATCATTAGTGAATTTTAGTATAGCTGTTGTTGTTGAGTGATTAGCCCTGAAGCCGAACTGGAATGGTGATAAAATATTATTAGAGATGAGAAAATGGGAAGGTTGACCATATATTAGCTTTTCAAATACTTTAGTAATGGAGCAGATAATTGACATGGGTCTATAATTATTAGTATTGAGTACATCACCTCCTTTGTGGATTGGAGTAATGTGTACACATTTCCAGATGGCTGGTAACTCACTGGTGGAAAGAGAAAGGTTAAATAAATCAGATAATGGGTACATAAGAACATGGGAGGCTAGCTTGATAAACCTGTTTTCAATGCAGTCTAATCTGGTACTACTGTTAATTTTCAATTCATTAATGGCCTTCTGAACTTCTAATGGGGAAATCCTCCTAAGAGAAAAAGAACTGAGATGGGTAGAAATACTACTAGAAGTGAGCGTATTAAAGTAAGCATCAGATAGTAGGGAGGAACAGATAGATGAGAAATCTTGATTGAATGTTTGGGCAATAGATAATGAATCAAGAATTATATTATGAGAAGCTCTTATTCTATCAATAATACACTCAACAAAAATATAAACGCAACACTTTTGTTTTTGCTCCCATTTGTCATGGGATGGACTCCAAGATCTAAAATTCATTCCAGATACACAATATTACCATTTCTCTCAAACATTCTTCACAAATCTGTCTAAATGTGTGATAGTGAGCACTTTTGCTTTCATGAGACAATCCGTCCCACCTCAAAGGTGTGCCAAATCAAGATGCTCATCAGACACCATGATTAGTGCAGAGGTGTACCTTAGACTGTCCACAATAAAAGGCCACCCTGAAATGTGCAGTTTTTGCTTTATTTGGGGTCTGGGGACTCAGAACCAGTCAGTATCTGGTGTGACCACCATTTGCCTCATGCAGTGCAACACATCTTCTTCGCATAGAGTTTATCAGATTGTCAATTGTAGCCTGTGGAATGTTGGTCCACTCCTCTTCAATGGCTGTGCGAAGTTGCTGGATATTAGTGGGAACTGGTACGCGCTGTCGTATACGCCGGTCAAGCACATCCCAAACATGCTCAATGGGTGACATGTCCGGTGAGTATGCTGGCCATGCAAGAACTGGGACATTTTCAGCTTCCAAGAATTGTGTACAGATCCTTGCAACATGGGGCCGTGCATTATCTTGCTGAAACATGAGGTGATGTTCATGGATGTATGGCACTACAATGGGCCTCAGGATCACATCACGGTATCTCTGTGCATTCAAAATGCCATCAATAAAATGCACCTGTGTTCTTCGTCCATAAAAGATGCCTGCCCATACCATAACCCCACCACCACCATGGGCCACTTGATCCACAACATTGACATCAGCAAAGCGCTCACCCACACGACGCCACACACGCTGTTTGCCATCTGCCCTGAACAATGTAAACTGAGATTCATCCGTGAAGAGAACACCTTTCCAACGTGCCAAACGCCATCGAATGTGAGCATTTGCCCACTCAAGTCTGTTACGGCGACGATCTGGAGTCAGGTTAAGACCCCGATGAGGACGACGAGCATGCAGTTGAGCTTCCCTGAGACGGTTTCTGACAGGTTGTGCAGAAATTCTTTGGTTATGCAAACCAATTGTTTCAGCAGCTGTCTTGAGTAGCTGGTCTCAGACGATCTTGGAGGTGAACCTGCTGGATGTGGAGGTCCTGGGCTGGTGTGGTTACACGTGGTCTGCGGTTGTGAGGCCGGTTGGATGTACTGCCATTTTCTCTGAAACGCCTTTGGAGACGGCTTATGGTGGAGAAATGAACATTCAATGCCCGAGCAACAGATCTGGTTGACATTCCTGCTGTCAGCATGCCAAGTGCACGCTCCCTCAATGCTTGTGCCATCTGTGGCATTTTGCTGTGAGACAAAACTGCACCTTTCAGAGTGGCCATTTATTGTGGGCAGTATAAGGTACACCTGTGCACTAATCATGGTGTCTGATGAGCATCTTGATGTGCCACACCTGTGAGGTGGGATGGATTGTCTCAGCAAAGCAAAAGTGCTCACTATCACACATTTAGACAGATTTGTGAACAATGTTTGACAGAAATGGTAATATTGTGTATCTGGAATGAATTTTAGATCTTTGAGTCCATCTCATGACAAATGGGAGCAAAAACAAAAGTGATGGGTTTATATTTTTGTTGAGTGTATGTTAGTCAGGAGAATTAATAATGGGTTTAATTTTGTTCCAGAATTGCTTTGGATTCTTAAAGTTAGAGGTGAGAGATTCTTTATAATGGTTGGATTTTGCATTATGGGTTCTTGTTTTGCTCATATTATGTAATTGCCTATAAACTTCCCAATCAGCATTATCACGTGTTTTCAACAAGCTCAAGATGGCCGACCTTCCACACAATGCCCTCCAAGACCTCAGCAAATGTCTTGTCAATTTTAACAGCAGGGTTACAGTAGCAAATCTTCATTCAGAACTGAAGAACTTCGCAGGCCAGTTGGACAAGCGTAAAGTGCCTCATATGGAGGAATACAGTACCAGAATGGTTAAAGATGGATCTGCAGGAGAGGAACAGGAGCCTTGAATGAATATCGTGAGCAAAAGCTGTTCCTCCTGCAAAAATTGCCAACTGTGTTGCTTTCAGGTACTTAGGCAGTTTAATATGCTATCAGATGCCTACCATCTCCTTGGACTAGCCTACAAGTACCTGCTGACACTTTCCTAGACTCAAGTGGCTTGCGAGAGAACATTTTCCACCCTCAAATTCATCAAGAACAGACTGAGGAATTCCATGTATGCACAGAAACTGGAGACGTTCTTGTTGATGGCGACCGAAGAAGACATCCTTATGGGGTTGGACTCCGACATAATCATTGACGGGGTAGCTGAGAACAGTGAGCTCATGAGAAAGCTGTTCTTGTAGCCTAAAAAGGTGAGATTTAAAAAAAAAATCTAATGATTGACTATGTAAATGGTCAACAGCTGTTTATTTCAAGACAGAACTCTGCTTTCTCTTTCTCCCTCTTTATCTTTAAGGATATGGGTTATGATTATCCACAGGGAGATTGATGGGGCTAGCCAGTTCTGCACACGGACTCTTCTACGAAGCTATGCTGTTGTAGTAGCTGCAGTATGTGATTTTGCATTGTCCTGCTGAAATACACAAGGCCTTCCCTGGAATAGATGTCATCTGGAGGGGAGCATATCAAGGGCTGACTGCAATGAACAGTTTTGTCCAATATATAACATCTGGACATAACTGTTTGCTCTGAGGCCTTTATATACCTTTCAGCATTCATGGTGCTTTTTAAAACATGCAAGAGTCCCACACCATATGCACTAATGCATCCCCATACCATCAGAGATGCTGGCTTTTGAATTGAACACTAACAGGAGGGGTCGTCTTTCTCCTCTTCAGCCCGGAGGACATGAAGCCCATGATTTCCAACAAGAATGTCAAATTTGAACTCGTCTGACCACAGGTCACTTTGCTACAGTCCATTTTAAATGAGCCTTGGCCCACAGAACACGGTGGCGCCTCTGGATCATGCTCAACAATGGCTTCCATTTTGCATGACAGAGTTTTACGTGGCATCTGTGGATGGCACAGCAGACTGTGTTTACAAAGTGTTTTCTTGAAGTATTCCTGGCCCATTTAGTAATGTCAATGACAGAATCATGCCGGTGAGTGATGCAGTGGTGTCTGAGGGCCCGAAGATCATGGGCATCCAGTAAAGGTCTTCGGCCTTGTCCCGTACACACAGAGATTTTTCCAGTTTCTCTGAATCTTTTGATGATGCTATGCACTGTTGATGATTAGACCTTCAAAGTCTTTGTACTTTGATGTTCAGGAACATTGTTTTTAAAGTATTCCACAATTTGTTTACGCAAGCCTTGACAGGATGGAGAGCGTCTGGCCATCTTTACTTCTGAGAGACTCAGCCTCTTGAAGACATCCCTTTTATTGCCAATCATGTTACACACCTGATGCCAGTTCCCTTTTAAATTAAAATGACTTGCTACATGTTCTTTCAGCTGATTCTCTCATATATTAATTGTTTTTTCAGCCCTTTTTTTCCTGTTTCCCAAATTTTTGAGACCTTTTGCAGCCAGAATTTTTTCTTGTTTTAAATTTTTTTAAAAATTGGCATCTCCGATTCCACCTGAATCTGGAATGCCAAATTATTGAACTATGTATAAAGCTTGCTTGTATGTGACCCCTTGCTGCCAACTCAGGATAGTGAGACAGTTCACGGCTCTCCTCCAAAGCGCATGCCTGTCAGCCACTGCTTCTTATGCACTCATTGGTTGAATCTTCGCAAGTTCAGAACGAGGGCGAAGGATACCCAAACATGAACAGACTTACAATCTTCTTGACAAGCGCCTGTCTGGCCAACAGGAGGCACTTGAGCAACGAACAATGCTATTTATTTATTTCTCTTTCCTGGCAGTCCCTTCCCAATCTTAAACCCTGTAGCACAATGGGCAATTCTGTGCTACTCTGAAAAAGCTGTCGACCACTGCCAGTTGGTACGACCGGGGCTCGAACCCGCAACAGCCAGAAAATTTGAAATACGCTCATTTTGTGGATAATAATGTCAAATGTCTCAGTTTCAACATTTAAAATATAATCTATGTTCTATTGAGAATTACATATTGGCTCATATGATCTGAAAGTCATTGCATTTTGATTTTATTCACAATTTACACTTCGTCCCAACTACGAAGTGGGGTTGTCCACAAAATACATATGTTCCTCACCCAAACACTCAGACTTGATAATTTTGAATATAATAACAAATATGGAACGTTTTTGGTGAATCAACTGAAACGAAACAAAGAAAAATCAATAATACCAGCCATTAAGAACTCAGCAGGGAAGAATATGCTGAAATATGAGGATATCAACAATAAATTCAAGAACTATTACAGAAAGTTATATGCCTCTGATCATGAGCCACATTCAGCTGATATCAACTCCTTTCTCAATAATATAGATCCTCTTAATCTCACCAAGGAACATGTAAATGCTCTTGACTCTCCATTAACTCTCAAGGAATTCCGTAAACACTCGATCAGATACCAAACAATAAAGCCTCAGGATTAGATGGCTTCCCTGCTGAGTTCTATAAACATTTCTGGTGCACTATTCCACCACTGTTTCTCAGAATGACGTTTGACATTAAGTCCAATTCTAAAATCCCATAACAAATGAATACAGCTTTCCCCTCAGTGCTCCTGTAACCTGATAAAGACCCAACCCAATGCTCTAGTTACCGCCTCCTTTCACTCATTAATATACATCTCAAAATTATCACAAAAGCACTTTATATTTGGATTGAAAAAGTCATCCCATCACTTATCCATCCGGACCAAACCGAATATATTAAAGGAAGCAATGCATCATCTAATATGCGTAGATCTTTCAATTAAATTAATATTTCTTCAAACTCCAACAGCAAATATATTATTGTTTCATAAGATGCAGAAAAGCCATTTGACAGAGATAATTGCAACTCTGACCAAATTCGGTTTTTGTGAGCCATTCATTCATTGGATTTGAACATTGCAGAATGCACCAATGGCCACAGTCACTACTAATGGACTAACATCTCAAAGTTTTGCACTTCAAAGAGGAACCTGGCAAGGATGCCCACTATCAGCATCACTATTGGCCTTGTTCATTGAACCTCTTGCAGCAGCAGTCTGGCAAATCATTTACATCAAAGGAATCCAGACCAATCACATACACCATAAGATCAACCTTTATGCAGATGATGTATTGCTCTTCCAACAAGATCCATCAAATTCTCTGAAAGAAATGATTCAGCTGAAAAACTCCTTATCAAAAATATCAGATTATGCAATAAACTTGATAAAACTAACAATTTTACCTATCACTAGAAATAGTTGGAATGCTAGAACTCATGATCTACCACTACCCCTCACCACTGGTTATATTAAATATCTAGGGATAAATATATTCCCCCAGGCTGTCGGAATAGTTCCATCTGAATTTTGTTCCACTCCGAAATGCAATTGAAGATGATCTAAACTGCTGGATAAATCTCCCTCTCTCATTGATCTGCAGAATTGCAACTATTGAAAAGTTAATCTTCCTAAAGTAAACTACCTTTTCAAGATGATCCCCAATCAAACCACCTTTAACTTGTTCCAGTCAACTGACACAATAACTGCAAAATTCTACTGAAAAAATAAAATTGCACGCATCAAACTGGCTACCCTACAAAAATGCAAGATTCATGGAGGATTTGAAGCACCCAATTTTGACAACTACTAATTTGCTAGTCAATTACAGTCCGTCACAAATTGGATTAATCCAAATCTAGAGAATACACCATGGTAAGAGCATGAACCTGTGAAGGATTTTCTCTGTTCATGTTGTAACAAGACAGTCTTAGAGCAGGTAAGCAAACAAAAAAGAAAGATCAACAGTTTATTGAAATATAATTCTGCAGAATGAGAGAGTGAACAGGGACACTTTGTGTACAGCAGTCAGAGTTTGGTCTCTGCTGAACAACTTCAACAGGCAATGCTTGTGCACATCGTGCGGGGCGTTCCTTGTTCATTCAAGCAACCAATCACAACATTACACAAACATGTTATTCTTTGGAAATATCTGCCATTGGGATGCGCTTGGAGGAGTCGCGCCTTGTGCTTAGGGGCTCAATTAGGGTGCCTGGTACAGATAGCAAAATAACAGAGTTGTTCCTAAGTTGGTATATCTCCCAGACATGAGTCGGTAACTCATACCTAAGTGGCACGCACCCCTCCTATCAGTACTTTTCCACAGACAGTTTCTTACAGCCTAATGCTGAGAACAAAATAAGCAGTTACATTTTAAACAAGTGTGTTAAAATTTTGTTTCCAAAACACAATAAGTGCCAAAATGACAAAAATTGAGATAATACCATGAAGCCATAGCCCTGCGCTTCTTACACATGGTGCAAAAATCAGTTTTTTGAAATTCATGCTATAAGGTGTATTTTTTCATGGTCAAAGTTTGTGTTTTTCTATAAAATGCAATAGGCGTGAACATAGAATTAGCTGATTTACTCAAAAGGAATAAAATGGATATATTGCATTTTGGAACTCTTCCTATATTTTAAGCAGTTAAACTATAATATAGTGCACTAAGCACTACGACAAGGAATTTTACACAACAAAAATTCCTTCACATGATAATATCTCATTATCCGATCTCCCATTTCTTAATATCTCCATAAAAATCACGACTGCTTTAAAAACATCATGATCTTAGCGACTCTGACAGCCTGGTGGAAAATCAAGAAAATTCTCGGGAACACAATGAATCCCCCACAGTACACCCCACTGTGGCACAACCCTGACTTCTTACTCAACAAAGCCCCATGTATATTCAGCTCATGGAAACAAAGGGGCATCACACACCTTCACCATATCTTCTAGAACAACACTTTCATTACTTTTCAGAACCTGCTCCAGAGGTATGTTATCAGTGGAACACAATACATTCAACACCTCCAAATAAAATCTGTATTCAGTTCTAAAATTTTTGACATTGTTGACAACAGCCTACTTCCTTCTCCTCTGAAGGAAGAAATTTAAAAACTATCACATTTAAAGAAAATCTTTTCTAAGTTGTACGAACTAATTTCTACCAAAGACACAACAACATCTCTCCCAATAAACCAATGGGAAAAAAGATTTACCAATCTCCCCTGATACGGACTACTGGTCTCAAATCTGCAAGAACACCTTTTCGATGACTAACAATTCTAATCTACAACTCATAAAATATAAAGTTATGCACAGGGCACACATTACTCAGCACAAAATTTTTAAAATGGGATTTATAGACTCAGACACTTGTTCACAATGCACACTAAACAGCCAAGATAACTATCTACGCTCCACCTGGTTCTGTCCCCCAGTTCACCATTTCTGAAAGGAGTCACTCACAGACTATCACTCATCATGAGTTCTAGCATTTCTCCATCCCCATCACTCTGTTTAGTTGGTGACCTTTCTACAATCAACCCCCCCATCCACAACACCAAACCCATGTTCATTGCCTTAACTATCACCAAGAAAACCATCCTCCTTACTTGGAAATCCAGACAAAATTAGTATTACACAATGCCTGAGCCTCCTCGAAGAATACATATCCATGGAAATACCATCAGATGAACTTCAACTCCCGCACTCTGATAACTTTTGGTATGCTTTCATTACTTCTTTAAACCTGCCTGTGAATTGATCCCATTCTCTTTCAGACCGATCCACTCAATCAATCTCTCACTCACATCCATTTCACCCCGATACTCATATGCACCCTTGTCATATGTATGTACTGTTATAACTTGAATAAATGTTACCTGTAGTTATACATACTGTTTCCTCCTATTGGTGATTGTTTCATTACTTCCGCCAACGAAGTTGGGGCGGAGGTTATGTTTTCGCCCATTTGCTTGTTTGTCTGCCTGTCTGTTTGTGAACAACATAATTCAAAAAGCAGTGAACAGATTTTTCTGAAATTTTGTGGGTGCATTGCTATTACATCAAGGAAGGACCCAATTGATTTTCACTGCGATCAGTGAAACAACATGGCTGCCCTGACAGCCATCTTGAAATCGTAGGACACGCGATAACTACACTTTGCTCCCACACATGAAGATTTGGACTGTGCTGCCTTGGCCTGCTACGAGCTCCTGTAGTTCATATCCTGTTTGTGTCTGTTCATCCTGTTCAGTCCATGTCTGGTTATGTTAGTCCAATTGCTTCTTAGGTTTGTGTCTTGTCTACTGCTGTCTGTCTGTCTGTTTTGTCCGCTCTATTTGTAGCAGTATGTTTTACTGTCTATATCTATCCATATCTATATCAGCCCCCCATTTGAATTGATTGTACTACTTGTCTATTGTTTGTACTGTTTATTATTATTACTTTATTTACATTTTTTGTTTAACTTGCTTTGTTATAGTCCTCCCTCAGAGGTTTCAACATTATATTTTTTGCATAATATTTATAATTAAGAATAAATGTGTCCTCCAAAGAGGGGAGGTGGTGGCAGGCCAAAAAAGAACCCCAAGATTAATGTCAACATCTCTTAATGATATTTTTGTGTTGCCCAAATATGGGTGCCATGCCCCTTTTTGACTTAAGTGAATTGGTCATTTTGTTTTGTGGCATTTTGGAAGGACCATAACTTCTCACATAATAGAGGTGGGAAGCTGAAATTAATGTGCTGGTGTATTCTGGCCCATGTATCAGGATTCTGCAGCCAGAATCACCATGAGACATCTGAGCGGTGAGAGGAGGGCCCCGAAAATCCTAAATTTTTTTAAGGCAGCAAGTAACTTTTTGGGGGTCCCTAAGATTCAGTTCAGTAAATGTGACTGTTGAAAATGTGGTTCTCCCTCATATTTTGGAACTTTCCCACCCCCCAGCTAAGTTTTAGGTTGATAGCACCATTGCTGGGGGACTTGTGGGGGTCCAAAAACCACTTAGGGCCAAAATGACCCTTTTAGACCCCGGACTTCAGACCCCTTGATGACCCATGGGCCCTGGATGATGGTAATGGTAATTATACCAGATCATGTCATGGTTTTTGGAGGCTGGCGAGCTTTCTTTGTTACTCTCGTCCGAGACAATATCGTCTTGCCCACAAATGGATTCTTTGGCCAGCTGGCATCAATTGTGGACGGCGCCCGGACTCTATTTAAACTCAAGTTCCACCTTGCTGCCTTTGCTAGAGTGTCAGTGTTACCATTGCACTGTAGCCCACAAGATCTCTAGCCAGAGAAGTGTGGAGAAATTAGTTGCACATAAGGAAAGTGTTAGTCAGTAAAGGGAATCTTTCTCTTTCCTTTCTTCTTTCTGTGCACCGTCTGGTGCTTTGTCTTTTTATCTTGGTTCCCGAGATTTTTCCTTCGTTTCTTACTGTCTCACTCGCTCTGCTTCCTTGTTTCATTCGAACTGGATTTATGTCCTTTGGAAGCGCGAGTCTCTCTCTCCTATTTTGCCTGTGTTTGTCTCTCTTGCATTCCTGTGCTTCTTTTCGTTTCGGCCACTGCGTTTGGTGTCTCGAAACACCAGCTATCACAGATAAATATCCATATTTAAAAATCCATTTAATGAAATTAAAACTTAAGATTATCAACCTCCTCCTATATGAACAAAATTTATGAAAAACACTCTATTTTTGCAGAATTTTCTAAGTCTTGAAACTGGGTCAAACAGGACTGTCACTGGGCCCTAATTAGGGTCAGGCTAAATGTGAGAAAATGCAGGTGACAGTTAAGGGGTTATAAAGAAAGAGTTGACCAAATTGTCTAACATCTGTTATAATTACATTAATACAGGTGTTTGGTTGTACAAAAGTATTAGGGCAGGAGGGTGGAGGATGTTGGGGGAGACCTCCGGGGGCTTCAGGGAACCTCCCCCACATAAAATTGTGCATTATTTGACCATACATTTCTACATTATTAAGACTATTGCCATTTGGTTGCTACTGTATATTTATTGTATTCTATTATTGTATTACAAGCCTATCGTGAAACTTCAATTACTAGCCTGAGCTTTCATTTTCTTCAGTCTCTGATCTCAGCTGGCCTATTTTTGGGATAGGCGTCAATGTGGAACAGGCCTTGAATTCCGACTGCACAAAAATATTCCTCTCTAAAAAAGAGAAATACTATCAATTACTATATTTGAACGAGGTCTACTACTTGTTTAAGAATTGGGCCTTAAAATGATCTCATAGATAAAAAGCCTTACTGACGGTTGAAAGCAGTGTACATCTTTTTCAACAAGGAGGACGAATGTGTCCCAGTCTTTGGCTTTTGGGAAAATCATCCTGATGCAACCAGAGATCAAAATCTGGGTGGAAAATTTGTTTAAAAAAATTTTTTAAATAACTAGGAGAGGGGCGCCCTGGTGGCTCATAGGTCTAAGCACGCGCACCATAAAGGCTGTGTCTTCCCGCAGTGACCTGGGTTCAATTCCGGCTCAGGTCATTTGCTGCATGTCCTCTCTCATTCCTCTCCCCAACCTTCCTGTCTCTCTACACTGGATAACTATCAAATAAAGAAAAAATTCCCCCCCAAAAAAAAATTTGATTGTTGGACATTGTCATCTGTTTTATCAGGAATCAGGCCCTTGGGAACCTTAACTACAGTAAAAAGTTGAAATAGAATAGAATAAAAAGGGCTAACGGATCAAAAGGAGTAGCAGATAACCTAGTTTTTAAACATCCAATATATTCACAAAAACATAATTCAAACTGCCAGTTTAGGTCTTAAATAAAATATTTCTTTACTGCGAACAAGCTTTATCGAATGATGTGACAAATGGATTCTTTAGTGCTGTTTAGTTTCATAGCATAGATGTTATTAAATTACGTGATCTGACTGGCTTGAGTTGGGCACAGCGGGTAGTACTGCCACCTCACAGCGAGAGAGTTGTGGGTTCGAATCGGTCCTTTCTGAGAGGAGTTTGCATGTTCTCCCCATGTTTGCACGGGTTTCCTCCGGGTCAACCAGTGTCCTGCCACGGTCCAAAGCCATTTATATCAGGCTAATTGGAGACTCTAAATTGCCCGTAGCTGCGAGTGTGTGGGTGAATGTTGTGTACGCCTTGCAATGGATTGGCAAGCTCTCCAGGGCATGTCCCTGTCTTTCTCCCATCATCAGATGGATAGGCTACAGCTTCCCTGTGAACCTAGTGAGGAAGAGGCGGTATAGATAATGGACTGATGGTTTGAGTCTAAGCGTGGCCGCTGTTTCTTGTTCATTCGTGGTATAGTAAGAATTTTTAAAACTGCGATTTATCAGTCTTTTATCGGATAGGATGTTTTGGATTTTGCAGTAATGTATACAGCAAGATTTTTTCCATGTTCTTGTGTGTAATTCAGCCAGTAGTGGATCACTTTTGTTATGTAATGCATGTATGTAGGACAATTCGCATAAGCATATACATTAATGAGCCAAAACATTAAAGCCACTTGCAGACTCAGCCAAAAATGTTGATCATCCCATAACAATGCCACATGTCTAGGTCGGCAGACAAATCTTAAATGGTAACCCATGGTTGTCAATCGACTTATCGGCTACTGTGGAGTATTGGAATTTTCGCTGCTGTTCTCTCCGCCAATATCTTTTCATGCGTATGCATGGAAGGACAGGGAGGTTGATGGCTCCTCTAGTCTATTGGCCTTTCATGCATGCACGTAGACGGGCAGGGAGGTTGCCTGTCCTGGCAACTTGGGTTTTTCACCTGGTGTGATTGTTTTGGGGAGGCCTTGCAATTGTTTTTTCTGCCTTTGGCCTTTCACTTGCACATGTGGAAGTGCGGGATGGTTTTTGGCTCTCCTTGCTTTTTGGTTTTTCATGCATGCAGGTGGAAGGGCAGGGAGGTCGCCTGGCACTGTGACTTAGGTTTTGCCCGGAATGATTTTTTTGGGGGGGGGGTTCTTGCTGTTGCTCTCTCTGCCTTTGGCTTTTCACATGTGTGCATGGAAGGGCAGGGAGGATTTTTATTTGGCTCCCCTTGCTTTTCGCTTTTTATGCATGCAGGTGGACGGGCAGGGAGCTTGCCTGGCGACTCTGATTTCTTGCCTGTTATGGTCCTTTTTCTGAGGGGGGATTTGCTGCTGCTCTCTCCACCAATATCTTTCATGTGTATGCATGGAAGGGCAGGTTTTTGGCTCTCCTTGCCTACTGGCTTCTCATGCATGCGTGTGGTAGGGGCGAGGAGGCCCCAGAACAGGTAGGGCGTCAAAGGTCATTAAGGGGTCGTTGATCCAAAATTGTTAGAGGGTCAAAGGTCATCAAACATGTTCAACAGGGGCATAGAACCGAGTTTGCCTTTTAAAATGGTTGCAGTGTATCCAGTTGTTATTAAAATGGGTTTTTCTAGGATTAAGTAAGTCTGCGGATTGCAATTTTATTCATTGTTTAAATGAGTTCAAGAATATGTACACCTGGTGTGAGTGAGCTAGCATGGGGAGATAATGCAAATAAGGTAATTCAAGTACCTTTAGTTCTGTAACTCATGCCTTATTTGTTACTCCCATCTCTACATAAGAGCCTTTAAACACTTTAAAGGAGGCAGAACATTTGCCCTCTATCTCAAACACTGGATGCCTGAGAAGAGTGTTACACCTGCTTACACTTGCGGCAGTCAAATCAGTTTCCCTTGTATTCTTCAGGGGCTGGAGAAGAACAAATGCTCTGGACAAAGGTGAAAAATCCCTCTGAATGTTCATTTTTTCCCCAATTTCAAATCCCAATTTAGAATAACACATTTTGCTGTTTTTGGCCCCTGCTGAAGGACCCTCTCTCTTTTTTGGAGTGAGCAAAAAAGCTCTTGCATGCCTACATTTGTGCTATGTTAAGCAGCTGCTTGTTTTCTCTGTGGCATCTCAGTCTCCCTGGGCAGTTTAAGCATTTCGTCCATCAGTGAAGCCAGGTGGAAGGCAAGCCTGCCCATGTTTGTGTCTTTTGCCAAGACTCAAACCACAAAGCTGTTTTGTTGTGCAGCAGAGGTTCTAACATCACTCAAAATTCCACTTCATAAAACAAAGGATGCCCTGTTTACAAGAAATAGGTCTTTGATCCATGGTGAGTTTTCACCACTGATCCATCACTCTCTGCCTACAGCCTCAGCTAATTGCCTTCTGCCTGGTAGGTCTGCCAACCATAACTAGCTCTATTGCAGGCCGGCTCCCAAACAACACCGCAAGGCCCATCAACATTCTGCACATTAACAGAATGGAACAACCATCAGTACTACAAAACCAGAATTTTATTCATTTACAGGGTTCCCACAGCTTAGGGCAAGTTAAATTCAAGACTTTTTAAGACTTTTTTAATGCTATTTGATATTAAATTTAAGACCAACTTCATAATCAACACAAATGAAAAAATAACACCTCATCATAGGATTCGGGACAATTTTGCCCAAATGTTTATTTGAACATGAAATATGACCTTTTGATCAAATGAAAACTTTTTTTGAAAAACATTAATACTAGGGATGGACGATATTAGATTTTTGGCTGATATCCGATATGCCAATATTTCACAACTCATTTGGCCGATATCCGATACTGATACCGATATTTTTTCCCCCACATCTAATTGCAGTGATCATCTAGTTTCTGCAGGGGAATTAACAGACAGAATTATTCTGCAGACTCTTCATCATGTCGGCCTGCTGGCAAATGCAGACATAAGACAAAGCTGAAAATGATGTAACATCAGTAATCACTCCTTGTGCAAAATAAGAAAAATACCTCAATTTACGTTATTTAAAACATGTCATATTTATTCATTACAATTGTTTTTAAACAAAACAAATAAGATACTTGCAGCCTATCCTACTTAAAACAGACAACACCCACAACCAATTTTACCTCTATTCACAAGGAACAAGTGCATTGTACAACTGTACAGCAATGCCCGTGACCTTTGACCCCTCAGGCGGTACTGCATCAAAAACCAACATCAGTGTGTAAAGTACATCGCCACACGAGCTCAGGAACACTTCAGAAAACCACTGTCAGTAACTACAGTTCGTTGCTACATCTCCAAGTGCAAGTTAAAACTCTACAATGGAAAGCGAAAGCCATTTATCAACAGCACCCAGAAACGCCACCGGCTTTGCTGGGCCCGAGCTCATCTAAGATGCACTGATGGAAAGTGGAAAAGTGTTCTGTGGTCTGACGAGTCCACATTTCAAATTTTTTTTGGAAACTGTGGACGTCGTGTCCTCCGGAGCGAAGAGGGAAAGAACCATCCGAACTGTTGTCGGTGCGAAGTTCAAAAGCCAGCATCTGTGATGGTATGGGGGTGTATTAGTGCCCAAGGCACGGGCAACTTACACATATGTGAAGGCTCCATTAATGCTGAAAGGTGCATACAGGTTTTGGAGCAACATATGTTGCCATCCAAGCAACGTCTTTTTCATGGACGCCCCTGCTTATTCCAGCAAGACAATGCCAAGCCACATTCTGCACGTGTTATAACAGCATGGCTCCGTAGTAAAAGAGTCTGGGTACTAGACTGGCCTGCCTGTAGTCCAGACCTGTCTCCTATTGAAAATGTGTGGTGCATTATGAAGCATAAAATACGACAACGGAGACCCCGGACTGTTGAACAACTTAAGCTGTACATCAAGCAAGAATGGGAAAGAGTTTCACCTGAAAAACTTCAAAATTGGTCTCCTCAGTTCCCAAACATTTACTGAGTGTCTTTAAAAGGAAAGGCGATGTAACACAGTGATACAAAGGCCCCTGTGCCAACGTTTTTGCAATGTGTTGCTGCCTTTAAATTCTAAGTTAATGATTATTTTCAACAACAAAAAAAGTTTCTCAGTTTGAACATTAACTGGGCTGCAACCACATCACTGTTGGTTCCGCTACTGTGATTGCGTGATGTCACCGCGAGATTCATTCGTAAATGATTTAAAAAAATAATAAAAAATAAATTAATGTTACCATTTTTTTTTTTAGATTTTAGACTAATTACAACCATAAAATAATTCATCGCAAGTTCACATTTTTAAGACTTTTGAAAGATTTATTTAAGACATTTTAATGCCAATTAAGGCCTTGTTTTTAGATTCGTGAATTTAATGCCTTTTAAGACTCTTTAAGGATCCGTGAGAACCCTGATTTAGAGCCCACTTCAAAGGTACAGCTTGACATGGGTGCAGACAAAGAATTTCCATTGAAATTTGAAAATCAATTGAAGGCTTAAATCTGGATTAAATTCAATTTTCATTGGAAATTCTGTGTATGAGTCAGTGTCAGTCTGTTTCTGTGAAAATTAAGTAAGTAAATCCACGTAAGGAAAGTGGAAAAAGAACTGTTCAATCAGAGCAGTAGCTTAGACAGCAGTTGCTATTGTAAAAGTTGGTTGGCTTGATGCTTTGATTCTTTGTGTTACACATTTTATTGCTGCTTCAGTTTTGTTTGATTTAAATATGCATATGTCTCTTGACTAACATCATGCAATCTGCCTGACGTGGTAGCCATTGAGCCGCAGTCATCAGCATTTAGAATACAGTGTTATCATAGCACAAATTTAATATTAAGCAGAATAGAAATCCATTATCCTAGTTTTCCTTTGGGCTGTTTGGGAGTAAGGGAATGGCTGGAGGCCATACCAGTATTTTTTCAGTGAGAGGTGTAAATAAATTGTGGATGGTCTGCCAATCCACCACAGGACTTTTTGCTGAGGTAAGTGCTACTCACTCAAAGGAATGGGCAAGTGACAAGTGCCATACTTTTTAAACTGCTTTTATTTCTTTATCGAAAGCCTGAATAAATGGGTGAGTAGAATAACAAATGAACAGAATATAAAAACAAGAATAAAACTATTATAAAAATAATAATTAGAATGACTGTGTAAGCAGATCGACCAAAGTATACTCCAGAGACCATTGCTTTACAGAATGGATAGTGTAAACCAGGGGTCACTAACCCTGTTCCTGGAGAGCTACCATTCCTGTAGGTTTCTGCTTTACCTCCTATTCAGCACACCTGATTCAACTAATTAGTGACTTAACAAGATCACAAGCTGGGAAATGAAGCAGCTAATTAGTTGAATCAGGTGTGCCGAATTGGAGATAGAGCAGAGGTAGCCCTCCAGGAACAGGGTTGGTGACCCCTGGTGTAAACATGGTGTGTTAACATTACAGAAAATACATTAGCTAGATGTTTACACAAAGATGATGATAAACCATACTGTTCACAGTACCATTATCAAGACCTCTGGAGCTGCAATCTTATTTATTTTATAAATCAGATCTTTAATAGTAACACAACAGACTGCACAGCAAAAAAAATTAAATTGTTCAGTCTACTTACCTCCACGCCCCACTGGTCCTGCCAGCCAGTTACACTGCTTTGAGTTACCTGCTTTCGGGAGGTCCAGCCCCATAACATTCCATCAATAAGAGCTGGACAGATAAGTACAGGTCTGACACTGGTGTTTGAGCAGCTAGAAGCTTGTTGATGTGGCCTACCATGGCTTTTATGCGGGTTTAAAGTCTGCATTTTCAAATGGTTTGTATTGTGACGACCAGTCTTTCCTGCCTTCGTAACCTCACTTCATACGGCCACAACACGTGGGTCTCACTGATTTGTCCCCGTTTTGCGCGACTGACTGAACAAGGTTTTAAATTAGCCTGTATCAGAGTAGCAGGAAGTGCTTGAGTGTGTCAATGGCAGTGCAGTCTGTGGTCTGAGCACACAGCTCGTTGAGTATCAAAGAAAAAAATTATGAGGCAGTTTAAATACCTCTCGGCTCGCTTGCTCTCTCATCGAAATTAAAACATTGATTCTTAACTTCTTTAGTACAAACAAAATTGTACTAAAGATTTTCTATAGCATCCGTGCATAGCCTTCTGGTGCTGCACCGAGGGCTATGTAAGCGCAACATAGATTCATCTATCGGTGTCATATTAAAAGTGAAGCTTATGAAACATAATATGTATTGTTATTGTTGTACTGTTATTACAATCATCAGAAATTACGTGGACAGGTGTGGATGGTTTCTAGGTTTGAATGAGAAGTCCATGACTCCAGTCACAGCGTTGGCTAGCATAATCAAGACAAACTTGGCTACCTTTTTCAGCTACTAGAGCGAGGGATGACCGCAGCACCCAGCATACATATTTATTTTGGTGTTGACGCACCAGCGTCTTCCCGAAATAATAATAAAATCCTTTGGAAAGTTACTTCGAGTGCTCCGGTTATCCCTGGGGCAGTTCGCAAAGAAGTAGTAGTTTCTCTCGAGTCTGCTGTCCTCGACCGTAAGGAGACATCCTCCTCTGGCTGGAATATGTAAACACTGTCGAACAACTGATGAAAGTAGTTGGCTAGTGTGCACAGCTGTTAGCAGTGACAGCGCGCAGTGATCGCTATTGAGAGAAAGTAGCCCCAAGCAATTACAAGATGTGACTTTTTGGAATACCAGTTTTGTTATGCAAATAAATCACTTGTTCGAACACATACTGTTTTGAGAAGAAAAACGTTTTACTTTGCAGACCCCAGGAAACCTGCCGGAACTACTTTTGCTTTGACCAAAACTGGACAGAACTCGGCTCACAGGACACTGTCGGGGGAAAGTCAGTGTGTGTGCACGAGACTAAAGACGGTGATGCCATACAGATTCATGTGAAAAATCCCAAACTATCCCTTGAACTGAATTGTTTGTGGTATGTGAACTGTGTGTGGTACAAAACCCGTACCAGATCTATGAGTCTGAGTCAGTCTGTTTTGCTATCTGTTTGTGTGGCAGGCCGAAGGAGGGCCCGGGCGGGGACTTGAACCTCCAGACTCCCGGGTAAGAGTCATGCGCACTGACCACATCACCAAAGAGCCAGGCTCGTTGGCAAGGTAGCCAGGGCATGTACTTCTTAGGAGACACTTCCAGTGACAGGACCCTTCAACTGTCACATTTGCAAAGTGCGTGGTTACTGATTGTGCTACATTTGGGAAATTTTCGGTGTGAGGGTGTATGATGTTTAAAAAAGAAACCAAAACACTGCATCCTTTGTGCGGTTGACTAACGAAAACCATAAAATCCAAACCAACTAAATCTCTAATGTCAGGAGAGAGACCTGGCTGGCACCCCAAATAAAAACAAAAAACCCCAAAGGAAAAAATAGGGTAAAACTAATAGTCAAACTGTCACAGTATATTTTATTAATTGGATTGATTGGCGGATCTCCTGTGGATACAACTCGTCTGAATATCACCTTAATTTGGCTCCAGAGTCCTGACATGGGCAACAAAAAACCAAATCATGGTAACTGTTAGTGGGCAGATGTCGTGAAATTGATTCTTTTTTCTTTACTTTTCTCCTGTATAGTTTGAGTGGTGGAGTTTGTGGGTTCATTTTCTTTACTTTTGAGTGAATTGAACTGAATGAGCAGTGAGAACATCTCCATATTTTTTGTTGACTTTTTTCTTTATTTGGTATCCCAAAGAGGATTTTTTTTTTTTAATTATTCCCGGAAGAGTGTCTATTTGAGTTGAATAATTTAATTGAAACTGGACTGAATTTTGTGTTAAAAGAACTGCTGTTTCTTATTGTGATTTTTGATGTGCTGAAAATTTTTTTCAGGATTTGAATTTTAATTTGTTATAGTAATATTGCCAGACCAATTATATGAAAAAAAACCCCAGCAACATACGTGTTATGCCAAGCCCCCAGGGCACTGCATCCCTAGAGCTTGGAGGAACCGGCCTGATCTCAAATTTATCACCCAACTACTTACAGCTGTGCATCCAATATAGCCTTTATAGGCCTGAGCTTCGAACCATTCAGGTGCGAAGTCTCGTAAGCCTAATTTTGTAGCATTTTATGTATTACTCTATAAATTCTGTTATTTAGCTGACTATTGTCAGTCTAGCTGTTTATTGGTACTAATTTTTTGGGAACTGCTGTTTTCCTTTTTTATCCTATGATTGTTTGCTTTTGAAGCTTCGCTTCTAAATTATTAAATACTATTTGTCTTCTTTGCATTTGAATTTATTCAACATTTTTATTTCAGCGTACACAACACTGTGCACTGAAAATGCATTACAATGCCAGTTTGAGCAGCATGCACGCTTTGGGGGGTTTGGTGATGATTTCACAAAAGCGGATTCAAACCACTACATGTGTTATTCAAGTACCATCTGCTGAGACACCTAAACAATTTTGAAACATTTTCGTACACATCAAATGCAGCACCCTGTCTGAGTCTACCAGCATCAATCCAGAGAGTCTCCCAAAACCTCTTTCTATATGTAATTTTGCTGGCTTTGGGCACCAAGAAAGCTTAGGTTTAAAAACTTTCTAGGGAAGACAACCAGCCCATATTATTATCTGTGATTTTGCTGGCTTTGGGTGCCAATAAAGTTTAGGTTTAAAAACTTTCTACAGACCACAACCAGCCCCTTTTGAGGCATCATGAATAGCATTAACATTAGCTGAAAATTTCTAATTAACAGCACCAAAGATATCACATTCAGTATGTGACAATTGATTTAATGAGTGTAACTTACCAGACAAGATGCCACAGTAATGAGTGGTCTTAACATGCTTGCTCCAGAAATGTGGAAGACTTGCCAACACAGTCCATAACATAATTGACATTACAGTGGAATAGGATGATTTCCATAGCAACATAATCTGAAGTCAGAACATTAAGATGTGACTTAAGTAGCTAAACATGAATCCAAACTAACCACCTGGCTCACTTTCTTGTAATGTAATTCAACAAAAAATAATTGTTCAGGGTCACATTACAAGATACCAACTTTCAGGCAATTATACTACCATAACCAAATTGACAACTGAGCATTCGCTACTCCATTTATCTGACACATGGCAACTCGCCAACAATTAGCGACCAAAGGCAGGCGAGTTAGATAATAGCCAGAAAGGCAAAATATGATTGTTCATGGTGCAAAGAAATTAGGCGAAAATGGATATGCGGCCAGACACATAGCCACCCTAGGCTCTAATTTCTTGTCGCAGCGCAGGGTGGCGCAGTGTGGCGTAACGTTTCGCAGCCCACGCAGTGGTAATTTCGCCGGCGCAGCCTGCGCAGTGGTAATTTTGTGCGGTGCAACACCGTGCGCAGCCACTTCGGCAATTTGGTGGACGGACGTGCGCCAAAATGGGTGAGGTGGCGTAGTAGGGGGAAGTGTCACATATTCATCAAGACGCAGCGACAATTTCGGAGAAAAAGTTTCCGCTGGAGCTGCGCAGAAAGCTCGCCAGCTCCAACCTGGTTTACTTTCTGTGTAGTGGTAATTTGGCTGTCCGGCGCACAGTGCGCACAAGTCACCGAAATCTCACAGGCAGGTTTCCAGAATGTCAGACACATTTCAATGCAATAAATAATTACAGGAAGCACTATTTAATGTAACTATCTGAATAAGGACATAAATTATAGTATCTATATCGATTGTCCTGATGTCAGATCAAAGGCAGTTGGCACGCGCAATGGAAACTTGATCTGGCTTAATCAACGGAGCTGAATCTGTGATGCAAACTGATAACTTCATATCTTTCTCAGCCAACCACAAACCACATGCATATATAGAAGGCTTGCGTGCTATGCTCAGTGAAGCCGCTTGCACACTGGACGCGAAACAAATTTTTCGCGCGACTGATTACAGTCAAAGTCAATGCGATAGTCGGACAGGGTTTTAATATAGCTCCGTGTCCGAAAGTCATAAAAGTTCAAATTTTTCAGAGTATTCCAGGATGTATTAGACGTGCAAACTTGGCCATGTTTGTGTTCGACCTTCACAAAATGCAAATTGATAGCTATCAACTTTTCTTGGTCTTTTTAGCCTATTCGTCTGTTTTCTTCCATTGAAGATAGACAACAGTCTTTATTCGGTTTATCATTTGAAATTTAGTCAAATGGATCTAACAGATTCTTGCTTTATTTCCACAGCAGAGATAAAATAGTTGACGAGCAAATCAATTCCATGACCATCTACAATGTGAATAAATTATCGCATGCATGATCAAGACTGTCCGACTCGAAATGCAAAATACTCCATGTCCAGCAGCCAGCAAAAAGTTAAAGTATTGATAGGAGAACAGATTTATAACAAAATAAAGATAAAAATATATCACCAACAAACGGAACATCCAAAAAAGATGACCCGCAAATAAAAAAATCGCAGTGTTCATTGGATGTTCTGTTGTTGAAATGTTTCTTTTTATTCTTTATTTCGTTATCAATCCGCTCTAATCGTCCTCTATTTTTTTTGGCTGTCAGACACAGAGGCATTGCACATTGTCCCGCGCCAATGTCTACTCACTTTATTGAGCAGACCTCAAACAGAAACATTGGTTGAAATTCTCGGTACTCATCTTGAAGAACTGAGCTCTCTTATCAAAACATTCACGTTTAATATCTAAAAGAGTCAGTAGATTTGAAGAAATTAAAAACAATAATCGACTGTCGGACACGGAGATATATTAAAACCCTGTCAGACTTTCGGACATGAGACACTGCGTTCAACGCAATCTGTTGTGCGAAAAATTCGTTTCGCGTCCAGTGTGCAAGCAGCTTACTACTAGGCTACTATTATTGTCACTTAGGTTTTATCGTTTTTCGTGGGGGAAAGGAATACAGCCTGATTGCTCTGATGTCGCGAGATCACATATTGAAAATAAATGTATAATGTAAAGCCCCGCAAAACAATACCGACGACGGACATTGCAGTGAGGTGAAGGATTCACGTGTTCTTTTGACTAACTTCAATCTGAGCATTTTCCTGGCTGGTGTGAATCACAATAGAATGGATATTTTTTCGCCGTCCAAAGACAGGGCATAGAAACGCAACGGTTACAATCAATCTGACTCCATTAAACAGTTAAAATACCAAATTTAGTTGTATCCTCGTTAAATATCTGACTCCAAATTGGAATTAGACAGCATGCGTGAAAAGGGCACCTTTTAAGAGCTAAATCCCCAGGACCGGTATTACACAAATCCTTAAAGGGTAGAACCGAAATCCCACATCTAACTTAGAAGTATCGTTACCAACACGTCTTGGTCGGAATTTCCCCTTAAGTCCCAGTCGCAACAAGGCTAGAAAGAATATACGAGTGTTAAGAGTCATTGAGACCACGCAAGCTGGAAAAGGAATAACAATAATTTAATCACCAGGTAGGCACAAACTTGGATCAAACAAATCAACGCTAAGCCAATTACCAGTTACGCATAGTTTAGGAATAGAATATATATTCATACCTGGAGAAGTTAAAGGCCACGTGGTACCAGGCCCGCACCATGTGACCGGGGAGAAATTCAGATGCCACCTCTCATACTTTGTATGATAAATCACTTAATGCTGAGCTCTAGGTTGCCTCCAACTCTATAAAAGGCTAATATTTCACTTATCCCCAAACCTGGTTGTGACCCTAACCTGGTCTCTTCAAATCCTCCTATTTCTTTGTTGCCTATTGAAACCAAAGTCTTAGCTTAACAGATTAAAAGAGCACATTTGTTCTATTATCCATCCTGACCAAACAGGTTTTATGCCAGGTAGACATATGTATTCTAACTTACGCCACTTATTTCATGTTTTATTTACAGACCATACAAAGGAGGCTGTAGTGATCTCTTTAGATGCAGAGCGCGCATTTGACCAGGTTGAGTGGCCCTATATGCTGTTTACTTTGAAAAAATTTAGATTTGGACCTTCCTTTATTAAGTGGATTGAGCACATGAATGAATGGACAAAAATATCATATTTCTTTTGTTCATTTCTCATCCTCAAACATCAATACCTCATCTTTTAACATTAATCAGTAACTTTGGCAAACTCTCAGGATTTTCTGTGAACTGGGACAAAAGCGAGATTTGGCCAATTTCTGAGGAAGTTGATATAACATTTAGGCAGTCCACTCTCTTTAAAAAGGCTTTTGAGGATTTTTCATATCTTGGTGTAACTGTGACGAGGAATCCTGAGGGCGTCTTACGGAAGAATTGGCATAACAAGATTGAGCAACTTAAGCTGGAAGACTCTTCCTATTTCTCTAGCGGGAAAAATTTATGCAATTAAGATGATTGCATTGCCACGTTTCCTGCATCTCTTTTAATCTATTCCATGTTTTATTCCCCAGTCTTACTTTAAACAATTGGATTCAATTATTATACTTTTTATTTGGAACTAAAAAGCCATTAGGATTTCCAAAAAAACATCTGTGTAAACCTAAAAATGCTGGAGGCTTTGCCCTACCGAATTTCAAAATGTATTACTGGGCGGCTCATCTGTCTATACTTGCTTGGTGGAGAAGAGGCCCCCCCTGTTCATCAGATTGTTGAACTGCTTGGCTACGTATAGGTCGAATGCTTTGTAAAAAGACCTCTTTGCTAGCTCTGCTCAACAGCCCCACCAAGGTCAAGAAGTTAAATCACAGTAATAGCTTTGTAATCAATGGCACTTCATGCATATGGGAACAGATAAAAAAGCATACCAAGGCCCCAGATGTATACATTAATACTCCAATTTGTGAAAACCATGCTTTTACACCTGGCCTGAATGATGGGGTTTTCTCCGCTTGGAAACAAAGGGGCATTAGGAACGTGAGGGATTTGTATATTGAAGGGAATTTTGCCTTATTCACACAACTACAAATCATTTACAATACTTCTGCCTCTAGCCTGGTACCCAACCCTCTTTAAGCAGGTCTGGGAGCTACAAGTGTTATATCATCTACCAACAAATATGAGAAGGCCATTTAATTCGAGATGGTGATTGCGAAAAAATTGATTTTACTTGTGTGGAAAACGGACTTTGTGCCGACATATGACCAGTGGCTGGGGAAATGTCCAACACACTACATCTTGAGAGACTGAGGTTATATAACAAAGATAGAGGAGAGGTATTTGATAAGACTTGGGACCCTGTACTGAGATACCTTAAGAGGCAAGACCTACAAATTTAATACTTCACTGCGCATAGATGTATATGAGATTATAAATTCCCATAGGGACACCAGAGGCGAAGTAGCGGTGACGTCATCACTTTAGTACTCTATTAGTCCCGCATCTGAAACATAACATTCTCTTGCAGAGGAAGCTGGCATACATGGACTTTTCGTTGAATGGATAGGATATATAATGAGAGTTTTTGCTCTCCAGGAAACCCCCACGATTACCATGACGTGAACAACTGTATTCCAAGCACATGACAGTCGTCCACGACTAGGGCAACTAGGCTTATGCCGTAGGAGGCGATGGCTGGGGGTTTATCCCTGAACACCGCCAATCCTCCAATCCCCCAATCCTTGAATAGACCTTGAATAGACTTGCATTTCAATTTAATTTCAGGTCAATCGGACAAATGGTTCTGAAAATATGGCAAAAATGGTAATTTTCCATCACAAAGCGCCACCTGGTGGCAAATATTGAACCATACAGGAATGATGTCATCATGCGACACGTTTTGAGGTCATGACCTTGCAGTTGCACATAGTTTCATGTCAATTGGAGAAATAGTTCCAAAGATATAGGAAAAATGGTGAATTTTATGTCACAAAGCTCCACCTTGTGTCAAAATTTTGAACCAAACAGGTATAATGTCATCGTGCGACACATCCTCAGGTCATGACCTTTCATTTTCACTTGATTTGAGGTCAATCGGACAAATATTTCCAGAGATAAGATAAAAATAGTGATTTTTTTTCAGTTGTTGGCCCCTGGTGGCCAATCTAGAAATTGTAAATTGTCCAAAATCAAATCAGTACTTCCTCTTTATGATACTTACTTATGTGCAAAACTTAAAATTTGTAATTGAAATATTACTGAAGTTATTGCGGAACTGATTTTTTCAGTTGTTGGCCCCTGGTGGCTAATCTAGACATTGTAAATTGTCCAAAATCGAATCAGTTCTTCCTCTTTAGGATACTTACTTATATGCAAAACTTGGAATTTCTCGTTGAAATATTACTGCAGTTATCACGTTATCACCTTAGTCAGTTTTTGGCCCCTGGCGGCCAATCTAGACATCGTAAATTGTCCAAAATCGAATCAGTTCTTCCTCTTTAGGATACTTACTTATATTCAAAACTTGGAATTTCTTATCGAAATATTACTGCAGTTATCGCGTTAACACGTAAATCAGTTTTTGGCTCCTGGTAGCCAATCTAGAGATCGTAAATTGTCTAAAATCGAAGTAGTTCTTCCTCTTTATGATACTTACTTATAAGCAAAACTTGAAATTTGTAATTGAAATATTACTGAAGTTATTGCGGAACAGTGATTTTTTCAGTTGTTGGCCCCTGGTGGCCAATCTAGACATTGTAAATTGTCCAAAATCGAATCAGTTCTTCCTCTTTAAGATACTTACTTATATGCAAAACTTGGAATTTCTCATTGAAATATTACTGCAGTTATCGCGTTATCACCTTAGTCAGTTTTTGGCCCCTGGTGGCCAATCTAGACATCGTAAATTGTCCAAAATCGAATCAGTTCTTCCTCTTTATGATACTTACTTATGTGCAAAATTTGGAATTTGTAATAGATATATTATTGAAGTTATCGCATTCACACGTAGTGCGGCGGCGGCGGTCGGACCAAAAACATAATATCTTTAAAGAACTGTGTAGTGCAAGATCTACTCCTGTGGAGTTCAAATTGCTACACACCGCTGAATCTGATTCATCAGATGTCAGGGCTCCTGAGTTATGTATTAGATGCCCTGAGCCTTTCTGCAGCCATCATGCTAAATATTTGAAATGACTATCAGCATAAAGTACTGCAATTCCGATCCCAGGGGACGCCTTCAAGTGCTGGTGGCTGGATGCACTTCTTTGTACATTTCTGCCTCTGGCCCTGATGTCTCTGGTCTTGGGATGCCATTTGATGCAGATTCTCATCAGGCAATGCTGAAAACTATGCTTAAAAAGAACTGTGTCATTCTGGTTAGGTGAGCCTCCGGTCAGCTGGAATCTATGCACTGAGGCCTGAGGCACACGGTGACATGTCTGGCACAGTATACTGAGAGAGCAGGCCAGGTTACTAAGCACTCCAGATAGCTGAGCAGAGTTGTCTCTGAAAAGTGGCAAGAGCAATGCTCATTATAACTTTCTAAGTGTTGATTGTACATCCATTTTAAAAGGTTCTTGAGTAGTTTGGAATTAAATTGTGATCAAGTCCATCCATTCCACTTTTTTTTTTTTTCCAGACATGAGCTGTCAAAACAGGAAGGATGTACTTAAGAGCAAGTTCTGCCTTAGTCCAACTGAGCCTATTCATATCAGTCAGACTGGGACGTACAACTAATTACATCTTAAGATAACCAACTGTCAGCGACCAGGTTGAGATTTTGGAGAAGCTACTCATATTTGTCTAGTCAGCAGCCCCGACAGTGGTTCTCACACTGTGGCAAGTATCCTCCCTCTAGTGCAGGGGTGTCCAAATTTTTTTCAGTGAGGGCCAAATACAGAAAAATAAACAAAGGGCCGGGCCACGCACTAGAGGTGACATATTGACACATGAATACTGTGTGTATTTCAAACTCACCAAAATGTGAAGAACATTGCACTCCGTGGGAGCAGTGGTGCTGTCCTTTGGATTGAAGGATGGCTGACATGTCAGGAGAAAGTTTGGTGGTTGAGACACGAAGGACTTCACAGAGATGGCTATCAGTCATTCTGGTTCTCAGTCTGCTTTTGTTCTGATTTAACAGAGAAAATGTTTGTTCACATATGTATGTTGAGCTGAACAGGCTCATCATTCTTTTTGCATGGCGTCTCATCAGAGGAAACTTGGCATTATCCAAACTCTGATAGAAGCCAGACAGGGAGAGAAGCTGATGTTGACTCTTAAGAGAATCATCACGTTGCATTTCAATCAGTTCCAACTGCAGACTCTCTTCCACTTCTTCTGCATCCACCTGGAAGGGGGTCGACGAACAGCTTGATTTGTTTTTCAATGACAGAAAAATCTTGGAAACGCTGGTTGAATTCTGTCACAAGAGCTGCAATCACAGTCACATATTTCTCCTTTTTAGCAGAAAGGTTGGCCTTTGGAAAAGCCGACTTGATTTCAGACAGCGCAGGGAAGTGTGCAGCATTAAAGCTTCGTAGTTGTGTCTCAAACAGGAGGAGCTTTACACAGAAGGCTTTCATGTGCACATACAGGTGTGGCACCAGCTGTTCTTTGCCTTCTGGTTCTTGTTCAGTGTATTCAGATGACGAGTAAGATCAACTAAAAATGCCAGGTCTGCCAGCCACAGAGGGTCACTCAGTCTATGAAGAGGTCGTCCATTCTCTTTCAAAAACTGGTCGATTTCTGATCTCAGCGAATAAAACTGCTGCAGCACAGAGCCGCGGCTGAGCCAGCGCACATCAGAGTGGTAGAGTAAATCCCTGTATTCAGCATCCACATCAGATAAGAAAGCTTGAAATTCTCTGTGGTGAAGTCCTCTAGCTCGAATTATGTTGACAGTTTTCACAACAGTGTTCATCACATCGCCCAGCTGGACAGTCTTGGCACACAGTGCTTCTTGGTGGATGAGACAGTTCATCCTAACAGCCTCACCTCCGCTCTCTTTTACCTTAGCTCACACCATCGATGCCATTCCTTTGCGCTCGCCCGTTATGGCCGGAGCTCCATCCGTTGTTACTCCACAGAGCTTGTCCCATTTAAGCCCATCTTTTCAACTGCCTCTGACACAGCTTCAAAAATATCTCTACCTGTCGTTGTGCCCTTTAGGCTCATCATATCAAGCAGCTCTTCCATACAGCAAAAATGATCATCTACTCCCCGCAAAAAAACTAACAGCTGCGCGGTGTCTGTGGCATCTATGCTCTCATCGCATGCTATCAAGTAAAAAACAAAAGCACACGCTTTGTCGCTCAGCTGAAGTTTCAAGTTAGCTGACAAGTCCTCGATTCCCCGCACCACTGTATTTCTGGATAAGCTCACGTTGTTGAAATCCTGCACTTTTTCCAGGCACATTATTGCTGTGATCTTGATGAGGCACTGCTTTATGAAATTACCGTCTGAGAACGGTTTTCCGTGCTGGGCAATAAGTTTAGCGACTTCATAGCTTGCGGTTGTGGCATTTACCTGTATTTTGTTAGCACGAAAAAAAAACTGTTGTTGAGCTTGCAGGCTAGCTGCCATTTGCTTGAATTTCTGTGTTCGTTTGGCACCGGAGTACAATGTGTAGCTCTGATGTTTGGTCTCATAGTGCCGACTGACATTATACTCTTTCATCACAGTAACATCATCGTTGCAAATCAAACAGACACACTCTCCGTTGATTTCTTTGAAGAAATATTCATTTTCCCACCGTGTTTGAAATCTCCTACACTCACTTGCAATTTTGCGTTTCTTTGGCGCTGCCATTTCTGGTGACTCTCGGTAAAAGTTTTTCATTGCTTAAGTTTGTTTAGTGGAGAAGCACCGTTTCTGTGTGGCTGGCTCTATCTAGTGTTGACACTTATAAGTGCAACAGAGTTTAGTTCAAGCTTCTTCTGCGGGCCGTATTCAATTATATTTTCAGATTTTGCTGCGGGCCAATAAAAATTGGACCGCGGGCCGTAGTTTGGACACCCCTGCTCTAGTGGCATAGAGAGAAATCTCTGAGAGAGTTTAAAAAATGAATACAAACTGAAATTAATTTTAAAACATGTAATAATCCCAAAATACAACAAATGAAAGCACATTAACCATGAAATCACTGAAAGAGGATTTAAAATAAGTTTTGCTTCTCTTGAAATAATTTTGTTTTCATCTGAGCTTTACAACCTAGTCGAGTGGTAGGACGCACATACATTTAGATTACTTCTTTTACTAAAGCCACTATGATGAATGTATCAAAAGGGAGATACTTTGAGTTTTATGTGTGGGAATAACATATACTGGAGAGAGGTTAGCTTGCGACTGCTCTGTTTACTTCACCATATCAGACGGAGCAAATGGCAGCAAGCCGTAAACCGTTACTTACAAAAGTGCTGTAAAACAACATGGTACATTCTGCAAGGCTGTCGTGTCGTGTGTGTGGTAAATACTGTGAGGTCCCGACTATCAGGGTGGAGAGGGACCTGTAAGTACCCCTGGCCAAGGTCCAGTTTCGTGAAGATCGTGGAGCCGTGAAACTGGGTGGTGAATTCCTCCACTGTGGGTCGGGGGTATTTATCCAGGATTACAGCTTTGTTCACTGCCCTGAGATCCACACAAACGTGCAGCTCCCCCGACTTTTTCCTGGCCATGACCAGGTTGGAGATCCATGGAGCCGTATTGATGGGTTCTATTATTCCAGCCTCCAACAGGCTCTGCAACTCAGAGGTGACGTCCTCCCGGAGGGCCAACGGAATGCGGTGGAGTGGCTGGATGACCGGGCGCACGGAGGGGTCAAGGAGGGGCTGATGGTTAAAAGCAGTGAGACAGCCTAGCCCCTTTGAAATGCCCAGGCCACGTCTGCTGCCATGGGGAGGCGACTGTTAAAATGGCAGACCTGCCAGTATCTCTGAGAATGAACCCCAAGCCTGTGAAAAGGTCCAACCCCAAAAGATTGGTGCTGTGGTTGGACACTTGAAAAATGAAGTCAGGCACTGTTTGAGCGCCGTAGCGGACTGAGGCGAATGAAGCGCAGTAGCTGAATTTTAGAATTTCCGTACCCTGACAGCGCAGCAGAGGGGCGATTGAGGGGCAGGTGACAGAAAAACTGTTTGACTGTGGGGAGGTTTAACACTAGAAGCGCCAAAATTTTATCACTACTAGAACTACCATGAACGGTCATTTGGACCGTTAGGTTCAAAGCATTCTAATCCGTCTCTCTGAGCACCTAATTAAGCAATTAATGCATCTTGTATGTTACCATGTATCTTAGAAGAATGAAACAACACCAGCATTACGTTTTAACAAGTTTAATAATACATGTATGAATATTTAGGTAATAGAATTATGTATAATTAACATGAATTAAGCTGCTTTCACACCGGGCGCGAAACGAATTTTTCGCAAGACAGGTTACAATCAGATTCAATGCAGAGACGCAAATAGGCCTACGCGTGTTTCGCGCGGATTCGCGTCTTTGCATTGACTTTTGAAAGTGATCTGTCTACGAAAAATTTGTTCGAGTCCAATGTGAAAGGGGGTTTATTGTAAACATTCACAACGATATTTTTGGGTAAAGAAATAATTAAACAATTCAGAACGACAAAAACAACAATTAAAAACATCTATATTGATTAATACACATTCGGATTCAACATTTATATGGAATATCTTATTTATTATGAAATAATTAATCGGAACAATCACACGGATTAGAAAGCAATAGGTAGGTGCTGAAATTTTTTTTTTCTGATTACCTTTTAATTTACGCAATGTCCATGTGTCCGAAAGTCGGACAGGGTTTTCATATAACTCCGAGTCCGACAGTCGGATAGTTTCAATATAACTTCGTGTCCGACAGTCGATTATTGTTTTTAATCTCATAAAATCTGCTGAATCTTTTAGATATTAAACGTGAATGTTTTGATCAGAGGGCTCATTTCTTCAAGATGTGTACCGAAAATTTCATTCAAAGACAATCAGGACAACCAATGTGCTCTGCAATCAATTTATTTGGGCAATTTTTATAAATACAATGAAGTCCGTACAATGCCTGTCGGATATTAGGCCTAAATGCAAAATACTCCGTGTCTGACAGCCTAAAAAAAGAGGACGATTAGAACAGATTGATAACGAAGTAAAGAATAAAAAAAAAATTTACAACAAACAAAACAACCAATGAACACTGCAATTTATTTATTTGCGGGCCATCTTGTTTGGACGTTCTGTTTGTTGGGGATATATTTTTATTCTTTATTTCGTAATAAATCTGCTCTCATATCAATACTTTTACTTTCTGTTGTCTACCGGACATGGAGTATTTTGCATTTCGTGTCGGACAGTCTTGATCGTGCATGCAATATTTAATTCACATTGTCAATGGTCATGGAATTGATTTGCTCACTGACTACAAGCACTATTTTATCTCTGGTGTGGAAATGAAGCGTGAATCTGTTTGATCCATCTGACTAATTTTCAAAAGAGAGACCGAATAAAAACTGTTGGCTATCTTCAACGAAAGAAAACAGACGAATAAAAAGATCAAGAAAAGCGGATAGCTATCAATTTGCATTTTGTGAAGGTCGAACACAAACATGGCCAGGCGTAGCATTTAGTCTACCCGTAATTGTCTGCATAGGTAACCTCCGTTCTCCTGGAGCAATTCCCACAGACGGGTCTGACGCATCTTCAGCAGGTGACGAGCGTCTTAATTTGTGAGCAGCTTCTGCGGACCTGGCACTGCCTCCGTTTTGGTGCCAGTGTCTCCCGCTATTGCTGGCTCAAACTTTTTGCCAGTGCTGCCCAATAAAATAATTCTAGATGGCTCTACTCTACCAACTCCTGACAGTGGCATCGGTTAGTTGCTAGGCACCCAAAAGATAATTTTTTCGAAAAAAATAAGAGCCGCAAAACTATACGGTCAGTGAGACCGCTAATGGCTGTAATAGGTAGATTTGGTGGTATTTTATGCTTCGTAGGTGTAATCTATTTCAAATCAATTGCACGTTAAAATATTGACACTTTTAGGAAAAGTCAGGGACCCTCAAGGTTGTATTCTTTTATTTTGAAAAGTTATGACGCAAACAAATTTCAAAACGGTCAAAATGACCGTCATGGCAGTTCTAGTGTTAAAAGCGACACCGCAGTCCCCTTGTCCAGTAGCAGTGGAGTACAGACATTGTCCAGCTCCACCTGTGCAGATGCTGAAGGTCGGGGCAGTGGAGCTTACTGAACGAATGATGACGGGCGCTGACGCAGCTGTAGAGGGCCTGTGCAGTGATGGAGGGGTGGCAGGGACAGAGTGGCAGACCCTAGCAAATTGGTTAGCTTTCCCACAGCGTTGGCAGGTTTGTCCCTTAGCAAGACTGCTCTGCGCCCTTGTAGCGTGTGACATGGATCCGCAGTTTGTGCAACGTCGATGCGGCAATCCACACAGCTGCTCTGTGAGATGCACATCTGAGCCGGGGAAGCCTTGGGAAATGCCGGGGCTGCTAAGCCACGGGGATGGGCCTACTTCATGTGTAGCAACAGGCGCCTGAAGCAGGCCAGAGCTAACTAAATGTGAAATGAACCCTGCAGCGGATTCCACTTGGAACGCTATTTCGATAGCTTTTGCAAGACTGAGGTCATCTGGGGCAGTCAACAATCTTTCCCGAGTCTTAGAATTATTTGTGTGTTTTGCGAGTTGGTCGCGAATGAACTTATCTTGTGAGAAACCGAATTTGGCTAACCGAAGCTGGCTAAGCCCTGCAGGTCCGCTGCATACTATTGCACAGACTCACCCGCTCGCTGTTGGCGCTGGCGGGACAACATTCAGCGAAGAATAACACTCTGGGGGTGGCAAAGTGCAAAGCTAAAAGGTCCACCGCTTCGGGGTTGGTAGTTGCTGTACCCAGCATATTGAAAATACGTTGCCGCTCCGTGCCCCAGCAGGGGGTTAGCATAGCCATTTTCCTTGTGGAGCTCAGATCTGTTTGCCCAAGAGCTAGTAAATATGTTTCGAATTATTCGTGTCAGCGAGTCCACGGCACGGGATGCTCGCCAGGCTGCGCCAGAAATAATGGAGGAGGAGGAAGCGAGAGCTCCATCCTCATCTCCAAATGTTATGTGCGGGAATAACATACACTGGAGATAGGTTAGCTTACGACTGCTCTGTTTACTTCACCATATCTGACTGAGCAAATGGCAGCAAGCCGTAAACTGTTACTTACAAAAGTGCTGTAAAATAACACGGTACATTCTGCAACGCTGTTGTGAAACAGTACGATTAAATGATGCTGTCGTGTGACAGCAGACATAATGTTGGACAGCCCTGTGGAAACTCAAATGGACAACAGTGAACCAAGCACAAGTGCTTGTGGCTACCTCAGGAGCGTCAGACGTCTTCAAAGCACCTCCTAGAGGCAAACTGCCCCTAAACTGCCTCGAAACAGTAAGGAAATGTGATTGTAGTTGCATCAAATTAGTATTCAGCTGGAGCAGTTAGGAGAAAGAACCCAGGCTGTAAGTTGCAAATAATGACAAACTTTTGCGTAATTTTACTGAGCCAAAAATTTTTCAAACAGGTTGTTGGTAGGCAGTTGTTGCTTTAATCGTCCTCTCAAACAACTTTGTGTTTATCGCGGTGACAGGAGAGTCCCGGTATTGTCGTGGACATGTGACGGTTTCAAACTATGGTTCTTCCGGCAAAAACTACTTTTTTAGCCGCAGTGGAGGGAAATGAGAACTACAGTTCCCATCCACCCTGGCTTGCCCATCTTTTCTTCATCTTTCTTCTAACAGCGCGAAAATGGCAGAGGCGGATACTGAGAGTAATACTGTCTGCGGGGACCAGCAGAAATAAGACATGCAGTCTGATGATGAGAGACGCAGGCGAAAATAAATGCCTTCTTTTCATGGTAGGTCATACTGCTCAAAGTGGTATGCACTGTCTTCTTTCTTCAGTTAATTTGTCAGAGCGCTTCTTCTGAAATTTTAGCCTATATGGTTTTCCCACCTTGAATTTTGTGTCTCGCTGACCTGGTTCCTCCTCTGGATTATAGAGATGGCTGTCTCTTTCACTGAAACCAGACAATGTCCCTCAATGTCATTAGGTGCATCTACAGGCACATCCTCAGGCTCAAATTCAGCTTCCAGGGATGTAATCAATTCATTCATGAATTGATTGGTTGTTGGAGCTCTCTTTGGATGAATGTGTACTGAAACAAAGTGATTATTAATATTTTAATATCATTTTTTAAATTATTATATATTACGCACAAAGTTTTTATTGATAAGACCCCATAGCAAAACTAATGTGTGAATATGATAATACTTAGTAAAAATAAAGAAATTTACATCTTCAACTTCTTCTACCCTGAGCCTATGGCTCAGAAAATGGTGAAAATGACATGCCCAAAATGAAAAAAGTATATTTCTGTGACTACTTGGTCTATTTGAATTATCATGGAATCATACTATATTATACGACGAGGGGATTTGTTTTGTGTGAAGTAAAAATCAGTACACATGTCACTTAATCAGAGTAAATGAGGATGGAACACAGCATAAATGAAAAATCTAACTAATGCTCAATTATTTTTTTACTTTTATCCCTTTTTAAATAAGTAGTTGCAGTCTGAAACCTCTAAAAATTACAGCACAGAATCTCACCATTATCTGTGCCAAAGTTTATTCTAATCAAGTAAACCAGAACAAATTTAGTGAGGTTTTAGTTCAGGAATGTGTAGGTGGAATCTCCAAATTGGCAATTTGGGCATCTTTTTGGGCACAGTGGATTCTTGGATTTTTTTTTTTAAAACAACCATGTCCAGGCAGCATCTCCAAATTGGTGGTCTGTGCACTGTTATGGCCCCAATTTATTATAACATAAACGACAGCAAGGGATGACAGACAAAATTTTAAAACTTAAACATTTAATTAAACAAACTCTTAACTAATCTACTATCTACTCTACTGACCAAGATTGATAAATACAAGAAAAAAAAATATTTACAGTCCCTTTGGTGGGGTTGCTTGGTGATGTCCTGGGTGAGGAAAATACTCCAACACAGGCAAAAATCCACAAAAAGCTTCACAGGTCATGAAAAGAAGTGACAGGTCTGGTCAAATGTATCCTTCTCCTTGCAATTTCTCCTACTACTTTACTCTCTCAATTTTCCTCCTTATATACTCTTTTGCAGACCCCTCCCACCTTTTAGACTTTTTTAAAATTCTCTGGGACTTTCTGTCTCAGACATGCCCAGGACATGTCCAAACTTAGCTCCAGTCTGGGATTAACTAAAGAAAAAGTCGATACCGCCATCTAGTGGCTTCTATTCACATTACAGCGCACTTTGGGAATTGAGTGCCATTTAAGGTTTCTCAGTCACCGAACTGTAAAACTAATTTTATTTCACTTTTTGTCAATACAGACATACATTCTAACCATTTTTTTTGTTGTTGTTTTTTGAAAACAGTCTAGTATTATACATTTCCTCATTCAAAGAAATTATATTCAAAGAAAATGAACTTTGACTCCACTGGAGCAGATTTATTTTCAGTTTGTAATGTGAATATAGGCCACTAGATGGCAGTATTTACCTTTTTTTGTTAAGCTCAGACTGGAGTCATGTTTAGACATGTCTGGGGCAAGTCTCAGAAAATTAAAAAAAAGAGGTCTAAATGTGGGTGGGGTCTGCAAAAGAGTATATAAGGAAAAGAATTGAGACAGTAAAGTAGTAGGAGAAATTGCAAGAAGATGACCAGACCTGCCATTCTGTTCAAGACCTGTGACGTTTCTTTTGTGGATTTCTTTGCCTGTGTTTGAGCATTTTCATCATCCAGGACATCACCAAGCCACCCCCACGAAAAGGGATTGTAAATATTTATGTTTTGTACATAATTCAATCTTGGTCTTAGTTGTTAGTTGCTTAGTCGTTATTGTCTTTGTTTTAAAAATTAAATGTGTTTTAGTTGTTAAAACTGTGTCTGTCATCCCTTGCTGTTGCTGTTGCGTTGTAAATCTAATTACAAATTGGGGCCATAACAAGCAAATAAACAAAAATAAAAACTAAAAATATGTTGTCTCTCTTTCAACTTCTGATATGTTGTCTATGTTCTATTGTGAATAAAATGTGAGTTTATGAGATTTGCAAATCATTGCATTCTGTTTTCACAATTTGCACAGCATCTAGACGGGCAGACCCAATTTCCTTTCCGAACACTAATACCTGTTGACCTGAATGTGGGGAGCAAGAGAGTTATTATTGAAGTGTTCGTGGATTCGGGCGCCGTGAATTGTTTCATGGATGTTGAGTGGGCTAGGAGGCCCTCTTTTCCCACCTGTCCTCTTTCACAGCCACGCTCTGTGAGAACTTTGGACGGTTGCCCACTTGGAACTGGATTTATAACCTAAGTTTCTGAACCACTAGATACAGCACCCTCCATTATTATTGGCAGCCCTGGTTAAGATTTGTTAAAAGCCTTAAAATAAATTCAATTTTTATTGCAGTAGCATGCTCTCACAATGAAAATTGTATAAAAATATAACCTTCAACTCAAGTGAATTTTCAAGGGAAAAAAAATCCCTAAGAAATAATTATTTTTCATAAAATCACCTGTTCCGCAATTATTGGCACCCCTAACCGTTCTTAGGAAATAAATGTAATTGAAGTATTTCTGTCATTTCTACAGTAGTTTACAAAGTTGATCAGAGTATCTAGGAACATTTAATTAGTAATTCATCCCTTCCTGTTTCCCTGGGTTATAAATATGACGTGACACAGAGGCCAGCTCACTGTCAAAGAATTGCAACAAATGGTAGCATCTTGGGGTCAGAAAGTCTCCATAACAAACATCAGGCGCTATCTACATGCCAACAAGCTGATTGGGAGGCATGCACGGAAAAAACCTTTTCTCACTCACAATCATAAATGCAAATGTCTAGAGTTCACTAAGCAGTACTGGGACTTCACTTGGGACCTTGTGCTTTGGTCAGATGAGACCAAGATAGAGCTTTTTGGCAACAAACACTCTAAGTGGGTCTGGCGGAACACAAAAGATGAGTATGCAGAACAGCACCTCATGCCCACTGTGAAATATGGGGGAGGATCGGTGATGCTGTGGGCCTGTTTCTCTTCCAGAGGCCCTGGGAACCTCGTTAGGGTGCATGGCATCATGAACGCTTTGACATACCACAACATTTTAAATTTCTGCTCGAAAGATGAAGATGGGTCGTCACTGGATAATTTAGAGAGATTCTGCAAAGAGGTATGGTTGAAGATTCCTCTTTCTGTATTCTCCCATCTTGTGAAACATTATAGGAGAAGATTAGGTGCTGTTGTGTTGGCAAAAGGGAATTGTACAAAGTATTAACATCAGGGGTGCTAATAATTGTGGCACACATGATTTGATGTAAAAGAATTATTTCTCAATGTGGGATTTTTTTCCCAATGAATAAACGCACTTGAATTAAAGGTTGGATTTTGTTCTTTTTTTGATTGTGGTCCTATATTATTGAGAAAAACTGAATTTATTTTAAGCTAAAGAACACATTTTAACCAGGGCTGCCAATAATTATTGAGGGCGCTGTATGTTCATTTCTTTTGGTGGTCATTCGGAGGAGGTTCGGTTTTTTATTTTCAGTTCCCCTGCTTTTCCCATTGTTTTAGGGCATGCTTGGATACGGGAGCATAGGCCTTGCATCACTTGGGGAAAACAAAATAATCCTATCGTCCAATGGAGTACCCATTTCAGGGAGAATGTTACTTGTTTTCCCGGACACCAAGCTATGGGGCAGACTGATGCCTGGTGCGGGTGTGAGGAAGTTGTCTCACCTTACCCTCCTAAACTAGAGACCAGAGGACGATTACCTTTTAGAGGATTTTTTCGATTCTGAATCAGTCACTGAGATGTCAGGTTCTGAACGGGGTGAGGATTTGGGGGCCACCCTGAACTTTGGTTTGCCTTCTAATGTCCCAATGATTATGCTGACCTCGCCGAGGTTTTTAGCAAGCAAAAGGCCTTGACTTTACCTCCTCACTGCGCGTATGATTGCAAAATTAATCTCTACCCTGGTGCTAGTCCCCCTAGGGGTTTGTTATACTCTCTTGTCAGGGCCTGAGCGTAAAGCTAAGCTAGAGCCTCCAGGATATACTCTTGCAAACAGATACAGTCAGCCATCAAGCTCTGCTGCGGTGCAGGGTTCTTTTCGTAGGCAAAAAAGATGGCAGTTTGAGACCCTGTATTAATTTTAGGGGTCTCAATAATATCACCGTCAAGAACCAATATCCCCTTCCGTTGATGAACTCTGCCTTTGAGCTTCGCAGGAAGCGTTGTGTTTTACTAAGTTAAATCAACCGCAATGCATATAATCTGGTCCGGATCTTGAAAGGGAACGAGTGGAAAATGGCATTTAATTTGCATGACAGGCACTTCGAATATTTTGTCATGCCGTTCGGATTGTATTCCAGGCACTCGTCAATGACGTTCTCTGAGAGATGTTGGAGAAATTCGTCTTTGTCTACCTTGACGATATTCTGATTTTTACTTCAACTCTTTTGGAACATAAACAACACATCAGAAAAGTGCTTGAGGCCCTCCTTAAAGCCAAGCTTTTTGTCAAGGCTGAGAAATGCACTTTTCACGCTCAAACCGTCTCAAACAAGGTTGCTGCGGTCAGGAATTGGCCTGCCCCTCAAAGTGTTAAGGAGGTCCAACGCTTCTTGGGCTTTGCTAACTTTCATAGGTTTATTCGTAACTTTAGCACAGTTGCTGCTCCCATTATTGCGCTCACCAGAGAGAAAACCTCCTCAGTGTTTTTTTGGTCTCCAGCAGCTGAGGCTGCCTTCAGGAATTAAAGAAATGTTTTACCTCAGAGCCTATTCTGGTTTTGCTCGATCCCTTTCTCCCATTGTGGTGGAGGTGGATGCTTCGGAGGTTGGGGTGGGTGCTGTTTTGTTCCAGCGCCCCCGCTGGGACAATAAGCAACATCCATGCGCATACTTTTCCAGGTCTTTGTCCACTGCGGAACGGAATTACAGCATTGGTCACCGGGAGTTATTGGTGGTCAAGTTTGCGCTTGAAAAGTGGGGCCACTGGTTAGAGGAAGCTGAACACCCTTTTGTGGTATGGACAGACCATAAAAATCTCCAGTATATTCAGGAAACCAAGCGCTGCATTTCCCAGGAGGCGCAGTTGTCCTTGTTCTTTAACCGCTTTAATTTTCCGCTAACCTACTGCCCTGGGTCTAAAAACATTAAGCCTGACGCCTTGTCGTGGATTTACGACCGCTCTGTTTGCGATCTCACCCCGAAGCCAGTTATTCCGGCTGCTCAGATTGTGGCCCCAATTAAATGGGATATTTAGGTGGTGGTTCAGGAAGCTTTGAAGACCAACCCCAGTCCTGGGGGGTGCCTCCTGGCTGTTTGTTTGTCCCATCCAGGGTAAGGTCACAGGTTCTCCAGTGGGGACACTCTTCCCGCTTGGTGGGGCACATCAGTCCAAGCACTTCCTGGCCCGACGTTTTTGGTGGCTCGGTATGATGAGGGGCATTCGGGAATTTGTTGCTGCCTGTGGCATCTGCTCTCGAAACAAAACTTCCCATCTCCCTCCCTCTGGTCTGCTGCGACCATTGCCAGTCCCCGGGCACCGTTGGACGCATATCGCGATGGATTTAATTCCGGGACTGCCTGTGTCCGAAGGCAATACGGTCATCCTGGTCGTGGTTGACCGTTTTTCTAAGGCCAGTCATTTTTTTGCGCTACCTAAGCTGCCTTCAGCGTGGAAGATTACGGCTGCATGGGCTTCCATAAGATGCTATCTCTGACCGGGGTCCTCAGTTTATGGCTAAATTCTGTTGGCAGTTGGAGGCCGCTGTGAGTGTCTCCTCTGGTTTCCACCCAGAGACCAACGGGTTGACTAAGCGTACTAATCAGTAATTGGAAAACACTCTTTGATGTGTAGCTTCGGATAATCCATCTTCGTGGAGTCGATTTTTAGCATGGGCCGAGTATTCCCATAACTCACTGAGTAACGGGCTTTTCTCCATTTGAAGCTCAGGTGGGTTACCAACCTCCACTGTTTCCTGAGGCTGAGAGTGATTCCAAGGTTCCCTCGATCAACCATTTCACTCGTTGTTGTCGGTCGGTTTGGACCAGGGTCCGTTCATCTCTGTTGCGCTTGGGGATCAAACGGAAATCCGTCGCGGATAGATGGCGTTGTTTGGCCCCATCTTATCGGGTGGGCCAGAGAGTTTGCCTGTCTACCCGGGACCTCCCCTTGAAGGTAGAATCACGAAAACTGGCCCCCCGCTATGTTAGCCTGTTCAAGAAAGTGCGGAAGATCAATCCGGTTACCGTTCAGTTAAAGCTCCCTAGATCTTTGCACATCCACCCGTCGTTCCATGTCTTTCGTATTAAGCCGGTTAGCACTAGCATCCTGGCACCTGCCAGCACACCCCTGCCGCCGCGAATGGTTGAGGTGGGGCCGGTTTACACCGTGCACTGCATTCTGGCTGAGAGGCGTGTTGGTCTTGGGGCCCAGTTTCTTGTGGACTAGGAGGGATATGGCCCTAAGGAGCGTGGCTGGGTCCCTTCCCGGGATATTCTGGATCCCACGCTCAATTCCGAGTTCCGCGCATGGGGTTCCCTGGGGACTTCAGGAGCTGTCCCTTAGAGGGGGGGATCCTGCCATAGTTTTGGAGGTTGGCGTTTGTTTGGGAGCTTTCTTTGTTTCTCTCGTCCGGGAAGATTTTTTTGCCCACATCTGATTCTTTGGCCAGTTGGCATTAATTGTGGGCGGCGCCCGAACTCTCTCTAGCTAGAGAGTTTGTTAGGAATTAGCTGCAAAAAAGTAAAGTGTTAGTTTTCTAGGGAGTTAATTCCTCTGATTCGCTCTCACACTTTCTTTGTTCGTGCATCATATGGGTGCTTAATTGTTTGATCTCGGTTTCCGAGATCTTTCTGTTGCTCTTCCGGTCTCTCTCACTTTGCTTCCTAATTTCTCACGGACGAGATATATGTCCTTTGGAAGCGTGAGCCCCTCTCTCCTGTTTTGTTTGGTTTCTGTGTTTGTCTATTGCTGTGCTTCCTTTCTTTCCTATGGAGTTAAATTACTGCCAAAATCTAATATTCAAACCGAACATGCTTTACAAATGCACAACGATTCACATGCAAATACAATGTGATTAAATATAAAAACAATTTGCAAACAAATATAGTGCGGTTTGCAAATACAAAACACCATTAACAAACAAATGTATTCAGTTTTACAAATACAAAACTTACCGATTACAAGTAGACGACGAGAATCATTTCCTACAAGTACAAATCACTTTTGGCAGTTTTCTACAGGTGAAATGGCACCGATTTTCTCACTTGTACTTGTCCGAAGGATTTTCTCACTAATGCCCTCACTGTTATTGGCCCTGCTAAACAGCAGGTAGGGCTATGACTCAGTTTCCTTGATCTCTGCACCGTGAAGCTGAACAGAATAGAGGGCGGCCGCCAGCGACGGCCATGGACGTGAGGATGATGGCTGAGGCGAACACAAACGTAAAAACACAGTGTCTACGTGTTCGAAATAACTCCGTGTTCGACAGTGGGATGGTTTCAATATAACTCCGTGTCCGTCAATCGATTATTGTTTTTAATCTCTTGAAATCAACTGGATCTTTTGGATTTTAAACGTGAATGTTTTGATCAGACGGCTCACTTCTTCAAGATAGGTACGGAAATTAATTAATCAATGTTTCTATTTAAGCTCTGCTCCATAAAGTGAGTCGGCATTGGCGCGGGACTTAGTTCATCTATGGCGAATTTTGCAACTGTCAGACAGAGTTCCTAAAATACTCCATGTCCGAAAGTCATAAAAGTTTTAATTTTTCGAGTATTCCAGCAATTATTAGACGTACAAACTTGGCCATGTTTGTGTTCGACCTTCACAAAAATGCAAATAGTTAGCCATCAACATTTTTTTGGTCTTTTTATTTGTGTTTTCGTTCGTCAAAGATAGACAATAGTTTTTAGTCGGTCTCTCTTCTGAAAATTAGTCAGATGGATCGAACAGTTTCACGCTTTATTTCAACACCATAGATAAAATAGTGCTTGTACTCAGTGAGCAAATCAATTCCATGACCATTGACATTGTGAATTAAATATTGCACGCACGATCAAGACTGTCGGATGCAAAATGCAAAAACTTCTTGTCCGACAGACAGCAGTAAGTAAAAGTAATGATATGAGACCAGATTTATAACGACATAGACAAAAAAAAAATCTTTAACAATCAGAACGCATTATTGAGCAGAGGGGCCGATCAAAATATTCACGTTGTTATGGCCCCAATTTGTTATTACATTTAAAACAACACAACAGCAACAGCAAGGGATGACACACAGTTTTTAAAACTTAAACACATTTAATTTAACAGACAAAGACAATAACAACTAACTAACAACTAATGAACCTAAAGACCAAGATTGATTAGGAAAAAAAAAAAAGAAATATTTACAGTCCCTTTTTGTGGGGTGGCTTGGTGATGTCCTGGATAATGAAAATGCTCAATCACAGGCAAAGAAATCCACAAAAGAAATGTCACAGGTCTTGAACAGAATGGCAGGTCTGGTCATCTTCTTGCAATTTCTCCTACTCCTTGACTGTCTCAATTCTCCCATTTATATACTCTTTTGCAGACCCCACCCACATTTAGACCTCTTTTTTTTAATTTTCAGAGACTTGCCCCAGACATGTCCAGGACATGTGTCCTTAATTGTTAAGATGTGTTAACATGTGTTAATTGACACATGTTAAGTGTCCTTAACACTCCGGGAAAATTTGCCTAAAATGCCTATCAAAAGCGTACCCAAAGTAAATTGAATGCTGTTCTTGAACCGTTTGGACTATATGGATGGTTATGGTCTCATTTGAAAGGAAACACTCTGAAGTTTTTCCCCCAGCTAAAAGAAATACTCTAAGTGCTACTGTCATTGAGTAATCTAAGCTGGAACACACTGAAGTAGAAGGTTTTTTCTCTCGCCGGAATTTTTTTTTGCAAACAGATGCCTGCAGATGAGAGCAGCTGGGAGTTATTAGCTGAAAAACACTATGGGACCACAGCATGAAGCCTCACCGAGTCCCAGTTCAAATTTGATAACAATCCTACAGAAAATGAGCATTTTACACATGTTTTTCTAAGGCCATGTCTAGGCGTTTCCAAAAATGGCCATTTGGAGACCCCAAAAGGACCCTTGGATAACCATGGTCACATACCTAGGATAAAAGGGCATAACTCTTGAAAGCATCAACCTACAGTCATAATGTTGGGCTCTAATGAAAGGTGACACTTAGAGGAATCCATTCCTATATCCTGATTCACTATCAATATTGCTGAAAAAAAGTTACTGAAGCATAAACTCAAATTTGTGCGCATAAAAGAGTCAAAACGAGTGCCGTTATGTAAAAAAATGCCTTTTTTATATGAAATGAAAACAAACAAATAATCTTTACATAGCAAACTATTTACAATACATCATAAATAAAAAATTTAAAAAAATAAAAGGTCTCTGAGGCATAAACTCAAATTTGTGCATATAAAAGAGTGAAAACAAGTGCTGTTATGTAAAAAATTGCTTTTTTGTATGACATGTAAACAAACAAATAACCTTTACACAGCAAACTATTTACAATATGTCATAAATAACCGTTCACATGCTGTTGGCTGCATGCCAGTCATTGTAGCAGTCCCGATGTGAGACAAAGCACAAAGGCACGTTACACGAAGAGCATTTCACTGGCGTTTTTGCGTGGCAATGCCTGCACTTTAGCCGACCAGTGGTGCTGTGCGCAGTGATATACACTGGCTTGTGATGTGCTCCGTGTGGAGCAGGAGCAGGAGCAGGAGCAGGAACAGGTCTGGCTGTGGAGGAAGCCTCTCCCAGCTCCTCGGCTAGGGTCTCCCTGAATGCCTTCTGATGCAGAGGTGTCTCCCCTCTACTTTTTGCAGCTTCTTTGTGAAGAATGAAGGCGTTCACAATTGCAATGTCCATAAAATGGAAGAAGAAGGTCTTATACCACTTCTGGGTCTTGTGCAGGACTTTGTAATAACCAATCAGGGCGTCGGACAGGTCCACTCCACCCATACACCTGCAACAACATAGGGAAAAATATACAAAAACATAAATATATGCAGCAGAAATTACTACATTTCAACGGGCATCATATATAGTTGAATATACAGTACATACCGGTTGTACTCCGGGGGGGGGGGGGGGTGTCTGGTCGCGCGCGCGCGCACGCACATGCACACACACACGGCCGGCGGGCACACACACAGAGAAAACTCTTCCTCAGGCAATCTCCCACCATCCTCCCAAATTGCATCTAAATCAAGTCCAGTACATTTTCCGTAATCCTGAATTACTGAATAACAAACAAAAAGAATTACCAACGCCGGCGAAAACATAACTTTCTTCCACCTACGGCGACGGAGGTAATAATGCGTAATATGATAATAACATAATCATAATAATATAAGCATAATATTATAATATCCCTTTCCCGTAATCCCGAACACAGACAAACAGAATTGCCAACGTCGGCGAAAACATAACTTCCTTCCATCTTCCGTGACGGATGCAAATAATACGTAATGTAGTAATAATAATAATAATAATAATAATAAAATGTAAATGTGATATTATTATATAATGAAATATAAGTTATAATAAGATACTTACTTGTCAAGAGTTATGTCTTCTCCCCCGAGAAACATTTCCTCTGCCACGGAGTCATCTGAGGAGATTTCACTGTCTACCTCAGATATTTCTTCCCCTGATTCATCACTTGCACGCCGAGTGCACAGCTCTGCAGCTTCTGTGACAGAAAATCTTGTTTTTTGCGATCTTTTTGCCATTTCTTCCGACAAACTCCGTAAACGAACATCAAACATACACTAGAAATCTCTCTCCGCTTCTCGCTGTTTCGCTCTGCGCGCAGCACGATTACGCACAGCGGGGAGATTTTCTGTACTTTCTTTTACGCATGCTATTGGCCGATTCAGCTTTGTTTCTAACCTGGAAAGCTGCATATCGCCGTCTTCAGAATTTCATTGGCTATTGAATGCAAGTATCCTCATTTCAATTGGTTGCTGGTTGCTCGGGTTAGACACAAAAAACTAAGGCATGAGCTTCGTTTCAGCACATGCACTCATTGGCTATAGCAGGCTGTAGACAGGGCAAGGAAGCTCGTAACTGGTAAAGTGAAGTGTCAATCGAAAGGTTAGAGTGCAGACTCCATTTTGACGGAAGGGTTAGGTACTGTTTACATGTGGAGAGGAGCTACGACTTCAAATGCAGCGAACTTTGTGGATATACACCGACTCTTTTCAATCGATGCAGCAGCTGTTCATGGATATTTACCGGTATAATAGCGTTTTTTGGACTAAAAACTTTACTGGATTGGATTAACTGGAACTTCGTGGATGTAACAAGACCATTTTTGAGGGGATTGGTTTGACTGGACGAGTAGTAGGATGCCCCATTGGTGAGTGACATAAGTTTTGTAACTGTTCGTTTGTTTGTTTGTGGTCTGACATAGGCGTTGATTAAAGCTGCGGTGATGATTATACCTTGAAATGGTTGGAATCATTCAAATCTCAAGAATCTTAGTTTTCCGGCGATATGTGGCATGAGTATCTCCATTACATCCAAGCTGTGTAAATGACGTAGTATGTTTTGAACTTCCCTGGAGTGGTAACGGGTTAAACATAATCCCAGTCTGAGCTTGACAAAAAAAAAGGTAAATACTGCCATCCAGTGGCCTATATTCACATTACACCTCCATTCCAAAAGGGAAAAATTTTGACTCATAAAGGCAAAATTTCTCTTTTCAATACAAAATGGTTAAGTGGACACTTGTCTATATATACATATCATACAATATTCAAATAAACACGTGATATATATATATACATATTCAAACACGGGATAAGCAATCAGCAATTACATTGTCTGTACCCTTCACATGCTTAATTTCCAAGTCAAACTCCTGTAAAATCAAACTCCAATTCAACAATCTCCAATTCTTGTTTTTCATCTTACTCAAAAACATTAACGGATTGTGGTCAGTGAACACAATCATTGGCTTTTGCCCTGTACAAACATAAACCTCAAAGTGTTGTAAAGAAAGAACCAGAGCCAACAGCTCCTTCTCTATTGTGGAATAGTTCCTTTGGTGGCGATTGAACTTCCTAGAGAAGTATGCCACGGGATGCTCAATGTCATCAGAGTCACTTCTCTGTAGGAGCACAGATCCACAAGCTTGGTCGCTAGCATCGACCGCGATGGAGAACGGTTTGTTGAAGTCAGGAGATTTGAGCACGGGGAAGTGACACAGCAGAGACTTCAGGCGATCGAAGGCTCTCTGGCATGCATCATCCCAAGTGAACTTTACGCCTTTCTTCAGTTGGTTAGTTAGACTGAGAGCAATCTCAGCAAAGTTCTTGCAGAACTTGCGGTAGTACCCGATCATTCCAAGGAAGCGGCGCAAAGCTTTTTTGTTGTCAGGAACTGGAAAGTCCATGATGGCTTGGACTTTAGCATTTATGGGTGCCACCTTACCCTGGCCTATGACGTAGCCAAGATAGGTGACAGTAGCACAACCAAAGTCACTCTTGCTCAGGTTAACAGTCAGGTTAGCCTGGGTCAGGCGCTGGAACAACGTCTCTACATCTTTTAGATGTTCTTCCCAGGAGTCACTCCATGTGATCAGGTCATCGATGTACGCACCCGTGTGTGGCAATCCGGTGATTGTAGACTGTATCATCCTTTGGAACGTGGCTGGGGCATTTTTCATCCCAAAGGGTAGGACTTCATACTGGTACAACCCAGATGGTGTGGCAAAAGCAGAGATGCTCTTGGCCCTCTCAGTTAAAGGCACACAACAATAACCCTTCAATAAATCAATCTTGGTCAGAAACTTTACAGCATTGACTTTGCGATAATCTGTACAGAATCTAGTACTTCCATCAGGTTTTGGAACTAGCACACAGGGTGAACTCCAATCTGAGTTGGAGGGTCTGATAATATCATGTTCTAACATGTACTCAACCTCTTTCTCAGCAATCTTTCTCTTTTCAGGATTCATCCGGTACGGATGCTGTTTAATTGGTTTGGCATCACCAACATCTACATCATGAGAGGCTATAGAAACTCTCTTTGGAACATCAGGAAACAGATCCTCATATTTCTTGATCAACCTCTCAAACTGATCTCTCTGTGAGGGTTCTAAGTGCTGGAGTTTTACATCAAGATTTTGCAACACTTCAGAATTTGACAATTTACATGAAAGAACTTCAGCTTTAATTCTAGGTTCATCATCTTGAAACTCCCCCTCATCTTCACACGTTTTGACCATAGGAGAATCTGAAGTGACAGCAGCAACCCTAGCATTTCTGTCATAAGGCTTCAGCATGTTAATGTGACACAATTGTTTTGGTTTTCTCCTATCTGGAGTCTTCACAATGTAATTGAGATCATTGAGTTTTGTCAGAATTTCATAAGGACCATGAAATCTAGCCTGCAATGGATTGGACTGCAAGGGAAACAACACAAGGACCTTGTCTCCTGGTTTAAACTCACAGCTTCTAGCCTTATGATCATACCAAGTTTTCATTTTTCCCTGACTTGATTTCAAGTTCTCTATGGCTAGGTCACAAGCTGCATGCAATCTGTCCTTGAACTTGCTAACATAGTCTAACAGACTGATGTGCGGCTCTTCCTCTTGCCATTGTTCACTCAATAATAGCAAAGGTCCTCTCACTTCATGACCAAACACTAGCTCAAATGGACTGAATCCAGTAGACTCCTGCACTGCTTCTCTAGCTGCAAACAACAGCAAATGAACACCTTCATCCCAGTCTTTCTCATGGTCATAACAATAAGTCCTCATCATGGTCTTGAGAGTGGAATGAAACCGCTCTAAGGCACCCTGACTTTCTGGATGATAGGCACTAGAAAGAATCTGCTTCGCACCTAGTTCATACACAACCTGCTGAAACAATCCTGAAGTGAAATTGCTACCTTGGTCTGACTGAATTTCCCTGGGAAGGCCAAACAACGTGAAGAACTTTATCAAAGCCTTCGAGATTGCAGTTGCCTTGATGTTACGTAGAGGTATGGCTTCAGGGAATCTGGTAGATGCACATGATTGTCAACAAGTACTGATTTCCAGATCTAGTCTTGGGTAATGGATCAACACAATCAACAATGACCTTAGAGAATGGCTCCCCAAATGCTGGGATAGGCTGTAATGGAGCTACAGGTGGGTCTAACTGGTGTTTTCCAACTACCTGACAAGTGTGACAGGTTTTGCCAAAGTTGGAAACGTCTTTCCGAAGCCCAGGCCAAAAGAAGTGTTTCATGATCTTATCAACAGTCTTGTTAACACCAAGATGACCTCCTAAAGGTAAACTATGAGCCATTGTTAAGATCTCATTCCTGTAGACCTTCGGAACAACAATTTGCCTGACCACTGCCCAATCTGCATTGGCAGGGATATCAGGAGGGCGCCACTTCCGCATCAACACACCATCCTTGAGATAATACCCAACTGGAACTGCGTCTATTTCTTTATCAGGAAGGGCTCTTTAGTACACCAATTTCAGGATCATTAGTTTGCTCCTCAATCAACCGCTTTCTGGACAGAGACAAGTCCCCAGACACATCAGAATCACCAGACCCATCCGGCTGGCTGAATAGAGAACTGATAAAAGTATCTGATAAGTCCTCAAACGGAGAAACCATAGTAGGCCAATCAGAGTCATGAGGCAAACCACCTGAGTCCTGACTATTCAATGTGCTGGGCGGCACCACAACATCTTCTTTAGGCTTCTTGGCCATAGCACGAGTCACTGCGCAAGAAGGATACAGAGATGGGTCCTCATCCCCATCTTCAGTGCTCGGCTGTGAAGTAAGATGTACAGGGGGAACTACTTTGCCCCCAGCCAGGTCATTGCCTAGCAACAGAGAAACACCCTTTATAGGTAGACTTGACATAAGTCCCACCTTTACCTGTCCTGTAACTAAATCTGACTTCAAGAATATAGAGCGCAGGGGTACAGATACAGTCCTCCCTTCAATACCTTGTACAAGTATGAAATCCCCTGAAGCGGTCTCATCACGTAACTCCAAGGAGTCCATCAACAAAAGTGACTGAGAAGCTCCGGTATCCCTTAGGATATATATGGGGACAGGAGTAGTATGCTCATTCAGAGCCACAAATCCCTCTGACACAAATGGAAGAAATTCCTCCCTCGCGAAGTCAGCTGTATCAGGCGTTTTAGCCCCACAAGAAGCAGGCAATTTAGCAGATCGGTTATCTACTACAGGGGTTTCTAACCTTGTTTTCACAAAGGCATTTGGTTTGGTATCCTTTTCTTTTTCTTTCTTAGCTTTAAGGAACCAACAGTTAGTTGTAACATGACCAGATTTCTTGCAATAACTGCAAACTACACCACTTTTGTCACTGTCAGCTTTCACACTTTGATCAGTCCTGTTACTGGATTTCTGAGCACCATCACCAGATTTGTCTTTGTCTTTGGGTGAGGAATCTTGGGTATCACCGTAACCCTTTTTCTGAAATTGGGACCATCTATTGTTACTGCTTGACTGAAATTTGGACTTATGTGTGAGAACATATTCATCTGCAAATTTGGCAGCTGATTGCAAATTCAGTGCTTGCTTCTCATTAAGGTAGGTCTTAACATCATCCTTAACACAGTTCTTGAATTCTTCAACTAACACCATCTCTTTTAGTGAGTTGAAATCATCCTTGACCTCCATAGAAGTACACCAGCGCTCAAAGCAAACCTTCTTCTCATTAGCAAATTCCACATAAGTCTGATTTTCAGATTTCTTCAGACCTCTGAATTTCTGTCGGTAAGCCTCTGGAACCAACTCATAAGCTCTCAAAATAACCTTTTTGACAACCTCATAATCAGAGGAATCATCTGCAGACAAAGCCGAATAGGCTTGTTGAGCTTTACCCTTGAGGACAGTTTGCAACATCAGAGGCCAATGTTCCTTTGGCCACTGGCAACTCTTTGCTACCTTTTCAAAACACTGGAAATAGTTGTCAACATCCTTTTCAGAAAATGGAGGCACCAGTTTTACCTCCTGACTGGCACAAAATTTATTTTTAGTTTCAATTTTAATTTTTAGTGTCTCCTGGTGCAAACACATTTTCATCAATGTAATATTCAACTATCTCTCTAGCCAGTCTTGCTTTTCGCATGGCTGGTTTCACCTCTGTCAGCTCTAAATGTCTGCAAATTTCTAGCAGTTCTGTCTTTTTAAAAGACTTCAAAACCCCTACGGTTGGTGATGCCAAGAAATCATCCATTGCTGTTGTCAATATATATTTATTCAATTAAAAAAAAATTTTTTACAATTTGAAATGTTAGATTTTTAATAAATGACTCACAAAATGGTCTATCCCGGACCTTGAGCCCCCAATTTGTTATGGCCCCAATTTGTTATTACATTTAAAACAACACAACAGCAACAGCAAGGGATGACACACAGTTTTTAAAACTTAAACACATTTAATTTAACAGACAAAGACAATAACAACTAACTAACAACTAATGAACCAAAAGACCAAGATTGATTAGGAAAAAAAAAAAAGAAATATTTACAGTCCCTTTTTGTGGGGTGGCTTGGTGATGTCCTGGATAATGAAAATGCTCAAACACAGGCAAAGAAATCCACAAAAGAAATGTCACAGGTCTTGAACAGAATGGCAGGTCTGGTCATCTTCTTGCAATTTCTCCTACTCCTTGACTGTCTCAATTCTCCCATTTATATACTCTTTTGCAGACCCCACCCACATTTAGACCTCTTTTTATTAATTTTCAGAGACTTGCCCCAGACATGTCCAGGACATGTTTAAACATAATCCCAGTCTGAGCTTGACAAAAAAAAGGTAAATACTGCCATCCAGTGGCCTATATTCACATTACAACGTTTAATATCTAAAAGATTCAGTAGATTTAAAGGGAATAAAAACAAGAGCCTATTCGACTGTCGGAGACGGAGTTATATTGAAACCATCCCACAGTCGGACATGGAGTTATTTCGAACACGTAAACACTGCATTTTTATTTTGCCTCAGCCATCATCCTCATGTCCACGGTTGTCGCTGGCGGCCGTTCTCTATTCTATTCAACTTCACGGTGCAGAGATCTAGGAAATTGAGTCATAGCGCCACCTGCTGTTTAGCAGGGCCGATTACTTAGTGAGGACATTAGTAAGAAAATCCTTCGGACAAGTGCAAGTGAGAAAATCTGCGCCATGTCACCGGTAGAAAACTGCCAAAAGTGATTTGCACTTGCAGGAAATGGTTCACGTCGTAGACTTGTAATCGGTACGTTTTGTATTTGTAAGACGGAATACATTCATTTGTTAATGGTGTTTTGTATTTGCAAACCACACTGTATTTGTTTGCAAATCGTTTTTATATTTGCAAACCACACCTAGTTTGTACGTGAATCATTTTTATATTTGCAAATCACATTGTATTTGTTTGTGAATCGTTGTGCATTTGTAATACATGTTTGGCTTGTATATTAGGTTTTGGGAGTAATTTGACTCCATACTTTCCGGCCACTGCATTTGGCGTCTTGAATAACCAGCCATCAGAGTATAGGTAGAAAAGTGTGATACTGAAAATTTGTTTTCCTAGATAACTCAAACATTGAAATTACAATCTAATTGACACTTTATTTCATGCTTGGTACACTAGTAATGAAATTTCACTGAACAAAAATATAAACGGCCCATGTCAACTCCATGTGGCATCAATATTTAACAACTCTAAGTGAGCATATGCTACCTTTACAGTAGGGATATTTCTCTTGATTTCCATTTTCCATTGTACCATTTTTTAATCCATCTCTCGGTCAGTCAGCATTTGCTCAGTGATGCAGTGATTTCACTCAGTACAGGGGTGTGGCATTTCCAGACAGTGATCAGACAGAATGTACCCAGGGCAGTGCCCAGACACTTTTTATACTAGGGATAATAAAAGGCCACCCCAAAATGTCAAACTTTGTCAAAAGTCATCATGCCTCAGATGTCTCAGGTCATGCGGGAGCTTGACCTGCTTGATGCAGAGATGTCCACCAGAGCAGTCGCAGTGCAGCTGAATATTAACTATCGGATGATAGGCTGTTGGAGAGTTCATTTCTGACAGATGGGCAGTACTGCAAATCGACCTAATCCACGTTGGCCACGTGTGACCACACCAGCACAAGATCGCTTCATCCGGCTCGTCCACCAGAGGGATCGGCTCAGATCAGCGACATGCACAGCGGATGAGGCCATGAGACCGGATGATTGGTCGGCACAACAGACGGATCACATCACAGACAGTCTGTAACCGGCTGCAGGAAGCCAACTTGCACGCTTGGTGTCCTCACCGTGGTCTGGATCTCACCGCTGTCCGGCATCGGAACCGACTTGCATGGGCAACCACACACATTCGATGGCCCTGGGCACGCTGGAGAACAGCGCTATTCACAGACAAATCCCTGTTTCAGTTTTTTGTTGATAAAAACTCAAAAATTTGACATGGGGCATTTATATATTTTTTTCAGTATATATACCAAATAATAGTATGACAAGTAGTTTTTATTTTATGTATTTTTAAGTTACATAAAGTAATGATTTTCACTGATTTTGGCACCTCATACCAGCCAAACCAATGTATGAAAAGTAGCATTTATATAAAGTAAACGAAAAATTTGTTTTCCTCAGATATTTAAACAATCCCTTCAATAATTAAGCTTGAATGAAATGCGGTAATAAGCAAGATAATATCCACTGAATATGAATCAATAGTAACTGATTGACAAAAATAGTTTTATAATTGCTTGCACAGTTAGATAAAGCATGACTATTATTTTGAGTTGTAAATCTAGTTCTTTTACTTGTCATGGTTTACTTCTTTACATTCCTGCAAAAGAAAACCGATATTATTAATGTTAGCTATTAGTGTCTTGGTGAGCATTGGCAAAGATCATTTAATTGGTTGTGTGTTGTCTGTATTTAATATAAATATCTCAAAAGGCCTATATTTCAATATGCAAGCATCAATTGTCAACTGATATGTGATGTTTAAATTTTTTTGGCAAAAATAATTCCAAATTTCCTGTGCCCGAGATCTGTGGCCAGAATCTGCCTGATGTGCACTTCCTCACCTTTTCTGCGTATAATCAATTTTCCAATTTCCTGTTGTGCTACTTTTTGTTATCTTTTGCTCTTCACCAGGATCGTTCAAACTCCTCATATAGCCAAAAAAATGCAATAAAAAGATTCCAGAAGACGGCAATCTAATATTGCGCAAAAGATTATATATCTTTGAGCACAAGGCCATGATTTGAAGGACAATGTGAACATTGGCTCTTGACCACTAATTACAAAGTTTGATGACTGCTGTAGTACTGGTTTACAGCAGTGGGAGGGGGAAAAAAAATTAAAACCCAGTTTTCTGTGAAAATGGATTATGCGACAAATTAGACCCTTTTCTGTTTTCAAAAGTGAGAGAAGAGGAACATCGCCGTTGATAAACTATGCTTCAAAGTAATGTTAGTACTCATGAATCAGAACAATGCTCTTTCGAATGAACTTAAATAAGTATGACAAATAAGCTGCCTCCAAGTGGTTGTAACGTCATGAAACAGAGATGGCCACAATCTGCAAGATAAATAATTTGTTTATAATAGATTATCGATTAACAGGAGGTGTCCTCACCAAATGATAAAAGATAAAGCAGTGGAAAAAATAAATTAAATGGTGATGATGAGAACTTGATAATTTTATCATCTTGAAACTGTAACCCCACCCCCACCCTGTAGAACACACACAGACTATTAGTCAGGCACTTAATTACCTGACTAATGGATGTGCTTTTCATTAAATGTGCTTGATTCTCTTCTACCACTCACAGGAAAATAAAAGCACAAAATGAACTTTTCTCCTAAGTGAGATATTGAAAACTTTTACTTTTTTACTGAATTGAGATCATTACGATGCGATACATGATTACAAAATGTGAACAGACTATATAGGAGTATATAAAATAATCATAGCATTGTAATAGCTTGTTCAAGGAATTTATTTTGGTTTTCTGCCAAATAAGTATTCAGGATTGGATGAAGTATACAAAATAACCACAGTGCACAATCAGAGAGAGGGTGTCCAATCCACAGCTCAGTTTGAATCAGAAGGAAAGAAAGATCTGGCTGATTCACCTGTCCATTCTGTCAGGAGGCCAGTTTCTGCAACAGGATGCCATGGCCTGGAGACTGCCTTCCTTTCTCCGCATAACAACAAACTGGGCACAATCAGAGAGAGAGAGTGTCCAATCCACAGCTCAGTTTGAATCAGAAGGAAAGATCTGGCTGATTCACCAGTCCATTCAGTCAGGAGGCCAGTTTCTGCAACAGAATGCCATGGCCAGGAGACTGCCTTCCTTTCTCCACATGACAACAAACTTACTTCCACGGACAAATGATTTTTGGCACAATTACAACTTAAATAGGGATTGGAAAGAGTTTTCATTTTTCAAAATAATGTTGATGAATGGCTAATACAGGCTATCAAGCTACTTAGGCCAAATATTAAAACGATATCAATCATTCCTCCATCGATTTATGTCTGCACCCTGAAAGGAGAGGGAAGTGATATTGTTTTAGGCTTGGTTCCCATTTGCATCGGTGTTCCCACTTTGTTTCCGATTGCATGATCCTAACAAAACTTTGTATACTTACTGCTCAGCTCCTAAAGTGGTGCCTTTTGATAGGTGCCTGTCAGAGGTGTATAATCCAGGGGTCAGAAAGTAAAAATCCTACCGTGATTTCATTCCACCCGTAAACTCCTGTCAGTAGATTTCACTTGTTAGTTTTACCTCCCAGCTGAAGAATAGGGCCAACTGACAGGCTGGAACAATATCCTGGGATGGACTTTTACTTTCTGAACCTGGATTATACACCTCTGGTGGCTGTCTGTCCATCCGTATGTCAGTCTGTCCAGATATGATCAAAATTTGTCCGGAGTATAACTCCTAAACTATTTGCATGACCTTAACGAAACTTAGCATACTTTACATACTCAGGTCCTGCAGAGGTGCCTTTTTGTATGCGCCTGCGGCTGCCTGTCTATCCATCCATCTGCTGAATTTGAATCTGTATGCCCAGAAAGCCTACCACAAATACAGCACCTTGGTATCTTGTGTTGCCTTCATGCTGAAACAGTAAGTGCCTATCACAGTCAGACACTCCAACCTTCATTTTTACCCTGCACATAAAGTTACCTACATGATCTGACCAGGAGCAGGACCTGTCCAGCCCCCAGAGCGAGTGGCACTATGCCAGGAAGCAGTTCTCCTGCAATTAAAAAATAAATAAATAAATAAAAAGACACCCGACCAGAATGTCCTATCTGTCTCTTTGTTAGATTATTAAGACAACTGTGCTGCCAATGAGTTTGACTAATTTCATGATCTGACAATGGTGGAAGATCATTTCCAAATCGAGTTCACCGAGAGAGAAAGGAAACAGTTGTCTGAATCATTGCATGACAGTTTATTTATTTGCAGTGTACCACTCTCTCCACAATGGAGGCAGCATCCAATTTGGTAGCATAAAATGCTAAGGATGTTCTCTTAACGCTTCTCACTTCATGTTTAGTAAGTAATATTTCAACATATTTCACCCCCAGGCAGAAATAATTCAAAGGCACATGGCTGTTAATCATGTTAAGGTGTCTTATGCTCCTGTCTGTCACAATTCATTAATCAGGAAATCGTCTGGTTGATCATGTTAGGCAATGAAGTCAGCGCAGCTTGAAATCAAATAAAAACACAGACAGTGCAGAGGTGATTAAAGAAATAGCTGCAGAGTTCTTAAGATGAACTAAAAGCAATGTTCAATTTCACTCATGAAGTTCGCTTGCACAACTGTCTATGGTCTCTGCTGAAACTGTAGTAACATAACATTACATGAATGGCAAGAACAGGCCTTTCAGCCCAACTAAGCTCGCCAGTTTCTTTATACTATTGTGAATATATCCCTTCAGACACTAAATGACTCAATGGTATCTAGCTTTAGGTCAAGCCTGCTCTAGTGTAACAGCTAATGCACAATTGATTTCTATGTGCAGATTTTCTGAAATGCACAACAGTTTATTCTCTCCCAGCCCCTAATTTCCTAAAGTTAACCCAATGCCAGCAGTGCATTTCTCTCGTAAACAAGATCTCTGGTTTAAAAATCAGTCTTTAGTTTACGGTGGCTTCCCTATCTGGCCCTCTTCTAACATAGTGTGCTCTCAATGGCCACTTTATTAGGCACACATGTAAACCTGCTAATCAGCTAGTCTTGTGGTAACTCAACTCATAGAAACATGCGGGTGAAGAGATTCAGTTGCTATTCAGACCGACATTAGGGGGGAATCTGTGGGATCTAAGAGACAATGACCAAGGAATGATTGTTGCTTCCAGATGGGGTGGTGGAGAATCTTAGAAACTGCTGATCTCCTGGGATTTTTGTACAAATAAATCTCTAAAATTAGTAGATTGAAAAAAAAAACAACATTTAGGGGGCTGCAGTTCTGTGGATGAATATGCCTTGTGAATGAAAGAGGTCAGAAGATGATGGTCAGACTAGTTCAAGCCGGAATGACAGAAAACTGGACTGTAGAAGATTGGAAAAAACACTGCCTAGTTGGTACAATGTGGTATTGCTGAGTTAGTTTTGTTCTGGGATCAAAAAAATTGATGGTGGCCATGTTATATTTCACCAATGAGTAGCTGTTATGCTCTGATGATGTCATGAAACCAAAAGGCTTCACAACAGGGCATCAGATGCAGAAAGCAAGGTCCTTTGTCAAGCAGCTCAAAATTGCCGAAGGTGAGCAAATTAAGAGTGAAAATGATGGGAAAATTAATCAAAATTTGCAGGGCAAAAAATATTATGGGTTCTCTTGATAACATGCATCTCCGATCATTTGAATGAAAAGCTTGCAAACATTCGCAAGCCAATTTTAGAAAACTAGAAGGCACAACATATGTAAGCAAAGCATAAAGGTTACAGAGCTGCTAATCATGGGTGGACCATTATGTTACTCCTGGACAAGCATTATTGCTTGTCAATCTCGGAACAACACTTACCTGGCAATATTTTTTTGTGCACCTCGTCAAAATCCAGTAGAGCACTGCAGTGATGAGGTTGAACAGAAGACTACCAACAAAAAATGTGCTGCCAACAAAGTTGCTACAACTGCGAGATGTCACCATGTCAACCAGTCCAGAACCTATGAGGAAAGTTGCCAGCACCTGGTTGAATTCATTCTATGAAAGATGGACAGGGGGCAAGGTGGGAGGGGCCCAGTATTGTAACGAGAAATGAGTACCTAAGAAAGTGGCCATTGTGTGTAATTACTCTTGGGAAAACAAACGCAGAAATGCAATAAAAAGCGATCAACAATGGCTGCCGGGTTAGCTCACACGTTAAAGGCACTGCACTTGCGGAGCAGTAGTGACTACCATGGCAGGGGTTCGATCGTGTTAACCGGCAGTGGTCGGCAGCTTTTTCTGAACAGCGCATGATTGGCTAAAGTGCTGCAGACGCAGAGATGCATATTGGAAAGCGACTGCCAGGAAGGGAAACTCAAAATGGTGGCCTTGTTCGTTTCACAAGTGCCCCCTGTTGGGCAGCCGGGCACTCGTAAAATTTATGCACACAGTTACAATATTCTATCACTAGATGGCACAACAGTTTTTACACAACTGTGTAAATCAGTTTTAAGGAGAGGGTGTTTGAATAATAAATGCTTGTAGAAAGGAGGAGAGTACTGTTGGGGAATGTCTGCCGAAGGGGCATATATTTAAGGCATTGTGCTCATACAAATATCCAAGCAAAGGGGAATCCCTTTTTCCTTGTCCTGAATGTAACTTGGACCCCATATGTATATAAGAAAGACTGGATCTTATTTTACTATCTCTATTTCTGAGTGTTTCTTACAGGAAAGAATAAAAATTCCACCACAATGGTAACCTGAACTGAGATTGAATGATGAACCAAGCAGTTGACAAAAGGCTTTCCTGAAATTCAAGACAAACTGAGGACCACAGTCAGAGACAATGTTAACTGGAATGCCATGTCGGCAGACCACGTGATTAATTAGTAGCGAGGCCGTGACTTAGGCGGAAGGGAGCTTGGGCAGAGGAACGACCTGAGAGAACCAGTCAACTATGGTAAGTACTGTGGTTTGACCACTAGAGGGAGGTAAACCAGTTATAAAATCTAAGGCAATATGGGACCATTGGTGATGAGGAATGGGAAGAGGTTGGAGCAGACCTGACGAAGGGACGTGAGTGGCATTAGATCAGGCACAAACCCTCGAACATCCTTGTCGATGGCAGGCCACCAGAACAGTTATCCTGACAAGAACTTAGCGTGGCCTCTACGTGCTAGGCACCCCTGACTACCTCCTCGATGTTCAGGCACACGTTGTTGATGAAGCACGAGGCTAGCAGAATGGTCCTCCGGTGTCTCAGGCAACAAGGACTTGCCTGGACAGGGCATCAGCCTTCGTGTTCTTGGACCCAGGGCAGCAAGCAAGGGGGAAATTTATACTCTACTAATAAGTTTGGGGTTTGTATTTCTGCTCCCTTGATATCGCACCGCATGTATGAAACTGTTTATCAACTGGACTCTACTATGCATGTGCTCCAGCTGACATGGTCCCTTTAAGTAAATTTTTTCACAAAATACTTTTTGTACTTATGGTGACATAAAATCGTTTTAACTTGTCTATGTTGAATAATGGTAGACTACCCGCATTCACAAGCATACGAAAAGTGCTCAACATTTAGAACATCTATTTCATACAAATTCCCTTTCCGCCAGAAAACGGGCTAATCTGAACAACGCATACATATGATGTCATATGTATCTCACTGCACCCCCACCCACTCTCATTCCATTTCCTCCCCTTCAAAATAATTAGCATACGCCCGCTCTCCTGACCCCTATGGAAAGTAATTGCAGCAGTGTTTGTGAAGTTCCAGGCAAAATGACGAGTCGGATACCGAGATGTGCTCTTCCAGGCTAAAGGCCCAGTCACACAGCCGATCACGCACGAATCACTCACAAATCACGCACAGATTGGGTTTGTGCGTGCTTGTGCGTTGAGAAATTGACCAATTTTTCGGGGTGTCGGGGGTAGAAATCTCGGACGAATCACGCATGAATCGCGCATGAACCACGCATGTATCTTTTACAATCACTGACATATCGCGCACGTCGACGCATAATAGCAAACACGGTGCAGTATTCCACGAACATTCGACGCACGCCCGACGCATGAATCACCGGCGGAGCACGTCCAAACACGAACGCTTCACGTATTTTCAGTGAATGTCAGTGGAATGAACGTGATACATGCGCATTTCATGCGTGATATGAACGTGGGGCATCAGTGGACGGACGTGGACGTGCGCGGATTCAAACCAGTTCTGACGCATAAGCACTGACGGCCGACGAGTGTCCCGCGCATAGTTACGCATACTCGACGCATAAACTACGCATGCCGACTCATGAATTACGCACACCGACGTATAGTCGTGCGTCGGAAAATTTTTGAACCGTTCAAAACTCAAAATCACGCACAAACCGCCTTCGACGCACATCCACTTACAATCACTGACAGTCCACGTTCGTTCCACCTACGAATTACGCATACGACGTACGCTCCGTGCAGAAACGAAAATCTGTGCGTAATTCATGCGTAATTCATGCGTTTTCGCTGTGTGACTGGGCCGCCGATCACGCACGAATCACTCACAAATCACGCACAGATTGGGTTTGTGCGTGCTTGTGCATTGAGAAATTGACCAATTTTTCGGGGTGTCGGGGGTAGAAATCTCGGACGAATCACGCATGAATCGCGCATGAACCACGCATGTATCACTTACAATCACTGACATATCGCGCACATCGACGCATAATAGCAAACACGGTGCAGTATTCCACGAACATTCGACGCACGCCCGACGCATGAATCACCGGCGGAGCACGCACGAAAAACTCACCTTTGGCGTCACTATCGCTTCGGTTCAGCGCATATAAAAAGCGGTGAACGACAGGAGTTCCTCAGTACCTTTCGCCAATCAAGAACACTTCAAGAGATGCCACCCAGGAAAGCTCGCTTGCCCTCAAAGACAAGGGTGCAGAAGAAGAAAGCTGCTGAAGAAGAAGTCCATGTAGATCCACCAGAAGCTGCTGCTGCTGAAAAACCTGCTGCTGGTGCTGCTGCTAGGAGGTCCCGTAGGTCTGGAATGGCAAAAGTGCCCGAAATGGCTGCTTTTATATGCCAAAATACATACGTGAGTTGTCAGTGGTTCGTCAGTGGAACATCAGTGAATCATCAGTTTTCTGTCAGTCAGTCGTGCGTCGGAAATGCGTCACTCGTCAGTGGATGTGCGTCGTTATGCGTTTTCCGTCAGTGATATGTCAGTTATTCGTCAGTTTTATAATTGATTGTCAGTGGATGTCAGTGGAATGAACGTGATACGTGCGCGTTTCATGCGTGATATGAACATGGGGCATCAGTGGACGGACGTGGACGTGCGCGGATTCAAACCAGTTCTGACGCATAAGCACTGACGGCCGACGAGTGTCCCGCGCATAGTTACGCATACTCGACGCATAAACTACGCATGCCGACTCATGAATTACGCACACCGACGTATAGTCGTGCGTCGGAAAATTTTTGAACCGTTCAAAACTCAAAATCACGCACAAACCGCCTTCGACGCACATCCACTTACAATCACTGACAGTCCACGTACGCTCCGTGCAGAAACGAAAATCTGTGCGTAATTCATGCGTTTTCGCTGTGTGACTGGGCCGCCGATCACGCACGAATCACTCACAAATCACGCACAGATTGGGTTTGTGCGTGCTTGTGCATTGAGAAATTGACCAATTTTTCGGGGTGTCGGGGGTAGAAATCTCGGACGAATCACGCATGAATCGCGCATGAACCACGCATGTATGACTTACAATCACTGACATATCGCGCACATCGACGCATAATAGCAAACACGGTGCAGTATTCCACGAACATTCGACGCACGCCCGACGCATGAATCACCGGCGGAGCACGCACGAAAAACGCACCTTCGGCGTCACTATCGCTTCAGTTCAGCGCATATAAAAAGCGGTGAACGACGGGAGTTCCTCAGTACCTTTCGCCAATCAAGAACACTTCAAGAGATGCCACCCAGGAAAGCTCGCTTGCCCTCAAAGACAAGGGTGCAGAAGAAGAAAGCTGCTGAAGAAGAAGTCCATGTAGATCCACCAGAAGCTGCTGCTGCTGAAAAACCTGCTGCTGGTGCTGCTGCTAGGAGGTCCCGTAGGTCTGGAATGGCAAAAGTGCCCGAAATGGCTGCTTTTATATGCCAAAATACATACGTGAGTTGTCAGTGGTTCGTCAGTGGAACATCAGTGAATCATCAGTTTTCTGTCAGTCAGTCGTGCGTCGGAAATGCGTCACTCGTCAGTGGATGTGCGTCGTTATGCGTTTTCCGTCAGTGATGTCAGTTATTCGTCAGTTTTATAATGGATTGTCAGTGGATGTCAGTGGAATGAACGTGATACGTGCGCGTTTCATGCGTGATATGAACATGGGGCATCAGTGGACGGACGTGGACGTGCGCGGATTCAAACCAGTTCTGACGCATAAGCACTGACGGCCGACGAGTGTCCCGCGCATAGTTACGCATACTCGACGCATAAACTACGCATGCCGACTCATGAATTACGCACACCGACGTATAGTCGTGCGTCGGAAAATTTTTGAACCGTTCAAAACTCAAAATCACGCACAAACCGCCTTCGACGCACATCCACTTACAATCACTGACAGTCCACGTTCGTTCCACCTACGAATTACGCATACGACGTACGCTCCGTGCAGAAACGAAAATCTGTGCGTAATTCATGCGTAATTCATGCGTTTTCGCTGTGTGACTGGGCCGCCGATCACGCACGAATCACTCACAAATCACGCACAGATTGGGTTTGTGCGTGCTTGTGCATTGAGAAATTGACCAATTTTTCGGGGTGTCGGGGGTAGAAATCTCGGACGAATCACGCATGAATCGCGCATGAACCACGCATGTATCACTTACAATCACTGACATATCGCGCACATCGACGCATAATAGCAAACACGGTGCAGTATTCGACGCACGCCCGACGCATGAATCACCGGCGGAGCACGCACGAAAAACGCACCTTCGGCGTCACTATCGCTTCGGTTCAGCGCATATAAAAAGCGGTGAAAGACGGGAGTTCCTCAGTACCTTTCGCCAATCAAGAACACTTCAAGAGATGCCACCCAGGAAAGCTCGCTTGCCCTCAAAGACAAGGGTGCAGAAGAAGAAAGCTGCTGAAGAAGAAGTCCATGTAGATCCACCAGAAGCTGCTGCTGCTGAAAAACCTGCTGCTGGTGCTGCTGCTAGGAGGTCCCGTAGGTCTGGAATGGCAAAAGTGCCCGAAATGGCTGCTTTTATATGCCAAAATACATACGTGAGTTGTCAGTGGCTTGTCAGTGGAACATCAGTGAATCATCAGTTTTCTGTCAGTCAGTCGTGCGTCGGAAATGCGTCACTCGTCAGTGGATGTGCGTCGTTATGCGTTTTCAGTCAGTGATATGTCAGTTATTCGTCAGTTTTATAATTGATTGTCAGTGGATGTCAGTGGAATGAACGTGATACGTGCGCGTTTCATGCGTGATATGAACATGGGGCATCAGTGGACGGACGTGGACGTGCGCGGATTCAAACCAGTTCTGACGCATAAGCACTGACGGCCGACGAGTGTCCCGCGCATAGTTACGCATACTCGACGCATAAACTACGCATGCCGACTCATGAATTACGCACACCAGTCGTGCGTCGGAAAATTTTTGAACCGTTCAAAACTCAAAATCACGCACAAACTGCCTTCGACGCACATCCACTTACAATCACTGACAGTCCACGTTCGTTCCACCTACGAATTACGCATACGACGTACGCTCCGCGCAGAAACGAAAATCTGTGCGTAATTCATGCGTAATTCATGCGTTTTCGCTGTGTGACTGGGCCTTTAAGGAAGCAGTATGCAAACGTTCCATAACCTTCCAACCGAAAGAAATGCACAAGATGCGTGTCTGCTGTTCATTTTTAATCAGATTCCCACTACATTCAACCACAGACTGTTACTTTGCTCAGCCTATTTCACCTCTGACAGTTTTGCTTAAGGCCCAGTCACACAGCGAAAACGCATGAATTACGCACAGATTTTCGTTTCTGCGCGGAGTGTACGTCGTATGCGTAATTCGTGGGTGGAACGAACGTGGACTGTCAGTGATTGTAAGTGGATGTGCGTCGAAGGCGGTTTGTGCGTGATTTTGAGTTTTGAACGGTTCAAAAATTTTCCGACGCACAACTGTGCGTTGGTGTGCGTAATTCATGAGTCGGCATGCGTAGTTTATGCGTCGAGTATGCGTAACTATGCGCGGGACACTCGTCGGCCGTCAGTGCTTATGCGTCAGAACTGGTTTGAATCCGCGCACGTCCACGTCCGTCCACTGATGCCCCACGTTCATATCACGCATGAAACGCGCACGTATCACGTTCATTCCACTGACATCCACTGACAGTACGTGAAGTGTTCGTGTTTGGACGTGCAACATCGGTGATTCATGCGTCGGGCGTGCGTCGAATGTTCGCGGAATACTGCACCGTGTTTGCTATTATGCGTCGACGTGCGCGATATGTCAGTGATTGTAAGTGATACATGCGTGGTTCATGCGCGATTCATGCGTGATTCGTCCGAGATTTCTACCCCCGACACCCCGAAAAATTGGTCAATTTCTCAACGCACAAGCACGCACAAACCCAATCTGTGCGTGATTTGTGAGTGATTCGTGCGTGATCGGCTGTGTGACTGGGCCTTAACCTGGCACAATTTTCAAGCTGGCTTCTCGCAGCGTTTGGTGCTACGTAGCGAAGCAGTTCCAACAGTTTGCATCTACCTCAACAACCAGTACAAACTGTAAGATTGCTTTTAAAACGCTAAAGGCCCAGTCACACAGCGAAAACGCATGAATTACGCACAGATTTTCGTTTCTGCGCGGAGCGTACGTCGTATGCGTAATTCGTAGGTGGAACGAACGTGGATTGTCAGTGATTGTAAGTGGATGTGCGTCGAAGGCGGTTTGTGCGTGATTTTGAGTTTTGAACGGTTCAAAAATTTTCCGACGCACAACTGTGCGTTGGTGTGCGTAATTCATGAGTCGGCATGCGTAGTTTATGCATCGAGTATGCGTAACTATGCGCGGGACACTCGTCGGCCGTCAGTGCTTATGCGTCAGAACTGGTTTGAATCCGCGCACGTCCACGTCCGTCCACTCATGCCCCACGTTCATATCACGCATGAAACGCGCACGTATCACGTTCATTCCACATACATCCACTGACAGTACGTGAAGCGTTCGTGTTTGGACGTGCTCCATCGGTGATTCATGCGTCGGGCGTGCGTCGAATGTTCGCGGAATACTGCACCGTGTTTGCTATTATGCGTCGACGTGCGCGATATGTCAGTGATTGTAAGTGATACATGCGTGGTTCATGCGCGATTCATGCGTGATTCGTCCGAGATTTCTACCCCCGACACCCCGAAAAATTGGTCAATTTCTCAACGCACAAGCACGCACAAACCCAATCTGTGCGTGATTTGAGAGTGATTCGTCTGTGATCGGCTGTGTGACTGGGCCTTAAACTAGAATATATTCTATGTGTTAACTATGTCTAAAAAATATATAGATATACCATAATATATTTTACTTGTCCAGCCAGTGTTTCTCAAACTTTTTTCTCTCGCGGCACACTGTTTACTATGATAAAATCTCAAAATATCACCACTATGATATTATAGTGTTCCATAGGGTTCACTATGATATTATAGCATTCCGCTCGCGTTACCTACTCCGCAGCGCGACTGAGTGATGAGACAACCACTCGAGCTTTCCAAACCAAGTTTCAGGCTTTCATGCAATCATAAAATAAATGACTCTACGCAGTCTTTCCAGTTCAGCCCACACTTCTCCAGATACTCAGATGTCACTCGAAACACTTCCCCACCTGTAGTTTTCTCCGGCAAAATTCGATAAAAAAGTAATTTTCTTTAATCGCCTCCCCATCGACATATCTGACATTAGCCAGTAATTGTGCATGTCCACTGACAGCGGTTGTTTCATCCACCTGCAGCGCAAACTTCCCACTCTCTTTGCCGACATTTCTCCTATTCGTCAGCCGGTAGTATTGTTTGAGAGAGGAACCGATAGCTTTGCCTGCTGGCAGGATAAGAGATTCGGCGTCTTTGATTTTGCTACTAGTTCTGCGACCAGATAGCTGGCTTCAAATGCTTTTTCTGACACTGTTGCGGTTTTCATCTGGCTTCTCAACCGCATTTAATATTCACAGTCTTTTTTTTTTGCAAGAGAAGGGTGTTTGGTTGAAAGGTGTCTTTTTAATTTATTTGGCACCATTGCTTCGTTCACCAGCTTTTCGCCTCAAGCAAGACACAGTGGTATTGGGGTAGCGGGATCTCCGGTGAATGTAAACCCTTAAGTCAGATATTCCTGACTGTAAAGTCTGCTCACCACTTAGATGTTTTCTCTCTGGCCAGCGCAGCAAGAGTGAAGTGGTTCAGGGTCTTAGTCGGAAGGCCTTTTTGAGGTTTTGGTCAGGAATTTATCCATTTTCGTTGTTTCGTTTCAACTTGCCTACACTGCTGTTTTAGCTGAGTTTTACTGATGAATGTTTAATTTTTTGCGTTAGATGATGTGTGATTGGCCATTCACGTGAAGGAATTGTATTGTAGAATAAATGATGCAGAAATATAAAGAAGGAATTTTAAATAGGCATTATAATAAACTGAAATGAATGAGTTGATAATGACATGAATTGTTATTTTTATATCCTTTAAGTTCAGCCGTTTTATATTATTAAGCCATCGGGAAAAAAACAGTAAGTGTTGTGCCGCGGAACACAGTTTGGGGAACACTAGCCAATGTCCTATGACGTGATCATCACTCAACAACAGCTTTGAAACGAGACCTGAAATAAATCTGTGAAGATTGTTGTTGCCAGTGATCCTGCCATGCTCACATTAAGACGGTTGAAGGTTGGCGTCTGTGCCTTTAGTTTGTGAAGATGTTTTGTCTGGTGCGTCAAACACCAAAACATGTTGGCCTAACGCATTTTTTGGGATTATTCGCTGTAGTCCGCAATTATTAAACGAATGGTTATTACTGAGATTCTCATGCAGAATTAAAATCCTTGTGCCTTGAAATTTCAGTTTCACTTGCGTAAAGGTGAATTTCACCGCCAGTAACATGGAAAGAGATTATGACTTGCTTCGCTTTAGGCAGCAAAGCTAGCCAGTCAGGGTCAAGTGCTTGCATTTCATCATGTGGTTGCTATTTAAGCCTGAAAGGTCGCCAAATAGGTGCAAAACAACGCGTTCAAAATCCCCCACCCTAACATAGCTTATTGAGAGAGGTTTTTAGGAAGCTTCTGATGTATGACAGACCGAACCAAAATGTAATGGTGTGTATGTGTCACTTCACTGAACAAGGATAAATACCCCGTTCAACCATTCTAGGTCACCTTTAAATACATTTAATGTGAGCTTCTTTAGGACATTTGCTCAAGTAATTTTCTTATAGGTCACTTCATCTTTTACTGAAGTAAAAGAAGCGCGTAAGCGCGTAAGTGCCCCAAGCGCGTAAGTGCCTTCAAGGCGCGTAATGCACAGACTTAAGTCGAGGGGAGAATACGCGTAGGCTGAAAAGCGCGTAGCTACGCGCTTTTTTCGACTTAAGCGCATGGGAGAAGAGACCCCTAAGTGAATAAATAATGCTGCTTTCAGAACATTGTTGTCGCAGGCATAGGCGCCTACACCTTTAGGCAAGTCAGGCAAATGCCCCCCCACTTTGAAAAGTGGGGTGGCAAAACTAGTATTTTGCCCCCCCACTTTTTTCAGCTATTTTAAAGTCACAGCGTTGTTATATAATATTCAGTTGAATAAATTTGATTTTAAATAAATCATATTTAATAAAAAATAAAATAAATATATTTTATTTGCATTTAAATAATCGCATTTGAATTATTGTCCACCCCCTTTTCAACCCAAGTGGGATATTCCAACCCGGACTGCGGCGAGGACAGAGCTGTCACTGCACAAACGCAACAGCAGAACTAGCGCCACGGTTCGGCTTTCGTTGTGATGAAGTGAACCACGAACTAAAAACGCCAATAAAGCGCCTATTTGCTCAGCTAACACTATACCGTTTATGGGTTGAGAAAAGGAAAAAGCCTTTCGAGGCATTTTTCTCTGAATAACCAACTGTGTAACCTTGAAGTTGGAGGGAAAAGTGTAAATGTGCGTTAATGTTACCATGACTTTTCGTTTCCTAGCTAGTTACGTTAGCCGTCTTCGTGTTTGATAACTTAGCACTAATTAAGCCCCGAGAGAACTGCTGAACTGGCCAGCTAACGTTAATGTCGAAATGGAATGTTTCAGGGGCTTTGTGTCAGGATTTCGCTGTCTTGCAAGTTAAAATCCTGTGTCCGAATGTGAGGGGAAATCTGGTGGTCCGGTCACTGCTCATTTTCTTGAGATCTATCAGCGTTTTTGCGCGCCGCAGTCGTTGTCTGGAGCTCCGAAAAGAATAATCTGATGCAGTTGAACTGTTCAGTTTTCGCGTCAGCACAGATTTCGTGCTTATGTGAATGATGCGTTATTCTCGCTGACTCTGGCTTAGGTTTCGGTGTTGAGCGTTTGTGAAGAAATACAGTGTGAACATGAGGTAAAAGCCAATAAAAACGCAAAACTATGAAATGTGAAGTCTTGCTTGTGTAGTCGTCAATGTGTCATGCAAGGCTGCTTGGCGCAAGAAAAACGACTTCAGCATGAAAACTGATGAAGGCACCGTACTTCGTGAACATTCGGACATGCGGTTTACTTTAGTTCGCATTTTTTAATGTTAAACCCGTGCGTTAACTAAGGACAAGTAAATGAATATTAAAGCATATTTAAGCAGCGCATTTACGTCATTTCTGACCTTGCTTTGCACGAAAACCGAACTCTTCGGTGTAGTAGGCCTAAATTGGGCTTGTCCACACACAGCTTAACACAATATTTTTGGAAGTGTAGCCTTTTCTATTAAGCTACGTTTTTCTTTCTGTAAACACTGGTGTCTATGGTCACAAGCATAAGTGAATTTACATTGACTTATTTCTGCAGACTGAGTTTCGAAGAGAGCCTTTTTCGCACATTGCACACAGGATTTAAAGCTCGAAAAATTGCCATGCCGGAAAAATTAAATAATCGGGGGGAGTCCAAAAAAAAAAGTTGAGTCGTAACGCACTTTGTGATGGTCAATGGTCAGAGGTGTATAGTAACGAACAGTAGCCTACTCCAGTGATTCTCAACTGGTGGGTCGCGGACCCGTTTTCATTGGGTCGCAGGCCTTTGCCGGGTCAATAAAAAAATCTGTGCTTTTATTTTGAAGAGGATTTTTTTATGCAGCGGGGTGCCGTCTATTCACACTCCTTAACACTAGGGGCTCTAATTTCGTAGACCAGGCGCAGGCGCGGCGAATGGGGGATGCGCCGCACCAACGGGGTGTGTCCAGGCGTATGTTGCAATTTCGTGCCCGGCCTAGCCTGGCGCAAGCACTCCTCTGTCCCGCCTCTGCCCCTCCTTCCAGCGCAAGTTGGCAAAGAAGGCGTGTTTGGGTATAACACAGCCGAGTCAAATATTGCTCATTGGCAAGAGAAACGATGGATAGCGTGTTCCTATTATTACAGCCTGTTGCTGTTTAAAATTTTGGGATTAACATGCATTGACAATAATGCAAGATACGTTACACATTTATTATCAATATGTGATCTTAACTCAGTACGAGATCATAGCAATCAGGCTGTATTCCTTCCCCCACTAAAAACGATAAAACCTAAGTGACAATAATAGTAGCCTAGTATTAAGCTGCTTGCACACTGGACGCGAAACAAATTTTTCGCTCGACAGATTGCGTTGAAAGCAATGTCTTGTGTCCGAAAGTCTGACAGGGTTTTAATATATCTCCGCGTCCGACAGTCTATTATTGTTTTTAATTTCTTCAAATCTACTGACTCTTTTAGATATTAAACGTGAATGTTTTGATAAGAGGGCTCAGTTCTTCAAGATGAGTACCGAGAATTTCAATCAATGTTTCTGTTTAAGCTCTGCTCAGTAAAGCGAGTCGACATTGGCACGGGACAATGTACAATGCCTCCGTGTCTGACAACCAAAAAAAACAGAGGACGATTAGAACAGATTTATAACGAAATAAAGAATGAAAAGAAACATTTTAACAACAGAAAATCCAACGAACACTGCGATTAATTTATTTGCGGGTCATCTTTTTTGGATGTTCTGTTGGTTGGTGATGTATATGTATTTTTATTCTTTATTCCGTTATAAATCTGTTCTCATATCAATAGGCTACTTTTATTTTTGCTGGGTGCCGGACATGGAGTATTTTGCATTTCGCGTCGGACAGTCTTGATCGTGCATGCGATAATTTATTCACACAGTCAATGGTCATGGAATTGATTTGCTCTCTGATTGCAAGCACTATTTTATCTCTGCTGTGGAAATAAAGCGTGAATCTGTTCGATCCATCTGACTAATTTTAAAAAGAAAGACTGAATAAAGACTGTTGTCTAGCTTCAAAGGAAGAAAACAGACGAATAAAAAGACCAAGAAAAGTCGATAGCTCTTTGCATTGACTTTGACTGTAATCAGTCCTGCGAAAAATTTGTTTCGCGTCCAGTGTGCAAGCGGCATTACCGAGCATAGAACGCAAGCATAATATACGCACTGCCTGATGCCGAGGCAGTTTGTGGTTGGCTGAGAAAGATGTGAAGTCATTAATTTGCATCATTGATTCAGTTGCGTTGATTAAGTCAGGTCGAGTTTCCATCACGTGTGCCAACCGCCTTTGATCTGACATGGGGACAATCGATATAGATAATTTTATATTTTTTGCCAGAATAAGTGACTGAATAAACTTTAAGAGTACAGTTACTGAAGTGTGACTGAATGTTATGTTAAATCAATTTGAAAAGTTGACTTTTTTTTATTTGGGTCACGGCTTATCATTAAGGGGCGATGGTGGGTCCTGAAGCCAGACCTGTTGAGAACCACTGGCCTACTCAAGTAGTTTTTTTTTTTTTTTGAGGATTTGTACTTCACTTGAGTTTTGACTTTTACTAACTGCATTTAAAATATAAAAAGTATACTTTCACTTCGTTACGTTGACACTGGCCACTTCGTTACTCGTTACAAATTAAAATATGAATGTAATTCATCATAGGGATTATCTGGATTTGGCGCGTTTAAGAACAACGGTGCTCAGCAGGTATCTTTGTACAGATGTTGATGCCAGCGGACATGAAGCTTCAAATTTATGCACGCAGTTACAATATTCTATCACTAGATGACACACCAGGATCAGTTGTTGAATCTTCACAAGCAAGCCATACTGAAACACGGTTTTATGGATGAGTTCACTCCTAATTTAAATGCAGAACTTCTACTTTTATTAAAGCATTTCCTTGTGATATTGACACCTTTAGTTAAGTTAATCCTCTGAGTATTTTTTGCACTACAGTTTAAATGCTATATTTTAACAGGGGGCAACTAGGCCTCTTCAATACTAATGATTTCTATAGCTGAATGTGTAAAATAGCAAGTGACTATTCAACTCTGACAAGTGTGCACTGTCTGTTACATGCAGTCCTATATGGATTAACTATAAGATGAGCTATAACGTTTAAGTAGTGATAACAGCCATATATCTGAGAGTAACATTTGTGGCAGTGCAACTGGATCCTAAACTTGATTATGACAAAGTGATGGATATGTATGCCAGCAGATACCCCTGAAGAATGCTCTTCATCAATCCATTCAGTGAGAATTAAAAATTTCCAGAAGATGATTTTGTAGTTCTGCATGCCTACTGAATATGCCAAATGTGCAAGTACGCAATTCACTTCAAAGTGAATTAAATACCAATACCAATGTAAGAAAACAACTTTAGTGTTGTGTTTTAAATGTGTAATCCATGATGTATCCTGATGGATGCTTAGATCAGTTTCATAATTTGTCCATTTCTATCAAAATAGGTCCCAAGTCCCTTTGTTTTTATTGTCTTTGCTGAGTCAAGTGGAAACTTGTACCTTACATAGAGATAATTGTTAATGAAAAAAAAGCTTTTTTCAGCTAACTATGAGACCTTGAATTTATTCCCAGATGCCAGGAAAACGCATATTTGGCACTTTAATTTTCAAATTCTTCTGGGGGAGGGTCCCCAGACCCCTCCAGGCATTGCGCCTTCAGTGCTTGTATGGGGGCTGCCCCCCCCCTTCCAAAATTGTTTGACCACTATTTAGAGAAAATTCTTGAGTTGCATTTGTAATTAGAATGAAAACCAGCACACGCAGTGGACCCCCTGGACGGAGTCTGGGATCCTTTGGGCTTACTGACAGAACCAATGTGCAGTCCTACTGGATTGTACAGGATGCAGTGCGTTTTGGCACATTGATGAAGTATGGTGCAACTTCACAAATTTTTCCTAACTGTAATCAGCTCATCTCCTACACTGCATCTGTTAGAGTGCGAAATTTAGAAGATATAGCTGGAACCTTCTTGAGATATTGAGTACAAAGATTGTCACTCACTCACTTTATAGCCATATTAGCCTGGGAATAAGGAACATTTCTGTCTCTAAAATCACTGCAGTAAGAAAAAGGCTGTCATACATAAAATAGCCTACACAGAGGAGGTTTCATAAACATGGCAAATTCATTTTAAAGAAGTTTTTAGGTAAAGATGCCTGTGGTGGGCCTTCTTGGAAGTTTTTTGCAGCTTTAATATGGTTCATATCAATATCGGAATTATTTTGTATAGAGCAACATTAGGATATATATGAAGAGTTTGTTTCCAAAGAGCAATATATCCATTTTACTCATTTTGAGTAAATCAGCTTTTTCTATGTTGATGTCTATTGCATTTTATCAAAAAAAACACAAACTTTGATCATGAAAAAAATACATTTTATAGCATGAATTTCTAAATACAGATTTTTTTGCACCATTTGTAAGAGGCACAGGGCTATTGCTCAATGGAATTTTCTCAATTTTTGTAACATTGGAACTTGTTGCATTTTGGATGCAAATTCTTCATATTGTGATTAAAATTTTGGCCATATCGTCCAGCCCTACCTAAACTGAGTCCCATGCAGCACCCTTTAAAAATAAGTATAAACAGTGCTCACAGACTTATGATCAGATGTGACAGTATCAAAGGGAAGAAATTACTAATACATAAATAAAAAATTTGGCTATTTTTTGGAACAGTTCACTCCCCCTACTGTCTCTCTCCTTCTGTTTCACAATCACTCACAATTAATAAATATTAAATAAATGCTTTGAAGCTACAAGTAAATTGTATGTCTTGGTGCTTGTTACAGTCAAAAAAATTTGACCTGGAACTTAAATATAAAAGCTTCAAAATTCAAGAAATGACCTCCATTTTTACTGTTCTCACAATGCTTGTGAGAACGGGAGTAATTTCTAAGCTTCTTTGTTTTTTCCTGTACTTTGAACATAATGCATGATAAAGGTGGGAATCGTTAAAATGTTATCTTGCCTCATATCTTTTCAGGAATTGGTCCTCTGACATAGCACTGAGACTCAGTATACAAATCAAGTGTAAAATTTTGGGGAATGGAAAACTGGGGTGTGTGGAGATTTGTCAAATGTAAGCCATTCTGTAAGCTGTGAATGTTCATCGTTAAATCAAATTCAAAATTTTTTCTTAAATTTTATTTTGTATTAAAGCTGATATTTTCCACTTTAAGGGACAAATACTGTTTTGTGAAGGATCTTTGCAGTAACTCTGGGGAACTTGGTATCTGATATATTAGCCCTGTCAGGTAAATTTTGGTCACTGATTTCTAAATATGCCATCAGTTTTTCTCCATCAACTCTGGTTTTCGTGATGATATATTCCTAATTGTTATCCATACAACCGATCAGAAGCAAGCAAGGATGACTACAATTATTGCCCTTTTGTAAAGAAAAGGCTTCATGCAATTAGAATTCGTTTATGATTAAATTACATTAATGGAATCAGATAATGGTGAAACTTTCTATGCTTGTTATCATTGATATAAGTGCATTATCTGAAATCTAGAGCTGCTAGATGGACATGAAGATCATATTCTTATTCAGCGGTGTGATTGAATATAACTTGCATTAAGTCTAAAATCTGAGGCACCAAAAAAATTTTTTTTTTCATTTGTCCCCCAGTGTAACCAATAAGTTTATTAGGATAGGTTTTATCTGGGGGTGTGGGTGGATTGCCACCAGGTTTTTCGAACACCCTTCCCTATGATCAGATTTTGCCCCCCCACTTTTACACAAAGTTAGGCGCCCATGGTCGCAGGGTCATGTAAATAATTCCAGGATAACTTTGTTTTTTCTTTTCATTAGTTATTGCCCTAAATCTTACCCAGATATGATAGTGCTATTATCTTATAGGCTATTGTGTAGCCCCTTTCCTTTTTGTGATTGGCTGGTAGGCACCACGGAGAACTCCAGGGGTTTGATTCCTGCCGGTTTACACAGTTCTAGCGGTGCTGCTGTGCATACAGACCAACTGTTGGAAGTTGTTATAATTTTAAAAATTTTTTGCGTGAGAAATACTATGTGTGGCGTAAGTGCGTGACATCCGACTGAAATGAGTGATAATCATGCTCATTACCTGAGACTTCAGAGCCCTGAGGAGGTTAGGTGAGAAATGGAAAAGTTATGCAACACATAAGTCTCTTGCTACAGTCCAACTGTTACCACTCAATGTGTTCCTGAAGAGGTTATTGGAAATAAATGTCTTATTAGCAACAAAACAATGATGTGGATCTCGGTATTTCAAAAGTCCTGGTTACGGCCCTGTATGTAGTAAATTCTGCTGAAGATAGTCATTACCCAAGTAAAAAAGAAAAAGCATAAATAAGCATGATAGAAATGTATTTTAACTATAGCAAAGGTATTTAAAGTGTACTTGAACTTTTTGTGTTTGATTTTAATGGTATATAAATAACAATTGTACAAAGTGTATTTTGTATACATTGTAATATTATTCACTGCAATAATGAGGCAATGCTTTGAAATGTTATTTCAACATACTTTTTAAAAGTGCACTTTATAAACATGTCAATTGAACTTTATTGTACTTAAATAAAGTAAACTAATCATGCATCACTTTGAAGTGGTATTTAAATGTGCCTTTAAAATGTGCACTTATATTATGTCATATAATTGAACTTTATTGTGCTAAAATACAGTAAACTAATTCTGCATTGCTTAGAAGTGGTATTTCAGTGGTATTGTATAGTTCACTTGTTTCCTTTTCATCAGTTTTTGCAAAAGCGAATGTAAGGGTTAACATAGGTGGCAATATGTATATGTCATGTCAGATCGATCTCGACGCTAATTTAGATTGATAAAACCATAGTTTCCCCTCATTTTTTCATTACTTTGCATAGTGTCAGCTATATTCCATCTGACACTTCAAGTTAAAAACTGAGAAAAGAGTTTTATAAGGCTATGTTAGCCACTTAACTGCATATTAATTAACGTGGGTTTATTTTTGCTGCGTTATGGAGTAGTCGAAATAAAGGTTTTTTACAAGGTAAGCGAGCCAGCTAGGTGCTTAGTTTGCTCCTTCCCATTGATTAAAAACATCAGTGATTGCCACAGTTAGCTCACTCATGCTATAGAGTAGGTAACAGTAACCATAGCTTATATATGTCTTACTTTTGAGAAAGGTTATGTATTTGAAAAGGAAAGATAAAATGGACCAATATGTCCTGACATTAGTGTCATTTAGCGAGAATATTACTATCCTGGCAAAATTTCGGCTAGCTGCCTTGACGTTACTGCTTGACCATACTGCTACTTTAATGAGGATGGATGGAAGCTAACGTTAGGTAAAATATAGCCAATGCAAGCAAGGTTAGGATTCTCCTGTTAGGCCAACTGCATGTGGCATATGTCAGACTACTTAGCATAAACGTAACATTACTGCCATAGGTTTGTTCGAAGTTCTTCTTGAAAACACCAAAGACAACTTGTGGCAGGGGCACAGACTGGATCAGTGTTCACAAAATCCAGTTTGGCAATCAGCAAACAATGTCGTTGGGCTTTAGGGAGTTAAATAGATCAGCTGATTTCCTGGTGTCCAAGCACATCATGACATCCGGGACATTGCCAGATGAAGCATTTTTTGGCTAAAATATACAGAATGGTGGCATTCATGAACTTGTGCTAATTAGTTTTATTTCAGAGGTTTGAGTTTTGATTACTCGGCACATAAAAATCATAAATATTCGCAAAGAAAATTATGGAATAAGAAGAGCATGTACTTCTTTGGGCTGAAAAAAGTGTTTTCTTTGCCTTTAACAGTTAACAATAACATACTGCAATACAAAATGGAACACAAGTATTGAATGGTAGTGATTAAATGGGCAGGGCACTTACCGTGGGGAGATTCTATCGCAGATCCCAATGGATACGTGACCACTAACAAACACCATAATTTATATTGCTATGAGAAGCAAATCTACAAAATAACTCAGGTGACCGACACAAGTAGGCTTACCACACTGCATGCAAGAAGGTGGACCCACTTGAACTCCCCCTTGCTTGTTCTATTGCCTACAAAGTACGTATACAGAACTGAAACAAAATTAGTGTGAATTGCAATTGGTTCAGTTTCATAAGAGTGCAAAGGATTCTACTAAATTCAGTTAGGGACAGTATAGCAGCTGTGTCAGAATGTGTCAGAAACCATATTTAAATCATGGACAACCAACACGGAGGAAATTTTATGAGAATTTCTGAATCCACCGTTAAAATATCAATTTTCTCAATGTAAATCAATGACCAAAGCGCAAAACCTCCTATCTGCAGAATGTTTCCATTGGCGGATTTCACTTTGGATGATGAGAACAAGGAAGGCTGCTGATTGAAAGTGAAATCCGCCAATCAGAGAAATTCTGCAGATAGGAGGTTTTGCTTTGGTCATCGAAATGATCAATTATGTATACAATGAATAGTATTGTTTACAGTGTTATATTTCTGTGTTTATGAAAGCAGATGTAACAGACCATGTGATTTAAATTTTGTGACAAGTACTTTCATGGGTGCAAATGACAATTTTCTCTACTGCAGTTGTGTTGTTGCCATTTAAGCTGTTCCAACTATGGATGGTACTCTCCAGCTGTGGATCCTGATGCAGCACAAACTCGCTCACATAGACAATATCATAGATACACTGGTCAATGCTCAAATCACCAAAGCACATTATGCGCTTGAGTGATAGGGACTATCAAAGCATATCTCCTCTTGGAGAAATCATCCGTGACAGAAAAAAATCTTACTGCCAGAAAAATGAGAGGATGTTATTAGCTACTTATTGATCAAACTTAACCTGGAGTTATGTTCTCTAAACCATTTTAAACACAAGTGCAGCAGAACTGGAGAAGAAAATACAAGTGGCTTGCGGCACCCAGCTTTTGCTCAATAATTCAGTGTCAAAGTCAGGAAAAAAAAAAATCTGTGTGGAAAAAATATGCAGTAATTGAAAACCAAACAAATTATTTACAAGAAGCTACACATAACTGTCACAACCAGCATGTCTGCTTAATTGGTTTTTCCCTGTTCCAGCAGTCTTGGGGGGTGTCTCTGTTAATTCATTGGCTCCTTACTCCCTTAGTGCAATCAGCTGTAGCCACTGATTGTGCTGTGGATAATATAAAGGTTGTGGATTTTTGGCTCTGCTGTGGCTGGATTATCGTACTAGAAGGGGTTACTCTAACCGCTTCCTCCAAATTCTAGGTTTCCTAAGTGGTTTCTGTCCTAGAGAGCTAAATGATTTGTGTAATAGTTAGTGAGCAAATTGTTTGGTACAGCAGGTTCTCCAATCTGTCTTCCATTTGTCCTCATTCTCCTCATTGTACAGTTGTATATGCCCTGTAGTAGCTCATTCTCGATCCTGCAATTTGCTTCGCATCTGTCCAGTTCCAAACAAATGGCACTCCTGAAAAACAGGTTTGGGAAGTAGAGTGTACCGCTTAATTTTACTTTAATTTGTGACTTGGGATCTCTGACAGGGTGAACAGAATACTCTAAATTTGTACATTGGTAAGGAAATATATTTTTTTTTTAAAAGAATCAACCTGATTTCAGAGGATACTAGAGGCACTCGCAGAGTGCAAACCTCCGCCAAGGCAGCACAATCCAAATGTTCATGAGTGGGAGCAAAGTGTAGTTATCGCGTGTCATACGATTTCAAGATGGCTGCCGTGGGGGACATATTGTTTCACTGATTATGGTGAAAATCAATTGGGTCCATCCTTGATGTAATGGCAATGCACCCACAAAATTTCAGCCAAATCTGTGCATTACTTTTTGAGTTATGTTTTTCACAGACTGACAGACAAACCAACAAACAGGGGTGAAAACAAACATCGCCCTAACTTCGTTGGCAGAGGAAATAAAAATAAAAACTTTTCTGTCAGAAAAAGAATTACAGAGAGAACAAAGAAAAGCAAAAAAATCGCTTGAGACATGAATAGTTGATATGATTAGGCTTTACAGCACAGCATCAATTTTACTATCACCATGACAAGACCAGCAAGTCTGCATGAGTGCAAAATGGGAATCTTACAAAGCATATTACAGGGATGAAGCAAATGATGAAGGATTCAGGGATGAAGCTGGCTTTGGTTCTAGCTTTAACTTTAGCCTGCAGGTAGCTTGCATCAGGATGATGGCAAATCACATGAATTGTATTCAGAGCTGAGAGGCTCCCCTGAGGCAATGGCTCAGGGATAGGCTTTTGAGATGTTTATTACTGAAGGCTGCATATCCCTTCTCTCTGGGTGTGTTGTGTAAATCCTTGCTGGCAGACAAGTGTTTGCCTGCCGCTACACACTACTCTGATTGGAAAAGGAAGCAAGCGAGCATTACTACCATTTTAGCTGGCTAAACTGGGGGGGGGAGCAGGGATTGGGTATGGGGGGGGCTTAAATGCTGCTTTGAACATGCTGAAAGGCATTGTCAGTTATCTTCAGATTTACAGCCCTAAATGTCCAGTCGGTCATGGTGGGGGGCTGCACATAAACCCTTTTTTGCACATAAGCCCTTTAAAGGTGGCTTTCATGCCCCCTATAATGTCTGCATTATAAGGGCTATTCACAGTAAAGTGACTCAGTGTGAGCCTTCACACTGATGTTGTAATGTAATTTATTACCATTTACATTTAATGTCAAATCGGTCTCATTCTTATAGTGCATCGTTTTTTTTTTTCTGAAGTCCTGCCAATGATTTCCATGATGATGTTTAATGTGGGAAATTGTGTCACAAAAAAATTAGCTGAAATATTTTTTCAAAATGAAGAATGCAGTAATAACAAGAGTTGCCGGGCAAAACAAACCTTGCCCGCCAGTGCTTAATTAAGTGCTTTTCATACTGCCTCTGCCATACTGTTACCTCGGCCTTGGCACCAGTGAGTGTTTTTAGGTTCTCGGGCCCGCCGGATTGGCGTTGACATCTGGTGGGCCGGAAACTGTAGCAGATATTTACAAAGCGCCATCAGTAATCACTCATAGATTCCATTTTAAACACAGCTCTTCTCCGCCAAAAATGTATAAGCCACCCCCCATCTTATTTTGTTCCTATCACCAGGATACAAAATTCTGCATAGTTCAGGTGGTGAGCTACAGCAGTATCTGCCGCCATACTTTACTACTAGCTGAGGTACACTCACATGCACCGAGGTTGTGCCATGGTTTGTTTACAACAGTATGTCTTCTTTCATAACTTATTTGTTCATTTCTAGGGAGGCTTTGATGACTCTCCTGCAATACCTCTTGATAACAAAAAGGTTGCTGGAAAGGGGAAGGAGACAATTAGGAAGACCAAAGGGTTGTGACAACTTCAATTTAAAACTTAAAAAATGATCTCTATTTCCCAGGTAGTTCATTCACCATTCTGTTTTCCATCTCTTCACTGCAGTTATACTGTGAAAGGCTGCAGAACACTGGCACAGCCCTATCTAGGAACTTAGCACAAAATGTCCAATATAGTCACGATTGGTCAAGTTTCAATTGCTGACTTTAGCTCACTTTCTTTGCGTATGCAGAAGACATTATCTAAATGTAAACTATTCCAACTTATGCTCCCCATCCAAAAAAAAAAGCTGCCGTTTCGATTAAATAAGCAAATACTCAAAAGCTCATGATTGAATCATATTTTATAGTGATGAATATGTATCAGCTGGCAATAATAATTTTAATCCTGACTGATTCATTTTGAAACTTCTCATTTCCAAAAAAAACCATGGCAGAATACACATCTCATGTTCGCTGGATATGTCACTGTGTTTGAAGAAAGACAGATTATTGGCCAGCATCATGCAAAGAAAACAGCAAAGGAGATTGCTGAAATCATGGGAATTGAGTAAGGAACTTTTCAACAATTTATTAAAACCTGGGAGTATAGTAGTGAGCTGTCAACTTTGTGGAAGAAATGGGTTAGAGAAAAAACCCATCGCAAGCTCAATGCAACAAGAACTTCGAGGAATAGGATTTTACGGCTGTGTGGCCTCAAGAAAGTTGCTTGTTAGTGAGACTTATTGGGAAAAATGACTTCAGTTTGCAAGGGAGCATAAATATTGGACTGAAGAGCAATGGAAAGAGGTCATGTAGTCTAATGAGTGCAGATTTAACCAATTCCAGAGTGATGGGCTCGTCAGAGTAAAAAGGAAGCCCATGAAGCGATTCACCCATTATGCGTAGTGCCAACTGTACTAGTCCAGAGGCATTGTTACGATCTAAGGTTGCTTCATAGGCCTTTCGTGAACACAGAACCGTAGCGCCCTCTAGTTGTGGTCACTAGCCAGGCTTGTTGCTAGGTCTGTCAAGCCAGTGCATCCTCAATCATGATTTTAGAGAAAACAGACTGGAGAATCCAGTTTTCTGGCCGTGTATTTCCTCAAAATATGGCCACCTTTAACACTTGGGGCTCTAATTTCTTGGCGCAGCGCAGGGTGGCGCAGCCCACGCAGTGGTAATTTCGTCCAGTGCAGCCCGGGCAGTGGTAATTTCGTGCGGTGCAACACCGTGCGCAGCCACTTTGGCAGTTTGGTAGACGGACGGGCACCGAGATGGGTGTGGTGGCGTAGTAGGGGGAGGCGTTACATATTCATCAAGATGCAGTGACTAACTTACTAACAAGCACTAGGGATTGTACAGCTGCACATCACTAATTGACTAACGAGCTGTCAGCACTCGCTCTGCGCTAGTCTCCGCCCCTTGCCTTCACTCAATTTACTTTGCTGTGCTTCTGCAGATTTTCTGCACAATCGTATCACTGTTAATCACTGTTCTGCCTCTTTGTAACACAATGAGAATGCTGTATTGTGCACTTATACTGCAGAAGTGTGGGGAAACACATATAGAAGCAACTTAATGCCATTATTTTTATTACAGAAAAGATCCATTAGAACCATTCACAAAGCTGAAGTTAGAGAGCATACTAATAGATTATTTGTTAAGCCAGGGTTATTGAAACTTTACGAGATAATAGAACTGCAGACATTATTAGTTATGTTTAAAGCCAAATACAAAGTATTGCCAGAGAACATGCAAAAATTTTTTATGTTTACATCAGAAGATGAAAATCACGGAAGGAAATTTGATTTGAAGCATCCAGTGGCTCGGACCACTTTGAAACAGATGTGCATTTCCACTGCCGGTGTAAAACTTTGGAATTCTCAACAGAATGACTTAAAGGGTTGTACAGATAATGTTCAGTTTAAAAAAATGTATAAAGAGAGGCAAATAAGAAAATATTCACCTGAAGTTTAATTGGATGTTTATCTTCATTACCTTTATTGTTTTAAGCTTGTAAATATTGCTATGAGGGTTGTTTTTGTTCTGTGCTGTATGGTCAGTGGTGTGACAGATGGTGTAGGTGGATAATCAAGGGTGTGGCTGATGGTGTGGGGGGATGATGCGTAATTGGAAAGTGAGTAACTGATAGACCATCGAAGTTTTTTTTGTGTTCAAGCAAGGGGCAGATAAAAAAATAAGAATTATATTCCTTTCCAGTCATGAGATGCATTGATTTGAGATATGTATTGTGGAATTTTGAACCAATTTCATATTATTTTGTGCATTTTCATGGATGGAATAAAATAAATAAAAAAAAAAAAAAAAAAAATTTTCTTTGTCAGTTGTGACCAATAAGAGTCTGAGTCAGAATGGTGTCAGAATGGTGAAAAACCTGCCAGTCTAATATTGAGCCGAATTATTTTTCTCGATGCGCCAATGACTGCTCAGCTTCGTTTTTCAAGCCCAACACTGCTACTTTAGATTAATTTTGGATAGTCAAGGCACAAGAGTATGGGTGTTAATCAAGTCATTCAACAGCAAAAATCAGTCGCATATTTTAATGCACTCTCATCAGATTTTAATGAAAATGTTTTTTATTGCACAGCCTTTTATCTCGACTAGTTGGGTTCAGCTGTAATAATTTGGATCACATACGAAAGTGTCGTTTGCACAAAAAATTGGCCAAATTCCTTCCATCTTTTAATTATATTGCGCAATGTTGAAGGTGAAATACTCAAAACCCTATTGATTTGTCTTTGGAAAGCAATGTTCGCTATGTGATAATAAACCAACTGATGGCAAATTTGTGAGCTGAGACACATCTTTACCCTTGCAGGACTGGGCCTTTTTTGGAGGGTACTTTAATACTATAACACAATCATCTCACCTGCTTAACATCACCGGTGTCACATTTCCTTATTAGCGCAACTTGTCACATCATCACTGGTCCTCCCGAATTGCCCCTACCCAAACTTTTTTTGAGTCTGCTGCAATCATCTGATTTGAAATAAGCATATATTTCCATCAAACAATTGAATGTCCAGGTTAACCCTCTGCTGCATGACTCTTCCTGTCTATTGAGGGTGGTGTGTGGATTTGATGACTTTAGTAACCACTGTACAACAAAGCGTTAAAGCAGCGGTGGCGCCAGAACTGGAAATTTGGAGGCTTCAAAATATCCCTTTATAAAAACAATTCGTTCCGGCTAGTTCTCAATGAGTTTCCTCTATAGACATGTTCTCCAATTATAGTACTCGTAAGGGTTCGCACGCCGGATGCCCAATGGCAGTCCAGCGGACTGTAAAATAAGGAAAGGACTCAAGTGCAAAGCTCGGGGTGCATGGTGAGATAATAACAAAAGAGTAAAACACAAAAAAAAAGGGAAACAATTTTCCAACTAAATATAAAACAAATCCGAAGATAAAATTACAAAACCTAAGCAAAACTAAAGAAAGGCAAAAGTGTGACTGTTAAAAACCACCAACCAGCTGTGGTAAAACAAGTACAATGCAACACAGCCTTGTAGACTGCCTTCGGCTCATTGACAATGAGCCACAGGAGCAGGCGATGATAGAGTGCAGGAGAAGGTGTGGAGGAATGTAGTAAATAGGGAGAGGGCTGGAGGCAAAGCCTCACGGTAATAATCCATTGGCAATTGAAGACACGGCTTCTCTTCCTATGCGATCTAACTGTGACGGAATAATGGCTAAATTCAGTACAGAAAAACGTATTACTTTATAAGTAGGCCCATGCTTTACGAAAGACGAACTGCACTGAAACTTCCGCGCATCGGGCGATTTAACTTCCGCTTCTTGCACTTCATCATTGTTTGAATACAACCCCAATTCTGAAGTAATTGGGACGAAGTACAAATTGTGAATAAAATCAAAATGCAATGACTTTTAGATCACATGAGCCAATATGTTATTTTTTTCCATAGTAGCCATCCGTTGATCCCAAAGAATCATGGAGTTGTGCCCTGAATGTCTTGTTGTGAGCAGCGTCTGCTGTGACTGTAGAGCCCCATACGGGAGTGACAGTCCCGGCCATAGCACGCGCAGATGAACGCAGATGTGGGTCTATCCGCTGGTGGTGGAGCCTTTCTCTGGAGTCTCTTTGCTTCTGCCTGCTGCGACAGCATGAACTCGTACTGCTGTAGGCTAATGCGAACTTAGTGTCTCCAGGTGGATCTGTCTGCAGCTACCGTCTGGCAGTTGTTTCTGTTGATGTTCAGCGCCATGAGCTCCCGTTTGAAGATGTCTTCGAACCGCAACAGGGGTCTTCTGATTGGCCTCTTGCCTGACGCCAGCTCTCCAGAGAGAAGATCCTTGGGGGCACAGCCGTTGCCACACAGGTGACGTGCCCCAGCCAGTGCATTCTGCTCTGTTTTAGGAGAGTGAACATGGAAGGAACTCCTGCTATCTCAAGAACTGCACTGTTGGTGATGTGGTCTCTCCATGAGATGCCGAGGATGCGTCTTAGGCAGCACATGTATAAAGTGCTGAGTCTTTTTTAAAGTGCAGCGTGCATGTTTCACTACCATAGAGAAGTGTGCTCACGACACATGCCATGTAGACCTGTACCTTAGTGTGTTCTGTCAGCTTGCTGTTTCCCCAAAACATGCTTAGTCAGCCCTGCTAGCGTTGTTGATGCATCTGTTGAGCTTGGTGTCGAGGGAGAGTGTGTCGAAGATTGCAGAGCCCAGGTACACAAACTCGTGGACTGCCTCAAGCTTGTGGTCCGTGATACACACAGTGGGCGGTTCGACGACATCCTGTCCCAGTTAGTACATGTCCTCTTCTTTGTGCGTGGTGATTGCTGTGTCTAATCTGCATAGAGGAACTCCCTCGGTGGTCGCGTCTACACCCTTGTCTTAGCAGGGAGTCGGGAGAGACTGAAGAGGTTACCATCTGATCTGGTGCAGAGATAGATGTCCTCTTTGGCCGTTCCAAACGCAAACTTCAGCAGAATAGAAGAGAAGATGCCGAACAAGGTTGGTGCAAGGTCATAGCCTTGTTTAACTCCCCTAACAATGTTTAATGTCTCTGATGTTGTGCCATCATAGACGATGGAAACCCTCATGGCGTTGTGGAATGATTGGATCAAGCTGAGCTGAGTAGGAGAGCAGCGAATCACCGCCACAATCTCGAAGAGACTATCCCCGCTCATGAGATCGAAAGCCTTCGTCAGGTCGATGAATGCGATATACAAGGCCCGTCTCTGCTCCCTGCACTTTTCTTGAAGTTGTCTCAGGGAGAACACCAAGTCAATAGTCGACCTCTCAGCACGGAACCTGCACTGTGACTGTGGGTATACTCTTTCAGCGAGGATGAGGAGCCTGCCCAAGATCACTCTGGCAAAGAGCTTGCTGACAACGCTGAAAAGCAAAATGCAACGGTAATTGTTGCAATGGCTCCTGTCACCTTTGTTTTTGTTGTGGGTGATGATGTTAGAATCTCTCATGTCTTGGGGTACTGAGCCGTCTCTCCAGTACAGGTGCAGAAGTTCATGGAGCCTTGACCAGAGTGAACCCTTGGCACACTTGAGAACTTCAGATGGTATGCGCATCCAGCACTTTCCCAACTTCTTCCACAGTTAGTTCGCAGTCGAGGTCTTCCATGGTGGGCAAGCACTCTACTGGATTCAGGACTTCTGTAGTAACTATGTTCTCATGGGAGTAGTGTTCGGAGTAATGCTCCACTCATTTGCTGTTCACAATCCTTAATGATCTTATTCTGACTTCAGAGGAGCTGTTCTGTGTGGGGTCCATTGCCTGCTTGATCCCTTCAGACATACCTCTCGTATTGCCAACATTGGCAGCATCCTGTATGCTGAAGCAGAGATGGAGTCAGTAAACACTGACGCAGCGCCTTGCGCCCTGTTGTGAGCTGCTGCGGGCAGTACGGAAGGTCTGCAAGTTCCTCTCTGATGGCAAGGTCTTATTTGCTGAGAGGGCTTGCTGTTTTTGCTCGATGAGGGGAAGAAGTTCCTCTGCGTTGGCCTCGAACCAGTAAACTGACTTGTTCTGCCTCTTGCCGAAGGTAGACATCATAGTATTGTAAATGGTGTCCCTGAGGTGTGACCATTTCTCCCTCGCATTGTTGCTGGGTGGCCCAGCAGAGCGTCTTCCAGCACCTCATAAAACTCTGCTACCTTGTCAGGGTTGCAGATCTTGATGGTGTTGATGTGAGATTATCCCTCTTTCTTTGCTCTGTGGATTTTCTTGGGCTGGAGCTTTACTTTAGAGACTACAAGGGAATGGTTGGTGTCGCATTTTGTGCTTTGAAAACTGCGGGTCAATTTCATACTGCCCAGGTCGCTGTGTCACGTGAGCATTAAGTCAAGCTGGTGCCAGTGCCTCAAGTGTGTCTCCTGGAGACCTTATTGGAGCTTAGTGTCAAAAAAGGTGCTGGTGATGCAAGGATTGTGATGACAACAGAACTCAAGGAGACGCTGCCAATTTTCAGTCATCTTCCCAACTCCAAACTGGCCCATGCAGGATGGCCAAGACCTGTTGTCGGTACCGTCCCTGGCGTTGAAGTCTCCAAGAAGGAAGACAGGCTCTTGCGGTGGGACTTCTCCGAGAGCAGAGCTGAGGTCATCATAGAACTTGTCCTTCACATCTGTGGCAGAGGTCAGTGTTGGCGCATATGCGCTCATAAAGCTGACCATTAAGTTGACCATAGACATACTTTTTGTATAAATATGCCAAATGTTCTCAATCAGTAAAAGATCAGGACTGCAGGCAGGCCAGTTCAGCACACGGACTCCTCTACTACGAAGCCATGCTGTTGTAATAGCTGCAGTATGTGGTTTTACATTGTCCTCCTGAAATGCACAAGGCCTTCCCTGGAATAGATGTCATCTACAGGGGAGCATATGTTGGTCTAAAATCTTTTAATACCTTTCAGCATTCATGGTGCTTTTTAAAACACTGTTGATGATGAGACTTTCGAAGCCTTTAAAAACAATGTTCCTCAACATCAAATTGCAAAGTATTCCAAAATTGTTTCATGCAAGCCTTCACAGGTTTGAGAGCCTCTGGTCATCTTTACTTCTGAGAGACTCAGCCTCTCTTAGACATCCGTTTGATTTTAGAAGCTTCAAACTTGCTGAACATGATGAGGGCGCCGCCCTGAACATCCTGATATATGAACTTCCCACTTTGCTAATAGTGCCCCCCTGTGGTAACAGGAAGTGACCACTCGTTACTTCCACTTGTACTGATGACACATTGTCGAACCCATCAACTTCATTTTACTTCAGAAACATGCAAAACAAGTTGATGAAGCTCCATTATGAACGCTGTATAGCCACGAGTAATGGCGTCCGTGAGGCAACGTGGTGACTTTGGATCCCTCGCCATGAAAATACGTTTGTGATTCCTAATGCTCTCATGCCCACATACTTGACTGTAGTAGCTTCAAACTTCCTGGTCATGATCACTGCTTCGCCCTAAACGACCAGAAATATTACCTTCCCCCTTTGACACTAGCGCTCCCCTGTGTTAACAGGAAGTGACCACTTATTATTTTCACTTGTACTGAAGACACATAGTTGAACATATCAATCTCATTCCACTTCTGTTATATGCAGAACAAATTGGTGAAGCCACCTTATAAATGCTGTGAAGCTACGCATAATGGCGTCCGTGTAGTGACGCGGCGACTATCCATCCCTCGCCATGAAAATACGTTTGGGTTTTTGATGTCTTTAATAAACTTGTATCATCATAAAAATTAATAGGCAGGTCAAGGCTGGCATGCACTCACATCTGATTGGGGTTTTGCCCATGAGGGCAGCAAAATGCCTCGATAGCGCCCCCTTGAAATTTTCAAAAACCCCTCCCCATAGGGGTTTTTTTGGAGTAGGAAGATGAAAATTGGTACACATGTGTATTTGGCCAAGACGCACAAAAAAGTCTCTAGCATCATTGGTCTACTCCAAACAGGAAGTTGGCCATTTTGATTTTAACGTGTCATTTTTGCCTGATTTCCACATATTGTATTTTAACGCACTCCTCCTAAAGATTTCATCCATTCATTCATAACCACCAGCAGGGGTCGGCAGCTTTTTCAGAGTAGCGCACAATTGGCCATTGTGCTACAGGGTTCCAAATTGGGAAGGGACTGCCGGATTTGGGGATACAAAAATAGCTTTGTTCGTTGCTCCAGCGCCTCCTGTTGGCCAGACGGGCGCTCGTCAGGAAGACTCTGGGTTTGTTCATGTCCGGGTATCCTCCGCCCTCGTTCTGAACTTACGAGGATTCAACCAATGAGTGTATAAGAATCGTGCTTCGGAGGAGAGCCGTGAACTGTCCTCACTGTCCTGAGTTGGCAGCAAGGGGTCACATACGAGCAAGCTTTGTACATAGTTCACCAATTGGGCATTCCAGATTCGGATGAGATTGGAGATGGCAAATTTAAAAAAAAAAAAAAAGCTTTGTCCGATTCGCTCGGCACTTTCTCTCAGGTTGGGGCCAGCACTTGACCTGTCCAATGCTCATGAGTGCAGAGCTGCACCCGCCAGGATCTCACCACAGCCCCAATGTGCGCAAGGGGGCGAGGGCCCATTCAATGCTGCTTGCAGCTTTAATTTTTTTTTGTTTTTTTTTTTGTTTTTAACTATTTCAGATTTGAAACTATGCAGACATTCACCCTGCATAGTTCATTCTCTTCCAGTCTTTGCATCAGAGAGCATAAAACATTATTCCATTTGAAACTGTGGTACTAACTGCATATGTTCTTTCTTTCTGAAAGCAGGGGTGACGGAATCTCCGAGAGTGACATTCACGCCTCCTCAGTCACTGTCCCCCTTGAGGTGTCGGAAGATTGCACAGACGGTGGGGACGTGAATTGTGGGATGATTGCAGGCACTGTGCTAACTCTCTCATCCATTGTTTTCCCACAGGACAGTTTGCTGGCTCAGGAAGATTTCAACTCATGCTGGACTGCGTTTCCCAAAGCCGTAGTTGCTAACTAAGTTAGCAACTTACATAGTTCGTCCATTCACAGTCAATGGGCCCAACTACGTAAGTTAGCGTCTGTGATTTTGGGAAATGCACCCCTGAGCGTCTCATTCCGAAATGTTTCCCATTAACTTTCACACTTTCTGATTCTTAAAGGTGGAGTTATAACATACTACTTTGATCATGTCTTGTCTTGGTCTGCCTTGCTGGTGTCAATTTGGCAGGGTGCTGTGTCTAAAATATTCTATACAGGCATCAACGATTCGAGGACCTGACTCACCTGAAGAACAGAAGCTCCATTTATATGCTTTTGACTAATTTGGATATCAGGATTTTCATCACAAACATGGTAGCGAAGCAAGGGTGATCATGTTGTGATTCTGCATTCTGCATGTCATGTTTAAGTTCTGTGCCTGGCTATGACATGCTGTTTGATTCTGTGCTTAGTGACCACTGCATAAGTCTGACTATTCTTAGGATTGTGTTTTGTGTTTTGGTAACTTAGATTTCTTGTTTTATTATTTTTAATGTTCAGATCATTTAGTTTTCATGCCATGTTTTCACTTCCATGCATTGCACTTCGTCTACCCTGTCTTGTCTTATGTAGGTCTTTGCCCACGGTCCCTAGTCTTGCGTGCCACTCATTCGGGTGATTTATTGGTTTCTGGGTTTTCAATCTTCCTTCATTATCTCGTGTGCTTCCTTCCTCTCTCTTTTACTATCTGCTAACCATACTAACAGTTTATTGTTTTCGATAATTACTAACCCTTATTAACATTGTATATTTTTACTAACTTACTAACATGCACTCGGGATTGTATAGCTGCACATACTAATTGACTAACGATCTCTCAGCAGTCGCCCAATTCTAATCTCCGCCCTCCTTGCCTATCCCTAATTATCTCTGCTGCAGTTTTCCACTTATATCTCTTGCTGTCCTTTTCTTTAGACTATACACTTTAGTACTCCTTAACTGGACCTGTTTTTTTGTACTTAGGTTTGTCTTGTGATCCCTGTCTGCGTTTTGGCTACAGCCAAATTCATGTAATTAGTTTATTCCTCATGTGTCTCTCCCTGATCATTGTTACCATTGATTGCACCTGTTCTCCCTGGTCATGTGTTTACCCCGGGTGTGTATATAAGATGTCTGTTTGGTTCACTTTCTTGTCAGATCGTTCTCCCAAGTTTTCTTGTGCCATGTTTCTCGCCTCGATTTCTCAGTGTTTATCTTTCTGACTGGATTGCCTGACTTTTGATTTTTCCTCTGTGTTTTTGGATTACTGTTGCATCTGTGTGTTTTGACCATTTTTCTGCCCGACTACGATATCCGTTTGGTGCCCTGGTAACGATTCGGATTACGTCCTGTGGATTCTGGCTTGTCTCTCTGATAGTACTATTCCTGTGTACCAGACCCATTTCTGTCCGACTACGATTACTGTGATTGCTGCCCTGGTTTTTGATACTATTTTTGCCCAACTGGATTTCTACTTTTGGATTGTGGACTTTGTACTGTTGCCTTTTGCTCTGCGGTGGTCAACCCCTTTACCAATAAAACAAGCTCTACTGCACTTCCTGGTTCTCGCATCTGGTTCCTGATCGCAATTCAACAGATTAAGCAGGGCCCAATAATCCTTGTCTACCCTTCTGGCTCCTGGGAGCCAGTTCTTCCACTGTTCAACTTATTAAGGACACACACTCAAATTTCAACAGATATGTGCACCAACACGGGCGGCTGCAGGACCTTGGACAATATCTCAACAGCAGCTGGACAGGACAAAGGACATCTTCATATGGACAAACTGCAGTTGTGTTTGTGATTGTGATCTGTGAATTGCTTGTAAAAAGTGTGGGTTTATACAAAATGGGTTGTGCGGAATCAATTGAATTCTATTTTTAAATGTGGCAATTAATGGACTGGGGCATATAGGTTCCTTACACTAGAGGCCAAAGTTAGTGTGCCTTACAAGTTCATAAAGTAAGGTTGAACTACATATGCATTAATCCAGGTTAGCCTAATTTATCTTCCTTATATTTTTCAAAATTAAATTGGAAATTCTCACAAAACTGCTTCTGACCAGCCTATTGTGTGTAGCAGCCCCACTCTCTTCGTTCATCTCTGTATCATGTGACATGAATTGCTGAAAGTCTTAGCATGAATGTCACCATTTCTCATATTCCACTGTACACCTTCATAATTTACCTTATGTAAATATTCTGTTTTTGTCTGTAACTGTATATTTTTTAATTGCACTTTAAATCAAACCCCTAAATAATTTGATATTGTAAACTCCATTGGTTTTTTCCCTCTGGGGTTTTTTCCAATTGGTTGGTTACCAGCACATTCAATCTTTTTGCTTTCCCTCGTCAAGTGTGGGAAAGTTTTTGGTTTATGTGCTGGTTTGTTCTGCGATTTCTGATATTCATGATTTTAGAAGAAAATACTTTTCAAACTATCATTTCGTCTGGCATAATAAAATTGGTCCAACTAGCACACCAACTAACTTCAGATAAGACTCATAGAACGAACCTAGATAATATACTTTTAGTTTAATTACATTTTTTTGTCTTTTCTCCCATGTTTTAAGTTAATCCAACGGTTGTCTCTCTTTCTTTTAATTTCCCAAATCACACCTCTCTAAATTTACAATTATATTGCATTGAGAGGAAACAATTCATTTTTATCGTGTGATGCAACTGTCATGAAAAACTCAACTATTCCTAAATGTCTAATTTCACATCAATATTTCTTCTATAGTCTCAGCAAGCATTCCCTGGTACTCGCATGATCAGCCATAAATCACTTAAGTAATCGTATATGACCCTGTTTCTGCACCTCTGTTTCATGGGGTCAGGGGGTGGATTGTAGAATTTGGAAGTATATATGAACAAATGGCTGATAAGCTTGATCCAGAGCCAGGCCAAATAGCAATGAAACTTTTATGACATTCTCCCTAGGATGTTCCTGCAGCCTGCCTGTGGGGGGTAGTTTTACTCAGCAGGGGGGCATAGTCGCAGAGCCCTGACTGCCACAGTGTTCCTGTTGGAGTCACATCACTGTTCCCAATGAACTTAAATCCAGTTATATTAATCTGTTAAAAATAATTAAAATCTCTGGGAACTTCATAATATGTTTATATGTTCAATATCCTGTGAAGAAATCACTTATATACTTATAATCCAATCAAACTATATAATAATTCATCTTAAGGCTTTTTCATGACAACTGCATCATATTACTACATATTCCTATCATGTTTGGTCTTGTTATTCTTGGTAGAACCCAAGGAGTTGAATGGAGTATGTTTCATTTCCATTGAAATTATGGTTCATTCCCTTTGGGAAACTCCTAAATATTGGTCAGAATCTTTTACATCCTCCCAATGGAGGAAACCCAAAAGCCAGATTTGACCCCCCCTTCCAGGTTTTATGGCCATGCGCCTGGATCAAAGGTGTGGTTTGGGCTTAAAACGAAGAGATTCTTGCCATTGAATTGCATTTCAATCTCCCCGCGTGCCGAAGGGCGTGAGTAGTTTTTTAATTATGGAGAATCGCATGCCAGCTCTCTCCACATGCCTGGGTCTGTGCATAAGGAGCCAATCTTGGTAAACGGGGGAGATGGCATCTGAGTTCTCCCCAGGCATGTGGTATGGCCTCACTCTGCGTGGTGGGTCTCCTTTGTCCAGGTATGACTTTATTCTCTCTTTCTAAATTGTGTTTAACTTGTAATTGGCTTAACATCGATTTGTTTGATCTAAGTTTGTGCCTACCAGGTGATTAAATTATTGTCATTCCTTTCAGCTTGCGTGGTCTCCGTGATTTATAACACTTGTACATTCTTCCTAGCCCCGTGGCAGCGGATACCTAGGGGTATAATCCCAACTGAGGAACGACTGGCCAGCGGCCCGGTGTGGGAATTGGTTTTATTAATTTGGAGAGACGATCGTGATCTACTAACATAAAGGGTTTATGTATTGCTGGTTCTGGGGTTTTAACCTTTAGGAAACCCATGGATGAAAATTCGGTTATCCGTTAAAATTCCCTTAAGGAACCAAAGGGCATGTATAAATCTGGGATCACTGTATATATATGCCAAAATTAGGCTATTGCAGTGATGGCTGACTTCCAACCTCTAATCGAACTAATGAACCTAGGATCCGTACATGGTGCTAAAACCCGGGAACATTAATGTAGCGACGGTGGTTGTCAAATCAACTTTGAGATCCATGCATGTTTTCCCTAGATTATTCATTTTAATTCTAATTTGGAGTCAGATGTTTAACAAGGATATCACTAAATTTGGTATTATGGAGTCAGATTAATTGTAACTATTGTGCTTTTGGGCCCCGTTCTTTTGAACGGAGAATATCCATTCTATTGTGACTCACACCAGCCAGGAAGTTGCTCGAATTAACGCCAGCTAGAAAGTACAAGTGAATCCTTCAGCCCTCTGCAATGTCCGTATTTTGGTATTGTTTTGTGGGGTTCTACAATGACATAATGTAACATGAATGGCGAGAACAGGGCGTTCAGCCCAACTAGGTTTGCCAGTGTCTTTATACTATTGTGAATTTATCACTTCAGATACTCAATAACTCCATGGTATCTAGCTTTAAGTCAAGCCTGTTCTTAAAAAACTCCCAACGTCTCTGCCTCAACAATATGGTCAGGCAAGCTATTCCACATCAAAATTACTCATTGGGTGAAGAAATATTTCCGAATATCAGTGCTAAATTTACCTTTGGTCAGTTTCCATTTGTAACCTTGATTTTCGACTAACAACACTTGGTTGAAGGAATCCTCCACAATTCACTTTGTTAATCCCTTAACATATTTAAAGACCTCAATCAGGTCACCCCTAAGCCCCCTTTTCCTAAGACTAAAGAGATTAAGGATCTTCAGCCTCTTCTCATAGCTTTCATCTTTTATACCCGGAATTAGCTTAGTGGCTCTTCTCTCAACTTTCTCTAGAGCCTCTAAATCATTCTTCAAGTATGGTCCCCAAAACTGTACACAATACTCAAGATGTGGTCTGACACGTGTTGTACAAAAGAAGCATCACCTCCTTGGATTTGTACTCAATACCTTTGGCAATGTATCCTAGCATCCAATTGGCTTTTTTAACTGCTACGGCACAATGGCTAGAGCCTGTGTGGGTTTAGTCAACAATCACTCCCAGATCTTTTTCGTGTGGAGCACATTTCAATTTAAAACCTCCCATGAAGTAATCCCTTCTAGTGTTTTTATTACCTATATGTACAACTTTACATTTTGCAACATTAGATTTCATTTGCCACATTTCTGCCCAATTCTGGATTCTATCCAAATCATCCTGAATCACTTTAGTGGACTCTAAACTATTTACCAAACCTCCCAATTTAGAATCATCTGCAAACTTAACCAATCTGCTCTCAATTTTCCTATCAAGGTCATTAATGTAGATGAGGGACAGCAGGGGCCCCAACACCGATCCCTGGGGGATGCCACTCCCCACCATACCTAGCTCAGATGAGATATCACTGACCACCATTCTTTGTGTTCTGTCCTGCAACCAGTTTTAAATCCACTTCAGAATACCTCCTGTAACTCCAATGGAGCTCGTTTTAAAAATTAGTCTCTTATTCGATACTGTGTCAAATGCTTTCTGAAAATCCAAGTACATGATGACATGAGCCCTGCTCTGGTCATAAGTCCTGGTGGCCTCTTCATAAAATTCCAGAGGATTTGTCAGGCATGACCTTCCCTTACGGAAACCATGTTGGCTATCCCTCAAGATATTGTTACGTTCAAGAAATAATTCCAGCTCATCTTTTATGATAGATTCCAATATTTTGCTCACAATGCAAGTTAACCCTCTATTAACCACCGTAGCATATCTGCTTCATAAAGTGAAAGGGCTAACAGCCTGGACACTCTGCTGGTTTTGTTTCTTATTGCCAAATAAATATTTGAGAATAACTTGAATGGTCCGGGAAGTTAAAATAAAAAAATAAAAAAAAGAAATATATTTTTAAAACTATTTGTTGCCAATATTGGCCCAAAATCAACATATTTGCCAAGGGAAATGATTTTTACTCAATTGGAAATGGGTTTGGTTAATAGAGGGTTAAACTGACTGGCCTGTAATTTCCTGGCTCAGTACAATCCCCTTTCTTATATTTTGGTATTATATTGCCCTGTTTCCAATCATTTGGTATTTCTCCAGTTTCTAAAGACAGTCGGAAGATGGCGTATAGCGGAAAATGAGCAGAGAAAGCGGCAATAAAGGGCAGGCAAACCATCCTTAAATATGGTGCCTTGTTTATGACTTGCCAATTGAGTGCCTGAAAGGAATCAGCTGAGCTGTCAGCTGATGTGGGAGTGGCTTGCGATCGGTACCATCACTAATGAAGGCAGGCTTTGTGATCTGGGTCTGACTCTGTGGCCTGCCTGAACTACCGCTGTGCTCAAATTCATTGCGCTACTCTTGATCTCCATGTTGATTTCTCTGTGTAAAACTGAACAAGACTGCGTACTTATTGCTCTGCACAGTTCTTGCACTTTAATATTCAATCCAATAAACTAACAGTTGTTTACCGCCCTACTTGATTTGTGCTGGTCAGATGAAGCACTATTGTCTTCATCATTAATCAGATTTTAAATTTCTTGCACTTCAATTTCTAGTATTCAATTTGAACCTTATGAAGGTTACACTCCTATACCTCTCTGTATCATGTGAACCTTGTAATGCTTTTTCAGTGCACTGAGGCAAGTGCACTAAAAAATGGAAAAGGTGGAACTGGATTCAGATGCGAAGATGGAATAGGTTTTATTTTGCCTTTTCTGAAGCTCCACAAAGGCAAAAAAAAGGCAAATGCACAAACAAACAGCAAATACGGTTCAAGGTACAAAAATGTGCTAAACTATAACTGGAGTAACAGCGCATTTAATATGAAAAACAAACAGAAAACATTCCAAATGCAGTTACAATATCGCGCTGACCGATGACTGAAGTAACAGCACATTTAGTTAAGGGTTTCTATAGTTGCACAAATTCACCATTTATAATGTCTACACAAGAGTAGCATAAGGATCCAGGCTTACGAGAGTTTGCGCTGAATGAGTGCAATGTCAAACATGGTTCAGAATATGGACAAGTTCACTCCAGTCCCTGTTTTTCAGGAGTTGCCTGAATTATACCATGTCCCAAAAGTTCATGCACCCCCATGGGAAACATGTCTGTCTCCAAAATAGGTTGCACCTGGTCAGCCAGGTTTTGTGAGGTTGTTTAATTAGCCCATCTGTTTGCGAGAGGCTGATAAATTTCTTTGTTGACTAAGGAACCAAGAGAGAACTGTCACTGATAGAACTTTTTTGGTCGTGCTGCCACGATGGCTAAACAAAAACCTGGAAAAGCTGCCTCAGGTCCGTGCTCAAGTCATTGCCTTGTGTTGGGCAGGGAAAACTTGCAGGGAGGTAGCTCAGGACCTTGACAGAACTATACAATGGGTGAAGAAGAGGTGGCAGGGGCGGCACGGTGGCATAGTGCTTAGCACTGTTGCCCCACAGCAAGGAGGTTGTAGGTTTGATTCTTTGATTCTATGCCATAATCACCCCAAGACACTGGGAAAACTGGGTTTTCTCTCATGAGTGCCCACTCCACTTATTTCCAGCTCCCAACAGCCAAAACGACTGCATCTACACTGACAATCGAAAGAAAGAGCCACCTTCTGAACAAGGCAAGTTCAGCGCCCACTGCATGGTCTGAGTACTCGGAGAAAACCCACGCAAACACAGGGAGAACATGCAAACTCCACACAGAAAGGCCCCGGCCGAATTCGGACCCACGCCCTGCCACCGTGCCACCCGAAATGATAATTGCTGTTATGCAGTTGCTGCACATGATTTCTTTCGACCAAACACTGCCAATATTTAGAGTGAAATGAAACGCTTCTTTGGTCTTGATCCTAACCTAACCTCCCTATGATACGGACTCTGGTTTTGGAAACGCCCATGGTGTTTCCCATGGCGCCATTTTTGGTGTTGAGCACGGCCATGATATTCGCCTTGGAACCATCTTTGGTCTTGAGCAGGACCTTCATGTTCTCCATGATGCCATCTTTGGTCTTGAGCAGGACCTTCAGGTTCTCCATGATGCCATGTTTGCTCTGGAGCAAGACCTTCATGTTCTCCATGATGCCATCTTTGGTCTTGAGCACGACCATGTTCTCCATGATGCCATGTTTGCTCTTGAGCAAGACCTTCATGTTCTCCATGATGCCATCTTTGGTCTTGAGCAGGACCTTCAGGTTCTCCATGATGCCATGTTTGCTCTTGAGCAAGACCTTCATGTTCTCCATGATGCCATGTTTGGTCTTGAGCAAGACCTTCATGTTCTCCATGATGCCATCTTTGGCATTGAGCACGACCTTCATGTTCTCTGTGATGCCATGTTTGGTCTTGAGCAAGACCTTCATGTTCTCCATGATGCCATCTTTGGCATTGAGCACGACCTTCATGTTCTCTGTGATGCCATCTTTGGTCTTGAGCAGGACCTTCATGTTCTCCATGATGCCATCTTTGGCATTGAGCAGGACCTTCATGTTCTCCGTGATGCCATCTTTGGTCTTGAGCAGGACCTTCATGTTCTCCGAGATGCCATCTTTGGTCTTGAGCATGACCTTCATGTTCTCCATGATGCCATCTTTGGTTTTGAGCATGACCTTCATGTTCTCCATCATGCCATCTTTGGTCTTGAGCAGGACCTTCATGTTCTCCATGATGCCATCTTTGGAATTGAGCACGACCTTCATGTTCTCCATGATGCCATCTTTGGTCTTGAGCATGACCTTGATGTTCCCAGTGGTACCTTGTTTGGTAAGGAGCACAGCCTTCATGCTTCCTGCGGTACTGTCTCCAGTTTTGAGCATGGCCTTGGCATTCCCCACGGTACCATCTTTGGTCCTGAGCATTGTATTGTTGTTCCCCAAGGTGCAATCTTAGGTGTCGAACCTGGTCGTGGTGTTGCCCATGGTGCTGTCTCTCGACCTTTCTGAATGATGGTCTCCAGGTATCTTCTGCCTTACGGACCTTCACGTCCTCACTGAAAGGAAGGGGTTTCGTTATCCTTTTCGTCTCTCTGGTGTGGACCTGCAATGATATTCCAGGACCAAAGACAGGGGTTAAGATGGAGGCTGCAGAGGCGAGGATGTTTATCCTAGTTCAAGGAGTCACCTATTCATGCTCATCAAGGGCTAAACACTGCCTGGTTTCCTCCCCCCCTTTACCTGGGAGTCGGGTGTAAAGACAATCTATAAATTAACTCCCTGGGAGCAAAGAAAACCACCTCCTTTGAAATTTTTGTAATAAGCTGATTTCTGTCATTATCATAATTAAAACCAAGATAAGACGCAAGTAGATTTCCTTTCGTGAAAAAAATTGCGCGGTGGGATGACAGTTACGCAATAAATGCAGACAGGTGTGTGAAGACGACCCAATCAGAACTATTCCTGAACCCCATAATCTCAGGCTAAGAGCTCTATTACCTGTCTCAGTTCCAAAAGATCCTGCAGCATTAGGCAAACTCTCGCTGTCAACTTTCTCTCCTGAAGGATCCTCTCAATTTTGCAGAAGTGCCTGTCCATTTCAGGCTGTAGATACAAAGGGTAAAGTGAAGTGAAACAAGCCTGTGTCCAATTAAGGCATCAGAGATGCAGCAGGCAGCATGACGTACCTTAAGCTCCTCAGAGTCCAGGATTGAGCCTGTGGTGGTTATCAATCGGCATAAACACTCCATCGCTTCTGCAGTGTTGGTGTCTAGGAACACGGTGACGCAGTCGAGGATGACACCATCATCCACCATTCCAAGCTTGTGCAGTTCTCCAAGGAACTTCATGCTTCCCACAGCCCGTTTTCGGTGGGCGGTGACCTTTGCCTCCAGCTCCCGCAACTTCTGTCTGTCTTCCCCCTGGATATAAGGTGAGGAAGTGGAGGCGAGATAAAGGACTGTTGTTACAGCACAGAAGAGGAATTCGATCGACAAACAACAAATGGTTCATCTACATTTGCGTGACTATGAATATGATTAGTGACGATTGACCTCGTAATGGACTTTGTTTATTACTCAGGCGACCTATCATGTAGCTCGAGTCAAAGTACCATTTCGTCTTTCGATCTATGATCCTTGTTGAGAATTGAAAATCATCTAGAAGCGTTTGGGCATTGCATCATGAAAACAAGACTATGTACGATGTCAGACCAGGAGATTCTGCAGGGCACCCTGCGTGAATGCCTACTTAGACTCTAGTTTACCTTGTACTTGGAGCTCGAGGAGAAAAATGCCATGCATTTCTGACAGGTATGCTCCCCTGCAGTTCATATTACTTTACGCATTTATCTCACAGCCTGGCATAACTTAACTTGGCATAATTCTGCTCTAAAGTCCATTTCCCCAACCCCACCCATGGTTACCTTTGCTGCACACTCGTCCTGCAATTCCCTCTCCTGGACAGCGCGGTCACAAACAACTTTTAAAACTTCCCTCTGGCAGAGATTGAGCATGAGTGACTTGAAGTTGAGGGGCAATGTTGGATCATCCCGGGGGACTGTGAGCTGTCAGGAAGAAAAGAAAAGAACAGGTCCCAGACTCCATTGAGGATTCATTGTACTTTGCATCAAATCCAGAATTTCTTTTGGCTCAGCCTTCCTCTGATTACAGGAAACCACTGAAACATTACTCTGCATATATGTTCCAGGCCGTTTTATCAACAGCAGAGAAGATATAGCCTGGATACATACTGGGGATGCTTCAGAGACGCTTACTAGGTGGTCTAGCATTGAGTTCGACTAGCTTGCTCACCTCCTTAAGTTCGCAGCACATCTTGGCGTAGGTGCTGGCGAGTTTCATCTCACTAATGGCCTTCTCCAAGACCATCTCACCAATGCCCACCAGCTGATCCTCGGTAGTTATGGAGAGCTCATTGATCTGTTTCGTGAGCCGCTCAATCTTTTCTGCCGTCAGCTTGTTTAGTATGCAGCGCATTTGGCGGAACAGCTCTTGGGTCACGGTCTCTTCAGGGTCTAAAAGGTGCAAAGATGTTTATCTTTGTTCAAGGTATCATTAAGTCAAGGTCATCAAGGGCTAAAAACAGCCTGGTTTCCATCCCGCCCTTTACCTGGGAGTCAGGTGTAAAGACACTCCATTAATTAACTCCCTGGGAGTAAAGAAAACCAGGTCTGGATTTGGATTAGAGGGACCAATTAGGTGACCCCTGTCCTAGTGTTTGTCTTCTCTTTGTGCGCTCTCTAGAACAGTCTAAACCAGTAATCATCAAATCTAGATCTCAAATCTAAATCTAGCCCTGGTTCTCTTTTCTCAGAGTTAATTAACTACTTGCTTGCGCAATTAAGTGCATCTGATTGCTAAGACTCTCCGCCTGACTCCCTGGTAAAAGGCAGGTTAAAAACCAGCAGCTCTCAGACCTTGAGGTGCATGATTTGATGATCCCTAGTTCAACGTCTAAAAAAAAGCTGATTTCTGTTTTAGTCATGATAAAAACCGAGATAAGAAGCTTGTGCAAATAGAGGGTATCGCCAATACGAAAAAACTGCCGATTTAGCACTTTCGGCAAAGTATCTTGCCACATCTGGAACTCACTCGCTTCCGCTACGTTGTTGATCTCACATTCATCGTTTACCTTCAGCAACCTACAGTTAATCACTGTACGCACACGTAGATATATACTGTCTTTGGGTCATTCCGTGTGGTTTCACCAGATGGTGGTTGCCACACCATTTTCAAATTAGTCTTAAATTTGTATGTCACTAGATAGTCACAGAAGTACTTCCTATGCAAAATTGTAGGCCTGTAGCTCAAATAGTTACTGAGTTGTGGGGGTCTGAAATTTTCAAGTAATTGGGCTATAAATAGCCAAGAAAAGCCGCACCAGGGTTTTTTGCATCTTTAAGGTGTTAATTCTCAGCCTCTAGACATATCAGAGAGCTGTAAGTTGGTATACAAGGCCTCTGCATGTAGCTAGTGCTCCACAAACATCCCCACGTGTTTCCCTACACTCTGCAGGCCATGGGGGCTTGCTAAAAATGCCAAAAATTAAGAAAAACCTACTCGCGAGTGGGGTTTGGGGCCTTAAAGGTACTAGAAATACTGCACAGAAGTGTTCTGATACCCCTGGGTTCCATTGTACACAAACTTGTGTGATAACTTAGCAAACTGGAGCTTTTCTGGAGCTGTTTTTGGTGACAAAAATCTCCATGTGGGACAGGTGCCAGAGACCTCAACTTTTTCTAAAAGACAGTTCCATTTGTCTTCTATCACTGTACAAAAAAGCAGCAGGGTTATATTTGTAGTTACTGAGATATTCTTACTCAAAATGGCATGGGTGATGCCAAAATCGTTTTTTTGCATTTCAGTGTTAGAAGTTGAGACACATGTATTAACGACCACTCCAGTGATAGTTTCAAGCACTTGTTTTACCAAATTTATTATTCTCTTTTCAGCAACTAATTGGTGGAGGTATGTACATGTACTTTCAAGAAAATATTCCAATTTTGTAATAATTGCATCTATAAAATTAGACCCACACCTCACACAACCAGAAGAGCAAGACAATACAAGCTTGACTCAAAAGCAAGAAAAGAAGTTGAAAAGTCATTTCAGAGCTTCTTATCTAACAAACTAACATAACTTAGGAACAGATTATTTTGCTTGTGAGATGACATTGTACAATTAAATTTAACATGTTTAATCCCACTGCACTGATACTGTAAAATTCAAAATTATTGTTGCTATTTTAAAATTAATCAATCATGAAAATTCAAGTTAGTACATGAAATTTGCATACGTATGTGCATGTTATAATTACATGTATGTACATGTACATGTATGCATTGCAAATCGGTGTCAATATATCTTCAGGGATAACTCTAAGCTAGAATTAAGAAAATATAGCATGCACATCCACTCAACTGAGGTGCAGGACAATGTGAAAATAAGCAAAGAGATAAATGGTAACGTCCGCACATAAAGACAATGCTCCCCAAAAAATTTATTCTGTCGTCAACGTTTCGATCAAAAAGTGATCTTCATCAGATCTTCATCTTCATCTCCTAATGAAGATCACTTTTTGATCGAAACGTTGATGACAGAATAAATTTTTTGGGGAGCATTGTCTTTGTGTGCGAACGTTACCATTTCTCTCTATGCCCCTAAGCTAGACCTTGTGACACAAAAAGGGCATTATACTTTTTGAAAGTAGTCATCTTTAACAATTAACATTTCAAAAAGAACAAAATATACGTAATACTGCCATTGGAATGACTACTAATACTTGAATCCCAATTTAAAGTACTGAAAAGCAAAAAACTATTTTGGCATCACCCATGCCATTTTGAATAAGAATATCTCAGTAACTACAAATATAACCCTGCTGCTTTTTTGTACAGTGATAGAAGACCGATGGAACTGTCTTTTACAAAAAGTTGGGGTCTCTGGCACCTGTCCCACATGGAGATTTTTGTCACCAAAAACAGCCAATTAAAAATCTCGTCCAACTTTGGGAGCTCATATTTTCCATACTGAGGTACCTAGAATGCTCCAGTTTGCTCAGTTATCACACAAGTTTGTGTACAATGGAACCCAGGGGTATCAGAACACTTCTGTGCAGTATTTCTAGTACCTTTAAGGCCCCAAACCCCACTCGCGAGTAGGTTTTTCTTAATTTTTGGCATTTTTAGCAAGCCCCCATGGCCTGCAGAGTGTAGGGAAACACCTGGGGATGTTTGTGGAGCACTAGCTACATGCAGAGGCCTTGTATACCAACTTACAGTTCTCTGATATGTCTAGAGGCTGAGAATTAACCACTTAAAGATACAAAAAACCCTGGCGAGGCTTTTCTTGGCTATTTATAGCCCAAATTCAGAAAATTTCAGACCCCCATAACTCATTAACTATTTGAGCTACAGGCCTACAATTTTGCATAGAAAGTACTTTTGTGTATCTAGTGGCATGTAAATTTGAGACTAATTAGAGAATGGTGCAGCATCACTCCCAAGGAATATCTGGTCCTTTCACTTGGAATGACCCCATTGTGCGTATAAGTCTCTCATCCAGGGGTATTTCTGAAGTTTTCTCCGCTTATGTTCGTTCGACGAACACATTGCAGCTTCACAGTAATGACCACAGTTCTGTTACTGTTGGGCTCTGCAGAGACCGGAAGCGACTGGGTTACCAAACTATCCCATAATGCAGCTGAAACAGGGCACGAATGCAACATCCGGGCATTTTTTTCGTACTGGCGATACCCTCAATTGGGAAAACTAATGCAACTGTTTGTCACAATCCCTGCATTCATTAAACTGTCTATTTTTAATTCAAGGAACAGAATGCAAACAGTTACAATGCATTACGCAAGTTCCTGTGTATAAATACGCAGCTAGTACAGAAATTATGAATGTGGACTAAATATTTGGGATCACTAGTATAATATTTATTATTAATTTCAGGTTACCTAATAACCAGTTATGATAACTATATTATTGGACTGAAAGGTAATGCTTAAAATTACAAAACAAATAATGATGATCATAATAACAATCATTATTAATTGCTGGTGACCTGATAACTAGTTAGGATTACTAGTAATACATTGCTAGTCAAAGCTTATAATCACAACAATGATAATCTTGGAAATAACTGTGATAAGCAGCCAGTTGTCTGACAAGTTAGAATCAGCAATTAGAATGCTAGCTCATTGCTACTTACCTGACAGCTGTCATTCTCTGGAGGAGATCTAGTATCGGATTGCTGTAAATGCTTCTATTATCTATAATTATAAAAGCGAAGTGGCCGGACACGCTCTCATACACGCACGCACGCACGCGTGCAAAGTGCACTTCGCCATTATAATATAGATTATGATTTTTATCACTTTTACTCAGTCTAGAATGAGTTCTCCACATCTGAGGCCGGGGTGTAACAGTAACGCGCATTGTGGCACATGTTTGAGAAATACGCTATGCTGATAAAAGTAGATTTATTTTGATTGAATTAGAAGTTACCTGATTGTATGCAGGAGGGGCGGAGCCACGGGTGGTGCTGGAGCTCCTCCAATGAAGCTCGAAGCTCCACCTCAGGTGCCAGGCATCTCTGCATGAAGTCCACCAGCGCTGTACATGACAAAACCCTCGCGATTAGACAGAGCTGACCCAAGGAAGCCCGAATTTTAGATATTTGCACACAGACTCCAAAAGCTCCTGCAGACTGCACTCACGTGGGGACAGCTCTTCTGGGTAGAGGATGATGCCCATAGTGTTAGGGTCTCCAAGTGTGTCGTAGGGGAAGTATCCACACACTATGTTGTACAGTGTGACCCCCAGTGACCACACTGTGGTGGGACCAGCCTGGTAGACCCAACTCCTGAACCACTCCGGCGGTGCGAATACCAGTGTACCTAAGACAGGCAAAAGTACTGTCACCTACTGTATGGCAGTCCTGATATGAATATAAATTCAAACCACAGCACAGAGCATATAACTGAAGACCACAATGGAAAAATGATCAGTCACATTTTCACGTTGTGGAGAAATGATGAATTACAAATTCAATATCACAAAGTAAGAAACAAAGTGCTGAAAAAATATTAAATATTACAATAATGGATAAAATATGTAAAAATGCAAAATTTTCCTTTGTGGTCTTCAGTTGAAAACATTGATCTGCACGTCGAAGTTTGTGTGTATTTCACTTCACTAATTTACAAGTAGAGAAGAGGGGACTCGCTATAATTTACTCTGAACGTCCTAAACGCTGATTAAAACCAGTAAACCTCCTCACTTACCAGCAAAGGAGGTCTGTGGAGTGTTCGTCCAGTGTGTCCCAAGTCCAAAATCGATCAGTGTGACACGATTCGTGTCCGTGTTAATCAGGATGTTCCCTGGTTTGACGTCTCGATGGAACACCCCTGAATGCTGGCAGTGCAGGAGAGCGTCCAGGAGCTGCTGGGTCACGACCCGAGCCAGCTGTTCATCCAGCTTATTTTCAGGCGAGCAGAAATTGGAAAGATCTCGGCAGGGCTCGGGCCGCTCAAGCACCAGCATGTAATATTCTGGTGCGTCGAACCACTCATAGAGCCGAAGAACGTTGGGGTGTCCGTTGTTGTGGTTCACTAGGCTCATGATCTGCACCTCCCAAGGAGTCTGAAGAGAAAGTGAGCAAAATGAGCAGAGAGGGATTATTATCAGGCTCTAGGGGCAGTTCAGTTCGAGCTGGGTGAGATATAATGTGCCATTACCCACCAGCAGATGAGCTGTACTGTGCTGTTTTCTATTAGCGGGGTGAGGTAAGTAGACTCGACAGTGAATAATGAAAAATGCCACTTTAGATTTTGGACAAACAGATCAAAATGAGACAAACATCTTTCTATTCAAGAGTCATTTTTCGGTGTTACTCACCCCAAACTGGTCCCATTCTGTCTTCGCCACCAATTTCAGGGCGACCTAGGGAAAGCGTCATGAGATTAAAAGGTGCAAATGCAACTCTGCAAACTACTTGTGCTTTGACTGAAGAAATGAATGATGTAATGACATAGATCACTGGCTGCATCCCATAATTTGTTGAACACAATACACAATATAATGTGCAATAGGAGCCTCCATTTCTAGAGTTCATCCCACATGGGTAGAAACACACTCAAATTAACCCCTCTACCAGTTAAAAGACAGTAATCTCACTATTGGCTTGCTGGTAGAGTGACTGACCTATAAATTATGGTGCGCACATTGTATCTAATAATACAATCAACTGTACAAACAGAGCAGTGTGGAATTCATGTTTTGTTTTACCATGAGGCACAAGATTGATGAAATATTACCAACATAAAAGGATATGTCTCAAGAAATATAAGATAGAAAACATATTTTAAAATACAATTTTTAGATACCAGAAGTCACCATCTCTATGAGTTAAAATACTTCACAGGATGCATCTCCTCATCAGTGATAAGGTAAAAAACAAAATCATGAGAAGTTTGATCTGAGATGTTACTGCAAGAGAACAGAAGGAGTCCTCAAATCATAGTTTTAAAGGCGGCATCTTACAGGCAGTCCATCGTAGATGCGTTTGGCTCCAAACACTGAGCCGCATCCGCCCTCTCCCAGTCGAGATTCGATTGCGTAGTAATCATGAGGACGACCTACAACACAAACCAAGTATTGAATCCACGCTAAAAGAATTTTACAATTGTCCACTAGGTTGTGCCCAAAGCCCTCAAACCGATGTTTTCATCCTTACCTTCCCGTCTGCGCGCCCAGCCGGTCGCGAGGGGCAAGTCGATATCCGCTGGCCGTTGCTTATCCATTATCGGTACAAATGCCCTGTAAAAATATTTACTTTTATAGTTTCTTTAGTTATAGTTATTATTATTGTTATTACCACAGCCCCATTATCAGAGGAGTTGAGAAGGTGTATAAAATATAACTAAAACCGAATGCAATGATTAGCAAATCATTGAAACCCTGTATTTTATTGAAAATAGAGCAAAGACAACATATCACATGTTGAAACTGAGAAATTTTGTTTTTTGAACAGCATCTGCTAATTTTGAATTTGATGGCAGCAACACATTTCACAAAAGTTGGGACAGGGCTACAAAAGACAGGAAAAGTGGAATGATGCCAAAAACAAAAATACTCCTGGTGGAACATTTCACTGCAAATAAGGTTGATTGGCAACAGGTCAGTAACAGGATTGGGTTTAAAAATTATTTCAGACCTAAGGATGGCAACGGCTGCACCACTCAGGGAGAGACTGCATGGGCAAATAGTTCAACTATCTAACATTATGTTTCTCAGTGTGAAATTGCGAGAAATGTGGGGAATTCATCATCCACAGTACATATTATCAAAAGATTCAGAGCATCCAGAGAAATCTCTGTTCACAAGGAGCAAGACTGAAAACCAGTATTGAAGGGCTATGATCTACAGGCCCTCAGACAATACTGCCTTCAAAGCAGGCTGGATTCTCAGGTGAAAATCATTGCATTGACTCAGGAACACTTCTGTAAACCACTGTAAGTGAACACCATTTGTCCCTGCATCCACAAAAGCAAGTTAAAACTCTGCCATGCAAATATTATACCAAGACCCAGAAATTCTACGGCCTTCGCTGGGCCCGAGGTCATTTAAGATGGACTGAAGCGAAATGGGAAACTGTCCCATGGTCTGACCAATCAAAAATCTGACATTATTTTGGGAAATGACAAAGGCTGTGTCCACCTGGCTAAAGAGCAGAGGGACCATCCAGCTTGTTATCAGTGCACAGTTCAAAAGCCAGCATCCATAAATAGTATGAGATGCATTACTGCACATGGCATGGGTAATCTGCACATCTGTAGAGACACCATTAATGTTAAACAATACATACAGGTTTTGGAGTTTCATATACTACCGTACAGACATCTTTGACAGTGAAGACCTTGCTAATTTCAGCAAAACACAATATTCGGCACGCATTACAACATGACTGCGTAGCAAGAGAGGCTTTGAGTGCAAAACTGGCCTGCCTACATTATGAAAAAAAATTACAAAGGAGTCTACGAAGAGTCACAAGCCTATATCAAGAAAAAATAGGAAAACATTTTGCATTCAAAACTATCGTAGTTGGTCAACTCAGTTACTAAATCCTATCAGAGTATTGTTAAAAGAAAAGGTGATGCAACACAGGGATAAACATTGCCCCCGTCCCAACTTCCTTGAAACATGTTGATGCCATAAAATGCAAAATGAGCAAATATTTTTCAATGAACATTGATATTTCTCAATTTAAGTAGTTTAAGCGCCTGGGTGCATGTGGTATACCGTAGCCTAATAAGCGAGCAAACTAGCCAGCTAGCTTGCTACACTGGCGTGCTCACAAATCATTAAACAGTTTGTAATCACTTTAACTCCCCAGCTAGCTAGCGATTATTATAATAAAACCAAACTGTTCCCTTATAAGCATGTTAGCTAGCAAGCTCGCTACCCTAGTGTGCTAATTAGTCATTAGACAGTTCATTATCATTTTAGCAAGTTAGCTAGCTTGCGATTATTATTGTAGAAGCGAACTGATACCTTATTAGTAAGCTATGTCGCTACACTGGCATGCTAACAAATCATTACAGAGTTTGTTATTACTTTAGCTGGCTAGCTTGCCCTTATTACAGTAAAGGTGAACTGTGGCCTTATTAGCAGGCTAGCTAGCTCGGTACTTCAGTGCACGTGAACGATTGTATAATGACAGCTCACGTCTGTAATAATCATTTCATTTAAATGCTATGATTTGGCTTATTTATTTCTGAGAATACTTCGTGCCTTTGCAAATCACATAGATGACTCAAATGATGCAATTCATGCAAACTAACGCACAATATGCGACAAAAGTCAGGGGGACCAAATTTTATGGGGAGACCAGATTTTACACAACACTGGACACCGCATTTACTTCATTTACATACAGCAAATCGGAATCAAATTTTGTGTCCGGCCACAAAAAATTGGCCTAGAACCTACCCAACAAACGCTGTGGTTAGCTAGGTAGCGGTAGCACTTATTTGTCAAAGATACAGTAACGTAACACATTCCATAATTTGTTGGGGACAAGGGAACATACTAAGGCATGATAACTGCATAAGACTGCAAGCTGGCTAACATGCGTTCCTAGCAAGAGGACAAAAAGCTGAGGGCAATTATTGGGGGGTAGACCAGCTAGCTAGGGACAGGGGCCTGTTTACCATGGTGTAGCATCCCCTCTTCTTTTTAACACAGACTGGAGGCGTCTTGGCATTGAGGAGACAAGTTTCTTGAGTTTAGCCATTGGAATTTGATCCCACTCTTGTTTCATACAGGCTTCCAGCTGCAAGAGAGTTTTGGGCTTCTTTTGACGGACTTTGCGTTTAAGTTGACCATAGACATACTTTTTGTATAAATATGCCAAATGTTCTCAATCGGTCAAGATCAGGACTGCAGGCAGGCCAGTTCACCACACGGACTCTTCTACTACGAAGCAATGCTGTTGTAATAGCTGCAGTATGTGGTTTTGCATTGTCCTCTGAAATAGTCAAGGCCTTCCCTGGAAGAGATGTCATCTGGAGGGGAGCATATGTTGCTCTAAAACCTTTTTATACCTTCCAGCATTCATGGTGCTTTTTAAAACATGCAAGCATCCCACACCATATGCACAATGCATTCCGATACCATCAGAGATGCTGGCTTTTGAACTGAACGCTTATAACAGGAGGGGTGGTCTTTAGATGTAATACAATCATTCGATTGCACTGAAGTAACAAGTTATCTAGCTTGCTAACATGGCCACAGTTTGCATTTACTCTAAGTGCAAGCTAGCCAGCTAAAGTGATGATTAGTTAGCATGCCAGTGTAGCAAGCTAGCATACTGATAAGGTAGCTAAAAGTTTGCTTCTACTATATCGCTAGCTAGCTAACAAGCTAAAATATCAACGAACTGTTCAATGACTAGTTCGCACACCAGTGTAGCAAGCTAGCCAGCTAACATGCTAATAAGTAGTGCTGTTACGGTCGATACCGCGGCTTCGGAGCCTGTATCAAAGATGTGAAGCACCTCCGAACGGAGCTCCGTGTCGAGGCTTGTATCGTCTCGGCGAAATGACGTCAGTCAGTCAGTCGACTATAAAATCTCCCAGTTCTCTTCTGCAGCTCGTGGGTTGTCAGTAGTTGAGGTTTGTCAGTGCGGTTTGCGAGTTTGTCATTGCGTGCGATGGAGCCAGCGAGAAAGAGAAAGTTGTTTCCCGTTCGGGAATACTTTGATTTGATTTCACCGAATAAGGTCGCTTAGTGAGGCTATTAGGCCAAATTGTTCGACTATTATGTGACGTCATATTTTGAAACCTTTTCAAATAATTTCCAATACATAATGAATTCCCTTAATTTGATAGTTTTCCATTTTTAATATTAGGGGAATCGCTCATTATTTTTGAACAAAAATACAAGGCTCTTTGTTTCACATGCACATTCACTGGCCTCTGTCCTGTCCCCGAAAGTATCTTTCAGTTTCGTTGTGACATAAAATAAAGTATTTTGACCACATGTTGTTTTGCATTTATTGATTCTGCCACTTTCGTGATAAAGGCTCATGCTTGACTACCATTTCCTTCGAAGCGCAATTCGTATGTGTTTTTATTGACCAATAGGGGTCTCTAGAGTACATTTGAAACATCAAGACATGAACCACACTTCAACACATCTGGCTGGAAAGCTTCAACGCTTCATGAAGCTTCATTTCACCAGCACTACTAATAAGGTAACAGTTTACTTCTACTACACTCCTGAACAAAATCTTAAGACCAGGGAAAAAATTACAAGAACTCATATTTTGCACTGGTGAATCATAACCAGGTTGTAAGCTGTGCTTCAAAGCGCAAAAAGAAGAAACTGGAGCAAGAGACAAAGAACAAAAAGTAGTCAATTTATTGAAAACTGTATTTAAACTGAAACAGCCTGTTCATCAGCCGATCAAAAGTTTAAGACCATTGCCCCAAAAAACAGAACTAAAGAGCAAAAAAAGGATTCAGTACTGAGTAGCCCCACCATTCTTGTTGATTACTTCAAAAATTCGTTTGGGCATGCTTGATGCAAGTGTTTCCAGGAGGCTGGTGGGAACATTGCTCCATGTGGTGAAGATGGCTTCACGAAGTGCATCCATAGTCTGGAACTGAAGCCCATTTCTGTAAACTTCCCTTGCCATCCATCCCCAAACATTCTCAATGGGATTTAGATTAGGGGAACAAGCAGGATGGTCCAAAAGAGAGATGTTATTCTCCTGGAGGAAGTTCTTTGTCAGACGGGCGTTGTGAACTGTAGCGTTGTCCTGTTGAAAGACCCAATCATTACCACACAGACGTGGGCCCTCAGTCAAGAGGGATGCCCACTGCAACATTTCCACATAGCCAGTCGCTGTTTGACGCCCCTGCACAACCTGAAGCTTCATTGTTCCACTAAAGGAAAAAGCACCCCAGATCATGATGGGACCTCCTTCACTGTGCCGTGTTGAGAAAATCTCCGGTGTGATCTCCTTGTCATGCCTGTAACGTTGTAATCCATCAGGACCATCCAGGTTAAATTTTTTCTCATCAGAGAATAAAATCTTCTTCCACCTCTCAATGTCCCATGTTTTGTGCTCCCTTGCAAAGTCCAAACGCGCAAGTTTGTGGCGCGGGAGGAGGTGTGGCCTGGGAATCCGTTTTTTGTTCTTAAAGCCCTTCTCTCGCAGATGCCGTCTTATGGTTATTGGGCTGCAGTCAGCGTCAGTAAGGGCCTTAATCTGGGTTGAAGATTGGCCCGGGTCTTCACGGACAGTCCGTAGGATCCTCCGGCTCAGTGCAGGTGAAATTTTTTTGGGTCTACCGCTTGACTTTTTTGTCCCATAACCCTCAGGATCTTTTAGGAAATTTAAAATCACTGTTTTACTGCGTCCAACCTCGGCAGCGATGGCACGTTGCGAGAGGCCTTGCTTGTGCAGCTCAACAATCCTGCCACATTCAAAGTCAGACAGCTTTTTTGCCTTTGCCATCAGGAGGTCATGACAGTGCAAATGCATAAAAGAAAATGACATGGAGGCCAGATTTTTGCGCAGATTTTGACTTTTTAAGGCCATGGTCTTAAACTTTTGATCAGCTGATGAACAGGCTGTTTCAGTTTAAATACAGTTTTCAATAAATTGCCTACTTTCTATTCTTTGTCTCTTGCTCCAGTTTATTCTTTTTGCACTTTGAAACACAACTTACAACCTGGTTATGATTCACCAGTGCAAAATATGAATTCTTGTAATTTTTTCCCCGGTCTTAAGATTTTGTTCAGGAGTGTATAATAATCACTTGCAAGCTAACTAGCTAAAATGCTAAGAACTGTTAAATGACAAGTTTGCATACCAATGTAGCAGGCTAGCCAGCTAACACGCTAATAAGGGAACAGTTCTACTAAAATCGCAAGCTAGCTAGATAGCTAGCCATAGTGATAGCGAAATATTTAATGATTAGCTAGGACATCAGCGTAGCGAGCTAGCTGGCTAGTTTGCGAATTAGGCTACCGTATGCACGCAGCCACAATTAAATTAATTAATTGAATTGCACTATTTCAACAGTGAGCTATCCAATAATCTTGCAAGACTTGTGATTTGATGTGTGTAGTCACGTGAGGGGACCACATTTGGGGATCAGAGTTTACACACACCAGAACTCTGGTGCAGAATTAATTTCGCTGGCAGCCATATTGTTTAACTAATGGCGGTCATAATCAATCAGGTCCATCCCTGATGAAATAGCGACCTAATCTCAAAATTTCAGAGATACCCATTCATTACTTTTTTGTTATCTTGTTCACAAGCAAACAAACAGATAAACCAATGACATATACCTCCTGCCAGTTACGATTGGCGGAGGTCCATTAATGAAAATTTATTCGTTTTCACAATCCCAGGTAGGTTGTGCATCACGACTTGGTTGACCATGACTTATTTTAAGCAAAAACTTCACTTCATTAATCGCTAATTGAGATGGCAAACAGCCTTAAATGCAAATATTCTTAGAGAACATGTAGCCTTCTCATGAAATTTAGGCTAAAATAGTGGCATTTGGATAATTCAAACTTTACATTACAATTAAGCTTTATATTATTTTCATATAAGTGAACGAACAAAACTCACGTATATTAATTCCAGAATTAAGTCCACTTGAACTGAAGCCTTGCTTGAATCGCAGATCGTAACGATGCTCGCTAACTAACACTCGTAAAATGAGTTCTGAACTTGCCTCTTTACTGACAGCTGCTTAAATACTGCACTAATGCGTCGTAGAAGGGAACTGTTCTTCACAGACACAGCGATTGTGATGTCACAGAAAATTAGGCGTTCGATCAGCTGAGAGGTACCGTGAGGGGGGGCGCGTCCTTTTCTTAAACTCTAATGGACAACTAAGCAGCAATGGCGGAGTCAATGTCAGTAGCTGATGACTAGTCGCGCCGATGCGTCTTGGTGGACTAGAGGGTGTATTATGCATGCAACACATCTAAATCGCATTTCAACGTACTGTAAAGCATTTTACTTAGGGGATAAACCTAGTTTTTTCGAAGACGAGGTATTTATCGTAGGATAGATATGCGCATTTCCACGTATCTAGCCTACGATAAATACTGAGTGCCCGAAATAAACTGACGGTTTATCTGCATTCTACCATGACTATTGACAACACCCTTACGAAAATACTGGCGCGCTACCAGTGTCACACAGTTCTATAGCTCGCTAACGAGTATGATAGTGAACGCATGAAAGAGAACTGCAGCCTTTTTAGCTCGCTAGCCAATTGGCTATGTAGCTAAATACATTGGCGCGCTAGCTATACTATCGCTAACTAGCTCGCTAGCGAGTAATGCTGCATTCGGCAACGCGTCAACGAGCCGTGCTATCGAGACACGACCGGTGTCCGTTTTTTTTACTTCACGACCTCACTGTCCGAAGGATCCTTCCTCGTACATTCGACTTAATTCATGACACGACAAGTGTTTTCCAGTGTTACCGAAAGCAGCATTAGACTGTACGCAAACTACAGCCTTATTTTGTCGGCGTGATCATGACGAGGTCTTGACCCAGTGCGAGGTATTTTACCGGTGAATTGATACCTGGTGTGACCAATCAAAATGCAGAATTCGCTGGAATGAATGGTAGAATGGATTATGAACCGCGGATAAATTGTAAGTTTGCTTAGCCAAGGATTCAGACATGTTAGTTTAAGACAGGAAGACATCGCCAACGTTTACCACGAATAGCATATTCATTGTTAATTCCGTTCTTTCAATGCAACGCAATGCAAGTTTGAGCCGCATGCTTTTCATAGCCTATTTCACGGCCAAGTGACACTTTTTTCCACTCATTACCGAGAGTAATTTTGAATAACGTCGATTTAAATCAAGCATACGCGTCCAGATGAATGACTGTCGTCTTACCTAATCGGGGAGAACAACACCTGTTAAGTGTGGAGTGCTCTCGAAGAGAACATTTTGTTAGTCATGAAAATGACTGAGAACAGGTCAGGACTAATAATTGTTTGAAACGGATGTTTTGTCCACCCTAATTCTCAGTTCTAGGCAATTTAGCCTTTGAATTAATCGCTGTTAGATCACTTGTTGAGAGTAACCACGTCTTCAGTTGCCGATTACAATCATTTTAAAACGCGTCAATAAAGAAAAATAATTGAGAACTAGCCCGGAATATCCTAATTGTCATAAAGGGACGTGTCTGTGCCACCCCAATTCCCATTTCTATCTCCGCCACTGAACACAAGTGACAACCCAAGCAGCAAAACACGTTATTTGAACCAAACTGAACGTTTTTTTAAGGTGTCATTTGGGTGTCAAATAAAACCTACGTGTACAACACGTTATTTGAACGTTTTTTCTAACACGTGAGATAAATAACCTGTTAAGAACGTTCATTAAACGTTTTGATTTGGTGTCAAAAGACACGTGAAAATACCAACGCATCCGAAACGAAATTCGAACTTACAACTCTGGTGTCAAAAGACACGTGTTTTTAAAAAACTGATCTGACACGAAACTCGAACGTACAAAACTCGTGTCAAAACGTTTTTTTTTAAACTGACTTGGAACCAAATTTGAACGTACAAATCTGGTGTCAAAATACACGATAAAAAAAACTGATCTGGCACCAAATTCCAATCTTCAAATCTGGTGTGAACTTTCATGAAACTTTTGCATCTCACACACGGCCCTGCTGAATCCCAGCGTGCTTTTGTCCCAGGCAAATGAATCTGCTGCATGGTCCCGTGCATCCGGTCCTCAATAATAATAAAAGATCCCTGATTGGTCACCTGTAATATTGAACCTGGACCAACAATTAGGTAGCCTGTACGTGTGTGATATATCTGTATACTATCTTGTCCTTTACCACCTGGGGCCATGTTGGAAATTAGTCTTTTAACGCTTTTGCATTCAATCCCTTGGATACCACTTTGTCTTTCTATATCCATAAACAAACCAAACCAAACTTAAATCCTATATCATTAATAACTTTGTGATATCAGATTGACCAATAAGGCAATGTTACAAGTGGGCGTGCACCTGCATTTTACCATACTTATTGCAATGCTCAGTTTTTTTTCCATTGAAGTTTACACCACAATATCTGAAATGTGACAAAACAGCAATAAAGCTGAAAAAGTGAATACATGAAGTCAGTGACTGAATGAAACAAGAAAACAGTTTTATTCAAGTGCATTTAAACATTTATTTAACATATTTATATATTTTAAACGCCACATATTGTGATAGTGCTTCATAGGGGGGTGGGGAAAAAACTTCAGTCTATGTTGTTGTATACAAAGCATTGTATACAAAGCGTTCCCAGGCAAAACTGTTCTCTCTGCTAGTTCCTCAGTGGTGGAATGGCCTACCACAAGCCACCTATCATCCTTCAAGAAATGAGTAAAAACCCATCTGTTCCGTGATGCTTTTGGTGTATGATAATGTTATGTACTGTACTATTCCTGCATGATGTAATGATATAAAAAAAAAAAAAAAAAAATTTGTCACTAACAATACTTGGCTTGTATTCTTACTTCTCTGTATCCTTACTGCATTGTATGCTGTTGTTTGTGTCCTCGATTGTAAGTCGCTTTGGGTTTAAAAAGCGTCTGCCAAATGCAAGGTAATGTAATGTATACATACTGAAGTAAAACATGCAGTGAAATTAGAACAGTCATATGTAGAGAAATCAGTGAATCAGAAATCAGTAATTTTATTTAATCCCAGTCTTAAAAAGCTGGATGACTATTTACTGCATGTGGTTTTGGACAACTGGTCCAGTAGGGCTAATTATAAAAAGTATCAACTGCCATACTTGATGCCCATGTGGAATGACATAGTTTGTCTAGCTATGTAACAGTCATGTATGCATATAGACAGGAAATTGGCCACACTATCTGGGGGCAAAAACATGTTTTCTGAACAAGGCCCATTGTTGCATATATTGTATAGCAATTGTGCCCAACTGCGTCCAAAGAGACACTACTGAACACACTACCTACTGGAACTTTCTTAAGCAGATCCCAAGCCAGTAGCACCTGTGAATTTTCAGGTATGGTGCAAAATCTCAGAAATTGGAAGCAAACTGTATGTTTATGACCATTTTAACTTGTTTACGCATTCTCCCTATAAAGAGGAAATCTCCAGTGAGTTCAGCATCCTCCAGCATGTCCATGGTAGTCTTCATCTTCTGCGACCTCTGAAGGCCAGGTACTATGCACGTCGGTTTCTCCTGTCTTGACACACACAGAACAAAAACACACTGACATAAGACAGCAACTCAGACCAGCTGTACAAACAACACAAAACGGAAACGTAGTTTTGCTGAATAAATGTTATATATGCATGTTTATATTTTTCCCTATTGTTAATAGTGTTATTTGTCTGCCAATTCGTGAAATTAAAGCAGACTTAATCATGTAGCCTACAACGCGCAGCTTTTAGAACGCCGAGTTGCAGAGTTCGAGGGGCGGGTTTACACAGGCTAGGCCCACCACACGATTCTATCCAAAAGAAGGTGGAAAGGATAAGTGCTTCATAACATTTGACCATATTCTGGTCAAACTTCTGGAACCGTCATCACCAGGTCGTGCAAGCAGGACGAGGGAAATATACAACCTGTCTGCTGAAGTCATGGACTTCATAGAGGAGAAACATATACTCCATATACCTCCTGATGAAGCTAAGTGAGTGATGAAGTGATGTAAAAATGTCAAGGAATACCGACTGGAGTTCACAAATGAGTTATTATTTTTGTCCCAGTTGTGTTCTGTGGTATTTACACAGCATGCTATTTACAAAAAAATTCTGCATTTTGAAACATTTAAGTTTAAGTCTCTTTTCCATGAACTTAAATGTTTCAAAATACAGACACTTTTTTGTAAATAGCATAAATGAATAACTATGTCTTAACGGTCTCTTTTCCATAAACTAAAATGTTTCATACTTCGTTTTTACAAATAATGTTTGTTTTTGGAAACATTTTAGTTTATGGAAAACAGACTGTTAAGATGTAGTTATTCATTTATATGACCATTTCATATGATGTCAGTTCGTTCAATAAAGGTGTTAAGCAAGAAGCCATTGACTTGACTGGCACGTGTTATTCCTTATCATCAAAGGGCTCGCGCTCACCTGTGCAGTATAAGACTTGTAACTAAGTGACAGTTTAACAGTTGGTTATCGAGACGGAGACGGTGAAGTTGTTAGAGCGAGAATAGCGGTTTTTATATAGTGATTACAGATAGTAATTATAGTGTATATATTTAGTATTAGTTTTAATCAGTAGTTAGTCATTGGATAGTAATTAGATTTAGTAATTTGTAGTTTTTGAATTCCTGTGTTTAGTGTAGTTTTGTCTTAGTGTTTTTAATTCTTGATAGCTGTACATATTAGTTGTAAATATTAGTTTTAGTAATTTAGCAGTTGTAGTATTAGTTGTGTACTTTTGTAGTTGTAGTATTAGTTGTTAGTGTACTTTTAGTGTAGGCCGAATAGTGTGTAGCTTTTTTACATCGATTAGTCACCGAGGTGAGTAAAAAATTAATCACTCATTTTGTCTAACTAAAAAGAATGCGATGACGTTATCAAAGTTAAGGTTTTGAAAACCTATATTTAGATAGGTGATAAAACTATTGTGTTCACTTGGATTTCGAAAATTACCACCTATAATTAATTATTCACAGTAATCCGATATTGTCTCTATAAACATATAAGATGTTCACAGCGATAGCCACCATTGAATCAGCGCGTTCGTTGGCGGTTAGCCAACTGTGTATGCTAGCCTGACTAGCTAACGTCAGGCAAAGAGGGCACGCGCGCACCCCGCCTTTCACCCGTACACGTTCGATCCAAGCCGTAGACATACTGAATATCGACGGCTTTGCGTTCAACAAATCTGCTTGTTTCCCAGCCATCCTGCCTGGCTCCCTTACAATGAAAAACGGCTTGAATCAAAAGCCCAAAATAAGTGGTAGTCCTACACAACAGAACACAGATGAAGCCACCGACTATCAAAGGGGTAAATGGCTATCGGAGCCACCCCGTGGACATGTCGGTCCATACTACGTTGTTATCGGATGCTTAAATGTCCTACTTAAGCTTATGAAAATGAACCTACCAATCTGAAACCTGCCACTGTCCATCATCCATCAACCTGTACAACACATTACAGTTTATAAGGCATTAGCGACAGTCCGAGGCTAGGCCTATATCTGATAGCTGGCTACTGGTTTGTTGTCATGTGATAGCTCTGCTGGCTTGTTCAATATTACAGGCCTGGAGGCTGCACTTTCAGGACCGCACTCTCAGGACCGCACTTCTAGGACCCAGGTGTTTTTGCCACAGCGCCCCCTCCCGTTGGAGGGTGGTTTCAGGACAGCAGTTGTAGGACCGCAATTTCAGGACCCTGGATTTTTTACCACAGCGCCTCCTACTGACTTAAATGATTGCCGCAACCAAATACTTTTTTTTGTGTGTTTCAAAATTTATTCCACCAAATACTCTTACTTATCATGTATATTTGTAAAGTTGGATTACACCCAAATACATTGATTCATTATTTATGTTTTTAAAGGTTGATTCTACCTAAAAAAAATCGTTCTTTATCATTTTAAAGGTTGATTGCAGCCAAGTAATATTTTGATTAATTATTCGCCATTTTAAAAGTTGAATCCACCCAATTAATATTTTCTTCCAAAGACTTAAATACATATTCCATACAAACACTACTTTGCCATGAAATTGACCTTAGTTGCAAAGACTTGAAAAATGTATTATTAGCAGAATTAGCTAACGATACTGAGGGAAAAAGTGAAAGCACATACAGACCTCCATGTAGAAATGTGCCTTAAAAGACAGACTTCTGTTATGATTTTGTGTGAGATGAACAGAACTGACCCATCTATATTTCAATTAGATATTCTAAAGGTTAGAAAGAGGCAAGAAACAAGAATGACTCTACATTTTTATTTTAACCACACAATGAACATATATAAACAATTATATAAACAACATAAACATGCTGGAGGCCACAGGAGTGGGAAGGCTAGTAGTTGCAGGAGCTGGGATGGTGGGGGTTACTGTAGCTGAGATGACTGTCGCAGTTGGAGTGGAGTTGGTGGTGGTAGATGGAGCTGGGATGCTGGTGGCCACTGGAGTGGTAATGGTGGTGATTGCTGGAGCTGGGATGGTTGCAGTTATGGTCGAGGTGTTCTTATTGCAAAGAGACAGATGATTAATGAAGTCCTGTTTACGTAAATCTGTAGACTGGCAGTAGATGCAGTGGTAATGCCACTGTGGTCGGCAGTTTAACCCACATCTGTGAACAGTATACCCTGTAACATTAATTATTATATTAGTATATTATTCAAAAGTGTGTCTCAGACTCATTTTTAATAAAGGGGTATGATAAATATTGATGCTGATGAATATCTACTCAAATCGTTGTTGAACTTGAACATGATGTCAAAGGGCTGAATTAGAATTTAGAGGCAACATCTTATAAAAGTTTAGGTATGTTTGTGAAGTTTCTGGTTGACCAAATAAATGAGCATTTGAAGAGTCAGAGTTAGTGTTTGTTTTCATTGTAATACTGATGCCAGATTTACTTGCTTCAGAGCTTAGGAAAATTAAGTCATCCATCTTAACTCACTTCATCAGAGCCCTGCCGATCCTTGGATTTGCATCAACTACATGTTACATGAAGTTATTTTTAAAATAAAAAATTGTAAAATGATCGGTTGGCTTACTGGTATGGGCTATGATCAGGCAAGAAATTAGCTCATATTAGTGTTCACTTACAAATACCCATTTCATGCAGACACTTTGTAACTTAATTTGCATTTCCTGTGACAATTTTCTCAAATGTTACCTTCATGGAGAGTAGCTCTGTTAAAATGGTTTTCCAAATGAGCTTTCACTTTGCTTAACTTTGTTGGGTGGAACACAGTTGAGCGACAGAATAGGCAATGAAATTGTCTGCAGCATGTAGTGCATCTTGAGATTTCCGGCAATGTTCTGCCTTCCGGTATAGTTATATGCATCTTCAAAAGAAAGAGATCACATAATTAGTCCAAAAAAATTTCCGATAATTTCATAGAAAATCTAGAAAATCGCATTTCGTAAGATTAAAGAAGATTAAAGATTAAGATTAAAGTTCATGGCACAAACATTGTTGATTAAGAGCCCTAACTTCAAAAAGCCTGTACATAAATGCTAAATATGGTATTGTAAAAAAAAGAGGGATATTTGAAAAAGCATAAAATGAAGAAAAACGTACTTTACAAGCAGATAAGTTACAATGCAGGTGGAGTTTTTGACATTAGCAAGAAAGAGAAGAGAGGTTTTTATCATCCTTTTAAGTTGACTAGAATTAATTATAGAAATATGATTAGTCACTGACAATTAGGACACAGTTGGGCTTTCCAAATCACGCCTTGGTTTCACAACACAAATGTTAATATACAGTCAGAATTTTACGGGTGAGGTTAATTATAAGTGACCACAACCAGCTGCATAGTTTTACGTAATCCTACCTGTTGATTGTGAAATGACAGTTGTCCAAAAGCTAAATAAAATAGTTGTATCAAACAATAGTCTTGGCCGAAAGGACAATATGGCGAGATTAAATAGTTACCGTTAGCTAAATACGTTATATTAAAACATGCTAACAAAGTTGCAACAACCTCTCATAAACGTATTAATGTTGCACTGAGCTAAACTTGTGCAAACTTATTACATACTTTGTTAAGCCGATGTTTATTTTCCAGTTAAATTCATGCAAAGGACTTAATTTTTAATTACAAACAAATAAAACTTTCTCAGTACTCACTTCTCAGTTTGTTGCTCGTCGTCATACTCCTCATCGTCTCTTTGTACAAGTAATGCAGCCTCCTTAGGTGAGTGGCGCTGTTCGGAGAAACCAGGGGTCCTGAATGTGCGGTCCTGAAACTGCGGTCTCCGAGGCTGCAGCTATACCCTTCTCGGCTAGTTTCTCAGCCTCGTGGTGTTGATTCGACATTAAACTACCGACCATCGTAGAAATGACACAATACAACCATATTACTTTACAGTTTCCAATTCGTCTACATTAGTTGCTTGTTTCCATATTGCGTCTACATGTTATTGCTTACACAACTAAATGATAAGCATACTTTACCGTTAGGCTAAATAGGATGCCGCTATGCTTCGTTCGCCTCTGGTTGATGGTCCATCTGAATTTGACGAAAAATCCCCAATTAAAATGTACCACTGTGATATATTTGCCTAATAGTGTTAGATTTACACGTAAATGAATGACAATCATCACAACTTACCGTTTCAATGACTTAGAAGCTGCTTTGTGCGTTGCCTGAGCATCCAGGCTCCTAACTGACTCCTGCCAACGTAATCCTCTGCCAGTACACATCAACCGCGCGCCAGATTATACGTCATAACAAGATCTAACCAATCACACATTTGCCTTGACCCCCAGTAGCAAGGACTGGAACTTACACACTCGTTTTTTTTTTTAATTAAATTATTATTAGAACTTAGCCAAGGTACATTCAGATAAACAGCAAATACAAAAATGAGCAAGATAAGACGTTATTATACTAAGAGACATAAATACATACAATAACAAAAAGGAAGAAAAAAGAAAAGTGTAAACAGGACATGTGATGTGTGGTGCATTCATTTTAAATGTAATGACAAATGGTTTTTTTTGTCTCTGTTCAACTCATGTCAACCTCAATGGAACTTGAAAACCACCACCCTGCCATTCCTTCAAAAGGTAGGCCAACTTCTGTACGTATTTCATAGAGCAATGGATAGAAAAAAGAACTATGACAGACAATGGATTGCGGCACATCGACAGTCTCTAAAGCTCTCCCAATCAGGCATACAAAAACAAACCCCAGCAATTTCCAGCCACCAATCCACACCCAATAATACCTGGCACCGCCTCCCTGATTTGGCTGAATGGCATGAATCATCCATTGACATGGACGTGGACAGCCACGATGACCCCATAGATTTAGTTGACCCCATAGTTTTCACTGAACACACGTCTCCCAGAGGCCATGTCTCCCAACACACTGAAAACGTGTCTCCCAGCACACTGAAAGAAGATCTGGCTAATTGGGCAGTTGACCACAACATCACTCATTCAGCTGTAGATGGACTACTCACCATTTTAAAAAGGCACAACATTCAGCAGTTACCATCAACTGCAAGAACACTCCTTGGCACTCAACAAATTGTTCCGCTGACAACCAAGTCTGATATGGATTATGTGTTCTTGGGAGTACAGACCATGCTGAAGAAGACATTGCAAAAAAACCCTCTTCCAGTTGACACTAGTGTTTTAAAGCTGTCCTTAAATGTAGATGGGCTGCCGCTTTTCAAAAGCTCAAAAACATGCCTCTGGTCCATCTTAGCAGCTACAGACCAAATCCCACCATCAGTATTCCCAGTGGCACTAACATGTGGAACCTCAAAACCAGCAGACCTTGACTTCCTAACAGACACAACAAATGAGCTCAGTGATCTATTCAGAGAAGGCATTGTTTATGAAGGCAGAAATATTGCTGTGAATCTACAGAGCATTATATGTGATGCACCTGCAAGAGCCATGGTGAAAGGCACAAAGCAATACTCTGGCTATTATGGTTGCGACAGGTGCACACAAAAGGGAGTCTGGCTCGGTAGAATAACCTACCAGGAGGTAGAGGGAATAGAAACACGCACTGATCAATCATTCAGGGCACAAACTCAAACCGAGCACCATCAAAACATTTCACCTTTTCTTACCCTCGGCATTGACATGGTTAAGTCATTCCCAGTAGACTACATGCACCAGGCTTGTCTTGGGGTGATGAAAAAACTGCTGCTGACCTGGGTAAGCGGCATCAGACCAACTCGCATTAGCAGGGGTCAGGTGATGGCAATAAACAACAACTTGTTAGGTTTGAGGGAGGCAATGCCAGGCATTTTTGCGAGAAAACCCAGGAGCCTGGATGAGCTGGATCGCTGGAAAGCAACTGAACTTAGGCAATTCATGCTGTACACAGGGAAAATTGTTCTGAAGGGGATTTTGAGAGAAGATGTGTATGAGCACTTCTTAACCTTCTCTGTTGCTCTGGCCATTCTTGTTTGTCCCAGCCTGGTCAAACAGCACCACCAGTATGCAAAAGGCCTACTGTCTCACTTTGTACACACCGCTAAAACCATCTATGGCCCAGAATTCATTGTGTACAATGTTCACAGCATGCTCCACTTAGCTGAAGATGCAGAGGCATTCACTGGCCTGGACAAGTGCTCTGCTTTCCCATTTGAGAACTTCAATCAAAAACTGAAAAAGATAGTTCGTTCTGGAAACCGCCCTCTGCCACAGATTGTAAGAAGACTGTCGGAGTGCAATCCAAAATTTGAAAGCCCCAGCCATACCCAACAATCTTTCAAAAGGCCAAACAACATATTTCAAGTCGGGACTGCATTCGTAGAAGTGTTGGAGAAGATCAGCCAGGTTGAGGTGATGTGCAGGGTGTACAACAGCCTTGAAGCTCTGTTTGTCAATCCATGTGACTCAAGGACCATCGGAGTGTTCTGCACAAAAAGAATAGATACACATACACAAATGATTACAATATCCCAATTAGAAAAACAAGCAATCATGATTCAGAATGAGGACTCTGCAGTGTTCATGAGGATCCTTCATGAAATATGACCAGTAAAAAGGACTAAGGCTGACTGGATAGTTGACCATCACACGCACAGTCATTTATGTGAGGGCTTAAATCATATTAGAAAAAAGCATGTTTACAACATATTGTGAAATGTACCCATATAATAGTGTAAAATATGAAGTTAATATAGCATAATGCACTTGACTTATTTCTTACTATGCTGACAGATGACCATGTTCCATGTTGTGGAGTTTTATAAAGAAAATCCAGTTACTGTGGCTGTGGTGCCCAAGACATGGGTGGTCAAAACCACAAAGGTAGGTTAATAAAGTCGATATTAAAGGTCTAGACACGATATTCCAGGCTAGGATCTGTACTATTAACCCCAACAGTACAATTGAAGAATGTGTTGTTTTCCTTAACAGGGTGGATTTCTATGTTACTGGCCCCGTTCAGGGGCCTCACAAAAAGCGAGGAAGGGATTCCATCCCGACAAGGAGAAGTGGCAGAGATTCTCTGTTAAAGTGGTGGACAACTGCACCACAAGTAAGTCTTTATATCTTAAGTCTACTGTATACAGTTTATGCAGCACTGACTACTCATCAGTAGGTCAATGCTTATTTACATAATACATCTTGAATGTTGCATGTAAGGTGACTACGAGAAGGCCCTGCGTTGGGCCAAGAGGGCAGAGACCCAGCTGAATGTTAACAGCAGCAGCAAGGAGCAACTCAGCAGGCCCCATGTTCTGCCTGCTCGCTTCCGTGACTCAGACAGCGACAGTATGTAGTACATTAAAAAAAAGTTCAGACTTGTTTTCTTAGATTCGAAGACTGCACTGTTGATACACACTTTGTTTTGCAGCAACAAACATTGAGGAGGAAAATGTAGCTGAGGCCAGTCAGTGGCAGCCACACAGTGGCAGAGCTGCAGAGCTGCCCAGACCACCACAGTACCATGGTGGTGGTAAGTGTGACACAAGAGCATGTTCAGCCTGCTCGCTTCCGTCCAACGACAGAATGTACATTTAAAAAAAAAAAAAGTTCAGACTTGTTTTCTTAATTCTAAGACTGCACTTTTGATACTTTGTTTTGCAGAAACAGAAATTGAGGATGGAAATGCAGCCAAGGCCAGTGGCAGAGCTGCAGATCTACCCAGACCACCGCATTACCATGGTGATGGTAAGTGTCACAGTATAGAACAATTTGGTTCTATCGAATTATTTAGTTGTTTCTGATTGCCAGGACACCCCACTATATGAGTGAATCATAACGTTTAAAAGTTCACATCTTTCATGCCATCTCTCCTTTCTTAACAATATACACAATATATTACACTTACCTGCTTCTACACTGTTGTAATCCAGGCCCAGTTCACACCATGGCAGCACAAGCCACCGACATCAGCCAGCTGATTGTGATGATGTCCTGTAAGTGAATGTAGAAAAACATGTTAACGCTTTCTCATTAATTAATATGTAATTAATATGACAGTTCTCACTCATTACATACCATGTAACTGTTCTCTGTTACCCTGTTATTACCTATAAAATACACAGTAATGTTTTTTTTTTTTTTTTTAAGCATTCACCACCAGGGTCCTAACAAAAATGGACCAGATCCTGGAGGCCCAGCAGGACTTGAGGAAGTTGGTAAGCACAGCTGTCCCGGCACGAGGTGCCATGGATCCTCTGCCACAAGCAAGCTCAACAGAGGACCAACTACAAGCCCTCTGCAGTCGCCTAAGAGGAGAGGACCAGTACCGGGAACAATTGGTGTTTTTTTTTCTCTGTACCTATAGTAAACAGTTTAATGTCCACATCTAACTAATCCAAATTCATTTCATATGGGTAATTCATATAGGAACTGTTTTTCCTTTACAGATAACCTTCCTCGCCCTAGACGGCGCGGCAACACTTGGTAAGACGGTGAGAAGGATGATGAGCCGTCTAGGGACCACAGCCCTGTGGTCCTTATACAGCATGAGGGGGAGGAAGAAGAAGTCCTTCAGTGACCTGCCACTCATGCAGGTGTTAGTAAGTAAGTAATGTTTTGTCATGAGCAAGTAGACACATCTTTGACAATATGTACACTAGCATAGTACCATACTGATCAAACTCTTACTCTGCACTTAATTTCCAGAGGCCTGCACCACCTGCCATCCTGGAATCAGGATTGTGGATGTGGAGAGAGAGGTGGCTGAGTTTTTAAAACACGCGCCCTTCAAGAAGGGTGGTTCAGGCAAGGTGAGTAAATCTCATAAGCTACACTATGCGTGAACAGAGACTTTATGTGGGAGTAATACCTTTGGCTTGAGTGTCTGGGATGCCTGGGACAGGGTGGCAGTTGTTGTTTTCGCGGGGACTTTTAAAGCCAACCAGGCTAACTGGTCGCTCCCAGTGTACACGCACAGTTACACTTGTCGCAAGCTTGCTTGTTTGCTTCACCCATTGCAGCTGATAATCGCCTTATAACGCTTATAAAAATGTAAATACTATTTGGTCCCGTCCTTAAAATCAAAGCAAATGATTGGTCTACCCTGTTGTTTATGTCTTGCATTTCTCAGCAAGGAAGACGAAAAAAATCACTTCGCTACAAATATTATGCTAGTTTCCGTAATGTGCAACTAGATATAGGCTAGGCCACCAAAAACCACATCCTCCTAATTTAGTGCATTGTCCTACTGTTTTGTTTAATGTTGTGAATAAAATACTTAGGGAAACTTACCACGTACTCGATGGATGATGGTGGATGATGTATGTTCCCCACAGTTTTAGGCCTACATTGTCATCTGATTGCTCTTCTTCTCTTCTTCTTTCTAGGTGGGAAAAGCTAACCCGAGCGCCCTCGTCAGTGACAACAGCGACGGCCCCGACATAAACCACAGTCCAGGGCAAAGTCCACGTAGCTTGCTGTTATTTTAGAAAATAAATAGCGTGATCGAATAAAACGTGCATGCTTACTATTTTGCCTAACTTTTCTGTTCATATTTTTATTATAATAGTAATAATAACACTGGGCCTATAGACTAATACTGGCCTGATGAATGCTATAGGATAAAGCATCCAAAGTTTGTAAATAAGAATAATAATAAAAATAATAGCCTCATAAATGCTATAGGATAAAGCATATTCCAAATGCAGGTCTAAAATTAGGCCCATATGAGGCTGCAGGTTTTATTTCAGTGTCAAAAAATACGTGTTGAACACGCAATAAAAACTATTTTTTCACCTTATTTGTACGTTCATGGACGTGTTTTTCCAAACGTGTTGTTTGACACCCTTTTAAAACGTTTGGAGTACGTGTTGGACACTCGAAAATAACCATTTCAGAACGTGTTCCAACACGTAATCGGGAACCTACACATTAACCACATCCGAACGTTATTCTGAACTAATTCTGAACGTGTCAGACACCAAAATAACACCGGAAAAAAACGTGCTAGACACGTTCGTTTGCTGCTTGGGAAGTACCTTACACAGCTGGAAAGATGCGGGTTATTTTGTGATACATCTCTACTGTTATATGTTACACTACTGTCTACTGTTATGTTATAACAAAAAGGGAACTTTCTTGAAATTTCAGCCTGAAATATTCCATTGATGCCCTCTTGCAAAGAAATAGACTAAAAATATATTGGTCATAACATATGAGCAAAGAAAATAAATCAATGTTTCCCTTTATTGAAAAATAGCATGCCTTGGAGTTGGGCCCTTTGGGAATTCAAGGTTTCAATTGGAGTAAAACTTTTGCACCAGTGCAATAGATATAGGCCATTTCCAATGAGTGCTGGATGAGTGAACAAGAGAGAAACAAAACTGAAATGTTGGGTATAAAACTCTGTGGCGCAGGATAAAAATGTACAGTTGAAAGAAAAAGAATTTGAACCCTTTGGAATTACTTTGATTTCTGCATAAATTGGTCATAAAATGTCATTTGATCTTCATCTAAGTCAGTGATTCTCAACTGGTGGGTCGCGACCCAAAAGTGGGTCGCGGACCCGTTTTCATTGGGTCGCAGGCCTTTGCTGGGTCAATAAAAAAATCTGTGCTTTTATTTTGAAGAGGATTTTTTTTATGCAGTGGGGTGCCGTCTATTCACACTCCTTAACACTAGGGGCTCTAATTTCGTAGACCAGGCGCAGGCGCGGCGAATGGGGGATGCGCCGCGCCAACGGGGTGTGTCCAGGCGTATGTTGCAATTTCGTGCCCGGCCTAGCCTGGCGCAAGTACTCCTCTGTCCCGCCTCTGCCCCTCCTTCCAGCGCAAGTTGGCAAAGAAGGCGTGTTTGGGTATAAAACAGCCGAGTCAAATATTGCTCATTGGCAAGAGAAACGATGGATAGCGTGTTCCTATTATTACAGCCTGTTGCTGTTTAAAATTTTGGGATTAACATGCATTGACAATAATGCAAGATACGTTACACATTTATTATCAATATGTGATCTTAACTCAGTACGAGATCATAGCAATCAGGCTGTATTCCTTCCCCCACTAAAAACGATAAAACCTAAGTGACAATAATAGTAGCCTAGTATTAAGCTGCTTGCACACTGGACGCGAAACAAATTTTTCGTTCGACAGATTGCGTTGAAAGCAATGTCTTGTGTCCGAAAGTCTGACAGGGTTTTAATATATCTCCGTGTCCGACAGTCTATTATTGTTTTTAATTTCTTCAAATCTACTGACTCTTTTAGATATTAAACGTGAATGTTTTGATAAGAGGGCTCAGTTCTTCAAGATGAGTACCGAGAATTTCAATCAATGTTTCTGCTAAGCTCTGCTCAGTAAAGCGAGTCGACATTGGCACGGGACAATGTACAATGCCTCCGTGTCTGACAACCAAAAAAAAAAAGAAAAAAACAGAGGACGATTAGAACAGATTTATAACGAAATAAAGAATGAAAAGAAACATTTTAACAACAGAAAATCCAACGAACACTGCGATTAATTTATTTGCGGGTCATCTTTTTTGGATGTTCTGTTGGTTGGTGAGGTATATGTATTTTTATTCTTTATTCCATTATAAATCTGTTCTCATATCAATAGGCTACTTTTATTTTTGCTGGGTGCCGGACATGGAGTATTTTGCATTTCGCGTCGGACAGTCTTGATCGTGCATGCGATAATTTATTCACACAGTCAATGGTCATGGAATTGATTTGCTCTCTGATTGCAAGCACTATTTTATCTCTGCTGTGGAAATAAAGCGTGAATCTGTTCGATCCATCTGACTAATTTTAAAAAGAAAGACTGAATAAAGACTGTTGTCTAGCTTCAAAGGAAGAAAACAGACGAATAAAAAGACCAAGAAAAGTCGATAGCTCTTTGCATTGACTTTGACTGTAATCAGTCCTGCGAAAAATTTGTTTCGCGTCCAGTGTGCAAGCGGCATTACCGAGCATAGAACGCAAGCATAATATACGCACTGCCTGATGCCGAGGCAGTTTGTGGTTGGCTGAGAAAGATGTGAAGTCGTTAATTTGCATCATTGATTCAGTTGCGTTGATTAAGTCAGGTCGAGTTTCCATCACGTGTGCCAACCGCCTTTGATCTGACATGGGGACAATCGATATAGATAATATTTTTTGCCAGACTAAGTGACTGAATAAACTTTAAGAGTACAGTTACTGAAGTGTGACTGAATGTTATGTTAAATCAATTTGAAAAGTTGACTTTTTTTTATTTGGGTCACGGCTTATCATTAAGGGGCGATGGTGGGTCCTGAAGCCAGACCTGTTGAGAACCACTGGCCTACTCAAGTAGTTTTTTTTTTTTTTTGAGGATTTGTACTTCACTTGAGTTTTGACTTTTACTAACTGCATTTAAAATATAAAAAGTATACTTTCACTTCGTTACGTTGACACTGGCCACTTCGTTACTCGTTACAAATTAAAATATGAATGTAATTCATCATAGGGATTATCTGGATTTGGCGCGTTTAAGAACAACGGTGCTCAGCAGGTATCTTTGTACAGATGTTGATGCCAGCGGACATGAAGCTTCAAATTTATGCACGCAGTTACAATATTCTATCACTAGATGACACACCAGGATCAGTTGTTGAATCTTCACAAGCAAGCTATACTGAAACACGGTTTTATGGATGAGTTCACTCCTAATTTAAATGCAGAACTTCTACTTTTATTAAAGCATTTCCTTGTGATATTGACACCTTTAGTTAAGTTAATCCCCTGAGTATTTTTTGCACTACAGTTTAAATGCTATATTTTAACAGGGGGCAACTAGGCCTCTTCAATACTAATGATTTCTATAGCTGAATGTGTAAAATAGCAAGTGACTATTCAACTCTGACAAGTGTGCACTGTCTGTTACATGCAGTCCTATATGGATTAACTATAAGATGAGCTATAACGTTTAAGTAGTGATAACAGCCCTATATCTGAGAGTAACATTTGTGGCAGTGCAACTGGATCCTAAACTTGATTATGACAAAGTGATGGATATGTATGCCAGCAGATACCCCTGAAGAATGCTCTTCATCAATCCATTCAGTGAGAATTAAAAATTTCCAGAAGATGATTTTGTAGTTCTGCATGCCTACTGAATATGCCAAATGTGCAAGTACGCAATTCACTTCAAAGTGAATTAAATACCAATACCAATGAAAGAAAACAACTTTAGTGTTGTGTTTTAAATGTGTAATCCATGATGTATCCTGATGGATGCTTAGATCAGTTTCATAATTTGTCCATTTCTATCAAAATAGGTTTCCAGTCCCTTTGTTTTTATTGTCTTTGCTGAGTCAAGTGGAAACTTGTACCTTAAATAGAGATAATTGTTAATGAAAAAAAAGCTTTTTTCAGCTAACTATAAGACCTTGAATTTGTTCCCAGATGCCAGGAAAACGCATATTTGGCACTTTAATTTTCAAATTCTTCTGGGGGAGGGTCCTCAGACCCCTCCAGGCATTGCGCCTTCAGTGCTTGTATGGGGGCTGCCCCCCCCTTCCAAAATTGTTTGACCACTATTTAGAGAAAATTCTTGAGTTGCATTTGTAATTAGAATGAAAACCAGCACACGCAGTGGACCCCCTGGACGGAGTCTGGGATCCTTTGGGCTTACTGACAGAACCAATGTGCAGTCCTACTGGATTGTACAGGATGCAGTGCGTTTTGGCACATTGATGAAGTATGGTGCAACTTCACAAATTTTTCCTAACTGTAATCAGCTCATCTCCTACACTGCATCTGTTAGAGTGTGAAATCTAGAAGATATAGCTGGAACCTTCTTGAGATATTGAGTACCAAGATTGTCACTCACTCACTTTATAGCCATATTAGCCTGGGAATAAGGAACATTTCTGTCTCTAAAATCACTGCAGTAAGAAAAAGGCTGTCATACATAAAATAGCCTACACAGAGGAGGTTTCATAAACATGGCAAATTCATTTTAAAGAAGTTTTTAGGTAAAGATGCCTGTGGTGGGCCTTCTTGGAAGTTTTTTGCAGCTTTAATATGGTTCATATCAATATCGGAATTATTTCGTATAGAGCAACATTAGGATATATATGAAGAGTTTGTTTCCAAAGAGCAATATATCCATTTTACTCATTTTGAGTAAATCAGCTTTTTCTATGTTGATGTCTATTGCATTTTATCAAAAAAAACACAAACTTTGATCATGAAAAAAATACATTTTATAGCATGAATTTCTAAATACAGATTTTTTTGCACCATTTGTAAGAGGCACAGGGCTATTGCTCAATGGAATTTTCTCAATTTTTGTAACATTGGAACTTGTTGCATTTTGGATGCAAATTCTTCATATTGTGATTAAAATTTTGGCCATATCGTCCAGCCCTACCTAAACTGAGTCCCATGCAGCACCCTTTAAAAATAAGTATAAACAGTGCTCACAGACTTATGATCAGATGTGACAGTATCAAAGGGAAGAAATTACTAATACATAAATAAAAAATTTGGCTATTTTGTGGAACAGTTCACTCCCCCTACTGTCTCTCTCCTTCTGTTTCACAATCACTCACAATTAATAAATATTAAATAAATGCTTTGAAGCTACAAGTAAATTGTATGTCTTGGTGCTTGTTACAGTCAAAAAAATTTGACCTGGAACTTAAATATAAAAGCTTCAAAATTCAAGAAATGACCTCCATTTTTACTGTTCTCACAATGCTTGTGAGAACGGGAGTAATTTCTAAGCTTCTTTGTTTTTTCCTGTACTTTGAACATAATGCATGATAAAGGTGGGAATCGTTAAAATGTTATCTTGCCTCATATCTTTTCAGGAATTGGTCCTCTGACATAGCACTGAGACTCAGTATACAAATCAAGTGTAAAATTTTGGGGAATGGAAAACTGGGGTGTGTGGAGATTTGTCAAATGTAAGCCATTCTGTAAGCTGTGAATGTTCATAGTAAATCAAATTCAAAATTTTTTCTTAAATTTTATTTTGTATTAAAGCTGATATTTTCCACTTTAAGGGACAAATACTGTTTTGTGAAGGATCTTTGCAGTAACTCTGGGGAACTTGGTATCTGATATATTAGCCCTGTCAGGTAAATTTTGGTCACTGATTTCTAAATATGCCATCAGTTTTTCTCCATCATCTCTGGTTTTCGTAATGATATATTCCTAATTGTTATCCATACAACCGATCAGAAGCAAGCAAGGATGACTACAATTATTGCCTTTTTGTAAAGAAAAGGCTTCATGCAATTAGAATTCGTTTATGATTAAATTACATTAATGGAATCAGATAATGGTGAAACTTTCTATGCTTGTTATCATTGATATAAGTGCATTATCTGAAATCTAGAGCTGCTAGATGGACATGAAGATCATATTCTTATTCAGCGGTGTGATTGAATATAACTTGCATTAAGTCTAAAATCTGAGGCACCAAAAAAATTTTTTTTTTCATTTGTCCCCCAGTGTAACCAATAAGTTTATTAGGATAGGTTTTATCTGGGGGTGTGGGTGGATTGCCACCAGGTTTTTCGAACACCCTTCCCTATGATCAGATTTTGCCCCCCCACTTTTACACAAAGTTAGGCGCCCATGGTCGCAGGGTCATGTAAATAATTCCAGGATAACTTTGTTTTTTCTTTTCATTAGTTGTTGCCCTAAATCTTACCCAGATATGATAGTGATATTATCTTATAGGCTATTGTGTAGCCCCTTTCCTTTTTGTGATTGGCTGGTAGGCACCACGGAGAACTCCAGGGGTTTGATTCCTGCCGGTTTACACAGTTCTAGCGGTGCTGCTGTGCATACAGACCAACTGTTGGAAGTTGTTATAATTTTAAAAATTTTTTGCGTGAGAAATACTATGTGTGGCGTAAGTGCGTGACATCCGACTGAAATGAGTGATAATCATGCTCATTACCTGAGACTTCAGAGCCCTGAGGAGGTTAGGTGAGAAATGGAAAAGTTATGCAACACATAAGTCTCTTGCTACAGTCCAACTGTTACCACTCAATGTGTTCCTGAAGAGGTTATTGGAAATAAATGTCTTATTAGCAACAAAACAATGATGTGGATCTCGGTATTTCAAAAGTCCTGGTTACGGCCCTGTATGTAGTAAATTCTGCTGAAGATAGTCATTACCCAAGTAAAAAAGAAAAAGCATAAATAAGCATGATAGAAATGTATTTTAACTATAGCAAAGGTATTTAAAGTGTACTTGAACTTTTTGTGTTTGATTTTAATGGTATATAAATAACAATTGTATAAAGTGTATTTTGTATACATTGTAATATTATTCACTGCAATAATGAGGCAATGCTTTGAAATGTTATTTCAACATACTTTTTAAAAGTGCACTTTATAAACATGTCAATTGAACTTTATTGTACTTAAATAAAGTAAACTAATCATGCATCACTTTGAACTGGTATTTAAATGTGCCTTTAAAATGTGCACTTATATTATGTCATATAATTGAACTTTATTGTGCTAAAATACAGTAAACTAATTATGCATTGCTTAGAAGTGGTATTTCAGTGGTATTGTATAGTTCACTTGTTTCCTTTTCATCAGTTTTTGCAAAAGCGAATGTAAGGGTTAACATAGGTGGCAATATGTATATGTCATGTCAGATCGATCTCGACGCTAATTTAGATTGATAAAACCATAGTTTCCCCTCATTTTTTCATTACTTTGCATAGTGTCAGCTATATTCCATCTGACACTTCAAGTTAAAAACTGAGAAAAGAGTTTTATAAGGCTATGTTAGCCACTTAACTGCATATTAATTAACGTGGGTTTATTTTTGCTGCGTTATGGAGTAGTCGAAATAAAGGTTTTTTACAAGGTAAGCGAGCCAGCTAGGTGCTTAGTTTGCTCCTTCCCATTGATTAAAAACATCAGTGATTGCCACAGTTAGCTCACTCATGCTATAGAGTAGGTAACAGTAACCATAGCTTATATATGTCTTACTTTTGAGAAAGGTTATGTATTTGAAAAGGAAAGATAAAATGGACCAATATGTCCTGACATTAGTGTCATTTAGCGAGAATATTACTATCCTGGCAAAATTTCGGCTAGCTGCCTTGACGTTACTGCTTGACCATACTGCTACTTTAATGAGGATGGATGGAAGCTAACGTTAGGTAAAATATAGCCAATGCAAGCAAGGTTAGGATTCTCCTGTTAGGCCAACTGCATGTGGCATATGTCAGACTACTTAGCATAAACGTAACATTACTGCCATAGGTTTGTTCGAAGTTCTTCTTGAAAACACCAAAGACAACTTGTGGCAGGGGCACAGACTGGATCAGTGTTCACAAAATCCAGTTTGGCAATCAGCAAACAATGTCGTTGGGCTTTAGGGAGTTAAATAGATCAGCTGATTTCCTGGTGTCCAAGCACATCATGACATTCGGGACATTGCCAGATGAAGCATTTTTTGGCTAAAATATACAGAATGGTGGCATTCATGAACTTGTGCTAATTAGTTTTATTTCAGAGGTTTGAGTTTTGATTACTCGGCACATAAAAATCATAAATATTCGCAAAGAAAATTATGGAATAAGAAGAGCATGTACTTCTTTGGGCTGAAAAAAGTGTTTTCTTTGCCTTTAACAGTTAACAATAACATACTGCAATACAAAATGGAACACAAGTATTGAATGGTAGTGATTAAATGGGCAGGGCACTTACCGTGGGGAGATTCTATCGCAGATCCCAATGGATACGTGACCACTAACAAACACCATAATTTATATTGCTATGAGAAGCAAATCTACAAAATAACTCAGGTGACCGACACAAGTAGGCTCACCACACTGCATGCAAGAAGGTGGACCCACTTGAACTCCCCCTTGCTTGTTCTATTGCCTACAAAGTACGTATACAGAACTGAAACAAAATTAGTGTGAATTGCAATTGGTTCAGTTTCATAAGAGTGCAAAGGATTCTACTAAATTCAGTTAGGGACAGTATAGCAGCTGTGTCAGAATGTGTCAGAAACCATATTTAAATCATGGACAACCAACACGGAGGAAATTTTATGAGAATTTCTGAATGCACCGTTAAAATATCAATTTTCTCAATGTAAATCGATGACCAAAGCGCAAAACCTCCTATCTGCAGAATGTTTCCATTGGCGGATTTCACTTTGGATGATGAGAACAAGGAAGGCTGCTGATCGAAAGTGAAATCCGCCAATCAGAGAAATTCTGCAGATAGGAGGTTTTGCTTTGGTCATCGAAATGATCAATTATGTATACAATGAATAGTATTGTTTACAGTGTTATATTTCTGTGTTTATGAAAGCAGATGTAACAGACCATGTGATTTTAATTTTGTGACAAGTACTTTCATGGGTGCAAATGACAATTTTCTCGACTGCAGTTGTGTTGTTGCCATTTAAGCTGTTCCAACTATGGATGGTACTCTCCAGCTGTGGATCCTGATGCAGCACAAACTCGCTCACATAGACAATATCATAGATACACTGGTCAATGCTCAAATCACCAAAGCACATTATGCGCTTGAGTGATAGGGACTATCAAAGCATATCTCCTCTTGGAGAAATCATTAGTGACAGAAAAAAATCTTACTGCCAGAAAAATGAGAGGATGTTATTAGCTACTTATTGATCAAACTTAACCTGGAGTTATGTTCTCTAAACCATTTTAAACACAAGTGCAGCAGAACTGGAGAAGAAAATACAAGTGGCTTGCGGCACCCTGCTTATGCTCAATAATTCAGTGTCAAAGTCAGGAAAAAAAAAAATCGTGTGGAAAAAATATGCAGTAATTGAAAACCAAACAAATTATTTACAAGAAGCTACACATAACTGTCACAACCAGCATGTCTGCTTAATTGGTTTTTCCCTGTTCCAGCAGTCTTGGGGGGTGTCTCTGTTAATTCATTGGCTCCTTACTCCCTTAGTGCAATCAGCTGTAGCCACTGATTGTGCTGTGGATAATATAAAGGTTGTGGATTTTTGGCTCTGCTGTGGCTGGATTATCGTACTAGAAGGGGTTACTCTAACCGCTTCCTCCAAATTCTAGGTTTCCTAAGTGGTTTCTGTCCTAGAGAGCTAAATGATTTGTGTAATAGTTAGTGAGCAAATTGTTTGGTACAGCAGGTTCTCCAATCTGTCTTCCATTTGTCCTCATTCTCCTCATTGTGCAGTTGTATATGCCCTGTAGTAGCTCATTCTCGATCCTGCAATTTGCTTCGCATCGGTCCAGTTCCAAACAAATGGCACTCCTGAAAAACAGGTTTGGGAAGTAGAGTGTACCGCTTAATTTTACTTTAATTTGTGACTTGGGATCTCTGACAGGGTGAACAGAATACTCTAAATTTGTACATTGGTAAGGAAATTTTTTTTTTTTTTTTAAAGAATCAACCTGATTTCAGAGGATACTAGAGGCACTCGCAGAGTGCAAACCTCCGCCAAGGCAGCACAATCCAAATGTTCATGAGTGGGAGCAAAGTGTAGTTATCGCGTGTCATACGATTTCAAGATGGCTGCCGTGGGGGACATATTGTTTCACTGATTATGGTGAAAATCAATTGGGTCCATCCTTGATGTAATGGCAATGCACCCACAAAATTTCAGCCAAATCTGTACATTACTTTTTGAGTTATGTTTTTCACAGACTGACAGACAAACAAACAAACAGGGGTGAAAACAAACATCGCCCCAACTTCGTTGGCAGAGGAAATAAAAATAAAAACTTTTCTGTCAGAAAAAGAATTACAGAGAGAACAAAGAAAAGCAAAAAAATCGCTTGAGACATGAATAGTTGATATGATTAGGCTTTACAGCACAGCATCAATTTTACTATCACCATGACAAGACCAGCAAGTCTGCATGAGTGCAAAATGGGAATCTTACAAAGCATATTACAGGGATGAAGCAAATATGTACAGCTGGCTTTGGTTCTAGCTTTAACTTTAGCCTGCAGGTAGCTTGCATCAGGATGATGGCAAATCACATGAATTGTATTCAGAGCTGAGAGGCTCCCCTGAGGCAATGGCTCAGGGATAGGCTTTTGAGATGTTTATTACTGAAGGCTGCATATCCCTTCTCTCTGGGTGTGTTGTGTAAATCCTTGCTGGCAGACAAGTGTTTGCCTGCCGCTACACACTACTCTGATTGGAAAAGGAAGCAAGAGAGCATTACTACCATTTTAGCTGGCTAAACTGGGGCGGGGGGGGGGCTTAAATCCTGCTTTGAACATGCTGAAAGGCATTGTCAGTTATCTTCAGATTTACAGCCCTAAATGTCCAGTCGGTCATGGTGGGGGGCTGCACATAAACCCTTTTTTGCACATAAGCCCTTTAAAGGTGGCTTTCATGCCCCCTATAATGTCTGCATTATAAGGGCTATTCACAGTAAAGTGACTCAGTGTGAGCCTTCACACTGATGTTGTAATGTAATTTATTACCATTTACATTTAATGTCAAATCGGTCTCATTCTTATAGTGCATCGTTTTTTTTTTCTGAAGTCCTGCCAATGATTTCCATGATGATGTTTAATGTGGGAAATTGTGTCACAAAAAATTAGCTGAAATATTTTTTCAAAATGAAGAATGCAGTAATAACAAGAGTTGCCGGGCAAAACAAACCTTGCCCGCCAGTGCTTAATTAAGTGCTTTTCATACTGCCTCTGCCATACTGTTACCTCGGCCTTGGCACCAGTGAGTGTTTTTAGGTCCTAGGGCCCGCCGGATTGGCGTTGGCATCTGGTGGGCCGGAAACTGTTGCAGATATTTACAAAGCGCCATCAGTAATCACTCATAGATTCCATTTTAAACACAGCTCTTCTCCGCCAAAAATGTATAAGCCACCCCCCATCTTATTTTGTTCCTATCACCAGGATACAAAATTCTGCATAGTTCAGCTGGTGAGCTACAGCAGTATCTGCCGCCATACTTTACTACTAGCTGAGGTACACTCACATGCACCGAGGTTGTGCCATGGTTTGTTTACAACAGTATGTCTTCTTTCATAACTTATTTGTTCATTTCTAGGGAGGCTTTGATGACTCTCCTGCAATACCTCTTGATAACAAAAAGGTTGCTGGAAAGGGGAAGGAGACAATTAGGAAGACCAAAGGGTTGTGACAACTTCAATTTAAAACTTAAAAAATGATCTCTATTTCCCAGGTAGTTCATTCACCATTCTGTTTTCCATCTCTTCACTGCAGTTATACTGTGAAAGGCTGCAGAACACTGGCACAGCCCTATCTAGGAACTTAGCACAAAATGTCCAATATAGTCACGATTGGTCAAGTTTCAATTGCTGACTTTAGCTCACTTTCTTTGCGTATGCAGAAGACATTATCTAAATGTAAACTATTCCAACTTATGCTCCCCATCCAAAAAAAAAAAAGCTGCCGTTTCGATTAAATAAGCAAATACTCAAAAGCTCATGATTGAATAAAATTTTATAGTGATGAATATGTATCAGCTGGCAATAATAATTTTAATCCTGACTGATTCATTGTGAAACTTCTCATTTCCAAAAAAAACCATGGCAGAATACACATCTCATGTTCGCTGGATATGTCACTGTGTTTGAAGAAAGACAGATTATTGGCCAGCATCATGCAAAGAAAACAGCAAAAGAGATTGCTGAAATCATGGGAATTGAGTAAGGAACTTTTCAACAATTTATTAAAACCTGGGAGTATAGTAGTGAGCTGTCAACTTTGTGGAAGAAATGGGTTAGAGAAAAAACCCATCGCAAGCTCAATGCAACAAGAACTTTGAGGAATAGGATTTTACGGCTGTGTGGCCTCAAGAAAGTTGCTTGTTAGTGAGACTTATTGGGAAAAATGACTTCAGTTTGCAAGGGAGCATAAAGATTGGACTGAAGAGCAATGGAAAGAGCTCATGTAGTCTAATGAGTGCAGATTTAACCAATTCCAGAGTGATGGGCTCGTCAGAGTAAAAAGGAAGCCCATGAAGCGATTCACCCATTATGCGTAGTGCCAACTGTACTAGTCCAGAGGCATTGTTACGATCTAAGGTTGCTTCATAGGCCTTTCGTGAACACAGAACCGTAGCGCCCTCTAGTTGTGGTCACTAGCCAGGCTTGTTGCTAGGTCTGTCAAGCCAGTGCATCCTCAATCATGATTTTAGAGAAAACAGACTGGAGAATCCAGTTTTCTGGCCGTGTATTTCCTCAAAATATGGCCACCTTTAACACTTGGGGCTCTAATTTCTTGGCGCAGCGCATGGTGGCGCAGCCCACGCAGTGGTAATTTCGTCCAGTGCAGCCCGGGCAGTGGTAATTTCGTGCGGTGCAACACCGTGCGCAGCCACTTTGGCAGTTTGGTAGACGGACGGGCACCGAGATGGGTTTGGTGGCGTAGTAGGGGGAGGCGTTACATATTCATCAAGATGCAGTGACTAACTTACTAACAAGCACTAGGGATTGTACAGCTGCACATCACTAATTGACTAACGAGCTATCAGCACTCGCTCTGCGCTAGTCTCCGCCCCTTGCCTTCACTCAATTTACTTTGCTGTGCTTCTGCAGATTTTCTGCACAATCGTATCACTGTTATTCACTGTTCTGCCTCTTTGTAACACAATGAGAATGCTGTATTGTGCACTTATACTGCCTTATTTTAGTTACTGTGCAGAAGTGTGGGGAAACACATATAGAAGCAACTTAATGCCATTATTTTTATTACAGAAAAGAGCCATTAGAACCATTCACAAAGCTGAAGTTAGAGAGCATACTAATAGATTATTTGTTAAGCCAGGGTTATTGAAACTTAACGAGATAATAGAACTGCAGACATTATTAGTTATGTTTAAAGCCAAATACAAAGTATTGCCAGAGAACATGCAAAAATTTTTTATGTTTACATCAGAAGATGAAAATCACGGAAGGAAATTTGATTTGAAGCATCCAGTGGCTCGGACCACTTTGAAACAGATGTGCATTTCCACTGCCGGTGTAAAACATTGGAATTCTCAACAGAATGACTTAAAGGGTTGTACAGATAATGTTCAGTTTAAAAAAATGTATAAAGAGAGGCAAATAAGATAATATTCACCTGAAGTTTAATAGGATGTTTATCTTCATTACCTTTATTGTTTTAAGCTTGTAAATATTGCTATGAGGGTTGTTTTTGTTCTGTGCTGTATGGTCTGGGGTGTGACAGATGGTGTAGGTGGATAATCAAGGGTGTGGCTGATGGTGTGGGGGGATGATGCGTAATTGGAAAGTGAGTAACTGATAGACCATCGAAGTTTTTTTTGTGTTCAAGCAAGGGGCAGATAAAAAAATAAGAATTATATTCTTCTTTCTGTTCCTTTCCAGTCATGAGATGCATTGATTTGAGATATGTATTGTGGAATTTTGAACCAATTTCATATTATTTTGTGCATTTTAATGGAAGGAATAAAATAAATAAATAAAAACAAAATAAAAATTTTCTTTGTCAGTTGTGACCAATAAGAGTCTGAGTCAGAATGGTGTCAGAATGGTGAAAAACCTGCCAGTCTAATATTGAGCCGAATTATTTTTCTCGATGCGCCAATGACTGCTCAGCTTCGTTTTTCAAGCCCAACACTGCTACTTTAGATTAATTTTGGATAGTCAAGGCACAAGAGTATGGGTGTTAATCATGTCATTCAACAGCAAAAATCAGTCGCATATTTTAATGCACTCTCATCAGATTTTAATGAAAATGTTTTTTATTGCACAGCCTTTTATCTCGACTAGTTGGGTTCAGCTGTAATAATTTGGATATCGATGAACATGACAATGCCGGATGTCCCAGTAGACAGTGTCATTTGTTGTGAATTTTGTCACTACACAAAGAAATGGCTGTGCAAGGTGTCTCATACTCATGGAAATGATCAGAAAAGGGTTAATTCAGCTGAATCCCCCACACACTCAAAGATCACATACGAAAGTGTCGTTTGCACAAAAAATTGGCCAAATTCCTTCCATCTTTTAATTATATTGCGCAATGTTGAAGGTGAAATACTCAAAACCCTATTGATTTGTCTTTGGAAAGCAATGTTCGCTATGTGATAATAAACCAGCTGATGGCAAATTTGTGAGCTGAGACACATCTTTACCCTTGCAGGACTGGGCCTTTTTTGGAGGGTACTTTAATACTATAACACTATAATCATCTCACCTGCTTAACATCACCGGTGTCACATTTCCTTATTAGCGCAACTTGTCACATCATCACTGGTCCTCCCGAATTGCCCCTACCCAAACTTTTTTTGAGTCTGCTGCAATCATCTGATTTGAAATAAGCATATATTTCCATCAAACAATTGAATGTCCAGGTTAACCCTCTGCTGCATGACTCTTCCTGTCTATTGAGGGTGGTGTGTGGATTTGATGACTTTAGTAACCACTGTACAACAAAGCGTTAAAGCAGCGGTGGCGCCAGAACTGGAAATTTGGAGGCTTCAAAATATCCCTTTATAAAAACAATTTGTTCCGGCTAGTTCTCAATGAGTTTCCTCTATAGACATGTTCTCCAATTATAGTACTCGTAAGGGTTCGCACGCCGGATGCCCAATGGCAGTCCAGCGGACTGTAAAATAAGGAAAGGACTCAAGTGCAAAGCTCGGGGTGCATGGTGAGATAATAACAAAAGAGTAAAACACAAAAAAAAAGGGAAACAATTTTCCAACTAAATATAAAACAAATCCAAAGATAAAATTACAAAACCTAAGCAAAACTAAAGAAAGGCAAAAGTGTGACTGTTAAAAACCACCAACCAGCTGTGGTAAAACAAGTACAATGCAACACAGCCTTGTAGACGGCCTTCGGCTCATTGATAATGAGCCACAGGAGCAGGCGATGATAGAGTGAAGGAGAAGGTGTGGAGGAATGTAGTAAATAGGGAGAGGGCTGGAGGCAAAGCCTCACGGTAATAATCCATTGGCAATTGAAGACACGGCTTCTCTTCCTATGCGATCTAACTGTGATGGAATAATGGCTAAATTCAGTACAGAAAAACGTATTACTTTATAAGTAGGCCCATGCTTTACGAAAGACGAACTGCACTGAAACTTCCGCGCATCGGGCGATTTAACTTCCGCTTCTTGCACTTCATTATTGTTTGAATACAACCCCAATTCTGAAGTAATTGGGACGAAGTACAAATTGTGAATAAAATCAAAATGCAATGACTTTTAGATCACATGAGCCAATATGTTATTTTTTTCCATAGTAGCCATCCGTTGATCCCAAAGAATCATGGAGTTGTGCCCTGAATGTCTTGTTGTGAGCAGCGTCTGCTGTGACTGTAGAGCCCCATACGGGAGTGACAGTCCCGGCCATAGCACGCGCAGATGAACGCAGATGTGGGTCTATCCGCTGGTGGTGGAGCCTTTCTCTGGAGTCTCTTTGCTTCTGCCTGCTGCGACAGCATGAACTCGTACTGCTGTAGGCTAATGCGAACTTAGTGTCTCCAGGTGGATCTGTCTGCAGCTACCGTCTGCCAGTTGTTTGTGTTGATGTTCAGCGCCATGAGCTCCCGTTTGAAGATGTCTTTGAACCGCAACAGGGGTCTTCTGATTGGCCTCTTGCCTGACGCCAGCTCTCCAGAGAGAAGATCCTTGTGGGCACAGCCGTTGCCACACAGGTGACGTGCCCCAGCCAGTGCATTCTGCTCTGTTTTAGGAGAGTGAACATGGAAGGAACTCCTGCTATCTCAAGGACTGCACTGTTGGTGATGTGGTCTCTCCATGAGATGCCGAGGATGCGTCTTAGGCAGCACATGTATAAAGTGCTGAGTCTTTTTTAAAGTGCAGCGTGCATGTTTCACTACCATAGAGAAGTGTGCTCACGACACATGCCATGTAGACCTGTACCTTAGTGTGTTCTGTCAGCTTGCTGTTTCCCCAAAACATGCTTAGTCAGCCCTGCTAGCGTTGTTGACACCTTGCCGATGCATCTGTTGAGCTTGGTGTCGAGGGAGAGTGTGTCGAAGATTGCAGAGCCCAGGGACACAATCTCGTGGACTGCCTCAAGCTTGTGGTCCGTGATACACACAGTGGGCGGTTCGACGACATCCTGTCCCAGTTAGTACATGTCCTCTTCTTTGTGCGTGGTGATTGCTGTGTCTAATCTGCATGGAAGAACTCCCTCGGTGGTCGCGTCTACACCTTTGTCTTAGCAGGGAGTCGGGAGAGACTGAAGAGGTTACCATCTGATCTCGTGCAGAGATAGATGTCCTCTTTGGCCGTTCCAAACGCAAACTTCAGCAGAATAGAAGAGAAGAAGCCGAAGAAGGTTGGTGCAAGGTCATAGTCTTGTTTAACTCCCCTGACAATGTTTAATGTCTCTGATGTTGTGCCATCATAGACGATGGAACCCCTCATGGCGTTGTGGAATGATTGGATCAAGCTGAGCTGAGTAGGAGAGCAGCGAATCACCGCCACAATCTCTAAGAGACTATCCCCGCTCATGAGATCGAAAGCCTTCGTCAGGTCGATGAATGCGATATACAAGGCCCGTCTCTGCTCCCTGCACTTTTCTTGAAGTTGTCTCAGGGAGAACACCAAGTCAAAAGTCGACCTCTCAGCACGGAACCTGCACTGTGACTGTGGGTATACTCTTTCAGCGAGGATGAGGAGCCTGCCCAAGATCACTCTGGCAAAGAGCTTGCTGACAACGCTGAAAAGCAAAATGCAACGGTAATTGTTGCAATGGCTCCTGTCACCTTTGTTTTTGTTGAGGCTGATGATGTTAGAATCTCTCATGTCTTGGGGTACTGAGCCGTCTCTCCAGTACAGGCGCAGAATTTCATGGAGCCTTGACAAGAGTGAACCCTTGGCACACTTGAGAACTTCAGATGGTATGCGCATCCAGCACTTTCCCGACTTCTTCCACAGTTAGTTCGCAGTCGAGGTCTTCCATGGTGGGCAAGCACTCTACTGGATTCAGGACTTCTGTAGTAACTATGTTCTCATGGGAGTTGTGTTCGGAGTAATGCTCCACTCATTTGCTGTTCACAATCCTTAATGATCTTATTCTGACTTCAGAGGAGCTGTTCTGTGCGGGGTCCATTGCCTGCTTGATCCCTTCAGACATACCTCTCGTATTGCCAACATTGGCAGCATCCTGTATGCTGAAGCAGAGATGGAGTCAGTAAACACTGACGCAGCGCCTTGCGCCCTGTTGTGAGCTGCTGCGGGCAGTACGGAAGGTCTGCAAGTTCCTCTCTGATGGCAAGGTCTTATATGCTGAGAGGGCTTGCTGTTTTTGCTCGATGAGGGGAAGAAGTTCCTCTGCGTTGGCCTCGAACCAGTCAACTGACTTGTTCTGCTTCTTGCCGAAGGTAGACATCATAGTATTGTAAATGGTGTCCCTGAGGTGTGACCATCTCTCCCTCGCATTGTTGCTGGGTGGCCCAGCAGAGCGTCTTCCAGCACCTCAAAAAATTCTGCTACCTTGTCAGGGTTGCAGATCTTGCTGGTGTTGATGTGAGATTATCCCTCTTTCTTTGCTCTGTGGATTTTCTTGGGCTGGAGCTTTACTTTACAGACTACAAGGGAATGGTTGGTGTCGCATTTTGTGCTTTGAAAACTGCGGGTCAATTTCATACTGCCCAGGTCGCTGTGTCGCATGAGCATTAAGTCAAGCTGGTGCCAGTGCCTCAAGTGTGTCTCCTGGAGACCTTATTGGAGCTTGGTGTCAAAAAAGGTGCTGGTGATGCAAGGATTGTGATGACAACAGAACTCAAGGAGACGCTGCCAATTTTCAGTCATCTTCCCAACTCCAAACTGGCCCATGCAGGATGGCCAAGACCTGTTGTCGGTACCGTCCCTGGCGTTGAAGTCTCCAAGAAGGAAGACAGGCTCTTGCGGTGGGACTTCTCCGAGAGCAGAGCTGAGGTCATCATAGAACTTGTCCTTCACATCTGTGGCAGAGGTCAGTGTTGGCGCATATGCGCTCATAAAGCTGACCATTAAGTTGACCATAGACATACTTTTTGTATAAATATGCCAAATGTTCTCAATCAGTAAAAGATCAGGACTGCAGGCAGGCCAGTTCAGCACACGGACTCCTCTACCACGAAGCCATGCTGTTGTAATAGCTGCAGTATGTGGTTTTACATTGTCCTCCTGAAATGCACAAGGCCTTCCCTGGAATAGATGTCATCTACAGGGGAGCATATGTTGGTCTAAAATCTTTTTATACCTTTCAGCATTCATGGTGCTTTTTAAAACACTGTTGATGATGAGACTTTCGAAGCCTTTAAAAACAATGTTCCTCAACATCAAATTGCAAAGTATTCCAAAATTGTTTCATGCAAGCCTTCACAGGTTTGAGAGCCTCTGGTCATCTTTACCTCTGAGAGACTCAGCCTCTCTTAGACATCCGTTTGATTTTAGAAGCTTCAAACTTGCTGAACATGATGAGGGCGCCGCCCTGAACATCCTGATATATGAACTTCCCACTTTGCTAATAGTGCCCCCCTGTGGTAACAGGAAGTGACCACTCGTTACTTCCACTTGTACTGATGACACATTGTCGAACCCATCAACTTCATTTTACTTCAGAAACATGCAAAACAAGTTGATGAAGCTACATTATGAACGCTGTATAGCCACGAGTAATGGCGTCCGTGTGGCAACGCGGTGACTTTGGATCCCTCGCCATGAAAATACGTTTGTGATTCCCAATGCTCTCATGCCCACATACTTGACTGTAGTAGCTTCAAACTTCCTGGTCATGATCACTGCTTCGCCCTAAACGACCAGAAATATTACCTTCCCACTTTGACACAAGCGCTCCCCTGTGTTAATAGGAAGTGACCACATATTATTTTCACTTGTACTGAAGACACATAGTTGAACATATCAATCTCATTCCACTTCTGTTATATGCAGAACAAATTGGTGAAGCCACCTTATAAATGCTGTGAAGCTACGCATAATGGCGTCCGTGTAGTGACGCGGCGACTATCCATCCCTCGCCATGAAAATACGTTTGGGTTTTTGATGTCTTTAATAAACTTGTATCATCATAAAAATTAATTGGCAGGTCAAGGCTGGCATGCACTCACATCTGATTGGGGTTTTGCCCATGAGGGCAGCAAAATGCCTCGATAGCGCCCCCTTGAAATTTTCAAAAACCCCTCCCCATAGGGGTTTTTTTTGGAGTAGGAAGATGAAAATTGGTACACATGTGTATTTGGCCAAGACGCACAAAAAAGTCTCTAGCATCATTGGTCTACTCCAAACAGGAAGTTGGCCATTTTGATTTTAACATGTCATTTTTGCCTGATTTCCACATATATTTTATGTATTTTAACGCACTCCTCCTAAAGATTTCATCCATTCATTCATAACCACCAGCAGGGGTCGGCAGCTTTTTCAGAGTAGCGCACAATGGGCCATTGTGCTACAGGGTTCCAAATTGGGAAGGGACTGCCGGATTTGGGGATACAAAAATAGCTTTGTTCGTTGCTCCAGCGCCTCCTGTTGGCCAGACGGGCGCTCGTCAGGAAGACTCTGGGTTTGTTCATGTCCGGGTATCCTCCGCCCTCGTTCTGAACTTACGAGGATTCAACCAATGAGTGTATAAGAATCGTGCTTCAGAGGAGAGCCGTGAACTGTCCTCACTGTCCTGAGTTGGCAGCAAGGGGTCACATACGAGCAAGCTTTGTACATAGTTCACCAATTGGGCATTCCAGATTCGGATGAGATTGGAGATGGCAAATTTAAAAAAAAAAAAAAAAAGCTTTGTCCGATTCGCTCGGCACTTTCTCTCAGGTTGGGGCCAGCACTTGACCTGTCCAATGCTCATGAGTGCAGAGCTGCACCCGCCAGGATCTCACCACAGCCCCAATGTGCGCAAGGGGGCGAGGGCCCATTCAATGCTGCTTGCAGCTTTCATTTTTTTTTGTTTTTTTTTTGTTTTTAACTATTTCAGATTTGAAACTATGCAGACATTCACCCTGCATAGTTCATTCTCTTCCAGTCTTTGCATCAGAGAGCATAAAACATTATTCCATTTGAAACTGTGGTACTTACTGCATATGTTCTTTCTTTCTGAAAGCAGGGGTGACGGAATCCCCGAGAGTGACATTCACGCCTCCTCAGTCACTGTCCCCCTTGAGGTGTCGGAAGATTGCACAGACGGTGGGGACGTGAATTGTGGGATGATTGCGGGCACTGTGCTAACTCTCTCATCCATTGTTTTCCCACAGGACAGTTTGCTGGCTCAGGAAGATTTCAACTCATGCTGGACTGCGTTTCCCAAAGCCGTAGTTGCTAACTAAGTTAGCAACTTACATAGTTCGTCCATTCACAGTCAATGGGCCCAACTACGTAAGTTAGCGTCTGTGATTTTGGGAAATGCACCCCTGAGCGTCTCATTCCGAAATGTTTCCCATTAACTTTCACACTTTCTGATTCTTACAGGTGGAGTTATAACATCATTTTGATCATGTCTTGTCTTGGTCTCCCTTGCTGGTGTCAATTTGGCAGGGTGCTGTGTCTAAAATATTCTATACAGGCATCAACGATTCGAGGACCTGACTCACCTGAAGAACAGAAGCTCCATTTATATGCTTTTGACTAATTTGGATATCAGGATTTTCATCACAAACATGGTAGCGAAGCAAGGGTGATTATGTTGTGATTCTGCATTCTGCATGTCATGTTTAAGTTCTGTGCCTGGCTATGACATGTTGTTTGATTCTGTGCTTAGTGACCACTGCATAAGTCTGACTATTCTTAGGATTGTGTTTTGTGTTTTGGTAACTTAGATTTCTTGTTTTATTATTTTTCATGTTCAGATCATTTAGTTTTCATGCCATGTTTTCACTTCCATGCATTGCACTTCGTCTACCCTGTATTGTCTTATGTAGGTCTTTGCCCACGGTCCCTAGTCTTGCGAGCCACTCATTCAGGTGATTTATTGGTTTCTGGGTTTTCAATCTTCCTTCATTATCTCGTGTGCTTCCTTCCTCTCTCTTTTACTATCCACTAACCATACTAACAGTTTATTGTTTTCGATAATTACTAACCCTTATTAACATTGTATATTTTTACTAACTTACTAACATGCACTCGGGATTGTATAGCTGCACATACTAATTGACTAACGATCTCTCAGCAGTCGCCCAATTCTAATCTCCGCCCTCCTTGCCTATCCCTAATTATCTCTGCTGCAGTTTTCCACTTATATCTCTTGCTGTCCTTTTCTTTAGACTATACACTTTAGTACTCCTTAACTGGACCTGTTTTTTTGTACTTAGGTTTGTCTTGTGATCCCCGTCTGCGTTTTGGCTACAGCCAAATTCATGTAATTAGTTTATTCTTCATGTGTCTCTCCCTGATCATTGTTACCATTGATTGCACCTGTTCTCCCTGGTCATGTGTTTACCCCGGGTGTGTATATAAGATGTCTGTTTGGTTCACTTTCTTGTCAGATCGTTCTCCCAAGTTTTCTTGTGCCACGTTTCTCGCCTCGATTTCTCAGTGTTTATCTTTCTGACTGGATTGCCTGTCTTTTGATTTTTCCTCTGTGTTTTTGGATTACTGTTGCATCTGTGTGTTTTGACCATTTTTCTGCCCGACTACGATATCTGTTTGCTGCCCTGGTAACGATTCGGATTACGTCCTGTGGATTCTGGCTTGTCTCTCTGATAGTACTATTCCTGTGTACCAGACCCATTTCTGTCCGACTACGATTACTGTGATTGCTGCCCTGGTTTTTGATACTATTTTTGCCCAACTGGATTTCTACTTTTGGATTGTGGACTTTGTACTGTTGCCTTTTGCTCTGCGATGGTCAACCCCTTTACCAATAAAACAAGCTCTACTGCACTTCCTGGTTCTCGCATCTGGTTCCTGATCGCAATTCAACAGATTAAGCAGGGCACAATAATCCTTGTCTACCCTTCTGGCTCCTGGGAGCCAGTTCTTCCACTGTTCAACTTATTAAGGACACACACTCAAATTTCAACAGATATGTGCACCAACACGGGCGGCTGCAGGACCTTGGACAATATCTCAACAGCAGCTGGACAGGACAAAGGACATCTTCATATGGACAAACTGCAGTTGTGTTTGTGATTGTGATCTGTGAATTGCTTGTAAAAAGTGTGGGTTTATACAAAATGGGTTGTGAGGAATCAATTGAATTCTATTTTTAAATGTGGCAATTAATAGACTGGGGCATATAGGTTCCTTACACTAGAGGCCAAAGTTAGTGTGCCTTACAAGTTCATAAAGTAAGGTTGAACTACATATGCATTAATCCAGGTTAGCCTAATTTATCTTCCTTATATTTTTCAAAATTAAATTGTAAATTCTCACAAAACTGCTTCTGACCAGCCTATTGTGTGTAGCAGCCCCACTCTCTTCGTTCATCTCCGTATCATGTGACATGAATTGCTGAAAGTCTTAGCATGAATGTCACCATTTCTCATATTCCACTGTACACCTTCATAATTTACCTTATGTAAATATTCTGTTTTTGTCTGTAACTGTATATTTTTTAATTGCACTTTAAATCAAACCCCTAAATAATTTGATATTGTAAACTCCATTGGTTTTTTCCCTCTGGGGTTTTTTCCAATTGGTTGGTTACTTAGCTGCACATTCAATCTTTTTGCTTTCCCTCGTCAAGTGTGGGAAAGTTTTTGGTTTATGTGCTGGTTTGTTCTGCGATTTCTGATATTCATGATTTTAGGAGAAAATACTTTTCAAACTATCATTTCGTCTGGCATAATAAAATTGGTCCAACTAGCACACCAACTAACTTCAGATAAGACTCGTAGAACGAACCTAGATAATATACTTTTAGTTTAATTACATTTTTTTGTCTTTTCTCCCATGTTTTAAGTTAATCCAACGGTTGCCTCTCTTTCTTTTAATTTCCCAAATCACACCTCTCTAAATTTACAATTATATTGCATTGAGAGGAAACAATCCATTTTTATCGTGTGATGCAAATGTCATGAAAAACTCAACTATTCCTAAATGTCTAATTTCTCATCAATATTTCTTCTATAGTCTCAGCAAGCATTCCCTGGTACTCGCATGATCAGCCATAAATCACTTAAGTAATCGTATATGACCCTGTTTGTGCACCTGTTTCATGGGGTCAGGGGGTGGATTGTAGAATTTGGAAGTATATATGAACAAATGGCTGATAAGCTTGATCCAGAGCCAGGCCAAATAGCAATGAAACTTTTATGACATTCTCCTTAGGATGTTCCTGCAGCCTGCCTGTGGGGGGTAGTTTTACTCAGCAGGGGGGCATAGTCGCAAAGCCCTGACTGCCACAGTGTTCCTGTTGGAGTCACATCACTGTTCCCAATGAACTTAAAGTCCAGTTATATTAATCTGTTAAAAATAATTAAAACCTCTGGGAACTTCATAATATGTTTATATGTTCAATATCCTGTGAAGAAATCACTTATATACTTATAATCCAATCAAACTATATAATAATTCATCTTAAGGCTTTTTCATGACAACTGCATCATATTACTACATATTCCTATCATGTTTGGTCTTGTTATTCTTGGTAGAACCCAAGGAGTTGAATGGAGTATGTTTCATTTCCATTGAAATTATGGTTCATTCCCTTTGGGAAACTCCTAAATATTGGTCAGAATCTTTTACATCCTCCCAATGGAGGAAACCCAAAAGCCAGATTTGACCCCCCCTTCCAGGGTTTTATGGCCATGCGCCTGGATCAAAGGTGTGGTTTGGGCTTAAAACGAAGAGATTCTTGCCATTGAATTGCATTTCAATCTCCCCGCGTGCCGAAGGGCGTGAGTAGTTTTTTAATTATGGAGAATCGCATGCCAGCTCTCTCCACATGCCTGGGTCTGTGCATAAGGAGCCAATCTTGGTAAACGGGGGCGATGGCATCTGAGTTCTCCCCAGGCATGTGGTATGGCCTCACTATGCGTGGTGGGTCTCCTTTGTCCAGGTATGACTTTATTCTCTCTTTCTAAATTGTGTTTAACTTGTAATTGGCTTAACATCGATTTGTTTGATCTAAGTTTGTGCCTACCAGGTGATTAAATTATTGTCATTCCTTTCAGCTTGCGTGGTCTTCGTGATTTATAACACTTGTACATTCTTCCTAGCCCCGTGGCAGCGGATACCTAGGGGTATAATCCCAACTGAGGAACGACTGGCCAGCGGCCCGGTGTGGGAATTGGTTTTATTAATTTGGAGAGACGATCGTGATCTACTAACATAAAGGGTTTATGTATTGCTGGTTCTGGGGTTTTAACCTTTAGGAAACCCATGGATGAAAATTCGGTTATCCGTTAAAATTCCCTTAAGGAACCAAAGGGCATGTATAAATCTGGGATCACTGTATATATATGCCAAAATTAGGCTATTGCAGTGATGGCTGACTTCCAACCTCTAATCGAACTAATGAACCTAGGATCCGTACATGGTGTTAAAACCCGGGAACATTAATGTAGCGACGGTGGTTGTCAAATCAACTTTGAGATCCACGCATGTTTTCCCTAGATTATTCATTTTAATTCTAATTTGGAGTCAGATATTTAACAAGGATATCACTAAATTTGGTATTATGGAGTCAGATTAATTGTAACTATTGTGCTTTTGGGCCCCGTTCTTTTGAACGGAGAATATCCATTCTATTGTGACTCACACCAGCCAGGAAGTTGCTCGAATTAACGCCAGCTAGAAAGTACACGTGAATCCTTCAGCCCTCTGCAATGTCCGTATTTTGGTATTGTTTTGTGGGGTTCTACAATGACATAACATAACATGAATGGCGAGAACAGGGCGTTCAGCCCAACTAGGTTTGCCAGTGTCTTTATACTATTGTGAATTTATCACTTCAGATACTCAATAACTCCATGGTATCTAGCTTTAAGTCAAGCCTGTTCTTAAAAACTCCCAACGTCTCTGCCTCAACAATATGGTCAGGCAAGCTATTCCACATCGAAATTACTCATTGGGTGAAGAAATATTTCCGAATATCAGTGCTAAATTTACCTTTGGTCAGTTTCCATTTGTAACCTTGATTTTCGACTAACAACACTTGGTTGAAGGAATCCTCCACAATTCACTTTGTTAATCCCTTTAACATATTTAAAGACCTCAATCAGGTCACCCCTAAGCCCCCTTTTCCTAAGACTAAAGAGATTAAGGATCTTCAGCCTCTTCTCATAGCTTTCATCTTTTATACCCGGAATTAGCTTAGTGGCTCTTCTCTGAACTTTCTCTAGAGCCTCTAAATCATTCTTCAAGTATGGTCCCCAAAACTGTACACAATACTCAAGATGTGGTCTGACACGTGTTGTACAAAAGAAGCATCACCTCCTTGGATTTGTACTCAATACCTTTGGCAATGTATCCTAGCATCCAATTGGCTTTTTTAACTGCTACGGCACAATGGCTAGAGCCTGTGTGGGTTTAGTCAACAATCACTCCCAGATCTTTTTCGTGTGGAGCACATTTCAATTTAAAACCTCCCATGAAGTAATCCCTTCTAGTGTTTTTATTACCTATATGTACAACTTTACATTTTGCAACATTAGATTTCATTTGCCACATTTCTGCCCAATTCTGGATTCTATCCAAATCATCCTGAATCACTTTAGTGGACTCTAAACTATTTACCAAACCTCCCAATTTAGAATCATCTGCAAACTTAACCAATCTGCTCTCAATTTTCCTATCAAGGTCATTAATGTAGATGAGGGACAGCAGGGGCCCCAACACCGATCCCTGGGGGATGCCACTCCCCACCATACCTAGCTCAGATGAGATATCACTGACCACCATTCTTTGTGTTCTGTCCTGCAACCAGTTTTAAATCCACTCCAGAATACCTCCTGTAACTCCAATGGAGCTCGTTTTAAAAATTAGTCTCTTATTCGATACTGTGTCAAATGCTTTCTGAAAATCCAAGTACATGATGACATGAGCCCTGCTCTGGTCATAAGTCCTGGTGGCCTCTTCATAAAATTCCAGAGGATTTGTCAGGCATGACCTTCCCTTACGGAAACCATGTTGGCTATCCCTCAAGATATTGTTACGTTCAAGAAATAATTCCAGCTCATCTTTTATGATAGATTCCAATATTTTGCTCACAATGCAAGTTAACCCTCTATTAACCACCGTAGCATATCTGCTTCATAAAGTGAAAGGGCTAACAGCCTGGACACTCTGCTGGTTTTGTTTCTTATTGCCAAATAAATATTTGAGAATAACTTGAATGGTCCGGGAAGTTAAAATTTAAAAAAAAAAAAAGAAATTTTTAATTGAAAAAAAAAATCTATATATTTTTAAAACTATTTGTTGCCAATATTGGCCCAAAATCAACATATTTGCCAAGGGAAATGATTTTTACTCAATTGGAAATGGGTTTGGTTAATAGAGGGTTAAACTGACTGGCCTGTAATTTCCTGGCTCAGTACAATCCCCTTTCTTATATTTTGGTATTATATTGCCCTGTTTCCAATCATTTGGTATTTCTCCAGTTTCTAAAGACAGTCGGAAGATGGCGTATAGCGGAAAATGAGCAGAGAAAGCGGCAATAAAGGGCAGGCAAACCATCCTTAAATATGGTGCCTTGTTTATGACATGCCAATTGAGTGCCTGAAAGGAATCAGCTGAGCTGTCAGCTGATGTGGGAGTGGCTTGCGATCGGTACCATCACTAATGAAGGCAGGCTTTGTGATCTGGGTCTGACTCTGTGGCCTGCCTGAACTACCGCTGTGCTCAAATTCATTGCGCTACTCTTGATCTCCATGTTGATTTCTCTGTGTAAAACTGAACAAGACTGCGTACTTATTGCTCTGCACAGTTCTTGCACTTTAATATTCAATCCAATAAACTAACAGTTGTTGCTGTTGTTTACCGCCCTACTTGATTTGTGCTGGTCAGATGAAGCACTATTGTTTTCATCATTAATCAGATTTTAAATTTCTTGCACTTCAATTTCTAGTATTCAATTTAAACCTTATGAAGGTTACACTCCTATACCTCTCTGTATCATGTGAACCTTGTAATGCTTTTTCAGTGCACTGAGGCAAGTGCACTAAAAAATGGAAAAGGTGGAACTGGATTCAGATGCGAAGATGGAATAGGTTTTATTTTGCCTCTTCTGAAGCTCCACAAAGGCAAAAAAAAGGCAAATGCACAAGCAAACAGCAAACACGGTTCAAGGTACAAAAATGTGCTAAACTATAACTGGAGTAACAGCGCATTTAATATGAAAAACAAACAGAAAACATTCCAAATGCAGTTACAATATCGCGCTGACCGATGACTGAAGTAACAGCACATTTAGTTAAGGGTTTCTATAGTTGCGCAAATTCACCATTTATAATGTCTACACAAGAGTAGCATAAGGATCCAGGCTTACGAGAGTTTGCGCTGAATGAGTGCAATGTCAAACATGGTTCAGAATATGGACAAGTTCACTCCAGTCCCTGTTTTTCAGGAGTTGCCTGAATTATACCATGTCCCAAAAGTTCATGCACCCCCATGGGAAACATGTCTGTCTCCAAAATAGGTTGCACCTGGTCAGCCAGGTTTTGTGAGGTTGTTTAATTAGCCCATCTGTTTGCGAGAGGCTGATAAATTTCTTTGTTGACTAAGGAACCAAGAGAGAACTGTCACTGATAGAACTTTTTTGGTCGTGCTGCCACGATGGCTAAACAAAAACCTGGAAAAGCTGCCTCAGGTCCCTGCTCAAGTCATTGCCTTGTGTTGGGCAGGGAAAACTTGCAGGGAGGTAGCTCAGGACCTTGACAGAAGCATACAATGGGTGAAGAAGAGGTGGCAGGGGCGGCACGGTGGCATAGTGCTTAGCACTGTTGCCCCACAGCAAGGAGGTTGTAGGTTTGATTCTTTGATTCTATGCCATAATCACCCCAAGACACTGGGAAAACTGGGTTTTCTCTCATGAGTGCCCACTCCACTTATTTCCAGCTCCCAACAGCCAAAACGACTGCATCTACACTGACAATCGAAAGAAAGAGCCACCTTCTGAACAAGGCAAGTTCAGCGCCCACAGCATGGTCTGAGTACTCGGAGAAAACCCACGCGAACACAGGGAGAACATGAAACTCCACACAGAAAGGCCCCGGCCGAATTCAGACCCACGCCCTGCCACCGTGCCACCCAAAATGATAATTGCTGTTATGCAGTTGCTGCACATGATTTCTTTCGACCAAACACTGCCAATATTTAGAGTGAAATGAAACGCTTCTTTGGTCTTGATCCTAACCTAACCTCCCTATGATACGGACTCTGGTTTTGGAAACGCCCATGGTGTTTCCCATGGCGCCATTTTTGGTGTTGAGCATGGCCATGATATTCGCCTTGGAACCATCTTTGGTCTTGAGCAGGACCTTCATGTTCTCCATGATGCCATCTTTGGTCTTGAGCAGGGCCTTCAGGTTCTCCATGATGCCATGTTTGCTCTTGAGCAAGACCTTCATGTTCTCCATGATGCCATCTTTGGTCTTGAGCACGACCATGTTCTCCATGATGCCATGTTTGCTCTTGAGCAAGACCTTCATGTTCTCCATGATGCCATCTTTGGTCTTGAGCAGGACCTTCAGGTTCTCCATGATGCCATGTTTGCTCTTGAGCAAGACCTTCATGTTCTCCATGATGCCATGTTTGGTCTTGAGCAAGACCTTCATGTTCTCCATGATGCCATCTTTGGCATTGAGCACGACCTTCATGTTCTCTGTGATGCCATCTTTGGTCTTGGGCAGGACCTTCATGTTCTCCATGATGCCATCTTTGGCATTGAGCAGGACCTTCATGTTCTCCGTGATGCCATCTTTGGTCTTGAGCAGGACCTTCATGTTCTCCGAGATGCCATCTTTGGTCTTGAGCATGACCTTCATGTTCTCCATGATGCCATCTTTGGTCTTGAGCATGACCTTCATGTTCTCCATCATGCCATCTTTGGTCTTGAGCAGGACCTTCATGTTCTCCATGATGCCATCTTTGGAATTGAGCACGACCTTCATGTTCTCCATGATGCCATCTTTGGAATTGAGCACGACCTTCATGTTCTCCATGATGCCATCTTTGGTCTTGAGCATGACCTTGATGTTCCCAGTGGTACCTTGTTTGGTAAGGAGCACAGCCTTCATGCTTCCTGCGGTACCGTCTCCAGTTTTGAGCATGGCCTTGGCATTCCCCACGGTACCATCTTTGGTCCTGAGCATTGTATTGTTGTTCCCCAAGGTGCAATCTTAGGTGTCGAACCTGGTCGTGGTGTTGCCCATGGTGCTGTCTCTCGACCTTTCTAAATGATGGTCTCCAGGTATCTTCTGCCTTACGGACCTTCACGTCCTCACTGAAAGGAAGGGGTTTTGTTATCCTTTTCGTCTCTCTGGTGTGGACCTGCAATGATATTCCAGGACCAAAGACAGGGGTTAAGATGGAGGCTACAGAGGCGAGGATGTTTATCCTAGTTCAAGGAGTCACCTATTCATGCTCATCAAGGGCTAAACACTGCCTGCTTTCCTCCCCCCCTTTACCTGGGAGTCGGGTGTAAAGACAATCTATAACTTAACTCCCTGGGAGTAAAGAAAACCACCTCCTTTGAAATTTTTGTAATAAGCTGATTTCTGTCATTATCATAATTAAAACCAAGATAAGACGCAAGTAGATTTCCTTTCGTGAAAAAAATTGCGCGGTGGGATGACAGTTACGCAATAAATGCAGACAGGTGTGCGAAGACGACCCAATCAGAACTATTCCTGAACCCCATAATCTCAGGCTAAGAGCTCTATTACCTGTCTCAGTTCCAAAAGATCCTGCAGCATTAGGCAAACTCTCGCTGTCAACTTTCCCTCCTGAAGGATCCTCTCAATTTTGCAGAAGTGCCTGTCCATTTCAGGCTGTAGATACAAAGGGTAAAGTGAAGTGAAACAAGCCTGTGTCCAATTAAGGCATCAGAGATGCAGCAGGCAGCATGACGTACCTTAAGCTCCTCAGAGTCCAGGATTGAGCCTGTGGTGGTTATCAATCGGCATAAACACTCCATCGCTTCTGCAGTGTTGGTGTCTAGGAACACGGTGACGCAGTCGAGGATGACACCATCATCCACCATTCCAAGCTTGTGCAGTTCTCCAAGGAACTTCATGCTTCCCACAGCCCGTTTTCGGTGGGCGGTGACCTTTGCCTCCAGCTCCCGCAACTTCCGTCTGTCTTCCCCCTGGATATAAGGTGAGGAAGTGGAGGCGAGATAAAGGACTGTTGTTACAGCACAGAAGAGGAATTCGATCGACAAACAACAAACTGTTCATCTACATTTGCGTGACTATGAATATGATTAGTGACGATTGACCTCGTAATGGACTTTGTTTATTACTCAGGCGACCTATCATGTAGCTCGAGTCAAAGTACCATTTCGTCTTTCGATCTATGATCCTTGTTGAGAATTGAAAATCATCTAGAAGCATTTGGGCATTGCATCATGAAAACAAGACTATGTACGATGTCAGACCAGGAGATTCTGCAGGGCACCCTGCGTGAATGCCTACTTAGACTCTAGTTTGCCTTGTACTTGGAGCTCGAGGAGAAAAATGCCATGCATTTCTGACAGTTATGTTCCCCTGCAGTTCATATTACTTTACGCATTTATTTCACAGCCAGGCATAACTTAACTTGGCATAATTCTGCTCTAAAGTCCATTTCCCCAACCCCACCCATGGTTACCTTTGCTGCACACTCGTCCTGCAATTCCCTCTCCTGGACAGCGCGGTCACAAACAACTTTTAAAACTTCCCTCTGGCAGAGATTGAGCATGAGTGACTTGAAGTTGAGGGGCAATGTTGGATCATCCCGGGGGACTGTGAGCTGTCAGGAAGAAAAGAAAAGAACAGGTCCCAGACTCCATTGAGGATTCATTGTACTTTGCATCAAATCCAGAATTTCTTTTGGCTCAGCCTTCCTCTGATTACAGGAAACCACTGAAACATTACTCTGCATTTATGTTCCAGGCCGTTTTATCAACAGCAGAGAAGATATAGCCTGGATACATACTGGGGATGCTTCAGAGACGCTTACTAGGTGGTCTAGCATTGAGTTCGACTAGCTTGCTCACCTCCTTAAGTTCGCAGCACATCTTGGCATAGGTGCTGGCGAGTTTCATCTCACTAATGGCCTTCTCCAAGACCATTTCACCAATGCCCACCAGCTGATCCTCGGTAGTTATGGAGAGCTCATTGATCTGTTCCGTGAGCCGCTCAATCTTTTCTGCCGTCAGCTTGTTCAGTATGCAGTGCATTTGGCGGAACAGCTCTTGGGTCACGGTCTCTTCAGGGTCTAAAAGGTGCAAAGATGTTTATCTTTGTTCAAGGTATCATTAAGTCAAGGTCATCAAGGGCTAAAAACAGCCTGGTTTCCATCCCGCCCTTTACCTGGGAGTCAGGTGTAAAGACACTCCATTAATTACTCCCTGGGAGTAAAGAAAACCAGGTCTGGATTTGGATTAGAGGGACCAATTAGGTGACCCCTGTCCTAGTGTTTGTCTTCTCTTTGTGCGCTCTCTAGAACAGTCAAAACCAGTAATCATCAAATCTAGATCTCAAATCTAAATCTAGCCCTGGTTCTCTTTTCTCAAAGTTAATTAACTACTTGCTTGCGCAATTAAGTGCATCTGATTGCTAAGACTCTCCGCCTGACTCCCTGGTAAAAGGCAGGTTAAAAACCAGCAGCTCTCAGACCTTGAGGTGCATGATTTGATGATCCCTAGTTCAACGTCTAAAAAAAAAGCTGATTTCTGTTTTAGTCATGATAAAAACCGAGATAAGAAGCTTGTGCAAATAGAGGGTATCGCCAATACGAAAAAACTGCCGATTTAGCACTTTCGGCAAAGTATCTTGCCACATCTGGAACTCACTCGCTTCCGCTACGTTGTTGATCTCACATTCATCGTTTACCTTCAGCAACCTACAGTTAATCACTGTACGCACACGTAGATATATACTGTCTTTGGGTCATTCCGTGTGGTTTCACCAGATGGTGGTTGCCACACCATTTTCAAATTAGTCTTACATTTGTATGTCACTAGATAGTCACAGAAGTACTTTCTATGCAAAATTGTAGGCCTGTAGCTCAAATAGTTACTGAGTTGTGGGGGTCTGAAATTTTCAAGTAATTGGGCTATAAATAGCCAAGAAAAGCCGCACCAGGGTTTTTTGCATCTTTAAGGTGTTAATTCTCAGCCTCTAGACATATCAGAGAGCTGTAAGTTGGTATACAAGGCCTCTGCATGTAGCTAGTGCTCCACAAACATCCCCACGTGTTTCCCTCCACTCTGCAGGCCATGGGGGCTTGCTAAAAATGCCAAAAATTAAGAAAAACCTACTCGCGAGTGGGGTTTGGGGCCTTAAAGGTACTAGAAATACTGCACAGAAGTGTTCTGATACCCCTGGGTTCTATTGTACACAAACTTGTGTGATAACTTAGCAAACTGGAGCTTTTCTGGAGCTGTTTTTGGTGACAAAAATCTCCATGTGGGACAGGTGCCAGAGACCCCAACTTTTTCTAAAAGACAGTTCCATCTGTCTTCTATCACAAAATGTACTTTTTAGTACAAAAAAGCAGCAGGGTTATATTTGTAGTTACTGAGATATTCTTACTCAAAATGGCATGGGTGATGCCAAAATCGTTTTTTTGCATTTCAGTGTTAGAAGTTGAGACACATGTATTAACGACCACTCCAGTGATAGTTTCAAGCACTTGTTTTACCAAATTTATTATTCTCTTTTCAGCAACTAATTGGTGGAGGTAAGTACATGTACTTTCAAGAAAATATTCCAATTTTGTAATAATTGCATCTATAAAATTAGACCCACACCTCACACAACCAGAAGAGCAAGACAATACAAGCTTGACTCAAAAGCAAGAAAAGAAGTTGAAAAGTCCTTTCAGAGCTTCTTATCTAACAAACTAACATAACTTAGGAACAGGTTATTTTGCTTGTGAGATGACATTGTACAATAAAATTTAACATGTTTAATCCCACTGCACTGATACTGTAAAATTCAAAATTATTGTTGCTATTTTAAAATTAATCAATCATGAAAATTCAAGTTAGTACATGAAATTTGTATACGTATGTGCATGTTATAATTACATGTATGTACATGTACATGTATGCATTGCAAATCGGTGTCAACATATCTACAGGGATAACTCTAAGCTAGAATTAAGAAAATATAGCATGCACATCCACTCAACTGAGGTGCAGGACAATGTGAAAATAAGCAAAGAGATAAATGGTAACGTCCGCACATAAAGACAATGCTCCCCAAAAAATTTATTCTGTCGTCAACGTTTCGATCAAAAAGTGATCTTCATCAGATCTTCATCTTCATCTCCTAATGAAGATCACTTTTTGATCGAAACGTTGATGACAGAATAAATTTTTTGGGGAGCATTGTCTTTATGTGCGGACGTTACCATTTCTCTCTATGCCCCTAAGCTAGACCTTGTGACACAAAAAGGGCATTATACTTTTTGAAAGTAGTCATCTTTAACAATTAACATTTCAAAAAGAACAAAATATACATAATACTGCCATTGGAATGACTACTAATACTTGAACCCCAATTTAAAGTACTGAAAAGCAAAAAACTATTTTGGCATCACCCATGCCATTTTGAATAAGAATATCTCAGTAACTACAAATATAACCCTGCTGCTTTTTTGTACAGTGATAGCAGACCGATGGAACTGTCTTTTACAAAAAGTTGAAGTCTCTGGCACCTGTCCCACATGGAGATTTTTGTCACCAAAAACAGCCAATTAAAAATCTCGTCCAACTTTGGGAGCTCATATTTTCCATACTGAGGTACCTAGAATGCTCCAGTTTGCTCAGTTATCACACAAGTTTGTGTACAATGGAACCCAGGGGTATCAGAACACTTCTGTGCAGTATTTCTAGTACCTTTAAGGCCCCAAACCCCACTCGCGAGTAGGTTTTTCTTAATCTTTGGAATTTTTAGCAAGCGCCCATGGCCTGCAGAGTGTAGGGAAACACCTGGGGATGTTTGTGGAGCACTAGCTACATGCAGAGGCCCTGTATACCAACTTACAGTTCTCTGATATGTCTAGAGGCTGAGAATTAACCACTTAAAGATACAAAAAACCCTGGCGAGGCTTTTCTTGGCTATTTATAGCCCAAATTCAGAAAATTTCAGACCCCCATAACTCATTAACTATTTGAGCTACAGGCCTACAATTTTGCATAGAAAGTACTTTTGTGTATCTAGTGGCATGTAAATTTGAGACTAATTAGAGAATGGTGCAGCATCACTCCCAAGGAATATCTGGTCCTTTCACTTGGAATGACCCCATTGTGCGTATAAGTCTCTCACCCAGGGGTATTTCTGAAGTTTTCTCCGGTTATGTTCGTTCGACGAACACATTGCAGCTTCACAATAATGACCACAGTTCTGTTACTGTTGGGCTCTGCAGAGACCGGAAGCGACTGGGTTACCAAACTATCCCATAATGCAGCTGAAACAGGGCACGAATGCAACATCCGGGCATTTTTTTCGTACTGGCGATACCCTCAATTGGGAAAACTAGTGCAACTGTTTGTCACAATCCCTGCATTCATTAAACTGTCTATTTTTAATTCAAGGAACAGAATGCAAACAGTTACAATGCATTACGCAAGTTCCTGTGTATAAATACGCAGCTAGTACAGAAATTATGAATGTGGACTAAATATTTGGGATCACTAGTATAATATTTATTATTAATTTCAGGTTAACTAATAACCAGTTATGATAACTATATTATTGGACTGAAAGGTAATGCTTAAAATTACAAAACTAATAATGATGATCATAATAACAATCATTATTAATTGCTGGTGACCTGATAACTAGTTAGGATTACTAGTAATACATTGCTAGTCAAAGCTTATAATCACAACAATGATAATCTTGGAAATAACTGTGATAAGCAGCCAGTTGTCTGACAAGTTAGAATCAGCAATTAGAATGCTAGCTCATTGCTACTTACCTGACAGCTGTCATTCTCTGGAGGAGATCTAGTATCGGATTGCCGTAAATGCTTCTATTATCTATAATTATAAAAGCGAAGTGGCCGGACACGCTCTCATACACGCACGCACGCACGCGTGCAAAGTGCACTTCGCCATTATAATATAGATTATGATTTTTATCACTTTTACTCAGTCTAGAATGAGTTCTCCACATCTGAGGCCGGGGTGTAACAGTAACGCGCATTGTGGCACATGTTTGAGAAATACGCTATGCTGATAGCAGTAGATTTATTTTGATTGAATTAGAAGTTACCTGATTGTATGCAGGAGGGGCGGAGCCACGGGTGGTGCTGGAGCTCCTCCAATGAAGCTCGAAGCTCCACCTCAGGTGCCAGGCATCTCTGCATGAAGTCCACCAGCGCTGTACATGACAAAACCCTCGCGATTAGACAGAGCAGACCCAAGGAAGCCCGAATTTTAGAGATTTGCACACAGACTCCAAAAGCTCCTGCAGACTGCACTCACGTGGGGACAGCTCTTCTGGGTAGAGGATGATGCCCATAGTGTTAGGGTCTCCAAGTGTGTCGTAGGGGAAGTATCCACACACGATGTTGTACAGTGTGACCCCCAGTGACCACACTGTGGTGGGACCAGCCTGGTAGACCCAACTCCTGAACCACTCCGGCGGTGCGAATACCAGTGTACCTAAGACAGGCAAAAGTACTGTCACCTACTGTATGGCAGTCCTGATATGAATATAAATTCAAACCACAGCACAGAGCATATAACTGAAGACCACAATGGAAAAATGATCAGTCACATTTTCACGTTGTGGAGAAATGATGAATTACAAATTCAATATCACGAAGTAAGAAACAAAGTGCTGAAAAAATATTAAATATTACAATAATGGATAAAATATAAAATATGCAAAAATGCAAAATTTTCCTTTGTGGTCTTCAGTTGAAAACATTGATCTGCACGTCGAAGTTGGTGTGTATTTCACTTCACTAATTTACAAGTAGAGAAGAGGGGACTCGCTATAATTTACTCCGAACGTCCTAAACGCTGATTAAAACCAGTAAACCTCCTCACTTACCAGCAAAGGAGGTCTGTGGAGTGTTCGTCCAGTGTGTCCCAAGTCCAAAATCGATCAGTGTGACACGATTCGTGTCCGTGTTAATCAGGATGTTCCCTGGTTTGACGTCTCGATGGAACACCCCTGAATACTGGCAGTGCAGGAGAGCGTCCAGGAGCTGCTGGGTCACGACCCGAGCCAGCTGTTCATCCAGCTTATTTTCAGGCGAGCAGAAATTGGAAAGATCTCGGCAGGGCTCGGGCCGCTCAAGCACCAGCATGTAATATTCTGGTGCGTCGAACCACTCATAGAGCCGAAGAACGTTGGGGTGTCCGTTGTTGTGGTTCACTAGGCTCATGATCTGCACCTCCCAAGGAGTCTGAAGAGAAAGTGAGCAAAATCAGCAGAGAGGGATTATTATCAGGCTCTAGGGGCAGTTCAGTTCGAGCTGGGTGAGATATAATGTGCCATTACCCGCCAGCAGATGAGCTGTACTGTGCTGTTTTCTATTAGCGGGGTGAGGTAAGTAGACTCGACAGTTAATAATGAAAAATGCCACTTTAGATTTTGGACAAACAGATCAAAATGAGACAAACATCTTTCTATTCAAGAGTCATTTTTCGGTGTTACTCACCCCAAACTGGTCCCATTCTGTCTTCGCCACCAATTTCAGGGCGACCTAGGGAAAGCGTCATGAGATTAAAAGGTGCAAATGCAACTCTGCAAACTACTTGTGCTTTGACTGAAGAAATGAATGATGTAATGACATAGATCACTGGCTGCATCCCATAATTTGTTGAACACAATACACAATATAATGTGCAATAGGAGCCTCCATTTCTAGAGTTCATCCCACATGGGTAGAAACACACTCAAATTAACCCCTCTACCAGTTAAAAGACAGTAATCTCACTATTGGCTTGCTGGTAGAGTGACTGACCTATAAATTATGGTGCGCACATTGTATCTAATAATACAATCAACTGTACAAACAGAGCAGTGTGGAATTCATGTTTTGTTTTACCATGAGGCACAAGATTGATGAAATATTACCAACATAAAAGGATATGTCTCAAGAAATATAAGATAGAAAACATTTTAAAATACAATTTTTAGATACCAGAAGTCACCATCTCTATGAGTTAAAATACTTCACAGGATGCATCTCCTCATCAGTGATAAGGTAAAAAACAAAATCATGAGAAGTTTGATCTGAGATTTTATTTTTATTTTTATTTTACCCTTATTTAACCAGGGAAGTCCCATTGAGATTGAAATCTCTTTTTCAAGGGAGCCCTGGGGGAAGAGGTGGGGAGGGACAGAGAAATTGCACAGCCAATTAGATCAGGGGATGATTAGGTGGCAGATCGAAAGAGCCAGGTTGGGACTTTAGCCATGACACCGGGGAACCCCCTACTCTTATCGAAGAGTATCATGGGATCTTTTATGACCACTGTGAGTCAGGACCTCGGTTTAACGTCTCATCCGAAAGACGGCGTCTCCTTCAGTACAGTGTCCCCGTCACTGCACTGGGGCATTGGGGATTATCCCGCCAGAGGGAAGATCGCCACCTACTGGCCCACCAACACCTCTTCTAGCAGCAACCTGGTTTTCCTCAGATGTTACTGCAAGAGAACAGAAGGAGTCCTCAAATCATAGTTCTAAAGGCGGCATCTTACAGGCAGTCCATCGTAGATGCGTTTGGCTCCAAACACTGAGCCGCATCCGCCCTCTCCCAGTCGAGATTCGATTGCGTAGTAATCATGAGGACGACCTACAACACAAACCAAGTATTGAATCCACGCTAAAAGAATTTTACAATTGTCCACTAGGTTGTGCCTAAAGCCCTCAAACCGATGTTTCCATCCTTACCTTCCCGTCTGCGCGCCCAGCCGGTCGCGAGGGGCAAGTCGATATCCGCTGGCCGTTGCTTATCCATTATCGGTACAAATGCCCTGTAAAAATATTTACTTTTATAGTTTCTTTAGTTATAGTTATTATTATTGTTATTACCACAGCCCCATTATCAGAGGAGTTGAGAAGGTGTATAAAATATAACTAAAACCGAATGCAATGATTAGCAAATCATTGAAACCCTGTATTTTATTGAAAATAGAGCAAAGACAACATATCACATGTTGAAACTGAGAAATTTTGTTTTTTGAACAGCATCTGCTAATTTTGAATTTGATGGCAGCAACACATTTCACAAAAGTTGGGACAGGGCTACAAACGACTGGAAAAGTGGAATGATGCCAAAAACAAAAATACTCCTGGTGGAACATTTCACTGCAAATAAGGTTGATTGGCAACAGGTCAGTAACAGGATTGGGTTTAAAAATTATTTCAGACCTAAGGATGGCAACGGCTGCACCACTCAGGGAGAGACTGCATGGGCAAATAGTTCAACTATCTAACATTATGTTTCTCAGTGTAAAATTGCGAAAAATGTGGGGAATTCATCATCCACAGTACATATTATCAAAAGATTCAGAGCATCCAGAGAAATCTCTGTTCACAAGGAGCAAGACTGAAAACCAGTATTGAAGGGCTATGATCTACAGGCCCTCAGACAATACTGCCTTCAAAGCAGGCTGGATTCTCAGGTGAAAATCATTGCATTGACTCAGGAACACTTCTGTAAACCACTGTAAGTGAACACCATTTGTCCCTGCATCCACAAAAGCAAGTTAAAACTCTGCCATGCAAATATTATACCAAGACCCAGAAATTCTACGGCCTTCGCTGGGCCCGAGGTCATTTAAGATGGACTGAAGCGAAATGGGAAACTGTCCCATGGTCTGACCAATCAAAAATCTGACATTATTTTGGGAAATGACAGAGGCTGTGTCCACCTGGCTAAAGAGCAGAGGGACCATCCAGCTTGTTATCAGTGCACAGTTCAAAAGCCAGCATCCATAAATAGTATGAGATGCATTACTGCACATGGCATGGGTAATCTGCACATCTGTAGAGACACCATTAATGTTAAACAATACATACAGGTTTTGGAGTTTCATATACTACCGTACAGACATCTTTGACAGTGAAGACCTTGCTAATTTCAGCAAAACACAATATTCGGCACGCATTACAACATGACTGCGTAGCAAGAGAGGCTTTGAGTGCAAAACTGGCCTGCCTACATTATGAAAAAAAATTACAAAGGAGTCTACGAAGAGTCACAAGCCTATATCAAGAAAAAATAGGAAAACATTTTGCATTCAAAACTATCGTAGTTGGTCAACTCAGTTACTAAATCCTATCAGAGTATTGTTAAAAGAAAAGGTGATGCAACACAGTGATAAACATTGCCCCCGTCCCAACTTCCTTGAAACATGTTGATGCCATAAAATGCAAAATGAGCAAATATTTTTCAATGAACATTGATATTTCTCAATTTAAGTAGTTTAAGCGCCTGATTTCACCGAATAAGGTCGCTTAGTGAGGCTATTAGGCCAAATTGTTCGACTATTATGTGACGTCATATTTTGAAACCTTTTCAAATAATTTCCAATACATAATGAATTCCCTTAATTTGATAGTTTTCCATTTTTAATATTAGGGGAATCGCTCATTATTTTTGAACAAAAATAAAAGGCTCTTTGTTTCACATGCACATTCACTGGCCTCTGTCCTGTCCCCGAAAGTATCTTTCAGTTTCGTTGTGACATATAATAAAGTATTTTGACCACATGTTGTTTTGCATTTATTGATTCTGCCACTTTCGGGATAAAGGCTCATGCTTGACTACCATTTCCTTCGAAGCGCAATTCGTATGTGTTTTTATTGACCAATAGGGGTCTCTAGAGTACATTCGAAACATCAAGAAATGAACCACACTTCAACACATCTGGCTGGAAAGCTTCAACGCTTCATGAAGCTTCATTTCACCAGCACTACTAATAAGGTAACAGTTAACTTCTACTACACTCCTGAACAAAATCTTAAGACCAGGGAAAAAATTACAAGAACTCATATTTTGCACTGGTGAATCATAACCAGGTTGTAAGCTGTGCTTCAAAGCGCAAAAAGAAGAAAATGGAGCAAGAGACAAAGAACAAAAAGTAGTCAGTTTATTGAAAACTGTATTTAAACTGAAACAGCCTGTTCATCAGCCGATCAAAAGTTTAAGACCATGGCCCCAATAAACAGAACTAAAGAGCAAAAAAAGGATTCAGTACTGAGTAGCCCCACCATTCTTGTTGATTACTTCAAAAATTTGTTTGGGCATGCTTGATGCAAGTGTTTCCAGGAGGCTGGTGGGAACATTGCTCCATGTGGTGAAGATGGCTTCACGAAGTGCATCCATAGTCTGGAACTGAAGCCCATTTCTGTAAACTTCCTTTGCCATCCATCCCCAAACATTCTCAATGGGATTTAGATTAGGGGAACAAGCAGGATGGTCCAAAAGAGAGATGTTATTCTCCTGGAGGAAGTTCTTTGTCAGGCGGGCGTTGTGAACTGTAGCGTTGTCCTGTTGAAAGACCCAATCATTACCACACAGACGTGGGGCCTCAGTCAAGAGGGATGCCCACTGCAACATTTCCACATAGCCAGTCGCTGTTTGACGCCCCTGCACAACCTGAAGCTTCATTGTTCCACTAAAGGAAAAAGCACCCCAGATCATGATGGGACCTCCTTCACTGTGCCGTGTTGAGAAAATCTCCGGTGTGATCTCCTTGTCATGCCTGTAACGTTGTAATCCATCAGGACCATCCAGGTTAAATTTTTTCTCATCAGAGAATAAAATCTTCTTCCACCTCTCAATGTCCCATGTTTTGTGCTCCCTTGCAAAGTCCAAACGCGCAAGTTTGTGGCGCGGGAGGAGGTGTGGCCTGGGAATCCGTTTTTTGTTCTTAAAGCCCTTCTCTCGCAGATGCCGTCTTATGGTTATTGGGCTGCAGTCAGCGTCAGTAAGGGCCTTAATCTGGGTTGAAGATTGGCCTGGGTCTTCACGGACAGTCCGTAGGATCCTCCGGCTCAGTGCAGGTGAAATTTTTTTGGGTCTACCGCTTGACTTTTTTGTCCCATAACCCTCAGGATCTTTTAGGAAATTTAAAATCACTGTTTTACTGCGTCCAACCTCGGCAGCGATGGCACGTTGCGAGAGGCCTTGCTTGTGCAGCTCAACAATCCTGCCACGTTCAAAGTCAGAAAGCTTTTTTGCCTTTGCCATCAGGAGGTCATGACAGTGCAAATGCATAAAAGAAAATGACATGGAGGCCAGATTTTTGCACAGATTTTGACTTTTTAAGGCCATGGTCTTAAACTTTTGATCAGCTGATGAACAGGCTGTTTCAGTTTAAATACAGTTTTCAATAAATTGCCTACTTTCTATTCTTTGTCTCTTGCTCCAGTTTATTCTTTTTGCACTTTGAAACACAACTTACAACCTGGTTATGATTCACCAGTGCAAAATATGAATTCTTGTAATTTTTTCCCCGGTCTTAAGATTTTGTTCAGGAGTGTATAAGAATCACTTGCAAGCTAACTAGCTATAATGCTAAGAACTGTTAAATGACAAGTTTGCATACCAATGTAGCAGGCTAGCCAGCTAACACGCTAATAAGGGAACAGTTCTACTAAAATCGCAAGCTAGCTAGATAGCTAGCCATAGTGATAGCGAAATATTTAATGATTAGCTAGGACATCAGCGTAGCGAGCTAGCTGGCTAGTTTGCGAATTAGGCTACCGTATGCACGCAGCCACAATTAAATTAATTAATTGAATTGCACTATTTCAACAGTGAGCTATCCAATAATCTTGCAAGACTTGTGATTTGATGTGCGTAGTCACGTGAGGGGACCACATTTGGGGACCAGAGTTTACACACACCAGAACTCTGGTGCAGAATTAATTTCGCTGGCAGCCATATTGTTTAACTAATGGCGGTCATAATCAATCAGGTCCATCCCTGATGAAATAGCGACCTAATCTCAAAATTTCAGAGATACCCATTCATTACTTTTTTGTTATCTTGTTCACAAGCAAACAAACAGACAAACCAATGACATATACCTCCTGCCAGTTACGATTGGCGGAGGTCCATTAATGAAAATTTATTCGTTTTCACAATCCCAGGTAGGTTGTGCCTACCTTGTGACTTGGTTGACCATGACTTATTTTAAGCAAAAACTTCACTTCATTAATCGCTAATTGAGATGGCAAACAGCCTTAAATGCAAATATTCTTAGAGAACATGTAGCCTTCTCATGAAATTTTGGCTAAAATAGTGGCATTTGGATAATTCAAACTTTACATTACAATTAAGCTTTATATTATTTTCATATAAGTGAACGAACAAAACTCACGTATATTAATTCCAGAATTAAGTCCACTTGAACTGAAGCCTTGCTTGAATCGCAGATCGTAACGATGCTCGCTAACTAACACTCGTAAAATGAGTTCTGAACTTGCCTCTTTACTGACAGCTGCTTAAATACTGCACTAATGCGTCGTAGAAGGGAACTGTTCTTCACAGACACAGCGATTGTGATGTCACAGAAAATTAGGCGTTCGATCAGCTGAGAGGTACCGTGAGGGGAGGGGGGGGCGCGTCCTTTTCTTAAACTCTAATGGACAACTAAGCAGCAATGGCGGATTGGGTAGTCAGTCAATGTCAGTAGCTGATGACTAGTCGCGCCGATGCGTCTTGGTGGACTAGAGGGTGTATTATGCATGCAACACATCTAAATCGCATTTCAACGTACTGTAAAGCATTTTATTTAGGGGATAAACCTAGTTTTTTCGAAGACGAGGTATTTATCGTAGGATAGATATGCGCATTTCCACGTATCTAGCCTACGATAAATACTGAGTGCCCGAAATAAACTGACGGTTTATCTGCATTCTACCATGACTATTGACAACACCCTTACGAAAATACTGGCGCGCTACCTGTGTCACACAGTTCTATAGCTCGCTAACGAGTATGATAGTGAACGCATGAAAGAGAACTGCAGCCTTTTTAGCTCGCTAGCCAATTGGCTATGTAGCTAAATACATTGGCGCGCTAGCTATACTATCGCTAACTAGCTCGCTAGCGTGTAATGCTGCATTCGGCAACGCGTCAACGAGCCGTGCTATCGAGACACGACCGGTGTCCGTTTTTTTACTTCACGACCTCACTGTCCGAAGGATCCTTCCTCATACATTCGACTTAATTCATGACACGACAAGTGTTTTCCAGTGTTACCGAAAGCAGCATTAGACTGTACGCAAACTACAGCCTTATTTTGTCGGCGTGATCATGACGAGGTCTTGACCCAGTGCGAGGTATTTTACCGGTGAATTGATACCTGGTGTGACCAATCAAAATGCAGAATTCGCTGGAATGAATGGTAGAATGGATTATGAACCGCGGATAAATTGTAAGTTTGCTTAGCCAAGGATTCAGACATGTTAGTTTAAGACAGGAAGACATCGCCAACGTTTACCACGAATAGCATATTCATTGTTAATTCCGTTCTTTCAATGCAACGCAATGCAAGTTTGAGCCGCATGCTTTTCATAGCCTATTTCACGGCCAAGTGACACTTTTTTCCACTCATTACCGAGAGTAATTTTGAATAACGTCGATTTAAATCAAGCATACGCGTCCAGATGAATGACTGTCGTCTTACCTAATCGGGGAGAACAACACCTGTTAAGTGTGGAGTGCTCTCGGAGAGAACATTTTGTTAGTCATGAAAATGACTGAGAACAGGTCAGGACTAATAATTGTTTGAAACGGATGTTTTGTCCACCCTAATTCTCAGTTCTAGGCAATTTAGCCTTTGAATTAATCGCTGTTAGATCACATGTTGAGAGTAACCACGTCTTCAGTTGCCGATTACAATCATTTTAAAACGCGTCAATAAAGAAAATAATTGAGAACTAGCCCGGAATATCCTAATTGTCATAAAGGGACGTGTCTGTGCCACCCCAATTCCCATTTCTATCTCCGCCACTGAACACAAGTGACAAGTACCTTACACAGCTGGAAAGATGCGGGTTATTTTGTGATACATCTCTACTGTTATATGTTACACTACTGTCTACTGTTATGTTATAACAAAAAGGGAACTTTCTTGAAATTTCAGCCAGAAATATTCCATTGATGCCCTCTTGCAAAGAAATAAACTAAAAATATATTGGTCATAACATATGAGCAAAGAAAATAAATCAATGTTTCCCTTTATTGAAAAATAGCATGCCTTGGAGTTGGGCCCTTTGGGAATTCAAGGTTTCAATTGGAGTAAAACTTTTGCACCAGTGCAATAGATATAGGCCATTTCCAATGAGTGTTGGATGAGTGAACAAGAGAGAAACAAAACTGAAATGTTGGGTATAAAACTCTGTGGCGCAGGATAAAAATGTACAGTTGAAAGAAAAAGAATTTGAACCCTTTGGAATTACTTTGATTTCTGCATAAATTGGTCATAAAATGTCATTTGATCTTCATCTAAGTCAGTGATTCTCAACTGGTGGGTCGCAGGCCTTTGCTGGGTCAATAAAAAAATCTGTGCTTTTATTTTGAAGAGGATTTTTTTTATGCAGCGGGGTGCCGTCTATTCACACTCCTTAACACTAGGGGCTCTAATTTCGTAGACCAGGCGCAGGCGCGGCGAATGGGGGATGCGCCGCGCCAACGGGGTGTGTCCAGGCGTATGTTGCAATTTCGTGCCCGGCCTAGCCTGGCGCAAGTACTCCTCTGTCCCGCCTCTGCCCCTCCTTCCAGCGCAAGTTGGCAAAGAAGGCGTGTTTGGGTATAACACAGCCGAGTCAAATATTGCTCATTGGCAAGAGAAACGATGGATAGCGTGTTCCTATTATTACAGCCTGTTGCTGTTTAAAATTTTGGGATTAACATGCATTGACAATAATGCAAGATACGTTACACATTTATTATCAATATGTGATCTTAACTCAGTACGAGATCATAGCAATCAGGCTGTATTCCTTCCCCCACTAAAAACGATAAAACCTAAGTGACAATAATAGTAGCCTAGTATTAAGCTGCTTGTACACTGGACGCGAAACAAATTTTTCGCTCGACAGATTGCGTTGAAAGCAATGTCTTGTGTCCGAAAGTCTGACAGGGTTTTAATATATCTCCGTGTCCGACAGTCTATTATTGTTTTTAATTTCTTCAAATCTACTGACTCTTTTAGATATTAAACGTGAATGTTTTGATAAGAGGGCTCAGTTCTTCAAGATGAGTACCGAGAATTTCAATCAATGTTTCTGTTTAAGCTCTGCTCAGTAAAGCGAGTCGACATTGGCACGGGACAATGTACAATGCCTCCGTGTCTGACAACCAAAAAAAAAAAGAAAAAAACAGAGGACGATTAGAACAGATTTATAACGAAATAAAGAATGAAAAGAAACATTTTAACAACAGAAAATCCAACGAACACTGCGATTAATTTATTTGCGGGTCATCTTTTTTGGATGTTCTGTTGGTTGGTGATGTATATGTATTTTTATTCTTTATTCCGTTATAAATCTGTTCTCATATCAATAGGCTACTTTTATTTTTGCTGGGTGCCGGACATGGAGTATTTTGCATTTCGCGTCGGACAGTCTTGATCGTGCATGCGATAATTTATTCACACAGTCAATGGTCATGGAATTGATTTGCTCTCTGATTGCAAGCACTATTTTATCTCTGCTGTGGAAATAAAGCGTGAATCTGTTCGATCCATCTGACTAATTTTCAAAAGAAAGACTGAATAAAGACTGTTGTCTAGCTTCAAAGGAAGAAAACAGACGAATAAAAAGACCAAGAAAAGTCGATAGCTCTTTGCATTGACTTTGACTGTAATCAGTCCTGCGAAAAATTTGTTTTGCGTCCAGTGTGCAAGCGGCATTACCGAGCATAGAACGCAAGCATAATATACGCACTGCCTGATGCCGAGGCAGTTTGTGGTTGGCTGAGAAAGATGTGAAGTCGTTAATTTGCATCATTGATTCAGTTGCGTTGATTAAGTCAGGTCGAGTTTCCATCACGTGTGCCAACCGCCTTTGATCTGACATGGGGACAATCGATATAGATAATTTAATATTTTTTGCCAGAATAAGTGACTGAATAAACTTTAAGAGTACAGTTACTGAAGTGTGACTGAATGTTATGTTAAATCAATTTGAAAAGTTGACTTTTTTTTATTTGGGTCACGGCTTATCATTAACGGGTGATGGTGGGTCCTGAAGCCAGACCCGTTGAGAACCACTGGCCTACTCAAGTAGTTTTTTTTTTTTTTTGAGGATTTGTACTTTACTTGAGTTTTGACTTTTACTTTTCTGCATTTAAAATATAAAAAGTATACTTTCACTTCGTTACGTTGACACTGGCCACTTCGTTACTCGTTACAAATTAAAATATGAATGTAATTCATCATAGGGATTATCTGGATTTGGCGCGTTTAAGAACAACGGTGCTCAGCAGGTATCTTTTTACAGATGTTGATGCCAGCGGACATGAAGCTTCAAATTTATGCACGCAGTTACAATATTCTATCACTAGATGACACACCAGGATCAGTTGTTGAATCTTCACAAGCAAGCTATACTGAAACACGGTTTTATGGATGAGTTCACTCCTAATTTAAATGCAGAACTTCTACTTTTATTAAAGCATTTCCTTGTGATATTGACACCTTTAGTTAAGTTAATCCTCTGAGTATTTTTTACACTACAGTTTAAATGCTGTATTTTAACAGGGGGCAACTAGGCCTCTTCAATACTAATGATTTCTATAGCTGAATGTGTAAAATAGCAAGTGACTATTCAACTCTGACAAGTGTGCACTGTCTGTTACATGCAGTCCTATATGGATTAACTATAAGATGAGCTATAACGTTTAAGTAGTGATAACAGCCCTATATCTGAGAGTAACATTTGTGGCAGTGCAACTGGATCCTAAACTTGATTATGACAAAGTGATGGATATGTATGCCAGCAGATACCCCTGAAGAATGCTCTTCATCAATCCATTCAGTGAGAATTAAAAATTTCCAGAAGATGATTTTGTAGTTCTGCATGCCTACTGAATATGCCAAATGTGCAAGTACGCAATTCACTTCAAAGTGAATTAAATACCAATACCAATGAAAGAAAACAACTTTAGTGTTGTGTTTTAAATGTGTAATCCATGGTGTATCCTGATGGATGCTTAGATCAGTTTCATAATTTGTCCATTTCTATCAAAATAGGTCCCAAGTCCCTTTGTTTTTATTGTCTTTGCTGAGTCAAGTGGAAACTTGTACCTTAAATAGAGATAATTGTTAATGAAAAAAAAGCTTTTTTCAGCTAACTATGAGACCTTGAATTTGTTCCCAGATGCCAGGAAAACGCATATTTGGCACTTTAATTTTCAAATTCTTCTGGGGGAGGGTCCCCAGACCCCTCCAGGCATTGCGCCTTCAGTGCTTGTATGGGGGCTGCCCCCCCCCTTCCAAAATTGTTTGACCACTATTTAGAGAAAATTCTTGAGTTGCATTTGTAATTAGAATGAAAACCAGCACACGCAGTGGACCCCCTGGACGGAGTCTGGGATCCTTTGAGCTTACTGACAGAACCAATGTGCAGTCCTACTGGATTGTACAGGATGCAGTGCGTTTTGGCACATTGATGAAGTATGGTGCAACTTCACAAATTTTTCCTAACTGTAATCAGCTCATCTCCTACACTGCATCTGTTAGAGTGCGAAATTTAGAAGATATAGCTGGAACCTTCTTGAGAAATTGAGTACAAAGATTGTCACTCACTCACTTTATAGCCATATTAGCCTGGGAATAAGGAACATTTCTGTCTCTAAAATCACTGCAGTAAGAAAAAGGCTGTCATACATAAAATAGCCTACACAGAGGAGGTTTCATAAACATGGCAAATTCATTTTAAAGAAGTTTTTAGGTAAAGATGCCTGTGGTGGGCCTTCTTGGAAGTTTTTTGCAGCTTTAATATGGTTCATATCAATATCGGAATTATTTCGTATAGAGCAACATTAGGATATATATGAAGAGTTTGTTTCCAAAGAGCAATATATCCATTTTACTCATTTTGAGTAAATCAGCTTTTTCTATGTTGATGTCTATTGCATTTTATCAATAAAAACACAAACTTTGATCATGAAAAAAATACATTTTATAGCATGAATTTCTAAATACAGATTTTTTTGCACCATTTGTAAGAGGCACAGGGCTATTGCTCAATGGAATTTTCTCAATTTTTGTAACATTGGAACTTGTTGCATTTTGGATGCAAATTCTTCATATTGTGATGAAAATTTTGGCCATATCGTCCAGCCCTACCTAAACTGAGTCCCATGCAGCACCCTTTAAAAATAAGTATAAACAGTGCTCACAGACTTATGATCAGATGTGACAGTATCAAAGGGAAGAAATTACTAATACATAAATAAAAAATTTGGCTATTTTGTGGAACAGTTCACTCCCCCTACTGTCTCTCTCCTTCTGTTTCACAATCACTCACAATTAATAAATATTAAATAAATGCTTTGAAGCTACAAGTAAATTGTATGTCTTGGTGCTTGTTACAGTCTAAAAAATTTGACCTGGAACTTAAATATAAAAGCTTCAAAATTCAAGAAATGACCTCCATTTTTACTGTTCTCACAATGCTTGTGAGAATGGGAGTAATTTCTAAGCTTCTTTGTTTTTTCCTGTACTTTGAACATAATGCATGATAAAGGTGGGAATCGTTAAAATGTTATCTTGCCTCATATCTTTTCAGGAATTGGTCCTCTGACATAGCACTGAGACTCAGTATACAAATCAAGTGTAAAATTTTGGGGAATGGAAAACTGGGGTGTGTGGAGATTTGTCAAATGTAAGCCATTCTGTAAGCTGTGAATGTTCATCGTTAAATCAAATTCAAAATTTTTTCTTAAATTTTATTTTGTATTAAAGCTGATATTTTCCACTTTAAGGGACAAACACTGTTTTGTGAAGGATCTTTGCAGTAACTCTGGGGAACTTGGTATCTGATATATTAGCCCTGTCAGGTAAATTTTGGTCACTGATTTCTAAATATGCCATCAGTTTTTCTCCATCAACTCTGGTTTTCGTGATGATATATTCCTAATTGTTATACATACAACCGATCAGGAGCAAGCAAGGATGACTACAATTATTGCCTTTTTGTAAAGAAAAGGCTTCATGCAATTAGAATTCGTTTATGATTAAATTACATTAATGGAATCAGATAATGGTGAAACTTTCTATGCTTGTTATCATTGATATAAGTGCATTATCTCAAATCTAGAGCTGCTAGATGGACATGAAGATCATATTCTTATTCAGCGGTGTGATTGAATATAACTTGCATTAAGTCTAAAATCTGAGGCACCAAAAAAAATTTTTTTTTCATTTGTCCCCCAGTGTAACCAATAAGTTTATTAGGATAGGTTTTATCTGGGGGTGTGGGTGGATTGCCACCAGGTTTTTCGAACACCCTTCCCTATGATCAGATTTTGCCCCCCCACTTTTACACAAAGTTAGGCGCCCATGGTCGCAGGGTCATGTAAATAATTCCAGGATAACTTTGTTTTTTCTTTTCATTAGTTGTTGCCCTAAATCTTACCCAGATATGATAGTGCTATTATCTTATAGGCTATTGTGTAGCCCCTTTCCTTTTTGTGATTGGCTGGTAGGCACCACGGAGAACTCCAGGGGTTTGATTCCTGCCGGTTTACACAGTTCTAGCGGTGCTGCTGTGCATACAGACCAACTGTTGGAAGTTGTTATAATTTTAAAAATTTTTTGCGTGAGAAATACTATGTGTGGCGTAAGTGCGTGACATCCGACTGAAATGAGTGATAATCATGCTCATTACCTGAGACTTCAGAGCCCTGAAGAGGTTAGGTGAGAAATGGAAAAGTTATGCAACACATAAGTCTCTTGCTACAGTCCAACTGTTACCACTCAATGTGTTCCTGAAGAGGTTATTGGAAATAAATGTCTTATTAGCAACAAAACAATGATGTGGATCTCGGTATTTCAAAAGTCCTGGTTACGGCCCTGTATGTTGTAAATTCTGCTGAAGATAGTCATTACCCAAGTAAAAAAGAAAAAGCATAAATAAGCATGATAGAAATGTATTTTAACTATAGCAAAGGTATTTAAAGTGTACTTGAACTTTTTGTGTTTGATTTTAATGGTATATAAATAACAATTGTAAAAAGTGTATTTTGTATACATTGTAATATTATTCACTGCAATAATGAGGCAATGCTTTGAAATGTTATTTCAACATACTTTTTAAAAGTGAACTTTATAAACATGTCAATTGAACTTTATTGTACTTAAATAAAGTAAACTAATCATGCATCACTTTGAAGTGGTATTTAAATGTGCCTTTAAAATGTGCACTTATATTATGTCATATAATTGAACTTATTGTGCTAAAATACAGTAAACTAATTATGCATTGCTTAGAAGTGGTATTTCAGTGGTATTGTATAGTTCACTTGTTTTCTTTTCATCAGTTTTTGCAAAAGCGAATGTAAGGGTTAACATAGGTGGCAATATGTATATGTCATGTCAGATCGATCTCGACGCTAATTTAGATTGATAAAACCATAGTTTCCCCTCATTTTTTCATTACTTTGCATAGTGTCAGCTATATTCCATCTGACACTTCAAGTTAAAAACTGAGAAAAGAGTTTTATAAGGCTATGTTAGCCACTTAACTGCATATTAATTAACGTGGGTTTATTTTTGCTGCGTTATGGAGTAGTCGAAATAAAGGTTTTTTACAAGGTAAGCGAGCCAGCTAGGTGCTTAGTTTGCTCCTTCCCATTGATTAAAAACATCAGTGATTGCCACAGTTAGCTCACTCATGCTATAGAGTAGGTAACAGTAACCACAGCTTATATATGTCTTACTTTTGAGAAAGGTTATGTATTTGAAAAGGAAAGATAAAATGGACCAATATGTCCTGACATTAGTGTCATTTAGCGAGAATATTACTATCCTGGCAAAATTTCGGCTAGCTGCCTTAACGTTACTGCTTGACCATACTGCTACTTTAATGAGGATGGATGGAAGCTAACGTTAGGTAAAATATAGCCAATGCAAGCAAGGTTAGGATTCTCCTGTTAGGCCAACTGCATGTGGCATATGTCAGACTACTTAGCATAAACGTAACATTACTGCCATAGGTTTGTTCGAAGTTCTTCTTGAAAACACCAAAGACAACTTGTGGCAGGGGCACAGACTGGATCAGTGTTCACAAAATCCAGTATGGCAATCAGCAAACAATGTTGTTGGGCTTTAGGGAGTTAAATAGATCAGCTGATTTCCTGGTGTCCAAGCACATCATGACATCCGGGACATTGCCAGATGAAGCATTTTTTGGCTAAAATATACAGAATGGTGGCATTCATGAACTTGTGCTAATTAGTTTTATTTCAGAGGTTTGAGTTTTGATTACTCGGCACATAAAAATCATAAATATTCGCAAAGAAAATTATGGAATAAGAAGAGCATGTACTTCTTTGGGCTGAAAAAAGTGTTTTCTTTGCCTTTAACAGTTAACAATAACATACTGCAATACAAAATGGAACACAAGTATTGAATGGTAGTGATTAAATGGGCAGGGCACTTACCGTGGGGAGATTCTATCGCAGATCCCAATGGATACGTGACCACTAACAAACACCATAATTTATATTGCTATGAGAAGCAAATCTACAAAATAACTCAGGTGACCGACACAAGTAGGCTTACCACACTGCATGCAAGAAGGTGGACCCACTTGAACTCCCCCTTGCTTGTTCTATTGCCTACAAAGTACGTATACAGAACTGAAACAAAATTAGTGTGAATTGCAATTGGTTCAGTTTCATAAGAGTGCAAAGGATTCTACTAAATTCAGTTAGGGACAGTATAGCAGCTGTGTCAGAATGTGTCAGAAACCATATTTAAATCATGGACAACCAACACGGAGGAAATTTTATGAGAATTTCTGAATGCACCGTTAAAATATCAATTTTCTCAATGTAAATCGATGACCAAAGCGCAAAACCTCCTATCTGCAGAATGTTTCTATTGGCGGATTTCACTTTGGATGATGAGAACAAGGAAGGCTGCTGATCGAAAGTGAAATCCGCCAATCAGAGAAATTCTGCAGATAGGAGGTTTTGCTTTGGTCATCGAAATGATCAATTATGTATACAATGAATAGTATTGTTTACAGTGTTATATTTCTGTGTTTATGAAAGCAGATGTAACAGACCATGTGATTTTAATTTTGTGACAAGTACTTTCATGGGTGCAAATGATCATTTTCTCTACTGCAGTTGTGTTGTTGCCATTTAAGCTGTTCCAACTATGGATGGTACTCTCCAGCTGTGGATCCTGATGCAGCACAAACTCGCTCACATAGACAATATCATAGATACACTGGTCAATGCTCATATCACCAAAGCACATTATGCGCTTGAGTGATAGGGACTATCAAAGCATATCTCCTCTTGGAGAAATCATCCGTGACAGAAAAAAATCTTACTGCCAGAAAAATGAGAGGATGTTATTAGCTACTTATTGATCAAACTTAACCTGGAGTTATGTTCTCTAAACCATTTTAAACACAAGTGCAGCAGAACTGGAGAAGAAAATACAAGTGGCTTGCGGCACCCTGCTTATGCTCAATAATTCGGTGTCAAAGTCAGGAAAAAAAAAAATCATGTGGAAAAAATATGCAGTAATTGAAAACCAAACAAATTATTTACAAGAAGCTACACATAACTGTCACAACCAGCATGTCTGCTTAATTGGTTTTTCCCTGTTCCAGCAGTCTCTGTTAATTCATTGGCTCCTTACTCCCTTAGTGCAATCAGCTGTAGCCACTGATTGTGCTGTGGATAATATAAAGGTTGTGGATTTTTGGCTCTGCTGTGGCTGGATTATCGTACTAGAAGGGGTTACTCTAACCGCTTCCTCCAAATTCTAGGTTTCCTAAGTGGTTTCTGTCCTAGAGAGCTAAATGATTTGTGTAATAGTTAGTGAGCAAATCGTTTGGTACAGCAGGTTCTCCAATCTGTCTTCCATTTGTCCTCATTCTCCTCATTGTACAGTTGTATATGCCCTGTAGTAGCTCATTCTCGATCCTGCAATTTGCTTCGCATCTGTCCAGTTCCAAACAAATGGAACTCCTGAAAAACAGGTTTGGGAAGTAGAGTGTACCGCTTAATTTTACTTTAATTTGTGGCTTGGGATCTCTGACAGGGTGAACAGAATACTCAGTAATAACAGAATACATATTTTAATGCACTCTCATCAGATTTTAATGAAAATGTTTTTTATTGCACAGCCTTTTATCTCGACTGGTTGGGTTCAGCTGTAATAATTTGGATATCGATGAACATGACAATGCCGGATGTCCCAGTAGACAGTGACATTTGTTGTGAATTTTGTCACTACACAAAGAAATGGCTGTGCAAGGTGTCTCATACTCATGGAAATGATCAGAAAAGGGTTAATTCAGCTAAACCCCCCACACACTCAAAGATCACATACGAAAGTGTCGTTTGCACAAAAAATTGGCCAAATTCCTTCCATCTTTTAATTATATTGCGCAATGTTGAAGGTGAAATACTCAAAACCCTATTGATTTGTCTTTGGAAAGCAATGTTCGCTATGTGATTTGTTATGGCCCCAATTTGTTATTACATTTATAACACAACAGCAACAGCAAGGGATGACAAACACAGTTTTAACAACTAAAACACATTTAATTTTTAACAAAGACAAAGACTAATAACAACCTACAACTAAAGACCAAGATTGATAAATAAGAAAAAACAGAAATAATTACAGTCCCTTTTTGGTGGGGTGGCTTGGTGATGTCCTGGATGAAGAAAATGCTCAAACACAGGCAAAGAAATCCACAAAAGAAACGTCACAGGTTTTGAACAGAATGGCAGGTCTGGTCATCTTCTTGCAATTTCTCCTACTACTTTACTGTCTCAATTCTTTTCCTTATATACTCTTTTGCAGACCCCACCCACATTTAGACCTCTTTTTTTTAATTTTCTGAGACTTGCCCCAGACATGTCCAGGACATGTCTAAACATGACTCCAGTCTGAGCTTAACAAAAAAAAGGTAAATACTGCCATCTAGTGGCCTATATTCACATTACACCTCCATTCCAAAAGGGAAAAATTTTGACTCATAAAGGCAAAATTTTTCTTTTCAATACAAAATGGTGAAGTGAACACTTGTCTATATATACATATCATACAATATTCAAATAAACACAGGATATATATATATATATATACATATTCAAACACGAGATAAGCAATCAGCAATTACATTGTCTGTACCCTTCACATGCTTAATTTCCAAGTCAAACTCCTGTAAAATCAAACTCCAATTCAACAATCTCCGATTCTTGTTTTTCATCTTACTCAAAAACATTAACGGATTGTGGTCAGTGTACACAATCATTGGCTTTTCCCCTGTACAAACATAAACCTCAAAGTGTTGTAAAGAAAGGACCAGAGCCAACAGTTCCTTCTCTATTGTGGAATACTTCCTTTGGTGGCGATTGAACTTCCTGGAGAAGTATGCCACGGGATGCTCAATGTCATCAGAGTCACTTCTCTGTAGGAGCACAGATCCACAAGCTTGGTCGCTAGCATCGACCGCGATGGAGAACGGTTTGTTGAAGTCAGGAGATTTGAGCACGGGGAAGTGACACAGCAGAGACTTCAGGCGATCGAAGGCTCTCTGGCATGCATCATCCCAGGTGAACTTTACGCCTTTCTTCAGTTGGTTAGTTAGACTGAAAGCAATCTCAGCAAAGTTCTTGCAGAACTTGCGGTAGTACCCGATCATTCCAAGGAAGCGGCGCAAAGCTTTTTTGTTGTCAGGAACTGGAAAGTCCATGATGGCTTGGACTTTAGGATTTATGGGTGCCACCTTACCCTGGCCTATGACGTAGCCAAGATAGGTGACAGTAGCACAACCAAAGTCACTCTTGTTCAGGTTAACAGTCAGGTTAGCCTGGGTCAGGCGCTGGAACAACGTCTCTACATCTTTTAGATGTTCTTCCCAGGAGTCACTCCATGTGATCAGGTCATCGATGTACGCACCCGTGTGTGGCAATCCGGCGATTGTAGACTGTATCATCCTTTGGAACGTGGCTGGGGCATTTTTCATGCCAAAGGGTAGGACTTCATACTGGTACAATCCAGATGGTGTGGCAAAAGCAGAGATGCTCTTGGCCCTCTCAGTTAAAGGCACACACCAATAACCCTTCAATAAATCAATCTTGGTCAGAAACTTTGCTTGCCCTACACTATCAATACAATCATCAATCCTAGGTATTGGAAACACATCAGTTCTAGTTACAGCATTGACTTTGCAATAATCTGTACAGAATCTAGTACTTCCATCAGGTTTTGGAACTAGCACACAGGGTGAACTCCAATCTGAATTGGAGGGTCTGATAATATCATGTTCTAACATGTACTCAACCTCTTTCTCAGCAATCTTTCTCTTTTCAGGATTCATCCGGTACGGATGCTGTTTTATTGGTTTGGCATCACCAACATCTACATCATGAGAGGCTATAGAAACTCTCTTTGGAACATCAGGAAACAGATCCTCATATTTCTTGATCAACCTCTCAAACTGATCTTTCTGTGCTGGAGTTTTACATCAAGATTTTGCAACACTTCAGAATTTGACAATTTGCATGAAAGAACTTCAGCTTTAATTCTAGGTTCATCATCTTGAAACTCCCCCTCATCTTCACACATCTTGGCCATTGGAGGATCTGAAGTGACAGCTGCAACCCTAGCATTTCTGTCATGATAAGGCTTCAGCATGTTAATATGACACAATTGTTTTGGTTTTCTCCTATCTGGAGTCTTCACAATGTAATTGAGATCATTGAGTTTTGTCAGAATTTCATAAGGACCATGAAATCTAGCCTGCAATGGATTGGACTGCAAGGGACACAACACAAGGACCTTGTCTCCTGGTTTAAACTCACGGCTTCTAGCCTTATGATCATACCAAGTTTTCATTTTTCCCTGACTTGATTTCAAGTTCTCTTTGGCAAGGTCACAAGCTGCACGCAATCTTTCCTTGAACTTGCTAACATAGTCTAACAGACTGATTTGCGGCTCTTCCTCTTGCCATTGTTCACTCAATAATAGCAAAGGTCCTCTCACTTCATGACCAAACACTAGCTCAAATGGACTGAATCTAGTAGACTCCTGCACTGCTTCTCTAGCTGCAAACAACAGCAAATGAACCCCTTCATCCCAGTCTTTCTCATGGTCATAACAATAAGTCCTCATCATTGTCTTGAGAGTGGAATGAAACCGCTCTAAGGCACCCTGACTTTTTGGATAATAGGCACTAGAAAGAATCTGTTTTGCACCTAGTTCATACACAACCTGCTGAAACAATCCTGAAGTGAAATTGCTACCTTGGTCTGACTGAATTTCCCTGGGAAGACCAAACAACGTGAAGAACTTTATCAAAGCCTTCGAGATTGCAGTTGCCTTGATGTTACGTAGAGGTATGGCTTCGGGGAATCTGGTAGATGCACACATGATTGTCAACAAGTACTGATTTCCAGATCTAGGCCTTGGTTAATGGACCAACGCAATCAACAATGACCCTAGAGAATGGCTCCCCAAATGCTGGGATAGGCTGCAATGGAGCTACAGGTGGGTCTAACTGTTGTTTTCCAACTACCTGACAAGTGTGACAGGTTTTGCAAAAGTTGGAAACGTCTTTCCGAAGCCCAGGCCAAAAGAAGTGTTTCATGATCCTATCAACAGTCTTGTTAACACCAAGATGACCTCCTAAAGGTAAACTATGAGCCATTGTTAAGATCTCATTCCTATAGACCTTCGGAACAACAATTTGCCTGACCACTGCCCAATCTGCATTGGCAGGGATATCAGGAGGGCGCCACTTCCGCATCAACACACCATCCTTGAGATAATACCCAACTGGAACTGCATCTATTTCTTTTTCAGGAAGGGCTCTCCTCTTTAGTACACCAATTTCAGGATCATTAGTTTGCTCCTCAATCAACCGCTTTCTGGACAGAGACAAGTCTCCAGACACATCAGAATCACCAGACCCATCCGGCTGGCTGAATAGAGAACTGATAAAAGTATCTGATAAGTCCTCAAACGGAGAAACCATAGTAGGCCAATCAGAGTCATGAGGCGAACCACCTGAGTCCTGACTATTCAATGTACTGGACGGCACCACAACATCATCTTCTTTAGCCTTCTTGGCCATAGCACGAGTCGCTGCGCAAGAAGGATACAGAGATGGGTCCTCATCCCCATTTTCAGTGCTCGGCTGTGAAGTAAGATGTACAGGGGGAACTACTTTGCCCCTAGCCAGGTCATTGCCTAGCAACAGAGAAACACCCTTTATAGGTAGACTTGACATAAGTCCCACCTTTACCTGTCCTGTAACTAAATCTGACTTCAAGAATATAGAGCGCAGGGGTACAGATACAGTCCCCCCTTCAATACCTTGTACAAGTATGAAATCCCCTGAAGCGGTCTCATCACGTAACTCCAAGGAGTCCATCAACAAAAGTGACTGAGAAGCTCCGGTATCCCTTAGGATATATATGGGGACAGGAGTAGTATGCTCATTCAGAGCCACAAATCCCTCTGACACAAATGGAAGAAATTCCTCCCTCACAAAGTCAGCTGTATTAGGCTTTTTAGCCCCACAAGAAGCAGGCAATTTAGTAGATTGGTTATCTACTACAGGGGTTTCTAACCTTGTTTTCACAAAGGCATTTGGTTTGGTATCCTTTTCTTTTTCTTTCTTAGCTTTAAGGAACCAACAGTTAGTTGTAACATGACCAGATTTCTTGCAATAACTGCAAACTAGACCACTTTTGTCACTGTCAGCTTTCACACTTTGATCAGACCTGTTACTGGATTTCTGAGCACCATCACCAGATTTGTCTTTGTCTTTGGGTGAGGAATCTTGGGTATCACCGTAACCCTTTTTCTGAAATTGGGACCATTTATTGTTACTGCTAGACTGAAATTTGGACTTATGAGTGAGAACATATTCATCTGCAAATTTGGCAGCTGATTGCAAGTTCAGTGCTTGCTTCTCATTAAGGTAGGTCTTAACATCATCCTTAACACAGTTCTTGAATTCTTCAACTAACACCATCTCTTTTAGTGAGTTGAAATCATCCTTGACCTCCATAGAAGTACACCAGCGCTCAAAGCAAACCTGCTTCTCATTAGCAAATTCAACATAAGTCTGATTTTCAGATTTCTTCAGACCTCTGAATTTCTGTCGGTAAGCCTCTGGAACCAACTCATAAGCTCTCAAAATAACCTTTTTGACAACCTCATAATCAGAGGAATCATCTGCAGACAAAGCCGAATAGGCTTGTTGAGCTTTACCCTTGAGGACAGTTTGCAACATCAGAGGCCAGTGTTCCTTTGGCCACTGGCAACTCTTTGCTACCTTTTCAAAACACTGGAAATAGTTGTCAACATCCTTTTCTGAAAATGGAGGCACCAGTTTTACCTCCTGACTGGCACAAAATTTATTTTTAGTTTCAATTTTAATTTTTAGTTGCTCCATTTGGAGTCTTTCTTCTCTATCGAATTTCTCTAATTCAAAATCTCTCTGTCTCTGTCTCTCTCTTTCTGCTCTTTCCTCTTTCTCTCTCTCAAATTCTCTTTGTTTTTCTTCTCTTGCTAATTTTTCTAACTCAAACTGCCTTTGTTTTTCTTTTTCTTCCCTCTCAAATTCTCTTTGTTTTTCTTTTTCCTCCCTTTCTTTTTCTCTTTCCTCCCTTTCAATCTCTAGCATTTTTAATTTAAGTTCCATTTCTATATTTGGATTTTCCACTGGAAACTGTTCCAGATCTCCTGGTGCAAACACATTTTCATCAATGTAATATTCAACTATCTCTCTAGCCAGTCTTGCTTTTCGCATGGCTGGTTTTACCTCTGTCAGCTCCAACTGTCTGCAAATTTCTAGCAGTTCTGTCTTTTTAAAAGACTTCAAAACCCCTACGGTTGGTGATGCCAAGAAAACATGCATTGCTGTTGTCAATATATATCTAGGAAAATTCACAAAAACAATTTCATAATTTGGAATGTTAGATTTTCAATAAATTACTCACACAATGGTCTATCCCGGACGAGCCCACAATTTGTTATGGCCCCAATTTGTTATTACATTTATAACACAACAGCAACAGCAAGGGATGACAAACGCAGTTTTAACAACTAAAACACATTTAATTTTTAACAAAGACAAAGACTAATAACAACCTACAACTAAAGACCAAGATTGATAAATAAGAAAAAACAGAAATAATTACAGTCCCTTTTTGGTGGGGTGGCTTGGTGATGTCCTGGATGAAGAAAATGCTCAAACACAGGCAAAGAAATCCACAAAAGAAACGTCACAGGTTTTGAACAGAATGGCAGGTCTGGTCATCTTCTTGCAATTTCTCCTACTACTTTACTGTCTCAATTCTTTTCCTTATATACTCTTTTGCAGACCCCACCCACATTTAGACCTCTTTTTTTTATTTTCTGAGACTTGCCCCAGACATGTCCAGGACATGTCTAAACATGACTCCAGTCTGAGCTTAACAAAAAAAAGGTAAATACTGCCATCTAGTGGCCTATATTCACATTACAGATAATAAACCAACTGATGGCAAATTTGTGAGCTGAGACACATCTTTACCCTTGCAGGACTGGGCCTTTTTTGGAGGGTACTTTAATACTATAACACAATCATCTCACCTGCTTAACATCACCGGTGTCACATTTCCTTATTAGCGCAACTTGTCACATCATCACTGGTCCTCCCGAATTGCCCCTACCCAAACTTTTTTTGAGTCTGCTGCAATCATCTGATTTGAAATAAGCATATATTTCCATCAAACAATTGGATGTCCAGGTTAACCCTCTGCTGCATGACTCTTCCTGCCTATTGAGGGTGGTGTGTGGATTTGATGACTTTAGTAACCACTGTACAACAAAGCGTTAAAGCAGCGGTGGCGCCAGAACTGGAAATTTGGAGGCTTCAAAATATCCCTTTATAAAAACAATTCGTTCCGGCTAGTTCTCAATGAGTTTCCTCTATAGACATGTTCTCCAATTATAGTACTCGTAAGGGTTCGCACGCCGGATGCCCAATGGCAGTCCAGCGGACTGTAAAATAAGGAAAGGACTCAAGTGCAAAGCTCGGGGTGCATGGTGAGATAATAACAAAAGAGTAAAACACAAAAAAAAAGGGAAACAATTTTCCAACTAAATATAAAACAAATCCGAAGATAAAATTACAAAACCTAAGCAAAACTAAAGAAAGGCAAAAGTGTGACTGTTAAAAACCACCAACCAGCTGTGGTAAAACAAGTACAATGCAACACAGCCTTGTAGACTGCCTTCGGCTCATTGATAATGAGCCACAGGAGCAGGCGATGATAGTGTGCAGGAGAAGGTGTGGAGGAATGTAGTAAATAGGGAGAGGGCTGGAGGCAAAGCCTCACGGTAATAATCCATTGGCAATTGAAGACACGGCTTCTCTTCCTATGCGATCTAACTGTGACGGAATAATGGCTAAATTCAGTACAGAAAAACGTAATACTTTATAAGTAGGCCCATGCTTTACGAAAGACGAACTGCACTGAAACTTCCGCGCATCGGGCGATTTAACTTCCGCTTCTTGCACTTCATCATTGTTTGAATACAAGCCCAATTCTGAAGTAATTGGGACGAAGTACAAATTGTGAATAAAATCAAAATGCAATGACTTTTAGATCACATGAGCCAATATGTTATTTTTTTCCATAGTAGCCATCCGTTGATCCCAAAGAATCATGGAGTTGTGCCCTGAATGTCTTGTTGTGAGCAGCGTCTGCTGTGACTGTAGAGCCCCATACGGGAGTGACAGTCCCGGCCATAGCACGCGCAGATGAACGCAGATGTGGGTCTATCTGCTGGTGGTGGAGCCTTTCTCTGGAGTCTCTTTGCTTCTGCCTGCTGCGACAGCATAAACTCGTACTGCTGTAGGCTAATGCGAACTTAGTGTCTCCAGGTGGATCTGTCTGCAGCTACCGTCTGCCAGTTGTTTGTGTTGATGTTCAGCGCCATGAGCTCCCGTTTGAAGATGTCTTTGAACCGCAACAGGGGTCTTCTGATTGGCCTCTTGCCTGATGCCAGCTCTCCAGAGAGAAGATCCTTGGGGGCACAGCCGTTGCCACACAGGTGACGTGCCCCAGCCAGTGCATTCTGCTCTGTTTTAGGAGAGTGAACATGGAAGGAACTCCTGCTATCTCAAGGACTGCACTGTTGGTGATGTGGTCTCTCCATGAGATGCCGAGGATGCGTCTTAGGCAGCACATGTATAAAGTGCTGAGTCTTTTTTAAAGTGCAGCGTGCATGTTTCACTACCATAGAGAAGTGTGCTCACGACACATGCCATGTAGACCTGTACCTTAGTGTGTTCTGTCAGCTTGCTGTTTCCCCAAAACATGCTTAGTCAGCCCTGCTAGCGTTGTTGACACCTTGCCGATGCATCTGTTGAGCTTGGTGTCGAGGGAGAGTGTGTCGAAGATTGCAGAGCCCAGGTACACAAACTCGTGGACTGCCTCAAGCTTGTGGTCCGTGATACACACAGTGGGCGGTTCGACGACATCCTGTCCCAGTTAGTACATGTCCTCTTCTTTGTGCGTGGTGATTGCTGTGTCTAATCTGCATAGAGGAACTCCCTCGGTGGTCGCGTCTACACCTTTGTCTTAGCAGGGAGTCGGGAGAGACTGAAGAGGTTACCATCTGATCTGGTGCAGAGATAGATATCCTCTTTGGCCGTTCCAAACGCAAACTTCAGCAGAATAGAAGAGAAGATGCCGAACAAGGTTGGTGCAAGGTCATAGCCTTGTTTAACTCCCCTGACAATGTTTAATGTCTCTGACGTTGTGCCATCATAGACGATGGAACCCCTCATGGCGTTGTGGAATGATTGGATCAAGCTGAGCTGAGTAGGAGAGCAGCGAATCACCGCCACAATCTCGAAGAGACTATCCCCGCTCATGAGATCGAAAGCCTTCGTCAGGTCGATGAATGCGATATACAAGGCCCGTCTCTGCTCCCTGCACTTTTCTTGAAGTTGTCTCAGGGAGAACACCAAGTCAATAGTCGACCTCTCAGCACGGAACCTGTACTGTGACTGTGGGTATACTCTTTCAGCGAGGATGAGGAGCCTGCCCAAGATCACTCTGGCAAAGAGCTTGCTGACAACGCTGAAAAGCAAAATGCAACGGTAATTGTTGCAATGGCTCCTGTCACCTTTGTTTTTGTTGAGGGTGATGATGTTAGAATCTCTCATGTCTTGGGGTACTGAGCCGTCTCTCCAGTACAGGCGCAGAAGTTCATGGAGCCTTGACAAGAGTGAACCCTTGGCACACTTGAGAACTTCAGATGGTATGCGCATCCAGCACTTTCCCGACTTCTTCCACAGTTAGTTCGCAGTCGAGGTCTTCCATGGTGGGCAAGCACTCTACTGGATTCAGGACTTCTGTAGTAACTATGTTCTCATGGGAGTAGTGTTCGGAGTAATGCTCCACTCATTTGCTGTTCACAATCCTTAATGATCTTATTCTGACTTCAGAGGAGCTGTTCTGTGTGGGGTCCATTGCCTGCTTGATCCCTTCAGATATCCCTCTCGTATTGCCAACATTGGCAGCATCCTGTATGCTGAAGCAGAGATGGAGTCAGTAAACACTGACGCAGCGCCTTGCGCCCTGTTGTGAGCTGCTGCGGGCAGTACGGAAGGTCTGCAAGTTCCTCTCTGATGGCAAGGTCTTATATGCTGAGAGGGCTTGCTGTTTTTGCTCGATGAGGGGAAGAAGTTCCTCTGCGTTGGCCTCGAACCAGTCAACTGACTTGTTCTGCCTCTTGCCGAAGGTAGACATCATAGTATTGTAAATGGTGTCCCTGAGGTGTGACCATCTCTCCCTCGCATTGTTGCTGGGTGGCCCAGCAGAGCGTCTTCCAGCACCTCAAAAAACTCTGCTACCTTGTCAGGGTTGCAGATCTTGCTGGTGTTGATGTGAGATTATCCCTCTTTCTTTGCTCTGTGGATTTTCTTGGGCTGGAGCTTTACTTTACAGACTACAAGGGAATGGTTGGTGTCGCATTTTGTGCATTGAAAACTGCGGGTCAATTTCATACTGCCCAGATCGCTGTGTCGCGTGAGCATTAAGTCAAGCTGGTGCCAGTGCCTCAAGTGTGTCTCCTGGAGACCTTATTGGAGCTTGGTGTCAAAAAAGGTGCTGGTGATGCAAGGATTGTGATGACAACAGAACTCCAGGAGACGCTGCCAATTTTCAGTCATCTTCCCAACTCCAAACTGGCCCATGCAGGATGGCCAAGACCTGTTGTCGGTACCGTCCCTGGCGTTGAAGTCTCCAAGAAGGAAGACAGGCTCTTGCGGTGGGACTTCTCCGAGAGCAGAGCTGAGGTCATCATAGAACTTGTCCTTCACATCTGTGGCAGAGGTCAGTGTTGGCGCATATGCGCTCATAAAGCTGACCATTAAGTTGACCATAGACATACTTTTTGTATAAATATGCCAAATGTTCTCAATCAGTAAAAGATCAGGACTGCAGGCAGGCCAGTTCAGCACACGGACTCCTCTACTACGAAGCCATGCTGTTGTAATAGCTGCAGTATGTGGTTTTACATTGTCCTCCTGAAATGCACAAGGCCTTCCCTGGAATAGATGTCATCTACAGGGGAGCATATGTTGGTCTAAAATCTTTTTATACCTTTCAGCATTCATGGTGCTTTTTAAAACACTGTTGATGATGAGACTTTCGAAGCCTTTAAAAACAATGTTCCTCAACATCAAATTGCAAAGTATTCCAAAATTGTTTCATGCAAGCCTTCACAGGTTTGAGAGCCTCTGGTCATCTTTACTTCTGACAGACTCAGCCTCTCTTAGACATCCGTTTGATTTTAGAAGCTTCAAACTTGCTGAACATGATGAGGGCGCCGCCCTGAACATCCTGATATATGAACTTCCCACTTTGCTAATAGTGCCCCCCTGTGGTAACAGGAAGTGACCACTCGTTACTTCCACTTGTACTGATGACACATTGTCGAACCCATCAACTTCATTTTACTTCAGAAACATGCAAAACAAGTTGATGAAGCTACATTATGAACGCTGTATAGCCACGAGTAATGGCGTCCGTGTGGCAACGCGGTGACTTTGGATCCCTCGCCATGAAAATACGTTTGTGATTCCCAATGCTCTCATGCCCACATACTTGACTGTAGTAGCTTCAAACTTCCTGGTCATGATCACTGCTTCGCCCTAAACGACCAGAAATATTACCTTCCCACTTTGACACTAGCGCTCCCCTGTGTTAACAGGAAGCGACCACTTATTATTTTCACTTGTAGTGAAGACACATAGTTGAACATATCAATCTCATTCCACTTCTGTTATATGCAGAACAAATTGGTGAAGCCACCTTATTAATGCTGTGAAGCTACGCATAATGGCGTCCGTGTAGTGACGCGGCGACTATCCATCCCTCGCCATGAAAATATACTCAGCAACAAAAGTTTCTGTGACACCAATATTGTTAATTATTTTTCATAATGCAATTATGAAATTGTCATACATGGTGATATCAGACTGAAACAGTACACGTAAACACAACATTGAAATGGAAATCATGAAAATGCGAGAAAATGACTTTGCACGTGAAAATGTGCGTAAATCATGCTTGTGGATGGCAATAAAAGAGGAGAATTTTTGGAATGTTCACATTGGGGTCTATTCTCCCATTAGCGCGTCAGTCTTTTTTTACGCGATTCGAGTTAAGCGCTTTTGAGTTACGCGTATTCTCCCCCATGCGCTTCGATCACGCCCACAGCGCTTAACTTCAGAATGTAGGCGGCCTTATGAAAGAGGTGTGACTGATCCAAAAGAGAGGCAGACTCTGTACAAAGCTCATTGATTATGGCTATCAGGAAAACATGGAAAAAGGATTTTCTGATTAACCATGAAAACGCATTTGCGGTCCATGGAAAACGCAAACCAGACTTTAAATTTGAATATCGTTGGCCAGCTGATAAAACCTCGTATCTCCAAACTGATAAGAAACGAAAACTCGTATGTCCACTATTCTTACATGCAAAATTAAACATTTTTATTTTAAACTATATTTATCCATTATTATTATTATTATTATTATTATATTATTATTATTATTATTTTATTTTATATTTATTTTTTTATTTTCCTGTGAAGTTTGTCATTGTGAAGATACGAGGTTTTATATGCCGCTGTAATAGTAGGCCGTACCAATTACAAGACGTAATTCAGACATCTCTTTATTTATCCCCCGCCGCGCGATTAGCGCGAAGCGGGGGATATAGCATTGGGCTCCGACCGTACGGACACATAAAATTGCGGCGGCGGGGAATATGTTAGTGACAAAACACAAACTACTCCGATGTCAGGTTTGAAACTAAAGGACATGGAAACGACAAGGATTCTTACCCCGCATGCGGTCATCTCCCCGCCCTGAAACCGCCTCAATAATGACGGAATTCCATATCCATAGCCTATTTGAGCGACACATTCACTTGAACTTGTGCCTAATACTTTATTATAATCAATTATCCCATTTACTGATAATGATTCTTCCCATGTCGGCTATTCTTGAAAGGCTAAAATTGATTAAAAAATGGATAGTGCTCTGGTATTTGCCAGGGTAGGGCTCAATCTAGAGTAGCCTATTTAATAATAGGCTATCTTTATTCACACATTAAATTACACAGTATTACCAATGGTAAAACATTACTAGGACTCGAATTAGTTAATACAGATATCCTCAATTAGAAAATCAATCCCCTCACTCGTGAGAATATCACAACTTTTTAGATTATCACGAACATATAGGGCAGTCGCATTTGTTTATAGAACATGGAAGACAATGATGGCGACGTCGAGCCAAAGCCGAAAACCAAATTTCACAGATGTTGGTGTATGGCAAGCAAGCAATGAAGGCTGATCCGAGGAATTAAGCTGCGAATAGTTCTGGATGTGGCTTCGGTGGGGAGATGTAAGCGCAGTAGGCCTATCCCCGATTTAAAGCATAAATGGAGAGATCTGCGGGGCGCTGTAAAAGCCAGGTTCTCTGCACACCGGAGAACTGTACACGCAACAGGTGGTGGGCAACCATCATCCCCTGTGCATTTCACTGCACAGGAGGAAGGGATGGCGTCTACTCTTTCTGCAGTGGAAGTGCATGGAGAAGAACCTGAAGCGCCAACGAACTGCGTCAGACACCTTGACACAGACGCCTGTGATGTGAATGACATCACCAGCCACTCTCTGAAACGACCCAGATGCCAGGAGCGACAGCGCAGTTCTGACGTTGATGACCACGGGTATGTTTTGTTGATAATTGCTGCGGCTGGATAGTTGTTCATCCAGAAGTCGGCAAAGATAGATGATTGCCTCATGCACGGTCCAGGCGAAAGCGCTGGATGCACTCGATGTTTGTTTGTCCCAGGATGTCCAAACGAAGCCGATATATGCGTGTTCGTCTTCGAGCTCGGCGCGCTCCTCTTACTCTTTCCCAATCACGCAAGAGTGCAAGCAAATGCAGGACTGGCATTTTGGTTTTAGATTTTGAGGGCATGGTAGAATGATGGTCTTATGTATACTCGTATTAATTAATTGTTTTGCGTTTGTAATTTAACTGATTGGAGAAGAGGCTGATGCGTAATATCATGTGATGATTTCGTTTGATAAATTATCATGGCTTTGAGAAATGTAGTTTAGAAATAAGGAAGAACAATCGAATATTAAATGTCTCAACCTTTACCATGTTAAATAAAATAAAAGTAATGTTAAATTTCGGCCTATAACCGACATCAAACGCAATATTCAATTTCGCCTAATGTTGGCGCTCGACCTTAATACAGCCCTCAAAAGCGCTTAACAGAAAAAGCGCGTAAGCCAGGGGGAGAATACGCGTAAGTGTTATTTGCATGAGAAACGCCCGGAAACGCCCCGATTTTGGCCTTGCTCCGCCCCAAGCGCGTAAGTGCCTTCAAGGCGCGTAATGCACAGACTTAAGTCGAGGGGAGAATACGCGTAGGCTGAAAAGCGCGTAGCTACGCGCTTTTTTCGACTAAAGCGCATGGGAGAATAGACCCCATTGTGCCTGATGAACGACGGAAGCATCACTTATCGAAAACACAGCCATTTCGGATCAGGAACTCTACCCTCTAAATGCCAAGACTGTCTGAAAATGATCGGTGGAGGGCCATTGGGATGATTGAATCCGGAACCTCGCGGAGGGAAGTTGCTCATCGCCTGAATGGCCACCGAAACACCATTTGGAACTTATGGCAGCGTCATCAGCAGACAAGACATGTCAGAGACCGTCCTCGCAGCGGCCGTCCACGAGTAACCACTCCCAGACAGGACAACTGGATTCGAACAACCCATCTCCGAAATCGATTCCAACCTGCAACCATAACTGCAAGAACGATACCTGGTTTGAGGCGACTGTCTGCACAGACAATCCGTCGCCGTCTCCGTCATTTTGGCATTGTCCCACGTCGGCCAGCAAGACGTCCAATACTCACAGTACAACACCGACGACTGCGTCTACAGTGGGCACAACAACATTGACGGTGGATCCAACGTCAGTGGGATCTTGTACTCTTCACTGATGAATCAAGATTCATGCTTAACCGGTGTGATGGTCGTTTACGTGTATACCGTCGACGTGGAGAACGTTATGCCAACAACTGTGTTCAGGAATTTGATCGTTTTGGAGGTGGTAGTGTCATGATTTGGGGAGGGATCACGGCTAGAAACAGAACAGATTTGCTTGTTATTGATGGAAATCTGACAGGTCAAAGATATTGCGATGAAGTGCTACGGCCATTGGTGGTACCGTTTTTGAGGCAACATGGTCCCGGAATAACGCTGCAACATGATAACGCCAGACCACACGTTGCAAGGATTGTACAGCAGTATCTGATGCAACAACATGTCAATGTCCTGCCATGGCCAGCCAGATCCCCAGACATGTCCCCAATCGAGCATCTTTGGGACGAGATGGATCGACGTTTGCGGCAGTTGGATAACCCGCCAGCTACACTCCAGGAATTGCGACAACGTCTACGTCAGATTTGGAATGACATCCCACAGCAATTTCTGGCACATCTGATTCGGTCCATGCGCCGGAGATGCGTTGCTTGCATCATGGCACGAGGAAGTCACACCCGGTATTGAAGTGTGAAGGTCACAATTGGTTAGACGTCAGACAAGTGCTTCATGACGCATGAAAATGACATTTTTCGTTTTGAGTGACGTTGGCACTGAAAAGTCAGTGTTTCTCCTGTTAAATAAACATATTGATTGCATTGAGATCTTTGCGTGTCATTTATAACATACACATGAATGGTGTCACAGAAACTTTTGTTGCTGAGTATACGTTTGGGTTTTTGATGTCTTTAATAAACTTATATCATCATAAAAATTAATAGGCAGGTCAAGGCTGGCATGCACTCACATCTGATTGGGGTTTTGCCCATGAGGGCAGCAAAATGCCTCGATAGCGCCCCCTTGAAATTTTCAAAAACCCCTCCCCATAGGGGTTTTTTTGGAGTAGGAAGATGAAAATTGGTACACGTGTATTTGGCCAAGACGCACAAAAAAGTTTCTAGCATCATTGGTCTACTCCAAACAGGAAGTTGGCCATTTTGATTTTAACGTGTCATTTTTGCCTGATTTCCACATATTGTATTTTAACGCACTCCTCCTAAAGATTTCATCCATTCATTCATAACCACCAGCAGGGGTCGGCAGCTTTTTCAGAGTAGCGCACAATTGGCCATTGTGCTACAGGGTTCCAAATTGGGAAGGGACTGCCGGATTTGGGGATACAAAAATAGCTTTGTTCGTTGCTCCAGCGCCTCCTGTTGGCCAGACGGGCCCTCGTCAGGAAGACTCTGGGTTTGTTCATGTCCGGGTATCCTCCGCCCTCGTTCTGAACTTACGAGGATTCAACCAATGAGTATATAAGAATCGTGCTTCGGAGGAGAGCCGTGAACTGTCCTCACTGTCCTGAGTTGGCAGCAAGGGGTCACATACGAGCAAGCTTTGTATATAGTTCACCAATTGGGCATTCCAGATTCGGATGAGATTGGAGATGGCAAATTTAAAAAAAAAAAAAAAGCTTTGTCCGATTCGCTCGGCACTTTCTCTCAGGTTGGGGCCAGCACTTGACCTGTCCAATGCTCATGAGTGCAGAGCTGCACCCGCCAGGATCTCACCACAGCCCCAATGTGCGCAAGGGGGCGAGGGCCCATTCAATGCTGCTTGCAGCTTTAATTTTTTTTTGTTTTTTTTTTGTTTTTAACTATTCCAGATTTGAAACTATGCAGACATTCACCCTGCATAGTTCATTCTCTTCCAGTCTTTGCATCAGAGAGCATAAAACATTATTCCATTTGAAACTGTGGTACTAACTGCATATGTTCTTTCTTTCTGAAAGCAGGGGTGACGGAATCTCCGAGAGTGACATTCAAGCCTCCTCAGTCACTGTCCCCCTTGAGGTGTCGGAAGATTGCACAGACGGTGGGGACATGAATTGTGGGATGATTGCGGGCACTGTGCTAACTCTCTCATCCATTGTTTTCCCACAGGACAGTTTGCTGGCTCAGGAAGATTTCAACTCATGCTGGACTGTGTTTCCCAAAGCCGTAGTTGCTAACTAAGTTAGCAACTTACATAGTTCGTCCATTCACAGTCAATGGGCCCAACTACGTAAGTTAGCGTCTGTGATTTTGGGAAATGCACCCCTGAGCGTCTCATTCCGAAATGTTTCCCATTAACTTTCACACTTTCTGATTCTTACAGGTGGAGTTATAACATACTACTTTGATCATGTCTTGTCTTGGTCTCCCTTGCTGGTGTCAATTTGGCAAGGTGCTGTGTCTAAAATATTCTATACAGGCATCAACGATTCGAGGACCTGACTCACCTGAAGAACAGAAGCTCCATTTATATGCTTTTGACTAATTTGGATATCAGGATTTTCATCACAAACATGGTAGCGAAGCAAGGGTGATTATGTTGTGATTCTGCATTCTGCATGTCATGTTTAAGTTCTGTGCCTGGCTATGACATGTTGTTTGATTCTGTGCTTAGTGACCACTGCATAAGTCTGACTATTCTTAGGATTGTGTTTTGTGATTTGGTAACTTAGATTTCTTGTTTTATTATTTTTCATGTTCAGATCATTTAGTTTTCATGCCATGTTTTCACTTCCATGCATTGCACTTCGTCTACCCTGTCTTGTCTTATGTAGGTCTTTGCCCACAGTCCCTAGTCTTGCGTGCCACTCATTCGGGTGATTTATTGGTTTCTGGGTTTTCAATCTTCCTTCATTATCTCGTGTGCTTCCTTCCTCTCTCTTTTACTATCCACTAACCATACTAACAGTTTATTGTTTTCGATAATTACTAACCCTTATTAACATTGTATATTTTTACTAACTTACTAACATGCACTCGGGATTGTATAGCTGCACATACTAATTGACTAACGATCTCTCAGCAGTCGCCCAATTCTAATCTCCGCCCTCCTTGCCTATCCCTAATTATCTCTGCTGCAGTTTTCCACTTATATCTCTTGCTGTCCTTTTCTTTAGACTATACCAGTAGCGGCTCTAGACCCGGGAATGGCGGTGCGCACTCATGTCCCTTTATGACAATTAGTCCTGGGTAGTTCGCAATCATTTTCCTTTACTGACGCGTTTTCCAATTATCGTACTTGGCAACTCAAGACACGGTCTCTCCAAATGCGATCGAACAGCGATGAAATCATGGGCTTAATTCAGCTCAGTGGCGGAACCTGAACTGAGAATTGTGACAAAACATCCGTTTAAAACAGTCGTTAGTCCTGACCTGTTCTCAGTCATTTTCATGAGTAACCGAAGGTTCGCTCCGAGAGCACTCCACAGTTAACAGCTGCTGCTTGTTCTCCCCGATTACGTAAGAAGACAGTCGTTCATCTGGACGCTTATTTGCTGTATTTAAATCAACGTTAGTCAAACTTGCATACCTGACGACTCGCACGCAAACAGCTTGAGCAGCACGCTGCCTATTTAACTGCCAAGTGCCTCTTTTTTATCAACCCACACAATACCGAGAGTGAAAGGCGATATTTCACTGGAACACGGACCTGATCAATCAACGCGAAGCACTGGCCTATTAATAAGTAAATTTTTTTTCTGTACTGAATTTCGCCCATGATTTCATCGCTGTTCGATCACATTTGGAGAGACCGAGTCTTAAGTTGCCAAGTACGATAATTGGAAAACGCGTCAGTAAAGGAAAATGATTGCGAACTACCCAGGACTAATTGTCATAAAGGGACGTGTCTGCGCCCCGTCATTCCCAGGTCTATAGCCGCTACTGGACTATACACTTTAGTACTCCTTAACTGGACCTGTTTTTTTGTACTTAGGTTTGTCTTGTGATCCCTGTCTGCGTTTTGGCTACAGCCAAATTCATGTAATTAGTTTATTCCTCATGTGTCTCTCCCTGATCATTGTTACCATTGATTGCACCTGTTCTCCCTGGTCATGTGTTTACCCCGGGTGTGTATATAAGATGTCTGTTTGGTTCACTTTCTTGTCAGATCGTTCTCCCAAGTTTTCTTGTGCCACGTTTCTCGCCTCGATTTCTCAGTGTTTATCTTTCTGACTGGATTGCCTGACTTTTGATTTTTCCTCTGTGTTTTTGGATTACTGTTGCATCTGTGTGTTTTGACCATTTTTCTGCCCGACTACGATATCTGTTTGCTGCCCTGGTAACGATTCGGATTACGTCTTGTGGATTCTGGCTTGTCTCTCTGATAGTACTATTCCTGTGTACCAGACCCATTTCTGTCTGACTACGATTACTGTGATTGCTGCCCTGGTTTTTGATACTATTTTTGCCCAACTGGATTTCTACTTTTGGATTGTGGACTTTGTACTGTTGCCTTTTGCTCTGCGGTGGTCAACCCCTTTACCAATAAAACAAGCTCTACTGCACTTCCTGGTTCTCGCATCTGGTTCCTGATCGCAATTCAACAGATTAAGCAGGGCACAATAATCCTTGTCTACCCTTCTGGCTCCTGGGAGCCAGTTCTTCCACTGTTCAACTTATTAAGGACACACACTCAAATTTCAACAGATATGTGCACCAACACGGGCGGCTGCAGGACCTTGGACAATATCTCAACAGCAGCTGGACAGGACAAAGGACATCTTCATATGGACAAACTGCAGTTGTGTTTGTGATTGTGATCTGTGAATTGCTTGTAAAAAGTGTGGGTTTATACAAAATGGGTTGTGAGGAATCGATTGAATTCTATTTTTAAATGTGGCAATTAATGGACTGGGGCATATAAGTTCCTTACACTAGAGGCCAAAGTTAGTGTGCCTTACAAGTTCATAAAGTAAGGTTGAACTACATATGCATTAATCCAGGTTAGCCTAATTTATCGTCCTTATATTTTTCAAAATTAAATTGGAAATTCTCACAAAACTGCTTCTGACCAGCCTATTGTGTGTAGCAGCCCCACTCACTTCGTTCATCTCCGTATCATGTGACATGAATTGCTGAAAGTCTTAGCATGAATGTCACCATTTCTCATATTCCACTGTACACCTTCATAATTTACCTTATGTAAATATTCTGTTTTTGTCTGTAACTGTATATTTTTTAATTGCACTTTAAATCAAACCCCTAAATAATTTGATATTGTAAACTCCATTGGTTTTTTCCCTCTGGGGTTTTTTCCAATTGGTTGGTTACTTAGCAGCACATTCAATCTTTTTGCTTTCCCTCGTCAAGTGTGGGAAAGTTTTTGGTTTATGTGCTGGTTTGTTCTGCGATTTCTGATATTCATGATTTTAGGAGAAAATACTTTTCAAACTATCATTTCGTCTGGCATAATAAAATTGGTCCAACTAGCACACCAACTAACTTCAGATAAGACTCATAGAACGAACCTAGATAATATACTTTTAGTTTAATTACATTTTTTTGTCTTTTCTCCCATGTTTTAAGTTAATCCAACGGTTGTCTCTCTTTCTTTTAATTTCCCAAATCACACCTCTCTAAATTTACAATTATATTGCATTGAGAGGAAACAATCCATTTTTATCGTGTGATGCAACTGTCATGAAAAACTCCACTATTCCCAAATGTCTAATTTCTCATCAATATTTCTTCTATAGTCTCAGCAAGCATTCCCTGGTACTCGCATGATCAGCCATAAATCACTTAAGTAATCGTATATGACCCTGTTTGTGCACCTCTGCTTCATGGGGTCAGGGGGTGGATTGTAGAATTTGGAAGTATATATGAACAAATGGCTGATAAGCTTGATCCAGAGCCAGGCCAAATAGCAATGAAACTTTTATGACATTCTCCCTAGGATGTTCCTGCAGCCTGCCTGTGGGGGGTAGTTTTATTCAGCAGGGGGGCATAGTCGCAAAGCCCTGACTGCCACAGTGTTCCTGTTGGAGTCACATCACTGTTCCCAATGAACTTAAAGTTATATTAATCTGTTAAAAATAATTAAAATCTCTGGGAACTTCATAATATGTTTATATGTTCAATATCCTGTGAAGAAATCACTTATATACTTATAATCCAATCAAACTACATAATAATTCATCTTAAGGCTTTTTCATGACAACTGCATCATATTACTACATATTCCTATCATGTTTGGTCTTGTTATTCTTGGTAGAACCCAAGGAGTTGAATGGAGTATGTTTCATTTCCATTGAAATTATGGTTCATTCCCTTTGGGAAACTCCTAAATATTGGTCAGAATCTTTTACATCCTCCCAATGGAGGAAACCCAAAAGCCAGATTTGACCCCCCCTTCCAGGGTTTTATGGCCATGCGCCTGGATCAAAGGTGTGGTTTGGGCTTAAAACGAAGAGATTCTTGCCATTGAATTGCATTTCAATCTCCCCGCGTGCCGAAGGGCGTGAGTAGTTTTTTAATTATGGAGAATCGCATGCCAGCTCTCTCCACATGCCTGGGTCTGTGCATAAGGAGCCAATCTTGGTAAACGGGGGAGATGGCATCTGAGTTCTCCCCAGGCATGTGGTATGGCCTCACTCTGCGTGGTGGGTCTCCTTTGTCCAGGTATGACTTTATTCTCTCTTTCTAAATTGTGTTTAACTTGTAATTGGCTTAACATCGATTTGTTTGATCTAAGTTTGTGCCTACCAGGTGATTAAATTATTGTCATTCCTTTCAGCTTGCGTGGTCTCCGTGATTTATAACACTTGTACATTCTTCCTAGCCCCGTGGCAGCGGATACCTAGGGGTATAATCCCAACTGAGGAACGACTGGCCAGCGGCCCGGTGTGGGAATTGGTTTTATTAATTTGGAGAGACGATCGTGATCTACTAACATAAAGGGTTTATGTATTGCTGGTTCTGGGGTTTTAACCTTTAGGAAACCCATGGATGAAAATTCGGTTTTCCGTTAAAATTCCCTTAAGGAACCAAAGGGCATGTATAAATCTGGGATCACTGTATATATATGCCAAAATTAGGCTATTGCAGTGATGGCTGACTTCCAACCTCTAATCGAACTAATGAACCTAGGATCCGTACATGGTGTTAAAACCCGGGAACATTAATGTCGCGACGGTGGTTGTCAAATCAACTTTGAGATCCACGCATGTTTTCCCTCGATTATTCATTTTAATTCTAATTTGGAGTCAGATATTTAACAAGGATATCACTAAATTTGGTATTATGGAGTCAGATTAATTGTAACTATTGTGCTTTTGGGCCCCGTTCTTTTGAACAGAGAATATCCATTCTATTGTGACTCACACCAGCCAGGAAGTTGCTCGAATTAATGCCAGCTAGAAATTACACGTGAATCCTTCAGCCCTCTGCAATGTCCGTATTTTGGCATTGTTTTGTGGGGTTCTACAATGACATAACATAACATGAATGGCGAGAACAGGGCGTTCAGCCCAACTAGGTTTGCCAGTGTCTTTATACTATTGTGAATTTATCACTTCAGATACTCAATAACTCCATGATATCTAGCTTTAAGTCAAGCCTGTTCTTAAAAACTCCCAACGTCTCTGCCTCAACAATATGGTCAGGCAAGCTATTCCACATCGAAATTACTCATTGGGTGAAGAAATATTTCCGAATATCAGTGCTAAATTTACCTTTGGTCAGTTTCCATTTGTAACCCCGATTTTCGACTAACACCACTTGGTTGAAGGAATCCTCCACAATTCACTTTGTTAATCCCTTTAACATATTTAAAGACCTCAATCAGGTCACCCCTAAGCCCCCTTTTCCTAAGACTTAAGAGATTAAGGATCTTCAGCCTCTTCTCATAGCTTTCATCTTTTATACCCGGAATTAGCTTAGTGGCTCTTCTCTGAACTTTCTCTAGAGCCTCTAAATCATTCTTCAAGTATGGTCCCCAAAACTGTACACAATACTCAAGATGTGGTCTGACACGTGTTGTACAAAAGAAGCATCACCTCCTTGGATTTGTACTCAATACCTTTGGCAATGTATCCTAGCATCCAATTGGCTTTTTAACTGCTACGGCACAATGGCTAGAGCCTGTGTGGGTTTAGTCAACAATCACTCCCAGATCTTTTTCGTGTGGAGCACATTTCAATTTAAAACCTCCCATGAAGTAATCCCTTCTAGTGTTTTTATTACCTATATGTACAACTTTACATTTTGCAACATTAGATTTCATTTGCCACATTTCTGCCCAATTCTGGATTCTATCCAAATCATCCTGAATCACTTTAGTGGACTCTAAACTATTTACCAAACCTCCCAATTTAGAATCATCTGCAAACTTAACCAATCTGCTCTCAATTTTCCTATCAAGGTCATTAATGTAGATGAGGGACAGCAGGGGCCCCAACACCGATCCCTGGGGGATGCCACTCCCCACCATACCTAGCTCAGATGAGATATCACTGACCACCACTCTTTGTGTTCTGTCCTGCAACCAGTTTTAAATCCACTTCAGAATACCTCCTGTAACTCCAATGGAGCTCGTTTTAAAAATTAGTCTCTTATTCGATACTGTGTCAAATGCTTTCTGAAAATCCAAGTACATGATGACATGAGCCCTGCTCTGGTCATAAGTCCTGGTGGCCTCTTCATAAAATTCCAGAAAATTTGTCAGGCATGACCTTCCCTTACGGAAACCATGTTGGCTATCCCTCAAGATATTGTTACGTTCAAGAAATAATTCCAGCTCATCTTTTATGATAGATTCCAATATTTTGCTCACAATGCAAGTTAACCCTCTATTAACCACCGTATCATATCTGCTTCATAAAGTGAGAGGGCGAACAGCCTGGACACTCTGCTGGTTTTGTTTCTTATTGCCAAATAAATATTTGCGAATAACTTGAATGGTCCGGGAAGTTAAAATTTAAAAAAAAGAAATTTTTAATTGAAAAAAAAAAATCTAAATATTTTTAAAACTATTTGTTGCCAATATTGGCCCAAAATCAACATATTTGCCAATGGAAATGATTTTTACTCAATTGGAAATGGGTTTGGTTAATAGAGGGTTAAACTGACTGGCCTGTAATTTCCAGGCTCAGTACAATCCCCTTTCTTATATTTTGGTATTATATTGCCCTGTTTCCAATCATTTGGTATTTCTCCAGTTTCTAAAGACAGTCGGAAGATGGCGTATAGCGGAAAATGAGCAGAGAAAGCGGCAATAAAGGGCAGGCAAACCATCCTTAAATATGGTGCCTTGTTTATGACTTGCCAATTGAGTGCCTGAAAGGAATCAGCTGAGCTGTAAGCTGATGTGGGAGTGGCTTGCGATCGGTACCATCACTAATGAAGGCAGGCTTTGTGATCTGGGTCTGACTCTGTGGCCTGCCTGAACTACCGCTGTGCTCAAATTCATTGCGCTACTCTCGATCTCCATGTTGATTTCTCTGTGTAAAACTGAACAAGACTGCGTACTTATTGCTCTGCACAGTTCTTGCACTTTAATATTCAATCCAATAAACTAACAGTTGTTGCTGTTGTTTACCGCCCTACTTGATTTGTGCTGGTCAGATGAAGCACTATTGTTTTCATCATTAATCAGATTTTAAATTTCTTGCACTTCAATTTCTAGTATTCAATTTGAACCTTATGAAGGTTACACTCCTATACCTCTCTGTATCATGTGAACCTTGTAATGCTTTTTCAGTGCACTGAGGCAAGTGCACTAAAAAATGGAAAAGGTGGAACTGGATTCAGATGCGAAGATGGTATAGGTTTTATTTTGCCTTTTCTGAAGCTCCACAAAGGCAAAAAAAAGGCAAATGCACAAACAAACAGCAAACACGGTTCAAGGTACAAAAATGTGCGAAACTATAACTGGAGTAACAGCGCATTTAATATGAAAAACAAACAGAAAACATTCCAAATGCAGTTACAATATCGCGCTGACCGATGACTGAAGTAACAGCACATTTAGTTAAGGGTTTCTATAGTTGCGCAAATTCACCATTTATAATGTCTACACAAGAGTAGCATAAGGATCCAGGCTTACGAGAGTTTGCGCTGAATGAGTGCAATGTCAAACATGGTTCAGAATATGGACAAGTTCACTCCAGTCCCTGTTTTTCAGGAGTTGCCTGAATTATACCATGTCCCAAAAGTTCATGCACCCCCATGGGAAACATGTCTGTCTCCAAAATAGGTTGCACCTGGTCAGCCAGGTTTTGTGAGGTTGTTTAATTAGCCCATCTGTTTGCGAGAGGCTGATAAATTTCTTTGTTGACTAAGGAACCAAGAGAGAACTGTCACTGATAGAACTTTTTTGGTCGTGCTGCCACGATGGCTAAAAAAAAACCTGGAAAAGCTGCCTCAGGTCCGTGCTCAAGTCATTGCCTTGTGTTGGGCAGGGAAAACTTGCAGGGAGGTAGCTCAGGACCTTGACAGAAGCATACAACGGGTGAAGAAGAGGTGGCAGGGGCGGCACGGTGGCATAGTGCTTAGCACTGTTGCCCCACAGCAAGGAGGTTGTAGGTTTGATTCTTTGATTCTATGCCATAATCACCCCAAGACACTGGGAAAACTGGGTTTTCTCTCATGAGTGCCCACTCCACTTATTTCCAGCTCCCAACAGCCAAAACGACTGCATCTACACTGACAATCGAAAGAAAGTGCCACCTTCTGAACAAGGCAAGTTCAGCGCCCACTGCATGGTCTGAGTACTCGGAGAAAACCCACGCGAACACGGGGAGAACATGCAAACTCCACACAGAAAGGCCCCGGCCGAATTCGGACCCACGCCCTGCCACCGTGCCACCCGAAATGATAATTGCTGTTATGCAGTTGCTGCACATGATTTCTTTCGACCAAACACTGCCAATATTTAGAGTGAAATGAAACGCTTCTTTGGTCTTGATCCTAACCTAACCTCCCTATGATACGGACTCTGGTTTTGGAAACGCCCATGGTGTTTCCCATGGCGCCATTTTTGGTGTTGAGCACGGCCATAATATTCGCCTTGGAACCATCTTTGGTCTTGAGCAGGACCTTCATGTTCTCCATAATGCCATCTTTGGTCTTGAGCAGGACCTTCAGGTTCTCTATGATGCCATGTTTGCTCTTGAGCAAGACCTTCATGTTCTCCATGATGCCATCTTTGGTCTTGAGCATGACCATGTTCTCCATGATGCCATGTTTGCTCTTGAGCAAGACTTTCATGTTCTCCATGATGCCATTTTTGGTTTTGAGCAGGACCTTCAGGTTCTCCATGATGCCATGTTTGCTCTTGAGCAAGACCTTCATGTTCTCCATGATGCCATGTTTGGTCTTGAGCAAGACCTTCATGTTCTCCATGATGCCATCTTTGGCATTGAGCTTGACCTTCATGTTCTCTGTGATGCCATCTTTGGTCTTGAGCAGGACCTTCATGTTCTCCATGATGCCATCTTTGGCATTGAGCAGGACCTTCATGTTGTCCGTGATGCCATCTTTGGTCTTGAGCAAGACCTTCATGTTCTCCGAGATGCCATCTTTGGTCTTGAGCATGACCTTCATGTTCTCCATGATGCCATCTTTGGTCTTGAGCAGGACCTTCATGTTCTCCATGATGCCATCTTTGGAATTGAGCAAGATCTTCATGTTCTCCGAGATGCCATCTTTGGTCTTGACCATGACCTTCATGTTCTCCATCATGCCATCTTTGGTCTTGAGCAGGACCTTCATGTTCTCCATGATGCCATCTTTGGAATTGAGCACGACCTTCATGTTCTCCATGATGCCATCTTTGGGCTTGAGCATGACCTTGATGTTCCCAGTGGTACCTTGTTTGGTAAGGAGCACAGCCTTCATGCTTCCTGCGGTACCGTCTCCAGTTTTGAGCATGGCCTTGGCATTCCCCACGGTACCATCTTTGGTCCTGAGCATTGTATTGTTGTTCCCCAAGGTGCAATCTTAGGTGTCGAACCTGGTCGTGGTTCCCATGGTGCTGTCTCTCGACCTTTCTGAATGATGGTTTCCAGGTATCTTCTGCCTTACGGACCTTCACGTCCTCACTGAAAGGAAGGGGTTTCGTTATCCTTTTCGTCTCTCTGGTGTGGACCTGCAATGATATTCCAGGACCAAAGACAAGGGTTAAGATGGAGGCTACAGAGGCGAGGATGTTTATCCTAGTTCAAGGAGTCACCTATTCATGCTCATCAAGGGCTAAACACTGCCTGGTTTCCTCCCCCCCTTTACCTGGGAGTCGGGTGTAAAGACAATCTATAAATTAACTCCCTGGGAGTAAAGAAAACCACCTCCTTTGAAATTTTTGTAATTAGCTGATTTCTGTCATTATCATAATTAAAACCAAGATAAGACGCAAGTAGATTTCCTTTCGTGAAAAAAATTGCGCGGTGGGATGACAGTTACGCAATAAATGCAGACAGGTGTGCGAAGACAACCCAATCAGAACTATTCCTGAACCCCATAATCTCAGGCTAAGAGCTCTATTACCTGTCTCTGTTCCAAAAGATCCTGCAGCATTAGGCAAACTCTCGCTGTCAACTTTCTCTCCTGAAGGATCCTCTCAATTTTGCAGAAGTGCCTGTCCATTTCAGGCTGTAGATACAAAGGGTAAAGTGAAGTGAAACAAGCCTGTGTCCAATTAAGGCATCAGAGATGCAGCAGGCAGCATGACGTACCTTAAGCTCCTCAGAGTCCAGGATTGAGCCTGTGGTGGTTATCAATCGGCATAAACACTCCATCGCTTCTGCAGTGTTGGTGTCTAGGAACACGGTGACGCAGTCGAGGATGACACCATCATCCACCATTCCAAGCTTGTTCAGTTCTCCAAGGAACTTCATGCTTCCCACAGCCCGTTTTCGGTGGGCGGTGACCTTTGCCTCCAGCTCCCGCAACTTCTGTCTGTCTTCCCCCTGGATATAAGGTGAGGAAGTGGAGGCGAGATAAAGGACTGTTGTTACAGCACAGAAGAGGAATTCGATCGACAAACAACAAATGGTTCATCTACATTTGCGTGACTATGAATATGATTAGTGACGATTGACCTCGTAATGGACTTTGTTTATTACTCGGGCGACCTATCATGTAGCTCGAGTCAAAGTACCATTTCGTCTTTCGATCTATGATCCTTGTTGAGAATTGAAAATCATCTAGAAGCGTTTGGGCATTGCATCATGAAAACAAGACTATGTACGATGTCAGACCAGGAGATTCTGCAGGGCACCCTGCGTGAATGCCTACTTAGACTCTAGTTTGCCTTGTACTTGGAGCTCGAGGAGAAAAATGCCATGCATTTCTGACAGGTATGCTCCCCTGCAGTTCATATTCCTTTACGCATTTATTTCACAGCCAGGCATAACTTAACTTGGCATAATTCTGCTCTAAAGTCCATTTCCCCAACCCCACCCATGGTTACCTTTGCTGCACACTCGTCCTGCAATTCCCTCTCCGGGACAGCGCGGTCACAAACAACTTTTAAAACTTCCCTCTGGCAGAGATTGAGCATGAGTGACTTGAAGTTGAGGGGCAATGTTGGATCATCCCGGGGGACTGTGAGCTGTCAGAAAGAAAAGAAAAGAACAGGTCCCAGACTCCATTGAGGATTCATTGTACTTTGCATCAAATCCAGAATTTATTTTGGCTCAGCCTTCCTCTGATTACAGGAAACCACTGAAACATTACTCTGCATTTATGTTCCAGGCCGTTTTATCAACAGCAGAGAAGATATAGCCTGGATACATACTGGGGATGCTTCAGAGACGCTTACTAGGTGGTCTAGCATTGAGTTCGACTAGCTTGCTCACCTCCTTAAGTTCGCAGCACATCTTGGCATAGGTGCTGGCGAGTTTCATCTCACTAATGGCCTTCTCCAAGACCATTTCACCAATGCCCACCAGCTGATCCTCGGTAGTTATGGAGAGCTCATTGATCTGTTCCGTGAGCCGCTCAATCTTTTCTGCCGTCAGCTTGTTCAGTATGCAGTGCATTTGGCGGAACAGCTCTTGGGTCACGGTCTCTTCAGGGTCTAAAAGGTGCAAAGATGTTTATCTTTGTTCAAGGTATCATTAAGTCAAGGTCATCAAGGGCTAAAAACAGCCTGGTTTCCATCCCGCCCTTTACCTGGGAGTCAGGTGTAAAGACACTCCATTAATTAACTCCCTGGGAGTAAAGAAAACCAGGTCTGGATTTGGATTAGAGGGACCAATTAGGTGACCCCTGTCCTAGTGTTTGTCTTCTCTTTGTGCGCTCTCTAGAACAGTCTAAACCAGTAATCATCAAATCTAGATCTCAAATCTAAATCTAGCCCTGGTTCTCTTTTCTCAAAGTTAATTAACTACTTGCTTGCGCAATTAAGTGCATCTGATTGCTAAGACTCTCCGCCTGACTCCCTGGTAAAAGGCAGGTTAAAAACCAGCAGCTCTCAGACCTTGAGGTGCATGATTTGATGATCCCTAGTTCAACGTCTAAAAAAAAAGCTGATTTCTGTTTTAGTCATGATAAAAACCGAGATAAGAAGCTTGTGCAAATAGAGGGTATCGCCAATACGAAAAAACTGCCGATTTAGCACTTTCGGCAAAGTATCTTGCCACATCTGGAACTCACTCGCTTCCGCTACGTTGTTGATCTCACATTCATCGTTTACCTTCAGCAACCTACAGTTAATCACTGTACGCACACGTAGATATATACTGTCTTTGGGTCATTCCGTGTGGTTTCACCAGATGGTGGTTGCCACACCATTTTCAAATTAGTCTTACATTTGTATGTCACTAGATAGTCACAGAAGTACTTTCTATGCAAAATTGTAGGCCTGTAGCTCAAATAGTTACTGAGTTGTGGGGGTCTGAAATTTTCAAGTAATTGGGCTATAAATAGCCAAGAAAAGCCGCACCAGGGTTTTTTGCATCTTTAAGGTGTTAATTCTCAGCCTCTAGACATATCAGAGAGCTGTAAGTTGGTATACAAGGCCTCTGCATGTAGCTAGTGCTCCACAAACATCCCCACGTGTTTCCCTCCACTCTGCAGGCCATGGGGGCTTGCTAAAAATGCCAAAAATTAAGAAAAACCTACTCGAGAGTGGGGTTTGGGGCCTTAAAGGTACTAGAAATACTGCACAGAAGTGTTCTGATACCCTTGGGTTCTATTGTACACAAACTTGTGTGATAACTTAGCAAACTGGAGCTTTTCTGGAGCTGTTTTTGGTGACAAAAATCTCCATGTGGGACAGGTGCCAGAGACCCCAACTTTTTCTAAAAGACAGTTCCATCTGTCTTCTATCACAAAATGTACTTTTTAGTACAAAAAAGCAGCAGGGTTATATTTGTAGTTACTGAGATATTCTTACTCAAAATGGCATGGGTGATGCCAAAATCGTTTTTTTTGCATTTCAGTGTTAGAAGTTGAGACACATGTATTAACGACCACTCCAGTGATAGTTTCAAGCACTTGTTTTACCAAATTTATTATTCTATTTTCAGCAACTAATTGGTGGAGGTAAGTACATGTACTTTCAAGAAAATATTCCAATTTTGTAATAATTGCATCTATAAAATTAGACCCACACCTCACACAACCAGAAGAGCAAGACAATACAAGCTTGACTCAAAAGCAAGAAAAGAAGTTGAAAAGTCCTTTCAGAGCTTCTTATCTAACAAACTAACATAACTTAGGAACAGGTTATTTTGCTTGTGATATGACATTGTACAATAAAATTTAACATGTTTAATCCCACTGCACTGATACTGTAAAATTCAAAATTATTGTTGCTATTTTAAAATTAATCAATCATGAAAATTCAAGTTAGTACATGAAATTTGTATACGTATGTGCATGTTATAATTACATGTATGTACATGTACATGTATGCATTGCAAATCGGTGTCAACATATCTACAGGGATAACTCTAAGCTAGAATTAAGAAAATATAGCATGCACATCCACTCAACTGAGGTGCAGGACAATGTGAAAATAAGCAAAGAGATAAATGGTAACGTCCGCACATAAAGACAATGCTCCCCAAAAAATTTATTCTGTCGTCAACGTTTCGATCAAAAAGTGATCTTCATCAGATCTTCATCTTCATCTCCTAATAAAGATCACTTTTTGATCGAAACGTTGACGACAGAATAAATTTTTTGGGGAGCATTGTCTTTGTGTGCGAAGGTTACCATTTCTCTCTATGCCCCTAAGCTAGACCTTGTGACACAAAAAGGGCATTATACTTTTTGAAAGTAGTCATCTTTAACAATTAACATTTCAAAAAGAACAAAATATACATAATACTGCCATTGGAATGACTACTAATACTTGAACCCCAATTTAAAGTACTGAAAAGCAAAAAACTATTTTGGCATCACCCATGCCATTTTGAATAAGAATATCTCAGTAACTACAAATATAACCCTGCTGCTTTTTTGTACAGTGATAGCAGACCGATGGAACTGTCTTTTACAAAAAGCTGGGGTCTCTGGCACCTGTCCCACATGGAGATTTTTGTCACCAAAAACAGCCAATTAAAAATCTCGTCCAACTTTGGGAGCTCATATTTTCCATACTGAGGTACCTAGAATGCTCCAGTTTGCTCAGTTATCACACAAGTTTGTGTACAATGGAACCCAGGGGTATCAGAACACTTCTGTGCAGTATTTCTAGTACCTTTAAGGCCCCAAACCCTACTCGCGAGTAGGTTTTTCTTAATCTTTGGAATTTTTAGCAAGCGCCCATGGCCTGCAGAGTGTAGGGAAACACCTGGGGATGTTTGTGGAGCACTAGCTACATGCAGAGGCCTTGTATACCAACTTACAGTTCTCTGATATGTCTAGAGGCTGAGAATTAACCACTTAAAGATACAAAAACCCTGGCGAGGCTTTTCTTGGCTATTTATAGCCCAAATTCAGAAAATTTCAGACCCCCATAACTCATTAACTATTTGAGCTACAGGCCTACAATTTTGCATAGAAAGTACTTTTGTGTATCTAGTGGCATGTAAATTTGAGACTAATTAGAGAATGGTGCAGCATCACTCCCAAGGAATATCTGGTCCTTTCACTTGGAATGACCCCATTGTTCATATAAGTCTCTCATCCAGGGGTATTTCTGAAGTTTTCTCCGCTTATGTTCGTTCGACGAACACATTGCAGCTTCACAGTAATGACCACAGTTCTGTTACTGTTGGGCTCTGCAGAGACCGGAAGCGACTGGGTTACCAAACTATCCCATAATGCAGCTGAAACAGGGCACGAATGCAACATCCGGGCATTTTTTTCGTACTGGCGATACCCTCAATTGGGAAAACTAGTGCAACTGTTTGTCACAATCCCTGCATTCATTAAACTGTCTATTTTTAATTCAAGGAACAGAATGCAAACAGTTACAATGCATTACGCAAGTTCCTGTGTATAAATACGCAGCTAGTACAGTAATTATGAATGTGGACTAAATATTTGGGATCACTAGTATAATATTTATTATTAATTTCAGGTTAACTAATAACCAGTTATGATAACTATATTATTGGACTGAAAGGTAATGCTTAAAATTACAAAACTAATAATGAAGATCATAATAACAATCATTATTAATTGCTGGTGACCTGATAACTAGTTAGGATTACTAGTAATACATTGCTAGTCAAAGCTTATAATCACAACAATGATAATCTTGGAAATAACTGTGATAAGCAGCCAGTTGTCTGACAAGTTAGAATCAGCAATTAGAATGCTAGCTCATTGCTACTTACCTGACAGCTGTCATTCTCTGGAGGAGATCTAGTATCGGATTGCCGTAAATGCTTCTATTATCTATAATTATAAAAGCGAAGTGGCCGGACAAGCTCTCATACACGCACGCACGCACGCGTGCAAAGTGCACTTCGCCATTATAATATAGATTATGATTTTTATCACTTTTACTCAGTCTAGAATGAGTTCTCCACATCTGAGGCCGGGGTGTAACAGTAACGCGCATTGTGGCACATGTTTGAGAAATACGCTATGCTGATAAAAGTAGATTTATTTTGATTGAATTAGAAGTTACCTGATTGTATGCAGGAGGGGCGGAGCCACGGGTGGTGCTGGAGCTCCTCCAATGAAGCTCGAAGCTCCACCTCAGGTGCCAGGCATCTCTGCATGAAGTCCACCAGCGCTGTACATGACAAAACCCTCGCGATTAGACAGAGCAGACCCAAGGAAGCCCGAATTTTAGAGATTTGCACACAGACTCCAAAAGCTCCTGCAGACTGCACTCACGTGGGGACAGCTCTTCTGGGTAGAGGATGATGCCCATAGTGTTAGGGTCTCCAAGTGTGTCGTAGGGGAAGTATCCACACACGATGCTGTACAGTGTGACCCCAAGTGACCACACTGTGGTGGGACCAGCCTGGTAGACCCAACTCCTGAACCACTCCGGCGGTGCGAATACCAGTGTACCTAAGACAGGCAAAAGTACTGTCACCTACTGTATGGCAGTCCTGATATGAATATAAATTCAAACCACAGCACAGAGCATATAACTGAAGACCACAATGGAAAAATGATCAGTCACATTTTCACGTTGTGGAGAAATGATGAATTACAAATTCAATATCACGAAGTAAGAAACAAAGTGCTGAAAAAATATTAAATATTACAATAATGGATAAAATATAAAATATGCAAAAATGCAAAATTTTCCTTTGTGGTCTTCAGTTGAAAACATTGATCTGCACGTCGAAGTTTGTGTGTATTTCACTTCACTAATTTACAAGTAGAGAAGAGGGGACTCGCTATAATTTACTCCGAACGTCCTAAACGCTGATTAAAACCAGTAAACCTCCTCACTTACCAGCAAAGGAGGTCTGTGGAGTGTTCGTCCAGTGTGTCCCAAGTCCAAAATCGATCAGTGTGACACGATTCGTGTCCGTGTTAATCAGGATGTTCCCTGGTTTGACGTCTCGATGGAACACCCCTGAATGCTGGCAGTGCAGGAGAGCGTCCAGGAGCTGCTGGGTCACGACCCGAGCCAGCTGTTCATCCAGCTTATTTTCAGGCGAGCAGAAATTGGAAAGATCTCGGCAGGGCTCGGGCCGCTCAAGCACCAGCATGTAATATTCTGGTGCGTCGAACCACTCATAGAGCCGAAGAACGTTGGGGTGTCCGTTGTTGTGGTTCACTAGGCTCATGATCTGCACCTCCCAAGGAGTCTGAAGAGAAAGTGAGCAAAATGAGCTGAGAGGGATTATTATCAGGCTCTAGGGGCAGTTCAGTGCGAGCTGGGTGAGATATAATGTGCCATTACCCACCAGCAGATGAGCTGTACTGTGCTGTTTTCTATTAGCGGGGTGAGGTAAGTAGACTCGACAGTTAATAATGAAAAATGCCACTTTAGATTTTGGACAAACAGATCAAAATGAGACAAACATCTTTCTATTCAAGAGTCATTTTTCGGTGTTACTCACCCCAAACTGGTCCCATTCTGTCTTCGCCACCAATTTCAGGGCGACCTAGGGAAAGCGTCATGAGATTAAAAGGTGCAAATGCAACTCTGCAAACTACTTGTGCTTTGACTGAAGAAATGAATGATGTAATGACATAGATCACTGGCTGCATCCCATAATTTGTTGAACACAATACACAATATAATGTGCAATAGGAGCCTCCATTTCTAGAGTTCATCCCACATGGGTAGAAACACACTCAAATTAACCCCTCTACCAGTTAAAAGACAGTAATCTCACTATTGGCTTGCTGGTAGAGTGACTGACCTATAAATTATGGTGCGCACATTGTATCTAATAATACAATCAACTGTACAAACAGAGCAGTGTGGAATTCATGTTTTGTTTTACCATGAGGCACAAGATTGATGAAATATTACCAACATAAAAGGATATGTCTCAAGAAATATAAGATAGAAAACATTTTAAAATACAATTTTTAGATACCAGAAGTCACCATCTCTATGAGTTAAAATACTTCACAGGATGCATCTCCTCATCAGTGATAAGGTAAAAAACAAAATCATGAGAAGTTTGATCTGAGATGTTACTGCAAGAGAACAGAAGGAGTCCTCAAATCATAGTTCTAAAGGCGGCATCTTACAGGCAGTCCATCGTAGATGCGTTTGGCTCCAAACACTGAGCCGCATCCGCCCTCTCCCAGTCGAGATTCGATTGCGTAGTAATCATGAGGACGACCTACAACACAAACCAAGTATTGAATCCACGCTAAAAGAATTTTACAATTGTCCACTAGGTTGTGCCTAAAGCCCTCAAACCGATGTTTCCATCCTTACCTTCCCGTCTGCGCGCCCAGCCGGTCGCGAGGGGCAAGTCGATATCCGCTGGCCGTTGCTTATCCATTATCGGTACAAATGCCCTGTAAAAATATTTACTTTTATAGTTTCTTTAGTTATAGTTATTATTATTGTTATTACCACAGCCCCATTATCAGAGGAGTTGAGAAGGTGTATAAAATATAACTAAAACCGAATGCAATGATTAGCAAATCATTGAAACCCTGTATTTTATTGAAAATAGAGCAAAGACAACATATCACATGTTGAAACTGAGAAATTTTGTTTTTTGAACAGCATCTGCTAATTTTGAATTTGATGGCAGCAACACATTTCACAAAAGTTGGGACAGGGCTACAAAAGACTGGAAAAGTGGAATGATGCCAAAAACAAAAATACTCCTGGTGGAACATTTCACTGCAAATAAGGTTGATTGGCAACAGGTCAGTAACAGGATTGGGTTTAAAAATTATTTCAGACCTAAGGATGGCAACGGCTGCACCACTCAGGGAGAGACTGCATGGGCAAATAGTTCAACTATCTAACATTATGTTTCTCAGTGTAAAATTGCGAAAAATGTGGGGAATTCATCATCCACAGTACATATTATCAAAAGATTCAGAGCATCCAGAGAAATCTCTGTTCACAAGGAGCAAGACTGAAAACCAGTATTGAAGGGCTATGATCTACAGGCCCTCAGACAATACTGCCTTCAAAGCAGGCTGGATTCTCAGGTGAAAATCATTGCATTGACTCAGGAACACTTCTGTAAACCACTGTAAGTGAACACCATTTGTCCCTGCATCCACAAAAGCAAGTTAAAACTCTGCCATGCAAATATTATACCAAGACCCAGAAATTCTACGGCCTTCGCTGGGCCCGAGGTCATTTAAGATGGACTGAAGCGAAATGGGAAACTGTCCCATGGTCTGACCAATCAAAAATCTGACATTATTTTGGGAAATGACAGAGGCTGTGTCCACCTGGCTAAAGAGCAGAGGGACCATCCAGCTTGTTATCAGTGCACAGTTCAAAAGCCAGCATCCATAAATAGTATGAGATGCATTACTGCACATGGCATGGGTAATCTGCACATCTGTAGAGACACCATTAATGTTAAACAATACATACAGGTTTTGGAGTTTCATATACTACCGTACAGACATCTTTGACAGTGAAGACCTTGCTAATTTCAGCAAAACACAATATTCGGCACGCATTACAACATGACTGCGTAGCAAGAGAGGCTTTGAGTGCAAAACTGGCCTGCCTACATTATGAAAAAAAATTACAAAGGAGTCTACGAAGAGTCACAAGCCTATATCAAGAAAAAATAGGAAAACATTTTGCATTCAAAACTATCGTAGTTGGTCAACTCAGTTACTAAATCCTATCAGAGTATTGTTAAAAGAAAAGGTGATGCAACACAGTGATAAACATTGCCCCCGTCCCAACTTCCTTGAAACATGTTGATGCCATAAAATGCAAAATGAGCAAATATTTTTCAATGAACATTGATATTTCTCAATTTAAGTAGTTTAAGCGCCTGATTTCACCGAATAAGGTCGCTTAGTGAGGCTATTAGGCCAAATTGTTCGACTATTATGTGACGTCATATTTTGAAACCTTTTCAAATAATTTCCAATACATAATGAATTCCCTTAATTTGATAGTTTTCCATTTTTAATATTAGGGGAATCGCTCATTATTTTTGAACAAAAATACAAGGCTCTTTGTTTCACATGCACATTCACTGGCCTCTGTCCTGTCCCCGAAAGTATCTTTCAGTTTCGTTGTGACATAAAATAAAGTATTTTGACCACATGTTGTTTTGCATTTATTGATTCTGCCACTTTCGGGATAAAGGCTCATGCTTGACTACCATTTCCTTCGAAGCGCAATTCGTATGTGTTTTTATTGACCAATAGGGGTCTCTAGAGTACATTCAAAACATCAAGAAATGAACCACACTTCAACACATCTGGCTGGAAAGCTTCAACGCTTCATGAAGCTTCATTTCACCAGCACTACTAATAAGGTAACAGTTAACTTCTACTACACTCCTGAACAAAATCTTAAGACCAGGGAAAAAATTACAAGAACTCATATTTTGCACTGGTGAATCATAACCAGGTTGTAAGCTGTGCTTCAAAGCGCAAAAAGAAGAAAATGGAGCAAGAGACAAAGAACAAAAAGTAGTCAATTTATTGAAAACTGTATTTAAACTGAAACAGCCTGTTCATCAGCCGATCAAAAGTTTAAGACCATGGCCCCAAAAAACAGAACTAAAGAGCAAAAAAAGGATTCAGTACTGAGTAGCCCCACCATTCTTGTTGATTACTTCAAAAATTCGTTTGGGCATGCTTGATGCAAGTGTTTCCAGGAGGCTGGTGGGAACATTGCTCCATGTGGTGAAGATGGCTTCACGAAGTGCATCCATAGTCTGGAACTGAAGCCCATTTCTGTAAACTTCCTTTGCCATCCATCCCCAAACATTCTCAATGGGATTTAGATTAGGGGAACAAGCAGGATGGTCCAAAAGAGAGATGTTATTCTCCTGGAGGAAGTTCTTTGTCAGGCGGGCGTTGTGAACTGTAGCGTTGTCCTGTTGAAAGACCCAATCATTACCACACAGACGTGGGCCCTCAGTCAAGAGGGATGCCCACTGCAACATTTCCACATAGCCAGTCGCTGTTTGACGCCCCTGCACAACCTGAAGCTTCATTGTTCCACTAAAGGAAAAAGCACCCCAGATCATGATGGGACCTCCTTCACTGTGCCGTGTTGAGAAAATCTCCGGTGTGATCTCCTTGTCATGCCTGTAACGTTGTAATCCATCAGGACCATCCAGGTTAAATTTTTTCTCATCAGAGAATAAAATCTTCTTCCACCTCTCAATGTCCCATGTTTTGTGCTCCCTTGCAAAGTCCAAACGCGCAAGTTTGTGGCGCGGGAGGAGGTGTGGCCTGGGAATCCGTTTTTTGTTCTTAAAGCCCTTCTCTCGCAGATGCCGTCTTATGGTTATTGGGCTGCAGTCAGCGTCAGTAAGGGCCTTAATCTGGGTTGAAGATTGGCCTGGGTCTTCACGGACAGTCCGTAGGATCCTCCGGCTCAGTGCAGGTGAAATTTTTTTGGGTCTACCGCTTGACTTTTTTGTCCCATAACCCTCAGGATCTTTTAGGAAATTTAAAATCACTGTTTTACTGCGTCCAACCTCGGCAGCGATGGCACGTTGCGAGAGGCCTTGCTTGTGCAGCTCAACAATCCTGCCACGTTCAAAGTCAGAAAGCTTTTTTGCCTTTGCCATCAGGAGGTCATGACAGTGCAAATGCATAAAAGAAAATGACATGGAGGCCAGATTTTTGCACAGATTTTGACTTTTTAAGGCCATGGTCTTAAACTTTTGATCAGCTGATGAACAGGCTGTTTCAGTTTAAATACAGTTTTCAATAAATTGCCTACTTTCTATTCTTTGTCTCTTGCTCCAGTTTATTCTTTTTGCACTTTGAAACACAACTTACAACCTGGTTATGATTCACCAGTGCAAAATATGAATTCTTGTAATTTTTTCCCCGGTCTTAAGATTTTGTTCAGGAGTGTATAATAATCACTTGCAAGCTAACTAGCTAAAATGCTAAGAACTGTTAAATGACAAGTTTGCATACCAATGTAGCAGGCTAGCCAGCTAACACGCTAATAAGGGAACAGTTCTACTAAAATCGCAAGCTAGCTAGATAGCTAGCCATAGTGATAGCGAAATATTTAATGATTAGCTAGGACATCAGCGTAGCGAGCTAGCTGGCTAGTTTGCGAATTAGGCTACCGTATGCACGCAGCCACAATTAAATTAATTAATTGAATTGCACTATTTCAACAGTGAGCTATCCAATAATCTTGCAAGACTTGTGATTTGATGTGCGTAGTCACGTGAGGGGACCACATTTGGGGACCAGAGTTTACACACACCAGAACTCTGGTGCAGAATTAATTTCGCTGGCAGCCATATTGTTTAACTAATGGCGGTCATAATCAATCAGGTCCATCCCTGATGAAATAGCGACCTAATCTCAAAATTTCAGAGATACCCATTCATTACTTTTTTGTTATCTTGTTCACAAGCAAACAAACAGACAAACCAATGACATATACCTCCTGCCAGTTACGATTGGCGGAGGTCCATTAATGAAAATTTATTCGTTTTCACAATCCCAGGTAGGTTGTGCATCTCGACTTGGTTGACCATGACTTATTTTAAGCAAAAACTTCACTTCATTAATCGCTAATTGAGATGGCAAACAGCCTTAAATGCAAATATTCTTAGAGAACATGTAGCCTTCTCATGAAATTTTGGCTAAAATAGTGGCATTTGGATAATTCAAACTTTACATTACAATTAAGCTTTATATTATTTTCATATAAGTGAACGAACAAAACTCACGTATATTAATTCCAGAATTAAGTCCACTTGAACTGAAGCCTTGCTTGAATCGCAGATCGTAACGATGCTCGCTAACTAACACTCGTAAAATGAGTTCTGAACTTGCCTCTTTACTGACAGCTGCTTAAATACTGCACTAATGCGTCGTAGAAGGGAACTGTTCTTCACAGACACAGCGATTGTGATGTCACAGAAAATTAGGCGTTCGATCAGCTGAGAGGTACCGTGAGGGGAGGGGGGGGCGCGTCCTTTTCTTAAACTCTAATGGACAACTAAGCAGCAATGGCGGATTGGGTAGTCAGTCAATGTCAGTAGCTGATGACTAGTCGCGCCGATGCGTCTTGGTGGACTAGAGGGTGTATTATGCATGCAACACATCTAAATCGCATTTCAACGTACTGTAAAGCATTTTATTTAGGGGATAAACCTAGTTTTTTCGAAGACGAGGTATTTATCGTAGGACAGATATGCGCATTTCCACGTATCTAGCCTACAATAAATACTGAGTGCCCGAAATAAACTGACGGTTTATCTGCATTCTACCATGACTATTGACAACACCCTTACGAAAATACTGGCGCGCTACCTGTGTCACACAGTTCTATAGCTCGCTAACGAGTATGATAGTGAACGCATGAAAGAGAACTGCAGCCTTTTTAGCTCGCTAGCCAATTGGCTATGTAGCTAAATACATTGGCGCGCTAGCTATACTATCGCTAACTAGCTCGCTAGCGAGTAATGCTGCATTCGGCAACGCGTCAACGAGCCGTGCTATCGAGACACGACCGGTGTCCGTTTTTTTTACTTCACGACCTCACTGTCCGAAGGATCCTTCCTCGTACATTCGACTTAATTCATGACACGACAAGTGTTTTCCAGTGTTACCGAAAGCAGCATTAGACTGTACGCAAACTACAGCCTTATTTTGTCGGCGTGATCATGACGAGGTCTTGACCCAGTGCGAGGTATTTTACCGGTGAATTGATACCTGGTGTGACCAATCAAAATGCAGAATTCGCTGGAATGAATGGTAGAATGGATTATGAACCGCGGATAAATTGTAAGTTTGCTTAGCCAAGGATTCAGACATGTTAGTTTAAGACAGGAAGACATCGCCAACGTTTACCACGAATAGCATATTCATTGTTAATTCCATTCTTTCAATGCAACGCAATGCAAGTTTGAGCCGCATGCTTTTCATAGCCTATTTCACGGCCAAGTGACACTTTTTTCCACTCATTACCGAGGGTAATTTTGAATAACGTCGATTTAAATCAAGCATACGCGTCCAGATGAATGACTGTCGTCTTACCTAATCGGGGAGAACAACACCTGTTAAGTGTGGAGTGCTCTCGGAGAGAACATTTTGTTAGTCATGAAAATGACTGAGAACAGGTCAGGACTAATAATTGTTTGAAACGGATGTTTTGTCCACCCTAATTCTCAGTTCTAGGCAATTTAGCCTTTGAATTAATCGCTGTTAGATCACATGTTGAGAGTAACCACGTCTTCAGTTGCCGATTACAATCATTTTAAAACGCGTCAATAAAGAAAATAATTGAGAACTAGCCCGGAATATCCTAATTGTCATAAAGGGACGTGTCTGTGCCACCCCAATTCCCATTTCTATCTCCGCCACTGAACACAAGTGACAAGTACCTTACACAGCTGGAAAGATGCGGGTTATTTTGTGATACATCTCTACTGTTATATGTTACACTACTGTCTACTGTTATGTTATAACAAAAAGGGAACTTTCTTGAAATTTCAGCCAGAAATATTCCATTGATGCCCTCTTGCAAAGAAATAAACTAAAAATATATTGGTCATAACATATGAGCAAAGAAAATAAATCAATGTTTCCCTTTATTGAAAAATAGCATGCCTTGGAGTTGGGCCCTTTGGGAATTCAAGGTTTCAATTGGAGTAAAACTTTTGCACCAGTGCAATAGATATAGGCCATTTCCAATGAGTGCTGGATGAGTGAACAAGAGAGAAACAAAACTGCAATGTTGGGTATAAAACTCTGTGGCGCAGGATAAAAATGTACAGTTGAAAGAAAAAGAATTTGAACCCTTTGGAATTACTTTGATTTCTGCATAAATTGGTCATAAAATGTCATTTGATCTTCATCTAAGTCAGTGATTCTCAACTGGTGGGTCGCGACCCGGACCCGTTTTCATTGGGTCGCAGGCCTTTGCTGGGTCAATAAAAAAATCTGTGCTTTTATTTTGAAGAGGATTTTTTTTATGCAGCGGGGTGCCGTCTATTCACACTCCTTAACACTAGGGGCTCTAATTTCGTAGACCAGGCGCAGGCGCGGCGAATGGGGGATGCGCCGCGCCAACGGGGTGTGTCCAGGCGTATGTTGCAATTTCGTGCCCGGCCTAGCCTGGCGCAAGTACTCCTCTGTCCCGCCTCTGCCCCTCCTTCCAGCGCAAGTTGGCAAAGAAGGCGTGTTTGGGTATAACACAGCCGAGTCAAATATTGCTCATTGGCAAGAGAAACGATGGATAGCGTGTTCCTACTATTACAGCCTGTTGCTGTTTAAAATTTTGGGATTAACATGCATTGACAATAATGCAAGATACGTTACACATTTATTATCAATATGTGATCTTAACTCAGTACGAGATCATAGCAATCAGGCTGTATTCCTTCCCCCACTAAAAACGATAAAACCTAAGTGACAATAATAGTAGCCTAGTATTAAGCTGCTTGTACACTGGACGCGAAACAAATTTTTCGCTCGACAGATTGCGTTGAAAGCAATGTCTTGTGTCCGAAAGTCTGACAGGGTTTTAATATATCTCCGTGTCCGACAGTCTATTATTGTTTTTAATTTCTTCAAATCTACTGACTCTTTTAGATATTAAACGTGAATGTTTTGATAAGAGGGCTCAGTTCTTCAAGATGAGTACCGAGAATTTCAATCAATGTTTCTGTTTAAGCTCTGCTCAGTAAAGCGAGTCGACATTGGCACGGGACAATGTACAATGCCTCCGTGTCTGACAACCAAAAAAAAAAAGAAAAAAACAGAGGACGATTAGAACAGATTTATAACGAAATAAAGAATGAAAAGAAACATTTTAACAACAGAAAATCCAACGAACACTGCGATTAATTTATTTGCGGGTCATCTTTTTTGGATGTTCTGTTGGTTGGTGATGTATATGTATTTTTATTCTTTATTCCGTTATAAATCTGTTCTCATATCAATAGGCTACTTTTATTTTTGCTGGGTGCCGGACATGGAGTATTTTGCATTTCGCGTCGGACAGTCTTGATCGTGCATGCGATAATTTATTCACACAGTCAATGGTCATGGAATTGATTTGCTCTCTGATTGCAAGCACTATTTTATCTCTGCTGTGGAAATAAAGCGTGAATCTGTTCGATCCATCTGACTAATTTTCAAAAGAAAGACTGAATAAAGACTGTTGTCTAGCTTCAAAGGAAGAAAACAGACGAATAAAAAGACCAAGAAAAGTCGATAGCTCTTTGCATTGACTTTGACTGTAATCAGTCCTGCGAAAAATTTGTTTTGCGTCCAGTGTGCAAGCGGCATTACCGAGCATAGAACGCAAGCATAATATACGCACTGCCTGATGCCGAGGCAGTTTGTGGTTGGCTGAGAAAGATGTGAAGTCGTTAATTTGCATCATTGATTCAGTTGCGTTGATTAAGTCAGGTCGAGTTTCCATCACGTGTGCCAACCGCCTTTGATCTGACATGGGGACAATCGATATAGATAATTTAATATTTTTTGCCAGAATAAGTGACTGAATAAACTTTAAGAGTACAGTTACTGAAGTGTGACTGAATGTTATGTTAAATCAATTTGAAAAGTTGACTTTTTTTTATTTGGGTCACGGCTTATCATTAACGGGTGATGGTGGGTCCTGAAGCCAGACCCGTTGAGAACCACTGGCCTACTCAAGTAGTTTTTTTTTTTTTTGAGGATTTGTACTTTACTTGAGTTTTGACTTTTACTTTTCTGCATTTAAAATATAAAAAGTATACTTTCACTTCGTTACGTTGACACTGGCCACTTCGTTACTCGTTACAAATTAAAATATGAATGTAATTCATCATAGGGATTATCTGGATTTGGCGTGTTTAAGAACAACGGTGCTCAGCAGGTATCTTTTTACAGATGTTGATGCCAGCGGACATGAAGCTTCAAATTTATGCACGCAGTTACAATATTCTATCACTAGATGACACACCAGGATCAGTTGTTGAATCTTCACAAGCAAGCTATACTGAAACACGGTTTTATGGATGAGTTCACTCCTAATTTAAATGCAGAACTTCTACTTTTATTAAAGCATTTCCTTGTGATATTGACACCTTTAGTTAAGTTAATCCTCTGAGTATTTTTTACACTACAGTTTAAATGCTGTATTTTAACAGGGGGCAACTAGGCCTCTTCAATACTAATGATTTCTATAGCTGAATGTGTAAAATAGCAAGTGACTATTCAACTCTGACAAGTGTGCACTGTCTGTTACATGCAGTCCTATATGGATTAACTATAAGATGAGCTATAACGTTTAAGTAGTGATAACAGCCCTATATCTGAGAGTAACATTTGTGGCAGTGCAACTGGATCCTAAACTTGATTATGACAAAGTGATGGATATGTATGCCAGCAGATACCCCTGAAGAATGCTCTTCATCAATCCATTCAGTGAGAATTAAAAATTTCCAGAAGATGATTTTGTAGTTCTGCATGCCTACTGAATATGCCAAATGTGCAAGTACGCAATTCACTTCAAAGTGAATTAAATACCAATACCAATGAAAGAAAACAACTTTAGTGTTGTGTTTTAAATGTGTAATCCATGGTGTATCCTGATGGATGCTTAGATCAGTTTCATAATTTGACCATTTCTATCAAAATAGGTCCCAAGTCCCTTTGTTTTTATTGTCTTTGCTGAGTCAAGTGGAAACTTGTACCTTAAATAGAGATAATTGTTAATGAAAAAAAAGCTTTTTTCAGCTAACTATGAGACCTTGAATTTGTTCCCAGATGCCAGGAAAACGCATATTTGGCACTTTAATTTTCAAATTCTTCTGGGGGAGGGTCCCCAGACCCCTCCAGGCATTGCACCTTCAGTGCTTGTATGGGGGCTGCCCCCCCCCTTCCAAAATTGTTTGACCACTATTTAGAGAAAATTCTTGAGTTGCATTTGTAATTAGAATGAAAACCAGCACACGCAGTGGACCCCCTGGACGGAGTCTGGGATCCTTTGGGCTTACTGACAGAACCAATGTGCAGTCCTACTGGATTGTACAGGATGCAGTGCGTTTTGGCACATTGATGAAGTATGGTGCAACTTCACAAATTTTTCCTAACTGTAATCAGCTCATCTCCTACACTGCATCTGTTAGAGTGCGAAATTTAGAAGATATAGCTGGAACCTTCTTGAGAAATTGAGTACAAAGATTGTCACTCACTCACTTTATAGCCATATTAGCCTGGGAATAAGGAACATTTCTGTCTCTAAAATCACTGCAGTAAGAAAAAGGCTGTCATACATAAAATAGCCTACACAGAGGAGGTTTCATAAACATGGCAAATTCATTTTAAAGAAGTTTTTAGGTAAAGATGCCTGTGGTGGGCCTTCTTGGAAGTTTTTTGCAGCTTTAATATGGTTCATATCAATATCGGAATTATTTCGTATAGAGCAACATTAGGATATATATGAAGAGTTTGTTTCCAAAGAGCAATATATCCATTTTACTCATTTTGAGTAAATCAGCTTTTTCTATGTTGATGTCTATTGCATTTTATCAAAAAAAACACAAACTTTGATCATGAAAAAAATACATTTTATAGCATGAATTTCTAAATACAGATTTTTTTGCACCATTTGTAAGAGGCACAGGGCTATTGCTCAATGGAATTTTCTCAATTTTTGAGTGCTCACAGACTTATGATCAGATGTGACAGTATCAAAGGGAAGAAATTACTAATACATAAATAAAAAATTTGGCTATTTTGTGGAACAGTTCACTCCCCCTACTGTCTCTCTCCTTCTGTTTCACAATCACTCACAATTAATAAATATTAAATAAATGCTTTGAAGCTACAAGTAAATTGTATGTCTTGGTGCTTGTTACAGTCTAAAAAATTTGACCTGGAACTTAAATATAAAAGCTTCAAAATTCAAGAAATGACCTCCATTTTTACTGTTCTCACAATGCTTGTGAGAATGGGAGTAATTTCTAAGCTTCTTTGTTTTTTCCTGTACTTTGAACATAATGCATGATAAAGGTGGGAATCGTTAAAATGTTATCTTGCCTCATATCTTTTCAGGAATTGGTCCTCTGACATAGCACTGAGACTCAGTATACAAATCAAGTGTAAAATTTTGGGGAATGGAAAACTGGGGTGTGTGGAGATTTGTCAAATGTAAGCCATTCTGTAAGCTGTGAATGTTCATCGTTAAATCAAATTCAAAATTTTTTCTTAAATTTTATTTTGTATTAAAGCTGATATTTTCCACTTTAAGGGACAAACACTGTTTTGTGAAGGATCTTTGCAGTAACTCTGGGGAACTTGGTATCTGATATATTAGCCCTGTCAGGTAAATTTTGGTCACTGATTTCTAAATATGCCATCAGTTTTTCTCCATCAACTCTGGTTTTCGTGATGATATATTCCTAATTGTTATACATACAACCGATCAGGAGCAAGCAAGGATGACTACAATTATTGCCTTTTTGTAAAGAAAAGGCTTCATGCAATTAGAATTCGTTTATGATTAAATTACATTAATGGAATCAGATAATGGTGAAACTTTCTATGCTTGTTATCATTGATATAAGTGCATTATCTCAAATCTAGAGCTGCTAGATGGACATGAAGATCATATTCTTATTCAGCGGTGTGATTGAATATAACTTGCATTAAGTCTAAAATCTGAGGCACCAAAAAAAATTTTTTTTTCATTTGTCCCCCAGTGTAACCAATAAGTTTATTAGGATAGGTTTTATCTGGGGGTGTGGGTGGATTGCCACCAGGTTTTTCGAACACCCTTCCCTATGATCAGATTTTGCCCCCCCACTTTTACACAAAGTTAGGCGCCCATGGTCGCAGGGTCATGTAAATAATTCCAGGATAACTTTGTTTTTTCTTTTCATTAGTTGTTGCCCTAAATCTTACCCAGATATGATAGTGCTATTATCTTATAGGCTATTGTGTAGCCCCTTTCCTTTTTGTGATTGGCTGGTAGGCACCACGGAGAACTCCAGGGGTTTGATTCCTGCCGGTTTACACAGTTCTAGCGGTGCTGCTGTGCATACAGACCAACTGTTGGAAGTTGTTATAATTGTAAAAATTTTTTGCGTGAGAAATACTATGTGTGGCGTAAGTGCGTGACATCCGACTGAAATGAGTGATAATCATGCTCATTACCTGAGACTTCAGAGCCCTGAAGAGGTTAGGTGAGAAATGGAAAAGTTATGCAACACATAAGTCTCTTGCTACAGTCCAACTGTTACCACTCAATGTGTTCCTGAAGAGGTTATTGGAAATAAATGTCTTATTAGCAACAAAACAATGATGTGGATCTCGGTATTTCAAAAGTCCTGGTTACGGCCCTGTATGTTGTAAATTCTGCTGAAGATAGTCATTACCCAAGTAAAAAAGAAAAAGCATAAATAAGCATGATAGAAATGTATTTTAACTATAGCAAAGGTATTTAAAGTGTACTTGAACTTTTTGTGTTTGATTTTAATGGTATATAAATAACAATTGTAAAAAGTGTATTTTGTATACATTGTAATATTATTCACTGCAATAATGAGGCAATGCTTTGAAATGTTATTTCAACATACTTTTTAAAAGTGCACTTTATAAACATGTCAATTGAACTTTATTGTACTTAAATAAAGTAAACTAATCATGCATCACTTTGAAGTGGTATTTAAATGTGCCTTTAAAATGTGCACTTATATTATGTCATATAATTGAACTTTATTGTGCTAAAATACAGTAAACTAATTATGCATTGCTTAGAAGTGGTATTTCAGTGGTATTGTATAGTTCACTTGTTTTCTTTTCATCAGTTTTTGCAAAAGCGAATGTAAGGGTTAACATAGGTGGCAATATGTATATGTCATGTCAGATCGATCTCGACGCTAATTTAGATTGATAAAACCATAGTTTCCCCTCATTTTTTCATTACTTTGCATAGTGTCAGCTATATTCCATCTGACACTTCAAGTTAAAAACTGAGAAAAGAGTTTTATAAGGCTATGTTAGCCACTTAACTGCATATTAATTAACGTGGGTTTATTTTTGCTGCGTTATGGAGTAGTCGAAATAAAGGTTTTTTACAAGGTAAGCGAGCCAGCTAGGTGCTTAGTTTGCTCCTTCCCATTGATTAAAAACATCAGTGATTGCCACAGTTAGCTCACTCATGCTATAGAGTAGGTAACAGTAACCACAGCTTATATATGTCTTACTTTTGAGAAAGGTTATGTATTTGAAAAGGAAAGATAAAATGGACCAATATGTCCTGACATTAGTGTCATTTAGCGAGAATATTACTATCCTGGCAAAATTTCGGCTAGCTGCCTTAACGTTACTGCTTGACCATACTGCTACTTTAATGAGGATGGATGGAAGCTAACGTTAGGTAAAATATAGCCAATGCAAGCAAGGTTAGGATTCTCCTGTTAGGCCAACTGCATGTGGCATATGTCAGACTACTTAGCATAAACGTAACATTACTGCCATAGGTTTGTTCGAAGTTCTTCTTGAAAACACCAAAGACAACTTGTGGCAGGGGCACAGACTGGATCAGTGTTCACAAAATCCAGTATGGCAATCAGCAAACAATGTCGTTGGGCTTTAGGGAGTTAAATAGATCAGCTGATTTCCTGGTGTCCAAGCACATCATGACATCCGGGACATTGCCAGATGAAGCATTTTTTGGCTAAAATATACAGAATGGTGGCATTCATGAACTTGTGCTAATTAGTTTTATTTCAGAGGTTTGAGTTTTGATTACTCGGCACATAAAAATCATAAATATTCGCAAAGAAAATTATGGAATAAGAAGAGCATGTACTTCTTTGGGCTGAAAAAAGTGTTTTCTTTGCCTTTAACAGTTAACAATAACATACTGCAATACAAAATGGAACACAAGTATTGAATGGTAGTGATTAAATGGGCAGGGCACTTACCGTGGGGAGATTCTATCGCAGATCCCAATGGATACGTGACCACTAACAAACACCATAATTTATATTGCTATGAGAAGCAAATCTACAAAATAACTCAGGTGACCGACACAAGTAGGCTTACCACACTGCATGCAAGAAGGTGGACCCACTTGAACTCCCCCTTGCTTGTTCTATTGCCTACAAAGTACGTATACAGAACTGAAACAAAATTAGTGTGAATTGCAATTGGTTCAGTTTCATAAGAGTGCAAAGGATTCTACTAAATTCAGTTAGGGACAGTATAGCAGCTGTGTCAGAATGTGTCAGAAACCATATTTAAATCATGGACAACCAACACGGAGGAAATTTTATGAGAATTTCTGAATGCACCGTTAAAATATCAATTTTCTCAATGTAAATCGATGACCAAAGCGCAAAACCTCCTATCTGCAGAATGTTTCTATTGGCGGATTTCACTTTGGATGATGAGAACAAGGAAGGCTGCTGATCGAAAGTGAAATCCGCCAATCAGAGAAATTCTGCAGATAGGAGGTTTTGCTTTGGTCATCGAAATGATCAATTATGTATACAATGAATAGTATTGTTTACAGTGTTATATTTCTGTGTTTATGAAAGCAGATGTAACAGACCATGTGATTTTAATTTTGTGACAAGTACTTTCATGGGTGCAAATGATCATTTTCTCTACTGCAGTTGTGTTGTTGCCATTTAAGCTGTTCCAACTATGGATGGTACTCTCCAGCTGTGGATCCTGATGCAGCACAAACTCGCTCACATAGACAATATCATAGATACACTGGTCAATGCTCAAATCACCAAAGCACATTATGCGCTTGAGTGATAGGGACTATCAAAGCATATCTCCTCTTGGAGAAATCATCCGTGACAGAAAAAAATCTTACTGCCAGAAAAATGAGAGGATGTTATTAGCTACTTATTGATCAAACTTAACCTGGAGTTATGTTCTCTAAACCATTTTAAACACAAGTGCAGCAGAACTGGAGAAGAAAATACAAGTGGCTTGCGGCACCCTGCTTATGCTCAATAATTCAGTGTCAAAGTCAGGAAAAAAAAAAATCGTGTGGAAAAAATATGCAGTAATTGAAAACCAAACAAATTATTTACAAGAAGCTACACATAACTGTCACAACCAGCATGTCTGCTTAATTGGTTTTTCCCTGTTCCAGCAGTCTCTGTTAATTCATTGGCTCCTTACTCCCTTAGTGCAATCAGCTGTAGCCACTGATTGTGCTGTGGATAATATAAAGGTTGTGGATTTTTGGCTCTGCTGTGGCTGGATTATCGTACTAGAAGGGGTTACTCTAACCGCTTCCTCCAAATTCTAGGTTTCCTAAGTGGTTTCTGTCCTAGAGAGCTAAATGATTTGTGTAATAGTTAGTGAGCAAATCGTTTGGTACAGCAGGTTCTCCAATCTGTCTTCCATTTGTCCTCATTCTCCTCATTGTACAGTTGTATATGCCCTGTAGTAGCTCATTCTCGATCCTGCAATTTGCTTCGCATCTGTCCAGTTCCAAACAAATGGAACTCCTGAAAAACAGGTTTGGGAAGTAGAGTGTACCGCTTAATTTTACTTTAATTTGTGGCTTGGGATCTCTGACAGGGTGAACAGAATACTCAGTAATAACAGAATACATATTTTAATGCACTCTCATCAGATTTTAATGAAAATGTTTTTTATTGCACAGCCTTTTATCTCGACTGGTTGGGTTCAGCTGTAATAATTTGGATATCGATGAACATGACAATGCCGGATGTCCCAGTAGACAGTGACATTTGTTGTGAATTTTGTCACTACACAAAGAAATGGCTGTGCAAGGTGTCTCATACTCATGGAAATGATCAGAAAAGGGTTAATTCAGCTAAACCCCCCACACACTCAAAGATCACATACGAAAGTGTCGTTTGCACAAAAAATTGGCCAAATTCCTTCCATCTTTTAATTATATTGCGCAATGTTGAAGGTGAAATTCTCAAAACCCTATTGATTTGTCTTTGGAAAGCAATGTTCGCTATGTGATTTGTTATGGCCCCAATTTGTTATTACATTTATAACACAACAGCAACAGCAAGGGATGACAAACACAGTTTTAACAACTAAAACACATTTAATTTTTAACAAAGACAAAGACTAATAACAACCTACAACTAAAGACCAAGATTGATAAATAAGAAAAAACAGAAATAATTACAGTCCCTTTTTGGTGGGGTGGCTTGGTGATGTCCTGGATGAAGAAAATGCTCAAACACAGGCAAAGAAATCCACAAAAGAAACGTCACAGGTTTTGAACAGAATGGCAGGTCTGGTCATCTTCTTGCAATTTCTCCTACTACTTTACTGTCTCAATTCTTTTCCTTATATACTCTTTTGCAGACCCCACCCACATTTAGACCTCTTTTTTTTAATTTTCTGAGACTTGCCCCAGACATGTCCAGGACATGTCTAAACATGACTCCAGTCTGAGCTTAACAAAAAAAAAGGTAAATACTGCCATCTAGTGGCCTATATTCACATTACACCTCCATTCCAAAAGGGAAAAATTTTGACTCATAAAGGCAAAATTTTTCTTTTCAATACAAAATGGTGAAGTGAACACTTGTCTATATATACATATCATACAATATTCAAATAAACACAGGATATATATATATATATACATATTCAAACACGAGATAAGCAATCAGCAATTACATTGTCTGTACCCTTCACATGCTTAATTTCCAAGTCAAACTCCTGTAAAATCAAACTCCAATTCAACAATCTCCGATTCTTGTTTTTCATCTTACTCAAAAACATTAACGGATTGTGGTCAGTGTACACAATCATTGGCTTTTCCCCTGTACAAACATAAACCTCAAAGTGTTGTAAAGAAAGGACCAGAGCCAACAGTTCCTTCTCTATTGTGGAATAGTTCCTTTGGTGGCGATTGAACTTCCTGGAGAAGTATGCCACGGGATGCTCAATGTCATCAGAGTCACTTCTCTGTAGGAGCACAGATCCACAAGCTTGGTCGCTAGCATCGACCGCGATGGAGAACGGTTTGTTGAAGTCAGGAGATTTGAGCACGGGGAAGTGACACAGCAGAGACTTCAGGCGATCGAAGGCTCTCTGGCATGCATCATCCCAGGTGAACTTTACGCCTTTCTTCAGTTGGTTAGTTAGACTGAAAGCAATCTCAGCAAAGTTCTTGCAGAACTTGCGGTAGTACCCGATCATTCCAAGGAAGCGGCGCAAAGCTTTTTTGTTGTCAGGAACTGGAAAGTCCATGATGGCTTGGACTTTAGGATTTATGGGTGCCACCTTACCCTGGCCTATGACGTAGCCAAGATAGGTGACAGTAGCACAACCAAAGTCACTCTTGTTCAGGTTAACAGTCAGGTTAGCCTGGGTCAGGCGCTGGAACAACGTCTCTACATCTTTTAGATGTTCTTCCCAGGAGTCACTCCATGTGATCAGGTCATCGATGTACGCACCCGTGTGTGGCAATCCGGCGATTGTAGACTGTATCATCCTTTGGAACGTGGCTGGGGCATTTTTCATGCCAAAGGGTAGGACTTCATACTGGTACAATCCAGATGGTGTGGCAAAAGCAGAGATGCTCTTGGCCCTCTCAGTTAAAGGCACACACCAATAACCCTTCAATAAATCAATCTTGGTCAGAAACTTTGCTTGCCCTACACTATCAATACAATCATCAATCCTAGGTATTGGAAACACATCAGTTCTAGTTACAGCATTGACTTTGCAATAATCTGTACAGAATCTAGTACTTCCATCAGGTTTTGGAACTAGCACACAGGGTGAACTCCAATCTGAATTGGAGGGTCTGATAATATCATGTTCTAACATGTACTCAACCTCTTTCTCAGCAATCTTTCTCTTTTCAGGATTCATCCGGTACGGATGCTGTTTTATTGGTTTGGCATCACCAACATCTACATCATGAGAGGCTATAGAAACTCTCTTTGGAACATCAGGAAACAGATCCTCATATTTCTTGATCAACCTCTCAAACTGATCTTTCTGTGCTGGAGTTTTACATCAAGATTTTGCAACACTTCAGAATTTGACAATTTGCATGAAAGAACTTCAGCTTTAATTCTAGGTTCATCATCTTGAAACTCCCCCTCATCTTCACACATCTTGGCCATTGGAGGATCTGAAGTGACAGCTGCAACCCTAGCATTTCTGTCATGATAAGGCTTCAGCATGTTAATATGACACAATTGTTTTGGTTTTCTCCTATCTGGAGTCTTCACAATGTAATTGAGATCATTGAGTTTTGTCAGAATTTCATAAGGACCATGAAATCTAGCCTGCAATGGATTGGACTGCAAGGGAAACAACACAAGGACCTTGTCTCCTGGTTTAAACTCACGGCTTCTAGCCTTATGATCATACCAAGTTTTCATTTTTCCCTGACTTGATTTCAAGTTCTCTTTGGCAAGGTCACAAGCTGCACGCAATCTTTCCTTGAACTTGCTAACATAGTCTAACAGACTGATTTGCGGCTCTTCCTCTTGCCATTGTTCACTCAATAATAGCAAAGGTCCTCTCACTTCATGACCAAACACTAGCTCAAATGGACTGAATCCAGTAGACTCCTGCACTGCTTCTCTAGCTGCAAACAACAGCAAATGAACCCCTTCATCCCAGTCTTTCTCATGGTCATAACAATAAGTCCTCATCATTGTCTTGAGAGTGGAATGAAACCGCTCTAAGGCACCCTGACTTTTTGGATGATAGGCACTAGAAAGAATCTGTTTTGCACCTAGTTCATACACAACCTGCTGAAACAATCCTGAAGTGAAATTGCTACCTTGGTCTGACTGAATTTCCCTGGGAAGACCAAACAACGTGAAGAACTTTATCAAAGCCTTCGAGATTGCAGTTGCCTTGATGTTACGTAGAGGTATGGCTTCGGGGAATCTGGTAGATGCACACATGATTGTCAACAAGTACTGATTTCCAGATCTAGGCCTTGGTTAATGGACCAACGCAATCAACAATGACCCTAGAGAATGGCTCCCCAAATGCTGGGATAGGCTGCAATGGAGCTACAGGTGGGTCTAACTGGTGTTTTCCAACTACCTGACAAGTGTGACAGGTTTTGCAAAAGTTGGAAACGTCTTTCCGAAGCCCAGGCCAAAAGAAGTGTTTCATGATCTTATCAACAGTCTTGTTAACACCAAGATGACCTCCTAAAGGTAAACTATGAGCCATTGTTAAGATCTCATTCCTATAGACCTTCGGAACAACAATTTGCCTGACCACTGCCCAATCTGCATTGGCAGGGATATCAGGAGGGCGCCACTTCCGCATCAACACACCATCCTTGAGATAATACCCAACTGGAACTGCATCTATTTCTTTTTCAGGAAGGGCTCTCCTCTTTAGTACACCAATTTCAGGATCATTAGTTTGCTCCTCAATCAACCGCTTTCTGGACAGAGACAAGTCTCCAGACACATCAGAATCACCAGACCCATCCGGCTGGCTGAATAGAGAACTGATAAAAGTATCTGATAAGTCCTCAAACGGAGAAACCGTAGTAGGCTAATCAGAGTCATGAGGCGAACCACCTGAGTCCTGACTATTCAATGTACTGGACGGCACCACAACATCATCTTCTTTAGCCTTCTTGGCCATAGCACGAGTCGCTGCGCAAGAAGGATACAGAGATGGGTCCTCATCCCCATTTTCAGTGCTCGGCTGTGAAGTAAGATGTACAGGGGGAACTACTTTGCCCCTAGCCAGGTCATTGCCTAGCAACAGAGAAACACCCTTTATAGGTAGACTTGACATAAGTCCCACCTTTACCTGTCCTGTAACTAAATCTGACTTCAAGAATATAGAGCGCAGGGGTACAGATACAGTCCCCCCTTCAATACCTTGTACAAGTATGAAATCCCCTGAAGCGGTCTCATCACGTAACTCCAAGGAGTCCATCAACAAAAGTGACTGAGAAGCTCCGGTATCCCTTAGGATATATATGGGGACAGGAGTAGTATGCTCATTCAGAGCCACAAATCCCTCTGACACAAATGGAAGAAATTCCTCCCTCACAAAGTCAGCTGTATTAGGCTTTTTAGCCCCACAAGAAGCAGGCAATTTAGTAGATTGGTTATCTACTACAGGGGTTTCTAACCTTTTTTTCACAAAGGCATTTGGTTTGGTATCCTTTTCTTTTTCTTTCTTAGCTTTAAGGAACCAACAGTTAGTTGTAACATGACCAGATTTCTTGCAATAACTGCAAACTAGACCACTTTTGTCACTGTCAGCTTTCACACTTTGATCAGACCTGTTACTGGATTTCTGAGCACCATCACCAGATTTGTCTTTGTCTTTGGGTGAGGAATCTTGGGTATCACCGTAACCCTTTTTCTGAAATTGGGACCATTTATTGTTACTGCTAGACTGAAATTTGGACTTATGAGTGAGAACATATTCATCTGCAAATTTGGCAGCTGATTGCAAGTTCAGTGCTTGCTTCTCATTAAGGTAGGTCTTAACATCATCCTTAACACAGTTCTTGAATTCTTCAACTAACACCATCTCTTTTAGTGAGTTGAAATCATCCTTGACCTCCATAGAAGTACACCAGCGCTCAAAGCAAACCTGCTTCTCCTTAGCAAATTCAACATAAGTCTGATTTTCAGATTTCTTCAGACCTCTGAATTTCTGTCGGTAAGCCTCTGGAACCAACTCATAAGCTCTCAAAATAACCTTTTTGACAACCTCATAATCAGAGGAATCATCTGCAGACAAAGCCGAATAGGCTTGTTGAGCTTTACCCTTGAGGACAGTTTGCAACATCAGAGGCCAGTGTTCCTTTGGCCACTGGCAACTCTTTGCTACCTTTTCAAAACACTGGAAATAGTTGTCAACATCCTTTTCTGAAAATGGAGGCACCAGTTTTACCTCCTGACTGGCACAAAATTTATTTTTAGTTTCAATTTTAATTTTTAGTTGCTCCATTTGGAGTCTTTCTTCTCTATCGAATTTCTCTAATTCAAAATCTCTCTGTCTTTGTCTCTCTCTTTCTGCTCTTTCCTCTTTCTCTCTCTCAAATTCATTTTGTTTTTCTTCTCTTGCTAATTTTTCTAACTCAAACTGCCTTTGTTTTTCTTTTTCTTCCCTCTCAAATTCTCTTTGTTTTTCTTTTTCCTCCCTTTCTTTTTCTCTTTCCTCCCTTTCAATCTCTAGCATTTTTAAGTTCCATTTCTATATTTGGATTTTCCACTGGAAACTGTTCCAGATCTCCTGGTGCAAACACATTTTCATCAATGTAATATTCAACTATCTCTCTAGCCAGTCTTGCTTTTCGCATGGCTGGTTTTACCTCTGTCAGCTCCAACTGTCTGCAAATTTCTAGCAGTTCTGTCTTTTTAAAAGACTTCAAAACCCCTACGGTTGGTGATGCCAAGAAATCATCCATTGCTGTTGTCAATATATATCTAGGAAAATTCACAAAAACAATTTCACAATTTGGAATGTTAGATTTTCAATAAATTACTCACACAATGGTCTATCCCGGACGAGCCCACAATTTGTTATGGCCCCAATTTGTTATTACATTTATAACACAACAGCAACAGCAAGGGATGACAAACACAGTTTTAACAACTAAAACACATTTAATTTTTAACAAAGACAAAGACTAATAACAACCTACAACTAAAGACCAAGATTGATAAATAAGAAAAGACAGAAATAATTACAGTCCCTTTTTGGTGGGGTGGCTTGGTGATGTCCTGGATGAAGAAAATGCTCAAACACAGGCAAAGAAATCCACAAAAGAAACGTCACAGGTTTTGAACAGAATGGCAGGTCTGGTCATCTTCTTGCAATTTCTCCTACTACTTTACTGTCTCAATTCTTTTCCTTATATACTCTTTTGCAGACCCCACCCACATTTAGACCTCTTTTTTTTAATTTTCTGAGACTTGCCCCAGACATGTCCAGGACATGTCTAAACATGACTCCAGTCTGAGCTTAACAAAAAAAAGGTAAATACTGCCATCTAGTGGCCTATATTCACATTACACCTCCATTCCAAAAGGGAAAAATTTTGACTCATAAAGGCAAAATTTTTCTTTTCAATACAAAATGGTGAAGTGAACACTTGTCTATATATACATATCATACAATATTCAAATAAACACAGGATATATATATATATATATACATATTCAAACACGAGATAAGCAATCAGCAATTACATTGTCTGTACCCTTCACATGCTTAATTTCCAAGTCAAACTCCTGTAAAATCAAACTCCAATTCAACAATCTCCGATTCTTGTTTTTCATCTTACTCAAAAACATTAACGGATTGTGGTCAGTGTACACAATCATTGGCTTTTCCCCTGTACAAACATAAACCTCAAAGTGTTGTAAAGAAAGGACCAGAGCCAACAGTTCCTTCTCTATTGTGGAATAGTTCCTTTGGTGGCGATTGAACTTCCTGGAGAAGTATGCCACGGGATGCTCAATGTCATCAGAGTCACTTCTCTGTAGGAGCACAGATCCACAAGCTTGGTCGCTAGCATCGACCGCGATGGAGAACGGTTTGTTGAAGTCAGGAGATTTGAGCACGGGGAAGTGACACAGCAGAGACTTCAGGCGATCGAAGGCTCTCTGGCATGCATCATCCCAGGTGAACTTTACGCCTTTCTTCAGTTGGTTAGTTAGACTGAAAGCAATCTCAGCAAAGTTCTTGCAGAACTTGCGGTAGTACCCGATCATTCCAAGGAAGCGGCGCAAAGCTTTTTTGTTGTCAGGAACTGGAAAGTCCATGATGGCTTGGACTTTAGGATTTATGGGTGCCACCTTACCCTGGCCTATGACGTAGCCAAGATAGGTGACAGTAGCACAACCAAAGTCACTCTTGTTCAGGTTAACAGTCAGGTTAGCCTGGGTCAGGCGCTGGAACAACGTCTCTACATCTTTTAGATGTTCTTCCCAGGAGTCACTCCATGTGATCAGGTCATCGATGTACGCACCCGTGTGTGGCAATCCGGCGATTGTAGACTGTATCATCCTTTGGAACGTGGCTGGGGCATTTTTCATGCCAAAGGGTAGGACTTCATACTGGTACAATCCAGATGGTGTGGCAAAAGCAGAGATGCTCTTGGCCCTCTCAGTTAAAGGCACACACCAATAACCCTTCAATAAATCAATCTTGGTCAGAAACTTTGCTTGCCCTACACTATCAATACAATCATCAATCCTAGGTATTGGAAACACATCAGTTCTAGTTACAGCATTGACTTTGCAATAATCTGTACAGAATCTAGTACTTCCATCAGGTTTTGGAACTAGCACACAGGGTGAACTCCAATCTGAATTGGAGGGTCTGATAATATCATGTTCTAACATGTACTCAACCTCTTTCTCAGCAATCTTTCTCTTTTCAGGATTCATCCGGTACGGATGCTGTTTTATTGGTTTGGCATCACCAACATCTACATCATGAGAGGCTATAGAAACTCTCTTTGGAACATCAGGAAACAGATCCTCATATTTCTTGATCAACCTCTCAAACTGATCTTTCTGTGCTGGAGTTTTACATCAAGATTTTGCAACACTTCAGAATTTGACAATTTGCATGAAAGAACTTCAGCTTTAATTCTAGGTTCATCATCTTGAAACTCCCCCTCATCTTCACACATCTTGGCCATTGGAGGATCTGAAGTGACAGCTGCAACCCTAGCATTTCTGTCATGATAAGGCTTCAGCATGTTAATATGACACAATTGTTTTGGTTTTCTCCTATCTGGAGTCTTCACAATGTAATTGAGATCATTGAGTTTTGTCAGAATTTCATAAGGACCATGAAATCTAGCCTGCAATGGATTGGACTGCAAGGGAAACAACACAAGGACCTTGTCTCCTGGTTTAAACTCACGGCTTCTAGCCTTATGATCATACCAAGTTTTCATTTTTCCCTGACTTGATTTCAAGTTCTCTTTGGCAAGGTCACAAGCTGCACGCAATCTTTCCTTGAACTTGCTAACATAGTCTAACAGACTGATTTGCGGCTCTTCCTCTTGCCATTGTTCACTCAATAATAGCAAAGGTCCTCTCACTTCATGACCAAACACTAGCTCAAATGGACTGAATCCAGTAGACTCCTGCACTGCTTCTCTAGCTGCAAACAACAGCAAATGAACCCCTTCATCCCAGTCTTTCTCATGGTCATAACAATAAGTCCTCATCATTGTCTTGAGAGTGGAATGAAACCGCTCTAAGGCACCCTGACTTTTTGGATGATAGGCACTAGAAAGAATCTGTTTTGCACCTAGTTCATACACAACCTGCTGAAACAATCCTGAAGTGAAATTGCTACCTTGGTCTGACTGAATTTCCCTGGGAAGACCAAACAACGTGAAGAACTTTATCAAAGCCTTCGAGATTGCAGTTGCCTTGATGTTACGTAGAGGTATGGCTTCGGGGAATCTGGTAGATGCACACATGATTGTCAACAAGTACTGATTTCCAGATCTAGGCCTTGGTTAATGGACCAACGCAATCAACAATGACCCTAGAGAATGGCTCCCCAAATGCTGGGATAGGCTGCAATGGAGCTACAGGTGGGTCTAACTGGTGTTTTCCAACTACCTGACAAGTGTGACAGGTTTTGCAAAAGTTGGAAACGTCTTTCCGAAGCCCAGGCCAAAAGAAGTGTTTCATGATCTTATCAACAGTCTTGTTAACACCAAGATGACCTCCTAAAGGTAAACTATGAGCCATTGTTAAGATCTCATTCCTATAGACCTTCGGAACAACAATTTGCCTGACCACTGCCCAATCTGCATTGGCAGGGATATCAGGAGGGCGCCACTTCCGCATCAACACACCATCCTTGAGATAATACCCAACTGGAACTGCATCTATTTCTTTTTCAGGAAGGGCTCTCCTCTTTAGTACACCAATTTCAGGATCATTAGTTTGCTCCTCAATCAACCGCTTTCTGGACAGAGACAAGTCTCCAGACACATCAGAATCACCAGACCCATCCGGCTGGCTGAATAGAGAACTGATAAAAGTATCTGATAAGTCCTCAAACGGAGAAACCGTAGTAGGCTAATCAGAGTCATGAGGCGAACCACCTGAGTCCTGACTATTCAATGTACTGGACGGCACCACAACATCATCTTCTTTAGCCTTCTTGGCCATAGCACGAGTCGCTGCGCAAGAAGGATACAGAGATGGGTCCTCATCCCCATTTTCAGTGCTCGGCTGTGAAGTAAGATGTACAGGGGGAACTACTTTGCCCCTAGCCAGGTCATTGCCTAGCAACAGAGAAACACCCTTTATAGGTAGACTTGACATAAGTCCCACCTTTACCTGTCCTGTAACTAAATCTGACTTCAAGAATATAGAGCGCAGGGGTACAGATACAGTCCCCCCTTCAATACCTTGTACAAGTATGAAATCCCCTGAAGCGGTCTCATCACGTAACTCCAAGGAGTCCATCAACAAAAGTGACTGAGAAGCTCCGGTATCCCTTAGGATATATATGGGGACAGGAGTAGTATGCTCATTCAGAGCCACAAATCCCTCTGACACAAATGGAAGAAATTCCTCCCTCACAAAGTCAGCTGTATTAGGCTTTTTAGCCCCACAAGAAGCAGGCAATTTAGTAGATTGGTTATCTACTACAGGGGTTTCTAACCTTTTTTTCACAAAGGCATTTGGTTTGGTATCCTTTTCTTTTTCTTTCTTAGCTTTAAGGAACCAACAGTTAGTTGTAACATGACCAGATTTCTTGCAATAACTGCAAACTAGACCACTTTTGTCACTGTCAGCTTTCACACTTTGATCAGACCTGTTACTGGATTTCTGAGCACCATCACCAGATTTGTCTTTGTCTTTGGGTGAGGAATCTTGGGTATCACCGTAACCCTTTTTCTGAAATTGGGACCATTTATTGTTACTGCTAGACTGAAATTTGGACTTATGAGTGAGAACATATTCATCTGCAAATTTGGCAGCTGATTGCAAGTTCAGTGCTTGCTTCTCATTAAGGTAGGTCTTAACATCATCCTTAACACAGTTCTTGAATTCTTCAACTAACACCATCTCTTTTAGTGAGTTGAAATCATCCTTGACCTCCATAGAAGTACACCAGCGCTCAAAGCAAACCTGCTTCTCCTTAGCAAATTCAACATAAGTCTGATTTTCAGATTTCTTCAGACCTCTGAATTTCTGTCGGTAAGCCTCTGGAACCAACTCATAAGCTCTCAAAATAACCTTTTTGACAACCTCATAATCAGAGGAATCATCTGCAGACAAAGCCGAATAGGCTTGTTGAGCTTTACCCTTGAGGACAGTTTGCAACATCAGAGGCCAGTGTTCCTTTGGCCACTGGCAACTCTTTGCTACCTTTTCAAAACACTGGAAATAGTTGTCAACATCCTTTTCTGAAAATGGAGGCACCAGTTTTACCTCCTGACTGGCACAAAATTTATTTTTAGTTTCAATTTTAATTTTTAGTTGCTCCATTTGGAGTCTTTCTTCTCTATCGAATTTCTCTAATTCAAAATCTCTCTGTCTCTGTCTCTCTCTTTCTGCTCTTTCCTCTTTCTCTCTCTCAAACTCTTTGTTTTTCTTCTCTTGCTAATTTTTCTAACTCAAACTGCCTTTGTTTTTCTTTTTCTTCCCTCTTAAAATCTCTTTGTTTTTCTTTTTCCTCCCTTTCTTTTACTCTTTCCTCCCTTTCAATCTCTAGCATTTTTAAGTTCCATTTCTATATTTGGATTTTCCACTGGAAACTGTTCCAGATCTCCTGGTGCAAACACATTTTCATCAATGTAATATTCAACTATCTCTCTAGCCAGTCTTGCTTTTCGCATGGCTGGTTTTACCTCTGTCAGCTCCAACTGTCTGCAAATTTCTAGCAGTTCTGTCTTTTTAAAAGACTTCAAAACCCCTACGGTTGGTGATGCCAAGAAATCATCCATTGCTGTTGTCAATATATATCTAGGAAAATTCACAAAAACAATTTCACAATTTGGAATGTTAGATTTTCAATAAATTACTCACACAATGGTCTATCCCGGACGAGCCCACAATTTGTTATGGCCCCAATTTGTTATTACATTTATAACACAACAGCAACAGCAAGGGATGACAAACACAGTTTTAACAACTAAAACACATTTAATTTTTAACAAAGACAAAGACTAATAACAACCTACAACTAAAGACCAAGATTGATAAATAAGAAAAGACAGAAATAATTACAGTCCCTTTTTGGTGGGGTGGCTTGGTGATGTCCTGGATGAAGAAAATGCTCAAACACAGGCAAAGAAATCCACAAAAGAAACGTCACAGGTTTTGAACAGAATGGCAGGTCTGGTCATCTTCTTGCAATTTCTCCTACTACTTTACTGTCTCAATTCTTTTCCTTATATACTCTTTTGCAGACCCCACCCACATTTAGACCTCTTTTTTTTAATTTTCTGAGACTTGCCCCAGACATGTCCAGGACATGTCTAAACATGACTCCAGTCTGAGCTTAACAAAAAAAAGGTAAATACTGCCATCTAGTGGCCTATATTCACATTACACCTCCATTCCAAAAGGGAAAAATTTTGACTCATAAAGGCAAAATTTTTCTTTTCAATACAAAATGGTGAAGTGAACACTTGTCTATATATACATATCATACAATATTCAAATAAACACAGGATATATATATATATATACATATTCAAACACGAGATAAGCAATCAGCAATTACATTGTCTGTACCCTTCACATGCTTAATTTCCAAGTCAAACTCCTGTAAAATCAAACTCCAATTCAACAATCTCCGATTCTTGTTTTTCATCTTACTCAAAAACATTAACGGATTGTGGTCAGTGTACACAATCATTGGCTTTTCCCCTGTACAAACATAAACCTCAAAGTGTTGTAAAGAAAGGACCAGAGCCAACAGTTCCTTCTCTATTGTGGAATAGTTCCTTTGGTGGCGATTGAACTTCCTGGAGAAGTATGCCACGGGATGCTCAATGTCATCAGAGTCACTTCTCTGTAGGAGCACAGATCCACAAGCTTGGTCGCTAGCATCGACCGCGATGGAGAACGGTTTGTTGAAGTCAGGAGATTTGAGCACGGGGAAGTGACACAGCAGAGACTTCAGGCGATCGAAGGCTCTCTGGCATGCATCATCCCAGGTGAACTTTACGCCTTTCTTCAGTTGGTTAGTTAGACTGAAAGCAATCTCAGCAAAGTTCTTGCAGAACTTGCGGTAGTACCCGATCATTCCAAGGAAGCGGCGCAAAGCTTTTTTGTTGTCAGGAACTGGAAAGTCCATGATGGCTTGGACTTTAGGATTTATGGGTGCCACCTTACCCTGGCCTATGACGTAGCCAAGATAGGTGACAGTAGCACAACCAAAGTCACTCTTGTTCAGGTTAACAGTCAGGTTAGCCTGGGTCAGGCGCTGGAACAACGTCTCTACATCTTTTAGATGTTCTTCCCAGGAGTCACTCCATGTGATCAGGTCATCGATGTACGCACCCGTGTGTGGCAATCCGGCGATTGTAGACTGTATCATCCTTTGGAACGTGGCTGGGGCATTTTTCATGCCAAAGGGTAGGACTTCATACTGGTACAATCCAGATGGTGTGGCAAAAGCAGAGATGCTCTTGGCCCTCTCAGTTAAAGGCACACACCAATAACCCTTCAATAAATCAATCTTGGTCAGAAACTTTGCTTGCCCTACACTATCAATACAATCATCAATCCTAGGTATTGGAAACACATCAGTTCTAGTTACAGCATTGACTTTGCAATAATCTGTACAGAATCTAGTACTTCCATCAGGTTTTGGAACTAGCACACAGGGTGAACTCCAATCTGAATTGGAGGGTCTGATAATATCATGTTCTAACATGTACTCAACCTCTTTCTCAGCAATCTTTCTCTTTTCAGGATTCATCCGGTACGGATGCTGTTTTATTGGTTTGGCATCACCAACATCTACATCATGAGAGGCTATAGAAACTCTCTTTGGAACATCAGGAAACAGATCCTCATATTTCTTGATCAACCTCTCAAACTGATCTTTCTGTGCTGGAGTTTTACATCAAGATTTTGCAACACTTCAGAATTTGACAATTTGCATGAAAGAACTTCAGCTTTAATTCTAGGTTCATCATCTTGAAACTCCCCCTCATCTTCACACATCTTGGCCATTGGAGGATCTGAAGTGACAGCTGCAACCCTAGCATTTCTGTCATGATAAGGCTTCAGCATGTTAATATGACACAATTGTTTTGGTTTTCTCCTATCTGGAGTCTTCACAATGTAATTGAGATCATTGAGTTTTGTCAGAATTTCATAAGGACCATGAAATCTAGCCTGCAATGGATTGGACTGCAAGGGAAACAACACAAGGACCTTGTCTCCTGGTTTAAACTCACGGCTTCTAGCCTTATGATCATACCAAGTTTTCATTTTTCCCTGACTTGATTTCAAGTTCTCTTTGGCAAGGTCACAAGCTGCACGCAATCTTTCCTTGAACTTGCTAACATAGTCTAACAGACTGATTTGCGGCTCTTCCTCTTGCCATTGTTCACTCAATAATAGCAAAGGTCCTCTCACTTCATGACCAAACACTAGCTCAAATGGACTGAATCCAGTAGACTCCTGCACTGCTTCTCTAGCTGCAAACAACAGCAAATGAACCCCTTCATCCCAGTCTTTCTCATGGTCATAACAATAAGTCCTCATCATTGTCTTGAGAGTGGAATGAAACCGCTCTAAGGCACCCTGACTTTTTGGATGATAGGCACTAGAAAGAATCTGTTTTGCACCTAGTTCATACACAACCTGCTGAAACAATCCTGAAGTGAAATTGCTACCTTGGTCTGACTGAATTTCCCTGGGAAGACCAAACAACGTGAAGAACTTTATCAAAGCCTTCGAGATTGCAGTTGCCTTGATGTTACGTAGAGGTATGGCTTCGGGGAATCTGGTAGATGCACACATGATTGTCAACAAGTACTGATTTCCAGATCTAGGCCTTGGTTAATGGACCAACGCAATCAACAATGACCCTAGAGAATGGCTCCCCAAATGCTGGGATAGGCTGCAATGGAGCTACAGGTGGGTCTAACTGGTGTTTTCCAACTACCTGACAAGTGTGACAGGTTTTGCAAAAGTTGGAAACGTCTTTCCGAAGCCCAGGCCAAAAGAAGTGTTTCATGATCTTATCAACAGTCTTGTTAACACCAAGATGACCTCCTAAAGGTAAACTATGAGCCATTGTTAAGATCTCATTCCTATAGACCTTCGGAACAACAATTTGCCTGACCACTGCCCAATCTGCATTGGCAGGGATATCAGGAGGGCGCCACTTCCGCATCAACACACCATCCTTGAGATAATACCCAACTGGAACTGCATCTATTTCTTTTTCAGGAAGGGCTCTCCTCTTTAGTACACCAATTTCAGGATCATTAGTTTGCTCCTCAATCAACCGCTTTCTGGACAGAGACAAGTCTCCAGACACATCAGAATCACCAGACCCATCCGGCTGGCTGAATAGAGAACTGATAAAAGTATCTGATAAGTCCTCAAACGGAGAAACCGTAGTAGGCTAATCAGAGTCATGAGGCGAACCACCTGAGTCCTGACTATTCAATGTACTGGACGGCACCACAACATCATCTTCTTTAGCCTTCTTGGCCATAGCACGAGTCGCTGCGCAAGAAGGATACAGAGATGGGTCCTCATCCCCATTTTCAGTGCTCGGCTGTGAAGTAAGATGTACAGGGGGAACTACTTTGCCCCTAGCCAGGTCATTGCCTAGCAACAGAGAAACACCCTTTATAGGTAGACTTGACATAAGTCCCACCTTTACCTGTCCTGTAACTAAATCTGACTTCAAGAATATAGAGCGCAGGGGTACAGATACAGTCCCCCCTTCAATACCTTGTACAAGTATGAAATCCCCTGAAGCGGTCTCATCACGTAACTCCAAGGAGTCCATCAACAAAAGTGACTGAGAAGCTCCGGTATCCCTTAGGATATATATGGGGACAGGAGTAGTATGCTCATTCAGAGCCACAAATCCCTCTGACACAAATGGAAGAAATTCCTCCCTCACAAAGTCAGCTGTATTAGGCTTTTTAGCCCCACAAGAAGCAGGCAATTTAGTAGATTGGTTATCTACTACAGGGGTTTCTAACCTTTTTTTCACAAAGGCATTTGGTTTGGTATCCTTTTCTTTTTCTTTCTTAGCTTTAAGGAACCAACAGTTAGTTGTAACATGACCAGATTTCTTGCAATAACTGCAAACTAGACCACTTTTGTCACTGTCAGCTTTCACACTTTGATCAGACCTGTTACTGGATTTCTGAGCACCATCACCAGATTTGTCTTTGTCTTTGGGTGAGGAATCTTGGGTATCACCGTAACCCTTTTTCTGAAATTGGGACCATTTATTGTTACTGCTAGACTGAAATTTGGACTTATGAGTGAGAACATATTCATCTGCAAATTTGGCAGCTGATTGCAAGTTCAGTGCTTGCTTCTCATTAAGGTAGGTCTTAACATCATCCTTAACACAGTTCTTGAATTCTTCAACTAACACCATCTCTTTTAGTGAGTTGAAATCATCCTTGACCTCCATAGAAGTACACCAGCGCTCAAAGCAAACCTGCTTCTCCTTAGCAAATTCAACATAAGTCTGATTTTCAGATTTCTTCAGACCTCTGAATTTCTGTCGGTAAGCCTCTGGAACCAACTCATAAGCTCTCAAAATAACCTTTTTGACAACCTCATAATCAGAGGAATCATCTGCAGACAAAGCCGAATAGGCTTGTTGAGCTTTACCCTTGAGGACAGTTTGCAACATCAGAGGCCAGTGTTCCTTTGGCCACTGGCAACTCTTTGCTACCTTTTCAAAACACTGGAAATAGTTGTCAACATCCTTTTCTGAAAATGGAGGCACCAGTTTTACCTCCTGACTGGCACAAAATTTATTTTTAGTTTCAATTTTAATTTTTAGTTGCTCCATTTGGAGTCTTTCTTCTCTATCGAATTTCTCTAATTCAAAATCTCTCTGTCTCTGTCTCTCTCTTTCTGCTCTTTCCTCTTTCTCTCTCTCAAATTCTCTTTGTTTTTCTTCTCTTGCTAATTTTTCTAACTCAAACTGCCTTTGTTTTTCTTTTTCTTCCCTCTCAAATTCTCTTTGTTTTTCTTTTTCCTCCCTTTCTTTTTCTCTTTCCTCCCTTTCAATCTCTAGCATTTTTAATTTAAGTTCCATTTCTATATTTGGATTTTCCACTGGAAACTGTTCCAGATCTCCTGGTGCAAACACATTTTCATCAATGTAATATTCAACTATCTCTCTAGCCAGTCTTGCTTTTCGCATGGCTGGTTTTACCTCTGTCAGCTCCAACTGTCTGCAAATTTCTAGCAGTTCTGTCTTTTTAAAAGACTTCAAAACCCCTACGGTTGGTGATGCCAAGAAAACATCCATTGCTGTTGTCAATATATATCTAGGAAAATTCACAAAAACAATTTCACAATTTGGAATGTTAGATTTTCAATAAATTACTCACACAATGGTCTATCCCGGACGAGCCCACAATTTGTTATGGCCCCAATTTGTTATTACATTTATAACACAACAGCAACAGCAAGGGATGACAAACGCAGTTTTAACAACTAAAACACATTTAATTTTTAACAAAGACAAAGACTAATAACAACCTACAACTAAAGACCAAGATTGATAAATAAGAAAAAACAGAAATAATTACAGTCCCTTTTTGGTGGGGTGGCTTGGTGATGTCCTGGATGAAGAAAATGCTCAAACACAGGCAAAGAAATCCACAAAAGAAACGTCACAGGTTTTGAACAGAATGGCAGGTCTGGTCATCTTCTTGCAATTTCTCCTACTACTTTACTGTCTCAATTCTTTTCCTTATATACTCTTTTGCAGACCCCACCCACATTTAGACCTCTTTTTTTTATTTTCTGAGACTTGCCCCAGACATGTCCAGGACATGTCTAAACATGACTCCAGTCTGAGCTTAACAAAAAAAAGGTAAATACTGCCATCTAGTGGCCTATATTCACATTACAGATAATAAACCAACTGATGGCAAATTTGTGAGCTGAGACACATCTTTACCCTTGCAGGACTGGGCCTTTTTTGGAGGGTACTTTAATACTATAACACAATCATCTCACCTGCTTAACATCACCGGTGTCACATTTCCTTATTAGCGCAACTTGTCACATCATCACTGGTCCTCCCGAATTGCCCCTACCCAAACTTTTTTTGAGTCTGCTGCAATCATCTGATTTGAAATAAGCATATATTTCCATCAAACAATTGAATGTCCAGGTTAACCCTCTGCTGCATGACTCTTCCTGCCTATTGAGGGTGGTGTGTGGATTTGATGACTTTAGTAACCACTGTACAACAAAGCGTTAAAGCAGCGGTGGCGCCAGAACTGGAAATTTGGAGGCTTCAAAATATCCCTTTATAAAAACAATTCGTTCCGGCTAGTTCTCAATGAGTTTCCTCTATAGACATGTTCTCCAATTATAGTACTCGTAAGGGTTCGCACGCCGGATGCCCAATGGCAGTCCAGCGGACTGTAAAATAAGGAAAGGACTCAAGTGCAAAGCTCGGGGTGCATGGTGAGATAATAACAAAAGAGTAAAACACAAAAAAAAAGGGAAACAATTTTCCAACTAAATATAAAACAAATCCGAAGATAAAATTACAAAACCTAAGCAAAACTAAAGAAAGGCAAAAGTGTGACTGTTAAAAACCACCAACCAGCTGTGGTGAAACAAGTACAATGCAACACAGCCTTGTAGACTGCCTTCGGCTCATTGATAATGAGCCACAGGAGCAGGCGATGATAGTGTGCAGGAGAAGGTGTGGAGGAATGTAGTAAATAGGGAGAGGGCTGGAGGCAAAGCCTCACGGTAATAATCCATTGGCAATTGAAGACACGGCTTCTCTTCCTATGCGATCTAACTGTGACGGAATAATGGCTAAATTCAGTACAGAAAAACGTTTTACTTTATAAGTAGGCCCATGCTTTACGAAAGACGAACTGCACTGAAACTTCCGCGCATCGGGCGATTTAACTTCCGCTTCTTGCACTTCATCATTGTTTGAATACAAGCCCAATTCTGAAGTAATTGGGACGAAGTACAAATTGTGAATAAAATCAAAATGCAATGACTTTTAGATCACATGAGCCAATATGTTATTTTTTTCCATAGTAGCCATCCGTTGATCCCAAAGAATCATGGAGTTGTGCCCTGAATGTCTTGTTGTGAGCAGCGTCTGCTGTGACTGTAGAGCCCCATACGGGAGTGACAGTCCCGGCCATAGCACGCGCAGATGAACGCAGATGTGGGTCTATCTGCTGGTGGTGGAGCCTTTCTCTGGAGTCTCTTTGCTTCTGCCTGCTGCGACAGCATAAACTCGTACTGCTGTAGGCTAATGCGAACTTAGTGTCTCCAGGTGGATCTGTCTGCAGCTACCGTCTGCCAGTTGTTTGTGTTGATGTTCAGCGCCATGAGCTCCCGTTTGAAGATGTCTTTGAACCGCAACAGGGGTCTTCTGATTGGCCTCTTGCCTGATGCCAGCTCTCCAGAGAGAAGATCCTTGGGGGCACAGCCGTTGCCACACAGGTGACGTGCCCCAGCCAGTGCATTCTGCTCTGTTTTAGGAGAGTGAACATGGAAGGAACTCCTGCTATCTCAAGGACTGCACTGTTGGTGATGTGGTCTCTCCATGAGATGCCGAGGATGCGTCTTAGGCAGCACATGTATAAAGTGCTGAGTCTTTTTTAAAGTGCAGCGTGCATGTTTCACTACCATAGAGAAGTGTGCTCACGACACATGCCATGTAGACCTGTACCTTAGTGTGTTCTGTCAGCTTGCTGTTTCCCCAAAACATGCTTAGTCAGCCCTGCTAGCGTTGTTGACACCTTGCCGATGCATCTGTTGAGCTTGGTGTCGAGGGAGAGTGTGTCGAAGATTGCAGAGCCCAGGTACACAAACTCGTGGACTGCCTCAAGCTTGTGGTCCGTGATACACACAGTGGGCGGTTCGACGACATCCTGTCCCAGTTAGTACATGTCCTCTTCTTTGTGCGTGGTGATTGCTGTGTCTAATCTGCATAGAGGAACTCCCTCGGTGGTCGCGTCTACACCTTTGTCTTAGCAGGGAGTCGGGAGAGACTGAAGAGGTTACCATCTGATCTGGTGCAGAGATAGATATCCTCTTTGGCCGTTCCAAACGCAAACTTCAGCAGAATAGAAGAGAAGATGCCGAACAAGGTTGGTGCAAGGTCATAGCCTTGTTTAACTCCCCTGACAATGTTTAATGTCTCTGACGTTGTGCCATCATAGACGATGGAACCCCTCATGGCGTTGTGGAATGATTGGATCAAGCTGAGCTGAGTAGGAGAGCAGCGAATCACCGCCACAATCTCGAAGAGACTATCCCCGCTCATGAGATCGAAAGCCTTCGTCAGGTCGATGAATGCGATATACAAGGCCCGTCTCTGCTCCCTGCACTTTTCTTGAAGTTGTCTCAGGGAGAACACCAAGTCAATAGTCGACCTCTCAGCACGGAACCTGTACTGTGACTGTGGGTATACTCTTTCAGCGAGGATGAGGAGCCTGCCCAAGATCACTCTGGCAAAGAGCTTGCTGACAACGCTGAAAAGCAAAATGCAACGGTAATTGTTGCAATGGCTCCTGTCACCTTTGTTTTTGTTGAGGGTGATGATGTTAGAATCTCTCATGTCTTGGGGTACTGAGCCGTCTCTCCAGTACAGGCGCAGAAGTTCATGGAGCCTTGACAAGAGTGAACCCTTGGCACACTTGAGAACTTCAGATGGTATGCGCATCCAGCACTTTCCCGACTTCTTCCACAGTTAGTTCGCAGTCGAGGTCTTCCATGGTGGGCAAGCACTCTACTGGATTCAGGACTTCTGTAGTAACTATGTTCTCATGGGAGTAGTGTTCGGAGTAATGCTCCACTCATTTGCTGTTCACAATCCTTAATGATCTTATTCTGACTTCAGAGGAGCTGTTCTGTGTGGGGTCCATTGCCTGCTTGATCCCTTCAGATATCCCTCTCGTATTGCCAACATTGGCAGCATCCTGTATGCTGAAGCAGAGATGGAGTCAGTAAACACTGACGCAGCGCCTTGCGCCCTGTTGTGAGCTGCTGCGGGCAGTACGGAAGGTCTGCAAGTTCCTCTCTGATGGCAAGGTCTTATATGCTGAGAGGGCTTGCTGTTTTTGCTCGATGAGGGGAAGAAGTTCCTCTGCGTTGGCCTCGAACCAGTCAACTGACTTGTTCTGCCTCTTGCCGAAGGTAGACATCATAGTCTTGTAAATGGTGTCCCTGAGGTGTGACCATCTCTCCCTCGCATTGTTGCTGGGTGGCCCAGCAGAGCGTCTTCCAGCACCTCAAAAAACTCTGCTACCTTGTCAGGGTTGCAGATCTTGCTGGTGTTGATGTGAGATTATCCCTCTTTCTTTGCTCTGTGGATTTTCTTGGGCTGGAGCTTTACTTTACTACAAGGGAATGGTTGGTGTCGCATTTTGTGCATTGAAAACTGCGGGTCAATTTCATACTGCCCAGATCGCTGTGTCGCGTGAGCATACTACGAAGCCATGCTGTTGTAATAGCTGCAGTATGTGGTTTTACATTGTCCTCCTGAAATGCACAAGGCCTTCCCTGGAATAGATGTCATCTACAGGGGAGCATATGTTGGTCTAAAATCTTTTAATACCTTTCAGCATTCATGGTGCTTTTTAAAACACTGTTGATGATGAGACTTTCGAAGCCTTTAAAAACAATGTTCCTCAACATCAAATTGCAAAGTATTCCAAAATTGTTTCATGCAAGCCTTCACAGGTTTGAGAGCCTCTGGTCATCTTTACTTCTGACAGACTCAGCCTCTCTTAGACATCCGTTTGATTTTAGAAGCTTCAAACTTGCTGAACATGATGAGGGCGCCGCCCTGAACATCCTGATATATGAACTTCCCACTTTGCTAATAGTGCCCCCCTGTGATAACAGGAAGTGACCACTCGTTACTTCCACTTGTACTGATGACACATTGTCGAACCCATCAACTTCATTTTACTTCAGAAACATGCAAAACAAGTTGATGAAGCTACATTATGAACGCTGTATAGCCACGAGTAATGGCGTCCGTGTGGCAACGCGGTGACTTTGGATCCCTCGCCATGAAAATACGTTTGTGATTCCCAATGCTCTCATGCCCACATACTTGACTGTAGTAGCTTCAAACTTCCTGGTCATGATCACTGCTTCGCCCTAAACGACCAGAAATATTACCTTCCCACTTTGACACTAGCGCTCCCCTGTGTTAACAGGAAGCGACCAATTATTATTTTCACTTGTAGTGAAGACACATAGTTGAACATATCAATCTCATTCCACTTCTGTTATATGCAGAACAAATTGGTGAAGCCACCTTATTAATGCTGTGAAGCTACGCATAATGGCGTCCGTGTAGTGACGCGGCGACTATCCATCCCTCGCCATGAAAATATACTCAGCAACAAAAGTTTCTGTGACACCAATATTGTTAATTATTTTTCATAATGCAATTATGAAATTGTCATACATGGTGATATCAGACTGAAACAGTACACGTAAACACAACATTGAAATGGAAATCATGAAAATGCGAGAAAATGACTTTGCACGTGAAAATGTGCGTAAATCATGCTTGTGGATGGCAATAAAAGAGGAGAATTTTTGGAATGTTCACATTGTGCCTGATGAACGACGGAAGCATCACTTATCGAAAACACAGCCATTTCGGATCAGGAACTCTACCCTCTAAATGCCAAGACTGTCTGAAAATGATCGGTGGAGGGCCATTGGGATGATTGAATCCGGAACCTCGCAGAGGGAAGTTGCTCATCGCCTGAATGTCCACCGAAACACCATTTGGAACTTATGGCAGCGTCATCAGCAGACAAGACATGTCAGAGACCGTCCTCGCAGCGGCCGTCCACGAGTAACCACTCCCAGACAGGACAACTGGATTCGAACAACCCATCTCCGAAATCGATTCCAACCTGCAACCATAACTGCAAGAACAATACCTGGTTTGAGGCGACTGTCTGCACAGACAATCCGTCGCCGTCTCCGTCATTTTGGCATTGTCCCACGTCGGCCAGCAAGACGTCCAATACTCACAGTACAACACCGACGACTGCGTCTACAGTGGGCACAACAACATCGACGGTGGATCCAACGTCAGTGGGATCTTGTACTCTTCACTGATGAATCAAGATTCATGCTTAACCGATGTGATGGTCGTTTACGTGTATACCGTCGACGTGGAGAACGTTATGCCAACAACTGTGTTCAGGAATTTGATCGTTTTGGAGGTGGTAGTGTCATGATTTGGGGAGGGATCACGGCTAGAAACAGAACAGATTTGCTTGTTATTGATGGAAATCTGACAGGTCAAAGATATTGCGATGAAGTGCTACGGCCATTGGTGGTACCGTTTTTGATGCAACATGGTCCCGGAATAACGCTGCAACATGATAACGCCAGACCACACGTTGCAAGGATTGTACAGCAGTATCTGATGCAACAACATGTCAATGTCCTGCCATGGCCAGCCAGATCCCCAGACATGTCCCCAATCGAGCATCTTTGGGACGAGATGGATCGACGTTTGCGGCAGTTGGATAACCCGCCAGCTACACTCCAGGAATTGCGACAACGTCTACGTCAGATTTGGAATGACATCCCACAGCAATTTCTGGCACATCTGATTCGGTCCATGCGCCGGAGATGCGTTGCTTGCATCATGGCACGAGGAAGTCACACCCGGTATTGAAGTGTGAAGGTCACAATTGGTTAGACGTCAGACAAGTGCTTCATGACGCATGAAAATGACATTTTTCGTTTTGAGTGACGTTGGCACTGAAAAGTCAGTGTTTCTCCTGTTAAATAAACATATTGATTGCATTGAGATCTTTGCGTGTCATTTATAACATACACATGAATGGTGTCACAGAAACTTTTGTTGCTGAGTATACGTTTGGGTTTTTGATGTCTTTAATAAACTTGTATCATCATAAAAATTAATAGGCAGGTCAAGGCTGGCATGCACTCACATCTGATTGGGGTTTTGCCCATGAGGGCAGCAAAATGCCTCGATAGCGCCCCCTTGAAATTTTCAAAAACCCCTCCCCATAGGGGTTTTTTTGGAGTAGGAAGATGAAAATTGGTACACATGTGTATTTGGCCAAGACGCACAAAAAAGTTTCTAGCATCATTGGTCTACTCCAAACAGGAAGTTGGCCATTTTGATTTTAACATGTCATTTTTGCCTGATTTCCACATATTGTATTTTAACGCACTCCTCCTAAAGATTTCATCCATTCATTCATAACCACCAGCAGGGGTCGGCAGCTTTTTCAGCGTAGCGCACAATTGGCCATTGTGCTACAGGGTTCCAAATTGGGAAGGGACTGCCGGATTTGGGGATACAAAAATAGCTTTGTTCGTTGCTCCAGCGCCTCCTGTTGGCCAGACGGGCCCTCGTCAGGAAGACTCTGGGTTTGTTCATGTCCGGGTATCCTCCGCCCTCGTTCTGAACTTACGAGGATTCAACCAATGAGTATATAAGAATCGTGCTTCGGAGGAGAGCCGTGAACTGTCCTCACTGTCCTGAGTTGGCAGCAAGGGGTCACATACGAGCAAGCTTTGTATATAGTTCACCAATTGGGCATTCCAGATTCGGATGAGATTGGAGATGGCAAATTTAAAAAAAAAAAAAAAGCTTTGTCCGATTCGCTCGGCACTTTCTCTCAGGTTGGGGCCAGCACTTGACCTGTCCAATGCTCATGAGTGCAGAGCTGCACCCGCCAGGATCTCACCACAGCCCCAATGTGCGCAAGGGGGCGAGGGCCCATTCAATGCTGCTTGCAGCTTTAATTTTTTTTTGTTTTTTTTTTGTTTTTAACTATTTCAGATTTGAAACTATGCAGACATTCACCCTGCATAATTCATTCTCTTCCAGTCTTTGCATCAGAGAGCATAAAACATTATTCCATTTGAAACTGTGGTACTAACTGCATATGTTCTTTCTTTCTGAAAGCAGGGGTGACGGAATCTCCGAGAGTGACATTCAAGCCTCCTCAGTCACTGTCCCCCTTGAGGTGTCGGAAGATTGCACAGACGGTGGGGACATGAATTGTGGGATGATTGCGGGCACTGTGCTAACTCTCTCATCCATTGTTTTCCCACAGGACAGTTTGCTGGCTCAGGAAGATTTCAACTCATGCTGGACTGTGTTTCCCAAAGCCGTAGTTGCTAACTAAGTTAGCAACTTACATAGTTCGTCCATTCACAGTCAATGGGCCCAACTACGTAAGTTAGCGTCTGTGATTTTGGGAAATGCACCCCTGAGCGTCTCATTCCGAAATGTTTCCCATTAACTTTCACACTTTCTGATTCTTACAGGTGGAGTTATAACATACTACTTTGATCATGTCTTGTCTTGGTCTCCCTTGCTGGTGTCAATTTGGCAAGGTGCTGTGTCTAAAATATTCTATACAGGCATCAACGATTCGAGGACCTGACTCACCTGAAGAACAGAAGCTCCATTTATATGCTTTTGACTAATTTGGATATCAGGATTTTCATCACAAACATGGTAGCGAAGCAAGGGTGATTATGTTGTGATTCTGCATTCTGCATGTCATGTTTAAGTTCTGTGCCTGGCTATGACATGTTGTTTGATTCTGTGCTTAGTGACCACTGCATAAGTCTGACTATTCTTAGGATTGTGTTTTGTGATTTGGTAACTTAGATTTCTTGTTTTATTATTTTTCATGTTCAGATCATTTAGTTTTCATGCCATGTTTTCACTTCCATGCATTGCACTTCGTCTACCCTGTCTTGTCTTATGTAGGTCTTTGCCCACAGTCCCTAGTCTTGCGTGCCACTCATTCGGGTGATTTATTGGTTTCTGGGTTTTCAATCTTCCTTCATTATCTCGTGTGCTTCCTTCCTCTCTCTTTTACTATCCACTAACCATACTAACAGTTTATTGTTTTCGATAATTACTAACCCTTATTAACATTGTATATTTTTACTAACTTACTAACATGCACTCGGGATTGTATAGCTGCACATACTAATTGACTAACGATCTCTCAGCAGTCGCCCAATTCTAATCTCCGCCCTCCTTGCCTATCCCTAATTATCTCTGCTGCAGTTTTCCACTTATATCTCTTGCTGTCCTTTTCTTTAGACTATACCAGTAGCGGCTCTAGACCCGGGAATGGCGGGGCGCACTCATGTCCCTTTATGACAATTAGTCCTGGGTAGTTCGCAATCATTTTCCTTTACTGACGCGTTTTCCAATTATCGTACTTGGCAACTCAAGACACGGTCTCTCCAAATGCGATCGAACAGCGATGAAATCATGGGCTTAATTCAGCTCAGTGGCGGAACCTGAACTGAGAATTGTGACAAAACATCCGTTTAAAACAGTCGTTAGTCCTGACCTGTTCTCAGTCATTTTCATGAGTAACCGAAGGTTCGCTCCGAGAGCACTCCACAGTTAACAGCTGCTGCTTGTTCTCCCCGATTACGTAAGAAGACAGTCGTTCATCTGGACGCTTATTTGCTGTATTTAAATCAACGTTAGTCAAACTTGCATACCTGACGACTCGCACGCAAACAGCTTGAGCAGCACGCTGCCTATTTAACTGCCAAGTGCCTCTTTTTTATCAACCCACACAATACCGAGAGTGAAAGGCGATATTTCACTGGAACACGGACCTGATCAATCAACGCGAAGCACTGGCCTATTAATAAGTAAATTTTTTTTCTGTACTGAATTTCGCCCATGATTTCATCGCTGTTCGATCACATTTGGAGAGACCGAGTCTTAAGTTGCCAAGTACGATAATTGGAAAACGCGTCAGTAAAGGAAAATGATTGCGAACTACCCAGGACTAATTGTCATAAAGGGACGTGTCTGCGCCCCGTCATTCCCAGGTCTATAGCCGCTACTGGACTATACACTTTAGTACTCCTTAACTGGACCTGTTTTTTTGTACTTAGGTTTGTCTTGTGATCCCTGTCTGCGTTTTGGCTACAGCCAAATTCATGTAATTAGTTTATTCCTCATGTGTCTCTCCCTGATCATTGTTACCATTGATTGCACCTGTTCTCCCTGGTCATGTGTTTACCCCGGGTGTGTATATAAGATGTCTGTTTGGTTCACTTTCTTGTCAGATCGTTCTCCCAAGTTTTCTTGTGCCACGTTTCTCGCCTCGATTTCTCAGTGTTTATCTTTCTGACTGGATTGCCTGACTTTTGATTTTTCCTCTGTGTTTTTGGATTACTGTTGCATCTGTGTGTTTTGACCATTTTTCTGCCCGACTACGATATCTGTTTGCTGCCCTGGTAACGATTCGGATTACGTCCTGTGGATTCTGGCTTGTCTCTCTGATAGTACTATTCCTGTGTACCAGACCCATTTCTGTCCGACTACGATTACTGTGATTGCTGCCCTGGTTTTTGATACTATTTTTGCCCAACTGGATTTCTACTTTTGGATTGTGGACTTTGTACTGTTGCCTTTTGCTCTGCGGTGGTCAACCCCTTTACCAATAAAACAAGCTCTACTGCACTTCCTGGTTCTCGCATCTGGTTCCTGATCGCAATTCAACAGATTAAGCAGGGCACAATAATCCTTGTCTACCCTTCTGGCTCCTGGGAGCCAGTTCTTCCACTGTTCAACTTATTAAGGACACACACTCAAATTTCAACAGATATGTGCACCAACACGGGCGGCTACAGGACCTTGGACAATATCTCAACAGCAGCTGGACAGGACAAAGGACATCTTCATATGGACAAACTGCAGTTGTGTTTGTGATTGTGATCTGTGAATTGCTTGTAAAAAGTGTGGGTTTATACAAAATGGGTTGTGAGGAATCAATTGAATTCTATTTTTAAATGTGGCAATTAATGGACTGGGGCATATAGGTTCCTTACACTAGAGGCCAAAGTTAGTGTGCCTTACAAGTTCATAAAGTAACGTTGAACTACATATGCATTAATCCAGGTTAGCCTAATTTATCGTCCTTATATTTTTCAAAATTAAATTGGAAATTCTCACAAAACTGCTTCTGACCAGCCTATTGTGTGTAGCAGCCCCACTCACTTCGTTCATCTCCGTATCATGTGACATGAATTGCTGAAAGTCTTAGCATGAATGTCACCATTTCTCATATTCCACTGTACACCTTCATAATTTACCTTATGTAAATATTCTGTTTTTGTCTGTAACTGTATATTTTTTAATTGCACTTTAAATCAAACCCCTAAATAATTTGATATTGTAAACTCCATTGGTTTTTTCCCTCTGGGGTTTTTTCCAATTGGTTGGTTACTTAGCAGCACATTCAATCTTTTTGCTTTCCCTCGTCAAGTGTGGGAAAGTTTTTGGTTTATGTGCTGGTTTGTTCTGCGATTTCTGATATTCATGATTTTAGGAGAAAATACTTTTCAAACTATCATTTCGTCTGGCATAATAAAATTGGTCCAACTAGCACACCAACTAACTTCAGATAAGACTCATAGAACGAACCTAGATAATATACTTTTAGTTTAATTACATTTTTTTGTCTTTTCTCCCATGTTTTAAGTTAATCCAACGGTTGTCTCTCTTTCTTTTAATTTCCCAAATCACACCTCTCTAAATTTACAATTATATTGCATTGAGAGGAAACAATCCATTTTTATCGTGTGATGCAACTGTCATGAAAAACTCCACTATTCCCAAATGTCTAATTTCTCATCAATATTTCTTCTATAGTCTCAGCAAGCATTCCCTGGTACTCGCATGATCAGCCATAAATCACTGAAGTAATCGTATATGACCCTGTTTGTGCACCTCTGCTTCATGGGGTCAGGGGGTGGATTGTAGAATTTGGAAGTATATATGAACAAATGGCTGATAAGCTTGATCCAGAGCCAGGCCAAATAGCAATGAAACTTTTATGACATTCTCCCTAGGATGTTCCTGCAGCCTGCCTGTGGGGGGTAGTTTTATTCAGCAGGGGGGCATAGTCGCAAAGCCCTGACTGCCACAGTGTTCCTGTTGGAGTCACATCACTGTTCCCAATGAACTTAAAGTTATATTAATCTGTTAAAAATAATTAAAATCTCTGGGAACTTCATAATATGTTTATATGTTCAATATCCTGTGAAGAAATCACTTATATACTTATAATCCAATCAAACTATATAATAATTCATCTTAAGGCTTTTTCATGACAACTGCATCATATTACTACATATTCCTATCATGTTTGGTCTTGTTATTCTTGGTAGAACCCAAGGAGTTGAATGGAGTATGTTTCATTTCCATTGAAATTATGGTTCATTCCCTTTGGGAAACTCCTAAATATTGGTCAGAATCTTTTACATCCTCCCAATGGAGGAAACCCAAAAGCCAGATTTGACCCCCCCTTCCAGGGTTTTATGGCCATGCGCCTGGATCAAAGGTGTGGTTTGGGCTTAAAACGAAGAGATTCTTGCCATTGAATTGCATTTCAATCTCCCCGCGTGCCGAAGGGCGTGAGTAGTTTTTTAATTATGGAGAATCGCATGCCAGCTCTCTCCACATGCCTGGGTCTGTGCATAAGGAGCCAATCTTGGTAAACGGGGGAGATGGCATCTGAGTTCTCCCCAGGCATGTGGTATGGCCTCACTCTGCGTGGTGGGTCTCCTTTGTCCAGGTATGACTTTATTCTCTCTTTCTAAATTGTGTTTAACTTGTAATTGGCTTAACATCGATTTGTTTGATCTAAGTTTGTGCCTACCAGGTGATTAAATTATTGTCATTCCTTTCAGCTTGCGTGGTCTCCGTGATTTATAACACTTGTACATTCTTCCTAGCCCCGTGGCAGCGGATACCTAGGGGTATAATCCCAACTGAGGAACGACTGGCCAGCGGCCCGGTGTGGGAATTGGTTTTATTAATTTGGAGAGACGATCGTGATCTACTAACATAAAGGGTTTATGTATTGCTGGTTCTGGGGTTTTAACCTTTAGGAAACCCATGGATGAAAATTCGGTTATCCGTTAAAATTCCCTTAAGGAACCAAAGGGCATGTATAAATCTGGGATCACTGTATATATATGCCAAAATTAGGCTATTGCAGTGATGGCTGACTTCCAACCTCTAATCGAACTAATGAACCTAGGATCCGTACATGGTGTTAAAACCCGGGAACATTAATGTCGCGACGGTGGTTGTCAAATCAACTTTGAGATCCACGCATGTTTTCCCTAGATTATTCATTTTAATTCTAATTTGGAGTCAGATATTTAACAAGGATATCACTAAATTTGGTATTATGGAGTCAGATTAATTGTAACTATTGTGCTTTTGGGCCCCGTTCTTTTGAACGGAGAATATCCATTCTATTGTGACTCACACCAGCCAGGAAGTTGCTCGAATTAATGCCAGCTAGAAAGTACACGTGAATCCTTCAGCCCTCTGCAATGTCCATAATTTGGCATTGTTTTGTGGGGTTCTACAATGACATAACATAACATGAATGGCGAGAACAGGGCGTTCAGCCCAACTAGGTTTGCCAGTGTCTTTATACTATTGTGAATTTATCACTTCAGATACTCAATAACTCCATGATATCTAGCTTTAAGTCAAGCCTGTTCTTAAAAACTCCCAACGTCTCTGCCTCAACAATATGGTCAGGCAAGCTATTCCACATCGAAATTACTCATTGGGTGAAGAAATATTTCCGAATATCAGTGCTAAATTTACCTTTGGTCAGTTTCCATTTGTAACCCCGATTTTCGACTAACACCACTTGGTTGAAGGAATCCTCCACAATTCACTTTGTTAATCCCTTTAACATATTTAAAGACCTCAATCAGGTCACCCCTAAGCCCCCTTTTCCTAAGACTTAAGAGATTAAGGATCTTCAGCCTCTTCTCATAGCTTTCATCTTTTATACCCGGAATTAGCTTAGTGGCTCTTCTCTGAACTTTCTCTAGAGCCTCTAAATCATTCTTCAAGTATGGTCCCCAAAACTGTACACAATACTCAAGATGTGGTCTGACACGTGTTGTACAAAAGAAGCATCACCTCCTTGGATTTGTACTCAATACCTTTGGCAATGTATCCTAGCATCCAATTGGCTTTTTAACTGCTACGGCACAATGGCTAGAGCCTGTGTGGGTTTAGTCAACAATCACTCCCAGATCTTTTTCGTGTGGAGCACATTTCAATTTAAAACCTCCCATGAAGTAATCCCTTCTAGTGTTTTTATTACCTATATGTACAACTTTACATTTTGCAACATTAGATTTCATTTGCCACATTTCTGCCCAATTCTGGATTCTATCCAAATCATCCTGAATCACTTTAGTGGACTCTAAACTATTTACCAAACCTCCCAATTTAGAATCATCTGCAAACTTAACCAATCTGCTCTCAATTTTCCTATCAAGGTCATTAATGTAGATGAGGGACAGCAGGGGCCCCAACACCGATCCCTGGGGGATGCCACTCCCCACCATACCTAGCTCAGATGAGATATCACTGACCACCACTCTTTGTGTTCTGTCCTGCAACCAGTTTTAAATCCACTTCAGAATACCTCCTGTAACTCCAATGGAGCTCGTTTTAAAAATTAGTCTCTTATTCGATACTGTGTCAAATGCTTTCTGAAAATCCAAGTACATGATGACATGAGCCCTGCTCTGGTCATAAGTCCTGGTGGCCTCTTCATAAAATTCCAGAAAATTTGTCAGGCATGACCTTCCCTGACGGAAACCATGTTGGCTATCCCTCAAGATATTGTTACGTTCAAGAAATAATTCCAGCTCATCTTTTATGATAGATTCCAATATTTTGCTCACAATGCAAGTTAACCCTCTATTAACCACCGTAGCATATCTGCTTCATAAAGTGAGAGGGCTAACAGCCGGGACACTCTGCTGGTTTTGTTTCTTATTGCCAAATAAATATTTGAGAATAACTTGAATGGTCCGGGAAGTTAAAATTAAAAAAAAAGAAAATTTTAATTGAAAAAAAAAAATCTATATATTTTTAAAACTATTTGTTGCCAATATTGGCCCAAAATCAACATATTTGCCAATGGAAATGATTTTTACTCAATTGGAAATGGGTTTGGTTAATAGAGGGTTAAACTGACTGGCCTGTAATTTCCTGGCTCAGTACAATCCCCTTTCTTATATTTTGGTATTATATTGCCCTGTTTCCAATCATTTGGTATTTCTCCAGTTTCTAAAGACAGTCGGAAGATGGCGTATAGCGGAAAATGAGCAGAGAAAGCGGCAATAAAGGGCAGGCAAACCATCCTTAAATATGGTGCCTTGTTTATGACTTGCCAATTGAGTGCCTGAAAGGAATCAGCTGAGCTGTCAGCTGATGTGGGAGTGGCTTGCGATCGGTACCATCACTAATGAAGGCAGGCTTTGTGATCTGGGTCTGACTCTGTGGCCTGCCTGAACTACCGCTGTGCTCAAATTCATTGCGCTACTCTTGATCTCCATGTTGATTTCTCTGTGTAAAACTGAACAAGACTGCGTACTTATTGCTCTGCACAGTTCTTGCACTTTAATATTCAATCCAATAAACTAACAGTTGTTGCTGTTGTTTACCGCCCTACTTGATTTGTGCTGGTCAGATGAAGCACTATTGTTTTCATCATTAATCAGATTTTAAATTTCTTGCACTTCAATTTCTAGTATTCAATTTGAACCTTATGAAGGTTACACTCCTATACCTCTCTGTATCATGTGAACCTTGTAATGCTTTTTCAGTGCACTGAGGCAAGTGCACTAAAAAATGGAAAAGGTGGAACTGGATTCAGATGCGAAGATGGTATAGGTTTTATTTTGCCTTTTCTGAAGCTCCACAAAGGCAAAAAAAAGGCAAATGCACAAACAAACAGCAAACACGGTTCAAGGTACAAAAATGTGCAAAACTATAACTGGAGTAACAGCGCATTTAATATGAAAAACAAACAGAAAACATTCCAAATGCAGTTACAATATCGCGCTGACCGATGACTGAAGTAACAGCACATTTAGTTAAGGGTTTCTATAGTTGCGCAAATTCACCATTTATAATGTCTACACAAGAGTAGCATAAGGATCCAGGCTTACGAGAGTTTGCGCTGAATGAGTGCAATGTCAAACATGGTTCAGAATATGGACAAGTTCACTCCAGTCCCTGTTTTTCAGGAGTTGCCTGAATTATACCATGTCCCAAAAGTTCATGCACCCCCATGGGAAACATGTCTGTCTCCAAAATAGGTTGCACCTGGTCAGCCAGGTTTTGTGAGGTTGTTTAATTAGCCCATCTGTTTGCGAGAGGCTGATAAATTTCTTTGTTGACTAAGGAACCAAGAGAGAACTGTCACTGATAGAACTTTTTTGGTCGTGCTGCCACGATGGCTAAACAAAAACCTGGAAAAGCTGCCTCAGGTCCGTGCTCAAGTCATTGCCTTGTGTTGGGCAGGGAAAACTTGCAGGGAGGTAGCTCAGGACCTTGACAGAAGCATACAATGGGTGAAGAAGAGGTGGCAGGGGCGGCACGGTGGCATAGTGCTTAGCACTGTTGCCCCACAGCAAGGAGGTTGTAGGTTTGATTCTTTGATTCTATGCCATAATCACCCCAAGACACTGGGAAAACTGGGTTTTCTCTCATGAGTGCCCACTCCACTTATTTCCAGCTCCCAACAGCCAAAACGACTGCATCTACACTGACAATCGAAAGAAAGTGCCACCTTCTGAACAAGGCAAGTTCAGCGCCCACTGCATGGTCTGAGTACTCGGAGAAAACCCACGCGAACACGGGGAGAACATGCAAACTCCACACAGAAAGGCCCCGGCCGAATTCGGACCCACGCCCTGCCACCGTGCCACCCGAAATGATAATTGCTGTTATGCAGTTGCTGCACATGATTTCTTTCGACCAAACACTGCCAATATTTAGAGTGAAATGAAACGCTTCTTTGGTCTTGATCCTAACCTAACCTCCCTATGATACGGACTCTGGTTTTGGAAACGCCCATGGTGTTTCCCATGGCGCCATTTTTGGTGTTGAGCACGGCCATAATATTCGCCTTGGAACCATCTTTGGTCTTGAGCAGGACCTTCATGTTCTCCATAATGCCATCTTTGGTCTTGAGCAGGACCTTCAGGTTCTCTATGATGCCATGTTTGCTCTTGAGCAAGACCTTCATGTTCTCCATGATGCCATCTTTGGTCTTGAGCATGACCATGTTCTCCATGATGCCATGTTTGCTCTTGAGCAAGACCTTCATGTTCTCCATGATGCCATTTTTGGTTTTGAGCAGGACCTTCATGTTCTCCATGATGCCATTTTTGGTTTTGAGCAGGACCTTCAGGTTCTCCATGATGCCATGTTTGCTCTTGAGCAAGACCTTCATGTTCTCCATGATGCCATCTTTGGCATTGAGCATGACCTTCATGTTCTCTGTGATGCCATCTTTGGTCTTGAGCAGGACCTTCATGTTCTCCATGATGCCATCTTTGGCATTGAGCAGGACCTTCATGTTGTCCGTGATGCCATCTTTGGTCTTGAGCAAGACCTTCATGTTCTCCGAGATGCCATCTTTGGTCTTGAGCATGACCTTCATGTTGTCCATAATGCCATCTTTGGTCTTGAGCAGGACCTTCATGTTCTCCATGATGCCATCTTTGGAATTGAGCAAGACCTTCATGTTCTCCGAGATGCCATCTTTGGTCTTGACCATGACCTTCATGTTCTCCATCATGCCATCTTTGGTCTTGAGCAGGACCTTCATGTTCTCCATGATGCCATCTTTGGAATTGAGCACGACCTTCATGTTCTCCATGATGCCATCTTTGGGCTTGAGCATGACCTTGATGTTCCCAGTGGTACCTTGTTTGGTAAGGAGCACAGCCTTCATGCTTCCTGCGGTACCGTCTCCAGTTTTGAGCATGGCCTTGGCATTCCCCACGGTACCATCTTTGGTCCTGAGCATTGTATTGTTGTTCCCCAAGGTGCAATCTTAGGTGTCGAACCTGGTCGTGGTGTTGCCCATGGTGCTGTCTCTCGACCTTTCTGAATGATGGTCTCCAGGTATCTTCTGCCTTACGGACCTTCACGTCCTCACTGAAAGGAAGGGGTTTCGTTATCCTTTTCGTCTCTCTGGTGTGGACCTGCAATGATATTCCAGGACCAAAGACAGGGGTTAAGATGGAGGCTACAGAGGCGAGGATGTTTATCCTAGTTCAAGGAGTCACCTATTCATGCTCATCAAGGGCTAAACACTGCCTGGTTTCCTCCCCCCCTTTACCTGGGAGTCGGGTGTAAAGACAATCTATAAATTAACTCCCTGGGAGTAAAGAAAACCACCTCCTTTGAAATTATTGTAATAAGCTGATTTCTGTCATTATCATAATTAAAACCAAGATAAGACGCAAGTAGATTTCCTTTCGTGAAAAAAATTGCGCGGTGGGATGACAGTTACGCAATAAATGCAGACAGGTGTGCGAAGACGACCCAATCAGAACTATTCCTGAACCCCATAATCTCAGGCTAAGAGCTCTATTACCTGTCTCAGTTCCAAAAGATCCTGCAGCATTAGGCAAACTCTCGCTGTCAACTTTCTCTCCTGAAGGATCCTCTCAATTTTGCAGAAGTGCCTGTCCATTTCAGGCTGTAGATACAAAGGGTAAAGTGAAGTGAAACAAGCCTGTGTCCAATTAAGGCATCAGAGATGCAGCAGGCAGCATGACGTACCTTAAGCTCCTCAGAGTCCAGGATTGAGCCTGTGGTGGTTATCAATCGGCATAAACACTCCATCGCTTCTGCAGTGTTGGTGTCTAGGAACACGGTGACGCAGTCGAGGATGACACCATCATCCACCATTCCAAGCTTGTGCAGTTCTCCAAGGAACTTCATGCTTCCCACAGCCCGTTTACGGTGGGCGGTGACCTTTGCCTCCAGCTCCCGCAACTTCTGTCTGTCTTCCCCCTGGATATAAGGTGAGGAAGTGGAGGCGAGATAAAGGACTGTTGTTACAGCACAGAAGAGGAATTCGATCGACAAACAACAAATGGTTCATCTACATTTGCGTGACTATGAATATGATTAGTGACGATTGACCTCGTAATGGACTTTGTTTATTACTCAGGCGACCTACCATGTAGCTCGAGTCAAAGTACCATTTCGTCTTTCGATCTATGATCCTTGTTGAGAATTGAAAATCATCTAGAAGCGTTTGGGCATTGCATCATGAAAACAAGACTATGTACGATGTCAGACCAGGAGATTCTGCAGGGCACCCTGCGTGAATGCCTACTTAGACTCTAGTTTGCCTTGTACTTGGAGCTCGAGGAGAAAAATGCCATGCATTTCTGACAGGTATGCTCCCCTGCAGTTCATATTCCTTTACGCATTTATTTCACAGCCAGGCATAACTTAACTTGGCATAATTCTGCTCTAAAGTCCATTTCCCCAACCCCACCCATGGTTACCTTTGCTGCACACTCGTCCTGCAATTCCCTCTCCTGGACAGCGCGGTCACAAACAACTTTTAAAACTTCCCTCTGGCAGAGATTGAGCATGAGTGACTTGAAGTTGAGGGGCAATGTTGGATCATCCCGGGGGACTGTGAGCTGTCAGGAAGAAAAGAAAAGAACAGGTCCCAGACTCCATTGAGGATTCATTGTACTTTGCATCAAATCCAGAATTTATTTTGGCTCAGCCTTCCTCTGATTACAGGAAACCACTGAAACATTACTCTGCATTTATGTTCCAGGCCGTTTTATCAACAGCAGAGAAGATATAGCCTGGATACATACTGGGGATGCTTCAGAGACGCTTACTAGGTGGTCTAGCATTGAGTTCGACTAGCTTGCTCACCTCCTTAAGTTCGCAGCACATCTTGGCATAGGTGCTGGCGAGTTTCATCTCACTAATGGCCTTCTCCAAGACCATTTCACCAATGCCCACCAGCTGATCCTCGGTAGTTATGGAGAGCTCATTGATCTGTTCCGTGAGCCGCTCAATCTTTTCTGCCGTCAGCTTGTTCAGTATGCAGTGCATTTGGCGGAACAGCTCTTGGGTCACGGTCTCTTCAGGGTCTAAAAGGTGCAAAGATGTTTATCTTTGTTCAAGGTATCATTAAGTCAAGGTCATCAAGGGCTAAAAACAGCCTGGTTTCCATCCCGCCCTTTACCTGGGAGTCAGGTGTAAAGACACTCCATTAATTAACTCCCTGGGAGTAAAGAAAACCAGGTCTGGATTTGGATTAGAGGGACCAATTAGGTGACCCCTGTCCTAGTGTTTGTCTTCTCTTTGTGCGCTCTCTAGAACAGTCTAAACCAGTAATCATCAAATCTAGATCTCAAATCTAAATCTAGCCCTGGTTCTCTTTTCTCAAAGTTAATTAACTACTTGCTTGCGCAATTAAGTGCATCTGATTGCTAAGACTCTCCGCCTGACTCCCTGGTAAAAGGCAGGTTAAAAACCAGCAGCTCTCAGACCTTGAGGTGCATGATTTGATGATCCCTAGTTCAACGTCTAAAAAAAAAGCTGATTTCTGTTTTAGTCATGATAAAAACCGAGATAAGAAGCTTGTGCAAATAGAGGGTATCGCCAATACGAAAAAACTGCCGATTTAGCACTTTCGGCAAAGTATCTTGCCACATCTGGAACTCACTCGCTTCCGCTACGTTGTTGATCTCACATTCATCGTTTACCTTCAGCAACCTACAGTTAATCACTGTACGCACACGTAGATATATACTGTCTTTGGGTCATTCCGTGTGGTTTCACCAGATGGTGGTTGCCACACCATTTTCAAATTAGTCTTACATTTGTATGTCACTAGATAGTCACAGAAGTACTTTCTATGCAAAATTGTAGGCCTGTAGCTCAAATAGTTAGTTGTGGGGGTCTGAAATTTTCAAGTAATTGGGCTATAAATAGCCAAGAAAAGCCGCACCAGGGTTTTTTGCATCTTTAAGGTGTTAATTCTCAGCCTCTAGACATATCAGAGAGCTGTAAGTTGGTATACAAGGCCTCTGCATGTAGCTAGTGCTCCACAAACATCCCCACGTGTTTCCCTCCACTCTGCAGGCCATGGGGGCTTGCTAAAAATGCCAAAAATTAAGAAAAACCTACTCGCGAGTGGGGTTTGGGGCCTTAAAGGTACTAGAAATACTGCACAGATGTGTTCTGATACCCCTGGGTTCTATTGTACACAAACTTGTGTGATAACTTAGCAAACTGGAGCTTTTCTGGAGCTGTTTTTGGTGACAAAAATCTCCATGTGGGACAGGTGCCAGAGACCCCAACTTTTTCTAAAAGACAGTTCCATCTGTCTTCTATCACTGTACAAAAAAGCAGCAGGGTTATATTTGTAGTTACTGAGATATTCTTACTCAAAATGGCATGGGTGATGCCAAAATCGTTTTTTTGCATTTCAGTGTTAGAAGTTGAGACACATGTATTAACCACCACTCCAGTGATAGTTTCAAGCACTTGTTTTACCAAATTTATTATTCTCTTTTCAGCAACTAATTGGTGGAGGTAAGTACATGTACTTTCAAGAAAATATTCCAATTTTGTAATAATTGCATCTATAAAATTAGACCCACACCTCACACAACCAGAAGAGCAAGACAATACAAGCTTGACTCAAAAGCAAGAAAAGAAGTTGAAAAGTCCTTTCAGAGCTTCTTATCTAACAAACTAACATAACTTAGGAACAGGTTATTTTGCTTGTGAGATGACATTGTACAATTAAATTTAACACGTTTAATCCCACTGCACTGATACTGTAAAACAGTGATTCCCAAAGTGTGGGCCGCGGCCCCCTGGTGGGCCGTGGTGGTACTACAGGTGGGCCGTGAGAGGTCATTAAAAATATTATTCATTTTTGCAAATATGATTTTTTATTATTTTTATTGTAAAATATTTATTGCACGATTTTAAAAAATATTTAGAAGTAATAACCTATTGAGTGTTATTGACCTCACAATAATTTTAGGAACCTTATATAGTTTATGATCGGAACGTAGCTTTCTGGTCATTATGACTGGGGGTCATAATCGGAGGAGCACGTACTGTGTTCGATAATGAATTCTGTCTTGTGTGTACACCACATGGACCTATAAGGAGATCTGGACGCACAACTCGGGTCGACCACATACGCCTCCATGGTCCTAGCGGCGAATGTGATATTGCAGGTCACGTGATGCCATGGGGGCCAAAAAGAAATTTCTCCATAGGGAATAATTGAAAAAGACACGCTGATAAATCCGTGAATAATTTTTTTTGACAGCCACAAATTATCGATACCGAAACGGTTTATTTTTCTCTTTTAAATCATTAATCCCTCGTTTCTCGGCAAAGACAAAATCTTTTATTCATATTCAGGCTATGCGAACACCAACGGGTCCTCATAAGTAAGCGCGTTCCCGCTCCTCCGAATTTAGCACTGCAGCGGATGTGAGTGGGTGGAGCAATGGGCTTTCCTTGCCGTCTGTCTGTTCAACATTACAGACGTAGCCAAATCGGTGAAGTGAGCTGGCCAGCTACGGAGCATATGTATTGAGCGACAAAAGAAACGCAAGTTAAATAAAGGCAAACCGGAAAATAAGTTTGCGCGTAATTATTTAAAATCAAATTTATTACTAGCGTGGGCGCATTTACACTCGTTTTATCAAACTTTTCTTTGTTTTGCGATAACTATGAGTACCCAGATAGTAAGCTCCTCCGCTCCGGATTTGCCCCGGCTCTGGAGCCAGGGCAGATCCGGAGCGGAGGTGCTTGCTATCTGGGTAACCAAAAGAGCACATTAACTAACTAAGTTAGCTAACTTGCGTTTCTTTTGTTGCTCAGTAAATTTTTGCCATTTTAATTGCTGAATGGCCGTAATACGTAATAATATGTAACTTAGCACCTCAATTGCTGCACTTCATGCAGCGCGAGAAAATGTACAGTCAGCTAAGGCCACTGTTGTGACATCCTAGAACCATGTATGCAGGCAACACACACCTTACTTATTCAAATTAAAATGAAATGGTTAAATCCATAAATTGCATTGTGTATTGCCAGTACTTTGAATAGCACCAATTCGTATCACTCTATTCTGATGCGTTATGCTTAACGGGTCAGCTGAGTAGCATCTACCGCAACGTAATGTGCGTTTATAGCAGTATATAAATTCATTTCGAACACTGCTTAGCGATCCATTTATCAGCCTAACCATTCTTCGTTGTTAAATTACTTACCGACCTTCATACATGATGACGAAAGATCCAAAATGAACTATTTTTTGTTCATGATCCGAACCAAGTGGGTGGAACGCGCATTCCTTGCCGTCCGTCTGTGATGAACATTCTTTATGTGGCCAAGTCAATCAAGCGAGCCGGCGTTACGGTGCAAATATTTTATCCATTTTATTTTAATTGATGAATGGCCGTAATATACTCGATCGCCACACTCCATTATGTAGTGCCACAAAATGTTCAGTAAGCTAAGGCCGCTGTTGTGATATCCTAGAAGCATGTATACGCAGCTAACACTCACCTCACCTTTTCATTGTTCATGGTTATCATTGTAATGAGTTGTATATTTCCATTACTTTGAATAACACCAATTCACATTTCTGTATTTTGATATGCGAACTGGTGATATCTTGACCGCAGTCATCAACTGTCAGCTGTGTAGCATCAAACGTAATGTCCATATGAGTGCATTTATTGCAATACATAAATTCAGTTTGAACACTGCCTAGCAAACCATTTATTAACCATTCTTCAGTCTAAAAGTAATTACTGACTTTCATACTTGACGACGAAACTTTTCAGCAACTTCAAAGATGACATCCAAAATGTTTATTTTTTGTGCATGATCCGAATATCCATGAAAGCACTGAACATGCATAAGTTACACATTTTTTGCGGTACAGCCTTTAATAGATCGAAATTTTGGGTTGGTGGAAACGTCAGAGTATACTGAATCCGAACATCTAATGTTCGTGAGCAGCATCTGAGATCAACCGGAGTAATGCAGGTAGATTCGAAGGTGTGGCTGATTTTCATCTGAACCAAAATAAATACGAGACCTAAAAGAATGCAACAGTTGGTAGCGTAAATATGCACATTCTGTACCCCACGTCGGATGTAGCTGTCACCATCCATCTGCTCACCCCCACCACCTGTCATATTTGTCACCACCAAGGCATTATTTACATATATATATTAAAAATGTTTTCAAATAGATTTATTTGTGTTTTGTCAGTTTTTGATTTTTTTTGCCAGCTCTGCGTAACATTTGAAGATGAACTCAAGTCCTCAAAATCAAAAGGGGTTTAATGCTTAACTTTCGCAAAGCCGGCCATTATCATAAAATCTACCACAAATACAATCGATGTTAACTCGCACTTAGAAATGAAACGAAGAGACGGTATTAAAATTAAATTTATACGTCCATTCAGTCAGTGGTTCTAACTATGGAAGTTAGCATCTGTGACTTCGGGAAGCGCACCCCTGAGCAATGTCATATTAAAGTTACGGAACAGCAAGTCAACTATTTTGCCGAGATTTTTGAGTTGAAATCAATAGTATTACTTCCCTGTCAAAGTCGTTTTTAACATTTGTTATTGCATTTGTGTTTTAAAATAGAATCTCAAACCATAATTAAACCTTTACCGGCTATGCTTTGTGTTCCGTACATCAGGGTGCAGTCTGCAGTGGTCAGACTTCCATTTCCGGTGAAAAGTGATCGTGAACACGCCCCCTAGGTCGGAGTTCCACGAGCCCGAGCCGTTGTCATGGACACCTCGGAAACCAGCGCGTTCATAAGCCCCACACTACGCATGTGTGAGCAAAAATCACACAGCGCATGTCCGCGTGGCTCCAGAAGCTTGGCCCCCATGTCGGCACGCTGCACCACTGAGCAATTTCCATTGAAATGAATGGGCGGCCATTTTCCAATTGTATATCCAGTGAAATATAAAACATCCTTGGTACACCACAGATTAAAAGTTTGGGCTTCCTTTATCCCCCTGCTTTCATTTCAATCCTGAATCTTTATAATAATAATAATAATAATAATAATAAAAATTAATAAATAAATAACAACAACAACAATTATTGTTGTTGTTTTTTATTTATTTTATTTTCTTAACAACAGCAACAATTATTGTTGTTAAGTGTTGAGAATGCATAATTTCGTCTATGTACTGTTAATATGACAAAGGTGGGCCGCGGACATTTTTTAGATTTTCAAGTGGGCCCTGATTTGGAAAAGTTTGGGAACCCCTGCTGTAAAATTCAAAATTATTGTTGCTATTTTAAAATTAATCAATCATGAAAATTCAAGTTAGTACATGAAATTTGTATACGTATGTGCATGTTATAATTACATGTATGTACATGTACATGTATGCATTGCAAATCGGTGTCAACATATCTACAGGGATAACTCTAAGCTAGAATTAAGAAAATATAGCATGCACATCCACTCAACTGAGGTGCAGGACAATGTGAAAATAAGCAAAGAGATAATTGGTAACGTTATCGTTATCTAACGTTTCGATCAAAAAGTGATCTTCATCAGATCTTCATCTTCATCTCCTAATGAAGATCACTTTTTGATCGAAACGTTGACGACAGAATAAATTTTTTGGGGAGCATTGTCTTTGTGTGCGAACGTTACCATTTCTCTCTATGCCCCTAAGCTAGACCTTGTGACACAAAAAGGGCATTATACTTTTTGAAAGTAGTCATCTTTAACAATTAACATTTCAAAAAGAACAAAATATACATAATACTGCCATTGGAATGACTACTAATACTTGAACCCCAATTTAAAGTACTGTAAAGCAAAAAACTATTTTGGCATCACCCATGCCATTTTGAATAAGAATATCTCAGTAACTACAAATATAACCCTGCTGCTTTTTTGTACAGTGATAGAAGACCGATGGAACTGTCTTTTACAAAAAGTTGGGGTCTCTGGCACCTGTCCCACATGGAGATTTTTGTCACCAAAAACAGTCAATTAAAAATCTCGTCCAACTTTGGGAGCTCATATTTTCCATACTGAGGTACCTAGAATGCTCCAGTTTGCTCAGTTATCACACAAGTTTGTGTACAATGGAACCCAGGGGTATCAGAACACTTCTGTGCAGTATTTCTAGTACCTTTAAGGCCCCAAACCTCACTCGCGAGTAGGTTTTTCTTAATCTTTGGAATTTTTAGCAAGCGCCCATGGCCTGCAGAGTGTAGGGAAACACCTGGGGATGTTTGTGGAGCACTAGCTACATGCAGAGGCCTTGTATACCAACTTACAGTTCTCTGATATGTCTAGAGGCTGAGAATTAACCACTTAAAGATACAAAAAACCCTGGCGAGGCTTTTCTTGGCTATTTATAGCCCAAATTCAGAAAATTTCAGACCCCCATAACTCATTAACTATTTGAGCTACAGGCCTACAATTTTGCATAGAAAGTACTTTTGTGTATCTAGTGGCATGCAAATTTGAGACTAATTAGAGAATGGTGCAGCATCACTCCCAAGGAATATCTGGTCCTTTCACTTGGAATGACCCCATTGTTCGTATAAGTCTCTCATCCAGGGGTATTTCTGAAGTTTTCTCCGCTTATGTTCGTTCGACGAACACATTGCAGCTTCACAGTAATGACCACAGTTCTGTTACTGTTGGGCTCTGCAGAGACCGGAAGCGACTGGGTTACCAAACTATCCCATAATGCAGCTGAAACAGGGCACGAATGCAACATCCGGGCATTTTTTTCGTACTGGCGATACCCTCAATTGGGAAAACTAGTGCAACTGTTTGTCACAATCCCTGCATTCATTAAACTGTCTATTTTTAATTCAAGGAACAGAATGCAAACAGTTACAATGCATTACGCAAGTTCCTGTGTATAAATACGCAGCTAGTACAGAAATTATGAATGTGGACTAAATATTTGGGATCACTAGTATAATATTTATTATTAATTTCAGGTTACCTAATAACCAGTTATGATAACTATATTATTGGACTGAAAGGTAATGCTTAAAATTACAAAACTAATAATGATGATCATAATAACAATCATTGGACTGAAAGGTAATGCTTAAAATTACAAAACTAATAATGATGATCATAATAACAATCATTATTAATTGCTGGTGACCTGATAACTAGTTAGGATTACTAGCAATACATTGCTAGTCAAAGCTTATAATCACAACAATGACAATCTTGGAAATAACTGTGATAAGCAGCCAGTTGTCTGACAAGTTAGAATCAGCAATTAGAATGCTAGCTCATTGCTACTTACCTGACAGCTGTCATTCTCTGGAGGAGATCTAGTATCGGATTGCCGTAAATGCTTCTATTATCTATAATTATAAAAGCGAAGTGGCCGGACACGCTCTCATACACGCACGCACGCACGCGTGCAAAGTGCACTTCGCCATTATAATATAGATTATGATTTTCATCACTTTTACTCAGTCTAGAATGAGTTCTCCACATCTGAGGCCGGGGTGTAACAGTAACGCGCATTGTGGCACATGTTTGAGAAATACGCTATGCTGATAAAAGTAGATTTATTTTGATTGAATTAGAAGTTACCTGATTGTATGCAGGAGGGGCGGAGCCACGGGTGGTGCTGGAGCTCCTCCAATGAAGCTCGAAGCTCCACCTCAGGTGCCAGGCATCTCTGCATGAAGTCCACCAGCGCTGTACATGACAAAACCCTCGCGATTAGACAGAGCAGACCCAAGGAAGCCCGAATTTTAGAGATTTGCACACAGACTCCAAAAGCTCCTGCAGACTGCACTCACGTGGGGACAGCTCTTCTGGGTAGAGGATGATGCCCATAGTGTTAGGGTCTCCAAGTGTGTCGTAGGGGAAGTATCCACACACGATGTTGTACAGTGTGACCCCCAGTGACCACACTGTGGTGGGACCAGCCTGGTAGACCCAACTCCTGAACCACTCCGGCGGTGCGAATACCAGTGTACCTAAGACAGGCAAAAGTACTGTCACCTACTGTATGGCAGTCCTGATATGAATATAAATTCAAACCACAGCACAGAGCATATAACTGAAGACCACAATGGAAAAATGATCAGTCACATTTTCACGTTGTGGAGAAATGATGAATTACAAATTCAATATCACGAAGTAAGAAACAAAGTGCTGAAAAAATATTAAATATTACAATAATGGATAAAATATAAAATATGCAAAAATGCAAAATTTTCCTTTGTGGTCTTCAGTTGAAAACATTGATCTGCACGTCGAAGTTTGTGTGTATTTCACTTCACTAATTTACAAGTAGAGAAGAGGGGACTCGCTATAATTTACTCCGAACGTCCTAAACGCTGATTAAAACCAGTAAACCTCCTCACTTACCAGCAAAGGAGGTCTGTGGAGTGTTCGTCCAGTGTGTCCCAAGTCCAAAATCGATCAGTGTGACACGATTCGTGTCCGTGTTAATCAGGATGTTCCCTGGTTTGACGTCTCGATGGAACACCCCTGAATACTGGCAGTGCAGGAGAGCGTCCAGGAGCTGCTGGGTCACGACCCGAGCCAGCTGTTCATCCAGCTTATTTTCAGGCGAGCAGAAATTGGAAAGATCTCGGCAGGGCTCGGGCCGCTCAAGCACCAGCATGTAATATTCTGGTGCGTCGAACCACTCATAGAGCCGAAGAACGTTGGGGTGTCCGTTGTTGTGGTTCACTAGGCTCATGATCTGCACCTCCCAAGGAGTCTGAAGAGAAAGTGAGCAAAATGAGCTGAGAGGGATTATTATCAGGCTCTAGGGGCAGTTCAGTGCGAGCTGGGTGAGATATAATGTGCCATTACCCACCAGCAGATGAGCTGTACTGTGCTGTTTTCTATTAGCGGGGTGAGGTAAGTAGACTCGACAGTTAATAATGAAAAATGCCACTTTAGATTTTGGACAAACAGATCAAAATGAGACAAACATCTTTCTATTCAAGAGTCATTTTTCGGTGTTACTCACCCCAAACTGGTCCCATTCTGTCTTCGCCACCAATTTCAGGGCGACCTAGGGAAAGCGTCATGAGATTAAAAGGTGCAAATGCAACTCTGCAAACTACTTGTGCTTTGACTGAAGAAATGAATGATGTAATGACATAGATCACTGGCTGCATCCCATAATTTGTTGAACACAATACACAATATAATGTGCAATAGGAGCCTCCATTTCTAGAGTTCATCCCACATGGGTAGAAACACACTCAAATTAACCCCTCTACCAGTTAAAAGACAGTAATCTCACTATTGGCTTGCTGGTAGAGTGACTGTCCTATAAATTATGGTGTGCACATTGTATCTAATAATACAATCAACTGTACAAACAGAGCAGTGTGGAATTCATGTTTTGTTTTACCATGAGGCACAAGATTGATGAAATATTACCAACATAAAAGGATATGTCTCAAGAAATATAAGATAGAAAACATATTTTTAAATACAATTTTTAGATACCAGAAGTCACCATCTCTATGATTTAAAATACTTCACAGGATGCATCTCCTCATCAGTGATAAGGTAAAAAACAAAATCATGAGAAGTTTGATCTGAGATGTTACTGCAAGAGAACAGAAGGAGTCCTCAAATCATAGTTTTAAAGGCGGCATCTTACAGGCAGTCCATCGTAGATGCGTTTGGCTCCAAACACTGAGCCGCATCCGCCCTCTCCCAGTCGAGATTCGATTGCGTAGTAATCATGAGGACGACCTACAACACAAACCAGGTATTGAATCCACGCTAAAACAATTTTACAATTGTCCACTAGGTTGTGCCCAAAGCCCTCAAACCGATGTTTCCATCCTTACCTTCCCGTCTGCGCGCCCAGCCGGTCGCGAGGGGCAAGTCGATATCCGCTGGCCGTTGCTTATCCATTATCGGTACAAATGCCCTGTAAAAATATTTACTTTTATAGTTTCTTTAGTTATAGTTATTATTATTGTTATTACCACAGCCCCATTATCAGAGGAGTTGAGAAGGTGTATAAAATATCACTAAAACCGAATGCAATGATTAGCAAATCATTGAAACCCTGTATTTTATTGAAAATAGAGCAAAGACAACATATCACATGTTGAAACTGAGAAATTTTGTTTTTTGAACAGCATCTGCTAATTTTGAATTTGATGGCAGCAACACATTTCACAAAAGTTGGGACAGGGCTACAAAAGACTGGAAAAGTGGAATGATGCCAAAAACAAAAATACTCCTGGTGGAACATTTCACTGCAAATAAGGTTGATTGGCAACAGGTCAGTAACAGGATTGGGTTTAAAAATTATTTCAGACCTAAGGATGGCAACGGCTGCACCACTCAGGGAGAGACTGCATGGGCAAATAGTTCAACTATCTAACATTATGTTTCTCAGTGTAAAATTGCGAAAAATGTGGGGAATTCATCATCCACAGCACATATTATCAAAAGATTCAGAGCATCCAGAGAAATCTCTGTTCACAAGGAGCAAGACTGAAAACCAGTATTGAAGGGCTATGATCTACAGGCCCTCAGACAATACTGCCTTCAAAGCAGGCTGGATTCTCAGGTGAAAATCATTGCATTGACTCAGGAACACTTCTGTAAACCACTGTAAGTGAACACCATTTGTCCCTGCATCCACAAAAGCAAGTTAAAACTCTGCCATGCAAATATTATACCAAGACCCAGAAATTCTACGGCCTTCGCTGGGCCCGAGGTCATTTAAGATGGACTGAAGCGAAATGGGAAACTGTCCCATGGTCTGACCAATCAAAAATCTGACATTATTTTGGGAAATGACAGAGGCTGTGTCCACCTGGCTAAAGAGCAGAGGGACCATCCAGCTTGTTATCAGTGCACAGTTCAAAAGCCAGCATCCATAAATAGTATGAGATGCATTACTGCACATGGCATGGGTAATCTGCACATCTGTAGAGACACCATTAATGTTAAACAATACATACAGGTTTTGGAGTTTCATATACTACCGTACAGACATCTTTGACAGTGAAGACCTTGCTAATTTCAGCAAAACACAATATTCGGCACGCATTACAACATGACTGCGTAGCAAGAGAGGCTTTGAGTGCAAAACTGGCCGGCCTACATTATGAAAAAAAATTACAAAGGAGTCTACGAAGAGTCACAAGCCTATATCAAGAAAAAATAGGAAAACATTTTGCATTCAAAACTATCGTAGTTGGTCAACTCAGTTACTAAATCCTATCAGAGTATTGTTAAAAGAAAAGGTGATGCAACACAGGGATAAACATTGCCCCCGTCCCAACTTCCTTGAAACATGTTGATGCCATAAAATGCAAAATGAGCAAATATTTTTCAATGAACATTGATATTTCTCAATTTAAGTAGTTTAAGCGCCTGGGCGCATGTGGTATACCGTAGCCTAATAAGCGAGCAAACTAGCCAGCTAGCTTGCTACACTGGCGTGCTCACAAATCATTAAACAGTTTGTAATCACTTTAACTTCCCAGCTAGCTAGCTATTATTATAATAAAACCAAACTGTTCCCTTATAAGCATGTTAGCTAGCAAGCTCGCTACCCTAGTGTGCTAATTAGTCATTAGACAGTTCATTATCATTTTAGCAAGTTAGCTAGCTTGCGATTATTATTGTAGAAGCGAACTGATACCTTATTTGCAAGCTATGTCGCTACACTGGCATGCTAACAAATCATTACAGAGTTTGTTATTACTTTAGCTGGCTAGCTTGCCCTTATTACAGTAAAGGTGAACTGTGGCCTTATTAGCAGGCTAGCTAGCTCGGTACTCCAGTGCACGTGAGCGATTGTATAATGACAGCTCACGTCTGTAATAATCATTTCATTTAAATGCTATGATTTGACTTATTTATTTCTGAGAATACTTCGTGCCTTTGCAAATCACATAGATGACTCAAATGATGCAATTCATGCAAACTAACGCACAATATGCGACAAAAGTCAGGGGGACCAAATTTTATGGGGAGACCAGATTTTACACAACACTGGACACCGCATTTACTTCATTTACATACAGCAAATCAGAATCAAATTTTGTGTCCGGCCACAAAAAATTGGCCTAGAACCTACCCAACAAACGCTGTGGTTAGCTAGGTAGCGGTAGCACTTCTTAGTCAAAGATACAGTAACGTAACACATTCCATAATTTGTTGGGGACAAGGGAACATACTAAGGCATGATAACTGCATAAGACTGCAAGCTGGCTAACATGGGTTCCTAGCAAGAGGACAAAAAGCTGAGGGCAATTATTGGGGGGTAGACCAGCTAGCTAGGGACAGGGGCCTGTTTACCATGGTGTAGCATCCCCTCTTCTTTTTAACACAGACTGGAGGCGTCTTGGCATTGAGGAGACAAGTTTCTTGAGTTTAGCCATTGGAATTTGATCCCACTCTTGTTTCATACAGGCTTCCAGCTGCAAGAGAGTTTTGGGCTTCTTTTGACGGACTTTGCTTTTAAATATATGCCAAATGTTCTCAATCGGTCAAGATCAGGACTGCAGGCAGGCCAGTTCACCACACGGACTCTTCTACTACGAAGCAATGCTGTTGTAATAGCTGCAGTATGTGGTTTTGCATTGTCCTCTGAAATAGTCAAGGCCTTCCCTGGAAGAGATGTCATCTGGAGGGGAGCATATGTTGCTCTAAAACCTTTTTATACCTTTCAGCATTCATGATGCTTTTTAAAACATGCAAGCATCCCACACCATATGCATAATGCATTCCGATACCATCAGAGATGCTGGCTTTTGAACTGAACGCTTATAACAGGAGGGGTGGTCTTTAGATGTTATACAATCATTCGATTGCACTGAAGTAACAAGTTATCTAGCTTGCTAACATGGCCACAGTTTGCATTTACTCTAAGTGCAAGCTAGCCAGCTAAAGTGATGATTAGTTAGCATGCCAGTGTAGCAAGCTAGCATACTGATAAGGTAGCTAAAAGTTTGCGTCTACTATATCGCTAGCTAGCTAACAAGCTAAAATATCAACGAACTGTTCAATGACTAGTTCGCACACCAGTGTAGCAAGCTAGCCAGCTAACATGCTAATAAGTAGCGCTGTTACGGTCGATACCGAGGCTTCGGAGCCTGTATCAAAGATGTGAAGCACCTCCGAACGGAGCTCCGTGTCGAGGCTTGTATCGTCTCGGCGAAATGACGTCAGTCAGTCAGTCGACTATAAAATCTCCCAGTTCTCTTCTGCAGCTCGTGGGTTGTCAGTAGTTGAGGTTTGTCAGTGCGGTTTGCGAGTTTGTCATTGCGTGCGATGGAGCCAGCGAGAAAGAGAAAGTTGTTTCCCGTTCGGGAATACTTTGATTTGATTTCACCGAATAAGGTCGCTTAGTGAGGCTATTAAGCCAAATTGTTCGACTATTATGTGACGTCATATTTTGAAACCTTTTCAAATAATTTCTAATACATAATGAATTCCCTTAATTTGATAGTTTTCCATTTTTAATATTAGGGGAATCGCTCATTATTTTTGAACAAAAATACAAGGCTCTTTGTTTCACATGCACATTCACTGGCCTCTGTCCTGTCCCCGAAAGTATCTTTCAGTTTCGTTGTGACATAAAATAAAGTATTTTGACCACATGTTGTTTTGCATTTATTGATTCTGCCACTTTCGTGATAAAGGCTCATGCTTGACTACCATTTCCTTCGAAGCGCAATTCGTATGTGTTTTTATTGACTAATAGGGGTCTCTAGAGTACATTCGAAACATCAAGAAATGAACCACACTTCAACACATCTGGCTGGAAAGCTTCAACGCTTCATGAAGCTTCATATCACCAGCACTACTAATAAGGTAACAGTTAACTTCTACTACACTCCTGAACAAAATCTTAATACCAGGGAAAAAATTACAAGAACTCATATTTTGCACTGGTGAATCATAACCAGGTTGTAAGCTGTGCTTCAAAGCACAAAAAGAAGAAACTGGAGCAAGAGACAAAGAACAAAAAGTAGTCAATTTATTGAAAACTGTATTTAAACTGAAACAGCCTGTTCATCAGCCGATCAAAAGTTTAAGACCATGGCCCCAAAAAACAGAACTAAAGAGCAAAAAAAGGATTCAGTACTGAGTAGCCCCACCATTCTTGTTGATTACTTCAAAAATTCGTTTGGGCATGCTTGATGCAAGTGTTTCCAGGAGGCTGGTGGGAACATTGCTCCATGTGGTGAAGATGGCTTCACGAAGTGCATCCATAGTCTGGAACTGAAGCCCATTTCTGTAAACTTCCTTTGCCATCCATCCCCAAACATTCTCAATGGGATTTAGATTAGGGGAACAAGCAGGATGGTCCAAAAGAGAGATGTTATTCTCCTGGAGGAAGTTCTTTGTCAGGCGGGCGTTGTGAACTGTAGCGTTGTCCTGTTGAAAGACCCAATCATTACCACACAGACGTGGGCCCTCAGTCAAGAGGGATGCCCACTGCAACATTTCCACATAGCCAGTCGCTGTTTGACGCCCCTGCACAACCTGAAGCTTCATTGTTCCACTAAAGGAAAAAGCACCCCAGATCATGATGGGACCTCCTTCACTGTGCCGTGTTGAGAAAATCTCCGGTGTGATCTCCTTGTCATGCCTGTAACGTTGTAATCCATCAGGACCATCCAGGTTAAATTTTTTCTCATCAGAGAATAAAATCTTCTTCCACCTCTCAATGTCCCATGTTTTGTGCTCCCTTGCAAAGTCCAAACGCGCAAGTTTGTGGCGCGGGAGGAGGTGTGGCCTGGGAATCCGTTTTTTGTTCTTAAAGCCCTTCTCTCGCAGATGCCGTCTTATGGTTATTGGGCTGCAGTCAGCGTCAGTAAGGGCCTTAATCTGGGTTGAAGATTGGCCTGGGTCTTCACGGACAGTCCGTAGGATCCTCCGGCTCAGTGCAGGTGAAATTTTTTTGGGTCTACCGCTTGACTTTTTCGTCCCATAACCCTCAGGATCTTTTAGGAAATTTAAAATCACTGTTTTACTGCATCCAACCTCGGCAGCGATGGCACGTTGCGAGAGGCCTTGCTTGTGCAGCTCAACAATCCTGCCACGTTCAAAGTCAGAAAGCTTTTTTGCCTTTGCCATCAGGAGGTCACGACAGTGCAAATGCATAAAAGAAAATGACATGGAGGCCAGATTTTTGCACAGATTTTGACTTTTTAAGGCCATGGTCTTAAACTTTTGATCAGCTGATGAACAGGCTGTTTCAGTTTAAATACAGTTTTCAATAAATTGCCTACTTTCTATTCTTTGTCTCTTGCTCCAGTTTATTCTTTTTGCACTTTGAAACACAACTTACAACCTGGTTATGATTCACCAGTGCAAAATATGAATTCTTGTAATTTTTTCCCCGGTCTTAAGATTTTGTTCAGGAGTGTATAATAATCACTTGCAAGCTAACTAGCTAAAATGCTAAGAACTGTTAAATGACAAGTTTGCATACCAATGTAGCAGGCTAGCCAGCTAACACGCTAATAAGGGAACAGTTCTACTAAAATCGCAAGCTAGCTAGATAGCTAGCCATAGTGATAGCGAAATATTTAATGATTAGCTAGGACATCAGCGTAGCGAGCTAGCTGGCTAGTTTGCGAATTAGGCTACCGTATGCACGCAGCCACAATTAAATTAATTAATTGAATTGCACTATTTCAACAGTGAGCTATCCAATAATCTTGCAAGACTTGTGATTTGATGTGCGTAGTCACGTGAGGGGACCACATTTGGGGACCAGAGTTTACACACACCAGAACTCTGGTGCAGAATTAATTTCGCTGGCAGCCATATTGTTTAACTAATGGCGGTCATAATCAATCAGGTCCATCCCTGATGAAATAGCGACCTAATCTCAAAATTTCAGAGATACCCATTCATTACTTTTTTGTTATCTTGTTCACAAGCAAACAAACAGACAAACCAATGACATATACCTCCTGCCAGTTACGATTGGCGGAGGTCCATTAATGAAAATTTATTTGTTTTCACAATCCCAGGTAGGTTGTGCATCTCGACTTGGTTGACCATGACTTATTTTAAGCAAAAACTTCACTTCATTAATCGCTAATTGAGATGGCAAACAGCCTTAAATGCAAATATTCTTAGAGAACATGTAGCCTTCTCATGAAATTTTGGCTAAAATAGTGGCATTTGGATAATTCAAACTTTACATTACAATTAAGCTTTATATTATTTTCATATAAGTGAACGAACAAAACTCACGTATATTAATTCCAGAATTAAGTCCACTTGAACTGAAGCCTTGCTTGAATCGCAGATCGTAACGATGCTCGCTAACTAACACTCGTAAAATGAGTTCTGAACTTGCCTCTTTACTGACAGCTGCTTAAATACTGCACTAATGCGTCGTAGAAGGGAACTGTTCTTCACAGACACAGCGATTGTGATGTCACAGAAAATTAGGCGTTCGATCAGCTGAGAGGTACCTTGAGGGGGGGCGTCGTTTTCTTAAACTCTAATGGACAACTAAGCAGCAATGGCGGATTGGGTAGTCAGTCAATGTCAGTAGCTGATGACTAGTCGCGCCGATGCGTCTTGGTGGATTAGAGGGTGTATTATGCATGCAACACATCTAAATCGCATTTCAACGTACTGTAAAGCATTTTACTTAGGGGATAAACCTAGTTTTTTCGAAGACGAGGTATTTATCGTAGGACAGATATGCGCATTTCCACGTATCTAGCCTACAATAAATACTGAGTGCCCGAAATAAACTGACGGTTTATCTGCATTCTACCATGACTATTGACAACACCCTTACGAAAATACTGGCGCGCTACCTGTGTCACACAGTTCTATAGCTCGCTAACGAGTATGATAGTGAACGCATGAAAGAGAACTGCAGCCTTTTTAGCTCGCTAGCCAATTGGCTATGTAGCTAAATACATTGGCGCGCTAGCTATACTATCGCTAACTAGCTCGCTAGCGTGTAATGCTGCATTCGGCAACGCGTCAACGAGCCGTGCTATCGAGACACGACCGGTGTCCGTTTTTTTACTTCACGACCTCACTGTCCGAAGGATCCTTCCTCATACATTCGACTTAATTCATGACACGACAAGTGTTTTCCAGTGTTACCGAAAGCAGCATTAGACTGTACGCAAACTACAGCCTTATTTTGTCGGCGTGATCATGACGAGGTCTTGACCCAGTGCGAGGTATTTTACCGGTGAATTGATACCTGGTGTGACCAATCAAAATGCAGAATTCGCTGGAATGAATGGTAGAATGGATTATGAACCGCGGATAAATTGTAAGTTTGCTTAGCCAAGGATTCAGACATGTTAGTTTAAGACAGGAAGACATCGCCAACGTTTACCACGAATAGCATATTCATTGTTAATTCCATTCTTTCAATGCAACGCAATGCAAGTTTGAGCCGCATGCTTTTCATAGCCTATTTCACGGCCAAGTGACACTTTTTTCCACTCATTACCGAGGGTAATTTTGAATAACGTCGATTTAAATCAAGCAAACGCGTCCAGATGAATGACTGTCGTCTTACCTAATCGGGGAGACCTGTTAAGTGTGGAGTGCTCTCGGAGAGAACATTTTGTTAATCATGAAAATGACTGAGAACAGGTCAGGACTAATAATTGTTTGAAACGGATGTTTTGTCCACCCTAATTCTCAGTTCTAGGCAATTTAGCCTTTGAATTAATCGCTGTTAGATCACATGTGGAGAGTAACCACGTCTTCAGTTGCCGATTACAATCATTTTAAAATGCGTCAATAAATAAAAATAATTGAGAACTAGCCCGGAATATCCTAATTGTCATAAAGGGACGTGTCTGTGCCACCCCAATTCCCATTTCTATCTCCGCCACTGAACACAAGTGACAAGTACCTTACACAGCTGGAAAGATGCGGGTTATTTTGTGATACATCTCTACTGTTATATGTTACACTACTGTCTACTGTTATGTTATAACAAAAAGGGAACTTTCTTGAAATTTCAGCCAGAAATATTCCATTGATGCCCTCTTGCAAAGAAATAAACTAAAAATATATTGGTCATAACATATGGGCAAAGAAAATAAATCAATGTTTCCCTTTATTGAAAAATAGCATGCCTTGGAGTTGGGCCCTTTGGGAATTCAAGGTTTCAATTGGAGTAAAACTTTTGCACCAGTGCAATAGATATAGGCCATTTCCAATGAGTGCTGGATGAGTAAACAAGAGAGAAACAAAACTGAAATGTTGGGTATAAAACTCTGTGGCGCAGGATAAAAATGTACAGTTGAAAGAAAAAGAATTTGAACCCTTTGGAATTACTTTGATTTCTGCATAAATTGGTCATAAAATGTCATTTGATCTTCATCTAAGTCACACTAATAGACAAACACAGTCTTCTTAAACTAATACCTCTCAAACAATTGTATGTTTTCATGATTTTATTGAACACAACATGTAATCATTCACAGAGCAGGATGGAAGGAGTATGTGAACCTTTGGATTTAATTACTGGTTGACCCTCCTTTGGCAGCAGTAACCTCAACCAAATGTTTCCTGTAGTTGCTGATCAGACCTGGGGGGTATTCCATCAAGCAGGCTAAAGGAAAATCCGGACTTAAATGGCCAAGTCTGGCTTATGATAGCGAGAGTTCAGTTCCATTAAAGTGGCTGAGATTAGCCCCATTGGTAACCATGGAAACTATGGTTCTGGCTAAGCCTGATACATCCAGCTAAACTCAGATTTCTGTTCCATCAACCCGAGCCACATCTTCATTCCATCAAGGTGGTTAATGTGAATCCCAGCCTAGTTACCATGGTGATTTAAGCTGCAGGGCAATCATGCCCTGTAGCAGGTTTAAGGTGAGGATTAGCTTCATCTATATTCACAGAATGTCCAGTAGATTGGAACAGACACCCAAAAGACAGTTTTGCCAGTGCATTTACACACTCACAACTGTCATGTAATGATAATAATATGTGAAACATAATATAATTCATTAATAAACACGAACTATTAAAAAATAAATAAGATCATTCCATTGAAGACAAAATCAAACGATAAAATAATAAAATTCAAATTGGCTAGCAAATTATCTAAAATTTTTGCAGCAATCCGCTGATAAATGTGGTATTGCTTTCGAAAATAAATCAATAAATTTGGTGAATATCAGTCAGCCTATCTACATTCATTTTGTTCCTTTCATGCTGGATATTTTTATTATATAATACCACCTATTGATTGATCTCTGTGTCACTTTTGCATGTGACTTGTCGGCGATATTCTGAGAGGCCACCTCCCTCGCCCTGTTGATGGCAGCCATGTTCCCTTTCGTTGTGATAACTTCCCGATAATCCTCATAAACCCCCATAAAGAGGGTTCGCTTCGCTGAGGAGAGCGCAGAGATGGGGTGCGCAGGTAGAGTGGAAGGCACGAATTTCTAAAGTACAGCGTTTTGTTTGATTATTAGATAAAGATTAGTATATTTTTATTCTTGATTTCCTTATTTTCACACAGCATGCCATTCCTCTACTTGTGCCCTCCCTCTGATCCCCTTCACCCTTTGCCAGAGTTGGCTATGTTCAACAAGGACATAGTGGACATAAAGTTTGGGCCTGCGTTCTAACAGAGCACATGATTTAATTAGGTCCCGAGCCGACTGAAAGTCGTCCGAGGACCCTATTGTAATCGTACTGTTTATTTTTATTATTATTATTATTAGGGCCCGAGCCGACTGAAAGTCGTCCGAGGACCCTATTGAAATTGAACTGTTTATTATTATTATTATTATTAGGGCCCGAGCACGACTGCAAGTCGTCCGCGGAGGACCCTACTGAAATCAGGCTGTTTATTATTATTAACCTCCGCCGAGGAGGCATATGTTTTCGGTGCCGTTTGTTTCTTGGTTTGTTTGTGTACAACATAACTCAAAAACTTTTGGCCGGATTTGGATGATATTTTCAGGGTTGGTGTGTATTAAGTCAAGGAAGAGGTGATTAAATTTTGGCATGTTTAGGCCAAAGTACTGCTGAGATATACGCCAAAGTTCAAGATTTCTAGTCTTTCCAATGGGCCGGATTTCCAATCGCCGTGCTTTTGAGTTTGCTGCCCCCGGGCGGAGGTCTGCGCTCTCTGAGTGCTTTTCTAGTTAGGGGTTCAAGCCCGTAGGGCTGAAACCCTATTGTTTTTGCTCTTTATTATAATTATTATTATTATTATTATTATTATTATTATTAGGGGTTCAAGCCCGTAGGCTGAAACCCTATTGTTTTCGCTTTTTATTATTATTATTATTAGGGGTTCAAGCCCGTAGGGCTGAAACCCTATTGTTTTCGCTTTTCATTATTATTATTAGGGGTTCAAGCCCGTATTTTATTTTTTATTTAACCTTTATTTTACCAGGAATAAATCCCATTGAGATACAAGTCTCTTTTCCAAGGGAGTCCTGGCCAAGACAGCAGCATAAAAGTTTCACACAGAAAACAACAGACAATGACAAGGCAAAAAAATACATTAACCGGTTTTAGCATTAAAGCATGTACATGCACTGGTTAAATAAGCCTTAATTCTGGTTTTAAAAACATGTAAACTTATTCGGTGATCCAGTTTAAGATAATTCTGTAGCCCGGACCAAGAGGAGGGAGCAAAAACAGAGAAAGCTTGATTTGCAAAAACAGAGCGAGTTCGAGGAATGGCAAACATGATGTGTCCATAAGAACGCAGATTTAAACTGCTTACATTTTTTGGAGTCAGCAGAGAACATAGATACAATGGCAGTTCATGCAGGATAGCCTTATACAGGAAGATGTACCAATGCTCCATTCTTCTATTGTACAATGAAGAACAATTTTTATTATTATTATTATTATTATTAGGGGTTCAAGCCCTTAGGGCTGAAACCCTATTGTTTTCCCTTTTTTATTATTATTATTATTATTAGGGGTTCAAGCCCGTAGGGCTGAAACCCTATTGTTTTCGCTTTTTATTATTATTATTATCCTCCTTCTTCAGAAATGTTTTTGCAAATTCCCGTGAGATGGCGAATGGCAGAGTCCTGAAATTTTGCACACTGGTTGGAAGTTGTGTGTAAATGCTGACCAAGGCATTTTCAACTCAATCGGCCTAATGGTGGCGCTATAATTCAAGAAAAACAGGTTTTCACTTTAAAGGTCATAGCTCCTACTGTGTAAGTCCAAATTACACTAAATTTGGTAAAGACATATTGAAATATTTCCTACAACTTTCCTATAAGGACCTTGAAGGTCCACCATATTTGATTTTCCAGAATTTTGAATTTTTTGAAAAACACATTTCAAACATCTCCTCCTAAACCGTTGGCCGATTCCTTTGATATTTGCTTTGTATTATCAGTGGACCAAGCTTATTAAAGACTGCATAAAACTTGCCGAAATCTCATTTCGTTTCCAAGATATTAACCAATGAACTTCAGCAGGGGCGTGGCTTAGCACATAAATGGACAAAATTCAACAACCACTGGACCAATCATCACAGAACTTGCAGAATATGTCCATATAATGACCAGGAACATACCCTGACAGGTTCATGCAAATCGGCCCATAGGGGTCGCTATAATTAAAATCAGGCTATAAATCAGCAACTGCTTGTCCTATAGCCATAAAACTCACAGGATATATTCGTATGAGTACCCAAAACATACACAGAAAATTCCATTCTAATTGACTGATAGGGGGTGCTATAACTGCTAAACAAAGCAGAATGATAAAAAACAAATCAGACTGTCAATCAGAAATTGTTTGGCCTATAGCCATAAAACTCACTGGATATATTCAAATTAGTACCTGCAACATACCCAGAAAATTTCATTGAAATTGAATGATAGGGGGCGCTATAACTACTAAACAAAGCAGAATGGTATGACACAATTCAGACTATAAATCAGATATTGTTTGTCCTATAGCCATAAAACTTACAGAATATATTCACATAAGTACTTGAAACATACTCTGAAAATTTCATTTAAATTGTCCGATAGGGGGTGCAATAAATACAAAACAAAACAACGTGGTGTAACACAAGTCGCACTATAAATGATAAACAGTTTTTCCACTCTTTTACAAAACTCACAGGATATGTCCACATAAGAACCTGAAACATAGCCTGAAATTTTCTATCAAATCGACCAGTAGGGGGCGCCATAAATGCACAAGATAGACTAACATAACACAAATCAGAATATACATCATAAATTGTTGGTCCAATCATTACACTGCAAAAATAGCTCCACATAAATACCTAAAACACACTCTTAAAGTGGTTTTTGTCCCCCGCTTTGCTTGCTATCGTGGCAGCGGGGGGGGCTGTCAGCTCCGTCTGGCTGTCCATTATGTCCCGTTTGTTCTGAACGCGATATCTCAAGAACAGTTTGACCGATTCCATTTATCTTTGGTGTTGAGGTATATTGGTGTGACATGCCTCCTGCATGCGCTGCTCCATTATTTCCCTCTGAGTTTCCTCCATACCGAAGACCAGACCACTCTTCACCACAGGGTCCTGGCCCACTAGCTGTTCTTGCCGTTTTCAAATAAAAAAAACAAAAAACAGAAAAAGAACTCAAACTGCGTTTTACCCCCAAAATGAATTTATATTCTGCCAATCCTGCCGATTACGCCAAAATGTTACTCCCACCGCAGGTAATTAGCATAAATAACAATTCCAAGGAATAAAATTACATAATTTTATTCCACAAGTTCTGCTTGACAAGTTATAGGCCCACGTTTAAACCGAGGAGATACATCATCAATACCACTAACAAGGCAAGGATTAAAGTTATGTTTTACACACCATTCCGGGCACACTTCAGAAGGTTTACACACTCCGTGAAATAACACACTATAAAGTTTGCACACAAATTAATTTCACTGCAAACATTTTCACCACATCACACCGTATGCCTGCCTTGACGGCTTAACTGAGATGTTCCCCTGGGACTGGAAACAAGTAGGAGAGGGGGTAGGTTGCCGCAGAAAATAAAACAATTGAACAAAACAAACATACGAAAAGAAAATAAGGAAGCTAGTCCGCACAAGGGCAATACCCAGCTCTTGTTGCCCACTACCGGCTCACTGGCCAGGCGGACTAGAGAAAAAAGGAATAAACCCAAACCAATAAACCAAAAAAAGAAACGGCAAGAAACAGCTTAGCCTGGAACGCAGAGTGTGAAGAGAGGTTTTGCCAGCTAAAGAAAGCATTAGTCTCTGCACCTGTGCTGGCATATGCAGATTTTCAAAGACCCTTTGTGTTGGAGATAGATGCGAGCCATGCAGGTCTAGGGGCGGTTCTGTCCCAGGAACATGGAGGGAAGCTTAGGCCGATCGCATATGCTAGCAGGGCGCTCAGGCCCACCGAAAGGAACATGCAGAATTATAGTTCTATGAAACTAGAGTTCTTGGCACTTAAGTGGGCAGTGTCAGAAAAATTCAGGGAATATTTGCTGGGGGGCGCCTGCACTGTATATCCTGACAATAACCCACTCAGCCGCTTGGATACAGCCAAGCTCGGTGCAGTGGAGCAACGATGGGCAGCTCAGCTGGCACCATTTAATCTTACCTTAAAGTATCGTCCGGGAGCTCGAAATGGAAATGCTAATGCCTTGTCTCGCCAACATAGAGGGGCTGAAGAAGAAAAGGAGTGTGAAGGGGGGGCTCTGTGTATTCAATCTGATATCTCTGTCCTCCCAGGTTGCTCCAAGGAGAATTTAGCCACATTACAAGAGCAAGACCCAGTTATTGGGCCATTTCTGAAGTACTGGAGGAAAGCCAGGCCACCTGATTCAAAGGAGAGGGAGCGGTTTGGCCCAGGTACCAAGGAGCTTTTCCCTCAAACGTCCCCACTGACGGACAAGGAAAAGGTACTTTATCCGGGCTTTAACTCTCCAGATGGTGGTAGGGAGACCCATCAGCTTGTACTGCCTCAGTGTTTGCAGAAAGATGTTCTTACTCATTTGCACGACAACCATGGACATCAGGGAGTGGAACGTACTCTACAATTAGTGCGTTCTCGTTGCTACTGGCCAAATATGTACAGAGATGTGGAGAAATGGTGTCACCAGTGTGGAAGATGTGTTTTGGCTAAAGCTGTACAGCCCAAAGTTAAGCGTTTTATGGGCCATCTGCAGGCTTCACGGCCTCATGAGATCCTGGCAATGGATTTTACTATTTTGGAACCTGCCTCAAATGGAAAAGAGAATGTATTGGTCTTAACAGATGTGTTTTCTAAATATACTCAGGCTATTCCCACTAAGGATCAACGAGCCAGTACAGTTGCAGGTGTTTTAGTAAAGCACTGACCCTGCAGCTAGCAGACAAGGCACCGGCGGAGGTGCTGCATGCCCAATGGCAAAGCAGGAAAACATCTACCTGTATAAAAAAAAAAAAAACTGGTTTCAGTTGTTTGGGCCACCTGACCGTATCCATTCAGATCAGTGGAGGAATTTTGAGAGTAATTTGATCCGGCAGCTCTGTAAGGTCTACCAGATCCGGAAAAGTCGTACTACTCCATATCATCCTCAGGGAAACGGTCATTGTGAGCGGTTTAATCGTACATTACATGACCTGCTGCGCACGTTGCCCCCAGATCAAAAGAGATACTGGCCACAACATCTCCCTGAAGTAACCTATGCATATAACACCACTGTGCATCAGTCCACAGGCATGACTCCCTACTTCCTCATGTTTGGGCGAGAGCCCCATTTGCCGGTGGATTTTTTGCTTGGGGTTGAGTTCGAAGAGACGGAGGAAGGCCAGGAGGAAGGCTGGGTGCAGAGGCATCAGGAGTTGCTAGAGGAGGCTTAACGCCATGTTCGTAAGCGGTTGGATGCAAGGAGGCAGCACCGAGACGAGAAGCAGGAGGCTCAAGTGAGAGATCCATCTTTAAGTGAGGGAGACCTGGTGTATGTCCAAAATCATGGAGTGAAAGGCCATAATAAGATACAGGATATGGGGGACCCAACCCCCTATAGGGTGGTGCACTGTCCTCCGGATCGTGGTGTTGTTTACACTCTCACCCCTGCAGACAAAGATGGGTCTGTGCTGCAGGTGCACCGGACCGAGCTGAGAGGGATGCCTGAGGGTGGCCTGAGGACGGATGCAGGCCAGGAGTCAGGAGATGAACCAGGGGAGGCAGGAGACATGGGAGAAACAGATTTTAATCCCCCAGGAGTGCCGGCCGTTGACTCGATGGCAGAATCTGATTTGTGCCCACAACCCAAGATTTGGTACAACCCAAGTCAGCCTCATCCTTTGCAAACAGGCAGCGATATTTATTAAGCAAGGCTGCCGCTTGTTGTTGCTCAACTCCATCCAGCCCCTCAAAGAAAGGCACCTCCCAACTGCCCCCTCCCTTGGCCTCAGCTGCTGATACAGATGCTGCACATTCATTGCTAACAACACCCCCACGGAACTCAACCTGAGAGGTTTGTTCAGATAGTATAGTTGCCGTGCTCACTGTAGCTATAACTCGGCGTGGTATCAGCCAAACATCAGATTTTCCAACATTTGTAACTGGTACATGCATCTCTCCTCTTTCAGATGCCACCAATGCTGATAAAACCAACAGACCCTCTGGAAGTGCGCCCTCTTCTGGTCGTAATGGCGCTACAAGAAACTCCATGTTTTGGTGTGAGGGGACCTTGGGACATGTCACCGGGACCATATTTAATGTGCCTGCTGCTACACAAAGTGGGCTCTTACCTTTCGCACGCACTTTGAAAGGCTCAGGGGAGCTGGTTATCGTCTCCTCCACTTGGCAGTGTCTGAGGGCACGTCTCCATTCTGGAGCCTCTGCTACAGTGGGATCCTCAAAGAGGCTGGAGCCATGCTGCACAAACAACTCATAATAAGAACCCTTTATGACATTCATTCCCAATAATCCTGGGATCTGCTTTTTCTTATACTGCATATGAGGATCGTCTGGATCTTTCACTACCAGGACCCCCCTATGTACAACACATTTTCCCAGTATAGTGATGTCCAACTCCAAATAGCCACAGTTTGGCAACTCCAGGCCATTTCCTGCTCTAAGATCTAACCATGCACAATCATGTAGTTGAGAATCTGTAAGATGGCCAAAATATTTTTTGAAGAAACTCTCAGTGATTGTCGTAACCATAGACCCAGTATCCAATAATGATGGAACCACAATTCCCCCCATTTTAACTTCCACCACTGGGCACTTTCCCACCAATGTAGACATGACTGCTGGATCTGGTTTTACACTAAGGTTTGCCTCTAGGTGTGTATGGCTCTGTTCAGTGGCAGGCTCCTGTTCTTTGACTTGGGGTGCTCTTCTGTCAGGCCGAGTCGTCTTGGGGAAAGCTGCAGTGCAGTAGCGTGCTATGTGGCCCCTTTGATCACACCGATAACACCTCGGCTTTCCATCAGACTGTCTCCTAGTTTTAGATTGAGATTCTAATGCAGCCTCCTGGGTTGAGGGTGTGAGAGTCTTCAGAAGTAGGTCTAATTGCCTCTGTTGGGCTTCAATGAGAGCTTTCAGTTCGAAATAACTTGATTTATCATCAATTGCTTCGCATGATGGCTGTGCTTGGACTTAGAGAGCGGTGAAGAGTGACTCTCCCCTTGTTGAAACAACTACCCTTCACACTGCATTGTCCATTCAATCTGGGGCATCCTAATGGATGGCAGCATGCGTCAAGCATGGAGCGTGAGGTCACGCTCACGAAAGAGGGGGAGAGATGTGACAGTTGAAGGGTCCTGTCACTGGAAGTGTCTCCTAATAAGTACATGCCCTGGCTACCTTGCCAATGAGTCTGGCTCTTTGGCAATGTGGTCAGCGCGCATGACTCTTACCCGGGAGTCTGGAGGTTCAAGCCCCCGCTCGGGCCCTCCTTCGGCCTGCTACATTCACAACTATAACACATAGCTGGTTAAACTTAAATTTTAAGCATCCAACGGCGAAGTGTCCATCTTCCCATGTAAATCCACCAAGTCGTCCTCCACTATGCCAGCAGATATCAACTCCGCATCGGTAACCTCTGCAAAATCAAACTCACAAAACCATAAACCACAGTACATTAAAACCTTCAAAATACACAACAACATTCGCCAGCAAAGTTCATTAAAAAAACTTCGTAAATGAAAACGTATCTTGCTCACAAAAACTAATTAAACCCATTTCTTTCACTCCATCCAAGGACTCGATCCGGGCCTGCTTATCCCTCAATTCCTTTAGCAAAAAGGCATTTTTCTTGTCCACGGCCCGGCGGGTCCTCACACCTTTCACGAGAACAGTCATCGCTTGCAATCCCAACTCCACGCACTGCCTTTGAAGGTCCTCCTGGCTTACTACAGCGTCTCCACACGATTACTATTACAAATCTAAATAACACCAAAACAAACAAACAAACAAAAAAAATACCAATTTCATAAACATTTTCTTTGATAATAAATACCTGCTCCATAATACTATCCTACAACCATACTTACCGCTAAAATTTGAAATGATTTCCGAATATTCATTATCTCGGCGTCGTCAGTCGTTGGAAATTTTGCCGGCGATGCATTAGCCATTTTCTAAAGTACAGCAAAAATGAGAACACATGACGTAATACAAATATAGCCGATCTCTTCACAAACAGTTCAATGCACACAGTTTCCTCACTACAAAACGTGAAGCCTAAATTGTTACTCTAACCAAAAAACCTACTACTACATTATAATACCGGATTAAATTACACGAACACTACCGATTACCGAAAAGATACCGAAAGATACGCCACACCAATATAACCTTTAAAGCTTAACCTGAAAGCCGTGGTACACTACTACTCACCGTATTCAAAATTGAAAATAACACTAACGCGCAATGTGAATTCAAAACTCTTAGTGAATGCAATGTCTTGCCACAAGAACACGCCTTCAGTTTCAAGAACAAATAATTCACCTTGCAACTAAGCAAAAAATTGTAATTTGATCCGCAGCAGGTCGGACACTACAGTGATTCTCCAATCGCAACCACACTAGGCGGAGTAAGACTCACTTCCACACTATGCCCGACAACAGGGCAAAAAGGATTTTATTTACAACCCTCTATGTTGTACCCTTGCTGCCGAACACCGCGGAAAAATTGTAATTTCGACCTATATCAACTAAATAACACCAAACTCCCAGATCAACGTGCAAGAGTTATCAAACATGATAATCCTCCCACATGCAAGCAAAACTCTATCAATCATGACTAAACGCAGCAACAAAACACATTTTTTGCATTAAATCACAAACTTTTTTAGCAAAATTAAATACATCGACAAACACACAACATATTACAAAACTCTCTTTTATTTCATACTAACACAACGTTCTTCAATGTGAAACTTGCCCCAAAAGCAACACCCGTTATATTTTTTCAAAACTAACAATCTCGCCTTACAAACCCATACCCGAACGCAAATTTCTCCAACTTTTCGCCCCTTCCTCAAATGTCAAATATTTGTAACTTTCCACATTCGTCCGCCCACATCCAAAATTCAATATATTTAGGCGCTCGCTCATGGTCGACGCGAAATGACCAAATAGCGCCCCCCAAGCAATTTCAAAATTCCCATAGAGTATTCGGTGACTTTGTCGTAAGTAGACAAAATTGAATACAAATATGTATCATACCCAGACATACAAAAACAAATATTGGAACCATGCCCAAAACCCAACAGGAAGTCGGCCATTTTGATTTGAATTTTTGAATTTTAAAACGAACTCCTCCTAGGGATTTAGCCTGATCGACTACAAATTTGGTAAACATCATTTAAAGACCAAGCTGATTAAAAGTTGTGCTCTCCATGTGTATACCTCAATGGGCGTGGCCACTATGGTGTCCCCATTTCTGATGCCTCGCCATGCACACTCGAGCAGCTCTCTCTCCCTCAAACTTCATCCAAGTGGATTCAAAATTTCTGTACATGGCAAAAGCCCCACCCAGAATGCCTCGATCTGCTGCTTAGCAATCTAGCTCATGGCGCATATTTTTGCTTAGGGTCAGCCCCTGAATGCGCCTGCCCACATTTGGTTACGCTTTGAGAGCGCCCTGGAGGATGAAGTATCAACTAGTCAAAACTCATTCAGCTTTGTCCGATCTGCTCAATACTTTCTCTCAGGTTGGGGCCTGCACTTGACCTGTCCAATGGTCATGAGTGCACTGCTGCACGCGTCAGGATCCCACCACAACTCCAATGTGCGGCGAGGGCCCGTTCAACGCTGCTTGCAGCTTTAATTAGGGCCCGAGCACGACTGCAAGTGGTCCGCGGAGGACCCTATTGAAATAATGCTGTTTTTTTAGGGGGCCAAGCCCGAGGGGCTTGGGAAACGCGTATGCACGCATAAGGGTTTCCCAGGACCAGCGGCGCTGGGAACCCTATTGTTTTTGTTCAGATTTTTATTATTTTTATTATTATTAGGGGGCCAAGCCAGAGGGGCTTGACCAGCGGTGCTGGGAACCCTATTGTTTTTGTTCGGATTTTTATTAGGGGGCCAAGCCCGAGGGTTTGTTATTAAGTTTATTATGACTGGTCAAAGTACAAGATGAACAACAAAATTTTAGTACAGCTCAATTATTTTGCTGAGGGCTCTGCAAGTTTCAGGGTATATCATGAATAGCACACTGACCACGCATACCAAAAATTGATTGTCTCATCCACTAGGTGGCGCTGTAACAGATGCAAATGCATTTTGGCTTGTAACTTCCTCATTTTATAACACATCTTCATAAACTAAATATCCACATGTTCCCCCAATAAAGTCACATCATCTGACATACGCCCCGCCCACTTTCACAGCATATTTTTCTTTCTACGTCACTTCACATTAAAAACTTACTTTTTCGAACTCCTCCTAGTGTTTAAGCTCAATCTGCGCGAAATTTTGCACACAATCTACAGACTGACTTGATCAAAAGTTATCAAAAGAATTTTGCTACGCCAAAAAATACTGTACTTATAAATAAACAATTTTTTTCTGCTAGCTAGAAAACACATACTGTTGCATATTTGTGTCAAAGGCAAAGCTATCTACATCAAACTCAAAGCACTTGTTTCAGACATCAACCAGAGGCTCTGTGCCAAATTTGGTGCAAATTGGAGAATGCGCAAATTATTAACGAATAAATTTTTCTAGTTAGCTATAAAAATGCTAACATTTGTATATCTCGCCCAAAATAAATATGAACAACACCAAATCTGAGATCTTTGGTTGGCATGGGACTGTGAGGGTAGCAGCCAAATTTGGCTAATGTTGGCTGCTAGGGGGCGCTGCAAAGGTGGGATATTTATATCTCTTAAATGGCAACACCAATTTTTACCAAATTTGGTGGGTATGATGATGGCTCACTCCTGAGGCCATATCTTGAAGGGGATCATGACTGGTCAAAGTGGGCATAGCTTATTACAAGATAAACAACAAACTTTAATTTCAGCTCAAGTATTATGCTGAGGGCTGTGAAATTTACAGAGTATATATAGAATAGCACGCAGACCAAGCATACCAAAAATTGCATGTCTTCTCCACAAGGTGGCGCTGTAACAGATGCAAATGCATTTTGCCCTGTAACTTTCAGATTTTAAATCATATATTCATAACCTTTAGATCTTTGTGTTCCCCCAATAAAGTCCCATCTTCTGACATTGACCACGCCCACTCACACAGCAAATTTTTCTTTCTACGTCACTACACATCAAAAACCTACTTTTTCAAACTTCTCCTAGTATTTAAGATCCATCTGCACGAAAATTTGCACATATAATCTCCATACTGGCCTGATAAAAAGTTATCAAAAGAATTTTGCTACACCAAAAATTACGGTACTTATGAATAAACAATTTTTTTCTGCTAGCTAGAAAACACATACTGTTGCATATTTGTGTCAAAGGCAAAGCTATCTACATCAAACTCAAAGCACTTGTTTCAGACATCAACCAGAAGCTCTGTGCCAAATTTGGCGCAAATTGGAGAATGCGCAAATTATTAAAGAATAAATTTTTCTATCTAGCTATAAAAATGCTAACATTTGTATATCTCGCCCAAAATAAATATGAACAACACCAAATCTGAGATCTTTGGTTGGCATGGGACTGTGAGGGTAGCAGCCAAATTTGGCGAATGTTGGCTGCTAGGGGGCGCTGCAAAGGTGGGAAATTTATATCTCTTAAATGGCAACACCAATTTTTACCAAATTTGGTGGGTATGATGATGGCTCACTCCTGAGGCCATATCTTGAAGGGGATCACGACTGATCAAAGTGGGCGTAGCTTATTACAAGATAAACAACAAACTTTAATTTCAGCTCAAGTATTATGCTGAGGGCTGTGAAATTTACAGGGTATATATAGAATAGCACACAGAACAAGCATACCAAAAATTGCATGTCTTCTCCACAAGGTGGCGTTGTAATGGATGCAAATGCATTTTGCCCTGTAACTTTCAGATTTTAAATCATATATTCATAACCTTTAGATCTTTGTGTTCCCCCAATAAAGTCCCATCTTCTGACATTGACCACGCCCACTCTCACAGCAAATTTTTCTTTCTACGTCACTACACATCAAAAACCTACTTTTTCAAACTCCTCCTAGTTTTTAAGATCCATCTGCACGAAAATTTGCACATATAATCTCCATACTGGCCTGATCAAAAGTTATCAAAAGAATTTTGCTACACCAAAAATTACGGTACTTATGAATAAACAATTTTTTTCTGTTAGCTGGAAAACACATACTGTTGCATATTTGTGTCAAAGTCGAAGCTATGAACATCAAACTCAAGTCACTTGTTTAAGACATCAACCAGAGGCTCTGTGCCAAATTTGGCATAAATAGGTTAATAGCGGGCACAATAAACAGAGAAACATCAATTGACATGAAAGTTGAGAGGGCAGCCTTTTTTGACCTCACATTTGAGAGCAAATCTTGGTGATGTACCTCCTGGTAATGAAATACAGCTATTTGCATTCCATGGGCTCCGCGGGACCTGGGAGCCGAGTTGCGCGGGGAGGCTTGGCCCCCTTTCATAACTGCTTGCAGTTCTAGTTATTATTATTGGGCCAAGCCCGAGGGGCTTGGGAAACGCGTATGCATGCATACGCATTTCCCAGGACCAGCGGTGCTGGGAACCCAATTGTTTTTGTTCGGATTATTATTGTTATTATTATTATTATCGTTATTTTTATTTTTCCGTTGGTAAAAGTGGTGCTGCAGCCTAAACCCTGCAAGGGAGGGTGGTGCAAAACCCTGCACTTACCTCAGACACCAAAATTCACATATGTCCGCCAGCAGGGGGCGTTATAACTACGAGCAATGCGTTTTGGGCTATAACTCCCACACTGTACGTCTCACATTCAAGAACTTTATATTCACAGATTCCCTGAAAAGCCTTGAATCACTTGGGTTAGGCCACGCCCATTTTCGCCTTTATAATTTTTTCGCAAAATCGCAAAAACTGGTAAACCTACTTTTTCTAACTTCTCCTTGGGATTTTGTCAGATCAGTCTGTAATTTGGCTTGTACACTCTGGAGCCTCACATGATCTAATGTTATCAAAAGAATTTCGTTAAGTCAAAATACGTGCAAATTATTAGCAAATAAAATGTTCTAGCTAGCTATGCAAATGTTTGCATTGCTATATCTCGGTTAAAATAAATGATAACAACACCAAATCTGAGATCTTTGGTTGGAATGGGACTGTGAGGGAATAAGCCAAATTTGGTTGATGTTGGCCACTAGGGGGCGCTGTAAAGGTGGAAAATTTATATCTCTTAAATGCCAAGAACGATTTTCACCTAATTTGGTGGGTAGGATGCTGGGTTACTCCTGAGGCCATATTTTGAAGTTAATTATGACTGGTCAAACTGGGCGTGGCTTATTACAAGATAAACAACAAACTTTTATTTTAGCCCAAGTATTTGGCTGAGGGCTTCTAAAGTTACAGGGTATATCTAGAATAGCAAACAGACCACCCATACCAAAAATTGTGTGTCATGTCCACTAGGTGGTGCTGTCACAGATGCAAATGAATTTTGGCTTGTAACTTCCACATTTTAAATCAAATCTTCATAAACTTTATATCCACATATTCCCCAAATAGTCACATCATGTGCCATAGGCCCCACTCCCTTCCACCACATATTTTTCATTTTAGGTTTCTAGACATTAAAAACATACTTTTGCGAACTCGTCCTATTGTTTAAACTATATCTGCACAACACTTTGCTCTAACAATCTTCAGACCTGCCTCATCAAAAGTTATCAAAAGAAATTCGCTACTCCAAAAAATATGGTTCTAATAAATAAACCTTTTTTTCTGCAAGCTAAAAAACACATATTGTTACATATTTTTGTCAAAGTCAAAGCTGTCAACATCAAACTCTTTTCACTCGCTGCAGAGGTCAAACAGAGGCTCTGTGCAAAATTTGGCCCAAATTGGACTATAGGGGGGCACTATTAACAGAGAAACATCAAGTGACATGAAAGTTGATCGGATTTGCACGAAATTTGGGGAGTATAATGCTGGGTCACTCCTGTGACTATATCTTGAAGGGGATTGCGACTGGTCAAAGTGGGCGTGGCTTATTACAAGTGTTATGTGAATAGAGGCCACTAGATGGCAGCATTTACCTTTCTTTTATTGAGCTCAGACTGGAGCTAGGTTTAGACATGTCCTGGACATGTCTGGGGCAAGTCCCCGAAAATTAAAAAAAAGAGGTCTAAATGTGGGTGGGGTCTGCAAAAGAGTATATAAGGAAAAGAATTGAGACAGTAAAGTAGTAGGAGAAATTGCAAGAAAAAGGATACGTGTGACCAGACCTGTCATTTCTGTTCAAGACCTGTGAAGTTTCTTTTGTGGATTTTTGCCTGTGTTTGAGCTTTTTTTTTCCTCACCCAGCACATCACCAGGAAACTGTAAATATTTCTGTTTTTTGTATTCAATCTTGGTCAGAATATTAGTTTAGTCGTTATTGTCTTTGTTAAAAATTAAATGTGTTTAAGTTTTTAAAACTGTGTCTGTCATCCCTTGCTGTTGCTGTTGTGTTGTAAATTGTAATAACAAATTGGGGCCATAACAAACTGGGGGCTCAAGGTCTGGGATAGACCATTTTGTGAGTCATTCATTAAAAATCTAACATTTCAGATTGTAAAATTGTTTTTGTGAATTTTCCTATAGAAATATATTGACAACAGCAATGGATGATTTCTTGGCATCACCAACCGTAGGGGTTTTGAAGTCTTTTAAAAAGACCGAACTGTTGGAAATATGCAGACATTTGGAGCTTACAGAGGTAAAACCAGCCATGCGAAAAGCAAGACTGGCTAGAGAGATAGTTGAATATTACATTGATGAAAACGTGTTTGCACCAGGAGATCTGGAACAGTTTCCAGTGGAAAATCCAAATATAGAAATGGAACTTAAATTAAAAATGCTAGAGATTGAAAGGGAAGAAAAAGAAAAACAAAGGCAGTTTGAGTTGGAAAAATTAGCTGGAGAAGAGAAGAAAGAAAGGGAACAAAGAGAATTTGAGTTAGAAAAATTTGCAAGACAGAGAGATTTTGAATTAGAGAAATTCGATAGAGAAGAAAGACTCCAAATGGAGCATCTAAAAATTAAAATTCAAACTGAAAATAAATTTCGGGCTAGCCAGGAGGTAAAATTGGTGCCTCCATTTTCGGAAAAGGATGTTGACAACTATTTCCAGTGTTTTGAAAAGGTAGCAAAGAGTTGCCAGTGGCCAAAAGAACACTGGCCTCTGCTGTTGCAAACTGTCCTCAAGGGTAAAGCTCAACGAGCCTATTCGGCTTTGTCTGCAGATGATTCCTCTGATTATGAGGTTGTCAAAAAGGTTATTTTGAGAGCTTATGAGTTGGTTCCAGAGGCTTACCGACAGAAATTCAGAGGTCTGAAGAAATCTGAAAATCAGACTTATGTTGAATTTGCTAATGAGAAGAAAGTTTGCTTTGAGCGCTGGTGTACTTCTATGGAGGTCAAGGATGATTTCAACTCACTAAAAGAGATGGTGTTAGTTGAAGAATTCAAGAACTGTGTTAAAGATGATGTTAAGACCTACCTTAATGAGAAGCAAGCACTGAATTTGCAATCAGCTGCCAAATTTGCAGATGAATATGTTCTCACACATAAGTACAAATTTCAGTCTAGCAGTAATAATAGATGGTCCCAATTTCAGAAAAAGAGTTACGGTGATACCCAAGATTCCTCACCCAAAGACAAAGACAAATCTGGTGATGATGCTCAGAAATCCAGTAACAGGTCTGATCAAAGTGTGAAAGCTGACAGTGACAAAAGTGGTCTAGTTTGCAGTTATTGCAAGAAATCTGGTCATGTTACAACTAACTGTTGGTTCCTTAAAGCTAAAAAAGAAAAAGAAAAGGATACCAAACCAAATGCCTTTGTGAAAACAAGGTTAGAAACCCCTGTAGTAGATAACCGATCTGCTAAATTGCCTGCTTCTTGTGGGGCTAAAAAGCCTGATACAGCTGACTTTGTGAGGGAGGAATTTCTTCCATTTGTGTCAGAGGGATTTGTGGCTCTGAATGAGCATACTACTCCTGTCCCCATATATATCCTAAGGGATACCGGAGCTTCTCAGTCACTTTTGTTGATGGACTCCTTGGAGTTACGTGATGAGACCGCTTCAGGGGATTTCATACTTGTACAAGGTATTGAAGGGAGGACTGTATCTGTACCCCTGCGCTCTATATTCTTGAAGTCAGATTTAGTTACAGGACAGGTAAAGGTGGGACTTATGTCAAGTCTACCTATAAAGGGTGTTTCTCTGTTGCTAGGTAATGACCTGGCTGGGGGCAAAGTAGTTCCCCCTGTACATCTTACTTCACAGCCGAGCACTGAAGATGGGGATGAGGACCCATCTCTGTATCCTTCTTGCGCAGTGACTTGTGCTATGGCCAAGAAGGCTAAAGAAGAAGATGTTGTGGTGCCGTCCAGCACATTGAATTGTCAGGACTCAGGTGGTTTGCCTCATGACTCTGATTGGCCTACTATGGTTTCTCAGTTTGAGGACTTATCAGACACTTTTATCAGTTCTCTATTCAGCCAGCCGGATGGGTCTGGTGATTTTGATGTGTCTGGAGACTTGGCTCTGTCCGGAAAGCGGTTGATTGAGGAGCAAACTAATGATCCTGAAATTTGTGCACTAAAGAGGAGAGCCCTTCCTGATAAAGAAATAGACGCAGTTTCAGTTGGGTATTATCTCAAGGATGGTGTGTTGATGCATAAGTGGCGCCCTCCTTATATCCCTGCCGATGCAGATTGGGCAGTGGTCAGGCAAATTGTTGTTCCGAAGATCTACAGGAATGAGATCTTAACAATGGCTCATAGTTTACCTTTAGGAGGTCATCTTGGTGTTAACAAGACTGTTGATAAGATCATGAAACACTTCTTTTGGCCTGGGCTTCGGAAAGACGTTTCCAACTTTTGCAAAACCTGTCACACTTGTCAGGTAGTTGGAAAACACCAGTTAGACCCACCTGTAGCTCCATTGCAGTCTATCCCAGCATTTGGGGAGCCATTCTCTCAGGTCATTGTTGATTGTGTTGGTCCATTATCCAGGACTAGATCTGGAAATCAGTACTTGTTGACAATCATGTGTGCATCTACCAGATTCCCTGAAGCCATACCTCTATGTAACATCAAGGCAACTGCAATCTCAAAGGCTTTGATAAAGTTCGTCACGTTGTTTGGCCTTCCCAGGGAAATTCAGTCAGACCAAGGTAGCAATTTCACTTCAGGATTGTTTCAGCAGGTTGTGTATGAACTAGGTGCAAAGCAGATTCTTTCTAGTGCCTATCATCCAGAAAGTCAGGGTGTCTTAGAGCGGTTTCATTCCACTCTCAAGACAATGATGAGGACTTATTGTTATGACCATGAGAAAGACTGGGATGAAGGTGTTCATTTGCTGTTGTTTGCAGCTAGAGATGCAGTGCAGGAGTCTACTGGATTCAGTCCATTTGAGCTAGTGTTTGGTCATGAAGTGAGAGGATCTTTGCTATTATTGAGTGAACAATGGCAAGAGGAAGAACCGTACATTAGTCTGTTAGACTATGTTAGCAAGTTCAAGGAAAGATTGCGTGCAGCTTGTGACCTAGCCAAAGAGAACTTGAAATCAAATCAGGGAAAAATGAAAACTTGGTATGATCATAAGGCTAGAAGCCGTGAGTTTAAACCAGGAGACAAGGTCCTTGTGTTGTTTTCCTTGCAGTCCAATCCATTGCAGGCTAGATTTCATGGTCCTTATGAAATTCTGACAAAACTGAATGATCTCAATTACATTGTGAAGACTCCAGATAGGAGAAAACCAAAACAATTGTGTCATATTAACATGCTAAAGCCTTATCATGACAGAAATGCTAGGGTTGCAGCTGTCACTTCAGATTCTCCAATGGTCGAAACGTGTAAGGATGAGGGGGAGTTTCAAGATGATGAACCAAGAATTAAAGCTGAAGTTCTTTCATGTAAATTGTCAAACACTGAAGTGTTGCAAAATCTTGATGTAAAACTCCAGCACTTAGAACCCTCACAGAGAGATCAGTTTGAAAGGTTGATCAAGAAATATGAGGATTTGTTTCCTGATGTTCCAAAGAGAGTTACTATAGCCTCTCATGATGTAGATGTTGCTGATGCCAAACCAATAAAACAGCATCCATACCGGATGAATCCTGAAAAGAGAAAGATTGCTGAGAAAGAGGTTGAGTACATGTTAAAACATGATATTATCAGACCCTCCAACTCAGATTGGAGTTCACCCTGTGTGCTAGTTCCAAAACCTGATGGAAGTACTAGACTCTGTACAGATTATCGCAAAGTCAATGCTGTAGCTAGAACTGATGTGTTTCCAATACCTAGGATTGATGATTGTATTGATAGAGTAGGGCAAGCAAAGTTTCTGACCAAGATTGATTTATTGAAGGGTTATTGGTGTGTGCCTTTAACTGAGAGGGCCAAGAGCATCTCTGCTTTTGCCACACCATCTGGATTGTACCAGTATGAAGTCCTACCCTTTGGCATGAAAAATGCCCCAGCCACGTTCCAAAGGATGATACAGTCTACAATCGCCGGATTGCCACACACCGGTGCGTACATCGATAACCTGATCACATGGAGTGACTCCTGGGAAGAACATCTAAAAGATGAAGAGACGTTGTTCCAGCGCCTGACCCAGGCTAACCTGACTGTTAACCTGAACAAGAGTGACTTTGGTTGTGCTACTGTCACCTATCTTGGCTACGTCATAGGCTAGGGTAAGGTGGCACCCATAAATGCTAAAGTCCAAGCCATCATGAACTTTCCAGTTCCTGACAACAAAAAAGCTTTGCGCCGCTTCCTTGGAATGATCGGGTACTACCGCAAGTTCTGCAAGAACTTTGCTGAGATTGCTCTCAGTCTCAATAACCAACTGAAGAAAGGCGTAAAGTTCACTTGGGATGATTCATGCCAGAGAGCCTTCGATCGCCTGAAGTCTCTGTTGTGTCACTTCCCCGTGCTCAAATCTCCTGACTTCAACAAACCGTTCTCCATCGCGGTCGATGCTAGCGACCAAGCTTGTGGATCTGTGCTCCTACAGAGAAGTGACTCTGATGACATTGAGCATCCCGTGGCATACTTCTCCAGGAACTTCAATCGCCACCAAAGGAACTATTCCACAATAGAGAAGGAACTGTTGGCTCTGGTCCTTTCTTTACAACAATTTGAGGTTTATGTTTGTACAGGACAAAAGCCAATGATTGTGTACCCTGACCACAATCCTTTAATGTTTTTGAGTAAGATGAAAAACAAGAATCGGAGATTGTTGAATTGGAGTTTGATTTTACAGGAGTTTGACTTGGAAATTAAGCATGTGAAGGGTACAGACAATGTAATTGCCGATTGCTTATCCCGTGTTTGAATACGTATATATATATCACGTGTTTATTTGAATATTGTATGATATGTATATATCGACAAGTGTCCACTTAACCATTTTGTATTGAAAAGAAAAATTTTGCCTTTATGAGTCAAAATTTTTCCCTTTTGGAATGGAGGTGTGATGTGAATAGAGGCCACTAGATGGCAGCATTTACCTTTCTTTTATTGAGCTCAGACTGGAGCTAGGTTTAGACATGTCCTGGACATGTCTGGGGCAAGTCCCCGAAAAAAAAAAAAAAGAGGTCTAAATGTGGGTGGGGTCTGCAAAAGAGTATATAAGGAAAAGAATTGAGACAGTAAAGTAGTAGGAGAAATTGCAAGGAGAAGGATACGTGTGACCAGACCTGTCATTTCTGTTCAAGACCTGTGAAGTTTCTTTTGTGGATTTTTGCCTGTGTTTGAGCTTTTTTTTTCCTCACCCAGCACATCACCAGGAAACTGTAAATATTTCTGTTTTTTGTATTCAATCTTGGTCAGAATATTAGTTTCGTCGTTATTGTCTTTGTTAAAAATTAAATGTGTTTAAGTTTTAAAAACTGTGTCTGTCATCCCTTGCTGTTGCTGTTGTGTTGTAAATTGTAATAACAAATTGGGGCCATAACACAAGATAAACAACAAACTTTAATTTCAGCTCAGGTATTTTGCTGAGGGCTGTGAAATTTACATGGTATATATATAATAGCACCCAGACCAAACATACCAAAAATTGCATGGCTACTCCACGAGGTGGCGCTGTAACGGATGCAACCACATTTTGCCTTAAAACTCCCACATTTTAAATCATATCTTCATAAATTTTACGTCCTCATGTTCCTCCGATAGAGTCCCATCTTCTAACAATGGCCACGCCCACTCTTACAGCATATTTCTCTTTCTACGTCACTACACATCAAAAATCTACTTTTTCGAACTCCTCCTAGTATTTAAGCTCCATCTGCACGAAAACTTGCGCATATAATCTCCAGACTGGCCTGATCAAAAGTTATCAAAAGAATTTTGCTACACCAAAAAATTTGGTACTTATAAATAAAAAAATTTTTTCTGCCAGCTAGAAAAAACATATTGTTGCATAATTGTGTCATACGCGTAGGTATCTACATCAAACTAAAGGCACTTGTTACCAACATCCACCAGAGGCTCTGTGCCAAATTTGGCGCAAATTGGCCAATAGGGTGCGTAATAAACAGGCAGCCTTTTTTGACCACACGTTTGAGAGCAAATCTTGGTGAGGTACCTCCTGGAAACGAAATACAGCTATTTGCATTCCATAGGCTCCGCTGGATCTGGGAGCCAAGATGCGCCGGGAGGCTTGGCCCCCTTTCATAACTGCTTGCAATTCTAGTTATTATTATTTGTCCCCCCCCGCCAGTCGAATTTGGTGACCTTCGCGACATTTTCAAGGTCACACCGAGGTATGATAGATTCTGACACTGAAATGCTTGTCTGCGCGATCTCAAGAAGTAAGCATCGGATTTTTTTTTTCAAATTTGGTGTCTACATGTATTAGGGTAATGTCCCGGCGCCAGTCGAATTTGGTGACCTTCGCGACATTTTCAAGGTCACACCGAGGTATGATAGATTCTGACACTGAAATGTTTGTCTGCGCGATATCTCAAGAAGTAAGCATCTGATTTTTTTTTTCAAATTTGGTGTCAACATGTATTAGGGTAATGTCCCGGCGCCAGTCGAATTTGGTGACCTTCGCGACATTTTCAAGGTCACACCGAGGTATGATAGATTCTGACACTGAAATGCTTGTCTGCGCGATATCTCAAGAAGGAAGCCTCGGATTGATTTCATATTTGGTGGCAACATTCATTAGCGGGGGACATAGTATTCACGACCGTCCGTACGTCCCGAATCCTTGTCAGCGCGATATCTCAAGAACGAATTGTCGGATTTTCTTCAAATTTGATGTCAACATGTATGATGGTGATGCCTCGGCGCCAGTCGATTTTGGTGACCTTCGCACCATTCTCAAGGTCACAGCGAGAGATTGTCGATTTTCACACTTTTGGCCTTGTCAGCGCGATATCTCAAGAACGAATTGTCGGATTTTCTTCAAATTTCATGTCAACATGTATGATGGTGAGGCCCCGGCGCCAGTCGATTTTGGTGACCTTCGCACCATTCTCAAGGTCACACCGAGAGATTGTGCATTTTCACACAAATAGCCTTGTCAGCGAGATATCTCAAGAACGAATCGACGGATTTACTTCAAATTCCATGTTAACATATATTGGGGTGATACCCCGGCGCCAGTCCATTTCGCTGACCTTCGCGCCATTCTCAAGGTCACACCGAGAGATTGTGGATTTTCACACTGATAGCCTTGTCAGCGACATATCTCAAGAACGAATCGACGTATTTACTTCAAATCTTATGTCAACATGTATTAGGGTGATACCCCGGCTCCAGTCCATTTCGGTGACCTTCGCACCATCCTCAAGGTCACACCGAGAAATTGTTCATTTTGACACGATTTCACATTTTGTGGCGGGGGACAAAGACACGTTAGTGTCAAATACTTGTTATTATTAGGGCCCGAGCCGACTGAAAGTCGTCCGAGGACCCTATTGAAATCGTACTGTTTATTTTTTTTTAGGGCTCGAGCACGACTGCAAGTCGTCCGCGGAGGACCCTATTGAAATCATGCTGTTTATTATTATTATTATTATTATTAGGGCCCGAGCACGACTGCAAGTCGTCCGCGGAGGACCCTATTCAAATCGTGCCGTTTATTATTAGGGCCCGAGCACGACTGCAAGTCGTCCGAGGACCCTATTGAAATCGTACGGTTTATTTTTATTATTATTATCATTATGATTATTATTATTATTATGATTCTTACGACTTTTCAAAGGGCAATTTCACCCCTTTCCCAAAGGTGAAAACGCATCTAACTTTCCACAGACGTCCGGCCTAATCCGAAATTTGATATTTTCGTGCGGTCGCACAGGTTTGACCCCAAATGCCGAAATGGCGCCCCCTAAACACGTTTAAAAATTCCCATAGGGAAATTCAGTTACTTTGTCGTAGGCAGACGAAATTTGGTAGCTATATGCTTTGTATCAAGGCATACAAAAAACTTCATTGGAGCCACGCCCTAAACCCAACAGGGAGTCGGCCATTTTGATTTGAATTTTTGAATTTTAAAACGAACTCCTCCAAGGGATTTTGCCGGATCGACTTCAAATTTGGTTGAGATCATTGTGAGACCAAGTTGATCAAAATTTGTGCTCTGTAGGTCAATGGGCGTGGCTGCTAGGGCGTGAAAAATTTTAGTGACTTGAGGAAAAAAATTTACAATGCTCTCACATCCAAACACTTGATTATAGAAGCTTCAAACTTGCTGAAAATGATGAGGGCGCCGCCCTGAACATCCTGATATATTAACTTTCCACTTTGCTAATTGCGACCCCCGGTGGTAACAGGAAGTGACCAGTTGTTACTTCCACTTGTACTGATGACACATAGTTGAACCCATCAACTTAATTCTACTTCTAAAACATGCAGAACAAGTTGATGAAGCTACATTATAAACGCTGTATAGCTACGAGAAATGGCGTCCGTGTGGCGAAGCGGCGACATTGGATGCCTCGCCATGAAAATATGTTTGGGATTCCCAATGCTCTCACGCCCACATACTTGACTGTAGTAGCTTCAAACTTGCTGGACATGATCATTGCTCTGCCCTGAACGTCTAGATGCATTAAATTCCCACTTTGCTACTAGCTCCCCCCTGTGGTAACAGGAAGTGACCAGTTATTACTTTCACTTGTACTGAGGACACATACTTGATCAAATCAACCTCATTCCACTTCTATTACATGCAGAACAAATTGGTGAAGCTACCTAATGAATAATATAAAGCTACGCATAATGGCGTCCGTGTAGTGACGAGGCGACTATCCATCACTCGCCATGAAAATACGTTTGGGTTTTTGATGTCTTTAATAAACTTGTATCATCATAAAAATTGATAGACAGGTCAAGGGTGGCAAGCTCTCACATGTGATTGGGTCTTTGCCCATGAGGGCAGCAAAATGCCTCGATAGCGCCCCCTTGAAATATTCAAAAACCCCTCCCCATAAGGGTTTTTTTGGATTAGAAAGATGAAAATTGGTACACGTGTATTTGGCCAAGACGCAAAAAAAGTCTCTGGCATCATTTGTCAACACCAAGCAGGAAGTCGGCCATTTTGATTTTAACGTGTCATTTTTGCCTGATTTCCACATATTGTATTTTAACGCACTCCTAGAGATTTAATCCATTCAAAACCACATTTATTTAAAAACATTTAGAGACCATGCTGATCAAAATTTGTGCTCTGCAGGTCTGTAGGTCAGTGGGCATGGCCACTGACAGGAAGTGACAAGCTTTTACTTTCACTTGTACTGATGACACGTAGTTGAACCCATCAACTTTATTCCCCCTGTACAACATGTAGAAGAAGTTCCTTAAACTATCTCACGAATGCTGTGATGCTTAGAGTAATGGCGTGTGTGTGGCGATGCGGTGACAATGGATCCCTCGCCATGAAAATACGTTCGGGTTTTTGATGTTCTTAATGAATTCCTCTCATCATGGAAATTGATATGCCGGTCAAGGGTGGTGAGCTCCAACATCTGATTGGGGCGGTGCCTATGAGGGCAGCAAAATGCCTTGATAGCGCCCCCTTGAAATTTTGAAAAACCCCTCCCCATAGGAGTTTTTTTGGAAAAGAAAAACGAAATTTGGCATTTCTATTACATGCAGAACAAATTAATGAAGCTACCTTATGAATGCTGTGAAGCTATGCATAATGGCGTCCGTGTAGTGACGCGGCGACTATCCATCCCTCGTCATGAAAATACTTTTAGGATTTTGATGCCTTTATTAACCTTGTATCATCATAAAAATTAATTGGCAGGTCAAGGGTGGGAGGTCTCACATCTGACTGGGGGTTTGCCCTTGAGGGCAGCAAAATGCCTCGATAGCGCCCCCTTGAAATATTTAAAACCCCTCCCCATTGGGGTTTTTTTAGAGTAGAAAGATGAAAATTGGTACACGTGTATTTGGCCAAGATGGACAAAAAAGTCACTGACAACATTTGTCGACTCCAAACAGGAAGTTGGCGATTTTGATTTTAACGTGCCATTTTTGCCTAATTGTATTTTCACACACTCCTCCTAGAGATTTCATCCATTCAAAACCAGATTTTTTAAAAAACATTGAAAGACCATGCTGATCAAAAGTTGTGCTCCGCAGGTCTGTAGGTCAGTGGGCGTGGCCACTAACAGGAAGTGACCAGTTTTTACTTTCACTAGTACTGATGACACATAGTTCAACTATCAACTTTATTCCCCCTGTACATTATATAGAAGAAGTTTTCAAACTACCTTACGAATGCTGTGATGCTTCAAGAAATACCGTCCGTATGGCGATGCGGTGACAATGGATCCCTCGCCATAAAAATGCGTCTGTGTTTTTGATGTTCTTCATGAGTTCGTATCATCGCGCAAATTGATATGCCTGTCAAGGGTGGTGAGCTCCAACATCTGATTGGGGCGATGCTCATGAGGGCAGCAAAGTGCCTCGATAGCGCTCCCTTGAAATTTTCCAAAACCCCGCCCCGTAGGGGTTTTTTTTGGAGTAGAAAAATGAAAATTGGTACACATGTGTATTTAGCCAAGACGCAAAAAAAAGTCTCTGGCATCATTTGTCTACTCCAAGCAGGAAGTCGGCCATTTTGATTTTAACTTGTCATTTTTGCCTGATTTTCACACATTGTATTTTAACGCACTCCTCCCAGAGATTTCATCCAATCAAAACCACATTTATTAAAAAACATTGAGAGACCATGCTGATCAAAAGCTGTGCTGTGCTGGTCTGTCGGTCAGTGGGCGTGGCTACTAACAGGAAGTGACCAGTTTTAACTTTCACTTGTACTGATGACGTATAGTTGAACCCATCAACTTTACTTTCCCTGTACAACATGGAGAAGAAGTTGCTTAAACAACCTTACGAATGCTGTGATGCTTCGAGTAATGGCGTTTGTGTGGCGATGCGGTGACAATGGATCCCTCGCCATGAAAATACGTTTTGGTTTATGATGTTCTTAATGAATTCGTATCATCATGGAAATTGATATGCCGGTCAAGGGTGGTGAGGTCCAACATCTGATTGGGGCGGTGCTCATGAGGGCAGCAAAATGCCTCGATAGCGCCCCCTTGAAATTTTGAAAAACCCCTCCCCATAAGGGTTTTTTTGGAATAGGAAAATGAAAATTTAGACACGTGTATGTTGCCAATTCGAACAAAAAAGTCTCTGGCACCATTGCTCAATTCCAAACAGGAAGTCAGCCATTTTGATTTTAATTTGTCATTTTGGCCCGATTTCCACATATTGCATTTTAACGAACTCCTCCTAGTGATTCCGTCCAATCAACTTAATATTTTTTTCAGATCATCAAGAGACCATGCTGATCAAAAGTAGTGCTCTGCATGTCTGTCGCTAAATGGGCCTGGCCGCCATGGTGTCCCCATTTCAGATGCCTTGCCAAACACATTCGAGCTGCTCCCTCCCCTCATACTTCATCCAAATGGATTCAAAATTCCTGTACATGGTAAAAGCTCCACCCTGAACGCCTCGATGTGCTGGTAAACAATCTAGCTCATTATGCCCCCTTATGGAAACAGAAAATGCCACAAATTTACGTTGAAATTGGCTGATTTGCTCAAAACTTCACATTTGTGCTTAGGGTCTGCCCCTGAATGTGCCTGCCCACATTTGGTTACACTCTGAGGGCCCCCAGGTGGATGAAGTATCAACTTGTCATAACTCCATCAGCTTTGTCCGATTCGCTCGACACTTTCTCTCAGGTTGAGGCCAGCACTTGACCTGTCCAATGCTCATGAGTGCAGAGCTGCACCCGCCAGGATCTCACCACAGCCCCAATGTGCGCAAGGGGGCGAGGGCCCGTTTAACGCTGCTTGCAGCTTTAATTTTTATTATTAGGGCCCGAGCCGACTGAAAGTCGTCCGAGGACCCTATTGAAATCGTACGGTTTATTTTTATTATTATTATCATTATGATTATTATTATTATTATGATTCTTACGACTTTTCAAAGGGCAATTTCACCCCTTTCCCAAAGGTGAAAACGCGTCTAACTTTCCACATACGTCCGGCCCCATCCGAAAATTGATATTTTGGTGCGATCGCGCAGGTGCGACCCTAAATGCCGAAATAGCGCCCCCTAAACACGTTTAAAAATTCCCATAGGGAAATTCGGCTACTTTGTTGTTGGCCGACGAAATTCAGTATTTATGTGCTTTGTAACTAGGCATTCAAAAAACTTCATTGGAGCCACGCCCTAAACCCAACATGAAGTCGGCCATTTTGATTTGAATTTTTGAATTTTAAAACAAACTCCTCCTAGAAATTTCGCCCAGATTATTGTGAGACCTAGCTGATCAAAAGTTCTGTGAGTCAAAGGGCATGGCTGCTAGGGCGTGGCAAATTTTTGTGATTTGAGGAAAAAATTTCAGAACGCTCTCACAGCCAAATATTTGATTTTAGAAGCTTCAAGCTTGCTGAACATGATGAGGGCGCCGCCCTGAATGTTCTCATATATTAACTTGCCACTTTTCTAATAGCGCACGCCTGTGGTAACAGGAAGTGACCACTCGTTACTTCCACTTCTACTGATGACACAATGTTGAGCCCATCAACTTCATTCTACTTCTAAAACATGCAGAACAAGTTGCTGAAGCTACATTATCAACGTTGTATAGCTACGAGTAATGGCGTCCGTGTGGCAACGCAGTGACTTCGAATCCCTCGCCATGAAAATACGTTTGGGATTCCCAATGCTCTCACCCCCACATTCTTGACTGTAGTAGCTTCAAACTAGCTGATCATGATAAATGCCCCGCCCTCAAAGTCCTGATGCATTAACTTCCCACTTTGCTACTAGCGCCCCCCTGTGGTAACAGGAAGTGTCCAGTTATTACTTTCACTTCTACTGATGACACATAGTTGAACACATCAACCTCCTTCCACTTCTATTACATGCAGAACAAATTAATGAAGCTACGTCATGAATGCTGTGCAGCTACGCATAATTGCGTTCGTGTAGTGGCGCGGCGACTATCCACCTCTCGTCATGAAAATACGTTTAGGTTTTTGATGCCTTTAATAAACTTGTATCATCATAAAAATTGATATACAGGTCAAGGGTGGCGAGCTCTCACATTGTATTGGGAGTTTGCCCTTGAGGGCAGCAAAATGCCTTGATAGCGCCCCCTTGAAATTTTCAAAAACCCCTCCCAATAGGAGTTTTTTTGAAGTAGGAAGATGAAAATTGGTACACGTGTATTTGGCCAAGACGCACAAAAAAGTCTCTGGCATGATTGGTCTACTCCAAACAGGAAGTCAGCCATTTTGATTTTAACGTGTCATTTCTGCCTGATTTCCACACATTGTATTTTAACGCACTCCTCCTAGAGATTTCATCCAATCAAAACCACATTTATTACTAAACATCAAGAGACCATGTTGATCAAAAGTTGTGCTCTGCAGGTCTGCAGGTCAGTGGGCGAGGCCGCTAACAGGAAGTGACCAGTTTTTTCTTTCACTTGTACAGATGACACATAGTCGAACCCATCAACTTCATTCTCCCTGTACAACATGTAGAAGAAGTTTCTTAAGCTACCTTACGAATGCTGTGATGCTTCGAGTAATGGCGTCCATGTGGCGATGCGGTGACAATGGATCCCTCGCCATGAAAATACGTTTGGCTTTTTGATGTCTTTAATAAACTTGTATCATCATAGAAATTGATATACAGGTCAAGGGTGGTGAGCTCTCACATTTAATTGGGCCGTTGCCCATGAAGGCAGCAACGTGCCTCGATAGCGCCCCCTTGAAATTTTCAAAAACCCTTCCTCATAGGGGTTTTCTTGGAGTAGAAATATGAAAATTGGTACACATGTGTATTTGGCCAAGACGCACAAAAAAGTCACTGACATCATTTGTCTACTCCCAACAGGAAGTCGGCCATTTTGATTTTAACGTGCCATTCTTGCCTGATTTCCACATATTGTATTTTAACGCACTCCTCCCAGAGATGTAATCCATTCAGAACCAGATTTATTACAAAACATTGAAAGATCATGCTGATCAAAAGTTGTGCTCTGCAAGTCTGTAGGTCAGTGGGTGTGGCCTGTTATGGCCCCAATTTGTTATTACATTTTCAACACAACAGCAACAGCAAGGGATGACAGACACAGTTTAAAAAACTTAAACACATTTAATCTACTATCAACAACTAAATGACCAAGATTGATTTACTACAAAAACAGAAATATTTACAGTCCCTTGGTGATGGGGTGGCTTGGTGATGTCCTGGGTAAGGAAAAAAAAATGCTCTAACACAGGCAAAAATCCACAAAAGAAAACTTCACAGGTCTTGAACAGAATGACAGGTCTGGTCACACGTATCCTTCTTCTTGCAATTTCTCCTACTACTTTACTGTCTCAATTCTACTCTTTATATACTCTTTTGCAGACCCCACCCACATTTAGACCTCTTTTTTTTATTTTCTGGGACTTTCCCCAGACATGTCCAGGACATGTCTAAACCTAGCTCCAGTCTGGGCTGAATAAAAAAAGGGTAAATACTGCCATCTAGTGGCCTATATTCACATTACACCTCCATTCCAAAAAGGGAAAAATTTTGACTCATAAAGGCAAAATTTTTCTTTTCAATACAAAATGGTTAAGTGGAAACTTGTCTATATATACATATCATACAATATTCAAATAAACACGTGACATATATTTACATATTCAAACATGGGATAAGCAATCAGCAATTACATTGTCTGTACCCTTCACATGCTTCATTTCCAAGTCAAACTCCTGTAAAATCAAACTCCAATTCAACAATCTCCGATTCTTGTTTTTCATCTTACTCAAAAACATTAACGGATTGTGGTCAGTGTACACAATCATTGGCTTTTGTCCTGTACAAACATAAACCTCAAAGTGTTGTAAAGAAAGGACCAGAGCCAACAGCTCCTTCTCTATTGTGGAATAGTTCCTTTGGTGGCGATTGAACTTCCTGGAGAAGTATGCCACGGGATGCTCAATGTCGTCAGAGTCACTTCTCTGTAGGAACACAGATCCACAAGCTTGTTCGCTAGCATCGACCGCGATGGAGAACAGTTTGTTGAAGTCAGGAGATTTGAGCACGGGGAAGTGACACAGCAGAGACTTCAGACGATCGAAGGCTCTCTGGCATGAATCATCCCAAGTGAACTTTACACCTTTCTTCAGTTGGTTAGTTAGACTGAGAGCAATCTCAGCAAAGTTCTTGCAGAACTTGCGGTGGTACCCGATCATTCCAAGGAAGCGGCGCAAAGCTTTTTTGTTGTCAGGAACTGGAAGGTCCATGATGGCTTGGACTTAGGCCAGGGTAAGGTGGCACCCATAAATGCTATGAAGTAGCCAAGATAGGTGACAGTAGCACAACCAAAGTCACTCTTGCTCAGGTTAACAGTCAGGTTAGCCTGGGTCAGGCGCTGGAACAACGTCTCTACATCTTTTAGATGTTCTTCCCAGGAGTCACTCCATGTGATCAGGACATCGATGTATGCACCCATGTGTGGCAATCCGGCGATTGTAGACTGTATCATCCTTTGGAACGTGGCTGGGGCATTTTTCATGCCAAAGGATAGGACTTCATACTGGTACAACCCAGATGGTGTGGCAAAAGCAGAGATGCTCTTGGCCCTCTCAGTCAAAGGGACACACCAATAACCCTTCAATAAATCAATCTTGGTCAGAAACTTTGCTTGCCCTACTTTATCGATACAATCATCAATCCTAGATATTGGAAACACATCAGTTCTAGTTACAGCACTGACTTTGCGATAATCTGTACAGAATCTGGTACTTCCATCAGGTTTTGGAACTGGCACACAGGGTTAACTCCAATCTGAGTTGGAGGGTCTGATAATATCATGTTCTAACATGTACTCAACCTCTTTCTCAGCAATCTTTCTCTTTTCAGGATTCATCCAGTACGGATGCTGTTTTATTGGTTTGGCATCACCAACATCCACATCATGAGCGGCTATAGAAACTCTTTTTGGAACATGAGGAAACAGATCCTCATATTTCTTGATCAACCTCTAAAACTGATCTCTCTGTGAGGGTTCTAAGTGCTGGAGTTTTACATCAAGATTTTGCAACACTTCAGAATTTGACAATTTACATGAAAGAACTTCAGCTTTAATTCTAGGTTAATCACTTAGAAACTTCCCCTCATCTTCACAAATCTCGGCCATAGGAGAATCTGAAGTGACAGCTGCAACCCTAGCATTTCTGTCATGATAAGGCTTCAGCATGTTAATGTGACACAATTGTTTTAGTTTTCTCCTATCTGGAGTCTTCACAATGTAATTGAGATCATTGAGTTTTGTCAGAATTTCATAAGGACCATGAAATCTAGCCTGCAATGGATTGGACTGCAAGGGAAACAACACAAGGACCTTGTCTCCTGGTTTAAACTCACGGCTTCTAGCCTTATGATCATACCAAGTTTTCATTTTTCCCTGACTTGATTTCAAGTTCTCTTTGGCTAGGTCACAAGCTGCATGCAATCAGTCCTTGAACTTGCTAACATAGTCTAACAGACTAATGTGCGGCTCTTCCTCTTGCCATTGTTCACTCAATAATAGCAAAGGTCCTCTCACTTCACGACCAAACACTAGCATAAATGGACTGAATCCAGTAGACTCCTGCACTGCTTCTCTAGCGGCAAACAACAGCAAATGAACACCTTCATCCCAGTCTTTCTCATGGTCATAACAATAAGTCCTCATCATTGTCTTGAGAGTGGAATGAAACCGCTCTAAGACACCCTGACTTTCTGGATGATAGGCACGAGAAAGAATCTGCTTTGCACCTAGTTCATACAAAACCTGCTGAAACAATCCTGAAGTGAAATTGCTACCTTGGTCTGACTGAATTTCCCTGGGAAGGCCAAACAACGTGAAGAACTTTATCAAAACCTTTGAGATTGCCGTTGCCTTGATGTTACGTTGAGGTATGGCTTCAGGGAATCTGGTAGATGCACACATGATTGTCAACAAGTACTGATTTCCAGATCTAGTCTTGGGTAATGGACCAACACAATCAACAATGACCTTAGAGAATGGCTCCCCAAATGCTGGGATAGGCTGCAATGGAGCTACAGGTGGGTCTAACTGGTGTTTTCCAACTACTTGACAAGTTTGACAGGTTTTGCAAAAGTTGGAAACGTCTTTCCGAAGCCCAGGCCAAAAAAGAAGTGTTTCATGATCTTATCAACAGTCTTGTTAACACCAAGATGACCTCCTAAAGGTAAACTATGAGCCATTGTTAAGATCTCATTCCTGTAGACATTCAGAACAACAATTTGCCTGACCACTGCCCAATCTGCATTGGCAGGGATATCAGGAGGGCGCCACTTCCGCATCAACACACCATCCTTGAGATAATACCCAACAGGAACTGCGTCTATTTTTTTATCAGGAAGGGCTCTCCTCCTTAGTGCACAAATTTCAGGATCATTAGTTTGCTCCTCAATCAACCGCTTTCTGGACAGAGCCAAGTCTCCAGACACATCAGAATCACCAGACCCATCCGGCTGGCTGAATAGAGAACTGATAAAAGTATCTGATAAGTCCTCAAACGGAGAATCCATAGTAGGCCAATCAGAGTCATGAGGCGAACCACCTGAGTCCTGACTATTCAATGTGCTGGACGGCACCACAACATCTTCTTCTTTAGCCTTCTTGGCCATAGCACGAGTCACTGCGCAAGATGGATACAGAGATGGGTCCTCATCCCCATCTTCAGTGCTCGGCTGTGAAGTAAGATGTACAGGGGGAACTACTTTGCCCCCAGCCAGGTCATTGCCTAGCAACAGAGAAACACCCTTTATAGGTAGACTTAACATAAGTCCCACCTTTACCTGTCCTGTAACTAAATCTGACTTCAAGAATATAGAGCGCAGGGGTACAGATACAGTCCTCCCTTCAATACCTTGTACAAGTATGAAATCCCCTGAAGCGGTCTCTTCACGTAACTCCAAAGAGTCCATCAATAAAAGTGACTGAGAAGCTCCGGTATCCCTTAGGATATAAATGGGGACAGGAGTAGTATGCTCATTCAGAGCCACAAATCCCTCTGACACAAATGGAAGAAATTCCTCCCTCACGAAGTCAGCTGTATCAGGCTTTTTAGCCCCACAAGAAGCAGGCAATTTAGCAGATTGGTTATCTACTACAGGGGTTTCTAACCTTGTTTTCACAAAGGCATTTGGTTTGGTATCCTTTTCTTTTTCTTTCTTAGCTTTTAGGAACCAACAGTTAGTTGTAACATGACCAGATTTCTTGCAATAACTGCAAACTAGACCACTTTTGTCACTGTCAGCTTTCACACTTTGATCAGACCTGTTACTGGATTTCTGAGCACCATCACCAGATTTGTCTTTGGGTGAGGAATCTTGGGTATCACCGTAACCCTTTTTCTGAAATTGGGACCATCTATTGTTACTGCTAGACTGAAATTTGGACTTATGTGTGAGAACATATTCATCTGCAAATTTGGCAGCTGATTGCAAATTCAGTGCTTGCTTCTCATTAAGGTAGGCCTTAATATCATCCTTAACACAGTTCTTGAAATCTTCAACTAACACCATCTCTTTTAGTGAGTTGAAGTCATCCTTGACCTCCATAGAAGTACACCAGCGCTCAAAGCAAACCTTCTTCTCATTAGCAAATTCAACATAAGTCTGATTTTCAGATTTCTTCAGACCTCTGAATTTCTGTCGGTAAGCCTCTGGAACCAACTCATAAGCTCTCAAAATAACCTTTTTGACAACCTCATAATCAGAGGAATCATCTGCAGACAAAGCCGAATAGGCTTGTTGAGCTTTACCCTTGAGGACAGTTTGCAACATCAGAGGCCAGTGTTCCTTTGGCCACTGGCAACTCTTTGCTACCTTTTCAAAACACTGGAAATAGTTGTCAACATCTTTTTCCGAAAATGGAGGCACCAATTTTACCTCCTGGCTAGCCCGAAATTTATTTTCAGTTTGAATTTTAATTTTTAGTTGCTCCATTTGGAGTCTTTCTTCTCTATCGAATTTCTCTAATTCAAAATCTCTCTGTCTTGCAAATTTTTCTAACTCAAATTCTCTTTGTTTTTCTTTTTCTTCCCTCTCAAATTCTCTTTGTTTCTTTTTCCTCCCTTTCTTTTTCTTTTCCCTGCCTTTCTTTTTCTCTTTCCTCCCTTTCTTTCTCTTTTTCCTCCCTTTCTTTTTTCTCTTCTCTTGCTAATTTTTCCAACTCAAACTGCCTTTGTTTTTCTTTTTCTTCCCTTTCAATCTCTAGCATTTTTAATTTAAGTTCCATTTCTATATTTGGATTTTCCACTGGAAACTGTTCCAGATCTCCTGGTGCAAACACATTTTCATCAATGTAATATTCAACTCCCTCTCTAGCCAGTCTTGCTTTTCGCATGGCTGGTTTTTTCTCTGTCAGCTCTAACTGTCTGCAAATTTCTAGCAGTTCTGTCTTTTGAAAAGACTTCAAAACCCCTACGGTTGGTGATGCCAAGAAATCATCCATTGCTGTTGATCTATATATATGTATTCAATTTTAAAAATCAATTTTACAATTTGAGATGTTAGATTTTCAATAAATGACTCACACAATGGTCTATCCCGGACTTGAGCCCCCAATTTGTTATGGCCCCAATTGTTATTACATTTTCAACCCAACAGCAACAGCAAGGGATGACAGACACAGTTTAAAAAACTGAAACACATTTAATTTTTAACAAAGACAATAATAACTAACTAATCTACTATCAACAACTAAATGACCAAGATTGATTTACTCCAAAAAACAGAAATATTTACAGTCCCTTGGTGATGGGGTGGCTTGGTGATGTCCTGGGTAAGGAAAAAAAAATGCTCTAACACAGGCAAAAATCCACAAAAGAAAACTTCACAAGTCTTGAACAGAATGACAGGTCTGGTCACACGTATCCTTCTTCTTGCAATTTCTCCTTCTACTTTACTGTCTCAATTCTACTCTTTATATACTCTTTTGCAGACCCTACCCACATTTAGACCTCTTTTTTTATTTTCTGGGACTTTCCCCAGACATGTCCAGGACATGTCTAAACCTAGCTCCAGTCTAGGCTGAATAAAAAAAAGGTAAATACTGCCATCTAGTGGCCTATATTCACATTACAGGCCGTTAACAGGAAGTGACCAGTTTCTACTTTCACTTGTACTGATGACACATACTTGAACCCATCAACTTTATTCCCCCTGTACAACATGTAAAACAAGTTGCTTAAACTACCTTACGAAAGCTGTGATGCTTCGAGTAAAGAGTCCGTGTGGCGATGTGGTGACATTTGATCCCTCGCCATGAAAATACGTTTGTGTTTTTGATGTTCTTTTTGAATTCGTATCATCATGCAAATTGATATGCTGGTCAAGGATGGTGAGCTCCAACAATTGATTGGGGTGGTGCCCATGAGGGAAGCAAAATGCCTCGATAGCGCCCCCTTGAAATTTTGAAAAACCCCTCCCCATAAGGGTTTTTTTGGAATAGGAAAATGAAAATTGGTACACGTGTATGTTGCCAATTCGAACAAAAAAGTCTCTGGCACCATTGGTCAATTCCAAACAGGAAGTCAGCTATTTTGATTTTAATGTGTCATTTTGGCCCGATTTCCACATCTTGCATTTTAACGAACTCCTCCTAGCGATTCTGTCCAATCAACCTAATATTTATTTCAGATCATCAAGAGACCATGCAGACCAAACGTAATGCTCTGCATGTCTGTCGCTAAATGGGCCTGGACGCCATGGTGTTCCCATTTCAGATGCCTCGCCAAACACATTCGAGCTGCTCCCTCTCCCTCATACTTCATCCAAATGGATTCAAAATTTACCTGTACATGGTAAAAGCCCCACCCTGAATGCCTCGATGTGCTGCTAAACAATCTCCCTCATCATGCCCCCTTTTGGAAACAGAAAATGCCATATTTTACGTTGAAATTGGCCGATTTGCTCAAAACTTCACATTTGTGCTTAGGGTCTGCCGCTGAATGCACCTGCCCAATTTTGGTTACACTCTGAGCGACTTCTGGTGGATGAAGTATCAACTTATCATTATTCCTTCACCTTTGTCCGATTCGCTCGACACTTTCTCTCAGGTTGGGGCCGGCACTTGACCTGTCCAATGGTCGTGAGTGCACAGCTGCACCTGTCAGGATCTCACCACAAACCCCAACGTGCGCATGGGGGCGAGGGCCCGTTCAACGCTGCTTGCAGCTTTAATTATTATTATTATTCCTCTGCCATTTTAAGGGCCAATTTCGCCCCTTTCCCAATGGTGAAAACGTGTATAACTTTCCACATACATCCGCCCTCATCCGAAATGTGATATTTTTGTGCAATGGCACAGGTTCGACCCCAAATGCCGAAATAGCTCCCCCTAAACACGTTTCAAAATTCCCAAAGGGAAATTCGGTTACTTTTTCGTAGGCAGGCGAAATTAGGTATTTATATGCATCGTACCACGGCATACAAAAAAACTTCATTAAAGCCACGCCCTTAACCCAACAGGAAGTCGGCCATTTTGATTAGAATTTTTAAATTTTAAAACGAACTCCTCCTAGGGATTTGGCCGGATCGACTTCAAATATGGTACAGATCATTGTGAGACCAAGATGATCAAAAGTTGTGCTCTGCAGATCTGCATGTCAAAGGGTGTGGCTGCTAGGGCGTGCCAAATTTGAGTGACTTGACAAAAAATTTTCACAATGCTCTCACACCCAAATACTTGATTTTAGAAGCTTCAAACTTGCTGAACATGATGAGGGTGCCCACCAGAACATCCTGATATATTAACTTCCCACTTTGCTAATAGCGCCCCTGTGTGGTAACAGGAAGTGACCACTCGTTACTTCCACTTGTACTGATGACACATAGTTGAATCCATCGACTTTATTCTACTTCTGAAACATGAAGAACAAGTTGATGAAGCTACATTAACACAGGATTATGAACTGGTAAAGATCAACCTGTCTGTGTCACAAACGTTTCAATTGGGAAAGGAACAAGAATTTATTTTTCAATTTGTACTCAGACATGGACTTTATGAGGGGGTATGTGAGAAAAGGGGCTTCTCTACCCCTCACATCAAAACTGGCCTTCACCAATAAAGGATGGAAGAAGACAAAGACTTGGCAACTCAAAATATAAAGTGTATACGGGTGCAAATTTATTTATAGTGCATAAATGCATACAAAATAGAAAAAAAACTGAATAAACGCAAAACAAAACCGGCCTCAGTCAGGCAACTCAAATGATAACTACAACCAAAATGTCAAACTTCTCTTGCACTTACATACTTTGCACAGCCTCACAGCAAACCTGCATTCCCCTCGCCCTCCCTCGTGACAATGACAAGACCTGCCGTTTTAAAGGGCTCACAGGCTGAAGCTCACTGCTGATTGGTCCAACAATCAACCAAAACAAAAACAAAGGTACAAAAAGTATTAAAACCCACATTTAAATTCCCTTAGAAAATACCCCAATATTCCCAACCCCCCATTAAAAATAACAAAAATGACAGACCACATTAACATTCATCCATAATTGAAATAAAGCTGCACAAAACCATTTTCCCAACACACTACACTTCCGCATGCCCAGAAGTTCTCTCCCACTGCACCAGATCGGTGTTTAAGAACGGTGGTTCCGAGAGGCTCTGGTTTCCTTTCGGACCAGACTGCGGATGCACCAGAAAGTGAGGTGAGTGAAATGTTTGTTTGTCGTGTGAAGTTTTGGGAATGCGTGTGGATAATGGAGAGGAGACAACGGGTACCGCGCTGCTCGCTAAGATGGTGAGTGAATGAATGAAAAGTCCATATTATTTCGTGTGGGAGGCATTTTCGCACTAGCCGCGCTAGAAAAGAGAAAAAGTTCCAATGTATGAATGTTTGGGCTAACAGGTCTCTCGGCTGCGTGCACCTGCGTGTGTGCGTGTGTGTTAGCGCATGAGTGAGTCTTTGTAAGTGTCGGGCTGTGTCTGAGTGTACGTCAATGCATGTAGTCGTATACTCTGTAATGTGAATATAGGCCACTAGATGGCAGTATTTACCTTTTTTTGTTAAGCTCAGACTGGAGTCATGTTTAGACAAGTCCTGGACATGTCTGGGGCAAGTCTCAGAAAATTAAAAAAAAGAGGTCTAAATGTGGGTGGGGTCTGCAAAAGAGTATATAAGGAAAAGAATTGAGACAGTAAAGTGGTAGGAGAAATTGCAAGAAGAAGGATACGTGTGACCAGACCTGTCATTTCTGTTCAAGACCTGTTAAATTTCTTTTGTGGATTTTTCTCACCCAGGACATCACCAAATCAACCCACAAAACTAGGGACTGTAATTATTTCTGTTTTTTCTTATTAATCAATCTTGGTCTTTAGTTGTAGGTTGTTATTAGTCTTTGTTAAAAATTAAATGTGTTTTAGTTGTTAAAACTGTGTTTGTCATCCCTTGCTGTTGCTGTTGTGTTATAAATGTAATAACAAATTGGGGCCATAACAAATTGGGGGCTCAAGGTCCTCACACCATTGTGTGAGTAATTTATTGAAAATCTAACATTCCAAATTGTGAAATTGTTTTTGTGAATTTTCCTAGATATATATTGACAACAGCAATGGATGATTTCTTGGCATCACCAACCGTAGGGGTTTTGAAGTCTTTTATAAAGACAGAACTGCTAGAAATTTGCAGACAGTTGGAGCTGACAGAGGTAAAACCAGCCATGCGAAAAGCAAGACTGCCTAGAGAGATAGTTGAATATTACATTGATGAAAATGTGTTTGCACCAGGAGATCTGGAACAGTTTCCAGTGGAAAATCCAAATATAGAAATGGAACTTAAATTAAAAATGCTAGAGATTGAAAGGGAGGAAAGAGAAAAAGAAAGGGAGGAAAAAGAAAAACAAAGGCAGTTTGAGTTAGAAAAATTAGCAAGAGAAGAAAAACGAAGAGAATTTGAGAGAGAGAAAGAGGAAGGAGCAGAAAGAGAGAGACAGAGACAGAGAGATTTTGAATTAGAGAAATTCGATAGAGAAGAAAGACTCCAAATGGAGCAACTAAAAATTAAAATTGAAACTAAAAATAAATTTTGTGCCAGTCAGGAGGTAAAACTGGTGCCTCCATTTTCAGAAAAGGATGTTGACAACTATTTCCAGTGTTTTGAAAAGGTAGCAAAGAGTTGCCAGTGGCCAAAGGAACACTGGCCTCTGATGTTGCAAACTGTCCTCAAGGGTAAAGCTCAACAAGCCTATTCGGCTTTGTCTGCAGATGATTCCTCTGATTATGAGGTTGTCAAAAAGGTTATTTTGAGAGCTTCTGAGTTGGTTCCAGAGGCTTACCGACAGAAATTCAGAGGTCTGAAGAAATCTGAAAATCAGACTTATGTTGAATTTGCTAATGAGAAGCAGGTTTGCTTTGAGCGCTGGTGTACTTCTATGGAGGTCAAGGATGATTTCAACTCACTAAAAGAGATGGTGTTAGTTGAAGAATTCAAGAACTGTGTTAAGGATGATGTTAAGACCTACCTTAATGAGAAGCAAGCACTGAACTTGCAATCAGCTGCCAAATTTGCAGATGAATATGTTCTCACTCATAAGTCCAAATTTCAGTCTAGCAGTAACAATAAATGGTCCCAATTTCAGAAAAAGGGTTACGGTGATACCCAAGATTCCTCACCCAAAGACAAAGACAAATCTGGTGATGGTGCTCAGAAATCCAGTAACAGGTCTGATCAAAGTGTGAAAGCTGACAGTGACAAAAGTGGTCTAGTTTGCAGTTATTGCAAGAAATCTGGTCATGTTACAACTAACTGTTGGTTCCTTAAAGCGAAGAAAGAAAAAGAAAAGGATACCAAACCAAATGCCTTTGTGAAAACAAGGTTAGAAACCCCTGTAGTAGATAACCAATCTGCTAAATTGCCTGCTTCTTGTGGGGCTAAAAAGCCTAATACAGCTGACTTTGTGAGGGAGGAATTTCTTCCATTTGTGTCAGAGGGATTTGTGGCTCTGAATGAGCATACTACTCCTGTCCCCATATATATCCTAAGGGTTACCGGAGCTTCTCAGTCACTTTTGTTGATGGACTCCTTGGAGTTACGTGATGAGACCGCTTCAGGGGATTTCATACTTGTACAAGGTATTGAAGGGAGGACTGTATCTGTACCCCTGCGCTCTATATTCTTGAAGTCAGATTTAGTTGCAGGACAGGTAAAGGTGGGACTTATGTCAAGTCTACCTATAAAGGGTGTTTCTCTGTTGCTAGGCAATGACCTGGCTGGGGGCAAAGTAGTTCCCCCTGTACATCTTACTTCACAGCCGAGCACTGAAAATGGGGATGAGGACCCATCTCTGTATCCTTCTTGCGCAGTGACTCGTGCTATGGCCAAGAAGGCTAAAGAAGATGATGTTGTGGTGCCGTCCAGTACATTGAATAGTCAGGACTCAGGTGGTTCGCCTCATGACTCTGATTGGCCTACTATGGTTTCTCCGTTTGAGGACTTATCAGATACTTTTATCAGTTCTCTATTCAGCCAGCTGGATGGGTCTGGTGATTCTGATGTGTCTGGAGACTTGTCTCTGTCCAGAAAGCGGTTGATTGAGGAGCAAACTAATGATCCTGAAATTGGTGTACTAAAGAGGAGAGCCCTTCCTGAAAAAGAAATAGACGCAGTTCCAGTTGGGTATTATCTCAAGGATGGTGTGTTGATGCGGAAGTGGCGCCCTCCTGATATCCCTGCCAATGCAGATTGGGCAGTGGTCAGGCAAATTGTTGTTCCGAAGGTCTATAGGAATGAGATCTTAACAATGGCTCATAGTTTACCTTTAGGAGGTCATCTTGGTGTTAACAAGACTGTTGATAAGATCATGAAACACTTCTTTTGGCCTGGGCTTCGGAAAGACGTTTCCAACTTTTGCAAAACCTGTCACACTTGTCAGGTAGTTGGAAAACACCAGTTAGACCCACCTGTAGCTCCATTGCAGCCTATCCCAGCATTTGGGGAGCCATTCTCTAGGGTCATTGTTGATTGCGTTGGTCCATTACCCAAGACTAGATCTGGAAATCAGTACTTGTTGACAATCATGTGTGCATCTACCAGATTCCCCGAAGCCATACCTCTACGTAACATCAAGGCAACTGCAATCTCGAAGGCTTTGATAAAGTTCTTCACGTTGTTTGGTCTTCCCAGGGAAATTCAGTCAGACCAAGGTAGCAATTTCACTTCAGGATTGTTTCAGCAGGTTGTGTATGAACTAGGTGCAAAGCAGATTCTTTCTAGTGCCTATCATCCAGAAAGTCAGGGTGCCTTAGAGCGGTTTCATTCCACTCTCAAGACAATGATGAGGACTTATTGTTATGACCATGAGAAAGACTGGGATGAAGGGGTTCATTTGCTGTTGTTTGCAGCTAGAGAAGCAGTGCAGGAGTCTACTGGATTCAGTCCATTTGAGCTAGTGTTTGGTCATGAAGTGAGAGGACCTTTGCTATTATTGAGTGAACAATGGCAAGAGGAAGAGCCGCAAATCAGTCTGTTAGACTATGTTAGCCAGTTCAAGGAAAGATTGCGTGCAGCTTGTGACCTTGCCAAAGAGAACTTGAAATCAAGTCAGGGAAAGATGAAAACTTGGTATGATCATAAGGCTAGAAGCCGTGAGTTTAAACCAGGAGACAAGGTCCTTGTGTTGTTTCCCTTGCAGTCCAATCCATTGCAGGCTAGATTTCATGGTCCTTATGAAATTCTGACAAAACTCAATGATCTCAATTACATTGTGAAGACTCCAGATAGGAGAAAACCAAAACAATTGTGTCATATTAACATGCTAAAGCCTTATCATGACAGAAATGCTAGGGTTGCAGCTGTCACTTCAGATTCTCCAATGGTCGAAACGTGTGAAGATGAGGGGGAGTTTCAAGATGATGAACCAAGAATTAAAGCTGAAGTTCTTTCATGTAAATTGTCAAACACTGAAGTGTTGCAAAATCTTGATGTAAAACTCCAGCACTTAGAACCCTCACAGAGAGATCAGTTTGAAAGGTTGATCAAGAAATATGAGGATTTGTTTCCTGATGTTCCAAAGAGAGTTACTATAGCCTCTCATGATGTAGATGTTGGTGATGCCAAACCAATAAAACAGCATCCATACCGGATGAATCCTGAAAAGAGAAAGATTGCTGAGAAAGAGGTTGAGTACATGTTAAAACATGATATTATCAGACCCTCCAACTCCGATTGGAGTTCACCCTGTGTGCTAGTTCCAAAACCTGATGGAAGTACTAGATTCTGTACAGATTATCGCAAAGTCAATGCTGTAACTAGAACTGATGTGTTTCCAATACCTAGGATTGATGATTATATTGATAGTGTAGGGCAAGCAAAGTTTCTGACCAAGATTGATTTATTGAAGGGTTATTGGTGTGTGCCTTTAACTGAGAGGGCCAAGAGCATCTCTGCTTTTGCCACACCATCTGGATTGTACCAGTATGAAGTCCTACCCTTTGGCATGAAAAATGCCCCAGCCACGTTCCAAAGGATGATACAGTCTACAATCGCCGGATTGCCACACACGGGTGCATACATCGATGACCTGATCACATGGAGTGACTCCTGGGAAGAACATCTAAAAGATGTAGAGACGTTGTTCCAGCGCCTGACCCAGGCTAACCTGACTGTTAACCTGAACAAGAGTGACTTTGGTTGTGCTACTGTCACCTATCTTGGCTACGTCATAGGCCAGGGTAAGGTGGCACCCATAAATGCTAAAGTCCAAGCCATCATGGACTTTCCAGTTCCTGACAACAAAAAAGCTTTGCGCCGCTTCCTTGGAATGATCGGGTACTACCGCAAGTTCTGCAAGAACTTTGCTGAGATTGCTCTCAGTCTAACTAACCAACTGAAGAAAGGCGTAAAGTTCACCTGGGATGATGCATGCCAGAGAGCCTTCGATCGCCTGAAGTCTCTGCTGTGTCACTTCCCCGTGCTCAAATCTCCTGACTTCAACAAACCGTTCTCCATCGCGGTCGATGCTAGCGACCAAGCTTGTGGATCTGTGCTCCTACAGAGAAGTGACTCTGATGACATTGAGCATCCCGTGGCATACTTCTCCAGGAAGTTCAATCGCCACCAAAGGAACTATTCCACAATAGAGAAGGAACTGTTGGCTCTGGTCCTTTCATTACAACACTTTGAGGTTTATGTTTGTACAGGACAAAAGCCAATGATTGTGTACACTGACCACAATCCGTTAATGTTTTTGAGTAAGATGAAAAACAAGAATCGGAGATTGTTGAATTGGAGTTTGATTTCACAGGAGTTTGACTTGGAAATTAAGCATGTGAAGGGTACAGACAATGTAATTGCTGATTGCTTATCCCGTGTTTGAATGTGTATGATATGTATATATAGACAAGTGTTCACTTTACCATTTTGTATTGAAAAGAAAAATTTTGCCTTTATGAGTCAAAATTTTTCCCTTTTGGAATGGAGGTGTAATGTGAATATAGGCCACTAGATGGCAGTATTTACCTTTTTTTTTGTTAAGCTCAGACTGGAGTCATGTTTAGACATGTCCTGGACATGTCTGGGGCAAGTCTCAGAAAATTTAAAAAAAGAGGTCTAAATGTGGGTGGGGTCTGCAAAAGAGTATATAAGCAAAAGAATTGAGACAGTAAAGTGGTAGGAGAAATTGCAAGAAGAAGGATACGTGTGACCAGACCTGTCATTTCTGTTCAAGACCTGTTAAATTTCTTTTGTGGATTTTTCTCACTCAGGACATCACCAAATCAACCCACAAAACTAGGGACTGTAATTATTTCTGTTTTTTCTTATTAATCAATCTTGGTCTTTAGTTGTAGGTTGTTATTAGTCTTTGTTAAAAATTAAATGTGTTTTAGTTGTTAAAACTGTGTTTGTCATCCCTTGCTGTTGCTGTTGTGTTATAAATGTAATAACAAATTGGGGCCATAACAACTCCTTGAAAAATGTAGCTACCACCCCTCGTCATTTTTCACAGGGTAAATGACTTTTTGAGAGTTGTGCAAGTGAAAAAGAGCAATGATACCAATCTAATCTTGGAAGGGATAATCCTCCACCATTCTTGGCCGCATACAACTTAACACGATTAAAATGAGGTTTTTCCCCTTGCCATATAAATAATTCAATGCAATTATTGAATTATATTCTTTTAGAAGTTTAGTCGGAAGGGAGAGTGGTAACATATAAGTAATGTTATTAAACTTTGGGATAATAATGAATGTTATTAAGTTTACCCTGCCAAGTAGTGATATGTTCATCTTACCCCAAGTATGCAATAGGGACTCTATGTCCCGTATTATAGGCTGGAGATTAACTTGCATCATCTTTGTGATGTCGCTCATAAGCTTAATTCCTAAGTGCATCATGCCTGAGGGGACGCATCTACAGTGGGGTAAATAAGTATTTGACCCCTTGCTGATTTTGCAGGTTTGCCCACGAACAAAGAGTGCAACGGTCTATAATTTTAATGATAAGTTTATTTTAACAGTGAGTGACAGAATATCAAAAAAGTGGAATAAGACATTGTATGCATTTTAGGAATTTATTTGCATATTTTTGGTCAAAAATAAGTATTTGACCCCCTGGACAAACAGCATTTCATATTTTGTAGAAAAGCCATTATTGGCCAGCACAGATGTCAAACAATTTTTATAGTTGTTGACAAGGTTTGTGCACATTTTGGCAGGGATGTTGGCCCACTCCTCCCTGCAGACAGCCTCCAAATCATTCAGGTCCTGAGGCTGTCGCCTTGCAACCCGAATTTTAAGCTCCCTCCAAAGATTTTCAATTGGATTCAGGTCTGGAGACTGGCTAAGCCACACCAGACCCTTGATGTACTTCTTCTTCAGCCACTCTTTTGTTGCTTTGGCAGTGCGCTTAGGGTAGTTGTCGTGCTTAAACACCCATCCTCGACCCATGTTCAGCTCTCTCACTGAGGGAAGGAGCTGTTGGTCCAGAATTCCACGGTATATGGCCCCGTCCATCCTCCCCTCAATGCAATGGAGTTGTGCCGTCCCCTTGGCTGAAAAGCACCACTGTGCTTGACGGTGGGAATGGTGTTCTTTGGGTTGTATTCTGTGTTCTTTGCCCTCCAAACACGGCAAGTTGAGTTGAGCCCAAAAGGTTCTATTTTGGTCTCATCAGACCACATCACCTTCTTCCAGGCCTCTTCTGAGTCATCGAGGTGGTCAATGGCGAACTTCAGGTGGGCCTGTACATGTGCCTTCTTGAGCAGGGGGACCTGCAGGACCTGCAGGATCGTGCGCTGCAGGATTTCAATCCATGACCGCATAATGTGTTACCAACTGTCTCTTTTGTAACTGTGGTCCCAGCTGCCTTCAGTTCATTAACCAGTTCCCCCCTTGTGATTCCTCACCGTTCGCATGATCAGGGACATCTCACGAGGCGAGACCTTGCATGGAGGCCCAGACCGAGGGAGGTTGGCGGCAGTGTGGTACTTCTTCCATTTCCTGATAACTGCACCGACAGTTGATCTTTTCTCTCAAAGTTGCTTTCCGATTCTCTTGTAGCCCATCCCAGCCTTGTGTAGGTCAACAATCCTGTCCCTGATGTCCTTAGACAGCTCTTTGGTCTTGCCCATGGTGGAGATGTTGGAATCTGGTTGTTTGGGAGTGGACAAGTACCTTTTATACAGGTAGTGAGGTGAGGCAGGTGTATTTGATGTAAATAATTAGTCGGGATTGGGGGTGTGTCTTAAAGAAAGACTAACTGGCTTGTGGGACCCAGAATACTTGCTGTTTGGTAAGGGGTCAAATACTTATTTTTCCTCATCAGATGGTTATCAATTGTTATAAATTCATATGATGTGATTTTCTGCAATTTTCTTTGTGATTCTGTCTCTCACTTTTAGAATGTATATACGATCAAAATTATAGATCGTTGCATTCTTTGTAAGTGGGCAAACCAGCAAAATCAGCGAGGGGTCAAATACTTATTTCCCCCACTGTAAATGGCCATTCAGAACCAAGAGATTCATTAGTTGCATTTGATATGGGCATTGCCTCTGATTTAGTCCAGTTAATTTTGTAACCAGATATTTGGGAAAAACTATCAATCAGAGGTCCAATTATTGGGAGAGTAGTTTGTGGGTTGCGTGAAACCAGCAAAATATCATCTGCATATAAAAATAATTTATTTTCCTGGTGACCAGCAATAGCCCCTTCAATATTTACACTGTTTCGTATAGCAATAGCTAGAGGTTCAAGGGCAATTGCAAATATGAGGGGAGAAAGCTGGCAACCGTGTTTTGTTCCTCTATATCAATAAAATGGAGAGGATATAACATGATTTTCAACACTGACACCATGGGATCCACATAAAATAGCATAAAACTAAATTTATCCAATATTTAAAATAAATAGTCCCATTCAACCCTGTTGAATGCCTTCTCTGCATCTAGAAAGAAACCCACTTCATGGTCCAAGCTATCTGCCTTTCCCCACAGTATATGGAGCACCTTCTAAAGTTTTCTGCAGATGATTGTCCCCTAATGAACCCTATTGGTCTTGATATATTATTTTAGGAAGTATGTTTTCAAGTCTATTTGACAGTATTTTGGCAAGTATCTTAGCATGTACATTTCCTAATGAAATGGGCCTATAACTCCCAAGAGCTGAGGATCTCTCCTTTTTTTGTGAATTATTGTGATCAAGCTTTTCCTCATACTTTGAGATAATTTGCCCTGTGTCAGTGCGCTACTAAAAACATCCAACAGACTTGGGGTGACTACATCAATAAATTATTCATAAAAATCCGAGGGATAACCATCATCTCCAGAGGCACTGCCTGATCTAAGGCATTTTATTGTGTCTTTTACCTCCTGTAACAAGATTTCTTTTTCTCGTAATTCCTTTTTGATGGAGAGATATGGGGAATTTCTAAGCTTGAAAAAAATTGCTCATACTGGTCTGTAAAATCTTCACCCTGTGTTGTATAAAGTTCCTGATAAAAGCCCCAAAATAGTTTGTTAATTTCTTTTATCCCTGTAATTAATTCATTTCGGGCACTAAAAACTGATATGATAATGTTTTGTGCACTGAGCTGATTAACCATAGGTGCCAACAGTTTTCCGCTCTTTCACCCTGTTCATAATAAAAATAGGGCGAATTCAGCTTTTTTTTGGAGGATGCTATTTATTTCAAATCTTATTGTGTTCATGTTATTCCAGGTAATTTGGTCTGGTTTTAAAATACAACAAGTATTTGCCACTAATGTGTCTGTTCCCCGCCACAAGATGTGAAATCGTGTCAAAATAAGCAATCTCTCGGTGTGACCTTGGGAGTGACGCAAAGGTCACCAAAATCGACTGGCGCCGGGGTATCACCCTAATACATGTTGACATGTAATTTGAAGGAAATTCGCCGATTCGTTCTTGAGAGGATTTGGGACGTCCGGACGGACGAACGGTCGTGAATACTATGTCCCCCGCCACGCGTTTGACAATGAAGTTTCAAATGTTTCAGCTTTTGCTCTAATTAAAGTAATATTTTAGACTGCTTCCTCTTTTGATATGAGCAAAACTGAATTTGTCGCCCTCTAAAGACTGCTTTAAATGCATCCCAGACAATGCCAGGATCAGAGACTGAGCGCTCATTGTATGTCCAGTATTCTTCCATTGTTGACATTATATAAGAACTTGACGCCTCATTTTGCAATAATAAGTCTTTATATGGCTAATGTATCTGAAAGAACAGTATTACTAATAAAAGCATTCTGGATACATGATACATGACGTACCCCCTATCTGTCTCCTGATCTATCCAGATAAGCGTCACTGACCTGATTAAAGTCTGCACCAAGAATAATATTATGGTTCCCAAGGATTCTTATGACATTACAAATTTTATGGAAAAAAAAATCAGGACTTAACGTACTAGGAGCATATATATTCATAATGGTGATTCTCTGGTTATCAAGTTTCGCATCAAGGTTTACCCATCTATCCTCCTGGTCAGTCAGGCTTTTATGGACAATTAGATTTATATTTCTGCTTACAAGGATATTTACACCTCTACTTGTATTGTTATAGGAACTTGAATATACTTGACCAATCCACCCCTTCTTAAATTTATCAGATTCCTCTTTACTTAAGTGGGTCTCCTGTATCTTAAAAATATCTAGTCCAATAGCTGATTATTTTCTCACGTTTGATAGGGTGATGACAACCAGAAATATTCCATGAGACCACCTTTACAAATCTGATTTATGATTCTTTTTTTCAATACTTTCTTCGGATGACCAATATTAGACATGCTAATTTGCCGACTACCTACCCTGATCATCATACTTAACAGCCAATCAAATTGAACATCATCCCAAATAACAAAAAAAGAAAATAAATACTGCACAAGAAGACAAAAGGAGATATGAACCTTCCCATCCCTACCCCTAACACCCACCCAATTCTCCCTACCAAGCAGAGATGGACAGGGCCGCTGACAGCCTTGGCCGGGCCCAGGACAAAATACTCTGAATGAGCCCCACCCCCACCTACTCACCCCAACCTCCAGTCCATAGACTGTATATAAAGATGGACGAAGCAACCGTGACGTCACCCATTAGTTTCAGCATACCATAAAGGAAGCCTTGATTTTGGCAATTTGAATTGCGCCATGTTGTCATTTTGAAACCGGATGTGATTTCTATTGGACGAGAGCGAGAATCAAGATCCGGGGAGGGACGTGAGAGGTGGATCAAGCAGGAAGGCGTTTTGACTCTGCAGCGCTTTGAGGGGTGAAATGCAACACAAAAAGAATTGCGTACATGAAAAATACTTTTTTTCTGAAGATGGTTTCTTCCTATTTAATAAGTTCTTACCATGCTGATCTATATTCGAGCATCAATTTTTCTGATAAGTTTGCCGTAAACCTTTTATTTGATATTATGTAAAAGCGGCGTGCAGTCATAATAAACAACAGAGATTGACAACTGCAGCGTGTGGACGAAGTCCCTCTAGCCCCTGCCCCCTGCAGATTTTGTTTCATGAATAGTAATTTATCTTGGAGCTGGAATAGGAATGTCGTCAGGAGACTTAACATTATCTGAAATTCTTCATAGGGCTAGCTAACATCAATTGTGCTTCGAGCAGGACAGATTGCAACAAAAAACGCCGAAATTAGTTCCTCTGCTAAATATATATATATTTAAATGCTTGGAAGCTAAATAGAATAATTATTCAGGCAACAATTTGTATCTTTCAAGGTATGAAGTATGGTAAATGGCATTTGATGATTGCACCATATTCCCTGGTTATAGATTTTCGCATGATTTTTAATGAAACTTGAAGCCTTCTTTTGTGTTGCAGATTGCTGAAGTAGACTTGGCAGGAAATGGACCAATGCCAATACTGTCCTCTATTTTTCGCTTTTTATTTTGTGTAAATACAAGCACTACTGTCGATTTTATAATGTCACAAAGACAACAAGGTCTTTGTTATAAATTGTGATTTTTTGATGTTATAGCCTCAATGAAGTTCTGCAAAATAATATGTATGGGTTATTTTCCATTGAAAACATGGAACACAAAAAAAATGTTACATGACATATAAAATATAAAAGTTGTCATGACTTCTTTTGTAAAAATTTGACACAAACTGTTTACATTTTGACAATCTGCAAAAAAGATGTAAAGACCGCAACGCTGCCCCTTATTCTTTTGCGACAGGTGCCAATAGTCAAGTCATTGATGAGATTGTGCAGTATGTTTCCCTGGGGTATAAATATGACGTGACACAGAGGCCATTTCTCTTTTCCACTCTTCAACATGGGAAAGACAAAGATAAACACCCTTCAAGTAAGGCAGATGTGTGTCGACCTTCACAAGTCAAGCAATGGCTACAAGAAAATAGCCACTCACCTCCACCTGCCCATATCTACTGTCAGAGGAATCATTAAGAAGTTTAAAACAACTGGAACAGTGGTAAACAAGCCTGGACGAGGACGCAAGGTTATTTTGCCACCACGCACAGTGAGGAGGATGGTAAGAGAAATAAAACGTTCTCCAAAGCTCACTGTTAAAGAATTGCAACAAATGGTAGCATCTTGGATTCACAAAGGGGTCTATTCTCCCATTAGCGCGCAAGTCTTTTTTTACGCGCTTCGAGTTAAGCGCTTTTGAGTTATGCGTATTCTCCCCCACTCGCTTCGATCACGCCCACAGCGCTTAACTTCAGAATGTAGGCGGCCTTATGAAAGAGGTGTGACTGATACAAAAGAGAGGCAGACTCTGTTCAAAGCTCATTGATTATGGCTATCAGGAAAACATGGAAAAAGGATTTTTTGATTAACCATGAAAACGCATTTGTGGTCCATGGAAAACGCAAACCAGACTTTAAATTTGAATATCGTCGGCCTGCTGATAAAACCTTGTATCTCCAAACTGATAAGAAACGAAAACTCGTATGTCCACTATTCTTACATGCAAAATGAAACATTTCTATTTTAAACTATATTTATCCATTTATATTATTATAACTATTATTATTATTTTATATTTATTTTTTATTTTCCTGTGAAGTTTGTCATTGTGAAGATACGAGGTTTTATATGCCGCTGTAATAGTAGGCCGTACCAATTACAAGACGTAATTCAGACATCTCTTTATTTATCCCCCGCCGCGCGATTAGCGCGAAGCGGGGGATATAGCATTGGGCTCCGTCCGTACGGACACATAAAATTGCGGCGGCAGGGAATATGTTCGTGACAAACACTTGTTATTTCTTACTCTAGCCACCATGGCATTAAAGATATGCAAACAAACAAATTGCCGCGATAATGAAATAATACATAAAGAATTTAGCGCTTCTCAATCAGCGCAATCAGATCATTGAAAATGTGCCCCTCCTACACTAGCCTGTTTGATCCGTGGAGGACAGGGAAGAAGACAAAGGGTACATTCTAGTCACACAAAGACAATCAAAGACAGTTTATATGATCTCATTTAGAAATTGCACACTTGAAAACTACTACGATGTCAGGGAGATGTAAGCGCAGTATCCCCAATTTAAAGCATAAATGGAGAGATCTGCGGGGCGCTGTAAAAGCCAGGTTCTCTGCACACCGGAGAAGTGTACACGCAACAGGTGGAGGGCATCCATCATCCCCTGTGCATTTCACTGCACTGGAGGAGGGGATGGCATCCACTCTTTCTGCAGTGGAAGTGCATGGAGAAGAACTTGAAGCACCAACGAACTGGGTCAGACACCTTGACACAGACCCCCCCTGGGATGTGAATGACATCACCAGCCACTCTCTGGAACGACCAAGATGCCAGGAGCGACAGAGCAGTTCTGACGTTGATGACCACGGGTACGCTTTGTGGATAATTGCTGCGGCTGGATAGCTGTTCATCCAGAAGTCTGCAAAGATAGATGATTGCCTCATGCACGGTCCAGGCGAAAGCGCTGGATGCACTCGATGTTTGTTTGTCCCAGGATGTCCAAACGAAGCCGATATATGCGTGTTCGTCTTCGAGCTCGGTGCGTTCCTCTTACTCTTTCCCAATCACGCAAGAGTGCAAGCAAATGCAGGACTGGCATTTTGGCTTTAGATTTTGAGACCATGGTAGAATGATGGTCTTATGTATACTTGTATTAATTAATTGTTTTGCGTTTGTAATTTAGCTGATTGGAGAAGAGGCTGATGTCATGTGATGATTTCATTTGATAAATTATTATGGCTTTGGGAAATGTAGTTTAGAAATAAGGAAGAACAATCGAATATTACATGTCTCAACCTTTACCATGTAAAATAAAATAAAAGTAATGTTAAAATTCGGCCTATAACCGACATCAAACGCAATATTCAATTTCGCCTAATGTTGGCGCTTGACCTTAATACAGCCCTCAAAAGCGCTTAACAGAAAAAGCGCGTTAGCCAGGGGGAGAATACGCGCAAGTGTTATTTGCATGAGAAACGCCCGGAAACGCCCCGATTTTGGCCTTGCTCCGCCCCAAGCGCGTAACTGCCTTCAAGGCGTGTAATGCACAGACTTAAGTCGAGGGGAGAATACGCGTAGGCTGAAAAGCGCGTAGCTACGCGCTTTTTTCGACTTAAGCGCATGGGAGAATAGACCCCAAAGTCTCCAAAACAACCATCAGCCGCTATCTACATGCCAACAAGCTGTTTGGGAGGCATGCACAGAAGAAACCTTTTCTCTCTCACAATCATAAATGCAAACGTTTGGAGTTCGCTAAGCGCCACTGGTACTTCAACTGGGACTGTGTGCTTTGGTCAGATGAGACCAAGATGGGGCTTTTTTGGCAACCAGCACTCTAAGTGGGTCTGGCAGAACACAAAAGATGAGTATGCAAAAAAGTACCTCATGCCCACTGTGAAGTATGGGGGAGGATCGGTGATGCTGCGGGCCTGTTTCTCTTCCAGAGGCCCTGGGAACCTTGTTAGGGTGCATGGGATCATGAACGCTTTGAAATACCGGGACATTTTTAATCAAAATCTGGTGGCCTCTGCCCGAAAGCTGAAGATGGGTCGTCACTGGGTCTTTCAGCAAGATATTGACCCTAAACGTGGCCAAATCTTCACAGAAATGGTTCACCAGACACAGACAAGCTCCTCCCATGGCCATCTCAGTCTCCAGACCTCAACCCCATTGAAAACCTATGGAATGAGCTGAAGAGGAGAGTGCAAAGGAGAGGGCCCAAGTCGCTGGATGATTTAGGGAGATTGTGCAAAGAGGAATGGCCAAAGATCCCTCCTTCTGTATCCTCCCATCTTGTGAAACATTATAGGATAAAGATTAGGTGCTGTTTTGTTAGCAAAGAGGGGGGTTGTACAAAGTACTAAGGCAAGACACGACAGGTGAATAGGGTAAAAATTTTAAATAATAGATATCATCATGAAACTTCCTCAGTTGTTTACTTGCAATAGTATAAAAAAAAAATTGTATTACAAGTTTTTGAAATTTTAATGTTTAAATATGCAAATAAGGTACGATCTCATTAAATATGTGCTAATTTGCATATATTTTAGGAAGATAAATCTAAACATGTGATAAAGTCAGGTGCAAAATTATTTTTTCATTTTGTTAACATATCAGATGAAAAAACAGTTACAGAGGTATTTAAGGATATCTGCTTTTATTACTGAAAAAATGAAAATATGCTGTCCATGGCCTCAAAAAATCAATTTTTGCCATATTTTTGGGAATAAAATGTCTCATAAATCAGGCTAGGGATGATATATTAACAAATCCCTCTGTAAATATCTTCAGAATACTGCTATGTGTATAATTGCGAAGTTTGGTATACATAGGTACTACAGAGGCGGAGAAGTTTGACTTGGAGTACGACAAAAAAACTAGTTTTGAGAAAAGGGCATTTTAAGATTTACATAGGGGAATTTAATGCATTTCTGTTGGAAACAATTGCTCTTAAACAGAAAAAAATCTTCAGGCCCTTATAAATTGTAATGTGGTATATTTTAAGCAAATGAAAACTGATCATTTAATAACATGACAGGCATCTAAGGCCTACAGCTGTAGTTATTCAACTAATAAACATATTAGCCTATACTGCACAAACTTGCAGACAAAACTCACATCAAACGCGACAACACTTCTACTCTCACTCTACAATCATGTAGATCAGTGGTCTTCAACGTCGTTCCTAGGGACCCACTGTGTATACTGATTTTTGTTCCAACCACAATTGTTATCACAGGATTTTAACAAGTTGTTAATGTCTTAATTAGTTGTTTTTCATACTTAGCATTGTTACTTACTGTTTTTAGCCAAATGTTTCATGGAAGCATCCATACATGCTATGAAGAATAAAATATCCTCGAAGATTGTGATTTTATTTCTATACTGCAAGAAATTTCCAGCATTGTAACATTTGAAACTGATCAATTTAGACTCTGAGGAACTCAGTAAACCCCAAATTGGGCTGAGGGACACAGCTGTTTCAAGTTCAAGTTCTTTCAAAAAACTTCAGGTGAATTAATTAGATTAACATAAAGCTGGTTTGACTCTTTACCATTTGCTTGTCGAATAAATTTGTCTTGATGTGCCAATTACTTTTCACCAAATAGGAGCCAAGTACATCTTTAATTTGATTAATTACATTGTTTTCTCTCATTTTATGTTGTTATTTCCAATGCATAGCAATGTAGGTATAGCATTTTTTTATTCTGGATGGTAAACATGGATATTTCTCTTATCTTGTGAATTAAGAGGGCAAATAACTGCTCTCAGCATTAAATACACATAATGAAGGCTAATGAACAGCTCGTGAAAATCCTGCGAATACAGCTGTGGTTAGAAGAAAAGCCAGCATACACAATGGGTCCCCAGGAATAACGCTGAAAACCACTGGTGTAGATGTAAAGATGCTTCATTTGCACTAGTGTCCCTTTTGCGATTACTGCACTCAAGCAATAAACTGCTGCAGAACCCATGATTTTCTGTATCAATGTTTATTGACCCGGCGCAGCACAATTAGGACAAAAGGCCATCAACTTTCATGCATTCGGCTGTTTAAGTGTCATACTCACGTTCCCATGCCGTATGTCAGCAACCATTCAACCAGCGCGTTTTTAAGAGACTCTCAGGCGGAATTGAAATACTTGTGCATGGAGGTTTATTAGTTTCACATGTGTTTCGGTGGAATTCGCCTCTAGTAACATGGAAATAATTATGACTCAAGACTTTTCACGCTTTTCTTTACTCAGGGGTTGAAAGCAATTGAATTGCATAAAAACGTTTCACATGGTCCTATTTGATTTAAACAACTTGAATGATCGTGGAACACATGCATTGCGTTGATTGACTAATTGTTGATTTACTAATTGCCGTCACGGGAACGCGAACATACCACCAAATCTCAAACAAACAAACATGATGGGCAGGAGGCGGATGATCACTGTGCCCAGTGTATGAGCATTCGGATTCTTATGAGCGCAGTTCTCTCCCCAAGTTGTAAAAGAGTCCCCTTTACACCTTTCCTTTATCTCATGGCGTTTTACACATAGGTTAAAGAAAAGTGGTTCGGAATTAGACGATAGGACGCGATTATTTAACAGTTAACTATTCGGACGCAGCCAAGGTTCCGCAGCAAGCTAAAGACGGAAGTGTCAGAGCGCACCACGTGATGCATCTGAGCGAATCACGTTGGCAGAAACCAGCAGTAGCCAATGAAATTTTTTCATTAGCTTTAAATCCCCCGATGAACTTTCACAATTTGTTACTGACAGCAAGAAAATGCCCTTATTTGGATTACACAGCGTTGTGCAGGAGAGTCAGAGCTTTACAACGGTACCGAACATGACAGACTTCAGTGAAGGGCAAGTACAGTTCGTTGCGTTGGAATGCTAACTTTTTGGTAAATTCAGAAGAAACTCACTGTCGCAAGTAGACAAAATGTAATAAAATAAACGTCTTAATATATAATTTTTATGTTTTCTTTATTGCAGTTTGAAAGAAGACATATTCAAGGAGTAAACTAGCCCAAAATCTCAAATTTGACCATTGCATGAAAAATCCATGTTTTTGCCTGCTGTGTCTCGCCTTAAACTCAAAAAAGTGCTATTTCATAAATGTTTAAGGGAAAGATACCCAAAAATGAAAATTCACTCATCATATATTCACCTCAAGGCTAATTAAAGGGTCGGTTAATTTCTTTTGTCCTCAAAAATGTTTTGGAGTTTTAAGGAAAAACAGAATTGAGTAGAAATCCAAATGAATGGTATCCAATGGTGGCCACTTTTTCAAGCTTAAAAGAGCAACGTTAAAAAAACATAAAATGGAGCTTTGATGGAAATTCTGATTCCACTTCATGTAGTATATTTCTCTTGTATTGGCATCAAGAGAAATCATGGCAGCTGCAAGGTTGTCACTACACATGGTACACTTCATATATTATATTTCTCTTGTATTGGCTTCAAGAGAAATGGTGCCAGCTGTCCGGTTGCCACTACACATAGTCCACTTCAAATATTATATTTCTCTTGTTTTGGCATCAAGAGAAATCATGGCAGCTGCAAGGTTATCGCTACACATGGTACACTTCATATAGTATATTTCTCTTGCATTGGCTTCAAGAGAAATGGTGCCAGCTGTTGGGTTGCCACTACACATAGTCCACTTCATATAGTATATTTCTCTTGTATTGGCATCAAGAGAAATCATGGCAGCTGCAAGGTTGTCACTATACATGATACACTCCATAGTATATTTCTCTTGTATTGGCCTCAAGAGAAATCATGCCAGCCTAGGGCTGTCACTACGCATAGTACACTCGTAATATATTTCTCTTGAATTGGTTTCAAGAGAAATTGTGCCAGCCATCGGGCTGTTACTACATGGAACACTTCACATAGTATATTTCTCTTGCATCGACATCAAGAGAGATAGTGCCAGCTGCCGGGCTGTCACTACATAATAGTATACTTCTCTTAGAGTATTTCTCTTGCATTGGCATCAAGAGAAATTGTGCCAGCCGCCGGGCTGCCACTACACATTGAACACTGCATAATTTATTCTGCATTCAAATTAGCCTATGCCCGGCATGGTTAGTAGCAGCTCCCTGCCTTCGGTTCCACGCTTGGACGGGCAGGGATCTCTCCGAACAGAGCCATGTCCCCAAACCCAATGTAAGCTGATATGCCTTCATGCTTTCAATAAATGTTCTCTTTTTGACAAAGTGGTCCTAACAGAAATATGTTTGTATGAATGATCTTGTCTCACAGTCATCAATGATCATGAATATAATAAGCTTGTAGGGATTTATCTGTTGGTGAGGAACATGCTTTTAACATTCAAAATTGTATTCCCTTTTAGGAAAGAATGAAGTTTCAGCTCCTCATTGTGAAGTTCCCTTTTCAACTTCTAAAGTGAAAAAAAAAAATCAATTTATAAAGCAGACTTTGGTGCATAATGCTAGAGTGCAGTGTATTTCATAGGGCATCATAGCAGCCCACGCTAAAGGCAATTTACTGCTGGACCTTGTGTTTTAGAGAAAGAAAAGCTGGGCATGCATCAATTGGTCCACAGGCCTATGGGGGCAAACTGGCTTTTTTCCAACCATTCTTGTGAACAATAACTTGCTGATGACTTGTGATGAAAAGCTTTGATGCCTTTAACTTTGTGACTGGTTAAAAATTTGCATCTTCTTTGAAGGCACACAAAATGGTCACAAGTCAGGCTGATGTTAATTGTACATTATGGTCTATCGAATCAAACAGAACCTTTTTTGAAAGGCATCATTGACCACGGAGAGACTTGCATGTCTGTATCTTTTACATTGGATCAATGTAATTGATTGATAAATTGACAACTGATTAAATACCTTTATGCAAATGAGAATATACCTGTTAGTGACCCTCACATTCTAACTTTGCCCTGAAGGGGCATGATCACAGTATGCAGATCTGGTGAATGCTTTGCTCATTACATGTGTGAAAAGTAGCTGTAGTCGGAATAATCCAGCTGTGAAATAGATCCCTCTAGGAAGTGATGGTGCACAAAGTCATTATGTTTTTGTGCTGTTACCTGTACTTTCCCTGAAAATCCCAGTCTTGAAAATGGCAACCGTGTGTTTGCCTCTTATACCTAAATTTTAACAGCAGAAAAGCATCTTCAACCTCCTTGAAGTCGTAAGGTTATTATGCGCTTTGAATGTAAAACATACCCGTCATCTAAAATTTGCCTTTCAACTGTTGCTTTCCAGTCCTCCTCTCATTGGAGGTGGTGGGGCTGGTGGTGTTTTAATACAAATACTGGCCACCATTAACATTGGTTGAGAGGGGGGAATGTAAATGTATTAGTGATGTACTTTTGTACATCAGTTTGCCTTCATTCATTTTGAATATGTGTCTGAATTGAAATATTACTGGAATTAAAAATATGCTGAGATTCCCCTACCTCCCACTTTTTTACGATTAACCGGGGTATATTTTTTTGCCTTGAGTTTCCAGCACCTCTTGGAATTATAAATCTGTATAGGATTTATTCTTAAACTGCCTCTTGTTGTGTTTTATGGCTCTGCACCTCAGAGCACTGTTAATATGTATCAGAATACCTGTACGACCAATCTCCACTCCATTTGCTGCTGCAGTGCTCCTGCTGCTCAGCTGAATTGTGTGTTCAGTCACTGGTGCTGGTTGCTGCATTCAGCCCTTATCTCCATTCTAATCATTCCTAAGAAAAGCACCCTTTTCATCACGTGCACTACACCTCAATTTGTCTGTTCAAGATTGCTTGCCTGCTGTAGTCCTGCACCCAATTGGGCTTCCATGGGAAGAGCTCTGTGCCAGGGAAATATGCGGGTTCTCTCAAAGCCAGCTGCTTCTTAATACCCCAGTTTCAAAATTGCACGGAAATTTTGCATGTTGTTGTTTGACATTGATGAGAAATTTTGTCTCATTTTCCAAATGTGGAACAGTGTGCTTTCGATACAAACGGGCAGAAATGAAATGAAATGTGTCCACTGTCCATTACTAAGAAATGAAACATACTTAACTCTCTTTTAATTTTGACAGTTTATGCTTACCATATATTAGAAGACTTTCCGCAGCCCACTAGCTGGAAAGATTTAAAAAAGAGCTTCCACGGTTTCAGAGGAGTCAAAATACAAGTTGAGAAAGTATAAGACCTGCTAAGTGTTTGTTCTGTTAAGGAACTCAGCAAATTGATTTCCCTTACTTCTAGATAAATAACAGTAAGGTTTCTGAGATGGCTTACGATTGCCTATGAGTGCGCGTAACCAATGTGCAAGCTTAGCGCATGGCAGTTCTGCCCATAGACTAAAAACTATTGTCAGCCAGTGGCTTGGTGAAAAGCATTTCAGCCCATGGAAGAGCAGTTTTTGGTTGCTGACATTTTGTAAAATCTATTAATTACTTCCTTTAAGGAATACAGTGCTGTGAAAAAGTATTTGCCCCCTTCCTGATTTCTTACTTTTTTGCACATTTTTCACACTTAAATGTTTCAGATCATCAAACAAATTTTGATATAAGACAAATATAACCCGAGTAAATACAAATGCAGTTTTTAAATGATGGTTTCATTTATCAAGGGGAAAAGGCTATCCAAACCTACCTGGCCCTATGTGAAAAAGTAATTGCCCCCTTGTTGAATCATGAATTAACGACATTTTTTGAGTCAAATTTCACTAGCCACTCCCAGACCTGATTACTGCCAGACCTGTTGAATCGAGATTTCACTCATATAGAACCTGTTTGACAAAGTGAAATAGGCTAAAAGATCTCAAAAAGCTACATGTCATGCTGTGAACTAAAGAAATTCAAGAACAGATGAGAAACAAAGAAATTGACATCTATCAGTCTGGAAAGGGTAGCAAAGCCATTTCTAAGGCTTTGGGACACCGGTGAATCACGATGAAAGCCATTATCCACAAATGGAGCAAACTTGGAACAGTGGTGAACCTTCCCAGGAGTGGCCGACCTACCAGAATTACTCTAAAAGCATATCGACGACTGATCCTGGAGGTCACAAAAGAACTCAGAACAACATCTAAAAAACTGCAGGCCTCACTTGCCTCATTTAAAGTCAGTATTCATGATTCAACAATAAGAAAGAGACTTTGCAAAAATGGCATCTATGGGAAGGTTCCAAGGCTACTACTGACTACTGCTGACCTAAAAGAACACCAGGGCTTGTCTCATATTTGCCAAAATACATGTTGATGATCCCCAAGACTTTTGGAAAAATATTCTGTAGACTGATGAGACTAAAGTTGAACTTTTTGGAAGGTGTGCGTCCCGTTACTTCAGGCGTAAAACTAACATATCATTTCATAAGAAGAACATCATACCTAAAGTCAAACATGGTAGTGGTAGAGTGATGGTTTGGGGCTGCTTTGCTGCTAAAGGACCTGGACTACTTGTTGTAATTGATGGAACTATGAATTCTGCTCTCAACTAGAAAATCCTGAAGGAGAATGTCCAACCATCAGTAGGTGACCTAAAGCTCAAGCGCACTTGGGTTATGCAGCAGGACAATTATCCAAAACACAGTACCATGCCCACCTCTGAATGGCTTAAAAAAACAAACTGAACGTTTTGGAGTGGCCTAAGCAAAGTCCGATTTTGATGCTAATGGCATGCCCTTAAACAGGCCGTTCATGCTCAAAAACCCTTCAGTGTGGCTTATTTAAAACATGCTGCACAGAATAGTGGGCCACAAGTCCTCCACAGCGATGTGAAAGACTCATTGCCAGTTATTGCAAACACTTGATTGCAGTTGTTGTCGCAGAGGGTGGCACAACCAGTTATTGGGTTTAGGGGGCTATTACTTTTTCACAAAGGGCCAGGTAGGTTTGGATAGCCTTTTCCCCTTGATAAATTAAACCATCATTTAAAAACTGCATTTTGTATTTACTCAGGTTGTCTTTGTCTAATATTAAAATTTATTACGTGCTCTGAAAAATTTAAGTGTGACAAAAATGCAAAAAAATAAGAAATCAGGAAGGGGGCAAATACTTTTTTCACGGCACTGTATGTCTAAAACTACCTTGTGAATATGTAATGGATGCAAAGGTGGATAGTAGTTGACAATTTTTAGAAAATGGACATGATGAATGAATAGCACCAGTGGAATGGATTAGGAATTCAGCCTCGCTTAGAAATGCTGTATTCAAAAACACAAAATTTGAGCAGTAAAGTTGTCTTTCTGACAGACCATGGATCCAGGGTGCAGACAGAGAATCATTTAACAAGCTTTGATGAATGATCAGGTGAAGTCATAAAGTCTTATTTGTAACCAGTCAATGGGGATGCACCACAGAGACGAATATCACAATCAGGGTTAATAGCCAGGCAGAGAGATGTAAAGCTGCGTTTTCATCAAATGTGAAACAAATTTTTTGCGGGGAGAGATTACATTCAAAGTAAATGGAAAGATGCGAATACATGTGAGAAGATGCTGGTTTGCGCTGGGTGACACGTATCTCGTGGGAGATGCGACTCAAATGGCGCAATCTGTGCGCATGAACACAAAAAATTAGTGTTTCTTTCTAACTGAAATTATCAATCTTTTCCAAAAATTGGCACAAGTAGAGCACTGTTCTGAAAACCATGAATAAAAATTTAAAACTGAAATAGTGCTTGTGTTCTATGCTCAGTAATTATATTATTGTCACTTCGGTTTTATTGTTTTTAGTGGGGGAAAGGAATACAGCCTGACTGCTATGATCTCGTACTGAGTTAAGATCACATATCGAAAATAAACGTGTAAAGTATCTTGCATTGTTGTCCATGCATGTTAATCCAAAAATTTTAAGCAGCAATAGGGTGTATTAATAGGTACACGCTATCCATCGTTTCTCTTCCCAATGATGCAGGCAGAAGAAATAAATGAGCAATCGTGGTATTTCATTCCAACTTCATAAGTTTGAATCATCTGATGTAGTAATGTTTTAAAATTCCTTTCAAGTTCGCTAATGGTAATAATTTGCGAATGCCCTAGCTAGCCAGCTAACTCATATTCGTAATGCTTAATATAGACATAAGCGAAGCAGAAAACATGCCTGAAACAGCAAAGTAAAATGCAACATTTACGCATCATGCAGATATAGGATAGAGGCTTCTTTATTTCAATTTTAAAGGTGAGGAGATGAGCTCATTTGATTGGTGACGATTTAAATCGGCTGTGTAAAGGCTGTGTGAGTGTGTAAACCCACTCGCACCTTCTCTCCTCCCTCTTTGCTGTCCCTCCTGCCGGCACAAGTGGCAGAGGCGGCACAGAAGAGTACTTGCACCGGGCTGCACCAATCTTTACCTCTTGAGACCCCGCATCCTCAAAGGAGGACATTACATTTTTGCTGTTCTGCACCATGATACTTCATTTGTAAGAATGTTGACCAATTGTCCTCATCTGGGGGCCCTGCCTGCACCACCTAGTGGTCTCATAACGAAATTACACTCATTTGGGAAAAAACAAGATGGCAGGAATCACAGCAAAAGTTTTCTACGGCAGCTCCCGACAGACATATGGACAAGGTAAAAATCCTTCTTGAATTTTATGATTGAAACTAGTATATTCATGCACAATAACGTCTGTAGCTTCACTTGACATGCTTATTTGATAAATTTGAGTAATATAAGCAAGCTACAACGTCTGTAAACATGATGTACTTCTTTGAGGACGTCAGGTCTAGCTTCACTGCAAAAACGTAAAATTTTTCAAAGAACATTCATTTTATTTTTTGTATTTTTAGCCAAAATATTTAGTCAATATGTCTAATTTCTAGTCAAAATAAGTCTTATTACACTTAAAATAAGACTCATCCTCAAAAAGTAACTTCTTTTTAGACAATTACCACTTGTTACAAGCTAATTTTCACTGCAAAGAAGTAGAATAATCTGCCAGTGAAGCAAGTTTTTACTTCCTATTACAAAGGAAATACATGCATTTTTATGCATTTTTTGTGCATTTTTATCATCACAGGGAGAATGTCCTTTTCGAGAGCTGAACGATTGCTGAATGCAATCGCAGATGACTCTGAGATTGAAGATTTGTCAGATGGTGAAGAGAATGATCCTGCTGTGGGGGAAATTGTTCCATGTGAAGCATCTGTGGTGCAACCTGATGATTCTGATCCATGTGAAGCAACTGTGGAGCAACCTGATGATTCTGATTCAGATTCAGATTATCAGCCTGATGCTGCTCTCATAAGTGAAGATACTGACAGCGATACAAGTGAGCCACAACATAAACGACAGCATCTTGAGAATGATGGTGAGATATGACCTAATGCCCATGTTTTTACTCTGTAGCACTTTATTTCGTTCAAAATGTTAAGTATATTTCAAATAAAATGTTTTATATTTTCATTATTAGAACCTGACCAGAATGTGCAAGGACGTAGGGCAAGACCAAGAAATGGAAACAGAGAGTACTGGAAGTCTGCTCCATTCAACCCTATCTTAGTCCCATTTCAGGGAGCTGATGAACAACAAGACGAGAGAGCAGATTTGTCGCCGGTGGAGTACATGGAGCAGTACATTGACACAGAACTAATGAAACTCCTTGCCGACTGTACAAATTCTATGTCATTAGCTAAAAGTGGGAGATCTCTCAACACATCGGTTAAAGAGATGTACCACTTTTTTGGAGCATCCATCTTGATGTCCTGCATCGCTTACCCACAAACCCGCATGTTCTGGTCCACTGGCCTGAGAATCCCTGCCATTAGTGACACAATGAGAAGTGACCGTTTCTTCAAGCTGAGGAGCCATCTGAAGGTAGTAATTGATGACGATGTTCCCGAAGACAGGAAAACCGACAAATTCTGGAAGGTGAGGCCTTTCATGAATCGCATACTCAAAGGCTGCCACGCTCAGGCTCGACCAGAATCCGTCTCAATAGATGAGCAGATGATACCATTCACTGGAGCCTGTCCATTCCGCCAGTATGTGCCGCTAAAGCCAAATCCAGTCGGCATGAAGAACTTTGTCCTGGCATCAGCAGATGGCATCGTTCTGGACTTTGAAGTGTACCAAGGTTCAAAGTCACTGGCTGCACAAGTTCCGGACGCAGAAGGATTGGGTTTGGGAGCCCTGGTCCTTAAACGGCTGACAAAAACAGTGTATCCTGGTACAAAGGTGTACTGCGACAGGTTCTTCACCACCACATCAGCTGTGGACTCCATGCTGGAGAAGCAGGTATATACAGTATTTTATATAGTTTCCCAGGTACATTTGAGCTTGTTATTATTATGTTTTGCTTTTTTGGTTTCACAGCAGCAAATAATAACATTCATCAATCTGTCCATCTGTTGGTCAATAGGTGTGTCGGTCTGGCTCAGGGTGCAGATTTACCCTGTTTTCTGTCAAGATGGCTGCCATGGAAAATCACCCTTGCTACATCACTTTGAGATTATCTTATTGATTTTGTTTTTAGGTGTATCTAACTGGTACAGTCATGAAGAACAGGATCCCAAAAGCAATGCAGAAGCTGCCAAGTGACAAGATCATGAAGCAGCAAGGCAGAGGTACCTCTGCATCAGTAGTCAGGGGGGATGGGAAATTGAGTGTTGTGAAATGGTTTGACAACAAGCCAGTCCTGATGCTCTCTGCTGTCCACGCTAAGGAGCCAGAGGATACCTGCCAGCGTTGGTCCAAGAAAGACAAATGCTACATAACCGTCAGACGACCAAATGTTGTACAGGAGTACAATGCAAAGATGGGTGGGGTAGACTTATCAGACAGAATGATGAGCTACTACAGGATGAGTGTGCGAACAAAGAAGTGGACGATTCGCATGCTTATGCACTTTATGGATCTGGCTCTGGCCAACAGCTGGCTGCTGTATCGCAGAGATTATCAAGAAAATGGTACCCCAAGAAAGGCTATCATGACGTTCCTTGCGTTCCGCATGGACGTGGCTCAGATGTTCCTCAACAAGTGTGATGTCACGCATGCAGAGGAAGAGAGTGCATGCTGTCCACAACCTGGCCAAAGATCCCTGGTCACTCCAGTCCCCCACATCTCAGCACGCACAACCTCTGCTGCTCATCTTTCGGAAGTTGTCGATCTCAAGAACCCAATGCGTTGCAGACAACAAGGCTACCCGGGGAAATCCCGTGTGCGCTGTACGACATGCAGTGTGTTCCTCTGCCTGCAAAGTAGGCGCAACTGCTATGAAGCCTTTAACAGAGGCTAGTAGAACTATTTGAATGACTGTTTGTTTGAGTTTGCTATGACACGTTCATAATGATGTTCATGAATTTTGCACTTTTCTATGCAAAGCCTTTCACAGAGGCCAGTAGGAGTACTTGAATGAACGACTGAGTTCGCTATGACACGTTCATAATGATTTTCATGAACTTTGCACTTTTCTATACAAAGCCTTTCACACAGGCCAGTGGGAGTACTTGAATTAACGCCTGAGTTCGCTTTGACATGTTCATTACGACATTCAAAAACTTTGCACTTTTTCATGCAAAAGCTGCACACTTTTATCTGCACTTTTGTGTTTGTTGACAGTTTGAAATAAACTTTTGTACTTTGTTAACACAATGGTGTCTTCATTGTTAACCAATGGTGTCTTCACTGCTTTCTGTCCAGACTTTCATACAGAAAGTCTGGACAGAAAGCAGTGTAAACGTACATACTGTGAAACACAGATGTAAATAATACATTGATTGAATGGTCGTTATTATCATACAGTAAGATAGACCCAGTGCCCTCATTTGAGGACATTGGTTTTTGAGATAACCACTTATTGTAGAAAGCTAAAATTTCATGTTTAGGCTAATTGGGTCCCTCTGATCCCAAATAGCAAGGAAAAAATGTATATGGAAAGACAGACCCATTGTCCTCATATGAGGGCATTGGTTTTGATATAGTTCAAGAGCACATAGAAAGCTAAAATTTAATTTCAACAAAAATTAGGTCCTACTAATCCCAAATAGTAAGGAGACATAAAAAATGCACATCAAACAAAAACCCGGGTCTCAGGAGGTTAAACACTGCCCAAACCCTAGTCCTAACTGTAACCTTAATGCTAACGTTTAAAATGCTATCCTCCCCGTTACACTGCATGCTTTCTAATCCAAATACTGTCAAGCAAACTATTGTGTGAATTTATAGTGCCGTATTCTAAATTCTGTGTAAAATAATAACACGTAGATTATTTTTGAAAATGCGCAGACCCGCATACCACGCTCCAGGCAAATAAACGTGCATAGGAAAGAGGTAGTTGTAAAAATGTTAATAGCGTTATAAGTGAAACGCGTCATTTGCCCCAATAATTAGCAACTTTTTACCCAATGAGAATATGTTGCGATCATTTAAATGTCGAGCCGTTCAAGTTTGTTTACCCTAAACTGTCATGGATGAAAGTTCAAAAAGGACGCGAAAGCCCAACTGGAGCCTCGACCAGTTACTGCTGCTGGGCCAGTTGGTGTTGGAGCGAAAGCATGTAGCCTAATCAGAGGGAAATTTGGCTCGGGGATGAACAGCAAATCCAAGCGGTATGCGTGGGATACTATCAGCCTACAGAGCAATGCTGCGTTACCCTCGGTGTCTCGGATGGCTGCTAGAAGCGGTGGTATGTGCTGCAATCGCAGGGGCGGTCCAAGATCGCAGTCTATAGGAAGACCTACTAAGCTTGGTTTTTAATTTATACCCTAAAATTTAAATGTGCATACAAAATATGACATAGATCATCATAATAATACCAGCCTATTAAATATAACCCTCGCTCAATACCGTAATAAAATAATTCATGCATAGCAGGAGGAGGTACAGCACCAAAGCCACTGTCCCCGTGCAAGCGGTGTTCCACAGGTTCATAATGCCTGTCAAAAAAATTGGCATAGCTGCTTCCCATTAAAATGAGAGAGTCGTACGTGAATCCTGTCCATTTCGCATCAATGTCCAAAATATTGTATTCGGCATCAAATAGCCTACTATCTGGGTTTTGATGGAACAAGCTTTTTTTCTGTTTACAAATACCTCTTCATCTTGGGTTGGAGAAATAATTCGAATATGGGTCCCGTCAATAGCACCGATGATACCGGACATGCCTGAGATGTGCAAGAATTGAAGTTTGATTCTTTGTTGTTGGCGAATGTCCATTAGAACCGGATAAACTGTCGGATGATATGGAGCTCACAGAGTGTATTGATTGTTTGTTGAATTGGGCGACTGACAGATGATTGTGAAATTCCTAATTGTCAGCGTTGCAAAGTTGCATTTTTTCCAGTGGCCAAGTATATAAGTATTGCCAAGCATTTTATTTCGGGGGCATATTGGGTTGTTTCTGATGGTTGGAGACATAATTCTCTCCATCACCAAGTCAACAACAAATAAAATCCTTTCAAGGTCGTTCCAATAGCTTTTCAACAACTGCGCATCATTCAGAATTTCCAAGTCATTCCGTCTTTCAACAGCAGCAGCCATCTTCCGATTCTTTGTGAATAGCTTTAGCGAGTTAGGAGTCCTCTTGACTATTTTTAACCTCTCCCACACTTAGGAGCTACTTTTAGGTCTAAAATGCTTTTTAAATAACTCTCAGAAAAATAATTAGGAGTCCTAAATTTACAACTGACACGCCCATTTTTTTTTAGGAGTTCCTCCTATATCCGGCAGTTAGGACCTACTTTTAGCGCTAAGATGCTTTGTGAATACGGGCCCAGGAGTGCTAATAATTACGGAGGGCAATGTATCGTGAAAAGACGTCTTTACGAGTCCAATTTGAATGTCGGCTTATGGACACTTGGATTATGCCACCCGAGCAGTATGGAGGTATTTTGTGGTTTTTAAATGTTGTTTTTGACGTTTGAAAAAGTGGTCTCCATTGATTTCAATGGATTTTGATTTGTGTTTAATGCTGTTTTTCTTTGTAAATCCAAAAGTGTTTTGAGGAATAAAAAAAATTCATTGATCCTTCGATTAGTCTTGGGGTGAGTACAATCAACCAACATTTTGTACTATTTTCAGGGTGATTAGGACAACTCATTAATTCAGATTATTACACGGCTATGTTGAATATTCTCTTTTGATGGGTAAATCACAGCATTCTGTGCTCTGATATTTCTTGATAACAGACTGTTGCTATGCTTACAATTCTGTGTCCATAGCAATGTATGACTTTTTATTTGTGAAAGCAATAAACTTATTTGTTTCAAAATCATACAAAAAATAATATTCTATGTCAACTAGTTTACTTCCTTGGTAAGTAGCCACGTAATAAGCGGGATAATGTTCAGTGAGTTGGTCATTTTTGGTCATTATTGCAGAAAACCCCCTCAGGGTGATCAAGTCTGCGTCTGAATAGTCTTTTTTTGTTAAGGAAAGTTCCTAACTCCGAGGAAATGATCCGGAAGTACTTACGTGGCAGCCATGATAAATGATGTGTGTTCGAATTAATTAAATTTAAAGGAAAGGTGCTTCAATACTTCCTAATTAATTACCTTTAGCATAGGGTACACGAAACCATCCTTTTCGAAAAGAAAGAAGTTTTCCACGGAGTAGTCCATCCAGCCAATCACAAAAACAAACATGACGGGCAAGAGTTGCATGATGACGATGCTTAGCGTAAGTGAGTTTTGGATTCTCTAATTATCGCAGTTCTCTGCCTAAGCCTGTACCTCATGACATTTTACACAGACGAATTAGGCAATGAGACAAATGTTGTTTAACTACTTGGAGGCAGCCTAAGACACTTCCATTTCGTGTCAAGGTTGTTGTGTTCTGTGGGTTTTCGTGTTTTTGGTTAGGTTTTTGTCCGTGGTCTTTCGTGTTTTGAGTCAGGGTTGTGTTCTGTTTTTAATATTAGTTTTTATTATTATTGTGATGTCTGTTTTCGTTTCTCGGGTTTAGTGTTTCCACATTTTGTATCTTTCCCATGTTATTCCGGTCCATGTCTTACCCTTGTATGGTATTTTGTTTTTTCCCCTGTCACGTCATTAGTTCGTTGCCGTTTCTGTCCTAATAGATCGTTTCACTATTTTGGGTGATTTAATGGATTCTAGGTTTCAGCCTTCCTTCCGATCTCGTTTGCTTACTTCACCTTACTTTTCTATCTTACTAACCGTACTAACAGTTTGTAGTTTTTCTAGAATTTGCTAACCAATACTAACATTGTATATAAGACTAACGTACTAACGAGCACTCGGGATTGTACAGCTGCACTTACTAATTGACTAACGACCTCTCCGCATTTCGCCCTGTTCAAGTCTCCGCCTCTCGCCTTCGCCTAATCTCCGAAATCTTCTCTTCTGTCCTGCCTCTCACTCTGTGCACTTAGAAGTCCTTATTCAGTCTATTTATCCCGTCTATGGGAAAGTCTTGTGATCCTTATCCGTGTGTTGGTGTTTCCTGTTTCATGTAATTAGGTTTCCCTCGTGTTCTACCCCTTGTGATTTATATTATTTTCTGCACCTGTGTCTGAGTGTTTCCCCTTCCTTTATATTCCGGCTCAGCGGATGCTGAGGCAGACTTGACTTCAGTGCAGAGCAGTCCTGACTTAACATCAGACCAGTTCAAATCAGTCCAGACCGGCAGACGTTTCTTGGATTTTTCTGCGCCAGCTGCGCCTCCCGACCCTTCGGTGCCAGCTGTGCCCCCGAGCCATCTGCGCCTCCCGAGCCCTCTGCGTCCGAGTGTCCCTGTTCGTCCTGAGTCTGCCATCCGCGCCAGCTGTGCCTCCCGAGCCTGCCATCTGCGCCAGCTTTGCCTCCCGAGCCTGCCATCTGCACCAGCTGTGCCCCTGAGCCATCTGCCCCAGCTGCGCCTCCCGAGCCCTCTGCGTCCGAGTGTCCCTGTTCGTCCTGAGTCTGCCATCCGCGCCAGCTGTGCCTCCCGAGCCTGCCATCTGCGCCAGCTATGCCTCCCGAGCCTGCCATCTGCGCCAGCTGTGCCTCCCGAGCCTGCCATCTACACCAGCGCTGCCTCCCGAGCCCTCAGCGTTCCCGAGTGCCCTAGTTCGTGTACCCTCCTAGTGTTCCCGAGTGCCCCAGTTCGTGTACCTTCCTAGTGTTCTCGAGTGCCCCAGTTTGTGTACCCTTTCTGTGTTCCCGAGATCCCCAGTTTTTTGTAGTTTGCCAGTCCCTGAGTTGTAATCTTTTCAGTGCTTGTGCACTGTGATAATTTTGGCCTGTTTGCCACGTTATCGTGTTTCCCGAGTTTTGAGTTTAATTATTAAAATCTGGCTTTCAATTGGTGTCTCTCCCCCCCTGTTCTCCTTGTGTGTGTATATTTCTGTGACAAAGGTCCTGATTGCTGTTTTTGGATTTTCATTCACCTCGCTGTACATTATCCGCAATGAGTTCAATACCACTTCCTTTTAATTTTAATCTCTCTCTCTCTCATCTATTACAGGCTTTTAAGGAAAATGGAAAACAACTGTCTTCACCCACGTGGATTTAAACCACTGTTCTGTGTTGCTGTGAGGTTTTTTATATTCATTTATGAAAAAAAAGAAATAATAAATTATTTAATTTTATTCAGTCGAGAAATGAATATTTAAATAAACAATGGATTTGGAATGAACTACATTGTTCTTGTTTTTTACGCATCAAGCTATCGCTGTCCTTAGATGCTCTGATCTGTCTTGTGCCTCCGCTGTGTGTCTGCAGCCTGAAGAAAGGTTGGAAACCGCTGAAATGTAAACAAAAGACTTTAAAGCTGAAAGTAAATAGTTTATGGAATTCTGACTTTTCAGCTGCATCATGACCAACTCTGTTCCGCTTCAAGCCAGCTGTAAAAAAAAAAAAAAAGGGTGAACTGGAGTCAATGAGGTTGATTCATCTCTCTCTATGGCTTTGTGCGTATCTAGGTGAATGCAGTGCATGCTGAGAAAATAGCTTTATGGTGGAGCAAACATGGTAGGCCGCATTGGCAGACTGCTGCAGCTGTTGAATGCTTACTGCTCACCGTCAGTGTCTCCCCCTGTCCGAACTGTACAACGTTGACCTCGCCAAGTAGTGAAATGCTACTTTTCGTAGCTCTCTGCTCATTTCTGTGCACTGTGTCTTTGCTAGCCAAATAGCTAATAATAGCAAGCTGCAAGATATTGTTAACACATGTTGTGATATTATTCACGGCTCCCTTTTTATTTGTGATTTTATTAGCTAGTTAGCTTGCACACTCACAGTGCACGGAACATGTTCAAAATTGGTCAAACTTGAGTTTTGAAATTGCAATCACTGCAGATGACACAGTTAATAGCTAGCTGACGTTAACTATTGAACTACTCAGTGAGTATGGTAAAGTTATGTCTGCTGGCTCAGCAAGGATGGCAGTTACGGTAATTTTGATACCAGTATTTTGCCTGTTTTAGATACGATCGTAAATATATCTAGGTAGTGCGGACAGTTGCTTGTATATACAGGAATTGGAGCTCTGTGCTTTTCAATTTTTTATTGTAAAGTGTTCTCATGGACCTGCCCTGCGTAAAGACCGGTCTTTGCTGCCCGAAATATGCCCTCTTGGAGCTGGTTCGAGCGACTGTGCAAACGGCGATACCGAAAATTCTTTCACTGAGTTTGACGCAGAAGAATTAGATCTATTTGTCTCACAGTTGTATCAATCCTACTCCGAACGATGATCATGCTGAGGCCAGGAAAAAGTCCTGCAGAGGGCAGAATGGAACTGCAATACTGCTATGCCACAATTTTGCTGAGCCATTTGAGTTAATGGTTTGGTCCAACGGCAATTTTAGCTAAGGCATCTCTTACATACTACTGCCTTGACCTCAAAGATAGTGGGTCCAATCTACGAAATGGAGATGCCAGACTAAAGAGGAGAGTTCGCTGAGCAAAATATGTCAAAAGTGTGTATGTAATGGCAAAAATGTGGGAACAAGAGTAAGTTGTAAAACTTTTTTTCAGTTTTCCAACCGGAATTTTCTGTCTCATTTAATGTAGTTAATAAAGAATCGATTTATGCTCCTGTCGCTTTTCGGCTCATACTGCCAAAATCGTCTGTCCAATTGCTTGCATAGTTACCTTTTCGTGACCAGCACAACTTGGATATAAGAATATTTATGTGGAGTGAAAATTGTGGGACATAGAGCAAGTTTAAGAGAAGACTTCTTAACGATTTTACAGCTGTTCACCCCTCTAACTGTGAGGTCACCACACTAAGTTCCCAGAATGTATTGTAACAGAAATGATTTTAGAAAATTATAGAAGTTATGAAAATTTTGAACAGAGAAGAATTATATGAGCTTAACTTAACATTTCGCAGTTTGAATGATATTTCCAGCTAAAAGTATGACAGAGTAAAAAAAAATTGCTGAATGTACTGAATCTGCAAAAAAATGGCTTGATTTAATGGGACCCCAGAAATGACTTAAAATTAAATATCTCAAAAACTAAAAAGAAAATCAAGAATATGTACAGGTGTAAGGTAATTTTGTCAAGCTGAATTTTTTAAAGTTTGAACAGAATCAATAGCTTAAATGGTGTAGGAGGAGTTCATCGGCTAAATTTAGGTGGAAGAGGAAGAAGAAGAAGTAGTAAGGGAATAGAGTGTGCTGCTTCTGCTGAAGCAAGCACATCATTTGACTGATTCTGATACAAACCATGACCAAATAAACACAAAATGATCATCCAGTATGGTGCTGACAAAGATACTAAGGATTCCGGGCAGGATCAGTTTTACCGATCTGGCCCAGTTCCGGGCCAGATCCAGTACAGTGCCGATCCAGGTCGGGTACACCTTTGGAAAAATGACGAGAAATCATTGTATCTGTTTTTTGGCGCTGGCCCAGTGCTGGCCCGGAAGTGGAAAAACGGATACCTGCCAGCATTGGCCCTTACTGCCAAAAGACACCGGCCCAGATTCGTTTGCCAGATCCGGGCCGAAAGCTATGGTGGCTCTGGGCCAGATCTGGCCCGGATTAATTTTGCTGTCTAAGCTCTTTTGTGAGTTCACTCACAGCTTTCGGTATTAATTGATTTTTATCACCCCCTTAGCACCGATGCTTCAAGAGAAGAGGGATCACTCGGGAGGCAAGTAAATGATGAGAAACCCAATGCAAAGATGAAAAAACTGAAGGAGATGTTATGCCCCATCTTTGTTTATTTGCGATAGAGGATACACCGGAAGGCCTAGAAATCACTTATGACTATGGAGGAGTTGACTTGCCGTGGCGTTCTTGCCGTGGTCATGAGCTATACAAGGTAGAGTGCCAATGATTATTATTGGATAATGAAAGTATTTTTAATATTGAGTAATGTTCAATACTAAGAATCTTTCTCTCTGCCCCCTGTGGCTCCAGCTACAGATTTGACTGATTGAATTTGACCCAGCAACCCTCAAGAGTTTCGCCAATACATTTGGACATTTTGCTTGACCCTTATGAAGTGCTTTTACATGACCTGAAGCGAGATTCTGTACAATGAGAACTGCTGATCTTCTTTCCTCTTTTTTCCTTCTTTGTTCCTCTTTTTCCACGTTTACCTCAGCCCATGGCGCTAACTACAGTCCGGGAGGTCCAAGTCATCTGTGCCACCACCCCTCCAGTCCATAAACTCGTGCACTTAGCTTGAGACACATGAAATTCTTCAATTTGACCTGAAGTGAGTCTCTTACTGCCACTAATGTGACTAAGCAGAGGGCCATGCTTCTTTAATGTTTGTGTTTGTGTTTGTGCGTGTTGGGTCATAGTATAGGGGACCATAATTTGGTATAGGAGGACCCAATATGCCTTTCAGTGAAGTACTATACATCACAGCACAGCTTTTATTGACTTGAATTATCGGGCTGCATAAAAAGATGAGCCTGGATATCCATCACTGCTTGCAAGATATCCTTTGTGCTCAGACTGCTATGAGATGTCGATTCATTGCATATTTATCAACATATGCCATTCAGATACCCTTGTACAATCAAAATGAACAAGTTTTTTTTATCAACTGCTATATTTTATCTGAAAGGACAACGTTAATATTGTGAGACGGGGTGAAAGTTCTAGCCAAGTATCTTAAGGTAACTGACGTGAAATTGTAGATCATTTATGAAAGTTTTGAAGTTTTTACGTGGCAAATGTGTGAAATTTTGTTTGTTAAACTCTCTGAAGTAGATGATCTATATTGTAAACTGTCTGTCCCTCTCTTTCTCCCTGTATGTTCTTCCCTTTCTGTCGCCTTAAGCTCAAGGCTCTAACTTCAGTCCAGGACGCCCAAGTCATATGTACCACGACCCTTACTAATGAGGTCCGTCTATACTTGGCTCAATACTCATGAAGTTCTTTAATTCAGTGATTCTCAACTGGTGGGTCGCGACCCAAAAGTGGGTCGCGGACCCGTTTTCATTGGGTCGCAGGCCTTTGCTGGGTCAATAAAAAAATCTGTGCTTTTATTTTGAAGAGGATTTTTTTTATGCAGCGGGGTGCCGTCTATTCACACTCCTTAACACTAGGGGCTCTAATTTCGTAGACCAGGCGCAGGCGCGGCGAATGGGGGATGCGCCGCGCCAACGGCGTGTGTCCAGGCGTATGTTGCAATTTCGTGCCCGGCCTAGCCTGGCGCAAGTACTCCTCTGTCCCGCCTCTGCCCCTCCTTCCAGCGCAAGTTGGCAAAGAAGGCGTGTTTGGGTATAACACAGCCGAGTCAAATATTGCTCATTGGCAAGAGAAACGATGCATAGCGTGTTCCTATTATTACAGCCTGTTGCTGTTTAAAATTTTGGGATTAACATGCACTGACAATAATGCAAGATACGTTACACATTTATTATCAATATGTGATCTTAACTCAGTACGAGATCATAGCAATCAGGCTGTATTCTTTCCCCCACTAAAAACGATAAAACCTAAGTGACAATAATAGTAGCCTAGTATTAAGCTGCTTGCACACTGAACGCGAAACAAATTTTTCGCTCGACAGATTGCGTTGAAAGCAATGTCTTGTGTCCGAAAGTCTGACAGGGTTTTAATATATCTCCGTGTCCGACAGTCTATTATTGTTTTTAATTTCTTCAAATCTACTGACTCTTTTAGATATTAAACGTGACTGTTTTGATAAGAGGGCTCAGTTCTTCAAGATGAGTACCGAGAATTTCAATCAATGTTTCTGTTTAAGCTCTGCTCAGTAAAGCGAGTCGACATTGGCACGGGACAATGTACAATGCCTCCGTGTCTGACAACCAAAAAAAGAAAAGAAAAAAACAGAGGACGATTAGAACAGATTTATAACGAAATAAAGAATGAAAAGAAACATTTTAACAACAGAAAATCCAACGAACACTGCGATTAATTTATTTGCGGGTCATCTTTTATGGATGTTCTGTTGGTTGGTGATGTATATGTATTTTTATTCTTTATTCCGTTATAAATCTGTTTTCATATCAATAGGCTACTTTTATTTTGCTGGGTGCCGGACATGGAGTATTTTGCATTTCGCGTCGGACAGTCTTGATCGTGCATGCGATAATTTATTCACACAGTCAATGGTCATGGAATTGATTTGCTCTCTGATTGCAAGCACTATTTTATCTCTGCTGTGGAAATAAAGCGTGAATCTGTTCGATCCATCTGACTAATTTTAAAAAGAAAGACTGAATAAAGACTGTTGTCTAGCTTCAAAGGAAGAAAACAGACGAATAAAAAGACCTAGAAAAGTCGATAGCTCTTTGCATTGACTTTGACTGTAATCAGTCCTGCGAAAAATTTGTTTCGCGTCCAGTGTGCAAGCGGCATTACCGAGCATAGAACGCAAGCATAATATACGCACTGCCTGATGCCGAGGCAGTTTGTGGTTGGCTGAGAAAGATGTGAAGTCGTTAATTTGCATCATTGATTCAGTTGCGTTGATTAAGTCAGGTCGAGTTTCCATCACGTGTGCCAACCGCCTTTGATCTGACATGGGGACAATCGATATAGATAATTTAATATTTTTTGCCAGAATAAGTGACTGAATAAACTTTAAGAGTACAGTTACTGAAGTGTGACTGAATGTTATGTTAAATCAATTTGAAAAGTTGACTTTTTTTTATTTGGGTCACGGCTTATCATTAAGGGGTGATGGTGGGTCCTGAAGCCAGACCCGTTGAGAACCACTGCTTTAATGGACATTTTCGCAGTAACCTAGGCCATCAGCAATAATTGATTATAAACCATAAACCAACATTTTAATTTGGGTACAGTCAGGTGTATAAATCTCTATTTTGAAAAGCCCTTCAACAGTTTACATCTTGCAAATTTTCAGGGAACTCGGTCAAATACTTATATCACAGCCATCAAAAATTTCTGAATATTGGATGGATGTTGGTGTCTCAATGTAAACTATTTTTTAAACGAACTGCCGTCATAATTTTGTTCTCTGCCACCTCTAATATGTACCACAAAATGAACTACAAGCTATGTCTCAAACAGTTTTTAGGTACAAACAATATTGGTTCCTAAAGTGTACTTTGATATTTTAACCAGTGACAGCACCATGATTCTTCCATCCAAAAACTCCACTCTTACACAGAGGGGTATATCTCACATCAAAAGATGCCCAAGGCCCGTTATTTCTCATCTATATCCCATTTCCCACAGTGGGAAGCATAGAATAACGTAATTCTCATAAATTACATTTACTCTTGACAACTGATTTTCCATAATTAACTTTCCGTCCAAAAGTGTGCACTCCGACATACGAAGTAATTCTTCTATTCTTTATGCGCTTTGCATTCAGTACATTGAGATATCTGTCCATCTCTTTCATTCTGTCTGTGTTCCTCCCTTTCTGTCTCCATCAGCACATGGATCCAACTATAGTCCAGAAGGCCCAAGTCCTATGTGCCACCAACCCTTCTATAGAGGTCTGTCTACGCACTTGAACACTGAGCTCGACACATATGAAGTTCTTTAGCATGACTTGATATGACTCTTGTTGCGAGATATACCTATGCAGGAGGCCATGCTTTTGTCATGTGTGTGTATTGTGTGTGTTGAGTCATGGTGAAGGGCAGTGTTTCCCAACCCTGTTCCTGGATTACCCCTGCCTTGCATATTTTAGATTTCTCCCTAATTTAACACACCTGATTCAGCTGATCAGCTCATTAGTGGAGTACTTAATGACCAGATCTGGGTGTGTTAAATCAAGGGGACATGTGAAATATAGAGGCAGGGGTACCCGGGTCTGAGTGCAAATTATAAGGAGTTTTACTGCTGTGAAAAAGACAAATCTTTGATGTTGGATGCGCTGATTCAAGCTGATAAAGTTTTTGTGCATTTTGAGCACTGGCAGTCTATGGAGACAGCAAGGCTACGCCTGAGCGAGAAGTTCAACGGAAACTCAGGATGCGCATCTCATCAGATCGAAGAGGATGCCAATGAAGAACGCGTCATGCTGGAATCGATCCCAGTTGAACAGTTAAAAGAAGAAAAAGTTTAAGCAGTTCATTTACAATGTTAAATTGAGCTTGTGAAATATATGTATCCTTAGCGTTCTATGATGTTTTACGTTTACTCTGTTGAACAATTTGTAATTAATTCAAATTAGAACAAGCCATTACAATGTAAAAGATGGTTCATTTATGATGGAATATTTGGATTGAAAAATGTTGGTCATATGCTCCCTGTGCATTTTGTACCTTTTATGATTCATATGTTTTAAATAATAAAAATACTTTTTAAACCACTTATTGTTTATTGCATTTCATTTCAAGGCTGTTTAAACATCTAGTATTTACTTACTGGGACCACACGGTCCATGATAGGCTGTATCCTCTTTAAAGTGTGGTTGGGGGGAAAGCCACGTAAGATGGCCTTTAAAAAGGTCCCAGTTTGCAGGCTATCCTTATCCAAACTTTATGCTTAACATTCATGTCTCAGGCCGTGCACCAAACCTATGTCCCTATCAGCCCAGCAGACTGAGAGGCATCAACGAATTCAATGGAGACTGAGTACTGCGCTGATAACGATACGCCCATTTCGGATCCCTGGCTGGCGGAAGGGCTTGAAGCTGACGACGGTGTGCCTCCCGCAGACCACGCTGCTGGAGGAAATGTGTCCTGAAAAAGAAGGAGCCGCTGAGGCCTGCAGATGAAATCGATGGCTGCCTCTCATCCCCAATGGCTAAAGTCCTGAAGATGATCATGCCTTGTCTTTAGGACACTGCAATTAAAGAGTTGTTGAAAAGCGAGTATGACCACACCTGCTAAATCAGGCACAGCTGTCTGTTTGAGCCTGATTCTTTTTATTTTCAACATAACTTTGAAAAACTGTGCGGTAAAGTAAAAAATGCTGTGGCTGAGTGTCCTACTCTCCAAGGCGCTCAAAGTGCCTTATGTGCATCCAGGGAGCTGTCGATACTATTCTTTTGGACCTCAATGATGAGCTGTACATCAGGGGGAAAGCTGCAGGAAATTAAACACCGTGACTTGGGGCACATCGGCAGCAAGATTGTTGATAAGGTCCGGAAGGATTTCAGGGAGATTTCTGGGGCGATGCAAGAAAGCTTGTGGGTTGACGATAAAGTATAAGATAACCACTTTTTGCAAAGTTTTGTCTGTTTTGCATCAATTTTCAATAAAATGATGACTCTATTAAATGAACTGTTTTGTGAGGCCATGTGCCATTTTTGTTTTGGTGGTGAAGATGGATGTTCAGGAGTGTTTGAAGTCTTTTATTATTCCTCTGAGAATCCAAGGTCTTTTGGCAGGAAAGAAAGATTGCAGAGGGGTTTGTTGTAAACTAAAGGGTTAAGAATTTCCAACAAGAAACTTACAGAGTGGCTGTCTTGGGAAGATACATACACCTTACACAAGACGGCCGGAGTTAATTTCAAGAGGAACAAGGTTTTTGCCTCAAATATTGATGCATAATGGCAAGCCGATTTAGTCGATATGTCAAGTGTATCCCAGCATTAATGATATTATTACATTTATGCTGACCTGCATAAATGTCTTATCAAAATTTGCATGGGTTTGTCTTCTTAAGAATAAGAGCGGCAAGGAAGTGACTTGGGCCTACCAAGACATACTTACACAAGGACGCAGCACGAGCACGAAAAAATAGATTGCAATCTGTTCCCCTATCCTTCCTATCCTTTGTTTGTGCTCGTCAATGGACTTATTGTGACTTTCAAGATGGAGGGGACTGGAAACTACCTCAAAGTAGTGTTTGCATAAATAGTCTATTTTAATAAAATACCGGTGCATTTTCAAAGTTCTCAGTGCCTTATTTTAAATGTCAGGGCCCTTGGAATTTTACCAATGAAGTGTGGAGCTTCTTTGAGCCTTGTTAACGATGAAAAAAAATAACGATTTCCTGGCATGGCAACGCTATGCCCGATTCACCACTATTGTTGGGAGCTTCGGCTAAAAAGCCATGTAATTGGAAATGTTGCATGCGTATGGAGGTGGGGTATTCGACAAAGATTAGTACTCTTCATCATATTTCAATACACCCCAAGTCAATTTCACACCGGAATTCTTTCTTGAGACAGGGTTCAACAAAGCCAAATCACATTTGACCTCAGCCGCTAAGAACACAGCTAAAGACTAGGGCTGTTGCGTTAATTAATCGTGACTAATTTAAGCACAATAAAAGTAAATGCCGTTATGAGGCAGACAGACGTGCTTGCTTATTTACCTTTTCTATGACGCATACCAAATGTGGTCATTTGAAATGCTTCCGGGAAGAAAACTGTGATTTAAAGTCCGCTAATTAGCTGCGAGGTTGGACAGCCTCCATCGCCTTGGCATAATTAGCTAACCTTAAATCAATTCTGGTGTACTTTGTCTGACTTGCAATCAAGCCATTTATTCAGCCAACTGAGTAATCAAAACCAAAATGCGGCCTATAATGATTAAGAAGAGATAATGAGAAGCAGACAAACCTAACGAGACTGCCGTGTTAGATTGAAAGAATTTAAAATGCGTTAACAATTTAAATGTCATGTTCTATATGCTTAAACAAAATGTTTTCCACCTTCACTATTGATTATTTAGACGCTCAAAGTGCTATGAATGAGTTATATTACTTTAAATTACTCTTGTTCAATTATCTAATAAAAAATGCCACAAATTTGCAGTCAGGAAGGGTCAGGTCTCATGGTGATGGCACGATACCCACAGAAAAAACCACCAGGAGGGGATGTGTCCATAAAGTCTAAAAAAAGGCCCGGTAACAAGCACTACACGTGCATTTGGAAAGAGCAAGAGAAAGGGGAAAAACAAACTAAGAAACAGAAGATCACGAGGAAAAGCAGGCTCATTTTTTAAGCAATGGCATTCATACACAGCATGTCAGAGGAATGCATGAAGTCAGTATTGGATCTTTTTGCAGTTCCATACACTCAAACAAGTATAGAAAAGAACATTTATGCGAAAGTACTGCCGTTGTCGTCCGTTTCTGACATGGGCCCTGTCGAGTTCTTCATTGCCGGTGAAGATTACTTTACCTTCGATGCAAAATCACGCGAGCCAATGCCCATAATATTGATCAAACCTATAATGTCAGCATTATCAATTACCCCATAGCCACTATTTTAGAGGGCCATTCTTGACTGCCTACTGAATTATGGAGATGAGACTTTGTCAAACCAGATGACATCTGGAGTTTTTTTACAAAGATACTAGCGGGAGCATGGTTGGAAACACTGTGACCCAGAACAAAATGGGCCTAAACAACAGAAGCTTATACACAGCCGCCAGCAATACGTTTGAGCTGCACGGTCCTATACACACGGACATGTTGTTTCAAGAAAGGATGCTGATAAATGGAGTTGATATGAAATTAACACGGTACAGGGTAAGGATGAATTTTGCCTGATTTCCCCCGATCAAGAACAATATAAGCTTAAATTGGTTTCTGCATCTCTGTTTGTGAAAAAGTCACAGCATCACCAGCCGTGAAACTCGGGCATGTCACGTTGGTTGTATTTACGGAAGTAGGGGGGGTCGTGGGAGAGAAAAGAAATCAGAAGCGAAGGTATCAATGCGCTGTCGAAGCGCGCAGAAGGTGTTACTACGCCTGTCATTATAGTACGCACTTCCCACAGGATAGAAAAAGCCACGTTTGGATTTGCGTTCCCGAACCCGAACTCATGTCACTGGTCATATAAACCTATGTAAACAGGAAAAACGTGGAAGACTTTGGTCGCATGTAACTACAGCCCCGAAAAATACCGCTGCCCGCACTGAGTCTAGCTACAAATGCTAACAGGAGTGGAAGCGCGCCTGGCTGACTGGAAGGTCGCTCAAAGCTCGGAGAGGTACGTATCATCTTGTCTCATTTCATATAAGAACAGATTTCATTATGAAAGTACGGTGGACTGTTCCTTTAAGTGCAAACCCACCTCCATTCTTGAGCGAGTTTAGCCATGTTTCACTGAAGTTAAAAAATGCTACACTCATGGTATTCCCTCTGGATCTTCACCAGCGCCGCGCGCTCATTCGTCTTGTTCCCCAAAGAGCTCACGTTTCCCATTATAATCACGGGACCGCTGACTTCTGTCTTCTCCTTTTCTCCTTCCGCTTGACTCCAGATCTGCAACCCCGGCGTCTCCTCCATAACTCCTGCGGAATCAGAGGTCTGTCTCTGGGCAACAGCACAGCTTACACAGGGCAATCAACTGATCACGCATGTAAGAAATGCCCCCGCTCCAATCGACAAAGTTCTCAGTTACGAAAAAAAAAGAGTTTCCTTCTTCTTATTCTTTTTTGGAGTTTTATGACAATTTCAATACCAAAGGTGTATTACTGACAACTACTGGCTGAATATTTCCGGCAACGGTGAAACGTGATGAGCGTGCACGCGGGGAGGAGGGAGGGACAGAGGGTGGCATGGGCAGCAGAAGGCATCTGATTGATTCTTTCCATTCGAACCGAATGGCAGGGATTTGTCTTAGTTTTTACAGCCCTGCAGCCGACACAGAGGTCTGATTCTTTTCGTTGCTTTTTCTGAATACATAATGTAATTACTACTCTCAGGATAGATGGACCATTTCACCCAGTATAACAAAAAGTATTTCTGAACAGGATTACCAAATATACCTTTAATAACTCTTAAATCATGTCATACTTGTCAGTGAAGCAAAAGTATAATTTTATGTATTTTATTGGACAAATAAAAGAATACAATGAAAGTAATTCAATTTTTTTTTTGCTGTTATAGCATATCATTTATTGCACTGAAGCTATATGCTACATTAAAAACTTAGCCATGCATTACGATCTGATACGGGACTTGAAAAGGCTGGCGAAGGAAACTTGCGGTCAAAATAACAAAGAAGTGCCCTGATGGAAGGACTGTGAGATCCAGCTGGGAGCACGCTGACTAACCAGAGTAGACCTAACAGCGTACAGAAAAGGGCAAGACGAGAGGGGTAGTCAGATAAAAGAAACCAAGGTCAAACACCGGGAAGGGCACGGCAAGAATCATAAATCCAAAGGAAATCCAAGTCAAAGAAGGCAGAAAAAATACTCACAGATAATTAACGCTAGTAATAGATTGGAAGAGCTAGTCTCCACGATTTGACACTAGACCGCGCCTTTAAGGGATAAACCGGAAACGGAAGTATCAGACCTTAGGTGAACCAAAGAAAAAAAAACAAAAACAAAGATAACAGATTTCAAGCACAGATTCACAAATGTGCGACAGGGGTCGTAACAAATGCTTTGCGTTGAATGAACTGGTCCACATTCTAATGAAATATCGCCTTTCACTCACGGTATTGCGTGGGTTGTTTAAAAAAATCTTCTTACCTAATCAGGGAGAACAAGCAGCACCTTTTAAGTGTGGAGAACTCTCGGAGTGAACCTGTTGTTAATCATGAAAATGACTGAGAATAGGTCAGGACTAATAATTGGCTTTAATGGATGTTTTGCGCACCCCAATCTCAGTCCTGGCTCCGCCCCTGAACTGAATTTAGCCCATGATTTCATCACTGTTAGATTGCATATGGAGAGAAACCGTGTTGCTAATTATGATATGAGAAAATAGTCGGCGCTCATGGGATTTTATAAAAGAATAAATAGCTGGTGCTCTTGGAAGCGTGGGATGGGAGAGTAAACCAAAAATTTTAGAATTCCAGGCACTCAGAATAATTGGATCCCAAAGGGATAAAAAGCCTTAATTATACCATGGCAAAACAGTTAAAAAAGGCAAACATATTGCGGGGGTATGTTTTTACGACCAGAGCTTTGGAGACACGTGAAAAGGTGCTCCTCTAAGCCAGAGGACCATGAACATCAAGGCAGAAAATGAGTGCTTGGCCTGGTGTCAGTGGTCAATTCAGCAGTTTCGAGCACTGTTGAACGTGGGGGTGCTTAAATGTTAAGCCATATGCATGATGATGATACTGCAAGTGTTGTTTGCAATGACTTTAGCCTGTTACAGTTTTCTGAGTCAAATTACAGCAAACACGGAAGACCCGTCAGCTTGGACGACTCCTAAAGACCATGCATAAAAAGTTTCCAAATCTAACCTTAGAGGATGCAATAAAACAAGAAAATTTCATGAATCTAATGTGACGGTGCGTTCAGGAGCCACTCGTGAGAGAGAGAAATCCAAAAAACGTATGCCTTTAATGGAGTCTGAGTCAAAGCTAAAAAAGAAAAAAACCACACAGGAATTGGCAAACCACAATAGGAAATCCAAAAACAGTGTTGACTAGACAGGCAGGGATCAGAACCAGTAAGACAGATGAGCAGAGGTACAAAAACAATAGGCAAAAAGTCATTGTCGATGAACAAAGCCAAGGGTCATAAACAGGGCATCCAAACACAGAAATCGTGGTCATTCAAAAATGGGCCGAAATCCAGAAAGACAAAAACAATACAAGGAGGGCAATGGCAAGAATCAAAGTCGGACAATCCAGTAGAAGACAAGCAATACTCACTGGCATACAAGGCGCTCTGCACAAAGAAAAATTGATCAACGTTCTGACAAGAGCTGTGAGTAAAAAGACTGCTTAAATACACGCAGGGAAGGTCACATGCTATGCAGGAATCAGGTGTAAAGAATCAGACTAATTACAACGGTAGAATCACATTAAGGAAGCCCTAACCACTTTGCCCGATAAAGTTTCTGGAATGCTTCTGAAGATTCTGCTGTCTCTTTTACTGCCTCAATTTGAGGTCATGGTTATGGTTTTTGGTCATGTTTATGTTCATGTTCTGTGTTCATGATTTCGTCTTTTTATTTATTCTTTTTGGTTATTGTTGTACTCAGGTTTTTAGTTCATTCCATTTCTCAGCTCCATTGCATTTCTCTCCCGTCTTGTGATCTAGTCGGTTTGTCTTCCCTGTCTGCGTGCCCACCGACTTCGGGTGATTTAAATGAATTCTGGTGTTTAAAACATTCCTTCGATTCTCGTTTTTATCCCCCGCTGCGCTTTTAGCGCGAAGTTTAAATGTCATAGGCTGTTTGTGTGATTCCCGATTGTGTTTTGTCTTTTTCCAATTTTTGACTAAAATGGTCCTCTTCAACAGAAGATGTGTCGGGGAGGTCTCAAAGATGAAGCGGCGGAACTTTCTGGGAAGGGAGCTCTCCAAAACCCATGAAAGAATGGGGCTGTCAGAATATGAACAGAAACTGTAGCTATTATGAGCGGGCTGAACTGAAAGGTTAAGGAGGGAGAAAGGTGGCAGTGCGACTCACAACTGAAATGGTGAATGCACTCAATCTGATGATAGAGAAGAGGAAGGGAATGTGGCGTGTCGGATGAGTACTTATTTGCCGTTCCACATTGCCTGACATACTACAAAGGACATCAAAATCTCAGAAGGCTCACAGATGAATGTGGTGCAAAGAAATGTGATTATTTGCGATCTACTCAACTGCGCAAAGACACAGCAACCACTTTGCAAATCCTAAAATTGAAGAACAATGAACTAGATCAGCTTGCTGATTTTTTGGGACACAATATTGCGGTGCATAGATAATTATACCGGCTGTCTGAGCCCACCATACAAATATTTGCAAAATTTTCCAAGTTGCTGTTTGTTCTGGAAAAGGGAAAGCTTGGTTTACTTCAAGGAAAATATTTGGACAAAATTGAAGGTATTTCAACTCTCAAAGGTTTTTAATGTCTTATGTATTTGTTTGTTCACTTCAGTTGCTTTTTAATGCTCTATAAAATGTAGATGGAATAAATAACTAACCTTTGCACCTTAATCAAACAATCATTTTTTGAATAAGGCAAGTACTCAGATTTTTGCTGTCCATGATGATGAAGACATTGTTCACGAATGTGTAGTGAAATGTACAAGCTCATATAATGGTAAAGTGTGCACTTTTGGAAACACATTAGAGTGGAATAAATGGCAAGTGTTGGGTTACTGCCCATGCATTTACTATTTTATTCGTTGGGTCCTTCCATGAATTAAAAATGTGATCGGTCAACCACTAAAACGACCAAAATAAAAACATTTCTGATTTACAAGCTGCTGGTAAGTAGTTTCAGTAGATTTTTTTTTCCAGAATTTTTGCTATGCGAAGCATCTACTTTAGTGGAGAATCTAATTTGACCCTATTTCAAAATCCAGCCATGATAAATAATAATCTTTCAAATAATTTGTTAAAACTAATATAAAAATTGATACCTTGTAATTGCTTATCTAGATTTCACAGATGGTGAAGATGACAGTGAAAAAGGTAAACTTGCTAATACATCTATGGAGGTCCATTCTCCAAGCTCCGTGGTATGTATTTTGAGGGTCAAAAAAGAAGTGTCAATTTATTTCGGATTTCCCTTAATGCTTAATTGTGTCCCTGGGGTAATATGGTTTTGTGCTGGTCCATCCGCTGCCATCAAAGGCACATTCTGCATTCTAGTTTTTTTTTTTGAGATGTGATCAAGTGAAGGACTTTTTATAATCGGTGTTTTACTTTTTTCAGTTTCAAAAAGCTCCTTATAAGTGCTGAGCAGTAGGAGGATTTGATTGTTGCATTTTGGATTTCAGAATTCAGATAAAACAAAAAGATGCTGCACACTCATGGAACAAAGAAAGAACTTTATAATTAAAACATACTGTTTCTGCATAAAGCCTTCATCACGGTCATGAGCAAAAACATTTGACAAGCTTTTATACCCACAGACATGAAAGTATAAAGATCAGTTGACACATCTGTGCACTGAAGGTAATTAAACACACCTGATTACTAATTAGTGGACTCACCCGATAAAAAGTATATCTTCTCCAATTAACATACAAAAGAGACACAACAAAATAATACTCAATTATGTTACAAGAGGAATGACAATTCCACATTCATGCAATCAACAAGGACATGAGAGAGAAAAAAAAAACAGAAAACTTGGCACAATATGAAAACTACAGCTACCGTGTAAAGGCATTAGGAAATTAAATGTCAAAATTAACATTTTGCAGCACCATACAAACAGGAGATGGTATTCAAGAGGTAATTGGACTGAATTTATCTGGCCACAGATTAACCATCAAGGCAAGTGTTTGCCACTAACATGGCAGTATCCCCCGCCGCCTCAATTTTATGTGTCCGTACGGACGGAGCCCAATGCTATATACCCCTCTTCTTGCTAATCGCGCAGTGGGGGATAAAAAATCATCATAGTCCTTCAATTAGTCACCTATAAATAGAAAATGCAACAAACACGTTTCTCATTAAGGTTTTAACAGGACAGCTGCATAGTATAAAACACAATGTAGAAAGAAACATTTATAAAACCATCATATAAATCAATTAACAAAAATGACGAGAAACACAAATCCCTATTAGTCCTGTAATGATCCTATATTCAATGGAGAAAAAGAAGAAACTACAGAAAGGGCCTGAGATCAAACTCCACATTGAGACCCCGGGGAACAAGCGTCTTGAGATAAAATATCCTGGCTCCCTCTCGTTTGAGTAATAATGAATATAAATGTCCCCCTCATCTGGACATGGACAATTTTTCAATGCCTATATAACGCAAGGAAGAAACCGAGTGATTGGCTTCTACAAAATGCACGGCAACTGGATAGGTAATATTTTGACATCTAATGGAGCTTCGATATTCAGCTATGCGTACTTTAGTGCACGTTTAGTTTTACCCACATATGCCTTATCACAAGGACAAGTAATTAGATAATTCCTCCTGTTGTAGTACATGTGATTATCCCTTTAATGGGTATTTTTTCGGCTGAGTTAGGATGTTTAAATTCATGACATTTAAAGGTACCATTACATTGGGCACATGAGCCACATCGGTAATTCCCATTACGAATGGGTGCTCGTTGATGCTGCACAGTGACTGGGGAAGGGGGTAGGTCTGACCTAACCAACTGGTTGCACAGGTTCTGACCATGAGAAAAAACCACCAAGGGAGGCTCAGAAAAAACACCACTCAAAAGTTTATCTTTCCTAATAATAGTCCACTGTTTATGTAAAATGCCTTTGAATTGTTCGGCACATTTAGAGTAACGGGTAGAATAAATAATTGATGGCTGATCCTGCTTTTCTGGCCGTCCACCAAGCAGGTCTGACCTGGATCTGGACTCAATCTTAGGGACAGCTGGATCGATCTGGATCTCACTGTAACCCCTTTCTTTGAATTTACTATAGATGTCGGCCAAATTGTGATTAAAATCAGATTGTTTCTTGCAAATCCTTTTAATTTTGCAGAATTGGCTGTAAGGAAGACTATTCTTCAGGGCCAGCGGGTGACAACTATTTACCTGCAATAAGCTGTTACGATCAGTGGGTTACTTGTATAAATCTGTGAAAAACAGATCTTCCCCACGAATGATCATATGATCCAAAAAAGAGACGACTACCCTATCGTAGTTCATAGCGAACTTCAAGTGGTCTGAACAAGAATTTACAAAGGCAAAGATAGAATTGAGTTTCTCATGATTCCCTCAAAACAATAAAAAAAAATCATCAATGTATTGTTTCCACAGGACAATATTGTGCAAAAAAAAATTTTTTTTTATTTTTTAGCAGGGTTAAAGATACAGGTTCTCTCAAAAAACCCCTCATTTAAGCCAGCATAATTGGGTGCCATAGGAGAACCCATGGCTACCCCCTTCTTTTATAAAAAGAAGTCCTCCTGACACAGGAAATAATTCAAGGTGAGCACCATTTCAGCAAGTTATAATACAAGAACTAGATGGTTTCGAGTGAAAATGACGTTGTGATAAGAAATAATCCAATGCCTTAATGCCTCCCTCATATGGTACATTTGTATAAAGTGATTCAACATCAAGGCTCACTAAATATATATTTTCCGTTGATGGCTCAAAGGCCTCCAATATATTGATCATATGACCAGAGTACTTCACATAGTCCAGACTTGAATGGAAGAGAATGTGTAGTGAATTCTGAAATCCAAAATGAACACTATGGACTCTAATTTCTTGGTGCAGCGCAGGTGGCGTAGCGAGGCGCAGCTCACGCAGTGGTAATTTTGTCCGGCGCAGCCCGCGCAGTGGTAATTTCGAGAGGTGCGCAGCCTTTGGTAGACGAACGTGCGCCAAGATTGGTGTGCCAGACGTAGTGGGGGGAGGTGTCACATATTCATCAAGACGCAGTGACAATTTTGTAGAGAAGGTCTCATCTGGAGTTGCGCAGGAAACTCGCCAGCTCCAAGCTGGTTTAATTTCTGTGCAGTGGTAATTTGGCTGACCGCGCGCAGTGTCCACACGTCACCGAAATCTCACAGGCAGGTTTCCAGACTGTCAGGCACATTTCAATGCAATAAATAATTACAGGAAGCACTATTTAATGTAACTATCTGAATAAGGACATAAATTATAGTATCTACATTGATTGTCAGATTAAAGGAGGTCGGCACGCGTAATGGAAACTTGACCTGGCTTAATCAACGCAGCTGAATCTGTGATGCAAGCTAAGGACTTCACATCTTTCTCAGCCATCCACAAACACATATTTATGTGTATATATATATATATATATATATATAGCATGCTTGCGTTCTGTGCTCAGTAAAGCTGCTTGCACACCGGACACAAAACAAATTTTTTCAAACGGCTGATTACTTACAAAGTAAATGCAAAGACGCGATAGTTGGACAGGGTATTGATATAGCTTCGTGTCCGAAAGTCATAAAAGTTCTAATTTTTTCGAGTATTCCAAGAATTATTTGACATGCAAACTTGGCCATGTTTGTGTTCGACCTTCACAGAATGCAAATTGATAGCTATCGACTTTACTTGGTCTTTTTAGCCTATTCGTCTGTTTTCTTTCATTGAAGATAGACAGCAGTCTTTACTCGGTCTTTCTTCTGAAAATTAGTCAGATGGATCGAACAGATTCACGCTTTATTTCCAGACCAGTGATTAAATAGTACTTGTGGTCAGTGAGCAAATCAATTCCATGACCATTGACAGTGTGAATAAGTTATCGCATGCACGATCAAGACTGTCCAACGCGAAATGCAAAATACTCCACGTCCAGCTGCCAGCAAAAAAAAAAGTATTAAAAAAAAAAGTATTGATATGAGAACACATTTATAACGAAATAAAGAATAAAATATATCGCCAACACACAGAACATCCAAAAAGATGACCCGCAAACAAATAAATTGCAGTGTTCATTGGAAGTTCTGTTGTTAAAATGTTTATCTTTATTTCGTTATCAATCTGTTCTAATCGTCCTCTTTTTTTTTTTTTGGCTGTCAGACACGGAGACATTGTACATTGTCTCGCACCAGTGTCAACTCACTTAATTGAGCAGAGCTTAAACAGAAACATTGATTGAAATTCTCGGTACTCATCTTGAAGAACTGAGCCCTCTTATCAAAACATTCACGTTTAATATCTAAAAGAGTTGGAAGATTTGAAGAAATTAAAAAAATAATACACTGTCGGACGCGGAGATATATCAAAACCCTGTCAGACTTTCGGACACAGGACACTGCGTTCAACCCGATCTGTCGAGCGAAAAATTTGTTCCGCGTCCAGTGTGCAAGCGGCTTAATACTAGGCTACTATTATTGTCACTTAGGTTTTATCGTCTTTAGTGGGGGAAAAGAATACAGCCTGATTGCTATGATCTTGTACTGAGTTAAGATGACATTTTGAAAATAAATGTGTAACGTATCTTGGATTGTTGTCCATGCATGTTAATCCCAAAATTTTAAGCAGCAGCAGTTTGTAATAATAGGAACACGCTATCCATCGTTTCTCTTGCCAATGAGCAAGATTTGACTTGGCTGTGTCGCATTCTTTGCCAACTTGCACTGGAAGGAGGGACCGAGGCAGGACAGAGGAGTACTTGCGCCAGGCTACGCCGAGCACGAAATTGCAACATACGCCTGGACACACCCCGTTGGCGCGGCGCACCGCCCATTTTCCGCGCCTGCGCCTGGTCTACGAATTTAGAGCCCTATTCCATTAAACTGCCCGGCAACCCTACCACTGAGTACAAGGCTATAGTAAGAAATGTAGATTTATTACAGCCAGGAGAAATTTTTTTTAAAATTTACTTTCTTGTTAACAAACACCCAAAGATCCCTGTTTTTTAAACTCAAAAAATGTCCATATAGATCCCATGAATCCACCAGGACATCCCATAGTTGCAGGTATAGACTTGCTGACACTCTCCTCCTTTGTAAAACATTTTATCAGGCCTATCAATGAACAACTTCCTTCCTGCAAGCAGGTCAGTCTAGTCTTGGCACCCTTGTCTTACACAGCCCTGCCTTTGTTATGTGTGCAGAATGTTGTTTTTCATTGTTTTGCTGAAAATATGTATTTTGTGGTCAAATAAACACCAGCTATGTTCTCATACAGTCTGCAATTAAATACGAGTCGAGGTAAATTTAGAAATCACCGTTCTGTTTTTGTGCAATTTCCATACCGTCCCAACTTTTTCCGTGTTGGGAATGCATATAATATATATACTTACATATATATAATGCGTATATGTCATTCAACAACGACTATCCTTATATAAATAAATTCATTATGCTCTGTTATTGACTTTTCAGACAAATGGGCACATCCGAAGGATTTTCTTTGTCGAAAGCTAACAGGCATATCTCTAGACACAGCGGTATGGTCAAGTTGTAATCTTGTATATTAAAGGATTCAATTTATTTATCATTATACAGCACAGGTATGTAAACCAAAATGATGGTTCTTGGTCCCCTCACACTAACTGCATTCAAATTATAACATAACATAACATAACATAACATGAATAGCAAGAACAGGTCTTTCAGCCAAAGTACGCTCGCCAGTTTCTTTATACGATTTTGAATATACCCCTTCAGATACTCAGTGACTCAATGGTATCTAGCTTTAAGTCAAGCCTGCTTTTGAAAACCCCCAAGGTCTCTGCCTCAACAATATGGTCAAGCAAACTATTCCACAATGAAATTACTCTGTGATTGAAGAAATATTTCCGAATATCAGTGCTAAATTTACCTTTGGTCAACTTCCATTTGTGACTTCAAGTTCTACTCACAACATTTGGTCGAAGGAATCCTACATAATTCCCTTTGTTAATCCCTTTGTAATGTGAATATAGGCCACTAGATGGCAGTATTTACCTTTTTTTTTGTTAAGCTCAGACTGGAGTCATGTTTAGACATGTCCTGGACATGTCTGGGGCAAGTCTCAGAAAATTAAAAAAAAGAGGTCTAAATGTGGGTGGGGTCTGCAAAAGAGTATATAAGGAAAAGAATTGAGACAGTAAAGTAGTAGGAGAAATTGCAAGAAGATGACCAGACCTGCCATTCTGTTCAAGACCTGTGACATTTCTTTTGTGGATTTCTTTGCCTGTGTTTGAGCATTTTCTCACCCAGGACATCACCAAGCCGCCCCACAAAAAGGGACTGTAAATATTTCTTTTTGTTTTTGTTATTTATCAATCTTGGTCTTTAGTTGTAGGTTGTTATTAGTCTTTGTCTTTGTTAAAAATTAAATGTGTTTTAGTTGTGAAAACTGTGTTTGTCATCCCTTGCTGTTGCTGTTGTGTTATAAATGTAATAACAAATTGGGGCCATAACAAATTGGGGGCTCAAGGTCCGGGATAGACCATTGTGTGAGTAATTTATTGAAAATCTAACATTCCAAATTGTGAAATTTGTTTTTGTGAATTTTCCTAGATATATATTGACAACAGCAATGGATGATTTCTTGGCATCACCAACCGTAGGGGTTTTGAAGTCTTTTAAAAAGACAGAACTGCTAGAAATTTGCAGACAGTTGGAGCTGACAGAGGTAAAACCAGCCATGCGAAAAGCAAGACTGGCTAGAGAGATAGTTGAATATTACATTGATGAAAATGTGTTTGCACCAGGAGATCTGGAACAGTTTCCAGTGGAAAATCCAAATATAGAAATGGAACTTAAATTAAAAATGCTAGAGATTGAAAGGGAGGAAAAAGAAAAACAAAGGCAGTTTGAGTTGGAAAAATTAGCAAGAGAAGAAAAACAAAGAGAATTTGAGAGGGAAGAAAAAGAAAAACAAAGGCAGTTTGAGTTAGAAAAATTAGCAAGAGAAGAAAAACAAAGAGAATTTGAGAGAGAGAAAGAGGAAAGAGCAGAAAGAGAGAGACAGAGACAGAGAGATTTTGAATTAGAGAAATTCGATAGAGAAGAAAGACTCCAAATGGAGCAACTAAAAATTAAAATTGAAACTAAAAATAAATTTTGTGCCAGTCAGGAGGTAAAACTGGTGCCTCCATTTTCAGAAAAGGATGTTGACAACTATTTCCAGTGTTTTGAAAAGGTAGCAAAGAGTTGCCAGTGGCTAAAGGAACACTGGCCTCTGATGTTGCAAACTGTCCTCAAGGGTAAAGCTCAACAAGCCTATTCGGCTTTGTCTGCAGATGATTCCTCTGATTATGAGGTTGTCAAAAAGGTTATTTTGAGAGCTTATGAGTTGGTTCCAGAGGCTTACCGACAGAAATTCAGAGGTCTGAAGAAATCTGAAAATCAGACTTATGTTGAATTTGCTAATGAGAAGCAGGTTTGCTTTGAGCGCTGGTGTACTTCTATGGAGGTCAAGGATGATTTCAACTCACTAAAAGAGATGGTGTTAGTTGAAGAATTCAAGAACTGTGTAAAGGATGATGTTAAGACCTACCTTAATGAGAAGCAAGCACTGAACTTGCAATCAGCTGCCAAATTTGCAGATGAATATGTTCTCACTCATAAGTCCAAATTTCAGTCTAGCAGTAACAATAAATGGTCCCAATTTCAGAAAAAGGGTTACGGTGATACCCAAGATTCCTCACCCAAAGACAAATCTGGTGATGGTGCTCAGAAATCCAGTAACAGGTCTGATCAAAGTGTGAAAGCTGACAGTGACAAAAGTGGTCTAGTTTGCAGTTATTGCAAGAAATCTGGTCATGTTACAACTAACTGTTGGTTCCTTAAAGCTAAGAAAGAAAAAGAAAAGGATACCAAACCAAATGCCTTTGTGAAAACAAGGTTAGAAACCCCTGTAGTAGATAACCAATCTGCTAAATTGCCTGCTTCTTGTGGGGCTAAAAAGCCTAATACAGCTGACTTTGTGAGGGAGGAATTTCTTCCATTTGTGTCAGAGGGATTTGTGGCTCTGAATGAGCATACTACTCCTGTCCCCATATATATCCTAAGGGATACCGGAGCTTCTCAGTCACTTTTGTTGATGGACTCCTTGGAGTTACGTGATGAGACCGCTTCAGGGGATTTCATACTTGTACAAGGTATTGAAGGGAGGACTGTATCTGTACCCCTGCGCTCTATATTCTTGAAGTCAGATTTAGTTACAGGACAGGTAAAGGTGGGACTTATGTCAAGTCTACCTATAAAGGGTGTTTCTCTGTTGCTAGGCAATGACCTGGCTGGGGGCAAAGTAGTTCCCCCTGTACATCTTACTTCACAGCCGAGCACTGAAAATGGGGATGAGGACCCATCTCTGTATCCTTCTTGCGCAGTGGCTCGTGCTATGACCAAGAAGGCTCAAGAAGATGATGTTGTGGTGCCGTCCAGTACATTGAATAGTCAGGACTCAGGTGGTTCGCCTCATGACTCTGATTGGCCTACTATGGTTTCTCCGTTTGAGGACTTATCAGATACTTTTATCAGTTCTCTATTCAGCCAGCCGGATGGGTCTGGTGATTCTGATGTGTCTGGAGACTTGTCTCTGTCCAGAAAGCGGTTGATTGAGGAGCAAACTAATGATCCTGAAATTGGTGTACTAAAGAGGAGAGCCCTTCCTGAAAAAGAAATAGATGCAGTTCCAGTTGGGTATTATCTCAAGGATGGTGTGTTGATGCGGAAGTGGCGCCCTCCTGATATCCCTGCCAATGCAGATTGGGCAGTGGTCAAGCAAATAATTGTTCCGAAGGTCTACAGGAATGAGATCTTAACAATGGCTCGTAGTTTACCTTTAGGAGGTCATCTTGGTGTTAACAAGACTGTTGATAAGATCATGAAACACTTCTTTTGGCCTGGGCTTCGGAAAGACATTTCCAACTTTTGCAAAACCTGTCACACTTGTCAGGTAGTTGGAAAACACCAGTTAGACCCACCTGTAGCTCCATTGCAGCCTATCCCAGCATTTGGGGAGCCATTCTCTAGGGTCATTGTTGATTGCGTTGGTCCATTACCCAAGACTAGATCTGGAAATCAGTATTTGTTGACAATCATGTGTGCATCTACCAGATTCCCCGAAGCCATACCTCTACGTAACATCAAGGCAACTGCAATCTCAAAGGCTTTGATAAAGTTCTTCACGTTGTTTGGCCTTCCCAGGGAAATTCAGTCAGACCAAGGAAGCAATTTCACTTCAGGATTGTTTCAGCAGGTTGTGTATGAACTAGGTGCAAAACAGATTCTTTCTAGTGCCTATCATCCAGAAAGTCAGGGTGCCTTAGAGCGGTTTCATTCCACTCTCAAGACAATGATGAGGACTTATTGTTATGACCATGAGAAAGACTGGGATGAAGGGGTTCATTTGCTGTTGTTTGCAGCTAGAGAAGCAGTGCAGGAGTCTACTGGATTCAGTCCATTTGAGCTAGTGTTTGGTCATGAAGTGAGAGGACCTTTGCTATTATTGAGTGAACAATGGCAAGAGGAAGAGCCGCAAATCAGTCTGTTAGACTATGTTAGCAAGTTCAAAGAAAGATTGCGTGCAGCTTGTGACCTTGCCAAAGAGAACTTGAAATCAGGTCAGGGAAAAATGAAAACTTGGTATGATCATAAGGCTAGAAGCCGTGAGTTTAAACCAGGAGAAAAGGTCCTTGTGTTGTTTCCCTTGCAGTCCAATCCATTGCAGGCTAGATTTCATGGTCCTTATGAAATTCTGACAAAACTCAATGATCTCAATTACATTGTGAAGACTCCAGATAGGAGAAAACCAAAACAATTGTGTCATATTAACATGCTAAAGCCTTATCATGACAGAAATGCTAAGGTTGCAGCTGTCACTTCAGATTCTCCAATGGCCGAAACGTGTGAAGATGAGGGGGAGTTTCAAGATGATGAACCAAGAATTAAAGCTGAAGTTCTTTCATGTAAATTGTCAAACACTGAAGTGTTGCAAAATCTTGATGTAAAACTCCAGCACTTAGAACCCTCACAGAGAGATCAGTTTGAAAGGTTGATCAAGAAATATGAGGATTTGTTTCCTGATGTTCCAAAGAGAGTTACTATAGCCTCTCATGATGTAGATGTTGGTGATGCCAAACCAATAAAACAGCATCCATACCGGATGAATCCTGAAAAGAGAAAGATTGCTGAGAAAGAGGTTGAGTACATGTTAAAACATGATATTATCAGACCCTCCAACTCCGATTGGAGTTCACCCTGTGTGCTAGTTCCAAAACCTGATGGAAGTACTAGATTCTGTACAGAATATCGCAAAGTCAATGCTGTAACTAGAACTGATGTGTTTCCAATACCTAGGATTGATGATTGTATTGATAGTGTAGGGCAAGCAAAGTATCTGACCAAGATTGATTTATTGAAGGGTTATTGGTGTGTGCCTTTAACTGAGAGGGCCAAGAGCATCTCTGCTTTTGCCACACCATCTGGATTGTACCAGTATGAAGTCCTACCCTTTGGCATGAAAAATGCCCCAGCCACGTTCCAAAGGATGATACAGTCTACAATCGCCGGATTGCCACACACGGGTGCGTACATCGATGACCTGATCACATGGAGTGACTCCTGGGAAGAACATCTAAAAGATGTAGAGACGTTGTTCAAGCGCCTGACCCAGGCTAACCTGACTGTTAACCTGAACAAGAGTGACTTTGGTTGTGCTACTGTCACCTATCTTGGCTACGTCATAGGCCAGGGTAAGGTGGCACCCATAAATGCTAAAGTCCAAGCCATCATGGACTTTCCAGTTCCTGACAACAAAAAAGCTTTGCGCCGCTTCCTTGGAATGATCGGGTACTACCGCAAGTTCTGCAAGAACTTTGCTGAGATTGCTCTCAGTCTAACTGACCAACTGAAGAAAGGCGTAAAGTTCACCTGGGATGATGCATGCCAGAGAGCCTTCGATCGCCTGAAGTCTCTGCTGTGTCACTTCCCCGTGCTCAAATCTCCTGACTTCAACAAACCGTTCTCCATCGCGGTCGATGCTAGCGACCAAGCTTGTGGATCTGTGCTCCTACAGAGAAGTGACTCTGATGACATTGAGCATCCCGTGGCATACTTCTCCAGGAAGTTCAATCGCCACCAAAGGAACTATTCCACAATAGAGAAGGAACTGTTGGCTCTGGTCCTTTCTTTACAACACTTTGAGGTTTATGTTTGTACAGGACAAAAGCCAATGATTGTGTACACTGACCACAATCCGTTAATGTTTTTGAGTAAGATGAAAAACAAGAATCGGAGATTGTTGAATTGGAGTTTGATTTTACAGGAGTTTGACTTGGAAATTAAGCATGTGAAGGGTACAGACAATGTAATTGCTGATTGCTTATCCCGTGTTTGAATGTGTATGATACAAGTGTTCACTTAACCATTTTGTATTGAAAAGAAAAATTCTGCCTTTATGAGTCAAAATTTTTCCCTTTTGGAATGGAGGTGTAATGTGAATATAGGCCACTAGATGGCAGTATTTACCTTTTTTTTTGTTAAGCTCAGACTGGAGTCATGTTTAGACATGTCCTGGACATGTCTGGGGCAAGTCTCAGAAAAATAAAAAAAAGAGGTCTAAATGTGGGTGGGGTCTGCAAAAGAGTATATAAGGAAAAGAATTGAGACAGTAAAGTAGTAGGAGAAATTGCAAGAAGATGACCAGACCTGCCATTCTGTTCAAGACCTGTGACATTTCTTTTGTGGATTTCTTTGCCTGTGTTTGAGCATTTTCTCACCCAGGACATCACCAAGCCGCCCCACAAAAAGGGACTGTAAATATTTCTTTTTGTTTTTGTTATTTATCAATCTTGGTCTTTAGTTGTAGGTTGTTATTAGTCTTTGTCTTTGTTAAAAATTAAATGTGTTTTAGTTGTGAAAACTGTGTTTGTCATCCCTTGCTGTTGCTGTTGTGTTATAAATGTAATAACAAATTGGGGCCATAACACCTTTAACATATTTAAAGACCTTAATCAAATCACCCCTAAGTCTCCTTTTCCTAAGACTAAAGAGATTAAGGATCTTCAGCCTCTTCTCGTAGCTTTCATCTTTCATACCTGGAATAAGCTTAGTGGCTCTTCTCTGAACTTTCTCTAGAGCCTCTATATCTTTCTTAAAGTATGGTCCCCAGAACTGAACACAATACTACAGATGTGGTCTGACGAATATGTTGTCCAAAAGAAGCATCACCCCCTTAGATTTGTACTCAATACTTTTGGCAATGTATCCCAGCATCCGATTGGCTTTTTTGCTACGGCACAATGGCTAGAGCAGAGGCAGTGTTAGACCTGAAAATTCCGGGGCTAATATCCCTCCCTTTATTGACAACAAATTGTCCTGGGTAATTCTAGATGGTTTTCCTTCATGAACACGTTTTCCAATTCAGTTTAATCAAGAGGCAATTGAAGACACGGCTTCTCTCCCCCATGCGATCCAAAAGCCACAAAATAATGGGCTGCATTCAGTACAGAAAAATAATTTAATTATAATAAGATCTATGCACTGGCACTCGGCGGCAGCATTTCAGAATTAAGCGAATTAAGGTAATTTCATCGACAAGTACGTACACCAGTTTTTGCAGCATGGTCATGCAACTCGCTGTAAAAAATAGACAGCTGTCTGATTGAAAAATGTAAACGGACGAAGCCACGTACTAGTGACCAGAATTACCTTCATTCGCTGAAGAGTTCTGAAACATCGCCGAGTGCCGGTGCAAAGACCTAATTACAATTAAATTATTTCTCTGTACTGAAGCTCAGTACAGATCACATGGGGGAGAGAAGCCATGTCTTCAATTGCCACTTGATTATTCTTGAAATGGAAAACATTAATAAAGGAAAACCATCTAGAATTAGCCAGGACTAATTGCAAATAAAGGGAGGGACATTAGCCCAGGTCTAACGCCACCGCTGGGCTAGAGCCAGTGAGGATTTGGTCAACAATCACTCCCAGATCTTTCTCGTGTACAGCACAATCCAGTTATAAACCTCCCATGAAGTAATCCCGTCTAATGTTTTTATTACCTACATGTACAACTTTACATTTTGCTACATTTAATTTCATTTGCCACATTTCTGCCCAATTCTGGTTTCTATCCAAATCATCCTGAATCACTTTAGTGGACCCTAAACTACTTGCCTAACCCCCCAATTTAGCAACATCTGCAAATTTAACCAATCTGCTCTCAATATTACTATCAAGGTCATTAATGTAGATGAGGATCAGCAGGGGCCCCAGCACTGATCCCTGGGGGACGTCACTCCCCACCATACCTAGCTCAGATGAGATACCACTGATCAGCACTCTTTGTGTTCTGTCCTGTAACCCAGTTTTGAATCCACTCCAGAATACCTCCTGTAACTCCAATGGAACTCAATTTAAAAATTAGTCTTTTATGCGGTACTGTATTGAATGCTTTCTTAAAATCCAAGTATATGATGTCATAAGCCCTGCTCTGGTCATAAGTCCTGGTGGCCTCTTCAAAAAATTCCAGAAGGTTTGTCAGGCATGACCTTCCTTTACGAAAACCATAATGGCTATCCCTCAAGATACTGTTCCGTTCAAGAAATAAGTCCAGCTCATCTTTTATGATAGATTCCAATATTTTGCACGCAATGCTAGTTAAACTGACTGGCCTGTAATTTCCTGGCTCGGTACGATCCCCTTTCTTATATATTGGTATAATATTGCCCTGTTTCCAATTATTTGGTATTTGTCCAGTTTCTAAAGATCGCCTGAAGATGGTGGATAGCGGCTTAAAGATGATCTCACCAACTTCCCTGAGCACTCTAGGATAGAAGCCATCAGGACCCGCCGCCTTGTCTGCCTTTAGTTTATGCAACTTTTCTAATACTTTATCCCGAACCTCAATTTCTGCTAAATAATCTTCAGAACTATATAAGTAATGAAAAAATGTCATAAAACTTTTTTTTTTGTGGTGAAGGATGAGTTAACCCAATGATAGATATATAATAAGCTTACTGAAACAACCTGTGCAAGGTTCCACAAATAGTTTATTTTGCTTGTTTTTTTTTCTCTTTTTTAGTGCATTCAAGAGTCGTTATGGTCGAACTAAATTCATATTGTACACAATTCTTTTCTAGTTGCAAGCTTTGTGAACATTACATTTGAACATCTGAATGGTTATGACAAATCATTACAACAAATTGTTGTGATTCTGTCTTGATTGCCATGTCTGATTATGAATTTGGCTTTGTCTGACCATGATTTGATATTGCGATTTGGATTCCATGCCATGTTTTGTTTTTACCTTGTCTCTGTTTCTTTGCCATATTCCACCTTTGCAGTTATATTCCGATTCTTGTTTTGTTTCTTGCCATGCATTACACTTTGTGTCCCCCGTTTGGTCTCATGTCTTGTGATTGCTCACAGCCCTAGTATTGCATGCCACGTTTCTGGATTTCAATCATTCCTTCAAATCTCGTTTGCTTTCTTCCACTTGCTTTCCTATAATTACTACCCGTACTAACAGTTTATTATTTTGGTTAAAGTTAATAAATGAAACTAACACTGTTTATAGTACTAACTTACTAACGAGCACTAGGGATTGTATAGCTGCGCTTTACTAATTGACTAAAGACCTCTCAGTATTTGCTCTCTTCTAGTCTCCGCCTCTAGTCTTTACTCAATCTACTTTGCTGCAGTTTCAGTGGACACTCCACACTTATTAAACCCTGTTCTCCCACCTTATCTGTGCATATTAGAACTCCCTAACCAGAGTCATATGTTTGTTCATAGGCTGTCTTTGTGATCCCTGTCTGTGTTTAGTCTTTCGTCAATGTCATGTAGTCAGGAACTTCCTCATGTTCATTCCTTTGTAATCAGTGGCGGTTCTCGGAACGGGAATTGGGGGGGCACAGACACTGTTGAGCTGCGATCAGGAACCAGATGCGAGAACCAGGGAATGCAGTAGAGCTTTTTTTATTGGTAAAGGGGGGTGACCCCCGCAGGGTGAAAAACAGTACAGAGTCCACAATCTAAAAGTCAAAATCCAGTTGGGCAAAAATGGTATCAAAAACCAGGGCAGCAATCACAGTAATCGTAGTCGGACAGAAATGGGTCTGGTACACAGGAATAGTTCTATCAGAGAAGCAAGCCAGAATCCACAGGACGTAATCCGAATTGTTACCAGGGCAGCAAACGAAGATCTCGTAGTCGGGCAGAAAAATGGTCAAAACACAGATGCAACAGTAATCCAAAAACACAGAGGCAAAAATCAAAAGTCAGGCAATCCAGTCAGAAAGATAAACACTGAGAAATCGAGGCGAGAAACGTAGCACAAGAAAACTAGGGAGAACGATCTTACAAGAGTTTGAACCAAACAGACATCTTATATACACACCCGGGGAAAACACATGGCCAAACAAATGACCAGGGAGAACAGGTGCAATCAATGGGAACAATGATCAGGGAGAGACACATGAGGAATAAACTAATTACATGAATTTGGCTGTAGCCAAAACACAGACAGGGATCACAAGACAAACCTAAGTACAAAACAACAGCTCCGGTTAAGGAGTACTAAAGTGCCAAGATAAAAGATAAGGAAAGCACAAAGTATCAGAGGAAATCCACAGAAACTTGCAGCAGAGATAATTAGGGATAGGCAAGGAGGCGGAGATTAGAATTGAGCGACTGCTGAGAGATAGTTAGTCAATTAGTATGTGCAGCTTTACAATCCCAAGTGCTTGTTAGTAAGTTAGTAATAAATATACAAGATTAGTGTGGTTAGTAATTAGCAAAAACAATAAACTGTTAGTATGTGTTAGTAAGACAGTAAAAGAGAGGAAGGAAGAACACAAGATAATGAAGGAAGATTGGACAAGGGACCGTGAGCAAAGATACACACATGACAAGACAGGGGAGACAAAGTGCAAAGCATGGAAATGAAAACATGGCATGGAAACTAAATGATCTACACATGAAAAATAAACAGGAAATCTAAATTACCAAAACACAAAACACAATCCTAAGAATAGTCAGACATATGCAGTGGTCACTAAGCACCGAATCAAACATGGCATAGCCAGGCACAGAACTTAAACATGACATGCAGAATGCACAGATCACAACAGACACGTCCCTTCATGAATATTAGGATAGTCCTGGCTAGTTCTCAATCATTTTCCTTTACCAGAAATCCCTACTGTTAAGATTTGTCCGTATTTAGTCCAATTTTTGAATTAAAATATGGAGTTACGGGAAAATAGTTCACGGTTACGGATTTTTCAAAACATGCGGATATTATATTGCTACATGCTAATTATACTTGTTCGACAAAGCCATTCTGAGGCTTGTGAAAAATTCCCTACAGCAATTGCTGAGCACGATCCGATTCCCTCTCTCCCGCCTCTCAGTCGGCCAATCAAATAGCCTGTTTCTGAAGCCAGATTCATGCTTTTTGCGGTCGGCAGGGTCAGCACGGCCCACACGGTGAAATAATGCAATCGCGGCCAGGCCAGGACCAATAATTGTTAAAAATGGAGGTTTTGTTCAACTCATTTCTCAGTGCTACTGCATTTACCCCATGATTTCATCGCTGTTATATCGCATATGGAGAGAAACCGTGTATTCAGTTGCCAGTCAGGATAATTGGAAAACGCGTCACTAAAGGAAAATGATTGAGAACTACCCAGGACTATCCTAGTTATCATAAAGGGACGTGTCTGTGCCCCCCCCAATTCCTGGTCCTAGAGTCGCCACTGTTTGAAATTAGTCTGATCCAGCTCACCTGTTTCCCAATGAAGCATGAGACTTTTATGTATTTAAGCAGTCATTTCACAACCAGCTCTTTGTCAGAACGTTTCTCTTGGTTTACCTGTGCTGCAAACGTTTATACCTTGTACTCTCTGTGATTCTCTTCAGACTGGATCGTCTCAGATTACGATTTTGGCTTTGACTTGGATTTGTTTGCATCTGTTTATCGAACCTTTATTGCCCAACCTTTATTGCCCTTGTTTGCTGCCCTGGTCACAACTTGGATTATGTCCCTGGGATTCTGAATTTTGGATGGTGGATTTTGTACTGTTGCCTCCTGCTCTGCGGGGGTTCACCCCCATTACTAATAAAGCACAAGGATTTTTGGATTACTTGGTTCTTGCATCTGATTCCTGAGCGTGACCTCACACAAATGCAGACGATGAAATTAAATATTGGTGAAAAATTGCCAATTAGCATTTTAAAACAAAACTGTATATAAATCGAAAAACATTCCATTTCTTTCCGTATATGAATTTTACTGAGACGGAGTGCACGTAATTTTTGATTAAACAGTGGGTTGACCGGTTCCGCAATTTGACCGATTCCGCAATTTGCAGAAATCAAACTTCATTAGCGGGAGAATGACTTCGCTGTCAACCTGGAGTTTGACACCGCTGGAACGGTAAATTATTGTGGATTCAACTCTTAACTATCGTTCTGAAATATTCGGCTGCATAGAGAAATAAATGCCCAACAACTGTTGCATGTCATTGCAGCAGTACCAAATCAACGCTTGTGATAAGGCGAAGTGTGTGCGTGGCGTTAAACATGTGTGTTCCCAGGATTCATCACATTGTGATAGGAAATTATCATACACTGCCTGGCCAAAAAAAAAGTTGCCACCTGGATTTAACTAAGCAAATAGGTACGAGCCTCCTATTGGATAATTACTGCATGGGCGATTATCTTTCAGCTGGCAACAAGTTATTTAACACCAACTGGTGCAATGAGTTGCTTCCCATTTCCTAAACAACCATGTCGAAAGACACATCCCGTGGTCGTGGAAAAGATGTTAGTCTGTTTGAGAAGGGTTAAATCATAGGCATGCATCAAGCAGAGAAAACATCTAAGGAGATTGCAGAAACTACGAAAATTGGGTTAAGAACTGTCCAACGCTTTATTAACCAATATGAAAAAGATTTATATACAACTTGTAATGTTTATATGTGTTTTATGAAAAACATGTATGCATCTTATAGGAGATACAATATTCATATAAAATGCCTACAAAATCAAACTTACACAATTTTACACCATAGAAGAATCATAGATGGCCCTAAATCCTCATGTAATATCATTATAAGACTTTTGTACGACATGACATATAACGCCAAACCTTGTATGAGAGATATAGGCAGACAAAGAATACATATAAAATCCTTAGCAAACACATGATGAAAGTTCGTCAACAAGTTAAGGGTTGTTTTTTTCATGATGATACGCCAGGCCAAGGTAATTTCCAAGCTGTGGTCAGTGATGGCATAGCGCGTTTTCTGTGGAAAAAGAATTATATATATATATATATATATATATATATATATATATATATATATACATACATACATATACATAATTTTTTAGAAATTTAACCTTCATTTTACCAGAAAAGTTACATAATTTCTATCCACTGAAATGGCATGCTAAAATTGGATAGTAACTCCTCTGTATGAACTCATGTATTATGACCACCTGGCCTATGACAGTTTTTGTTTTTTTTTCACTCACACAGAGGGCTTTTAAAACCCCTGAGCTAGTCATTCTGTTTCCTAGATAAGAAGATATTCATGACCAGAATTTGTAGGTTTCTATATTTCAGAAGTAAACACTGATTGGGAGAATTATACATGTTTGCATACTTTATGCTTTACACTTTAAAGGAACACCGTTTTTCTGTACTGATATATGTTTGTCCCTGCTTTTAGACAAGTTAATGCCGACCTGTCTCGTCTTCCTCCATCTAATCTATCTCGCTAATGAAGGGTGCAAGCATGTTAGCATGTAGCTTAACACAATGCTTTCATTAGGATCCAAGCATGTCTGAAGTTGGAGGCAACCAAGCTCTTCCAACACTATTTAAATATGGTTACCCGAGTTGTTACAAGACCCAGGAACTCTACTTGTGAGTACTTCGATATTAGAGCAGTGGGGAGACATTAAGAGAGAGGGAGACCAATCACTGAGGAAATCCTCCCATAGAAACACATTGCGGCCATTCTGAACGCAAGTTCTGACTTGTTTTGAAAGTAGTCAATCACATTGTTGGACGTGGAATTTATTACTGGTGGTTAGCCTTTTGTTTACTATCTCAATCACCAGTGGTAGCCATGCCACGAATGTCCAATGAGCTCATTCACATTTGAATTAAGTATGTACAACCCACGAGTCTGGACTTTTGGATATCACCCCATTCATTTTGATAGGGCCTGGACTTCTTGTAGCTGCCTGCAGGCGTCACCAATATGGCGGCTGAGTGGAGGAACTTGCCCAAAAGGACTTTGGTAATATCACCAAAGGGTTTTTTGGGAGTTAAGGTATCAATGCTGTTGAAGTACTCCCAAGCAGCCTATAGTTCCGCCATACAGTTGTCCTTTGTATCTGCTTCTGAACATACCCACCGATGCTCACATAACTGTATTTAAATTGGGGAAACATGGAAGTTGTTGGTTGCCTCTCACTTTACCATTGTTTGGATCCTAATTAAATGCTAACACCTCTACGCCAGTGTGACAGAGCACGCATGAAGGCAAGACATACGCCTCAACTTGTCTAATATCAAGGAAGAACATTTCAATATTGAAAAACTGTGGCGTATTCCTTTAAAGTGGTGTCAGTCAAGAGTCATGAGCAGACAAAAAAACATTCAATTCAATGCAAGCATGCAACTGAACATGCAAAGAACATGTATGGACTTTGACATATTGATATAAGAATAGACATTGAAATATGCCAGAAATCTATAAATGTTTGTACACATAACATACAGAAAACATATATGTCCTTGTAGGTGTTCATATATGCTAAGTAATGGAAATATGTAAGAAATCTATAAAATTTTGTACACATAACATACAGAAAACATGTATGGGCTTGCACATATTCATGAATATGAATATTAATAGAAATATGTAAGAAATCTATAAATGTTTTACACATGTCAAACAAAAAGCATGTATGGGCTTTGACATATTCATATATGAAAATTGATGTAAACATACAAAAAAACTACATTGTTGTCCATACCTCATATAAAACATTACACTTAATATTACATGTTTCATAAGCTGACCATATATGTTGGCTTATATATAATTTATACAAATCCTTTATGATCTGTATTCCATTCATATATATGAAGTGGGCCACTTTTGTAGCATGCGCCATATATGCCATTTTGACAGTTGACAGTTTTATACTTATCTTTGTAAGTTTTTTATGAATCTTTTTCATATGGGAAAAACTGGAAGGATAGTGGGGACCCATCGTCTTCGAGGAAGAAATGTGGCCGGAAAAAAATCCTGAATGATCGTGATCGGCAATCACTTAAACGTGTGGTGAGATCAAATCGAAGAAAAACAACAGTAGAACTCAGGGCTATGTTTAATAGTGAAAGTAAGAGCATTTCCACATGCACAATGTGAAGGGAACTCAAGGGACTGGGACTGAACAGCTGTGTAGCCTTAAGAAAACCACTAATTAGTGAGGCTAACCAGAAAAAAAGGCTTCAATTTGCTGGGGAGTATAAAGATTGGACTCTGGAGCAATGGAAGAAGGTCATGTGGTCTGATGAGTCCAGATTTACCCTGTTCCAGAGTGATGGGCGCATCAGGGTAAGAAGAGAGGCAGGTGAAGTGATGCACCCATCATGCCTAGTGCCTACTGTACAAGCCTGTGGGGGCAGTGTTATGATCTGGGCTTGCTGCAGTTGGTCAGGTCCACATTCAGCAACAGTATGTGCTCAAAGAATGAGGTCAGCTGACTACCTGAATATACTGAATGACCAGGTTATTCCAACAATGGATTTTTCTTCCCTGATGGCACGGGCATATTCCAAGATGACAATGCCAGGATTCATCGGGCTCAAATTGTGAAAGACTGGTTCAGGGAGCATGAGACATCATTTTCACACATGGATTGGCCACCACAGAGTCCAGACTTTAACCCCATTGAGAATCTTTGGGATGTGCTGGAGAAGGCTTTGCGCAGCGGTCAGACTACCATCATCAATGCAAGATCTTGGTGAAAAATTTATGCAACACTGGATGGAAATAAATCTTGTGACATTGCAGAAGCTTATCGAAACAATGCCACAGCGAATGCGTTCTGTAATCAAAGCTAAAGGCGGTCCAACGAAATACTAGAGTGTATGACCCTTTTTTTTGGTGGCGACTTTTTTTTTGGCCAGGCAGTGTATATTTGACCATATTAATTCCAATTCGTACTCTTGATACTTTTTCATCAACATCCATCAGAGTGACTGCTTGTCATTTGACTAGTTCCGCAAACGCCATTTTGTAGGTTTTCAAACATATAATTTATGAGACATGTTTATTCTTATTTATTTTTCTGAAAGAATTTTATTAAAGTTTAATGTATTCAATGTGAAATCATTTTTTGCCCCGCGATAACTGTTTTTCTGTGGCTCAACGGGCTGATCATTACTCATGTCCAGTGATAACCTGAACTTGTCGCATCCTGATAATTTAAATGTATACTTGGCATGCACTACTTAAATTGGAAAGAGTAGAAAGAATTATCCATAGTTGCTGATAGTAGTTGAACATCGATGGATATACAAATCGTCTTGAAATGAGGCCAGCGCACGAACATTCCAGCTGACAGAATGTCGACACATGGAACAATTAGCCATAAATTTGATCAATTATTGTGATATCCCCTATAGAATAATGCTGGCTATAATTGGTGGAAAATACATGTGTCTGTTTCTTTGTGGCCAGGGGCGTGCAATTATGCCAATAGCGAAGAATATCATAAGTTCGACCTGACAAAGGACGCTATTTGCGAAACTGAAAATTATTTGCAGAACCAGTCAAAGCACGTGCCAAAAAATTACTGTGCAAGGCTTTATTCTTAATGACTGAAGAAAAATAATTGATCCACAAAGTGCATGAGCAATTTCCGTAAATTCGTGAACAGATAACTTTCCGCCAGCGAATTCTGTATCGATACCAGACCTTCAAACAAATTCCGTTTGCGGAACCAGTCAACATACTGTAGGAATGGATAGGCAATAAAAAATTACAGGTTTGCAACAGGAAAAATAATATATTTTGGCACTTGAGTGTAAAATAGGCATAATAGTACATAAAAGACTCAGATTCAGATTTCAGATGAATTTATTGTCATTGTTACAGAATAACAATGAGATTACGTTTGGAGAGAAAGTGCTCCGGGCCGCTGCAACGTGCATAGTGCTGCCAACTCAACTGCAACCTTAGTTTTCGAAGAAGAAAGTGAACACAGAAAAAACACATAATGTTGAGACAGACATAATACACATCACGCTGGAAACGCATGGGAATGGGGGGGATGGGAGGTGGGGAAGACGGGGTTAATGAAAAATGAAATGCGGAGGCAGCCTGTGGCAGAGTGGAATGCAGACTCCAGAAGTTCTTATCAGGGGCAGAATGTTCTGTCCGTGAGGGATAAGGATGTTGTTGAAGAGGACCGGTCCGTGAGAGGCTGAGGCAAGACAGAGGGGAGACGTGGAGTGGGGGGGAGACGCTGAATTCTATTCAATTTTGGGTGAAACAAGCAATTTCGATTGATCCGCTATCCATTTTACGATTTTTGTACTTCGCACTTCAGGGCCACAAGTTCTCCCATCATCTCATCCTGTCTCTTGCCCGAATTCACAGTCAAACGCACAATCTCCCCACACTGACTAAAAACAACATCCCTCTTTGTGGTCATTTCCGCAGATGATCCTAGAGTCTCTTTTATCAGCTCTCCATTCTCTGAAGCCTGGCGATGTAAATCCATCGCCCATTCACTCGTTACTCCACTGTGGCGCTCCATGATAATTTCGGTGCTAGGCAGTGCGTTGGGAATTTTCCTCGCTCCCAGCTCTCACACTTTGCGGTAGATCTGAGCAACTTCCATGCTAATTAGGAGAAATCCCGTCACCATAAATCCGAATAGGTAAACATCCTCCACGTCTTCAAGGGATATTGGTGCCAGACAAAGAACTTGCCATCCCAACCTCATGTCCCAAACATAGTCAGCAGCAAAAGTGGGGTCTGGGCAGTGCGATCGCCAGGTGCTCCGCTTCTCGGTGAAAAAATTCTGTCAATCGCATTCAGGGATCAGCTAATTCCATCTTCGCCTGAAGAGCCTCAGAAGCAGAAGGAGGGTTCAAAAAAGGATAAAAGAGGTAACAGGACAATACAGGACAAAGAAAGAAGACGCAGACAAGAGCAGAGAGAGAGTGCGACTGCTGTCCTCAGAGGGCGGAAGAAGAGCATACATAAAGTAGAAGAATACAGTACAGTCGCCGTTAAAACCAAAGAAAAAGTCGTTAATTCGCCAGTACGGGGGCCTTAAACTCTCAGTAGGACCGGGAAATCTCGTTGTGAGCTGTGCAGTAGGTCCGGCGTATTGACGCGCATGAGGACAAAAGAAGACCTCTCGCCGCCTACCGCGTTTGTTTAATCATAACTGAGCCACGAGGGTGGTTGGGACGGTCGTTTTGACAGTAGTCCGTACATGTAGCTAATGGCCCAGCTTGTTGGCGGTTCATTTTCATATATGAATGCAAAAGTAACATTAGCTTACATAAAATATTAATTTGCTTTGACGGGGGTGATGTTGCCGGTAATCATTTCTGCAAACCTTTTTAAATTTGACGATACAGTTTGCTCAACCTGTGCTACTATTTAAAACTTTAGTACGGTAAAATAAGCAATTGGATTATTAAATATCATGCTAATTTTGGTGAGGATTTTGTTTGTCAGGTAGCCTATCATTTCTGCAGTATTTTCTGTTCAAAGATAATGCATGCTTTTATGAACTATTAAGTGCCGAAATATATTATTCTTCCTGATGCAAACCTGAAATTAAGTATAGCCTATCCATTCCTACAGTAGGCTACGTTGACCGGTTTCGCAAATGGAATTTGTTTGAAGCATCTGGTATCGATACAGAATTCACTTGCGGAAAGTTATATGTTCATGAATTTGTGGAAATGACTCACGCTTTCTGTGGATCAGTTAGTTTTCTTCAGTCCGTAGGAATAAAGCCTAGCACAGTCATTTTTCAGTGGCTCGTCCTTTGACTGGTTCCGGAAATAATTTCCAGTTTCGCAAACCGCGCCCTTTGTCAGGCCGAACCTATGATATTCTTTGTTTATTGGCATTATTGCGTGCCCCTGGCCACAACGAAACAGACACATATATTATTCACCAATTTTAGTCAGCATTACTCTAAAGGGGATATCACAATATTTGGTCAAATTTATGGCTAACTGTTCCCTGTGTCGACATTGTGTCAGCTGGAATCCACGTGCGCTGGCCTCAGTTCACGACGATTTGTCCATCCATCGATATTCAACTGCAATCAGCGACGATGGATAATTCTTTCTACTCTTTCCAATTCAAGTAGGTCTAGTAAATGTCAAGTAGACAATAAAATTATCCGTATGAGACTACAAGTTCAGATGAACACAGGACATGAGTCATTATAAGCCCGTTGAGCCACAAAAAAACAGTTATGATGGGGGGGGGGATGTTTTATTTCACACTGACTACAATAGACTTTCATAAAATTACCTCAGAAAAAACAAACAAGAATAATTATGTCTCATAAATTACAAGTTTGAAAACCTACAAAATGGTGTTTGCGGAATAGTTAAATGACAAGCAGTCACTTTAATGGGTGTTGATAAAAAGTATCAAGAGTACGAAATTGGGATTTATATGGTCAAATATACGATAATATTTGATCATGATGACACTAATAACATATGAATCCCAGGAATACACGTGTTTAACAGCCACACACTGCACAGTGCGCCTTATCACAAGCGTTGATTTGGTAGCCTACTGCTGCTAGCAACAGTTATCGGGCATTTATTTCTCTATGAAGCCGAATATCTCGAAACGATAGTTATGCGTTAAATCCACAATAATTTACCGTTCTAGCGGTGTCAAACTCAAGGCTGACAGCGAAGTCGTTTTCCCGCAAAAAAAAGTTTCATTTCTGGAAATTGCGATTGAGTCGATCAAATTGCGGAACTGGTCAACCCACTGTATATCGAAGATTAATCGCACCGTCTCAGTAAAATTCATTTAGGGAAAGAACTTGCATGTTTTTCGATTTATATAACGTTGCGTTTTAAAATGCTAATTGGCAATTTTTAACCAATATTTCAAAATGTTTTGCATCGTCTGTATTTGTTTTAATGACTTCTCATAACCATTCAAATAACCATTCAGATGTTCAAACAATATTCGCAAAGCTTGCAATTAGAAAATAATTGCGTACAATATTAATTTAGTTTGACCATAACGGCTCTTGAATGCACTGAAAAAAGCAAAATAAACTATTTGCGGAACCCTACATGGGATAGATATAGTATAAGCTTACTAAATTATCAATAAGGAAACGCAATTTAAAAAAAAGATCTGCTCAATATCTTTTCTCTAATGGACAATGTCACTTAAAACTGAATGGCTCTTTCGTAAAATGAATTCACGGAATTAAAAGCGGATACACTTGGCACTGATTCAATACAGCTTAGTTCGCGTTCTCTATTCATCACACATTGTCACCCTAATATTCCCTTCAAGCTCATTGTAGCCTATTAAACAATGAATGACCTGGTCAGCGCGTGGCAGAAATTTTCTATAAAATGCTCAACCATAAACTGACATTACATTCACAAGTATGGAACTTGTCACGATACGATGAATTTCCCGAGTTTAGGATGAAGATTGACTCCTTGGCGAGAGACAACCTCACACCTCTGCAGGTCCGAAAATTCATAATTTCGAAGAATAACGTGAGCATGAGCTCATAGGTTAATAAGTTGTATATTGCCAATTTGTTTATTTATATTGCGGCTGATTTTCAAAACCAATAAATCAATTGCGGCACACTTTGCTGAAGTTCTACCCACAAACTCTCAGAATCACAGTTTCTGCAATAAAAATACATATTTAAAATATCAAAAATATTTCCTTCAAGAATACAATTTCTTATATTTCGCGGTCGAATTTATCATAATAGGCTATTTTTATTTCTTATTCATGGTAGGCTTTTTAAACAGAGGTTCAGCCACGCGCTTTCCAGAGGTCGCATAAGCTTTCCACTTTCACTGCAAGAGAAAGTAAAAAGATGTGAAAATACATAACGGCAAATGTAATTCTAACAGTAAAAATGCCCTCTATTCTATAACTTACACGCGGTGCGACATTCAGTTCCGCGGAGCCACATGTGGTTATAACTGGCGGTAAATTGTCCTGGGATACGGCTCATTGGTTAGATTGTGGTTAGAAATGGGTAAGGAGGGCGAAATGTTCGAGATAACCGGGTGTGAACTAACACCGTCTCTTTGGTTTTAACTGCGACTGTACTGTACATTATCTCCAGACAAAAAATATTGCAGAAATGAAAATAGCACATTTAATAGGAAGTGGCTATATCTACAGGGCCGTACACAGTGATTCAGGGCTATTTTACAGAGCGCGTGCGCATTGAAATTTCTTCACATATGTTGGCAGCTTGCAAACTCAGCATGCTTATCTGTGGTCTAGAGTGGAGTGTTTGTTTTTAAGATAATCTCTCAGACTGCTTTCGCACAAGGTTTGGTACCGTGTCACAGTGCAATTGGGGATTTTATTTTTGAGAAGGGGCTTTAGAATTTTGTGATGGCCCCAATTTGTGATGACATTAACGACAGCAAAGGATGACAGACAAAAATTTTAAAACTAAAACACATTTAATTAAACAAAGGCAACTAACAACAAACTACTCTACAGACCAAGATTGATTATGTACAAAGACAGAAATATTAACAGTCCCTTTGGTGGGTTGCTTAGTGATGTCCTGGGTGAGGAAAATGCTCTAACACAGGCAAAAATCCACTAAAAGCTTCACAGGTCTTGAACAGAATGACAGGTCTGGTCACATGTATCCTTCTCCTTGCAATTACTCCTACTACTTTACTGTCTCAATTTTACTCCTTATTTACTCTTTTGCAGACCCCTCCCACCTTTTAGGCTTTTTTGAATTTTTCTCTGGGACTTGTCCCAAACATGCCCAAACCTACCTCCAGTCTAGGCTTAACAAAAAAAGGTAAATATTGCCATCTAGTGGCCTCTATTCACATTACACCTCCATTCCAAAAGGGAAAAATTTTCACTCATAAAGGCAAAATTTTTATTTTCAATACAAAATGGTTAAGTGGACACTTGTCTATATATACATGTAATACAATATTCGAATAAACGCATGATATATATACATACTCAACCACGGGATAAGCAATCAGCAATTACATTGTCAGTACCCTTTACATGCTTAATTTCCGAGTCAAACTCCCGTAAAATCAAACTCCAATTCAACAATCTCCGATTCTTGTTTTTCATCTTACTCAAAAACATTAACGGATTGTGGTCAGTGTACACAATCATTGGCTTTTGCCCTGTACAAACATAAACATCAAAGTGTTGTAAAGATAAAACCAGAGCCAACAGCTCCTTCTCTATTGTGGAATAGTTCCTATGGTGGCAATTGAACTTCCTGGAGGAGTATGCCACGGGATGCTCAATGTCATCAGAGTCAGTTTTCTGTAGGAGCACAGTTCCACAAGCTTGGTCGGTAGCATCAACCGCGATGGAGAACGGTTTGTTGAAGTCAGGAGATTTGAGCACGAGGAAGTGACACAGCAGAGACTTCAGGCGATCGAAGGCTCTCTGGCATGCATCATCCCAAGTGAACTTTACACCTTTCTTCAGTTGGTTAGTGAGACTGAGAGCAATCTCAGCCGCAGAACTTGCGGTAGTACCCAATCATTCCAAGGAAGCGGCGCAAATTTTTTTTGTTGTCAGGAACTGGGAAGTCCGTGATGGCTTGGACTTTAGCATTTATGGGTGCCACCTTACCCTGGCCTATGAGGTAGCCAAGATAGGTGACAGTAGCACAACCAAAGTCACTCTTGTTCAGGTAAACAGTCAGGTTAGCCTGGGTCAGGCGCTGGACCAACGTCTCTACATCTTTTAGATGTTCTTCCCAGGAGTCACTCCATGTGATCAGGTCATCGATGTATGCACCCGTGTGTGGCAATCCGGCGATTGTAGACCGTATCATCCTTTGGAACGTGGCTGGGGCATTTTTCATGGCAAAGGGTAGGACTTCATACTGGTACAACCCAGATGGTGTGGCAAAAGCAGAGATGCTCTTAGCTCTCTCAGTTAAAGGCACACACCAATAACCCTTCAATAAATCAATCTTAGTCAGAAACTTTGCTTGCCCTACTCTATCAATACAATCATCAATCATAGGTATTGGTAACACATCGGTTCTAATTACAGCATTGACTTTACCATAATCTGTACAGAATCTAATACACTCAACAAAATTATAAACGCAACACTTTTGTTTTTGCTCCCATTTGTCATGAGATGGACTCAAAGATCTAAAATTCATTCCAGATACACAATATTACCATTTCTCTCAAACATTGTTCACAAATTTGTCTAAATGTGTGATAGTGAGCACTTTTGCTTTGCTGAGACAATCCATCTCACCTCACAGGTGTGCCACATCAAGATGCTCATCAGACACCATGATTAGTGCACAGGTGTACCTTATACTGCCCACAATAAAAGGCCACTCTGTAATGTGCAGTTTTGTCTCACAGCAAAATGCCACAGATGGCGCAAGCATTGAGGGAGCGTGCAATTGGCATGCTGACAGCGAAATGTCAACCAGATCTGTTGCTCGGGCATTGAATGTTCATTTCTCCACCATAAGCCGTCTCCAAAGGCGTTTCAGAGAATATGGCAGTACATCCAACCGGCCTCACAACTGCAGACCACGTGTAACCACACCAGCCCAGGACCTCCACATCCAGCCGGTTCACCTCCAAGATCGTCTGAGACCAGCTACTCAAGACAGCTGCTGAAAAAAGTGGTTTGCATAACCAAAGAATTTCTGCACAAACTGTCAGAAACCGTCTCAGGGAAGCTCAACTGCATGCTCGTTGTCCTCATCGGGGTCTTAACCTGACTGCTGATCGTCGCCGTAACAGACTTGAGTGGGCAAATGCTCACATTTGATGGCGTCTGGCACGTTGGAGAGGTGTTCTCTTCACGGATGAATCTCGGTTTACATTGTTCTGGGCAGATGGCAGACAGCGTGTGTGGCGTCGTGTGGGTGAGCGCTTTGCTGATGTCAATGTTGTGGATCGAGTGGCCTATGGTGGTGGTGGGGTTATGGTATGGGCAGGCATCTGTCATGGACGAAGAACACAGGTGCATTTTATTGATGGCATTTTGAATGCACAGAGATACCGTGATGAGATCCTGAGGCCCATTGTTGTGCCATACATCCATGAACATCACCTCATGTTTCAGCAAGATAATGCACGGCACCATGTTGCAAGGATCTGTACACAATTCTTGGAAGCTGAAAATGTCCCAGTTCTTGCATGGCCAGCATACTGACCGGACATGTCACCCATTGAGCATGTTTGGGATGTGCTTGACCGGCGTATACGACAGCGCGTACCAGTTCCCACTAATATCCAGCAACTTCGCACAGCCATTGAAGAGGAGTGGACCAACATTCCACAGGCCACAATTGACAATCTGATAAACTCTATGCGAAGAAGATGTGTTGCACTGCATGAGGCAAATGGTGGTCACACCAGATACTGACTGGTTCTGAGTCCCCAGACCCCCAATAAAGCAAAAACTGCACATTTCAGGGTGGCCTTTTATTGTGGACAGTCTAAGGTACACCTGTGCACTAATCATGGTGTCTAATGAGCATCTTGATGTGGCACACCTGTGAGGTGAGATGGATTGTCTCAGCAATGCAAAAGTGCTCACTATCACACATTTAGACAGATTTGTGAACAATGTTTGAGAGAAATGGTAATATTGTGTATCTGGAATGAATTTTAGATCTTTGAGTCCATCTCATGACAAATGGGAGCAAAAATAAAAGAGTTGCATTTATATTTTTGTTGAGTGTACTTCCATCAGGTTTTGGAACTAGCACACAGGGTGAACTCCAATGTGAGTTGGAGGATCTGATAATATCATGTTCTAACATGTACTCAACCCCTTTCTCAGCATTCTTTCTCTTGTCAGGATTCATCCGGTACGGATGCTGTTTTATTGGTTTGGCATCACCAACATCTACATCATGAGAGGCTATACAAACTCTCTTTGGAACATCAGGAAACAGATCCTCATACTTCTTCAGCAACCTCTCAAACTGATCTCTCTATGAGGGTTTTAAGTACTGGAGTTTTATATCAAGATTTTGCAACACTTCATAGTTTGACAATTTATATGAAAGAACTTCAGCTTTAATTCTAGGTTCACCGTCTTGAAACTCCCCCTCATCTTCACAAATCTCGGCCATTGGAGGATCTGAAGAGACAGCTGCAACCCTAGCATTTTTATCATGATAAGGCTTCAGCATGTTAATGTGACACAACTGTTTTGGCTTTCTCCTATCTGGAGTCTTTACATGTAATTGAGATCATTGAGTTTTGTCAGAATTTCATAAGGACCATGAAATCTAGCCTGCAATGGATTGGACTGCAAGGGAAACAACACAAGGACCTTGTCTTCTGGTTTAAACTCACGGCTTCTAGTCTTATGATCATACCAAATTTTCATTTTTCCCTGAATTGAATTCAAGTTCTCTTTGGCTAGGTCACATGCTGCACGCAATCTGTCCTTGAACTTGCTAACATAGTCTAACAGACTAATGTGTGGCTCCTCCTCTTGCCATTGTTCACTCAACAATAGCAAAGGTCCTCTCACTTCACGGCCAAACACTAGCTCAAATGGACTGAATCCAGTAGACTCCTGCACTGCTTCTCTAGCTACAAACAACAGCAAATGAACACCTTAATCCCAGTCTTTCTCATGGTCATAATAAGAAGTCCTCATCATTGTCTTGAGAGTGGAATGAAACCGCTCTAAGGCACCCTGACTTTCTGGATGATAGGCACTAGAAAGAATCTGCTTTGCACCTAGTTCATACACTACCTGCTGAAATAATCCGGAAGTGAAATTGCGACCTAAGTCTGACTGAATTTCCCTGGGAAGGCCAAACAACGTGAAGAACTTTATCAAAGCCTTTGAGATTGTTATGATTCTGGGTTTTGATCAATATTTCATTGTGCCGAGCTCCTTGTACGCCTTTGTTTATTGTTTCTCCTCTACTGGATAGTCCGACTCCGATTCTTGCCATAGCCCTTTTTGTACTGTTTTTGCCTTTCTGGATTTTCACCTATTTTTTTATGACCACGAGTTCTGTGTTTGGATGGATCATTTTTGTACCTCCGCCCATCTGTCTTACTGGTTCTGACCCCTGCCTGTCTAGTCGATACTGTTTTTGGATTTCGTATTGTGGCTTGGCAATTCCTGTGTTTTCTGGCTTTGACTCGGACTCCAATAAAGGCATACGTTTTTTGGATTTCTGTCTCTCGCGAGTGGTTCCTGAACGATACCTCACTGTCCCAAGGAAGGAGCTGTGGTGGGCGTGACACCTATTGAAGAGTCTTCAACAAGTAGCACCTGTTTTTCCGTGACTCTGGAGTGGGCTTGAGAGGGTAGATCTACTATGGCTCTCATTGATTCTGGAGCTGAGGAGAGCTTTATTGACGCGGAACTGGTCCAGAAGTGGGAGATCCCTGTGGAGAAGGCCGTTCCTGATCAGGTGGCTAACTCTCTAAGTGGTCAGAAGATCGGCCAGATCACCCATGTCACATGCCCCATGCCCCATCAAACTCAAGATTTCAGGCAATCACCATCAACTGATTAAGCTCTACCTCATCCAATCTCCACATGCCCCAATCGTTCTGGGCCACCCGTGGATGGCTAAACATCTCCCAGATATTGACTGGAGAAGATATGAGATCAAGGGTTGGAGCCCTAGCTGTTCACACTCGTGTCTACATAACGCTCAAGATCTGCAATCTACCCCTTCTCCAGAGGAGATCCCAAGTTTGGATAAAGTCCCTCCTGAATTCCATGACCTCAAGGAGGTTTTTTCCAAGTCACGAGCCACCAGTCTACCTCCACATTGCCCCTACGACTGTGCTATTGACCTTAAGCCAGGTACCATGCCCCCCAAGGGTCGCTTGTACTCCTTGTCACGCCCTGAGACCCAAGCCATGGAGAAGTACCTCTCTGAGTCTTTAGCGGTTGGGATTATTCGCCCCTCATTTTCCCCTGTTGGCGCAGGGTTTTTCTTTGTGGCAAAGACGGACGGGTCGTTGAAACCCTGCATTGACTATCGTGGACTAAATGAAATCACAGTGAAGAACAGGTACCCTCTTCCCCGCATGAACACTGCATTTGACCTTTTACAAGGGGCTAAGGTGTTTACTAAATTACTTACGCAACGCTTACCATCTAGTGCGTATACGTGAGGGGGACGAGTAGAAAACAGCGTTTAATACTCCCACTGGGTACTGGGAGTATTTGGTTCTCCCTTTTGGCCTTACTAACGCACCAGCCGTTTTCCAAAATCTAGTTAATGATGTGTTCAGAGACATGATCAATTAGATTGTTTTTGTCTACCTTGACGACATTCTGATTTTTTCAAGATCACAGGAGGAGCATGTAAAACACGTCCGACAGGTACTTCGCCGGCTTCTGGAGAACCGACTTTTTGTGAAGGAGGAGAAGTGTGAGTTTTTTGTCCAGTCCACAACCTTTTTAGGCTACATTATTGCCCCAGACTCCATACGGATGGACCCAGTTAAGGTAGAGGCCGTCACCAACTGGCCCCGACCCGAAGACCGTAAGTCCTTACAACGCTTTCTGGGTTTTGCAAACTTTTACCAACGATTTATTTGGAATTATAGTTCTGTTTCCTCGCCCCTCACGGCTCTCTCTTCCACTAAAGCTAAGTTTTGTTGGACTGAGGATGCTGAGAAAGCTTTTACTGAGCTCAAGTCACGTTTTTCTGCTGCACCCATCCTCACCACCCCTAACCCTGAACTCCAGTTCATTGTAGAGGTTGACGCTTTCAATGTGGGAGTCGGCGCCATCCTTTCCCAGAGGTCCACTGAGGATGGTAAGGTCCACCCATGCGCCGCCTCAGCCCCGCAGAGAGAAATTATGACATCGGCAATCGGGAGCTGTTGGCAGTTTAGCTGGCATTGGAGGAATAGAGACAGTGGCTGGAGGGGGCTGAGGTTCCTTTCATTGTTTGGACCGATCACAAGAATTTGGAATACTTGCAGACAGCAAAGAGACTGAACCCACGACAAGCCAGGTGGGCCTTATTTTTCTCACGTTTTAACTTTCATCTCGCATATAGACCTGGAAGTAAGAATGTGAAACCCGATGCCTTGTCTCGATGTTTTGAAATCAGAGAAGAAGAACCTCGCCAAGACACCGTCTTACCCAAGGAAGCCTTTGTTAACGTTATTAGTTTGGAAATCGAGAGGGAAGTCAGGGAGGCTCAGGTTGACTCAGCTACCCGCAGTGCATGCCCAACTAACTGCCTCTACGTTCCAGATAACCTGCGATCCCGAGACCTGGAGTGGGGTCGCTCCTACAACCTTACCTGTCATCCAGGAATCCGCCGTACCAAGGACCTCATAATGCAAAGATTCTGGTGGCCGGAAATATCACAGGACATTCAAGATTTTGTGGCAGCTTGCTCGGTCTGTGCCCAAGCTAAAGCATCCCATCAACCCCCTCACGGTTTGCTACAGCCCCTACCCACACCACACCGCCCCTGGTCTCACATTGCCTCAGATTTCATCACTGGCCTTCCCCCTTCCAATCACCAAACTACCATTCTTACCATTGTTGATAGATTTTCTAAAGCTGTTCACTTTGTCCCCCTCACTAAGCTCCCCTCTGCCCAAGAAACTGCCAACCTCATGATCCAACACGTCATCAGACTACACTGCATTCCCACTGATATCACCACTGATCGCGGCCCTCAATTCATTGCCATGTTTTGGAAATCATTTTGTAGATCACTTGGCACCTCTGTCAGTTTATCTTCAGGGTTTCATCCTCAGACTAATAGCCAGACCAAGCGGGCTAACCAATGTATCGAGACAGTTTTAAGATGTTTATGCTTAAAGAACCCCTCCTCCTGGAGTCATCAGCTGCCGTGGGCAGAATATACTTTAAAAAGTCACACCTCTGCTGCTTCTGGTATCTCTCCCTTCAAGGCCTAACTAGGTTACCAGCCCCCTTTGTTCCCGTGTCAGGAGGAGGAGGTGGCCGTTCCATCAGCCTGAGAGTTTGTGCGCAGCTGCAGGCGCACATGGAGGACCACCCGTGAGGCATTGCTCAGGTCAGTGGCCAAGATGTAAGCTCAAGCGGACAAGAAGCGCACTGCCTCCCCTTCATACCGGCCTGGGCAGCGCGTCTGGCTATCCTCCAGAGACATTCCCCTTCGAGGTAACGGGGGTAAACTATTCCCTAAATTCCTGGGTCCCTTCACCATTGGAAAAGTACTGAGCCCCACTGCTGTCGGCCTCCGTCTACCACTTTCCATGCGCCGTATTCACCCTACATTCCATGTGTCCCAAGTTAAGCCCACAGTTACCCACCCCCTGTCCTCTGGACCTGATCCCCCACCACCCGCCCGGCTCATCGACGGAGGCGAGGCATTCACGGTCCGAGCCCTCCTGGACTGTCGTCGGCGAGGTAAAGGACTGCAGTACCTCGTCGACTGGGAGGGCTACGGGCCGGAACATCTCAGTTGGGTGCCTTCTCGCCACATCTTGGACAAAGATTTGATAAAGGATTTTCATGCGAACCACCCTAGACCTATAGTTGAAACGGGCGTTTCGGAGGGAGGGGGGTACTGTTATGATTCTGGGTTTTGATCAATATTTCATTGCGCCGAGCTCCTTGTTCGCCTTTGTTTATTGTTTCTCTTCTACTGGATAGTCCGACTCCGATTCTTGCCATAGCCCGTTTTGTACTGTTTTTGCCTTCCTGGATTTTGACCTATTTTTGTATGACCATGAGTTCTGTGTTTGGATGCCCTGTGTATGACCATTGGCTTTGCCCATCGACTACGACTTTTTGCCGATCGTTTTTGTACCTCTGCCCATCTGTCTTACTGGTTCTGACCCCTGCCTGTCTAGTCGATACTGTTTTTGGATTTCGTATTGCGGCTTGGCAATTCCTGTGTTTTCTGGCTTTGACTCGGACTCCAATAAAGGTTTACGTTTTTTGGATTGCTGTCTCTTGCGAGTGGTTCCTGAACGATACCTCACAGAGATTGCAGTTGCCTTGATGTTGCGTAGAGGTATGGGTTCAGGGAATCTGGTAGATGCACACATGATTGTCAACAAGTACTGATTTCCAGATCTAGTCTTGGGTAATGGACCAACACAATCAACAATGACCTTAGAGAAGGGCTCCCCAAATGCTGGGATAGGCTGCAATGGAGCTACAGGTGGGTCTAACTGGTGTTTTCCAACTACCTGACAAGTGTGACAGGTTTTGCAAAAGTTGGAAACGTCTTTCTGAAGCCCAGGCCAGAAGAAGTGTCTCATGATCTTATCAACAGTCTTGTTAACACCAAGATGACCTCCTAAAGGTAAACTATGAGCCATTGTTGTGATCTCATTCTTGTAGACCTTCGGAACAACAATTTGCTTGACCACTGCCCAATCTGCATTGGCAGGGATATCAGGAGGGCGCCACTTCCGCAGCAACACACCATCCTTGAGATAATACCCAACTGGAACTGCGTCTATTTCTTTATCAGGAAGGGCGCTCCTCTTCAGTACACAAATTTCAGGATCATTAGTTTGCTCCTCAATCAACCGCTTTCTGGACAGAGACAAGTTTCCAGACACATCAGAATCACCAGACCCATCCGGCTGGCTGAATAGAGAACTGATAAAGGTGTCTGATAAGTCCTCAAACGGAGAAACCATGGTAGACCGAACAGAGTCATAAGGTGAACCACCTGAGTCATGACTATTCAATGTGCTGGACAGCACCACATATTCTACTTCTTGAGCCTTCTTGGCCATAGCATGAGTCACTGCGCAAGAAGGATACAGAGATGGGTCCTCATCGCCATCTTCAATGCTCGGCTGTGAAGTAAGATGTACAGGGGGAACTACTTTGCCCCCAGCCAGGTCATTGCCTAGCAACAGAGAAACACCTTTGATAGGTAGACTTGACATACACTCAACAAAAATATCAAGGCAACACTTTTGTTTTTGCTCCCATTTGTCATGAGATGGAGTCAAAGATCTAAAATTCTTTCCAGATACACAATATTACCATTTCTCTCAAAAATTGTTCATTAATCTGTCTAAATATGTGATAGTGAGCACTTTTGCTTTGCTGAGACAATCCATCCCACCTCACAGGTGTGCCACATCAAGATGCTCATCAGACACCATGATTAGTGCACAGGTGTACCTTAGACTGTCCACAATAAAAGGCCACTCTGAAATGTGCAGTTTTGTCTCACAGCAAAATGCCACTGATGGCGCAAGCATTGAGGGAGCGTGCAATTTGCATGCTGACAGCAGGAATGTCAACCAGATCTGTTGCTCGGGCATTGAATGTTCATTTCTCCACCATAAGCCGCCTCCAAAGGCGTTTCAGAGAATATGGCTGTACATCCAACCGGCCTCACAACCGCAGACCACGTGTAACCACACCAGCCCAGGACCTCCACATCCAGCAGGTTCACCTCCAAGATCGTCTGAGACCAGCCACTCAGACAGCTGCTGAAACAATTGGTTTGCATAACCAAAGAATTTCTGCACAAACTGTCAGAAACCGTCTCAGGGAAGCTCAACTGCATGCTCTTCGTCCCTATCGGGGTCTTAACCTGACTGCAGATCGTCGCCGTAACAGACTTGAGTGGGCAAATGCTCACATTCGATGGCGTCTGGCACGTTGGAGAGGTGTTCTCTTCACGGATGAATCTCGGTTTACATTGTTCAGGGCAGATGGCAGACAGTGTGTGTGGCGTCGTGTGGGTGAGCGCTTTGCTGATGTCAATGTTGTGGATCGAGTGGCCCATGGTGGTGGTGGGGTTATGGTATGGGCAGGAATCTGTTATGGACGAAGAACACAGGTGCATTTTATTGATGGCATTTTGAATGCACAGAGATACCTTGATGAGATCCTGAGGCCCATTGTTGTGCCATACATCCATGAACATCACCTCATGTTTCAGCAAGATAATGCACGGCCCCATGTTGCAAGGATCTGTACACAATTCTTGGAAGCTGAAAATGTCCCAGTTCTTGCATGGCCAGCATACTGACCGGACATGTCACCCATTGAGCATGTTTGGGATGTGCTTGACCGGCGTATACGACAGCGCGTACCAGTTCCCACTAATATCCAGCAACTTCGCACAGCCATTGAAGAGGAGTGGACCAACATTCCACAGGCCACAAGTGACAATCTGATAAACTCTATGCGAAGAAGATGTGTTGCACTGCATGAGGCAAATGGTGGTCACACCAGATACTGACTGGTTCTGAGTCCCCAGACCCCCAATAAAGCAAAAACTGCACATTTCAGGGTGGCCTTTTATTGTGGACAGTCTAAGGTACACCTGTGCACTAATCATGGTGTCTGATGAGCATCTTGATGTGGCACACCTGTGAGGTGGGATGGATAGTCTCAGCAAAGCAAAAGTGCTCACTATCACACATTTAGACAGATTTGTGAACAATGTTTGAGAGAAATGGTAATATTGTGTATCTGGAATGAATTTTAGATCTTTGAGTCCATCTCATGACAAATGGGAGCAAAAACAAAAGTGTTGCGTTTATATTTTTGTTGAGTGTAGTTAAGGTAACCGATGTTATTAGTAAGGGGTTAATGATCTGTGTGAGTCACAATCATTGAAGCATGAATCCAAAACAGCTATATTTGTACCGCATGCCATATTCTCACTATTGAGAAAATAAATAATGACGTGCTCTGTGAAGTTCAGCGAATATCATAAACCTTGCTTATAGAATTAGTTAATGAGCAATCTGTTTTCTCAAGCTGCACAGCTGTTTAATGTTATAAAAAATATCTTCACAGAGCAATGACAGCCTAAAGGAAGACCCGGATAAAGCCTGTTGAAGATGCAATCTCATATATTCTGTCAGCTGGAGACAAGCCATGGTTTGCAGTGAGATTAATCAATAACATCAAAGGTATGACCTCAAGTCCTTTTGGTACCCGCAAATTACAGCAGCACATTTTTAGATACTATTCATATCTTATAGAAATAAGTGGCTTCAATCGTCTGTCTTGTTTAAATCTTGTTTAAAAATGTGTTTAGGTATAGGTGTAATGCGAATAGAAGCCTCTAGATGGCAGTATTGACCTTTCTTATGTTAAGCCCAGACTGGAGCTAGGTTTGGGCATGTCTTGGGCATGTCTGGGACAAGTCCCAGAGAATTAAAAAAAAGAGGTCTAAATGTGGGAGGGGTCTGCAAAAGAGTATATAAGGAGGAAAATTGGGGGAGTGGAGTAGTAGGAGAAATTGCAAGCAGAAGGATACATTTGACCAGACCTGTCACTCTTTTCAAGACCTGTGTAGCTTTTTGTGGATTTTTGTTTGTGTTGGAGTATTTTCCTCATCGGGAATATCACCAAGAAACCCAACCAAAGGGACTGTTAATATTTTTTTTGTTTTATATATCAATCCTGGTAAGTAGAGTAGATAGTAGATTAGCTAAAAGTCTTTGTTTGATTAAATTTGTTTAAGTTTTAAAATTGTGTCTGCCATCCTTTGCTGTCATAAATGTAATGACAAATTGGGACCATAACATAGGCATGTATAAATGAGTCTGATTTCCATAAGAGAAGTTTCAGGTATACACTAGTATAATCAAATATACAAATGTAGTTATTTATATTATTTCTGCTGTATGTAAAGTGTCCAGCACATTCAAGTACTGTTAAGGTAAGTGCTGGACCAATAGAAGACTGTAATGAAAATGTGAAAGGTCTGAATACTGTGCAACTGTCATGCATATGCAGAAGTAATATTTTAAGTTAATGCATAGAAGTTGTTACACAAATGGAGAACCAGAATACAGGCTTGTCGGTCATGTAGTTATCACATGATGGTCCCTGTTAAACAGAAAACCTTCATATTTAAAAAGTAATGTCACATTTCAGACAATTTTAGAAAGACAACTATACACAGAAGAACAAAAGTACACAATTAGACCTATGACAATCATGCATTTAATCTGGCCTATAACTAGATAAAGTCATCTCTTTGTTTGAGACAGTATGTCCCAGAGCATTTAGGAAATTAAATCAAGCTCACAGGTTTTCCCAAAGGAGGGAGATGACATATTGATCTGGGGTTAGCTCATGGGAGCTAAAGAGGACAGACTTTTTTAATGCTCTATGAGAAAAGTTAAGGCAACTTGATGTGACTTTTATTTCCGTTTGTTTAATTCTGTGGCAGAGGAGTGTGTGCTATCGAACCAATCGAGCAAGGTTCTTTTGTGTTGGAGTACAGGGGTGAATTCATATCAGCAGAGGAATGCAGATCAAGGAACTACTCAGAGAGACAGAGTACATAACTGTATGAGTTTGACTGGCAGAAACGCCAGTGGTGGTAAGTAGGCCTATATGAGATGTATTTTTAGTAGCAATCAGGGGATTCTTGTTTAGACCTGAAACGTGTTTAAATATTTGATGAACAAATGAGTGAAATATTACACCTAATGTATTTTAAATCTCAAGTGGCTCTTCTAACAAAACTATGAAGATATATTTATAAAGTTTGTTTGGTGTATTGTTTTTGTTTATTTTTAGTATTGATGCATCCAAGGAAGACGGCTCTCTTGGAAGATTAGTGAACGACAACCACAAATCTCCGAATTGCATCATGAAAAAAGTTATAGTGAACAACAGGCCCCATTTGTGTCTTTTTGCTGTGAGGAACATCGAAGTAGGGACTGAACTGGATTATAACTATGGTGATTCAAAATGGCCATGGCGTCAAAAGGTGAGCTTGTTCGATCATGCATTGGTTACACTATATGATTTTTTAAAATGTTAGTTTCTTTTCACACAACTTTATGTCTTTTAAATGAGAATGAGTCATCGTAAGACCAGTGTTCAAAGTATATGCATCAATGCATCATTAAGTCAAGTGTCTTTGAGGACAAGGAGAGTAGTTAAACATAGTAGTAGAGTGGTAACATACTGTTTCAAATGCAGATTTTATGTGAGCAAACTTTTGAGACCTGTAAGTATTTCCAGACTCATGATTCCTGTCAGAGCTCACTGTCGTCTTGTTTTATGTCTAAACATCAGGTGACATCCAAGCAGGCTCCAGCAGCAGACGAAAATATGGATGTGCTTCCTGTTGATCTGTCCTTCAAGGTTTATGATGATGATGCTGAAGATGATGGACCAAAGGTAATGGAAAGAGTGAATGCGGTTGAGTTCTGTAGGGACCTCAGGTCACCGATGATGATCATAGATTTTGGACGATGGATTTTCCATCCAACACTGAGAACTCTTGACGAACCTTTGAGCCATAAAAGTGCCCGACACCGACCGGCACTCACAGATTTTTTAAAGAAGAAAACAGCATTCAAATTTCTGATAAGAAACTCCCAAACTTGGACCCTTGCTCATTTGACCTTTGAGACATTAAGAGACATGAAGATGTTTCCTCTCAAGACACTGACCAGTCCAAAGAGACGGCTAAGCGAAGTTTAAATGTCGGGTTATCAAGATTTATGGTGGATACGTCAACATTCCCAAAAACCTACCCGGGAGAAGTTTCCAGACCCCAGACTGTGTATTTGGTATTAACCTGTTGTGATATATTAGGATAGTTTAATCTGTCCGGTCAAATGAGCTCCTCACCTCACCTTTAATGTGTTAGAATATAGAAGGCGACCCAGCCGAGTCAAGTCTTGCTCACTGGCAAGAGAAACGATGGATAGCGTGTTCCTATCATTACAAACTGTAGCTGCTTAAAATTTTGGGATTAACATGCATATACAACAAAGCAAGATACGTTACACATTTATTTCCAATATGTGATCTTAACTCAGTACGAGATCATAGCAATCAGGCTGCATTCCTCTCCCCCACTAAAGACGATAAAACATAAGTGACAATAATAGTAGCCTAGTATTAAGCCGCTTGCACACTGGACGCGAAACGAATTTTTCGCTCGACAGATTGCGTCTTGTGTCCAAAGCTCTGACAGGGTTTTAATAAATCGTTGTGTCCGACAGTCTATTATTGTTTTTAATTTCTTCAAATCTACTGACTCTTTTAGATATTACACGTGAATGTTTGATAAGAGGGTTCAGTTCTTCAAGATGAGTACCGAGAATTTCAATCAATGTTTCTGTTTAAGCTGCTCAGTAAAGTGAGTCGACACTGGCGCGAGACAATGTACAATGCCTCCATGTCTGACAGCCAAAAAAAGGAAGATTAGAACAGGTTGATAATGAAATAAAGAATAAAAAGAAACATTTTAACAACAGGGCATCCAATGAATACTGCGATTTATTTATTGGCGGGTCATTTTTGTTTGATATCACGTTTGTTGCTGATATATTTTTATTCTTTATTTCGTTATAAATCTGTTCTCATATCAATACTTTTACTTTTTGCTGGCTGCTGGACATGGAGTAATTTGCATTTCGTGTCGGACAGTCTTGATCGTGCATGCGATGATTTCTTCACTCTGTCAGTGGTCATGGAATTGATTTGCTCACGCACTATATTATCTCTGCGGTGGAAATAAAGCGTGAATCTGTTCGATCCATCTGACTAATTTTCAAAAGAAAGACCGAATAAATACTGATGTCTATCTTCAGCGGAAGAAAACAGATGAATAGGCTAAAAAGACCAAGAAAAGTCGATAGGTATCAATTTGCATTTTGTGAAGGTCGAACACAAACATAGCCAAGTTTGCACGTCTAATAATTCCTGGATTACTCGGAAAAATTAGAACTTTTATGACTCTCGGACACGGAGCAATATTAAAACCCTGTCCGACTATCGCGTCTTTGCATTGACTTTGTCTGTAATCAGTCGTGAGAAAAATTCGTTTTGCGTCCAGTGTGCAAGCGGCTTTAATGAGCATAGAACGCAAGCATTCGATATATATATATATATATATATATTATACAGTTTGTGGTTGGCTGAGAAAGATGTGAAGTCGTTAGTTTGCATCACAGATTCAGTTGCGTTGATTAAGCCAGGTCAAGTTTCCATAACGCGTGGCAACCGCCTGACATCAGGACAATCGATAAAGATACTATAATTTATGTCCTTATTCAGATAGTTACAATAAATAGTGCTTCCTGTAATTTTTTCTTGCATTGAAATGTGCCTGACATTCTGTAAACCTGCCTGTGAGATTTCGGTGACGTGTGCGCACTCTGCGCCGGTCAGCCAAATTACCACTGCACGGAAATTAAACCAGGTTGGAGCTGGCGAGTTTTCTGCGCAACTCCAGCGGAGACTTTTTCTACGAAATTGTCACTGCGTCTTGATGAATATGTGACACCTCCCCCTACTACGCCGCCACGCCCATCTCGGCGCACCTTCGTCTACCGAAGGCTGCGCACCTCACGAAATTACCACTACGCGGGCTGCGCCGTGCGAAATTACCACTGCGCGGGCTGCGCCTCGCTACGCCACCTGCGCTGCGCCAGGAAATTAGAGCCCCATATGTACAGTTGTGCTCATAAGTTTACATTCCCTGGCATTTTTCACTTATTAGAGTTTGAACACTGCTGATTGGCGTTCTCAATTCCTTGGATATCTTTTTATGTCCCTTTACTCTTTTATACAGTTCAATTACCTTATTCCACAGATCCTTTGACAATTCTTTTGCTTTCCCCATGACTCAGAATCCTGAGACGTCAATGCAGCACTGGATGAAAGATGCAAGGGTGTGTCAGGAGCCCAGAAACTCACTGACCTTTTATACACACAAACTAATTACAAGCAAACAGATCACATGTGAGGGTGGTTACCTTTAGTTCTTTACCTTTACCTTTAGCCATTCAAACCCGTTTGTGTCAGCTTGTGCGCATGTTATCAGGCCAAAATCTCCAGGATATGCAAACTTTTGATCAGGGTCATTTGGGTAGTTTCTGTTGTCATTATGATTTAAAAAGAGTAAACACAGTTGTTTGACAATAAATGGCTTCACCCAACCACTAATCGTGAGTGAAAAAAAAGTTGTGTTATCATTCATATTCTCTGAAAAATGGCCAAAAAATCACAAATTCTGCTAGGGTATGTAAACTTATGAGCACAACTGTATGCTAGCAGCTGAGTCGTGTACAGAGATTGAGTGTAGCTGAGAGGAGATGTGAAACACGAAAAAAAATTATTCATCGTCTGGGATCTATGTTAGCAGCAAATCCAAAGCAAAAATACATTTTATACTTGAGTATTTTTGTTTTATTACAAGTCATATCATCATCGCAATATTCAACAACATTATTGCATATTGCATGTTTTCCTAATATCATGCAGCCCTACTAATCAGAATAATCTCATCACACACGCAAAACTTTCTTGAATGTTTTTATGTCCAGGAATATAACACACTTTTTGTTGATACTGAGGGAATATTGTATTAAAGGATTGTGCCACTTGTGTACTTTTCCAACTTGTTAAAAGGAGCCAAATCCACACATTCTAATTCAAACAGCATGTGTGCTTTCATGTGAAGATAATACAGGGTTTTTTTTCTAATTACCTGAGCCTCATTACAAATAACTGCTTGTCACAAGCACTGATGCTAACAGCCTAGCACTGTTAGAGTGAAACATGCACAGTCTGCTTGTGGTAACTGCACCACAGTGTTTAAATGAGATGGTATGCTCAACCTCTCTGATTAAAGACAAAATAATGATGTTTAGGAATTTACTATCAGAGGATTATCCCTGGTGGATTATTCTGACACTGATGGAACCGATGAGGATTGTTTAAATGATCAGCCATTGGCTCCACGCTGTGATGAAGGTGTTCCAAAGTTGAGGACGAAAAGCATTGAGATATGCCCCTGACACTTTAAGTACCAATAATTTATTGATCAGTCATTTACCCCTGTAATCTGTTCTCTGTAATTGATTTTGATAAATGTAAACTAAAATGTATAACCACGCCATAACATAACACTCTCTGCAGATGAGAAAAGTTCCAGATTTTTCTGATGCCCTCAACGACTGTGATGACAGTACAGAGGGCCCTTCAGCTCAGTCCACGTCTGAGATGGCTTTACAAAGGGTGAGTGGAGACTGTTACCATCCTGAAAGCCTGTCTGTTATTGCTCTGTATTATCTTTTAAAGGTTAACATCTTCTAAACTGAATACCTCTTTTACTAACCACTCTGTCAGACATACATATAACTGGTCAGATAGTCATGACTACATGTCTTTTGCTCTAGTTGGTGAGTTTGGTGTTGTTGTTTTTTTTGGAGGTGCTGCCATTTTAGTTGTAAATATTGTTCTTGCTTTCATTCATATTTTCTACAATATTTCTGTACATTTCTGCAAAGGGTGGGCCTTTTTAATTTTACCTAAACATTTGACTAACAAGTTGGGATGTATTTACTCCATTTTTGTGACATAACTAGACTATTTTCTTCTAACATATAGGTTAGTACAACGAAACAAAAAGAGATAACCTTCGCCTAACAACTCTCTTTGTAGATGCATACATTAGAAGATTACTGTCAACGTGTCAGTGATTCAGATGAGAGTATTGTGAAAGAAACTGATTATGAGGATTCCATAAAGGATGATTCCAATGAGCAATCAGACATTGAAGTTGTTCCAAAGCTGAGAAGGACAAACACCATTCAGGTATGACTCTGGCACTTTAAATGCCAATAACTCAGTGACAGACCTTTCCCCTCTAAATCTGTCAACTGTCATTCATTTTGATGGTTTGTGAAAAAGGATGACCACACACTCTTTTTACAGATGAAAAAAGTACCGGATCATTCTGATACCCTCTATGATTCAAGTGATGACAGTCTAGAGGATCCATCTATTAGTCTAAGTCTGAGATGGCTTCACAAAGGCCAAGGAGAAGCTGCCTCTGTCCTGTAAGTCTTCAAACTACTTTTTGTGGGTAATCGTTTTGAGGGTTGTGCCTCCCAAACTTAAAACAGAGTTCCCTTACTGAAGTTCCAGACATGCCTTTTGTAGATGATTCAGTCATCACTATCATCATGAGCCTGTCTGATGATCTTGTAAGTTTAATGTTTGAATGTATTTGTATTCAATTTTTTAAGTTACTAATTTTATCTAATAAACATTGTACTAGATGTGTTTTTTAAAATGGTATAAACTAATTAGTTGTTTTTAAATTTGGCTTCCTTAGTCTGATGTAACTTAACAGTATTTCTCTTAACTTGTGATTTTACTAGACTGAAAGCACCCCGAATTTTACTCATACCACTCTGAATGTACATAATTTTAACATGTATTAAACTGCCTAGACTGCTATACATTTTAATTATATTTAATATAAGGGAGGGAGGAGGTTGAGTTATTAATTTAGGTTTTCTTTTTCTTCTCAAGATGCAAGGGATTCTTGTAGGATCAGATGCCTCAAGCGTAGATCAAGATAGTGGAGAGGAGTATATTCCCATGGAAGAGAGCACAGACAGTGACTGCAGCTTGGAAATACCCATGGAAAATAGTAAGGATGTGTTCAGCCAGTTTGAGTCCTCCAGCAAGAGCCAGTTCGAGTCCTCCAGTCAGAGCCAGTTCGAGTCCTCCAGGCAGAGTCAATTTGAGTCTTCCAGTCAGAGTCAGTCCAAGTCCTCCAGGCAGAGTCAATTTGAGTCTTCCAGTCAGAGTCAGTCCAAGTCCTCCAGTCTGAGTCAATTTGAGTCTTCCAGTCAAAGCAGCTTTGAAACAAACGATGGTTCTGCTGAAAGCACTTGTATGGATGAAGAGATGGTGAGGCAAACATGTACTGATGAGCATGATGATGAAAACCATGCATCTGTCTTTGTCAATCCAGTAATGAAGAAGGAGAATGGTTCAAGACGGTACAACAAAAAGCATCACTGCTTTTATTGTAAAAAAATGTCAAGACATTTGTTACGTATGCACAATGATGAAATAGATGTTTCAAAAGCATTCAGTTTTCCGAAAAACTCAGAAGAAAGATGACTGCACTTAGATTTAATCAAAAACAAAGGAAATTTTGAACATAACACAGATGTTTTGGAGAGCCAGAAAGGAAAGCTGATACCATTCAAGCAGCCAAAGAAAGAGACTGAGGGACAAAAAATTCTACATTGTGTGTACTGCTAAGGACTGTTTACAAAGAGAGTCATGTGGCGACATTTTCAGGTTTGCAAATTCAAGCCTCAGGAAAAGACATCTAAACCAGGGAAAACAAGGATCCAGGCATTGTGTGCTTTCGCTGAACCAGCTCCTCTTGGATTTAGTGATGCATATTGGAAGTTCTTGAATTATATGAATCAAGGCAAGATTGCCATAGCTGTAAAGAAAGACCGCTACCTTCTGGAGAACAGCTACAGACTGTTCAAGAAGAACGAAAGGGTAATCAGCCAACACCGGTACATTCGACAGAAGCTGAGGGAACTTGGCAGGCTGATGCTGGCAGCAAAAAAAGTCGCACCGGTGAACACTATAAAAGAACTTATAAAACCTTAAAAGTATTCTCATGTTGTCACTGCTGCAAGATGCTAAGCCGGATTCAATGATGAAACTGGCAAATATAAATGTCCATCACTGGCTCGTAAAGTTAGACACAGCTTGCTTGCTTTGGCCTTGTTTAAGAAGTCTGAAGGATTGAAGGCTAGAGACAAAGAAACAGTCCAAGATGCCGATTAATTTGCACAGCTATATCAAGAAAGCTGGAAATTTGACATTGCAAGCCAAGCCCTGATTCAGCTCAACCAGTCTAAGTGGAATTCTCCTCAACTCTTACCACTCACACAGGATGTCAAATTCCCAGCTGTCTGAAAAACAACAGCAACACTTAGATGCCCTGAAAGAAGAGGCTTCCCCCTCAAACTGGAAAGACCTGGCTAAAGTCACCCTAGCACAAGTGATCCTCTTCAGCCGTCGGAGAGAAGGAGAGGTATCCAAAATGCCCTTGTCTGTGTATTTGTCAAGAGACCTATCAGAAACGCATGAAGACGTTAATTTGGCCCTGACGGAACTTGAGAAGAAGCTTTGGAAACATTTTGTCTGGATAACCATTGTTGGAAAGAGAGGAAGGAAAGTCCCTGTTCTCCTCACTCCACTCATGAAGGGATCTCTTGATACTCTGGTCGAGAGGCGAGAAGAATGTGGGGTACTGACTGAAAATGGTTTCTTGTTTGCATTGCCTCACTCTGTCCATTACCTCAGGGGTTCTGACTGCATAAGACAGTTAGTGCATGAATGCAGTGGCATCAAAAATCCCAAAGCTCTGACCTCAACAAAACTCGGGAAACACGTTGCAATGCTCTCTACTGTTTTAAATCTGAAGAACACAGAACTTGACCAGCTGGCAGATTTCCTTGGACAGATGTACACAGAAAACACTACCGCCTTCCAGAGGGGACCCTCCAGCTTGCAAAAATAAGCAAAGTCCTCCTGGCATTGGAGCAGGGAAAGCTAAGAAAATACAAAGGAAAGAGCCTGGATGAAATCCTGATTGGTCCAAACGGTACTTAGTCATATATATTTTTATATATTAACATATATTTTAATGTAATGAGTTTTGAACAGGGCAAGCTTGTATTGGCTGGAGTTTGACTATAACAGCACAATTTAAATTTAACTATTTATTTAATCAGTCTAGCTGTTTATGTTCCCCTTGTTGTACTCTTGATTGTCAGAGGTAGATCACTATACTTTCAGCTGTCCAGCTCATTCATACAGTATTTGTCAATTCACATTTCAGAGACCGTTGAAATTGAAGCTTGTTCACAAGAGGACATCGAAGGTATGTTTGAAGCATTTTTGACACTGGTTCTGAATTATCAGTCATTGAATTGGAATATTTGGGTCTAAATCTTCTTTGGCTATACAATGACAGCAGGTTCCCCTACATAATGTCAATTATTGGGATTGCATATTTGGAAATAGGGAAAAGTGACGATATCTCATCACAGAACGTTTAGAGCTTTCAAATATTTGGTGACTTTATAGACTCTCAAATTTTGAAAAATTCTATCTGCTATGATTTAATCTGTCAAATTAGAACAGTATGCACAACTTTCTCTGTCATGTTTGATAGATTCACATTATATACTAAATTATCAGAAAGAAAAGGATCAAATGCAGTCAGCTTCCTGAACGCTATTATGGTCTTGTTTATTTATTTAAACTATTTTCTTTTTTCAGATGCAAGTATGGCAGAAGATCAGGGGTCAGAAGATGAGACCATCACCACATCATGACAAGAAAGCCCCTTTGCCAAAAACCAGAGGAGGAAGTTTGCTAAAAAGAGAGGTCAGCTTCTTAAATTTATTAATGAGAAACATGAGGAACTTGATCTCATCTCTGCTTTTTGCGGATGATGTTGTCTTGTTGGCTCCTTCGAACCAGGACCTTCAGCGTGCACTGGGGCGGTTTGCAGCCAATTGCAAAGCGGCTGAGATGAGAATCAGCACCTCCAAGTCCGAGGCCATGGTACTCGACCGGAAAAAGGTGGCTAGTCCCATCCGGGTTGGAGGAGAGCTCTTGCCTCAAGTGGAGGAGTTCAAGTATCTTGGGGTCTTGTTCACGAGTGAGGGAAGGATGGAGCGTGAGATTGACAGACGGATCGGTGCTGCGGCAGCAGTAATGCGGTCATTGTACCGATCTGTTGTGGTGAAGAAGGCGCTGAGTCGAAAGGCAAAGCTCTCGATTTACCAGTCAATCTACGTTCCTACCCTCACCTATGGTCATGAACTCTGGGTCATGACCGAAAGAACAAGATCTCGGGTACAAGCGGCTGAAATGGGTTTCCTCCGCAGGGTGGCGGGCCGCTCCCTTAGAGATAGGGTGAGGAGCTCCGTCACCCGGGAGGAGCTCAGAGTAGAGCTGCTGCTCCTCCACGTCGAGAGGGGCCAACTGGCGTGGCTCAGGCATCTCTATCGGATGCCCCCTGGGCGCCTTCCTGTGAAGGTGTTCCGGGCATGCCCCACCGGGAGGAGGCCTCGGGGGAGACCCAGGACACGCTAGAGGGACTATGTCTCTCGGCTGGCCTGGGAACGCCTCGGGATACCCCCGGAAGAACTGGAGGAAGTGTCCAGGGAGAGGGAAGTCTGGGCATCCCTGCTTAGACTGCTGCCCCCGCGACCCGGCCCCGGATTAAGCGGTTGAAGATGGATGGATGGATGAGGAACTTGATTCATACAGTTTACAGACAAAACAAAATCAAGAAACACAAACCAATTATGACTAGGGTCATCTATGGAGTATGTTGTGTGAGTAAAATTCTTAAAGGACCTGAAATTACTCTTCATTCATACATTTCAAATACAACGCACATTTCTATGACAACCCTCTTGGCAATAATGGTGCAAAAGTAATTGTGTTGTAAGCAGGGGGGCTTAAGGGAAAAAACCTTTTTAGTCTGAGTGACAAGTAACTACGATATGTAGCTGCACAGAGGACATGGGGGGGCTAATGGGTTTTAGGCATGTGTTTCCTACTGCAATTTTTGAGGTCGTCCTGTAAGTCTTTTGGGAAGGCTGCAGAGATGTTTCTGTCCCTGCCTGATTATCTTGTTCATAGCCCTCACAATCTTGTTCAAGGGTTTTAGCTTAGCACTTGTTGCTCCAAACCACACTGGATCGTTAAAGGGTTGGTTAAAAATCCACAAAGCATCCATGAAAAGATCAGAATACTTTTGACTGGCCCAGAAACTCTAGAAGAACAGTTTCATAGACAAATTCTGCCCATTCTTCTGTTAAAAACACAGGCACAATGTACAAATTGTAGAAAATCTTTTTTCCCTATTATTACAATTTTATTGTTCTTGCAATGACAAAATTAGGTATGCATGACAAACAAAAATGCAGCCAGCTTACCAAGAGCTACTTCATATTCATATTTTAGTCTATAGCGGTCTCGTTTTCCTGTTTAAACTTTTTTCCTCTGACCAGATACCAGTATACCAGAAGCTCAGGAATCAGAAGTCGAGGCCAGCACCGCATCCCTACAAGAGGGGACCTCTACAGAAAACCAGAGGAGGAGGTTTTCAAAAAAGAGAGGTACGTTAAGAACACAGCTGGTTTTTTGACTGTGTGACATTTAATATGCAACTTCAATGCCTAATGTAGTAGTGCTGGGTACCGGTACGAGGTATACCGTATCATCGGTACCAACGTTGCGATAAGTTTATCGGTTGTCAAATTTGTGTGGAAATTCGTACCGAATCATTTCTCACCAACCATTCGCTAGTTTCCAACAACTGCAGGCCACGCTGGTGACTTAACTGTGTACGATGACAATGACAAACTTAACATTGTTCAATCAAACTTCAATCTGAAACATTCTTGCCATCATATGCATTGTTTTTATCTTGGTAAATTTTGCCAGAAATGAGACTTTTGTTGCAAAGGAAGCGGCATTTCCAAGCTGAAGCTGTCACGGGATCCACGACCATATTTGGAAGTTGAAATCAGCTCGTCATGCGCTACCATGGTTACCAATCTGGAGCCGGAGAAATGCAAATTAGGTGCGCACTGTCTGCAGGACCATTGGTTCGCCCTTTACTATAAAATTCCCATAGTAAAACTATGAATGAAACTCCGATCTGAAAACAGCCGTGTGAAAGGCAACCCTGCCGCACACAATTTATGCATGCCGATTGCCGACACGAGTCATTACGCTAAAAACGCAAAAAACAACTTATTCCAGAGGCATCGATCGAAATAATTTTACATTTGACTGCGTTTACATGCATGTATTTACATGTATTAATCGGAATACGAGAATATTCCGATTGCGTACCTGTTATATAAACGCGTGCAATAACCCGATTAAGATCATTTTCTGATTCGAAATATTCTGAATAAGACCTCTGGCATATGTTTGTTTTAATCGGACTATTGCGCCATGTGTGCACCTTAATCGGAAAATGCCCCCGATTACTTCTGCGCCTGTTCAATTTGCAAGGAATTAGCATTTTTAGAGCGAGGAGGAGATGACTGTGGGCATTCAGATAATGAAAGACATGAATGGAATATATTGATGGGCGAAAGCACCGTAACAACGGTCATTATAGGTGTGCGAGAAGTGGAGAGAGGCTGATTTTGTGTTAACTGCCAACCAAGTTGAGCTTCGCTGGAAAACCCTGAAGGCGGCTTATTCCCAAGTGAAAAAAGTAAAGGCAGTGACTATTTTTACGCAAGTCGTAATCTTACTACAATTTGCTATTCTTACGAGCTTCCGTATGGGTTAGCTAACGGGTTAGGTAGTTAAGGGAGTGTAATTTTACGTTCAATGTTTGCTCGCTAATATTTGGGGAACTGTCAAATCGTCACTCTCTACAATCAATAGTCAGTAGTGATTAGTGTCGTGTTACTGTTAGCTGCACAAAGTTTGTCCTTGCAAGAAATTTTAGAGTACAAGTTGGCAAATGAGTAAGATGGCATACTGGCAAAGTTAACTGGCTAATAACTAACCCTATCTAACCTAAGTAGAGGACATGCTGAGTGTAATTTAAAGTAAGTAAGCCGACTAGTCGGTATAGTAATGTTAAGTAACCACAAGGCACGCAGCGAAAGCGGGATGTTTTCAGCCCAGTTGATTACCAATTTTTTTCTGAGGCAGAATTTCCTATTGTGCATGCTGATACGGAAGTTCTCACGACTAGCAAATTACAGTAAGCTCACGACTGGCAAAAAATAACCGCAAACAAACAAAAAACAAATACTTACAGCCCAAATCCAGCCAGTTTCATTTCGCGGTCATGGATGAAATTCTGGGACAGAGACCAGTGGCGATGGCAATGGCCAAGAGAGTGGATGGTCCAAGTGGTGGATATTCTAATTAACATGTAAACAGCATAGTCCCATTGCTCAGCGCATGTAAACATCTTATTCCGAATATTATCTTAACCTGAATATGAACCTTAATCGAAATATGGTGTGCATGTAAACGTAGTCACTGTTTGCTCACCCGTTCGAGAATGGGAGTGATACTTGAGTCTGTACTGTCACCAGTCCACACAATGGACAATATGAATTTTAATTTGAAACATTTAATGAGGAAATTCCTATGCCTCAACGAAAACCTCGGTCTAACTAATCCCGGAATGCCTGACATTCACGTGGTAGCAAGCAGGCTCCCCTTCCATTCATTCCCACAAGGCAAGATTGCACGTCATCCCCTGTGTCATTCCTTCTCATAGAAATCGCTGAGATCACAAATATGCTGCCTTCCGTCAAAAGCAAGGTATGGAAAAACTTTTCAAAAACTCCTCTCGGTGGTAAATGTGCAAGCACTGTGACAAAGATGTGTCCATCAAGGGAGGATGCACAAGTAACCTCGCAAGCCAACTGCACGGCACTCACAAAATTGAAGTGCAGCCACATCCGTCCATAGCCAGTAAGCCTCGCCATTCCGTTGTGACCATTCATAACAAAACCAGTTCAAATGTAATAAAGGTTCGACGAAAATTATTTTGTCTAAGCCGATGATACCAGGGACTCCCCATGGCAATAACGATGAGTTTTATCAACTAACTTCCTGACAATCAGCTTCGTAAAATTTCTATCTTGAGGCCTACAATAACATATTGTCAGAAACGAGTATTCCGGGAAATGTCAGACTGTTATACGTTACTATAATCAAGACCTCTATCGGTAGTCTAGCGCTAATCTGAGCGAAGAATATTTGGGCCGTGGGTCAGACTACAGTGATGCACCCTGAACTGAAGTGAACTGTGTTAGCTTGTCGAATGTAACTCCAGAACATAAATAATATTTAAGCACTTATGTCTCCGGGAAATGCTGGCAATAATACGGCTGGGCTAATGCCTCATAAAAAGGAAATGTGGAACTGTCGGATGGCTCACTCGGAAAAGCATCGCGTTGCGAAGCAGAAGTGACCATAGCTTGCGAGGCTCTCTTGTTTGCGATGGGGGAGAGGCAGTGAAAAGAGCCTGCAAGAAAGCCAGGGTTTTGTGACTGCCCCGCGTTCGTCCACAAACGCAGCATTCTGAATGGTCGAATATGACAACTCCCAAATTCAAATTTGACGATTGAACACTCGCGGGGCTGGCGTTAGATCTGAAAATTTGGGGGCAATTATTGACAAAAATTAGTCCTGGTTAATTTTAGATGGTTTCCCTTTATTAACACGTTTTCCAATTCAAGAATAAACAAGTGGCAATCGAAGACACGACTTCTCTCCCCCATGCGATCTAAAAGCGACAAAATAATGGGCTGCATTCAGTACAGAAAAATAATGAAATTATAATTAATTCTATGTACTGGCACTCATTTCAGAACTCCTTAGTGAATGAAGGTAATTTAAATATCTTATTGAATAAAAGAAAGAATGAAAGAAGACATTAACTTCTATGGATTTATCTGAATAAAGTCTGTTCTAAAAAGGTTTGTGTATGTTGATGTATCGCATCAATGGTATCGTATCATCCATACGATACCCAGCACTACAGTGTAGCAAGTTAGATAGATGGAGAACGGTGAAAAAGCTAACTTCCAGTAGACCAAGTTGACCCATTACTATCTGTTGCAATCAGAGGTGCAGGTGGTGAATCCACTAAATTTTATTCTGCTTCTCTTCTTTTTTTATAACTCTGACATGTTTCCTCAATTAATTGATTGATCACAGTTTTTTTTTCAGTGCATAAGTCAGCAAATTCATCAGAAAAGTGTATGAACAGATTTGCAAACCCACAAACTTTGTGTTAAAGGAAAAGATACATTTAAATTTCATGTAGTTGTAGATCGTGAATGTGATTGTGATTTATAGACAAGCTTAAAGCTTTTGTATCTGCATCATGGCATCACAGGCTTCATGGCTTTCTAATTACATGATCAAGTTTTGAGGAATAAGGAGGGGAGATAGACCTAAATATGCATATATTTAAAGCTCGGAGAATTGTGGTGAGTTGTGGGATAACTAGGCCTATGTCTGAACAACAAAAATCAAAAGACCAAAACAGAACGTGGTCTGCTACTCATGACAAAGCATGCTCTTTCCCTCTCTCGTCGACCAGCTTCGCTTCCCTGGCCCTGCTTGTCGCTTCTTTCGTTTAATTAATACAATAGAGACAAATAGAGTTAGGGCTGAAAGTACTAATCACAATACAAGCACAAGAATTAAGCAAGGCTGAACCGATGTGTTCTGTCTTTCAGAACCAGGGACAGCGCCCCGCAGCGGCGATAGACGTATGTGACATAGAATGGCGGTTCCCAAACTTTTTTTGGGCCGTGCACTCCTTCAAATTCCTAACATAGCACTCTAAATGCCTGACACATGAAAAAAGGCGATGTAAAGGGTAATATAAAGGGCTGTAAATCACATCAGGGGTGGTAGTGGGTGGGGGCACATTCTGACAGCTATAGGCCTTTTTATGTCAGATATTGTCCATCCCTCCTCTTTAGATATTTCCTGTGAAATCACAGGACACGTCTATGATGATACAAGACAGCGGTCCTGAAATGTGTGTTTCTCTTTGATAATACACATTCTATATCTCGGAGGCAAAGTCTTTTACAGAGCTCATAGAATATAGAAAAATAAACCAGGTAAATTGTGACTCCAACCTTTCCTCAGTACAGTTGCAGCCTCCTTGTTTTTGTATTGAACTTTCTGAGCAAGCAACCCTTCCAGTCTTCCTCCCAAAATCGTCTCATCAGATCTCTTTCAAACGCCAGCTGGATCAAGTGTGCTTTTCCACCTGAGAGCATTCCAGCCCAAATGTGCCCTTGACCATCGCAGACGGATGCAGCAATATGCAGGAATCAACACCAAACCATGGCTTCACGCAGGCGGTTGGGTACGGTTTGGTCGCTAATCCAGTTCTGTTGACGACCTGTCTGAGCAGCAGTGACTGTAGCTGGCAGGAAGCGACTGCGCAGGTGCTGGAGGCGAATATGGCGATCCAGCTTAGGGGTGGTGACACGTGGTCTGGGGGCACGTGGTCGATCACCGGTGCTTCCTGTTTCATTATACCTGCTCCAGAGGCGTGATATGGTCGACACGTGGACGCCCAGGTTCCTTGCAACCTGTTTTTGCGACATTACACCAGTGAGCGTACCAACAGCTCACTCTCGCTGATTTTGACCTAGGCGCGGCATGGTCACACGTTGACCCAGGGTAATGCAAAGGAATATTTAAGTTGCCCATTGCTATGGCTATTTATTGACCAAATTCTCGAAGGATTGGTCAATGAGTTCTACTCAACCTGACAGGATAGGCAAAATTCTAAACAATGTGCAATCAAGCGGAACAAGCTTCCCACACGACAAAATCAAGACAATTTTCTGAGCTTTTAAGTTGTAGTTGATGTATCATGGCTCAAAGCCAATATCCCATTTTATGTACACCAAATATTTCAAAATTGTATGCGTTGCGTTGGAAGTTTAGGTCAGTATATGTTAAAGGGATTAACAAAGTGGATTATGTAGGATTCCTTCGACCAAGTGTTGAGAGTAGAACTCGGGGTCACAAATGGAAGTTGACCAAAGGTAAATTTAGCACTGATATTCAGAAATGTTTTTTCACCCAAAGGGTAATTTTAATGTGGAATAGCTTGCCTGACCATATTTTTGAGGCAGAGACCTTGGGGGTTTTTAAGAGCAGGCTTGACTTAAAGCTAGATGCCATTGAGTATCTGAAGGGATATATTCACAGTAGTATAAAGAAACTGGCCAGCGTAGTTAGGCTGAACGGCCTGTTCTTGCCATTCATGTTCTGTTATGTTATGTTAATAGAGGTAGCTGTAGCTGCTTTCGACAGTCATAATCATTTCTACTATCGGTAAGACATGGTGTCAACTGGCACAAATGTCAAATAACATGTCAAGACTATATTCTGTTTTATAATAAACCTTTTAATTTTGAACTACTGGAGAGAGAGAGACCCAACAGTTCCCACACAGAGCAAGCAGTGGAGAGGAAAAACTTAATTTTATCAGGAAGAAACCTCCAGCAGAACCAGGCTAAGTGTGGGCGGCCATCTGCCTTGACCGGTTGGGTTTGAAAAGAGGGGAGGTGGGGGAGAAAAGAGAGGATTGACTGCGAGAGAGAACATCAACAGCAATGTGTCCATGAACTACATGAACAGCTATAGGAGGAACTAATATACATGACTCTCTTCCCCCACCCCTTCTTCAAGAGCAGATGGGGTTCACAGAAATATGAACAGAACTATATACATCAACAAGACTCTAAACATAATTTTTACAACAGTAGTAAAACTTTTTGGGGGGGGTATTGATTTTTTTTAAATACTTGTTATACTTTTGGTTGTGAACAATAGTAACACCTAATAAAAAAAATCCAGAGAGAGAATGGATGGCTGGAGCTCTGTTGTTGAGGTAAGAGAAGTGAATAGCAGGGCCGAAACCACCTGTAACACAGAACAGACAGAGGGCCAGCCAGGGAACACAAGCACAAATATATAAAACCCAAAACCAGTGAAGTTGGCACGTTGGGTAAATCGTAAATAAAACCAGAATACAATGATATGCAAATCCTTTTCAACCTATATTGAATTGAATACACTGCAAAGACAAGTTACTTAATGTTCGAACAGGTAAACTTTGTAATTTTTTGCAAATATTAGCTCATTTGGAATTTGATGCCTGCAAAATGTTTCAAAAAAGCTGGCACAAGTGGCAAAAAAGACAGAGAGTTGAGGAATGCTCATCAAACACTTATTTGGAACATCCCACAGGTGGACGGGCTAATTGGGAACAGGTGGGTGCCACGATTGGGTATAAAAGCAGCTTTCCTGAAATGCTCAGTCATTCACAAACAAGGATGGGGAAAGGGTCACCACTAAGTGAACAAATGCGTGAGCTGATTGTCGAACAGTTTAAAAACAACATTCCTCAACAAGCTATTGCAAGAAATTTAGGGATTTCATCATCTACGGTTCGTAATATCGTCAAAAGGTTCAGAGAATCTGGAGAAATCACTGCACATAAGCGACAAGGCCGAAAACCAACGCTGAATGCTTGTGACCTTCGATCCCTCAGGTGGTACTGCATCAAACACCGACATCAGTGTGTAAAGGACATCACCACATGGGCTCGGGAACACTTCAGAAAACCACTGTTAGTAGCTACAGTTTGTCGCTACATCTGCAAGTGCAAGTTAAAACTCTACAATGCAAAGCAAAAGCCATTTATCAACAGCACCCAGAAACGCCGCCGGCTTTGCTGGGCCCAAGCTCATCTAAGATGATGCAAAGTGTAAAAGTGTTCTGTGGTCTGACGAGTCCACATTTCAAATTGTTTTTGGAAACTGTGGACATCGTGTCCTCCGGACCAAAGAGGAAAAGAACCATTCGGACTGTTATAGGCGCTAAGTTCAAAAGCCAGCATCTGTGATGGTGTGGGGGTGTATTAGTGCCCAAGGCATGGGCAACTTACTCATATGTGAAGGCACCATTAATGCTGAAAGGTACATACAGGTTTTGGAGCAACATTTGTTGCCATCCAAGCAACGTCTTTTTCATGGACGCCCCTGCTTATTTCAGCAAGACAATGCCAAGCCACATTCTGCGCGTGTTACAACAGCATGGCTCCGTAGTAAAAGAGTGCGGGTACTAGACTGGCCTGCCTGTAGTCCAGACCTGTCTCCCAACGAAAATGTGTGGCGCATTAGGAGGCGTAAAATTCGACAACGGAGACCCCGGACTGTTGAACAACTTAAGCTGTACATCGAGCAAGAATGGGAAAGAGTTCCACCTGAAAAGCTTCAAAAATTGGTCTCCTCAGTTCCCAAACGTTTACTGAGTGTCGTTAAAAGGAAAGGCGATGTAACACAGAGGTTTTTTTGCAATGTGTTGCTGCCTTTAAATTCTAAGTTAATGATTATTTGCAAAAAAATAAAGTTTCTCAGTTTGAACATTAAACATCTTGTCTTTGCAGTGTATTCAATTGAATATAAGTTGAAAAGGATTTGCAAATCATTGTACTCTGTTTATATCTACTATTCACATAACGCCAACTTCACTGGTCTTTACTGTTTCGTGTAAGCCAGTGATTCTCAACTGGTGGGTCGCGACCCAAAAGTGGGTCGCGGACCCGTTTTCATTGGGTCGCAGGCCTTTGCTGGGTCAATAAAAAAATCTGTGCTTTTATTTTGAAGAGCATTTTTTTTATGCAGCGGGGTGCCGTCTATTCACACTCCTTAACACTAGGGGCTCTAATTTCGTAGACCAGGCGCAGGCGCGGCGAATGGGGGATGCGCCGCGCCAACGGGGTGTGTCCAGGCGTATGTTGCAATTTCGTGCCCGGCCTAGCCTGGCGCAAGTACACACTAAAAAATGATGGGTTGATTTTTTAACTCAACCACGGGGTTCCTTGAGTTGGGTCGATTTTATGGGTTGTTTTCAGAAATATTGGGTAATTTGGTATGACTCAGGTGTTGGGTTGTCAAGCTGACAGTCGCGTGCCTGTTCTTCGCTGGCTTGGCGCCTCTCTCTCAGAGCTCCCTCGTGAGAAAAATCTTCGCCGGGAAGAGTTTGCTGACGTGTGTAATTATTTCATTTTTCTGTCGTTTTCTTTTCATCAGTTTTAGCAAAAATGAATATAAGTGTTAACATTGGCGACATTATCAACACATCAGATTGATCTTGACACTGATATCGACCAAACGTCGTTTACCGTTTTTTTCTCTCCTAATTTCGCTTGACGTTATAGGTAAGTTACCCTAAATGCAAGTTAAAATACAATTGGCGCTAACTGAAACATAAATTTGAAAACTGAGAAAAGGATTCTATGATTGGACGTAAGCTGCCGAATTGCGTATTATTTCACGTAAGTTTATTTTTCTGCATAATGAAATCGTCAAAATAAAAGTCATTTACAAGGTCGATAGCTAGCCAGCTACGTTTGGTCATTCAGTTTGCTCCTTCCCGTTGATCAAGAACATCGATGTTTGCCGGAACTGGCTAGCTAGCTCATGTTCTTGAGCAGGCAATGTTAACCATAGCTCAATATCGTCAGACTTTCGAGAAAGGTGACGTGTTTGAAAAGGAAATATAAACTTGACCTTTGCGTCCAAACTTTATCGTCAGTAAATTGTAATTATAATAATAATAATAATATCCTGGCGTAAATTATGACTGGCTGCCTTAACCTTACTTCTTGACTAGCCTGTATTGCAGCTTGAAAGCTAATATTAGGTAATTTTGAGGGAAAAATATGGCCAGTGCAAGGAAAATGAGATATTTCCTGTCAGGCCAACTGCTTTCAGTTGGCCGGACGGATTCATTTCGCTCTTTGATAAACTAAGACATTACCGTTGGCCGAGAGAACGAAGTTGAGATCGTCGAAAGAATTGGGTGACTGCATTCAGAAATACAGAAGTGGGCATAACAATTCCTGCTTATGCTACTTATCCGTCTGCCTCAGATGCTGAGAAAGTCATCCTGAAAATCCTGTTTATGACCCTGAAAATGGCATTTTAGCTATAGCCGATATTATCAAGATTTGGATTAATTAACTGTGAATGAATCATAGTTTTCGCTATATTCATGTCGTGGCTACTTCAGAATGGGATTTTTTTAAACCGAGTTGCTGTCAACGAATGGTCTCCTGCTGTCTTCCAGCGCAAGCACTTTCTGAACATTTTATAGAATTTTCGAATGAGGTTAGACTGCCTTACGTTAACGTTACTGCAGCTGAAGAACGTTAAAATGGATTGAACTTAACCACATAGTTGTAGGACTAAATAAAAAAACCGCTCTGCGTTTCGTCACGTTGTTAATATGCAGCTAAACTGAATACGAAGTGTAAGTGTAATGGAGTTAGCGCAATGCTGATGCCTGCGAATTAACTAACGTTTCCATGAAGACGGTGACGGAAATTACATTTTTATTCTATTATGAGATTATGTTATGTGTTAACACAGAATCGTATAGCTAGTCTTGGAAATACCACAAGAAAGTTATGAAACCAGTTGATTAAATTTTACGTTTGTTGCGAGCTTTAACTTTCATATTACACGTACACTCTAAGAAGAGTCTCAGTGCCACTGACGCTATAGTAAATTTCCAATGTATTCTCTGAGTGCGTTAACATGGACTTCAGTATCCCCGAAATTATTGTGCCTCCCTCTGTATTTCAAAATGCAGTCATCGCTATCCTTATGCATGTGGCCAGTTAAGCACGATTCGGCGAGATATCTAAACGTGCTTGACTGTCAGCAGGTAAGCGGGGTTTCATAAGTAGCCGGATGCGGAGGAAGTTCAGTTGTTTCATCATACCATTCAGGATGAGATGGTGGAAAATGAGGTTGTCTCAGTCTGTGGGTCAGAGGATTAATACTGCTTTAGCTGGTGTTAAATCGTGTTAAGACATAGCTACATGGCTCTATATAAAGCAAGTGAGTGAGGTCCTGTGTGACATCTGTCATTTTTGAGGGTGCAATTTTGTACAAGTTTTTTTGTCAGTCAGGGACACAAAAATGCATGTGTTCCTCAAAGTCAGGTAATGTGTATTATAATTTATCATATGCTGTCTGTTTTACATACAGCCCATGTAGTCTGATTTTAAATGTCTTTTCCTGAGAAACATGATGTCCTGTCAGCTCACAGCTTTGCCTGTTTGTCTGTCTTCCCACAGTAAGATTGATGAAATGGATGATTTTGTTCGAAACAAACTGAAAGAATGGGGCTTGGAGGCCCTGCAACAGAGTTTTGAAGGTAAAAATTAAAGCTTTAATTGACATAATAGTATGTAATGTGGTAAAAATGACAATAAAAACATATAGAGACTGAAGTCTAAAGCTGACCTCACCCGGAGGGTTTTTTTTTTTTTTTTGTACAATTCTCTACGGTACTCTATGCCACGATTCTTTGAATAAGAGGGTAACTTAGATTGCGAAGATACAGCCTGTATGACAGATTTTCATATCTTTGATAGGTTGAGAATTCTGTCTACTTTCTTATTCAACCAGAGAAGTCCAAATGAGTTTGAAATCTCTTTTTCAAGGGAGCCCTGGGGGTTTTGGTGGAGAGGGAGAAGACAAATTGCACAGCCAATTAGATCAGGGGATGATATAGGTGGCAGGCTGATAGAGCCGGGTTGGGAATTTAGCCATGACACCACGGAACCTCCTACTCTTATTGATAAGTGTCATAGGATCTTTAATGACCTCAGTGAGTCAAGACCTCGGTGTAACATCTCATCCGAAAGACGGCTTCTCCCTTAGTGCAGTGTCCCCATCGCAACCTATTGGCCCACCAACACCTCTTCCAGCAGCAGCTTGTACTAACCAATCTTGAGAGGGTTAGTGCCTCCTAGGAGTGTGCATGACTGACTTTACAGGCTCTATGAACATGAGTGCACTGCGATCCTTGTTGATTGAAAAAATTGCTAGCGCTGATATCTCGTGCCATGAAAGGCGATTCTCAGAGAACTTCCTCACTGCGGCCAAATTGGTTACTTGAAAAGCATTGCATGCATGCAAGGAGAGTATCTGCATCAAGTGTTGGACCTCACTCCTCATCAACCAGGGAATTTTAAAAAGGCATAAAATGTATGGAACCATGATTCTAAGACTGTTCTTCTTTAATGAAATGTATTACACAATGACCAGTCAATTGTAATACAACTCATGAAACAGAAAATGAATGATTGCAAGTACCTTGTATGTTAAATTTGATATCCGAAAGTTTATTGCTGTTTACCTGGGTTTCCCACACACAGACCTTTATGTGGTGGGCCACCACAGAATGAATTCGGACCACCACAAATTGATTCCCGCTAATTGTCCCCTGCCGCGTGGAACGCGCGAAGCTGCGGGACACAGTATTCACGACCGTCCATCTGTCCCGAATCCTTGTCAGCGAGATCTCAAGAACGAATTGACGGATTCTCTTAAGATTTGATGTCAACATGTATTAGGGTGACACCCCGGCGCCAGTCGATTTTTGGTGACCTTCGCGTCACTCTCAAGGTCACCCCGAGAGATTGCTCATTTTGACACGATTTCACATTTTGTGGCAGGGGACAAAGACATGTTAGTGGCAAATACTTGTTCTTAGTAAATGCGCAATCGCTGGCAGTTGATAATACATGCGCACATTCGAAAAAGAAAACGGAAATATATAAACGGTATTGGAAGATGATCCTCAAAATCCTAACCCCCCCCTGCTCAACACAATGGGAACCATCTCTCTCTGAGTCTGCCACCACACATTGCTTCCTGGTCTGTGGGGAAACCCTGTGTTCACTTCCAAGGGACGCACTAGTTTTTGCAGATTGATGACTTAAAAACCCCCTGTAAGTAAAAATTGTGTTGAAATTATCTGAGGAAAATGGCCAAAACCCAGGAGCTACCGGGAGCACTGCCCCCTGGTCCTCCAGCAGGGCATTAATGCGGGACTCCCCTGGACTCCATCTGACTTTGCTTCGCTTAGCTTGCTCAAAAGAATCTCCCTGATTTATGAAACTCAATGTGGGTAGCTCTGAATAGAGAAGTCGCATTGCTGTCTTGACATGAAAATGCATTGCTGTCTTCACGTCTCTTCTTTTCACTATTCCTCTCTTCACAGTTGAACACATTGACAAAGAAACGCTGTTTCTCCTTGACAATGCCTCAATTGAAACAATTGTGCCAAAAATAGGCCTGCGGTTGAAATTTAAAAAGCACCTGAGACAACTACAAGATGTGAGTGAAAAAAACATATATGTTTAAGATGGGATACACGTGCTTCAAGTGTAAAAAGACTGCCGGGATTCATGTTCGCCATTTGTTTTCTCACCTGAGGAGAATGCATAATATTCATAGTTCATCTAGTTATTTTGAGTGTGCCCAAGCTGGGTGTCACAGGACGTTTAATTACTGCAGATCTTTTAAGCGGCACCTGCTCCAGCATCATGCAGAGGCTGGAGCAGAGGAATCTGTCGAGCCAACACACAAGCCTGGGACATCTAGTGACTGTACACCTCTCACATTTGACAGTCAGCCCTTTGATGAGGAAGACAGTGCTGCAACTGATGACTTGGGGTGGGATGAGTTGGAGCAGGACACCATCACAGACAGAGTAGCCTTGTTTGTAGCAAAGCTGAGGGCAAAATCATCCATGACCCTCTCAGTGGTAAACTTTGTGGTGCAGCAAACATCCAGTCTAGTTTTCGACATAGTTGGCGGTCTGCAAAGAAAGACCATGTCATTCTTACAAAGGATTGGGCAGAGTGAGACTCCTGAAGGTAAACAGCTGAATGAGCATTTTGCAAATGCAGCAAAACCTTTTCAGTGCTTAGAGACTGAGCACAAGCAACTGAAATACTTTGCTGAAGCAGGATATTTTGTTCAGCCTGTAGAGCAGCCTCTCCCTGGTGTTTCATACACCCAGCAAAGGGACTCAAAGATGGGGACTGTGAAACAAGTGGCAGTGCGGGATACTTTTCAGGGAATTTCATTGCGTCCACTCCTGAAAATCATTCTTGAGAGTCCAGGGACAATGGAAAAGATAATCGAGTGGAAAAGGAAGTGGAGTGACTCAAACAGTCTAGATGACACCACTCTGTTGAAAGAAAATGATGTTTTTCCCACTGAGCTTTCTGTCCCTCTTATGTTGTATAATGATGACTGTGAAATGGTCAATCCACTTAGCTCGAAGACCTCAGTCCACAAGTTGGGATTCATTTATTTCACTCTAAAATGTCTTCCTCCTGAGTGCCTGTCAAGCCTTGATTCACATTTTCTTTTGTCAGTCTATAAGGCAGATGATGCCAAAACCTATGGTATAGATGCTGTCCTGGAGTCAGTGGTTGACGATATCAAGGACTTAGAAGCAAATGGAGTTGAAATTCACACAGCCCATTTCAAAGGCACATTGAAGGTTTGGGTAGTCCAAATTTGCGGGGATAACTTGGGGCTGAATGCAATCCTTGGCTACACAGAGAGCTTTTCTGGGAACAGTGTTTGCCGCTGGTGTCATGTGAAGAAAGAGACCATGTGAAGACAAACAATGGAAAATCCTTTGCTACTTAGGAATAAGGAAAGCCATCTCGCAGATCTGGCACGAAGTAATCCAACAGAAACTGGCCTAAAAAGAGATAGTGTTTTGAACAACCTTGAGTACTTTCATGTGACGGACAATGTAACCCCAGATGTCATGCACGATATCTTAGAAGGGGTAGGTGCCTATGAAATTAAATTGGTGCTAGGCGCTCTCACAGAAGGTAATAACTTTAGACCAGGTTAATTTTCGCATCACAAGTTATGATTATGGGTTCTGTGATAGTGCAAACAAGCCATCCACAATTCGTCTCAATGAACTAAAAATGCCTGACAGTGCCATGAGGCAGACAGCAGCACAAATGTGGTGCCTGTTGCGGGTATTCCCACTGATGATCGGGGATCTCATTCCTGAGGGGAACAAGCACTGGGAACTACTGCTGCTCCTGCTGACCTGCATGGAGTACATTTTTTCTCCAGCCCTAACAGAAGAAGCAGTGATATTTCTGAGGTTCCTCATTGAAGAGCACCACAGTCTCTTCTTAGAATTGTTCCCAGACAGACATCTTAAGCCAAAGCATCATTTCATGTTGCATTATCCTGGTGCCATCAGGAAACTGGGCCCTCTGGTGCACTACTGGTCTACGCGTTTTGAGGCCAAGCATGGCTTCTTTAAAAGGCTTGCCCATGTCACGTGCAACTTCCGCAACATTTGTAAAACAATGGCGTTCAGGCATCAAATGTTGCTGTGTTACAGTGTTCTGTCTGATCAGATGTTTACTCATCACAAAGAAGTCGGTCCTGGTTACTGCACTCCGCTGGTCTCTGAAGAATTTGATTTAGTCCGCCATAAATTTGAAAATATTCCACTACTGACCGAAGTGTACATACCCTCTTGGGTCAAGTGGAAAGGGACAGAATATCGGTCAGGGATGACTCTACTTGTGTCTCATTCTCCAGATGGTGAACCTGAGTTTGGAACAGTGCAAAAGATTGTGTTTTTTGAGTCCACCATCAAATTCATTTTTAGGAAATGGGACACAGTAAGATTTGAAAGATACTTTTTCGCATTCTGCGTGTCTCCCAGTACTGCCATTGACTCTGTTGATGTTGACTCCATTGATGACTACCATCCTCTCCATGTGGTGAGGTCATATGAAGAAGGGAATAGCAATCACTTTGTTTCCCTGCGTCACCGACTGTTTTAACTGCTCTAACCTTTCAAGATGACCTCCAAGGTCCTTTTTTTTTTTTTTTTTTGGACTGATCACACATCTGTGTATAACTTCTGTATAAAACAAATCTGAGATGTAACTTTTTTGAGATGGTCTATCTGTAAATGATTTCATCGGAGGTCCAGTGGCCAAACTGAGGAAGTGAGGACAAAGGAAACTTCAGTTTTTTGGTTGTGCAATGCACTGTAAGTATGTGTGATAGATGTTATTAGGATTGGGCAGCATCTGATTGTTCATACCTTTTTGACACCTCACTCAGCAGGGTTCTCCCCAAAGTGCCACAGCCCGGCGCAGCGCCCCGCTATTCTAAGCTAGCGCCCCGCTGAGGAGATGTCATTTGCAATTAAAAATTTCTTTTGCTGAAGAATCGCAAGCAAAAGAAAGAAATTGCTCATTTTGAAGCTCATTGCTGCACTGAATCGCTTCTTCACCGCTGGCTGAGAGGACCTATCAAATGCAAGCAAGCTACCTAGTGACCATGTCACTCTCTGTAAAACTAGTTGGACAAGTCGCATTGGTATACAAGACGTAGTATATTTTCGGGGGTGTCCCGTCGGTAAAAAGGGTTTCATATGAAAGACTTGAAAGCTTGAAACCTCTTTGTGTTTTTCATGATATCTAAGACTACAAATATGACTGACTATTTTCATCAAGCAGGTTCCTGGGGAAAAAAACAAAAACTTAAGCTCTTGCGTAAACCAACATTAGCAGACATCGCTGTTTTTAGTAAATAAACACATATAAGGGACCTGAAGACCGGCGCAATTTCAGCATTTTGCAATGAGTATAATGAGATTTATGGTGTTTCAAAGTTAGGGAATCATGCAAGTTTGCAGCTAGAAGAAAAAAATGTATGCATTTTCCTTGGCTCCATATCTTCTGAAGTAAATATCAAGTAAGATACTTCAGTAAGTATCTGAACAGATATTGAGCTGAAATTTTGGATATCTCCATTTTTCATATGACTGAATAGGTTTGATTTATTATTATTTTATTTTTTTCCAGATTTTCTGAGATGGTGACCTGGGGAAATTGGGAAGTTTTGGTTGATTTAGCATGGAATGACCCCCAATTTTATCTGTATCACTGGAAATGGAGTTACAACATCAACTTTCTGTTGAGGATTTGCAAATGAAGCATTATAGAAGGGGACAAATGCAGTCGTATTATTTCAACAATATTTTATTGTTCAGTAAATTAATGTTATTGCCATGGTTATATATGCCTATTTCACACCCTCTTGAAATTTCTCTCTGGGGAGAACCCTGCTCGGCTATATGTTATAGGACTGTGTATTTGGCAGGATTTGTGTTAAAAAAATATAAAAGCCAAGCTGCTGGTGATAGTGTCATACAAGCTACAATAACTTTTTGGCCTACATTGCAGTGTGTGAGATACGGTTAGCCTACTTGGAGGTATTGCTAGGTTTAAGTGCATACAGCTTGTGAATATCCTACTATACCAAAATACATTGATACTTCCAAAGCTTTAAAGTTGTAATAATACTCTATTCACAAATAAAGGTCTCATTCTAGCGCTATCATACTTGCAGAATAAATGTTGTGAATATGAAAAATTCCTAGCATAATGTGTTATTTTTATTTAAAGAAATGATGCAGTGTGTCCTTGTTGGTAACTTTCCCCATGTACTTCATAGGAACTACAAACAGAGCAGGCTCAAAGTTGTTTAACCTCTGGACCTCCCGTGGGTAAACATTCTGAAGCAGAAAATGGAACATCAGTGGATAAAGACCTGACATTTGTATGTGTTTTTTTTTTTCTCTCTCTCTAAACTTTAATTTTATTTACATAAAAGCAAATGTTTTTAGCTGCAACACAGCTCAGACACCCCTGGAAAAAATGGTTTTCGAAACAGGTGAATACAGCTTTTAGTATTTTTTTATTTTTTAAGTGGCTAGGTTAAAACATAAATCTACTGCCAAATGGGAAACACTGGATCGGGGATGAGGCCAAACTCCCCTGGCAAAAAAGTTATTACAACTTTCCCTCAATTGTAACTAGCCCTGCTGAATGTAAAAATAATGTGGTTAAGATGATGCTTGGTCAACCTCTTTTTTTATAATAGAATAAGTATTTTGGAATTATTTTTAAATTGGATTACTCAGCAGCTAGAGGATAGTAGTAGGGACTGTTTATTTTACTTTGTAGTGGCAATTGACTGTAGTCAGTGTTCTGCATGGATCTCAGTAATAAAAATATGTAAATATAGGGGTAAGGTCTAATCAAGCAATCCAGCAGTTTCGGTTCTTAGGCATGCATACCAAAATTTTGCCGGTGGTTTTGTAAAGTATGCCCATTTCTCTTTTACAACAGAATATTTGTGACCTCCTAATGAGCAGCCACGAGGGCAAGGAAATTTTGACCAGTCTTCAGCAGAGCAACGTTTCTCTTAAACAACGACGATGCCTAGTCAGAATACTTGTTTCGCACCTTATGGACCGCTTTGGAGAAAAGTAAATATTTATTTTTAAAGTGCTGGTAATGAAATTCAATTAATTTAACTGCTGAATGTAATGGGAAGTAAATTGGGCCATTTTAGGGGTCCTTTCATGTTACACGTCACTGACTTAGGGCAGTTGCATGAACTCCCATACAAGAGGTCTGTCAACCTCTGAAAATTATTTCATATTCATATTGTAATGACCTTTGACCTGAATTTTCTTGCTGTTCATTTTGTTTTCAGCCCATCTGCGGACCAAAAAAAAAAATTGGCTGCATCTTTGGTCGAGCAGTTTCCCTGTCTGAAGGACTCACAAGGTCAAGGCTATGTGAGTATAAGTATCTTATTGGTTTTGTAGCCAGTAGTCCTGCAATTGCTTCAAAGAACAAAGGCATCTTCAGCCTTGTTATAGTCATAGGATATGAACATATTCTATCTTTTTAGGAGGCATGGTACAGCCCAGGGCGAAGTCATCGTCCAGCTACTGGCTTTTTGGAGGAACGCTTAAGAAATGTGAGGAAGAGAATCCGCCGTGAAAATCATACAAGCCGTGAGGAGGATGCTCAACAAGCCACAAGTACCATTTTGGTCATACCTGGTATAAAACTTCAGATTTTTCTCTTAAAAAAAAAAGATATTTTAAAAACTCTGCTTTTGTGAAATTCTTTTTTCAAAAATTGGTTAAAAAAAATATTGTTTTTCTTGCAGAGTCAAGTATTTCATCTGAGAGGGCAATGCAACTTGCTGAATGGCTCAAAAACAATATGTGGCCAGCTAACCAAGTTGCTGAGTACATGAGGCAAACTGCCATCCACAGGGCTAAGTGGATAAGGGGTAACGGGACTAAATCTGTTGAGGAGATAACTCATGAATTCCCCCGACTCCTTGATACACCAGGCATGGTAAGTCCAAATTTGTCCATCTTTTATCAGAAAATTCCCAAATCCCTTCCTGTTCTCAGTATTTTTCACATTACACAACAAAGCAGTATATCATAAACATTGCTTTCTTTCACTGTACTACAGTAAGCCCGCTCTGTGCAGCATGTCAGTCTGTCCTATATAACCATAATTTACACAATGTGAGCATTACCACGACAAAGTCGCACAATGCCAATTATGACACCATCATAAGTGGAGGGCCATAACATTTGAGAATGTTTTTTCTGCCCCAGATGCACAGCTATGCTGTGGGCTAAACCCTTTCCATAACGGCTGAAGGCGGGATTACTTTAAAGTTTTTTCTTGAAGTTAATGCAGTATTGATTTGTCCCTTTCAGATTTCTCAAGACTTCTCGGTTTTATACCCTGAACATGCAGAGAGGCTATTTGAGTCTTGGACATTGTCCTTTAAAGACAAAATCCTGCGCTTTGCCTGCCAGGAGAAGCTGGCTCAGGAGCTTCTCTCCAAAATTGACAGTTTGCCTCCAGGTGCAGTTGAATCCAAGTGTTAATAGTTGTTGCTTATTAATGTTTCCCTACCTTGTTACCCTCCCTCCCTCCCAGCGAGTGTCCCACGTTTTCCAGTCATTTACAATTGTGCAAGCTTTCCTCTTCTCCTCTGCTCTGTTTCATCGAGAGCAGGGCACACTTGGAGCAGAAGAAAGGACAGATAGGTGACGCTAAGATTACGTTACTCGAGTTGACAACTCGTTACGGTAACATTACAGAGCAGAATGATGTTAGCTCCTACTTGCCAATGCATGCTTTTTTATATCCCAACTTGGAAACCAACTATAGCACACATAGCTAAAAGGGTATGTTTGGAAATGCTGTGATTTCCTGCACAAACACAGACTCTAGTATTCAAAGTTAGCCCTCTAAAGCTATTTGGTCAGCAGCTGCAAGGAGCAGCTAGGCTCAGTCAGTCAGCTGTGATCATTCTTGAAAGTATAAGATAGAGAAGCAGGTGAGCTGTTTACGATCATTTATTTTTCCAACATCGTCCCCCCTGGCCAGAAACAAGCTGCCAACCAAGGGGGAGCACACATTATCATGGCATAAATAAGCTTTCTTAATGATACAAAATATTATTCTGTGCAGAAGCCCAAGGTGATATTGCGCTCAGGCTGCTGCCTGTCATCTTGCCCTCCCCTGTCTACAAAAGTGGGAAGAAAATGTTCAAACCCAGCATGGAAGAAAACATTAAATCTTTCATTGAATTGAAGCATGTAAGTAATTTAGCATCATACACACCATTTGACAAACCATACCAGCAGTAACCTCAAGTTGCTTGCTTCATACATCCAGACCAGTGCACTTAAGGGTTCTTAATTTCAGTTGGGTTTTCAGCCATTTCCAGTGTTGCTTCATCTATTTTTTTTGCAGCTTTTAACTTTTTCTTGAACATTTCACCTGTTTTTTTTGAGCAATATCAGCTTTCCCTCATCAATTTCTTTCAGCATTCATATGCATTTTTGGCTGGAAGTGCAATTTCTAATTTTTAATACTTTTATTACTACCATAAATCTTGTTCAGCTACTTCAGACAATTCCTCTCCTGAGTAACATATGGTCTCAAGTGACCATATGAAAATATTCCATATCCGTCCTTCAGGTCGTCTGGCCGATTTCTCCGAAACTGCTCATCAGATTGTTTTCAAATTGCAGTCATGCATTCAAGTTTCATTAAAATGTGCTCATTTTTTTTTTAAATTACTTTTGTTTTCCATATTTTGAACTTAGAAAATTTACCACTACGACTGATTTCTCAAACTGCTTGTCAGATTGTTTTCAAATTTCAGTCATGCATTCTATACTTCATGCGGAGGTGCAGTGCCAATCGAAATGAAAATATGCCATAATTTCTATAGTGCACAAGGATCAAGGGTATTAATGAGCTGTGCTAACCTTCTCACTTCTGGTTCTGGTTTTAACAGGTTGGGACCAACATGGTTGAATTCTTGGCTGAGGCTGAGATCACTAAACCCTTCCCCTTTGTCCTTGCCCTCGGAGACAACAGTCAGTGCAATCAGGCCTTTGTTGTGGTTGGCAGACAGGCACTACAGAACAACACCCTCCTTGGTGCTGTGGATACGTGTTTTAAACTTTTCTATGTTTTGGACATTCATTTCCCTAAGCAGTGCGCACCAATGTGGGAGTTTCTGCAGACAGTTGTCTACAAACTCCCAGGAACAGAATCCCCTTCAATTAAAATGCTGCGTGGTTATTTGTCATGCTAAGCAGTACCGGGAGATTTTGGCTTCAGCTGAGTGTTACGAGTTTGCATGATGAACAACTTGATTTAGAGGAAATTTATTTTTAATTAAATCGGTGAATGATTTTGGTTGGTTCCATTGGAACAAAGATATTGTACAGTATTTCTCACATGTTGGCATTTATTTATACATACTTAACACCATTAACGCAGCAAAGTATGTACTGTATTTGCGGCAAGTCGAAGAATCGCTTTTCCAGTGAGGCACGAGTTGAAATAAAGAAAAGCGCTTGGTATTGTAATCCTGACGTGCACCACGTGAGCGTGCTGAGCACTTCAGTAACAACAAACATCGAGCTGTTCTTGATCTGTAAAGTGACACTTGACTTGTTCTTTTGGGTGTGGTCAATAGCCAACATAAAGCCAACAAAAAAAACGAGAAATGCTACTGCATCAAGAAAATGGAACGGGTTGTGACACAGGAGCGAGAAAAAGAACCTTTGGCATGTCACGGGCTGGTCTCAGCCATTGAGAGTGATAGCGTTTTGAAGTATTATTTGTGCATTGGCAGTCAGTGGTGGCAGTAATTTTGGGGCCCACTGTATGGATCTCAAAAAAAATTTGTCAAACAGAAAAAAATATATTGCAGGTACCAAATAGGGAGGTGACACTTTTTTTTCTTTTTTTTTTTTTGAAGTACCATAACTCAAAAACGTGTTTTTTTTGGGGGGGGTTCAGTAACTTTTCTTCATTAATCCCTCCAAGGAATTGTTAGTAATTTTTTTTTTTTTTTTTAGTTGAATGCAAGGGGGTAACTATCACACTTCCAGGTAATGTGGCATGGAGTGACTACTCTTTAACTTATTCATTCAATGTTAATAATATACTGTTGAATTAAAGATTTTAATGTTTTTAAATTTTAAGATTTGTAAACATAAAAGTTGATTTAATTGTAGAAAATTGAGAAGCCGTTAAAGTAATTTTTAAGTTTTATCAATTGTAATTGTGGTTATGGATTGAGAAGTTTTTTAAATTTGTTTTAAAGATTTGTGAACAGAAATTAATGAATTGGCATAGTTCATATTATGCCGTTTGATTGTTTATTGAGAATAAAATATATGTAAATGCTTTCTCTATGAAATATGCTTTCTATTCTGTCGTCTGTAAACAGTAGCAATAATGGAAAGTAAGCATTTTTATGAGGCGCTCATCATAAATTCCCAGACAAATGCACTTTGCAAGTCTCTTTTCCAGATTGCTCAAGCCAGAAGAAGCTGGGCAAGGAGCTTTTCTTCAACATGAAGAGAGATTGCCGGGAGGAATGGTTTGGAATAAGAAGTAGTTTTGTTTTCAAAAAGAGAAGTTAATATATCATCAAATAATACAAAAATGTATCCATCCAGATGTTAAAGGTCCCTCCCCTGAAGATTCCTGACCGTGATGCTGTCATCCCTTGACAACAGAAATTGGAAGACATAAGTGACCCAAGCTTTGAGGAAAACTAGAGGTCTTTCACTGATGTGAAGCATGTAAGTACAGCCTGTAATGCAGCACACCAGTTTTCTAACTACATAGTGACTCAGGGTATCTTAATACACAACTGCAGTCTCAGTCCTCATATGATCTTGGACTATCATTACCAAGTGATTAAATTTTAACTTGCGGTACATTTTCTTTCCGTTCTCTTTACCTTCACTAAGGGGTCTATTCTCCCATGAGCGTAAGTCGAAAAAGCGCATAGCTACGCGCTTTTCAGCCTGCGCGTTTTCTCCCCTCGACTTAAGTCTGTGCATTACGCACCCTGAAGGCAGTTATGCGCTTGGGGCGGAACAAGGCCAAAATCGGGGCGTTTCCGGGCGTTTCTCATGCAAATAAGACTTGCGCGTATTCTCCCCCTGGCTTACGCGCTTTTTCTGTTAGGCGCTTTTGAGGGCTGTATTAAGGTCAAGCGCCAACATAAGGCGAAATGGAATATTGCGTTTGATGTCAAAGGCCGAATTTTAACATTAATTTTATTTTATTTAACATGGTAAAGTTTGAGACATTCAATATTCGATTGTTCATCCTTATTTCTATACTACATTTCTCAGGACCATAATAAATTATCAAATGAAAGATTACGAAACAGCCTCTTATCTAATTAGTTCAATTACAAATGCATTACAAACAAACTGGCGGTCATCAAGGTTACAACTGCGATGTCGGTCCTGGCATCTGGGTCGTTCCAGAGAGTGGCTGGTGATGTCATGCACATATCTCATGCGTCTGTGTCAAGGTGTGTGCACTTCCACTGCAGAAAGAGTGGGTGTATGAGCAGAAATCTGTGCCACCAGAAACTGAATTTGAATCACATGATTTGAAATTGTATTTTTTTTTATTTGAATCATTGCATTAAAAAACTGAATCTGAATAGTATCATTTGAAATTGAATTCATTAGTTTGTAACAGGAATCTAATAAAATTTGAAAATTCAACTCCCAAATATGTTCATGTTCAGTTCTCACAATTCAAATTCAGTTCTCAAAATTCAATTTCAATTTACTGTGACAAACATCCGGGTAGTTTAAGGACGAGGGAAGAGCAATCAATCTCAGATGTACAGGACTCCTCTTGAGCCAATCAGCGCCTACGTTCTCAAACACGAGTTCGCGCCTCCTCCTGGTCCTGGACGCGTTTTTTTTTTTTCCGTCATCAAGCGAGGCCAGATTTTGCATTTTCTCATGAATGTTCATGACGCAGGCGGGCCGCAAATTTTTTTTTCTCTAATCGTTAAGTCTATTGCACCTTTTACCGGTCCACTGATTGGTCAATCGTCTCCAAGGAGACACTGAAACTAATGAATGGGCAAGGTGATGTGGTAGAGTCCCTGACTTACGGTAGCGTATTGCTGCCATTCCTGGTTAAAAAAAACGGGTCTGTAGTGAAAAGTTTCTTGTTATTACAAGATCCTTTTCTGTTATGACAACATATTTTCACGCTTTAACAAGATATCTTCACGTTATTTCAACGCAAAAACATCATATTATGACAAGAAACTTTTGGCTCATTTACATGGTTTGATTAAGTTCTATTTCTTGCTTGTCTTGAAATATGGCGAGATTATGCTACTATTGAGCACGGTGGGTGATACTGTGATTAGTATGCGTACAAGAGGGATTTTAAAATGCTTGGGGCTGTACAGAAGACAGAATGAGCCTGACCTCCTGGAGGTAGCGAAGTTTCTGAACATCGGTCAAGCTATCACTAACTCGGAAAACGACAGTTGTACTGTCACAGCTAATAATAAAATGCGCAAATAAAGTAGACATCACGTTAATAACATTACGTGATGCACTTGCTGTCAAATAATCGTCGCATGGAAAGATATAACGAAGCTTGTTCCACAAAAATGAATGTGTACTTTGTTCAGAAAAATACGCAAGCAAACTTGAATAATTTGCGATAATAATCAATTGTGATTGATATGGGTTGCAATAGAGGAGGAAAAATTCAAAAACACCAGAACAGTATTGAAAACACACAACTTAAAAGTATGGGTTATTTTAACCCAGTGAAGAGTAATGACTTCCCATAAATTGGGTTGGAAAATCAACCCCTGCAGTTGGGTTGATTGAACTACCCATTGTGCTGGGTCAAAGTAACCCAGCACTGGGTATGTCCATATTTGACCCAGTGCTGGGTAGCAGAAATAACCCAATTTGGGTTGTGTTCAACCCAGCATTTTTTAGTGTGTACTCCTCTGTCCCGCCTCTGCCCCTCCTTCCAGCGCAAGTTGGCAAAGAAGGCGTGTTTGGGTATAACACAGCCGAGTCAAATATTGCTCATTGGCAAGAGAAACGATGGATAGCGTGTTCCTATTATTACAGCCTGTTGCTGTTTAAAATTTTGGGATTAACATGCATTGACAATAATGCAAGATACGTTACACATTTATTATCAATATGTGATCTTAACTCAGTACGAGATCATAGCAATCAGGCTGTATTCCATCCCCCACTAAAAACGATAAAACCTAAGTGACAATAATAGTAGCCTAGTATTAAGCTGCTTGCACACTGGACACGAAACAAATTTTTCGCTCGACAGATTGCGTTGAAAGCAATGTCTTGTGTCCGAAAGTCTGACAGGGTTTTAATATATCTCCGTTTCCGACAGTCTATTATTGTTTTTAATTTCTTCAAATCTACTGACTCTTTTAGATATTAAACGTGAATGTTTTGATAAGAGGGCTCAGTTCTTCAAGATGAGTACCGAGAATTTCAATCAATGTTTCTGTTTAAGCTCTGCTCAGTAAAGCGAGTCGACATTGGCACGGGACAATGTACAATGCCTCCGTGTCTGACAACCAAAAAAAAAAAGAAAAAAACAGAGGACCATTAGAACAGATTTATAACGAAATAAAGAATGAAAAGAAACATTTTAACAACAGAAAATCCAACGAACACTGCGATTAATTTATTTGCGGGTCATCTTTTTTGGATGTTCTGTTGGTTGGTGATGTATATGTATTTTTATTCTTTATTCCGTTATAAATCTGTTCTCATATCAATAGGCTACTTTTATTTTTGCTGAGTGCCGGACATGGAGTATTTTGCATTTCGCGTCGGACAGTCTTGATCGTGCATGTGATAATTTATTCACACAGTCAATGGTCATGGAATTGATTTGCTCTCTGATTGCAAGCACTATTTTATCTCTGCTGTGGAAATAAAGCGTGAATCTGTTCGATCCATCTGACTAATTTTAAAAAGAAAGACTGAATAAAGACTGTTGTCTAGCTTCAAAGGAAGAAAACAGACGAATAAAAAGACCAAGAAAAGTCGATAGCTCTTTGCATTGACTTTGACTGTAATCAGTCCTGCGAAAAATTTGTTTCGCGTCCGGTGTGCAAGCGGCATTACCGAGCATAGAACGCAAGCATAATATACGCACTGCCTGATGCCGAGGCAGTTTGTGGTTGGCTGAGAAAGATGTGAAGTCGTTAATTTGCATCATTGATTCAGTTGCGTTGATTAAGTCAGGTCCAGTTTCCATCACGTGTGCCAACCGCCTTTGATCTGACATGGGGACAATCGATATAGATAATTTAATATTTTTTGCCAGAATAAGTGACTGAATAAACTTTAAGAGTACAGTTACTGAAATGTGACTGAATATTATGTTAAATCAATTTGAAAAGTTGACTTTTTTTTATTTGGGTCACGGCTTATCATTAAGGGGTGATGGTGGGTCCTGAAGCCAGACCCGTTGAGAACCACTGGTGTAAGCAGTAAGCTACTGGCTAGTTTGGCACGTTTATACATTACTGAAGGCCTATCCTACAACTGAAATTTAGGTTGCACCTTGACGAACACTGTATTAATTTTAAATAAACATGGAAAACAAAGAATATTCAAATGCCCTTAAATGCGCCGGCAACATAACTACCTATTTGTTGAAAAAATATGCAAAAGAACAAAAGGAAATGGGTAAGGCTGGTTGGGATCAGAATGGATCCACTCCGGAGTCGCTAGAATGGTGGACCAAACTGAAAAATAAGAGAACTGCATGTGGTACGCTTATCTTAGTAATCGAACACAGAAGGCTAATTGAAAAATGCAATGAATTACAAAACTGCATGCGAACACAGAATAAAGAACTGGATGAATTGCGTAAAATGATTGAATTAGAAGAAAAATCTAAAAACTCAGAGCTTGCACGCGTTCCGGCTGGATTTAAAGGTGTCCAATGTTTTTATCCCGATTTGAATTGCCCTGACTTGCGACACTTTGAAAATAAAGAAATGAGTAACAACGCTCCCATGGCTCCAATGGTAACTAAAATTTGCGGTAGTGAAAGCGAACAGCGGCTTCACGTTGACCATGTACCTCTCAATGTAATCGACATGAGAGCGCTATTAAAGGATTTACCAAGTCTTCATACTAACGATGATAACTTGCAATTTTGGCGACAGTTAAATGAGCTACAACGAAGCATGTCTTTACATCAGTTAGACTTGTTTGCAATTGTGCGCGCTAAGTGTCCCACAATTGAGCCTGAATACCCCAGGAGGGAAACATGGGCATCCGGGCCCTGGGTAAATCACGCTGAGCTTCAAACAGCGATTACCGACTTTTGTGAGACTGTGAAAACGGCTTTGGGTAAAGATGCACCCAAATGGCATCGATTCGGTAGTTCAGCATAACTTGCCATTTACTGAATACGCTGACCAAAAATATGAAGCATTTGAAACGTATAGTGGTTTCCCTAACCCCAATAGAGACACGGCCGTTTTTACTCAACAATTATTAGCAGATGCGGCTCCGCATATTCAAAAGGTACTAGCAATTGGCATAAATCCTGGGAACACTTTTAATGATATTGTTGCATGGGCTTCACGTTTAGAGGAACAGATCCGTAAAAATGCGTCTAAACCTTATCCCATTGCAGCCGTGCGCGACAATATTCTGAATGATAAAATAAACTACGATAATTGTGGAAAATTAGGTCGTCAAGCTAACCAATGCAGAGGAAGGGAACACTGGAAAAATAGGTCTTATCCTGGTTTTGATGAGTGTAACGATAAGTGCTTTCGTTGCGGAGAAGGAGGACACCGGGCATCACAATGTCTTGCTGCCCTAGGCCTACTTAATGCGCACGCTTCTACAGACAACTGCACACCCGTAAACCGAGGACATCATTACATTACATTACATTACCGGTTCTTAGCAGAAGCTATTATCCAGAGCGACGTACCAAAGTGCACAAGAACAGTACAAAAGTGCAGACCTCCTCGGAGACAAGTACAAGTGCTCACAGTCAGTGACAGAACAAGTTCCATTGTTACAGTGCAACTAAGGGGCAATAAAATAAAATAAGTGCAATAGAAGGGCAACAGGTTAAGTGTAACAAAGGGGCAGGATAATCAAGTAAACTGACAAAATAGGGTGCAAAAAAAATGAAGGGAAACCAAATCAAGCGGTAACAATCAGGAAATAAGGTAAACAGAATTAAGTGCAACAAATCAAGGGATGTAGGGACAGGATTCAGGGCGGTGGAGCAGGGCAGTGGGTTTTCAGGCGGCGCTTGAAGATGCTCAGGGATTCTGCTGTTCTGACCTTGATAGGTAGATCATTCCACCAACGAGGTACCAGGAAGAGACAGCAGCCTTGAGCGGGAAGGGGAGGAGTGGAGAGGGGGAGGAGCCAGGCGACCAGAAGTAGCGGAGCGGAGTGCTCTGGCAGGGGTGTAAGGTCTGAACAGTCTCTGGATGTAGGCTGGAGCTGTTTTGTTGACTCCCTGAAGTCTTGAATTTGATGCGATCAACAGGGAGCCAGTGGAGCTTTGTGAGCAGGGGTGTGACGTGGGAGTGTCTTGGGAGGTTGTGGACCAGGCGAGCTGCAGCGTTCTGGATGAGCTGCAGGGGTCTGATGGCGGATGCTGGGAGGCCGGCAAGGAGGGAGTTGCAGTAGTCCAGGCGGGAGAGGATCAGTGCTTGGACTAGGAGCTGCGTTGAGTAGCTGGTGAGGAAGGGCCAGATTCTACGGATGTTGAAGAGCAGTGGTTCCCAGGGTGGGGTGGTGGGGGGGGGGCGCAGAGCAATTCTTTAGAAGGTAGATGGGTCTTCATTGTTGCCAAACATGGTAACACTACTATTATTATAGTCAATATCTCTGGGTATAATTCTAGTCAACTCAACAAAATCCTTTTTGCTGAGATCTCCAGTAAAACAACTCAGTGTGTCGCGGACCAAGCAGTCAAGCGCAAAACACAGGTTCAAAGTTTAAAAAAAAAATGTATTTATTTTACAAGAAAATAGATTTTACAAAACAAACAAATGAAAATGATGAAATCAGAGTTATAGAGCCCTTTTTATTTCTACTAGTGACAGAGCTTCCTGCTTTAAGTATTGTTAATGACCCTGATTTAAAGGGTCTCTCCATTTTTGAGAGAGTAATCAAAATATCGCAACTGGCAGATGACACAATTTTATTTTTGCAAGACAAAGAACAACTTCCCCATGCGCTGGCTCTTATAGAGCAATTTTCTAATGCATCAGGTCTCAAGTTGAATATTTTAAAATGTGAAATATTACCCCTACATGACTGCAACGACACCATAATGAATAACATCCCAGTAAAGCAAACAGTTAAATATTTAGGAATACAAATAACTCAGGACCCCAAGATTAGAGAGGAATTGAATTTTGCAGGAAAAATTATTAAAGCCAAGAACATCTTTAACTCCTGGTTACAATGAGATCTAAGTACATATGGAAGAATTTTACTGTCTAAAGCAGATGGTCTCTCTCATTTTGTTTATCCCTCTTTTTCTCTATTTTTGAAAGATAAAGCAATAAAACAGATCAACAGAATATTTCTGGATTTCATATGAGAAATAAACCTCACAAATTGAAGGAGGAAGTGCTGACTGATTGTATAGCTAATGGAGGTCTAGATTTTTTAGACTTCTGAAGAAATCAATTGTGTTAGAGGATTGGATGGATTCGAAGATGGCTTTCGCAACCTAACTCACCTATACCTTTTTGTCAATTTAGCACAGTAATCAAACCAATCCCTCAAGGATTAGCTCTTCTTATTAAAAGTCACTTGTTATATCATTCACCTATTAATACTCCTCCTCCTTCTTCAGAAATTATATTGAAAGGCATTTATATATTTGATAAGAAATGTGACAATAGAGCTGCTGGATAGCTCACTCGGTTAAGGCACTGCGTTGAAGTGCAGTAGTGACTATTATGTCGCGGGTTTGAGCTGCAGTCTTACCAGCCAGCAGTGGTCGGCAGCTTTTTCAGCGTAGCGCACAATTGGCCATCGCCCTACAGGGATTCAAATTGGGAAGGGACTGCCGGGTAAGGGAAAATAAATAAACAGCTTTGTTCGTTGCTCAAGCGCCTCCTGTTGGCCAGACAAGCGCTCGTCAGGAAGATTCAAAGTCTGTTCATGTCCGGGTATCCTCCACCCTAGTTCTGAACTTGCGAAGATTCAACCAGTGAGTGGAGGAGAGCCGTGAACTGTCTTCACTATCCTGAGTTGGACGCAAGGGGTCGCAAACGAGCAAGCTTTGTACATAGCTCACCAATTGGGCATTCCAGATTCGGGTGGGATTGGAGATGCCAAATTTATTTTAAAAAATAAAATAAAATAGAATAAATAAAAATGTGACAATAAACATGTGCGTCAGTCTCTTCAACTCAGGAACAGAATCTCTCCGAGAGGGAAATTTTTTTTGGAATTCTTTAGTTCAAAGTATCAACTGGAAGAAGGCTTGGCAGCTACCTCAAAAATATTGTATCAATAATAAGATAAAAGAAATTCATTTTAAGATTCTTCACAAGATTTACCCTACAAATGTAAATATTTTCAAATACACTGACATAACTTTGAACTGTTCTTTTTGTGATAAAGAAGGTGAAACACACGTTCATTTATTTTTCAACTGTAATATGGTAAAACAATGTCTAACAGACCTTAGTTTCTTTCTTTTTGCGCAGCAAGGTCATTATGTTTTCACTCTTAAAGATATTTCCTTCAACTATTAAAACTCGTTTGAATTTTTCATTAATTTTGGTATCTTACAAGCCAAGTTTTTCATTCATAAACAGAAATGGCAAAAGAATCAGCCTCTCTTTGTTTGTACATTTTACATAATGAAGAAAATACAAGACTTCTGAACGTTCTCCAATATATATTCCTCTTGTTTTTTTTCGTTGATTAATGTAATTTACTTTATGTCTCTATGTACTTGTTTCAATCATTTGCTCTTGTCTTACCCTGTCCCATGTCAATGTCATTATTGTTGTTTTATTACAATAAAAAAAAAAAAAAATGTCCGCACTATCACAGGCACAAACCAAACACTCCAAGTTCATGTTTGGTGCCTGAAAATCTTCACAGACTAAGCTGTTGCTAAAGTACAGACCAACACCACCATGTTGCTGCCCCCGAAGTTCCACTAGTACTGGATTACTAGTAGTGGATGAAAGACTGCAGGGACGACTGTGGAAACTAAAACCATCTTTCTGGACCGATTCGAGTGAAGAATCTGCAGGCAGCCATATTTCTGTCACAGCAATACAGCTGAGCTGCAAATGCTGTTAACATGGCACTAAGGGCTCTAATTTCTTGGTGCAGCGCAGGGTGGTGCAGCGTGATGTAGTGTGGTGCAGCCCACTACATGGGTGGTAAATGGGTGCCAAGATGGGTGTGGCAGCGTAGTAGGGGGAGGTGTCCCATATTCATCAATGCGCAGTGACAATTTCATAGAAAAAGTCTCCGCTGGAGTTCCGCAGAAAGCTGGATTATTTTCTGTGCAGTGGTAATTTCAGGGATGTGATTTTTCCGCTAATTTTAATTGTCTAATTATCTCCAAAAAAAAAAAAAATTTAAAACACCAATTTTTCAGTCATGAAAATTCGATTTCATATCCACAGCATTGCGACTTTTAGTATTCCCGTAACTGAATTGACCTTATGCACGATAAGTTCTGCAGAGCTTCGTTTTCATATTCGACAGCTAAGGCTCCTTCCAGTCAAACTTCATGGCGTGTGGGTAGTGCCGCGGCGGCAAGTTTCAACCTACGGAAAACAAATGACTGAGATATTGCATATATTTGATACGACACATAGCTTGTAGTATAGTATAGTAATAATCATTAATAGTCAGTATACTGCATTGTATTTTGTGTAGCCCACTAGGCTAGTGGAGTGAGGATGAACCAGTCTTGTAGCCTAGGTTTCAGTGTTGTAAGTGGTCGACGGCTGAACACTGCTGCGTCCCTTTATGTACTTCGTCGAGACTTAGATGTACACCGCTGGGAAGTTGCGCGGTTGGCTCAAAGTGTGTCCCCTGAATGCGAACAGGTGCTCGTCCAAGCTGTTTAACGCATCTTCGCCCCCGCCCATTAATGGTAATATGGCTAGTCAAACCATAAAATCGCATTACGTAAGCTTACGAGCAAATCTGATGGACCTTTATTTTCCTACCTCACTCTCGCACATTTTAATATGAAACATTATCACCCTACATTTAGACTTCGGTGAATGCTGAATTAATTGTTCACTGCGGCCTGCATATGCACGGGTTATCAGTGCTAAGGCAGCTGGGCGTCTCGCTCCAAAGCTAAATCATGGTTATTTCATCAGCTGCCCAGATAATCCATGACCTTTAGCAATATTAGCGAACGATACCACTACGCAATTTGTCTATCGCGTCGTATAATTAAAGGTGTTTCGGGACTTCGTCAAGGAGCCCTTCCTCTTAGTTTCACTTTTGTTTTTTCGTGAAAATGGAGTGTCATAAGACACCGAATATAGCCGAACGTGGCCAGTTTGTCACACTGTTTTCCGTTGCCGTTTGCCTTATTAATTTGGTTGATATGTAATGCATATTTCCAGGAGTTCCATCAGGATTGTGTTTTTAATCTATAATAGGAAGCTGAAAATACTCACAGAACTCATGGATGGTTTCCACAGATGATTGGATTAAAAAAATTATTTAGTGGTGGTGTGTATCTACAGTGATTATGTTCCAATTTGTTCATTTTTGCTATTAATCAGTACATTTAGGGAAGTCTAAATTAATAAAATTTCATGTGCCTGTGACGTTGTGATATGATTTTGGAGTTGATCAAGAAGTCAATGATTTCATTGAAATATTGGCTATATTGTGTTATTTTGTAAAATGTTATTTTACTTTTATCTGAGTGCAATAGCGGCAGATTAAATTCTTCAAAACCTTGGAGCTTGTGACAAATTTTGACTTGACCTAGAAATCAAAGATTGCATGTGTTTGTTGGCTTGAGTATACTTTGGATAATAATTCTGTTTTGTATTATTTTATTTAATTATTAGTACACTTATGGCAGTAAAATCACTAAAACCCAGGAGCCTCGGGGGGCTTTGTCCCCCTTGTCCCCCCACCAGGGTGCTGCCCTGAACCCAGATGGGGGCCACCCCAGCAACATTTTCAGATAATTTCACTTCACCCAAATCACATCCCTGTAATTTGGCTGACCGGCAAACAGTGCGCACACATCACCGAAATCTCACAGGCAGGTTTCCAGAATGTCAGGCACATTTCAATGCAATAAATAATTGCAGGAAACACTATTTAATGTAACTATCTGAATAAGGACATAAATTATAGTATCTATATCGATTGTCCTGATGTCAGATTAAAGGCGTTGGCACGTGTAATGGAAACTTGACCTGGCTTCACATCTTTCTTAGCCAACCACAAACTGCATATATATATAATGCTTGCATTCTATGCTCAGTAAAGCTGCTTGCACACTGAATGCAAAAAGAATTTTTCACACGACTGATTACAGTCCAAGTCAATGCAAAGACGCGGTAGTCGGACAGAGTTTTAATATAGCTCCGTGTTAAAAAGTCATAAAAGTTCTAATTTTTGAGTATTCCAGGAATTATTAGACGTGCAAACTTGGCCATCTTTGTGTTCGACCTTCACAAAATGCAAATTGATAGCTATCGACTTTTCTTGGTCTTTTTAGCCTATTCATCTGTTTTCTTCTGTTGAAGATAGACAACAGTCTTTATTCGGTCTTTCTTTTGGAAATTTAGTCGGATGGATCGAGCAGATTCACGCTTTATTTCCATAGCAGAGATAAAATAGTGTGTGAGCAAATCAATTCCATGACCATTGACAGTGCACGCACAATCAAAACTGTCCGACGCGAAATGTAAAATACTCCATGTCCAGCAGCCAGCAAAAAGTGAAAGTATTGATGTGTGTTCTGTCCTTACTAAGTGCTGTCTCCATAGACGTATACTCAGCTATGCAGGCAGCTAAGCACTCTCTTGACCGAACTCCAAGGACCAGGCTGATTTGGGATTTTTGGTAGTTTAATCAAGATAGTGTGAAACTGTAGTATACTGTTGTAGTAAAACAACAATATACTGTTATGGCCCCAATTTGTTATGACATAAGACAGCAAGGGATGACAGACAAAATTTCAAAACTCAAACAGATTTTTATAAAACAAAGACTAACACTAACCTACAATCTACTCCACTGACCAAGATTGATATATACAAGAAAAAAGAATATTTACAGTCCCTTGAGATGGGGTCACTTGGTGATGTTCTGGGTGAAGAAAATGCTCCAACACAGGCAAAAATCCACTAAAAAAAACTTCACAGGTCTTGAACAGAGTGACAAGTCAGTTCAAATGTATCCTTCTCCTTGAAATTTCTCCTACTACTTTACTCAATTTCCTCATTATATACTCTTTTGCAGACCCTCCCACCTTTTAGACTTTTTTTTAAATTCTCTGGGACTTTCTGTCTCATGCCCAGGACATACCCAAACCTAGCTGCAGTCTGGGCTTAATAAAAAAAGGTCAATACTGCCATCTAGTGGCTTCTTTTCACATTACAGAACAAATACAAATATTGCATTACCATGACACACAAAATTGTGCAATAAAAATAATACATTAAAGTATCACTAATTAACAGGGCCTCGATTAATTAAACAATAATGCATTTTATAACAATAAATGCTCTACATATGTTGACTTAACGCTGTAAAATAAATTTACTTACTGATAATGTTATGTGTAAGCTTTTAAGAAGAGGATGGCACTGGATAATAGTGAACACCAATATTGATCAACATGTGGTCTCTGGCAAAGAGAGGAAGTGAACTCACTTCCTGTTTTAGGGCTGCCAAATTGTCACATTAAAAATGCACAGAACAGACACTAGGGGGAGTTGAATGTATTACAAAGCAGGTCTGGATCCATATGAGAACAGATTTATAACGAAATAAAGAATAAAAATATATCACCAACAAACGGACCATCCAAAAAAGATGAACCGCAAATAAATAAAATCAGCCTTCATTGGATGTTCTGTTAAAATATTTCTTTTTATTCTTTATTTCGTTATCAATCTGTTCTTATCGTCCTCTTTTGTACGAAGACATTGTACATTGTCCTGCGCCAATGTCGGCTCACTTTATTGAGCAGAGGTTAAACAGAAACATTGATTGAAATTCTCAGTACTCATCTTGAAGAACTGAGCCCTCTTATCAAAACATTCACATTTAATATTTGAAAGAGTCAGTAGATTTGAAGAAATTAAAAACAATAATCGACTGTCGGACACGGAGATATATTAAAACCCTGTCAGACTTTCGGACACAAGACACTGCTTTCAACGCATTCTGTCGAGTGAAAAATTTGTTTCGCGTCCAGTGTGCAAGTGACTTAATACTAGGCTTCTATTATTGTCCCTTAGGTTTTATTGTTTTTAGAGGGGGGAGGGAATACAGCCTGATTGCCATGATGTCGTACTGAGTTAAGATCACATATTGAAAATACATGTGTAACGTATTTTTCTTTGTTGTCCATGCGTGTTAATCCCAAATTTTAAGCAGCAACAGGGTGTAATAATAGGAACACGCTTTCCATCATTTCTCTTCCCAATGAGCAACCGTCATATTTCATTCCAACTTCATAAGTTTGAATTATCTGATAGTTTTGTTTTGAAATTCCATTCAAGCTCGCTAATGGTAATAATTCGCTAATGCCCTAGCTAGCCAGCTAACTCATGTTCGTAATGCTTAATATAGACGTAAGCGGTGCAGAGAACATGCCTGAAGCAGCAAAGTAAAGTCCAACATTAACGCATCATGCAGATATAGGACAGAGGCTTCTATATTCCAATACATTAAGGGTGAGGAGAGGAGCTCATTTGATTGGTGAAGATTTGACTCGGCTGTGTTATACCCAAACATGCCTTCTTTGCCACTTGCGCTGGAAGGAAGGACAGAGGCGGGACAGAGGAGTACTTGTGCCAGGCTACGCCGCACACGAAATTGCAACATACGCCTGGACACACCCCGTTGGCGCGGCGCAACCCCCATTCGCCACGCCTGCTCCTGGTCTACGACTTTAGAGCCCTAAATCTGCAACATGTCCAGATAATCTTTGCACATTCATCAAAAACACAGAGAAAGTATTTGACTCCATGTTAGACCCGGCCATATTTTCAGTTAAAAATTTTGGCAGGCGTTGAAGTGCATCCTTTATTCGGTCATTACAGAGTATGGCCTTATCTGCAAAATCCCTAATTATCAAACCTGATGGAGTCCTAACACAAGTCAAAGCTACATAGGCCTATTCAGGGGCAAATATATTTTCAAGAGAGACCACTGCCTCATCTGCAGTGATGACCTGTGTTTTATGTGCAGTACAAGCCCAGGCAAGTTTCAATGTAAATTGCCAGCGAATCCCACCTTTACCAGTGCTCCGTCCTCTTCTGGTGCTACTCCTGTCGAGCCAGCTAGAACTACTGGGGTACGGGCACTGTTTTTCGTCCTCTTGGCACCAACTTTATCCTCATCAAACTTAACTCGAACCACTTAAGGAAACGTAAAACCAGTCTGATAAACAATATCAGTTTCTGTGCCACATACCCCATTGACAAGATCATCAATGACATTAACATTACACGAGCGCCTTTACCCAACAACAACTTCTCATCTAAACATGTGTTTGATGTTTTGCTGTGATGGCCGCTCATCAACTCCAATTTCCCTGTTCTTTTATTATTGACAAAGTCCTGGGCGTGGATTTCCTCGTACTCGGGACACGCTGTAAACAGCTGCTGAACATTGTGCTAATTTACCTCTCTATTTGTAGTTAATATATATATATATATAAAGCTGAGCTGACTTCACCTGTTTCATGCCTTTTCAGTGTTTCTACATCAGAGTTCAGCATTGGAGTCCCTTTAATACGCGTTCTGAGCCGATTCAACAAATCAGCAAACACACTATCCCTCTGCCTTACAATCGTTTTAAAACTCAACAACCTTAAATAAACCAAAGGACCAAAGGTTCACAGTTACATCATCAGTGTACAACAATTTCCCTTTAACGGGAGGCAGCTGATTAAGAGTCTCCAACAGCAAGTACACACACATTTCCAAATGGTGCAAAATCACCTGTTCTTTTGATCTGCCTCAACCTTCCATGAATGTTAGCCAGGAGGTTATGATCTACCGTGGAGATCTCATCAATAATCACAATCTGCAGATCACTAAATATAGCTCTCATAGAATTGGACTTCTCTTCCCCTAATGGCGTATACGGCAAGCGTACATCCTTCCCAATGTTAAATGTGTTGTGGATTGTTGCTGCATTTAAATTATATGCAGCAATGCCTGTCGGAGCTGTCAACAAAACACACACGCCATAATGATGACAGCTAACGGTCGAAAAAAATTTCCCGCCCTCATACCGAATAGCTTTGATCACATGGCTCTTACTGGTGCCAGCACCACCTGTTATTAATACATGAAGTGGCTCTGGCTTTTTACCTGCAAACCTATCCAAACACCGCTGACGGACCTGGTAAAAAATCTGGGTCTCATTCAGCGATCTAATAAATGTCAAGCCCTCACTTCTGGTCATGACATTATTGTTCTTCTCAACAGACAACAGGTTGGTCATTTAAACAACCAAATCAAAAATTTTGTCATGCTCAATCACAATCTGTCCATTATCTCTCCTTTCCTGTACACACTGTAAGCGTTCCAGCTCAGCCTCTGGACACAGCCCACACCAGGTATCTTCTAAAATACCCTCGTTATCGACTTGATTCTGAGCGTGCTCCAATTTATCAGCTTCCAGGTCAAACTGCCGTCTATTAAAATCAACAACTGACTTGACAGAATGCCTTGACCCATCACTTCACCGCACATAACCGTTATCGTAAAACTGCTCAAAGGTTACACAGTTAGGAGGTTTAAGCTGGGTGTCTACACGATATGGTAAAAACATCTGCAAAATGCTCTGATGAAACAACTCTCGACTTTTGGTCTCAGAGAAGCGAGCATAACGAACTACACCAGGTTGTGTCCGTGTTTTCTTTGCAACAAAACCAAAATCACCATTTAACTTAAAAGCACCCTTACATTTCTCATTTTTAGTGAGAACACAATACTCGGACACAAACGCAGCCAGACACGTCATCAAAAACCCTATCATTAGGCCTGTTCTTGTACTGGTCAACAATGCTAGTCATCCACGTCTTCGGCGCTAAGATCATGTAATGAGGATGCCTTCTGTTTTAACATATTTAAAGGCAAACTCATCCTAACAGTGCTCTACCATGTGGGAATGAACGTGACCTTCCTGGAGAACTCTTTCAGAATCATATTACTGAGCCTGTAAACAGCCTCCTGGGCAGACACATCCCTATGATGCAGTTAAACACTGCCTAACTTCTTGAGAGCCTCTTTTGCACTACCTTCAATAACAACAACAACCCCATTTCCCGCTCTGCCTTGTAAACGTAAGAAATGATATAAACTACACAGGCATATGCATCGACAACATACTGGACATCCATATTGGCATGCCAGCACTTTAACAAAGCCTTACTGTAATGATTAATCCAGGCCTCATTAACCTGCCTTTTCAAAACAACCTGAGTGCTCCGGACACAGCTATAATAAGCTTCTTCAAAAGCGTCATGTGTTATTCCTAAATGATGAAAAAGTTGTTCTACACTATCATAACAACTGGTTTCATCTGACAAAGCCGTCTTAATGGCTGTCAAAATGTTCGTTCCCTGTTCCCTCTTCCTTTTCTTAGCAGCTTAACGCTTATCACATTCACACGGTGCTAAAACATTTGTGGGATCAACCGAACAACTGCACCTAAAATCAAACATTCAAGCCGCAGTGACAGGATTAGTATGCAGTAAATCACATCTATCAGCCCACTCTAAATCCTCTAGTGGCTGTTCAACCCTCCTGCTTCGGAATACTATACAGCAGATTTGTCCAACGCATATCTGCTGAACTAAAGGAACAAAACCAGGTGGGAACAACAAGCTGACGCACACAGGCCAGTAGGTCACGCTGTGCTCCCTGCCAAAAAGCTGGAGTGCCTCTAATAGGTTTAAGAAAACGATAACCATCATCAAACTCCAACATCTGTTTCAAAGAGTCCTCATCTTTTAAAATGTCAGAGACTTTGTAGGACATTTGACCCCCTTCACCTTTACATAAAGCTATTGAAACATTTTACACAACTTATTCAACCTCAGACAAGTACTGCACAAAAAATATGAATTCAACATTACTTGAAAATCTGCTATCTGCACTAACGATCCTATTGTTGAAGTATTGCAACAAAGTCAAGCGATACGGCTGACGCTTGTGATAATTGTTTCTGCCCTGAGGAAACAATACAGGGAAACACTTTGCTTCATGTGTACTATCACTAAGCAGCTTCAGAGGATTGTTACCCTCTGCTAGAGCTGCATTAAAAATATCAAAATATTGGTCAAGCACCTCCTGACTAATAACAGGCATTAGACGTGTCCTGAAACATGCCATGTTGCTGTCTGTCATACAGAAGCACATGCTCAGCTGCACCTGCATCAGTTTTCCCACTGTTTGCAGGATTGTCATGTCCAGGAACTTCAGCTTCCTGTTCCCTACAAAAGTCATTTATCCGCGCCTCATAAAAAAACTCAATATCACCATAGTAACTATTAGTCCCTTTTAAGTAGTGCAATGCCTGTTTAACATGCAGAGTATCAACAAATTGATACTCATAGATGAGCTTTATAGGTCAACTTACGCTTCAACTTAACTGCCAAGAAAGACCCCTCCTTATTGGAACGGGGCAAAAAATTACTAGTCTCTACAATAGTAGCAGGAACACAGGTCACAGGACCTACTCTATTCTGACCCCCTTTAGGCAAAGGCAACATCTTCATGAATGGAATGTGCTATGCTATCAATTGTTGCTCAAACAAGCCAATTTGAGGCCAAAAGGATTACCTGCGAGATTGTTTGACCAACACAGGTGGTATCTCACCTCTATTAATCTTGGAATGGCAACTATAACATTCACAGCTTCCCTCGAGCTGTGTCCAACAACTTGCATTGCAAATCACAGTCCTGATTACACTTATCCAAGTAGTCCTCTGTTATGCAGTTTGCTGCTATTGAGGATACTGTCTGCCTCTTGCTATGGTCTTCCTGTTAACAGTGTAGCACCTGGTGTCTAAACAGAAGTCGTGGCAAACACGACCAACAAATTCAGGCTCATCCTTCACTTTATCTAAAAACTGCTGCATAACAGAGTTAAACTGCCCTATCTTCTTTTTCTTTATGAGCCGCTTCAGTTTAACTTCAGCTGCAACACGTCTTCTATGATCAGGATTTTCACAATATTTCCTGATGCTTGCAATCTTTACATCGTCTCTGTGAAATTTATTTAACTGATAGTTATTTTTACTAATTCCAATCATTCTTCTTTTATGCAATACATTACGCTGATATTTATGAATACTTAACCCCTTTACCTGTTCACTTGGTCAACATTGTCCTTATATTTCTTTACTTTAAGGGTCTTAACCTGGTCCCTATGGTCAACATTGTCTTTATATCAGGGCTGTCTGAATAATTAATCGCAATTAATTTAAGTGCAATAAAAGTAACTGCCACTTTGAGGCAGACAGACATGATTGCTTATTACCTTTTCTATGACACATACCTAATGCGGTCATTTGAAATGCTTCCGGGAAGAAAACTGTGATTTGAAGTCCACTAATTACCAGCCAGGTTAGACAGCCTCCATCGCCTTGGCATAATTAGCTCACCTTAAATCATTTCCAGCGTACTTTGCCTGACTTGCAATCAAGCCATTTATTCAGCAAACTGACTAATCAAAATCAAAACGTGGCGTAGAATAATTAAGAAGTGATAATGAGCAGCAGACGGACCTAACCAGGTTGCCGAACTACCTGACTTTGACATGACATGATCAGTCAGAGTCAGTTGGCAAATGGTGATGACTGAGGCAGATACCAGCAGCGTCGTCCATCGGTCGATTAGAAACGCTGATGCCCTAAAAGCGGACATATGGAAACACTTCAGATTTCATGAAGTTGAAGGAAATATTGCATTTGACAAAACGTTTGCCATTTGCAAAGAGTGCCACGCCAAAATAAAATACTTGGGAAACACAACGAACATGCGGAATCACCTCAGCAGATGGCACAATGAACTAGCCAAAGACCTAGCTACCAGCAGTAGGAGCAGCAGCGCTAGCGATTGCACACCCGACCAATGAAAAATCATCGAATCTATGAAGAAATTGCCACCGGGGTCAGAGAGAGCTCAGAAGATAACCCGTTGTATCGGAGTTTTGATGCGGCCATACAATGTTGTTGCGAATGCAGGCTTTCGTCAGCTGATAAAGTGCCTTGAGTCGCGCTACCAAATATCGAGTCGACAGCAAATAACCCATACAGAAGTGAAACGCCAGGTGAGGGATGCTATGAAGGAAGCTAGCCGTGTTGCGATTATGTGTAATGCCTGGACGTTCGTTGCAACCGAATCCTACCTGACGGTGACAGCGCATTACCTGACAGACGACGGGGAAATGGCTTCCCATGTTCTCCAAACGAGAGCCGTTTTTGAAAGCCACACAGATTTTGTCCGAAGCTGCGCAAGAGTGGGAGCTAACCAAAAAAGCTGTCATGAAGGTAACGGACAATACCTGTAACATGACCGTAGTTGCCGAAGTGGGAGAGTTTCCTCAAGTGAAGTGTTTGGCACATGCAGTAAATTTGGCCTCCCAGAGAGCTCTGAATGTGCCTGCAGTCGCGAGGATCATGGCAAAAATCCACCGCGTATCAGCATACATTCACCGCAGCACAACGGCCAGCAACAAGCTTAAAGAGAACCAGAAGTTGCTCTGCTTGAAGCCCAAGAAACTGAAGACTGACATGACATGTGTAAGGCCCCAGATAATCTGCTTATGTTTATGTACAGCTGTGCATTTTAGAAGATAAGTACCACCTATGCTAGGTTTTATTTAAATATGGCTAGCTCTTTGAGTATTTCTGAGTGTATTTTCTTTCTTTCTTTCTTTTTTTTTGTTCATGTAATTTTCTACATTTTTTTTCTAACAAAAGTGAGAGTTCGTTAATGGCCGCTGTCTGGTTGTCTCATATAATATCTTGGGCACATTTCATCAGCCAATGAGACCGCCAGTGAAAGGTCATGGAATAGCAGTTCTGGTGCGAGCTAATCCAGTGGAAGAGTGTGGCCAGTTGGAGCTTGAGTGGAGTAATACGTGAAATATATTTGGTGCCTTAAACGCGGCATATTCGCCCAAATAGTGATTTACTATTAGGGCAGAGTGTAGCGAGAAGTGCTTTTCAACTTCATTTTTTCCTGAATTAAGTTACTTCGGGTTCCGAGCGTGTAGCCTTGCTGTAGCTACGTTGTAGCCAGTGTGACATTTTATTTTTTTTATTTCCCGTGCCCCATTTGGCTAAAGACCTCTTCACTTTAGCGGTACTATTCTTACGGAATCTAGCAAAACAGTATGCGGTTTTAGGCAAGGTCCTTCGTGTATGTGAAGTCTGGGACGCTTGAAGATGCGTACTTCTGCCTGTTGTAGAAGCTAGTTGCTAACTCCGAAGACCGCGTCTTCCACTGGAGCTCGGCGGAATTCATTCGCCCAGGGATTGGGTTCTCGGAACTGCAGCTAGAAGAGCATTAACCTGCTGCTCACACCACTACAAGGGATTCGTGAGTACTGTTTGTCACCGACCACCGAGTTGTATTCAACAAGCGAACAATTGGAAGTTCGTACATTGGAGAGTTACTGGATATCTGTGCACCAACTGGGCCCCAACGAAAGAAAAAAATCCAAGCGCTTGGTAATTACTATTTATGAGTGACTGGCCATATAAGAGGGTTTTGAGAGCCATCTAGAGGCTAGGTTACGTACCTGGGTTGGGAGTATCACTTCGAATAAGGCCATCTGTTTTCTCTGGCTAAGGTCAACTTTAGTGTGGTGACCCGACAGTTTTGTTTTCTCTAATTCTCGTTCAAACAGGTGCCTGTGTATTTTGGGATTATTAGTCATTTATTTTATTTTTGTCCATTTTTTCTTATTCGGGTACTACATTGCTGTACATTTTTATGAGTTGTTTTTTTTTCTATTAGAATTTACAAGGCATTTGAGTCTTAAGCAGGCTCATTAACATCAGTATTGCGTCTGGCAAGTTCGAGGCGATTCATTTGAATAAAGAAATGCATAGTTGAATGTATAGACGCGAATCGGTTAGATAAGGAGTTAAATAGGTTCTTAAGGTTAATGTGACGTTTAAGTTTAAAAAAAAGAGCATTCACTGCACAGTGATACAGCCTGGGTGATGGGGTAACAAAAAAAAAATACACTTGAAAAAAAATAAATAACCTACTAAAACTTCATTGTTTTGAAAATAGAAACTGAGAATAAAACTAAATTGTTTGAGGACTCTGGAAACCTTGGTGGTTGGGTCTTGTGTATTTTTGTTTTTTGGTTGTGTGTGTAAATCAGACTAGGCATAACTAGTCATTTCTGGGGAATTACATTATATACCAGGTACCATTTGGTGTAGTAGTTCCACAGTGGAGGCACCGCGCTGGTTGTTGGTTAATTGGTGTCCTTGGATGGTAAATGAAAATGAATCACCACTGTTTACTTTTAACTTAATCTCTGCAGGGGTTATAATTCAAATAATTTTAGGAAGTATCAGCCATTCTACCATCAAACGCTGAGGACCCAGGATCCTGTTCCATTGCAAACACAGAGTGTAGCCCTTATTGAATATTGCTGACCCAAGAAAATAGGGTTACACATGACATGACACTTATGACATGACCCAGAGGTTGGCCTAATGTTAGTTACTTATTAGCTCGCTGGGACGAATTTCCGGAGAGCTATTGTCGTACCCCCGGCGTCCGCGTCCGTCCGCGTGCAGAAAAACTTTAACCTTGCCTATAACTTTTTATCCGCTTTCAAACATTGCATGTGTACTCCTTGATGCCAGACCTACATACCGATGCCAAAATTTCTGACCTCGTGACTTTCACCTTGCCATAACTTTTGAACCGTGAGAGATAGGGCTTTCATACTTTGCATGTATACTCCTTGATGCCAGACCTGCCTACCGATGCCAAAATTTCTGACCTCGTGACCTTGACCTTTGACCGACCTTTAGAAAACTTTAACCTTGCCCATAACTTTTGAACCGTGAGAGATAGGGCTTTCATTCTTTGCATGTGTACTCCTTGATGCCAGACCTACCTACCGATGCCAAAATTTCTGACCTCGTGACCTTTGACCGGCCTTAAGAAAACTTCAACCTTGCCTTTAACTTTTGAACCGTGAGAGATAGGGCTTTCATACTTTGCATGTGTACTCCTTGATGCCAGACCTACCTACCGATGCCAAAATTTCTGACCCCGTGACCTTGACCTTTGATCGACCTTTAGAAAACTTTAACCTTGCCCATAACTTTTGAACCGCGAGAGACAGGGCTTTCATACTTTGCATGCATACTCCTTGGTGCAAGACCTACCTACTGATACCAAAGTTTGACCTGATGACCTTGACCTTTAAAAAACTTTAACCTTGCCCATAACAAAAACTTTAACCTTGTCTATAACTTTTAAACCGTGACAGATAGGGCTTTCATACTTTGCATGTATACTCCTTGGTGTAAGACCGACGTACTGATGCCGAAATTTTGACCTGGTGACCTTGACCTGACCTTTTTAGCTCGCCGGGACAAATAACGTCCGGAGAGCTATTGTCGTACCCCCGGCGTCCGCGTCCGTCCGCGTGCAGAAAAACTTTAACCTTGCCCTCCGGCGAGCTTTGTTGTCTTTCTGACAACTGTTGTCTATACATTCTGTGCAATAATAAATGAGGATACTTTTCCCCCCAACACTCATCCACTGCACTTATGATTATTCTAGTAGTGGTAGTAACACTAGCCTCTGTTACATGGAGATGTATTCCTGTTTTAATCCACCTATTCTCATTGTTTTAATTAACTGCCTAACCATGTTGCCTGTAGGCTAACAGGATTATTCCTGTTTGCTCACTCATGTAAACACCTTGTTTCAATAACAGCAATAAGTGAATAAGTAGATTAAAACAAGATTATTCCTCAACTTCACTCTTAATTGGTTGGTGCCAGCACAAGAGGCAGGAAACTGAAATGGAATGGCCTAACAGGCCCACAGTAATACAATAAACATAGCCCAATAACAATTGAGCCTTTCCTACACCTATGTAACCAAGGCCATTATAGCCTTTAAATTTTTATTTTTCATCCCATTTTTTCAATTGTGTTTTTTTCTTTCGGTACTGAAACCCTAAATTTCCTTCAGGATCAAAAACACATCTATCTATCTATCCATCTATCTAGGTACCTGGAACAGCAGCCAGCCATCACGGCCACTTTGCTGTCCCCTGAGGTCCGAAGATCAGGTTCTGACCTCGCAGCTTTGTCGGAAACTGAGACGACAAATGCAGAGGACATCGTGAAGGCCCTGAAGCCCACGTGCGAGGTCACACTCCTGATGTCACATGACAAACATACCACTGTCTGCCTGATGGCTCCACTGAAGGCTGAGCTACTGATGTCTGACACAACGGGAGACAGCGGAGTGATCCAAGAGGTCAAGAAGGCCATGAGAACCGATCTGCAAAAGAGGTACAACAGTGCAGACGAGAAGATACTACATTCAGCTTCAGCCCTGGATTCTCGTTTCAAGGCAGTCCTTTTTCTCCCTGAGGATGAAAGAAAGGTCCACTGCAGAGTGACTGAGGAAGTGGCTACCTTGGAGGTAAATTCAATTGTTTAATGTAAAAGTGAAGCAATCTAAAATTCATTCATCTTAATAGTTGTGAGGTTAAAAAAAGCTGTTTCAATTATTGAGGAAGCGCTAACTGTTGGTTTGCTACTCTTAGTTTTATTCACAGAATGAGGGAATGAACTACGGGCCACAGAATGAGAGCGCTGCCACCAACGAAGTCTGATGGAACCAGAGGATCATGACTAATAGAACAAGGTTTGTTTCTGCTTTTTACAAAATTTCATTCAGAGCTTCAGTCACACTCACTTCACCTCACTCACTCACTCAGATAGACATGCATGCGCGTACACACAATGAAAAATTGAATGATTCATAGCCACCCACATTCTTGTTATCCTAACCCTAGAACACATTGTTTTGTCTCATTTTCAGAGGATTCAGATGAAATGCCTCAGCCTGCTCCTAAGAGAAAGGCCTCTGCGCTACTAGTCAGTCTTGGCGAACCAGAGGACGGCACGGCTCCACCAAAGTCTGCTCAAGATGAAATGAAAAAATACTTCAGTGCCCCAACCCTCTTGCTGGAGGGAAACCCCCTGAAATGGTGGTGTGACCACCAAGCCGTTTACCCACTGCTCTCCAGGCTGGCAAAGCACTACTAGTGCATTTCCAGGTACAAGTGTGGCTGCTGAAAGGGTTTTTTTCCACTGCAGGATCCATAGTCACCGCTGCAAGAAGCACTCTCACTCCGAAGAGTGTCGACCAACGAACCTGTCCCTTCCAGATAACAAGGGGGACTACTCTGATAGTGAGGACTCAGATGAGTAGTGTTAGGAGGTGGATCAGATTTCGATTGTATTTCTATTTGGTTTTTTGAGAATTGAGCTCCTGTAGAGCCATTCAGGATTTGATTTTATTGTAAACAGTCTTGTTGACTGACTGTCTGACTGTTTCAATCTGTAGACTGACTAACAGAAATGTGCGATGTTGGCCACATTCAAGAGCTAGTATTTCAAGATTGAAGACGGTCATGTTGAATGACTTGTCTGTATTCGTGTTTAGACTCTTAAGAAAATGTGAGATATTTGCCACATTCAGGAAAGCCATGTCTAAACTTGTATTCCAAACAGTCCTGTTGACTGACTACTGTCTGACTGTTTTTGACCAAGAGAATTTTGTGATTTTGGCCGCATTCAAGAAAGGGATAGTATTTCTAGAGATTGTAAACTGTCATGTTGACTTTAGACTCCAAGAGAAATGTGAGATTTGTCATATTCAGGAAAGCCAATCTAAAGTTTTGTATTCTAAACAGTCCTGTTGACCGACAACTGACTACTGTGTGTCTGTATTCCTGTTCAGATTTATAAGAGAAATGTAATGTTTACCAAATCCAGAAAAGAGCTTCTGTTTTTCTAGAGATGTTGTATTGTGAATAATCCTGTTGACTTTTTGTAAGGATTTTATGTTAAACAGTCCTGTGACTGACCACTCTTTATTTTCAGAGTCGAATAATGTTGCACTGAATGTTGCACTTGAATAATTTTGCACTGAAGAATTTACTTTTAAGAGTACATTTTAAAACAGAATACAACAGGAATGTCTTCGCCTGATGCAGTTCTAAATAAGCAATCATTTTAAGAATCATCTGCTGTGTTAATTGACTAAAACACGCTTTTTGGCTGTTGCAGCCTTTACCATTTTGCTTTGATATCTCCAAAAATGTTCTAGCCTAAATTGGAAATTGTAGGATGTGCAGCATCGAGATGCGTCAGATAATCAGATTGAATCAAATCTTCAGGAGGGGGAAGATGCACACCCATACGGACTTCGCACACTATTCTTTATTCAGCACAGCAGCTGGAAGCAATGCATGTGTTTCGCGATCGTTTAAATTAAATAAGATAATTTGAAACATCTTATGCAATTCCATTGCCTCCAACCCCTCCATGCACAAGGACTTCAATTCTGCGCGAGAATCTCTTACATACATGTTGGAAGACTACATGCACCAGCGTTACTGGGGGCCGAGTCTGCCGCGCCTCCTCCCTCCAATCAGCTGCCTCGGAGCAACGGTAGGACTTTCCACGGGGCATCTAAAAGTATAAAGACCCAGTCAATCAATTAATTACTTTACACAATTCATTCATTACTTAGCATCTACGTGTCAGTGAATGAGTAAATACTGTTTCTATATGTTGACATTTTGACAATGAAGTAGCAACAGCCTTATCTCCACAAGCACTTATGCAGCTTTAACTGTACTGAAACATGCTCAATTAAACATCACTGCTGATAATGTCAGTGTATTATACTGACAAAGCATTTGTCTGATGAAGCCAAAATAATTTTACCGCCACACTGCATATGCACACAATTACTATTTTTGTCAGAACACTCAATTAATATACATACTTTTGTAATCACATTCATTCTCTCCAAAAGCACTTCCACAACTTTAAGTGCACAGGAACATACTTAAACACAGCACATCTCAAGGCTAGTGTCACAACTCTCTGCTGTTCTTTTATTTACTTAATGTAAAAAAAAGACCACTACCATACTGATGATAGTCCGAGGGCTGAGGGGGATCTCGTGTGCAATTATGTCCCCTCATTTTGACTCTTGAACCTGATAATACACCCCTAGGTAAGTAAAAAAAAACCTTGGGTGGAAGGCCTGGATCAAAGGCAGGAGGGGTTAAATTCAAGATGGAGTCCAAGATGACCGCCATATCATAAAATCATCCTAAACTCCTCAAGGAAAGGGACTAGAGAAATAATTTTGGTGTCTTTACCTAGGTTTTCGGGGTCAAGGAATCCAATGAAGCCATGTGTTTGGTCATCACCATATTTGGAACGGTAAAATCCAATACGGCCGTGTAAAGGGGGCCGCGAGATGTCGCTTGCTTAGTACTTGCTCTAGAGTTAAAATTTGGTGTCCTTACCTAGGTTTGCAGGGTCAATCAATCAATTGAAGTCATTTTCAGAAATGATAGTTCATTACTTAATGGTGAAATCCAATATGGCTATCACTGTCTTGGCATGGGCTTAGATCATGGCCCTTGGAGTTGTCCTCACCAGAAAACAGTATCAAAACCAATTTTGATCGCCCTTTCAAACTAGGGCATACTTTGGAGTAAATAAATGAAATGAGCCACTTAGGCCTAAAACAGTGGTGTCATCTGTAAAATAGCAAGGTAATTGCAATTGCATCATCTGTCGTGTAACAAAAGAACCTTGTTGAAATGTACATGAACATTCTGATATTGATCTGATCTTCTTCATCAGATTTCCGATTAAAATGATATGATGATTGTCCCTTGAGAATGTCCTCAACTGTTTACAGCTAAACACAAGATCTTAACCACTTTGCGCAGAAGCCAGATCTGGCTATTTGGGGGTTACCACAACGCGGGTTCAAGCCCCGGTCGTACCAAGCACCAGTGGCAGCTTTTTCAGTGTAGCGCACAATTGGCCATTGCGCTACAGGTATAGAAATTGGGAAGGGTCTGCCGGGTAGGGTAATATAACATGGTTCCTTGCTCGTTGCTTAGGTGCCACCTTTTCACAAAGAAGGGCGTTCGTCAGGAAGATTCTAAGGTTGTTCATGTTCAAGTATCCTCCACCCTCGCTCTGAACTTGCGACAATTCAACCAATGAGTGTATAAGACGCAGTGAATGACTAGCGCGTGCTTCGGAGGATAGCCAAGAACGGTCCGCACTCTCCTGAATTGTCAATTAGGAGTCACATACGAGCAGGTGTACATAGTTCCCCAATTGGGCATTCCAGATTTGGGTGAGATTGGAGATGCCAAATTTAATTCTTTTTAAAAAAAAAAAGTGGACTACATGTAGTGCGTATCGTATTACCCCAGGTGTTGCTTGGGGTATTTTTCAATATGCCTAGCTTATTTTTAAGATGAGGCTGTTGTTATCTGGTCACAAACAACATAGTAACTGATAATGCTTACTTGCAACCATTCTGTCATCTGTTGCCAAAATACAATGATTATTTATTGTTACTGACAAACAGTGGATGTCATACATGCAGCCATATTGGATTTCACCACTAAGTAATAAACTATCATTTCTGAAAATTGTCTCAGTTAATTCCTTGACCCTGAAAACTGAGGAAGAGACACCAAATTTGTAACTCTAGACCAAGTACTAAGCAAGTTACAGCTCGCGGCCCCCTTTACGCCGCCATATTGGATTTCACCATTACCAAATATGGTGATGACGAAAAACATGGCTTCATTAGATTCCTTGACCCCACAATCTACCTAAAGACTCAAATTATTTCTCTAGCCCCTTTCCTTGAGGAGTTACTGATGATTTTATGATATGGCGGCCATCTTGGACACCATCTTTAATTTGACACCTCCTGTCCGTGATCCAGGCCTTCCACTCAAATTTTTTTTTTAACTTACAAAACTGTACGATCAGGTTCAAGAGTCTAAATGAGGGGAAATCTAATTGCACACAGGATCCCCCTCAGCCCCATGACTATTTATGATGTGTCTGCCAGCGAACATGGAGCTGCAAATTTATGCACGCAGTTACAATATTCTATTCAATCAATATTCAAATCACTACATGGCACACCCGTATCAGTTATTGAATATTCACAAGCAAGTCTTGAACGTGATTTAGAATGTAGACGAGTTCACGCCAATCACTGTTCCCCTTAACCCAGATTTTCTCTAATTTACAACAATCTCAAAAATTGTCCATCTGAAGCTGAAAAAACGTGGAATTCTGTGAATCCGCATAAAATTCTCATGCCTTGAAACTTCTACCTTACTAAACTGAGCTAGTGACAAATCATTGCAATTAATATACTAAATATTCCGCAACTTATCACTCCATAAATTTGAAAGAATCAGTGTGAGCTCACACAACACCCACAACACGTCACTCTCCTGCTGACTCAGAGGATGCTGCTGGCTACCTAGTTGCTACACTAACTAGCTGCTATGCTAGCTAACTAGGCTGAGCTCCTGACAAAATATTGCAATTAATATACTTAAGGTATATACAAATGCACAAACGTACATATAATATCACAAGTACAAGCAACGTTGGCAAAATGACTATGCTACAAGCAAGCTCCAAACATAATGCACTTACCGTCATGAGTGGCGTGTCCTATGGTGAAAATTCAGACGGTGGCGAAGTCAGCTGTGTTGGGTGTGAAGTTTGTGGTGACAAAAGTTCTCAGCAGAAGCTTTGACAAGTGCTTCTCTCAGCACAAAGCCTCGAAAGGCGTTTGTCTCGCGCTCTGAGTCTCAGAAACCAACACAAGGTTTACTCATCAACTCAGTCTGAAACAAACGGAGTGGGGCCCTTTGTCTTGATACTGCTGAGTTTGAATTCATCGCAACCAATCACAGCGCAGCAGGGATAAACAGGAAGCTCAAAACTGAATGTCATTGGATAAAATGTCCCTTTGCCAAGCCCTGCCCCATTGGGTTACTGTTGCTATATCTTTCAAGCTTTCACTGCCAGCAATGCTCCTATGGAATTATATTTGTGCCACAATCCTGAGCGAGCAATTGGACATTTTGAGCGCAGAAAAATATATTTCGCAAGCACACAAATCTTGTTTAGAGAAAAAATAAATGTTGTGAGCAAACAAAACCTTCTGATTGGGCGAACAAAACTATTCTGTGCTCAACAAATATTTTTGCATGCTTGCTATGATCAATATAAACGTGCAATATTAATCCCCTTCCCTCAGTTTCACTCTATACCCTCTCGCAAACTCATGTTCTGCGCGCTGGCAGACCGCAGTATGCTCGCTCAAAATATGTCTCTCCTTCTCTCTCAGTCTGACCTCTCTGTGTGCGCTCAGCTTCACCTGCGCGCTCGCTCGAGCTGTGCTGAGTGTTACAAATGTGCCACGATTCTGATTGGCTGCTTCGGTCTCCAATTAGATGCATTATGCCCAACCACCAAAGAAAAGGGGGAAAGGTAATGACGAAATTCGTCTGTGACTGGATAACAGTACTGCCCTTGTTTAGGACAGGTTAAGTTTAATGTTTTAAATCTCTAATATCTTGAGACATCCACTGTTGTGTGACTCTTGACTCATATACCTCTTAAGCAACACTGGCTGCTGCTAACTATAGCATTGGACAATGTCTTCTGAAAATCAAAACCAAAATGCCACACCGCAGCCACGAGCACCATGTTTTATGGACCTTTATGAAATTTTGTTGGTTAGTCTGTACACCTTCGGCTTGCGAACCAAGTTAGCTATCTAGTTAGGTTGCTAGCGTCAGGTCAGCCAACTAATGTCCGGAGAAAAGCAGAAGATTACTGACGTTAATGTTATTTCCATGATAGCTGGCAAACTCGACAGTCTTAAAAAATAGCTTTGGCACCATTCTCCGGCTGATTCATTTCAACATATAACGCCTGAAGAAGGCACTTCACAGATAAGTCTATCGACATAAAAGTTTGCCTTGACGTTCATTCACAAATGAACCAACCGAAATAATGACCTCTACCGTGGAGAGTGCTTCGAACTACGGGACCGTTGGTGCCAGCGTCAGCTCAGCTCACCAGTATCACCTGGCGCTAATATTCGTGAAAGCGTGCGTTCGGTGGCGCAACGCGGGGCTTTGATGCGCGTGTCCCCGCTGGCAGCTATGAAGGCCGGCATTGCACCACCGGGCGCCGGCTCCCTGGCTCCGGACTGATGGGCCTCTTCAGCCGCGCATCGTGTGTTATTACCGTGATCTGTTTCTGCATATTTCACGAACATTAGTGCCAGATGATACTGGTGAGCTGAGCCGACGCTGGCACCGGCGTTCCCGTGGTTCGAAGCACTCGCCGCGTTAGAGGTTATTTTTCCGGTTGGTTCATTTGAGAATAAACTTCCAGGTTTTTCCAAATGTATTCCACATAGGTTTAGATTATGCTTTCAGGTTATTTGTCTAAAGCAGTACCCCAAATATCACAGAACAATCACAACTGCTGTAATTTGACACCACATTATCTTTCGTTCTGTATATACATCCATGCTGCAGTATTAAGCCAGCACAGCAACGCCAACACCGGGAACGGCAGCAGCACCCTGGTTTTGTTAGCTACACCAAAATGCATTACCCCTAATTAATATAGTTTATCACACCTGCACTTGCTCTGCTATTTCAAGTAAAACTGATTGCTAATAGTGTTTAAGCATTAGAATGAGATGTCAATCACTGCATAAAACACGTGTCTTTGCTTTCACAAAATTAATCAAGGATGATCGTGTACTTCACTTGTGGATGTGTAACATTAGATGATCAGACTTGATATGCAGGTTATAATTGTAGCCTATTTCAGTTTATGGCGACAGACATATCAGCAAAGTTCCTTCTTCAGGGGTGTTGAAATAAATCAGCTGGGATAAAGGTGCCAAAACTATTCTTTTTTTAAGATTGTCAAGTTCGTCAGCTATCATGGAAGTAACGTTTAATGTCTGTAAGCTTCTGCTTTTCTCCGGACATTAGTTGGCTGACCTGACGCTAGCAACCTAACTAGATAGCTAACTTGGTTCGCAAGCCGAATGTGTACAGACTAACCAACAAAATTTCATAAAGGTCCACAAAACGTGGTGCTCGTGGCTGCGGTGTGGCATTTTGGTTTTGATGTTCAGAAGACATTGTGCAATGCTATAGTTAGTAGCAGCCAGTGTTGCTAAAGAAGGACACGAGTCACACAACAGTCGATGTCTCAAGATACATAGAGACATAACATTAACCTTAACCTGTCCCAAACAAGGGCAGCACTATTATCCAATCGCAGACGAATTTCGTCATTACCTTTTCCCCTATTCTTTGGTGGTTGGGCATAATGCATCTAATTGGAGACCGAGGCAGCCAATCAGAATTGTGGCACATTTGTAACACTCTGCACAGCTCGAGCGAGCGCGCAGGTGAAGCTGAGCGCACACAGAGAGGTCAGACTGAGAGAGAGGGAGAGACATGCTTTGAGCGAGCATGCTGCGGTCTGCCAGCGTGCAGAACATGAGTTTTCGAGAGGGTATAGAGTGAAACTGAGGGAAGGGAGTTAATATTGCACGTTTATATTGATCATAGCAAACATGCAAAAATATTTGTTGAGCACAGAATTATTTTGTTCGCTCAATCGGAAGGTTTTGTTTGCTCACAAAATTTCTTTTTTCTCTAAACAAGATTTGTGTGCTTGCGAAATATATTTTTCCGCGCTCAAAATGTCCAATTGCTCGCTCAGGATTGTGGCACAAATATAATTCCATATGCTCCTGGCATGAGACATAGATTGTTCGGCAATATGGCAACGGTTTCAAAGTAAATATCTTACTGATCATTAAAATAAGATACGTTGTCAAACTACATGTTTTAGGCAATTGTGATCGGAAACATCGCTCGCCGTTCTTTTTTTTTGGGAAAGTCATTTCATTTTGCTCTATTGAATTAGCTGAAATATAAAAACAGACTCATAATTGTCTCTCACTTTGGTTTAATTTCTATGCATATATAAAATTTTCTTTCATTTTAAACATGTTCCAAATTAATTCACTTCTATTTTACATATTAAACAAAGAAAAAAAAAATTATTCAGTTGCTATATCAGCTTGTGACAGCTTTTACCCCCAACTGATGCAGATTAACACACATCCTGTCTCCTAACATCCCGCTCAGTAGATGAACATGTGGAAGAAGACAGAGGTGGTGGTCACCTCCTCCTCCACCACATCTGACAGAGGCAGAGGAGCTGGTCCTGAGTCAGGTCACTGGGTGACCAAAGGCACAGGGCGTCACTCACCCTCTGGACCCAATGTTTTACATTAGAGGCTACTAGAAGTTTATTTAATGTTACCCTTAATGTAGCTGAAAATTAGACCCACAGACTTGGAAATTGGGTTTGTGAGGTACCGTTCTGGAACCAAATGCGAGACCAGGAAGTTTCAGCAAAAGTGGGCATTATTGAAGTTGAAGGGTTAATCCCCACCGGGCAGAAGGCAACGGTACAAAGTCTAATCCAAAAATCAGAATCCCAGGGACGTAATCCAAACTGTACATAGGGCAGCAAACACAAAACTCAGAGTCCGGCAAAACAGGTTCGGTACACAGGCACGGGGTTGTCTGAGAGTCCAAAGCCAAAATCTGGTGGTCGTAATCCAAACCGTTGTCAGGGTAGCAAACACAAAACTCAGAGTCGGGCAAAATAGGTACAGTACACGGGAAGATAAGTATCAAAGAAAAAGCCAAAATCAGAATCGGGGAACGTTCCAGTCAGAAGTATAACACTAAAAGTACAAGGCATCAACAATCACAGCACAGGGAAAACGTTCTGACAAGAGCTGTGAGTGAAATGACTGCTTAAATACATGTAGGGGAAGTCACATGCTATGATAGGGCACAGGTGAGTTGGATTAGACTAATTGCCAAGGAAAGAACACGAGGAAGTTCCTGATAAGAAATTGGCAAAAGCCAAAACGCGGACAGGGATCACAGAGACAGCCCATTGACAAACATACGGCCCCGGGTAGGGAGTTCTACCGTGCACAGAGTGAGAGGCAGAACAGTGATTAGCCAGGTGCAGAAAATCTGCTAGAAGCACAGCAAAGTAAATTGAGTGAAGGCAAGGGGCGGAGACTAGAGTACAGCGAGTGCTGAGAGCTTGTTAGTCATTTAGCAATGTGCAGCTATACAATCCCTAGTGCTTTTTAGTAAGTTAGTATGATAAACAATGTTAGTCTAGGTTAGTAAGTTTAACTAAAACAACAAATTCTTAGTACTGTTAGTAATATAGAAAAGCAAGGTGAAGGACGTAAACGAGATTGGAAGGAATGGTTGAAATCCCAGAAACCATGAAATCACTCGAAAGTGTGGCACACAATATTGGGGCAGTGAGCGATCGCATGACAAAAGACCAGACAGGGGGAGACAAAGTGCAATGCATGGTATGAGACAAAACGTAGACCGGAATATAACTGCAGGAGTGGAATATGGCAGAATAGACAAAGACAAAGCAAAAACAAAACATGGCAAGGCATCTAAATCACAATAGGGAATACAGAGCATTGTCAGACAAAGCAGAAAACATTATCAAACATGGGAGTCAGGCAGAAACAAAAACATGGTCAGGCAGAACAGGATTATAACAGGGTTGTTGAAAAAAAAAATATATATATGCTGAATGATTGTTCTTTGTGTATCTGCAAGAAATTAAAAAAGCCATATCAATATGAATTATTTCTTTTTTTCCGACTACTGGAAGATATTTGATAATACAATAAATACTCACTTTATTGAGCAGAGCTCAAACAGCAACATTGATTGAAATTCTCGGTATTCATCTTGAAGAACTGAGCCCTCTAATCGAAAGATTCATGTTTAATATCTAAAAGATTCAGTAGATTTGAAGAAATTAAAAACAATAATCAACTGTCGGACTCGGAGTTATATTGAAACCCTCCGACTGTCGTACATGGAGATATATTAAAACCCTGTCCGACTTTTGGACACGTAGACACTGCGTAATATGTAAGGAGGCTGACAACCAAGGACATGTCTGTTCTGAGGATACAAGTCAGTGGTCCTGAAATATGTTTTTCTCTTCTATAACACTCATTCTACATCTCGGAGGTGACGTTTTTCCTCGCATGGGCTTTCTTCACATTCCAAACGAGGCAAAGCTCAGTGAGGAAACATTAGGAGAGACACAGGCCAAAGGAACCGGGACACAACACCGGGGGAGAAGCAGGTTCGTGCAGCTGTGCGCCGCGGACGTGCACGAAAAAACAACCACGTCGCATCAAATGCGCACCGCCACGGCTTTTGAGAATGGGATTGAGCATGCGCAAAAAACGCTTCTCCTGAATGCTTCAGTTGAACTGAGGCGGCGGCCAAAATCATCCCTTTGCAGACAGGCAGGGAAAACCCGCTCCCCAAATTGTCGCGCTTGGTGATTTGGGGAGGTGGGTGTTTCATTATCCCAGTGCAGAGGCTCGCAGGCACACACAAACACTTTTCTTGTTTCCATGTCCCAGCACATTGACTTACAAGCGCACAAAAAGACAGAGATACAGTACATAAACTAGTAGAACTCAGTCACGGGCCAGATTGGAAGGTTCGGCGGGCCGAATTCGGCCCGTGGGCCGCCTATTGCCAACCCCTGCCCTTTATATACCCCCGCACCGACGCAAGCGCCACTGTTGCGCAGTAGTCGTGAACTGCTCGTGCCATGCGCAAACTGTTCATGAAGTGCGTAAAATAGTCGTGAACTGCTCGTGCCATCAATGCATGAAGTACACGTGACCGTGTCAGTGGGAAGGCACGGCCACGCTGCGACGCGAACCAATTAGTGAACATGTCGTGAACTACTTGTGAACTCAACGTGAGCTGTTCGTGACAGTCGTGGCATGGCCACGCATCCTCCCGCATCGTCACGACGAGTTCACAAACAGTTTGTGCATAGTTCACGACCCGGTGGCGAAATCTTGTAGTGACCAAAATTTTTAACATTTCAAAATTCTCGTCCCAACATGGCACCCAGTCACAATGGGTTTACGCACACTTCAAGCCAGTTTACGACTAGTTTGCACACTGGCACGACTCGAGTCGTGCCAATGCGTGCCACAGAATCGCGCGTCACTGTCAGCCTTGAAAAGTGTCAGCCTTGCATTTCTTTAAGTATGGTCCCCAGAACTGAATACAATACTCCAGATGCGGTCTAACAAATCTGTTGTGCAAAAAAAGCATCACCTCCTTAGATCTGTACTTAATACTTTTGACAATGTATCCCAGAGTTACCGATTTCTCGGAAACACGCAGGGAGAGACACAGAACAGGGAATGTTGAGAAGCGGTTGAGAAGCCAGAAGAACAAACAAGCTAGTTTCATGATGAAAACCGCTACAGTGTCAGATTAAGCATGAGAAGCTATGTCTCTGCTCGCAGAACTAGTAGCAAAATCAAAAATGCCAAATCTCTTATCCTGCCATCATGCAAAGCTATCGTCGAGACCATGTAGAGTCAAAATGCTGCCAATGAAATATCTAAGGTTCCTCTCTCAAACAATACAATTGGCAGACAAATAGGAGAACTGTTGGCAGATATAGAGCAGTGGTTCTCAACGGGTCTGGCTTCAGGACCCACCATCACCCCTTAATGATAAGCCGTGACCCAAATAAAAAAAGTCAACTTTTCAAATTGATTTAACATAACATTCAGTCACACTTCAGTAACTGTACTCTTAAAGTTTATTCAGTCACTTATTCTGGCAAAAAATATTAAATTATCTATATCGATTGTCCCCATGTCAGATCAAAGGCGGTTGGCACATGTGATGGAAACTCGACCTGACTTAATCAACGCAACTGAATCAATGATGCAAATTAACGACTTCACATCTTTCTCAGCCAACCACAAATTGCCTCGGCATCAGGCAGTGCGTATATTATGCTTGCGTTCTATGCTCGGTAATGCCGCTTGCACACTGGACGCGAAACAAATTTTTCGCAGGACTGATTACAGTCAAAGTCAATGCAAAGAGCTATCGACTTTTCTTGGTCTTTTTATTCGTCTGTTTTCTTCCTTTGAAGCTAGACAACAGTCTTCATTCAGTCTTTCTTTTTAAAATTAGTCAGATGGATCGAACAGATTCACGCTTTATTTCCACAGCAGAGATAAAATAGAGCTTGCAATCAGAGAGCAAATCAATTCCATGACCATTGACTGTGTGAATAAATTATCGCATGCACGATCAAGACTGTCCGACGCGAAATGCAAAATACTCCATGTCCGGCACCCAGCAAAAATAAAAGTAGCCTATTGATATGAGAACAGATTTATAACGGAATAAAGAATAAAAATACATATACATCACCAACCAACAGAACATCCAAAAAAGATGACCCGCAAATAAATTAATCGCAGTGTTCGTTGGCTTTTCTGTTGTTAAAATGTTTCTTTTCATTCTTTATTTCGTTATAAATCTTTTCTAATGGTCCTCTGTTTTTTTCTTTTTTTTTTTGGTTGTCAGACACGGAGGCATTGTACATTGTCCCGTGCCAATGTTGACTCGCTTTACTGAGCAGAGCTTAAACAGAAACATTGATTGAAATTCTCGGTACTCATCTTGAAGAACTGAGCCCTCTTATCAAAACATTCACATTTAATATCTAAAAGAGTCAGTAGATTTGAAGAAATTAAAAACAAAGACTGTCGGACGCGGAGATATATTAAAACCCTGTCAGACTTTCGGACAAAGACATTGCTTTCAACGCAATCTGTCGAGCGAAAAATTTGTTTCGCGTCCAGTGTGCAAGCAGCTTAATACTAGGCTACTATTATTGTCACTTAGGTTTTATCGTTTTTAGTGGGGGAAGGAATACAGCCTGATTGCTATAATCTCGTACTGTGTGAAGATCACATATTGATAATAAATGTGTAACGTATCTTGCATTATTGTCAATGCATGTTAATCCCAAAATTTTAAACAGCAACAGGCTGTAATAATAGGAACACGCTATCCATCGTTTCTCTTGCCAATGAGCAATATTTGACTCGGCTGTGTTATACCCAAACACGCCTTCTTTGCCAACTTGCGCTGGAAGGAGGGGCAGAGGCGGGACAGAGGAGTACTTGCGCCAGGCTAGGCCGGGCACGAAATTGCAACATACACCTGGACACACCCCGTTGGCGCGGCGCATCCCCCATTCGCCGCGCCTGCGCCTGGTCTACAAAATTAGAGCCCCTAGTGTTAAGGAGTGTGAATAGACGGCACCCCGCTGCATAAAAAAAATCCTCTTCAAAATAAAAGCACAGATTTTTTTATTGACCCAGCAAAGGCCTGCGACCCAATGAAAACAGGTCCGCGACCCACCAGTTGAGAATCACTGATATAGACGACGTTGTAATGGAGAAAATATAAAGGAGTGGGAAATTTGCACTGCGGGTGCATGAAACAACCGAAGTCAGTGGACACGCGCAATTACTGGCTAATGTCAGATATGTCGTTTTTTTAATCGAATTTTGCCAGAGAAAACTGCAGATGGGGAAGTATTTTGAGTGACAACTGAGCATCTAGAGAAGTGGGGGCTGAAATGGAAAGACTGCGTAGAGTCATTTATTTTATGATTGCATGAAAGCCTGAAACATGGTTGGAAAGCGCGAGTTGGTGTCTCGTCGCTTGGTCGCGCTGCGGGGAAGGTAGCACGAGCTATAATATCATAGCGGTGTGCAGTGAGATTTTTTTCATTGCAGCATAAACAGTGTGCCGCAAGAGAGAAAAGTTTGGGAAACGCTGGCTAGACAAGCAAAACGAATATATTCTATTTTTAACTTTTTCAAAACAATCTAACAACATGATACTTGCGGTTTGTACTGGTTGTTGAGGTAGACAAAGTTGGAACTGCTCCGCTACGTAGCACGAAACGTTGCAAGAAGCCGGCTTGAAATGGTGCCAGGTTAGTAGAACTGTCAGAGGTGAAATGGGCTGAGCAAAGTAACAGTCTGTGGTTGAATGTAGTGGGAATCCAATTAAAAATGAACAGCAGCCATGCATCTCGTGCATTTCTTTCGGTTGGAAGGTTATGGAACGTTTTGGACCCTGCTTCCACAGCCTGGAAGAGCACACCTCGGTACGCAACTCTTCATTTCGCCTTGAACTTCACGAACACTGCTGCAATTGCTTTTCGTAGGGGGCAAGGGTGTGGGTGTATGCAAATTATTTTGAAGGGGAGGAAACGGAGTGAGTGTGAGATACAAATGACATCATATGTATGCGTTGTTCAGATTGGCTTGTTTTCTGGCGGTCATTTTTAAAAGAGGAATTTCTGTGAAACGGAAATGTTCAGAATGTCTAGCACTTTTTGTATGCTCTTGAATGCGGGTAGACTACCGTTATTCAACATAGACAAGGTAAAAACAGTTTTTGATTCTTTGTCACCCTTAAATCTAGATAGTCATTGGGCAAAGCCATTAAGAAAATGATGAAAGCTCAACCATCAAGTTCAAGAAAGAAGCAAGCTGTCATTGAGAGACTTTCTGTGAAGATGGATTTTAAAAAGCCCCCAAAGACCAACAGAAAATCAGTCCTTTTACCCGAGACTGTAACAGCCGTGTCCGCAGGCAGGCCCCAGGAAAAAGGGATGTTGTAATAATTTGAGAGGGAGGTCTGAAAAAAAAGTGTCACATGTCTATGTCAATTACAGAGGCCTGCTATCTTTTCAAAGAAGAGCATCCAGTGAGGGAAGTGGGCAAATCCAAATTTGCTTAACTGCGCTTGCCACATGTACTTTCAAGGGCTGATACCTCTCGCAATGTCTGTCTCTGCAAATATCATGAGAACACTACCCACTGGCTTAAATGTGCTCACAAGCATGTCCCCAGGCTGGCATTTAAGACTATGTATGACTAAATTGATCATTTTGTGTGCTCTTCTGATTGTGTGGAGTATATGATGAATGAGTGTGAAGAATGCTGTGATGGACGCAAGTTCCTGCAATTAATTTCCAGTATCCCAGACAAGGAGAAGGACGCCAGTACCACCTGGTAAACCTGGGAGTCTGTGGATGGAGTCCTGTCATTAAATTAAAGGATAGGACTCCTGAGAGATGTGCTTAGGGACCTCTATAAAAGTGCCCACAAGTTCACCCGCCATGCCTTCATCTAAAAGCAGCAGAGTGCCTTTTTTCAAAGGAAGAGGAAAGAGTTGGATGAGGGATGGTTGTTCTCCAGGTGGACTTTGCTGAGAATTACACAGTAAGCTACCTGAATGAAATCCAGCCTGCTCACTGGAATCAACGCCAGACTACCATCTTTACGGCTGTTGCCTGGTTCAGAGAGCTTTCGCAGTCCTATGTGGTTGTCAGTAATGAGCTGTGCCATGACAAAAAGGCTGTCTGTACCTTCATCTCGAAGACTGCAACAGACCTGAAACAGACAGACCTGTGAAACTGATAAACGTCCATGCACAAGGACTCCGCCTGAAAATCTGTTACAAAAGCGCTGATTGAATAATGTGTATGTGTGTGTGTGTGCGTGCGCGCGTGTGTGTGTGCGTGCGAGCGTGCATGCCTGGGTGCGTGTACGCAAGTTTGTGTGAGAGTGTTTGGTTGTTTTCCAAAAAGAACTTTGGAGGTGATCTTTGATCTCTTTGAGGCAAAATTTAGAATCCCTATAGATTTGGAGTGAATGTATATATGTGTGCGTGTGTGAGGGTACTGCATTGGTAGAGATGGGGTGGGTGTGGAGGGTGGTGATGGAACTAAACTTGAGATATTTGGCAATAATGCCTCTAAAATGGTGCAGAAGGTCGTGTTCAATCCTTGAAATTAAATCCTGCAAATATAAAATATATGCACGCCTGCACACACACGCACACACACACCACAACAACAGCAGGCCCATTGAAGCTACTCCGAAAACCCTACTTTTTTTCTCTTTTTAGCATGTTTACAACCAAAGGGCCACTTCCAGAAATCATAGTCTGTGAACACAATTCACTGTGCAATCTACAAATGCAAGCTAAAGCAGTATTATGCAAAGAAGTGTTTCAGTGTTTCTGAATCTGAACACGATTCAGAAACACTTCCATCTTCTCTGGACCAAAGTTCATATTGGACGCCGTGTTGTGTGGCCTAAAGAGGAGGGGGCCATGTAGCTTGTTATCAGCACACAGTCCATAAGCCCACATGGTACTGGGTTGCATTAGTGCCTATGGCGTGAGGAGGTTACACATCTGGCAAGGCATTATCAATGCTGCAAAGTACTATATAGCGGTTTTACAAAAACATATTCTCCAATCCAGACAACGTCTCTTTCAGGAAAGGCCTTGGACATTTCAGCAAAACAATGCCAAAGAACATATTGCATACATCACTACAGCATGTCTTCGCATTACGAGAATGCTGAACTGGCCTACCTGGAGTCCAGACTATTCACTAATAGAAAACATTTGGTGCATCATAAAATGAAAAATCCAACAATGAAGATCCAGGACTGCTGAGCAGCTAGAATCTTAAATCTGACGAGAGTGGGACAATATTCTTCTGTCATGGTTTAGGTGGTGTGCCTGTGTTAAGGACTTTTCTTTGTGTTTCTCATGCCGGGGCGATATCGAATGCCTTTTTTATCAGAGTTTTTACCCAGCTGGCTGATTGAACCTGGGCGGCGCCTTCCCAGGACTCTATATAAGCCGGAAGTCCACCACACCTCCTTTGCTAGAGTGTCTGACTTAGTTAAGCACTTCAGCCATAGATTTCTGTGGTCAGTTTCTCTCTGATGCTTTATCTTCCAGTTATTTAAGGAATTCCTATCTATCTAGGATATTTCCCTTTTTTTCTTTCCCCTCCTTTATCTTTGAATCGCACTATTTTAGTGCTTTATTTTTTTCTCGGTTCCTGAGATACTACTTTTTATTCTCTCTCTCACTATGTTACCTTTTCGTAGGATGTTTGGGCGTCCTTTTAGGAAACACGAGAGCTGATCCTGTCATTGGGTGTGTCTTTTTCTCCATGAGTGTATTGGATCTGTGCTGCTCTGTTTCTCTCTGGCGCTGCACTTGGCCTCCTGCTTCTATCGGCCATTACATCCTCTCCCAAAACTTCAGCAATTGGTCCCCTTACTTCCCAGACGTTTACAGACTGTAGTGAAAACAAGAGAGGATACTGAATAATGGTAAACATGGCCCTATCCCAACTTTGTTGAGATGTGTTGCTGCCATCAAATTCAAACTAAGCTAATTCAAGCTAATATTTTTCATTAAATGGTAAAATGTCTCACTTACAACATCTGATATGTTGTCTTTCTATTGGGAATTAAATTTCAATTTATTAGATTTGCAAATCATTGCATTCTATTTTATGTACATTTCATTATTTACATTTTAAGATAAGAGATTTGGCGTCTTTATTTACATTTACATTCATTGGAATTGGGGTTGCACTTGTTTTGGCCAACATCCCCACACTTTTATCGCCTACATTAAACAGCTGTGAAATAGAACTATAAGGGCATGCACAGTGTCCACTCTATGAAAATGTGCTCTTTTACCTGTTCTTCATGGAAAATAAGGCAAGGCCACTTAGCCTCTGGTTGGAAACATATCGCATCATTTTTATTTTATTTAACAATGAGAATGGATCCCACATACCGATACACCATACATGGGTTAAAATTCTTTATTTATTTATTGCATACTGACTGAGTCCTGTCCAGGAGAAATCATCAGTCATATGAACAATTGAGAAAAGAAAAGTCAGGGTTTTGAGTGTTATGTTCACCACTCAAATATTTACAGTGCACAGCCGAGCACATTCCTGAGAGAGCAGAAAACAACATAAGTTCTCATCCAGGGAGTGGTCAAATATTTGGAAACATTGCTTTAATATTCCAGTCATGTGAAGTTCAAGATAGGCTGTTTTTGATGAGACTGGTTTAGTTTTCAATTCAATTCTTTGTTGACTTTATTCAGTCATTATTTGTAACTACTTGACCGTCTCAATCTTCCCGTCGGCAAATTTGGACTTGCGGCCAAAATCCTTTCTTTGTTGTTGCTGCTGTTTGGCATTTGGTCTACGTTGTCATAATATTATGCCCATTCCTATCTTTAATAATTTTGTCATATTTGTAACCAACCCAGCTGGAATTCAGGCATCAACCATGTTAGTATCCTCATCTTGCCGAGCAAAGTATCACTGGTTAGACACAGCAAAAACCATTATATTTAATACTAGATGATTTTTAATATTCAGAAGTACAGCGAGTCATTTTCAGGGGTGCATCCGGCATTCCCCCTGTAACTTAGGCGCAATTTCTAACCGGAAAAGAAAAAAGACATGGCACTGTCAGCCTCTGTGGAAACACGCATGATGCCTGCACCTGGTACCTTTGCAGTGGTAACAAGAGTGCATCATTCTCTGTGACAAATGGATATGGTCTGGTCCCAGTGGCCTAACCCGAAGTGCCACTTGTAATGATTGAAACCTGCCGGCTCTTTCTTCCCAGCATCTCACATTCCTGCACCACCTGCTACACAGCCTACCTTTCACTTCCTGCCCTTATCCTGAACCAATTTCAGTTTACTGCAGCAGTACACCGTATAGTAATCCTGCTGTAATTGCTGTTGACAAATTTTGTTTTGCTGAATACTCAATTGGCGTGCCAGGTAGTAGTTTGCATTACCTAAATCTCATTAATTCTGTGGCTAAAAACAATTACTGGTCACACTTTATTAGAAGTGTTGCTCATAAAGGCTTTATACAGCATGCATAATGCCTTCATAAATGAGACACAATGTCATCATAAATCATACATAAGCAAATGTCATACTTTGTAAAGGGTGGAATCACACATCCTTCTTCAGCATGTGATGCCAGATGTGACAGTGACAATGTCACTTAGCTGAAAATGTCGCCCTTTGTCACATCTAGCCACTAGCTAATTGACACAGTCAGTTATATCACAGCTGACGTCACATGTTGAAGAAGGATGTGTTATTTCAACCTTTACAAAATATGATATTTGCTAATGTATGATTCATGAAGACATTATCTCTCATTTATGAAGGCATTATACATGCCGTATAAAGCCTTTATGAGCAACACTTAAAATAAAGTGTGACCCAATTACCCCTTTATTTCCACTATCTGTTCTTCTTTGGCATATGTTGCAGGATTATACCGTGTGACTCATATATATTTGGATGGTAATGTGGTATTGTATTTTTATGAAGTTCAAATGATTTAGTTGTGAATATATATTTTTTTACATTTTTTTCCTTTTATTTGAAAGTCACACAGTAGAGAGAGAGAGGAAGGCTGGGGTGAAGAATGGGGAAGACATGCGGCAAATGACCCGTGCCCGGGTCACCGCGGGAAGGCCACAGTCTTCATGGCGCGCGCTCTTAGACTGATGAGCCCCTAGTTGTGAATAATTAATGGTCAGATGTTTTATAGGTATAATGCTGAAACTGTATTTCACTAGAGGATTTTGTAAGGTAAGGTAAACAGTCTGGTTGAATAAATATTTTAACATTGATGGTTGTTATTTTAGCGATCTATGATAGCATATTGGAGCTGAAACTGAACAATGAGTGGGAGCTCAAAGTACAGACTTTCAGCTTTAATGTCACGTCTTCGTGTGCCCCCTCCCACCTTTCTAAGGGATCCAGCAGCCAAGCCAGACTGTTCCATGATCAAGTGTGTGTTATTCCCGTCAGTGTAGTTGACATTAAGCAAAGCATTTACATATGGAAGCATGCAGTTAACTCCCAGTATGAAGTCCAAAAACCTGTTACTGCCTGTGAAGCTAGCCATCATGAGGGTGAAAATCATAACAAACCAATGAGAGAGATAGCTCTGACAATAGGAAAAATCAACAATTTCATGCATTTTTTTAAAAAGAAAGAAGACATTGGTGAGCTCAGGGATCCTAAAAAGCTGAAGAATTTTTGGCCACTGGATGGCTCTGCAGGCACCAACTCCAGGTCTAAATAGAGAAAGTCCGCCCTCCCTCCCCCTCTTCCCTCAGAACTGTTGGAGGTGGTGCCTTACATCCTGTGTCACACTGACTGTGCTTGATGCGCGCTCTAGTTGGCTCGCATTGGTCTGAGTCATCTTGGTGCATTTTGGGGTGAGATAGCGAAATTGTTAGTTTATTATTAAAAATTGTTAATTTATCCATTCATTCCCTTAACCCTATACTGTCACATAAACTGGTACCTTTTTTGCCAGTAATTTTAATTTGTAATTTTATATTTGTAATTTGTAATTTTATAATCAGTTTATAACAGAGGTTCGATGTATGTTGACTGTAAACCACAGTCAAATGCACGCAGGACCCTACTCACAGTTAAAATGACAGAAACAATGCGTTAAATTAACATTTAAATTCAGTCAATTTATAACAGTGTAAGATTAAACATCCAAAAGATCTCACATGTAATTGTTAACTTAAAACTGGGATGACTCTTTTTGTGGTCATCAACTTGTACCTGAATGATGGACAGATGAAGAAGCAAAGAACTTTTCCTTGATCTGATGCATCTCATTTGCGAAACCTGCTGGCGGTTGTGTTATGCCATGCGCAGATTTGGCTGCGGATAGAAATTCATTTCCTTTTATATATTGATTAAATCAAATGATATATTATAAGCACATAAAATAGCACAAAGAAAAAGACAATTTTCGGATTCTGATTTTCGAAATTTCAATTTCAGGTTCGATCCCCGGTTGTACCAACCAGCAGTGGTCGGCAACTTTTTCAAGGAAGCACACGACTGGCTATAGCACTGGGGGTATGCAAATTGGGAAAGAACTGCCAAGAAGGGATATTAAAAATGTTTGCCTTGTTTGTTGCTCAAGCACCTCCTGTTGGCCAGGCGGGCACTCGTCAATGAGATTCTACGCTTGCTTATGTCCAGGTATCATCCGCCCTCGTTCTGAACTTGCGATAATTTCAACCAATGAGTGTAAAGATGCAGGGGCTGACAGGCGCGAGCTTCGAAAGAGAGCTGCGACCTGTCGCTCTCTCCTGAGCTGGCAACAAGGGGTCACATACGAGCACATGTACATAGTTCTCGAATTGGGCATTCCAGATTCGAGTGGGATTGGAGATGCCAAATTAAAAAAAAAATTTTAAATCCTCTCATTTTCAAAACAGCGCATGATTATAATTTATTACTGTATGTAAACTTTTTAAGTTTTACCACATCAACATGCTCAATAGCAAGGGACAGCTTCCAATAACCACGGAGAGTTAACAGTAATAACATCAAAAGAGCAATATATTTAATGGATTGGTAAAACACAGCTTGATGTAATCCTCCTGGTCAAAAGGCCCAGGACATTCTGATACATTGATTCGGTTTCAACGACAGTTTTTCTTACAATAAAAAATAACAGCCTTATACTCATTCATATGCTCTTGTTCCCCACGTGCACCATAGCGTAAAATATGCTGACTAAACTGAAATTTTAGCAAAACACTTCATGAAAATCTAAAATGTATTGGCCCAAGGGTGTAGGTTTAATGTGAGAATTGGTAGGGACATGTACTATGTGATGCAAGCGCGCACAGGGGTCTATTCTCCCATTAGCGCGCAAGTCCTTTTTTACGCGATTCGAGTTAAGCGCTTTTGAGTTCAGCGTATTCTCTCCTACTCGCTTCGATCACACCCACAACGCTTAACCTCAGAATGTAGGCGGCCTTATGAAAGAGGTGTGACTAATCCAAAAGAGGCAGACTCTGTACAAAGCTCATTGATTATGGCCATCAGGAAAATATGGAACAAGGATTTTCTGATTAACCATGAAAATGCAGTTGTGGTCCATGGAAAACACAAACCAGACTTTAAATTTGAAACTCGTGGGCCTGCTGATAAAAGCTTGTATCTCCAAACTGATAATAAACAAAAACTGGTATGTCCACTATTCTTACATACAGAATTAAACATGTTTTATTTTAAATTATATTTATATTCATTTATTTTCGTGTGAAGTTTATCATTTAGAAGATAAAACCTTGTATCAGCAGGCTCGCGATATACGGCTGTAATAGTAGGCCTATGTGTGTCTGTGCCAAATACAAGTAGTAATACAGACATCTCTTTTTTTATTTCTTACTCTAGCCACCATGGCATTAAAAACAAACAAATTGCCGCGATAATGAAATAACAAAAAGAATTTAGCCCTTCTCACCCAGCGCAATCAGAGCATTGAATATGTGCCCCTCCTTCACCTGCCTGTTTGTTCCATGGAAAACAGGCAAGGAGACAAATAAAGAGAACATTCTTAACAATCAAAGACAGTAAGTATGATCTCATTTAGAAATTGTGCACTTCAGATCTCAAACTACTCCGATGTCAGGTTTGCAACTAAAGGACATGGAAACGCTTTAACAAAGGATTCTTACCCCGCATGCTGCCATCCCCCCACCCCGAAACCGCCTCAGCAATCACACAATTTGATATCCCTAGCATAGTATGTCCCATTTGATTTGGGCGACACATTCACTTGAACTTGTGCCTAATACTTTATTATAATCAATTATCCAATTTACTGATAATGATTCTTCCCATGTCGGCTATTCTTTATTGGCTTAAATTAATTAACAAATGGGTAGCGCTTTGGTATTGGCCAGGGTAGGGCTCAATCTAGGGTAGCCTATTTAAAAATATCTTTATTCACACTAAAAAAATGCACAGTATTATCAATGATTAAAAAAAAAGTTACAAAGACTCGAGTTTGGTTTCTAAAACTAGGTTTTGGGGGTTATGGAATCCAATGAAGCCATGTTTTTGGTAATCACCATATTTGGTAATGGTGAAATCCCGGCATAAAGGGGGCCACAAGCTGTAACTTGCTTGGTACTTGATCTAGAGTTACAAATTTGGTGTCCTTTCCTTGGTTTTCAGGGTCAAGGAATCAACTGAGACAATTTTCAACTGAGACAACTTAAAGGAGCTGTGTCACGGTTAATGCGCATGCTCAGGAGGTGACATATGCAAATCAGATAAACAGACAGGCTCTCACACGTGCGGAGACTCGTAGGATACAGAGCTCGCAGGACGTGAATCTCTCGAGACAAAATAAAGACTGCATAAGACTAGGAATTACTTCAATTGCTGGTGCAAGCGCGCCACTTTCGGTAAGTATCTGATTTCTATGCGAATGATCTTGTTTTCAAACATATTTGTTGGCCGGGGAAAGAAATTCGAGCGCCTTCATGTAGCACCTCCGTCTGCTTTCTAAACAGCAAGAAAAAAACACAGACGAACTCGATCAGCCGAACGAGGATTTTTGCTGATGTAAGAGCACATGCTCTACAAAATCTGGACGAAAGAGGACTGGTTGCCCTTGCAAAACTGTAGATCGCTTCTGTGGTGCTCTATGCCAATGCAGTAGGCGAAAACCATGCGGCCGCTGCCGTACCGCTTCCCTCCTCGAGAGGACATCCTTCGAGAGGACGCTAAAACTTCTAGTTCCTCGACTTATACCGGACAAAAAATACCCAAAACAAAAGCCTTATGTTCAAGGAACTAAAAAAATATATATATACAAGAAACTGAAGAATGTAGAGCGCCGATGGAAACGGATTTTTGGAAGATAAGTCACGATCGCCTTGATTTTGATTTCTTGTTAGGATGAACAGTTTTCAAAGTTCTGAGCATGCGCAGTTGACGTGACTCAACTCCTTTAATGGTGAAATCCAATATGGCTGCATGTATGACATCCATTGTTAGTCACTACTAATACATAATCATTGTATTTTGGCAACAGATTTGAGGATGGTTGCAAGTAAGCTACCGGTTATGTTGTTTGTGACAAGAGAACAATAGAACAATAAGCTAGACATATTGAAAAATGCCCCAAGAAACGTATGACACCTGCTTATATGCGACCCCTTATTGCCAATTCAGTAGACCACGGACAGTTTGTGGCTGTCCTCCGAAGCACGTGCCCGTCAGCCACCTTTACACTCATTGGTTGAATCATTGCAAGTTCAGAGCGAGGGCGGAGGATACCTAAAAATGAACAAGCTTAGAATCTTCCTGAAGAGTGCCCATCTTGGCCAACAGGAGGCGCCTAAGCAACGAACAACGGAACCATGTAATCTTATCCTAATCGGCAGACCCTTTCCAATTTGCATACCAGCATAGCACAATGGCCAATTGTGCGCTACGCTGAAAAGCTGCCAACCACTGGTGGTTGGTATGACCGGGGCTCGAACCCGCATAGTGATAGTCATTTCTGCTTCACAGTGCAATGCTTTAACCAGGCTAGGTATCCAGCAAAGTGCAGTAAATGTCATGATGAATTTCAATTCATATACTTTTCATAAATGAAGCCATTCTCGTTCTTGCGAGGAAGATGCTCATTTGACTGACACTAACAAAATGCACAACAAGGTAAGCCCTCTACTCTGCAAGGGCATCATGAAGTTGAGAACATAGTGAAACAGATGAAGGCGGCAGGAATGTACCCTGTAATGGCAGATGAGGCCAGAGACAGACTTACTGAGCAACTTGCTGTGTGTGTGTGCGCGCGTTTCGTGACCAAAGAGGGCCAAGTCACAGAAAGTTCTCTTTGGCTATGGAAACTGAAGGGATTTGATGCCATGTCTATTACAAATGCAATTGAAGAACAGTTGCAGTCACACACGTTGGGAGGTCTGCTGTGTGTTGCCCAAGCTTATGACGGTGCATCCATCATGAGTGAGGAAGTGGGGGGTGTGCAGGCCCAGTTCAGGGAGCTACACCCTGAAGCAGTATATGTGCACTGCTATGCACAGCAATTGAATCTTGTTTTGTGCAATACTTGCAAAGCAGTACCAAGCGGCTTCCAAGTTCTTCAAGCTGTTGGAAAATCTATACACCACTCAGTACTTACTGAGTGAACCACGACAAGTTCCTAGAAGTACAGAAAGAATTTTAACACCAGATGATTAACACCATCTGAACTGGTGCAGCTCTCCACCACAAGATGGCCTTGCAAGCTGAGGTCTATCAAAGCTGTGCTGAAAAACCTTCCTGCCATTCTGTCTTGCCTCAGCTCAACAAAGACCTCCATGAACAAGGGAATCCGATCAAACCTCCGCTGGCCAAAGACGATGTACTTGCTGCTCATGTTTTCCAAACTCCTTGGAAAAACAGAAGGATTACACAGGTATCTTCAGGGGAAAGTGTGGACTTGGGCAAAGCTGCCCAGGACAAAAACACAACACATCAGACTTAGAAAGAGCCCCGCACAGATGATAGTACTGAAGAGATGTTCAAAAGATCCATGGTCTTAGTTGGTCCCAGACAAAAGCAAAAACGCTTTAATGATTTTGTGGTGGAGTCTGCCTGTGGATCAACCTCAAGCATGACCAGCTCAGATGATTTCAAATGTCAGCTTTTTTTCTCCATGCCCGGACAGGATGATGGAGGGGCTCCCCTGTCGGTTTTCAGGTGTGGGAGAAGAGATTATGTCAGGTATTTAAGTCTGCAACCCAACACCTGAGGTCTTTCTCTCTGAAGATTCCCTCAAAATCCTTGCCCGCCATTACAAGATAGAGAGAAGTTCTGGTGGCTACAACATTCACTAGGAGAAAGGTGGAAACCAAGACCATCCCTGTCTTCCAAATGCTGGATGCTGACATGTTTCCAACTCTCAGCGGCAGCAGTAATGCGGTCATTGTACCGATCTGTTGTGGTGAAGAGGGAGTTGAGCCGAAAGGCAAAGCTCTCAATTTACCAGTCAATCTACGTTCCTACCCTCACCTATGGTCAGGAACTTTGGGTCATGACCGAGAGAACGAGATCCCAGATACAAGCGGCTGAAATGCATTTCCTCCGCAGGGTGGCGGGGCGCTCCCTTAGAGATAGGGTGAGAAGCTCTGTCATCCGGGAGGAGCTCAGAGTAGAGCCGCTGTTCCTCCACATCGAGAGGAGCTATTTACGGTGGCTCAGGCATCTATATCGGATGCCCCCTGGACGCTTCCTGAGAAGGTGTTCCAGGCATGCCCCACCGGGACGAGGCCCCGGGGAAGATCCAGGACACGCTGGAGGGACTACGTCGGGTTACCTCCGGGAGAACTGGAGGAAGTTTCCCGGGAGAGGGAAGTCTGGGCATAAATAGTATTGTGTTGAGCAGGCCTTGCAACTGAAAATGTAGGCTATGAATTACAAGGGATTCAGGATTTGTCAATGTCCAGTAGGTCACCCTAAAATGGACTAGAATGCAAGAAATTGCATCTCAGAAATTCAAAATTTTCTGGGGGAGACTCCCCAGACCCCTCTGCGCTAAGCCCCGGATTTACACAAGGTCAGGCTCCGCCTCTGCCAGATATCGTTTGGACACAATGATTGCCATGGTTGTTCAACTGCACTGATATTGATAAATTCATGCGAATTTTATCCAGAAAATCATTAGTTCACGTTAAATTTCATGCTTTTAACATTCATTTGTATTAAATTAAAGGAATGAGTCCCGAGAAGCAGTGGGTTACAGTGATTTTATAATGACGGAGGGGCATTCTAAGGCACGACCGCTGCCATTATAAAATCATTGTAACCCACTGTTTCAAGGGGCTTATTGCTTTTATAAAACGGTTGCCTTACATATAGCTCATTTAATAAACAAACAAGAAAAATAATCAACAAATTATTGGATTTCACCATTAACAAATATGGCGATGAGCAAAAACATGGCTTCATTGGATTTCTTGACCCCCAAAACCCAAGTGAAGAATTATTTCTCTCGCCCCTTTCCTTGAGGAGTAATGGAAGATTTTATGATATGGCGGTCCTCTTGGATGCCATCTTGAATTTGACCCCTCCTGCCTGTTATCCAGACCTTCCACCCGTTTTTTTAACTTACCTAGGGGTGTGTTATCAGGTTCAAGAGTCAAAATGAGGGGATATGTGATTGCACAAAGGATCCTCCTCAGCCCCCAGACTAATATGTGGTAATGCAATTGCAGCCGCGATAAACATCTCAAAATGGACCACCAACTATGAATTAGACAAGCCGCAAACCGAGCGTTAATCGTACTGGATCATGTTAGATTTACGATAACGTGGTTTTTTTTTTTCCATTTCCCCCACTGAGCTAAAGTTGGTAGGGACATTTTAACTTTCAAAGGTTTTATTTGCTGAACATCATGAGACTAACTTTAATGCTTTCCCTATAATTCCACTGAACAAGTCATAATTATGTCCTCACCTGAAGCCCTGATATACCTGTATAGTCAACAGCTTGCTGCTGTGATTCCTGCATATAAAATTATTAATAATGGCACCTTCGCAGGATTTCTCAACTGAAATTCACCTCATAATTTGACATATCCACCTGGCTTATATTTATGACTGCTACCAACCCGTGACAGAAGCCACGTTTAGTTTGCTACATGAAACTAGCGAACGTTAGCTTTCATTGACAATATGTTCCGGTAAAAACTAACTTAAGGTAGCTAGCAAGTTTTCACTTTCAGTAACTGTTTCTGACTGTTTAGATGACTTATTCTACCAACATTACATTTGCCATTCAGTTTGGTGAAATCTTGCTCCATGTTAAGTCATGCAACAACTTTTTTTCCTCACACTCTCAGACAATTACATTTTCACAAAATTGATACGTACCTAAGGTATTATCAATGTAGCCTAAGTCATGAGTTGAGCCATGGGAAAAGTGCTATAGTTACATGATGAAGAAAAATCTGCACCAAATGCCAAATTACGGTTCTCTTCTACTGTAGGCCATTGCAAACACATAAAATCAAAGCTGGCAATCCAGTTCACTCCAACCCTGAAATATCACACTGCAAAAATCTGTCAGTTTATTTTTCAGTTGCCTGGTTGAATTATGCTTTTTGTCGAACACCTAAAGAAAGCTGACTGACTAATTAGATCAGGTTTTGTGTCCGAAAGCACCATTCAAGATGGATGTGAAGTTGTTGATTTTTTTAGCACCCAAGAAGAGACAGCTGAATTATAAGTCCCATAGTAGGCCTCCTTCAGTCAAATTGACCATGGGTTTTAGCATCCTTAAAGTTTATAAAAACAGAGATAAAAAGTAGAAAGCTGAAATAAAAAGAAAAAAGATAGAGAAGAGCTGGATGGGGGCGGTCTTTTGTGGCTAGGGAGCCCTATTCGGGAAAGGCATTTTCTCCCACACAGGTCACACTGACAAGTGTTTGTGAGGGTTGTGCCCTCCTGCTGGGCTGCAGAGGGCACAGTGCGCACGCGACTCGTTTCAACGGCGAGCTCATGCTGTCTAGCCTCAAAAGCCATGATGTGTTCATGGACGGTGGATCTCCATTTGGCCCGATCGTCAGCCAGCTGCTACCAGGAGTCAGTGGTGATCTTCATACCTACTAGGTCTCTTTTGATCATGTCTTTGAAATGCAGATGGGGACGGCCGATTGGGCACTTGCCCTGAGCGAGCTCCCCGTACAAGATGTCTTTTGGGATACGGCCGACACCCATTCTACGAATGTGGCTGAGCTAACGCAGTCTGCACTGTCTCAGAAAAGAGTACATGCTAGGGAGACCAGCACGAGATAGTACATCAGCGTTTAAGACATGATCAGGTGGAATACGTCGAGCCTCTTCTCTTGCTGCGAGTAAGTAGGCCAGGACTCGCACCCATACAGGAGAGTGCTGATCACACAGGCGTTAAGAATCACCTAGCGGGCACAAAATAGCAGAATAAAACAAACTTATCAGGAAATCAATGGATGAGAAAACGGGAACTAAGGTTGGTAAGTTTTGAAATTGTCAACTTGTGTCTCTCTAGTTTCTCCAAAGTAGGATGCTAGCATTGCTAATGAGCTTGCTCATTCCTTAACGTTTTTCAGTAGTGTAGGAAAAATAAAAGTAAAATCAAAGTAAAATTGACAAACTTGAGAGACATATACGGAAAGGGAGATTGGAGGAGTTCACAAGAAGTTGAAATACATGAGGGTCATGAATTTCCTTGCGCCATCTACAGTATTCAAAAGGCATGAAAAGTTCAATGATTTTGGATATTGGCACAAGAGCTTTGTGCTAGCTCAAGATAGCAGCAGGCCAGCATTACGCCTGACCACACCTCATTTTAAGGCCAACTCGCCCATGGGCGCTCAATCTGGTGCAAATGACTTGACAATTTATGCAGCGAGAATACTGGACAGGGAATTATATTTTGCACCCCACTGCCCTGGGTGTAAGATAGAGACAATGCAGTTCAATATGAATTAATAATTTTCTTGCAAAACTTAACGTGAGATAATCAATATAGGCCCGGATGAACATGAGTAGTCGCCAGTACCTCTCTAAACAAAAAACATTCCTTTTTTCATGATGAGCTTTAGAGTTTTGTTCATTTTTCCACAAAGCTCCATCAGCAAGCACATGTACTTATTAAAGGAACTGCTTATTTTATGGTCTGAACGTACACCCTGTAACAGTAAGCTTGGTATTTACAATTCCGATCAACCAAACAAAACGCAAGCTTGTATAAACGCTTTTACACACCCTATGAGGAGCAAGTATAACTAACTAACAGTAATATCTGAAATATACCTCATTTGAACTCCTTAAAGCCCAACATTCCCCAGGCAGGCACGCTAGCATTACAGGATTTTCAAATGAAGTGCTGCGAGTCCCTGACCCTAAAATCGCTTTGATTTTCACATAAAATTAAAAAAAGAATGCAGCGAGATGCCAGTAAACACCATGTTTTTCCTTTGCCTCAATTGTTACTCGAGACTTAAAATTCAAAATGACTGAAAATCACAATTTTGGCTGATTTTAACATTGCGGCATTCATAAAATCATTACTATTCATCCAATTGACTTGAAATTTGGACTGAAGTTGTATCTGTAAACCTATTAAATGACAGGATTTTCTAGATAGGGTTAATTTCGAAAATGAAGCAAGTTGATCATCGCGATTTTTGTTGTGGTTCCATAGCAGAGCTCATTAAATATTCATAAATGTTCCAAACAAAAAAAATCAATGTTATTTCATAGAACTATCTTAAACCTTTCATGTGAGACTAATTTGAGTAAAATCTGACCAAGGGTTATTGAAATATTAGTGCCACAAAATATTTTCAGATTTTGTCATTAAAGTGGCATTTCCATGGAAACCATGTGAATTTTAACAAGGTTAAAATCATGTTAAGCATGTTTATTTCTTAGTTTTTACATTATTATGGTTATTTCTACACTTTACCCTGAAGACACCAGAAGTTCGCTTGCTCAATAATCAAAATTTACTTACTGAAAAATTACAGATGACTAAAGAGTGACACCGACAGACTTAATAATGATATTGTATGGATGGAAAAAAAGAAATAATGATCAAAAAATTTATCAACCCAATGCTCTCCCTGAATTCCATCTCCTGTTCCAAGATTTTTTTAAACTGTGCAACCTAATTTATTGAAATATTTCTCTTATTAACAATGTCTTCAGCATTAAAAAGAATAGGTTGCATTTGCAGGGAAGCTTAGTTGCACACTGGTTGCTGCGCAAAGCGATAATAATGAATTTCTTGAATTTCCAACGCTTCTTAAGTTGAAGCTTTGGTGATTGAATAATTTTGTAAATTGGCCATTAGTGCATCATGAAAGTTCGATGCATGGCATACATTAAAAATAATTCAATAGCTCTTTGCAATTTGGCTCTTTGGAAAGTTGTAGGAAGGTTATAATATCAGATTGCACTAATGACAATTATCACATTGAAACATGACAAACGAGAAATGTCACTTAATTACCGTCCATGCAATCTCATTGTAGCCTTCCTCGTTGTTGCAAAGCCATATGTCATAATGGTTAATGGCAATGCAGCATATTGGAAGCCCATTTTTGGTCAGTAAATTAATTCAGTTTACCATCTGATTCTGATAACCTGCATTTTGGTTACGTTACTGATTGGAGAAAGAGTTCTATTGTTACATGAGCAGCATTAACATGCGCGCCTTAGTCTGAAAAACTGCATTTTTACTCCTGGATATCCATAGCTTAGGAAGGAGTGTTGTGATGAGACTCAAGCGTCACTCACTTATAAATCAGTCAATCAATCAATTAGCCATTAGCAGGACCATGGGAGGTAGGATTCACTGACAGCTTATCCAGGAATTAACGATAGTGTCACCTTGATTAGAAAGTTTTCCTAGGCATATGAAGCCGATTGGACGTGTATGCAGAAATAAATATATTTCATTTTGTGAGCTGCAGGAATGCAGAAGCTTCATAAGACATTGACATTTTATGTCACCATAAATGTGGTTAGGAAAATGTGAGGTAATTATGTTAATGAACAACAAAGCAAGCTGAAGGGAAATGGATAGTCACAACAGAACAAATTAACACAAAAGTTATTAGAAAAACTAAATGCACGCCACAGTGGCTCATGGGTCTAAGCGCGCGCCATAAAGGCTGTGGCCTTCTTGTGGCGACCCGGTTCGATTCCGGCTCGGGTCATTTGCCACATGTCTTCCCCATTCATCTCCCCAACTTTCCTGTCGCTATCTACTGTGTGACTATCAAATAAAGGAGAAAATCCTGAAAAAATAATCTTAAAAGAAAACCTAAATGCGATCGAGTTTGGAGATAAATTGCGCTTTAAAGCGAGGTGACAGCAGTGCCAATATCCCTCCGATGAAAACGCCGGAGTGGAATAGGTTAACAAAACAGACATTCCATTATCAGGAAAAAGCAGGCAATGTGGTGCTCTTGAATGAACAGAATCGGTCCAAGGACCGTTGAGGGGTTTTACTGAAGTCCCGGAGCTGTTCTCATTTTGAAGGAATGAAAACCTATGCATTTGATTTTGTTGAATGCGGTTTAAATTCTAAAACATCAACATGTTGAGCAAAATGCCGCCATATACAGTATTATTTGCGAAGGCTTATGGTAACTCGTACTTAACAATGTGGCAAACCAGCTCTGAGATCATGTTAATCTGAAAATAGAAGAAAAACAGCTAGCTTGCTAGTTAGCCATAACCATTCAATATAACCCCATAGTACTTACTCGAAATGTAGCTAAACTCTCCATCATTGAAGTCCTCCTCCAGATAACCAGAGGAACAAATCTTTCTGGTACCAGCAACGCTCCAGCAATGTTCCTTTCGGAATAATTCCCATTTTCCAAGTCAATATCAAATTGCCCCTAACCTAGGTGCTTGTGGGTTGGTTTTAGGAGTCTTTTTTTCCCTTGTACTCACATCATTCAGCTGCGTGAAATCGAGAGAATAACTTAAAAAAAACTTAACTTGTTCTAACAAAAGGGTTTAAATAATTGGAAATGGAAAGTTTGTACTGTCTGGTATCGGATAAAAACATGTCAATCAATAGATAATTACTGGGTTATAGGTCAGGTAGGCATGAACAATAACTGCACTTTGCTCACATAACCCTGATCAAGCATTAGAAAGACTGGACATCAGTGAGCCATCGAATGAGGTTGAAAGGAACCACAGAAGTTGTCGTGGGATGAATCTACGCGCAATTCAAGGTCAGGGAATCACGCCTTTTCAATATCTGATGACAATAATTCATTATAGAATGATATAGTATCAATACCATACCGATTTTATTTTATTTTTTGTGAGTTTTTCACAATTTAACTGAGATACCTTCGGCCTATTATAGTTGAACTGGTCAGAACAAAGAAGAATATTTTTTTCCTGTCACAAGAGATCATTTATATTAACTGCTAGATAGATACTATGGGCAAGTATATCAGACAATTTGCACATCAGGCTTGGCGAAGGAGTTTAATTCATACAATTCCTGGGAAACAGGTTTACTCATCCACATTTTAAAAAGGTAACATGCATGGCTCTCTCATGAATATTCCATAACTGTCTCAGGTCTGCCACCCATTGATAGGATAGTGCAACTGTGTGCATAAATAGACCAGCTCCATGTCTGCAGGCATATACATCTGCACAGAGCGCTAAAGGATGTCTGTTCTTAAAATCTGATTTGCTCTAAAACCAGGAAAGCTTCACAGCTGAAATTAATCAGGTTATTTTTCCTTGCATTTTTTTTCTCAGAACATTATTAGTAGCCATGACTGAATTCTTGAATATCTTGCCAGGTCAGTGTTTTTTTAGCCAAAGAATTCGTTTTGGAATTGCAAAATTTCGACCACAACATCTCAGGTTCATATTGAACATATCTACTCCTGATTTGTTCATGAAATGAATGAAAAATTAAAAATCCACACATTCCGAGTTTTCTAATTCATTACTTTTAGCTTATACCTCTTCAGACAATAATGGTCTGTTTTTTTGTTATTCAGTTCAACGGCTTTGTACATTTCAGGGTTATCAAAGTGTTATCCTTTCTTCTCTCAACATCTCTTTTCCGATTGCATATGGGTGAGCTCTTGTGAAGGCCATCAGTGATTGGTTTCAGCCAATATGATGGGCATCTCCTGGCTTTCCCTTGGAAAACATAAATCACTAGGGCACCTGAGGACAGTCACTATTGTATTGTGAAGCGAGGGTGAGTGGTCTGGACATCCTGTAAGGGCAGGATTCAGACTAGACTTACCAATGAAAACTGTGAATAGAGAACAATCTTCTCCTTGGGATGGCCCAGGTGGGGATAGACTGTCTGGCATGGTGTTATTTTGTCACTCAAATTTTATAAACTGCCTGTGTTTCTTTGTTCTGTGTGTGACGGTGACCTCTCTGTGGGTATGACCGTTTTCCATTACAACAGAACTTGTTGTAAAAGTGCTTCACTTGTCACATCATTACCATTGCATTCATCTCCAAGATTATCCATAAATTAAATAGCCTGTTTTGAGATCTCAAATCAGCAGTGAAAGAAGAAACTACAGATTTTCTGCAATAATTTCAAATTCTCAATAGCTGTATGCAAAATGTAAAGTTAATGTTGCAAACGTAATTCATGCGCTACAGTTACTTTCTCCAGTGGCACAATAAGTTGAAGTCTTCAGTAATCCTCACAGTGTCTCATAAAAAATGTCAATAATTTTATTCATTAAAGCCATCCCCTTTTGTAGGCAATGTAACACACTCTCCCGAGGGAAAATTAATCTACTTCAGAGGCCCACATGGCAGCATTGGAGGAAATTGCTTCACGCCATTAACTCTTAACAAGTGCCTTTTTCTGTCTCGTTTAATATTCAGTGTTTAAGGCTTCATAAAATGAGCCGAAGAAAGAAGAAGGCCAGCTGTAATTCATATGAGAAAATTGCAATTTGAAGGAAAAAAAAGGAACAATTAGTGTGGAAATTCATTGGGCGTGTTCATGTTGTTTAAAATTCATGGACCGATTAGCCCCCTTGCTCCTCTCAATGCTCACTCCTGTCTGCTCTGCCCCAAAGAACTCCAACCAGGTTCTATTTCGTAAACCCAAAGTTCACAATACCAGTGAGAGCAAAAAATGACATTTTAATGTGACTTGTTACCCAAAAACTTCATATACTCTCAAATTGATGTAGGAATTGGATCAATTTTCTGGAGTGATTCAAAAATGCTAAAGCTAACCTGAATGAGTAAACCTGTGACAATAGCCAGTTTTTAAACCGTTTGCATTGTGCCTGAATTTAGCGATCATACGGTATTGTGCTCAACAGCACCTCGACAGGCCTCGAAGCAATACTGCAGAAATGGTGTCAAATAAGAGAAGGCTTCCAAAACGAGCCCATCTACAAACCCAATTCCAATAAAATTGGGACGTTGTGTAAAACATGAATAAACACAGAATACAATTGATTTGCAAATCCTTTTCAACCTATAATTGCGCACACTACAAAGACGAGAATATTAATGTTAAACCTGATAAACTTCATTTTTTTGGAAATATTCAATCATTTTGAATTTGATGCCTGCAGCATATTTCAAAAACCTGGGACAGGGGGATGTTTACCACTGTGTGACATCACCTTTCCTTTTAACAACACTCAATAATTGTTTGGGAACCGAGGAGGAAAAAAAGTGTCATTTTCAGGGTGACTTTGGGGATTGAGTTATATATCAATATGTGTATGTGTGTGTGTGTATAGTTTGGTACCACCATTAAGTGTAACAAATCGACACATTTTTTAAAAATGGTCTTACAAAAATAACTAATATAGGACATTTTTAATGACATAAGTCTCCAGCACCATAGTATATTTTATAGTGATTCAAACTTTTCAAACTTTTATTTATCAAACTTCATGTCCAACTTCTGTGTGTGCATGTGTTAATGCAGTGGTTCCCAAACTTTGTCTGCTGGGCCCCCCTTTGGTACATAAGAAAATTTTTGCTGCAGGTATCCAATTTGCCATTGCTATATTCCAATTTCTAAAGTAATTGGGAAACCAGATTAAATGTTCCTGTCTGTCATTATTGCTCAAGTGCCTATTCTCAATGAGTAAACCTGTTGCCTTATTACAGAAAAGTATGCACATTGGTGGTTAAATCACCTTTTCCTTAAATCCTGAGACTGTGGTCGACATGTCGGTTATATATTAAACTTACTGCATCGTGGCCATGAGTGTGCGACTGCTTCTTTATGGTTTGTTTTTTTCCGTTGTCAGCAACTCTACAATTTTTGGTGTGCACTCTTCCCTTTTTCTTTCTTCAAAGGGCATATTTTTTGAGCAGCACCCTAAATAGGCCAAGATCCCAATTAAAACCACTGGTTCAGTGTCCTTGCCTGGCACAAGCAGTTTTGAATACAGCCAAAGTGAGTGGGTTCAAATTGTCAAGGCTGAATCGTTGTTTGACCAAGTTTCTAATGACTCTGATCTCTCAAAAGACTTTATCCAAAGAAATTTATCCAAACGTAGACTGAAAATGCATCTACATGCGGTCACATTAAGTGACTACATCCAAAAGGGCATTATCCCAAAGAGACAGAGGTGGCAGAAAAAGCCTTCTTTAGGCCAACGCAGTGAAGATTTCTGCAATCGGTGGTGCTTAATAATGAATAAATGCTCGTTGGATTTGATGACCCTCCTGGTAGAACAATTAAAAGGAGACATTATTAAAATAGACTGCACATTTGACAACCAATATAACCAGACTTTATTGGAGTAAGGAGAGGGATCTTCAACAGGTGGCAGGCGACAGAGCACAATACAGGAGACAGTCTCAGAATCCAGAGGACAATTGCAGATTCAGTAACAGGGCAGCTGATACTCAAATCCAGGTCGGGCAAAAAGAGGTTCGGTGCACAAAAATAGTAATGGCAGGCTACAGTACACAATTCGGCAGACAGTCTCAAAATCCAGGGGGCAAAAATAGGTTTGGTAACAGGGCGGCAAAAAAACACAAATCCAGGTCAGGCAAAAAGAGAGGTACGGTACACAGAAACAGATATGGCAGAGACTGAATCAAAATTCGAGGATAGTCCAGTCAGAAGTATAATCACTATGAAACTCCAGGCGAAAACAAAGTAGCAAGGAGAAACGTTCTGACACTGAGTGCTGGGGCAGTACAGCTTAAATACACTGGGAAGGATCACATGCTGTAAAAACGATGTCGTCAGGAATGAGAGTAACAAAGAAAGCAAAAAGCACATAGCAAACCACGACAGGACCCTCCCTCTAAGGGTCGGCCCCAGACGTTCCCAAAGAACCCCTTGGACGGAACTAAGGGCAGGGTCCAGGATATCCCGAGCAGGGACCCAACAACGCTCCTCAGGAGCGTATCCCTCCCAATCTACCAAAAACTGGAAACCCCGACCAACACACCTCTCGGCCACAATACGACGTAAGGTGTACACCAGGCCCCCCTTAATCATCCACGGCGGGGGCGGGATTCGGAGGCAGGTGCCAGGACGCTGGTGCTAACAGGTTTAAGCCTGGACATATGGAGGGATGGATGCACAAGGATCTAGGAAGCTTAAGACGCACGGTGACCAAGTTATTCTTCCACACAATCTCAAACGGGCCAATAATGTGAGGGACCAATTTCCGAGATTCAACTTTCAGGGGGAGATCCCGAGTGGAAAGCCAAACTCTCTGGCGCACTCGATAAGATGGGGCCAAACGGCACTTTCTGTCAGCAGCAGATTTCTGACTACACCCAGCCCGCAACAATGAGGAACGGACCTTTGTCCAAACTGAGCGGCAGCATCGAATGAAGTGTTCAAAAGAGGAGGTTGATAACTCAACTGGGCCTCGAAAGGAGAAAGACCCGTAGAGGAGTTGCATAATGAGTCATGGGACTATTCAGCCCATGCGAAAAAATAACTCCAGGACGCAGGATTATCGGCCGCTAAGCACCGAAGAGTATTCTCTAGGGACTGATTAGTGCGCTCAGTCTGCCCATTAGTTTCAGGATGAAACCCTGATGACAGGCTTACCATGGCCCTCAACTGTTTACAAAAAGCATGCCAAAAACAGAAAGCACATCTAGGGGGAGACCAAGCGACGAAATTCCCGACTGATGCGGTAGTCGTTGTTTTTTTAACCGTTTTACCTTCACATAAACCTACCCCTCTGGGTCAAAAAATATTAAGCCTGATGCCTTATCGCGGATTTACGACCGTTGCGACGCCAGAGCTGGTCATTCCGGTCGATCAGACTTTGGCATCCGTCCAGTGGGAATTTGTGGCAGCATGCAGCATTTGTGCCAAGAATAAGGTGTCCCATCTCCCCCCCGCTGGCCTGTTGCGCCCGTTGCCGGAACCCAAATGCCCTTAGAGCCATATTGCGCTCAATTTTATCACAAGCCTGCCCTTCTCTGATGTCAATACGGTCATCCTGGTTGTGTGGCGCAGCAAAGCAGAGTGGATTCGTTTCCGGACCTCCGACTCCCTAAGTTTCCTGACTAGTTCAAGAGTGAGTACTTTGTTTTGTCGAAATATAATTTGCAAAGCAAAATTACGTAGATCTGGAAAGCTCCACCCAGTGGTACGTTAACCTATTAATTTTAAATTGACCGGTGTAGAAGCGATCAGTTGTTCGTGGTTAAAAAGCTGTGTCTTTGTGTCATGTGTGATGGTTCTCAGTGCTGCTTGTGGTACCAGTACTGTTGTGTGATACAGGCCTATGTATTGAAAACATAGCTATTTTGTGACGGGGTGAATGTCTGTCATCCCTGCCTTCGGAGAGTGAGAATTCACGCCAAAAACGTGATTGCGTGGCTGTGGCAAGCTTGTGTGGGTCGCCCGCGGCACAGACGTGACTAATTATTTTCACAAATGGGTATTATGTAGCCTTCCTAAGAAGCGCATATCGTGTCTTTGTTTCTTCGGTTTATGTTCCGGGAGAGTTAGTGCCTGGGCCCAGAGTCTTTTACTTGGGTACTTTTTGTTGTGTGTGATAGGTTGAGAGAGAGTGCATGTGGCGCGCCTCCAACCCGTCTTGTGGGTATTTGAGAAGCTAACTCGTGCCCGCCGTGAATCTCGTCATTGTCGCATTTGAAATTTGATGTTGTCCTGAGTCTTTATTGTTTCGTGTTGGTTTTATTCTTGATTGTACGCTTAGCAAGCCACTGGCCAGTTATGCGCGTTTATACATTACTGAAGGCCTATCTTACAAATAGATATTAGGCTGCACCTTGACGAACGCCGTATTAATTTTAAATAAACATGACAAACAAAAAAAATTCAAACGCCCTTAAATGCGCCGGCAGAATAACTACGTATTTGTTGAAAAAATATGCAAAAGAACAAAAAGAAATGTGTTTGGCTGGTTGGGATCCAAACGGATCCACTCCGGAGTCGCTAAAATGGTGGACCAAACAGAAAAATAAGAGAACTGCCTGTGGTACGCTTATCTTAGTAACCGAACACAGAAGGCTAATTGAAAATGCAATGAATAACAAAACTGCATATGAACACAGAATAAAGAACTGGACGAATTGCGTAAAAAGATTGAATTAGAAGAAAAATCTAAAAACTCAGGGCACTCAGAGCTCGCACGCGTCCTGGCTGGATTAAAAGGTGTCCGATGTTTGTATCCCGATTTGAATTGCCCTCCCATTACAGACTTGCGACACTTTGAAAATAAAGAAATGAGTCACACCACTCCCATGGCTCCAATGGTAACTAAAATTTGCGGTAGTGAAAGCGAACAGCAGCTTCACGTTGATCATGTAACTCTCAATGTAATCGACATGACAGCGCTACCAAAGGATTTCCAGAGTCTTCATACGAACGACGATAACTTGCAGTTTTGGCGACAGTTAAACGAGCTACAACGAAGCATGTCTTTACATCCGTTAGACTTGTTTGCAGTTGTGTGTGCTAAGTGTCCCACTTCAAGCTGGAACACAATCGAGCCTGAATACCACAGGAGGGAAGCATGGGCATCCGGGCCCTGGGCAAATAACGCTGAGCTTCAAACGGCGATTACCGACTTTTGCGAGGCTGTGAAAACTGCTTTGGGTAAAGGTGCACCCAAATGGCATCGATTCACCGTGGTAGTTCAGCATAACTTGCCATTTACAGAATACGCGGACCAAAAATATGAAGCTTATCAAATGTATAGTGCTTTCCCTAACCCCAATAGAGACATGGCCGTGTTTAATCAACAATTATTAGCAGATGCGCCTCCACATGTTCAGAAGGTACTCGCGCTTGGCATAAATCCTGGTAACACTTTTAATGATATTGTTGCATGGGCTTCACGTTTAGAGGAACAGATTCGTAAAAATGCATCTACTCCTCATCCCATTGCAGCCGTGCGCGACAATATTCAGAATGATAAAATAAACTATAATTAGTTTAATTAAACGATAATTAATTATTAGTTTAATTAAACGATAATTGTGGAAAATTAGGTCGTCAAGCTAACCAATGCAGAGGAAGGGAACACTGGAAAAATAGGCCTAACTTTCTTCAAAACCGGGATAACGATAAGTACTTTCGGTGCGGAGAGGGAGGACACCAGGCACCACATTGTCTAGCTGCCCTACCAAATGCGCACGCTTCCAAAGACAACTGCACACCCGTAAACCGAGGACATCAGATCGCAAAGGCGCACGCTTCCAACGACGATTACGCCCAGCTGAAAAGAACTGCTATTGCCACTGCTCCGCGGCCCGCGCTGCTCGAGGTGTCCGTAAGATTTTGGAACTTGTTGACTTTCGCGGGAACCGCATACCCGAATTTTCTGTTATTGCAGATTCAATCAATGCTCTTTTTAAATTCCCCTGTCACCCACTGGAAACAGCTGATTGGACACGAGTGTAAAGAAGCATTTGCTGCTCTGAGTCCGCTCTTCGAGTTACAGGTATCCCGGGATGCACCACTCCCGTGCCAAACCGTGCCATTCACCCAAAGACACCACCAAAACTACTGAAGGCCGACTCAAACCACACTGCCTGGGACACCCACAGTCTTCATTAATCAGGTGCATGCGTTCTTGATTGGTTGCCTAATTATTTTGCTAACTTGGGTAAAATTGTGGTTGAATACATTTTTCAAATTGTACTGAGATTATATATACTTGTCCTGTTAATTAAATGTGAGCAATTCGTCCTTAATCTGTGGTATAGCAAGTAGGCACAACTTGTTCACTATGATGGGACTACAACATAATAATAGATCTAAGGTGTAGTGAATCAGGTGTACTTGAATAATACCCTCACATTGTATTCTATTCTCTCCCTCATACACTGGACAGGAAACCTGCACCAGACCACACTGCTGAGGAAACCAGCATCTGACCACGCTGCCGCAAACTCCTGTGCTAGAAGACTTCTGCACAAGTCAACCCACCACAACAATGTCGCTCATCATACAGCTCATTGTTGTAGAATTCAAAAGGACTTGTGCCATGGATAATAATGGCATTGACATGCAACCGGTACACATGATAGCCAAACATGCCAACAAATCAGAGCTGTTATGTCTGTTGACTGTAAGTAAGAGTGCCTGTACTTGGTAATAGGCCATGTACATGATCTATTTTTAAAATGTTTCCTTGACATTTCTAGCCTGTTCTTTTCTCTTATGCACAGCCGATCACTAACAGTGGGTCTTCTGCATCTCATACTGATGCCTATTTCATATAGCCTTCTTTGTGCCGGTGATTGACAGATGACATTGGGCCTCGAGAGTCTGGGGCTGTCCAAGGTTTCTCCCACTTAACTGAGGAGTTTTTCCTTGCCACTGTCACCTCTATGGCTTGCTCTCTTGGTCCCTGGCCTGGGATCTGTGTGAAGTTGTTGTTGTAGTTGTTGTTGTAGATATTTTGTCATTAGAAATTCATTTGCCATCACTATTATAATTGTCTTTTTAACTACTTCACTGTAAAGTTGACCTCATCATTCATTGTCTGTTGGGTCAAAAAGGAGGGACTGTTGAGAAACAGGATTTTTTGGATGTTGGCAATATGAGGTGAGCCAGACGGTTTGGTCAATGGGTAATGAATGTGCATTAGGTGATAAAGAGAAGCCATCAGGTCCTGAAAGGACATATCGCCTATTTGTGACTCCCAGCTGGGATGTCCGTTTGTCTTCAGTTCCGACAGGACAATAGGCACTAGCACCTTTTAGTTGGAGGTTCCGTATGCCCACATATGGAGCTCACTTCCAGGGGTTGGGAATCTATTGAACCAATTAAGTTGGGTGGCTCAGGAGAGGCCCAATTGTAGAGTATCGCTTTTTATCAAAAACCCTGGAACCAATCAGCAACAACTTCTGATAATATTAAAGATATCATATGTAAATGTCTGTACTTTAACATATATAAAGCTTTTTACAAAATGAAGGAATTTTGGAACTTTGCATCACGCTGTTGTTCCCACGGCCAGCTGTGTAATAAACTTTTTCCTGCTTTTGCTACGAACATCGGAGTCTGCTTCTTCATCGGGACAACGTTCTTGGTTTTTTATTAATTTACCAACAATGCGTATTTGCGTCTTTGCATTGAATTTGAATGTAATCTGTCTTGCGAAAAATTTGTTTTGTGTCCGGTGTGAAAGCAGCTTAATTCATGTTAATTATATATAATTCTATTGCCTAAATATTGATAAATGTTTTATTAACCTCCCCCGAGGAGGTTTATGTTTTCGGTGCCGTTTGTTAGTTAGTTTGTTTGTTTGTGTACAAAATAACTCAAAAACGAATGGCCGGATTTTTATGAAATTTTTAGGGTAGGTGGGTATTAAGTCAAGAAAGAGGTGATTAAATTTTGGCATATCTAGGCCAAAGTACTGCTGAGATATACTCAAGTTCAAGATTTCAAGTCTTTCCAATGGGCCAGAGTTCCAATTGCCGTGCTTTTGGCTTTGCTGCCCCCTGGCGGCGGAGGTTCTGCGCTCTCTGAGTGCTCTTCCAGTTAAACTTGTTAAAATGTAATGCTCATGTTATTTTGAGAGACATGGTAACATGCAAGATGCATTAATTGCTTAATTAGGTGCTCAGAGAGACGAATTAGTATGATTTGAACCTAGCAGTCGAAACGACTGACCATGGCGGTTGTAGTAGTGACAAAATTCTGGCGCTTCTAGTGTTAAAGCGCTACATGCACACTGTTACCTGCAGCTGAAAGACTGCGGAATGAGGAATGTGCTTTCAAAAGCGATCTAATTTACATTAGTCGAGGCTGAAATCATTTGTAAAGGCTAGGCACCGAACGACCGTGAAAGGAACAGTTCAGACAATTCAGAAACTGGCTGATGTGCTGTACGTTCGTCTGGCCTTTATATCCAAACAATGTATAATAGGTCCATGCTGTATCCAGCTTAGTTTATTTTCTCTCTTTACAAGTGTAAACTGTCACCTGAACTTGCTGATACAAATGGGGAGTCAAATGTGGGTTCAGCAATCGCGTGGGTGTCATGGCCAGAGAAATGAACCAAGAAATGATATCCTTAAGTGGTTTATATTTTTCACAATTAATCAAAAACGAAAGGTGCATTTTTGTCTCAACCGTACCCATATAGTACCCAAAGAGTACAGTTGAGACACCATTCAAAATGCTGGAAAGCTGACAAGTCAATCATAGCTAATGTAAAAAACTATTTAAAAAATTAATTCTAAATGTGATGCACTTCATCAATTCATTAATTTCGTTTAAATCAACACAAGCATAGGTTAAACGTTGTATTTTAAATTTTTATGTTTTTTAACAGACACTACAACCAGTACAAATGTTTTGTACAAATTTTTTTTGGCTGCTTCATGCTTGCAACAGACACTCATCCTCGGCATTTTATCGAAATTCATGTATTTACGGCGATATGATTGTCTCTGACAGTCATTTTCAGCTCTGCTTTGCCTTTATCTGCATGCTTAGTGCGGAAAAATTCAGCAAGAGTCCGAATCTATATTTTCCGCAAGGTACGGCTTTTGCATATGTGAGTTGCGCAGCTTCGGCATGCAGTGTGAATTGAACAACATGGGCACCGAAACGAAAATACGCATGCTATGTGCGGAATACGCATCGCAACTGCAGGCAGTGCGGCCCGGCCAGTAGCCTCGCCTTCCTTGTTTCCTGCGCTATAGCATGCTTTTTTTTCACATTACTACGTGATCCATTCAACCCAACTAACAGCTGCCTATTGGCTCCAGCATGAGCTGGTTGGTGGAGTATTCCATCCTAATATGGGTACAGTAGGCTACACGGGGTTCGTTTCACGCTTCAAGACGTTCCTGGAGCTTGCGCCCCGGATGGGAGACGGAGTGCAGTACGAGGATTCGGGGAGCCAGTGTCGGCTTGTGAGTTCGGTTTACTTGACCGACCTTTTTCTTGACCCCCCCCCCAATGTTGCGCAAATCTTGCGACCCCACTTTTGAAAGTCCTTCGTCAAATTTATCGTCAAATGTGACTTACAGATGGTCAAACTGCAGGAGAGATCGTCAATTGCGAATTGACGAACGTGTAGCATTGGGAAGGTGGACTCTCCCAAGGACGGTGGACTTTCCAGCCAAGAAACAAACGTGAGTAGTAAGTTTTATGTACTTCAACGGCCAACCACATCCAAAAAAGGTATAAAGCAAATTCTTTAGCCAGAAGTCGTCAAAGGTATGGTTAAATGGAAATTCGTGGAAAAATTACCTATTCTCTTTTTGGGCTGAATATGCTTTCTTAATACAGCACTCAATACTTACTCTCTTAATTCGGGTCTATATCTCTGTGGTATCATGTAATGTTTGTGGCATGAAATCTATGGTTAATCGTCATGAGAAAATCAAATCTCTCTTACGTACAAAGTTTGATATTTGCACTAAGGAATTAAGGTTGAGTACTGTTGATGATATGAATTATTAAATCTATGTGGTCTGAAGGGAATACGGTGCTCTCCATTGGTTCGCGAAATTATACCTGGCCGAGTGCTGCTTGTCGCTTCTTTCGTTAAGAGTAAAAAATAATAATAATAATAATTGAGAATTTTGAATGTATACATGTCGCCAGACTGAGCTGGAAAAATATGTATCTTAATTTTTTAATAATTATGTATTGGACTGCATGTAAATTTATGTGGTGATTTGAATAACTTTTTTTTGGGGGGGGAATGGTGAATTATAAATTCCTAAACTATTAAAAGTGAATTCTGTTTGGAAAACTTAAAGTTTCAGACAGCGTTTTAAGATTAGAGTTATATAACTTGGCCGATATCGGTCAGTAGATTGCCTTTATGTGTGTTTGTAAAATGGAGTTGTTTTGTCGATACAAAATCTGTCCAATGGTGAATTGTGCAGAAGATGAAACAATCTTTCTGATAGATTGCAATAGAACAAAAGAAATATGGCAATGTATGTCACAAATTGGTCTATATACTGATGGGAACATCAAATCTTTGATTTTTAGCCTTCTTAAAGAAAATATTTTGCGAGATATAAAGCAACTCTATTGGTTAAAGTGCCAGTAAATACCTTGCATGTCTTCAATGATATCTCAATTGTGACAACATATAAAAATGGTATCAGTAGGTAGGGAAATCATTCATCTTCACATCGATATGTTATAGAAATTTTTACGACATCGAAAAATATGGATTTTGATGTTAAAAACTCACTCAACCCTCAAACTGTCGCGCGAGCGAAAATGTGATGTCATTAGAGTAAGTTCCCTTTCTTGTGTACTACGTGACGTGTGATGTAGCACACACACAACAGCAATGGAGGAAAGAATCAAGTTGACAGCCTCGGAGAGAAAACGCCGGAAAATTGCCCTTGATGCCAAAAGAAGACAATCCCTAGTATATATTGGGAGTGCTATTGATTGGTGGAAGAGTCTGAGAGAGCGACTGGGCATTGACAATGATGAGTGGTCCCTAACTTTGATGGATTAGTAAGTTGAAATACCGTGTTGGTTTTTCTTAGCAACATTTCTCGCGCTACTCAAGTTCATAAAATTATACAACATAAATGATTGTGTGCCTCGAATGGAGGAATTATGTTTTGCTTATCGTGTTTGCCTCCACATTCTCCAAAAACGTTCCTGTCTGTCTTCTTTTTCGTCCGCGCGACGCCATCTTTGTTTACAGTGCGCGATTTCGACCCACAATGCTTTGCGCGGTACATAATCTAGCCGATCTATTTTTAGACCGGGAAACCCTTTTTTGAAAAATTACATTTCCTTAGGTTATTTTTGGTCAAATATTTTTTAGAATTTTTTTGGGCCATATTACAGATAGCTTGACTTTTGGAATTTAAAAAAAAAAAAAAAAAACACATGCAAGGTATTTACTGGCACTTTAAAATTTTGTATTATGAATTCAAAAATGTGGAAAACAAGATGTAAAATGAATATAAACCAAACTGTAATTAACAGTCAACCAGTGTATAATAAAAAAAAAAAAAGGGACTTATGAAGGCTCCGATCACTGGATATTGCAGCAGACGAAAACCTCATGGACAGTTTTAGATTTGTCGTAATTTTATTTAGATCTTGGTGTATGAGTATCCTTGTTCTTATATGTTCTTTGTAATTTTGTGAAATTGTAATGTGCCAAAATATGTAATAAAGCACTTTTAAAAATGTAAACTTCGGATGTGAGAGATAACAACCACAACCCTGCAAGGACTCCTGCAAAGAGGGGAAGGTAAGGAAAATGATTCAATTTTGTAACGTCAGTGTTTGCGTGAGGTTTTACGAAATGGACCACACGCGAGAACCAGTAAAATGCAAAAAGGAGGCTTTATTTATGAAGGGGGAAATTCCCCAACAGAGCAGGCAACAATACAGAGTCCACAATCCAAAATCAGAATCCAATGGGCGAAATCCAGAATCGTAACCAGGGCACCAATCACAAAAATCAAAGTCAGACAAAAAAGGTTCAAAACACAAGGCGGCGGCAAAGTACAGGGAGTAGGCAAAAATCGAATGTCAAGGATGGCCCAGTCAGAAAGATAATTACAATGGGAACAAGGCGAAATGACCGTAGCACAGGTAAGCATCAGAGAACGATCTGACAAAGCAGTGCTGTGAAGAGACATCTAATATACGTTTCATGGAAGTCACATGATAACAGAACACAGGTGGAAGTAGTTAGACTGATTACAAGGAAGCAACACATTAGGAAGAACCTAATCACATGAAATTGACAGAAGCCAAAACGCAGACAGGGATCACGGGACAAACCTATACACAATGACACAGTTCCGGTCAAGGAGTTCTACCGTGCACAGATACTAAGAGTAAGAAGGTGTGGAGATTCCACTGAAATGCAGCAGCGAAGATAAAGGAGAGACAAAGAGCGGAGATTACAATAGGGCGAGTGCTGAGAGCTTGTTTATCAATTAGTAAGAATTAGTAAGTGCAGCTGTACAAAATCCCGAGTGCTTGTTAGTAAGTTAGTCTCATATACAATGTTAGTCTTGTTTAGTAAATTAGCAAAAACAACAAACTGTTAGTATGTGTAAGTAATATAGAAAAAGCAAGGGGAAGGAAGTAAACGAGATGGGGAAGGACGATTGAAACCTAGAAACCATTAAATCACCCGAATGAGTGGCACGCATTACTGGGGCTGTGAGAAAAGACAAGACCAAGGACCAGACAGGGGGAGACAAAGTGCAATGCGCGGAAAAATCAAAACATGGACTGGAATGAAACTATGGCTATAAGTAAAACATAGAAAATCAAAACTAAGACAACCCATGAATGAAAAGCAACCAAATTACAATACACATAACTAAAGAATGGTCAGGCAGGGCAAAGATCAAAATACACATGAAGCAGTCAGAACAAGCATGGCAAGGCAGAACCAGAATCACAAAAGTTTGCACAAATTTGTTTTACTGTTGTTATTCACAATAATAAATCTGTTTTATTGCGCTTTATCACCCCTTGGTCTTGCTGCGTTTGTCAATAAGCAAAGTCATGGAAGTCAGTACACATCATGTTCAAGTAGCTTTATCTTTCTTAAAAGTCCGTTGCACAGTAGAGACCATTGCCGATGCCGATATTTTAATAGCAGGACAGCCGATGGTCGACATATAATGCTAATTTTTAGCTGACCTGACGATGAAGTCAGATGAGCTTATGTCATGGCCTGTTTGTCCGTCGTTCGTCATTGTCATCGTCCGTAAACATCTCCTCTGAAACCACTGGACCTGTGAAGCTGAAACTTGACAGGTACCTTCCTACCCATGAGGACACCAAAATTTGTTCAAGGCGTTCCAATTTCAAACATGGCCGCCACGGCGGCCATATTGAAAATCAGAAAATTGGCCATCTGAAAGCTATTTATGCACATATTCAGCTAAAATTTGCTATGTGGTCAGTACGTGGCAAGATGCATCACATATGATACGGCTTTTCCCGTATTTCGAATTTTGACCTTACTTTGACCTTCAACTTTATACAACCCCGGTGAGTTACATTGAAATCTTTCAAAATCATCTTCTCCGAAACTACTTGGCCAATGAAGGTGAAACTTGACAGATACCTTCCTGCCGATGAGGACACTAAGTTTTTATCAAGGCGTTTCGCTCCGATTCCGTGGCCATATTGGCCATCTGAAAGCTATTATTGCACATATTCAGCTGAAATTTGCTATGTAGGTAGTAAGTTGCAAGATACATCACATAATACAAGTTTTTCCGCATTTTGAATTTTGACCTTGCTTTGACCTTCAACTTTGTACGACCCCTCTAAGTTACACTGAAACCTGTAAAACTCTTCTTCTCTATACTACTTGACCAATGAAGCTGAAACTTGACAAGTATCTTCCCTCCCATTAGGACACTAAATTTGTTCAAGGTGTTTCCCTTGAGTGGTCAGGTGAGCTACAGGGCCCGTGGCGCAATTTTTCTTTTTTTAAATGATAAATTACAGGGTGATCTTCTTAACCCCCAGAAGTCCGCTGGGGTGCTGATGATCCCAGCAGCAGAGTTGATATTTTGTCTCATATCTCTATATGGAACCACACAGTGGAACTTAAGGGCCGGTTCATACTCTGCGCAAGGTACGCGAGCGAACGCGAGCGCAGGTCCGCTCCTTTCCGTTCACAGAGAAGCCTGAACGCGCCTTCCTTGCTGCGCCTCGTTAAAAAGTAGTACACTGCTCATGCAATAGGGGGCAGCAAAGTCATCTCCTTCTCGTCCTCTTTCTTTTTTCTTTTGGTGTGTTGAACGGAGCGTATAGTGCATAATTTTCTTTTTCTCCCATATTGAAATCTCACGGAAATACACGCGTCGATGCGTCGCGTTACAAAAATTTGGACGACACACGCAAGATGGCTACCTTGCGTTGCTTGACGCGTTGCCTGGCGTTCGCGCTCGCGTACCTTGCGTAGAGTATGAACTGGCCCTAATGGGGAAAACTGTGATCTAAAGCTTACTCATGGCGATCTACGGTGGGCTCCAGGCAATTATATCCTTTCCAAAAGATTCAGTCCAGCTGTTAGTGTTGCTTCTTTCTTCTTCCTCCTTATAGCCAAGAGACCCATAGTCAAAAATTTACAAGCTTGTTCATTGTTGATCTGTGTGTTTTTTTGTTTTTCATTTGTCTTTATAGTCATATGAATCCATGCACATTGCAGTCTAATATACATGGATATTTTAGCCAGCAACATTTTTGTTTTAAATGGAATTTTTAATCATTATTATTACTATCAATGAAATGGAAAAATACACTGGATTATGCTGCAAATAAAATGGACATCGTATGTAAGGAAGAGCCAGGTACAGTATGTAAGAAACATCATTCAACTTTATTTCTCTAATAATGATATATATTTCACACTAGCCAGTTTTAGTGTAGATTTGCTGGCATTTAGGATGAGTAAAATCAGTTACCAGAGACTATGGTGACTGAGGAAATTCAGACAAAAGTTTATAATCATGGTGCGTGAGTTATATTAAAGGACCCTAAACTACATTGTTTATTTGTTGACCGACTCAGTTACAAACTAAACCAAGTATTCAAACTCGCATTGCACTGCCGGTGCATTATCATGTATGAAGTCAATCCGGTAAAGAGGAGATTTTTTTTTTCCCTCGGGAATCCATTGAACACAGTTGTGTTAGGGAAGCATGCATGCGCATGCTCTCTCACTCTCTCTCTCTCTCTCACACACACACGAGCGGGAAGAGAGGGAGACTCGCTCACGTTATGACAGAAGCTCATAATGTTTGTTCCCAAAAACGTTGGCAAGCTGCTGATTAAAACGCAAAGGTAAAGTTCACTTTCAAACTAGCTTTATTCTTCATGTAGCGTTAGCTGATCAGCAAATGAAACCCAGGATGTCAGGAGAGGTTTATCAATCCTGTGGCCTCTGACACAGATGACAGCAGCTGCTGCTGGCCGTGTGCTCTTGAGAATAGTTGTGCGGCTGCTAACGTTAGCTGGCTGCTAATGTTAACGCTACTCTACAGCGAACAGCTAGCAAATTTTGCACTGGTATGATCATAGGCATCAATCATATACGTTAGGGATAATCAACTCGAAGGTGTGCATTCCACGGTTTTAACGCACTTCGCAGAGGCAGCCTCCGCGAAGCGCATTAAAACCGTGGAATGCACACCTTGGAGTTGATTGTCCCGCTTATACCATGGTCAATCACGAGCAATATCAACTCGCAGCATTCAGAAGTTTTTGGTTAAAGTTTTGCATTTGCACTAAAAAAAAAAAAAAAACGAGCTGGTAATCATTAAACAGGCGCCGCGCCTTCTCATTCCCAAAAGCCTACTATAGGCAAAGTTAAATTGAACCAGCTATCTTAGTTCATCTTACGTTCATGGAGAAATCATTTTTTGCACACGCTTACATCCGTTTACCAGCTGATTTGATAACGGATTCCAGCTGAAATGAAGATTATTCATAACGCAACATTATGTGCGATTATGCTGACTGTAGCTAACTTGCTACCCACAATTGCAATGAACTTATGATGGTTTTCGCAGTCAGCGAGCTGAAGTCTGCTGGCACAGCACGTTGCGGCTGACACATGAAGTGGGCTGACACGTTCGCTTCCTTTCATGAATAAAGCCTGATTATTTTGCTGCTGTAATATTTCCGGTCATTATCGCTTGAGTACCTATAGTTAACCGCCCTGCAGGACGCAACTTTTGTGACGCCGCTAAATTTACTGGAGATAAATGAGCAGCTAGGTTACCATTGTACCTAGCCGAATACCAGGTCTAACGTTGCTAGGGTTAAAAGTTGGCTTGTGGATGAATTTCGAACGGTGAAACGACCGTAGCCGAACTACCTGTGCGGTACCACGGTTTTAATGCATACCTGCCAGCCAAAAAGAAAAAAGTATTCACCCAGACCATGGTATAAATATACATATATGATCAATCATATACGAGTGTTATTCATGAAGGAAATAATGTTAGGCTGTGTAATGACAGACTGCGACCGGCTCACCATCACTAAAGGCTTCAATGCTAACTTACACTGATGTTTCACAACCATCCCAAATTAAGTATCCTTTTACGACCCTGGCTTGTCAGGAGTTAATTTACATTTGCCTTGGAGTGACGTCAGTAGTTTTAAGCTGGCGTTCGTTTAGCTTGTTGAAGGCTCGCTGCTTCTTTACATTTTTCTCAATAAAAGTCTGTGGTCTAATTGGTGTATTTACTCAGACATTCAACATTGTATATGCTAAGAGTAACAATTACATATATTCAGCTGAGAAAGCAAAGGAATTTAATTCTTTTGTACATTCTCCTCCAGTGTAACCGCCCTTCGTCGGCCGTAACAAAGGGAAGGCAAAACTTCGCCCTTTAAAGCTCAATGACTTAAACCTTTCAGTTCACCCTTCTTGATCAGCAGTTGCTCAAACCAATTGGTAGAAGGACAGTAAAATTTATTTTTGACAGCAAATGATTAAGCAGATTATCAATACGTCATTATAAATTAGTTTGCGAGGCTTCTTTCGCAAGAGGCCACAAGAGTCTGTTTCATACGATCTTAATATAGAAAAAAAGAATGCGATGTTGTACAGCTTATTGCTTAATGTGCCTCTCTAATCAATTTTGCAAATCTATGTCGTTTCACCAGCTACTTGAGCGCGGAATGTATAAAGATGTTGACCTATGGTAATTTACGTCATAATTTATGTTTGAAAGAAAACCCCTCATAATTTCGTGGTGCAATGTATAACAATGCTATCGAAAATAAATTTGACTGTCCTACCAATTCGTATGATCAACTGCTGATGAAGACAAGTAAACTCAAAGTTTTAAGTCATTAATCTTTGAAGGGCAAGGTTTTGGCTTCCCTTTATTACGGCGGACGAACCACCACTGTTCTCCTCATAGTTAACGTTGCATCCACCATTGGCAAGCTTCCCAGTTCCCGCACGTACACTGCCTTTGCCCGTAGGGGGAGCGCTAACACTGCTCCACAGCAATTGCACTGAAAAGGCTGCCTGCCAATGTGTCTGCACTTAGCAGAATTTTTTTGTTGCCGTTGTCACACGTTGTTGACCCGGTCGAGAACGGTCCCGAGTGCTCCCCGTTTGCAGAAACCTTTGATGGAGTCCTGCGATCGTTGTGCGTGCGCAGTGTAGTCGTCTGGCAATTTCCCTGGTGCTGGCGCCAATTTGAAGAATGCCTATGGCACGTTCCCGTTCGGGGGCTGTAAGTCGCGGCATAGTGTCAAAGTTTCACAAGTGTCAGTGAAGAAGTGAAATTTTATTCGGATTCACATGCTTTTAAAGGCAATGTGTGCACAAATTCAGAGTGAAATTCATTTTTCCCACGGTGTGCGTGCAGGATGTTGCGTTTTTGCAAAAAATTGGCTAGCGTTACAGTTAACTTGAAATTCTCGCATTTCTTGCACCTGGCGTGTCGGGTGACGTCACTGTAGTGTTGTTGTTGTATAAAAATTATATTGAAGTTCATTTGAACTTAAATATTGACTTTTTTCAAGTGGTGCGTTTTCATTTGGACTCAGTAATAAATTAATATTTAACACTTACTGCTTACTCATTGTTCCTTTCACCAAATGATCTTGCTTGCCGCCTCTTCTTGTCCGTACAATTTTGCCATGCAACATAAAGTATAATTTGGTCGAGGACTGCTGCCTTGAATGATGGTGCCTCGGTGATGCAACCAGTGAGAAGACCTGATCTAGTGGCTTTGGCATTCACCTGGTGTATTTCCCTGCAGCATATGCAGTCTCCCACCACAAAGGATGGAATGACCCTGCAATGGCCACACAAACACCAAGAAAAATAAAACAGTGGGATACATATTGAACGTCCTCCTGCTTTGACTCGTCTAAATGCAAGATTTAGTCAAACACCATCTCGCAATCAGACAATAGCAGCTGAATTATTTAATCTATTCAAGCTACAACAATTTGGGTATTCTTGCAAATTCACCTGTAATTTCTTCTGGTTATTTTTTGTTGCTAACTTCAGCCTGTGTGATCTACAGTTGTAAAGCTGGCTAAATGGATAAAATATGTTTTTAATCACCAGTGGATTGTTTTTATTATAATTTTTTTAATAATAGGTCATTGAACAAAAAAAAAAATGTTTGCACATGTGTATGTGTGTGGGGAGGGGGAAGAACGGTGCCATGGGATATGGCAAGGGGACTAGTTTCTTCTTCTTATTATTATTATTATTATTATTATTAATAGTATTATAAGATAAAAATTGCGTAATTATTTATTATTATTATTATTATCTTGTGCTACCTTGTGTTTTCCTTTTAAAAGAAAATGAATTGGGCATAAATATGAAAACAAGGCAGGAGGGAAGGCCAGGGGGTAGGGCCACAGTGGTGAGGGTAACAGGTGCTCAGTTCTATGTGTATAATTGCCCTACCTCTTTTTTGATATTTAGTTTTTTTAAAAATTACATGGTAGATGGTTGTGACATCACTCTTGCCTTGCATTTTGAAAGTAAAATAAAAAGAAAAAAGAATGTAGGGGGACAGGGCCATACAAGTGGTGCAGAGTTGAGTCTCGCCAATCTTCTAGCTATGCCGCTGCCATTTCCAAAATTAATTTGCCAATCAAATCACAAACCATTGTGACTGAACCAGGTTATATACTCAGCAACAAAAGTTTCTGTGACACCAATATTGTTAATTATTTTTCATAACGCAATTATGAAATTGTCATACATGGTGATATCAGACTGAAACAGTACACGTAAACACAACATTGAAATGGAAATCATGAAAATGCGAGAAAATGACTTTGCACGTGAAAATGTGCGTAAATCATGCTTGTGGATGGCAATAAAAGAGGAGAATTTTTGGAATGTTCACATTGTGCCTGATGAACGACGGAAGCATCACTTATCGAAAACACAGCCATTTCGGATCAGGAATTCTACCCTCTAAATGCCAAGACTGTCTGAAAATGATCGGTGGAGGGCCATTGGAATGATTGAATCCGGAACCTCGCAGAGGGAAGTTGCTCATCGCCTGAATGTCCACCGAAACACCATTTGGAACTTATGGCAGCGTCATCAGCAGACAAGACATGTCAGAGACCATCCTCGCAGCGGCCGTCCACGAGTAACCACTCCCAGAAAGGACAACTGGATTCGAACAACCCGTCTCCGAAATCGATTCCAACCTGCAACCATAACTGCAAGAACGATACCTGGTTTGAGGCGACTGTCTGCACAGACAATCCGTCGCCGTCTCCGTCATTTTGGCATTGTCTCACGTCGGCTAGCAAGACGTCCAATACTCACAGTACAACACCAACGACTGCGTCTACAGTGGGCACAACAACATCGACGGTGGATCCAACGTCAGTAGGATCTTGTACTCTTCACTGATGAATCAAGATTCATGCTTAACTGATGTGATGGTCGTTTACGTGTATACCGTCGACGTGGAGAACGTTATGCCAACAACTGTGTTCAGGAATTTGATCGTTTTGGAGGTGGTAGTGTCATGATTTGGGGAGGGATCACGGCTAGAAACAGAACAGATTTGCTTGTTATTGATGGAAATCTGAGAGGTCAAAGATATCGCGATGAAGTGCTACGGCCATTGGTGGTACCGTTTTTGATGCAACATGGTCCCGGAATAACGCTGCAACATGATAACGCCAGACCACACGTTGCAAGGATTGTACAGCAGTATCTGATGCAACAACATGTCAATGTCCTGCCATGGCCAGCCAGATCCCCAGACATGTCCCCAATCGAGCATCTTTGGGACGAGATGGATCGACGTTTGCGGCGGTTGGATAACCCGCCAGCTACACTCCAGGAATTGCGACAACATCTACGTCAGATTTGGAATGACATCCCACAGCAATTTCTGGCACATCTGATTCGGTCCATGCGCCGGACATGCGTTGCTTGCATCATGGCACGAAGAAGTCACACCCGGTATTGAAGTGTGAAGGTCACAATTGGTTAGACGTCAGACAAGTGCTTCATGACGCATGAAAATGACATTTTTCGTTTTGAGTGACGTTGGCACTGAAAAGTCAGTGTTTCTCCTGTTAAATAAACATATTGATTGCATTGAGATCTTTGCGTGTCATTTATAACATACACATAAATGGTGTCACAGAAACTTTTGTTGCTGAGTATATGATTCAACATGTATTTTTTTACTGGGTTTAGTAATTTCATAATCGCTTTCAAACAATATTCATGAAAACAACATGTTCAACATCGTTCAACATCATGTTCAACATCATTCAGTCTTTAGTCTGACTGATTTTTTTTTCTTCCTTTTTGTGCCCCCGGCCTCCAAAGAGGAAAGGGGGCATTATGTCGACAACATGTCTGTCCGTCGTCCGTCCGACCGTCGTCCGTTAACTTTTCGTTTCCGTGGGATAACAATAGAATCCCTCGTTGGATTGATGCCATTTCTTAATGGTGTATTGGGAGTGGCTAGAGGAAGGTTCCTTTCGAAAACCAGCGTCGTGTGATATCTAATATGGCCGCCACAGCAGCCATCTCAATATGCCTTGATCAAAATACAGGCGGGGGTATGCGCCACGCTCTGCGTTGCTCTTGTTTTTTTTGGTGCTGTCTTTGCTTTGCCTTTGGCTCAATCAAATAAAGCACATTTCTGAGCGGCTGAAGAATACGGCCTGCACCGCAAATCGAAGGTTACATTACCCAGCTGGCTAACTAGTGTTGTGACTGTCATTTATTATTGTTAGCTAAGGTAACGGTGAGCCTGCTAGGTTATAACGAAGCTTGGTATAGGTCAGCTAGTTATATTTCATGAATCAATATGAAACCGTAGAGATATCTTTGTACAAAACCCAAAACCAGTGAAGTTAGCATGTTGTGTAAATCGTAAATAAAAACAGAATACAATGATTTGCATATCCTTTTCAATCTATATTCAATTGAATACACTGCAAAGACAAGTTACTTCATGTTCGAACAGGTAAACTTTGTAATTTTTTCAAATATTAGCTCATTTGGAATTTGATGCCTGCAACATGCTTCAAAAAAGCTGGCACAAGTGGCAAAAAAGACTGAGAGAGTTGAGGAATGCTCATCAAACACTTATTTGGAACATCCCAAAGGTGATTGGGCTAATTGGGAACAGGTGGGTGCCATGAATGGGTATTAAAGCAGCTTCCCTGAAATGCTCAGTCATTCACAAACAAGGATGGGGTGAGGGTCACCACTTAGTGAACAAATGCGTGAGCTGATTGTCGGACAGTTTAAAAACAACATTCCTCAATGAGCTATTGCAAGAAATCTGGGGATTTAATCATCTACGGTCCGTAATATCGGCAAAAGGTTCAGATAATCTGGAGAAATCACTGCACATACGCGACAAGGCCGAAAACCAACATTGAATGCCCGTGACCTTCGATCCCTCAGGCGGTACTGCATCAAAAACCGACATCAGTGTGTAAAAGGACATCACCACATGGGCTCAGGATAACTTCAGAAAACCACTGTCAGTAACTACAGTTCGTCGCTACATCTGCAAGTGCAAGTTCAAACTCTACAATGCAAAGCGAAAGCCATTTATCAACAGCACCCAGAAACGCCGCCGGCTTTGCTGGGCCTAAGCTCATCTAAGATGGACTGATGCAAAGTGGAAAAGTGTTCTGTGGTCGGACGAGTCCACATTTCAAATTGTTTTTGGAAACTGTGGACGTCGTGTCCTCCGGACCAAAGAGGAAAAGAACCATCCGGACTGTTATAGGCGCAAAGTTCAAAAGCCAGCATCTGTGATGGTATGGGGGTGTATTAGTGCCAAAGGAATGGGCAACTTACACATATGTGAAGGCACCATTAATTCTGAAAGGTACACACAGGTTTTGGAGCAACATATGTTGCTTCTTATTTCAGCAAGACAATGCCAAGCCACATTCTGCACGTTACAACAGCATGGCCCCGTAGTAAAAGAGTGCGGGTACTAGACTGGCCTGCCTGTAGTCCAGACCTGTCTCCCATTGAAAATGTGTGGCGCATTATGAGTGTCGTTAAAAGGAAAGGCGATGTAACAGTGGTTAAAAGGCCCCTGTGCCGACTTTTTTGCAATATGTTGCTGCCTTTAAATTCTAAGGTAATGATTATTTGCAAAAAAAAAAAGTTTCTCAGTTTGAACATTAAACATCTTGTCTTTGCAGTGTATTCAATTAAATATAAGTTGAAAAGGATTTGCAAATCATTGTATTCTGTTTTTATCTACGATTTACATAACGTGCCAACTTCACTGGTTTTGGGATTTGTAGTTATGCTATTCAGACCATAGTCTTCAGTCGCTCCCAAATTTCAACTAGCTGTTGTTATGGCCCCAATTTGTTATTACATTTATAACACAACAGCAACAGCAAGGGATGACAAACACAGTTTTAACAACTAAAACACATGTAATTTTTAACAAAGACAAAGACTAATAACAACCTACAACTAAAGACCAAGATTGATAAATAATAAAAAACAGAAATAATTACAGTCCCTTTTTGGTGGGGTGGCTTGGTGATGTCCTGGATGAAGAAAATGCTCAAACACAGGCAAAGAAATCCACAAAAGAAACGTCACAGGTCTTGAACAGAATGGCAGGTCTGGTCATCTTCTTGCAATTTCTCCTACTACTTTCCTGTCTCAATTCTTTTCCTTATATACTCTTTTGTAGACCCCACCCACATTTAGACCTCTTTTTTTTAAATTTTCTGAGACTTGCCCCAGACATGTCCAGGACATGTCTAAACATGACTCCAGTCTGAGCTTAACAAAAAAAACGTAAATACTGCCATCTAGTGGCCTATATTCACATTACACCTCCATTTCAAAAGGGAAAAATTTTGACTCAGAAAGGCAAAATTTTTCTTTTCAATACAAAATGGTTAAGTGAACACTTGTCTATATATACATATCATACAATATTCAAACACATATATATATATATACACATTCAAACACGGGATAAGCAATCAGCAATTACATTGTCTGTACCCTTCACATGCTTAATTTCCAAGTCAAACTCCTGTAAAATCAAACTCCAACTCAACAATCTCCGATTCTTGTTTTTCATCTTACTCAAAAACATTAACGGATTGTGGTCAGTGTACACAATCATTGGCTTTTGTCCTGTACAAACATAAACCTCAAAGTGTTGTAAAGAAAGGACCAGAGCCAACAGTTCCTTCTCTATTGTGGAATAGTTCCTTTGGTGGCGATTGAACTTCCTGGAGAAGTATGCCACGGGATGCTCAATGTCATCAGAGTCACTTCTCTGTAGGAGCACAGATCCACAAGCTTGGTCGCTAGCATCGACCGCGATGGAGAATGGTTTGTTGAAGTCAGGAGCTGGAAAGTCCATGATGGCTTGGACTTTACCATTTATGGGTGCCACCTTACCCTGGCCTATGACGTAGCCAAGATAGGTGACAGTAGCACAACCAAAGTCACTCTTGCTCAGGTTAACAGTCAGGTTAGCCTGGGTCAGGCGCTGGAACAACGTCTCTACATCTTTTAGATGTTCTTCCCAGGAGTCACTCCATGTGATCAGGTCATCGATGTACGCACCCGTGTGTGGCAATCCGGCGATTGTAGACTGTATCATCCTTTGGAACGTGGCTGGGGCATTTTTCATGCCAAAGGGTAGGACTTCATATTGGTACAATCCAGATGGTGTGGCAAAAGCAGAGATGCTCTTGGCCCTCTCAGTTAAAGGCACACACCAATAACCCTTCAATAAATCAATCTTGGTCAGAAACTTTGCTTGCCCTACACTATCAATACAATCATCAATCCTAGGTATTGGAAACACATCAGTTCTAGTTACAGCATTGACTTTGCGATAATCTGTAAAGAATCTAGTACTTCCATCAGGTTTTGGAACTAGCACACAGGGTGAACTCCAATCGGAGTTGGAGGGTCTGATAATATCATGTTTTAACATGTACTCAACCTCTTTCTCAGCAATCTTTCTCTTTTCAGGATTCATCCGGTATGGATGCTGTTTTATTGGTTTGGCATCACCAACATCTACATCATGAGAGGCTATAGTAACTCTCTTTGGAACATCAGGAAACAAATCCTCATATTTCTTGATCAACCTTTCAAACTGATCTCTCTGTGAGGGTTCTAAGTGCTGGAGTTTTACATCAAGATTTTGCAACACTTCAGTGTTTGACAATTTACATGAAAGAACTTCAGCTTTAATTCTTGGTTCATCATCTTGAAACTCCCCCTCATCTTCACACGTTTCGACCATTGGAGAATCTGAAGTGACAGCTGCAACCCTAGCATTTCTGTCATGATAAGGCTTTAGCATGTTAATATGACACAATTGTTTCGGTTTTCTCCTATCTGGAGTCTTCACAATGTAATTGAGATCATTGAGTTTTGTCAGAATTTCATAAGGACCATGAAATCTAGCCTGCAATGGATTGGACTGCAAGGGAAACAACACAAGGACCTTTTCTCCTGGTTTAAACTCACGGCTTCTAGCCTTATGATCATACCAAGTTTTCATTTTTCCCTGACTTGATTTCAAGTTCTCTTTGGCAAGGTCACAAGCTGCACGCAATCTTTCCTTGAACTTGCTAACATAGTCTAACAGACTGATTTGCGGCTCTTCCTCTTGCCATTGTTCACTCAATAATAGCAAAGGTCCTCTCACTTCATGACCAAACACGAGCTCAAATGGACTGAATCCAGTAGACTCCTGCACTGCTTCTCTAGCTGCAAACAACAGCAAATGAACCCCTTCATCCCAGTCTTTCTCATGGTCATAACAATAAGTCCTCATCATTGTCTTGAGAGTGGAATGAAACCGCTCTAAGGCACCCTGACTTTCTGGATGATAGGCACTAGAAAGAATCTGTTTTGCACCTAGTTCATACACAACCTGCTGAAACAATCCTAAAGTGAAATTGCTACCTTGGTCTGACTGAATTTCCCTGGGAAGACCAAACAACGTGAAGAACTTTATCAAAGCCTTCGAGATTGCAGTTGCCTTGATGTTACGTAGAGGTATGGCTTCGGGGAATCTGGTAGATGCACACATGATTGTCAACAAGTACTGATTTCCAGATCTAATCTTGGGTAATGGACCAACGCAATCAACAATGACCCTAGAGAATGGCTCCCCAAATGCTGGGATAGGCTGCAATGGAGCTACAGGTGGGTCTAACTGGTGTTTTCCAACTACCTGACAAGTGTGACAGGTTTTGCAAAAGTTGGAAACGTCTTTCCGAAGCCCAGGCCAAAAGAAGTGTTTCATGATCTTATCAACAGTCTTGTTAACACCAAGATGACCTCCTAAAGGTAAACTATGAGCCATTGTTAAGATCTCATTCCTATAGACCTTCGGAACAACAATTTGCCTGACCACTGCCCAATCTGCATTGGCAGGGATATCAGGAGGGCGCCACTTCCGCATCAACACACCATCCTTGAGATAATACCCAACTGGAACTGCGTCTATTTCTTTATCAGGAAGGGCTCTCCTCTTTAGTACACAAATTTCAGGATCATTAGTTTGCTCCTCAATCAACCGCTTTCTGGACAGAGACAAGTCTCCAGACACATCAGAATCACCAGACCCATCCGGCTGGCTGAATAGAGAACTGATAAAAGTATCTGATAAGTCCTCAAACGGAGAAACCATAGTAGGCCAATCAGAGTCATGAGGCGAACCACCTGAGTCCTGACTATTCAATGTACTGGACGGCACCACATCATCTTCTTCCTTAGCCTTCTTAGCCATAGCACGAGTCACTGCGCAAGAAGGATACAGAGATGGGTCCTCATCCCCATCTTCAGTGCTCGGCTGTGAAGTAAGATGTACAGGGGGAACTACTTTGCCCCCAGCCAGGTCATTGCCTAGCAACAGAGAAACACCCTTTATAGGTAGACTTGACATAAGTCCCACCTTTACCTGTCCTGTAACTAAATCTGACTTCAAGAATATAGAGCACAGGGGTACAGATACAGTCCTCCCTTCAATACCTTGTACAAGTATGAAATCCCCTGAAGCGGTCTCATCACGTAACTCCAAGGAGTCCATCAACAAAAGTGACTGAGAAGCTCCGGTATCCCTTAGGATATATATGGGGACAGGAGTAGTATGCTCATTCAGAGCCACAAATCCCTCTGACACAAATGGAAGAAATTCCTCCCTCACAAAGTCAGTTGTATTAGGCTTTTTAGCCCCACAAGAAGCAGGCAATTTAGCAGATTGGTTATCTACTACAGGGGTTTCTAACCTTGTTTTCACAAAGGCATTTGGTTTGGTATCCTTTTCTTTTTTTTTCTTAGCTTTAAGGAACCAACAGTTAGTTGTAACATGACCAGATTTCTTGCAATAACTGCAAACTAGACCACTTTTGTCACTGTCAGCTTTCACACTTTGATCAGACCTGTTACTGGATTTCTGAGCACCATCACCAGATTTGTCTTTGTCTTTGGGTGAGGAATCTTGGGTATCACCGTAACCCTTTTTCTGAAATTGGGACCATTTATTGTTACTGCTAGACTGAAATTTGGACTTATGAGTGAGAACATATTCATCTGCAAATTTGGCAGCTGATTGCAAGTTCAGTGCTTGCTTCTCATTAAGGTAGGTCTTAACATCATCCTTAACACAGTTCTTGAATTCTTCAACTAACACCATCTCTTTTAGTGAGTTGAAATCATCCTTGACCTCCATAGAAGTACACCAGCGCTCAAAGCAAACCTGCTTCTCATTAGCAAATTCAACATAAGTCTGATTTTCAGATTTCTTCAGACCTCTGAATTTCTGTCGGTAAGCCTCTGGAACCAACTCATAAGCTCTCAAAATAACCTTTTTGACAACCTCATAATCAGAGGAATCATCTGCAGACAAAGCCGAATAGGCTTGTTGAGCTTTGGCCTCTGATGTTGCAAACTGTCCTCAAGGGTAGTGTTCCTTTGGCCACTAGCAACTCTTTGCTACCTTTTCAAAACACTGGAAATAGTTGTCAACATCCTTTTCTGAAAATGGAGGCACCAGTTTTACCTCCTGACTGGCACAAAATTTATTTTTAGTTTCAATTTTAATTTTTAGTTGCTCCATTTGGAGTCTTTCTTCTCTATCGAATTTCTCTAATTCAAAATCTCTCTGTCTCTGTCTCACTCTTTCTGCTCTTTCCTCTTTCTCTCTCTCAAATTCTCATTGTTTTTCTTCTCTTGCTAATTTTTCTAACTCAAACTGCCTTTGTTTTTCTTTTTCTTCCCTCTCAAATTCTCTTTGTTTTTCTTTTTCCTCCCTTTCTTTTTCTCTTTCCTCCCTTTCAATCTCTAGCATTTTTAATTTAAGTTCCATTTCTATATTTGGATTTTCCACTGGAAACTGTTCCAGATCTCCTGGTGCAAACACATTTTCATCCATGTAATATTCAACTCTCTCTAGCCAGTCTTGCTTTTCGCATGGCTGGTTTTACCTCTGTCAGCTCCAACTGTCTGCAAATTTCTAGCAGTTCTGTCTTTTTAAAAGACTTCAAAACCCCTACGGTTGGTGATGCCAAGAAATCATCCATTGCTGTTGTCAATATATATCAAGGAAAATTCACAAAAACAATTTCACAATTTGGAATGTTAGATTTTCAATAAATTACTCACACAATGGTCTATCCCGGACCTTGAGCCCCCAATTTGTTATGGCCCCAATTTGTTATTACATTTATAACACAACAGCAACAGCAAGGGATGACAAACACAGTTTTAACAACTAAAACACATGTAATTTTTAACAAAGACAAAGACTAATAACAACATACAACTAAAGACCAAGATTGATTAATAAGAAAAACAGAAATAATTACAGTCCCTTTTTGTTGGGGTGGCTTGGTGATGTCCTGGATGAAGAAAATGCTCAAACACAGGCAAAGAAATCCACAAAAGAAACGTCACAGGTCTTGAACAGAATGGCAGGTCTGGTCATCTTCTTGCAATTTCTCCTACTACTTTACTGTCTCAATTCTTTTCCTTATATACTCTTTTGCAGACCCCACCCACATTTAGACCTCTTTTTTTTAATTTTCTGAGACTTGCCCCAGACATGTCCAGGACATGTCTAAACATGACTCCAGTCTGAGCTTAACAAAAAAAAGGTAAATACTGCCATCTAGTGGCCTATATTCACATTACACTGTGCTATGTTGAAAAGAAACGAACAAACATACCAATGTTAAGTATTCACTAGCAAGGACCACGCCACAACGAAGTGAAGTTTAAAGTTTTAATGAACGGAGGGAGAGAGGGTAGGTAGTGAAGTGAAGGAGGGATGTTGCCGGGTGAAGGAGACTGTGTGGGGGTTCCGTCTAGGCGTTATGCACCTGCGCAGACGTGGAGCCCCCCAGATGGTACCTGGAAAAGACATGGGAGGTATGCATTGGGATGAACTGGAGAAGATGAGTGGGAAGAGGATGATGGGATGAGGGGAGGGATTAGGATGGGGTGAAGTAGGAAGGGATGAGGGTGAATGGGAGAGGATGAGGGGATGTGGGGGGGAAGGGATGAGGATGATTGCATGGGGATGAAGGGATGACGTGGGAAGGAGATGAGTGAAGGTAAGGGGGAAGAGGGGTGGGAGGGTCGAGAGATCTGATTCAAACGGAGAGGAAGGGGCTGAACATGCATAAATAGGCTTGTCCTGTTTGAAGGTGGAGTTGAGGCGATAGGATTATAATTGCCTCGATTATCGCCTATAATTGAGGCGACAATCTATAATTAACAATTTTTTCCTGAGTATTTCCAAGTGGCGACACCTATTGGACTCATTCGAAACACTGGAAACGGAGGCTGATCGAATGGGCCAATCATGAATCCCTCTAACTTCTTTTGCCAATAAGGTGTCAACGGTGTTAGGTTCAGTGAGAGCTGACTGAAGATTGTGGGAAATGTGGGATGTGTCAGGAAGCACTTCGATACCGGGGTGGAAACCATGTGTGAACCCATTGATAAGAAAGTGAACGAACTGCCTATCTGGGTGGTTTTTTTAGTGCTGTGGCCAGAGCATTTACCTTAATAGGTGTGCCAAGATGCTGTGCTAGTCAGTCTGCTGGTTTGGTTGGATTGTGGGGGCAGGTGCTCCTGGCGTGGGCACCTCCGCAGAAGGAGCAAGCATGTAGGAGGCGGCAGTTGGAGAGACTACAGCCGAGGTCATTGAAGTTGTTACACAACATCCTGCCGCCCTGATAAACGGGGAAGGCCTATCCTCTGTCAGCCCCTTTTGGCAAGGGGACATTAACTGATGAAAGTATGTCTGCGGGTTTAGGGATGATGGAGGGAGGTGGTGCGGCGGGTGACAGTCTGTTAAAGACTGAGGTGCCGTGTGAGGAAGAGGAACGTGAGCGAGATTGGGGAACTGAGACTGTGCATGCTATGGCTGGGTGGGAGGGGGCTCCGCAGAACTCACAAGAGAGTGATGTGCGGGCTGTGAAAATGCGGCAGTAAAGCTCAGAATCAAGGGCACCCCAATATGTTCCCTGGTTGAGCTGTAAAATCCTGCCAGCTGCCTGGTTAGCAAAGTGGACATGGTAAGTATAAAACCCGTTCCCTCCGAAACGTAAGGCCATGTCGAGCACTATTGATAAATAATCGTCCAGCTCAACCCTACGGGCAGGGAAGGCTGAACAAATGATGTCACGGTACAGGGAAAATGCTAGGGTGAATTCTGACGAGGTTAATTCCTTGGTTCAGGAAGGTGCTGGTTGGCGAAGCTGGACTGGACCGAGAATAGTTTGCATCTCTCTAGGCTGGGTGGTGTTGATGATGGGGGGGTGGAGGAGCTGGGCTAGATCTACATAATAACCTGGGAGAATCTGTTGCCGTAATGTGGGAGAAACGGGAGAAGGACGATGCATGGATGAGGCTGGTTGAGTAGGAGGAGCGGCTGTGGATAAAGTGTAATTAGAAAAAACATTTGGGTGTTGGGGAAGGTAGGGGTTAGGGATGGGGTAGGGAGGGGGAAAGGATAGATGAGTAGGAAGAATACTGGGAGGCTGAGAACCAATAATTTGTTGAATTTGTGGTGGGGCCCCTGATGAAACTGGACATGGCTGTTGAGCTGCAGTGGAAGCCATGGTGGGATGGGGCAGAACAGAAGCCGTACTGAAAGGCACGGCTGAGGGAAGAGTAGAGGAAGGGATGAAGGGATGTGTGTGCACGGGGATTTTGTGAAGCCTGCTGAGACAGGGAAGAAAAGAGGGCATTAGAAAGTATAGGAACAGAGGAAGCAGGCACGAGGGGTGATACGACCTCCCCCCCGCAAGGGGGGGCTAATGGAGCCGGTGGTGGTCTTTGAGACGGTGCAGGCTCGGTGTTGTCGCGGGTGCTGGCGCTTCCGGTGATTGGCTCTGGTGAGGAAGCAGGAAGTGCGAGAGGCGATGGTGGATTGTTGACGGAGGTTGAGTAGAGATGAAATAATGTTGCTTTATTGTCGCTGCGGAGGAACGGGATGCCTTTTTCCTCGAAGGGCTCGTTGGAGGCTGGCGACGGTCCAGTCCTTGATATTTAGTGGTGGACGCGGAGACGGCCGGGACGAGGAGGAGGGAGCGCCGCGGATGCAAAGGTTTGAAACTCTGTTGGAGCTTGATGGTGACTGATGTTGTGAACTAAGCAAGCGATGGGTCTTGCGGCTCTGTTTTTTACGGCCCTAGCTGGAGGTCCGTGATGACGGATGAGAGGAGGCGTCGGATCTACCTGGAGTCGGGGAGATCACGTTTGGTGATCTTGAGGGGAGAAGTTGGCGTGGCTGCGGAACTCTAACGACTGAACGCAGTCTGCCCGATCTGGATGTTTGGCTGCGATGCGGTTGCTCTTCCCCGCCTGGATAACTGGACCCGGTAGAGTCGTCAAACAATTCTTAGTCTGATTTTGGCGCGTTAATTTGGACTTCTGAATCCATCATAATAAGTCTTGATTACTGACTAATTTAATCGTAGTTGGTGCGTGCTACGCGATCGGTTTGAAGTCGAGAGATCTGATTCAAACGGAGAGGAAGGGGCTGAACATGCATAAATAGGCTTGTCCTGATTGAAGGTGGAGTTGAGGCGTGGTCCTGTTCCCGAACCTAAGTTAACTTATTAACTTCATTTGTTACAGTCAAGACGTGAAGCATCAGTATTTCTCCATGGATCATCCAAATGGAGCTCAGCTTGACCTCCTTGTTGTCATGGTTCGGGCTTATGCTGATTCGGAACTGGGCCATCTGGTGCTCTAGTCATTTCGGCAGGGCCAGCAGCTGCAGCGGCACCAGACGCAGCAAGTCCATCTTCATGATCGGTGTCTTCGTTTTCCCGATCAATATTCCCCAAATCAGCGCCATCAATATTGCTGTCTGATGTATGAACATCTTTGCTCTCCTCCTCCTCGCCAGATGCATCTACCTCGAAACTCATATCAAGACCGATTTTGTCCATAATAAAAAAAATAAAAAAAAACACTAGTTAAAAGGCGGTTGAACCCATTGCAAGCAGCGCAGCACATTCAATTGAAATCAGGCTGATTTCAGAGCAAAATCTGGGTGATCTAAGTCACATTATTTTCTAGCTTTCCTTCAGATTTTTACGCAACTAGGAATAATTTCTGACATAGAAAAAAAGAATCTTTATACAATGAATTTTTCTGTGTATTCAATTAAAGTTTGACCAAGTTGAAAATCAATATATTTCCAGTTTAAAGAATCTGCTGCTACCGTCAGGTACCACTGCACACCTTCATAGGTTCACTGGAGTCCATGCATCGACAGGTCAAAGCTGTTTTGGCGGCAAAATGGGATCTACACGATATTAGGCAGGTTGGCGTAATATTGCAGCTGATCAATGTATACTCTTCCAAAAAAGACACTATACATTTTTTTTGCATCAATTTATTATACATGAAATGTTTTGACAAATGTGGAAAATATATTGAAAAGAAAGTGTTATCAATAATTCAATATTTGTATAGTTTCTTTTTTGGAAGAGTATTTTATCATTAATAGATGCAATTTTTTTATCATCAGCATGAAAAACAGGGAAAAATAGGAATTTGCTTGGAAAATAGGAGTAATCAAATAGGGAAAAAAATGAGAATTTGACACCCCCTGTATTTTAACAGACTTAAGACAGACATTTTTTTAGTAGGCCAGTTGGCAATCAACCCAGGAATTAAATGATGCAATTTTACAGGGTCCATGTGAAAAAGAGCCTTTACTGCATCTGTGAAGTATTCTTGGAATTAAACCTGCTGCTGGGATATGACTTTCCTCTGGGAAGGGGAAAAGTGGTCATTTTGGCAATGACTTCCGCAGTGCTCGCAGTACTTCCAGTCGGGCATTGTCTTTTCCAGGTAAAGCAGAACTTCAGTAGACAAACTTTTGCGGTGACAGAAATATTGAAGACGTTCAAGTAGAAAGTAAATATTAACCCAGTGAGAGAGCTGCTGGGCTCCTCTCCGGGTCGATGTGGTCAGTGGCTGAAATCCATCTGCTCTGCACACTTGTATTTGCAGGATTTCATATGGTCCTTTGCGAGCAAATCAAATCCAGATTATTCTAAAATGCTTATCCTCTCTCTGCCACACCAGCTTGGAGATTTAAAGAGCCGAAAGCACAAGTTATCATTAAGATGGAGGTCTTTGTTAAGGGTGGCGGAGTGTGGGGAAATAAATTAATCATAATTATAGACCTCAACATGTTCCCACTGATGCAATTAAATGATGCTGACCAGTGTTCTGTGACGCTTATCACATTTTTTTTCTGTGAACATGCAGTCCTTCAACTTGCAGAGAAAATACTGTTTGCAGTTTTTCTGTTTGCATGCCTTAAGATCTGAAGACACTGCCTCGAGGGGAATCATGGGTAGACCAGGCAGGGCGAAGATCAAAAAATTGGATGAAGTGATGGTCATACTCCAGAGCCACTGCTCACAGACACTCCTTGGCACTGCTGGGATCACCTCTGGCCTATTCTGCTGTCATAGAACCAGTGGCACAACAGCTCGATGAGGGGGCACACACAGAGAAAAATTTTGCATTCATTTTGTTGACTGGGGGTAGGCTTTTTTTTTTTTTTGCGGGGGGGGGCGGTGAGCAAAATACCCCCTGGCAACACCAATGCATAGAACGGTTGCCACTGAATTCAAAAGCAAACTGGGAATAAAGACACCATAAGGCTTATTCAATTAATTGTCCATATTCATAAAAAAGATGTTCTACGGATATAAATATAGTCATTAAAGCAAATTCATTGATTCCTTTATTGACAAGTGTATAAATCAACTCCATTAAAATTTTCAAGCCACAACTTTCCCTTTTTGATGCTTAAAAAAAAAACTCTGGGCTGCTCAGCAATGGTGCAAAGCAGCCTCCAAGCTCCCAGACAGAGTCATATACAATTAAATAAAAAACCAGGCATAAGTTGTTTTAGATTCAACCCAACCGACAGCCTCCAAGGGCCATGCAATATCTGGGGCAACTGCTGATCCTGGGTAAGATGAAATAAGCCAAGCCTCAAAGCACTGCCTGCAAGCAAAGAAAGCTGTTGGTTTACACAGGAGTCGTCTGTAAGGTCTCTGCAATCTTCTCTCAGCAAATAAATTAATGAACAGAATTAATGGGAATAAAATCATTCAAGCAATATATACTTGTGGCGCCAAGCCATGGTAGTGAGATGTACTTCTCATAAACTGATTTTTCTGGTGTGAATAATTCTTCCACAAGCATAGAACGTGGAGGTGAACACTGGAAATTTCTTTTAAAGAAATCCTATCGATTTTAGTCTGAACAATATACCATTAAGCCTGCTTCACACTGCAAGAAGTGTCATTTAATATGTTTCAAGAAAAACAGAGGAGGACTTGTGACAAAAACATTGTCTTACCAGTGCAATTGCACACTCAAACATTCATACAATTCCAACTAACAATGAGCATCACCTGACATGTCACAGATACAAAACAGAAAGGTTATTGTCTCTCATGGCTTTTTAACTCTGCCAAATCGCATGAAACAATGTGAAGAATTCATTGCAAGCAGTGCAAGATTCAACTTTTAAAGGGAACAGTAAAATTTTTGCTGGGTGGCCGAAGCATTTTCATTTTATCACTTGGCATTTGCCAGTGCGAAGTGCTGTGTCCGCATAATGCAAGGTTTTCAATTCAGAATTATTGTGAATAAAAAATTACAACATATCCTTACAAAATTGAGGGATTCCCAAGTAAGGCCTTTATACTGCAATGTCCAACCAAAGTATGAGAACAATTGTGTTCCTGTATGTGTGTGTTACTGGGCAGATTTTTAAAAAAAAATTCTATTGGATCAGTTTTTTGTGAGAAGTGTTATGGCCCCAATTTGTTATTACAATTACGACAGCAAGGGATGTCAGACAACTTTAAAAACTTAAACAAAGGTAACCAACAACAAACTACTCTACTGACCAAGATTGTTAAATACAAGAACAAAAATATTGACAGTCCCTTTGGTTGGGTTGCTTGGTGATGTCCTGGGTGAGGAAAATGCTCCAACACAGGCAAAAATCCACAAAAGAAAACTTCACAGGTCCTGAACAGAAATGACAGGTCTGGTCACATGTATCCTTCTCCTTGCAATTTCTCCTGCTCCTTTACTGTCTTAATTTTACTCGTTATATACTCTTTTGCAGACCCCTCCCACCTTTTAGGCTTTTTTCAATATTTTTCTCTGGGACTTGTCCCAGGAATGCCTAAAACATGCCCAAACCTATCTCCAGTCTGGGCTCAACAAAAAAAAGGTAAATACTCTATTCACATTACACCTCCATTGCAAAAAGTGACGCATAAAGGCAAAACCATTTTGTACTGAAAAGAAAAATTAAGTGGAGACTTGTCTATATATTCATGTAATACAATATTCCAAAAAACGCGTGATATATATACATACTCAACCACGGGATAAGCAATCAGCAATTACATTGTCAGTACCCTTTACATGCTTAATGTCCAAGTCAAACTCCTGTAAAATCAAACTCCAATTCAACAATCTCCGGTTCTTGTTTTTCATCTTACTCAAAAACATTAACGGATTGTGGTCAATGTACACAATCATTGGCTTTTGCCCTGTACAAACATATACATCACAGTGTCGTAAAGATAGAACCAGAGCAGTTTGAGCCCTGGCGTACCCACTGGCAGGGGTCGGCAGCTTTTTCAGAGTAGCGCACAATTGGCTATCGCGCTACAGGGTTTCAAATTGGGAAGGGACTGCCGGATTTGGGTATACAATAACAGCTTTGTTCATTGCTCCAGCGCCTCCTGTTGGCCAGACGGGCGCTCGTCAGGAAGACTCCGGGTTGGTTCATGTTCAGGTATCCCCCGCCCTAGTTCTGAACTTGCGAAGATTCAACCAATGAGTGTATAATAATCAGTGGCAGACAGGCACGTGCTTCGGAGGAGAGCCGTGAACTGTCTCACTATCCTGAGTTGGCAGCAAGGGGTCGCATACGAGCAAGCTTTGTACATAGTTCCCCAATTGGGCATTCTTGATTCGGGTGGGATTGGAGATGCCAAATTTAAAAAAAAAAAAGAAAGATAGAGCTGTTGCCTCTGGTTCTTTCTCTATTGTGGAATAGTTCCTTTGGTGGCGATTGAACTTCCTGGAGAAGTATGCCACGGGATGCTCAATGTCAGAGTCACTTCTCTGTAGGAGCACAGATCCACAAGCTTGGTCGCTAGCATCGACCGCAATGGAGAATAGTTTGTTGAAGTCACGAGATTTGCGCACGGGGAAGTGACACAGCAGAGACTTCAGGCGATCGAAGGCTCTCTGGCATGCATCATCCCAAGTGAACTTTACGCCTTTCTTCAGTTGGTTAGTGAGACTGAGAGCAATCTCAGCAAAGTTCTTGCAGAACTTGCGGTAGTACCCGATCATTCCAAGGAAGCGGCGTAAAGCTTTTTTGTTGTCAGGAACTGGAAAGTCCATGATGGCTTGGACTTTAGCATTTATGTGTGCCACCTTACCCTGGCCTATGACGTAGCCAAGGTAGGTGACAGTAGCACAACCAAAGTCACTCTTGTTCCGGTTAACAGTCAGGTTAGCCTGGGTCAGGCGCTGGAACAACGTCTCTACATCTTTTAGATGTTCTTCCCAGGAGTCACTCCATGTGATCAGGTCATCGATGTATGCACACGTGTTTAGCAAACCGGCAATTGTAGACTATCATCCTTTGGAACGTGGCTGGGGCATTTTTCATGCCAAAGGATAGGACTTCATACTGGTACAACCCAGATGGTGTGGCAAAAGCAGAGATGCTCTTGGCCATCTCAGTTAAAGGCACACACCAATAACCCTTCAATAAATCAATCTTGGTCAGAAACTTTGTATTGATAGAGTAGGGCAAGCAATCATCAATCCTAGGTATTGGAAACACATCAGTTCTAGTTACAGCATTGACTTTGCGATAATCTGTACAGAATCTAGTACTTCCATCAGGTTTTGGAACTAGCACACAGGTTGAACTCCAATCTGAGTTGGCAGGTCTGATAATATCATGTTCTAAAATGTACTCAACCTCTTTCTCAGCAATCTTTCTCTTTTTATGATTCATCCGGTATGGATGCTGTTTTATTGGTTTGGCATCACCAACATCTACATCATGAGTGGCTATAGAAACTCTCTTTGGAACATCAAGAAACAGATCCTCATATTCCTTGATCAACCTCTAAAACTGATCTCTCTGCGAGGGTTCTAAGTGCTGGAGTTTTACATCAAGATTTTGCAACACTTAATAGTTTGACAATTTACATCAAAGAACTTCAGCTTTAATTCTAGGTTCACCATCATGAAACTCTCCCTCATCTTCACAAATTTCGGCCATTGGAGGATCTGAAGTGACAGCTGCAGTACAAGCATTTCTGTCATGATAAGGCTTCAGCATCTTAATGTGACACAACTGTTTTGGCTTTCTCCTATCTGGAGTCTTTACAATGTAATTGAGATCATTGAGTTTTGTCAGAATTTCATAAGGACCATGAAATCTAGCCTGCAATGGATTGGACTGCAAAGGAAACAACACAAGGACCTTGTCTCCTGGTTTAAACTCAGGGCTTCTAGCCTTATGATCATACCAAGTTTTCATTTATCCCTGACTTGATTTCAAGTTCTCTTTTGCTAGGTCACATGCTGCACGCAATCTGCCCTTGAACTTGCTAACATAGTCTAACAGACTGATGTGCGGCTCTTCCTCTTGCCATTGTTCACTCAACAATAGCAAAGGTCTTCTCCCTTCATGGCCAAACACTAGCTCAAATGGACTGAATCCAGTAGACTCCTCCACTGCTTCTCTAGCTGCAAACAGCAAATGAACACCTTCATCCCAGTATTTCTCATAGTCATGACAATTAGTCCTCATCATTGTCTTGAGAGTGGAATGAAACCGCTCCAAGGCACCCTGACTTTCTGGATGATAGGCACTAGAAGGAATCTGCTTTTCACCTAGTTCATACATAACCTGCTGAAACAATCTGGAAATGAAATTGCTGCCTTGGTCTGACAATTTCCCTGGGAAGGCCAAACAACATGAAGAACTTTATCAAAGCCTTTGAGATTGCAGTTGCCTTGATGTTGCGTAGAGGTATGGCTTCAGGGAATGTGGTAGATGCACACGATTGTCAACAAGTACTGATTTCCAGATCGAGTCTTGGGTAATGGACCAACACAATCAACAATGACCTTAGAGAACGGCTCCCCAAATGCTGGGATAGGCTGCAATGGAGCTACAGGTGGGTCTAACTGGTGTTTTCCAACTACCTGACAAGTGTGACAGGTTTTGCAAAAGTTGGAAACGTCTTTCCGAAGCCCAGGCCAGAAGAAGTGTTTCATGATCTTATCAACAGTCTTGTTAACACCAAGATTACCTCCTAAAGGTAAACTATGAGCCATTGTTAAGATCTCATTCCTGTAGACCTTCGGATTTAGACCAACTATTTGCTTGACCACTGCCCAATCTGCATTTGCAGGGATATCAGGAGGGCGCCACTTTCGCATCAACACACCATCCTTGAGATGATACCCAACTGGAACTGCGTCTATTTCTTTATCAGGAAGGGCTCTCCTCTTTAGTACACAAATTTCAGGATCATTGGTTTGCTCCTCAATCAATCGCTTTCTGGACAGAGACAAGTCTCCAGACACATCAGAATCACCAGACCCATCCGGCTGGCTGAATAGAGAACTGATAAAAGTATCTGATAAGTCCTCAAACGGAGAAACCATTGTAGGCCGAACAGAGTCATAAGGCGAACCTCCTGAGTCATGACTATTCAATGTACTGGACGGCACCACAACATCATCTTCTTCAGCCTTCTTGGCCATAGCACGAGTCACTGCGCAAGAAGGATACAGAGATGGGTCCTCATCCCCATTTTCAGTGCTCGGCTGTGAAGTAAGATGTACAGGGGGAACTACTTTGCCCCCAGCCAGGTCATTGCCTAGCAACAGAGAAACACCCTTTATAGGTAGACTTGACATAAGTCCCACCTTTACCTGTTCTGTAACTAAATCTGACTTCAAGAATATAGAGCGCAGGGGTACAGATACAGTCCTCCCTTCAATACCTTGTACAAGTATGAAATCCCCAGAAGTGGTCTCATCACGTAACTCCAAGGAGTCCATCAACAAAAGTGACTGAGAAGCTCCGGTATCCCTTAGGATACATATGGGGACAGGAGTAATATGTTCATTCAGAGCCACAAATCCCTCTGACACAAATGGAAGAAATTCCTCCCTCACAAAGTCAGCAGTATCAGGCTTTTTAGCCCCACAAGAAGCAAGCAATTTAGCAGATCGGTTATCTACTACAGGGGTTTCTAACCTTGTTTTCACAAACAATTAGTTAAATTGGCTAATAATGAAATGTCTAAACTTCACACGTGGTTTAATGTAAACAAATTATCACTAAATCTTACAAAGACCAAATTTATGATATTTGGGAAAAAGGCCTAAAGGACGACAGACTTAAAAGTAAATGGTATCAGCATTGAAAGGGTAAACGAATATAAAGTCTTGGGAGTTATGATAGATAATCTCTTAAGCTGGAAACCACATGTAAATTTAGTTCAAAGAAAGTTAGCTAAAAGTGTGTGCATTCTTTGGAAAATGCAGAAACTATTAAACCTCAAGTCTCTTAAAATAGTCTATTCAGCCCTCATAGCACCCCACTTACATTACTGCACTGAAGTATGGGGTCATACTTACAAAAATACTATAGAACCTTTATTCAAACTTCAAAAAAAGGCCCTTAGAATTATTCATTGCGTTCCGTATGGAACTCATACAAATGATTTGTTTATTAAGGCAAAGCGTCTTAAATTACAGGATATAGTAAAATTCAACTCCTTGCAACTTGTCTACTTAGGATATCATAATTGCTTGCCCAAAAATATACAAAACCTATTTCTTCAGCGTGATTGTACTTCTGATGTGTTGAATGCAATGTTATCACAAACAAGTAAGGTCAGAACGACTCGCAGGGGGCACTCCTTATCTGTGGCTGAAGTCAGGGCATGGAATGTACTTGATGATAATATAAGAATGGCAGAGGAGCTGAAGGTCTTCAAATATTTGTTGAAACGTGCATATCTGAGTAACTATAAACATGTTCAATATTGTTAATTCTGTATCTTGTATTTACTGGACGCTTCAGACTATCTGTCCGAAAGACAACTCACAGCACATTATTACTGACAACTGAACCAAAATGGATCTTATAAGCTGGTCATTAAATGCAATCGACAAAATTATTTCTGAGAGGCGGACAGGTTCTGGAGAACCGACATGCCCGGATGGGACATTCCCGGCCGGTTATACCATGGATTCATGGGGAAAGTGGCGTTCGCTGTGTTTGACAGTCCTGGACATCGAGGATGGAGAGGATTTCTAACTGGATTCATGATAGCGGGTCTGCTATCATTGGGGTTTGGACTGCATTTGATTGACCAAAGGATAAAGAAATTCTGGGAAGGCATGGATGATCTATTATTGCTCCCTCTTATCTACTCCAAATTAGCCGGAACAAACCAAATGATCAAGAATGGGGTTTCGGGACAATGTCGCTTTAGATCAAGAGTGCCATTTGAATCTAAGTTATATGAACACTCACCTAATTGTAATCTATAATTCTCATGACATCCATAAATTTAACGATCTTACTTTCTGACGTTTAAAACGTAGCGCACATGGACATTAGCTCTGCTGTGATTTATAATCCTTATGATATCTTAACCATCATCAAACTGTTTTTCTGGAAGCTGGGGGCGGGACTCTGATTAGCGATTTCGCTTCCCCCGCGACCCTTTCGGTCATGATACGTGTTGTGTTGAAATTGTCATGAAATGATTCTACAATCATGCCGAAATAAAAAGGAAAAAAAAAGAAAAGAAATCCAGGAGAAGGGGTTGCCAAGCTGGGGTGCAAGTAAAGAGACAATCTCTCTGGGCTGATTGTCCGTGGTCCAGTCGCCATGTACGAGTTCAGTGGTTGAGGCCGGTTTTTCTCCAGGACTTGACTGGACGCCCTGCTGTTATCATGGATCTATTCACCCGTCGCACGGTTTCCCCATCACCGCAACAGCCATTTGCTATCAGTGCCGCTATAATCAGCTATGGATACAGCTGAGCTGTCACTGCCAATCCTAATGGCATTACTGAACGCCCATTCGATCTCCAACAAATCCCTCACTCCATACAAACTTTTTGTGAGTGAAAAAATGGAGTTTATATTCCTTGTTGAAACTTGGCAAATGGATAAGGAGTTTTTCCACCTGAAGAAACTCTGTCTCCCTAGCTGCTTGGTCATCGGGACGCCTTGCTTTGAATGCTGTGGCGGGGGACTCACTGCTGGGTACCGTGACAGCCACTTGTGCAGTCTGGTAAATTCTGAACTTTTCTCCTCCTCCGAGTTGCATGTGATAAAGGTTGGGACTCTTAACTCTTTTTATTGTGTGTTAATTTACCATCCTCCTGGCCCTATGGGTCTCTCTCTCACGGACTTCACAGAATTTTTATCGTCAATTATTATACTGGAGACGGTTTTAATCATTGTGATTTTAACATTCACGTTGATGATGATAATTGTAGCATAGCCACTGACTTTTTATTCATCACTGATTCTTTTAATTTCACATGTCTCCGGACACACTCACATCAGAGGCCATTCTCTGGACCTTGTTTTCTCACTGGGCTTAAAGGAATCATTCTACTGAAACGGCTTTAATTCGAGTTACCATTGATATAATATGGCAGGTGACGCTGGTAAACACCAAATCTTGGTTTTATTGGACCTCTCATCAGCTGTCAATACCGTGGGACCATGGTATTACGATTAACAGGCTCAATGAGATTGGGTTATCTAACAGTGTTTTAAAATGGTTTGAGTCTTCTCACAGGTAGAACTTTTAATGCGCTTGCGAACCAGAGATATTCTGACACGGCACGCCTGACTTGTGGGGTACTACAGGGCTCAGTTTTAGGGCCAATCCTGTTTTTATTGTACAAACCCAAAACCAGTGAAGTTGGCACGTCATGTAAATCGTAAATAAAAACAGAATACAATGATTTGCAAATCCTTTTCAACTTATATTCAATTGAATACACTGCAAAGACATGATGTTTAATGTTCAAACTGAGAAACTTTTTTTTTTTTTTCAAATAATCATATAACTTAGAATTTAAAGGCAGCAACACATTGCAAACAAGTTGGCACAGGGGCCCTTTACCACTGTGCTACATCACCTTTCCTTTTAATGACACTCAGTAAACATTTGGGAACTGAGGAGACCAATTTTTGAAGCTTTTCCGGTGGAACTCTTTCCCATTCTTGCTTGATGTACAGCTTAAAGTTGTTCAACAGTCCGGTGTCTCCATTGTCGTATTTTACGCTTCATAATGCGCCATACATTTTCAATGGGAGACAGGTCTGGACTACAGGCAGGCCAGTCTAGTACCTGCACTCTTACTACGATGCCATGCTGTTGTAACACATGCAGAATGTGGCTTGGCATCGTCTTGCTGAAATAAGCAGGGGCGTCCATGAAAAAGACGTTGCTTGGATGGCAACACATGTTGCTCCAAAACCTGTGTGTACCTTTCAGAATTAATGGTGCCTTCACATATGTGTAAGTTGCCCATTCCTTGGGCACTAATACACCCCCATACCATCACAGATGCTGGCTTTTGAACTTTGCGCCTATAACAGTCTGGATGGTTCTTTCCCTCTTTGGTCCGGAGGACACGACGTCCACAGTTTCCAAAAACAATTTGAAATGTGGACTCGTCAGACCACAGAACACTTTTCCACTTTGCATCAGTCCATCTTAGATGAGCTTGGGCCCAGCGGAGCCGGCGGCGTTTCTGGGTGCTGTTGATAAATGGCTTTCGCTTTGCATTGTAGAGTTTGAACTTGCACTTGCAGATGTAGCGACGAACTGTAGTTACTGACAGTGGTTTTCTGAAGTGTTCCTGAGCCCATGTGGTGATGTCCTTTACACACTGATGTCAGTTTTTGATGCAGTACCGCCTGAGGGATCGAAGGTCACGGGCATTCAATGTTGGTTTTCGGCCTTGTCGCTTACATGCAGTGATTTCTCCAGATCTCTGAACCTTTTGATGATATTACGGACCGTAGATGATGAAATCCCTAAATTTCTTGCAATAGCTCATTGAGGAATGTTGTTTTTAAACTGTTCGACAATCAGCTCACACATTTGTTCACTAAGTGGTGACCCTCACCCCATCCTTGTTTGTGAATGACTGAGCATTTCAGGGAAGCTGCTTTTATACCCAATCATGGCACCCACCTGTTCCCAATTAGCCCGTTAACCTGTGGGATGTTCCAAATAAGTGTTTGATGAGCATTCCTCAACTCTGTCTCTTTTGCCACTCGTGCCAGCTTTTTTGAAACATGTTGCAGGCATCAAATTCGAAATGAGCTAATATTTGCAAACAATTACAAAGTTTACCTGTTCGAACATTAAGTAACTCGTCTTTGCAGTGAATTCAATTGAATATAGGTTGAAAAGGATTTGCAAATCATTGTATTCCATTTTATTTACGATTTACACAACGTGCCAACTTCACTGGTTTTGGGTTTTGTATTTACTTCCTCTGGGGCAGATACGGCCAATTCCGGATGTTTCCTATCATTTCTATGCAGATGATATTCAGTTATACTGCTCCTTAAAGGACTCTGAGCTCCATAAACTGTCTGCCTAAATTTACTGCTTGTCTAGCATCAAGCGGTGGTTAAGTCACAACTTCCTCCAGCTAAACTCCGAAAAAATGGAGACTAATTATTGCACCAGAAAGCCACATTCCCCGTATACGACACCATATCGGTACCCTAGGCTCGTCCATACAGTCGAGTCTTCGGAATCTCGGTGTAATCTTTGATTCAGCCATTACTTTGGACATGTAAACATGTAAAAAAAAAAAACTAATTGGAAGCTGCTTTTTCCAGCTGAGAAACATATCTAAATTGAGACCCCTCATGTCAAGGGCTGAACTTGAGATGATTATTCTTGCTTTTATTTCTTTTCATTTGGATTATTGTCACAGCCCTTTTACTTGTCTGACCCAGAAAGACCTTCATCGTCTCCAGGTTGACCGGAATTCTGCTGCCAGACTTTTAACCCGCACCAGTAAGAGAGCCCACATCACACCTGTTTTAGCAGAATTACATTGGCTTCCAGTACATCTTAAGTTTCATTAAAAAATGAGAGCTCTGAATGGGCAAGCCCCTGCCTAGAACTCCGAGCTGCTGAAAGTGCACAACCACACGCTCTCTCTCAGGTCATCCAGTCAATGCCTGCTGGTCATCCCCATCACCCGCTTTAAAACAAGAGGGGATCGGGCCTTTCAAGCTGTAGCCCCGAGACTATAGAAAGCACTGCCACTTTCTCTTCGCACTGTTTAGTCCTTTAAAAAGCAACATTAGACTTTGGCGTTTTGGCAGGTTTTTAGTTAAGTTATGGCTTCAACTGAATTTGTTTTTATTTCATTTTATCTCGTTTCTCATTTTTACTTTTACTCGCTATTCACGTTTTTGTATGTGTCATTTGTAAATTGTATGTCATTTAGAGGAATACTGGGATCCCAGAGCAGGCAGGGAGAGAAAGTTGGGTGACTGTAGGTCAACAGCGCAGGAAAGGGCATTCAGGCCGTACAGTGACAGCTTCTCTAGTCGTTGAGGTGTCCAACCGATTCCAGCCCTTGCAGGAACTCAACTTGGCCCCAGAGCATAAGGATGCTGATGAGCAGCAGGGCACCCTGCTGGCCTCTTCCCCTCAGTCTCAAAGAGAGTTATTGATAGTAGGGGACTCAATACTTAGAAGAATAGATAGCTTAGTCTGTTCGCGCAACAAGGAGTCTCGTACGGTGTGTTGCCTGCCTAGTGCCCAGGTAGGAGACCTCCTGGAGCATGCGGAAAAGCTCCTGGCCGGAGTGGGGAGGGATCCACTTGTCATAGTCCATGTTGGGGCAAATGACATAGGTAAGAGTAGGTTTGAGGTTCTGCACGGCAAATTTGTGGAATTAGCTGAGAAGCTGAGGATCAGATCCTCAACAGTAATGTTCTCCAGTATTCTACCGGTACAATGTGCAAGCAGAAGAAAGCAGAATTATATCTGGAGGTTTTACATGTGGCTACGAACCTGGTGTAAGAAAGAGGGGTACAGGTTTATGAGGCACTGGATCTTTTTCTGTGACAGGTATGACCGGTTAAAGCCTGACAGGCTGCACCTGAACCAGAGGGGTACCTTTGCACTGGGCCAGCATATGTTGAGGGTAGCACAGGATTATTTAAACTAGGGACTTGGGGGGGCAGGGAGGTTATTGAGTGTTACACGCAGGGAAATGCAGACTGCCCCAATGGAAGCTGACGGCCTAACATGCACTATCGATGATTTACTTTTAAAGCAACAAAGCATAGTGGGGGGCTTGAAGCAGCGGCCACATGGGAAATCAAGGGGGAAGAGCATAAGTAAAAACCTGAAATGTTTTTATTTTAATGCAAGAAGCATAAAAAATAAATTTCCAGAACTTGAGGCTGTAATGATTAGTGAGGGCTATGACATAGTTGGGATTACAGAGATATGGCTAACTGAAGAGGATGGAGATGAATATAAAATAGAAGGTTATAAGCTCTTTAAGGAAGGATAGATGTAATAGGTGAGGAGGGGGCGTAGCAATTTATGTGAACGAAAAGAAATGTACAGGAAATTCCCGAAATTGAACATTCCCTGTCCTGTGAAGATATCTGGGTCAGGCTCATTGGCAAACACGAGACAGGCTTAAACATAGGAGTGTGTACTGTCCAAAGCTGGTGGTCGATAGCAATCAATTAAATGCTTTTTAGGAGAATTACGCTAGCTTGTAGAGGTGGAGGGACCATTATTATGGGAGACTTAAATTATCCTTGTATCAATTGGGAAATGGTGAAAGGACAGGGTAGGGGGGAGGAAGAATTTCTAGATGTTATAAATGATAATTTCTTGGTGCAGTATGTTAATAAACCTACCAGAGAGAAGGCAATTTTAGACTTAGTGCTCTGTAATGACCCTGATAGAATTAGCAATGTTGAGGTACGGGAGCCACTTGGGACAAGTGATCACTCTGCTGTTAATTTTGATGTTTCATGGGAAGTTAAAAAGGTGCATTCAAAAACAAAAATTTTCAATTTTAGGCGAGCAAACTTTGACAGGATGTGCTCATATCTAAGCTAAATAGAATGGGAGACACTCCTGGACAGTGAGTCTGTAAATGAGATGAGGGAAAGATTTAAGGCGGTTTCAATTGAATCACAATGCAGTTTTACTCCAGTTTTTACTTACAAAGGTGTCCAAAAGTAAGCTGAAAAAGCAGAATCCTCAGTGGATGACCAAAAGTATTCGTAGGATTTTGAGGGAAAAGAGGAATCTTTATCAGATGTACATAAAGGATAACAATGAGAACACTGAATACTGTTAAAATGCTGGCTGTGGTCAAAAAAGAGCTTTGGAATGCTAGAAGACTGTATGAAAGACAAATTGCAGAGGGGGCAAAAACTAACCCTAAGCGCTTCTTTCAGAACTGTAGCAGAAAAGGGAAAGTTAAAGAGCAGGTTAAGTGCATAAAGAAAAATAGGCGTCCAATGCACAGAATACCCCTCAGCCCGATGTCGAAGTTTTCGGAGACGCCCACCCGCCCTCCGCCCGCCCAACCGCACCAAGGATAGAAATACCCCATCAGCCTTGAGGGCTGAGGGGTAATAAAAAACAGATTGCTGCTATATGGTAACAAGGATATTGTGGATGCCTTAAACAGTTACTTTGTCGAGAATTTTACCCCAGAGGGGGTCTTTATTTGGCCAGAGGGCATGTTAAATGCCCAAAATTATTTAGCGGAAATTGAGGTTCGGGATAACGAAGTATTAGACAAGTTGCAAAAACTAAAGGCAGATAAAGCGGCGGGTCCTGATGGCTTATATCCTAGAGCGCTAAGGGAAGTTGGTTAGATCATCTTTAAGCCGCTATCTGCCATCTTCAGACGGTCTTTAGAAACTGGAGAAATACCAAATGATTGGAAACAGGGCAATATAATACCAATATATAAGAGAGGGGGCCGTACCGAGCCAGGAAATTACTGGCCAGTCAGTTTAACTGCCATTGCGTGCAAAATATTGGAATCTATCATAAGATGAGCTGGACTTATTTCTTGAACTTAGCAGTATTTTGAGGGAAAGCCAACATGGTTCTCGGAAGGGAAGGTCATGCCTGACAAACCTTCTGGAATTTTTTGAAGAGGCCACCAGCACTTACGGCCAGAGCAGGGCTTATGACATCATATACTTGGATTTTCAGAAAGCATTCAATACAGTACCGCATAAGAGACTAATTTTTAAAATGAACTCCATTGGAGTTACAGAAGGTATTCTGAAGTGGATTCAAAACTGGTTACAGGACAGAACACAAAGATTGGTGGTCAGTAGTATCTCATCTGAGCTAGGTATGTTGGGGAGAGGCGTGCCCCAGGGATCGGTGTTGGGACCCCTGCTGTTTCCTCATCTACATTGACCTTGATAGGAATACTGAGAGCAGATTGGTTAAATTTACAGATGAATCTAAATTGGGGGGTTAGGCGAATAGTTTAGGGTGCACTAAAGTGATTCAGGATGATTGAATAGAATCCAGAATTGGGCAGAAGTGTGGCAAATGAAATTTAATCTAACAAAATGTAAAGTTGCACATGTAGGTAATAAAAACATTACGAGATTACTTCATGGTAGGTTTAAAACTGGAATGTGCTGCAGGCGAGAAAAATCTGGGAGTGATTGTTGACCAAACCCTCACAGGTTCTGGCCATTGTGCCGTAGCAGTTAAAAAAAGCTAATCGGATGCTGGGATACATTGCCATAAGTATTGAGTACAAATATAAGGAGGTGATGCTTCTTTTGTACAACACGTTCGTTAGACAACATCTGGAGTATTGTGTACAGTTCCGGGGACCATACTGTAAGAAGGATATAGCGGCTCTAGAGAAAGTTCAGAGAAGAGCCACTAAGCTTATTCCAGGTATAAAAGATGAAAGCTATGAGAAGAGGCTGAAGATCCTTAATCTCTTTAGTCTTAGGAAAAGGAAACTCAGGGGTGATTTGATTGTTAATCCCTTTAACATATTTAAAGACCTCAAAGTGAATTACATAGGATTCCTTCGACTAAGTGTTGTGAGTAGAACTCGGGGTCACAAATGGAAGTTGACCAAAGGTAAATTTAGCACTGATATTCGGAAATATTTCTTCACCCAAAGAGTGATTTCAATGTGGAATAGCTTGCCTGACCATATTGTTGAGGCAGAGACCTTGGGGGTTTTCAAGAGCAGGCTTGACTTAAAGCTAGAAGCCATTGAGTATCTGAAGGGATATATTCACAATAGTGCAAAGAAACTGGAGAGTGTAGTTAGGCGGAAAGGCCTGGTATGTTATGTTATCAAAAGATTCAGAGAAACTGGAAAAAACCTCTGTGCATAAGGGACAAAGCCGAAGACCTTTACTGGATGCTAGTGAATTTCGGGCCCTCAGACGCCACTGCATCACTCACGGGCATGATTCTGTCACTGACATTACTAAAGGTGCCCAGGAACACTTCAAGAAACCACTGTCTAAACGCAGTCCACCGTTCCATCCACAGATGCCACCCAAAACTATCATGCAAAAAGGAAGCCATTGTTCAGCACAATCCAGAAGCGCTGCTGTGTTCTGTGGGCCAAGGCTTATTTAAAATGGACTGTAGCAAAGCGTCCTGTGGTCAGACGAGTCCAAATTTGACATTCTTGCCGGAAATCATGGGCATTGTGTCCTTCGGGCAAAAGAGGAGAAAGACCATCCCTCCTGTTATCAGCGTTCAGTTCAAAAGACAGCATCTCTGATGGTATGGGGATGCATTTATGCATATGTGGGACACGTGCATGTTTTAAAAAGCACCGTGAATGTTGAAAGGTATATAAAGATTTTAGAGCAACATATGCTCCCCTCCAGATGACATCTATTCCAGGGAAGGCCTTGTGTATTTCAGCAGCACAATGCAAAACCACATACTGCAGCTATTACAACATGGCTTCTTAGCAGAAGAGTCCGTGCGCTGAACTGGCCTGCCCGCAGTCCTGATTTCACTGATTGAGAACATTTGGTATATGCAGTATCTCACAAAAGTGAGTACACCCTTCACATTTCGACTATTAATTTAGTATATCTTTTTAAGGGACAACGATACAGAAATGAAAACTGAATATATTCTAGAGTAGTCATTGCACAATAGGTGTAGCAGTGTAGATTTACTGCACTGTCCAAATAACTGAACAAACAGTCACTGTTTCCAAAATGGGTAGCAACGAAAGTGGGTACACTTCACTGTCCACATGCCAAATTGTGTCCATAGTGTCAATATTTAGTGTGACTGCCATTGTTGTCCAGCACTGCCTTGATTCTCTGAGGCATGGAATTCACCAGAGCTGCACAGGTTGTTGCTGGGATCCTCCACTCCTCCATGACAACATCACAGAGCTGGTGGATGTTGGACACCTGCTGCTCCTCCACCTTCCTCTTGAGGATGCCCCACCGGTGCTCAGTAGGATTCAGGTCTGGAGATATACTTGGCCATACCATCACCTTCAGCTTCTTCAGGAAGGCAGTTGTCATCTTGGAGGTGTGTTTCGGGTCGTTATTATGTTGGAAAACAGCCGTGCGGCCCAGTTTCTGAAGGGAGGGCATCATGTTGGATCCATTATTCCAATAATGAAGTGTAGCTCCCCAGGACCAGAAGCACTCGTGCAGCCCCAGACCATGATGCTGTCAGCACCATGTTTCACTGTAGGCAGTACACACTTTTTTTGATACTTCTCACCAGGGCGCCGCTACACATGCTGAATGCCATCTGAGCCAAATAAGTTTATCTTGGTCTCGTCAGACCACTGAACATGGTTCTAGTAGTTCATGTTCTTGGACTGGTTGTCTTCAACAAACTGTTATCGGGCTTTCTTGTGGGCTAGCTTCAGAAGAGGCTTCCATCTTGGCTGACAGCCACGCAGACCAACTTTGCGCAGGGCATGGCGTATGGTCTGAGCACTGACAGGTTGTTATCCCACTGCTACAACCTTGTTAGCAATGCTGCCGGCACTCCTGCGTCTGTTTTCTGAAGCCAACTTGTGCACCTGGCACAGAGCACGAGGACTCAACCTCTTCGGTCGACCCTGACGAGGCCTTTTCCGAGCAGAACTCATCTTGGAAAACTGCTGGATAACCTTGGCCACCGTGCTGTGGCTCAGTTTCATGGTTTCACAGATCTTGTAACTTAGACCATCTTTGTGGAGAGCAACGATTCTCTTTTTCAGATCCTCAGAGAGTTCTTTCCCATGAGGTGCCATGTTGACCGTACAGTGACCAGAATGAGAGCATTGCACCTAAAGCACTATAATTTTACACAACCTCATATGGCCCAGTCGAACAGACAAAAGCATGAACATGCTACACATATTTTACCATGACTACTCTAGAATATATAGAAGTTTCACTTCTGTAGCATTGTCCCTTGAAAAGATATAATTAATTAATTGTCAAAATGTGAGGGGTGTACTCACTCTTGTGAGATACTGTAATTATATGAAAAGTCCATCAAAGGAGACTCAAAACTCTCCTGCAACTGGAAGCCTGTTTTAAACAAGATTTGGATCAAATTCCAATGGCTAAACTCAAGAAACTTGTCTCCTCAATGTCCAGACACCTCCACTCTGTGTTAAAAAGAGGAGGGGATGCTAAACCGTGGTAAACAGGCCCCTGTTCCAACTTCTTTGAGAACTGTAGCCGCCATAAAATTTGACATGAGCTCATTTTGTGGATAAAATTGTAAAATTTTATCTCTACATTTCCTATGTTATCGTTGTTCTATTGTGAATAAAATACTGGCTGGTGAGATTTGAAAGTGATTGCGTTTTGATTTTATTCACAATTTACTCTTTGTCCCATTTTTGGAAATGGGGTTGTAAAATAAAAAATAAAAACGTGAATTGAGTTAAAACAGTTTTGTCAATCTATGTCTAAAATCCGTGTTGAATTATCATCTCCGCGCTTCTGAAAAAGCGAGATCTTGTAATACAGTTCGGCGTCGGTCCGTCCAAAGTAGTAACTCTTCCTAGCCCGTTAGACCAATCAACTTGAAACTATGGTGTGTGTGTGTGTGTGTAAGGTAGTGACACAGAGGGGTGCACAACATGTCTAGAATTTAAATTCATTTCTTCTTCTGGCCACCAGGGCCCTTTTTGTGAAAATTGAAAAATGGCCATAAGTTCCGTATGCATTTCGCTGGGATGCTCAAATTTTTATGGAATTTTTTTGTTACTGCAACAGGCAGATTATCATTTGTACACCAGAATGCCAGTTCAGTGAATTGCCCTGTGACACATTGCCATTTCTCCCATAACATTCATTGCGGAGCGCAGAGATTCGCGATGGCGCGCCATTCACATAAGTCTGGTTCATTATGTATTGAGGAAAAGCTTTCTCAAAGAAGCGGAAGGCACTGACAAAAGCAGTGGGAGGCAAAAACAGCGAACAGCAGCAAGCAGAGGGGGATATTGGTTTTTTTAAGCAATATTTCAAAGTTTACTAAAGTAAATGATATGAACACTTGAGACTTGTGGACATGAGGACATTGTTGAAAATAACAGCACCAATGATGGACGCAACAATACTATTAGCGCAATAGCAAGCACCCAGCCCCAGGCGAAAAAGCACTCATTTAATTCAAATTTGAATACGGAATTCTTTTCAGTTAAGGTTTTGGATTACTTGCATATCGTGTGTATTATACGCACATTTTCAATGTAGCCTAGAAGTGGTTCTTTGGTTACTTCTTTATTTATAATATTTTCACCATGATACGATTAAGCATTTTTCTTGTGAATTCAAATAATAAATGGTTTGATTGTGAATCAGGGGATCTCAAATTGGGAGGGGTTGTGATCCATCATGTTTGATAGGTGAAGGGCAAATCTCTTAATGGCAGCATTTCGAGGAGTTGGGATTGACGAGGTTGAAGCAAATAAAGCAACAAGCATGATGGCTTTTTAAATGACACATATAGGCATACAAAACAAAGGAAACTACTGGGATTTTAAAAAAAATTAATTAATTATTCATTATGTATTGAGAAAACACTTTCTCAAAGAAGTGGAAGGTGCCGACAGATTGATAAGAAGAATCAGCGAACCACAGCAAGCAGAGAGGGATATCTGTTTTTTCCCCCCTCCAAGCAATATTTTGGCAATATTAATGTTATTTCATGTCATTACATTTGGTGAAAAGCACATAATGACTTTAGGTCTCGAATTTCAAAGTTTAAGACTTGGACTTGCTTTGGATTTTCCTGGCTTGACTTGAGACTTGACTCAGGACGTGAGTGCAAAGGCTTGTGACCTACTTTTGGCTTACAAAACAATGAGTCGGCCCCACCTCTGGTTCATGCCCGAGTGAAACTTCCGCGATAATGATGTATTGATAAGAACTGTGTCAGAGAATAAACTTTCCACAGTAACTGAAAGACATTGATTGGACCATCAGAAAGGTATTTAAAACGCTAGCTTTGTATCAGTTAGGTTGTATTCTCGCAACTTTGCGCAGCTGAGAATGACATGATTGCATGGAAAAAAAGACTTCCAGAACTGATCCTGGAATGTTGAGCTTATATTTGTGCAGGCCTTGAAAGTCAAGACGGCATGGACAGCAAAAGCAGTCATTGCTCATCAATTTTTCTCTGAACAGCGGCAGTACTAGACATGCCCTACCATCAGTGCCCCAGACTCGCAACTGACAAAAGTGAAGGTCTTATTTTATTCTCAAAATATGAAATCCACAGTTATCGACTCCCAGTCATGCTACTGACACCGAGCGAGTGTCATTTCATGTTTACCGTCCGCGACCACATGGCAACAGTCTCAAGCAACACTATCTGAAGCACTGCAGACAAATCTGTGTGTTGTTCACGTCACTGTCTCCCAATGAAGCGTTACACTAATGCTATTTACTTCTGTTGAGCCTGGTCCATGGAGACATGTCCTGGATCAGCAACCTGGACTGTCAGTTTCTTTGTTTTATGGATGCTCGGAAAGCATTTGATATAAAGTTTATAAAACAGGATCCAATGATTTACCATAAGTTGTTCCCTTGATAATTGTAAGACTGCCATGTGTCCGGTCTGCTTCACGAAACGCTCTTGGGGCTCATCTCTTTCTGCTTCCTTTTTAAAAAAAAAAAAAAAAGATGGATGACAGGTTACCTACCTGGCGTACAAGTTGTTTAATTTTTATATAAATGACCTTAGTGTTTCTCTTACCTCATTACAGGTTGGCTGCACTATTGGTAATATCATTGTAAATCACCTTACGTATGCTGATGATCTGGTGTTGCTGTGCCCTTCAGCAAAAGAGTAACAAAAACATGTGCCATGAATAATATTCCCTATAATTGTGAGAAGACTGTGTGTATGTCAGTATTATACAAAAAGCACAAATTGTCCAATACCCCTGAATTTAAACTATATGGTAGAAAGCTCAACATGGTGGAAAATTTTAAATATCTTGATGTGTATTTCAATTATGATTTTTTTCACAATGCTGATATTAAAGCAATTCTTACCTTTCTGGCATTTTTACACTTTTATTTTGTAATATTAAAATGCTCCTAATAAGCATATGGCACACTAAAATGTAAAAGAAATCCAACATGTGGAGACTCTTCAAAAATCTGATAAAAGTCTGACCAGTCATTTTCTTTGGTCCGAATAAAATGATATGCAGAGCTTCCTGTCTGTCATCCATCGCCAAGCGCCTTCCAGTTGCCTACCGCTGTCACCGCTTGCGAGTCGCACACCTCTCTGGCAGAAAAAAAAATGATCGCATTTGACTGTACACAAACAGGCGCTGAAATGCTATAATCACAATAATAATGTTAAATTCTTTTAAAAAAAGGAAATATCTCCAAACCTGGCTATAAAGGTTTGCCAGCAACCGCTTTGGCCTTTTATATTTATCCTGGCCTTCAATCAATCTTCTTTCAAACCTTTGATAGCACTTTCATGGGCCGAATCAGTCAGATATTTCTTTGGCTACGGCATTTTGCTGTTAGCCAACGTCTCTTCATTTCTGCATCCATCGTGCGCATCCGCTTTCGAGTGACACCATCTTTGCTCACTCATGAATACTAATAAGGTATTTTAAATGGCGCGGGGAGTTTTAGCGGGTCACACAAACTATTTTCACATTCAATATTCGCGGTATTGCAAGTGTTCTTGGAAAAAACATTTATTTATTCCCATTTGTTTGGGTCATCTCTATTATATTAAATTATATCAAAAAGAGAACAGATTGGTTACCTTAAAGCCCTTCAGACGATTCTGCACATTCTTGTTTTGTTTCTTTATTTTATTGTAGAATTTAAGTTGAAATAAAAATTCATTGATCTTTTCATAACACCATCAGACTTTCTGTAAGTTTATTGTCATCATTCATACAAAATCACTCAGTTTTGGATCTTCCTGACACCCGTTTTAAACCTTTGCAGCTATATCTGACTCGATATAGCCTGTTGGCATCTCACTCTTAAGTAGATTTAAGCCAATGCTATGGTGCCTCAACTAACTGAATAAAATTGCGTTGGTGCCCATGCGTTGCATTTTGCCATGCTCTTTTCATAAACTAGTTCAAGGCCTGTTTGTGGGATGGAAATGGCAGTTATTGTGAATGTACCAGACTGGAGGCCTGACTGATTTTCACTACCACCGTGATCATAGAACCAGTTTTTCACATTGGTTAACAAGAGTAGTCGAAACTGCAATGCGCTGGAATGTGGTCATCTGCTTTAAAATTCATACCGCACTCAACAAAATAGAATGCCTTGCATTTTCGCTTGTTAAACAGCTATTACTGTGTTGTGAGTTATAATTGCTCCGTATAGGGTAAGAAAAGCATTGTTACGAGCTTTCATTTCACTTGGATGATCAGAATTGCAAATGGCAAGCTTTCTGCCTGAGTAAATGTTCTGATCATAAAATAAGCAGTTCATTTAATGAGTTTGTATACTTACTGATGCAACTTTGTTGAAAAATGGACAAAACTCTAAACTTTATCATGTTTTGGGTTTGGAGAGGTTACTGGTCACCATTTATGTACAGCTGCGCCTATATTGATAAACTTATGCTAAATCCAACCAGAAATTCAGTGATTCATAGTAAAGTTGATTTGCGTTAAAAATGTGATTGACACTGTGCCACTTTGAGGCCTTTGGGAGTTTGGGGAGCCACCCGAGGAGCGGTCTTATTTGGCTTTTAAAGAGTGGATAATTCATCATTTCATGCTCATAGCATGAGAACCTTCGGTCTCAGAGTACACGATCCCAGAAATGCATTGTTTTAACCCCCAGCCATTTTTTCGATCCTCAGTATTCTTTTTTTCTACAATTTCGATGCTGAATTTTCATGAAGATTTTTTATGTTTGCAGCCCTTTTTCTCAAATAAAATCATGAAAATAAAGTGAAATAATATGGGATCTAAATGCTGAAAGTGTCTTGTCTCAGTTGAGCCATATTTCCCTTCTTTATGAAACTTAAATCTTGAATTGTGCGGCTCAGAGCAGTAATGGTGTATGCCAAAATTTTAGATAGTATTGTTTTTTGCTGGATTCATACTTTCACTTCCTCTAGCTACATGCCCATGAAATACCTAAGCTATGTGGCTTACGCTAAAGCCTCTATTTCATATGTTGTAAACACTGTCAATGAGTCTTTGTGACTGACTCTGGGCAATGCCACAAGCCACGGTTGGCATTTAAACTTTTCGACCGATCAGATCCAGTGGCGGGTCTGGAACTAGGAATTAGGATGGCACAGACAGGTCCTGGCGAGTTGTCAATCATTTTCCTTTATTGATGCGTTTTCCAATTATCGTAATTGGCGACTGCCATGGTATTTTAAGAAACCCCAGAGTATTTCAAACAGTCTGGGGGCAATAGAGGTGCAAAACAGAAGTGCCCCTGATGTTCTGTGTATAACTTGAAAAAAGGCAGTTGACAGCACAACTGTTATTGTGAAATTAACGTCAGAAGTGAGGAGATGATGGTATCAAGATCTACCATTTTCTGTGTGAAAATGGTCTGATTGATCAGGATGCTGCCAAGATCTGGCAACATCACAAAAAATACTTGAGTTTGCCAAGAAATTCAAGGATTGGACACTAATGGACTGGGAACAAGTCCTTTGGACTAATGAATCAAAATTCAAAATTTTCTTGCCCATATGTAGAACTTACGTATCCTGCATAGTTGGAAAACGTTTCAAAAATGACTGAATAACACCTTTAGTAAAACACGGAAGTGGTAATATTATGGTATTGGGTTCAGTCTGTTTAAACGGAGCCAGCATTTTCATAAAAATCGACTCATGGTTCAAAAAGAGAATCACAGCATCTATCCAAGGTATGCAATGCGATCTGGAAAGAGACTGATTAGTCGGAGATCTTCCATGATTCTGTCTTCAGATGGAATATTTTAAAGTTGACTAAAGGCCTACACAACCACTTGAAATACTGTAGGTCTAATTGGTGGTGGTATGGGCAAATAAACAAAATTGGGATAACAGATACAACCCCAATTCCGAAATAGTTGGGACAAAGTGTAAATTGTGAATAAAATCAAAATGCAATGACTTTCAAATCACATCAGCCAGTATTTTATTTACAAAAGAACAGAGATAACATTGCACATATTGAAACAGAAATTTTACAATTTTATCCACAAAATGAGCTCATTTCAAATTTGATGGCTGCTACAGGTCTCAAAAAAGTTGGGACAGGGGCCTGTTTACCATAATGTAGCATCCCATCATCTTTTTAACACAGAGTGGAGGGTCTCGGCATTGAGGAGACAAGTTAAATGAGTTTAGCCATTGGAATTTGATCTCACTCTTGATTAATAAAGGCTTCCAGCTGCAGGAGAGTTTTGGTTCTCCTTTGACAGACTTTTAGTTTATGCGCCAAATGTTCTCAATCGGTGAAAGATCAGGACTGCAGGCAGGCCAGTTCGGCACACGAACTCTTCCACTACGAAGCCATGCTGTTGTAATAGGTGCAGTATGTGGTTTTGCATTGTCCTGCTAAAATACACAAGGCCTTGCCTTGAATAGATGTCATCTGGAGGGGAGCTTATGTTGCTCTAAAACCTTTACATACACATCTGTTATTTAGTCCATGTCTTAGTGTTCACATTTCATTCCTCTCCCGTGCTATTCCAGTCCATGTCTTACCCATGTACTGTCTTTGCTTTCTCCCCGGTCGCGTCACTAGTTTTTGCAGTTTCTGTCTTAATTGATTGTGACACTATTTCGGGTCATTTAATGGAGTCTGGGTTTCAGCCTTCCTTCCTTTCTCGTTTACTAATTTCCCCTTGCTGTTCTATATTACTAACCCCTACGAACAGTTTGGTTAGTAAATTCTTGAAAATAACAAACTAACATTGTATATTAGACTAACATACTAACGAGCACCCGGGATTGTATAGCTGCACTTACTAATTGACTAATGATCTCTCAGCAATCGCCGTGTTCTAGTCTCCGCCTCTTGCTTTTCTTTCCCTGGCTTTGCTAAGTTTTCCTGCAGAACCTCTGCATTTCTTATCTGTCCTGTCTCTTTCTATTTAACTGAAATATTTATCCAGTTTATCCCGTCTTTGGGATTGTCTTGTGATCCTCGTCTGTGTGTTAATGTTTATCTGTTTCATGTAATTAGGTTTCCCTTATGTTCCACCCCTTGTTAATTATATTAAGTTCCTGCACCTGTCTGCCCGTGCCCCTGCCTATATCAGTTCCAGCCTCCAGCACTTCAGATGAGATCTGACTTCGCTCGTGCCACACTCCCTGCCCTGTGCACCTTCCCTCTTGTTCCTTCATCTCTTCTGTGTGTTCTTCAGCCGCATTCCCTGCCCAGCCTTCCCTTCCTGCTGCCTTTAGCCCCTGGTGCCCCCTGTCTTCCGAGCCCTGTGTGCCACCTGTCCTGTGCCCAGTGTGCCAGTCGCCTTCGCAGTCTCCAGTGCCCCCAGTGTGCCAGTCGCCTTCGCCATCTTTAGTGCCCCGTGTGCCAGTCGCCTTCGCCGTCTCCAGTGCCCCCTGTGTGCCAGTAGCCTTCGCCGTCTCCAGTGCCCCCTGTGTGCCAGTAGCCTTCGCCGTCTCCAGTGCCCAGTGTGCCGGCTTCCGAGCTCAGCATCCCTGCCGTCCTGTCTGCCCCCCTCCTGATGCTCTCCCTGACCCTTCTCCCGGCCAGCTGTGCTTCCCGAGTTAGCCATCTGCCAGCTGTGCCCACTGTCTCGTCTTGTGCCTGCCCTCTCCAGTTTCCGAGTGTCCCCTAGCTCCCCTTCCAAGTGTTGGATCCCTGCATCTGGCGTCTCTCCCCTTTTGTTTCCCTGTTCCCGAGTCGTTTTGTCCTCCAGTTCCCTTTGTTTCCGAACATTCCCGAGAGTTCCTAGTGTTTCCTCCCTATACCGTAACAATATCATACATTCATGGTGCTATTTAAAACATGCAAGTGTCCAACACCATATGCACTAATGCACAGGGCAGTTGCTAGGAATTCTGGGCCCCTGAACAGAATATCGATGTGGGCCCCCACCCCCTAGTTCTCATTGCCATTATTTTACAGCTATGCATCATGGGGCTCTAATTTCTTGTCGCAGTGTGGCATAGCCCACGCAGTGGTAATTTCGTTCGGTGCAGCCTGCGCAGTGGTAATTTCATGCGGTGCAACACCGTGCGCAGCCACTTTGGCAATTTGGTAGACAGATGTACGCCGAGATGGGGATGGCGGCGTTGTAGGGGGAGGTGTCATATATTCATCATGACAGAGTGACAATATTGTGGATAAAGGCGAAGGTGTGCAGAGAGCTCGTCAGCTCCAATCAGGTGTGCAATAAATAATTACAGCAACGACTATAATGTAATTATCTGAATCAGGACATATAGATACTATAATTTATCGATTGTCCTGATGTCAGATCAAAGGCGGTTGGCACTTGTAATGGAAAATAGACGCAGCTGAATCTGTGATTCATACTAACGACTTTTCATCTTTCTCAGCCAACCACAAACTGCCAAGCATCAGGCAGTGCATCAGTGGACGCGAAAATTTTTTTCTGATTACATTCATAGGCCACATTTCCCACATTCATTTAAGAAGATCTTAGCGCTAAGAGCTTCTTTACATCCTTCTTAAGGCTCCAGTAAGAAACAAAAGCGTTTCCCAGATTCCTTCTTTGCCTAAGATGATCTTTTGTTAAGAAGAATTTGAAAGAAGGGTCTGGAGCACTCTAAACACCCTTCTTAGTGACGAAACACTGCAGATACAGTTGCGTCAGGCAAATCAATGTGACGCAAAGCAAAGATTTATTAATGCAGTGTGTACGGTTCGTCCTTATTTTTCGTCCCCCTTTCTTTCATGCACCCCTACTGCCCATTAAGTATAAAAAATGAGGGAGAACTAACGTCTCTCCTCTATGGTTCCATGTATTGAAATATTTTACCGTATTTCCCTAATTTTTCCGGTCTTCTGCTTGACCACATGTACACTCAATACATAAAGCAACTTCAGCGGCATGCAGGGCAGTTGCTAGGAATTCTGGGCCCCCTGACAGAATATTGGTTTGGGCCCCCGCCCCCGACTTTTCATTGCCATTTGTTAACAACTATGTATCATGTTATTCTTTATTTTTCTGTTTCTCAGTGTTCTTGGCAGCGCCTAATGCAAGACACCCAATTTTTCATTTTTTACGAATTACCACTCCAAGAGTATAATTATGTAAATTATGAATTATTAGTTGTCTTATTCACATTCACTCACTCACCATTAAAAACATTCAGACTATTGGTGGCTGGGTCAGGTTCAGATGAAGTGACCATCGTTGATCCTGGAGTGGCAGCGCATAAAGGTTTAATTGTGCCATTTCATATTACTTTCGAAAACATTTAAAGTTATGTACCATGGAACAACTGAAGAACTAACCTACCTAGTCTTGGAATAAACGCAATCTGAATCTAAATCGATTATTTACTCTCAGCTGACCGCATGTTACATTAACATAATGTTAGCAGCGGAATAGCCAGCCTGAGCAACTAACATAGCAAGCTAGTTAAATACTCTCACCTTTCTTTGAAAAGAATTCTGTAATGTTCTGGATCCCTGCTTTGCTCCTGCTGTCCTCTCTCTATTCTTTTCTGGGGCCCGTCTCACGAAGCTGGATTAACATACCCGGGGTTTCCTTCAGTTACCCAGCTGCACTTAACCAGACATCCGCGGTTTTGATTATCAGTCTCACGAAGCCAGATATCAACTTAAGTGAACCCAGGAGTTTCCAATCTAGTTCTGTGCTCGTGCACATAAAAGGGACAGTGTTAACTTCATTTGACCAATTGCGCACCATGGAGAAGCCGCAAAGAGCAACTTATTTCTCGACGGAGGAGCAAACAATAATTCTAAGGTTGAATGAAGAATGTGAAGACATCAGTCAGGCAAAAAGCAACACTGTTGCAGCTGCCTGAAGCCGCAAGGAATCTTGGCAAAAATCGCCGACTCTGTCAATGCATAAGTTACTGGGATTGTAATATTAAATGACCACTGTCTCTCAAATGTATGTGCCAGTTTCAGTTCTCTTTGGACAATTTCACCTCATCATTTTAGTTGCAACCCCAGCGGAGCCAAAAGGACTTGGGAGCAAGTTTAAAAAAAAAAAAAAAAAAAACTTAGTTCAAAGCGGTCAGTAAGTTCATTATAATATCTTCCAGACACATATGATGTAAACAATACACATACATAGTCTACACTACAACATGCACAAGGCTTTACCTTCTATACCATCCCTTTGCTGTAGAATGATCACAATGGAACTGATTTGATATTAAGTGCAGCTCACAGGAAAAAACTGTGACAAGAAAAAGACGGGAGGGGGTCCGCCCACACAACCGTACACTCCTGCTGAGGAGTCGGCCTAATCTAATTATAAGGGTCGCCCCATAACGGAGGGTGTGGAGGTAGCAGCTCACAAAGCACGGCATATATGTTTCAGTGCGCCAAATGTTAACACACTAGGCTGCTTTCAAAACGCAATGGATAGTGAGACCCTCACTTAGACGCTGCTACCCCCACCCACACAAATTCCGTCCTTGAGAGAGGTAAAAGTAAATTCAAACTGTCATATACATTTACAAGCAATCTGTTGCTGATCATACATTAGAAGAAAAAAAAAAAATCTTTTGCCACTTCTTGCGTAGGCCACTCAGAAAATTGGTACCACTTGTACAGGACCTCCTCGTGGAAATCGAACGGGTCCCGCGGTCACAGAACACGCGCTCTCTCCGGAGCACTCCTGTCACCATCCATGCGGCTTCCTCCACGGGATTCTCAAGAAATGGGCAGGTCATTTTTCCAAGACAATATTAGCCTAGTAGGTGCTTTTATGTACCCGCTGAGATCAAAACCTGAATTTAACCTGCTCCCGAGCAGGTTAGGCATTCAGCCTAAGTTACTGTGGCAACGTACCCCGTAAAGAAGTGAACCACCTTTGTGATACGGAAAACCCAGGGTTAATCCAGAAGTTCTCGCCACACCGAAATCCAGTTTCATGAGACAGGCCCCTGGTGTCCAGATTTGTGTTTTGTTGTTTTGTTATGGCCCCAACTTGTTATGACATATAAGACAGCAAGGGATGACAGACAAAATTTTAAAACGTAAACAGATTTAATTAAAGACTGACAACTAACCTACAATTTATATTACTGACCAAGATTGACATATACAAGAAAAAAAAATATTTACAGTCCCTTGAGATGGGGTTGCTTGGTGATGTCCTGGGACAGGGAAATTCTACAACACGGGCAAAAATCCACAAAAAAAAGCTTCACAGGTCTTGAAAAGAGTGACAGGTCTGGTCAAATGTATCCTTCTCCTTGCAATTTCTCTCACTACTTTACTCTCTCAATTTTTCTCCTTATATAGTCTTTTGCAGCCCCCTCCCACCTTCCAGACTTTTTTCAATTCTCTGGGACCTCCCCTCTCGGACATGCCCAGGACATGCCCAAACCTAGCTCCAGACTGGGCTTTAAAAAAAAAAAAAAAAAAAGTCAATACTGCCATTTAGTGGCATTTATTTCACATTACAGTTTTAGGGCATCATATTCACAAGGGCGCTGCTCTCTGTTTGCTACCTTTGTTCGCTACCTCGCCAGGAAAAACGCACCAACAATTTTCCAATACAAGCACAAAGCATGGATCAAACCATTTTTTGAGAGGGGGGTTACTGAAATATTTCATCAACATTGTATGCCTTAATGGCTTTTTTTAAACTCTGATGCATTAGTATGAATATTAGGTAAATCTATGCAGAATAATTTTGTCATGGTGGCTACTTTGGGTTTTGTGGGACCTAATGGACTGTGGGCTCTTATAATTGTCATCACCCTTCCTCCCCTATACGACGGCACTGGCTGCATGTCTCAAATCAAGTTGAATAAGGCTTAACTGCAGGATTTCACTCATGTAATGTAATGATTTTATGTTTTCATTCTTATTTGAGTTATTGGTCTTTATTTGCGTCCGTTTGTTTTCAGATATACTGCTGCGTGCAAAGTGGTATTACGCACGTTCATTTTTAAAATTATACTCCACTTGCTACATCAAAACTTAATTTGTGTGCACTTGTGTGGAACAATCGGTTACTCTGACATCGATTGATCATTTGAGCTCCAGTTAAGGCAGTTAAGAAGGGGACAAAGACACTTGTTAAGAAGGGCACTAAGAGCACATCTGAGAAACACTCTTATCCTAACGCTCCCTCTTAACTGAATTCTTTGGAGCCTTCTTTGCTCCTTAAGAACGCTCTTGACTGGGCGTAATCTGTCATGCAAAAAATTTATTTTGCATTGAGTGTGCACCCGGCTTAATACTAGTATTATTCTCACTGAGGTTTTATCGTTTTTAGTGAGGGAAAGGAATACAGCCTGATTGCTTTGATCTTGTACTGAGTTACGTTACACACTTATTTTCCATATGTGATCTTATCTTGCATTGTTGTCCATGCATGCTAATCCTACAATATTAAGCAGCAACAGGGTGTATGTAAGGAACACGCTATCCATCATTTCTCCTCCTAATGATGGAGGCAAGAGAAAATAAAGAGCAACCGTCATATTCACTCCAATTTCATATATTTGAATGATCTGATGTAGTTTCGTTTTGAAATTCCATTCAAGTTCGCTAATGGCAATAATTCGCGAATTCCCTTGCTAGCTCATATTTGTAATGCTAAATAAAGACGTAAGCGGTGCAGAAAACATGCCTGAAGCAACAAAGTAAAATGCAACATGAACACATCATGCAGATATAGGACAGAGGCTTCTATATTCTGTTGAGGATTTTATTTCAATATTTCTCATCATATTCCTCAGTATATCAATTGCCATGTTGAATAACCATAATCAATAATTATAATCAATAACCATATTATGTAAGCAGCACAAGAACACACACACACAGACACACACATACAAACAGTTCACGCACAGATACAAGCAATTCAATTCCCACATGCATGAGCTGCTCACACACACAGGTAGCGCGCTTCTGTAGCTTTGATTAGTAAGCAGGCTTATGTTTACTTGATTCATAAACAATCAGATGATGCATTTGATTTCTGTAGCTTTGATCAATATTCTTTCGGTAAAATCATTGGTTATTACTGAAAACAATCAATTGAATCATTTACCTATCTACATGTATTTAATTCATCTGACTATCTATTCTTTTGTCTGTATTTTTCCTCTCTTGTCTGTAATTTTCCAGTGATGTCATCCTTATCTTTGCTTTGAATTCCTGAAGGATTAGCTAGCTGTGTTTTGGTTTGCCTGTCTAATTGTAGCATGAGAATGAGAATAAAGAAAGACCATATTTGTAAGATATTTCCTGTGATTAGGGTATAAAATCTGGGTGTTTAAAGTAAGAAATCAGTTGTTCTTGCACAAAAAGAACTCTGCTTTATATTTATCAACATGCCACAATAAAGCCTAATTCTCTGAAGAATCTGTCTCTCTCCAATTGCTTGACGGGGGAACCTCATAATCTGAAAATATGTTGGAATTGTTGTGGATTTCATTCAAACACATTAAAAGGTGAGGAGCTCATTTGATTTAACTCGGCTCTGTTAAACCCAAACACGCCTTCTCTCCTCCTTTGCCACTTGCGCCGGCAGGAGGGACAGAGGTGGAACAGCAGAGTACTTGCGCCAGGCTGCACTGGGCACAAAATTGCAAAATACGCCTGGATACACCCCATTGGCGTGGCACTCCCCCCATTCGCAAAGCTTGCGCCTGGTCAACGAATTTAGAGCCCATGATGTTATTCTTTATTTTTCTGTTTCTCAGTGTTCTTGCCAGTGCCTAATGCAATACACCCAATTTTTCCGTTTTTATGATTAACCACTCAAAGACAGTATCATTATGTAAATTATTAATTATCAGTAGTCTTATTCACATTCACTCACTCACCATCAAAATCATATTCAGACTACTGGTGGTGAGGGTCTTTTACTGGGTCAGGTTCAGATGAAGTGACCACAGCTGAGTCTGGAGTAGCAGAGCATAAAGGTTTAATTGTTCCATTTCATATTATTTCCATAAACATTCAAGGTTATGTTCCATGGAACAACTGATGAAGAACTTACCTACCTATTCTTGGAATAAACAAAATCTAAATGGGCTTCTCAGTACCAAAGCTTTAAGCAATCAGCTTCTTTTTGCTATTGTTAAGAGAAGGGCAAGCTCTGCAAAATTACCCCCTGATTGAGCAAGACTTATGTCAACAGGCTAAAGTAGCAGTTAGTTTTAGTAAACACTCCAGGTAAAAGTAATGTCAGCCTTGTCAAGCAACTATTTAAGTTCCACCTAAGGTTACCACACTGACTGCATGTAGTTCGCTGGTCAAACCTAGCCTGTACAGTCATTTACAGCAGGAGAGAGCCAAGTATGCAGCAACCACTCATAATAAAAACGGAGGAACGTGTCCTAGGCAGCTGCTCCCGGATTTTCTGATGGCATATTATGCCTAATTGTGATACAAAAAGGCAGTGATATTCATGACATAAAATTATGTGGCATGCACAAATCGATAACATGTCAATGCAGTTTTCAAGTGGTCTTTACAATCACTGAAGCAGTGCGTTGCTGAAGAACATATCAGCACAAAATTTCTCATTTCCCAGGTGCAGCTACATAAAATTCTAAATTTTTTTCATGCGCTACATACCTGTTACCATAGCTTCCCCTACAGGATCAAAAATGTTAGTCGCTGCTGTTCAAGTTTTTCAGCTAACATTTAGTACTTTGGTAGTCTACAGAATTTTTACATGTAAACTTTTCAATCATCTTATGTCCTAAAATCACTGTCCCAGTGGGTTTCAAACCTAATGTGATGCACAATGCATATAATAAATTTTGTAGACACTGTCACTGCAATAAAGCAAAAGCCAACCATTTACAGAAAAAAGCAGCAGTGCGCTTGCTTTCAAATGAAAGATGAGATTGCTTCTAGTCATTCCCATATGCTTTAATGGACGAGCATATTACGGTCTCGTGCATTCAAATGCCATCTTACATGTACAGAGTATTTACAAAATGTACCATTATACAAATGAAATAAACAGTAATTCAGAGATTTAAATACATGAGGCCTGGAGGTATGAACAACAAAGCAGCCAATAAAGCCAATAAAAGCTCATTTAGCGCAGAAAAGTGCTTTCAATGCACTGCAAAAAGTTGATTGCAAAATAGAAAGTACAAAGTAATTTGAAATCATTTTCAAAGATGGGCCTGCTAGAATTACGTGGAACAGGATGAAATGGGATAATGAGAAAGAGAAACAAATTGACTCTAGAGGATGGTCATAACAGATACAATAAATGATCCAGAATGTGGGACATAGAAGGCATGAAGCATTGACATAAAACATAAGCATTTAACCATTTCAGCTTCACTTATTTAAAAGGTTGACAAAAAGCACAAAATATGATGCTAAAACACTGACAAATGATACACACCTTGCATTTGAGCAGAGACAAAGCTTAAAATGGCAGGACAATGAAACGCAGAATGACAGCCACTGTTCCACCATTTCACTCTTAGAAGGCCTATTAAGGGCCTATAAAACAGATCTACACTGGAAATACAGCTGATGAAAGAAACCTCATGACAAATGAGATAAGGAAAAAGCAAGAGTCAAGGTGACCTCTCTCGGGGAAGGGGCTCACTGGGAAATGGGAGCGAGAAGGATCCCCTCAAAAATGTCCAACAACCTGATTACTGATTTTTTCCTTCGGACTGCAACTGATTGGTCGAAGTGACATTGGCGTGTACTGACAGAATTTAGGAATATTTGTTGAATAAAACAAAGATGGAACCTTCTTGGAGTAAGATATGAGGCCAGTGATGTGACAATGGACAGTAAAGCTCTTTAACCCCTTTCAAATAATGCTGATTTTTGCCTTTTGCGCATGAGCCTATTTAAGGCTCTAGAACTCAGTATATGTGTCACAGAGACCGAGAAAAAATATTCCAGTGAACCAAGAAATTAGGAAATTCAATTACAGAATTATTTAGCAATTAAATTTCAGAATTTACGGACTGTAGCCTACATACCATGTTGTTTCCTGAAGTGGTAATTCACTAATATTTCCACTGGTCACTTCATTGCCTAAAATAACATTGGAGGCCTGGTGGTTTTTGCATAGAAAAGAAATAGTTAGCAAAGTAAAGTAACTGAATTATTTACATTTTATGAACTGACGTATATTTACTGTGCAAGTTTGAATTATCGCAACGATCAATGAAAGAATTCAAAGAATTTTTGTTTATGGTAAATTTTAGTAAATTTGAAAATTGTTCTGTTCCAATCACATGTTCTAATTTCAAACAAAGTAAAGAAAAATTTAAGCTGCAAGCAGCATTGGACAGGTCCTCGCCCATCTGCGCACATCGATGTGGGGGCGAGACGTGTTCGAGCGCCGTCGGGCATTCTTGACCGTCGGACAGAGCGAGACTGAGTAAAATGTTATATCTTGAGTTGAGTGCAAACCCTTTTACTGAAATAAATTTCTTTTGTAAAGTGTAGTTATGACCCATGGAACCTGGTAAAAGTTTCTTTTGCAGATTTTATCACTGCTGTGTATTGTGGAATGTTTCCCCATTCATGAACTTAGTGAAGGGAGATGAGCCATGTGATCCTGCTGCCAACTGGTGGTCAGAATGTGTAGCAGCAGAAAGAAAAAAAGGAATTAAAAAAAAAAAAAAATTACCTGTTGCTATAAACTCTGTGTAATGACCGTTGAAATACGGAGGCCAGGTGCAATGACCGGAAACAGAGTAGCACGGACACAGTACGATCACTGAGAATGCAGAGCAATACAAAAGTGGTCACTGAAGGAGTAACAGCTCTGAACAGCGACTGCGCGAAATACTGGAATACAACAGCAGAGTCGGGAGAAAAGTTGAGTGATAAACTTTCTCACAATCTCTGAAATCGCTAAAATCCCTTTTCTCGAAACTAAGAAAATGGGTAAGCCTGGTGGAAGCAAGGAAACTGGGAAATCAGGCTCACTGGATCCCGCAGCAGTCATGGAGGCTCTCGCTGATTTGAGAAAGGAAGTGAGGGAATGGAGGGACAGTATAAGGGAGCAAATGGAACGGCTGCTAGAGGAAAACCGTGATCTCAAAAAAGAGATTGCCAAGAAAGACATGGAGATCAAATCTCTTGGAAGCAATCTGGAGGAGCGGGAACAACAAGAAAAACTTAATGATGTTATCCTGACCGGGCTCAAAATCAAACCCAGGAGTTTTGCCTGGGCAGCAGCGAGTGCTGATGAGTCAGACGAGGACGATAACAAATCCGTGGAACTGCAGGTGATGGAATTCCTTCAGTCCAGAAATATTTCTTTGGACCAAAACAATGTGGATTCATGTTATCTGCTACCGAAAAGGAATGTAAGCCGAGACCAAAATGCAACAACACGAGCCGTGTTGCTACGACTTACAAGTAACAAGCAAAAGATCTCTCTGTTGAAGCAAGGGAAAAATCTCAAAGGATCCAATGTATTCATGAATGAAAACCTCACCAAGCATAATGCAACACTCGCATGGAAAGCTCGTCAACTACGGAAAGTGGGTAAGATACACGGCACCTGGTCGACAAACTGTAGAATTTTTATCAAACCAAATGGATCTTCACCGGAAACCACCAGACCAGTGCTGATCAACATGATGCGGGATTTGGAGAAGTACGACCACTGAGGTCCTTGACAGACATTCATGAGTAGTCATCAACCTACAGAAATAAATTTTTCGGGAAATGGATTTTCGACAGGAAGTCACCATTCTTCCGAAATAGACCCAAATGAAGAAATCGATCCGGATAACCCTTTTTTTTCTACAAAGAGTCTAACATATGCGAATACTTTTCTGTGGACAAATTCAACAAAAGCATTAAAATGGATGGGAGTTTGTCCATTATCCACTTTAATAGTAGGAGTCTATATTCCAACTTCGATCAAATAAAGGAATACCTTCAGTCATTTGCTAACCCGTTTAACATCGCCTTATCGGAAACTTGGATTAAAGAGGAAAAGGGCAAGGACTTCTACATGGAGGGATATAACTTTGTGTGCAAGAATAGACTGAATAAAGCAGGTGGGGGAGTTGGTCTATTTATTGATGAGGCCATAAACTTCCAGGTAATAGAATGTAAGTCATATGTTGTGGAAAATGTTATGGAATGCCTTACAATTGAGATTCCCAGATTGAAAGGTAAAAATACTGTTATGTCTTGTGTGTACAGGGCACCAGATTCCCAAATTGATGTTCTCAGCAAATGTATGGGCGAACTACTCACTAATATAAGCCATAAAAATGTTTTCATGTGTGGGGACTTTAACGTTGACTTGATAAATCCAAATAACAGCTCTATAATAGAGGATTATATTAACACCACGTATGCCATGGGTATGCAACCATTAATTACAAAACCAAGCAGGATTACTAGGCATAGTCCCACTTTGATAGATAATATCTATACTAATGTACTGGATTCTGATATATTTTGTGGCATCATGATAAATGACATTACTGATCATCTGCCAGTCTTTGCTATTTGTGATTGCAAGGTAGATATAAAAGATCAGGCCAGATCGAAAATCCGGGAATACACAGAAATCAGAATTAAAAGTGAAAAAAGGTTAAAGGATCTGGAAATAGATCTGTTAAATCAAAAATGGGATAATGTATTAGCAGAAAACGACCCGAATAGAGTGTATGAGGCTTTCCTGTGGACTGTAAATTCTCTGTATGATACCCACTGCTCAGTCAATAATCTGAAGAAAAACAAAGAGAGAAGACCTTGGGTTTCAAAAGCACTAGCCAATGCCTGTAAGAAAAAAAAAACTTTATACAAGCAGTTCTATTTCATCCCTGCTGACCGCCAGAGGGTGGTGCTTAAAGCACTGAATATTCCCCTTCGCGCATGCGTAGTTCGAGTATGTATACCAACAACGTTACCTGTGACCTGCAGGTGACCCGAAGAAGATTATATCTTCCGGTGTCACCTGAGGATCGTTTCTTATTTTCTTCTCGCGCGTAGTTTGCTTGCTTGAAAAGCATTGAGTCTACTGCTTCACTACTAAACTCCGTTGCTAGTAGTTCCGCGACCATTGTCGGTCGGAGCAGCGATTGTTCGCCCTCCAGGAACTGCGACGGCAATCTTTCTCTGGTTGAGAGAGACTTTACGTTACTTTGCTGCGTTTGTTAATTACTTGTCGGTGACGGTTGCGTTCGCGCATCCATATTATCCTGACGTTCAATTTAGTCGGTCGAGCTGACTTCGTTGCTGGCTGGCGGGTTGCGTGAGCGTTTCCCGGTGTCCAGCGTGGATAATTATTAGCGGCAACGCTTGCATAGTTACACCTGCAGGTGAGTTTGCGTTAACCTCTGTTGGTACAGGCTGCGTGTGCGCTGCTTCCCCCCCAGCATATGGTGTGTTTTTGTGTTCGTGCTGTGCCCCGATTTGGGTTTGTTACTGAGCCCCTGCTGGTATAGGCAGCGTACGCGCTCCCTCCCTCCAGCTAACGGCGTCCATACTCGGTTTGTCCATAGCGTTCGCGCTCAGGTTATCCGAGGAGTATTCAATAAATACCAGCTGGGTTCCTTACCCGGTATAGGCAGCGTACGAGCTCCCTCCCTCCAGTGCAAGGCCCTGTAGCATACTAGCGGGAGCGTCTGAGCTTGTAAGCCTCCAGCGCCACCACAATGCATGACTCCCATTTCTGCACATCATGTGAGGCTCCTCTACAGCCAGAGGACGGCCATGACCTATGCCCCGCATGCCTCGGTCCTGAGCACCTGCGGGAGGCACTGTCAGACAACCCCTGCATGAACTGCAGTTACTGGCCTCGGGCGGTGAGGGCTGCCAGACTGGCGCAGGTGGAAAATCAGGGGGATGAAGGTGACCTCCCCCCATCAGGCCAGTCTCCCCCAGCCTGTCAGAGACGCTCTAAGCGGCAGGCTGCGTCTACAGCAGTCGCACCCTCCAGGAAGAAGGTGAGGTCTGCTCAAAAAGAAACAAAAGAAAGGAGGCTCTCATCTAAAGTCGATCAGCTGTCTGCTGAGCTGGCCCAGGTCAGGTCCATGCTCAGAGACCACCAGCCAGATGCCCCATTGCAAGGTGATGTGACACCCTCTCCTCCAATGCCAGTGCTGGTACCTGAGGAGGATACGTTTTCCCTGGCAGCTTTGGCTACCTACTTCCACAGTTATGGGGGAGATTCGGAAAATGGGGGTTCCCAGGCATCTGAGCGGGGCTCCCACTCCTCGGCTCAGAGTTCAGTGGCTGAATTGGGGGATGGCTCCATGCGGGCAATCATGCGCATGGCTTTAGATCGACTGCACATGGATGTGCCACAGCAGGCAGAAGCTGCATCTGCTAGTGCCTTCTTCAGGCGCAGGCCAGCCCCCACTGCCGTTGCTATTCCCCACTCTAAGGACTATCTGAAGGAGTTGCAGGCCTGTTGGAGAGACACTAAGGCCTGCTCCCGCCTCTCTGCAGATGGGCGGATCCTAGCAGCCATGCACGATGCAGCAAAAGTTGGCCTGGATTCCATGCCGGCCGTTGAGCCTGCCATCGCTTCTCTTATCGTGTCCCCAGATGAAGCTCTGCGAAGGGGTGCTAGGTGCCCTCGACCCCAGTGTCGAATCACTGATGACCTTCTCACAAGGGCTTATGATGCTGGAGCACGTGCTGGCCGCATGGGGAACTCTTTGTCACATCTCATGTTGGCGCTCTCAGCTTCGCTGCAGGAGGGCAACACAGCTGCTGATTCTGTCACTTTTTGTGATGCCTCACTGGAGGCACTCGGCCTTCTGTCCAGGGAACTTGGACGGATGATGTCCATCCTGGTTCAGGCTCGTCGCCAGGTTTGGCCATCTCAGTCAAACTTGACAGAGGCATCCAGGAGACTCCTTCGCAGTCTCCCCGTGAAGCCGGGGGAAATTTGGTCCTGCAGCCCAGGAAGCACTGGAACGGACCATCCAGGCAGGGCAAACCAGGCGGCAGCTTGCGGGCCTCGGGTGGATGCCTCTTCTCAATAGGCCTCCTGCCAGCAGTGAGGGGTTCCTCGGCTGCTTTTCACACCCGCTTACCACGGCCGAACCACTCCACTGGCCGCCATGTTGTCCAGCGGCCCATGCGGAGACCAGCCCGGGACTTGAGAGGCCCTGCCCGCCTGCCATCCAGACAACCTCGGGCTCCAGAGCCTGTCCACCCCCCCTTTAGGGCCCCTAGGGGCCAGGGGGGCAGACATTGAGGCCGTGGGGCCGGCGGTCGGATATTTTTCACATCAGCAGCTCCAACAGTGGGCTGCTCACACTTCAGACCCGTGGGTAGTTGCCACCTTAACCCACGGGTACAAGCTTCAATTCCGCCGCCGGCCCCTCACATCTGGCCGGGTCAAAATGACCTCCATCAGCGACCCGGCAAAGGCTCTCGTGTTGGACCAGGATTTATCCACCCTCCTGGCCAAAGGCACCATCGAGCCTGTGGACCCTCTGTCACGTCCCCGGGGGTACTATTCAACATACTTCCTCGTGACGAAACAGACTGGCGGATTTCGCCCAATCTTGGACCTCAGAGGGCTGAACAAATTTATGAAGGTCATTCCTTTCCACATGTTGACCACAGCAAATGTCCTGCGAACTGTGGCACAGGGGGAATGGTTTACGTCCATCGACCTCAAGGACGCTTACTTCCATGTCCCCATCACTCAAAAACATCGGCGGTTTCTCCGCTTTGCCTACCGAGACCGCCACTGGCAGTTCAGGGTGCTACCCTTAGGGCTCTCCCTCTCTCCAAGGGTCTTCACAAGGTGTGTTGCCGCAGCCCTGGCGCCTCTACAGTCCCAAGGCTTGAAAATTCTCCTATACCTGGACGACTGGCTGATCTGTGCACCATCCCGTGCCCAGGTGTCCAGAGATACAGCACGTCTCCTGTCCCACGTGGCCTGCCTCGGACTCAAGGTGAATATGGGAAAGAGTTGCTTGGTGCCATCTCAGGCTACAACTTTCATTGGGATCGCATTGGACAGTGTAGCCATGATAGCCAGACCGTCCCCCCACCGTGTGGGCGACATCCTTCACCTTCTTGCCCTGTTCCAAGAGGGCCGTTGGCTGACTTTTCTTACGTTTCTTCGCCTCGCGGGCAAACTAACGTCCATTTCAGCTGTGGTTCCGCTGGGCTTGCTGACACTACGCCCTGCAGAGGTGGCTGAACAGCTTCCACTTGGATGCCAAGCGGCACAGGCACAGGAAGCTCAGGGTGTCACAAGAGTGTCTCCTTGCCTTAGCCCCGTGGAGGGACGGGGCCTCCATGCTCAGGGGTGTCCCCATGGGCTCTGTTCCGTCTCGCAGGGAGACTGTCACCACAGATGCCTGCCCCTCTGGATGGAGTGCAGTATGGCAGAGCAGGATGGCCCATGGACGGTGGTCGGTGGAAGACCAGGAGGCACACATCAATGTGCTGGAGCTGTGGGCGGTTCACCTGGCACTCAGGCACTTCCTGCCACACCTGAGGGGCAAGCATGTCCTCGTAAGGTCAGACAACACATCAACTGTATATCATATAAATCATCAGGGCGGGACCGAGTCTGCGCGGTTGCTGCGAGTGACCGAAGAGCTCCTCACGTGGGCGGCCCCCCGTCTGATCAGCCTTTGGGCAATGTATCTACCGGGAGAGAGGAACAGCCTGGCAGACTCCCTCTCACGTCAAAAACCTCCGTCAGGAGAGTGGCGCCTCCACCCGGAAGTAATCAGCACTATTTGGAGCCTCTTCGGCAGAGCGGACGTGGACCTCTTTGCTTCAGAAGTCTCCACCCATTGTCCTCTGTGGTTCTCCTTGGCCGAGACAACCAGTCCCTTGGGCCAGGACGTATTGGCCCATCCCTGGCCGGACGGCCTCCTGTATGCTTTTCCCCCGCTTCCTCTGATTCGGTCGGTACTTCAGAGGGTCCTTCAGGGGGGTCACAGTGTCCTACTTGTGGCTCCCTTCTGGCCAGGGAGGAGCTGGTTCCCACTGCTGCACGGACTCTGTCGCGGTGTACCGTGGCGCCTTCCCGACAGGAGGGATCTCCTGTCCCAGCTGGCGGGGCGGATCTGGCACCCCAATCCACGACGCCTCCAACTGTGTGTTTGGCTGCTGGAGGGCCCGAGTCGCTGTTGAGCTCCTGTGCGGACCCTGTCAAACATACCATAATGAATGCAAGAGCGCCGTCCACTCGTCTTCAATATGAGAATAGATGGAAACTGTTTTCCGACTGGTGTACGAGTCGGGATGAGGACCCTGTGCGCTGCTCTGTGCCAACTATTCTTGACTTTCTTCAGTCTCTTCTGGACGAAGGTCGATCTCATTCGACATTGAAAGTGTACGTAGCGGCAATATCTTGTGGTCATGTGAGGATTGATGATGGCACTGTGGGGAGCCATAGTTTGGTGTCCCTCTTCTTGAAGGGGGCTCAGAGATTACATCCTCTGAGTGCCCCAAGAGCTCCAGCATGGGATCTTCCCCTGGTACTGGATGCACTAAGCCGGCCCCCTTTTGAGCCCTTGACACAAGCGGAGCTGAAGTGGGTGTCTTGTAAGACTGCGTTCCTTCTGGCCATTTGCTCTGCAAAGCGTGTCAGCGAGCTGCATGCCCTGTCTGTCAGTGACTCGTGTTTGAGGTGGAACTCGGATGGCTCAGGGGTCACTCTGTGGCCGAACACAGCGTTTCTCCCTAAAGTGTTGGCTCGCGCTCACCGCAACCAGCCTATTCGGCTGGCTCGGTTTGACCCTTCTCCAAGGGAGAGTGGGGACGAGCCTGAACTGTTATGTCCAGTGCGGGCTCTGAGGGTCTACACTGCAGCTACTGTATGCATTCAAAGGTCTGAACAACTTTTTCTCTGCTACGGTGGCCCTAACAGGGGTTGCGCCATCTCCAAGCAGCGTTTGTCCCACTGGATTATTAATGTCATCACCCATGCCTTTCGGGCGAGTAACCGTCCCCTTCCACCTGGCGTGAGGTGCCACTCTACCAGGAGTGTTGCTACTTCATGGGCTGCCCTGAGGGGAGTGTCCTTGGAGGACATTTGCGCCGCAGCTTCATGGTCGTCACCGGACACTTTCTCCAGGTTCTACAGGGTGAACGTGGCCACATCCCACCACTTAGCCGTGGTTCTGCGGCCGGGGTCTTCTCACTCTGCACACTGAAGGTCCGCGATCCGGATTCTTCGTGACCTTGCTGGTATAAGTCATTCAGTGCTTTAAGCACCGCCCTCTGGCGGTCAGTAGGGATGAAATAGAACGAAAGTTACGAATGTAACTACGGTTCTATGAATCCCGAATGGCCGCCAGAGCTCTCTGTCACTCAGAATCCTCGTGTGCTCGCGAGAAGATTCTGTAAGAAACGATCCTCAGGTGACACCGGAAGATATAATCTTCTTCGGGTCACCTGCAGGTCACAGGTGACGTTGTTGGTATACATGCTCGAACTACGCATGCGCGAAGGGGAATATTCAGTGCTTTAAGCACCGCCCTCTGGCAGTCATTCTGGATTCATAGAACCATAGTTACATTAGTAACTTTCGTTCCTGAGAGAAAGGACTGAGAAAGCGAAAGTAAGGTATAAGTCTTATAGAAATAAAATTACACGCTTGTTGAGGAAGCATAAAAAAAAGAGTATTATGAAAAGCTTTTAGTAGGAAATAAACATTACACCAGAAATCTTTGGAATATAGTAAAGAATGTTTCTGGGAGGACTCCAAAGTGGGAGTACCCTGCCTTCTTTAATATTCATGGTAAACAGGTAGAGAAGATGGATCTAGTTGTGGAACATTTTAATAATTACTTTTTGAATGTTGGGCCAGAACTAGCAAAGGGTATTGAACCCTCACACCTAAGATGGGACTACCTTGATAAGGATGAGGAAGTACAAGACACATTGACATTAACTCCTGTTACTGAATCCGAAATTGGATCAATTCTGAATAATTGTACAGCTAAAACGTCTGTTGACATAAACCAATTAGATATGAAATTACTGAAAACACTTACCAACGCAATTGTTACTCCATTTACGCATATATGTAATCTATCCTTCTCTTGCGGAGTGTTTCCAGATAAAATGAAGATAGGAAAGGTTATCCCTCTCTACAAAAGTGGGGATAAATATGGTTTCTCAAATTATCAACCTGTCTCGATTTTACCTCAATGTTCAAAAATATTAGAAAAACTCTTCAATGATAGATTGGAAAATTACATTGATAAACAAAAACTTCTATGTGACAGTCAGTATGGGTTCAGGAAAAAGCATTCGACAGCACTAGCTTTAACAGAACTTATTGAGATGATCAAAGATTCATTAGATTTAAAGCTATATTCTATAGGTATATTTATTGACCTGAAGAAGGCATTTGACACTATAAATCACGATATATTGATTGAAATACTGTATAAATATGGAATAAGAGGGACCGCGTTAAAATGGATTAAAAATTATTTGACAAATAGAACGCAATTTGTACAGATGGGCAATAATAAGTCAAATTGCCTGGACATTACCTGTGGAATTCCTCAGGGCTCGGTCATAGGTCCTAAGCTGTTCATAATCTACATAAATGACATTGTTAAGGTATCCAATATCCTAAGATTAATTTTATTTGCTGACGACACGACTATTTTTTGCTCTGGTGCTGATCAACCAATTAGTCAAATTGGCTAATAATGAAATGTCTAAACTTCACACGTGGTTTAATGTAAACAAACTATCATTAAATCTTACAAAGACCAAATTTATGATATTTGGGAAAAAAGGCCTAAAGGACGACATAGACTTAAAAGTAAACATATATAAAGTTTTGGGAGTTATGATAGATAATCTCTTAAGCTGGAAACCGCATGTAAATTTAGTTCAAAGAAAGTTAGCTAAAAGTGTATGTATTCTTTGGAAAATGCTGAAATTATTAAACCTCAAATCTCATAAAATAATCTATTCAGCCCTCATAGCACCCCATCTACATTACTGCACTGAAGTATGGGGACAAACTTACAAAAATACAATAGAACCTTTATTTAAACTACAAAGAAAGGCCCTTAAAATTATTTTTTGCGTTACGTATGGAACTCATGCAAATGATTTGTTTAAGGCAAAGCTTCTTAAATTACAGGATATAGTAAAATTCAACTCCTTGCAACTTGTCTACTTGGGATATAAAAATTGCTTGCCCAAAAATGTACAAAACCTATTTCTTCAGCGTGACTGCATGCAGCACACCAAAAGTAGGATGTTATTACAATCAAGCAAGGTCAGAACGACACGTAGGGAGCATTCCCTATCTGTGGCTGGAGTCAGGGCATGGAATGTACTTGATGATAATATAAGGATGGCTGGAGAGCTGAAGGTCTTCAAATATTTGTTGAAATGTGCATATCTGAGTAACTATAAAAATGTTCAATCTTGTTAATTGTATTTCGTTGATTGTATCCTGTCACTGGACGCCTCAGACTAACTGTCCGAAAGGCAACTCACATGCCTGACATGCCCGGATGGGACATTCCAGGCCGGTTACGTCATGGATTCATGGGGAAAGTGTCGTTCGCTGTGTTGACAGTCCTGGACATGAGGATGTAGAGGATGTGCTTCCTCTCATCTACTCCAAATTAGCTGGAACAAATCGAATGATCAAGAATGGGGTTTTCGGGATAATGTCGCTTTGGATCAAGAGTGGCATTTGAATCTAAGTTATATGAACACTCACTTAATCAGCAATAATAATTCTTATGATATTCATAAATTTTCATGTTCTTACTTTCTGACGTTAAAACGTAGCGTACATGGACATTAACTCTGGTGTGATTTATAATCCTTATGATATTTTAACCATTGCCAAACTTTTTTCTGGAAGCTGGGGGCGGGACTCTGATAAGCGATTTCGCTTCTCCCGCGACCCTTTCGGTCATGATACGTGTTGTGTCGTGTTGAAATTGTCATGAAATGATTTACAATCATGCCGAAATAAAAAAAAAAAAAAAAAGTATTTGCGCTTCCAAAGGACGTACAATAGTCTGAACCATGGAAGCAAAGTGAGATAGAAAAAGGGAGAAGAAACTCCCCTAATTTTTAGATAGAAAGTCAAACAAAACCTGACAACAGATATCTTTAGCTATAGTGCTTAAGTACAAACAGACACTGTAGCAAAGAGGCAGTTGAACATCAGGCTTATAAAGAGTCCAGGAAAGCGCCGCCCCAGTTCAATCAGTTGCCTGGGTAAAGAATTTGATTGAACAGAAATACAATATCGTCCCGGGACGAGAGCCACAAAGAAAAGCCCTAAACACACGCACAAACATCCAGAACCATGACAGTATTTGCAAGAAATCAGAGTTATTCTTTTTAATGACACAATGTTTCAATGAATTCATTGTTTAGATTTACATCATATTTTGCTGTTATTAAAAGTCTGGGTGTGAGCCAAAGCTATCAAAGTATTTTGGAGTGGTGGATGGATGGAAGTAAGCTATTGATGTGTGTGATTGATAATTGATGTTTCAGAGTTGTCACTAACAATATTAGATATACAGAACTGTTATATACAGTTTAAATAATGTAGGGAAACATAATTAAATTATCATGGTAGCACAGTGAATCTTAGGTCTAAGCATGACAGTATAATGGAGTGAAAGAATATTTAAATAAGAGTAAGGTAAGAGTAAACTAGAAAAGCACTCAGAGCGCAGACCTCCGCCAGGTGGCAGCAAAACCCTCAAGCATGACGATTGGAACTCCGGCCCATTCGCTAGGTGCACAAAAATTGTAATAGAATTTCCGTGTTGTCTGTAGCCATTTTTTCATCCACTTGTCAATCGAACTATCTGGAGTTCGCCAAATTTGCGTTTCCATCTAACGTCATTAAAGCGAATAAAAAGTTGTGCGTAATGACGTCACATGCCGTTATGTGGTCAAATTGGTGTATTGAATGGATTTGACATTTTAAGCTGTTTCCACTCATTTTCGCAGTGAATCTTAGAATCTTCAAGTGGACAAAAGTAGTGTGATAGCTGACTAATTTAGCTAGTAAGCCAAAATGAATTGTGTCTATCATTCAATTGATGAAAATTTGCTCAAGTTGTACGTGCTTATGTGCCAGCTATTAGCGACATAGCAAACCATTATCAGAAGGCAACAACGGCATCAAAACACCGTCACAATGCAGTTGCAGATTTATTCGACAAATAACGTTTCCATCAGCATTTATCGGATAAGCCTTTTACTGATCAAAAGAAAATCCAATCAGATCAACCGTATAAACTGTGTCAATAATTTTCAAATCATGTCGAATGTCACCGTTTCCATAAGGCATTTTTAATTTGATATGACTTCATTCGCATAAAAACGTGTGGATGGAAACATCTTGTGGTGAGCTCTATCCGATGTACACAAAATGGGGATAAGTAAATTCTGAAATACACTAGCTCGCTTCACTATCTTAAGCTTTCTTCTGTCATTTATCAGTCTACATCATATGCTGAGCAGGTGACAGGAATATAATCCCGAAAATGTGATTTTAACCATTGCCGCCGTTCAAGATTTGGCTTAATGAACCGTGAATGATGTTCGCATGAGTTGTCTCGATTAGCTGCTGCAGTTTGTTCATAGGCACTGTTAATGAGACATTAGCTGCCCCACTGATAGAGGGCTTCCGACGCTTCTACCTAGCATCATTTCCAGCCGTTTGCTCTGGTGACTGTCATGAAGCGACAAACATCCAGTGTTGCACGACCCTAATTTCCTCATTAGATTAATATCTGGAGCTAGCTTTCATTTTTTCATCGAGTAGTAGCAAACTTGAGTTGCTAGCAAGGCTTGCTAGAGAGCTAGAAAGATTCTCTGTTTCGGTTTTATATTGAATTTACTTTAACATCGTCTGATGCAACTGGCTTGCTAGTACTGCAATATTATGGTTTTCTTAGATGTGCTCAGCTAACCATAGCTCTGGATGTGATGATCTTGAGTGCTACTGACGCCGAGTGGGAAGGGAAACGAAGTATCGACAATATTAAAATGTGTGGCTCAAATGTTAGATTTATGAAACAGCATTTCAAAAGTTATTGATTATTTACACATTAATAATCAGATATTTTCACGTATTTTATCGGTTGCTTAAAGCCAGTTCATCACTTATCAGTGAGAACGGCTGGAAATGTGTTGCTAGTTAGAAATCCTCTTGTTTCTCTTTGGAGCAGCAAATGCCTCATTGAGAGAGCCAATGAACAAACATCAGTAACAGGTAATCGAGACAAATCATGCAAACATCACTTAATTAAGCCAAATCCTGGGAATATGGCTATAGCTAAAAATCACATTTTCGGGATGATATACCGTTCATCTGCTCATCTGATGGAGATTGATCAGAGGCAGAAGCAAACCGGAAATAGTTAAGCTTACCAATGTATTTCAGAATGTACACAGCGCCATCTTGTGCAACTAACCAATCAGGAAGACTTAAAATCTTGTACGTTGGCCTAGATATGCCAAAATTTAATCACCTGTTCCTTGACTTTACACCCACCATCTCTGCAAAGTTCATCAAATCGGTGCATTACTTTTTGAGTTATCTGGCTTACTAACAAACAAACGCTGCCGAAAACCTAACTTCCAACTGGAGGTAATAAATTACAGCCCTTTAACTTTGATATTTTTCTGTGTAGCCCATTTTCTGTAAACCGTCTTTATTCTGAATTTTAAGGTAAGCATGAATTTGAATTCAAGGCGGTATCACGCCAAAAACATTGTGCGTTATTCAGTCAGGCAATGTGACGTCCTGCAGTCAACTGTCATCAGTTTCAATGTGGTGTGTCTTTTCAGTCGGGCGGCGCTGACTAATATCTCCTCCTCTAAGTTGGCTGCGCATAATCGGTCACGTGAATGGAGCATGCTGTGGACAACTCAAACTCGGAGATTATTTGTTCACGTGAAGGCAGCGTGGGTAATTTGAATATACTGCCCGCAAACGAACGACTGCCAACCAACTGCAAATCGGTTCCATTTCATATGTGCTCCGCCCTCTAACGGGCTTCGCTATTGCTTACCCCTACGAGGCTCCGCCTCGGCGCCTGAGAAAGAAAATTGGACTCACCTGCTCCGAAGGAGGGGGTAGCATACTCACCTCCCTTTAAGTCCCGGCGTTGCCGATGCTCGTCTCCCTTTTTCACTCAGCCTTTGAGAGAGTAGGAACTCGCTACAACAGTGAAAGCTTTACGATGGATAAGCTGTGCCAACTGTGTGCCTCCCCTATGATGTCCGATGATCAGCAGGACTGCTTAGTCTGTCTGAGCTTGCGGCACCATGAAGAGGCAAGTTCCTGTGCTGCCTGCGCAGCGCTCCCCTGGGAGGAGCGTGAGCGTCGGCAGCAGTTTGTGTGGGCCGTGAGCACCCTCCGGGCTGGCTCGGGGCCAGTCCGTGAGTCGGCGGCGACGGTCCGCTCGAAGCCTTGGCACGAGTACGATGAGGAGGATGATTGTCGCGTGTATGAGGAGGACCCGACGACCCTCTTCATGGACGATGAGCCACCCCCGGAGCACCGTTACCCATTGGATGACCTCCCTGGGTTGTTCCAGTCCGCAGCGGAGAGGATGGGGATGCCCCTACCTCCGCAGCCTTCTGAGGACCAGGTGGATGACTTCACTATTGGTCTGCTGGCCCAACCGAAGTCAAGCCCACACCCCAAGGTGATTTGTACCAGGATGGAGCCCATCTTCGGCTAGACGCAGTGGGACTGGAAAAATCCTCTGGCTGCGAAATCCCCAGCTATGGCGTATGCGCCGTACTCGACGGTGGAGGATTGGGAGTGGAATGTCGGAGTCCCGGCTGTGGAGGACGCGGTAAGGTGGTGTCTGCTCCCAGCCGCTGCTCCCGTCCGAGAGGGACAGGATGTCGGCGGCCCTCTTTGACCGTTGTTATTCTAGCACTGCTCAGGTGGTAGCGCTAGCTAACAATATGGCCTTTCTCGCGGGATCCATGGATAGGCTGACCCACCAGAAGGCGAAGCTGTCGCCGGAGGAGATGCAGACGACAGCGGCGGCCATGCTCCGGATGTCATAGGCGTTCGCGATCGTTGGCGGACGTAGCATGGGAGCGGTGCAGGCGGGGCACCGCCACCTCTGGCTGGGGCTATCGTCGCTTAAGGAGAGAGAGAGACGGGCTCTGATTAATGCGCCCATCACCACCAGTTCGCTGTTCGGTCCCAACATCCAGGTCATGGTGGACCGATTGGAGGCAGCGAGGAAGGCTTCAGAGCAGGTAGGCTCCCACATTCGCCCGCAGCAGCAGCCCCGCATGTCAGACCGGGCGATTGGATGACGTCAATGGACCTGAAGGATGCCTATTTTTATGTCCCAATTCTGCCGCGCCATCAGAAGTACCTGTGCTTTGCAGACGGAAATCAAAGTTTCCAATTTTTCCGCCTCCCGTTTGGATATTCCCTGGCACCTCGGACCTTCTCCAAATGCATGTAGGCAGCATTAGCGCCCCTCCGGCGGGAAGGGGTACGGATCCTAACCTATCTGGACGATTGGCTGATCCTAGCCCACTCCAAGCAGGTGGTAACTAACCACATGGCGCTGGTAATGCGGCATATAACTCAGCTGGGGTTTAGCATCAATTACGACAAGAGGACCTTGCAGCCCAGGCAGACAGCTCTGTATCTGGGGCTGCAATTGGACTCGCGGTCAATGACTGCATGTCTGTCTGGGGACAGAATAGAGGCGATTCTGTCCCAGACCCGGGACATTTTAGACACAGCATCGGTACCAGCGATAAGGGTCATGTCCTTGCTGGGAATAATGGCTGCTGCCCATTCAGTAGTCCGCCTGGGGCTGCTGCACATGCGGGACCTGCAGCGCTGGTTCATACGCCTTCGTCTGGACCCAAGGCGGGACCAACAACTTATGCTCCGCCTCACCCATCCGGCTCCCAAGAGGGGGTTCGGGTGAGATTTGTGGCACACTACATCCAGATATTCACAGATGCGTCCCAAACAGGATGGGGCGGGACTTGAGGCTCTGCCTCTGTCGTGGGTACATGGCAGGGGCCCCAGCGCCATGTCAACCACCTGGAGCTCATGGCAGTTCAGAAAGTGTTGCATCATTTTGCCCCACAGCTGGAAGGGAGGCACGTCCTGGTGAGATCGGACAGCACAACAGTAGTGGCCTATCTCAACAGGCAGGGGGGCGTCAGGTCGGTAGCCCTACACAGGTTGGCCGCGGCCATTCTAATCTGGGCGGACCGCCACCAGTGCTCTTTAAGAGCCCGGCATGTTCCGTGCATCCTCAATTCCCGGGCGGATGGGCTATCCAGGGGAGCCCTGCTCGAGGAGGATTGGGGCATCTCACGGGCGACGGCAGAACAGATCTGGAAGCTGTTCGGTCGACCAGTAGCGGATCTGTTCGCAAGCAAGGAGAACGCTCTGTGCCCGCTTTGGTTCTCATTGAGAGCCACCGACGACCCTCCCCTGGGGGTGGATGCGCTGGCTTATCCAGTATGGCCCGCCGGCCTGCTTTATGCATTTCCACCCCGGCAGCTACTGATGCCATTACTCCGCAGGATGTGGGAGCAGCGGCTATCCATGATTGTGGTAGCACCGATGAGGCCGAATGCCAGATGGTTCCCGAATCTTATCCAGCTGGCGGTAGTGGGCCCGTGGCAGATTCCGAACCACCCCTTGACTATGAGACACACGTCAGATGCGACTCTCTCCCCCCCCCCCCCTATGGTCTGGAGATTGAAAGGGTGAAATTGAGTGAATTGGGCCTGCCTGAGGCGGTGGTGTCCACAATTCAATATGCAGGCGCCCCGTCTACATCCAGGGCTTCTGCGGCCCGCTGGCGGATGTTCACAAACTGGTGTCAGGTGAGGGGCCTAGACCCACGTTCATGCCCCCTTCAGGGGGTATTTGATTTCCTGCAGACTCTCTTCGAGGGGGACATGCAGCTTCCACCCTGGGAGTATTTGCTGCAGCGGTAGCAGCAGGACACAATGGGTTTGACTGCTTTACGGCCAGGAATCACCCCCTGAAAAAGCGGTTTTTGAGAGGAGCTTGCAGAATTAGGCCCCTGGTACACCGCGAAATTCCGCAATGGGACCTGGACACGGTGTTGGGGGTCTGGCTGAACCACCTTTTGAGCCTTTGGACCAAGCAGACTTACACTTGGTGTCTATTAAGATGGCCCTCCTCTTAGCTTTGGCGTCAGCCAGGAGGGTAGGTGAACTGAGTGCCCTCTCTGTGCACCCGTCTTGCCTGACCCTAAGGCAGGATCTAGGGTCAGTGGAGCTGCGTCCAAACCCCTCATTCCGGCCGAAGGTCATAACCACGGCCTTTAAATCATTAGTTCTTCGACTAAAGGCCCTCTGCCCACCTCCTCATGCCACCGGTGAGCAGGAGAAGATGCACAGGCTGTGCCCAGTACGCGCGCTCAGTGTTTACCTGGAGCGAACTGCGAGCCTCAGGAAGAGGGAGCAGCCGTTTGTGTGTTATGGCGGGCGGGCGCAGGGGGCCCCTCTGTCAGCACAGCGCCTCGCCCACTGGATTTGTGATGCGATATGCAGGGCCTACTCAGCAGCAGGTCTGGTGGCCCCGGCAGGACTGACCGCACACTCCACCCGTAGGATTGCTTCCTCTACGGCACTACTTAGGGGTGTGTCGGTAGAAGAGATTTGCAGGGCAGCTTCTTGGTCATCAACATCTACTTTTGCGCGATCATATCTCAGGGATATATGATAGCTGACTCAGTAGCAGATGTGGTCTTGGGAACCCTACCGGTAGGGCCCCCTGCCAGCACTAACTAGCAATTGATCATGGCCGACCTGGGGCGTGGCATCTCGGGGGTGCCCCGCCCGCAGCAGTTAGGCGTGCCATGGGAAAAGTGATACCGCCTCCCCCGAGCATTGGGGTGGGAGGCCCCATTGGGGGGAGAGCCCCTTCCAGCAGTAGCTGTGGTTATGGCCGACCTGGGGCGTGGCATCTCAGGGGTGCCCCGCCTGCAGCTGTCAGGCGGGCCATGGGAAAAGTGACATGAGCCTCTCCCAAGCATGGGGGTGGGAGGCTTCATTGGGGGGGAAGAGCTCCTTCCAGCAGTAGCTATGGTTATGTTGGTACCATGGTCTGGGTGGGGCACTCAAGTGTGCCTACCTGGAGGGTATGAGGCCGACATGGAGGAACGCTATCAGGAGAAGTCCCCTTTTTCTCAAGTGACGGCTGATATCGGTGGTCCGCAACCTGACGCGAGGCACTCTGGTGGTACCTGCCCACAGGTGCGGGTCCTGGCATTGGAATAACAATGGTCAAGCCCTGCCTTTTTTTCCCCTGGGAGGGGCTGGACAAGATGGGTCCCTCCCAGTCCCGGGAATGGTTTGGGTGCTACTTGCCACCACCTGGGGCGGGGTACGCAGGTTGGCGGTGTGCGCCCCAGGGTGTGGACAGGGTTTTGCTTGGTTGCGAGAGGATCTGCGTGGCCAGGGTCCACCTGGGGTACATCAATCGCTAACGGCCTTCGCCTTAGGTGTAACCAATAGCGAAACCCGTTAGAGGGCGGAGCACGTATGAAATAGAACTATTAGTTACCCTGGATGTAACTCCCGTTCTATGAATACGTGCGTGGCCCTCTAACAACCTGCCCAGGTGGCCCCGAGTGTGGGATGCTGAGTTTCAAAGGGAGACGAGCATTGGCAACGCCGGGGCTTTATGGGAGGTGAGTATGCTACCCCCTCCTTCGGAGCAGGTGAGTTCAATTTTCTTTCTCAGGCGCCGAGGCAGAGCCTCGTAGGGGTAACCAATAGTGAAGCCCGTTAGAGGGCTACGCACATATTCATAGAACTGGAGTTACATTCAGGATAACTAATAGTTCTCATTGTAGAATTATGACAGCCATTAAAAAGACTCGACTCGTTCATGTATGTCACATCTCTACTCTTAAGGGAGGTAAGCTGGATTCATTTTTCTCCTGTTATTTTTTACGTAGGACTACATTGCTGCACCAATGTTGTTGTGTGTTAATGTGTGATGATTTAGTACACTTTTTGAATATTGCGGTACCAGCAGAATATTTCATTTAAGGGTGTTAAATATAGTTTTTTTTCCCCTTTTCCATGAGATGGCAGCAAGTTCACCAAGCAAGTATCCTAAGGGTGCAAATGTGTTGTTTACAACTCATGACAGTAAGTGCTTTGTGAGTTATAATTTGAGTGTATATTTATTTGTTGCAGGCATGATGCGTTTCAGGGAGACAGTAGGCCTAGTTTAGACCGATAAATTTTCGTCACTGTCATAAATTTGTGTAGCCTTCTCAAATCATTAAACCACTTTGTCAAACCATTTACTTGATCATCAAGAATTGTCTATTCAAGGGAGCACTATTAATATGGGGCTTGTGGTAATTTGTTCAGCGCACAGGCGGATTTGGCGGGGGGGGCGGTGTGGGTTCGCTGCGGGCCCCCTTCCCCCTTATTTCTGCAGACTGACTTTTAGTCTACTAAATTACAGTATACTTTCACTTTGTTACGTTGACACTGCCCACTTCATTATGACGTTACAAATTAAAAGTAGGAATGTAATTCATCATAAGGATCATCTAGATTTGGCGTGTTCAAGAACGATGGTGCTGGGTATTCATGTTGATGCCAGCGGGCATGCAAATTTATGCACGCTGTTACAATATTCTATCACTAGATGGTACACTAGGATCAGTTAGAATATTCACAAGCTCTATTGTTGATATTTAGCAAAAAACTGATTGTTATGTTCTAGATCCATTTTGTGAGAAACCTACTGAGATGTTACTCAAAATATAATAAGTCACCTACTTAACTTTCTGAGATTCTGACAAATAGCTGTATTAATTGTAATGTCTAATTCTGCAGTTGTATAGTCATGTAAATATTTATAGGAATAATTGCTTTTTCATATCTTCATACAAGTGATAAGCGTCTTATTTTTTGTATTTCAGAACCAAATCGCTGATGAAGAGATGCCGCGCTGTGACGTGTATAGTGAAGCCGTAGCAGTCCATGCCAGGACCCTTGAGGTCCCGGCAAAAAATGAGGCTGCTACGTGCCTCCCTACCAAAGAGTACCCTTCTCCTGAGCGAAAATGAGGAGCTCTGGAGGAGGGTGGCTGACCTACAGGAAGAAAAGGAGGTCGCAGCTGCAACTGCAGATTGTAAGAAAGACGGTAAGTGTCTTTAGTAATTGACTCAGTGTTATTAAACGTCCTACTCCTCTTTAAACAATTATTTCTCATAACGTTAAATCTGTGTATAATTTAAATATCATTAATTTTCATTTCCAAGTCTAATTAAAGTTTCTGTCAGAATATTTCAATGAAGGTGTAAAAAAAAATAATTTGTGGTAATATGTTTGGGTATGGTAGCATTATGTTTGGAGAAAAACTAATGGTATAAATGATGTTTGCATTAATTGTTTTATTTTTAGATTACTGTGGTGCCAGCACAGGCACGGAGGAGGAGGCTTGGTGTTTTATCTTTTGTATTGAAGATTTCTTAATATGTTTCAATAAAGATGTTCAAAGTTTCAAGTGGTTAGTGTTCTGATTATTATTTGGGTTTTAAGACAGTTAAGAGTAATTGGGGAAAAGAGTGTGCTTGCAGTTTCACATGTATAAACAAATATTCATATCTTGAAGAGAAGATCATTGTTTTTCTCAAAGAGCAACTTGATAGGAGCTCCCTGATAGCTCACTCGGTTAAGGCACAGCGCTGCAGTGCAGAAGTGACGATCACGTTGCGGGTTCGAGCCCGATCGTGCCAATCGGCAGTGGTCGGCAGCTTTCTCAGAGTAGAGCACAATTGGCCATCGCGCTACAGGGTTTCAAATTGAGAAGGGACTACTGGAATGGAAATATATAAATATCTTTGTTCCTTGGTCAAGCACCTCCTGTTGGCCAGACGGGCGCTCGTCAGGAAGATTCAAAGTCTGTTCATGTCCGGGTATCCTCCGCCCTCGCTCTCAAACTTGCGAAGATTCAACCAATGATAGTATAAGAAGCAGTGGCTGACAGGCACGTGCTTCGGAGGAGAGCCGTGAGCTGTCCTCACAATCCTGAGTTGGCAGCAGGGGGTCGCATTCGAGCAAGTGTTGTACATAGTTCACCAATTGGGTATTCCAGATTTGGGTGGGATTGGAGATGGCAATTTTTTTTTTTTTTTTTTAAATATAAAGAAATAATTAAAAAATAGTTTCCAAGAAGTAATGTTAAGATTTTATTCAGAACACACCCAAGTGCCATCATGTGACATGCATATAGAAATACCTATACACAAAGGGTTAAGTGAAATTTGCGTTAATTATTTGCAGTCCTGGGTAAATGTAGGTGTACTTAGCATCTGTGACTATGTCTTCAACTGCAGTAGACTGCCAGTTATTCTACTGGTTTCAACACAGCTGTTAGGATTCCTGGCATATGTCTGCCTTACATTTAAGATGTAGCCCACTTAGCTGGACCTAATGATTTGTTATCAAACAAGGTTTGTCTATGATTCATGAATAGAGTAAGATACATAGTGAATGGCGATACATGAATGTACTACAGCCCGTTTGGTTGCCATTACGGATTTAGACAACTTGAGGCAGAAATACCTGCAGAAAGCGACAGGAGAGGCAACAGAGCAAGTAAAAGAGGGATGTCAAAACAGTAGCATTTATTCATGGGATGAGAATGATGTACTTCATTGACTTGCAACCAGTTGTTTTAGGCATATTTAAGTTAGTGACTGTTGTTTGAGACAACTGAGTGAAATGAATAGAGCCTTTCATGTACAAAAAAAAATGAAAATAAAAAAATCAGCAGGGCACCACAGGGAATCGAACCCCATCCCAGTATTAACCAGGAGTAGCCATTACCAGTGTCTTTTGCTTTCTCGCAGTTTATGGAAGGTAAAGCAAAACCTACTTTACAACAGCATATGAGTAGCAGTTCATTCTAGGTATGTAGGCAATTGAATTCCTTTTTGTTCCCCTATTGGGAATAACTACGTGCGGTTTTGAATTAGTTATGAGCCAAATGCTTTACTCAAATGCTGTTGTAATTCAGGAAAAGGAAACCTTTTCCCCGACCCTTTTTTCTTGAAGACTGCGTTTGCTTGTGATTGACAATGAGGATTCTCAGCAGGTTTTGCCCAATTTTAAAACAATAATTCCCTGTAAACTATAATAATTTAAAATCCATATGTTTATGTGAAACTTCAAATCTAAAGATCAATTATTTTTTGAGTGGGACAGACCCTACACCAGTTACAATTCAACATACCAGACAAAAAGGTCAGTTTCCTAATGCAACTAGAAACATGGCCCAAACACAGCCTCTTCAACATTTGCACTGGGACTGTGCAACTAGCTCCATTTGCCTCATAAAAATGCATACTGAGGGTGTGAATTCTAGATGGTCTAGCTTGCTAAACAAACCCAATTTTGAAATAAATCCTAAGTTTGTAAAGTAAATCCCACATACATCCTTATCCCTTGCAAATACTATATGTCCTCTAACTGCATCTGATCTTTCACTCCAAAACTACACATGTTCGCTGAAGTATGTGGGCATCACTGAACACTGCACATCATAGTGTCGTTTTAACATAACCATGATCAATCAGTGTTCCATTCTCAGTCGTCTCTTGGGTAACACGCTGACTATATCCTTTTTTCAGCATGTACTGACACAATGTTGTTCTTTTTAAAATGTTTTCATTGAATCTGCTCATTATTATAATTGTATTTTGGATTGGATGAAGCCAATCAAGCAATTCTCAGATTTTGTTTGAATAAAGAAATTGGATGACATGGCAGACAATAAATTACTGTTATCAAGATGTAAATTTGGTTACACTGGCACAGCAAACACTTCTGATTAAAAGCTGGAACCTGCAAAATGTCAGTGTAAATGGTTCACATTGTACCAACCAACTCCACTAAGTTCCAAGTTCTGCAGCTCTGACAATTTGGGGTTACTGCTATTGTAACACAAACGGTGAGGACGACTCTGGAATCTGTAACCACTGATATGGACACAGTGTAATGAGGATTGTGTAGTGAGCCACGTTTCAGTGACTGCAATATAGTGCGGCCGTAAATGATGCGTGCAAGACACTAATTCTGACAAGTAGCGACTTAAATTTTGAACGTTCATTAAATACAGAGAAACTGTGTGCATTTAATGAAGGCTTTGGCTCCTCGATTGGAAATTGAGGCATGCTCTCCATGGCCTCCTTCATGGTTCCTTTGCAATAAATGGCTCCCTCTTCAAAATCCCAAATGATTAGTCCAGGTAAACCCTTAACACGCCTCAATGCTACATACGCCTGCCCAGGAGCAAACACCTGCTTTCAAGAAACCACAGCCTCATCCACAGTTAATCCCTGCACTTTATGGACAATAGATGCCCCGCTAACATCAAAAGGAAACTGACGACGCAAACCACCGCATTTTCGGGTCTTCTCCTCCTCTGGATCAATTGCAGTAGAAAATCTGCATTCTACTGCTGCATGTGCACATTTTTTCCTCCTTATTAAGCCAATTCGGTCATCAAATTTTACATAAACTGTTAGCGGAAATGTGTCATCCTGACTGAGTTACTGTGCCACATGCTCCATTGACAATCTTCAACATCGATGTTCTTGCATAACATTACGTGCGCATTTTGGCCAAACACAAACTGCTCGGTAAACGTGTCCGCTGCATCACTGTGATTCCCTACCATCAGCTCTAATTTTCCTGTTTTTTTATTGTTTCTAAAGTCCTTAGCTTCAATGACTATATGATCAGGACACATGGCAAACAGCTGCTTCAGATTATGCTCACTAACTTGCATATTGGTTGCAAATGTATGCAAAGCTGAGCTCTCTTCTTCTGTCTCGCGCAATTTTCAATATACCAGTGTCGTTCTTTAACATGGGGGTGTCCTTAGAACGCACCCTTAACCGGTTCAGCAATTCTGCAAAAACTTTGTCCTTCTGCCTGACTAGTTTTCAGCTCTTCTAGACTAAAATTGTACCACAAATCCACAGCAACCTGACCTCTATCCAGAGGCTTCCCTTTAACAGGAGGCAACTGATAGAAGTCTCCAATAGCTATCACCCTAACATTACCGAATGGGGAAAAGTCTCCTGTCTGCTTAATCCGCCTTAACCTGCCATGAACACAAGCCAACAGATTGTGATTAACCATGCGGATTTCATCAATAAGGATTTGGAGGTGACCCAATTCAGCTCTCAAAGAGTTTAGTTTCTCTTCACCCAAAGGGGTATACAGCAAAGTAGCATGAATGCCAATAATAAACCTGTAATGAATTGTTGCTGCATTCAAAGTGAAAGCAGCTACGCCTGCAGGAGCAGTTAACAAAACGTAAATATCACCTGGTTGATGACAAAGTGTTGACAACAGTCTACCAGCCTCGTATCGAATAGCTCTAATTATGGTTGTGGGTTGTGGGTCCCCCCCCCAATCACCTTCTGCAAACACCACTGTCACCCTATTAAAAACAGGTCTCTGAATGAAACCCAGATGGCTAACTAAAGCCAAACCCTCACCTCTAGACAGGATCCTCTCTCGCCTTTCTTACTGCGCAACCTGTCTGCTACCATCTAGTAAATCTGGTTCATTCTCTTTTGAGTCCCCCAACTGCACTTGTTCCACCTCTGCTTCCTGTTGCTGCCGCCTTCTCTCCTCTAAACATTCAAGGCGCTCTACTTTCTGTTCTGGGCACAGCTCACCCCTACCATCTTCATCAATCCCTTTGTGCTGCTCTCTTACAAGCCCGATCCAAATGAGGACAATCCATTTCAAACTTCACCCTATTTTCATCCACTACAGTCTGAACCGAGCGTACGGAGCCAGCACTGGAAGTGACCTTACCGTCATTATAGAACTGTTCAAACAGCTCGAACCCTTCAGGTTTGAGGTCTAAGTCAGCTCTATAAAAAGAAATAATTGCAGCAGACTCTGAAAATGAGCCTCCTCTTGTTTGTCTAAATTGAAACGCATGTAACACACAACTGCAAACTGAGAACATGTTCTCCTCAAGCTAGAATAAAATTGAAAAATGGCTTGGGTTTTATCATGGAGACTTCTCATTTTTGGAGAGAACGCGATACACTGATGCAAATGTAGCAAATGTTATTGAATGCAAAATTGTCAGGCCTGTTTCTATGCCTGTCCACTATGCTGGTCATCCACATCATATCTTCTGTGCTAAGATCATGGGAAGATGCCTTCTGCCTCAAAACACACAGTGGCAAACTCATCTTCACCATGTTGCTCCCTGTTGGCACAAACACAACCGTTCTGGAACACTGCTAAAATGCATGTTAGTTAGCCTATTCATGGCCTCCTGGGCACAAACATCCCTTTTGTGTAAATATACACTGCCCAGCTTCTTTAAAGCTTGTTTAGCAGAGAGGTTACCTTGCTTTGTGGCTTCTTTATGGGCATTATTTAATAATAGTCCAATTTCCCTCTCTGCTTTTGTAATGCATGATATGATGTACACGATTACTGCATAGGCGTCCGTGAAAAAGCGAATGTCTTTGTTGGCGTTCCAGCACTTCAACAATTGCTTGTAGTACTGATTTACCCAAACTTTGTTCACCCCTCTCCTATAAACCACTTTATACTTCTTTTCAATTGTCATATAGGCCTCTTCAAAGATTTCCTGATTAATATAAAGACTCAGAGACAACTCCTCTACATTTCCATACGGCACAGCTGATTCCAAAGCTTCTATAACCGATGTCAGAATAGACTCTGCAAAAATCGTTGGAATCTTACCCTCATCGTTAAAACACTTACAGATTGGCTTGTTTTTTGGATTTGGATCTGATGCCTTCGACCAATCACATTTAGGTTCTGTAATTTTACGTATAAATGTTCGCGCAGAAACAGGTTTTGGAAAATTGAAACGACAGGTTGTGTTTTCTTTCTTGCATGACTTTGAATGGTGTTTGGAATGCATTTGAACTGATGAAAAAGTCCAATAATGTGTCATCATCTGAGGGTAACTCACAAGTGACGTATTTATCAATAAACTCCTATCAATTTGGGGAGCACTCTCAATCCAAAATAAAGCGTGAACATGAGGAGAACCACGCTGCTGGAATTCAATTCTATAAAAGAATTCAATGATTTTGCCGATTGGTTGTGAAGGAGACGTGAGAACAGTTTTCAAAAAGCAACGCCATCTGTAATTGAATATCCGCACAGCAGCTCACACCTGTCTGCCCACTCCAAATCTACAGTCTGTTCTGGCTTCCTGTCTTAGGATGCTGGTCAAGAGATTCTGCCAGCGCAGATCTGCAGACGAAAATGAGCAAAACCATCAAATTCCAACTGCTTTAAAAAGACTCCTCATCCTCCAATATATTCCGACTAATGTTTTGAGATTTCTGACCACCTTTACCCTTACGCAATGCCACAGAAACATTAGACACCACCAGATCCAGCTCAGACATGTACTGACTATAAAATTTGTACTCTACATTACGCGCAAAACACCCATCAACATGCATAATCCTATTATTAAAATAACGCCAATGTTCAACGATGAGAACGACTGTTGTGGAAAGTATTCCCACCCAGAGGAAACACAGGGAAACATTTTGCTTCACTGCTGTGGTCTGAAGGCATCCTAACTATTACCCTCCGCAGGTGCACTATTCACAACATCCATGTACTGGTCTAACATTTTCTCACCTATATCTACTGGCATAAGACAAGTGTCCTGAAACAGTGTTGCTGTCAGTCATGTAACATTTCATCTTGTGCCATGTCTGATGAATCTTCTATATCAACAACTTCAGCACTGTCCATGACCTGGCCATCTTCCTGAACAGTTAACTTGCCCTTAACCTGTTCTTGCCGACATGAGCTCTGACAACTTCATGCTCTCCAGTGGATTCAGCCTCTTCCTCATCTGTCTGCCTCCTAAACTCATTTACCCACTCTTCATTAAACTCGATGTCCCTGTAATGAACATTTGTGCCCCTTAAAATATTCCAGTGCTCGTCTTGCACGTAAGGTATCCACAAACTGATATTCATAATGCCCCATGTCAATTTACGCTTCAACTTAACCTGCACCAAAGATCCTTCCATACAATAATAAAACACTAGAAGAATACTAGGGTCCTTGCCAAGGCCTTGCAGGCCTGGAGGCTCGGACCCTAATTAAAGCTGCAATCAGTGTTGGACGGGTCCTCGCCCACCCGCGCACGTCGATGCGGGGGCGAGACGTGTTTGGGCGCCGTCGAGCATTCTCATTCGTTGGACAGTGAGAGACTGAGTAAAATATTATATCTTGAGTTGAGTGCAAACCCCTTTACTGAAATACATATTTCTTTTGTAAAGTGGAGCTATGACCCATGGAACCTGGTAAAAGTTTCTTTTGCAGATTTTATCACTGCTGTGTATTGTGTACTGCTTCCCCCCTTCATGAACTTAGTGAAGGGAGATGAGCCATGTGATCTTACTGCCACCCGGTGGTCAGAATGCGTAGCACCAGAAAGAAAAACACTCAAAATGAATAAAGAAATTAATAAACATTTCTTCCATGTAAATCCTAGAGAGCTGACATTTTGGGAGCATGTCCACTGAACACAGACAGAACTTTCATACACTGCAACGCATGGTGAATTTCGAAGTCCGTCACTATATTTTTCAAAATATGAAAATTCATAACATGCCAATATCTCTGCAAATATTCATTCAAATGGTACGACGCTTGGCAAGCAGTTTCTGCAAATGGCACTTCTGACATTTTGATACGATATACAGTATGTCCGCAACAAGAAAGTGTATATTACTGTACAGTGTACCATTTGAAATAAAAAATGTATGTAACAAAGTCTTGTATAAATTTTCGCCAAAACAAGTGACAACTCACAATATGGAACAGGAATGAGATCATAATTTTTCAGAATTTTATGACATTGCGACGGGCCGCGGTGATTGTCAAAGTCCCATTTTGGTGTATTTAAGTGGCGCTAGAGAGCCATTTTGGCTCCTTGGTCAAGAATTTTAACATTTAAAATATTTTTGAGCATGTTAAAGAGGTCAGATTTAGGTTGGAAATACGCGTAGAAAAAAGGCAGTCAACATGGTTGGGGACCCTAACTTTGACGCCTTGTAAAATCAAAACCGTTCGAGTAATGACAAAAGATGTACAGTAGATTTCATCAGCAGAGTGTGCTGTCTCATCTATTACCATTTGGGGTCAATACTATGAATAGCCTTAAAAGGAGTTTGTGTTTGTCGAGGGCAAAATTAGGGGCGAATAGCAATTTTGATATGCAAATTATGAACTTCTTGTTCGAATTAGGTCTGGGGTGTGTCGATTCTTAATTTTTAGGTCTTGATGAGATAAACTATAGTGTTCTGGTTCCATCTCTCTATGACTTTCCTACCGGTCGTGGTGGCCGTCTAAGTGCCAATATAAAGTTTCTGGATGGCACAAGAGCGCCATTTTGGCTCCTAATTTTTATGTTTTGTGAAATTTTTCGCCAGACATGAGGTGCGTGCCAAATTTGGTGAGTTTTTGAGCATGTTTAGGGGGATCAAATTTAACCTCAAAGAGGTATATAGAGAAAGAAAATTAACAGTACAAGAACAATAGTCCTTGCAGGCCTGGAGGCTCGAACCCTAATAATCATAAGAAACACAAGAAGAATAATAGGGTCCTCTGCCCAGGCCTTGCCTAGGGCTCGGACCCTAATAATTCCTGATCACCATGACAGTGGCAATGGATGAGCAGTCAAATTATTAGCGCTACACATGAAATGTGAACAGCAATTATAGCCAAGTCCCTCATGAGCTGCAGGCAGATCAAATGACTCCGCTATCCCCTACTGAAAGCTAATAATACAAATGGCTTTACCATTTGATTTCTCTCTTTTATGTCCTTTGCCCAAGCATAAGAGGTGTAAGAGTACATGGCTGTAAGGATGATAAAGACAATTTGATAAATGATTACATTAAAATAAACCTTATGCACAAAAGCATGACCCCATTTTCTTAAAATGTGTGGCTAGATTAAGACAGCCTATTTTTAAGGACAACAAGAGTGTCAAGGATAATTGAAAACAATTTCTAAAACTGGAACATCAGTGTAAGGAGGCAAAGATGGGTGTGAGGACGCCCATCCACTTTGGTACTGATAGTTCACTTTTTAATGAACTAGAAAAACAGCCTGGATGGTTAGTTTTAAATAAATATTTTACATATTGTCTAAATAATGAATTAATAAGCAATCACAATAACCTTATTGTAGGGGTTGCACAGAGGAGCTGTGGATAGCTCAAGAAGGCTGTGGGCTGGAATCAAGCCTGGGTCCTTTTAAAGACCGGCCTGTCAGGTTAATTTGAGACTATAAATGGATTGTTGGTATGAGTTTGTAAGTAAATGGCGTGTGTGCCCTGCAATGGAGTGAGCTGTTCAGGGTGTGTCCCCACCTTTCAGCCCTAGTCAGCTGGGATAGGCTCCAGCTCTCCCGCGAAGCTTGTGAGGAAGATGCAGTTTAGGTAATGGGTGGATGGATCTGACTGCAGACCGAGAGGCAAAGCCGTTTCTAGAGCCTTTTCTTATGTAACCATTGATTTATCCAGTGTGACAACAAAGAATTAAGGTTTCAGCTGAATACCAATAATGTAAATCTAGTGGAGTCATCTTGTTCTTGATTTAATTACAGATATGGTCAAATGCCACACAAGTTACCCTGGATCACATCTCAATTAGAAAACTCAGTTTCAAATGGCTTAGTGACTGTTTTTTACATTTTTATGGGGAACTTCAGAAGTCGTGGAGCACTTCCAAGATGTGAAGGGTGTTTAAAGGCAAGCCAAATTATGTGCTTTAAATGTTAACTTTAAATGTAAATAGTGCCTCAAAAGGAGCCTAGGATAATAATGACACCCTACGACTTCAAGAAAGAGCCATTTCAATGAACTATACTTTAATACAGCACTTAGAATGTTTTCAATTTACTAAATGAGCACCCAGGATTAGTAGAGATTATCCCATTACCACATGCTTTAGAAATGAAATTTGTATTTGGAGAATTGGTAATTCAGTGGTTAATATAATGGAATTATACAATACATGGTAGTATAATATTACAATATAATTTCCTCTCATTGTAGCATTTGTGCCAGTGCAAGTTGTACAGTCACCATTTCTAACTGTCTGACAGAAGGCAGAATCAGGACTCAAACACAGACAGGAAGTCAGTTTCGCTGGCTTTACTAGAATTCTTAGGGTCAGACAATTCACTTCGATATCATATAGGTAACTTGCACCGCTGAAGGGTGAATCCAAATCAGTCACCAAAGAGTGCAAGGTTGACTGCCAAAACAGTGATAATGCCAAATCCAATGAGGGCAGATTCATAAGTCAGAGGGCCAGCCAAATTCGCAAGCAATAAAAACATTAGAGGGCAAGGCCATCTCAAAAACCATAGAAAAACAAAGATCAAAACTGGATAAATCACAATGAATATAAAAAGGCTTGTATGCGGCTATAGAAGGCAACAAACTTGCAAACCAAAAGTCCAAAACTTTGTTTCTTTCTACAGAAAGCCAACCAGGGAGTGAAGACCAATCAGGTGTGCAGGAACTGGGAAGTATGACTGGGGGTTTGGTTACAAACAAGGGCAGACAAACAAAACAAACAAACAGTATGGAAGGGCAAATGTAAACAAAGGCACGTGCAAACAGAAATGGGGAAGGCCATTAACGCCAGAAATTAAACACAGAGAAAAAGATACCTATGACGGTGCGAAGTGTCAACCTGTTGCAAAGTTTCCGCCCATTTCAGCTAAATTCGTTGCAAAATATCAGCGAAAAATTAATCATTGCAAAGTGTCCACCCATTTCAGCAAAATTTGTTGCATTGTCCGCCCATAATTTATCATTGCATTGTATCTGCTTGTTCCCGCTAACAATATCGCGCCCGTAAGGTACAGGTGAGCGGCAGGGCCTAGTGTTTTCCATTCTCGGACAGACAGCCAACTGTTGACCAGTGACAGTACAAACAAGATTAATCCGAGATTTCAGATCTCCACCAAGGTACGACGCGGATAGTAAAACAAAATCTCTTTCTCGAGGGCTGATCTGGATCATCACCAAAATCAGAAAAGGTGATCTTTGTGCCATGATCTACCTCTGGTTAAAAATTCATGAAGATCTGTCCAGTCTTTTCTGAGAGAAGCCACTTATTGTTCTTGATCCGGAATTTCATCCGATCCAGAAACCAGGTGTGGATCCGGATCATCACCAAAATTTAACGAAGTTGTTCCCAGATCATCATCTGCAACTGGTAAAAATTTCATGAAGATCTGTTATGTTGTTTCCCAGAAATTCCACTTAATAGCTCTGATCTGGATCTGGATCCAGAATACCACCTAAATTTAATGGGGTCGTCCTCGGCCCAAGATCTATCTGTGGTAAAAATTTCATAAAGATCCATCCAGTAGTTTCCGAGAAATCTTGTCCACAGACAGACAAACAAACAGACAAATAAATAAATAAAATAACGGACCCGATCGCATTATCTCCTTGGCGGAGATAATTATGCTTTTTTCCTTCCAAGTCATTAGCCACGCCATTTTGCTGATGCCGTAACATTCATTTCTTGGTTGGCTTTATTTCAGCTATGGAACACAAAAGAACAAAGCCAGCTTCATTGTACACGTCAGAAAAAAGCAAAATGTTCATTATCACTGAAGTGCTCGGCCAGTCCACGGTTTCTATATTCCACTCGTATCTCACTGGACAAAGCAATAAAAATGGATTCTTCAATTAGCAGGAAGTACAGTACATGGCTCACTGGTGCATTTTTAATGGAGCTAAATGTATAGTGGACCAATACTACACACCTGTGTAAGCGCCTGACAGCATATATTTTCTGCCACTGCCATCATCTGGCATTCTCCACAGGAACACTTCCAAGCACAATATGTAGTTCTATTGGTCACTGAGTGTTCATTTCACAACATGCATACTTGGGGGTAAAACATTACTGAATGGAAATTATTTTCACTGAGAAGAACCAGTTTAGTGGCAAGCCAATTATGCTGGAATAATATTGTACAGTATTAGCTAATGTTACAGTACCATCAGGCCGCCGTTAGGTGCATCCCTGCTAACGCTGAATTTCAGCAGAGATGTGCTAACGCTAATAATAAAAACGAAGGATTTTACAAAATACCATTCCGTAACTGGCTGGACGGTGCTTTTCAGATGGCAGAGGTTCTGCTTCGTCTGATTCTGAAGCTGCCGCTTGCACACTGGACGCAAAACAAATTTTTTGCATGACAGATTACATTCAAAGTTAATGCGAGAACGCGAATACACCCAAAATGCGTGTTTAAGTCATTGCTTTGGCTTTCAATGTAATCTGTCATGCAAAAATGTTTTGCACCCAGTATGCAAGAGTCAGACGGCTCAAACATACAGGGCTGGACTGAACCTTGCGCCATTGCTGTGACTAATGCTCACAGAGCCAGTGAGATGTCATTCAAATCGAGGGAGTAGCCGGTCACACCGCAATGCACTATGCTCACACTGTCCTGAGATATGGACTAAATGGCAAAATGAGCAGTTTCTGAACTATGTTTTCTAATAGTTATGAAATGTTCATTTTCACTCAGGTTTTTTGTAGATACTTTGTGACACTCAACCTTGATATTATGCATGAATTTTCACTGTGTCAATACAAGTTTCCAGAGGCTCTAAGAAGCAAGTCAGTCATCGATGAAGTGAAAATAACTATGCAGCTGATGACAAGATATTGCTGAGGTAAAATATAAAATTTATTTCACCTGCCAGCTCTGATACCATGGGCTTCATATTCATGTCAGATGGTTTCACAGTGTAACAATTATGGCAAACAGGTTCTCTTTGGGACAAACCATCACCATATCCAGTGCCTTGTGTGGAAAAAGGCCATCTTCCGTACTGTTCGGCTAGGTCTTCCACTGTCGCCATATTCAACCAATATCATGAAATGAATTTGCGTAGGGTGTGTGGGAATTTCGGACTGGTTGAAATTCACCTTAAATGAAGGACCCAAAACATCGTTTATATTTGCAATTATATTTTCATCGTTTAATCAGAAAGTAAGTCAATACATAATCAAGAAAAATCATATGCATGTAATCAAATAAGGGTAAACATCAAAGACAATAATAATCAAACCCTAGATGAAACAGAAGGTAAAAAAAATACAATAAGGTAAATTCATATGCACAGATACAGAAAGAAGAATAGTCAGATAAACAGAAGCACTGGCCGTATAGAGGACCAGTGGGCTGAGAGAGAGAGCAGCAGCCCAGAGCTCTTCCAAGTCCCCATCTTTATAGCTCGGTGTCCCTTTGTTGTCAATCTTCCGACTTTTTATGATCTCCAGCTGCAAAACTCCCTCAGATAAAGATACGCATGAACTCTATCCAACCGGGGACTTCCAAACTCATGAGCCCCACGCGGCTCCCACGCCACACATATTTTACCCAGGAACATAACCCATGTCTGACCCTTATGATATCTGTCCTCCTGTAAGAATTAAGACCCAGAAGGAGGTTTCCACTGTAGTTTTTTTAGTCAGGCCAATAAATTAGTGCTGCATCTGGTGTTTTCAAAGGTACAGATAGTCTGAAGTAGAATGCGGGCCCCCTCCTTATGTTCTTTTAAATACTGAGAATCCCTTCAAGCACCAAACACCCAGATTCACTTTGTTTTAGATGAATACAATGTTTCAGTTAATGTCAGCATAAGCTTAATGATTAATACACTTGATTAATAATATATTCAGATATATAAAGAATACAACAATTGGGTAATAACTGAATATGATAATGCTTATATTAATACATTGATCGTACATTTCAATGGTCATGCATTTTCGAAACGAGTTGATTATAGGGTAACAGATTAATATTTTCTACAGGTGTATTCCTCAAAAGGGATTTACACTTTTGGATCTCATTCATGTAAGCCACCTCCACAACAATGTTCAAACTTCTCATCATTGAAAATATGCGGAGTTTGACTTACATAATGCCCGTAAGAAAACTGTCTTATCCAGCATTTTTGTCCATGTAAATGTGTAAACTAAACATATCACTCTCAAACTATCGTTGATTAAGGACAAATCATTTACCCACCATTTAACAAGCCTTTTCTGTCCACACTTAGGCCCGTATTCAGAAACGACACTCACACTAATTGAGTGCGAGTGAGTACTAAAACTTAGTGTCAAGTTATACTCAATGAGTCAGAGGTTGTCCTAAGACTCATTTGCTTTCAGAGAGCTCACTCACACTGAAAATAGTGTCTCTTTCTGAGTGAAGGTTGAGTGCAGGGAACACCTCCCTTGAGCCGCACTAACTTGCGCCGGTATTTTGTTGTCATGGCTTTCAGGTGGTTACAAACATTGGAAACTCAATCATTTACGGCCACATGCTCGATGCAATCGCAACAACACAAATTAACTATAAATGATGATAATGCCAGTAACTTACTAACTGACCACCTGGTTTCAGTGTTTACGAACTGCACTGTGGTAAGCTCAAGGTTAGCATTTGTGTACTCACCAGTAGCTACTGGTGAACTGGCAATAGGGGAAGCTTAAAACAATCCCTTAAAAATAATGATTAGACAGGACCTATTTTCAGCTAATTTAAAATTACCATTGCAAAAACTGCGAAAACTCATTATCAGGTGTGGCCAGTTTTCATTAATGACGCATACCCGTCAACTCTCACTCATTCGGATTTCTAGCGCTTCATCATGGGTTGGAAAATTCTGCGCTCAACGGCTCGTGGGGCGCCACATGGATTGGCCTGCAAGGCTCATGTAGCTGTAAGTCACGAGAATCCATTCTTTTCTTCATCCTTAATTCCTGAATGTAGAAGGAAATGTCTGGCACGTTTCGCAGCTTGTTGCTTAGTACGCCTCGCGGGCTGACTAATGAGTCATGGCGATAAATGGGGAACAGTAAGACCAAATATTCCTATTGCCCGTCATGAGTGTTAAACTGCAGTTTTCCATTCATCCCCCGCCCGAATGCAAATCAAATAAGCATTACAAAGACCTAGCTTCATAAAAAATGACGCCTCCTGCAGATGTTCAAACGGGAATTCATTAACGGAAGGGGATATCGGTTTTTGAATGGTGATTTTATTGAAACACTTATAATCAATCAACACAGGGTCTCAGGCCGCCATCCTTTTTCCCCAACACAATAAAAAAGAAAAGAAAAAAGAATCCCACTCTGGCAAGGGACGTGGACTGCCGAATAAAACCATTGGTGAGAGCCTCTTGAATATATTCTCGCATAGCCCTACGCTCAGGTCCTAAGAGCAAATATAGCGAACCCCTAGGCAGAGTTGTCCCAGGATAGAGATTGATCTCGCAGTAGTACGGACGATAAGGAGATAACGATGCTTGTTGCTTACTAAACACTTCAGCAAGATCAGCATAATCCCTGGGAACATTAGAAGGCAAGTTAAAGTTCAGGGTGGCCCCAAATTCCACACCCTGCTCCGAATCTAAGGTCTGACTGATTCAGAATAGCTAAAATATTCGAAAAGGTAAATCGTCCTCTGGCCGTCGCCAGTCAAATTGAGGATCCCATTCCAACCCCTCCTCTGCCCCCGTTTCAAGTCTAGGAGGGTACGGTGAGAGTCTCCTCACACTCGCTCCAGGCATCAGCCTACCCCGTAGCTTGATGTCTGGGAAAACAAGTTTCATTATTTCTACAATGAGAGCTGCAATTGGTGCCCCAGCGGATGATAGGATTGTTCTGTTCTCCCCAGCGGATGCAAGGTCTGGGTTCCCGTAACCAAGAATGCCCTAAACAATAGGAAAAGCAGGGGAACTGATAATAAAACCAAATCTCCTCCGAGTGGTCACCAAATGACATGAACATATTTAGCGGTTCAGACACTTCCATAATAACTCCCGATTCCAAGCGGGCGACCGTCCAAAGTTCTGAAGGAACATGACTGTGAAAGGGTAGCAGTGGGAACGGAGTGCTTCCTAGCCCACCCAATATCCATGAAACAATTTACTGCACCCGAATTTACAAACGCTTCAATAATAAGTATCTTGCACCCCACGGTCAATTCAACAGGGATTAATGTTCAGAAGGGAAATTGAGTCTGCCCCTCTATCGCTCCCTACATTGCTAGACGGGTTTTCCCTGGCGCTTAGGAAATTGTGGACAGGTATGACCTGGCTTATTACAATTAAAGCAGATTATCCTTCTACTAGTTGGTTTATTAATTCGACTGTCAAAAGAACAATCAATGGGCTCAACAGGGGTACAACTTTCAGTGTGTTAAATAGGAGCCGTACACTTACCACTAGCAACTTTAACCCCATTGTCATCTAGTGGCAAGCTGTTTAGCTTCTCCCTGTTGCGTTCGCGTATGCGGTTGTCAATTTGCACAGCCGTATGAACTAAAGAGTCAAAAGTCAAACGGGGTTCTAAAGTAGCCAACATCCTTTATCTCCTCAGTAACAGCATGACTGAATACAGTCATAAGAGGAGCCTTTGGCCAGCCTGTCTGTGGCCAGAGAGCGAAAAGCAAATGGAAAACTCAGCCACACTTTCTTTGGCCCGTTTCAGGTGCATTAAACGCGTAGCAGCATCCTGACCACAAGTGTCTTGATCAAATAGACACCATCTCTCTAACAAGAGCCTCCACAGAATCTACGATGTGGAGTCGTGGAATCTATGTGAATTAGATCTGATCAGTGGGCCGACCCAATTGAGTGCTGTGCCAGCCAACAGAGATAATATAAATGCCACCAAAGAATCCTCATTAACGAATTGTGACAGCTGAGCCTTAATAAAAATAAAATGAAAAATAAATAAAATAAATAAAACTGGGCAATGAAATCCTTACATTTTCCAGCCTCGCCACTATCTTTGGGGCAACTAACTTAGGTTCTCAGGGAAGATATGGGTGGTGCTTCTGCAACATTTTGTGAAACTTGTGCGGAGAGAGACCTGACACTCAGTTAAGCTTAACAGAACGCTCTCCAGGTTCTGAAGCGAGTCCTCTTGAAGGTGGAGTCTCAACTATTTCAGGTTGCTAAAGGGCTATCAGGCTTGGGCAAAGCCAGCCAATACATCTTGCTGGCTGGCAACAGCACTCTTAATTTCAGCCACTGCTGGTGTCTCCATGACAGCTACAGTGTACTGTGGCAGATGTAGAGTATTAGACGCCAAGCGCAGTGGCCAGAATTTATTTAAATGAGGCAAAAACAATAGAAAGGAAGAGACTCAAATAGAAAAATGCAAGTCTTTAATTTGCAGCCAAGTCCCTGACATCTCTTAAGACCTGACCAGCTAAAGTGCAAAAGTAACACTGACACTCTAGCAAGCTAGAAGCTAGGCAGAACTAGAGCTAAAAGAGAGTCCTGCCAGCTGGCCCAGGAATCCGATTGGGAGCTAAACAATATCATCCCGGACGAGAGCAGCAAAGAAAGCTCTCAACGCCTCCAAACCATGACATTCTCAGATGGAAAAACTCACTGGGAACGTCACAAATATTGCAAGCAACATTAGACCTATTGACTTAATCAGAAGGGCACGTGCATATAAAAGAGGATTATAATGAAATGTTCTTGCAATAGCCGCTCTAAATTTGCAACCAGACTGTTCTAATTCAATGTCCACATCTTGTTTTCGCAGGTCAAAACTTAGCTGTGACCTTCGGTGCCACAAAAGGTGGTTGGTTTCAGAATTTGTTTCCAATAAGAAATTGAATGTATTAAGTGGTTGGGAACTACATACCAGTAGGACCCCAAAGCTTGAGTGAGCATGAAAATCTTATTGCTACTGCTCTGGAACAAAACCTGATGCCAACAGGTCATATACCAGCTGATGGCAGCTGTATGCTCCACACATTAGCACAAAGTCTCAAACACAGGTTAGGAACACATTACAACCACATTAATGTTTGAGAAGCAATTTCAGAGCGGCTAATGGATAATCAAAATCTGCCAGGCGATGAGTCACTTGAAAATTTTGTTCATAATGTCCCACTGATGGGTGGGGAGTTTGAGATGCCAAACGCAGTGGCTAGAATTAAAGGAGCACACGCAGAAGGGAGAGAAACAAACAGGAGAGCGAAAATCACACTGCCAATGGACTAACATGTAGTCCGAGGCAAGGAATCAAAGCGAGCTTGACAGGACAAACAGAAAGATTCCCTTACTAACTAGAACTCTTCCTCAAATAAGCAGCTAAACCCTAAGAGCTCTCTTACTAGAGACCTTACTGGCTAAAGTGCAAAACATAGCACTCAAACTCTAGCAGGGGAATTGAGGCAGGACTGGGGCTTAAATAGAAACAGGGCGACGCCCCCAATTAATGCCAGCTGGCCCAAAAATTTGATTAAGAGCAAAACAATGTTGTCCCGGACGACTGAATTAAAGAAAGCTCTCAAAGCCACCAAACCATAACACCCATGGTCGGAATATGTTGAGGGTGTTCGCACAAATCCATGGGGAGATCATATTTGTTTATTTGCAGCTGCTAAAATTCATGGCATCCCCATCAAGGTTTTGTGCAGTGTTGGAATCGACTTGGACCCCTTTTCTATCACTGAGTATTCTGGCAACCCATTTTTTCTTTTTGGTCATGAACAAAAATTTTATTATTTGCGCTTGAACCCCTTAATCATAGTCAGCAATTTGATTCTGTGAACAATAGTGATGCCAGAAAAGTAATTTATCTCAATGATGATCATGAAATGAATGGTAGTTTTATTGAAGAAAGCTTTTTTGAAGTTGGAGTTCCGACTGATCTGCATGAATCCAGTGACATTCCATCAGATTGTCAAGACATAAATGCTTAAAGGTTTGAATGAACTGATAACGCAAAAAGTCTAGATGATGCTTTGGATACACAAACCACCCTTTGGATTCTTCCCTTTGAGATAACAGTTTCTATGATGCTATGTGCCTTCATGCACATAATTAGTGTTCAATGTTTGAAGTGTGTGTCTAAGATGTTCAGGTCATTGGGAACACCAACAAGTCATTTGAACCCAGGCGTTTTTATGGAGTTAAAATGACCAAAATCATTTGATGCTGGCCCATACATTGTACCCGTGAAACACCTGATTGACATTGCAGGACTTTAGAGTGGGTTAGTTCTGAAATCAGGAGCCTTTTGCTGCGTGCTACTTGGTATTTGGCCTGGCTTTCACTTGAAAGGGGGAATCGGAGAGGCATTTTCGAGATCGATCGTGTATTCTGGTGCGAAACAGAGCACCAATAGCTCTCAATCTTCGCGTACTCCTAGCTTTCGGTTTTGTGAATACGGATTATTATGCATGTTGTCAATTTATAATTTTTGAAAGTACTCATCTGTAGATGTGAACAAATTCTGACAGATTTATCCCCACGTTTAGAGAAGCCAATATCAGCAGGTTTGAACTTTTAGGATAGGAAACAATTTTTACAATATTCTTGGATATCTTTATGGGTTCATGGTCATTTGATTTGTCATTTTTATGGCAGTCTTCTTTTGGGTTACCAGTCCTTAGTATGAGTAACTCTGCCTGTTCGTTTTGTCTTGTATAGTGCAGTCGAGATCTTGTTGTGCTCTTAGGTGGTTTGAGTATATTGTGTTTGATTTGTGTGGTCCCTTATTTTCAAGAGATAATGTTTCAAGTACAAGCTGTAGATTCAAGTATACACCATGGTTTCAGAGCTTTTTTTCTTAATTGTTTATATTTTAGTGGCGTCTTGGCCCCTTTCCCCATTTGTTTTTCTGGTATAGATTATGTGGCTAATCGAAGGCTTAAACCTTAACAAGGTATATTTTCCCTTGTGTCGGTAGGGCCATTTTCATCTTGGTTACTGGAATTTTTTTTTTTTTTAAACATATTTTCAAGAACATTTCCTGTTAGTTAATTGTGTATTTTACTTTTATGTTAAAATGTTTGTCTGGTTTCAATCCATGCGCAGATTATTGTTAAAACAAATTGTAAGAACTCCCCTGCGCTTAATAGAGTTTTATGACAACTTCTCTGACGCAAATTGTGTGTTTTTGTGAAGTGTTACTATTACAATTGAATTGTTCTACGCTTGTATTCAAGAGTAATTTGTTGTACTCACAACAAATGAATATTTCTGTTTTGCCTATGTCGTTATTTTCATACATCTGTTCCGAATAAATGTTGCTTATGAAATAATAAAAATTCACAACAATTTAAAAAAAAAACAACCTCACTCTCAATTTCATGCGGTGCAGCCCGGGCAATGGTAATTTTGTGCGGTGCAGCCCGGGCAGTGGTAATTTTGTGCGATGCAACACCGTGCGCAGCCACTTTGGCAATTTGGTAGACGGATGTGCGCCAAGATGGGTGTAGCGGCGTAGTAGGAGGAGGTGTCACATATTCATCAAGGCACAGTGACAATTTCATTGAACTAGAGTGTTCAGGTGAACACGTGTCACCTGCGAACCTTATGTGAAAGTGCGACTACCAACTGAAAGTGTGACTACCGGACCGACAGACAGATGGACGGACAGACAGACGCCGGACAAAGTGATCCCTATGTGCCGCTATGCTTCGCAGGCGACACAAAAAGTTTCTGCTGAAGTTGCGCAGAAAGGTCGCCAGCTCCAACCTGGTTTACTTTCTGTGCTGTGGTAATTTGGCAGACCGGCGCACAGTGCGCACATGTCACTGAAACCTCACAGCTAGAATGTCCTCAGTTTCCAGAATGTCAGGCACATTTCAATGCAATAAATAATTACAGCAAGTACTTTATACTGTAACTACCTGAATCAGGACATAAATTATAGTATCTATATCGATTGTCCTGATGTCAGACTAAAGGCAGTCGGCACATGCAATGGAAACTCGACCTGGCTTAATCAATGCAGCTGAATCTGTGATGCAAACTAACCACTTCACATTTTTCTCAGCCAACCACAAACTGCCTATATATACAGTGGCTCCAATAAGTATTTGTACACTACTTGAAAATTCGACTACATAACAACTTTTGAATATTCGGCTAAATGCTTGCTATTGTGTGTAAAAGTGATTAAAATATTTGATAATCAATATGTTTTAAACAAATAGTTAATGTTAAAATGACATATTTGGTCAGAAAGGCGATTATCTGACCCAATAAGTATCTGCACAGTTCCATTAGTGAGTCACAAAACTTATAATACTCACCAAAAATTGACTCAAGATGTTTACAGGACATGGTTGACTCACTTGGCCTGATTTGGTCAAGCGTGACCATACTGGACACTCCCTCTGTACACAGACTGGCCTATATAAATGGCCTGACCATGCCCATAATGTATTCCTGTGATATGGCTAAGACAGGTGAGATACCCAGTCGAATGCGGGAGAAAATCATTCAGCTATGTAAAGAAGACCAAAGCACCAGAAAAATTGGAACTCGGCTATCGTTACGCTACACGACCGTGCAGTACATCATCAAGAAGTACAAACAGTCTGGACACATAGCCAATGCAGCCAGGAAAGGACGTCCCAGGAAGACCTTATTGGAGCCACTGTATATATATATATATATATATATATATATATATATATATATATATATATATATATATATATATATATATACATACAAAACCCAAAACCAGTGAAGTTGGCACTTGAAGTTGTGTTGGCACTTGAAGTGAAGTTGTAAATCGTAGATAACAACAGAATACAATGATTTGCAAATCCTTTTCAACTAATATTCAATTGAATACACTGCAAAGACAAGATGTTTAATGTTCAAACTGAGAAACTTTATTTTTTTTGCAAATAATCATTAACTTAGACTTTGAAGGCAGCAACACATTGCATAAAAGTTGGCACAGGGGCCTTTTTACCACTGTGTTACATCGCCTTTCCTTTTAACAACACTCAGTAAACGTTTGGGAACTGAGGAGACCAATTTTTGAAGCTTCTCAGGTGGAACTCTTTCCCATTCCTGCTTGATGTACAGCTTAAGTTGTTCAACAGTTCGGGGTCTCCGTTGTCGTATTTTACACTTCATAATGCGCCGAACATTTTCAATGGGAGACAGGTCTGGACTACAGGCAGGCCAGTCTAGTACCCGCACTCTTTTGCTACGGAGCCATGCTGTTGTAACACGTGCAGAATGTGGCTTGGCATTGTCTTGCTGAAATAAGCAGGGGTGTTCATGAAAAAGACATTGCTTGGATGGCAACATATCTTGCTCCAAAACCTGTATGTACCTTTCAGCATTAATGGTGCCTTCACATATGTGTAAGTTGCCCATGCCTTGGGCACTAATACACCCCATACCATCACAGATGCTGGCTTTTGAACTTTGCGCCTATAACAGTCCGGATGGTTCTTTTCCTCTTTGGTCCGGAGGACACAACGTCCACAGTTTCCAATAACAATTTGAAATGTGGACTCGTCAGGTTTTGGGTTTTGTATATATATATATATTATATATATATACATACATATACACAGCATATGTGTGTTATATATGTACAACAGCAGAATAAAGACTAATGTGCATGGGAGTAAATATACAGTGGCTCCAATAAGTATTTGTACACTACTGTACTTCATGGAGCCGGTTACGGATGGCCTGAGCACAAACATGGCTTCCAGTTGCTTCCTCCACTTTGGTGGCAAGACTGGAGGCCGGGGACTGTCTCTCCCTCTGTACCAGCAGGGAGATGTACCGGTCAGTACGCTGGCTGGTCTTCCTGGGACGTCCTTTCCTGGCTGCATTGGCTATGCGTCTGGTGCTTTGGCCTTCTTTATGTAGCTGAATGATTTGCTCCCGCATTCGACTGGGTATCTCACCTGTCTTAGCCATATCACAGGAATACATTATGGGCATGGTCAGGCCATTTACATGGGCCAGTTTGTGTGCAGAGGGAGTGTCCAGTATGGTCACTCTTGACCATATCAGACCAAGTGAGTCAACCATTTCCTGTAAACCTCTTGAGTCAATTTTAGGTGAGTATTATAAGTTTTGTGACTCACTAATGGAACTGTACAGATACTTATTGGGTCAGATAATCGCCTTTCTGACCAAATATGCCATTTTGACATTAACTATTTGTTTAAAACATATTGATTATCAAATATTTTAATCACTTTTACACACAATAGCAAGCATTTAGCCGAATATACAAAAGCTGTTATGGAGTCAAATTTTCAAGTAGTGTACAAATACTTATTGGAGCCACTGTATAATGCTTGCATTGTATGCTCAGTAAAGCCGCATGCACACTGGATGTGAAACGAATTTTTCGCACGACTATAGTCAAAGTCAATGCAAAGACGTGAACACGCGTTTGTTTATTCATCTATTTTTTTCTGTTGAAGATAGACAACAGTCTTTATTCGGTCTCTCTTATGAAAATTAGTCACATGGATTGAACAGATTCACGCTTTATTTCCTCACCAGAGATAAAATAGTGCTTGTAGTCTGTGACCAAATCAATTCCATGACCATTGACATTGTGAATTAAATATCGCATGCACGATCAAGACCGTCCAATGTGAAATGCAAAATACTCCATGTCCGGCAGCCAGAAAGTCATAGTATTGATATGAGAACAGATTTATAACAAAATAAAGAATAAAAATATATCACCAACAAACAGAACATCCAAAAAAGATGGCCCGCAAATAAATAAATAGCAGTGTTCATTGGATGTTCAGTTGTTAAAATGTTTCTTTTTATTCAATATTTCTTTACCAATCTGTTCTAATTTCCCTCTTTTTTTTATGGCTGTCAGACACGTCAGAGTAGGCAGAGTATTTTGCATTTCATGTTTGACAGGCATTGTGCATTGTCCTGCAACAATGTCCGACTCACTTTATTGATGAGAGCTTAAACAGAAACATTGATTGAAATTCTCGGTATTAAGCATTCACGTTTCATATCTGAAAGATTCAGTGGATTTGAAGAAATTAAAAACTAATCGACTGTTGGACGCGGAGTTATATTGAAACCATCTGACTGTCGGACACGGAGATATATTAAAACCCTGTCCGACTTTCGGACACATACACACAGCGATCAACGCAGCAACGCAATCTGTCGTGTGAAAAAATTGTTTCGCGTCCAGTGTGCAAGCAGCTTAATACTACTATTATTGTCACTTAGGTTTTATCGTTTTTAGTGGGGGAAAGGAATACAGCCTATGATCTCGTACCGAGTTAAGATCACATATTGAAAATCAGTGTGTAATGTATCTTGCATTGTTGTCCATGCATGTTATTCCCAAAATTTTAAGCTGCAACAGAGTGTAATAATAAGATCAAGCTATCCATTGTTTCTCTTCCCAATGATGCAGGCAGAAATAAATGAGCAACCGTGGTATTTCATTCCAGCTTCATAAGTTTGAATGATATGATGTAGTTTGTTTTGAAATTCCATTCGTTTGCTAACGGTAATAATTTGAGAATGCCTCATATTCGTAATGCTTAATATTGATGTAAGTGGCGCAGAAAACATGCCTGAGCAAAGTAAAATGCAACAGTAACGCATCATGCAGATATAGGACAGGGGCTTCTTTATTTCAACACTTTAAAGGTGAGGTGTGGAGCTTAATTAGTGAATAGTTGACTCGGCTGTGTTAAACCAACTTAAGCCTTTTCTCCTCCCTCTTTGCCACTTGTGCAGGCAGGACAGAGGAGTACTTGCGCCAGGCTACGCCGGGCATGAAATTGTAACATACGTCTGGACACACTCTGTTGTTGCAGCACTCCCTCAATTTGCTGCGCCTGGTCTACGAATTTAGAGCCCTCAGATTAAAGCGAATATAATTATTGGAGGAGACTTCAACTGTGGTTTGAATACAGATATGGATAAATCTAGGGCCTATTTTATAACCAAGTCTACATGTTCATTATTGTGTCAATTAAAGCTATTTTTACCTTTCTGGCATGCGGCACAGCACACAGAACAACTCCGCCTCCCTCCAAAGTCCCAACCTCTTCCGCCTGCCTGACCTCTGAGGCTCCCCTCCTCCCCTGAGTCGTGCAGTCAGAAAGTGATGAGTGAGAATGAAGCTGCTTTCACATCGGACGTGAAACGAACTTTTCACACCACAGATCGCAAATCTCACACGTATTCCCATCTTTGCATTGACTTTGAATGTAATCTGTCATACGAAAATTTGTTTCGTTTAAGGTGTGAAAGCATCTTGAAATGGGGCAATGGAGTCAGATTCAGAGACACCAGTTAGTGAAAACTATCCAACAGTAATCCCATAATATTCGATTCTCTATGTGGTACAAAATAAAATGCCCTCGTAACGTCTGACGAACTACCATTAATGTTAGTAATTATAGCATTTCAGCGCCTGTTTGTTTACAGTCAGATGCGTCATGTTTCAGCAGAATTAATATTTTCCTGCAAAACTGCTGTCATAACGTCTTACCTCACCAGAATTGTCCCGGTAACACTAGTCTTTAAATCGGGAGCAGTTGCTGCTGCTTTGATTGCAGGCTAACTTCGTTGAGTAGCTACCCGTTTTGTCTCTACCGCTCTGCCAGAGAGGCGCGCGACTCGCAAGCAGTGACAGCGGTAGGCAACTGGAAGGGGCACAGTAACGAATGACAGACAGGAAGCTCGGCAAATCATTTTATTCGGACCGAAGAAAATGATTAGTCAGACTTTTATCAGAAATATATGAGAATTGAATATCAATAAGTCTCAACACCTGGTGGATTTCTTTTACATTTTAGTGTGCTATACGCTTATAAGGAGTATTTTAAGATTACAAAAGAAAAGTGTAAGGTAAGTCTCTAGAGTAACCCATATGAAAAAGATTAATAAAAACCTACAAAGATAAGTATAAAACTGTAATGAAATGGCATATATGGCGCATGCTACAAAAGTGGCCCACTTCATATATATGAATGGAATACAGATCATAAAGGATTTGTATAAATTACAAATAAGCCAACATATATGGTCAGCTTATTAAACATGTAATGTTAAGTGTAATGTTTTATATGAGGTATGGACAACAATGTAGTTTTTTTGTATGTTTACATAAATTTTCATATATGAATATGTCAAAGCCCATATATACTTTTTGTATGACTTTTTGTATGTATGTGTAACACATTTATAGATTACTTACATATTTCGATTAATATTCATAGTTGCATATGTGGTAGCCCATACATTTTTCTGTATGTTATGTGAACAAACATTTATAGATTTCCTACATATTTCAATGTCTATTCTTATATGAATATGTCAAAGTCCATACATGTTTTTTGCATGTTCAGTTGCATGCATGCATTGAATTGATTGTTTTTTGCTCATGACGTTGCAACCTAAATTTTGTATGTGTTACTGGTCATTTATGAAAATTAAATCCCTAAGAAATGCCTGATTTCAATTCATTTCTTGACTGACACCACTTTAATGGAATACGCCACAGTTTTTCAATATTGAAATGTTCTTCCTTGATTGACAAGTAGACAAGTTGAGGCGTAAGTCTTGCCTTCATGCGTGCTCTGTCACACTGGCGTAGACGTGTTAGCATTTAATTATGATCCAAACATTGGTGAAGTGAGAGGCAACCAACAACTTCCATGTTTCCCCAATTTAAATACAGTTATGTGAGCATCTGTGGGTATTTTAAGAAGCAGATACAAAGGACAACTATAATGTATGGCGGAACTATAGGGTGCTTGGGAGTACTTCAACAGCATTGATACCACAACTCCCAAACAACCCTTTGGTGATATTACCAAAGTCCTTTTGGGCAAGTTCCTCCACTCAGCCGCCATATTGGTGATGCCTGCAGGCAGCTACAAGTCCAGGCCCTATCAAAATGAATGGGAAGATATCCAAAAGTCCATACTGCTGGGTTGTACATACTTAATTCAAATGTGAATGAGCTCATTGGACATTCGTGGCATGGCTACCACTGGTGATGGAGATAGTAAACAAAAGGCTAACCGCCAGTATTAAATTCCACGTCCAACAATGCGATTGACTACTTTCAAAACAAGTCAGAACTTGCGTTCAGAATGGCCGCAATGTGTTTCTATGGGAGGATTTCCTCAGTGATTGGTCTCCCTCTCTCTTAATGTCTCCCCACTGCTCTAATATCGAAGTACTCACAAGTAGAGTTCCTGGGTCTTGTAGCAACTCGGGTAACCATATTTAAATAATGTTGGAAGAGCTTGGTTGCCTCCAACTTCAGACATGCTTGGATCCTAATGAAAGTATTGTGTTAAGCTACATGCTAACATGCTTGCACCCTTCATTAGCGAGATAGATTAGATGGAGGAAGACAAGACAGGTTGGCATTAACTTGTCTTAGAGCAGGGACGAACATATATCAGTACTGAAAAACGGTGGCGTGTTCCTTTAAAGTGTAAAGCATAAAGTATGCAAACATGTATAATTCTCCCAATCAGTGTTTACTTCTGAAATATAGAAACCTACAAATTCTGGTCATGAATATCTTCTTATCTAGTAAACAAAATTACTTTGCTCAGGGGTTTTAAAAGCCCTCTGTGTGAGTGAAAAAAAAACAGAAACTGTCAGAGGCCAGGTGGCCATAATACACGAGTTCATACATGCATAATAATCAAAGGTGTCACTGTCCAATTTTAGCATGCAATTTTAGTGGAAAGAAATTATGGAACTTTTCTGGTAAAATTAAGGTTAAATTAAAAAAAAAAAAAAAAAAAATATATATATATATATATATATATATATATATATATATATATATATGCTATATGTATTAATATATAATTCTTTTTCCACAGAAAATGCGCTATGCCATCACTGACCACAGCTTGGAAATTACCTTGGCCTGGCGTATCATCATGAAAAAAACAACCCTTAACTTGTTGACGAACTTTCATCATGTCTTTGCTAAGGATTTGCCTATATCTCTCATACAAGGTTTGGCGTTATATGTCATGTAGTACAAAAGTCTAATAATGATGTTACATGAGGGTGTAGTGCCATCTATGATTCTTCTATGGTGTAAAATTGTGTAAGTTTGATTTTGTAGGCATTTTATACACATATAAACATTATAAGTTTTATATAAATCTTTTTCATATGGGAAGGTAAGTCTCTAGAGTAACCCTCCCCCAAAAAATTGTACCTGGGATAAGTATTTTTTTGTTCATGGGCTTATTTCTGTGAGCGGCAACAAAAGTTGCCAGTGGGCTCATAGCTTGTCACTAACTAAAGGAAAACACTGTCTGCAGGATTGCTCATAATTTACTTATTTCAAATTGTAGAATGATGTACAATGGCTCATTTTAGTCCTCTTAGAATACTCTTCCTAGCTAAATAAATTCACAGGTATTCAAGGCCTGTGTCTATAGGATTTTGATATGTTACCATACATCATTTTATTGCTAGCTGCTAAGTGATCTTTCTCTGTTAGCTAGCATTAGCTTGTGTACCCCCAAAGCCCCCCACTCCCCCCGCCCCACACACACAAAGAAAGGTAAGAATATCTTTAACGAAGAACACCTTAGATACTAGGATAACTGATAATGCAGGCGTTCCTGAACAAACTTACGTGTAATTGAAGCGTTAAGTGCCTTTCTTTAACCGCAGACAAAAAAGGTGCGCATTAATAGTGGCTAAATGATTCATCCTTAATCAACAATAGTTTGAGAGTGATAGTGTTATTTAACACTTCATTTACAGTGAATATAAGAACAAATATGCAGGCAAAGACAGTGCCTTACAGGCATAATGAAAATCAAAATCCAGATATTCTGGGGTGTGTTTCCCAAAAGCGTAGTAGCTAAGTAAGTTAGCAACTTACATAGTTTGAACTACGTAGTTGCGCCGCCAGTGTTTCCTAAAACCATCGTTTGAACTATCAAGATAACTTAAGTAGTGCGAACCATCGTTAAAAGACGCAGGTGTTCCCCAAAACCGTACTTCGAACGAATGTTCGCAACCATTGTAGTTGTAGTTCCAACTACAGCTCCCCGGCTGTAGTTAGAAGCTTAGTTCTGGGTGATTGCGTCAGAAATTGCAGTCCACGAAAGGTAATGTAAGGTCAGTAACTGAAAGTGTTTGATGATCTTGCTCTACAAACATATATATGTGACAGTTGAGGACCTTTGGCGATGTGGTCAGCGCGCATGACTTTTACCTTGGAGTCTGGAGGTTCAAGTCCCCGCCCGGGCCTTCCTTCGGCCTGCTACATTCTGGCGTAATCGGCAGGATTTACATTTTGTGAGCAGAGACGTGTGCTCCTTTTAATTTTTTTCTTCTCATTTTTTCAATAATGTTTTATGGTGGCCCTTGCTTAAAATAACTGTTCCGGTGTTTTGCGTGTTGTGTCGAAGCAAAGCAGCAGTCGGTTTCTTGTGGACTTTTTGGGTCCTGGTGAAGGCCCAACTTGGTTGTTTATTTTCCCTGTTTATTTTTTCATGCCCTATTTTGCTGTTTTTTTTCACCTTTTACTGGTCAGGGTATAGCTATGGAGGGGGAGCTTCAGGAGTTGAGGGACTTAGTAGTTCAGTTGAGAGCGGATAATGAGAAGCTGCGCCAGGAACAGGCTGCGGCAGTGTCTGGTCCTGCTGCTATGCCCTCTACTTCTGCGGGGCCCCCTGCTGCTTCGTCTACTGTTTGTGCCCCTTTAACCGACAGGCTTGTGTTCCTGCCCAGAGACAGGAAGTGTCCCATGTTTAGGGGAAGAACAGGTAAAGGGTTAGTGGAATGGATTGACGAGGTACAAGCTTGTGTTAGGGCGCGCCATTTATCTACACTGGATCAGGCGTTTTTCTTATTTGATCACCTTGAGGGAGAGGCACGTGAGGAGATCAAATTTCGATCCAGTGCGAAACGGGGAGATCCAGCCCTGCTAGGTTTCTTCCCTCCCTTTCTTTGTGAGTATGATGTTCTTTTAAAAAGAATTCAATTGTGTAATTTTGTGAAAATAAAGTATCGTTGTATATATTTTTTTTTGTATCTGAATCACGTCTCATGCTCTATTTGTAAAATAAACCTGGGTGCTTTATTGGTCCTCTCCCTGCCACAGTCTGGCGTAATCGGCAGTATCTGGGGCATCCTAATGGATGGCAGCATGTGTAAAGCATGGAGCGTGAGGACACGCTCACGAAAGAGGGGGAGAGATGTGACAGTTGAGGGGTCCTGTCACTGGAAGTGTCTCCTAAAAAGTACATGCCCTGGCAACTTTGCCAATGAACCTGGCTCTTTGGCGATGTGGTCAGCGCGCATGACCCTTACCCGGGAGACTGGAGGTTCAAGTCCCCGCCCGGGCCCTCCCATATGAAAAAGATTTATGTAAAACTTGTAATGTTAATATGTGTTTTATGAAAAACATATACGCATCTTATAGGAGATACAATATTCATATAAAATGCCTACAAAATCAAACTTACACAATTTTACACCATAGAAGAATCATTGATGGCACTAAACCCTCATGTAATATCATTATAAGACATTATATATATATATATATATATATATATATATATATATATATATATATATATATATATATATATATAATTATTTTGTACTACATGACATATAACGCCAAACCTTGTATGATAGATATAGGCAGACAAAGAATACATATAAAATCCTTAGCAAAGACATGATGAAAGTTCGTCAACAAGTTAAGGGTTGTTTTTTTCATGATGATAAGCCAGGCCAAGGTAATTTCCAAGCTGTGGTCAGTGATGGCATAGCGCGTTTTCTGTGGAAAAAGAATTATATATATATATATATATATATATATATAAATTTTTATTTATTTTACCTTCATTTTCCAGTAAAGTTCCATAATTTCTATCCACTAAAATGGCATGCTAAAATTGGATAGTGACACATCTGATTATTATGCATGAATGAACTCATGTATTATGACCACCTGGCCAATGACAGTGTTTGTTTTTTTTCACTCACACAGAGGATCTTTAAAACCCCTGAGCTAAGTAATTTTGTTTCCTAGATGAGAAGATATTCATGACCAGAATTTGTAGGTTTCTATTAGGGTTGAGCCGGATACTCGTTTCAGACGAGTATCCGGTACGGATAAAGCATTTTTCACGAGTACGAGCATGATACGAGTAAAACTCGTCAATATCCGTGCTCGTGCTGAAAGAAAAACCTTAACTGACTGTCTTCACGCTCTGTGATTGGCCAGTCACACACAGCGCCCGCCCCTCCCTGCACAGACTGTCGTCTCTGCAGCCGGACCTGTACCCTACTCTCGCACACACACAGACAGGAACTGATCTCTCTGTGCTTGGCTTGACTCTAGTTCACGTTGCTCTCTTCAATACTCCTAGGTTTTCTTCAGCTCGCCTCTATTTCGGTTGTATGATATTTAAAGTTACTTGGTGAATTTTTTTTCGTAACGTTCGCGGCGCATCTGACAAGACAGAGCTGAAAACGGCTCGCGTCGCGTCGGTCACTGCCTGCACTCCAGTCGGGTTTTTTTTTTTTCATATGATTGCTTGCTCTTAGTTTGGCTGGTGATATAAAGTCAGTAGGAAAACTTTGCTCGTACTGAACGCGGTGCTTTTGAGAATAATAAAGTGAACAAGACATATTATTTCCCTGTTTGTCATCACTGGATGTTTGCACGAATCACCAAGTTCACACAGATCATTAAAAAATTAACAGACTTACAGACCACTTACACACATATAGCTGAACACACAAAGTAGCCTATATTAATATTTTTATTGTATGTGGCTGCATGCAGTATCTGACACTTTCTCTCTGCAGTTCATAAAAATAAATATAATATTATATATTACAAATGTAGCTTTCTATACTGTAAATTGGGTTTTTCTAGGCTTTGAATACAGTAGATATTTTAACTGTTACATAGTGCACACACGCGCACACACACACACACACTCTCTCTCTCTCTCTCTCTCTCTCTCTCTCTCTCTCTCTGTCTTATACAATGAGTGATACAGAGCGTACTTCAGCTGACACTGAACCAGGCGATATCACTCGCAATAGCTGTAGTGGTAGCACCCACCTTGCCCCCACTGAGACCAATATTGCATCTGGTGAGGGAGGCCCCCCTCCACTAAAAACCAAAAGGACCTCTGCAGTATGGGACTCTTTCACTGTTTGTGAAAATGATCCCTCCAAAGCCATGTGTAAGCTTTGCAAGTCCAAAATAAGCAGAGGTAGAGATCCAAAACATTACAATACAACATCTCTACATAACCATCTGTTATATGTTCATCACACGAGAAAGCCCGCTGTATCAGCCACCTCCTCCTCCACCTTCTCCACCTCTCCTGGCAGCATTTCTCCTCAGGACACTGGTGTTCAGCTGGGTGCTGCTGAGGGCTCACCTTCGTCCTCCTCTTCACCAATACTCACAGCATTTGCAGCAAAGCAGCCATTCTCTGCAAACCATCCCCGGTCAAAAAAAATTACGGAGATGATTGGTAAAATGATCTGCACTGATCTTGAGCCTTTCTCTGTGGTGGAGAGGAGAGGTTTCAAGTCTCTTGTTGCCTTTTTAGAGCCCAAGTATAAGATCCCATCAAGACACCATTTCAGTAGAACTGTAGTGCCTGACTTGTATGAGGCAATGAGAAGGGAGCTGGTCCAGTCACTCAAGGCAGCTGATGGAGGAGTCATCAACCTCACTACCGATCTCTGGACCAGCAACCACAATGCCCATGCATACCTCTGTATAACTGGGCACTGGTGTGAACATGTGGGGGAATCATCGGTGCAAAGGAAAGCAGGGCTGCTAAATGTTGGTGTGCTGGACATTGAGCACACAGCAAACAACATTCTGTGCTGCCTGAAAGAAAAGATGAGAGAGTGGGAGGAGTCTGTTGGACAGCCTGTTAGAGTGAAGTTTGTCGTGTCAGATAATGCAGCCAACATGTTGAAGGCTTTAAGTGAATTTGGGCACATCCGTTGCGTGTCCCATACGCTTCACTTGGTGGTGATCAAGGCACTGGAGCAGGACAGGATTGTGACATCCCTTCTGTCCAAAGCCAGGAGCATCTCTGGCTATATTCATCGCTCAAGCAAAGCCAACAACAGACTACATGAGCTGCAAACACAGTTGAACCTCCCCCAGCACACTCTCATAACAGATATAAGAACAAGGTGGAATTATACGTTCTACATGCTCCAGCGGCTGGTGGAGCAGCGCAGGGCTGTGCAGATTATGACACAGGAGTCTAACATGGGTAGAGCTCCAACAGTCATCTTCCCAAATGAATGGAGGTTGGCATCAGACATGCTCACTGTTCTGAGTCCTTTTGAGGAGGTCACACGGGCGCTGTCAAAACACAGTGCCTCCATCTCTGAGGTCATCCCCCTACTGCATGGCTTGTGCTCCATCATCAGGACACTGCATTTGGGGGCTTGTGCAGCTGGTGAGGAATCTGAGGATGACTCTGATCATGTGATGGCTGGTGATGATGCCCAGGATGCCACAGAGGGGCAGGACCAGGATGGTGCAGCTGAGTCCAGGGAAAAGTTAGGAGCAGCAGCAAGGAAACTCGCAGCCAATCTGAGCAAAGAACTACGATGGCGTTTCGAGCCCATCTTTGCAAACTCCAAATTTCTGCTCGCCACTCTCCTTGACCCCAGATATAAAGCCAGCTGTTTCCCAAACAGTGTTGATGTGGATGCACTAAAGAGGACATTATTCCAGAGGATGGAGCACTGTGACCCTGTGGCTGCACCTGCAAGAAACACAGAAGAGACACTGGCCACCAGCAGCACTTCAGTCCTGTCCTTCCTGCAGAAAAAGAAATTGGCTACTCCAATGAGGACACATTTGCCATCAAGTGATGTGGAGTCCTACCTGGCAGATGGGGACATCAGCCTTACTGATGACCCAGTGAAATATTGGTCAGGCAAGCTACAGTGCTGGCCCAATTTGACACGCTTTGCACTGCAGCATCTCAGTTGTCCACCTACTAGTGTCCAGTCTGAGCGTGTTTTTAGCACGACTGGAAATGTGGTCAGTCCACAGCGAGCAAACCTAGACCCTAGCCATGTGGAACAATTGGTCTTCATTAAAGTAAATGAAGATCTGAAAAACAGCATAGGACTATTTGGTCAGTAGAACAACCTCTCTCTCTCTCTCCCTCTCTCACAGTCACTCAGTCACACACACAAGCACACACAGACACACACACACACACACACACACACCTTAATCAACATTGTCTAACTTTGTGTGGAAAAAAAATGCCAAGAACGTTAGGTAGTGAAAATAAACAAATAAATGAAAAAACCAGTTTGATCATAAAATTTAAAAAGAAAAAAAAATTTCAAAAGAAAGTTGTGTTGAGTATGACAACTCTTGTTCATGTATACTTAGTAGTTCATAATGTCCTACTAAATTGAATCTCAATTCTGAGGCTGTTCTGTTATTTATTCATACACTTAAGAATATTCATGTTCTGAGTTCATAAAGTTCTCTTACTTTTGTGATCAAAAACATTGATTTGAATCTCAATTTTGAGGCTGTTCTGTAAATAGTTTTCAAAAAAACAATAAATATAGCAACTTGTGATGAATCCATATCAATTGCAGACTTCAAAGAATGTACCAATTTAAGCCACACCCATTTCCGCCCGTTTCCGGGTTAGGCCACTGGGTTAAACCACGCCCACTTCCGGGTTAGGCGCCGCCCACTCCGAGTACAGATACAGATACAGATAATTTACATGGTTGAACAGATACAGATACAGATACAGATAGTGGGGTATTCGCTCATCCCTAGTTTCTATATTTCAGAGGTAAACACTGATTGGGAGAATTATACATGTTTGCATACTTTAGGCTTTGCACTTTAAAGGAACACGCCACCGTTTTTCAGTACTGATATATGTTTGTCCCTGCTCTTAGGCAAGTTAATGCCGACGTGTCTCGTCTTCCTCCATCTGATCTATCTCGCTAATGAAGGGTGCAAGCATGTTAGCATGTAGCTTAACACAATGCTTTCATTAGGATCCAAGCATGTCTGAAGTTGGAGGCAACCAAGCTCTTCCAACACTATTTAAATATGGTTACCCGAGTTGTTACAAGACCCAGAAACTCTACTTGTGAGTACTTCGATATTAGCGCAGTGGGGAGACATTAAGAGAGAGGGAGACCAATCACTGAGGAAATCCTCCCATAGAAACACATTGCGGCCATTCTGAACGCAAGTTCTGACTTGTTTTGAAAGTAGTCAATCGCATTGTTGGACGTGGAATTTAATACTGGCGGTTAGCCTTTTGTTTACTATCTCCATCACCAGTGGTAGCCATGCCACGAATGTCCAATGAGCTCATTCACATTTGAATTTAGTATGTACAACCCACCAATCTGGACTTTTGGATATCTCCCCATTCAATTTGATAGGGCCTGGACTTGTTGTAGCTGCCTGCAGGCTTCACCAATATGGCGGCTGAGTGGAGGAACTTGCCCAAAAGGACTTTGGTAATATCACCAAAGGGTGGTTTGGGAGTTGTGGTATCAATGCTGTTGAAGTACTCCCAAGCAGCCTATAGTTCCGCCATACATTATAATTGTCCTTTGTATCGGCTTCTTAAAATACCCACGGATGCTCACATAACTGTATTTAAATTGGGGAAACATGGAAGTTGTTGGTTGCCTCTCACTTCACCAATGTTTGGATCCTAATTAAATGCTAACACGTCTACGCCAGTGTGATAGAGCACGCATGAAGGCAAGACATTCGCCTCAACTTGTCTAATATCAAGGAAGAACATTTCAAGATTGAAAAACTGTGGTGTATTCCTTTAAAGTGTTGTCAGTCAAGAAATGAATTGAAATCAGGCATTTCTTAGGGATTTAATTTTCATAAATGACCAGTAACACATACAAAATGTAGGTTGCAACATCATGAGCAGACAAAAAAACATTCAATTCAATGCATGCATGCAAAAAACATGTATGGACTTTGACATATTCATATAAGAATATACATTGAAATATGAAAGAAATCTATAAATGTTTGTACACATAACATACAGAAAACATGTATGGGCTACCACATATGCAACTATGAATATTAATAGAAATATGTAAGTAATCTATAAATGTTTTACACATGTCATACAAAAAGCATGTATGGGCTTTGACATATTCATATATGAAAATTGATGTAAACACACAAAAAAACAACATTGTTGTCTATACCTCATATAAAACATTACACTTAACATTACATGTTTCATAAGCTGACCATATATGTTGGCTTATATGTAATTTATACAAATCCTTTATGATCTGTATTCCATTCATATATATGAAATGGGCCACTTTTGTAGCATGCGCCATATATGCCATTTCATTACAGTTTTATACTTATCTTTGTAAGTTTTTTATGAATCATTTTCATATGGGCTCCTTTGGCCTGCTACATATATAACATCAAAACAGTGATATGAAAAACACTTTTTGTTGTATTTCTCTGTTCCTTTGTGGGCCTATGGTTGGATCTTTGGAATTATATCTCTTGTAGCTTCAGCATGAGTTAGCAAAGAAACTTTAATGTTCGGCAATGAATAACTATGCTAGTCTAGTAATTCAACACTTGTTTTTTTCCCCACTGTCATTCGAGCGGGGGGTGGTTAATTAGCCTACTTTACGGGATCATTGTTCACAGGGATGTGATTCTTCTGCTAATTTGCGGAATTTCGCTTTGTTATCTTCAGAATGAAAGAAAATCCAGTTTCATATCTACAGCGTTCCAACTTTTAATATTTCCATAACTGAATTAAGCTTATGCATGATGCATTCTACAGAAGTTCCGTTTTCAAATTAGCCAGCTAAGGCACTTCGGTCAAATGTCATGCTGTGTGGGCAGGGGCCGAGGCGGCACGTTCCAACACCATGTAAAAGAAAGGACTTCGATTTTGCAGATATTCGAGACGACAGACAGCTTGTAGTATGGTAATAATTATTAATAGTCCGTATACCTGTAATTTGTGTAGCCTATTCAGCTAGTGGAGCGAGGATGAAGCAGTCTTGTAGCCTAAGTTTCAGCGGCCTGAGTGGCTGACGGCTGAACACTGCTGCATCCCTTTATGTAACACGTCGAGACAAATGCTGTACACTGCTGGTAAGTTGCGTGGTTTATTCAGTGTGTATCAGTATCCCCCCGGGAGTGCGAGTGGGTGCTCGTCTTAGTTCATTGACGCACCATCGCCAGCTCCCATTAATGGTAGTATGGCCAGTCAAATCATATGTTTTGGCCCAAATTTGTTATTACAATTTAAAACACAACAGCAACAGCAAGGGATGACAGACACAGTTTTAAAAACTTAAACACATTTAATGAACAAAGACAACTAAACAACTAACTACGCTACTGACCAAGACTGAATATATTAAAAAAAAACAGAAATATTTACAGTCCCTTGTTTTGGTGGGGTGGCTTGGTGATGTCCTGGGTGAGGAAAATGCTCAAACACAGGCAAAAATCCACAAAAAAAACTTCTCAGGTCTTGAACAGAATGACAGGTCTGGTCACATGTATCCTTCTTCAAGCAATTTCTTCTACTACTTTACTGTCTCAATTCTACTCCTTATATACTCTTTTGCAGACCCCACCCACATTTAGACCTTTTTTATTTTTATTTTCGGGGACTTTCCCCAGACATGCCCAGGACATGTCTAAACCTAGCTCCAGTCTGGGCTGATTTTAAAAAATGTAAATACTGCCATCTAGTGGCCTATATTCAAATTACATCTCCATTCCAAAAGGGAAAAATTTTGACACATAAAGGCAAAATTTTTCTATTCAATACAAAATGGTTAAGTGGACACTGGTCTATATATACATATCATACAATATTCAAATAAACACATGATATATATGTACATATTCAAACACGGGATAAGCAATCAGCAATTACATTATCTGTACCCTCCACATGCTTAATTTCCAAGTCAAACTCCTGTAAAATCAAACTCCAATTCAACAATCTCTGATTCTTGTTTTTCATCTTACTCAAAAACATTAACGGATTGTGGTCTGTGTACACAACCATTGGCTTTTGCCCTGTACAAACATAAACCTCAAAGTGCTGTAAAGAAAGAACCAGAGCCAACAGCTCCTTCTCGATAGTGGAATAGTTCCTTTGGTGGCGATTGAACTTCCTGGAGAAGTATGCCACGGGATGCTCAATGTCATCAGAGTCACTTCTCTGTAGGAGCACAGATCCACAAGCTTGGTCGCTAGCATTGACCGCGATGGAGAACGGTTTGTTGAAGTCAGGAGATTTGAGCACTGGGAAGTGACACGGCAGAGACTTCAGGCGATCGAAGGCCCTCTGGCATGCATCATCCCAAGTGAACTTTACGCCTTTCTTCAGTTGGTTGGTGAGACTCAGAGCAATCTCAGCAAAGTTCTTGCAGAACTTGCGGTAGTACCCGATCATTCCAAGGAAGAGGCGCAAAGCTTTTTTGTTGTCAGGAACTGGAAAGTCCATGATGGCTTGGACTTTAGCATTTATGGGTGCCACCTTACCCTGGCCTATGACGTAGCCAAGATAGGTGACAGAAGCACAACCAAAGTCACTCTTGTTCAGGTTAACAGTCAGGTTAGCCTGGGTCAGGCGCTGGAACAACGTCTCTACATCTTTTAGATGTTCTTCCCAGGAGTCACTCCATGTGATCAGGTCATCGATGTATGCACCCGTGTGTGGCAATCCGGCGATTGTAGACTGTATCATCCTTTGGAACGTGGCTGGGGCATTTTTCATTCCAAAGGGTAGGACTTCATACTGGTACAACCCAGATGGTGTGGCAAAAGCAGAGATGCTCTTGGGCCTCTCAGTTAACGGCACACACCAATAACCCTTCAGTAAATCAATCTTAGTCAGAAACTTTGCTTGCCCTACTCGATCAATACAATCATCAATCCTAGGTATTGGAAACACATCAGTTCTAGTTACAGCATTGACTTTGCGATAATCTGTACAGAATCTAGTACTTCCATTAGGTTTTGGAACTAGCACACAGGGTGAACTCCAACCTGAGTTGGAGGGTCTGATAATATCATGTTCTAACATGTACTCAACCTCTTTCTCAGCAATCTTTTTCTGTTCAGGATTCATCTGGTATGGATGCTGTTTTATTGGTTTGGCATCACCAACATTTACATCATGAGAGGCTATGAAAACTCTTTTTGGAACATTAGGAAACAGGTCCTCATATTTCTTGATCAACCTCTCAAACTGATCTCTCTGTGAGGGTTCTAAGTGCTGGAGTTTTACGTCAAGATTTTGCAACACGTCAGAATTTGACAATTTACATGAAAGAACTTCAGCTTTAATTCTAGGTTCATCATCTTGAAACTCACCCTCATCTTCACAAGTCTCGGCCATAGGAGAATCTGAAGTGACAGCTGCAACCCTAGCATTTCTGTAATGATAAGGCTTCAGCATGTTAATGTGACACAATTGTTTTGGTTTTCTCCTATCTGGAGTCTTCACAATGTAATTGAGATCATTGAGTTTTGTCAGAATTTCATAAGGCCCATGAAATCTTGCCTGCAATGGATTGGACTGCAAGGGAAACAACACAAGGACCTTGTCTCCTGGTTTAAACTCACGGCTTCTAGCCTTATGATCATACCAAGTTTTCATTTTTCCCTGACTTGATTTCAAGTTCTCTTTGGCTAGGTCACAAGCTGCACGCAATCTTTCCTTGAACTTGCTAACATAGTCTAACAGACTGATGTGCGGCTCTTCCTCTTGCCATTGTTCACTCAATAATAGCAAAGGTCCTCTCACTTCATGACCAAACACTAGCTCAAATGGACTGAATCCAGTAGACTCCTGCACTGCTTCTCTAGCTGCAAACAACAGCAAATGAACACCATCATCCCAGTCTTTCTCATGGTCATAACAGTAAGTCCTCATCATTGTCTTGAGAGTGGAATGAAACCGCTCTAAGGCACCCTGACTTTCTGGATGATAGGCACTAGAATCTGCTTTGCACCTAGTTCATACACAACCTGCTGAAACAAACCAGAAGTGAAATTGCTACCTTGGTCTGACTGAATTTCCCTGGGAAGGCCAAACAACGTGAAGAACTTTATCAAAGCCTTTGAGATTGCAGTTGCCTTGATGTTACGTAGAGGTATGGCTTCAGGGAATCCGGTAGATGCACACATGATTGTCAACAAGTACTGATTTCCAGATCTAGTCTTGGGTAATGGACCAACACAATCAACAATGACCTTAGAGAATGGCTCCCCAAATGCTGGGATAGGCTGCAATGGAGCTACAGGTGGGTCTAACTGGTGTTTTCCAACTACCTGACAAGTGTGACAGGTTTTGCAAAAGTTGGAAACGTCTTTCCGAAGCCCAGGCCAAAAGAAGTGTTTCATGATCTTATCAACAGTCTTGTTAACACCAAGATGACCTCCTAAAGGTAAACTATGAGCCATTGTTAAGATCTCATTCCTGTAGACCTTCGGAACAACAATTTGCCTGACCACTGCCCAATCTGCATCGGCAGGGATATCAGGAGGGCGCCACTTCCGCATCAGCACACCATCCTTGAGATAATATCCAACTGGAACTGCGTCTATTTCTTTATCAGGAAGGGCTCTCCTCCATAGTGCACAAATTTCAGGATCATTAGTTTGCTCCTCAATCAACCGCTTTCTGGACAGAGACAAGTCTCCAGACACATCAGAATCACCAAACCCATCTGGCTGGCTGAACAATGAACTGATAAAAGTGTCTGATAAGTTCTCAAACGGAGAAACCAAAGTAGGCCAATCAGAGTCATGAGGCGAACCACCTGAGTCCTGACTATTCAATGTGCTGGACGGCACCACATCATCTTCTTCTTTAGCCTTCTTGGCCATAGCACGAGTCACTGCGCAAGAAGGATACAGAGATGGGTCCTCATCCCCATCTTCAGTGCTCGGCTGTGAAGTAAGATGTACAGCGGGAACTATTTTGCCCCAGCCAGGTCATTGCCTAGCAACAGAGAAACACCCTTTATAGGTAGACTTGACATAAGTCCCACCTTTACCTGTCCTGTAACTAAATCTGACTTCAAGAATATAGAGCGCAGGGGTACAGATACAGTCCTCCCTTCAATACCTTGTACAAGTATGAAATCCCCTGAAGCGGTCTCATCACGTAACTCCAAGGAGTCCATCAACAAAAGTGACTGAGAAGCTCCGGTATCCCTTAAGATATATATGGGGACAGGAGTAGTATGCTCATTCAGAGCCACAAATCCCTCTGACACAAATGGAAGAAATTCCTTGCTGACTGAGTCAGCAGTATCAGGCTTTTTAGCCCTACAAGAAGCAGGCAATTTAGCAAATCGGTCATCTACTACAGGGGTTTCTAACCTTGTTTTCACAAAGGCATTTGGTTTGGTATCCTTTTCTTTTTCTTTCTTAGCTTTTAGGAACCAACAGTTAGTTGTAACATGACCAGATTTCTTGCAATAACTGCAAACTAGACCACTTTTGTCACTGTCAGCTTTCACACTTTGATCAGACCTGTTACTGGATTTCTGAGCACCATCACCAGATTTGTCTTTGTCTTTGGTCGAGGAATCTTGGGTATCACCGTAACCCTTTTTCTGAAATTGGGACCATCTATTGTTACTGCTAGACTGAAATTTGGACTTATGTGTGAGAACATATTCATCTGCAAATTTGGCAGCTGATTGCAAATTCAGTGCTTGCTTCTCATTAAGGTAGGTCTTAACATCATCCTTAACACAGTTTTTGAATTCTTCAACTAACAGCATCTCTTTTAGTGAGTTGAAATCATCCTTGACCTCCATAGAAGTACACCAGCGCTCAAAGCAAACCTGCTTTTCATTAGCAAATTCAACATAAGTCTGATTTTCAGATTTCTTCAGACCTCTGAATTTCTGTCGGTAAGCCTCTGGAACCAACTCATAAGCTCTCAAAATAACCTTTTTGACAACCTCATAATCAGAGGAATCATCTGCAGACAAAGCCGAAAAGGCTTGTTGAGCTTTACCCTTGAGGACAGTTTGCAACATCAGAGGCCAGTGTTCCTTTGGCCACTGGCAACTCTTTGCTACCTTTTCAAAACACTGGAAATAGTTGTCTACGTCCTTTTCAGAAAATGGAGGCACCAATTTTACCTCCTGACTGGCACAAAATTTATTTTCAGATTCAATTTTAATTTTTAGTTGCTCCATTTGGAGTCTTTCTTCTCTATCGAATTTCTCTAATTCAAAATCTCTCTGTCTCTGTCTCTCTCTTTCTGCTCTTTCCTCTTTCTCTCTCTCAAATTCTCTTTGTTTTTCTTTTTCTTCCCTCTCAAATTCTCTTTGTTTTTCTTTTTCCTCCCTGTCTTTTTTCTCTTCTCTTGCTAATTTTTCCAACTCAAACTGCCTTTGAAAGGGAGGAAAAAGAAGAACAATCTCTAGCATTTTTAATTGAAGTTCCATTTCTATATTTGGATTTTCCACTGGAAACTGTTCCAGATCTCCTGGTGCAAACACATTTTCATCAATGTAATATTCAACTATCTCTCTAGCCAGTCTTGCTTTTCGCATGGCTGGTTTTACCTCTGTCAGCTCCAAATGTCTGCAAATTTCTAGCAGTTCTGTCTTTTTAAAAGACTTCAAAACCTCAACGGTTGGTGATGCCAAGAAATCATCCATTGCTGTTGATCTGTCAATATATTTATATAGGAAAATTCAAAACAACAATTTTACAATTTGAAATGTTAGATTTTTAATAAATGACTCACAAAATGGTCTATCCCGGACTTGAGCCCCCAATTTGTTATGGCCCCAATTTGTTATTACAATTTACAACACAACAGCAACAGCAACAGCAAGGGATGACAGACACAGTTTTAAAAACTTAAACAAATTTAATGAACAAAGACAATAACTAACAATAACCTACAACTAAATGACCAAGATTGAATTTGGAAAACAAAAAAAAACAGAAATATTTACAGTCCTTGTGGGTTTTCTGGTGATGTGCTGGGTGAGGAAAAGGCTCTTTTACAGGCAAAAATCCACAAAAGAAACTTCACAGGTCTTGAACAGAAATGACAGGTCTGGTCACGTGTATCCGTCTTCTTGCAATTTCTCCTTCTACTTTACTGTCTCAATTCTTTTCCTTATATTCTCTTTTGCAGACCCCACCCACATTTAGACCTCTTTTTTTTAATTTTCGGGGACTTGCCCCAGACATGTCCAGGACATGTCTAAACATAGCTCCAGTCTGAGCTGAATAAAAAAAAGGTAAATACTGCCATCCAGTGGCCTATATTCACATTACAGTGAATAGTAGCTACTTATTCAATGATGAAGATGGACTAATGAAAAAGCCAGCAAAGCATGAGCTGCTGAAAGAGATTGAGTCAAAACTTGAGCCAAATGAATATCTCTTCATGTGATTGGGCTCAAATGCCTACAGGATACGTGGTGGATGTTATGGCCTATGTTAGGAAACTACCCATCTCTTCTCTCTCGACCTTTGGAGAATTTTTTGACAAATTCCTCGCCATGGTAATAGGTATTTGTAAAAATATGCAGTGATAGATTTTGTTTTTGACTCTTATATAGAGGGGTCTGTGAAAGACAATGGAAGAATCAGACGAACTCTTAAGGCTCCTATACTTGTGAGTGACATTTCTCAAGCCACGAAGCTACCGAAAGACATGAACACATTCTGGCCATCAGTGGAGAACAAATCAAAGTTGGAGGACTTCCTTAAGAAATGCATTACAGAATATTTTATGCAGAAAGACTCAGATGTACACATTTTTATGAGTGGAACAGTGTCAAATAGTGATAGCGACATTTCCGCTAGTGCACAGTCTGTTAGGAATGGAAAACTCCTCCAGCATGCTGAATTGGACTCTAATCTAGAGGAAGCAGACGTTTGAATAATTCCACATGCCCTTCATGCTTTAAGGAATGGAATAACGCGGCTTGTCATACTCTCTAGTGACACAGATGTGTTTGTTCTTGCAATGTACTTTTCGCGTTTGTTTGTGTCCAAAGGTCTCAAGGAATTGTGGCTCGGGGGGGGGGAGTTGGAGACAGAACAAGGTACATTCCCCTACATATCCTTGCTGACAGAGTGGGAGAGCCCGTATGTGAAGTTCTTCCTGCAGTCCATGCCCTGACAGAGAGTGATGTGACCAGTAAATTTGGAACTAAAGCAGCTGAAATGAAAGCTAATCCAACAGCCTACCTCAGCCACTTTGGAACGAACACTGATGATATCAAAGATATTGGGCTCTAATTTCGTAGACCAGGCGCAGGCGCGGCGCGGTGCATGGGGGGTGCGCCGCGCCAACGGGGTGTGTCCAGGCGTATGTGGCAATTTCGTGCCCGGCGTAGCCTGGTACAAGCACCCCTCTGTCCCACCTCTGCCCCTCCTTCCAGCGCAAGTTGGCAAAGAAGGCGACACAGCCAAGTCGAATCTTGCTCACTGGCAAGAGAAACGATGGATAGCGTGTTCCTATTATTACAAATTGTTGCTGATTTAAATTTTTGGATTAACATGCATGGACAACAATACAACATACGTTACACATTTATTTTCAATATGTGACCTTAACTCAATACGAGATCATAGCAATCAGGCTGTATTCCTTTCCTCCACTAAAGACGATAAAGTTTAAGTGACAATAATAGTAGCCTAGTATTAAGCCACTTGCACACTGGACGCAAAACGAATTTTTCGCTCGACAGATTGCGTCTTGTGTCCGAAAGTGTGACAAGGTTTTAATAAATCTCCGCGTCCGACAGTCTATTATTGTTTTTAATTTCTTCAAATCTACTGACTCTTTTAGATATTAAACGTGAATGTTTTGATAAGAGGGCACAGTTCTTCAAGATGAGTACAGAGAATTTCAATCAATGTTTTTGTTTAAGCTCTGCTCAATGAAGTGAGTCGACACTGGCGTGACACAATGTACAATGCCTCCAAGTTTGACACCCAAAAAAAAAAAAGAGGACGATTAGAACAGATTGATAACGAAATATAGAATAAAAAGAAACATCAAGAAACGTCTTAACAGCAAAACATCCAGTGAATACTGCGATTTATTTATTGGCGGGTCATCTTTGTTGAATAGGCTATCCGGTTTGTTGGTGATATATTTTTATTCTTAATTTCGTTATAAATCTGTTCTCATATCAATACTTTTACTTTTTGCTGGCTGGGGGACATGGAGTATTTTGCATTTCATGTCAGACAGTCTTGATCGTGCATGTGTTAATTTCTCCACACTGTCAATGGTCATGGAATTGATTTGCTCATGCACTATTTTATCTCTGCTGTGGAAATAAAGCGTTAATCTGTTCAATCCATCTGACTAATTTTCAAAAGAAAGAATAAAGACTTTTGTCTATCTTCAAAGGAAGAAAACAGACGAATAGGCTAGAAAGACTAAGAAAAGTCAATAGCTATCAATTTGCATTTCGTGAAGGTCGAACACAAACATAAGTTTGCACGTCTAATAATTCCTGGAATACTCTGAAAAATTAGAACTTTTATGACTTTCGGACACGGAACTTATTCAGATAGTTACATTAAATAGTGCTTCCTGTAATTATTTCTTGCATTGAAATGTACCTGACATTCTGGAAACCTGCCTGTGAGGTTTCGGTGATGTGTGCGCACTAGTGATGCATGGGTCGGCCCGGAACCCGTGGGTCCCGCGGGTTGACCCGCGGGTCGGGCGGGCCTGGGTCAATATTTTAATAACATTTAGCGTTGCGGGCGGGTTGGGCCAAACAGTGGCGACATCTAATTCCCACGAAATTGCGAATAAAAAGTATAATAGGCCATCGGCCACTTGAGAACTCTAGACATACAGCCTAGATAATATGCGCTTATCAAACGATGTAACGCTACCTTAAGCAGGATAGAATGCCAATTGCACCTCTCCCTCTTCCTACTCTCCATGTACAGGCAGTCACTGGTGCGCGGCATAATCCTCCCCAGTTAGACTCAGGATCTAAAGGTTGAATTGTAGCTCATCTTATAAATCATTCTGCAGTCAGCACCGAAATATTATATAGAAGTAATTTTATTGACCTGTGGGTCCAAACCAGGAAGCGCGCCGTAATTGCTTAAACCCTGGCACTGTTGACGCGATTTTGTTTTTGCATAGTTTGGAAAAAAAAAACGCCTAGGCCTACATTATAAGCTGTGTTGAAAAAATATCCTAAAAGCCCCCCCCAAAACAATCTTGAAATAAATGAAGAGATCATTTGCAAAAACAGATAAACGCCATTTTGGAAAAAAATGAGCTAAGGCTTGTAATTTATTCTTTGCATAGCTCTGTTTTCAAAGCCCAAATCCGTTATAGTGCAATACCCGACATCTCCTGTTGCAAACTCAGTCAAAGTTGATTTTTGTAGCAAAAACAGTTAAACGCCACATCCGTTTCACAGCATAAACCGATGTCTCCGCTGAGCCAATCAGCGCAGCGCATTTAGATCACGTGACAGCAAAATTTCAGAGCCGGCTTCCTAGTTCAGAAATGTTTATTTCCCTGTAAAAACACGGTTCTTTTTCGATATATCAATGGATATGTTTGATGAAACGGAAGAAGCTGTTGAATTTTCATCACACGGACGAAAGAGGAAAAGAAAACCAGACGATTACGCTCGTAACGTGGCAAAAAGGGCCTGGCATAGCAGAGGAGCACCCAGTGTTGCTTGTGCTCACAACATCGCTAACGTCTGTCAGGCAGCGAAGTTGTCAACAGAGGAGATCGCCTACATAAATAAAACAGTGTATTCGACTTCAGACAAGGTAAAACAAGATGCTGCACTGTTGTCATACATGGACATAACATCCGTTAAACGCAAAGGACCAAAAAAAAAAAAAGATCCTGCACTCCAGAAGACTAGAGACCTGTCCATAAAATACTCCATCCTGAACCAGAAACAAGAGAGAATCCCAGTCTGCAAAGCCTTGTTTATGAGTCTGTTTTGTGAGTATTCATTTTACTTAACACCTGTCATTATTATTTCTTATGATATAAAGTAGGCTATGATGAGACATAGTCAGTCATAATGAGACAAAGTCAGAATAGTAGTAGTAGGCTAAGTGAGGGATAGTTCGGTTTTTTTTTGTTTTTGTTTTACAGTAAGCTGTATTAAATTCATGGTGTCCAGGGTTCTCGCCAGCGCATTTCAGCGTATTAGGCCAGTATTTATTTATTTATTTATTTTTAGCTGTCGTGACTAGGTAAATCAAGATCCCTTTATTTCATTTTGTTTCATTTATTTACTTTTTGATAGGAATGTCAGGGTTCCCACTCTTTTCTTTAAATTATTTTCCAGGACATTTTCAGGACTTTTTCAGCTGCTACAGTACGAGTCATGCTACAGTAAAATGTTTAACCCGTTTGCGTTCACCCAAAAGGCAGAGAGAGGAAAAATAATTTTCCAGGACAACTCAAGCTTTTCCAGGACATTTTACTTTTCCTCCTCATTTTCCATGTGTTTTCCATGACTGGAAAATTGGTCAATCATTTTCCAGGTTTTCCAAGCCATGTGGGAACCCTGTATGTACTAGTTCAAAACAACATTACATTTACCTATTTTTATAATGTCAATCATTTTTATCTGACCAGTTATGCAAACAATGGTTGATCAAATTTATTCTATGATTGTAGGTGTCAAGAAGGATTGCCTCTGCAACATCGCAAAGTACTGGAGAAAGAATGGGGTGCCAATGCCAGAACGTCGTGGTGGTGCACGGAAATCTGAGGAAAGGACAGCTAAGAGGGAGGCTGTGAGAGAGCACATAAAAACATTCACCTGCAGAGCCAGCCATTATGCTCGCCGTGGTGCACCTGGCAGGAAGTACCTTCCTGTAGATTTAAATGTTAAAAAGATGCATGAACTATTCCGCTGTCAGAACGAGGAGCAGATCTCCTATGCTTTATATTATAGCATCTTCATGTATGACTTTAACCTGGGTTTTGGACATCCATCAAAAGCAGGCCTACCAAAGAAAACATAGCCTCAGCACACAAAAACTTTGAAATGCCTACATTAATCGCGGAAATAGCAACTGAAGAATAATACCCCGCTACCGAAACTGCAAAAACCGCAACATAAACTGTTGACTCGTAGCATAAGACTATGAAACTGCAACATCTTCTTTCGCATCCGTCTTTGCCATTTACTGTGCTTGCGCGTATCGGCCCAGGCTGCTTTCAGAGATAGCGGAATCAGGCGTGTCTCCTTCGGTTGGTAAGTAAAACTTCCAAATATGACTTTATTGTGAATGCAGATGTTTAACAATGAATTGTAAGACGTAGCTGTTACATCCACATTCTCGGAAATTCGCTTATTTTAGCATGTCACCCTGCCGAAAATGAAGGATGCACTGTCGATTTCGCTGAAGTCTTAGAGTTGCCAACTTGACGACTTTCTCGCTTAATCTGGCGACTTTCCAAATCCGGATCGTTTGTCCACTCAAGACGTATGTATACGTTTTGAGAAAGTCGTCAAGTTGGCAACTCTAAGACTGTAGCGAAATCGACAGTGCATCGTTCATTTTCGGCAGGGTGACACGCTAAAATAAGCGAATTTACGAGAATGTGGATGTAACAGCTACGTCTTACAATTCATTGTTAAACATCTGCATTAACAATAACGTCATATTTGGAAGTTTTACTTACTGACCGAAGGAGACACGCCTGATTCCGCTATCTCTGAAAGCAGCCTGGGCTGGTACGCGCAAGCGCAGTAAATGGAAAAGACGGATGCGATAGAAGATGTTGCAGTTTCATAGTCTTATGCTACGAGTCAACAGTTTATGTTGCGGTTTTTGCAGTTTCGGTAGCGGGGTATTATTTTTCAGTTGCTATTTCTGCGATTAATGCAGGCATTTCAAAGTTTTTGTGCGCTGAGGCTACGTTTTCTTTGGTAGGCCTGAAAAATGTGTGCAGCACCTGCATCAAGTTCCGGCTGAGACTGAAAGACCTAGAAATCTCAGACGAGGAAAAACGCAAGGAATCTGTCCTATTTATGTTACATAGGCGCAAAGGACGCAGATTTTATGACCTTCTGAATGCTGTGGGTGAATCTTTCACAATATCATTTGACATGATGCAAAACATGGTGCTGCCTAAGTCACCCATTGGGCAGGCTTACTATTCAAGACAGCTTTACCAGTATGTCTTTGGTATTGTTCGCTATCGTGGTCGTGGTCAGAGTCAAAGAAAAGAGGATGTTCATCTCTACACATGGTTGGAGAACGAGAACAAGAAAGACAGCAACATGGTGGCATCTGCTTTGCAACATTATTTAGGTAGTGTTGTTTGTGATGAACTCTCTGAGTATAAAGAGCTAAGACTGTTCTCAGATTCTTGCTATGGGCAAAACAAAAATGTTAGTGTACTGGCAATGCTTTTTGCCCTGAGAAAGCGCAAGTTCAAGGACTTAAGAATGGAGTACACCTTTCCTGTCCGTGGCCATAGTTTCATGCCCCCTGACCGTGTCTTTGGTCGTTTGGAGCAAGACATTAAAAAAAAGGACACTGTACTGCTACCATCTGAATATGTGGACATTATGCAGAAACATGCAAATGTCCATGTTTATGGACAACACTGGCAATGCCATGACTTCAAAGCTGCAGCAGCGAAACACTGTTCCTCCTCACGCTCATTCAAAATCAGTGCTGCCAAGGTACTTGAAATCAATGGTGACAGGTTAGGTTTTAAGCAGCTCTACGGCGGTAGCTTCTGCTACCATTCTGTTTTGAAGCGTGGTAAGACATGGGAATCCTTCAAACCAGCACTTGCTCAAGCAGTAAACTGTGTGAAAAAGGCAAAAAAAGATGATGTCCTGAAACTACTAGGTGAGCTTGGGGTCAGCAAAACAGTCCGCACATTTTAGGAGGATGCCTTGGCTGACGCAGGACATGATGTTGGCAGACAGGACCTTGAGGAAAGCAGTGCTGAGGAGAAATAAGGTGGCCCAAGTTATGCAGCAGATTGCATTGCATATTGAGCACTACTGGATTGTGTTAGTGAAACACTAAACAAAGAGCAGCACTTAAAACAGCATTGACAAATGAATTTTTGAATACACTGCAAGGAGCTATGTGATTTATTTATTATTATTTATTTGAATTATTAATTTATTTGATATTTATTTGAAATATGTATTTATTTAATGTGTTAAAAAATTAATTGGTAACATTTGATTAGCAACACTGACACATTCATGTAAAATACAGCAAAATGGCTATGTTTTGACAGCTACTTATTATTATTCATTCAATTTGTATTTGAATTATTTAATATTTACTTGAATTATTTATTTATTTAATGTGTATTTAAATTATTTATTTAAATTGGTAACATTTGAATAGCACATTAATGTAAAGTACTGCGAAATGGCTATGTTTTGACAGCTTATTTAATAGTTACCCGTTTTTAAGGGTTTTCCTCCTGGATTTCTGTAACATATAAATTGAAAATACCTCATCTGTTTGTTTTATGATAAGCACTGAAACGCTGAATACTGTGAATATGACACTGACCATTGGATGTGAAATATTGAAAAAATAGCCACATGTTGATGGCTTATCAAAGTTCTTGTGTGTTTAAGAAATTAGTATGAGCTTTATGTTGTACATGAGTTTTTTATTTGTTTGTTCTTTAGCACTTTCCTTGCTTGTTTTATGATGAATGTATTTAATATTGCCATAATATACTCAGCAACAAAAGTTTCTGTGACACCAATATTGTTAATTATTTTTCATAACGCAATTATGAAATTGTCATACATGGTGATATCAGACTGAAACAGTACACGTAAACACAACATTGAAATGGAAATCATGAAAATGTGAGAAAATGACTTTGCACGTGAAAATGTGCGTAAATCATGCTTGTGGATGGCAATAAAAGAGGAGAATTTTTGGAATGTTCACATTGTGCCTGATGAACGACGGAAGCATCACTTATCGAAAACACAGCCATTTCGGATCAGGAACTCTACCCTCTAAATGCCAAGACTGTCTGAAAATGATCGGTGGAGGGCCATTGGGATGATTGAATCCGGAACCTCGCAGAGGGAAGTTGCTCATCGCCTGAATGTCCACCGAAACACCATTTGGAACTTATGGCAGCGTCACCAGCAGACAAGACATGTCAGAGACCGTCCTCGCAGCGGCCGTCCACGAGTAACCACTCCCAGACAGGACAACTGGATTCGAACAACCCATCTCTGAAATCGATTCCAACCTGCAACCAAAACTGCAAGAACGATACCTGGTTTGAGGCGACTGTCTGCACAGACAATCCGTCGCCGTCTCCGTCATTTTGGCATTGTCCCACGTCGGCCAGCAAGACGTCCAATACTCACAGTACAACACCGACGACTGCGTCTACAGTGGGCACAACAACATCGACGGTGGATCCAACGTCAGTGGGATCTTGTACTCTTCACTGATGAATCAAGATTCATGCTTAACCGATGTGATGGTCGTTTACGTGTATACCGTCGACGTGGAGAACGTTATGCCAACAACTGTGTTCAGGAATTTGATCGTTTTGGAGGTGGTAGTGTCATGATTCGGGGAGGGATCACGGCTAGAAACAGAACAGATTTGCTTGTTATTGATGGAAATCTGACAGGTCAAAGATGTCGCGATGAAGTGCTACGGCCATTGGTGGTACCGTTTTTGATGCAACATGGTCCCGGAATAACGCTGCAACATGATAACGCCAGACCACACGTTGCAAGGATTGTACAGCAGTATCTGATGCAACAACATGTCAATGTCCTGCCATGGCCAGCCAGATCCCCAGACATGTCCCCAATCGAGCATCTTTGGGACGAGATGGATCGACGTTTGCGGCGGTTGGATAACCTGCCAGCTACACTCCAGGAATTGCGACAACGTCTAAGTCAGATTTGGAATGACATCCCACAGCAATTTCTGGCACATCTGATTCGGTCCATGCGCCGGAGATGCGTTGCTTGCATCATGGCACGAGGAAGTCACACCCGGTATTGAAGTGTGAAGGTCACAATTGGTTAGACGTCAGACAAGTGCTTCATGACGCATGAAAATGACATTTTTCGTTTTGAGTGACGTTGGCACTGAAAAGTCAGTGTTTCTCCTGTTAAATAAACATATTGATTGCATTGAGATCTTTGCGTGTCATTTATAACATACACATAAATGGTGTCACAGAAACTTTTGTTGCTGAGTATAATAAGCAAAGACTCATTTTAATTCAATGGTAAGACATGAGTTGTGGAGTTAACTGTTTTTGTAGAAAAACGAATGTTGGAGTTATCTGCTTTTGGCCAAAAAACTTAAATGTGAATGGAAAAAAAAGCTTTTTTATTAAAGTTTTATTTTTTTTAAATACCTCTATTTTGTTATGTCATTCCTCCTTAGTCAAAGCCACTCAACTTTGGTTTGACTCATATCACCTGAAGCAAATAATGAAAAAACTATTTTTCTGAAAATTTATAAAAACGGAGTTATCTGTTTTTGCAAATGAACTCTTCAAATACACAAGGAAAATAAAATTTCCTCGTAGACAGGATATCGCAACACTGTATGGGAGAGTAGGCGATAGCGCCAGTGCGCCACTGTCATGTTAATTTTGTTACAATGACAAGCCTGTTTGCAATATTTTGCCTGATGCCATTTCGTTTGGTTGCAAAGATCAGAAATCACGGTAAGGTTCAATTAATAGACAGCGCCTAAACTTTGTATTAAGAATTCCAGCCAAAAGCCAAATGTATGTTGTGCTCCACTCAAATCCATAGCATGACAGAGGAATAGTTTTTTTTCCATTGCAAATCATGTCACACAGACCCACTGTATTCTTTTTCTCTTGCCTCCTTTTTGTGTCGGGTCGGGTTGGGCTCGGGTTGAAAATCAGAGCGAGTTTTAGCGGGGCGGGCGGGTCGGGTTAGCTGTCACGTCGGGTCGGGTTGGTGCGGGTGTTAAAAAACCTCGACCTGCGCATCACTAGTGCGCACTGTGCACCGGTCAGCCAAATTGCCACTACACAGAAATTAAACCAGTTTGGAGATGGCGAGCTTTCTGTGCAACTCCAGCGGAGACAGTTTCGGAGACTGCGTCTTGATGAATATGTGACACCTCCCCCTACTACGCCGCCACACCCATCTCAGCGCACGTTCGTCTACCAAATCCTGCGCACCTCACGAAATTACCACTGTGCGGGCTGCGCCGGACGAAATTACCACTGCGTGAGCTGCGCCACGCTACGCCACCTGCGCTGCGCTAAGAAATTAGTGCCCATTGTGTCCAATGCTGAGAAATACTTGGTTCAGGTGGTAAATCATGGAAATCATGGAATAGAGACAATGGATCAGTTACGATACACAATGTATTACCAACGTCCTGGAACTACCATTCAAGACCTTCCACCAACAAGCAATGCTACACAGGGCCATATTCTGAGGGCGTTCTATATGACTCTCACACAAATCAACTGTCTGCAAAATATACTCAGTCCATATGAAAACGCACCACTCACGAAATCTGGAATAGCTCCACGGATTTATATGTGAAGTATAAACGTATGATGCATTTGAGATAATGAATGATTTAAGAAGACATGTAAGCATCATTCAGTTTCATTCACGATAATGTTAATGCGCGAGAGTGGTTTAACTGGTGTAGGGGTCAAACAGGAAAGTCAATAACGGGTCTGACCGCCATTTGCATTGACACATGCGGTGTATCATCGTCGCATGGAGTTGATCAGTCTCTGGATAGTGTTCTGAGGGATAGCGTTCCACTCCTGAACAAGGGCAACCTCAAGTTCCCGGATGTTGTCCATCTTGCGTCGACGTGAAAGACGTCGTCCAATTTCATCCCATACGTGCTCGATAGGGGAGAGGTCGGGTGACAGAGCTGGCCTCTGAAGCATGGGGCTGTTCTGCTGTGCAAGGTACTGCATGGACACCCTTGCAGTGTGTGCCCTAGCGTTGTCCTGTTGGAACGTGTGGACATTGTGGTGTTGGTTGAAAAACGGCACAACATGGTTCTGCAGCACCTGGTCCCGGTAGTAGACGCCATTCACCCTTCCTCTGCAGATATGGAGAGGGGTTCTGTGACGGTAGCTTATTGCACTCCACACCATAACGCTGCCACCACCCCAACGGTCCGTTTGAACGACACAATCGGCGTTATAACGTTCACCACGTCTCCGCCAAACACGTATACGGCCATCTGCGTTCCTTAAATGAAATCGTGACTCGTCAGAAAAGATGACACCGTGCCATTGTCGTAGTCGCCAATTCTGGTGCCTGTTTGCCCACTGTAGACGCTGGTTTCGGTGACGATCCGTCAATATGGGGCCGAAATAAGGACTTCGTGCACGCAGGCCTGCAGCTCGCAGACGGTTCTGTACGGTGTTGGGGTGAATTAATCCACGTCGTCCTTGGACTTGAGCAGCCGTTCTTGTCACTGGTAGTGTCCGGTCTCGGATCCCGTACGATCTGATGGTCCTGACGTGCCGTTGTCACACGTTGTTGACCCGGTCGAGGACGGTCCCGAGTGCTCCCCGTTTGCAGAAACCTTTGATGAAGTCTTGCGAACGTTGTGTGTGCGCAATGTAGTCGTCTGGCAATTTCCCTGGTGCTGGCGCCAATTTGAAGCATGCCTATGGCACGTTCCCGTTCGAGAGCTGTCAGTCTAGTGTCAACGTTTCACAAATGTCAGCGAAGAAGTGAAATTTTATTCGGATTCACATGCTTTTAAAGGCAATGTGTGCACAATTCAGAATGAAATTCATTTTTCCCGCGGTGTGCGTGCAAGATGTTGCGTTTTTGCAAAAAATTGCCTAACGTTACAGTTAACTTGAAATTCTCGCATTTCTTGCACCTGGCATGTCGGGTGACGTCACTGTAGTGTTGTTGTTCAATAAAAATTACATTGAAGTTAATTTGAACTTAAATTTTGACTTTTTTCAAGTGGTGTGTTTTCATTTGTACTCAGTATAGTACTCTTAATCCACTTGAATATAGGTTTGGGTTGCAAGATGGGATTTTTGTGCCAACAAAGAACTACCAACCTCTACCAGATAGCATGGCAATAAAGTGTAACTGTCAAAAGTGTGCCCCAAGTGCATGCCCTTGTCGGGAGCATGAATTCCCTTGCTGCATTTTCTGCAAGTGCCAAGCCAATGAGAAACAAACTTGTAAAAATCCAAAGGGCATAATTGGTGGAAAGTAATCCTCCCATGGCTATGAAGAAAATAATCAGTTAATGTGGTTAGGTGAAGACTATAAGTCAACTGTGATGTCTTGTATTTTGCAACTTCTTTTGCATGTTTTGTTTGTCTGTAGGTATTCATGGTTGTCTGTTGATATCTGAGGTATGCTGTTGTTTTTATCTACATGTCCTTTTGCGACCAGGGCACACTATCCAGAAAATTAATGAAAACACCATTATTGGTACAGGTGCCACTCAGACAGCCATCTTGGGTTTCCCCAAATGCCATTTAGTTAGGAAGCTGAAAGTGCTCTCAATGGCTTCCCTGGCATTGAAAACCTATAATTGGACACTACATTCAATCAAATGGTTTAATCTCCTAGAAAGTTACTGATAATTAGATAATGCTGCGGCCATATTGGCAGCCATATTGGATTCCAGCATAACCAAATAAGGTATATAGCTTACAGTCCTCCCAATGAATTCCTTGGCCCTGAAAACATAGGTTTAGAAACCAAATTCAATGTCCCAGCTCATTTACTTTGGGAGTTATTCATGATTTTAGGATATGGCGGCCATGTTGGACGCCATCTTGAATTTCACACCTCCTGCCCGGGATCCACGATGTCTACCCAAGTTTTTTTTACTCCCCTAGGGTTGTGCTACGAGGATCAAGAGTCAAAATTAGGGGACACATGTTTGCACACAGGACCACCCTCAGCTCCTGGACTAAAAGGAAAGCGCGTGGTATTGTAATCCCGACGCGCGCCACATGAGTTGCGCCACATGTGTTGCGCCACATGTGTGTCATAGTAAAACTATTCATCACTTTTTTTAATGCGAGTTTGTAAGGCGTGAGCATTAAACAGTATTACTTGGAAAGCAGTTATGTAAACTCAGAGACAACAGCAGCAGACAAGGATTCGCTTCACCTGCTGGGGGTTTTGACGAAGAACACTCAATCAAATAACAAAATTTGGGAAAAACTTAAGGTAGTTAGACTTTGTAAATTAATTCTTTACATACAAAAGTTTACTATTTTATACCAAGGTCAGTCTTGTTGCAACCGATTATGTGAAAACAATGCATCACGTCAAAACGACGCATAATGTCAAAATGTTTGACATTATGCGTGTACCAATGTAACTCAAACTCAACACAAAACATAACATAACATAACATGAATGGCAAGAACAGGCCTTTCAGCCCAACTAAGCTCCCCAGTTTTTTTTTACACTATTGTGAATATATCCCTTCAGATACTAAATGACTCAATGGTATCTAGCTTTAGGTCAAGCCTGCTCTTGAAAACCCCCAAGGTCTCTGCCTCAACAATATGGTCAGGTAAGCTATTCCACATTGAAATTACTCTTTGGGTGAAGAAATATTTCCGAATATCAGTGCTAAATTTACCTTTGGTCAACTTCCATTTGTGACCCCGAGTTCTACTCACAACACTTGGTCGAAGGAATCTTACATGATTCACTTTTTTAATCCCTTTAACATATTTAAAGACCTCAATCAAATCACCCCTGGGTCTCCTTTTCCAATGACTAAAGAGATTAAGGATCTTCAGCCTCTTCTCGTAGCTTTCATCTTTTATACCTGGAATAAGCTTGGTGGCTCTTCTCTGAACTTTCTCTAGAGCCTCTATATCTCTCTTAAAGTAGTGTCCCCAGAACTGTACGAAACCAGGTGTGGTCTAACGAACATGTTGTACAAAAGAAGCATCACCTCCTCAGATTTATACTCAATACTTTTGGCAATGTATCCTAGCATCCGATTAGCTTTTTTAACTGATACGTCACAATGGCTAGAACCTATGAGGGTTTGGTTAACAATCACTCCCAGATCTTTCTCTTCTGCAGCACATTCCAGTTTTAAACTTCCCATGAAGTAATCCCATCTAATGTTTTTATTACCTACATGTACAACTTTACATTTTGCGAGATTAAATTTCATTTGCCACATTTCTGCCCATTTCTGGATTCTATCCAAATCGTCCTGAATCACTTAAGTGGACACTAGACTATTTGCCAAATCCCCCAATTTAGTATCATCTGCAAATTTAACCAATCTGCTCTCAATATTCCTATCAAGGTCATTAATGTAAATTAGGAACGGCAGGGGTCCCAACACCAATCCCTGGGGGATGCCACTCCCCACCATACCCAGCTCAAATGAGATATCACTGACCACTACTCTTTGTGTTCTGTCCTGTAACCAGTTTTGAATCCACTTCAGAATACCTTCTGTAACTCCAATGGAGCTCATTTTAAAAATTAGTCTCTTATGCGGTACTGTATCGAATGCTTTCTGAAAATCCAAGTATATGATGTCATAAGCCCTGCTCTAGTCGTAAGTCCTGGTGGCCTCTTCAAAAAATTCCAGAGGGTTTGTTAGGCATGACCTTCCCTTCCGAAAACCATGTTGGCTATCCCTCAAGATACTGTTACGTTCAAGAAATAAGTCTACCTCATCTTTTATGATAGATTCCAATATTTCGCACGAAATGCAAGTTAAACTCACTGGCCTGTAGTTTCCTGGCTCGGTACAGTCCCCTTTCTTATATATTGGTATTATATTGCCCTGTTTCCAATCATTTGGTATTTCTCCAGTTTCTAAAGACCGTTTGAAGATGGCGGATAGCGGCTTAAAGATGAACTCACCAGCTTCCCTGAGCACTTTAGGATATTAGCCATCAGGACCCGCCGCCTTATCTGCTTTTAGTTCATGCAACTTGTCTAATACTTCGTTATCCCGGACCTCGATTTCCGCTAAAAAATCTTGAGCATTTGACGTGCCCTCTGGCCAAATAAAGACCCCCTCTGAGGTAAAATTCTCAACAAAGTAACTGTTTAAGGCATCCGCAATATGCTTGTTATCATATAGCAGCGATCCATTTTTATTCTTTATGAACTTAACCTGCTCTTTAACTTTCCTTTTTCTGCTGCAGTACTGAAAGAAGCGCTTAGGGCTAGTTTTTCTCCTCTGCAATTTGTCTTTCATCCAGTCTTCTAGCATTCCTCAGCTCTTTTTTGCCCACAGCCCGCATTTTACAGTATTCAGCCCTAGTATTCTCATTGTTATCCTTTATGTACATCTTATAAAGATTCCTCTTTTCCCTCAACATCCAAAGAATACTTTTGGTCATCCACTTAGGATTCTGCTTTTTCAGCTTACTTTTGGACACCTTCGGAATGAATCTGCACTGTGATTCAAGTAAAACTCCCTTAAATCTTTCCCACATCTCATTTACGGACTTACAGTCCAGGAGTGTCTCCCATTTTATTTCAGCTAGATATGAGCGCATCCCGTCAAAGTTTGCTCGCCTAAAATTGAAAATTTTTGTTTTAGAATACACTTTTTTAACTTCCCATGAAACATCAAAATTAACAGCTAAATGATCACTTATCCCAAGTGGCTCCAGTACCTCAACATTGCTAATTCTATCGGGGTCATTACAGAGCACTAAGTCTAAAATTGCCTTCTCTCTGGTAGGTTTATTAACATACTGCACCAAGAAATTATCATTTATAACATCTAGAAATTCTTCCTCCCCCTTACCCTGTCCTTTCACCATTTCCCAATTGATACCAGGATAATTTAAGTCTCTCATGATAATAGTCCCACCACCACTACAAGCTTGCGTAATCCTCCTAAAAAGCATTTCATTGATTGTACTGTCCAAAGCTGGTGGTCGATAGCATACTCCTATGTTTAAACCGGTCTCGTGTTTGCCAATGAGCCCAACCCAGATATCTTCACAGGACAAGGAATGTTCAATTTCGGGAATTTCCTGTACATTAATGTTTTTGTTCACATAGAGTGCTACGCCCCCTCCTCGCCTATTACATCTATCCTTCCTAAAGAGCTTATAACCTTCTATATTATATTCATCTCCATCCTCTTCACATAGCCATGTCTCTGTAATCCCAACTATGTCATAGCCCTCACTGATCACTACAGCCTCAAGTTCTGGAATTTTTTTTTTAATGCTTCTTGCATTTAAATAAAAACATTCCAGGTTATTACTAATGCTCTTCCCCCTTGATTTCCCATGTGGCCACCGCCTTGAGCCCCCCACTACGCTTTGTTGCTTTAAAAGTAAAACATCGTTAGTGCATGTTACGCCGTCAGCTTCCATCGGGGCAGTCTGCATTTCCCTATGTGTAACACTCACTAACCTCCCTGCCCCCCAAGTCCCTAGTTTAAATAATCCTGTGCTACCCTCAAGATACACTGGCCCAGTGCAAAGGTACCCCTCCGGTTAGGTGCAGCCCGTCAGGCTTTAACAGGTTGACGTTGAATAACGTCAAACAACGTCAAACAATTTCTAACCAATAATTTTTTTCTAACCATATTGTCAAAACAAATTTCAAACCGATATTGTCATATTGGCACATAATGTCAAAACTTGAATATGCTTGGCTCATCACCCACAACCTGTTGGGTGGAGACTGTCCTGTCATGTCCACCCATACATGTGTTTTTTATGTTAGCTGTTTTTCATTATCATTGGGCCTGGCCAAATTAATTAATTTTATAATTAATATAAAAATAAAGTATTGCAATAGCATGTGCAAGTACACGGAACAACTTATTACAATAGAGGGCACAAATGGCGAAAAATTTGACCACAATTGTAATATTTTACAACCATAGTGGGCACAAACAGTGGCAAATTCAACCACTCTTGTGATAAGTTATAACATTACAATAAGTTATTACAATAGCGGGGCTGAATGAATGGTAAATTTCATCGCTCCTGTAAACATTTAACTGCTATTGTGACAAGTTGTCCAACATAGATCGAAGATGTTCGGAATTTGACACGTGAGGCAGGTAGAACGTATTACTGTCTGCATCCATTCTCAATGTGAACAAATTTAATTTCAGTTCAGTGCTGGGTCTGAGCTGTTCTTGCGACCAAAGTGATTTTTTAAGATAGAGCTAAAATCATCCAAAAGTTAAGGTGGAGTTATTTTTACAGATTTATTTGGAGTAGTCGGGAGCAATACAGTCCATGTATAAGTCTATACATCTGAGAACCCTCACAATGACACTATTAATGAATATGACAGTCGTTGGTCAGTAATTATAGTAGTACATGTAGTGAGAAATGTCAATCACAGGATAAAGTAATCGCTGGCAATACAGTCTGTAAGTCTGTATTTGTAGGGGAGACCGGGCCTTGTCACACAGGTAAGTTGTCACACTGCAATTATCCTCTCCACTAGAAGGCGAAACTAAAAAGTGGAATACTAGTTTTCTTCCTTTGCATGGTCAGGTCTCATGTCCTGTGTAAGAGGAGAACACATTGTGAGTTGAGATGAGCACCAATAAACCATTTTCTACAACCCAAAGTAAAAAATATTAACTTCATATCTTTTAAAATAAGCTTCTTTCAGATAAAAATCCTTGCAATGATACATGTGGACTTGTTAGAGAGGATATTAAGGCATCCTGGCATACCTCAGTCATTGTTCTGTTTTAAGCTAACTTTAAGCTAGAGCTAGCATTATTAAACATGGTGTTTTGGGGCAACTTGTCTCAGTCATTTGGGGGTTAGTTGTCACATGTGAGGAAAACAAGTTAACCAGCAGAGAAAGAAGAAAAAATCTGCTTTTCTTACCGACACACCTATGAAGGAGGCACTTGAAGCCTAAAAGCAGGCACAACGGAAAAAAGGATTTTCAAAAAGAAAGGCTAGGCAACCAAATCCAAAATACCAAAAAAGCAAAGCACAGGGAAGAAACAGAGGTCAGGTACAAAAAGAAAAACTCCAGATGACTCCTCCTCGGAAGAAAATGTGCCTGGTCTGTGTAAAGCCATTTGGAAACAGCCGCCCAGAAACCTGAGTGCAGTGCATAATATGGGCCCATGAAGAATGCACCCCTGGCAAATCAATCTACGTATGCCAGAACTGTGACTCAGATGAGGAGTCTGACTAGTGAGGTCAATTTTTGTTTAAGATTTTCTGACTGGATGTTCCAGGACTGACCAGCGTGGTGAGGTTTTGTTTGTTTTATTAATAGACCTTCCTGGACTAGTTTAAGTTTCATAAGTTTCATTATGCATGTTGCATAATATTTTATGTTGAAATTTATTCACTTTCAAGAAAAAAAAAATGACAACAATAATTTTGTCCTTGTTTTATTAGTTGCAAAATCCAGTATGACATCTTACCTCGTATCGTGTGACAACTGTTGGTGAGGCAACGTGTCACATGGTGACAATTTGATTGCTTATAACTCTGCACTGACACAAGATACAAAAATGACATGAAAACAAAATATATACCTGAAACTTTGGTCTTTCATGTAGTAAACATTTTTTTAAATGTATGATGTATTGAGTCCAAGAAATATACAGTGGCGCTTGAAAGTTTGTGAACCCTTTAAAATTTTCTGTATTTCTGCATAAATATGACCTAAAACATTATCAGATTTTCACACAAGTCCTAAAAGTAGATAAAGAAAGCCCAGTTAAACTAATGAGACAAAACTATTATGCTTGGTCTTTTATTTATTGAATAAATGATCCAATATTACATATCTGTGAGGGGCAAAAGTATGTGAACTTTTCGGATTAGCAGTTAATTTGAAAGTGAAATTCGAGTCAGGTCAGTTTTCAATCAATGGGATGACAATCAGGACTGAGTGGGCACCCTGTTTTATTTAAAGAACAGGGATCTATCGAAGTCTGATCTTCACAGCACATGTTTGTGGAAATGTGTCATGGCACGAACAAAGGAGATTTCTGAGGACCTCAGAAAAAGCTTTGTTGATGCTCATCAGGCTGGAAAAGGTTACAAAACCATTTCTAAAGAGTTTGGACTCCTCCAATCCACAGTCAGAAAGATTGTATACGTATGGAGGAAATTCAAGTCCATTGTTACCCTCCCAGGAGTGGTCAAATAACAAAGATCACTCCAAGAGCAAGGTGTGTAATAGTCGGCGAGGTCACAAAGGACCCCAGGATAACTTCTAAGCAACTGAAGGCCTTTCTCACATTGGCTAATGTTAATGTTCATGAATCCACCATTAGGAGAACACTGAACAACAATGGTGTGCATGGCAGGGTTGCAAGGAGAAAGCCACTGCTCTCCAAAAAGAACATTGCTGCTCATCTGCAGTTTGATCTGCTTGCCATCATTGATGGAACAATGAATTCTGAAATATACCAGCAAATATTAAAGGAAAATGTGTGGACATCTGTCCATGAACTGAATCTCAAGAAAAGGTGGGTCATGCAACAAGACAATGACCCTAAGCACACAAGTCTTTCCACCAAAGAATGGTTAAAGAAGAATTAAGTTAATGTTTTGGAAAGGCCAAGTCAAAGTCCTGACCTTAATCCAATCAAAATGTTGTGGAAGGACCCGAAGTGAGCAGTTCATGCGAGGAAACCCACCAACATCCCAGAGTTGAAGCTGTTCTGTACGAAGGAATGGGCTAAAATTCCTCCAAGCTGATGTGCAGGACTGATCAACAGTTACAGGAAACGTTTACTTGCAGTTATTGCTGCACAAGGGGGTCACACCAAATACTGAAAGCAAAGGTTCACATACTTTTGCCACTCTCATATATGTAATATTGGATCATTTTCCTCAACAAATAAACGACCAAATGTAATACTTTTGTCTCATTTGTTTGACTGGGTTCTCTTTATCTACTTTTAAGACTTGTGTGAAAATCTGATGATGTTTTAGGTCATATTTATACAGAAATCTAGAAAATTCTAAAGGGTTCACAAGCTTTCAAGCACCACTGTATAAGAGTGTAAAAAGTGTGACAAGAAGCCCCGGTCTCCAATACATGTTGTGAGAATGGTCACTGGAAAATCACTGTTCGTATCGTCTAACACAACCCTCATTGACTTCCAGAATATGCTACGAATCTGATACCATTGTTGCAACCTCTTCTGGAATAAGTTATTACAATTGTGGTAGAATTTTCCTTCATTTGTGCCCGCTATTGTAACAAGTTATAACAATAGTGGTTGAATTTGCTGTCATTTTCACCCGCTATTGTAATATGTTATTACAATAAGACAACAATAAGTTGAGGTCTACCTTACGGACGTCCCAACAGTGATGCAAGAAGACTCATTTTTTGTTGTTTAGCGATGCCCAGGGATCTTGGCCTAACATTGATTTGACAGCCTGAGGGTAAGATCAGGCTAATAATCCTTAAGTTTGGTCTCAAGAGGCATGTGTAGAGTGTTTGGTGGAATTAATATAAAAATAAAAATATAATCAGAAAAATGTACTAGCAGCTCAGTTACAAGGGCGAACATAATTGAAAAGCAAATTATCAGAAGCAGAGAAACTGTGCTGAACTGCAACAAATGACAGAAATGCTCAGAGAGGCTGCAGAGGAGGAGTGCTGTACAGCAGTGCATATCAGTCTTGAACTGCAGCAACAGTTAGCATCACTGTGGTTGAAAGCTTAAAGTTTTGCTATCAGTAAACGGAAAAGTGCAAATAAAGGTTATGAGTTACTTTGGGCTAGAAGTATAAAAATTTTGGGATCTGTCATTTATCAGTCATAAAGAAGAGTAATTCTGATTAGCTCCGTCAATTTCAGTGATGTTAATGCCTTAGGTATTAATTTGTAAGATTACTGAACCTTTGAATGTAGTTGTGATGGTTCAAAGCAGGCCAATTCAAATCTGAACTGAATGCCACAGCAGGTCCCGGCTGACAAATAATCCGCTCATTATTAAGCAGCTTTAGGGGGTGATAACAACCTGAACATTTGAATTACCTGTGCTGGAGCAGGGAGTGATCTAAAACAAGTGGAAGACAAGTGGTGCTCAAAGAGAGTGTTTGATTCTTTAACACAGTGGTTCTCAACTTTTTTTGAGAAAACGCCCCCCCCAACCTTACCATGATCCTCTGCCTACCCCACCACCACCACCACACACGCACACGCACACACACACCCACACCAAGTGATAATGGTTCACTTTTTTCCTTCTTTTTACATCAAACATCTCAATAAAATATAAAAATATGTCCATTAGAAACATTCTGTGCCATAATATGGCAATCAGAGGCAGCTGACATCTTCTGGAATAACATTAAAATTGCCCATGTGCTTTTTTAGGGTGAATATGGGTAAAGTGAGACAATTTCTGAAATTCCATGTTCCTTTTAAGCAGATTTTATATAAGCATAGGAGATTTGCTAGATAAGAAAAAAACTAATATATTAGAATTGGTTGTAATAATTAATAGGCCTTGTAGGTGCAGCAGCTTAAAAAGGGCATTTAAATGGCTATCACATGTGATTAATAACTAGTAAAATAACAATTATTTATTAAAAATTTCAATAAAAATATTAAAGTTCCTCCCACGAGGAACCAAAATGCGTCGAGGAATCTGCCATGTAGGGATCCTACATCTTCCCATGTTTATGTGTGTGGGAAACACTTCATAACAGGTAAAGCCATTCTTTTTTAACTTAAAAAGTACAATAAGTAGCCTTTAATGAACTCTGGACTACTCCCAAAGTAAGGGAGAGTATTGAGAGGATTGTGCGGACTTTGGGAACCCCCAGGTGGCGAGACTCAGGGTGGGGCTTGCATCTCTCATGGGACTCTGTGTTGGTTCCTAAACCCCCTGGGGTCCCAGGTAGTGGCTGTTTCTTGCTTCCTTCTTGGGGAGGGTAGGTGTGGGAGGGACGCAGAACGGAGACGAGCGAGGATTGTGGGAATGAAAGCAGCATATATAGGCATGAGGATGAATAAGAAGGCGCATTGGGAGTGGTTATCGGAAACACCCTTTAATGACCTCTGAACCACTGATAAAGTAAGGGAGAGTATTGAGAGGAACTTAGTACAGGAGACCGAGACATCTGTGATGCTGTATCATTACGCGGACCCTAACAGATGAGCGTGTGCAGTAATTCCTCTCAAGTCTCATAACTGCGAAATTGAGCACTATTGTAACCCGATATAAGGCATATTTAGCAAGTCTTTTGCTGTACGTAATAAAAGGCAATGACAAATCAACAAATCAACGTTAAGGCAATGACAAGTTAGACACAATTTAGAAAGAGAGAATAAAGTCATACCTGGAGGAAAAGGATACACACGCACGCGGAGCGAGACTGCACCATGTGCGTGGGGAGAACTCAGATGCCATTTCCCCCCCCCCGATTACCTAGATTGGCTACCTACACACGGACTCAGGCACGCAGCGAGAGCTGGGATGCGATTCTCCGTAATTAAAAACACTACTCACTCCCTTCTGCACGCGGGGAGATCAAAATACGATCCTCCTCGAATGGAAAGTCTCTGTTGCCTTTAAGCTAAACCACACCTTTGATCCAGGCGGCATGGCGGCCCTGGAAGGGGGCTCAAATCTGGGTTTAGGGCTTCCACCATTTGGAATAATAAAACAATCCGGCATAGAGAGGAGACTAGGATTACTACCCAAGTGAAATCTGACCAATTTTCAGGAGTTTCCCAAACGGAATGAACCATAATTTCAATGGAAATGAGAGATACTCCATTCAACTTTTTGGATTCCCCCGAGAATAACAGGACCAAACATGGTAGGGATATGTACTAATATGATAGAGTTGTAATGAAAAAGCCCAAAGATGAATTATTATATTGTTTAATTGGGTTATAAGTATATAAGTGATTTCTTCACAGGATATTGAACATATAAACATACTATGAAGTTCCCAGAGATTTAGATTATTTTAAACAGATTAATATAACTGGATTTTGACTTCATTGGGGACAGTGATATGACTCCCACAGGAGCACTGTGGCAGTCAGAGCTTTGCAACTACCCCCTCACAGAAAGATTACCGACACGTTCCAGAGGCAGGCTGAGCTAGCATCCTGGGGGGGGAGTTTTATTGCCATTTGGCCTGGCTCTGGACCAAGCTTATCGGCCATTTATCATTTATATTTCCAGATTCTACAATAGGAAGTATTATATATCAAAAGCGGCGTTACATAATTTCAAACGTGCAAATGTTGACATCAGCGGAGCACATAGTTCGCGAAACACGATAAACATAGTGAAAACCTTAGGTAAAGAAGAGGAATCGCGCATAGCAGAGATTGATAAGGCCGTTAAAAACAAGTTCAAGTGGATAAAAGTCACTTTGGATGTTAAAATTGGCAAAAGCACTCAAATTATTGTGGAAACACTGTCAGGTTTTGTGAAGAAAATGGACTTGGCTGCAAAGGCCCTGTGCTTGCACTGTAATTATTTGATAAATAACGGATCTGTAGCTTGTCGCCAGTCCAACAACTCCTAAGGATTGACATTCAACAAATCGAGAATTGGTGCCAATCGGCCTGGATTATGGAATGATGTTTGCAATTGGGGGACTTCAGCTAAATGACAGCACAAGCGATACGCCAATTGCAGACAGACATACCCATTCAGAGGTAAAATGTTTTTAAAAATTGTAGTTGAAATAATTATTGTGTCTAAGTAATAAACATGATTGCTGTGATTCTGGTTCTGCCTTGCCTTGCCTAGCTCATGTTCTGACGGCCTCATGTGTATTTTGATTTGTTGCCATGTCTGATTATCCCTTAGGATTGTATTGTGTATTTGATTGATTTTCATTTCATGCATTGTCTTAGTATTGATTTTCCATGTTTTTCTTTGAACCATAGTTTTATTCCAGTCCATGTTTTGATTTTTCCATGCATTGCACTTTGTCTCCCCCTGTCTGGTCTTTGGTCTTATCTTTGTTCACTGCCCCAGTAATGCATGCCACTCCTTCAGGTGTTTAAATGGTTTCTGGATTTCAATCTTCCTTCACCATCTCGTTTACTTCCTTCCCCTTACTTTTTCTATCTTACTAACACATACAAACATTTGTTGTTTTGTTAATTTACTAACCAAGACTAATATTGTGTATATAAGACTAACTTACTAACGAGCACTCGGGATTGTATAGCTGGACTTACTAATTGATTAACAAGCTCTCAGCACTCTGTACTAGTTCCACACTAGTTCTAGTCTCCGCCTCTTGCCTTCACTCAATCTACTTTGGTGTGTTTCTTGCAGATTCTCTGCACCTGTCTTATCGCTGTTCTGCCGCTCACTCTGTGCACTTAGAAATCCCTAACCGGATCTGTTTGTTCTGTTTATAGGTTTGTTCCGTGATCCCTGTCCGCGTTTTGGCTTCCACCAATTTCATGTTATTAGGTTCTCCCTAATGCTCCCTTGTAATCAGTCTCACTGCTTCCACCTATGTTCTGTTATCATGTGACCTCCCTGAAATGTATATTAGATGTCTCTTCACAGCACTGCTTTGTCAGATCGTTCTCTCGTGCTTACTTGTGCCACGTTCATTTCACCCTGTACCAATTGTGATTATCTTTCTGACTGGACTGTCCTTGACTACCGATTTTTGCATTCTCCCTGTACTTTGCCGCCTTCTTGTGTTTTGAACCTTTTTTGTCTGACTGTGATTTTTGTGATTGGTGCCCTGTTTATGATTCTGGAGTTCGCTCATTGGATTCTGATTTTGGATTGTGGAAAATTGATCTTAAGAAACTTAATTTAATAAAGTGCTCATACATACAAAATTATTGATGCGCTTTATTTTATTTATAATTTGTGTCGTTTGATTTCAGAAATTTTAAGTAAGTGATCGCATTTATCAGTATGGAATAGCTGAAATATTTTTATTGTGGTGGTGGGAATTACTAACAATCAGCTTTTTTTGACTTGATTCTAGTTGCAATTTTGTATTGGTCCTTTTCCTTATCTGCATTTTTTAAATTTTCATTTCCTTTTAACTTCAGTCTTACTTAGTTGGTGATGGTCAGCTCATTTAAAAAAAAATAGATAAATCTATCAAAGCTGTTATTGTAATTTATCATTATTGTATATTAATTTTTGTGTTTATAAACTGAGTGAGAGCGTTGAGATTCTGCCTTGTCTGACCATGTTTTGTATGATTCTGCCTTGACTGCCATGTTTGTTTATGAATTTTGCTTTGTCTGACCATGATTTGTTTTGTGATTTGGATTCCATGCCATGTTTTGTTTTTGCCTTGTCTCTGTCTGTTTGCCATATTCTGCCATTGCAGTTATATTCCGGTCCATGTTTTGTCTCATACCATGCATTGCACTTTGTCTCCCCGTGTCTCGTCTTTTGTCATGTGATCGCTCACTACCCCAGTATTGTGTGCCACACTTTCGGGTCATTTCATGGTTTCTGGGATTTCAATCATTCCTTCCAATCTCGTTTGCTTCCTTCACCTTGCTTTTCTGTCATTACTAACTAGACTAACAGTTAATTATCTTAGTTAAAAATACTAACCCAAACTAACACTGTTTATAGTACTTACTTACTATCGAGCACCAGGGATTGCATAGCTGCACTTTCTAATTGACCAACGAGCTCTCAGCATTTGCCCCATTTTCGTCTCCACCCCTTTGGCTTTTGTAATGTAAATATATGCCACTGGATGGCAGTATTTACCTTTTTTTTTGTTAAGCTCAGACTGGAGCTAGGTTTGGGCATGTTTCGGGCATGTCTTGGGCATGTCTGAAACAAGTCCCAGAGAAAAGAAAAAAAAGTCTAAAAGGTGGGAGGGGTCTGCAAAAGAGTATATAAAGGGGAGAATTGAGACAGTAAAGTGGTAGGAGAAATTGCAAGAAGAAGAATACATGTGGCCAGACCTGCCATTCTGTGCAAGACCTGTGAAGTTTCTTTTGTGTATTTTTGCCTGTGTTAGAGCATTTTCCTCACCCAGGACATCACCAAGCCACCCCACCAAAAAGGGAATGTAAATATTTCTGTTTTTTGTCTTGTTAATCAATTTTGGTCAGTAGCGTAGTTAGTTGTTTAGTTGTCTGTTCATTAAATGTGTTTAAGTTTTTAAAACTGTGTCTGTCATCCCTTGCTGTTGCTGTTGTGTTGTAAATGTAATAAAAAATTGGGGCCATAACACTTTACTCAATCTACTTTGCTGCAGTTTCAGCGGAACCTCCGCACTTATTAAACTCTGTTCTCCCTCGTTATCTGTGCATGTTATAACTCCCTAACCGGAGCCATGTGTTTAGATTGTCCATAGATTGTCTTTGTGATCCCTGTCCACATTTTGGCTTTCGCCAGTTTTATGTGTTTCCACTTGTTCATTCCCTTGTTAAGTAGTCTGATCCAGCTCACCTGTTTCCTATCATAGCATGTGACTTCCCCTACGTGTATTTAGGCAGTCATTTCACTCACAGCTCTTGTTAGAACATTTTCCCCGTGCTGCAATCGTTGATGCCTTGTATTCATAGTGATATACTTCTTTTTTTTCTTTTTTTTTTTCTAAAAAAAAAAAAATTTGGCATCTCCAATTCCACCCGAATCTGGAATGCCCAATTGGGGAACTATGTACAAAGCTTGCTCATATGCGACCACTTGCTGCCAACTCTGGACAGTGAGACAGCTCACGGCTCTTCTCCGAAGCACGTGCCTGTCTGCCACTGATTCTTATACACTCATTGGTTGAATCTTCGCAAGTTCAGAACTAGGGCGGAGGATACCCGGACATGAACCAACCCAGAGTCTTCCTGACGAGCGCCTGTCTGGCCAACAGGAGGTGCTGGAGCAACGAACAAAGCTGATATATTATATACCCAAATCCGGCAATCCCTTCCCAATTTGAAACCCTGTAGCGCGATAGCCAATTGTGCGCTAGTTTGAAAAAGCTGCCGACCCCTGCCGGTGGGTACGCCGGGGCTCGAACTCGCGACGTGGTGATCGCCTCTGCACTGCAGAGCAGTGCCTTAACCGTGTGAGCCACCCAGCAGCTATAGTGTTATACTTCTGACTGGAATGTCCCCGATTCTGATTTAGGCTTTTTCTTTGATACTTCTGTGCCCGTGTACTGTACATGTTTTGCCTGACCCTGAGTTTTGTCTCTGCTGCCCTGTTAATGGATCGGATTACGTCTACTGGACTTTGGCTTTGGATTCTCTGACAATCCTGTGCCTGAGTACCGAACCTGTTTTGCCCAACACAGTTTTGTTTGCTGCCCTGTGTACAATTTGAATTACATCCCTGGGATTCTGATTCTGGATTGTGGACTGTGGGAGTTCACCCCCCCCCCGACAACTTTCTGGTGTCGCATTTGGTTCCAGAACGATCCCTCACAGCGAGATCAAGAAGTTAAGCTTCTTTGTGTAATTTAATATTTCCAAGCACTGCTGGATGTCAAAGTCAGCTTATTCATATGAATGGTTTTCCTTATACCTGTATTTAATTTCAATATCTGTCACTTTTGCCGATAGTTGTCCTTAAACCTAAATGTCACTTATGTAAATTTAACAAAAATTTCAAACTTCTTAAAGTGCAAACCCCAAACTGAAACAGGGTTCCAAATTCGCGGCAGCCCAATTATCCACACTCCAGTAAAATTCTGTCCTCAAACAAGTTTGAGTGTCCAATAAAATATTTTCAATGACTAATAAATGGAATGCAAGCTGTATCCAACCTCCGCTTTTTTTTGCCAATTATTTGCTATTTATTCTCGGTGACGGTTGCTGGCCAGTTAGCTTGATTGAGAGGCAGCAGGAGTAGCCTGGAATAACGGCACAGTAATGCTTTTATTATTACAAATTACCATTGCTCTCTTAACACGCCGACTATTTTCAGACAACACTTAGCCTAACGCTACCCATTGAATTTATCAAATACGTGTAGATGTCAGGATAAGCGATGTCCGGCCACTGTGTCGGGTCATCCACTCAGATGGAGGGACGCTGAAAGGGCAAGAGGGTTGACCAATCAACCTTTATTAAGATAGATGAATGTAAACAGGAAATTAAATTAAATCTGAAATGTTACATCTAAAAACACATCAAATTGCATTATAGTCGATGGGATCTCAAGTTTTCTATCACCCAAAGTGGGGCGCGGTCTTGACGTTTGGTGAAGTACCTGGATGTGCCGGTCGGATCTATTCAGAGCCTCCCCATCCACTCAAAACAGCTCATGTTTTATGCCGGCACAGACGGAGTGAGAGAAGAGGTCTCACAAGGCCTGGGTGTGTGAGGGTTTTTTTTTCCGTAACTGATAGGGATGGGCATGATTAATCAATAATTGTTCATTAAGAATCTCATTGAGGAAGTTGACAAACTGAATGTTTTTTTTTTTTACAATCCGAATGTAGGTTATTAGGCTTAGTGCAAGACTGTCCTCAAACAATGCAGTGCATTTCATTGTGCCATTGTATAACATTTGGGCACTACGGGGCAACATTTCCCATCACCGTACCCTGGCCTGCCTCAGTCGATACATGCGAGCTTCCGTAGGTCAATCGTCTGATCATGAAGCAGTCACGGCGAAGTGTTGCGTGAGACCACTTTCATTTAGAAAATGACGAAGTGTACTGCAATCACTGCAATGCAGCTTACAAATATAATTCATCGACAACACAAATGATGTATCACTTGAACACCGCGCATCCGAGCCTGGTAAAAGACGCTGGTGGCGGCGGTTCATCTCTATCCCAGGCTAGCCTGGACTCGGTGCTACACGCACCAGAAGAAGCTGCAGTGCACAACGAGCAGAGAAAGTAACCGAACTGATGGCAAAGATGATTGAAACAGACATGCTCCCCATCAGTGCCGTGGAGGGCAAAGGTTTTCAGGGATTAATAAAATTTTTGTAAAAAAACGGCTCTTCCTTTATGTTGTCAGTCACTGACATGAGTTCTCGTTTTACTGTCGAACACTGAACATTTTTTTTTTTTTTAACAATAAGCCTATAATTCTGACGCCGTGATATAATGGGATACGTAAAGGCAAATTGTTGCGTAGCTCTTATTTTAATATCCTTGTTTTTAAACAAAGGAAAAGAAAAAAGTTAATGAAATGTCTGTTCCGATGTGTCCTGTAGGCCTATGTGTTCCGTTATTGTCTGGCTCACAACTTGAAGCCTCCCTTGTTTGCGCAATGAGCATGTGTTCATGTTTGACTGCGAAACACTTGTCTTGTTAATAAATTCAGCCTCGAAGAAAAAAGCTCTGTATTTTTTATTATTATTCTCAATACATAAGAGTATAGGCATCATAGGCCTAAATGTGATTGTTTTTAATATAAAAAAATGTTAATGATTAATCGATTTTTCGTCATTAATTCTCCCGACGATCGACGAAGAGAACTTCACCGAATGCCCATCCCTAGTAACTGAATTCTTATCATTTTATACATCCATTGGACATGTTTTAAACAACTAAATACAGCATAATGTGGGACCTTTAAAAAGAGAAAATAAATTACTTTTCAAGAAATAAATGCACCAAATTAAGACAAATTAACAGCTTGTTAAAATCTTACAGCTGGGTTATTCTCTGAAACTGGGTCAATATTACATGCTTCACTTTGCAAGTTAATTTCGTAGTAAATGTTATTGAATTTAAACCAATATTCTCGCTCAAAATACCCAACATGGATATGTTCGACATGTACAGAAAAAAAATATTACATCCAACGAAGAAAAAACATTGGATTTTTTTTTTTTTTTACAGAAAACTGGTTGAAGATGGTGGACAAATTTGGGACGTTTTATTACTAAACGTCCACCCGACGCTGAAAATATATCTCCCTACTGTAATGTGAATATAGACCACTAGATGGCAGTATTTACCTTTTTTTTTGTTAAGCTCAGACTGGAGTCATGTTTAGACATGTCCTGGACATGTCTGGGGCAAGTCTCAGAAAATTAAAAAAAAGAGGTCTAAATGTGGGTGGGGTCTGCAAAAGAGTATATAAGGAAAAGAATTGAGACAGTAAAGTAGTTGGAGAAATTGCAAGAAGATGACCAGACCTGCCATTCTGTTCAAGACCTGTGACGTTTCTTTTGTGGATTTCTTTGCCTGTGTTTGAGCATTTTCTTCATCCAGGACATCACCAAGCCACCCCACCAAAAACGGACTGTAATTATTTCTGTTTTTTTTTAATTTATCAATCTTGGTCTTTAGTTGTAGGTTGTTATTAGTCTTTGTCTTTGTTAAAAATTAAATGTGTTTTAGTTGTTAAAACTGTGTTTGTCATCCCTTGCTGTTGCTGTTGTGTTATAAATGTAATAACAAATTGGGGCAATAACAAATTGGGGGCTCAAGGTCCGGGATAGACCATTGTGTGAGTAATTTATTGAAAATCTAACATTCCAAATTGTGAAATTGTTTTTGTGAATTTTCCTAGATATATATTGACAACAGCAATGGATGATTTCTTGGCATCACCAACCGTAGGGGTTTTGAAGTCTTTTAAAAAGACAGAACTGCTAGAAATTTGCAGACAGTTGGAGCTGACAGAGGTAAAACCAGCCATGCGAAAAGCAAGACTGGCTAGAGAGATAGTTGAATATTACATTGATGAAAATGTGTTTGCACCAGGAGATCTGGAACAGTTTCCAGTGGAAAATCCAAATATAGAAATGGAACTTAAATTAAAAATGCTAGAGATTGAGAGGGAAGAAAAAGAAAAACAAAGGCAGTTTGAGTTAGAAAAATTAGCAAGAGAAGAAAAACAAAGAGAATTTGAGAGAGAGAAAGAGGAAAGAGCAGAAAGAGAGAGACAGAGACAGAGAGATTTTGAATTAGAGAAGTTGGATAGAGAGGAAAGACTCCAAATGGAGAAACTAAAAATTAAAATTGAAACTAAAAATAAATTTTGTGCCAGTCAGGAGGTAAAACTGGTGCCTCCATTTTCTGAAAAGGATGTTGACAACTATTTCCAGTGTTTTGAAAAGGTAGCAAAGAGTTGCCAGTGGCCAAAGGAACACTGGCCTCTGACGTTGCAAACTGTCCTCAAGGGTAAAGCTCAACAAGCCTATTCGGCTTTGTCTGCAGATGATTCCTCTGATTATGAGGTTGTCAAAAAGGTTATTTTGAGAGCTTATGAGTTGGTTCCAGAGGCTTACCGACAGAAATTCAGAGGTCTGAAGAAATCTGAAAATCAGACTTATGTTGAATTTCCTAATGAGAAGCAGGTTTGCTTTGAGCGCTGGTGTACTTCTATGGAGGTCAAGGATGATTTCAACTCACTAAAAGAGATGGTGTTAGTTGAAGAATTCAAGAACTGTGTTAAGGATGATCTTAAGACCTACCTTAATGAGAAGCAAGCACTGAACTTGCAATCAGCTGCCAAATTTGCAGATGAATATGTTCTCACTCATAAGTCCAAATTTCAGTCTAGCAGTAACAATAAATGGTCCCAATTTCAGAAAAAGGGTTACGGTGATACCCAAGATTCCTCACCCAAAGACAAAGACAAATCTGGTGATGGTGCTCAGAAATCCAGTAACAGGTCTGATCAAAGTGTGAAAGCTGACAGTGACAAAAGTGGTCTAGTTTGCCGTTATTGCAAGAAATCTGGTCATGTTACAACTAACTGTTGGTTCCTTAAAGCTAAGAAAGAAAAAGAAAAGGATACCAAACCAAATGCCTTTGTGAAAACAAGGTTAGAAACCCCAGTAGTAGATAACCAATCTGCTAAATTGCCTGCTTCTTGTGGGGCTAAAAAGCCTGATACTGCTGACTTTGTGAGGGAGGAATTCCTTCCATTTGTGTCAGAGGGATTTGTGGCTCTGAATGAGCATACTACTCCTGTCCCCATATATATCCTAAGGGATACTGGAGCTTCTCAGTCACTTTTGTTGATGGACTCCTTGGAGTTACGTGATGAGACCGCTTCAGGGGATTTCATACTTGTACAAGGTATTGAAGGGAGGACTGTATCTGTACCCCTGCGCTCTATATTCTTGAAGTCAGATTTAGTTACAGGACAGGTAAAGGTGGGACTTATGTCAAGTCTACCTATAAAGGGTGTTTCTCTGTTGCTAGGCAATGACCTGGCTGGGGGCAAAGTAGTTCCCCCTGTACATCTTACTTCACAGCCGAGCACTGAAAATGGGGATGAGGACCCATCTCTGTATCCTTCTTGCGCAGTGACTCGTGCTATGGCCAAGAAGGCTAAAGAAGATGATGTTGTGGTGCCGTCCAGTACATTGAATAGTCAGGACTCAGGTGGTTCGCCTCATGACTCTGATTGGCCTACTATGGTTTCTCCGTTTGAGGACTTATCAGATACTTTTATCAGTTCTCTATTCAGCCAGCCGGATGGGTCTGGTGATTCTGATGTGTCTGGAGACTTGTCTCTGTCCAGAAAGGGGTTGATTGAGGAGCAAACTAATGATCCTGAAATTGGTGTACTAAAGAGGAGAGCCCTTCCTGAAAAAGAAATAGACGCAGTTCCAGTTGGGTATTATCTCAAGGATGGTGTGTTGATGCGGAAGTGGCGCCCTCCTGATATCCCTGCCAATGCAGATTGGGCAGTGGTCAGGCAAATTGTTGTTCCGAAGGTCTATAGGAATGAGATCTTAACAATGGCTCATAGTTTACCTTTAGGAGGTCATCTTGGTGTTAACAAGACTGTTGATAAGATCATGAAACACTTCTTTTGGCCTGGGCTTCAGAAAGACGTTTCCAACTTTTGCAAAACCTGTCACACTTGTCAGGTAGTTGGAAAACACCAGTTAGACCCACCTGTAGCTCCATTGCAGTCTATCCCAGCATTTGGGGAGCCATTCTCTAGGGTCATTGTTGATTGCGTTGGTCCATTACCCAAGACTAGATCTGGAAATCAGTACTTGTTGACAATCATGTGTGCATCTACCAGATTCCCCGAAGCCATACCTCTACGTTACATCAAGGCAACTGCAATCTCAAAGGCTTTGATAAAGTTCTTCACGTTGTTTGGCCTTCCCAGGGAAATTCAGTCAGACCAGGGTAGCAATTTCACTTCAGGATTGTTTCAGCAGGTTGTGTATGAACTAGGTGCAAAGCAGATTCTTTCTAGTGCCTATCATCCAGAAAGTCAGGGTGCCTTAGAGCGGTTTCATTCCACTCTCAAGACAATGATGAGGACTTATTGTTATGACCATGAGAAAGACTGGGATGAAGGGGTTCATTTGCTGTTGTTTGCAGCTAGAGAAGCAGTGCAGGAGTCTACTGGATTCAGTCCATTTGAGCTAGTGTTTGGTCATGAAGTGAGAGGACCTTTGCTATTATTGAGTGAACAATGGCAAGAGAAAGAGCCGCATATCAGTCTGTTAGACTATGTTGGCAAGTTCAACGAAAGATTGCGTGCAGCTTGTGACCTTGCCAAAGAGAACTTGAAATCAAGTCAGGGAAAAATGAAAACTTGGTATGATCATAAGGCTAGAAGCCGTGAGTTTAAACCAGGAGAAAAGGTCCTTGTGTTGTTTCCCTTGCAGTCCAATCCATTGCAGGCTAGATTTCATGGTCCTTATGAAATTCTGACAAAACTCAATGATCTCAATTACATTGTGAAGACTCCAGATAGGAGAAAACCAAAACAATTGTGTCATATTAACATGCTAAAGCCTTATCATGACAGAAATGCTAGGGTTGCAGCTGTCACTTCAGATTCTCCAATGGTCGAAACGTGTGAAGATGAGGGGGAGTTTCAAGATGATGAACCAAGAATTAAAGCTGAAGTTCTTTCATGTAAATTGTCAAACACTGAAGTGTTGCAAAATCTTGATGTAAAACTCCAGCACTTAGAACCCTCACAGAGAGATCAGTTTGAAAGGTTGATCAAGAAATATGAGGATTTGTTTCCTGATGTTCCAAAGAGAGTTACTATAGCCTCTCATGATGTAGATGTTGGTGATGCCAAACCAATAAAACAGCATCCATACCGGATGAATCCTGAAAAGAGAAAGATTGCTGAGAAAGAGGTTGAGTACATGTTAAAACATGATATTATCAGACCCTCCAACTCCGATTGGAGTTCACCCTGTGTGCTAGTTCCAAAACCTGATGGAAGTACTAGATTCTGTACAGATTATCGCAAAGTCAATGCTGTAACTAGAACTGATGTGTTTCCAATACCTAGGATTGATGATTGTATTGATAGTGTAGGGCAAGCAAAGTTTCTGACCAAGATTGATTTATTGAAGGGTTATTGGTGTGTGCCTTTAACTGAGAGGGCCAAGAGCATCTCTGCTTTTGCCACACCATCTGGATTGTACCAGTATGAAGTCCTACCCTTTGGCATGAAAAATGCCCCAGCCATGTTCCAAAGGATGATACAGTCTACAATCGCCGGATTGCCACACACGGGTGCATACATCGATGACCTGATCACATGGAGTGACTCCTGGGAAGAACATCTAAAAGATGTAGAGACGTTGTTCCAGCGCCTGACCCAGGCTAACCTGACTGTTAACCTGAACAAGAGTGACTTTGGTTGTGCTACTGTCACCTATCTTGGCTACGTCATAGGCCAGGGTAAGGTGGCACCCATAAATGCTAAAGTCCAAGCCATCATGGACTTTCCAGTTCCTGACAACAAAAAAGCTTTGCGCCGCTTCCTTGGAATGATCGGGTACTACCGCAAGTTCTGCAAGAACTTTGCTGAGATTGCTCTCAGTCTAACTAACCAACTGAAGAAAGGCGTAAAGTTCACCTGGGATGATGCATGCCAGAGACCCTTCGATCGCCTGAAGTCTCTGCTGTGTCACTTCCCCGTGCTCAAATCTCCTGACTTCAACAAACCGTTCTCCATCGCGGTCGATGCTAGCGACCAAGCTTGTGGATCTGTGCTCCTACAGAGAAGTGACTCTGATGACATTGAGCATCCCGTGGCATACTTCTCCAGGAAGTTCAATCGCCACCAAAGGAACTATTCCACAATAGAGAAGGAACTGTTGGCTCTGGTCCTTTCTTTACAACACTTTGAGGTTTATGTTTGTACAGGACAAAAGCCAATGATTGTGTACACTGACCACAATCAGTTAATGTTTTTGAGTAAGATGAAAAACAAGAATCGGAGATTGTTGAATTGGAGTTTGATTTTACAGGAGTTTGACTTGGAAATTAAGCATGTGAAGGGTACAGACAATGTAACTGCTGATTGCTTATCCCGTGTTTGAGTGTGTATGATATGTATATATAGACAAGTGTTCACTTTACCATTTTGTATTGAAAAGAAAAATTTTGCCTTTATGAGTCAAAATTTTTCCCTTTTGGAATGGAGGTGTAATGTGAATATAGACCACTAGATGGCAGTATTTACCTTTTTTTTTGTTAAGCTCAGACTGGAGTCATGTTTAGACATGTCCTGGACATGTCTGGGGCAAGTCTCAGAAAATTAAAAAAAAAGAGGTCTAAATGTGGGTGGGGTCTGCAAAAGAGTATATAAGGAAAAGAATTGAGACAGTAAAGTAGTAGGAGAAATTGCAAGAAGATGACCAGACCTGCCATTCTGTTCAAGACCTGTGACGTTTCTTTTGTGGATTTCTTTGCCTGTGTTTGAGCATTTTCTTCATCCAGGACATCACCAAGCCACCCCACCAAAAAGGGACTGTAATTATTTCTGTTTTTTTTAATTTATCAATCTTGGTCTTTAGTTGTAGGTTGTTATTAGTCTTTGTCTTTGTTAAAAATTAAATGTGTTTTAGTTGTTAAAACTGTGTTTGTCATCCCTTGCTGTTGCTGTTGTGTTATAAATGTAATAACAAATTGGGGCCATAACACTACACATGTAGCTGAGCTTAAAATAAAGATCTGATACTGAAATTTATTTCCAGCCTCAATTTACTGTTCCGTGCGTAACCAGTTGTGTCCACTGCAGTTAGGTACAGATCACAGTGCATTTTTTCCGTCAACAGGTAGTTCCACATTTGAAATGCTTTTATTAATGAAACACCACACAATGTACATTTATAGGACACATAGTCAAAATTAACTTTGAAATTAGAAATTCACTTCAAATTCAAGACTAGGAAGGTACTTTTATGACAACTGGACCAGAACGATTTCGGACGTCAGGCTGGTCAAATGACATTGGGACTGTAAACAATGGCCATTGTGATGCAGATTTTGATTTTCGGCTGGACGAATTTATTGTGTCCCTCTTGTTAAGCCCAAAACCAAATTTACGAAGGTTGTATTGGTATGCCAATTACACGGGAATAAGGCAAGGTGTCGCAGAAAGGGTATTGTACTTTGATATCTGTGTAAAAGGGAAACATTTGGTGAATTAAGCCAATGTTTACCTTGCATGTCTGGCCGATGAGAATGCACTTCTCAATGTAGTGGACATCGCTGAGTATCGACTCTGTGTTATGTAGAGATAGAACTTTGTCGCCACTGGTTGTTCACATTCTTTTTTGGTTACATGTAATTTTTTTCATTGTTTTTAGTGTTCACTTCGTATGCAGAACCAAATTAATTTGTCATTTGAAATATCAAAACAGATTCCTCAATGTTGTTCCGTACGTGACTGAACAACACTGGGACGTAATGCTACCTGGGGTCCATATTACGCTCGAAACATCTCCAAATACTGGCAGACTGTAAAGAACTGTGAAGCTTAACCATTTTTTACTGCTAAACATCTATGGCCATTTGAGGGTGACAAATGGGACACAGTTTAGTGGCATAAGACAGATTTTACATTAATGTGTTCTTGTAAAACTTTCAAATTTTAGATGGTCAAAATCTGCCCAATTAACTGACTTGCCATGTTGAAATTCTTATTTTTATTGCAAATTTTTGTCCTTTCTTTGGAATGTTCTGAAGTAGTGTTGTTTCTATGTTTCTAAGTGCTATGATGTGAATGTGTTGAGTCCATTTTCAAAGTTTTCCTTCGACTGTTAGTTTGGTGTCCAGGTTACATACGGATTTTTTTCTGTTCATTACTAATAAATGTGCTGTAATGTGCATGAACTAGTTCTCGTACTGCCTTTCCAGTAATTCCTTGTGAATCTATGGTAAATCTAGATGGAAATGCACTAAAGTACACCTGAATTGTGGCATTTTGAATTTTTCACCCCAGTGTCCCACTTTTAGGAACCAGTTTCAGAGAATATCCCAACTTTTGTGGTTGGAACAAAAACCAGCATACACAGGGAGACCACAGGACTGTGTTTGTTCTCACTGTGATGTCATTAACCTCTTCCTTTTCCTTTACGCACTTTTCCTTTCAATGATCTCAGAGAACACATCAGAATCATCACTATCAGTGGCTCATGTGCAGATTCAGCAGTAGCTACCTTGAACACCACATCCAAGTATGTGTCTAAGTCAGGGCTATTCAACATTATCCTGCATGGGCCAGCGTGGGTGCAGGCTGTCATTCCAACCAAGCATTGACAAATCTGATACTAATAATCAAGCTCCTTAGCAAAGAATCTTTTTTTTTTGTGATCAATTTTTTCTTTTATTAAACAATACAAAATAACAATTCACAAATATAATGCATTCAATTAAATACTGAAAAACATAAAAGCACCCCCCCCCCCCAAAAAAAAAAAAGGAAAATCCCCTATAACCCTCCCCTTCCCACCCTCATTCCAGACCATTTTATGTTATTCTAACAAGCTTTTGAGGTTCACAGAAAGCAAAGTCCACATCTCTATTGTTGACCCCTTCGCCCCATGCACTCGGGCTGTCGATAATTCTAGATACACTATATCTAGGTATGTGAGGACCCAGACCCTACGTGAAAGGGAATGGGGCGGCTTCCAGCGCATCGCAACCAATTTTTTTGCTGCTGTAAGCCCAGCTAATACTGCTCGTTTCTTGGCCAGGGATAAGCCCAGATTAGACAGGTCATTTAGAATGAGTGTGCCTGGTGCATGAGGCACGTTAATCTCAAATATCTCTGATAAATTAGAGGCAACCATCTCCCAAAACCTGGCCACCGGCAGGCAGTCCCAAAACATATGAAAATAAGTACCCTCAGCCATTACATCACATAAAGTACAACTCGGATCAGGAATTATTTTCATTGAACAGAGCTTCCTTGGTGTGAGGTAAACCCTATGTACGAAATTATAATGTATGTGCTGGTGGTCGGGATTCCTGGAAGAAATTAGAATGTTGGACCAAACATTATCCCAGTCAAAGTCCGGATCCAGATCCGGGATATCGGCCCTCCATACTGCATCTAATGCCAGGGGTCTATAAGCATGTTGTGAAACGAACCGGTAGAATTTGGAAACAAAGCCACTTGTACCATTAGAAGTGTTTAAAACTTTCTGTACTGGGTGTGGATTTAAAGGACCTTGCAGTGGAAAACCATTGGCCCTTAAAGCTGACCTCAACTGTAAATAAAAGAAAAAGGAAGAACGAGGTAAATCAAATTCTGTACACAGATCCTGAAAAGAACGCAGGCCTTCATTTCCATAGATATTCCTTAATGTATTAACCCCTTTCACTTTCCACGGATGAAACTGGAAGGGCTGTCCGCCAATCAACAGTCTGGCATTATTAAATAATGGGGAACGTGGGTTCCATGCATAGGGGCAGCCGCACAGTTTCTCCACTGCACTCCAGACACACAGCAATTGTGATACAATAGGGCCAAACCTGCGGCGACATTGAGTGATAGGAATGTTAGAATACAGAAGATCTTGGAGGGAATAGGGATGTACTAAGCTCTCCTCCAGGGCCCGCCATGACACTGATGTCTCTGGCTGGAACCAGGTTAATAAAGGTCTAAGTGTAAAGGCCCAATAATAGTGTTTAAAATTGGGGAGAGACAGACCCCCGGCCAGTCTCTCACGCTGCATCGTAGAGATCTTAATGCGCGGGCGTCTATTCCGCCACAGAAATTTAGTCATGGCTGTTTGTAGCTTGCTCCAATAGTGATTTGGTGGAGGAAGAGGTAACATCGAACTAAAAAAATTTAATCTGGGTAGAATGTTCATTTTAACTATCGATACACGACTACGAAGTGAATTGGGCAGCGAAGACCATTTATCTAGATCAGAAATTATTTTCCGAAGCGTGTTACCAGAGTTATGTTTAACCATTGCCTGTACTGAGGGGAAGACATCTATCTCCAAGTATGTAAAAGTTTTAACTACTGGGATGGAAGGGACGGATGCGTCAATCATTGCTTGATTCAGTGGTAACAAAGCCGATTTCTGCCAGTTTATCTTGAATCCAGAAATTTGGCTGTATCGATCAAAAATGGACAATATTTGCGGGATACACTGAGTAGCATTGTCCATATACAATAGTACATCATCCGCGTATAATGAAACGTGATGTTGCGTTCCATTTATAGAAATTGGAGATAGAGTGGGCGTCTGACGAATAGTTTGTGCTAGGGGCTCCAAAGACAGAGCAAAAAACAAAGGACTTAACGGACAACCCTGCCTTGACCCTCTTGAAATGGCAAAGGATGGAGAGCATAACTTGCCTGTAAGCACCTTAGCTGTTGGATTGTTATACAACACCTTGATCAGATTGATAAAAGGGGCGCCAAACCCCATTGCTCCAAGTACCGACCACAAAAAGGGCCATTCTAGGCGGTCGAAGGCCTTCATCGCATCGAGCGAAAGAACAGCTGCTGGGGAAGGTAGATTTTGGGCGCCGTCTATAACATGCAAGAGCCTCCTTACATTGTCGGCGGCCAGCCTTGACTTTATAAACCCTGTCTGATCGCTATGTACTAATTTCGTCATATGAGCTTGAAGTCGCCTAGCCAGCACTTTGGCATAGATTTTTAAATCAGCATTCAGGAGTGAAAGGGGCCTGTAGCTAGTGCACTCTGTCAGGTCCCTGCCTTTTTTAAGAAGCAAGGATAACAAGGCCGTATTGACGTCTCTCAAAAATGAACCCTCTATAATAGAAAACAATATCATTTCTGTGAGCAGGGGGCCGAGCAGGGGCCAAAATGTAATGTATAGGTCAGGTGGAATACCATCTGGGCCCGGCGATTTGCCCTTTCGCATATCCATCACCGCCTTCTCAATTTCCTGGTGTGTGATAGGTGCATTCAGATTTTCAGAATCACTGTCAGAAAGACGCTCCACATGGATATTGCCTAAAAAGTCATCGCAAGCAGACTGGACAAAGTTATTCTCTGAGCTATACAGATCCTTGTAGAAAGAGACAAAGGTTGCATTCACTATCTTGGGATCAGTTAAAACAGTGCCATCTATGGACTTGACACCAAAAATATCCGCAAAATTTTCATTTGTCCGAAGCCTCAAGGCCAGCAGGTGGCTAGGTCTGGCGGAGTGAAAGTAATAAGTCTGCCTGGTCCTGTGCAATAGAAATTCCGATCGACGCCTGAGGAGGGAATTAATTTCTTTTTTAATTACATCTTTTTGTAGTGCGACAGCATCGCTGTAATGGCTTTGTAAATTAGCGTCTGGAGTAGCGTACTGTAATTCTAATGCTTCCAATTTAGCTGCACGTTCCTTGTTTCTAGTGGATGCGTACAGAGTGGTGTTACTTCTGATAAAGCCCTTCACTGCCTCCCATAAAATTCTTGGATCAGCCACTGACCCCATATTAAATTCCAAAAACTCACGTAGGTTAGTCTCAAACTGGGACTTATAAGCTTCGTCTCGCAGCAGTGAGGAATTAAAACGCCATCTAGGTGCTCTAGCTGGGACAGCCCTTAGTGTTATAATACAGTAGGCGGGTTTGTGATCAGACCATGTAACTGGTATATAAAAAGAATCTTGAATATTAGAAAATAGATCTTTGGATGCAAAAAGGAAATCTATCCTAGAAAAGGATTAATATCTACCAGAAAAAAAAGAGTAATCTTTCAAAGAGGGATTCGTCGCACGCCACACGTCTATCATATTTGCTTGGTCCGCCCACTGGCGTAATGCATTAGAGGCGAGATGTTGGTCTCTGCTTTCCGCCCTGCCCTTTTTATCCATATTAATATCCCATACTGAATTGAAGTCTGCACCCATGACCAGACGAAAACCGGTAAGATCCCGTAAAGTTTTGGTTAATAAGTCATAAAAGCCAGCATCATAAGTATTAGGTGCATAGGCCGAAATAAATGCGATATTCTGTCCGTCCAGCCGAATTTTAGCAATGGCCATCCGCCCCTGTTTGTCCACCCATGAGTCAATGAAATCAAATCTTAATTTGCGTCTACAGACTACCATTACACCTTTGGTTCTTGTAGAAGCAGATGAAAAGACAATAGGGTGATACAGCCTGTTTGCAAAGCGGGGGGCATCCTTGTGGAGAAAATGTGATTCCTGTATCATAGCAAAGTCAACATTCCTCTTCTGCAAAAATCCTAATATAGTGGTCCTTTTATGTGGGATATTGAGGCCCCTGGCATTTATGGAAATCAAATTAAGTTTGGTCATATAGAGAGTAGTGGAAGCCTACAGTATAAAATATAGACACCTCATTAGGCAGAGTACGGTGGACTGGATCCTCAAAATTTCCCTCCCCCGAAAGGAAACATACTAAATCAAAAACAAATGCAAAAACATCTCAAAAGAAATGAAGAGATGCATCACTCTTCGTCATTTCTGATAAGTCCACAACTGGACAACCAACTAAACCCTTGGAGGTAACTAACCGTCTAAGTGGTGGCAGCACCATCACACACCATTAAAACAAGTGATAATAATATGTTTTAACTGCTATAACTAACTGTAGAGCACTGCATTGTGAGTCACCCGACTATCTACAATGGAGCCATCACGACATAAAATGATCAGACATAATAATAAGAAATGAATAGAAAAATGTACAAAAAATAGCCTCATAAGCCTGGGTAGATTAGGACGTTGCAAAAAATCCATGCAATCGTAGATGCATTATGCCTCTACAGTCCTACATAAAGAACATGCTACTTAGCTAGGGATTCACAACAGACCTGGCAGCAAATATAATCAGTGCATAAGTAATGGGATCAACAAATGAAAGTGCACACCTGTTGAACTGAAATATAAAACAGACCAAAAATATATGTCCAGGCAGTCAGTGCCAAAATAATGGGGTCAACAAAAGAAAAGCACAAACCTAATTAGATTGAGATATAAAACTGTCCAAAAACCTATGACCAGACAATCAATGCAAAAACTATGTGATCGACAAAAGAAAGCTCGGATTTGTTAGATTAGAATATAAAGCCGTCCAAAAATATGTATCCAGGCAGTCGATGCACAAATAATGGGATGAAAAAATGGAAAGCGCAGACCTGTTGGAATAAAATACAAAACCACGCAAAAATATATATCCAGGTAGACTGCATAAGAGATACCCAGTCCCCTAAATATGTCAAATAAAACAGGAGTACAAAATGTCTTACCAGAGTACATCAGTGTTCGTGAGCCGGCAAGCAAATAAGACCGCTCACGAGAGCTCCGACTATTGTCCATGGCAAAATGTAAAAGTTTTTAATGTACTGCATGGCCATCTTCGGATTGTCAAAACAGTGTTTAGTCCCATTGGGTGCGGTGAAAAATAGTACAGCTGGATATCCGATACCGAACGGGATCTTAGCCGCACGAAGTAGCCGTTTGCATTCCAAAAAAGAGTGCCGCCGATCTTGCGTAGCTTTTGAGAAGTCCTGGTAAAAGCTTATTTTATGGCCCTTCCACCTGACGTCTCCGACCTCCCTAGCAATGTTTCTCACGCGCTCCTTTTGCTGGAGTCGCAAAAAACGCACCACGAACAAGCCTCGGTGGAGCTCCAGGCTTGACTGTGGCCGGAGACCGGTGAGCTCGTTCTAAGTCCAGGCCCCCTGCGAAGTCCGTCTGGAGGATCTCCGGCAGCGCTGACCTCAAGAAGGATAGAGCGTCTTTCTCCTCAGAGCGCTCCGGAAATCCATAAATGCGTAAATTTAGTCTCCTGTCTCGGTCCTCATATTCCACCAGCTTAGCGTTCAGCATCTCTACCATGGAGGCCGGGGCTAGCGGAAAATTGCGACGTTGGTCCTCCGCATCTTCCAGCATATCAAGCCGCGCCTCAGCACTAGTCACTCGGGTAAGCACGTCGGCTAGCTTCACTGCGACAACGGCTCTTCGCGTTTCCGAGAGTTCTTTCCGAAGGTCAGTAAAATGCTTTGTTTGGTCTTCAGATAGCTTTTGGAGAAGCTCGAGAACCGCAGCGTTAGATGCAGGCTCCAGCATCGAACTCGTCGGAGAAACACTTCCGGCTTTCAAGCTAGCGTTAGCCTTGGAACCCTGTTGTTGTTGGGTTGCATTAACTTCGGTTTTCCGAGAATTCGGCATTTTTTGGCTGAAAAGATAAATATTGGGACTGATAGCACGTAATTGCGATGGAATTATCAACGATGGTAAGCTATTTAAGCAAAATAAATGGTGATGGTGCAGGAGCCACGAACTCAAGCAGCCATCTTCCTCGGTGTTCCCAGAATTCCCCCCTTAGCAAAGAATCTTGAGGTTGATTAGTGGTGTCAGGTTGTCAGGTGTGTCAGTGCTTGGTTGGAATGAAAGCCTGCACCCACACCGGCCCTTTCTGGATAAGGTTGGATAGCCCTGATCTAAGTACTTTCCTTGAGTTGATTCCAATTCCTTCTCACTGATGCAGATTTGAAATTCCCAGCTGAGATAAAAGTCCTCTTCCTGTAAAAACTGTTTGTAGGTCCCAACCACAACCCCAATTCCGAAATAGTTGGGACAACAGTGTTTCCTCTAGGTTTTTTTCCAGGGTGGGGGCATTTATTAGGGGGAGGAGGGGTTCCTATATTGCACAAAACATGCAATATAGGAACACTCCTGTATGGCTATGCGTGAATGTTTGGTGGTGGTCAGAGGGGCCGTAGGCGCATACTGGCTGCCAGGCTTCCGTCAGTCTGCTCCAGGGCAGCTGTTGCTACAAAGAGGTAGTTTACCACCATCAGAGCGTGAATGTGTGAGTAAATGAATAATGTATCCATTTTGAAGCGTCTTTGAGTGCCCAGAAAGCAGAAAAGTGCTAAATAAAATTGATGCATTATAAAAGCAGCTTCCCCGAAATGCTCAGTAATTCACAGACAAGGATGGGGCGAGGGTCACCACTTAGTGAACAAATGCGTGAGCCGATTGTCAAACCCTTTAAAAACAACATTCCTCAACGAGCTATTGCAAGAAATTTAGGGATTTCATCATCTACGGTCCGTAATATTGTCAAAAGGTTCAGAGAATCTGGAGAAATCACTGCACGTAAGCGACAAGGCCGAAAACCAACATTGAATGCCCGTGACCTTCGATCCCTCAGGCGGTACTGCATCAAAAACCAACATCAGTGTGTAAAGGACATCACCACATGGGCTCAGGAACACTTCAGAAAACCACTGTCAATAACTACAGTTCGTCGCTACATCTGCAAGTGCAAGTTAAAACTCTACAATGCAAGGCGAAAGCCATTTATCAACAGCACCCAGAAACGCCGCCGGCTTCGCTGGGCCCAAGCTCATCTAAGATGGACTGATGCAAAGTGGAAAAGTGTTTTGTGGTCTGACGAGTCCACATTTCAAATTGTTTTTGGAAACTGTGGACATCGTGTCCTCCGGACCAAAGAGGAAGAGAACCATCTGGACTGTTATAGGCGCAAAGTTCAAAAGCCAGCATCTGTGATGGTATGGGGATGGAATTAGTGTTATTATTGTTATTATTAATATGGATGGTATTAGTGCCCAAGACATGGGCAACTTACACATATGTGAAGGCACCATTAATGCTGAAAGGTATAAACAGGTTTTGGAGCAACATATGTTGCCATCCAAGCAACGTCTTTTTCATGGACGTTCCCTGCTTATTTCTGCAAGACAATGCCAAGCCACATTCTGCACGTGTTACAACAGCATGGCTCCGTAGTAAAAGAGTGCGGGTACTAGACTGGCCTGCCTGTAGTCCAGACCTCTCTCCCACTGAAAATGTGCGGCGCATTATGAAGCGTAAAATACGACAACGGAGACCCTGGACTGTTGAACAACTTAAGCTTTACATCAACCAAGAATGGGAAAGAGGTTCCACCTGAAAAGCTTCAAAAATTGGTCTCCTCAGTTCCCAAACGTTTACTGAGTGTCGTTAAAAGGAAAGGCAATGTAACACAGAGGTAAAAAGGCCCCTGTGCCAACTTTTTTGCAATGTGTTGCTGCCTTTAAATTCTAAGTTAGTGATTATTTGCAAATAAAAGTTTCTCAGTTTGAACAAGATTAAACATCTTGTCTTTGCAGTGTATTCAATTGAATATAAGTTGAAAAGGATTTGCAAATCGTATTCTGTTTTTACTATTCTGATTTACATAACGTGACAACTTCACTGGTTTTGGGTTTTGTAGAAGCTTCTGGCATCTTCCTGCCTGGAGGGGGCGGGATTACCCAGGAGTCTTGTAAATCTATCCAGAATGTTGCTAGTCTATATAAATGCAGTGATATTAGGCAGAGCAGAGCAGAGGCAGAGTTTTTGTTTTGTCAACAGAGTTAAATAGTGACATTAGAGTGTAATTAGAGGATTGAACAGTGCAGTATTTGTAGTGGTTTTTTCATGTGAAGAATAAATTTGTTTTTTTATAAGTTTTTATTACTGGTTTTCTTTGTTGTGATTTTTTTAAAGTCATAACAACCGTAAACCGATAATTTTAGTCTGATATAGTCCTACGTTCTCACCAGGAAAGTTTTGTAACAGTGAATTTATTCACATGATTGTGAGTAAGTAACTTATGGGTAAATCCACGTGATACTTACTCATTTTAATGGCCCTCATCCTTTCTGATGAAAACTCTTTGGTAAAACTCTTATTTGACCCAAAAATCTATTTAAAACCCCGTCCACTCCAAAGTTTCCACTGGAGAAATCCTGACCCTGTTATCACCTCGCCATAAAGCGCATTATATCTCCAAACCCGTTCCCATTTAGGCTGATTAATTATCAACTAAGGGTTAATTTGTTCCATTGCGAGGACCAATCCATATCCCTTTCTCTCAGCTTGCATTTTTGTTCATTGCAACAATTATCAAGCTTTTTCCAATCCACATTAATGGTAGATCTGACATAAAATGTCAATGCCTTGCAAAGCCTTTGAATTTCACCAGCTCACAAAACGTTTTTTCTTTTACTTTCTGTGTTTTTGTCAGATCGGCTTGATACACCTAAGAAAGCCTTTCTAAAAATGCGGTTTTGCCAACTCTGCATTTTAAGGCTGCTCATGTAAGTATAAAAAACTGTCGACACCTAGTGGCGTATCCATAATGCAGGTTAACACTCAACCTATTTCCGAGTAAGAATAGGGTGATAGATTGAATTAATTTGCTGAGCAAATGGGTTCACAATTGGCTGCGATACCATCAAGGATCATTGACAACAGTTTGACATTTGAGGCCAACATAGATGCGATTTGTGCAAAGGCCCACCAGCGCATGTATTTTTATCGCAAATTGAGAGGTTTTAATGTAGACACTTCTTTTATGAGGATGTTTTTTTCTTGTTTTATTGAGTCCGTTTTAACCTTCTCTTTTATTTGCTGGTTTGGGTCCCTCACTGTTAAGGACAAGAACAGGCTTAACGGTATAGTGAGGATGTGTGGCAGAATTGCGGGGACAAATTTTGAGGAGCTCTCTGTCCTGTATCGAGCCAGGGCGACCAGAAGAGCTGAAAGCATCCTGACTGACCCCAGTCATCCGCTGGCCTGCCAATACAGGCTACTGCCTTCTGGTCACAGGTACATAGCAGCAAAGGTCAGAACAAACAGATTTAACAACTCATTTGTACCAATGACAATTGGCCTCATTAATTTGTTGTGTTGATTAGTTCCCTAAAACATTGGTGCACTGTATTTATGCATTTATTTATTTATTTATTTATTTATTTATTATAACTCGTGGTGAATGTGCATGTTGTTGTCTGTTTGTATTGCTGTGCTGTTTTTTTTTCTGCTGGCTGTAAAACAAATTGCCCCCTTGTGGGGATAATAAAGTTTACTAAGACTAAGACTAAGGATTAAGACATAATGCCTTGCATCCTTGAGGATGGCTGCAATATGAGATTGCATGGATGGTATGGTAATTAACTGAAATTTCCGCAAATTCCATCTTGAAGTAGACTGTATGTAAATGCTCCCAAAGGTGGTATTTAGAAAAGTTTTAGATTTTTTTTTTTAGAAGCTAGACTGACCTCATGAATGACTTTGCTACCTTGAAAGTTCAACCCATGGCATGCATATTGAATGATTTCAAATGCATGCAATTCGTGTTCACCTTGGGCCCACCTCTTTTGTTATTGCTGGTGTCTACAGACCTCCATCTGCTGGCAAGGAGTCTGTTGATGCACTAAGGAATCTAATTGCTCAATATGCAAATGAAGAACTGTTTATTATAACTGGTGATTTTAACTTAATCTGAATTTTAATTAAACCAGTTTATCTTAAAGAGATCTGTGGGAACCTAAACCTGACTCAATTGATAGTTGATCCCACTAGGCCTGATTTAAAAGATTGTTCAAAGTCCACATTGATCGATCTTATTTTTTCCAATAGAACTGAAAAAATTGTTGCCAGTGGAGTGTTTTAATTAGGTTTCAGTGATCATTGCCCACTGCTCGTATCAGAAGCACTCCTGTTGAAAAGAACAAATCTTATGTGGCCCTGAGAAGACGTTTTAAGCATTTTAATAAACAATCCTTCTTAGCAGATATTGCTCATTGTGACATTAGTTCCACATTAAATTTCTATGATGTTCAGTTGGCGCTGGACTTCTTCACTGAGACATTCAACTCAGTTGTTAATGCTCATGCTCCACTCCTTGGTTTAAAACCCCAGAGTTATCCACAGAGTTTACACTGAGAAACTCAGCCTGGGCTCTAGCTCGAAAATCTGGTGATCCTAGTCACTGGCTCTCTTTCAGGGGAGCTCATAATAGATGCACTGCAGCTGTAAGATAGGCTAAATCTACCTACTATCTGAATCTAATAACTAATTCATCTTCTAATCCAGCCAAGTTTTGGAAAGCAGTAAACTCCATAAATGGAAAATCTAGTGCCTCACTTCCTTCGCATATTAAATTAAATGACTGTAAAATTGCTGATCAAAAAGAGATTTGTTCAATCTTTAATGAGCATTTCATACATGCCAGCCACTTATTTGAAGAAATCTACTCAGATCGTCCCAGTTCTCCTGATCCACGTGTGGGTAAAATGGATTCCACTTCCTCTTTCACCTTCCGACTCTTCTCATTGACGTTCTGGATGCTATGCAAGCTATAAATGCCAGATGTCCGACTGGAGAGGATAATCTTGATGCTCACTTGATAAAATTAGCAGCTCCATCCATCATTGAACAGTTAACTCATTTGTTTAATCTCTGTATTGCCTCAGGTTGTTTACCTATGGCCTGGAGGACTGCCCATGTAACTCCATTACATAAAGGTGGCACCACTGATGAGTTAAATAATTACCAGCCAATTTCTAAGCTACTGTGAAGGGGTGAAATATGAGAACATATTCCTACATGCGTGGTCCTGGAATATTTAGGATTAAATTCATGTTTTGTAGTAAGAGTCTAAAAGAAGGTCTGTAATAAGGCTAAAACCATACAGTTATGAGAGAGAATTCATTTTGATATGTTTAAAAATTGACTAAGAAGAATACTAATTCATGGACTACTGTGTTTAAAAAGGGTTAAAATACGAATAATTCTGTGTTAAAAAGGGTTAAAGTGCCACTTTATATTGTGTTGTTTAATTCCTTGCTTACGTTGCATGTTCATTTCATTTTGTAACGTTAAAAACTGAGCTATAATAGCTTGTCTGTGATCTGCAGAGTAGGCTTAATCCGCTGAACGGAGAGCGATTGTTTCTGTCTCCGCCCACATACCTCGGAAAAATCGGGAACTTTTCCTCATTCAAGTAAATGCCCTTACTGAGGAAAAGACCTTGAATAACTTGTGTGATCATTTATCGCCCATTTCAGGTATGTGAACGGTAAATAGTCATTTAGTGACCGTAAGGGTTAACTTAGATGTTTAGAGTGTTTGTAGAATGTTTGTGTCATTTTGGGTGACTTAAAGCGAAGTTTTGTCGGTTTTTTTCTACTGTTTACTGTGTGTCGTTTTATCACCATGTGCATGCGAGGTTCTTCCGTTTAACAGAGTGCAGCTCATGCATGATTATAACAGACACGGCTATCTATTTTGCAAGGGCTTGCTTGCATAACGCAGCTCATAATTACAACAGCAATGCGGCTACCGTTTTTATATGCTCGTTGGCAGAGCACAGCTCCCAATTTTAACAGAGCGCAGCTCGTAATTGTAGTAGAAGTGCGTCCTCCATTTTGCGAATGCTTGTTAGCAGAGCACAGCTCGTAATGGTAATAGAAGTGCGTCCTCCATTTTGTGAATGCTCATTAACAGAGCGCAGTTCATAATCGCGGGAGATGTTTACCATTTTGCGAATGCTTACTAGAGAAACGCAGCTTATAAATGTGCTGGGCGCTATCAATATTTTGTGAATCCGCTTGCACTTTGGCATGAGCAAATTACGCACAGTTATCATTTTGGTCATGTTTTTCAAGTTTTGCAGGAGTTTACTGAATTAAAGCTATGCATTATTAACCAGAGTAAATCAAGAGAATGAGTTATGTTTTGGAGAAATGCTGTTGTAGCTTGAAGAGGGTATATTAACTACTACAATCCACCTGCAATGCAGCTATCTTTATTATGTTTATTTGTAAATTGTATGTTTGTTTGATTACTCATTCAAGTAAATGCCCTTACTGAGGAAAAGACCTTGAATCACTTGTGTGATCATTTATCGCCCATTTCAGGGCCGTAACACTACCATATTTGGCAAAAATATTAGAAACCTTAGTTAACACTCAACTCAAATCCTACCTCTCGTCTTATTCAATTCTCAGTCCTCTTCAATCTGGGTTTCGATCAAATCACAGCACAATCACTGCTGTCACTTTGGTTACAAATTACATATTAACTGCGTTAGATAGAAAGAAGCATTGTGCTGCCCTTTTTGTAGACCTTTCTAAGGCATTTGATACCATAGACCATCATTTGCTCCGACAAACACTTTCAAATATTGGTATGGATATTACTGCTTGTAAATTCTTTCAGAGCTATCTGCATGAGAGGCGTCAGTGTGTGAAGGCAGGAAATTTCCAATCAGAGCTGTTACCCATCTCAAAAGGTATACCGCAGGGCTCGATTTTGGGTCCTGTCCTTTTTACTTTGTACATAAGTGACATTGCCTCTACTGCCAAGCCCATTTTTATGCTGATGTATTGTCTATTGTCTATTGTATTGCAGATTCTGTACAACTGGCAACTGAAAGACTCCAGATAGCATTTAATGCTCTGCAAGAGACACTCTTAAGCCTTAAACTTGTTTTAAATGCAAGTAAGACTAAATTTATGCTTTTTACAAATGCAAAAAATATTGACCCTGATAGTCTATGCATCACCACGGCAAATGGCTCCTCCATTGAGAAAGTTTCAGGGTACAAGTATCTTGGAATCTGGATTGATCATAAATTTAATTTCAAATATCATATTGGTATCCTTGTCACTAAACTCCGTCAAAAAGTTGGCTTTTAGTACAGAAACAAATCTTGCTTTCCCATGTCTTGCAGGAAAAGAATTGTGGAAGCAACCTTCTTGTCTGTTCTGGATTATGGAGATGTAATTAATAGACATGCTGCCGCTACAACATTAAAGCTGCTTGATTCAGTTTATCAATCCGCCCTTAGATTTGTCACAGGTGCAAGTTATAATACTCACCTCTGTCTTTTATATGATATGGTTGGTTGGTCATCTCTTGAAACGAGGCGAAAAAGCCACTGGTTGTTGTTTATACTTATAGCACTTCTTGGTAAATTGCCGCCTTACATTTCCATGTTACTAACACACTATGATAACCCTTATCCTACTCGTTCAAATGACTGGCTTATGCTTGAGGTCCCTTGTGCCCAGACTGAGCTTGGCAAGACTGTCTTCCAATTCTCTGCACCATATTCCTGGAATTCTCAACAAAGCACTTTAAAACTGGTATCTCTTCCATCATTCAATCAGTTTAAGGTCAAGATCTGAGACTTATTGGTATGATCATGTGTGTGTTTTGATTAATATTTTAATTCATTCATTCATTAATTTTTATTCATTGTTTTGTATCTCCTCCTTTTCTTTGTATGATTTGTTGTTTTTTAAATTTGTCCATTTGTGCACTCGGCCTCACCGAAAATGAGGGTCTCCCTCTGTGGGTTCCGAGTTTAAATAAAGGCTTGAATTGAATTGAATTGAACTTCCATGATGCACTGATAAGCAATGTAGTCAGTTATTCAATTACCGGTGTTTTGAGGTAAGAAGAATTAGTAATTTAATAAATGAATTATTATCGCTTGGTGTGGGAACCAGTGTGCAAATATGCTTCCCTGCAAATGCAACCTATTCTTTGGAACTTTGAAAACATTAGGATTAAGTGCAATCTGAAAATAAGCATGTGAAACTAATACCCCCGACGTCCCCAATCATGCATTTTCTGTTGGTGATTATAGAAATGATCACACTCTGAAAATCAATTTTGACAAAAATAACAAAATAACAACACATCAGGGACACTTAGCACTGCACCTCTCCATATGTTCAAAACTATGTGTGCCAAATTTGAAAAGAATCCATTAAATAATATTTGAGATATGAATCAGACAAATTGACATTGAACCCACTTGAAAATTTCTAAGTCCAAAAACACGGCTATATTTTTGTGAAAAATCTTCCCAGATGGCCGACACTTTGCACTGCACCTCTCCCTGTCGTAGAAAATATTTGTCTAATTTGAAAAGAATCCAATGCATAGTATTTACAATATCAATCAGACAAATTGACATTGAACCCACTTGAAAATGTCTAAGTCCAAAAACAGCAATATTTTTGTGAAAAATCTTCCCAGATGGCCAACACTTTGCACTGCACCTCTCCCTGTGGTAGAAAATATGTGTGCCTAATTTGAACTGAATCCAATGCATAGTATTTGCAATATCAATCAGAAAAATAGACATTTTCAAGTGGGTTCAATGTCAAAGTCCAAAAACAGGAAAACTGCAATATTTTTGTAACAAGTCATCCCAGATGGCCAACACTTTGCACTGCACTTCTCCCTGTGGGAAAGAATATGTGTGCTGAATTTGAAAAGAATCCAAAGTATCATATTTGCGATAACGATTGGACGAATTGACATTGAACCCACTTGAAAATGTCTAAGTTCTAAAACAAGAAAACCGCGATATTTTTGTGAAAAATCATCCCAGATGGCCGGCACTTTGCACTGCTCTTCTCCCTGAGGTAGATAATATGTGTGTCAAATCTGAAAAGAATCCAATGAATAATATTTGAGATGTCGACCGGACAAATAATGCTTTGGATGGAATGACGGACGGAATTCTTGGTATATAATTACATACCCCGGACATTTCGTCGTCGGGGGTATAATTAGGGTGCACTGCTGAAAAAATCCTTGAACAGGAGATGGAATTCAGAGAAAGAACTGGGTTCTACTATTTAGTATATTGTCAGTGTTCCCCTTCAGTCATTTCTTAATACTTTTTTTATAATCACAGGCTCATATATTGCTCTTGGTTATTTAGTAAATAAGCTGAGTGATTATTAATCAAGCGAATTTGAACTGGACCAGCTTGAAAGCAATTATGCGTTTCAGGATCAGAGGCTCACAGCAAGTGATTTGAATATCTCGAAATGCAGGCATTATTGTTAGGGGGATATTGGGCTTTAGGATGATAATTTATTTGATTAAAAAAAACTACATGGGTTCAAGTGGTAGTTTCATCCACACTATATCCCTGATGTGTGCTAAACAAAATAAACATGAATTAAATGCATCAATCATTATCTGCTGACAATTAATCAATGAACAACTATCCCTGGAATCTCTGCAGTATTGTGAAAAGACACATATATTTCCTAATTTTTTATAATGTCTTGAACTGCCCTCAATCCTGACTTCTTCCTCAGTGCACTTTGATCCAACATTATTACCCCACCTTGCAAACATTTCATCCCTCCCTGCACATGCACAATTGGGAGACTTATTTTTGTGGTGCCAATAGTTCACCATATTCCTCAAAGGTCTCCTGCTGAGCCCCAGATCACCTAGATCAGCATGGTGGTTCTTGACATTGTCACGCTCATCTGAGAGCCAGACCCTGCATTGAAAACCAATCCACTGCAGTATCACTTTTGTCCAACAGGATTAATGAATGTAAGAACCAGACTGTGTGGAAGAAGTGAAGAAGAAGCCCACTCCACAGCCCAAAGTGGGACCAGGCAAGTCTAACATTTTTGTTGCTTCGCCTGATTTCACAGGATGAAAACATTTCACAGCAGACCGTTTAAATGAAGCGTAATATGATAACTGGAGGACTGGAGGAATGACCGTCAAATCGAGTGCGACTCTCCCCTAACTGTGTAAAAATTAAATTGCAGGTGAACCTGTTGAATAAAATCACTATATGGCATTGTAACCTACATTCATTAGTGCTGTGTCTTGAACTGAGGTTTGTCCATGCATTTTTTGGGGGTAATTGTGTCCGTCGCGCACACGATCTGCAAAAGTAGAATCTTTTCTCACTGGGCCAGTTCAGCCATGCATCAGACTATCCTGAACTGCTTCTTTGATTCAACCCCAACAGACACACCCTCTGAGACGCTGGCTTTCTTTATTTGCTGCCCTTATCAGCTCGTCAGGTGAGGGGCTCTAGGAGGATTACGATAGAGTTCTCCTCCAATTAAGCAGGAGAAATACAACATTTTTCTGAAGACTGCTGCCCTTCTGCTCCCTGAGCATGGCATGCTATAGTGAACTAATGAGCAGCTTGGATCTTTGTGTCTGATTACTGGTGCTGGAAAGAAAGTATTTCTCCTGTGTAGTTAGCGAGACAATCATGCTGCATAGTGCCTGAGCTGTACTGCCTAAAGCAGATCCATTTAGAGACAAACCTTCAACCATTCCTCATGTATTCAATGAAATCTTAAAGCATAGGTGTGAGTAACCTAACCTGAAATGTTTTTCTCTGGTTGTCTCCATGACAGCTAACGTAACAAAATGAACTTGTCCGGGAAGTCATCACAGTAGCAATATATATGAAAATCTGATTCTTTTGAGTACTGGATGTTGCCTAAAGAGAAATATTAACTTGATCTGTAATTCTATCATAAATAAACTCTGATATCATCTCTCACTACGCTGTGCACAGACAAAACCAATATGCTCTGAACACAGTTTGCGAAATGAAAAGGGAGGCATTTCCCTAGAATGGCTTGAAATGGTGTTGGGGGGATTTTTCAGCAAACCTTTGTCATGAGCATTTGATGGATTCATTTCCAGGCAGGACCAATTGCACAAATACTGCAGTTCTGGTACCACAGAAATGGCTTTTTGCTATAAAAGCACTTAGTGACACCATTCAGGCTGTTTGAATGAGAAGCACAATTTGGCTGAACAGCTGGAAATTATTGCAAACACTCACAGAAATTAACTGCATAAAGGCGTTCAGGGCTTTTGAGTAAGAGAAAGAAAAGGAAGGAAGGAAAGATGTAAAAAAACAAGTGATTGGAATGAGTCTCATCCTGTTACTCAGTAGATAAACCTTCTCACATTCTTGCTCAACAGTACCTCCAGTGGACCAACCTCTAACTGTGGTCAGTCTGGCTTCTTGTTGCTATTAAATCTGATGTCATGGGTATAGACTGTACAAAAAGGGATGCAGCACTGGGGTCTGAAAAGTGAAGCCAGAGCGGAAGTGCCAAAAAATTGCATTCTATTTAATGGCCAAAATTTATTTTGGTGGCAGCGCTCATCAAGAGCTTCCAAAAATATAGGTTTCATTAAAATTGAAGCAAACCCACATCCTGAAAAAAGGGGCTGAAGAGAACTCACTCCCCACAGGGAGCTAAAATAAGGGTCAATATTACCAAAAAATTATAAATGCTACAGGATATTAATTGGTGGCTATAGAAAGCTCTTGAGTATTACAAAAAGCTGATATCTCAAATCCACATACGTCATCAGAAGGGTGTGAATATGGTGCCCTTAAGTGTCTGTCGGTTGTGATACCGGTGTGTAAAAGCAGCACAATTAAGAGCCCATAAAACCACAATAAAAGGGCTAAAACTACTTTGATTGGCAAAAAAGGTAGTACATTGCTAAGAGAAACAAGTCCTGAAAAAAACCTGGGCTTGGCTTGATTACTTCCAGAGTTACAGCTTGTTAAAAATGAAAAAATTCTGATTTCACCAACCACTGTGCCATGCCCACTCTTTTGACCCCCCAGAAAATCAAAACTAGAGTGCTGATTGAGCTAAAACTCAGTCTGTCTTCCTTTAGTACCCAAAGAAACATTCTATCGAAGTTTGAAGAAAATCCATGACTATGCCCCTGGTTGATTTCAGACGAGATATTCCGTGTCAGTTGGACTAACCTTCCCGGATGACCATCTCTGAATTTCTTCTTACTTTGATATATAATTCATCAATGTATCTGAAGTACTGTCCCCAAATATTTTATGAAAATTCCACATAGTCCTCGAGTTTCAGGCTTTTGAGTGTGTGTGTGGGCGGGGCGCCTGCGCTCCTGAGCAAATCCTTATTTCTGGGCCATTTTGAGAGGGCTACTATGAGAAATCAAAAAGTGGTACAGGTCTAAATTTTATTACACGAGTAGTACTACTTATGTAGACCAGGGAGAAAATATATAATCATACCCCTTATGTCATGGGCTGATGCACTGAGGCTCGGAATACGGGGGAAAAAAATCAATGGGCCATTACAAATTTTAAAAAATCAAAAATTTGTCAAAATTAGAATTCTATCTCCAGCAACCAAATCTTTGGGCTACTAATTAAGGAAGATATGGAGCTTGTATGGGCAAAATAATAATTCCTTAAAACACCATACAGGTGGCACCACTGGTGGCCGAAGTCAGCCAATTTAGTGAAAAAGCCTTATTACGGCGGCCATTTAAGGATCAAAAACGTGAAAGGCGCTTTCTTGTGTCATTGCTTTATTCATTTACTTTTTTCCCATTCTGAGCTACTGCAGAAAGCATGGTGGCGCAACATGTTGGCCTCCATTGGAGGTGGGCCCGCTCCCATGTAGGTTTAAAGGGCTTATTCTAAGCGAAATGAAACTCAAAGATTATTGTTTTCACGTGATTATTGTTATGGCCCCAATGTGTTTTGAAATATCAGACAGCAAGGGATGACAGACAAAATTGTAAAACTTTAACAGATTTAATAAAACAAAGACTGTCCAAGATTTAAATATTTGAAAAAAAAATGAAATAGTTACATTTCCTTGGTAATGGAGATGGGGTTGCTATCTTGCGATGCCCTGAGACAGGACAATGCTCCAACACCGACAAAAATCTGCAAAACAAGCCTCACAGGTCTTGAAAAGAGTGTCAGGTCTGGTCAAATGTATCCTTCCACTATTTCACCTAGTAATTTCTCCTACTACTTTACTCTCGCAATTTTTCTCCTTATATAGTCTTTTCCAGCCCCTTCCCACCTTCCAAACTTTTTTTCAATTCTCTGGGACTTCCCCCTCTGAGGCATGCCCAGGACATGCCCAAAAATCTAGCTCCAAACTGGGCTTAAAAAACAAAAGTCAATACTGCCATCTAGTGGTTTTTTTCCCCCCACATTACATTATACACTACTAAAAAAGTAGTTATGAATGTTATATTCCATTTCTGCCAAAGTATCAATCTAAATTCTACACACTGCTCCTTTAAGGCCATGTGGCCCAACTTTTATCGATTTGCAATATTTTTTCCTTGAAAGACTACATTTTAAGCTTTCGATTGAATATGGTTCCTAAGGCGTTCTGTATTTCTTTCTGGGTGAAATAATTGCATCAAAGTGCCGCATTTTGTCTATCATTTTAAGCTTGTTCCAACCATTTCCCACATGGACCACCTTAGGATTACAGTTGTAATCAGTATTAGAAGTACTAAAATAGGTACAAGGGGACATGCTGATGCCCACAAAATTTATCTGAATAAAAAAAATTATGGGCTGGCACTGTATTTTGGCACAAATATAAGCTGCAATGTGCCTGGATCTGTGTCAACTCAACCACACCCCCTAGATGACCATCTTGGATTTCCTTTTGACTCAGGAATAAGATTCACCAATGTATCTGAAGTACTCTTCCCAAATATCTCACCAGTGACGTGCCGTCAGAGGTCAGTTAGGGTAGGCAGAATCCTCACTGTTAAACAAACGATAACTCTATTACTTTGCTTGATTAGTAGTCTGAGGATTGATTAATTTACAAGACTAAATGGCAGAATTGCGTGCCAGTTCCATCCATGACATTATTGCTCAGTGCATCGAACTTAAAATGCTCACGAGACAGAAAGTTTTTTCATATTCGCTTAGAGGACGCTAACGTAATGCCATTAGCAAATATTAAAACCTTTCTTATGCGGTGTTCAATGTGTGATTGTACGTGTAAGTAAAACACGTACTTTTTAATGGCAGTTTTAAAAAATAGGCAGTTTAGTTTCAGTCTTCTTTCATAATCCGATAAAGAAGAAATCAAAACAATCAATGGAATTACCATGAGTGTTGAGATTTTTTCTTTATTAATTATTAAGATTTACTTCCTTGCAGTCTTGAACCAAAGCATAAAGGTAAATTAATCTTTTTGTCACTATCACCTCTTTATCATTACAGGCTTAATTGACCAGAAAAAAAGGTAAAATTGATTGATTGACAATCAGGCATAGTACATGGAAACAGATTGACAAAATCTAAAATAAAAAAGAAGTCACTGCCTACCCTGACTGCATGTCCCTGTATCTCACCATATTTTTACATTCATCATAATAACTGCTATCAGGACTATTGGGATGAAAATAGGTCAAGAGGTTCAATAGCAATGAGACAACTCTAGTCAAAGTCTGTAAAGTCATACTGTACCTAAACTTCAGTAGAGATTGCACTGCTCAAAAGTGTCACTAATTGTTGTCAACTCATTGTTCTGAATGAACAGGGCCCTTGCCCACAATACAAACTGGCACCAACAGGGATTTTTCAAATTAACTACGTCTTTTAGTGCTGTGTCTGTACTCAGATCGATCTGCTGTGTTAAAGTGTTGCATTTGTGCAACACCCGGAAAAAGTAAAGTCTTGCGTATCTGCTGTGCATGGCTGCGGTTTGCCAGAGCTGGGTTTGGAAATGGCCGGAAGCAGACTGGCAGTCTGATTCTTGGTTGTTGAGGGGTTATTTTTCTCGAGCATAGCAGCATATAAAATTTCATAGAGAGCACTCAAAATGGTTACAAATACATTGGTTACAGTGGCTGTGCCACAATTAAACCTTGATGCCTGGTCAGTGTGGCCAGAATTAAGTTTGAGTTTGTTGAGTGTTAGGAGTAACTGAACAACAAGGGGCATCATTTGGAAAGACCAATCAAGAGTGATATGTTTGAATTTAGAAGAAGTGCTTCCCAAAAAAGGATGGTGGCAGCGTAAGGTAATCCGGTGAAATGTTGGATTTTATTAGGACTGGAAGAAATTTGACTGAAGGAACATGTTCCCAAATTGTTTTCCAATTTCTCATTCTCTTCTCCCAGCATGTCATTTTCAATTTCAAGCATAACACATTTTGTTGTGCAAAGGGTCCCTGCAGTTAAAGTTGCAGGATCTTGGGGTTGATTGGTTCCTTCCTCAGTGGCAAAGGCAGGATCTTGTGGCTGATGTCTTGCTTCATCCTCAACAGCTGTTGGGGCAGGGGTATTTTTTCTTTTTCAGATGATTGTGGTGGTCAAGAAACTTGAATGTCTTCCCCTTGTTTCAGGCAAAATTGTGGGCCTGACAGCTTTGCCATTAGGGAAGTGCCAGCTGCAGACCCTCAAGTGACAGTTTGGTGTGAAGTTCTCACACCTGTAAAGTAAGAAACAGGTCATTATTACTTTTATACATCTACTTAAAATACATGAGTTGAATCAATAATCATATAGACTAGGGGTGGTACATATTATCCATAAAAGGGGTGGATATGGCTTCAGATTTCCTGTAAAACAGAGGGTGAGCACGCTTGACTCCAGTAATTTTTTACCCCTCAGCCCTCAAGGCTGACGGGGTATTGCTATCCTTCGTGCGGTTGGGCGGGCGGGCGTCTCCAAAAACTTAGACATCGGGCTGAGGGGTATTCCGTGCATTGCACGCCTATTTTTTTACAATGTTAACACAAGGTAAAAGATTCATCTTTATTTGTCATTTTACTAAACAGGGTTGTACACTGAAATGTTAGTTTTAGTCCCTCCATGCTACTCACAAGACAACAAACTGCATGAAAGGTTGAAAAAGAATGTTATAAAAAAAATGAACAAAAAAATAATTATTTATGGAGGAATGAAGAGGGTAAATTCCTTATTTTAAAAGCCTGAGGGAATAAGCTACTCTGTATTTTAGTGCTATGCAGCAGATTTGTGGCACATGCCTGGTTTCAACAGTGGATTTGTAGCATCAGCTGCTTATTAAGATTAGACACTCCTGACACGATGAGTGAGTGAACACACACTTGTCAAACATAACATAAGTTACACTTATGGTAATCGATAACAACCATTTCCCCTGCTCCTTTTCATTCACAGGGAAATAGTAAAATGTCTATTTGACTTTTTTTGTCTCGGATCTGTTTTTACAGCAAGGCACAGCACTGAGGCATCTTTGACAGGTTGTGAGGCTGAATCCCATTTCACCCCTTGGCCCTACCCCTCCGTTTTGCGCATTCGCGTGTAGGGGTAGGGGTGTCCCAATTCCCGTTAGGACAGAGGGGTAGGGCTATTTACCCCTTCAAACTAAGATTTTACAGAGGCACACTTCAAACGGTGGGGTATGACAATTAATCAAGATTTAGCCGTTGTGTTTCAATGTGTAATGGTCATTTTCTTCAAAAAATGCACATGAAAAAAAATGCTAGTACTACACTGAGGCTTCAGTAACGTTAGCCATCTAACGTTAACGTTACATCCGGTTTGTGCATGACATTCCTGCATATGTTGTATCCCATGACGCCTTCAATTTAACTGAAGACTGGCAGGGAGATTGCTAAAGTTTTTACTGATAATGCTAGCACCATAGACTATCAGGGCTGCCAACAGAGCACCGCTAGCAACCTCAGCCTAGTAATGTTAATGTTAGCCTGTCACATTAATGAAGCAGATTGTGACTTGAGTGATCGGTTGATGCGCGAAATTGAAGTTGTGAATGAATTGCGAGCATCCATGCAACACATTTGTTTTCTTGCATTTCTCCGTTTAGCTGTAGAAAACTGTAAAAGGATGCCCACGCAACATCGATCACCTCAGCTGTAGGCGGCATGTTGGATTTCTGGCAAAAGCTCGTCACGTCTGCTTACATAAAAGCCAGCAGGGACTACTGATGACGTATGTGATTATTGAAGGGGTGTCCCAATTCGTCAGGATTGACTTTCAAACCCCACCCCTTGTAGCTCCGTTTCAAAGGGCAAGGGGTAGGGGAAGGGATGGGGTAAAAAAGAGAAATGGGATTAGGCCTTAATGTCAGGTTCAGCCGACATGGACCCGGAAGCAGTAAAAATATCCGCATTGTGATATATTGTGATTCTGTCTCTTAATTTCAATTTATACATTATAATTGTTAACAAAATAAATGTGAAATATTTAGAAACTTAAATTACAGCTGAAAGCATATACTGACCATTTCCTTTCAAATCCATTGTGGTGGCATACTTAACCATTATATGTTGGCATTATATCCGGCCTTTAAATTATCTTGTGCCATATTTATCTGCATGACTGTCAGCCAATTCGTGTGTAAAGCCTTCATTGCAGTATTAGCAAATCCATACAACAATATTTTGGCGACTAGGTTCTCAACCTCACTCAACCTCTCACCGACTAACTAGAGGAGAAGAGAGCTGAGAGTGTCCAATTCAGAGCCCACAGGTGGATCCTACGATGGAGGGCGGATGTGAGCTGGTAGCTGGCAGAAGTGATGCAGCAGCAGAGAGTGATGCAGCGCAGCAGTAGGCGGAGGCATATGTTGCTGCAGAGCAGGAATGCAGCTTACAAAGCACATCAACTGGAGGGGCAGAGCTGTGTTTGATATGCAAAAGAGTGTCTACGGGAATGCGGAATGATCTTGAGTTTTCTGCCAGAGCTGTCTCTGCAAGCTGTGTCCCATTAATGGCAAAAAAACACTTGTATGGGATTTTAGAGATCAGTTCTGTTCCAGAATATTACAGTGTACCCAATGGAACGTGCGGTCAAACCTATGTTAATACTATCATAATTTGAAATATTCACCAAATATGCGGAATAAACTACAAGGCAAAAAGAATATGATACACACTCATAAAACACTTAATATTAACGCCAATAATTTTAAAATTGAGTTGTTTGCCTACCGGTGCTCTGCAAGTCTCCACTCTTCAAATGAGGCTTTTTACTAGATATTTCAGGGATACCATTGTTAAAGAGATTTTCTTCCAATCCAGCCAGAATTTAAGTAATTAGATAAGGCACTAATGCTGGGTGATTAGGCTTGACTCATTGTTGGCTTTTCCAGTTGATATACGGACCTAGATTTGTGCTTGGGCGGACTGTAAGGCGCTGGAAGGTGTGTGCGTTGCAAACATAGACTCGTTGCAAATTTCACTGTATTTAGTAATTTCCAGATTTTCTTTCGGTGGAACTTGGAGGCTCAGCTCACACAATGAAAAACATCCTCAGATCAATAATCCAAGTTGCGTACATCAACAGTTAAAGAAATGTCGAAGTAAGACTTAAATAAGCTCATGTGATAGTAGTTGTTGCCCTATACAGTACACGTGACAAAGCCAACAGTCAAGGCTTGGCCCAATAAAGTTTACAGTGTCTGTTTATGTGAGTTCACAATGGTCCTGCATTTAGTGAAGTAATACTCCAAGATCTTAAACTGTATGCATGAACTGAAAATGAATAAAAGATGCCCTGCCCTTGTTTTGGAGTTATTTCTGGTGGAAGGGCACAACATATCCAGATGATTTCTTCATACATGCCCAAACCCTGTTTCATTATTTATACAAGTACCAAGTCCATCCATGCATATCATCTGTCTATCCTTGCTTGATTTTCTTTGAAAGCATCCCCAGCAATGCAATTAAATATACTGGATAAAAATATAAATGCCGCACTCTCCACTTTCAAAGATGTTATGGAGTTCCAAGGTAATAAATATAAATCAGTCAACTGAAATAGACTCATCAGGCACTTAGCTTTTGATCTGATGTGATCGGCAACACAGATATACATCTGTTGGTCGCATATCTCCTCAAACAGAAGGTACCATGCCACAAGTAGAATATCAATTAGCATCTTGTGTGACTACGACTAGGCTAATGCAATTCGGTGCACTTCCTTCAAATAGAATTGATCAGATTTTTGATCGTAACCCATGGAATGCTGTCCCACTGCTTTTCAATAGCTATATGAAGTTGTAGGATATTGGGGGAACTGGTACATGCTGTTACCATTCCAGAGCATCGCAAAAATGCTCAACGGATGGCATGACTGGTGAATGAGCAGGCCTGGGAAGAACTGGGATATTTTCAGCTTCCAGGAATTATGTCATGCTCAAACATGAGGTGATGGCGATGGATAAATAATCACTGCTACCTTTTCTGTCCAAAACTGAGGTGCTGTATTTTACCAGTCACCATCTTTTCTCCAGCATAACCTCCAGCTTGATCTCCACCAGTCCAGCTTTTTAGCAAGCTGCTCAAACAAGATTGCTCTTCTGTTTATGATGGATGGACTTGCCACTGAACGTGCCTCTTCCAACTCATCTGATTAGACCCTTCTTGACCTATCTGCTGCTTTTGACACAGTCAGCCATAAACTGAGCCATTGTGGCTGAGATAGGGATTTCTGAGAATGCCCTCTCTTGGTTTGGTCCCGATCTTGTCGACATTTTTTCCCTAATTTCCTGGATGAATCAGTCTCCAGCCCCCATCCTCTTGATGCAGAGGTCCCTCAGGGATCTGTTCAAGGGCCCTTACGTTTTTCTATTTACACCAAGTCTCTTGGTTTCATTATCACATCTCATGGCTTCAACCAGCACTGTTATGCTGATGACACCAAACATTTTCTTTCACTCCCTCCCTCTGGCACACATGCCCAAGGTTGACATCTAGATGTTGATGACTAGGCTTCACCTAAACTTCAAAACTTCAACCTGGGAAAGACACAGCTTCTTCTCTTCATTCCTTATTGAACCTCCCTTTCACAAGAGCTAGCATCACCACTGATGGCTCTTCAATAGCTGTCCTACCAGTTCTATGAAGAACTTGGGGGTAATCTTGAACAACCAACAATACTTCAAGGAGTACATCATAGCTACTGCACAGTCCTTCAGGTTCTCTCTGAAAAAACATTGGAAAGATTCAACTACATCTGACCCCCCTACTCAACACCACCTAATCCTAGCCAAAGTGATGTTCTGCCTTTACCACTGCAATTCCTTGTGTAGCCCAGAGTGGTTAAGCCACTAATAAATAAATAAAATAAATATTTCATTTGTCACACTAAAACAATGGGAATAAATAAGTGAACTACTATTTCATATGTATGGCTAAAACCTGTTTTATGGAGAGTGAGAGAGAGCGAGTGAGAGAGACAGAGAAGGATATGTTTTGTGATAAGCAGGAAAAAAAAGCAAATGAACTCAAATTTATTCCCACTTTATCTAATCAGAGACATAACCCCACCTCCTGGCAGTCTACTGACTGGTCAAGTTAGTAAAGGTGAGAGGGCAGCAGCACGTCAGTCTGACCTGCGCCTTGATGAGAGTGAGATGTGGTTATTGGAAGTGTCTAGATAAAACCGAAGAGAGAACGCCGTGTTCCAGTGTGTGCCACGAGGCCTGATGCCATTTTCTGTGCACTTTTCAATGAGCTCTTTGAAACCAATGAACGTTGGTCACGTGGACCCTGAAGCAAAACATACACAACGGTTGATTGCAGCATAAAGAAAATGGGAACGTCTTGTGCTACTGTTGGTTGTACCAATAACAATGCCGTTAAATCGTCAGAGAAAATATGGCAAAATAAGTTTCCATCAATTTCCATGAAATAATGACATCATTCTGGCTTGTCAAACTGAGAAGAATTGTAAAAACTGTAGAAAGCCTTACAAACCTACCAAGCATTCAGTTCTTTGTTCGAAGCACTTCAAGGAAAGCTGCTTCACGTATAAGAACTTAACAAGGAAGTCAACGGTTTTGTTGCAATGAAAACTTTTTTTCTAAGCCAAGATAAAGATTTAAAGAAATTAGTTGAAAATATATATTCAATAGAAATATTAACCTCTTAAGACTGAACGAACACAGTACCAGGTAGCGTTGTTGTACTCGAGACCGGTCTTGGTCTCTTTTTTGAAGGCTTCGGTCTCGTCTCGGAATGGACCGCATTTTTACTCGGTTTTGATGTGTGTATTTAGATGTCATCTGGAGGGGGGCATATATTGCTCTAAAACCTTTATATACCTTTCAGCATTCATGGTGCTTTTTAAAACATGCAAGTGTCCCACACCGTATGCACTAAATGCATCCCCATACCATTAGAGATGCTGACTTTTGAATTGAACGCTGATAACAGGAGGGGTGGTCTTTCTCCTCTTTAGCCCGCAGGACACAACGCCCATGATTTCCAAGAAGAATGTCAAATTTGGACTCTTCTGACCACAGGATACTTTGCCACTTTGCTATAGTCTATTTAAAAGGAGCCTTGGCCCACAGAACACGGCGGCGCTTCTGGATCATGCTCAACAACGGCTTCCTTTTTGCATGATTGAGTTTTAGGTGGCATCTGTGGATGGCACAGCAGACTGTGTTTACAGGCAGTGGTTTCTTGAAGTATTCCGGGGCCCATTTAGTAATTTCAATGACAGAATCATGCCGGTGAGTGATGCAGTGGCGTCTGAGGGCCCGAAGATCACGGGCATCCAGTAAAGGTCTTCGGCCTTGTCCCTTATGCACAGAGATTACTCCAGTGTCTCTTAATCTTTTGATGATGTTATGCACTGTCAATGATGAGACCTTCAAAGCCTTTGCAATTTGAAATTAAGAAGCATTATTTTTAAAGTATTCAACTATTTTTGAACACGAGCCTTCACATATTGGAGAGCCTCTGGCCATCTTTACTTTTGAGACTCAGCCTCTGTAAGACATCCCTTTTATAGCCAGCGCCTCCCAGTCCATTGCATTTCCAAATACATGTCACCACACTCTTTTTGGGACACAAGGAAATTAAAAGGCAATCTGTTAGCCTCTCATCAAAGCAGGTCTTTCACTAGGACGTCACTCATTTGGGGCGCGAATGAAAAGCATGTTCCTCATTTGCATACCAACCAATCAGCTTCTGGGTAGCGCTTGTATGTACACTGGCTTACGGATAATGTTATGATGGCTTGTCTGCTATGTACTGTGTGCCATCGCGCATTAGGCTACGTTGCCCTTTGGATGTAGCTATCTCGGCAGCTAGTATGCTAGCTAACGTTAACTAAGGAAAATCTTTGTAAATTATCTTCACATTAAAGTAATATGGCTTGTTTTTTGCCCCAACTCTGTTAACTGAGCTAGCTGTAATATGCATGAACTTCTCCGAGGTTTCATGGCAGTGTTGTGCAACTGCAACCCAAGTGTGCTGGCAGATTTCAGAGACGTTAGCTAGCTTGCTAGTGAGTACAAAAGCAATCGCATTGGTACAGCTAGCTAGCTATGATGCCAACTGGAGAAGCTCTTACAGCTCTGATTTGTCACTTTCAATGCCGTCTCACACAAACAACCTCTTTCACAATTGATTAGCAGCTTCTTTTACCTAAAGAACAGACTGACAGTTCAGCCTGAGACATGTCATTTCATAGCTAGTTAAAGCAGCATTATCCTTCCATGCATGCCATAGCGTTTTACATTACTCCAGATAAAACGCTATCTGTCTTTTCTCCCTGCTGTCACTAGTTAGGGGAAACTTTTGTCATCATTTTCATACTTCATCACTGTGATTCGGTTTTTGCCCTAGCTTTACAAGCTAGCAAGCTGACAGTGATTCGTTCTGAGGTGCGCTTCCTGACCGAGAAAATTCTCACAGTCCAGTCCTTCAATTGTAACTGTCAGATTTTGCGACTGCGGCAGTGGATGATTGACTAGAGTGTGCATGCACGTATACAAATAAGGACAAGAAGTTCGTAGGAAAAAACAATTCACAAGCGGGCTGGCTTGACCCAGATAACGCGCAAAAATCTGGAGTTGTGTCGGAGGCTTGAATCACCGCAGGGCATCAGTGCTGATAGCGCATGGGTTCCCCTCGCTGCACCGCTGTGTAATAATATACAGGTTTGTTACAAAAATTTCTGACTGATGCTACTGGCACAGATTTTTTATGACCGATGCACCTGCATCAGTTGCAATGGTCTGGATCTGGCCCTGTCGTGTCCTCCAGGCTAAAGAGGAGAAAGACCACCCCTCCTGTTATCAGAATTCAGTTCAAAAGCCAGCATCTCTGATGGTATGGGGATGCATTAGTGCATATGGAGTGGGACACTCGCATGTTTTCAAAAGCACCATGCTGAAAGGTTTTACATATATATATATACACACACACACACACACCATATACTGTAAAGGTTTTAGAGCAACATATGCTCCCCTCCAGACGACATCTATTCCAGGGAAGGCCTGTGTATTTCAGCAGGATGATGCAAAACCACATACTGCAGCTATTACAACAGCATGGCTTCGTAGTAGAGTTGGTGTGCTGAACTGGCCTGCCTGCAGTCCTGATCTTTCAACAATTGAGAACATTCGGGGGATAATTCAACGAAAAGTCCGTCAAAGGAGACCCAAAACTTTCCAGCAGCTGGATGCCTGTATTAAAAAAGAGTGGGATCAAATTCCAGTGGTTAAACTCAAGAGCCTTGTCTCCTCAATGCCCAGACGCCTCCAGTCTGTGTTAACAAGAAGAGGGGATGCTACACCATGGTAAACAGGCCCCTCACCCAACGTTTTTGAGACCTGTAGCAGACATCAAGTTTGAAATAAGCTCATTTTTTGGATAAAACTAAAATTTGTCAGTTTCAACATTTGGTTTGTTATCTGTTTCTATTGTGAATAAAATACTGGCTGGTGTGATTTGAAAGTCATTGCGTTTTTATTTTATTCGCAATTTACACTTTGTCCCAACAATTTCGAAATGGGGGTTGTAGAACAATAAAGTTTGTAAACGCAAATCTGTGGTGTTTCATGAAAATTTCACAAACACAGTTTTGCAAACTTATCAGAAAGACGACTGGACAATTTATGTTAATTCATTCAGTTAATTTTTAGTGCATTGGTTCTCAGTGGCATAGCCAGAACCGAAAACTGGCAGTGCCCAGAACATCCCTTTTCAACAAATGTTAGTTCTGACTTGTTCCCAATAGTTTTCTTTAACTAATATGTTTCCCAATTATAATAATCATGAGAATGCAGTCAACTATGTGGATAGAGTGGTCAATTATGTACAGGTTTAATATTTTCGGTGGACGCAGAGACATACATATGTACAGATGGACAGATACACACTCTGCTCATTTCATAGCCCCTGCCAAAAATTTTGGACAGATAACCCACCATTTAACAAGCAAAAATGGATTTGGACACGCCCTCAATGCACTTGCACCACACGCTTCAGACCAGAATCAGAAGTGCTTAGATCATGATAATAGGGCCCCTAGTCTCTTGTCCTTCCTGGTTGAACTTGCAGCATATAGGCAAAAGTTTTTAAGGTCTGTTTTTAAGTTTTTAAGGCAAGTACCATTTGACACTGTCTTCATGAGCAAAACATGCGAGCACACGACCTCTACAGAAAACTCATTTTTCGCCTATTAACAGGAGTAGGACCTCTTTGACTGGGGGCACCTCCCTCTGTGTAATTTTTGGCACTTATTTCCCTGTTTCTTTCTGAAAATAGAAAACAGGGATTGTTGCTGACCGACCCCACTTAGGGCAGCCATGTGTAAATGGGCAAAACTGGTTTTTCTGTTGGGCACCTGTGCACGCAATGTGTTACTCACATAGACGGCGTCGAACGGAACTTGTGCTCACCCTCAGATGTCTCGGACCCCTCGTTTCATGATCAGTTTGGTTTGTTGTCCAGAATCTGTCACGTACAGCCTGGAACCAGATGTGGCGCTCTTAAGCTGCCATAGTCACTCGTGGGTGCCCTAAGCGGGGTCGGTCAGTGACTGTGTTCAATTCCTGGATAAACAGTCGATAGTTGAACGGTGACAGTGCAAATGACACACTGCCTCTCGGCGGCTGAGATCTGCCCGCAACATGCCAAAGGCTCTTTTTCTCTCTCCTGTGTCACAAGCCTTTCCATTTCATTGATGCAGTAGAATTTTTGTTTTTTTTATTGGTGTTATATAGGCTATTGACCACACCAAAAAGAACGAGTCAAGTGTCTCTCTACACATCACAAACAGCTCAATGTTTTTTATTACTGAAGTGCTTGGCGCGTTCACATGGCGCGCGTCAGGATTACAATACCACACGCATTTCTTTATTTCCACTCGTGCATCACTGAAAAGCAATAAAAACTAGAAAAGCACTCAGAGAGCGCAGAACCTCCGCCAGGGGGCAACAAAGCCAAAAGCACGGCGATTGGAACTCCGGCCCATTGGAAAGACTTGAAATTTTGAACTTTGGCGTATATCTCTATATCTCAATAGCAGTACTTTGGCCTAGATATGCCAAAATGTAATCACCTCTTCCTTGAGTTAATACCCACCTACCCTGGAAATTTTGTCAAAATCCGGCCATAAGTTTTTGAGTTATGTTGTATACAAACAAACCAACAAACAAACGGCACCGAAAACATATACCTCTTCGGCGGAGGTTAATAAACTAATTCTTCAATTTGCCGTAAATGCAGTACATGCCTATATACATATTTCTATAAATGGATTTTCAATACAACACATGCCAGTATTAACACATTTACACCTCAGATCCCATTTTCCATCATACACCACATCATAGACACCTTTGGTATGTGTGTTAATGTATCTGCCATTAGTTGTTGCAAAATAGGCCTCTTGATATCACAAAAAGGGCATCTCTTACATTATTACAAAATGGGCCTTCTGTTATTACAGAATGGGCGCATATTACAAAATGGGTGGGTATTACAAAATGGGGCCAAACAGGCCCCACTCAGCCGGCAGCACAGAGACACCTGGAGCATGTCTGCCCCACCCCTTTTCCAACAAGGCACGCACACTGAGGCCAAGCTCACTGCACTGACTAGCTCTATTGGGGGCTTGAAGAGAACCAGAAAGGCCATCTGTCCGCCTGCTTCATGGTAGGTTCCCCCCACGAAGCGACTGTGTGGTTTACTGACAAAAACCTGGTCTTGGCCCGATGCCACAGTATTTAAATATTAATCTTAAGGCACATTAATGGCAGATGTATAACACGTGTATACTCTGCTTGTTACACAAAGTGATGCACAGCTGCATACAAACATTCCAAAGATTAAAAATAAAAAGATTAAACTGTGAAAAATTATTACTGAGCGCATCAAGATATTTAAAAATATTCATGTCATGATGGTTATTCATAATATTCATCAGAATTTGCTAATCGCAGTTATGAATGAATTTTGCTTTCTCAGTCTCCTGACATCATTTCTTTTGGAATCGTACGGCTGTTCTGGTGAAGAAGAGGACCTGCCCACTGCTACCTGCTGCCACACCTCAGGGCGCTTTGGTGGAATCCTGCAGTTGTTGTAGATGATCTGCTCACGAGCTCACATGCTAGAGCAGACCCCTTTCTCAAGGGATGTTGTGTTCCGGGGTTCTGGCCTTTGGCCAGAACAGTATTATTCATGGTTTTAACAGTTTCATGTTTCAAGATTTCATAGTTCATAGTTTCATGTTCCATAGTCATGTTCATAGTCATAGTTTTAACAGTTTCTTGTATCAGGTTTTTGCATTTCATGTTACACATTCCATGTCCATGTTTTTGTTTTTGCCAGGTCTGCCATGCCACTCCACCGCTTGTCTGCGTTCCGCCCCGTGCCTTCGTTGTTGCACATTTCTGAGCTCTGGTTGGCTTTGGTATTTCCCCTTCCTTCCATGCTGTGCTGGATTCGGGCCTCTCTAAGCTTAATTGACAATTAACTGTTTTTAAGTTACTAACATTTACTAACACTCACTGGGTGGTGTAATTCATTAGATAGGCACATTACTAATATTACTAATTTAGACAGGGAGTTTATTGTCATGATTCCTGCTTTGCTATTTCAAGATCTTGCTGTGCTTTTCTGTTCTTAACATTCATGCTTGCTTCCAAGCTGCATACTTAATTGGTACTTAAGCTGAGCACGCTCATTCTCTTAATGAGCAAGTCTTGTCAACCAATCTTGTCCATGTCTTGATCTTGCCATGCCTCTTGTTTCTCTCTCTCCAGGTGTTACCCCTCATGTCATGATTTCCAAGCCTTTATCTGGATGCGGTGGAAGTTGGCTGGCAGACAGTGTCTCGCGTCTCGTTGCATGTGCAAGTTTAGCCAAGCTCTTGTTGTCATAGTTCCCTAGCATTTCTAGTTTCAAGTCTTGTCCTAGCCTCTTGTTTTTCGAATATATATTTAGTCTGGTTATTTGTTTTTCTTGAGCATCCTGCCTGGAGTTTCCAGTGCCTTTTTGTTTTTTGCCTTTTTGCATTTATTGTTTATAGCTCTGTGTAGCTTGCCTTAGTTTGTTTTTTGCAACCCTTTGGGCCAAGTTTTTTGTTGGCCCTCCATTCCCTTTTCCCGCATCTGGTGTCAACTGATTCCATATCAAGGGAAGCATTCTTTTCTACAGCCTGGAAAAACCACCATTATAAGCAGCAAGGATTTCAGTTGTGCTATCTTTGTTCTTGTCAATGTTAGAAAGATCACCCAGTACACGTAGTGAGGGGTAAGGTTGGATGTGGCATTTCACAGAGTGATAATTTTTAACATATTCAGACAGGGTTTACGTATATTGCCTGGCTAAGTCACGCACCCTAATATCTTGTCTAACTGCCTTTAGCTTTGATCATGGTGCACACTCATTGCGGCGTTGTTTCAACAATCTTATCCAATGTTACAACATTTATTTCCGACCAGCGTAGAAGAAATTTTTGGCTGAGATAACGGCAGGAGAGTCAAAACACTCCATAAAGCTTTCTTCAATGCATCCCAAAGATTTTCAACTGGTTCAGATTGCGACTCTGTGGTAGCCAATTCATGTGTGAAAATGATTCCTCATGCTAGCTAAACCACTCTTTCACAATATGAGCCTGATGAGTCTTAGCAGTAGCATATTCCAGGATGATAATGCTATCAAAGATTTAAAAATCCATTGAAAGGATACCCTGGTCATTCAGTACATTTAGGTAGTTTGCTGACTTCATTTTATTGCTGCTTAAGGTTGCTGAGCCGAGACATGGCCAGCTGAAGCAAAGCCAGATCAAAACACTTCCTATAGAGGCTTGTACAGAGGGAGCTGTATATGATTAGTACATCGCTTCATGGGCTTCCTCTCTTACCCTGATACACTCATCGCTCTGTGGTGGAGTATAGTGGACTTCTCAGAACACATCACCTTTTTACATCGCTCAGCAGTCCAATCTTTATGCTTTCATTGGAAACTGAAGTTGCTTTCTTCCCGATTAGTCTCGCTCATAAGTGGCTACCTAATGGCCACACAGCTGTTTTATCCCCATCCTGCAAGTTCTTGTCTTACTGGTGTGTGGAAATGCACTTACTTTTGCGATTAAATATAACCATTAATTCTTCTGTTTTCACAATAGAACTTTTTACATTTTAATGATATCAGTGCATGATTATTCATGGTTTTATATCTGACCCATTTCTTCCATGAAACTGGTGATACAGCTCTATCCTTTCAGGTTTTAATAATGCGTTAGACAGTTTGTATCCTAATTCCAGTGTTTTTCAGCCATCTTTGTAATTGTTTTTTACAGTTTTTCTGTAATTGCTTGATGCAGGCCAATAATTTGCCCCTTTTGAAACACAGCAAAATATTTTGCATGACTATGGGTTTCATCTTCCACCATGGTGATTAAAAATAAAAGAGTGAGAGAGAAGCTACACATTTCATCAGTCAGGGTTAGAGGAATTCTTGCAAGCTGAAACATACTAATCACTGCAATACTTAACAGCCTATGATTAAAGAATTGTGAAGTATTTGTTAATTTAAATTGAAATGAAAACTCTCAAAACTGGCAGTCGAGTAGTCTAGAATGTTGTCTGTGCGCTGTGAACAGATGTCAGAGGAGGTTGGCACCATTTTGAAAATATAGGCCTGTGTGGTATGTCCCATGAAGGACTTTGTACTGTATCAGTAGTAGATTTGTGCTTCTAGGTGTTAATGCATATTTATGGAAGCCCATAGGGGACAATATTAAAAGGAAAATGTAATTCCACTATTGCATTACAATTTTCCACTTATGCATGAGTTATTTGAGACAATATTAAATTGAAAATGTATTAATCCAATTATCAATTTCATTTTCACATACTCATATAGGAAATCTATGACTACATTCAAATGATAATGAAAAGCTTTTTGACATTTAATTTTCAGAGTCTTGTCCCGCAATACAATGGACAATATTCAAATGCAATAAGCAAATCAGCACCCCCAGCCTATTTCATTTACATACCTTTCAATTACTTTTTCAGGGATGGGAACAGAGGTTGATGATTTCAGCTGAAACGTAACCGGAGGTCCTGAGGCCACAGGCCCCCATCCGGGTTCAGGGCTGAGCCCAGTAGGGGGTCCAGGGGGGCTTTGGACATTTTTGTATTAATTACAAGTCATCTAAACTATCAATAACTAGATACACAGACATATTGCCATGCTAAAAAAAACTGAGACATGTTATTCTCAGCTTTTCATATAAGTTTAGCAAAAAAAAAAAACTTGAGAAACTCAATTCAACTATGTTTCAAGAACTTGCCAGTTTGCCGCCCCAGAAACATTACTATGGGAAGTAAAGGTGCTGCAACACCCCAAAATTTATCTTAAATTTTAAAAATTAAAGTGCACGTTCATTATTTTAATCTACCAGCCACCTTGAATAGACACAAAGGACTGAGGTCTAATTAAATATTGAGACAGTGAGAACACCAGCAAAGTGCACTGTATATAAATGCACATGTTCAAGGCTGTTCATTAGGGGTGGCAATTGAAAAGATATTATCGACATCAATGCAATTGTTGATTCTGCTAATCGATCCAATTCCTTCTCAATTCTCCTAACGATTCCTGAGTAGTTTTTCAAGGGGAAAAAAGTAACATAACATAAGGTGACATTAACGGCGAGAACAGGCCATTCAGCCCAACTACGCTCGCCAGGTTTTTATACTATTGTGAATATATCCCCTCAGGTACTGAATGACTCAATGGTATCTAGCTTTAAGTCAAGCCTGCTCTTGAAAACTCCCAAGGTCTCTGCCTCAACAATATGGTCAGGCAAGCTATTCCACATCGAAATTACTCTTTGGGTGAAGAAATATTTCCGAATATCAGTGTTAAATTTACCTTTGGTCAACTTCCATTTGTGACCCCGATTTCTACTCACAACACTTAATCGAGGAAATCCTACGTAATTCACTTTGTTAATCCCTTTAACATATGTGAAGGCCTCAAACAAATCACCCTGAGTCTCCTTTTCCTAAAACTAAGGCTGAATCCCATTTCACCCCTTGGCCCTCCCCCTTCCCCCTTCCCCCTTCCCCCTCTGTTTTGCGTGTTCACGTGTAGGGGTAGGGGTGTCCAAATTCTCATTAGGACGGAGGGGTAGGAGGAAGGGGGAGGGCTATATACCCCTCCAAACAGAGATTTTCCAGAGGCACAATCCAAACGGAGGGGTACGACAGATTTCCCAGAATGCTCTGCGATTTTTCGGCAAGATGGCTGCTGCCGCGAAAGAAGTTCACAAATGTAAGTATTTTCTCCATTAATAAAGGTTTAAAAATTAGCGAAAACCATTGTATTGTGTAGTTTAAAGTTGTTTCAATGTGGAATGGTCATTGTCTTGATAAAATGCGCACGAAAAAAAAATCGCTATTAGCGGTGCTCTGTGGGCAGCCCTGCTAATCGACACTACAGTGATAACGTTTTCAATAAAAACTTCAGCAAACTCGCTGCTAGTATTAACAGTGTTATGGGATACGCAGGAATGTCATGCACAAATCAAATTAATCGGATCGTTAACATTAGCCTGTGGAGTGTATGCATGAAGTTGTGAACGAATTGCGAGCACGGATATTTTAGGGTAACCCAAGCAATATCACTGGTTTAAATGAGATCTTAACAAGTTATTTCCGTCTGCTATCTACGCAGGGACTCCAGAAGAAACCAGACGGCTCATCCGGTTCAGAGCTGAAAATGAGCATATTTTCCTCAAATCCAAAGCGGCTGCAAAACAACAGTGGGAGTGAGTAGTTTGTTTGAAGTTGCTTGACTGCACACATTTTTTTTTTTTTAATCTTGCTTTTCATTGTTTTGACATCACTCCTCATGTTTGTTATGATACAGGTCGTTGATCAAAGAGCTTGGCCTGGTAGGAAATATCACTACTCAACAAATCTCCAAAAAGTGGGAGAATTCGAAGAAAAAATATAAGGTAAGTGAGAAGCACTGTAGTTCTAATATAATCTGTAATCTTTCAGTTAGCGCTGCAATGATGACATTATTTTTTTTATTGCAGGAGCTGAGAACTCCCAGAACAGGATCTGGAACAGATGCCGGTGAAACAACAGCATCTACGTGGCAATTCTTTGAAGATGTACATCAGGTGTTGGGAGCCAGGCCATCCATGGACCCTCCTGTTGTGGTCGCATCATATGGTCCTGATGATGATCCTGTCACACTTCTTATGGTAAAGATACAGCCACATCATATATTGTTATTGATTATTGATCTTTTGATATGAGAATGATGATTATAACCCAGCGTCTTAAGAAATATATTTTCAATATTGTACATACATACACATGGCCATATCACCTATTTCAGGAATATAACACCTTCTCATTTGCTTTGTTCTTTAAGGAGATCGTTGAGCCAACTACTTCTACCCCGGCCACAGCTTCTTCCGAGGCAGCCAGTAGGCTACCTCTGATGCCCCTACCTCTGTTGCTGCTACTGTGGCTACGCCAACCCCCTCCCCCTCCCCCAGAAAAAAGAAGAGGAAGGTAAACCACATTGTGGATTTTCTGTCACAGGAATGTGCCAAAGAGCAGAAAAGACACGAGGAAAGTGAGGAGAAAACAGAACGTTTCTTAAGCCTGTTTGAGAGACTGATTGATAAAATTTAAGTGTTTTTTGGTGCAATATGTCACCTGTTTTATCATGCTAGTTCCTGTAATGACCATTGTTGCACTGTTCCGATTTTTGTGCTGTCCTGTGTGTGTCATAATTTGTTTACATTATGTCAGTTTCTCCACTTTTGGATTAGCTCTACGTTATTGCACAATTCTAATGTCTACCTCAAAAGCACAGCTGACTGTGTGTGTTGTTTTTAAGTCAAGGTAAATTGAAATGCATCTGAATGTGATGTCAGTGACCTAATAAAGAGCAATATTGTTTTCTATTACAAGTTTGTGAGCATGAATATCACACCAGGTAATAACACCTGAAACAAATAGTAGCATTGAAATAGATTTACTAGAAAAAAATAAAGTTCACACATCCCTGAGGTAAGCATCACACCAGCTAAACATTAATAACACCTGAAACAAATAGTAGCATTAAAATAGAAAAAATAAAGTTCACACATCCCTGAGGTAAGCATCACACCAGCTAAACAATAATAACACCTGAAACAAATAATAGCATTAAAATAGAAAAAATAAAGTGCACACATCCCTGAGGTAAAAACTATATACATTGTCCATTTCCGGATCAGTCAGCGTCTTCATGGGGCCTGCACATTGCCTGAGACCAGGGCCGCCAGTCTGTCCCTTGTTGCATTGCCACACCTCTTATTAGCTGCCAGGGGCTCCCGGGGAGGTTGGGGGTCTAGCATATCCTGTGCAGCATCGTCATCTGGCTCCAGCATGTCCCCATTGTCCAGACACACATTGTGAAGAAAGGGACAGGACGCAATCACCTGAGGTGCAAATGTTGGTTTTACCTCCAAGGCTTTGAAAAGTGTACACCTCCACCTCGTCTTCATCATTCCAAAAGCCCTTTCGATTATGCTGCGGCCCTTGGAATGATAATAATTCAAGCGTCCCTGTATTGGTCCATTAACTGGCTCCTTGTACGGCGTCATCAGGCAGATTGGTGTGTCCAAACATGGATAGCCACCGTCTCCTAGAAGAATGTAGCCTGTGGGAGGGTACTGCCTTGCTCTGTAAAAGCTGCTGTTCTTCATGACTCGTGTGTCGTGAACTGACCCCGGGTAACCAACAAAGATGTCTAGGAATCTTCCAGTGGAATCACATATTGCCTGCATGTTTACTGAAGAGAATCCCTTGTCATTTAAATAGTCTATTCGGTGCTGTGCTGGTGGTTTTATCCGAATATGGCTTCCATCTATTGCACCCACAACATTGTTGAATGCAGGGGTCCCTGATAGGTGGGCAAATCCTTGTCCAACTGCATGAAGCTGTCCTATCTGGGGGGAAGAGATGACACACTTCAGGTTGATCCATAGCATTTGCTGTTTTGTGGATGATGCGGTGGACTGTGGATTTTGGCACATGAAAAACACGAGATGCAACTCGGTAAGACAGTCCATGAGCCAGCCAGAAAACATAGATGAGCACTTCTAGCTGACTCCCCCAGCCATGGTCCTGTTCACTCTGCAGCAGCCTCTGCAGACTATTCATGGCTCTTCTGCTGAGGTGAAAGTCCTGCTGCAACTCTGCCTCCACATTAAACCACAACTGCAGGACGGGCACGTTGTGGTTCAGTCTGCAATATGATGAAGGGTGACCAGCCTGGAAAAAGAAATGTGTTCATGTCATTAGTCTTTAGAAGGATTTGACTATAGTTTTATTGACGGGACATTTGGCTTTTCCCCACCCCAAAAACTTAAGTCTAGCATCTACAATACAGTCATGCTACGTATTTATACTATATTTTATCTTCTCAGATCTGCACACTGATCAATAAAGTGAGCGCATTACATGTGTATCACAAACGATAGAATGCAAATGTTATACATACTAACGTTAGGTTACCAAGCTTTTGTACAAAACCTACTAGCGTTACCTGTGGTTAGCATGCTACCGTCGGTAGGAACACAGTGATTTGCACGCAAACGTTCTCAATTACTTCCAACATACCATAAAATAATCCACTAGCATTCCCAGGGGTCGAAGACGTCTTCGTTTTCTTGCATTTCTCCGTTCAGCTGCAGACAACCGTAAAAGGATGCCAATAGCCCACGCAAGAGAGATTACCACAGCAGTAGATGGCATGATTTCACAACAATTCCGAAAACAGCTTGTCGCCTCTGCCTACGTAAGAGCCAGTAGCGACTACTGATGACGTATGTGATTGTTAATCCCTAGTGCTTATTAGTAGGTTAGTACACACAAATTATGTTAGTTAAGGTTAGTAATTCATCTAAAATAATAAACTGTTAGTATTGTTAGTAAGATATAACAGCAAGGCAAAGGAGGCAAACGAGAAAAAATGTTTGGAAACCCAGAAATCACCTGAAACTGTGGCACACAAGACTGAGGTAATAAAGCTGTCTCAGAACACAAGACAAGACTGGGGAGACAATGTGCAATGCAGGGTATGAGAATAATAAAAACCAGAATGATAATTAAACAGTAAATATGGTAAATGGCAGGAAAAAGACATGGCAAGGCAAGACAGGCAAAATAGAAAACATGGCATGGAGTACCTCAAAAAACATGGCATGGAGTCAGGGTAATAACAAAAACATGGACAGGCAACAGCAGAATCATAACTGGTAAGTATATTATTTAGATTTTTTTTGAGATGGCTATTCAAGTCGATAAATTGAGTAATCCTAGGCTTTTGAACTAGTTAATCTAAAACTTGGGACTTAAGGAGAGTTGTAAAGTATAAATACTTTTTAATTGTGCTTTAGTATTTAATTTTGATTGATGTTTGAATTGATATTTCATGAGTTTTAATTGATTATCTTACATTTGTGAAAGAGAGACACTTGGAGATTTGAAGATTTTCTCGTTAGACATTAATCCTTATTTGTTTTCATTTCTCTTTTGCAGTGAATGGTGCTACTGGTATGGCGGGATGTTGAGAATGTGGCATTGTAAGGCCTGCCCCTCAGTTTTTCCAAGTAGGCCCCTAGTATTAAAGCATTACCAAGTGAAACTTAGATATTATGGAAGTAATAGTCGTTTTCTATGTGCATATGAAAGTTGCCCATGCACTTTTCGAACACGGAATGTGCTTTTAATTCATTTGAATAGATTTCATGTGGCTACAACTGGTCATCATTGTCAATCAGAGAGCAGTATATTTAGGTGCAATCTATGTCCTTGTAAAGATCTTGCCTCTGAAAGGGATTATTGGGCTCACATTAATCCTCACCTTAAGAATAATGAGGTTGTTACTTGCATGTTTTTAGACTGCAATTTTAAAACGACTATATAGGGAACATTTAAATCCCACAGGAGCAGAACGCACAACTCTCATTCATTGACAGATTTTAAACCAAAAATCGTGACATCAACCACCATTTCTTCAGATGATGATGATATAGGTGACTCATTTTCAGATGCACAAGCAAACTGCAGTGCTGATGCCCCAAAGGACCTTCCAGATGTTATTAAACACACTTTTGCAGCTGCTTTGTTAAAGTTAGAACATTTTAACCACGTACCAAGCACAGCCATCTATGAGTTTTTGCTAGAGCTTCACCACTGAACTAACTCACTCTTGCATTCCCACACTGCTGGTGTTATAGTTGATATTTTTCAGAAGCACAGGCTCCAGCTTGACACTGCTATCATAGAGGAAATAGCTGCCACTTTGTGCACTGGAAGAAAAGCCATTGAGAAGGGTGGTCCTTTGAGTTCTACATATCAACGAAAGCAGTATTATAAAGCAAACTTTAATATTGTGGAACCTGTTGAATATATATTAGATACCAGGTGAAACAAAACCTTCCAGTGTATCCCCATTCTTGAATCCCTAAAAGTGCTTTTGAACGGGAAAGATATTGTGGACAAAATAGTATGCATCAGGAAACGTAAAGGGAAACAGAGACAGCAAAAGGAATAGAGTACAAGTCTTTCAGGGATGGTCTGCATTACCAGCAAAATAGTTTATTGTCAGGGCAAGATTGAAGGGTATCTGTTGGTTTTGTAAAACCCTCAAAACAATACCAAATACGGACATTGCAGGGGTCGAAGGCCTTACATGTTTTTTTGGCTGGTGTTATCTCGAGCGATCTCCTGGCTGATGTGAATCACAATGAAATGGATATATTTTCTTCGTTTGAAGAACAGGGCACAAAAGCATTAATTGATCTGACTCCTTAATACATTTAGAATACCAAATTTAGTTATACCCTCGTTAAAAAATCTGAATCCAAATTAGAATTAGAATTAATAGTTTTGGGACAACATGCATGAGTCTTGGGCCAGGTACGCCACCAGACTCATCCGTGAAAACCAGTTACTCAACCGACGTCCCTGGGTAATAACACAGGTGCTGGATCTTAGTTCGGTGATAGTTCGAGAGGACGGAAGAAATTACCATGATAGTACACTCCTGAACAAAATCTTCAGACCGGGGAAAAAATTACAAGAATTCATATTTTGCACTGGTGAATCATAACCAGGTTGTAAGTTGTGCTTCAAAGTGCAAAAAGAATAAACTGGAGCAAGAGACAAAGAATAGAAAGTAGGCAATTTATTGAAAACAGAATTTAAACTGAAACAGCCTGTTCGTCAGCTGATCAAAAGTTTAAGACCATAGCCTTAAAAAGTCAAAATCTGTGCAAAAATCTGGCCTCCATGTCATTTTCTTTCATGCATTTGCACTGTCATGACCTCCTGATGGCAAAGGCAAAAAAGCTGTCTGACTTTGAACGTGGCAGGATTGTTGAGCTGCACAAGCAAGGCCTCTCGCAACGTGCCATCGCTGCCGAGGTTGGACGCAGTAAAACAGTGATTTTAAATTTCCTAAAAGATCCTGAGGGTTATGGGACAAAAAAGTCAAGCGGTAGACCCAAAAAAATTTCACCTGCACTGAGCCGGAGGATCCTACGGGCTGTCCGTGAGGACCCAGGCCAATCTTCAACCCAGATTAAGGCCCTTACTGATGCTGACTGCAGCCCAATCACCATAAGACTGCATCTGCGAGAGAAGGGCTTTAAGAACAAAAAATGGCTCCACAGGCCACACCTCCTCCCGCGCCACAAACTTGCGCGTTTGGACTTTGCAAGGGAGCACCAAACATGGGACATTGAGAGGTGGAAGAAGATTTTATTCTCTGATGAGAGAAAATTTAACCTGGATGGTCCTGATGGATTACAACGTTACTGGCATGACAAGGAGATCCCACCGAACAATGGAACAATGGAGCTTCAGGTTGTGCAGGGGCGTCAAACAGTGGCTGGCTATGTGGAAATGTTGCAGCGGGCATCCCTTCTGACTGAGGGCCCACGTCTGTGTGGTAATGATTGGGTCTTTCAACAGGACAACGCTACAGTTCACAACGCCCGCTTGACAAAGAACTTCCTCCAGGAGAATAACTTTGCAAGGGAGCACCAAACATGGGACATTGAGAGGTGGAAGAAGATTTTATTCTCTGATGAGAAAAAATTTAACCTGGATGGTCCTGACGGATTACAACGTTACTGGCATGAAAAGGAGATCCCACCGGAGATGTTCTCTACACGGCACAGTGGAGGAGGTTCCATCATGATCTGGGGTGCTTTTTCCTTGAGAGGAACAATGGAGCTTCAGATTGTGCAGGGGCGTCAAACAGTGGCTGGCTATGTGGAAATGTTGCAGCGGGCATCCCTCCTGACTGAGGGCCCACGTCTGTGTGGTAATGATTGGGTCTTTCAACAGGACAACGCTTCAGTTCACAACGCCCGCTTGACAAAGAACTTCCTCCAGGAGAATAACTTTGCAAGGGAGCACCAAACATGGGACATTGAGAGGTGGAAGAAGATTTTATTCTCTGATGAGAAAAAATTTAACCTGGATGGTCCTGATGGATTACAACGTTACTGGCATGACAAGGAGATCCCACCGGAGATGTTCTCTACACGGCACAGTGGAGGAGGTTCCATCATGATCTGGGGTGCTTTTTCCTTGAGAGGAACAATGGAGCTTCAAGTTGTGCAGGGGCGTCAAACAGTGGCTGGCTATGTAGAAATGTTGCAGCGGGCATCCCTCCTGACTGAGGGCCCACGTCTATGTGGTAATGATTGGGTCTTTCAACAGGACAACGCTACAGTTCACAACGCCCGCCTGACAAAGAACTTCCTCCAGGAGAATAACATCTCTCTTTTGGACCATCCTGCTTGTTCCCCTGATCTAAATCCCATTGAGAATGTTTGGGGATGGATGGCAAGGGAAGTTTACAAAAATGGGCGTCAGTTCCAAACCATGGATGCACTTTGTGAAGCCATCTTCACCACATGGAGCAATGTTCCCACCAGCCTCCTGGAAACACTTGCATCAAGCATGCCCAAACGAATTCTTGAAGTAATCAACAAGAATGGTGGGGCTACTCAGTACTGAATCCTTTTTTTGCTCTTTAGTTCTGTTTTTTTGTTTTTTGGGGCCATGGTCTTAAACTTTTGATCAGCTGATGAACAGGCTGTTTCAGTTTGAATACAGTTTTCAATAAATTGCCTACTTTCTGTTCTTTGTCTCTTGCTCCAGTTTCTTCTTTTTTGCACTTTGAAGCAAAGCTTACAACCTGGTTATGATTCACCGGTGCAAAATATGAATTCTTGTAATTATTTCCCCGGTCTTAAGATTTTGTTCAGGAGTGTAGCATCTAGGCATAAACATAGTAGCACTGAGCATAAACATATCCTGAACCCAGGTTTAAATACACCACAGGGCCCCTTAAAGGCGAATTCCGGTGTGAAATTTACTTGGGGTGTATTGAAACATGATCATGAGTACTAACTTTTGACGAATACCCCACCTCTTTACGAACGCAACTTTTCGAAATAAATAGATTTTTAGCCGAAGCTCCCAACTGGCTTACAATGGTGGTGAATCGGGCATAGCGTTGCCATGCAAAGAAATCGCTCATTTCCTTCAAGGAAATTCTCCTTTAAGGGGATCGGCCAGGCACCAGCTTATAAGCCCAAGGGTGCCCTTAAGGCTGAATCCCCAGGACCGGTACTACATAAACCCTTTAGGGGTAGACCGTAATTTACAATCCAACTTAAAACCCATCACTACCTATAAACATCAGCTAGCTAGTCTGGAATGGTAAGGATTAGCCCCCTAAGTGCTGGTCGTAGCATGGCTAGAAAGAATAAAAAGATGAGGAGTCACTGAGGCCACGCGAGCTAAAAGGAATAACAATAATTTATTCACCAGGTAGGCACGAGCTTAGATCAAACAAATCAATGTTAAGCCAAGTACAAGTTACACACAATTTAGAAGAGGAGAATAAAGTCATACCTGGAGGAAAAGCTACACAGGCACTGACGTGCGTGGGGAGAGACCGAATATGATTCTCTCCGACTATACAGATTGGGTACTACACACGCACTTATGTGCGCGGGGAGAGATGGAATACGATTCTCCCAGAATGAATAGTTTCTCTTTCCTATAAGCCAAACCACATTTGATTCAGGCGGCATGGCCATAACACCCTGGAGGAGGGGTCGAATTTTGGTTTTGGGTTTCCACCATTTGGAGGAGGTAATAAAACAATCCAGCAGAGAGAGGAAAATAAGGTGAGTACCCGAGTGAATCCTGACCAATTTTCAGGAGTTTCCTAAAGGGAATGAACCATAAATTCAATGGGAATGAAACATACTCGATTCACCTCCTTGGATTTCCCCTGAGAATAACAATACCAAACATGATATGAATATTTACTAATATGATGCAATTGTCATGGAAAAGTCTGAAAATGAATTAGTATATTGGTAAATTGGGTTATAAGTACAGAAGTGATTTCTTAGCAGGATATTGAACATGTAAGCATATTATGAAGTTCCCGTAGGTTTAGATTATTTTAAACAGAGTTATATATCTGGACTTTAACTTAAGACCGAGGACAGAAATATGACTCCCACTGGTGCATTGCCTCAGCCAGAGCTTTGCAACTTATCAGCCATTTTTCACTTACATTTCCAGATTCTACAATGTTATGTCACTTCCTTGCATTTCCAGCCTCCAAAGATCATTAAAGGTCTTTGCCTTTTGAAATAGAAATGCCATGTCTGAATGAGTTTAGAGAAGCAAACCTGTCCTTGAAGAAATTTATTTTCCTTTCACTAGGACTCGACTGTGGCCAATAGCCTGAGTACCCTCAAGGGAACAACAGTAGGGACAGAGGCGTTGCCAGGATGCCAAGCTTGGGTGGACATTTGTCCTCTTGGAAGGGCAAAAAAAGAAGGCATTTGCTACGGGTATGGCAGTTTTTCAATGCATTTCAATGTGGAGAGGTACGGCAGTCCCCATTTCAAGCCCTGCCCTAACCTAACCTTAACCCTTCCCCTAAGCATAATCCCAAATCCGTATCCTAATCCCTTGAAATCGACTGCAGTACCAACAAGTTGACATAGTCTACAACATCCCCCGCCAATCGTGTGCTTGTTATTTTCGAACTCCATCAAGGCCTTTATGGTCTGAAGCTACACACCAAATTTGGTTGTCCGATCTGTAATAGTTTCTGAGAAAAGTTGTCCCCTTTCTCTAAGACGGGCGGATGGACACACGCACGGACGGACAGAGGTCAAACCTATATCCCCCTCACACTTATTGTTGGCGGGGGATAATAAAAACTGCAGTGTCTCTAGACACTGCAAAAAAAGAACCTCTAAATCGGCGTAAAATACCACATGCACAACATCTTGAAACTTTATATATATACGTATGTGTGTGTGTGCGTGTGTGTGTGTGTGTATGTGTATGAGTGAGATTCATGATCATTGAAACTGTTTAAATGAAATAAAGTCATTGGAAGCTATGAAATTGCATAAAGAAGTTTCAAATGAACTTATTTCATTTGAACTATTTAAACGATAATGAAACACATGCATTGCTTCCAACCCCTGAGTAAAGAAAAGCGTGAGAAGTCAGGAGTCGTAACGCAGGTGAAACTGATAGACCTTCATGCACAAGGACTGAACATGGGGCGAACAGACATTAGGAGCCGTCAGCATGAGTGCAATGCTGATGGTGCATGGGGCATCTGCCGGTGATTCACAGGCAGTCTCGGACCCCGGCATGGATGCAACACCCTGTTCAGTGGTTGCAGGGCAGACTGAGTGAAGACGGCAGTCTAAGAGAATGGGAGGGTCCCTAGTAATTTGAGAATGGCCATTGGTTAGTTTCACATCAGAATAGACTGGCAAAGGAATCCACCAGTCACACATAGTGATAGCTTTACGTATGCTTCATCTTTCTGTCTCTTAATGGCTGTCTACCTCCGGCTGTGAATCATGTGGGATAATGCGTATTTGCTGTCAAATAGAAGTAAATCGGTTTTTACCCACGCCCGATGAGGCGGCACCAATTGTTCTCAATTGGTGTAAGAACAGGACTGCAGGCAGGCCAGTTCAGCACACGGACTCTTCTACTACGAAGCCATGCTGTTGTAATAGCTGCAGTATGTGGTTTTGCATTGTCCTGCTGAAATACACAAGGCCTTCCTTGGAATAGATGTCATCTGTAGGAGAGCATATGCTGGCCATCTTTACTTCTGAGAGACTGAGCGTCTCTAAGACATCTCTTTTATAGCCAGTCATATTACACATCTGATGCCAGTTAACTTTATTACTTGCTATATGTTCTTTGAGCTGATTCTCATATTAATGAGCTGATTACATATTAATTTTTCAGCTCTTTTTTGCCCATGTCCCAACTTTTTTGAGACCTGTTGCAGCCATAAAATTAGAAATGAGCTCATTTTGTGAATAAAAATGTAAAATGTCTCAGTTTCAACATTTGAAATGTTATCCATGTTCTATTGTCAATAACATATTGGCTCATGTGATCTGAAAGTCATTGAATTTTGATTTTATTGACAATTGACACTTCGTCTCAACGATTTCGGAATTGGGGTTGTATTTCGCAAAAAGATGGTCTTTTAAATTATTTACTCTGGAAGAGATGTGGTGGCTGTGGTTAGTCTATATTACTTTTCTATGCTCATTTTATTGTGTCGTATAGGTTTACCGCTCACTTATCTGAGTGGTTACACTTATTTAAGTTGTCACCACATCACTATAAAAGCATGACCTCCATAAAACATATGTAAATTATGTAATTCATAAAGAGAAATATGTTTGCGGCAATTGTGTAAGGTTTACTTTAATATTTACCGTTCAGTAACACAATCGCTGCTGTCTGTACCATAGGAGAACATGACAGTGCGGGCTGTGTTTGGAACTATTGAGGCTTACATGAACCATGTGACTGCTCAGGCAGTGACATCAAAAGCTGTCATAGCTCTCTCTCTATAGGTCTGCTCCCACCCATCTCAGAGCTACTCCTAGTCTAGGAGTTACCAGCTTTCCTGAATAAAAGTTGCTCTCAGCAGCTTTGTGAATAACTTTTAAGATTTTACTCCTACATAAAATGTTTTTGTGTGACTTAGGAGTACTCCTAGCGGTAAGATAAGATGCTTTGTAAATACGGGCACTGGTAAAATATTTGTTTTTAAATCTAACCATTCCATAGATTTGTGAATTTATGCCCTAAAAGAATTTATAAAATACAGGGTGGCCCAAAGAAAACCCAACCGAAACATAGTGCAAAAACTAATTCACTTTAGTGAGATGAGTAAAAACCCAACCGAATAGTTTATAAGACAAGATATTTATTTCATGTAGTTGATAAGGAATAAATTGGGCAGGACTACTCCATCTCACTAAAGTGAATTAGCTTTTGCACTGTGTTTCGGTTGGTTTTTTTTGGGCCACCCTGTATTTTAATGCCAGAAAAACTACAGTATTTATTACATTTCTTGATGCCTTTAAAGCTTTTGATAAATTGAATCACTGGACTTTGTTTGATAAATTAATGAAAAGGAGAGTTCCCTTGTTTTTGGTAAAACTTCTTGTATATTGGTATTCTAATCAAAGTATGTGTGTACAATGGGGTCAGTCTATGTCCATTTATTTTAAAGTCAGCAATGGTGTGAAACTGGGTGGAATACTTTCACCCAAACCTTTTGCTGTATATATGAATGATTTAAGTGAAGACTTGGTTTAAGGTCAAATTGGCGGACAAATAGGGGGACAGTTGCTTAATTATTTATTTTATGCTGATGATATTTGTTTCGATTATCTTAACTTATCTTATTAGCTTATCTTCTGCAGCTATGCAGAACATGTCGGAGATTTGTAGTAACTATGCTGTTAAACATGACTTGGCTTTTAATAGTGCCAAGACTAATTGTATGATTTTTTTCTCTGAAAAAGTTTGAAAAGCCAAAACCTAAATTTTATATGAATAAAAAATTTGAATTAAATGTCTGTTTAATTTTGTTGACAAATTCATACTGACACCTCTGATCATGATATAAAAAGGCAAATGAAAAAATTCTATGTCAATTCAAATACATTGATACATAAGTTTACTCATTGTTCAGTCGAGGTTAAGCAACTTTTATTCGGTAGTTTCTGTACTAGCATTGATTTTCCACAGTTCTGGTACAATCATTCTAAAGGTGTACTACAGAAACTAAGAGTAATTTATAATAATAGCCTTAGATGGCTTTTAAAGTTGCCATGCATACTAGTGCCAGTGCGATGTTTGCCAACCTTAGGATTAAATCATTTGGAGAAATTTTAAGATCACACGTATATCATTTTATGGAAAGACTGCATAATACCAAAAACAGAATTATTAAAGCCATCTTGAAATCAGGTTTTCCACTCTGGTCTGAGATATGGAACTGGTGGAAAAGTCTTTTATTTGTAGAAATTTTTTAATTTACGACTGTTTAATTACAATAATAATTATTATTTTTTGTATTGCATTGTATTCTTATGTATGGACTGTGAGTCTGAAAAAAAACATTGAACTTATATATATGGATGGACAGAAGGACATGTAGGCAGAGTAAAAACATTGGTTCATCAGTGGGGGACAGTAATATCTCTAAGATGTAGCACAACTCATGACCGTTATTGAGCCCCAATAAAATCCACTTCACAAAAGTGTAAATTGTGGATTCACAATTGTGCACACAGATGTAATATCTTACAATCTTTGCCCAGATATTTGTTGACATAGCTGTTATCCTTGTCTACATGTTGATTAAAAGCCATGATTACAAAATGTGCTCCTTATGATCGGGTCAATAAAAGTGCTAACAAGAATTGAGACTTTTCATGGTGCGACACCATGCCACATATTTCTTCAAGGGTTAAGAGATCATGCTAGTAGCATATTGTATGCACATATGCCCTGTGGAGCTGTTACCAGAATAATAATTTTTAATCTTTTCTCTATTAGCCCCCTTCAGCATCATTTTTGAGATTTTGGAAGTTCACCAAACTGGAATCACAATCAGAGCGCTCTTGGAAATATATCAGCCCAGGACCACCACATCTGTTTTCTTCACCTGCAGGATTGTCTGGCACCAGCCATACGGACAGTTAGTAAACATGACCTAAGAATTTCTACCCAAGCTGTCAGAATTTGTCTCTGGTAAGCCCTTCTACAACAGAATGTCCTCGTCAAGCTCTAGATTTGGCAGTAGATGACACAATGGGCAAGAGCTCACCTTTGACCGCCACTGGCACACTAGCGAACAGTCCACTACACGCACGGTTTTATCTATGACAAATGTACTGCTCAGACACTGTGATGGAAACTTTCTTCATCACCACACCTCCTTTTTGGGGCAATCTGTGACCAGCAGCAGGCACGTATGCGCCCCCAATTACATGAGATGATGACTCTTTAGAAAGTCTCTTTCTATGAATGAATCCACTTAGACTTATTCATATTTATTACCTTAGAAATCCACAACATATTTGAAATAGATGAGTGTGGTGCTCATCATTTTTGTCCAGTGTATTTTTCTGTGGTCTATCAGAATCCCCACATTGATGCATATGGCTCCTTAAAGTCAGATTCAATAAGTGAAAACAAAGCAGTGTTTCTTTGAAGCCAAAATATGCATAGACCACCCACCCATAAGAACTCAGAGTACGACTCAGGGTACAAAGGGGCATCTCAATAAGAAAAGCTTCACATAAACAGCTGCCCGAGGCTTTGAACTACAGCCATGGCTAATGCTGATGGCACAGTGCCTAGAGTATAAGCTACCTTTCCTATTGATGGAGCCTTAAGGTGTTTTGTTTAACACGCCTACGCTTAAGCACTTCTCCCCCCAAGCCTTGCAATACAAGGATTACTCACTGAATAATGCAATTCTGCCAAGAATATTCAGCCTAAATGTTTAAATACACTCAGTATTGCCATGTGCCCATTTTACAGAGTTAATTTTAAGGAAGATTACAAATTGCTCCCCAATGTTTTGAACTTCCCTGCAGAAAAATTCAAATGTAGTTGAAAACATTTCAGATGCTGAGAGAGAACTACGTCAAATAACCCCTCCTAGAGGTTTTTAAAATGATTTCTGACCTTTTCTCAAAACATGAGGCGGATTTGGAGTGCCAAACCAAACAGAGAAATCAGGCACACTCTTGGAAACAAGTAATGTTGGTACATTCTTACTGGATTGCGCCGGATTGCGATCCGGTGTCTTTTTGCATAGTAAGTATGACAGAACTTCACAGATTCAACCAAATTTTAATCAGCTCATCTGCTACACCATATCTGTTAAAGATACAAAGCTATGGCTCGTTCCATTCTTGAGATATTGAGTATGAAAGTATTGTCACTTACATCGCAGGGAATTTCTTGATTTGCTTATGCACTCCATAATTTTAGATTTTTAATCAAACAGTTTGCTTTTACTTAGAGTAAATTCCTGGCATTCAGCTTCATAGTACAAGCTGTTTAATGTTTCAGATACAATTCCAATTCCAAAATGGTTGGGACATGTAAATAAAAAAATAAAATGGTAAATTAAATAAAAATACAATGACTTTAAAATCACACCAGTCAGTATTTTATTCACAATAGAACAGAGATAACATAGCAAATGTTAAAACTGAGAAATTCTACAATTTTATCTACAAAATGAGCTCCTTTTGATGGCTGCTACAGGTGTCAGTGAAGTTGGGACAGGGGCTTGTTTACCATAGTGTAGCATCCCCTCTTCTTTTTAACACAGAGTAGAGGCATCTGGGCATTGAGGAGACAAGTTTCTTGAGTTTAGCCATTGGAATTTGATCCCACTCTTGTTTAATACAGGCTTACAACTGTTGGAGAGTTTTGGGTCTCCTTTGACAGACTTTTCATTTAATTATGCGCCAAATTTTTTCAATCGGTGAAAGATCAGGACTGTTGGCTGGCCAGTTCAGCACACAAACTCTTCTACTACAAAGCCATGCTGTTGTAAAGTCAAGTTACCTATCCGGAGGAAACTTTGCTAAAAGCTTAACCAATTCTACCAAAACGAAACAGAATTCTGACACCTAGCCACTAAATGAGTTTAAGCGATGCTTAAGTGGAGCTAGCGAATCGATAACTTCTACCGGAAATCCGTATCTGCCCTCCACTTCTATTTTGGCTTTTTACAAAACTTTTATTTTAAAAGGTGGATAAAATTTAGCCACGGCAATGCAGAAAATTCCCAATTGTGCAGTCAACATTTTGTTTCTTCCAAGTTGCATTTTCTCTCAACTTTGCTAATTTTCTGAAAAATCATTTGAGCTCCACTTGCCAGTAAAACACTTAAAAACACTTGAAATGCTCAAACATGGTTAATTATCTTAAAGAGAAACTGTCATGAATAGCATTAGTAATTGCTAGGTATCCCAAACCAGTTGCTTGACACAGAGAGCAACTTAAAAAAAAAATACATAAGAGTGAAGTCACAAAAAAATAGAACACTTCTGTGAAAAATCTGGGTGTGAATGTCATTATTGCCGACTGTTTACTTACTCTAATCTTGGGCTAGTTCAAATACATGGAAATCATAATGTAAAGTAAATATTTTGACCCATCTTGGAAAATGCAGTGGTTGAAGTTGATACTATTGAACTTATATGTCATGCCCGTCTGTAATGATCTGGAGAGAGAAAACACTGGGACAAAGAGACAAAGGGGGAGAGACGCCAGAAGCGGGGGTCCAAAAGAATTTATTAAATAAACAGAAAACTAGAAAGGGGGGAAAAAACGGGGCACTCCGGCCAACAAAAACACCGTGCAACTGCACTGAAGGGAAGAGAACACAGGAATCCAAAACAACCGGAGACACTAGGGGGCAGACTCAGGACAAGGGAGCTAGGGGAACAAGGGAATTAGGGGACACTCGGAACCATGGGAATTAGGGGACACTCGGAACAAGGGAGCTAGGGGACACTCGGAACAAGGGAGCTAGGGAACACTTGGAACCGTGGGAATTAGGGGACACTCGGAACCATGGGAATTGGGGGACACTCGGAACCATGGGAATAAGGGGACACTCGGAACCATGGGAATAAGGGGACACTCGGAACCATGGGAATTAGGGGACACTCGGAACAAGGGAGCTAGGGGACCCTCGGGAACAACAGGCAGAGGGCAGGCACAGGACGAGACAATGGGCACAGCTGGCAGGTGGCTGACTCGGAGGGCACAGCTGGCCGGGAGAAGGGTAGGGGAAACATTAGGAGGGGGGCAGACAGGACGGCAGGAACATCTTGGGCTCAGAAGACGGCAGGAACGCTGGGGCTCAGGAGACGGCAGGAACGCTGGGCTCAGGAGACGGCAGGAACGCTGGGGCTCAGGAGACGGCAGGAACGTTGGGGCTCAGGAAGACGAAGGTGACTAGCACACAGGGGCACAGGAAGGCGAAGGCGACTGGCACGCTAGGGCACAGGAAGGCGAAGGCGACTGGCACGCTAGGGCACAGGAAGGCAAAGGCGACTGGCACGCTAGGGCACAGGAAGGCGAAGGCGTCTGGCACACTGGGGCAAAGGAAGGCAAAGGCGTCTGGCACGCTAGGGCACAGGAAGGCGAAGCTGACTGGCACACTGGGGCACAGGAAGGCGAAGGCGACTGGGACACTGGGGCACAGGAAGGCGAAGGGGGCACCGGGGGCTAGAAGGCGGCAGGTAGGGCAGGCTGGGCTGGGAAATGAGGCTGATGAAACACAGAAGGTAAGGGGACCAGAGGGAAGGTGCGCAGGGCAGGGAGTGTAGCGCAAGCAAAGTCAGGTCTCATCTGAAGTGCTGCAGAGCTGGAACAGATATAGGGCAGGGGCACGGAGAGACACAGGTGTTGGAACTTAATATAATTAACAAGGGGTGGAATATGGGGGAAACCTAATTACATGAAACAGATAAACATTAACACACAGACGAGGATCACAAGACAATCCCAAAGACGGGATAAATAAACTGGATAAATATTTCACAGTGGATAGAAAGAGACAGGACAGATAAAAATACAGAAGGTTCTGCTGGAAAACTTGGCAAAGCCAGTGAAAGAAAAGCAAGAGGCGGAGACTAGAACAGGGCGACTGCTGAGTGATCATTAGTCAATTAGTAAGTGCATCTATACAATCCTGGGTGCTCGTTAGTAGGTTAGTCTAATATACAATGTTACTTTGGTTAGTAAATTCTAGAAAATAAAAAACTGTTAGTAGGGGTTAGTAATATAGGAAAGCAAGGGGAAATTAGTAAATGAGAAAGGAAGGAAGGTTGAAACCCAGAATCCATTAAATCACCCGAAATAGTGTCACAATCAATTAAGACAGAAACTGCTACAAACAATGACGTGACCGGGGAGAAAGCAAAGACAGTACATGGGTAAGATGTGGACTGGACTAACACGGGAGAGGAATGAAATGTGAACATTAAGACATGGACTAAAAACCAACATCACAAAAATAATAAACCTAAAATGAACTAATCAAAACACACAGACCCACAGAACACAACACCGTCACACGTCATTAAGACCACATGGACAGCATAAAATAGTAAGAGAAACTTTATTTCGCGCTCTTCACAGCACGGAAGCACAGAGTACTTCACAATGGTAAAATTAATAAATTAAAACATCAATAAAATATAAACACACAGAAAGTTCACAGCATGAGCGCATAGAGTACTACACAGAGGTAAAATTAATAAAGAGAAACATGAATAAAATAAAAACTTACGGAAAATTCCCATTTAGGCAAAGCAAAGAGAAACACCGAAAGCTGGGAAAAAATCAAGAAAATTGGCTATGTACGACCGAAAGCCTGCCTGGACTGGTGTGTCTTTAGAAGTTTGTTGAACAGAAGTTCAGAGGACAACGCTCTCAGGTCCTGGGGGAGATCATTCCAGAGCCTTGGGGCCACTGCCCCAAAGGCTCTGTCACCCTTGGTTTTTTACCTGATCCAAGGCACTGCCAGGGGCAACTGGTCAGTCAACCTCAAACGTCGGCTAGGTGAGTATGGCTGGAGTAATTCTGAGATCTAAAGAGTTGTTTGACTATGGAGGGCTCGGTATGCAAAAACTTGACCTGGATTCAGCATTGTACTGGGAGCCAGTCAAGAGAGGCTAGGATTGGGGTCATGTGGGATGACGTTTTTGACCTGGTGAGTAATCTCGCTGCAGCAATGAAAATGAACCAGATAGTGTTTTCTGAGAATTATGATTAAGACAGAGGACAGAAATTTGACAAAAATATGGCATGGGTATTTCGGATATGACCTAGTCGGTATCCATGAAAAGCACTCTTACTTAGCTAAAATCACCTATCATGCTATATGCGACCGCAGTTACACTACTATGTTAATGACCAAAGTCTTTTTTTTTTATTTTTTTAAATCACTGGGCTGAGTGCCATTACCACCGACACTTGCCAGTCAGCTCTTACTCAGCAAACAAATATCAAAAGTGAATATATTTTTGTCACAAAGTTCTGTCAAAATTCTGAGAGAAAGGTCAGGACATTGATTAAGGTTCCCAATCAACTTCCCAATCAACTCAAGCACAAGTAATTCTCTTCCTGCCATTCAGCTCCATCGTTCAGCTCCAGGAAAATGAATACTTCCTGCTAAAATCACAAAGGATTATGGGCTCTGGCAGCTCAGTGTCCTAATCCTTAATTTTTTGGCCTTTGCCTGTAACCAGGAATGTCATTATTTGAGCGCTCTGTCCACAGTTGTCAAATTGCCTTGAGGCGGACTTTAACAGTCTCTGTGTTTCTGTATGAAGACACATCTAAGCTCATGGTTATCATGAGTTTAAGAGAGAATACAGACGGATGCAACTTCAAAGTGATCAGGTGGCTGCAAGATATTTCCTTCTTTTTTGTTCATAGATTGTATCATATCCCCCCTCCCATGAAAAGTGGCCGAATTTTATTTTCGTGTTCAACATAACTACCCTCTCTCTCATACAGGAGCAAAAACAAGCCCATGCTGTCCAACAAAATGCATCACCCACTACTTCTTTTGACAGTAATCCACCGAAAAACCCTACACACACTGAACAGGAGGATATTTTCAGCAAAGGCTGTACACAGACTGCTGGTGACCGTCCTTGTAGATGCAGTTATGGCACATTCTGCCAACTGTTACCCTCTCATTTCTTGTTAGTTAATAATGTGATGCACCAGCAACAGAAGCTTCCATTTCTAAATGTGTGGCCTTTGGGAAAGCATGAAGCGCCTGAATACTCCTGGTCAAAATAAACTAGTAGCATGTAGAGCATGTTTGGGGCAAGTGAATTTGAGCGGTCTGTTGATGATATACATACAAACATACAGGCAGCGCATTGAACTGACTATTAAGGGACTTCCGCTCAATGAATAAATCTAAAGAAATGGCCCAAGCCCAAAATAGTAAAATATGAAGCTTTTAACCTTTAGAACCCTGAGATTATTTTCACATAATTTTGTTCTCTCCAAGATGGAAAGATTTTAACAATGTGTAATATGCAAGAGTCTTACATCACTTTTTACAGAACAACCTGGCCAACATAATGACAAGTCACTGTCTCAATCTGAAGAAGAAACTTTTTCTTGTTTTCTTTTCGGCAGAAAAATATGATTGTACTTTGTATAGTGTCATGTTTCTTTTGAGAAACATTTTCCAATCAAAATATGACATCTGACAGAAAAAAAAGGAACTTGAATACAATGCAGCAACACTATCCTCCCTGCTGGCTGCTTATTTGGTCTGATTTTGTCCTCCACTGGATGAAGTGGCCTACAATCCTTCGCAAAAAATTCCTTAGGACCAACAAGAGAGCTGCCAGTTGAAACAACGAAAAGGATTATAAAACTGCTCTAAGAAGGAAATTTGACACAAAAAATAGCAAACGATGTTAGTTGTTTCAAGTCAACTGTGTCTGAAATTTGGTGCAAGTATAAACAAAATGAGAAGGTTATAAAAAGAAATCATATAGGTTGCTCATGGAAGACTTCAAAGGTCCAGGACAGGAAACTCAAAGCAATATGCCTTGAAAATAAAAAAATCCACATAAAATAGCAAATGAAAAACAAAAGGACACGCAGGAGTCAATATTCCTGACAGAACTGCAAGAAATTGGGTAAATGAATTCACAGAGATTTACATGCAAAGAAACCAAACATAAAACCAGGCCAAACACCTATGCAGAAGAAAGCAAGGTCACAGTGGGCTATAGAAAGGCAATCACAAAATTTATATATTTGCTATGAAGTAAAACAGCCAGATAAACATCCTCTCAGTGGGGATTCTATCATTTTTGCCAGGGGCTGCATGAAGTCCAAACAAAGCTCAGGGTGGCACTGACCACTCTTGTATTCTATGCATACCACACATTCCAATGCCAAAACGAGGCTGGACTGGCAAAACTAAGAACGATCGCGTCCCGATCAGCGTTTCACTGTAGTCTCCCGCAGTGTACTGGGGATACTAGATTGCCCGCTGATCTTATTTTCCATCATTTTCCAAAAGATTTTCTTCTTAAGGACAGATGAAGGGATGGAACTACAGGGGTTTTGTGATCGTGGTGCACATTTCCAGGGGTTTTATTTATCGATCAGGCCACAACTGAGAGTATAACATGCTGTTTATCAAATAACTGAATTGTGAAATTTAATTGAAAACCATTGTAAGTTCTGTAAGTGCCAGAATAGTAACAACATCATTTTGCTAACTTATGCTGTGGACAAGCCATCACTTTCGGGTTTGAACTTGCAAAGGTTTGTATTGATCACTGCGAAAAGTAATACAGTTAAGTGATGGAGAAAAATATGAAATAAATGCCAAATCACAGTTTTCTTCCACTGTCAAATGAGTGGCTAGCTTAAGTAACATTAACTTAGTTATGAGAGTGGCACTTAGCTAGCCTGCTACAATGCTACGCCATACCGTTTTAACCAACATTACACTTGGCATTCAGTTTGGCTAAATATTACCAGCATGACTTATCTTGGAGCAAATTTTTTTCTCACGCTCTCAGACAATGGAATATCTGCCAAAGTGATGTCTACCTAAGGTAATATCAAAAAATTTTCCTGAGTTGTGCCATGGAAAAAGTGCTTTAGTTCCACGATGAAAAAATATCTGGAACAAATGCCAAATCATGGTTCTCTTCTACGGGCAAGCGACTGCAAACACTATGTAAACAAAGCCAGCGATTTCAAGCCTCGCTTAGGAAAAAAATGAGTATTACTGACCTGAATTTTCGGTGGTCAATGTGAAGGGTTAACTTCACCACACAGAGGCGGCACATCCACAAATATGGCGACAGTTTGGCAGAGTTGTGTTTCATGCACAGAGCTGTGCCGCTCTGGCTCCAAGCGTCAACGCTGTTCACAAATCATTTAATCCAGAAATTCTTCAGAATTAGACAAACATAGCCTTTCCCTTTGATTTCTTGAAATGATTGAGCCTTGTGGGTAAATTTGCAGACAGCTTTTTATAGAAAGATGAGTTGAAAAATGACATCTTTTTAGCAAACAACTTTCTGATTTCAGGAAGCGAGCCTGTTAGCAGTATTCTCCGGCATTCTAATGGATAAATTGTCTTTCAACAGGGAGGTAACAGCGTCGCAGTGAAGCAGTTTTCCCTGAACAGTTCACTGCAGCAAAAGTTAACAAGCAAATGGTGGCACAGGTCTCAGGAGTGCATTTCTTTCATCCTTGCTCATTTTCTGGACAAGGATTTATTGTCCGGAACATCATAACTTCAATATTTTGCCATATGAGTCTTTGCCCCTTTTTTTCAATGTAAAGGGCAAGTTCTCAGTGTAGTATAGGTTTTTTGTATGTTTGGTGTATAGTGGATACCCCTTGTCTCCACTATAATTACTACTTCAGTGAGTCTAGTTGTGAAAATAGGAAGATGATTTTGCAGTTATAAATCAGGTTGTGCTCTGAAATGGCAGCTTTATTATTACTGAGTGACAGGGAAAACAGCTCGCCAGAGACCCATTTTTGTATAATTTTACAGAAGTCCATAATCCTTGTATTGACATTATTTTGTCATGATGGATGTACAGCCACCTGTCAGTTTTAGGTTGAGATAGAACTGCAACAGTCTACCGACGCAGTTAACATGTGTGTAATGCTGGTGTCCCAGACACTTACTGTGTAGCTCAGCTACTTGCCTGCATGCACAGACAGCATTATCACCATCATACTCACCTGCATGCACAGACAGCATTATCACCATCATACTCGCCTGCATGCACAGACAGCATTATCACCATAATACTCGCCTGCATGCACAGACAGCATTATCACTCACCTGCATGCACCTGCATACTCACCTGCATGCACAGACAGCATTATCACCATCATACTCACCTGCATGCACAGACAGCATTATCACCATCATACTCGCCTGCATGCACAGATAGCATTTTCACCATCATACTCACCTGCATGCACAGACAGCATTATCACCATCATACTCACCTGCATGCACAGACAGCATTATCACCATCATACTTGCCTGCATGCACAGACAGCATTATCACCATCATACTCGCCTGCATGCAGAGACAGCATTATCACCATCATACTCGCCTGCATGCACAGACAGCATTATCACCATTATACTCGACTGCATGCACAGACAGCATTATCACCATCATACTCGACTGCATGCACAGACAGCATTATCACCGTCATACTTGCCTGCATACACAGACAGCATTATCATCATCATACTCGCCTGCATGCACAGACAGCATTATCACCATCATACTTGCCTGCATGCACAGACAGCATTATCACCATCATACTCGACTGCATGCACGGACAGCATTATCACCATCATACTTGCCTGCATGCACAGACAGCATTATCACCAGAGGCGTACATTTGCTCTACGCAGACTACGCAGTTGCGTAGAGCCCCGAGGCAGAGGGGGGGCCCCTGCTGGGCTGCTTAATAATTACGTTTCAGTCTGTTGCTGGTTCGTTTTTTCCCCCACTGTCCTGACAACATGAAGCAGTATCAATTACTACTACTATTTCCGGTACATTTTCAAAATAAAACGTGTGGTGAATGATCGATAGTATAATAGAAAGTAAAATAGGCTCTTGTTTTGAAACGCGCACCGGCACCTTTGAGAGGAAAGAGGAACGCCAGGCAGCGCGCGGGGGAAGTGAGCGAACGTCGCGTCGGCAAAAAGTCGCTCTCATCCATCGTCCTCCTCAGTTAGCTGGTGAGTGGTAAATAGTAATAATAAAAATACATTTAAATGCTGCTGCTGCTGTTGCTGGTTGGCTGGTTGGCAAAGTTGCACTGCACAGTTTGCACTGTTTAGTCCCCCCAGGAATCTGCAGAGAAAAAGTGTTGATTCCGCGGAGAACATTCCTGATTCTGCGGAGAGCAATTCTTGATTCCGCGGCTTGAAAGTTGATTTTCCGCGGGCATTAAAAAAAACCTAAAATGACCAGTTATAAAGCAAATTTATGTAATAATGAAGCAAAAATTCTCTTATGAAATTATTTGCAATACCAAAACACTGCGAAACATTGTGGTTATAAAATAAGCAGCATCAACATTCTTTTTGTCCCTCTTGAGCAGATTTATTTGCATAACTTATAAAGTGCAAAACATTTCACCAAACTATGGGTGAACGAGGCTTAGTAACTGAACAAGTGCCAAAGATCAAAGTAAAGATTTAAACAAAGTGTACACTATTCACTGTATCCTCAGGATATTGTAATCGTTACTGCGTACCATAGACTGTATAAAAAGATGGATGAAGCCACCGTGATGTCACCCACTGGTTCGAAGATGAAGAAGTGAATCGAAGATCCGGAGAGGAACGTGGCTCTGGATCTGACCGTATCGGACGAGGACCAGAGGATAGCGACACCCCAGAGGCATATTCTGGCTTTATACTTTATTCTAGTTTATATGGGACCATAATTCACGAAAATGAATGTCATGATATATCGAAGGAGACCTGAAACTTGCTATAGCTAACATAAAATGATGTGGAAAAATCATTATTTAAATTAAAAATCAGGTCGGAAAGTAGGATCATTTTCTCATAGACTTCTATTGCATTGAACTTCTTTCTGCAACCACTGACGTCGCCATCTGCTGGCCATTAAATAGAATGCCATTCTATGGTACTTCCACATGGGCTTCTTTTTTCAAATCAGGGTGCTGCGTCCATCTTTTCATATAGTTTATGCTGCATACAGCGGAAAAAAATCAGTTTCCGTAACCGGCAGCACCAGCTGTGAGTCTTAGATCCCGTTTATCTGACCGCAAAATCTAGCGGCCGGGATGAAAAATACATGTAAAATATAAAATTCTGCACCTCGCCCTATATTCCGCGGACTGCTTTGATTTCCGCGGAGGGCTTTGAAATCTGCGGTAAATTCCGCGATCGCGGAATCGCGGATTCCTGGGGGGACTAACTGTTGCTATGTGGGCTGTGGCGTTGCATGGCTCTTTTTTGTCTTTTGTTGTGTTGTTTGTGCAAACATGTTTAGGGTCTTTATGGCAAAATGTAGGTGATATTTTATTTCATAATTTATCCCATCATGATAAATCAGTGATTTGTCATGATAGCACAAAATATGAAATAACATAATGACCTATTTGGATTTCAAACAGTGGTCCAGGGTTTCCAGGTGGACTGGTCCTCAGCTAATATGGAGAGTTGGTAACCAAATGAACCCTTACCCTAATTTAGCTCCTAGCATTAGCAATTTACATGTATATGCACATTCAATTTGCATTTATGCTCTCAGTATTTGAATTATTATTATTTGCAGATTATTGTTAAACTTCGTCAAATTCAAATGGTGATCTGTGGCTCAAATGAAAAAGGTTGAAAAGCTCTGACCTTGATAATGAGTTTGTAGATATGCATTTTTCATGAAAATGGCTGACATGAGAGACATCTTATCTGGCTAAAAGGTCTTTCTTCCTCTCCACTTGAAAACAATGAACAGTTCTCCTCCTTGTTACAAGTTACTGAAAGTATAGTTGCTAGTTCTGCTGTAGGTAGGTGTGTGTGTGCAAGTGTGTTGTCTATATTAGTGATATAAATAATACACAGGCTATTTCTGTTAAAACAAACTCTCATAACTAACTGAGCTGTTTTTGATTACAGTTGAGCCAAGTGAGCAGACAGGACAGGACGTGTATGATTAAACTTAAATTCAACTGCTCTTCTTCATTGTCTTGTCAAGTTCTTCTTAAATCATCACTATTTCAGAATATGTATTGAGCTGGGGGATGGCATTTTTAATTAAGACACCTGACCCAACACATAAAACACACAATTTGAAAGCATGAGAAAACAGCATAAAATACCGTAAAAACATCATTAAAAATCATTAAAAAAATTTTCCACGCGGGGGGGGGCCCCCTCCCCGACCTTTGTGGGGAGCCCCCTGAATATAATGTCCGCCCCTGATTATCACCATCATATAGTTTGTTGTGCCCCATCAGATAATTTGTCCTCAGCAGTGCACAGCCACAGAGCCACGCCAGGAGACCAAATTCAGAGTTGAGGCTATAACAGTAATTAATACTGGCAGATAATGGCAGTAGTATTCCAATGATACATGACTGCTGGCATAAATGATGCATGGGAGAGCACCAGAGTACTCTATGACACAGGGAGAACACTTTCGTAGGCAGGACCCATGCTGGCTGCCACTAAAACCCAGAAAAGTCCACATTGCAAGGGGAGGGTTCTCACCTCTTTCTCCCAGCCACAAATAAATATTGCGAGCATGTGTATTTGATGCACTCAGGAAGGGCCTATCAGGGTGCAGAGATTGTTATCTAGCAATAGTTTCTGAAAAGACCAGAAAATTAGTTACATTTTGTTTCTTTAAATAACAACCAATTCAGTTCAAAGTGAAAAAAATCAAACCAGGTTTGCAATCCTGTGCCATAAAACCAACATATAAGCAGAAAATGTAACAGACAATGCACATGTACGTGCAGTATGGTGGCGCCATGGCTAGCCCTGTAGCCTCACAGCAAGAAGTCTCCAGTTCAAATTTGGCCTGGGCAATGTTTGTGTTGGTTCACTCCAGTTTCCACCCACCCATGCTAGATTAATCAGAGACTGCATTTCTTGTGGGTATGAGTATGTGAGTGAATAGTGTGGGAGTCTTTTGATGGATTGGCGAGTTGTCCAGGGTGTGTTCTTGCCTTTTCCCATAGTTGGCTGGGATAGCCCCCAGCTCCCTTGATAAGGAAGAAGCGGTTTAGATAATGCATGAATGGGTGGTCTTTTGAAGCTTATGCAGCAGCAGCTGCAAGCAGACGTTGGCACAAATGAGGCTGATCAGTGATCATTAGCCCTGCTGTAAATGAGGTGGAAACTTTTAGACAGGTCTGCCTTGTCTTTTATGATGATTGAATATTGATTGCTAATCATGGAAATGCCAATGATCTGCTAAATGCACAAACAATTATGTGATGTCAATACATACAAATGTGTGGGGCCAGAAACAGATAGTTGTTTGTCAAGGCAAAGCATGGATGGAATCTGAGTGGAACAGTAGTTGTTTGAGCTGTTTTTTATGACAGCATCACATATGATGTGATATGTATCTCACTGCGCCCCCCCCCCCCCCCATTCGTTTCCACCCCTTCAAAATAATTTGCATACACCCGCTTTCCCGCCCCCTACGGAAAGTAATTGCAGCAGTGTTCGTGAAGTTCAAGGTGAAAGTCGAAAGTGAAGTTCAAGTCGCGTACCGAGGTGTGCTCCTCCAGGCTGTGGAAGCAGTGTGCAAACATTTCATTACCTTCCAACCGAAAGAACTGCACGAGATGCTTGGCTGCTGTTCATTTTTAATCGGATTCCCACGACATTCAACCACAGGCTGTTACTTTGCCCAGCCCATTTCACCTCTGACAGTTTTACAAACCTGGCACAATTTCAAGCCGGCTTCTCACAGCGTTTGGTGCTACATAGCAGAGCAGTTCCAACTTTGCGTCTTCCGCAACAATCAATACAAACTGTATCACGTTGTTGTTAGATTGTTCTTAAACGTTAAAAATAGAATATATTTGATCTCCTTGTCTGGGCATTGTTTCCCAAACTTTTTTCTCTCACGGCACACTGTTTACTATGAAAAAATCTCACGGCACTCCACTTTGATATTATAGCGTTCCATAGCGTTTCGCTCGTGACACCTACCCCGCTGCGCGACCAAGTGACAAGACAACCACTCCAGCTTTCCAACCAGGTTTCAGGCTTTCATGTAATCATAAAATAAATGAGTCTACACAGTCTTTCCATTTCAGCCCCTCTTCTCCAGATACTCAGATGTCACTCGAAACACTTCCTCACCAGTAGTTTTCTCCGGCAAAATTCGATTAATAAAGTAATTTTCTTTAATCGTCTCCCCATCGACATATCTGACATTGGCCAGTAATTGTGCATGTCCACTGACATCAGTTGTTTCATCCAGCTGCAGCGCAAATTTCCCACTCCCTTTTATTTTCTCCATTACGACGTCCCTTATATCTGCTGACATTTCTAGTATTTGTCTGCCAACTGTATTGTTTGAGAGAGGAACCTTGGATATTTCATTGGCAGCATTTAGACCCAACATGGTCTTGACAATAGCTTCGCATGCTGGCAGGATAAGAGATTCGATGTCTTTGATTTTGCTACTCGATCTGCGACGAGATAGCTACCTTCTAATGCTTTTTCTGACACTGTAGTGGTTTTCATCATGAAGCTAGCTTGTTTTTTCGTCTGGCTTCTCAACCGCATGAAATATTCAGTTTTTTTTTTATTCGGAGAGAAGGGTGTTTGGTTGAAAGGTGTCTTTTTAATTTATTTGGCACCATAGCTTCGTTCTCCAGCTTTTCGCCACAAGTAAGTCACAGTGGTATTGGGGTAGCGGGATCTCCGGTGAATGTAAACCCTTAAGTCAGATATTCCTCCCTGTAAAGTCTGCTCACCATTTTGATTTTCTTTCTCTGGCCAGCGCAGCAAGAGTGAGGTGGTTCAGGGTCTTAGTCGGACGGCCTTTTCGAGGTTTTGGTTAGGAATTTATCCATTTTTAATGTTTCGCTTCAACTAGCCTACACTGCTGTTTTAGCTGAGTTTTCCCGGGAAATGTTTAATTTTTTGAGTTAGACGATGTGTGATTGGCCAGTCACGTGAAGTAGAATACATGATGCGGAAATATCGAGAAGGAATTTTAAATTGGCATGATAATAAACTGAATTGAATGAATTGATAATTACATGAATTGTTATTTTTATATCATGTAAGTTTAGCCATTTTATATTCTTATGCTATCAGGAAAAAAACAGTATGTGGGTTTTCTCGCAGCACACCTAGGAAGCTCTGCCGCGGCACACAGTTTGGGAAACACTAGCCAATGTCGTGTGACATGATCATCACTCAACAACAGCTTTGAAACGAAATCTGAAATAAATCCCGGAAGATTGTTGTTGCCAATGATCCTGCCATGCTCACATTAAGACGGTGGGAGGTCGGCATCTGCGCCTTTAGTTTCTGAAGATGTTTCGCCTGGTGCGTCAAACATCAAAACATGTGGGTCTAGTGCATTTTTTAGGATTATTCGCCGTAGTCCGCAATTATTCAATGAATGCCTATGAATGAAATTCTCACGCGGAATTAAAATCCTTGTGCCTTGAAGTTTCAGTTTCACTTGCGTAAAGGTGAATTTCACCGCAAGTAACATGGAAAGAGATTATGACTTGCTTCGCTTTGGGCAGCAAAGCCAGACAATCAGCGTCAAGTGCTTGCATGTCATAATGAGGTTGCCAGTTAAGCCTGAAAGGTCGCCAAATAGGTGCAAAACAACGCGTTCAAAATCCCCCACCCTAACATGACTTTTTGAGAGAGGTTTATAGGAAGCTTCTGAGGCATTACAGACCAAACCTAAATTTAGTGGTGTATGTGTCACTTCACTGAACAAGGATAAATACCCGGTTCAACCATTCTAGTTCACCTTTAAATAGTGACATATCCTTGTGCATCTATTTCATGATGAGTGATTTAGGTGGAAAATCCCTCTTCCTGTTCATAAAATTAATTGCAAAATGGGGGGGTGGGAGGGAGAAAGGATTTTCCAATTCTTTGTGTCTGATATTGTCCGGCCAATTTTACCAAATTTCTTTCCTTCTGATGCAGTCAAACAAAAATTAAATACATGAGTGCATAATCCAATAATAAATAGCCTCAATAAAAACGTGAACATGTAGAGTTCAGCAGCAACATTGAATTGGCTTGGCTGTAATGCAAGCAGCCAAGTTGCCACAGGTGCTCACTTTCATGAAGACCAATCAGTATACTCTTCCGTCTGTCACTTTTTCCAGGCAGAAAAGAGTGAATGGCAGTATATAGAGACACCCTCATACCCAGGCACTGGAGAGAAACAACAGTTGAATTTTCATCGTAAGAATGTGACTACATGAGGCCTCCATATCAGATCACTAACAGTTATTGCATTGTGCTCAATAAATGAATTCATAAATAAAAGAATAGTTGTCATTTTCACAGAATTCTGGAAAACTATCCTCAATCAAATAATGACAGTGTTGCATTACTGTGTCATGATATTCTTCCTGCTGGTCAAGTAAAATCATGCATAAGTTGAATGTGCATTGGGGCTCGCTAGAATTGAACAGAAACAGGAGAGAAACTTTTTTCCAGTTTTGCCAACCATGTGACCTTCATTTTCTGATCTGCACTGAACTGACCTCAGCAGTAATGGTTGCCGGTGGCGAGAGGCAAAGGCTGAAGGCACAGGCTGTCAATCACAAGCTGTGTCCCAAGCCCTCAACAAGCCTCAAGCAAGCTATAGAAAGCATTTAGGGTGCATGATGGCAATAAAACCAGCGCTTATACCCCCAATGGGTGCAATAGTCTTGACAAGGCAAAGGTCACATAGCAATCAGTCAATTTGCTCCATTTAATATGGTTCTCTGATGGTGCTGCACATGGCATGAAGCAAAAAAAACTAAGGGAGCCACAGAAAGTTTATACAACAATTCCCTATCACAACACAGAAGTAAGTTCTTGGTTATTAGCACAGTTCAGGACAACTGCCTCTTTTAACTGGACCTTAGGCCATTAAAGCTCACAAGCCGTTGTTGTGTCAGACAGCTGGACATCTGACAAGGGACAGGGGTCACCTGTGCGTGATGAGGTGATGCCAACCCTCCCAGTTTAATCCTTGAGTGAAATCATGTCCAGCTGTCCACCCCTGCAATGCTGGCAGCAGTTGACACTGCTATCATTCACATTAGATAACCGAGACCACGCAGGCACAGTGGAACTGAGTTTTAATGAGATAATCCACCTCTAAAAGCCCTTGTGTATTTTTATGCTATTTAGTCTCAATTTGAAATGCTAATGTCACTGTTAAGGACTGGGTGATGTAAATGAGTGACATAAATTACAGAAGGAGAATTCCTGAGATGGGTTTTCTATTTAAAGAATGGAAAATGATAACAATAATAATGAAGAAGAGGAAGAATCCTCAAACTCAACCCATGTGCCACATTTAAAATAAAAACAAATAATGGCCAAAAAGAAGGAAAAAATAAGGAAAAGCAGGATATAATTGATCAGCGGATTTGCCCCAGACAAAGCTGAATAAGACATGCGACATGATAGGAGAACAAACACAGCATGTGTGAAACTGTGATTGTGAGGACGCTAGCTGCAACCACTGCTTTCATATGGAGTGAGTGATTTTTGCCAACATTTCTGATCAAGGCAGAGGTCACAAGTCAGACTCAAAAAGATCTCAAAGAAAGGCTTCTCAATAACAGTCACATACACTGAGGCTCATTTACTTCGCATGATACAAACCCTCACATCCATCTGTGACACAGTGTCTGGTTGTGCTGTGCCTTGCAGCTCTGCTGTCCACAATCAGCCCCGGAAAAGCCTGGATCTGATGTCAGACCATGCAACCATTCAATTGCAGGACACAATATACCCACCAACGCTGCCTATTCAGTCTATTGTTTTCCTAGTTGCAGTTTTAAAAAGGTGATCATTAGCTAATTACTACATATTCAGAATTTCAATTCAACTGAAATAAGTTGTGGGATCATGTTGCCCTTTCTTGTATAATCAAATGTAAGATGATGAACAAACTGATGGCTTTACTTAAGAAGAATGAGGGATGATTGTACTATGGAAATGAGGGAAAATCACAGCTTTCCCTCAGAAAATGTGACTTATTAATACACACCCATCAGCCATAATCATTATGATTACTGATAGGTGAAATGAGCAACATTGATTATCTTTTTTCCAATGGCACCTGTAAGTGGGTGGGAAATATTAGACAGGAAGTGAACATTTTGTCCTCAAAGCTGATGTGTTGGAAGCAGAAGAAATGGGCTGGCATAGGGGTGTGAGCGGCTTTGACATGGGCCAAATAGTGATGGCTGGACAACAGGGTCAGAGCATCTCCAAAACTTGTGGGGTGTTTCTGGTCTGAAATGCTCATTACCAACCAAAAGTGGTCCAAGGAAGGAAAACCAGCGAACCGGCGAGGTTTGTCGGTGGCCAAGGCTCATTGATGCGCGTGGGGAGCGAAGGCTGGTCCAACTTGTCCGATCCAACAGAGAAGCTGCTGTAGCTCAAATGGCTGACAAGTTCATGCCGACTCTGATAGAAGGTGTCAGAACAAACAGTGCATTGCAGTTTGCTGCATATGGGGCCGCAAAGTTCACCGCGGAAATAGGCCTCTTCCAGCAGGATAATGCACCCTGCCACACTGCAAAAATGGTTCAGGAATGGGTTGAGGTACACAACGAGTTCAAGGTGTTGACTCGGCCACCAAATTTCCCAGATCTTGTTGCAATCAAGCATTTGGGGGATGCTCTTCATAAGTCCAATCTGCTGCCAAACCTCTTGGTGACTGATACCACAGCACACCATCAGAGGTCTATTGCAGTCCATGCCTTGACAGGTTAGCGGAATTTTGGTGGTCATAATGTTATGGCTGATCATTGTATAAAGAGCCTGTCTTTTCTCCCTCCTGTAGACATTTCAAAAAAAGGTTTTATATCAGGAATGTACACCAAATTGATAAAATGGCAGTAAAACCTGGGAACCTATTATCATGCTGCCGTCAGGAGTCAATGCCCTTTCTCCCCTACCTCCCCAGCCCCCAAAATGATTGAATTACACTGTCTGTTGCGTGACATGAAACAGCATTTAAACATGTACAGAAGATGGCTGCCTGCATCTGACCTGTAGGTCATCCAGAAAATTCGTAGCCTGGGAAAACATTAATGCTTCACAATGCTGTTTTTGGTTACTACGGCTTCCTGTACAATGGGCTCACATCTGCTGTCAAATTGGCTGGGGCTCTAACAAAATGTCTGTACGTTTGCCCTCAAAGTATCAAGAAAAGTGGTTGGCTCAGGTATCTTAATTGGCCAACTGACTGACACTGCAGTTGTTGCGAGTGGAAGACTATGTGTACTGCATGGTTGACAATCAGCCAATTACCTTCTGGCAGCTTGGACCGTTCCTTGTATCTATCCAGAACCTTTTATCCAACCTCCATAAAAGCAGTTTTAGAGCAGTGAAAACAGTTTGTTTGCCTTTAAGAATAATTTTGAATTTTTTTTTGTTTTTTTATTTAAGGTGACATTGCGCAGTCCCCTGAATGAAAATAAGCAGTAAAGAATTGAGAAAACTTCCTGAAATCTCTTCCAGTCGTCAAATGCGCATTTAGTAAAACTGATCCATTTATTAATTGCATAGAAAAAAACTGTTGGATATCAGCACCATTCTCGATTAACAGAATTAAGGAACCGTCACAGAAATATGAAAGAATTCATTATATACCACAGTTGAACAAAATGGAAACACCAAAATAAATTATGAATATTAAAATTGAAGAGAGACTATTAATAGGGGTTCCAGTTTTCTTCTCCCTATAGCAGGTTATGCAGATCTGTGCTGTTGCCTTGGATACCAGTGGCTTTGAATGGCAACCCAGCCATAAATATCAGCCTTGTGAACTCGCAGTGAGCAGTTTGAGACTGGATACCACCGAGGTGTTGATTCAATTTTGTGGTTAAAAAAAAAAAAAGTGAGACCGTGGTTGTAATCTCTCCTTAAACCGGATGAATGCCAGTATTTTTGAAAGCAGCTCCAAATAAGCCATTGTTTAGAAAAAAAGAAAATTGGAATTTAAATAAAAGCTGAAAAAAAAGATGCATAGCTTAAGATAATGGGGCGGCACCGGGGGTGGCCAATCAGATTCCAGGGGTGGCCCATGCCACCTTAAGCCACACTTTGGCCATGCCCCTGCTGATGGTGCTTTTTGAAATCTGGTAACCCCAAAATTCCACCAAGGCCTGCAATTTCTTCACAGTGGGCATTTTGATGCTTAGCTTACCATCCTCCACATTATCCTGAGGGGCAAAATACAGTTGCCCCCTGTACCCTTGAGCTTGTCAACACTTCCCAATCTTTGCATTTTTAAAAAATGCATAAAAAAAATAATTGCCCTGACTGTGCTCAGTGGGAAATTCAATCATTTGTGAATCTTCCTATAGCCATTACCAGATGTATGAAGGTCCATGACCATCTGCCTCTTTTGAGCTGACAATTTTCTTTTCTTCATGGTGTTGATGACAAAAGGATATTGCATTCTTATACTTTAGTGAAACAGGAAGTGATGGCTCAGCATAGGTCCTTAACACTAAGATAAAACTTAAATAAGCAGAATTTAATTTTTGTAGATGTTATTTACAATAATTTTTCAGGGTGCCATGAATTGAGAAACCTTGATTAGGAAGAAACATATTTTTAATTAAATCTGTAAATGATTTCGGTTGGTTCCACTGGAACATCAATATCGGACAGTATTTTTCACATGTTGGTATTTAGTTTCCTCTCTCTCTCTCTCACCTGTGAAGGCTTGCATAAAAAAAAATTGTGGAATACTTTAAAAAACAATGTTCCTCAACGTCAAATTGCAAAGGCTTTTGAGGTCTCATCATCGACAGCGCATAACATCATCAAAAGATTCAGAGAAACTGGAAAAATCTCTGTGCGTAAGGGAGAAGGCCGAAGACCTTTACTGGATGGCCGTGATCTTCGGACCCTCAGATGCCACTGCATCACTCACCAGCATGATTCTGTCATTAACATTACTAAATGTGCCCAGGAATACTTCAAGAAACCACTGTTTGAAACAGTCCACTGTGCCATCCACAGATGCCACGTAAAACTCTATAATGCAAGAAGGAAGCCATTGTTGAGCATGATCCAGAAGCGCCACCGTGTTCTGTGGGCCAAGGCTCACTTAAAATGGACTGTAGCAAAGTTTCCTGTGGTCAGACGAGTCCAAATTTGACATTCTTGTCGAAAATCATGGGCGTTGTGTCCTCTGGGGTAAAGAGGAGAAAGACCACCCCTCCTGTTATCAGCATTCAGTTCAAAAGCCAGCATCTCTGATGGTATGGGGATGCATTAGTGCATATGGTGTGGGACACTCGCATGTTTTGAAAATTTTTTAACTGAATGCTGAAAGTTATATATTAAGGTTTAAGAGCAACATATGCTCCCCTCCAGATGAAATCTATTCCAGGGAAGGCCTTTTGTATTTCAGCAGGACAATGCAAAACCATCTAATGCATCTATTACAATAGCATGGCTTCGTAGTGGCAGAGTCTGTGTGCTGAAGTGGCCTGATCTTTCACCGATTGAGAATATTTGGCGCATGATGAAAACCAACGTCTGTCAAATCCAAAACTCTCCAGCAGCTAGAAGCCTGTATTAAACAAGAGTGGGATCAAATTCCAATGGCTAAACTCAAGAAACTTCCCGTCCCAACTTTTTTGAGACCAGTAAAAGCCATCAAATTTGAAACAAGCTCATTTTGTGGATAAAATTGTAAAATTTCTCACTTTCAACATTTGCTATGTTATCCCTGTTCTATTGTGAATAAGATATTGGCTGGTGTGATTTGAAAGTCATTGCGTTTTGATATTATTCACAATTAAGACTTTGTCTTTGTCTTGATTGGGGTTTTGTGTATATATATATATATAGACACACACACACACACACACACACACACACACACAGAGTTGTATGCAAACGTTTGGGCACCCCAGATCAAACTTTCTGTTACTGTGAATAGCTAAGCGAGTAAAAGATGACTCCTCTCCAAAAGTAGTCCATGAAGTTAAATCCATGAAGTTAAAGAGGACACAATTTCATAATTTTCTGAACAAGCTTACTTTTTAATTTCCATCCTTTTACAGTTTCAAAATAGCACAAAAGGAAAAGGGTCCAAAGCAAAAGTTTGGGCACCCTGCATGGTCAGCTCTTAGTAACTCTCCCTTTGGCAAGTATCACAGCTTGTAAACTTGTAAATACTTTTTGGAGCCAGCCAAGAGTTTTTAAATTCTGGTTTTGGGGATTTTGTCCATTATTCTTTGCCAGAGGCTTCAAGGTCTGTGAGATTCTTTAGCTGCCTTGCATGCACTGCTCTTTTGAGGTCCATCCACAGATTTTCAATGATGTTGAGGTGGGTAACCTTGAGGGCTATGGTGAAACCAGCAACTCACACCTCTTGAGGTAGTCAGTTGTGGATTTTGGAGTGTGTTTAGGGTCATTGTCCTGTTGTGGAAGTAGTCCTCTTTTCATCCTCAGCTTTTTTGCAGATGGTGTGATGTTTGCTTTCAGAATTAGCTGTAATTTAATTGAATCCACTCTTCCCCGTGCCACTGGCTGCAACACAACCCTAAAGCAAGATTGATCCAACCACATGCTTGACAGTTGGAGAGGTGTTCTTTTCATTCCACATGCTTTTTTCTCCAAACATACCTCTGCTCTTTGCAGCCAATGAGTTCTATTTTAACTTCATCTGTTCACATGACTTGTTTCTGAAATACACCTGTCTTGTTCAAATGTTCCTTAGTAACCATCTGATGCTGAATTTCATGGTGAGGATGCAAGAAAGGTTTCCCTCTCGTGGCTCTTCCACGAAGGTCATATTTGACCAAGTGTTGCTGAACCGTAGGGCAGTTGCTAAATCTTGCTGAAAGTCTTTTATTACCAAACGGGTGTTATGATTTACCTTTCTCGCAATTCGATGAGCGAGTTTTCTCTTCCAGACCTCAACTTGACCTTTCACTGTTTCTGACTGCCATTTCTCCATTATATTATGAACTGAGGAAATCTCAACCTACAAATGTTTTGCTATCTTCTTATAGCCTTCTCCTGCTTTGTGGGCATTAATTATTTTCATTTTCAGAGAGCAAGACTGCTGCTTAAAGGACCGTGTGTTTTCTGATTATTGGGCCAAGGTTAGAGGAGTCTGCGTATTTAAAAACTTTGAAATTTGCATCACCTGGCCTTCTTTAAGGATGGTTGTGAACAAGCCATAGCCCTAAAAAGCTAAATATGGTCTGAGACTATGTCAAAGTTACTTAAGAGCTCAAATCTTTTGAGATGCCCAAACTTTTGCATGGTGCTCATTTCCTTTTTTTCACTCTAGAATTATACAGAACAAAAGTAATATACTAATACTGGTTAAAATTTTAAAATGAGTCTTTTATCTTTAAAGTTATGCCATTCAGGGATCATTTCATCTTCTACTTACTTAACTATTCTCAATAACAGAAATTTTGATCAAGGGCGCACAAATTTTTGCATACAACTGTGTGTGTGTGTGTGTGTGTGTATATATATATATATATATATATATATATATATATATATATATATATTTTTTTTTACATTTTTTTCGATTATTGTTTGTGCATTGCCATTCAGGGGTGGCTGTTATTGGAACCCACTGTATGTGTATGTGATTATACAGCGCCCTCAATAATTATTGGCATCCCTGTTTCAGATGTGTTCTTTAGCTTCTAATAAATTCAGTTTTATTCTAAATAATATAGATCCTCGATGAAAAAAAGAGGAAAATCCAACCTTTAATTTAAGTGCATTTATTCAGTGGGAAAAAATCCCACATTAAGAAATAATTATTTTACATCAAATCATGTGTGCCACAATTATTAGCACCCCTGATGTTAATACTTTGTACAACCCCCTTTTGCGAATAAAACAGCGCCTAATCTTCTCCTATAATGTTCCACAAGATGGGAGAATACAGAAAGAGGGATCTTCGACCAAACTCTCTAAATCATCCAGCGACCTGGGTCCTCTCCTCTGCACTTTCCTCTTCAGCTCACTACACAGGTTTTCAATGGGGTTGAGGTCTGGGGACTGAGATGGCCATAGGAGGAGCTTGATTCTGTGTCTGGTGAACCATTTCTGTGATTGTGTGTAAGAAAAGGTTTTTTCCGTGCATGCCTCCCAAACAGCTTGTTGGCATGTAGATAGCGCCTGATGGTTGTTTTGGAGATTTTGTGACCCCAAGATGCAACCATTTGTTGAAATTCTTTATCAGTGAGCTTTGGAGAACTTTTTATTTCTCTTACCATCCTCCTCACTGTGCGTGGTGGCAAAATAACCTTGCGTCCTCGTCCAGGCTTGTTTACCACTGTTCCAGTTGTTTTAAACTTCTTAATGATTCCTCTGACAGTAGATATGGGCAGGTGCAGGTGAGTGGCTATTTTCTTGTAGCCATTGCCTGACTTGTGAAGGTCGACACACATCTGCCTTACTTGAATGGTGTGTTCCTTTGTCTTTCCCATGTTGAAGAGTGGAAAAGAGAAATTGCCTCTGTGTCACATCATATTTATACCCCAGGGAAACAGGAAGTGATGAATTACTAATTAAATGTTCCTAGATACTCTGATCAACTTTGTAAACTACTGTAGAAATGACAGAAATACTTCAATTACATTTATTTCCTAGGAATTGTGAGGGGGGCCAATAATTGTGGAACAGGTGATTTTAAGAAAAATAATTACTTCTTAAACAGGGATTTTTTTCCCCCCTTAAAATTCACTTGAGTTGAAGGTTAAATTTTTCTACTATTTTCAGTGTGAGAGTATTCTTCTGCTATAAAAAATGAATTTATTTTAAGGCTTTTAACACAACTTAACCAAGGGTGCCAATAATTATAGAGGGCGCTGTATATACATATTGTCCACATATTACTTACTCAAAAAAAGAAATATAAGTGCAAATACATACTGTTGTTCAAAGCAATGTTCGCAATGAAAAAGCATGCCGTAAAACAGCAGCATGGAAATTGCCTTTTACTCTGCAGTTGAAACATGCCTGAATACACATCACTAATGCTGTTGACTGTTTTTCTCATTGGATGATGGAAGTGGAAAAGCACTTAAGTTGTGACCCATCATTACTGACCCGGGGAAATCCTGAACAAGCCGTGTGTAGCGATCAATACGCAGAATTTGGCCTCACAATGAGTCGCCTGACAGGTGGGCAAGCCCCAGGCTGTAAAAATAACCTGCAGCTGAAAGAAGATAAAATGGTGACATTAAGAGGCAGGCGAACTTAAGCAGCTGATAAAAAATCCATTGTTCAATTTATTTCTGTTATTCTGCGGAGATGGATTTTTTTTTTCCTGTCCCACTTACTGGATTAGAATTTTAGGTTTTTTTGCTGGTGAAACATTGAGCCGATGTGAGGCGCACCTTACCTGCTCTGCTGCTGGCGCTAGGCCAATTCTCAGCGGCACCATGTCTCACCATTGTGTTAGCAGTCTTTGTTCTGGATTCCCCAAACACATTTGATGCTACATAATCGAAACTAAGAGAAAAAGAGAAGAAGAGGATCACTCTTTACTGTCCTACTTTCACAGCACAGAGTGACCACCTCCATTTCTTCCCCCTTCGTAGGGCAGAGATTTGCATTTGACCTGCTCCAAACACAGTTTATCATGATGTTGGATGAGTCAGTAAGCTGGAAAACTGCTTTGACTGAGACGAGGAACAGCAATATTTTACTGAAAACATTTTGATATGCCATGGTTTCAATCAGTGCAGGTATCCAGTTATCTCAGCAGTCCCTCTTTGGGGTACAGGACCCAGCTATGGAATGTTTGCTTGCTTATTTATTTATGTTTTTTTTTTTTTAAATTAAAGCATTCATCCCAGATGCAGTCTTTACCAGTCATAGTTCTCCAGGGATGCAGCCGAATGAAATGTTCATGACATAAAAGGGAAAAATCCACCATCAAACACTGAAGACCTGGCTCTGTCCACAGCTCTTCATCATAACAACTGGAAATGAACTTAATTTACTGCTTATGACAACTTTGCACTGGAATTTGCTGGAACAAGGTGTAGTCTTAAAATACATTGAGATGAAATTGACTAAAACAGAGAGGAAGGTATAACTATTGCCATCAATGGTGGGAAACTAATATGGCAAATACAGTGGCTCTGACTTATTGAGTCAAACAAAGCAAAGCATGACAAATTGGAGAGAGTGCCTAGGGCTTTGATTCTATTCCACTGTCTCCGAGGTTTGTGGCTACACTTAATGTTTCTTTTGAAGTCTGAGAAAACGGCGCTGATATGAAGCCATTCAATCTTCTTCACCTCCCTCTGTCCTTTTTGATTTGGTTATGGCTCTACCCCAGTATTAAATATGTGGGCAGAGGTGACAGTAATGTGCCTTGGCCATGATCAAATTCCAAAAAGGACCATTTCTGTGAAATGACGATGAATGCAATACATCACTGTTACTGGTTGATATTAAAGTGTGCTTTAAAGGTAATTGAGAGGTGCCTTCCGTTAACTGCTGCTAGTTGGTAGGAGGCTGGGAGGAGTGTGTGTGGAGTGAGGGAACAGGACAAAGAATACAATTTCCTGCATTTCTGAAATGGGTCAACAGGGTGAGAGTGCTGATATTGATAAGCCACCAAAAAACTTCCAAAGTTATGGGTTTTGAATTAAAAATAAGTTCCAGGAATTAAGCACTTTTTGAAATGTTACAAGGAAATCAGGAGGGTAGACTTATTGCCATGTAATGTTAAGGCCCTGTCACAATTGTGCGTATCCTGATTCCACATGATTTGCGCATTGACATTTCTTTCATACGCAGTCGTATGCACAATACGCACCTCATATGTATCTCAATCATTTTGTCTAAGTTTAATGTACGCCGGCATGCGTACAGTAAGGCCCAGTACGCCTAACAGTTTTGGGCGCAAAACTATGCTGCTTACGCTGTTATGCAGGTCATAAGTTATAAATACGCAGTGCAGCGGTCCCGCATCGGTTGAGCGCAAAGCGAGTACGCTATGTGTTCGTGGGGGATAAGCAGTTCATACCTAGTAATATGCTGATCTCCCGGCACCAGCTATGAGCCGCATATATTGGACGTATACATACTGCACAAATTAGTTCCATTCATCCAGCGCATTGTACTTATTTGTAACTTAGGACAAACGCACAGATTGTGTACAGATAGCGTACTTGCCAAACATCCAGGGTACACTTGAGATTTGGTATAAATATGATGCTCCTCTAGACTCCAGGGTGAACACACCTCCTGAAAGTTGATGTTCACGCTATGGAATCTGCACAGATAATGAAAACAGCGGGAAGCATCCGCTTTTTTAATAAATACGAATAAGCTTTGCATTCGTCGGAAGTGCGTCTGGCATGCGGTTGGCATAAGTTGGGTGCGTCCGGAATACTCTCGGCATGTGCACTAACTACGCAGCTATTCGCAGCAAGAAAAATAGTGTTACACACCTCATACGCAATGGATGCGCAGAATTCGTTATTTATGTGTTAGATGTGCTTAACATGTAAGTAAAAGTAATAGAAAAATTTCACAACTTTGAGCATACGGCTGCGTATTGGAAAATTTTTATTAGGAACTCATAAGGACTTGATATACGCAAAAGTGTAGAAAAAAGAACAAAAGTCTGTACACTGTTTAGATAGCTCCCCAAGTGAGTTTAGTATCCACAACGTTTTGGCCGACGTGGCCTTCGTCAGGTGCACTTCCAAACGTGACAGGGGTGCAGGTAGGGGTTTATATACAAAGGAAAATGGGGCAAACCAAAACAGGGTCAAATTACAGTTGGTACAGCCAAGACCTCTTGAAAACAAAAAAAATTTTTTTATAATAATAAATTTCCTAATAATGACTGATCAAGCCCCATAATGCCCACAATTCCAAACACCACAAGTGATATAAACCAGAAAAAATGTCAATAGTACAAAGTATATTCAACAGTAGTTATTTCTATAAACATTGCCTAAAACAAAGGATACAGTGGCAATGTCAGGAATGTATACATCCATATATTAGGTACGCATGTTGGGAAATATGCATAAAGTAAGATTCAAAATTTGAACAGAAACTCAAAGACAAAGTCGTCATGAGTCGTAATCATAAAAATGGTTTGATATCAAACTCCTTATTCAAACCAAGCGGGGCCATCGTATTCAGTGCATAGATATAGCAGGTCTCTCATTGTAAAAGTATTTTTTCATAGTCTCCACCCCGAGGTGGTCGATTTAATTTTTCAATCCCTATATACCATAGGGCACTGACATTGTGCCCTGCCCTGCGGCTACGGGATTGCGCTTGTCACCACTCCAAATACTGTTCCGGTGCTCACAAATGTGTGCGCGTAATTGTCTGCAGGTTTTATCTACATAGCTCAGGCCGCAAGGATATTTGATAAGGTAAACAACATGTGTGCTATTCCGGGTGATTACGCCGCAAACTCTTTCCTCTGTGGGGATGCGTGTATGTCTTGCTTCGGATGGTATAGCCACATTGTACACAATTGCCACATTTGAAATTGCCTTCAGATACTCTTCCAAAAAAGAAACTATACATTGTTGTTAGCATCAATTTATTATACATGAAATGTTTTGACAAATGTGGAAAACATATTGATTACACTTTCTTTTCAATAATTCAATATTTGTATAGTTTCTTTTTTTGAAGAGTATAAAATGTTAAGAAAGGGGTCTCTCCTTTCCAGGGTATAAGACCTCACTAAAAGATCTTTAAGGTTGGGAGGTCACTTATACACAATGGAAGGGGGTTCTTTAAATACATGTTTTAGTTTAGGGTCTGATTCAATAATACGCCAATACATGCAAACAACCTTAGCAAACTCAAAGCCAGTGGGAGAGTATTTGGTAAAGCATGAAACAGTATGATCCTTGTGAACTTTGGGTTTGGACTGTAGGCACTCCTCCTGTGTCATATTGTTAAAGTGATTAGCAGCCTGTTCGATCCGTTCATTCTTATACCCCCTGTCACGGAATCTCTTCGTGAGATCAGACGATTGCCTCTGATAAAGAGGGTTCGAGCTGCAGATTCTCCTGGCTCGGTGAAACTGACTGATCGGTAGGCTTTTTTTCAAATGAGTGGGGTGGGAACTGTCACCACACAGCAATGTGTTCCTGTCCGTAGGCTTATACGGAACAGGTCGGTAGAGATGGATTCACCTTGTTTAATGACCAGCACATCTAGAAAACTAATGCTGTGGATGTGGATTGGCTGAATTAGATGTGGATTGGCTGAGTCAAGATATTGATGAAACATCATTAAAGATGCTTCATTTCCTGTCCAAATTACAAACAAGTCATCAATATTCCTCTGGTATAACAGGATGTTGGAGACAAAGACGTTAACATCAGGATTACAGACATATTGGTTTTCGAAGTATCCCATATACAGATTAGCATAATTGGGTCCCATAGTGCTTCCGATTGCTGTCCCCTTTGTTTGTAAATAAAATTGGTTTTTAAAAAAGAAATAATTTGTGGTCAATACCATCTCAGTAAGGTCAGAAATGCATGCCGTACTAGGCTTATCCATATATGGCCTCATATTCAAAAAAAGTGGTAACAGCCTCAATACCACCCCCATGGGGAATATTAGTATAGAGACTAGAGACTAGACTACATCCATGGTCACAAGAATACATTCATTGGGTAACTGCAGGGCCGCTGACAGCCTTGGCCGGGCCCGGGACAAAATACTCTGAATGGGCCCCGCCCCCACCTACTCACCCCAACCACCGGTCCATAGACTGTATATTAATTTGGACGAAGCAACCGTGACGTCACCCATTAGTTTCAGCACACCAAAAAGGAAGCCTTGATTTTGGCAATTTGAATTGTGCCATGTTGTCACTTTGAAACCGGATGTGATTTCTATTGGACGAGAGTGAGAATCAAGATCCGGGGAGGGACGTGAGAGGTGGATCTGACCGTATCGGACAAGGACCAGAGGATAGCCACGCCTCTAGAGCATATTCTGACTTTATTCTTTATTCTCGTCTACTTGGGACCATACTTTACAAAAATGAACATCATGTTATATCAAAGGAGACTTAAAACTTGCTATTGCTACCATAAGATAATGTGAAAAATTATTATTTAAATGAAAAATCAGGTGGGAAAGTAGGGTCATTTTCTCATAGTCTTCTATAGCATTGAACTTCTTTCAGCAAGCACCGACGTCGCCATCTGCTGGCCATTAAATAGAATGCCATTTTATAGTACTTCCGTATGGGCTTTTTTCAGACCGGAGTGCTGCGTCCATCTTTTTGCACAGTATATGCTCCGGTCCCATCAGCGCTTTAAGGAACGGAACATTTTAAACATAAAATAGCTTGTTTTCCCGTGTGGCTGATGCGCTCTTGACTTAAATATAACTAGTTTAGTAAGACTATTCGGCAAAATGACGGGCATTTAAAATTTCCGCGGCGTTATTACTCAGTATATCGAACTTGAAATGCTCACGAAAGTGTAGATTTGCGAGTATTTGCTTACAGGAGGCCTGAGACGTGCGGTGAGGTGAGACAGTGACACAGACTTTTATCACAGGATTTTGTGAACCTGTTCCCAGGTACTATTAATGATTGACAATAAAAAAAATTAAGACCAAGCCTATAGGAAGCCTGATACTGATACAGGAGATAATGACTTCATTCACGTATACGCTGCAATTCGAGACTGCAAGAATGGAAATCTGAATAATCAATTAGGAAAAATTCTCGGCACTCGGTAATTCTGTATATCCTTTAAACATTTAATTAATTGCTAATCGAGCAAAGGGGAGGTTTCTGCCTCACCAAACTAACCTCTACCGCACGTCACTGAATCATAGGGCCCCATTTTGCTGCATAAAAACGTATTTACAGTAAAATAAATAAACACGTGACGCTTAGCCTGGCGGAGGGGCAAGAAAAGCTGGATCGGGTGACTTAACGGGGCTGGAAAACGGAGGCTGCTCTGTGTCTTACCTGGCTCTGCCCAGCCTTTACTCGTACCTGCATCATCACAGGGTTGCCAACTTTTGGTCTGTGGCTGGAGTAAGATTCTATTGCTGGCGGGGGGGGGGGGTCAGGCTGTATTAACTTTTCCATAATAATAATAATAATAATAGCAATACAAAGACATTAGATTACCACTTGCAAGCTAAGCCATACCCAGTGAAGGAGAAAATGAAATGATAGCATTCATACAATTGGCAACTAGAATTGGATTGCTGTGCTCATAGACCATCATTGAATGACAATTCATTTGCAAAGTGCAACACATGCCATGCACATTCATAACTTGTAAACCATCCAAATTCAAGCGTCAATGACTCGTGTAATTACGCATCACCATACCTGTCAACCCCAAATGACTAAAATGTGTATAAAGCAACACCAAAATTCTGATTTTTTTCCCAAAAAATCAGATTTTTTTTCATGTTGGGATATTTATTTATTTTACATGCTTAAACGGGAAAGATCTATTTTGGCTGAAAACAAACCCTGCTCCGATCCGGTGCCCGCCTACTTGAGCTACCACTTCTGACAACAAGATGTGACGGATAACCCGTTCAGCATTCATTTTGCAAATAGCCCACGACGCGCACAATCTTCCACGACCGCGCCCACGTAGGAGACAGGAGTTTACTGGCAGTTGTGAATATTCAATAACTGATCCTGGTGTCCCATCTAGTGATATAATATTGTAATTGTGTGCATAAATTCGCAGCTCCACGTCCACTGGCAGACACATCTGCACAAAGATACACCGTTGTTCTTCTCGAACACGCCAAATCCATGTAATCCGTAAATGATGAATTAAATTAATATTTTAATTTGAAACGAGTAACTAAGTTCCCAGTGTCAATGTAACAAAGTGAAAGTATATTTATCATATATGGCTCAAGCATTTGCAACTTGGGTCTATCCGGGTGACTAACATGTTTTTTTTTTTCAATTTTTTCGAGAGTTCCCTCGGTGATAAAATCCCCACTACACCACTGCACATAACCATGTAAGAATGAATGTATTTATATACATTTAAACATTTATTAAACTGCAGGGTAACGAAAACAAAAAATTACTTGCAATTTGTTACATGGATACTAATAACGGCGGAAAAAGCGGCGCTTTAGACAAGTAAAACACGCATTTTTTATTACAGCGTTTTAAGATAAGACGCGTTGAAATAGTGGCGACTTGTGGCACTTTCGGCTTTCCATAGATATGTACACCTGTTGTGGGTCGGCCATGAACGGTGGAACAAGAAAAAGAAGGCGGTTACCTGTACAATGCAGCAGCGAGTCAGTGAGCCAAGAGAAAGAATTAAATTAGCAAATTAGCCCTGAGCAGAGGAGGGCCTGTGAGCTAGTTTATGCTATGAGCTAGGAGCACACAACCCTTCCACCCTGCTCACATGCTCTGCCTACCGTGAATCATGCTCGTTGCACTAGTTCGAATTTTTTGTTTTTAACAAATATTACATACAGTTTGTTAAGCCATGGCATGGGTTCTTTGTATAATTAAACCACGCAGACACCAACTATTTGCAGCTTACCTTGATTTTCATCCATGTAGATGCCAGCCAATCGCCAGGTGAGACACTCCAGGAATAGAATAATTATTCCACAATTTCATGAGGGCCCAGTTCTGGGCCCCCCTCCTCCCTGGGCCCGGGACAAGATACCCATTTGTCCCCCCCTGTCGGCGGGCCTGGGTAACTGTATGGCCTTCAGTTTATTAATGAAATCAATAGAATCCTTTACATACGAGGGAAGAGTGGTGACCCAGGGTTTGAGACAGAAATCCACAAAGGTGGAAATGTTAGAAGTAAGAGACCCAATACCACTAATAATAGGACGCCCCGGAAGTGGGGTAGTTTGGGATTTATGCACTTTAGGCAAAGTATAGATGACCGGAGTTACAGGTGTCGTAGAACAGAGAGATTACGACAAATAGTATTTTAACAAGTTTATTGTATTGTTACAATTGTGAACAAATGGTGAATCATACCAATGAAAACCAACTCCTGAAGTCTGTGGCTCTGTCTGGTGGCAGCAAGGAAAGAGGCCCTAAAGATGGTGGCCCACAGATTTATGCTGAAACAATGTGGGCGGTTTTTTGCAGTAAGAATTGAACTGATTGGATACAAAAGGATAAATGGCAGAGAAAACCAATGAATGATCAACAGAGGGGGGGTGGAGGGACATTCAAAAGATAACAGTTGGAGTGGATTGGTTGAATAGTCAGGTACAGACAGAATGATGGGTAGGGGAGAGGAGAAGAGAGCCTCCTTCTACCACACAGGGAAATCGGTTTTCATGTACTCATATTCATTTCTAGTAATTTCACCTTTGTCCATCCACGTTTTCAATTTCTCATGTACAGAAAGCTTAAACTGGTTCATAGGATCAGAACGAAGTTAACAATGAAAGGAATCATCACTTAGTTGCCGATTGATCTCAAATTCATAGTTAACCAGAACCACGTCCTAAAGAACAATGGCCCCGCCCTTATCAGCCGACCGAATAACCACAGTGTTATCTACACAGTGTGCGGACTTTTGTTCTTTTTTCAACATTGTCCCTTTGAGTCGAGCACCTGTGAACTTTTGGTTTGGATGTGCGTGCATTTTTATGCTTCTTATATGCAAAAGTGCGACACCCCTCCATACCCTCTCCATACAGTAATTAATGAATTGATTAAATTCCGTGATTTAAGGACGAAATTGGTTTATTTGCCTGCTTAATATCCCAAACAAGGTGCAACTCAAGGCAAAGCTTAGATTGCTATGCCTCTGCCTGCCATCGCTTCATACGGCCTAAATGTTGATCTTCAGCTGCCAAGAATGACTGACCTTATGTGACCTTGACCTTAGTGACCAGATGACCTCTAAAATCTAAGTGGTTCAGCTTCCCTCTGTTAGGAGTTACTATGTCTGATTTGGCAAAAATCCTTCCACTCCTTCAATACATTTAGCACAAATGGGAGATTTGTGATGGACAGTGTGATGGATGCACGCACGAACGAAGAGGCAGAAAACAGCATGGCTCCTGCCAACTGTGTGGGCAGAGGGATAATACCAGTCAATCCTCAAAAGCTCATTAAGAAATGCTCAATTAACATTTATCCAAAATTACAATCCATTTGCGGATTATTTTGAAATGGGTGCACTGAAATCAGTCTTTAGGTTTGGGTGTGTGCCACAGAGTATTGCTGGGTCGGTGTGAGTCTTGCTGGATTCCCTGCCCTTACTTGCAGTGTGTCCCTGAATTCTGATTATCGAGCCACGGCACTGACCCCCTGTCATTGCAGCCCAACCGCCAAGCCAAGTTTACTGGAGACTTGCTGTTTTACGGCACTGATAGAAGGAGCAGTGGGAGAATATGCAGGCCCTCCTCAGGGATTCTGAGAAAAAGTCCCTTATTTTGTGAGCAGCAATGGAGTAAAACTGCACAGTCATGACAGCATTGGCTGAGAGACTTGCGATCCCTGGAGGAGACTGCATGGCATTGTGAGCCAATGATTAATACCTTCATTGTTGTCAGAAATCGTGGAATTTTATTCTCACCTCTGTACGGTTCACATTCACTCTGCCTCTCTTTGTCAAAGGTATAAAGACAAATGGACGGCAACAGAGGACCAGATTGACAGGGGCCCTTGGGGATGCCTGAAAGAGAGGTCTCTTGTAGAAAATTATCCTGGGGACAGTTATTTCTGCCATTGCTCGAATGCTGCCAGGTCAGAGAAATATTGCGAGTTAATTAGGATAATGATGACGGCTATCTTTTATGAACTCAGTTAACCCCTGTTCTCTGGAGGTTTTTGGTTGAATCTAAAGCTTAATTATGGCCACTAATGGTGCATATAGCTTTAATTAATATCTCTTTTGGGTTTAGGTAGGAGTTGGATTGGAGACCTTTTTTACCTTTTCTCTCTCTTGTACAAACTGTAATATTATGTTTTATTTTATTTTTTTTTAATGTGATTCTCTCATTTTTATATTTATTTATTTACTTATTTAGTTTTTATTATTACCATTATTATTAATCTATTTTTCACTTTTTTTTCTCCTATTGTAAGCTTAAGATATCTCAAGTCGACTTTCACTCTGATATCTAGCCATTTGTGGATTAGTTGGGGTTAGGAGAGCATTGTCTGTGCTAGCGTATGTATGTGCGTGTATGTGTATGTATGTAAGTCCCGTAAAGTGTTTCAATGTACTTGTATTTACTTTACCTGATATTGAATAATTGTATGTTTTGCGGAAGGCCCTCCTCGAAAATGAGAAGATTCATCTCAAGGGGCTATCCTGAATAAATAGAAATAGAAAATAGAAAACTGTGGAAGGGACAGTTGAGGGGAGTCTTTCCGAGACTAAATTAAATCCAGCACCCAAGCAATGATTAGAGCTTGGTGGTTCTTTTTTTCCGTCCATGAATATTTGAAGATTGAGACAATTATTGGTGATTTGGCCCCGTGCTTTTGGATATATTACATGCAACATTGGATGTGGACTAAAAGTGTAGACTTGGGTTCAGGTTTGGATAATACTGAGATTTTGCAAAGGAAAAGCTGGGTCATTTGTGGTTCAGCCTTCAATATCATGTTGACATTCCCAACACTGCTTTCTATGAGTGAAAAAAAGGGTACAAATCCATTTTTGTGTGATTTATCTTAGACAATGTGCAGTGACAAAATATAGTGAGACAGATTTATTAGTTCAGACATTTTACTCGTAATATATAGAACAGTGCAAAGAAATCAGTGTTTACTGTGAGCTGATGAAGGACATGCTTTGTATGTCTGTTTTGAGACTACTGCATTGCTAAAATATCTCTGGGGCAACAGAAAAGTTCTTTCCTGCATAGCCTGCTTGCTAATGCTGGGTTTACGCATAACGACGACAAGTCACAAATGCCACAGATCTAAATTTGTGACCGAGGATCACAAATTTGAATTGACTTTGATGATTCGGGGCAGAGGCATCACGCCCCGTCACAAACTGTTACAAAACCCAAAACCAGTGTAGTAGACACGTTATGTAAATCGTAGATAAAAACAGAATACAATGATTTGCAAGTCCTTTTCAACTTATATTCAATTGAATACACTGCAAAGACAAGATGTTTAATGTTCAAACTGAGAAACTTTTTTTTTTTTTGCAAATAATCATTAACTTAGAATTTAAAGGCAGCAACACATTGCAAAAAAATTGGCACAGGGGCCTTTTTACCACTGTGTTACATCGCCTTTCCTTTTATCAACACTCAGTAAACGTTTGGGAACTGAGGAGACCAATTTTTGAAGCTTTTCAGGTGGAACTCTTTCCCATTCTTGCTTAAGTTTACAGCTTAAGTTGTTCAACAGTCCAGAGTCTCCGTTGTCGTATTTTACGCTTCATAATGCGCCACACATTTTCAATGGGAGACAGGTCTGGACTACAGGCAGGCCAGTCTAGTACCTGCACTCTTTTACTACGGAGCCATGCTGTTGTAACACGTGCAGAATGTGGCTTGGCATTGTCTTGCTGAAATAAGCAGAGGTGTCCATGAAAAAGACGTTGCTTGGATGGCAACATATGTTGCTCCAAAACCTGTATGTACCTTTCAGCATTAATGGTGCCTTCACATGTGTGTAAGTTGCCCATGCCTTGGGCACTAATACACCCCCATACCACCACAGATGCTGGCTTTTGAACTTTGCGCCTATTCCGGATGGTTCTTTTCCTCTTTGGTTCGGAGGAAATAACGTCCACAGTTTCCAAAACAATTTGAAATGTGGACTTATCAGACCACAGAACGCCTTTCCACTTTGCATCAGTCCATCTTAGATGAGCTTGGGCCCAGCGCAGCCGGCACCGTTTCTGGGTGCTGTCGATAAATGGCTTTCGCTTTGCATTGTAGAGTTTTAACTTGCACTTGCAGATGTAGCGACGAACTGTAGTTACTGACAGTAGTTTTCTGAAGTGTTCCTGAGCCCATGTGGTGATGTTCTTTCCACACTGATGTCGGTTTTTAATGCAGTACCGCCTGAGGGATGGAAGGTCACAGGCATTCAATGTTGGTTTTCTGCCTTGTCGCTTGCATGCAGTGATTTCTCCAGATTCTCTGAACCTTTTGACGATATTACGGACCATAGATGATGAAATCCCTAAATGTTCTTTCCACACTGATGTCGGTTTTTAATGCAGTACCGCCTGAGGGATGGAAGGTCACAGGCATTCAATGTTGGTTTTCTGCCTTGTCGCTTGCATGCAGTGATTTCTCCAGATTCTCTGAACCTTTTGACGATATTACGGACCATAGATGATGAAATCCCTAAATTTCTTGCAATTGCTCGTTGAGGAATGTTGTTTTTAAACTGTACGACAATCAGCTCACACATTTGTTCACTAAGTGGTGACCCTAGACCCATCCTTGTTTGTGAATGACTGAGCATTTCAGGGAAGCTGCTTTTATACCCAATCATGGCACCCACCTGTTCCCAATTAGCCCATTCACCTGTGGGATGTTCCAAATAAGTGTTTGATGAGCATTCCTCAACTCTCTCAGTCTTCTCTGCCACTTGTACCAGCTTTTTTGAAACATGTTGCAGGCATCAAATTCTAAATGAGCTAATATTTGCAAAAAATTTCAAAGTTTACCTGTTTGAACATTAAGTAACTTGTCTTTGCAGTGTATTCAATTGAATATAGGTTGAAAAGGATTTGCAAATCATTGTATTGTTTTTATTTACGATATACACAACGTGCCAACTTCACTGGTTTTGGGTTTGTACCACGCGTTATGATTAATGGCACGAATCATTATGCACGGTCACAATTATTGTCCCACACTGTTGTGCGCCATTGCAGGACCACCATGTTCTGTCACAAATGTTGAGAATCAGGCGAATCTGGTATATATATATATAGCTCCACAGAATCAGACCAAGGAACGTCAACATACTTTTGCATCTGCTTGTATCACCCCCCCCATTGATAACCATGTTATCAAAAAATATTCAATTTTCTGATGCCAAGCTACCAGCAAGTGATGGTGAGTTGTAGTCAGCGGTGAAAGTAGACTGAAATGTGGTACTGCGTTTCGTAAACCAAGCATTGTTGGCGGAAAAGTTTAACAGCTAAATGCATTGTTCTGTCGCAAATTTAGATGAAAACTGTGGGACTACATTAACCCTGAAGAACCCAAGACATATGTATTCCTCAAGAAAAATATTAACTTAGTTTAAAAATTCACTGCTAATGTAGGGTAGAGGCTAATTAGCTGAGGTTGAATTTGACCCCGTGGGTTCTCCAGGGTTAAAATTTGTTTCATAATCAAAAATCTATAAATACTGTACATGTATACCTATTTAACACCTGGTAAATTGGTTTATTTTTGCCTCAGACCAGTGAGTAGCACTACTGATCCCTTTATGGGAGAACACACTCAGATGCTGCACATCATGGCATACCTTATAGGCTAGACTACCATTACAGAGCTCATAACCATTCAGTTTTGCTCTTGATCTGTTAGCGTTGCTCAGCAGTCATGAGAAAGGGGTAAATTGGCATCATCAGACTCTGAGGTTCCTTGGCACTGAGCGCTGATGCTCAGAGGTGGCTAGTACACCGTGGCTTTTGACTCTGCACTGGTGCAGTGCGTCAACGCCTGCAGACTCTTCATTCTCCTTGGTTTGGCCACTTATGGGCGGTCCAGCATTCCCCAATGACGTCAATGTCAGTTGAATGCTTCCATCAAATTCATTTTGTCTGACGTAATGTTGGCGAGAGTAAATTTACTTCAGAAGCGATATTAATTCAACCAACTATTTTTTTTCACCCACCTAGATTTTGACTTAGGGAGGTACTGCAGTTGTATATAAAAGCAAATGCGGTTAGAGTGATGAATTTTAATGCTTCCGAACAATAAATATAAACGCAATTATGTGCCCTCACCTGGCAGCACTGAACTGCGTATTAAAGGATTTCATTACATTTTTTGTGAAAACCATAAATTATCAGAGACACCACAATCTCTGCCACCTTCATCCTTGTGTTTTTTCTTTTGTCATTGTCCCGGTAATTTGGCAGGGAATCATCTTATGAAATCAGAAAAGACGAAATGACCATAATCAGCTTCTCTTTTATCTTTACGGGGAATTTGCGATAAGTAGAACCAATTTTGTAGTCCCCCTGGCTTGGAAGACAACGTACGCAGGGTCTGCCATCACTTGATTGGTATTCGCTCCAGGTTTGCCAGACTCATTGCCATAAAGCTGGGCTCCCTCAGCTTCTGCAACACACTGCAAGCACCAATTTTGACACACTCCTCCCACAATGCATTGCGCCACGCCATCAGACGCTCTTGCTGCTTTCCATTGAAAATGAATGGGAGGCATAGGCGCCAGTTAATGCATCACGCCAGTGTAAATGTACTGTTACTGCCTCTTCTGTATTTGCACATTACTGTTACCTCTTGAATGTCATCCTTTCAGTTAATTTTTCAAATTCTTTCCTGCTACTTTCTTCATCTGCCCATCTCTTCTTCCTCTGGAAGAAATTGGCGAAATTTCAAACCCAATCACCAAATACCTTTGACAGTGCACCTATTTGAGGCCGTTTGGAATATATTTGCAGCCATTCAGTTCATTATTGCAACCACAATTTGTGATTTTACTGCATCCAAGAGAAATGGCATTCAGTACCTCGCCTAGGCTGGGTCACATCATGAAAATATCATGAGAGCTGGAACATTTGACCTTTACGAGAGGAATGTTTTCTCAATATGATTTTTTTTTCCCCACCGGAATGATATATTTTCTCTGCCTGACCGACTAGATTTTTCTTTCGGCACAGCTAACCGACAAGGAATCCAATGCCAGTTTGTGTTATGATCCAGACAAGGAATCGGACGCAGATTCACAGTGCAGTCCAATGAGGGGATTTTCTTTGAATATGGTCGTAACTGGAGAAAAGGCAAAAGCTCAGACCAGGGAAGAGACAGTCCAGCTTAGGTGGTATAGAGTGGTGAGGGTAGTGGGCGAGTGCCGTCCAAGGGGCAGAAGCCTGGTGGTATGAACCTCGCTGAAGCAGGACTGCTAGACAACAGGTCCTTAAGGTTAAGCGGGAACGCAGTCTAAATCCTGGAGACTGATGAAGCCTTGAGAGCTGTCCCTAATAATCTGATCAGAGGAACAAACTGGCACAGATGGTTAACAGAAACTTCGTACCAATCCTGGAGACTGATAGGAAGGCTTCGGAGTTTGTACCTATTTATATGCCTCTGAAGAGTAATTATGTTTTTCACTATCATAGAGGCTAAGATAAATTCAGAAAAAGACATAGTGATCGCTAAAGACGTAAACTGATTGCTCCCAACAATACATCTTGACAATCCAGCAATTCTGCAAAGCAGAACTAAGGCTTAAATGCACCACAGAGAAACCAAGGGACACAAAATGGATTACACCTGGGTGAGGAACGGCGCGCAAAACACCAAATCAATTAACCCTTTTGGGCAGAGCCATAGACACCTGCATCTAAATGATACTGTCATTGTAATCACTCCTGGAGCATGTAACAGTAGATTAAATACTCATGAGGAGTGGGCGCCCAAAAACTATTATAAAGATGGGAGTTCTTATGTCTAAAATGGTGAATTTTGCATTAATGTCCCCATAAAGGCTGATCAACTACCAGTCTGGGAGATGTGGCTACAGAAGCTACCAGGTATACATCACAATACAGTATATAGTGATTATGAAAAACTTGTCTACCCTCCTAACAACATCAAAAAGCCATGCATACTCAAATGAACATAAGTACAGCACGAAAATACTGCCCAGGGAATTAAATGCACAATAAATTCCAGAGTTGTTAGTTAACAATCAAAATCTCCCATTTAATGTTAATATAAACACAAAATGTTAAGTTGCTAATACACTGAGAGGTCCCTTTAAAAATTCATTTTTATTTCTCTCTTTCATAAGCGGCTGAGGGAAAAAAAACCTGAATTAGAATAAAGAGCCATGTCCTAATATGGTCCCCCTCTGTACGTTTTGTCCAGTAAAATCTTAATAATGGGTCTGCTAAGCTGTTTAATCTAATAGAATACAATGTTCATTTTTATTGTTTTATCGCGTAAAGAAACCTTGCTTTTTGGATTTCATTTCAACTCATTAGTGTGCGCAGCATAATAGTTTTCAAAAGACATACTTAAAGGAAGGAAAACCTTTTTCAGCTCTTAACCAAAAAAAGTACACATTCTTCTCATTCCATAAATATTTCTTGCCAATTTTTGCCATTTTTATATACTGAGTAATCAATCATTTTAACCTATAAAATACAACTAATTTTCAAAAGTTCATGAATATCATGATTCCCTGAGAATTCACCAATCAAAATGTACTCCATGTGGCAATGTTCCGGATAGTATGACACGCTTGGACACAACAAAATCAGCTGATCAGTATTAAGTGTATGCAAATTAGTCTTGATTATCACTCTTACGGCAGCTTAATTTTTTGCCCAATGATCAGAGCTCTGTATTACCAATCATTATTAGAACCTGAGCAACAGAATCAGTCACACTGCAGTTTTCTGCGGGTGTTGGTTGCTCCAACAGACCACACACCAAGGATGTTAATTTACCTTTTTTCCTTCATAACTAAGAAGCAAATAACACACATGACAAAACGATTATTGTTCATTTTCTTGACATTCAATTTCACTTTGAAATTAAAGGCAAAACACGTAGGAAATGCACAAATTACAGGGGATGGCAGAGTATTAGAATTTATCGCTTTACGATGCGTCATCTCATCTGATATAACATTACGACAAAAATAATTTGTCAACACCCGTGTAGTTATTTTTCTGCGCAATTTCCTTTACACGGGGGTAGCATTACATAACTTTCTCAAACGGAATTATTTAGTGGAACATAACTAGACACAATACCGTCACTTAATTTTGCCACAAACGAGATCACAGGCAAAGAAAAATGCATTTCATGAATATAGCAGCTTTGGTGAACAAGCGAGACCGTGTTTGAAAGGTTAGGCAATGCACAGTATATTGAACAAGTAGCCTAAAACAATATAAGTCGATGATCATAATAACTTCACTATTTTGAGACTCAATCTAACTTGAATGAGATGTCCCGAGGTGGACTACGGAGTTGTCTTTCACAGTGACGATTCTCTCTGACCAATCAGTGGGCAGCAATGTTGCACCTACCGACTAGTACCTGGTCGGCCATTTTTTGTAACCCCAGAAGAGCAGGTACCAGAAAAAGTCCCTACTACTACCTGGTACTATTTCCTAATGGAACAGCAAAAAAGGTGAGTAGAGAAGAGCCGGTACCGTGTAGTGGAAAAGCGCCAATAGTGAGGCCCACAGAAAATCCCTTTATAACAACAACTAGTCTAATAATCTATTGGCAATTGAGGACACGGCTTCTCTCCCCCATGCGATCTAACAGCGACAAAATAATGGGCTAAATTCAGTACAGGAAAATTGTTTACTCAAAAAAATAGGCCGATGCTTTACGAATGACAAACTGCCCTGAAACTACTGCACAACCTTTTTCGCACATCAGGGGATTTAACTTGCGCTTCATGATTGTTTAAATTGTTAAAATGAAATAAAAGACCATTTGAAACGTCTTTAAACAGTTTCATAGCTTCTGACCCCGGAGAAAAGAGAAGCATGAGAATTCCAGAATCACAATAGGTTTTCATGTTACTAGAGGAGAAATCTACTGAAGAGTACAAGAAACTGAAAAACTTCCATGCCCAAGGACTTCAATTCCATTTAATCTCTTAAATACGTGTTGATTGAATAATGACTGATCCACGACTTATTCTAATGAAATGTCGCCTTTCACTTTCAGTACGTGTGGGTTGATGAAAAGGTGTGTCTCGGCAATCAAACGTAATTTTGTAATCTGAAATGAAGTTATAAAGTGTGAGATAGCGTGAGAACAAGATATGTCTATGAGAGGCCGTTTAAGACAGAATTCATACTTGCTTTCACATGTACTATCATACCGTCACACAAACACCATCATTCTCTCATACACACACCATCATTCTCTCATGCACACGCTATTATACTCTCACACACACCATCATTGTCACACACACACACAAGCACCATTATACTCTCACGCACACACCGTCATTCTCTCTCACTCATACTATCATTCTCTCACACACACACCATTATACTCTCACGCACACACTATCATTCTCTCACACACACACACACCATCATTCTCTCTCACACATACTATCATTCTCTCACACACTATCATTCTCTCACACACACCATTATACTCTCACACACACTATCATTCTCTCTCACACACACACCATTATACTCTAACGCACGCACTATCATTGTCTCGCGCATACTATCATTCTCTCACACACACGCCATTATACTCTCACGCACAAACTATCATTCTCTCACGCACACACTATCATTCTCTCTCACACGCACCATCATTCTCTCTCAGACACACCATCATTCTCTCACACACACTCCATTATACTCTCACACAAACTTAAACTTGTTCAAGTGACAAAATGATAGTGAATGTAAAACAGAATGATAGTGTATGTGAATGATAGTGTGTGCGTGAGAGTATAATGGTGTGTGTGAGAGAATGATAGTGTGTGTGAGCGAGTATAATGGTGTGTGTGTGAGAGAATGATAGTGTGTGTGAGAGAGAATAATAGTATGTGTGAGAGAGTTTGATGGAAACGGAAGTTAGTTTGATGGAGACGGAAGTTAGTTTGATTGAAACGGATGTAGCATTAAATTCTGTTTCTGGTTGGTTATAATTGAAATCTTTCAAAATTTAGTTAGAAGCGGGATTTCACGGAAATATCCCACCCTCCCGTACGACAAGGAAGCACGGTGAAAAAAACTGCATGATCGTCGCCGGAGCAGCACGTCTTTCCAAATCCATTTGAAACGTGAAGTGCTGCTCGTTATTCATCCCAATTCCGTCCGGAAAGTGGAGTATAGCACCAAAGTGAAGTAGCCTATATCACACTATAAAATTGAAGCAGAGCTCGTTATTCTTTCCAATTCCATTCGAAAAGCAGAGGATAGCACCAGAAGAGAAGTATACCTGATTGCACCAAAAGCGAAGTGTCGCTCGTCTATCATCCTAATTATTCAAAAAGTGAAATACAGCGCGAGAAGAGAGGCACAGAACATCATTCATTGCAATTCCATTCCAAAAGTGAAGAATAGTTTTAATATTGCTACTAATGGACTGGGGGGGGGGTCGAGTCTCATGTTTCAATTACTTGAGAAAGCAATATCCATTTCAGAGTTTAAATAATCTATGTAATTGAGTCGCGACAAATCATCAGCATGACACGTAGGCTCATAACCTACTAGCTATAACGAACGTAAATTGCACGAAGCTGGATTACTCCACGACTTCGCTTTTTATGGACCTAAAGCCCCGTTATGTAGCCAAGTAAATAATGAAATTTAAATGGTTTGAGCGAATGTATTAGGCTACACTTATAATAATAGTAAAAGGAAAATTGAAGCAAGCTTCCGTAAATGTATAAGTGTTGGAATCTCACAGCACTTCTATCAATGGTTTGTTTTAGCAATAGAAAATACGCGAAACGGGGCTTTAGGCTGTGCAATCGTATAGCTTACGAGTAGTTACAGACTATGGTAAGCATCATATACCGGCTGCTATCACCCAGCGGAAACAAAAAACAGATCGTTCCAGATTAATTGATATCAGTTAATTAATTACAAAGCCTCTAATTAATTAGATTTTTTTTTATCGTGTCCCACCACTGTCCCGTCAGGTTCTCGGTTTATATTACGGTCCAGCACATGCACCGGCCGATTAAGACCTGGAGCGCTGCTATTGCATCAGTCAACTGGAACCATCTGTTCTTTGTTTCCGCTGGGTGACAGCAGCCGGCATATAATGCTATAGCTATACCATAGTCCCTTGTAACGAAGGAGGCATGGGGCTACGTATTCCAGTGTGTTTTGCCACCCTTAAATATATATGTGACAATCTTTTCAGAATGGAGAGACAGTTTCAGTTGGGGTAGGAGAGAATTCCAGTGTGTTTCGGCCTACACGGCCTCTCATAATAGTACATGTGAAAGCAAGTATGAATTCTGTCTCAAACGGCCTCTCATCATCATTCTCTCACGCACTCCCCAATCATTCTCTCATGCACACACTATCACTCTCATGCACTAACCATCATTCTCTCTGGCACACACCATCATTCTCTCACACACACACCATTATTATCTTACGCAAACACTATCTCATTCTCTCGCACACACCCCATTAAACTCTCATGCACTAACCATCATTCTCTCACGCACACACCATCATTTTCTCACACACACAACATCATTCTCTTACACACTCACCATCATTCTGTCACGCACACACTATCATTCTCTCATGCACACACCATTATACTCTCATGCACATACCATAATTCTCTCACGCACTTATTATTATTCTCTCTCGCACACACCATCATTTTCTCACACACACCATCATTCTCTCACGCACACACCATCATTTTCTCACACGCTATCATTCTCTCACGCACACCCCATTAAACTCTCACACACACACAAACACCATCATTCTCTTACGCACACACCATTATACTCTCATGCACATACCATCATTCTCTCGCACACACCATCATTCTCTCACACACACTATCATTCTCTCATGCACACACTATCATTCTCTCTCGCACACACCATCATTCTCTCACACACACACACACCATCATTCTCTCACGCACACCCCACTAAACTCTCATGCACTAACCATCATTCTCTCACACACACACCATCATTTTCTCACACACACCATCATTCCCTTACCCACAAACCATCATTCTGTCACGCACACACCATTATACTCTCATGCACATACCATCATTCTCTCACACACTTATTATTATTCTCTTACGCACTCACCATCATTCTCTCACACACACACCATCATTCTCTCACGCACACTATCATTCTCTCACGCACACACCATTACACTCTCATGCATGTACCATCATTCTCTCACGCACTTGTTTTTATTCTCTCACGCACTAAACATCATTCTCTCAAGCACACTATCATTATTCTCTCATGCGCACACCATTATACTCTTACACAAACTTAAAGTTATTGAAGTGACAAAATGACTGTGAATGTAAAACAGAATGTTCGTGCATGTGAATGAGAATAGTTGTTTGTGTGAGAGAGTTTGATTGAAACGGATGTAGCATTAAATTCTCAGTTCCTGATTGGTCATCATTGAAATCTCTGAAAATTTTCTAAGAAGCTCGACACGGAAGCATGGCGGACGGGGAACGACTCACTGAACCCGTCAGCCTTGAGAAGCAGGCTTGAAGGAAGTAAGGAACCGCGAAAGAAGCAATGAGAAGGTAGACGTCAGAAGGAATCCAGTAGCGGTACTTTTCCTAACCTGAACCTTGGCTCTATCCCCTAACCGTAAATCTACCTTGTCCCGAACACTATATGTCAGCTCTACGGATAGATTTAACGGAGGACCATTAAAAATGCAGCCTTCAAAGAAGCAGAAAGTACCACTTCTGGATCCCTTCTGACGTCTACTCAATGGCAATGGCAAGTACCATACTGTGTAGCCGTATACTGTGCACAGTAGAAACTAACGTTAATTGAGTCTCTGTTGAGGCTACGACTGAAAGTAAAATTATAATTCAATCATGGAGACTCCGGATTTTAAGGAAAAGAGATTTATTAACAATGCAATGACATGAAAGAAATTCAGGATTTGGCAATGACTCCGTCCTCGAGGACCCTCAAGCGAGGTGGGGAGCTGATCTGCCTGGGTAGCAGGCAGGGGCGAAGCCATCCCCCGTTAGACAGAAGGGTCACATGGATGAAATAGATGCTGAAGAGGCCAGAGTCGAGAAGTTAGTGGTGGTGGGGAGGCGGTGGGCGATGCGGAATCTGTGCAACAGCAGACAGGAACACGTCAGGAGCATATATATATATATATATAGAAGACCGAGGGCGCTGATTGGGTAAGTGTAATTGCATGAGAATCCTACGTCTCGTGATTGAACTTTCGTTTAGACTTCCATTACAATTTCAGGAAGCAAACGGGGGAAAAAAGCTACGTTAACCACCTCAACAAATGATTTTATTCAAAAAAAGTTGTAACATTACCTGTTAACCAACTTCCGTTTTCATTATTTACACAGGGCTCTCAACTTTCACAGATTCGGCTTGAGTTTAAATGAAATATCAGTATGCACGATGCTGTAGTCAGAAATTATCTATCAGACTGTATGTAGAGATTCTCAGGTGGAATTGAAGTCCTTGTGCATTGAAGTTTATCAGTTTCACATGTGTTATGGGGGATTTCGCCACTAGTAATATGAGAACAATTATGCAGGGCTCTCAAGTCTCACGCATTGGGCGTGACACTCACGCATTTCAATAAGTTCACACGCTCTCCTGCCACACATGACATTTCTCACGCTGAGAAGTGATAAAACTCGCCGCACATTAGTAACATGAACCGTAAAAGAGATTAGTAATCTATGAATGGATGAGGCGAAAGCAGAGGGCTCTGTTTGAATCCGCAACGTATCAGCCAATCAGAAAATAGGATTTCTTGTTGCCAGGTGAAATAGCAGCGGCATAATCACGGCTTCCAAACGCGCGCGAATGCTTTAGTGTGCACGCGTCAAAGAAGAGCTGGAAGTGGAAGCCCGAAATCAGGTAATCACTTCTTCACTTTTTTTTTCATAAAGTGCTTAATAAAGTCTAGGAACTATGTGGGATATATTTGCTTCACGGATCATTTTTTTTTTACCTCAATTTAACAGCTTTGGGCGGTTATGGTTAGATGAATTGACTTTTATACCATGGTCTGGGTGAATACTTTTTTCTGATTGGCTGGCAGGTATGGAATAAAATCGTGGAACCGCACAGGTAGTTCGGCTACGGTCATTTCACCATTCGAAATTCATCCACTCGCCAACTTGTAACCCTAGCAACGTTAAACGTGGTATTCGGCTGGGTACGACGGAAACCTAGCTGCTAATTTATCTATAGTAAATTTAGCGCCGTCACATAAGTTGCGTCCTGCGGAGCGGTTAACTATCAGTACACGAGTGATAATGACCGGAAATATTATAGCAGCGAAGTGATCGGGCTTTATTCATTAAACGATTGTAATTGTGTATGGTTACAAAGGAAGCTAACGTGTCCACTTCATGTGTCAGCAACTGCTGACAGTTCGCTAGCTACGTCCTATGCCTGCAGACTGATTTCAGCTCGCTGACTGCGGAAACCGTAAGTTCATTGTAATTGTGTAGCAAGTTAGCTACAGTCTGCATAATCGCACATAATGTTGCGTTATGCATAATCTCCATTTCAGCTGGAATCCGTTATCAAATCAGCTGGTAAACAGATGTAAGCGTGTGCAAAATAAATCTTTCTCCGTGAACGTAAGATGAACTGAGACAGCTGGTTCAATTTAATTTGGCCTATAGTAGGCTATTGGGTATGACAAGGTGCGGCGCCCGTTTAATGATTACCAGGTCGTTTTTTTTTTTAGCGCTAAACTTTAACCAAAATTTTCTGAATGCTGCGATTTGATATTGCTGGCAAATGACCATGGTATAAGCGGGATAATCAACTCGAAGGTGAGCATTCCACGGTTTTAATGCACTTCGCGGAGGTAACCACCCTCAGCTTCGCGTCGGGTGGTTATTTGCCTCCGCGTCGTGCATTAAAACCGTGGAATGCACACCTTCTCGTTAATTATCCCTTACGTAACTTACGGGGAGAGCGAGGGCTCTCTGCCCTCCGTGTATTTAGGCTGAAAACAAACCCTGCTCCGATCCGGTGTAAGAGGTGGTACCGCAAAATCTCGTTTGTGACTGACAAAACGACATGAATACACGAAATTATTATTTAATTTAGCCTCTATTATACAGGGGAGACCCAATGAAATTTAAAAAGCACAGATATTGGGAATGAGAGTCACTTCTTATTTCAGTTTACTGCCGTGGTGATATTCAAAAACTGATCCTGGTGTGCCATCTAGTGATATAATTTTGTAACTGCGTGCATAAATTCGCAGCTCCACGTCCACTGGCGGACACATCTGCACAAAGATATGCCGTTGTTCTTCTTGAACACGCCGAATCCAGATAATCCGTAAATGAATTAAATTGATATTTTAATTGTTACCAGTGTCAAAGTAATGAGGTGAAAGTAGGGGAGACCGGGGTTAGTTCCGTCCCGGGGTCAGGTTTGTTACCAGTTTTTTTTATTGCAAACGCACCGACGGGAAAACGAAAATTTACAAATTATGTCACATCCCAGCGACTTCATCTCTTGGAAAGAAGAAGGACTTGTAGTGTCATGTAAGTGTTTTCGGCCTAAATAACTAAATTTTGGCCCAAATTCCAAACTTTAAGTGTCTGAAAGAAATGCGTTTAGCTTCTTTGAAGACCAAGATTTCCACAGTGTTTTTACTGTTTCATAAATGCATGTAACTAGAGTTATTTACAACACACAAGATAAAGGCCTGCTGTAATCATGAGATATGCGGCCTGATTTCCAAAATGGGAGCACGGGGCTACACTGGCTAAGCAACATGGGATTAGTTTGTCAGGGTGCTGAGGTTCCACCACTTGTAGGTCCTGCGTTTGGCCTATATTAATATATTCCAAAGTCAAATATAGGAGCCAATTTATTGTTTTTCAGACACCTATAGTGTCTTAATTCAAATATTTGCATTTACTTTATGTTTATGATAGAGAACCTATTAGGGCCTTTGTTTGGAGGACACAAGTATGGGTTTGTAAAGGTTTGCTCCTTGCAACCACTCCCCTTTCTCACTCTTTCACCTCCACCTGAATGGGCCACAGGTGGGGCCCATTAAAGTGGGGGTGTTGGCAGAGTATTTGGGGTTGGCAGGTGCCAGCCCTGGGACCTCTGCATTTCATTCCATTCCTTTGTCAGTGGGAGTGTTTGCTGCTCCTCTTTGGTGCCATGATCCTTACTGATCATCCAAAGGTGGAGAGGAGTAGGTCCACTGCTTCTCATGCAAAGGGAGGGCACATGAGGACTGCGCAAATGTCAGTGTGCTTGCCTACATATGTCATAACTGCTACTCTGATGGTGATTATGCATAAATCATAGCCTGTGTTGGTTCGTTGGAACAATAAAACAGTTCTCACCATTTCTGTTATGAGAATATTGGACTGTCTTTTTCAGCTTTAGCCGGTTGCCAACTATGACAATTTTTCTCCACCCATCTGACAAAGTAACCCCGGGTATGGGGTTATTGGCATGTTTGTGATATATAGAAAATTGAATAATGTGACAACAATATACGTTATATTGAGATTGTATCAATACAACTTTTGTAGGCGATATTCTGCACTACACATAGACCATAAAGGTATTTCTCTAAGTTTTAGCAACGAGTTATGAAGCCAAATACAAAATCATGATGAGGTAACCCCAGTCTCCCCAATACTACTTAAATACTGTAACAAAGTACATGTACATCGATACTCTGCACCTTTGAAAATGGGAGTATCACGCACCCCCCAAGAAAATCTCACTCTAGCCTGCATTCAAAACTTGAGAGCCCTGATTATGTTTCCAAAATTCTCATGCTTTTCTTCACTCAGGGGTTGGAAGCAGTGGAACTTCAGAAAAAATGTTTCAAATGGTGGTATTTCATTTAAACAATTTAAACGAATGTGAAACACGCATTTCATTAATTGAATAATCAAAAACTACAGCATGGGAACATGAATGAAGCACAAATTCTAGTTGGCAGCCCTTTAAGTTTATCATAATAGCCTAACGTTACTGGAATGAGATGACACTAATGGATAACCAACATCACATAATTTTTACTTTGATTGACTTCTATTGCCGTGTCAAAGAGTATCTCTCCTGTCTGCATGAGAATTGAGCAAAGAATTGAGGAGGCGTGACACTGGTAAGAGCCGTCAATTTACCAACGTCATACAGGCGACACTGTTGGGTCTCGGCAAGAGTTTTGGGAAATGAGGTCCAGAAGCGCACCTGCAATTACAGCTTACTGCCAAAGATGCCAATTAGGGATGCACAATATATTTGCATTAATATCGGTATTGGCCGATGTTCGTCGTTTTTTAACATATTGGCATCGGTCCGATGTGTAAAACTGGGCCGAAATAAAGAACCAATGTTTATATTCATCTAGTTGCTGTTTATCTGTGTCTGGAGAGAGAGAGAGGGAGGGGGAGGAGGATTTGGCCGAGCGGTATTTGTTTGGGCACCTGACAGTGTCAGTGACACACAGGATTGTGGGGTGGTTAGACTGAAGAGGAGAAAAAAATGTCAGCGGTGTGGTTGTTCTTCACTGTGTCGAAAGAGGATACTCGAAAAGCAGTATGCAACCAATGCAAAGTGGAGGTAATGCGAGGAGGATGCCTTGTAAAGTCATTCAATACCACAAAATTTAATATGTAATTTGAAAAACCGCCATCCAGACGTTCACAAACAATGGCAGGAAGCTAGCGCTGCTAATGTTAGCCAGCAGGCAAAAACAAAAGCAGCAGCTGCACTTGGGAGCCCAATACAGCAAGTACTCGACCAAACCAAGAAATTTGCCAAGGACAGCGCAAAAGCCAAGTCGATCACGAACAAGGTAATGGAAATGATTGCTCTTGACGACCAGCCATTTTCCATAATGGAGGACCGGGGATTCCTGCGGTTGATGGAGCATATTGAACCATATTGCCACACGTGGCCACACATATCCACAAATTGTTGGACAATGTGACTGACATTAGCTTCACTACGGACATATGGAGTTCGGAGGTAAGTCAGATGAGTATGTTAAGCCTTACTGCTCAGTGGATTGATGACAACTTTGAAATGAAGAGAGCCGTTTTGCATGCACAAGAGTTTTTAGGATCGCATACGGGGGCTGCCACCGCTAGTGCATTTGACTGCATGTTTGCTCAGTAGAAAATGAAAAAAGATTATGTGCATGTTGTGCTTCGCGACAATGCGTGGAATATGCTGAAAGCAACAGATGAGTGCGGCGTTAAAAGCCTGGGCTGCATGGCTCATACGCTGCAGCTAGCAGTGCATGACGGAGTGTTAAGCCAGCGAAGCATCTCTGACTGTGTGGCTATCGGAAGGAAAATAGTCGGACATTTTCGCCACTCTAAACTCGCTACCTCTCGGCTGAGAGACATACAGCTAGAGTGTAGAGTTAGGCATGAAAACCAAGATGTTACAATAAGATGTCACAGTACTTTTTTAATGATGAAAAGTCTACTGGATCAGAAGCGCGCACTTGGCGCGTACGGAGCAGATCATGAGCTGCCTGCTTGTTTCAGCGCATATCATTGGGGCCATTTGAAACAATTAACGAGGAAGATCAGCTCCCATTTGGGTACTACTGCAGACGTGATTCCCTCTGTTGTAGCACTGAAATGTTTGCTGAGCGAAGCAGCTGACACAGACAGTGGGGTCCGCACAGCTAAAAACACACTACTGGAAGCTGTGAATGAGCGATTTGGAAGCGCTTTCTCTGAGCCGCTTTACAACTTGGCAATGATCCTTGACCCTAGGTACAAGGACTGTTATTTTGACTCAGTCACCAAGCAATTGGCGGTAAATATGCTCCAGAAGCAAATGGACAAAATTGCGCGCAGCGACACAGCTATGGAGACACCGGGCACAAAAGAACCGCAAGAGAAGATGAGAACAAGCGACGAGGGTGGAAAGTCGCTGCTTGACAGTGCATAATGAAACTCTGTAAGGAGAACTCGATCATGGAACAGCAGGCAGGCCTGACAAGAACGTCTCTTCTCTGCTACATCACATAGGGGTCTATTCTCCCATTAGCGCGTCTTTTTTTACGCGCTTCGAGTTAAGCGCTTTTGAGTTACGCGTATTCTCCCCTATTCGCTTTGATCACGCCCACAGCGCTTAACTTCAGAATGTAGGCGGCCTTATGAAAGAGGTGTGACTGATCCAAAAGAAAGGCAGACTCTTTACGAAGCTCATTGATTATGGCTATCAGGAAAACATGGAAAAAGGATTTTCTGATTAACCATGAAAACGCATTAGTGGTCCATGGAAAACGCAAACCAGACTTTAAATTTGAATATCGTCGGCATGCTGATAAAACCTCGTATCTCCAAGCTGAAAAGAAACGAAAACTCGTATGTCCACTATTCTTACACGCAAAATTAAACATTTTTATTTTAAACTATATTTATCCAATTATATTATTATAATTATTTTTTTATGTTATATTTATTTTTTATTTTCCTGTGAAGTTTGTCATTGTGAAGATACGAGGTTTTATATGCCGCTGTAATAGTAGGCCGGACCAATTACAAGACATAATTCAGACATATTATTTATCCCCCGCCGCGCGATTAGCGCGAAGCGGGGGATATAGCATTGGGCTCCGTCCGTACGGACACATAAAATTGTGGCGGCGGGGGATATGTTAGTGACAAACACTTTTTACTTCTTACTCTAGCCACCATGACATTAAAGCTATGCATACAAACAAATTGCCGCGATAATGAAATAATAAATAAAGAATTTAGCGCTTCTCAATCAGCGCAATCAGATCATTGAAAATGTACACCAGCCTGTTTGTTCCGTGGAAGACAGGGTAGAAGACAAAGAGAACATTCTAGTCACACAAAGACAATCAGACAGTTTATATGATCTCATTTAGAAATTGCGCACTTGAAAACTACTCCGATGTCAGGTTTGCAACTAGAGGACATGGAAACGCTTTAATAAGGATTCTTACCCCGCACGCGGTCATCTTCCCGCCCCGAAACCGCCTCAGTAAAGACGGAATTCCATATCCATAGCCTATTATCCTATTTGATTTGAGCGACACATTCACTTCAACTTGTGCCTAATACTTATTTATAATCAATTATCCCATTTACTGAAAATGATTCTTCCCATGTCGGCTATTCTTTAAAGGCTAAAATTAATTAACAAATGGATAGTGCTTTGGTATTTGCCAGGGTAGGGCTCTAGAGTAGCCAATTTAATAATATCTTTATTCACACATTAAGTTACACAGGATTACCAATTGTAAAAAATTACTAGGACTCGAGTTAGTTAATAAAGATATCCTCAATTAGAAAATCTATCCCCTCACTCGTGAGAATATCACAACTTTTTACATTATCACGGACATACAGGGCAGTCGCATTTGTTAATAGAACATGGAAGACAATGATGGCGACGTCGAGCCAAAGCCGAAAACCAATTTTCACAGATGTTGGTGTTGTATGGCAAGCAAGCACTGAAGGCTGATCCGAGGAATTAAGCTGCGAATCTGGATGTGGCTTCGGTGGGGAGATGTAAGCGCAGTATCCCCGATTTAAAGCATAAATGGAGAGATCTGCGGGGCGCAGTAAAAGCAGGTTCTCTGCACACCGGAGAAGTGTACATGCAACAGGTGGTGGGCAACCATCATCCCCTGTGCATTTCACTGCACAGGAGGAGGGGATGGCATCCACTCTTTCTGCAGTGGAAGTGCATGGAGAAGAACTTGAAGCGCCAACGAACTGCGTCAGACACCTTGACACAGACGCCTGTGATGTGAATGACATCACCAGCCACTCTCTGAAACGACCCAGATGCCAGGAGCGATAGCGCAGTTCTGATGTTGATGACCACGGGTATGTTTTGTGGATAATTGCTGCGGCTGGATAGCTGTTCATCCAGAAGTCGGCAAAGATAGATGATTGCCTCATGCACGGTCCAGGCGAAAGCGCTGGATGCACTCGATGTTTGTTTGTCCCAGGATGTCCAAACGAAGCCGATATATGCGTGTTCGTCTTCGAGCTCGGCGCGCTCCTCTTACTCTTTCCCAATCACGCAAGAGTGCAAGCAAATGCAGGACTGGCATTTTGGCTTTAGATTTTGAGGGCATGGTAGAATGATGGTCTTATGTATACTCGTATTAATGAATTGTTTTGCGTTTGTAATTTAACTGATTGGAGAAGAGGCTGATGCGTAATATCATGTGATGATTTCGTTTGATAAATTATCATGGCTTTGAGAAATGTAGTTTAGAAATAAGGAAGAACAATTGAATATTAAATGACTCAACCTTTACCATGTTAAATAAAATAAAAGTAATGTTAAAATTCGGCCTATAACCGACATCAAACGCAATATTCAATTTCGCCTAATGTTGGCGCTTGACCTTAATACAGCCCTCAAAAGCGCTTAACAGAAAAAGCGCGTAAGCCAGGGGGAGAATACGCGTAAGTGTTATTTGCATGAGAAACGCCCGGAAACGCCCCGAATTTGGCCTTGCTCCGCCCCAAGCGCGTAACTGCCCTCAAGGCGCGTAATGCACAGACTTAAGTCGAGGGGAGAATACGTGTAGGCTGAAAAGCGCGTAGGTACACGCTTTTTTCGACTTAAGCGCATGGGAGAATAGACCCCATATGTCGATGAAAAGAGAAACAGGATCCAGTGCGAGAAAGCAGAAATGCTTCTCTTTGTCAAAAAAAACCTGCCTCTGCTGAAGTAGGCCTAGACCAGGGGTGTCAAACTCACCCATAAACGGGCTAAGAGGCTGCAGGTTCACTCCAACAATGCAGAAGCGCACCTGATACATCTAATCAGTTGTGTATGCCTAGATCAGTTGATTAAATCAGTGCTTTCAGGTGAGCTTCTGCTTGGTAGGATTGAAGACCTGCAGCCTCTTGGCCAGTTTGACACCCCTGGCCTAGACTATGACCTACAGTATTGGGTGGAAACTGTGTTTCAGTGTTTGGGAGTACATTATGGCTGCTTTAAGTTGGAAAATGTACAAAGATCACCATGTCTATTGAGTTAGTTATCACAGTTCTAATATTTTGATAGAGCATTTTTATAGATGGGACTTGAAATTGACTTGCACTGATTTGCTCTTGTAGTGTTTTTTTTATGTTTGCTTTGTGAAAACATTGTTTCAGTGTTGGGACATTTACTTGAAAATTGCAGTGCAAGTTGGGAAAATGTGCACTGACAGTCAGGACATGTTTTTGATTTAACCTCTTTCACAGATTTGAGATGGAGAGGACTTGAGCTTAAAACAGGTTTTGCGATTTAATAAGTGCCTGGTTGCCATGAATACTGGCAAGTTTGATAAGGTAACTTTATCAGGATATTTTTATTGATGATTCTTATTAATTTATGATCCAAACTTTCTCACAGGAGTTTTGGAAGTTGAGGGAGTTAAACTGTACTTTAGGTTACATGCCCGCTACAAGTGGTAAAGGTTGCTAAAAAAAAAAAAAAAAAAGTAACACTGTTGGTTACTGGTGTTTTATGGTAGCCAAGTAACCTTGTTATTTGGAAGTGAAACAGTTTGAAAAAGACTTTAAATTAAAAAAAAAAAAAAATTTTTAAAACACATCGATATCTGTAAATATCAGTTATCGGCCATAACGTCAATATTAATATCGGAATGGACCAAAATTTTTATATTGGTGCATCCCAAATGTCAATATAAATAAACCAATTCAAATCTTACGGATTACCACTTTAACACAAGTAATATGATCCCCACAGGTTGGCAAAATATCGTTTCTCTAAAAAGACAAAAATGAACTTGCGCACTTATGGAAATCAAGCCTTCATTGTATATTTTTTTTGGCCCATTTGTTTCAATGATGGAAGGTTAACTTGTCAAATCACCTTTCTGAAAGGAACGGGCTTTGACTCCAAATGCAGTTCAGCATCGGCAGGGCGTTTATTAGGGTTAACAGCTCATGGTTAAAATACAGAAACAGATCGATAGCCTGGCAAACAGGGTAATGCAGAATAGTCAGAATCAAGGGACAAGCAGAAATATTGGTGAACCAGAAAAATCAATCCGCACAAAGACAGCAACAATAGGGGTAGATCTAAGGGAATGGAAGGGGAAGGAAAAGGGAATTGGATGGGATAAGGGAATAACACAGGAGAATCTGAACAGATGGGTACAAAATGGGAATTAGGGAGAACAAAATACTAAGCAATCAACCAGCAATCAAACAATGTAATACAAACAATCAATAACGAGACTTACGGGAGAATTCTCAAGAAACAAGCAATCAACAATCAACAATCAAAACCAAGAAAGTGCAGAAACGAGACTTAACCAAAGTGAGCTATGGGAAGAAACGAGTCAACAAGAAGCTGGAAAAAAAAGTGGGTCTTTTAAACACAAACTAATTAAGTGGAATCCAAGCTAAACACAGGACAGTTGTAGAGTGAGGCGGAAATAGAAAAGCAAGGACGGTGATAGCGGAGAGAGGGGAAGCAGGTGGAGTTCTAACTCTAATCTAACTAATCACCCGTGCCTCTCTAAACTACTCTCAGGTGTGGATAGTCAATGAGAACAGCAAGAAAGATGGAAGTGGAATTACCTCACCGAAATACAGGGAAGAGAGTGTGATGAAAAAGACAAGACACCACGACACAGAAATGAGAGGAAAACATTCAAGACCAAAGACAGCGCAATCTTGCAGAAACATACTTACTCTAAAAGAATAAATATGATAAATAAATAAATAGCAATTAAAAGTACTAAATCATACTAAAAACATACGAATCACCGATTCTCAACACTTTCAGTAAAATTAAATCTAATTCAACAACACCTAAATCAGCATACTCCAAAATGATCAACATCTCTCAACTACAATTACTGTGTTTTCTACTGGAACATTTCCAGAAGGAGTTGTAGATCTGTCAGGTTTTTCTTTTTAGATGGCCAAACTTGAGGTTATTGTTTACTACTTTGTTAAGTAGTTTGTTGATAATGTGTATTTTTAGGTGTCAGAAAGCACACGCTTGGATGACCTGATTCATGTCACTGAACAACTGCAAGACTATCTGGCAAATGATGGGTGTCTCAGACCATTGAGGAGCATTGAGGACAAAGACCTGCTGGTTCAGGACATTCTCATGTTTCAGGTGGTCCACAGAGTCTGCGGGGCATTTGAAAGGTTTGTGTAAGGCAAGTAATCAGAAAACATATTGGTTAGATTTTGTTGCATGAAAGAGTTATTTTTGCTCCTACGTTCCACTGCACAAATTACAAGAACAACAAAACATTTCAGTATGTACTGGGTATGTATTGATAAAACCCAAGCCAAAAAAGTGTCATGAAAGAATGACTGTTACCAAAACAAATTCATTAAGTAACTCATAACTATTCTAAGTTACTCTGTAAAATGATGTCTGCATACATTACAGCCATCTATATTCTTACCATTGAGAATTTGCATTTGCAGTACAAAAAAAACAAATTTTAAACAATGATTTTGTTGTTTTTAACTGTTTTATCAAAAATAAATAAAAATCATTGGCAGCTTGTACTTTTGGGACTAAAATTGATTTGAAATAGTTTGGCAAGTCTGCACAAATTTATTTCATATGCTCAAATATATTATATGATAAATAAATATATATATAATATATATCAGTCATATTTCACATATTGCATCTCTTCCTCATTTGTGGAAAGTCATTCCTTTACCTCTTCTAGTCTAACTATATATGTTCCATTGAGATATTATATTTTATTTGCTCATATGTCTTATTTCCATAGATTTGGGGAGGGGCTGGAGCCACTTGGTGTTCTGGATAAAATCAGAATGCATCCAGACCGTTTTCGACCCTTAATGTGTCATGAACCAGCACCACTCACAGCGGATATCATGGACCACCTTTTCAACATCCAACTGTCTGCAGCAGGAAGCAACAAGAGAAGGGCAGAGGATTGTGTTGTTCCATTTTGGAGGGATTACCGGCAGGATGTGGAAAGTAAATATTTCTGCTAGATGTGGCACTGTTTGATGTTTTCTTATGTTGAGAAATTGTACCAATTCTTGGCAGCCAGGAACAAAATTTTGACCAATAATTGTGATGAGTATTTTCTGTTTTTAGATGATGTTAATAAAAATGTAGGTTCTGCTGTAGTTCCACTTCTTGGCCAGTTTGTCAATCACTGCCACCATATTTATTCTTTATTTCTTTTCTCCTCCACTCTGTCAATTTTTTCCTAATCTTGCCTTCCTCTATGTATTTTACACTGCAATTCATTCTTTTTAAAGTCTGTCTTTCACTCTTTTGAATGTTTTTCTATTTTATACATTTTGAATAGTTTTATGTTCTTTTGTTGTTCTATTTTCTTCTCACTTCTTCATTCCTTAAATCTTTCTCATCTTTCACTATTTCATGTTGCTTTAAAGGCTCTTTCAGGCCACTTCAAACTTTTCAAACTATTAGCTTTCCCTAAGTTTTTCTTTCTACCTCATTTCTTTTATTGGCATGCATATTTTTGTTGTTTTATGATATTTATTTTATATGCAACCTTGAAATTATTTACGATTTGTATTTAGGTGAGATTACATAACTCTGGATGGAGTTTTTTTAATCTCAATTGCACAATCTGTTTTTGTTATTTTATGCTCTGTTGCTGCTAGTACTGTGCAATAAATAAATAATAGAAAAAGAGTAAGGGCCAAAAATCTTCATTAAACTTTGCACAAGAGATTATAGAAAAAACCGTGAATCAAAAAATGGCTGGGAGTCAAAACAATACATTTGTGAGATCATTAATTCCTTGACCACAAGTGCACATCATCTGACCGTGATTTTCTTTAAATTATCAATGTACAGCACCCTCAATAATTATTGGCACCCCTGGTTAAGATGTGTTAAAGGCTTTAAAATACATTTGTAAATTAAATTTTTATTGCAGAAGCATACCCTCACACTGAAAATTGTAGAAAAATGTAACCTTCAACTCAAGTGAATTTTAAGGGGGAAAAAGATCCCTGACTAAGAAATTATAATTTTTCATAAAATCACGTGTTACATAATTATTGGCACCCCTCACAAATCCTAGGAATTAAATGTAATTGAAGTATTTCTGTAATTTCTACAGTAGTTAAGAAAGTTGATCAGAGTATCTAGTAACATTTAATTAGTAAATCATCACTTCCTGTTTCCCTGGGGTATAAATATGACGTGACACAGAGGCCATTTCTCTTATCCACTCTTCAACATGGGAAAGACAAAGGAACACACCATTCAAGTAAGGCAGATGTGTGTCGACCTCCACAAGTCAGACAATCACCTGCACCTGCCCATATCTACTGTCAGAGGAATCATTAAGAAGTTTAAAACAACTGGAACAGTGGTAAACAAGTCTGGACGAGGACGCAAGGTTATTTTGCCACCACATACAGTGAGGAGGATGGTAAGAGAAATTAAAAGTTCTCCAAAGCTCATTGTTAAAGAATTGCAACAAATGGGAGCATCTTGGGGTCACAAAGTCTCCAAAACAACCATCAGGTGCTATCTACATGCCAACAAGCTGTTTGGGAGGCATGCACAGAAAAAACCTTTTCTCACTCATAATCATAACTGCAAACATCTGGAGTTCACTTAGCGGTACTTGGACTTCAACTGGGACTGTGTGCTTTGGTCAGATGAGACCAAGTAGAGCTTTTTGGCAACAAAAGTGGGTCTGGCAGAACACAAAAGATGAGTATGCAGAAAAGCACCTCATGCCTACTGTGAAGATTGGGGGAGGATTGGTGATGCTGTGGGCCTGTTATCCAGAGACCCTGGGAACCTTGTTAGGGTGCAAGACATCATGAACGCTTTGAAATACCAGGACATTTTAAATCAAATTCTGGTGGCCTCTGCCCGAAAGCTGAAGATGGGTCGTCACTGGGTCTTTCAACAAGATAATGACCCTAAACATGTGGCCAAATCTACACAGAAATGGTTCACCAAATACAGAATCAAGCTCCTCCCATGACCATCTCAGTCCCCAGTCCTCAACCCCATTGAAAACCTGTGGAGTGAGCTGAAGAGGAGAGCGCAGAGGAGAGGACCCAGGTCGCTGGATGATTTAGAGAGATTGTGCAAAGAAGAATGGTCGAAGATCCCTCTTTCTGTATATACAGGAGAAGATTGGGTGCTGTTTTGTTGGCAAAAGGCGGTTGTACAAAGTATTAACATCAGGGGTGCTAATAATTGTGGCACGCATGATTTGATGTAAAAGAATTATTTCTTGATGTGGGATTTTTTTTTCCCACTGAATAAATGCACTTGAATTAAAGGTTGGATTTTCCTCTTTTTTCATTGTAGTCCTCTATATTTTAGAAAACAAGTGAATTTAATAGAAGCTATAGAACACATCCTAACCAGGTGTGCCAATAATTATGGAGGGCGCTGTATAAGCCAAATAAGATGGGTCTCCAGGTGGCTCCCCAAGCTGTCTGAGCTGTCAAAATCAAGCATTGCTAAATCATAAAATAATCGTATGTTTAGCACAAATCAACTTTTGACTCATAAACTTCAACATGAATTAATGATATTCTGGTGAAATCTGGCAATAGGCACGGATGGACATCAATAGACACCAGTAACATCTCCGAACCAAAAACTTGCCTATTCTCCTTGATGAAGTTCAGAATTTTGTCCTTTGTCTCTACAGAGCCATATCAGCAAGCACACTTACTCATTAAAGGGAACGGCTTACTTAGCAATCAGAACGTTCACCCTGCGATGGAAAGCTTGCTATATGTACAATTATGATCATCCTAGGGAAACGCAAACTTGAATAAATGCTTTTCACACCCAATAAGGAGCAAGTATAACTCACTAAACACAGTAATATCTGAAATATGCCTAATTTGAATAAAACTGACATTCCACGATCAGGTAAAAGCAGGCAATATGCTTCTCTTGATTGAACAGAATCAGTGCACTGAATATGGCAGGGGTTTTATCGCAGTCTTGGAGCTGTTTGAATTTTACACAAAAGCTAGGCATTCGATTTCGTTGAATGCAGTATGAATTCTAAAAAATCATTACCTTGAGCAAAATTCCACCGTATACAGAAATTTGCAAAAGCTAACGGTTACTGATACGAACCATTGTAGCAAACAAGTGCTGTGATCATCATGGTTATGGTAAACCAACAGAAATAAAAACAGAAAGCCTGCTGGAGCCATAAGGAAGCCTTTCTCTATTCTACTCAGTCAAACAGAAGCAAAACTCTGCATCAATGAAGACCTCCTTCAGATAAAGAGACCAACAGAGCCTTCTGGTATGAGTATCCTTCCAGTACTGTTCCATCAGAATAATTCCCATTATACATGTCAGAATCAAACTGCCATCACGTTAATGTAACCTAGACAATTCTAGGTTGGTTTTGGAAGTCTTTCTATGCCCCCGCCCTCCAAAGAGGAAAGGGGGGATTATGTCAACACCATATGGTCGCCACACCAGCCATCTCAATATGCCCTTGATCAACATACAGGCGGGGGCATATGCCACGCTCAGCGTTGCTCGTTTATTTTGTACTCACGTCATTCAGCTGCACACAGTTCAGAAAATTCTACCTAACTCGCTGTTACGCAACCGTTTAAATACTTTTCTGAGGGTCCAATCAAAGTCTTTCAATTACTGTGGACAGTTATACTGTCTGGAATGGGATAAAAATGGGTCAATCAATAGATAATTATTGTTTTATAGTCCAGGTGGGCTTGAACTTCAACTCTGCTTTATGCAGATAAGCCTGAGCAAGCATTAGAGACACTGGATATCATGAAGGATTGTATGATGTTGTAAGGAACTGCTAAATTCATTGTGAGATGAGTCTATGCTTAATTGAGTGATACATTTGTAATATCTTAAATATCTGATGACTCCAATTTTTTGTAGAATAATATAATATCAATACCATGTTGAATTGTTGCTTCAGAAAACTGATTGTTTTTCAGCACTTAGTTGAGATACCTTTGGTGTATTATTGCTGAACCAGCTGCAACAAAGGTCAACATTTTTTCCTGTCATGAGAGATCCTTTTTGTTAACTGCTGGACAAATACTATGGGCAAGTATATTAGGCAGTTTGCACATTGCCATCAGGCTTGGCTGAGGGGTTAAATTCATACCATTCCCGGGAAACTGAGATGGAACCTAACTCGTCCATATTCTAAACCATGTTCAAGATCGGCTTGCTGGTGAATATTCAATAACTGATCCAGATGTGCCGCCTAGTGATATATAGTTTAACAGCATGCATAAATCAAGCAGCTCCATGTCCGCTGACATCTACAGCTGCAAAGAGGAGTTAAATTTCCTGCATGTGCACCTGTTTTTCAGTCATGACGCAACTGAGTTGTTATTATCTATATTATAATAGCCAAGTGGCCTCTGTGTGTGCACGTGCGTGTGTGTCTGGCCACTCACTGCTAGATTCCACCGGGCGCGTATCTGCAACATAGCCTGAGCACCGCTATTTTGCCTTGTCTTCCAGGCGACTGTGTCCGGTCAATCAGTGCTAGACTCCGCCGGGCACGTATCTGCAGCATAAAGTGAGCAACGCAAATATAATACAGACATGCATACTCCCCATGTATGTCCTCTCCTGGGGACTCCCCCTCTATGACCTCTTCTGGGTAATCCCCCTTTGTCCTCTCCTGGGGATTCCCCCTGTATGTCCTCTCCTGGGGATTCCCCCTTTTGAACCCAAGCCAATTCATCCACAGGAGTCCCGAATCCCAAAAAACAGTTGCCAGGCCGCAAGAGAAAGTAACGCATAATCCGCAGAATAATGTGAGCGACGCTATTTTGCTCCGTCTTGCAGGCGACTTTGTCTTCCACTGAGCGCAAAATATCAGTGCAGCGTATTCCCCTTGATGGTTACTTAGTTTTAATTACTATAAAAACATTGGTCGCATGACGGCCATCTTGGTGTTTATGGAAACACCATAGCAACGTGATGACATCATAGAGGTGCATGTGATGACATCATAATGGTGCATTGTTCACTATAATATAAAGACGAAGTTACATAAAATAGAACCCGTGGATCCCCACGGGCAGAGTGCTAGTTATTATTATTACCATAATTATTTTTATTTTTATTCTTATTATATCTGTTTAGTTATCTAAATTAGAGGACTGTGATATCTCCAGATATGAAAAAAGCATAAAACTTATGTTCAAGTCTTCAAGAGGCTGACAGTGGTACGACTGCATTTTTAGTTACCGTCTACTAAAATAGGAAGATGTTGAGGGATTTTTCTTTTAGTATTGTAACTGAACAGCAGTTTTTCATGATGAAGGCTGAAAATAAAACTGCTGAATTCTGTCTGATTTGACTATCTCAGACTTCTTGAATCTGATGAGATACTAAGTTTGTGTGTGACTGACTGAATGTGTTCAATCTTGGAGTAGAAGCTTAAGCATTGTTATCTCTCAAAATATACAAATATACATGACTTTTATTGATTGTGTCAAAGTCAAAACAACAAAAATGGTTGTGAGTGTGTGTGTGTGCGCGCGAGTTTGTGTGTGTGCGTGGGCGTGTGTGTGTCCCTGGGTGTGCTTGTGCATGTTCATTTGTGTGTTCATCTTTGCAAGAGAAATCTCTACTCCTGACTGCAATCATCCCCCCACTCCTCGGAACAAATTTACGCCTATGCTCCCTGGTCAATAAAAAAAGAGTTCTTTGTTTTGAGTGATTTGTCTATGACTTGCACATCACTACAGGGGAATTTGTCTGGAAAGGAAGAAAAATAATCTAAATAGAAAAATACAACAAAAATAAAACAAAATAGAAAAGCAACACATTCACTCTTCACAGTAAATATCCTCTCTTAATCTTGTTTTCCGATGCAACATTTCCTTTCCCTCTCAACAGGGACGTGCTTTCAGCTTCATTTTATATGGAGTAACCTCAAGGGGAAGAGCTGATAGGAACGAACCTGCAGGGTAGAAAAATGAACAAAGCTTATCAAAGTAATTTCCCCTCCATTGTAACCTATATCATTATCTGATTGTAATTAACTGTTGTGGCTTTGGCGCACATCAGAACAGCATAGTGGTCAATCAATATTAAACTGAATAGTGGGCAAAAGGCAGTGAGAGGGCAGATGATCAGGGCATCTGTGGTTACAGAAACAACATAATTCTATGTGTACAGTTTCCCAAATTGGCCAGAGAGCCTTTATGTAATTTCCCTGACTAATCTCCACAGTGGGCTGGTAGTTTATAGAGAAAGGCACAAGCATGCTGATTAAATTTCCAAAGGAAATATTAAAGGTAGTGCACAAGATTTGTATCCTTGTAAACTACATCTTCGCACCACTCTGTCACAACTTCTGTTGACGCTTCTCAGTGCTGCAACGTACTGCATTTGAAGCAATTTCATATATATTATGTTAATGTGAAGACCATCAGATTGAGGGTAATTTGTATGAAAATCGCAAACGTTTTTAAACAGATCCCCTATTTTATTGAAAGGTTCCCCCATTTTCCCCGTGCCACAGTCAAACTGTTCAGACCACCGCAGGGACCTGCTCTCATCGACTTCGGAGGATAATACCATGGCACATGATCCCTCTGACTCACATTAAGACTAGTCCTTTCTTCTTTTACACAATGCAGTCACCCTGGTAATCATGCACTACTTATGCCGTTGAACGACAATGCAGTCAGCGTATCAGTTGTAATTTTCTGTGCAGCAAACTTATGAAGTTGGAATGAAATACGACGACTGCTCATTTATTTCTTCTGCTTGCATCATTGGGAAGAGAAACGATGGATAGCGTGTTCCTATTATTACACCCTGTTCCTGCTTAGAATTTTGTCATTAACATGCATGGACGGCAATGCAAGATATGTTACGCACTTATTTTCAATATATATTGAAATCATCCGACAGTCGGATGTTTTCAACATAACCTTGTGTCCGACAGTCGATTATTGTATTTAATTTCTTCAAATCTACTGAATCTACTAGTTATTAAGCGTGAAAGTTTTGATAAGAGGGCTCTGTTGTTCAAGATGAATACGAAGAATTTCAATCAATATTTCTTTTTAAGCTCTGCTCAATAAAGTGAGTTGACATTGGCGCGGGACAACTTACAATGCCTGTCGAACATTAAATGCGAAATATTCTGTCTGACAGCCAAAAAAGAGGATGATTAGAACAGATTGATAACGCAATAAAGAATAAAAAAAAGAAACATTTTAACAACAAACAGAACATCCAATGAACACTGCGATTTATTTATTTGCAGGTCTTCTTTTTTTGAATGTTCTGTTTGTTGGTGGTATATTTTTATTCTTTATTTCTTTATAAATCTGTTCTCATATCAAGCCTTTTACTTTTTGCTGGCTGCCGGACATGGAGCATTTCGCGTCAGACAGTCTTGATCGTGCACGCGATATTTAATTCACATTGTCAGTGGTCATGGAATTGATTTGGTCACTGACTACAAGCACTATTTTATTTATTTATTTTAAGCCTATTTTATCTCTGGTGTGGAAATAAAGCGTGAATCTGTTCGATCCATCTGATTATGTTGTGTTCCTTGGGTCTGTGTGTTTGGTCAGTCAATTTTAGGTTTTTATTATTTTTGTGATGTTGGCTTAAGTCCATGTCTTAGTGTTCACATTTCATTCCTCTCCCGTGTTATTCCAGTCCATGTCTTACCTATGTACTGTCTTTGCTTTCTCCCCGGTCGCGTCATTGTTTGTAGCTGTTTTCGGTCTTAATTGATTGTGACACTATTTCGGGTGATTTAATTGGTTCTGGGTTTCAGCCTTCCTTCCTTTCTCATTTACTAATTTCCCCTTGCTTTTCAATATTACGAACCCCTACTAACAGTTTGTTATTTTCTAGAATTTACTAACCAAACTAATATTGTATATTAGACCAAGCTACTAATGAGCACCCGGGATTGTATAGCTGCACTTACTAATTGACTAATGATCTCTGAGCATTCGCCCTGTTCTAGTCTCCGCCTCTTGATTTTCTTTCACTGGCTTTGCTGTGTTTTCCTGCAGAACCTCCTGCATTTATCTTATCTGACCTGTCTCTTTCTATTCACTGTGAGATATTTATTTCGTTTATTTATCCCGTCTTTGGGATTGTCTTGTGATCCTCCTCTGTGTGTTAATGTTTATCTGTTTCATATAATTAGGTTTCCCATATGTTCCACCCCTTGTTAATTATATTAAGTTCCAGCACCTGTGTCTGTCCGTGCCCCTGCCCTATAAAGGTCCTCAGATTCTGCAGTCTTGCTGATGTCTCCCGAGCCCCTTTTGTTCCAGTCGTCTCCCGAGCCCCAAGATGTTCCTGTCGCCACCCCAAGATGTTCCTGTCGACTAAGTCTGCCCCCCCCCCGATGTCTCTCTGCGCCTTCTTCTGCCAGCTGTGCACTTCTCGTCCTGTGCCTGCCCTCTTCTTGGCGTCTCCGGCCTCCGTTGTCCTGTGCTCCCCCTCTTCTGAGATCCCCCAGTCCCCAGCTCGCCGGTCCCGAGTTCCCCTGTCCCGAGCTCCCTCTGTCCTGTATTGCCCCTGTCTCGTCCGAGTTGCCCTTGTCCCGTCCGAGTTTCCCCGAGTCTGCCCCCTAGTGTTTCCCTTAGTTTTTATTCTTGAGTTCTTCCCCTTTCAGTGCAGTAGCACGGTGTCTCTGTTGCCCAGAGTGCCCCGTTTTTCCCTTTCTAGTTTTTTAGTTTATTTAATAAATTCTTTTGGATCCCCGCATTTGGCGTCTCTCCCCCTTGTCTCTTTGTTCCAGTGTTTCCCGAGTCCAGTTCCGTGGTTTCCAAGTTCCCAGTGTTTTCCCTTCCTATGCATAACAGATTAATTTTCAAAAGAGAGACCGAATAAAGACTGTAGTCTAGAAGAAAACAGAAGAATAAACAGATGCATGTATTCGCGTCTGCATTGACATTGACTGTAATCAGTCATGCGAAAAATCTGTTTTGCGTCCAGTATGTAAGCAGCTTTGCTAAGCATAGAACGCAAGCATTATATATGTGGTTGGCTGAGAAAGATGTGGAGTTGTTTGTTTGCATCAGAGATTCAGCTGCGTTGATTAAGCCAGGTCAAGTTTCCATTACTTGTGCCAACCGCCTTTAATCTGACATCAGGACAATCGATATAGATATTATACTTTATGTCCTGATTCAGATAGTTACATTAAATAGTGCTTGCTGTAATTATTTATTGCATTGAAATGTGCCTGACATTCTGGAAACCTGCCTGTGAGGTTTTGGTGACGTGTGCGCACTGTGCGCCGGTCAGCCAAATTACCACTGCACAGAAAGTAAACCAGGTTGGAGCTGGCGAGATTTCTACGAAACTTCAGAGGAGGCTTTTTCTACGAAATTGTGACTGTGTCTTGATGAATACGAGACACCTCCCCCTACTACGCCGCCACACCCATCTCGGCACACGTCTGTCTACCAAATTGCCAAAGCGGCTGCGCGCGGTGTTGCACCGCACGAAATTACCACTGCGCACGGTGTTGCACCAGATGAAATTACCACTGCGTGTGCTTCACCATGCTATGCCACCCTGTGCTGCACCAAGAAATTAGAGCCCTTAATGCATGTCTTTGCTTCATTATTTCATGCTGAAAAGAGTTGGCTGAAGGCCTAAGCTTCATTCAGCCACATAATTTATTTGAAGAGACAAAGCAACATTTCTTCCAAATTGTAACAATAAAAACATTGGGTGCATCAGAATTCCACACCACGTTGTACTGAAGCTCATTGAGGGATATTATCTGCTAAATCAACAAAGTTCCTCAAAATTCAGTGGAAGGTACTTCTCCTTGTAGCAGAAAAATGGTTTCAAATTTACTGCTTATTAGAGGGAAAATGGGGACTGTTCTAGACTATTTGCTGAAAACTGAAGGCAAATTTTCCACAAGAACTGAATAAGCTGCAGCTTTTTAGTTAACAGTTTTGTAACATTTGTTATGATTTTAATGAGGAATTTCTGCGGGTGCAGAAAATAATTACTGTAATACTGGAAAGGGTGATGAGGTCTCCGTTTAAGGCTGTAAAATGCTCTGGTGGGCTTGACACAACTTAAATTCCACTGTCAGTGAAGTTTATTTCCTAATTTCCCATCATTTTTATCTACTTAATGTTGTGTAGCTAACACAACAAATCGAATGGTGTATTAACATCAGCATGGTCATATAGAAAATCTGAGATTCGTCATTGTTGAATGTGTGAACGCAATAACGTCTGATCTCCTGAAAACTGAGGGGTCTATTCTCCCATTAGCGCGTAAGTCTTTTTTTACGCGCTTCGAGTTAAGCGCTTTTCAGTTACGCGTATTCTCCCCTACACGCTTCGATCACGCCCACAGCGCTTAACTTCAGAATGTAGGCGGCCTTATGAAAGAGGTGTGACTGATCCAAAAGAGAGGCAGACTCTGTACAAAGCTCATTGATTATGGCTATCAGGAAAACATGGAAAAAGGATTTTCTGATTAACAATGAAAACGCATTTGTGGTCCATGGAAAACGCAAACCAGACTTTAAATTTGAATATCGTCGGCCTGCTGATAAAACCTCGTATCTCCAAACTGATAAGAAACGAAAACTCGTATGTCCACTATTCTTACATGCAAAATTAAAAATTTTTATTTTAAACTATATTTATCCATTTGTATTATAATAATAATAATTATTATTATTATTATTTTATATTTATTTATTTTTTTCCTGTGAAGTTTGTCATTGAGAAGATAACCTCGTAGCCTTTTGTATGCCGCTGTAATAGGAGGCCGTACCAAGTACAAGACGTAATTCAGACATCTCTTTATTTATCCCCCGCCGCGCGATTTGCGCGAAGCGGGGGATATAGCATTGGGCTCCGTCCGTACGGACACATAAAATTGCGGCGGCGGGGGATATGTTAGTGACAAACACTTGTTATTTCTTACTCTAGCCACCATGGCATTAAAGCTATGCATACAAACAAATTGCCGCGATAATGAAATAATAAATAAAGAATTTAGCGCTTCTCAATCAGCGAAATCAGATCATTGAAAATGTGCCCCTCCTACACCAGCCTGTTTGTTCCGTGGAAGACAGGGAAGAAGACAAAGGGAACATTCTAGTCACACAAAGACAGTTTATATGATCTCATTTAGAAATTGCGCACTTGAAAACTACTCCGATGTCAGGTTTGATACTAAAGGACATGGAAACGCTTTAACAAGGATTCTTACCCCGCACGCGGTCATCTCCCCGCCCCGAAACCGCCTCAGTAATGACGGAATTCCATATCCATAGCCTATCATCCTATTTGATTTGAGCAACACATTCACTTGAACTTGACACTAATACTTTATTATAATCAATTATCCCATTTACTGATAACGATTATTTCCATTGAAAAAATTGATTAACAAATGGATAGTGCTCTGGTATTTGCCAGGGTAGGGCTCAATCTAGAGTAGCCTATTTAATAATATCTTTATTCACACATTAAATTACACAGTATTACCAATGGTAAAAAATTACTAGGACTCGAGTTAGTTAATTCAGATATCCTCAATTAGAAAATCGATCCCCTCACTCGTGAGAATATCACAAATTTTTAGATTATCACGAACATATAGGGCAGTCGCATTAGTTAATAGAACATGGAAGACAATGATGGCGACGTCGAGCCAAAGCCGAAAACCAAATTTCACAGATGTTGGTGTTGTATGGCAAGCAAGCAATGAAGGCTGATCCGAGGAATTAAGCTGCGAATCGTTCTGGATGTGGCTTCGGTGGTGAGATGTCAGCGCAGTATCCCCGATATAAAGCATAAATGGAGAGATCTGCGGGGCGCTGTAAAAGCCAGGTTCTCTGCACACCGGAGAAGTGTACACGCAACAGGTGGTGGGCAACCATCATCCCCGGGATGTCATCCACTCTTTCTGCAGTGGAAGTGCATGGAGAATAACTTGAAGCGCCAACGAACTGCGTCAGACACCTTGACACAGACGCCTGTGATATGTGTATGACATCACCAGCCACTCTCTGAAACGACCCAGATGCTAGGAGCGACAGCGCAGTTCTGACGTTGATGACCACGGGTATGTTTCGTGGATAATTGCTGCGGCTGGATAGTTGTTCATCCAGACGTCGGCAAAGATAGATGATTGCCTCATGCACGGTCCAGGCGAAAGCGCTGGATGCACTCGATGTTTGTTTGTCCCAGGATGTCCAAACGAAGCCGATATATGCGTGTTCGTCTTCGAGCTCGGCGCGCTCCTCTTACTCTTTCCCAATCACGCAAGAGTGCAAGCAAATGCAGGACTGGCATTTTGGCTTTAGATTTTGAGGGCATGGTAGAATGATGGTCTTATGTATACTCGTATTAATTAATAGTTTTGCGTTTGTAATTTAACTGATTGGAGAAGAGGCTGATGCGTAATATCATGTGATGATTTCGTTTGATAAATTATTATGGCTTTGTGAAATGTAGTTTAGAAATAAGGAAGAACAATCGAATATTAAATGTCTCAACCTTTACCATGTTAAATAAAATAAAAGTAATGTTAACATTCGGCCTATAACCGACATCAAACGCAATATTCAATTTCGCCTAATGTTGGCGCTTGACCTTAATACAGCCCTCAAAAGCGCTTAACAGAAAAAGCGCGTAAGCCAGGGGGAGAATACGCGTAAGTGTTATTTGCATGAGAAACGCCCGGAAACGCCCTGATTTTGGCCTTGCTCCGCCCCAAGCGCGTAAGTGCCTTCAAGGCGCGTAATGCACAGACTTAAGTCGAGGGGAGAATACGCGTAGGCTGAAAAGCGCGTAGCTACGCGCTTTTTTCGACTTAAGCGCATGGGAGAATAGACCCCTGAGTCAGTTAGAAAACCAATGTCTCACATCAGAAGAAAACAACAAATTCATTAGAAGTTTTGGTTTGTACTGCAGTCTGTCAGAGTACTTAGGATTTCCAAGCCATATTGTAACAGTCTTGTGATTTTAACCCTATAATGACATTATTATAGGAAAAATACAACCCAGTAATATTTTTGAAGTATTGAAGGGTTGTATTCAGATCCACTGTTCATCATTAGGTTTTGTGACAGCAAAATATATATTGCTGAAAATAACTTATTCTAATTCCAGGAGTATCATATCTGATACAGCCAAAAATCAGTACCCCTCCAGAACTCAACACTCAAAATTTCTAATTATTCGTATGCTCTCTATTATCTATAGCTATCCCTTAACATGTATAAAATTAAGTTTTTGTGTAATATTTACCTTGGAATGCTGAACTTCACTGCCAAAGTACAAGGAAATTCATGAATTCCTATTCACATGGGAGCCACTACCCTGAAGTGAGTGACTAGGGGAGAGACCACTCCTGTAATCTCACTTCTTCCTTCCAGGTGGCAGCACTGTGTATCAGATATGATACAGTGAGCAGTCGTGGTTGTGCTGCATCTTACCAGGTGGGCATGGTCCTTCAAATTTGGTGCATCATATATGATACAGGGGACATTATAGGGTTAATATAGCTTGGAGGTATAACATTATTTATTTAACTTCAGAGTTTAATGTTCTCAGATTATGTTTTACACATTTTTATTGACATGAAATTTGTCACTTGGAAATCATATCAACCTACTGATTGGACAGTGGTTATTTGTATGAATGATGACTGTACTGTATATAAGCCAAATCAGAGTCCCAAATCTGCCACATATTATTCTATTGTAACACTTGTTCCAAATGAATCCTTGAGTTTCCAAAGGACCCAACTCCAAGGAACACTCTTTTTCAAGAAAGGGAAAACTTGATCTTATGTTTTGCCTTTATGCTGTGACCCATATATTTTTGGCTTATTTCTTCTCAAGCGAGTGTCATTGGGATACTTTTGGTTGAAATTACAAGAAAGTTCCCCTTTTTGCTTTAAGATGTGCAGACCTCCAATTCATTGGAATTGTGCCCTTTGGAAACATAATGATTCAAATATTTATTTCATCCCACTAAGGAAAGGCTGCATTGGTGTTGAAATATCCATCCATGATAACATCGCATGAAACGTACATGCAACCCAGGAAGAGTGAGACATGATAAGTCCACCGGTTAAAACAGGAGTTTTACTTTCGCGAAGGCCAATAGTCTTGTTTGAAATTTGCAAGACAGTGGATCTTAATCTGCCAGTTGAGTTCGCTGTCGGCCAAACAAAGGGCTCTCTGGGGGATTCTCTTCATTACTTTCAGTGAAGACCGGTGCCTTTAAACGCCGCAGTTAAAGAGGCATTTTGGGTGCTATACTGCACGTTAAGATCAGGGTGGCTTGTTAAAGTCAGAAGTGACATACTTGTGTCTCCAAATTCTTTTCAGTTTTATTCTCTGTGGTACCTTTGTACATAATATCATTAAAAGATTCCAGAAATCCAGAAAAATCTCTATAGGCATGGGGCAAGGCCAAAATCTAATTTTGAATGGCTGTGATTTTCAGGTCCTCAAGCGGCGCTTCATTAAAAACAGACAGGATTCTGTCCTGGAAATCACTGCATGGACTCAGGAACACTTCTGTAAACAATTGTCAGTATATAGTTTGTCACTGCATCCACAAATGCAAGGTAAAACTCTGCCATGTAGAGATGAAACCATATATAAAAAAGATCCAGAAATACTGCATTCTCTAAACCCAAGCTCATTTTTAATGTACTGAGGCATAGTTTGATTGATAAAATTGTAAAATTCTTTTAGGAAAAATGGATGCCACGTCCTCTGAGCTAAAGAGGAGAGGGGCCATTCTGCTCCTCATCAGCAAACAAATCAAATGCCAGCATCCATTACTGTATGGGGTGTATTAGTGTACATTGCATGGGTACCTTGCACATCCATGAAGTCACCATTAAAGGTGAACGATACAAACAGGTTTTGGCGCTGTAATGTGAATATAGGCCACTAGATGGCAGTATTTACCTTTTTTTTTTTGTTAAGCTCAGACTGGAGTCATGTTTAGACATGTCCTGGACATGTCTGGGGCAAGTCTCAGAAAATAAAAAAAAGAGGTCTAAATGTGGGTGGGGTCTGCAAAGGAGTATATAAGGAAAAGAATTGAGACAGTAAAGTAGTTGGAGAAATTGCAAGAAGATGACCAGTCCTGCCATTCTGTTCAAGACCTGTGACGTTTCTTTTGTGGATTTCTTTGCCTGTGTTTGAGCATTTTCATCATCCAGGACATCACCAAGCCACCCCCCCCCCCCCGAAAAGGGATTGTAAATATTTATGTTTTGTACATAATTCAATCTTGGTCTTAGTTGTTAGTTGTTTAGTCGTTATTGTCTTTGTTTAAAAATTAAATGTGTTTAAGTTTTTAAAACTGTGTCTGTCATCCCTTGCTGTTGCTGTTGTGTTGTAGATTGTAATAAGAAATTGGGGCCATAACAAATTGGGGGCTCGTCCAGGATAGACCATTTTGTGAGTCATTTATTAAAAATCTAACATTTCAGATTGTAAAATTGTTTTTGTGAATTTTCCTATATAAATATATTGACAACAGCAATGGATGATTTCTTGGCATCACCAACCGTAGGGGTTTTGAAGTCTTTTAAAAGGACAGAACTGTTGGAAATATGCAGACATTTGGAGCTGACAGAGGTAAAACCAGCCATGCGAAAAGAAAGACTGGCTAGAGAGATAGTTGAATATTACATTGATGAAAATGTGTTTGCACCAGGAGATCTGGAACAGTTTCCAGTGGAAAATCCAAATATAGAAATGGAACTTAAATTAAAAATGCAAGAGATTGAAAGGGAAGAAAAAGAAAAACAAAGGCAGTTTGAGTTGGAAAAATTAGCTAGAGAAGAGAAGAAAGAAAGGGAAGAAAAAGAAAAACAAAGAGAATTTGAGTTAGAAACACTTGCAAGACAGAGAGATTTTGAATTAGAGAAGTTGGATAGAGAAGAAAGACTCCAAATGGAGCAACTAAAAATTAAAATAGCAATGAAAAATAAATTTTGTGCTAGTCAGGAGGTAAAACTGGTGCCTCCATTTTCGGAAAATGATGTTGACAACTATTTCCAGTGTTTTGAAAAGGTAGCAAAGAGTTGCCAGTGGCCAAAGGAACACTGGCCTCTGATGTTGCAAACTGTCCTCAAGGGTAAAGCTCAACAAGCCTATTCGGCTTTGTCTGCAGATGATTCCTCTGATTATGAGGTTGTCAAAAAGGTTATTTTGAGAGCTTATGAGTTGGTTCCAGAGGCTTACCGACAGAAATTCAGAGGTCTGAAGAAATCTGAAAATCAGACTTATGTTGAATTTGCTAATGAAAAGCAGGTTTGCTTTGAGCGCTGGTGTACTTCTATGGAGGTCAAGGATGATTTCAACTCACTAAAAGAGATGGTGTTAGTTGAAGAATTCAAGAACTGTGTTAAGGATGATGTTAAGACCTACCTTAATGAGAAGCAAGCTCTGAATTTGCAATCAGCTGCCAAATTTGCAGATGAATATGTTCTCACACATAAGTCCAAATTTCAGTCTAGCAGTAACAATAGATGGTCCCAATTTCAGAAAAAGGGTTACGGTGATACCCAAGATTCCTCACCCAAAGACAAAGACAAATCTGGTGATGGTGCTCAGAAATCCAGTAACAGGTCTGATCAAAGTGTGAAAGCTGACAGTGACAAAAGTGGTCTAGTTTGCAGTTATTGCAAGAAATCTGGTCATGTTACAACTAACTGTTGGTTCCTTAAAGCTAAGAAAGAAAAAGAAAAGGATACCAAACCAAATGCCTTTGTGAAAACAAGGTTAGAAACCCCTGTAGTAGATAACCGATCTGCTAAATTGCCTGCTTCTTGTGGGGCTAAAAAGCCTGATACAGCTGACTTTGTGAGGGAGGAATTTCTTCCATTTGTGTCAGAGGGATTTGTGGCTCTGAATGAGCATACTACTCCTGTCCCCATATATATCCTAAGGGATACCGGAGCTTCTCAGTCACTTTTGTTGATGGACTCCTTGGAGTTACGTGATGAGACCGCTTTAGGGGATTTCATACTTGTACAAGGTATTGAAGGGAGGACTGTATCTGTACCCCTGCGCTCTATATTCTTGAAGTCAGATTTAGTTACAGGACAGGTAAAGGTGGGACTTATGTCAAGTCTACCTATAAAGGGTGTTTCTCTGTTGCTAGGCAATGACCTGACTGGGGGCAAAGTAGATCCCCCTGTACATCTTACTTCACAGCCGAGCACTGAAGATGGGGATGAGGACCCATCTCTGTATCCTTCTTGCGCAGTGACTCGTGCTATGGCCAAGAAGGCTAAAGAAGAAGATGATGTGGTGCCGTCCAACACATTGAATAGTCAGGACTCAGGTGGTTCGCCTCATGACTCTGATTGGCCTACTATGGTTTCTGTGTTTGAGGACTTATCAGATACTTTTATCAGTTCTCTATTCAGCCAGCCGGATGGGTCTGGTGATTCTGATGTGTCTGGAGACTTGTCTCTGTCCAGAAAGCGGTTGATTGAGGAGCAAACTAATGATCCTGAAATTTGTGTACTAAGGAGGAGAGCCCTTCCTGATAAAGAAATAGACGCAGTTCCAGTTGGGTATTATCTCAAGGATGGTGTGTTGATGCGGAAGTGGCGCCCTCCTGATATCCCTGCCAATGCAGATTGGGCAGTGGTCAGGCAAATTGTTGTTCCAAAGGTCTATAGGAATGAGATCTTAACAATGGCTCATAGTTAACCTTTAGGAGGTCATCTTGGCGTTAACAAGACTGTTGATAAGATCATGAAACACTTCTTTTGGCCTGGGCTTCGGAAAGACGTTTCCAACTTTTGCAAAACCTGTCACACTTGTCAGGTAGTTGGAAAACACCAGTTAGACCCACCTGTAGTTCCATTGCAGCCTATCCCAGCATTTGGGGAGCCATTCTCTAAGGTCATTGTTGATTGTGTTGGTCCATTACCCAAGACTAGATCTGGAAATCAGTACTTGTTGACAATCATGTGTGCATCTACCAGATTTCCCGAAGCCATACCTCTACGTAACATCAAGGCAACTGCAATCTCAAAGGCTTTGATAAAGTTCTTCACGTTGTTTGGCCTTCCCAGGGAAATTCAGTCAGACCAGGGTAGCAATTTCACTTCAGGATTGTTTCAGCAGGTTGTGTATGAACTAGGTGCAAAGCAGATTCTTTCTAGTGCCTATCATCCAGAAAGTCAGGGTGCCTTAGAGCGGTTTCATTCCACTCTCAAGACAATGATGAGGACTTATTGTTATGACCATGAGAAAGACTGGGATGAAGGGGTTCATTTGCTGTTGTTTGCAGCTAGAGAAGCAGTGCAGGAGTCTACTGGATTCAGTCCATTTGAGCTAGTGTTTGGTCATGAAGTGAGAGGACCTTTGCTATTATTGAGTGAACAATGGCAAGAGAAAGAGCCGCATATCAGTCTGTTTGACTATGTTAGCAAGTTCAAGGAAAGATTTCGTGCAGCTTGTGACCTTGCCAAAGAGAACTTGAAATCAAGTCAGGGAAAAATGAAAACTTGGTATGATCATAAGGCTAGAAGCCGTGAGTTTAAACCAGGAGAAAAGGTCCTTGTGTTGTTTCCCTTGCAGTCCAATCCATTGCAGGCTAGATTTCATGGTCCTTATGAAATTCTGACAAAACTCAATGATCTCAATTACATTGTGAAGACTCCAGATAGGAGAAAACCAAAACAATTGTGTCATATTAACATGCTAAAGCCTTATCATGACAGAAATGCTAGGGTTGCAGCTGTCACTTCAGAGTCTCCAATGGTCGAAACGTGTGAAGATGAGGGGGAGTTTCAAGATGATGAACCAAGAATTAAAGCTGAAGTTCTTTCATGTAAATTGTCAAACACTGAAGTGTTGCAAAATCTTGATGTAAAACTCCAGCACTTAGAACCCTCACAGAGAGATCAGTTTGAAAGGTTGATCAAGAAATATGAGGATTTGTTTCCTGATGTTCCAAAGAGAGTTACTATAGCCTCTCATGATGTAGATGTTGGTGATGCCAAACCAATAAAACAGCATCCATACCGGATGAATCCTGAAAAGAGAAAGATTGCTGAGAAAGAGGTTGAGTACATGTTAAAACATGATATTATCAGACCCTCCAACTCCGATTGGAGTTCACCCTGTGTGCTAGTTCCAAAACCTGATGGAAGTACTAGATTCTGTACAGATTATCGCAAAGTCAATGCTGTAACTAGAACTGATGTGTTTCCAATACCTAGGATTGATGATTGTATTGATAGTGTAGGGCAAGCAAAGTTTCTGACCAAGATTGATTTATTGAAGGGTTATTGGTGTGTGCCTTTAACTGAGAGGGCCAAGAGCATCTCTGCTTTTGCCACACCATCTGGATTGTACCAGTATGAAGTCCTACCCTTTGGCATGAAAAATGCCCCAGCCACGTTCCAAAGGATGATACAGTCTACAATCGCCGGATTGCCACACACGGGTGCGTACATCGATGACCTGATCACATGGAGTGACTCCTGGGAAGAACATCTAAAAGATGTGGAGACGTTGTTCCAGCGCCTGACCCAGGCTAACCTGACTGTTAACCTGAGCAAGAGTGACTTTGGTTGTGCTACTGTCACCTATCTTGGCTACGTCATAGGCTAGGGTAAGGTGGCACCCATAAATGCTAAAGTCCAAGCCATCATGGACTTTCCAGTTCCTGACAATAAAAAAGCTTTGCGCCGCTTCCTTGGAATGATCGGGTACTACCGCAAGTTCTGCAAGAACTTTGCTGAGATTGCTCTCAGTCTAACTAACCAACTGAAGAAAGGCGTAAAGTTCACTTGGGATGATGCATGCCAGAGAGCCTTTGATCGCCTAAAGTCTCTGCTGTGTCACTTCCCCGTGCTCAAATCTCCTGACTTCAACAAACCGTTCTCCATCACAGTCGATGCTAGCGACCAAGCTTGTGGATCTGTGCTCCTACAGAGAAGTGACTCTGATGACATTGAGCATCCCGTGGCATACTTCTCCAGGAAGTTCAATCGCCACCAAAGGAACTATTCCACAATAGAGAAGGAACTGTTGGCTCTGGTCCTTTCTTTACAACACTTTGAGGTTTATGTTTGTACAGGGGAAAAGCCAATGATTGTGTACACTGACCACAATCCGTTAATGTTTTTGAGTAAGATGAAAAACAAGAATCGGAGATTGTTGAATTGGAGTTTGATTTTACAGGAGTTTGACTTGGAAATTAAGCATGTGAAGGGTACAGACAATGTAATTGCTGATTGCTTATCCCGTGTTTGAATGTGTATATATATATCATGTGTTTGAATATTGTATGATATGTATATATAGACAAGTGTTCACTTAACCATTTTGTATTGAAAAGAAAAATTTTGCCTTTATGAGTCAAAATTTTTCCCTTTTGGAATGGAGGTGTAATGTGAATATAGGCCACTAGATGGCAGTATTTACCTTTTTTTTTGTTAAGCTCAGACTGGAGTCATGTTTAGACATGTCCTGGACATGTCTGGGGCAAGTCTCAGAAAATTAAAAAAAAGAGGTCTAAATGTGGGTGGGGTCTGCAAAGGAGTATATAAGGAAAAGAATTGAGACAGTGAAGTAGTGGGAGAAATTGCAAGAAGATGACCAGTCCTGCCATTCTGTTCAAGACCTGTGACGTTTCTTTTGTGGATTTCTTTGCCTGTGTTTGAGCATTTTCATCATCCAGGACATCACCAAGCCACTCCCCCCCCCGAAAAGGGATTGTAAATATTTATGTTTTGTACATAATTCAATCTTGGTCTTAGTTGTTAGTTGCTTAGTCGTTATTGTCTTTGTTTAAAAATTAAATGTGTTTAAGTTTTTAAAACTGTGTCTGTCATCCCTTGCTGTTGCTGTTGTGTTGTAGATTGTAATAAGAAATTGGGGCCATAACAGCGCAAAATTTACTGCCATCCAGAAGCCTTTTTTAAGGGAAGGCCCTGCTCATTTCAGCAACACCATGCAAAACACCATACTCTGCGTGTATTCCAACAACATGGCTCTGTAGTAAAACAGTCTAGTTTCTAAAGTGGTCCGTCTGCAGTCCGGACCAGTCACCAACTGACAATATTTGGTGCATTATGAAATGAAAAATAGGACAAAGGAGACTGCAAACTATTGAGCAGCTGAAATCCTACAAAAAGCAAGAATGGGAAAACATTATGCTTTCAAAAATAAAGCAGTTTGTCTCCTTAGGGCCGGTTCGTACTCTATGCGAGGTACGGGATCACAGGTCCGTTCCATTCCGTTCTCAGAGAAGCCTGAACGCGCGTGCCTTGCTGCGCTGTGCCTCGTTAAAATGCAGTACACTGCTAATGCAACAGGGGGCAGCAAAGTCTTCTCCTTGTCCTCCTCCTTTTTTCTTTTTGGTGTGTTGAACACAGCGTATGGTGCATTATTTGCTTCATCTCCCCTATTGGAGACTCATGGAAATACACGCATCGATGCATCGTGTTACAAAAATTTGGACGACACACTTTGCTACGCAAGATGGCTATCTTGCGTTGCTCGATGCATTGCCTTACGTTCACGCTCGCGTATGAACCGGCCCTTAGTTCCCACACACTTACAGAGTGTTGACTGAAGAGTGATGTGATGCAACACAATGGAAGACATGCCCCTGTGCCAACTCTCGATTGCTGGCATCAAATTAAAAATGGGAACATCTTTTTCAAAAAACAATAAAATATCTCAGTTTCAACATCTGGTATATCGTCTTTGTACTATTTTCAAATAAATATCAAGTTCAAATGATTTGAAAATCATTGCACTCTGTTTTTATTTACATTTTACCCGGCATCCCAACTTTTTTGGAATTGGGGAATTTCAGACAAAATACTCAACTCCTGAGCGTAAATGTCCAACTACAGCTGACTAAGACGGCACTAATGGAGAAGATTTCTGATATCATGGCGTCAGAATAAATGCTCAAACGGCTTTCCATACTGCTGCTTCCACCATCACAGCTGCTACTACAATTACTACAAATACTACTGCAGCTATGTGTACTACCTGCAGAAGTCCGGTTCACCCTAAAACTCCTGACTATGGTATAATAAGGCTGCTGTCCTTGATACTGTACAGACGTGGGTCAGAATTGCTGGACAGCTAGATGAAATGCCATTCTCTATTAATTACCGAACATTTCTGTGTAGTTTTCAAAGAGGACATGAAACAACAGAATAGACAATAACATAGGATATGTGTATATATTTAAAACACACTACCGAAATAAAACATTTTAAAAAATCGTTTTAAAGAAAATCTACTTTTTAAATACATTTATGATATGTTTTGGGGTGTACTCTCTGCCATCTTTATTTTAAGTCACTGCCTACGTCTTCGGAGTGGTTTGTTGGTGGTTCGGTTGGTTTGAGTATAGAATTTTCACGAGTTGTAGAAGGAGGGAAAATGTCAGAGGACGAGGCAGAAAGGGTTATTTATCTGTCTTCTAACCCAATGGCCAACATATTTGAGCCAGTGACGAGGAGCAGAGTTGAGAGACCCGCTTTTGCAGAGGATAAGGGAGCAGCAGCGGCTCCGGACAGAGATGGCAGCGAGGAGCAGGTCGCCAACACCTCACGGTGTACATGCAGTGACTGCTCCGCGATGCCGACATGTGTGGAGTCTGTGTGCTGCCATGAAGCTGATTTGGATAGTGTGCTAGGGAAGCTATCCTGCATCGCCCTATCCTACACCTTCCAGAACTATTATTAATACTTAGCCATTGAAGTATCAATTTCACTTGCGTAAAGGTGGACGGTCACCGCAAGTAATATGGAAAGCGATTATGGTTTCTCGTGCTTCTGTTTACTCAGAGATCGGAAAAATACATGCGTTTTTCATGATCGTTTAAATAGTTAAATAGTTAAATTCCATTGCTGTCAATCCCTCAGTAAAAACAAGCCTGAGAATTCCAGAGTCATAATCAATTACCGTGTCCCAAGTAGGGAAATTCACCGTAATGTATGTGAAACTGATTAACTTAATGAACAATGAATTTGATTCTGCAGGTGACTTTCTTCAGTGCACGTTGATAGAATAATTGCTTACTACAGCACAGGAATGTGAACGCTTTTTAATTTGCTCCTCTCTCTCTGTCATTTTGAATGTACGGATACAGTTCCTTAGTGAGATCACTTGCTTGATGAGTTGAGCCAACCACTCCGATGACGTCACGTCTGGCAACACAATAGCAATGGCGACCTCCTTCGTTTTGACAGTTGAACTTCAACGGTAGGATTTTGAAATTTCTTTCTCCATCAGTGGTAAAACTTACATAATCATTTTAGGGTGAGAGACTTTCATTAAATTAATCTAACTACATTTAGTGTTTCATGTCCTCTCTAAAGGAAGGAATGTTCATGAAAAAAAGAATCTAAGTGCACGAGGCCTACAGCAGCCAGTGTGTCTGGAAACATTTTAATGAACCATCACGCCTGTGTTTCCCAAACCTCTCCTGGAGGACCACTTGTCCTGCATATTTTAGATCTCTCCCAACTCCGGCTAAGGTGCTTCAAATGATTAGCTTATTGTTATTATTATCCCCCCGGCATATGATGCGGGGGGATATAGTCATGGATGCGGTTGTCTGTCAGTCCATCCATCTGTGAACATTTTGTTTCTGGTGTGATGGTCCTGCCTTGCAGGCCCTCCCCCCCTCCTGCTGCCTGCACCTCGACTTCAAAGAGCCACACCTGCTGCTCATAGAAGTGGAGGTGCAGGTTAGACTATTTTAGCACTGCACTGCAGCTACATTCTGTGTCCAGGAGCCCTGTCTGTGAATTTGCCACTGCTCCTCTCGTGTGTGGCTTTATCTTTAAATTAAAAGCTTTTTACATTTTTACTCAGCATGTGGGTCCCTTCACCCGTTTTTGGGTACATGGTCCCAGGGCCCGCCGCCTTCGTGCCCTCTGCCGGCGGGGGGCAAAACCATGACTTCTGGAACATAACTTGAAAACCGTTCAATATTTCTCCACAAAACTTTTCATTTTCAAGTTTAAAGGCGTCAGCTTTGTTTCGGCAAGCCTGTACATGGCACTATTATACAGTGGGGAAAATGCAATATCATAAAAGACAATGGCATGTTTCCATAAAAGACCTGTGAAACTTGGGTTTTGCATGAATTCAGACCCAATCCTGTAGATTGATGTGATTTAGGGTGTTCTCACACATAGTCCCTTTTAAAAAGAATCAAACCGAGTCCTCTAAAAGTGGACCAACAGAAAATGAACTCAGTTCTTTTTGTGTTCACATTGTGGGCTCTAATTTCCTGGTGCGGCGCAGGTGGCGTAGCGAGGCGCAGCCCGTGCAGTGGTAATTTTGTACGGCACAGCCCGCGTAGTGGTAATTTTGTGAGTTGCGCAGCCTTCGGTAGAGGAAGGTGCGCCGAGATGGGTGTGGTGGCATAGTAGGGGGAGGTGTCACATATTCATCAAGACGCAGTGACAATTTCAAAGAAAAAGTCTCCGCTGGAGTTGCGCAGAAAACTCGCCAGCTCCAACCTGGTTTAATTTCCGTGCAGTGGTAATTTGGCTGACCGGCGCGGAGTACACACACGTCGCCGAAATCTCACAGGCAGGTTTACACAATGTCAGGCACATTTCAATGCAATAAATAATTACAGGAAGCACTATTCAATGTAACAATCTGAATAAGGACATAAATTATAGTATCTACATCAATTGTCCTGATGTCAGATTAGAGACGGTTGGCACGCGTAATGGAAACTTGACCTGGCTTAACCAACGCAGCTGAATCTGTGATGCAAACTAAGGACTTCACATCTTTCTCAGCCAACCACAAACTGGATATATATTATATAGCATGCTTGCCTTCTGCGCTCAGTAAAGCCGCTTGCACACTGGACACGAAACGATTTTTTTTGCACGACTGATTACAGGCAAAGTCAATGCAAAGACACGATAGTCGGACAGGGTATTAATATAGCTCTGCGTCCGAAAGTCATAAAATTTCTAATTTTTCCAAGTATTCCAGGAATTATTAGACGTGCCAACTTGGCCATGTTTGTGTTCGACCTTCACAGAATGCAAATTGATAGCTATTGACTTTTCTTGGTCTTTTTAGCCTATTCGTCTGTTTTCTTCCTTTGAAGATAGACAACAGTCTTTATTCTTTCTTTTGAAAATTGGTCAGATGGATCGAACAGATTCACGCTTTATTTCCACAGCAGAGATAAAATAGTACTTGTAGTCAGTGTGCAAACCAATTCCATGCCCACTGACAGTGCGAAAAAAATATCGCTTGCACAATCAAGACTGTCCGACGCGAAATGCAAAATACTCCATGTCCAGCAGCCAGCAAAAAGTAAAAGTATTGATATGAGAACAGATTTATAACGAAATAAAGAATAAATATAGCCGCTAGCGGCAATTCCGGGGTTCAAGCCAAGAATGACCATTAGTAGTTGAAAGCTTTAACAGCTTAAAAAACAAGTGTCACTAAACATGGCCATGTCCCCCGCAAGGTGGCGGAAATCGACTGGGGTGGGCTGGTGTCAAATATTTGGGGGGGGGCGCAATTTACCAAGGAGCAGCACACCGGACAGCTGCTGTGATGTCGACAGTCAGTTATTAAGAAGGAAAATGTGGCCTATAGTTTTTCATGGTTTGTACCCCTTTATTACGAATTGACAATGTATCCCCTATGTCCACATGTCCACAGATCACTATGTCCTTACATTACTTACAGATTGATTGTAAAAGCAGTCATGTGAAATCCCAACTAACTGGAATTTTGATGTTCTGTAAAGATGCAAACAAAAAAGGGAACTTAGTTAAACAGTAAAACAAAAATCTAAAAACACACCACTGTGATGTTGTCTACGGGGTTCGTACACCTTTTACAAAGTGAAATTCCAGCACTTTTCAAGGATTTTCAAGGTGTATTTTCATGCTTTTCCAGCACCCTACAGCTGTGGTGAATTACATATTTATATGCATATATGACAGATTTCACAGAGAGTGTAACCAACAGGTCTCATGGTACTTAACAGGATGAAATCATAAATTAATGGTATATATGCGGCTTACTTCATCGCTGACATAAAAACAAATGTTTACAGGAAGTTTCAGACCTGGATCGCTGCAATTTTGGTAAAAACAGAGGGGGGGATTTAAAAATTTGATCTTGTTGCTAATGTTACATGAACGGAAAATCGGTGTTCACAGGACGGAACTCAAACGGTGCCAAGACTGTCTGAGCCAATGCCAAAGAGTAAAGGGAAGGCACACTAGTGACCAAACCGCTAATCCACAATAAGCAGGGCTTTGTTAAAAGTCTGTAAATCTACTCTCGAACAGTGACTTGAAATGCACAGTTTTTCCCCGGGATTATTTTGAGGCAATAAAATTCATACACTGGATAATGAGTCAATCCTGCCCACTCATTTCCATGTTCCTCATCCATCCTGGAGTTCAGAGAGGAAGGAGAGACGCTTTGTTGGGCTACCCTGTCGTATGGATGTGCCAACCCCTTTAAGTCAAACCAAGGTTGGCTTTATCCATCCAGGGATTGGAGTGAATTCGACCGTTTAATATAAAAACCGTTTTAACTTGGCTTGCTAGTGAAAATTCAATAACTGATCTGGGTGTGCCATCTAGTGATAGAATATTGTAACTGCCTGCATAAATCAGCAGCTCCGTGTCCACTGGCGAACAAATCTGCACTAAAGGGTCTAAATACCCTGCCAGCAGCCGCCAAATCTCACAGCAATGCTGCACTGAAATTACAGGTTGTTGCTAACGTTATCACTATGGACGGAAATTTCTACCTTTTTGACAAGGGACACAAACGCGAGTCGGTGAAGATTGTACAAGGCCAAGAAGTAAACATCCGTTAGCACTATACCCCGCTTTCACACTACCGGTTGTTATAAAATAGGGACTTCAACGCGGAATGCAGAGCGAATGTTGACCACACATCAGACAGAAATTACGTTCGCGGCAAAAACTGGCTTCTCAGTATGAAATAGGGCTCAGGATATTTCAAAATGGTATCTAGCTTGCGAAAATAAAGAATGGGGCACATATTCCTGGCCAGACCCTCAGTAGTAGATGTACTGTTCTTTTCACAGTGGCCCTGTTAAATCTATCAAACTTGGAACAGCAAACAGGAAAAGCAATAAAAGGCGTTGCTAGTCCAGCTAGCCATCACTGTTTGTCGTAACAAGTGCGGGAGAAGCCCCGGGTGTCAGCTCGTCCACGATCGCTTGCCTGCTGCTGAATCTTTAAATCGGGTCGGTCAGGTCCAAGCTCCAAGCTCCTTAATCCTCTTTTTCTCTTCCAGTGTGACGCTACGCCTTGAGAATAAGTTATTCTGTAGTGAAATATCCGAGTTTACCGCGGATCCAGCTGTAGCTGCCATTTTTACGTCTATCGCACAGAGAATGAGCGTGTATCTTCTTCTTCTTCTAGTTTAACGGCGGTGAATTTACAGCTTATTGGTGCATTACCGCCACCTTCTGTTCCAGAGCGTAGACCAGACAATAGACTTACAGTCCAACTCCTTTACCTCACTTAATCAAACACAATACTATAAACACACATATATATATATATATATATATATATATATATATATATTTTTTTCTTTAATAACTTACTTTAAACTTTCCGCACCTATGTCAACTACAACCCCCCGATTCTTTTATCCCTGCTTATCCATCAGATTCTATCAGTGCCCTAATCTGTGCCCCTTCTCCCATACTTAGCAATCCTTTTAATGTAACTTCCTGTACCCCAACATCCTTCATCTTATTCATCATCTCCTCTCTCTGCACCTCATATTTCCTACACCTCAGAACTACATGCTACACTGATTCCTCCTCCTCCTGACACTCCTCACACAGGCCTGAATGAGCATGTATGTGTGCGCATGAGTAAATCATATCTGCTGCGATGACGTGTTGATATGATTGGCAGCTGTCGTTGTCAGTCAAATGAGGAGGAGAATCACAAAAACAATACTAATTCGTTGCCAATCAAAGTGGGAGTGTCCGGGGCGCATTTCTCTGAGCCTCGCAGGAAAAGTTAAAGCGACCAATTAGAAAGAAGCCTCAGGTCACATGCTGGGCAAAAGTTGAAGGACATGCATTGACTCTCATTAGACCGGTGCCCCTGCGTTAATAAACTATGAATACAAAACATATTTAATGATTAATGAATAGTGTGAAACCCCTTTTATGTAATGGCGACAGGCTAGCATTGTGTGGAAAAAATAAATCATTTAATTGGTTATTTTTTTTATAATTTAATGACAAATTTTGGTATGTTTAATTGGACTTCCTCTGTTGAATTTTAGCTGTATCGATGGAGGGGCCAGCGCCCCTGCGTTCCCTATTGATAAACCGCCACTGGTGGGCGTATCACAAAATTACACATTGAAGCCAAAGACGAATAAAATCAGGGAAATATTCTTGAGATTTCACGTTCACAACAAACGGGACGTGACGGACGGACAGCTGGATAGATGGACTGATGGAGCTGAGGACTATGTCCACCGGCCTTAATACACCTTGACCCCAAAGATGAATGGAATCGGTCAAACCGTTCTTAAGATATTGTGATCACAACAAACAGAACATGACGGACAGATGGTCAGACGGACGGAGCTGATTTCTATGTCCCCCACCCCTAATACACCTTGAAACCAATGACGAATGGAATCGGTCAAACTGTTCTTGAGATATCGCATTCACAACAAATGGGACATGACGGACAGATGGACGGATGGACCGAGTTGAAGACTATGTCCCCCGGCCCAATGCACTTTGACACCAAGAATGAATGGAATCGGTCAAACTGTTCTTAAGATATACTCTGTGACACCATTTATGTGTATGTTATAAATGACACGCAAAGATCAATATGTTTATTTAACAGGAGAAACACTGACTTTTCAGTGCCAACGTCACTCAAAACGAAAAATTTCATTTTCATGCGTCATGAAGCACTTGTCTGACGTCTAACCAATTGTGACCTTCACACTTCAATACCGGGTGTGACTTCCTCGTGCCATGATGCAAGCAACGCATCTCCGGCGCATGGACCGAATCAGATGTTCCAGAAATGGCTGTGGGATGTCATTCCAAATCTGACGTAGACGTTGTCGCAATTCCTGGAGTGTAGCTGGCGGGTTATCCAACCGCCGCAAACGTCGATCCATCTCGTCCCAAAGATGCTCGATTGGGGACATGTCTGGGGATCTGGCTGGCCATGGCAGGACATTGACATGTTGTTGCATCAGATACTGCTGTACAATCCTTGCAACGTGTGGTCTGGCGTTATCATGTTGCAGCGTTATTCCGGGACCATGTTGCATCAAAAACGGTACCACCAATGGCCGTAGCACTTCATCGCGATATCTTTGACCTGTCAGATTTCCATCAATAACAAGCAAATCTGTTCTGTTTCTAGCCGTGATCCCTCCCCAAATCATGACACTACCACCTCCAAAACGATCAAATTCCTGAACACAGTTGTTGGCATAACGTTCTCCACGTCGACGGTATACACGTAAACGACCATCACATCGGTTAAGCATGAATCTTGATTCATCAGTGAAGAGTACAAGATCCCACTGACGTTGGATCCACCGTCGATGTTGTTGTGCCCACTGTAGACGCAGTCGTCGGTGTTGTACTGTGAGTATTGGACGTCTTGCTGGCCGACGTGGGACAATGCCAAAATGACGGAGACGGCGACGGATTGTCTGTGCAGACAGTCGCCTCAAACCAGGTATCGTTCTTGCAGTTATGGTTGCAGGTTGGAATCGATTTCGGAGATGGGTTGTTCGAATCCAGTTGTCCTGTCTGGGAGTGGTTACTCGTGGACGGCCGCTGCGAGGACGGTCTCTGACATGTCTTGTCTGCTGATGACGCTGCCATAAGTTCCAAATGGTGTTTCGGTGGACATTCAGGCGATGAGCAACTTCCCTCTGCGAGGTTCCGGATTCAATCATCCCAATGGCCCTCCACCGATCATTTTCAGACAGTCTTAGCATTTAGAGGGTAGAGTTCCTGATCCGAAATGGCTGTGTTTTCAATAAGTGATGCTTCCATCGTTCATCAGGCACAATGTGAACATTCCAAAAATTCTCCTCTTTTATTGCCATCCACAAGCATGATTTACGCACATTTTCACGTGCAAAGTCATTTTCTCGCATTTTCATGATTTCCATTTCAATGTTGTGTTTACGTGTACTGTTTCAGTCTGATATCACCATGTATGACAATTTCATAATTGCGTTATGAAAAATAATTAACAATATTGGTGTCACAGAAACTTTTGTTGCTGAGTATATAATGTTGGACAAAGTATTTGCAAGTGGTCAAATGGTCGTAATGACCTTGAGAATAATGGCAAGGTTGATCACGTCAATCAAGTGGGCTGTGAGAACTCCCGTAATACGCCTTGACACCAAAGATGAATGGAATTGGTCAAACCATCCTTGAGATATCGCGTTCACAACAAATGGGACATGACTGACAGACAGACAGATGGACGGAGCTGAACACCATGTCCCCCGCCCTAAATACACCTTGACACCAAAGATGAATGGAATCGGTCAAACCATTCTTGAGATATGTTGACAAGAAATTCGTAAGTGGTCAAATGATTGTAATGACCTTGAGAATAATGCCAAGGTCATCGAAATCTACTGGGGTCGGCATGTCACACCAATATACCTCAATACCAATGATAAATGGAATTGGTTAAACCGTTCTTGAGATATCGCGTTCAGAACAAACGGGACATAATAGACAGCCGGACGGAGCTGACAGCCCCCCGCTGCCACGATAGCAAGCTTAGCAAGTACAAGTTAAAAGATAGCAAGTTTTTGTAGGACAAAAACTACTTTAAGAGTGTTTTTTAGGTATTTATGTGGAGCTATTTTTCCAGTGTAATGATTGGACCAACAATTTATGATGTATACTCTGATTTGTGTTATGTTAGTCTATCTTGTGCATTTATGGCGCCCCCTACTGGTCTATGTGATAAAAAAATTCAGGCTATGTTTAAGGTTCTTATGTGGACATATCCTGTGAGTTTTGTAAAGAGTGGAAAAACTATTTATGATTTATAGTCCAATTTGTGCCACATTACGTTGTTTTGTTTGGCATTTATTGCACCCCCTATCGGACAATTTCAATGATATTTTCAGAGTATGTTTCAAGTACTTATATAAATATTTCCTGTGACTTTTATGGCTATAGGACAAAAAATATCTGATTTATTGTCTGATTTGTGTCATACCACGCTGCTTTGATTTGCATGTATAGCGCCCCCTTTCAGTCATTTTGAACAAAAATTTCAGAGTATGTTTGAAGTACTTGAATATGAATATATCCTGTGAGTTTTATGGCTATGGGTAAAACAATTGCTGATCTACAGTCTGATTTGTGTTATACCATTCTGCTTTGTTTAGCGGTTATTGCGCCCCCTATCAGTCAATTTGAATGACATTTTCTGGTTAGGTTGCAGGTACTTATGTGAATATATCCTGTGAGTTTTATGGCTATAGGTCAAACAATTGCTGATTTATAATCTGATTTGTGTTACACCATTCTGCTTTGTTTAGTAGTTATAGCTCCCCCTATCAGTCAATTTAGGTGAAATTTTCAGGGTATGTTGCAGGTACTTATGTGAATATATCCTGTGAGTTTTATGGCTATAGGTCAAACAATTGCTGATTTATAATCTGATTTGTGTTATACCATTCTGCTTTGTTTAGTATTTATAGCTCCCCCTATCAGTCAATTTAGGTGAAATTTTCGAGGTATGTTGCAGGTACTTATTTGAATATATTCTGTGAGTTTTATGGCTATAGGTCAAAATATTGCTGATTTATAGTCTGATTTGTGTTTTACCATTCTGCTTTGTTTAGCAGTTATAGCGCCCCATATCAGTCAATTTGGATTACATTTTCTGGTTAGGCTGCAGGTTATTATGTGAATATATCCTGTGAGTTTTATGGCTATAGGTCAAACAATTGCTGATTTATAGTCTGATTTGTGTTTTACCATTCTGCTTTGTTTAGCAGTTATAGCGCCCCCTATCAGTCAATTTGGATGACATTTTCTGGTTAGGTTGCAGGTACTAATTTGAATATATCCTGTGAGTTTTATGGCTATAGGCCAAACAATTTTTGATTTATAGTCTGATTTGTGTTATACCATTCTGCTTTGTTTAGCAGTTATAGCGCCCCCTATCAGTCAAGTAGTATGAAATTTTCTGGGTATGTATTGGGTACTCATATGAATATATCCCGTGAGTTTTATGGCTATAGGACAAGCAGTTGCTGATTTATAGCTTGATTTTTGTTATAGCGCCCCCTATAGGCCGATTTGCATGAGCCTGTCAGGGTATGTTCCTGGTCACTATATGAACATAATCTGCAAGTTCTGTGATGATTGGACCAGTGGTTGTTGAATTTTGTCCATTTATGTGCTAAGCCACGCCCCTGATGAATTTCATTGGTTAATATCTTGGAAACGAAATGAGATTTCAACAAGCTTTATGCAATCTTTTATAAGCTTCGTCAACTGATGATCCACACCAAATATCGAAGGAATCGAACATAAGGTTAAGGAGGAGATGTTTAAAATGTGTTTTTCAAAAAATTCAAAATTCCAGAAAATCCAATATGGTAGGCGTTCAAGGTCCTATGGGAAAGTTGTAGAGAATATTCCAAGGAATGTCTGTACCAAATTTCATGTAATTTGGACTTACACAGTAGGAGCTATGACCTTTAAAGTGAAAACCTGTTTTTCTTGAATAATAGCGCCACCATTAGGCTGATTGAGTTAAAACACAACTTCCAACCAGTGTGCAAAATTTCAGGACTCTGCCATTTACCATCTCACTGGAATTTGCAAAAACATATCTGAAAAAGAAGGAAAATAATAACTAGGACTGCCGCGGCAGTACTTAGGTCTTCAAGACTTCCGCTTTGACTCAGACCCCAAATCTTATCATGTAAATCTTATCATCTTCAATCAAAAGAACAGTAAACATATTCCCTTTTTCGGTGAAGTAGAATGTACAAAAACGGTGAAACATGATCTTGTATTAAATATATTTATTTAAAAATAACAAGCCAAATTGACTATGGGTTTAAACAATTTTCAACAATATTGTTTACAATTTTAAACAATAATCATGTGTAAAATTGAATTCAACTATCTCTGAATGGGAGTCTCTCTGTGCTGCCTTGCACTTGCATGGGACTGGCTCCCAGTTTAACTCTGTCCCATTTTAAGAGTTTCCCTGTCGCAAGTAGGGTACGCATCGCATTTTGCGACTTAACTATCAACTTTTATATCATATGGTTCTAAAGGGGATTGCAGATCTCTCCATACTGAACAGTTTGCAACAAACGGATTTGAAATCGGGTGTATTTTGGCTGAGATATGACTCTTTGAACGTGTGCTCTCCTTACACTTGCCAACTTCAATGTCAGATAACTCAAAAACTATAAGAGATATCGTTCTGAAAAAAGTACATGAAATGTAAAATTGAATTCCCTACAGATGTTATGTTGAACATAAAGTTGTCCGATGCATAATTGTGACGCTAAAATTCACGAATTGTGAAATTCATGAAAAAAATGAACTTTTGAGTATAAAATTATTTATTAAAAAACCTATAAATTTTTATATGATAATGTTCTTGAGCAGATTGTTAAACAGGACATCTTAAACACAAAGAAAGAATCAGTTTCAAAATCTGTTGAAAAATGTCCGAGTTATGCCCCTTTGAAGATGTAGCCGAAAATTGGAATTTTTCCCGTGGGTCAAGTTCAAGGGGAGATAACTCAAAAACTATTTGGATTTTCAAAATGCCTTACACAATTTTTAAAGTCCACTCAATGTAGGTTAAAATGATATATAATAGAAAGCTGTATGTATTGCGGTTCTGGAGAAGAAGATTTTTAAAGACGGGTGGGGTCAAAACCAGGAAGTTCACTCGGAATTTCAGTTTTTATTTTTTTACGGAAAAATGAGCATACCGGCTGAAGTTGGTCATATAATAAAAGTTGTAGAACATGATGAGACCTACCTGAGGAATTTTTCAAAATATTTTAATCTCTAATAGTTTTCGAGATATTGCCATTGAACGGTTTTTACGTTTTGGGTTCTCTCTCCTTTTTGGGGCAAAAATTAAAAAATCGGGCCCTGTTATGCACAACTACATCATAAAAGCTATCATTTCAGAACGTTTCATACAAATCAGTCTAGTGGTTACTTCAGAATCGTCCGGACAAAAACGAGGTAGCAAAATAATAATAATCCAAAATCTAAAACCAATAACAATAGGTCTTCAGACATTCGTCTTGAAGACCTAATAATAATAATAATATAAAGCGAAAACAATAGGGTTTCAGCCCTACGGGCCTGAACCCCTAAATATACTCAGCAACAAAAGTTTCTGTGACACCAATATTGTTAATTATTTTTCATAACACAATTATTAAATTGTCATACATGGTGATATCAGACTGAAACAGTACACGTAAACACAACATTGAAATGGAAATCATGAAAATGCGAGAAAATGACTTTGCACGTGAAAATGTGTGTAAATCATGCTTGTGGATGGCAATAAAAGAGGAGAATTTTTGGAAGGTTCACATTGTGCCTGATGAACGACGGAAGCATCACTTATCGAAAACACAGCCATTTCGGATCAGGAACTCTACCGTCTAAATGCCAAGACTGTCTGAAAATGATTGGTGGAGGGCCATTGGGATGATTGAATCCGGAACCTCGCAGAGGGAAGTTGCTCATCGCCTGAATGTCCACCGAAACACCATTTGGAACTTATGGCAGCGTCATCAGCAGACAAGACATGTCAGAGACCGTCCTCGCAGCGGCCGTCCACAAGTAACCACTCCCAGACAGGACAACTGGATTCGAACAACCCATCTCCGAAATCGATTCCAACCTGCAACCATAACTGCAAGAACGATACCTGGTTTGAGGCGACTGTCTGCACAGCCAATCCGTCGCCGTCTCCGTCATTTTGGCATTGTCCCACGTCGGCCAGCAAGACGTCCAATACTCACAGTACAACACCGAGGACTGCGTCTATAGTGGGCACAACAACATCGACGGTGGATCCAACGTCAGTGGGATCTTGTACTCTTCACTGATGAATCAAGATTCATGCTTAACCGATGTGATGGTCGTTTACGTGTATACCATCGACGTGGAGAACGTTATGCCAACAGCTGTGTTCAGGAATTTGATCGTTTTGGAGGTGGTAGTGTCATGATTTGGGGAGGGATCACGGCTAGAAACAGAACAGATTTGCTTGTTATTGATGGAAATCTGACAGGTCAAAGATATCGCGATGAAGTGCTACGGCCATTGGTGGTACCGTTTTTGATGCAACATGGTCCCGGAATAACGCTGCAACATGATAACGCCAGACCACACGTTGCAAGGATTGTACAGCAGTATCTGATGCAACAACATGTCAATGTCCTCCCATGGTCAGCCAGATCCCCAGACATGTCCCCAATCGAGCATCTTTGGGACGAGATGGATCGACGTTTGCGGCGGTTGGATAACCCGCCAGCTACACTCCAGGAATTGCGACAACGTCTACGTCAGATTTGGAATGACATCCCACAGCAATTTCTGGCACATCTGATTCGGTCCATGCGCCGGAGATGCGTTGCTTGCATCATGGCACGAGGAAGTCACACCCGGTATTGAAGTGTGAAGGTCACAATTGGTTAGACGTCAGACAAGTGCTTCATGACGCATGAAAATAACATTTTTCGTTTTGAGTGACGTTGGCACTGAAAAGTCAGTGTTTCTCCTGTTAAATAAACATATTGATTGCATTGAGATCTTTGCGTGTCATTTATAACATACACATAAATGGTGTCACAGAAACTTTTGTTGCTGAGTATATATTACCAACACACGGAACATCCAAAAAGATGACCCGCAAATAAATGAATCGCATTGAAATGAATCGAGTTCATTGGACGTAAAATGTTTATTTTTATTCTTTATTTCGTGATAAATCCGATCTAATCGTCCTCTTTTTTTGTCGGACACGAAGATATATTAAAACCCTGTCAGACTTTCGGACACAAGACACTGCGTTCAACGCAATCTGACGAGCAAAAAAATCGTTTCGCGTCCAGTGTACAAGCGGCTTAATACTAGGCTACTATTATTGTCACTTAAAGAGCTGAAATAGACACATTTTAATGTCTTTAACAATGTACGAAACAGTGCATACTTAATATTTAATATATATAGAATATGTAAATCGAATGCATTTAATTTATGATGTTTCCGTTTTTTAAAAAAAAGAGTTAAAATGACCATTTTGAGCGACCTTAGACGTCCTTTTCTGAAAAATTAGTGAACGGTCACGTGACCAGCAGGTCAAAGGTGTGACGTCACTGTTAGTAGTCGATACAGCAGGTCGCCATTAATCAGCGCGAAATACCAATTGAACACACGTACGGATCGTAGAAAAAGCTGCGTTTTAGCGTAGATTCGGCAAAATGCCGACAAATTGCGTTGTTGGAGGCTGTGGCCGGACATCCAAAGACAAATCGCTGAGTTTTTACGGATTTCCGAGCGAAGCCAAAGACCAAGTTCATACCCCTCATACCCAGTTCCGTCATTGGCCTCATTCTCACCCTCCTCAAGCACTGAGTTGTCATGTTCATCATTACTTGATATCTCGTCTACATTTGACTCGGATTCCACCTCTTCATACTCGAACTGCGAGTCCTGACAATCTCCTTCAAAAAAACCATTTGCTTCTTCCGTGTCGACCTCAAATTCGAGAGGTGTCGGGCAGGAAAGTTGATTCGAGCACGCCATTGAAGAAACCAGCAGTAGTGATAACGTGTTGTTTTTTTTTCTCGCATGAACTAGTTCATGAGTTCATCAAAAACATCACGAGTGAATCACTTGACTGCATCATGATAATGGGATTTGTCACAGAGTTGCCACAACAGCGATCCAGTAGCCCAAATGGGCTACCTTTGACAGCCTTTGACGATAAATAACCAAATAAAATAACATCTGATATATATATTTATTTATTTATTTAATCAGTTCGTCTGTACACCCTCTATAGTTATGGTTAGTAGGTTAGTTAATTAGTAGGTTTAGTTAGTTAATTGGTAAGTTTATTAGTTACTTAGTTTGTTACTTGGTTAGTTAATTAGTAACTTACTTTGTTAGTTACTTAGTTGGGTTAGCCTACTGTCTCAGGTTAGGACATACTCTGCAACAATAATGTATAATCTGAACTTGACTACCAGGACCAGTACCGAACCTGATCGCATTTTGTTTGATTCGGGAAGTGATGTAGTAGAGAAAATTATAAATGCAGGAAGCTCAGACAAAAAGAAAGTAAGAAAAAAATTGCCCGACTAGTGGACGAAAAACCAGGCGAAAAACGCCTTTTAATTTTTACTTGGCCTATGTATCGGTACATCTCAGCACGATGCAGGGGTGCAAATTCCCCAGCAAATTCGTCCTGAAAGCACGGGTAAAAGGCGAAGTGGATGCCTAATTTCATTTTCGACTGTGATCACGATACTTTCCTTCATGTAAGTGTTGTAAATTCACATGGAAATCGCTTGTGGTTGGGGATGGGAATGAAGTTCAATCGACTCACTCAATGTGTGTTGTTTTACATGCAGCCACTGGTCACTGATGACATTGCCTTCAGCACGACTCCGTACGATGACGTAGGGGTTACTAATTTGCATATAACGGGGATTGGCAATCGTGTCACAAACTAGCAAAAAATCAAGTTTCTCGAGTGCCAAAACCCACTTTTTAAACCCCAAATTTACAGACTTCCCGATCAAATTTTTTAAAAATTCAAAAAGGATTTTGTTATACAGAACATATTCTTCAAATGTGTGAAATAAAACAATATTTTTTTCCTTGAAATATTTCAGCTCTTTAAGTTTTATCGTCTTTTGTGGGGGAAAGGAATACAGCCTGATTGCTATGATCTCGTACTCACATATTGAAAATAAATGTGTAACATATCTTGCATTGTTGTCCATACATGTTAATCTCAAAATTTTAAGCAGCAACAGTTTGTAATAATAGGAACACGCTATCCATCGTTTCTCTTGCCAATAAGCAATATTTGACTCGGCTGTGTTAAACCCAAACACGCCTTCTTTGCCAACTTGCGCTGGAAGGCGGGGCAGAGGCGGGACAGAGGTGTACTTGCGCCAGGCTACACCGAGCACGAAAATGCAAAATACGCCTGGACACACCCCGTTGGCACGGCGCACCCCCCGTTCGCCGCGCCTGGTCTACGAAATTAGAGCCATGTGAGTTTATTTCAAAGAGGGCTCGGTTCTCTTTCTGGTCCACTTCAGCTCTGATCTTTATGTTCACACTGTAGTTCCTCTAGAGGTCTCAGACCTTTTCTGCGCTGTATTCTGAGTAGTTTTTACTTGAAACAAAATGTCTGCTGCCATGCTTTGTGTCAGTGCCCTACCCGTACCTCCTGCCCGATCGGGTCTGGGCATGCACAAACTTTCTGCGTATGTGCATTGTTTAACTCATACGTGTTCCACGCACGCAGTCGCGCTATATGAAGCAATGCTAGTTTCTGATGACGGCCTCGGTTGGATCTGTTGGAATATAATCCACGGGAATTGGCTTGTATGTAAACCGTGAATTAATCGCAAAATTTAATAAATAAAGTAGGAAATACAGTTCAACTGCCGCATGCAATATGTCACTAAAACAGCACAGGGTAGCCTAAATTTTAACTGTGGTAGTTTTGTGGTTAAAATGTTTTCATAAAATATTTAAGTTCTCTAGTTTTTGTCTCCCCGTAAATTTTTTTTTGCATCATGCACAACCCTATTGATAATATAGACATAAGTAAATTAATAGCCTATTTTAAACTCAGGCATTCAGGATATCTGTACCCTCATCAGAAAAAAATAAATAAAAAATGGACCTCCCCAGATATAAAACCATTTATTTTCGTAGCTTCCACGAATCTCCGTTTCTTGTCCATTGTAAGCTGTAAGGGATAACATGACATTGCAAGGCAGTAGGTTTAATGTGAGAATCGGTAGGGACATGTGTGTGATGCGAGCGCGCATGGCATGCAAGCAGGAAAATTTTGCATATACTGCCTTTACTGTATACAGAGATTATCCCAATGAGTATTTCTGGTTTTTTTTTTTTTGTGCTACGCAAGGTGCCTCCAAAATTTTCATACAAAGATACCACATACCTAAACTTAACACATAACTTTAACTGACAGCTACAAACCATCTCAGCGCACTAATGAAACCCGTTGTGATGTAGTAACCTGGGGCCTCATTTATAAACTGTGGGTGGGCACAAAAAAGATACGTGTGTCACTTTCTTTGCAGATTTTTGATGTATAAACAGTGGCGGTTCTAGACCAATTTTAATGGGGGGCCCAGGTGGGGCCAGTGTTTAATCCGGGAGGCACATTTAAAATAATAATGATGGCCCTAAACATGGGCCTGCAGCTGAGACATAATGCAACACCACTCACTCCCTGGCTCTCTAAACTTTCCTGTGTGAATAAAGGCAAATGCCCAAAAATACTTTTAAAAAGCAACCACAATGATATACTGAGTGCAAATGACAACGCACCACTTGAAAAAAGTCAATATTTGAGTTCAAATGAACTTCGATATAATTTTTATACAGCAACACTACAGTGACGTCACCTGACATGCCAGGTGCAAGAAATGCGAGAATTTCAAGTTAACTGTAACGCTAGGCAATTAATTGCAAAAAGCAACATCTTGCACGCACACTATGGGAAAAATGAATTTCACTATGAATTTGTGCACACATTGCCTTTAAAAGCATGTGAATCCGAATAAAATTTCACTTCATCACTGACAATTGTGAAACGTCGACACTATGCCGCGACTTACAGCCCCTGAACGGGAACGTGCCATAGGAATGCTTCAAATTGGCACCAGCACCAGGGAAATTGCCAGACGACTACACTGCGCACACACAACGATCGCAAGACTCCATCAAAGGTTTCTGCAAACGGGGAGCACTCAGGACCGTCCTCGACCGGGTCAGCAACGTGTGACAACGGCATGTCGGGACGGTCAGATCGTACGGGATCATGTCCGAGACTGAACACTACCAGCGACAAGAACGGCTGCTCAAGTCCAAGGATGACGTGGATTCATTCACCCCAACACCGTACGGAACCGTCTGCGAGCTGCAGGCCTGCATGCACGACGTCCTTATTTCAGCCCCATATTGACAGATCGTCACCGAAACCAGTGTCTACAGTGGACAAACAGGCACCAGAATTGGCGACCACGACATTGGCACTATGTCATCTTTTCTGACGAGTCATGATTTCACTTCAGGAACGCAGATGGCTGTATACGTGTTTGGCGGAGACGTGGTGAACGTTATAATGCCGATTTTGTCGTTCAAACGGACAGTTGGGGTGGTGGCAGCGTTATGGTGTGGGGTGGAATTAATTACCAGAACCCCTTTCCATATCTGCAGAGGAAGGGTGAACGGCGTCTACTACCGGGACCAGGTGCTGCAGAACCATGTTGTGCCGTTCTTCAACCAACACCACGATGTCCACACTTTCCAACAGGACAACGCTAGGGCACACACTGCAAGGGTGTCCATGCAGTACCTTGCACAGCAGAACATCCCTTTGCTTCAGTGGCCAGCTCTGTCACCTGACCTCTCCCCTATCGAGCACTTATGGGATGAAATTGGACAAAGTCTTTCACGTCGATGCCAGATGGACAACATCCGAGAATTTGAGGTTGCCCTTGTTCAGGAGTGGAATGCTATTACTCAGAACACAATCCAGAGACTGATCAACTCCATGCGACGATGATGCACCGCATGTGTCAATGCCAATGGCGGTCACACCTATTATTGACTTTCCTGTTTGACCCCTACACCAGTTAAACCTCTCTCGCGCATTAAAATTATCGTGAATGAAATTGAATGATGTTTACATGTCTTCTTAAATCATTCATTAACTCAAATGCATCATACGTTTATACTTCACATATCAATCCGTGGAGCTATTCCAGATTTTGTGAGTGGTGTGCTTTCATATGGACTGAGTATATTAAAGCTTTAAAAACTTCTATTTTACTTTAGCCTATAGAAACATGCTGAAGATTTTTTTCATGAAGAAAAAATGCATTGACTGATGGCCATCAAAAATGGAAAATAAAATACAACATAATAAAGTGTGAAGTATCAGACAAATCAAATGGCTGATGGCCTTAAGAATGGGCGACTCGTTCTTAGAAAACAAAACTCCTCATCAGTTATTGGGCCTATCAGAACCACAGCACACAAGTAACATTTGTACAAACCCATCTGTATTCAGGGCCACTGACTTGAGAGTACAGTCTTCACACTTATTTACAAATTATGCTGCCAGTGCCTGAATACATAGCACCTCACACAGGTGTGCATGTCATGCTGACTTTAATTAGTGACAGACAGCTACAGTACTTAGAAGGATCTGGTAATTGAGGAGTGATAGTTCTTCAGACATAATAAAAATGACAAATTTGCAGTCGGCTATCTGTGGATTCAAGCTAGTTTTCAAAAGGTGTTTAGTCATATAAATGTTACAAAATGGGACGAACAAAACAACTGGTTCTAGTTACTGTAATCACAATGAAATTAGTAATCAACATAATCATAAAACACATGTGTATATATATATATATATATACACGCATACACTCCACTCTCTCAGACACAATGTACCATTTCCATTTATGGAGGCCAATATTGCTGTGGAGTGATTGATTGAAAATATGAATAGGGAAAAATGATGTGGTCAACTGAAATACAATCATAGGTTTTGAATTGCAGTAATACAAGGCAAATATTTCCATGTATGTGATTTATTTGGTTTCCTGTAATTAATTTTTTTTTTCTTTACTCGGGCAAAAAAGGAGGCGATATCCCTTCCTCGTTTCATGACAGTCTTAGTAGAAGGAAAAACAATGTAAAGCGATCACAAATCTCACATATAACCATCCCTATTTAGCATGAGCAGATAGGCTACTGTTGATTACTTTACTTCGTAGCCTATTATTTTTCAAAATGGAACAGCCTAGTCAGATGAGGTTAGTGGTTAACATCGCACCATCGTATGGAACTTTTCATAAGTACTTTGCCGAGTGTGATTTGTAACGTAATCCTAAGAGACATTTACAAACTTGACAACAAGCTTTCGTTGCCGGAATGGGGATCAACAGTAACACAGCCACGTCTTCAAAAATTACTTTATAAGGTGCAGTCGTTTAGCTAACCTTCGCAAGGATGTTTTATATTTCCTTATAGGTCCATGAACCTTAGTCTCTCGCAAAAGGTTGTTCTTGCTGGTTGCCGCGCTCATTTTCAAATCCCAGCCAACGTACTGAGATCAGTGAAAGCAAACGCAGGTAGCCATCACACTTTGGTGCATCGCTCTAATCAGTCAGAATGTTGAGTGACATTAGGTCTGATTTTGGCGCTAGTGAATATCATCTTAAAAGAAATATCATACTATAAATTGAGGAACGTTTGTCTGTTTGTTCCCATACTCCTCCAAGGTCCTCTGACGGATCTTCACCAAACTTGTTGGGTCTATGTAGGTTGTCCCTGGAATTGTCCTTGAGGGGTTAGTTTTTGGAAAGGTCAAGGTCACTGGGGTCAAAGGTCAATTTTTCGCAGCCACGGGTAATTCACTAGTACAGTATAATTTTATTATTCAGTCAGCACAGGGACCAGCAGGGGGGCACAGGACATCGGCCCCTGTGTAAAAGGTGAGATGGTGAGATTTTGCACCATGTCAGTAGATTCCAAGTCCATCTTGATTAAATAAATGAAAATTCCATGCAGATCATATTACCCATAGGTTTATAAATTAGGTTATTTCCCTCAAAATGTCTCTTTTTTGTGTGTGTACGTATTGAAATCCACGCAAATTTTTATAAATCAAGCCCCTGGACATTAATACCAACTGAGTGGATATACAACTTCGTAAGCAAGCCAGCTCGCAGTCCTCTCAATTTACAAAACCCAAAACCAGTGAAGTTGGCACGTTGTGTAAATCATAAATAAAAACAGAATACAATGATTTGCAAATCCTTTTCAACCTATATTCAATTGAATACACTGCAAAGACAAGTTACTTAATGTTCAAACAGGTAAACTTCGTAATTTTTTGCAAATATTAGCTCATTTGGAATTTGATGCCTGCAACATGTTTCAAAAAAGCTGGCACAAGTGGCAAAAAAGACTGAGAGAGTTGAGGAATGCTCATCAAACACTTATTTGGAACATCCCACAGGTGAATGGGCTCGTTGAAAACAGGTGGGTGCCATGATTGGGTATAAAAGCAGCTTCCCTGAAATGCTCAGTCATTCACAAACAAGGATGGGGCGAGGGTCACCACTTAGTGAACAAATGCATGAGCTGATTGTCGAACAGTTTAAAAACAACATTCCTCAATGACCTATTGCAAGAAATTTAGGGATTTCATCATCTACGGTCCGTAATATCGTCAAAAGGTTCAGAGAATCTGGAGAAATCACTGCACGTAAGCGACAAGGCCGAAAACCAACATTGAATGCCCGTGACATTCGATCCCTCAGGCGGTACTGCATCAAAAACCGACATCAGTGTGTAAAGGACATCACCACATGGGCTCAGGAACACGAGTAGAATCTGTTAAGGCAATTTAGTACATATATTGTTTGCAATGACAATTAAAACTAATAGGCTCACTCAGGAAATATTAGTTTTTGTCAGACGAAAAGATTTTATGCTTTCTTCAGGCCCTGCAGCACTGTGAGCAAGCCTCATGAGCTAAGAGAAATAATACAGCCACAGCCAGACACTTGAACCACTGCAGGTTCAAAGATTATGATTCTGTAACCAAAAATTTACATTCATGAATTTCTTTTTTTGGTTATGTTCAAGTGTGTGCCAAGCAAGCAATTTTGGAGAGTCCAAATTTCCCTGCGTTTCTAGCCTTCGTCCAGTACCCTCTTACAATCTATATTATAATGAACAAGTGGCCTCTGTGTGTTTGCGCGCGTCTCCAGCCAATCTAGACTCCGCCAGGCGCGTATCTTCAACATAACATGAGCGACGCTATTATAATATAGACACGCAAGGGGAATTCCCCCTGTATGTCCTCTCCTGGGGATTCCCCCTTTTGAACCCACGCCATTTCATCCATGCCAAAATCTCAAAAAACAGATGCCAGGCTGCAAGAGAAAGTAGCGCGTAATCTGCTGCATAATGTGAGCAACGCTATTTTGCTCCACCTGCAGACGACTTTGTCCGGCTAATCAGTGGTAGACTCCATCGGGCGTGTATCTGCAGCATGAAGTGAGCGACGCTATTATAATATAGACATGCAGGGGGGATTTCCCCTTTGTCCTTTCCCCCTTTTGAACCCAAGCCAATTCATCCACAGGAGTCCCTAATCCCAAAAAAAGGTGCCAGGCCTAAAGTTAACCGCGAACTAACATGCAGTAGCTGATAAATGGTTATGACTTTGAATGTAATCTGCCGCGCGAAACATTTGTTTCATGTCCAGTGTGAAAGCTGCTTAATGCGCCCATAACACATGTATTCGAGTCTTTGCATTGACCTTGAATGTAGCTAATCTGTTCCAAGAAAAATTTGTTTCAGGTCCGGTGTGAAAGCGGCTTGACGTGCCCATAACGTGTATTCGCATCTTTGCATTGACTTTGAATGTAGGCTAATCTGTCCTGCGAAAAATTTGTTTTGTGTCTGATGTGAAAGCAGCTTTATGTGTTATCACGCGACAGCTAGAGAGAGGTTGGTTATGCTATGAACATAATACAAGCTTTGCAGACCGTAAGTTCCGTTAGCACGGACAAGTTGCTAATGTGGAGCTAGCGAATAGATCACTTCCACAGGAAAGAATGACCTATTCAATCTCCGCCTTTGTTGGCTTTTTATTAGCCATAACAATTTCTAAAGTGGGATGAAATTATGTCATGGTAGTGCAGAGAAATCATTTATAAAATGGCAGAGCTCCTGCGTTTCACATTGCTTTCATGGTATCACCAGAGAGCTTGCTCTGACATTTGTGAAGTATCCGGCGGATCCCGGTCATGGATAAGTGAAGCGATCACTAACTGTAGTGGCTACAATCGGGCAACATTATGATGGAAACTGCCACATTGATGCTTACCAAAGTAACACTGGCATACCGATCAGAATTACTGCATATAAGTTAACCGGGAGCATTTTTAATTAGCATGACACGCAAATTAAAATGCAGTTGCTGGTAACTGAGCGGTCATAACCACTGAGACAAACCCTTGCAATATTAGTTTTACAGACAGCAAGTTCTGTTACTTTGTGATTTGAATGCTTGGTACATCTGTTCGAACAAGTATTAAAAGTAAGCTTCAATTGAGGTTTATGTTCACACACCTTCTGTAGAATTTCCCCAGATATCACTCTTGCATATTGAGGACACAAACATTAGCAACAGTAACTTGGCTACTTTAGCCGTTGTGCTACAGCCACAATCAGCTGGCTATCACGTCAGGTTGGCTTATGCAGTAAAAGCAACTTACAGCTTATGTGTCTGTGAGGCCTGCGTTTGAGGCCAGTTGTTTGTGCTATCTATCGCTAGTGGTCCTGCTACCCACCTGTAATAGTTAGCTTCATTAACATTATTTGCTATTATATTGTTACATATAGCTTGTGGCTCCGAGCACTTGATCGATGCAACTGCTTCAGGTTTGCGAAGCAGCTGAAATGCTTATCCTGTGTCGAATTATCCTTTATTGACAAAGCTCTCTTTGGTGAAATGCTGAGCACAAACAGCAAACCTTCCCTTTGGCCACGGGTTTGCTGCCAGCAAACAAAAAAAGCTACCCACTGATTTCTGGTGGCATCGTCTTTTGGAAGAGAAATATATGTTTTTCTTCATGTCCAAAATAAACGGACAAGTAGCTTTGGGAGAGACAATGACAAAATTGCACCCCAAAAACTGCAGTTCTTGTGTAGATGCTACTAAGGCATAGTATGATCTCCCATTGTTAGCGCCTGCTAGAATAGTTTCCTCTGTGGGCAGGTCCAGCGCAGTGGTTGGCTCTGGCTAGGTGTGTACTAATTGGATGGCACAATGACGTCAGGTTTTGCCCTGATCTCGTGAAGATCTCAGGAGGAGATGTTCAGAGAGGAAATCACGCTTACGAAACCACATTCTGGGATTACGGCAAAATCCCTGTATTTTATGTTTAGAAACTTTTCAGCGGCTAAGCATGCACCACCAACATTATAACATTACTAATATGTATTAAAAAGAAGGATCAGCATGTTAGGCTCCCTTTAAGGAGCCCAAATTGTGCAGTCTGGCTTTACTTTCATCTCAAACAAACTTGTGTAAGTACGGCATGTAGTATTGACGTAGTTTCAAGCCATAATCTATGCGGCACATAAGCATGAAAAGCCTTCCTTAAATCTAGATCTCGATGCACTTTTTCGATATGCTTCCTTTGTACTTCACAGTAGTGCTCGAAAGTTTGCATTCCCTGGCTAGATTTGTAAAATGGGTAACATTTTTTAAAGAAAACATGAATTGCCAGGCAAAAATGATTACTTTCATTTCTTATGGGATTAATATCCAACTGTAGGTCATGTAGAATAGCACAATCATCCAATAAAGAAAATTAAATGAACCCTGTTCAAAAGTGTGCATGTCCTTAGTTCTTAATATTGCGTATTACCCTCATTAACATTGATAACAATGTGCAGTCTTTTGTCATAGTTTCAACGAGGTCCCTAATTCTCTCAGGTGGTATAAAGCCCATCAGCTCCTGCAAATTCTTTTTTGTCATCTTGAATGAACTGCTTTCAGATCTCCCCAAAGCGGCTTGATGATATTGAGGTTAGGAGTCTGTGATGGCCTCTCCATAACCTTCACCTTTCTCTTCTGTAATGACAGGAGGGTCATCTTGGCCTTGTGATTTGGATCATTGTCATGCTGGGAAGTCCAAGTGCATCCCATGTGCAGCTTACGTACTAAGAATGCAATTTGTTTCTGATAGCATGCTGCATTCATTTTGCCATCAATTTTCACAAGATTCCCTGTGCTGTTAGAGCTCACAAACCCCAAAAACCTCAAAAAGCCACCTCCACGCTTTACAGTGGGAAAGGTGTTGACTGCACTCCAAACACAGCACATATGGTTGTGACCAGAGTGAGAATTATACAGTGAGGGGGGGTTCACAGGCATGTGAACTGAAGTCTTACATAGATAACCAACTAGAACAGCTCCTGAGTGAAAATAAAGGGGAAGCATATTAAATAAGCTATTATCAAGAAGTAAACATCTAACTAAAGCACCAGTCACACAAAGGCTATTAAAATGAAATAATAAACTCAATATTCTACATTGAGCTCTTTCAAAATAATTAGCCTGAACTTAGACTCATACCTTGTTCCATTTTATATTGTTTACCAAATAAATTGTTAGTTTTCGAAACCATGCGTCAACAGTTTCACCTATGATAAACCAATTGATTGTTTACATGGATTAAATGTTTGGTTAAATTGTTTCCCTCAGCAGTTACTCACACTAGTTTCCAATAATTCACTTCTAGGGCGCTGCGCTGCTGCTGACCCTGTGTTTCACCTGCTCTGGCATTGTCTATTTTATTCGTGTTTTTGTCTGTTTTTTATTGTGTGGATGTGGATATCTGAGTGGGAAAATGAAGATTATGCTTGGAATGATTCTGTGGCTGGCAGTGTGCCTTCTTGGTTGGCTATTTGCAGAAGGATGAGGTTTTTCCAGAGGAAATCACAGCGTCCTCACTTACACACGTGAATGCCTGCTGTCACTTTACCCTAGAGTTTGCTGGGGGTTTCTCTTAACTTGGACATACTGGACAGCATACTGAATTAAAAAGGATCCGGACACAAGGAAGGTTCAAAGCTAAGAAAAGAGGTTCGAGAGGAGGAGTGAAACAAAGACTATGGAAATGCGGCTGCAAACATCCCCTGTCGGTAATAACTTTCTGTAATGTCCACTCTTTGAGTAACAAAATTAATGAACTGATGACGAAAATCCAGTATGACAGTGATTTTAGACAGAGCAATCTCATCTCTCTCGCAGAGAGCTGGCTAAAAGAGGGGATGATGAATCCAAATTTGCCCGGTTACACATTGATGAGGGCAGACAAGGACAATCACAGAAATCAGTTGGTGGTGGTATGTGTCTTTTCGTTGACAACCGGTGGGCCGTACAGTACACTGTTCAGGAGAACGTCTGCACCCACGATGATGAAATTCTGGTGGTATCTTTTTGTCCCTTCTACTTATTGAGAGAATTTGGCCAGATCACCATTATATAAACCTTTATACCTGGACCAGACTTTAAAGGGGCGGCATCTAAGATTGCTTTGAGCTACAACAATGCGCTGTCCAGATCAGCTGATCAACCAGTTTTCATACTGGGGGACCTTAATTCCTGCGACTTGTCAAATCATCTGCCCACATAACAATAGTTCGTAGATCGCCTGACCCGTCTGATGCGCACCCTGGATAAGTGTTATGGCAATTTACCAGAAGCCTACAAATCCATCTGTAGGCCTGCCTTGGGAAATTCTGATCATAATGTGATACATCTGCTCCCACGGTACAGGGCGAAACTGAAACGGGAAAAGCCAGTGCATAAGGATATACATACATGGTCAGATGATTGTAGGGAGGAACTGAGAGACTGTCTGGAAGACACGGACTGGCAGATCTTCTTAGGTCATGAGGGTTACCACACGAGTCAGACAGACACTATCGCATCTTATATAATGTTCTGTGAAAGTAACATAATTTGTGCAAAAACAGTTTTTTCTCCAAATAACTTGTGGGTAACCAGTGATCTAGAGGATTGCATAAATCAGAAAAAACTTGCTTTTGTTCATGGGAACACAGAACTTGTTAAAGAGAAGAGATGTGAATTAAGAGCTAAATTGAAAAAAGCAAAAAGAGAATACAAGGACAAAGTAGAGAAACACTTTTACTCTGGTAGTGCGAAAAGAGCTGGGGAAGGGCTAACCTCAAATGATGGGGAGGGAGGCACAGCAAACACATACCCCTGTGACCCACCTCTCTCCATCCTGGCAAAATGAATTCAACATATTTTATAGCCGATTTGATATGTCAAATTTCTGTCTTGAGTGGGATGAACTGTCTAACTCTATCCCACAATATGTTCCAGTGACACTCAGAACACGAAATTGCCTCAAGTCTGGGATGTATAAACCCAATAAGGCCCCAAGGCCTGATGGCCTTAAAGGTAGAGTGCGAAAAGATTGCACTATGCAATTCAATGGACTTTTGACTAAATTATTTCAGCACCTGCTTGACTCGTGTACAGTACCCAATATTTGGAAAATGTCGAACATTGTGCCTGTTCCTAAAAAGCCCAGGGCTTCAGAATTAAAAGATTTTAGGCCCATTGCACTCAGCTCTATTTTAGGTGAGTGCATGGAGAGAGTTGTAAGTAGACATATGACAACCTCTATATCGAACGGCCTTCATCACTTAAGTTTGCATATAAAAACAAGAGGGGCACGGATGATGCGACTAACCTTCAACACCTTAACAAAGCATCTACATGCACCCACACATTATGTTAGAATTTTTTTTATTGATTTTACATCTGCTGTTAATACTATGCAAATACATATCCTTTTGCAGTGACTCATAGATCTAGAGGTTGACCGTGGCATTATTGATTGGATCAGAGACTTCCTCTCTAATCAACCACAGAGTCCTTGTAAATGGTAGTGTTTCAGATGAGATTGTACTGAACACAGGAGCACCACAGGGTACAATTTTTTCAGCCCCTTTTTTTCTGTGTACACAAATGAGATTAGTATTGATCATGTATTTTTTTGTTTATTTAAGTGCGCCGATGATATGGCGTTGGTTGCTATACTGCAAGAGGGCAATATCGTAAGAGAGAATCTGTATTTTAATCATGTACAGCGCTTACAAAATTGGTGTTCAACTAGCTCCTTAGAAATAAATGTTCTTAAGACCAAGGAGTTAGTCCTACAAAATAGCGAAAATGTAATGAAGCCAGTAATCATTCATGGACAAATGTTTGAGATGGTTGATGATTTTAAATACTTTGGCACATACATTGACAGCAGTCTTACTTTCCAAATCAATACGAATCGCATTTGTTTAAAATTTTCACAATTTTGGAGTGAGTCAAGCTATTTTAGAAATAGTGCATAAGAGCCTGGTGGAAAGCATTATCATTCAATATGATCATGTGGTATGGAAATCTGAAAATCAAATGGAGAACAAGTAGATCCGAAGGATCTAATAGCTGCGACCTCGCCTAGCATCCGTCAGGAGGCCTTGTGTCCATGACTGGTGGTTTCTTGTACAAGTGTGATGTCAAAATTGGCAAATGACCGTAAAAATCAATAGGGGACCCTTCCTCTGTACCAAGAAGCTTGTTGTAAGATGTAATAGCCATCCATCAAGTTAAAGTGGAGTTACGGTGCGAAAACTGTGAAATCGGGGCAAAATCGACACTTTTTTGACCGGTGTGACCTTGGGATTCGACAGATGACCTTAAAAATCAGTAGAGATCCCCTCCTCTATACCAAGAAGCTTGTTGTAAGATGTCATAGCCATTCATTGAATTAAACCTGAGTTACGGTGCGAAAACCGTCAAATCGGGCAAAATTGACACTTTGTTTACCTTTGTGACCTTGGGGTTTGACGGATGACCTTGAAAAACGATAGGGAACACCTCCTGTATGCCTAGAAGCTATTTCCAAAATTTCATAGCGACCAATGAATTCTAAATGGAGTTACAGCGCGAAAACCTGCAAACAAGGTGGTGACCTCTGTGAACTTGACCTTTGACCTCGACCTTGTGCATGGACATCACTTTGGTGAAGGTTAATTACTCCTGAAAATTTCATGATGATACGACGACAGGAACATGGTGAAAAAGGTGTCACAGACGGACAGACAGACAGACAGACAGACAGAAGCGTTCATAGAGCTGCTTGGTCGCAGCTAAAAAAACTGCAGAAAATAGTGAACATAGCCTACAAGATTCTAAGGAAGCCACAGAAGCAGTTGAGTAGTCTCTACGACTAATTAATCAGAAGTAAAGCTGAGAATATCATTAATGACTCTTCCTTTCCTCTGTGAAGTGAATTTGAGCCTTAATTAACTTTAACTAGGGAAGCATTACAGATTACCAATAGCAAGGAAAAATCTCTATAAAAAGTCCTTTGTCCCAGACGCTGTGACGTAGCGTTCAGGAACCACACGCAAGAGATGGAAATCCAAAAAGCGTATGCCTTTAATGAAGTCCGGGTCAAAGCCAAAAAACACAAGAATTGTCAAGCCACAATACAAAATCCAAAAACAGAGTCGACTCCACAGGCAGGGGTCAGAACCAGAAAAACAGATGAGCAAAGGTACATAGACGGTAGGCAAAAAGTCGTAATCGATGAACAAAGCCAAGGGTCAAACACAGGGCATCCAAACACAGAAATCGTGGTCATAAAAAAATTGGTTGAAATCAAAAAAGACAAAACAATACAAGAAGAGCTATGGCAAGAATCGAAGTCAGACAAACCAGTCAAAGGAGAACAATACTTAAAGCTGCAGTTGGTAAGTTTTAGAAAAGTTACTTTTTGTCATTTTTGGCAAAACTGTCACTGTGTACAGACAGTATTACATAAAACTAGAACTCTGTAATTTAAAAAAAGCTAATTTAAACTAACCTAATGCTCCTACTGCAATTTAAAATAATCGTTCGGACTGACTAGAAAGAACCAATTAGAGCCAGGATGGTGTCTGACAGCCGTCAAACAGCGCACATGCACGCGCTGCAGACAGCCCCCTCCCCCTTTCTCCTCAGTTCAAATCTCCGAGAGAGGGTTCAGGGGCTTAAAGCCATCAGCGAGGAGAAAAATACCGATACCTCAGTTACCAGAAACGGCACACATGGCTAAGACAGTAAAAAAGGAAGCCAGAAGAAAAAAAGTGCAAAAGAAAAAATTAAACAAAACCCAGGATAGAACCAGGGTGAACATCAGAGTGGATTTTTAGAGGTGGAAGGAAATCCGTGATCTGGAAGGATTAAAAACTGACACGGAGTTTGCGACTTTTCTCCTTGACAGGTAAACCCCTGCTTTATTTGTTGGTTCATTTTTGCTTTGCAAATAAGCGAGTTGCGTCCCTGACATGATCACCAAACTAACCCCAGCCCTAACCAGCATCAATTCATTTTCGGTCTGCAAATAAGTGAGTGAACCTCACTTACAAGCACAGTCGCCGTTCGAATAGCCAGAGTCTTTTAATTGTTACAGTACCCCGCAGTGCATGTGATGTTACTGTGATGTTGCAGTCAAACTAACGTTAGCTTGTTTAGGATGCTAGGGCTAACGTCACTGGCGTTATTTTATTAGAAAGCAGCAGAAAATCTCTTTATGAAGTGACCTGGCAGTCTTATCAGTTGTGTTGTTGTCCTTATAAATATTTGTAACGTTTCTGTGCTCTCACAGCTAAATTCTGACATACATGATTTACTGACCATTCAGCTGGATTCACGACCGTTTCTGTACTCAAAAAACGGGTAATTTCCTGAAATAAGTGTGGGGGGTTTTAATGAATACATACTGCCGTAGATTACTGTTTATGTTGAGATGATTTATTTCTGCTCCTTTGTTGCCAGGGGTGTCGTTGGACCTGAAAAATCTGGGGCTAATATTCCTCCTTTTTTTGAAAATAATTAATCCTGGCTAATTCTAGATGGGTTTCCGTTATTAACAAGTTTTTCAATTCACGAATAATCAAGTGGCAATCGAAGAGACGGCTTCTCTCCCCCATGCAATCTAAAAGCGACAAAATAATGCGCTGTATTTGGGACAGAAAAATAATTTAATTATAATTATATCTATGCACCTGGACTCGGCGATGGCATTTCAGACTAGTAAGTGGTTTCGTCCGTTTACATTTTCCAATCGGACAGCTGTCTATTTTTTTTTTTAAACTACGAATTGAGCGACCGTGCTGCAAAAACAGGTGTATATGTACTTGTCGCCGAAATGACCTTCATTTACTGAAGAGTTATGAAATGCCATCGCCGAGTGATGGTGCATAGACCTAATTATAATCTAATAATTTTTCGGTACTGAATATAGGCCAATATTTTGTCACTTTTAGATCGCATGGGGGAGAGAAGCCGTGTCTTCAACTGCCACTTTATTATTCTTGAATCGGAAAACGTGTGAATGAAGGAAAACCATCTAGAATCAGCCAGGACTAATTATCATCCCTCACCGCGCGATTAGAGCGAAGCGGGGGATATAGCATTGGGCTCCGTCTGTACAGACAAATAAAATTGAGGCGGCGGGGGATATTGCCATGTTGGTGGCAAACACTTGTTTTCAATAAAAGGAGTGATTAGCCCCCGAATTTTCAGGTCTAACGACGCGCCGTGTGTTGGCCAGCAGTGTTGACTGTTCGCAACAGTCACATCTCGCCTCAGCAACTTGGCAGCTTTCATAATGTGAACGTGGAAAATCTCTCCGCAGTTGCATGAATAACAGTTCGCGTGTCTTCGCGTGCACGGTAGCTTTCTTGGGGAGGGTCTGAGGAGTGCAGTGGAGAGGGAGAGGGAGAGATCTGAAAGTTGCTTTTTTTCAAATTTTTGTGCGAAGTCCTCTCTCTCCTCAAAGTTACCGACTGCAGCTTTAATGGCATACAAAGCGCTCTGCTCAAATAAATATTGATCGACGTTCTGACAAAGTCAGCACTGCAGTGAGGACTCTTAAATTGACGGGAGGGAAGTCACATGCTATGCAGGGAACTGGTGAGCTGGATCAGACTAATTACAACGGCAGAAACACATGAGAGAAACCCTAACCACGAAAATTGGCAAAAGCCAAGACATGGACGGTAATCACACGGACAGCCTATGACATTGAAACAGCTCCGGTCAGGGAGTTCTAAGTGCACAGATAACGAGTGCAGGAAAGTAATTAAGCACGTGCGAGAGATCTCGCAGAAACGCAGGGGGAGACAGGTTAAGCTGAGCAAGAGGCGGAGACTAGAACAGGGTGATTGCTGAGAGGGAATCAATTTGTATTAATTAGTAGCGGTGCAAATTCACAGATTAAACTAGAGTGCTCGTTAGTAAGTTAGTAATCTATCTACATGGATTAGTTTTCTTTGTAGACTATGATGCAAAGTACAAATGTTAGTTTTGTTAGTAATCAGAACTGTGAGACGAAAGAAGTAAAAGAGAATCGAAGGAATATTTTAAATACCAGAATTCATTTTAATCACCCGAAGTAAGTGCGCACACAGACCGTGAAGACGGACTGAACCAACTAGATCACAAGACGGGGAGAAAAGTGCAATGGAACTGAGAAATGGAATGAACTAAAAACCTGAGAATTACAATAACCAAAAAGAATAAATAAAAGACAAAATCGTGAACAAAGATACTGAACATAAATATGAAATAAATATGACAATACACCATAACCATGACAGACGCTGTCAATACAATAAAGACTGCAATTGTGGTTGGAACAAAACCTAGCATGCATAGTGGGGGGCCAGGACCAAGTTTGAGAACCACTGGTTTATATTAATGTCAAAATGCAGCATAATCTGTACGTCTAATCCTCCATTGTTTCACCGCTCGTTATGACTAAGCACCAGTGTTAAGGACAGTGGCGCGCCATCAGATGTTAAGAAGGCCTTCATTAACGCCTCCATTTGATGCATCAATTTGGCCTGAATAACAATCAAACCATGTAATGACTGAACAGCCAAGACCAATGCATGACCAGTAATATTTAAGAAATGCAAATGAAAATGTGTTTGCGCCTATTGGCCACGGTGATAAAATTGATGTGACACTGCAAGGATGGCAATAACTGCAAAAAAATCCACAACTTTAACCAACTTTCATCTCTCTTGGATTTTTTTCATTAATTCGGATTATTAAACAGTCTCTCCTCAGTGTGTCATGCGTAACAGCGCCCTTTAGTTGCGACTATATTCAGAATATTGAACAGGTTCTTCTACTTTATAGCTTAATGAACCTTGCAAACTAATTTATGCGAATCTGAGCCATTTCATGAGCTAACATTACATGACTGTAGAATTTATTAAGGCATATTGACTTCTTAAGATGTCTTTTATGAACAGAAAAAAACTTTGTGATGGACAGTGAAACATTCAACTGATTCGTCCAAGCTACTGTTGCTAATCAGAGAAAGCAAACTGCAAGAGGATGAGGGAATTAAACTTACCACCAATTGACCTGTTAGAAATCGCTGATTTATATGTTTGTTTTTAGTATGTTTTTGTAATTTTTATTGCTATTTATTTATATATCATATTTATTCTTTTAGAGTATGTATGTTTCTGTATGATTGCGCTGTCTTTGGTCTTGAATGTTTTCCTCTCGTTTCGGTCTCGTGGTGTCTTGTCTTTTTCATCACACTCTCTTCCCTGTATATCGGTGAGGTAATTCCACTTCCTTCTTTCTTGCTGTTCTCATTGACTATCCACACCTGAGAGTAGTTTAGAGAGGCACGGGTAATTAGCTAGATCAGTGTTAGAGCTCCACCTGTTTCCCCTCTCCCTCCTATCACTGTCCTTGCTTTTCTAGTTCCGCCTCTCTCTACAGCTGTCTTGTGTTTAGCTGGGATTCCACTTAATTAGTTTGTGTTTAAAAGACCCACTTTTTCCCCTGCTTCTTGTCGATTCGTTCCTTCCCATAGCTCGCTTTGGTTAAGTCTCGTTTCTGCGCTTTCTTGGTTTCGATTGTTGATTGCTCGTTTTCTGTGAATTCTCCCGTAAGTCTCGTTTTTGATTGTTTGTAGTACGTTGTTTGATTGCTGTTTGATTGCTTAGTACTTCATTTTCCCTAATTCCCATTTTGTTCCCATCTGTTTAGATTCTCCTGTGTTATTCCCTTATCCCATCCAATTCCCTTTTCCTTCCCCTTCCATTCGCTTAGCTCAACCCCTATTGTTACTGTCTTTGTGCGGATTGATTTTCTGCATTACCCTGTTTGCCTGGCTATCAATCTGTTTCTGTATTTGACCATGAGCTGTGTTAACCCTAATAAACGCCCTGCCGATGCTGAACTGCATTTGGAGTCAAAGCCTGTTCCTTTCATGACCGCTATTGGATAGGACATTTTATATTGAAATGCCAAGCCATAGATGCATTTCAGCGGTCATCTGTAGACACTTGACATGATTTAATTCAGAAGTCTGAGGGTAAGAAAAAGTGCATTTAGACTTCGCTGTATAGCTTCTTACATTAGCCTTTACCATCTTGCGCAACACATGCGCACATGTGAGTCAATGATGGGAGTGGGAGTAACACAGGCAGACGAGACGTTCAACAGATGTCAAGGTTAAGAAATGGTATGGCCCACTTTAGGGGTGTCTATAATCCATATTACAAGATTCTTCCAGGCATCAATAAAATATGTACATTGTGATATATATGATGACCGGTAAAATAAGGATAAATGTTTTGAACCTCCCAACCTATTGATTTTACCTCTTTTTGGGGAGGGGGGGGGGGTGTTCAAGTTTTAATTTGGGGGGGGGTGAGACACCCCCCAATCCCCCTGTAATTTGAACCATGGTTGCGACAAAGTTCAGGTATGTGGCAATCCCCGTCCCACAGCATTGTCCAATTTACGCGCTGCTTTGTTTTCACTTTTTGCCTCCGGACGCCAGCCACAATGGGGTAATCTCCTTTGAAATTACATATTTCGACGTTTAGAAACAAGCCCACGATACAATCACATGAATCACAAGTCAACCACCTTCAAATAACATTTGGAAGTTCAAGTACATCCAGAAGTCGTTGTACTTCAACTGTCCTTTCATGCTACATTTTGGGTAATCAAAATCACCATTTTTGCAGAAGGTCAGTAAAGTACCTTTTTTTTTTAACCACAATTGTATCAATCTCTTATTTTATAAATAACTAGTGAATTTTTATTGAAACGTATCGATGCGAACAATTTTATTTTAGCCCCACCGAATCACATGTCGCATACCTGCCTATGCGATTTCAACATGGCTTATGCCATTATGTGTGAATTGAAAAATCACGTCAATACACTGCCCGGCCAAAAAAGTCACCGTTGGCCATTAATGAACAAATTCTATAATTGGATCATTATTGCGGTTATTAGATTTCAGCTGGCAATCATTTTTACCTTGACTGAAGTGTGTTGCTACTCATTTCTTAAATCATGTCCAAGAAGGACCACGAAGTGGTTCAATCATTATGTCAAAAAGACAAGATCGCAGCCAAAAATTATGGCATTTCTTATCGAAACTAAATGTTCTGGCATTGCATATAGTTGTCAAAAAAATGACAAGACAAATATGCACTGTAATGTAAACTATAGGGGTTCCAACTAAATAGTGTGTATAATATGGTATTTTGCCATAACAGATTTTTTATTATTTCAAACTGGATTTTACTGAGTAATATATCTAGATATCAGAAAATATTTCATTCAAAGTAGATTGCCATTTATGTATTAAATGTTTTGGATTGCAAAATGGTGAGATAATCATCGATTAAAAAAAGCTGTCTGCTACTTCGGTACACAAGTGACCGTAATGCTCCTTTGTAATATAACGTAACATAACAAGAATGGCAAGAACAGGCCTTTCAGCCCAACTAAGCTCGCCAGTTTCTTTACGCTATTGTGAATAGTATACGAGAATTAGTAGTTTCAATGGCAATTCACCATGTATAGAAGCATGAGGTGACTTTCAGGCCCGATAACTGGGGTTCATCTTGCTTAAATTTTGTAAAAACTGTCGGTTTCGCAATAATGTAGTTTTATTCTGCATTGTAAGCAGCCCCATGGGCTAGCCTGAGTTGGAGACTGGAGCACCTGAACTCGCACTTTTGTCTTCGGAACAAAAAACCCCACACCTCCCTCGCGTGTTGACTTGTGTTAGGGATTCGAGTACGCCCTTAGGCTATGCCCTCTTCACTGACTACGTAGCCATGGCTAGCTTAGCGCAAATGATAATGTAGAACTGATGGCCACTACCTAAAGTAAAAGTATTTCTATTACTGCTTTTCAGCAGGACTTCACATGGGCACTGGGGCAGATGTATTCACATCCAACCTAATTGGTAAATGTTTAATTTTAGGCAGTCTGGCCCTCCAGTTGTAAAGGGCTGGGGGGAATTTGAGATCTTGAGTATGGCAAAATATTTATGAAATTCCTTATTTTGCTTGGTTATTTTAAAAAAAATGACCTGTTTAGTTTCATTAGACATGTGTGATTTAGAAAAAGTGACTAAGACTTCGCTGAAAACGTTCCGTGCGCTAACGTTAGCCAGGTAACGTAGGCCTGCTAAAGCTAACTTCAGTCAGGTACCGCGGCGAGAGAATGAGGGAGCGGAATGAAGAAGAAAAGACAGTTCTCTCTCTTCCCCCCCTTATCGGTCTTCATTTAATAAGGTTTGAATTTCATTTCTTAAAAAGGTTGTTTCTGACAGGGACTGTTTTTTTTTTCTGCAACTTATGATGAACATTTACCATAGCGCCAAAGCGATTTGCGGAGCCGCACCTCCTCCTTAATTATCATATCCTTACACGGCGATGCTGGTCAGGTGTGCGCACTGTGTGCTGGAGCAAACGCTGCAAGCTGGGGGAATCTGTCCGTCATTACGATCTCTTCCAAGTAAATATACAAGCCCTTGCCCTCCAATATTTTATATGTCAACTGCAGTTTGTTTGTAAGTGTGCATAAATGGCCAGAAAGTCAGTAATGTCAATTTGTGCTGGCTGCTAAATTAGCCAAGATACCTTCCATTAGCTCACAGGAGATGATTAGCTATCGCAAGCTATTTTAATATTATTAGGCATGTAGTTAGTTAGGTAGCTAGCTAGTTTGCAAATATGCTGCTCAGTTTTTCATTAGTTAGGCAAAGAACTACCCGTATGTCATCTTCTGTCTATATAACAAGGTCAAACAGTCAAGCGTATGTAAACTAATGATCAACGCCATTTGGGTGATTTCAGTTGTTATTATTATTATTATTTAAAAAGGAGCCAAACACTCATTTGATGATGAATGACTTGATCACGATCACTATTCTTAAATAAATGTTTTTCTGAATGATGAGTCATATTTTCAAAATCAATGGCAACATTTCACAAATTCATCTAGGGTACGCAAACTTTTCAGCACACCTGTATATCTATAAATGCAAAGATAAAAAGACTTCACGCTCTTCTCTTCATGTGCGCTTATTTGCACATTTAAAAGCTACACAAAACTGTGGCATTTTGCAGTTTCATTTCAGAATGGGCCAATCTTGACAAATATCTGGCAAGAACTATTCCAATATCGTGGCCACACACACATGCATCCATCCAACCAGCACAGGGCATCAAGGATATTTTTATGTCTATGGTTCTTTCCATCTGCTATTGGACAGATTTTCCTAACCTCTTTGGCCTAGCTTTTGTGGGAAATTGGGCCCGGATTCTCAGAGAAATGCGTTATGACAATTCTTGGTGATTTATTCTTATGAATGAAGCCTAATTTTATTCGACACAATCCATGACTGCAAAGTGAAGAGGGTGGCACATTTGCCTCACAGCAAGGTCATGGGTTTGAATTGTGGCAATAAATTCTGCATCAAGTGCATTGTGACAGTTGAAATGTGGGTATTAAAAAAAGATATAATTTGATATGAATTGGGTCACCATGGCCCAGGGGAAGTCAGTGGACGGAGCTGGAAAGTGCAGCATTGGCGTCCCCCAGCGTCTCCACTGAGGAAACACCAGCTGGGCTGCCTTGGGTGCTGATTTTCCCGCATTCTCTGAGTGCTATGAAAGCTATATCAAAGTGCATTCAAGCTTCAAATTGACTGATTTCACCAGTTTTCATCTTTCTCATCTCTTTGCTTTAAAGCACAGCAAATATCTGGGACAATCCCACTAATTTCTTTGTGCTCTATTTATGCTTTGAAGGATGAAAATACGGGTATGTTTGTGTATTTATGGTGCTTCAATGTTTTTTGCAGTAAAATGGGTGCAGGGATAAGAAATATGTACTCAGCATCATTAGTTTTCTTTGGTGCATTTAGCTTGATTCATACAAAATCATGGAGATATTTCTTTAGTTCATACCACACATTTTTACAAACAAAAAACTCTCGCAATTGATTTCTTCTCCTAGTTTTTGATTTGTGCTACTTAACTCTGCAGTCTTTAATAAGCCTGAACCTTAACCTAAAGTTACATAAGCCTGAAACTTCATGCCCTAATTGGGTAATCGTTGTTAAGCACTGACTTGGCTCGGAAAAGGCTTTCTTTCATGCCCTGATGTACTGCTTATACACACACACACACACAGATCGGCCACAACACTAAAACCACCTTGTTAATATTGTGTTGGTCCATCCCCCTGTGCTTGAATTCTTAGTTTCTTGGTACCGTGCTGGTGCTCATGATATTAAGAAAAATAGGACTCACTGACCAGGTGTCTTTCCTCATGTATCCATTATAGGTGCTTTTGCCAGTAACCTGGGGTTAGAGTGGCACTCAAACTGGTGAGCAACTACAAAACACAGTAGCTGCCCCATATGAAAAAGATTTATATAAAATTTGTAATGTTTGTATGTGTTTTATGAAAAACATATATGCATCTTATAGGAGATACAATATTCATATAAAATGCCTACAAAATCAAACTTACACAATTTTACACCATAGAAGAATCATAGATGGCACTAAACCCTCATGTAATATCATTATAAGACTTTTGTACTACATGACATATAACGCCAAACCTTGTATGAGAGATATAGACAGACAAAGAATACATATAAAATCCTAAGCAAAAACATGATGAAAGTTTGTCAACAAGTTAAGGGTTGTTTTTTTCATGATGATACGCCAGGCCAAGGTAATTTCCAAGCTGTGGTCAGTGATGGCATAGCGCGTTTTCTGTGGAAAAAGAATTATATATTAATATATATAGCCTATATATATATATAAAAAAATTTTTTTTATTTATTTAACCTTCATTTTACCAGAAAAGTTACGTAATTTCTATCCACTAAAATGGCATGTTAAAATTGGACAGTGACACCTCCGATTATTATGCATGTATGAACTCATGTATTATGACCACCTGGCCTGTGACAGTTTTTGTTTTTTTTTCACTCACACAGAGGGCTTTTAAAACCCCTGAGCTAAGTAATTTTGTTCCCTCGATAAGAAGATATTCATGACCAGAATTTGTAGGTTTCTATATTTCAGAAGTGAACACTGATTGGGAGAATTATACATGTTTGCATACTTTATGCTTTACACTTTAAAGGAACACGCCACCGTTTTTCAGTACTGATATATGTTCGTCCCTGCTTTTAGACAAGTTAATGCCGACCTGTCTCGTCTTCCTCCATCTAATCTATCTTGCTAATGAAGGGTGCAAGCATGTTAGCATGTAACTTAACACAATGCTTTCATTAGGATCCAAGCATGTCTGAAGTTGGAGGCAACCAAGCTCTTCCAACACTATTTAAATATGGTTACCCGAGTTGTTACAAGACCCAGGAACTCTACTAGTGAGTACTTCGATATTAGAGCAGTGGGGAGACATTAAGAGAGAGGGAGACCAATCACTGAGTAAATCCTCCCATAGAAACACATTGCGGCCATTCTGAACGCAAGTTCTGACTTGTTTTGAAAGTAGTAAAATCGCATTGTTGGACGTGGAATTTATTACTGGCGGTCAGCCTTTTGTTTACTATCTCCATCACCAGTGGTAGCCATGCCACGAATGTCCAATGAGCTCATTCACATTTGAATTAAGTATGTACAACCCACCAGTCTGGACTTTTGGATATCCCCCCATTCATTTTGATAGGGCCTGGACTTGAAGCTGCCTGCAGGCATCACCAATATGGCGGCTGAGTGGAGGAACTTGCCCAAAAGGACTTTGGTAATATCACCAAAGGGTTGTTTGGGAGTTATGGTATCAATGCTGTTGAAGTACTCCCAAGCAGCCTATAGTTCCGCCATACATTATAGTTGTCCTTTGTATCTGCTTCTTAAAATACCCACGGATGCTCACATAACTGTATTTAAATTGGGGAAACATGGAAGTTGTTGGTGGCCTCTCACTGTTTGAATCCTGATTAAATGCTAACACGTCTACGCCAGTGTGACAGAGCACGCATGAAGGCAAGACATAGGCCTCAACTTGTCTAATATCAAGGAAGAACATTTCAATATTGAAAAACTGTGGCGTATCCCTTTAAAGTGTTGTCAGTCAAGAAATGAATTGAAATCAGGCATGCAACTGAACATGCAAAAAACATGTATGGACTTTGACATATTCATATAAGAATAGACATTGAAATATGTAAGAAATCTATGAATGTTCGTACACATAACATACAGAAAACATGTATGGGCTACCACATATGCATATATGAATATTAATAGAAATATGTAAGTAATCTATAAACGTTGGCACACATAAAATACCAAAAACATATATGTCCTTGTAAGTGTTCATATATGCTATGTCATGGAAATATGTAAGAAATCTATAAAATTTTGTACACATAACATACAGAAAACATGTATGGGCTACCACATATTCATATATGAATATTAATAGAAATATGTAAGAAATCTATAAAAGTTTCACACGTCATACAAAAAGTATGTATGGGCTTTGACATATTCATATATGAAAATTGATGTAAACATACAAAAAAACTACATTGTTGTCCATACCTCATATAAAACATTACACTTAATATTACATGTTTCATAAGCTGACCATATATGTTGGCTTATATGTAATTTATACAAATCCTTTATGATCTGTATTCCATTCATTTATATGAAGTGGGCCACTTTTGTAGCATGCGCCATATATGCCATTTCATTACAGTTTTATACTTATCTTTTAAGTTTTTTATGAATCTTTTTCATATGGGGCTGGAGCTTCAACAACTTGTTCTGCATGTTTTAGAAGTGGAATGAAGTTGATGGGTTCAACTATGTGTCATCAGTACACGTTAAAGTTACCACAGGAGGTTACTATTAGTAAAGTTATATTGGGACGTGCAAAGAGGAGCCATCATCTCCAGCAAGTTTGAAGCTGCTTAGATAAAGTATGTTGGCGTGTAAGCATTATGAAATTTTTGTTGGGGAGTCGCCAAATTTTGTCACACCCTAGCAGCCACGCCTTTTGACCTACAGACATCCAGAGAACAACTTTTGATCAGCTTGGTCTCTTAATTATCTGTACCAAATTTGAAGTTGATAAGGCAAAATCCCTTAGAGGAGTTCATTATAAAATTCAATTATTGAAATTGAAATGGATGACTTTCTCTTGGGTTTAGGGTGTGGCTCTAATTGACTTTTTTGTATGTCTAGGTATGATACATAGGCAGATGAAATTCAGTACACATATGACAAAGTAACCAAATTTTCCTGGGGGAATTTTGAAAAGTGTTTAGGGGGCGCTATTTCGGCATTTCGCGTCGAACATGTGCCAACGCCCAAAAATATCGAATTCCGGATGTGGCCAGACAAATATGGAAAGTAAGACGTGTTTCTACCATTGAAAAAGGGCCAAAATTGGGCCTTGAAATGTCATAATAATAATAATTAAAGCTGCAAGCAGCGTTGAATGGGCCCTCACACCCTTGCATACATTGGGGGTAGTGGTGAGATCCTGAAGGGTGCAGGTGTGCACTCACAACCATTGGACAGGTCAAGTACAGGTCCCCACCTATGAAAAAGTTTTGAGCAAAGTTGGCTAGTGCGCACAGCTGTTAGCAGTGACAGCCACAGTGATCGCTATTGAGAGAAAGTAGCCCCAAGCAATTACAAGATGTGACTTTTTGGATTACCAGGGTTTTGTTATGCAAATAAATCACTCATTCGAACACATACAGTTTTGAGAAGAAAAACGTTTTACTTTACAGACCCCAGGAAACCTGCTGGAACTACTTTCGCTTTGACCAAAACTGGACCGAACTCGGCTCACAGGACACTGTCGGGGGAAAGTCAGTGTGTGTGCACGAGACTAAAGACAGTGATGCCATACAGATTCATGTGAAAAATCCCGAACTATCTCTTTAACACTAGAACAGCGGCTGCCGCTGTTTATGCGGCACTGATGTTGGTAATGCATGATATTTCATGTCAGTAAAAGAGATGAGTCTATCCGACCACGACTTTTTCTAAATATGTGTTTTCTATGCTATATCAAAGTTTTTAACTTCTGTTATAAAAGGTAAGTGAGTATTGAACTTAAATTGCCTTGAGCGCCGTACCTGCTTTTTTTGCGGCAGTGGCTTCGACCGCAAATACCTGTCTGCAACGTACGAGAGAAAGAGAGAGAGATGTATGTGCGTATAGGCTATGTGGGTATGTGTCCTTCAGCTGCTTTCACACCAGACGTGAAACGAATTTTTCGCACGACAGATTACATTCAAAGTCAATGCACAGACAGGAATACACATATTTTGCATGTATTTGCGTCTTTGCATGTAATCTATTGAGCGGAACATTCGTTTTGCTGCCACTGTCAACGCGGTTTAGAAACGCAGCCTGATCTGGGGGGTATTCCATCTACGTAGCTAAGAACATACAGACTAAAGCGTAATCTTGAGGCTTGAATTAGCACCAACTCCCTATCTTGCCTCGACCCGTTCCATCAAGTGAAATAAACTAGCTCCAACTGACGCTATTTCAAGCCTCATGTGCTTAGCCACACTTCGTGCACGTGCCCAGAGAAAATAAAAAGCCCACACTAGCCGACTGCCGAAAATGTAGCAAAATGACTCAATGCAAGGGAATGGAATGAGCGGAGGCGTGATTCCTTCTTCTTTTTGGATTTTTCAGGGTTGGTAAACCAACTTTAAGGTGCATTACCGCCACGCACTATGGTGACATAAGGTAGAATGACGATCTCAATATAGAAAAAAACCTAATCCACAGTTCTCTTGTACAACAATTTTTTTTTCATTTTCCCTAGCGCCCAACTTCCTCAATACTTCACTGTAGCCTACGCAACTAATTAATTTGCATTTTGCTCTCACCAAAGCCTTTTTCTAAAATTTCTTGAATTTCTCCCTTCATTTCCGTAATTCCAAGAAGTTCCCTCCTTGCATGGATCACCATCCTAATTCTTTCCGTCATAGATTCAATTCAGTTTCACCTCCACCTCCAGAGGTGACAACTCCAGTTACGCCTGTCTTAGTTCACCGCTGATACAGTTCAAGACATGCACTTTGTAAAAAGATCTAATCATTTTATTTTAACTGCTTTTTCCTTGTTTTGTTGTTCTATATTCAATTATCACAATTCCACTTCTACATACCCCGCCATCCTTTACGTTCCCAGTTCCATTTTTGACAAACTTCCCAACAAAATGATAATCACTGAACACACAATTGTTTTCCCATCTATTTCCTACCTCCTTCATCTCTACAACAAACGGCCCTTCAACAGTTATATTGCCACTTTCTTTTTATCCCCTTCCCTCCTCATGACTCTCCACTTGTTCGAAATTCAAAATTTCAAGCAAAACACAACTATCTTGTACACTAACTCTATACTTTCAAACAAAATGCTATACTTTCAAAATTTGTGCCTTTCCTCTACTAGAGCACCCCGTCTCAGCGCACATCCTCAGCGGAGCAAACCCTCCTTATGGGGGTTTATGAGAACCGTAGCGAAATTATCACAAGGAAATGGAACACTGCTGCCATCAACAGGGCAAGGGAGGTGGCCTGGCAGAATATTGTTGGCCGGCTAAATGCATAAATGACACAGAGATCATTCAATAGGTTGTATTTTATAATAAAAATATCCCGCATGAAAGGGACAAAATGAATGGAGATAGGCTAACTGATATTCACCAAATTTATGAATTTATTTTTGAAAGTGATACCACATTTATCGACTGATTGCTGCGAAAATTTTAGATGATTTGCTAGCCAATTGGAATTTTATTAATTTTCTTTAAAGTTTTATTTTGCCTTTATTGAAATGATCTTATTTATTTTTGAATAGTTAATGTTTCTTAATAATGTGTGAAACAAATATAATTCATTATCAGTACATGGGTTGAGGAATCCGTACTGGTTGGAAGTGACCTTAAATGAAGGACCCAAAACACAGATTAAAATTGCAATTGTGTCTTTATCTTTAAATCAGAAAGCGAGTACATAAACAAGAAATATCATATGCATGTAATCAAATAAAGGCAACAAGCATCAAAGGCAATATGAATCAAACCATCTGACGATACAGTCGAGTGTTCCTCCGCGAGAGGTCAAAGTAGAGCAGGGAGGACTTGCGCAGCATCTGCAGGTACTCTTATCACTCAAATCAGAAGGCAATCGATGGATGGCGGTCGAATGCCCCAAAGTCCTTCTGTCTCCCTCTTCTCATAGCCCATTTTCCCTTTGTCATCCCTGTGATGGTTTCCAGCTGTGTTCCTTCTCAATTAATTGATGTGCATGAACTCTACTCGACCGAGGTCTCTTGTCCGCAGTAACATCTTGTATTGCTCCAGGCATCAAAAGATATTTTGATGGCACTTTCAAAGGTGAGGAGAGGAGCTCATTTGATTGGTGTGTTAAACCCCCTCACGCCTTCTCTCCTCCCTCTTTGCCGCTTGCGCTGGCAGGACGGACGGAGGTGGGACAGAGAGTATTTACGCCGGGCTGCGCCAGGCACGTAATTGCAAAATGCGCCTGGATACACCCCGTTGGCACAGCACTCACCCCATTCGCAGCACCTGCGCCTGGTCAATGAAAAATGAAGATGTTATTAGTCAAAGTCAATTCGGTCAGAGAGAGTAAAAAATCATTGAGTGGCATCTCAGATACTGGCTGGGTACTTAAAAAATGTCTGAGTACTGCTTGGTCCTGTTGATGTTCTCTGGTTGTGTAAAATGATTCAACATCCATAGTGGCAAGAAAAATTTCAGTACCTATATTTCTGTGACAGTGCATTCAGGAACTACACGCAAGAGAGGGAAATCCAAAAAAACGTAAGCTTTTAATGAAGTCAGAGTCAAAACCAAAAAACACAAGAATTGCCAAGCCACAATACGAAATCCTAAAACAGTGCCGATAAGACAGACAGAGGTCAGATCTAGGAAGACAGACGTGCAAAGGTACATAAACGGCAGGCAAAAAGTCATAGTCGATGAACAAAGCCAAGGGTCATACACAGAAATCGTGGTCATACAAAAATGGGTTGAAATCCAGGAAGACAAAAACAATTCAGAAAGGGCAATGGCAAGAATTGAAGTCGGACAACCCAGTAGAAGAAAAACAATACATAATGGCATACAAGGCACTCTGCACAATGAAATATTGATCTAACTTTTGACTAGGAGCTGGCTGTGAAAAGACTGCTTGAATAAATGAGAGGGAATGCTATGCAGGAGGCAGGTGAAATGGATCAGACTAATTACAATGGGAGAATCACATGAGGGAAACCCTAACCACGAAAATTGGCAAAAGCCAAGACACGGACGGGAATCACACAAACAGCCTATGACATTTAAACAGCTCCGGTCAAGGAGTTCAAAGTGGACAGATAACGAGCGCCGGAAAGTAATTAAGCATGTGCGAGAGATCTTGCTGAAACTCAGAAGACGGGAACAGCTGAGCAAGAGGCGGAGACATGAACAGGGCGATTGCTGAGAGAGAATTGGTATAAATTAGTTGTAGTGCTACTTTACAGATTTAACTAGAGTGTTCGTTAGTACAAAACCCAAAATAATAGTGATAACTATATATATGCAGTTACATTCTGCTGGCTGTTAAACCCATTTGAGTAGATGTAGACGTCTGCAGACACGAAGGTGTTCTATTTATGCATGCAGTTAGAAAATGAGTCAGGTTAATAGCACCACATGTACCAATAAGTAATTAACCTTACTGCGACATGCAGTAATCATGAAACTGGACAGACGTATTCAACTGTCCTGTGATCAGGAAAAACCTAGTATGTGTGTTACTTTTTTTTATACTGAATTTAACCTTCATTTGCAGTAATTAAGTGGTACAAGTGTCATTTGAACTTTCAAAGTCAAGTTTCTATCATTTTTTTTTTTCTGTTAGGAGAAGTCCAGAACCTAAAGTTTTTGTTCAACGGCTAGATCTTTGCCACTGATAAATTTACTCGGTTTTTCCAGATGACAGGAGAGCTGTGCTTCAACAAATCATTGTTGCTGGATCTACTTCTTCTAACGTCTGAAATTATCAAATTTATTAAAATATAAAATAAGAACTAAACTAATATATAACATTTCCACACATTAACAAATCTGATCTTGTTATCTTTATAAACAACAGATCATAAATACAACAATTGCAGCAGTAAAGAGTAATTTTTTCATTGTAAAGGACAAACATTAGCTTTTAATGCTACAAACACAGCACTCGCTCAAGATGTACAGCAACAGGATTACATTTTGAACTGCAGCTCGATTCCTTGTCACTTCTGACAAAATCCAACACTTACCCTAATGGATATCATGGTTCACTTGTCCATCTCATGATTTTTGGACCAGAGTTACTCTATTTTCTTTGTAAGAAAAGGCTGATCGCTCGATGTCGACATCTTTTGGATCTGTGTAATTAGGCCAGCCAGGAAATAAAATGTGCACTACAAACCCTTGAATGGTCCTTTGGTGCAAAATCATTTTGGTTGATTGCACATATTCATGCTCCTCGCTGTCTCTTACAGGGTTGGAAGTGGAAAAACTTAACTGAATCTCCTTTTTTAAACTGGTTAGTGCACCCCACAATACAACATAAATCCACCTTTTTTAATTTTTAATTTTTTTGCCATACTAGCTACGCACATTGGGGATTGCAAGTGTTCTGTTAGGTAGCAAAAATTATCAAAATATGCTGCCTAGCAGTGCTTGCGCGACGCTAAAATCTTGGTCTCTATTTCTTCACCCACATTTCAAGTATCTTCAAATATCATAAATATGCGTCTTTTTGCGGCGTGCCTTTCGACCTTTTACCGTATATATATTTGCATGTACATGCTGAGTTTTCCTGAAAACACAGAGATTGGATGGTAATGGTGTTTATTAGCATATATCTTTAAACAAACGTATCCAACTCATTTTAACATCTGCTTATGTTATAATAAGATAACAAATGACAAAGTTACTACTCTACACTGATTCATATTGTAATATTGCGGCAAAAACGAAGACTTAACAATTGCTTTGCATTACCGTAGCTTTTTTTTGACAAGGCAGCACAAATTCTCAGATTAGGATGCGGTGACCTCCATAATCTAGTGAAGGCTATCTCCCGAGCCCCAGAATCTTCTCTTTTTCCAGTACAAGATGCACTCATGCCATTATCGTGCAAGATCTGGAGCCATTTGTTGCTTTGGGCTGTTCAAGACGATTACTATCTCCCCTATCGATTACAACGGGAGAAGTAAAGTTGTTTTCCCCCACCAGCCTGGAAATTAACCTTGAGACAAATTCTGTTGGTCTCCCTTTCTCCTCACCTTCCGGAACCCCAACAATCTGTATGTTGTTGCGCATGGATCTCCCCTCGAGATCCAACAACTTAGCCTGAATTTTCTTCCCGCAGCTCAGAAACATAAGCTTCAACCGAATGAATCTGCTGTTCATGGTTCGCCACTTGATTTTTGGTGCTGGATACCCTCTCAGTGAACCTCTGCTGAGTGGACAAAAGATTTTGGAAAGTCAGCTCGAACTTGTCGAACCTTTTGTTAAAAGACTGCAAGAACTTGTTGGACATTTTTTGCCAGGAGTTAAAGTTTGTCTTTCTCTTCAATTGAGGACATATCTAAAGGCTCTGTGCTAGCTTGGTCATGGCTAACAACAGCACTTGCCGGTGGGGGAGCAGCTCCCTTTCCGCCTTGTGCAGCATTACTTGGCCTGTTGATATTACTCTCTTAGCAGTGTGAACGTAAGGCAAATAGCAAAGGTTTAATCTTAAAAATTAGACTTAGATCAAAAAGGCAGTTTTAAACAATAAAACCATGATCCAGCAGGAGCTTGGAAAAATTATTTCAGAACAATCAGTCTAATGGTTTCGGAGATATAAGCAAATGAAATTCCAAAAGCTTGAATTTGACCTTTCAAAGTCATCTGAGCTCAAAATTCAGGGTGCCAAATTGAAGCCCATATATGACTTCCTATTTAAGGTTAATAGTAAGTATGACCTTATCTTTTACCCATCAAAAATTTCTCTCTCATAGGGCTTCATTGAATAAAAATTTTCTCAAAAATTCAATTAAAAACATTTTTGAAAGCCTTGAACAATCTTTAGTCCCATACTGACATGGAACATCCACAAAAAATTTCAGAATAATCCATGAAGCAGTTTCGGAGAAGAAGACCAAAGTTTACAGAGGACGGACGCAACCCGAGCCATGTAAACTAAAAAATGACCATGAAGTGACAAAACTTCGGTGTTATGTTAAAGTCACTGAATGTCATGATGAATAAAGACACTGAATTTTCAACTAATATGATTGTTGAGTGTTGGTTGATGCCAGAATCAACTTTCCGTTCATTTTACAACATTTTCATTGACCATACATAGGTATTTTACTAAAGGTAAATGACTGACATGTACCTTTTGTTACCTTGCTGTTCTGATTCTATTCAAATTTGATTCAAATTTCACCATGTGACTGGTTTTCCTAGGTCCCATCATATATATAAGCAGATGGGGTTATTAGCTGCACAATATTCAGAGCTGTATTCAGAGTTAAATAAAAGAACAACATGAATGATTCAATACACAAAATCACTAACAAAGGAACAAAACATCCTTCAAAGGAACATCTTTCCTTCTTATGGAAGATGGGTTGTGGTCAATACCAAAGGCTTGTTATGTGGATGGTTTATTGTTGTGGAAATTCAAATAATGTCTAGCCAATGTCCTTTTCCAAAGAGCACCTCGAACTAACTGAGTTTTGAGTCCAGGAAGCGCTCCTTCTGATAAATTTTTTTGATTGCCAATATACTTGCCCTTAGTATCGATCCAGCTGTATCTTTTGTAACAGAAAAGATCGTTGACCTTTGTTGCAACAAGTTCAGCTATAGTGAGTCAATGGTATCCCAATTGTTACGCTCCTGGCCATTTCCTTTACATGGAGCTGTGCCTGAGGAGGCGAGGCCAACTGGGAGAGCTGTTGATTGCCCTCTTGAGCTGCACCTGCCTTGAGGCCTTTAAAGTTTGCCCAGAAGCTGGACAAGGAGCTCCCCCCCTCGACACTGCCATTATGTTGTTCACTTTTGTTTCATGTTTGAGTTGACCATTCTCTGTTTACTTTTTTGTTATTGTTTATGAGGATTAGTTTGGATGACATTTAAGTAGTTTCTTTTTCATGTTCCCCGGCAGGACGGTGAGTATTTTCTTTCCCTTTTTTGTTGTTTCAATTATTAGAAGTATACTTTTTATTCTCTCCTGTCCTGCCTCATAACAGCTATGGGGAATATATTTTGTTTGTGATTTATTTTTTAAAATTACTTTTGGTGTCAAATTACATTTGGCAAATAAATGCCTACACTTTTGCAGTGACCAGCAATTTTTGACGGTTTGATTTCTCCATGTGGCTTTCTCATGTTTATGGCTTTAGTGCAGCACTTTGGTTTTACCCTAATTGGTTAATTGGGGCCAATTTCAGCCGTAACACAATTAGTAGGTAAGAAACCAGTTTTATGAAGCAAAATTCAACATGGAATTGATACTCTGTCATTCTACTATCAATTATAGTCATCACATATCAAAAATGCGAAGTTCTGTACAGTGAATTTACATGTAGAGTCTTCTATCAATGAATTCAGCGCTCCTTTATATCCTCCCAAGTGCTCATGTTCATCACCGATCACTGAATTATTTACTGTGGCTCATCTGCGTAAGTAGATATCCTTATACAAAACCCCAAACCAGTGAAGCTGGCACGTTATGTAAATTGTAGATAAGAACAGAGTACAATGATTTGCGAATCCTTTTCAACTTATATTCAATTGAATACACTGCAAAGACAGGATGTTTAATGTTCAAACTGAGAACTTAATTTTTTTTTGCAAATAATCATTCACTTAGAATTTAAAGGCTGCAACACATTGCAAAAAAGTTGGCACAGGGGCCTTTTTACCTCTGTTAGATCTCCTTTCCTTTTAACGACACTCAGTAAACGTTTGGGAACTGAAGAAACCAATTTTTGAAGCTTTTCAGGTGAAACTCTTTCCCATTCTTGCTTGATGTACAGCTTAAGTTGTTCATCACTCCGGGGTCTCCATTGTCGTATTTTACGCCTCATGCGCCACACATTTTCAATGGGAGACAGGTCTGGACTACAGGTAGGCCAGTCTAGTACCCGCACTCTTTTACTATGGAGCCATGCTGTAGTAACACGTACAGAATGTGGCTTGGCACTGTCTTGCTGAAATAAGCAGGGGCGTCCATGAAAAAGACGTTGCTTGGATGGCAACATATGTTGCTCCAAAACCTGTATGTACCTTTCAGCATTAATGGTGCTTTCACATATGTGTAAGTTGCCCATGACTTGGGCACTAATACACCCCCATACCATCACAGATGCTGGCTTTTGAACTTTGCGCCTATAACAGTCTTTTCTTTTCTTCTTTGGTCCGGAGGACACGACGTCCACAGTTTCCAAAATCAATTTGAAATGTGGACTCCTCAGACCACAGAACACTTTTTCACTTTGCATCAGTCCATCTTAGATGAGCTTGGGCCCAGCGAAGCCGGCGGCGTTTCTGGGCGCTGTTGATAAATGGCTTTCGCTTTGCATTGTAGAGTTTTAACTTGCACTTGCAGATGTAGCGACGAACTGTAGTTACTGACAGTGGTTTTCTGAAGTGTTCCTGAGCCCATGTGGTGATGTCCTTTACACACTGATGTCGGTTTTTGATGCAGTACCGTCTGAGGGATCGAAGGTCACGGGGATTCAATGTTGGTTTTCGGCCTTGTCGCTTATGTGCAGTGATTTCTCCAGATTCTCTGAACCTTTTGACGATATTACGGACCGTAAATGATGAAATCCCTAAATTTCTTGCAATAGCTCCTTGAGGAATGTTGTTTTTAAACTGTTCGACAATCAGCTCACGCATTTGTTCACTAAGTGGTGACCCTCGCCCCATCCTTGTTTGTGAATGACTGAGCATTTCAGGGAAGCTGATTTTATACCCAATCATGGCACCCACCTGTTCCCAATTAGCCCGTTCACCTGTGGGATGTTCCAAATAAGTGTTTGATGAGCATTCCTCAACTCTGTCTTTTTTGCCACTTGTGCCAGATTTTTGAAACTTGTTGCAGGCCTCAAATTCCGAATGAGCTAATATTTGCAAAAAATTACAGTTTACCGGTTCGAACATTAAGTAACTTGTCTTTGCAGTGTATTCAATTGAATATAGGTCGAAAAGGATGTGCAAATCATTGTATTCTGTTTTTATTTACGATTTACACAACGTGCCAACTTCACTGGTTTTGGGTTTTGTAGTTCACACCCATGTGAAACTTCCTCAGTAATGATGTATTGATTGAGACATTTCTTATTCAATGCCAGAGTGTAAACTTTCCGCAGCAACTGAGAGGCATTGATTGGACAATCAGAAAAGTTCTTAAACTATTGCTTAACAGCAAGGTAGGTTGTACTCTCTTAACGTTGTCCACGGCTGCGGAGCCAAAAATGATGTGATTTAAAAAAAAAAAAAGAAAGAGACTTCCAAAACTGGCCTGAAGTGCTCAGTTATATTTACGGGCCGTAAATGGGGTACGGGCAAGGTCAATGGGAATTATTCAGAATGAAACAGGACTGGAGGGTTCCTTCTACCGACTAAATATTTGTCTCTGGAGTAATTCAATGAAGAAAGGTTTTTATTCATTTTATGAGTATGTGCAATTAGTGCAGTGAAAAAGTATTTGACCTCTTATTTTGCATATTTGTCATGCTTAAATGTTTCAGATAATCAAATAAATTTTAATATTAGACAAAGACTACTGAGTAAATACAAAATGCAGTTTTTAAATAATGAGTTCATTTATTAAGAGTAAAAATTTATTCCAAACCCACCTGGCCCTATGTGAAAAAGTAATTGCCCCCTAAATCCTAATAACTGGTTGTGCCACCCTCAGCGACAACAACTGCAATCAAATGTTTGCATTAACTGGCAATGAGTCTCTCACATCACTCTTCTTTGCAGAGTTATTTTAATTCAGCCACATTGGAGGGTTTTTGAGCATGAATGGCCTTTTTAAGGTCATGCCACTGCATCTCAATACGACTTAAGCCAGGACTTTGACAAGGCTACTCCAAAATCTTCATTTTGTTTTTTAAGCTATTCAGAGGTGGACTTGCTGGTGTATTTCAGATCATTGTCCTGCTGCAGAACCCAAGTGCGCTTGAACTCGAGATCATAATATGAGGGATGGACATTCTCCTTCAGGATTTTCCAGTAGAGAGCAAATTCATAGTTCCATCAATTGTGACAACTCGTCCAGGTCCTGAGGCAGCAAAGCAGCCCCAAACCATCGCACTACCACCACGATTGACTTTTGGTCTGACGTTTTTCTTATGAAATACTGTGTTAGTTTAACACCTGATGTAATGGGATGCACACCTTCCAAAAAGTTCAACTTATTTTCCACAGAATATTTTCCTAAAAGTCTTGGGGATCATCAAGATGTATTTTAGCAAATGCGAGACGAGTCTTTGTGTTCTTTTTGGTCAGCAGTGGTTTTCGCCTTGGAACTCTCCCATGGATGCCATTTTTTGTCCAGTCTCTTATTGATGAATCATGAACACTGACATGAACTGAGGCAAGTCCTGCAGTTCTTTAGATGTTGTTTTGGGTTTTACTGACCTCGTGGATGAGTAGTTGATGCGCTCTTGGAGTAATTTTGGTAAGCCGGCCACTCCTGGGAAGGTTCACTTCTGTTCCAAGTTTTCTCCATTTGTGGATAATGTCATTGTTTGTGTATGTGCTTTTTGCTTTCTTTGTTACTCTCATCCCTGACGACATCGTATTCTTTCCCCATCGGATTTTTTACCCAGCTGGTTGATTTTTCCTGGGCGGTCCTTCCCCGGAGTCTATATAAGCCGGAGGTCGCCATGCCTCCTTTGCTGGAGTGTCTGACTTCTAGTTACTCGCTTCGGCTTGAGAAATCTGTCGTCAGGGTTTGTTAGAATCTTTATTTCTGGGAAGCTCTGCTTCTTTAGGTATTTTATGGCACAATTGTTTGGTGCCTTGTTATTTTCTCGTTTATTGAGATTTCTTTTCCTCTGTTGTTGCTTGCCTTTTTTCTGGCACTTCAGTCTTTTGTGTATTCAGAAACGCAAGCTCTTTTCCCTTCCATTCGTCTGCCAAGGCATCTGAAACTCCACATTAACCAGCCTTTACAGATACTGGCTCTCACCATGATTCACCAGAGTCCCAATGCTTAGAAATGGCTTTGCAACCCTTTCCAGACTGATAGATTTCAATTTCTTTGTTTCTCATCAAATTCTCATGAATTTCTTTAGTTTGCGGTATGACATGTTACTTTTTGAGATCTTTAAGTCTACTTCACTTTGTCAGACAGGTTCTATTGATGTGATTTCTTGATTCAACAGGTCTGGCAGTAATCTGGCCTGAGTGTGGCTAGCGAAACTGGATTCAAAAAATGTGGTTAATCCCAGTTAAATCATGATTTAATAAGGGGGGGCAATTACTTTTTCACATTGGCCCATGTAGGTTTGGATAGCTTTTTCCCCTTAATAAATGAAATCATCATTTAAAAACTGCATTTCGTATTTACTCGAGTTATCTTTTTTCTTATATTAAAATTTGTTTGATCTGAAACATTTAAGTATGAAAAATATGCAAAAAAGAAAGAAATCAGGAAGGGGGCAAATAGTTTTTCATGGCACTCCGCGTGTGTGTATATATATATTTTTTTACTTATGGTTAGTTGGCTCGCTGTTTTTTTACTCATGGTTTACCATAGCCATGATGATCACTGAGATTTTTTGTCACTTTGGTAAGTAAGAGTAACCCTTTTATTGCTATTGGTAATAATAGCTACTGCATGTGGTGGCATTTTTAGTTTTTCCTGATAGTGGAATCTCTGTTCGGTTACAAATATATTTCAAAATTCAGACTTGGTAAGTGACACTTATTCCTTATAAGGTTGTGGAAAGTTTTAATATAAGGTTGCGAACTCGGAATAAGGAACTGCTCACTTTTCATCGCAGGATGAATGTTCTGACTGTTAAATAAGCAATTACTGTGTGCAGGCTTGTGGGACTCTGAAGAAAAATGGAAAAATTCTGAACTTTATCATGGAGAAAAGCCATGTTTTGTGTTTGGAGAGGTCACTGGTGACCATTGATGTCAAACTGCATCTATATTGATAAACTCCTGCTAAAGTCAACCATAAAATTATGTATTCATACTGGGCAATTCCATTGTAACTCATGTTACGTCATTGTCTGTCACCTGTGACAAGTACATAGGTAGATCCCACCCATATACATACACCAGTGGGAAAGAAAAGTGCTGTCCCTTGAAATGTGAGAATTGAGGTACCTACAGCTTGGTAACTCATGGTCTGCAAAAAGGACACACAAAAACATCACTTCAATTCAAAATTTCTTAGAAGATAGAACTGATAAAAAACTGAAAACCAAATGATCAATTACCAACACTCTGAAGGTTCTATTGCAAGTAATAGAATTACACTGACATAACTATCCATGGACTGAGGCTTAATGAAGTCCAAGAGGGTGGGTAACTCACGTTATGGTAACTCACATTACTGTAAGGTCAGCTTTTAACACCCAAATAATAGGGCCAGTGCTCCTTAGACACCCTTTGTTTTTTAAGTACCTAGATAAAGGTCACATCCACAGAGATGTGGGCTGGAGATTAAAAATACTTTGTTTTTGGTAACTTATGTTACATTCAATTTTACTAAGTTTGTGGCCCATTATGTCCAAAATGATGAAGGATCAATGAAAATGGAATTCTTATCTGTTGTAGAAAGGGCTTGCCTTGAACTATAAAAATGTGTTGAGTTTGGACATATATCACAATTAATGGTGGACAAGGCTCTCTCCGAAGTACAGCAAATTTTGTGCCTCCAAGATGCTGAAAACATGAATGTAAAAACATTTGATACTTGGAACATACAAATGAAACCAAGAAAACATCATCAGTTTCTGAGCCTTTGATATCCTAGTTCTGCCTTGAATAAATAAAAAATGCCGTAAAATCTATTTGAATTTCTTTGTCCTGTGTCCACATTCTCATGTAACTCCCTATTGAATTTCATGCGTCAAAAGTTGATTTGTGCTACATATCGATGGCCTCATGTAAGACGGGCGTATAGTGACATTTTACAAATTTTGCAGGAGAGCCAAACAACTGCCACAGCACCACCTGTGAAAAAAATTGCCATTTTTACCTCTTTAGGATAGGCATTGAGACTTCAGGCTTGGTCAGGAGATGAGGTTGTCTCAGTCATTCCAAAACCAAGTGTATGAGCCATATTTACTGTGCTTTATTATGTGTAATTGCACTCCATGTCACTGAGGGGCTGTGATTGCTGTGTAGCTCAACTTGCCTCAGGTAAGCCATTTAGCACAGGGAAACCCACACAGGAGTTGCTGAGTGGAAGCAAGCAGTTTTTCGACTGTGCCGATGTGCCTACGTGCCTTTGTGGTTTGATGGCAATTCGTTTTATTGTTTTTGGTAACATGTATTATGAGTTATTGTCGCTATATATGTGAAGGAAAGTAAACCTTTGAGAATTGCAACTATACTGAACTCTCCGTTTTTCTGATGGTTGCATGCACTGGGCGCACGTCTAGACTAATCAATCCTCCAGTACTGCTTCGTTTAGGACTTAGTCGGAACACAAAGAAAAAGGTCATTTTTGACCAAAGTGTCACTTGCGCCCTTCTTGCATGAGGCCATCGATTATATATGATTATTTTATGATTTGACCATGTGTCATTTTGAGGGATCTTAGAGTTTGGGGAGACATCTGGAAAGCTGTCTTATTTGGCTCCAAGAGAGTGGATCGTCTAAAATTAAATGCTCAGATGAATTATACTTGTGGTCAAGGAGTTTATGATCCCAGAAATGTACTGTTTTAACCCCCAGCCAATTTTCAGTTCTCAGTATTATTTTTTTTTTTACAATTTCAATGCTGAATTTTCAAAATTTTGAAAATAAACTGAAATATGATGGAATTCTAAATGCTATCAGTGTCTTGACTCAGTTAAGCCATTTTCTTCCTCTCTTTGAAGCTGCAATCTTGAATTATAAATACTTAAGTAAGGTATCACATAACTTGCCAGGTTTGGGGATGAGTAAGTACAATATTTTGGGGGAAAAAATCCTCATAAACATGGAGTATCCATACATCCATCTCACTTCATCCATTAATCTAGCCTAAGTTGCTTATAAACAGTCTTAACAAGCTCAGGCATACTTGTATGAGGGTAAAATAGTGTGATATTGGGTAGCACCGTTGCCCCATTGGAAGAAGGTTGTGGGTTCTTGTCTGGCCGGGGCCTTTCTGTATGGAGTTTGCATATTCCCTGTATGTTTGCATAGGTACCCTGTGGGAACTCCGATTTCCTCCAACAGTCCATAGACATGCAAGGCAAGCTAATGGGAGACTCTAAATTTGAGTTGTTCTTCATTCATAGCGTATGCCTTCAGGTCGTCCACGTTGTGATTCTGCATTCTGCATGTCATGTTTTAAGTTCTGTGCCTGGCCTAGCCATGTTTAGGATTTCTGTGTTTAGTGACCACTGCCTGCCCTTTGACCATTCTTAGGATCGTGTATTGTGTTTTTGGTAATTTAGATTTCATGTTTTATTTTTTCATGCCTCAGTTCTCATGGCATGTTTTCATTTCCATGCATTGCACTTCGTCTACCCTGTCTTGTCTTGTGTAGGTCTTTGCCCACGGTCCCTAGTCTTGCGTGTCACTCATTCGGGTGATTTATTGGCGTTTCTGGGTTTTCAATCTTCCTTCATTATCTCATGTGCTTCCTTCCTCCCTCTTTTACTATCTACTAACCATACGAACAGTTTGTTGTTTTCAATAATTACTAACCCTCATTAACATTGTATATTTTTACTAACTTACTAACATGCACTCGGGATTGTACAGCTGCACATACTAATTGACTAACGATCTCTCAGCAGTCGCTCAATTCTAATCTCCGCCTCCTTGCCTATCCCTAATTATCTCTGCTGCAGTTTTCCACTTATATCTCATGCTTTCCTTTTCTTTAGACTATGCACTTTTAGTACTCCTTAACCGGAGCTATTTGATCATAGGATTGTCTTGTGATCCCTGTCTGCGTTTTGGCTACAGCCAAATTTATGTAGTTAGTTTATTCCTCATGTGTCTCTCCCTAATCATTGTTACCATTGATTGCACCAGTTTTCCCTGGTCATGTATTTACCCCGGGTGTGTATAAGATGTCTGTTTGGTTCACTTTCTTGTCAGATCGTTCTCCCTAGTTTTCTTGTGCTACGTTTCTCGTCTCGATTTCTCAGTGTTTATCTTTCTGACTGGATTACCCGACTTTTGATTTTTGCCTTTGTGATTCTGGATTACTGTTGCATCTGTGTGTTTTGACCATTTTTCTGCCCGACTATGAGATCTCTATTTGCTGCCCTGGTAACGATTCGGATTACGGCCTGTGGATTCTGGCTTGTCTCTCTGATAGTACTATTCCTGTGTACCAGACCCATTTCTGTCCGACTACGATTACTATGATTGCTGCCCTGGTTTTTGATACTATTTTTGCCCAACTGGATTTTGACTTTTGGATTGTGGACTTTGTACTGTTGCCTTTTGCTCTGCGGGTGTCACCCCCCTTTACCAATAAAACAAGCTCTACTGCACTTCCTGGTTCTCGCATCTGGTTCCTGATCGCAATACAACAGTCCATGTAAAAGAGGTGGTTGATTTTATTTTTGTTGATTTCGTACCCGTGCTTTGTGTTAAGAGTGCTTAATGGGGCTTGAGCAAGGCAGAAAAGGAGTGGTGATAGTGAGTCTCCTTGAAATATGCCGCTATTGATGTTGATTCTTCTTGATTTAATGGTTCCGTTGTTATGGTTTAGACTGAGAGCCGTTTTCCAATTCTTAATATTTACACTGATGAAATTAACAATTGTTGGGTTTATTTCGAACATTTTCAGGCACTTATTGATCGAAGAGTGTGGCACACTATCGAATGCATTTTTTTACATTTTTTTTTTTTATAGTCAATCCATGCTGAGGACATGTTTCTTTTCTTTCTTTTACAATTTTCCAGGATCATTTTATTTATCAGCAATTGGTCTTTACAACGGTAACTCCCTTTCTTGCAACCTTTCAGTTGGTAACAGCTTATTTTCTTCAAGGAATGTAGAAGTTCTTTCGGTTAGGATTGAGGCTAGGATCTTGTACATTGTTGGTAAGCAAGTAATTGGATGGTAGTTCTTGGGATTTTTAACACATTTAGTCTTGGGTAATAGGTTAAACCATCAGTCAGCCAGTCAGGTGATATTTCAGGATTTTTTAGGATATCATTGTTGGCTGTAGTTAGTTCATCATGCATGCTGGTGAGAAATTTGAGCCAGAAATTAGCTATTCCGTCATTTCCTGGTGCTTTCCAATTGCTAGATTTCATCATTGCAAGCACAGTTTCTTCTTTTGTGATGTCTGCCCACTCCTGCTGTTGTTCGTTCAGTTTTTCTTGGGCTTCAATCCATGAAGCATCACTATTATGACTCTTGTTTTCTTCCCAAATTTTGCTCCAAAAATCTTCGACTTCCTGTATCTGCGGTGGTTCATTCATGTCGATCGATTTCTTTCAGAGCTCTCTGTAGAATCTTTTGGTGTCGCCTTTAAAGGTCTTGTTTAGCTTGTAGAATTTACTTTTCTCAAATCTGTGGACACAAGCTTGCATTTGCTATTATTATTATTTATTATTATTATTATTATTAGTAATAATAATAACATATTTACATGAATGAATGTGAAAAAGAAATGTGATTTTGGGGCCATTCATAATTTTTCAATTAGACCATTGCACTATTTGGATTGATTCATACATAACCTTTTTAAATAACGTTACATATTTTACAGACTCAACAGGGCATAGAATAGCTCACTAGCTTCAGAACCACAGTACTCGCTGGTTGCAAGTTTCCTGGCAGGTGATTCTGTCAACGTCAAGACAGGGTTTTAAATAGGAAGATTTGAAAGTCTTCCTTGCTGTATTCCAGGACAATATTTGCCATCGGAAAACAAAGAATCAATATGTATCAAATAGTAGGTTATTAACAGCTGGTCCATCAGTGGGGGCCTTTTGTAAGCTCAAGCAAATTTTAACTGAATACATACTTGCGATAGCCTATTAATTTCACGTCAGTCTTACCGCTTTCTGTGTCCCCCTCCAAATGAAAACTGGTTGCTACATGAGGATCATGGTGGCCAAAAAGCAGGTCAGTTTTTTAGCATTTGAAAGCCTGAGGTTCCAATGTCTGTTTACTCATGAAATGCGGTTTTACACTGTTAATGCAACTGGGGAAAAGCAAAGCTATTGGTCAAACTAATATACCAGAAAGCCTGCCTTCTTAAACTTTTAGGACGAAACAACAACATTAATAAACTGTCTTAAGCCTTTGCATCGTTTTTTTTTTAAATCTGCAAGAATACAGTTTTTTGGTAATTCCTATATCATAAAACAAATATTTAAATAGACACTGAAAAATAGCCTGGATGCAAGATAACCGGAATCGTGAAGTAGAAGAATAAGAAGTGGTATATAAAGCATGAGTCGCCTAGCATTAGTAGTACAGGAAATCTCAAGGTGAGCTTTCCAAATATGTAATTGTTGATTTACTGTGCATGTAATTCACCTTCCAGTTAATCACAGCAGTTTTGCTATTTGCTCGCCTTAATGTTGGCCACTGGCTAACAACTAACTGCACGCAGTTGCATTTTTTTTCCCCGAGGAGGAAGGGCTCAGAGCTTTCATTGGGCCAGCCCTGTGTCAATGTAGAAAATGAACCAATGGGCCGCTTTCCATATTTTAAAACCTGGCGCGGTCGTCCAAAGTGATCAATGTTATAATTGCATCGGTCCAAAATGTGTGTCGGCCCACCGGGCATTGCTCGGTACGCCAGATTACCAGTCCAGCCTTGCTGTGACTGATGTATTAAATAGATGTAACGCTATTAAATGCTGTTAAGTGAAGGCAGAAGCAGCATTCAATGTGGAGCTGGTTTGAACTGCCTTGAAAGGGCCACAGAATAAATCTGAGAGGTTGAGAGATGATGGATTGGGTTGAATAGAATTTGAAAAAAGTTTTGCGACAAATTTGTATCAATTTTTCTTTTTGGAATTGTAGTAATATTGGATATTTTTATCTCTTTGGGTCTGAAACTATTATTTAATTGAAGTCATGTGAAGGGAAATGTCTCTTTGGTGGAACTGTAAATTACTTTGGACATCTGAAATGTGACACAGAGAGACTCAAATACACACAAATTTTTTTGTAAACACCCAGAAGTCAAACAGTTTGGCAGCCACTGGTTTAATCCTTAATATTATAAAATTACACTTCATTGTTATCTAAGTAGTATAATGTAGTGGAGTATAATCACCTGACCTGACATTAAATAAGCAAATTACTGAAATACTGTTAGGATTGTCAGACTTCAGTTCATGGAAAACGCGCCTGTGTAGTACAGGGTTCCCTTTATGTCCTGGAGAAAAAGTTGAACTGCAGGAACTGCAAATGCTATATTTTCACTAAGTTTTTATTCCAGATATAAATTCAGCCTGTCCCCACTTGTATGAACAAGGATTACACTCAGTGGCATAGGTCCACTCTGGACTCAATAACAGAAACCCATTATAAAGTATTTGCAAATAGTCATCGGAAGATTTTAGTTTTTTTTATTTGTTTTTATTCATTCTTATTTTTTTCTCTGAGACATTCGATTAAATCAACTCTTTCCTGAAAGGGTGAAATGTTTTTCAAGATGTGACTTGACCCAAAATCTACCTTCAACATGGGGAAAAAAAGATGAAATCTGAGTACTGAAACCTCTCCCTGTCAACAGCACTGTTTTCCTGCTGTGACAATTAATCAGCCCAATGTATGCTGGGAGAGGAGAAGATCCCGGGGTGTATGCAAGTGGCAGAGAAAATTCAAGTTTTCAAATCCACGTACTATCATAATTAAGGGCATGCATGTGGATGTACGCATACAGGTTCATAATGGCAAGTGAAACACATTTAAGCAAAATTAAGGAAGGAGCAATGCCACCATATTATTAAGGGGTCATTTTTTCAAGTTCAGCACCAGGCTGTTGAGATAGCTGCCCGGCCATGGTCCACAACAATTCTTGCTCTGCCATTTGACTCTCGTAGCTCCTCAACTCCACATTTCCTATCCTCAATAATATATTTATTTTTCAGCAAACTGCTCCATCTGTCTGTTAGGGAAAACAAATCTGAAAAATTCTTTGCTATTGTGACTCAACATGATTGACACCCATTTTGTGCAGTGTCCACTTAGAATCTGTTAAAAGACCAGAGTACATGCAGAGAGCCCACATCCTGTGCTTCTGTCTAGCCAGACTCCATCGATTGACTTCAACATCAAGGTAGATGCGAAATTTTCCGTAAGGGCTACCCAGTCCGTCAGACATATTTGTTCAGAGCCTGCAGCCTTATCGGCACTGCGCATGGTGCATACTCTCAGGGGCTTATCAGTAAGGAGAGAAATATCTATATAGCAATGCATGTTACAGTTGTTAAACTAATAACGTTTGGGGAATGCGCAACTGAAAATGTGGTGCCGACAACCGGGTAATTGAATGTGGTTTTAAATGTTATACTTCAGAGCAATTCAAAGGAATAGTCTTATTTCTCTTCGTGCATATCAAGCCGTGGCAGGAAATGCATTAATGGGTTTAAAAGAATGACATATGCTATGATTAACCTTGTAAATATTTTCTGTTGTCCACAGAAGGAATGACACACACTGCATTACAGTATACCCAGATAAACACATTTGCCACAAAATCAAATGCCATGTACTTCAATATTAATGTATTAAAACTGTATAATTTAGAGGGAAACACTGGCAGTTTTTCCTCAACATTAATAAGTAAAAGCAACTTTTGTTTTGTCATTTGTTAAAGGTAAAGCATTGTGATACCTCAGAATTTCACAATTTTCTTTTACGGGTCTCCTTTAAGCATAAGCAGTGATGGGAAAAGAAAGTGGTTTGTGGGGTAAATAATCGATGAGCAACATCATTCCCTGTTCTTCCCACAGGATGAAGATGGAAACTTTGGCTGGTGATTTGGCAAGCTTGATGTGGGGGAGAGTTTAATTTCCCTGATCACGTACTTCCAAGTGGTCTTTTTCCTTCCAGTTGCCTTTTCTGTTCTAGCCATCAGCGGACACTGGCCGTGTCACTCACTGAATAACAAAGCAGCTCTATTTGCTGCCAATCGGTCACTCTCCAATTCTATGAGGGCTTATGTAAATCCGTGCATCTCAGTCTCTGATGCAAGAGAGAGTACTGACCCCAGTTTGTAATGGTTTTGTGTCTTGTGCACACTTGCTTGCACAGAGGACAGGAAATTGAGGACCGGACTCAGGTGCACTGAAGGATTTGGTATATTTTTTATGCCTCACCACAGGGCAGTGGGCACTAATGTAGCAGACAAAACAAGAAGGGAACAGAGGTTCCAAAACACAAACGGGTTATACTAGAGCTATGTTAACTAAGAATTACACAAATGAAAATGGAAGCGATGTTCCTTTAAATTAAAAGCGCTGTGTGAAACAATGACAGCGCTTTGGTCTGAGTTTCAAATTTCACACGCGAGTAACAGAATCAAGTTTACAAAGAGATACAGCACCATTAAAGTGTGGCAGTACGAGACTTTGCAAAATACTAAGTGAAGCTTGGGTTTAAATATTTTACTGCTGTAGGACTTGATCACTGCTGTACGAGATAATTGAATAATGACTGGTGAGCGATCTGGGATCAGTAGACTGGCGAGCTGAATGGCAGGAGGTGTGTCCTTACAAAGCCACTGCTAAGACTAAGTATGCTGCCTTTAGATCTGGGTAAACGAGTGCCGGACAAAAAATTTGAAAAAAATTTAATTGTGATTTACTGGTTTGACATACTGTGGCTACCATGAAGTCTTGAAGGAATATTTTACCCAAAAATGGAATTCAGTCATTATTGACTTAGCCTCATGCTGATGAGAAGTCCGGTGTAGTTTTTTTTATATTCCTCAAAGTGCAACCGGAGACTTGAGAGGGGGTTTTCTTCCTGCACCGCGAATTCATATAACAAGTGTTGATGGTTACGGAAAAGAAAAGGTCCATAAAACTACACAAAAACTTTTTAATATCCCTCCATACTGCTCATCCACTGCGATCCATGTGTCCTGAAGGGGTAACATCCAGAGTTTACCAGAAATGACTTCATTCAAACATTCACTCTAGTATGTTTGCCTGGAGGCGCGCTCTCACGTTCACGTGGTTCTCCCGAGCAACGGCGTTCACTGCGGTAGCCGCACCAGACAACATTCAAAGAGAATCGTGGAAGACACAACCCTGTGTTTACATCCTGCTGAGAGTGACACTAGCAGCACACAAACACAAGAGGCATCTGCCTGCATGTGATTTGAAAATTTGAAAGGAAAAAAGAAAAATGTCAGTGGACTTCAGTGTTGAGGAAGAGCACGAGTTCTTTGCTGAGCCTTTTCTCTTTGAGCCGGAGTACACGGACGAGCAACTCAGACAGATGGATGAAGCAGCCGCAGCTCGACCAGAGCCACTATCAGCGGCGGGCTACAGACCTTGGGCATCGGAAACATGGCGGTATAAATGCAGAGATGCCAAGGCTTACGTTTCAGGTGTGAGTTTCTCCTCTTAGTGGCATTCATGTTTCTGTGCCGTACTCAGCAATTATTCAATCAAAGCTAGATAGATAGAATGGCAAACGGGAAATCCCCTGGGATTGACGGCATACCTGTAGTTTCTTAAACGTGAAGCAAGATTCTTTGTACCATTACTGTGTGATTTATTCAATAGTATCCTATCAGGAAACTTCCCAGATACTTGGTGTGAGGCAGTTATCTCCCCTCTACATAAGAAAGGTTCGCAGTCTGATCCAGACAATTATAGGGGTATCTCACTTCTTAGCTCTATATGCAAAGTATTTTAAAGAGCAGAATCTCAGGATGGGTGAAAGAAATAATAAGAGAAATAATATCTTTTTGGAAAATCAAGCGGGATTTCGTAAAGGATTCTCCACCATTGACCAAATCTTTAACCTGTATGCTATGGCTAGAAAATGCATCTCAAAGCGTAAGGGCAGATTTTATTGTATATTCATTGACTTTGCCAAGGAATTTCACAATGTAAGACATACACGTCTTTGGTACCGCCTGTATTCATACGGTATCCATGGTAATGTTCTTTTTATTATTCAAGACATGTACAGCAAATTGAAATCTTGTGTTAAAATTGACTGTGGCACGACTGATTTTTTTCAACAGCTACGCTGGTACTCGTCAGGGTTGTATGCTTAGCCTTTTGTTATTTTCTCTGTATATTAATGATATCGTTTCACACTTACAAGATTCTAATTGTCGTGGAATTTTCATATATGAAGAATTCCCTAATGTCATGTCTTTTCTTTATGCCGATGATATCACAGATGGTGCGGACTCTGCAATTCATTTACAGAAACAAATAGATGCCATTTCTTCATTTTGCTGAACTTGGAATCTGAAAATTAATCTTAACAAGACCAAAATAATTGTATTTCAAAATGGTAGTCCACTCCGCAAATATAAAAAGTGGTATCTAAATGGTTAAATGATTGAAGTTGTTTTGCTCTATAAATATTTGGGCATCATGTTTACCCCGAAGATAATTTGGACAATGGCTTGGAAAACATTAGCGGCTCAGTCCGAAAAGGCATTATTTATGCTAAATTGTTTCGTAAGGAAAAATAATTTTCTTCATCCAGCTATTACTTTTCAGATATTTGATAGAATGATACTGCCAATCTTATTATACGGAAGTGAAATTTGGGGTACAAAGTAATCGCACAGTATTGAAAATGTTCATTTGCACTTTATTGAACGTCTTCTTTCACTCCCAAAGCACACGTCGAATAATGCAGCACTTGGTGAATGTGGACACCTTCCATTGTGTGTACATTATCTGAAAAGATGTATCTCATACTGGGTTAAGCTTCTTTAAATGCAACACAATAGATAAACAAAACATTCATATGAAATGCTTTTAAATCTTGATAAGGTTGAGAGGTCTTCTTGGGTTTCAGAAATCAAAGATATACTGCTTGGTAATTGCTGGATTATGCAAGATGTTCGTGATGCAAACAAATTTCTGTTCGAATTTTCACAAAGACTCTGAGATTGTTGGCGTCTAGAATGGCACACTGATGTCTCACATTCACCAAACCTTTTAGTACATATAATCAATTCAAATCTGTATTACATTGTGAAACATATCTAACGGTTTCCTTACCTTGTTAATACCATATTGCACTGACATTTTCTTTGTTCTGTACTCAATACACAAGTTAATGACTGAATTTTGATGTGATGGAATGAGCCTGCTGAATGATTGTAGCTTTTTCTACAGAAAAATGGCGACAGCTGGAGTGAGTGGTTTGGTAGGCTCCGCTCCTCTCCAAATTTTTTCCCTTTTTATGTCAATTCTACTTCATCTCATCCACCAGTTGATCAATGCAGGTTAAGCAAAAATCAAAGGACTTTCCCCAAACAATCGGCTGGACATAAGTATAGAGACGGTCACGTTTGCACATACCTGCACAGCGTTTTATTGTTGTTGCTTCACCTGATGAACACCTGTAGCTACGTAGAGGACCCGATCGCAAAATACGGCTTCAAAACTCAATCTTACGTTATAGATCCGATGGGCATATTATCCAACAAACCACAGATTAATTTCTGTGGACATGGCTATACTGTGATATTTTCCTCTTTTTTCTATAGCGGCTGGAAAGCCGCGTCAAGACCCGAGCTAGACACACAACCACTGAACGCCGGCTGGAGAGCTGCTCGGATTCTGTTTACCCTCCTCCTACTCTCCGGAGACGTTCACCTTAATCCTGGCCCCACACTTCAGTTGAAGTCAAGTGGTTTGGATATTACACTAGGCTCTTCAGTGCTGAATTCTCCACCCTCGGGACAGGATTTACCGGTGCCCCTCTTCGTCACACTTTTTAGGGATCCATTGCCCTCATTCTCCGTGAACAACATTGTGAGCGCTTCTGCCAGCACTGTCTCCACTGGACTCATGGGCGTCTTTCCTATTGTTTTGGTTGCAGAGGTTTGGGACACGAATGCCCTGTCATTAGCAGCAGCCGCAACCGACCCAGAGCAACCCCGTGCGCGGACAGATTCAGACGGGGTGAGTCCTGATAGCTGTTCATTTACTACACACAGTGACAGACATTCCTGCCCTCTGACGATCCAATCCCAATCCACATTCTCCAGTGATGTCTCGTGACTACCTTCAGCGTGCCTGCGTCTCGTCGTCCAATCACGTTTCCTCTTTCGGTTTCGGCTCTGGTATTTCATGCATTGCTTCCACCTGTGTTTAATTCTGGGTCTCGCGAAACTCTGAGTGAATGTGTTCTCTGATAGGATATTACTAACCTGTACTAACCAGCACTTATTTGAGGGTGATAGTAAATATTTCGTCTCGTGGTATTAACCTTAATTAACTCATTAGCCATTGCTTGCGTTTCCTAGCTTTCGTGCATTCTGCCTAAGCTGTATCTGATTAACTGATTTAATAGCTGTGCTTTCCTTCGCTTCTCTAGTGGTACTTTTTACTCATCAAGTTTAGATTACCTTAATCCAAATTGTCTAGCTTGATTGATGGTCTCAGTGTCTTGTCTCAAGTCATTATTGTCAACCCGGTTTTCGTGTAATTGTTTATTAATCCCATGTGTTTCTGTTTCCTTCTGAGATTGCATTCCGAGTCCCCACCTCCTCTCGTGACTATGTGGCAGAGTTCAGAGAGCGGCCGTCAGATAGATCCTCGTACTGACTCTGTTCTACTTGATGAAATCTCAGTTCTTTGTGCCTTCCGAGTTTCTCCTTGTATGATTCCCGAGTCTAGTTTGCTGCGCCGCTGTCTTGCCTGCCCCGTGTTTAAGTCTCCCAGTGTTTCTGTCAGTTTATTTAGGTTTGGTTTTTGTTTTTCTAGTGTAGCCACCCTTGGAGTGAGTATTTCTGTTTCCCCCTGCCTCTGGCAGTGTATCTTAGTTTTCCCATTGGTTCAGTGCTTGCGCACGGTGTTTTATTTCTGGCCTGTCTGCTAAGTTTCTCTCAGAGTTTGGTATTCAATGAACACTTCTGGATCCTGCAACTGGTGTTCCCCTGACCTCTCCTCACATAATATAGGAGCAAAATGAACAAAAGGGGAAAATCCAACCTTTAATTCAAGTGCATTTATTCAGTGGAGAAAAAAAATCCCACATTAAGAAATAATTCTTTTACATCAAATCATTTGTGCCACAATTATTAGCACCCCTGTTGTTAATACTTTGTACAACCCCCTATTGCCAACAAAACAGCGCCTAATCTTCTCTTATAATGTTTCACAAGATGGGAGAATACAGAAAGAGGGATCTTCTACCATTCCTCTTTGCACAATTTCTCTAAATCATCCAGCGACCTGGGTCCTCTCCTCTTCAGCTCACTCCACAGGTTTTCAATGGGGTTGAGGTCTGGGGACTGAGATGGCCATGGGAGGAGTTTCATTCTCTGTCTGGTGAACCATTTCTGTGTAGATTTGGCACATGTTTAGAGTCATTGTCTTGCTGAAAGACCCAGTGATGACCCATCTTCAGCTTTCGGGCGGAGGCCACCAGATTTTGATTTAAAATGTCCTGGTATTTCAAAGCGTTCATGACGCCATGCACCCTAGCAATGTTCCCAGAGCCTCTGGAAGAGAAACAGGCCAATAGAATCACCGATCCTCCCCCATATTTCACAGTGGGCATGAGGTGCTTTTCTGCATACTCATCTTATGTGTTCCACCAGACCCACTTTGAGTGTTTGTTGCCAAAAGCTCTATCTTGGTCTCATCTGACCAAAGCACACGGTCCCAGCACCACTTAGCGAACTCCAGACGTTTGCGTTTATGATTGTGAGTGAGAAAAGGTTTTTTCCGTGCATGCCTCTCAAACAGCTTGTTGGCATGTAGATAGCGCCTGATGGTTGTTTTGGAGACTTTGTGACCCCAAGATGCTACCATTGGTTGCAAATCTTTAACAGTGAGCTTTGGAGAACTTTTTTTATTTCTCTTACCATCCTCCTCACTGTGCGTGGTGGCAAAATAACCTTGCGTCCTCGTCCAGGCTTGTTTACCACTGTTCCAGTTGTTTTAAACTTCATAATGATTCCTCTGACAGTAGATATGGGCAGGTGCAGGCCAGGGGCTATTTTCTTGTAGCCATTGCCTGACTTGTGAAGGTCGACACACATCTGCCTTACTTGAATGGTGTGTTCCTTTGCCTTTCCCATGTTGAAGAGTGGATAAGAGAAATGGCCTCTGTGTCACGTCATATTTATACCCCAGGGAAACAGGAAGTGATGAATTACTAATTAAAAGTTCCTGGATACTCTGATCAACTTTGTAAACTACTGAATAAATGACCGAATACTTCAATTACATTTATTTCCTAGGAATTGTTAGGGTGCCAATAATTGTGGAACAGGTGATTTTATGAAAAATAATTATTTCTTAGTCAGGGATTTTTTCCCCCCTCAAAATCACTTGAGTTTTTCTACAATTTTCAGTGTGAGAGTATGCTTCTGCAATAAAAATTGAATTTATTTTAAGGCTTTTAACACATCGTAATCAGGGGTGCCAAAAACTATTGAGGGCGCTGCTGTATATATATATCTACAAAGTGCAGAAATTACATTTTACCTACCATGTAATAACCGAGCCTTACCTGTTGTTTGTTTTTGCTTAATTCAGTGTATGTGTACATAAATATAAAACTTATGCGTTACCCATTGAAATGTACAAAGAATTTGTATATATCTATGTCTGTACACTGAGCCTGTGGCCTTCCTACGGCTGAATAAAACCTTCTTGACCTGCATGCGCACTGAAGAAATTCACTCGCGGAATTCAAGTCATTGTGCATCAAGTTAATCAGTTTCACATGCATTACAGTGGGTTTCCCCACGGGAATCGACTATGACTCGGGAATTTTCATGCGTGTCTTTACTGAGGGATTAAAAGCAATGGAATTGCATAAAAATGTTTCAAATGGTCTTATTTCATGAAAACAATTGAATCGATTATGAAACACATGCATTGTTTCCAATCCCTGAGTAAAGAGAAGCACGGGACGTCCGGAATCGCTTTCCATGTTACTTGTGGTGAGGTCCACCTTTACGCAAGCGGAACGGAAACTTCAATGCCCAAAGACTCCAATTCCCGCATGAGAATCTCATTAAGCATTCAATGAATAATTGCGGACTAGGGTGAATAAGCCTAAAAAATGAGTAAGACCTACGCCGAATGCGTGAGACTTGGCTTCTCTCTAAATGTCAAATGTAAAACTATGCTGACCGAAGAGGAGAGCCTTTACTGTTTACATTGGGATTTGTTGATGCCACTGCTGGACGATCTCAATATCTCCGTTGATGAGACTGAGAGCACTGCCCAAAGTCAATGTATTGCCAAAAACCCGGATTATCCACCATTACTGACCCGTGGGGTTCTCGAGATGTTTTTCCACGTAACTAAAATCAACTGGAAAAAAGAGGCCAAGACCTGCAGGACCAAACAGCACGCTATCTGTAGAGCAAGTTCCATTGTGCAGTATGCGTTAAATGTCTTTTGTTTTGATGCTACCCGATTTACAATATTTTGTATTTTGTGCTGTGCCTAGTGCTAAACAGTATCTTTTTTTACTTTTTCCACAGTCAGTGCAGGTTGGTGCCATACTGGGTGGTATTGGAGTGGGTCCTCAAAGAGAAGAGACTCGGCAAGGACAATAGAAAAGTTTTACCACCCTGTGTTGTTACAAGCATCCCCTGCTACCCTTCTCCAGATGGATTGTATACTGGATTCAACGTGGCAGAAGAGGCGTTTGAAAGAAGTGAAGACAATCAATCTAAAGAAATTCTCACTGACTCATTTTTATATTACCTCATTGTATTTCATCTGGGACTTTTTCCAGTACATCACAAAAAAGTACTGCAACATTACGAATAATAACAGGCATGGAAACTATGCTGCTGCACATCTATATTTTTATTAGAAACGATTTCGCTAAAGAATAAAGAAAATGTATGAAAAGGAAGATATTTTACAATGTTTATTGTAATTGTTAAAGTTTGTTAGTATTGTGTAGTTTGTACAATAAAACAACAGTAACCAACCTCAGAACTGAGTTGCATTCACGACTCACTCCAAGGGATAACATATTGCAGGTGTTACAAAATTGGATAAATACTAAAATAAGTACTCTAAATAAGTAAATATTTGGCTCAAAATCACAAGCGCACATTTTGCATATGACTTGCAAAGCTGCTCCTTTGACTGGAGATTTTTATCTTAGACCTGGGCACTGACTGCAATACAGACATGCCACTCACAGATAAATGCAGTCTTTTTTTATGTACAGATATAAGGGCCTCATTTTCAAATGGTAGCTGACTAGTAGGGTCCATAAGCATATATGCCATGAGCAGGACTTTTTATTGTAGAAGCATACTCTCACATTGAAAATTGTAGAAAAATGTAACCTTCAACTCTAGTGAATTTTAAGAGAAAAAAAATCCCTCACTAAGAAATAATTATTTTTCATAAAATCACCTGTTCCACAATTATTGGCACCCCTTACAATTCCTCGGAATGAAATGTAATTGATATATTTCTGTCATTTCTACAGTAGTTTACAAAGTTGATCAGAGTATCTAGGATTTAATTAGTATATCATCATTTCCTGTTTCCCTAGGGTGTAAATATGACGTGACACAGAGGCCATTTCTCTAATCCTCTCTTCAACATGGGAAAGGCAAAGAAACACACCATTCAAGTAAGGCAGATGTGTCGACCTTCACAAATCAGGCAATGGCTACAAGAAAATAGCCACTCGCCTGCAACTGCCAATATCTACTGTCAGAGGAATCATTATGAGTTTAAAAAAACTGGAACAGTGGTAAACAAGCCTGGATGAGGATGCAAGGTTATTTTTCGCACAGTGAGGAGGATGGTAAGAGAAATAAAAAGTTATCTAAGCCTCACTGTTAAAGAATTGCAACAAATGGTAGCATCTTGGGGTCACAAAGTCTCTAAAACAACCATCAGGCACTATCTACATGCCAACAAGCTGTTTGGGAGGCATGCACGTAAAAAACCTTTTCTCACTCACAATCATAAACGCAAACGTCTGGAGTTCGCTAAGCGGTACTGGGACAGTGTGCTTTGGTCACATGAGACCAAGATAGAGCTTTTTGGCAACAAACACTCTAAGTGGGTCTGGCGGAACATAAATGATGAGTATGCAGAAAAGCACCTCATGCCCACTGTGAAGTATGGGGGAGGATCGGTGATTCTATGGGCCTGTTTCTCTTCCAGAGGCCCTGGGAACATTGCTAGGGTGCATGGCATCATGAACGCTTTGAAATACCAGGACATTTTAAATCAAAATCTGGTGGCCTCCGCGCGAAAGCTGAAGATGGGTCATCACTGGGTCTTTCAGCAAGACAATGACCCTAAACATGTGGCCAAATCTACACAGAAATGGTTCACCTGACACAGAATCAAACTCCTCCCATGGCCATCTCAGTCCCCAGACCTCAACCCCATTGAAAAGCTGTGGAGTGAGCTGAAGAGGAGAGTGCAGAGGAGAGGACCCAGGTCGCTGGATGATTTAGAGAGATTGTGCAAAGAGAAATGGTCGAAGATCCCTCTTTCTGTATTCTCCCATCTTGTGAAGCATTATAGGAGAAAATTAGGTGCTGTTTTGTTGGCAAAAGGGGGTTGTACAAAGTATTAACATCAGGGGTGCTAATAATTGTGGCACACATGATTTGATGTAGAAGAATTATTTCTTAATGTGGGAATTTTTCCCCTCTGAATAAATGCACTTGAATTAAAGGTTAGATTTTCCTCTTTTTTTTGTGGCCCTATATTATTTAGAAAAAAACTGAATTTATTAGAAGCTGAAGAACACATCTTAACCTGGGGTGCCAATAATTATGGAGGGCGCAGCAATTGCAAAAATAAAAAAGGCAAAAATAAGCATGGCATGTTTTTGTTTGACTTGACATTTCACATGTTGATGCAGAAACCAATTGTGCATCCCTGATACTAACTGCTAAACTGTGAAGCATGTTTTAGTATGGCTTCCTCTTTTGCAGGTTTTGGTTTTTGGGCTATGTTTGTTGGTAGTGGGGGAATAGAAACGTGACTATGGGTCTTTCAACTTGATATTGGGGTCCAGGCATCTCTGCAAAACTTGTACCACTGCAATGCAGTGCCTTAACCGAGTGAGCTATCCGGCAGCTCCCACCAGTACAACTTTGACCTCAAGTTCACCCCAGGCAGAGATAACGCTGTGGCTCTGTGCCGCTCCACCCTGCCACTCACACACACACACACACACACACACACACATTGACACTGTGGAATAGGACATTGTCCGGTTGCTCAACTCATGAGGCCACTGTATCGCTGCAAGAACTCAAAGAAGCATCAGAACAGGACTTGGTCCTCTCACAGCTCCGGACCTACATCCACACTGCAGCGCTGGCCTCGTGAAGTTCCTGAAGAGTTGGCAACATTTTCCAGAGTAAAGCAGGAGCTGTCCTGCTGGAATGACACCTGTGTGGCTCGGGGTCACTGCACTGTTGTCCCAAGTGTCCTGTGAGCATGGATTCTGGCCATGGCTCACAAAGGGCACCTGGGCATGGTAAAGTTGAAGCACCGCTGCAGAGACCTGGTCTGGTGGCCGGGGATGGAGAAGGATATTGCCGTGGTAAAAGACTGTTCTGCCTGTTTCCTGAGTGGTAAGACTGGCCGCCAGGCCCCTCCCTCTTACAGCCTGTTGCGTGGCCATCCCAGCCCTGGGACCACCTGCAGCTGAATATTTGTGGCGAGATACAGGGGGTTCCCCACCACCAACGTTTTCTAGTGGTGGCCTATGACCTACACTCCAAATGGCCTGAGCTCATTGCCACTGGCTCAGTGACCTCTCAGGTCATTATCAACTTCCTGGAGTCGCTTTTTTTCCACTGGGGCCTGCTGAACACCGTCGCTACCGACAATGGCCCCCAGTTTGTCTCTGCAGAATTCACCAAATACCTCAAAAGCAAAGGAATCTGTCATATCTGCGCTACATTCTATCACCCTCAAGGTAATGGCGGCGTTGAACGGTTTCATCAGTCACTGAAAAACAGCCTCAGAGCATACATGGTCCAGGGACTGTCCTTGCAGGCCATCTGTCACACACTGCTGCACTACAGGGCCACGCAACATTCTACCACAAGTGCCTCTCCAGCCCTCCTCATGCTTGGCCGTGAGCTCCACCTCCCTCTTGACCGCCTCTGCCCTGCACTGCCTCAGCGACCACCCCCTGGAGTCCAGGCTTCTGTTGCCCATCAGCAGAGGCGGATGAAGGACAGATTTGACCGCTCAGTGCAGGCTAAGGTGCCAGACCTCAATGCCTCAGATTGGGTGAAGCTACACAGGCCCCACAGTAGGCAACAAACTCGTCTCATTTTGGTCCTCCCCACTCCAGGTCACCCGCCAGCTGGGTCCAGCCACCTTCCTGCTAAACGACGGAGTCGCTGGCACTCAAGCCACCTCGACAAAGTGCCACCTCCAGAGCACGCAACAGGCGTCACGCCCCTAGCCTGGCAGGATGCCTCCACGCCTCAGCTGATGCCGCAAGTAGCCCCCATACAGGCCTCAGCCGTGCCTACTGAACCGCCAACAGAGGCTTGTGCATATCCAGCTGTGCCTGCCCAAGCCCATCCTCAGGGGTCACCGCGACCGGTTCGTACTCGTTCTCGCCCTGGCCACTTACAGGACTTTGAATCTACATTTCATGTCCGAAATCCAATAGGATGGGGGGAAATGTTATGTCTGCATGCCAGTGCCCATTGTTATGTTCTGTTTCACATACTCATTCACATATACTTGGGAGTTCAGTAGTGCCGGAGCATTGCGTTGTGTCTGACTGGATGGGTGTTTGATTGCTTGTGTCTGAACGAGGGGTTTGAGGAAGTTGAGTAAATGGAGAAGATGAGTTTCACGTTAAACCCTGTGTTGGTGTGATCATTCATTACAACCGCAACAAGCTCCAATCGGGCTTTCGCGTCCTTTTTGAACTTTCATCCATAACAGTTTAGGGCAAACAAACTTGAACAGCCCAACATTTAAATGATCGCAACATATTCTCATTGGGTAATAAGTTGCTAATTATTGTGGCATATGACGTGTTTTATTATTGACTCGTTTTAGGCTATTGGCGTTTTTACAACTATCTCTTTCCGATGTATGTTTCTTTGCCTAGACCGTGATATGAGGGGACTGCGCGTAGTGCATTTTCAGGAGTGCTCAACATGTTATTATTTTATGGGACAAACCAGCCGCTTAGACTATTTCCTCATTTCTTCCTCCATGGGTTGTATGTGGGATATTTTTTTTTCAATGGGCCACCCTGTCACCAAACAACCAATCACAAATTGACGTCATCCATAGCAACAGAGATTTACTCCCACCTGTCTCAGAGCTACTCCTATTGTAGGAGTTACCAGTTTTCTTAAATAAAAGTTGCTCTCAGCGGCTTTGTGAATAACTTTTAAGATTTTAATCCAACATAAAATGTTTTAGTGCGACTCCTAACGGTAAGATAAGATGTTGTGTGAATACAGGCCCTGATATGTTGTCCATGTTCTACTGTGAATAAAGTGTGGGTTTATGAGATTTGCAAATCATTGCATTCTGTTTTTATTCACGTTTTACACAACGTCGCAACTTCATAGGAATTGGGGTTTTTATTTAAATTTTGCTGTGTGTGAGCCAAGAGGTCTAGATACAGTCTTTTCCCGCCAATTTTTGGCAAAATACTATGTAGTGGCTGTTTTTACATTTTTTGATCATGTTGACCTCGAAGTCCAAGATGACAGCCATGTGTCAAACAGAAAATCAGTAATGTAATCTGATTTTTAATAAGGCGCAAAAACCCACCTTTTGTCTAACTTAAATTGTTTTTTAAAAATTTTCCTCTTTGCATGAGTGATTTCAGGTAACTGTGTGGTTGGATATTTACTGAAGCAATTCAGATCAACTCCTTTACCCAGAGGTACAATGGTGCAATGGTATGGTTTCCTCTGGGAACTGAAAGGTGGCGGCAGGTCACCTGTAACAGATGGGTAGAGAGCTAAAAACTTATATAATGAGCTTTGGTACCACTTCTCATTAGTTTACCCTGATGAACAAGGGTGCCTAAAATTTGAATAATCAATCAGCAGTAAAATACAGAGCTTCTTGCTTCATATCATGTCTGGGAAATTAAATGAAAAATTCAATTTAAAAAAATAAACCGCAGTCATTAACTCAGCCTCAGGGTAAGGAAAATGCAGTAGTAGAGTTGTGAAGGCAGCATACGGATGTGGAGGGAAAGCTCTCGAGTAATGATGCCACAATATAAACAATGTACAGGTAATAAAAGCTTAATGACAATTTCTCTTGCTACTGCCTAATTGCTCTAAAAGGAGGGCTTGAGCTGAGACTGGACTTAGATATGTAATGATGGGATGCTCACTGTCTTGTGCGAATGGGGCTGCACAGCACCCTCATTTTGTGCCAGAGGCATGGATGCGGGCCCCAGCACTTTAGCTCAAGAAGTTCAGTTCAGGGAGCTTTATTGGCACAGAAGCAGCAAAGCAGCACAGCCAAAAGCCATGTATTGTGTACTAAGAATTAACTACAAATGAATAAAATAACTACAACCCCCTATTCTGAAATAGTTGGGACGAACTGTAAATTGTGAATAAAATCAAAATGAAATGACTTTCAGATCACGAGTCAATATGTTATTTACAATAGAACTTAGATATCATTTCAAATGTTGAAACTGAGACATTTTACATTTTGATCCACAAAATGAGCTCATTTCAAATTTTCTGGCTGCAATAGGTCTCAAAAAAGTTGCGACACAGGCAATAAAGGGCTGAAAAAGCAATGAATATATCAGAGAATCCGCTGAAAGAACATGTAGCAAGTAATCAAGTTAACTGGCATCAGGTGTGTAACATGATTGGCTATAAAGGGGATGTGTTAGAGAGGCTGAGTCTCTCAGAAGTAAAGATGGCCAGAGGCTCTCCAACCTGTGAAGGCTTGCATAAAAAAAAAATGTGGAATACTTTAAAAACATTGTTCCTTCACTTCAAATTGCAAAGGCTTTGAAGGTCTCATTATCGACAGTGTATAACATCATCAAAAGATTCAGAGAAACTGGGAAAATCTCTGTGTGTAAGGGACAAGGCCGAAGACCTTTACTGGACGCCCGTAATCTTCGGGCCCTCAGACGCCACTGCATCACTCACTGGGATGATTCTGTCATTGACATTACTAAATGGGCCCAGGAATACTTAAAAAAACCACTGTCTGTAAACACAGTCCGCCATGCCATCCACAGATGCCACCTAAAACTCTATCATGCAAAAAGGAAGCCATTTTTGAGCATGATCCAGAAGCGCTGCTGTTTTCTGTGGGCCAAGGCTCATTTAAAATGGACTGTAGCAAAGTAGCAAAGTTTCCTGAAGTCAGACGAGTCCAAATTTGACATTAATGTTGGAAATCATCAGTGTTGTGTCCCCCGGGCTAAAGAGGAGGAAAGACCACCCCTCCTGTGATCAGCGTTCAGTTCAAAAGCCAGCATCTCTGATGGTATGGGAGTGCATTAGTGCATATGGTGTGGGACACTTACATGTTTTAAAAAGCACCATGAATGCTAAAAGGTATATAGAAGTTTTAGAGCAACATATGCTCCCCTCCGGACGACATCTATTCCAAGGAAGACATTGTGTATTTCAGCAGGACAATGCAAAACCACATACTGCAGCTGTTACAACAGCTTGGCTTCGTAGTAAAAGAGTCAGTGTGCTGAACTGGCCTGCCTGCAGTCCTGATCTTTCACCGATTGAGAACATTTGGTGCATAATTAAACAAAAAGTCCAACAAAGGAGACTCAAAACTCTGGGATCAAATTCCAGTGGCTAAGCTGAAGAAACTTCTCTTCTCAATGCCCAGATGTCTCCACTCTGTGTCTCGACTTCGGAGAACTAACGTACGTTCGACGAAGATACAGCTGTGAAAAGAAGCTAAAACTGAGCGCTGAAGAATTAAATTCGCAGATATGAGTCAGACACAGAGCAAGGGAGAGTCTCCACAAGAACAGACAAATCTTCAGCCCGGAGGACACGGCGCCCACGCTTTCCAACAAGAATGTCATATTTGGACTCGTCTGACCACAGGCCACTTTGCCACTTTGCTACAGTCCATTTTAAATTAGCCTTTGCCCACAGACCACAGCAGCACTTCCGGATCATGCTCAACAATGGCTTCCTTTTTGCATGATAGAGTAAAGGTCCAGTAAAGGTCTTTGGCCTTGTCCCTTACGCCCAGAGATTTTTCCAGTTTCTCTGAATCTTCTGATGATATTATGCACTGTCGATGATGAGACCTTCAAAGCCTTTGCAATTCGACGTTGAGGAACATTATTTTTAAAGTATTACACAATTTTTTTAACGCAAGCCTTCAAAGGTTGGATAGCCTCTGACCAAATTTACTTCTGAGAGACTCAGCCTCTCTAAGACATCCCTTTTATAGCCAATCATGCTACATACCTGATGCCAGTTAATGTAATTACTTGGCAAATGTTCTTTCAGCTGATTCTCTAATACATTAATTGCTTTTTCAAAAAGAAAAAAGAAAAGATGCTACACCATGGTAAAGAGGACCCTGTCCCAAATTTTTTGAGACCTGTAGTAGCCATAAAATTTGAAACGAGCTCATTTTGTGGATAAAATGGTAAAATTTCTCAGTTTCAACATTTGCTTTATCTCTGGTCTATTGTGAGTAAAATACTGGCTGGTGTGATTTGTCATTGCGTTTTGATTTTATTCACAATTTAAACTTTGCCCCAACTATTTCGGAATTGGGGTTGTATTTTATTGGTCACTGTTACGACTCGGCTCAAAAGCCATAACAAGGAAGGAGATGCAAACTGATGCGTTTAAAAAGCAAGAATCAATTTATTTCACAAAATTGAACTTAACAAAAAGACTATGCAAATATGGGGTGTGAAAGTCAGTATCATCACTAATGTGGGTGGATGTGTGCAAAGAGCAGTGTTGAATGTAATCCAACCAAAAAACAAAGTGAAAAGGGGGAGAGAGGCCCCAACATGGCAAATGGGCTTTTTTTTAATTTGCTCAGCAAATGAGCCACAGGTGCTCTCTATTGTTCCAACGAGCCCTGGCTCCGCCCACCAGGCACCTGCCAATTGGCCTCAAATGCAAGCAGAGTAGGCGCCGTAACAGCCACAATGGCGAGACATTTCTAAATACCCACACTCATTCACTTTGCGACATACCACGTCTATTTCTTTCCACAAAACATAACCTCTCAGTGCAAACCCTGATGAGCTTCCCCTCTCATGTTTTGCACATCCTGCCAAAGTGCTAATACAGCAGATATCTTGTTTGCAGAGACTTCCTGTTGCCTGTCTTTCCTCACACTTTCTCTCAGCTGGTCTCATGATTCCTGTTAAGTTTTCTCATTTGAAGACCAGATATGGTTGACCTTGGGGGCCTGAGATTTACCGGTCCCCAGAAAATAAAGTCTAGTGATAACCAGCGGTCTTGCTGCTTATTCCACCTCTGCTGCCAAAAAGCCAGTTCCCCCATTGAAGTCCATTGTGAGATGTGGCACTCTGTGAATTGATGTCTTAGACCATTGATGAGCTCCGATTGAACTCCATAAACTCAGGCCCTGTCCACACAAACACAGATATTCTTCTAAACAGATATTTTCCTGAAAAAAATAAAACTTCTGTCCACACGACCGCATTTTACAAAATATGTGCCCAGAAGAGAGCGTAAAAATGACTACAAATGCTCAAATCAAGCATTATCAGCCAGTAGGCGGCCATAACGTCTACACTGATGTGGTCTAATATCGGAGAAGAACATCACACAATGCAGCAGTGGGCTTGTGTGAAATGAGATATGAAATAATCATTTTCCAAATGCTGCCTTTTACATGCTCACATGCAAGCACAGTAACCGCCATTTTGAAAGCTCTTCACTTGAGATGTTTTAAAACATCTCTGTTTTTGTGATCTGTTTGCGTGTGGGTGAGAGGCCAAAACGCATAGAAAAATGCAGATTTTCAAAAATTTCCGTGTATGTGTGGACAGGGCTTCAGTAAGCAGAAGTTGCCCCCAGTGCTTGATATATTTTTGCATGCTGATAGTCTTGTCAGCTGGCCATAAGCACCTTTTGTATTTGTTGATCGATGCTGCCTTTATAGAGGGGGTTGCAAGGAGAGCTGACAGAGGATTACTTGATTTTCTCCCTCATCGCAAATATTCTTTGTCATCCAGCACATAATTAGAACCCAAATCCACTAATTCTACCAGTGAAAACTGGCTCTGCTGATTTATGTGATTATGACCTTGTTTTTCATCACAGCCATAATTGCTGGCTGACTGTGGAACTGAAATCGCAAGGCGATAATGAAAGGCTTTATAAATAGAAAACAATCAGTTCATCAGTTCAGCCACATATCTTCACCAAGTTTCACAATCCTCTCCTAAAAACCTTATCATGTTTAATTCCCCCACTTGCTGCACGCACACCAACTTCCCCCAATGTAGACGGATGTTATGTAACATGATATGGAATATTTAAGGAATGAACTTAAATACCTTCATGCTGTGTAGTATATTTTATAAGAATATACTGTGACCTCCATTGTGTTTCAGACTTTTTTTAGCGCCATCATGAAGTGCACGTTCTCAGGTTTTGTACACCTCCACTATGTTGACAAAAAAGTGATTTCATATATGTGGTTATCTCATTAGGCATTACTAATACCTCACTGTGGATATAAGATCTTTCCATGTTTAGTCTTGATTCTTGGCTTTTTGGCTTTGTCGTCTGTTGATAGTGCTCCCCAAAATGAAGACCAGAGCTGTGCCAATGAAAGTTCTTGAAGTCATAATGAAACCTTTTTTTCTTTTTCTAATCCCTCCACCATCTCCCCCCTATTTGACTCCGATGCCAGAACCCTACATCCATATATACACACATGCTGAAGTGACAATGACATACAGTAAATAAGAATATAAATATATTCAAAAATGAAGAAAATGAAATGAAAATAATATATGTATGCATAAGCATACATGCACCATAACACACATCGATCATAGTTTTATACATATGTACTCATGCTTTAACGTATCAACATACATACAAATATACATACATCATCTATTGACAAATGCATGCTTGCTTGCGTTATTCTCATTCCCATTCTTCTGCCACTCTAAGCACCTTCCATCTATCCTTATATACACTTAGTCGACTGTTTTCATGTGCCATAAAGCACTCAATTTGCTGTGATGTTTTACAAAGAGTTTGAATCTCTTGGTCCTCAAACGTTCCACTGATTTTGATTTAAAAATAAAAAATTTCCAGACAAGTATTATAATATTGACCAGTGTTCTGGAATAATTTCTTAGATTCCTCAGAACTATGGTGGGCAAATGTAGTGTAGACTTACCAGAATATGAAACCAGCCACGCCTGAACGCCTGTCCAAAACCGAGCTACACAGGGGTAGTACCAAAATAAAGCCCCGTAGACACGGACAAATTTTCTTTGCTGTTTGCTAGTGTGGACATGCCATCAAATTTTCTTTGCTGAGGGTTGTGACATCTATCAACGACAGAAGGATAGAAATGGATAGAAATACAAAATCCTCTCAGGTAGGCTGTACTGAATAGCAAACAGATAAATACTTGCACATACTATCGTTGTGCACTGTATTTTCAGGAAGATTACAAATGATGTCATCAGCACTCACTGAAATGTACAATCTCTTGAAAATAAATTGTACGCTATACCTGCAAAGTGAGGAGAAACTAAAATGTTGATGTGGGGGGCTTGTGCTTATCCCTATAATCGGGGCTGTATGTGTTCCACAGGCATTTCTACATCTGGTGTTTATCTAATAATGTACTAACCACTCCATCTGACCAGTATGAAGCCATCATGAACTTAGAGATACAGCAAGCTTATGCACGATTGAAACAGGCGGTGATGCCATGGCTCGGATGTGCGTGCAACAATTTGTCACATTTTATTTGACGGCAAGTGTACACGTGCAAATAGACTTGGTGAAAAGCTGGGCACCTATCTTTCATGATATATTCTTTGTTGTAGAAAAAATCCTGACAAATTGTCTTTGCCCGTCTGTACAAGAAAATTTGCCTGTGTGTTCGGGGCTTAAAAGATCCTCTGACTCGACCTCTTCAAGACAGAATCTACACTGGTTTGACTTCTCAATTTTCCAAATATGAAGCCTCTTTTTAGTGGCCAACAATTTATGTATTCATGAAAAATTCTCAACTGAAAAACCCTCAAAATCCTGTGTGACGAATGATAAACACTCAAGGTAAGGCTACGTGTGTATGAATAATGTCCCTTTGATGATCACAAGTGTGGAGGAGTTTTTTATTGCCTTAAGATGATCTATTCGTCCCAAACTGAATCCAACTCAGTGACCTTCAGTAGCTTTTTTAAACCAAATGAACTTAGCTAACCTCTAAAACAAACAAGAGCTGAAGATGGCTGCTTGGTCTGGTTGAGGAAGAAGGTTGTCAGTAATGGCCATGATTTACAACATTCAGTATTAAATTGCTATCAAAAACATGAGACAAAAGACTAAATGTTACTAATTTATTTGATATGTTTTATTTACAGGAAACCAAAATAAATGAGTATGCGTAACGTTACTGCAGAACACAAGCTTTTCTTGAGTACAGGTCATAGCACCCCCTAATAATCTGCTAATTACAGCAAGTGCTCTTCATTTGCTGCACCTGGTAATAATTACTATGCGACCACAGGTAGAGGCAGTGGGGGGGTGCACTTGGATTTAATAATTAAATACTTAAGAGCCTATGACTGAATCATTATTGCGATGATTAATATGTTTCAGCTGGCAACAATTCTTTTAACCCTCTCCAGGCTCATGTTGCAAATTTGCAACAAGATATTCATTGATGACTGATGATAAAATATAAAGACCACATGGGAAATGGTTTGATGAAGTTACTCTTCCAGCTCAGTATTGCAAAAATACAAAATTAGTTCCACCAGTAACCACTAGTGTATGAGTGGTTTCATCTCCAAGAATGAAAGATTTTTCATATCTCAATATAATAAATTGGGCTGGAGAGGGTTAACTCTGACTGATTCATTGTGTGGCTTAACTCTTTAAACCCCAAATTTAACTTATTTTTTCCCCTCAAGTAGCTTTAAAGAAAAATAATATATTTATTCACACTACAGGGCAATGCCACAGACATTCTGAATCTGCTGTTCTATTTCATGTTGGTCACCACGGCACACTATGGGTCAACCTCGAAAGGATGCGCTGAATTGCAAATTAACCACAGCCCGTGCGTGAAAATTCCTTGAAATACAGGTGTGAGGTCGCAGATAGCTCATATTTTTTGCTTCCTGCAGCAGGTAATGCTGTTGCTGAAAAGATGCAGCCTACATTTGTTTCATTAAAATGAAGGAGTACAACAATTTTCTTTTGCGTGTTAATCTTACAGATCGCGTTGCGGTTTTCAATCTGAGTTGAACCCCGTTTTCCTGAGAAAGCAATCAAGCTGTTGTCAGCTGCACGTGCCCACTCAGAGCCTCTGCATACGTAAGAGGCATGCTACTGTGTCTCCTGAAATTCACTTCGCGAAGCCTCTGCTTTTGTGTGGGAGTAAGCTACCATTCTGCTGCTTAGGGCTACTGTTTGCTCGGAGCCTCTCTGTCTGTGAGGGTGGAAGCGACTGTGTCAGCTTAGAGGCTTTAGTATTTTGGCAGCCGCGTAATTAAATTGCTTAGTCGGGAGACAGAAAGCTACATTATTATTATTTTATTTATTTTGGTTGAAGAAGCAGTTCAAAGTAATTAAACATTGCTGCTTTTGTCTGGTTGGAGTTGATACACTTATTAAAGTGAAGGGTGTGATTGGTAAGAAGCTTTGTCATCCATAAGGGCAGAAACTACCACACCAAAAACTATCGCTGAAGGAGCCATGCTGCAGGAGGAGGAGGACACTGGCTTGATATCTGGTATTACAGCAGCCCAAGCACAGCAGCAAACGTACATGTTCTGGAGTTGGAAGGGGAGGCTGCAAAAGTGTTGGGATTTCTGGGGAAAACATTAGGAAACTCGGAAGATGGAAACAATGGAAACAAAGAAACAAGGGGGAGAGACGCCATTAGCAGGGAAACCAAAAATGATTTATTAAAAAAACTAAAAACCTCTCGAAAGGGAGAAAACGAGGCACTCAGGCCAACACAACCACCGTGCCACAGCACTGAAAGGGGAAGAACTCAGGAATCAAAACTAACTCGAGGAAACACTAGGGGGCAGACTCGGGGCAGGCTCAGGAACAGACAGGGGCAACTCGGACAGAGGCAATTCAGGAACGGACAGGGGCAACTTGGACTGGGGCGAGGCTGGGAGACATCAGACGGAGAGTAGGCACAGGACGAGACGATGGGCACAGCTGGCAGGTGGCTGACTCGGGAGGCACAGCTGGCCGGAAGAAGGCTCGGGGAGACATCAGGCGGGGGCAGACTTGGACGACTGGAACATCAGGAGGCTCGGAAGACATCTAGCAGGGGGGCAGACTTGGACGACTGGAACATCAGGAGGCTCAGAAGACATCTAGCAGGGGGGCAGACTTGGACGACTGGAACATCAGGAGGCTCAGAAGACATCTAGCAGGGGGCAGACATAGACGACTGGAACATCAGGAGGCTCGGAAACATCAGGCAGGGCAGACAGAACTGGGCGAGGGCACAGCTGCCAGATGGCTGACTCAGGCACAGCAGGCGGGGAGAAGGCTCGGTATCACAGCAGGCGGGGGGCAGACTCGGACGGGGCTGGTGCAGGAATACGGCAGGGATGGGGCATGAAGGCAGATGGAGAAGAACACTGAGAGAGTAACGGGGACCAGAGGGAATGTGCACAGGGGCAAGGAGTGGTGCGAAGTGGAGCGGTAGCGGAGCGAAGTCAGATCTCATCTGGCTTGCTTGCAGGGAACAGATATAGGGCAGGGGCACGGACAACACAGGTGCTGAAAATAAATATAATTAACAAGGGGTGGAACACGAGGGAAACCTCATTACATGAAACAGAAAACATTGACACACAGACGAGGATCCCAAGACACTTCACAAAGAAGGGATAAATAAAAGACTCCTAAGTGCATAGAATGAGAAGCAGGACAGGTAAGATAAATGCAGAGGGTCTGCAGAAAGCACAGCAAAGCAAGTTAAACAAAAGCAAGAGGCGGAGACTAGAACAGGGCAACTGCTGAGAGATCGTTAGTCAATTAGTAAGTGTGGCTATACAATCCCGGGTGCTCGTTAGTACGTTAGTCTTATATACACAGTGTTAGTTTGGTTAGTAAATTCTAGAAAACAACAAACTGTTAGTACGGGTTAGTAAGATAGCAAAAGCAAGGGGAAGCAAGCAAATGAGAACGGAAGGAAGACTGAAACCCAGAATCCATTTAAACACCCGAAATAGTGTCACAATCAATTAAGACAAAAACTGCGACGAACTGATGATGCGACCGGGGAGAAAGCAAAGACCATACATGGGTAAGACGTGGACTGGAATAACACGGGAGAGATATTAAATGTGAAACACTAAGACATCAGACTCAATACGGACATCACAAACATAAACCTAAAATTGACTAACCAAACGCACGGAGACCCACAGAACAAAACAGGCAGAAAGCGTCGCCGCAAGTGCAATCACACTGAGCGCGATGTGGCGCAACTCCAGCGGCAGATGCAGAAGATGCAGCAGGCCTTACAGGGTCTCTTACAGCAGCAGCAACCTCCTTCCTCTTGGCTTTTGCTTCTGCAAAACGTGAGTTGCACACGCTGTCAGTGCACCCAACATGCCTGAGACTGGGAGGGGATGACTCTCCTTCCGAACCTGGCCGTTCTACCAAAGGTTCTGCCACACTCCTTCGTGTCTAGGCCCCTAATTTTGGCCCCTTTTTATCCTTTCCCCAATCGCTCAGCAGTGGTAGCTAGGTTGCACCTGCTCTATCCTGTTTGAGTGCTCAGGCTCTGTGGGAGCAATGTAAGCTCTATCAGGAAGTCTGACCAGCGTTTTGTATGATGTGAGGGTTCAGTGCGTGGCCGTGCTGTGTCAAAACACCGATTTGCCCACTGGGCCGTCGAGCCCATTGAGGCAAACAATGGTTTTGCGGGAATGTCTCCGCCAATGAGAGGTTGGGGCCTAATCCACTAGAGGGCCAGCTGCCTCCTGGGTGTTGCTCAAGGGTGCTTTCCAAGAGGAAATTTATGCAGCGGCGGGCTGGATGTCCTCACCATCTGATGCATTAAAGTGGAACTGACACTACACTGGCTGCACCAGCTAACCTTTCCAATATGGCGGCCCTCATGGTGGAATCCACATGATAAATCAACACCCATTATTCACAGAATAAAGTAGACAAAACAGGTAAGCTAATGAAAAATAAGCTATGCCTAATATTTCAGCTATATGTCAACTGTTTTATCATTCAAGTCATTTTAGAATGAATATGATAGAACATGTTCTGCCAATTTAAAGAGTCACTTGAAGTCCTTCATGAAAACATTTCTAGCTTTAATATCTTCCTCTTTTAGCACATATATATGGCCTGTGGTGGTAGTAGGAGGTTCCACCTTTTGAATTATGTGCTCTTTTGGCACCCAGCATACATCTTCCCTTCTGGGCCAATAAAAGCTCCTGGCTGGTCCATGGGGGTGCATGAACACTATCAGCACATCTTGCTCTTCCTCAGATGTATTTCTTATGCTGCCTACCCACCACTGCTGAGCATACACATGATGTAGCTCAACATATTTATCTGGGAACAAACAAAAAATAAACTAAGAGCATTGGAAAGATAAGTTTCAGCCGATTTGATATAATGTCATAACTTAGAAACTATGACCAGCTTTAGCTTCAGTGTCAGTTAGCATTTTAATTTGAACAGGTCTGTTGCAATAGAATCATTTCCATCTTTAAACAAGAGTCATCAGAAGATGGCATATCTTCAGCCCGATTATTTGCGAAAGTCATGTCAATCCTACACATTCAAAGAAATTCAAACAAGAATGTTGAGGAGATTTTCCCCCTGGAATTATCTGGAAGTATGTGCTGGCAACATCTACCAAAGTCTATAATAAAACATGAGTCATTAATGAACAGTGTTTAGTTCTGCTCCGGAAACTAACGCAGCCCTGCGACTGAGTCCAAATCTATCCCGCTTCCATGGAAAGGAAAAGGAAAATAATTTGCAAGTTTCAGAAAGATATAATGCTTTTTTTGAGTTTGGTTAGTTTCCAAAGCACATCTCTGTACCGAGTCCAAATGCAACTGGTTTCCATGGAAACAAAAAATAAGGTTTTCAGAAATCTGAAAATATCAAAAGGCACCACTTCAGTACGTGGGTAATACACGTGCAAAGTTTCAGGAAGATATATTGAATGATTTTTGAGTTGTGCTCTGGAGACGAACCTATCTCTGAACCAAGGTTATAATAGTTTTGGATTCTTCATTATAGTTTAGTTTTATTTCGTTTTGACTTTTCTTTTTCTCTAATTCAGTTAGTTTTAATTAGTTTTTAGAGCAGGTTTGCTAGTTTTTATTTGTATTTGATTTTTTTCTCAATGCTTAGTTTTAGTTTAGTTTTTATTAGTTATATTATAAGTTTTAGTTTTTTCATATTTTGGGTTGTTTGTCAGGTGCAGGATTCAAAATGATCAAAGTAAGTACTGTGAAATAAAACTCAATAAAAGATCCCTGTAAAAAAAAATGTATTCACACACATGAACAAAAAAAAAAAAACCCATTTGTGAGACACGTCTCATTTATAGCAGCCAGGAGTCTCAGGGAGCTCACTGAGTAAAACATGAACAAACTCAAAAACCCAATACAGGCTACAGGTTTGAGTCACTTATTGGCTAAAATTGCCAATTTAAAAATAAATGAAGAACTAGGCTTCTCAGAATTAGATGCAGGCGTAGGCGGTCCCAGGGAGGGGCTAGGTGGTGCTGTTGCTACCTCTGGAATAGCCAAAGGACCCCCAAGAAATTCCAGTGATTTTTATATTACTTGTGTCAGCAGTTTTCGAGGTTGAAAAATTTGCGGCAAGTTTACAGAAGGGCATTGTAGCACAAAAAAACTTTCTTGAATTAAAAAAAGAAATGAACATTTAGGGAATCTTCAAATACACGGTGTAAGTTTTGTTACCTTAGTGCTTGCTTTTATTGTTAAAATCTTCAGTGTTTGACATCGTCTGCACAGCAATGAGCCACCAAGCAATGTCATGACAGCAAGCCGTTTTCAAGCTAACCACCAGAAGCACTGAAATCTTCAAGCCCATGTATTTCACCCCAAACCTCTATTTCCTTAAAAATAACTTATTGGCCAACCGTACTTTTAAAACTGGACATGATCGTTGTGCCAACCGGCGAAAATGTTATGAAATGAAAACAAATCATATCGCAGCAGATCTGCTTTCAGATTAGAAACAATTATATCTTCCGACAGCGGATGTTCTACGCATATTTGTGTATACAATTGTGTTGTAACTATCCCTTGTTTTTTTCAAAGCATTGTGGCGAACATTTGAGTGTTTTCTTTGCTGACGAAACTAAGTCAGTCTAACCAAGATCTCAAACTATACTGATGGACTTTAAAAACTTATAATTCTGACTAGACAGAAATACTATAGTTGGGTTAAGGGAACTTTAATTAGATGATTACATAATTGACATGCAGTTGTCTTTGAGTCAGGAGACACGACAGAGTGTGAGGTCATGACCTTGTTTGTGTCTGTGGAGCAGGATTTGAGGAATTAGTGAAGTAACCTCATCCGGCTTAACTGATCACAACTGCAATGCTGTCAAATGCCTTAAAACAATCCTTGAGGTCATTAAGGCCAGAACCCGAGAGCATTCGTTCAAAGACACTACGTGCGCCATGCCTCGCCTTTCCAGACTCCAACATGATCGAGCCATTGGGCTGTGGATGGCTGGAACATCCCAAAATCGCATCGCCAGTGTTTTGGGGTAAGCCAACTGACAATGTCTAACCTTGTGTCTCTTTACCAGGAGACTAGAAGCACCAATGGTCCACCCCGACCTGGTCAGCCTAGGGTCACGATGGGACACACCATGGGGACAATGGGGACAAGTTTTCTCGGCAACTATTGCACCTTTATGAGTGAAATTTTGTGTGTGGCCAGTATCCTATTGCATGACTTCGACAATGGATTCTGAGAATTTTTTTAATGGAGTTATGGCCCTTGACTGAATTTGGTGTATGGGTGTTTCATGTGGACAAGTTTTCCCCATTCCCCCGTGACCAGTCTTACCATGGCTGGGGATATTGGTGACAATGCTGCCTTGTTAGACTAGCGTTGGTGACTGGCTGTGTGATTTTGTGATCTCAGCATTTTGGCTGAAACGTGCAGTGTTTGGTTCTCCTTGTGTTCAGGGCTCGTCTGTGGCAAAGTTGTGTGGAACATTATTTTCAGAGGTTTATGTTGACAGGCTTATGAACTTAATATCTATTTTTGTACAACATATATCAGAGTGACACAGGCTAGTAATAGTCGCGGTACGGGCATCGTTAATGCGGCTGTGCACGCGCGTCTGTGTACTTGTACCACAGTTCCAATGACACCGACATAATAAAAAAAGCCCCCAAGATTCAGAGTACCTTCTTTAAAGAGTTAGGAATCCCCATAGCACCTGCTAAAGAAAATTTCTGCCGCTGCCACTGGATGCAGGTGCAATTTTTTGGCATATCGGTGCAGTAGATTAACAATACAGTACCTCGACTGTAAACAAGAAGTGACGTGAGGTGCCGTATGGTGCCGCCAGCTCGAACTAAATAAATCGATTTTATATCGAACCAAAAGGCCTGCAAATACATTGACAAAGATGAAAATGAATGGAATTTTAGCTATAATTTCAGTACATTTTTGTTAGTTTTGTAAAAACACTACACAATATAAGTTAGTTATTGTTTTTTTCTTTTAATTATCGTTTTTATTTTTTTCAGTGAAAGAAAATGTTTTTTTCAATTTTAGTTTTCGTTATTTCATTCGTTTTCGTGAACGATAATAAACTTTCTCTGTACAGAGTCCAAATCCAACTGGTTTCCATGCAAACGAGAAAAAAAAATTGTTTTTTCAGAAATTTGAAAATATCAAAAGGCACCATTTCAGTATGTGGGTAATATACATGCAAAGTTTCAGTAAGATATATTGAGAGGTTTTTGAGCTGTGCTCCCGAAACGAACCAGGCCTGATGCGCACTAAGTCCAGATTCGTTTCCATGGAAACGAAGTTTCCTGAAGTTTCCAAAGTAGCAAAAGGCACATTGAGACTATACATTTTAATTATTTTTATTTAACCTTTATTTCACCAGGAATAAATCCCACTGAGATACAAAATCTCTTTTCCAAGGGAGTCCTGGCCAAGACAGCAGCACAAAAGTTTTACACAGAAAACAACAACAGACAATGACACGGCGAAAAATGCATTAACCGGTTTTAGCATTGGTTAAGTAAGCCTTAATTCTGGTTTTAAAAACATGTAAACTTATGCGATGATCCAGTTTAAGAAAATTCTGTAGCCCAGATGAAGATGAGGGAGCAAAAACAGAGAAAGCTTGATTTCTAAAAACAGAGTAAGTTCGAGGGATGGCAAACATGATGTGTCTGTAGGGAAGCAGATTAAAACTGCTTAGATTTTTTGGTGTCAGCAGAGAACATAGATACACAGGCAGTTCATGCAGGATGGCCTAATACAGGAAGAGGTACCAATGTTCCATTCTTCTATTGTACAATGAAGGCCAGCCAGCTCTCCCATACAACATACAATGATGCGTTCGGAAACCCAGATCAGAAATAAATCGCAGTGCAGCATGGTACACAGAGTCCAACATTTTCAGACATAATGCAGTTGTATGCATATAAAGAACTTTACCATAGTCGATTACCGACAAAATTGTTGCTTGAATCAGTTTTTTTATTGCGACGAAAGAAAAACAACTTTTGTTTCCATTAAAAGAATCCTAATTTTATCCTCAACTTTTTTGTTAGATACTCAATATGAAGATGAAAAGACAGTTTTTCATCTAGGAGGCAACCCAAGTATTTATATGTTGATATACATTCAATAACCTCATTATTCAGAGTTAAAGTCTGATAACCGCCTTTAATTTCCCTTTTTGGTCTTGAGAAGAACATTATTTTGATCATGTTTGCATTAAGTACGAGCCTTAATCTACATAAATTCTGCTGAACTACATTAAAAGCACCTTGTAGGTCATGAACTGCACTCACGAAAGAAGATGAAGTAGTATATATAATTGTATTGTCAGCATAAAAGTGCAACTTTGCATCAGTAACATTTATACATAAATTATTGATATAAATAATAAACTGAATGGGACCCAATATAGAGCCTTGCGGGACACCATTCTTTATATTTAAAAAAGTTGAAGACAAACCATCAACTCGAACACACTGTGTTCTATCACTCAAATAGTTTTCAAACTATTGAACAGATTTTGGAGAAAATTAGTGTAATTTAGTTCATTTGTTTCTTGGTTAGCCTCTGCAAGAGAATTAAATGGTCAACATTATCAAAAGCCTTAGATAAATCTAAGAAAAGTGCAACGCAGTATTGTTTAGACTCAATGGCAGATATCATTTAAGACCTTCATTGTAACAGTGACTGGACTGTTCCTCAACTGAGACTGCATATTAGTTAGAATGCAATTTTTGAATAAAAAATCATTTTTTTGAGAGCCAGTAAGCCCTTCCATTACCTTAGCTAAAACAAAGTCTGGAAATAGGTCAATAATTATTCGGGGAGGACGGATCTCCACTTTTTAGCACTGGAGTGACGTAAGCCGACTTCCAGATTTTAGGTATTTGCCCACTTTCTAGAGTCATGTTAAAATATGAGATAATGGCCCAGCGATGATCTATTTATTTTATTTAGTAAACTTTGACAGCAACAGTCGTGATGAGATCGCACAGGTGGTAAGGCATCTATAGTGAGTGATCCTCCAAAAACGTATACAGATAGTTCCAAAAACATAAAGACCCTTTAAAGCAGAAGCGTATACAGAAAGTTGCATAAAGGCAATTTGAGCTGAACAAGTACATTTGTGAGAACAGAGTAAAAAGTGGCCAAGAATTGAACTATTGTATACGGCAGCGTGTGCAATGACACTTGCCAACCCATGTACAAGAGTTACTGGGAGACAAATTATCGTAAAACTTTCCTGAATAATAACTAGGCTTGTGCCGTCGGAGGCGACGGCTTGGGGTATATCCCAGAACGCCCCCAATCCTTGAATAGACCTTGAATAGACTTTCATTTGAACTTAATCTCAGGTCAATCGGAGAAATGGTTCTGAAGATATGGCCAAAATGGTAATTTCCCATCACAAAGCGCCACCTGGTGGCAAAATACTGGACCATACAGGTATGATGTCATCATGTGACACGTTGTGAGGTCATGACTTTGCAGTTGCACATAGTTTCATGTCAATTGGACAAATAGTTCCAAAGATTTGGCAAAAATGGTGAATTTTCTGTGACAAAGCTCCACCTTGTGTCAATTCTAAGCCAAACAGGTAAAATGTCATTGTGGGACACATCTGCAGGTCATGACCTTTCATTTGCACTTGATTTGAGGCCAATCGGGCAGATATTTCCAGAGATATGATAAAAACAGTGATCTTTTCAGTTTTTGGCCCCTGGTGGCCAATCTAGAATTTGTAAATAGTCCAAAATCGAATCAGTACTTCCTCTTTATGGTAATTACCTTTATGCAAAACTTGGAATTTCTAATTGAAATATTACTGAAGTAATTGCGTGAACACGTAAATCAGTTTTTGGCCCCTGGTGGCCAATCTAGAAATCGTTAATTGTCCAAAATTGAATCAGTTCTTCCTCTTTATGATACTTACCTATATGCAAAACTTGAAATTTCTAATTCAAATATTACTGAAGTTACCACGTTAACACGTAGTGCGGCGGCGGTCGGACCAAAAACATAATACCCCGGAACGCCATTCGGCGTTCGGGGATATAATTAAATAACTTGGATTTAAAAGCAGCTGTGGTGTCAGAAGGTTTTTAGAGATGAGTGGCGTTCCACAGATAAAATATTCAGTTAAAATATGAATATCGGACAGTTTCTCTTACATTTTAAATGAAAATTCCTCAATTTATCATGTTTAAAATGAGACAAAGTGCTCATAGGCAATGTCATATTCACCCCTCAGACATTTGAACATAAAAAAACAACCCATTATGTCACGCCTATAGCCAAGAGGTAATAGGTTGAGCTTCATTAGACAGGTTTTATAATCTCTTCCTTCACAATCACTATAACCAAGAATATACTGAGTCGCTCTCCTTTGCACACCTTCAATGTGAATGAGAGATTTTTTTGATGATACAACCCAAGATTGGGTAGAGTATTCCAAAAGTGGTCTTATGAGTGAAGTATACAGTTTTCGTTTCGTTTGAATTGAACATGTGTGACCACAAGTTCTTTGAATCAGTCCGAGCATACGGTTTGTGCGTCCCACGATAAGTTTGACGATACCACAACTCCAAGATTGCGCATGCAGTCAACTTTTTCAATTATATTACCATCATTATGTACTGGTGAAGAACGGGGGATTGCTTCCAAGTGATGCTCAAAAGTTGACATTTGGTGGCGTTGAATCTCATGTCCCATTTGCAGCTCCAATCTAAGATCAAGGTCACAATGCAATTGTGAACAGTCTAGCACACTTCGAATTTCTCTGATACATTTTGATTCATTTGTGAACAAAGCAACCTGTCTCAGGACTTATGCAGTCTGGCATGTCATTGATGTACAGCAGAAACATTACAGGACCTAAAATTGATCCTTGTGGAACTCCTGATGTGACAGTAGACCAGGAGGATAGGGCACCATCGACAACAACTCTTTGCCTGCGATTACATAAATATGACGCAAGCCACTTTAAGAGATTGCCATGTGTAATGTGAAAAAAATGCCATTTTTTTGTAAAGCCCAGTCTGGAGCTAGGTTTTGGCATGTCCTGGGCATGTCTAAGTGGGGAAAGTCCCAGAGAAATTTAAAAAAAAAAGTCTAAAGGGTGGGAGGGGGCTGCAAAAGAGTATATAAGGAGAAAATTGAGAGAGTAAAGTAGTAGGAGAAATTCCAAGGAGACGGATACATTTGACCAGAACTGTTACTCTTTTTAAGACCTGTGAAGTTTTTTTTGTGGATTTTTTTTTGTTTTGGAGCATTTCTCTGTCTCAGGACATCACCAAGCAACCCCATCTCAAGGGACTGAAAATATTTTTTTTCTTGTATTTGTCAATCTTGGTCAGTAGAATAAATTATACAAAAGGTTAGTTGTCAGATTGCTGAATAAAATCTGTTTAACTTTTAAAATATTGTCTGTCATCCCTTGCTGTCCGATACAAATTGGGGGCTCGTCCTGGATAGACCACTGTGTGAGTCATTTATTGAAAATCTAACATTTCAAATTGTGAAATTGTTTTTTTTTTTATTTTACTAGATATATATTGACAGATCAATAGCAACGGATGATTTCTTGGCATCACCAACCCTAGAGGTTTTGATGTCTTTTAAAAAGACAGAACTGCTAGAAATATGCAGACAGTTAGAGCTGACAGAGGTAAACCCAGCCATGCAAAAAACAAGACTGGCTAGAGAGATTGTTGAATATTATATTGATGAAAATGTGTTTGGAACAGGAGATCTGGAACAGTTTCCAATGGAAAATCCAAATGTAGAAATGGAACCTAAATTAAAAATGCTAGAGATTGAAAGAGAAGAAAAACAAAGAGAATTTGAGAGAGAGGAAGAGGAAAGAGTACAAAGACAGAGACAGAGAGATTTTGATTTAGAGAAGTTAGAAAGAGAAGAAAGGCTCTAAATGGAGCTACTAAAAATAAAAATAGACGCTGAAAATAAATTTCATGCTAGCCAGGAGGTAAAGCTGGTGCCTCCATTTTCGGAGAAGGAAGTTGATAAGTATTCCCAGTGTTTTGAGAAGGTAGCTAAGAGTTGCCAGTGGCCAAAGGAACACTGGCCTCTGATGTTGCAAACTGTCCTCAAGGGTAAAGCTCAACAAGCGTATTCGGCTTTGTCTGCAGATGATTCCTCTGATTATGCGGTTGTCAAAAAGGTTATTTTGACAGCTTATGAATTGGTTCTAGAGGCTTCCCGACAGAAATTCAGAGGTCTGAAGAAAACTTACAGTCAGACTTATAGGAATTTGCTAATGAGAAGAACGTTTGCTTTGAGCGCTGATGCACTTCTATGGACGTCAAAGATGATTTTACTAAAAGAGATGGTTTTAGTGGAAGAATTCAAGAATTGTGTTGAGGATGATATTAAGCCCTACTTTAATGAGAAGCAAGCACTGAATATGCAATCAGCTACCAAATTTGCTGACGAATATGTCCTCACACAAGTCAAAATTTCAGTCCAGCAGTAACAATAAATGATTCCAATTTCAGAAGAAAGGTAACGGTGATACCCAAGATTCCTCAGCCAAAAACGAAGTCAAATCTGGTGATGGTGCTCAGAAATCCAGTCACAGGTCTGATCAAAGTATGAAAGCTGACAGTAACGAAAGTGTTCAAGTTTGCAATCATTGCAAGAAATCTAGTTATGTTACAACGAACTGTTGGTTCCTAAAGCTAAGAAACAAAAAGAAAAGGATACCAAACCCAATGCCTTTGTGAAAACAAGGTTAGAAACCCCTGTAGTAGATGACAGATCTGCTAAATTGCCTGCTCCTTGTGGGGATAAGAAGCTTGATGCTGCTGACTTTGTGAGGGAGGAATTTCTTCCATTTGTGTCCATTTGTGGATTTGTGGCTCTGAATGAGCATTCTCCTCCTGTCCCCATATATATCCTAAGGGATACCTTTCTCAGTCACTTTTGTTGATGGACTCCTTGGAGTTACGTGATGAGACCGCTTCTGTGGATTTCATACTTGTACAAGGTATTGAAGGAAGGACTGTATCTGTACCCCTGCGCTCTGGGTTTTTGAAGTCAAATTTAGTTACAGGACAGGTAATGGTGGGACTTATGTCAAGTCTACCTATCAAGGGTGTTTCTCTGATGCTAGGCAATGACCTGGCTGGGAGCAATGTAGTTCCCCCTGTACATCTTACTTCACAGTCGAGCACTGAAAATGGTGATGAAGACCCATCTCTGTATCCTTCCTGGGCAGTGACCCGTGCTATAGCTAAGAAGGCTCAAGAAGAAGATGATGTGGTGCCGTCCAGCACATTGAATAGTCATGACTCCTCCATTTGAGGACTTATCAGACACTTTTATCAGTTCTCTGATCAGCCAGCCAGATGGGTCTGGTGATTCTGATGTGTCTGGGGACTTGACTCAGTCCAGAAAGCAATTGATTCAGAAACAAACCAATGATCCTGAAATATGTGTTCTAAAGAAGAGAGCCCTTCCTGATGAAGAAATAGATGCAGTTCCAGTTGGGTATTATCTCAAGGATGGAGTGTTGATGCGGAAGTGGCGCTCTCCTGATATCCCTGCCAATGCCAATTGGGCAGTGGTCAAGCAAATTGTTGTTCCGAAGGTTTACAGGAATGTGATCTTAAAAATGGCTCATAATTTGCCTTTAGGAGGTCATCTTGGAGTTAACAAGACTGTTGAAAAGATCATGAAACACTTCCTCTGGCTTGGGCTTCAGAAAGATGTTTCCAACTTTTGCAAAACCTGTCACACTTGTCAGGTAGTTGGAAAACACCAGTTAGACCCACCTGTAGCTCCATTGCAGCCTATCCCAGCATTTGGAGAGCCCTTCTCCAAGGTCATTGTTGATTGTGTTGGTCCATTACCCAAGACTAGTTCTGGAAATCAGTACTCGTTGACAATCATGTGTGCATCTACCAGATTCCCTGAAGCCATACCTCTACGAAAAATCAAGGCAACTGCAATCTCAAAGGCTTTGATGAAGTTCTTCACGTTGTTTGGTATTCCCAGGGAAATTCAGCCGGATCAAGGTCGCAATTTCACTTCCGAATTGTTTCAGCAGGTTGTGTATGAACTAGGTGCGAAGCAGATTCTTTCCAGTGCCTATTCTCCAGAGGGTCAGGGTGCCTTAGAGCGGTTTCATTCCACTCTCAAAACCATGCTGAGGACTTATTGTCATGACCATGAGAAAGACTAAGATTTAGGTGTTCATTTGCTGTTGTTTGCAGCTAGAGAAGCAGTGCAGGAGTCTACTGGATTCAGTCCGTTTGAGCTAGTGTTTGGCCATGAAGTGAGAGGACCTTTGCTATTGTTGAGTGAACAATGGCAAGAGAAAGAGGCGCATATCAGTCTGTTAGACTATGTTAGCAAGTTCAAGGAAAGACTGCGTGCAGCTTGTGACCTAGCCAAAGAGAACTTGGAATCAAGTCAGGGAAAAATGAAAACTTGGTATAATTATAAGGCTAGAACGTGAGCTTAAACCGGTCAGGTCCTTGTGTTGTTTCTCTTGCAGTCCAATCCATTGCAGGCTAGATTACATGGTCCTTATGAAATTCTGACAAAACTCAATGATCTCAATCACATTGTGAAGACTCCAGATAGGAGAAAGCCAAAACAGTTGTGTCACATTAACATGCTGAAGCCTTATCATGATAGGAATGCTAGGGTTGCAGCTGTTACTTCAGATTCTCCCATGGCCGAGACTTGTGAAGATGAGGGGGAGTTTCAAGATGATGAACCTAGATTTAAAGCTGAAGTTTTTTCATGTAAATTATCAAATTCTGAAACTCCAGCACTTAGAACCCTCACAGAAAGATCAGTTTGAGAGGTTGATCAAGAAATATAAAGATCTATTTCCTGATGTTCCAACGAGAGTTTCTATAGCTTCTCATGATGTAGATGTTGGTGATGCCAAACCAATAAAACAGCATTCGTACCAGATGAATCCTGAAAAGAGAAAGTTTGCTGAGAAAGAGGTTGAGTACATGTTAGATCAGAGGTGGGCAGCGAGGGCCGTATCTGTCCCTGGTTTTCACACCAACGTCTGGTCTTTAATTAGTTGATTGTCTCAATTAGCCAAATCATTTAAGAAATCTGACGTTTCATGCGCATTTCTTAAAATTATCATGAAACTACAAAGACTAGTCTCGTCTCCCTTCATAAAACATTTTCCTTTGATCGAATCATTGCGAAAATCTATATTTGTGCATGCAATCAATTAACTCAATTAGTCAGGGTAATTGATAGGAATAAAAACCTGCATACACACCGGCCCTCCAGGACTGTAATTGCCCACCCCTGTGTTAGATCATGATATTACCAGACCCTCCAACTCAGATTGGAGCTCACCCTGTGTGCTAGTTTCAAAACCTGATTGAAGTACTGGATTCTGTACAGATTATCGCAAAGTCAATGCTGTCACTAGAACTCATGTGTTTCCAATACCTAGGATTGATGATTGTATCGATAGAGTAGGGCAAGCAAAGTTTCTGTCCAAGATTGATTTATTGAAGGGTTATTAGTGTGTGCCTTTAACTGAAAGGCCAAGAGAATCTCTGCTTTTGCCACACAATCTGGGTTGTACCAGTATGAAGTCCTACGCTTTGGCATGAAAAATGCCCCCGCCACGTTCCAAAGGATGATACAGTCTACAATCGCTGGATTGCCATACACGGGTGCATACATTGACAACCTGATCACATGGAGTGACTCCTGGGAAGAACATCTGAAAGTTGTAGAGATGTTGTTCCAGTGCTTGACCCAGGCTAACCTGACTGTTAACCTGAACAAGAGTGACTTTGGTTGTGCTACTGTCATGTATCTTGGCTACGTCATAGGCCAGGGCAAGGTGGCACCCATCAATGCTTAAGTCCAAGCCATCATGGACTTTCCAGTTCCTGACAACAAAAAAGCTTTGTGCCGCTTCCTTGGAATGATTGGGCACTACCGCGAGTTCTGCAAGAACTTTGCTGAGGTTGCTCTCAGTCTACACCTTTCTTCAGTTGGTTGGTGAAAGTTCACTTGGGATGAAGAATGCCAAAGAGCCTTCGATCGCCTGAAGTCTCTGCTGTATCACTTCCCCGTGCTCAAATCTCCTGACTTCAACAAACCGTTCTCCATCGCGGTCGATGCTAGTGACCAAGCTTGTGGATCTGTGCTCCTCCAGAGATGTGACTCTGATGACATTGAGCATCCCGTGGCATACTTCTCCAGGAGGTTCAATCGCCACCAGAAGAACTGTTCCAAATTGAGAAGGAACTGTTGACTCTGGTTCTATCCTTACAAAACTAATCCGTTTTTGTTTGTACAGGGAAAAGCCAATGATTATATATGCTGACCACAATCCGTTAATGTTTTTGAGTAAGATGAAAAATAAGAATCAGAAATTGTTGAATTGGAGTTTGATTTTACAGCAGTTTTACTCGGAAATTAAGCATGTAAAGGGTACGACAATGTAATTGCTGATTGCTTATCCCGTATTTGAGTTTGTGTTTATTAGCATGTTGTATTTTTGTATATATATCTATAAATATATGCACAATACCCAAAACCAGTGAAGTTGGCACGTTATGTAAATCGTAGATAAGAACAGAATACAATGATTTGCAAATCCGTTTCAACTTATATTCAATTGAATACACTGCAAAGACTAGATGTTTAATGTTCAAACTGAGAAACTTTTTTTTTTTTTTGCAAATAATCATTAACTTAGAATTTAAAGGCAGCAACTCATTGCAAAAAAGTTGGCACAGGGGCCTTATTACCACTGTGTTACATCACCTTTCCTTTTAACGACACTTAGTAAACGTTTGGGAACTGAGGAGACCAATTTTTGAAGCTTTTCAGATGGAACTCACTCCCATTCTTGTTTGATGTACAGCTTAAGTTGTTCAACAGTCCGGGGTCTCCGTTGTCATATTCTACGCTTCATAATGCGCCACACATTTTCAATGAGACGGGTCTGGACTACAGGCAGGACAGTCTAGTACCTGCACTCTTTTACTACCGAACCATGCTGTTGTCACACGTGCAGAATGTGGCTTGGCATTGTCTTGCTGAAATAAGCAGGGGTGTCCATGAAAAAGACGTTGCTTGGATGGCATATGTTGCTCCAAAACCTGTATGTATCTTTCAGCATTAATAGTGCCTTCACATATTTGTAAGTTGCCCATGCCTTGGGCACTAACATACCCCCATACCATCACAGATGCTGGCTTTTGAACTTAGCGCCTATAACAGTCCGGATGGTTCTTTTCCTCTTTGGTCCGGAGGACACAACGTCCACAGTTTCCAAAAACAATTTGAAATGTGGACCCATCAGACCACAGAACACTTTTCCACTTTGCATCAGTCCATCTTAGATGAGCTTAGGCCCAGCGCAGCCGGCGGCGTTTCTGGGTGCTGTTGATAAATGGCTTTCACTTTGCATTGTAGAGTTTTAACTTGCAATTGCAGATGTAGCGATGAACTGTAGTTACTGACAGTGGTTTTCTGAAGTGTTCCTGAGCCCATGTGGTGATGTCCTTTACACACTGATGTCGGTTTTTGATGCAGTACCGCCGGAGGGATCGAATGTCACGGGCATTCAATGTTGGTTTTCGGCCTTGTCGCTTACGTGCAGTGATTTCTCCATATTCTCTGAACTTTTTGACGATATTACGGACCGTAGATGATGAAATCCCTAAATTTCTTGCAATAGCTCGTTGAGGAATGTTGTTTTTAAACTGTTCGACAATCAGCAGACGCATTTGTTCACTAAGTGGGGACCCTCGCCCCATCCTTGTTTGTGAATGACTGAGCATTTCAGGGAAGCTGCTTTTATACCCAATCATGGCACCCACCTGTTCCCAATTAGCTCGTTCACCAGTGGGATGTTCCAAATAAGTGTTTGCTGAGCATTCCTCAACTCTCTCAGTCTTTTTTGCCACTTGTGCCAGCTTTTTTGAAGCATGTTGCAGGCATCAAATTCCAAATGAGCTAATATTTGCAAAAAATTACAAAGTTTACCAGTTCGAAAATTAAGTAACTTGTCTTTGCAGTGTATTCAATTGAATATAGGTTGAAAAGGATTTGCAAATCATTGTATTCTGTTTTTATTTACGATTTACACAATGTGCCAACTTCACTGGTTTTGGGTTTTGTATACTGTATATATACACACACACAAGTGTCTACTTATCCATTTTTGTATTGAAAAGAAAAATTTTGCCTTTATGAGTCAAAATTTTTCCCTTTTGGAATGGAGGTTTAATGTGAAAAAAAATGCCACTAGATGGCAATATTGACCTTTTTTTGTTAAGCCCAGTCTGGAGCTAGGTTTGCGCATGTCCTGGGCATGTCTTGGAGGGGAAAGTCCCAGAGAATTTAAAAAAAAAAGTCTAAAAGGTGGGAGGGGGCTGCAAAAGTGCGTGTAAGGAGAAAAATTGGGAGAGTAAAGGAGTAGGAGAAATTGCAAGGAGAAGGATCCATTTGACCAGACCTGTCACTCTTTTTAAGACCAGTGAAGTTTTTTTGTGGATTTTTTTCTGTGTTAGAGCATTTCCCTGTCCCAGGACATCACCAAGCAACCCCATCTCAAGGGACTGTAAATATTTTTTTCTTGTATATGTCAATCTTGGTCAGCAGTAAAAATTGTAGGTTAGTTGTCAGTTTGTTGAATTAAATCTGTTTAAGTTTTAAAATATTGTCTGTCATCCCTTGCTGTCTGATACAAATTGGGGCCATAACACATGCAATCCGTAAGCATGAAGTTTATGCTAGAGTAAGTCATGGGGTACAGAGTCAAATGCAGGTGAGAAATCTAAATACAGAATTAATTTGTCCAGACTGATCCTGAATTTTACCGACTTCATGGAAAACCTGAATTAACTGAGTTGTTGTCGACCGTCCCTTTACAAAACTGTGTTGTGGGTATGCAAAACAGACAATGTGAGGATAAACCAGATTTAGTATACACCTTTCCAGCACCTTGCTGCATATACACAATAACGATATTGGCTGATAATTTCTCACATTTTCTTTATCAGATTTTTTGTGCACAGGAATAACATAGGCTCTTAGCCATTGAAGAGGCAGCTCCCCAGTTTGAAGAGATTTATTAAACATACTACAAAGTGATGAGCACGTTCTTTTAGAATCTGAGCAGGTAACTCATCTGGCCCGCACGCTTTGTTTGTATTTAGGTTGGTCAAAAGTAATTCAATGTCATGGACAGTAACTGTTACATTACCCAAATTAGCATGTTTAGAAACTGTAATGTCTAGAAAGGTACACAGTGAGGGCTGGGGGCTGAAAAGGGATTGCAAGTACTCATTAAATAGGCTGGCCTTTGTGCTGGGATCAGAAGCAGTTTTCTCACCCTAAGCAAGAAGGCTGGGGACACTTAGTTTTTGTTTTACTCTTGAAGAATCCCCAGAAACGCTTTGGTGTTTTGGCAAGAGTATCACTGGGAATATTCAAATACTGATTTTACTTTTCAGTACAAACATTTTTATTTATTCCTTAGTGTACGAAATTTTGCCCACATTGCTGCAGTATTGCATTTTTTGGCTCATTTTCGTGTGGACTACACTGTCAACACAGGCAGAATTTACAACCTTAATTACAGTGATGGGAATACATTTACTGACAGATCAATCCAGATCAAGCCAAGTTTGCCATTTAACATTAAGGTCAGGATGGAGAAGAGCAGAGTGAAATGACACTTAGCCCATGTAAGATCCTAGCCCGATAAAGTCAGCTCTTTTGAAATTGTACATGTTTTTTGCGCATGTGCGTAGTCTGTTGACACGAGTTTGGAAAATAAACTCTATCACAGCATGATCACTGTCAAACTGACCAAATGTTACATTGGGCTCGGTGCAGCATTCGGGGATACTGGTGAAAACTTAGTAAAAACGTTACACAAAAAAACGGAAAAAGATACAGGATCGCTGTCTGGAGGTCTTTAGCACAAAATAATGCATACTTTCAATGATTTACTAGGCACTAGTTCGCAAATTATAACTTCACAAATACTGGGTTCCAAATCGGGCTGACGGCGGGAGATAATATTATTCCGAATACCAAGAAGAACTCTGCCGCCTCAATTGCCACCTCTGTCTCTGCGATACGGGGTAAAACCCTCGGGAAGAATTTCATTTGACTCAACAGAGTCGTTCGATCAAGTTTATGTGAGGGCGACTGTTGAGATCGAGTCAGTAACATCAGATTACTTTTGTTAACAGATTCGTCTTTATTCAATCAGGATATTTCACATGTCAGCCATGCTGGTTGTACACGGACACACCCGCAGATACTCGTGTCGCCCCCTATAGGTGGCTTCCTGCATTAGTCATGAAATACTCAATACTCAACTGAAACATAATACTCAACATCCCCCTTGTTTTAGAGAAATATCAATCGCTACAGACACTTTTAAAATAAAACAATTCTGAACAGTTCAACTTGGTTGAGTGACTTGTCTGCAGAGGATCAATTATGCAGTTTGCTCCACATTAGTTACCATTGCAGTCTGTATATATCAAAATAAAAAAAAACATACGAGGGCCATCCTCTCCCATTGATGAAACGTTGGCGGATATAGTTATACCGTGTTACACATAGTCCTTAAGGTACCCAGGTGGACGGCGAGTTCGCATGCTCCTCCTGGAGCAGAGATCAGCGTCAGGTGTTGGACCCAAAACACTGGCATCGCCACCTGTTTTATCTGTGATTGAAACAGTACTCTCTGGACCCTCTGCTGTAGTCTCTGGTATTGATGTGGCACTTAGTTTGGGTTGCTCAATCACGTTTCTTGGAATCACAATCTCGAGTTCAGGTTTTGCGTTTTTTTGGAATTCGACACTCGTTGGTCGCATCTGAACACGATTCCTGCGGTAGATACCGCCGTTTGACGCTTCAATCAAATATGCTCTATCTCCAATCCTATGTTTGACTTTGCCCAGGACCCACTGCTTGTTTTCTCGATGCTCAAAATAAACAGTTTGTTGTTCTTTTAATTCGGGCAAGTCTTTTGCGTTCCTGTCATGGCACCGTTTTACTGTCTCCTTTCTCTTTGCCCTCTTTTCTGTGACGCTATTGTCTTGTGTTGCTCGTGTTTGTTCAAAACAGGGTAGCATCGTTCGCGTTTGTCGGCCATACAGCATCTGCACTGGGCTTAATCCGGTATCTTCACGCGGCGTATTCCTCTGTTCTAAAAGAGCAATGTGTGGATCCGTGCCATCTTTGTTTGTTTTCAGGAGGATGTATTTTGCTACTTTGACAGCTGCCTCAGCTTTACCATTTGCACTGTGATGTCCTGGCGACGACAGGGTGTGAACTATACCCCAAGTTTTAGTAAACGATCGAAATTCTTGAGACGTAAACTGTGGCCCCGCATCTGTAGTCAGAGCTTTCGGTATACCAAAACGGGCGAACTGTTTCTTTAAACATGCAATGACTTTGTTGCATGTGGTAGTCTGAAGATGGTCAACTTCAATGAAATTTGAGTAGTGGTCAATCACTACTAAGAATTGTTTTCCATCAATCTCGAAGATGTCACTGGAAATCTTTTCCCAGGGAGCCTTTCCATCATCCATCGGTTTTAACGTTTCCTTCTGATTTCGAGGTCGAAGTTCCTGGCATGGTGCACAGGAATCCACAAACTGCCTAATGTCCCTTGACATGCCAGGCCAGTATACTAACGAGCGCGCACGACGGAGCATGCTGTTATAACCCATATGTGCAGAATGAAGTCGCTTCTTGATATTGTTTCGCATGTTGCTTGGTATGAGAATTGCTTCCCCCTTTAAAATGATTCCCTGCTCACATGAAAGGGTGTCATGCATGCTATAGTATGCCTTCAATTCCGTTGGAACGTGGTTCTGGCCAGGCCAGCCATTCAGGACAAATGACCTGAGCGTATTCAGCAATGGATCTTGATCAGTGGCTGTTTTCACCTCCTCTAAGCGAGAATCGGAGATGTTTGGGAAACATTTTATGCTCATGAGTCGCCTGCCATATTCAGTGTTTCCCAGTGAAGCACGGCTCAGAGTGTCGGCAATGTACAGCTCAGAGCCTTTCACGAACTGGAACTCAACATCGTAACGATGAATTCTCATAAGTAAAGCCTGTAGGCGCTTTGGTGCTTGACTTAGTGGTTTTTTTATAATAGCCGCAAGTGGGCGATGATCATTCTGGACGGTAACTGTTTTCCCGTAGGTATACTGATCAAACCTTTCTAAGCCGTAAACTACCGCCAAAAGTTCTTTTTCAATTTGGGCCCAATTTCCTTCTGATGTAGATAAGGAACGAGATGCATATTCAACAGGTTGGCCTCCTTGCAAGAGGACGGCGCCCAGTCCATCCTTGCTGCTATCGACCTGCAGAACAGTTTTCTTATCCTGATCATAATACACTAGAACTGGCGTTTCTGTTAGTTTTGCTTTTACCTTCTGTAGAGCAGTGTCGCACTCCTCTGACCAGTTCCACTGACAGTCATTTCCTGTGAGAGCTCGCAACGGCTCCAACTCTGCTGATAGATTGGGGAGAAATCGGGACAAGTATTGAACCATGCCACACAGGCGTTTTACACCTGCTACATCTGTAGGGGCGGGCATTTGCACAATCGCTTCCACCTTCCTGTGGTCTGCCTTGATTCCGTGCTCAGTAAACAAATGTCCATGAAAGTTTATCTCTGATTTACCAGTCTCCATCTTATCCTGGTTTAGAATAATTTGCCGCTCTGCACATCTCTCAAACAGCTTTTGCAGTTTTGTATCATTGTCTGCCAGTGCCAGCGCCTTAGTTTGCCCACAGCCAGCTATGGTGATGTCATCAGCGATGGTGAATACGCCATCTAAACCACTGAGTGCTTCAGTGAGGCGACGTTGAAAAATTTCGCTGGACACTTTTAGTCCAAACGGGAGTCTTGCCCAGCGAAATCTTCCAAATGGCGTGATCATGGTAGTTAACAGACTAGATTGTTCATCCAGGCGTACATGCCAAAACGCATTTTTAACGTCCAGCTTGCTAAAGACCTTAGCATGCCGCAGCATTGGCAACACATCGTCGATTGTTGGAAGCTTATAATGTTCGCACATTAATGCCTCGTTCAATGGTTGCGGGTCAATGCATAATCGCAATTTTCCGCTAGCTTTGTGGACAACAGTCATTTGGCTGACCCATTCTGTCGGCTGTGTGACAGGTACAAGCACCCCTAAGTTCACTAGTCGATCTGTCTCCAACTTAACAGGATCTCTCAGTGCTATGGGTATTTTTCTGCATGGAAGCGCACGCGGTTTCACATCAGCATTAACATACAGGTGCGCTTCTCCTAGATCACCAAAAGGCTGAGTTTCAGACTCTACCTGTGATATAAAATGTGTCCTGTTGACAGAGATCAGGTTCATATCAAGCAGTGTTTTCAAACCTAACAGACATTGTAGCTTATCTGGCACCACTATGAAAACAACATTGTACTGCTCACCTGTACATATGTTCACCACAGACATAGTAGCTTCCCCAAGGGGTGTTACACTGGCACCATTCCACATAACTAACTTACATGAAGTAGGTCGTACATTCTCAGATTTCACAAAACGTTGACATATAGTATTTATGTCTGCACCAGTGTCCAACAGGAAACGAATGTGGCTGCCATTTACAGCCAGTTTTGCTGTGATGCGATCCTTCTTGTTCCCTGTTAAAGTGAGAAGACACTCTTCCTCCTCCTCACTGGAATCACTTAAGTCCACAGTCCGAACCGTTCCCACCTTGGTACACTTGATGGCGAAATGGTTCCTCCCTTTGCATTTCGAACATGTTTTACCCCAAGCAGGGCAGTCAGCTTTGCGCATGGCATGTTTCTTGCCACAAAATTTACAGTCCATGGGGGCACTACGGTTAGTAGAAGAAGTGGAATGTGTCAGTTTATCAGAACGCTTAGGTGCAACTGACTTACTGCTAGAAGTAGAAATCCGGCGAACTGCCGTTTCTGGGTTCAAAGCTCTAACCTGCTCAGTCGCATTTTCAGCCGCTTTACAGATAGCAATACAGTTCTCAAGAGTCAAGTTTGGTTCACGCAGTAACCGCTTCTGGGTTTCTTTATCTCGTATACCCAGAACTATACGATCCCTCAGAATGGAGTCTGCTGACCCCTGGTGGTAGTTACAAGTTTTCATAAGATTGCGAATGGTTGCTAAAAATGTCTCAAAGTTTTCCTCCGGTGACTGGGACCGTTGATTAAAGATAAAGCGCTCGTACGTCTCATTTATATCCCCCACGGCAAAATTATCAAATTTTGCGATTATTTCCGCAGTTGTCCGATGCTCACCTTCCGTATCAAACGTGAAGCCGTTGTAGATCCGCAGACCTTCGTCTCCTATGGCGTGTAGCAGCAGTGCGACCTGATATTCCCTCGGGTGCTCAGCGAGTTGTGTAATCACGCTGTAGTTCTGCCATTTCTGCTTAAACAGCTTCCAGCTTTCCTTAGTAGCTGGACCAGAAAAATCAGGCGGAGACGGCGGGTGAATCCCGGAAACAGGTTTAGGAGGCATTGTGTCGGACGATCAGCAGCATGCGTTGAGAAACCGCAGATACAGCCAGCCAGTACAACAGTCGAAATGTTCAGCAGCACACAAATACGTCACGAAATCGGCAGAAGAAAATCCAAACGAAAAAGTACCGTCTCAGACAGGTTTCACCAGATACAGCCAGCAGGTACAGCAGTTCAGATGGTCAGCAGCACAGAAGAACATCCCCGAGTCGGCAGAAGTAAATCCAAACGAAAATCGGTCTCCGACAGAATGTTCCAGAAATAATGTTCTCAGTGGGTTCTTTACATCTTGATACTTCCATATACGCTGCCACCATGTTGAGATCGAGTCAGTAACATCAGATTACTTTTGATAACAGATTCGTCTTTATTCAATCAGGATATTTCACATGTCAGCCATGCTGGTTGTACACGGACACACCCGCAGATACTTGTGTCGCCCCCTATAGGTGGCTTCCTGCATTAGTCATGAAATACTCAATACTCAACTGAAACATAATACTCAACAGCGACGATATCAGGCATGCCAGCATATATTAAGCCTTGAAGTTGAACCAACTCGTTAGGTTTTTTTATTGACAGACTTCATGCTTCTTGCGTCCAATAAAAAAAGTTCAGACCCTTGACTAAATTAGCTTATGATTCAGCTACATTGTTTGGACTAATGCTCAAATCACTCGGAGAGTCAAGGGAAGATAACGTTGCTACATCATGGTCAACCTGTAACTGAGTGCTGGAGCTGGTAACCCTCAGGTTTTTTTGCTGCGTTGACTGGCGTAGTCATTTGCGTGTCAAGTCCATCGTATACAAAATGTCATCAGCACGCTTCCGTGCACCAAGCAGAGAGGGATGAATTCCGTCTCTTCTGAAGAAAGGCTGCAAGTTCCGAAATTAATTAACAAAATTGATAATAAAGAACATACTCTGAGTGGTGCAAACTGACTGCAGCCATAAGTGGAGACGAAGAGTACTGCTTAAACACCCTATACCATGACCTAAAGTCGGGATAGGACCAGAGATAAAAACACATTTTCCACATACCTTAAGCTTATCGAACAGAGTAATAAAATCCCGTTTCAGCAGTTCGGACTGTTGGTACGAGGCGTCATTTGTTCCAACATGAATAACAATGTTCCAAACATGGGGATGTTGATCCAACAGGCTGGGAATCCGGTTCAAAATGTTTAAAACTCTGGCACCCGAGAAGCAGTGTGTGATGATGGACTTCGTTTGATTGTTCCGAAGAATTGGGTCCCCAATAATGAGGGTGACGGGAAGTCTCAGGGCACTGTCAAAAGCCCGGGATCTCGCCGAGGGAGCGGCTCTGTCTGCAACAACTTGTAAAAAGTACGGATCAATAAAAACGGGTTCAATAAAAATCTTTATTACTAAAATCAGGTGCAGCACTTTTTAGTGCTTTTTCCATTGGACGTGAAACAAATTTTTCGTACTAGAGATTACATTCAAAGTCAATGCAAAGACGCGGATGCATGCGTGAATTTCTGTCTTTGCATTGACTTTGAACGTGATCGGTCGTGCAATAAGTATTAACTGAGTAAGCCAGGCTTTTGCACAAAGTAAAACCCAGAAAGCTATATTTATTTCAGTCTATGTTCCAGATTGGAATAGTTTCCAGGTTTTACTTTGTGCAAAAGCCAGGCTTACTCAGTTAGCCAGCTTTGTGCAATACCCCCCCCATCTTAGTAATGCTATACCTGATTTTAGTAATCAAGGGCTCAACACTAACTTTTTTTTTTAAATTACTCATTCGGGAAAGTAAAATCAGATTTTTACTTGCTGAAAGAGAAATTTACATGCAAAATAAAATAATAAAACACTCAATGACTGGGAACCTTTACATCCTTTCTATAGCAGGAGGACAACCAAGTAAAAACAAAAATAATTTAAGTTCTGGTCTCTTCAGCATTCAGAAATGTTTTCTTTTACTGTTCTGTGAAACTATGATTTGTATTCCAGGTCATAATATTTTTCAAAGTGATTTTACAGTTGTGTGTCAATAAATACAAACGTATATTTTTACACAATTAAATGAATTATGAATTTTCTCACTCTTTTCTACTCAAATCCTCATTTGTTACTTCACAGTCACTAATAAACACAAGGAAATGTACCAGTGTATAAGAAACCCTTGAAAAATGATATCGCAAATAAAATTTAGTTTGTACCCTTTTAAATTCTAATTAAGAAACCCACTTATTTACCCTTTAAATGTTTTAGTCTCACAAATTTCACTTAAGTTCTCTTAAAATTCACACAACAGGGAAATTGGAAAATACAAATAGGCTTCTCACAGTGACGTTTAACTTTTCAGGCAAATTACCGGAAACATCAGAACCTCATTGGTTTATATTAATTTCATGGTTGAAATTTGAGCTAAGTAAAATTACTTTAAGAAACAACAAGAGTTTGTCACTAAAGTGACTATATCCCCCAACGTTAGGTCACCAAAACCAACTGGTGTCTGCTCATTCCCAGTAGGAAGGTTGGTACCAAAAAGAATTGAAATAGGTTGACTCCTTGAGATATCGCGCTGACAATGTTCGGGACAGACGGACGGACGTACGTCCGGAGCTGAATACTATAATCGATGTATATATATATATATATATATATATATATATATATGATATATGAATACTATAATCAGTATCAGTGAATTGATAGTTTTGGCGCTAAACTAACGTTAAACCTTGGAAATGTTCAGACAATAACAAACCACTTGACTTTACACTGGGGACCAAACGTTAGTGCACATAAATCCTTGATTTCGTTTCGATGCAGGGACACTACCTCAAGAATCCATGAAACAGGAGAAGCCAATCGAAAGCGTTGAGTGGAGAAACCAATGCAGCAGGTGGAACAGTCGTCCGAGTAGCACCCACAGTTCAGCAAGTTCGTCCTCATAAGGCATTAGCAACGGTGGCGAATTAACATGGTTCTTTCTATGTGAAAGCTACGGCTGGCATTTTAGTGGAGTGTCTCACAATACTATCTTAAACGTCCACGTCTTCAAAGCTTGCAGGTTTTCAGACTTAATGATAACAACAAATGCAGTATATTTACCCAGCAACTCTTCACTTCAAGATCGCCTTTGAACGAAAGTTTCGGCTCTTCGGTCCTCTCACGCCACACTCTCCCAAAGCGTCTTCAATGTTTCTCCAAGTTTTTTCTAAATGCACAATCACCGACAAAAGTCTTCTTGTTTATAGGTGCAATCCCGCCTGGCTCAATTTAGGTTGTTTTTCTTTTGAATTTTTCAACGAGTCGAGCACCACCTCCGTCCAATCAGGAGTCTCCCCGAAACCATCCGGTGGCCGAGCCTGGTCACATTATCGGTTGTCGGAGTGGTCACTTCGTCCTCTCTGAAAACAAAAACACCTCAGCTATGTCACAAAGAAAGCAAACTTAACCGAGACAAATCAAACGAAAGTATCTTGTAACCTGGAAATGTTCGGTAACGTTCATTCTATAATTTTTGTACTACATACAGTTCTTGTCCCGGGAAGTTTTAGTTTACTGGATGTTTCAGGCCGGACGATCATGATAGTCCGCTATTTTTCAGCACTCACCGATTTGATCTTAAAAGGATATTTCAACATTTTGGCAAATTGGCCTATTGACACAATCCCTATAGTTATACGGGTAGGTGCATTACCTTTAATTATCCCTGCCTTTTGTTTTGACATTCGGGGGGGAGAGACTCGAGCTGCTCAGCAAACATATCGAGAGTGAACTTTACAGGTCTCATCAAATACACAACATTTCCAAAACACTCTCGTGGATAAGTTGTGACCATAGAGTTACATACTAATATTAAGTCGATGTTTGATTTGTTTAATTTTTTGGGGGGGACGAACACCACCCTTTTGAATGTTGAGGGGGACATGTCCCCCCCATCCCCCCCACTAATAACGCCTATGCTTAGATGCCTAAAATGTGTCCAGTCAGACTGGCATTTGGTCTTTCTTGCTGTTGCCCATGCCATATTATGCTAATGAATTGCATCAGGCAGTTTTTCTGAAAACCATGGGTTGTCTCGACCTTTGACCTTAAATTATCTCGTAGGAGCATGCCAGTCTATAACCTCTTAAAATACTGATTTAAAATATGAAAATGCAATTTCAGGGTTTGAGATCAAATTTAACTTATCCCAGTCATATAAATGAAGATTGTGTAGAAATGCTTGCTCACTAAAATATTTAAAATGTCTTTTAAATAAAATAAGTGGTCGTTGTTTAGGGAGCTTTGTATCCCTAACAGTTGCAATGACGCAGTGATCGCTGACATCATTTGCAAATACAGCAGTGGCCTTGAACTTGTGCGGAGCATTTGTTAAAATTAGGTCCATTAGCGTAGACTTGTCAGGCTGTCTGGGATTTGGCCTCGTCGGTGAATCTATAATATGTGTGAGGTGGGCTGAGTCACAAAAGCATTTCAGGGGATCACACGCAGAGGACAACCAGTCCCAGTGTAAGTCCCCCATAAAAACAAGCTCATTGTAAGACACTAATGACAAAGACTCTGAAAGCGAGCATAATGTTTCCCTCGGTGCAGAGTGGGTAGATAACATCCTGCAATTGTCAGAACGCAATCTTTTAGAAAGTTGCACTTTCAATACTAGCAATTCATACTGTTTTGGCACCAACTTGGATAACAGGGCTTTTACTTCATACGTGGTTTTTACATATATGGCAACTCTTCCACCTTTACCACGACGATTAGCGCGAAAAATGTTATAGCCACGTTAATATGATTGGGTATCAGGAATAGTATTACTTGGCCATGTCTCCGATAAGACCATGACATCAACGTTCGTAGTCTTTGCCCAAATTCTAACTAAATCAACTTTCGGTAAAAGGCTTCTCACAATAATGTGCAAGGAACCAATTCCAAACCTATTTAGAAACTCACAAGGAGTTCGAAGCATTGTGTGTTAGGAACAAGTCCCGGATTAGGCTGCACATAAATACAGCATAAGTGTAATAGCATAAGCATGATGACACATTTCAGCTTGTAAGTATAGAGAATGCAGTCTTTGTTGGGAAATGATTTTTTTCAGCTCCTGGCAAGTGTTTTTTGGAATAAAACTGTCAATCAGGATGAGGAGGCTTAAAAGATGTTTAAAATTTGCTCGCTCAAAGATAAGATGTTTGGCTGGTATCGAACACTCCTGCCAGCTGGCAGTTTCTGCACATCTGTTGGTGTTGTTACATGTCGAAACATGCTTTTGCGAGAAAAAGTTGAAGTCACTCACCAAACTTTTCCCGCGCATGTCATTGTTACAGATGGGGGGGTAAACAGAACAAAACTAGCAGGAAAAGCATTTTAAACCGCATATTGCCACGTAGCACCTGATCAAGGTGTTCTGACAAGAATCCTCTGACAGCCAAAAGACAAACTCGCAAATTGTACGACGATGTCAGTTCTCCAACCTCTACCCACAAGAGACAGACAAGTGACTTGGATGATTGATGATGAACCACGGAAAACAGCTTCTTGTCATCCCTGAATCCCATGAAATTGTAGGCAGAGCGATGCATCTGCAATTGCTGTGTTAGATGCAGTCTCAGGCAATCCAAAGGATAGGATTTGGATCCTCCGTGATCCAAAGTATAAAGATTTATCAAATATTGCCTCCAGGACAAAGATCAGAAGTCCATAGACGGTTCTCCAAACATTTTTTACAAACATGCCACGTGTAAAAGGACAGGAGAAAAATAAATGAATGAATAAATTAAAAAATGGTTAAATTTAAAAAACAAACTCAGAGCAGAGATACAAGTCACACAAGCTGCTGCCATCTTGGATTATTGCTTGGATTGATACATAGAAGACATGTACAAAGTTTGGTTTTGATATCTTACAGTTTTTCCAGTTCTGCTCAGGAAACGAACAGTCTTAATTTGCACAAAGTCCAGATTTGTTTCCATGGAAACAGCAAAAATAGGAATCCTGAAAGTAGGAAAAAGCTCATCTAGACTACATAGAATACATGTATCAAGTTTGATGCTGATATCCCTGCTCCCGAAACAAAATGCTTACGGACGGACAGAGGGATGGAGAGACAGACGAATGAGGCGATGCCTTAAAAAGTCACAGCTAGAGGTACTCTGAAATAAATTTCGGGTGATTGTTTTGAGTTGTCTCACACTTAAAATACTCGATTTCAAACTGCAATGAAGCTTATTTTGATTTCCATTTTCAAGCTTTAATATCTTTCCCATATACTAGTGTGAATGGCACAAACATGTATTTAAAGTTAATGTCAAATGGTCAATAAGAGGCACCGTAAAAAATTTGAGATCTCTGACACAATCACAGAGCTGTCCACAAGACTATGAAGCTATAATTGAGAATTAGCATTCCAATATGTAACAATATTTTAAAAATTCATATTGGGAAAAAGAGAAAGAACACCATCATGATTTTTGGATATATAATTCACAAAAACCTGCTCTTTAAGGTGAACTTGATTTGGAGTTGATACCTACATGGTTTCATTCAATGGGAATATAGCTTCAAATTTGCAGGAAATCATTTTTTTTTCTCATTTTTGATCGGAAATATCTGAGAGTGCTATTTACTTTGCATTGGTATTTTTCAGAAAACCATATACCTAGTCAAAAAGACACCCCCTACAAAATATCAGCCCTCTGATGAGTTTACAGGCCCTTAAAAGTGCTGCCACAGTTCGCAAATATTAATTTTCAACTGAATCTAGGGGCCTATTACTGCATGTTACACATGAGCCAGACTGCTGAAAATTGGATTATGTACAGATATGGCACCATTTATTTGACATACAAACTTTGGAGGTCCTAGCTCAAGTACTTTCTAAGATATTCCAGCTCAAAATGAGTACTTTAGAAGGCGATGCTAAAAAAAAAAAGGCTAAAAATCGCCTAAATCTTTGGCCACAAAAAATTATTAGAAAGACAAACTAATGGCAGTGGAGACCTAAAATTCTGGAATTATTCTATGAAGAAGTGAATCTGCCATAATGAATTTTTTTCAAGAAAATCTGAGGTGGTCATGCAGGAAGATTTTCTAAAATTTGGTGAATTGACACGGAATGACCCGTAAGAGAAAATTTGTTCTTATATTGCCTCTTGCATGAGGCCCAATGAATGCAGAAACCGTTATGAAAAATAAAGTAAAGAAAGCCATGAAAAGATACTATTCCAACTGAGACCCTGACACTAAACAGCTGCGTGGCAACAAGAAAGGCACCCATCAACCAGGGTGAGATTGATCAAATTTAGCCATGATTTGTCAGTAACTCTGGCTAAAAAGGATTATCATGTGGGTTTTTTATATTGCTTGTACCAAATGAGATCCTGACTACATACTGAGAGGTGATGCATGAGTATAGCGGTTAAGGGAACTTTTTTTTTTTAAAACACCGAAGACTGATCAATCTCACCCCAGCTTTGAGGGTGAGATTGATCAGTCATTGCTGGCTTTGAGAGATCAATGTCACTACGGCTAAGGGGTGTGATTGATCGAATTTTAGCATTTTAAAAAAAGTCTGACATTATTCCAACATTTTTGTTGAACAATTAAACCTTTATTGGCAAAACACATGATGCAGCGTTATATATTGGCTGATGATGTTACCTCCCAACAATAATGCGTTGCAAAACTTGGGAGAGAACTGTCCCTGAGCTCTTCAGAACTGTTCAAATTATCTAATAACTGTGCTTTGAACATTTACTAATGTCTGCAGATTCCTTTTATTCATTGTTGGTTCAGTGATAAACTCAATTACACTAGAGAATGGAACATCATATCATCTTGATCTTGTTTCTAAACACATTTGACCTACAGAAGCTCTCTGGATGAATCAACTTTCATGATCTGTGCAGTTAACTTCATAGTGGTAGTCTTTTCTTTGCCTGGATATCCAATGACAACCCAGCGCCCATGGCACATATCAGCATCAAAATTGAAACTGGTATCCCTGATACTCTTCTGGCTGACTAAGCCTGGGGAGTCATTACTTGACTCAACAGCTGAAGAACTCTGTTGCAAAGCCTGGCACCTGTGCTTTCTTGAGTCGTGGAGGCTGATCAGGAGTATTTGTACGGTTGTGCCTCTCTGGTTTGCCAAGTTGCCAGGAACAATGGCCTTGCCTGGAACTATTCTTGCCTCATTTTGCCGGTTTCGTTTTGCTGCCATCTTGGCCACAGTGCTTCATCAGAATATTGGCTATTGCGTCGTTGAATGTTTCACTCACTGATGCACCACCCACGTCTTGGCTTTACCTTGGTAGCCTCTTCAAGATCATCTGCCTGTCAACTGGCCAGATGCCGCTGGCCTGGAATCCAGCTGTGATGTTACTTGGCTTGTGTGAGATTTTACGAAATGAACCAAGAGCAAACACCGGTAAAATGCAAAAAGGAGGTTTTATTTCTGAAGGGGGAAACCCCCCAACAGAGCTGGCAACAGTACAATGTCCGCAATCCAAAATCAGAATCCAAAGGGCGAAATCCAGAGTCATACACAGGGCACCAATCACAAAAAATCGTAGTCAGACAAAAGAGGTAAAAAAAAAAGAATGCGGCAAAAGTACAGGGAGTAGGCAAAGCTGGATATCAAGGACTGTCCAGTCAGAAAGATAAACACTGAGAGATCAAGGCGAGAAACGTGGCACGAGAAAACTAGGGAGAACGATCTGACAAGAAAGTGTACCAAACAGACATCTTATATACACACCCGGGGTAAACACATGACCAGGGAGAACAGGTGCAATCAATGGGAACAATGATCAGGGAGAGACACATGAGGAATAAACTAATTACATGAATTTGGCTGTAGCCAAAACGCAGACAGGGATCACAAGACAAACCTAAGTACAAAACAGCTCCGGTTAAGGAGTACTAAAGTGCCAAGATAAAAGGAAAGGAAAGCACAAAGTATAAGTGGAAATCCACAGAAACTTGCAGCAGAGATAATTAGGGATAGGCAAGGAGGCGGAGACTAGAATTGGGCGACAGCTGAGAGATCATTAGTCAATTAGTAAGTGCAGCTATACAATCCCAAGTGCTTGTTAGTAAGTTAGTCCAATTATACAAGGTTAGTGTGGGTTAGTATTTAGCAAAAACAATAAACTGTTGGTATGTGTTAGTAAGACAGTCTCAGAGAGGAAGGAAGAACACGAGATAATGAAAGAAGATTGAAACCCAGAAACCAATAAATCACCCGAATGAGTGGCACACCAGACAAGGGACCGTGAGCAAAGATACACACGACAAGACAGGGGAGACAAAGTGCAAAGCATAGAAATGAAAACTTGGCATGGAAACTAAATTACTAAGACATGAAAAATAATAACACAATGAAATCCAAACTACCAAAACACAATACGTAATCCTAAGAATGGTCAGAGGGCAGGCAGTGGTCACTAAACACAGAAATCCTAAACATGGCTGATCCAGGCACAGAACTTAAACATGACATGCAGAATGCAGAATCATAACATGAGCAAAAAGCAGAATCACAACAGCTTGAACTGGTTCTGAAGCTTCTGCAGCAGACCTGGGAACAAATTTTTCAGGATTGATCTGTTCACACAAGCTTCTTTCCACCAAGTTTCGAAGATCTTTCGCCATTCAATTTTCAATGGTTGAAAAACAGCTACATTGAGCGGCTGTAAAAGATGTGTTGCATTGGGAAGTAGACATACAAAAGGATTGTTGTGTGCTTGTGCTAACTGTATTAAGTGTGATGGCAAGTTGTGACTGATAATTACCTTAGTTCCTTATTGATCTTTGACATGAGGGACTAACTCTTTAGTAACCAGCGTGAAAAGCATTGTGCATCAAACCATATGGACTTCATGGCATCATACACTGTACCTGGAGGACCACCTTCTGTCCACTCTGAATAACAGATTTTTGCTTTGTAAACAACTATTAGTGGCAGAAAGGTCCGGCTGCATTATCACGATACATGATTAAGATACTGCTCTTTGAGTGGTGGATTTTTCTCTCGACTCACGGCCGAAAAACCACCGTCTTTGAGCCTGGATCATCTGTTACATTTGTCTCATCATAGTTGTCAATATGTTCAGCTGGAACTCCGGCAAGAGTCAGTTGTAACTCATCCATCAATATCGGCGGCATTAATCTCCGCTCTGGCTGGTCTTACGTTATCTGCAAGACGCGGGGTGATATTGTGTCTGCAAAAAAACGATTTGAGCCAGTCATCAGCAGGACAGTTGTTTGTGAAACAAGCAATATGCGCCCCAGCTCTGTCGAGATCCTTGACCAACAGCCTGATGTCCAATCTTGCCAGTGGCCATCAAACATTTTCTATCCACAACAATGGTGTAGCTCACAAAACGGTATTTTATTTCTGCGTCAGTGGCCAACCGGCTTGATACACTTTAAGAAAACGTTTTCAAAAATGCAGTTTTGCTGACTCAGGTCCACGTGTTAAGTTTTGCTTATATAAAAATAAAACTCTGTCAATAACCAGTGACATTACCTTAATGCAGGTTAACAGTCAACCTGTGTCCAATTAAGAATTAGACAATTTTTTGAAAAAAGAAACATTTTTATTTAGGTTCTAAGATTTTCATATTGACATTTAATCTGAACATTTCAAAAAATAGAATGAACGCATTATCCCCAAATCCAGCAAAACAAACACTTTCATTATTAAAACGGGTTACAGCAGTGCATAAATAGCATAAATTTTCACATTAATCACAATAGGAAAATCAAATTCATGAGTTTCCAAAAAGGCAATGTAAGGATTTCACAAGTGTACAAAATTCTTTTCTTTCTTTGTTCAATATGCATCAGTCACTCCTGAGCTAGACAGGCTATCAATTCCTTTGTCCATATTCCAATAAAGGGTGTTTCCATACTTCTCCACAATAATGCAATTACTCTTCTGGCTCGTAAAAAGCCAAAATCAATAAGCAGCGACTGTTTCTGAGTCACAACAAAGTCTTCGGGGGATGTTCCCAATATACATAGTTTGGCTTGCAGAAAAACGTCCCTTCCATTTATGAGACCAAAACATTCGTTTGCATTCTTCCAGAATTGCTGTATCTTTTTACACTCCTATAAACATTGAATTAGTGCACCTTTTTCCTCTCTGCATTTCATTAAGGAATATGTGATTTAATATGTGATTTAATAAATGTCAACCATTTATTTTGTTATAGTCATGCCTCAGCTTTTTATAAGATGTTTTTTTTGAATGTGTTAACAATAACTTGAACTCTAACCCTTGGATGTTCAATACAGTTTCAGACTCTTTGACACCCCCTGCAGGTATGGTGGTGTTAATTCTTCAACATACACAAAGCGAAGGAGTTTTAATCGACACCCATCAAGGGCAAATGGTGTTAACCCTGGGAATTTAATCCTTATTAAGATGAATACTGTGGTTACTTTTAACAGTGGGTTTTTACTGTTAAAAACTCCTTTTGACTTTCACAAACAGAATGGGCTTGGTCTATTGCACTTAAATGTGAGGACCTTAGTTCCTAAAGTGGACGTGATAAAAATTTGGGTTATTGCCACTAATCCCAATGTTTTTGTTGCATCTGAGACATGGCTGAATACTCAATCGCAGATGATGCTGTTAAAGTGGATGGTTTGAATATTTTCAGATGTGACAGGAAAGGAAGAGGTGGTGGTATAGCAATTAACATAAAAATACACTTAGGGCTACCTGTCATCAATCATTCTGTTGAGAAACAATTTGAGGTTTTAGCCATTAAATTGATATTGAATGTTAATTCATATTTTTATTTGGAAGTCTACTGGCTGCTGTGTGCATCTAAGATTTCTGTGAATGCATTATTTGACTTACTTGTACTGTACCTGAATTGTGAATTAGTTATTCTTGGGGGATTTAAACTTGGACTTGCTCACCTCTCTATCTGATGCTTCAAAGAATATATATATTCAACAAAGTCTGTTCCTGCTAATTTCAGAGCCCACACACCCAAACTTAAAAGATCCAGGAAAATCTTCACTAACTGATGTTATTATTACAAATAATCATGAAAAGTTTTGGGCTAATGCAGTTTTTGCATGTGATTTTAGTGATCATTGTCCCATTCCATGGGTAAGAACAACAAAACTCCAAATTTTCAAGCCTTGTATAGTTAAAAAGAGAAATTATAAAAAATTTGATGCTCAAGACTTCCTTCGTGACTTGTATAATTGTGATTTTCATTGTGTTTCTCCTATTCCTGAAACAGAGCTTGCACTTGAATTTTACTCCTTTATATTTAACTCTGTGGCAGACAAGCTTGCTCATTTAAAATCGCTGAGAATTAAGGACAGAGTGATTCCATGGCATTCGTTAGAGCTCTCTCAACTGTTCAGAGACAGGAACTAAGCATGGGCTAAAGCAAGATCAACCCACTTACCCCAAGATTGGCTTTATTTTAGACAGCTTAGGAACAATTGCACAGTGTCAGAAAGGGAAAATCTGAAAATCCTTGCAGATGCTGGTAGAAATCCCACACAATTCTGGAAAACTGTTAAAATGCTGGAAAGTTCAAGTTCCTCTCCTTCTCTTCCATCGCAAGTTGTTTTTAACTCAAATTTGATTACCGGAAAAGTTGAAATAAGTAATGCTTTTAATCTGCATTTTGTTTGAGCAGGCTATCTTTTTGAAATGAACAAAGCAGCAGACTCACGTTTCTATGAGCAGACCACGGATAAGCAGTGCACCTCTGATCTATGTGCCTGTCCTAAAACCTCTAATTTGTTGAATAATAATACTTTTTCTTCAATGTAATTTTCTTAACATTGCGTTTCAACTGAGGAAGTTATTGAGGCTCTAAATGAAATTAATGTAAATAAGTCTGCAAGGGATGACTTGTTAGATCCATATCTTTTGAATCTCTCTGCCTCCATCATTGCCAAACCTCTGACTCATATATTTAAAAGGTCTATTATGACAAGCCACATAGCAAAAGTATGGAAAACGGCTAATCTCCTCCCGTTATTAGAAGGGGGAGATGCAAGTAATTTAAATAATTACCGTCCAATATCCAGGTTGCCTTGCCTGGCTAACATTCTGGAGTCCCTCGTTAATTCTCAATTACAATCTATTTTAACTGAAAATTGTATTTTGAATACTCACCAATCTGGTTTCAGGTCTGAGTATAGCACTGTTACTGCTTCTTGTTTAGTTATGAATGACATTGTAAGAGCACTAGATAACAGAAAGAATTGTGCAGCCCTTTTCATTGACCTGTCTAAGGTATTTGATACTGTTGATCATGCCCTTCTTTTGAGAAGATTATCGAACAGTGGCCTTGACAAATCTGCTTGTCATTGGTTTAAAAACTATCCTATTGAGGATAGAAGTCAATATATTTCATTTAAAAACATTCAGTCTCGAAGTGCTAATATCAGCAGAGGAGTTCCACAAGGTTCAGTTCATGGCCCTTTGTTATTCACTATCTATATTAATAATATCGGCTTAATTTTGGACCATGTTCTGACGATACCAAAATTTACTCGGCTGCATGTTCAGTTCAGCAGGCCATATCTAATCCGCAGCATGATTTTAACTCTATTCGAAGATCTCTAATTGATTGAAGCTTGTCTTAAATGAGGACAAAACCAAGTTCATGGTATTCACCATGATTTTCAAATTTGTACCCTGCAGGGTAGCCAAATTGAGCATGTCCCCCAAAATAAACACTTAGGCATTTGGCTGGATAACAAGCTGACTTTTTATATGTATATTGAAAATTTCACAAAAAAGATAACAAGTAAATTAGGCCCCATATACAGAATTAGAGCTTGTTTCAATTTTGAAAGTAAAAAGAAGATGCACTCCATAATACTCCCCATGCTTGATTATGGTGATGTGATTTATAGAAATGCATCTACTTCTATGTTCAAACTTTTAGATGGTATTCATCATTCTGCTATTAGATTTATCACTGCTCTTCATTTCCGCACACACCATTGTGTCTTATACAAGTCAGTCGGGTGGGGGTCATTGAAAGCTAGACCATTGGTTTTTATTTGTTTATAAATATGTTTTAATGAAAATCTCTCTTTACCTAGCTAGTCTATTTATGCGGCGAGTGGGTTGCCATGGGTTTTTTTTTTGTTCTACAAATGTCCTTGAAAACTGTGTTATTTTAATTGTTTGTCATGCAGGGCTCTGCTGAAAAGGAGACATGGTCTCAGTCAGGCGCCCTGCTTGAGTAAATATAAATATAAACACTGTTCCAGTTGTTTTAAACTTCTTAATGATTCCTCTGACAGTAGATATGGGCAGGTGCAGGTGAGTGGCTATTTTCTTGTAGCCATTGCCTGACTTGTGAAGGTCGACACACATCTGCGTTACTTGAATGGTGTGTTCCTTTGTCTTTCCCATGTTGAAGAGTGGATAAGAGAAATGGCCTCTGTGTCACATCATATTTATTCCTCAGGGAAACAGGAAGTGATGAATTACTAATTAAATGTTCCTAGATACACTGATCAACTTTGTAAACTACTGTAGAAATGACAGAATTACTTCAATTACATTTATTTCCTAGGAATTGTTAGGGGTGCAAATAATTGTGGAACAGGTGATTTTATGAAAAATAATTCTTTCTTATACCCCCGTCACACCAGATTGGAGGTGCCACTGCGAATTTTTGTCAAAATCGCCATCACCGCAGTGACACCGCCAGTAGTGTTTTCATAGTTTTCCCCTACCCATCAAACGTGTTTTTCTTTGCGTTGCTACTGGGAAACCAGGGCGGAATTACGGTGGGGTCTCTGAGGACATGGCGATCCCATTGAGTTGCCACTATGATTTGACGGCGATGGCACGGCAGTTATTGGCGGCAGTATTGCGTTGTTGGCAGCAGTGTTGAGGGGCCAGTGAGGTGCTACTGCGGGGATGGCGATATTACTGAGGTGCTACGGTGGTCGTGCTGCGGCAGCAGGTAGGCTCCATGTCAGCCATAAATGAGAGATGGTTTTCGTTCGAAATTCATTGTGATATTTTGTCTGCTGATGATTTATTCCTATAGTGATGCTCCCGAAACGTGGTTCAAGAGTCAAAAATAACTTCGAAGTAGCACCCCCATACCCGCAGAGCTCCCGTTGTAGCTCCGTCTTAACACCGCCATAACCACCACAGGATAGCTGTTGGGTCGCCAATCTACTTTTTTTGGCGATTGCACGGCGGTTGTACTTCGTAGGCACGACGGTGATGGAGGTGCTACTGAGGTCGTTGTACGGGTCCATGGCGGTGCCACAGCGATTGGTCCGACCTGCGGTGGCACTGCAGAAGTTTTGAACATGTTCAAAGTTTCCTCCGTGCCACCGTGAAGGTCTGAGGTTTTGACAGTATTCTGCAGTGCTTCGACGATCAATTGCGGAACTACTGAGGAACCATGGAGATCATGGCGGTGCCACCGCGGTTTATGCCGTACAAGCTCCGCAGTGGCACCGTCAATCCGGTGTGACGGAGGCATTAGTCAGGGATTTTTTTTTCCTTAAAATTCACTTGAGTTGAAGGTTACATTTTTCTACAATTTTCAGTGTGAGAGTATGCTTCTGCAATAAAAATTGAATTTATTTTAAGGCTTTTAACACATCGTAACCAGGGGTGCCAATAATTGGAGGGCGCTGTATCTTTCATATATTTTGAGTTATTAATTTTTATTACAGTATTTTTGTCCCATAGAAAACAATGAAACAGATTTTTCAAAATGTAGCTATTTTCAGCTATTTTTTACTCTGTCATTCTTTTAGATAGAACCTTCATTTAAATTGTATCATGTTAAGCTAGGCTTGAATAATTTCTGTACCATTCAAATTCTTTGTAACCTTTATAATTTTTTTTTTTTTTTTGCAATTAATTCTGGGAAGTCTTCTCTAAAACTTGCTCTAACTCCCATGGTTTTCAATCCACATACATATTTTTGCTACAATTTGGATATGACAATGTAACTATGGAAGCAAGTGGAGAAAGTTTTGGCTGTATGAGCCGAAAAGCGACGACACCGCTCACCGAAACTCCATTAACCTGGGGTGAAAGATTTTTGCAGGAACTGTGCTACTCAAAAAATCTTTTTGCTTGTGCGCTTTGCGTGCTCACATCATATTTAAGATATTAAAGACTAGAGGTGCCGGATAGCTCACTCGGCTGGTAGCTCACCTAGCCTTGCATCACTTAGAAGTGACTATCATGTCACGGGTTCGAGCCCCGGTTGTGCCAGCTGGCAGTGGTCGGCAGCATTTTCATAAGTAGCGCACAATTATCCATTGTGCAACAGGGTTTCAAATTGGGAAGGGGTTCCCGGGAAAGGGAAATAAATAAATAGCTTGGTTCATTGCTGAAGCACCTCCTGTTGCCCAGAAGGGCGCTCGTCAGGAAGATTCTAAGTCTGTTCATGTCCGGATGTCCACTGCCCTCGTTCTGAACTTGCGAAGGTTCAACAAATGAGTGTATCAGAAACGATGGCTGACAGGCGCGTGCGTCAGAGGAGAGCCGCAAACTGTCTTCAATCTCCTAAATTGGCAGCAAGGGGTCGCAACGAGCAGGCCTTGTAGATAGTTCCCCAATTGGGCATTCCAGATTCGGGTAGGATTGGAGATGCCAAATAAAAAAAAAAAAAGATATTCAAGACTGCACTTTTCTAACTTTGAGATTCTTAAATTTTGTGCACGTCCTTGAGTGCATGATGTATGATGATAGACACGTAACGTAATTTATGGTAAAACACTTATTTTCAGGTAAAGTGCAACAACATTTTTGGGAAATAACATCAGAACAACTTCAGCATCATTAAAAAATGCAACAATCTTCTTTTTTCCTGAAAATACTGCTGCAGCGTTCTGTGAGCTGCCCAGATGCTAGCTTACAGCCTACAGTAAATTTACACAAATTAAGAATTTATCATAATAACAGCTTACTGTGTACTGTTGTGTTCTGATGTAATGACATTGTCAGCCATTTTCGATAGAAAGATAGACTTCATGGCCCATCTCTGATCTGTCTGCATAGCCTACCTGCTCTAAGTCGTTCTTCTGCATTTTCTTCCATCTGTTCCTCCACTGCCACCATTTTATCATCTCTCTTTTAAACTTACTGTATGTTATGGCCCCAATTTGTTATTACATTTATGACAGCAAAGGATGACAGACACAATTTTAAAACTTAAACAAATTTAATCAAACAGAGACATTTAACTAATCTACTATCTACTCTACTGACCAAGATTGATATATACACCAAAAAAAATATTTACAGTCCCTTTGGTTGGGTTGCTTGGTGATGCTCCTAGTGAGGAAAATACTCCAACACAGGCAAAAATCCACAAAAACATCACAGGTCTTGAACAGAATGACAGGTCTGGTCAAATGTATCCTTCTGCTTGCAATTCCTCCTACTACTCCACTCCCTCAATTTTCCTCGTTATATACTCTTTTGCAGACCCCTCCCACATTTAGACCTCTTTTTTTAAATCTCTGAGACTTGTCCCAGACATGCCCAAGACATGCCCAAACCTAGCTCCAGTCTGGGCTGAACATAAGAAAGGTCAATACTGCCATCTAGTGGCTTCTAGCCGCATTACACATATAGTCAATTTTTCTTTGACAGATTCCGCAGAAAGTGTGACCAACAGGTCCCACTGTACTTGAACAGGAAGAAATAATAAATGAATGGTATATATGTGGTTTATTTCATTGATAACATAAAAACAAATGTTTACAGGAAGTTTTAGATCTAGTTCACTGCAATTTTGATAAAATAGTGAATTTAAAAATTTGGAAATGTTGCTCATGTAACACGGATGGAAAATTGGTTTTCACAGGACTGAACTCAAACAAGCGACAAGATTGTCTGAGCCAACGCCAATAATGGCATGATGAGCAGAGTAAACGGAAGGCACACCAGTGACCAACCCGCTAATCCACAATAAGCAGGGCTTTGTTAAAGCCTGAATATCTACTCTTGAACACTAACCTGAAATGCAGTTTTTACTCGGGATTATTTTGTGGCAATAAAATTCATGCACTGGATAATGAGTCAGTCCTGCCCACTAATTTCCAAGTTCCTCATCCACCCTGGAGTTCTGAGAGGAAGGAGGGACACTTCTTTGGGCTACCTTGTAGTATGGATGTGCCGACCCCTTTAAGTCAAACCAAGATCCATCCAGGGATTGGAGTGAACTCGTCCATAATGTAAACACGACTTGCTTCTGAAAATTCAATTACTGATCCGTGTGTGCGATCCAGTGAGAGAATATTGTAACTGCGTGCACAGATCTGCAGCTTTGTGTCCACTAGCGGACACAACTGCACAAAAGGGTTTAAATACCCTGCCAGCAGCCGCCAAACCTCATTTACAGCAGTGCTTTACTTAGATTACAGGTTGTTGCTAAAGTTGTTACTGTGGATGGAAACTATTACCTTTTTGATGAGGGACACAAATGCGAGTCAGTGAAAATTCCAGAAGACCAGGAACTCAACATGCCCTGGTGCATGCGCTTTACCCTGCTTTCAGACTACCGGTTGTTCTAAATGGGAACTTCAATGCGGAATTCAGGGCGAACTTTACGACCACATATTGTACAAAAAAATTGCGTTTGCGGCCAAAACTGGCTTCTTAGCATGAAATAGGGCTCAGGACATTTCAAAACGGTATCTACCGTTAGCGTTCCCACTTTCCGCATGTGTTTGTTTGTGGAAGTGAGTGGTGGACTACACTCAAATCCAGCTTAGCCTTGTGTAAGCAATAAATTGCTGGTAGCAGTAAATGTAGTTCTGTTATACAAAGCGATCTGCTACTGGACTGCGTTCGATCGTTACACTATACCTAAACACTTTTTGAAAATAGGGGCTGTAATGACGAGAAAGCATTTGAGTAATATGTTCTAGTTTTTGCCAAAGGGAACCAGCTGTTTTAAGTAATCTTAAAACAAACTGTTACCTGGTGCTGACTGACATAGTTGATTAATAGAAAACTGGTCACCCATGGTAGCTGTTTTGCAATGGCGCAGAGGTCTCAGCCAATGGGAAGTTTATTATTTTTGCTGGAAGAGGATTGAATCCAGCTTTGCGCCATCTTGGGAAACTAATGTCCTATCTGCCCCATTCTCCTTTTATGAACGTATTCGCCTGTGCCAGATGTTGCCGATTGCCTCATTAAAATCCTAACCAGGTTACTGTTTCACCACAAGAAGGTGGAGCAGTTCTGTATTTGGCACCTTTATCTGTCAACAGCCTGAGTCATTCCACACTGGAAAAGCATTGTAAGAAAATGTTGATAGGAGTGGGTGCCCCAATATTTAACGATACGTTGTACACAAAAGAAAGTAAAATGATTCATCACCATTATCTCAGCGCAGCGTTGAGGGTAGAACATTACCATTCGCATTCTACAGTTCCTGCGGCTAAGCGATAGCAATAATTTGTGTATTTTGAAAGTATTAACAGTGTTAGATTTTCATCATTTAAAAGTATTTATTTGTACTCTTGTTGTGCAGTAAAAGCTGTGATGTTTTGGACAATGTGGCTGCAACCTCGAGAAAAAGAGCTTGATAAACACGCTTGAATGTTTCAAAAGGAATCCAGTTGTTTCAGATCAAACAAAAGCAAAATGTTACCAGGATGCTGACATTAAATATATACTGGTCTAACGCTCTGAATAATATTGCTGGTAATGGTCGAGAGCAGAGGTGGGCAGCGAGGGCCGTATCTGTCCCTGGTTTTCACACCAACGTCTGGTCTTTAATTAGTTGATTGTCTCAATTAGCCAAACCATTTATGAAATCTGACGTTTCATGCGCATTTCTTTGAATTATCATGAAACTACAAAGACTTGTCTTGTCTCCCTTCATAAAACATTTTCCTTTGATCGAATCATTGCGAAAATCTATATTTGTGCATGCAATCAATTAACTCAATTAGTCAGGGTAATTGATAGGAATAAAAACCTGCATACACACCGGCCCTCCAGGACCGTGATTGCCCACCCCTGGTCTAGAGGTTAGAGTAACAGGCTAATAATATTCTTTTTTTACTGATGTAGGATCGAATCCAGTCTGACGCTATCTTTCAAACAATTTATTTTTAAATATTTTTCCTTTTAAAGGGGCCTTTAAAATTAGTTCTCATTGATGCAATGCAAAGCTTGCTGTATAAGATATGAACTGTGACTTAAAACACGCCGTTATTATCTAAGTGAAAGTTAGACAAATCTGTGGATGACCGCCACTAAAGCAGCAGATGTTCAGGCAAATGCGGTGCGTGCGGAACAAGCTAGCTTGGAAACCAGTTGGGACATAACACCGGCTGTAGAGGACTGTATATCTCTTCCTGGCACAGCGTACCGCTAGGTTCCGGCTTACTTTCACCCTGCCATTAACTCCAATGTTAAATAAGCCAAGAAAATTCAGGTTGCGAAGGCTAAGCGCACAGTTTTCTAACTTGCTTGTGTTTTCATATTTTGTCACTAAAAACACAATGTTGACATATTTTACTTAACAGACTCCTCTTTTATTTGTACCTCCATTTCATAGATTGGATTTACCATCTTTGAGTTAGAAGTCGCAATATGAAAGAAATGCCATCGCTAAAATCTCCATTAAATGACTAAATGATTCAGCCATTAACTGAAATGGCCCCGCATAATACAGCAAAATTATAGCATAGCGGTAGGGTGCATAGGTTAGATATGGATCATTTGTGGTATAGATATTGATCCTGCCCTCTTGCTGGCCTCAACATTATCATTGTTTGGAGCGAAAGATAGATACGCCTATGAAAGAATAATACTGCATCAAACTCAGTGAGAGAATTTCCAGAATCATAGTTGGTTCAGTCGCTCAAACCAGCTCCAGCACATCACATTTTTTGCTGGATGCTTCCAAGAGAACATTGTACAGTAAAAATTGCAAAGCGAAAAAAAAAAATTGCTCGAGATCCTATTCCAGCATATAGCTGCCAGCAACTGTTTGCATTAGCAAAATATATTTATGATCGTATCTAAAATAAGCAAAATATTGGTATCAATGTCTTTCCCTCAATTCACCCCGCAGCAGGGTGAATAGCCACTTCCTTTTTTTCATGTCGTGCCCGAATAATTCCCATAATCCTCAGCAATATATCTAAATATAATTTTGATGCAATTTTGTGATAAACTACTTTTAATAGTACTACTGCTATTCTCATTCAATATTTTTTCTTATTGAGCACATGTATTTTTATGCCAATGTTTAAGTCGGCAATGTCATCAATTTATGTTGAATAAATAGCCTATATTACGTAGGTTTGATGTGTTGTAACGTTACATCTTTGGGATGTCTTACTAAATAAGTGCTTTCATACAACTTCATATCAAAAAATCCTAACCATCTCTTCAAACGGTACAATATCCCACTGTGACAAATAATTTTCATTTGAAGAAGCTTTAAATTCATTTCCAGCAGCTTTAACCTGACATTAAGTCAGCAATCTGAACTTCACATTATCGGCAGCTTCCAGCTTGTCCACGCAAGTTTCCCCTGGAACTGCACTTTTCTAGTTGATTTTTTTTCGCTCTTTTTGAGTGTAAATAAAGCTTGAGAGGGAGTCCCTGTGTTGACATTTGTTCTGTAGTCACCCAACCTGGAAGGGGAGCCATTGAAAAAGAATACATTGCTAACCTTAGCTGGGCAGCCCAGCAGTACAATTTGAGATTAGGGAGTTGAAGCCCCCACCTTTCATATGGTAGGTATCATAGTTGTTGTAAAAGATGTTAAAAATAGCACAAATTTTTTTTTTTTTTCATATTCAAGCCTTTATATTTTCTAGATTATTCATAAGAGAGGGGCAGAATTAGATTCCAAAATACACAACAAATATGGGAAGCTGTATGTGCAATACCAAATCCCTGTCTTTGACATTAGGCTTTTTACAGTCCTTCAAATATGCCACCGCAAAGCTTGAAGAAAAATTTTTGAGCCACTTTAAGCACGCAGAAATATATGATAAAATAAATGAACACATTCATAAGTCCATATTCCTCAAATTAGAGTAGCAGATTTTCACCCCTGAAACACCCCTAGCTGAAACATTTTTCTAGATATAGCCTTGTGAAATCAGAAATCCTCCTCAGAAATCGCTGTTCAAAAAGGGCCAGAACTTAGTTGCAAAACTGTTTTATTGACAAAACTATTTTAAAAATAAAATTTAGCTTTAAATAGCTAAAATTTGGGATTTCTCTTATTAGGAGGTGAATACACTCGCTGCAATTTTTCTGCCAAATCTGAGATGGTGAAGTGGGAGCCATTTGGACATTTGACATGGAATGACCCATACGCTTTGAATGCCTCCTATCTAACACCAGCATCAGACTGATCAAAATTGACCTCAAAATAATTATTGATGTGTTCTTCAGCAAATTTTATAAACTCTTAAAAAAGATTTTAGAACTGCAAATAAATATCTCTTTATGCAAATGTAATGATACAGCTGCATGATCGCTTATGACAATGCGATCATACCAACGCTCTTTAATTTTTGACAAAAAAAAGTCAATTTGTGAGTTGTTGCCATGTGTACTTGAATAACAGGAGTATTAAATTCTGTTTGGGTGTAGTTCCCTCCATATTTCAACCAGATCCAAATCTTAACAAGACAACAATATTTACCTCATGTGAATGTGAGTAGAGTCAGGGTTAGTGGAGTGATCTTCTGTTGGCATTAAAGCATGATTAAAATCACCACCAATAAAGTACATACCTTGCAGGGTAGACAGAGTAAGGAAGAGATTCTGAAAAAAAGCTGGGCTATCATCATTCGGACGTGCGTATATATATATATATATATATATATATATATATACATACCAAAGAAAAAATATATACAGTATATATACAAACCAAAAACCTACGTGTGGATTTGTTCCCCTCACAATATATCTACCATACTGGTCATAAATAACATTAGAAACTTCTAACTTCTTCTAAATTTCTTTAGTTTGTGGCATGACATATTGCTTTTTGAGATCTTTTAGCCTACTTCACTTCGTCAGACAGGTTCTATTTGAGTGATTTCTTTATTTAACTGCTCTGGCAGTAATCAGGGTGTGGCTAGCCAAATTGGACTCAAAAAATGTGGTTAAGCACAGTTCATTCCTGATTTAACTGGGAGGAGGCAATTACTTTTTCACAATGGGCCAGGTTGGTTTGGATAGCTTTTTCCCCTTAATAAATGAAAACATCATTTAAAATGCATATTTTTCACACTTAAATGTTACAGATCATCAAACAAATTTTAATATTTGTTTAATGATCTGTAACATTTAAGTGTGAAAAATATGCAAAAAAGTCAGAAATCAGGAAGGGGCAAGTACTTTTTCAGGGCACTGTATCTGTGTGTTTTAAGTCTCATTTTTGCATACCTCTACATCATTTTTCATCATTTGCGGCATTGCACAGGGTCATTCCTCTCATTATCACCAGTAATCAGTATTGAATATTGTATATTTATCATTGTGATACATTATTCTGGGTTCAACTCAGTTTTAGCCTTAATTATTAGCAATATCATTACTCAAACTGGCCCTCAGCTGGATTGGGTCGAGAGCATCGACTTTATACAAAGATGGATGTAGTTTCCCCATTCACTCCCATTGACAAAAAATGGAGCCAAAATATCCCGTTTCCTGGCGCTGCCATCTTGCACATTTGGTAGTGATGAGGGGACGAGCCACGGTATTGAGATCCCGCCCATGCACCCATCCGAACACCGCCCCTGAATTTTTTACCTGGCCTGGCTGCTACGCTCTTATTGTAAGTGCCTGTAATAGCAAATACATAGAGACTGTACAGCCTATGTAAGGGCACGGACCCTCGTAACGTAGGCTCGTTAAATAAGGTAATGCAGTCTGTGCGTAAAGAGACCCCGCTGCCATCTATTTCGCAGATAGTTCTGACTACATAACCTTCCAGAAATTAGGTCTTGTCAATGAATCTTGCTTAAGAAGCTGACTAGGTAGCTAACTACATTAGCTAATGCAGATAACAGACATTTGCAATTTCTTGTCCATATAGCTGCAGTCAGTCTTCTCAACTGTAACTGTACCCCATTTTGTGAGCAGTGAGCATTTTAATGCCAACTTTTGTTGAATTTTCTAAATCACATTCCAAAGTGAAAGTGTAATTTCATTTCTGCATGTCGCTCTGCCAGCAATAGGTAAAACGGTTTTCTTCAAATTGGAATGGTAGTTTGACTTAAAATGGAACGCCCTTCTCACCAAGTAGTTTGCAAGGTGTATTTAAAATTCGCTCATCTTAATAATATCTTTTTTTTTTTTTAATATGAGTAACACAATTTCATTAATGCAATTGAATTTAACAATCGTAACTCGGTGGACTGGGAAAGCATTCCGTGACGGCAAAGTTGGTGATGCCACCTTCCTCCGCTTCTCTCAGGTGGGGTTAATATATTTTAATGAATAGTTAGTCATTGTTTAAATTTTATCCTCATTTTTACACTACGAAATGGACTCAGTCATTTTGACCTCCTCCACAGAGGCCAAGAGCATGTAAAAATACCATGGGAATATATGGAAATCGATGCCTTTTGTGACTTCTGCATAATACTTTTCACTGGGGAATTTCATGAACTGACTGAAGTGTATATCATTGTTACACCCAGTGTAGGCACAAAGAGCACAGTTTACCCTGGCAAAATATGGAATAAAATATATTTAATTTCCTTGGGAAGTGGAGTTTAGAGTATTGCCATGTGTCTGAAAGATTACATCCAGTTGGGTGATGCTGGATTTGGATTTTTTACAAGTTTTGGCCGCAATAAATCTCATAATTTCTCTGCTTTATCAAATGTTTGATTTTTTTATTTTGATACTATGGTTGCTATCACACTTGTCATTGCTGTATCAGCTCTTTCTCATCCTCCACCTTCATCTCCCTCTCTCTTCCTTTTTAATCTGCTCCAAACCATTTGCTTTCCCCTAACCTTTCCACCTGATGGATTCCTGAATAGCATTTCCCCACGGTGAATGTAGCCAAGTGGTTGTCTTTGGGTCACCCAAAAGTTAAGGCCTCCGCAGTTTTTGTTTCAATAAATATTTTTATTTAACTCATCTCAGGCCTCTCATTTACTGAGGCAGAAGTTGTATATGTGAAAGAATTCCAGAGTGAAGTTCATGGCTCCACGTGGATGTAAAGACCCTAATTATACAGTACAGGTTTTATTTACTGCCATCAAAGAAAATGAACATTAAATAAGACAACATTTCTCATGTCCTCCTCGTTCCTTGGGGAGAAGACTAGAAACACTGTTGGAATACAGAAGCTGTAGAAGTCTTGATTAACTGCTTTGTAATTTATTTTTAAATGCGTGAAATGAGAGACATTTTTTGCCAAAAAAAAGTGCAGAAAGAAGCGTATTAGGAAGGACTGGCAGAACTTAGCATCCATAAGAGAATGGGCAAATTGGGCATAAAAAGTCTGGTGCTCCGTTTGCTGTCAGCGTCGCAGAATCGCATTCGCTGGCTGAGGTGGACCAGCTGTCATTGGATCTCGGTTGTCAGGTAGGGCGGGATTTACGAAAGTCGCTCCTTTGAACTCTCCGATTGTAGACCGTTCCCTCGGCATAGTCCTTTGTATCCCTCTCATATATTTCTTCACTTTGAAAACTTTGAAGTTCTTTGTGGAAAGATTTGAGGGAAGTCGAGATTTTGTTTGTAATTGTATCAAAAGTCTCAGAGTCGACGTGTGCCTTGATTTTAGACTCCACCTGTCCGATTTTGGCAGTCGTCTTCTCTTTTTCCGTTTTGGTTTTACCAATGATCAGGAGCATTAGATCTAGGGTGCATTTATTTAGTATTTGTTCCCACTTGTGCATTAAATCTGGGTCATTCAGATGAAAAGAAGGGAGTTTTTCAGGCGAAGCCCACGAGGGATTCGCTTTTCTCTCCAGAACTCGGAGAGAGTAATGGAGTGCCAAAAAAGTCACGTCTCTCTTTTTTAAGTCCTCTAGTTCTCTAGTGAGAGCGAAAGTACATGGCTCGGGTGATTCTACTGCTTCTTAAAAAAGTGAGTAATATAATAGAGGCACCTTGCTCATCAGTAACAGAGAGAGTCTCTGAGAGCATTGCAGTAGTCGCATTATGCAACCCTGCCCTCAAACATATGTGTGGGGAACCCCCCTGATCTCTTTCAATTGGTGAAGTCTATGATGCCCACTGTCCTCCAAATCTACATGGTTGCCCCCTCCACCTACAGGTTTTTATCAATGTGGGCACTGCACCCATTGTTCCAATTCTCTTCTGTCACCCACACACAGGTAAAAAATATAAGATCAACTCATTCATAAACTGCAGCACCACTCATGTTGTTTTATATCCTCAAGTGTCCGTGTGGATTGCTTTTTGCTGGCCGAACCAAACGCTCCCTGAACCTCCGCATCGCTGAACACAAGGCGGTTATTCGTCATCAAAATATGGACTATGCAATAGCAAGACATTATGCCCGAATGAATCATGGTTCAGCTGCATCATAAAAATTTTGCGGCATCGAAAAAATAGTTCCTTCCTAGAGAGGTGGAGATATTGCGAATAAATTACTCAAAAAAGAGGCTTCCTGGATCTACACATTAAATACAGTGGAACCACGTAGATTAAATGAAGAGTTAAACCTTTCATGTTTCCTGTAAAATGTAAAATTGTAAGTTCCTTGTTCGTTGTCTTTGTGTTACATCTTGTTTTTACTGTGATTCTCTAGGTAACACCTCCTTTTAATATGGGGTCACAGTATCGGCATGTTATGGTTACCTCCCTGTTCCCTTATTTTCCAATGGGAAGTTTTTTCTCTGTGTGTAGGAGGGTATTTAGCCTGTCCCAGATTCACCATACAGGTTTGACTCGGATCAAGATGCAGTGCGTTGAAACGTCAATCTTGGCACCTTAATAAATTTTTGCTGGTGATTTGAGTGCTCCAGTTTCTTCTTTATATTCGCATTTATTGTCCTTTCTGCGAGCAACAACCTCCACTGACAGAGGGGCTGAAGCGCAAGGGGTTCCTTCATTTTATGATTTCAAAAAAATTAATTCTCGGATTTATCAGTGTCTTTTTCAATTGTTCCCAATGGCATCAGGTGACTGGCAATATCAGCTTGACCACTTGTCGGTGTATGTCTCAGCCCTGGTTCAGTATACAGTTCTTATCACACATCCATTTCTGCCCCCCGTTCTGCTTGAGTTGTCATGCGCACGCATGTGTTGCTCACATTGATGGCTTTGAACAGAACTTGTGCTCACTCTCAGATGTTTCGGACCCCTCGTTTTATGATCAGTTTGGGTTGCTGTCCAGAATTTGTCACGTACAGGCTGTAACCAGATGTGGCACTCTTGAGCTTTCATAGTCACTTGTGGCTGCCCTAAGTGGGGTCGGTCAGTGGCCGTGCCTGTGTTCCATTCTCAGATAGACTGCCGACTCATTGTTCAACGGTGACAGTGCAAATGACGCACCATCTCTCGGCGGCTGAGACCTGCCCGTAACATGCCAGTGGCTCTTTTTCTCCCTCCTGTGTCCCAAGCCTTTCCATTTTCTTGATGCAGTAGCTTTTTTCGTTCTTTTATTTTTTGTTTGCTTTATGTAGGCTATTGACCACACCCAAATGAACAAGTCTAGTGTCACAGTACACATCTCAAACAACTCAATGCTATTACTCAAGTGCTTGGCGCATTCACATGGCACATGTCAAGATTACAATACAAATCGCTTTTCAGTATTTCCACTATTGCCTCTCTGGAAAAGCAATAAAAATCAATTGATTCTTCAATTTGCCGCAAACACAGTATATACCTCACCGTTGCGTTTTTAATGGCAATACGTATTTTTGTTTTGTGGGTCAATAGTAATATGAAAAGGATCCCCAATGAATTTTGAGATGATTGCAATATTGTAAGTCAAATAACATGTCATCGACAAGGCTGACATGTAAGCATATTATCACAATTTGCATGGCTACCTTAATAAATTGTAATTGGTTTCATTTTAAGCAGTGAAAAGTATGTACAGGGCCCTTAATAATTATTGGCACCCCTGGTTAAGATGTGTTCTTTAGCTTCTAATAAATTCAGTTTTCTTCTAAATAATATAGGACCACAATGAAAAAAAGTGGAAAATCCAACCTCCAATTCAAGTGTATTTATTCAGTGGGAAAAAAATCCCACATTAAGAAATAATTATTTTACATCAAATCATGTGTGCCACAAGTATTAGCACCCCTGATGTTAATACTTTGTACAACCCCCTTTTGCCAACAAAACAGCACCTAATCTTCTACTATAATGTTTCACAAGATGGAAAAATACAGAAAGAGGGATCTTCGACCATTCCTCCTTCATCCAGCGACCTGGGTCCTCTCCTCTGCACTCTCCTCTTCAGCTCACTCCGCAGGTTTTCAATGGGGTTGAGGTCTGGGGACTGAGATGGCCATGGGAGGAGCTTGATTCTGTGTCTGGTGAACCATTTCTGTGTAGATTTGGCCACATGTTTAGGGTCATTATCTTGCTGAAAGACCCAGTGATGACCCATCTTCAGCTTTCGAGCAGAGGCCACCAGATTTTGATTTAAAATGTCCTGGAATTTCAAAGCGTTCATGATGCCATGCACCCTAACAAGGTTCCCAGGGCCTCTGGAAGAGAAACAGGCCCATATCATCACCGATCCTCCCCCATACTTCACAGTGGACATGAGGTGCTTTTCTGCATACTCATCTTCAGTGTTCCCACCAGACCCACTTCGAGTGTTTCTTGCCAAAAAGCTCTATCTTGGTCTCATCTGACCAAAGCACACGGTCCCAGTTGAAGTCCCAGTACCACTTAGCGAACTCCAGACGATTGCGTTATTGATTGTGAGTGAGAAAAGGTTTTTTCCATGCATGCCTCCCAAACAGCTTGTTGGCATGTTGATAGCGCCTGATGGTCGTTTTGGAGACTTTTTGACCCCAAGATGCTACCAGTTGTTGCAATTTTTTAACAGTGAGCTTTGGAGAACATTTTATTTCTCTTACCATCATCCTCACTGTGCGTGGTGGCAAAATAACCTTGCGTCCTCGTCCAAGCTTGTTTACCACTGTTCCAGTTGTTTTAAACTTCTTAATGATTCCTCTGACAGTAGATATGGGCAGGTGCAGGCGAATGGCTATTTTCTTGTAGCCATTGCCTGACTTGTGAAGGTCGATACACATCTGCCTTACTTGAATGGTGTGTTCCTTTGTCTTTCTCATGTTGAAGAGTGGATAAGAGAAATGGCCTCTGCGTCACATCATATTTATACCCCAGGGAAACAGAAAGTGATGAATTACTAATTAAATGTTCCTAGATACTCTGATCAACTTTGTAAACTACTGTAGAAATGACAGAAATACTTCAATTACATTTATTTCCAAGGAATTGTTTGGGGTGCCAATAATTGTGGAATAGGTGATTTTATGAAAAATAATTCTTTCTTAGTCAGGGATTTTTTTCCCCCTTAAATTTCACTTGAGGTGAAGGTTAGATTTTTCTACCATTTTCAGTGTGAGAGTATGCTTCTGCAATAAAAATTGAATTTATTTTAAGGCTTTTAACACATCTTTACCAGGGGTGCCAATAATTATGGAGGGCGCTGTATCCAATGTGGAAAACACGCCCTGAATCAAATTGATCTCTAAATAAATGTGACACAAGGGTTCGCCACTAACATGACAATATACCCCGCCGCCTCAATTTTATGTGTCCGTACGGACATACGAAGCACAATGCTGAATCCCCCACTTCATGCTAATTGCGCGGCGGGGGATAATAAAAAGCGGTCTTAACATTTTCTTTAAATGGCTTTGCATTGACCTACTGTAAGCCAACGGCGGGTAAATATCCACAAATCTTCCAGCCTCGTGAGCGAGTCAGTTCAGTTGCGCTGAATAATAATGCAGTAATACAGTTACTCTCAATAAATGAGTGAATCAGTTATTTGATTGCTAATTAAGAAAAGTAAATGGGACCAGGCTGAGAGCAATCATTTGGAAAAAGGTGAAGATTTTGCCTCACCTAAATAGCCTTAGTGTTTGACATTGAGGAAAAAGATGGGATGGCAGCTGGATTGCAGCTGTTGGAGGTATTATGGTCAGGGACAGACTTTGTGGAAAATTAAACTGGTTTTGGTTCTTTGAAAATACATTGTATTTCTACAACAGTACATGAGAGAACAGTACATGCATCTTATATCCAGTATTGGTATGTGGCTAGATAGAAAGCAAACATGATAATTCCATCATCTATTTGCACAAAGGCATAATCGTCATTCACATAAATCTCCTGCCACTTCCAGCACAGATGCTCTTAGGACCATGATCTCTATCAACGCAAAAGGCGCTCAAGACTTAGCTTCTCAGGGTCCTTCCTGGGTGTCATATGGGTGTTGTGTTCAATGTCATTGTTTAGCGGGGCAGCAAGAGAACAAGAGTACACACCGAGTCTCTGTTAACACTCGAAGAGCAGATTATTGTCTCATTGTAATATTAACATCCCATAAAATCAATATTTCCTGACACCACTGGATTTGATACTCTCATGCAGTGGTCATCAACGTCGTTCCTGGGGACTCACTGTATATGCTGGCTTCTGTTCCAACCACAACTGTAATCACAGAATTTTAACAAGCTATTAATGTCTTAGTTGTTTTTCATGTTCAGCCTTGTTACTGTCTTTGGCCAAATGTTACATAGAAAGATCCTTACATGCTATGAAGAATAAAATAGTGGTTTTATTTCTATGCTGCAAGAAATTTCAAGCATTATAACATTTCAAACAGATCAAACTGGACACTGAGGAATCCCAGAACAGGCTGCTGGACTCAACTGTTTTAAGTTATTAAAAAAAATTTTCTGGGCCCGGTTGTTCAAAGCTTTGTTAATTTAATAGCTGGTAGCGCTAAACACCTGACATTATGACGACTCTCTAAATAAGACTCTTGCAAATGCTCTTCACTACTGCAAATAATCAAGGGGAAACCTACAAAATGCATCAAAAACATACAAACATCTGTGCTTTCATTCAGAGATATAGATCCTGTGGTTTAAGCTTAATCACTGGTTAAAGTTAACAAAGCATTGAACAGCCGGGCCGGTGAACTTAATTAGACCAAAATAACACAAAACTGGTTTGACTTTTTATCATTTGCATGTTGAATAAATTTGTCATGATGTGCCAATTAGTTTTCACCAATTAGGAACCAACTTCATCTTTAATGTGATTGGTTAAATTGTTTTCTCTCATTTTATGCTGTTATTTCCAATGCATGGCAATGTGGGTATGGCATTTTTTAAATTCTTGATGGCAAACATAGCTATTTCTGTTATCTTGTGAGTTAAGAGGGCAAATAACTGCTCTAAATATTAAATACACTTAATTAAGATAAATTCACAGCTTGTTAAAATCCTGCGATTGCAACTGTGGTTGAGACAAAAGCCAGCATACACAGTGGGTCCCCAGAAGCAACTTTGAAGACCACTGCTCTAAAGGACGAGAGGGCAGGACTGGGAATAACTCTAACCATGGAGTATCCAAAAAAAAGAAATCTTGAGAGAGAGAGAGAGTTTGGTCAGGTTCTTAACATTTGAGAGAAGCAACAATGAGGGTCAGTATCATTGAAGATTACAGAAGATAAATAAAACCTAATCGCAACAATTAGTATATTTTTAATTTATCAGCTCCCTTTTACCCAGTTGACATTGTAAGAGTCTGTCAATAACATCATTTAATTATTGATAAGTTATTACATTATTGACTTATTACATTAAGAATGGAAAAATATTACATCATTGGCAATAATTACATTAATGGTAGTAATTGCATCAATGGGTTCTACAAACCCTGATAACATGAAGACCTTTCTATGAAAAGCCTTTTTCAGAGGTCTCAGAATTGAGCTTTTCCTGTAGCATATTGTGCAGTTCTTCCGGGACATGCATTTGAGTCACGACAGAAAAACTTTGATTTTGAACTCTTGCCCACCTGGGTGTGGAGAAACAGGATTTAGACTGCCTGATATTAATTAGCTCCAGATATGGATCTTCAAGGGTCCATTTCCAAAGCCCTCTAACCAAAGTGCCATAGAAATGTCAAAAAAACCTGCCAATTACCAGTGAACTCAGACAAATGTCAGTGAGTAATCTGTTTTGGACATGACCTAGGTCTTCAGCATGCTGCCTGCCCACCACTGTCCAACTGAATACTCAAAAAAAAAAAATCTACATTTCAGTAACCACCACTTTGCTGTGACTGTTTCAGAAGCTGAGAGAATCCTGAAGTCAAAATATTTGCCAAAGCATGGGTTCTCTGCTTTTAAAAAGCTGCAGCAGCGGTTGCTATTTCATTGCGAGTCTAGAAACTTGGTCCTCGCAAATGACAACAGTGGAGGTAACAAATGTAAGTCCTTAAGAGGGCAATATAAAATTAACCAGAGCGTTTCCATGACTACAGTAGTAAACAAACAGGGGTCAACTTTCTTTTGTTTCATGCAATAGCGCCTGCCGGCTGCAACATTCAGATTGCAAGGCGTTGCATTATGATTTTCAGGTGGCACACTCGGGCACCTTGTAGGTACATGTGAGATTTGTCTTGCATTGCTTGAAGTGTGTGTCTGAGAACGTGGACCATATTTCTAACCCTAAATACCTGAAGATACCTGAAGGAGACAGAGAAATAATCACATCAGCTGGTACCCATACACACAAGAGATGTGGAGAGATGTTGCAACTTGAAATAGTATACTGTATAACTTTGGTGAAACAGCTTTTATTTCAGCATGGACTGGGTTCAAAATGGATTCACTCACAGAGAACAAAGCATCTCATCCAAGAATTGTGCCTTATCGTGGTGGAGGAGTTTGCGTGCCTCAAAGATCTTGGGAGCTGTGTTGCCTGGAGCATTTGCTCCTGGTAGGATTTCCAATGGCAAATTGGTCCCAGGTGAAGGGCCAGACAAAATTCGAATCTGTAGCCTCCTGTGACACAGCCCTCCAAAGTCGAGAGAACCTAGCTCCACATAGGGACACCAGGGCCTCTCCTACAGCAGGATTTGGGAGGGGAGCTCTTAGGCGAGCACCTGGAGGCTGGGTTAGCCCAAAAAGGCTTCGGGGAGCCATCTCTTTATTAACCCACAACCTGCAAGGAGTCGAAGTCGGGTGTATTGTGGACTAGGTGGCAGACGGGGCAGAGACCCTGGCGTTCCGAGCCCAAGTTATGGCAACTGACTCTTGGGACATGGAAAGTCACCAAACTAGCGGGGAAGGAGCCAGAGCTTAGGTGTTGTGTTGAAGGTTGAGTGGTACCGGCTAGATATATCAGACTAACCTCTACTCACAGCTCTGGCTTTGGAACTAAGCTCCTTGTTGGGGTTGGACTCTCCTTTTCAGGAGTTCCACAAGGTAAGAGGCAGCAGGTAGGCTGGGGCATCCTTCCATCCCCTCAGCTGAGTTCTGCTGCATTGGTTTCACACTAGTGAATGAGAGGGTTTTCGCAATCCATCTCAATCGGATTTAGTCCGTACTTGGTTTTGGAGTGGCCCAATCAATCATTTTCTTTTTTTTTTTTAAGTCATTCAGAGGTGGACTTGCTGATGAGTTTCGGATCATTGTCCTACTGCATAACCCAAGTGCGCTTGAGCTACTGGTCACGGACTGATGGTCGGACATTCTTCTTCAGGATTTTCTGGTAAGGAGCAGAACTCATGGTTCCATCAATTGCGGCAAGTGGTCCAGGTCCTGAAACAGCAAAGCTGCCCCAGACCATCAGAGCACCACCACCATGTTTGACTGGTGGTATGAGGTCCTTTTTATGAAATACTGTGTTAGTTTTAACCAGATGTAACAGGATTCAGACCTTTCAAAAAGTTCAACTTTTATGTTAGTCCACTGAATATTTTCCCAAAAGTCTTGGGGATCATCAAGACGCTTTTTGAGTACTGTGATATTAGCCTTTGCGTTTGTTTTGGTCAGCAGTGGCTTTCACCTTGGAATATGGATGCCCATTTTTGCCCTGACTCTTTCTTATTGTTGAATCATGAACACTAACTTTAACTGAGGCAAGTGAGGCCTGCAGTTCTTTAGATATTCTGGGTTCTTTTGTGACCTCCGGAATGAGTCTTGGGGCACTCTTGCAGTAATTTTGGTAGACTGGCCACTCCTGGCAAGGTTCACCACTGATGCAAGTTTTCTCCATTTGTGGATAATGGCTCTCTTTATGGTTCACTGGAGTCCCAAAGCCTAAGAAATGGCTTTGTAACCCTTTCCAGACTGATAGATGTTAATGATTTTGTTTCTCATCTGTACTTGAATTTCTTTAGATCGTGGCATGATTAATTGCTTTTTGAGATATTTAGCCTACTTCACTTTGTCAGACAGGTTCTATAGAAGTTATTCTTGATTCAACAGGTCTGGCAGTATTGGGGCTGCCGAGGCACCCAACGGGCGTCGGAGGCACGTCTGGCAATTTATGGTTTTTTGAGGCCTATTTGACTGTATATGGCCCAATTTAAGGAAAAAACTGCTCAAAAAAATAAATGGAACACTTAAAAAACACAATATAACTCCAAGTGTTCCCTTTATGTTTTTGAGCAGTATATATATACTTAGGTCGCACGGGTTCAAAGAGCAAAGTTGGCTCTCTGGCTTTATTCGATTACAGGTAAGGAGCACGCGCCAAAAACTGCAAGGCAGGGAATAACCCATATACCTGAATACTAGCCAATCCACGTTACAGGCGATATTCACGTGATCTCAGGATACGTCGTAACGGGTAAATATGGTAGTTGGAAACACATGATTGTATTTGGGGTTATGCTAATGCAGGGCTCTCAAGTCCGAAGGAATGAGCGTGATGGTCGCTCATTTCAGTCAGATGTCACGCACTAACACCACACATAGTATTTCTCACGCAAAAAAAAATTTTTAAAACAAAAACAATTTCCAACAGTAGGCCTATATGTGCAGCAGCACTGCTATAACTGTGGAAACTGGCAGGAATCAAACACGTCCCCTTTCGAGTTCTCAGTGGCACCTTTCCACCTGCCAGTCAAGGAAAGAGGCTACATAATTGAGAATCAGATAATAGTACTATCGTATCTGGGTAAGATTTACAACTAATGAAAAAAAACACAGTTGTCCTGGAATTATTTACGAGACCCTGCATACAACTATGTGCTGAAAGCTGCATTATTCATTCACTAACGGGGGAAAACGGGAGTATCATGCACCCCTCCCCCGGAGAAAATCTCATTCTAGCTTGCATTCAAAACGTGAGAGCTCTGATAATGACAGAATCTCCGATACCAATTGACGTGGTTGCATGAGTCTGGAGAAATAAATGAACCTACATCTGACCCCCCCCCCGTTCTTTCCCAAACAATCTTGTGTCAAGATGCGCGCGATTGTTTTGACAGTCAGTCATTCAGATGCAATATGTCAGTCACCATTTCAATTTATCACTCCTGGCTTATTACAAGGGAAACACAATTACTGTCTCTGCATTACTCCAACAGATTTCCCTTCCAACATACTACATGAATGGTGCATGAACATGCAATTCCAGAATTGTTTGTGCACTGTGGTGGGACAACCATTTCAGACGATGCGCTAATTTTTTTTATAATTTAACTGCACAGTCCACAGTGCAGTCTATTTAGATCACATCCAAATCCACTTTTGCTAGTTTAATGGAAGACGGGCAGGCAGGCAACTGGACCTAAGCACAGATTGCAGTAAGATGGTTAAAAACAGGGTTATTATGGGCAAAATCAAGGTCAGCCAGTCCAGGACAGTAACAGGCAGGCAACATGAAGCACAAGAAGGGTAATTCAAATCATGGTCACAATATAAGACGAGGGTCAAATACCACATGGTGAAAATGCCAATAAGGGGATTAGACAAAGTCATATATAGAAAAAACAAACTGAAGTCAAAACCAGGAGATCACAATATAATAGGGAGAAAGCAAACTTGAGAGCTGTGGACAAAAACAGATCAGAGCAAGAGGGCTTTCAGAGAGCACTTACCCCTGCCAGCAGGTTTTGATCCACTACGTATAATCCACATTGGTCTGGAAATGTAACCTTCTCTTCCCATTTATTCAGTCCAACTTCCCATAAAATTTCATTGTAATCCCTTGAGTAGCTTTTTATACGCCCACTTCACCACATGGACGTATATTATGATCACCCCTGTCCGTCCATCCATACTTGCATCCACCCACAATTTATTCTCACTGTACAGACTAAAATTTTTGTAGGATTCTTTTCACTTTTGTTGTGTGGTTCAATGGTGATATGATCCAAATTGATTTTAGTGATGATTGCGTGACAGTTGAAAGGTCCTGTCACTAGAAATGCCTCCTAATAAGTATGCGCCCTGGCTTCCTTGCGAAGTAGCCTGACTCTTTGGCAATGTGGTCAGTGCGTTTGACTCTTAACCGGGAGTCAATTCCTGCCCAGGCGCACCTTTTGCCTGCCACAATTGGGAAATGTCTCAAGGAGTTGTGTCACTGAATTTAGCACATCCCTATACATGACTTACATATAGGTTTCTCACTCTACAGGGTACAGTTTTTATGTGCCCACTCCACCAGATGGGCATGTACTACCATCGCCCCTGTCCGCCCTTCGGTCTGTCTGTCACTCCATTGACAATTTATTGTTTTCGCTCTCCAGACTACAGTTTTTTGTTGGATTCTTTCATTTTTGTTTTGCGCGTCAATGGTGATATGATGAGGATCCCTATTGATTTTGGAAATGATCTGGACATTTTTGGTCAAATAACATGTCATCAACAAGACTGCAATGCCGCCATATCTTAAGTAATTCAGCTGACAAACAAACACATGCTTGTGATTATGATACATCCTGGCGGAGGTAATCAGGAATATAAACACTGGGAAATACAAGGCTAATAAGCGTATAGGAATAGGGCAACAAACTTGCAAAGAACGACGACAAATTGAGGATATGTATATTAAAATTCAAAATGAGCAGCTCATGCAGGAAAGGCATGGTTATTGCAAAACACATCTCTTAACGTTTTTCCTCCCCCACAACATAAAAATCAAAAGTGATTGATGGAATTGAAAGTGAAAAAGTTAATTAGCTACATCTTCTGAGCCCAGTGTTTTTCATTAACTTATCTCAGTACAATGGTAACAATGATTGATTTTACAGCTTTTAATACAGTTTAATGGGAATCATGATGAATTTTGTTGAAACGTCTCTAAATTAAACACACCATGTTGCAAAGCTTGCTGAATAGCTACCAAAATGATTACTAAGACAAGTTCCAAATAGGGCCCTAATGACAACTGGACCTCTTAAATGTCTGAATTTTTTGTGTTTGCCTGATATGAAATCTTTTTTGTGAATAGTTATTAACATAGATCTGCAGTTCAGGTTTTTGATGCAACAGTAAATGTTTAACACTGGAGTAGTTAAAAAAAGTGGTAATGATATTTTCAAAATTAGATTCCTATTCCTAAACAGTTCTGCTCACAAATCAGTTAAAATCCTTTGCTTTCTTGTGCTTGTATGATGAGACTGAAGAGGACAACAAGATAAACTTATTAAGAGATGTCATTACTTTTCCAGAAGACATTTCTGTGTCCTCTGTCAATCCTCCTACTACTACTGAAACTACTGCATTTATACAGCCTACTGTAAAAAAGGAACTCATCGCAATCATTTTTAGTCTGTACTGTGCCGACAGGTGGGAAGGGGGATGGGGGGTGCGTGAATTGTTTGGGAGTAGGAAAGGGAAGGGTTGCAGTTTTTGACCTCTACCTGTGTGATGCACAACAATGAGCTTGAGTCAGAACCCGTATCACACTCAAGCTGATGTGGAGAGGAAATAACAGTGCTAATTGATCCATTTACACTCAGGGAAGCACTGAGCATATTAAAGCCTAATTTTTACGCTGGGATCTAACAACCCTACTCTATGTACTTCCTTTTTAGCTGTCGTGTTCTCCTACTGTTTCACACTTCCTCACTCTTTTAGACTCCAGCTGTGCCCTTTCACTCATTGTCTCACACAGTCATTTGGCTCCCTCTCTCCAGCACACACACATACACACCAACACACAGGTGAGTCATTCAGCAGTTGTTCAGCACCTTATCCTACATGATCTCTGTGTATCTCATGATTGTCATTATTACCCCGCCCCACCCGAAAGACGAATGGATGGATATTCTGATGACTATATCCCCCCGCTTTAAATGTGGCCAGATATTAATAAAAAGGTCTACGCTGTCACATTTGCGAGCAAAGGGTATATCAGTGTAAGCCCCCAAGCATAGGCTCCCCAAAAAGAGAGTCTGTCTACAGTATTGCCCCAGATAGCATGGAAGAGTATGTAATGTGAATATAGGCCACTAGATGGCAGCATTTACCTTTTTTTTGTTAAGCTCAGACTGGAGCTATGTTTGGACATGTTTTAGACATGTCTGGGGCAAGTCCCAGAAAATAAAAAAAGAGGTCTAAATGTGGGTGGGGTCTGCAAAAGAGTATATAAGCAGTAGAATTGAGACAGTAAGGTAATAGGAGAAATTGCAAGGAGAAGGATACATGTGACGAGACCTGTCATTCTGTTCAAGACCTGTGAAGTTTGTTTTGTGGATTTTTGCCTGTGTTAGAGCATTTGACTCGCCCAGGACATCACCGAGGGACCCAACCAAAAAGCGACTGTAAATATTACTGTTTTTGTTGTAAATCAATCTTGGTCTGTGGATTAGTTTAGTCGTTATGGTCTTTGTTAAAAATGAAATGTGTTTAAGTTTTAAAACGGTGTCTGTCATCTCTTGCTGTTGCTGTTGTGTTGTAAGTGTAATAACAAATTGGGGCCATAACAAATTGGGGGCTCGTCTGGGATAGAACATTGTGAGAGTCATTTATTGAAAATCTAACATTTCAAATTGTAAAATTCAGTGGTGGTTTTTCACGGAGGCCAAGGGAAGCCTGGCTTCCCCAAAAATTATTGCAAGAAAGAAAAATTATAAATAAGCTTCACCACAATGTATTTTATATTGTTGTCATTTCCTCGTCAAAACACTACATCAGCGCACTTCTGCTTTGGCTGAGCGTGAGGAGCAAAACAGCGCCCCTCCTGTCAAGCTCTCATTGTGTATTACACTTCGTGTCTCCTGCCCTCTACCCTGTATGTCAGTTCGGAGGCCAGCTTCACCTGGCCTTCCTTAGAAAAAAAAACAGCCCGTATTAGCCAATCAGATTGAAGCAAGGCTCGTCGCTTAATGGTCGATGCATCATAAAAAAAAATATGGGGGAGGCCAGATCAAATCTGGCTTCCAAGTTGTTCCAACCAATCACTAACTGTTACGAAAAATACACACACTGATTCAACTGTCCCGCCAGGCGCCAGCTAGCCCACACAGAGAGTATTGGCATTAAAGTCAGAGAATGGAAGGCGACAGGGAACTTGACTTTCTTTTAAAAACTGAATTTACAAAACTTCCTTTTGAGGTTCAGCTTAAAGTCAAGCGGGACGGTAGGCTACTCCAAAACTCAGATTAACTAAGGGGAGAGCTGATGGGAAAGTTAGCTCTTTTTCTGAAGCTAACTATGCTAGGAACGAGTGGCTAACAGGAAGTGCCAAGCTTAATCGGCTTTTCTGCTGGCCATGTCTCCTATTTGACCGGTCTACTGGCTCCTTGAACAACCCCTGGAGCACCACAGGATTCGTGGATCTTGCCAGCCTCGCGCGGGCCATGGAGAGGCATTCAAAGTCCCAAGGCCATATAACATCTGAACTCAAACGTAAACTTTTCGGACAAGTAAGGATTAATGAAGCACTGGATCAAGCGGCTGCAATAAGTGTAATGAGGCACAATCAACAGATGGACAAAAACCGTGCCATTTTTAAGAAACTGATTGCTGCTGTATTGTATCTCAGAGGCCAGGAGCAGGCATTCCGGGGCCACGGTGAATCGGCCAGCAGCTCCGGCAACAAGGGGAACTTCATGGAGCTTGTGCAGACTTTTGCTGAATTTGACACCACCGCGGTGGAGCATTTATCATCAACAACTGCATTTACCGGTATGTCAAAGACAATTCAGAATGACAAAATCGAAAGCACTGCTCATGTCATCCAAGAAGAAATAGTTAAAAAAATAAATTCAGCACCATTCATAGCAATTGAGGTGGTCGATACCACAGACATATCGTGCAAGTGCCAGCTGACAGTCATAGTCCGCTACGTTAATGAAAGCGGCATTATATACTCAGCAACAAAAGTTTCTGTGACACCAATATTGTTAATTATTTTTCATAACCCAATTATGAAATTGTCATACATGGTGATATCAGACTGAAACAGTACACGTAAACACAACATTGAAATGGAAATCATGAAAATGCGAGAAAATGACTTTGCACGTGAAAATGTGCGTAAATCATGCTTGTGGATGGCAATAAAAGAGGAGGATTTTTGGAATGTTCACATTGTGCCTGATGAACGACGGAAGCATCACTTATCGAAAACACAGCCATTTCGGATCAGGAACTCTACCCTCTAAATGCCAAGACTGTCTGAAAATGATTGGTGGAGGGCCATTGGGATGATTGAATCCGGAACCTCGCAGAGGGAAGTTGCTCATCGCCTGAATGTCCACCGAAACACCATTTGGAACTTATGGCAGCGTCATCAGCAGACAAGACATGTCAGAGACCGTCCTCGCAGCGGCCGTCCACGAGTAACCACTCCCAGACAGGACAACTGGATTCGAACAACCCATCTCCGAAATCGATTCCAACCTGCAACCATAACTGCAAGAACGATACCTGGTTTGAGGCGACTGTCTGCACAGACAATCCGTCGCCGTCTCCGTCATTTTGGCATTGTCCCACGTCGGCCAGCAAGACGTCCAATACTCACAGTACAACACCGACGACTGCGTCTACAGTGGGCACAACAACATCGACGGTGGATCCAACGTCAGTGGGATCTTGTACTCTTCACTGATGAATCAAGATTCATGCTTAACCGATGTGATGGTCGTTTACTTGTATACCTTCGACGTGGAGAACGTTATGCCAACAACTGTGTTCAGGAATTTGATTGTTTTGGAGGTGGTAGTGTCATGATTTGGGGAGGGATCACGGCTAGAAACAGAACAGATTTGCTTGTTATTGATGGAAATCTGACAGGTCAAAGATACCGCGATGAAGTGCTACGGCCATTGGTGGTACCGTTTTTGATGCAACATGGTCCCGGAATAACGCTGCAACATGATAACGCCAGACCACATGTTGCAAGGATTGTACAGCAGTATCTGATGCAACAACATGTCAATGTCTGCCATGGCCAGCCAGATCCCCAGACATGTTCCCAATCGAGCATCTTTGGGACGAGATGGATCGACGTTTGCGGCGGTTGGATAACCCGCCAGCTACACTCCAGGAATTGCGACAACGTCTACGTCAGATTTGGAATGACATCCCACAGCAATTTCTGGCACATCTGATTCGGTCTATGCGCCGGAGATGCGTTGCTTGCATCATGGCACGAGGAAGTCACACCCGGTATTGAAGTGTGAAGGTCACAATTGGTTAGACGTCAGACAAGTGCTTCATGACGCATGAAAATGACATTTTTCATTTTGAGTGACGTTGGCACTGAAAAGTCAGTGTTTCTCCTGTTAAATAAACATATTGATTGCATTGAGATCTTTGCGTGTCATTTATAACATACACATAAATGGTGTCACAGAAACTTTTGTTGCTGAGTATATGTGAGTGGTTTCTTGGTTTTCATGACATTAGTCTCGAGAGAGATGCTGAAACCATTGCTGCAGTGGTGATGAGGACAATTATAAACTACAATCCCGAGACAAAGCTGATTTGTCAAACTTATGATGGAGCCAGCTGTATGAGTGGCCAGAGAGGAGGCGTTCAGGTGCTCATAAAAGCAAAATGTCAGTACGCATTGTTTATTCATTGCTATGCACACAAACTTAATTTAGTGTTTGCTCAGGGGACAAGCAATATTCAGGAATCAAGACTTTTTCTTGCTTCTCTCGACTGTTTCCACAACTTCTTCAGCCGCTCACCTAAGCGCACTGCACTGCAGTGCATCCAGTGCATGAGGGCTGAGGATCATTGATCATTGCTTTTGATCGGATCACAACTGAACCTGGTTGGGACAAGGATGCAATAGCACAGGGCTCGGCATTGAGACAGAAGCTGGATGACTTTGATTTCATGTTCATGCTTGGACTTTTCTAAACGATTTTTGGTCTGACTGAACCCCTTTTCCAGGTGCTTCAGTGCAAAGCGTTGGACATTAGAAAATGTGATGATAGAGTTCGTGGCACTTTGAATGCTTTAAAAGCAATCCGGAGCACCGAAACTTTCAAAAGGCTGTACAAGGAGACGGTACAGGCTGTTGGGATGCCAAACCAGCTGCGACGCAAGCAGCGCCGCCGAGCCTGGGCGGATTTTGAGCTGGGAGTCACTCCGTATGGGGATCATGAGGACACAGGCCCTGTGGATGCCTACCGACGCTCCTTTTTCCAGTTGCTTGATGGTATTGTGCAGCATATGACACACAGATTTCAGGACATGAAGAATCTAAGTTTTTTTTTGTGTCCTGGATAACACGTAATTTAAGACGTTTTCCCAGCCTGCAGGATTCCCGGGGGTTGAGATCTCTCAATTGGTTAAAACCTCCCCAGTTTTTGATGAACTGAGACTCAGAAACGAGCTGCAAGTCATCTATGCAGATACCCTCTTTCACAAGCCACCAGCTGAGCTCCTGAAGATGCTCATAAAAGATGAACTGACCACTGCCTTATCCGAAGTTTGCAAGCTGCTGAGGCTGATGCTTACCATACCTGTATCAAGCACGTCTGCAGAGAGGTCATTTTCCTGCTTGAAAAGGATCAAAACCTACTTGAGAAACAGCTGTGGACAAGACAGACTGGGACATTTGGTCAAAATATCGATGGAGTCTTCTGTAACACAAGACCTCAAGTCCCGTGGGGAGCTATGTGACAGAATCACGACACGTTTTGCCACGATGAAGGATAGGAGAATGCAATTACTCTACAAGTAGAGGTGAGTTAAATTTAGCATTTTCTGACAAATGGGCAGCTATGTCCCTATACCTGTCTGGCTTCAGCACCGCGGACAGCACCATGGCCCGCCGTGGCCTTTTTGATGATCGCTATGAGTTTAACTTTCTTCTGTAATAAAGCTACGGGACGTTTACCAGCTTTGCATGGGCTTTCTCTAACTTATCGCACACTACTGTGTGCCAGAGCCATGAGCACGCGCACTGCCCGAAGCACGCATCCACAGCTCGCCCTCGCGCTTTCACTCTCACGCACGCTGTCCTTTTTTTTAACCTCTTTTTTCTCTAAAATGAATGAGAAGTCGTTAGAATGAAGGTACTCTAACAGTAGGCTAATGTGTTTGCATGAAAATAACACGTAAACACTGAATTAAAATCGTTGTTCATTCTGGCTTCCTCGGAAATTTTTGTCACAGGCCGCCACTGGTAAAATTGTTTTTGTGAATTTTCCTAGATATATATTGACAACAGCAATGGATGATTTCTTGGCATCACCAACCGTAGGGGTTTTGAAGTCTTTTAAAAAGACCGAGATGTTGGAAATATGGAGACATTTGGAGCTGACAGAGGTAAAACCACCCATGCGAAAACCAAGACTGGCTAGAGAGATAGTTGAATATCACATTGATGAAAATGTGTTTGCACCAGGAGATCTGGAACAGTTTCCAGTGGAAAATCCAAATATAGAAATCGAACTTAAATTAAAAATGCTAGAGATTGAAAGGGAGGAAAAAGAAAAACAAAGGCAGTTTGAGTCAGAAAAATTAGCAAGAGAAGAGAAAAAAGAAAGGGAACAAAGAGTTTGAGTTAGAAAAATTAGCAAGAGAAGAGAAAAAAGAAAGGGAGGAAAAAGAAAAACAAAGAGAATTTGAGTTAGAAAAATTTGCAAGACAGAGAGATTTTGAATTAGAGAAATTCGATAGAGAAGAAAGACTCCAAATGGAGCAACTAAAAAATAAAATTCAAACTGAAAATAAATTTCAGGCTAGCCATGAGGTAAAACTGGTGCTCCATTTTCGGAAAAGGACGTAGACAACTATTTCCAGTGTTTTGAAAAAGTAGCTAAAAGTTGTCAGTGGCCAAAAGAACACTGGCCTCTGCTGTTGCAAACTGTCCTCAAGGGTAAAGCTCAACAAGCCTATTCGGCTTTGTCTGCAGATGATTCCTCTGATTATGAGGTTGTCAAAAAGGTTATTTTGAGAGCTTATGAGTTGGTTCCAGAGGCTTACCGACAGAAATTCAGAGGTCTGAAGAAATCTGAAAATCAGACTTATGTGGAATTTGCTAATGAGAAGAAGGTTTGCTTTGAGCGCTGGTGTACTTCTATGGAGGTCAAGGATGATTTCAACTCACTAAAAGAGATGGTGTTAGTTGAAGAATTCAAGAACTGTGTTAAGGATGATATTAAGAGCGACCTTAATGAGAAGCAAGCACTGAATTTGCAATCAGCTGCCAAATTTGCAGACGAATATGTTCTCACACATAAGTCCAAATTTCAGTCTAGCAGTAAAAATAGATGGTTCCAATTTCTGAAAAAAGGGAACGGTGATACCCAAGATTCCTCACCCAAAGACAAAGATAAATCTGGTGATGGTGCTCAGAAATCCAGTAACAGGTCTGATCAAAGTGTGAAAGCTGACAGTGACAAAAGTGGTGTAGTTTGCAGTTATTGCAAGAAATCTGGTCATGTTACAACTAACTGTTGGTTCCTTACAGCTAAGAAAGAAAAGAATACCAAACCAAATGCCTTTGTGAAAACAAGGTTAGAAACCCCTGTAGTAGATAACCAATCTGCTAAATTGCCTGCTTCTTGTGGGGCTAAAAAGCCTGATACTGCTGACTTTGTGAGGGAGGAATTTCTTTCATTTGTGTCAGAGGGATTTGTGGCTCTGAATGAGCATACTACTCCTGTCCCCATATATATCCTAAGGCATACCAGAGCTTCTCAGTCACTTTTGTCGATGAACTCCTTGGAGTTATGTGATGAGACCGCTTCTGGGGATTTCATACTTGTACAGGGTATTGAAGGGAGGACTGTGTCTGCACCCCTGCGCTCTATATTTTTGAAGTCAAATTTAGTTACAGGACAGGTAAAGGTGGGACTTATGTCAAGTCTACCTATCAAGGGTGTTTCTCTGTTGCTAGGCAATGACCTTGCTGGGGGCAATGTAGTTCCCCCTGTACATCTTACTTCACAGCCGAGCACTGAAGATGGGGATGAGGACCCATCTCTGTATCCTTCTTGCGCAGTGACTCGTGCTATGGCCAAGAAGGCTCAAGAAGTAGATGATGTGGTGCCGTCCAGCACATTGAATTGTCAGGACTCAGGTGGTTCGCCTCATGACTCTGATCGGCCTACTATGGTTTCTCCGTTTGAGGACTTATCAGATACTTTTATCAGTTCTCTGTTGAGCCAGCCAGATGGGTCTGGTGATTCTGATGTGTCTGGAGACTTGTCTCTGTCCAGAAAGCGGTTGATTGAGGAGCAAACTAATGATCCTGAAATTTGTGTACTAAAGAGGAGAGCCCTTCCTGATAAAGAAATAGACGCAGTTCCAGTTGGGTTTTATCTCAATGATGGTGTGTTGCTGTGGAAGTGGCACCCTCCTAATATCCCTGCCAATGCAGATTGGGCAGTGGTCAAGCAAATAATTGTTCCGAAGGTCTACAGGAATGAGATCTTTACAATGGCTCATAGTTTACCTTTAGGAGGTCATCTTGGTGTTAACAAGACTGTTGATAAGATCATGAAACACTTCTTCTGCCCTGGGCTGGGGAAAGATGTTTCCAACTTTTGCAAAACCTGTCACACTGGTCAGGTAGTTGGAAAACACCAGTTAAACCCACCTGTAGCTCCATTGCAGCCTATTCCAGCATTTGGGGAGCCGTTCTCCAAGGTCATTGTTGATTGTGTTGGTCCATTACCCAAGACTAGATCCGGAAATCAGTACTTGTTGACAATCATGTGTGCATCTACCAGATTCCCTGAAGCCATACCTCTACGCAACATCAAGGCAACTGCAATCTCAAAGGCTTTGATAAAGTTCTTCACGTTTTTTGGCCTTCCCAGGGAAATTCAGTCAGACCAAGGTAGCAATTTCACTTCCGGATTGTTTCAGCAGGTTGTGTATGAACTAGGTGCTAAGCAGATTCTTTCTAGTGCCTATCATCCAGAAAGTCAGGGTGCCTTAGAGCGGTTTCATTCCACTCTCAAGACAATGATGAGGACTTATTGTTATGACCATGAGAAAGACTGGGATGAAGGTGTTCATTTGCTGTTGTTTGCAGCTGGAGAAGCAGTGCAGGAGTCTACTGGATTCAGTCCATTTGAGCTAGTGTTTGGCCATGACGTGAGAGGACCTTTGCTATTGTTGAGTGAACAATGGCAAGAGAAAGAAACGCATATCAGTCTTTTAGACTATGTTAGCAAGTTCAAAGAAAGACTGCGTACAGTTTGTGACCTAGCAAAAGAGAACTTAAAATCAAGTCAGGGAAAAATGAAAACTTGGTATGATCATAAGGCTAGAAGCCGTGAGTTTAAACAAGGAGGTATGGTTCTTGTAGTGTTTCCCTTGCAGTCCAATCCATTGCAGGCTAGATTTCATGGTCCTTATGAAACTCTGACAAAACTCAATGATCCCAATTACATTGGGAAGACTCCAGATAGGAGGAAGCCAAAACAGTTGTGTCACATTAACATGCTGAAGCCTTATCATGACAGAAATTCTAGGGTTGCAGCTGTCACTTCAGATTCTCCTATGGTCGAAAGGTGTAAAGATGAGGGGGAGTTTCAAGATGGTGAACCTAGAATTAAAGCTGAAGTTCTTTCATGTAAATTATCAAATTCTGAAGTGTTGCAAAATCTTGATGTAAAACTCCAGCACTCCAGAACCCTCACAGAGAGATCAGTTTGAAAGGTTGATCAAGAAATATGAGGATCTGTTTCCTGATGTTCCAAAGAGAGTTTCTATAGCCTCTCATGATGTAGATGTTGGTGATGCCAAACCAATTAAACAGCATCCGTAACGGATGAATCCTGAAAAGAGAGAGATTGCTGAGAAAGAGGTTGAGTGCATGTTAGAACATGATATTATCAGACCATCCAACTCAGATTGGAGTTCACCCTGTGTGCTAGTTCAAAAACCTGATGGAAGTACTAGATTCTGTACAGATTATCGCAACGTCAATGCTGTAACTAGAACTGATGTGTTTCCAAAACCTAGGATTGATGATTGTATTGATAGAGTAGGGCAAGCAAAGTTTCTGACCAAGATTCATTTATTGAAGGGTTATTGGTGTGTGCCTTTAACTGAGAGGGCCAAGAGCATCTCTGCTTTTGCCACACCATCTGGGTTGTACCAGTATGAAGTCCTACCCTTTGGCATGAAAAATGCCTTATTTTTGAGGAAGGAAAGCCAACGCACACCAGAGGTTACGAGGTGCAGGTAGTGGGTAGTAGTAGAGTTTGAAGAGAAGGATACCGCACACTCTTGTCCTACTGCCAAGTTTTTATTCAGACAACGTTTCGGCCTGTGTGGCCTTTCTCAAGTCTTACACAAACAGAGTGACGATACCCCTTATAAATCGTCCCCCAGTCAGTGATTGGTTGACAACAACCAATTCATTAGTCCTACGACACCTACCAGTTAAGGTGTAAAATTGAGTCACCAATTGGTCAATGATGTTTACATTGCAAAATGGTAGATGTCAAAAGGATAGGTTGCATATTTGGACAATTTATAAACATAAAAATACAATAGCACATAAGCCCCTGTGAGTGCAAAAAGAAAAAATAAAATTGAATAACAAGTTGCCTACATACATGATACCATGGTGGGAAGACAAAACATGTGAAATTTGAATTGAAATGTTTTCTCTAACTGACTTAATTCTTTGCAGGTCTGCACTCTTTTGATGGATTGACAAGGTGATGCAATACTGTTCATGACGGCCCCTAGTGGCCTGACTAAAACATTGCTAGTATTGTTTTTTGTTTTGAGTTGAATCCCAAATTCAACTCAAGTGAATTTTAAGGGAAAAAAATCCCCGACTAAGGAATAATTTTTTTTCATAAAATCACCTGTTCCACCATTATTGGCACCCCTATTGATTTTAGGAAAAAATGTAGTTGAAGTATTTCTGTCATTTCTACAGTAATTTACAAAGTTGATCAAAGTTGAGTATCTAGGAACATCTATTTAGTAATTAATCATTTCCTGCTTCCCTGGGGTATAAACATGACTTGACACAGAGGCCATTTCTCTTATCCACTCTTCAGCATGGGAAAGACAAAGGAACACACCATTCAAGTAAGGCAGATGTGTGTCGACCTTCACAAGTCAGGCAATGGCTACAAGAAAATAGCCACTCTCCTGCACCTGCGCATATCTACTGTCAGATGAATCATTAAGAAGTTTAAAACAACTGGAACAGTGGTAAACAAGCCTGGACAAGGACGCAAGGTTATTTTGCCACCACGCACAGTGAGGAGGACGGTAAGAAAAATAAAAAGTTCTCCAAAGCTCACTGTTAAAGAACTGAAACAAATGGTAGCATCAAGTCTCTAAAACAACCATCAGGCGCTATCTACATGCCAACAAGCTGTTTGGGAGGCATGCTTGGAAAAAACTTTTCTCACTCACAATCCTGAACGCAAACGTCTGGAGTTCGCTAAGCGGTACTGGGACTTCAACTGGGACCATGTGCTTTGGTCAGATGAGACCAAGATAGAGCTTTTTGGCAACAAACACTTGAAGTGGGTCTGGCGGAACACAAAAGATGAGTATACAGAAAAGCACCTCATGCCCACTGTGAAGTATGGGGATCGGTGATGCTGTGGGCCTGTTTCTCTTCCAGAGGCCCGGGGAACCTTGTTAGGGTGCATGGCATCATGAACGCTTTGAAATACCAAGACATTTTAAATCAAAATCTGGTGGCCTCTGCCCGAAGGCTGAAGATGGATGGTCACTGGGTCTTTCAGCAAGATAATGACCCGAAACATGTGGCCAAATCTGCACAGAAATGGTCCACCAGACACAGAATCAAGCTCCTTTCATGGCCATCTGAGTCTCCAGACCTAAACCCCATTGAAAACCTGTGGAGTGAGCTAAAGAAGAGAGGACCCAGGTCGCTGAATGATTTAGAGAGATTGTGCAAAGAGGAATGGTCGAAGATCCCTCTTTCTGTATTCTACCATCTTGTGAAACATTATAGAAGAAGATTAGGTGCTACTTTGTTGGCTAAAGGGGGTTGTGCAAAGAATTAACATCAGGGGTGCTAATAATTAACATCGGGGGTGCTAATAATTGTGGCACACATGATTTGATGAAAAAGAATTTTTTCTTAATGTGGGATTTTTTTCCCACAATGCACTTGAATTAAAGGTTGGATTTTTCCTCTTTTTTTCATTGTTGACCTATATTATTGAGTAAAAAACTGAATTTATTAGAAGCTAAAGAACTCATCTTCACCAGGGGTGCCAATAATTATGGAGGGCAGTGTAAGCTCGTTTGCACTCAGTAATAATGACATTTACGATAATCTATTTGTCATGAGGTCAGTAATAAAAACTTTAACTCCTTAATTTATTTGTTTAACTTATAAAATTATTACAAAGTTATCCAAATTTTGTCTAATACAGTAGTGTGCAGTAATGATTAGACACCGCCACTTGTCTAACAGGGGTCCTAATGTATTCCTTCTCAATAAGTTTTCTGCTGATAATGCATTGAAAATACTATTGTAGGGAATGAGAACCAAAAAATAGTCAGTGTGGTGGGCTGCGACCGTATAGGTGTAGCCCCAGAAAGCCCACTTCTTCCCTTTTTTCTGCATGATATCCACTGGAGGCCAAATGACCTTGAACTTGACCTTGAAGATTGGTATTGGTATGACCTATAATCAGGTTACAGTCTACACAAATGATCGTCACAGTTGACACTATCCCCAGAGCCAGTCTCAGGCCTTTGATCTTTGACAACTAAGTTTGGTACAATAACATTATGATGGTGGAAAGGTGCTATGGTAACTGTGACCTAATTTGCATATTACTCAGATCATGGGGTTTGTTATTGCACAATTTTACTGAACTGGTTGTGATTTAACTTGCCTGTGACTTTAAGCTCAGAAAGATGCGACGGGGGTTCGTCGGCTTTCTTGCTGCCTTATATGATGCTGCAAATCGTTCAGACACGTTCAAGGGTTTCAAAGAGACCGGTTCACTGAAAACTAGTGGCAATAGAGGTGCAAAATGGAAGTTAAATGCCTCTGATGTTTGTTATCGGTTTATAAAAAGTAAAAAAATCAGCAGTTGACAGCAGAAAAACTCCCTGATGATAGTAATAGCACCAGAAATGAAGAGATCAAAGTATCGAAATCTACTATCAACATCAGAAAAAGACATGAGTTTGCCAAGAAATTCAAGGATTGGACACCAATGGGCTGGGGACAAGTCCTTTGGATCGATGAATCAAAATTTGAAATTTTCTCACCCAAACATAGAACTTCTGTGCAACGTCAAGTTGGAGAACATTTCAAAAATGACTGTTTAACCATTTCAGTAAAACATGGAGATGGTATCATGATGGTTTGCTCGAAAGGAGCTGGTGATCTCATAAAAATCGACGGAATCTTGGATCAAAAGATGTATCGCATTATCCTTGCAGGGCACACATTGCAACCTGAAATGAGTTTTATTTTCAACAAGACTGTGTAAGTGTCAGTTGGAAAGAAACATTTGGTGGCATAAAAGTCATGACCTGGCCTGCTCAAATTCCAGATCTTAATCTGATTGAGCAAATCTGTTGCAACATTCTAAGAATCTCTTTGGAATTAATTTCAAACCATATGATGTGGTTTAGCGAGTGAGGAAATAATAAACGTGAAAAATGTGCCTTAAAGATTAAGTGCTGTAATCAAAGCAAAGGGTGGCCACACTAGTTATTGATTTTTTTGACTACATATTGTCATCTGTTTACTTATTTTCATCCATATGATCTAATACTTAAAGAATAGTACTTGGTTTCTGATTTATCTTCTTTTTAAGTGCATAATCACTGTACAGTACTGTCTATTCTCATACTACCTACAGTACAACCACTGTTAAAATCAAAGAGACGGCGTTAGTTCACGCCCCGTTATCTTTAAAATTTCGCTTCTTACCCATTTCTAACCACAATCTAACCAATGAGCCGTATCACAGGACAATTTACCGCCAGTAATAACCACACGTGGCTTCGCGGAACTGAATGTAGTACCGCATGTAAGTTATAGAATAGAGGGCATTTTGACCGTTAGAATTACGTGTATTTGCCGTAATGTATTTTAACATCTTTAACATCAGCAGCGAAAGTGCAAGTGAGAGCTTATGCGACCTCTGGAAAGCACGTGACTGATCCTCTGTTTAAAAAGCCTAGCATGAACAAGAAAAAAAAAAGCCTATTATAAAAAATTCGACAGCGAAATATAAGAAATTGTGTTCATGAAAGAAATTTTTTTGGTATTTTAAATATGTCTTTTTATTGCAGAAACTGTGATTCTGAGAGTTTGTGGGTAGATCTTCAGCGAAGTTTGCCGCAATTGATTTATTGGTTTTGAAAAGCCAGCCGCAATATAAATAAACAAATTGGCAACATACAACTTAATAGCCTGTGATAATAGCTTATGCTCCCGTTATCCTCCGAAATTATGCGTTTTCGGACCTGCAGAGGTGTGAGGTTGTCTCTCGCCAAGGAGTCAATCTTTGTCCTAAAGTTTGGGGAAATGCGTCATATCGTGACAGGTTCCATAGCTGTGAGTGTGATGTCAGTTTATGGTAGGGCATTTTATGGAAAATTGCTGCCACGTGCTGACCAGGTCATTAATTCTTTAATAGGCTACAATGAGCTTAAAGGAAATATTAGGGTGACAATGAGTGATAAACAGAGATGACACGAACTGAGCTGTATTGAATCAGTGCCAAGTGTATTCGCTTTTAATTCCGTGAATTCAGTTTACGAAAGAGCCATTCAGTTTTCAGTGACAACGTCCTTAAGAGAAAAGATATTGAGCAGATCTTTTTTTAAATTTTGTTTCCTTATTGATAGATATAGAATAAGCTTACTAAACATCCCGTGTAAGGTTCCGCAAATAGTTTATTTTGCTTTTTTTTAGTGCATTCAAGAGTCGTTATGGTCAAACTAAATTCATATTGTACGCAATTATTTTATAGTTGCAAGCTTTGCGAACATTATGTTTGAACATCTGAATGGTTATCTGAATGGTTATGAGCAGTCATTAAAACAAATACAGATGATGCAAAACGTTTTGAAAAATAGGCTGGCCAATTAGCATTTTAAAACGAAACAGTGTATAATTCTAAAAACATTCAAGTTCTTTCCCTAAATGAATTTTACTGAGACGGGTGCAGAAATCAAACTTTTTTTTTGCGGGAAAACGACTTCGCTGTCAGCCTTGAGTTTGATACCGCTAGAACGGTAAGTTATTGTGGATTTAACTCTTAACTATAGTTTCGAGATATTCAGCTTCATAGAGAAATAAATGCCTGATAACTGTTGCTTGCCGTTGCAGCAGTAGGCTACCAAATCAACGCTTGTGATAAGGCGCACTGTGCAGTGTGTGGCCGTTAAACACGTGTATTCCTGGGATTTTATCACGTAATTAGTGTCATTATGATCGGTAATTATCGTATAATTGACCTTATAAATCCCAATGTCGTACTAGTGATACTTTTTCATCATCACCCATTGGGAGAGACTGCTTGTCATTTGACTAGTTCCGCAAACGCCATTTTGTAGGTTTTCAAACTTGTTTATTCTTGTTTATTTTTTCTGAAATAATTTTATGAAAGTTTATTGTAGTCAGTGTGAAATAAAACATTTTCCCTCCCACCATAACTGTACTGTTTGTCTGTGGCTCAACAGGCTGATCATGACTCATGTCCTGTGTTACTCTGAACTTGTAGTCTCATCCTGATAATTTTAACTTATACTTGGCATTTACTAAGCCTACTTGAATTGGAAAGAGTAGAAAGAATCATCCGTAGTCGCTGATAGCAGTTGAATATCGATGGATGCACAAATCATCGTGAACTGAGGCCAGCGCACGAGGTTTCCAGCTGACACAATGTCGACACACGGAACAGTTAGCCATAAATTTGACCAATTATTGTGATATCCCCTATAGAGTAATGCTGGCTAAAATTGGTGGAAAATTCATGTGTCTGTTTCGTTGTGGCCAGGGGCACGCAATAATGCCAATGAACAAAGAATATCATAAGTTCGGCCTGACAAAGGGCGCTGTTTGCGAAACTGGAAATTATTTGCAGAATCAATCAAAGGACGTGCCACTGAAAAATGACAGTACAAGGCTTTATTCCGAATGACTGAAGAAAACTAACTGATCCACAAAAAGCGTGAGTAATTTCTTCAAATTTGTGAAAAGATAACTTTCCGCCAGCGAATTTTGGATCGAAACCAGACACTTCAAACAAATTCCATTTGCGGAACCGGTCCACGTGCTGTAGGAATGTATAGGCTATACTATATTTCAGGTTTGCAACAGGAAAAATAATTTCGGCACTTGAGTATAAAATAGGCCTAATAGTACATAAAAGCATGTATTATTTCCGAACATAAAATATTGCAGAAATGATACCTGACAAATAAAATCCTCACCAAAAATAGCATGATATTTAATAATCCAATTGCGTATATATACCATTCTAAAGTTTTAAATAGTAGCACAGGTTGAACAAACTGTATCGTCAAATATAAAAAGGTTTGCAGAAATGATTACCGGCAACATCACCCCCGCCAAAGCAAATTAATATTTTATGTAGGCTTACGTTACTTTTGCATTCATGTATGGAAATAAATTGCCAACAAGCTGTGCCATTATCTAAATGTACGGACTACTGTCAAAACGACCGTCCCAACAGCCCTCGTGGCTCAGTTATAATCGCCCAGCTACCCCGTGCACAGTAGGCGGCGGGAGGTCTTCTTTCGTCTTCATGCGCGTCAATATGCCGGTCCTACTGCATGGCTGACGACGAGATTTCCCGGACCTACTGAGAGTTTAACGTCCCCGTACTGGCAGATTAATTACTTTTTCTTTGGTTTTAACGGCGGCTGTACTGTATATTTGTAATTAAAGAGAAAATCACTTAACTATTTTTCATGTGATCAGAATTAAATCTAACAACTTAAATTATCTCTTGCTGTATTTGATATAGAATTCAGAAATAATTGATCTCAAGTGACAGAATTAAATGGCAAAATTTCAAGGTGATAGTGCTTACACATCAGGCAATATGATGGAAATCAGGTGTAAAGCTCAATGTTGATCCTTATGAGGGTAAAATGCAAAAGTGCAATAGCCTGAATATGAAAGGTGATTTTAGCATCTATCAATGTACCTTCCCAAAAAACTGATTTGAATATGGTGTATTCCTTTTCTTTGCAAGGCTTCTGCTGGTGTGCGACAGTGATGGACTGCTTCTCACCAGTGAAGTTTGAGGGAGGTAGTGGGATGCCTCATGACTAATTCAAAATATAAGGCCTGGTCGTGTAGTCCTCTAACCCCTTCAACTACTTGGAACATAATTGCTGTGAGACTGATTAACAGCAGCTGCCTATGAGCTGTAAGTAAATCAATTGGACGCCACTTGTTCCTCTATTTACATTCAGTGGAATGCTGACAGGAAAGTAATGGGTTGACAGTTTAGCAGAGGTTTGATGAGGATCAGGGCTGTCCTGCTTGTGGAGTTTGACTGCAATTGTAAAACATTTATACTGCTGTCCTGCCATATTCATGAGCATGAAAGAGTTATGCAGTAGACTGATGTCATAAAACACTGTGCGAGCACAGCAGTTCCTGTCCTCACACAGAGTGTATTAAATCTGTCTTTCCATCAGTTGCCAACACATTCTCATCCTGATTTGTCATATAGTGAAGCTACCAGACCAAGCGTTGATATACGATACAAAAGGAAGCTTTTGGCGTCTTTATTTGACGCTTAGAGTTAGGGTTCAAGTTAAGGGTTAGGGTATGGTTCGTTTTAAACTGGTGTCAAATAAGGATGCCAAAGGAACCAGTATTGACACTTGGTCAGGCGGCGTCAATGTATGGCGCGTCGGGATGAGACTGGGCTCCAGTCACAGACCGAGATTCATTGATTATCTTTGAAATTTCAAGTGTGATTTTTTTTCATTCCTATTCTATTCCATTTTTGTGTCCTATTCTCTTCCTATTATTCTCAGCACTTATTAGCCTGCAATATGCATGCCCTGTGATACTGCGTCATAGATTTGCATTGCAGTATATGCCCTCTGGTACTGTACAATAGATTTACCAAACTGTACATGCTGTTACAACCGATAATGTCCCTCTGACGCATAATGTCCCACCAACACATAATGTCCGACCATTCTAACTGATAATGTCTCTCTCAACACATAACGTCGTTGTCACACGATAATGTCACACTTTATGACGCATAATGTCCCACCAAATTTCCGACTGATAACATCACAGCAATATTGACGCGTAATGTCACACCTTCAATATTTAGGCGATTTATTTTGGTGGTAAAGAGACCATTATCTTTGACCTTGATATTTACTATCAAGGTCATTGTATACACTGCATTTTACTTCATTGTCAGGCAATGAAGATGGACATCGAGCGTCTTTGTGGTCAGCCATTTCCCATGATATGATTTCGATGGCTCCTAACTATGCCAATTTGTATTTGGGTTTGTGGGAAAAAATGTATATACTCTGTTCTGACAACCCTTTTTATGGGATGACAAAATGGTATGGGAGATATATCGATGACATTTTGATGTTTTTTTTTTCAGGTTCTGAAGAAGAACTTCTACAGTTTCATGCGTATGTCAATTCCCTTAATTAGAATCTAAGGTTGAGCATAGAGTATAGCAGAACTAATATAAATTTTCTGGATTTAAGAATTACATTAACTGAAAATGGTCAACTTCACACGACTATTTTTAGAAAGAGTACAGACCGTAATACTATTCTTAGGGCTGACAGTTTTCATCCACCTGGTTTGATTAAAAGCATACCATTTGGACAATTTCAAAGGCTTCGTCGTATATGTGATGAAGAGGATGATTTTGATGAGAAGGCTTCACAGATGCATGCTCGTTTTCAGCAAAGGGGATATAAGGCTGTTAAATGGGTCTCTTATAAATGCTTAATCGTTGGAGAGACAGAGTTATTTAAAACAGTCATGTAAGCTCAAAAAATCCAAACAAGTTTATTTTGTCACACAATATAGTCGAGAGGCAGCTCAAATTAGGGACATTGTAAAACGCAACTGGAGTATTATTGAGAGTGAATCCGCTTTAAACGCTGTTTTCGCAGAGCCCCCAGCCTTCTCTTTCAGGCAGGCTCCCTCCCTGAAATAGAAATTGGTGCACAGTGATTTGGCACCCAAAACCAAACCCACTTGGCTTTTCAAACCCTTCGGCAACTACCTTTGAGGGAACTGCAATCAATGCCAATACATGGTTAAATCTAAAACCTTTACGGATCCTAGTGTTCCCCGTACATACTTGTTAGACTCATTTGAGAATTGCAACACCACTTTTGTCGTGTACAGGTTGGAGTGTGTATGTGGGTGATTTTATATGGGCCTTACAAAACGGAGACTGAGGGATAGGTTATCTGAACATGTTTATGCCATCAGAACAGAGAACAACAAATATCCCATGGCTAAACATTATAGGTTGGCTGGCCATGAAGACCCAAATTCTTTGAAAGCTATGGTTATTGATGTGGTCTATAGATCTCGAAGGGTGATCATCTTAAACGTCTCCTACAATGGGAGACGTTTTGGATTTTCCAGCTCGACGCCATGGAATTTCCAGGTTTAAATGAAGAAATAGACTATTCTCCATCTTTATGATATATGTTTGTGTTTCTGGGTTGGACACGTCTTATTGAGTTTTTCAGGTTTGTTATTTTTCCTTGCCCTTAATATGTGCGATATTGTGTCCTTTATTGTTGTTTATCAGGTTTTATACATCCTGTTTTACTTGTTTTTTTCATGATGTCATTTCCTTTCCTAATCTATATGAATGGTGCTTTGATTCACAAATAGTTTAGTCTCCCTGATGAAGGCCTTGTATGGCCGTAACGCGTAGGTGCGCTTTTTAATCTTAATAATAATAATAATAATGCATCAATTTTATATAGCGCTTTTTTGGACACTCAAAGACGCTTTACAATGGAGGCATTATTCATTCACACTCTGATGGTGGTAAACTACGTTTTTGTAGCCACAGCTGCCCTGGGGCAGACTGACGGAAGCGTGGCTGCCAGTATGCGCCTACGGCCCCTCCGACCACCACCAAACATTCACACACAGCCATACAGGAGGGAGGGAGGGTTCCTATATTGCATGTTTTGGATGGGTGGGGGAAACCGGAGTACCCAGAGGAAACCCACGCGAACACGGGGAGAACATGCAAACTCCACACAGAAAGGCCCCAGGCCGGATTCAAACCCACGGCTTTCTTGCTGTGAGGCAGTAGTGCTAACCACTATGCCACCATGCCGCCCATAATCTTTTTCACTACCAGAGTGCCTTAGACTCTTTTTCCGTATTTTTGTTACATTCTTTGCCCCTCGCCTAAGAGCACCTGGTACTGTGATTTTGATTTTCTACCTTTTTCCCCAATTCAATCATGATCTCGATGGAATTTACAGGCCAACGCCTCTGCAAGAATCATTTGTGGCCTGCACCAGTCTCATCGCCCTTACCAATGATCCATTTGGACAAAATAAAATGATGGGTAGCCTATGGGCCTCAGGTGATGCTGTCAAAAGTGTTTCAGGCTAGGTCCGCAGTGTGGTCACCAAGGGGATTGCGACAGTATTGAATAGAGAACAAGACTCTCCTTAATCCTGCAAGTGAGGGTAATATTAAAGGAGGAACTCCATCATGTTTTCCCAACGCATTAAGTTCCATGTGCTGTCCCACCACCAGTCACTCCACTCTTTAAGTCGACAAGTCGGTCCACTTTGCGATCATGCAGATTGTATATAAAGCTAAAAATCTAATATTAAATACTGTATGTTTGATGTTTTTAATTAATAACAATGAATGACTAATAACGATAAACAATAGCAATATTTCAACTCTATCACAATGCAGCAGTTGCTGCATGGCTGCTATCAAGAATAGATTCTTGATGTAACCGAGTGGACTGTCATTTTTATAAATGCGAGACGTCAAAGTAATTCATTGTAACACATGCAGTAATAAAGTCGACTGTCTAATTACAAAGATGGCCCTGTCTAATCCAGTAAGATATGATTATCATAACCTATAAAAACGATACCGTGATACTGAACGCATTCATTTGAACAAATCCTCGAGAATAATTTGACATCAATTGTGGATGGGTTTCTTTCCAAATGGCTGAGAAATCTTTGTTCGACTGAGGGAGCCGAAATCTAATTATGGTGCTTGGTCGTAGTGTCTGCCTGCCTGCCTGCCCTGTGGGACTGCACCATAGACTTACCATGCAGTACATATCCGTTGGTACTGTACAATAGCTTCACCACACAGTTCATGTCCTGTGATACTCTTCCATAGATTTACCGCACAATGCATGCCTTGTGGTGTTGCGCCATAGATTAACCACACAGTAAATTGATTTTCCACAAAAGGTAAAGCAATACACTGAACAGTTATCTTTTATTATGCAAAGAAGAGAACACAAATCAAATCCATTTACAATAAACTGCTACAGTTGTGTGAAAAAGTGTTTGCCCCCTTCCTGATTTCTTATTCTTACTCGGTCAAGCAAGAGTGACTAGCCTCTCCTCACCAATCAACAAACGGGACTCTTAATTGCTCCACTTTTTATTTTCGGATCAGTGGGCTGGGTACCTCAATACCAAGGTACTAAGAAATGGGACAGGTTGGGATTGTTATTTTGGTACCATCCACAACTTTTGATAATAGAGACGCAAAAATAACTTAATGCGTAAGAAACTGAACCGGGCTGCTTGGTGCAACTGAGGCTATAGATTTTGTCTGTCTTAGAATTTTGCAGAATTTTGTGGGATTACTATGATTTTCTGTAAATGGTTAATGTGACAGTTTAACTGAAACTTTAGCTGTTTGTAAAGATGGATCTTGCAAGGGAGCCGCTGGTGGCAGCAGTATGTGAAATGATGGCTTCAGTTTGGGAATGATTGGGATTGGGGGAGAAAATTAAGGGGGAAAAATTGGGAGAAAAGCATGCATGGTTTGTTTCTTGATGTCCATTTCATTTGAAATAAAATTTGATTAAAAATTCAGTATACTAGTTTTTCATGTGTCATTCTATGAATACTATAATAAATTACTTTGAACCTAATTTAAATACCTAGTGTATGCTTCAAACCCTTTTATCATTACCAGTGCAACTTCAAATACTTCTACGACTACTATACTCAGTATTGCAGTTTTCAGGATTTCAGCTTGTAAAATGCATGAAGAAAGAACCCAGTAAAAACAAAACCTTATTGTGGATTTTAATCTTGTATATTGACTAAAACTTTTACTCAATGATGATCTTTCCATGAGGAAAAAAGTTCTGTCACTGATGTGAGAATTGACTCATTTCTAGATTTGTCTTTGTGGTGAGTGAAATCTTATCCCATAGGCAAATGTAGAAATGAATAAAAACTATTTTTACCAGTTGCAGGACTTTTTTTGCTTGAAAACGGGTAATAGAAATCAATTTTAAGTTTTAGTACAAGAGTAAAATACTAGGGAAGGTCTGTTTTTCAGTGAAGTGATTTTGGAAAACATTTCTGTGTTGACAATGAACATTTATCATGTAAGATATTGACTTATTACCATTACTGCTACCATTTAATCATTTTATCTTTATAACTGTAAGGAAACTTAAAACAATATGTTGGAATAGTGAATGCAAAAAATAATATATATAATATCTGTTACTTGATTCCATCACACTTCAGCTCTAATTTATTTACAGTAAATTTAAACAAGAGTAATTGAGACATACATGAGGAAAGGAATGCAAAATGAGCAAGTGCATAAAATGTATTAAAAAAAATAATGCAAAAGTTACGTGAAGTGCTTTCTACAAGCAAATAAAAACAAGCCTCAAAATGGGATGATACAGATTAAATTGGACAAAATGGATTTAAAAATCAAAATGTATTTATTTCAATGGCAAATTCACAAAATCACAGCAATTCTACATTGGTATTAAACAAGTGATGCCCTGCATGTTTCATTATATGCTTATGGTCTCCACTGCATGTGTATCTTCTGGAAATCAATTTAACATAATACTTCTTCTATTTACATACATATATATATATATATATATATATATATATATGTGTGGTTGTTTGTGTGTGTGTGTGTGTGTGTGAATGTGTATAACTAGCATTATAGTTTTTACTTTTATTTTTCTTCATTTAATGATATATTATTGACAACTGTAAGGACCTTCAGGCATTTTCTGGTTTGCTTAAATAGAAAATATTATGTCAAATATTTGTAACATTACGATTTTATATTATTATTATTAGAATTATAATTATTGTCATTTAAAAATATGATTTCGTAACTCCTATTATTTGTTTGTAAGTGTAAGTTTGTAAAGATCCGGTGTTCTGACACTTGGTGCAGCCTTGTCAAAAAAATGCTACCGTAATGCAAAGCGGTCGTAAAGTCTTTGTATATGCTTTAATACTGCACTATGAATCAGTCTACAGAAGTAATTTATAATTTCTTAGCATATTATAACATAAGCAGTTGTTATAATGAGTTGCCGCACGCCATTATCACCTAACTTCTGCATTTTCAGGAAAACGCAGTGTGTATATGCATAAATTCATAGCCGAAGCTTAAAAGTTGAAAGGCGCACTGAAAAAAGGCATTTTTATGACTACTGGTTTAAGGTACTAAAGATGTGAGCGAAGAAACAAAAAGCTTTTGTGTCTGCGCAATCGCAGGACCGCAAGGTGGAATATTTTGATAGGTATGCAAAAACTGACAGAACACCTGAGCAAATAACACTGGTATGGCTCGGAACTGGGCCGCATGTGGCGTGATTCTGGTGATGTGCCAGCAGAGTTGCGGTGAGTGGTATTAGGGCCAGATCAGTTGTTCCACAATCGGGCCCTATCTGGGAGAGTTATGGCACGTTGCTGGTATGATGCGGCGAGGGGCAATCGGGCCAAATTCGTTTTCCTGTAATCGGGCCAGATCGGGGTGGGTAAAGGCAAACTGATGGTGGTGACGGTGGGGAGGTAACCGAGCCGGAATCGGGCAGTCATTTAATCAGATTCCGGGCAGATTACGGACGTATGGAATCGGGCCGATTAAAATGGAGTCATAACTCGGAATCTGCCCACATCTGGGCCGACAACTTTTTGCCATCTGGGTGGCCAGTGAAGAAAATCTCTGTTGTTTAGTTTCTTCTTTAACCACTGATTTGACAATTCCAAAACAGGCTGTTTAATTCACCATAAATCCCGGATGGAAAAAACTTGAAGTGGCAATGATGAGACACGTGAAGCACTTTATTACAAGTTCTGTTGCGGATAAGCAGACGTGCTCACGGGGGAGGTCAACATCACACACAGAACAAAGACACACAAGCAGTATTTATAATGGGGTCTCTTCTCCCATGCGCTTAAGTTGAAAAAAGCGCGTAGCTACGCGCTTTCCAGCCTCCGCGTATTCTCCCCTCGATTTAAGTCTGTGCATTACGCGCCTTGAAGGCAGTTACGCGCTTGGGGCGGAGCAAGGCCAAAATCGGGGCGTTACCGGGCGTTTCTCATGCAAATAACACTTACGCGTATTCTCCCCCTGGCTTACGCGCTTTTTCTGTTAAGCACTTTTGAGGGCTGTATTAAGGTCAAGCGCCAGCATTAGGCAAAATTGAATATTGCATTTGATGTCGGTTATAGGCCGAATTTTAACATTACTTTTATTTAATTTAACATGGACATTTAATATTCGATTGTTCTTCCTTATTTCTAAACTACATTTCTAAAAGCCATGATAATTTATCAAACGAAATCATCACATGATATTACGCATCAGCCTCTTCTCCAATCAGTTAAATTACAAACGCAAAACAATTAATTAATACGAGTATACATAAGACCATCATTCTACCATGCCCTCAAAATCTAATGCCAAAATGCCAATCCTGCATTTGCTTGCACTCTTGCGTGATCGGGAAAGAGTAAGAGGAGCGCGCAGAGCTCGAAGACGAACACGCATATATCGGCTTCGTTTGGACATCCTGGGAATGACAAACATCGAGTGCATCCAGCGCTTTCGCCTGGAACGTGCCGATCTTTGCCGACTTCTGGATGAACAGCTATCCAGCCGCAGCAATTATCCACAAAACATACCCGTGGTCATCAACGTCAGAACTGCGCTGTCGCTCCTGGCATCTGAGTCGTTCCAGAGAGTGGCTGGTGATGTCATACACATATCACAGTCATCTGTGTCAAGGTGTCTGACAGTTTGTTGGCGCTTAAAGTTCTTCTCCATGCACTTCCACTGTAGAAAGAGTGGATGCCATCCCCTCCTGTGCAGTGAAATGCACAGGGGATGATGGTTGCCCACCACCTGTTGCGTGTGCACTCCGGTGTGCAGAGAACCTGGCTTTTACAGCGCCCCGCAGATCTCTCCATTTATGCTTTTAATCGGGGATAGGCTACTGCGCTTACATCGCCACACCGAAGCCACATCCAGAACGATTCGCAGCTTAATTCCTTGGATCAGCCTTCATTGCTCGCTTGCCATACAACACCAACATCTGGGAAATTTGGTTTGGGCTTTGGCTCGGCGTCGCCATCATTGTCTTCAATGTTCTATTAACAAATGCGACTGCCCTACATGTTCGTGATAATCTAAAAAATTGTTATATTCTCACGAGTGAGGGGATTGATTCTCTAATTGAGGATGTCTGTATTAACTAACTCGTGTCCTAGTAATTTTTTTTACCATTGGTAATACTGTGTAATTTAATGTGTGAATAAAGATATTATTAAATAGGCTACTCTAGATTGAGCCCTACCCTGGCAAATACCAAAGCACTATCCATTTTTTAATCAATTTTAGCCCATAAAGAATAGCCGACATGGGAAGAATCATTATCAGTAAATGGGATAATTGATTATAATAAAGTATTAGGCACAAGTTCAAGTGAATGTGTCGCTCAAATCATATAGGATATGATAGGCTATGGATATGGAATTCCGTCATTGCTGAGGCGGTTTCGGGGCGGGGAGATGACCGCGTGCGGGGTAAGAATCCTTGTTAAAGCGTTTCCATGTCCTTTAGTTGCAAACCTGACATCGGAGTAGTTTTCAAGTGTGCAATTTTTAAATGAGATCATATAAACTGTCTTGATTGTCTTTGTGTGACTAGAATGTTCCCTTTATTTGTCTTCTTCCCTGTCCTCCACAGAACAAACAGGCTGGTGTAGGAGGAGCACATTTTCAATGATCTGATTGCGCTGATTGAGAAGCGCTAAATTCTTTATTTATAATTTCATTATCGCTGCAATTTGTTTGTTTGCAAAGCTTTAATACCATGGTGCCTAGAGTAAGAAATAACAAGTGTTTGTCACTAACATATCCCCCGCTGCCGCAATTTTATGTATCCGTACGGACGGAGCCCAATGCTACATAAAAAAAGAGATGTCTGAATTACTTCTTGTAATTGGTACGGACATACATAGGCCTACTATTACAGCAGCATATAAAACCTTGTATCTTCACAATGACGAACTTCACAGGAAAAAAAAAAAAAACATAAAATAAAATAATAATAATAATAAAATAATATAAATGGATAAATATAGTTTAAAATTAAAAATGTTTAATTTTGCATGTAAGAATAGTGGACATACGAGTTTTTGTTTCTTATCAGTTTGGAGATACGAGGTTTTATCAGCAGGCCGACGATATTCAAATTTAAAGTCTGGTTTGCATTTTACATGGACCACAAATGCGTTTTCGTGGTGAATCAGAAAATCCTTTTTCCATGTTTTCCTGATAGCCATCATCAATGAGCTTCGTACAGAGTCTGCCGCTCTTTTGGATCAGTCACTCCTCTTTCATAAGGCCGCCTACATTCTGAAGTTAAGCGCTGTGGGCGTGATCGAAGCGAGTAGGGGAGAATACGCGTAACTCAAAAGCGCTTAACTCGAAGCGCATAAAAAAGGACTTACGCGCTAATGGGAGAATTGACCCCAATGTGAGGTAGTGAGAAACAGCACCTAGCCAGACACTCTCCCCCCACCTGGGCCGTCCCAAGGAGATGGCAGTCTATTCACAGTATTCACAGGTTAGCCTAGTCTAAACGCTTCCCTAACAGGATGTTCAGACCCCTCACCCTTATTTAGCTTTCTTCAGGTGCCCAATTGATTTGCATGTTTTCTCAGGGAAAGCCAGGAGAAGGCAATCAACGGGTTTTCGTCAGGGCTCACCCATGAATTTGGAAAAACAGCCAATGGAATACGAAGAAAACCCTGAAATCTTACAATTACCCTGTCTGATCACATGATCATCACAGATATCTATGATCACCATCACATTTGGAAAAAGGCAATCACAGATACATAAAGGACAAATTATTTGAAACAGAAAACACATTTAAAATGAGTTTGAGGTAATGAGACTGATAATGGGTCCAAAGTTGATTTGTGTCCATTAAATACCCTGCCATCAGCAATTGCAAGAAGTTGTAAAAGGTCCACTCTGATATCACAGGGTGGAGCAAAAACCTCACCTATCTGCCAATTTTGGGGGGAAATTCTCCACCTATCCTCCGATTCCTCTGGAGCAATTTTGCCTGCTGCAATCTGTGATTCGGCAGTGGCATAATATGTTTGTTTTTGTCCCTCAGCGTGGTATGAATCCAGTCATTTACAATGAAATTCTCACAGTCACGGTGTCAGAGCAGACATCTTCGCTCCCCTGGTTTCATCTGATGTCCCACTGCTCCTGTGGCTTCATGTCCAGAGGGTCATGGTAGAGGTTGCACAGCCTCCTGAAATGTACAAGAAAAAGAACACGGTAGTATCAAGAGTTCGTAGCTAAAATTTTATATAGCTCATCAGACCAAGCTATCACATGGAATCAGCATGTAACCATAATATTGACTATTTGTCAATTAAGTTATGTCTGAAGGAGAAAGACAGGATAAATATCATCCTACGTCACTGCACCGGGAGGCTCAGCTAGTTTACAGAGACTTGCATGTCTACATCCAGGTTTTCCATGTGCCTCAGCTGCTGTATCAGTGCTGAAAAAAACCTGCAAAGGACCTTCACATTTTGCATCCAACATTGATGGCTGTGGTTTGTGTATCATTACCGATTGACCTGGAACAAAGGCATGACCTCCGTCAGGTACCTCTTTCCGCGATTCCGTTACCTGTTGGGATGCCCCTCGGACTGCCTCAGTCAATGCTTTGCAATATGAACTGGGATACGTTATACAATTTTGGCAGAATGAGGGTTCATCTGCGAACAAGATCAACTTGGGATTGGAGAGAGGTACCTCACTAGAGTGTTCATCTTATTCCACCATTTTCTCTGAGTCCTCACACTGATGGTCATTATTAATTGCATCATAATCAGCAGGGGCCATCACCGTGGATGGATTGGACAGTGAGGCTTTTTTCATCTCTAATGCCCCCGTTCCATAAAGCTCTCTGGCTCATCGGTCTCCCGTCAGAAGCGAAGTTTTTTTCCGGTCACCCATGGAGGACTATCATATCACAGGCCGATGAATCCGATTCGTGTTTTTCCACTATCAGGTCAGTGCCCGACGTGTCGGGCGTGATCTGATGACACAAAATTCTACGATTGGACGATTTTGCCTCATCAGATCAAAGAAATAAGTTTTGCTTCCGACGAGTGACCGATGAGCCAGAAAGCTCTGTGGAACGGGGGTTTAAGTCGGGAGTTTTTACCACAGTTTGTGTTGATGTATCGATAGTTTGGCCAGTTTCCCAACGTCCACTGTCAGAAACCAACTGTAATTTTTCTTTTTCATGGGCTGAAACAGACTGTTAGACATGCTCTGTGTTTTCACCACCACACTGCGCTGCTCTATTTCCATACTACAGTTTTTCTCAATTGCTTATGCAGTATTACCAGACTATGAACCAAATAGCCTGATGCATAATGCCATCTCGTAAAGAACACACACATTTCCCTAAAACTGTAAACTGTCTTGACCTGTTTAAACACATAATTCAAAATAATCAAACTTTTAGTGCAAAACTGTCCACAAAAATGCTCTTAATTGTCATTGCCTGCACCTTCATTCAGAAAGCGCATGCATTTGACACTGTTAACTCAGTCAGCATAGACTCAACCCAATTAGCACCCAATTACCTGATTGAAAACACTCAGACAAAACTGTACACTCACCAATGAAAACTATACTATAAGCCATTATTACAAGGAAGTCCTACTGAGACCGAGGTCTCTTTTGCAGGGGAGCCCTGAATACAATAAAACAATTACAAAGTAGGTTAAAAACACAGAGCACAGTAAAATTGACAAATTCACATGTTAACCCTATAATGCCCAGACACAGACATCATTATAGGAAAAATATGACCTGGTAATATTTTTGAAGTATTGAAGGGTAGTATTCAGATCCACTGTTCATCATTAGGTTTTGTGACAGCAAAAAATACATTGCTGAACAGAACTTCTAATTACAGGAGTATCATATCTGAAATAGCCAAAAATCAGCACCCCTCCAGAACAACTTCTGCGCGCTTCGAAAGCGCATTGATACCTTCACTTCTGATTACTTTTCTCTCTCTTCCTGACTGTGTACCAAGTAGTGCAGTGCAGTCACGTTGGTTGTGGGAGAGAAAATAAATCAGAAGTGAAGGTATCAATGCGCTATCGAAGCGCGCAGAAGGTGTTACTACGCCTGTCATTATAGTACGCACTTCCCACAGCATAGAAAAAGCCACGTTTGGATTTGCGTACCCGAACCCGAACTCATGTCACTGGTCATATAAACCTATGTAAACAGGAAAAACGTGGAAGACTGGTCGCATCTAACTACAGCCCCGAAAAATACCGTTGCCCACAATGAGTCTAGCTACAAATGCTAACAGGAGTGGCAGCGCGTCTGGCTGACTGAGAGATTGTTCAAAGCTCGGAGAGGTATTTATCATCTCGTCTCATTTCATAGAAGAACATATTTCATTTTGAAAGTACGGAGGACTGTTCCTTTAAATAATGGAAAAAACATGAGCAGCGTTCCGTACACTGGGAATAATCCCCTTCGATAATGAAAAGTTAAGGGGGGGTTGTCTCTGCCAGCTTCTCTGAAGAGAAACATGGAAAGTGTCATTAATTTTGTAGTGTGACAGCAACAGAGGGGAATATGCTGACTCATTGACCCCTCAGAGGACTTTGAATGGGCCAATGAGCTTGCATTAGGGCAGGCGGAGATGCAGGTCTCTGGTAGAGAGCCAGACCCAATCCCCTAGTTAGTAAGCCAGGGCATCCCGACGTTGCTTGTCTGCCTGGATCTTTTGATGGCGGAGGGCTCATGAGTCTGTATGTTGGTTTCCATCCATACTTTCTCCGCACATCTGAATCAGGCATCCACATCTGAACCTGGCTCAGATCTCATGGGCATAGGGGAGGTTGCCAGCTAAGCACACACTGGAAGGAAATTAGTCCAGTTCCTGCGCTCGAGGGACTTTTGGACCTACTTCACCCCAGGCGGGAAGTTCGCCCAGTCTTGGTGTCAATCATGGCAGTGTGCCTGGTGGATCCTCCCCAGATCCTGGATGGTCCTCTCTTCCTGCCTGTTTGACTCTGGGTGGTATCCCATGGTGAGGCCTACCACATGCTGGACGTGAGCTGTGGTCCATGGTCCAAAATGATGTCCTCTGGAAGGCTGAAGTTTTGAAGGACCGGCTTGAAGAGGGATTCAGCCACCTTGAAGGCAGAGGGAAGGATTGGAAATGGAATGAATTCATAGAATTTTGAGACACAGTCAACTATCACCACTATTACTGTATTTGCTTCAGATTTTGCAAAATCTCTCACAAATTCCACAGCCACGTGGGACTGTGTGTGGTGTGAAACTGGCAGGGGGAGAAGTTTACTGGCTTGAAGCTGTCTCGGGGTCTTAGTTATTGCACAGGAACTGCATGAGTTCACCACTCTCTCCACATCAGGAAAAGAGAGCTCAAAGGTAAATATTCTAAGGTGTACCATGTCGCTGAGATAAGACAGCCGCCACTCCAGCACTGGAGACATCCACTTCTACAATGAAGGGTTTCTCAGGGTGAGTTCGTTTTAGAGCTGGGGCTGTAGTGAACAGTTGCTTCAGGGAGTCAAAGGAGCGCTGTGTTTCTAGATTCCAAACCAGTCCCTAAGGCTTTCCCTTTAAAAGTGCAGTGAAAGGTTGGGCAACCGTACTGGAGTACCAGCGGTAGAAGTTAGTAAATCCCAGAAAGTGCCAGAACTCCTTAATGGTGTGTGGGACTAGCCATTCTGCTCCCACCTCTGCGTTGTTTTGTTCAATAGTCACCACCTCTGTTCCGATCACATACCCCGGGTGGAGATGGCGGCTCTATGGAAGATGCATTTTTCTGCTTTGATGTAGAGCTGGTGTTCTAACAGTCGCTTCAGCATCATCTTCACATTCTGGACATGTTCCGAGTATGTAGGAGAGTAGACTAGGATATCATCTGTATTGGCAATGGGGAATTTTCCGAGCATGTCCCTCAATGATGAAGGACTGGAACACTGATCACAGAGGCATCACAGAGTACTTATAATAACCAGAGGTGGTGCTAAAGGGTCTACCTCTTCTTTCCTTTCTGATTACTGATCAGATAGTATGCACTGTTGGTCTAGTTTAGTGAAGAATTAAGCACCTCGGAGTTGTTCCAAAGCAGTGGGGACCAGAAGGAGTGGGGATCAGTACCTTATGGCACTTTTCCACTACACGGTACCGACTCTACACGCCTTTTTTTGCTTTTCCATTAGGAAAAAGTACGTAGTACTAGTAGGTACTAGTAGGTACTTTATCTGGTACCTGCTCTCCTGGGGTTCCAAAAACAGCCGACTGAGTACTAGTAAGTACTAAAATGTGACACGACAATATTGCAGCCCACCGATTCGTCAGAGAGAATAGTCATAGCGAAAGTCGACCTCTGGACATCCCATTTGAGTTAGACTGATGAGTGTCAAGATTAGCGTAGGTATTATGATCATGGACTTTTTTGTTTTAGGCAACTTGTCCGATGTACTGTGTTGTCTTACCTTTCAAACACAGTCTCGCTTGTTGATCAAAGCTGCCACATTCATGAAATGCATTTCTCTTTGCCTGTGACCCCATTCATAGTGTTATGGCCCCAACTTGTTATGACATATTGGACAGCAAGGGATGACAGGCAACATTTTAAAACTTGAACAGATTTAATTAACCAAAGCACTGACTAAGATTAAAATAAAATTTAAGAAAATGAGATAGTTACTGTCCCTTGGTACTTGAGAGGGGGTTGCGATGTTGTGATGTCCTGGGACAGGAAAATGCTCCAACACAGGCAAAAATCCACAAATAGAGCTTCACGGGTCTTGAAAAGGGTGACAGGTCTGGTCAAATGTATCCTTCCACAATTTCTCCTTGCAATTTCTCCAACCACTTTACTTTCTCAATTTTTTCCTTGTATACTCCTTTCCAGCCCCCTCCCACCAGACTTTTTTCAATTCTCTGGGACTTTCCCCTCTGAGGCATGCCCAAAACCTAGCTCCAGACTGCTTTAACAAAAAAAAGTCAATACTGCCATCTAGTGGCTTTTTTCCCCACATTACAGTAACTAAATTAAGTGATGGTATTGTGTCCAGTTATGTTCCTGAAACTAATTACCCTTGAGATAGTTATGTGATGTTTTAAGAAAATCGTGCAGAAAAATAACTTATCAGATGAGATGACGCATCGTAAAGCGATTAATTCAAATACTCGATTTGCACATTTGCTATGTGTTATCCCTTCAATTTCAAAGTGAAATGTTTCTTGTGACTGAAGGTCATGCTAACAAATAATAATTGTTTTGTCATATGTGTTATTTGCTCCCTTGTTATGAAGGAAAAAAGGTAAATTAACCTCCCCTGTGTTTGGTGATTACATAATTTTTTCCAGAGGTTGTAGTAACATTATGGAATACTGATGGTACACAAATGCCTTGAGAATATATTGCCTTTTTCAGTAATTTTGATATTATGTATTTGGCGTGAGTTGAGATATTCATGCCCGGTTCGGTTAAGTTGCCATGAAAAATCCTTACATAGCAAGGGACTTTGGTGCTTCTGCAACTCTGAGAAGGAAGATGACAAGGTTTTTTTTTATTATTTTGTATGATGTAATTTTAGAAAGCGAATCCTTGAATTTTTTTTTTTTTTACTAATATTTAAGGAGTTGTATGGTTGTTTGCAACCATAGTATCAATCAACTTAATATGCAGTAATGCATTAACAATATCTTGTAACTGCAGTTTCAGTTTTTAAGTATTATAGCACAAAAAACCTATCATAGAGAGGCTTACATATATTCAATAAAATTATACTGAAATTGCATCACCAAAAAGAATAAAGACCACTTATCAGTAGGACAATATTGTCCTCATACATGCAAGCAAACATACACTCTACAACAGCTGAGAATGAGCGCCCTGCTGAATCTGATTGGTCACAATAAAAGGGAGCATAAATTTCCAAAACTCATACACAACACATACAGCGTGCCTGCCTCATTTTATCTACTCACACCGATCGCAAAATGCAAAAAACGGCACTTTGGACATTTTTGAACCACCGTTGCGAGAAGATCATTTTTGACAAGCCGGTTGACGTTCCGAATTCAGCCTTTAGCCACACGCAATATCCCAGTGTTAAGCTTGCTTGGACATCAGTGTTAATCAGCTTTTCACCAAGCAAGTTTTTCTGCTAGCAGCGATATATCCTCATTGCCAATCAGCGATGGAGATAGATGTCCGCACTGCCAACAGGCTCCCACTATAAACATGTGTTTTCACTCAGATCATTAAGTATAATTTTTTTATTTCCTAATGGAAACTGAGAGCAAATCTACGGAAGCTTATTGCTGCCAATGAAAAAAAAAAATTTTTTTATTTATTTATTTTTTTCCACAGCTTATTGCTGCCAACAGGGGGGAATTTTTTTTTTTTTTTTTTCACAGCTTATAGCTGCCAACAGGGGAGAATTTTTTTTTTTTTTTTTCCAGGGAACCACCAGTGACCAGCTGGGATTAGATTCAGTAATGGAAAACTTTTGTTTCTTCAGTAAACTAGAATGCATGCTACTTTTATTTCTTTTCTCTTTGCTTGCTACACACCCAACATATTTGACGGTGTATGGTCAAACATAATGAATAATGAGGATCAATCAACAGCACTGCTTTTTTATGGTAGAGAAGTGCAGTACCATAAAATGGGGTAATAAGGGACGGCCGGGTAACAAGGGACAATTTTCTTGGAAAGTTTTCAAATGCAAATTCAATTTTTTTTTTGACACTCCCTGTCACGATACATTATTTTTATGATATTGGTAGGTACTGGAAAATTGCAAGTTCAGTTGAATATGATTCTATTGTTCTTTTATGATTGACAGCAATAAACAGATTTGACACATACTTGGCCAGGATGCTTTGGGAGGAATCATAAAAAATATCTAAAAAAAAATGTCTCTTATTACCCCATTTTACGGTATGTTGCCAAATGTTCATGGTGACTATTTGGTCTAGGCATCTTTTTCATTAAGGCTAGACCTCTTAATTCTGCTGAAGGAAAATCTAAATGCTGTATCTATCCATCAATCAATCAATCACATACCAGATTATTAAGATTCGAGCGGTTTGGTGAAGGCCTTTTCTTGTCACAACATTACTGCAGTGCTCAGAATGAGGTGCATATGTGGTTTGCTGCCATCCCTATGCAAACTCTTAAATGCTTTTGGGGACGGAATGGTTACAAATATCAAGCGATGCTTTAACATCTAGTGGGAAAGACTTCCCAGAAGAGTCTGCCGTAGCAGCAAATGGGGGACCAACTCCTTCTTAATGCCCAAAATTTTGGAATGAGATGTTGGATGAGCAGATTTCCCCATTCTTTCGTCAACTCAGTGTATTAATACACTGGTGGTTTTAAATTGCATGCCTCGGGCCAGAATGAGGTGCACATTTCTCTTCTTACTCAGTGCTAACACACAAGATGCGCTGATCACCTAATGACAAAGCCCCTGATTACCAAAATCAGGCTGCTCTCAGATAGTCCTAAAGAAAATTGTTCATTGCTTGGGTCCCAGCATTGAAAACCATGGTTCTAGATTTACTCCTCCTTTCTTAAGTACAAAAATCAATGTACAACAATAATCACTGAGATTTGCACGAAGACGGAGATGACTCAATGGCAAGATGAATATCAAAACATTCCTTTCTGAACATAAACATTTCTTCAAGACATTGTATTACTAATTATGTAATGTCTCTGTGACATGCCTACCAATGAATATACCAACATACACCAGGATAAGTACCTGCAGATAGTGTGGCATGCGTAATATGCCACCATATTTCGCCACCAGGTGAACCTTTTTTTTTTTTTTTATCATGAATGTTGCTGCCAGGTGTAAAAAAAAAATATATATATTTTTTAAAATCACGAATGTTGCTGCCAGGTGTAAAAAAAAAATAAATAAAATTTTTTTTTTCAACCATGAATGTTGAGGCCAGGCGGAAAAAAAAAAATTAGCTTAGCAACCAAGCAGGCTAATTTTTTTTTTTTCCACTTTCAGTGTTACTATATTTAGAAACAGGACCATGGCCCTCGAGTGAGTCAGCTGAGTACGGTATTCTTACGTCTGAATGGCAACCACGTCGTATGCTCTTATGTTTAGCAGTAGCTGGTGATGACAGCAAGTTTTGAAAATGTTATGTGTTAAAATGTGCAGCGCTTTCGTCCGTCTGAACTATACTTACAGGTTATCTGGGACGTTTTGCTAATGAGGTTAGGGCAAAAACCAAATGATGTCGCTGAACTACAGCGATTATTTACATAGATTTTCCCGAAAACCCGTGAGCTAGCTAGCAAGATGGCCATACAGTCTGAAGAGAACGGTAATATGCGATTGCATACGCTAGCTACATAGCTCAGCTGCAATTAGCAATACAATATAAGTCTCAGCCCGAACTGCCTGTTTGCTCCGCAGTTAACAGAACCTGTTAATCAAGCCTGAAGCAGGTCCACGCGTAGAAGTTACAGGGCTATACGGCTTTGGGTTGAAGGAGGTTGTGTGGGTGTTGAATGTGATCGGTCAGGATCGGTAAAACTTCTCCCATAGCTAGCTTGCTATCTGGTTCGCGTCTCAGTGGACGTTAAACGTGAAGTTTGCTACGGCTCTCATCACCCACACTTCCCCCCTAAATCTTGATTAATGGCTTCTGTCGACTAAAGAGTATGTAGACAGTTTGAGCCGAGACGCTATTATTGCATCGCAAATTTCAACTGCGTTACAGTGCTTGGATAATAGTCCTATTTAAGCGATATCATTTGATTTTTGCCCTAACATCATCAGCTAGCTAGCTGTAACCGAGGCTGGTCTTGAGCTAGCTTGCTAGCAGGGTACGCAACGTCCTGAATGTCTGGAAGTTCCGTTCAGAAGTATGAAAGCGCCCCAAAACATATCAGAGAAGGTCGTGACAATTATAGCCGTTACTGTCTCTATGATAACAGCTGGCTGAGCGCAGTCCAGTCACCATGGCTTCATCATTATGCCTCCCCAGCGCGAACACGTCGTTGGCTACCTTGCTAGCAAGCTGTCTTAATAGCAATCACAGTTACAGCGAGCTAGCTGGTGAGATTAGGGCAAAACCCATATAATATCGCTTTAATACGACGATTATTCAAGTGCTGAAACGCGGCTGCAATTATACAGTCTCGGCTCAAACTGTCTACATGCTCTTCAGTCGTCAAAAGCCGTTCATCAAGATTCAAGGGGTAGTGTGGGTGGTGAGAGCCATAGTTAACTTCAATTTAAACGGTCACTGAGACGTGAAGTAGAAATTCGCTAACCAGACAGTTAGCTAGCTATGGGAGAAGTTTTAATGATCCTGACTGATCACATTCAACACCCACACAACCTCCTTCAACCAACAGCCATATAACGTTTACGCGTGGCTCTGCTTCAGGCTTGATTAACAGGTTCTGTTTACTGCGGAGCAGGCAGGCAGTTCAGGCTGAGACCTACATTGTATTGCTAATTGCAGCTGAGCTATGTAGCTAGCGTATGCAATCGCATATTACCATTCTCTTCAGACTGTATGGCCATCTTGCTAGCAAGCTCACGGGTTTTCGGTAAAATCTATGTAAATAATCGCTGTAGTTCAGCGACATCATTTGGTTTTTGCCCTAACCTCATTAGCAAAACGTCCCAGATAACCTGTAAGTATAGTTCAGACGGACGAAAGCGCTGCACATTTTAACACATAACATTTTCAAAACTTGCTGTCATCACCAGCTACTGCTAAACATAAGAGCATACGACGTGGTTGCCATTCAGACGTAAGAATACCGTACTCAGCTGACTCACTCGAGGGCCATGGTCCTGTTTCTAAATATAGTAACACTAAAAGTGGAAAAAAAAAAAAATTAGCCTGCTTGGTTGCTAAGCTAATTTTTTTTTCCCGCCTGGCCTCAACATTCATGGTTGAAAAAAAAAAATTTATTTATTTTTTTTTTACACCTGGCAGCAACATTCGTGATTTTAAAAAAAAAAAAAAATTTTTTTTTTTACACCTGGCAGCAACATTCGTGATGTAAAAAAAAAAAAAGGTTCACCTGGTGGCGAAATATGGTGGCATATTACGCATGCCACTCTATCTGCAGGTACTTATCCTGGTGTATGTTGGTATATTCATTGGTAGGCATGTCACAGAGACATTACATAATTAGTAATACAATGTCTTGAAGAAATGTTTATGTTCAGAAAGGAATGTTTTGATATTCATCTTGCCATTGAGTCATCTCCGTCTTCGTGCAAATCTCAGTGATTATTGTTGTACATTGATTTTTGTACTTAAGAAAGGAGGAGTAAATCTAGAACCATGGTTTTCAATGCTGGGACCCAAGCAATGAACAATTTTCTTTAGGACTATCTGAGAGCAGCCTGATTTTAGTAATCAGGGGCTTTGTCATTAGGTGATCAGCGCATCTTGTGTGTTAGCACTGAGTAAGAAGAGAAATATGTGCACCTCATTCTGGCCCGAGGCATGCAATTTAAAACCACCAGTGTATTAATACACTGAGTTGATGAAAGAATGGGGAAATCTGCTCATCCAACATCTCATTCCAAAATTTTGGGCATTAAGAAAGAGTTGGTCCCCCATTTGCTGCTACGGCAGACTCTTCTGGGAAGTCTTTCCCACTAGATGTTAAAGCATCGCTTGATATTTGTAACCATTCCATCCCCAAAAGCATTTAAGAGTTTGCATAGGGATGGCAGCAAACCACATATGCACCTCATTCTGAGCACTGCAGTAATGTTGTGACAAGAAAAGGCCTTCACCAAACCGCTCGAATCTTAATAATCTGGTATGTGATTGATTGATTGATGGATAGATACAGCATTTAGATTTTCCTTCAGCAGAATTAAGAGGTCTAGCCTTAATGAAAAAGATGCCTAGACCAAATAGTCACCACGAACATTTGGCAACATACCGTAAAATGGGGTAATAAGAGACATTTTTTTTTTAGATATTTTTTATGATTCCTCCCAAAACATCCTGGCCAAGTATGTGTCAAACCTGTTTATTGCTGTCAATCATAAAAGAACAATAGAATCATATTCAACTCAACTTGCAATTTTCCAGTACCTACCAATATCATAAAAATAATGTATCGTGACAGGGAGTGTCAAAAAAAAATTTGAATTTGCATTTGAAAACTTTCCAAGAAAATTGTCCCTTGTTACCCGGCCGTCCCTTATTACCCCATTTTATGGTACTGCACTTCTCTACCATAAAAAAGCAGTGCTGTTGATTGATCCTCATTATTCATTATGTTTGACCATACACCGTCAAATATGTTGGGTGTGTAGCAAGCAAAGAGAAAAGAAATAAAAGTAGCATGCATTCTAGTTTACTGAAGAAACAAAAGTTTTCCATTACTGAAACTAATCCCAGCTGGTCACTGGTGGTTCCCTGGAAAAAAAAAAAAAAAAATTCTCCCCTGTTGGCAGCTATAAGCTGTGGAAAAAAAAAAAAAAAATTCCCCCCTGTTGGCAGCAATAAGCTGTGGAAAAAAAAAATAAATAAAAAAAATTTTTTTTTTTATTGGCAGCAATAAGCTTCCGTACAAATCACCGCATTCACAACCAAAAAAAAATTACCAAGGTGCTAGATAACCAAATAACAACTAGTAAAAAAGCATTTCCTAATGGCAAATAAAACCATACTCCTCCATCTTGAAACTCACAATAAGTCGATTGACGAGCACACAAACATGCACATTCACATACACCTGTTCCTATACATTTCTCTCACTTCAAATTTTCTTAATTATCTCTCGTGAAAATGTTTTGTTCTCCGGAGTTAAAATTTTTCAACTACAAAAAAGTCTTTTTTTAAAATCGTAATTTTTCTCTTCTCCATTGCCAAATAGTATGTCAGTGGTGTATGCCTCATCAAATACCCTCCTTGACTGAGGAGGCAAGACCAGAATGTTATAGACCAGAATATAAACCCTGTGTTCATGTGTGATGTAGTTGCAGATAGTATAATGTCGAACTTCTGCAATTATTATAATGCTCACTGGAGCTGGGATTAAGCGATAATTAATTCTTGCCATACGAACCATTATATTAATCCATCCAACAGGAAATGGAGGAGAGAATCTAAAATTGACTGCATGACACAGATTGCTGCACATAATGAATCCAATACTGATGTCCACGGGAATTTTGCATCTCCAGTGTGAGGAAATGTGATTGGTGAGTCAGGTGTTGGCGTGGTAACCAATGATAATAACATGCTAAATGTTGGCAAGCCGAGATGACTTGTTCTGTGAGAACTCATTCTTCATCCTAGTACTCTACTAAAACGGTTGCCAAGGTAACCACTGAAAGTTTCTGAACAATGTGAGTATTAAAGGGGAATGTAACTCCTGCTCAGTAGACAGTCACTTTTCATATTTCCTCCTGTTTGTGAAAATAGCAACACTGCTGTTCGAAGCTCATTATTTTTTGGGATTCACTTAGCTTGGTTTTTTACTTCTCGTTTATTTCAATGAGAATCACTTTGATCAAAGTGAATACACAAGAAGCAACCAGCACAATAAATGTGTGAACAAGCAATAATGGAGCCAAATGCAGAGAATGCCGCACAGACCTTCCCCAAAAAATCCACACAGGCATGGTTGAAGGCCGGAGACTACTGTGTATTGGACCCTTGCTGCAAGAGGAGATTCTTGACTGATACCATAGAGTAGCCATAAGATAATAGCATTTTATCATACCACTTGGAAAAAATACTGTATATAAAGACACTGCGTGTGAGACAACAGCATGTTGTCATTTGCTCGGAACCAATATCACAAGAAAATACACTGTATGAAAGGGCAGAGTGTGAGATAAAAGCCATTTTGTCCAATCCTTTGATGCAAGTATTGCGAGTAAAATATACCACAGGTAGAGACCACATACAAGCATAAATGTGGCTGATCGCAGAAAGTGCTGCGCAACCCCCTCAAAACAAAAATAATCCAGTTTAACCGAAGACCTGAATCCATCATGTGTCGGCCCCTTGCTGCAAGAGGCGACATGGTCCTGTAATTTTGCCAATACCTCAACCCATGCAAATACTTGCACAGCTAATGGACGTGGGATGTGTACAATGAAGGCAGTGGCAAAGCAGTTCATAAAGTACAAAACTGAAAATAAACCCAAGTTTGTATCGAAAGTCAAACCATAGTAATAGGTAAGCACATGAGATGAGGAAGATACTGGCACAGTATCTGAGATTGTTTGCCTACCAGACAGCATGATTTCATAATTGCAACCCTAACTTAACGAGAGATGAGCCACAACTTGTGAATGTGAGGTAGATACCATCAAAGTATCAGTGACAAGGGCGTAGATTTGTATATAGAAGGTTGTGACATGTCCCTACCAATATTTTGGGAAGCCAGATTGTCCCTACCAATGTTTTAGCGAACTTGTTCTTATTGTCTTTCCAGATAAGCCATATAAGCCCCAATTGTGGAGGCTACGTCTCCAATACAATCTATTTATGCATTCTAGCATTTGATTGGTTGAAAGGTCTGGGCTATCTGAAGGGTAAAGGTCAAGAGTAAACGGACCACGGTATTCAGGTTATGAATATTAATTTTTGTACAAAGCGGGGCTTGAGACGCTCAACTGGATCGCCAGCTTTAATTACATGTGTTTGCAATGGCTTACCCATAAAAGAGAACCGTAATTTGGCATTTTTCTTCATCGCGTAACTATAGCACTTTTCCCATGGCCCAACTCATGACATACATTGATATTACCTTACGTGCCTATCACTTTTGTGGAAATTTCATTGTCTGAGAGCGTAAGGAAAAAAAGTCGCTCCATGTTAAGTCATGCTGCAAATATGTCGCCAAACTGAATGCCAAGTGTAATGTTGGTTGAATAAGTGATCTAACTGGTCAGAAACAGTTACTTAAAGTCAAAACTTGCTAGCTACCTTAAATTAGATTTTACCGGAAGTAATGTCAACGAATGTTAATTAAACATATTGTTACGTCCCAGAAAAAAAAGGGAGGCTCAGACTGGTATCCAGCGGGTCTTTAGGTTTATTGTCGCACCGACATTCATTGACATACAACGTTCCAAACTACTCTCTCTCTGACTACTGTTCCGGGACATCTCACAGAACAACCCTTGACCCGGCAACACCCGCTACATCCGTTACTGTTTCCCAAAAATCCCCGGAGGTCCCGCCCCTCAGGCAAGCCCACTGTATAGCACCTGTAGCAGCCACTACACTACCCCCCCCTTACAAAAGTTCTCGCCCTCGAGGCCTAACCCGTAAGGCAATGGTAACAAGTATTTGCCACTAACGTGTCTTTGTCCCCCGCCAGAAGATGTTAAATTGTGTCAAAATGAGCAGTTTCCCGGTGTGACCTTGACAGTGACGCGAAGGTCACCAAAATCGACTGGCGCCGGGGTATCACCCTTATAGATGTTGACATGAAATTTGAAGGAAATCCGTCAATTCGTTCTTGAGATATCTCGCTGAAAAGGATTCGGGACGTACGGACGGACGTACGGCGTTCCGCGCGGCGGGGGACAATAAACAACAGTAGCAAAACAAACTTGTATAAACAGACAGTAAAAAGAAAACAAGCGCAAGCCTTTGTAGGAACATTACACAAATACATCAGCAAAAATTATTGTAAATTCGGGGCAAACAGTGCAACAATCAGTACACAAATTTGAAGTAATCTGCATGAACCTCATCTCCAGAACAGTTTACAACAGTTTTTTTTTTTTTTTTTGTATCCATTCAATTCAGTCCGTAGACACTACAAAGTCTTGCAAGTGGGCCGGGGGCCTCACCTGCTGCCTTGGCCGAGGTCCCGTAGAGGACAAGGGTAGGGGACGGGGGTAGGAGAACAGGGCTGGGACCCAGTACAACAGCCCCCGGGGAGGGGGCATGGGGGAAGGACAAAGGGGGGGACCAGGGGTGCAGACCTTGCGTCTCCCTGGGGTGTAAACGGGGAGCTGGGAGGGGGGTGGATCACTGGGGGAGAGGAAGGGGTCACAGGTGTATCCGAGGTGGGGAAAGGAGGGCTTTCCCGATAGAGAGCCAGTCTGTCTCTGTGGAGGGCCACCCTCCTCCCCCGAGGGGGCATTTGTACTCGGTACACTACCTCACCTAGCCTCTCCAGTACCCTGCAGGGCCCCGTCCACTTGCAGTCCAGCTTGGGACTACGACCCTTCTTCCGTACTGGGTTGTAAACCCAGACAAGTTCACCTGGTGTGAAGTCCCTTCCCCGAGACGTCACGTCATAGCAGCGCTTCTGCTTCGCACCGGCCTCTTGTAGCCGCTCCCGAGCATAACTGTGGGCTGAGTCCAGGCGGTCCTGCAGGGACGGCCGGAGCATCAGGTGGGCGACCGAAGGCCAGTTCAGCCGGGGTGCGCAGCTCTCTCCCCAGCATGAGGAGCGCCGGCGTGCACTCTGTGGACTCCTGTACTGCAGAGCAGCACGCCATAAGCACGAGCGGCAGGTGTTTGTCCCAGTCCCGCTGGTGGCGGGAGGTGACAATGGCCAGCTGGTCTCCCAGGTTTCGGTGGAACCGCTCCACCAACCCGTCGCTCTGAGGGTGCAGTGGGGTGGTACGAGTCTTGTGGATGTCCAGGCGCTCGCACACAGCCGCGAACACCCTGGACTCAAAGTTCGTACCTTAGTCACTGTGGAGGGACGCCATCACACCAAACCGACTTATCATGCCCCCCACCAGGGCATCGGCGACTGTCTCGGCTTCCTGGTTTGGGATGGCGTACGCCTCTGGCCACTTAGTGAAGTAGTCATTGACCGAAAGGACATATCGGTTACCTTCGTTAGACTGCGGGTACGGTCCTGTGATGTCAATCCCCACCCTGTCCATGGGGCACCCCACGGGGAACTGCTGGAGTGGCGCCTGCGAGCGCCCTGTGGGGCCTTTGCGGGCGACACAGGGGTCACAGCGACGGCAGAAGTCCTCCACGTCCCTCTTCTGCCGCCCCCAGTAGAAGCGTTGACGCAGGCGCCTCAGTGTTTAGGTCACCCCAAAATGTCCGCAGCCGCCTGTCCCGTGTATGGCCTTAAGCACTGCCTCCTGCAGTCCCTTTGGTACCACCACCTGCCACTGCTCCTCCCCCGTGGCCGCCGTCTTAAATGCCCGCTGCAGCACGCCTTGTGCCACCCTTAGTGAGTCGAACATGGCCCACAGACCCTTGGTAGCCTTGGAGAGTGGTGCCACCGCCTCCCACGGTGGACGCTGCCGGCTCTCTACCCACTCCAAAACAGGCTGTAGGTCTGTGTCGCTCTCTTGTTCGTGTCTCCACTCGGCATCCATCACCATCTTTACCTCCCTGCAGACGACCGTGTCCACCTGTCTGACGGCCGCACATTCGTCCCCCTCCGCACGCCATTCTTGCTCCTGTGTCTCCCTACGTTCGCAGTATCCGCACCCGTCTGCTGCACACGGTCGGCGCGAGAGGGCGTCCGCGTTAGCATGGTGAGCCCCAGGGCGGTGCTCTATTTTGAAGTCGTACCCTTGCAGCTCCTCCAACCACCTGGCGACCTGCCCCTCCGGCTCCCGGAAAGACATTAGCCACTGGAGGGCCGAGTGGTCAGTTCTTAACATGAAGAGGAGGCCGCACAGGTAGTATTTGAAGTGCCTGATCGAGAGCACCACCGCCAGGAGCTCGCGGCGGGTGACGCAGTAGTTTCGCTCCGGCTTTGTGAGCTTCTGGCTAAAGTATGCCACTACCCTCTCTCCCCCCCCGGCCACGGTTGGGAAAGGACACCTCCCACCCCCTCACTGCTGGCATCGGTGTCCAGTATGAAGGGCAGGGTGGGGTCAGGTGGGGCGAGTACTGGGGCCTCGCACAGGGCCCGCTTCAGCCCGAGGAACGCCTCCTGGCAACCCTTGGACCACACATAGTCCTGGAGGGGGGTGCAGGGGCAGGGGAGGTCAGGGGAGGGTCCATGGAAGCAGCAGGCTGCTGTACTTGTATGCGCAGGCTAGGCGGGGAGATGGCCCCGATGAACAGGTCCGTGGCCAGCTCGCTCCGTGCATCTGCGGGCATGTGGCCATATGCGAGCTGCACCTGGCTCTCAATATCATTAGCCAGCCCGCGGAGCGACTCACCAGGCTTCCTACACCGTCCTCTCAGTTCATTTTTTATCAGTGTAGTCTGGGACCATCTCCCAAACCTCCTCCTGATGGCCCCCACTAAGGCGTCGTAGCACTGCCTCTGGGCAGGGTCGAGAAGCAGTAGACAGGACAGGGCATCTCCTTCCAAGCACAGAGCTAACTGTAGTGCTTTATCCTCTTTTCCCCACCGTCTAGCATCGGCTAGCAGTTCAAATTGGGCGTGAAACGACTCCCAGTCCGACCCACCGTTGTACTTTGGCGTCCTCACCGAGCTAGCCGACGGCGGCGGAGGCTCGTCGCCATGGCAACCGCCCGACGCCGGGGAAGCGGCGGTGGATGACGGTGTCGTCCCGACGTCCCCGCGGATCGCTGGTCCACTCATGTGCGGGTGGGAGCGCGGCTGTTCGACGGTCACACTCTCCAGAACCGCGTCCTGCGGCTCGACTTTGATCCTCGCTCTGACGTTGTTAATCATGCCAACGGCTAGCTGACTCAGCCTTAAGCTAACTGGCTAACGGTCAAGGCGCGATGTACTGTTCTTACCGCGACAAAGTCTCTTTTCTTTATTTTATTTTATTATTTTTTTTTTTCCGAAGTGTTTACTTCTGACACCAATGTTACGTCCCAGAAAAAAAAGGGAGGCTCAGACTGGTATCCAGCGGGTCTTTAGGTTTATTGTCGCACCGACATTCATTGACATACAACGTTCCAAACTACTCTCTCTCTGACTACTGTTCCGGGACATCTCACAGAACAACCCTTGACCCGGCAACACCCGCTACATCCGTTACTGTTTCCCAAAAATCCCCGGAAGTCCCGCCCCTCAGGCAAGCCCACTGTATAGCACCTGTAGCAGCCGCTACAATATTCACTAGCTTCAACTAGCGAACTAAACCTGGTTTCAGTCACACGTTGGTTAGTAATCGAGTTGCTAGCAGTATTAAATATAAGCCAGGTGGATATGTCAAATCATGAGGTGAATTTCAGCGAAGAAATCCCACGAAGGTGTCATTATTAATTAATTATTTTATGTGCAAGAACCACAGCAGGAAGCTAGAGAGGACACAGGTGTATCAGGGCTTCAGGTGAGGTCATAATTAATGACTTGTTCTGTGGAATTATGGGGAAGCATTAAAGTTAGTCTCATGATGTTCAGCAAATATATTCTTTGAAAGTCACATGTCCGAACTAACTTTGGCTCAGTGTGGGAAATGAAAGAAACACGCAATCGTAAATCTAACATGATCCAGTCTGATTAAAGTTCTGTTTGTGGCTTGTCCAATTCATAGTTGGTATTTTGAGGTGTTCATCGCGGCTTCAATTGCATTACCGCATATTAAGATGCTTAATAGAGAGGATTAATAGAACTGGCTTGCTAACGTAGTTATATATCCACTCACTCGGTATCAATGCCAAGGTTACTAGATCTGAGCGGGTTTCATGAGTGCGCTGACATAATTCGCAGCTGCCAGTTAAGATTGTGGCAAGTTTATGTATGTGGGATCTTTGTGTGAAAATTTTGGAGGCACTTTGCGTAGCATAATGTAAAAAATGCAGAAACACACATTCAGATGATCTCTGTGTACAGTAAAGGCAGTATCTGCGCTCAGATTTACAAAAATTTTCTAGCTCGCGTGCTAAGCGTGCTCGCATCACAAACCTGTCCCAACCAATTCTCACACTAAACCTACGCCCTTGATCAGTGAATCTTTGTTTTACAGCCAGGAAATGAAAGCAGTACAGCATAAAATATTTGCATTCTAGCACATTCGGCATAACAGATGACACACATCTGTTTCCAAAGCATTCCATCCAGATTACATGTAGGCGATGCAACTCACTTAAAAGTAGTAGCATCCATGAAAGTAAGCTTTCAAAGGGATGGCCTGCTTAGCTAAGCGCTTTTTGAGTTCATTACAATGTATTGAGTACTTGATTTAACCACTAAGAGAACTGCACATACTGCAAATACTGCATTGGCAGACTTGTCAACAAGCTTTTCACTTGAAATAACAAATGTACACTGGATTATGTAAGCAGTTGTCTGCTGACTGATTTGAATGACACGTCTTGACAATGCATTACAGATCCAGAAATTAGCTTAATTTAAATAAATTACATTTTTAAAAATTTGATGGGGTCTGTGGCCTTTGGGGATGAACTTTAGGATTTAAAGAGGACCTCTGCTGGCAGCTAAGTGTCAAAGTTATCGTCAAAAAATAATATGCAAAAGAGACCCCTGCCAAAAAAAAGTCAAGGAACAAGACTCTGCACCCCTACTTGCCTCAAATGAATGGCCCTCTCGCAGGAATCTAACGGCAGGTCATGAGTGTAACTCCGATGGTAGAACTGAAAGTTAGCACTGGTGATGACCAATTCTTTTGCAGCATTGGAATTAGAGTAAAATTAGATCTAATTTTCACAAGCCACAAATCATTCTGACGCTGAACTAACATTTTTAAGACCGACAAATGAGCTTATTTTGATATCTTTGTCTCTCAACAGAGCTCTTGTAATAACTGGCAAAACAGCAATACAGAAGGGACTAGGTTAAATCTTGAATTTAAAGTAAAAATGAAATTGCATTTAAGTTTCTTTTGTAATGCGAATAGAAGCCACTAGAGGGCAGTATTGACCTTTCTTATGTTAAGCCCAGACGGGAGTTAGGTTTGGGCATGTCTTGGGCATGTCTGGGACAATTCCCAGAGAATTAAAGAAAAATAGGTCTAAATGTGGGAGGGGTCTGCAAAAGAGTATATAACGAGGAAAATTGAGGGAGTGGGGTAGTAGGAGAAATTGCAAGGAGAAGGATACATGTGACCAGACCTGCATTCTGTTCAAGACCTGTGAAGTTTTTAGTGGATTTTTGCCTGTGTTGGAGCATTTTCCTCACCCAGGACATCACCAAGCAAGCCAACCAAAGGGACTGTAAATATTTTTGTTCTTGAATTTAACAATCTTGGTCAGTAGAGAAGTTTTTTGTTACTTGCCTTTGTTTAATTAAATCTGTTTCAGTTTTTAAAGTTGTGTCTGTCCTCCCTCGCTGTCGTAAATGTAATAACAAATTTTTGCCATAACAAATTGGGGGCTTGTCCGGGATAGACCATTGTGTGAGTAATTTATTGATAATCTAACATTTCAAATTGTAAAATTGTTTTTTTTTTTTAATTTTCCTAGATATATATTGACAGATAGACAGCAATGGATGATTTCTTGGCATGACCAAACGTAGAGGTTTTGAAGTCTTGTAAAAAGACAGAACTGCTAGAAATATGCAGACATTTAGAGCGGACAGAGGTAAAACAAGCCATGCGAAAAGCAAGACTGGCTAGAGAGATTGTTGAATATTACATTGATGAAAATGTGTTTGCACCAGGAGATCTGGAACAGTTTCCATTGGAAAATCCAAATGTAGAAATTGAACTTAAATTAAAACTGCTAGAGATTGAAAGGGAGGAAAGAGTGAAACAAAGAGAATTTGAGAGGGAAGAGAGAGAAAGAAAGGGAAGAAAAAAAAAACACAAAGACAGTTTGAGTTAGAAACATAGCAAGAGAAGAGAAAAAGAAAGGGAGGAAAAAGAAAAACAAAGAGAATTTGAGAGAAAGAAGAAAGAGCAGAAAGAGAGAGACAGAAAGATTTTGAATTAGAGAAGTTGGATAGAGAAGAAAGACTCCAAATCATCATCACGTGCCGTCTTCGTAACGAAGGTTGGCCACCATAGCTCTCCAACTTATTCTATCTTCCGCAGCTCTCTTTGCATCTGCATAGCATGTTGTTGTGCTCCATGCTTTGATGTCATCACTCCACTTTCCCCTTGGCCTTCCTCTTGGTCTTTTGCCTTCTACAAGACTCCAAATGGAGCAACTAAGTATTAAAATTGAAACTGAAAATAAATTTCTGGCTAGCCAGGAGGTAAAACTAGTGCCTCCATTTTCGGAAAAGGATGTTGACAACTATTTCCAGTGTTTTGAAAAGGTAGCAAAGCCAGTGGCCAAAGGAACACTGGCCTCTGATGTTACAAACTGTCTTCAAGGGTGAAGCTTAACAAGCCTATTCGGCTTTGTCTGCAGATGATTCCTCTGATTATGAGGTTGTCAAAAAGGTTATTTTGAGAGCTTATGAGCTGCTTCCAGAGGCTTACCGACAGAAATTCAGAGGTCTGAACAAATCTGACAATCAGACTTATGTGGAATTTGCTAACCAGAAGAAGGCTTGCTTTGAGCGCTGGTGTGCTTCTATGGAGGTCAAGGATGATTTCAACTCACTAAAAGAGATAGTGCTAGTTGAAGAATTCAAGAACTGTGTTTAAGGATGATATTAAGACCTACCTTAATGAGAAGCAAGCACTGAATTTGCAGATGAATATATTCTCACACATAAGTCTAAATTTCAGTCTAGCAGTAACAATAGATGGTTCAGATTACAGAAAAAAGATAACGGTGATACCCAAGATTTCTCACCCAAAACCAAAGACAAATCTGGTGATGGTGCACAGAAATCCAGTCACAGGTCTGATGAAAGTGTGAAAGCCGACAGTGAGAAAAGTGGTCTAGTTTGCAGTTATTGCAAGAAATCTGGTCATGTAACAACTAATTATTGGTTCCTTAAAGCTAAGAAAGAAAGAGAAAAGGATACCAAACCAAATGCCTTTCTGAAAACAAGGTTAGAAACCCCTGTAGTAGATGACCAATCTGCTTAATTGCCTGCTCCTTGTGGGGCTAAGAAGCCTGATACTGCTGGTTTTGTGAGGGAGGAATTTCTTCCATTTGAGCATACTACTCCTGTCCCCATATATATATCCTTCTGAGCTTCTCAGTCACTTTTGTTGATGGTCTCCTTGGAGTTATGTGATGAGACCGCTTCTGGGGATTTCATACTAGTACAGGGTATTGAAGGGAGGACTGTGTCTGTACCCCTGCGCTCTTTATTTTTGAAGTCAAATTTAGTTACAGGACAGGTAAAGGTGGGACTTATGTCAAGTCTACCTATAAAGGGTGTTTCTCTGTTGCTAGGCAATGACCTGGCTGGGGGCAATGTAGTTCCCCCTGTACATCTTACTTCACAGCCGAGCACTGAAGATGGCGATGAAGACCCATCTCTGTATCCTTCCTGTGCAGTGACTCGTGCTATGGCCAAGAAGGCTAAAGAAGAAGATGATGTGGTGCCGTCCAGCACATTGAATAGTCAGGAATCAGGTGGTTCGCCTCATAACTCTGTTCGGTCTACTATGGTTTCTCCGTTTGAGGACTTATCAGATACTTTTATCAGTTCTCTGTTCAGCCAGCCAGATGGGTCTGGTGACTCTGATGTGTCTTGAGACTTGTCACAGCTCCAGTTGGGAATTATCTCAAGGACGGTGTGTTGATGTAGAAGTGGCACCCTCCTGATATCCCTGCCAATGCAGATTGGACAGCGGTCAGGCAAATTGTTGTTCCGAAGGTCTACAGGAATGAGATCTTAACAATGGCTCATAGTTTACCTTTAGGAGGTCATCTTGGTGTTAACAAAACTGTTGATAAGATCATGAAACACTTCTTCTGGCCTGGACTTCGGAAAGATGTTTCCAACTTTTGCAAAACCTGTCATACTCGTCAGGTAGTTGGAAAACACCAGTTAGACCCACCTGTAGCTCTATTGCAGCCTATCCCAGCATTTGGGGAGCCCTTCTCTAAGGTCATTGTTGATTGTGTTGGTCCATTACCCAAGACGAGATCTGGAAATCAGTACTTGTTGACAATCATGTGTGCATCTACCAGATTCCCTGAAGCCATACCTCTACGTAAGATCAAGGCCACTTCAATCTCAAAGGCTTTGATAAAGTTCTTCACGTTGTTTAGCCTTCCCAGGGAAATTCAGTCAGACTAAGGTAGCAATTTCACTTCCGGATTGTTTCAGCAGGTTGTGTATGAACTAGGTGCAAAGCAGATTCTTTCCAGTGCCTATCATCCAGAGAGTCAGGGTGCCTTAGAGCAGTTTCATTCCACTCTCAAGACAATGATGAGGACTTATTTTTATGACCATGAGAAAGACTGGGATGAAGGTGTTCATTTGCTGTTGTTTGCAGCTAGAGAAGCAGTGCAGGAGTCTACTGGATTCAGTCCATTTGAGCTAGGATTTAGCCATGAAGTGAGAGGACCTTTGCTATTGTTGAGTGAACAATGGGAAGAGAAAGAGCCACATATTAGTCTGTTAGACTATGTTAGCAAGTTCAAGGAAAGACTGCGTGCAGCTTGTGACCTAGTCCAAGAGAACTTGAAATCAAGTCAGGGAAAATTGAAAACTTGGTATGATCATAAGGCTAGAAGCCGTGAGTTTAAACCAAGAGACAAGGTTCTTGTGTTGTTTCCCTTGCAGTCCAATCCATTTCAGGCTAGATTTCATGGTCTATATGAAATTCTGACAAAACTCAATGATCTCAATTACATTGTGAAGACTCCAGATAGGAGAAAGCCAAAACAATTGTGTCATATTAACATGCTGAAGCCTTAACATGACAGAAATGCTAGGGTTGCAGCTGTCACTTCAGATTCTCCTATGGTCGAGACGTGTGAAGATGGGGGGGGGGGGGGGGGGGGGGGGGGGGGGGGGTTCAAGATGATGAACCTAGAATTAAAGCTGAAGTTCTTTCATGTAAATTGTCAAATTCTGAAGGGTCGCAAAATCTTGATGTAAAACTCCAGCACTTAGAACCCTCACAGAGAGATCATTTTGAGAGGTTGATCAACAAATATGAGGATCTGTTTCCTGATGTTCCAAAGAGAGTTTCTATAGATTCTCATGATGTAGATGTTGGTGATGCCAAACCAATAAAACAGCATCCGTACCGGATGAATCCTGAAAAAAGAGAGATTGCTGAGAAAGAGGTTGAGTACATGTTAGAACATGATATTGTCAGACCCTCCAACTCAGATTTTTACCCTGTGTGCGAGTTCCAAAACCTGATGGAAGTACTAGATTCTGTACAGATTATCGCAAAGTCAATGCTGTAACTAGAACTGATGCGTTTCCAATACCTAGGATTGATGATTGTATTGGGCAAGCAAAGTTTCTGACTAAGATTGATTTATTGAAGGGTTATTGGTGTGTGCCTTTCACTGAGAGGGCCAAGAGCATCTCTGCTTTTGCCACACCATCTGGGTTGTACCAGTATGAAGTCCTACCCTTTGGCATGAAAAATGCCCCAGCCACATTCCAAAGGATGATACAATCGACAATCGCCGGATTGCCACACACGGGTGCGTACATCGACGACCTGATCACATGGAGTGACTACTGGGAAGAACATCTAAAGATGTAGAGACGTTGTTCCAGCGTCTGATCCAGGCTAACCTGACTGTTAACCTGAACAAGAGTGACTTTGGTTGTGCTACTGTCACCTATCTTGGCTACGTCATAGGCCAGGGTAAGGTGGCACCCATAAATGCTAAAGTCCAAGCCATCATGAACTTTCCAGTTCCTGACAACAAAAAAGCTTTGCTTTCCTTGGAATGATCGGGTACTACCGCAAGTTCTGCAAGAACTTTGCTGAGATTGCTCTGAGTCTCACCAACCAACTGAAGAAAAGTTCGTAAAGTTCACTTGGGATGATGCATGCCAGAGAGCCTTCGATCGCCTGAAGTCTCTGCTGTGTCACTTCCCAGTGCTCAAATCTCCTGACTTCAACAAAACATTCTCCATCGCGGTCGATGCTAGCGAATAAGCTTGTGGATCCTACAGAGAAGTGACTCTGATGACATTAAGCATCCCGTGGCATACTTCTCCAGGAAGTTCAATCTCCACCAAAAGAACTATTCCACAATAGAGAAGGAGCTTTTGGCTCTGGTTCTATCTTTTACAAAACTTTGAGGTTTATGTTTGTACAGGGCAAAAGCCAACGATTGTGTATACTGACCACAATCCGTTAATGTTTTTGAGTAAGATGAAAAACAAGAATCGGAGATTTTTGAATTGGAGTTTGACTTGGAAATTAAGCATATAAAAGGTACTGACAATGTAATTGCTGATTGCTTATCCCGTGTTTGATTATGTGTATATATCATGTGTTTATTAGAATCTTGTATTATATGTGTGTATATATATATATATATATATATATATATATATATATATATACATACACAGAAGTGTCTACTTAACCATTTTTGTATTGAAAAAAAATTTCTTGCCTTCATGAGTCAAAATTTTTCCCTTTAGGAATGGAGGTGTAATGTGAATAGAAGCCACTAGATGGCAGTATTGACCATTCTTATGTTAAGCCCAGACTGGAGCTAGGTTTGGGCATGTCTGGGACAAGTCCCAGAGAATTAAAACTTGAGTGTTCAGGTGAACACGTGTCGCCTGCGAAGCTTATGTGAAAGTGTGACTACCAACTGAAAGTGTGACTACCGGACAGACAGACGCCGGACAAAGTGATCCCTATGTGCCGCTATGCTTCGCAGGCGACACAAAAAAAGAGGTCTAAATGTGGGAGGGGTCTGCAAGAGAGTATATAAGGAGGAAAATTGAGGGAGTGGGGTAGTAGGAGAAATTGCAAGGAGAAGGATACATGTGACCAGACCTGTCATTCTGTTCAAGACCTGAGAAGTTTTTATTGGATTTTTGCCTGAGTTGGAGCATCTTCCTCACCCAGGACATCACCAAGCAACCCAACCAAAGGGACTGTAAATATTTTTTTTCTTGTATTTAACAATCTTAGTCAGTAGAGTAGTTCGTCGTTAGTTGCCTTTGTTTAATTAAATCTGTTTAAAAGTTTTTAAAGTTGTGTCTGTAATCCCTTGCTGTCGTAAATGTAATTACAAATTTTTGCCGTAATACTTCGCTCAGTAATATTGTCATCAAGATTTAATTGTTTCCAGAAGGGAAGAGGAATACGATGAGATTGCTACAATCTGGCACTGGGTTGATATCAGATTTAACTAGCAGATAAAAAAGAGCGGCAAAATTAAGGCTCACATATTAAATGTGCACAATATCTTGCTTTGTTGTCCATTGGTACTGCATGTAAAAATGCCAAAATTTGTTCAGCAATAGGTTATAATGACAGCAGTACATTATCCCTATTTTCTTTTCCCCAGGGTGCAGGCAGGTAAGAAATAATTTAGCAGTTGTCATGTTTTATACCAGCTGCGTCGGCTTGAATGGACTAGCTGGTGTCATTTTGCATTGCCCTTCAAGCTAACTTATGTAAGTTACAGGTCAATACGTGGCGTGATTGTGGGCATTATTATTTCATTTAGCCTTTATTCTACCAAGAAATCCCATGAAAATGGAAAAATTTCCAGACCGGGCCAAATTATAGTTGAGGTTACGCAACAAACAAGTACAACTTTCAACTCAGAAGAAATATAACTGTAAATATATTGCGAATGGTCAAAAAAGTTGCATAAGACTGCATTATAACTGAATTGATTTTAAGGGACAGTTGTCAAGCTGGAGCTTTGACTGAAGACTATTGCAGGACTGGGGAATAAAGCAAACAAATGCTATTACAGGTGTTGCCATTAAACGTGGCCATGTCCCCCGCCAGGTCACAGAAATCTACTGGGGTCAGCATATCATACTAATACACATTGAAGCCAAAGATGAATGAAATTGGTCGAACAGTTCTTGAGATATCGCATTCGCAACAAACGGGACGTTATGGACGACCGGACGGACGGAGCTGAATACTATGTCCCCCCCTCCGCTCGCTACCGCGATGGCAGGGCACAAAAAAGCTTTGATTCTGAGTACAAGAACAGAGCAGGAAAATGGTTTTAGCCACAGGCATGGCTAAATATTTAGAATGGTGAAGTAGGGGAACAGCTTAGTTTCCGATAAAAGTGCACTTATATCAGATTCAAACATGTAAACCATCTACAGTATTTCTGTTCATGATGAAAAAATACACACTTGCACACAGGTGATGAGCAACATAAGACCACAGAAATTAGGTAAGGCTAACAATCTTTATGCTACCATCTTATCGAACCACTTAGGAGAAAGAAATGGCTTGTGACCATTAGAAGAGCAGACCTGCCCATCCACCTTTGTCAAGATTAACTCGGAAAAGGGGGTTATGGAGTTTGTGGCCCAATTTGGTCATAGAATGTTCAGATCGTACAGCCATACATAATCTTACAATTAACACATTTTCCATTAATTCCTCATTTCATCCCCATAAATCTTTATATCCAACAGTCATCCTTGAGGGGAAAGGAACAGCTCAGTGATGAATTGTTAGCAAAAAGACAATGTCCTAATGAGAATATATTTTGCAGCAAGACAGGAAACATCTGATAGACAATGTTATACCAACAATTATGAACTGCCTAATCCACCTCCATCATCTGGCGGTAGATGTAAGCTACATAGAATCAATAACATTGTATGTATTGCCCTAAACTGTAGTTTATGCTACGGTCACAATTGCTCTTCTGAACCATGGATTCGTACAAATTCCCAGTTCTTACGAATTCTGGATTTTATAGACATTCATGAAGGGGGGCATAATTTCCTACGGCTTTCATAGGAAGTTCGTACGGCTGCCGTTAAATTCTTACGAGCAACTTGAGGCAGTCTTAAGAAAAAGAGGTGATATCTGCCGTACGGTAGCCGTAGAGTTCTTAGGTTCTCTGTAGGGGTGACTGGGGACCTGCCTAAGGCAAACTTACGGATATCTTACAAAAGCTTATGCCGGAAGATGGCGGCCTGACAACCCTACGTACAACTTCAATTCTTGCCACTCCCAAGTCGTTGGTCGGAAGATCCTACGGTTTTGGTACATTTTGATGGGGTATATAAAAAGTGCCCGTGCAAGCGCTTCCAAATTCTGCGCCCTTATCATCAAATCTGCTGGGTAATTTTAAGATTGTAATAATGCTGAGAAGACTGCAGCTGCACGTTTTACAGCTGCGGGACGAAGAAGTTGTTGATCAAGCGCTTGTAGCCACTGCTTTGATTCTGCATCAACAGGAGGAGACAGAGAAGGTGGCAACGCTGGTGGGTGCGGCCATGGATACAGAGGCGGCAAATTTACGGGCAGTATGAGACTGTTCGCTGAGCTAGACTGCGAGTCGGAAGGTGACTACATGGCGTACCTCCGGATGGACCGTAACACGTTTGCCGAGATGTTGGATCGTGTTTGCCCACGCATCAGGAAAAGTGAGAGGTAAGTGTAATTTTCCAAAAGCAAAAGGATTTCATTGTGCTATTTTTATATGTACTCGTACATACATAAATCCTATAACCATTACTTAACCCTGTAAGCGCCAAAGTCGCAAAATTACGACAAGCAACATGCTGCATGAACAGGCTCTTGCTCCAAATATACTGCTCTAGTTGCGAATGACTCTGTACCTCTAGATGGCGAACATGGGCAACAGTAATTTTCATGTAAGTCAGAGATGTCTAAATCTAAAAAAAAAAAAGCGACATCACAGCTTTATATAGGGTGGAGTGAGCGCAGTGAACGCAGTGAGGGTACCCCAGTCAGTGGAGTCTAAGAAAGGTGAGAGAGAGACAGCAGATAGAGAACAAGAGAGCGAAATCCAGCAAAAATACACAGAATGCCGAAAGGTTTTTTTTTTCCACCGTTGATGAAGTGCTTGGTCAGGTACTTGCCGATTCTGAGCCTGACGGGAAATATTTACCCTCAGATGACCATTGGTCGCTGAGGGAAATTGGCTGGTTCCCGTACTTTTTCCCCAGTGCCCTCAGCTGGACATCTGTGGCAGCCTACTGCACAGAGCACTCTTAAAAAGCAGAGTTTAAAATACACCCACTTTGTTCCTTCATGGTTCGCACAAACGCCTTAAGGGGCCCTGAAGAACAACTTAATGTGTTCTTGCGGCATACGTGAACACATCATGTGTCTCCGGACCCCAAATTTCCTACGAAAATCTTGTGTCATTCCTACGGCATTTCTACAGCCACCCTACGAAATAGGGTTTCGGAAGGCGCTCGTAGAAAAAGTTTGACAAGAACATTGACCTGGCTACAAACTTACGAACGGGCTACGAACACAGATTCTTATAAGGCCGCCTTAAGAAGACCGTAAGAAATGGTACAAAAATTATTTGTTCGGCGTACCAAAGAGCAATTGTGTCTGTAACTTTAACTGAACAAAAAAAGTGGCAACAGTTGAATATTTCCATGCCAATTGTTCTCCTTTCATGTAAGGATTCATTAAATGGAATGATGACACTAGTGAAATTTCACTAGTGTCGTTTCTTAATGTCAACATATCCTCTGAAAAAACCAGAATCTACCATGCATTTCTACGCTTTCTACCTTATTCTGTTATGGTCTAGATCAGGAATCAAGTGTAGAGTCAGACGTGCAATCCAACATAGTTTACTGGCAGCAAAATGGTACAGATTGGGAATAGAATCCCATGATGATGAAGTGGGGGCGGTACCTGAGACTTGGATAGCACAGATGTAACAGGCAAGGCTGATCTAGCAGTCGTTGGCCAGTGGCTTCCAGGACGCAGCTAGATGTTGTGCAGATTTTGCCAGGACTGAACTGGTCCAGAGGATGAGGAGGTAGCTTGGCTGGCGGTGTTAAACATTTTTTTTTTTTTTCTATTGGCTATACTGCTAATTTGCACGTGTGTAATCTTCCTAAAAGTATTCTGAATGTGGCCTGCCGTGTTAATTTTATTTAGACTCCAGCAGCTGCAGTACATTGTTGGCTGATGTTCTCAGAGTAATTTTATGCGTGTTGCTCAGTGCTGCTCATTTCCTTTGATTGCTGGTCTCTTTCTTTCCTTGTTTCCCTCTTGCCTGAGGGGCTAGTCTATGAGTTACCTGTGATGCCTGTATTGTTAGCCACAGGTTTTCCTTTTTTTTGTTTGTTTTGTCTCACCCTCCAGTCCCCTCTGCTAGTTGAGCCCACATTAGATTTAGAGGCTGTTAAAGAATGGGTTTTCCTTGAACACATATGTCACCCATTCCAGTGTGTGAAGTAGTGTTTAGCGTGGACTCTTAGGTTTGTTTGCCTTTTCCCGAGTTAATGGGCTGTATGGAAGCATACAGTCACCAAAATTAAAATTAAATTGCAATGTCAGAAATGCATTTTCAAGATACAAGCGCATTATTTGTATCATAATGAAAATGCAAATGTAATCCTCTACTTTGCTTTTTCATTTTCAAGTCCATGTATGCAATTTTTATAACAATTGGAAAATGAAAATACATTCCTCATTTATGTTTGCATTTTCGAGAAGTAAAGTAGAACACTAATCGTACATCGCAAATACATTCTCTGAAATGCTTTTTCGATTTCGAGAAGCACGCGCATTATTTGTATCATCAGGAAAATGCTAAAGTAATCCTCCACTTTGCGTTTGCATTTTCAAGTCCATTTAGGCACTGTTTTCATTTGCAAGACGTGCTCCGCAATATCACTCACAAAACTAAAATAAAAACGCTAATCTCATAATGCAAATACACATTCTCAGAAGTGCTTTGTCTTTTTCGAGAGGCAGATGCGATATCTGTCACATAATTAAATCGTTAACGCAGTTCGCCACTTTGTCCCACGCGCTTTTCCTATCAAAATTAAAAAGAAAAAACCCTCCCTAGTCGGATGTGCCTTGTCGGTGAGAAGGCGGGACTTCCTCCACAATTTGATACAGGTTGGATATTAACAAATACAAGTGACCTCGTTGGTTGTCAATCAGGGCGAAACTCCTGCTGCACGCACTTTTATGTCAAAGCTCAAATGTATAGTTGGAGGCATTGACTGTGCATAGATGCCCGCCTGAACATTGCACAGTTTGACTGAGAGTATAGCTAAAGTTTTCCCCCGAATGACACTGCTCTCGCACTCAATTACCCCTGTGTGCGCTTGGATTAGCGCTGCTTCCACTGAAATTGTGTGCTTTACACTCTGATCCGTTCATCGTCAGACGGGTTATCTGCGCATCTTCTGCTCAGTAGTTCAGTCGGTTACAAAGCAAGTTCATACGCTCCTGCTTCATGTACTTCCATTGCTTTCTTCGAGAATTTGGAGTGAAAGGACAGTTCGTATTAATACACCAGTGCCTATACGTCTCATTACTTTAACAGCTGGCTACATGCCATGGTAGCCGCGTAACACGCCAACCTTTAGTTCTCTAGTATGCCTGTCTGTGGATGAATCGCAGAGGTAGACTGAGCTAAGAAAGGGACAGATTCATCCTGTTCACTTGCATCCTGCTGCTGCAGAAGAAAGGCTTGAGAAATCCAGAGATCTATGAATTTTTTAATTACACCAAAAAGTCGCTTTGTGTGTTGTCGTTGGCCGTTGCTAGATGTCTACACAGTGATATGTTTCGGCCATTCGATGTGTTTTTCATGAACGGCGACATCGTTAGACTAGCACGACGTTAATTAGCTAGCCAACTACTTTCCTGCAAGATGACGAACATTACGAACAACTATAGCATAAAACTTGCTTCCAGTCCATTTAACTTGACACGATTGCGACCAGTTTCGCACGTCTGTTTTTATGTGGTAACACTATGCTTGCAGCAAGATGCGTCTCTCTCCCGCAGGTATGTGCACCCCTGCGATACATGACCCAATAGCTGGGTTTACATGGAGCCTAATATTCCCATTAGAATTGGTTTAGAAGCTCAAACCGAATGAAAATGCTCCACATAAACACCCCATTCCAAATAAACAGGCCGAAACCGAATGGAATTTTATTCGCTTGCAGAGGGGTAGAATATTCCTTTTCCTAAACGGATTGAAAGTAAAATTTTATAATGTAAACGGTCGAACGGAAAGTTGTCTGGCTGCGTTCTTTCTGCGCATGCTCCATATGGACGTAAATGCGCGGTGACGTTACTCCGCCTGTAAAGATGGCCGTTTCTAAGCAGAGTACACAGAATTGGTCCACTGTGGAGAGTTTGTTTTTAATACACACGCTGAAAGAAATGAACATCATTGCACGCTTAGACAGTTGAAAAATAATAAATACTGAAATTTTTAAACAAGTCCACGAAAAAATCAATGAAGCCGGGATTATCCGAAACGTTGAACAGATTAGAAACCGCTGGAAAACTTTGAAGACCGGCTACTATAAGGCCAAACAGCAGAACAGCAAAAGCGGATACGACCCCACAAACTTTCCCTTTTACGAGCAGATGGACGAAATTATGGGAGGACGGCCATTAGCAAACGTCGCTATCAACGGAGTGGATGTGGGTTTTGAGGAGGAATCGTGTGATGGGTAGAATTCGTCTTCTTTTAACACTGCTTCGGATGATGCTGAAGCTAGCATTTCTGGTAAGTTCAACTCAACACCGCCTCGCAAACTAACATTAGTTAGCGTTAGCCAAATTCATACCAGTCGGATAGACTTATTTTATTTGTTCATAATGAGCTACAGTTGTAGATTATGATAATGTATTGTTGTGTGCTGTGTTTCTCTGACAAATGCTTCGTCAGCCACTTTTATTTAACATTTCCCTCCATATCGTAATCCAGATGATGACCATAACAGCATAGAGGGGGGTGAGGAGAACAATACTGAGACTAGTGAGGACAACAGCTCCCAGATCGCTGATTGTACGGCGCAGAGGGTTGCAAAAATGGCTATTAGTCTGTCTGCTGAAAGACTCTGCTGGACTTTGTGTTGAAATTCTTTATTTGTAGTAAAAAATTTTTAAAAAAAAAGACTGAAATGCTCAAACACTTTATTTTTTATTGAGACCAAACCAAAGTCCACCTCTGGCTACGAGAGAGCTTTGCTCACTTGGTCAGCAGATCAACAGGGCTTCATGGAAAACATGCAAGCATCCCAAAACAAGTGGTTTGAGCAACAGCATGAACGGAGTCAACAACGCGAAGAGAGAATGTTATTAAGATTTCTTGAGGAAAGTTCACGCTCAAATGAACATATCATTGGGCAGCTGTTTGAAGGTCTTAGGGCCATCCTCCCATATTCCTCCCAGGCAGCTTCACATGCACAAATGCAAAATCCATTCCAGCATCCTTATCACCCATACTCACAGCCACCATATCCACCACCTCAGCAAACACATCCACAGCACGGACACCCATATTCGCAACCCCAACATTCATATCCACCGCCCCAACACTCTCTCACAAGTTAACAGAAATATTTATGTTTGCCATTAGAATAAAAAATACCATACCCACATTGCAATGCATTGGAAATAACAGCCTAAAATGAGAAAACAACCAATCAAAGTAAAGATGTAGTTGGCTCCTAATTGATGAAAACCAATTGGCACATCATGACTTATTTGACAAGCAAATGGTAAAGAGTCAAACTAGTTTTGCATTATGTTAATCTAATCAGTTCACTCTGGGTGCATCTCAAAGCGTAGGCCGGGATCGTCACTTACTTCCTTCCGCCAAACATTTAATGTTTTGTATAAGGTTAGTGTCAGGTTTGGTAATAAGTGTAGGGTTAGGGTTTGAGTTAATGTTGGGTAAACCAGTGACAACTTGCTAAAACCAATGCAGTTTAGTGGAGATGAAATTATGTGACATTAGTTTAATGGATGGATTAAGTGACGACCCTTAAAAATGCAGCCTTCAAAAGATGCCGCCTACGCTTTGAGATGCACCCTTTGTAACATTTTGCTGAAGAGAGTAATTAACAACTCTAAACATGAAAAACACTTATTTAACTCAACAGCTTGTTAAAATCAATTACAATTTTGGTAGGAATAAAAACCAGCGTACAAAGTGGGTCCCCAGGAACGACATTGAAGTCTTAGAAGTTATGTATGGTCTTTTTTTTTTTTTTCTGGAATATGATACAAGTTTGTACCTACTTGAACAAAAATATTTTGCACAAATTTGCACAAATTGCATAGTGCACTGCCTTTGTTTGAAATTCAGTGTATTTTGTACTGCACTGACACTTTTTGTTATATACTGTAAATGGCACAGTGTATTTTCCACTGTAGTGACAATTTTTGTTATTGAAATGTCTGAAAGATTTTGACTTCCATAAAAAAATTTTCATGCTTTGAGTTTTTTTCCCCCCATCTAGAAATGTTAATGAAGATGCCTTGTTCGAAGGGGGAAGTGGTTGGCCATATATCTGGTCAGCGCCACCCGCACTCTGTTGCCTCTGGCATTATTCTGGCGGTACACTGGCTGGGTCGGCTGAGTATAGTTTACAGTGAGTTGAGTTCATTGAGTTCCTCCAACCAGTTACTGTTGGAGAAATCACTCTCATTTTGACAAAAGTTGTGCAGTGCACAGCAGGTAGAGATCATGGCTGGAGCGAGTGTAAAGTGAAAGTCACTCCTTTTTAGTAGCACCCTCCACCTTGACTTAAGGATGCCAAAGGTAATTTCTACGCCCACTCGTACTGAGCTCAGGTACACATTGAATGATTCCTGTTCTTCGGTCAAGTAGGGGGAATTTATGTAGCCTTTTATCAGCCAGTCAAGGAGGGGGTATGCGGGGGTCCCCAACAAGTAAGAGCCTAACGTCTTCCCCTCGATGTTCTTGAAAGGAGAAGCAAAGTAATAAATTGTTTTTACTTCTGGGTGGATATGGAGGCACAATATTTATCATCTTCGTTTTTTTAATGTCTCAAAGATACTGAAAAATGTTTCGATAGATAATGTAACAAACATGGACTGTCATGGCCAAAAAAATAATCATCAGCTGACAGGAGCCTTACTTTTGGCAGCAGGTGAGCCCTTTGGAAGAGGTCAGACTGACGGAGCACATTTGCATCATGTGCACTTCCTGGCATTTTACAGCTGATACTTCTGAAACTAACAAATTTCATATACTTGTCAAATGCACTCACTTTCAGAAACAAGGCGATGTTGAGGCTTACACTTTCTGTTGCATTTGATGCATTTTAAGGATAGTCACTCTTGATATGTCATGAAGTGCCCGCTGTTATTGTAGTTGAGGGTCAGAGGGCTGTAGTGCTATTTGCATAGAATTATGTGGAGTCCATCATAACTTCATCAGCTCATAATTTACGATCAAAGAGACTTTTTCCTCAGCATGTTGGCTCACTAGATCCAGTCAGATTCAATAGAAGTTTAATTGGAACATTTTGTAAACAGGATTTTTTTTTCCTTGGTGGAGGAAAGGGTTTAAGGACAGAGGATGCTGCTGTACTGATTGTTAACCCCTAAGAAATGAACGGTAATTCGTGATTTTTGGGCTACACAAATAAAATACAATCAGTGTACGGGTTTAAGAAATATCATATCAGCAGCGGTCATCCACTACAGCCTGGAGGACGTAGGAAGGCCATCCTATTCGATTGTCAAAATCTTTGAAGCCGTCTGATGGAGGAAGGATGGGGATGTGTGTTCCATCAGTTAGTCCCATAATTTGAGGGATGAAATACGTTGCCACAAATCACCTGGCGATTTCTAAAGCTTCCTCTTCATTTGGCATCCATATCAGCTCTTTGATCGGTCCTTTTAACATGCCCTTACAAAACATATACGTGAACTTTTTTACTGTGCTTTCACGAATGCCGAATTGATTGGAAACAAGTGGGTACTCTGCGCAGCTACAAAACGATCGCGACGCGCATAATACACGGAATAGGTGCCCTGACGGTGACTTCATCTGGAGCCATAAATCCCTCCACTAACCCACACAACTTTGTGAATGAAGGGCGCGTCATCCGAAAGTTTTGCTTTCATTCACGGTCGGAAAACTCCACAAGAACAACTCGTTCCAACCAATCTTTGCCGCGGACCTTCATCCACAGATTTCTTTGCTTAGGAGGGGGCATGGGCAGTACAGGAAAACATTGCAACGGACCAATAAAACGGCCCTCTTCTGTATGCCTTCTCATCTGTGCTTCCAAAAGGAGTGCCTTATAAAGAAGCTGTTGCTTTAACAAAAGTGACAAAAAAACCGCAACTACTGTGCTAATCAGACGGTAGAAATCCATTTTTGATCTGTCGTGGTGTTTTTTTTTTATCAATCTGCGCATGTCACACAGCTGTAAAACGTCTTATCCGGTTATATGCGGCGGCGCATATAAACACCGGATCGGAATAGATCATGTCACATGTAAACAGTTGACCTGAAATCTTCAATCGGAATGATTTCAATCGGAATGAAAAAAAGTCTGCATGTAAACCAGGAATGTGTTTGTGACCCGGCAACCCTTATATGTAGCAGCAACTAAGGTAGAAGAGAAGTATGGGCACTGATGTATTGATATGTAAGCGGTCCTTTTATTCCAAATTCGTGAAGAAAGCCACGGAAGTGGCTACTTATGCTGCCCCGGTGGGCAGGACCTAGGCCTATGAACCTGCAAAAGATAGCGTGCAGATAATCTGTCCAACCATTGAATTATCGAGTATAGGCACACGGCTTAAGTGGAAACAGGTATAATCCAAGCATACGCGGGAGCCAACCGAGTGCGAGAGCAGATAAGATAAGAGATAAGCTAATACTTTATTATCCCAAAGGAAATTTGATTTACAGAGTATAAGATAAGTAATGCATTAAAAAAATACCAAAACCATTAACAAAGAGAGCATTGTTGTGAGGATTTATGAAATGGACCACTCGCGGGAACCAGTAAAATGTAGGCTTTATTTCCGTAGGGGGAAACCCCCCAACAGAGCAGGCGACAGCACAGAAATCAGAATCCAAAGGGCGATATCCAGAACTGTAACCAGGGCACCGATCACAAAAATCAAAGTCAGGCGAAAAAGTTTCAAAAAACAAAAAGGCAGCAAAGTACAGGGAGAATACAAAACTCGGTGGTCAAGGATTGTCCAGTCAGAAAGGTAATCTCAATAGATACAAGACGAAATGAATGTGGCACAAGTAAGCACGAGAGAACGATCTGACAAAGCAGTGTTGTGAAGAGACATCTAATATACACTGCAGGGAGGTCACATGATAACAGAACACGGGTGGAAGCAGTGAGACTGATTACAAGGGAGCAACACATGAAATTGGCAGAAGCCAAAACGTGGACAGGGATCACGGGACAAACCTATAGACAATGAAACAGCTCCAGTCAAGGAGTTCTACCATGCACAGAGTACTAAGAGAAAAGAAAGCATAAGAAGGTGTGGAGATTTCCACTGAAATGCAGCAGCGAAGATTAGGGAGAGAAAAGAGGCAGAGATTAGAACAGGGCGAGTGCTGAGAGCCTGTTAATCAATTACTAAGTGCAGCTATAGAATCCCGAGTGCTCGTTAGTAAGTTAGTCTTATATACAATATTAGTCTTGGTTAGTAAATTAGCAAAACAACAAACTGTTCGTATGCGTTAGTAAAATAGAATAAGCAAGGGGAAGGAAGTAAAGGAGATGGGGAAGGAAGATTGATACCAGAAACCATTAAATCACCGGAAGGAGTGGCATGCATTACTGGGGCTTTGAGCAAAGACAACAGCAAAGAAGAGACAGGGGGAGACAAAGTGCAATGCATGGAAAAATCAAAACTTGGACTGGAATAAAACTATGGCTATAAGTGAAACATGGAAAAAAAAATCAAAACTAAGAAAGTGCATGAAATGGAAACCAACCAAATACACAATACAAAATACTAAAGAATAGACCGACAAGGCAAGGAATCAAAATACACATATGGCAGTCAGAACATGGCAAGGCAAGGCAAAACCAGAATCACAACAATTGTAAATACATGAATAGCGTATGAATATTGTACAGCATGGTTGAACATATAACTCCAGGAGGAATGACTTGAAGCACGTGGTTTAAGCAAAAGCTTAATAGAAGAAAAGCAGACAAAGAACATGAAGTAAGAGCACTGGAAACTAGGCTTATGACGTCGGAGGCGACGGCTGGGGGTATATCCCCGAACGCCCCCAATCCTCCAATTCCCCAATCCTTGAATAGACTTGCATTTGAACTTAATTTCAGATCAATCGGACAAATGGTTCTGAAGATAAGGCCAAAATGGTCATTTTCCATCACAAACCGCCACCTGGTGGCAAAGTATTGAACCATACAGGTATGATGTCATCATGTGACACGTTGTGAGGTCATGACCTTGCAGCTGCACATAGTTTCATGTCAATTGGAGAAATAGTTCCAAAGATATAGCAAATGGTGAATTTTATGTGACAAAGCTCCACCTTGTGTCAAAATTTTGCACCAAACAGGTAAAATGTCATCGTGGGACACATCCTCAGGTCATGACCTTTCATTTTCACTTGATTTGAGGTCAGACAAATATTTCCAGAGATATGGTAAAAACTGTGATTTTTTCCGTTTTTGGCCCCTGGTGGCCAATCTAGAAATTGTTAATTGTACAAAATCGAATCAGTCCTTCCTCTTTATGAAACTTACTTTTATGCAAAACTGGGAATTTCTAATCGAAATATTACTGCAGTTATCGCATTAACACCTAAATCAGTTTTTGGCTCCTGGTGGCCAATCTAGAGATCGTAAATTGTACAAAATCGAATTATTTCTTCCTCTTTATGATTCTTACTTATGTGCGAAACTTGATATTTGTAATTGAAATATTACTGAAGTTATCGCGGAACAGTGATTTTTTCAGTTTTTGGCCCCTGGTGGCCAATCTAGAAATTGTGAATTGTCCAAAATCGAATCAGTCCTTCCTCTTTAGGATACTAATTTACATGCAAAACTTGGAATTTATAATTGAAATATTACTGCAGTTATCGTGTTAACACGTAAATCAGTTTTTGGCCCCGGGTGGCCAATCTAGAGATCGTAAATTGTCCAAAATCAAATTAGTTCTTCCTCTTTATGATTCTTAGTTATGTGGGAAACTTGAAATTTGTAATTGAAATATTACTGAAGTTATTGCGGAGCAGTGATTTTTTAAGTTTTTGGCTCCTGGTGGCCAATCTAGAAATTGTGAATTGTCCAAAATCGAATCAGTCCTTCCTCTTTAGGATACTAACTTACATGCAAAACTTGGAATTTCTAATTGAAATATTACTGCAGTTATCGCATTAACACCGAAATCAGTTTTTGGCCCCTGGTGGCCAATCTAGACATTGTGAATTGTCCAAAATCTAATCAGTTCTTCTTCTTTATGATACTTACTTATGTGCAAAATTAGAAATTTGTAATTGAAATATTACTGAAGTTATCGCGTTAACACACAGTGCGGCGGCGGTCGGACCAAAAACATGATAAGACAATGATTGTTACTAAACAGCATAAAATTTGTTGTAAAGGCGAATACTTGTTGGTATAAACGATTGTCGAGCCCTATTGGTTCTCATAATTGGCTGATGCAGGCGGCAACCAGAAGGAAGAAATTGGTAATACTGAAAGAAAGTGTGTGAGCTGTCATTTAAAATCTTTCAAAGTTTTATAGTGGGATCCATGTTAAAATGTCTTAAACGACGCAGAAAATACAAACGCTGTTGACCTTTCTTATAGATAAAATCTGTGTTAGCATGAAAAGTTAATTTCAAATCTAAATAAGTGCAGAGGTATTTTTATTCATCCACAATTTCGATGTCTTCGTCATTGATGACGACTGGACGTAGAGGTGTCTTCTTTTTTCTGAAATGAATTATCAACTCCTTTTTAACGTTCAATGTGAGAAAATTATCGTGACACCAAAATGTGAATTTTGAAATTGCATATCTGTGATTATTTTCTGATTCTCTAATAAGGCCGGCAAAACCTGCGTCATCAGCAAACCTGACAGTAAAACAATTTGCATTGGAACTTTGACATTCATTTGTATATAAAATAAACAAGATTGGAGATATAACACAGCCTTGTGGCACCCCAGTAGAAGTGTAACACAGAGATAATTGATGGCTATTAACTGTAACAAACTGGGAGCGATTTACAATAAAAGATTTAATCCATTTGATTATATGAGAATTTACACCAAGTTTATAGGTTTGTTAATAAGAAGAATCAACTAACAAAATTCTGACAAAAGAATTGGAATTTTCTAAATGACTGTACACATACTGTAAAAGACTTAAAGTTGCGCCTTCCACACCGCGCTGGGACCTGTAAGCAAACTGTAAAGAATCTAAAACTTGTTCAGTACTGGTGACTATAATCTTCTTAATAAATTCTCAACATTTCATTGCCACTGACGTTAAAGCAACTGGGCGGTAATCATTAAGAACTGAAGGGTTGGGCTTAATGGGTACAGGTATAATACTGGACAGTTTCCAAGCCTTGAGAATTTCATGAGAATTTATGGATATCTGAAATAACTTCTTAAATACATGATACAATTCAACTCTGAATTCCTTCAAAACAATACCAAACAAATTATCCGGCCTGCATGCCTTTCGTACATTGAAATGACTGAACGTGTTGATTGCATCATCATTGGTGAAAACAATACCAACAGATACAGGCAGAGAAGCACAGATGATTTCTAAATCATTTCTAAAGTCATGTTTATCAAAACGTGCATTAAATGAATTCAGTTCATTATCAAATGACAGATTATCAGGCACATTTATACTGCTGTTCTATTTGTTTGCACCAATTATAGTTTTCACATCATACCAGGCATTACGTAGTTATTGTCCCTGAATTGCTTCTCAATTTTATCCTTATATGAAGTTTTACATGACCTTGTCTGACACAATTTGTCTTTTTGTACGCTTTTCACTTTCGTTCGATCGCCAGCACAAAAGGCACTCTTCTTTTCATTTAAGATTGATTTCAGTTCTTTCATAATCCACGTCTTGTTGTTGGGAAAGATCTTGATGGTCTTGACAGAGACAATACTATCAACACAAAAGGTTATATAATCTGTAATCACGGTAGTAAGTTCATCCAAATTTGCACGTTTCCTCGAATATTTCCCACGCAGTACAAGCAAAACAGCCTCTTAATGGTTCAATTGAGCCATTAGTCCACGATTTCACAGATTTTACAATAGGTTTTTTCGATTTTATTTTTTGCTTGTAAGCTGGATGAGGATGTATAGTATTGTGATCTGACATTCCAACAGGCGGCTTTACATAAGATTTATAAGCGTCCTTCGCATTTCCAAAACACAAATCAATAGTTTTATTACGTCGCGTAGGGCAATCCACATACTAATAGTAGTTAAGTAAAACGTTTCTTAAATGAAATCTCAAAGTAAAAACTGGGGAGCGTCTGGTGAAAGTGTTAGCTGGTTATCCATGGTAGTGCGTATTGTATCAGCTGCTTTATTAACGTTTGCATCAGGCGGTACATAGACAACGGAAACAAATATTTGTCCGAATTCTTTGGGTAGATAATATGGTCGTAACGACACTGATAACATTTCATAACATTGAGATTCTTGGATATTATAAGCTTTACACCAGCTTTCGTTGATATATACGCTTACACCTCCACCAATTGATTTTCCTGTCGATGCAACATCTCTATCTTGGCGTAATGGTGAACCAAATCCGGAAATATGAAGACTATCGTTATCAATTGATTCGTTTCGCTAGGTCTTGGTAAAACAAAGCAACCAGCATTCTCTGTACTGATACATGAACTTAACGCTGGCTTCCACTTCAGTAAACTGTCTTCGTAGGGATCAAACATTTGAAAGTAACATTGTGGATAATGGAGGTTTAGGATCATTGCAATTTTAGTCTGACGATGTTACCGTTCATGAAAAACACATCGATTGGCCGAAACATATCACTGTGTCGACGTCTAGCTATGGCCTGCGACAACATATTATTACGAGCGACATTTTGGTATAATAAGAGAAATCATAGATCTATGGATTTTGCAAGCCTTCTTCAGCAGCAGGATGCAAACGAACAGGATGAATCTGACCCTCTCTTAGCTCAAACGGTTTCTAACTGTCCTTTTACTCCAAATTCATGAAGAAAGCAATGGAAGTACATGAAGCTGTAAAGAGCAGGAGCGTATGAACTTTGTTTGTAACCGACTGAACTCCAAAACGGATGATGCGCCGATAACCCGTCTGAAGATGGACAGATCTGAGTGTAAAGCACTCAATTTCAGTGGAAGCAGCGCTAATCCAAGCGCACACAGGGGTAATTGAGTGCGAGAGCAGTGTCTTTCGGGGGAAAACTTAGCTAAAACTTAGCTTGCTAAACTCTCAATCTAACTCCTCAATGTCTGGAGCGTCCATGCAGAGTCAGTGGCTCCAAATTTTTAAGTTGCCATTTGTGCATTGACATATACATTTCATTACATTACAGGTTCTTAGCAGACGTTCTTATCCAGAGCGACATACAAAAGTGCACAGGATCAGTACAGAAGTGCAGAGCTCCTAGGAGACAAGTACATGTGCTAACAGTCAGTGACAGAACACTTTCCATTGTTACCGATTGTTACAGATCAAAACCAATGACAAAAGGGCAAGGGTAAGTGAACAAAATGGCAACAAGGTCAAGTGCAAAAAGTGTACTAAAATAAAATAAGTGCAACAAAAGGGGTAACAGGTCGACTGTAACAAAGGGGCAGGAACATGAAGTAAACCAACGACAAAATGGGGTGCAAGAAAAGAGCAGCCAAATTAAGCGGTAACAAAATCAGGAAATACAGTAATTAAAATTAAGTGCAACAAGATCGTGAAAGGGTAACCAATCAAGGGAAGTAGGGACAGGATTCAGGGCAGTGGAGTAGGAGAAAGGTGGAGCCTGAAGAGGTGGGTTTTCAGGCGGCGCTTGAAGGTGCTCAAGGATTCTGCTGTCCTGACCTCGATAGGTAGATCATTCCACCAACGAGGAACCAGGACAAACAACAGTCTTGAGCGGGAAGGGGAGGAGCGGAGAGGGGGAGGAGCCAGGCGACCAGAAGTAGCAGAGCGGAGTGCTCTGGCAGGGGTGTAAGGTCTGAACAGTCTCTGGATGTATGCTGGAACTGTTTTGTTGACTCCCTGGTAGGCTAGCACCAAAGTCTTGAATGCGGCAGCAGGGAGCCAGTGGAGCCTTGTGAGCAGGGGTGTGACATGGGAGTGTCTCGGGAGATGCATGCAGCAGCAGTTTCGCCCTGATTGATAACCAAAGAGATCGATTGTATTTGTTAATATCCAATCTGTACCAACTTCTGGAGTCCCACCTTCTCATCGACAGGGCACACCCAACTTTCTTTTTAATTTTGTTAGGAAAAGCGCGTGGGACCTCGAAAAAGAAAATGCATAGCCAGGCAGGGCAGGAAAATGGGCAGGAGCGCAAACAGGCAGAATAATGTGCTGTACAGCAGATATCAGTTGTCCTGCTTTTCATCCTGCCAAAGTAGGAAGGCAGGATAAAGTACTAGACAGCAGATAGACAGGATAACAGACCCGCAGAATAACTGGCAGGACAGAAGACAGGCATGAGAAAGTGATGGACAGCAGTTCGGCAGGATAAGAGGCAGGGCAGCAGGCAGGTAGGATAACGACCAGTACAACAGACAAGCAGGATTACAGGTATGACAGCAGACAGGCAGGATTAGGGGCAGGACAGTAAAAAGGCAGGATCATGTGCTGGCCAACAGATAGGCAGGATAACGTGCTGGGCAGCAGAGAGGTAGGTTACCATGCTGGATAGCTGGTATACCAGAAAACAGGTGGGACGAGACTCGAATAGGATAACAGACAGGACCATAAGCACGGGAAATGCTGCGGCCCCCCCTTCCTTTGCTGCCCCTCCTGATGTCGGCTGCAGGCTCATCTTGGATGTCACAGTAATTAAAACAGAAAAATAAACACATCATTTGGCTTTAAACCGTTTCGTACAGTCTACGTCAAAAACCTGTGTTTAAAAAATCTAGGTTGAAATATTTTTAAATGATATATTATGTATTGAGGAAACGCTTTCTCAAAGCTGACACAAACGCATTGGCAAGTAAAAACGGCGAACAGCAAGATTTTTTTCCTACAAACAATATTTTGGAGAAAACTTAAGTATATGATACAAACACTTCCATTACTCATGGAGAGTGATTAAAGAACAGTACAAATGATAGAAGCAACACTACTATCATCACAATAGCTATCACCCAGGACTAGCTAGCTTGTCGCTCCAGTAGAGAGCATCAGCAGCGGCTCACTTTAGCGCTGCCGTGCACTCAGGATCCTTTCAAGAGAACATAGTATTTCCTGGAAGCAAATTCGGCTCTGCGTGATTTGACAGATTGTTTCAATGAGGTTTGTTTGAAAATGGAGATGATTACATTGTGTTAAAGAAATCAACCTCATTCTTTGTTTTATCTGCACAACCTCAGTGACAATTTGTTTGCTAAAGGGGGAAATAGCACCTGGGAAAGGGCAAAAGTAAGAACTTGGTCAGCATGAATTGTCAGACCTGCACTCTGATCCATTACGTATGTTACCGATGCATTAAGTAACTCCAGTCAGTGCTATGTTGAGGGAGTTTGCAGCATGGAATCAACATTCTGCAAGGACAGTGTTGTAACATTTATACAGATCGGCTAAATTCCTGGGCCATGACGGAATACCGCTCAGAGGGCACCATCATCGCGACGTGTACCACAGCAGATTGTGCGACAGAATGCACTTTTTAGCAAAGACTCGAATGGCTTTAAAATTACCCCCAGTAAAAAGATGTTTTTAAAAAATTGCCCGTTTGGGCGAATTTTAAGAATTCTGATTATGATCCCAAAGGGAACGATTATTTTCGCTTTTAATGGGATTAGTCTGCCGCCTGGATGTTGGCGAAACTGACAAGCGACATTCATTAAGGATAGTTGATTGAATTAAAAATTACGTCATTAAATGCAATGAATCACTTTATTCAAATGGAAGATTTTGTCCAAGGATTATTTGTTTATTTTTGGGGCCGACGACCTCCTTTAACTTATAAAACGGTGCACAATAGCTAGGCTCACAAAGTGAAGTCCTTCTGCGCCAATGTTTAATAAAGCGTCAGGAAGATGTTTCTGTTCTAAATGTAAAAAATGCTGAAACGGGAGATGGAATTCAGAGAAAGGGAAATAATTCATATCCAACCTCAACTTTATAAAGCTTTTTATTTTCCCAAACAATTTTAAAAGGGGGCTTGACTCAATAGTTTGGAGGGTTTAATTTGTGAGAAGGGGGGTACTTGTCATCCCTATAATTACGTGCGCATTTTCAATCTAGCCTGTCGGTGGTTTCTTGGTCATTTTCCCATTAATAATTGAAGCACTGATTACTAAAACCGCACAAGTGAAGTCAAGTGTGACTTATGGGGTTTTAGTAATAGGTGCTTCAATTTCTTAATCATTATTCGATTATGTATTGGTCTAGTTAATTCAAATAATAAATTGTTTGATTGTGAATTAGGTGATATCAAACTGGGGGGGGGGTTGTGAGCCATCATGTGAGAGACAGGCAAATCCCGGCTGCATTACCAGGAGTTGGGGTTGAAGAGGTTGAAACAAATAAAGGCAACAAAGCATGATAGCATTTCAAATGACACATGTATACAAAACAAAGGAACTTATTGTGATAAAACATAGAAAAATTTATTTTTATTCCAGTACATGATGGTGGAAGTGCTTGAGATGCTCGCAGAGGACAGCAGAGCTAATGCTTGTCCATCCGACTCCTGACGATGAGGATCTGATTACAGCTGATGAGGCAGATTACAGCGGATCAGATTATAGAATCCCATCGTCTGGAAGGTATGTTAACTTTGTTTTATTATTGATCACTTTTTGATTTTGTGCTGTGACATTTTTCCAATCCCTACCGAAGTTCCTCTCTCCCTCCCATGAAAGCGCTTTCGTTCTGCGCCACAATACAAAGCTCTGCACCAGAAGAAGCGTCATGTAGTCATGGATATCTGACTTGGTTGACATAAACGGCAATAAGGACTGCTGTATAATGAAATTCAGAAAACTTATTTTTTAGGTATTTGTTCCGTTTTACAAAATGCTATGTTGACATTGGCTCACATAACTTCTGGGGTGGAATTTATGCATCCACGAAATGCAGCATATTTTACGTCTCACTTTGGAAAATTTATCCAAATATACCAAATAAATGAATATGCACTAATTACAGAAGGACGACATTGCAAAAGTAGAATAACCTACCAAATTCACTTTAGACCAAAAAGAGGAGTGGAATTTTGGCAGCTATTGGAAAAATGGCGCGAGGCTGGCATTGAATTTCATGCAGGCTCTGAAACTGGGTAAACTACTGGGCTGGTTCTCTCACAGAGCCCTTATACTTTCAACAATAAAAATAAAATTTTGTATGAAGTCAATCAATGCCAAAATTGTTTCTTGTGTATTTGGAGCGACAGTTTCTAATGTAGGCCAGTAAATGAATGGCTTTTTTTTCTACACATTTGGTCCCACAGTGATGAGGAGACCTCTGACTCCATTTCAACCCCCGCCTCACGGCCACAGCGGGGCCATCCCAGGGAGCGCGTCTCTGCACCACCCTGTCCCACTCAGCCAGGATCTGGACCATCAACACCTGAGCCCCAGCAGAGCCGTTCCAAGTGGCACGTCTTTGCGCACCTGCCCGAGCCTCCATCCTCCTCAGACTCCAGATCATCTGAGAAAAGGCAAACTCTGAAAAAGAGAGTGACAGCTGTAAAACCCCACACAGCTCGGCCAACGACGGAGGAGCCAGGGGCGAAGGTTTACGCGTGTAGATCCAGCTGTTATGAGGCAATGGAACGTGTCAATTAAATCTTTTATGCCTGTGTCCCGCCTTGGACCCAGTTTGAGACTTACCTGAGGTGTTCTCAATAGTTCTCCATTCGAAAACGGGGCTATGCCGAAATCACAGAATCATCTAACTTAATGTCGTGCTGCGAATAATCCCAGGTGCACATTGGGACACCCGCAGCAACTGAAAACGTCAGATTTATCAGTGATTTAAGCAAACTAAGCATAACGATTACAATGTTACTCTCGCTTCAAATCTGACTCCATAATAAATTTAGAATACAAGATGTAGTTATATCCTCGTTTAAATATCTGACTCCAAATTAGAATTATAATTGATAATTTAGGGAACACCTGCGTGGACTTCGGGGAGGTTATCCCCGGACTCATAAATGCAAGCCTGCGTCACTAAAATATATACCCCCGGGTTTTTAGTACTATTTCGGTTGCTTAGGTTCGTCGGTAATACCAGAGGATTAAAAGTCAGTCAGCACTATAACAGCATCTTTTGGCTTGAATTATAGCGAACCCAGATTCAATCCGCCCATGGACTCTTTCATAGGAATTTTAACAAATAACCGACTTTTCGTCCATGGGTCTTCTTCAGGCTAAAACTCCCAGAGTCGGCAAACATGAATCCTTATGGTGGTAGATCCTGGCTGCCTGTCTAACTTGATTAAAACCGATGCTCATCCTAAAGCCGCTGATCAGTCAGTCCTTAGTTGAGCATACCCCTAGGTCATCCGGCGTGCCGTAGCTTAAAAAGAAGGTACAAGAGTTATGAGCCACTCAAGTTTAAAGAAATAACAATAGTTTATTCACCAGGTAGGCAAGAGCTTAAATCGAACAAATCAACATTACCCAATTACAAGTTATACACAGTTTAGAAAATGAGAGAAAAGTCATACCTGGCGAAAAGGCTACATACAAATGGTCATGCAGAAGTCCAAATTACGCAACCATTTAACGAAGAATATGCACGGATCAATGTATGGGAAGTCGGATACGATCTTCCCAGACTAGGTCGTCTCTCTCAGATTTAAGGTTGGTGGCGCTTTTGATCAGGCCGCACAGATGGCCCAAATCGGAATTTAGACTTCCCCCTCCGGAGGAAATAAGAAAACATTTATTATTCAAAGGAGATAATAAAAGTTCTTAGATCAGTGCCAGGACCCTTAGAGACCGACCTCAGGGAGGGGTCCCAAAGCGCTTCGGCAAAGGGGGAGAGATGAGTGTAAATACCTCAAGAGATACCTCTGGTTAAGGACAAATCATTGCTGGGGAACAGAAACTATGTATTCTTGAAATATTGTGGATATGAAATACAACTCATTCAACTCCTTGAATTTAGCTGAAGAGATGCATACCAAACACGGTTACATACAGAATTATAATGATGTAATTATTATGAATTTCCTTCCCAACAGACCCATTCCCCATGAGATTCACATCACTATTACCCCAGGTATAATACAGTAATTCAGTGATGATATGAGGGCAATTAAAAACAGTGTAACAGTGGGTTTTGTGTAAATTGAAACTCTTAAATCAGAACAGTTACAGTGATGAATAAAAAGGTGCGGTGACAGTGTGACCAGAGGAGGTCACTATGGCACTAATAGGGCAGAGAGCACAGGCCACACCCTGCTGTGAGAGGAATTCCTTGCAGCAACCAAGCCATGCGCTCCCTTCCCCATCTTTGATGCGCTCAATCACCCATGCTGAAGTGTTTCGTTTCAGGCCCCTTTATCTCAGTGGTAGAATTGGGGGTGGATTGTAGAGGATGTTTGGACCCTGATAACTTTTACTGCCCCACTGTTCCCAGCCATGCCTGACTGGAGACGAGGCCAGCTGAGGTGGAAGTATAGGTTTTTATGCCTTTATTATGCCACTATGTTAAGAACAGAGGGCAACAGGCACTGTCCATGTTATCTCCTGGCTTCTCTCTTACACAGCTAAAGTGGAGGTGTGGTGTGTCTGCGAGAGAGGACGCTGATGGGGTAAACAGAGAGGAAGATGATCAAAGGCCACAACCACTGAGATTCGTACTGGCCAGGATCCCTCAGGATCACTTGCGACACCACGGTATCATGGCCCCCCTGACCATTTCCAGCACTTTTTCAGTAGTTTCAGTTGTTCCTCTGCAGTTCAAAATGTCATTGACAATACCGACCCCTTCGCCGCGAAGAAACTACAGGCTGGAAAAAAGTTTGTGAGGATGGCTCTCATGGTGAGATACTTTTTTTATTTTACTGGCCATAATCATTTATTTCGGCCTTGATAAAGTACATCACAGAGTGGACTACTGAAGGAAGACATTCCCATTCAGGTTCCACTTCCCTGGAGAAAAGATGGCCCGGGATCGTTTTGAATCCATCCTGTCATCGCTGCACTTCAGCAACCCCAAAGATAATGAGGAGAATGAGCGCAAAAGGGATTATGAATGTCTGTTCAAGCTCAAACCTCACTACATAGACATAGAGATCGTCTGCCAGGCTCACTTTTATCACCATCAGAACATCAGCATTGACAAGAGGATGGTGTTGTCCAAGGCCCGCCATCAGCATGAAACAGTATATGAAGAACAAGCCCACAACTGGTTACACATGAAACTTCTTTGTGTACTGTGGTAAAAAGGTGTCCCTTGCAGGTCAGGGGCTGAGTTACTCCGCGGTTATGGATCTAATCCCGTCCCATCTGCTTGGTGGGGGCCCTGCTCTCTTCCTAGATCTTTCTAGGAAAAAACAGTGGGTGTTGTGGCACCATCAGAAAGAAAGATTGGTTTTCCAGTCTGAGGATAATAACCTACCTAAGAACACTGAGAGGGGAGAGATGCAATGGGTCAGGAAGGACGCACAGTTGTTTGTGAAGGGGATGGACACCCATGAAGTGACCATGTGCTCCACTGTGCTCAAACCCTTCAGTGGCCAAACTGTGCGGCGGAAAGTGAAAGAAGCTGGAGTGTGGCACACAAAGACCGTATCTGTTCCTGATGCTGTAATGGACTACAATCTGAACATGGGTGGTGTAGACTTGTCTGACGCATTGCTTGAGTACTGCAGTGTCATCTGCAAAACCATGAAATGGTACAAGACTTTTCTTTTTATCATTTTGTTGACATTGCTGTGGTGAATAGTTTCCTTCTCCACAAGGAGCTTTTCAAGATCAGGCATGAACCCAATGTAAGTAAGCCACACAGCCAGAAGAGTTTCCAGGAGCAGCTTGTCGAAGATGTTGGACTTTGCTGAAGGCTCAGCACCACCACCACTCCTCCACCTCTCTCTGGCATGCCTGTGTACTATGGAGAGGATGCAACCTCATCCAGGAGGTACTGCAGGAGGTGCTAAATGTAATGCCCGTTTGAATTGAGAGGCCAAGTACAGTGGCAAGTGGGAAACAGAGCGGCACAGATTTAATACAAACACAGAGAATGATACAGACCACATGACAGGAATAGTTCTCTTGCTTCCAAAAGGACGCCCAACCATCCGACAACACGGAAGCAAAGCGAGAGAGAGAAGTATCTTGTGAACCAAGATAATAAATCTCCTCAAATGGGGCAATACAAAGATTAGAGAGGAAAAAGGAAATAACCCAAGAGAAAAAAGAAACTCCACAAATAATGAGAAGATATAAAGTTAAACAAATCCTGACTACAGATATCTTCGGCTATAGTGCATAACTACAGACAGACACTCTAGCAAAGGAGGCGTGGCAGACTTCTGGCTTATATAGAATCCGGGGAAGCGCTGCCCCAGTTCAATCAGCCAGCTGAGTAAAGAATCCGATTGAAAAGGAATTTGATAACGTCCCGGGACGAGAACCACAAAGAGGAGTCCTAAACACACTCACAAACATCCAGAACCATGACACCAGGATGCTGGTATCTCACAGGTCAACACTTGTATACGTCAGGAAGTGCCAGGTCCCTCTGTGCCTCACTTCTAAAATGAACTGCTTCCTGCAGTGGTACAACGGGCAGTGACCTGTAAATATACATTTGTGTAAATAGTTTTTGTAAATTTAGCTAATGTCAATATGGTTTCTGGGGTGCTTTTTTCTTTTTCATTTCCTCGTTTCATTGAAAATTAAACACTTTCCTTTTGTATGTATCTTCTTTGAATGGGGAAAGTCTAGAGGACTGGTTGCTTTGAAAAAATTTTAATCAAATGGTTGTATCTGGAAAGAATGCAAGTCTGCACTGAAATAAGTGAAATTCAGTGAGTTTTAAAACGGCACAGATGGTGTCCAAAAGGTGTCCAAAATGTACCCCAATAGATAATCCAAAGATCCACAAATCCACTTTGACATTCCTCTGGAACTTTGCTCTGATTTACTTGATTAGAATAAACTTTGACATGGATAATGGTGAGATTCAGTGCCATAACCTTAGGGGTTTCAGACTGCAACTGAATAATTCAAACTTTGTCTGGTGCAATAAAGATGTTTCATGTATGCAGTGTTCCATCTTCATTTACTCAGACTCAGTGACATTGACACTGATTTTTGCACCATAAAAAAGATCTCCAAGGTGTGACCTTTACTATGATACCAAGATTATTCAAATCGACCAATTCGTTGCAGAGATATACTCATTTCATTTTGAGCATGCCATTTTCAAATCAGGGTTTAGGGGGTTTTAATGATTCACCATAAATGCTGAATTACTGAAATCACAATTTATGCTATAAATGAATGATTAAAGTCAACAAAAATGGGAAAACAAGGCTTAATTATCAATGTCAAAATTCAATCGTGATATAATTAGCATTAATATCTAGCACCAATAAAGCAACCTCACTCTGAAGGCAAGTGGAGCTCTTGACATAGCAGAGGTTAGATCAGGAGTGGGCAATTCCGGTCCTGGAGGGCCGGTGTGTATGCAGGTTTTTATTTCTATCAATTACCCTGACTAATTGAGCTAATTGGTTGAGCACACAGATGTAGATTTGCTTATAGATTAGCTCAAAGAAAAATGTTTCATTTAGAGAGACAACAGTCTTTGATGGTCATTCATGATTATTTAAAGAAATACAGCAGAAATGTCTGATTTCACAAAAGGTTTGGCTAATTAAGACAGGTAACTTATTAAAGGGCAGAAGTTTGCATGAAAACCAGGGACAGATACAGCCCTAATTGCCCATCTATGGGTTAGAGTCAAGCTGACATTCAGACAGAGACAACCAGAAGCACTTGTTGAAAATATATAAAAAGGTTTATGTTTCAGTAGTAATGAACCTGCAATGCCACTTGAATACAACAATAAACGCACAGGAAAGATTAACTACAAGTTATATCAAGATAGCAGACTTGGACTCCAATCTCAGATGGCAGACTGATGATGTGGCAGTCTGAGATCCACGTGTGCTTAAGAGTAAGTGGAAGAAAAAAAGGAGGCACAGGCGAAGTCTTGTTGGATAATTTAACTAGCCGCAGCAGGCTGAACAGTCAGACAAAACAAAACGCCCGAGTTCAGTTCAAACTTTCTCAACAAGTCTAATGATTTACACCAGACAAAGCAACTTAAGCGCAGCAATGAGCAACACCAGATGCAAGACATTTATAAAAAATAAAGAGGTTTTATTTAAAAACACACAAATAAAACACAGCATGACAGCCAACAAAAAACTTCACTCAAGGAGCTGAAGATTGAGTAATTTGAACAGAAATTACTCAATCAGGGAACATAAAGGGGCACAAAGGCCAACAAAAAAACTACACTCAAAGAGCTGATAAAAATGTAGGGATTAACAAAGCTAATAATAAAATGACGAGAACTAGACATAGAGACTGTGGCAAAGAGAACTTGATAAACATAGGCCTGTGACAAAAGAAGGCTCCATCTGCGATATTGGAGGTCCACCTCAGAATACATGGGCTTGGGGTAGGATCAGGGAAACAAGGAAAACCTGCGCAAAACGCAAAAGAAGCGCAAAAAAGAAGGGCAAGGCACAGAAGCATGAGACATGGGACGAGCAGTAAGACTTAACTACCCCATGAAGAGAATGGGCGTGTTCAGCTGTAGTAATGTTGTAAGATGCAGAAGAAGGAAGGGTGAGACTGTAAACAGAAAAGCAAACGAGATCGAGAAAATAGCAAACATGGGAAATCATGCCAATTGATACCCGATCTTAATTAGAAAGGATTAGTGAGTGCCTGTCTAAAGGAACACTGCCTGCGTGGGTTAGTAAATGTCAGTAATGAGTAAAAACGATCAAGCTTAAAGGAGTTGAGTTACGTGAACTGCGCATGCTCAGAACTTTGAAAACTGTTTATCCTAACAAGAAATCAAAATCAAGGCGATCGTGACTTATCTTCCAAAAATCCGTTTCCATCGGCGCTCTACATTCTTCAATTTCTTGTACATATATATATTTTAGTTCCTTGAACATAAGGCTTTTGTTTTGGATTTTTTTTTTGTCTGGTATAAGTCGAGTAACTAGAAGTTTTAGCGTCCTCTCGAAGGATGTCCTTTTCGCCTACTGCATTGGCATAGAGCACCACAGAAGCGATCTAGTCTTGCAAGGGCAACCAGTCCTCTTTCGTCCAGATTTTGTAGAGCATGTGCTCTTACGTCGGCAAAAATCCTCGTTCGGCTGATCGAGTTCGTCTGTGTTTTTTTCTTGCTGTATAGAAAGCAGACGGCAGTGCTACATGAAGGGGCTCGAATTTCTTTCCCCGGCCAACAAATATGTTTGAAAACAAGATCATTCGCACAGAAATCGGATACTTACCGAAAGTGGCGCGCTTGCACCAGCAATTGAAGTCATTCCTAGTCTTATGCAGTCTTTATTTCGTCCCGAGAGATTCACGTCCTGCGAGCTCTGTATCCTACGAGTCTCCGCACGTGTGAAAGCCTGTCTGTTTATCAGATTTGCATATGTCACCTCCTGAGCATGCGCATTAACCGTGACACAGCTCCTTTAAACAGCCCCGGATTCAGAACAGCTGTGAAGGAGTGGAAACACCACCAGCCAAACCAAGGCAATGAAAGGTGGAGCACGCAGGAACAAAACATGGCATGGAACACAAACAGGAGTGGTGGATCCCAACTGGCAGACCGGACTGGAGCTAGAATATAGAAAGACATGAATAAACAAGAACACATGGCAAGAACTATGAGTATGGCCAACACAGAAACATAGCAGGAACTAAACATGAACCAGCCGGACAGAAAAACAGAGCAAAAACACAACAGCAACAGTGTAAAACAAAAGAATTTACAGTTTTAAATCAACTCTCTCAAAGGATTGGATATTTAACAATTCAGCAAGGCAGCGATGTAAAGTAAATATCTGCGATTACCATTCAAATTCTCTTTTAACACTAGCACGGCCGTGAGGTCATTTTGACCTCTCCCACCTAGAAAAGGGAGTTCCCGATTACATAGGAACAGGACCACTACCAATACGCCTTCCTATTAGTCCTCACGCCTATATATACCACCTTCATTCCCACAATCCCCGCTCATCTCGTTTCTACGCGGCTTACTCAAAACCAGACAGCCCAAGCGCTCAGCAAGACTTCACTTATACGAAACATGGAATCCGAAATCCAACTGAGTCGCTCAGACTTAGAATTATTCCAAGACTCCAATGCTCCAGAGGAATTTTATCAATCCGTTCCCGAAACTCCAGTTTCTCCTCTTTGCACCGCCTGCACTCCACGATTTTCATACCTTCGTACCAGCCGGGGTGCTCATATTCTAGACTACGCTCCCCCCGCGGTGACGATTCAGGCCGTTCTCCCGTTCGAGCTCCGCTCTGCAAGAATTCCAGTCAGCGGTCTCCAGCGCCGTCTCGTAGCAGCAACGCCCCTCATCAACCGCGGCGCCCACAAGCGAGAACCTGCGGCTCCCCAGCAAGGCTTACCACGGCTCGCACTCCAGGCTCAACTGAGGCTCCATGTTGGACCGTCACCAGAATCCATCGGGCACTCAATCAGAAGAAAATCCCCTTCCTCCGCTCTGACAAGGCCAGACTGCTAAAATTATATACCGACTCCCTCCGCAATGCAGCTGATCCTCCTGCCTGCAGCAGACCACACAGCTCTTCTGGGTTTTTCCGTAAACGCCCCCACCGCATACGTCACCACGCTCGACGACGTCCTCTCCGCTCCAAATAGCCAGTTCTCCCCGTGCCTGCTCCCGCTGTTGACGAATTCTTTGGTCCCTTTTCGTCCCTTGTTTCGTCCATGTGTCCATAGGCTGCAATTTTACCCCGTGCACATGCGTCCCATTTCTCTCCCCATCCCCTCCGTTCGTCGAAAACCGGATTCTGCGGCTCCTTCAGCCAACAACCGAATCTTCCAAGGCTCCAGCAGTTCCGTTGTTAACCCACCTACATCCAGAGAACCACCTGCTACTGCTTCATTTGCTCAACTCTTTCACACTACACTTTCTCTATCCGCCCCCCCTTCCCGGTTTCCCAATGTCACTAACTTCGTGCTTCCTCCTATAGGTCCGCCCCTCCCCCAACTACTTCAGCTGTCCCCACGCAATTTTCCTCACCACACTTTCATTATTCCACCGCCCTACCTCCTATATGCCCCATCGCAGCCTATTCCAAACTCTTTGCCACTATCCCTGTTCTCAGACAACAGATCTTGTCGGGTAAGTACGTCGATCTGGCCAAGCTCATTTTACCATCCTTTCTGCATTCATATTTCAGTCTCGAAATGCAAACCATCATCGGCCCCACCCTGCTCAAACACCCAACCCCCACTCATTCCAGGGAGCTTACTCGAACCAAGTTCACATTCGCCTTTTCACTCTACCCGATTGTAGGCAAGAACTGGACGATTACCTTACACTCAGTCTTGATCTCGCTTTACGCTTTGGCAGTACAGGCTTCTCTCAATGCTACATATGTTTGACTCTGAAGCAGCAGGTTTGATTCAGCAGTACAATCAGGGAGTTTACCGGGGCACTTTAGACTCAGAATTGTATTGCCAAGTTTCGCTGCGTGAACATGTTGATATAATTGAAGTGACTCCGCTGTTATGTCAATCCAAAATTATTTATTAACTTCGCAGCAATTATTTTTGTCATCACTCAGCAGTGCATCGTGCCCAACAAAGCCATTTAGCTGTCACTTCAGACTGTAGAACGGATTCTCGTGGCTTATTGCTGAATGAGCCATGCAATTTAATACGCAAATTTGTGCTGTTTCACGAGCACAGAAATTTCAAAGACATTTTTTTTTTTTCCTAGCCATCAATGTGAGGAAGAAAATGCCATATAATCTCGAAGTGCAATGTATATCAAGGCTTTCAAAATCAATCAGACTTTCTCTAACTCTTGCAAAATATGCTTTTCATGTTCTTTGCAAATTAAATGTCATACAATTATGGTGCTGTTGAATGATCGCAATGTTTATTCCAAAGTTGTTAAGTCATTACAAATGCTAATGCACTTTGCCTCGCTGGCAAACTTTCATGGATACTGCACATGCATTCACAGATACTACGCGTATCCACCTCACGGCCACTCGTAGTGGCAAGATTCACGCTCTTGGCTATGGCTCCAGCAGTGATACTCTCCTCGGCTTTATGTAACCATCCTGATGGTTTCCTCATTCACGGCTTTACCCACGGTCTCCACCCTAGTTTAGTTGCCATTCCCGATCACTCTTTCACATGCACTAATTATAACCCTGCTCTAGCAAGGTTATGAAACAAAGTCGACGCGGGTTTCATGATTGGATCCCAAACCAAGCCACCTTTCCCCGTCTTTCACATCTGCCCTATCGGAATAGCTACCCGCAAATGCTGATGGGAAAAAACAGTCGGTGTTGATATGATATGATATGATAATCATGGACTTATCATCCCCTCATGGTTCCACCTTCCCTAGTATCAGCAGCCTTATCCCCGGCAACAATATCTCCAGGCACTACGCTCCTGTGGACCTCATGATCACTCTCATCCGCCTTGCCAGTCGCAGCGCCTGGTTGGCTAAAGCTAAGATCACAAATGCTTTTAAAGTTGTCCCACTCAACTCACTTTTTGGGGATTTTAGGCATTTTCCTGGAAGGGCCACTATAACTTTGCCGTTCATCTCACTTTCGTAAGATTTTCAATTCCCTCTCAGAAACGCTGTGCTGGATTTTGTGCAATAACCACAAATTACCGTTCATCACACACCTCCTCAACGACTTCCCCGTTGTCACCCTGCCTTCATCTCCCCCTTACTAAGGCCTTAATACCTCGACTTTGGTCTTTTTAGAACTTGGCTTTCCCCTGCCAGCCGAGGAAACCGAGGGTCCTTCCACCTCACCCAAAATGCCTATTTTGCTATATATCCAAGGTTATATTTTGATCTTGGACTCCCCTAGAATACTCCTGATCATTCAAAACAGGGTACTTAATTAGCTCATACTGCCGTCCTCCAAAAACCCTATTTGTAATCCATTGTAGTCTCTGCCTGAAACGTCTCATTGGGGTGGCTCTTCCGCTGTGGGCCCCACTCCCCGTGTGCCCACTTTCTTCTGACTGGCCAGCTCTGCGGAGGGCGAAGTTGGGCAGTATGAGGCTACAGAACTCAGTTTTCTAGGTCCGCCTCCCGAGTGAAACGTGAGATACGTCTGCCATCTGAGAAGGAAGTGGCGGGCCGATTCCGCAATCTAACATTATACTTAAATATAGATGTAATGAAATGAACTTGTTCTAATAAAAGTGGAGGACGCAATGTGAAACTCTGGCAGCTCAAGCTCAAATTTGCTATCGGCTACAGTGTGCTACGCGCAAAATCTGTCGCGCAAAAAATTTGTTTCGCGTCCGGTGTGAAAGCGGCTTGACGTGCTCGTATTTGCATCTGTGCATTGAATTTGAATGTAATCTGTTGCGTGAAAAATTTGTTTTGTGTCCAGTGTGAAAGCTGCTTAATGAGCTCATAACGCATGTATTCACCTCTTTGCATTGACTTTGAATGTAACCTGTCGTGCGAAAAATTAGTTTGGCATCCAGTGTGAAAGCTGCTTAATGTGCCCATAACACCTGTATTCGCGTCATTGCATTGACTTTGAACGTAAGCTAATCTGTCCCACAGAAAATTCGTTTCGTGTCCGATGTGAAAGCAGCTTTATGGATAATACGCAACAGCTAGAGAGCGGTTGGTTATGTTATGAACATAATACAAGTTTTACAGACTGTAAGTTCCGTTTGTGCTGTTATGGCCCCAATTTGTTATTACAATTTATTACACAACCGCAACAGCAAGGGATGACAGACACAATTTAAAACTTAAACAAATTTAATTAACAGACAAAGACTAACACTAACCTACAACTAAAGACCAAGATTGAATAAATACAAAAAAAAGAAATATTTACAGTCCCTTTTGTTGGGGTGGCTTGGTGATGTCCTGGGTAAGGAAAAAAAAATGCTCTAACACAGGCAAAAATCCACAAAAGAAACTTCACAGGTCTTGAACAGAATGACAGGTCTGGTCACATATATCCTTCTTGCAATTTCTCCAACTACTTTACTGTCTTAATTCTTTTCCTTATATACTCTTTTGCAGACTCCACCCACATTTAGACCTCTTGTTTTTTCATTTTCGGGGACTTGCCCCAGACATGACCAGGACATGTCTAAACATAGCTCCAGTCTGAGCTGAATAAAAAAAAGGTAAATACTGCCATCCAGTGGCCTATATTCACATTACACCTCCATTCCAAAAGGGAAAACTTTGACTCATTAAGGCAAAATTTTTCTTATCAATACAAAATGGTTAAGTGAACACTTGTCTATATATACATATCATACAATATTCAAATAAACACATGATATATATATACCTATTCAAACACGGGATAAGCAATCAGCAATTACATTGTCTGTACCCTTCACATGCTTAATTTCTAAGTCAAACTCCTGTAAAATCAAACTCCAATTCAACAATCTCCGATTCTTGTTTTTCATCTTACTCAAAAACATTAACGGATTGTGGTCAGTGTACACAATCATTGGCTTTTCCCCTGTGCAAACATACACTTCAAAGTGTTGTAAAGAAAGGACGAGAGCCAATAGTTCCTTCTCTATTGTGGAATAGTTTGTTTGGTGGCGATTGAACTTCCTGGAGAAGTATGCCACGGGATGCTCAATGTCATCAGAGTCACTTCTCTGTAGGAGCACAGATCCACAAGCTTGGTCGCTAGCATCGACCGCGATGGAGAACGGTTTGTTGAAGTCAGGAGATTTGAGCACGGGGAAGTGACACAGCATAGACTTCAGGCGATCGAAGGCTCTCTGGCATGCATCATCCCAAGTGAACTTTACGCCTTTCTTCAGTTGGTTAGTTAGACTGAGAGCAATCTCAGCAAAGTTCTTGCAGAACTTGCGGTAGTACCCGATCATTCCAAGGAAGCGGCGCAAAGCTTTTTTGTTGTCAGGAACTGGAAAGTCCATGATGGCTTGGACTTTAGCATTTATGGGTGCCACCTTACCCTGGCCTATGACGTAGCCAAGATAGGTGACAGTAGCACAACCAAAGTCACTCTTGTTCAGGTTAACAGTCAGGTTAGCCTGGGTCAGGTGCTGGAACAACGTCTCTACATCTTTAAGATGTTCTTCCCAGGAGTCACTCCATGTGATCAGGTCATCGATGTATGCACCCGTGTGTGGCAATCCGGCGATTGTAGACTGTATCATCCTTTGGAATGTGGCTGGGGCATTTTTCATCCCAAAGGGTAGGACTTCATACTGGTACAACCCAGATGGTGTGGCAAAAGCAGAGATGCTCTTGGCCCTCTCAGTTAAAGGCACACACCAATAACTCTTCAATAAATCAATCTTGGTCAGAAACTTTGCTTGCCCTACTCTATAAGTACAATCATCAATCCTAGGTATTGGAAACACATCAGTTCTAGTTACAGCATTGACTTTGTGATAATCTGTACAGAATCTAGTACCTCCATCAGGTTTTGGAACTACCACACAGGGTGAACTCCAATCTGAGTTGGAGGGTCTGATAATATCATGTTCTAACATGTACTCAACCTCTTTCTCAGCAATCTTTCTCTTTTCAGGATTCATCCGGTACGGATGCTGTTTAATTGGTTTGGCATCACCAACATCTACATCATGAGAGGCTATAGAAACTCTCTTTGGAACATCAGGAAACAGATCCTCATATTTCTTGATCAACCTCTCAAACTGATCTCTCTGTGAGGGTTCTAAGAGCTGGAGTTTTACATCAAGATTTTGCAACACTTCAGAATTTGACAATTTACATGAAAGAACTTCAGCTTTAATTCTAGGTTCATCATCTTGAAACTCCCCCTCATCTTCACAAATCTCGGCCATAGGAGAATCTGAAGTGACAGCTTGCAACCCTAGCATTTCTGTCATGATAAGGCTTCAGCATGTTAATGTGACACAATTGTTTTGGTTTTCTCCTATCTGGAGTCTTCACAATGTAATTGAGATCATTGAGTTTTGTCAGAATTTCATAAGGACCATGAAATCTAGCCTGCAATGGATTGGACTGCAAGGGAAACAACACAAGGACCTTGTCTCCTAGTTTACACTCACGGCTTCTAGCCTTATGATCATACCAAGTTTTCATTTTTCCCTGACTTGATTTCAAGTTCTCTTTGGCTAGGTCACAAGCTGCACGCAATCTTTCCTTGAATTTGCTAACATAGTCTTAACAGACTGATGTGTGGCTCTTCCTCTTGCCATTGTTCACTCAATAATAGCAAAGGTCCTCTCACTTCATGACTAAACACTAGCTCAAATGGACTGAATCCAGTAGACTCCTGCACTGCTTCTCTAGCTGCAAACAACAGCAAATGAACACCTTCATCCCAGTCTTTCTCATGGTCATAACAATAAGTCCTTATCATTGTCTTGAGAGTGGAATGAAACCGCTCTAAGGCACCCTGACTTTCTGGATGATAGGCACTAGAAAGAATCTGCTTTGCACCTAGTTCATACACAACCTGCTGAAACAATCCTGAAGTGAAATTGCTACCTTAGTCTGACTGAATTTCCCTGGGAAGGCCAAACAACGTGAAGAACTTTATCAAAGCCTTTGAGATTGCAGTTGCCTTGATGTTACGTAGAGGTATGGCTTCGGGGAATCTGGTAGATGCACACATGATTGTCAACAAGTACTGATTTCCAGATCTAGTCTTGGGTAATGGACCAACACAATCAACAATGACCTTAGAGAATGGCTCCCCAAATGCTGGGATAGGCTGCAATGGAGCTACAGGTGGGTCTAACTGGTGTTTTCCAACTACCTGACAAGTGTGACAGGTTTTGCAAAAGTTGGAAACGTCTTTTCGAAGCCCAGGCCAAAAGAAGTGTTTCATGATCTTATCAACAGTCTTGTTAACACCAAGATGACCTCCTAAAGGTAAACTATGAGCCATTGTTAAGATCTCATTCCTGTAGACCTTCGGAACAACAATTTGCCTGACCACTGCCCAATCTGCATTGGCAGGGATATCAGGAGGGCGCCACTTCCACATCAACACACCATCCTTGAGATAATACCCAACTGGAACTGCGTCTATTTCTTTATCAGGAAGGGCTCTCCTCCTTAGTGCACAAATTTCAGGATCATTAGTTTGCTCCTCAATCAACCGCTTTCTGGACAGAGACAAGTCTCCAGACACATCAGAATCACCAAACCCATCTGGCTGGCTGAACAATGAACTGATAAAAGTATCTGATAAGTTCTCAAACGGAGAAACCAAAGTAGGCCAATCAGAGTCATGAGGCGAACCACCTGAGTCCTGACTATTCAATGTGCTGGACGGCACCACATCATCTTCTTCTTTAGCCTTCTTGGCCATAGCACGAGTCACTGCGCAAGAAGGATACAGAGATGGGTCCTCATCCCCATCTTCAGTGCTCGGCTGTGAAGTAAGATGTACAGGGGGAATTACTTTGCCCCCAGCCAGGTCATTGCCTAGCAACAGAGAAACACCCTTTATAGGTAGACTTGACATAAGTCCCACCTTTACCTGTCCTGTAACTAAATCTGACTTCAAGAATATAGAGCGCAGGGGTACAGATACAGTCCTCCCTTCAATACTTTGTACAAGTATGAAATCCCCTGAAGCGGTCTCATCACGTAACTCCAAGGAGTCCATCAACAAAAGTGACTGAGAAGCTCCGGTATCCCTTAAGATATATATGGGGACAGGAGTAGTATGCTCATTCAGAGCCACAAATCCCTCTGACACAAATGGAAGAAATTCCTCCCTCACGAAGTCAGCTGTATCAGGCTTTTTAGCCCCACAAGAAGCAGGTAATTTAGCAGATCGGTAATCTACTACAGGGGTTTCTAACCTTGTTTTCACAAAGGCATTTGGTTTGGTATCCTTCTCTTTTTCTTTCTTAGCTTTTAGGAACCAACAGTTAGTTGTAACATGACCAGATTTCTTGCAATAACTGCAAACTAGACCACTTTTGTCACTGTCAGCTTTCACACTTTGATCAGACCTGTTACTGGATCTCTGAGCACTATCACTAGATTTGTCTTTGTCTTTGGGTGAGGAATCTTGGGTATCACCGTAACCCTTTTTCTGAAATTGGGACCATCTATTGTTACTGCTAGACTGAAATTTGGACTTATTTGTGAGAACATATTCATCTCCAAATTTGGCAGCTGATTGCAAATTCAGTGCTTGCTTCTCATTTAGGTAGGTCTTAATATCATCCTTAACACAGTTAATGAATTCTTCAACTAACATCATCTCTTTTAGTGAGTTGAAATCATCCTTGACCTCCATAGAAGTACACCAGCGCTCAAAGCAAACTTTCTTCTCATTAGCAAATTCCACATAAGTCTGATTTTCAGATTTCTTCAGACCTCTGAATTTCTGTCGGTAAGCCTCTGGAACCAACTCATAAGCTCTCAAAATAACCTTTTTGACAATTTCATAATCAGAGGAATCATCTGCAGACAAAGCCGAATAGGCTTGTTGAGCTTTACCCTTGAGGACAGTTTGCAACATCAGAGGCCAGTGTTCCTTTGGCCACTGGCAACTCTTTGCTACCTTTTCAAAACACTGGAAATAGTTGTCAACATCCTTTTCCGAAAATGGAGGCACCAGTTTTACCTTCTGGCTAGCACAAAGTTTATTTTCAGTTGCAATTTTTATTTTTAGTTGCTCCATTTGGAGTCTTTCTTCCCTATCGAATTTCTCTAATTCAAAATCTCTCTGTCTTGCAAATTTTTCTAACTCAAATTCTCTTTGTTTTTCTTTTTCTTCCCTTTCTTTCTCTCTTTCTTCCCTCTCAAATTCTCTTTGTTTTTCATTTTCCTCCCTTTCTTTTTCTTTCCTCCCTTTCTTTCTCTTTTTCCTCCCTTTCTTTTTCTCTTTCCTCCCTTTCAATCTCTAGCATTTTTAATTTAAGTTCCATTTCTATATTTGGATTTTCCACTGGAAACTGTTCCAGATCTCCTGGTGCAAACACATTTTCATCAATGTAATATTCAACTATCTCTCTAGCCAGTCTTGCTTTTCGCATGGCTGGTTTTACCTCTGTCAGCTCCAAATGTCTGCAAATTTCTAGCAGTTCTGTCTTTTTAAAAGACTTCAAAACCTCAACGGTTGGTGATGCCAAGAAATCATCCATTGCTGTTGATCTGTCAATATTTTTAGGAAAATTCACAAAAACAATTTTACAATTTGAAATGTTAGATTTTCAATAAATTACTCACACAATGGTCTGTGCCGGACTTGAGCCCCCAATTTGTTATGGCCCCAATTTGTTATTACAATTTATTACACAACCGCAACAGCAACAGCAAGGGATGACAGACACAATTTAAAACTTAAACAAATTTAATTAACAGACAAAGACTAACACTAACCTACAACCAAAGACCAAGATTGAATAAATACAAAAAAAAAGAAATATTTACAGTCCCTTTTGTTGGGGTGGCTTGGTGATGTCCTGGGTAAGGAAAAAAAAATGCTCTAACACAGGCAAAAATCCAAAAAAGAAACTTCACAGGTTTTGAACAGAATGACAGGTCTGGTCACATGTATCCTTCTACTTGCGATTTCTCCTACTACTTTACTGTCTCAGTTCTTTTCCTTATATACTCTTTTGCAGACCCCACCCACATTTACACCTCTTTTTTTTTCATTTTCGGGGACTTGCCCCAGACATGTCCAGGACATGTCTAAACATAGCTCCAGTCTGAGCTGAATAAAAAAAAGGTAAATACTGCCATCCAGTGGCCTATATTCACATTACAGTGCGGACAAGTTGCTTGTGTGGAGCTCGCGAATCGATCAATTCTACAGGAAAGAATATTCCTATTTAATCTCCGCCTTTTTTGGCTTTTTATTTGCCACAACAACTTTTAAAGGAGAATGAAATTATGTCATGGTAGTGCAGAGAAATCATTTGTTGTCCCAGACATGGTAGAGCTTCTGCGTTTTGCATTGCTTTCTCGGTAGCACCAGAGAGCTTGCCCAGACTTTGTGAAGTATCCGGTCATGGATAAGTGAAGCGATCCCAAGCAGCCATAAACAAACCCAAGCACGTATCCCAAGCTCTGCAAAACCTACGTCTGTACTCTTTGCGGACACATACAGCACCTCTCTGGTTAGCTTCTAATGTGGTGGCAACAAATGGGCAAGGGTATGATGAAACTCCCACATTGTTGCTTTTGCCCTCGTCACACCGAATTGACGGTACCACTGCGGTGCTTGTACGGCATAAACCGCAGTGGCACCACCATGATCTCCATGGTTCCTCAGTAGTTCCGCAATTGATTGTCGTAGCACCGCAGAAAACTGTCAAAACCGCAGACCCTCACGGTGGCACGGAGGAAACTTTGAACATGTTCAAAACTTCCGCAGTGCCACCGCAGGTTGAACCAATTGCCGTGGTACCGCCATGACCGCCATGGAGCCGTACAAGGACCTCAGTAGCACCTCCATCACCGTCGTGCCTCCAAAGTACAACCGCCGTGCAATCGCTAAAAAAAGTAGACAGGCGACCCTACAGCTATTCTGTGGTGGTTATGGCAGTGTTAAGACGGAGCTACCACAGGACCACTGCGGGTATGGGGGTGCTACTGCGAAGTCATTTTTAACTCTTGTACCACATTTCCGTAGCATCACTATCGGAATAAATCATCAGCAGACAAAATATTACAACAAATTTCAAACGAAAACCATCTCTCATTGATAGCTGCTGTTGCAGCACGACCGCCGTAGCACCTCAGTAATATTGCCATCCCCTCAGCAGCACCTCACTGGCCCCTCAATCCTGCCACCAATACCGCAATACTGCTTCCAATAATCGCCGTGGCATCACCATCAAATCGTAGTGGCAACTCAATGGGATCGCCATGTCCTCAGTGACCCCACCGTAATTTCGCCTTGGTTTCCAAGAAGCACCGCGAAGAAAAACACGTTTGACGGGTAGGGGAAAACTATGACAACACTACTGGTGTTGTCACTGCGGTGATGGTGATTTTGACAGAAATCCGCAGTGGCACCTCCAATCCGGTGTGACGGGGGTATTACCAAAGTAATACAAGCATACTGATCAGAATTATTGCATATAAGTTTACCAGAAGAATTTTTAATTAGCACGGCACGCAAACTAACATGCAGTAGCTGGTAACCGAGCGGTCGTAACAAACACAGAGACAAACCCTGGCAATACAGATTTTACAGACAGCAAGTTCCGTTACCGTGGACAGTTGTACTAAGCATCCAAATTTCAAACAATGAGATTTTTATTTACACACATTCTGTAGAATTTCCTCTGATATCACTCTTGCATATTTCGAACACAAAAATCAGCAACAGTAACTTGGCTTCGCTAGCCGCAGTGCTACAGCCGTAATCAACTGGCTATCAAGACAGGTTGGCTTATGCTGTAAAAGCAACTTGTTACTTCTGTGTCTCTGAGTCACAGACAGTCACGACCGACCCAGGATTAATCTTCAGATATTTTAGAAAGCCTGTACTTGAGGCCAGTTGTTACTGCTAACTATTGTTAGCGGTCCTGCTAACCAGTAGCCACCCGTAACATGTTAGCTTCACTTATATTATTTGCCGTTATAGCGTTACTTATAGCCTGTGGCTCCGAGCGCTTGATCGATGCAGGTTTGAGAACCATCTGAAACGCTTATCTTGTGTCGAATTATCCTTTATTAACAAAGCTGTCTTTGGTGAAATGCTGAAAACAAGCAGCTAATGTTCCCTTTGGCTGTGGCTGTTTGCTGCCAGCAAACAAAAAAAAGCTACCCACTGATTTCTGGTGACATTATCTTTTTGAAGAGTAATCTGTGTTTTTCTTCTCATCCAAAAGTAAACGGACAAGCAACTTTGGGAGAAATACTGACAAAACTGCACCTCAAATGATATGCAGTTCTTCTTTTGTATTTCCAAAACTGTAGATGCTACTAAGGAATATGCCTTAATCTAACACGGAAACCTGGTTAGGTCCGTCTGCTTCTCATTATCACTTCTTAATCATTATAGGCCACATTTTGATTTTGATTAGTCAGTTAGCTGAATAAATGGCTTGATTACAAGTTATGCAAAGTACACTGGAATTTATTTAAGGTGAGCTAATTATGCCAAGGCGATGGAGGCTGTCCTACCTCGCTGGTAATTAGCGGACTTCGAATCACAGTTTTCTTCCCGGAAACATTTCAAATGACCGCTTTAGGTACGTGCCATAGAAAAAGTAATAAGCAAGAAAGTCTGTCTGCCTCGTAGTGGCAGTTACTTTTATTGTGCTGAAATTAATCGGGATTAATTAACGCGACAGCCCTAAACATTACTAATATGTATTAAAAGCAGGATCAGCATAATGGGTCTCCTTTCAAGGGAGTTCCCGATGACATAGGTTAATATCGGACCACTCCCAATTAGGGCAGTCACAATTATTACACTATTCGCCAATTGCAATAATTTTTCATATTCGCAATTACCGTGAATGATTTATTTTATCCGCAAAGTTGCATGAAATTACTCAGAATCTGACGTCATCGCAGCGTCGCTTCCTCACTGTGTTGTTTCCCTCTCGTCTTGGTCGGATGGTTTGCGAGGCTAAGATAATAACATGGAGGCTGAGGAGGTTCTGGGTCCAAAGCCACGTACCACGGCACCGCTGTGGATGCATTTCAGTTTTAAGCCTAACGATAAAGGAGAGCCCAGTAACATGGAGGAAGTGATCTGCAAACTGCTCTAAAAAAGTGTCAGTCAAAAGCGCTAGCACAACAAATCTGAAATAACATCTACAGACCCACTATCCACAGCAATACACCGAACTTGTAAAGACCACACCAGCACAATCTCCAGCCAGTGCAACAGCAGCTGGTGCATTCCATCAACTGGCTCTTGGCAAATCTTTCGGACCTTGAAAGACAGTGTAACACAGTTCATCGCTAAGGAAATGTAGCCATTCAATACGGTAGAAAAACCAGCATTTAAAGGAATGCTGTGCAAGTTTGATAAGCAGTGCGACCCACCAGGCAAAACATACATCTCCAAGACTGCAGTACCGAGATTGTACAACAACGTGAAGGATGACGTTCTCAAGGAGTTAAGCAAGGTTGATTTTCATGCACTCACTACCGATATGTGGTCAAGCTCTAAAATGACCCCATACATGAGTCTTGCAGCCCACTAAGCCAAATAAGGTCAATATGTTAGTGATCCTTGCCAGAAACCTGTCTAGCCAGGAGGAGTGAAATCCTTCATGGGCTGCAGATGTGATTAAAGGCAGGGATATGGTTTAGGGCAGGCCATAGTATTTTTGTTATTATAATCTTTCTTTTTTTTGGGGGGGAGGCGGGCACCTGGCTGTCATTTTAAGTTCTTTGTATAGCACACATAAAGCTATTGATACCGTAGCAGCAAAACTTTAAGCTGTTCAGTTAACTTGTTTATATTTGTCATTTGATACTGTGAAAGTCAAAGAGTCTAAGAGACCTGTGCTGTTTACACTTTACAGAGCCTAAAAGGCAAAAAGATATTGTTTGTTTGCCCTTGTGCAATTTTTGAAAACAGCCAAAAAAAAAGACTGCATGTTTACTTGCCCCCCCCATCTTGTTTTTCAAAATCTTAAAGGCAAAAGACACATTGCTGCCTGCATTGTATTGTTCAGTTTGTTTACTTCTGTACTGTGTACTGATTCAATGTGAAGGTTAATTGGTTGGGGATTCCTTGCGAGGTTTCCTGTGCCACTGTGTGGATGGGAATTCGTTTATTAAGAACGTCAAAGAGACTTTTTATCTGACCTGCTCTGACCTCTGCACTTTGTTTATTGACTAAGGAGTCAAAGAAACCTTTTGTCTGACCTGTGCAATACTTTCCAACAGTTTTAGCCTAACAGGCAGAAATAATGTGAGTTTGCTTCAATGCTTGCCCTGTTGCAGCAGATTGATTACAATAAATCCTCTTAAGGAATGGAGAAGTTACTCGTGTCTTTGTCTATTTCTTGATATTCAAAACATCATTAAATTGCGATTATTAATTAAGGTGTACAGTAGAGCACAGAATGTGTATTAAAGGTAATTATACTACGATAGTAGAATATAAAGAAGAATTTTAAAAAAGACAACATATTAATCAATCGCAATTATTTGTCTGAAAATTAATCTTCTCAAGAAATTCCTAATCGTGACAGCCCCACTCCCAATGCGCCTTCCCATTCACCCTTACGCCTATATATACCACCTTGATTCCCACAATGCCCGCTCGTCTCGTTTTTATGTCCCTCCCACCCTTCCCCTCTCCAACAAGGAAGCAAGAAACAGCCACGACCTGGGACCCTGGGGGGCTTAGGAGCCTACATGGACTCCGACGAGAGACCCGAGCCTCACCCTAAGTCTGGCCACTTGGGAAAACCCAACGTTCACACAATCACAGAACAAGCCCATACAACATCATATTTGCCCCAATCTCCTATCCATACTTCCACCCAATACTCTTCTCTACTTTGGGAGTGGTCCAGAATTCATGAAACTTCACATAACTCTGTTTGAATAACAACCCATTGTCTCTACTTTTCCTACAATGGTGTTATTCATCAACATATGAGTTATGGAGATTCAGGTATAAAAGAAAAAAAAAATCCCTGATTATACCTCAAGGTCATTTTGACCTCCATTACTTCTAATACCTAAGACTGTAAATGGACCATATAGCCCAGTCGTATTGCCAGGATAAATAGTCAGCATGGCTAGGCTGACCATATAGCTAGTCAGACAGATGGCTCAAAGCACTTGACAATAGCCTAATACCTCACACATGCCCATTTATACAACACATTCATACAATTACAGCTATGCAAGGCAGTCAACTGCATCTTGGTTGCCTCGCAACACATTGTTACTTTTTGAATAGTGTGCAGGTGCGTGTATAAACCAGTTGCTGTCATAACATCAGAATCAGTTTGTTCCCCCTTTTTGCAGATAGAAATTGTGATTGTCACAGGGCTGTTCTCTTCGTGAATTTGTTTATTTAGTTAGTCGGGTAGGCTACCAGAAAAGGAAATGGATCAGAGGAAATGAATGAATGTAAGTCAGGCTTTGGCAGAGCTTCAGGACATGAATTCTAGTGAGTGATATGGAGAAGAAATATCAGGGCTCAGTGATGTGTTTGGTCCAGTGAATCTGACTCTGATTTTGAACCTGAATGTCATCATGACCCCCGGTAGCATCCCTGCTGGGCAAACCAAGCCAGTGGTTCCTTTTGAAGGTGCAACAGCTTAAAACAGCATTACAATGGCTATTAACTGTAAATATTAACTAATACATTAGTTAGTTATTTAGTAAGACTTTAATTTAATAATTAAAATTCCTCGGGGCACCACCCTTCTAGTAAAGGGAAAATTAATAGCAATTGAAAGACAATAGAAAGTCTCATTAATGTTTCACCAAAAATGCCAAATTACAACAATCAAAATTTATGTTATAAATGAATGAGTACAACATTCAACAAAAATTCGAAAACTAGGCTTAATCATCAATGCTAAAATTCAACTTTAATAATTAAAATTCCTTGGAGCACCACCCTTCTAGTAAAGGGAAAATAAGCAGCGGTTGAAAGACAATTGAAAGTCTCATTAATGCTTCACCAAAAATGCCAAATTACTACAATCAACATTTTTGTTTTAAATGAATGATTACAATATTCAACAAAAATGAGAATACTAGGCTTAATTATCAATGCTAAAATTCAATAGCAATGTAATTACCATTAATATACAGCATCAATAATATAACCACACATTGAAGGAAAGGGGAGCTCCTGACCTGGCAGAGGTTAGATTCAAGCTAATATTCAGGCAATATTCAGACAAGCACTGAAAATATATAAAAAGGTTTATTATGACTCAGTAGCAATCAACAGGCAATCAATACCACTTGAATAAAACAATAAACACACACAGGAAGGATTAAATAGTGGTTATATTGTGAAACAACGTATACGAATAGACTAAAGGTAGGATGGATGAGTGTGTGGGTGTGTGTGTGTGTCAGACTGAGAACCAAAAGGCAGGGGTTAAAATGGCAGGCTTGGTCTCAGATCTAAAATGAAGGATTTAGATCTTAGAGGGCGGACTCAGATCTAAAATGGTGGATTCAGCACATTGGCACGTTTGGCACGTTGTGCCAAAATGCAGAACTAATAGGCTCAAGAACTCTTTTATTCCTGCTGCTATTGACCTTTTAAACAAGGCAATGTTAGCTTTCCGGCTTTTGCTATTTATTTTTGTACTCTGTGTTTATGTTTGTTTATTTATTTAATTGCTGTTGTTGTTTTGCTGCTGGTTGTGAAACAAGTTGCCCCTTGGGGATAATAAAGATAAAGATATCCTTGATCGGATCTAAGAGGGCGGACTCAGATCTAAAATGGCGGACTGATGATGTGGCAGCCTGAGAACCACGTGTGATTGAGAGTGGAGGAAGTGAGAGGGAGAACAAAGAACTGGATGGCTCAGGCGGGAGAATTAGAAAAAGACTCCGGGACAAGTTAGCCCAGAGGCTGTTCCCACTCAGTAAGCAGAGTTTAGTGTACAGAAACTAGCTGAAAAGAGAATATGAGAATGGAGAGAGTGAGTGAGGATGAGAGAGAGGAAGAGCATAAAAGAAGGCGCAGGCAAAGTCTAATAGGACTGAGTAGCAAGCCGCAGTGGGCTGAACAATCAGTCAAAACGTTCCAATTCAGTTCAAAATCTCTCAACAATTCTAATGATTTAGAGAGCAAAGCAACAATGTAAAACAAACAATCCGCAGTTTTAAATTTTTTAATTTTTTTATTTTTTATTTTTTTTATTTCGGCATGATTGAAAATCATTTCATGACAATTTCAACACACAGCATGCATCATTACCGAAAGGGTCGCGGGGGAAGCGAAATCGCTTATCAGAGTCCCGCCCCCAGCTTCCAGAAAAAAAATTTTGGTTATGATTAAAATATCATAAGGATTATAAATCACAGCAGACTTAATGTCCACGTACGCTACGTTTCAACTTCAGAAAATAAGTTTATGAATATCATAAGAATTATAATTGCAAATTAAGTGAGTGATCATATAACTTAGATTCAAATGTCACTCTTGATCCAAAGCGACATTGTCCCGAAACCCCATTCTTGATCATTTGATTTGTTCCAGCTGATTTGGCGTAGATGAGTGGAAGCAGATGCCGGATCTATCCTTGGATCTCTTGATCAATCATCATTTCCATCACCTGGGTTCACCCTTCCCATTTCGGATGTAATGACTTCTCGCAGTTTGTCCAGTCCATCGTTGCCTTCCTTAACGTCAAGCCCAATTTTATTGAGCTTTCTGACAAAGGTGGCCATGCCATTCCAGATTTTCTTTATCCTTTGATCAATCAAATGCAGTCCAAACCCCAATGATAGCAGACCTACTATCATGAATCCAGTTATGTAGACATCTTCTACATCCTCAATGTCCAGGATCGTCAAACACAGCGACCGCCACTTTCCCCATGAATCCATGACGTAGCCGGCCGGGAATGTCCCATCCGGGCATGTCGGTTCTCCAGAACCTGCACGCCTCCCGGAGACAATTTTGTCGATTGGATTTAACGACCAGCTTATAAAATCCATTTTGGTTCAGCTGTCTGTAGTAATGTGTTGTGAGTTGCCTTTTGGACCACTTAGTCTGAAGCGTGATACAAATGAACTAGATTAAACATGTTTATAGTTACTCAGATATTCGCATTTCAACGAATATTTGAAGACCTTCAGCTCTCCAGCCATCCTTATATTATCATCAAGTACATTCCATGCCCTGACTCCAGCCACAGATAGCGAATGCTCCCTACGAGTCGTTCTGACCTTGCTTGATTGTAATAACATCCTACTTCTGGTGTGCTGCATGCAGTCACACTGAAGAAATAGGTTTTGTACATTTTTGGGCAAACAATTTTTATATCCCAAGTAGACCAGTTGCAAGGAGTTGAATTTTACTAGAACTCACTCAAAGATTGGATATTTAACTTCTCAGCAATGCAGCAATACAGAGTAAATATCCGCGATTTCCAGACCAATTCTCTCCCATTCCGAAGTTTTCAACCAGTCCAACAGTAAGATGCAGTTCATTAAAAACAGCAAGCAAAGAAAAATACAGCTCAAAGTATAAAGTAATAATTACAGTCAAACATCAACAATTGGCATAGAATTGCACGTTTCATATTCTAGCTAAATCTTCCCAGATGCAAATTGCCTTACTTGGGATCACTACCGAGTGAGTGACCCAGTTCTCTAGTGTCAGTGACTGTGTCCGAGAGACGGCTTCAGGCGTCGGCGCCTTTGTTTCCAGGTTCGTCCGCGGACAGTAAACAGGGTCTGCTTTTCAAGGCACAATGATGCACGAACGAATGCAGAAAGTTCGTCGACTCGTTGATCGAGAAAAATAGCAAAAAAAGGAAGCTGGTCACCTTTTTGTTTCTTCCAGAATTTAAAGGCGTTGAAACTAAAGAAATTCCACTGTCATCTTGCAGTGTGAATTTTTTAATGGTTCTTGAATGGACATGCCTATAGGCAACTTAAGTAATAACGGAACAGAAAGTAGTTAATCTTTAACTCTACCGTGGACAACTGGAGAGCTCTGAGAAACTTGTTTCTTTGTTCCATTCCAAGGAAACTTTTCAGTCAGATGGATGTGCACCCCTTGATCGCTATTAAACCCGCCATGGCAGAAGTCCAGAGAGAGAGAACAACAGCTTGCCTTTTTAAAGGGGTTGGACGTCATTAGTTTTAATTGCATTAGAGATACTGCTTTTGGAGTTCTGGGAAATGTAGTTAAAATGGCTGTTCTTTGTGGTTTGCAGCCATTTTGGCTGGCCTTGGACCTACACCATACATTTTGACCAAGACTCTCTCTCTCATGTGCTCTGTGTTCATTTTAATTTTTTATGAGAGCAGAGATGTATTGTTATTTTAATGTTCAGTGTTCATGTGCAGTGGTCTTTTTTTTAATCTGTTTGACAGCTTCATCAAATTCTATTCTAATTCAGCGAGGCTCACTGATGTTCGTACCTTCGTGAAAAAGGCTTGCCACACTTGGTACGCAAACTGGGGCCCACGATCCAGAAGGATGTCTTCTGGAGGCTAATGAGGGCCTCTGCCACCTGAAGAGCAGAGGCAGGTGTGGAATAATTTTTTATTTGATTCATTTAATTATTATTAATTGCTTATCCTTGCTTGCTCATATTCTATTTTACTTTATAAATTCATTGGCCTAGTGTGTGTGTGCTTACATATTTCTGATTTAGCAGGGGCCTGCATAACTGTACTAGCGTGTCATGACATATACCCTATCTAAAGTCATGAAGACCTGAATGTCTTTACCAAAGACAAGATGTTTTTCTCTTTCTCTAAGTTTATGTGTTTATAGAAAACTCCGGAATCCATAACAAGATATGCTGGAGCCAGGGCTGAGAGAGAAGGCAGGTGCTCCCTTCACTAACAGGATGTATGTGTACATCCCTAGACAGCTTGACGCGGTTCCGTGAGACGGCGAGGGCTCTCATGATGTGTAAATCAGCGCAGGGGGAGAGGAGCGTCATGGAGTACCCCTACAAAAACCAGAGAAGTTCTAACTGTATCATCCTCCATTTTGCTGCTTGACTTTGCTGTGTATGGGGATCCTTTTTTTCTGCAGAAAATTAGTAAACAATTTTTGGCTTGGACATTAACTTCTCTGCCTCAGACTGATTTTTTTCCTCTGAGTCGTCTGAGTTTCTCTTTTGAAGGTAATACTTGGAATATTAAAATCAAAATTCCTACAACACAGGGCTGGGGACATGCGCATAGAAAGTGGGGGGGATCGCAAGTGACGTGACACCCACAATGTTGACACCGCCACCAAAGAAAAAAAAAAAACACCCAAAAAGTACAAACTTCTAATCAAAACTATTCTCACAAACTACCCATCCCTGCCAAGAGATTAATGCCCCCCCCGCCCACCTTACACGTATGTGTCAAGCAACATCTGCTTCTTGCCCAACGACTCACATGAGCTGGCTTGATCATGGACGGGCCCGTAGCGAAAGCATAAGTTTGTAACTTACTGGCTGTCATTAAACTTTGCCATCAGGTTAAAAGTTAGACAGACATAGATAATAAATCAATGTCTATACAACATTAAGAAAATGATGGATTAGCTTTTAAACTGTGATAATCAGACTTTCACATTGAGGGCTAACATAGCATTGTATATTATCTCAACCATTTGACACCATGTTGTATTAACACGGTGCAGCAAACCAAGAGCCAGAAAGAGAGGCTCTGAATGCTACCTGACATTAACCCCATCTTGAAGGATGCACGGCCCTACGATGGACCCTGACATTCAACTTGATCTTTTTTGATATCCTGTTTTGGGTTACGATGTATCTCTGTAGACAATGGCAAGATCCAACAAGTTAGGCTAATGATCCAAATATTTTCTGATCTTTGCTCAATTCTGGTGCTGGAACGAGGTTAGGCTTGGCAGCTGCTGTTACTGAACAGTCAACATAATTTAACCAGAATGTGGTTTCGGAAATGGAGATTAGAAATTGTAAAGGTGCAGCCAATGGTGCTGTCAGTGTTTGTTCAATTTTTTGGTTCTGTTTTCCACCGAAAAGGGGCATTCATGAGGACCGCTAGATAGGGCACAACATGTTGGCGTGATGCTCTGGTCCAGTCGTTCATTTCAACAACAGATAGCTACCTCAGTGTCTGCGTGCTCTCCACTGTGCAGCACGGCACGACTTCCTCAGCAGTCATGATCTCATCAGGGCCAGGGCCTGCTTCTGCCCTGCATTGTTTCCTCGCCCCACCTGAAGGGTGTGGGCAAGAGGTATTGTTTTTTGTTCAATTTGTTTCTGTGTTTGTGTGTTTGTTTTTTAACACTCTAGCGGTAAAACTAATGGCCAGATTTGGTAAAGGTATTGCCACTGACCCTCAATAGATCCCTATTGAATTTTGTACAAGTAGGTGAAAGTTTGTGCGGGGGGCGGGGTTTGTTGTGCCTGGCACCACTAGTTTAGAACACTGTTATACTGGCCAATGGCCATGATGCACATACTGGTAATTGGCTAATCTGTGGAACAACTGTTTACAAGAGACTTGCTGCTCACTCGTATCTGCACTACATCCTGCTCCAACCTGTTCGTATCATCTACCGTTAGGCTGACATGCTCCTTGTATCTGAGGGGCTGCTGACCACGCTGCTGATTCTGAAATGCAGTCAGCACATTCAGTGATGCCGTCCCTAACATTCTGTAAAACCAAGAGGCCAAAAACTTTAACATTGTCATTCATTGTGTGCAGTGTTTTATCAGTGCATTGTTCCAGCATAAAAGCACTTTTATCTCCAGCTACCCACTTAGCATTAGCTTTGCACTTGTTGCCTGCATGCTGTTGCATTAGTTAATGCTATCTTTCAGCATTCTAAGGTACCAGTAGCAAATACTTTTATGAAAGTTTTCCATGCTCAGAAGATACCCGTAGCTTTTTAAAAGCTTGATGGGAAGCCTGCACTTACATTCTTGACGATAAAGAATGAACAAATGTCTCGCTTCTTAAGGGGCGGACGTTTCTGATATCAGATCATTATGGTCGTGAACATCTGGGGGCTAGGCTGTCCTCTGTTAACATTTGTCTTTGAATTGACAGTAAAACTGTATCCAACTCGTTATTTCTTTGTGCGCTCTTGTTGCTGAAAGTAGCCCGTCAGTGCTTAATGAATGTCAGTAGTTGACATCTCTTATAGTGATAAAATGATGGATAGCCTATAGTGATGGAGACTGTTGCAGATTTTAAACATTTTCAAAAATTGTTTCAGAATTCAATAATGAGTTATTACACTTATTTATGAATGGCCTATAGCAGGGGTGTCCAAACTTATCCACAGAGGGCCGCTGTGGATGATGGTTTTTGTTACAGCCCAGCACTTACATACCTGATTATTCTTGTCAAGGTCTTGACTGAACCCCCTGGTCAGTTAATCAGTGGAATCAGGTGTTGTGGCACTGGGCTGAAACAAAAACCTGCACCCACATCAACCCTTCATGAAGGAAGACTGGACTCCGCTAGGGTATAGACTTGATGAGGCAGCCAGCGAATTTTGGGACCCGCCCACCCTGTGGTGATTCAGTCCTTCTCAATGTCAAAAGGCTTCCTATGCGCCTGTCTGGGGAAGGGTATGAATTTTCAATATTAGGAAAACCGGTCATACAGCAGGAGCACCACCATATTACCATTGGATTTCGGTAGGTTCGTGATGAAATCCACTGCTATGTGTGAACATGGGTGCTGGGGAACTGGTAGGGGTTGTTGTGTTATAGTTAACCAGCTAGTAACTGTCTCAGGGTTTTCGCAATGGCACAGGTGGGGCATGAGTTGACTGCTCACAGGACGTCAAAGGGCAGGTGGGGCCACCAGTGTTTCTGGTTGAGGAGATGAGTAGTTCTTTGGATACCAGGATGTCTAGAAGATAAAGTCTTGCCCCAGGTGATGACCCTGTCCCACAGAGTGGTGGGGACATAGGTCTTGCCTACCGGAAGGTTGGCTGGAGTAGGTTCTCTCCTCAATTCCTGGTGAATGTCCTCCTCCGATTGCCAGCGGATCAGGGTGATGATGTAAGAAGCTTTGATAATAGGCTCTTCTGCAGCCAGGTCTGCCTTGACATCATAGTGGCAGGACAGGGCATCAGCCTCAGAGTTCTTGGAACTGCAGCAGTAAGTTATGGAAAAATTTATCTTGTGAAAGAGTGCCCACCTGGCCTGACAGGGATTCACTTGTTTGGCAGAATGGATGTTTTCAAGATCACGGTGGTTGGTCAGCACTGTAAATTAATGTAGAGCCCCCTTGAGCCATAGCCTCCCCTCTTCAAGTGCCAACTTTACTGCCAGTGATTCCTGGTTGCCCACATTGAAGTTCCTTTTTTGTTGTTTTATTATGTTTTGTATTACATATTATGTATTTTTACAATTGTATTTACTTACATTATTTATTTTATAAAAACTTAAAACTTCTTTAAAAGGGTGTGGTTTTGGTTAGAGTTTTATAGGTGGGCGAAGGGATGGCAGGAGGGGGAGGGGTCATTGTTAAAAAATAAAAAAATGAGAGAGATTGTTGGAATTGCACTTTTCCTGTAATATGTTAAAATCTCTTGTACACTGTAAAACCAAATGTTTAAGTTCTAAACATTCTTTTGTAACACTTTTTAAACATGGCACAGTGTTTAGATTCAGTTTTAAAGTGTTTTCAACAAATCTGAAAAACCGCAATCGCAAAACATCCAATAAACATCTTTGTTCTGAATGAGAACACCTATATACAAAAATTATCACCAGGCATTTAGCTTTTACACACTGGTGTTTAAATTATTAAAATGTCACGTTCTACAGTTTTACAGTGTACCTTTGCAGAATAACAAAACAGGGAAATTTGAATAATAAAGAAATAAATATTTAAAAAAATTATATTGAAAACAATTGTTAAACTTAAATGGGGGGGCGTGGCTTGGCCACGATGGAGTAAGCTGTGTTTAGCACAAGCTCCTGCTGAGCCTCTAATGTAAGTGAGATTTGAAAAGTGTGATCCATCTCATGTAACGGCCAACAATTTCTAAATATAATCTTAAAGTGGACTAACTCCGTGGAAGCGCTCAGATGGCAACGAATTTGCGGAGATATAGGTATACCGGACATTCCAACACGAGGACCAACGCGTCCTTGGACCAAAGTACTGCCAGGAGCCCAACTGAAATGACCCCACCCCCAGCAGATGCAGGAGAGATGGACATTGCAGTCAGAAATCCTTCTTCACCTCAAGCGGACATTTCTGCGGTTATGAAGTCAGAGCTGAAAAGTGCCCTCACTGAAGATTTTTTCAAAAACAAGTTGAAATTGGTGAAGACAGAGATAATAAATAACACAGCAGCGCTGAGCTCCGAGATCGACTAAGTGAAAGTTACCATCAATGAGGTCGAGGGGGGGCTATCAGCGTGGTCGGATGAAGTGGCCACTCCACAAAACACATTGGGCTCTAATTTCGTAGACCAGGCGCAGGCGCGGCGTAGGCGCGGCGCCGCGCCAACGGGGTGTGTCCAGGCGTATGTGACAATTTCGTGCCCGGCGTAGCCTGGCGCAAGTACTCCTCTGTCCCGACTCTGCCCCGCCTTCCAGCGCAAGTGGGCAAAGGCTCCGTATTTGGGTATAACACAGCCGAGTCAAATATTGCTCATTGGCAAGAGAAACGATGGATAGCGTGTTCCTATTATAACAAACTGTTGCCGCTTAAAATTTTGGGATACACATGAATGGACAACAATGCAAGATACGTTACAAATTTATTTTCAATATGTGATCTTAACTCAGTGCGAGATCATTGCAATCAGGCTGTATTCCTTTCCCCCACTAAAAACGATAAAAAAGTGACAATAATAATAGCCAAGTATTAAGCCGCTTGCACACTGGACGCGAAACGAATTTTTCGCTCGACAGATTGCGTTGAACGCAGTGTCTCCGTGTCCGAAAGTCTGACAGGGTTTTAATATATCTCCGTGTCCGACCGTCTTTTATTGTTTTTAATTTCTTCAAATCTACTGACTCTTTTAGATATTAAACGTGAATGTTTTGATAAGAGGGCTCAGTTCTTCAAGATGAGTACCGAAAATTTCAATTAATGTTTGTGTTTAAGCTCTGCTCAGTAAAGCGAGTCGACATTGGCGCGAGACAATGTACAATGCCTCCGTGTCTGACAGCCAAAAAAAAAAAAAAAAAAAAAAAAGGGACGATCAGAACAGATTGATAACGAAATAATGAATAAATAATAATAAGATAATTATAAGATATAAGATAATAATAATAATTAAATAATAAGAACATTTTAACAAAAGAACATCCAACAAACACGTACTGCGATTAATTTATTTGCGGGTCATCTTTTTTGGATGTTCTGTTGGTTGGTGATATATATGTATTTCTGTTCTCATATCAATACTTCTACTTTTTGCAGGGTGCCGGACATGGAGTATTTTGCATTTCGCGTCGGACAGTCTTGACCGTGCATGCGATAATTTATTCACACTGTCAATGGTCATGGAATTGATTTGCTCTCTGCAAGCACAAACGTTATTTTATCTCTGCTGTGGAAATAAAGCGTGAATCTGTTCGATCCATCAGACTAACTTTCAAAAGAAAGACCGAATAAAGACTGTTGTCTATCTTCAACGGAAGAAAACAGACGAAATAAAAGACCAAGAAAAGTTGATAGCTCTTCGCATTGACTTAGACTGTAATCAGTCGTGCGAAAAATTTGTTTCGCGTCCAGTGTGTATGCGGCTTTACCGAGCATAGAACGCGAGCATTATATACGCACTGCCTGATGCCGAGGCAGTTTGTGGTTGGCGGAGAAAGATGTGAAGTCGTTGATTTGATTTGCAACACAGATTCAGTTGCGTTGATTAAGTCAGGTCGAGTTTCCATCACGGGTGCCAACCGCCTTTGATATGACATCAGGACAATCGATATAGATACTATAATTTATGTGCTTATTCAGATAGTTACATTAAATACTGCTTCCTGTAATTATTTCTTGCATTGAAATGTGCCTGACATTCAGGAAACCTGCCTGTGAGATTTCGGTGACGTGTGCGCTCTCTGCGCCGGTCAGCCAAATTACCACTGCACGGAAATTAAACCAGGTTGGAGCTGGCGAGTTTTCTGAGCAACTCCAGCGGAGATTTTTTCTACGAAATTGTCACTGCGTCTTGATGAATATGTGACACCTCCCCCTACTACGCCGCCACGCCCATCTCGGCGCACCTTCGTCTACCGATGGCTGCGCGCCTCACGAAATTACCACTACGCGGGCTGCGCCGTACGAAATTACCACTGCGCGGGCTGCGCCTCCCTACGCCACCTGCGCTGCGCCAGGAAATTAGAGCCCATTGAGTGAGATGAAGGCAGAAATGGCAAAACTAAGAGATAAGTGTGAGGATATGGAAGGAAGAATGAGGAGGTATAACATAAGGATCTTCGGTATCCCTGAAACGCCCGAATCCAGCACCACAGCAGCTGTATCAAAGCTGGTATCTGAAGTGCTACAGTTGCAGAAAGAGCTGCTGGTCGACCAATCATACTAGACCTTGGGGCCGAGGAGATCAGTTGGAAGACCTCGCGCCATTGTTGCTAAACTACACTACCATCAAGACTGTGTGGAGGTGCTGCGTCACGCCCGCACATTCGAGGTCCGCTCCGTTTCAATGGAGAACTGGTTACCATCTTCCCTGACTACACTGCAACTGTGGCCAAAGCTCAGGCTGCGTTTACGGAGGTGAGGGAGCTTCTTTGTGACAGACAGGGAGTCCAGTACGGATGACTGTTTCCAGCTTGGCTTAGGGTAACGCACAGAGGAGAGGACATGGAGTTTACTGACCCAGGCAAAGCTATGGTCTATATCACAAAAAACATTATTCCATCGACGGAGGACAGACAGCACCTGCGTGATTGAAATTTTTTGAACTTATACCCGTATGCCAGAGCATAGGTTCCTGTTTGCCTTGTTTACATCACAATATAGAGTGAGCTTAGTTACAGAAATGTAATTTACTGTTCTATTCTCTACGTATTTATTTTCATTTATTCGCTCTCTTTGAGTAGTTGATTGTTTTGATTTTTTACCTACAAGAGGACATCTAACGTCATTCTTCCTTTGATGGGTTGGTGTTATTATTTAACTGTTAGTATCATTTTCATTCTCACTTTCAGAATATCCTTATTTAAACAAATAAAACGTTTCCAAAGTTCCTGATCATTGCTATAGGTTACATAGGTCAGAGAAAACTGATTATCTAGCTAAAATGTTCATTGAAGAATGTAAAACTATTTGTCAATTAGTTTAGCTGCTCAATATAAGTCAGATTTCCTCTCCATCCAAAACTACAACTTCAGACTCTTGTGTAATATTGTTAAGACTTTATCATATTGGACTTTGCTATTTCTACTCCTCCTCACATTGGAGGCTCGGCGAGAGTTGAAGCGGCTTGCTTTATAGTTCCCCACCACAAACACTAAATGTGTGGATTTCTTTTTGAGGGAGGTTGTAATCACCTTGTTCATGTAGGTGATGGGGGATGGGAGATTACTGGACCAATTTACAAATTGAAGCTACTTTGTCAGGCTATTGTGTTTTGGGGTCCTTGGGTTTCATGTGTGGTACACATTTCTTGTACACACACGCCCTGTCCAATTTAAATAACGGAAGAAGTCATGATGGTTGCCCAGTTAACTTCATAAGTTGGAATGTGAAATCACTTAATCACCCAGTGAAATTCTAAAAGGTCTTTTCACATCTGAAACAGCTCAGTACAGACATTTTTTTTTTACAAGAGACCCATTTACGTACAGCTGATAGTTCTCCGCTTGTTAGGGGATGGGTGGGTCAAGTTTACCAATCCAACTTCCACACTATGGCTAGGGGCGTTGCTATTATGATTAGTAAAACTATTCCATTAACGGTATCAAATGTGCAAACTGATTCCTCTGGGCGATATGTCATTGAGGTAGGAAAATTATATATGCTCCCAGTTATTTTAGCCTGTATTTATGCCCCAAACTGGGATGACCCGACATTCTTTACTAATCTTTTTTCCTGCCTACCAGATATGATGACACATTGCCTTATACTCGGCGGTGACACCAACTGTGCACCTTCTTCCTTTTTGGATTGGAGTATTTATATTAGGACATCCCTGTCGAAATCAGCTCACTCTATTCAGCTCTTCCTGAAAACGCATGGTGTGGTGGATGTGTGGTGGTTTCGTAACCCCAACTCCTGAGTATACTCTTACTTTTCTCCGGTTCATAAAACATATTTACGTATTGATTATTTTTTTCTTGACAAAAGAATCCTACATATTAGAAAAGAATGTGAATATGGTGCTATAGTTATTTTGGATCAAGGTCTCTTGAGTATGAAAAAACATATTCCTTCTACACAAACTACATATCGTTGATGGCGATTTAACCCTTTGCTTCATCAGTTTCATATAATCTGAAATTTAAGTGTTTCTTCACATCAATCAAATGCCAGGGATTTCACCGTCTATTGCATGGGAGTCATTAAAGGCATATTTAATGGGCCCAATAATTTCAAACTGCGCAAATAAAAAAAGGCTAGTACTGAACGTCTTAAAAAGTTGACAGATGAGATATAAGAATTGGATATATTGTACAGCCATTCCCCAACTGTAGAAATATTAAAAAGCATCTGTCACTACAAACAGAGTTTGATCTCTTGTCTACTTGACAGGCTGGATACCTTATCTCCAAAGCAAAACATACTCACTCTGAACACGGGGAAAAAGGCTAGACGAACACTCGCACATCAGCTCCGCCAAAGAACTGCAAACCAAATCATTTCTGCAATTAATGATGAGCAAGGTCTAAAATGCATCGACAATGAAAAAATCTATTCTTGTTTTAAAAACTTGTACCAATTAATATAAACTTCGGAGTCATCTACCAACCCCTCTGCCCTGGAGGATTTCTTTAAATCCCTGATTATGCCCTCTGTGGATGCAGAACTCTCTGCTGAGTTGGGGAGGGATATTTCAGTTATGGAGATAGCCTCTGCAATTAGAGCCACGAAAAGTGGCAAATCTCCAGGGTCAGATGGCTTTCCAAGCGAGTTTTTTTAAACTATTTTCAAACCAACTCTCCCCTTTATTATTGCTGGTATTTGAAGAATCTCTTGTCTTGAGCTCCTTACCTACAACCATGCGTCAAGCAGTTATCTCTCTGTTACTTAAAAAGGATAAAAGCCCACTTAATTGCAGTTTTTCACCGCCCTGTCTCTCTGTTGAATATAGATGCTAAAATCCTTGCTAAAATTATGGCACGTCACCTTGAAAGGATTATTCCCTCTATTATTGCATCTGATCAGTCAGGATTTATAAAAAAACCATCAGTCTTTTTTCAACATTAGGCGCTTATTTAATATTCTTTATGGTCCCACTCCGCCCGTCCCTGGGAATACTGAGGTGACGCTGAGGAAGTGTTTGATTGGGTGGAGTGGGACTATCTTTTCAAGACCTTAGAAATGTTCAATTTCGGCTCTAAATTCATATCCTGGATTAAAATTCTGTATACTCTCCCAATGGCTGCAGTGCGCACCAATAAAAATCTGTCCACCTACTTTGAGGTCGAATGGGGTTCGAGGCAGGGGTGTCCTCTTTCGCTGCTCCTGTTCGCTGTTGCACTTGAGCCGCTTGCATTAGCTCTGAGACAAAGCTCCTCTATTCAGGGCATTCATCGAGCAGGTTCAGAGCATAAAGTTGCTCTTTATGCCAATGATATGCTTTTGTTTATAAAGGACCCCCTATCAAACTTTACTGAATTACTAGCTTTACTTCCAAAATTTGGAAGGATATATGGTTATAAAATTAGCCTTCAAAAAAGTGAACTTATGCCGATTACCTCTGGGGATGAGCTGCATTTTGGGTCAGCCCCTTTTAAAATCAGCCCTAAAAATGTAAATACACTGCCCGGCCAAAAAAAGGTCATACACTGAAATATTTAGTTGGAACCCCTGTAGCTTTGATTACAGTGCATACTCTTCTTGTCATTGTTTTAACATCTATATGCAATGCCAGAACATTTATTTTAGATCAGAAATGCCATAATTTTTGGCCGAGATCTTGTCTTCTCGACATAATGGTTGAACCACTGTGGTCTTTCTTGAGCACATCCCAATAACTTTTAATGAGTTTAAGGTCAGGATTTGTTTGTGAAAATGTTCCTCATACTTGTTTCTGTCATTCATGGTTTTCTTTGCTAAATACAGGCCAATAATTTGCCCGTTCTGAAATATTGTAACATCTTTTCCACCATCAGGGGATGTGTCTTCCAACATGATTTTTTAAGAAATGAGTAGCGACGCGCTTCATCAGTCAGGGTAAAATGATTATTGCCAGCTGAAACATATTAATAATCACAATAATGATCCAATTATAGAATTTGTTCGTTAATTTCCAAATGGTGACTTTTTTTTTTGGCCGGGCAGTGTATCTAAGTATATAGGATTACAGGGATCTCTATCAGGGCAATTATCAGCCCCTGTTATCCAATCTGAAGCAAGACCTCGAATGCTGGGACCCCCTGCCTCTCTTCATAGGGGGCGGGGTCAATATAATTAAGATGAATGTACTTCCTAAATTCCCCACGGGGTCAATCTTGGGGCTTGTCTTATTTTCCTTGTACATGTTGCCACTCGGGTCTATCTTCAAGAAGTACAATGTCTTCTGACACAGCTATGCTGATGGTACGCAGTTTTATTTGCCAGTCACCCCTGATAATGTTTGCTCCCTGAAGGTACTTTTCAATTGTCTGGATGAAGTTAAATTCTGGTTGTCCAGAAATTTCCTTCAACTGAACGATAGTAAAACTGAAGCCATTTTATTTCGTCCAGCTAACTCTGTCTCCAGCTTGAGTAAAGCTCTCGGTCCCCTGACTAGCTTTGGTGGAAACCTGGGGGTCCTCCTGGACATTTCACTGCATTTTAATAAGCAACGTTAAGGGCAGCCTTTTTCCGCTCAGAACCATTGCCAGATTAAAACCTGTGTTATCCTGTAAAGACCTGGAAAAAAGTAATCCATGCCTTTATCACTCGCTGCCTGGATTACTGTAATGCTCTAAACCTTTTTTTAGTCACGGCACCCTTTAAAAGTCGGCAAACACTCAAGTCACCCCAGTCTAAAATGTAATAAAAACAAACACTCTCCATCGCTCCACATCCCAACACACGTAAACAGGTGGTTGTTAAAACAGACAGAAACTAAGTTGGGGTAAATATGACTTACTGTCAATGGGAAACCTGTGCCTGGGACGATGCACATAACCGCCCAATTCTGGCAGGGATAGATGAGAGGCTGACACGGAGCTCCTGGTCCACAGTGCTCAGTCGCTCCCTGTACTTGTTCTTGATGATAGTGAGGCTAGAAAAGCTCAGTTCGCACAAATACATAGTGGAGAATGGCAGCAGAATTGCAATGGCACTGCTTGAAGCTATTGGGTATTCCTTCTTCAACGATATCCAAAACATGTCCAATGCCATTTCTTGAAATTTTATTTTTAAAGTGCGATCTTCCCTGATCTCTGCCAATTGCTCCCGTGCCGGCAATGTCAAGTCTATTGAGCTTTCCCGTGCACGTGAGCTCCAAGGGTCACGGACCCAGTCAAACTGCTCAAAAGACTCAGATGAGAAATAATGGCCAAATCTCTCCTCGAGAATTTTCAGGTGCTGAGAGATAAGGTCAGAAAGTGTGTTGTTGATTGAATGTTCACTGTACAAGGGAAACATTTCAAACCTACCCTGTTCCGCAAGGGAGCGCCAGAGAGAGAGCTTAGATCTGAACCCACTCAATTTGTCAGACGAGGTGAGAAGATTTTCTTCTTTGCCTTGTATTTTAGCCTTTAATTCATTGAGAAGCCTAAAAATGTCCGCCAAGTATGCGAGTTTCACACACCATAGCGAATCTGCAATCAATTCTGCATATGCTGAATTTTCTGCTTTAAGGAACGTTCCGAGTTCATCAGGCAGCTCATACAGACGGCCCAGAACCTTACCTCATGAGAGCCAGCGCATGGCCGTGTGAAGCAGCAAGGTATGATGTTTCGCTCCCATTTCCTCGCAAAGAATCGAGAATAGATGGGTTTTTAACGGCCGCACCTTAATGAAACTAACAATGTCCACCGCTCTGTCCATTACATCCGACAGTTCTTTTGGTAGGGTCTTCGCAACAAATGCCTCCCAGTGAAGGAAGCAATGCGTTGTTCGTACATTTGGGTTTTCCGTTCTGACCCTGGTGATGAAACCCTTGACACTACCCGTCATGGCAGCGGCCCGATCAGTGCAGACAGTGGTGCAGTTCTTCCAACTCAACCCTCCCTGTTCGAGATATTCACTTGTCACACGATATATCTCCTCTCCAATTGTTTTATTGGGCATTGCTTTACAAAATAAAGAATTCTCCCTAATACGGTCCCCATCTATGAATCGAACATTTGCCAACAGCTGAGCATGCCCACTAACATCAGTTGTGTCGTCACCTTGTAAATAAAAATATACACTGGATCTGATTTTCTCGAAAACCAATCTTCAATATCTGCTGACATGTCCCCAATTCGCCTTCCGATTGTACAATCAGACAGGGGAACCTTTGCAATTTCTTTTGCTGCTTGTGGGCCAAGCATTTTATGAACAATCGCTGCACATGCTGGTAATATGGCTTTCTCTGCAATCGTGTGCGGCTGCTTAGCCTTAGCTACTATCTCGGCCACTAAATAGCTAGCCTTGTGTGCTCTCTCTGAAACTTTCGTACACTTCATCATAACTTGCTCTTGACGGTCATGATTACTTTTCAGACTTTTCAAGCGAGTAAAATAATCTGCATCCTTGCTGGCTAGTGACGGATGAGTTGTGGTCAGGTGTCTTTTCAGCGTGCTCGGAACCATTGCTTGATTTGATAATTTCATACCACATACCAGGCACAGTGGAAGAGGAGCTGATGGATCCCCGGTAAAAATGAACCCACACGACAAGTAGTTGTCGTCATACTGCCTTTTCTTCGTTTGGCTGCGGACCTCAACTACGCTTGCTGCTTTGCTAACACTGGATGAGGAAGCCGATGGCTCAGATTCAGAACTATCAGATACGGGCACCTTTCTTTTCAAAAACCAGCTCCAAGCTGGTTAGCTTGCGTGCACTGATCGCTTCACTCAACTTAGAACTCAACTTAGAGGGGGGGCCTAACCTGACGTTGGGACGTGAGGAAAAGGGCACGTGAGACAAATTATGACAATGTTTGAGGTGACTAATGATCAGCATTTTCGCAATAGGTTTTAGCAAAAATTTTATCAATGAATTTTATTATTTTTGCGATGTCAGACAGACAATTTTTGCAGCACCCCCGATGAAGCTAGACAGCACCCCAGTTGAGAAACGCTGCTTTATACATAGGTTTGACTAACTCCACCCTGTCAAGATTGCAGTTGGTTCAGAATGCAGCAGCCAGATTTTTAACAGGCACCAAAAAAAGAGAGCATATTACCCCAGTCCAGGCCAATATTCATTGGCTACCTGTAAAATACAGAGTCAATTTTAAGATTTTACTATTTGTTTTTAAAGCCCTTAATGGTTTCACTCCACAATACATTACAGACCCCCTAACCAGTGGTGGCTGGTGGAGTTTTCTCCAGTGGGGGCTATTACTCCAACATAGACATATGCCAAAAAGCAAGCAATCATGTACTAAGGCATCATACCAATGTTTTTACACAAATGAAAACAACAAAAGCAACATTATAATGTCATGTAATGTTTTAAGTTTTGTACATAAATTTTGCAGCCAATCAGCAATGGAACCGCAGTATTCTGTGCTTGAACTGTGCAGTCAGTGGTTCCGAGACCGTACCTCGGTGCAAGGCTCGTAAAGACAGAAAAATTTCAGTGTCTCATGACACTCCTTCAGTGGTCTGAAACAAGGCTGCTGATTGGCTGTATGCAAATAAGTTTCCGTTGGTGTCCGCAACTCAAGTGGGGAAAAAAATTTCGCTGGCGGGAGGGTGGTGGTGTGTAAATCCAGCTGCATTCAGCTCTGGGCGCAGGTGAGGTACGCCCCAACATGGCCCTATCTCTTGAATTGAAGAGGAGCTACTGCGCATGTACAACTTTTAACGAGAGTCTATGGGCAAAGATTTTTGCGCCACAAGGCGGACACATGTCACCAATTAGACAACATAGGTGAATGAAACAACTCTACTCATCATTAACTATATAATATTTATCTTGCTCATCTAAACATAGAAAACCATATATTTGGCAATATTTTTATTTTATTATTTCATTTTTTTTTTCTTATGCAAGATAATGTGTGGGGGTGGTGAGTGGTGGGTTGGCACCCTAGCGCCCTCTATTGGCCAGCCGGTACTGCTCCTAACTCCTTATTCTGCCCCCCGGTTACTCAAGTCTTCCACTCAGAATCTCCTTTCAGTCCCACATTCATGTCTTAAAACTAGAAATGGTCGTGCATTTTCAGTTGTTGCCCCCAGTCTCTGGAATAATCTTCCATGACACATTAGAATCTGTTCTTCAATTAATCTTTTTAAATCAAGACCATCTTTTTAATCTTGCATTTGGCTCAGTTTGAGGCTGCCACTTGGTTTCTTGGTCAAGTACACTTTTTCTTAAAATTATCTGCTATTTTCTGTTCTACTTTTATTATTATTACTTATATTTCTATTTTAAGTCTGCCATGTCTTTTTTAATATTATTTATTTATCTCCTGACTTTTTATGTTTTTTAGCCTATTGTTTTATTTCTATTCGTATGTCTGTTATTTTATGCATTTGCCTCTGCTGTAAAGCACTTTGGGTCAACTTCTGTTGTTTTAAATGTGCTATATAAATAAATAAATGTGACTAGACTTGACAAAATTGATTTATTTATTCCAATGTCTTCCTATTTTTCTGACCAAGTCTTTTTTTCACAATCTGAATAGTCAGATATCATCTTTTGTATGGCATAAATAACCATTGAGGATAAACAAAAATATATTACAGAGGCCTCGTACAATTGGAGGTACGGCTCTTCCAAATTTTATGTATGACCACTGGGCTGCCAATATAAGGGCATTGCTATATTGGACGAGGAATGATGTCGATGATGTCAGTATCCCTGAAGGGACGGTGTAGGAGAAGGCATCCATTGGATCTACTTCCCCAGTAGCCCTGCTATGTTCTAAATTACCATTAAATCGCCCTATCTCAGCTTTTACCTCTAATCCAGTTGTTATCCATTCATTTAAAACGTGGTATCAGTTTAAACGATCCTTTGATCATATTGACCTTTCTTGCGCTGCACCAGTAACAAGAAATCATATGTTTGTTCCATCAATGATGGACAAGGCTTTTGATATGTGGTCAAGAAGTGGAATAGGAGCATTATCTGACCTCTCCATTGACAAGAGGTTTGCTTCCTTTGTACAGTTATCACAGAAATTGAATTCCCATCTCTTTAGATATTTTCAAATCAGAGGTTTTGGGGCTTCTAACTCCGCCTGCTTCCTATTATTTCCTCCCAAAACTCTGCTAGAAACAATTTTTAAATGTAATGTTGATGCAAAGCAAGCTATAAGCAGAATCTATACATAACACACACACTGTGAAAAATTTGGATCTCTCCAAAACAAATGGGAAACTGACCTAGAAGAAAAAATTCCAGAAGCAATTTGGCAAAAAATTATACAGAAAATTTACTCCTCTTCAGTATGCCTCAGACACACTGTGGTTCAGTTTAAAATAGTGCACCGACTCCACTGGACCAAAGACAGATTATCTAACACCGTGTCCTAACTGGATGTGACGCGAGCAAGCACAAGCTACAAAATCAGCTAATTTCTTTTGGAATGTCCTAAGTGGCCGCGCACGACGTGACGCTCCGATTTGAGCCGGACGCCCGGTTTCCGTTTTAACTGTCGATCGCGTCGCCTTGACAGCGCCTTGGATGAGGAGCAGCTAATTCATTCGGTTGAAATGAGGAGCTATCTGTATGATACCAGTGGCAATAAGGTGGCAGCTGGCTGGAGGGAGATCACCCAGGAGCTTAAAGTCTCTGGTAAGTTTAGATTGTATGTTTTCTGGTAGGATGCTCAGCAGAGTTTACTAGCGAGCTTATTTTACAAAGTGGATGGTGATATGATACAATATCAATACCCTCAACAAACTTGTGAATATGAATAGTTAATTAATAGTATTTGGAGAAGGCGGATATGTTCTTCAGTGTGGTATAACTGAAAGTTGATTAAAACCCTTGCTACGTTAGGTATGCTGTCAATCTAATTAATAACAACCAACTTGCTGTTGGCTATATTATATGCCAAGAAATATCACAATATTAAACTTGTTTTCTGTTTAAAAAGAAGTAACGTAGGAAGCAAGTACTCACCCATCTTTTAACCGAGTAGTTACATCTCCAGTCTGATGTTGAGCGCACAGCTGATGTATTTCTATGACAACAGGCACACATATTCAGTGTGGACAGAGAGCGTCAGATGTGATACGATTGTCAGACCCTTGCTCACGTCGCATTCAGTTAGGACAAGGTATGAGATTAGAAAACATCTAAGAATTTCTTGCAGGAACAAACTTTGTGCAGCTATCAGCTCTTCTACACGACACTAATCACTGCTGACTGTTGATTGTGGAGAGTGACGACCTGACAGGTCCCCAAATATTAGGGAGCAAACGTTGAACCTAAAATTACACTGTCAAAACTACCTAACCGGTTAGCTATGTTAAGCAACTAGCTAGAAAACATAAGTAATGTTACTGCTGTACCGCTAGCTAACGTCAGCTAATGCATTATAGTAAATGCCGTGGTATAAGCATTGACTGTATAAATCAGCCAGATTTCCTACATTGTGCATGATCATACAGAAGATCTTAAGAATAGCAAATTGGAGTAAGAGTACGACTGGCGTAAAAATAGCCACTGCCAGTATTTTTTTGCTTTGGAATTTGCCGCCTTCAGAGTTTTCCAGCGATGCATAACTTGGTTGGCAGTTAACAAAAATCAGCCTCTCTCCACTTATTGCACATCTTACAGATTTTGTTTTTACGGTGCTTTCGCCCATCGATATATTCCAATATATTCATGTCTTTCGTTATCTGAATGCACAGTCGTCTCCTCTTCCCTCCAAGAAGGCTAATGCCTTGCAAAATGAACATGCGCAGACGTAGTTGGATATTCTGTTTGGGGGAATTTTCCGATTAAGGTGTATACATGAGCCAATATTCCAATTAAAACAGGCATATGCCAGGGGTCTTATTTGGAATATTTTGAATTGGAAAATTACCTTAATTGGGTTATTACACACGTTTACATGACAGGTACGCAATCGGAATACTCTCATATTCTGATTAATACAGGAATATGGCGTGCATGTAAACGCAGTCTTTGTGAAATCTCTTCTCCAAAACCTTTTTCATTTTGAGCCATTCCCAAGTCCTGAGTTTTTGCTGTGTAGACGTCTCGTCTTCCCTTGTCTAAGTCTCCCAGTGTTCCTGTTCTGTCAATTAGTTTAGGTAAAGTTTTTGTTTTCTAGTTTAGATTCGTTTTGCCTCTCTTTGAGTGTATACCTCAGTCTCCCCCTGCTTTGGGCAGTGTACTTTAGTTTCTGCCGTTTGTTCAGTGCATTGGCACAGTGTTTTATTTCTGGCCTGCTTGCCTGCCTTTCTCCCTTAATGGTAGGTGTTCTTCAATAAACTTTTTTTTTCTCTCCCTACATCTGGTGTCCCCCAGCCACTTCTTGACAGGTATGTTAAATTCAGCTGCTAATTTCAAACCTGTGGAAATTCAGTCCTATTTCAAATTCTAGTGGGGAACCCAAGGTTTCCAACTATCCCAAATATGTCCCGCTGAATTAGAGGGAAATGAGAATGAAATGATGTACAAGATCAAGATATTTTCCAATTGATGGTAATGCTCTGACGATGAAAACATGGCACCCTGTGTTTTCATATTTCTCTTCACATAAATTTTATGTAGTCTCAGTGAAGAGCTGCAACCAGCAGAGACAGAATATGTATTGTACTATATGTAACATTACATGTTTGAAAAACAAAAGTTTCTGCTGACTTCAAACCTACTAGGGAAAAATCTAAGTAAAAATGTAGAGTTTAAGGGGTATTGTTGTGTTCCGGGGTTCTGGCCTTTGGCCTGAACAGTATTGCTTACAGTTTTAACAGTTTCATGTTTCAAGATTTCATAGTTCATAGTTTATAGTTCCATAGTTCATGTTCATGCCATAGTTTTAACAGTTTCTTGTATCAGTTTTTGCATTCCATGTTCCATGTCCATGTTTTTACTTTTTCATGTTTTTGTTTTTGCCAGGTCTGCCATGCCACTCCACCGCTTGTCTGCGTTCCGCCCCGTGCCTTCGTTGTTGCACATTTCTGAGCTCTGGTTGGCTTTGGTATTTCCCCTTCCTTCCATGCTGTGCTGGATTCGGGCCTCTCTAAGCTTAATTGGCAATTAACTGTTTTTAAGTTACTAACATTTACTAACACTCACTGGGTGGTGTAATTCATTAGATAGGCACATTACTAATACTACTAATTTAGACAGGGAGTTTATTGTCATGATTCCTGCTTTGCTATTTCAAGATCTTGCTGTGCTTTTCTGTTCTTAACATTCATGCTTGCTTCCAAACTGCATACTTAATTGGTACTTAAGCTGAGCACGCTCATTCTCTTAATGAGCAGGTCATGTCATCCAATCTCTGTCCATGTCTTGATCTTGCCATGCCTCTTGTTTCTCTCTCTCCAGGTGTTACCCCTCATGTCATGATTTCCAAGCCTTTATCTGGATGCGGTGGAAGTTGGCTGGCAGACAGTGTCTCGCGTCTCATTGCATGTGCAAGTGTAGCCAAGTTCTTGTTGTCAGGATTCCCCAGCATTTCTAGTTTCAAGTCTTGTCCCAGCCTCTTGTTTTTTGAATTTATATATAGTCTTGTTATTTATTTTTCTTGATCTCTTGCCTGGAGTTTCCAGTGCCTTTTGTTTTTTGCCGTTTTGCATTCTTTATTTATAGCTCTGTGTAGCGTACTTTAGTTTGTCCTTTTGCAACCCTTTGGGCCAAGTTTTTCGTTGGCCCTCGTGCCTGTTTTGTTTTTCAATAAATCCTCATTCCCCTTCACCTCGCTTCTGGTGTCTACCTGATCCCATATCAGGTATAACTAATAGGGGATTTGCAATCACTATCTGAGCAAATAAAGATGAGACCATTTTATGCAAATGTATTTTCTCTGGAATGCATGACATACACTATAAATGATTGACTTTCATATGTAGCCCGCAATATCTGCCATGACTGTTCTGACCTGGTATTGAACTGATGTTGGAAGGGCCAAGGAATATTCTATTTCTAATTCATGTTTCTTAAATGCTCTGTCTTCCCCTGTCCCTACTTTTTCCACCTTATCTGCCTGATGGGTGGAGCTAAGTGCAGGGAAAGGTGGGAAGAAATTGAAAGATATATAAGACCTCACAAAACAATACCAACGACGGACATTGTTGTGAGTGAAGGACTCACGTGTTCTTATTGACTAACTTTAATTCGGGCACTTTCCTGGCTGGTGTGGATCACAATATAATGGGTATTTTCTCCATACAAAGATGGGGCATAGAAATACAATGGTTACAATCAATCTGACTCCATTAAACAGTTAAAATACCAAATTTAGTTGTACCCTCGTAAAATATCTGACTCCAAATTAGAATTAGAATTGATAGTTTTGGGACAGCATGCGTGAGTCTCGAGACAACTCTGCCATCAGATATAGCAGGTAAACCATCATTGCTCAGCAAATACGTCCCCAGGGTTAATAAACGCAGCTGTCCTGGCTTAATTCGACGATAACTCCATTGGATAGAAGAGAATACGATGATAGCAGCATCGAAGCATAAACAAAATAGCACTGAGCGTGAACGTATCAAGAACCAGGTTGATGTACACCCATGGGCCCCTTAGAAAGACTAACCGAGTACCGGCTTATAAATAAAATATACGCCCAAGGGTACTTTTTAATAGCTAGATCTTAAGGGCCAGTATTACACAAACCCTTAATGGGTAGAACTTACTCTTAAATCTAACGAAGTATCGTAACCTACTCTTGTCTTGGTAGGAATTGCCCCTTAAGTCCCGGTCGCAACAAGGCTAGAAAGATACGAGTGTTACGAGTCATGGAAACACGCAAGCTGAAAAAGGAATAAAAATACTTTAATTACCAGGTAGGCACAACTTTGATCAAACAAATCAATGCTAAGCCAATTACCCGTTACCCATAATTTAGAGAGAAAATATATATTCATACCTGGAAAAGATGAATGGCCACACGGAACTAAAGTCGTCCCACGTGGCCAGGGAGAAATCAGATGCCCCCTCGCTCCGGAACAAGGCAACATGTGACTTCCCCCACTTACCTACACGCGTCAGATGTTGACAAAGAAGAGAGAGAAAAGAAGAGACCCACCCGGTTAGGATCTCGGACTTTTAAAGAACCAAGACCACGCCTCCAAGGCTGAATGAGAGTTGCACTCGCGAAGGTGTTACCACCAGGGCAATTGCCCGCGCAAATTCTAACCAGCTTTTCAGGAGCTTTCCAAAAAGAGAGTGAAACATAATCTCAAGGGAAATGAAGCATGTTTCATTTAATTTCTTGGACTCCCCCGAGAATAAAAATACCAAACATGATAGGAATATGTCCTAAAATGATGCAGTTGTCATGGAAAAGCCTTACAATGGAGTATTATAGTCCAAATGTGTTATAAATATATACATGGTTCCTTTATAGGATATTGAACATAAACATATAATGAATTTGACCGAGATTTAGATTGTTTTAAGCAGAATAATGTAACTGGGCTTAAATTTCAATGGGACCAGTGATGGAAGTTTCAGAGGAGAAGATGAGCCTGCTAGAATTAATGGCTCCAACCCCCTGCGAAGTAGAACAAAGAGGATTCTACCCCCGTAGCCAGGCAGCCCAGCATCCAGGTTGTAAAAGCTGACTGCTGGCCTGAATGAGGCTAGATCAACTAAACATCCAGATTTTACATGCATAATGAGCATGTGTTCCAACAATATTATTTTTGACATACACTACCGCTCAAAAGTTTCAGATCACTTACAAATTTCTTTGTTTTCCAAAGAAAAATACATTTTCATGCTTTTCACAAAAATTTTTTTCCATTTCACAAACGATTAAAATTAATCAGATGATTTTCAAAGAATGATCTACATTTTTGCATAGAGGCCTATTATCAGCAACTGTCAGTCCTCTGCATCAATCTCATGGTATGGCTGCTAATCCAAGTTAAGCATTTTATAAGGCTAATTGATTATAAGAAAACCCTTCAGCAAATGTGCTGCACAGCTGAAAACCGTTGAACTGTTAAGGGAGCGCAAAAGGGAGCATGGCATTCTTGAGGTTGGTTTAGTACCTGAAGCATCAGCAGTTTTTTTTTTTGTTTACAGGCTTAAAATGGCCAGAAAGAAAGAACTTCCTTTAGAGACCCATCAGTGTATTGTTGTGCTTAGAAAAGAAGGCTATTCAATGCGAAAAATTGAAAACTTAAAATCTCTTACCATGCTGTCAACTACTCCCTTCAGAGAGCAGTACAAACTGGCACTAACAAGGACTGAAAAAAGGAGTGGGAGGCCCCGATGCACAACTGTGCAAGAAGACAAATATCTGAGAGTGTGTAGTTTAAGACAAAGACGCCTCACAGGTTGTCAACTAGCAGCTGCGCTAAATAGTTCCGGTCAAACACCAGTTTCAGTATCAACAGTGAAGGTGGTTCTTTTTTTGATGAAGGCAAAGTTTGAAGTACATATTCATCATTTTCCATTAAAATCATTATTTCTAACTCGGACAATGTCAGCATGTTCTGTTCATTCTGTTCATTCCTATTCAGCGTAATTTCATGTGTGTTTCCAAGGAAAACAAGAAAATTTCCAAGTGATCCCAAACTTTTGAGCGGTAGTGTATGTTGTGAGCTAAATCAAATATTCAGGTTCTACATATATGTAAAAAAAATATCTGGATATTGCTGAGTGACCCTGCTGTACTTCATTCTCTGAAGTGATGTCATACTGAGTCAATGATGAATGTTCTTTTTGCTGTCATTTGTTGGTTTTTTTAAATGTGAACATAATTTGAGAAGGATGCAAATGGGTGACAGATCAAAGGTGAAAACCAAACTATTCTCAGTAATGAAAGTTTTGCAACACCGGATCTAAATGCACGATAAATGAGTTAACAACAGTGAAATGTTTATTTAATTGTCTTGACCATTACAGGGAATAAGAAGAAATCCATGAAAATGACCGTAACCACCACTGAGGACACCACCACCGGGGTCCAGATCTCGGTTAATTGTCCCTGAATTTCCTTTTTTTTTCCCCACACATTTTTCCCCTCACTGTGCCCGCTTATTCAGCAAATCCTGTGTGTTTGAAAGAGAGAGAGATCCCGTATCCTCATAGTGCAGTGTGGACTATCACATCACTGTGTGTTTTAAATACCGCAGCTTGCGCTGCGAATGCGCTGCAGCGCAGTTTGAGGTAAACGGATAAACTCATTCACGAGTCTTGCGAGAGAGAAATCAACTGTATCATTGTTGTGAAGGGAGACCATATGCTAGCGTGAGACTGACCCAAAATGCGCAAAACACTGAAGCAGACAAAACTGTTATTTCCGAAGCCGACCGAAGAGCAGGCAAAGAGGAGGAGGCAGGGTTCTCAAGTTTTGATTGCAGGCTCGAGTGAGATTTAGATCTAGTAGAGTGAGATTATACTCCCGTTTTCAAAGGTGCATAGTAACGAAGTACATGTGCTTTATTACAGTGCTGAAGTAATTTTTTGAGGATTTGTACTCAAGATTTTTTTTTTAAACCGGGACTTTTACTTTTACTCAAAATTTAAAAGATTAGAAGTAGGCTATACTTTCACTTCGTTACTTTGACACTGGCAACTTAGTAACTCGTTTCAAATTAAAATATGAATTTAATTAATCATTTACAGATTATCGGGATTTGGCGTGTTTGAGAAAAACAACAGTGCTCGTGCAGATGTGTCCGCCAGTGGACGTGGAGCTGAAAACTTATGCATGCAGTTACAATATTCTATCACTAGATAGCACACCAGGATCAGTTATTGAATATTCACAAGCAGGCCGAGCTTGAACACGGTTTAGAATATGGACGAGTTCACTCCAATCACCAATCACTGTGATTGTCAGGCAGTTAGCTGATTGCTTATTTGAGCCGGGAGCAGCAGAATTTCACAAATCGCATTACAGGCTGTGAGTGGAGATAATGTCACAGATTTTTTTCTAAAATCACCTGATTCATATTCGCATGTCTAAGCATAGTAACAGTTTCAGTAAATACGACCAAAAAAACTTCCTTACTTCAGCTTTAAGAAAAATCTGTTTTCTGAAGCAAAGATTCGACATGTTATTGATACTATATAATTCTACTATTAACTATAGTCAATAATAGTGGTTTTTAAGCTGCCAGTAAACTCAAAGAAGTAGTATATTGACGAGAAACTGTCTGTTAGTTTTTTGAATACAGCATCTTTCATTCACCTGTAATGTGAATAGAGGCCACTAGATGGCAGTATTTACCTTTCTTTTATTAAGCTCAGACTGGAGCTAGGTTTAGACATGTCTTGGACATGTCTGGGGCAAGTCCCCGAAAATAAAAAAAAAGAGGTCTAAATGTGGGTGGGGTCTGCAAAAGAGTATATGAGGAAAAGAATTGAGACTGTAAAGTGGTAGGAGAAATTGCAAGGAGAAGGATACATGTGACCAGACCTGTCATTTCTGTTTAAGACCTGTGAAGTTTCTTTTGTGGATTTTTGCATGTGTTAGAGCATTTTTTTTTCCTCACCCAGGACATCACCAAGCCACCCCAACAAAAAGGGACTGTAAATATTTCTGTTTTTCTTGTAAATCAATCTTGGTTATTAGTTGTAGATAGTAGTTTAGTCTTTGTTTTTTTCATTAAATGTGTTTAAGTTTTTAAAACTGTGTCTGTCATCCCTTGCTGTTGCTGTTGCTGTTATGTTGTAAATGTAATAACAAATTGGGGCCATAACACACCTGAAAATTGATTAAAGAGCGCAGGGAGAGAACAAGCAGTGGTTCTTTTGCTTCTTTCTATGTGTAGGGCCTACTATGAAAACTACTTTGTACTTGTACTTGCAATTTTGATCCTTAAGTACATTTTTTCACAAAATACTTTAGGTACTGGAGTACATTTAATGTGAGCTTCTTTAGGACATTTGCCTGAGTAATTTTCTTATGGGTGATTTATCTTTTACAAAAATAACTTTCAGTTATGGTACTTCTACTTTCACTTAGTTTTGTTTAACCAGTGCTTTATACACCTCTGCCCGTTTTCAACCCTAAGTGAATGAATAATGCAGATTTCAGAGCATTGTTGTAGCAGGGTTATGTAAATAATTCCAGGATAACTTTGTTTTATTTTTTTCATTGGTCGTTGCCCTAAATCTTACCTAGATACGTTAGTGCTATTATCTTATTGGCTATTGTGTAGCCCCTTTCCTTTTTGTGATTGGCTGGCAGGTGGCAAGCTGCCACGAGAACTCCAGAAGAGACGTGTTTGATTCCTGCCGGTTTCCACAGTTATAGCGGTGCTGCTGCGCATATAGATCTTCTGCTGGAAATGGTTTTCATTTTAATCTCTTTTTTTTTGCGTGAGAAATACTATGTGTGGCGTAAGTGCCTCACATCCAACTGAAATGAGTGAAATTCATGCACATTGCGTGAGACTTCAGTGCCCTGAGGAGGTTAGGTGAGAACTGAAAAAGTTATGCAACGCATAAGTCGCTTGCTACAGTCCTACTGTTATCACTCAATGTGCTCCTGAAGAGGTTATTGAAAATAAATGTCTTATTAGCAACAAAAAAAGTTATGGCCCTGTCCATGAATGCCCTACAAAGTTGCAACTCAAATTGATGAGATGAATAAATGTCACTAAGAATGCATGGGAGGTAAGTTGACCAGCTTCCCACAGGACTGTTCCTATCCCTCAGTAGTGAGTCTTTGTCATTCAGTTACCTCATGTTGACGTCACAATGAAGCAATCTTCGCATGCCATCGTTTCACAGTCTTCTGCTGCGAGGTCGGTCTTTAACAGTCCCAGTATATGCAATATGTGTCTGACGACGTGAAATGGTGCTGTGGTGGATGTGAAAGTGCTGCCCAATTTGTCACAAACTCATTCCTGCCCTTAACATGCCAATGGCTTCATGTCTGGGATTTTCGGACATCCCTCTACGACGCCCCATAAAATTGATTTTGTGCTTTGCAGTGTTTTTATTAAACAAAGAGCATCCCTGTCAACCAGGTCTTAAAGGGATTCGAATAACAGGATTCAAGTAGGCCACGAACCGTACCAAATCATGTACAAAGCATGCGTGAATGAACACGTGACCAGGATTCAGCATAACTTGGTGTGTATCATACATTCTGTTCAGGAAGACTATATAGTTCCCCCATTTCATTATCTTCAACAAAGCTTAAAATTTTCATGTTGCTAAATTTTCATTGCTCAGTATACATGCATGGATTAAAATGAATATCTATTAATTTTCCAAGCGTGGTTTTGTTCCACTTGTTCCTTTATAGATGGAAAGGTTACTGTTAAATCAATGCAGAGCTTTTCAGGCCGTTCACTTTCAGATCCTGGATTGAAGCAATCCTACAATGATCAGAGCAGTCTTTGCTAGGATGATAATGGCTTCAGCTCCACTAGACACAATGGGACATTGAATGTGAAAATGATCCTAAACATCTGCCCCTGCCTTCACAGTTCCTCGCTCTCAAACCAACTGAACTGAAATGGGAAATTCTGGAGCAAAGTGTTATTGCTCTCCATCGCCATCATGTAGAGGATAATGGGATAAGCAAGACCAGTAAACTTCAAACCACGGACACATATTATAGTTGTAATAGTTTTTTGCAAATGTTTAGTTATATGTATCCCATGTTATTTATCATGAAAACACCAAATGAGGGAATATCTCTTGGAAGACTGGTACTCCATCCCCCCAGTAAAGGTTTATTCTTGTAGACCCAATTGACACTCAACTGACAGCTCATGGAGGCTTTTGGGGATTTGATTTTTGTTGTCTGGGATAGATAAAACATAGATTTAATCTTTGAAAGGAAATAAATGGGTGCTAAAGGTCAAAGGCCTTTCTCTCTCTTTTGCATGCACTCACACATTTCCTCTATTCAAGGACTTAAAAAAAAACCATACTGCACAATATCTCTGGTATTGCCCAGTTTTAAATTACAATCTTAGAATCTGAGCGCTCATGCAGATTGAAATCACAACTTTGCCAAAAGACAAAAATAGATAACGTATGGGTGAGGCAACGAATGTTAAGGAATTAGTCTGGTGGACACCAGGTGCAGGATCCAGGAGGTTTATTAGGAACCCTGACACGGGGAAGAAGGGGCACACAGGCCAAAAACAAACACTGTGCACCTGCACTGAACCAGGAGAACAAGGGTACTCAGCCAAGGGCAGGGGAAACCAAAATACACACTCAACGAGTGGCTAGAATAAAATACAGAAACAAGCTGGCGAAAACACGTGACTAAGACAAAGGGGAACACTGGACTTAAAAAACAACAGAAATGCTTGTGATGCTCGGGAACAGATTCTCAATGCCGCTTAGATTCAGGTAAAAACGTGCGGTCGAAGCGTGAAGCCAGTGTGGCATCTCTTCCCACAATAAATACACTGGGGAGGAGGCGAGGATAAGGCAGGCATCCTTAAGGGGAAACAGAAACACATGGGATTATTAAACAAATTCAGAGGGACCGGGTAACAATAATGACTCGAGACAAGACTCTAAGACAATCAATCAAACAAGACAGTTTAGATTAAGGTAATCTAAACATGAGGAGTTAAAAGCACCATGAGAACAGCAAAGAAAAAGCATAGCTTTAAACACAGTTAATCAGGGAAAGCTTAGGAGTGAATTTACAAAAGCTAGAAACGCTTGTACTCGCTAATGAGTTAATTAGGTTAGTAAGTACATGACGAAGTATTTTCACACCCTTAAGTGCTGGTTAGTATGGTTAGTAATAGCCCTATCAGAGAACACATTCACTCAAAGTTTTCAGGGAACACATTCACTCCGAGTTTTGTGAGACCCAGAATTAAGCACAGGTGGAGGCAATGAATGAAACACCAAAGCCGAAACCGAAAGAGGAAACATGATTGGACAACGAGACTCAGGCATGCAGGCTGTCACACGACATCACAGGAACCAGCGAGGGGGAATAGGTGGTCAGACCGCGGGAATGGGGCTGAAACACAAATCAGGAGAGACACGGGGAAAAACACACAAGCACAGACAAGCACACAGGGCAGAATCATAACACAAAATTTTTAAGTTAATAAATTGAGAAACAAAACAGATAAAATAGTTTTAATGAGCAAATCCAATAGAAATAATAAACAAAAATGAGGATAAAAAAAATGTAATATGAGACTGCACTGCAGCAGACTATAACTTTTAATTGATTTGGTTTCATTTTCTGGCGGCCATTAGTAACACTTGGGATCCATTTGCACTTGGAATCTCTTTGAACAGGCTGTTCAAGGGCGAAATATTGCCTTATTTGTCTTGCAGGCTGAAAGCGCACTGGGCATTAACTCCTCATAACTTCGCGTTCGCTATTGATTTCATAATGCAGCCCTAAAGTCCATGGTGTATTACCCTGGCTGCACCCTGAGTGGTACGCCTCACATCACGGAGGAGCTGTGCAGAGAGGGTTCATTTGTAATCTCCTGACCTGCTGCAGCTGCAGGTTTGTCAGATAGTGTACATTACTAAACAAAGAGCCTCTCTCATTCTGCATCTTCCTGTTGTTAGTTTGCAAGTCATTTGGTTGATGGAAGGCTCCCATTTAATAAAGGTCTTTTCTGAAAGGATACTTTCAAGACCCTTTCACAAGTGTTGTTCTTGAAGTGAATGTTGTCAGTAGCATATAAAAAGGAATCAGAATTTTGAAAGATGAAATGTGGAAAATAAATGTTTTTGCCTGGTCAGCTACCTGTCTTTTTAGGTGAAGGCCATCTTTTTTCTTCTTTTGAGTAAGGAGTTTGTGGTGCATTTTGTGAGCTAGATCCTGGGGTATCTTGGGAAGGGCGTTTGTGAGCGGAAGCTGATTTGCCGGGGCTTGCAGGGGGAGGTCGTCGCTAGATGGGCACCCATCTTGATGGAAAAGGATGGATATTCCTACCAAGTCTGCGTATGTCACAACCTTGTGTGTCAGTAATTGTCTCCTACTTGGTTCAGCTCTCCGCACCTGTTTTATGGATTGTTACTTTGGTAACACTTTACTTGAAGGTATCGTCATAAGAGTGACATGACACAGTCAATAATGTGTCGTAAACATTATGTTAATGTCATAAACGTTGTCATTGTCATTCGGTTTTTGAGATGACAAGTTGACATTGTTGGGGTTGTCTTGATTATGACAGCTTCATCATAAGAGTGACATGACTCTGTCATAAGCGTTACATGACACATGTAACAATTACAACAGTGTCATGTCACTCTTATGACGGTACCTTCAAGTAAAGTGTAACCGTTTATTTAAACCCCTTTGTGCAGAAGCCAAATACCACTATTTATGTGTTACCTTATTTAAAGGCTTTATAATTCAAGATTGCAGCTTCGCAGAGAGGGAGGGAAGGGTCAACTGAGTCAAGAGACTCAGACTTGTAGGATTTAGAATTTCATGGCATTTCAGTTTACTTTCATGATTTTGGTCGAGAAAAAGGGCTGCTATTACAAAAAAAACTTCACGAAAATTCAGCAATGAAATTGAAAAAAAAAAATTATGCTGAGAATTGAAAAATGGCTGGGTTCTGGAATCATGAACTCCTTGTCCATGACTACGCTTCATCTGAGCACGAAACACTGATTGATCTTCTCTTTTAGAGCCAAATAAGACTGCTCTCCAGGTGGCTCCGCAAACTCTCCGATCCCTCAAAATGGTGCACTCTCAAATCATAAAATAATCACATTAATGACCTTCCCGCACCAAACCACTCACATGGGTCAATTTTACAAATATGAGGTTTTGGGCTCATCTGAAAGGGCATTTAATATGAGCCCAAAAACTCATATTTGAAAAATTGACCCATGTGACTGGTTTGGTGCTGGAGGGTCACATGTTCAACACAGATAAACTTTTGATGCATGAAATCCAATATGAATGAAAAATTTTCTGATTAAATTTAGCATGAGTTTATCAATATAGGATCAGTTGGACATCAACGGTCATCAGTAACCTCTCCAAACCCAAAACATATTTTCTCCCTGATAAAGTTTAGAATTTTTTACATTTCTTCACGGTCCCACAAGCCAGCATACATACTCAATAAAGGAACTGCGTATTTAACATTCACCCTGGAATGAGAAGCAAGCAGTTCCCACTTCTGAGCTCGCAATCTTATATATACTTCTTGCTCATAAACTTGTTTGGTTTTAGCTCTTTGAAATGTTTATCCGATCTTGTCTCTGCCTTGCATAGGTTGAGTGACTGGCTAGTAATGAGAGTACTTAGGAGGCTATAAGGGAGTGCTGAATTTGTCGATGGAGGAATATACATGTAAATCCACTGTACAGAACTACGTGTATTGATATGTGATGATCACAATCGATAGTAGAATGACGCAGTGTCAATACCATGTCGAATTTTTGCTTCAGAAAACTGATTTTTTTTTAACTACTACTGGGGAATCCATTGGCTCACTATAGCTGAAGTGGTTGCTACAAATGCAATCTTGCTCCCCAGCCCAGAGAGGGGTTGAATCAAATCTGTATCTAGGTCTGCCATCTAGTGATAGAATAGTGTAACTCCATGCATAAACAGAGCAGTTCCATGTTCACTGGAATCTACATCTGCGCATATTGGTTAGTTGATTTACTATCTCGTTTTCTTCCCTGCTTCCTGGTGTTAATACTTGTATGCCTTGGCCATTTTGTGGAGTTTCTCATCAATATAATTACCTTTTAGTGTCAGTATGGCTGCTGGATTGTCATGTTCACTGCCAACTACATCTTCCACTTAGTTAGTGTTTTCTAGAGTTGCGCTAAACGCACTTCTTCCCTTTGTTTTTGTAAATGAGTGAAAAAGAAAAACATCAATAGTCTTCTGAGTCTAATTCATAGGAACTAGACTAATAAATTCTGCGGTCCTGTTGGTAAGCAGTCCTGCTTCTGCGAGGGGGATTCAACACCTGACTCGCGCCTTGGGTGGCCACTGACCTAGACAGAGACATGCCCCTAGCCACTCTAGTGATTACCAACTTAGCTGGACTGTCCCTCTTCTGTCTTGCGCTATGGCCTTCCCTATTCTATTACCATGTTTCTGTCGATAAATGCACTGTAAACCCTTCTCGTCTGGTGTACATTTTGTGCAAACGGATTACCTCAAAAAAATTGTGTAGGCCAACTTCATTGCATTGTGTGGGAGGAACTTAAAGAAAATAAGATATAAACGTGAAAAAAGTGGGTTTTAAGTGCTGTAAACACAAGATTGTTAAGTTAGCTTACACAATTTTTGTGAGGTAATCGGTTTCTGAAAAACATTTGAGTTCACCACACTTGTGAAGGTTTACAGTGTACACCATTGTGGATTTTACCCAGAATCTGGAACCCATGGTTCCTTGTCTGGATCATTACAGTGTGGTTTACCCAATCAATGAATCTTAACATTTTGTCACACTGATGAATATTAATTGTACTTTAGAATAATTCACAAATATTTGAAGGACAAGATCTTATGATTGCCTTTTCCCCATCCCCAGTTACTTTATCGTATCTGAAAACTGAGCCAGACTTCCATCATTTCTGCCCGGGCTGTCTAATGAAAACTGTGTACAGGTGGGGCTTTTTTATGCTCCCATTACCTGAAAAACACTTAGACAGAGGAGATAGGGTGGAGCTCCTGTGAAGCTACCAAATTTGCACTTAAATTTTTTGCTTACTGCTTACTTCTACATTGGGTGCAGTGGGTAGACCCGACACCATGTAGCAAGATGGTCAGGAGTATGAATTCACCTCTCTATGTTGTAGTTTGCATGTTTTCCTTGTGCTTTTACTACTTTTATTTTAAGTCTGCTCGAAAGGAGTCAGTGATCTCATAAAAATTTATCGAGTCATAGATCAAAAATACTATCATTGCATGCTTTTGAGGCAGGCATTGCCATCTGGCAGAAGACTGAATGGTTTGGGATTTTATTTTCAGCAAGATAATGACCCTAAACACACCTCTAAGTTGTGCAAGAATGGAAATATCTCAGCCGGAAGGAAGCATCTGGCAGCATAAAAGTTATGACTCAGTCTGCTCAAAGTCCAGACCTTAATCTGACTGAGCAAATTTGTTGTAACATCAAAAAAATCTCTTTGGAATGAACTTCAAACCATATGGAATGGCTTGGCGAGTGGGGAAATTTAAAAAAAGTGAAATCTATGCTTGAAAGATTAAATGCTGAAATCAAAGCAAATGGTGGCCACATCAGATACTGACTCTAAAAAAGACATTAATATTTTTGTTTTTACTATGTATTTTAAACCTTTTTCTTATTTTCGTCTATATGATCCAATATTACATGGAAAAAAAACTTGAATAGTGCTAGGTTTCTGATTTATCTTCATTTTGTTTAGTGTATAATCATCACTGCACACTATTGTATAATATGTTCTCATTTTGCTGAAAATAGAAACGAAAATGAAATAAAATGGCAAGATCTCTCATTTAGCATGCTAATACAAGCATTAGCTGGTTTATGCCCACAATGGTGGTTTAGCTGCTGGAAACAGCAAAACCATTTGTAATTACTAATAAGGGGGCGATTTTAAACTCATTACAGCAAATGAAAGCCTGCTGGTTTCTTTTTTTTTCTGGAATGTTTCAATGAATTTGTTGATATATACAGTGCAGCAGGGGTTGGAAAGGACAGCAAGGCCCATGGGCCTGTGTCAAGGAAAATCAATGGGCCATATTCAAAATGTATGGGCCATTCCCAAAATTCAATGTGCCAAAATTTTAATGATAATAGACATTTAATCAAAACGTATACTGCACATTCGCATACACACATTTTGCTTTGTGCATTTAACGCTGAAAACATACTGATGCATACAGTACATTATGCTATTAATGTTCAGCATTACAATATTGCTTAGAACAAAAAGGATCAATATGCAGTACAAAAGACAAGATTATGCACTCAATTACACAAGAGGGAAATCTGCCGTTGCAATTTCAATCGTTTAGTACAACTTCTACTGATACACTGGTAAGTAGTTCTTAGTTAATAATTACTGGCGGCACTGGCTGCAGCTCTACATTGAGAAGTGTGAGAACTACTTGACACTGAAAGAATCATGGCTAGAGTATGAACCTGGTATCAAAATGAGATCTTTCATATGCCATAACTGGATTTGATCATCATCCACATAGTGATAAAAAACCCTGTGAAGTTTTCCAAACGCGCATTTTTTCAAGTTTTCTCTGGTGAATTATGAGAAAGTACATGACAAATCCATGGCTCCAATAGTCGTTTTTCATACACTATAGCATTGTTATTATACAGGTGCAGTGTTAACATTGAAATTTCCACTGTTCTCATGATATTGAAGCTTGAAGTTGTTTACAGAACAAATCCGGTTGAAGAAAATACAGATTTTGGCTTAAGACTGTGACACCTAGAATGGGCATACAATTGATTTCATTGCAGTTTTTAACAGTGCTCCGATATGTCTTTCAGTTCTGAAAATTTTATTTCGCCATGTCTGATACACATAAAGTTATGAGGGATCAGAGATGCTGCATGGGGAAAATTGATGCGAGTTTGAAAGCTTGAAACTTTGACCTACTCCCATGCACTTCAAGAGCCTGTAACTCAAAAAATATTCACAAGATCAGAGTAAAATTTGGCAATTATTCATTAGATATACTGAAGTTATTGTACTAGAACAATTTGCTGATTCCAAGGAGGTCAGGTGGTAGGCACTTGAGCATTTTATATATTAGGCCTATTAATAACAAAGTAATTACTAAAGAAACAAATAGATTAAAGCAAATTCACACATTATGCCTCAGATCGCAAGTTAATTGCAATCCTGAGTGAACATAATTGCTCTCCAACGTAAAATCGTACCCTACGCGGCCACCTACCGTTTTCAGATTGTCCAGCAGTCCCCTAAAACAAAATTCCCTGACTTTTCCCTGACCAATTTGTGAATTTCCCTGACCATATATCGCACTATATTCATTGCGATTTACAACTTTGTCATCATATAAAATGCGAAAATCATGTTTAGATCCTCATATATATTACATCAATGTTCTAAATAGTGACAAGAACCAAATATATGATCATCGGATCCAATTTTGCAATATCCAACATTACTTACAATCAATAAATAAATTTGTGAATTATTTTGAATATTCTATTTTATTGCCACATACCTTAACACAACACGCGAGAAGTGGCTATCAAACCTTTCCAATAATGGAGAAATTCCAAGTGTACAACAGCTTTAAAATATACTTAACCATCCCTTGAAGTACGGGGAACAGTTTCATAGCATATACTTATCCTGACTAAAAATGTAGGGAAACAGTTTCATGACTTAAGACTTATCCTGACTACAAATACAAAGTTCAGCTTCATGACTTAGACTTGACTTTTACTAAAAGTACACGGAAACAGCTTAACCATAACTTAACCAAGTACAGTGATCTCGACACAGATCAGCATTGTTAAGACAGGAAAAAATCTGGCAAACTTCCAGTGAATCGTACACAGTGTATCATAATTCATCATTGAAAGTGACATAATAAAGGAATAAGGAATAAAAATAAGCAGTGGTTACAGTGATTTTATAAAGGCGGAGGGGCATTCTAAGGCACGACGCGCAGCGGAGTGTCCCTCCGCCGTTATAAAATCACTGTAACCCAGTGCTTCAAGGGGCTTATTCCTTTTATAAAACGGTTACCCTACATATAGCCCATTAAATAAACACACAAGAAAAAAAATCGACAATTTATCGGTAATAATGCAACAATAAAGTTGAGAATTTCTTCCACCAAGCAATTAAGAGTGGACAGAATGATTGGCCAGCAACACCGATGCTAAGATTGATTATTCATCTAGCGCCATTATCATGTCAAATCAGGCTATTTGGGCTCGCTAATGCAGATATACCATGAAAGCAGGCTAGTTTGAATGTCTCCTTCGGCCTCCCGAAGACCCAGTTTAAAATTTTGCTTTCGTGTCGGTTTCAGAGTTTCCTTGTTCTCAACTTGTGCCGATCGGCCAAATCATTACAACCAGCAGCGTTTAGGAAACTATTGACTTTTGTCCTCCACACTTGCCGGTGTCCAGGAAAATATGTTTAACTGTGCATTAGTTTGCTAGCCAGCTAGTCAACTAGCTTGACCTCTTCATTAATTTTACGTGCGTTTTGGTTTTCGAGTTTCCTTGTTCTCTACTTGCGCCGGTCGGCCAAATCATTACAACCAGCAGCGAGGGTAGGGAACGATTGACTTTGTCCTTCACACTTGCCGGTACCCAGGAAAATATGTTATATTGTGCATTAGTTTGCTAGCCAGTTTGTCAACTAGCTAGCGTTCACTACAATGGATGTAGTTATCCTACACACAGCCCATATAATAAACACACAAGAAAAAGTCAACATTTTTTAGGCTACTTAAATAACAAGCAAGTTAGCAACATAGCTTGCAACACAAAAGTGATATCGAACGTTGTAATGCAATAGCTAGCAAGGTAGTTAGCCAACTGGTAATCTGGTTAAAAGGCTAAACATCGCGGAGACTGAAATAGCGAGCTTAAACTCTTGAAACAAACATAACCTGATGAGTCAGCTGAGCGCAGGGCAGTTCGTTGCGCACAGAGATATTTTGTGCTGCGGCCTGCCACAGTGGGTTACAATAATTTTATACCGGCATGGAACGCGGCTCAGCCAATCACATTTAAGGATGGGAAGCACCCGTTTTATAAGACCAAAATAGCTTCCAATTGGTCACTTTACACGTTCTAGAGTCTGAATGAAGTTTCCCTCAGTTTTCCTTCATTGGGAACGAACTGTGTAACTGCGCAAAATGTTGCAAAATCCGTCATCAAAATAGCACGCGCGAAGTTGTTAAATCAAAATTCCCTGACTTTTGGAGTTTACTAATTTTTCCCTGACCACTTTCAAAATTCCCTGACTTTTCCCTGACCTGGAAAAATGTTCACCTCTCCCTGACTTTTCCCTGACCGCTGGACGCCCTGGTTTCACAAGCACTTTCACAAGCATTGACACATTAGTAAACTGAAATTGTGCTAAAATGCCATATATGCCCGGAGAGCGTTGCACGATGTGAAGTTTTAATTGGGGTAATCGCATTATACAAATAAATGATGGCCTTCAAGCAAAAGATGCAAGTTGTATTTGGTTAATTGGCTCTAAATCTTTAATGGATTTGGCTAGACAGACGAGAGGATATAGACACCGGCGGGCTTCAACCCGAAGTTCACGTGAATGCAGTAGCTATTTTTACGACGATGATAAACTTTAAGTTGCATTTGGACTGATCGGGATCCGGTGGCGATGCACTAAATAATGCAGTTCCAAATTAATTAGCCGATAAATAACTCAGTTCGCATCACTTGAGATAACATATAAGAACTCCGTCTTCATGTTCACCTATCAAGCACATGAAACACCTTAATGCGTGGAGAGAATATTCAGTAGGTTCCCTGATTTACCATTCAAAAGTGTAGCCTGTGCCATGTCCTTGTTGAACTGGGTAAGCCAAACTTTGCTTGCAAATTCATTCCAGTTTTTTTCCCACTGTCTGCTACACAATGCTGCCAAGCTCCAGATTTTTAAAAAAATTGAACGTTGTTTCAAGGCTTTATCGAAATTAGCAAGTAGGTCTACGCCTATATCACAAATCTAAGCTGTTGCAAACTTTAAGCAACAACTGAAACGCACATTTTTATGCATATTTAAGAAGGGTATAATGCAAGTATGAGAGGAGGTGTTACATGTTAGTTTTACATATATGTGAAAAAAAACAATTAGGCCTACTTACTATAAAATGTTACTTTTATTAGTTTAGATGAATTGTGCACAACATCAGTATTACCTTAACTACCTAGTATAATTTATTCAGAGTAAACACAGGTCGGGTTAAGAGTGAAGGATGATAATACTAGCGTTATTTGCGATTGCTCGGCCAAAACAAATCCCAGTCGCATCAACCAAACAATCGACCAGACCGCCTTGGTAGTATTTCTAAATAAAACATTAATGCTTGTTTGTTCGATTCAAAAGTAATCTGACCTGCTTTCTTGTGTCAGAAACCCGTAAATGATAATTTAAATGAACCCTGAACCTTTCCCCTCAACAACTGACAATTTGACAACAAAGTAAAGAGTCTCTGACTTAGAAAAACAATTAAGACTTAGTTTTTAAATACATACCCAATCAGTATTGCAACACTTGGTTCCTGTACAGTGTTATTTGATAGTACATACTGATATCAACCCAACGTGATATCAAAGGACTTTGTCACGAACTCACTCGCTAAGAATATATACTACAAATCAGTCTTTCCCCTGATGGGCATTTTCACAGCCTCACAATGGTGATGGACGCGTGAGGGCCTGGAATTAGAATTGATGGATTAAGCATCAGAATGCACTCGACCAACTGCGATCAGTGGAGAGTTTTTTTCCGAAAATTATGGTACGGTATAATACAAAGAAAAAAAAAATCAAGATTTAATTGGCACGCGGGCGCATTCATGGCCCTCTCAGTGGCTTTCTAATGTACCATATTTAGATTTTATGTGCCTTTTGCGCATGCTGCGTGGCCTTACCAACCCCTGGTGCAGTAATTATTTGGATAGCTCTAGCCTTTGGCTCGTTACTGCAACATGTAAAATGTTATCATGAGTGAGAATGAATAAGAGGTTAAGGTATAGACTGTTTGCTTGCATTTTTGTAGCTATTTAAATCTGAAGGTATTTTCATCCCAGATAGCAAAATTCTTCTGGTCCCTATCTTTTTTTATCTTAAACGTTTGACACGTTTATTTGGCCCTCATACCGCATGGAATAATGTCACTTGGGCACTCCGCTCCCGTTTGCCAGAACTTGGCCACAACAAAGCCATCACAATGCCAGATGTCAGCCAATGCAGCAAATGAGGGCCAGTTTTGGTTCACTTACAGACTGACCATTGTCAAATATGAGTCAAAAAAGAAACTTCACACTGATAAATTTGTAAATATTTTCTTGAAACTATTAATAAAAGAGTTTTTTTTATCACTTGGGGTAAATGCGTTGTCAAAGACATCATGACATACATCAACTCCGACGTGCACAGGTACGTAGCACGTGCGAGCGTACTTTAAGCTAAAACCATGTTTTCTCTTGATCCTAGTCACGTGACCGTATGAGCAGAAGACCGACAAATTGTCTTACGTCATTTGCATAATTGATTTATCACTGAAATGAATTGTTCAGAGGTCGTGTGACTGCCCAAACCATACGTTATTGCCTGCACACTGCTCTTATTCAAGTTGTAACTTACCATTTTTACTCTTGGACATTTCCGTAGCATTTCCGGTGAAACTGGTTACATTATGGACATTATTTTTATGATACACCATCTTAAATGAGTACAGAATTAAATAAAATCATTATGTAGAACTCATTTCTTGTATGTTCAACTAATCGACCTCCAAACAAGTGTGAAGTTTTTATTTTGGCTGAGTATATTTGCCAATTGTGGGCCATATTTGTTTTGTGATATTCGGGCCAAATTCAGCATTTACCTCACGGGCCACTTTCGGCTCACGTCTATTTTGTTCAGGCCAAAAGAATGCCAAAACTGCCAGATCGTTGCCTGATGTGGCCCACATCTGTATGCTATCTGGAATCCATACCATATGAACATGAAGCAGTAGCAGCCCATTTGTATGGTATCAATGCCCAAACACTAGACTGTGTAGTATATTGAAATGCAATAAAGGAGTGTTTAAAGAACTAAACCACAGCACAGGCATTTTTTATTTGTGTTCTTCAGAGTGAAGGAAACATATACAAATATTTTAGCGATTTGATTAAGGGAGAACAGTATCAGAATGATATTCATGTCCTGAGTTGAAAAAAAGGAGACCAAAAAAAAAAAAGGTAAAGGGTTGTCTCTAAAGGATTGAATATTGAATGACTGAAAAAGAAGGTACATTTCAGATAATGATAAGAGACCATGGATGGTAATCCTCCCAGGAGGAGACCGTACCTCAGCAAAGTATATTTCGACGGAAAGTAGAATTCTTGAAGTGTCTAAAACTCATAGTTTTATTCATTTTCATTTGGAAATGATCCAGTGCGACGCGTTTTTAAACAGGCAAGTCTTCAAATCGGCATCAATACCAGGGGGCAGACATTATTACTTGGGGAATCTAAGGCTGCATTCAGAATGCAGACTTGCTCACTCGCTAACACACTCTCTTTATTGTTTTCAATGTAGAACATTCACTTCACAGTGCCCTATATAGTGGGTGAGTGTGCATTTTGAACGCATTCTCCAATCAAAGGCCAGTGCCGTGGTGCTTCTGCGTCAGTTTGTGACGGTGCGTTCAGGAACCACACGCAAGAGGGAAATCCAAAAAAAAAAACGTATGCCTTTAATGGGGTCCAAGTCAAAGCCAAAATACGCAGGAATTGCCAAGCCACAATACGAAATCCAAAAACAGTATCGACTAGACAGGCGGGAGTCAGAACCAGTAAGACAGATGAGCAGAGGTACAAAAACGATTGGCAAAAAGTCGTAGTAGATGGGCAAAGCCAATGGTCATACACAGGGCATCCAAACACAGAACTCCTGGTCGTATAAAAATGGGTCAAAATCCAGAAAGACAAAAACGGTACAAAAAGGGCTATGGCAAGAATCAAGGTCAGACTATTCAGTAGAAGCGAAACAATATTCAATGGCATACGAGGCGCTCTGCACAAAGAAGTATTGATCAACGTTCTGACAAGGGCTGTGAGTGAAAAGACTGCTAATATACACTCAGAGAAGGTTACATGCTACACAGAGACAGGTGTATGGAATGGAGCTAATTATATCGGGAGAATCACATGAGGGAAGTCCTAACCAAGAAAATTGGCGAAAGACAAAATACGAACAGGAATCACACTAATAGCCTATGAAATTTAAACAGCTCCGGTACAGGAGTTGTACGTGAACAGATAACAAGAGGAGGAGAGTGATTAAGCACGTGCAAGAGATTCTCGCTGAAGCTCAAGAGAGGACGGCGGCAGACAGCGGAGAGGTAATTTGTCTATTAGTAGCGGTGCGACTTTACAAATTAAACTACAGTGCTCATTTGTAAGTTAGTAATCTTATATACATGGATTAGTTGTGTTAGTAGACTATGATACAAAATACAAATGTTAGTCTTGTTAGTAATCAGTACAGAAGGGCGAAGGAAGAAAACGAGATACGAAGGAATATTTTGAACACCGGAATACATTTAAATCACCCGAAGTCAGTGAGCACACAGACACGGAAGACGGACAAAACCAACTAGATCGCAAGACAGGGGGACTGGTGCAATGGAACTGAGACATGGAATGAACCAAAAACCTGAGAGATACTATGATCAAAAAGAATAAATAAAAGACACTAATCATGAACACAAAACCATCACATAAACATGACCAAAAACCAAAACTATGACACAGTTATTCTCTTACTATTAGAAATCGCTGAATTATATGTTTGTTTTTAGTATGTTTTAGTAATTTTTATTGCTATTTATTTATCATATTTATTCTTTTAGAGTATGTATGTTTCTGTAAGACTGCGCTGTCATTAGTCTTCTGTGTCTTCCTCTCGTTTCTGTCTCGTGGTGTCTTGTCTTTTTCATCACACTGTCTTCCCTGTATTTCGGTTAGGTATTTCCTCTTCCTTTTCTCTTGCTGTTCTCATTGGCTATCCACACCTGAGAGTAGTTTAGTGAGGCATGGGTGTATAGTTAGAACTCCACCCTTTTCCTCTCTCTCCTATTTCTGTCCTTGCTTTTCTAGCTCCACCTCTCTCTACAGCTGTCCTGTGTTTAGCTGGGATTCCACTGAATTAGTTTGTGTTTAAAAGGCCCACTTTTTCCTCAGCTTCTGGTCGACTTGTTTCTTCACATAGTTCGCTTTGGTTAAGTCTCGTTTCTGCGCTTTCTTGGTTTCGATTGTTGATTGCTCGTTTTCTGTGAATTCTCCCGTAAGTCTCGTTATTGATTGTTTGTATTACGTTGTTTGATTGCTTAGTACTTCGTTCTCCCTAATTCCCATTTTGTACCCATCTGTTTAGATTCTCCTGTCTTATTCCCTAATCCCATCCAATTCCCTTTTCCTTCCCCTTCCATTCCCTTAGCTCAACCCCTGTTACTGTCTTTGTGCGGATTGATTTTCTGGTTACCGAATATTTCTGCTTGTCCCCTGATTCCAATTCTGACTATTCTGCATCACCCTGTTTGCCTGGCTATCGATCTGTTTCTGTATTGACCATGAGCTGTGTTAACCCTAATAAACGCCCTGCCGATGCTGAACTGCATTTGGAGTCCAAGCCCGTTCCTTTCACTTACAAGACGTTAGTTGTTCTCTTTCATTTCATCCGGGCCATGGAGTAGTACAAAGGGCCTTCAGTGAGCTCGCAAGATGTTTTTATTTAAGCTGGTCAAAGAATTTATCGACTGAGCGACCAAGACCAATACAAGACTTATAATCAGAAATGGTAATGAAAGGTGAATTTCCATTGCCTACATTTATATAATTGTTGTAAATCCAAAACTCTTGCTGACTTTGCAGAATTTACTTTCACCATCTTTGGGATTGTCACAGCTGTGCAACTTTACAGTCCCCAAAAGCCGTGACAACATTCAAATTAAAGAATTGATTCCCACAGCCCCGCAAACTAATTTCCGCAAATCTGTGCTGCTTAACGAGTGCTGAAATTATGAAGACATATTGATATTTTAGATCGTCATTTATGCGCAGAAGACGCCTCATAAATTTTTAGTGCAATGCATGACAATGCTATCAGAAGTAAATTAGACTGTCTGGTTTTACCAATTAGTCTGACCAACTTTGGCTAATTGGGAGATGTAAACTGTGAGAGGTTAAGGGTAAGGTGAGCTTTTCGAAGATGAAATTCGAAATCATAAGATTCCGCAAGTAAAAATGTCTGCCCCCTGGTATTGAAGCCGATTTGAAGACTTGCCGGTTAAAAAATGTCGCACTGGATCATTTATAAATTAAAATTTATAAAACTGCATTTTAGACACTTCAAGTATTCTACTTTCCGCTGAAATATACTTTTCTGAGGTGCTGTCTCCTTTAACTTTTTATGGATCTGGGACCTTGCTCTCATTCTGTTGACTGGGTTGGTAATGGATAAGAGAGCTTTTTTTTTTTTTTTTTTAGGCACTGATTTCAATTTGGAGATAACTTAATAGCCAATAAGTTACAAAAGGTTGAAAAGGCAGGCAGTAATTCCGAGGTGAGTACATCAGCTAATGTTTACTTTGTGTTGGATTCTAATCATGGATCTTTGACTTTTTCTATGGAGGCCATACTCAATGTGCAATCCCCAAAGCAGTTGGGATTTGACTTGAACTTTGGCATTGGTTATATTGGATGTTTTACCTCACCTTCAGAGCTTGTCGTTTTTGAATAACTGTTTTAAAATCAACCAAATATCTAATTTGAATTCAAATGTGTTGCCTAATGGCTCAAATATGGCCAAACGGAAATGGTTGATTGTTTTATTATTACTTATGTCTGGTAATGTGCAGCCTAATCCTGGCCCTGAGATGCAATGCATTTCGAAACCAACTGATCTTAAACACTTGTCTGGATTAAGTATAATTCATCTATTTTTCATCAAGTGTGCGCAGTTTGTTATCAAAGATGGATATGGTTCGAATATGGGTTAATTCGACTGAGGCTGACATTGTCGTCATTTCTGAAACCTGGTTTACAAAATCAGTTACTGATGCTGATATTGGCAATGATGGATACAATGTTTATCATTCTGACAGACAAAAGAAAGGATGCAGTATTGCAATTTTTGTTAAATCTAGCCTACAAACTAAGGTTGTACTGTCTGACTCAATCCGTAAACAGTTAGAATTCCTGGCTTTAAATGTGGAAATTCCCAACAATATTAACATTACTGTTGTTGGCTGCTACAGGCCTCCATCTGCCTCTAAGGATACACTGCACTCCTTTTCACATCTTTTATCCAGACTTAATTTTAATGAACTTGTTTTATCTAGGGATCTGCATTGGGATTGGCTTAAGTCGGCATCTGATGATTTCAAATCCTTTTGTGATTCTATTCATCTTACACAGCTAATTAACTCTCCTACTCACCCAAATCTTTAATGTATGGAGAAGTCCACCTTAATTGATTTGATTCTTACAAATGCTGCTCAAAAATTTTCTGCAGTTGGTGTATTCTGCAGTGATTTAAGTGACCACTGCGTGGTTGCTGCTGTAAGGAACACTAGAGTCCCCAAACTAAAGCCAAATATCATTTGTAAGAGGAATCTTAAAGTTTTTAATGAGCAGGGATTTTACCATGATTTGTATTGTTTTAACTGGAGTAGAATTTAATTGATCCCTGATGTGGGGGCAGCCTGGACCTTTTCCAAAGATGGTTTCACACGAATCATTAATACTCATGCCCCCTTTAGGAAGTACAGAATAAGGGGCCGTGATAACCCCTGGTTCTCTTCGGAACTAGCAGACTCTGTTCACCAGCAGAACTCAGCCTGGGCAAAGGCAAGGTCAACAGGTTCTAGTTCAGACTGGCTTGTTTTTAGGCAATTAAGAAACAGATGTTCTTCTCTTATTAAGACAGCCAAATCAGACTATTACTTGTCTGTTACCAATGAGAATTTAAATGACCCAAGAAGGTTCTGGAAATCCATAAAGTCACTTTCTACGGGAAAAAATGCTCATGTTCTGCCTACCTGTATTATGAAGGGCTCTTTTACTGTTCATGACAAAATGGCGATCTTGAATTGTTTTAATGAGCATTTTATATCTTCTGGCTCCCTGTTTGATTCTGTCCATTCTACATCTGGGAAACCCTGTACTGATATGCCAGTGCATATTGGAAAAGTCTTTAACTTTGCACCCTTCTCTGTGCCGGAAGTTTGTAAAGCCTTAAAGGGTGTAGACCATAGAGAAGCTCCAGGGCCTGATCTTATTGAGCCTTACTTCCTGAAGCTGGCATCTGATTTTATAGCAAGGCCTTTAACATATATTTTTAATCTTTCCGTGGAATCTAAGGTTGTTCCTAGGTCTTGGAAATCTGTTTTTGTCCTCCCGTTACTGAAGGGAAGTGATCCAGCCTGTCTTAACAACTATAAGCCAATATCAAACCTCTCAGTGCTGGCCAATATACTTGAAAATCTGGTTAGTAAACAGCTAAGAGTTTTTATTCAACAATAATGTTCTATCGAGTTATCAATCAGGCTTCAGGAAGAAGCACAGTACCATCACTGCTGCCTTGAGAGTGGTCAATGACATTTCGGTTGCACTGGATAAGAGACAGCACTGTGTGTCACTTTTTATTGATTTGTCTAAAGCTTTCGATACAGTAGATCACAATGTTTTAAAGCTTAGACTTTTTCAGTCAGGACTTTCAGAGCAAGCAGTTGCATGGTTTTCAAATTATCTTAGTGATAGATCTCACGGCATTAAATATGATGATCTTTGTGCTGAATTTGTGTCTGTCTGTAAGGGTGTACCACAGGGTATTATTTTGGGCCCACTTTTATTTACCTTTTATATAAATAACCTGGCCCAAAACGTGTCAAATGCAACTTTTCACTTTTATGCTGACGACACAGTCATTTATTGCAGTGCTACCTCTCTCGTTCTGGCCATTGAGCGCCTGCAAAATGCATTTAATACTCTTCAGGATACCCTACCTTAAGCTGAAGCTTGTTCTTAATGCTGAAAAGACTAAATGAATGATTTTCAGCAACTCAAAGACCAGACCACATTTTATCCCTGCTGTGGTCACTCTAGATGGGAGGTGCATAGGAATTGTCAGTTCTTATAAATATTTTGGTGTTTTAATTGATGATTCCCTCACTTTTAAGCCAGATTTACTCCAATTAGTGAAAAAGCTGAAACTAATTTTGGGCTTTTATTTTCTAAATAAGGTTTGCTTTTCTTTTAAGGTAAAAAAGTGAAATGTTGCCGCTACTTTTTTTTATCTGTCTTAGATTATGGTGATCTTTTCTACAGAAATGCATCTGCCTAGTGTCTTCATAAGATTGATTCAGTGTATCATGCTGCCCTGCGGTTTATAACCAACGCAAAAGTCTTGACTCATTGTGAGCTTTTTTCTTGGGTGAGTTGGCCCTCTCTGGCCACTTGCAGGCTCCATCATTGGTATGCCTTCATATATAAGGGCATTTTGGGTTTGCTTCCATCCTTTCTTTGCTAGCTCATGTTGCAAAAGAGTACTGGACAATACTCTTTGCGCTCTGCTGACCATTATCTACTTTCGATCCCAAATGTCCGCACTGAATTTGGTAAAAAGGCCTTTGCTTACTCTGCCCCCATGACATGGAATGACTTACAAAATGTCCTTAAATTGGATTGCTGAGTTTCCATAAATGAATTCCAATCTAAACTGAAGGATTTAGAGACAGCTTCTTTATGCTGTCAGTGCTATTGACACATAGGCGTTATTAGTGGGGGGGATGGGGGGGACATGTCCCCCTCAACATTCAAAAGGGTGGTGTTCGTCCCCCCAAAAAAATTAAACAAATCAAACATCGACTTTAATATTAGTATGTAACTCTATGGTCACAACTTATCGACGAGAGCGTTTTAGAGCTGTTGTGTATTTGATGAGTTGCGGGACAGTAACGTTCACTCTCGTTATGTTCGCTGAGCAGCTCGCATCTCTCCCCCCGAATGTCAAAACAAAAGGCAGGGGTAATTAAAGGTAATGCACCTACCTGTATAACTATAGGGATTCTGTCAATAGGCCAATTTGTCAAAACGTTGAATAATCCCTTTAAGATCAAATCGGTGAGTGCTGACAAATGGCACACTATCATGATCGTCCGGCCTGAAACATCCAGTAAACCATGTTCCTAAAACTTCCCGGGACGAAAATTGTATATACAGAAATTATGGAATGAACGTTACCGAACATTTCCAAGTTACAAGATACTTTCGTTTGATTTGTCTCGGTTTAGTTCGCTTTCTTTTTGACAGCTGTAGTGTTTTCAGCGAGGACAAAGTGACCACTCCGACAATTCATAATGTGACCCGGTTCGGCCACCGGATGGTTTCGGGGAGACTCCTGACTGGACGGAGGTGGTGCTCGACTCAATGGGAAATTCACAAGAAAAACGACCTAATCTGAGCCAGGCGGGATTGCACCTTTAACCAAGAAGAAGCCTTTTGTTGTTGATTGTGCATTTAGAAAAAACGTGAAGAACGTTGAAGACGCTTTGGGAGAGTGTGGCGTGAGAGAGCTGAACAGCTAAAATTTTTGCTTAAAGGCGATCTTGAAGTGAAGAGTTGCTGGGTAAATATACTGCGTTTGTTGTTTTCATAAGGTCTGAAAACGTGTGAGCTTTGAAGACGTGGACGTTTAAGATAGTATTGTGAGAGACTCCGCTAAAATGCTAGCCGTAGCTTACACCAAGAAAGAACCGCAACCATTGCTAATGCCTAATGAGGACGAACTTGCTGAACTGCGGAGGCGACTCGGATGACCGTTCCCCCTGCTGCATTGGTTTCTCCTCTTAACGCTTCCGATTGGCTTCTCCTGTTCCATGGACTCGTGAGGTAGTGTCACTGCATCGAAACAAAATCAAGGATTTACGTGCACTAACGTTTGGTCCCCAATGCAAAGCCAGGTGTTTGGTTATTGTCTGAACATTTCCAAGGTTTAACGTTAGTTTAATGCCAATGCTATCATTTCACTGATACTGATTGTTTCTGAAAGTAATTTTACTTATATTAATTTCATGGTTGAAATTGGAGCTAAACCTTTGAGCTAAATGAGGTTCTGATGTTTCCGGTAATTTGCGTGAAAAGTTGTTCGTCACTGTGTGTGAAGTCTATGTGTATTTTCCAATTTCCCTGTTGGTTGAATTTTAAGAAAACCCAAGAGAAATTTGTGAGACTAAAACATTTAAAGGATAAATAAGTGAGTTTCTTTGTTAGAATTTAAAAGGGTACAAACTGAAGTTGAATTTTATTTGCCATATCATTTTTTAAGGGTTTCTTATACACTGGTACATTTCCTTGTGTTTATTGGTGACTGTAAAGTAACAAATGAGGATTTGAGTAGACAAAAGTGAGAGAATTAATAATTCATTTTAGTGTGTAAAAATATATATGTTTGTATTTATTGACACACAACAGTAAAATCACTTTGAAAAATATTATGACCTGGAATACAAATCATAGTTTCACAGAACAGTAAAAGAAAACATTTTTGAATGCAAGAATGCTGAAGAGACCAGAACTTAATACATTATTTTTGTTTTTACTTGGCTGACCTCCTGCAATAGAAAGGATGTAAAGGTGCCCAGTCATTGAGAAATGTTATTTTAATTTATTATTATTATTATGTATTTTATTTTGCATGTAAATTTTTCTTTTGGCTTGTAAAAATCTGATTTTACTTTCCCGAATGAGTAATTAAAAAAATAAGTTAGTGTTGAGCCCTTGATAACTAACATCAGGTGTAGCATTAGTAAGCTGGGCGGTATTCCACAAAGCTGGCTAACTGAGTAAGCCTGGCTTTTGCACAAAGTAAAACCTAGAAATTATTCAAATCTGGAACATGGACTGAAATAAATATAGATTTTTAGGTTTTACTTTGTGCAAAAGCCAGGCTTACTCAGGTAGCCAGCTTTGTGGAATGCCCCCCTGGTTTCCACCGGATGTGAAACAATTTTTTTCGCACGACCGTGTATTCGCGTCTTTCCATTGACTTTGAATGTGATCTGTGGTTTTTATTGAACCCCATGATTAGTTAATTAGATGATTCAGGTGATGTAGCGCTGGGCAAAAATGAAAACCTACACACGCAGAGGCGTTTCATGGATAAGATTGGACTCTCCTCACCTAGACAGTGCTCCTTTTCTAGACAAAATGCTAAGTAACATTGTAACCAAAACCTTGATTAGAAATCTTTTGAAGATGCATGTTTTTTGAGCATTTCAGCCTTTGTCTTAACAGAATGCGCAGCATTGAACATTGTCTGCTTGTGGGTAAAAAAAAAAGACCGTTAAAATCTTGTCCCCCCCAAAATTTGAGACACAGTAACGCCCTTGTATTGACATATGTATCTTGATCTTAAAGTTTTAATGTTTACTTTATGTATTTAATGATGTCCTTTTTAAGTTATGACTAACTTTTTTTAAATTTAATACTGCTGCTTGTCTTGGCCAGGTCTCCCTTGAAAAAGAAAGTTTTAATCTCAATGGGACTTCCTGATAAAATAAAGGTAAAAAAAAAAGACTGAATGCAAATGGTCCGTCCAGACCATCTTGCATGACAAAGGATGTGTTGTTAGAGACAACATAGGAGGAGACAGCATAGTATAGCAGAAAATAATATATGAGCATTAAGATTAGTCGCAAGTTATTGATTGCATGTGATTCTTTGTAAAACGATTACATATTCCCAAAATAATGAAAAAAAAAAAACTTCATGTATGCTAATGAAATTCATATTTCAGCAGTTTTTAATGACACTTAGGTAAATATATTGGTGGGCCCAGCATGTAAATTTGGTTTGTGAAATTTTCTGTGAAGGTGTACTCATTACAAGAACATGGTAAGTTGAAACCATGCAAAAAGTTTAATGTCAATGTTCCATAATATATTCATTTTATTTTTGTTTTAATTCAAATTTTTTGTTTTCATTTTGGTTTCATTGTCACTTTCCATGTCTTTGTTGCCTTTAGCCCTCCCCGCCTGCCCTCCCCATTCTGTTTTTTAATAAAATAGTTTTTTGTGTGATTTGTTTCCACGCCCCTTCTCTTCTTCCCTGTTCTTGCAACACCTGTTTTGAGCTCTTTCCAGTAATTTTTTCGATAGATAAGCTCCCGTTTTCATCCTTTTATTGAAAGTCTGTCTTTGTGCGCATTACCGGTTGCTTACAAACGATTTGATTCCGATTGCTATTTCCATGTTCTAATTTATTTCTCTACAGTTTTGGAGTTTGCCTTCACCTATGTTTTTGAAAGATTACTGGTCATCCATTTTGGAATTTCCTCTGCTTATGATTCAGTCTGCTCCCTGGCAAGGCATTCTGACCATTTAGCTTTTGACGCTCCTTCTGTCACCCAATAGTGATTATGATATTTGTCTCTGAACTGCATTCCTCCTGATTGACTACGAACCTGACTGTCTAACTTCGCTTATTGCTTCAGTAAAGCTTGTGAAATTGATTCTGTGTCTCTGAGTTCTGATGCGTTAGTCTGTTCTGTCATTCAACGCATATTTTAGGTATGTGGTTTATCCTGAATGTAAAAGAAACTTTTCTTGTCTTTTGGCCATTGCTGAGACCGTATATTTCTACAGTAAATTAAGTGCACAAAACACGCTAAGGCAGGTGATGTATCCAAGTATTGCTGAAAGAATCCAAAGTAAACATCATGTTCAATATTACTCGCTTCACTAAAAATAAAAAATAATACCATTAGTTGAACTGTCAGACCTGTTAAGTCCAAGCACCTTTGACCACATTAGAAGACTGCTCTGTTGGTTGATTATAATGATTTGAAAAATGAGTAAGCAGGACTTGCTTAGGAAAGATTGTTTCTTGAATGAAGCATATCAGTTTATGAGAGGCGAAAAAAACAGGAAGCAGTGGTTTTTCAAGAGGCATGACAGTAGACGTCTTTTCTTTGACAATTTAATGGCGTTTTGTCTGGCGAAAATTAGAGTAGCAGTTACAGGAGTAATTCACATTTCTATTGCTGCTTTTGTATCACAAGAGGTTTTTGTCAACAGCATTATCCATGTTGCTGCAGTTGATTCTGACTGCTTTGCATGAGATCTACATTTGACATCTTTTTTAACAAAGACTTTTTTTTCTTTAAGCTTTCTTGTCATTTGGCCAATTTAGCAATTTAGTCATGATTGCCATGTGACCCCACCAAAGATTTTTGTTATCCAAACATCCATTTTTAGGCATGAGTTCTACAGCCTTCATTCGCCATGGGGGCAACACCAGCACTGAAGTATTTTCAGAGCAGTGACTGACACGGCTTCTGTTCTAACCCTCACTGTGGGGCCTATCTGCACACCAGACAGAGAACAAGCCCCCAGAGGAGTCACCCTGTATCCCAAATCTTGTCTATTACTTTCTTTTCATGTCATGACAGATTTGAAAACAATGTCAACGTGAAGTAGTAGCCCTACAGGAATTTGCATCTTGATGTCTGAGATTGGCCACCTCTGATATTTTCAGACTTTTCTAAGTATGAAGTTTTCCTCAGCCCCCCCCCCCCCACACACACCCACACCCACACACCCTCCCCTGACCCCATCACAATGAATATGTGAAATGCGAAGTCAGTATGAATCTCATTTCAACAAATACAGAACAGAAGACACATTTTTTACATCGCTGTCTTTGAGTTTTTTTTTTTGCCTCGACTTTTCTACAGGGATAATGTAAGTGGAATAATTTTTCAGTCGCCATGGTGATAACATGGACTACAATGCTGTGTGCCAGACCTGATTTTTTTTCAATGTTTTTTTATGGCCAGCCCCAGAACTGAATGGTTCTATTCATTAAGTTATTGGATGAGACATGCTTTAGAATTCTTGCGGATATAATGGTCTACTGTCCATAATGGACTGACTACTTATCCAGTTTTGCCTGTCATTCAAAAATCATATTGATAGCCTTAATATTCAATAGCACTAACCTTTAAATGTGTCTTTCTATTTCAAATCACTCCAAATTATGATGACCAACACAATAATTTTAGTCTGTTGGGTAATTCAGTCATATCCACTGTAAATGAAAATAACCATATCCCCAACTCTGCTGCGACATGGGGCTGCTCTGGACTGAAATCACGGGTTGATAACATTAAAGCCCCCATAATACTTATTCAAAATCAGCAAGAATCAAGCAGAACCAGCCAGAATGAAAAAATTGCGCAACATTCCAGCGGGAATTTCAAATTGACCAAATTTCTTACAGCTTTGAAAGAATTCCATTTGAATGCTTAGAATGCTCTTCAAACCCGCCTCAAATGATTCTCGCACATTCTGGGTGTATGGAGTAGTGTTCCATGAATTTGCATACCTTATTGCTAACTACATTTGGCTCAAAACTCATTACAAACAATGAACTTCATTAAAAAATGAAATTTCAAGCAGCAAATATCTGCTTTTTTCCATTCTTGTCCTAATTGAGTTCCAGTCTTCAATTTAATAAGATTCAACATAACTGATTAGTAAATATCAAATTTTATTACCATTATCACATTTAATCACCACAATCTTGGGCACATAATTGCACAATACTTCCCAATTAAACCTAGTAACAATGTAGCATGTACAAAAGCATTTTCGTTTATTTTTGCATTTACTGTATACTTTCTCATCTACCATGCTAACTGCAGTATACATGCATGTGCCAGCAGATTGCAATTTCATCGTAAAAGCCGCACACTTGACATAAGCCCTTTTTCCATCAAAAGGATTTATTTATTTATTTATTTGCACATGTGTGAGACACAATACAAAAAGGATCACTCAAGAAGAGTGAGTTAAAAAGAAGAAGAAGAAAAATGTGCAGGTGAGGTCTGAAGCCCGAAAGGGCTTATGGAGCGCCTCACCCTGACCTTATAAATGCTTATTCAAGAAAAGAATTAATGTACATCCTATGGGAAAAATAAAGGATAAGTAATTGAAAATAAGATGAGAATCATGAAATACAGGACGGCAGAAAAAAGACAACAAAAAAGAAGGGAAAAGAAAAAAAAATCATAATAAACAAAGGTAAGCAAGAACAAACTAATTAAAAGAAGTAACAGGAAGCATAGATTGCACCACAAGATGAACTGGTCCTAAGAGACCAGAGACTAAGAGATAGAAGATAATTCGCTTTAAAACGATGCAGGTCAAAAAGTTAGTGCAACATTTGTGATGGAAAAACAGTTATATCGCTCTAACGCAGATTTTTTCGCGCTAAGTTAATTCGCTCGGCAGAGGTGGTTTTGAGAAAGTTTTATCGACTTAAAAGTGATGAAAAAGGGTTGAAGCGATCTAAAACGCCGTGCATGCGCATTGGTAACGAGAATTTGAATGTTGTGCCGCCTCTGCGGTCTTCTGTCTCGCGCAGTTTAGTTCAGTTCATCTCAGAAATGATCCTATCACCCAACTTCAGAAAAATGATGACTAAATAAAAAAGACATCAGCCGTTGTCTTTATTTTAGAAAAGCTTGCTAGATGTGACATGCAATCCTGTACAACATTAAGTCCCAAAGAATTTCTTGTGTTTCGTTTACCATTTTTTTCAGTCCTAGCCATCACAAAATAGCAGACAATAAGCCAGGGTGACAGTCGTAGGAAGCAAACGGGTACAGTGAAGATAATGTTACATCAGCTAAGCTTAGCATAATAAGGTAGTCGTTCACATGAGAAGAGAGGTGAGCGGTAGCAAGCTGGAACTGTTTGGTATTTGTGATGGTGATCATTTTTTTGCTACTTCAACATTTATACATTTCCAGTGGTAACCTTGCAAAATTAGATTCACATCAGATTATTGGGCGATATGATGAGGTTCGCTTCATTTGTGCTGGTTAAAATTAGCCTTGATGATTTAACCAGTGACTGTTTAATGTTAGCTATGAGGAGAAATGCAATCCATGTATGGCGTCAGGTCGCTATTTTTTCAGCAAATTGTTTTTTCTCCCTTTAGCTTGAAAATAGTCAGAGACGTTTGGTGTCACACATATCCTCAGTACTCAGGTTAGTGGAAGTTAAGCTGTCCATAAATGAGCCAATAACCCAATCTATAACCCAAATTTTGTTTTACTGCATTTTCATGTCTAAGACCAGTCTATTATAAAACAGTGTTGCGTATCAATGATACTGGCCTTAAAAAAGTTATGGCATGTGACATGGATCTCATTGATAACGTCAGATGCAGTCGTGAAATCTTGTGCATGAATTAGGGTAATGCAAAGGGTTACTAATTTGAAGTAGGCTATATTCTTGAGACGACCACCTTGGCTAGTTGATTGTAGCTGTCGATGGTGTCTTGTTGAGGTAGATCAAAAATAGCCTATTAACGTTCACTTATTATTCACGATATATCCATCACAACGACAGCCAATGAATTTTCTTGCCAAATAACTTGATAAATATTTGCTGCGCTGGAAAGATTACCCTATTTTTTAATCTTAGAAGAGCCGCATAAAGGCAGTTACAAGAAAAATGTAGGATATTTACCTTACAGTTATTTTATTCTATGTCTATGCTCTCTTCAATTTTACTGTTGTTTTTTTCTCTGTAAAGAACATTGAAATGTCTTGATGTAAGAAATACAAATAAAACTGCCTTGCCTTTTATTAAACAGTTTTTAAAAAAATATATTTTCTACTGAGATAGACCTACGTATTTGCCACAAAGCCTTGTCATTTTAATATAAGTAGTATTGACTGTTATTTTAGTTCTCTTCTAGGCCTAGGCTTATCCCTTGATTGCAAGTTTATTATTTTATTTATTTATTTATTTATTTATGTCGTCTGAGAGCCCCGGCGCAGCAACAAAAGATCCTGCGGCTGGCGAGCCCCAGGTTCCTGACCTCTGCGTTACGCAAACTTTCTCAGAAGGTTCGAATTCGCTACATTGTTGATTCAAAATCATCTAGCAGGTCAGAAAAATGCGCTTCAACTCGGGGCTTTGTGACATCATTTTAATTCTCTGGAATCATTCTGTTTATGAAAAACCATTTTAATGCTTCTTATGTCGCTAAAAAATAATTTGACATTTGAGTTAATTCGCTTGAAAATCTGATGAAAAAAGAGCTATAGTCATTAAAAATGAATCATGAAAAAAAGCTGCACTTGAATTAAAAAACGGCTCGCTTTTCCACCCCTTCCCAGTCTTTTTTCCGAGATAGGATTGTCTACTTCTTGTTCTTGAAAACATTTTTCGTCTTTTTTTTCCTTGTCCACAACTTCGGTAGTATACTCCGTTGGCGGATAAATTCTTCAATTGTAATCCAAGTGGAAAAAATAAATTTCCAACATCAGTACCACGGGCCATGTGAATAGCAGGATTTATGTAGTAATAGAAAAAACAACAGCACTTTCAAGACGGCCAACGCACATCTTGTGACTGCCATCTTGCCATGACAACATACAGTATCTCACAAAAGTAAGTACACCCCTCAAATTTTGACAATTAATTTATTATATATTTTCAAGATACAATGTTACAGAAATGAAACCTGAATATATTCTAGAGTAGTCAATGTACAATATGTGTAGCGGTGTTAATGTATTGCATTGTCCAAACAACTGATCAGTCACTATTTCCAAAATGGGTGGTAACAAAAGTGAGTACACCTCACTGTCAACATGCCAAATTGTGTCCATAGTGTCAATATTTAGTGTGACCATCATTGTTGTCCAGCACTGCCTTGATTCTCCTAGGCCTGGAATTCACCAAAGCTGCACAGGTTGTTGCTGGGATCCTTCTCCACGACAACATCATGGAGCTAGTGGAAGTAGGACACCTGCTGCTCCTCAACCTTCCTCCTGAGAATGCCTCACAGGTGCTCAATGGGATTCAGGTCTGTAGAGATACTTGGCCACGCCATCACCTTCAGCTTTAGCTTGTTTAGGAAGGCAGTTGTCATCACGGAGGAGTGTTTCAGGTCGTTATCATGTTGGAAAACTGCTGTACGACCCAGTTCCCGAAGGGAGGGAATCATGTTCTACTTCAGAATGTCACAGTACATGTTACAATCCTACCGCTATCGCTTCTATCCAGAGGCGGTTCGTGAACTGGCAGTTGAGGAAGCTCTGATCGGTATGCTTGTGTTACTTTGGTAAGCATCAATGTGGCAGTTTCATCATAACCTTGCCCGATTGTAGCCACTACAGTTGAAGCTAACCTGAGAGGTAATGTATGTGTCCGCAAAGTTAGGCTGAAAAGGCTGCAGTTAGACCAGTCGTAGGATTTGCAGAGCTTGGGATACCTGTTTGGGTTCGTTTACAGCTGCTTGTGATCACTTCACTTGTACATGACTGGGATCAGCCGAATACTTCACAGGTATCTGGACTAGCTCTCTGATGCTACTGTGAAAGCAATGCGAAACTCAGAAGCTCTACCGTGTCTGGTATAACAAACAATTTCTCTGCACTCTACCGTGATATAATTTCATCCCCCTTTCGAAATTGTTGTGGCTAATAAAAAGCCGAAAAAGGCGGAGATTAAATCGTGAATTCTAAGCTGCCGGATAGCTCACTTAGTTAAGGCAGTGCGTTGCAGTGCAGAAGTGACTATAATGTCGCGGGTTCGAGCCTCGGTCGTACCAGCCGGCAGTGGTCGGCAGCTTTTTCAGCGTAGCGCACAATTGGCCATCGCGCTACAGGGATTCAAATTGGGAATGGACTGCCGGGTAAGGGAAAATAAATAAAACTGCTTTGTTCATTGCTCAAGCGCCTCCTGTTGGGCAGACAGGCGCTTGTCAGGAAGATTCAAAGTCTGTTCATGTCCGGATATCCTCTGCCCTCGTTCTGAACTTGCGAAGATTCAACCAATGAGTGTATAAGAAGCAGGGGCTAATGGGCACGTGCTTCGGAGGAGAGCCGTGAACTGTCTTCACTATCCTGAGTTGGCAGCAAGGGGTCGCATACGAGCAAGCTTTGTACATAGTTCACCAATTGGGCATTCCAGATTCGGGTGCGATTGGAGATGCCAAATTTAAAAAAAAAAACAAAGTAGGTTCTTTCCTGTAGAAGTGATCGATTCGCTGGCTCCACATAAGCAACTTGTCCACGCTAAACCTGTATTATGTTCATAACATAACCAGAGCTCTCTCGAGAGTCGCGTACTATCCATAAAGCTGCTTTCACATTGGATGCAAAACAAATTTTTCACGGGACAGATTAAATTCAAAGTCAATGCAAAGACGCGAATACATGCGTTGTGGGTGCATTAAGCCACTTTCACATTCGATGCTAAAATATTTTTTTGCGCTACTGGTTACATTCAAAGTCAATGCATGTGAAAGTGGCTTATCGCGCCCATTTTCAGCGAGCAAACGTTGGTCACTCCGGGGCAATAAGTCAACCATTACCATAGGCAATTTCCGAAAAGGCTTTTGAGCCTGGAGCTTTCACCCCTTTGTCATATACCAGCGCAGAAACTGTTCGTTACTCCACGCTAACGACACACCACAGGTCTTTATGATACATACCAAACCAGTCCATAAGCTGTTGGTCCACTTTTTGCTGCTCCTCACAGTCCATGTTTCCCTCTAAACTCAGACCCACCGGATTGCTACAGTCTCCGGTCTACACTTGGGTATGTCGACCCATTCTACAAATGTGGCTGTATGTGGTGGATTCTAGCTTTCCCTCAATCCTAGCTGTAGAGTAGAAACACCGGTGTACTCACCATAGTAGCCGTAGGTAGACTGCAAATTTGAGCTTGAGCTGACTTTCACACTGCGTCCTCCACTTTCACCGTTGCGTTTATTAGAACAAGTTCATTTTATTAGATCTATACACTTGTAGACTACTGAGTTTGAACGCGGAATTCGCCTGTCGATTCCTTCTCAGATGACAGACGCGACTCCATTTCACTCTGGGGAGGCGATCCGGAAAACTGCGTCCTGCAGGGATTGGGGGCGATAGCGGAAAAGCCACCCCAGCGAGGCGTTTAAGCAGAGACTACAATGGACTACAAATGAGGTTTTTTGAGGATGGCAGTATGAGCTAAATAAGGACCCAGTTTTGGACTTTGAATGATCAGGAGTACCCCAGGGGAGTCCAAGATCACAACCTTGGAAATTAGCAAAATCCCCTTTAAGGGATTGTTTGAGCCTCTCCAGTTGGCAGTTCACGAGCCGTGACTGATAGTGACCCAATATCCAGTCAAAACCCAAAATACAGTCCCCAGAAATTTTTGATTAAAAAAAAAGTATGCAGTATCTACATATCGGCTGTTCTGTCAGTTAGGGGTACCATAGGGCCATCTTCTGGTGAAATATAAATAGGCTGGATGGGTGGAGGTTCCTAAATGTACCTAAAAGCAGTGAAGGTATTGCACAATGTTCATGACTTCCGGTCAGGATATTGGAGAAGAGCTTATCTAAAATACTAACAAGTGAAATATAGAGGTGTGTGGCGGTCATAATCGTAGTACATGAAACATGAGTGACACGGCGTAGCCAAATACCTTTAGGCCTGCACTGTGGCAAATTATACTAGCCAAGATAAGTTTAACCCAATAAAATGATTAAGGGTAGGTATGGTAAGGAATATAACATGGAAAAAGCATGTAATCTAGCGAAATTAGGGGGGGCCAAAAAGTGAAAATACTGACAAAATTTTGCCATTCCGCCCTTCTGTGGGCTGGGGGGTCAAATCAAAATGTCCAAACATGGCCTAAAAAGGCAGTATCACACATGGGGCACCTCATTCTACAGAAATAACATCAATATACAGCCAAGGATACTGGAATTTGAGCCACAGAGGCCATTTTTGGCAACTTCATTCACGTATCATTTTTCCCCAAACCCACGCCAAGCATGGCAAATAGCTCCGTACACACAAACCAATGGTCGTACTGGCTTGGAAATTTCACTCTCTTATCTGTTTCAACCCATAGAAGCCAACATACATTGTTTCAGTACAAATTGAGACATCTGCCTACACCCCCTCAACAATATTTTGTCAGAATTTTATCCAAATTCCTTACCTTTCTGAAGAATTTCTCTTGTATTTTGCTGTAAAATCTGCCGTGGACCTACCTCAATTGAAGCTTGAGATCCTCTGAGTTGTTTATAAAGGACCCCGGATGTTGTTTACTTTCGCCGGTAAACAGGTAGTCGCTTTCCTTTTCTCGTGACATTTTTAGTCACTCACGTTTCACTCACCGAGCAACTACCCATACAGCCAGGCTGAATGAATTATCTTTTTTATTTTTCTTTTAGGGTTGCTACATATACCCTGTGACTTTGTTTGGATGGTAGGAAGTAAAGAAATTAGCAGTATTTTGTGCTATATATTGGTAAATGTCAGTGAAACGCGAATGATGAGGCCGGTGTTGAAAAATAGTTTTTCATGCTGGCACAGGCTCATGTCAATGTATGAAAAAAATATTTCTATGACCATAACCCTTATTGGGACCCTCTTGGCTGGATGTAATATGAACAGTGTGACTACCTTCTTAGTATGCTAGTTGATGGTCTGAAACTTTGGTAACTTGCGTTTCAACGAGTTGAAATTCCCATTAAATGATATGGGGAAAAAAAATGTAGGTCATGACATGGCTAAACAACATGGATATAACCTTGTAAGAAATGACCCACCACTAAGGAAAAAAATAGGTTTATGTGGGTCTAGCACTATTTGGCTAGACAATACATGGCTTGGAATGATGTGAAAATGGCCCAAAAATGCCAATTTTGGGCAATTTTTTTTACTTTGGGGTTCAATAACTCATGAAATTATGGGGCGACATATGCAAATTTTCCCCGCTTTTGAAGCCCTGGATGTTTTCTTTCAAATAAGACAAGAAACAGGAAGAATGGAGCATTTTTTTCCTATAGCTCTCTGCAGTAAAAAAAAAAACCCTTAGATAACCCCAAACATCATTTCTTAGATTGACCCATATATATATATGTATATTTGCAATATAGCTTTAATTGACCATATCATACAACATTATTTCTGATGCAATATGTTGCAATAAGATTTTAAGTAATATAACAAGATAAGCACCTAGTCTGAAAAATGAATAGCTTGTTAAAATTACTAGATTGCAATTGAGTTTGGAACGAAAACCAGCATACAAAAGAGGCCACAAGGACCGAGCTTGGGAACCACTGCCTTGGACAAGACATTCAGTTGAAGTAATACACTGATACCAATCCCACGAGCATTTTATGCAGGATACAACTTTTTCTCATTTAAAATGTAAAATTCTGTTTATTTAATAAGGAGGCAGAAAATTTCCAAGAGTGACGCATCTGGCCACTGTGTTGGATTATTCTTTCATGAGGTAAGGACAGTCACTTCTGATTATTGATAGGACTGGCTCGAAATATTGCAAAACTTTCTACTTAGCCCCAACATGTAACTTCTTTTACTCAGTTTCATTATTTGAGCAATAGTTGTCACATTTTACAATTTCAAATTTGACGCTTGTCGCACTACTTTCACTGAGGGGGAACATTCAGTTTTCCCGCACAGCAGCCACACCCATGAGGTGATGACACGACACGGACTGTAACTACATAATAGTTTCCAACGAGCAAACAACCAAATAAACACATAACTAAAAACAGTACCTCCTATGGATCCTCCAGGATGAGGTAACAATACAGTTTTTTGTGATTTACAGAGGAAAGGGGAAAAACGGTTTTCGTAGCATGTCAAATTTCAGAGATTGACAGGCTGATATTCAGCAGCTTGTTTCCAGCCACGGCAGCATCGGCTGGTATTGTTTTCACCTTGCGAGTCTGTGTATCTGTGTCTGTGAGAGCTCAAGGAAACAATTAGTGTAGCAGGAAGTACCACAAAAGTGGTTTTTAGAACTTTGCCAGGTATGTTAGACAGATTTTGTCACACTGATAGAATTACATCAATGCAAGAAGCTGCCACAAAACTTAACGTATTTGAGATCAAAATGAAGGCCAGCACTGAAGGTGGGTGTGGTCTGAGCAAGAGGACCAGAAGTAGGGAAGTTGGAAGAGCAGCTGATATGATCCCATTGCAATATGGTCTCTGTTTTAATATTCCATCAAAATTTTATAGTTTGTAAATGAAAGCTACCAATAGTAATAGTATCTCTCGATCACTAAGTACCATCTACAGCTTTTAAGCAAAGTTAATTTCCTTTTCCCCTCCAGTGGGAAATGGATTTGGCAGTTATTTCAAGGTGTTTCTTCAGACGCGGAAATGAAAATCCCTAAGGTTAAGGACCACTTACAAGCCTCCTACTTGCAGCCATCAACCTGAGAGAAATGATAGATTCGCCTTAGCAGATGAGAATTATTCAGAGTCTCACTGCCTGCCTCAGATGATTTAATACCTGGAATGAATCAACACCCTTGGCCAACATGCACCCCTGTAGACTCTCCAAACCATGTGTGAACCACACTGTCTTTCAAAAGTCATGATGCACAAAAAAAAGAACAACCTGAAATCAAAAACAGTTATTCAGACTGACGCTTGTAATTCAGATGTCAGATCCATGTGTGTATGTTTTTAAATGAATGTGCCGCATGGTGACTTAGCTGGTAACTTTTCACAGAATGTAAAGCAGAATTTTTTGTTTTCTCTACCATTGAAAATATGTCATCTTACTTTTTTAAAAAAACAAAAACATAAGGAAAAACAGCTCAGAAGATGATGACATCATGACTAAAAATAAAGGCTAAATTGCAGGAATGGTGCTTCTCTGATAAATGATAATAACAATGATAAATGACAATCTGCATTTGGGAGGTGTAGCACGAAGGTGAATTGTGCCGCATTTTCATTTACAACTGGGAATATTACCAGTGCACTTCAGAGCAGCCATTGTGTGCTCTTACCATATTTTGAGTGCAAAGACTAAGGATTTTTTAGAGACCGAAACCTCCACACACACACGCGCACATGCACACACCGAGTAAATGCTCTCAGACACAAGCTTGTACACAGAAAGCAAATGGCAGACATTTTTAATGAGCCCACTTTTTATTATAAAAAAGTTAACACACCATAAAAATTACATGTACAAAACTATAAGATTTGAAACAGTTATGTACAGATTAAAAAAGAAAAAAAACCAAAACATGGGGAAATGGGGGTGCAGAGGGCAGAGTTCTGTTATCAGGGCCTGAGGGCTGTGTTGATAAATGAGAGGTGTGGCTGAATGTTCTGTTTTATCAGTGCTTATGAGAGATAGGAAGGGAAGGGGAGGGAGTGAAAAATAAGGTTGAGGTCCTCTAAAGATGTGTGGTTTGCTCTGCCCAGGTATTTGGTGCTTGCAAGCACTGAGAGGAGAAAGCACGACGCTGACCTGTTGAGACAAAACCGTACTGGTTAGGTGGTGATGAGCATATCACATCTGACATATCATAACATTTAACTTACCATTTCACATTAACATGAAACACAGTCTAACATAACAAAGGGCTTCCCCAACGTCTCAAGAAAGGGCCAGTGTGGGGGCAGGCCTATGTCCCAGCTATGCAGTCACACACCTGATTTTACAAATGTGCTACTCATACAGTCTTTAGCAAACACCTTGATAAGTAGAATCAAGTTTGTAAGTGCATAGTTTGGATGAAAGCCCTGCCAACAAAGGCCTTTTCTGGACGAAGCGGTATGCCATTGACATAACATAAAATAACAGGCAGAGTGCTGAGAACAGACTAATTAGCCAACCAATGGTGGCCATTGATCAACCACTTCAGGGCTACTAACACCAAGTACACTTAATGCTACTGTCACACCAAAGTATTTCTCAAAACATCCTGCCCTGTCCTAAAATAATCGTGAAACGGGATGTGGTCAGGGTAGAACGTGTAACTTTGGCCAAATAATGTCTAATGCACACCTTCCCATCCAAGCCCATCCATGAAGTTTGTAAAAAGACCGTAAAAAGTTGCTACAAGGTCCACTCAGTTCGCACACAGTTTGAGCCCATTCAGCAACATTTTCAAGAAAGTAGTAAGAACTAGTTTGGTGTGATGGGGGTAGAAGAACGAGACAGTCTCCGGACTTGCATCAAGCCTGGTCCCTAAAACTCCCAGGCCCTGTTCACACCTGGCATTAACAAGCATTTTTGTGATCAGATTGCAATCGGATAGCATTTGACCACATACATTTACACCTGGTATTAACATTTGTCTCCAGCGTCCACATTACAATCCGTCTCGCTGACGTCACATCTTTCTTCGCCCATCTCCTGAAGTGGCGCGCCTCATTTACCATAAACACTAGTAAATAAGACGCACCTTTAATGCAATAATGTCACTTTAAAATGCATTGCGTCTTATAAACTGGTGCATCCCATTAAAATGCTAGGAGAGATAAAGGGGATGTTCCAATATGTACCCAGGATAGGGCGCTGTGAGCTAGACCTTGCTTGCGTGCCCCAGAGCTTGGATTCAGTCTTTCAGGCCCACCGCAACATAGCGAAAACTTCAATAAAGAGCAATATTGCTGTCCAAAAAACGTGACTTTGTGGACTTCGCTGAACAAAATGGAAAGAGCCATTTTTTTCATTTAAATTTAAATAGTTTGCAACAACTTGCTGACCCATTTTATAAATAAACAGCAACTATACCACACTCTTTGACATGAAACCCTTTTTACCAGCGGGACTCCCTACAAAATATACTGCATCTGTCATACCAATGCGACTTATCTACTGAGTTTTACTGTCAGTGTTTCTACCCAGGGAGTTGTTGTATGCGGACTGGAGATACATTTGCATTTACACTTGTGTTCAATGTGGCCAGAATCAGTCCCCGACCACCTTCAGAAGTGGTTTGAAAGATCGGATCACAATCTGTCCTCAATGCGTCTTGACTGCATTTACACCTGTACTTTTATGAGGTCATGTGCTATCCGATTGAAATCCAATCGCAAAAAACGCATGTTATTGCCAGGTGTAAATGGGGCCCTAGAGTTTCTGACTCTCAGGTCAAATTTGCTCTGTAAATCTTGATACCCAGTTTCGATCTTATGCCTTTGTCCAATTTTTTTTGATGGCTTGCTCACATCTACTTTCAAAAGTGACACATATCCCATACCTGTGTTTACATTTCCTTAGCACTTGAAACAACTTGCATGCGTACACGAGAGTTTGGTTACCGAAAATTAAATAAACAATCAGCTAGCACTTTCATGCTATTTGCTAAAGACACAAGAGAGAGCAAAATAATAATTCAAGATGGCTAAATACTGGCCACATTAAAAGGAGAAGAGCCCGTATAGCGGCCTGAGCATATATGGGAGTGATCAATGCTGCACTGCTTCAGAGTGATCTGTGGCTGTGGGAAGGGTCACAAGATTAGTGGGATTGTGTTGTTGGAACCTTTTACCCGGAAAAGTGGGAGAGCACTCTTACCAGTTGGGTGAAAGTGACATCATATGTTATTAAAATATGAGAAAGTATATGATCGCCGCATGATCACTTATTGATTGGCATTCCTAAAAGAAATACCAGCACAAATCTGAATATGCAAATGAGTCCACTGTTAAAAGAGAGAGCTGACCTTAATGTGGTGTTGAACTTTGCTCATTGAGAGGAAGAATGGCATTACCAGAGAGCTGGCAATTGAAACAATTCAAAGGATTACAAAACTGCGCTAAGAAGGAAATTCAATACAGAAAGGAAAACATATGGGTAGACCACAGATGTCAAAGCCTCGGGACAGAAAACTCAAAACAATATGCCTTGAAAATAGAACATGCACGACTAAGCAAATGAAAAAACAAATAGGCAGAAACAGGAGTCAATGTTTGTGACAGAACTGCAGTGGCGTCGCCTGGCCTGGGCATCCGGGGCTTTAGCCCCAAACGCTTTTTCTTTAGCACCGGATAATTCAACTTCAGAAGAAATAATGATAACTGTATATTAAGGAGCCACAAAAGAAGTTGTAGTTTTCCATTTTCAGTGAATGCAACACAGGATGACGTCTCGACGTCAAGACCAATCAGAGAGGGGTGGCGTGCTGATCTAAACCGTTGGCGCGCACAATTCAGCGAGACGTTTAAAGCCCATGGTGCAAGTTGAATACCCCTGCGAATGAACGTGTAGATAAACAGTGTGGGAACTCTCTTTGCTGAAAAAAATTAATCAGATATGTGCATTAAAAATGTTTTTGAATTAAATTGTGAGTAAAATGACTTCCGCGTCTCAAAAACGCTCCGACCGGACGCGACATAACGACAGGTAAACATCTCTGCTGAAGTTAAGTTCGCAATGGAATCAGACAATGACTGCGTTTACATGCACAACATATTCCTGTATTAATTGCATACCTATCATGTAAACGCGTGCAATAACCCGATTAAGGTCATTTTCCAATTCGAAATATTCAGAATAAGACCCCTGGTATATGCCTGGTTTAATCGGAATATTGGCTCATGTATGCTCCTTTATCGGAAAATGCTCCCGAACGGAATATTCAACTACGTCCGCGCCTGTTCAGTTCGCAAGGAATTGGCCTTCTTGGAGCGAAGAGGAGATGACTGTGTGCATTCAGATAATGAAAGACATTAATATATATTGGAATATATCGACGGGCGAAAACACTGTAACAACGGTGTCTTTAAGATGTGCGAAAAGTGGACAGAGGCTGGTTTTGTGTCAAATGCCAACCAAGTTATGCTTCGCTGGAAAACTCTGAAGGTGGCATATTCCAAAGCGAAAAACATACTGGCAGTGGCTATTTTTACGCCAATCGTAATCTTACTCCAATTTGCTATTCTTACGAGCTTCCCGTATGTTCATGCACAATGTAGGAAATCTGGACTTGGACCCATAGACTGAATTATACAGTCTTTGCTTATACCACGGCATTAACTATAATGTATCAGCTGTAACAACAATACTTATGTTTTCTATCTAGTTGCTTAACTTAGCTAACGGGTTAGGTAGTTATGAGAGTGTAATATTAGGTTCAACGTTTGCTCGCTAATATTTAAGGAACTGTCAGGTCGTCACTCTCCACAATCAGTAGTCAGTGGTGATAAGTGTCGTGTAGAAGAGCTGATAGCTGCACAAAGTTTGTTCTTGCAAGAAATTCTAGAGTACAAAATTGGCTAATGAGTTAGATGACAAGCTGGCAAAGTCAGCTGGCTAACGAATAACCCTTCCGAACTTGAGTAGAGGACATCCGGACTGTAACTTAAAGTAAGTAAGCCGGCTAGCCGGTCTAGTAATGTGAACCACAAGGCACGCAGCGAAAGCGGGATGTTTTCAACACAGTTCAGTCGCAGTTTTTTCCGAGGCCGAATTTCCTATTGTGCAGGCAGATACGGAAGCTTGTAAGAACAGCAAATTACAGTAAGATCAAGATGGCGTAAAAATAACTATTGTGAAAAACAAAACAATACGGCTGTTGCGGAGTTTCACTACTACAAAAGCACTGGAGCATATTCGACATAAAACATCTTAAAGCAGCCAATACTCCAAATCCTACTCTGATAATAGTTCCTCACCTGAAAATTAGCAGAATAGTATTTAGCTAAGAAATAGTTAACGAATACCGACAGATTACATTCAAAGTCATGCTTTGCATTGACTTTGAATGTAACTTAAAACTGTTGTATGAAAAATTCGTTTAGCGTCCAGTGTGAAAGCAGTTTTACCGATCCTGGGGTGCATTTCCCGAGATCACAGATGCTAACTTACATAGTTAGACTGTGAATGGATGAAGTATGTAAGTTGCTAATTTAGTTAGCAACTACGCTTTTGGGAAACATAACCCTGCCCTTCTCTCTTGGGAGCGGAACAGATGCCGAAAATAATTCTGGGATATGCGTGCTGTCAAGTTCACACAAGTTACCATCCGATGTATCCTCGGAAAAATGGGCGTATCAAGAACACTTCCGGGACTGGTAACCGTTCTCGTCGAGATGCGAACTTTGAATTGAGACAGTACATGGTCTCAGAGGGATGACGTTTCTCAAGTGCACAAGAACAGAAGTACAGAAAAGAACGCATATTGAGAAACGGCCTCTGTCTCTCGCTGCATCGCTTTCTTGTATTGTTTCATTAGTCTGTACTGTACACACATTTGCGAAGACTTCCGAAGGGCTGACGAGCGCTGCCGAGCCCCACTCCCTCATTTTCTTGGTGTTCTGTGGTGCGGGAGTTGAGAGTAAACTGCAGTAAATAGCACTTTATGAAACTAGAGATCATAACTTAGTGTTGGTGCAATAACGTTACTTATGCAATTCATGCATGCATACAGTTATTCTTGTAAATATTTGTCAATATAGTTATTGATTAGACCACTCATATAATGTTGCAACATTTAAACTCTATATAGTCTGTAACATTAGGCATCATCACTCAACTTTTTCACATGGCCTAATGTTAAAAAAAAGCAAACTAAAAATAGCAAATCATGTAATGTCTAACATTTTTTTTTTAATTGAGGGGGAATATGACTTGGCTTCAGTCAAAATATTTACAAAATATATATATCTTTTTGGCTTTAATTCCTGTGTTATTTATAAGTGCATCATCCTGTTTCCATCAATATAATCTAATTTAATTTTGACACATTATGAAGTACACGTTGGCAGTATTTGGCTCTAGACAAGACGCAACAAGGCTCAGAAAAGCATTGAGCTTTTTTCCCGAGTTGGATCCCCCAAACTTCCCCATAAGGGTCTGGGCTCAGCCCCCAATGTTCTCAGCCTCAAGAAACCACCCTGCAGAACTGTTAGAGATCAGCTGAATGAACTGGGATTTACATACAGAAAAGTCAAGTGAAAACCGGCACTTACACCTAACCATAAGAAAGCAAGGTTACAGTGGGCTAATGATAAGCAATCAGGGAGTATGGATAAATGAATGAAAGTGATATTCAGTGATGAATCACGAATCTGCATTGGCCAAGGCAATGATGCTGGCACTTTTGTCTGCTTTCGTTTCAGTGAAACATACTATAAAGATGACTGCTTTAAAGGAGCAGTATGTAAGAAATGTACATTGATTAATCATGAAATGGCCCTGATATATCACCAGACATTAAGGAATGATGTTAATTTCAAATACTTAGATCACTGACAACAGTAGTCCAGCCAGAATATTCTCATTACAAAAGCGAAGTTGCAGCCCACAACTAATGTTGATGTTGTCATTTTGTGCTTTGGCCTGTTGCGCCGCCCTCCACCAATCTCCCAATCGAAACCAGCGTTTCGGAGCACAAATGTCTGATGTTACTAAACCTAAAAGGCCTCGTTATGATTCCAAAATATGATGTGACAAACGGCTGAAAGCGGAGAAGAATTTGAATAACGCCAACGTTGCTAATTTTCTCCTGGACAGGTAAGGACACCTGAAGGAAAAAGTCATTATTGAAAAGAAAGTTATTTTTCATCAAGACCAATCTAGCCATATCACATAAAAAGGCTGTTGGTGGGGAGCAGTCGGAGCGCGTGTTAAGAAAGAACTCGAGGGCAGTCAAGCCTACATCATGCGTAATGTTAGTGTAGAGGCTAGTAACTTCCATTAACATTAACATCCAGTAACATTTTTAGTGACTAAAAATATGTGATTAAAATAAAAAATAGGCTGTTTGATTGACAAGTCTGCCGTCGTAAGGGCGCCTCTTCCCATTTTCTGTTTGCATTGAGGATGGTCTGATTGTGACCGAAAACGTTTCGCACTGCATGCACTTTGGTAGCACTTTGCACTTTTTTATGGAATAAAACCCAATTATTTTTTGTATTGGCTATTTTGGTGTGCGAGTTTCTTTTGATTGATGGACTGATTACGCTTTTGGAACCTACGCACCCACCAGGCCTGGAGTCTTTGGCGCGACACCCTATTTGCTTAACACAAAAGTATAAGTTTAAGCATAAGTATTCAATGGCACCAATTCCCATGGCACATCCAGCAACCCTCCTCCCACCCATGCTGTCATTTAAATATTTCATTTTCCACCATTTACAAGTTCACCAAATGGTCTGCCCATCTAACAAACATGGCTGCCCTCAAGTGTAGAAACATGTATCTACAGTTTCAAGTTGATCCACCCTACGGTTTTGGAGAATAACATGTTTACGGTGAAATGACAACCAACACCTATGCACAAGCAGGCCATGACACAAGCCTTGGACCTTTCGTCCAAATGAGCTAAAAAATGAGAAGGCCCCATTCTGCGAAGCTCATCTGTCAAACATTATTCAAGAGGATTAGAAAGAGATTGATTGAGAATATTTTTTTTCATCAGTGAAATCCATGCCTGAATTTGCTACAATCAAATTCAAAATGAGCTAATATTTTTCATGAAATGGTAAAATGTCTTAATTTCAACATCTGATATAGTGTCTATGTTTAATTGTTAATAAAATGTGGTTTTATGAGAATCGCAAATCATTGCATTGTTTTTATTTAAAATTTACACATCATCCCTACTTGTTTAGAATTAGGGTTGCAGAATGGAAGAATACACTAAAAAGGTAGTTTTAATTTTAAAATGTCAGTTTAACAGAATGATAATATACTTCACATTGCGGTGCAAATTATCCAGTGTTATCCATATAACAGCTTTGATTTACAGTATATGATCTTGCTAAAATATAAAATACCTGAGACTCAAATGCATTGGAACCATAACTTGATTTTGAGTCATTCCTCAAAAATGTGAGTCGTATATTTATTTTTAAGCTCTTATTTAGATTTTTCCATCTGTACTGAAACAGTAAGTTATGGTGGTTTTCCTGTGCAGGTTTGAAGCAAAATTTCACGACACAAACGGTGCATGGGTATTCATATTGTGTATCTGAACTTACATATCCTCATCCCAAGTGTATATCTCAAAATAACCCCAATAGCTCACTTTCATTTTATTCAAATGCATGTAGGACAGAGGACAAACATTAGAGAGGAGGGGAAAAAAATGCTCAAAGGAGAAAGCCTCTCTTCCAGCAGATTCAGGGGTACATATTTCAGTCCTGTGGTTGTAGATATTTAAAATATGTGTTTCATACTTTTGATTCAATATGCTATTTGCCTATTTTTTGGCTCTACAGCTTGATGACGAGTGCAATTACAAGGCTGCTCTTAACTGCTGAGAGGCTTGATGAGCCAAAGTGAAGTGCCATTTGCTATTGTGAATTAAGCATGAAAATGACAGTGTAGGGCAAATTATTTTACATTTTAAGCATCTTTTCCTCTTCTTCGCACCAGATGTTTTATCTTGATTTTTTTTCCCCCGGGGCAAAGTGCTAAAACTCATTGACTCCAGACAAGCTAAATTTCTCATTTCGGTAATGCACATATTTTAGCTAGCAAGCTTGCTATCCTTTGAGGCTTAAAGTTTTTTTTCCCCTTATGAAAATTGATCAGTTTTGTTTATAGAACTTTTTAAATGAAAGCACTGAAGGTGCTGATGCCTCGGTGCTTACAGCAGTGACAAGTATGTCCCATAATGAAGCTATAAAATTGAGTGTGGACATGTCAGAGTGCCCTAGCTGTGCATCTGTGCTTGACATACTTTATGACACACTGGTGTATTTACCCCCCAGTGTGCAGTCTGATGACCATTAATGTACAGTTATGGAGGGAAACACCTTTCAGGGTCTATTTAACACTGACTAATAATTAGAGCAATTCAGACTCTGTGGGAATAACAATAGGTTTTTGGAGGGAAGCACTTTTCATACTATGCAGGACAGAGGTCGCGTTAACTGAATATTTTCCGTCATTGATGGATTTTTTTTCAACAATGACGGAACATATTGACAGAATGTAATTCAAACCCCTGTCTAACTGATGGTGGGTGTCCTATTGTCTCGAGCTTTGTCTTTGATCTGTATGATCCTGCATTCCTCATATATTTGTAATATGATAATTTGCTCTTCGTTTGTAAAATATACGGCTCTGCTGCCGGTAGATGATTGGTCATATGCTACAAACGCCGTCTCTGTTATGTGAACACACAGACATCTACGTCAGGAAAGTCCCGGTTGACATAACGAGTTGATAAGCAGCTTCGTTGCACTGCTTAGTGAGACTGCGATTGTTTGGCTTAGTGTTCATTTGCACACTGTTACTGTGTGGGCGGAGAAATCATTTGTGATGTTTGATAAAGTCCATATAGCAGTAAGTTCAAAAATCCACGCAGTGCTGTATTTAACACAGTGCGCAATGTGTGCACATGAATCACTGTCGGCATTGTGCTCCGTTTTTCAAGTTTTGCCATCAGCAGTAGCCATTGCTGTGATACAAATCAAACTCACAAGTTGTAAAGCGATCCACTGTGAAAAGCTTTTTCTTCGTTGAAGTCTTGATCACTCGCAGCAGCCATCGTGGTAATCAAGTAATGCTATAAGTCGAAAACAAAGCTCTATCTCAAAAATCTGTTAAATTTAAATCCAAGAGATCATGGCATTTAACCCATAGAGCCTTATTCCAGGACTTGATTTTGAGCGGTGTGGCAGGCTGGCAGCTATCCCGGTAACAGACAGAATGACTGAATGAATGAATGACACACAAACTACTGTATACCTCGCTTGCACATGCGGTCCGAGGCATAACTCGCTTGCGCATGCGCACTGGGCATAATTAGTTCTTGAACAACTAGTTTCTAGGCAGATTTTCCCCTACAGTCCTACTCTCTTTTATATGCCACAACATTCAAAATAAATTTTCCAGCTGATCATTTGTGGGATGAATTATTCTTTTTAATTACACCCACACAGTAGGCTAAGAAACACTGCATCTGTGTGGCTGCAAAGCTGGTGTACATAACAAAGAAACATGGTTGTTAGACAAAAAAATGTTTCAGCTTAGGTGCCATTTGACTAATTAGAGATGCGTTACCATTCAGCTCACATTGCCAGTGGTCTCTTGCTACCACAGTGGTGCACACTCTTGACCAAGCATTCACCCTCAGTTGGACTAAAGGGCCACTGTCACGACATGTATATGCATGAATTTTGATAACACAAACTGATTTACCAGAAAGATCTTGTGGATAGTTTGAACAGCGTGTTTGAGAGGATTTCGAAAGTGTTTTGCTGTTCAGCTTTTGCAAACTACTGCATAATAATAATAAGACAAGCATACAGATTTACTTCAAACTAATGGCTACGAACGAGGAGACGATTCCAGAGGACAGAGGAGACAACTTGGGTAAAGTTCTTTCCATTACTGGAAAAAAAATTGCTGTTTCAGTTTACTTCCTTGCAAAGCTACAACTATCGAAGACATATATATATATATATATATATATATATATATATGTAAATTTATAGCCAGCAAAACTAACAGCCTACCACAGGATTGTCCAACCCCTTTGTTTGAGATCTACCATCCTGTAGGGTTTCATTTCAACTCCATTTACCGTAGCTCACTGGATTCTACTAATCAGCATCAAAAGGATGTTTCCTGCTGTTGAATTAATTTTGGTTTATTGTACTAGAAAGCAGAATTAAAAAAAAACCCTGCAGGACAGTGGATCTCCAGGAATTGAGTTAGGCTGCCCAGGCCTTGCAGTCTAGGATGGACTGAATTCTTATTCAGCCAACAGGTTGTTTTGTCCTGAATAAAGGAACGATTTTGTTCTATGCAATGGTGATATTCTAATTGTGAAATGAGAAAAAAGGTTGCACTTTGCATTAACACATTTATTATACCAATATATATAATAATAATAAATGTGTTTATGCAAAGTGCAACCTTTTTTCTCATTTCATTATTGTTGTTTTTGGTCTTGCACTCTTAAAGTTTGGGAGTGAAGCCCGTTTGTGCCTTCATATTCTAATTGTGTACTTTCTGCTGAATAAAAGCCATTGTTTTGAAATGCAAACTCCACAATCTTTATTTGACAACATTCAGCCACCGCACAACTGCTCACAAAATAGGCCCAGGAAAGGAACTAAGCTCGTTCTTGCTGTTTGCCTGTTGCTCAGGGCCTTTCTCGTGGCGTGAATGGTGGTAATTATTCTAGCGGTCCCTAGCTTGGGAGAACCTACAGCTAGACACGTTCCACTGAAACTGAGGGAGCCTGGAATTTTTCTCAGGGGCATGGCGTGAGCCTCTCGGCTGCAGAAAAAAACTGCCTGTCTATGCCTAACTGAACAAGTGAGCTACTGTGTAAGCCCAAAAAACTCAGTACAGTTAACCAATCGGACAGGTCCAAGAACAAATGGAGGATTTTTCAACAGTAGAGGATGGCACACATTTGAAGTAGAATAAATACAAGAATACAGAGCCTAAAAATTATTCAACGACAAGTCTAGCTATTAGTAAAATGTCTGGCAATTTTGAGTGGTTTGCTTTTTTTTTTTTAACATTAGTACATGATTAAACGTGGCCAATACAGTCTGCAGCTGGGCATAGAAGGTCTCATAAATCATTGCAATAAAAATACAGGCAGATACAGGGCCTGTATATAGATTGGTCCATGCTCAGGGGTTGCTCACTGGGGTGACGAGGAACACATTTTACTGCTGGGAATTAGCGAGTATCGATTTAAGTGTTTCCTGCTCTGATGTACAATGCACTTTTATTCACTAATAAATCTGAGGGAGGCCTCTTCTGACAATTTTTCATTACTGATTCTAGAGCCGGCCAATGAACAAAAGTAGTGGAAAAGCTGCTTTGAATTTGCATAATATACATTGTGAAAAATTTTTTACTTCAAAGTGTTATATTTCTTATTCAGTTTCTGTCTGCCTATTGTCCTTAAATGCGTTCCAGGATATCATCCCATTGCAAAAAACTATGATATATAATTTTATAATACCATAAAATAGAGTCAAATCATAAGAAACACTACCAAAGACAATGTACTCAACTGAATCCAAAATTTCGTTCAATTCTGTGGTGCCTTTTAGAGCTGTAGTATCGTGATTATTTGCACACCAAGTATCTTTGACTTGTGACCGCAGTTCTTTCATGCTACTGCTGTGTGGACACATTTGGCAAATATTGCCATGAACGTTGGTGCAGCTCCCCCTGCTAACCTTAAATAATTTTGCAATCATTGCAGCCAGTATACTGTACTCGCAATTCAGACACCAACTATTTGGTCTCTTGGGAACTTTTATTGCCTTCATCTTGCTTTGGAGACTCAGTGCTAAACAGAATTCAGATAAGCTGTCTTAATATTCTGGTTGAGGTTTAGAGACTTCAAAGTTTCAATATTTCCAATATTTTATGTATTCTTATTATCCTAAGGCATTTTATGACCATACTTTGTCAGCTAAATGTTTGAAGTTGGTATGCAATGCATATGATCACATTTACTAGCATATTGAACCTCGGTCTACCTATTCCACTTCCTGAAAAAATGCGAAATAGAAAAGTCAGTGTGACACTGAAATATAAGGAAGATCCTGCTGTTTTTTTCATTGGCGTGACGTGCTCCTATATCTACATGCTTCAGGTGAATTATGAAAAAACTACAAAAAATAATAACTCAAACAAACAATAAACATTTTCAATAGATAAACTAATGAGCCATGCCAGAAAATGTAAAGATTCAGTCGCTCAGCACAGTGGAATAATTCCAAAACAACGGCGGGTTATTTCAATAGGGGCACACACTTACAACCGTCACGTGTCCATAATTGGTTCCTCCCCCAACCGAAAAGTGTTTTGTGGTTTTGTCTCCTTCAGTGGATTTGTGCTTGTTTCCCCCCTCACTCTAAAGCGTGATCATTTGTATGGCACGCTCCTTTGGCACGATGTCTATTTAAGCTCACGCTCTGTCTGATATGGTTGTGAACCTTTGTTCTACTAAGCCTACCACTTACTTTGTATCCTCTAGTTTTGAGCTAAGCTCTTCATCCATTTTCTGGTACTTTAATGATAGAGATAAACATGATTACCCGTGGGGTCTTTTTAATAGGAACAATCTCCCAAGCCTTAATATTTGTCTCCAGGTCTGGGATCGTGTACTTGTTAACCCTCTGTTCCAGTCTCCTCCTCGGAGTCGGTTTATGAGGAACACCTACCTCCCAAGCCTTCATCAGTCTCCAGCACTGGGACTGCATTCCTGTTAAACCCTTCAGTTCTACTGTCAAGCAGTCCTGCTTTGGCGAGGGGAATTAACCACCTGGCATCTGCCCCAGGACGGCCACTGGCCCAGGCACAGACATGCCCTACTCTCTCAGGTCATTCCCAATGTAGCTGGCCTGCCTCCATCTCAGTTAAGTGCTTCGGCCGATAACCACTACTATTACCGTATTCCAATCAATAAAAACTCCCCTCTGGATTGTAACCTGAATCTGCGTGCTTGTGTGGACATTTGTGTCATTTGCTTTATTTACTCTGTGTATAATGTGCGTGATTATGTATCTTGCGGCTGTTAGCTTCAAGTGGACTGTTGTCCACTCCTATTCATTTCCTAACAGCAGGTTACACAGAAGGATTTTACAACACTGGAAGATGGCACACATGTATTCATAACTCCAAGTGGAGAACACAGACTCATTTCTGATCATTTATTAATGATGACTGCATCGGTCTGGTCTGACTTAATTTGAGAAAGCGGACACTGTTACTACTAATGTTATTTTTAAAAATTATTATTACTCGGGCCAGTAGGTCACGAGTCTAAGTTTTGGCTCCATTCTTCTTTTTCTGGGTCGTGATTGTCCTAAGTACAGTACAGGCTCTGAGGAGCCTCTTGTTATGATTATTATGAGTATTATTTTTGTTATCAATAGATGTACAGTTTATGTAACCCGTGGTAGTCTCACATCTCTTGAGAAATTCACATGATGGCTCCAGGATAGCTTCCCTTACCCTGTTCAAAGGATTGGAAGCAGCAGTGACTTACAAGGTGTGAATCATGATAGTTGCTACCCTTTGCTTATGCAATGGCTTTACATAAAAAGCCAAGATAGCCTTTTTTTAGAAAAGAGCAGCGAGAAGAGACTTGAGAGACTTCCAGGCTTCCTTCCTTTTCGGTAACATTATATTCTGGACAGTATTTCGAGCAGCATTATTTTACAAATTATTTTTGAGGAGAGCACGGAGTGCAAGTGTCATTCATCTACTGAACACACAGTGACCATCCCCTAAATATGAAATCCCTGTTGACTATTTAAGGCTCAAATCAATTAGATATAACATATAATAACTCAAATATTTCGCTTCACATCTAAAAGTACAAAAAAGGAGAGAAAACATATCCTGCGATGTGAAAAATCTGAGCAAGGAAATGCCCATACCTATTTTTAAAATATGACTGATGGATGGATCAGATGGATCAAAATTGCTTTGAAAACCCTCAGGAGCTTCTAATGATGAACAGTTATATGGAAAATTTGTATCCAATCATTGTCTTATTCAGTTTAAAGTCTTTATTGCATCAGAAAATCTAACCGCAGTGAGAAATGACACAGTTACCAAATCAGTTCTTAACGGTGTTATTCTGCAGTGGCGGCTGGTAAGCAGAAAATAGTACACAGAGCATCACATTAAACTAATGATTGATCTTGACCTGCTTTTTGTCATGTTTTTACATTTATATTACGTGAACTCTGATAACACTGAACACCATTGGCCAGTTCTCCTCATAAAGGTATGACTAGATATATTCCGACGCATAATTACATTTCATTTATTAATCTTTGTCCACTATTCTTTGTTCTCGTTGTTGTACGTAGTTTAAATCATCGTAAAACAGAGGTTAGATAGCCTACATTGGAGAGCATGCCTAAAGCAATGCAGAAGATAACTTGTAAGTCAAGTAAAATAATTGAAATAATGTCACTAGATTTCAGTCATATTGTTTGATCAACCGGTTTTCTGATCTGCAGAATAATCCTAAAGCAGTTAAACCTGCCGCTTCATCCTTAATGCATAGTTGCAGTGATTAAATTGTATATTAAACTCTGAGCAATATTTTCTTTCAGTTAACCTTAAAAGCAAATGCAGAAGTTATCGAACCGGAGCCTTATGATTGTGCAAAAAAAAAAAAAAAAAAAGATTAGGGACAAGTATTCACAATAGAATAACATTGATGCAAATGCAATTTTGCATTAAGATGACAGTTTTTTTCTTTTCTTTTCTTCAAATGAGGGGAGCAGCCTGGACTAGATAGTTTCAGTGTTATTTGGAGTTTATGTATGTTGATTTAAAGAAATTGAAAACAGGCCAAACCGATTTTTATTTCAACGGGATGTTCTCTCCATTGCATATTTTCAGCTCACAGTCCCCACTGCTGTTTTACCCGAAAAAACCCAGCATGTAGAGACCTATTTAAAAAAAAAAAAAAGTGCTCTAAAATTCAGTGGCCTATAGAGCACTGGCTCACAAACTCGGTCCTGGCGCCCCCCTGTGATGCTGGTTTTTGTTCCAACCATCATTGCAATTCTAGAATTTTAAAGACAATTACTTTGTCTTAATTAGCAGCATTCCATGTTTAGAGTAGTTATTTACCATCTTAAGTCACATCTGGATGGACATATCCATTCTGCTATGAAGAATAAAAACCCTTTAACATATTGTGCTTAATTTTCAATATTGTTAGGATTTTCATGTGAAAACATTTTTAAACAATCAAATTAGACTCTGAGAAATTCAAGATCCAAATTAGGTTTCTGAACACAGGTGTTTTGAGTTTTTTCCCAAATAACCTGCCTGAACCAAATAAAATCAACAGGAAACACAACAGGTGTGACTCCATTGTTTGCCAAGTAAATTGTCAGGTTTAGCCACCATGTGTCAAGAGTTTCACCAATGAGGAACCTTTTGATTATATATGTTGATTAAATGTTTGATTAATTGTTTCTCTTTGCCGATATTTACAATATATCTCGATGTGGATATGAGCATAAATGCACCTAATTAAAACAAATCAACAGCTTGTTAAAATCATAAGATTGCAATTGTGGTCAGAACAAAAATCAGCATACACAGGGGGGCGCCAGGACCGAGTTTGAGAAACACTGCCATAGAGCAACCTTCAGCAATAACTTGCAATAATAATTTGCGGCACAAGTTTATCAGTCTTTTAAATTGCATCAGAGAATTTTTCCCCCACTCATTCTAACAGTGTGTATTGATGAGCAAGAGCATTATTTTGAGATTTGTCATTGATAGACCTTCATTGTTTTTCAGCCATTCAGTGGATGGACTGCTGTTCTCAGAGTCATTGTCATATTATATGACTCACTTTCGGCCAAGCTTTTGCTGTCAGAGATTTTATATTTTTTCTTTGAAGAATATGCTCACCGAATCATCCATATTGGACTCAAAGATTGTAAAGGGGTCTTGAGTTTGTGGCTGCAAAACAGCCCCAAATATTAAATGAAGCTTAGCAAAGGTTCAGTCCGGAAGACTCTCTCACGCACTTCAACTCTGTTTATTTTATCATTCACTTGCATGTTCACTCATAATTATCCGCAGTCACTGTCTGGGGCCGTCAATTGAGCAGTCAGCTGGTATAGCAGCTGATCTCTTTTACCCAACCGGGTCACACCACAGTCGCTTCACTTGCCAATCGTTCTGCTGCTGTCCTTTTAAAAAATGTCATTTCTCTCTTCCCTAGTTTGCCCATGCTGCTGTTTGCTGAGATTAGCTCCGCTCTTGCAATCGACGCTTGCCTCCAATTTCTCGCATTCGCACTGGCTGCATCATCCAAACTACGTTTCCACCGCAGCTACCCTACGCGCGTTAACTCCGGTGCCAGCTTCCCAGCCTTCTGCTTCAGCGCAAGCCCCCTCTGCCGCAGGCTGATCGCCTCCATGCCACGCCGCATTGCTGAAGTAATTCATGCAAAAGGAACCCAGACCAAGTATTGAGCGCTGCACATGTCATGCTTGTCAGTAGTCCAGTGTTAAAAATCCTTCTTTTATTGATCTTAAGTAATGTTCTGGTTTTCTGAGATGCTGAACTTTGGGTTTTCATTGGATATTGGTTGTGATCATCGAAGTTTGAAGACGTGGACTCTTGAAATGTGTCGGCCCTTGTGTTGTGAATCTGTATAGTATGAGTTTTGCTTTTTTGAATCGAGTTACTGGGATTAATTGGCTTTTTGATGATGTTCTGGGTTGTTGAGATGCACCTGTATAACACCGAAATAACATGCCTGAAGGTTGATGGATCAAGTTTCAAATAACACAGACACATTCGGCGAAAAATTGCCTGTGCCCCATGAACAGCTTTATTACAAAATGGGCCAATCAAAGTTGCTGATCATTGTAGCGTGTAAATTGCAAGCCTGGTGTTCATTGAGTGCACTGTCGGTTTAAAATGACAAGGCTTTTTTTATCGGATTCCGGATTTTGATGTATCATTTGTAATTTCGTATACATGGCACAGATCCAGTGGAAATGCCAGCGATAGAGCTCTAATATTATGTTATCCTGCGTTTTGCTTGATGCTTATGTACTTGATTGGTGCTTGAATTCTGTTAGGTTCAGGAAAAACTGTCATGAGTTTTGTCAGCATTCATCCCTTGAGGGTATGCTGAATGAATATGTTGCTGTTAGGATACTTGCTGCATTTATTATGCATATTGATTGCACTTAGTCTGGGGGCATATGGTCGCAAGAGGTTTTTATTGTTTGAATATAACTTTTCAACCAATTCGATATTTCCCCGAGACACGCATTCATTTCCCATCAGTTGTGTTTGGCCTTGTCCGCACCTCAACTGTATGACGTTATTTCCCTGGATAAGGGCTGCCGCTCCGATTTGACATTCTGGCCAAGACCATCGGCTCATTGGATTGGCAGCACGTTTTTCTATAATCTGATTTGTTCCTCTAATTCTCTTCAGTTTGCCCTTCTGTCGGGTTCGGTGGTTATTTTCAAGGTTAGCGGTTTGCATGTAAATGGCCTCGATTTTTCCTAAGCTCATATCCTCTGCACAGCGGTTAGCACTGCTGCTTCACAGCAAGTAGGTTATCGGTTCGAAGCCGGCCTGGGGCCTTTCTGTGTGGAGCTTGCATGTTCCCACCTGTGTTTGCATGGGTTCCTCCGGGGTACTCCAGTTTCCCCCACCCACAAAAACATGCATCGTAGGGAAACTCCTATCAGTAACCCTGATTTTATATATATTTAAATATCCTAACTATAGGATGGGTTAAATGGAGAGGACTAACGGGTCTCGCGCGCCCTGCTCAAAAACTGCATGATTTTGCCAGAGATGTTTGTTTTGTGTTTGTTTTTGCCACTAAAACCCGTTTAAGTCAGTGCCGTCTGCACAGTTATTGTAATAATTGTAATTGGCTCTGTCTGTACATACATTATATGTGTCTGTCCGCTCGTATAACTTAACCACCGCTGATTGGATCAACTTCATTTTTTTTTTTTTTACAGGTGATGAATGTCTACCTTTCCCGGTCCTCCTGAGATGATCTGGATTCGTATCCAAATCGGTATTTGCGTACCGTTTTCTGAATTTTCTTAATTTTTATTTGTCAGCTCATATTACTTAAAAAAACATATTGGTTTAACTTCATTTTTACTCATTTTCACCTCTGCTAATGCCTTATCTTTTCCAAGCCTATTTCTAATAGCCCCCAAGCAATACCTGGATCGTTTGTTCAGAATAAGTGGCGCTCTTCAGTGGCTATGCAAGGTATATTTACGGCCTCTCTAACAACTAGTCTGCTGGTCATCTTCAGCATGCGCATCCTACGTTCGCCCCGAAGCATCTGCGAGCATCAAAGCCCAAAGATCCCTGAAACCTTTACAGTCCATGGTAAGCTTGCAAATAACTGGTGGTTCGTGGTTGGCTTTTATCTGCATTTCTGCTGTGACTTGCTAAGTGCATACAGGGCTCTACAGCTCCTAGCCATTGAAGGCTATCATTACGAAAAGAAAAAAAAAATGCAGGGCTGTGCAGCCCCTGCCATTGCTGGCTATCATCCCACAAAAACCAATAAATAAATAAATGAATGCATATTTTGCCAGGTCGTGCAAATTCCTTATCACACTTTAATTTCAGGTTTTCAGGAACCTTGGCCTAAAGCCAGCTCATCTCTGGTTGCAGTCCCCTCTCAGGTTTTCAGGAGCCTTTGCCCGAATGCTAGCCAAGCACCGGTCGCAGTCCCCTCTCTAGAATCAGTAGCCTTTCATTAGTTCAGCAGCCTCCCTCGCAGCTTTATATAGATTCTGCCAGTTCTATATGAGAAGGGGTCTCGCTCCCTCTTTCCTAAAACTCTGATAACTCTGATTTTGCATGGAGGATGTTTGATTTGTTCTGCGTTGTTCTACATTTACCATTAAAACCTCGGTCAGTGCTGTCTGCGCTTTCATTTGTCATTTTGTTGATGTCTCTCATTTCAAACTATATGAAAGAACTGTTAGCTGGTGTTCAGTTTGGTGCCAGGTGTCCTGACCCATCTTTTCCAAGCCTATTTTCTAATCCTTAATCTGCTGCTCAAAGGTATTACTAAGGTTCATTCCCTGAAATTGCACAATAGACTCCCCATCACTCTCTCCATTTTGCATAAGATGTGAGTAGTCCTGAGACAAGGCTCCTTTTCACCCTACATAGACTCTCTTTTAGATGGTCCTTTTCTTTTGGCTTTCTGCGGGTTTTTAAGGAGCGGTGAATTTACCACTCTGTCAAGCACTTTTGAGCCATCAAAAGACGTCACTTACTAAGATTTGACTTTCTTTCCGGATTTCAATAGTCTATATCTAAAATACTGAAAAGTTGGCGGTGCTTGTCGCGTGGTTCTTGCTCGCACAGGTTCTCAGTTCTGCCCTTTTAGATCCATGCGCAAATATTTAAAGGTTAGGCCACTGTCTGAAGTTGATTCCCCTCTCTTGACTCCAGAAGGCAATCCCATGTCTAAATCCTGGTTTAGCTCCAATTTAAATCAGACCCTTGTGAGATGCATTACAGCCCCCAAGCATTACTCAGGTCATTCCTTCAGGATAGGAGCCGCTGCTGCAGTGGCTATGCAAGGATATCTACGGCCTCTTTCCAACAACAGGGCCCTCTGGTCATCATCACCATATGCATCCTCCGTGCGCCCTGAAGCATCAGCATTCATCGAAGCCCAAAGATCCCTGAAGCCATAACAGTCCATGGTAAGCTTGCAAATAACTGGTGGTTGGTGGTTGGTAATTCAGCTTTACTGTCATTTGCTAATTACATGGGGGGCTTTGCAGCCCTTAGCCATTGCTGGCTAACAATAGGATTTGTACAGTTGTCTAGACCCTATTGGTTTTCTTTGTCATGCTCATGTTTTCTTTTCTCAGCAGCCCATGCCTCTCCATCTGCTATGTTGTCCCTCCCCAACGCCACCCTGCTCCATCAGGCCTTCTGTCCTGCCGCTTCAGCTCGTCAGCTTTCAGCCATCACCGCCACCAGTGTCTGGACTCTTCGGGGGATTTTCCAGCTGCTGTTCTGAAGCCATGCTCCTGCTCTACGGGTCTTCCCGAAGAGTCCAAGGGCCAAAGACTTGTCTGATTCTAAGCATGTTACTCCACTTCATTGTTTACCATAACAAATTTTTTCCGATTTCACTCAAGTCTCTCCTGATTGAAATATTCACACCAATATGACGATATGCAGTGGTGGGCAAAAGGTTACCACGTTGTTTCTGCTGTGTCATTTGAAGTACACCCACCCACCCCCCCTACCATCAGATCATTCACAGATTTATCACAAAAAATAATAAAATTCGACCAAGACAACATCTCAATGATGTTATAACTCTTAGATTTTATGTACAGTTCCCTCAAATCATTAGCACCCCTGGTAAATGCAAGCAAAAAAAATGCTCGGCATAAAATCTTAAATGGAATAAAAACTTTACCTGAGCTGAATGTATACTGAAACTACAATTAACCATCTGGAGTGACCTAAAACCTAGTAGTTTGCATGTTTGGTGGACAGCTGGAGGGATAGCCTCCATTAGATCAGAAAAGCTGTTAGGCCCTTGACCAAGGCCCATAATTCAACATTGATCATAGGGGGATTGATCGCAACTTGGTCCAAACACCTGTTAGTTGATTTGGGTTGACATATCAACTAAAAAACGGTAATGTAAGCTGTGCAATTCTGTCAACTTGAACTGGGGCTAGAAACCTTAAGCACTGCCCTGAAGAGCTCCTATTCCATGTGAGATAAAGCACTTTAATTCCATTAATAAGGGGTGATTTTTGCCTTAGCAAATCCTCTAAATAAATGTTCCGACCTTATTGATAAAAATAGAAATTGAAGAAGGATCGTAGGATATACAGCACTGTTAGGACATTCACTTCTTTTCATAGCCATGTTGTTAGCCTCTCATAATGAGCTTGCATGAAGGGAGGTTAATTACGATCAAGGCTTTCTCCCATGTAAACAAGGCTAATAAGAGAATGAAAACATGAAAAAGAACTATGTCTCAAATGTACCTCCATATTATGAAGATCTGTTTCTCACAAGCCAAGAGGTGATTAACGAGTAGTAATTAGTAAGTCACTTCTCAAACAAAGATTAATGTGTTTGTGGGGTCAAGGTGCAACAGAGAAGTAAGGTTGTTATTTCAAGAAGTACACATCAAAATCAATGCGGCCATTTTCTCCCCATTTAGGAGGGCGCAGCAGGAATAAAAATTGAAAACACCATTCATCTCAACTTTGTCCCCCACTTTAGCTTTTAATTCAGCTCGTTTATCAGAAATGTATCTGTATTGGTGATCGATAGCGCGGTTTTGTGGCTCTGCCATTGATTGCCGGGCCCTCTGTACATTCTGAGAGGGTGACAAGGCTGGAGCCATGGGCACACAGCAGTTCTCTAACTTTAATGGGTATAGACATCCACCACTGCCTGTTGAACACATTAGAACAACTCCCCGCTTTCCCTCATAGCCATTTCTAGACATCAAGGCCATATTTCTTTTGTGTGTAGGCACTGCTTTTGAACAAATGAACAAGAGAAGAAATGTTCTAATACAGCCTGTTCCCTCGCTTCTTCCAAGGTCAGGTCGGCGGTATTCACGGCGGACCAATGCTGTCAGGGGCTTTGTGTCGTCCTACACGATTTTTACCACGTGCCGTGTCATGCTGCTTCTGCCTTTCCCTCCGCCACACCCCATCAACAAAACTCTTCTCCACCCATTTCCTCTTAACTCTGCCAAAAAGGTATATTGTAACACAAATCATGCTTGTGGCAAAAAAAAAAAAACAGCATCGACAATCTATTATTCATATGTCTTTTGCTCCATTTCAGAGGGATAATATTTTATAGATTTGCCTGTCAAGAGCGGCATGGTTTGTGTGTAATCGCGCTCCATCGCCTTGTAAACATCTTGTTGTACTTATTGCTGGATCACCTTTGGGTTGCAACAAATGCACCCTCTCTCAAGCAAACCAGGCCGAACATTGAAATCGGAGAGCATTATTTTGCAGTTAATGCACCTTGTCATGTCCATGTATTCTGGAGGGCATATGCAGTAATTTGTGAAATGAAGGTGTGAAACCAGTCGTGCAGAACAATAGAAGGCCATAATTTGTTCTACTATAATTATGTCCCTGCAAATCTCTATTTGCAGGAATGGTTGCCTCTAACTGAGAAAAAAATAGTCATTTCAGCAAGCTGTAATTTGCAATGTTGAGGTCAGTTTGCAAGCCATACTTGAATTATGCCTTTGGAATATTGGTGCATTCAGTTTTATGTACTTCCATGGGAGGTCTATTGATCTCAGCTGTATTTCATTCTGCCAACTCATGTAAACCATCAGTAGAAAGAGTGAAAAATAGATACAGCAATATTTTGATGTCCGGGCTCTGACCTTGACGCAACCTCCAGCCTACTGAGCTTGAAAAGAAGTGAGCACGGACTGTCAAGACACACTCCCCTCCCCAGGTGGATGCTGGTATGGAGGTGGGATTTTTATTTGCAGCAGGCAAGTGTGATGCAGTGGCGGAGAGCGGTGCAGCGCAATGGCCGACAGAGGCATATTCTTCCACGAAGGCGGAGGAGGCAAACAGCTTATACGTACTGCCCACCTGCCCACCTGATATGCATGGGAATGTCCATGTGACTGTAAGCAGGTCTCAGGTTGTCTCCCTCATTTGTAAAACCATCGAAAAAATGTAGGAAAACTGAACCTCAGAGCTGGTAGAAATGCTATTTCACAGTGGCATTTCTTTTCTAAATGGGGAATGCGTTTAGCTCTGCTGACTCCCCTTAGCACACGTGTCCCTCATTAAGACCTGATGCAAATATCACCCTAACACAGCTGATTGCTCACTATATTTGACCTGGCAGCTTTTCCAATGAACTGTTTCCAATGAAGTCTGTTTGTTTCAATCTGGCTGCGCAGCAAGACTGGCGGGGGAGAGCTTGAGAAAATGGAGTTGAACTAAGTGGTGTTTGCTTCAGCTGCTCGCTGCTTTGGTCTTGCTCATCTAAGGTGTTAACGTGTGTGGCTAAATTCATAACAAAAATACTATATGATTATGGAAAAAAAGGTTCACCCAAGGGACTTCCTCTGAGAATATGGACCTAAAACTAAAAAAAACACAACCTACCCTGATTTAAGAATGTGCCAGAATGAATACGATTACAACAACATATTTTTAATCCACTAGATGCTTCTCACTTCTTATCTTGGTGTGGTACAATGGGAGACTACCTGTGTCCTACTGATTTCAACAAATAATTATAAGGAGTGAGGAGTGTTTTGGCTGACAAAAACTGTCAACACAAGGAACTGCTGTCTTGCTACCTTCCTGGCACTTTGTAAATGAAAAGTCATGTTCATCAAGAAAACAACAGTGATTTAAAAACCCTACCTCAGAACAAAATGCACAAAGGTCACAATCAGCAGTTCCAGAGGCCTGCTTCACCCGTTTTCACTTGTTTGAGAACAACACATTCTCCCTCCTACATTTGCACAACTATCGTGCTTATGTAACCATCCGTCAACCCTATCCTCTGCCACAATACTCAATCTTACCTTCCGCCTTTTTCCTCATCCCGGGATCAGAGCAGCCAAGGAAGGTCCTCAGTGTGGGTTGGTGCAGTTGACAGACACACAGTCTGAGCCACAGGGATAGAAAAAGGGTGTTTATGATCCAAAACCAGAGGCGAAAGTCACAACTGTCAGAGAGTCTGGTAGCCAGGCAAAGTTCTAAAAGCCGTCAAAGAGGGACAGTGGGAGTATTCATGGACAGAAAAAAAGCAAAATTCTGTTGGATGTTTGGGAAGTCCAGCGACACAAAAAAAAAAAGCATGGTCCTAGCTTGGTCACCTCCGTGATTCCAGTGGCCTGGAATGTTCTGTAAAAAACGATAAAAAGAGCCAAGATTACCAGTCAAACATCTCTGTAGCAAAATTGGAAACAGATTTTAGGGTAAGAAAGAAAAACACCACAATTATGCAAACACTGAAATATTCCTGGTCCATCTGAGGCCTTTTTTAAGGTGATTGTTTTCATTCTCATATGGTTCGGATGTGTGCTTTCAGGACTGTGAATGATATGAACACATTTGCACTTCAGTGAAGAAAAAAAAGAGATGCCCTGTGCACCACACATTGCAGTCTTTGACGGTTGATTAGCCAGAGATTTTTTAGCTCGAGTGGCAGAATCACAAAAACTCTTTTTTGTACAAAGCATATGAATAGGGCGGAATAGAAAATAGTGACCATTACTCTTCAGAGCGATGGCTGCTTCTTGCGGGGTGGCAGAGGGAGTCATCAAATTTTAAAATCGCTCCAGTCGCGATGAATCTTTTCTTCCTCCCCGACCTGAAGTGCTTGCATGTCTAAGAGAGAGAGAGATGGACATGAAAAACGAGCAGCCCGGTTACCTGACAGGACCTAAAGCCCCTCTGCCTTTCTTGGAGTCAGGTTCGAAGCTGCAACGTTCAGCAGGGGCGGGTTATCGGCCCTGTTCCGGACATGAACGAGGGCACTTAATGCATTGGGTGATGTCTACGTGACCAGAATGAATGTACTTTCTGTTATGGGAGCCAGCTAGGAAGGTATTTAATTTTCGAAGCTCCATCGATTGAAATATAAGTGCTCTGCAGGACAAAAAACCCACTCTGTCAAGGAGCTGGTCCGAAGTCCTATGACTACCCTCAATCTCTGCTTGTGCACTTAACCAACTCACATTTAGCTTAATTTACATTCATTAATCAGCTTAGCTGCACCCAGAGACCACTTCATTAAGGAATACAATGACCGTCAGTCTTGAAACGTGTTTCTCTAACATAAGAAATCCTCCCAGCTTATGATAAGTGTTCCCAAAGTGTCAGTGGATTGTTTTGTCAATGTAAGGATATTACCATTTCATAGCAGCAACGCTGTGAGAACCTTTAATCTTATGTAATAGTCCACAAATGTAATAAACCACAAATGTCATACAAATCTGAAACTTACATTTTTTTATTTTACCTTTCCACAAAAATAACAAATCCCTGCAAATGTGGTAGTTATTGCATTTGTGGTAAATTTCGTATTATGTTTGAATTAAGCATTAGCTATGACATTTGCAGGAAATTTATTACACCCGTGGATTAAATTGAAAGCTATAGATGTGTATCACGTTGGTGATTTATTACATTTTTGGACTGTTATTACGTTTGTGGGCATGACATCACATATCTGGAGAAGTTTTCATTCAGCCAACCTTTTTACATGATTTTGATATTACCCTAGGCACAAAACATTTTTGCGAAAATTTTCATCAGCTGACAGTGTTGGAAAAAAATTGCTCTGTATTCTGTCACGATACACAGTGACTTGTGGTTCCTCTGCAGCCTATGGGTAAAAACAAACTCTCCTTTATGATTAAGCAAATGGTTTCCAATTTCTGTTAATACTTAGCCAAAGTGGCTATGAAGCCTCATGTTCATTAAATGGGAATAGATTAGCGCTGTAGCGAGCTAGCTAAGTGCCACTCATAACTTTTACATTACATAGCAAGCTAGAATGCACGCAGTACCTTTCCATAATCATAATGTAACATTAGTTTGTCAGCTAGCTAATGTAGTTAGCATGCAAACATTAGCTGGCTACTCAGTTGACTGTGAATTTAAAAACCGTTTCTATTTCAAATGCAAATGTTTGTGACTCACTGACTGACTGATTATCAGTGTGTCGGAGTCAGCTCTATGCTAACATATGACAGGAATTAACATTAACGTGTTTAATGGAAATTACATTTGATTTCTATTAAATTGCATAATGCAGTTATGTGATAAACAGAATCTAAAACTCTTGGTTGCCTCATATGAAAGTTATAAAACTTGTTTCCAAACTTTTGTGTGAGATGGCAACTCATATAAGATCCTTTGTGTGTCACTTTGGTGCAGAACAGGATTCTAACTCTGGAAAGACCAAAAACTCCGTGTGTCAGACAATTATTGATATAATGTGTGTTTTAGAATAGAATCAGGAGGAAGATGCTGTGGCACTTAATTCTGCCAATTAACGTGACCACTAGCCCTCGCCTTTTCAAACTGAGCGATCACACCACCAATTACACACTGCCTTCGCTCTTGTGGGATCAAGTAGTCAATGTACAATTTAGTTTCTTCAGCTACATGCGCCTGGCTGACCAGAAGTGGTCGCTACAGAAAGATGAACTTAACCTCTTAAGGCTTAACCTCTATTATCCCCTGTGTCAATTGTTGTCTTGCCCATGCAGACCTCTGGCCCTTGCCGTTAGTGGCCTGGCTGAAGTTCAGATGTACCACCACAGGGCTCACAGACAAACTCCTTCACTGTGAGCAACCTGGAGGCCCCGAATTTCTTTTACATTGATGTGTTCATCAATTTGGTGATTTGCTTCCTTTTCTAAGATGGACAGAAGGCAGTGATGCTATCAGGTGAATCAGAGAGCATAGCAACAACAAAAAAAATCCTAGGGTCCTGAAGCTTACTGGCAAGCAATCTTATAGTGATGATACAAGTTATGTAAATTTCATGTGAAGTTTGACCTTCAAATCATTGAATGTCAATTTCAAGGTCATTAAAAAAAGTTTGCATACACTTATAAGACCTCTTGCAATACAATCCTAAGCACTGAAGCAGTTTTGGTGACACAAGTCACTGAAGATTCATCATGTCAATATTGCACTTGAAAGATCACAGATGGTTGAGTTGACGTCAGCAAATGGGCTTCATATATGGCTTTCTCTGTGTCTCTTTACAAACGTTGGTTCCATCTGTGACCATTTTGGTGATACAAGTCATTGTAATTTCACTGTCGAGTTTGACCCTCAAAGGTCACTGACAGTCAAATTGAATGTCACCAAATTAAAGTTCATATGTGACTTCTGTAACACAAACCTGGGCTCCATCTGTGACCATTTTAGCAATACAAGTCAGTGTAATTGTATCATGTCAAGTTTGATCTCCAAAGTTCACCAACAGTTAAGTCGAATGTCACCAAATGAAAGTTCATGTACAAAAGTAAGACTTCCTTCAAATCTGTGATACAAACTTAGGCTCTGTCTTTATCCTTTAAAAATGATAGGATTTCAGTGATGTTGATAGGTTTTCAATTTAGTGAGTGCCCCACCACCACAGGTGGTGATTTGAGTGGGTCCCTGGGAAATTCAATGAGTCCCCAATGAAAAATAAAAATCTTTCTATTTCTTATATGCTTCTATTTCTTAAATTGTAGCGTTAAACTCCTTTAATGGTGGTATGGTATGATATGGTTATAATTAACGGATATATTCATGTATGTTCAAAATGTATCTGAAATTAAACAAACAGTGGCGGCTGGTGAACTGGCGATAAGGGAAGCTCAAACCCATCCCTTTAAATTAATGATTGGTCATGACCTGTTTTCAATCATTCATTTAAATTACATGACAGAAACTCCGAAAACTCTCAACATTATCAGTTATCATTATCAGTCAGTTTTTATTAATAACGCATCCCTGTCAGCTCTTAGGCATTCGGTGCCAGTTTTGAGTGGCATATTACAGGGGCGGATCCAGGAATTTTGCATAAGTGGGGGGCGCAGCCCCTATACAATCGCCAAAGGCGTGAGGCCTCGAGGGTTGTCTGGGGGCCCTCCCCCCAAAAAATTTGAAAATGAAAGTGCCAAATAGGTGTTTTCCTAGCATCTGGGAAGAAAATTCAAGATTTTAAAGTTAACTGAAAAAAGCATTTTTTCATGAACAATTATCTCTATTTAAGGTATAAGTTTGCACTTGACTCTGCAAAGACAATCGAAACAAAGAGACTTAGGTCCTATTTCGATAAAAATGGACGAACTGTGAAAATTATCAAAGCATCCATCAGGATATATCATGGATTAAACATTTAAAACTCAACAATAAAGTTTTTTTCTTTCATGGAGATTTAATGGTATTTAATTCACTTTTAAGTGAATTTCCTAATACAAACCTACACTCTATCTGTAACAATAGATCGAAGTCATTGAAATTTCACTGTAAATTTTGGCAATTGAAGCTCACTGAAGGTCAAGTTCAAGGTCACCAAACGAAATTTCATATATTCCTTTATGCCCAAAATACAAACCTAACCTATATCTGTTATTGTTTTGGTAATAAAAGTCATTGAAAATTCACTTTGTGAAGTTTGACCTTCGAAGGTCACTGAGGGTCAAATGCAAGGCCACCAAAGTAAAGTTCATATATGACTTCCTGTACCCAATCTTCAATATTTTCAAGTCTAGAAGCCTTTGAAAATTTTAACATTTTGCTTGACCTCAAGTTTGACCTTTCAGGGTCATCTGAGGTCAACTTTAACATGGGCAAAATAAGAGTCATATATGACTTTCTATATGTCAATAACACAAACTTAATCTCTATCTGCAACCATTTGGCCTCCACAGGCCATCTTGCATATTCTCTATAGGATCGGGTTTAAGTACAGCGCCACCACTAGACCCACTTCCGTCGATTCAATTAAAATGGCGCTCGCACTGTACATTGACGGTACAAAGGAAAGTTGATTGCCTGATTTAGAAAAAAAATGTATCGTGCAGTTTTTTAGAAAAATTTTTTTAAAGTTTCTCAGTCCTATCTTTAACATTGGGGCCAAAATTTCAAGGCCCCATAAAACGGACGAAAACGATTCAATCAAAAAAAAAAAATTGTCTAGAGATATGGTTTAGTAGTATGTTATGGCAAATTTACACCAAAATTCATCAGGCCAAAAAAAGATCAAAAATGTTCCAGACGACGGACAATGGACGTCACACCACAATTGCATCTCGGCCGTTGGGGGTTGGTAAGCTAAAAATACCAATGTGCATAATAGCACACTCCCAGCCCCCTCACAAATGGAAGCAGGACATCTGGAAAATGTATGGCAAAGCAACATCACTGAGGTAGCTGCAATTTATTGCTGAGTTATACCAGGAACAATTCTTTTCTTCAGTCCATATTGCAGATAAAGGAGTGTTCCTGGTTTTGCCCATGGCAGTGCTGGCTTATTAAGCAATTCTGCTTTGTGATGCCGGCTCTGGACAGTCTCCTCAAGCTGAAGAGCTTTGTTTGATCTGCCAGGGGGCCAGACAGTCTGCTAATTTTAATAATGTTTCAGTACCAGCGGTTCAATTTGGTCACTGACTGGCGAAACAGTCCAAAGTCATCACACTCAGTCTTCATTATACTTATTGAAATGCTGCACTCATACATTCAGACGCTAATTCCTGCCATAGCTTTGACACCTCAGCTCACGACTATAAATGCTTCAGAATTAGGGTGCATCCGATTTATGTTACATGGGCAACCTTTTCTCTTAACCCTCCTCTTTTCCTTAACCTTGCTGATTAATTTTCGTTCAATATCATGAGCTCAACTGCAATTGGTAATGACATGACTGGTCCAACAGGACAAATACAACAAATTATGTATCTAATTGCAATAGCTGCAAAGAATGGTTGTCCATAATCAATTAGTCCTTTCTGCAAAGATTGGCCCAATGTCTCCTTGCTGGAAAAAAAGTGACAAATGAGCTAATTGCCTCCTTTTCCTCATAAAATAGAAAGCTCAGTTGCCTCTAGTCATGGCACCCAGCCAAAGCATTTCCCGCTCATGTCCGTGATCAAGGAAGGTTCCTCACCATTTACAGAATTCGGATGCACCCTTCAACTGCATCTGAGTAATACACAGGGCTTTGGTGAGACTATAACAATGGGGTGCATCAAAGGCAGTCTCCCCTGCAGCTTATACTTCACCTAAGTTATGTGTTCCAGCAAGGGCAAGGAAAAGAGCGGAAAGGAAAAAGAGAATTTGGATGCAGCTATGGTGTCCAGTATTTAGTTCTTAACTTCTGTTTTGTAAGTTTATATCTTACCCGCACAAAATACCCATCAAATTGGATGCTTACTTTACAAGGACGGTGGATATGACTCAGGAGCACGTACCGCCAATTGCTTCTCCACTCTTTGCCTCTTTGGTGGTCAGTGAGGGTCTTCTTTTTAGCTCTATGCAAGTCCTGGATTGGCGCCTTTGTGTGGACAAGCAAATTTCCTCCGGGGACCTCTCGGTCACCTGAACCTTCTCGCAGTCCACCACCAGAGTCATGTTGTTGGGTCCCTTAATGGCGGTGGTGGGGGCAGCACCCGCACTTATACTTAATCCTCCCATGCCCACTCCAGAACACGAGTGGACCTCCCCCTCCTGGCCCTCCGCCCCCTTAGAAGAGGACCTGGTGACCTGTCCCACCTGCCCACCATTAGTCTGAGAGCGGACATTGGCAATAGCGACCTTGCTGCTCTCGCCGCTGCTGCCCTGGTGGCTGTAGACCTTGTAGCGTATCATGAGAATTATGATGAAAACGAGGACGGATGCCACAATGATGCCTCCGATGATGATGATCATGGTGCCGCCCAGGAACTGGCTGTGGAGTGACTGGCACTGGCTGTATTCTGTCTCGGTGACAAACTGCACGCAGCCCACCTGCCGGGTGGCGGTAAGTGACGTGATCCCGTCATCGTAGACCGCTAGGACACAGAGGTCATACTCTCGGCCCGAAACCAGATCCCTCACTAGGAAGTCCTGACTGGTGGACGGGATCATTCTGAAAATCAGGAATAACAAGACATGGTCACATGCCAATGAATGAGGACTATCAATCTATCAAAGCTATAAAATATGAGCTAAAAAGAGGGAATCACAAACCAAGAGAAATAGGAAAAAAGAAAAAAGCTGGGCCACTCCAGTGTCAGAGTTTCCATGACGCTCTAACAGCACAAACAGGGACTGGACAATACACAGCAGAGTCTGTCAGTATTTAGGCTGTTACAAAATACTCTTGGTCAGTGGCATTGCTGGAAGATTCTGAACAGCAAAGCCCATAACTATTCAGACAGTGAGACATATCCAAAGGGTGGGAAAACTTCACGTGGATGTAAAGGCCCTCAGTGGATTATATCATGTACGAAGGAATTATGGCCCTTTAATTTTGAGCCACTGATAAAATACTTCCAGTCTTACGTCAATGTAAGTTTTTATCCTCCAGCAATAGTACTGACTAAACTTAAAGCCACGGCAAGTGCCTGATGTTAAAAAACAAAGATACAGGCGACCACGCAACCAGTTACTTTCAAATGCACATCTCTTGTTTGTGCTGAGCTCTTCTGTGGTATTCAGAGGCCACATAATTTGATTTCAGAGGTGCACGGCTGCTATAGGAGCATTGGATACGCATCTCAATTGGACAAAGGAGGGTGAAACAGCAAGTAAATTAGAGGGACAATAATAAAGTGGAATAGAATAACTATTGGGGAAGTTAATTAGACCGCTGAAGAAAGACCCTCTCAAATTGGCATGCTAATGTCACTGGAGAAAACAAAGCTCTGCACATATGGTTGAGATTCAAATCTGGAGAAAGCCACAGAATTAAGACATTTCTTTTTGTTTTCAACGATGTAATGAGCCCAATGAACTTTTTCCTCAGCTTTGGCAAGGTTTTATTAACAAGGCAATGACTTTGTCAATGATTGGTCAAAAAAAATTATCAAGACCAATTTTTTTGGGTTTTCAAGTTTTGAATCTGTAAATCTAGCCCTGTAGGTTTCAAATATCCATGACATCATGGTAATTTTATATTCACTGTAACTAATTGTTATTTCGCAGTCATGGCATTGTTAAGACATAATTTAATACTTCAGCACAATCTGTGCCTAAGTCCCACTCACATCTGTGATAAGGCTGACACACACTGACTGAGTGGTGGGAGGGCGGTGCATTTGGAATTTGCTATAGATTCTGAACTTTCAAGTCTGAAGTAGAATACATCCAGGAAATCGGACCATAAAAAACAAGGATAAAAAAACCTCTTGGGCATCAATTCTCGAAAATTGCAATATTAGTGTTGGATGTTTAGCGGGTGCATACCGCTGAATAGTCCTGAAGCACATACTTTCCAGTGATGATGACCCATGGGATTGGTTAGAAACGGAGGCTGTACTGCCACCATTAAATTGACATGGCAACCCAACCACGGCTTGTTTGTTGAATTTCTCATTTAATGATGCAGAGGGAGCAGTCACTTTAACAAGTACATTTTTTCTTTCTTAGTTTTCCAATTTACTTTCTCAAACCCTTAAATTTAGGTTCACACAAAATCTTTTGAATAGCAATATGCTTCAATAAAAAGTTAAAAGTTGTCATCATATAAATACCATTTTGATATGGACAGGTTTCGAGCAATGGTTGGTGCTTGCCATCTAAAATATACACAAAAAAATAGGAAAAAGTCCATTTTGTTTTCTATTATTGTGCCACGGCACTCAAAAAATTTTGAAATAAAAACTATATACACTTTGCCCTCCCTTCTCCCTAAGAACAGCCTCAATTCTTCATAATATGTATTCCACAAGGTTTTAGAATTACTCTATTGAGATTCTGGTTCTTGCACAAATGAGGCTGCTTGTATATGAATACATCCAGTTTATTCAATGTTATATAAATCAGAGAAAATTGCTTTTAAACTCATGTAAGCATCAAAATAATATTATTACAAGCAAAGTAAAACTGCGGCTTGTAAGTGTGAAACTTGTACATTATTCATATGAAGATTGAATCAGTGCTTTAATGAACTAAATAAGACCTTGCATAGCAGATAAAGAAAATGATCGCTTTTGTGTCTGAAGCTAATTTTTAATATTGGTGTTTTACACTTGTAATGGTTATTTCGGAAATGGAATTGATAGTCTCGACAGCTCAATCAAATTCGATACTTTTCTGCAGCATTTCCTTCACTGCCATTACAGCTATCGGATCTGAGTTTTTCGTTGTTCGGATTGTGGCGAATTTTCAAGCCAGGCTAGTGAATGCTGTTATAGCAACTTGCATCCGTTATCAGACAGAACAACTTCGCAGGATGCTGTAGTATGATGGAGGCACAACTATGGTAATAATGTTAACACTGCAGTAGTGAAGACTCAACCCTGAAAATCTTAATACGCTCACATTTTTTCGCCGTAACCTGGCCTGAAAATCTGAGAAATAATTGGTACCTTTTGGTAAAAAAAAAAAATAGTGTCAAAGGGAAAAAAATAATCTTACAGACAAAAAGTTCCAACTCAAGATTCATTCTTTATTGTTCAACTAGAAGCACGGTTAGATATGTTTTTATAAAGCATCATCCCTCCTAATTTCCTTGAAGCAAATGGGAAACGTGTAGTTTTTATTGATTTTCAAAAGGACATGAAATAATTCCCATTTAACGAAAAGCTGGTTTAATCATCTTGTTAGATACTTATGCGCAATAACGCTTCAGTTCAAACACCACCCCCAAACCCCCCCCCCCATTTTCATTTTTAAAAGGGTTATTGTAAATTAAAAATAATAACTGTGCATTGAAAAACCAAAATCTCTACCTTGATACCAAAATATTTTCTTATTTTGTAATCAAAATTTAATTGTGGGGAAGAAAATAACACCAATGGTAAGAGAAAAGAAGAATAGAGAGAAAAGACAAAAATGAAAAGGAAAGAGGGGCAGCACATCAGCAGGAATTTGGAAGACTCAGGGGTGATCTGATTGAGGTCTTCAAATATGTTAAAGGGATTAACAAAGTGAATTATGTTGGATTCCTTCGGCCAAGTTTTGTTAGTAGAACTTGGGGTCACAAATGGAAGTTGACCAAAGGTAAATTTAGCACTGATATTCGGAAATATTTTTTCACCCAAAGAGTAATTTCAATGTGGAATAGCTTGTCTGACCATATTGGTGAGGCAGAAACCTTAGGAATTTTCAAGAGCAGTCTTGACTGAAAGCTAGATACCATTGAGTCATTCAGTATCTGAAGTGATATATTCACAACAGTAAAAAGAAACTGGCAAGCCTAGTTAGGCTGAACGGCCTGTTCTCGCCACTCATGTTATGTTATGTTATAATGTCACATAAACAGATTGTATTAGTTCAAAATTTACTGTCAAAATAGTCTGTGACAGATCATCAGCTGAGCATAAAAACTGTACGTAGAGAATCGCCCGTCAAATCTGATTGAAATGGCTTAAGCACTTTACAGACTTCAACCCAAAACAAGGTTAAAAATTTTTTTTCCCCCGTGGGTTGTACCTCTACTGTGCCTGCAAAAACTTTAACACCACCAACTTCATCTGCTGCTCAATCCAGAGTGCCATGAAATGATATGGTCAGCTCATCCCAGCAAAGCACTTGAACAAAAAACCCCTAAATTGGTTGACCCCATGGGGGTTGAAAGGGTCCTGAATCTCAACTATGCGCTTGTGTCACTGCAACAACAAGACTGTCTAGTGATACTGAATTTCTCAGTTCGGCTGTCATAAAGAAGACGACTGGCTTTTTGGGGGAAAGGATTATGTGTCATACAAGTGCAATCCCAGGTGTTAAGGACCTTTCAATTTAAAATGCTTTAAGTGGATTGTCTCCTCTCGATAATATCTCTGCAGCAATAGATCACATAGATACATTTCAAACTTTATAAGAAGTGAAGCCAAAATGCTGTTTTTAATGCATTTGACATGCTTGTTCCTTGCTATCCGACAGAAAGTGGTAGACTTAAGGATGAGTCATTCACCATGACTTACAGAAGAACACTCATTTTACATCGATTCGTGCTTACATTATTTGGATGACAGCTCAGTTGAATACTAGAGTATCAACATTAGTCAGATGACAAGTAACATAACAAATTGAGTGTTAAAATAACACGCAGTAAGTCTGATCGTATTATAAACAGATCCATTTTTCATAATAAGAGCTCAGTCATGGTGTTCTCACTGCATAAGGCAAATACACACAAGAGCAATATAGCTGGCTTTAAAGGAGCTGTGTCACGATTACTGCACACGCTCACAACTTTTAATGGAGCGTATCTGCTCAACTGCAAGTCAAAATCTACTTCCATTCATGCTTATCCGTCGTTTTGCATCGTATTTATATATTGCACTTACTTGGGCATTATGCTTTTTATACTTAAGAGTTTTCTTTGGAAATTAGAACATTCAATCACTACTTCATCGCTTTAGCCAGCTTCAAGCACAAAGTGGTTATTTTTTTCACCAAATTGCATTGTTGAATGCCAAATCGCAAGTGCCGACCATTAAACACTGGCTATAATGAAATGGAGCTTTAGCTGAGTTGAGGTTGGGGGTCACTGGGTATGGGGGCACGGATGTGGTGCCTGGAAAGCTAAAAACGTCCTGATCTCTTACTGTTCTCATTTCATTTTTCACAATATCAAACGAGACATTGAGAACTTTCTCATTTAATCTGTTATGTGATGTGAGCATGCTGAGAAAACCATCTCTGTTATAATTAGTCCCAAAAGACTGCTTTGTTGATTGTTCTGTGTGGGAGAATGCAAGAAAAAAATATTAACAAACAGAAGAGTAAACAACGGCCTGCACTGAAATCATCTTCCTGTCCCACGCACAGCCGGGGTAAGTTCCAGACTCACTATATCATCAGCTGGGATGCCATTTATTATTGTGAACAGGGCTTTGCTTTATCACCTTAATTAAGCGTAAGTATTTAACTGGAGATGATGGCGTTTGGGGGAAAAAAAAAGTCTTGCCACCTCATAATTAATCCCTAATCCCATTCAAACACAGGGAAATGACAGCATCTTGGACGAACGCAGAGCCTCTTTAAAGTTTGTTCTATGAATTCATTTTAGCCCGTTTTTCACCTAAATCAAACATGTTATGACAGTGTCCACAGACATATGGCAAACTGGATGAGAATAGATCTACGTCTCTCTTAGTCGTTAGCTCAAGCCTTTATTTTTCGTTGTTTGTTTGTTTGTGTTTTCATTCAAATAGAACAGCTAACACCTTGAATAAGTACTGGAAACCGAGGTGAGGAGTGAGGAGGGGGTGTCCATTAATTCAGGAAACATTTAATAACTGTGTGAATTGAGAATACTTTTCTCTTCCCTCCTGTACTGAGGGAGCGATGGTAATATGACATGATGTTGCTAATACATGAAAGGTAATAGGGAAATGCATAAGGAATATCATGCTGAAGGAAAAAGCAGGAAAACAGACAGTGAATGCAATGGTAGTCACTCTTGATCTCAACCACAGCTGTGGTACGGTTTTCCCCCTAAAAACTGCAGAAAATGTGACACCTGCCAACAAAGAGAGCCGGCCACAGCATGAAAATCTGCTGTCGAGTGTGTCAACCGAGACACAGCGGATAAAGGTAAAACAGTTCACAGTTTTATATCAACAACCCGCCAGGTACATTACAATATAAATCCCCTACTCCCCTAGCTTTAATGACATCAGGACAAAGAGAATCCTGACGGGAATGGAACGTTTTCACACTCTCACATTTCTCACAGTATGACAACAAAATGGCAGAAGGAATTTGATTTGCACTGCTATGAAAGTGCTATCTCTCGGCAGTTTTCATTCCCCATTTTTATTTATTTATCCTTTGCAGCAGCCAGTCATTTTTGAAGGATCTTTCCAATTAGGAACAAGCACTTATTTTCCCATATTCCCATATGAATCCTGTCTCTCCATCCTCTCCCTCTGCCACCCTGCATAGTCATGGACATATACCATACTATCAGGAAGAAAGTTACAGTGGAAGAACATTTTCTTGCTTTAATAGAAAACTCTCCAAAATATACCCTGAAAGTTACAAGACGTTTTTGCATTAAGTAACTTTGACAAATAAAACGGTACAAATGAAACATTGAACAGTACATTTTTGTCTTAGATTACAGGCATCTTGTGCAGGAAGACCGCAGGTTTGAGTAACCGGTAGAGACGTGGTAAAACAGCTCCAGCGCAGATTTGTAGGAATCAATAAATTTGATTCCACTTCACTCGAACAAACCACCCAGAAGTTAATTTGTCAAAATTCAAAAAGAATTTGTCAAATAATTCATTCATGCAGAAGAAAGTCTAAGAAGGCATGAGATATAAAGTGAAACTTTCTAAACAAAACTGCTAAGGTGGAAAGAAATGGAGCAAAAATAAGATGGGCTTCTGGAAGGACTCTGTGAAAGAACGCTGATGTTAGATAATCAGATACAGCCACACCTGTACAAGCCAAAGTAAATAATTCACACTGGGAAACAAGCAAAAAGAAAAAACTGAAGCGCAACAAATTGTTCCAATTCATTATTTGTGTGAAACTACAACAAATTTAACAGTAATCCAAGGAAATCTCAACAAACCGACCCGCAGCCATCACAGTTTGTTAATCTCAAACAAGACTTGATTTAACTCCGATTCAGCCCTCCTATCTCAGACATTACAAATGAGCATTTCATTATGAACAATCCACACATGGCTAACATTTTGTTAATCGACCAAAAAATACATGACCTGGTGATTTAGGCTCAGTGTACTGCAAAATTTCCCCATTAGCCATCATTCTGTGAGCATCAGACACGTATCAAGCATGTATTCACGCGCGTCCTTTATGGTCTGAGAATTGACGTGAGTTACTTTTGCCTTGTATCATTTCTTCACAGAACATAAATTGCATAATCATATTTTATCGTCCTCCTTCGTTGTCGCAAAAGCTTGCAAGATTTCAGGAAGGCACTTTACACGCATCTGTTCTGTGAGACACATACTGATAGGAAGAGGATTAGCATTCCATGGCTGAGCGTGTGCAGCTCGCGAGAAGAAACAGTGAGGGCACCCTGGCACCAGAGAGACCTCTCCCACCTGGGCAGCACCTCACTAACAGGCCCTCTCTCCTGAGCATGCAACCCAGGGGGCACTTGGTAATTTGACTAATGCAACTTGTCACTGGCTCAGAGAGTTGTCTTTGTTATAAAGAATTATTTAAGATGTTCTTCGCAAGACCGGGCCATAATCATCCAGCTGTTTGAAAAGAAAAGCTCCACTAATCTAAAACTGAACTGATGAAAGCCTAATTTGAATCCTGTAAGCTTATATGAACATTGAGCAATCATAGCAACCCCAGTTGGATCCTTGTAGCAATCTTGACAGCGGGGTTCAGCTACGCACTCGAAGATGATCTATGTTCTAATATAGCCTCAGCTACTTCAGCACATTCCAGGCATGATTTAGAACACTGAACTCTGATTTCCAAGATAATTCATTGGGAGTAATCTCATTGCCACCCAGAGATGAACATTAAGGTATTTTGGCCTGTTGGCATAAACAACCCCCTGATATACCAGCAGGTTTCCAAAGAACACTGCATAAGTAAACAAATTCCCCAATATTAATTTACCACTCAGTCCAAATACTTCTCAAATCGTATTTTTCAACAGGAAACACAAAATCAATTTCATGCTCCAAATATGGTAGATAAGTGCATTAGACTGTATTCTGAGGTGAGTTGGCCAAACAATTTCAAAGAACAGGCACAAATCTTGATAAATATCCCACAAAAAATAGACACACTGCTTATCCCAATCTCATGTTATTCCTGAATTTCATTTCGATGTGTGTCTATATTTATGGCATTTAATCAACCAATTTGATCACTAGCCCAATTACTTGCCTTCTGGTCACTGCTATAAATTTCAGTGCCATGCTGTGGCAGTATCAGGTGGCTCAGCAAGTTGATAATAACCATTTGGTATATCCCTTATTCCACCCATTATAGACAAAACAATATTCCAAAGAAATTTCTCACAAAATACTGATGTTTCATAAAAATTAAAATATATATGACTGCACACCAAACCAAGCAAATAGAAAGCATTCATATAATTACAGGTGTTTGACAACAGAATCCCACTTTGATTCTGTTGAACATTTGAACTGTTCAAATTAGAGTTCTTACCCATAACAAAATAAAACCAAAAACTGTGCCCACTGAATGCCACACCCTGAACTAATACAAATTAAGAGTTCTTATCTGCAGCAAAATTAGGCCAAAAACTGGGCCTACAAAATGCCGCACCATAAGCTGATACGAATTGAGCCCCTAAGAGCAAGAGAGGTCCATCTCCTTTTCTTTTTATCCATTCTCAAGTTTGGACCTCTATGGCACTTTGCATTTTATGCATTCTTGAAGCGAGGAACACATGCCCCTGATATCGTATAATACTTGAGCTACACAGGGTTAATCCATTTCTGCACTAAACAGATTGACCAATTAGAACTTAAAAAAGACAAATATGAAGTTAGGCCATGTTCGTTGTCAAGGGCTCAATTAGAGTTCTTACTTGTAGCAAACTAAAGCGAAAAGCTAGGCCCACTGAACATCAAACCCTGAAGTAAAACCAAATGGGGTTCTTACCCACGGCAAAATAAAGCATTAAAACAACGGCAGAGAAATCTCATCCCACCAAAGCGCGCTCCGCCTTTTTTCGACTGCAGTGGGGCTGTCTGTTGTCACAAGCGGATGCAGCCAATCAAGCAGGTGGAATGGAGCATCCTTTTGCCAATCAAAACAGCCTGAATTTAATCAATATTTTTCCCTAATTTGAGTCAAAATTCAATTAATTCATCTTCCTCACAAACTCAGCGTGGATAGGAACAGATTTGCTAATGACCAGTGAATGTGGAAAAACGCATTAGGGATTTCATCCCTCAAATATCTGACTACTGTTTAGGATTGCTGGGAGAGCTGGAGACATGCAGGAATACAGACAGGGTAGGCCATAGTTGGATTGGTAATTATTATTCAGACTTAACCTCTTAAGCCTGAACGCCCCAGGCACCAAGGCAATCAATAAACATCATAAATAAGGCATGTTTCTTGGAATAGCAACATTGTCATCTGGCATATCAACTTCACGGGAAGAAACAAGGCGAGAAGCTCATGATGACCATTTTACCTGAACTGAACACATTTGAACACCAAGCAAGTAAATAAGCATGCAGCAAAACATCAGGTAAAAGGATATCAGCGCTCGATTGCTAGCATTTCTACGGAAATTATGGTAGGCATACAAATGATACATAAACTGATAGAGGAAAATTCACGGAATTCAACAATATAAGCCTTGTCATTTTAAACCGACACCACGCTCATAGAATAGCAGGCATACACTTTACATTCCACAGTGCAGAGCAAAAAATTGTTTTTAACCTGTGATATTGTGTGATAAAAAAACTGTGTTTGAGGGTAAATCTGCGCTGGCTATCGTTAGTCCAATGTGTCCGTGTTTATTGAAACTACAACTTCCAGTCTCCATGCATGTTTTTTCCATGGCATTCCTTCCAATGAGGACAAGCCCTGATCATTCAGCCCCTTGCGCACGTGTATTTCTTCTCTGTGATTAGTTTGTGATCCCATAAATTTGACACAAGATGTGGCCATTTGATTCTATGAGCTCTGACATTTCCAACAAGCCCTTAACCACCATAATTGCACCAACCTAGCCTGAGACAAGGCCTTGTAATCCCAGTGCATCTAATTGAGAGTCTCCTCTCCAAAGCAGTCTCAACAAAAAATTGCATACATGGACTGTGAACTGTCTTGTTACACACGAACTGTTGCGTGCACTCGGAGCACGGTTTGACCTGTGTACTGTTACATCCTGCAAAATCACGCACAATCGGTTGACAGAACAAGTTTTTCGTGAATCTCATGCAACGGAGGGGAGAGTGGTGAGGAAAGGGACAGATAATGAGCTTCTTATTGGGCCAGAAAAAATATTTGCTCAACAAAAACCAGAAAATAACAGCAAGTTGGCAGTGAACTGTATGGGGAAAAGAGACCTACGAATGATGACTCTCCCATTGCAAGGGGTCATCTTGCAGAAGAAAAGTGCCCATAATATTGTTTAGTCAAAGCTTTAAGACTTTCAACATACGCTGTTGTTAACCTTTATTACAAACCACTAGCTGCACACAACACTATTGCTTTACAAGTGTTTACAAAATACAAATAGTTTGGCAAGCTCAGTCCCTGAACATGATGGTTAGGGTTCCAAAACTTTGAATCTGAAGAAACGGGTGAGTTGCACCCCTCAAAAAAACAGTACACTGCCATTTTGTAGCCAAGGTCAGAGGCAATAAAGTGCATGCTGCAAGGGATGCAACTGCATCAGACATATTCAAGGACCTGCTAAAACAGACACTCACTGTGGGACTCCCTGCTCCTTGAGTCTGTAAAGTAACAAATGCCTTGTGCAGCAACTAAACTAAGCAAAGAATGTGAAACTAAGCACAGAATATCAGTAAAACATGAAGACTTAAAAGCTTATTTGGAAAACTGCACAATGCTCACAGGCATATTTGAGGACATTTAACAAGCATTGAAGCCCATCAAATTGCTCATTTGTTCATTTTGATCCCTGAAAACACATTTACTCATATTTCAATTTAGCTCTCAATTTAATGTATAATGCAGACGAACCAGAAGAAAATTTAGCAGTGCCACACAGTGCAAGAATCATAACAGCATATTACTCATACCAACATCAGCATGCTCTTTTATTCTGCAATTATTTAACTGAAATGTATGGTTGTTACTTAATGGACAAAATACATTTCAGTGTCAATAAATAAACACAAAATAGTTGTTGGAACGATAAGATGAAAAAAGGACAAGAGTATTAGGACATCCAACCTGATGTGGCACAAATTTCCAAATCACCAATTGGCCATTAATACAGAATGCGTGATCGGTCGAATCAAGCATGCATTCATAAATTTATCTCAGGTGGTTATGGAAACAGCTTCAGTTGATTGTAATGAATGTACATTTTCACACGTGAAAGGATGGACGCATGGTCGTACACACATATGCACACAAATACGTACATGCTCACCCACACACACACACATGCACGGATACATGCACATGGACACATGCGAAGTTGTCCAATTAAAACTCACCAACACTTAAGTAACTTGGTCGATCCAGTAAAAGGTTTTCATAGTGTTAATATTAATGATATAATCCCTGCCCTCTTCAGAGATCTCCTTATTAATTGTGGCTTCCTTGCCTCTCAATCTTGCAGTACGCTGAGGGCAAAAGAAGCTGGGAAAGCACTTTCCAAATACTCCTATTTCTGAAAGTGAAGCTGGCCAGACAGTAAGTTAAGCCATGTGTATATTGGAGGTAATTAAGACTAACAGACAGGGCAGAAGCTTGTAGTTTCTGGACCAAGTTCAAAATCCTAATCTCTCGCAATATCTTGGCTTGGTAGGTTTAAATGAAACCTTGGCTCTCTATAACAGCCACAAGGACCTCACAGACAGCCACACTGTAATCTGTATGACAAATTGAGTGCTGCCTTTGTGTGTGTGTGTGTGTGTGTGCACGTGTGAGTGTAGTCGGTGCATACCAACCCTTGCAATACCAGATTTATATCATTGTTGTCATTTTGTTTGTTTTGTTTAGTAATGTTTTGTTTGTATCTAGTGTTTATTGGAGTATTTTCCATCATTCTGTTTATTCAATTTGGTGTCCTTTGTATTTCCGTGTCCCTTCCTTCTTGCCCTCTCCGCTCGGTTTTCTTGATTGTTGCCCATTTGTAGCTACGCCCTCTGGTGCTTTGTTCCCCTGCGTCACCTCTGTTTCAGTTTCCTGATTGGTTGTTTGCCTGGCTCCTCACCTGTCCACAGCTCTGTGAATAATTATTTTATTTTGAGATTTTTTCCCTGTATTCATTATCTTTGGTGTCCTTCTTTTCTATTACTCTCCCCATCAGCTTTTCCCACTGTTAGTTAATTGTCAGTTCATTGTCCAGTTCATAGCCACACTCTCTTTCCCACTTCTGTGTTCCACACACCTGTTTTCAGTTTGCTTCTTTTTGTTTTCTCCCCTTTATAGTGCTTCAGTTTGCCTTTATTCCTCATGAGTTTGTTGCCTTTCCCTGTGACTTACGAGCAGGCTTGGGGAGTAATGGAAGACATGTAATGGTGATGATTAGGATACAAATAAATGTAACTGTATTCCGTTAGGGTTTCACACAAAAAAGATGTAATTAAAGTACAGTTACAATCTGCAAAATAGGGGGATTACTGGATTACGATTGTATATTAGTCTGTAATCAAGAATAACAAAACGAAGAACAAGAAGAAAAGGAGGTCTAGATCGAGGTAAAAGCGCATGAAAATCACAGCACTTTACGAGAGTCACAGCACTCCCCCAGAACCCGACTGCAATTGTCAGTTGTTAACTTGTCAACCATGGCATCCAGCTCTGTGGGTAAAAATGCGTTCAATGGGTGGAAATTTTAAGGATCATGTATCAATGTTTTCACCATTAGCTACGTAGCGTTAGGCTCAAAAGCATCACTACTTCCACTGAGGAGTCCCCACTTTTCTGACAGCCCAATAGTCTGTGATGTGCCTACCGTCAGTGCGTAAGTAGTAAATAATGAAATAAAGATGCAACAAACCAATTTAGTTATGCTCTGCAGATTAAGAAGTTTATTTGCTTCATCTTTCTGGAACCTTTTTTGAGTAATTGCTTTCAGAGGGCGATAATAGTAATATTTTCTGTACTCGCTGCTTTTTCCTTTCAGTTTTTTTACTTCCTTCATATGGAAAAATTGTGACTATCCACTACTCAGTCTTGGGTACTTGTAGTTACACTTTAATTCCAAAAGATGGCAGTCTAAGGCCATAAATCATGAAGCTACGATTTTGTAAGTTCTTTAATGCCAATAGCTTCCATTTTTTTCGGATATGGTATATATGGCACGCCTTAATATCAGTCTTTGCATCAGTACAATGATGCTCGATTTCGTTAGTCCTAGAATATATAAAAAGGTCATCTATCTATCAGGGCTGGTGCCAGAACTGAAGATTGATGCAAAGATACATCCTCGCTAGTTCCCAGTCTGATTCCTTTATTAACACGTTTTCCGATCATAGTAATAATCAAGTGAATAACGCATTTGTTTCCTGCTAAAATACAGTGAGTAGAGGATATTTTTGATACTTAAAAGTGACATAGTTCTATTGTTTTACGAAATACACAAGTATGTATAAAGCACATATAAGTTACTTCATTGTAATTTATTTTCTCTTGTTTGTCTTTGTTCATTTTTGGAATTAAAGTAATCCAAAAGTAATCAGCTACATTACTTCTTTCGAGTCCTATTTGAATTACCTTACCGATTACATTTATTTAATTTATTTTTATTTTATTTATTTTAATTGGAAACTTTATAGAAATACATTTTTAAAGTAACCATCCCGGGCCTGCTTACGAGCCTTTGTATTTCCCAGTGTTTTCTGTGGTTCTGATTATTTTTGTTTTACAGTTTTTGAGTTTGCTAATCCCCTTGGTTATGGTTCTCTCCTGGTTTTGTCTTTTGCTTATTTTGTGACCTCAATTTGGATTCATTTGTGCTTCTAGTTGCCTGCCTGTTACTGCCCTGGAGTGCCTAATCCTGATTTTGCCCACAATAAATCAGTTTTTGCCAGCTTGCTCCAGTCAGTGCTTGAGTGTACAACAAACTCTTGAGTCCTTACAGAACAAACTCACCAAGAAGTACTCGGCTCAGGACCAGCAAGAGTATGGATCTCATGTACATGGCCTTTGAAATGGAACTGCGGAGTCCAGAGTACACCCTGAGACGTCTTCAGGAGTACTGGAGGAGAGCTACCACTCAGAGAGACAGAGCACTGACTATCGGCTAATGGGGGCGGTGGATTCTCAACCTTGGCTGATAAACTCACTGCCCAGGTGGGCCTAAGCATTCCTCTATTCCTGGGATCCTCCGCCTCCTCCCCAAGCCTCCAGCCCATAGCCTAACCAAACCCAGCCAGCTGATCCGTTATCTCAGACTACATTTGAGTATGTGGGCATAACACCGGCAACTCCCGCATCTACCAACCTGGCCTGGAGTGGCCCTTGGACAGGTCCATAAAGAGCTAAGACCTGTCCGGCTGCCAGGAACGCCTACCCTCAGCACCCAAGAGCCACATGCGGCATATTCCGGCTAGGTGGGGCCTCCAACTCAATTTCCTGGTGGGGTGGGTCCTTCAGCTCTGGTTCCTGGCTGCAAGGGGGTTGTGGTCCCTTTTTCTACCCTGAGGGGCCTCCTGTACCTGCTCTGGTTCCTGTGGTGTCACTATGGGAATCTCCTGGCCTTGTGTGTCATTTGTTGCCACTCTGTTCATTGCATTTTGTTATTTTTTTTATCATGTATTTTTCCTTATTCAGTGGATTTACTTTAGTTTCCGTTTTATTTGCATGTTCTTCCCTACTTGCCCTCCCTGCTTGGTTTTTTTGTTCTGCACTTGTAGGCATATCTTCTTGTTCTGCTCCCCTGTGTCTCACCTGTTTCACTTTTCTGATTAGCTCCCTGCCTGTCTCTTGACCTGCCTTGTAATTAGCGTCAGTTTTCTGTGAATATGCTTTTGAGAATCTTTTTTTTGTATCTTTATCGTTTCAGTTCTGTGAGGTTTCCATGCGTCTTTTTCCTTTTCCCATCAAATTTCCCCCCTCTAGTAGTTATCGGTCAGTTGTCTGGTTTATTGCCACACCGTATGTCCCACGTACCTGTACTGCACACCTGTTTTCACATTAGCCTATTCCCTTGTGTAATCTGCATGACAACAGAAGACTGCAATATATGTTAACCTATTGCAGATGCTGCAGTCTTCCATTGTCGAGCAATATTGTTATCTCCTGGTTTCATCTTTTGCCCTTTTTTAATGATGTCAATTTAGATCACTCTTCTGTGTTTCTAGTTGCCAGCCTGTTAGGATCCTGGAATGCCTGACCCTGATTTTTGCCCTTTATAAATCTATTTTCGCCAGTTAACACCAGTCTGCCCTTGAGGACTAAGTCCAATCTTGACACTCTCTTTGTTCTGAGGGGGATATATCCAGGTCCCCAAACAACAGTTAGGACTAGGGATTAAGGTAAGGGCTAGGTTAAGTTTTGGGTTAGGCATGTACTGTTTTTGGTTTAGGCCATGAAATGGGGTTAGGGAATAAATGAAGTCCAAGATAACCCCAGATAACATGAAAACACAACATGTGTGTTATACTAACGCACACAGTCTCGAAGTAGCTCTGAGCCCCTATTAAAAAATACACAGTAGTGTGCAGTGATGATTATACACTTAACAAAATGAAGAAAAATCAGGAAACAAGTACTATTCAAGTATTAGTTTAATTTAATTTTGGATCATATGGGTAAAAATAAGTAAACTAATAAGAATATCGTAAAAACAAAATAATTGTCTTTTGGAGGGAAAAAAAAACCAATATCTAGTGTAGCCACCCTTTTTTTAATTGCATCATTAAATATTTCAGGCATAGTTTTCCCTTTTTTAAAATTTCCTCACTGAATCAGCCATTCCATATGGTTTAAAGTTCATTGAAAAGAGATTCTTTCAAAATTACAACAGATTTGCTCAATCGGATTAAGTTCTGGACTTTAAGCAGGCTAAGTCATAATTTATGTCACCAGATGTTTCCTTCCAACTGAGAATTCTTGCTCTACTAAAGTGAGTTTAAGGTCATTATCTTGTTGAAAATAAAATCCCCAACCAAACAGTCTCTTACCAGATGGCAATGCATGCCTCTCTTTGATACTGATTTTGATCCATGACATGTCTTTTTTTGTCCATGAGATCACCAGCTCCTTTCCTGCAGACTGAACCCTAACCCATAATATACTCAGCAACAAAAGTTTCTGTGACACCATTTATGTTATAAATGACACGCAAAGATCTCAATGCAATCAATATGTTTATTTAACAGGAGAAACACTGACTTTTCAGTGCCAACGTCACTCAAAACGAAAAATGTCATTTTCATGCGTCATGAAGCACTTGTCTGACGTCTAACCAATTGTGACCTTCACACTTCAATACCGGGTGTGACTTCCTCGTGCCATGATGCAAGCAACGCATCTCCGGCGCATGGACCGAATCAGATGTGCCAGAAATTGCTGTGGGATGTCATTCCAAATCTGACGTAGACGTTGTCGCAATTCCTGGAGTGTAGCTGGCGGGTTATCCAACCGCCGCAAACGTCAATCCATCTCGTCCCAAAGATGCTCGATTGGGAACATGTCTGGGGATCTGGCTGGCCATGGCAGGACATTGACATGTTGTTGCATCAGATACTGCTGTACAATCCTTGCAACGTGTGGTCTGGCGTTATCATGTTGCAGCGTTATTCCGGGACCATGTTGCATCAAAAACGGTACCACCAATGGCCGTAGCACTTCATCGCGATATCTTTGACCTGTCAGATTTCCATCAATAACAAGCAAATCTGTTCTGTTTCTAGCCGTGATCCCTCCCCAAATCATGACACTACCACCTCCAATACGATCAAATTCCTGAACACAGTTGTTGGCATAACGTTCTCCACGTCGACGGTATACACGTAAACGACCATCACATCGGTTAAGCATGAATCTTGATTCATCAGTGAAGAGTACAAGATCCCACTGACGTTGGATCCACCGTCGATGTTGTTGTGCCCACTGTAGACGCAGTCGTCGGTGTTGTACTGTGAGTATTGGACGTCTTGCTGGCCGACGTGGGACAATGCCAAAATGACGGAGACGGCGACGGATTGTCTGTGCAGACAGTCGCCTCAAACCAGGTATCGTTCTTGCAGTTATGGTTGCAGGTTGGAATCGATTTCGGAGATGGGTTGTTCGAATCCAGTTGTCCTGTCTGGGAGTGGTTACTCGTGGACGGCCGCTGCGAGGACGGTCTCTGACATGTCTTGTCTGCTGATGACGCTGCCATAAGTTCCAAATGGTGTTTTGGTGGACATTCAGGCGATGAGTAACTTCCCTCTGTGAGGTTCCGGATTCAATCATCCCAATGGCCCTCCACCGATCATTTTAAGACAGTCTTGGCATTTAGAGGGTAGAGTTCCTGATCCGAAATGGCTGTGTTTTCGATAAGTGATGCTTCCGTCGTTCATCAGGCACAATGTGAACATTCCAAAAATTCTCCTCTTTAATTGCCATCCACAAGCATGATTTACGCACATTTTCACGTGCAAAGTCATTTTCTCGCATTTTAATGATTTCCATTTCAATGTTGTGTTTACGTGTACTGTTTCAGTCTGATATCACCATGTATGACAATTTCATAATTGCGTTATGAAAAATAATTAACAATATTGGTGTCACAGAAACTTTTGTTGCTGAGTATATAACCATCTCCATATTCTGCTGAAGGGGATAAACTGTCTTTTTTGAAATATTCTCCGACTCTGCAGTGCACATACTGTAAATTCTGCATTTGGGTGAGAAAATTTCAAATTTTGATTCATCGGTCGAAAGGATTTGTTCCCAGTCCTTTGGTGCCCAATCCTTGAAGTTGGCAAAGTCATGTCTTTTTTAGATGTTGCCAGCTCTTGGCAGCAATGCGATCAATCAGACCATTTTCACACAGGCATCTGGAAATGTCAGATCTTGATAATTTCATCTCTTCACTTCTGCCGCTATTAATATGATCAAGGAGTTGTCATGCTGTCAACTACAAATGATCATTTATTTATTTATTTTTAACTTCTCATGCATAGATTACAAACATCAAATGCATTTATTTTCCATTTTGTACCGCTATTGCTACTAGTTTTCAGCGAATCAGTCTCTTTGAAACGCTTGATGGTGCTTCTTATAGAGCCTTGGCAGCATTTAACGACTTTACTTCAGCATGATATAAGGCCAGGATACAACTATGAATAATCTCAGGGAGGTCGCCCTGTCATGCCATCAAGTTTAACACTGTGACACCTTACACACTGGAACAACTGACCATCAGAGGTAATTTTGCAGATTAATGTTGCCTCAAACCATTTTAAACAAATTTTTTCGCACCAATAGTCATGGAATGAGTGTTCAAACATGCATTAAGACTATGCAAGAGTCAAAAAATAAAATTTGCGACACCTTTCAAATGGTATAAGAACAGATTTTGACAAGCATTTCATAATAAAACCTTGTGACAATAAACACCCACTTTAGAAGATATTTTAAAAAGTGAAAATTTAAAGTAAAAGCTTTAAAAAATTTTGGTGGTAAAATCACACGACATTTCGACGCAACTTCACGTCATTCTCAAGTGACTGAATGTTTGCGGAGCATAAAAACTGTATCCCCTTTTTAGGCATGCTAGATAAAAGAGGGGAAAATTGGCTCGAAACAACTGTGTACAGGCAGAAAACCGATACTGGCTTATTCCTTCATTACCAGAGTCATGTAGACGAGCATTACAAAGTCTGTCTTTTGAAAACCATGGTTAAGCGCGTGTATCGCCTCTCATCATACCCCTCAGCCTTTAGCGAAGAAAGCAAAAAGCTCCAATCCATGTGCATGACTTATAAAACTGTGCAACTTACAAATACAGGGTCATCTTCTTTCTTTTTGAATTATATTCACTATAAAAATTTTTATTTGAATTAATTAATTTCACTTGAATTATTTGATCATGTCATTTGTTTAGATCTAACGGCTAATACATATCACAGAACCACCCCAGCGTTAACAGAGGATCACTGAAGATGATATACCCACGCCATTTAAAATTATAAATATTTTTGGGGTGGGGAGGGGGGCATTTTAATGCCAACCTTTAAGTTACTGTTTAATAAGCATTTATATATTATCCTTCCCCCAGACAATTCAACATAAACAACATACTATATATCAACATATGTTGGTAGTGTGGTTGGTAATTAGACAAATCTTCCCTGACCCCTCCTGAAGTGGAAAGACTATTGACAAATCTTCAACTTTCCATCCTGATTCTCGTACAGTCACAACTTTACTGATGCCTCCTTCCCATTGGTTATGACGATTTTGTATGCCTCTCTGACTGCACATAGCAGCAAGGGCTTACTGATTTTGCCTAGTTAAATTCTAGCAGTTTCCAAGCACTGAGCAGAAGTCAGTTCAATCCAGCTGTCAGTCTGTTTTCTGAGCGCAGAGTTGTGGCAGGCACAGCTATGAGATTGTTCACGGGGCTTCTTTAGTTTCCCAGTTACTTGGATTGCAGTCTCTACGGTACCTGACATTAGTGGCTAATGAGGCTCTATGGCCAGGTGTCCTTGGATCGTGACAGAGTTTCATAGTGAGCGTCAGAATAGGTGTTCACATTTCCTCGTGACCGCACTGCTTTCCAAAGAATTTAAGGAGAGATAAAGCAGATTATTGTCCTTGTCTATGGTGGCTTTCATACTCTGCTCCTGTTCTGTTCTGGATTCTTACCAGCCAATATGCTGAATAGCACGGGCCCTCACTCAAGCAGTCATTGTGTTCCATATTCCCACAGACCTGAGATTAATCAATGACGTGACCATGACTCAAATACACTACACTGCCAAATGTATATAGACACTCCTTGACCTGGAGCTGCTTGTCATAGTTTGAACTCTAACTGCAAAGAAATTGAATTTTGACAATATCACACATTAACATTTGATGACTCTGTTTCAACATGATAAAGCCCCCATGCACAGATTGATGGTCATATGTAGTTTGTCAAAGATTAATGAAGAGGTACTTGATGGCTGAACATAGTGCCCGGCTCTCAACCTCATCAAACACAGCTGGGATCTGCCGGCAATCCAATCTCAAGCCTGGCCTTACTGAAAAACATCAAGGCCCAAACATGAATCATTTCTAGATTTGACCATGGGGTAAGTGAAATAATCTTACATCCATGGACAAATCTTCAAATGAGTCAAAAAATACTTCAAGTCAGTGGCAGAATTTCTTTTTCTATGAAAAATGGCAATAAATGTCTAAGTCTAAATACAGGATTAAAATGCTTGTTGTTTGAGTGTGGAGTCAATGACGATAGGACAACCAACTTGAAACAAAGTACGCCTAATCATGATGCAAGTACAGATTCAATTAAGGTTTTCTAATGAGTACATTTTAATGGGTTGTAGCACTAAAGGTAATTCATATGCTAGACTGGGTAATCAGTAAATATTATGACTTCCCCTAAGGTGGTGGAGCTGTAGTAAATGTCATACATAACCTTTGTAACAGCCAATAAAGATAGGAATGCCCCACAAAGACCGGAAGTGATTCAAGGCAGTTACAATGTCTTTACCCACAGCAAGAGAGTGCTCAGAGACCAATTTGTCATAGGTACAAACAGTGATATTGATATTCATTTAAGATTTTAGAGGGGACAAATATTCAAAATTTCTTACCTTATCTCTGCTGAAGTCAATCATCAGTCTTTACTCAATTGAGCTTTTTCACCTAGCCTTCGAGCTAAGTTAACTAACCTTAGTAACTGCACTGGCTCTGGCTGTTGCAGAGGGTAAACCCTCATTCACTTCACGTATTCAGACCTAATGCCCCCTCGCGGTAAATTAGTTAATAAATTCTTAATAAATTTAAAAGCTTACTAGTTTACCTGATAATTTGCAAAACATATCAAAACTATCCTGTAGAATCCTTCGGGGTATCAATTTTTGATAACAAAGTTACTGTTCCAGTCAAAATATCAAGTTTTAGCCTGGATCAACATATTTCAACTGCAGTTTTCACTCAACTATATTTATTGCAGGTCGCTGCCTCTCCCTAATACATGCCCTGGTAAGCTCTCCAGGATTATAACAATGCACAAAACTTGGTTTCAAAAAATCAAAAAGCATATGGGCTTCAAGAAAAGCCATTAGAATTTTTTATTTGTTTGCAATTTATTGTAGCCTCGGATGGAGTGTCCGGGGGTACTATGGATTTGCAGTCGTCGCACGTCCGCGTTTGTAGAGATTTTCTTGTGAACGCTCTACAGATTGCAGTTCTTCTTCGATCCTTTTGATATTTCACATGCACATTGATAGTGGTTAGAGGATGAAGCCCATCGATTTTGGTTGAATTTTGTCAAGCGGTGTCTGAAATATTCTCGGAAAACCAACAAAAATTTTCTCATTGCAAAGAATGGGAGTTGGGTTCTCATTGCAAGAGTGCGTGATGTCACACCTAGAGTGGGAGCAGGGAGCACAGAGGCTGCAAAAAATACTTTTCATATTATTATAACTTCCACAAATTTGAATCTCTCCTCACGAAATTTCCCAAAAACGTAGGAAAATTGGTTGTTTTCACAGAACGATAGTTTTCGTAGCACAGAAGTTCATAGTTTTGCCTCAGGGAGCAGTCAAAGGACATGAGGCACGTCTAAGTTCTCTATATTTCCCATTCAAAAGTCACCCAAACTTTTTTGGGAGAATAGCTAACACACAGAGTTTTTAGATGCCTGTAATTCCAACATTATATCACTCAGAGAAATAAAAAAATCTGAACACACTAATCTAAAAAAAAAATCTAAAAGAAATCTGCACACTCAGCAAAGTCTCATGCCTTGAATGATTTGGTTACATTTATGACAGGTTGAACGTTTTTTGCGTGAGAAGCAGGAGTTTGAGGTGTGCGAGAGCAATAATTTCTTTCACTCAGTGACTCAGCGATTCTCTGTGCGTGGGGAACCAGTCCTGTCATGGCCCTCTGTGATTGGCTGATTTGATATCTAACAGCTCAGCTGAGTTTCCATGGAGATGATTTGGTAAGAATAGGGCGTGTTCGAAATATACACTCATCCACTATGTAGAGCATTACGTTTTGAATGTTCTACATTGAAAACAATGTAAAGACAGTGAGTGAGCGAGTGGAGAAGTGTGCATTCCATGTGCCATCATCAAAACAAAGTTAAACTACCCAGCGATTTTGCGCTTAATGAAATTCGGCCGATGCTACGAATTCCCAATCATAAAAAGGTAACCTACCTAATTTTCCAGGCTATTTTCACTGCCAGGTCTTAGGTAATATGGCACTATTTTAAAAGATTGCTCTCTTTGTCAAACAAACAATCAAACACAAAGAAGCATTCGATAGAAATGTAATGTTAAAAAGAGAAACGTGTCATGAATGTGATATGCCACTGTTTGCAGTCTACTTTAAATGGAATTACTGCTAAGCAAAGCTAGTGTTTGCCTAATGCAAGGTTCATCAGCAAAGGTTACGTCTTCACTAATTACAATACAGGCTCGCTAGGTCATCAGCATCTGTTTGCCAGCGTTACCATTAAGATAAGCTAAACCTCCAAGGAACATTGAAGTACATAACTTCATGGCTCAGCCTGTCGTGCCGTACATAATTTACGAAGAATAATGAGTGCATGAATAAATGAACTAAAGTAATTTCATTTGCATCAAGAAAATTTACAAAGAACTAACATGGAATCACAATGAAATACATTTGAAATGACATTTGAACTGTTTGAAATAACATTTGACCATTTTTGTGGTCACTGGTTTCAATGGTGATTTTTAGGTCTTCAGTTGGTACGTGCAAATGCAAATACAAATGTTTATATACATATATATATACACACATGTTCCGGTCCGACCCATAACCTGTCAGTGCAGATGTTGATCCCAGCGGACATGGAGCTGCTTTATTTATGCACGCAGTTACACTATTCTCTCACTAGATGGCACATCCGGACCAGTTATTGAATATTCACTAGCAAACCAACCTCGAACACAGTTTACAATATTGGCGAGTTCAGTCCCAACCCTGTTTTTCAAGACTTGCATAAATGAAACTCCTCAGCTAAGCCTCCTGTGCAAACTGCTCAATATACTTGCGCATACTATCTGTCCAGCAATTCCAAAAATGCTCTCTTGTGACTGAAAAATTTGCAGTCCTCTGTAGCAACCACTTCATCTATACTGAGCCAGTGGTATTCAAATTAGTAGCTAAGAAAAATTGGTTTTCTGAAGCAAACATTTGATATGATATTCATACTGTTTTTCTTCTATGACTATCATTTATCTTCTATAGTTTCCCTTACGCATAGGTACTTCTGGGCCAAGGACGCAAACGCGCGGCCACCGCAAATCCATATTACCCCACTCCGTCCTAGGCTACAATAATGTCTTCTTGTGATAAAAAAGTCACTATCTAGTTTTCGTATGATTTTCTGAAGGTAATCAGTAGGCACAAGGCAAATTGCACTGAAGACTAAGTATCTTTCTTTCTGAAAGTTCTTTTGTACTTTCTGAGTTGTAAAACCCACTTTCCACTATTTGGACTACATTGTGTTATTTCCTTTGCTTCAAAATTGTTCTTTAGATGCCTTTGGGAAACCTCTAGGGAATGCAAAGAGAGGCGGTCCTGCGTTTGTTTTACAAAATGCTGGATAAGACGAACGATTTCCTGTTTGCACAGTAATTTACTTTACATGCTTTATTTATGCCTAGTTGATGGTGCATAAGGTCAACTGCCATTTGGAATCTTGCGCGGTCCTGGATATAATTATACGTGTAAAACTAGCATCTAGAAGATCAAAATACCAATATTGGATATCTGTTTATTTAAACAACTGGAAATTTATCAACTGTCATAATATCACTTCTCTGGAGCCCAGAGATAATGCATGTTTTCAAAATAACATTTTTCAGTCACGATAAAAAGAAGAATACTCCTACGCAAGGAATATTAATCTTTCTATTTTTCACTCGTAGTCATCATGTAAAGGAAATATGGAAGCAAATACATTGAATTGAAATATTTTATTCTGAATCCATCAATCTGAATTGATTTGTACTTAATTGATCTCTGATATTAAAATATTAATCATTTTTCATGCAATCTCAAAGGCTAAAGTAAATTTTTTTTCAATGTTGTCTAAATCAGATCCAGAAATTCAAGCAATGGTGTTTCAAGAAAAAAAAAAGAAATTCAATAATTTAGTATTTAAAAAAAAAAAAAAGAATTTTGGAGTCAAATTCAGACTGAGACATTCAAATTGAAAAACTTCAGTTATTCAAATTTGATTGGTCTAATTTGGATCATAAAATTCAAGTTTAGTATTTTCAGATAACAACATCAGGGTTACTCAGAATAGGATTGGCAATCGATCCTGAATGGAATCAAACTGACTTCTGACCAATCAGAACAAAGTCTGGCAGTGATGTGATCTAAAAACATGGTTCACAATTCACATTAGCCCATTGGATGATGACGAGCGTGCTAGGTATGATGGGATTTAAGTGCAGGTTTCCTCTGGATACTGTGGTTTTCTTCCTTATTCCAAAGACATGCATGTAACACTAATTGAAGACACTAAATTACCCATTGGTATCAAATAATTTCATACTGACATCTGAACCCAAAAATATCACTGACAGTGTCGTTAAAAAAGAGAGAACCTACAAATTTAAAGTTTCTACAAATGTTTGTATGATTTGTAAAGATGCCTGGTATGTCAGCAGGTAAGCAAACATATTGCCATTGAAGTTGGGTCATACACCCACTGAAAAAGACAGAAAGGAAAAACGGTCTTACATTGATGTTAGCTAGTAATGTATTAAGACCACTTAACATAAGTTTACTTTCAGGCATATCTTTGCTTGAGGCCTCAAGACACAGAAATAACATGACCACGGGGAATTCACTTTATCAGCATACTAGTTTCTTTTGCCAGTAACAACCCATTCACAGCACCATAGGGCAACTACAACGTATTTCAACTGAGTGCTCAGGTATTTATACTGTACTTGCCAATACCCATGCAAAAACAGCTTCAAAATGCAGTTTTCACTTTATAGCTAATTTCGAAACCTGGCGCATCGTCTTTGTCTCACAGTAAAACCGCTGTATGCAGAAATCAGACTCATTATTCATTGTGGTATTGTTGGAAATGTGTCACATTACGCAAATCACCAACTCAGTAATAATATTTAGATGGAGCCTGGGAAGTGCAATGACATAAAAAAGATCTCGTGGCCACCTGATATAAGTCGTTCTCATGATTTAGCGATCCCGTGGCCATGAAATGTAACTCATTCCCTAAAACTGAGTCACCGAAATAGTGGGAACTAGTCAATTAAATCAAGGGAATGACATATCTTGTGGCTATGTGTTAACTAAATCTTACGAATGAGTTAATTAAACTGAGGTAACTAGTAGTATCTCGCAGCCTCGAATAAACATAATTGTGAGAACGACTCATGGACAAGAAATATATGTTTTTTCATGTCATTGCACTTCCCGGGCTCTGTAGATTTAAGCACTTAAAGAGGCACCAAAATCTGCATCACTATTCTGTCTAGTAGATACGGATCATGAAGGAACCAGTGCTCTAAAGAAATCAGGTTTCAGTTCCAAATTCTTTATCCTTTGCGGGACTGCTGCAATGTACGTTTCCTGTATAACTTATGCTCTGCTCATATCTGGTTCACATAACTTAGGACTCATGTAGACACACACCTCGTTTTGCTGGCTCAACATGAGAGGATGTTTATGCTCCAGCTTCAACCACTAAACAGGAAAAAAAATCTGTGCACATTCATTTTCACACACTGATTATCTGCGAAAATCATTTGGTATAGTAAACCCACAGAGACCTGTGAGCCAATAAGACAGTATTTGGCAGTGGTGGAGGAAGTACTGAAGTTCAGCACTTAAGTAAAAGTACAGATAACCAGCAAAATATATACTCAAGTAAAAGTATAAGTGCTCCATTAACAATCCTACTTAAGTAAAAGTAAGACAGTCATTGCTTTCAAATGTACTTAAAGTACTAAAAGTACTTGCACGATAGGTTGTCTCATGATTTCTTGGCCTATATTTCAACATAAAAAATTGTCTGGGGCTGTGCCTTTTTAATTCTTTAGAACAACCCTGTCGGGTAAAATATGATCTGCAGAATTTAAGGGTGAACTGTATCACAGAGGGTTGGCCTAATAAGTATGCTAACCTTTACAATAAACAAAAGTTGTCGCTGGTAAAATTACTAATAATGGCATCTGTAGAGGCATAAGTATTACTAGTAGCAACATCTGCATTGTTTAATATTATTAAGCAAAACCAAAAAAGAAGACTGGTAATAGTATATTCAAATAATTTACTTAATTATTGATCTATTCAATGTAAACCATGAGACTCTGTTGGCTTCATTACAGGGAATAAAACACAGAGTTTGCACTCCAGGCAAAAACTAGGCGATTTGACGACGCCAATATATTTTGGGGTGTTTTATTATTGATGAGGGGGTTTATAATATTAATATTGAAATTTAATATCAGGTGTGCATATGCTGCATGTGCCATAGCAACCCGGTGTGTCATCTGTAACATGGATTACCATGTACAGCAGCATGAGAAATTAAACTCGAAATTTTATTGACAGATGGTTTTTGTTTTTACACATCCGAATCTTTCTCTGGGTACCCGAACATTAGGGTAAGCCGAAAATGTACTGATGAGCCTACATTAGACATTGGTGACTGTTGCATACGGAATTCTTTCACCCCTGCGTTCTTGGCCGATTATGTAGTCCACCGCTTTATACCACGAAAATGTATCTATCTCATTACTTGAGCTGCCAGACTTTCGCATGGCATCCCACACTTCGAAGTATCGCAGCCGCATTTTTAGTTTGTCACGGCACGGATCTATTATTCTGTGATAACTACTGAATGTAACTACTCACAAATTATTCCATAAATCTCTGAGTTTTTGTGTGTAGTTTGCAGCTGTGATTGTATGTATTCGTCCGCCAACATTTCGAGCAACCATTGAATTTCTTTGTTTGATGGAGATATCTTTTCGCCGCTGCATTTGTTAGAACAAGAGAGGCGTAACACATAACTGTGATCTTCCCTTCTTGTCAGGTCGGTCCATTTTATGGCACTAGTAGACTGAAAATGTGTCGAATGAAAGGGTGATCGGAATAATTCAACACTTTTTTTAAAAAACGATTTTAGGCTTGCGATAAATCAGCCATAAAAAATTGGGAGTGTCACTCAGTACACTAATAACATGAATGGTGGAAAAGGAACTCATTAAATTTTATTTGATATATTATGCTTTATTCTACCCCAGTAAAATATGAGTCAGAGAAAAAAACATTGTGAGAGTCCAAAGCACTATTTAAATGAGCAAAATATCTGACTCTGTACACACAGACAGCAGAAAATCACCGCGTTCAATCCTGAGATACTATAGTTGTTTCTAACACTCTTGGTCTGATAATATTTGATGGAAAGTCCAGTATTTTAACTCCAAAAACGTGATTTTTTCCGTGCGGTCTCACTGTTTCCCGCTAAATGTGTGGACCCACGCTATTGAATGTTTGGCAGAGGTACCGAGGTTGTCAGAGGCAATGTCCTTCTTGCAAATACTCTATTCAGGGGGCTCAGTCTCGGGATCCATGTTTGGTGAATGTGGTTTCATTCAAATGCGACTGCCGCTTCCAAAGGCACCCTCTGCCCTAATTGGAGGCCGGGATAGCACTACCTGGTTGGTTTAAAATTCCGAGGCAGTAACGCAACACAATTTGTTTTGTGAGGCGAACATTTTAGAGAGTGATCTTAAAATGTAATGAGATGCATTTTAGAAATGTAGTGAAGTACAAAGTACAAATAATAGCTGCAAAATGTAATGGAGTAAAAGTCAAAAGTACGCTCTATCATTTTTACTTAAGCACAGTACAGATACGTGAAAAACATACTTAAAAGTACAGTTAACATACTTCGTTACATTCCACCACTGGTATTTGGAGATTACATTTTCCTGTAATATACCCCATTTTCTTTGGTCTTTCTTGCCTCTGTTCATTGAAAACAAAAACATAACACTGCCGCTTTCAGAACACTTGTTTTATTGGTGTTCAGTAATGTAGTGACAAACTGCTTAAAGTGAAGAATTATTCTGGGTTTTAGAATAAATCTTCGGGACTAAAGCTTCAGTTCCCTTGGTCAGGGGATGCCACTGTTTGTCTGTGAATTTTTATTTGTCATGAAACAATTACATTTGCTGTGTGACTAATGCTAGTAATTGTCAATGATGAAAGCGCTGACCACCAACAGGAATGCTAAATTTCGCCTAATTGAAAAAATTACCGATTTTAGGTCACCCGAGATTTGTTTTCGTCAGGGACTGCATTACTTTGAATCAAAGGTCTGGCATATATAGTTTTCAAGGTGCAGAGCTTTTCGTAAGTCAAAACAGGTGGAATTTTACCCATTTTCTCCTTGAGGTATAAGTTTACCCTTTACTGTCATATCCTGAATTTTGGGGTAATTGTTCCCCTCAGTCTAGCAGTGTGTGTCAGTTCTGGTTAATTGTTTCTTTTCATTCAGTTTTTGTCTTGATTGTTAGCCCTTCTCAAGTATTTCCTCCCCATAGTTATCACACTAGTTTCCAATAAGTTATTCATTGTCTTAGTGTATTTAAGTTCCTGGTTTATGTTTCCCCTTTGCTGGACTGTTGTTTTTAATCTTTGGCATTTAAACTCCAGCATCAAGTATTTATTTTGAGGGAATCTATTCCTAGAGCCTGCGGTCCTGGCAAGTCATGGTTCTCCCAGTATCATTTTGTCCAAGTTCAAGTGTGTGCATCTTCTCTGTCTGCTCCTATCCCTTTGGCTTGACACCCTGGCTACTGACCTTGGACCAGTCCCTTCTACAAAGCTTAGCCAATTCATCAGTTTTCCTTTTTGCCCATGTCAGATCTCAGACCACCTTCTGGTTCCCTGCTTAGTTCAACCTTAATTACTTTAATCTTGTATTTATTAAAGATGCCCTTTGTGACTTTGTCTGTGATCTGTGTGTAGATCCAGTGCTTTCATTCATGACAGATCACCAAGTATTCACTTGCCAAGACACTGGTTAATGTAGCATGGCGCATTGGAAATGACTGACTTCTCGTAAGCTAATCAGCATCTATTAAGGACTTTGTAACGACTTAAGAAGGATATTTAGGTAAGACTACATATTCACAGGTGATGTGCTCTACTGCTGGTGAACAGCAATTCAAGCAGCTGGAATTATATACAAGTGAAATGCAGCTTAAACCAATTTAATCTGTTAGGGCAGGTCTCAACTCAAACTTTTCATTAAGTAAAGCTTCCAGGAGCAGGCATGTAAAAGCAGTGTTATCCAAAGCTGGGATAACTATTCTTAGCTGGGAAAACCTAACAAAACACACTGACGCCTGCCTATTGTTTAAGATTACAAATGGAATGGCCCCTCCACCTCTCAGTGCCTTTGTTAAGGTAAAAACATCTGATAACAGGACTACTAGATCTTCCCAGAGAGGGGACTGTATTGTTCCTTTCAGGTCCAGCTCCTTTAGTCTATCTTGCTTTGCAGTTAGAGCTGCACAGTTTTGGAACACCTTACCAACTGAACTAAGATCCTGTGCCACTTACCACACTTTTACAAAAAAACTTAAGACCTGGCTTTTAAAAAACCAAAAATGTGATCACTCTTAATATGTGTACCTTACTTGTTTAACAACCAGTTGCTAACCAACTAAATGTCTCTGTTTATTGTCAGGCTCCCAGCTTTGCTTGGCTTGGTATGTAGGAACACCTAATAGTTTGATTAATGCCTTGTCTGCATTTATTTTACTTTGCTCAAGTTCTGCTGCCCTGTTTCTATTCTGCTGCTCTTCATGGCTGATATTTATGTATGTGTACTGCTGCTTTATGTGTATGTGAACTGCTGCGCTGCGTGGCTGATTATATGCATGTATACTGCTGCTTTTCATGGCTGACTATATGATTAGATTGCTATCCGTCTGCATGTTGCTGTTCTGTGCTTTTTGTACTGGCTATCATGTATTGTTATGATGTCCTGTAAATATTGTAATGATTGATTTTAACTTCTGTTATTACTGTTTTAGGTTTTTGGTTTTTTTTTTACATCTTGCCGAAGGACTGCAGTTGCGAATTAGCCAACTGACTAAAACTGGCACATTTACAGTAATGTTAATTAATGTGTATTGTCCTTTTACAAATAAAATAAACCAAACCAAACCAAAGGATAAAATCATCATTAATCATTCATGCAGAGGTCTGGAGAGGCAGCTTTTGGAGATAATTGAAGAAGTGCAATAGAGGGTGGGCTACTGAGCCTCGGAGACAGCAAGTTACAGAAGCAGGGCTGATTTTGTCAGAAAGACCATCAAAAGCCATGGGGATAAAAGGACTGAGGAAGACCCACCTTGCATCAATGTCTTCAAATGATTCTGCACTATACGAAAAAATCTTCTCTTGGGTCAGGACAGGTTCGTCTTGACACTCATCTCAAGCAAATTGGAAGTGTGCAACATCAGAGATATGACAGTAATGCTGAATCACGGTTGCTACAAGCATTTTAGCTGCTGTATCAGGATCATGTAGTGTACTCTGTTCTTAGATCCCCTACGGTAGCTTTCAACTGCACCAAAGGGGAAGGCTTTTCAAGTCATTGAAAGGAAAAGGCTCCACCATGCACAAACTATTTAAAAAAGCTGAATGGTCAAGGTGTTACTGAAAAATGCTTAATGCTGTCAGTTTCTAGTTTAACTACGGACATTTAGTTTTCATGATGCCTGAAAAAGTGCAGTTTTTCCCCTTACTAGCTAAGTATGGGTACTGAAGGCCAATTTACTCTAACCAACATTGGAGTGACTCAGTTTCCCATGAGGACCCACTACATAACATTCCATTCTGCTAACTTTTTCCTCCCACTGAGTCTTTACACTTGATGTACTGTTTCTCCCACAATTATTTTCTTCAACTTCACCATGTGGGACATTATTCCAATGTTTACCAGGACCTTTTATCTATGTGGGTTTGTCAAAGCATTTATTTGTTCAGCGGGATATTTTTTATAAACTGTTTATCGGATGGACAAGTTCTAGTCCACCCTGATCCTATCTCTTTTCGTCAAACTCTGTAAGATTTTCATATTACCCATATTCTTCCTTTATTAAAATTGCAGGGGGGAGCTGGAACCTATCCCATCTCACGGCAGGGGGTAGGTAGGGACCTACCCTGGATGGTTCACCCCTCCATCACACACTCATACGTATGGGCAATTTAGTTTCTCCATTTACCCCGAAGATTAGAGCCCATGACCTTCTTGCTGTGTGGCAGCAATGCCGCCGACTGCCCAAAAAATGAAGAGACCCAGTGAAGAAATAGCTTGTTTATTTTTCAAAATAGCTGCCTGATCCTGACTCCAAATTCTCAACCGTCAATTATTCCAGTCTGTCATCGCAGACAGACAGATGGAGGCCTGATGACGCAATTGCACGTGTGCGTCCGAGCACATGCAGTACGTGAGCTTCTCCTCATCTATTTGTGCAGCTCTGAGAATTCCATCCAAGGCAGTGCAGAGCAATGGGCTCACACACACTCAGGGTTAACACACACTGATAATCTTTCTATGATTTAAAGCATGAAACACAGTTTGTCAGGGGAAGGTATGTTTTTTTAAATGATTTCTACAGCTAGAAAATAAAGCGTGGCTCAGATGTCCTTTCTCTCAGTTCGGCCAGCATTTGTAATCAGCACTGGCAGGATACTTAGCTGGCATTGCAAAAAATAAAAAATAAAAGGTTTGCAACAGTTAGTGAGAGAGGAGGAGAAACGATGGAAACAAAGAAGAAAAAAATGCAAAATGATTAGGAAACCTCCCTTTCTCACAGGATGGGGATCCAAGATTGGTAGCCGGAGAAGGGAAATGCGCAGCGGTGGCCGCTTTGGTCAACATGAATATAACCATTAACATAAAGCACCCTGATGCATTCATTCCCATTTCCATGCAATAGAGTCTGGATGTTTTGAACGGACATAAAACAAGATGATAATGCAAGGATGGACAGATAATGGGGCCTCCAGCGGAGAGCGCAGGACTGTCCACAGCAGGTAAATGGAGTTTTGAGCCTCAAGCATTTACCTGATAACGCATTGTAGGCCGGAAGTCAGGGCTGATTGCGGCAGAATTAAGGCATTAAACAGCGGGCAAGAGAAAGCGGGAATGTGCGGCAAATCAGTAGGAATAGTCTGCTTGATTGGGGTGTAATTATGTTTTCCCTGTGAACTCTATATATATTTGCCTCTCCGTCTGCCCGTCTGTTTGATAAGTATACACACGAGTGGGAGGCAGAGTAACACATTGCGGGTTTAGCAGGTCTGTGAGCCGAGAGTTAGAATCTCACTGACCATTTTTGTCAGAATCAGTTCACCAACCCCACCTCAGACTCAGACTCAATCAAAGTGGCCTCTTTCCCTCGCACCCCACGTGCAACGAGGCTGCACGCCAGCCTGAGATTTTTGATTTTATGAGCAGAAAAGCGCCTGCTGCCCAGGGAGAAAGTACGTCACTGGGATGATGAAGCAAAAGCGGGGAGGCAGTGGGGGAGCTGACGAGAGGAAATCTAGAAAGATGTCCACTAGCCCACGCAGCATTCACAGAACAAAGCAGTCAGCGCTGCAAAAATTTTGTTTTTTTTTTTCGGTCAAGTTGTTATTGTAGTTCCAAAGTGACTTAATCACTGGCATTATTGCTTTGTAAAACCATGAAAAACTAGTGTCTCCCACAGAAAACCGATTGGATAGATACTGTACTTACAGCTTGTCACTGACATTAAAAGCATGCATACATTTGTGTCACTGCTATAAGCCATGAAAAGTCTCCATGAGTCCATCATCGGCAGATTTGACGGCACCATTTGCTTCAGTACCAGGACCTTAAAATCTTGTACAGGGATCAATAAATTTGACCCTTGAATCAAAATCCAGTCCAGAGTCACATTTTCACGTTGTGGAGAAATGATGAATTAAAAATTCAAAATGATCTTAGAAACAAAGCACTGAAAAAATATAAAGTTATAATAGCATATATTGTAATCATATATTAAATATACAAAAATGCTAAATTTGTACTTTAATTCTTTTTCCTTTGTGGTTTTCATATATATGTACAACCTCAATTCTGAAATAGTTGGGACAAAGAGTAAATTGTGAATAAATTCAAAATGCAATGACTTTCAAATCACACCAGCCAGTATTTTATTCACAATAGAACAGAGATAACATAGCAAATGTTGGAACTGAGAAATTTTACAATTTTATCCACAAAATGAGCTTGTTTAAAATTTGATGGCTGCTACAGGTCTTAAAAAAGTTGAGACAGGGGCCTGTTTACCATGGTGTAGCATCCCCTCTTCTTTTTAACACAGAGTGGAGGCGCCTGGGCATTGAGGAGACAAGTTTCTTGAATTTAGCCATTGGAATTTGATCCCACTCTTGTTCAATACAGGGCTACCAGCTGCTGGAGAGATTTGGGTCTCCTTTGACTGATTTTTTGTTTAATTATGAGCCAAATGTTCTCAATTGGTGAAAGATCAGGACTGCAGGCAAGCCAGTTCAGCACACGGACTCTTCTACTACGAAGCCATGCTGTTGCAAAAGCTGCAGTATGTGGTTTTGCATTGTCCTGCTGAAATACACAAGCCCTTCCCTGGAATATATGTCATCTGGGGGGGTGCATATGTTACTCTAAAACCTTTACGTACCTTTCAGCATTCATGGTGCTTTTTAAAACATGCAAGTGTCCCACACCATATGCACAAATGCATCCCCATACCATCAGAAATGCTGCTCTTTGAACTTAAAGCTGATAACAGGAGGGGTGGTCTTTCTCCTCTTTAACCCTGAGGACGCCCATGATTTCCATCAAGAATGTCAAATTTGGACTTGTCTGACCATAGGACTCTTTGCTACAGTCCATTTTAAATGAGACTTGGCCCGCAGAACATGGCGGTGCTTCTGGATCATGCTTAACAATGGCTTTCTTTTTGCATGATAGAGTTTTAGGTGGGATCTGTGGATGGCATGGCAGACTGTGTTTACAGACAGTGCTTTCTTGAAGTATTCCTGGGCCCATTTAGCAATGTTAATGACAGAATCATGCTGGTCAGTGATGCAGTGGCGTCTGAAGGCCCTAGGATCACTGGCATCCAGTAAAGGTTTTCAGCCTTGTCCCTTACACACAAAGATTTTTTTCATCTTTTGATGATGTTATGCACTGTCGATGATGAGACCTTCAAAGCCTTTGCAATTTGATGTTGAGGCACATAGTTTTTAAAGTATTCCACAATTTTTTTTTCACAAGCCTCCACAGGTTGGAGAGCCTCTGGCCATTTTTATTCCTGAGACTCAGCCTCTCTTAGACATCCCTTTTATAGCTAATCACACCTGATGCCAGTTAACGTAATTACTTGCTGAATGTTCTTTCAGCTGATTCTCTTGTATATTAACTGCTTTTCAAGCCCCCCCCCCCTTTTTTTTTTTGCGTGTGTCCCAACTATTTTGACCTGTTGCAGCCAGAAAATTTAATATTAGCTATTTTGTGGATAGAAATGTAGAATGTCTCAGTTTCAACATCTGAAATGTTATCTATGTTCTATTGTAAATAACACATTGACTCATGTGATCTGAAAGTCATTGCATTTTGATTCAATTTACACTTTGTCACAACTATTTCAGAATTGGGGTTGCATGTATGTCAGATTATGATATGTTAAGCCAACCTTATACAAAAAAATATCACCTCCACTCCACTTTTGTTTCAGATGATTGTGAGGTAGTGGCTCATAGACAATCACGTGATCTCATTGTTAACAAACAGACACTATATACAACACCTCTCCGGCCAGGGCCCGTTTTCACAAAGCATCTTATCTTACCACTAGGAGTACTCCTAATTCGCGCTAAAACATTTTATGTAGGATTAAAATCTTAAAAGTTATTCACAAAGCTGCTGAGAGCAACTTTTAGTTAAGAAAACTGGTAACTCCTAGAATAGGAGTAGCTCTGAGACAGGTGGGAGTAAATCTTTGTTGCTATGGCTGACGTCAATTCTCATGCACGAGTCTTGGGACAATGAGCACGGTGATTGGTTGTTTGGTGGCAGGGCAGCCCATTGAAAAAAACTTCCACATACAACCCATGGAGGAAAAAATGAGAAAACAGTCCAAGCGGCTGGTTTGTCCCATAAAATAATGGCAGTTGCTACGGGTACGGCAGTTTTCCAATGCATTTCAAACTAGAGAGGTACACTAGTCCCAGTTTTAAACACTGCCCTAACCCTAAACCTTACCTTAACGCTGACCTTTAAAATAACTCCTCCCCTCTCTGTTACTCATATCGAAATCCCTATCCTCTTAAACAAGCTAATGTAGCAATTATGGATGCCATACTTTAGATTCTGCGTAAAATAATAACATGTAGAACACTTTTGAAAATGCACAATGCACAGTCCCCGCATATCTAGACCTAGGCAAATAAACGTACATAGGAAAGAGATAATTGTAAAAGCGTTAATACCATAAAACGAGTTATTGATGAAATGCGTCATTTCCCCCAATAATTAGCAACTTATTACCCGATAAGTATGAGAAAATGTTGCCATCATTTAAATGTCGAGCCGTTCAAGTTTGTTTGCCCTAAACTGTCATGGATAAAAGCTCAAAAAGGACGTGAAAGCCCAACTGGAGCCACGACCTGTTACTGCTGCTGGGCCAGTTGGTGCTGGAGCGTAAGCATGTAGTCTAATCAGAGGGAAATTTGGCTCGGGGGTGAACTGCAAATCCAAGCGGTATGCATGGGATAATATCAGCGTACAGATCATTGCTGCGTTACCCTCCTGTCTCGGATGATCCATAAGTGTGTCTGAACAGCTGGGTAATCAAACACCGGATAAATAATTGATCATGTGACTGCAGTTTTGCTATGGTTTGTGCACTCTGTATTAATCTCAGATTGAACCAAACCTTCCTTCTGCGTTTAATCATTGAGAGCGCCGCGTCCCTCCTGTTGCTGAATTACTCCTGACAGCTCAGTGATTCCAACTGTAGCTCTGCTGCCTGCTTCCCACCATGTAACCGTACTGAAAACCTGATATTAAAATTGACTTTTAAATGTGCGATACAAAATAATCCAGGGAAACGTAATTTTCAAAAGCCGTGGGTGGTTGCACTGGTTTAATTCTGAAGAGAGAGACTCAACTGGAGATAAATTTTGCACTAATGGCATAAACCAGCTGTGGCATCTTGCTTCTAGCTTCTTGATCACGATTAAAACTTCAGCTTCAAATTTCTTCAGGTTTTTTTTTGTCATTCCAACAGCAGGTTTTTTTTTCTCACAAAAAAACCCCCTCTGCCTCCAACGATGCCATTCTTTGGCAAGGAACGCCGTAGACCATCAACATGGTCAGCATAAAAAGAAATCATTACTTCCGTTTAACTTACAAGCTAGTGAACCTCATTAACCAATTGTGCTCATTTTCACTGCTCTAGTTCAAGACTTTGTTCGAAACGGACAGGCGTAGAAGGATAACCAGCATCTTAGTGAGAAAAAATGACTGGGCATATTGAACAAATAAAGAAGACTCTGTTGTCTCTGTCTGTTGCAGCTCTCTCCCGTGCTTCTGTTCTGAGAGAAAGCCATACATGGTTCTGCAATATCTGTGAATTATTTCACTGCAAGAGCGACAGAGTGTGCATTTGAGGGGAGAAAAAGAAATAGAGAGAGAGAGAGAGAGGCATCTGCTTGCCGCACACTAGATAGTGCATCATAGAGCAGGCAGCAATAAATAGCTGGCCCCTCACTGGCAGGGTAGGGCCTTCATCAATCATCCTCGGCTGTTCTCTGGATCGATACGTTTGATATACTGAGACAAACACAATGGACCAAGTCGCCTCTTAAAATCCTCTGAATACAAGAAGCACTGAGAGTTGAAGCAGCTCAGGAGCAACTACATTACTCAGCACACCGTACCACATTAAGCAGAATACCCATCTTTCTCTATTTACTAATAAGGGACTGACGTGTTAGCTTAGGAGGGACTGATAAGTGAATAATATTCTTACATTGCCCATGAAAGAAATGTCTTCTGTGATTTCAATTTTAATTGTTGCGAACTTAACCATCTTCGCTTGAGATATATTTCCTTTTCCAAAATGTCAGTACTGTTCAGGTGCAAGGTTAATGAGGCAGAGTTTAGAATTCCAACCTACTTTATGTGAGTCTTCCTGAGCTCTTGAAATAAAATCTTCTTTGTTGAGAATGATGCTGTATCAAGTAATGCTGCATTAGGTTCACTAGATGACAACTTAAGTTCCTTATTTTGAGCTTTAAGCGGGCAAAACAATTCCATGCCCAGCAGACAGAATTAGGAAACAAATGATTGTGATAAACTGCATTCTCACATGAAGTATTCTGTACCTTTAAAGCCCTACCTTTTGTCCGCTCACAATACGATCACTGAGGAGCCCCTTGTTTACAGTCCCCACGCATCAGTTTAATTAATGCTCAAGCTGTCAGATCAAAAGTAGGAAAAAGTCCGCTCACGTAATTAAAAATTGATTCTGAGTTTTCGGAAGACTGATGGCACACATCGGACAAGACAGAGGGAGAGGGAACGCAGATCTTAACTGACAGGGGTCCAGCCTACACAGCACAGCTGTACACTTCAAGGAGACAAAAGGAGAGAAGGAACACACTGCCGGCTGTTCACTCAAATACCACTCACTCAGTTTATTTCCCCATCAACTTCCAGTGTACCTGACGCATCGCCAAAGTACATTACATTGCTGCCATTATCGTGGATTGTTTTATCCCAGGTGACATAAGTTTATTAGCAGAACAGTTCTCAAATTGAGGTGGATCTGGTGAGACTTGAGCCAGGGAACTCTGCTCAGGGAGGTCATGTCCCCTCTAAAGAGGTTGTAAAGTAGCTGAATGAAGACCTAAAAACATGGATATGTGGATGTGTAAGTCTTGCTGTTACCTTGACTAGCCTAAGAACTAAAGTCCATTCCTAGTGTCTTAGTAACTTGGATGGATAAAAAACAGTTGACAAATTACCTCCACAGGCTTCAATAAACAATAACTTATCTTACATCGTATTAAAACTGAAATGAAAATCCAAAAAAAATAACATCATGTCTATGTTTGCGTGAAAAAAAAAACACTCGCTATACTGACACCACAGAAATGATCTGAGGTCGGGTACATCTGCTCACCCCACCCCCTTGATTTAACAGCAGCACCAGACCTTGCCAAAGCCATGGGACTGCCATTGAGCTGTAATCAGATGCTATAAAGCAACACCTTATCATTAGGAATTATAACATATGAAATATGAGCCATGATAGTTGCCTCGGGAAATGAGACTGCTAAAGGAGTTCAGCAGAGCATTGCCGTCAAAGGGATACCTTCAGAGCCAATCACTTACTCTGCACATAGTGACACACACTGACTTTGCTATCACACAAATGAGACAAGGAGGAGACGGAGGAGCTCTTCTGGCTGTGACGAGCTGGTGGCAAGCATGCTAGCAGCAAAATGCACTGATAGTTTCTTATTGCCAAGTGCTGTGCATATCGGAAATTGCTGGTGCAGTGATTAAAATATCCCGAATTGACTCTCATTGGCCTCATTGGACAGTGTTTGATGTATTACCTAAGTGTCAAGAAATAATTTCAGCATATTAATATAGTTGGGCATTATATAATATGCTGTCGTAATATACTAAAGGAAACTAGCCCCCCCCCCTTCTTCTTTCATTGGTTGAGCTTTTGGGTTATGACTTGAGCTCAACAACTGCTGTGCCATACTTTCCTTTATTTACAGTATTGATGTTACTGTTTATAATGGGGCGGTGGGGGGGCGGGGGGGCAAGGTTTACCATCCTATAGAACACAGCTTCAGTCACTGTTTTGAAGTTGTCAGGCAACATGTCAAGTAACAAGGTAACATGTAAGAGATGCTACAAGTTAGAATCTCAGCAGAGCAGATCTTCCACCTGAGAAAAAAAAAACAGCCAAGTCTTCTCCGTCCCAGATTCGTTCCTAAGCTCATCCTCCTGCAGTGATAATCGTGATTCCTTCTTCATCGCCCAATGATGCACTGGAGCAAAGATGGCACACATGATGCCATGTTTCTCCCATCTACCTGGAACTCAGACATAGGAAGCAGCTTCATTGCTATCGTTTTTGAGCAATGAACAATCCTATGAAACCTAATACAACAAGAAACGCCCACGTTTGAACACCCTCGGCCTGACTTATGAAGTGTCCCAGAACAATTACACAATAACCAAAGTAGAATTCCACAGAACATACAGTTACAAATATAAAACTGCCCTAAGTCCGACAAAAATTTTGGAAAATCAAAATTTTTTTCACTAATCTAGAGCCCCGCTTATATATGATCGTTCCCCCAGGTATAAACCCCCTAGCTCAAATGCTTCATCAAAATCAGTCCACGATAGTTTTTTTATAAAACGCCAAAAATGCCATTTTTCCCCCAGAAAATGGTCCGATCTGAAAAAGTCTTCCTGGCCTGGATTCCCTACATTACCGTGAATGTTTTGGCATGGGTAACTAGTTTATTGATGCTGACTTTAGAGGTTCACACAGGGACAGACAGACAGACAGACGAAGAACTGATGACAATACCCTTCGGCCTGAAGTCGGGCCGAGGGTAAAAAACAATGATGAAACAGGGGCACAATTCACCAATGATATAGAATGTCAGCGTGTTAAACAACTGAAAAGATAGCTTAAGTTCTGAGGGCTTACCATGAAAGCAAAGCGAGAAGAGTTGATTGGCAAAAGAAGGGGAGTGGCGGTTCCACAAATTCTAGACCACGCCAAAAATAGTCGTGAACAATATTTATTGAATTGAATAAGCATGGGAATTTGTACTGATGAAAGACGGAGTAGAGTTGAGCAGTTGGAGACCAGTGCGGGATAACGGGAGGCCCCAGGCGATGAGGGTTGCGTCTTTTCTTCATAAAGGCTCTTTCAAGTCTCTGAAAAGGTGGAGATATTGAACGCAAGCGTGTGCTCGATGGACGTTATGGATATGGTTATGAAAGTGGTACGGGTATTCTTGTAAGAGTGTGAGTTAGCTGAAAATATATATATTTTTTCATTTTACTACCTGGTGTAGCTACTGTACATGGCAGGCTGCCAGAAATAAATCTATTTATGACAGGACTGGCAGGAAGGCATCAGAAAGCCTCATTGCCATGATCAGGAATCGTGGCTTAAAGGGAAAGTATTAGACTTATGTAATTGCTGAGGTCAGAGGAGAGTATAAGGAGCAAAGCAGTGCGAATAAGTCTTTGTCAGGATCAGGGATTTATAGGAAAATGGCCACCTAATGTGGTGAAAGTGAAATCTCAGTTGAATTTGATTTCTATTTGTACAAGCTTTTTGCGGAAGGACTGTAGTAGATATGCTTAACAGAGTAAAAAATAGGCAGTGCCTGGCCTACTCCCCGGGATAGCAAATGAGGCAAAAAAAAACTTCTGGTAAGGAAAAAAAACCTCAAATGTTGGTGAGAAGAAACTCCCCGTGGGAAGTCTCAGGAGGCTCCCCACTATAGTGGGGAGGCCAATTAAATTAATTAATAGTAAGTATAATAGTACTTAGTACTTAGTAATAATTTCTTTGCATTAATGAGAGTGGAGTACAAATTGAGGATGATTATCTCACAGACAGCTTTTGGGGAGTGGAACTGTCCTGTTTACAATATTGACTTTGCCCAGTTGTCCGGGTAAGAGATGAGTGCTTTCAGTCCTCCAAGAAATGTGGTAATTATATTGTGCAACTCTTGGGGCAGAATAAACCGGCATAATGTCTAGGCAGGGGCTACGAATGCTATTTGGGTCAGACTGACCCAGTCTGGTTGTGTTGGCCAGTATAGTCTTCTTGGGTTGCAACTAGGCTAAGGTTTGATAACCTTGCGTGGATTGGAAGGTATGGAAAAAACGGGTTCAAGTGACCAATCTTCGACCGCAGGGAACATGATGCATCCCTTTAGCTAGTTCCTGGGCTGAACAAAGTCCCAGATTTGCATCCCAATTCCTTTCCATGGGGAAATAAGCGCACATGTTTAGTGCTCAGATGGTGGCTAGGATGCCTGGGATTGGGATGATGGAGACATTATGTTAGCAGAATTTACCAGACAATCGTATCCGGTGCATGAAAGTGCATTAATGGGGGCGTCCCGGCGGCTCATCGGTCCAAACGCGCACCATAACGGCTGTGTCCTTCCCGCAGCGACCTGGGCTCGATTCCGGCTCAGGTCATTTGATGTTCTCCCCCATTCTTCTCCCCAACCTTCCTGTTTCTCTACACTGTATAACTATCAAATAGAGCTCACCCTCAATCGTCTCGGACCCTTCATCTCATCATCAGTTTTGGTTGCTGTCCGGAATCTGTCACGTACAGGCTGTAACCAGATGTGGCACTCTAGACCTGCTATCGTCACACGTGGCTGCCCTAAGCGGGGTCGGTCAGTGACAGTACCTGTGTTCCATTCATGGATAGACAGCCGACTGATTGTTGAGCTGTAATGGTTTTGCCTTGCAGTCTCTCCCCCTCCTGCTGACTTCGCCTCCACTTCAATGTGCAAAAGGTGCGGCTCTTTGTGGTGGAGGTGAAGGCTGCCTATTTAACCACTGGTTAAATTCTGGCATTCTGGTTTTTATCCTTGCTGTGTTGCGCTGCTGCTCCCCTGTTATTGGTTTTTGAAATATAGATATTAAGCCTTTGATATTTTTATATCAGCCAGTGCGAGTGGGTCCCTTCCTTTCCTTTTGGGTACATGGTCCCAGTGCCCGCCGGATTACAGGTTGCATCCGGCGGGACCAAACCATGACATGAACAGTGACAGTGCAAATGACGCACCACCTCTTGGCGGCTGAGATCTGCCCGTAACATGCCAAAGGCTCTTTTTCTCTCTCCTTTGTCACAAGCCTTTCCATTTTCCTGGTGCAGAAGCATTTTTTTTTTTTTGTTGGCTTTCTGTAGGCTATTGACCACACCAAAAGGAAAAAGTTAAGTCTGACTGTACACATAACGAACAGCTCAATGTTTGTTATTACTGAAGTGCTCGGCGCTTTCACGTGGTGCGCGTTAGGATTACAGTACCACGCGCTTTTCTTTATTTCCTCTTGTGACTCACTGGAAAATCAATAAAAATCGATCGATTCTTCAATTTGCCGCATATAAAGTACATACCTCACCTGTGCGTTTTTAATGGCGCTGACTATATTTTCCTCTCTGTGATTGGCTTGTGATGCTGTAAGAAAGAGTTTGCAGGTGGCCGTTTAGGGCTCTGACGTTCTAAGGACTCCAACGAGTCCTCAACCACCTTAATTGCACAAACCGAGCCTGAGATACAGCCTTGCTTCCCGTTGTGTCAAACTGAGTCCACAGGCCATTCACATACACTTAAATAGGACAACAATATAAATGCTTAGCTGGTTAGTTTGTAGTATTTTCGGCATAATTATCTGCTAAATATTCAACAGTCGTTTTCAAAGTTGTCTGACTGGGAATTCTTAAGTCATTCTGCGTCAATACTGAGAGCGCAACAATACTTGCGTTTTCTTGACTCACTTTCTATGCTGGGAGTTTGACAGTGGGAAATTGGTCAGCTGATGTAGCCTAATGTTTAGGGTGATATGCTTTATTATAGGCTTCCAGGGTTCAAATCCCTTGGCGGCAAACACAAATTTGGGCAAGAGTAGTATTTTTCTTCCATAAATAATTGCTGGAGTTTTTGTTCTTTTTTTACCTTTTCTTTACCTTATCTTTTTATTTATTATTTTGTTCATCAGCTTTTTTTTTTTCTTTAATAAATCTGCTCCAGTGGAGTCAAACTTCATTTTCTTTGGATGAATCATCTTTGAATGGGAAAATGTATACAGGTCTGGCAGAGATAATATTGCAAATAAATATTTAAAAATTCTAGAAAATAAAAAAGTGGTTGTATCTGGATGGAATGTATGCCTGCAGTGACACATAAGTGAAATTAAAAGAATTTTACAGTTTTGTATCCGAGAAATATTTTGGAGAGGCCACTAACAGTTTGGAGAGGTCGCCTTTATATTCCCAAACAAAAAGCTCTCTAATTTTGCTCTGACTTACTTGGTTAGCATAATTTTTGGCATAGATAATGGTGAGATTCTGTGTGTAATTTTCTTGAGGTTTCAGAATGCAACTGAATAATTTCAAAAAGGAGAGAAGTAAAACTTTGTCAGGTGCACATGAGATGTTTCATTTCAACATGTTTCATGTAGTGTTCCATCTTCATTTACTCTGACTCAGTGAAATATTCACTGATTTGTACCCCCTGACAAAAATCCTCAAAGAATTTCCTTTATTATGATACCAAGATTATTGAAATGGTCCAAGTAATCACAGAGATATACTCATTTCATTTTGGGCATGTCATTTTCAAACCAGAGGCACAGGGCTGAAGAGGTTAATTCGCGAACCTATTGTTTAAACCAGAGATGATGCAATACTTATAAAAGACGACGCAATACCAGGGAGATACTAGAGAGGGAATGCATTATGTGAGATTGTCAGATTATCTTAGACAATGATGTTGAGTGTTGAGAACTTGAGTTTTTGTGAAGCAACTGTCTATTTAAAACTTCAAGTTGCCGCACAAAGGGGATAATAATGGGCTTTTTTACCCCAAAAGGCCTTTATTTAATGAAGTGATTAAATAATGAAGGAGATGAGAAAATAAGTTGTAATTTTGAAAAATAATGCCACAATATATGCATTTATGTACAACTAGTTTCATTACCATGGGTAACTGCCCACATGGTAAACCTGCCAATCCAAAATTGGTAAAAAATAAATAAATAAATAAAAACTTTTTCAGCTGGGACCCTTTTCAGGGTCTCCTAACTCCACTATTAGGCCTTGGGTGCAGTCGGTCTTCCTTGTACAGACAGACCTGTCCTCAAATAAAAGGAATACAGCACAATTTATGTAAGGGATCCTGGCCTCAAAAGGGGCCTTTAAAAACCGAATTTTTGATATCCGCCCATAAAAAGTTTCATATTTGAGAGGCCAATATCTTGAAAATGAAAAGTGATAGATAAATTTTGGCAAGCGATTTTGAAATCATGGACCCGGTTTACTCTGGGTAGCAATTTTCAGCCCATATCTATGATTTGATCCAAAGATATTGGCCTCCAAAATTCCTATAAATTGACATTCGCAATTCATGAGAGCAAAAAGGGGGCGTGGCCCCAGATTATTTGGGGGGCATATCTTGAAAACCCCTTGGAGTAGGAGCCAAAAATTTTGTATGTATTCATGAATATAGAGGTACTCGCCAAATCTGAGTCGGCGACCATGGAAAATTCTTGTACTTTGAATTCATATGGTTTGACCCGGGCGTGAGCCACAACTGTGCTGTATGCAGATAAGATAAGTGACTGCATTTTAATGAGAAATTGTATGAGGATGGAAAGAACGACTTGCAAGAGACGATTCTACACGAAAATCAATGGTAGGCAATCACACATTTTTAATATCTGATGACTATAATTGAGAGTAGAATGACATTGTATCAATACCATGTTGAATCTTTGCTTCAAAAAAACTGATTTTTTTCACTACTTTATTGGAATACTGTTGCTCTATAATAGCTGAAGTTGTTGCAACACAGGACAATGATTTTTTTCTTTTTTTCTGTCACAAGAGGTCACTTTTATTAACTGCTGGACAGATAGAATGGGCAAGTATATTGAGCAGTTTCCACGTTAGGATTGGCTGTGGAGTTTAATCCATAATAAATTCAAATTCAAGTTCCATATTGTAAATTATTCACCGGCAGAGCTTCAATTACTGTTTTGGGTGTGCCACCTATTGATATAATAGTGTAACTGCATGCTTAAATAGAGCAGCTCCATGTCCGCGGGTGTCTACATCTGCAGGAATGTGTTCATGTATTTTTCCTCTGACTTAAACTGAATTTGCAAGCTTTTGGATAAAGTTACTGCTTAAGGAATTCTGTAATCATGGAACATGATGAATTTCTAGCTTGGAGCTTTGACACTTGTTAAGCTTTTATTGTGCAAGCAAAATGCTTTATTATCAATTTAAGTATTTTGTTTGCAAAGAACAGCCGCCTCTCCTGCATTGGAGGCATTCAATTCCACCACAAAAGACTTGTGGGGATCAGAAAGCTTCAAGATAGGGGCTGTTGTGAACCACTGAGGTCATCAAAAGCTGCTGTGCCTCTGGGTTCCCGTGGTTTCTCCCTAATTAAAGGTGTGAGGGGCATGGCTATCATATTGAAGTTTCTGATGAAATGGGAGAAGTTGGCAAGATCCAGAAAATGTTGAATCTCCTTCATGTTCCATGGTACTGGCCAGGCTGCTACTGCCTCAATTTTCTTCGACTCCATGGATATTCCCCCTGGTCCGATCACGTAATCCAGGAAAAAGATGGTGGCCTAGTGGAAGACATAGGTTTTGGCCATTACAAAGAGCTGGTGAGCAAAAAACACGGGCTAGTACCTATTTTAACATGGCAGGCATGCTCAGGGTAGGTTGGAAAATACACCAGGATGTTGTTGATGTCCTATAACAAGTTGTTGATAAAGGACTGGAATTCGAAGGTGGCAATATATAACCCATACGGCATCATACAGTGCTCATTATAGCCAGAGGTAGTGCGGAGGGTGGTCTTCCAATCATCACCTTTCCACATGCGGACCAGGTTGTTGGCACTGTGCAGGTAAAGCTTGGTAAAATACTTAGCACCTCAAAGCTGCTCTACAGCACTGGTGCTTCAACATAACTTCAATCAGTCTCCGGTAGTCGACGCAGGGCCAGAGACCTCCATCTTCTTCTCCATATAAAAAAAGCTAGCTGAGGTCAGAGAAGCGGATGGCCAGATGAATCTTTGCTGGAGCGCCTCTTGGATGTATTGTTCCATGGATATAGTTTCTGCCACAGAGAGGGGATACACACAGCTCCGGGGAGGTGAAGCACCGGACAGCAGCTCAATGACACAGTCCCATGGACAATCAGGAGGGAGATCAGTGACTTTGGTTTTGCTAAAGACAGCCAGCAGATGATGATACTTCACTGGGAGGATGGAGGCAGTGTCTGGGTGCTCAACAATTGTAGCAGTACAGCCGAGGGGGCTGCAGTGCTGCCGACAATACTGAAGCCTGAAGTTGATGTTCCTCTGCTGCCAGAAGATGGTGGGGTCGTGCATATTACACCAGGGAAGGCCAAGGATGAGTGGTTATCTGGAGTTGGGTAAAAGTCAGTGTCCTTCTCGGCATTTTCATCCATGATGAAGGAGTCTGCCTCCCCTTTTATAAATATTAATCTCTTCACAATACTTCAGTTACACACAGAATATTTTAATTTCATAATATAATGATTTCTTTTTTGAGACATTGAAATTTTGCAAAGAAAAATATGATGATACCACTGGTTCTTTGAGTAGTTGAAATCCAGATGCAAAGAATGACGCAAGGGATGGAATTAATCAAAATGTCAATACTTAAATGAGAAGTAAAACACCAAGAATGAACAGAAAAGACTCACACCGAGAGAAGACATTGGTACACCCAATTACACAGAGGAATGTCACCTTTAACTGTTTTACCATCGACTGCATAAGAAGATGGACACAGCACCCGAGTCTGAAAAGTGAGTCTAACTCCTTGTCTAGACTGCAAGTTCCACGTCAGCGTCACGCACGCGTGACGATAGCGTTCACGCGACACCGAAGCGACTGTCTATACCGGTTCCGTCTCGCCCGCGTATGATTTGAAGCGTAGAGCAGCAAAGGAGCAGCCACACCTTCTGTGCAGCGTGCAGTTTTATCTTGATATGTGCGAGTATTTCAGAATCAACAAGTCGACATGGTCTACAACATCCCCCGCCAATTGTGCGCTTCTTATTTTCAAACTCGATCAAGGCCTTTATGGTCTGAAGCTACACACCAAATTTGGTTACTGTATCTGTAGTAGTTTCTGAGTAAAGCGGTCCTCTTTATCTCGGACGGACGGACGGACGGACGGAGGTCAAACCTATATTCCCCTCCCACTTCGTGTTGGCGGGGGATAATAAATTAACAGCAATACAGCAGAAAACATGCCATCAGAAACAATAAAATCAAAGAACAAGATCAGACAATAAAAAATAAATATGACAAAAGTTAAATGACAAAATAAAGCTAAAATACCAAAGTATATTGTACATTGTAGTAAATCCATGAAATTTAAAATAGCAAAAAGCCTATAGATTGCTAAACGTTGATAAATACATTAATTCAATGCATTTTTATAGGGCATCCCCTCGCGTTTATGTGCGTATGTGTCGGAAAAATAGACTCAAATCGTAAATGAAAGCTTTGTGTCACATTTACGCCCCTGAGACGCAGCTGAGACGCGAGCTGCACGGAGCCGGTGCAGACAGCTGCTTAGATTAAAACAAGAGCGTATCTGCTGCATCGGACACGCGAGTAAAAAAAACGCATCAAAAACGCTTGTGGTCTAGACAAAGAGTAATGCAGAAACCCCCAAAAATCGCATTCTATTTAATGACCAGCAGGTGGTGTCACTGATTAAAGATAGACTTCTATAGCACTGAGCTTTAATGAGAAAATGACCCTACTTTCCCCCCTGGTTTATTATTTCAAGAATAATTTTCCAAATTATTTTATGGTACCTATCGCAAGTTTCAAGTCTCCTTCAATATGTCATGATGTTCATTTTTGTAAATTATGGTCCAAATAGACCAGAATAAAGGATTAAGCCAGAATATGCTTTAAGGGCGTGGCTATCCTCTGGTCCTCGTCAGATACGGTCAGATTCACCTGTAGAACTGCCCCTCGCTCCTACCTGGATCTTCAATTCACATTCTGGTCCAATTTGAATCATATCCGGTTTCAAAATGACAAATTGATGCTGTTTAAATTGCTACAATTGAGGTTACCTAAATGGTGTACTGAAACCAGTGGGTGACGTCACGTCTATATATTTTACACAAGGATATATCTATGAATCAAAATTTTTAATTGAAAGGGTGGAGATAAAAGAGCCACAGTAAAGTGCTAGCAATCAATGCAGAAAAGCCATTTTCATGGCTTATTTTCCGAATTTAGATTTACTATTGTTTTGTTAGTTTAGGAAGGTGTTCTGGGTTCAACCGCCCAAAGCGTTGTTGTCCCGGGAGTCTTCATCTACTTATTAGCTCCTGCCTCTTGTGGTGAGGGAGCAATGGTGTCGGGCTCCGTGCGTACTTGCGTGAGTGCGTGTATGCGTCCGTCAACACATTTTGCTTTATCTCATCAACGATTTCAGTTACAGGCTCCTAATTTCTACTGGACATGCATCTCAGAAAGTCCGACAAATGATGTGCCTAAAGTTGAACTTGGCCTATTTTTTCAAGGTCACTGGCCCAAACATATCCCCAAAAATTTTGACATTTTGCTTTACCTCATCAAGTATTTAAGTTACAGGCTCCCAATTTTTACTGGAACTCCATCTAATAAAGTCCAACAAATGAGGTGCCTAAAGGTGACCTTGGCCTATTTTTTCAAGGTCACTGGCCCAAAAATATCGTCAAAAACTTTGACAATTTGCTCTATCTTATCAAGATTTTCAGTTACAGGCTCCTAATTTTTACTGGACATGCATCTCATAAAGCCCTACAAATGACATGCCTAAAGTTGACCTTGGCCTATTTTGTCAAGGTCACTGGCCTAAAAATATCACCAAAAAAATTTTTTTTCAACATTTTCAGTTACAGGCTCCTAATTAGCTCCCGCTGCCTGGAGCTTCTGGGGCTGCCAGTGCCCTATATTTTTTATTTTGGCCAGCCCTCCAGTCTCCTATAGCTTAATACCTATTTAGTAGTTTGTTTATTTTTGGTTCTAAAATAAACTACTCTTCTTGATACTGGTACTTCTGGTTGGCATCCTCTATCTTATGTTATTTGCCTCTTCTGGTTGAGCCGAAGTTTTAAGTGGTGGCCGCGTGAGTGCATGCATTTGTCAACTAAAACCTAAACCGGAGAAACCATTTTCTTTTGCGCTGGTCAGTTCATGTAATAACAAACCACTGAAATCATCAGAGCTCTAATAATGCAGCATGTGTAAAGTTATTTGGGCTATGTTGACCCCTCATCTTATCAGTTTTTAAGCGCCATTTCATTCTTGCTGTGTGATGATATTAAACAACAGCCATATAGAACTTGTTTGTTTCCGTTCAGGATAAGTGGACACTGTTCACATATTGTCCACCAGGTTAAATCTCTGCAAGGGTTGAAATTGTACAAGTTGAATTAAATACTGAAGGCGAAATGGCAAAAAGAAACTTCATTTACTTAACTTTGAGTAAACACAGCCTAGAGTTTGTCCATCTAGCTCACATTGAGTTGCATGTGGGGTCATCCACATGCATTAATCCATCTTAAACATTTTGCCAACGTTCCAGAAGTGTATCTAACAGCCATTTTCGAAAAAGTCAGCAACCGCGCCTATTACACTCAGGTAATGATTGCATTGGTTGTGGGGCAATATGGTGGCACTACCGGGGCAGGCAGGACCTCAGTTAGATAAGCCAATCTGATTGGTTATTTATTTACAAGTGTTTGGCAGGTCGGAAAGGTCCATTGGGTATGGTAAGAGGAAATTCAAACAACCTGCCTCTGAGAGTTTACGGAGGGATGTTTTCGTGCTGGTCAATGTGTCTAGAAGGGATTCATTTTGTAAATAAAAATCTAAAAAATTCCGGTCACATGTTGGTCTGTATATTGCAGGATGACCTAAGAATGATAATACACATAAAATCAATTAAGTCATTTACTGAATCCATTTTTGCATGTACTTTCTATGGGGCCACTTAAACTGCAGAATTGCAAAAATGACTTGAAGAATCCTCACATTTTAGGGCTTTATTACGGTCAATAGGTTCTCATTTTCTTTCATCTGATAAACAGTCAGTTTGTTTACGTAGAACTAATAATCAAGGGTTAAATGGAGCCAACCAAAATTATTCAATTAAAAGACTGTTTTCTCCATATCAAGGTTTCTCAATTAATAACACCCCTGGTTTTGTACTGTGTTGTGTTTTTCATGCCAGCATCTGTTTAAATGGATGGAGTATTGTACATAAACACCCCTCAAGCTTTTATTAACCTGCATATTGGCTATGGGAATTTGCAAACATTTTCTGCAGCCATCATTAATTTAGTAATATTATGCCTCTACTTGGTGGGAGGCCTTATTTAGGGCAGCATCCAGTTTGCATTTGCGTAGTGAGGGTTGCTTTGCAAACAACCATCTGCAGGTTATTTAGCCCTCTAATGCAGTTGTATGTTTTTACTCAAGCCCTGCAGGGTGAGTATAAGGCTTCTTGATAGATGGCAATGTTTTATCATCCACTTCAATCGTAAGTGTCTCATAAAAGCTCAGCCCAATACGATGTGAGATCACATTATGTGAAAAGGCTTATTTTAGCATTCTAATGCTGATTTAATAACAAATTCTGGCAAATTCCGGGCTTCAGGTCAGGTAGGGCATTTCTCCAACAGAACAGAGCACTGCACCATTCTGCCCCCCCCCCCCCTCTAATAGATAATTGTGCCCTGGCGTCAGTGCTCACCGAAGGCTGCAGGAGTTGTTCAGGAGAGCACACCCACTGCCTGCGTCTTATCGTAAATGCAGTGCATACAAATAAGCTGAATGATTTTAATTCACTGGGCTCTGCTGCGACCCATGAGCACAGAGCAGGGCAATTACCATTAGCAATATTAGCGCTCAGTCTCTAGTCCTATTGCTGCAGAGCGCATGGCAAAAAGATTTTAAAAGAGCTTAGCTTTGATTAAATTTGCGGCCTCGGAAACCGGAAATGGTGTTAAACAATCTGAAAAACACTCTGAGCAGTTGCAGATAATTTACCTCTTTAACACCAGTCAATTGGAAGTTTATTCATTCATTGGCAAAACCCGAAAATGTTATTTCTGAAGCTGCAACCAGGCCTTTACTATTTTATGATGCTCTCTATCAGTGATCAGATGATCCAGCCTTCAGATTTGTATTTTATTTGTGTTTTTCGTTCGTGGTTAAAAAACCATTTTCAAATACGTTTCTCACCATTGTAACCAAAATCCCTGTCTTCAATTTACTCAACTCTTATTCTCTGCAAATACACAAACGTGCACATCCACACCTGCACACGAGCAAACACACATGCAGATAGGCATCACAAGTAGCATTATAAGGCCGAACTGAAACTTACAGGATAGCCAGCATGCAGATATTGCCAACATTAAACTGACTTGCTGAAAGAAACCTTCAACAATTACCAAAATGGTCATGACCCCCGCTGCCTTTGTTCACTATTGACCAATATGATGTCCCTCAGATGAATCTGCACTCTTCACCTTCACTTATTCTTTTTTATTTCGATCAAATATGAAATTGTCTGTCTTTCCATCTGTATTTTAAGGTCGCAGGGAGAGAGCATAAAAGCAATGCTACAATATTCAGAGGGTGCTAACAATTGGCAAATGTTTCCAGATTATTATCAGTGCCCAGTTTAACCTTGCAGATGCCACAATATTGTGATCAATAGTATTGCAGATGGAGCCACTCAATGTCAGACTGAATCAATACAGCCCAGCTGCCTACCATCCTTTCCAGAAGTGCTCCAGGACAACTGAAAATGATAGCTTTCTGAGCCATTCTTCTTATTAATATAATTATCATTGCTACAACGACCAGATAGAATTCAAAATACTCTGAAAAGAGGAAGCAGTGATCTCTAAATTTACTATGACACGTCTTTCATTACATACCAAAGAATGAAAAATATCCATGCCTATGATGTATCATGAACTGGGTGACTCTTTGAAAAACTGGCTGTGAACAATTTAGGTACCTACCTGCCGGGCGAATAGCCACTTCCATTCTTCAATCATTCGCCTCCCTCAAGAATGTGGCCACTTGTTGGAGAATACTAGCAGAATACTAGGCCAATAGACTGAACGGTTGGAGACAAATTGCAGAATAGTTTGAGAATTTTTCACGAATCTTGTATGCGCCTTGCTTTAGGGCAGAACTTGGTATTTTTCAGTTCAGTTTTTTTGAACATTAATTTGCACGAACTTCGTTGTTAGTGTGCAGCTGTCTTGCCATTGATACTGGAAAGAAACGTAATGTTACGCTTATGTAATCTCTACTTCAAGCCAAAACATTAAGAAATCACGGGATTCTAAGGAATAATATTTTCACTTATACTGCAAAAGATCAAACTCACTCACGAATACCAAGATTGTCTAATGCTTTAAAATCTCTCATAACTACTACACATCCTGGGCCTGGACAGTGTCCCTATACAGTCTGATTTAGCCGCTGAGCGGCCGTTGCCTACTTGTCAGCTGCTATCAACCAATTAAAGATTTACTGAGTTTATTCAGAATTTATTACTTATCCGCTTTTTTTTCACTTTGAAGGTGCCATATTATGCTGTTTTTTGACGAGCTGTAATATTTTTGGATATCCATAAGGGAGGATTATATAATTTTTAGCAAAGAAAAAAGTAAAATCCATGATTTCTAGGGAATTCAATGCCTGTCATTCCTCACCCTCTGAAAATGAGGCTGTCCTGAGTGAGATAGCGAAATCCCTGGCTACAGCCAAGTCTTTGAATACAGATGATCGAAAAGGTAGTTAGGCTACTATTAAATTACTCAATGGGTATAGAAAAGTAACACCTGCAGCCCAGGAGGATGGTTCACAAATAAAAATGGCATGCTGTCACCAAAATAGTTTAACTAGGCTACATTTGGAATTCAGTCTCTTCCATTGATTTGCGACTAGCATCTGTGCGGTAGCAACCACTGGCTAACATTCATTTTTACTGGTAATGCTGTATGCCGTGGGCTGGGCTACTCTGCCAAACTAAATTCACCTGGGCTATTAGTTCCTATCAACTTCTCTCCTACTTTGCCTTCGGCAAAGCAAGGCTATCCAAGTCAAAACCTAATATATTGCAGGACCACGGCAATACATTGAAATCATTTTGTGTACCAGACACGCTGTAGACAAGTTACAGTAGTTGCCTTCAATGCAGAAGCATCAGAGAGGTAGCCCACACAACAAAGTACTCGGCGGCCACAGTCATGGATAAGTAAAATGATCGTTTCACAGCAGCAGTAAACAAACCCAAACACGTACCGTAAGCTCTGCAGAGCCAACATCTGGTCTAATTGCAGCCTTATCAGCCCAACTTTGCAGACACGTACAACACCTTTCAGGTTAGCTTCAACAGTAGCGGCTACGATCAGGTAACCTTATGATGAAACTACCACCTTGATGCCAACCAAAAGTAACACAAACACATGAATCAAAATTACGGCACCTAAGTGAACAAGGAACATTTTTTAAGTAATACGGCATGAGAACTAACATGAAGTTGTAACAGACACACTTTTGTGGCAATGGCATGCGGTACAGAGCTTTCTGGAACAGAGCGTTCATAACTACAGAGACAAAAGTGAGGCCACTGAAAGTGGATTTCATGATTCTAGACAGCCACTTTCAGAAAAGTGATGAGGGTTTTTTATGATCTTTTATCTGCAAATTTCCCCTAAGATTTTGAGGTGGGATTTTCTATGCATGCAGTTACACTATTCTATCACTAGATGGCACACCTGAATCAGTTATTGAATATTCACTAGCAAGCCGAGCTCGAACAAGTTTTAGAATATAGACGAGTTAATTTCCATCCTTGTTTCCCAGGAATTGTATAAATTAAACTCCTCAGCCAAGCCTGATGTGCAAACTGCCTAATATACTTGCCCATAGTATCTATCCAGCAGCGAATAAAAATTATTTCTTGTGATAGCAAAAATCGTTGACCTTTGTTGCAACTTGGTCGGCAATAATAGGCCAAAGGTACCCCAACTGAGTAGTGAAAAAAATTAGTTTTCTGAGCCATAAAATTCAACACCGTATTAAATCAATTGTAGTCATCAGATATTAAAAACACATGGTTCCCTACCAATGAATTAAACATAGATTCATCTCACGACAAATTCAGTGGTTCCTTACAACCTCAGAAAACCCTTCAATGATATCCAGTGTCTCTAAATCCTTCCTCCGGCATATCTGCATAAAGCAGAGTTATAGTTCCCGCCCACTTGAACTACAACCTGGTAATTATGTATTGATTGACATAAACTTTTCACAGTAATTGAAAGACTCTGATGGGACCCTTGCATAACAGCAAGTTAGGTTGTATTCTTTGAAGTGTGCACAGCTGAATGCGGTGAGTACAAAGAAAAAACTCATAGGCACATAGATGTGCCTAGGTTCCATTTTCATGTTGGCAGTTTGATTCTGACAGAGAATGGGACTTATTCTGTATGGAATTGTACTGGAAGGATCCTCGTACTGGAAGGCTGTTAATCTGTTGGAGGACTTCATTGATGGATAGTTTTGCTTCTGTTTGAGTGAGTAAAATGGATAAAGAATGCATCCTTATGGCTGGCTAGCTGTTTTTTCCATTTTTGGTTTACCATAGCCATGATGGTCACAGAGCTTGTTTGCCTCATTGGTTAGCATTAGTGACCTTTAGCCTTTACTAATTATACCGTATATGGCATATTTTTGCTCGTTGTTGTAATATTTTTGAATTTATACAGAAATGAATGAAATCAAATGCCCGGGTTTCATGTAAAAGGAGTACAGCTCCAGGACTGCCATACCTGTCAGCTAAAACACAATTAGGTGTACAAATGATGTCCCACAAAAGCTCAAACTTCAGGTGCCTAATATTTTGGACCAAGTACTTTCATGTTGTTCCTAAACATCTTTGGATTCTTAGTCCATGTTTTTTCTCCTTATTCGATCATGTTTTTTTTTTACTTTTGATGATTGAATAAGGTGAGATATTGGGGGACCTACGGACACTATAGACAAGGGTCAAAAAACCATGAACATAAAACTATAATTTTTGACAAACATCAAATTACTGAAAAATGAATTTGACAAATACTGTAACTTTCAAGAACTACACATTGCCAAATGCACCATAACACAAATGTGTTCGTCAGGTGCTTCAGACCTGTACATAAATCAGAGATTTAACTGTAAAATCACACTTGACAATGTTTTCGCTGTCTAACTTGTCTTTTGCTTATGTGCTATGATGTACATGTAGGTATTTATGGCTCATGAACATTTTGGTTTCATATCATGATGCATGAATGAGGGACATAGGTTATAATTGTAGCCCTCAGATGATGTCGGGCGGGCTACTGTGGATTCACGCAAGTCGTCTCCACCACCGCCGCTGCGTCTGCGTCTGTTGTCACTTCCTGTTGGATGCTTTACAGGCTGCAATTTTTAACCAATTACTTTCTTATTTTATAGGGCATATGTCATACTTCACTCATGACAACTGTTGATTTTGGTTGCCATGGTGTTATGGCCCTAATTTGTTATAACATATATGACAGCAAGGGATGACAGACAACATTTTAAAACTTAAACAGATTTAATTAAACAAACACTTTTAACTAATCTACTATCTACTCTACTGACCAAGATTGATTAAAAAAATGAGATATTTACAGTCCCTTTGGTGGGGTTGCTTTGTGATGATCTGGGTGGGAAAAATGCTCCAACACGGCAAAAATCCACTAAAAGCTTCACAGGTCTTGAACAGAATGACAGGTCTGGTCACATGTATCCTTCACCTTGCAATTCTCCTACTACTTTACTGTCTCAATTTCTCTCCCCTCCCACCTTTAAGACTTTTTTTCAATTCTCTGGGACTTTCCTTCTCAGACATGCCCAGGACATGCCCAAACCTAGCTCCAGACTGGGCTTAACAAAAAAAAAAGTCAATAATGCCATCTCGTGGCTTTTTTCCACATTACAATGGCAACAGTATTGCCCGAATAATACGCGAATTAGTTGCAAAACATGGAGATTTCCTTGTGGACGCTGTACAGGCTGCAATTTTTGATCAATTACTTTCATATTTGGTATGGTAGAATCAGGCTTTCGGGGGCTATACCCATACGGTTGCGGCCGACCAGACTGTCGAGTTATATCTGCATTAGAAAGCCTACGGACACTACTGACAACAATATCTCGCACAATCACCCAGAAAAGCAATCAAGTGATCATACCGATTTATCTGACATGGTATAAATATTTGTAAATAATATAATTTTGCAAACAATCCCTTTATGCCTGTAGAAACAAACCCACAGATTGAAATTGTGATAGTTTAGCACATTTTACAACTGGTCATTTTCACAATTGATTGTATCTGAAGAACAGAATATTTCTTCAGTGGACTTTTTGCCATAACCGGAACACAAGCTGCATACTTGCACAAATCCACCAGTAATAAATTAATTAATTGAAGCTGAACATAAAAATACTAACAAACACTTGTTGGGGGGGTAAACTAAGGACACTTCAGGGGACCTACGGACACTACAATTGTGTAATTTTATATTTCAAATTGTTACTGTATCTCCAGACATTCTATAGTTGTTAAAGTTAAACAGTATCTCGATCTGTTCATCCAATGTTTTCAACCTTTCTCATAAACACCAGACAGTGTGTACAATAACAGGGGGCCTACGGACACTATACCCAATTTCTGCACTTCAACATACCAGTAACAACCCTGTTACAAAACTGCTTAATTTTGTCATTGTAACAGAGAAATTACAAAATCAAAACCCCAACTACATATATATATATATATATATATATATATAGGGTGTTTAAAAAAAGTATACCCAAATAAAATCATCATTTTTTATGAAAAAAACTGAATGAAAACTTATGAATGAGCAGCAATGCATCTTTTAAAGGGCACCCAGATCCTTACTGTACCAAATGTTGTGTTATTCATAAAGAAGAATTGGGAAAAGAAATCAAACAAAAAGATTGATGAAGATTACTCATTTATTCAGTAAAATGTTCCCCAGAGTAAATTCATGGCCCTGGCCCCTCAACATGACCGCCCTTCCTATCAATGCATAGCTGGCATCGTCTGACCATGTCGCGGGCAGCTCGTTGGATCATTTGGTGATCATGGTGCAAGTTATCAACTGCCTGAGTGATCTTCAGCCTTAAATCATCCAGCTTTGCTGGAGGTGTGGTGAAAACCTTATCTTTCAGATAACCCCACAGGAATCCCCAGATCTTACCCCCTGTGACTTTAAAAAAAGTCACATTTTTGTAAAATTTTGTTAAATATTTCCAAATTGCATCATAAGCTCCTCATGGATAGAGTTTTAATTGTTGCATTTCCCATCTTAGAAAACAGTGTGATTGTATGCACAATGAATTCATGACCACTCAAATTATTATGTCATTCTTTTGCATATTAGATATTTGTTGTCAGGATCTGATTCTGTTATGTTATGTTTTTTTGTGCATTCTTTATATGGGTCACACTCCATACTAAACTGTACAATTCACGGTGTTTTATGAGAATGGTCAATAATATTTTTCTTTTTTTTCTAAGAGAATGAAATGATTTGCATTTTTCATATTTATTCACTCCCACATTGAAGATATACATATGAAAAAGTCTGAGTAATTGGTCCTACAACACAGCAGAAAAAGTGGTTTCCTGATGTCAGCCAAGGCATTGTGACCGACATATTTTGTTTTAAAATTTGGCAGCTAACTTAATGAAATGCTCATGACATGTCTGTTGATAATTTGAAAGAAAGTGAAATGAAATATTGCCAACAAATAACGGTTTCAATTGTCTGCACTAAATTATCGAGACTCGCCTGATCAGAAATGCAATTTGAAATGACCGTCGTGGGCGTAAGCAGTCGCGTCCTCTAGTGTTACGTCCATCCCTATGGGTTAATTTGCATGATATATTCAAATGCGTAAAGATGACCTCAGCAATATAAGGTGCTCACATCCTGCATCAAAATTTCACAAGGCGTCAGGCAATCATATATACCATGCTTTTAAAAATAATGATTGAAAAAAGAAAATTGTTCTGTGTCCTAATATTGCGTTACGACCATAAAAAAATAAACAATCTGTGCGCTATCACCGTAGACTGTATAAAAAGATGGTGGGTCTGAAAAGTGAGGCCAATGGGGAAATTGCATTCCATTTATTGGCCAGCAGATGGCGACGTTGGTGGTTGCAGAATTGGAAAAGGTTTGTTTGAAATTTCATCACCATTGTAACACTTTTAAAGTTTTGCATGGAGTGAGCCATATGTATTTATTATTTTCCATGCTTCATTGTTTATTTTAGCAGCTCCATGAACTAATCCAGTGGTTCTCAAACTCGGTCCTGGCGCCCCACTGTGTATTCTTGCTTTTGTTCTGAGCACAATTGCAATCTTAGGACTTAAACAAGCTGTTGATTTGCCTTGATTAGGTGCAGTCATGTTTAGAGCAGTTATTTATCCTCTTAAACCACATTTGACAAATCTACACATGCCATGAAGAATTAAAATTTCATTTCCACAATGAGATATGTTTGAAACCAGTATACAAACTGCACAGGGAAACAATTTGACCGAACCCCTAATCAACGTAAACAATCAATAGGTGCCTCATTTGTGAAATTGTCAACACATGGTTGCAAAAACCAACAATTAATTTGGCAAACTGCAAAGTCACACCTGTTTCATTTCATGTTCATTTAATTAAGTTCATGCAAATTATTTTGAAAGAATTTAAAACACTTACTGAGCTTACTGATTTTCTCAGTGTATAGTTTGACCTGTTAAGAAATGTTTTTTACCTGCAAATCCTACCAATATGGAAAAATAAGCATAACATGTTTGAGGGTTTTTATTCTTCATGGTACAGTGGATATGGCCATAAAAATGCAGCTAAAGGTGGTAAATAACTGCTCTAAACATGGAATGCAGCTAACTGAGACACGTCAACACCTTGTTAAAAGTCTAAGATTGCAGCTGTGCTTGTAATAAAAACCAACATACACAGTGGGGCGCCAGGAAAGAGTTTGAGAACCGCTGTATTAATCTAACCATTCCATGCATCTGTTAATTTCCATGTTTTTTGTTTTCACTCTCTGCATCGCCCCTTGTTCATTGTTGAATTGGTCGATTTGCACGCTTCTCCATTTCCCGCACCTGCTCCCCATTCAAATAGGCTTCCTGCTTCCCTTTATATTCCCTCTCTTGCCTTATACAATTTGTGAGTTTGACAAACTTTTGTGAAGTGTTATACTGATGAGCATTTTCTGATTTCTGAGTTTGTTGTGGTTACAGTTCGTTTTGTTCCCAGTTTACGATCTCAGTCTATTCCAGGTGTCTTGTGATTACCCCAGTTTGATTTCCTGTTAAGGCTCTTGGTTTGATTATTCTTTCTTATTCTGAATTGTCTCACCATGCTAGTCAATAAAACCTGTCCCCTAGGATACTGTGGAGGATGAGAGAAGCGAAAAAATCCTCAAGAATCACTGAAGGAATTGCACGCCTTCGTAGCATCTTGGGGCCACCAAGTATCAAAAAGCACCATCAGGCACCACCCGAGGGAACAAGGCGCTTTGGTCAGAAGAGACCGAAATTCCACGTTTCAGTCAGATACAGCATCGGCATGTTTAGTGTCAAAACTGGGATGCATGTAACGAGATGCTCCACAGTGAAATATGATGGTGGGTCAGTCATGTTTTGCGTTTGTTTTAATTCAAGAGGTTCAGGGGCACTGGTTAAGACTAAGGGCATAATGAATTCCACAAAGTATCAGTTTTTTTTGCTGACAATCTGGTTACCTCTAGGGGCTAGGCCGCAGGTGGACTTTCCAGCAAGACAGTGACCCAAAACATACTGCAAGATTCACACAGAAATGGTTCTGTGACAATAAAATCAATGTTCTGCAATGGCTCAGTCGTCAGACTTCAATCCCATTGAAAACCTGCAGGCTGAGTTGATGAGGGCAGTTGATAAATGTAAACTCAAGAATGTGAAGGATCTTAAAAGGATCTGATCAGCGGAATGGTCCAGAATCCCCCCCAAATATGGCAAAAAATTACAGGAAAAGACTCCATGCTTGTTATCCTAGCTAGAGGTGGTTGCAATAAGCACTAAATGAAGGGTACCAATATTATCAAACCATGATTTCGTTGAAATTTATTTTGTAGTAAATGATTATGATTTCAGTTGTTTCCATCCAAACACTCATAAAGTAGAAGAAGTGTACGCTACTACTACGATTAGGAAAGCAATCTGCATCTTATTGTAATTCATACGAGAGTGCTGTTTATTTTCACCTTTTATAAGTCAATAATTTGGTTTCTTTTGAAAATGGCTGTAAGGCGCACACAAGACAGTACAGGATTTTACTCTGCTGCTTTTCAACGGATGAGGGATTATCTGCCTTGCAGACGGCTTTGAGTCTTTTCTTTGGGATGACGGAAATCGAGCGAGTGCTGTTTTACAAGTACCTTGAAATATTTATCAGTGAAAGCTGTCTTTCACAAATACACATTTATGAACTGGCAAGTAAGTTAAAGTGTTAAAAAAAATTGGGTACTTTTAAAGGATTAGAGTGTATTCTTGCGTGATTACAATTCAGTCTACCTTCTTGCCTGTGCTTGATTATGGCAATGTCATCTACATGCATGCTGCCCCAACCACCTTGAGAAGCTTGAAACTTTCTGTCATGCTGCACTTCTGTTTATTACTGGGCATCATTTGAGAACCCATCATCGTTCTCTGTAAGGCTGTGGGTTGCAAGGTTAATATAGTTTTGAAATTTTCATTAGTTTTTATTTTTATTTAGTTTTACAGTTTGCTTTTATATTTCAGTTTAGTTTTATTTAGCTGAAGAAGTGATTAAGCAGTTTTAGTTTAGTTTTTATTTTGAGGAATTTTCGAGTTTTAGTTTAGTTTTTATTTAGTTTTAGTCTTACTTTTAGTTTTTCAGCTATTAAGAGGAAGGCCTTAATTTGTAGTGGCTGACAAGGATAAAAGAATGTATGACAGCAAATATGTTTTTCCCCGAGTCCTTTATTAATCCTGTATTCGTTAACCATCATCTTTTTTTAACATGTGACACTGATGATACTAATATATCTGGGGGAAAAAATCCAATCCATCTCACCCCATACAGTCATCATGCTCAGTTATTTCCACAGCTTTTGCCATGTTTGAGAGCTAACCATCTTCTTCACTGAATGTGCGCAGGGCAGTTGCTTGGAATTCTGGGGCCCCTAACAGAATATCGGTGTGGGCCCCGCCCCCGACTTTTCATTGCCACTCTTTAACGACAATATATCATGATGTTATTCATTATTTTTCTGTTTCTCAGTGTTCTTGACAGTGCCTAATACAATACACCCAATTTTTCCTTTTTTAAAATTAACCACTCGACAAAGAGAGTATCATCACGTGAATTATGAATTATTAGTTGTCTTATTCACTAATGTACTCACCATCAAAAACATATTCAGACTGCTGGTGGTGAGGATCTATTGCTGGGTCAGGTTCAGATGAAGTGACTACAGCTGATTCTGAAGTATCAGTGCATGAAGGTTTAATTGTTCCATTTCATATTACTTTCGTAAACATTTATGGTTATGTTCCATGGAACAACTGATGAAGAACTAACCTACCGAGTCTTGGAATAAACAGAATCTAAATGGGCTTCCCAGTACCATAGCTCTAAGCACCCAGCTTCATTTTGCTTTTGTTAGGAGGTAGGAAAGCTCTGTAAAATTACCCTCCGCGTGAGCAAGACTTATGTCAACAGGCTAAAGTAGCAGTTTAGTTTTAGTAAACAATTAAGGTAAAAGTAATGTCAGCCTTGACAAGCGATTATTTAAGTTACACCTAAGGTTACCGCACTGACTACATGTAGTTCGCTAGCCAAACCGAGCGTGTACAGTCAATTACAGGTAGAGAGAGCTGAGTATGCAGCAACTACTCATAAGAACGGAGGAACTTGTCCTAGGCTGCTGCTACCAAATTGTTTGACGGCATATTATGATGGCAGGCGAATGATAGCCTTACCGATCTATTCTGTAGATGATACCGTTAATAACTGAGTTATTTCATTATTGTCAGGCGATTATTTACTCAGCTGACCGCATGTTACTTTAACGCAGTGGTTCCCAAAGTGGGGGGCGCGCCCCCTAGGGGGGGCGCAGAGCAATTGCAGGGGGGGCGCAGGGTGCGGGGTGCGAATTTTTTTTCCCCGACTAAAGTTCCGGACACCAACAGGAAATTATTTGCATACAGCAAATCGGCAACCTTGTTCCGGGCCACTGAAGGAATGTCTTGAGACAATTTAACTTTTTCTGTCTTCACTGGACTTGCACCGAGATACGGTCTCGGAACCACTGACTGCACAGTCCTTTCCCGGCCCAGAGTTCTGCGATTACATCGTAAATGCCCGCCTTACTCTCAACCATGCTCTCAACATAATTGTCGGCCAAATCATTCATCTAGCCTGCCATTGTCATAAATAATTTATGAATGTAGTTGTTCAAATATTTGAAGCTGGTAAAATGAGCTGGTTACAATCAATGTAGTCAAGCGATACCCAACTCGCTGCTTTTCTATCCTGCACTGTTCTGGCATATAAACAATAAACTAGTAAGTGACACCAAACAAAATCCGATGAATATAAAGCAGAAGTAACCGAGATTGCGCCATCTTATTCTCGATAATATGAATGCTCTGTAAGCCTACAGATTACTTTTACCTGGCCGCGCTACTGAACGTTACTAACATATCCTCAGGTTTGGCAAGCGGTCTTTGTGAATTTTTTTCGCACTTCGCTGTCTGCTGTTAATATAGGTTGATTATGGTGCTTTCTTTCCGCATCATAGAAATATAATTTTAAGAAGACGGCTGTACTCCGGCAGAGGGGAGTGATACAGCCCAATGATTTTATACTTTAAAAGAGGTTTAGAATTATTAAATCTTCGTGTCCCTCATTTGAAAATTACGGTGGCCGTTTCCAAACCTGCCGATCATTTTTAATGTTTCCAGCTAGGCTAGACAAAAATCAGCTGTTCATAGCATTTATATTTTCTAGAATAAACTGACACAATCTCAGTTATTTTTACTTCATAAATTCAAGGCCAGTAAAATGAGAAAAATGTAACTATCTCGAGACACTCCATCCGGCACGAGGTCGCTGATTGGCTGTATGCAAATAAGTTTCTGTTGGTGTCCGGAAAATGCATTAATAGCAATGTTGTTAAGTATTTAAAAAAAAAAAGGTGGTTCGTTATTTTGTTATTAATTTCCGTTCTGAAAGTAGCCTAGTTGTAGTTGATGACAACCTACAGTTTATGTCAGTTTACCTTTTTTTTTTTCAAAAAAGGTTGAAGTTTATATTAATTACAATGTGTGAAATTAACTGCAATGGACTCTGAAAACAAAATATGTGTATTACCTGTTTTTTTTTTGGGGGAGGGGGGGGGCCGCAAAAATTTTCTTATGTACCAAAGGGGGGCCCAGCAGAGAAAGTTTGGGAACCACTGCTTTAACGTAACGTTAGCAGCTGAATAGCTAGCCTGAACAGCTAACATAGCAAGCTAGTTTAATACTCTCACCTCTCTTTGAAAAGAATTTTGTAATGTTCTGGACCCCTGCTTTGCTCTTCCTGTCCTCTCTCTAGTCTTTTCTGGCGTCCAGATTTGTGTGCGTTTGTTTGTTTGCTCTTGGACATCATATTCGCAAGGACGGTGATCCCTGTTTGCTGCCTTAGTTTGCGACCTCGCCAGCAAAAACACACAAACTATTTTCCAATACGAGCATGAAGCATGGATTGAACCATTTTTAAAGAAGGGGGTTACTGAAATGTATTTCATCAATATTGCATGCCTTAATGGCTTTGTTTAAACTCTGATGCATTAGTATTAATATTAGGTAAATCTATGCAAAATAATTTGTCATGGCGTCTACTGTGGGTTTTGTGAGCCCTTATGACGGCGCTCAATAAGAGAAGTAGTGGAGCTCCACTCCTCCGTGCGTTTGCAGCTCGACCCTTTTGGCTGAATTGAGCACGTGAAGCATCATCTTCGGCTGACGCCTGCAGCAAATACGGCAGCTAATAGCCGCTATGCTTCCCCCCTCTGGAAGCAACCGGTTAACACTGACTGAACAGGACAGTAATCGAGGGAGAAAACGAAACTATCAACGAAAACGAAGCTAATTTTATCTGCAGTTCAGTTTAGTTTTAGTTAGTTTTGTATTGTCCATTTTAGTTTTTATTTAGTTTTCGTTTTTTAAAAAATTGACATTTTTATTTTTATTTCAGTTAACTAAATTATTTTTTTACAGCTAGTTTTAGTTTTAGTCTTAGTTTTCGTTAACTATAATAACCCTGGTGTTGGTCATCCTTTTGGGGCAGTAGCATTGGCAAAATTCTTTCATCTTTCAGGGCACCATTGCAAATGAAACTCTCAGTAGGTTTACCAGTATAAATAAAGGTCAAATAAATAAAAAGCATTTTTGCTCTGATCAACATAATTTTGTTGCCCTTCATGGGTGTCATTTTGGCACAACTTCCAGGTAAATCGAGGTAACTGATGTTTATACTACAAAACCCAAAACCAGTGAAGTTGGCACGTTATGTTAATCGTAGATAAAAACAGAATACAATGATTTGCAAATCCTTTTCAACTTATATTAAATTGAATACACTGCAAAGACAAGATGTTTAATGTTCAAACTGAGAAACTTTTTTTTTTTTTTTGCAAATAATCATTAACTTAGAATTTAAAGGCAGCAACACATTGCAAAAAAGTTGGCACAGGGGCCTTTTTAACCACTGTGTTACATCGCCTTTCCTTTTAATGAAGCTCAGTAAACGTTTGGGAACTGAGGAGACCATTTTTTGAAGCTTTTCAGGTGGAACTCTTTCCCATTCTTGCTTGATGTACAGCTTAAGTTTTTCAACAGTCTCCGTTGTCGTATTTTACGCTTCATAATACGCCACACATTTTCAATGGGAGACAGGTCTGGACTACAGGCAGGCCAGTCTAGTACCCGCACTCTTTTACTACGGAGCCATGCTGTTGTAACACGTGCAGAATGTGGCTTGGCATTGTCTTGCTGAAATAAGCAGGGGCGTCCATGAAAAAGATGTTGCTTGGATGGCAACATATGTTGCTCCAAAACCTGTATGTACCTTTCAGCATTAATGGTGCCTTGACATATGTGTAAGTTGCCCATTCCTTGGGGACTAATACACCCCCATACCATCACAGATGCTGGCTTTTGAACTTTGCGCCTATAACAGTCTGGATGGTTCAATTCCTCTTTGGTCCGGAGGACACAACGTCCACAGTTTCCAAAAACAATTTGAAATGTGGACTCGTCAGACCACAGAACACTTTTCCACTTTGCATCAGTCCATCTTAGATGAGCTTGGGCCCAGCGAAGCCGACGGCGTTTCTGGGTGCTGTTGATACATGGCTTTCGCTTTGCATTGTAGAGTTTTCACTTGCACTTGCAGATCTAGCGATGAACTGTAGTTACTGACAGTGGTTTTCTGAAGTGTTCCTGAGCCCATGTGGTGATGACCTTTACACACTGATGTCAGTTTTTGATGCAGTACCGCCTGAGGGATCGAAGGTCACAGGCATTCAATGTTGGTTATGTGCAGTGATTTCTCCAGATTCTCTGAACCTTTTGATGATATTACGGACCGTAAATGATGAAATCCCTAAATTTCTTGCAATAGCTCGTTGAGGAATGTTGTTTTTAAACTGTTCCACAATCAGCTCACGCATTTCCTCACTAAGTGGTGGCCCTCGCCCCATCCTTGTTAGTGAATGACTGATCATTTCAGGGAAGCTGCTTTTATACCCAATCATGGCACCCACCTGTTCCCAATTAGCCCGTTCACCTGTGGGATGTTCCAAATAAGTGTTTGATGAGCATTCCTCAACTCTCTCAGTCTTTTTTGCCACTTGTGCCAGCTTTTTTGAAACATGTTGCAGGCATCAAATTCCAATTGAGCTAATATTTGCAAAAAATTACAAAGTTTACAAAGTAACTTGTCTTTGCAGTGTATTCAATTGAATATAGGTTGAGAAGGATTTGCAAATCATTGTTTTCTGTTGTTATTTACGATTTACACAACGTGCCAACTTCACTGGTTTTGGGTTTTGTACATTCCATGTACGTGCGTGCTGCGTGTGGGAAAAAATTTTCACTACCGGAGCCTTAGCAGCCTTAAATCTGGTAAAGTTGAACACTGAACCAAATATTCACCACCTGTGCTCCTGGGGAATATTCAACGCTACCAGATCAGCTACTCTGGCAAGTATTGATTTTCGTTGCTGCCTACGCATGGAAGGTAGAGAGGTTTTTAGCTCTCCCTGCCTATTGGCTTTTCATGCACGCACGTGGAAGGGCGGGAGGTCGCCTGTCATGGCACTTTGGCTTTTCACCTGCTATGATTGTTTTGGGGGGGCTTTGCTACTGCTCTTTCTGCCTTTGACTTTTCACATGTATGCATAACAGGGCAGGGAGGTTTTTGGCTCTCCCTGCCTTTTGGTTTTTTATGCATGCAGGTGGAAGGGAAGGGAGGTCGCTTAGCATGGTGACTTGGGTTTTGCTTAGGGGCTTCTTGCTGCTGCTCTCACTGCCTTTAGCTTTTCACCTGTATGCGTGGAAGAGCAGGGAGGATTTTGTTTGGCTCTCCTTACTTTTGGCTTTTCGTGCATGCAGGTGGAAGGGCAGAGAGGTCGCCTGGAATGCTCATTTTGGCGGGGGTTTGCTGCCGCTCTCTCCGCCCATGGCTTTCAGCCGTATGCATGAAAGAGCAGGTTTTTGACTCTCCTTGCCTAGTGGCTATTCATGTATGCGTGTGGTAGGGCGGGGAGGCCCCAGAGCAGAGCCATCCTGCCAGAATCAAATAATGCAAGTAAATTCACGGAAAATAATATAATTTGGAGATTTTAACAAAGTGGACCTGACTGAAATTGAGTACAGAGGAAGTTCAGGCAGGCCACGGAGTCACACCCAGCTTGCAAGCCTGCTTTCATTGGTGATGGTACAAGATCACAAGCCAAGCCCACATCAGCTGACAGCTCAGCTGATTCCTTTCAGGCACTCGATTGGCAAATCATAAACAAGGTGCCCTACTTAAATACGCTTTGCCTGCCCTCTATTGCCACTTTCTCTGCTCATTTTGCTACCCATCTCCATTCCCAGCTCCTCCTATACACGTTTTTCTCACTTTAGTTAATGCCGACACAGTCATTGATGGCTTGGTCTGTTCTGCACCCCTGGGAGGTGGGATTTTCTGCCCATGGCTTTCACGCGTATGCATGGAAGGGCAGGTTTTTGGCTCTCCCTGCATACTGGCTTTTCATGCATTCGCATGGTGGGGCAGGGAGGCCCCAGAACGGAGCCATCCAGCAAAAATCAAATACTGCAAGTAAATTTGCAGAAAATGATATAATTTGGAGATTTTGACAAAGTAGACCTGACTGAAATGGTATTTAAGATATGTGCAGCTTGCTCCAGGTACCGAGGGAAATTGAGCTCAAGAAGGTAATGTTCCCGTCAAATCTAAAATTACCGTAAACAGTAGAGCTCTCTTGACGTTTCAAAAAAGCGTTCCTCAGCAAAACATTTTGCGTTTCCCCCCCCATCTCTCAAAAACATCTCCTAGTAGAAAGTCTGGTTCAGCTTCAGTCTTTAGCCTAGGCTGAGCATTTGGATATCCCATCAATGCTAGCTTATCGGGATCACGATCTAACATCGCCTTTGAAAAGTGTTTAAAAACAGTTTGTGATGCCCCTTCAGCTCAAACTTTGTGTGATGAACCCATTTCTTATATGTCACCAGGAAGAAGTATGAAAAATAACCTCCCTTCCCCAGGTAGCTATCGCAGCCATAAGCTGCATATGGAACAGGCATTGCAAATGTAAACTTCATATACTCTCAAATACATAGTTAGCAGTAATAAAACTGGCGAGCACAGTTTTTTTTACCTTTCAGGGCCTATTCTTAAAGTGAAATCACGGATCAATAGAGTCTTTTGACTATCATCGAATACAGTACTGTACAGGCCAGTAGATACTCCCGAATTCCCTCGAGACTTCTCGTGAATCTCTCAGGGATTTCTCGCGATAATCTCCTCTTTATGTCGCCTGCTATTATCAACCTAGTACTCTGCTGAGACAAAGTTCACGGTCGGCGGGCTGCCGAACTCACGAACCTACACACGTATGCATAGAGTCTGCCAAATGTCCGACGTAATGTAGTCTGAATTAGGCCTATGCACAGTTGCTACTGAGAATTACTTTTCATATGCGGGTTTAATAGATATAATACATTGTTGTGGTGCTGTTGGTAATCGCTAATCACTAATCTGTGAAAATCGAGGGTGGGCTGAAGGAGAGTATACGACATCCAGCAGCCGTTGAAGAATCACTTTGGAAATGTCAGTATACACGTACCGCTGGTCTGAATAAAACATAATGTGCTTCATACATGCAGATTGTAATTTCGCTTTTATTTCAGCCTGTTTACACCTCGTTCACACAGCTCTGTGACTTTATGAAGACCACGCTGATCACCCTGATCTGAAAAAGTTCTAAAATTGAGGCATTATCGCCGTCAAAATCCAGCAATTTGGGAAATAAAAGACTACATCACGACTGTACTGCGATGCTTCCACGTCAAAAGCCTTGCTGACTCACTGCCACTACATTACACCTAGACCAATGCTCGCCAAGTGGTCGTTTCTACGACGTTGCTGCTAAGATGTACAGGAACATTCTACGTTGTTGCACAGACCTAGAAGACTGTAGGACAATGTCGCTACACTCGTGCTGACCATATTACGCTTCTACTAAAGTAGTACGATTTGCGACGATGTCTATGTAATTGTAATTACTGTGTGCATTATATTTCTTAAGGAGTATCTACTGATGTTGTGATGTGTAAGCTAAATTCAGTGAGTGAAGAAAATACAATACAGTAAGCAAAAGTCATTTTACTTATATAATGTATGCAATTATTTTGTGCACTGATTAAGTTATAATTTATGTCCTCTAGCTTCGATTGAATATTAGTTCCTACTTAGAATTGTTTATTGGGGAAGAAGGGGCGTGATGGGGAAAAAGAAGTGGCAGAAGAAACGATTGAGTTGAGCAGTCCATCTTGGTAGATGTAACGTTGGCTGTACAGTACTGAATTGGTGTGATTAACAAAGAACGAAGATTAAAGTTTGATTTGCGTACCTCAAATTGTAGCGCTCATTCCCACAGCCCAGAGACCTGGAGCGCGCAACCAAAATCAAGAAACGAGGGTTATATCTATACTGAGCAACAAAAGAAACGCAAGTTAGCCAGTTTGTTAATGTACTCTTATGGTTACTTAGTCAAAGTGACCGTAAAACAAAGAAAAGTTTGATGAAACGAGTGTAAATAAACGAGTGTAAATACTAGCGTGCACGCTAGTAATAAATTTGATTTTCTATAATAATTATGCGCAAACTTATTTTCCGGTCTGTCTTTAACTTGCGTTTCTTTGGTTGCTCAGTATATATTAATCGGGGGCGTTCAAGCATTTTTTCAGTTCTCTCCCAACTTCGAAGATGAACAGACCTAATGCTGATTTGATTCAAGCGGCTCTGCTCCAACAATGCTGCGTTTTTATTGCGACCAAAGAGATCTCACCAGGAAGCTATCACACATCTGTTCGATAATTGCGTTCCCACTACGTTCTTAATAAGACTTTTCCCCGCTTTTTGTGGGCCACAACCCGGCTACGCTTATTTTGTGCGCATTCAAATTAAGTGCGGGGGGAGCAAGGAAGTGTACAGTAATTAGGCCAATTAGCTTGATATTTGTTTGGCGTATAGATTGTTCCGATGTAATGTACTGAAATGCAAATTATCACCGGCACAAGGCCTATTACAGTGATGATTATAGACTTAACAAAATGAAGATAAATCAGAAACCAAGAACTATTCAAGTATTTATTTCATTTAATATTGGCTCATAAAGATGAAAATGAGAAAACATAACTATATGTAGTAAAAACAAAAATAACGGGGTTTTTTCAGAGAATAAGTCAATACCCTTTGCTTTGCCTACAGCATTTTGTCTTTCAGGCATAGTCTTCACATTTCTTTTTAATTTCCTCACTCACTAAACCATTCCATATGGTTTGAAGTTCATTCCAAAGAGATTCTTCTGACGTCACAACAGATTTGCTCAGTCAGATTATGGTCTGGATTTTGAGCTGGCCAAGTCATAACTTCTGTGTCACCAGATGTTTCTTTCCAACTGAGATATTTCTGGCACAACATAGAAGTGTGTGTAGGGGTCATTATCTTGTTGAAAAAAAATCCCTGACCAATCAATCTCTTTCTAGATGGCAATGCATGCCATGCAAGGATGTTATGATACTTCTTTTGATTCATGATTCCATCAATTTTTATGACATCACCTGCTCCTTTCAACCAGACTGAACCCTAAACCATTATAATATCACCTCCATGTGTGATTGATGGGGTTAAACAGTCAGTTTTGAGAATTTATCCAAATCTATGGCGGACATAAGTTCTGCATTTGGGTGAGAAAATTTCTAATTTTGATTCATAGGTCCAAAGGACTTTTTCCCAGGCCACTGGTGTACATCCTTGAATTTCTTGGCAAACTCCAGTCTTTTTTTGATGTTGCCAGCTCTTGGCAGCAACATGACCAATCAGCCCATTCTCACACAGGCGTCTGGAAATAGTACATCTTGATACCTTAATCTCTTCACTTTTGCCACAATGAACCCCTCAGTGCAGATGTAGACGACAGCAGATATGGAGCTGCAAATTTATGCACCCCTGATATGCAGTTAAGCCTGATATGCAAACTGCTAAATATACTTGCCCATACCTATTTAGTAGTTTCAATAAATTATCTGCTTAAGGCACATGTATGCCTTAGTGCCTAAGTGAAACTTCCCCGGTAATTGATTGTAATAGAAAATTGATGTTTTCAGTCTTTTTGTTTATTACCCATATTTTTGCCTCAGGATACTAGTGGAATGATTTTTTTTTGTTCTCAATGCCTAGAATTGCATTTTTTAAAATATATTTTCACCAAAAAAATATAGAGAAGTATTATATTAGTACCCCTTTTAGATGTAAGTGGTAGTGTATAATCATCACTCCACACTACTGTATGCATACTTGCTAAGGGTAAACAAAATACAGGCTGCTGTTTTGTTGTTTGTTGGATTTGTATTAGGATTGGCGCCCAGACTCACGCTATGTAAATACTTGAATAACTTAAAAAGTGAAGTTTGTTGGCACCAATCCTTTTAGAATAGCAAAACCAAAGATATTGTTGAGCATGATATGCTTTGTGGGTAAATGAGTCCACCATCTACAGCTAAGAATTCAATCTGTAAAAACATGTCCTATTTAGTATTCACCACCTTCCAAACCTTTTTTAGCTACTGCTGAAAGATATTATAAATCTGTGATACTACCATCCTGTCACTCCACCATCTGTCTCCAATTTGAGCGAACAGATTGAAAATTCAAATGAAGGTGTCGCAGTTAATATTTATGTTACACAATCATTCACTGTATATGCCATTCACTTCCCTATCCAAGACAAATTACTCTTGATTCAACCAGACAGTTCTCCCCAATATTTGCCCAAATGCAGAATGCTACTTCAGAAAGCACCAGCGGCTTTTATTGGTGTGGCCGAATGCACTGGAAGCTGCTAAGTCATGCTAAAGGAGAATGCTATTCTTCAGGAAACCACCATGAAATAATCTGACTTCACATTTTTGCTTGCCTCTTAAATGCAATCCATCAGTATATGAATTAGGATATTCTCTAAAGTAACCTCATACTCTGTTATAATATTCAATGCTTTGAAGAGCAGTGCTGAAAAATCATAGATTGTGTATCTGTCCAACTTCTTACTGACTGCATGGTAGGTATTTACCTACACCACCCATTGTCTGAAGAGAGTGCGTAACATCCTGCGCGACCAAGACCACTTGGCTCATCAACTGTTTCATCTGCGGCAGTCAGGCAGAAGGTACAGGGCTCTACCGGCAAGCACAACCAGAATGGCCCATAGTCTGTACCCGCAGGCACTGAGGCTGCTGAACAGTGCTCCGTCCCCCCTCTCATACCCCCCATAGACAGTAAACCACACCCCCACCAATACAATAACTGTGAACCGGATTTTGCATTGTTGCACAACTACACTATCTCCACATCTGACCATGTGCTCCTTGTTTCTGATGCCCCCCAGATTTTTTTTTTTTTAATTTGTTTTCTGCTATGCCTCTGTCATGCCTCTTTGCTGCTGAGAATATCATAAGACTGTTTACATTTGTACCTGTACTGACTACATATTATTGTAACGGGTATTTCTGCACATCTAATGCACTTTATACTATGTTGGTTTGTGTTGCTCCAACAGAATTCTGTTGTAGTTATGACAATGACAATAAAGTTGATTGATTGGTTGATTGATTTTCAACTTCAGTATTGATGCTTGGGCCTTCATGATGCCATTTTGTGCAATGTTAGCCCATTGTGTCTTGGGTTTCCTCTAGTACTCTCGTTTCCTTCCCCAGCCCACAGACATACATGATCCGAGACTTTAAATTGCCAATAGGTCTGAGTGTGCGCATGAATGGTAAATGAACCCTGCGATGGACAGAAAATGTTCCTGCCTCCAATTGATAGCATTGTGGTTTAAGATGGAGCCTCCTTGAGATCCTGAACAGGAAATAGGTTAGACAATGGATGGATAGATGGAACTTGATGGGAGTGCAGTTTTGCTCTTAAAATATGGGTATTTCAGGGCTATTGCTGCATCACAGGAAGTGCTGACATCCATTTCTCCCATCTTTGCTGTATTCTCATGTCAGCCATTTCAAGCAGATTAAAACTACTCCCCATACACACTGTAAGCTATAACCTAGAATTTGTGAACTGAATTTAATGAGCTTTCACACGTCACATGCCTGTTCACCGGTGCAGGTTGCAGATAATTAGAAGGCTTATGAAAGATCCAGTAAGTGACTGCAATCAATAGTACTCATGACGCACATCCCTCACATGCAAAAAATGACTGAATGAATTTGTCCTTTTTTAAATTTGATTTTCTCCACATCTTTCCTTTATAGGCAGTACAACTGCGCTTCTTCTATGGTGTCTCATGAGATTAGCAATCGTATTTTGGGGAGGAGTGTGTTTAGTAATCCTCTGGTCTTTGCAAGTAGATTACCATCAAGTCAGCAGGCCAAGGTGTAATGGCAGTCGCTCTGGGACTTGTATATAGAACACAGCCAAGATAATCAAGACTGCACCCATCTTCTGATGCCAAAGCCAAAAAAGCCTGCTGCACAAAAAAAAGCTCATTTCAGTCTCATTTGGCAGTAGCACCCTGTTTCCAGGAGCCTATACAGTTACATGGCTTGGTTAGTTTTGGCCATCTCTGAAATTTGATTAGCTATCCCTGCTGCCACCCTTATTTTCCAACCAAAAATAGCACATTATGACTGGCTAATAAAGACTAAGTCCCAGCCTCACTAAGTCTGCAACCTTTTCTGGCTAACCCTGTTAAGAAAATCCTGTTAACCAGTTGCCATCAAAATTCAGAATTGAAACTAAATGGAGCAGGCTCTATCAGATCCAAATTGAGCTTCTTTATTCACCTTGAGAAAGTATAAGTTTCCTGAATATGAGTTAATTGTATATGCATTTGCAATGCACTTTATGAAAAAGACATACACTGTATGAGTATACCATCAGGCAAGACAATTAAGAAAATTTTTAAAAACTATCCCTTGATCCCTTGTGAAAGCAAATGGAATTATTTGGCGTCTCTGAAGTCATTATATTTCTCTATCCATGTCAAAAAACTTTTAACATTTAATTCAAGCATTCTTCTTAACTGTGAGCATAACTTGCACTTTTGTTCCAGAGGTCAAATTTAATGCAAAGTTACTCTTTGAAAGCCCTGAGTCATTGAATGTTTTTTTTTTTTCTTAAGATCTTTTCAGAATAAATTTTTGTGCCAGCTGGGTAATCATGTAGCAGAATAATACTGAACCTTTCATCAAGGGAGGACTGGAGATATTCTTGTCTTAGAAAAAAGTGGAGTACTTAGGGTATTGTAATCTTTCATATTCGATTCCTTTCTCACTGTGGTTTTAATATGGTACTTGTTGGCAACAATAACAACTGTACTCCAAACCATATTTCTCCTGTGATGTTTAAGATATTCTATGGTAACTAAGAAATATGAAAATAGATTCTTTTTTTGTGGCACATAATGGCAACAGTAGTCATTATACTCTATGATTTTAAAATGGCTTTACCATGGTAAAAATTTCTACCATAGTTTGACCAAGGTTACAAAAGAGGATCCATGCTTTTTGTTATTTATATGATGCACTTTTTATTTTTAATAAAATGGAATTATCATTGGTTTACATTAACATAAAAACACAATAGTACCCCTCAGCTGCAAATGGTGGTATTTGGCAATTCATTAAAATCAGTGAGGTAGACCCCAAGTATTGCTGTGACTACTTTTTAAATTGTATTTTCAGATTATGTCAGAGTGGAAATATTTTTTTGTGTCCAAGTGTCCAATCGTATAACTCTTGCTTGCTGCTGAACCAAAACATTATGACCGCAACATACAGATGTTTACCCTGTCAAACTGCCTTCATCCATTATTAACAATTTTAATGCAGTACATAACATTAAGCACTTGAACCACTTGAATTTAACTTAAAAATTAATATGCTGATGCCAGGTGAAAAAAAAGGTCACAGGTCTTAATTTTATAGTGGTCTCACTGTGATGGATATTTTTTATATGCAGTTCAAACCAGTTTAAAGGACTATCCATTTGAAAGTTTTACAGTTAAGTCATTGTGTATGCGTGTGTCTGAGAGTGGAGCGTCAATGTGTTTTTGTATGTATGCGTGTCTGTGTCTGTGCATATGCAAATGTTCATGTGTGTGTCTTTGTGTCTGTGTTAGTGGCTGCCAGCCTTACCAAATTCCAAACATCAGCATTAAGTAAATGGGGAACAAAGACAGGGCCATCTTGCACTGTAACACTATGAGCAGAATGCTAAATTTTCTCCAGTATTGTACAGTGTTGTGTTCGTGATCATTTGTTCAATTGGGAATGACACTCATGAAGAAACAACATGATCTGTGACCTGTGGTTTCCTTCTCAGATTTGTGTACCTCTCTCCAATCAACCAGCAAACAAAGACTATCCAAGTGTGCCTCTCAAATGACAGGAACACAATAGTTTTCCCAAAGCTCAGCAATATAAACGGCTGCACTTTAAATGCAGGGACTGATATACTTCATTCTTCATTCTCAAACAATAAAAGTCTCCCTATTCGCAATACACGCTTTTTGCATCCACGGCAATAATCAGTTTCATATTCAATACCATAGTCTGCTTCAGCAGCACTTTTAGAATCTTAATGCTGGACTCCTGCCATCAACATTGATGAATGAAAAACTCCTGAGGTAAGGCCAATCGCAGCATTCTTTAAAGCCACTACTGAACAGGCAGTGTCGAATGGCATGCTTCGTCGATTGAGCTTTTAAGTTACCCTTATATTCTCCTGACGTAAAAGGACATGCTCACAAACTCAAAATATGCGGTTCCATAACCGGTGAGGATATAATTGTATCTCCCCAACGACGGTAGTCGGGAGATGGTTTAGTTCCGGGGCTGCCGCCGCCGTCGCCTCCGCGCCTACAGAGATTTTCTGTTCTGGGCTCTTGAAGCGATAATTATTACTGGGATTTTTCAAATTTTGCACAAGAAAAGATATTTAGTTGACAATGCTCAAGACCGTTTTTCGGCAATTTTGGACGTCCAATATGGCTGCCATTTTGTCCGAAATTTAGGGATCGGGGAGACACACAACTCGGTCCCAGTGGCGACTGAGTTAGTTCATTATAATAGTATGTAAAACGGAAAGGACAAGGCAATTCACCTGATAGTCCTGGTGTCAAATACAGTCTGACTTCAACACTCTCGTGGCTTTCTCAGCCCGCAAGAAAACCGCATTACATAAAGTGGTGTGCAAGTGATGGTTATATACTTCACAAAGTGTAGATAAATCTGAAAAAAGTAGTGTTCGAGCATTTATCTCATGTCATATTGGATCATATTGATGAAAGTAAGTGAACAGGTAATGATATATACAACCCCAATTCCGAAATAGTTGGGACAAAGTGTAAATTGTGAGTAAAATCAAGCTGCAATGACTTTCAAATCACACCAGCCAGTATTTTATTCACAATAGAACAGGGATAACATAGCAAATGTTGAAACTGATAAATTTTACAATTTTATCCACAGAGTGAGCTAATTTCAAATTTAATGGCTGGTACAGGTCTCAAAAAAGTTAGGACAGGGGCCTGTTTACCATGGTGTAGCATCCCCTCTTCTTTTTAACACAGAGTGGAGACATCTGGGCATTGAGAAGACCAGTTTCATGAGTTTGGCCATTGGAATTTGATCCCACTCTTGCAGGCTCCTTTGATGGACTTTTTGTTTAATTATGCACCAAATGTTCTCAGTTGGTGAATGATTAGGATTTCAGGCAGGCCAGTTCAGCTCACAGACTCTTCTACTACAAAGCCATGCTGTTGAGATAATTCTTGCACAACTTAGAAGCATGTTTAGGATCATTATCTTGTTGAAAATAAAATCCCTGACCAGCCTCTTTCCTGATGGTAATGGCTGATTTTGATGAGATCACCGGCTCTTTTAGAGCAGACTGAAACCCAAACCAAAATGTTTTACTGAAGGACTAAACCTCTTCCACTTGGTACTTGCCACTGTAGGGATTATTGCTGGCTCTCACCTTGCCTTAAAGCCCATCGTTTCACCATTTACACTTCCTAATTAGCAACTAAGCTTTAATTTATTCAGTTGCAAGGATCAATCAGTAGAATTACTGACTATTTCTCTTCAGATTATTGTTAATTGCAGTTGTAATCAAGTATTTTCCTATCCAGAGTATCGGTGATATAAAATGTCATAATCTTTTGATGCTACTCAATACCCATACCTTACAAAACAGTATTTTTTATGGGTCAATATCTTATTGGCTTGTAACGCCTAAGAAAACATCTTAACAACTACCGTTTAGCTGACTCAGGTGCGCCTGTGAAGTTTGCTTATTTAAATACAACACTGTCTACAGTGTCTACAACCAGTGACATTGCCATAATGCAGGTTTACTCTTCAGGTGCGCATCCAAGGGGGGTGCACACAGCGGCGTGCACACCCCCCTTTTTTTTAGCAAATAGGTGAAAAAATTAAGTGCACATTCGGTGCTGAGACAGTGTCATGTAGCCATACGGCAAAACACTGCGTTGTGCTAGCATAAGAAATTAAATATGGTAGCCGTTGACTACTTTTATGAGTAGAATAGGATTTGGATGGATGGAAAGTTTTCAGCCAATCGTTTTGTCGAACATATTCATTTATTCCAATAGGTCTTGGTAAATTGACGGCTCTTACCAGTTCCACGCCTCCTCAACTCTCATGCAGATGGGAAAGATGCTCTTTGACATGGCAGTTGAACTCAAAAGTAAAAATTAAGTGACGTTAGTCATCCATTACCGTCATCTCATTCAAGTAACATGTTAAGCTATTATAATAAATCGATTAAATTAAAGGGCCGCCGACTCTCACGCATTCGGCGTAAGAATTTGTGCTTCATTCACATTCTCGTGCTGTAGTCAGTAATTATTCAATCAACGAAATGCGTGTTTCACGATCGATAAAATTGTTTAAATGAAATAAGACCATTTGAAACATTTTAATGCAATTCCACTGCTTCCAACCCCTGAGTGAAGAAATGTGTGAGAATTCTGGAAACATAATTGTTCTCATTTTACGAGTGGCGAAATCCACCGTAACCCATGTGAAACTGATAAACTTCAATGCACAAGGACTTCAATTCCACCTGACAATCTCTACAAACAGTCTGACAGGATCATTTCTGACTACAGCACGGAAATGTTAATATGTCATTTAAACTCAGCCAAATATGTGAAAGTTGAAAGTAATTGTGTAAAGAATGAAAATGGCAGTTGGTTAACAGGTAACGTTATAACTTTTTTTTTCTTAATAAAAATGATTTGTCGAGGTGTTTAACATAGCTTTTTTCCGGTTTGCTTCCTGAAATTATGTTATTATTATAGTTTCAGTAGTAGCCTCAACAGAGACTCAGCTAACATTAGTTCCTACGGTGCACAGTATGACTACACAGTATGGTATTTGCCATTGGGTAGACGTCAAGGGATCCAGTAGAGGTACTTTCCGCATCTTGGAAGACTGCATTTTTAACGGTCCTCCCTTAATTCCATCTGTAAAACAGACATATAGTGTTAGGGACAAGTTAGATTTAGGGTTAGGGGATAGAGCCAAGGTTCAGGTTAGGGAAAGAACCGCTACTGGATCCCTTCTGACGTCTACCTTGCCATTGCTTCTCCCGCGGTTCCTTACTTCCTTCAAGCCAGCTTGCGGCTCCTCCTACCTCCTGGACAGACCAAACACTGCTTACTGACGTAAAAAGCGTCACCAGATGTGCGCCTGTATTTGAATGCAGCGCGGGAAGGTCACCACACTCACTGATTGCTTTACATGGCAAAGAATGAAATACAAATGCTTTCATCAGTGGGTCATAGGCCCAATCATTGTTGTTTTATCCCCCCGCTCTGATGGACACTGACTTATCAGACAGTAATGAGATGGAAATCTTATGGATTACCACTTTAAAGCATCACATTGCAAAGCAGAAGTGACTATCACGACACGGGTTCAAATCCTGCTCATACCAACTGGCAGTGGTCAGCAGCTTTTTCAGAGTAGCGCACAATTGGCCATTGTGCTACAGGGATGCAAATTGGGAAGGGTCTGCCGGGAAGGGTAATCTAACTTGCTTTGTTCCTTGCTTAGGCGCCTCCTGTTGGCCAGATGGGCGCTCGTCAGGAAGATTCTAAGCTTGTTCATGTTCGGTACCCTCTGCCCTTGTTCTGAACTTGCGAGGATTCAACCAATGAGAGTATAAGAAGCAATGGCTGACAGGCACGTGCTTTGGAGAAAATCCGCGAACTTTCTTCACTCTCCTGAATTGGCAACAGGGGGTTGCATATGTAAAAGCCTTGTACATAGTTCTCCAATTGGAAATTCCAGATTCGGGTGGGATTGGAGATGCCAAAAAAAAAAAAGTTGTCAGTTAATGTAATACTTAGTTATACCTGCGCTTTGAAAGTTTTTTTTTTGGCTTAATTTTTGGAACCTTGGGAGGAAAAATCATTGAACAGATAGGCCAGATTTTTCTCCCCAGATACCAGGGAAACTTGTTTTCAGCACATTAATTTTTCACATTTTCCTGGGGGAGGGTCCCCAGACCCCTCCTTGCATATGCCTTCAGCGCACATGGAGGGCTACGCCCCCCCTTTCAGCAATTCCTGGATCTGTGCCTGTTCTTAACCTTTTAAGAATCAGACAATTAATTAGATTTAATTTTCAACCTATAATTATTCATTTGGTACATATAGGCTACCTATAAGCTGCATGGCCATCAATGATCGAGACATATAGCTTTGCGTCAAAGAGGAAGGCCACAATATGAGATTGGATGGACGGGAATAACTGAAATTTCCCAAAATATCATCTTAAAGTAAAATGTTGCTGCATAAGATGGTAGTTAGATAAGGTTTAGATCAAGGATACTCACTCTTTTCACGAGTGAGATGGTGTGGGTGCAGGCTTTCATTCTAACCAAGCAGTTTCACACCTGATTCTACTAATCAAGGCAAAAAGCTTTACGGGTTGATTAGTAGAATCAGGTCTGTGAGTGGTTGGTTAGGATGAAAGCCTGTACACACACCTGCTCATTCTGGAAAAGAAGATGGACAAGAAAGGGCTCATCAATGATTTTGCTCCCATGAAAGTGCGATGCATGACATGCATTTTAAATGATTTTTAATGCAAGCCATGTGTCAAACTTTCGTGATGCACTAATAACCAATTTTCTAAATTATTCAAATGTTTCGACCTAAGAAGCATTGGTATTTTAATTAATTAATTATTATAGCAGCTCGACAATAAACCGGGTGCTGGCTCATTTTATTTGTGAAGAAAAATATAGTTTGTTTTTGAGTATAAATTAATTAATTAATATTTTGTTAAAATCAAAAGGACATTTTTTTTAGTATGTTTTTTTTTTTGTTTTGTTTTTATGAAAAGGACATTTTGTTTTCTTTAACCACAACACTGTACCTCCTGATATATTTATTTACCTCAGGAATTTTGGAGGGGAATAAAATTTAATTGTTAAAATTGAAAGTACATTGTATAGTTGAGTCATGCATTTTACTTTTTTTTTCTATTGTACACCACAGTATTGTTAAGTTGGTTGGTTGGTGGGTGATATGTTGATTTGTCGTGGCTTGACTGACTAAAACAGACCGTTGACTCATTGAAAAATTTCTTGTGGACCTTTCAGATTTATATTTGAGGACCCCTGGTCTACACTGTATTCAAAGGCTGCTCTGGACGAGGTGAAACCATACCTGACATAAGTGGGTCTTGTTGGCAAGGGTTTGGTGCACTCAAAACTTGCTGGCACTTCGGTTTTCGAATAGCGAACCCTTCCAGCTTCAAGAGAAGCTGGTCTTTGGCCTTCCCATGAATATTTAGATTTTTTAATCCCTAAAAAAGAGTCTTGCTGGCAAGGATTTGGTACTGTCAAAACTTGCTGGCACTTCGGTTTTCAAGTAGCGGACTCCTTTAGCTTCAAGAAAAGGTAAACCAAGTGTTTGTTGGCCTTCACATGAATATTTGGCTTTTAAAAGCTCACTGTCCCTGCAAGGGTTCAAGCTGAAGTTGCTGGCGTTGACAGATTTATGATGCCACATCATCACCCCACTAGCCCATGGAGTTGATTTAATTGTCGGTGTCGCATAAATAAAACCTCTTTTGGAACCCTTTAAAATGGGTGCCAGGTTCAAATGTACAGGAGTCCAGCAGCCAGCAATGGTGCTTTACATACATCACGCAGAATAGCATGACTTGTTTGGGTCAAACCTTTTCACCCTTTTGACATAAATAAAATGAGCCAGCTCCCAGTCCACAAGGAGTATGCAATTGCTCTTCTCGGCAAATGTGGCCTATTCTTTTGAAAGCTGTAAACATTCTGATTAAGTGCAATCTTAAAATACAAACTCCAATTCCAATGAAGTCGGGAGGCTGTGTAAAACTGAATAAAAAGACCATACAATGATTTGCAAATCCTTTTCAACCTGTATTCAATGGAGTACACTACGAAGACAAGGTATTTAACATTCAAACTGATAAAGTTTATTGTTTTTTTTGTAAATATTCACTCTTTTTAAATTTCATGACTGCACTTCTGCCACTATTAATATCATCACGGAGTTGTTGTGCTGTCAAGCGCTGATTTTTTTTACTTGTCACACACAAATAAGGAATATAAGAGGTACTTAACTTCTGTTTTGCTCCTGTATTGCCACTAGTTTTCAGCAAACCGTCTCTTCAACACGCTTGATGGTGTTTCTTACGGTGCCATGGCCGCATTTAACATCTTCAGCATCATGTGAGGCCACAATGTGGCGATGAACAATCTCAGAGAACTCCTTGCGTCATGCCACCGTGTTTGATACCGTGACACTGCTCAAAGTTCATGTCACCTTGTGCACTGGACCAACTGACCATCAGAGGAAATTCTGCAGAATAATGTTGCCTCAACCCCATTTAAACAAATTTTTTTAACATCGATAATCATGGAATGAGCCTTCAAATATGCACTCAGGCTATGCGAGATAAAAAAATAAAATAATTAAAATTTGCAGCACCTTTCAGTTGTTATAAAAATAGATGTTTTCAGAGATTTTGTATGTTTCCCATATTTTTATCTCAGTATACTTCAGGGAATGATTTTTTTTTCTCATTGCCAACAATAGTATTTTTCAATAAACTTTCATCAAATTATGGAGAAGTATTATATTAGGAACCCTTTCAGATGAAAGTGGTGGTGTATATCATCATTGCACACTAATGAATATTTAAAAAAAATATGTTAGAAGAGTATGAGCACTTTGACAAAGCAATAGCAGGGCTTTGCTGTAGATTACTGTACCGCGGGCAATATGATTTACTCATTGATGTAGTGGTCCCTGGAGAAGTGGGTATACTCTCCTTTGTATTCAACAGGCCTGTGATAGGGCAATTCTGAAAAAGTCTGATAAATAGCCGGGGGTGTAGGAGCTGCAGGTTCCCAGCCGGGTCCAGGGTGGAACCCTGGTGGGGGGACAAGAGGGGTAAAGCACCCCAAAGCTCCTGGGTTTTCACCATTTTTTCATTAAAAAAGTGTTTGATTTTAACTTTCATGAACATCATTTGAGTGATAAACCAAGGCAATTGTGATCATTTTTACCCACCTGACAACATAGCACACTCCAGTCAAAACAGTCAATTGTATAAATGTATTATGACTTAAACAGTCAGAATATGTCACTCATAATCATACGTCCATGAGCATCGACATTTACAAAAACAGGAATCAGTCTTATACATCCATGTGAAACAGATGTGAAAAACACATCAGTGTTAGATTTCCTTGATGGGCTTTTTATTTCAGTATTTCTCACATGTATTAATTGCCTATTAGCTAACAAATCGCATATGAAAAAGATACACTTTTGATCGACATTTTCAATGTGTAAGCTATTGGTTGTAAAACTTATTTTTGCTTTTGATTTGTGCATGGTCTTTGTAGCCTATATTAAATCAATTACATATTATTAACAAAGGAAGAAATAAAAATCATTAATATTTCAGGTTTAAAGCCAGACCGTCACCAACTATGCGCAGGTATGATAGATCAATTTTTTTTATAAGCAGTCCGGTGATGGAAAACTGCTTTTTCACTTTTTAGGAGTGCTGCTCCCGTAAGTGTCGAGTTGGTGAAAGGGCTTTCACTGGCTACCACAAAAGGAATGCCACAGAAAACTCAAATTGCAGCAACTGCATTTTTTAAAATGTAACATCACATACTCAATGGTCATTTACAAGCCAGCCAGCTACTATATTCACCCAACCCGAGGGGTGTAGCTACTACAAAGCAAGTAAAACTTAGCCAGGCCTTCGTTGCGTGAGCTGGTGGGACAAACCACAGGCATCCAATCAGATTCCACAGCCTGGCAATCTAAGCCTGATTGAAAGAGAGCCATGTTCATGACACAAAAAACCCATGGCTTTAGGCCCAACAAAACCTGGCTAGTTAACCCCCTGATCTTGCTTCATAGTTGCTATAACCCTAATGCAGTTACTTAGCTCCTCGGGCCTCCTCAGTGACCTAACATTGCAGCATTCAACCCTGGCGACCACTTTCCGTGTGATGTTTGAGAGAAGACATTATAATTAGGTAAAATAAAAAACTTACAGACAGAACAAGCTTTACGGACAATGAGGGATTTGAGTCATACATTAAATAACATTTTACGGGTAAGTTAGTTAAGTTAGCTGCAATGCAATCAAAAAAAAAAACTCCAAAGACAAGTCTAATGTAATAAACCTAGACAAATTTATACCCCCTCACATTCCCCTGTAAGTCCAAAACACATATCACAACTACAAGGCAAAGGAAGAGAAGATTGCGAGAAGACAAGTTGACAGTCCATGCCTCTACGCTTCTGAACATGCAAAGCGAGACCAATAAGTGACCGCGTTTTACCAATCATTCTAAAACAGGGAATGATTTATTAATGTATAGCACTATTAAAGCCACAGAAGTCAGAAAATAAAGTCGGAATTCTGACTATAGACGGAAAAATCACATGCCCGATTCAATGGTTTGGCTTATAGGTGATTATACTGTAACTTAACAGAAAAAGAGATTGATACACTCCATGCACTCTCCACTACACCACTTAATTAACTTTTTTCAGATTTTTTCTTACCTGTAGACTAAGGTATCATCTGTAGAGCTGTTGTATTGGACCTGGTACATCCTAATCCCCGGTACATGGCGCTGAGAGGGCCATTTGATCAAGACTGAATTTGCAGTCAGTTCCACCAGCACCAGCTTCCTGTCTGGCCCCCTGGTGTCATTTCCCGATGCAGAGGTTGACTTGGCAGATGTGAGGATGTCGGACGGTCCGGGGTCGAGCTCGCGAGCCCGGTTGGTGCTGTTAGCCAGGTGGGGGAGAGGATTCACCACCAACTCCACTGTGCCTGTGGACTCGCCAGCGGCATTTGAGGCAATGCAGGTGAAGGTGCCCGTGTCCTTGAGGGAGGTGATGTTGATCTCCAGGCTGCCATTGCTGAAGGTGGTCATGCGGGAGGTGTTGGAGATCAGGCGCCCCTCTGGAGAGATCCAGTGTATGTCAGGGTCAGGGTCTCCATTGGCCTTGCACTTTAGTCCCACTGGCTGCCCCTCCATGGCAAAAGTCTTTGGAGACTTCCTGGTCATCACTGGTGGATCACAGATGAACTCCTCCTCTGGGATGGTCCAGAAGTACTTGGCAGTGAGGTCGGGTGGGGATGCGCACGTCTCTAGGTCGTCCTCGCGGGTGATCCGGCGGAGCCATAGGAGCTCACAGTTACAGTGGAGAGGGTTCCCCCCAAAGCTTAGCACTAGCGAGGAGAGCGGTGAGCCTTTGGACTTCGCAAGAATGGGGAGCCTGAGGAAAAGGGGATCAGGGGGTATCTTTTTGAGCTTGTTGGAGGTCATGTCCAAACGAGCTAGCTTGTGCAAATTGGCGAAGATTCCCAGGGGTACATGCTCTATCAAGTTGTGGTCCATATTGAGGGTGTTGACATTGTTCAGCCTGCTTATTGTCTCCCAGGGAATGTCAACCAGATTATTGTAAGAAAGGTCCAGGTCCTCAAGAGTCCCCTGGAAGTCCTCAAAAGCTCGCGGGGAGATTTCATGGAGCTGGTTGTTGCTGAGGATCAAATGCCGAAGGTTGGTTAGCCCACGGAAATGATCGTCAGTCACCACGGTGAGCCGGTTGCTGTCCAGGTGCAGGGCCCGGAGACGGTTGAGGTCCGCAAAAGTGTAAGGCATAATTTGGCTAATGGTGTTGCGGGACAGAGTCAAGTGCAAGAGGCTAGTCATGTTAGCGAAGTCCTTTCTCCTCACCACCGTGATGAAGTTCTCTGTCAGCCGCAGCTCTACGGTTCGACGGTCAATAACCGTGGGCACAAACAGCAGCCCCGTCTTGGCACAGAGGATGGCAAAGGAGGGTGAGAGGTTCTGGCACATGCAGCGCTTGGGACACAGCTGTCCCTTCACTGAGACAGCAAGCACCAAAAGCGAGAAAATGAACCTGTCCATGCTCCTGTCCTCTATGAAGCTGCAAGACAGTGAAAAGGAATTGCATCAGACCTTCATGCCAAGTCAAATCACCACACGTACATTCGCCACTTGAATACATTTGGGGTTGCATCCGTGCCATTTGAAATTTATAGGAGCCCAACTGTGAAACTCATTTGATTTAAGTTAGACTGATTACATTTAATGATCTATCTAAATATAAATGTTTTTGCTTTGTTTTCAACCAGACCACTGTACATTATACACCACAAAACAAATAAAACAAAGGAATTTGGACTCCAACCGGTGCAGATGTATAAACAAGGAAAAATGCAATAAAACCTAACTGTAAGAATAACAGCACAAACACAGGTAAAAACAATAATCACCTGATCACACAACACGCTAACAGGAAGTCTGAACATCAACTGATTTTAAATCTGTGGTATGAATCATGACTAATGAAACACTTTCTGAACAAAAACGCCCACCCAACATCAGCTAAGGTGAAGAGGGAGAGCATTACTTGCATAGCCAATTAAATCAGGGGACGATTAAATGACAAGTTGAAACAGCCAGATTGGGAATTTAGCCAGGACACAGTGGGAACCTCCTACTGTAGTTGAAGAGTGTCATGGGATCTTTAATGACCACAAGACCTCAGTTTAATGTCTTATCTGAAAGATGGCCACTCCTTTAGCACAATGTCCCCATCACTGCACTGGGGCATTTGGGATTATTTCACCAGTGGGAAGATCGCTGACACAACCTTCTTGCCTACCAACACCCGTTCCAGTAGCAACTCAGTTTTCCCAGTTGGTCTCCAATTCAGACAGAGCCAAGTCCGCAAGTAATTAGCTTCAGCCACCCAGCTGAGGCAGATTAAGTAGTGGTAGGGCTACTGACACTTTTTTTCAAATTTAATCAATATTTGTGATCGCTAGAGGCTACAGGTGGAAATGGTTATAAGACAGATGGTAACCATTTTCACTCATCTGGTAAAAAAATCTGTTTACTTCATAAAAATACACAATGTACTGATGCATCGATTATTTACGGCATGATTTCTGATCCAACAATAGTTTAAGAACAAAATAAACTGATTAGAGTAGTTCTTAATAGTTTAAGAACTAATAAACTGAAGAGAACTCCGGTGTGAAATTGACTTGGGATGTATTGAAACATGATAAGGAGTACTAACTTTTGTCGAATACCTCACCTCCGTGACATTTGGAAATACATGGCTTTTTAGCCGAAGCTCCCAACAGGCTTACCATGGTAGTGAATTGGGCATGTCATTGCCATACAAAGAAATTGCTATTTTTTCATCGTTAACAAGGCTCAAAGTAGCTCGACACTTCATTGGTAGAATTCCGAGAGCCCTGACATTTAAAATGAGGCACTCAGAACTTTGAAAATGCACAGGTAGTTTATTAAAAAGAAACTGTCTGTTTATGCAGACAGTACCTTTTGGTCATTTCTAGTCGCCTCCATCTTGAAAGTCACAATATGTCGATTGACACGCACGAACGAATAGATTACAATCTGTTCCCCTATCATTCCTATTCGTTCATGCTCGTCAATCAACTTATCGTGACTTTTGAGATGGAGGCGACTGGAAAGTACCTCAAGGTACTGTTTGCACAAACAGACTTTTTTAATAAACTACCTGTGCATTTCAAAGTTCTCAGTGCCTCGTTTTAAATGTCAGGGCTCTCGGAATTCTACCAATGAAGTGTCGAGCTACTTTGAGCCTTGTTAACGATGAAAAAATAGCTATTTCTTTGTATGGCAACGCTATGCCCAATTCACTATTATTGTAAGCCTGTTGGGAGCTTCGGCTGAAAAGCCACGCATTTCAAAATGCTGTGTGCGTACGGAGGTGGGGTATTCCACAAAAGTTATTACTCATTATCATGTTTCAATGCACCCCAAGCCAATTTCACACCGGAGTTCCCCTTTAACAGAAAGTTGGTTTAATTGCACATTCAATAACAAGAGTTAGCCAAACAAGATCAATTATTCCATTATTATCATAGTGCCGAAGTGTACTATTGTTGGGTCAGAAATCACCCCGTTAATAGTACATTCAGAACTAAATTCCTTCAGTATACAATAAACACGAAAAAAGTACATAAATAAACAACCATTTTACCTATATTTTGCAGCCTTGGGCAATGAGGGAGAACTGTATTTGGTGTTTTGGCATTTAGCTATGAAAGACATTCAATCCAGGTTATTCAAGGCTATTGTTGCTCTATAATGCCTCCCTGAGGGCAGCACATCAAAAAAATGAAAAAGTGAGTGTGACGGATCAGAATATTCTGTAAGGCTTGTATTTGGTTTGATCTTAATGTCCACTGGTAGTGGGGCTGCTTAAGTCCATTTTTGAGCCGAATCGTTCACTTCATGGTACAAGCACCAAATTTGGTACAAATGATGTCCAGGACATACCTTCTAATAAAAGTACGTTGCCCAGCTGAAAATCCAAGAGGGCCGCCAGTTTTCAAGATGGCCGCCTCGTCAAACGCCAAAAAAAGGTTTTCGAGGCAGAACTTGAATTAACAGAAGAATGTTAATGATCCAAGCATCAAAATGAATGTATTATGACTGGAATAACTCGATGGTGTCAATTGAATTCCAATATGGCCACCAATTTTCAAGATAATGGCTATTAAATGACTAAAAAGTAGCGTTTTCGCGTTTTTTTCTTCAGTTTTCTGCAATGATCTTAAGTGAAAATCTGCAGAATTCTGAGGGATGTGTTTTTTGTGTGAATCATTTGTGAAAATGTGTCCAAACTTTTGACTGTCACTCACCACACACACACACACACGCACACACACACACATACAGCAACACAAGCGTTCTTTACTGAAATAAAAGTACTAATTTAGCAATATAAATGATAATTCATTAAAATTCTGTGGTCAACATTTATTGGTTAGTAATTTTTTATAAGAGTGATGTCAAAGCACAACCAGGGCACACTGGTGACATCACTGCTGTGAGACTCAGCATGGGGTTCAGTGTCAGCTTGTAGTGTACTAACTGTAGTTGTAGTTTACTAACTGTTGTAGTGGTGTACTCACTGTAGTTGTAGTATACTTTAGTGTCCCAAACGCTATCTAATAAGCCCCTGTATAGACTCAACTAGAAGTTTAGTTAGTTGTAGTATTGTAGTTAGATAGCCGCACCTGAATTGACAGGATGTGCCAGCGCGGGATAGCCGAGCCAAGGGTAATGGGGCTTTAGTTACCTGGATGGTGTACAGATCGCACGGGATTTATGGCACTGGATGAACGATCGGGCTAGGTGTAGGGCACCAGATACTTGAACATAGTTGCATCCCATATTCCAATGTGCTATGATATTTTGTATGTTTGGGTGGTAAAAGAATAATCCCTCGACCTTCAACTGTATAAGATGTCTGCCGATAATCCATTGAGTTGTGCTACTAAAACTGACTGGAGCAAGTGTTGCCTCTGTCAGACAGATACAAAAGCAGCGTTGAAGTCTCCCCCTACCCGTTATGAGTGTAGTTCTGACGGCTATTCCATGATAGCCAAAAACATACCTCTATTTCAGGCAATCAACCTGTTGCCCATCAGGTTAGACACATCCAGATTGGATGATGGAGGTGGCATTGAGGATACATTGAGGCGAAATGGTGCAATGTATCACCAAAATTGTCGCAAAATGTTTAGCAACTACAAACTCAAGCGTGCCACTAAAAGAGCAGCTGAAACTGAAAATGATCCTGGTGAAGGACATCAAAAAATTCGAAGGGCTAGCACTGAAGTACAGCAGTGTTTCTTATGCGAAAAGATGGAACCAACATCAGAGATGCGACAAGCCATGACCATGCAGCTGAATGAGAGGCTCAATGAATGTGCTCGTAACCTTAATGACGGAAAGCTTCTGGCATTATTGAGTGGCGGAGATGTGGTGGCCCTAGAACTTAAATACCACTGGTCTTGCTTAACGGACCTGTATCACAGAGAGAGGGCACACATTAAAGCGGAAAAACAAGAAAAAATCCAGTCGTCTTAAGAAAAGGAAGCCTTTCATTTGGTGTTCTCTGAACTTCTGACCTATGTCATTGAGGCAAAAAAAACAAACAGTGATGGGCCTTCTGTGTTCCGACTTGCTGAATTGGTTAGTCGTTACAGGGAGAGACTTAAGCAGTTTGGGACAGACCTACCTGATGTGAATGCGACCCGACTGAAAGAAAGGCTTTTGGCAGAGATACCTGGACTTGTAGCCTACAAGAAAGGGCAAGATATACTTCTGGCATTTGAAAAAGATGTTGGTCCAGTCTTGTCAGAAGCGTCATCCGATGCTGATGCCATTATTCTCGCCAAAGCTGCCCAGATATTGCGCAGGCACATGGTGAATCACAAGTCTAAGTTTGAGGGCAATCTCTATGAGAGTTCAGTGCACGATTCCTTTCCTCCAGCTCTACTTCAGTTTGTCTGTATGATTGAACATGGGGCAGATATAAAATCTCAGCTGAAATTTGGAGCAACTACAAATGATCTGGCAATGGCTCAGCTCCTTCAATACAACTGCTTTGCCAAGTGCAAAGAAGGTGCTGCCACACAAAGGCATTCCAGAGACAGGGAAACCCCATTTCCGGTCTATATAGGGATGTCTATTTATGCTAAGACCAGAAAGAGTGTGAGTGTTTTTTTCATTTAATTCGCATTGTATCATCATAATATTCAATAATTTTGATTTTCTAAATGCAGAGTTGTATTTCTCATGTGCAAAAACACATATTTCAATGTATAAACCATCAGAATAGGACTATTCAATCAAAATATAGTTCAAACGCTGTTTCAAACCACTTCGAATGGCGGCCATCTTGAAAAATGGTGGCCACTTTGTTTGTTCAAGTGGGCAACGTACTTTTATGAGATAGTAGGTCCAAAAGCACTTGTGTACCAAATTTGGCGCTTGTGCCACAAAGTGAACGATTTTTCATTAATGTGCTCCACTATGGTCAGTTCTCTTTGTGTTCAGGTGGTGGTTTCACTGTTCACAGTTTCAACTTCGGCCACTGCGTTTCCATTCTCTGTCATCATGTTTCAATGTTAATTTGGTACGTTAAAACAATGTAAACCTCAAAAAAACTTTTGTTGGGCACTGTGTTTCTGTTCTCTGTCATCATGTTTCCATATTAATTTGGTATGTTTAAAAAAAATGAAAACCTCAAAAAAACTTTTGTTAACCACCACTACAGTGTGGATAAGTGATGTTGAAATTCACCGCTGCCAGCCAATAAAGTTTGCTTTGCTGAAAGACACCCTGAGAGGAAATTTAATTGCACTTCTTCAACCCACCTTCTAATAAGCTTATAATTTCATGTTTATTTGTCACGTTTAATAACAAATGTCATAAAGTTGATGCCAACGAACTGACATTGACAATGCTTTTCATCAATACAAATAAGATATATTAAGGTCACACTGTTCCTATTAATACGACTGCCCAGTTTTAACTAAATTATAAGATTTAGAGACTGTAATTTTTTATTTTTTTTTAACAAGCACAGTGAACATCAATAACATTTCTGGACATGTCGAACTTCAATTTAGGGGAAAACTTTTTTTTTTTGCTTTTTAGTCAATGGCATACATGATTAGCCTAGGGGAGGAAAACTGGGGTAACCTTGAGGGTGGGGTGTGTGCAAACACTTTCAGAGGTACTAAGCTGTTATGAAGATTCAAACCATTATGGGGCTGCTATAGTTAAAATGACAGAAATGGGAATGAAGTCTCCATAAAGAATCCATTTTCTTTAAGCCGCTGCGTTTCTCTCGTTTTGAGTCAACAAATATAACATTACCTCCTCAGCCTGACTGTTTTTTTCCTTATGTGTATGACTGGTAACTATGGAAACGTCATTAAACTATGAATACTTCTTCATAGAAGTGAAATTACTGAGTGCATTTAGATAATGAGATTTTAACACAAATTGGTTCTTAACCATTTATGTGCGCTTAAATTTTAATATAATAAAAACCTCCTAATGAATCCAGTATAGACTAAAGGAACTATTTAGTAGCATGATGGTGCAGTGGGGAGCTCCTCACAGCAAGAGGGCTGTGGATTAGAATCCATACCGTGACCTTTTTATGTGGAGTTGGCCTTCCTTCCACAGTCCAAAGGCATGTCTGCTTAGCTAATTGGATACTCTAAATTGCCTTTAGGTGTGAGTGTGTGAGCAAATGGTGTGTGCTTCCTGTGACAAATTTGTGGACTTTTCAGGGTATGTGCCTGCCCATTGTTCCTGGCCCACTGCATGTTCAGATAGGCTCCAGTCCTCAGTTTCTAATGGATGGATTTTTTAAAAATATAAAATTCAGAAAGAATGAAAGTACTTGCATGAACTCATTAAGCAGAACTCCTCATCTGATCTTGGGATGATGGGAAGTGGGAGATTAAGCAACTATCCCGAAAGAAGAGGAATTGATGGCTGCAGGAGGTGCCAATCCTCCCCCTCCAGTGGGTGGCGAGCCTTCATCTCCTATTTTTGTAGAGGAGCTTGACCCATCACTCAGACAGGTACATATGTGTAATATAAAGAAGTCTTGTCCTCGTGGTTTCCTCACTCAGGGGTGACTCATATCAACAGAGCCTTACTATAAATGCCTAACCAGGAGAAAGAAGATAGCCCTCTTAGGAGCAGATGTTACTCCCTCTCAAGGATCCTGTTCAAAAGGTGGATCTGCATCAACTTATAAATATTGCTCTGTCAACATCAAGATTTGCAAAACAAGTAAACACATGCACCAGAACATAATGCCAGGTTGACATTATGTTCCCGGCGGCCACGGCAATCACCTTTCAGGCCACCGTGGACAAAACAGGATGGAGATGAGACAACGCAGAGGGCAGACATGACGGGCCGTGATTGCCGTGGATGCCGGGCCACATTTTTAAACAGTCAAAAAAATTGCCACGCCAGTCACGGTGCGGAGAAACCAAGTAGGCCGTAGTAAAATGGGGTGACCGTAACAAAATGTGACAGTACGTGATAGGCGTAACAAAACTTGGAGGTGGTCCGTTGTGGGATGGGAAGCAGGAATGGATTAATCAACGGGCCTACTGGGCCCGGGCCCAGGCCCAAGGGCTCAGAGGGCCCTTGGGCGCCCTGAGCCTCCACGCAAGTCACCGCTATTCACTTTGTATTTCTTTCTGCATAGTCAAAGGGCCTAATCGTTCTTGTCAATAACTGAAGTCCTACTGGCAAACTGAAGGAATAGCCTAAAAATTCACTTTGAAGACATTACAAGAAACAAACCATCATGTTTTAAGTGGGTGAATTGGAGTCCATCAAATGCAGCGGCTATATTCAAACTTGTGAAACTTCAGGCCCATTTTAAAATTCTAGTGGAGATCCAAAGGTTTCTGACAATCCCAAATATGTCCATGTGAATAACAGGGAAATATGTATTAAAAATGTTCGCGATATAGATATTTCCATTTGAGGTAATGCTGTGACCATTGCACCCTGGGTTTGAATATGTTTTCAATATAAGTGCAATGCTGCTTCAGTGAAGCACTGAGACCAGCACATACTGAATATTTGAGCGTCATTTTAATCCTTTAAAGGGAAAACTTGGGGGGGGAAAGGCAGGGTATAAGGGGTTAAATATGTTTCAGTGTTTGCCCTTGACTGGGACATGTGAGATTTCTTTCAAGAATATAAGAAATATTTTGCATAGGCCTATTTTATGAGGGCCCACATTACCATTAGATTAATGAATAAAGAAACTGGTCGATAGAGGACGCTATTAAAGTTTGCACCGAAGAAAGTGGAGTGACGATAAGGTCTTATCTGTTAAAATGTAAAATCCTTTAACAAGCGCAAAACGTTCAAAAATTCAAAATGGAGCACCAGTGGACATTATGCAGAGCAGCCAAAAGAAAGCTAAAAAAAGAAAAAGAAACCAAGGAAGCATTTTTTTTTTAGATAAGGCTGTTTCTTACTCAGCCCATCAGTTATTGCGAAGGTGAGCGGTCATTCTCTCAGCTATCCAGAATTAAAAATTAGCTGAGGACGAACATGACAGAAAAACGTCTGAAATCGTTTTCTCTCACGGCAATAGAGGGCAAACTGACTAATGGCCTGGACTTTGACGATATCGTGGATGATTTCGCATGACGCAAAACCAAGAGAAAATGCCTTGGTTAAGTTGGTTAAAGTAAGATGATTGAATGGTTAATTTAAACTCATAGACACAGTCTTACTGTAAATAGTTTTTAGGCTTTGTTTCTGCTAATAATCAAAACGGCTTAACTTAATCTGTGGTTGAGAGCGGTTAAAATTTTTCACGGCATAAAAGGTCAACGCAAAAGTGGCAAAATCCATCAATACTGTAACTGAAATGTTCATTCGCGGATGTTACGTGACAGTGAAAATGATGAAAGAAACTGAAGAATAAAATTAAAGTAAATATTGCAGGCAAAAAAAATAAATGCCAGAATTTTAATGTATAAATAGTTAAGAGTTTTCTTGTGCGGCAGTATATTTGGTGATCTTCACATTAGATTGGGAAGACGTTTTGGTGATTTTTAACTTGGTTGCCAGTGCTTGTACACAACTTTCACAGCGCGGGCAGCCGGAGTAGGGGGCGGCCTTTCACATGTCTGTGCCCTAGGGCCCGACGTCTCTTAAATTGTCTATGATGGGAGGCATGTGTATTTCCCGCCACTCACGGTCATTTCAAGTTTAGTCACGTTCTGCTAAGTGTAGTGCGTTGTTGCAACTACAATTGTAATAATGGTCACTGTAATAATGGTGCGAATGCATGGTAAACCCAACCACTATTGTAATAAATTGTTAAAGAGAGATGTTGAAGATCATTGTCAGAAAATGATTTGTTATCTTTCATGTCAGTGACGAAGGAGGGAGGAAAAACCGTCTGCATCCACACTCAATGAGAATGAAGTTTACTTTCAATATACAGCTGCTGTAGCGACCAAACTAGCAGGGATGAATCATCTTAAAGCTGAACTGTAATTACTTTAACAAATGTTTTCATCATATTATTTCAGTAGACATGGCTTCCCGCAGACAGACTCCAGAATAAAGCGATGCAGTGTTGATTCATTCGAAGGGGATGAAAAGTGCAGTACAAATGAAAATTGCCCTGGGTGTTGTAATCTTTGAGAATTTTATATGCATAATAATATAATATATTTAAAATGCATTTTTGGAACAAATATGAAAAGAAATTAATTTATAAATATGCAAATGAAATACTAGTGTGTGTCATATTTCATTCTTTTAGGATAATTTCAAGACAAACAAATCTATTTCAACAGTGGTTGACCTTACTGTGCATTTGTTCCCACTATTGTAATAACTAATTACGACAAAGTTCACCATGTATTCCCTCCAGCTATTCTAATAATTCATGACAATAGTGACCGTTATTACAACAGCGGCATTCGCACCTGCTATTGTAATAATATATTACAATAGTGACCGTCGCAATACAATAGCGGTCGCAACAGTTGCTTTTTAATCAATTTACAGGCGAATTAGAGATACGGTAATAAAAAAAACCCACGATAATTGACTATAATTGATAGTAGAATTACATAGAATCAATACCATTTCGAAATTTTGCTTCAGAAAACTGATTTTTCCAAATCACTAATTCAAATACCATTGATTCACTGTAGCAGAAGTGATTGCTACAGAGGACAACAAATTTTTCCGTAGCAAGAGATAATTTTTTTGAACTGCTGGATAGATACTATAGGCAAGTACGTATATTGAGCAGTTTCCACATCAGGCTTAGGTGAGGAGTTTAATTCAGGCAACTCCTGAAAAACAGGGATTGGAGTGAACTTGTCCATGTTTTAAACCATGTTCCAGCTTGGCTTGCTAGTGAGTATTCAATATCTGATCCGGGTTGCCATCTAGTGATAGAATATTGTAACTGCGTGCATGAATTTGAAGCTCTATGTCCGCTGGCGGACACATCTGCACAAAGATACCCTGCCGAACACCGTAGTTCTTCTCGAACACGCCACATCCAGATAATCCTTAAATGATTAATTACATTCATATTTTCATTTGAGAAGAGGAAAGAAGTGGCCTGTGGCAAAGTAATGAAGTAAAAGTATACTTGTTTTTATCTTATAAATGTAGTAGAGTAAAAGTATAAGTTCAAACTCAAGTAAAGTACAAATCCTCAAAAAATAAACTATTTAAGTACTGTAATGAAGTACGTGTGCGTGCTGTGAATTATTGCAATTGTTTTGGAGGCCTTCTTTTTATTTTGTGGGCACAAACATGCTCTAATGCTGCCCCGTGTCCATGTCTCATTCGTAGAATGCCTTGACAGAACATGAAAAGACGTGTCAGACCTTGATCAGAACGTGAGAAATGTGAGGGACCCCATCAGAACGTGACAGGCCCGGAGGGAACATATTGGCATCTGTGGTAGACCGCGGGCAGAACCGGGACTCAGCAGCCCCTTTCCCCCGACGGCCCGTTGCTGATACCATGACAGACCGTGAGAAAACTTACCAAGACTTGAATACAGAGGAAAAAATGGCAAAAATCCGATGGCGCACTATGTTTCGGGCAAACGGGGCTGCCGTGGCCGCCGGAAAAATAATGTCAACCTAGCATAATGAGCGGCGCACTCAGAAACATGCAGGTACACTCATGCTCACACTCATACTCACAAACACACACACACGCACACACAGACAATTATGCACATACCCACATGCGCACGCACCTATGTGCGACCAGCACACATATGCATATTTATATATTCACTTTCTATATTGGCAAACAAGAAATGTTATCTTCAGACACTGCAATTTAGCTGATCACAGTATTTAATTCACAACATCACAACATTAGCTCACATTTTGTTCACAAATTCTGAAGACCAGAGATAAGCACAGACAAAGAGATAAAACTATCAAACATTCACCATGACAATTTGGTAAAATTCTTAAACTTCTACATTTTTATAAAATGCAATCTTTCCACGAATACCTATTAATTAGATAGCCGACACAAGAAGTGGTTTTTGAGGTCGTGAGGCACCAACACATATAATATGCATATGATACAGGAACTACACCTGGTCATAATCAACCTGAGCCATTGCTTCAAAGGCAGGACCCATTTCTGCAAATGAACATTCTGGGAGAATACTCTTCCCACGGATTCCACTAGGAACTGAAAACTCCACCTTAGATTACCACACCTATTCCACCTTTTAGCTGGTTGACCAGCAGCCCACCAGCAAAGCATGCAGCATTTAGCAAGAATGTCAGTATAGCAAACACCCCATGCTGCCAGCTTAATCAGGGGCAGAATTGCTATGACTTACTAGATGTGCTCAGAGTACAGCTTACAATCCTGGAAATAGCTGGATTTTTATCAACAGCCATACCAAAGAGTAGCATAGCAAAACAAAAGCTGCACTTATCGCCTGCAAAAAGGTCATCACAACATTCTTCAATGACCGGGAGGGAATCAATCTGCAACTACCTGGCTCTAACTTTAACTTCAACTCAGCTATGTTGATGTTGAACCTATCAATATAAACTTTTAATAATGCATAGAAGAGAAGCGGAGACTCCATTACAAAGAATTTTGCTCTGACCTATCTTAAAACCTGCCTCCGATTCATCCAAATACTGGATTAAAGACTTGCTTGTAGCAAAAGAGAATTTGAAAAATGTTTCACCCCCTGCCACGCCAGCATCTCCTCCATCTTCACTTAGCATTCTCAGAGAAAACTGAGGATGCCCTACACTGCAGTGGCACTAATGGGATGACGCCGCCGATGACACCAATGAGCAGATTTCCCTCACAGGCAAGGCATCCATGAGCCAGACGTAACGCCGCTCCTGCTTCGTATACATTGACAAGACCTCTTCAAGTGCATCTTCCCATGCCGAAGTATGTGTAGTAAAAACCTGAGCAATAGCGCCTGCTGCTTTCATCTCGCATCGTATCAGCATTCCCTTTCACATAAAACTGGTAGCAACATACAAGAGGTCCAAATGGAATCAAACCACTCTGTATACTGTATGTGGGTTTTTTTTTGTTTGTTTTTTAGATACGTGTTGGTTACTGGAGATAACAATTTCACAAGCCTAAGGGTTTCAAACACCAGTTTTGGAGGACATCTGTGTCTGCTGGTTTTTTGACTGTCGTCAATGAAAGTGGGTCATTGAAATCATCGATTAAGCCGCTGGAGAATCTACACACCTTCACCCAAGGAGATAAATGAAGGGAATCGCTTCAAAGGCAGCTTATTCGAGGAATCTCCAAAGAATTAAGTCTGACAACCATGCCCAAATCATAATGCAACCAGGGAAGCATGCAATCAAAGCATGTATGGGGAGAACTTTCCACTGGTAAAATGAGTAGAAAGAATAAATGAGCACTGGCAGCAATTCCGACAGGTTGCTCCTCTGTCAACACGTCTACATATTGAGGTGCCTGGAGCCACAGCACTTCTCAGTTTTGATCACACTTTTAATGACTTGGAGAAAATGAATGTCACAAAGGTCGTTGATACGTTTATTTAAACATTGTGAACTACAATATATTTATCCTGTCAAATGTTAAGCTTGAAATATGGTTCATTTGTAGATGTTATGGTAAATATTTATTCATTTATTTATGTATCTATGTACTTATTATGTATTTCCCTTTTTAAGGTATTTTTCCCCAGTTCAGTTTGACTTCGCAGGCTTTCATATGAAAATGGCGCCCAGCACAAGTAGCCATAAAAAGTCATAATAACGTAGTCATAAAAATGCAAATCCATGAATTTAATTTACAATGAATGTCCAAACTTGCTGCGATAAACCACAAATGTCTCGGCAAAAAGCTTCCGGTTCTTTGTTATGCAGTCGCACCTTTGGTATGACACCAATCGGAACCGATGAATGGAAGAATTCAGGTAACTTCAGAAGCAGCACCACTGACCATGTGAAAAGGTTACATGGCCAGCGAGACAATCTGAATGAGTGGACTGCAAGGCCAGACACTGGAACCATGCAGAAGGCCTGTGGTAGCAAAGCGACGAGTCAAGCAGAGAAACTGAAATCTATGAAAGATGTCTTCACCAAATTATCAGGTGAGTGGCAACTTGAAATCTAATGGATATCTTATTGATTTTGAGGCAACTGAAAGAATATAAGTTCCAAACAACACATATATAGGCTGAGACACCGATTAGAAGCTTTGCTTAATCCTGATCATTTAGACTACAACTTGAATAAGTTTAGTTGACTATGGAGGGTGAAAAGCAAGATTCTCTTTCAACACACTCAAATTAAAAGTATCATCTGTCACACTCCATCATATCATTGTTTATTCTACAACCCCAATTCCGAAATAGTTGGGACGAAGTGTAAATTGTGAATAAAATCAAAATGCAATGACTTTCAGATCACGAGCCAATATGTTATTTACAATAGAACATAGATAACATTTCAAATGTTGAAACTGAGACATTTAACATGTCTCACAGGGCTGAAAAACCAATTAATATATAAGAGAATCAGCTGAAAGAACATGTAGCAAGTAATTAAGTTAACTGGCATCAGGTGTGTAACGTGATTGGCTATAAAATGGATGTCTTAGAGAGGCTGAGTCTCACAGAAATAGATGGCCAGAGGCACTCCAACCTGTGAAGGTTTGCGTAAAAAAATTGTGGAATACTTTAAAAAAAAAAAAGTTCCTCAATGTCAGATTGTAAAGGCATTGAAGGTCTCATCATCGACAGTGCATAACATCATCAAAAGATTCAGAGAAACTGGAAAAATCTCTGTGTGTACGGGACAAAGCCGAAGACCTTTACTGGATGCCCATGATTTTTGGGCCCTCAGACGCCACTGCATCCCTCACCGGCAGGATTCTGTCATCGACATTACTAAATGGGCCAGGAATACTTCAAGAAACCACTGTCTGTAAACACAGTCTGCTGTGCCATCCACAGACGCCACCTAAAACTCTATCATGCAAAAAGGTAGGCAATGTTGAGCATGATCCAGAAGCGCTGCTGTGTTCAGTGGGCCAAGGCTCATTTAAAATGGGCTGTACTAAAGTGGAGAAGTGTCCTGTGGTCAGACCAGTCCAAGTTTGACATTCTTGTTGGAAATCATGGGCGTTGTGTCCTCTGGGCTAAAGAGGAGAAAGACCACCCCTCCTGTTATCAGCGTTCAGTTCAAAAGCCAGCATCTCTGATGGTATGGGGATGCATTAGTGCATATGGTGTGGGACACTTGTTTTAAAAAGCACCATAAATGCTGAAAGGTATATAAAGGTTTAAGAGCAACAAATGCTCCCCTCCAGACAACATCTATTTCAGGGAAGGCCTTGTGTATTTCAGCAGGACAGTGCAAAACCTACATACTGTAGCTATTACAACTCCATGGCTTTGTAGAAGAAGAGTCTGTGTGTTGAACTGGCCTGCCTGCAGTACTGATCTTTCATCGATTGAGAACATTTGGCGCTTAAATAAATGAAAAGTCCATCAAAGGAGACCCAAAACTCTCCTGCAGCTGGAAGCCTATATTAAACAAGATTTGGATCAAATTGCAATGGCTAAACCCAAGAATACTTGTCTCCTCAATGCTCAGATGCCTCCATGCTGTGATAGAGAGAAGGTGGGATGCTACATCATGGTAAACATGGTAAACATCATGGTATACTCCACTAAACATCGCGTATGTCAGCAGAAGAATTGACATCGGGGAGATGTTGACTGCTTCATCGCTTAGAATAGCGTTTGGACTGATGGACACTTTTCAGCCAATCATATTGTCGAAGGTAAACTGAAGTCCAAAAAAAAAACTGACATTACATCACATTAAGCGCTTTCGCCGTTTTAAAAATTTGTTGACTTGAAGACCAAAAGGATAAACAGCAAGATGTTTTTTCACGGCCAGTTTTGCTCATATTCACAAGGGATGCCAATAATTCTGGATAAAATGTGACACGAATTGATATTTCTCTTTTAATGTGCCGAAGTATTTGTTTACCTTTTTTCTAATCCAGCATGAAGCGACGTTAAGCTTTTTCCCCACTAACGTGCGGCAATGTAGGGGAAAATGATAAATGCAATAAGACGTCTGTTGTCTTAGGACTTTGATTTTGATTATTTAATTGGAGAAAGTGCTCCGGCCAAGAAATGACGGCGAGGAATTTGGCAATTTTTGGTCGCTGTTTAGGTATATGTTAAAGGGATACTTAACTTTTTTTGAAGTGGGGTTGTATGAGCAGCAAATAGCCTCTACGTGCATTAGATGCAGTAGAAAGCTCCCTGCTCTCCCCCAGTTAGCCGCACCAGTGCATTGTGGTGGACGGAGATTTACGCGATACACTTATGAACGGTCCCAAGGTAACAGTATATTTTCATGGCCCAAAAGAGGTCCTACCTGAATACAGCACTACAGCACTTTAATTGTACGCTATAGTACAAAAAATAACAGAAATTCAGCTGTTCTGAAAAAACCACTGTCACTCTTGAACTAACCAACTGACGTATTCCATCGGAGTGAACTGGGCGCTGTAGCGATCAGCTGTCTGGGTCAGACTCTGAGCGGTTTGTGGCAGAGACAGCATTTCAAAGGCATAGAATTACGTCACCAAAAAAAATAAAAAATCCCTATCATAACCAGCACAGCAGATAAACAGTATGTGGCTACGTAGACCCTATGTGATATCAGTTTGTGCAGCAATGTTACTTTTTCCACAAGTGTTTCACTACCTGATGCATGGGTACAGCAGTGCTCTTCAGCCTGCACCGATGAGATTTCCCTGAATGTAGCCTCACAAAATCCTCTTTGGAAAAATGAGTTCTGCAAACACGGAGCTCTTTTATGGATATGAGTGTGTGGCGTAGCAATATCCATGTTGAGCGCAAGTAGCTACAGCTGCCGAAGCCCAATATCCGGCAAAGGAATGTAGTGGAAGCTGTAAGTGCACCAGGATACAGCTTTGCTTTCACGTCCAGGAAAGCAACACACATGGACCATCTTGGAGATGTTTGCACAAGTTTAACGACTTCGCAACCACAGTGACTGTGACCCAAACAGCCGATCGCTACAGCGCCCAGTTTACTCCAATGGAATAAGTTAGTTGGTTAGTTCAAGGGCAACTGTGTTTTTTTTTTTCCGAGCGGCTGGTGCGCTATAAATTGCTGTAATATAGCGTACAATTAAAGTGATGTATTATTTTCAGGTAGGCAGCAAAAATACACAGTTACTTTGGGACCATTCACAACAGAGAATCGTGTAAATCTACTCCCAGCACTATGCACTGATGCGGCTAAGTGGGGGAGAGCCAGGAGCTTTCTACTGCACCTAATGTACGTAGAGACAATTTGTAGCTCGTACAACCTCCCTTCAAAAAAGTCAACTATCCCTTTAAGCTTAACTTGATATAACTACCATATCCCTTACTCATCGTTTTTTTTTTTTGCTCCAGACAGGAAATGTCCGAGAGGAATTTGATGATTATTGGTTGCCGTTTTGGAGCATTCAGCCACGTTAAGGTTTTTCACGTTAATGTGTTTTAGAATGTCCCTTTTGCCGACATGGATTGGGACGTTACCGTCAAAAGTAAGTGTAACCCCTCCACCCTTTTTTCTTCTGAAGCTGGGAGATTGTGTAAGCACTGATGCTGATGTTGGCAGCCCACCATAGAACAGCCGCCGGGTTTGCCTTTCTTTGCCATCACTTCCTTTCCTTGCGGGGAGAAAATGGCTTCCGGTCCTTTCTTTTTTTCCTAGGACGCTGCGGTAGACCCCGCCCACGGTAAGAAAAAAATGCACGGGGACGTTGCCATGCCCCACTTTCCACATAGAAGAAAGGACAAAATTGGACTGGCTCGCTCCAGCACAGAAGTAAATGAAAGGCCAGCTTACTCCAGATTGACCAGGTTGTCATTTTGCACACTTTATGTGTCAGTGGTCATACTAGAGAATTATTATAAACAAGAAAAAGCACAGAAAAGTTCATTTTTTGTAATATGTCCCCTTTAAATAGCTCATCGAACCAGCTTCAGAATCCACGTTGGTATTTATAGATAACATGTTTAGATATTTAGACTGCACAACTAGTGCTCTAACCATGTCAAGTTGATTCATTCTGCGATTGTCCTGAAACATTCCAGTGTAAATAACAGAGTGAATTCAAATTGACAGAAATACTTCAACAGTGTTCAGTGGTGTGGTGTAGTGTGGTGATGGTGCTTTTAGCAGGTTTACAAAAAACATTTGTACATAGCATTACCGGGTAGATTTGTACTGCTAACAAAAATATAGGGAGAATATGGGTATGTCACATATAAAAGAAAATATGGAAGAATGAACATTAAATGTACCTATTATACTTCTTCCCGAACATTTCATTGAGACAACTGAAAAAAATCAAGCATTAACAAGCAGTCTGTGACCACCTCTGGCCCCCAATCACCTGACAATGACTTCTCATACTGTTCACAAGTCTCCTTGAGCAATCATGAGAGAATTTTTGCCTCTCCTTTCGCAGAACTACATGGGGCTCTGGCACGTTTGTTGGAGCCTGAGCCATAGATCCCAGAGGTGCTCGTGGGATTCCAAGTCTGGAGAATGAGCAGGCCATTCTAAATGAAGAAATTCTGCTCACTGTCATCCATGAACAGGAAATTAGGGCAGTGATGGCGAAGTAGAGGCACGATAATTGGTTTAATTAATGTGTTCAGATAGCACTGGCCAGTAATTTGCCCATTAATGATGATTTAAAGTCACTAGACATGCCTTCCCACACCATAACACGACCACCTCCATGTCGTTCATGTTTAGCAACTTGATATCAGAGTACAGTTCACCCCTCAGTCTCCAAAAACACCTCCGAACAGCTGATCTGAACAAGTTTAACTTGCTTATATCAGTAAAGAGCACTAATGACCACTGACAACGTGTCCAGCTGACATGTTGCCTTGCCCCCTACAGCCATTCTCTGTGGTCTCGGTTTGTGAGGGGTTTAGCCTGCAACGGAGGTCTGACATTCAACCCATGCTGGTGAAGGAGTTTCCAAATGGTTTGTCCGGACACCCTGAGTTGACTGATCTCTCTGGGACGCATCTGCAGCTGTGTGGCACTGACAGTTCGGTGATGTATGAATGTACTGGTCACCTTGGCATATTGTTACATGACGACACCCTCCGCCCTGTCTTTCCTGAACACTGCTAGTCTGTCTAAAGCCTGTAAGGAGTCAAGCGATGACACTGACTTACACCAGCTCTGCAGCTACCTCAACTTGGCAACTTCCTGTTTGGACTTTTACCAATGCTAGGGGGCACTGTTCCAAAGTGAGATGTCTCAATTTCGGCATTTAAAAAAAAAATCACTGTATTATCACAGAAGCTGACAGAGAAAAAGCTCCATGACCACTTTTAAAGGAATAAACTTATCCCTGAGTTTTACTCAACTACCCCCTGTACACAACACTTGGTACTGTTGAAAATCAAATAATGTTGTGCATTCATGGGTGATTAATTCTGAGAGGAATACGAATAAGGTATCTCTCGCAGAGAGCTTTAAGGAGTGCCACATACACATTTACAATATCCCTGTTGTTACGTTTGAGTATTTTATGTACAGCATTGTATATAATTTGTAAACAGAGATTTGTTACATTCTGTTTTTGTTGCCTTGCTGGTCAGCTATTTATTTTGTTCTTCAGCACCCTCTGGTGGTGTATTTGTAGCAAAACATCTGATGTAATATCACCTCTTTGTAATGGACTGCTTTCTAGAAGCTTCTGGCATCTTCCTGCCTGGAGGGGGAGGGATTACCCAGGAATCCTGTAGATCTTTCCAGAATGTTGCTAGTCTATAGAAATGCTGTGATTTTGGTCACCAAGGGCAGAGCAAAAGAGGAGAGCAGAGTTTTGTTTTGGCAACAGAGTAACATTGTGGCATTAGAGTGTTATTATAAAGTTAATCAGTGGATTATTTGTAGAGGTTTTTTTTTTTTTTATCAGGGAAGAATAGATTTGTTCAAGTTCTCATTGCTGGTTTTCTTTGTTGTGATTTTCAAGTCATAACACTATATTTTTGTGAGCAGTACACTTCAGTGCTAACAAATAACCACTCAAACATAACATGCATCGGCAAAACTACTGTATCATTCAAGAAAATATATTGTAATCCTGAGTCATGTGAATTGTCCCATACCCTCCCCACGACAGCACACACCTCTCATCTCTGACAGTGTGCCTGTTACTCAAGTTTCTTATGAAAAGCTGGCTTTTTTACTTGAATGTTTAGTTATTATGTACAAACATAGTGCAACAGGAACATATTTTAATTTGTGTTTCAGTACTCCAGCTCTCAGAATTTGAAACGAAAATCATTGAATGAGGTTCAAGTGCAGACCGTAAGCTAAAATTTTTATGTGCAGTATTAAAATTCTTATTTGATGATTATGTGCACCCTTTTTATGCCAAGTCCCCTGAATCATCCATCTGACTCCGAAATGATTTGGCATTACCAGGAATAGTTGAATGGTTCAAATATGTCATCTCTTTTTAAAACAAATAAAGTATTTGCAGGGCGCACATCCAGTGAGCGAGTGCCACTCTCCCACAGCCTTTAACTTTCACCAGAGAGGGGCGCGTTTTTGCCATGTTTAACAACACTGATTTGCTTTTCCCATTGGGAAGTAGTTCAACAAAGACCAATCCTGCTTTAGATGTTGCGACATTGCTTTCCGGCACAGCTTATTTTACTCACACAAGTGAGGGAGCAGTGACAGTCTTTGAAGCAGCACTCTTGGCACTCAAAAATTAGAACTTGGGTTTCATCAGACATTGTGAAATCACCAAGTCATAAAGGAATTGAGCACTGCTTGTTAAAGGATAAGAAAGTTCGTCCAACTGGTAATAATGAATAAAACCATCCTCTCTATCCTCAGGCAATTTGTCTTTCATTATGCACAGCTGTGATGTAACACGTTTGACAATTGAGCCTTGAATAAGAAAATAAGTCTGCTTATTTCATTCCACAGCAATCAAAGGGCCACCCACGAAACCAAGCTGGAAGACAACCGCATTGTTCTGAGGTATTGAAACACTTCCGTGCAAGGGCGGTCGCGTGTCTTTCTGCCAATAAATCCACGGATACACTGAAACGCCTGCAGAACACATGCCGCTTTTCACTACTCTGCAGTTATGGTCAATATTTCGCTTCATGAGTGGGATGGCCCATGAGATTTTCCAAGCACTGTTAAACACACACACACACACACACACAAACACTCTGTTTGAGTTTAACTGAAGATTAATGTGCTCATCGTGTCCTCTCTTTTTGCGACCAAACAGATTGCTGAGGCATGTTTTTGGCAGTTTTAAAAAGGCATAGCTTGTCAGTGCCTGTATGAAGTTAGTCTGTGAAACAGCTTGTGTCAAAGTTGTTTAAGCTGGTGCAGCAAGCAAGTGGTTAAGTGGAATATACAGTATATAAACTACTCTTAAATCATGAGCAAATGTTTTGGTCTTTTTAAACCAGATAGGGATAGGGATCCTGCTTTGGTTTGTCATTTGGACTATAGAGATCGCATTATTATGGGACATGCAATCATTGCACTTAGTTTATCTTGAGAAACTTTTCAAGTCAGCCAGATTTCCTTTTCACGAATCTGAAGCACAAACTTGGTGAAACTAAACTGAAAAAAAAAACTGCCTTGAAACACTCATTGAGACACCTCATACAACATTTCCATGTGTTTTACATGAAATTCATTCCATGCCTGCCAATTTTAGCAATAAAAAGGGGCTGAACATTTTCAATTCATCATCACTTGAAATTTGAAGACTGTTCGATGTCAACTCAGCCTCCATGACAGGGGAAGGGCCATTGGCTGGCTACAAGATGGACAAACTCAGAACTGTGGTTCAGAGTCTAAATGTAAGTCAAAACGTTATTGGCAAAAATTCAGGACAACTAATGCTGTTCTGAATTGCCTCATTCTGGAAGACACCAATCAACAAATCAACATCAGCACAAGAGAACCACTTCCTGATGATAACGGGATCGACTTCGGGAGCGACTCAGAGCCACCAGAGGCACCAACGTGTCCGACTAGACCATTTGGAAATCGGTGGCAACACCAGGTTTGCGATGCCAGCATTTGACCACTGCTACGCAAATGTCACGGAAGGGCTCGCCGAGATTGGCGCAGACGTCATATCTGGTGGAACCATGTCAGAGACAGTGTTTACAGATGAGTCAGACCTCTCGTTTCAGTTCAATGATGGCTGGGCTTGTGTTTATCGTCATCAAGGAGAGAGATTTGCTGATGTCAACGTTGCTCATCGTCTACCATTTGGAGGATAAAATGTGACGGGGTGGGCAGGGATAACCATGATCCAAAGAGCCCCTCTATACTTACATCTCTGGAAATTTGACTGGTCAGCATTATCTCAAGATTGTGCAACCTGTGGTAATGCCATTTCTATTGGGGATTGGACCAGTAGCTTGGTTCTAGGATGACAGTACTCGACCTCCTCAGGCCAGGGTGCAAAACGTTTAGCATATAGACTGGTTTGCATAATCACCCAACTTGTCACCCGATTGTTAGGCTCACAGAAGGACACCAGTAGTCTTGAATCCAACGAGTAATTTATTAGAGCAGAAAACTAAATAAACATAGCACAGGAACTGGCTCTCAACCCTTTCACGGTCATCGGGATTGGGAACGCGTTCTTCCTACACTTCTTCACCCTACCATTGGTCAGTTTGTGTCTAGCGAAGTGTGCACTCCATCTGGCAGTCATCCCAGACAGCCACTGGTTGTGCATTGGCTACACCCACCTAGCTTTGCCTGTAACATCTGAATTTAATGGTGTTACTCTCCTCTGGGCTTCATCCCACTGTGTACTGCAGTGTTTTCTAACCCAGTCCTCAGGGAACATCAGTCAGATCCAGGAATTTATTGTGCTCCTCCTGAAGCACACCTGATATTACTTATCAAGCTCATGATTAGCTGCATTAGCTGTGCTTATTGTGGAACACTACAAAAACCAGGATCTGGCTGGTGTGTCCCAAGACTGGGTTGGGAAACACTAGTCCACTGTATTATCATCAATAAACCTTAATATTGGATTGTACTCTGGCTCTGTACTTGACTTCTGGTCTGGATCATTACACATATTTGCATAAAGACATACTTACTATCAGGCATTTGGGTTCATATTCGCATTCAGTGCTCACCTCATCTTAATGTTTGAATGATACAAAAACTAACCCGCAATGCAGAATGGCTGGAGACCTAAGGATTCTGATATAAAGTTAAATAAGACAGCATTTAAGATTTGAAAATAAAATCTTAACAGATTCACTAAAGTTTGTTTCCATGGAAGCACTATGCCAACTGAGCTGTTACAGAGCTTTAAATCAAGCGAAAATTGTTTGTAATATTTGATGCAAGCCAAAAAGATTCATAACAATATGGCATAGATTTCTAAAGCAGTCCCCTGTTACCTCTTTAAAGTGCTGTCTAAATGCTTCTAATTACTTTTATGGCGCAATATGAGCAAGTAACAACTCAAAACTGTTCACAGGTGTGCAGTCAGGAATGTGGATATACATGAAAGCAATTTTGTAAACTGAAGGACCAGCCCTGACCAATTATAAAAAGTAGAAAGGAAGGTGAACGCATTAAAAAAACATTTGGGCACAAAGCTGTAAGCTTTTCCAACAGACCCTCTCGACTAAGTGCTAAACTAAGTGAAACATTCATGCATTTAAAATAAATGAATCTAGTTTTGGCACTGTTTTAGAATGTAACTATAGGCAGGCTCAACATAGCAGGCAATAGCATTGCATGGGGGAGGGAGCGGGATTCACTTGGCTGGGGTCACGTCTAAAATGGCCTCCTAACTGCTGTGCCCTCTGAATACACTCTTCCACAAAACATACTGCCCATAATCTACTGCCCACCCAAACAGAATGTTTCTCGCAACTACAAGGTCAAAAGGGTGGATGAAATGTATGCAAAAAAAATCTCTAAATTTTGTGCATGCCCCCTTGGTTTGAGGAGCATTTGCGCATTTGGAAAGTAAAGCATATTTAAAAATGAAAACACTGGAGGAAAAATTGAACCGCATAATATGTTTTGAACATTATCTTGGACTTTTGTCGCACAACAGTGACCCCTGCTGATTCATTGAGCATGCAGGGTTTACATTGACTCAGGAGAGTGATTACCAACATCGTGCCGATCTTAAACAATGAAGTCATCTTTGTTTGGCTTATCATGAAGGTTGGTTACCATTGCCCTTGAGGTTATGCAAACCTAGAGTCAAAGGAAGATCAATGATGTGTTGTAAAGAACAGTTGCGCAGGGCTGGTAACTTGGACAGGGAGCTCATTCCAGTGGTTCATTTTTCACTTATTCCCTACACTGATCTGGAGATCGATCAGGAGGTAACGTTACGAAGAAGATTACGATCCATTACTGTTTCTAAGAAGCAGGGACAGATCTAGGATGGTAGGAGATACGGGGCTTAGCCCAGTGGGGGGAGAGAAGTGTGCTGTGTGCTGCTATACAGAAACTCTCAACTTGCCACCAAATTAAAGCAGAACAAATCACTGGAGAACACTTGTAAATTCACACCCTTTAATGACAAAAAAAATTTAAGTCACTCAAGATACAGGCAGCAGCTGGTTGAAGTCTCTTCAGAATTTTTTTCTGCAGGTCGGTTGGTACCATTATGTATATCAGGCAATCACAGCTCGGCTGTGGTAATACTGTACGTGCCAACAGCCAATCACAGCTCGGCTGTCCTCGTCATGAATCAATGACAATGGAAACGCACCCGACCATGTCAATGTCAGCTGAGTTGTTTACGTGGCAAATTCGTTAATGCTCATTTGACAATCACAATTAAAGTGCTCCATTATACGCGAAATAGCAAGTAAACCAGCTGGTCTGCTGCAGAAGTCAAACAGTCTCTTCGTTAAGCCTTGATTTCAGTGACAAATTCTGCAGATCGGAGAGCTAATGTCGTGATATCACAAAGTGAGGATGAAGTCCGACGTTATTAGACCAAAAACCATTGAGTGTATATGGAACATATATATAGTTCTATATACACTCAATGCGAAAAACACAGGCTGCTTTGTGACCGTAGACTATTCGTGATGCAGGCTCCTAGTTGAGGCATTGAGCTCATCACTGGAGAAAATAAGGGAGGCGTAGTTAGTTTCTGAACCAGTATTTTGAACATCAATCTGCAATCGATAAAATATTGTTCAACTGACCACTGGCTAATTATCAGATCCCCAAAGAAATTAGACTATAATTCTATGAACCGCAGCTTTTCTCATCTCTATCATACTCTAGTGAAAATAAATCATCTTGCATCTGGACGAACCAGTCACCCACTTCATATATGCTGCGCATATAATCACGTATAGGTGGGACTTCAGATCAGAGTGGAAGAGCGCATCAAATCTAATCCATCAGGATAGAAGTATAGCGATTGATGTTGATACAAGCTAGCCAAATAAAACCATTTCCCACTGGACGCAAGCATCCATAGCTCGTATCAATATCAATCTCTTATCTTCTATCGTGATGCATTACATTGGATGTTCCCTTCCACTCTGATCTGAAGTCCTGTATGTTGAGGATTATTCATGCAGCATGTATGAAATCAGTGACTGTGGGGTCTGGATGCAAAATGATTTATTTTCATTAGAGCACAATAAAGATGAGAAAAGTTTCAGTTCTTATATACTGACCAAAAAAGGAAATGCAGTTATGGAATGTGAGTTCTCATTTATTCTAGCCATTCAAAATATATTTTTACCGGCTGGTTTTTGTACTGTATGTTGGACAAATTGAATATGAATTGAACATACCCGTTACTGACTTCGTGAATTTGTGTTTGTTACTTTCTTTCTGTTTTTCGTTACTGGTATACAATGTGGCTCGGTTGTTACATGATTTATTGATATTCGTTTTGTTTAATGTGTCGCCTAAATTTTGATACCAAATTATGTGTTATATGTATCAAAATAAACTACTTATTAAATTGACTAAAAAACTGCATTTCTTTTTTTGGTCAGTATAAATTTATATTCTATTTTCTTTGTGGTCCCAATAATTAGCCAGCGGTCAGTTGAACAGTATTTTGCCAACTGCAGCAAATGTTCACAATACTGGTTCAGAAACTAACCAGTAACGCCTCCCCAATGTACTCCAGTGACGACCATACGCATTTCAGCTCAATGCCTAAAATAGGAGCCTGCGTCACAAACAGTCTACGATCAGGAAGCAGACTGTTGGACTTCTGTAGCAGACCGGCTAGTTTACTTGTAATTTCCCGTATTGTGGAGCACTTATTGTTATTGTCAGACGACCACTTACAAAATTGCCAAGTGCACAACTCAGCTAAGGTGTTGCCATAATACATGAATACAGCCAAGGTATGATTGGATGATTCCACGTACAATGTTACCACAGCCGAACTGTGATTGGCTGATGTACGTAATGGCACCAACCGACCAGCAGAAAAAAATAAAATTAACTAATAAATTCCCATATCAGTTATTAGGTTACTTTCCCACGGCTGCTGCCCCTCTGTTGAACTCTGATACTGCCGGCTACACTCGCAGACGAGACGCTGATACAGTTGTGATAAACCCAGTTTTTTCCGAATGTAAAGCATTTTGGGCTTTTGCAAAAACATCCGGGGCTTGAGCCGGTAGCCACCCCCTAACGCCTCCAATGCTAAGTCGTAAGAATTACAACTTACCCCAAGATGTATTAAGCAAGGAAGGATGAGACACTCATTTGTGGAAGTATTTTTTCCTAATTGTATGAGGTAAAATGATAGACCTGCTGTCCTCATCTGCTGCGCCTGAAGGCTAGCTTACATTGCTTCATCTGAGGTTTGATGGGGCAAGGATGTTATATTTTGCTAATTGCTGTTTCTTCTATTCCCCCACTTTTATTTGCTTCCTTTGCTGATCTTTGCTGACCCGAAGAACAAAGGAAAGAAGTGAGGAAAGATAGGAAGGATTTGATAAATAAGTGATTGCAATTAACCCAATGCAGGCCTTAGCTGTATAGTGTGATAACAAACTGTCAGCAAACTGTCTTTTCTATCCTTATAAAACTGTAATCACCAAAAATTGATACTGAGTAAATAACCGGCAGATTACATAACTGGAATTCTTAATTCAAAAATTTGAGTTATGCAGATGGAAGGGTGTTGCAGCTACGCTCAACAATATTTACTAAGAAGCATTATGCGTATATTTTAATGAGCTGCCACTCATTGAGAAGTTGGCATGGGTTTAAGGACAAAGCAGACAGTGCTGCAAAATTCTGTGTCAGAAGTATAGCAATTAGCACTTTTGGTTAGAATCAGTGTGCCAGCTGCCAGAAAGTGTGACCCCTATGTCAGTTCCACAATCATTAGAAACCACCCTTGCATGCAATTTCCTGTCATTAATAATTAACCTGTGGCTTTTGGCAAATTGCCTTGAATGAATGTATATTCTTCCACTATCTAAGCTACCATGTTTGATTCAATGCTCTTAAAAGAGCACAAATTGGTGATAAAGAATGGCTTTAAAAGGGAATGTGCTTACATCTCTGTTTCTAGCACCGCTCAATTCATATGATCCTGGGACGTGCTCAGAAATATAGAGTGCAAGACTGCCACAGGCATTATTCCCATTTGTGATCCATAAAGATGCGAGAAATTCAGCCTTTGATGTCATAAATATGGCTCTACTGTGTTGTCCTTACAGCGGTAATCAATAACCATTCTTGTTAACAGGAAATGCCTTGTATAAAATAAAGCTGGTTGAAGAATATTTTTCTGAAAAGGACACGATCATAAACAAATGTCTCACACTTGAACACAGAGGAGGGGGTTGCTGAGTAGGGTGAGTAAAAGGGTCAGGGGGGACTTTTGCAGACTGGATTGTTCATCTTCTGAAGTGGTCCTACGTCCTGCTATATTGTAGATTGTTTGTCTGGATTAGCTTGCATTAGTGGCCTTTACACTGAAGCAGCATGTTGATGACTATCACGTGGGTGGCTTAGAGCACAGAAACAAATGAGCCACCCATATTTGTAGCTGGGTATTGCAAGAAACTCAAGTCAGAGGGCACATCTCTGTCAGGGGACCTTACCTGAAACCTGCCCCTACTCCCACCCCAAAAATCTTCTCCCCAACAAGTATATCACTTGAATGAAAGGCACCTAGGCATCCCCCTCCTCCTCCCATCTTCTGCTCCAACTGAATTTCCAAGCATGTGGGGCCCCTCTACAATAGAGACAGATTAGTCTGTTTGCTCTTGACAGGATAGCTGATGGGGCTTGGGGAGGTAAAGGATGGGGAAAGGAGAAATCTGAGTGGGAACGCAGCATCAGAGACCTTGAGGTGAATACAACAAACCAACTGGCGACAGATTCCCTGTCAGGGTCTGCTACAAATGAAAACGGCTTCAGAGTGGGGGGGGGGGGGGGGGATTGGGAGGGCAGGGGTGTACACAGTGAGGGGGAATGTGATGCTCTTCTGGAACTCTATGTGGAAGTCAAACAAACCACCTGTAGTTAACACACCCTCCAAAAAAAGCGCAGGGAGGAAGGCCCGCCTGAGGTTTACTGCAGTATGACCATTCGCTCATTTCCATTTTAATGTTTATAATCTACAGTGAATGTTAACCCATCTTTGCCATTGATGAAGGTTAAGTGAAAATGAGTATTTATCCTGGCACAGGATGGTAGGGAAAAAGAGGGTCAATAGACCACTAAACCTTCAAGAAACCCCTGAAACAAGAAATAATAATAATAATAATAATAATAATGCCACCACCAGAATCTCTCAATTTCACTTTGTTTTACCCCACATGACACATATGTACAGTGCTGTGAGAAAGTATTTTCCCCCTTCCTGATTGTTTTTTTTCTTTACATATTTGTCACACTTAATTGTTTCAGATTATCAAACAAATTATTAGACAAAGATAGCCCGAGTAAATAAAAAATGCAGTTTTTAAATGATGATTTAACTTAAGGGAAAAAAGCTATCCAAACCTACCTGGTCCAATGTGAAAAAGTAACTCCCCCCCTTGTTAAATCATGAACTAACTGTGATTAACCACATTTTTTTAACTTCAATTTCACTAGCCACACCCAGGCCTGATGCCTGCCAGACCTGTTGAATCAAGAAATCACTTAAATAGAACCTGTCTAACAAAGTGAAGCAGACTAAAAGATCTCAAAAAGCAACTAATCATGCCACGATCTAAAGAAATTAAAGAACAGATGAGAAACAAAGTCATTGACATCTATCAGTCTGGAAAGGGTTGCAAAGCCACTTATAAGGCTTTAGGGACTCCAGAGAATCAGGGTGAGAGCCATTATCCACAAATGGAGAAAACTTGCAACAGTGGTGAACCTTCCCAGTAGTGGCCGGCCTACCAAATTTACTCCAACAGCGTATTGATGACTCATCCAGGAGGTCACAAAAGAACCCAACAACATCTAAAGAATTGCAGGTTTCACTTGTCTTAGTTAAAGTCAGTGTTCATCATTCAACAATAAGAAAGAGACTGGGCAAAAATGGATGGGGGAGTTCCAAGGCTAAAACCACTGCTGACCAAAAAGAACACAAAGGCTTGTCTCACATTTTCCAAAAAACATCTTGATGATCACCAAGACTTTTGGGAAAATATTCTGTGGACTGAGAAGACAATAGTTGAAATTTTTGGAAGGTTTGCGTCCCGTTACATCTGGCGTAAAACACACAGCATTTCATAAAAAGAACATCATACCAACATTCAAACATGGTGGATGTAGTGTGATGGTCTGGGGCTGCTTTGCTGCTTCAGGACCTGGATGACTTGCTGTAATTCATGGAACCATGAATTCTGCTCTATACCAGAAAATCCTGAAGGAGAATGTCCGACCATCAGTTTGTGACCTCAAGCTTAAGTGCACTTGAGTTATGCAGCAGGACAATGATCCGAGACACACAGCAAGTCCACCTCTGAATGGCGTGAAAAAACAAAATGAAGGTTTTGGAGTGGCCTATTCAATATCCAGACTTAAATCCAATTGAGATGCTGTGGCATGACCTTAAAGAAGTTGTTCATGCTCGAAAACCCTCCAATGTGGCTGAATTAAAACAATTCTGAGGAGTGTGCAAAAATTCCACCACAGACTCATTGCCAGTTATCGCAAACTCTTGATTGCAGTAGTTGTCACCGAGGGTGGCACACCAGTTATTAGATTTAGGGGGCAATTACTTTTTCACATTGGACCAGGTAGGTTTAGATAGCTTTTTGCCCACATTAAATGAAATCATCATTGGGTTTAAAAAGGTAAAAACTGTATTTTGTATTTACTCAGCTTTTTTTTCACGACAGCATAATTTATAACCATGTGACAAAAATGCTGTTTGCATAAATAAGGAAGGAATTATATGTAATATACTAAGATCAATAAAAGACAGGCAGATATTAAGTAGTAAATTAAGTGCTTAATGCTTTAGTTTCAGAATTAGAGCAATGTTGTAGAACTTTTCATTGCTGTTGGGAGTTAGTCCATCAATACTTCTTGCTTGATACAGCATCCATCAGTATCTCTGCCTCTCTGCCTTCATTTGGATGGTTTCTAGAGCTTTGCGTCCAGCAGCATTCCTGTACTTGGCTGCATGTCTCAGCCGCGCACATTTCTCCTCTTCCTGCACAGTCTCATTGCTCTCTTGCATGTTTTCTTGCAGCCATACTTCACCAGGGTCCAGCAAGAACCACGTAACCTCTGATGTAATCATGTGAGATAGCCTGTCTTGCTGCCAGGAACAGGCTTCCAGGGCTATGACAGAGACCAACCATGTGTGTATGGACACTGCCAATCTGACAGAATTAGTGGCACCCCTAAGAATTCCTAGGAATTAAATGTAATTGAAGTATTTCTGTCATTTCTACAGTAGTTTACAAAGTTGATCAGAGTATCTAGGAACATATAATTAGTAAATCATCACTTCCTGTTTCCCTGGGGTATAAATATGACGTGACATTTCTTTTATCCACTCTTCAACATGGGAAAGACAAAGGAACGCACCATTCAAGTAAGGCGGATGTGGGTCAACCTTCACAAGTCAGGCAATGGCGACAAGAAAATAGCCACTCACCTGCACCTGCCCATATCTACTGTCAGACAGAATCATTAAGAAGTTTAAAACAACTGGAACAGTGGTAAACAAGCCTGGATGAGGACGCAAGGTTATTTTGCCACCATGCACAATGAGGAGGATGGTAAGAGAAGTAAAAAGTTCTCAAAAGCTCACTGTTAAAGAATTGCAACAAATGGTAGCATCTTGCGGTCACAAAGTCTCCAAAACAACCATCAGTCGCAATCTACATGCTAACAAGCTGTTTGGGAGGCATGCATGGAAAAAACCTTTTCTCACTCACAATCATAAACGCATACGTCTGGAGTTCGCCAAGCGGTACTGGCGCTTCAACTGGGACTGTGTGCTTTGGTCAGATAAGACCAAGATAGAGCTTTTTGGCAACAAGCACTCTAAGTGGGTCTGGCGGAACACAAAAGATGAGTATGCAGAAAAGCACATCATGCCCACTATGAAGTATAGGGGAGGATCTGTGATGCTGTGGGCCTGTTTCTCTTCCAGAGGCCCTGGGAACCTTGTCAGGTTGCATGGCATCATGAACGCTTTGAAATACCAGGATATTTTAAATCAAAATCTGGTGGCCTCTGCTGAAAGCTGAAGATGGGTTGTCACTGGGTATTTCAGCAAGATAATGACCCTAAACATGTGGCCAAATCTACACAGAAATGGTTCACCAGACACAGAATCTAGCTCCTCCCATGGCCATCTCAGTCCCCAGACCTCAACCCCATTGAAAACCTGTGGAGTGAGCTGAAGAGGAGAGTGCAGAGGAGAGGACCCAGGTCGCTGGATGATTTAGAGAGATTGTGCAAAGAGGAATGGTTGAAGATCCCTCTTTCTGTATTCTCCCATCTTGCGAAACATTATAGGAGAAGATTAGGTGCTGTTTTGTTGGCAAAAGGGATTTGTACCAAGTATTAACATCAGGGGTGCTAATAATTGTGGCACACATGATTTGATGTAAAAGAATTATTTCTTAATGTGGGATTTTTTTTTCCCCACTGAATAAATGCACTTGAATGAAAGGTTGGATTTTCCTCTTTTTTCATTGTGATCCTACATTATTTAGAAAGAAAACTGCATTTATTAGACGCTAAAGAACACATCTTAACCAGGGGTGCTAGTAATTATGGAGGGTGCTGTAAGTCGGCCAATTACAGCGCTTATGATGTGCTGCAGGTCAGAGACTGAGATAAGAGGGTGGGGCTGGCTCATGCTTGTGGAGAATAATAACAGATGTGAACACTCTGTTGCTGAATTCAAATGCTAAAGGTAACAGATATCGAGGAAATGCCACTGTCAGCTGGCAATGTATGCTTTCAGTTGCTCCTGCCGCTATTGCCATAGCTTCCTTAGCAACGATGTGCTCAACAGACCAGCTGGCCTGTGGTTATCTGTCAAGACAAGCTGATAGACCAAACTGAATAGAGTATTCAAGAGAGCCGTGTGCTAACTGCAAGTAATGTAGCTGACGTAGCACTGACTTCTCATTATGCACAAATGATGTGCCGCACACATCAGCTTTCTGTTTGTCATGAGGCATCAAAAGAAAAATGTTTTGAAGTGGAGTAACGTTACGTTTATGTTGTAACTTGGCTAAATTTGAACTTATGCTGCTGGTGTAATAGGCTGATTTGCTAACTGTGTGAGGATCAATAAAGAATAGCCTAACAAGCACTTTGACAGGGAGAGAGAGCGATATCTCATGGCTCACTATGTCCTCCAACAGACACATAGCAGCAGCCATTGTATCTTTTGCTGGTTTAGCTCTAGTTTCTTCTAATTTTTTTTCTCTTATTAGAAATTTAGTTACAAAAAACCAAGATGACAAAAGTTTATTTAATAAGGTAGCTAACAACCTGAATGAAATTTGATCTACAACCATTTCTGGTGGAAAATTCAGTTCCCGACACAAGATGGTTACCATCTTGGCTTGAAACTCTCGGCAAAGGCAAAGCATCCGTGCTTGAAGGGTGATTTTCTCGCTCTCGTGTACTCTTTGTGTTGGGAGTGACGTCAAATATGTGACAAAAAGTAATGGCCTGTGTCCCGACATTGATATACAGATATCTCTGTCTTTGATAATGATTGAATACGTCGCGGATAATGTAAGTAAACAACACCAGTACATATATAACATATCTATATATTTTTTAGATCTTTGAATTTGGAAATTTTACATATTGGGCCTTTAAGTTACTCATGTTTTAAGTTTAAGTTAGGCAGTTGTGTTCCATTTCAGGCTGAGAAAATATACCACATAAAAGAAACAGTAATAACGTTGGTTGCACACAGTGAGTTACCATACCAAATTTGGTGAAGCTGCGATATTTAGTTGACGAGTACTGACCCGTACAAGATTTCCAGGGTCAAGGTCACAGAGCTAAGGTCAAAGTTCAAATCCAGCAAAAAACCTAATGTTGCACATGTCAGGGTCATAATGAGTTACTGTACCAAATTTGGTGAAGCTGCGATAATTAGTTGCCGAGTACTGACCCGGACAAGATTTCCAGGGTCAAGGTCACAGAGGTAAGGTCAAAGGTCAAATCCAGCAAAAAAAACCCCAACATTGCACATGCATGGGTCATAGTGAGTTATCATACCAAACTTGGCGAAGCTGCGATCATTATTTGCTGAGTACTGGCCTGGACAATGTCACCCAGACAAGATTTCCAGGGTCAAGGTCACAGCACTAAGGTCAAAGTTCAAATCCAGCAAAAAACCTGATGTTGCACATGTCAGGGTCATAATGAGTTACTGTACCAAATTTGGTGAAGCTGCGATAATTAGTTGCCGAGTACTGACCCGGACAAGATTTCCAGGGTCAAGGTCACAGAGCTAAGGCCAAAGGTCAAATCCAGCAAAAAACCTGACGTTGCACATCTATGGGTCATAGTGAGTTATCCTACCAAATTTGGTGAAGCTGCAATCATTAGATGCTGAGTACTGGCCTGGACAATGTCACCCGGACAAGATTTCCAGGGTCAAGGTCACAGCGCTAAGGTCAAAGGTCAAATCCAGCAAAATCCTGACGCTGCACATCTATGGGTCATAGTGAGTTATCATAACAAATTTGGTGCAGCTGTGAGGATTAATTGCCGAGTACTGACCCGGACAAGATTTCCAGGGTCAAGGTCACAGAGCTAAGGCCAAAGGTGATATCCAGCAAAAAACCTGGCGTTGCACATATGGGTCATAGTGAGTTACCATACCAAGTTTGGTGAAGCTGCAATTATTAGTTGCTGAGTATTGACCCGGACAAGATTTCCAGGGTCAAGGTCACAGAGCTAAGGTCAAAGGTCAAATCCAGCAAAAAAAAAACCCCGACATTGCACATGCATGGGTCATAGTGAGTTATCATATCAAACTTGGCGAAGCTGCGATCATTATTTGCTGAGTACAGACAAGATTTCCAGGGTCAAGGTCACAGCACTAAGGTCAAAGGTCAAATCCAGCAAAAAACCTGACGTTGCACATCTATGGGTCATAGTGAGTTACCATACCAAATTTGGTGAAGCTGCAATAATTAGTTGCTGAGTATTGACCCGGACAAGATTTCCAGGGTCAAGGTCACAGAGCTAAGGTCAAAGGTCAAATCCAGCAAAAAAAAAAACCCCGACATTGCACATGCATGGGTCATAGTGAGTTATCATACCAAATTTGGTGAAGCTGCAATAATTAGTTGCTGAGTATTGACCCGGACAAGATTTCCAGGGTCAAGGTCACAGAGCTAAGGTCAAAGGTCAAATCCAGCAAAAAAAAACCCCGACATTGCACATGCATGGGTCATAGTGAGTTATCATACCAAACTTGGCGAAGCTGCGATCATTATTTGCTGAGTACTGGCCTGGACAATGTCACCCAGACAAGATTTCCAGGGTCAAGGTCACAGCACTAAGGTCAAAGGTCAAATCCAGCAAAAAACCTGAAGTTGCACATCAAAACTTACAGATATGCGTCATTGAATATATAAGTGCAAAAGGTAAAAGTCGGAAAAAATGGACTCACATTCTTGACTTTACCCTCATTTCCTCAAAACTCATCAGATACTCTTCAAAATCACTGTACTTTGCCTACAGTAAGTCTATTATACAAAGCAGTTACCCTTTGCATCCATACTTAAACAGCTCAGTAGGCCCAGTATTGACCCTCGGAAAACCACTTGTCACTTGCGTTTCACCTCTGACAACATATTCTGAAGTCCATCTCAGCACCACTATACATCATTGGATTGTATCCATATCACTCCTACATACACAAAACATGTTCTGCGATTAAATTAAGGGCATAAATACACATATCGCGCCCATCTAGGGTTTCTACCATGCCTTTGAAAATAAAATTTAACTCTTTTTCGCGACAACACCGACTCTGCACGAGCCAGCTGTTTACATTATCAAGTGTGGCCAGTTTTCATTTACAACGCATATCAATTATGACTCCAGACTTGGCACTCTTTTCTTTACTCAGAGGTTAGAAGCAATGCATGTGTTTCGCAATCGTTTAAATGACATAAGATAATTTGAAACGTCCTATGCAATTCCATAGCCTCCAACCCCTCCATGCACAAGGACTTGAATTCTGTGAAAGAATCTCTTAAATACGCGTTGATTGAATTATTGCTGACTACAGCAGAGGAACGTAAATACGCCACTTAAACTCACAACGAATGCATGAGAGTTGACAGGTATACATTATAAATGAAAACTGGCCACATCTGATTATGTTGAGAGTTTTTGGAGATTCTGTAATGGTAATTGAGATGACTGATTGAAAAAAGGTTGAGACCAATCATCTTTTTTAAGGGATTGTCCGAGCTTCCCCTGTTGGCAGTTCACGAGTCGCAACTGATCGCGACCATATATCTAGTCAAAACCCAAGATACAGCCCCCAGAAATTTTTCATGACAAAAAAAAGAATGCAGTATCTACATATTGGTTGTTGTGTAAGTTTAGAGTATCATAGGGCCATCTAATGGTGAAATATGAATAGGCTGGATGGGGTGGAGGTGCTTTTCTGACGAAAAAATAGAAATTGAAACGCGAATGACGATGGGAAAATGTTACAAAAAGCAGCAAAGATATTGCACACTGTTAATTTTTCTGGTAAAAATATTAGAGAAGAGGTCTATCTAACATACTAACAAGTGAAAATTCCCTGGCTGTGCATACAGAGGTGTGTGGTCGCCAGAATCATAGAACGTGAAACAGGAGTGACGCAGTGTAGCCAAATACCTTTTGGCACGGCAAATGGCTCCGTAGACGCAAACCAATGGCCATACGTGCTTGGAAATTTCACTCGCTGATCTGATTTAACCCATAGAACCCAAAATACATTGTTTCGGTACAAATTAAGACATCTGCGTACACCCAGACACATCCTCAACAATATGTTGCAGTAAAATCTGACGTGGACTTGCCTCAATCAAAGCTTGAGATCCTCTGAGATGTTCGCGAAGGAACCCGGGTGAACGTTACCTCTGCTGGTTAACAGGAAGTCATTTTCTTCTTCTCGCCACATTTTTTGCACCGGACGATCACTCGCGTTTCACTCACCGAGCAGCTACCCGTAAAGTCAACCTGAATGAATTTTCATTATTATTTTACGTTTAGGATTGCTACATATACCCTGTAACTTTGTTTGGATGGTAGGAAGTACAGACGTTAGAAGTAGTTTGTGCTATTTATCAAGGTAAATGTCAGTGAAACGCAAGTGACGAGGCCGGTGTTGAAGAATAGTTTTTTCATGCTGGCACTGGCTCAGGTAAAGGTACATAAAAAATATTTCTATGAACATAACCCTTATAGGGACCTTCTTGGCTGGATGTAATATGAACAAGTGGGACTACCTTCTTAGTATGATAGTTGATGGTCTAAAAGTTTCTTCACTCACGTTTCAACGAGTTGTAATTCCCATCAAAAGATAAAGGAAAAAAATGTAGGTCATTACATGGATGAATCACATGGATTTGTTAGATATGACCCCCACTAAGGAAAAACATTACATTTATTGGTGGTCTAGCACTATTTGGCTTGACAATAAATGCTTTGGAATGAGGTGAAAATGGTCCAAAAATGCCAATTTTGGTCCATTTTTTCAACTTTAGGGTTCAAAAACTTGCAAAATTATGGGCTGACATGCAAATTTGCCCTTTTTTTTTAAAGCCCTTGATGTTTTCTTTCGAATGAGACTAGAAAGAGGAAGAATGGTGCATTATTTTTTACTATAGCTCTTTTTTCTATAGTGCTTTTTTCTATAGCTCTCTGAAGTCAAAAAGACCCTAAAATAGGCCCAAACATCGTTTCTTGGATCCACCCATCCTGTGGCTCTTATACATGGCACAGTAATCTGTTTTTAGGAATTCATACAATAAGGTGTATTTCTTCATAGCCAAAGTTTGTTATTTTCTATAAAATGCAATGGGTTCCAACATAGAAAAAGCTAATTTACTCAAAATGTGTAAAATGGATATATTGCGTTTTGGAACCAAACTCTTCATATATATATATATATAGATATATATATATATATATATATTATGACAGAACTATGAGAATTTTTTTGCAGCTGTGAGTCCAGAGAGCACACAGGTCAGGAGCCTCCTACAGGACAGCATGCCTGAAAAGTGAAGCCTGTCTCTGGCAGCAGGGACATAATGCTGCACTCAAACTCGTCCATTAGGGCCGCTTCCCCGCCACTTCTGCTGAGCCCATTACATGACCACAGATTGTCCAGCAGAAGGTGCAAATAAGAAGAGTGCTTTAACAGACTACGCCATTCATGTCAAAAAATTGGAGCTCGCCGGCCCCCCTCGCTCAAGAAGCCTCACTATCTGATTATGGTTCTTTCCCAGCAACAGTGGCAAAGCTGATCTGGGGGCTATGGAATAAGGGGTGGGTGGACTGAGTTCTAAGCTCTTCAAGTATGAACACTGGGAGCCTGTTTATCAATGTAGTGGGCTTAGTTGTAAGTCCTGCTTTAAATACTTCTATGCTTATCCATCCAAGCTTCGCATAGTCATTAAGCTTTTTTTCCAGTTGTGCACAGCTTCCCATTAAAACCTTCAGATTTTCAAGGAAATATGACATAATAGTTTGACTAATGTTCATGTTAAGTTCATTATGTTTCTGTTTTTCCATGCACGTATAATGCAATCAATACCATTCAAACGTTGTATTTTAAATCATTAATGAAAAAATCCAACCCGCAAGAAAAATTTCTTGGGCAAAGTCTCCGTACTCTGTGGGTCTATTCCATAGCATTCGTGAAATACAAGATGTGCAGGAGGAAGAGAGGCAGAACCAATCTGGTGCGCCTAATTAGGTCTCAGCACCTCTCACTCCATTCTAATGAGAAAACCCTGTTCTACCCACACACAAATCTCACAGTTAATTTCTTGCTAATAACCATTCGTCCAAGTGCATCTTTGCCAGTCGTTTGCCGTTTGATGAGTCATGAGCTGGATTGGATAGCATGATCATGCTGTGTGTCATGCATTGCTCAAAAGCTCCCATTTCTATCAAAAATAAAAACAATTTTTTAACATCCAAGGCAGTGTTGTTTATGCGCTGATACCCTTGTAGCGTCATGTGAGATTTTTTTTCCTCCTTGCTTGAAAGGGTCCTACTTAGTATGCAGCAAAAGCATTTGGCCCCATTCATGATAACGGGATATAGAACTCCCCTGTGGATCATGGTCTTTGAAGAAAGGAAGAAAATAGTTTAAAGACACATGCTGCACTTTTAATAGTTTCCAGTATCAGACCCTCCTACTCTTCCATCTGGCTCTGACTGCCACTGTCAGATTTCAGGTTAAGCCCAAACAGAGATAAAAATGCAATTACACCTTGTGCATGGCAAAAGGGACTGGTCAGTTTTTTAAATTAAAATGTGAGCTCTATGGCAAGGAATGATACATTTTGTAAAATTAATTTTCAATGTAAAATATTATATATTATAGTTTTCAAATGGGGCTTATGAGGCTAAGGCTCATTAGGCTCATAAATCTTTACATTGTACACATTCATGAATTTGGTCTTGCAGTCATTACTTATTGAAATATATTTATGATCATCTGAATTAAAAGTTTCACTGTCTTTAATTCAGTTCAATGGATCCATTCTTCCCTTTTAACCCAACCAATTTTTTTGAGCAAATATCCACCCAAATTAAAATAGTTATTTTTTTGGGGGCACTTGGAGTATAGGCATAATTGTGGTCTCTTCATAAAGGTGGCACTCAAGTAATTGCTCTCCATTAGTCATAACTTCAAAGAATATTGAGCAAATTGAAAAAAAACCCTCTGTGACCAGGTCTAATCTCATCATGAAACTGTAGCCAAAAAATGATTTTATGGATGTTTTTGAGGTAAGATGCAAAGAGCATTGCATTGGACACTAAAATTTTTCCAGTCTTCCTCATTGCTGTCACATTTGATTTCACTTCTTTCTCGCTTTTTTCCCCGTCTCTAGCTGAATTTTTACTCCAAGATACCCTTCCAATTCCCAGTAAGATTGTGTGCGCATATATGAATAAGTTGTTACCAAAGCCATTTCACTTTGTTGAGAAACCCCCTTCTTGTGAGAAACCATTTAAACAAATCCAATGTTGTACAACTAGATCTTTTGGCTATTGTTTGCATCCACATCTACACTGGCTGTCTGTGTAAACTAAAATAAGTTGATATTTCGGCAATATCTAATATCAAAAAGCCCAAAGTCCCCCTGGCGGTAATGTGGTGTTTCCGAACTTTCATATGACTTGCCGTGAGCCTTTTTTTTTTTTTTTTTTAAATAAATTTGGCATCTCCAATCCCACCCGAATTTGGAATGCCCAATTGGGGAACTATGTACAAAGCTTGCTCGTATGCGACCCCTTGCTGCCAACTCAGGATAGTGAGACAGTTTACGGCTCTCCTCCGAAGCACGTGCCTGTCTGCCACTGATTCTTATACAGTCATTGGTTGAATCTTCGCAAGTTCAGAACTAGGGCGGAGGATACCGGACATGAACCAACCCAGAGTCTTCCTGACGAGCGCCCATCTGGCCAACAGGAGGCGCTGAAGCAATGAACAAAGCTGATATATATATTATATACCCAAATCTGGCAGTCCCTTCCCAATTTGAAACCCTGTAGCGCGATGGCCAATTTTGCGCTACTTTGAAAAAGCTGCCGACCCCTGCCAGTGGGTACGCCAGGGCTCGAACTCGCAACGTGGTGATCACCTCTGCACTGCAGAGCAGTGCCTTAACCGTGTGAGCCACCAGGCAGCTCTGCCGTGAGCCTTTGACCCTGAAACGCATAATTGCTTCCAAGCTGTTAATGTTTAAGATCGCTCGATTAAAAATTACACAAGGGGCTCTAATTTCTTAGCGCAGTGCATGCCATCATGAACGCTTTGAAATACCAGGACATTTTGAATCAAAATCTGGTGGCCTCTGCCCAAAAGCTGAAGATGGATCGTCACTGGGTCTTTCAGCAAGATAATGACCCTAAACATGTGGCCAAATCTACACAGAAAAGGTTCACCAGACACAGAATCAAGCTCCTCCCATGGCCATCTCAGTCCCCAGACCTCAACCCCATTGAAAACCTGTGGAGTGAGCTGAAGAGGAGAGTGCAGGGGACAGGACCCAGGTCGCTGGATGATTTAGAGAGATTGTGCAAAGAGGAATGGTAAAAGATCCCTCTTTCTGTATTGTCCCATCTTGTGAAACATTATGGGAGAAGATTAGGTGCTGTTTTGTTGGCAAAAGGGGGTTGTACAAAGTATTAACATCTGGGGTGCTAATAATTGTGGCACACGTGATTCGATGTAAAAGGATGATTTCTTAATGTGGGATTTTTTTCCCACTGAATAAATACACTTGAATTAAAGGTTGGATTTTCCTCTTTTATTCCTTGTGGTCGTATATTATTCAGGAAAAAAACTGAATTTATTAGAAGCTAAAGAACACATCTTGACCAGGGGTGCCAATAATTATGGAGGGCACTGTATATCGATTGTCCTGATGTCAGATTAAAGGCGGTTGGCATGCGTAATGGAAACTCGATCTGGCTTATTCAATTCAGCTGAATCTGTGATGCAAACTAACGACTTCACATCTTTCTCAGCCAAGCACAAACTGCCTCGGCACTGCATCGCGCAGTGCGTGTGTATGTATATATATATATATATATATAGCTTGCGTTCTATGCTCAGTAAAGCTGCGAATACACATTGACTTGCGATGTAGGCAGTGTCTACGTGTCCAAAAGTCAGACAGGGTTTTAATACATCTCCGTGTCCGACAGTCGGATGGTTACAATATAAGTCCATGTCCGGAAGTTGATTATTGTTTTTAATTTCTGCTCAATAAAGTGAGTCAACATTGGCGCGATACTTTGTGCATTTGTGACAAATTTAACGACTGTCGGAACAAAGATCCTAAAATACTCAGTGTCCAAAAGTCATGAAAGTTCAAATTTTTTGAGTATTCAAGGAATTATTAGACGTACAAACTTGGCCATGTTTGTGTCCTACCTTCACAAAATATAAATTGATAGCTATCGACTTTTCTTGGTCTTTTTATTCGTCTGTTTGCTTCTGTTGAGGATAGACAACAGTCTTCATTCAGTCTCTCTTTTGAAAATTAGTCAGATGGATCGAATAGATTCACGCTTTATTTCCACACCAGAGATAAAATAGTGTTTGTAGTCAGTGGCCAAATCTATTCCATGACCACTGACATTGAGAATTAAATATTGCATGCACGATCAAGACTGTCGGACGCGAAATGCGAAATATTCCATGTCCGGCAGCCAGCAAAAAGTAAAAGTATTGATATGAGAACAGATTTATAAGGAAATAAAGAATAAAAATATATCACCAACAAACAGAACAACCAGGGACGTAACGTAGTCCATGTTGGCCCAAGTGCAGACCTGACGACAGGGGGGGCCCCCCATTGTCAACAGCAGCAAGATTAAACCATAGACTGTCCTTGGATTAAAGCTATAGTGTCTAACTTCTGTCGCCCCCTAGAGGAATTCTGCATCATTACAACAATACAGCAGGCACTTCCATATGACATATGCCCAGGTGTATCCACAATCGGCAGGCTGATGCGTGACGCACTGCCCATCAGCAGGATTATGGGAAAACATAACACCAATCTAAACGAAACTCTGCCTTCACACCGGACGTAAGAAAAAAGTTTTGCACGACAGATTACATTAAAAGTCAATGCAAAGACTCCGATACTCGCGTTTCATTTTCGCACAACAGATTACATTCGAAGTCAATGCAAAGATGCCAATATGCGTTTTTTACATTCAAGGGTCTTTGGATTGACTTTGAATGTAATCTGTCCATAGACAGTAAATGAAGTGGACGGCGGGATGGCGCTATTTTCAACGGGGGAGTGCAAAGCTCAATTGAACGAGTCTTCAGTTGGGCACCATGCCTACTGCGCAGGCTCTAAATCAGCTCGGTGACGTAAACCAACGTCCTGAGAAGCGGTAACTCGTCTGGTAGATATATCCTATGCATAATTCCCAGCAAGCAAGCGATTGCATCTGTCAGCATAGTCTGATTCCGTTCGATGTTATTATGTTTTTGCGAATTATTACTTCATACTGTAGGTACTTCACTTTGTTAGCGATGTGGCTCAATCGTCTTCTGTCTATGATTCTTGATGGTCTTCTGGTCTAAACAGTGCGGTTATTTACGTCCTGTGCAACAGAAAGTCACCGGCATTTCATGTCAATTTTAGCCTAGCCTGGTGCCATTGGCTATAAATGCTTACTATTAGACCATAACACTACATACGAAGTAAAGACGTCTGCTGCAAAACGTAGTTTCTACGTAGAAAATATTATTGCTGACATGAAGGCTCAATGTTTTTAGTGTGAAGTTATTTGATGTCAAAAGTCAGGCAAAATGAATTGGAAAGAATGGAGAAGCGACTGCTAGTCGATCATCTGCTATCTTCGAGAGCGTTCAATTGAGCTTCAACTTCTGGGTGCATTCCTACCCCCTTGAATCTGTTGTGCGAAAAATTTGTTTTGCGTCCGGTGTGAAAGCAGCTTTAGAGTGTACCTCTCCATGCTCTTGCCATTACATTCATAGCACCATTTCCAATAAAATAATAAAGTACTAGGTCCAGTAGATGTAACAGCAACACATCCTACTCATAATGCCTTATAAACCAAGTCACTTACTTATCCAACAGCAGCAAGGCAAAATCAGTCTCTGCCCTCAGTCCAATTTCTTCCTTCAGAGCTCTCCACCGAGGAAAAGTGACACCAATACAAATCCGCGTTTGTCTTCTACGTCGGCCACTCTAATAGTCCTTCGGCCGAACGACCAGGCTTATTCTTTGTGGCAGGATCCACTTCTGAACCGTGTCTCGACCACTTCTTTGGGTTCTTGTTGTTGTGAGATAACGCATCATTTCCTGTGTGCCAGCGCGAGACTGTCGCCCGTCGACACGCAATAAAAAACAAATACTGAAAATAATTGTGAGATGTTAGAGGAGCCGATTGGCTTAATCAGCATTGTGTCATCTCCTTTAGGAGTGGCTTGGGTGAAACGGACATTTACAGACATGTAGAAGTTACGCACTACAGCTTTAAACGATTGCACTGTGACATCGTCACATGGGTGGTCTATGGAATGCTGCACATTACCCAGAAACACTTGCTGTCTCAATGACGAAATCAACAGCAGAACAAAACTATCATTGTTCATTTTATTAAGCATTTTCCAAAAAGAAATCATGTTATAACGACTTATGTTCAACTAAAATGATGAATAATACAGTGGGGAAAATAAGTATTTGACCCCTCGCTGATTTTGCAGGTTTGCCCACTTAGAAAGAATGCAACGATCTACAATTTTAATCGTATATACATTCTAACAGTGAGAGACAGAATCACAAAGAAAATTCCCGAAAATCACATCATATGAATTTATAAAAATTGATAACCTTCTGATGAGGAAAAATAAGTATTTGACCCCCTGGACAAACAGCATGTTAATATTTTGTAGAAAAGCCATTATTGGCCAGCACAGATGTCAAACAATTTTTATAGTTGTTGACAAGGTTTGTGCACATTTTGGCAGGGATGTTGGCCCACTCCTCCCTGCAGACAGCCTCCAAATCATTCAGGTCCCGAGGCTGTCGCCTTGAAACCCGAATTTTAAGCTCCCTCCAAAGATTTTCAATTGGATTCAGGTCTGGAGACTGGCTAAGCCACTCCAGCCCTTGATGTACTTCTTCTTCAGCCACTCTTTTGTTGCTTTGGCGGTGTGCTTAGGGTAGTTGTCGGGCTGAAACACCCATCCGCAACCCGTGTTCAGCTCTCTCACTGAGGGAAGGAGCTGTTGGTCCAGAATTCCACGGTATATGGCCCCGTCCATCCTCCTCTCAATGCAATGGAGTTGTGCCGTCCCCTGGGTTGAAAAGCACCACTGTGCTTGACGGTGGGGATGGTGTTCTTTGGGTTGTACTCTGTGTTCTTTGCCCTCCAAACACGGCGAGTTGAGTTGAGCCCAAAAAGTTCTATTTTGGTCTCATCTGACCACATCACCTTCTTCCAGGCCTCTTCTGAGTCATCCAGGTGGTCAATGGCGAACTTCAGGCGGGCCTGTACATGTGCCTTCTTGAGCAGGGGGACCTTGCATGCGCTGCAGGATTTCAATCCATGACCGTGTAGTGTGTTACCAACTGTTTCTTTTGTAACTGTGGTCCCAGCTGCCTTCAATTCATTAACCAGTTCCCCCCTTGTGATTCCTCACCGTTCGCATGATCAGGGACATCTCACGAGGCGAGACCTTGCATGGAGGCCCAGACCGCGGGAGGTTGGCGGCAGTGTGGTACTTCTTCCATTTCCTGATAACTGCACTGACAGTTGATCTTTTCTCTCAAAGTTGCTTTCCCATTCTCTTGTAGCCCATCCCAGCCTTGTGTATGTCAACAATCTTGTCCCTGATGTCCTTAGACAGCTCCTTAGTCTTGCCCATGGTGGAGATGTTGGAATCTGGTTGTTTGAGAGTGGAAAGGTGTCTTTTATACATGTAATGAGGTGAGGCAGGTGTATTTGATGTAAATAATTAGTTGGGATTGGGGGTACGTCTTAAAGAAAGACTAACTGGCTTGTGGGACCCAGAATACTTGCTGTTTGGTAGGGGGTCAAATACTTATTTTTCCTCATCAGATGGTTATCAATTTTCATAAATTCATATGATGTGATTTTCGGGAATTTTCTTTGTGATTCTACCTCTCACTGTTAGAATGTATATACGATTAAAATTATAGATCGTTGCATTCTTTCTAAGTCGGCAAACCTGCAAAATCAGCCAGGGGTCAAATACTTATTTTCCCCACTGTATACCATGATGACATCGACTTGCCAGCACCATGACTGAGAAATGTAAGCAGTTGCAGTGTAAAATATCCAGCAGCACAACAACATGTGCTTAAGTTAGCATGAATATTTTATCTTTGCATGACTCCTAGCGTGGACCATGTCTCAGGGGTGCCCAGCAAAGGTCCCCTCCCACCATTGGGCCCTAGTGCCATTGCACTTGCTGGACTCCCTATTGTTACGCCACTGAGGACATCCAAAAAAGACAGCCAGCAAAGAATTAAATCTCATTGTTCATTGGATGTTCTCTTTATTGTTAAAATGTTTATTTTTATTCTTTATTTCTTTATCAATCTGTTCTAATCGTCCTCTTTTTTTTTTTTGGCTGTCAGACATGGAGTATTTTGCATTTAACCCCTTTCTGCAGATGTAGATGCCCGCGTCTATAGACCTGCAAATTGGAAGTACGCTGTTACTGTACTCGATCACTAGATAGCACCCCCGGATCAGTTATTGAATGTTCACAAGCAAGCAGACCTCGAACGCGGTTCTGAATACGGTGACGTTCACTCCACTCCCTGTTTTTCGAGAGCTGCATGAATTAAACTCCTCAGCTAAGCCTGATGTGCAAACTGGTCAGTATCCTTGCCCATAGTGTCGATTCAGCAGTTTGAAAAAACGATATCTTGACACAGAAAAAATCGTTATCCTTTGTAGCAACCAGTTTAGCCACAGTGAGCTAACAGTATTCCATTTAGTAGTTCATAAAAATCAGTTTTCTGAGGCAAAAAAATCGACATGGTATTAATTCTCTCACATTCTATTGCCTATTACAGTTGTCCCATCCAAAAAAAATTGTAGTTCCCTACCGTGGCTTTACGCGTAGATTCCTTCATTGATAAATCCAGCGCTTCCTTATATCCACCCGAGTACTGGCGTTGATAGCCAATCACTCAACCATACACTCAAGCTCTTCTGCGTAATTGTAGAGTTACACTTCATGGCCTCCTGAAGTTTCCCTGATAACAATGTATTGAATGGCTCGTTTCTTATCCAATTCCCGAGTGTTTAAACATTTTAGAGTAAGTGAAACACATTGATTGGACAAACACAGAGCATACAAACCAATGCGTATCAGCATGCGCTGTTGTATCCTGTCTACGTTATGCACATTACGCGGCTAAAATAGACGGGATTTATAGAAAGTCGGTTCGCAAAACTGGCCTTGAAGTGTTCAGTTACATTACAGAATTTAAATGAGAACGATATGCTCTATTGGAATTATTTCGAATGAAACAGGACCGGAGGGTTCTTGTTACTGGATACATCGCTCTCTATTTTATACAGTCAATGTCTCTGGAGGAGGGATTCACGAAAAAGGTCAGGCTGCTATTTTTGTTTGTTTTTTTTTTTCTGTTTCGGAATGTATATGTTCTCAACTAAGTCGAATGTCGAGGTTTTTTTCCTGTTTAAAACGCGAACTGCCCGTGCATTTTGGTGTGGACCCCCGGTACGTTCATTGCACGTTTCTTTTGAATCGGGAGACGCAATGGATTTGATATTCCCTGAAAGTGGAGTGTCTGTTCAGTTAAAATAAGGTATATTTCAGAATTCAGATATTACTGTGTTAGTGAGGTGTACTTGCTCCTTATAAGTGTTGAAATGGGTTCGTGAGCTTTGAAGAGGGGACTGGTAGCTTTCATTACAGGGTGAATGTTCTGACCGTTTAATTAGCAGTTTATTTAATGCGTGTTTGTGCTGGCTTTGAAGAAAAATGGCCAAAACTCTAAACTTTATTATGGAGAAAAGGCACGTTCATATTTGGAGAGGTTACTGGTGACCATTGGTATTCAACTGCACTGATATTGATAAATTCATACTAAACTCAACCAGTAAATCATTCGTTCATATTAAATTTCATGCCTTAAAGCTTTAATTGTGTTAAATACATGATTTTTTTAATGATTTGACAGCAAATCATTTTGAGACTTTGGGGAGACACTTGGGTAGCTGTATAATTTGGCTAATAGCATGTAGGTAATCAAGAATGTAATTTTGAAGATGAATTCTACTTGTGCTCAAGGAGTTTATGATACCATAAATGTATAGTTTTAAGCCCCAGCAGTTTTTCAATCGTCAGAATTATTTTTTTTGCAATTTCAATGGTGAATTCTCATGAAGATTTTTTATGTTTGCTGCTCATTTTCTCTACCAAAATCATGAAAATAAACTGAAATACAATGTAATTCTAAATGCCGTAAGTGTCTTTCCTGAATTGAGCCACATTTTTCCTCTTTGTGAAGCTTAAATCTTGAATTATACAGCATTAAAGTGGGTAACCCATAAATAGCCAAATTTGGCTTCTGCACAAAGGGGTTAATCTCTGACAGCCATTTTACATTGTCCCACTCCAATGTCGACTCACTTTATTGAGCAGAGCTTTAACAGAAACATTGATTGAAATTCTTGGCACTCATCTTGAAGAACAGAGCCCTCTTATCAAAACATTCAGGTTTAATGTCTTAAAGATTCAGTAGATTTGAAGAAATTAAAAACAATAATTGACTGTCGGACACGGAGTTATATTGAAACCATCCAACTGTCGAACACATAGACACTGCGTTCAACACAATCTGTCATGCGAAAAATTTGTTACGCATCCCATGTGCTAGCGGCTTAATACTACTATTATTGTCACTTAAGTTTGACCACTTTTAGTGGGGGAAAGGAATACAGCCAGATTGCTATGATCTTGTACTGAGTTAAGATCACATATTGAAAAAACAGGGTGTAATAATAGGAAAACGCTATCCATCATTTCTCTTCCCAATGATTCAGGCAGAAGAAATAACTGTCGTATTTTATTCCAACTTCACAAATTTGAATAATGTGACATTTTGTTTTGAAATTCCATTCAAGTTCATTTACGGTTAGAATTTGTGAATGCCCTAGCTTGCCAGCTAACTCATATTCGTAATGCTTAATACAGACGTAAGCGGAGAAGAAAACATGCCTGAAGCAGCAAAGTAAAATGCAACATTCACCCATCATGCAGATATAGGACAGGGCTTCTTTATTCCAATTTTTAAGGTGAGGAGAGGAGCTCATTTGATTGGTGAAGATTTGACTCGGCTGTGTTAAACCCACTCAAGGTTTCTCTCCTCCCTCTTTGCCACTTGTGCCACCAGGAGGGACAGAGACAGGACAGAGGAGTACTTGCGCCTGGCTGCACCGAGCACGAAATTGCAACATACGCCTGGACACACCCCGTGTGTTTTTTATGAAAGTTCACTCTAGTGTCAGTTATCAGCTAGCAGCTTGCTATCGTTAGCTTCTACAGACTATTATGGCACCAAACTGTTTGCCCACTTTAGAATCCACACTATCGAGTGCATAGCTTTTTTAAATTTATTTATTTTCATTTTCATGTGCATTATACTGTTATGAATTTTTTGGCCTTGTGTAATTGTGTTAAAATGAAAATGGACTTACCCAGCCGAGTGAGCGATAATTACTCACACATTTCACTTTAAGAAAAGCGCGTTCGTGTTCCAAGTTCCTGAAGAGGAGGGGCAAGCGGCTTTGTCGTTTTTGAGAACGTTTCAACTGTCAGAAATAGTGAAATCGCATCTGATACAGCCTTCAATTTCAGTCCATGCAATCTCATATTGTAGCCTTCCTCTTGACGTATATCAATGTATTCATCATTAATGGCAAGGCAGCTCAGGCTGTTGGAAGTCGATTTGCTCAGTAAAGTAATTCAATTAATAATCCAATTCTTACCAGAAAGAGGTAGAGGTGTGAACTTGCATAATGGCAATGTCAGTGGTTGAAGAAAGAGTTTTGTTTTTACATAAGCAAACTTGACACATGGCCAAGAGTAGCTAAACCACATTTATAGAAACGTTTGCTTAGGTGTATCAAGCAGATCGCACGTGGATGCCGAAAAGAATACACTGTTTTGTGAGCTGGAGAAATTCAGAAGCTTCTTAAGACATTGACATTTTATGTTACCATTACTGTAGATACGGAAATAATATATATTGTTCCTGGCAATATAATTATTACAAGGAACAAAAATGCAAGCCGAGGGGAAATGGATACGGATTGATTCTCACCACTGAACAAATTGACACTCAGTTGCTATTTGGGAAACCTAAGTGGGAACGGGTTTGGAGATGTAATGCGCTTTAAGTCGAGGTGAGAGAAGGGTGAAGGTCCCTTCCAAGTCCGGAGTGGAGGAAGTTAAGTGACCGCAGATCAGCTAAAACCCCTGTTGTTCAGTGACAGCAACGCATACAAGTCAGTAGGAGGGCTCATTTTGTACCTGAAGGGCTTCTGTACAATCAATTGAAATCATCTGGAAAAAAAAGATTTATAATGGTGAAATTTGCTATAATGCGCAGCTGTCTCAATATCAATAGTTTAATAGTGATGTTTTCCCATGCTCAGTTGTTCAGTGGATTAGCCCCATAAACTCAAAATCTTTACTTAAGTTTTCCCTGAAGTAGGTTCTGAGTGAAATTTAAAAAAAAAAAATTTTTCAGACAATGTCACATACATATGAGGGGCTAATTTCCAGATAGCGTCAGAGTATCTGTTTTTTTGCTTATGGGAACTTGTTGGCATACCAAGTAAACCATACCAATCAGTCTTTTTAGCCCTCAAATACTTTTATATTTATATAATCATATAGTTATTCAAAACCCCCTTCTCAGTTTATTGTTGATTTGGCTGCATTTGTGCTTAAATATAACTATTTCAGTTTTGAAAATGACATATTTTTACAAATAAAAGGCACCGCTATGGGTTTCACCTTTGCTCCAAATTATGCAAATTTATATGTGGGCATTATGGAAAATAGGTATGTCTTGAATGCAATGAATAATCCGTTTTTTAGTCATATCTTTTCATGGTACCGTTACATTGATGATATATTTTGCATTTTTGATGGATCTGCTTCTCAATTGCAAGACTTTACGCAATGGCTTAATGATCAAAATACCCATCTTCGATTCACGGTAGATTCGGATACATTAAAGGTACACTTTTTGGACATGTGGGTATCGAAATGCGATTCCTCTTTAATCACCAGTCTCTATGTCAAAGACACTGATCGAAATACCTTTTTGGCTGCCAATTCGTATCACCCAGTGCCCCTAAAAAGAGGCCTACCAAAAAGCCAGTTTTTCCGACTACGTCGGGTATGCCATGATACTAACGATTTTATTGAGAAAGCAGTGGTTTTGAAAGAGAAATTCCGCGCCAGGGGCTACCCAGAAAATTGGCTTGATATTAGTTATGTCGCAGCCCTGAACAGTACGCGTTCAGACCTACTCAAACATAAAGATACAGGTCAGACAAAAAATTCTTTGACATTTATTTCAACGTATACTCCAAAATTTGGTTCAATAAAAGAAATCATTAAAAACACTGGCACATCTTGTCTTCCGACCCACTTCTTACCAGCAAATTCTCGGATTTGCCAGTGTTTGTTTCCAAAAGGGGGAAAAATCTTAGAGACTTCCTGGTTCATGCTGATTTAAAATCTCCGCCTCAAATGTCATTCCAGACACGTTTAGCTCCCATTCCCAACGGAAGCTATAGGTGTGGTCATTGTGCGCAATGCCACCATGTCCAAAAAGCACGCTCTTTTACCAACCCTCTAAATAATAAAACTTATAGAATCAACGATGTTATTTTGTGTTCATCCACTCATGTTGTCTACATAATTACATGTCCTTGTGATCTTGTGTATGTAGGAAAGACAAGCCGTCCATTGAGAGTCAGAATAAGTGAACATAAAAAAACTATAAAACGCAATGACAGAGACTATCCTGTAGCAGTCCACTTTAATGATTTTAAACACAGCATCAATCACCTGCAAGTGTGCGGAATAGAACTGGTAAAAAAACCTAACAGAGGTGGTGATATTGAGGTAATCCTACTACAAAGAGAAGCCTTTTGGATCCACACACTGCAAAGTTTTAAACATGGTTTGAATGAGGAACTATGCCTTAGTGTAATGCTATAAATTTGCAAATATACCTTATTGTTGTAATCTGAATTTAACTCTTCACAAATGTATGTGTAATCCAACTTGTCTTTCTTTGATATCCTGTGATTGACACACATGTTAATCATTGTAATCATTATAATTGAATAATTAGTCAGGGCATCCAATTGGGTGTTCCCTGTTTCCTGTTGTGTGCCTTTTGTATATAATGTCTTTGATGATGTGGCAAATCTACTCTGATGAAGGTCTTATGACCGAAACGTCAGCCTTAGTCATGCCAAATGAATTTTAATTAATAAATTTTGGTTGTTCTGTAGAGTAAGCAGTGTTGCGCCTTTCATTCTCAAAATTAGAATATTTATATAATCACAATTTTGGTCATTGGACCTGTCTACAAGTGACTTGACCCCTGCACGAGAGAACAAGCTTGTTTTCAAGGAATATGCTAAATGTAAATTTCAATAAAATCAACAAAAGTTTCCAGTGACAAATTCACCTGCATTTCATGTTGCCAGTCATCGCTATTAACAAAACTGAGCATATTTACTGCACATCGCGGCATTCACTGCTGTCCTACTCCATGTCAACAGAATGTCCTTCCTGTCCTCTGCAGCAGTTGGCAACAGAGCCAGGTAGAAAGCAAAACCATGGGGTAAATACACTCAACAAAAATATAAACGCAACACTTTTGTTTTTGCTCCCATTTGTCATGAGATGGACTTAAAGATCTAAAATTCATTCCAGATACACAATATTACCATTTCTCTCAAACATTGTTCGCAAATGTGTCTACATGTGTGATAGTGAGCACTTTTGCTTTGCTGAGACAATCCATCCCACCTCACAGGTGCGCCACATCAAGATGCTCATCAGACACCATGATTAGTGCACAGGTGTACCTTAGACTGTCCACAATAAAAGGCCACCCTGAAATGTGCAGTTTTTGCTTTATTGGGGGTCTGGGGACTCAGAACCAGTCAGTATCTGGTGTGACCACCATTTGCCTCATGCAGTGCAACACATCTTCTTCGCATAGAGTTTATCTGATTGTCAATTGTGGCCTGTGAAATGTTGGTCCACTCCTCTTCAATGGCTGTGCAAAGTTGCTGGATATTAGTGGGAACTGGTACGTGCTGTCGTATACGCCGATCAAGCACATCCCAAACATGCTCAATGGGTTGCATGTCCAGTGAGTATGCTGGCCATGCAAGAACTAGGACATTTTCAGCTTCCAAGAATTGTGTACAGATCCTTGCAACATGGGGCCGTGCATTATCTTGCTGAAACATGAGGTGATGTTCATGGATGTATGGCACAACAATGGGCCTCAGGATCTCATCACGGTATCTCTGTGCATTCAAAATGCCATCAATAAAATGCACCTGTGTTCTTCGTCCATAACAGATGCCTGCCCATACCATAACCCCACCACCACCATGGGCCACTCGATCCACAACATTGACATCAGCAAAGCGCTCACCCACACGACGCCACACACGTTGTCTGCCGTCTGCCCTGAACAATGTAAACCGAGATTAATCCGTGAAGAGAACACGTCTCCAACGTGCCAGACGCCATTGAAGCATTTGCCCACTCAAGTCTGTTACGGCGACGATCTGGAGTCAGGTTAAGACCCCGATGAGGACGACTAGCATGCAGTTGAGCTTCCCTGAGACGGTTTCTGACAGTTTGTGCAGAAATTCTTTGGTTATGCAAACCAATTGTTTCAGCAGCTGTCTGAGTAGCTGGTCTCAGACGATCTTGGAGGTGAACCTGCTGGATGTGGAGATCCTGGGCTGGTGTGGTTACATGTGGTCTGCGGTTGTGAGGCCGGTTGGATGTACTGCCATATTTTCTGAAACGCCTTCGGAGAGGGCTTATGGTGGAAAAATGAACATTCAATGCCCGAGCAACAGATCTGGTTGACATTCCTGCTGTCAGCATGCCAAATGCACGCTCCCTCAATGCTTGCGCCATCTGTGGCATTTTGCTGTGAGACAAAACTGCACATTTCAGAGTGGCCTTTTATTTTGGACAGTCTAAGGTACACCTGTGCACTAATCATGTTGTCTGATGAGCATCTTGATGTGGCACACCTGTGAGGTGCGATGGATTGTCTCAGCAAAGCAAAAGTGCTCACTATCACACATTTAGACAGATTTGTGAACAATGTTTCAGAGAAATGGTAATATTGTGTATCTGGAATGAATTTTAGATCTTTGAGTCCATCTCATGACAAATGGGAGCAAAAACAAAAGTGTTGCGTTTATATTTTTGTTGAGTGTAGATTTTCTTCATCAAGCTTAAATCATATTTGCCTTCTTGAAGGGCAACAATACACAGTACATTACACATGTACCTTCAAATGAACTAATCAGCTACTGGAAAGCCTTCCCTTGTTTGTGGACAGTCATCAGCTGGGCGCATAATCACATCATGGACAGTCTGGCCGCAGGGACCACACCTTTCCGAAACCAGATGCCCCTTGCCTCTGCTATGCTGCTGGCCGTATATCGCCATTTTCAACAACTGAAATAGACAGTGATTGGAGGAGTTTCTGAAGGATGCTGTGATTGACTTATGCATTTCTGTCAGCAAAAGCTTGGACTTGAATACTGTTGGAAGTGACAACCTTGGATTTTTCAGTTTGTCAATTCATTATATACAGGATTTGAGCACTTTGTTGGAAAAAGTGGTAAGGTTGGGCATTCTTAACCACTGATAAGATTTTGGATCTACAATTTGATGATTTTGGACTTGCGCACTTCTGGAAATAAGCCCCTCATTTTCTCTGCCTGCTGTTTGCAGTACTTCACTGAAACTACATCACACTAATTAAGAAAGAAATATTCAAACCCAGGACACAAAGTTTGTATGGCCACAGCATTACATTGAATGGAAAAACATCTTGAACATCATTTTATACGTATTTCCCTGAAATTCAGCTGGACATACACTACCGCTCAAAAGTTTGGGATCACTTGGAAATTTTCTTGTTTTCCATGGAAACACACATGAAATTAGTCTGAATCGGAAATATAGCAAATGAACAGAATATGCTGACATAGTCTGAGTTAGAAATAATGATTTTAATGGAAAATGATTAATATGTACTTCAAACGTTGCCTTCACCAAAAAAAAAAACCACCTTCACTGTTCATACTGAAACTGGTGTTTGACGGGAACTATTTAGCGCAGATGCTAGTTGACAACCTGTGACGCGTCTTTGTCTTAAACAACAAACTCTCAGATATTTGTCTTCTTGCACAGTTGTGCATCGGGGCCTCCCACTCCTTTTTTCTGTCCTTGTTAGTGCTAGTTTGTGCTGCTCTCTGAAAGGAGTAACGGACAGCATGGTAAGAGATTTTAAGTTATCAATTTCTCGCATTGAATAGCCTTCTTTTCTAAGCACAACAATAGACTGACGGGTCTCTAAAGGAAGTTCTTTTTTTCAGGCCATTTTGAGCCTGTTAACAAACACAACTGCTGATGCTTCAGGTACTAAACCAACCCTTTGCGCTCCCTTATTAGTTCAACGGTTTTCAGCTGTGCAACACATTTGCAGAAGGGTTTTTTAAAGCCTTATAAAATGCTTCACTTGGATTAGCAGCCATACCAGGAGACTGGTGCAGAGGACTAACAGCTGCTGATAATAGGCAAAAATGTAGATCATTCTTTGAAAATCATCCGCTTAGTTTTAATCCTTTGTGAAATAGATAAAAATGTTTGAAATGCATGAAAAATTTTTTTTCGTTGGAAAACAAAGAAATTTGCAAGTGAACCCAAACATTTGAGCAGTAGTGTATTTGGAATTGTTGGAAACCTTGGGAACTCCACTAGAATTTGTAATAGGCCTGATGTTCTACAGGTTTGAATACCGCTGCTGCAGTTGACAGACTCGTATATGGGTCTGTCGGTTTTATGGAATTAAAGACTTAAGTCTATTTCGATCACTGGACTTCTACCAAGAGTTTGTCTGGTTGCATTTGATTGGAAGTGTACAGTGCTATTGGATTGTGTAGTCAGGCACAGGGTCTTTAGGAAACAATAGATGATCCTTGTGCTGAAAGTACTTAAGTCACAAAATGTCCAATCTGAGAAAACTGAGAAAATCTACTTCTAGATTTGTTTTCCCATTCTTACCTCATGATGTGGGAAAATATGACTTTGGTACATTTTAGCATTCAATTAGATAAACTATTTTTGAGATGATATTTGCATTATAAAATGGCTTACAGTTACACTGAACAAAAATATAAAGGCAACATTTTAATCCTTTCAATATTCTGCAATACAATTCCTGAGGTTAACTCGGTCAGGTTTAATTACGTGACCCAGGCTGTGTGCTACTTGTCTGTCTGCACTTCAGTTACCCTTGGCATGTCATTGTCAATTTCATACCCATGTTCAAAATTGGCCAATCAAAGAGGTGGGTCCTGGTCCAGAGCTACTGAAATCAAGTATTGTCAGCCCATGCACACCCTGTCATCGGGTGAGTAAAATGCCACCACAAAAGTCGCAGATGAGGCATTTTTCAAACTTCCACAAATTACTCAAAGCAGCTGTCAGGTGTGCTGCACCAAGGTAAATTGCAGCCCCCCCCCCCATTTTTAGCACCAGCCGCCACTGAAGTCCGTCTCCACGGATGTCATCCTCCTCACGGATGGGGCCTCACCCCTGCTTGACAAAAAATTTGTCTTGACTGGAAGAACAGACTTGTCCGACAGACGCCGGCACAATGGAGAACTCCTAAATGACATGTCGCGTTTCCAGCTTCACAGACTGGACAGATGGCAGCATGCCTAGCGACACACAGGGGAACATTATACTGAAAGCAGTGCAATGAACAGGGTGGCAGGTAGAGGAGTGCTGGTTTGGGTGGAAATATCCCATGGAAATTGCACCAAAATGCATTTTGTTAATGGTAACTTGAATGCAGTGCGATATCATGATGAGATACCTCAGCCTATCGTCCTACCATTCCCCCATCAAAACAATATTCCTGCATTACAAGACCACACCCCATATCGCCTGTGTATGCAGATAGTTCCTTGAGAAATAAAGTGGCCATTCAAGCAGGGGTGTGTTTACGCCTGGCGACTGGGCTATAGCCCATGGTATTTTTTATTTAGCCCGGGGTCTTTTCTTACAGTTAAAAAATAAGATGAGTATGAACTTCGAGCTCTTGCAACCAGTGAGTCTTTAGCCTCTAGTAATTTATTTGTGGCATGCGTTAGACAGTAACCGAAGTTACAGGGACGCTTATGTGTCTGTATCGTTCTCATGAAAGCCTCCCTCTTCCACCGGTATTCAAAGTTCATGATGCCTGAAACATGACATTGGAGAGCTAGCTAGTAGCGCAGCAACAAAAAAGAAAAGATCTGAGAAAAACATAAAATAGAAAAGGTAACATTTACTTATTAAATATAAGCCTTCCATTGGTGTGTACTCTAACATTAGAGGGTTTTCACAGCTTAATGTTGATGGATTTTAAAAACTTGGGATATGGAAGCAGATTTAACTGATTTGCAAAATTTATGAGGGCAGCAGTCAATTCTGCTACTGTACCTCTTTAGGAGGTATAAAAACGTCAAGTGCGTGGCTTTGACGAATTGTTAATGTGTGATTAAAACATTCAAAATCGGTTTAACCTATTCATGTAATGTTCCTTTATGTCGGGTGTCCACCACGTTTTTAAATTCAGTTAAGCGGTAAGAACTGCGTAGCGGGCATGTGGCTTTGATCAGTGAAAGGGACAGTGAACTTTGCAGTATTTGTCATTTTGATGTTTGAAACTTTGAAAGTTAATTTAATGTCTTCTTGAAATATTGATCCACTTCGGAATGATCGAGTATGGTGTAAAGCTTTGAACAGATAGATTCTTTTAAAGAGAACATAATTGAGACACACAACTGGCAAAATTAAGTCCCAGAATAGTTTTTCTGTCTCAGCATTACATGCCCTCTAATGCCACTTGCCTTTCAAACACATCACAGACTTGACATTTTTTCATCTCAATTTACAAGACATACAATTTGAGTAGTTACCAGGGAACAAATCAGGAAGACATACGGATCAACTGGTTGGAAACCATTAGTTAAAAGGAAATTCTCAAGTAACTCCTTGTCTCCTTTAAAAAGTAGCAAATGATTAATATTTTAGGAACAGAAAAGGAACTAATTGGCCGTAAACCATTAGTAAACAGGCAGTTCTTGAGTAACTCCCAATCAAATTTTGATAGTTAGATCAGCTAACTATTTATTCCTTATTTTTTCTTCAATTAACTAATCATTTTATCAAAATCTGATTAGAGTTACTCAAGAACTGCTCATTGCGGCTCACGGGCAGTTAGTTCCTCATTTTTACCTGGTAACTAGTCAGATTTTTAACACCTTTCTATGAAATGTTACAGATGATTCAGTGTTGTGCTGTTGAAATCATTGAGAGTATTGTGGCTGAATTGAAAGAATTCAGCATGTAAATGCTATAGTGGCTGATGAGGCCAGGGACAATAATTTAGAGCAACTGTCAGTTTGAGTGCACTATGTCTCTCAAAAAGATGGTGTAAATTAATATTTTTGTTTGCCTTTAAATAATGTGGGAGTGCTTTAATACAGGCACTGTAGTAGGGTCATTAGAGCATACATTAAAAAGACATGGAATTATCATGGCATTTTTCCTTTAATGTTTACGAGCAGTACTATATCCAACATCACTTACGGTTTTTGCATAAGTCAGCATGCGACACTGTTACACTTCACTACATTTTTGTTCATAGCTCTAACAAATAATGATATCAGTATATGCAATATGTCATTAGTTAGGTCTTGGTGAGTACTTTAAGAAACACTACTGAGGTTTTGTATTTACGGGGGGCGAAAGGGGGTCAAGGGGAAAAAATGCTGTGGGACACTTACAGAATTAGGACACAGGTTTTCACAAGAATAGTTCAACTAAGCAGAAAGTGCTGTTCATATTAAAATTTTTATTAATTTTTTTTACATGTTTGGAAATATTGTTGACTATAAGAAAGAAAGTTTGGTGACAAAATCTTGAAAAATAAATTTTTTATGGGGGTTTAAGTGAGAGAAGGTTGCGCGACACTGTTACCGCAACACTGTTAAGCAATTGTTCACCACTAATTTCTATTGAAATCTGAATGAAAAAACAATCAAAATAATTTGATTTGATTGAAAATAATTGTATCTTTGATTAATTTTATTACATTCATGTGACAAATATTACAAATATAACATATCAACATACACTGAACAAAAATATAAACACCCCATGTCAAATATTGATGCCACATGGAGTTAACAACTCTAAGTGAGCATATGCTGACTTTTACTTGGACAATGGGGATATTTATCTTGATTTGTGTACCATTTTTTAATCCATCTCTGTCAGTGAGCATTTGCTCTGTGATGCAGTGATTTCACTCAGTACATAGGTGTGGCATTTCCAGACGGTGATCAGACAGAATGAGCAGTACCTGGACACTTCTTATACTGGGGACAATAAAAGGCCACCCCAAAATGTCAAATTTTGTCAAATGTCATCATGCATCAGATGTCTCAGGTCATGCAGGAATGTGCCATTGGCATTGCTCAATGCAGGGATGTCCACCAGAGCGGTCGCTGTGCAGCTAAATGTTAACTATCGGACAATAGGCCGTTTGAGAGTTCTTTTCCGACAGACGGGCAGTACAGCCAATCGACCTCATCCACGTCGGCCATGTGTGACCACACCAGCACAAGATCGCTACATCCGGCTCGTCCACCAGCAGGATCGGGTCAGATCAGTGACACGCACAGTGGATGAGACCGTTGGTCTGCAAAACAAACGCATCACACTACAGACAGTTCGTAACCGCCTGCGAGAAGCCAACTTGCACGCTCGGCATCCTCACCGAGGTCTGGATCTCACTGCTGTCTGGCGTCGGAACCAACTTGCATGGGCAAACGCACACGTTCGATGGCCCTTGGTGCACCAGAGAAGAGTGCTATTCACAGATGAAACCCAGACCAGTTTTTTGTCAATAAAAACTCAAAAATTTGACATGGGGCCTTTGTAATTCTGTTCAGTGTATTAACAATATTACATTTCAACATATTTACAACAGGAATAAGTTCCATAGAAGGATTTGCACCATAATTTCAATAAAACTAATGTTTTTAAGTAACGCAGCTATTGTTTAGCGTTATGATGTCATTCATATTTCTGGAATGTGTTGTTAGCATTATAGTGTCACTGATTTATTCCTTAGCTGATGGAGCATCGCTGTAAGGCTGAGCACTGATGTGGCCAAGACCGAGGGTGGAGATCCAGTGCATACTCTGGATACCAGTGATGGAGAGGGCACCTTGCCAGAGGTCATCCAGCTTCTTCTTCCAGGATAATTTTTTTGCTGACATAGAGGACAGTGGTACTATCTCGGTGGCCGGCTGCTTGCTGGGAGTACTCGAGGGCATTGTTGACAATATCTTTTCGGGACTGCATCAGGGTGAAGACGAGTCTATTGATGACCGCGCCAATGCCGTCTACAGCTCCCTTGCCATGGTATGTAACCAGGACATGCCACCTCACCAGAATCCCCTTCCTTTCCTGCAGGGTTGTGATGTACATCACCACAAACTTGTTCTTGAAGTGTTGTGTGGCCCCATCACTGATGATGTCCAGTTTGGTGATGCCGGCTGGGAGCTTGGGGAGTAGTTCATCCACCACGTGGTCGATGAAGGTGGCAGCAGCATTATCATGGGCCAGGTAATCTGAAACCACATCAAAGGAGAAGGTACCGGATGCTGTCCAACCAACTGCAGAAGAGTTCTGTCTGGGTGTGTGACCAGTGGGCGCTCTGGACTTTGTCTTGGTGGATGATGGGCGGGTTCTCTGAGAAGTCAATCTGGAGCACTGCTTGTTTGGGTCAAGGTTTGGACAGGTCCTTGAAGATTCTGGCCTGCTGGTCCCTCACAAAGCAGTGGATCTTGAAGCTGGGGAGTCTGGTGGAGAGGTTCTTGAGTACATCAGACACGGTACCATCACAGGTCAGCTTGTCAACTCTGCCATCGTCGCACTCGGCCCACTCAATCCAGGATACTGGATCACCGAGCTGAAGGTCACTGATCTGCGCTGATAGCTTGTTGAAGGTTACTCTGTCTGAACAGGTTGCACACTTACCATACATACAAGCCTCAGAAAACTTGTCACAGACAATGGTCTCTAAGAGTTCATGGTGGTCAGCTAGCAGGCATTTAAGGTGGCGGATGGACTGGAGCAGCAGGTTCAGGTTCTCATGGTAGACACACGCAGACATTGAGGGGGATGTTGTCTCTGAAGAGGGCTACATCTGGCCGCAGGCACTGGAAGGAGGTCAGGCTGATGGTGTCATCAGGGAACTCCAGGTTGTGGAGGTTGTAGGCCTCTCGGATTGTCATCACTAGGTAGCGCTGCTGCTCTGTCACCTTCTCACCATCCCGGATCACGATGATGTAGTCCTTGCGACCAGGGGCTGTCCAGCTGATGTCTTAATGAAGGTAGAAGTCTGTGACTGTGGAACGGACCTCATCTTGAACTCTGTTGCCTGCTGATTTAGGTGGAGTAGGCAGCACAGGGTCATTGACTGGCGCTGGATTTTGCTTGACAATCTCCTTGATGACTGCTTTTGGAGATTTTGGAAGATGATTGAGATTCTATGGATTACACGGGTCTGACTGGAAGTGTTGCTGTCCACAGGAGCGCCCAAGCGACACTGCTCAACAAGCTGTGCTTCCGTCTTGGCTGCTCTGTGTTTGGCTACACCTTCTCTGGTCTTGGCACGGACAGCTTCAGGATCTCTGGCTTTGGCTGCTCTGTTTTGATCTGAGACAACAGCTTTCGAGGCATCAGGGTTTTCAGCCTTCTTGTGTTCTCTGTAACGTGTTCTCTCTGGCCCTCTCAGCTGCACTGAGAACCATTCTGGAACTTGGAGATGACTTGTAGACAGTAGTAATGTTAAGCAATGTTGTTGTAGTACTTGTATTGAGAGCAATTGGAATGTGAGACCTGGTGGTCCAGGAGGGGTATTAAAGGGCCTCTGAGAGAATAAACCAGCCAATCATCTCCCAAATGACTCAGGCCTTCCCACTTGACCCAATTTCCAAAAAAATCACTACTTACAAGTCAAAGCTTTGAGGGGTGGCTGCATCTTGTTTGTAAAATGAAATGTACCACCAGGTGTAAATTATCTTCTAAAGGGGTGATATGGGGTTAAATGAAAAACTAGAAATGGTTTTTACACGTTAAAACAGATGTCTCCCCCTTTCCCCATTTCACATTTAAGAGTAATGGTCCAGAAACGAGTCCCTCCCTTCAATATGCCCAAGTCCAAATTGTGCCATGGAAACAGAAAAAATAAAATTCAAAAGCAGTTCAAACCCTCAAAAGGCACATGTACATGTTATGGAGAGACACTATATCAAATTTGGTGAGAATCGGTCGAAAAGTTTCAGAGTAATGCTCCAGAAATGAATAGGAACGCCGACGCGGACGCCAACGGGAATTCAGGCAAAAAGAATATTTCTTCCCCCCCCCCCAGGAAGGGGGAGACATAATGACACCATGAAACAACTCAGAAACAAGAGCAATCCGAGATGTCTGATCTCCGTCAAAGGATGACATTGATACAAATGCAAGATCTGTCTCTTGGGAAGATTTTTGGACCGGATCCAGAATCCAGATCCGGATTTCATGAAGATCCCTTTAGTAGTTTCCGAGAAATGTCACTAAATTTGTAGATCCAGATCCCGATCCGGAATCCAGATCCGGATCCGGATCATCACTAAAATTTTAGGCAGTCGCCCCTGGACCAAGATCTATCCCTGGTGAAAATTTCATGAAGATCCATCCAGTAGTTCCCGAGAAATCCTGTCCACAGACAGACAAATAAATAAATAAATAAACCGACTCGATCGCATAATCTCTTTGGCGGAGATAATAATCTAAAAAGGTATATGTAATAACCACCAAAAGAGATACAAGTTGGCATTTTTCTGTTTATGCAGTTGCCATGGTAACAGAGTAAGGTCATTAAATATGCAGGAAACTTCTGGCACTAATTCCTCTTTAACTCTGTGATAGAATTCAGTTTTTCTATTATCATTTAAAAGCCATTGCTTATCCAAATGACGTAGCCATTCTTTGCCCAATTAATCAGTTATGTGATTTTGGGGCATTTTACCCAAATTTTGAAATTATTTTGTGCAGAATCTGATGAATAGTCGAAATATTCAAAGTATGTAACAGATAGGCAAACTTTCCCTACGACATTGCATTTCTAATGAAGTAAAGTACATGCAGCCAAAATTTCGTTGATTTTCAATAATAAATAAAGTTATGGCTGCCACAAACATGAGAAACGTGGAAAAAGTAATACCTTAGGAAATCAATGGAAAATACATTAGACCGCATTGAAAAGTTGAGTTCAATTTTTAATCCTTGTAGTGATAAGTGATTATTAAATTATATATTATAAATTATACAACCCCAATTCCAAAATAGTTGGGACGAAGTGTAAATTGTGAATAAAATCAAAATGCAATGACTTTCAGATCATATGAGCCAATATGTTATTTACAACAAATGTCTCAGTTTCAACATTTAAAATGTTATCTATGTTCTATGTTAAATAACATATAGCTAATGTGATCTGAAGTCATTGCATATTGATTTTATTCAAAATTTACACTTAGTCCTAACTATTTCAGAACTGGGGTTGTAAATCTGGTAAACAGCTTTCAAATCAAATCAGACAAAACAAAGAAAAAACAAGCATCTCCACCATGAAGGACTCATCAGGGAAGCCTACAAACTCACCTCGAGATAAAAAATCTTTAGAGACTTTTATGTCAACCTGTTAGTAATCCAAAAGAAGATGACATAAACCTTTTTCACTCCGGGGTAGCTATCGTAGGGGTTATGACACTGCTCTCACCTTGCCTTAAAGCCATTACATCTCCAAATCCGTTCCCATTCAGGTTTCCTAATTAGCAATGAATTGTTCATTTGTTAAGTTGTGAGGATCTATTCGTGCCCATTTCCCCTCAGCTTGCATTATTGTTCATTGCAATAATTATCAAACATTTTCCTGTTCAGATTAATGTTAAGCCTGACATAAAACGTTAACGTCTTACGAAGCCTCTGAATTCCCGCAGCTCACAAAACAGTATTTTTTTCTGTGTCTGCATCTGATCAGCTTAATGCGCCTGAGAAAATCTTTCTAAAAATGTGGTCTTTAAATTTTGCTTAAATAGATACAAGTAATTGCCATTCCAGAAGCTGAACTGTAAAGATCGCATGAATGACTTTGTTCACCTCCCATTGGTGGGGGTTTGGGGAACCCTCCCCCAGGAAAATTTTACAAATTCTGGTCTCAAATAAGCTATTTTGTGGAATTTTTTGTCTTTATTCACTTAATTTCCCCCCCTCTCAAACAACCACTTTGAAAGTCAGATTATTCTTTTCCTATTGTTGGTATCAAACTCATTCATATCAACAATGACCAAAATCAGAGGTTCATTGTAAACTTCTAATTGACTTCCAAAATTGAATCTCATGAATCATTGAAGAGTTCACTTGAACTTTTTTTTTTTTTTTTACACAAATAGTCTTGAGGTCTCAAAGAAATTAATGGACAGTGCAGCTGTTAAGCATTTCCAAAAGCTCACATCTTTCAAAAGGAATGCTGATAGGCATGCAAATACAGTATTAACAATACAAGATAATGTTGACTTGATGATCACGAATCTGTATGCTTTTACAACTTTTCAAAAAAAAATGTCACATCTTTCCAAAATATAAAATATTTCAAAAAGTACTGTGGAACAACACACTTGTTCATATTTTCAAAAAAAAAAAAAAAAAAAATCAAATCTCTTAAATAGGATGTTCATAGATTTTCAAGTAAGTATCAACATCACAAAAATAATTTTGACATCAACAGTTCATCTTTATATTGTTTTCCCTCAAGTAAATTGCCTCTTCAAAAAGGATACTGATGGGTTTCATTAAGGAAATGTTCACTAAAAGTTTGTTCACATAAGTCACTTCAAAGCTTGATACGTAGCACTCTAAACTCGCAGCAGTGTTTGAGAACATGTTGACATAGAGCTTAAAATGAAAGCCTACTTCCATGTGTTGAGTTCTAATTTCGACCAATCAGATTATTTGTAAGAATACGTGCGGACTTATCGCAAAAAATGGCGACGTAAACACCCGCGGTCCAAGTAACCAGCGTTTGCCATGAAATTAGTGTTCATCTACGGTCACATGTGGGATGCATATCGAAAGCCACACAATTAGCTGTTATACAGGCTAACGTCAGCACTTTTGAACAAGTTCGCATTGAGCAGTGGAGGGGTTTACCACTTTACCAGTAGAGTTAGTGAATAATGATTGGTGCATAATCGTAATCCTAGCTTTTGTAAAAACCTCCGCTTTAGCCGACTATATTCTTGGAGCAAATATTTAGCTTGTCAGCTACAGCGGTTTTGAAGGATTAGACTGAGATCTATATTTCGTTCTGTGCATTTATGATTTCCAGCATGCAAAGTGAAACTTGAGGACTGTCCTTTGGTTCTCTGAATAATGATGGTTGCCCACAGCCAATGTGATATCATTCAGTGGTGGAGCAGGTGACGGCTGGGTTTTTACTCTTGTGTAAAACAATGATGCTGCTTGCCAGACTATTTGGTGAATCAAAAGCATTTTGATACGCAGTTCGCCAGCTAATCACTTCCTGCATATGAACTGCAACTCGCTGTCTTGCCACAATTTTTATCCCACCGGTACGTAATACTGTGGGATATAGTCATCACCCAGTACTTCTGTCCGTCCGTCCGTCCGTCCATAATCATTTTCATTTCCGGAGCAGAACTCAAAAACTATACCACTTACAAACTTCAAATTTGCTATGGAACTTACTCTTACGGTGGAGTTGTGCCTTCTGGGGGTTTCAGTTCCATGCTGCCCATAATTCTTGAAATTTTCACCAAAAACAGCCCTAAAATTGGACTTTGCCTCATTTCCGGGACAGAACTCAAAAACTATGCCACTTAGAAACTTCAAAAACTCCAAAAGTCTCGGCTCACACACACGAAGTGAAAAAGAGTGAAATGTCCTTGTTGTATCTCACATCCGAGCCATGGAATGAGGAACACACAGAACTGTCAATTACCTAGGACTCAGTGGCACTCCAGCCATCGCTATTGAAAGAGTATGGGTTACAGAACACTGTAAAGTTTGTGGTAGACAAGATATCACTATGAAAGTTACATCATTGATTATTTATAAAGGTAAGTATATATTAACATATACGAAAATAGGTGTTCCATTTCATACAGTGGTAATAGCAAATCTCACATTATTGTATTCCCCACACTTCATGACACAAGATCCTAGTTCTGAATCAATACATTCATCATTACATGCTTGACTTGATAACAAACTAATCAATCCATCTGTTTTATGAGCATAGAATTACTACAGTGATGATATTAAGAGGATACGATTCTCCTGCAATGAGTCAATCACGAATTATGTGGAACCGGTGGGATATGTCATCTTCTGATGACTCTGGTTTTACTTTGGCGGTAGGAACGTGTATAGCCACCAAAATAGATATCACATCTTCAACAAGCTAAAGAATGTCTTGGCAGAAGAAAAAAAAAAATTGGTTAGCTAGCCTCTACATTTGAATTTGTACACATCCCACTGTACCACAGATGCGAGCCGCATACTGCTGTTAAGTTGCAATAACAGGGACATGGGCGAAGCAGTAGTCGGAGTTTACTCCATTTATTCTCCATGCTGCAAATTACAAAAAGCCCCTAAATAAATTGGAAGGTTACGTGAACAGAACGTTGCCCATCCAGTAACATTGCACTGACACAGCAGTGTCAGACGTAACAACTACTTGGTTCGATGCCATTTGAATTAATCGCAAATTTATATGTTAAAATTTTGATTGATTAATCGGAGTTTTAGGACATTAATGCGGAGAACGGATTTTCATTAAAATTTCAGAGTAACTCTGTGGTTGGTATCTCTATTAAATTTATGCCATGCGTAGAACTTTTCCTGATGCACTGATAACCAATTTATTAAATTACTCAATTACTGATGCTTCCACAGAAGAGGCGTTGGAAATTTCATAACTCAACTATTATCACTTTGCACGACAACCAGTGTGCAACTACGCTTTCCCGCAAATGCAACCTATTCTTAAATGCTGAAAACATTATGATTGCGTGCAAACTTAAAAATAAATTAGGTTGCACAGCTGAAAAACCTGTATGCCCAATAACAAAGCAGCAGGGGTATGTTTCCCGAAATGGCATTTGCTAACTTACATAGTTGGACCCATTGACTGTGAATAGACAAACCTTGTCAGTTGCTTACTTAGTTAGCAACTACACCTTTGGAAAAGCCACCACCTCTGGTCCACACTCGCCCCACACTTTGATAAAATGATATCAGAAATAAAGCAGAATGGCTGATTTCTAGCTTTCATGAATACAGCCTTAATCTCACCCCTCTTTCAGCCAAACAAAGATCAGGCTTTACTGACAAGCTATCGTCCAGTTTCACTTCTCAATGTCGATAAGACAATGTAGGTATTAAAATCGTCACCAAAGCGCTCGCTCACAGATTAGAATAAATCGTTCCATTCATAATTCACCCAGACCAAACAGGATTTCTTAAAGGCAGAAACTCAACCAACAACATATGCCAATTATACATTTTAATGCTTTACTCTTCATTACATCACAACATATCCATTATGGCAACTTAAGATGCAGAAAAAGTATTTGATAGGGGAGACTGGTTATTTCTTCTAAACACTTTGCACAGATTTGGCTTTGGGGAATCATTCAATGGGTAAAAAGTCTATACTCCTCACCTACAGCCATTGTTATCACCAAGCTTCACAAAGCTTCACCCTGCACAGGGGTACAAGGTAAGGATGCCCACTCTCTCTGTTCACAATTTTCATCAAACCTTAAGGAGCAGCCATTTGTCAGAGCACTCATATAAAAGGAATTCAGACTCCAAACATGCACCATAAGATTAGTTTCAGTGCAAATGATTCTCTATTTTTCCTTCAAAACCCACATTCATCAATGTTAAAACCAATTAATCTTATTGAATCATGCTCCATTATTTCTGAGTACTCCGCTAACTGGAACAAATCCTCCGTACTTCCACTACATGGCAACAGCCTGCATATGTCAGCCCTTACACCACCAATCCCTTTATGCATGGGTGATATCACATATTAAGGCATCAAAGAATCCCCCAGGCTGTCAGAACCGATCAATCTGAACTCAATTACTCCAAACAATAAATGATAATCTCCACCACTGGATGAACCTTCTACTATCTATTTTAGGCAGAACAGGCATTGTTAAAATGACAATCCTCCCAAATAACAATGATCCCAACCTATCCCATCTCTCTCGGTTTAAATTTCTAAATTCACTCATTAATGCAAAAACAAACGGGCTGTACTCCAAATCGCATAGAAGGTGCTGAATCCAAAAGAAAAAAACTGTAAAAAATTTAAGACGTTGGACAGCACTTGCTTAAAGTATTTTTACGGTTACGAAGAGTAAAAGCGGACACGTTTTGGCTCACAGGCCTTCCTCAGCGTATACAAATCATTTTGACCACCTGCGTATAATATCAACTAATTAATCACAAACGTTTCTTTTTACCTCATGGTACCACTTACCATTACCCAATTAGGCATAAATATACCGCTAATTGACAATACATCACAGAAGGCAATGTCAGTCATTAAAATAACAATTATGAAATAAACTATAACAAAAAATAAAACAAAGAAAAAGTAAAGTATTAACCAGCTTAACTCAAACCATCAATCTGGACAAAATAGAGGAATTGTATGGCAAAGCAGGGCAAGTAGTTTCCATACATTTGTTGCCATCACTGAGCTAAAAATAACACTGGATCCAGTATGCTGTCTAACTTCAATTGACCATAAGTCAGGCAATACGCTAGCTAGACTCCGTAATAAATCATATTATGCAATGCAGCTATTAGACATAATCGAGTTATTACTCAAACTTTTGTTATATCAGCTTTTTCCTCCAAGCCAATTTCAATGACAAGCTAACTTTACTCATTTCAGCTAAGCGACTGACATTCTGTATCCAATTGTGGCTAGTTTGCTGGCTAGCTACCAAGCCAACTACAGTTTTTACACATATTACATCACGCCATCGCAAAATCACCATCAGGTGAAACCTTATAATATCCAGTGCTGCGAATGCCTGTGTTGGATGGCATGAAGCAAGCACTTTCTAAGCAGGATAGCTACCTGTTCGTAGCTACATCTGGTATTGGGTACAGAAGTCCACTGGGGGAAAAAAATCCTATGTAGATGTATGCATCAATGATGCTGTTGGTGTAATTGGGTCTTCTCAGCAAAACATTTGCATAGATTTCTGGAGCTAATTAACTAGTGAGGGCAAACCGTTTGGCACCCTAGACTGTCCATGCGCCAAGTACAACCCTATTCATCTTTTTATCCCCCGCCGCACATTTAGCGCGAAGCGGGGAATATAGCTGTTCAAGACCTGTGAAGCATTTTCCTCACCCGGAACATCACCAAGCGACCCCATCTCAGGGGACTGTAAATGTTACATTTTTTCTTGAATATATCAATCTTGGTCAGTAGAGTAGATTGTAGGTTAGTGTTAGTCTTTGTTTAATAAAAATCTGTTTGAGTTTTGAAATTTTGTCTGTCATCCCTTGCTGTCTTATGTCATAACTAATTGAGGCCATAACAACAGGCCTCATCAGGGTCGGCCGAAGAGGTGGAGTCCTCGTGCTCTGCGTCAGGTGCACAAGTTGGCTTCAGAAAACAAACGCAGGCGGCATTGCAAACGAGGTTGCAGCAGTGGGAGAGCAGCCTGTCAGAGCTCAGACCATAAGCCGTGCACTGCACCAAGTTGGTCTGCATGGCCGTCGGCCAAGACGAAAGACTCTTCCGAAGCTAGCCCCTAAGAAAGCCCGAAAACAGTTTGTTGAAGACAACCAATCCAAGAACATGAACTGCTGGAACCATGTTCTGTGGTCTGACGAGACCAAGATAAACTTGATCAGCTCAGATGTGGTCCAGCATGTGAGGCAGCGCCCTGGTGAGGAGTACCAAGACAAGTGTGTACTGCCTACAGTCAAACATGGTGGTGGCAGCATCATGGTCTGGGGCTGCATGAGTGCTTCTGGTCCTGGGGAGCTGCGCTTCATTAATGGAATAATGGATTCCAACACGTAGTGAGACATTCTGAAGCAGAACGTGATGTCCTCCCTTTGGAAACGGCTGTTTTCCAAATGATAATGATAATGACCTGAAAAACTCCTCCAAGATGACAGCTGCCTTCCTGAAGAAGCTGAAGGTGATGGTATGGCCAAGTATGTCTCAGACCTGAATCCCATTGAGCACCTGTGAGGCATTCTCAGGAGGATGGTGGAGGAACGTTTCTGTAACGTTGCCCCTTGAAAAGATGTAATTAATGAATTGTCGAAATGTGAGGGGTGTACTCACTTTTGTGAATTACAGTTTGTAAAGAACACTGTTAGAGAGCTACCTTATTTGGCTCAGAAATGCTGAATAATTTTTAAAAGATAACCGGGAGATGCTGTACACTTGTGGTCAAGGAGTTTATGATCCCAGAAATGTATTGTTTTGACTCCCAGCTATTTTTCAACTCTCAGTATTATTTTTAAAATCATTTTATTGCTGAATTTTCATGAAGATGTTTTGTGTTTGTGGCCCTTAATCTGAACTAAAATTATGAAAATAAACTGAAATACGATGGAATTCTAAATGCTTTAAGTGTCCTTTATCATTAGAGCTAAATCCCCCCTCTCAGTGAGGCTCAGATCTTGAATTATAAAGCCAAAAATCGTGTATCACATAAAGAGCCATATTTGGCTTCTGCGCAAAGGGGATGGTAAAACAAATATAATAATGTATTTTTAAGATAAAAAGTCAATATTTTTTATTTCCTCACTCACTACAACATTCTAAATGTTTTGAAGTTCATTCCAAAGAGATTATTTTGATATGACAACAGATTTGATTCCCCTGGTATTTAGTAAATCCCAGATTTGCTCTAACTTTTATGTCTCCAGATGATTCCTACCAACTGAGATGGTTCTTGCACAAAAAGTGTATTTCGGGCCATTATTTTGTCATAAATACAATTCCCGACCCATCAGTCACTTTCCAGATGGCAATGTGTTTCTCACAAGAATGCTGTGGTGCTTCTTTTGATCCACAATTCTGTCCATTTTTATGAGATCACCAACTTCTTTTGAGCAGACGGAACCCCAATCATAAAATTACCACTGCCATGTTTTACTGAAGGTGTTTAACAGTCATTTTTGATACATCCTCCAACTCTACAGCACACATATGTTTTGCATTTGGATGATATAATTTCAAATTTTGATTGATCGGTCCAAAGGAGTTGTTCCAAGTCCATTAGTGTCCAATCCTTGAATTTCTTGGCAAGCTCAAATCTTTTTTTGATGTAGCCAGCTCTCGGTAGCAACACGACCTTTTTCACACGGGCATCTGTTATGCTCAATCACAAATAGGAAACCATATATGGGTAGACAGATTACACCATGACAATGACCTTCACGTGGCATTGAGGGTGCGGGCGTGGTTATATAGCCTTCTGGACACACCCTCTAGTTTTTATTTTGCTTGGCATACACTGCTAACAAACATCGTAGACACTTAATGTCCATTTTGCACCTCTATTACCACTTGTTTGCAGCAAACGCTTGATGGCGTTCCTTACAGTGCCATGGCAGCATTTAACGTCTTCAGAAATTTTTCTATGTGACCAACCAGCATCATGTTAGGCCACAATGCAGCTATGAACAATATCAAAAAGCGCCTTCTGTTGTACCATCGTGTTTAATATTGTGATGCTCTTCAAAGTTTGTGTCACCTAATATACTGGTGCAACTGACCATTGGAGGTAATGTTGCAGAATAACGTTGCCTCGAACTGTTTTAACAAACATTTTTGCATCAGTAATCATGGATTGAGCTTTCAAATGTGCATTCAGGCTATGCAAGAGTAAAGAAAATAACACCTTTCAATTGTCATAAAAATTAATGTTTCCACTGTTTTTGTTTATTACCTGTATTTCACCTCAGTGAAATGGAATGATTTTTTTTGTTCTAATTGCAAACATTAGTATTTTCCAATACATTTTCTGAAAAAACATTATTGAGAAGTAATATATAAGGACCATTTTTAGATGAAAGTGGTGATGTGTGATCATCACTGCACACTACTATACATAAATATATATACAAACACACACACACACACACACACACAGAAAAACACGTGTGCTCTGTTCATTGAAGATGGTCGATGTTGTTCTGCAGTTTATGTCTCCTCTGGCTATTATAATATTCATTCACCCCGCCCAGAAGGAGTGAATGTGGTTGTCGCGTTTATTGCCTTCGCCAGCGACTTCGCTGACGAAGGTAATGTTTTGATCCCCGTGTATTTATTTGTTTGTGTGTCTGTCTGTATGTGTATCGAATAACTCAAAAAGTACCAAACGGAATTTCATAAAATTTGGTGGGTTGATTTGGCATGACCTGAGGATCAATCGATTAGATTTTTGGAGTGATCGGGTCAAAGGTCAAGGTCAAGGCCACGAAAAGGTCAAAACCGACTTTCGGCCATATCTCGGTCAATTTTTATCCGATCGGCATGAAACCAACGCCAGTGGCGAGGGATTCAGTGGCGTCGGCGAAGGTATGCGCTCTACCGAGTGCCCGTTCTAGTTTATCTGTGTGTTTGCACTCTACAGGCCACAATTCTGGAAGGATTGTCATCAAATTTGGTAGGGGCAATCCTTTGGCAGAAGAGAAGAAATGATTAGTTTTTGGTGAAGATCTGGTCTGTTGATGTGGCTTTCTGGACACACCCTCTAGTTATTACTGTTATTTACTGTTATTATTACACTGTTTTTTTCTCTTACTCAAAGTGTTTTATGTTTTGTCAAGATTATTATTGATATTATTATTCTTGTTTTCTATTATTCACAGTTTTTTCTCATGTTTTAACTCTTTTAACTTCTTATTATCATCACCTGTATTATTATTATTCACCCCGCCCATAACGAATGTTGTGGAAGGGGTGTACGTGGTTGTCTTGTTTATGTCTGTTTGCCACAATTCTGGACGGATTGTCTTCAAATTTGGTAGGGACAATCCTTTAGTGGAAGGGAAGAAATGATTAGTTTTTGACAAAGATCCGGATCAACTCCTGGATTCTGGATCAGTTTCAAGATTTTGTTAACACAAGGACATAGGGCAGACTATCCACTGCTTATAACTTGAAATTGGTTGGAGATAGGGTGCAGTTACTATTAATCACTAATAGAAAGTTGGGTATGAAGATTATTTCACCACCAAATGTTATGACCTTCAGCGACCTTCAAAGGTCAAACTCAAGGTCACCCATTTCTCAGGCTGCTCTAAGGGCCAAACGGTGGGAGATAGAGATATGATTACCATTAACCACTAATAGGAAGTCATACGTAGGAATCTAATAGCACCGTGATGTTGACCTTCGAGTGACCTTGAAAGGTCAAACCCAGAATCACCATTTTTCCAAGTGCCCAAACAGCAAAACGGTGCAAGATAGACCCATAGTTACTAAAGAATATATGGGGAATCCAATCGCACTATGACCTTCAGGTGACCTTGGAAGGTCAAAATGGCCGACCTTCATATTTTGAGGCTCTGTAACTGGGAAACTGGCAGAGATAGGCCTAATGTTATGCTCAATCACAAATTGGAAACCATTTATGAGGAGACCAACTGCACCATGACATTGACTTTCACGAGGCGTTGAGGGCGCAAACGTGGCCTTCCGGACACACCCTCTACTTGTTGTTTATTTTGTTTAATTTTTTCAATTAGTACTCTTACTTTGCTTTAGACACATCCACAACCTTGCAACCTCCTGCTTTTGTTTTTTTTAAATTACTTCTCAACCTTTCACAATTTTTTTCTCTCTTCTTCCCCTTGTGCCACAGTAAAGTGAAGGGCTGGATAACTGTATTTTTTCATTCCACCAACACCGCAATTTAATTTAAAAGCTGCTGGACCCTAGTTGACGATGGGCGGGGGCGCACCTCGGAGAGTTCATCAGTTAATAAAAGACTTTCACCAGTTACTTCCAGACTCATGCTTGTGGGCGGTCTGGAGTCTCCAATCATCCTGAAAAGTGTAATATTTGACTGTGGAGAGGTTTGGTGTCTGAAGTGCGTGGAGGAGATTCACGCAACCGCAAGGTGTGCATGCAAGCTCCACATGGGCCAGGTATGGGCCTCTTGCCCTAAAACCAGAGCAAAGTATGTGGGGTTAGGAGGAGGGTTGTATTACCTTTAGTATTTTGAAGTTGCACTCCTATCAAACAGTGGACTGACCAATATATACTTACTTTTAGGCTGCCAAACAATATATCCTCCATACAAAATTTAAAAAATGGCTGGTTGTTCATCAGTATCCTTGACACTGCACAATACTATGACAATGAAACATACTTGGGAGCGCACTGCTCCATGTTTTGCTGAAGCAATTGGAAGTTCAAACCTTACATTTCGTAACAGAATATATTTGAAATTGCCATTTCATTATTTGAATGGTACACGAATCGTGCGCGTGTTTCCACGGAATGTTCGGAAATTGGCACCTTGACATATGCTGGGCAGCAGCACATGCCAAAGAGACAGTCTGCACAAGAGGGTGGCACAGGCATAAATTTCAGACTATGCTGACTCAAAAATTGCAGTGTGCAGCTTGATCCTCACTGACACACCCTCACCAGCGTCTCTCCCAGCACAGCACAGTTTCCAAAACCCTTTGTGACAAAAACGCTCGCACTACTGCTCACCAAAATCCATTTGACTGCATGAAAATAGAGCAATTGCGACAAGAATAGTTTGATCTATGCATACATTTGTGTGTTTATTTATTGGGGGAATGGTGTGAGTGTTTGGAATAAAGGGAGCAAGATAATCCATCATGGGTGTGGGGCAGGGTTTGTGTGTGTAGCCAAAATGACCTTATTTTTATTAGTGTAGGAGAGAGTTAAAGCTGTTTTAACACATTCATCCAACTCCTCTATTGAGCTGTAACAGACAGAGAAACAGGAAAAACACTGGCAGTGATTTACAGGGTGAACTAAGATGGACTGGATGAAAAGACATTTTCTGTTGAAGTTATGTGCACCGAATATTAAGCACTGTAAAACTTAAGATCCTTTGTGTTCGCAAATGAAAGAGTAAGAACACTGCTGGAAAGGTAGCATTCAGCTTAAGTTAACTTGGCTGTAGGTCTCCTTGTAGCTTATGATGCAACTTTTTGAAATCCTCTAAATTTCAAGGTGAATTAATAAATTAATCTGCACAGGTGCTACGAAATTGGCGAGCATGACATTAGCATTTGAGGTGAAACAACTGGATGGGCAAAATTCTAACAATCCAAGCGCAAGATCTAAAGCGCACGGCACAAGAGCATTTCAAGCGACTCCAAATCCACGCTTGCTCAGTTAATGGCAGACAATCTAAGTAAGTTACATTGCTCATCGGAGCTGTACTTAATCATCGGTGTTTTGACCGCATTGTAAAATAAACCAATCAGAGTGCCAATTGCCATGTCCCATTTTTTATTAAAAGGCAAGTGCACTCACACCTTTGCGAATTGCAATAATGATGGCAGATTTGCCAAAAAGTAGGATAGAATTCTTCTCTGCAGAAAAAACAAACAGACCTGTTTGAGTGCAAATTGAAATCATATTGAGAAGTAGAAAATCATTATAGTGAATCCTGGGGGTTGCATTGGAAAAACATTTGTAAAATAAGAGGTAATTTAAAGTGTCCAAATTAATCTTCTTAAATATTGTGCAATATTTCCTGCTCAGAGTTTTGTTCTTTTTTTTCATCAATCCATTCAGTTTGCAGCAGAAGCTCCCCTGCCAGCTGTCATCGCTATTTCTGCTGCTGGCGTATTCGTGCTCATTTTGATCAGCGAATGCAAATCAGTATCACACCTTTTAAAATCCCGTAATGTACTCTTATTTAGTAATAAATTAGACATCCAGGAGACATCCATGACACATGGCAAGGTTATGTAATGCACAAAATGCCACAAAGAATGCCCTAGCTTTCTGAGGCCTATATCGTAATTTTACTCCTACCTTATCCAAACATTCGAAGGCCATTTCCCTCACAATAATGTTCTATCTATTACAGTTTGTGTTTTTGTGTGTTTTCAATTAAATGAAAAGTCACTTCCTGTTGTAGGCGCGATTTAGGCCTTTGGTGAGATAAGTCGTGTCTTTAATGGATCGCCATTACCCCCTAGCAGCCGCCCATCCAGGGGAATCTCCCTGGGAGACTGCAGGAATGAAGGAGTACAAAGGAGTCATGGCTTGATCCAGAATGATTTGTAAAAACAAATTTAACCTCACAATTCACATTGCAAATCACCCGGATGCTGATGAATTGGGTTCCCTAATAGTTCACATACAGTCAAGTGACAAATTAAAGGAGAAAACATCAGAATAAATGTTTGGACAAACTTAACAAATGCAGGCGCTTTTTCAAATTTTCTCAACACAGTTAGGGTCCATTCATCCCCTTTAAGGTGGGGGAGTTACTGAAAATCAATGCAAGTTATTCTATTTATGATCACCTTCTATATCTATATCCAATGATGATGCATTCCTACCATGATGGCAGTGGTCTCTTCCAGGATGACAATAGCCCAAGCCCCGCAGGGCAAAAGGTGTCTCAAAAAATGAACTAAGTTGATTTCTTCATTGTCACCTGTTACCAGTACAAATCACTTTCTGATGAGACGTGTTGTTGCACATGCATGCATTGGATTGTAACCAAGGCCCCAGGGAACCCAAAATTTGCAAATAACTCCTGTTTAACCCATTCTTCACTGACAGATGTAATGGAAATTTATTGAAGTCATTGGTGTGTTCGATGAGACTTGAAGTGACTGTATGTATGACAAAGCTTACAGCAGACTGGGGTTTGCCTTCAGTTGTACTCAGGCATGCAGGAATTGACCCTTTAGCAAAAATCTGCAGTGCAGCAATGACCTTCAAAGCAACAGGGAGTGCCTAAGGACATCAGGCATTAGTCACTTTCTCATATTTCAGGACGTAGCAGACTGGTGGGATAATCATAGTTTACAGAGCCAATATTATTCACTGATTCTTGTTCTTGGCTGGTTTTGCATGTTTGCGTGCTGCTCTGCATCCCTGTACGCATAACAATCAGAGCATAAGCGTGCTGTGCACCTGTATATGCAGGTTCCTATTGCTATCTTAATAATTAATTCTTTAAACAGCAGTAAAATACTGCACCATTGACTTCAGATCAGGTTTTTGTTAGTAGCTCTCTGCTGCCTCAGGATAACAATGCGCGAATACTGCGCCTGACCATATCTCATTTGAAGAACAGCATGCCCCTGCACACATAGATGGGAGCAAGTACATTAGTTAGTTAAACAACATGGGCGCTGGGCCAAAAAATGAGAACTGCGTTAATCTGAAACTAGCAAAGACACTTGCATTTCACTTGGCACCGTTTGCATCGAGTCCGAGATAGAGCTCAATGTATGATGACCATTAACCAGTGAGAGTGGAAGTTCCATGTACCTGAATCACGCCTTGAATTTTGAACTATTGGACTCAATGCACTATGATTATCAAGACGATAATCTGGGTCTGCAGCGGAGGAGAGAAGAACCGCATAATTACATATCAAGTATTGATGGTGCTTAGGAAAGGGGTATTCAAAAAGTATTGAAAAATGACAAACCCTCCTGTTTTATGACCTCTGTGACACAGAATGCACAAAATAGAGATAATTGTATGATGTATAATTTTTCAATGCATTCTCTTAATTGTATGCAATTATTAGCATGCCAGCTGATTAATAAATGAGTGGTTTCATACAGCCATGCTTTTGCTATTTATTTTTGGAAGCACTGCAGTCCAAGAGCATGTGATATGAGTGTTATTATCAAGATATCATAATACTATATTCCCTTAAAATTGACAACCTCAAAGAACACATTTTTGCAGTTATAATCTCATAACAACTGGGTCCTCGGTTTCTTTACAGGTAAGCGCAAAGAGGGTGTCGCCAAAAGTGTGTTTGGGATGGGAATGATGTTGAAAAGGCCATTGCTGCATTGCTTTTATTCGGTAAATGTTGAGCAACATGAAGTGTTCACATGACATTTTTGTGTCAACGAGGCTCCCCAGTTCAGCGTACCTAATTAGGCAGAATATGCACCCTGGGATTGACACTGAGATCTCTTCTCAAAATATAAATATATTTTTATATGTTTTAATATAAATATAATAAAACATTGTGGTGATGTGAACCTCCAAGCAAGAAAAACCTGCTGCATTTTGCAGCCCCTTGGAGTAATAACATTGAAATGCACAGCAGAGCAATTCTTTGCTCCTCTCCTCAACCTACCTACCCTGCAATCTGAGAGGGAAGGAGTTCATTGGCTCTGGTTTCTGCGCTCCAAGTGCTTCACAAAATGTAGGTGACCATTTCCACACACCATTTTCTCTGAAACAGGTACACATTTTTCCTGAATGTACCTTAATGGGTATTAAGTAGTAGTAGTGTGCAGTGATGATTATAAACCACCATTTTCCTCTAAAAGGGGTCCTAATATACTAATTCTCTACAAGTTTTTGGTGAAAATATATTCAAAAATACCACTGTTGGCAATGAAAAGAAAAATCTTTCCCATAAGAATACTGAAGTAAACATATGGGTAATAAACAAAAACACTGAAAACATCAATTTTTTTTATGACAATTGAAAGGTATCGCAAATTTTATTTATTAGGCTTTTTTAATTGTTTGAAGGCTCATTCCATGATTTTTGATGCAAAAAAAAATTGTTTAAACTGGTTTGAGGAAGCATTATTCTACAAAATTACCCGTGATGGTCAGTTGCTCCTGTATATAAGGTGACATGAACTTTGAGCAGTGCCACAGTGTTAAACACGATGGCACAAAGGAAGGAGCTCTCTGAGCTTGTTCATACCTGAGTTGTTGCCTTACATGATGCTGGTTGGTCACTTAGAGAAATTTTTCAAGACATTAAATGCTGCCTGCCACTATAAGAAATGCCATCAAGCTTTTCAAAGAGTTCAGTTCGCAGAAAACCTGTGGCAATAAAGGTGCAAAACGGGAGTGCCTCTGATGTTCGCAGCGTACGACAAGAAAAAATAAATCAGCAGTTGACTGCACGACAACTCGGTGATGATATTAATAGGGCCAGAAGTAAAGAGATAAAAGTATGGGGATCTACTATTTACAGACTCTTGTGTGAAAATGGCCTGCTGCCAAAAAAAACACTTCTTACAGCTGGAAACTTAAAAAAAAAAGACTTGACTAAGGAATTCAAGGATTGGACACCAGTGGAATGACACCAATGGGACCTTTGGACCAATGAATCAAAATGAGAAATGTTCTCATACAAATGCAGAAATTATGCGCGCCATAGACTCAGAAATGCCTGTTAAACCCCTTCAGTAAAACATAAAGGTGGTAATATTAAGTTCAGTCTGCTCTAACGGAGATGGTGATCTCATAAAAATTGATGGAATCGTGGATCAAAAGACGAATCACAGCATCCTAGTGACATTGCCGTCTGGAAAGAGACTGATTGGTCGGGCATTGTATTTTCAACAAGATAATGACCGTAAGCAGACTTCTAAGTGGTGCAAGAATCATCTCAGTCGGAGAGAATCTTCTGGTGACATACAAATTGTGACTTGGCCTGCTCAAAGTCCTGACCTAATCTGATTGAGCAAATCTGAGATTCTCTTGACACTGAGATAAACAAATCTGTTGTGACATCAGAAGAAGCTCTTTGCTATGAACTTCAAACCATATGGAATGGTTTAGCAAGTGAGGAAAAAAGAAAATATGTGAACACAATGCTGAAAGATAAAAGCTGTAACCAAAGCAAAGGGTGGCCACGCAAGATATTGACTTTTTGTCATAAATGGCCACCAGGAGGTGATTTTTGTTTTTACTATGTATTGATATATGTTTAGTTATTTTCATCTATATTATCCAATATTACATGAATACAAACTTAAAAAGTACTTGGTTTCTGATTTATCTTGATTTTGTTAAATGTAATCATCACTGCACGATACTGTACAGTAGTATTAGTAGAGTCGCAATAAGTGCCTTCTACTGGCAAAAGAACCAATGGCAAAGGTTATTATTTTACTAACTTATAGTGTACTACCTTAAAAATAAGCTTTTTTTGTGTAATTTTGAGATTGATTGGGACCCTTATGGCTTAGGTGCTTTAATGGTGCCACGTGGTTTAGGTGTTTTAGTGGGTGTTTTTTATTGAGCAAAAGACACCATGTGCGTATACTTGGGCTACCCTTGACCTAGACGGAGAACAAAACTCCAGAACAAAACTCAGTCAACTCAGCAGCAAAATTTCAATTGAGACAGCTGTTAGCTCTCCCATCAGCTGATCATAACTTTCCAATACGACAGAAACACATCTATGTTGTTGGCCTATCATCTTGCTGTTGTCTTTTAAAATAGGATTCTCTTTCTGTCTTTCGTACTTTTGTGTTTCTGTTATGCAAGAGTCAGAATGCAGATTGGTACTCTGTCAAAAATAGGACCAAGGGTCCTGTAGCTTACTGGCAAGCAGTCTTACAGCGATGATACAAGTTATGAAAATTTCATGTGAAGTTTGACGTTTGAATCAATGAAAATCAATGTCAAGGTCACAAAATAAAAGTTCACATACATTTATAAGACCTTCTGTAATACAATCCTAAGTTCTGAAGCAGTTTTGGTGATACAAGTGTTATGGCATGTGCCTGCAGGCCCTTCCCCCAGCTGCATTCTTCGCTTCCACCTTAACAAGCCACACCTATTGCTCGTTAAGGTGGAGGTGAAGCATTAGTATTTAAGGGTTGGCTGCACCTATCTTGGTGCAGCAGTATTCTGTTTAAGTTCCAGAGCCCTGCTGTGTGTTGTTGTGCTGCTCCCCTCTGGGACTGTTTTATCTTTATTATTTATATTAAAGATTTTTCTATTTTCACTCAGCCTGTGTGTTTGGGTCCCTCGTCGCTTTTTGGGGAACATGGTCCCAGCGCCTGCCAGCTTTGTCTCTTGCCGGCTGGCCACAATCCATGACAACAAGTCATTATAATATGTCAATATGTATTCGATATGTCAATTGTGAACTTTGGTCACTGAATGTCAAGTTCTGGTCAGCAAATAGACTTCATATATGACTTTCTAAATGTCTCAATACAAACCTTGGTTCAATCTGTGACCATTTTGGTGATACAAATCATTGTAATTTCACTGTCAAGTTTGAACCTAAAAGGTCACTGACAGTCAAGTTGAATGTCACCAAATGAAAGTTCATATATGTGGCCTATATGGCCACAATACAAACTCAAGCTCTAGCTGTAATAGTTTTGGTGACAGAAGTCATTGAAATGTCACTATGTGAAGTTTGACCTTTGGCGCACCACTGTGTATTCTGGTTTTTGTTCCAACCACAATTGCAATTGTGATTTTAGAAAGCAGTTAATTTGTTTTAATTAGCTACATTCCATGTTTAGAGCAGTTATTTACCATCTTAAGCTCCATTTTGATGGACATACAGTGCCTTGCATAATTATTGGCACCTCCGGTTAAGATGTGTTCTTTAGCTTTTAATAAATTCACTTTTTTTCTAAATAAAAACAATGACCACAATTCAAGAATTGAATTCAAGTGCATTTATTCAACAGGAAAAAAATCCCACATTGAGAAATAATTCTTTCACATCAAATCATGTGTGTTACAATTATTAGCACCCTAGACGTTAATTGCAGCACCTAATCTTCTCCTATAATGTTTCACAAGATTGAAGAATACAGAAAGAGGGATTTTCAACCATTCCTCCTTGCACAATCTCTCCTCTCCTCTGCACTCTCCTCTTCAGCTCACTCCTTAGGTTTTCAATGGGGTTGAGGTCTGGGGACTGAGATGGCCATGGTGTCTGGTGAACCATTTCTGTGTAGATTTGGCCACATGTTTAGGGTCATTATCTTGCTGAAAGACCCAGTGACGACCCATCTTCAGCTTTCGGGCAGAGGCCACCAGATTTTGATTTAAAATGTCCTGGTATTTCAAAGCGTTCATGATGCCATGCACCCTAACAAGGTTCCCAGGGCCTCTGGAAGAGAAACAGGCCCACAGCATCACTGATTCTCCCCCATACTTCACAGTGGGCATGAGGTGCTTTTCTGCATACTCATCTTTTGTGTTCTGCCAGACCCACTTAGAGTGTTTGTTGCCAAAAGGCTCTATCTTGGTCTCATCTGACCAAAGCACACGGTCCCAGTTGAAGCGCCAGTACCGTTTGACGAACTCCAGATGTTTGCGTTTATGATTGTGAGTGAGAAAAGGTTTTTCTCCATGCATGCCTGCCAAACAGCTTGTTGGCATGTAGATAGCACCTGATGGTTGTTTTGGAGACTTTGTGACCCCAAGATGCTACCAATTGTTGAAATTCTTTAACAGTGAGCTTTGGAGAACATTTTATTTCTCTTCCCATCCTTTTCACTGTGCATGGTGGCAAAAAAACCTTGCGTCCTCGTCCAGGCTTGTTTACCACTGTTCCAGTTGTTTTAAACTTCTTAATGATTCCTCTGACAATAGATATGGGCAGGTGCAGGCGAGTGGCTATTTTCTTGTAGCCATTGCCTGACTTGTGAAGGTTGACACTCATCTGCCTTACTTGAATGGTGTGTTCCTTTGTCTTTCCCATGTTGAAGAGTGGATAAGAGAAATGGCCTCTGTGTCACATTATATTTATATCCCAGGGAAGCAGAAGTGATGAATTACTAATTAAATGTTCTTAGATACTCTGATCAACTTTGTAAACTACTGTAGAAATGACAGAAATACTTCAATTACATTTATTTCCTAGGAATTGTTAGGGGTGCCAGTAATTGTGGAACCGGTGCTTTTATGAATATAATTATTTCTTAGTCAGGGATTTTTTCCCCCCCCTTAACAATTTTCAGTGTGAGAGTATGCTTCTGCAATAAAAATTGAATTTATTTTAAGGCTTTTAACACATCTTAGCTAGGGGTGCCAATAATTATTGAACATATTGTGCTTCTTCTATATTGTGAGGATTTTCAGGCAAAAAAACATTTTTAAACAGATCAAATTAGACTCTGAAAAATCAGTAAGATCCAAATTAGGTTGCTGATCACAGGTGTTTTCAGTTCTTTCAAAATAATTAGCCTGAACTTAATAAAATGAACATTACACCAAACAGGTGTGACTCTTTTGTTTGCCAAATAAATTTTTAGTTTTTGTAACTATATGTCAACAGTTTTACAAATATTGAAACATATTGATTGTTTCCCACTGCAGTTATTCATACTAGTTTGCAAAATATCTCAATGTGGATATGGAATTTTAATTCTTTCTGGCATGTATAGATTTCTCAAATGTGGCTTAAGAGGATAAATAACTGCTCAAAACATAAATGCACCTAAGACAAATAAAAAGCTTATTAAAATTCTAATATAGCAATTCTGGTTGGAATAAAAACCAGCATGCACAATGAGGTGCCAGCACCAAGTTTCAGAACAACTGGTTTATTCTGATGTCAAAACGCAACATTATCTCTACAACTAATCCTCCATTGTCTCAACGCTCATCATGACTGAGCACTAGTGTTAACTAGCATTAGATATGACCAGTGGGGCACTGTCAGATGTTAAGAAGGGCTTCAGTAATACCTCCCTTTGCCACATCAAGTTGGCCTGATTAAAAATAAAACAATGTCTCGACTGAACAAACAAGACCAATGCTTGACCAGTCATACTAAATAAATGCAAATGACAAAGCAATTGCCTTTTGGCTATGGTGATAAAATTCATGAGACACAGCAAGGATGGCAATAAGTGCAAAGAAATCCAAAACTTTCACCAACTTTCATCTCTCTTGGATTTTTTCATTTAATCAGATTATTACTGCCACTCCTATGAACATCGTCCCTCACAGCGCCAGAATATTGAACAGATTCTTCTTTCTTATTGCTTATGCCATCCTGACACTTTCAAGATTCGTCATTATCACGCGACTGTTGTAGCAGACAACAGCTAATTAGGGGGAATAAAACCTCATTTATCTAGTCTTTGAAAAAAAAATTCTATTTTGCTATTTTATTCTAGTTTTGTATTTTACAACATTTATGTTTGTATAAAACAGCATTATGCATTATCCTGGAGTTCCCCTTTCAGACACTAATGGGAATTACATTACATCCATTAAATTACGCGATTCATGTGCTCGCTAAAGCTTGCGACAAATGAAACATTTATTCAACCCATTTTATAACCTTAATATGACACACTCACTCGTGTAAGTTTGTCTACATCTTAAGACTGATCCAAACAACTCTTCTATTTAAAGATTATTGGATATATACCCTGTCGTTGACTGAAACAAGTGATGGTTGTGTTGTCGTTTGCACCTATGGACTCCCAGTTTCTTCAACATCAGAGGTTAACCGTATGTGGTAGACTCTGCAGGCCACTATAGCTCCTGGGAGCACATAATTTGTCCCTTTTATCTTAGCCTGGTCCACAAGCTTCTTTAGTAGGCAGTGCTCCTCCAATGTTTTTGCTCCACGAGAGGCATAATTCATCAGGGCCGAGGACAAAGTGCACATGGTTTTTCCCTGAATCTTGACAATCTGTAAAAACCCACCTAATGATGACAGTGTACCATTCAGTGTGACCTCTTGTTCCAACCAGGCTCATTTGAAACGGTTCTTCACATCTTTGTCGATCTAGCGGAACTGTATCGTCATCTTTCCGTTCGATTGTTTTGGCCGTGTTTCAGGCCCAAATCTTTGCATCAACGATTATCCTTTTTTTGCAAAAGGCTTAAACGACATTGCGGTAGATTACTTTTAGCCTATTTTTCCATGATTTCCGGTGCCACATTAAACTCTTCTGCTCCACACACAAGAGTTCTAAGCTCCTTTTCCTTGCCAGTAACGGAAAGCCCCGGATATGCAAGTACTGCGGCAGTTTATCTCTTTTCGAGAGACATACAATATACCACTGTAAGACTGGTTTGCCGACATGGTGTAAACACCAGCACGTGCGTTTGTTTATTTGCCTTGACCTCTGACATGAAAGTAGAAACACATCTCCTGATATAAGCAAGCTCACGGTTCCGAGTGTACATAACATTCCTCATCATTTCGGGTTCGTATTTCAATCGGTAAAAATCAAAATATCATTTTAAAATACTAAAAGTTTCTTGATTTAATAAGTTTCAGCCCAAAAGAAAAATTTCAAGTATATTTTTCATATTTTCAAGTTCTAATTCTAAATTTTCCAGCACTATTCAAGGGCTTTTAGATGCTTTCTCAAATTCAAGTAGTTTTTCAGCATCACGTAAAATTCAAGGACTTTCAAGGCTGTACAAACCCTGCTAAAGGTGAAGACCTATTTCACATCGGCAAAATGACTTTCATGAGCTCGTAAATTTGATCATTTCTCTTCGCCTAGGACTGGCAAGACAGCATGTCCTGAAGTCCTTGCCTATTCTGAGCAACACTGTATTACTGGACAAGGAATACAGCGAAGAGCTACAAAAAACATTTCCTGGGAAAGACTTGTGCAACTAATGGCAGATGGCAGAAGTGTCTCTATTGGAATGTGAAGCCACACTGCTCAAGGGAGAGGTCAGGACTCCCATTGCATTAAGGATGAGACTCCAGCTCAAATGAATGTCATCCCCTATTCACAGTATTTCAGTGGCTCTCCTCCACTGCCAACCCTTGAGATCACTGTGCAAGAAAATGGATGGGAGAGAGACTATTTTAACAATCTTTAACCCATTGTTTTAACCCATTAATCTTAACCCATTACCCATTGTTCTGCATTGTAGTTCAGACCTGAAGCTTACAATGGATCTCATGATCCATTATACCGCACATGAGCAGCCATCTGATCGTCTTTGACTTTATACTATTATGATAAATAACAGACTAATTGGGAGTCAAAATGATGGAGATAACTTAGCTGTCTAAAATGGACCTGATTTCTTTTTCTGTAGAAATTCATTGTATGATCTCTCATAGTACCCGGTAGCATGGGTGTCAGGTTCATGCAGCAATGCAATGGATTTGGCTCTGCATCTTTTATGATAATTTTATAATGAGTCAATATTGCAAGCGCAGACGTAATTTCTGTAATCTTTTTGTATTCATGTTCTCTTGTTTTTGCTAACAGGATGAAGATAGCCAGAAGTTTCGGCTTCGAAATGAGTCCGACATTCGCTGAACTTCAGGTCATCAATGTTCTGTTTCTGCCAATTAGTGCTTTGAGTCATTCCTCTATATTAATTTCTGCTGGCTTAAAACAATACTTTGCTAGCAGGGCGTTGCTGCCCTACTGCCATTCCTAGCTTGAGTTATTCATAAGCTCAGCATTTCTTTGTTAAGCCATCGCTGGCTAAGCTGGTTTAAAATAAATTGATTTTAATTTTGGTCATGCCCCGAATTTTTGGGAAATTTACCTTGCTGCGGCTCAGGGCTCAGATGCTCCTCAATCACTACATTTCCCTCTCGAGTCCAAGCACAAAAGGCTTTGTTCAGTTTAATCTTAAATAAATTGCCATCTTTACCGAATTCAGTGTTCTCTCTTCATTGAAATAAAGCTCTTTCAAAAGTAGTGTCAATATCTTGATCTGCATTTTCTTTAGTTTGTCACGGCACTGATCTATTGTTCTGAGAAAACCATGTGAATGTAACTACTCACAAATTAATTAAAAAATCTCTGAGTTTTCGTGTGTAGTATCCAGTTGGGATAGTATGTTTTTGTTCACCTAAATTTCGAGCAAGCATTGAATTTATTCGTTCGAATGGAGGGATCCTTTCGCCACTGCGTTTGTTAGAACAAAAGAGGCGTAACACGGAACAGTAATCTGTGATTAAGTTTGGTTGCTTTCACATTCGGTACGAGTCCACCTCTTCCAACCTTACTCATGCTCTTGGTTAGTACTTGGATGGAAAACCACCTGGGAAAACCAAGTTGCTGCTGGAAGAGGAGTCGGTGGGCCAGTAGGTCGCAACCTTCCTTCTGGTGGAATAATCCCCAACGCCCCAGTGCAGTGATGGGGTCACAGTACTGAAGGAGATACCGTCTTTCGGACGAGAAGTTAAACCAAGGTCCTGACTCACCGTGGTCATTGAAGATCCTATGACACTCTTTGATGAGAGTAGGGGGTTCCCCAGTTTCATGGCAAATTTTTTACCTGACAATTTCAACCTGCCAACTAATTATACCCTGATCTAATTGGCTATGGAACTTGTCCTCTCCCTCTCCCCCTCAACCCCCAGGGCTCCCTTAAAAAAGAGATTTCAATCTCAACTGGACTGCCCTTCCCAAATAAAAATAAATAAATAAATAAATATGATTAGTTGTTCCAACCTCGCCAATCAAGCATTACCATAGCACCGCTAGAAGGCAAGTATCAGAAATCCAAGTAGCAGCTGTGTTGACCAGGTTTCGCAAACGACGGCTAACTTGACCATGGTCACTAATCGGAGACAAAACGTGTTGTGTGTCTTCAAAGGTGGAAGCGAAGGGAGCCAGCCCAGCCAATGCGACATCTAACTAAGGGCCGGCAATAATCTTGTTTGATGTGAAATTAAGTCCAATTATCAAATAAAGTTTTTATCAGGTTAATTGAGTAACTAAGGTGGCATCTATTTTTCACATAGCACCAGGTAGAGTTGAATAGCTTTTCCTTCAATAAATTATATTATCATTAAAAGATGCCATTTACCGTTTACTAGGGTTTGCTTTTTAAAGCTTTGTCTAATATTTGTAAAATTATTTTAACGACCAGGAACATTTAAGTGTCGTAAATATGGAAAAATAGAAGAAATTGGGATGGGGACAGACGTACTTTCTCACAGAACTGTACCTTGCCTGAGCTTTTAGTACAGAAAAGAAATGATACATCTTGGATATGGTACGGAAATCCATTTCTTTGTCACACATAACTCCACTGGTTGGCATAAAATGATCAACTGATGCTAAAAGTTGCTGTTTGAAATAACAGTTCATTACACATGATGAAGCAAACCCTAGTTTTTCATAAACCATTCTCCTATAAAATAACAACAAACGTTGTCACCCCATTCTTGATTGGTTATGACAGTGCAGTAATTTCATACCAGAGAGAGTATTCTTATGATAGTAATCAGTCAAGTGTATTTAATGAGGCTAAATTTTCCTCTACGTATTTGTGATGTGAACAGGTATAATAGATCATATGATGTTCAGTTTTGTCTACAACAAACTGATGTCTTGAAAATTGATGAACTAATTGCAGTTTTAAGAGATGAAGTCTATTCCATGCGTGAGAATATTTCAGATTCAAAATAAAATGCCTGCACTGACTGAATACACTTAATCACAAATAAGAGCAGAATACTATGAAACAGAGATAAGACAGGGAATCACAAAGGCAATTGAAGTATCCTTCAAAGGTAATATTGACAGCTTTAGGCTCCAGAGTTGCTCTTCAAAAATGACAGCTTGGGCTGTTTGACAGTCTTTAGTTCCAAATAACAGAGCAAACCATGGTACTGATGCACAAAATTTAAGGGAGAAGTTGGGTTTTAAATTCAAGAAATAGTCCATTCATACTAGGTCCTCTAGGTTTTTTTTTACTCCAATGAGTTCCAAATTCATAATGGTAAATTATACAACCATTTCTTGTCACCTGAACTGGCTGATTAGTGCCTTGCCCCTCGAACAACCAATTAGCAGCTGTGCAGACAGGGTAGTAGAGGATTTAATACCATGTAGCTATAACAGATATGAGCATATGCAAATGAGGTTTTGTATTTTTGCAGTATTTTTGCTTCCTTTCCATGGGGGCCATTTTATCAACTTTCTTCCACATCCGGTCCTGCAGTCATGAACAGAGCATAATGTGCAATTAGCCAGACAGATATCACCTTTCAGATCGGCATAGTCTGGTCCTGCACTACCAATTTCCCTAATTAGTACGATCGCTTTCAGTTTCAACCCGCAGGAATGGGAACTGCAGAAGTGAATTGATTGAGAAGAGTACAATTTTTTAGCAAGGTTTTCTTGTCAGTTTCTGAAGTGCCTTTTAACCGGCAACTGTAGGTGGTAAAAGGATTACACAAGAATGCGAGGAATGACAGTGAACCCTGGTAAAATATTTCAGTGAATACTGAAGTCTAGTTGTTCTCTGATGAGTTTAATGAATAATAAAATATCCCTTATCCCTGAGTATACTCATCTTCATCAATAATACGAATGTTAAATAGAATTATTCAGCACAGCAGTAATCACCTTCTAATTAACCTAAGGCAACATTATAAATCTCTCAGCTGTGAATAAAATGGCAATTTTGTCATAAACTCAGACAAAAGCCATTCTGTGAGAATAATTACATGTTAATGCCACAAAGATGCATTGTAACAAATAATGGCCACATCCGTACACTTGAACCATTGAGAATAACTGAATATACAGGAAAGCTCGACAGAATTATAGAGTGGTGGTCCTTTGCCCTGAAATTCAGAAAAGCGCCTGAAATTCCAGAAATGCCACTTTCAGTCAACCACTGGAGTTACTTTTTCATCACATTTAACAGTCGTAGCTTGTAATATTTGAAAAAAAACTTAAAGAAAAAGCATATTACCATTCACCACTGCTAAATAAAAATATGATAATGATGCATCTCTGCTGAAAATTCCATCCATTGAATGAATAAATGAATAAATGAAAATTGCATTTATTTAATGTCTTTTCATGGGAACTCAAGGCGGTTTACACACCTATGGTGGGATCTCACCTCACCATCACTCGTGTAGCAGCCACCTGGGTGATGCATGGCAGCTTTTTTTTGCCAGAACGCTCACCACAGATCAGCTGAGTTGGAGAGGGAGAGGACAATAGTCTGCTAGTCCATTAGCCTGGACACTACCTTAACTCTTTTCCCCATAGTGACCACAAATGACGACCCTGACCAAATCAATGAAGACGACACTTGAAGCCTTAGGGGTACCCCCATTTTCAATCAGTGGGGAGGCTCAGGAAAAGGTCCATTAATCCACGTATAGGCATCATATGCAGTCATTAAGGGGAAAAGAATGAAAAAGCTTGACCAGCTTTCTCCAGCCACTTTTGTCCAGAACAACTTTGAGCAGATTAAATCATCTTAGACTCTAACCTGCTTTAGCTAGATTTTTTCAGCAGAGGTATTAGGCAGAGTAATACAAATTTTCCGTGGTACCTCTATCTCATGTGACTTGGCGTGGGGCTGCACCTCATGAAGACCCTGCTAGAGGAGGGCGGCAGGTGGAGACTAGCAGATGTAGGCAACTACATAAGAACGGAGTGCCGAACCGCTGGAGGGGGCAGCAGTAGCCAAGGAACACGGGTGCAGGTAGGTGCTAAGAGTGCATGTTTTGATGGATGAAGCTGTCCATTCACCTGCAGAAAGCGAGAGAAGAGGTTGTATTCAGGCACCAGATCGGTCAATAACACTCACAGCTGGTTGATATGGGCAGTACAGTGTTACCAATGTGGTCCATAAGTATTTAGACGATGATACCACCGCTGCTTCACGCCTTAGAACTACTGCATAAGGGACTTGCCTATGAATATGTTAAGTTGAAAGTGGAGACTGCCAGCTTTAATATCTGTCCTTCCAGATCCTAAATTCATATAGGAATTTCAGTCCTGTTTTATGCGGTCACTGTACACACTATTGCAGAAGACGATGAAATTCCTTGCCGGCATCAAGCACACAACACTGCCAGTGTACAAGGAAGTCATTTCATTTCCCACTGCAAGTAATCTGCACTACTTGAAATACCAACCTGAAATACCAACCGAGAATCAACACATCAGCAGAAAGATTCAGTTACAATAGACATGAATTAGGCTTTAGAAATACAAATACAAATAGTACCCACCTGTTGAGTGGTTGGCTGGCCTCAGCAACCACATGTCCTTTATTTGCAACCAGTCGCAGACACACATCACTACAGGTTCGAATACCAAATCAATCACTAATTCACATCCCTTTGTGTTCTCATACTTAACCATTTACGTCAATACACGTTCCTATAATAATGCTGTGCTCAAAGGGGTGCCTTTTAATTGTCAGTTAGACCTCATAGGTGTGGCTGATTGCCAGTATTCCTCTATTCCAGAAATGCTTGAAGCTACAACTAAAGGATTTGCGTTCACCCTCAATGGCGTCCACCTGCCATTTGGATCAGCATGACTTGGTCGCAGGTGAATTTTCCAGCAAAAATGACCACAAATGCCCCTCTAAATTCATGCACCATTATATGCACCATCGCATTTAATCAGAATATATGTTTTACAGCTGTGGGATGTGCAGATACATGAAAAAAGTATCCACTTCCATTGTATGCTGTTTAGGCTTATAGCAGCTGGTCTTCTGAGTTTTCCAGTGCTCAAATTCGTTTGATGTTTCGGTTTATCTTGGCTTCTTTGAGTTTTTTGAAGAGTTTTTTTTAAACAGTTCACTACCTATTTATTGTTTTCCTTCCATCTTAGCATGCAATAATTTTCAGTTCATTGAGTTTGTATTAAAAACAAACACTCCGCCATAATTCACAGTTCAGCGCGCTGTGCTTGGCAGCCACCAACACCATATTTGCGAGTGAAGAAACGTCAAGGCTTACTTACGTCAAGACAGAACGCAGCCAGACAACTTGCCGTTTCACTGTTTACATGATTGAATTTTAACCCTGACTTGCACTCAATCATTCTCAAAATTGACAAACAATCCTTCCGGGATTTTCTGGGCTTTTTAATTGTTTTATTGATTTTTTGCCCAATTTTGCAGTAGCTTTTTCATGAAGTGCCAATGAAAGTTGCAATGTCTTGGCGATGTTTTTTTTTTTACCCTCAAAAAATGTGCGTGGATTGGTTGAATTTGCATTAATAGTTGCAATCGCAAAATGCAACTTCCTTGAGGGACTGAGCAACAGATTCACAACGAGAACATGCCCGTACGGTACGGTACATTTCGGTACGGCAACAATCACTAATCTGGATGCGTAATTTCATGCATTTCAGTCAGCGTTATTCAGAACTGCACTTAGACGTTTCAAACGGTCTAGTATTTCATTTAAACAAAACAATCATGAATCGCAAGTTAAAATACTCGATGTGTGGAAAAGGTAGTGCAGACGTTCCAGAGCAGTTTGTCTTGCATTAAGCATTGGCCTATTTTTGAGTAGCCTAAATAATTTTTCAGATCTGAATTTAGCCCATTAGTTAGTCGCAAAAGATCACATGGAGAGAGAAACCCTAACTTCGATTGCCAGAGGATAATTGTCATAATTGAAAAACATGTTAATAACAGAAAATAACTGAGTACAAGCCAGGAATAATCACTGATGTAAAGGCATGGTCCGGGCTCCACGAATTATCAGTTTTGGAGACGCCACTGTTTGTTACACAACTGTAAAAAATTGGTTGAATGAGATGGGATTTACACTCAGAAAAGCCAAACAAAAACCAGCACTAACACCTAAACAGAAGCAAGTTTACAGTTGGCTATAGAGAGTAGAGAATCATGGAGTGTGGATGATTGGACTAGCCTAATATTCAGAGATGAATCACAAACCTGCATTTGCCAAGGTGATGGATGCTGGAACTTTTGTCTGGTGTTGTTACAAAGATGAATGCTCGAGGAAATAAGCAAATTTCCCCATTCATTTATAAAATGGGGACACATTTCAGATAAAGGACCAGGGAAGATGGCAATCTTTGTCTCAACAGTCAATGCGCAGACATGTATTTAAATTTTGGGCCATTTTCTGATTCATGAAAATATAGGTTTGGTGATGATTAAGTCATTTTTCAGGATAACAGAGACATCCGTTAAGTGCAAAGCTTTTCTTCAGGTAAGGTATTCAACTCAATGACATAGCCAGCAAACAATACGGATTTCAATCCAGTTGAAAACGTTTGGGAGAAATGTAAAAACAAAAGTGGTCCACAAGAAGACCCCATCCTGCAAAGCTGATCTGTCAATGCTTATTCAAGAAACCTGGAACCAGCTTGATGGAAAACATTGTTTTTCATTAGTGAAGTCCATGCCTCAAAGAATTCAGGTTGTCTCTAAAGCCCTAGGAGGAGCAACAAAGTAATAATTATGTTGTTACTGTTGATGATTCCATAATTTTTTTTTTATATTCAGTGATTTCAGATTTTTTTTCCTCTACTCGATTATGAAAAAAAATGCCATACATTAAAATAATTTAATCTAATTTGTTTGAGGTGTGTTTCATGAAGCTTGAATGTTAATCTAATATACTAACATTTTTTTTGTGATTCTGTATCTGTGATCTTTTCATTTGCTATGAAGTAAAAAATTTGGGACAAAACATCCCCCAGGTGTGGTGATTCAATCATTTTTGCCAGGGGCTGTATATGCTCGCATACGTTTGTTTTATTTATAGAGGATTTGCATCCATGGAGATAAACTGTAGGTCAAAAACAGAGTTATGAGTATGACTTTGTTATCCAATAGGCTTGTGAAGATAGGCATAAGGTATGGGCTTTACCCAGAATTGTTCAGTGGCTAGGGCGATAATGTCATACATTGTGTGCGACCTTTGAACCAAAGAAAAAAAAAAATTTTGGGAAAAATAGAAGCTATGATGCTGACATAAAATATGCCTCTGAAGAGACCCAATATATATACAGATGTGTGAATTTGAGGGCAGTACTTCCAATTGTTCAGTTTCTAGAGCGATAGTGTTGTACATCATGACCTTGGACCCAGACAAAATTTGGTCAAAATCAGAGCTATAACCAAAAGATCGGATAAGTCTCTGAAGACAGCCAATACACATTAACTGTGAAAATTTGAGGGCTGCATCTGCAACGGTTCAGCAGCTAGAAAGGTAACATGCAACTAGAAAACATACGGACGGACGGACGCGTTGTCAGATGGCGGAGAGGACGGCAATATACCATCTGCTAGAATCTCGGACATGGTAAAAGGTACTCAGACTTTGCAGTAAAGGTAGGCCAGATAACCATTCCTCTAATAAGTATCTAGAGCAGAGGTGGGAAATGAGGGCCATATTTGACCCTGGTTTTTACACCAGCTTCTGGCCTTTAATTAGTTCTTTATCTAAATTAGCCAAACTATTGATGAAATCTGATATTTCAGGCACATTTCTTTAAATTATCATGAAAGACCAAAGACTGTTCTTGTCTCCCTACATATAACATTTTTCTTTGATCGAATCTTTGCACAAATCTATATTTGCCCATGCAACCAATTTGCTCCATTAATCAGGGTAATTGGTAGAAATAAAAACCCGCATACACAACGGCCCTGCAGGACCAGGATTGCCCCCCTCTGATCTAGTGTGTATCAGAGGTGATCAGGTGTCTGGAGATGTTATGGCCTCTTAACCCCCAACCAATATCACTGATAGGTTTAAATTCCTAGCTAGGAAAACATCCCCATTAGACACGCCAGTGGGCACAAGAAAAGACACATGGAGGGAGGGGAGAAGAACAAAACAATAATTAAATAATGAGAATCAATTAACAAAACAAAACTAAAACTGACGAGGACGGCTGGACTGCAGGGAAAATGATTAACACAGGGAACAGGATGTGACACATCCCAAAACTCACAAAATTCAAGAAACCATTGAACCTTTATTTGGATAACTTCAGAAAACTAAACTATTGGGAGTTTGAATAAGCTTTCAACAAGCACAGTCGCTGGTACTGGGCACACACTATTAAGCTAATGGTTTGAAGTTGAAAGCTGAAGAAAGAGTGGTGTGCAGAAAATGTGACTATACTATAAGAAGAAGAGGAAAAAAAAATAATTACAAGATTAGCATTTGACTAATTGAGTAGCCATCACGTTATTAAATTAAAAATCTGACAGTCCTGATTAAAAAATATTCATTGTGCATGGCGCGGATCCACAGGTCTGTTACATTCTGAATACTCAAAATTCAAATTGTAAGAAGGCAGTGATATGTTCTACATTAGAGACAACATTCTGAGAGTAATGTCCCCTGAAGTTCTTAACAAAGCCTTTGTGATAAAATGTCCTCCTCATGCAAGTAATTAATTCCTTTCCTGTTTTAATATGGATCCCGTACTCTTCAATTTGTCATTTTCTTCCCAGCAGAATATTCAGGCTTTACCCTTGACAGAAAGTTATGCTAATATTGACAGATTCCTCATAGTGCACTGGAGTCGGCCCTACTCTACTGTGCCGTTTAGACGCAAGTCTGCTTTTGAGGAGGTAGTTGGTGCTATGAGAGTTACACTGCACTTTTTCTGTTTATGCTGATGATATTTACGTAAAAATATCACTTTTTTAAACTTTGACAAAAAATAAATGAAGTGTTTGCCTCTACTGATTCACAAACAATGGTGGATCTGTTCATTTTAGTGATCAACAGGGGAAAAATCTATATAGGGGAGACTGGCGTCCGAAGAGCCATGGGGACCAATGAGCCATATCACTATTTTGCGATTAATTGATGCCAAAGGTGTTTAAAATAGGCAAAATAGTGATATGGCTCATTTATCCCCATGAGTTATCAGCCAGTGATCAAATATTCTTCCTATTTTAAGCAGCTCTGTCATCCATTGATCACAAAATAGTCATATGACTCATTGGTCCCCATGGCTCATTGGACCCCAGTCTCCCCTATTTGATGTAGGAATCCCCATCTTCAGAGGTGCCTGTAAAAGATAAGGACAGCGATAATGGTTTACAGATGTTTTTCATCCAAATTTTAAATAATATGACCATATACACTGTATTAATCTATCCCAATCTATACCCCAAAATAAAACTACTACATGTCAAAAGTGCAGCAATTCCATAATGTTTTGTGGAATGAAAGTATTCAGAAATGAAAGCTTGATTTTAACATTTTTAGAACATTACTTCAAAGTCACCACACTGAAGCACATCCAAAAATAAAAAAAATTAAAGAATTGTGTCCCTTTCCAAATACTTGTCAGTGCAGTCAGTAGTGCATTTGAAAGGAAAATATGATTTAAAAAATAAGGCACTCTGGACCATATTCTCATAATTTGACACACAAATGAAAACAAACCTCCTTCTAAGATGAGGAATCTGAAAATCACACATTAAGCAGGCCAGATCTTCTTTCCCACTGGTGCAAAGCACCATGCTGCCCATCTAGCTGACGTTAGCCAGATGAGGGCAAAGTACACCCCCCACCCCCTTCCCCAGCTCCCTGGCCTGATTATCGGCTGTGCTGTAGAGGAGGTGGATGCTTCCATTCACCTCAAAGATAGACAAGCAGGAAAGAGATGACCACCATTAACCACATATGCGTTCCTTGACTATCCTCCGCACTGAATCAGACACTCCATATCTGCTCAAACGTAAGTGTTGACCTGTAGTAGGTCTCTGCACCTGCGCAAAGAGCTTGTATCAAAGTGAGTAAACGATCAAAATGGAAGTCATATTTCACCATGCAATTGAAAGCTCCTAGCCCCAGAAGGAGTCAGCCCTTTCAATGCCCAATTGAAGTGCCCTTTCACAATTTAGGATCTCTCTGACTTGAGTAGTGTAACATAATGAATTTGCACAAATTCTAGTTTTGTCCAATACTCACTATCAAAAACTTATAGTGCCTTAATTCATAAATTGAGCTTTGAAGTATAAACATTCAAAAAAATCCACATTAAATTAAAAATGAGCATTCATTTTTCAAAAATCAATCAGATTACAAAGTTTCAACATCTGATGTGTTGTCTCTGAACCATTTTGCACAAAAACTTTCTAGAGGCGGGGTTGTACTTGTGTCATTCATGGCTTCATGACTTATTTCAGCAACCTTTACGTTAAGTTATGAAGGAGTAATTATTTTACAACCGCTTAAGTGTTTCTTGACTTGAAAGTACTCAAATTGATTCTGTCAATGCAGAATATGCCCAGGTACTTAATGTAAGACTAGGTTTTCATATGCAGCTCATGGTCCACATGTCCTGCCATTGTGTGCATTTGATCATCTCTAACAGTCATTCTATGACCAGAAGGAAAAACATGCATAATATATGTCTTGCCTGAGCACGCATGAGTTTACATTATGAATGAGATTTTTTGTGGTAACCCATCCTCCAAACACAGCTTGCTAGATGCAGTGGCCCATTCCCTCTCTACCCCCCGAGTACACACGCGGAAAATCCGCCACGCTCCTCCATGGCTCTAAACGCCACGGGAGAGCTTTTTGACTCTCTGAGATGCAAACTGCGCTGGCCCCTATTGCCTCACGCACGAATCCCAGCATTACAGCCCATGAATGTGCACCTGTCACGAGCAAACAGGACTTCCTTTCTGCATGGCTGCAGCATCCTTGGCACAACATCAGTGCTCCTCTGTGAGCCGCCCGAGACGCAACACGTTTGATCCTGCTCATTCACACGCGAGACCGCTGTCACAGTTCACAGCTTCAAAAGCAGGGCGCGTTCATTTAAATGCCGATTTGTTGGGCATTGGTTACCCTTTCTCTGTAGGTCTCATTTATTAACTCAGAATGAATTAGTAAAATCAAGGGGTATGTCCGTACTTTTTTGGAATTCATAAAATCTTGAGTACCTCTGATTTGTTCTTGTATCCAAAACATATTTACAATTGACCCATGTCATGTGTATTTTTTAAAGGCAGGGGTTGGGAAGAACAGCAAGGCCCATGGGCCAATGGCCCGTGTCATGGAAAATCAATGGGCTATTTTCAAAATGCATGGGCCAATACCAAAATTCAATGCACCAATAATTTTAACCATAATAGACCTTAGATCAAAATGTATACTGCATATACACATACACTGCAGGCCAGAAGTTTGGAAGCAGGGCCAATACAGGTCAAAAATTTGGAAGCAGCTCCAAGTTTTCTGTTGCTTTTCTTAAAAACCAGTGTGACATCTATGGATTTTGGGATGTATTTACTGCATGATTACACTTTTTTCATTGATATGCACCATGATATACACCATTTTCCTCTGTATGTTAACATTTATTCAGCAATGGTCTGGTAACAAAAGAAAGGAGGGGCTTGGTTTTTGGGTTGAGAAGAGTTGCAAGAGTCACAACGTCAGCGAAAAAGTAAAAAACAAATCACAGTTTGCATTATTCACTTTATATCATGGTTTACAGTTGGCATCTGCAAGACACAGACCATGGGCCTAGTAATACGGGCCTGATAATTTGAGTAAAAATTTATTCTGATGAGTGACTCTTTATATAATAATCATGTTTATTTTGTTGCAAAGTATGCCAATGAAACTATGATCTTTTTTTTGCAAATTTGATCTTGCTTCCAAACTTTTGGGCCTGTAATGTACATACACGCACATTTTGCTTTGTGTGTTTAACGATAAAAAATACTGATGCATACATTGGCTTTGAATGCTTAGCATTACAGTATTTCTTAAAACAGAAAGAATCGATACTCAATACAAGATTATGTACTCAAATAAACATGAAGGAAATCGGCCATTGCGATTTCAATTCTGCAGTAAAACTACTGGCTTTAGCATTAGTCTGCTGATACACTGGTAAGTAGTCCCAAGTTGATGATTTTTGACTTTACCCACACAGTTCAATACCATCTTGTAGCGGCACTGGCTACAGCTCTACATTGATAAGTGTGAAATTATTTATTTCACACTGAAGGAATCATGGCTAGAGGATGAGCCTGGTATCAAAATCTACAGCGTAGATCAAAATGAGATCTTTCATATGCCATAGCTTGATTTGATCATCAAATTGCTGCAGTGTTGCCATTGAAACTTCCACTGTTCTCATGATATTGAAGCTTGAAGTTGGTTACAGAATAAATCTCCTTGAAGAAAATACAGATCTTGGCTTAAGATTGTGACACCTAGAATAGGCATACAATTGATTTCACTGCAGTTTTTAATGAGCTCTGGTATGTCTTTCAGCTCTGAAAATGTAATTTAGCCATCTCTAATACACATGAGGTTATGAGGAATCAAAAATGCTGGGAAGAAATGATGCAAGTGAGAAAGCATAAAATTTTGACCTACTCTGGTGTACTCTTAGAGCCTGTAATTCAAAAATATTCACAAGATCAAAGTAATATTTGGCAAGTATTTATTAAATATACTGAAGGTAATGTACTAGAACAATCTTCTGATTCCGAGGAGGTCGGGTGGTAGGGTGGTAGGTACTTGTAGATTTTAAATATTATAAATAACAAAGAAATTACAACCCCAATTCCGAAATAGTGGGGACGAAGTGTAAATTGTGAATAAAATCCAAATGCAATGACTTTCAGATCGCATGAGCCAATATATTATTTACAATAGAACAAAGATAACATTTGAAATGTTGAAACTGAGACATTTTACATTTTTATCTACAAAATGAGCTTATTACAAATTTTCTGGCTGCAACAGGTCTCAAAAAAGTTGGGACACAGACAAAAATGGGCTGAAAAAGCAATTAATATAGAAGACAATCAGCTGAAAGAACATTTAGCCAGTAATTAACACCTTTCTGCAGACGAAGAGGCCTGCGGACGTGAGCAGCTCTTTTTATGGATGCAGTAGCAAAACTCTTTCATGAGATGGCACCCCTGGATTAGTTATTGAATATTCACATGCCAGCAGAGCTGGAACACAGTTCATGGATGTTCACTCCTATCCCTGTTTTTCAGGAGTTGCATGAATTAAACTCCTCAGCTAAGCATGGTGTGCAAACTGCTCAATATCCTTGCCCATAGTATTTAACCAGCAGTTTTAAAAAAAGATCTCTTGCGACTGAAAAAATCGTTGTCCACTGTAGCAATAACTACAGTTACAATGACCCAACGGTATTCCAAGAAGTAAAAAAAAATCAGTTTCCTGAGGCAAAAATTCACCAGGGTATTGGCACTGTGTCATTCTACTATCAATTTCAGTCATCACATATTAAAAACGCACAATTTCCTATTGTGGATTAAGGCGTAGATATGTCGGTTGAAGAATTTAGCTGTCTTTTAGAGCGTCATACAAGCTCTCATGGAAATCCAGTCACTTAAATGGTGATTCAATGGTATCTGCGTGAAAGCCCAGCTGTAGATCACGCCCGCATGAAATTCTCCTGGTAATTACCAGTTGGTTGACACGATTTTTATCGAATTGCAGACATTATAACCTTTCCTCAGTCAGTGATAGACATTGATTGGACCTTAAAAAACATAAAAATACTTGCATTAAGGGTTACGTAGCATTCAAGAAACTTTACAGAGCTCAGACTGACGTGGTTGCATGGGAACAAAAAACCTCCAGAACTGAGCCTGGAGAGCTGAGCTTATTTGCAGGATGGAAATGTCATCCTGAGATGGAAAATAGCAGTTATTCTGAATACAACAGACAGGAGGGCTGACAGCTTTGATACTTTTGAGGAGCAGCTCAATAATTCTCTTGAAAAGTGCGTAGCCTGATAGCTATCTAACCAGCTATTTCCTATTTTTGGTTTACCACCGTGATCACAGAGCTAGTTTGTCACATTGGGTTAGAAAAGAGTAGTTGATACTGCAGTGTGCTGGCATTTTTCTTAACTAGGCGATCAGTTTTAGAATTTAAACCACATTCAATGAAATGGAATGCCTTGCATTTTTGCTCTTTTAAAGTGCCAATAGCTATTACTGTGACCTGAGTTATACTTGTTCCATAGAGGGTGTGAAAAGCTTGCGTTTCACTAGGATGATGGGAATTGTAAATAGCAAGCTTTCCGTCTGAGTGAACATTCTGACTGTAAAATATGCAGTTCCTCTAATGAGTAACTGTGCTTGCTGACGCGGCTTTGTTGATAAATGGACGCAGCTCTAAACTTTATCGTGGAGAAAAGGCATGTTTTTGGTTTTGAGAGGTCACTTGATGTCTGGCTGCGCCTATATTGATAAACTCATGCCAAATTCAATCAGAAAATCATCCATTCATATTGAACTTCATGGGCTCTAATTTCCTGGCGCAGCGCAGGTGGCGTAGCGAAGCGCAGCCCGCGCAGTGGTAATTTCGTAAGGCGCAGCCCGCGTAGTGGTAATTTCGTGAGGCGCGCAGCCTTCGGTAGACCAAGGTGCGCCGAGATGGGTGTGGCGGCGTAGTAGGGGGAGGTGTCACATATTCATCAAGACGCAGTGACAATTTCGTAGAAAAAGTCTCCGCTGGAGTTGCGCAGAAAACTCGCCAACTCCAACCTGGTTTAATTTCCGTGCAGTGGTAATTTGGCTGACCGGCGCAGAGAGCGCACACGTCACCGAAATCTCACAGGCAGTTTTACAGAATGTCAGGCACATTTCAATGCAAGAAATAATTACAGGAAGCACGATTTAATGTAACTATCTGAATAAGGACATAAATTATTGTATCTATATCGATTGTCCTGATGTCAGATTAAAGGCGGTTGCCACGCGTAATGGAAACTTGACCGGGCTTAATCAACGCAGCTGAATCTGTGATGCAAACTAACGACTTCACATCTTTCTCAGCCAACCACAAACTGTATATATATATATATATATATATATATATATATATATATATATATCGAATGCTTGCGTTCTATGCTCATTAAAGCCGCTTGCACACTGGACGCGAAACGAATTTTTCGCCCGACTGATTACAGACAAAGTCAATGCAAAGACGCGATAGTTGGACAGGGTTTTAATATAGCTCCGTGTCCGAAAGTCATAAAAGTTCTAATTTTTCCGAGTATTCCAGGAATTATTAGACGTGGAAACTTGGCCATTTTTGTGTTCGACCTTCACAGAATGCAAATTGATAGCTATCGACTTTTCTTGGTCTTTTTAGCCTATTCTTCTGTTTTCTTCCGTTGAAGATAGCCAGCAGTCTTTATTCGGTCTTTCTTTTGAAAATTAGTCAGATGGACCGAACAGATTCACGCTTTATTTCCACAGCTGAGATAAAACAGTGCGTGAGCAAATCAATTCCATGACCATTGACAGTGTGAAGAAATTATCGCATGCACGATTAAGACTGTCCGACACGAAATGCAAAATACTCCATGTCCACCAGCCAGCAAAAAGTAAAAGTAGGCTATTGAAATGAGAACAGATTTATAACGGGATATCCAACAAAGATGACCCGCTAAAAATAAATCCCAGTGTTCATTGGATGTTCTGTTGTGAAAATGTTTCTTTTTATTCATTATTTCGGTATCAATCTGTTCTAATCGTCCTCTTTTTTTTTTTTTAGCTGTCAGACACGGAGGCATTGTACATTGTCCCATGCCAGTGTCGACTCGCTGAGCAGAGCTTAAACAGAAACATTGATTGAAATTCTCGGTACTCATCTTAAAGAACTGAGCCCTCTTATCAAAACATTCACGTTTAATATCGACAAGAGTCAGCAGATTTGAAGAAATTAAAAACAATAATAGACTGTCGGACACGGAGATTTATTAAAACCCTGTCAGACTTTCGGGCACAAGACGCAATCTTTCGAGCGAAAAATTCGTTTCGCGTCCAGTGTGCAAGCCTCTTAATACAAGGCTACTATTATTGTCACTTCGGTTTTATCGTCTTCAGTGGGGAAAAGGAATACAGCCTGATTGCTATGATCTCGTACTGAGTTAAGATCGCATGTTGAAAATAAATGTGTCACGTATCTTGCATTGTTGTCCATGCATGTTAATCCCAAAATTTAAAGCAGCAACAGGCTGTAATTCATGGGAACACGCTATCCATTGTTTCTCTTGCCAGTGAGCAAGAATTGACTCGGCTGTGTCGCCTTCTATATTCTAACACATTAAAGGTGAGGTGAGGAGCTCATTTGACTGGTGAATATTTGACTCGGCTGTGTTATACCCAAACACGCCTTCTTTGCCAACTCGCGCTGGAAGGAGGGGCAGAGGCGGGACAGAGGAGTTCTTGCGCCAGGCTACGCCGGGCACGAAATTGCCACATACGCCTGGACACACCCCGTTGGCGCGGCGCACCCCCCATGCGCCGCGCCTACGCCTGGTCTACGAAATTAGAGCCCCATGATTACAAAGTTGACTTGCATTAAAAATACGATTTTTTTATACATTGAAAGTGTGCCATTTTCAAGGCTCTGGGAGTTTGGGGAGCCACCTGGATAGCCATCTTATTTGGCCGATAAAAAGTGGATAATTTAATATTTCATGTCCAGATGAGTAGTACTTGTGGTCTAGGAGTTCATTGTCCCAAAAATGTATTGTATTAACCCCCAGCCATTTTTCAATCCTCATAATGAAATTTTTTTTTACAGTTTCGATGGTGAATTCTCATGAAGATTTTTTTTATGTTTGCAGTCCATTTTCTCGACCAAAATCATGAAAATAAACTGAAATACGATGAAATTCTAAATGCCGCAAGTGTCTTTTCTGAGTTGAACTACATTCATCCTCTTTATAAAGCTTAAATCTTGAATAATAAAGCATCAAAATGGGTAACCCATAAATAGCCAAATTTGGCTTCTGTACAAAGGGGTTACATTTTTCCTTTTTTTTTTGCTGTCCTTCTTCTGCAGGACCTGAAGTGCCCCAAAACTGCAGTCAGCACAGAGGGGGGTGAGGCCGCTACTGCGGAAGCCTGGTTGAGGGTATTTCTGCTGGTACAGGGTTCTCCATACAGGCCTGTAGCTAGAGGTTTACATATGGTTGTTTTCCGTTGTTAGGTGTTTTTTTTCAAAGTCTCAACCAAAAGGGCTTTGTTTAAAATGAATAATAGGAACACAGCTAGCCCAGCCTCACAGGGTGGGAAATTCTGTAGTTAATGTTAATGGCTCGGAGCTAATGGTAGTGTAATGTTCAGTGAAGCACAGGGGCTTTTCACGCACAATCATGGTCCGACGGCATTAATTAAAAAGCAGATTGCTTATAGGTATAAAGCCTCTCTTAGTGACAAATCTAACGTTTATAGTAATGGCTTTAGATGAGCACTAGCTACATAGTGTTGATTTTAGAGAAGAGACAAGGTAGAATATTCACCTGAAACATGGACAAAGCCAATCACTTAATTTTCTACAAAATTCTGTAACTCAGCTGGCAAGATAGCCAGCTAGCTAATGCTACTGAGATCATTGCAGACTTCAGTGGGAGCATCATGAACCTTTTGTGGCATATGAATTTACCAACATTTGCAAAAATGAGGAAACGTTAGAATATGCAACCAGCTGGCTAACGAGACATTGCTAAATAGTTAGCAAGCTATTCTTTCCATAACCTTCAAATAATTGGGAGAATGCAACAAACTCACTTTCATCGCTGCAAGTAGGCAAGTTGTACATTAATTCCAACATTTCGTTATAACATTGGATTAAAATTACAAGCTCACAACCAGTAGCCAACAATGGCAATGTCTTCACTTGTCTTTGAAGAAAGCATTGACTTTAGCCAGGTGGCTTTAACATAATTGCATTCATGCCAGGAATTTTGTCTTTAAAGTACACAGAGAAAAACCCATACTGCTTTTTTAAATGACTGGTAGTAGACATATGAATAGTTAACTCAAGGAAAGAGTTGCTTGGTGTTGATAATGCACTGTCAATGTAGCTGGCACGCAAAGGCTTCTTGACCACATTCCTGTCATTTTGTTGTCGATGTGACTCTGATCCATGTCTACAACTGACCGTACTGTCAGGTAGGCCTCAAGTCCCCATTAAATGTGGTGACAGGAAACCACCACACATGTAATGCTGTGTAATGCTCTTCACAGCATTACATATGCATGACTGATAATACCTATGAATATTCACTGCAAATGTCAGTGATCATGGGATTACTTTGCCTGTATTCTGCAAATGCTTAAAATCTCTTAGAGTACATTTCCAAGTGTCTCGACGCCCTAGCAGCTGGGGGCTACAGGACCCCAGACCTCGGCTAATTTTTTTCCGGCCTGCACTCAGTAGAGAGAGTGGAGAACCCTGTTGTAGAGGATGGTGGTGTGCTTTAACAACCTCGCATCATGCGCTGACCCTGAGACTGCCAATGAACACATCAATGAACTCTGATGTGCGGTCACAGACAGCCTGAAACTGAGAATAGTTTTACTGCTCGTCTTATGAACTGCACTGTGCATGGTTAGCAATGGCTATGGTCATATCAAAGGCCACAATTCAATAAGAGCAATGACTGGACAGTGAAAATGTCAAGACCAGGGCTTCGATGATAGGTCCTCACTCATGTCCAAATGTTATGTCGAGGATGGCCATCAGACCATTACAGTATGCCCTGGAGAGGCAGAAGTCCACTTTCTGGTCACTTTGGCCATTAAATTGCACTGCCAGCAGTGGCACTGTGGCATTTAGTTGGCAGTTCTATCTGGGGTTTGGAGTCTGGAAAAAGAAACGCATGGGAAGTGTCAGTGATTGTCATTTTTGGTCAGTGCAAGACAGCAGAGCTCCATTTGGAGCAGCACTGCTCTGTCGAAATAAGCACACTTCACTGGTGCACATAGTGCACTCCAAAAAAATGTACTAACGTAACTATCTGAATTGAGACACAGCCCCAGTATCTCAAGCACTGAATGACAGAAAGATGTGCAGTGATTTATGATTTGCATCGTAACAGGTACAGCAGCACCATGTTAATGTCCCAATGAGTTCTTATGCCCCGTGAATATTATTTCATTCTATTAGCATGTAATTGATATTCTCAATTTCCGACAGAATCTCACTCCATCTGTCGAGCACTGCAAGAGTGAGGATATGAGCCTGTGTCAAGATTTTAAGTTGGGTTTGATGAGATTCTACAGCGCTGAAATCATACTGAGATGACCAATATAGTCCACCAGCTCATTCAACATAAGTTACAACTTTAAATCCATCCCTCCCCAGCCTCTTATGTATGAGAATTACACAAAGCTGGACTGTTGTATCTACAAATAGCTAACCCGATGAAATAATGAGCGCTAATTGAAAAAGTTAAACATGCTAATTTACCGCCCGGTTCTTCAGTACTCCAGTACAACTGAGAACATCTCACCACCGCCTCCAGCAGGGGGAATAACACCTGAGGCAGTCTCTCTAGAACTTAATGAAATTCCATAATTGGGCAATGACTGATTTACAGACTTTTGTCCTCAACCTGTGGTTGTCGTTCAGCATTTAAACACAGCAATGTGTCTCTGGCTTCATTTAAAATCAAATGATTGCCTCTTTATTTTCTGCAATGTCCCTGCAACAGATGTGACTTCATTCCTTTGCTAACTTCTGCCAGGATTAAGATTTACCTGTCCTGCCTCTGTTTACACTGCTAAATAAAATATTTTACCTTGATTCTACTTCTGTCAGCAGGATGTCTCTTTCAGCCAGCATGTTGTTTTCTTTTCTCTCTTTTCCATGAAACATTTTGGGGAGATCATGGAGAAGACTTTGGTTGAATAGTGATTGTCTGAGATTCAAGCTACAAGTGTGTTTGCAAATCTATGGCATTTAAAATAAATGTTGCTAAATTTAATTTTTGACAGTTGCTGAAAATCTGTAATTTTAAAACAATGAACTGACAGTACAGTATAGTCATAATTTTGCAAATTACACCCAAAGCAAAAAATTAACCTATTTTCCCAAATTATGAAGCTGTCTTAATATCCAGCATGTCCATTTCAAGATTGCATTTCTTTGATTAACTGTTTCAGGAGAGCTCAAAAAGCGTATTTTTAAAAAATGTTATTACGTGTTTTTCAAGTCTATAAGCCTTCAAAACAGATATTGGTCTTTGTGCACTGCTCTTTTGACTCTGCATGTGTGTGTATATATATGCGTGTGTTTGCACGTATGCATTTGTGTATGTGTGTCTGTGTGGGGGGAGGGGTAGCCTTTTGCAGGGGTTTTAAAATAAAATAATCCGAGTGAATCCACCCACTGACTGAAGCGTGGAAATCTCCCTGGCATAAAAGACAGAAGTGTTAGCATGTATATTAGTAGAGGAAGAGAAAGGGACTGCATAAAAGGCAGACCCCCCCCCCCCCCCCCCCCAATTGAGATCCAATGTTAGATTGACCTAGTTCCAAGTTCCAGGAGTTCCCAAGAGAAACAAGCATTACAACGGGCAGGGATTAACTTATTATGGCGCGAGATCAGAAATATTTCATTCAAATGCTCTTGATTGACCATCGCATTTCCAAGATAACAATGACGGCAGCAAATGCTAAGCAACTTAGCAAGTAAATTTCCAAAAAACCTGCTCTTGAGTAGATACATAAATTCAGATTGGGAGAAAAATGGAGGGAATATGAACCATTTACCGCATCCATGCAAATTGCTTTCGTTGGTCAAGTAGTACCAGTATAATGGAAGAAAGTAGATCTCAGTGAAAGAGTACCAGATAAATGTTCCTTCAATTTTTTTTGATAGGTCATGATGACATGCTTTCATTAGCACAGTATGCTGGTAAATGACGCGTCCCAAATCTTTTAATATTACCAACCAGGCAGCAGATGTTGCATGTCCCATAGGGAGCCAGATGTGGCTGGCATTTCTGCAGGCAGATAAGAATCGGATTTACATTTTTAATCACGTATTACCAAGGCCCATAGGATTGCTTCCTGCAAGAGAGAGCCTGACATTGTCAATACGGGCAGCGTCATGTTGATAGTCAAGTTGATAGAAAATGATCCCACAGTGTTACAGGATTGTTTTCTCGATACTATGGAAAATTTGCTGCAACAGTCAACAACACAGCAAAAATGATTCATGTTCCTTTTACAGACCTCCCAGGTAGCACTCAGACATTCTTTATCTTGCTTAGTTTGCACTGCACTATGCTTTCTCAGTGTCTTCAATCTCTGCTTTGCAGCCCTGTGCTAGACAGCTCTAAACTAATGACGATCTGTGGCATACATAGAATCTCGCTTGCTTCTGTTTTGTGGCACCTAATGCATGCATGCCGGAGGGAGACTTTTTTTGGTTTTTCAATTACTTTCACCATGTCCCACTAAGGTCTAAAACGTATTCAGGAAATCGTTTGACCATTGCTCGCATTTCAAAATTTTGTGTAATTTTTTCAAAATGTTTTTGTGCTAAACTGCTGATATAAAGTAGTGTTCAGTGATCATCATACACTCAAAAAAGGAAAATAAATCAGAAACAAAGTACTATTCAACTAACTTTTTCAAGTAATATTGGACCAGAAAGATGAAGATAAGTAAACAGATAGCAATATATGGTAAAAACAAAAACAATAATGTCTTTTTGAGAGGAAAATGTCAAAATTTAATATGGCCACCCTTTGCTTTGATTACAGCATTTAATCTTTCGGCACAATTTTCACTTATTTTTTTATTTTCTAACTTGCTAGACAATTGCATATGGTTTGAAGTTCATTCCAAAGACAGCTGCTGATGACTATAGCTCATAATTGTCAGTGTCTCCCCCTGTCCCGAACTGTACAACGCTGACCTTGACAAGTAGTGAAATGCTACTATTCGCGGCTCTCTGTTCATTTCTGTACACTGTGTGTTCGCTAGCTAAATAACTAAATAAGAGCAAGCTGCAAGATATTGTTAACACGTTTTGGAATTTTTTTAACAGCCCCCTTTTTATTTCTGTGCCATTATTGGCAAGTTAGCACACGAACACACAGTGCACAGAACACGTTAGAAACGGGTTGAACTTGAGCCTTGAAATTGCCATAGCTGCAGATGACATAATCCATAGCTAGCTGCTGTTAACTATTGAACTACTCACTGAGTATGGAAAAGTTACGTCTGCTGGCTTAGCAAGGATAGCAATTACAGTCATTTTGATACCAAGATTTTGCCTGTTTTAGATACGATTGTAAATACATCTGGCTAGTGCGAAAGGTTTCTCGTATACCCTGGAATAGGAGCTCAAGCAATTGTTTTCTGCTTTGCTATTTTTTTACTGTAATATCTCTTCTCATGGACTCGGCCTGCAAAAAGACTGGATTATGCTACCCTAAATGTGCTCTCTTGGAGCTGGTTTGAGCAATTGTACAAATACAAATAACGATACTAAAAATTCTTTCACTGAGCTTCACGCAGAAGAATGAGATTTGTTTAACAGTTGTATCAGTCTTAATCTGGACAATGATAATGCTGAGGCCAGGAAAAAGTCCAGCAGAGAGCAGAATTGAACAGCAATACTGCTATGCCTCAATTTTGCTGAGTCACTCTGAGCAATTTCAGATAATGGTTAAAGTATTTGGTCCAACTGATATTTTACCTAAGGCGTCTTTTAAATACTACTGCCTCTACCTCACAGATAGAAAGTCCAATCTACAAAATGGTACTATACTGAAGAGGAGAGTATACTGAGCAAAATATGTCAAAAGTGTCTGTGTAGTGCCAAAAATGCAGGAACATGAGCAAGTTATGAAATTGTGTTTTTCAGCTTCCCAACTGGAATTTTCTTTGTTCATTTAATATAGGATCAGTTAGTGCTCAGTTAGTTAGTAATATTAGTTAGTGCTCTCGTCACTTTTCAGCTCTTACTGCCAAAAAAATCTGTCTGATTACTTGCATAATTACATTTTCATGCCCAGAACAATTTTTGCTACAACTTGGATATAAAAATATTTATGTGAAGCGAAAACTATGGGAGTTATTTTAAGATTAGACTTCTTGATGATTTTACAGCTGTTCGCCACTCTAACAGTGACGTCGCCACAAAGTTCCCAGAATTAATTATAACAAAAATCATTTTAAAATATTATGATTAAAAAAATCATAGTAGTTATGAAAAATTTGTAACGTGAAGAAATTATACTAGCTTAACATAAAACTTTGCAGTTAGAATGACATTTGAAGCACTGATTACTAAAACCCCACAAGTCAAGTCAAGTGTGACTTATGGGGTTGTAGTAATAGGCGCTTCATTTCTCGCTAAAAAGTATGACCGAGTAAGGAAAATAGCAGAAAATAGCTGAAACTACTGAATCAGTTAAAAAATGGTTTGATTTAATAGGACCCCAAAAATGATATTTAAAATTAAATTTCTTATAAACTAAAAAGAAAAAAAGATCTGTGCAGAGGCAACGTAATTCAGAACAAGCTGAATTTTTAAATGTTTGAACAGAATCAATAGCTTCAGCGGTGTACGAAGAGTTATTCGGCCAAATTTAGGCGGAAGAAAAAAAGAATATGAGGAGGAAGAAGAAGTAAGAGAATAGAATGTGCTTGTGTTGCTTCCCTGAAGCAAGCACACAACAATTAGGTCATGTAAGGTGATATTTGGTACCTTTCAGCAATGGAAGGCAATCCATGTATAACTTCAGAGAGACGCACATATACGGAGGCGCAACCTAGTTCTAATTTTACCATAAAGTTCTGACAAACAGAAAAATTTGTCGAAAATTATTGTTATTATCATAAATGATATACAAAACCCAAAACCAGTGAAGTTGGCACGCTGTGTAAATCGTAAATAAAAACAGAATACAGTGATTTGCAAATCCTTTTCAACCTATATTCAATTGAATACACTGCAAAGACAAGTTACTTCATGTTCGAACAAGTAAACTTTGTAATTTTTCGCAAATATTAGCTCATTTGGAATTTGATGACTGCAACATGTTTCAAAAAAGCTGGCACAAGTGGCAAAAAAGACTGAGAGAGTTGAGGAATGCTCATCAAACACTTATTTGGAACATCCCACAGGTGAACGGGCTAATTGGGAACAGGTGGGTGCCATGATTGGGTATAAAAGCAGCTTCCCTGAAATGCTCAGTCATTCACAAACAAGGATGGGGCAAGGGTAACCACTTAGTGAACAAATACGTGAGCTGATTGTCGAACAGTTTTAAAACAACATACCTCACAGGCTATTGCAAGAAATTTAGGGATTTCATCATCTACGGTCCGTAATATCGTCAAAAGATTCCGAGAATCTGGAGAAATCACTGCATGTAAGCGACAAGGCCGAAAACCAACATTGAATGCCCGTGATCTTCGATCCCTCCGGCGGTACTGCATCAAAAACCGACATCAGTGTGTAAAGGACATCACCACATGGGCTCAGGAACACTTCAGAAAACCACTGTCAGTAACTACAGTTCGTCGCTACATCTGCAAGTGCAAGTTAAAACTCTACAATGCAAAGCGAAAGCCATTTATCAACAGCACCCAGAAATGCCGCCGGCTTCGCTGGGCCCAAGCTCATCTGAGATGTACTGATGCAAAGTGGAAAAGTGTTCTGTGGTCTGACGAGTCCACATTTCAAATTGTTTTTGGAAACTGTGGACGTCGTGTCCTCCGGACCAAAGAGGAAAAGAACCATCCGGACTGTTATAGGCGCAAAGTTCAAAAGCCAGCATCTGTGATGGTATGGGGGTGTATTAGTGCCCAAGGCATGGGCAACTTACACATATGTGAAGGCACCATTAATGCTGAAAGGTACATACAGGTTTTGGAGCAACATATGTTGCCATCCAAGCAATGTCTTTTTCATGGACACCCCTGCTTATTTCAGCAAGACAATGCCAAGCCACATTCTGCACGTGTTACAACAGCATGGCTCCGTGGTAAAAGAGTGCGGGTACTAGACTGGCCTGCCTGTAGTCCAGACCTGTCTCCCATTGAAAATGTGTGGCGCATTATGAAGCGTAAAATACGACAACGGAGACCCCGGACTGTTGAACAACTTAAGCTGTACATCAAGCAAGAATGGGAAAGAGTTCCACCAGAAAAGCTTCAAAAATTGGTCTCCTCAGTTCCCAAACGTTTACAGAGTGTCGTTAAAAGGACAGGCGATGTAACACAGTGGTAAAAAGGCCCCTGTGCCAACTTTTTTGCAATGTGTTGCTGCCTTTATATTCCAAGTATATATTCCATTATTTGCAAAAAAAAAAAAAACCAGTTTCTCAGTTTGAACATTAAACATCTTGTCTTTGCAGTGTATTCATTTGAATTTAAGTTGAAAAGGATTTGCAAATCATTGTATTCTGTTTTTATCTATGATTTACAAAATGTGCCAAGTTCATTGGTATTGGGTTTTGTATCACAATCATTGATATGGCATTGCGTCATCAATGTTCAATATTATTCATTATCAATATTACTTGCAGGCAAAAATTTGGCGTTGACAATTATGTAACTTAATTGTGGAGCCTATGTTCTGTATCTCACAGCTAGCTTCACCCTACAACAAGATTTTATAAGGGTATGGATTAAGAATACACAAACCATGTCTGTCATGACATAGAATGAGACTCAAAGAATATTTGTTATTTGGATTTTATTTTAGGCCCCCCACTCCCTTTGGAACAGTAGGCTATGTTCCAAGTATGGAAGGAGTATTGGTGCCCTCATTAGCGTTGATTGATAATAGTATATTAGTATACCCTCCCCTCTTCTGGACTTGGCCATCACCCTGGGGGATACCACCATCTCCCCCTCGCGGAGTGTGAAGAACCTTGGGGTCCTGTTTGACGACAGGCTCTCCTCTGCTGTGAACATCACAGCAGTGACTCAGACCTGCAGGTTCTTCCTCTACAACATCCGTAGAATCCGGCCCTTCCTCACCAGCTACTCAATGCAGCTCCTAGTCCAAGCGCTGATCCTGTCCCGCCTGGACTACTGCAACTCCCTCCTCGCCGGCCTTCCAGCATCTGTCATCAGACCCCTGCAGCTCATCCAGAACGCTGCAGCTCGCCTGGTCCACAACCTCCTGAGACACTCCCACGTCACCCCCCTGCTCACAAGGCTCTACTGGATCCCTGCTGCCGCTCGCATCAAATTCAAGAATTGGTACTAGTCTACCAGGGAGTCAACAAAACAGTTCCAGCAAACATCCAGAGACTGTTCAGACCTTACACCCCTGCCAGAGCACTCCGCTCTGCTACTTCTGGTCGGCTGGCTTCTCCCCCTCTCCGCTCCTCCCCTTCCCGGTCAAGGCTGCTGTCTGTCCTGGTACCTCGTTGGTGGAATGATCTACCTTTTGAGGTCAGGACAGCAGAATCCTTGAGCACCTTTAAGTGCCGCCTGAAAGGCTCCACCTTTCCCCTACTCCACTGCCCGGAATCCTGCCCCTACATCCCTTGATTTGTTGCCCTTTACACGATCTTGTTGCACTTAATTTTGTTTACCTTCTTTCCTGATTTTGTTACCGCTTGAATTGGTTGCCCTTCATTGTTGCACCCGATTTTGTAGTCGGTTTACTTCATTTTCTTGCCCCCTTGCAGCATTTGACCTGTTGCCCTTTTGTTGCACTAATTTTGTTGCCCTTTTCTTGCACTTGATTTTGTTGCCCCTTTGTTGCACTGGATTTTGTTGCCCTTTTATTACACTTGACTCTGCCCCTTGTTGCAGCTGATCTTGTTGCCCCCCTTTGTTGCACTTGACCTGTTACAATTTTGTTTCCACTAATTTTGTTGCCCTTTTTGTTACAGTTGATTCTGTACTTTTGTTACACTTTATTTTGTTGCCCTTTTCTTGCACTTGACTCTGTCCCTTTGTTGCACTTGACCTTTCCCTTTTGTAACACTTAATTCTGTTGTCCTCCTCTTGGCTTTGGTGCCGGTCTACTGAAGTTTTCATACCATTTTATTTGAATTTGTTTACTTGATTTGTTGCCCTTTGATTCTGTTGTCATTCTACTCAATGTTACCAGTATGTTTGGTGATTGCTTATTGGTAGATCTGTAACAATGGAAAGTGTTCTGTCACTTACTGTTAGCACTTGTACTTGTCTCCTAGGAGCTCTGCACTTTTGTACTGACCTTGCGCACTTTTGTACGTCGCTCTGGATAAGAGCGTCTGCTAAGAACCTGTAATGTAATGTATAGAACACATAATTGCCCAGACGCATTTATGATCAAAAAATGTTCTAAACTTGACTGATGAGGTGTGCTGGGGCTTATCTTTGTCTTAAGGTCCTGAACATATGTGGTCCAAATGCCTCCCCCATTGCGGTCATCAGCTCAACAAATATAAGATCATTTGAAACGACTTTATGCAATTCCATTGCTTCCAATGATCTCATTTAAACAATTTAACAACCATGAAACACATACATTGTTTCCAATCCCTAAGTAAACAAAGGCGTGTGAAGTCTGAAGACATAATCGGTTTCTAATTTCGAGTGGTGAAATCCACCATAACGTACGTAAAACTGATTAACCTCCACACACAAGGACTTCAATTCTGCGCGAGAATCTCTTCCATAAGTGTTGATCCAATAATTGCTGACTACAGCTGAGGAACATAAATATGGCACTAAAACTCATGCCGAATGCGGGAGAGTTCACAGGTATGCGTTATGAAAACTAACCACGCCTGATAATGCTTTGAGTTTTCGGAGTTTCTGTCATGGTAATTCAAATGAATGATTGAAAACAGGTCAAGAATTAGGCACTTCGTGCACATTTAACTGAACAAGGAGATCTGGTGAAACGTGATGGTCCTTGCGATTTTTAGGTCACCTGAGACGAAGTCTCAAAGTGACCTATTCTAATTGCCTTTTGTCCGTCATCGTGCGTTGTACGTCCGTAAACAATTTACATTTTCGACTTCTTCTCAGAAACCGCTGATCCGATTTCAATAAAATTTTGCAGAACCTTCCTCAGTCAAATATGCACCAAAATGGTGAATTATGTGGTGCTCACCCCCAGGGGCTCTCAGGTGTCGGGCTAAAATTGGTCAATACATTTTCGACGACTTCTCAGAAACCGCTGATCCAATTTCGATACAATTTGGCAGGAACCTTCCTTGGTCAAATATGCACCAAAATTACGAGTAAAATGGTGCCCACCCCTTGGTGCTCTGAGGAGCGGGGCTAAAAGTGGTCATATTGCCAAAAATTTCAACAATCTTCTTCTCCAGACCGAGATAGGCTGTAAACCAATTCTCTTCATAGATGGAAGGGTCTTGAGGCGCTTTGTCAAAATTGTTCATTTCATGGCCTCCAGTCTCCATGTTGGCCTCTGGGGAGGGGGTGACGTTTACTATACTTTAAATAGGAAAATTATATTTTTGGGTATATTTGGTTCATTGACATCAATAACATCAGTTTTTATGCAAATCAGGGGACCGTTATGGCCCATGGGCCTCTTGTTGGAGACAAGTAAAGTCAATTTTAGTAAGACTGAAAACAGGTCATGACCAATCATTATTTTTATGGGATGGTTTGAGCTTCCCTTACTGCCAGTTCACCAACCGCCACTGAAAAGGACAGCTTATATATTAAAACATCAGTGCACAGACTTTTCTTCTACCTTAATAGCTAGCTACATATAATATTTGCCATGTAACAAACACATTGGCCTCAAGTTGGGGTGCCACACTGCAATACCGTACAATTTTAAAATACATATTCCGTAAAAAATTATCTTAAAAGGTTAAATAATCCCTATTTTCCTCAATAGCATAATTTGGAAGAAAAAAATAGCTACTCATTAAAATTCTGAGATTGCTGGTTGGAACAAAAACCTACATATGCAGTGGGCATTCAGGTACAAGTTTGGGAACCAATGTTCTCGGGGATGGCAAGATGGCCTGAATGGAAGGAGTGAGACATCATCGCAAACGGCACTCTGTTATCTAAAGGCAGAGGAGCTCTCCTCCGCCCAGTTCCCGAACACCAACATGCACTCTCCATCTCAGCTTGCAAAGGGCACAATTATATTGTTCCTAAGGACCCTGATGGACAAAGAATCATGCTTCATTGAATGCAACAACATCAGTACAGGCAAACATGAAAAGAAAGTTTTGTGACTCTTAAAAGATACCTAATATGGACTCTCCTTAAGACAGCTGCATAAAAAAGGTCAGCACAACACTGTTGAAAGGCTTCAGAATTCCCCGACTTTATGTACTTTATTTAACTTGTATGTAAGTGTAGGAACTATTTTTTCATTATGTACACCTTCGTTTGGCCGACATCGTAGTACTCTAGTGAAAAGCTACTCAAATTTTTGAAAATAATGCAGGAGTCGAATGTATTTAGACTTTTTTACTGGGAGAGGTGAAATGTTTCTGCTTAAACATAATTCACCACTGGGTGATGCAAGATTTGGAGGGATACAATCGTTGATTAATGGATTGCATTTTTAAGGGATATTGTGCCATTTTCCATATAAGTTATATGATCACATACCATGGTCTATTTAAAGTCTGCATATCTTTGACAGTGGGCAGAAAACCAAAGTACCTGGTGAAAGCCTGGAGAACATAGGGAGAACCCTGTAAAAAGGCCTCAGCTGGATTCAAAACCATGATATTTTTGCTGAAAGGAAAAAGCACTAGCAACTGTGTCATATTGATGTCAGATGCTCTCACTAATTAAACTGCAAACAGGATATGAAGACCTGAAAAGCGCAACCCCTGAGTCATTAATACCTTTGCCAAGTTGGAAACATGCAGTTGCATAAAAACAGTTTTTTATATATATATTAGGGATGTGAATCTCCACCACTGAGCCGATTCAATTCGCATCTCGATTCGCAGCCAGTGATACGATACATTAACAATACAGTGAAGCCCCTTGCCGATACGATTCACCCTTGTTCACGATTAGATGCGATTTGGTTCGATGCGATTCGACTCAGCACTATGCAAATAATTTATAAGCCCACATTTGGTTTCTTACCTCACCAGCACAATTATTCTTTCCTCTCTCTTTCCTCGTCAGGGATGTATTGAATACTTGATTGTTTTCTATTACCCAAGCCAATGCATACGATAAAATAAAATAAAAATGCAATTAACAAACTATGTGTTTTTCTTCCTGAAATTTTCTTTTTCGCCTCTTAAAAAGACAGACTACTGGTACTCAGTCCTTTCGCAAGAAAAAACTGACTACTCACAGCTAGTCCTAGTATAGTGTCATCTGTCTGTAAATTTTACAACACTTAGGTATTAAACTTTCCTCCATTAATGTGAAAATAACAGTACCAGTGCACACTAATAAAACTTCCCTGTAATGGTGTTGCATTCAGGTAGGGATTCATATTTTTTGGGAAAATGAGATATTTTCTATCCCGGGAAAAGCAGCACATTTTCCCGAGAATCCCGGGAAATTATTTTGTTTTTAAGTTAGCCAATAACTTTGGCTACCGGTTTATAACATTGGTCATAGTTCAGGAAACACTTAAATATACATGTTGGTCCCAAACATGACTGATTTAATGTATTATCAGGTGGTATATATAATTATTGAGGCACAAAAACGTAATTTCAACACTAAGCAATATTATAACAATATAAATTGCGCAAGCATGCAACTTGACATTCGCTCCAGATGAGAGGGAGAAAACGCCTGTGAGCTGTCGCTGTCTGACTGAACAGCCTCATGGAAATTATATTTTACAATTCTACATATTATTAACTAGCGAAATTCGTTCAGGAAAGTAGTTTGGTGCTTTCATAGTCATGGTTTTGAGCTCAGATAAATTTCATAATCTGCTCGTTTTCAGACGCAGCGAGTGGCCGGCACTGTGTGAGGTATCGATCCAGAACCAAATGCGAGAACACAGGATTGCAAAAGAAAAGGTTTTTATTGAGCGAGGGGGGTAACCCCCACAGGGCAGAAGGCAACAGTACAGAGTCCGCAATCCAAAAGTCAAAATCCAGTGGGGCAGAAATGGAATCGTAACCAGGGCAGCAAACACAAAAATCGTAGTCAGGCAAAACAGATTTGGTACACAGGCAGTGGTTTGTAGGAGAAGCAAACTCATAAACTAAAGGGTAATCCGAATCATAAACAGGGCAGCAATCCACAAAATCGTAGTCGGGCAGAAGGGGTTCGAACGCACAGATGCAACAGTAATCCAATAAGTCGGGCAATCCAGTCAGAATCAGAGACGCAATGAGTATGAGGCGAGAGAAATAGCAGCACAGGTAAACACGAGAAAGGATCTGACAGAGAATGACTGTGAGAAGACACCTAATATACACTTCTAGGGAGATCACATGGTGAGAGACACAGGTGCAAACAGTCAGACTGATTACAGGGGAGCAGCACATGAGGGAGAACCTGATCACATGAAATTTGGCAGAAGCCAAAACGCGGACAGGGATCACGGGACAACGTGTTCTAACGTGCATAGATAATCAGAGAAAGGACAGCGTGATCAGATGTGGAGATTCCACAGAAATGCAGCAAAGGAGATTAGGGAGTGAAAAGAGGCGGAGACTAGAACAGGGCGAGAGCAGAGAGCTTGTTCATCAATTAGTAAGTGAAACTATACAATCCCTTAGTGCACGTTTGTAAGTTAGAATTATATACAATGTTAGTTATTGTTAGTAACTTCTAGAGAAAACAACAAACTGTTCGTACGGTTAGTAAGATAGAAAATAGGCGTGCAATGCACGGAATACCCCTCAGCCGGATGTCAAAGTTTTTGGAGACGCCCGCCCGCTCGCCCAACCGCACGAAGGATAGCAATAACCCGTCAGCCTTGAGGGCTGAGGGGTAAAAAATAAGGTGAAGTAAGCAAACGAGATCGGAAGGAAGGCTGAAATCCAGAATCCAATAAATCACCCGAAGAGTGACATGCAGGACTGGGGTTGTGAACAATGACAAGACGAGAGACCAGACGGGGGAGACACAGTGCAATGCATACTGGAAAACATGGACCAGAGTGAAACTATGGTAATATGCAAAATATGTAAAAGTAAAAACTAAGACAATACATAAACAAACCAATGATAACAGTACACAATACACATATCTAAGAATGGTCAGATATTTCAAAGTTCAAATACCAAATAAGACAAATATCAAAAGCAGAGAAACAAGACTAGGCAGAGCAGAATCATAACAGTGTGCTGTGGTATCAGACTGTCGGCTAAATACAGTCAGTGATCACTCAAAGTTCAAAGGCAAAGTTATAAAACGCATCCACTCACTGGGTGGGAGGTTTCAGATGGCTTCAGAGTATTTTTCTTGATTCAATGAGAGCCCCATTTCATGAAAGCGCGCTGCATCTTTGTCTGAAGTGTTTTGCATGAAGTATGAATCTTGTGTTCTGGTAGTTATGAGCTTTCATCTGGAGTTTTGTTTGAGATTTTAAATATTGCAGTGAGCCAACTATTGATCCTCAGTCTTGCGCATTTGATCCCTCCCTCAGACAGCTCAGTGCATCCTCATTATTAAATATTTTGAAGTAGGCTATTATGAAGTATTTCCACTCAAAGCTGATGTCAAAAATCGTGTTGTGTTAGTCTAATTCAGATTAAACACCCATAAGTTACTTAAAGCTGCAGTCTGTAACTTTGAGGAGAGAGAGGACTTCGCACAAAAATGTGAAAAAAGCAACTTTCAGATCCCTCCCCCTCCCTCTCCACTGCACTCCTCAGACCCTCCCCTAGAAAGCTACCGTGCACGCGAAGACACGCGAACTGTTGCATGCAACTGCGGAGAGATTTTGCACGTTCACATTATGAAAGCAGCCAAGTTGCCAAGGCGAGACGTTTCTGTTGCGAACAGTCAACACTGCTGGCCAACAAACCGGCGCGTCGTTAGACCTGAAAATTTCGGGGCTAATATCCCTCCTTTTATTGAAGACAAGTGTTTGCCACTAACATGGCAATATCCCCTGCAGCCTCAATTTTATGTGTCCGTAAGGACGGAGCCCAATGCTATATCCCCGCTTCGCGCTAATCGCGCGGCGAGGGATAATAATTAGTCCTGGCAAATTCCTTCATTCACACGTTCTCCAATTCAAGAATAATCAAGCGGCAGTTGAAGACATGGCTTATCTCCCCCATGCAATCTAAAAGCGACAAAATAATAGGCTACATTCAGTACCGAAAAATAATTAGATTATAATTAGGTATATGCACCATCACTTAGTGATGGCATTTCATTACTCTTCAGCGAATGAAGGTAATTTCGACGACAAGAACATACCCGTTCTTGCGGCACGGTCGCTCAATTCGTATTAAAAAAATAGACATTTGTCCGATTGGAAAATGTAAACGGACGAAACCACTTACTAGTCTGAAATGCCGTCGCCGAGTGCAGGTGCATAGACATAATTATAATTAAATTAATTTAATCCTGAATGCAGCCCATTATTTTGTCACTTTTAGATCGCATGAGGAAAAGAAGCTGTGTCTTCGATTGCCACTTGATTATTCGTGAATTGAAAAATGTGTTAATAGCGGAAACCCATCTAGAATTAGCCAGGATTAATTATTTAAAAAAAAAAAAAAATCTGGGTTATTAGCCCCGGATTTTTCAAGTCCAACGACACGCCTGCCAACAAACGAGCAGAAATAAATCACGTCGACATGAAAAGTAATCTACAGCAGTATGTATTCATTAAAAACCCAGCACACACTTATTTCAAGAAGTTACCCGTTTTTTGAGTGCAGAAACTGTTGTGAATCCAGCTGTATGGCCAGTAACTCGTGTATGTCAGCATTTAGCAGTGAGAGCACAGAAACGTTGCACATATTTATGAGGACAACAACACAACTGATAAGACTGCCAGGTCACTTCATAAAGAGATTTTCTGCTGCTTTCTAATAAAACAACGCCAGTGACGTTAGCCCTAGCATCCTAAACAAGCTAACGTTAGTTCGACTGCAACATCACAGTAACATCACATGCACTGCGGAGTACTGTAACAATTACAAGACTCTGGCTATTCGAACAGCGACTGTGCTTGTAAGCGACGTTCACTTGCTTATTTGCAGAGCGAAAATGAATTGATGCTGGTTAGGGCTGGGGTTAGTTTGGTGATCATGTCAGCGACGCCAACTCGCTTATTTGCAAAGCGAAAATGAACCAACAAATAAAGCAGGGGTTTACCTGTCAAGGACAAAAGTGGCAAACTCTGCGTCAGTTTTAAATCCTTTCAGATCACGGAGTTCCTTCCACTTCAATAAATCGACTCCGATGTTCACTCTGGTTTTATCCTGGGTTTTGTTAAATTCTTTCTTTTGCGCTTTTTTTTTCTGGCTTCCTTTTTTACTAGTCTTAGCCATGTGTGCCTTTCTGGTAACTGAGTTATCGGTATTTTTTTCCTCGCTGATGGCTCTAAGCTCCTGAACCCGCTCTCGGAGATTTGAACTTGAATGAGTGCTGGCGTGAACTGAGGAGAAAGGGGGAGGGGGCTGTCTGCAGCGCGTGCATGTGCACTGTTTGACGGCTGTCAGACAACATCCTGGCTCTAATTGGTTCTTTTAGTCGGTCCGAACGATTCTTTTAAATTGCAGTAGGAGCATTAGGTGGGTTTAAATGAGCCTTTTTAAAATTACAGAGTACTAGTTATATGTAACACTGTCTGTACACAGTGACAGTTTTAGCAAAAATGACAAAAAGTTACTTCTCTAAAACTTCAGACTGCAGCTTTAACTAACTGCGTTAACGTCAGACGTGTTTCAATTCAGGGCGTTTTGTAATTGTTAATCAATTAAGGCTGATGTTAATCGCACTGATACGTGTGGCCAATGCGGAGTTTTTTTCTTGGCCACACTTACTCGCTGCGCCAGTTGATGACCATTCCAGTTTTTAGAAAGTACCACTTAAAATAACCTACGTTTGGCCACAATTACAATTGCGTCAAATGCGAATTTCGATCAATTTTTGTGCTTGGACGCATTTAAATAAGTATGAATAGTCAGTTCGATTAAGTTAAGTATTCGCTTCCCCAGCACGCATATACACACACAGCTGGTGAATTTAAAAAAAAAAAAAAAAGTTCCTTAACGTCAAATAGCGAAGGCTTTGAAGGTCTCATCATCGACAGTGCATAACATCATCAAAAGATACAGAGAAACTGGAAAAATCTGAAGGACATGGTCGAAGACCTTTACTGGATGCCCGTGATCTTCGGGCCCTCAGACGCCACTGCATCACTCACTGGCATTATTCTGTCATAGACATTGCTAAATGGGCCCAGGAATACTTCAAGAAACCACTGTGTGTAAACACAGTCCTCCATGCCACCCACAGATGCCACCTAAAACTCTATCATGCAAAAAGGAAGCCATTGCTGAGCATGACCCAGAAGCGCCGCCATATTCTGTGGGCCAAGGCTCATTTAAAATGGACTGTAGCAAACTGTCCTGTGGTTAGACGAGTCCAAATTTGACATTCTTGTTGGAAATCATGTGTGTCGTGTCCTTCGGGCTGAAGAGGAGAAAAACCACCCCTCCTGTTATCAGCATACAGTTCAAAAGCCAGCATCTCTGATGGTAATGAGGATGCATTAGTGCATATGGTGTGGGACACTTGCATGTTCTAAAAAGCACTTTGAATGCTGAAAGGTACATGAAGGTTTTAGAGCAACATATGCTCCCCTCCAGATGACATCTATTCCAGGGAAGGCCTTGTGTATTTCAGCAGGACAATGCAAAACGACATACTGCAGCTATTACAACAGCATGGCTTCGTAGTAGAAAAGTCAGTGTGTCCGGCCTGCGAGCAGTCTTGATCTTTCACAGATTGAGTACATTTGGCACAGAATTAAATGAAAAGTCCGTCAAAGGAGACCCAAAACTCTCCAGCAGCTGGAAGCCTGTATTAAACAAGTGTGGGATTAAATTCCAATGGCTAAACTCAAGAAACTTGTCTCCTAAATGCCCAGAAGCCTTCACTCTGTGTTAAAAAGAAGAGGGGATGCTACACCATGGTAAAAAGGACCCTATCCCAACTTTTTTGAGACCTGTAACAGCCATCAAATTTGAAATGAGCTCATTTTGTGGAAAAAATTTTAAAATGTCTTAGTTTCAACATCTGCTGTCATCTCTGTTCTATTGTGAATAAAATGTGATTTGAAAGTCATTGCATTTTGATTTTATTCACAATTTACACTTTGTCCCAACTATTCGCTGACTTTACATTCAGTGTGCATTTAGCCCATTGATTAGCATACTGAGTAGTGAGAGAGTCAATGACAAGACCGAGATTAAGCAAACCAAACACTATCCCTCATTTTATAAACTGGAATGCACACTGCTTATCAGAATTAGAATGACTGTTAATCTCCAATTAGACACATTAAAGACATATTATGCAATGCAAAATCAAATACTTTTTCCCTCTCCCAGAACAAGTCATTCTGGGGCGGCACTGTGGTGCTGAGGGTAGTGCTCTTTGGGAAAGAAGGTAGAGTTTAAAACAGGCCAGGGGCCATTTTTTGTAGAGTTTGCATGTTCCCCTCGTCTTTGCGTAGGTTCTCAACCAGTAATCCTGTTTCTTTCCACAGTCCATGGGCGTACATACCAGGCTAACTGGAGGCTCTAACTTGCTAATGGGTGGGCGTGAATATTGTGAGAGATCCCTCCAATGGATTGGTGGACTGTCTGTGGAACTTTCCTGCCTGACGCCCATTGTATAGTGGGGTCAGCTCCAGGGACCCTGACCAGGAATTAACAGTGTAGATACAGCATGGATTGATAAAATTTTGGTGCACTGTGCCACTTCATGCACATTGAGATTGTTAAAGACCCGCCAGAGATCGTTGAGAGTCTACACTCCCCATGTAACCAGAAGCCAGCTGACACAGCTGTCAAAGTACAAACGCCTTTAGAAGGGCTGTTTCCTCTCTCTGATGTAAAAATCATTATTTCATAATGGCAGCAAGTGTGTTTGGAAAGCAGCCCTTATAAACTGCAAGAGGCAGCAAAGAAGCTGGATTTCCGAGCCTCGTAAATTTTGCAGGGTATTGGGCCCGGCTCAGATGGCAAATGTTCCGGAACAGCTTGTGCCGTTACTGCAAATCGCATCCACACTCCCCCCAATCTTCGTCAAAAGATTTCTGAATCCTCACATCCCTGAAGTTAGAAACCAAAACAGAGGGCAAATGAAATATGAAAATTAATATTACGCCATTTCCAGACATGGAAAGTCTTAATGACTAAGCCTCTAAGTGCATACTGTATGACCCCATTTCCAGAAAACCTGGGACACTGTGTCAAATGTAAATTAAAACAGAATGCAGTGATTTGCAAATCACTTCAACCTTAAATTTTATTGAAAATAGTACCTCCTCGTTATGAATTTGATGTCAGCAACATTTTTCAAAAAAGCTGGGACAGCGGCAACAACAGACTACATGAAAGAAATGCACCTGGTGGAACATCTCTCAGCGAGGTTAACTGGCAACAGATCAGTAACAGAACTGGGTATAAAAATAATTCAGAAGGAAAGATAGTGAGGGCGTCACCACTCTGTGAAAGACTGCATGGGAGAATAGTTCAAATATTTAAGAATAACAAAATTGCAAAGAATCTGGGGATTTTTCCCTCTATGATACATTATATAATTCAAAGATTCTGCGAATCCCAGGAAATCTCAATATGCAAAGGAAATTGCCAAAAACAAATATTGAATGGCTATTCGTTTCAAGCCCACGGCGGCACAGCATTTAAAAAAGTCAGGTTTCTGTAGTGGGAATCACTGCATGGGCTCAGGAACACATCTGTAAACTATTATTAGTGAACAGAGTAAGTCACAGCATTGACAAATGCAAGTTAAAACTTTATCATGGAAACATTATACCATATCTGAACAAAATCCAGAAACTCTGATGCCTTCTCAGGGCCCAAGCTCATTAAAGATGGACAGAGGCTAAGTAGAAAACTGTCCTGTTGTCTGATGAGTCAGATTGTGAAATTATTTTTAGATTTCATGGACGATCCATCCTCCAGGCTAAAGAGCAGAGGGACCACCTGGCTCATTATTAGCACACAGTTTGACAGCCAGCATCCAAAATAGCGTGGGGGTGCACTAGTGCATATGGCATGGGTAACTTTTGCATTTGTGAAGACACCATTAATGCAGAACAATATATACAAGTTTTGGAACAATATATACTGCCATCTAGATGTCTCTTTCAAGGAATGCCTTGCTCATTCCTGCAAGACGATTCCAAACATCATATTCTGCTCATATTACAATGACATGGCTTTGTTGTTAACAGTGTGGTTGCTAAACTGGCCTGCCTGCAGTCTACACCTGTCACGCACTGAGAATATTTGGTGCATTATGAAACAAGAAATATAGCACAGGAGGCCATAAAGTGTTGACAGCTGAAATACTGCATCAAGAAAGAATGGGAAAATATTTTGCTTTCAAAATGACAGAATTTGGTCTCCTCGGTTCCCAAAACTAAGTAAGAGTTGTTAGAAGAGTTGATGCAACACAGTGATTAACAACCCCCTGTTCCGACTTTTCAAAAAGATGTTGCTGGCATCAAAATCAATATGAGCATGCACTTTTTCAAAAACAATTACATTTCTCAGTTCCAACATCTGATATATTGACCTTGGGCTATTTTCAGTTGAATATAGTTTAAATGATTTGCAAATAATTGCATCCTGTATTTATCTATATTTTACACAGCATCCCAACTTTTTTGGAAAAATGGTCGTATGTCCCACTTATACTACATAATATCCAGTATACTACATTTTATTTGTTGCTCTCTTCTTGAGATAATGTCCCATTTTGATTCTATTTCAAAATTGATGTCAAGGTGAAACTTTCAACAAGGTTACTCCTCAAGGTTTGGCTATGCCAAAGAGAAAAGTATTTGTATGGGCATGAATATGCACTATTTAAATAGGCTCCATTCTGCAGACTAAATATACATAATACATATTGACATCCTCTCAGACGGATTGATGTAGATGATTGACAGATTTGAAATTACAGTTCAGAGCTACCGAAGAAAAAGTGTCCAAGGATAGGAGATTGTTTCCCACTTTTATGAATGTCATTGCCTGCATGTCATTGCCTTTTAGGGGAAAAAATAATAAGAATAGTTCTTACTGCACATTCAGTGGAGAACAGGACAAGAACATTTGAAATACATGAAGGGCTATTAAAGGCACAGATTGGATTCATTTTATCTATGCCTCCAGTAGCCCTTTGCATTGTTTATTAATTAATTTGTTGTTGATTTATTAAATATAACCACAAAAGCTTATTTGCAAACACATGACCCCGATACTGTGTAATTTTCAGAGCGAGGGCAGGAAATGATGAATTGTGAATTACATGTAGCAGATATCAAACAAAAGTAGACCAGTGAGTTGGACGTGATCCATATCTGACCAAGGAAAGTGAATTCCTTGGTGAAAGTCCTTCAACACTGTGGCACTGAACTACTGAAGGCCCAGTGCCCCAAGTGGAAATGTGGGCTTTATGGGATTTACATAAGTCAGTAAATTTCAGAATTTTCTAAAATATACTTAGTAAAACATATCTTTGCTCTTTTTAATCTACATGCTGCCCCTAGGTCAGATTACCATGGCATCAGTTTCCACTCATATGCAGATGGCACACAAATATACTTACAAACATCTCCTGACGCACAGCTTGCAATAACCCAGGCCACCAAATGCATAAATGAAATACAATTATAGATGACCTATAACTCCCTTCAACTTAACACCAGCAAAACAGTTGAAATTCTCACTGGTACTCCTCAGCAAAAGAAAAGGGTAGGTATCTCCCACATCACCATCTGTGGCCACTCCATCCCCCTCTCCTCACTTTTCACTAACCTTGGTGTCACATTGGACTCATCACTTTCCCTTAATGCACACATCAAATCCATCCACCAACCTTCATTCTTCCACTTTTCCAAATTTCGACCCTCATTGTCCAAATCTGATGCAGTAAAACTGGTCCATTCCTTCATTAGTTCACGTATTGATTACTGTAACTCCCTTCATGCCGGCCTCCAAGCCAAATCCATCCAAACATTAAAATATGTCCGAAACAGCACTGCCGGGATTCTCACCAAAACCCACAAATCGGAGCACATCACTCCAGTCCTTCGCTCCCTTCAGTGGTTCCCTGTTAACAACTGGATCACCGACAAACCTCTCCTGATAGTTCATAAAGCCATTCACCACAATGCTTCAACCTACCTCCAAGAACTCCTCACCCCCAATCCTCCCCCCGGCCACTAAGATCAAGTTCCTCCAACCTCCTTGCTGTGCTACGGACTAAACTGGCCAGTATGGGTGACAGAGCCTTTTCTGTGCTGGGGCCCCAACTGTAGAATCAGCTCCCAGGACCGCTCAGGGCCACTGACTCTCTGCACACTTTCGAGACAAACCTCAAAATGCACCTGTTCATTTTAGCTTTTCCACAGTAACTGGTTCTCTATTTATTTATTTATTTATTATTATGATTATAACTGTATTTCTTTGTCTTTTAGTTTTATCCTGTAAAACAACTTGAGATGTCCATGGATTTTAAAGTGTGCCATACAAATTAAATTAATAATAATAATTATTATTATTATTAATATCATTATCATTATTCATATAAAAATGATCACAAAGAATCCTTCTGTGGCATATTCTTGATAACCAAGTTGTTGTTCCAGTCAAAACATCAAATTATAGCCTTGATCACAACATATAAACCACGGTGTTCGCTCATACACTGTATATTTATTGCAACTCATGGCCTCTCCATAATATATGCCCTGGTACGCGCTTCAGGATCACAATAATCTCAAAACTAGGCTTCAAAAAATTTTTATGCAAGTAGGCTTAAAGAAAAACTGTTTGTTTTTTTTTAAATTTGCCATTTATTTTTATAAGATTTTCTGAGGCTAACCGGCAAACACAAGACAAATTGCACTATAGCGATACTTCCTGTGGACATTGAAGTCACATTCCGGCATGCATATTGGCGTGGTTGGCAAGAACATATGTAAATGAATACAACGATTCATATACAACTGATTTAATTTGATATTGATGGAGGTTGAATACTAAATTCTTTCCAATATTAATATCTGAAGTGTCACTTAAATACTCACTATTGAAAAGCATAAGAAACCGATCAAATTGGTGTACCCAACACAAAATGAAATGCACTTGCTATGACAGAATAATAAAATGTGACAACTTAGCGAAATGTTATGTTGGAATTGATGGAAAATAACTTGCGACTTACCTGACAAAGTGGATACTACAAACATGCGAGTGGGTCAACGGCACCTAGTTCTTGCGCCTAATTGCGATAATTCTCGCAATATTTTCAGTTTACGATCAGGAAAACGTAGGAAAAGTATTCCTGAGCTCTTCGCAAAGCGATTGGTGCAGTTAATAATGCTGCAACTGACTGGCATTATAACGAAAAGCAGAAGACAACTTTACTACCCCTATAAAATCAATGGTCATGCAGTGCCTTTTTGCCAACCATGGTAGTCAACAAACCCATGTGACCTGGGGCCTATTACAGAAAAGTAGGATCCTGAGATCCTGGATCAACATCAAAGTGAGGATTGCCATATTCCAAACAGTGCGTCGCTGGCTTAATTGATTGCAGAAAGCCAACAGCGGGTGGAGGAGAATCGGCTAAGTGAATCCCAACTGCTGCTGACCCTGCTGAGTGCGTTCACACGGCTACCTAAAACAGACCCAAAGATTGATCACAGAATCGCTGATCATCACCATGGACACGCAGTTGCTGCATCAGATGCATATGCCAGCTACTACTCAAAGACTGCATTCAGACAAAGAGACAATGTTATCTCTGAAATGCCTCTGCTTGCTACTCCTTCAGTTTCTGTCTGAATGGTGCAAGGCTTTGTGGGGAGTATTAAAGTGAGATAAACTAAAGTGAAAGTAAACTTGGGGGGTGTTTCAGCACCATTGAAAAGTGGCTAATGCTAAACGGGATAAGCCGTCATTGCCAGACAGAATTAAGATATAACATTGAGACAAGAAAACAGGCAGATGTGATTGTACATAAAATGCACTCGTGAACTGCCAAGGAAAGTGCTTACAAATTTTTACAAGCATATTTTTTCAGATGTACGTTACCACATTTGCTACAAGCCCTTTTTTGTCCGGTACAATCTGAAATAATAGTCTGATCTAGAAGACATTTTCTTTTTTTTCTTTACTTTCTGTTCATTTCTGATGGAGGCACACTCAAATTAAAAAGTAAAATGTTAACATCAGAAAATAACATCAAGGAGCCTCCTGAAAATGTTTGATTCCAGTACTGCGAAGCGAGTGACATTACACATGTATCCAGCGCTTAGGCATCGACTCTAAGTATCCCGTCACAGTCTGAATGAAGACGGAGAAAAGTAGTGGCAGAAAGTGGCAGTGCTGTATGAAGGGGGTTACCGCAGCAATTTTAGACCGCGCTGAAACACGGTAATCCTCTTCATGCAGCACTGCTCGTCTTCCACTCAGATGGAAGTCTCTTCTTGGGGAATAAGGACAAATCTGATAATGACAGATTCTAAATATGGTAAAAATGTGACATGGAAGGGGGACTGATTGAATTGTAATGGTCACTGTCACACGGATACTTGAATATGATGATCGAATATTGGCTATTTTACTGACATCAATGGTCACAAATTTTTAAGACAATTACTCTGGGCCTACTTGAATTGAGATAGCAATGTGTAGGGGACAATTTAGAATGACTGTTAAGGACATTGATTTTCAATTTTGGTGACTGCTGAATGTGGTGAAATTGGCTGGAGGCAGGAGCTAAGCTAGTTCGTAAGCCGGCTAGCTCCAAGTAACTAGTGCCATGGCTAAGGTATCACGCTCTGTGCAATCAAAATGGAGCTTGAGATCAGGCTAATCCCATGCTGATCCTGGGCTAATTCCTTATCCCGCCTTTGTGCAATAGGGCCCAGGTTTGCTATAAACCCATCTGAGTCTGTTTTTCTGGGCTGTGTTCTGATCTCTTGTTCATGTACGCAGCAGAATTAACTTTTCACAGCGGTTGTGTATTTATTTTGAATGTTTTACAGTTGTATTAGCCTGCTATGTTGGCCTTTACTTTTGTGGGGTTAAAGTTGAGGAATATTAGGAAAAGCAGTTCTCGGTCAGGTGGGGAGATGCTAGGTAAGATGACTGATTGGCTATTTCAAATGTAAGTTCCGTGGTTTACGATAATAATACGCTTTATTTATGCCTAATTTATCATGCATGAGCTCAAAATGTCATTTCAAATCCAGCGCAGTGCTGAATTAAATTGACATTTGAAAATGGCATTGATAGGTAACTATAAATATTAGATGAGTTTATTTAGCCATCAGTTAATGTATATTCTGTCATACTATCACTTCACTGGAGCATGGTGTAACCAAACTCAGCCCTAACGTATTACAGTGGAAACTAAGAGGTATAGAAATAAATTATCAACGACATAAATCAGTAACCAAATGGACCAGCGCATCAGAGACTCACTCACTGGAGGCTTTAAGAAGCAAAAGTAAGGAAAACGCATACGAAAAAAGGTAAGATTAAAATAATACAAGTGAATTGACTTAGAAATGAAAAAAGAAATGAAATTGACAAGCAAAATCACCACCAATGTATCGTACCCCTTTTCCATAAAAAAAGAGAGAAGTAAATAAAATACAATAGGCTTACTCAGTGTGCTTAACACTATAAAAGTGTTAACTCCAATTACGGACTACCTAGTTTTTGGGCCCGTTGACAGTATAAATTTACCCTGTAATGAATTTTATCCTGTAACTAAAATGCCTAATTTTAACTCACTCACTACTCTTTCTTGTTGAGCTAAAGTACTTTTAAACCTCAATGTATATGTCAACCCAACATTTTTTTACAAGGAAGAGCAACACCTTTTAACCCTTTGAAAATATAGTATGAAACACCAGACGCGTGTTCAACAGCATGAGTACTCGCGAGTGCTCGGTTCTGAATGGAATTTCGTTCACGGGTACTCGCGAAAACACGCGTGACCACTTTCGAGCAGTTACGCCAAGCGAGTACACTCGATCAAAGATGGCGGCGCAGGTAGAAAATCTTGTGCCACTGCAGCTGACAACTGTTGATAAATCGAAGACTTTCACCATTTACCTTCTCCCAAGCGCGCTGTCAAGATGCGTGAATGGTAAGGATTCAAGTTTAAACCCTTTATTGTAATATTTTTCGAGCAAACAGTGATTTCTTCTTCGAAATTGTCTCTAAACCGACGCAAGCTTGGATTAGATGAAGCTAAATCACTCACTATGAATGCCTGTAGTTTATCAGCCGCCATCTTGGAAAATACTCTCGATCTAACTTTCCGTTCAGGAGCCACCCGCGTAGCTACTACTCATGCTGTTGAACACGCTACAGGACTGCGTTCCATTCCGAAAAAATGCTTGCTTCATCGTGTTCACTCGCCCTCCAATCGAGGGGGGAATCCCCAAGAAATTCCGGATGTAAGATGGCTGCCACTTGTAGGGTCGTTCCAGTCCAGTTTTGCAGAGGGAAGGGCGCATTTTCATTGGCTCAAGCCCTCAATTATCCTCCCTCAAACGAAGCCAACAACGAACATCCCTCCTAGCTTTGATATTGCCCAGAATGCTTTGCTTTCTCCCTTAAAAATGTAAAAATTTTGTACGAGTACTGTTTAATTTTTGACGGAGTTATATGCAAATAGCGAAGTTTGGGGGTGAGGGGCATCGGCTTCACATTATTTTTAAGCCTTTGACTTTACGTTCATTTTTGCTGTACAGCATATGCGAGGAGCCGAGGACTGTTGCGGAGCTAAAAGCTGCTTTCACACTGGACACAAAACAAATTTTTCGCGCGAGAGATTACATTCATAGTTAATGCAAAGACGCGAATGCACGCGAAACACGTGTATTCGCGTCTTTACATTGACTTTGAATGCAATATGTCGCGCGAAAAATTGGTTCCGCGTCTGGGGTGAAAGCAGCTTTATTTTCGCCATACAACAGTCACAAGCGCCACAGCGATCAAACGAGCACACCGTCCTCTACCTGTCATAAACATGCATTATGCTTCCGCGTGAACTGTAAAAGGTAAAACGTACAGACAACTAACTCAGTCGGCTCCATGGTAACACAACCGTTGACAAACGTCGAAGTGCGGAAGAAACGCAGCGAGGGTTTTTCCAAACATATTTCCCACAACCCTCCCCCGAAGTCCCCTCTATTGCCTCCCTTGCTCGGGAAGGGCTTACTCGCCTGCTACGTCATTCGGAGGGCTCACTCGAGTGGAGGGAAGAAGTGAAGGGAGTATCTTATTTCGGATTGGAACGCAGCCCCCCTTTCCCATACCTCTCGCACAGTATGAATTCTTAGTGTCAGTTTTCAGTTTAAAAAAATAAACTTCAACAACAAAAAAAAAATCTTCAATTATAAACAGTATTGTTCTTTTCTTTACAATTCAGTGAAAAGACTGAAATTGTTCAGTCTATGAGACGTATCCTCCAGTGTTCTTGTACTGATCGGGCCTACCGCGATTCAGATGCATGCAATAAGTCCAAATCTTTTAGGATTGTCCATCCATTTGCTTGGCTCGCCACCACTGCTGGATTCTACAGTACCACTTCCATTGTAGCACCAGAAAACCAGCAGAAGAAGTCCACTTTGCTCCCAAGTCTTGTATCCACTTCAACAGAACACAGAAGAACACGCAAGGGAAAGAAGACCCAGCCAGAAAAAAACGTCATTCACACGCATATCATCCTAGCTTGTGAAAGAAACAAGGCTCTCGCACTCCAGATCTCCGCGTTTCCTACGAACTCCACAGCGCACTGGAACTGGATTTTAGATCGATGTGTCACGAACAGCGATTTCTCACTTTCAAAAGCTTTTATCTTCAACAATTGCGGGAAATATCACAGATTTCGCCGATTAATCACCGTGTTTCACCGTTTTCTCTCTTAGCAATCTAATGCGCGTCTGGCTATGTTTTCATTCCCCAGAAGAGAGAGAAAGAAAGTTCTGGACTCAGCATAGCTAGCAACTCACGCAGTCCACAGGGCTCTGATTGGCGGCTGAGGTATAGTTTCGCGAGACTATCATCTGAAACCACGGACTTCAGTATTATTCCATTCTAATGTCACCTGAAACTTTACAAATGTGTCACCATAAACAAAATCACTTACATTAAATTACCAAGACAAATGTTAAAATCTGCACCCTGCATTCTCTTATACCTTAATACACCATTTTGCTTGTAATCAACTCCTAATTTATCTCCTTTATGGAAAATATTAATTTTACAATTAACAATTACAATTAACACACTTTTTTATTTGTTAACCCTTTTTGTTACTGCAGTCTCATATTAAGGTTTAGGAACAGGGGTTACAATGGCAATAAAGCATATTTTCAAAATAATAATTATCTTTAATTGCAAAGACCCTCTGGACACCAAACCAAAAGAGGCTTGCCTCAAAAGTACAATATTAGGGCTGCCGGGTGGCTCACACGGTTAAGGCACTGCGCTGCAGTGCAGAGGTGATCACTACGTCGCGGGTTCGAGCCTCGGCGTACCCACCGGCAGGGGTCGGCAGCTTTTTCAGAGTAGCGCACAACTGGCGATCGCGCTACAGGGTTACAAATTGGGAAGGGACTGCCGGATTTGGGTCTTCGATAACAGCTTTGTTCGTTGCTCCAGCGCCTCCTGTTGGCCAGACGGGCGCTCGTCAGGAAGATTCCGGGTTGGTTCATGTCCGGGTATCCTCCGCCCTCGCTCTGAACTTGCGAAGATTCAACCAGCGAGTGTATAAGAATCAGTGGCTGACAGGCACGTGCTTCGGAGGAGAGCCGTGAACTGTCTTCACTATCCTGAGTTGGCAGCAAGGGGTCGCATACGAGCAAGCCTTGTACATAGTTCCCCAATTGGGCATTCCAAATTCGGGTGGGATTGGAGATGCCAAATTTAAAAAAAAAAAAAAAAAAAAAAAAAAAGTACAATATTACCCAATCTCTTAGGTAACAGATATTGATACTGTTGTTTTTACAAGAATTAGCATATACCAAGAACCCCCAAGAAGTGTAATTTTATCCATAATTGCCGTTTGACATCAGGGAAATTTCTACAACCTGATTGCAAGCAGCCATTCTTATTCATTTATTTATTTTAATATTTTATGTATATTGTTGAAACTAAATATCGACTTCTGGATTTAGATTACAACTCGGTGGTTTATGGTAAAGGTGTACTTCCCTAGTTTTAAAAAAAGCATTAAACCACATTCTTGGCCCTTACAGTCTCTGAGGTACTGGGTTTTCTGTGATAGAAGCTAAAATCCTTTTCTATTTTTTGATAAACTGCTCTAAAATTTTGATGGTCAAAGATTTCAACAAACTTTATTTTTTAAAATATTTTGAGGATATACAGTGGGGAAAATAAGTATTTGACCCCTCGCTGATTTTGCAGGTTTGCCCACTTAGAAAGAATGCAACGATCTATAATTTTAATCGTATATACATCCTAACAGTGAGAGATTTAATCACAGAGAAAATTCCCGAAAATCACATCATATGAATTTATAAAAATTGATAACCATCTGATGAGGAAAAATAAGTATTTGACCCCCTACCAAACAGCAAGTATTCTGGGTCCCACAAGCCAGTTAGTCTTTCTTTAAGACGCATCCCCAATCCCAACTAATTATTTACATCAAATACACCTGCCTCACCTCATTACCTGTATAAAAGACACCTGTCCACTCCCAAACCACCAGATTCCAACATCTCCACCATGGGCAAGACCAAAGAGCTGTCTAAGGACATCAGGGACAAGATTATTGACCTACACAAGGCTGGGATGGGCTACAAGAGAATGGGAAAGCAACTTTGAGAGAAAAGATCAACTGTCAGTGCAGTTATCAGGAAATGGAAGAAGCACCACACTGCTGCCAACCTCCCTCAGTCTGGGCCTCCATGCAAGGTCTCGCCTCGTGAGATGTCCCTGATCATGCAAACGGTGAGGAATCACAAGGGGGGAACTAGTTAATGAACTGAAGGCAGCTGGGACCACAGTTACAAAAGAAACAGTTGGTAACACACTACGCGGTCATGGATTGAAATCCTGCAGCGCATACAAGGTCCCCCTGCTCAAGAAGGCACATGTACAGGCCCGCCTAAAGTTCGCCATTGACCACCTGGATGACTCAGAAGAGGCCTGGAAGAAGGTGATGTGGTCAGATGAGACCAAAATAGAACTTTTTGGGCTCAACTGAACTCACCGTTCTTGAACTCAAGAACACAGAGTACAACCCAAAGAACACCATCCCCACCGTCAAGCACAGTGGTGCTTTTCAGCCCAGGGGACGGCACAACTCCATGGCATTGAGGGGAGGATGGACCGGGCCATATACCGTGGAATTCTGGACCAACAGCTCCTTCCCTCAGTGAGAGAACTGAACATGGGCCGCGGATGGGTGTTTCAGCACGACAACTACCCTAAGCACACCGCCCAAGCAATAAAAGAGTGGCTGAAGAAGAAGTACATCAAGGGTCTGGAGTGGCTTAGCCAGTCTCCAGACCTGAATCCAATTGAAAATCTTTAGAGGGAGCTTAAAATTCGGGTTGCAAGGCGACAGCCTCGGGACCTGAATGATTTGGAGGCTGTCTGCAGGGAGGAGTGGGCCAACATCACTGCCAAAATGTGCACAAACCTTGTCAACAACTATAAAAATTGTTTGACATCTGTGCTGGCCAATAATGGCTTTTCTACAAAATATTAACATGCTGTTTGTCCAGGGGGTCAAATACTTATTTTTCCTCATCAGATGGTTATCAATTTTCATAAATTCATATGATGTGATTTTCCGCAATTTTCTTTGTGATTCTGTCTCTCACTGTTAGAATGTATATACGATTAAAATTGTAGATCGTTGCATTCTTTCTAAGTGGGCAAACCTGCAAAATCAGCGAGAGGTCAAATACTTATTTTCCCCACTGTATATGTACTTGAATGGTATCATCTCCACCACATCTGCTGCTCTTCCTCAACAAATCTCCAAAATTTATTTTTGATTTTTACACATTTTCTGTATATCAGTGGATGGAAATAAGCATTGGAACCAGGACTTACGTAGAAAGTAGCGGTTTAGTGGTAAAGTTGCAGTTCTCAACTTTTAAAAAACTTTTTTTTATACCATGTTTGCCATTTATTTTTCATGAGAGGCAGAGCATTTTCTAACAGAAATCAAGATGGTCAGAATTTCAAGCATTTTCCCCTTAGGCTGTGAGAGATTAAAACTTTTGAACTGCAGATCAGAAAACATGATTACTTGCCCTAAAATTCCAAGAAACCAAAGTTTATATGGTAAGTATATGCTAATTGTTTGCAAAATCAATCTGATATTGAATGCATTTTAACAGCCAATTTAAAACACTAGTAACAGTCTAGTAACAACCTCAAATGTGACTGTTTGCCGAACTGCTTGAGCATCCTAGTGATGAAAGTATTTAAACTGCCAGTAAATAATATGTGAGTGGTTTTTCCAAAAATCTGCCTCATATTCTTTCTGCACATACATTAATCCGTCTTGGGGACTGTTGCTTATTAGCATCCACAGGGCACTTAAGATACCGAACAGTGACACAGTGAATTTACTTCTTTTTTCAAATGTTGATGGTATGTTAAAGTGCAGTTGCATTCATTGGAGGATGTCAGTGGCTAGCTAACTAACATAGCAATAAACAAAATTAATATGGGCAATCACAATGGTAATGTTCACAAACTTAAACCATTACATTACATTACAGTACAGGTTCTTAGCAGACGCTCTTATCCAGAGCGACGTACAAAAGTGCATAAGAACCATTACTGACTATCTCATTAGTGACCCAACATATCACACCAGTAGCAGTCTGTCAGCGGAAACAAAGGCCTTTGGAAACCTCACTTTTCAATACTTAATGACCCATACCTCTCGCAGTTTACTTTTCCCAAATAGCAACAGTTGCTCAGACTAATTGGTTGAACAACAGTCAAATGTATACATTGCACCACAAAATTATTTGGCATTTTCTTCAGCACATAAATGACAGTAAAATATCAATAGGTCTTTATAAATTCTGCGCTAATGTAGCTTGTGAAATGGTGCAGCTTTGCGGAAATTAGTTTGCAAGGCTCATTAATAAATTAGCCACAATAGCCATGATGATCACTTGTAGAGTAACCGTTAGTCTTTGACAATAATACTTCATGTGGTTGCATTTTGTTCAATGTGGCTTTTAGTTTTAGAATTCATACTGCATTCAACAAAATAGAATGCCGTGGTTTTGGCTCTTTTAAAATGCGAACAGCTCAAGCACTTTGGTAGACCCCCGCTAACGTTCTTTGCATTGAATCTGTTCAATCTAGGGTTGCATATTGCCAGCCTTTTCCTGACAGTCGAATGTCTGTTTTGTAATAATACGGCATATTTCAGATATTACTGAGTTAGTGAGTTATACTTGTGCCTTATAAGGTGTGGAAAGCGTTTATACAAACTTGCAAACTCGTATGTGGTAACTGCTAGATTTTCATTGCAGGGTGAATGTTCTGACTGTTTAATAAGCAGTTCGTTTAATAAGCATGTGTACTGACTTGTGGGACTCCAAAGAAAAACTGACAAAATTCTCAACTTTAGTTGATTTGTGTTCAAAATATGATTGTTTTATGATTTGACAGTGTGCAGTTTTGAGGGCTGAGACAGCATGGGGAGCCACTTGGAGAGCTCTTATCTGGCTCATAAAGAGTAGATAATTTTGAATTTCAGACTCAGATGAAGTACACTTGAGGTCAAGGAGTTTATGAACCCAGAAATGTATTGTTTTAAAGGACCAGTATATGAGATCTAGAGCCATGAAGTCATGAGATTATAGATTGCAACCAACTGATCATTACCTTTCTCAGAGAATCTAGAGTGGCTGCAACACTTGCAAAAATGCGAAAGGCAAGCTCTTGTGTCAGTGCTTTATTTAATTAATTTTTTCCCATTCTGAGCTACTGTTGAAACATGGCAGTGCTAAATGGCGAGCTCCGTGGAAAAGAACCCGGTCGCTCTGTTGATATAAAGGGCTCATTCTGGATAAAAGAAAACACTATGATTCTTGTTTTCAGGAAATAATTCACTGATGAAAGTGTCCTTTTGAATATTGTATTCCATTCCTGCCAGTTATTCAGCCAGATTGTCTGACTAAATCTTACACACTGGTCCTTTAACTCCCAGACATTTTTCAATTCTCAGTATTTTCTTTTACAATTTCAATGCTGAATTTTCATGAAGATTTTTTATTTTTGCAGGCTTTGCTCCACTAAAATCATGAAGATAAACCAAAATATGATGTAATTATAAGTTCTACTAGTATCTTGTCTCAATTGAGCAATTTCCCCCTATCTATGAAGCTCAAATCTTGAATTATAAAGCTTTAAATAGGGAAACACATAAATAGCAAGATTTGGCTTCTGTATTAAGGGGTTAAAAAGTGGTCACTCTACCAATGCAGGACTCTACTCCTCCAGATAGAGACTGAGGTTTCTGTTCCATTTCTGTCGGTGCTTCTCTGTCAGTTTTTAAAACTCCCCCCTTTATCTCCCACTATTTTTGGGACTCAAAAGTTGCCATTGTTTTTTCTCCATATGAATAACTAGACCAGCTCTAAATCACACACACCACAGGAAATCCTGAGCTGTTCTAGCTATTCTGACTAATTTTAACATTGGAGTAGTCGCCCTCCATCCTGACAACTCACTCAACTGAGATGTCATAAGCAAAGAGGCTGTAAGATGCATTATTATCAGTGTAGCTGCAAAAATATGGTGCATTATGTGAATACACTTGATATCAGTTTATGTGCTGAAGACAAGCATACGTTAAAAAGCCAGCATAATTCTTTCAAAATATTAATTTTAAGTACGTTAATCTCTATCAATAAATGGTATTAGACTGGATGGTTTCGAGAGATCAGGCATAATCTAAGCCTGTGCCTTGTTAAGTGTCTGATGTGTCATTTCCTGGCTCAGTTTTCTGAATTGTGAACATTAGGCAAAACGGAATTGCCCGCGATAAGCAGGGACGTATTATTCACAAGACATACAGAATAGCAAAACTGTAATTTCACTATTTTATAATGTTCCCATTAAAATGTATAACGCTTTGCTTGACTAGCCCCACCAGAAACAAGTAATGTCCGAACAATTGGTTCTGCCAAATTTCAATTACATTTTAATAATATAAATCCAAAGCTTGCAAAAGTGAGAATGACTGACTGAAAAGGTAGCCCTCATTTATACTGTAACTGAAATCTTCATCAATCCGAAATTGTTTTTCAATTTACATTGTTTAATAAGACCTTACTGTGCTGTCATGTATTAATTGTGAATTCCGCATCAAAATGCCTAAGATGGACAAAAATTGTAGAATTACGCAATCACAGTACACATAGTCTGGTCTACCAATTTGTTGTGAGCTGGGTAATGTCCCGGCTACTGGGCCTAATGCTCCTATATGACATAAAATGCTAAAATAACATTCTTGGTTAGGGGGGCATTTGCCTTTCGCTGACGGGTAATGTGTGTGTCAGCAGAACCTTTGGGAAAGTAAGAGGCCATGGTTCACATCTAGGATTTCAGAATATAGATATTTCAAATGAGCTTCAAATAACGAGGCAATAAATGACAAACAAGCAGACGGCACATAAAAATAAGCCTGAAATGAAACAAGATGATTATTCACCCAATGAAAGAAGTGATGTGTGCTTTTTCTAAGATTATGAAGAGTATACAGTATGCCTCACTTGTGTTTCACTGTCCTATCACAGAGTGCTCATCAATTATAGAAACTCTTTCAGTCAAAACAAAGCTATTATCGGCAATCCTAAGTCTCAAGTACAGCAAGTAATTTCTTCTTCAAATCATTATTATGTTTACTAATTTACATTGCAGTTAAATGCTACTACAATTGTTGACATAAACTTCTACCCACGGAATATTTTAGACCATACAAAAGGAATTTCTTCCCAAGAAGGTCATTTTGCAAGTCAACATTAGAGAAGCTGCTAATGCATGTTTCATTTTGATGAAGTGACTGGTTTGAATAGAATTAATGTCATGCAGGGAAGCAGAGGTTCTGACAGGGTAAGACTAGACTAAGCCTGCACTTTTGAGTTTTCTTCCATTTTCTCACTCGGTATTACTTGGTAGGAGGCGGGGAGGTGGGGGCAGGGGTGGGTTCATGGTAGAACAGTGCAGCATCAATTTAACTCCCTTCTCTGAACTGCTTTGATTCCAGCCCATCATGCACACATCAGCCATCTTTGTGAGTGGCTAGATTTCAATAACAATCGTAATGCTTCACTAGCCACCATACATTTTTCTATTCTATGCTCTCCTCATATGACCTGAATCACTCGCTTGCTCCTTGGTTCATCTTGATCATGCAATGAGAATGTATATATGCCAAAATGATCCATTTGTAATCGTTTCTAAGTGGAAACTGCTCTGAACTGTCTGACCAAAACACTGTCCCTCCTCTCCTACCCAAAAAGATAAAGGGGTAGGAGAGAGGTTCTCATTACTGATAGTGCTTTTAGGAAAGATATTGGTCAGCTCACTGCCCCCTCTGTTTGTATGTATGTTTGTATGTCTGTCATCAACTGGCTGCTCGAAATTAGATTTTAAGCTTTTACGTCTGACGACCTAAGTAATATCGCGATTGCGCAGACCCAGATTGAAACACGTGTGTACATAATTTTCACTCGGGCCTGTAGGCCACTAGTCTAAGTTTTGGTATCGGTGGTTATAATCTTTCTTTGTTAACCTCAGCTTTGTGCTTTTAATGCCGTGAGGGCTTTCAATTCAAAGGCGTTCAAAGCATCAAGTTATCGTATTTCCCTTCATAAAATGACCGATCGCGTGCTGAATGTTCCTCTGAGGAAGCTACCCCTGATCCAGGATCAGGAAGACTGCAGGATATCTCCCCCTGCAGCACCAGGAGGTGCCCCAACGGCTTAATGGGAGACATTTGAAGTTTTACACTGATTGGTTAGACACTTTGAAAGACTGCACGATTATGCATGCGCTTACTCGGATAGACACTAGGGAAATTGTAATTGAGATTTATGTTAGTATGTGTATTCTTGTTGGTTGTAATAAGGCCAGAGCGGAATTCTGGCAGAAAATTGCTGACCGTGTAAATGTGTAAGTCCTCTGATGAAGGACTAGTGAAAATCACTTTAGCTTCTCGGCCAAATGAAACAAAGTGAAATTAAATAAACTGAATATTATCTGACTGATAAATACCAATAGTAAACGCTGTTTAACTAATTTCTTTGTTTTTGGTTTTAAATATTTTTTCCATTGCTTTTCTTTTATAAAGCATGATTTTAATAAAATTGTATTCCACCACTAACCCAAACCAGTGGCACCACTGCAAATTTACAGTAGTCCTGTGGCATAAAGTACTATTTCATAGTTGAATACGCTTAAATAGTTGCAGCTCCAGCACTGTCAAGGGGACATGGCGGCAAGTTAAAACAAAGCATGAGAACATTTTTCAAAGTAGTACACCCTATGCTGCTTTGCTTTCTTAATTATTGAAATTATTTTAATGGTATGCTGTGTAAAATGTATAGCACGGCATACAATATTCTTGCTCTTATTTTCTGCATCACCACCTGAATGTTGTTGTTTCTCGTGGCAAAAAAAAAATATGTTTTAAAAAAAAAACTGTGACGTTAAGCATACTGTTTTGGATGCTTTAGTACAGTTTAGTAGTGTCGGAGAGTTTCAGAAAATAACAAATTCTCTGAATTTTTGCATTACTATTAGAATCAGAAAGCAGGCTTCAGTGTTAAATCCAGGATTTCCCTTTGGGATGGTGCTTAGGTAACTATTGACGCAACTATTGTGCCATATAGACTGCAGCCTACTATTTAAATCAGAGACAGACAAGCTCACTATCAATGGCCTGTATGCAGCCCTGTAGAGACCCAGGATGTAGTGTAGTAGGGCTTGCTCGGGCTTGACTAGCTCCATGGGTAACATCGACCCGGATCCGATGAAGAAGTCCATGGGTGGCTGCTCAAAGCCAAGGCCAAGGAGCACCTCTGGTGCGCACCACCGGGTGCCGCCAACTCACTATACAATTCCAAAAACAGACTGATGGGAGAACTAGTCACATGCTGTGTTGAAATAATTTTGCTTTGGATAACATGAAAAGTTAAAAACAGTTTTAACTTTTGTACTATACATTCTGTCTTCATGTACACGGATGTGTGACAGAGTTTTTTTTATTTTTTCAGAGTTAAAATTATAGACTGTTATTTTATGTAAGTGTACGTATACTGTTAACGCATGTCTGCATATGTATTTGTGGTGGTACGCCTTTTACATTAGTTCTTTCTTAGCATTTAAAAATTATGGACTGATCATTTTTATAACGTGCTGTACGTTTCTGACTGCGCTGTACCCATACTGGGTAATAACCCATGTATTGTGCATTTGTAACGCTAACAGTCACCGCCAGTTTACAACCAACTAAGCTTTATACCAAAGGGATTGCAAATTTTATGAATAACTGCGTATGTGCTTTATATATCTCAAAAGACAGAACTTTGGGATATGTCTGCACGCACCGCCTCCCTCTCATCCATCCTGATCCTCCTCAACCTCTCTGCCGCATTCGACACTGTCGACCCCTCCATCCTCCTCTCTTCCCTGTCTGCACTGGGGATCTGTGGCACAGCCCTCATCTGGTTGAAGTCGTACCTCTCCGGTCGCTCCTACCAGGTTGCCTGGGCTGGTGAAGTATCAACACCTCGCCCCCTTACCACAGGCGTCCCCCAAGGCTCAGTTCTTGGTCCACTCCTCTTTTCTCTTTATCTCCAGTCTCCCGGTCCTGTCATATCTGCTCCCGGTTTCTCATATCACTTTTATGCTTTTCTCTTTTCCCCCTGATGCCCAGGTCTCCATCCGGATCTCCGCCTGCCTACAAGACATCCAGAGCTGGATGGACAACCATCACCTGAAGCTCAACCCAACCAAGACGGAGATGATCTACATACCTGCTCCATCCTCCCCTCATCTGGACCTGACCATCACCCCGGGGAATACCACCAACTCCCCCTTGCAGAGTGTGAAAAACCTTGGGGTCCTGTTTGACGACAGGCTCTCCTCTGCTGTGAACATCGCAGCAGTGACTCGGACCTGCAGGTTCTTCCTCTACAACATCCGTAGAATCTGGCCCTTCCTCACCGGCTACTCAATGCAGCTCCTAGTCCAACTGCTGATCCTCTCCCGCCTGGACTACTGCAACTCCCTCCTCGCCGGCCTTCCAGCATCTGCCATCAGACCCCTGCAGCTCATCCAGAGCGCTGCAGCTCGCCTGGTCCACAACCTCCCTAGACACTCCCACATCACCTCCCTGCTCACAAGGCTCCACTGGGTCCCTGTTGCTGCTCGCATCAAATTCAAGACTTTGGTGCTAGCCTAGCAGAGAGTCAACAAAACAGCTCCAGCATACATCCAGAGACTGTTCAGACCTTACTACCCTGCCAGACCACTCCGCTCTGCTACTTCTGGTCGCCACGCTCTTCCCCCTCTCCGCTCCTCCCTTTCCTGCTCAAGTCTGTTGTCGGTCCTGGTACCTCGTTGGTGGAATGATCTACCTATCGAGGTCAGGACAGCAGAATCGTTGAGCACCTTCAAGCGCTGCCTGAAAACCCATCTCTTCAGGCTCCACCTTTCCCCTACTCCACTGCCCTGAATCCTGTCCCTACATCCCTTGATTTGTTGCCCTTTACACGATCTTATTGCACTTAATTTTGTTTACCTTTTTTTCTGATTTTGTTACTGCTTGATTTGGTTGCCCTTCATTTTGTTGCACCCGATTTTGTAGTCTGTTTACTTGATTTTCTTGCCCCCTTGTTGCATTTGACCTGTTGCCCTTTTGTTGCACTTATTTTGTTGCCCTTTTCTTGCACTTGACTCTGCCCCTTTGTTGCACTTGCCTTTGTTGCACTTGACCTTGCCCTTTTGTTACACTTAATTCTGTTATCCTCCTCTCGGCTTTGCTGCCGGTCTACTCAAGGTTTTTATACTATTTTAGTTGAGTTTGTTTGCTTGATTTGTTGCCCTTTGATTCTGTTGTCATTCTACTCGCTCTTACCAGTATTTTTGGTGATTGCTTATTGGTTTAGATCAGTAACAATGGAAAGTGTTCTGTCACTTACTGTTAGCACTTGCACTTGTCTCCTAGGAGCTCCGCACTTTTTTACTGATCTTGTGCACTTTTGTACGTCGCTCTGGAGAAAAGCGTCTGCTAAGAACCTGTAATGTAATGTAATGGAATATGGAATATCAGGTCGGTAGAACATTCGCTCTTTAAAGCGCCACATTTAGTCAGAAAGCTATGTACCCAGCATAGTACCAAACCAAGCTCTTTACTTTCTGAGAAAACTAGCTGTGTGTATCACAATCCAAAAAAAATTCTTTGGTAAATTGCTGGGTATGGCCAGCTCTTGCATCCAGCATACAGTGACCCTGGAGCGAATTTTTCCGACTTATGATGCTTAAAATCATCTTCACTGAAAATATTACCATTGAGATTTTACTCATGCTGTAAAGTACCCCAAAGGACTATGTATCCAGAGAATTTAAGACCTCCGACTTGCTGGCAAAATAATGGCACCAAAACATAGGCACAATCTGCTATGAAATGGTCCATTTTGAGTTTTCCTCCAACTTTGTCTCCGTCTAGCTTGAAAGTGCAGATACTACAAAAGAAATTCTTAATATTCCCAAAAACAGAGCAGCAAAAGCACAACAAACAGCATTTATCACCATGGAAAATATCTGGGTTACTGAGATAATATACTGCAAACAATGCACCAAAATCAATTTTGACTATCTTGCCAGCCATCCATTGCACGAACCCAGCAAGATACCAAGGGAATATTAATTGAAATTTATAGTTTTGTAGTGAGTAAACACATAATAAAGTATTCTAGTTTGGTATTTGTCTGGGATATCATTTTATTCCTATTTCCATTTTCAATTTTTACAGTGATTTCTCAAATAATTCTGGCTCAATAACATAGTTACCCAGCTTGGTGCTGATGTGGTGCTAATGTCTATCCAGACTTGAAGTGTCACAGGTCATGATAAAAGTATAAAACATCTGGTACTGTTTACCCTTAAGTCATAATAATTGATGTAAAATGTGGTGTCAAAAGCAAAACTGAGCCACTTTAGTGGCTTTCCGGTGGTGCCACTGGCAGATTTCTTGAAATATGAACCTAGAAATTTGGAATTTTTTTGTGAGACTACCATATCTACCTATCTGCCAAGTTTCATTCAATTCTAGGAGGGTCAACTCCTCAACTTCTTCAAAAAGTGCCATTTTCTCATGGAATGGCTCTTAAACCGTCTTTTTCCATGAATATAATGGACCATAACCGTATAATTTTGAGCCCGTCAGCCATCAGAGTGAACAACAGCAGCTGAGAATGAGGAATAATGGCCACTGAAGAGAAAGAGAGCTGTGGTATGAGGAGAGTGAGTGAATTTGGCAGGTATCCTGGTGAGTCAGACTATGACAAATATTAGCTCATGACCACCATGACCCACAGCTAACGTTGGCTCATTTATCCCCCGCCGCGCGTTTAGCGCGAAGCGCGGGATATAGTATTCAGCTCCATCTGTACGTCCGTCCGCCGTCCCGAACATTGTCAGCGCGATATCTTAAGGAGTCAACCTATTCTTTTTGGTACCAACCTTCCTACTGGGAATGCGCAGACACCAGTCGGTTTTGGTAACCTAACGGCGGGGGATATAGTCACTTCAGTGACAAACTCTTGTTGTAGATAGTCCTTGTCAGGTCACAATATTGAAATATTTATTGCCCCGAACAAAAGACTACCTTCTATGGACAATATACTGGCAGGAGTATTACTGTGCTTACCATAACAGGAAAAATGATCTTAACGTTGCAGTGTATATCGTAACTACACCATTCAATTGTGTCATACTGCCGAGGAGACAGAGTAGACATATCGACGATCTCCAATGAGTGAGCCTGAGACATCAAATTTCAAGTTATGCAACGAGAGAAGTAATTTTCAATTGAGATCCTATTTATTTCATAACTTTTTGCAGGCATCAAATTCAAAATGCGTAAATTTTTTATCCCAAATAAACAATTAATTTTATCGGTTTGAACACTAAAATATCTTGACTTTGTAGTGTATCCCAATGAATATAGGTTGAAAAGAATTTGCAAATCATTGTATCCTATTTTCATTCACGTTTTACACAATGTGCCCACTTCATTGGAATTGGGGTTTGTACCTGAATCGTACTTGGTTTCTGATTTCTCTTCATTTTGTTCAGTGCGAAATCATCCCTGCACACTACTGCATGTCACATCAACTTGGTGGAAATTGAGTCCTGATATCTGAGGCCACAGCAGTATGCCCACACACAGATAGGTAACCTAATTCTCCTTTCCTTCCTAGCTAATCCTTTCCTTCTGAAACTAATTCAGTCGCTAACAAGTAATTCCTTCAACTTTGTGAAGGAATTTGCATTGCTTCAACTGTCCCACTAAGTTGGCTGGCCACAAAAATACAGGGTTTGTCTCAGTCACAGTTCCCTATTTTTCTGAGGCAACCATACAATTGGTCGCACAGAACACTTAGTTCAGCATAATTGTGAAGTACCAGATACATATTCTTTATTTGCCAACTTAATGGCTGATGCTATTTAATTTAATAAATCCTCTTCATCCAGGCACAAATTGATTAAAATGAATGTTAGAAAAGCTCAAGTGTATCTACACTCACTAAATTTGTTTTACTTATCAATGAAGGGAAGAAAACACTCATTAATTAGAGCTGCCCACCTGGATCTCACGGTCTTGAATAATTATCCATATTTTGAGCTGACCCTTTTATTCACATGATTACTAACCGGTTTGAAAAAAGAATTTCTGACGCAGCTCTGTTCCATGAGAATCACAGAACAAATTTTGAACATTAATACTTTTAAGGTAGTCATTCACAATTCAGTAATCAAAATTTATGCAGTACAAATGTATGAATATACAGTAATTATTATTACCATTGCTGCTGCTGCCACTATAAACAACAACACAAATAAATTAATTTCTAAGGTCACGCTTCCAAGCCTCCAACTCGCCGGTCTACTATAAGCAGCAGCCCAACTCATCAGCACTCCACATTCCAACCAATTACTCAATTGCCACTCCACGCCCGTTTTCACGGCAAGGATGACCTGCAGCCTTATTTAAGGACAGGTGTGTAATCTGGTAACCTGGAGCTTGTTAGACTTTTAGTCTGTTTAGGCTTATTTCTAGCGTGTTGCACATTTATCTTTATTAATATCTATTGTGCACCACTTGCACTGTTATATTGAAGGAACCTTGATTCCATTTTGTTTTAAAACTTCTCTGTTCAGTCTTATTTTAGACTTGTAGAGTATTCATATTTTTCAGTCATGTGATTGCTGCATACCCTTGGAGGGCATAAAACTGTTCCATTATAGCGGGTAATATTTGACAATCCACAGAGCAGCTTCGCAATTCTGTCATTTTCAATTTTATTTGTTTCAACCCTCTGATGTATACATTTCATCTCTAAAGAAGAACAATATGTTAAGAAACATCACACTACAGGCATTTGTAATCCATGTTCAGTGCCCGGCACAGTAAAGTTCGGTAAAGTTGGCAACAGATTCACAGATTCGAGGTTTGTGGTTCAATAGCTCTTCAGCGAAGCACTCCTCGAACACATATGACAGCTCTATCTGACCTCAGCAACACAGAGAAGCTACTACATCCACAATTTTATCCAAACGGGCCATCCTCTGCGATCAGAGAATTGTATTGCTCCCAATATGGAGCTGGCGACCAAGCGCAAGTTTAGGGACCATCTGCAAAGTACAAAATGCTAAACGGCTACGTTGAAAACAGTCAGTGCCCTTGCTTCGACTCAGTGAAATGCCACCAAATTTAAGCCAGGCACCCATGAACACCTTCTGCTTATACTGCAGCACTTTGATTTGCCAAATTATAAGAAAATCAAAGCAATGTTATCTCTCAATGATGTTTATCATTTTTTATATCTATAATGAATTAGATTTTCAATAAAAGCCAATTTCTCTGCCAATTCTCATCCCTGCGCCATACAAATGTATCCATAGGTGCAGGGTCTCTCCATGGTCCTATTACAGCATGAAGTTTTAGGATATTTGACTTCCAGTAATTTTAGTGAATTTTCTTTTGTTATAAAATTCAATAGCTCCTCTAATTTTCATCACTAAGTCATCATATTGCATTGGTGCAAGCAAGGTGTCTCCACGGTCCCAGTACAGCCATTACTTTCAGGAAATTGGACTTTGGCTATTTTTGGTGAATTTTTATTTCCAATAAAATTCAATAACTCCTATAATATTGCATGCATGCAATGAAGGTCTCTCCATAGTCCTACAAAATTCAATAGCTCCTCTAATTTTATCCCAGAGCTACAACTGTTACTTTCAGGAAATTGGACTTTGGCTATTTTTGGTGAATTTTTATTTCCAATAAAATTCAATAGCTCCTCTAATTTTATTCCCAGAGCTATAATATTGCATCCATGCAATCAGGGTCTCTCCATGGTCCTACTACACTTGTTACTTTCAGGAAATTGGACTTTGGCTATTTTTGGTGGATTTTTAATTCCAATAAAAATCAATAGCTCATTTAATTTTCAGTCCAGAGCCATAACATTGCATGCATGCAATGTGCGTCTCTCCATGGTCCTACTACAGCCATTACTTTCAGTCAAGTGGACTTCCGCTATTTTTGGTGAATTTTTATTTCCAATTAAATTCAATAGCTCCAATATATATAATAATAAGCAGAAGTGGTCAGGCGGCCATTTTACTATGCCCGGTAGTAAACAATCGTAATTTAGTATTCTATGGCAGAGAAGCACAGATGTGCAGCCTTGCAATGCGGAGCGACATTTTTTGGGGGATGTGGCGAGACAATGCACTTGCCGTAGTGAAGACGGATATACATAAATGAATTTCAACTGATATATTGCTCATTATTGGCCACTGGCGATCTACCTTAACGGCAGATAATGTGTCAATGTTAGCCCAGCTAACGGTTATTATTGAAACTATTCAAATTAATGTTTGCTAACGTGATCCATCAGGTTAGCCTAAAGCTACCAAGATTACCGAACTGAAGTTAACCAGATCAATCAATGTCACACGGCATAAATGAGATAATCCAGTAAAACTGCTGTGTAATGATGTCTATAATATTAGACCAGACTAACTGGACAACAAAACCAGGTGTTGACTGGTCTAATCATTAAGGTTAATTTATGCCAGCACTAAAAAAGGCTTAAGTTCTGCTGACACTCAATTACCGTAGACAGACAAATTTAATTCAGCCAGGTTATCACTGAGGATGAAATGTTAGAGCTACTTAAACAGATAATGTGATTCACACTCGACAATGAATAGCAGGCAGTTTTACATACATCTACACAACGCACAACTCACTTCACTTCTCATGTGAACGCTGATTTAGCGACCTTGATAAGTTTACATTGCGTTCTCTTCAGCGAACCCACTTAGCCTACAGCTTCATGGCAGCTACTGAGTGAAGACGGCGCAAGAGAAAACTCAATACAAGACATCCGTTGGGATTTACACATGCGTTATGCGTGATTGAATCTCACACCCATTGTTTCTAAAATAAAAACAGCAGTTGACAAAGTGCGAGCTTACAGCAGGATTGTGCAGGATTAACGTCTTGTCTTCTTCAGTCTCAATGACTTTGGACTTCAATTTCGTTGTACCACTGCCCCACTCAGGGCAGATGTAGAAAAATCCGAATAGATTTCCTATGAAACGCACTCATTGGTCATACTGTCAAATTCTGATATTGTCCATTGAAAAAGTTAAAGGCCCATACAACTGCTGCCTACTGTAGTTAAACCTGCGGTCCTAGAGGCATTTTTCGTGCAGTCAAGTCGATCTGAGGACGAAACATAAAATACTGCCTCTTTCGTGTCAGTGAAAAGATATCTTCTCAATTAATTATATCTTTGGCTGCAACATGTTCAATGTGAGTAATGTTCTGAGAGATTATAGTTGGGCATACCAATATGGCGGCACGTTTACTTCAAAATTATGATGTCATCAGCTATCCAGTTCTTATATATAGATCAGTGGTAGCCTATGCTTTGTGATCGGAACAACTTCATACTGAAGTGCGCTTACCAGTACGTCATTTAGTCCGTCTTAACCCTGACACGATGGATAACAGGATGATACTGCATGTTGCACCAAATGGGATCAATGGAGATGACTATAAACTTAAAAATGTAAATGAAACTGCACCAGTGTCAGTTTCCGCGAATGCACTGTTATAAACTTGCCAGTTATTTTAACTGTGATTAACAATAAGTTTACAATAGAGTTCCATCCATGTTAAGTGTAACCCAAGGTTAAATGCGTGCAAGACTCCACTTACAGTTAAAATAACAAGGAGACGATGCGTTAATTTAACTGTTAAACAAGTGCTTGGCACTAACATGGCAATATCCCCCGCCGCCTCAATTTTATGTGTCCGTACAGACGGAGCCCAATGCTATATCCCCCGCTTCGGGCTAATCGCGCAGCGGGGGATAATTATGTTATAAAATAACAGTGCAGGAAAGCCGAACTTCATTTCGTCGCCCTGTTGCAAATGCGTATGTGCATGGTGCAAAACAGCCTGTCCAGTATACAGGAGTGCTTTTTAATGGAAATGCATTATGATGGGACTGGACATTTTGTCCAATTTTGGGGAAAATCCATCAAATAAAATCCGGTATATTCAATGTTTATTTAATAGTAAAACATGACAGAAAAGTCGGGACATGAGTTGTTGTCCGGTATGAGCGACTTTTCGTTTCATGCGAGGGCAGTTTAGGCAAGTCTTACTATAGTTACATGTATTTTAGATCAAGATGTGTCAATAATGCTGCTGTTTGGGAGGTGAAGGGAAAAAAATCTTCATTTTCAATACAAAGGTGAGGGCTAACGATCAAACATTGATTGTGTCAGTTGTTAGTCTACAATTACCGGCCAGCCGTTAAATGGCAGCCTAGTAACGGCAGCAACAAATCCACCATTGCCTGCTCTCTGTTTTATTTATTTATTTATCTGGATGGGACTCTGTACAAGCACAACCCAGACTTCCTTCCTCAGTCACTCCATCCTACTCGACAACAAAAAACTGGTATTTTTGCTAAGTAGTATGGTTAAAATGACTGGAGGGAAGCAGAGGAATCTCTCTTTTGCCCTCCAGGTGGGTGTTACTATTAAGTTGTGACATCATGTGAAAACTATGAATTTTTAGGAATCTCTGCTTGTTTTCCTGCAACATTTAATGTTGTGCTGATTTGCAGCCTCAAATAAACCTTCATTTATTACAACCCCAATTCCGAAATAGTTGGGACAAAGTGTAAATTGTGAATAAAATCAAAACGCAATGACTTTCAAATCACACTAGCCAGTATTTTATTCACAATAGAACAGAGCTAACATAGCAAATTTCAAAACCTTGAAATTTTACAATAATATCCAAAAAATGAGCTCATTTCAAATTTAATAGCTGCTACAGATCTCAAAAAAGTTGGGAAAGGGGCCTGTGCACCATGGTGTAACATCCCCTCTTCTTTCTAGCACAGAGTGGAGGCGTCTGGGCCTTGAGGAGACAAGTTTCTTGAGTTTAGCCATTTTTAATACAGGCTTCCCTGGAGAGTTTTGGGTCTCCTTTGATGGACATTTTGTTTAATTATGCGCCAAATGTTCTCAATCGGTGAAAGATCAGGCCTGCAGGCAGGCCAGTTCAGCACATGGACTCTTCTACTACGAAGCCATGCTGTTGTAATAGCTGCAGTATGTGGTTTTGCATTGTCCTGCTGAAATACACGAGGCCTTCCCTGGAATAGATATAGTCTGGAGGGGAGCATTTGTTGCTCTAAAACCTTTATATACCTTTCAGCATTCATGGTGCTTTTTAAAACATGCAAGTGTCCCACACCATATGCACTAATGCAACCTCATTCCATCAGATGCAGGCTTTTGAACCGAACGCTGATAAGAGGAGGGGTGGTCTTTCTTCTCTTTAGCCCAGAGGACACGACACCCATGATTTTCAACAAGAATGTCAAATTTGTCAAATTTGGACTGGTTTGCCCCTTTGCTACAGTCCATTTTAAATTAGCTTGGCCCACAGAACAGAGTTTTAGGTGGCATTTGTGGTGGACTGCGTTTACTGACAGTGGTTTCTTGAAGTATTCCTGGGCCCATTTAGAAATATTAATGACAGAATCATGCCAGTGAGTGATCCAGTGGCATCTTAGGGCCCGAAGATCAGGGGCATCCAGTAAAGTTCTTTGGCCTTCTCCCTTACGCACAGAGATTTTTCCAGTTTTTCTGAATTTTCCTTTTCCTTCAAAGCCTTTGCAATTAGACATTGAGAAACATTGTTTTAAAAGTATTCCACAATTTTTTTTACACAAGCCTTCACAGGTTGGAGAGCCTCTGGCCATCTTTACCTCTAAGAGACTCAGCCTCTCTAAGACATCCCTTTTATAACCAATCATGTTACACACCTGATGCCAGTTAACTTGATTACTTCCTTAATATTTTTTCAGCTGATTCTCTTATATATTAATTGTTTTTTCCGCCCTTTTTTTGCCTGCGTCCCAACTTTTTAGAGACCTGTTGCAGCCAGAAAATTTGAAATAAGCTCATTTTGTGGATGAAAATGTAAAATGTCTCACTTTCAACATTTGAAATGTTATCTATGTTTGACTGTAAATAACATATTGGTCCGTGATCTGAAAGTCATAGCATTTTGATTTTATTCACAATTTACACTTCCTCCCAACTATTTTGGAATTGGGGTTGTACACCCTGCACCTGGATCCAGTCCTCCATTTCTCGTCCTCTGGACGAACCATAACATCAATTCAACTTAATTTTTTTTTTCCATCCAGATTGATTGTCAGACAGTCACTTTCCTGGAGCAGATGGATGGAAGCACGTCCCCAAATTGGCCACAACACTAAACAGTAAAAGAAAATCATTTTTTGCTGAGGAAAAAGAGAGTCATCACAGACATGGGGACATTTACACTTTGAGCTTAGTCTAAGGTGAAACAAATATGGTGGATGCACAACAAGATATTGGTGTAAACAATACCCTAAAGTATCAAACCCTTGTGCCAAGTGGTTCCTGAGACCTTGACCACTGAAAGAAAAAAACACATTTTCATATCCAGCGACCTTAACCTTTGAACCAGGCCTAACCTGATGGATGCACAACGAGACATCAGTATAAACCAATACCAAAAGTATGAAGCCGTTATGCCGAGTGGTTGCTGAGATCTCATCCGCACTAAAATCCAGGAATGAGGGTAAACCAAAGAGGTACACCCTTCGGGCGAACCTCAAAACCCCTTTTAGGAGGAAAACCTCCAAACAGAAGTTTAAAGATACAGTGGCTCCAATAAGTATTTGTACACTACTTGAAAATTAGACTACATAACAGCTATTGTATATTTGGCTAAATGCTTGCTATTGTGTGTAAAAGTGATTAAAATATTTGATAATCAATATGTTTTAAACAAATATTTAATGTCAAAATGGCATATTTGGTCAGAAAGGCGATTATCTGACCCAATAAGTATCTTTACAGTTCCATTAGTGAGTCACAAAACTTATAATACTCACCTAAAATTGTCTCAAGATGTTTACAGGACATTGTTCACTCACTTGGTCTGATTTGGTCAAGCGTGACCATACTGGACACTCTCTCTGTACACAGACTGGCCTATGTAAATGGCCTGACCAAGCCCATAATGTATTCCTGTGATATATGGCTAAGGCAGGCGAGATACCCCGTCGAATGCAGGAGCAAATCATTCAGCTACATAAAGAAGGCCAAAGCACCAGAAAAATTGGAACTCTGCTATCGTTACGCCACACGACCGTGCAGTACATCATCAAGAAGAACAAACAGTCTGAACGCATAGCCAATGCAGCCAGGAAAGGACGTCCCAGGAAGAGCAGCCAGCGCACTGACCGGTACATCTCCCTGCTGGTACAGAGGGAGAGACAGTCCTTAGCCTCCAGTCTTGCCACCAAAGTGGAGGAAGCAACTGGAAGCCATGTTTGTGCCCAGGCCATCCGTAACCGGCTCCATGAAGTACAGTAGTGTACAAATACTTATTGGAGCCACTGTAAATCCTTATTTTTTGAAGATTGGTATGAGAGGAATATTTGGTCTATAGTTGACTTGATGGACACGACTGGCAATTTCTTAACTTATGAACAATTCTGTATGAAATATACAGTGGCTACCAGCAGGGAGATGTACCGGTCAGTGCGCTGGCTGGCTGACCAAATCAGACCAAGTGAGTCAACCATGTCCTGTAAACATCTTGAGTCAATTTTAGGTAAGTATCTTAAGTTTTGTGACTCACTAATGGAACTGTACAGATACTTATTGGGTCAGATAATCGCCTTTCTGACCAAATAAGCCATTTTGACATTGAATATTTGTTTGAAACATATTGATTATCAAATATTTTAATCACTTTTACACACAATAGCAAGCATTTAGCCGAATATACAAAAGCTGTTATGTAGTCGAATTTTCAAGTAGTGTACAAATATTTATTGGAGCCACTGTATCATAAATTCTTCAAAAAGCCCAGTAACACCTACCCCCCCCCAAAAAAAATAGTTATAATAAAAATAACAATAATAATATCAAGTCGACATGGTCATCACTTTCCCCTGCCACGTTCAAGGGCCATAACTCCCGAAAAAAATAATCTCCAACATCCATTTTTGAGCTCAATGTAGATCAAGACTAGTTTATTAAGCATACAAAATTTCACCCATGTAACTGTCATAGTTTTTGAGGTAACTTGTCTCAACCGAAAGTGTGAGGGACAGACAGACGAAAGGATGGATGGACGGAACCCAATTCTATATCTCCCGCAACTCTTTGTGGCGGGGAATAATAATATTATAATAGTAATGGTAATAGTAGTAATACTACTATCACTACTAATAATAATAATAATAATAATGTGCAGGATTTTGCTTTGGGAAGACAAAAGCTGTGAGTGATGCAAATGAACAGAGTTGTGCTGGCATGTGCTTCTTATAGCATTGGCTGAACTTCCCTCACCACCCCCACCCATTCCCCACCCTCTCCTGTACCGCAGCAGGAGCCCAGGCAGTCTGTACAACTAAGAGGGAATTGACCAAGAGGCAGGTAATCTTTCTGGTTTACAATGGCGAGGGTTCACTTTCGCCTTCGCAATATCAAAGCATCATAAGTCAGTAAAAATAGGGCCAGACTTTAGCACTTGAGTCCGTCGAGCAAGTGCAATTGTTCTCTAGAAAATTCTGCCATTATAATACCATGGGCGTAACAAATTCCAGCCAATTTTCCCGCTCTCATGATATTCTCTGATATTCTGAGTCTGTGTCATTTCAGCTAATCTCTTGACATACTGGCTTTTCTGATTACCGAGATTAACTGTGCATTGATTTTCTTGATCAAATGAATAATGTTGCACGCAGCCTTGCTAAGCAATGTAACTCATATTCAGACCTGATTTCTGCAGTATTTCCACAAAAAAGGAAATGAGTGGCACTACATGAATAGTTACCTTTAAATTGCTAATGTTTTGGGATTCAACGCAGTCCTGTATAATAATAAAAATTATTGCACGGTATGAGGTTGATGTAATTTGTCTTAGTCACATCAACAACAATTCATTTTCTCCTAAGGATGTGTAAGCAAAATGGTAATATCTTGTAAACGTAAAAGACAGAGTGCGACTTTATCATGTAATATGCGCCCTCTGTTAATATGTCGAACTGTCATTCATGTCATATCATGGAAGATATATATACAGACCATTTTACTGCAAGAATGGTCTTTCGGGAGCATTTTGGGTGTCCTTTAGTCAATAACATTTTCCGCGTTTTTGGGGTAAAGTGCCACTGGTCTAACAATGTATTCCATTTATATCAGGCCCCGGGGAAACCCATGCCATGTGCGCAGCACACTACAAGAACACTGATGCACAAATAACTCTCGAAGGAAAAACCAACAGTTTTTATATATGAAGACCACAAAGGAAAAATGATAAGAATCCAAATTTATCATTTGTGTATATTTTATGTATTATATATAATCATAATATTTGTATATTTTTGCATATTTTTTCTGTGCTTTGTTTCTAAGATCATTTTGTATTTTTAATTCATCATTTCTCCACAACATGAAAATTTGGCTGCTCATTTTTTCATTGTGGTCTTCAAATGAGATCAAGAGAGCAGTGCTTTAAGTTTGATTGCAAGTCTGCATTGAAAATGGAATGCAGAACAACCAATAACCTGCTATGTCTGTCTTGGACTCAGATCTGATCTGTGATAGATGGATAAACAACTAGGATGATGGATTGACAGTTGAGTTACATTCATTAATTACTGAAATGCCCTTTAAGTTTCATGATACGCCAAAAGCTGTCAAAAAATAGCTGATGTCCTGGCACTGAAAATGCCAAATTTGTCACATTTAACTGATAGGAGGTATCATTGATTAATTTTATTGGGATTTTGTTGACAATGATTGTAATGTCACCTGCACTGCTCTTTGCATTTCATTGTTGTTCTACACTAATAAGCCAAGCAAGACAAAATAGCTTCCTAAAAGGCAAGATCTTATCACCTGATAAGGTATCTAAAGCTCAAGAATTCCTCCCACAGTTCAGAAAAAATGTGGAAAGCATCATGGATCATACCTACATTTTTATAGGACAATAGTTCAATATGGAAGTTTTAGGGAAGTGACAAGTATATTGCTTTTTGGCTCTTAACACCAGCGAATAGAAGGAGGCATTCTGCACCTGCATTAAGTGAACCATGAAGAAATCGCAGCCATTTAAATGGAGTGTCACTGTCAAAATATTGATTTGATATCAGTATTTGATTTGATTTCTCTTAAGACGAGAGGAAACCAGTCAAAATTATCAAACAACATAAGCGTTATTTTAAGAAAGAAAACCATCAAGCACATATTTAAAGAAATCCAAAGTTGTCCCTGTCAAACACATCCAGTGCATGATCTTAATTGTAATTGACCTTTACGCGCAGAATATAGGGCATAACCATTTTCCTATGCTCAGAGGCCCAGAAGCCCAGAAAAACAAGTGGCTTTCAGGCCAATGCACTCAACAGGCACGGTTCTGGAAACGGGCGCTGCTAGGGGATGTAATTTCCAAGCCCCCTTCCTTTCTGCTGTCAGGAAAAGGTTAACTGGGTGGCAAGGCTTGCCTGGCAGTAGCACGAGGGTCTGTCGAGAGGAGCAATGACAGATGGGAACGCCGATGGCCGGCAAGCCTCTTCGACGCACAGCGGGACGCTGAGAAAAACCTTGGTGCTCGCTCACACCCATAATCCATTCAGCAAAATGCCCCGAGGCCAGGCGTCAGTCACACTGCCCCCAAAAGAACCCTGCCTCATGACATGCCCGACACTTTCTTGTCATGAACATCATCTGACCAAGTGCACCCGCTCGCTTGCCTGGTAGGAGCTTAAAGACCTGTCCTGATCCTACCCCAAAAGGGGAAGTATTTCCTAGTTTTTAACAGTCAACAGTCCTCTGAGTGATCTTATTCACATGTTGTCAGGCAAATAAATTTAAACACATTAATTTTATAGAATGTCCATAACAAATAATATTCAAATTTCCCATTCAGCCCAGCGCCTGTCTGTTTTTTAGTCTTGCATAGGGCATAGCATGTAGATTATTCATTCATAATTTGAGATTTTTTTAAACAATAAAAAATGGGAGTTATGGCCCTGTAGCTCATCTATCATACACATATTTTAAATATGAATTATTGTCATCATGTGAAGACCACAATGGAAAAAATGATCAGTCACATTTTCACGTCGTGGAGAAATGATGAGTTAAAAATTCAAAACGGTTATAGAAACAAAGCACTGAAAAAATACGCAAAAAATATAAAATATATAAAGATTTATAATAATATATAACAGGGTTGGGTTCAATTACAATAACAGTAATTGTTATCAATTAATTTCATAATTAAAATAGAATTTATCATCTAAAAGTAAATGTAATTGAACATTCTGTCCAGAAAGTAATTGTAATTACAATTACAATCAATTGTAATTGAAAAAAGTAATTGAACCCAACCCTGATATATAATATTATATATTATGATTAATGATAAATATAATAATAATAATAATATAAAATATACAAAAATGCAAAACTTGGACTTGCTTTTCCTTTAAGGTATATGTGAAAGGAACAATTTCCTGTTTGCTTGTATATGATATAAACTTGTACATAATATGCCAAATATAAGTACAGGCTTCAGCACTCAATAAAAAGCCAGGCAATCTCACATGAGCTACTTAGCTATGTAGCTATTAAAGCAGCTTGCAAAGACGTGATCAATGCAGCTAATACGAAAAAAACATCAGGAAAAGGAACACAAAGACAGTGTAATAAGATGAACAGAACCTTAGTATGGCACAGATCCATGATTGGATTACAGTGTAGGTCTCAGTATGGAATAGTCCACAGTATATAGCAAAATTATCATGCAAGTTTGACATGCCTGTGCTTGTAAGCGAGTTTGTAAAATATCATTTTAAGGGCAAGATAAATCATTGGCTGAACTCAAAATCCTTAGCTGTTATCATTAATCCTTTTGCGCAGATGTAGACGCCAGCAGACATGGAGCTGCTCTATTTATGCACATAGTTACACTATTCTATTACTAAATGGCACACCGAGATCAGTTATTGAGTATTAAGCAGCAAACAGAGCTTCAGTCCCATGATTTAATTTACTGCTGCAGAAGTGAATTAAATCATCACTGCTGCAGCATTACATACAATCCTGAACACGGGAGTTATTTTCGGTGATGTTATAATTCTAATAATATAATTTAAGCATTTATACAGTCGGCAATTTTTTGCCAACTGTCTTTTCTGCATTTGACAGCTGCAACGGTGTTACTTTCTCCCTGGATGATATGTTTATATCCTTTGAAATATTTAATACAAGCATTGGCTTCTAATTTGAAAAGTACACTGCTCTTCTTCCAGTCAGTTTGTCCATGTTTGTGATTGGTCATATGCTTCAAATACCGCCCCTTTGGTGTGAAAGCGCACATACCTACATTGTAAAAACCTGGGTTCACTTACCGAGTTGATAAGCAGCTTTGGAGGACTGCTTAGCGTGATCTATGACTGCCTCGTACAGGTATGTTGAACTTGCTTGATAGTACAGGCCCCAGGTCTCCTGAATTGCCATTGTGCTTGGCTCGTGTTATAAGTAAGATATCTGTGTGCCAGTTGCGATGGGAAAAGAAAGCAAAGAAAACAGCCTGATTGAGAAGGGGGAATTCAGACAGCTAAATTTATTGGATGAAATTGTCATGACCAATTTGACAACTTCATAATTACCTCAGTGGACTGCTTTACTTTCATGAGCTGTGATTGACAGTTCATGAAGTGAAGAATATAATGATATTTATGCATTAAAAGGCATGAACCCAAATTTGATACGTGTCCATCTACTTTAACTCCGCATTATTCTTCTTTTTCTTACTCAAAAAACTTTTCCTTTAGATAAGTAAAGATTACATACAAATATAGAGAACTAAGATCTGCTTAGTGAAGATCTTGGGAGGAGCTGTTCAGAGAGGAAATCACGTTCACGAAATCACGTTCTTATGGCAAAACCCCTGTATCTCGTGTTTAGAAACTTTTCAGAGGTCGAGTATGGACATCCAACATTATAACATTACCTATGCGTATTAAAGAAGGATCAGCATAATATAGGTCCCCTTTAAGGCACCTGGCAATGTGCGTGGCTCATCAGGCCATGCGAGAGGCAAAGTGAAAGATTGTGCACTCACAGAGAGTCGAGTGGTATGATGGCTCCACTCAACCCTGGTCTTTCTGGCCACAAAGCTTGCAGATTTCCTCTCCACAGGGACACCATATATTCCACCAATCATTTTTCTAACAGAATAACAAACACTCCACCCCAATGCATGGTTAACATAAGCCTGTAATTTCATCAATCATAGCTCATGTCACCACTCTGTAAGCTGACAGAGAATGCCAATAAACACTGAGAAACACTACAATGGTCAACAATAACAAAATAAACCCCAAAGTATCAAAGGAACTATAAACCAACAAAAGAACAAAAATCGCTGACGATAAAATGTAAAAATACAAAACCCTGCAAAGTACAAAGTTAATTACCACATATACAGTAGATATTAACTTGGAATAATAATAATAATATGTGATAATAATAGTTAAAGCAATTCTTCCCTTTCTGGCATTTTTACACTGTTCTTTTGTGATCTTAAAATGCTCCTAATAAGCGTATGGCACACTAAAATGTAAAATAAATCCACCAGGTGTTGAAACTCATCAATATTCAATTCTCATATATTTCTGATGAAAGTCGGACCAATCATTTTCTTCGGTCCGACTAAAATGATTTGCCGAGCTTCCTGTCTGTCATCCGTCGCCGAATGTGCCACACGGCTCTGACCTGAGACAATCAGAGTCACAACAGTGGAGTCCACGGGCATGTGTAAGTGACTGTAATTAGTTTAAGTTCTTTTTTAGCTGCGACCAAGCAACTCTATGAACGCTTCTGTCTGTCCGTCCGTCTGTCTGTGACACCTTTTTCACCATGTTCCTGTCGTCATATCATCATGAAATTTTCAGGGGTTATTGACCTTCACAAAAGTGATGTCCATGCACAAGGTCGAGGTCAAAGGTCAAAGGTCAAGTTCACAGAGGTCACAACCTTGTTTGCGGGTTTTCGCGCTGTAACTCCAGTAAGAATTCATGGATCGCTATGAAATTTTGAATAATAGCTTCTAGGCATAGAGGAGGTGTTCCCTATCGTTTTTCAAGGTCATTAGTCAAATCCCAAGGTCACACAGGTAAAAAAAAAGTGTCAATTTTGCCCGATTTGATGGTTTTCGCACCGTAACGCAAGTTTAATTCAATGAATGGCTATGAAATCTTAGAACAAGCTTCTTGGTATGGAGGAGGGGTTCCCTATTGATTTTCAAAGTCAAAGTCATCGGTCGAATCCCAAGGTCACACCAGTCAAAAAAAGTGTCGTTTTTGCCCCGATTTCACAGTTTTCGCACCGTAACTCGAGTTTAACTTGATGGATGGCTATTAAATCTAACAACAAGCTTCTTGGTACAGAGGAAGGGTTCCCTATTGATTTTCAAGGTCATTTGCCAATTTCGAGGTCACACTTGTACAAGAAACCACCAATCATGGACACTAGGCCACGTGACGGATGCTAGGCCAGGTCGCAGCTATTAGATCCCTCTGATCTACTTGTTTTTTAGTGGACAGGTGTAACAAAGGGGTGTAGCTCTGCTGTTACAGAAGGGGCAAGTCATACTACTCTACCCATAATGATAACAACAACATCAATAAAAATAATAATAATACAAATCTGTTTCCTAAAAAGTTGGAAAAAGCTGAAAATAGAAACTGAATGCAATGACTTGTAAATCATCTAAATTCAAAATTTAATTGAAAATTGTATAAATATGTCAACATGTATAGTATCATATGCTGAAACTGAGAAAATTCATTGTTTTTTGAAAAATGAATGCTCTTTTTGAATATGATACCAGCAACAAATTTTTAAAAAGTTGGAACTGGGGCATGTTTACCACTGTGTTGCATCACCTCTTCCTTAAACAACACTGTTAGCGTTCGTGAGCTGAGCATTTAAAACCACTTGCACTACAATAAAAGTGTAATAAATGCAGATTGTAGTATTTGGTATTGTCTTGCTGGAAAAAAGTCATGCCTTCTCTGGAAAAGGTGTAATGCCCAGTAGTATATGGAGGCCAAGTGCAACGACCAGAGAGAAAGAGAGTAGCTCAAACTCAAACACAGTACAAACAGAGAATAATACAGACCAAACGCAAGTACTCGCGCTTCCAAAGGACGTATTATAGTCCGAACCACGGAGGCAAATCGAGATAGAAAAAGGGAGAAGAAACTACAATAATCAGAAGATAGAAAGTCAAACAAAACCTGAGTACAGATATCTTCGGCTATAGTGCAAAGCTAAAAACAGACACTCTAGCAAAGGACGCGTGCCGGACTTTCTGCTTATATAGATTCTGGGAAAGCACCGCCCCAGCTCAATCAGCCAGCTGGGTAAAGAATTCGATAGCCGAGGAATTCGATATTGTCCTGGGACGAGAGCCGCCAAGTCCAAACAACAAGCACACTTCACAAATCATGACAAAAGGTATCTGTATGTTGTTCCAAAACCGGATTAAATCATTCAGCATTAATGGTATCTTCATAGATCTGAAAGTTACCCATACCGTGTGCAGTGGCGGTTCTAGAACCAGGAATTGGGGGGGGCGCAGACATGTCTCTTGATGACAATTAGTCCTGGCTAGTTCTGAATCATTTTCCTTTACTGATGCGTTATCCAATTATCGTAATTGGCAACTGAGCACATGGTTTCTCTCCATATGAAATCGAACAGCGATGAAATCATGGGCGAAATTCAGAATAGAAAAATAATTTTCTCATTAATAGGCCTTGTTACTCAGCAGATGACCCGGATCTGACCCAAATGGCCTCGCACGATAATTGAAATGAACGGTAATCGAATTGGAACGCAACCCATCATTAAATAACATAGTAACAGCGTATATCATTAGAAAGCTGAGAGTCTTAGGAATCCTTATAAACATATGTTACAGTGAAATAACATGTTTTGTTTGCTAAAATGGTCACGGTCACTGTGTCACGTTTCAAAACACCCCCCGAAACTCCCCCTTGAATCGCTTACCTTTAAACTGGTGTTTACATCCGAAGCCTGTATCCGACCCTGGCATGCCTGGTCTTGAAATATCCGTAAGAACCCAGCAAATTCGAATATCCACCGTGTTTTGCTGATATTACGACTGGTAAATGCATTATCCGACTCAAACAAAACAGTTTCGTTATAATAAAAAAAACAAACGCAAACTTTTCTACGGTAAAAAATAATACATTCTGAAGAGTTCTGCGTTATTTTCAGTGGAATGACACAGCTCGCCGTAGGACCTATCAGTGTCGAGTTACAAGTCTTGAAAGAGCGAGTGAGGCTCACACGAATGAAATCGCACTCACGTGCTTTGATTGACGGTAACTCCGTCATATCACAAGCCACGAAAATGGGCCCAAGATGTCCTTGTAGCCAATGAGGAGACCTTTCCAATGACGTATAGCACTTCCCCTCACTGTCTCGGGAAACCTGGGAGATTGAGTGCGCATTTCTCGCTTGACGCCCGTGCGTAAAGAAGCTCTTTTATAGCAGTCTTGCGCCTCCCCAAAACTTTTGTATTTTGGTCAAAAATGCCTAAACGACAAGGAAAAACAAGCCTCGCAAAGGAAAAGAGAGAAAGTTATATTGAGGAACAAATAAAAGAAATTGAAATAAGTGAAATCTCTGAGGGTTTCATTGGGGTTCTTCCCTTCCAGGAAATCAATCTTGAATGGTGCATAGCCTAATCATTATGCCTATATAAACAAAATGATACTTTGCTTATTTTTATCCTAACATAATTACAATACATAATGAGGATTTTCCAATGAAGTGTTGCATGTATGTGTGTGTAGAACGTGAATTGGGTTGCCTGGGGAAGCCCTTACGAAAATGAACTGAAGAGTTACTATAGTATACTATAAGAATTGTATAGTGTTCTAAAGTGTGGTTATGACGTTCTATACCACATTTCACCAGCTATGGTTTGCAATAGTTTTTTTCTGTAGAGTTATTTTATTAGCTATGGTAGCCCTACAATATTTCAATAATAATACTAAAATCACCATAGTGCAGTCCAAAAAAAACTATAGTATTACTGTAATTGAGTAGTTTTGGTGGTAAATTTTATGGTATTCCAATAGTGGTTTTTTGTAAAGGAGAGTAGAAAGGTCAGAGTGCAGGGGGAGGGGATCCACTTTTACAACTACACATTTGCACTTCATCACTATGTCTGTCCTTTTTTCTATTGAAAATCTTGGGTGCAGTGGCAAAAATAGTTTTGTGTGAAATAAGGCCACAGTAATACCATGACACAACTTTTACTAACTAATCCAGATATGGGTAAGAAACTACAGATGGTTATCTTTCATTTGAGACCAAGGTCATGTTTCTAGACCCAGGGGTTCATGAGCAATCAAGTTTTATTTAGAGCTTTATTTAGAGCATCCAAAGGTCCTTTTGGAGTCTCCAGATGGACACTCTGCAGAACGCATGAGTATTACCACACAAAAATGGCTCTCTAAGGGTCATAGTTCATTGTATAGTCATTTCCTCTGACACTTGGCTTCAAAAGACCTGGGAGTGGGCCAGAGTTGTGTTTCCATGGGGAAATAAGTGACCTAGAGAACTGCAATGGGGTCATTTCCAGAGATGTAAAAATCCGCATGGAAGAAAAAACAAAATTCTACACCCTGTTCCTCTTTGACAGTCAATCACAGAGTTATTTTGACAATTCCTAGAAATTTACAAGGTCTCAGGTTTCAAAGGAGGTCAAGCAATTGATGATAGGCCAGTATGTGGACACAGTGACCTTTTAAATAGATGCTGTCCCATTTCGAGGAAAAACAGAAATACAGTGGGTTTGGGTAAAGGGTTAATAGGCCAGTGCTTCGCGTTGATTGATCAGGTCCGCGTTCCAATGAAATACCGCCTTTTACTCTCGGTATTGCGTGGGTTGATTTAAAAAAAAAAAAGTGGCACTCGGCAGTTAAATAGGCAGCATGCTGCTCCAGCTATTTGCGTGAGAGTCGACAGGTATGCAAATTTTAATATTTGAATAATATTGGTTTAAATACAGCAATATACAATATGTGGAGTGCTCTCGGAGTGAACCTTTTGTTAATCGTGTAAATGACTGAGAACAAGTCTGGACTAATAACTTTTTCAAACGGATGTTTTGTCACAATTCTCAGTTCTGGTTCCACCACTGTTCTGAATTTTTGCCTGTGATTTCATTGCTGTTCCATCGCCTATGGAGAGAAACTGTGTCTTCAGTTTCCAATTATGACCATTGGAAAACGCGTCAGTAAAGGAAAATGATTCAGTACTAGCCAGGACTAATTGTCATACATGGACGTGTCTGCACCTCGCCAATTCCTGGTTCTAGAACCACCACTGCCGTGTACACTAATGCACCCCCATACAGTTATGGATGCTGGCTTTTGAAATGTGTGCAGATAACAAGCTGGATGGTCCCTCTCCGCCATTACCCAGGGGGACGCAGGGTCCATGATATCCAAAAATGATTTCACATTTTGATTGGTTAGACCACAGTAAAGTTTTCGACATTGCCTCAGTCCATCGTAAAAGAGCTTGGCCCCAGAGAAAGCAGCATAATTCCTGGATCTTGTTCATTTATGGCATAATTTTTACATGGTAGAATTTTGTGGAAGCGGCAACAAACTGTGTTCACTGTCAATGGTTTTCGGCAGTGTTCCTGGGCCCATGCATTGATTACCACAGCAGAATCCTGTCTGTTTTCAATGCCGTGCAGCCTGAGGGCCTGAAGATAACAGCCATTCAGTATTAGTTTTTGGCGTTGTCCTTTGCCTACAGAGATTGCTCTAGATTCTCTGAATCTTTTAGGGCTGATTTCACAGAAGTGTTTTAAGGTTTACACGCGGGTGACTTTCTTAATCACACGTTTAGCATGGATTTCATTTTAATCACCGTTTCACGAGGCGCAACTGTCCACGTGCGTCAAAATATTTTATAAGCCTGCGGTCAAATAACAAAAGAACACTTAAACGCTTGTGAGGGTATGTTTAACTTGTGAAAACTACTACCACAGATTGATTTGCACTTCAATGAGAGGAGCAAGCAGTAGGCGTTGTATGGATGCTCTGGCTATACTTGAGTTCAGCCAGGAAGAGGCCACTGAAGAATGGCCATTCTTATAGCGATGTCCTGCCATGCTTCCTGTTTTTTTCTCAGTGCGGAGGTATCGCTCCTCTTGTCTTCTGCGACCTTTTCATGGATCTTCACGGCCTCGATGAGACCCATTCTTTGAAGTGAAATGAAATTCTCGCCACGTTTTTTTGCCGACATCTCTGTGCAAAATGAGTGTTCATAATGCAACTATCTTAACATATGGGGTTATTAACCGTTAGCGACAATTGGAAATGCCCATTATGCAATGGCAGGTTGTCATAATTTGACCGCACCTGTTTAGTCTTAGGGCTAAATGCGAGGTTATCCGCGTGCAGCTAAACATGCGATGATCCCACCTCGTGAAATTGGGTTTAAACATTCGGTTTCGCTGTCTGCATACAACGGCATTTCAACATGTGTTTAAAATTTAAACACGTTAGTTATACGCATGCTAAAATGCTTCTTTGAAATCGGCCCTTAATGATATTTTGTGTAGTAGACAATCAAATCCCTAAATTCTTTCCAATTATACATTGAGAAATGATACTCTTACATTGCTCAACTATACAGTTCAGCACAAAAGTTTGCATACGCAGGCTGACCTTGTAAAATAGGTCATTTTTTTAAAGAAAACATGAATGGCCAGGCAAAACACATTTCTTTTCTTTCTTATTGGATTCATATCCACTGTAAGGTCATGTAGAATGGCACAATCATCAAAGAAAACATGGCAGTCAGGGAAAAAAATTGAATGAACCCTGTTGAAAAGTGCCATATCCTTAGTCCTTAGAAGTGTGTATTGCCCCCTTTAGCATCAATAACAGAGTGCAGACTTTTGTTATAGTTGTCAATGAGACCCCTAATTCTCTCAGGTGATATAGCTGCTCATTCTTCCTTGCAAAATGCCTCCACCTCCTGCAAATTCTTTAGTCATTTTGCATTAACTGCACGTTTGACATATCCCCTAAGCGGCTTGACGATATTGAGGTCAAGAGACTGTGATGGTCTCTCCAGAACCTTCACTTTTCTCTTCTGTAACCACTGGAGGGCAGTGAGGTGCCGTCGGAGGTCATTTAGGATTGGCAGAATCTTCACCGTTAAAACAAACGATTACTCTACTACTTTACTTGATTAGCAATCTGGGGATTGGTAAACTAGTTTACAATACTAAACGGCAAAATGGTGGGCCAGTCCCTTCAACAACATTATTGCTCAGTGCATCAAACTTAAAATGCTCACGAGACAGCAAGTTTGTTCATATTTGCTTAGAGGAAGCTAACACAATGCCATTAACAAATATTAAAACCTTTCTTATGCGGCCTTCAAAGTGTGATCAATATTTTTACAATAATATTTCCCCCCATAAACAAGTACTTTTAAATGCCATTTTTAAAAAATAGGGAGTTTATTTTTAGTTTTGATCAGATATTATGAAAGAAAAGATCAAAACAATATATTGAATTACTGAAAGAGTTGAGATTTTTTCCTGATAAATTATTAATATTTACTTCCTTGCAGTCTTAAAATCAAAGCATAGAGGTAAATTAATCTTTTTGTCACTATCAAGTATCACCTCTTCATCATTACAGGCTTAATTCACCAGAAAAAAGGTCAAATTGATTGATTGACAATCAGGCATATTATGTGGAAACAGGTTTACAAAATCTAGCGATAAAAAAGGAGAAGTCACTGGCTACCCTGACTGCACCTCCCTGCTGGAGGGTTCACTTGGCCGTATGCTTTGGATCATTGTCATGCTGGAAAGTCCAAGTACGTCCAATGCACAGCTCTTGTGCTGAATGCAAATTGTCTGCCAGTATTTTCAGATAGCATGCTGCATTCATCTAGACATCAATTTTCACGAGATACCCTGTGCCTTTAGAGCTCACACACCCCCAAAACATCAGAGAGCCACCACCATGCTCGACAGAGGGAATAGTATATTCATCATAGGCTTCTCCAAACATTGCGCTTATGGTTGTGACCATAAAGTTCTATTTTGGTCTCATCACTCCAAATGAAAGTATTCCAGAAGTTGTGAGGTGTGAAGGTGTTGTCTGGCATATTTTAGGTGGGCTTTTCTTTTATGGGATTGGCGCAATAATGGGGTCCTTCTAGCAACTCAACCATTGTTGATGAGTACCTCCTTATTGCACTCCTTGAAATGACCACACCATCTTTTTCCAGAGCATCCTGTATTTCTCTTGAGGTAGCTTGTGGATTTTTCAGTTTGGGTTGATATTTTTCTTGGAATACCTGATCAACATATCTCCTAATTTCCCACCTCTTAATCACGGACTGAACAGTACTGACTGGCATTTTCAAGTCTTTGGATATCTTTTTATCTCCTTTCCCATCTTTAAAAAGTTGAATTACCTTGTTACAAAGGTCCTTAGGCAGTTCTTTTCTGCTCCCCACAGCTCAGTGTCTAGCCAGATCAGTGCATCCACTCTGGAGCTAACAACACAATGACTCTACACAGACACTAGTTAGAATTTTAAAAGGTGTGGAAAATTAAGCCTTAATAGCCATTTAAACTTGAGTGTGTCACCTTATATCTATTTAACAAGGTGAAACATTCAAAGGTAAGTAAACTTATGATCACAGCCATTTGGGTGATTTCATTTATCATTATGACTGAAAAATGAGCCAAACACCCTTGTGAGGATAAATGACTTCATATGATGCCCATCGTTAAATAAAAGGCATGTTTATTGCCCATTGAGTCATATTTTCAAAATAAATGGCAACATTTCACAAATTCTGCAAGGGTTTGCAAACTTTTGAGCAAAATTGTATATTTTTTGGGCTGTCGCAATAATTAATCACGATTAATTTAAGAGCAATTGCTTATTACCTTTTCTATGACACATGCCTAATGCGGTCATTTGAAATGCTTCCAGGAAGAAAACTGCGATTTGAAGTCCACTAATTACCAGGGAGGTGGGACATAATTTTCGCCCTAATATTTTTTTATTATTATTAGTGCCATGGTAATCATCATCATCATCATCATCCAGGTATTTTCGCTGTTGGTAGATGAAGGTTCTTCAATCCAAGTATACCACACTCTCCCAAAATGTCCTCTGTATCTCAGTGATACCTGCCAAATCCTGGTATGGTACCAAAAAGGCCAATGTTATTCACGGAGCTAAAAGAATAAATATATGCCAGTAATAGCCTTCCAAGTGATTGTTGGAGCAGCATAAATCAACGCTACTACTTCACAGTAACAGCATGTGATATAAGCTGAGGCTTGTGATATTAGATAATGCTAAAGAGGGTGAGAATTCGAATCCAGATAAATTTGAAGCTTAGTATTGCACAGTTGTAGTATTGGCCGTTTACAGTGCTTAAGGTATCAATACTTCTGCAAAGAAACTGCAAGCTTAAAAATCACATTCAAAATAACAGCAATAGATGGATCAAATTTGTATCAGAGAACTAGCAGAATCAGACCTCTGGATGCTTCAGGAAAGAGGTCAATGGCAAAGAGACCCGAAAAAATGTAGAAGCTGCATTATAAGCAACCAGCTCCCACTATTAATCCATTTATTTGGTTCTTCTCTTTTAATTTTAATGAAAAACATTCATGTCTGTTGCAGTGGTCAATTTTGTTGTCGTTGCAGCAGTATTGCCAAGTACAACCAGCACCAGCCGAGTCATGATTTGAGTGGGACTGCATTTTCTAAGAGTGCACTACAGAACCGCACAATTTTACAGCCCTGGCCCATATCAAACAAAGTACTTATTCAGCTAGACTTGACTTGAGAGGCTGTGGTTCAGATGGTAGATTTGATAGAAGGGATGGAATTAAATGGCATGGATTAACTTGAGAATGAAAAGTAACACAATTGTGTTGTGAAAAATACCAGGATGTAAGAACACAGCAGAAATGACTGAATCATCATTTTTCCTAATCTATTATCATTCAAGACTCACAGCCAAGTGAATTTATTTCTAAATCAGTGCCTACCTAATGAGCTGCTAATGGACAGTACAGTATCTGAAATTGTTTACATTATTATTTGTCTGGCTCTTTAATATGGCGGTCACAGTGATGAGGACATTCACTTTCTACTGATCACATGAGTCCATACACTACCCTCCCTGCGAGGACCAATGTCCAAGCTCCTAATCTTACCATGGAAGGCCTTCCATAAATAATATGGAACACTCGTACATCACATGGAGTCTGGTAGCGCTTTGCATTGTTTAGCTCTCAAATGCACAATTGTGATTTTTGAAATACAATATCTCTACAATTTCAATGCCATTTTATTGGTTGGCAACAATGATCAAATGATTTGGCCAGCCAAATAACGATTTTGGTATTCCCATGTCAGACTGTATCTACTGTACTTTGTGTATACATTCAAAAACCAAGCACTGAAAAAGGAATTTGCTAAACTATCAACATTCAGATGTGATGCATCTGGACACTAGAACTCCCATTCTCAGTCCTTCAGTCATCGTAACTGCAGACTTCATCTTGTCATGACCCAATGAGTTTGTCTGCTAAAGAAAGCAAAGCATTCCTGTCAGAGCATCAGCAGTCTCGTGAAAATAAAAGATAATACTGACACTAACTTGGACAGCACTCAATAGTCATAAATAATCTTACTAAAATTCTGTTACTCCCTTTCACAAACACCTGTTTGTGCGAACTCAGCTGCTACCACTAAGGAGAAGTATACACCCGTGTGTGTTACTTATGTAAGAGACTATTGTAAGGGCATGTTTGAGTGTGCAGAGTGTGTGCCGCAGTTAGGGAGTAATTTGTATTTGGTTCCTGAAAAATTGCAATGCCATGCGATTTTAAATATTCACAGTTTGCTGCTGGAAGAAAAAGGTAAGCAACTGCTGATCTAAATAACAAACTAATTTAGAGCTTGATTACGTTTGTCACTCAAGTTTTCTGTGAAAATTAATTAACAGCTAACACGCTGCTCATAGAGCATATGTCGAATGCAATAACTCTCCACATACTAAAGACAAGATTTGTTTTCCTGATTCTTTTCCAATAGAAGGTTTGTAATAGTGGGCACAAACATGCATGTTTCAATATAGTGTAAATTTAGGAAGTGCTGCAGGTAAACCAGTTGACCACAGCTGACTGAGCAGTTGGACTACAGGGTAGCCAAGCAGTGGGGAGTTTGGCCTGTGAAAGTAGAGCTTCTGGCCTGAGGCACATAAGCATGCTGTGCTGTAGTTGGGTCCCTGTACAGAAAAGGAAACACCACCTGTGGGTGGGCCCTTGAGCTAGGCCCTTAGCCCAATAAAATCTCAGAGAGGAATATAACTTAAGAAGGCTTCTCTCTGCTCCCTGGACTCAGTTATTCTCAATAGCATTCCTCCCAGGATATCCTTGTAATAGAGAAACTTGTTCTCAATTGACCAGGTTAAACAAAGGAATAAAAAAGGCCTGAAGTTGTACCCAACAAATACATCCCTGTGGAACACCTGCACTTGTACCATGTTCTGTAAAATTCAGCTCAATGGATATAGCTCTCAGTTCCCTGTGCTGTGCATTTTTCTCCCAACAGACGCTTACAAAATGTCCAGTATTTATTGCTTCCATTGTTTAAAGGAAGCCAGTGGGGAATGTGTACATTTCGTGGGTCCGTCTTTGCTCAATGCAGGTAATTGCATTTCAGCCAGTGTGTAATTTTTCTGTCACAGGTGTGAAATGGAAGGTAGTGACAGCAGCCCCAGGTCTCATCCGTCGCTGAGGGCATTGAGATTTTCTTGCAGGGGTTGTGTCGTTAGGCTGTCACATTGAAATCGATAATGACGCCATACTCAGGTGCTAAAGCTCCGTTCTGAGCAGGCAGACTCAGACAGCAAAGCTACTATGTTGGACAGGGCTTGAATAGTCATCACCACTGCCCATCAACAATTTGTCCATCATCAATCAACTCGATGTCTTGAATGTAGAGAATTTTTAGTGTACCACAATTTTTTGGGGGGGGGTGGGGGGATCTGTGTATGCCAGTTATTTCTAGTCCGGATCACTGGAGCCTGTCCAAGCATGCATGGGCACAAGGCAGGAATACACTCTGGACAGGCTGCCAATCCATCACAGGGCCCAGTGCACCGATGCCATGTGAAATGACGACAGAAAAAAACTGTATTTGTGACTGAAAGCCGCAGAAAAAGTGTGCTCCAGTCAGAAAACTAACCTGAGCTAATAATGCCAACAGATGGAGCTGTCGGAGGCAAAAATCTCCATGTCCTACTAAAAAAAGAAGTAGAACTGAATCAGAAAAGCGTAAGAAATGATGAGTAAATTTGGAGGGAAACATGCTTTTGAAGTGATTAATTTCCCACTTGTGCCCTCTCTAATGCATTTCCTTCCAGAGCATAAGGAGACAAACTAGAGTAATCATATTGGGGAGAAGTTCGAAGAGCAAATCGGATTTGTCTGAGATAGACACAGTGAATGGATGAATTTGTCTGTCTGTGCAGCAGGACTTATTTGCATGAGGGACAGGGGATTATGGCAAGAAATATCCGTCCAAAAATGGTCCTCCTATCCCAGCAAAACATTAGCTCGAGACGAGATGACATTAAACAACATGCTAACTCAAGTCAAGATGTCAGTAACTAACATAACTCAAATCAAGATTTAATTAACCAACATGGCAGTTCAAGTCAAGACATCAATAACCAGCTTATGTCAGTACAAAGGAAAGCTCACTGAACCCCTCCTACCAACAGCCAATTCAGTATGAAGTAAAAGAAGTATGCATCCAAACCAAAATCCAAAGGGTCCAAGCACTCCAATCTCCCTTCAGCACCATCTCCTCAGTTGCTCCTCATGCAACCATTTTTCAACCTGAAAAGCCCAAGGCCCACTGAAGGCGTTAGACGCGCGTCAAAAATTAATTACATTAATTTCAATGGAGCAACGCCCACTGGCAGCGTCTGATGCTCGTTGACCCGCGTCAGATTTTTACTTTTCGCCGCTGCTCAATTTTTACTATTCGCCGCTGCTCAGTTTCTGAAGCTGACTCGCGTCAAATTTTTTCTTTTCGCCACTGCTCAATTTCTGAAGCGTCAACACAATAAAAACACAGTTGTCTTTTAGATTATTTAACTATTTCACCTTGTCATGGTTATTCACACATTTAGCGGCAACCTCACCAGCAGTTGTCAACCTGCTTTTTAACCAAGTCGCAGTTTTAAAAGGAAATCCGTTATTTTGAGGGCATTTAACCCCTTTGCGCAGAAGCTAAATCTGGCTTTTTAGGTGTCACCTGGTTTAAGGCTTCATAATTCAAGATTGCAGCTTTACAGACAGAAAAACTTTGGCTCAATTGAGTCTAGACACTTGAAGCATTTAGACTCCTATCGTATTTCAGTTTATTTTAATGATTTTGGTGGAGAAAAGGGGCTGCAAACATGAAAAAATCTTCATGAGAATTCACCATTGAAATTGCAAAAAAAAATAATACTGACAATTGAAAAACTGCTGGGGCTTAAATCTATACATTTCTGGGATCATAAACTTCTTGACCACAAGTAAAATTCATCTTGAACATTACATTCTAGATAACCCTCTTGCTATGAGCCAAATTAGACAGCTATCCAGGTGTCTTCCCAAAGTCTGAGATCCATCAAAATGGTTCACTGTCAAATCATACTTTAATCATATATTTAACACAAATTAACTTTTGGGGCATGAAATTCAGCATGACCTAATGATTTTCTTGTTGAGTTTAGCATGAATTTATCAATATCAGTGCAGTTGAACATCATTGGTCACCAGTAACCTCTCCAAACACAAAACATGCCTTTTCTCCATAATAAAGTTAACAATATTGTCCATTTTTTAACAGAAAGTCCCCCAAGCATTAAATAAAGTGCTGATTAAACAGCTATAACATTCGCGCTGCAATGAAAAGCTAACCGCTCTCACATCCGAGCTCATAACCTTACACCTTATAAGGGTAAAAACTCACTAACTATATACAGTATATAGATATAAGTAATATCTGAATTCTGAAATACACCTTATTTTAACAGAACAGAAATGTCACTTTCAGGAAAAGTCAAACGACATATGTTTCTATATTCAACAGAATGTTGTAATGAACGTACCGAGGGATCTACCGACGTGCGTGAGCTGCATGCATTTGGAGAAACGAAAACCTCGGCATTCGATGTCTTTTAACGCGGTACAAATTCTCCAGCAAAAGGCTATAATGAGCAAAATGCAAACAGAGTAAAGTATAACCTGTTTTCTTCATTGATGCCCTCCTCCAGAGACAGATGTATCGGGTAGAAGGAAGCCTCCAGTACTGTTTCATTCGGAATAATATCCATTGACAGCTGAAACTAAACAATTCAGGCCAGTTTCGAGCGTCTTTGTTTGTTTGATATCGCATCATTTTCAGCTGCGCAACCGTGACCAACATTCGAAGAATACAACCGACCTTACTTTTACGCTGAGCTTTGTATCCTATTCTAATTGTCCGATCAATGTATTTCAGTTATTGAGGAAAGTTTAAACACTCAGGAATTGGATAAGAAACGAGTTTATCAATACATCGTTACCGGGGAAGCTTCACAAGGGCGTGAACTATAACTGTAGAGTTACGCAGATGAATTTGAGTGTATAATTGAGTGACTGGCTATCGACACCAGTACTAGGGTGGATAGAAGGAAGCACTGAATTTTTCAATGGAGGAATCTACACGTTAATCCATGGGAGGGAACAACGCATATTTTGTGTGTGATGATTGTAAGTGACAGTAGAATGTGAGAGAATCAATAAAATGTCGGATTTTTTGCTTCACAAAACGTATTTTTTAACCACCAATTGGAATACTGTTGGCTCACTGTAGCTAAAATGGTTGCTAAAGAGTACTAAGGTTTTTTCTGTCGCAAGTAATAATTTTTTAAAACTACTGGATCGATACTATGGGCGAGGATATTGACCAGTTTGCACACCAGGCTTAGCTGAGGAGTTTAATTCATGCAACTCTAGAAAAACAGGGATTGGAGGGAACTTCTCCATACTCAAAATTGCGTTTCAGCTCTGCCTGCTTGTGAAAATTCAATAGCTGATCCGGGGGTGCTAACTCATGGTCGAGTACTGTAACTAAGTGCTTAAATTTGCAATTATATAGACGCAAGCGTCTACATCTGCAGAGAGGGGTTAAGTTATCAAGCGATCTACAGTTAGACAGTATACCTAACTCAAGGTACACTGATGAGAACTTTACACTGCTAAGTTAGCTAGCTTGCTAAATCATTCCTGGGTAAAGTAAAATGAATCATAATCTTAATTTACTAGACGGCTAAATTTAGGAGGAAAATTATGCCTGTATATAATGTATAGTGCATGGTAACCTGACCGTCGCACTTTGCCATCACTTAAAATAAGCTTGATCGGTAGGTTTTTTTTTTTGTTTGTTTGTTTTTAAAAATTAAACATTGTCTTGTTTAATATTTTGGGATTGACACTCATGGCTTCTCGGTCGAGTTGACAGCTGTCAATGTTGATGCGGCTGATGCTTCCAGTGGGCGTTTAAAAGCGTCAAGGCAACATTCGGAGTTTGATGTGACGCTTCGCTTTGCAGCCGTGAGCGTTGGGCTTAAGTCAACCACAGCATGACTGTGAAGTACTAAGGGGGAAGTTTCTGGAGACGCCATCCTAGAGAGAGAAAATCACATGCCGGTGTCTCAGGCTGCTTCAAACTGGATACAGAGGAGACCTTCTCACCAGGAATATCCTCTGCGAAAAAGAGGCTCACAGCCGGCTATGACTTTTTAGATCGCGAAGCCTGCATTATCTGGGCTGGAACATCCCAGCTGAAAACTGGTTTTTCTTGCCAGCAGAGTTGCCTTTTTTCATCCTAAAACCAGTCCACCTGGGCTAAAAGCTGTATAAGCAGATAGGTGGAAAACATAAAGTACAGAATGTGTTCAACCCCTGTGATTTTTAGATTACAGAAAAATAATCTGAAGAAGGACCCACTGAGCAGCACCCTGCCCTTACAAAATGTCTGCCTCATTTATTGCACAGCGTTTCAGGTACTGTGTGGGTATTTGGAGCATTTTGGGTCCTTTTATGTCCTGCAGAATTTATTCTTAAATGGTGCGATGGTCGTAGACCACAAAAACATGTTGCTGTGAAAATACTTTCATAAATATGTTTCTTTTCATTATTTTATAAGACCAGAGACTCCCGTATTCCTTGCTTCAGAGTAAGTAGTGAGGTCTTGGGAGGGTATCAAAACTTACAGATTTTTTTGCAAAACAACAAAAATGTATTGTACTAAGATCCCTGCAGTTTTCACCGTGATTGTCATTTTATGAAATATTTTGTGGACTCAGGAGGGCCTAGCTACCTTGGAGTAAACACAATGAAAATTCAAAAAGAAATACTGCCAGATTTGTACTACATTGCCTTGCATTAAATTTCTTTGTTGATATCCTTCAAGGTGAATAACACAGCATGCATTTGTGTGTTACTGTGTACCAGCAAAGGCATCTCAATTCAGAAATGAACTGAATTTGTCACATTCAATAGTGCAGACCAAGTTCTATGAAGAGCACCTTTTCATTCATACTGCATACTGAAGGAAAAAAAATGCAGTTGACCCTCAAATCTCATGTATACTTGGCCTTGGAATGCTGGCAAGTCAATGCCAGCAGCATAAACATCTCCAACCATTCAAATATATATAAAATATCCAGCACTGTTCACGCAGCCTGTTCCTCCGCTACTTTTTCGCACACCTTTTAGTACAGAATAAAAGTTTGTGGCATAAATTCTAAACAAAGCTCATACTTCCCCAAGTAATCAATTCTCCTGAACCCTTAACCAATTATAAATGTTAATTCATAAAGGCATATACAGGGGATTGACTGCAGAGAGTCATTTATATGAAATATTTTTACTAGAACATAAATGAGGAATCTCATCATCCATGTTTACCATAGTATTGTTTCATGTTGTTTCATATACCGTGAATGATCATTTGTGTGTGTTAAACAGAACACCCCTTTGGGAATGAAGGCTTAACATTGTTAATGCAGTGGTTGTGTGCCTGAGGCGCAGTGTCACATGACCTACCACTGGCAATGGTAGACTTAACATAGGGATGATGCTGTAGGGCAGGTCTTTAAATTTCAAAACCTAATGCATGTGCAAAAGCTCCAAGAATAAAACAGAAGCATGATTAAATATTCCTTATGCACAACCATTAGCATACATTATAAATGTGCTTAAACACAAACAGAGCCAGGGAGAAGCCTTTAAAATGCACATGGGGATTTGACCGTTGACATGTATAGTCATGTGGGTAAGTGAGTATTTTTCTCATATGTCTGAACTATAAGGAAAACACCAGATTAAAAAGCCCAGTAAAAAAGTGTACTTATACCAGCCATTAGAAAACTAGCTGTGGAACTGTCAATATCACTGAATCTCAATTGCATTTTGATGGTAATGCCTAAGAGACCGCACTTGAGGAAATGGTGTAATGCTTGTTGCCAGATTGAGCATATCTTAATGAATCTTCAAGTATGTTATATTGTTCCACTGGTGGTTATGCAAGGGATAATCAACTCTTAGGTGTGCATTACAGGGTTTTAAGGCACGATGTGGAGGCGAATAACCACCCGATGAGAAGAGGAGGGTGGTTGCCTCCGCGAAGTGCCTTAAAACTGTGTAATGCACTCCTACGAGTTGATTATCCCGCTTATACCATGGTCATTTGCCAGCAATATCAAATCAAAGCAATCATAAATTTTTGGTGAAAGTTTTGCCCTTAGAAGAACAAGCTAGTAATCATTAAACAAGCACCGCCCGTTCTCATAGCCAGTACTATAGGCCAAGCTAAATCGAACCAGCTAACTTAGTTCAGCTTACCTTCATGGACAATTTTTTGTGCATGCTAACATCCTTTCACCAGCTCATGATTTAGTGACGGGTTCCAGCTAAAACGGAGATTATGCATAACACAACATTATGCACGATTATGCAGAATGTAGCTAACTTGCAACATGCAATTACAATGAACTTATGACAGTTTCCGTAGGGCCAGTGAGCTGAAATCAGTCTGCTGTCACAACACGTAGCTAGAAAACTGTCAGCAATTGCTGATACATGAAGTGGACACGTTAGCTTCCTTTTTAACCATACATAATTACAATTGTTCAATGAATAAAGTGTGATTACTTTGCTGCTTTAATATTTACGGTCATTATCGCTGGAGCACCTATCGTTAACCGGATGTAAGCAGGATGTAACTTATCTGACGCCGCCAAATTTACTGGAGATAAAGGAGTAACTAGGTTTCTGTTATAGCCCGTCAAATGCCAGTGCTCTGACATTGCTATGGTTACAGATTGGCTAGCAGATGACTTTCAAACGGTGACACTACCGCAGGCCGAACTACCTGTGCGGTTCCACATCTATACCTGCCAGCCAATCAGAAAAGAGTATTCATCCAGGCCATGACATAACCCCCAAAGATAAACTGGACATGGTGAACAGATATTCTGGCTGTCCATTAAACTATTTTTTGAAAAAGTTAGGTCGTCCAGGCATATTGGGATTGGGAAGTGTTGTAGTCAAGAGCACTGTCTTGAAGAAAGTTTATTGCCTGACCCTGTTAGATAGCCAAGGATGTTATTTCATTTAAATGACCAAGAATTTTGCCAAAAGCCATACATTTATTCCAAGGTGCTTGAATTTATTTTTTTCAATGGATAATAAATTACCTTTGAGTGCCTAAGGCATAGAAATGCCCCGGCAGAGGCCACCGAGCAGGTTTCAAAGGATTAAGGGCCAGATTTCAAATCCAAATATCTTTCAGTCATTGTTTTCTATCAGCACCCAAGGGATCCTCAAATCATCCCAGAGTCCTCGAACCGGCTCTGTCACAGCTCCTGTCCTGCTCCCAGCTGCTCTCCATAGTCGTGAGGTACGATCTCGGCAGCGCGGGAGATCAGATATCGAAAAATTTCAGCGTTAATTTGTTAAACTGGGTGGGGAATGCAGCCAGGCCTCTTCCCTTGAATGAAGCCCTATTTAAGGGGTGCGGTCTTTTCTCACAGTGTTGATTCTTAACTTTGTAATTGCACTGATTCTCAGCTCTCTTGTGTCTCTCTGTGTGAGAGTTTTCCAAAGTGTACTCAGAAAGGTATTTTACTCCTATTTTTGGTGTAGCAGCCTTAGATTAGTTGGAGCTTGCTCCTAATATTTACTGTAGTAGTTTCTTCCCCGCAGTTCCTCAGTTTTCCCTGCCGAGAGAGCATTAGGTCATTGTGTCCTATTTGTTTTCCCTGCTATCCTGAAAAAGGCAGTGAACTGCACTCTGGCCACCGACTACTTTATATCCTGAATTTGGGACCAAATACACCCTCACTCTTGTGTTGGAGATCATTGAAAAAATCTGACAAAATATATTATGATTTTATAATAAGGTTTCAAAACAGTAGGCAAAGTAACATTATGACAGTGCAAATACTACCGTATACTTATTGCAATTTTTAAAAACGTATTTTAAATGTATGCACTTAGTGGAACGTCAGTACATTTCGATGCATGTTACCTTGTTAAAGTCTGTCTGTGATAAGGTCAGAGAGACGTTATACTGCGTATTAGCGCTCATGGAATATGCCTCACTCAATCAAAATGTGCAGTCAGAATTGTTGTGTAATAGTTTATACACAGCATTCAGTATTGTCACCTGCTTCTACCTGGACCGCTATGATGGCACTTACTGTTTGGCTTCATATGCTTTGTGACCAATACAACTCTGTTCTGGTAGTACTTTTGTAATTAATCGGTAGTTATTTCAGTCTTGCAAATCCCAAGCAATCAATCATGAGATGAGAGATCAGCCAACAAAGGCATGTTCTCATTTGATCACCGTTATAAAAACATTTCTGCAAACACTTTTTTAATTCTTATTTTGTTGGATGCTCAGTGACAAAAATTTCAGAGGTTGGATTCAAATTTAGTCATGGTTTGGAACTGAAAAAGGGACTGATCCAGAGTTCCCACCACTGGCTACGGAAATAAGGAGGTCAATGCAGGTGAGTGAGAAATAGGGAAATGATTGCCCAGAGGCAAGAAGGACTGATCAACTTCATCCAACCAGCAAATCCGTTCTTTCGTCACTCAGGGAGTTCCCTTTCCCTTTCGATGTCACAAAGGACAGCCTTTAAAATGACTTGTAACAGCTAATTAGCCATGCACCTGGTGACATAATAGGGGACCTTTACAGCAATAGTCACCAGCCTTGTTACTGGAGATGCATCATCCTGTTGGATTTCAGTCCAACCATAGAAAGTTTACCTGATGCAACACTCACAGAGCTTGTTGCTAGTAGCTTTATAGACTCAAGTGTACCAAATTCAGAATAGTAAATAACCAAGCAAAGGGTGAGTGACCACTGGGTGAAAGGATACAATTAACACAGGAAAGAAATACAGGTCTCAGAAAGTAAAAATCCTGCCCAGAGTTTCTTCCATGCATGAGCTGTCAGATAATCTCACCAATTGATTCTACCTTCAGGTCAAGAATTTTGCTGATTAGCAATTCCAGATAACCTAAACAAAATACTTCAGATGACTACAACTCTGAGAACTTGGATTTTGCCGTTTTAAAAATAATTCTTCTATTCACAAATAATCCACCCCCCTTTTCATCCATTGGTTGGGTGTACAAGGAAAGCCAGTAAATGCTCACCTCTTCATCAACACAAATGCTTTATCTTCTTAGATATCTTCACTAGTTTCCAGTGTTCAAGACCATGTTTTTGCAACACCTTTCTTGTGCATCCAAAGTGACCCTGATTCAGTCAAAATGCAATATTCCCTTATGTTTGATTTGCATGCAGCTGGGATTAAATAAATAGATAAATGAAGTTAAGAGAATTCAGCAACGATTAAATGTATTTCTTAGTCCTTTTTAAAAGAAAAATAAACCACTTGCCTTCAGTTGAAAATCAAACCAAAGACTAAGTTTTCAGTAAATCCAGGCTTTGAAAAAGGAATAAAGATGCTTTGATGGTGTCATGGTGGCAGCTAATCCACCACTTAATGCTTTGAGTGATACTAAGGGCCACGAAGGAGGAAAAGCGGTTATCCCTAAAAAGGTATTTAAAATGGCCTCTCGGCTTTCAGATTATGTGCCTAAGAAAATGAAAGCCATCCTCTCTGATAGGAGGACCCGGGGAGTGAAATCCAGGGTCATACAATGGAGAAGGCTTATCATTCCCAGGGTTTCTTTGGGTTAGCTGGTGTGACATGAGGTTATCCGCTTTGTACTTTTATGTCAACGTTTCATGACAAAAGCAGGAAGTAAACCTCAAAAAGAGAACCCAATTTTAGGCACTTGATACAGACGTACACTAGGATTACAGAGCCTGCATTTGTCCATACAGTATATGATGTATTTCACTCATTGCAAATCGCTCCCTTTTAAAATCCTTCGGAATTGCCCCATCAATAAATAATCTCCATCCTACCAAGGGATTTCCAGGAATCTTGTAGTGAGCTAACTGGTTTACCAGGCCAAATTGTGAAAAAGTAAAATCCGCAATGTGGAGCACACAGACTCAAATGCATTGAAAGGATAGAAAAGCAATAAGGGATGCAATATATATTCTGTAAACATTACCAAAATATGAAATGAGTTTATGTAGCAAAAAAGAAGCTCAAAAATAATAGTTTTAATAATAATAAACACCACTCTCTTTGATCTTTGCAGAGCATAAGATCGCAGTCAAACTTTGATGCAGCAGATGGATCACTTAGTTATTTGTGTGGCCACCAACCATTTTATGGAGATCTTCACTCCAATTCTGGGAAAGCACACCTTGCAGGCAGACTATTTTGCTGCTGGAATATGTTAGTTCAGCACTGTGTGTGAATTTATACCCAGAGACTTGCTCCAAATCCATCCATTGCTCACTAGGGTCGCAAGAGAGCAGAAGCCTATTCCAGCTGACTGCAGGCGAAAAGCAGGGACCCACCCTGGACAGCTCGACAACCCATCGGAGGGTGCACACACCATTCACTCAAACAATCGTAGGAATTATAGGCAATTTAGCCAATTAGCCTGATGTGCTAAGTCTTTTGAGTCTTTGGACTGTGGAAGGAAACCAGAATACCCAGAGGAAACTCCCACGAACACAGGGAGAACATGCAAACTCCATACAGGAAGGCCCTGGGCTGGATTCAAACCCACAACCTTCTTGCTGTGAGGCAGCGGTACTAAACACTGCGTGCCACAACCTCACACAAATGTCAAAAGCGACGCCAGATCTGCGCTAATACTTTCAAAAATGAAAGTCTTCGACAATGACTGTGAGAATAAGACCAGCAGGAACAGACGATTACCATAAATATAAATAAACCTGGCATTAAAAAAAAGTATACAGCACTTTTCAAATGGAAAGAATTTTCTGAACATTTATCAGCAAAATGTCTGGAAGTCACACACTCCAATTGATACTACATCTGAAAATGAATTTAAATAAATGCGAGGCAGGCAACAGCCTGAAAAACGAGCTGGGTCACATCTTTTAATCTGAAAACGCATACAGCAAGCAGATACAGATGGTGACGGGAGACCACGGGCTATTTATACATTATCAGCTGCCACTTTTTCCTCTGATGGTGAAGAGGGGGGTGATTACTGGAGGTTTGGGCTGAGGCACAGTGTTCATCTCTTGAGCTTCCAATGGTCTGATTCATGGTCCCGCAGGTAAAGGCGGTCGAGCTTGCTGCTAATCATTATTTACCCGCTAAGAAGAAACCACCATCTTGTGTGACTCATTCCTCTCATATTAATGGCAGCCTGCACCTTCCCATACTTACTTTATAAGTCCCTTAAGAGTACGCTGCGCCAGTATGGATCAGAAGCCTTCTAGGTGCCTCCCTACCTTGCGCAAATGCATGCAAGCAGAGGCACAACCCTGAACAGGAACGAGCAGGATAGAAAATGGATTGAGGGATGATCACCGGTATGCAGTTTCACTACCCTGGCAGAGTGTCAAGAGTACCACTGGGGGCGACCATAATTCAGTGGACCTGACTGAATTTTGCTGTAAGTCCCAGGCCTAGTTCTGTATCCCCCCCAGCACTGCGCAGCACTATGCCATGGCTGAATCACCCGCTCCTCTGAGGTTGAGGGTGTATGTCAAGTCTCCCAGAGCATCTGGGATTTCCCCGGATTTTGGCATGAGCTCCCTCATACCCACATGGGGGAATAAATTACCTGAAAAATACACAGTGATCGGGGACAGCCCTTCCCTTTATATCCCGGTCTGACAACTCCTGGCTTTGTTCACGATCACGTTGTCAGCAGCATATGACATCCAGGTTCTAAAACTGGCAACCATAAACCACACGTCCCATCTACTTGACACATCTTTCTGAATTCTACTGGGTGAGGCTGTGAAAGTGATGGAGGTTTTTACAAAACCAAAAATAGGCAGGGCTACTCTCTGACATCCGATTTTAACCAATCATTGATTTGTAGCAGAGTGAAAATCCCTTCTGATGGGATAAAACGAGCTCATTGACAGCTCATTGAATCACCAGCCATCAATAGGGCTTATGAAAGCTTCCTCTAGCCTTCAGGGAGTGGGTATACGGTAGCAGCTTGGCTCAGCAGAATTGCAGCCAAGTACAGCAGCTAGGTCAGCCTATCTCCTGGAGTTCAAGCTGCTCTCCAGTCCAGCTCTCTTCATGTGACTCAACCCCAGGGAATAAACGGGTCTTGATGACCAATTAAAGGCCTGCCGATTCCAAGCGTACTGTAAAAGATCTATCGACAAGCATTAAATCATGCCTGCCAGTTATGCCTACATTTGCAGCCAGTGTTGTTGAAATCAGGTATGTGCTGAGGGAAATCTGAGTGTAGTAGAGGCAGGACAGCAGGGTAATTAAACTGAGGGATCAACGGCTGGTCCAGAGGGCCTACTCAACAAAGCATAATCCAAGCTACCTCCGTCCCAGACACACATTTTCTTAGTTTTTCCTATTGTTAACAATCTGCGGTACCTGCTAGCTATTTGTATTCATTTTCAGGTATTGACTTTAATGAGAGTCAACACTGATGAAACCCTCAACATTTATGTCATGTTACATGGGTAACAAGGAGGTGGATCACTGCATTTTTTTCTCTAAATAGATTGCACTTTCTCACTTTCGAAGACAAGTAGGAAAATCCCCCAGGGGCAATGGCAAAAATAAATTGAAAATGACTGCCTTCGAACATGGATAACTTCAGGTTAGACATATAGTGAATGACATACCTAACTACTTCATCCCTGATGGGAACTGACAAAATGCCGCCAATGTCAGACTGACACGGAAAATATCACTCTGTAAAGTCAAATGGCACTTAGCATCCACGTTATTTGACGTCTCTTTACCTCAATAGTTTATTTCGCCTGTAGGACATGCAAATGATTGCTTTAAATGGTTTGTGCAAGGCTCTTCAAAAAGAGGAGTTGTAATTCCTTTTTTTTATCAAACCTTAAGACTGAGCATTTGGGTTACGTTTATCAAACCTAAAGACTGAGCATTTGGGTTCCATTCAACGTAAGTAGCAATGGAATTGTTTATTTAATGTTGCCATTTCAGAACACTGGATATACAAAAAAAAAAAAAAACAAAAAAAAAACTGTCATAGCAGCAAACTGCTATCTTATTACATTCTTCCCTCTATGATGGATGCACAGTAATGATAGTACAGGGGTAACAGCTAAGCAGTAGCTATTGTCTTCATATTGTTATTCTTAGTTTTATTGCAATCTAATGAAGGATATCTTGTTTTTTTATTCAGGTGCAATGCTTTCGAAACCTGAGCTACTTCCTGAGCTATGAGAATATATGAATGTGTAATTTGACCATGGCCACGACTGAACTGTGTACAGTATTCTGCGTGCGGGCCAATTAAAAAAAATACTGCCTAAAGACTAATGCAGAGTATAAAATTCAGTCTTCCACCATCTCCTTCATATATTACAGCAAATACAGTCAGCCTTTAGCAGACAGAGGCCTTTTCAGCGCTGCAAATCTGCTACTTTAACACGTTTTGAAAAGGGTTCATCTACGAATACAGACTCACTGAATATGAGAGGGCATTGAGCTAGCAGGCCCGCTGAGAAGAATCCCCTGCTGTTTATATGCACTTGCAGCTGTCTGCGAGCACTAGGCAAAAGACTTTCACAATGGACAGAGTGCAAAGAGATCAAAATGCAAACAGGGCCTGCAGAGCAATCGATAGTCACAGGTCTCCGGGCATTCTCTGTCATTCTGCCATAAAAACCTCAGCCCGACAGGTCCATTGCACTACACCCTGAGCAAATAAATAAAATGTGATGTAAAACCAATTATGGCTGCGTTTTTGCCAATCGAAAAATCTGCCGACAACCCAGATAGCTAGTAACTCTAGGCGATATCCATGATGAGTATAATTGGTAGCTCTTCCATTTCAGTGTTTCATGTAGTCAGTTGAACTTTATAAGCCATAATTTTCCCCAAAAATGCTGACTCAACCGCTTGAGACATGTTGAAATAACAGAATGTGCAACTATTTTTTATCCTGGATCTGGCCAACTTAGCACCATAACTCAGGGAGAACATGTTCAGGGTTGCGTGTCTGAGTTTTTCATTCAAGCTAAAGAAAATGCTTTATCAACAACTCATTTACAGCGCCCCCCTAAATTATTAGCACCCCTGATTAAGTTGTGTTAAAAGCCTTAAAATAAATTCAATTTTATGGCAGAAGCATACTCTCATGCTGAAAATTGTAGAAAAATGTAATCTTCAACTCAAGTGAATTTTAAAGGGAAAAAAAATCCCTGACTGAGAAATAATTATGTAATATTATAAAATTATGTAATAAAAAATCATATAATAATGTTCATAAAATCACCTGTTACACAATTATTGGGACCCCTAACAATTCCTAGGAAATAAATGATATTGAAGTATTTCTGTCATTTCTACAGTAGTTTACAAAGTTGATCAGAGTATCTAGGAACATTTCATTAGTAATTCATCACTTCTTGTTTCCCTGGGGTATAAATATGATGTGACACAGAGGCCATTTCTCTTTTCTACTCTTCAACATGGGAAAGACAAAGGAACTCACCATTCCAGTAAGGCAGATGTGTGTCGACCTTCACAAGTCAGGCAATGGCTACATGAAAATAGCCACTTGCCTGCACCTGCCCATATCTACTGTCAGAGGAATCATTAAGAAGTTTAAAACATCTGGAACAGTGGTAAACATATTTTGCCACCACGCACGGTGAGGAGGATGGTAAGAGAAATAAAAAGTTCTCCAAAGCTCACTGTTAAATAATTGCAACAAATGGTAGCATCTTGGGGTCACAAAGTCTCCAAAACAACCATCAGGCTCTATCTACATGCCAACAAGCTGTTTGGGAGGCATGCATGGAAAAAACCTTTTCTCACTCACAATCATAAACGCAAACGTCTGGAGTTTGCTAAGTGGTACTGGGACTTCAACTGGGACCGTGTGCTTTGGTCAGATGAGACCAAGATAGAGCTTTTTGGCAACAAACACTCCAAGTGGGTCTGGCGGAACACAAAAGATGAGTATGCAGAAAAGAACCTCATGCCCACTGTGAAGTATGGGGGAGGATTGGTGATGCTGTGGGCCTGTTTCTCTTCCAGAGGCTCTGGGAACCTTGTTAGGGTGCAAGGCGTCATGAACGCTTTGAAATACCAAGACATTTTAAATTAAAATCTGGTGGCCTCTGCCTGAAAGCTAAAGATGGGTCGTCACTGGGTCTTTCAGCAACATAATGACCCTAAACATGTGGCCAAATCTACACAGAATTGGTTCACCAGACACAGAATCAAGCTCCTCTCATGGCCATCTCAGTCCCCAGACCTCAACCCCATTGAAAACCTGTGGAGTGAGCTGAAGAGGAGAGTGCAGAGGAGAGGACCCAGGTCTCTGGATGATTTCGAGAGATTGTGCAAATGGTTGAAGATCACTCTTTCTGTATTCTCCCATCTTATGAAGCATTATAAGAGAAGATTAGTAGCTGTTTTGTTGGCAAAAGGGGGTTGTACAAACTATTAACATCAGGGGTACTAATAATTGTGGCACACATAATTTGATGTAAAAGAATTATTTCTTAATGTAGAATTTTTTCCCTCTGAATAAATGCACTTGAATTAAAGGTTGGATTTTCCTCTTTTTTTCATTGTGGTCCTATATTATTTAGAAAAAACTGAATTTATTAGAAGCCAAAGAACACATCTTAACCAGGGGTGCCAATAATTATGGAGGGCAGTGTAAGTGAGAGCTGCACATGAGTTGATACCTGTTCATTAGCTACCGAAAAGCATAAAAAAATAACGAAATAACACGGGCCATAAATGTCATTCACAGACTAAAGGGCAATGGCCATTGCAGTTACATGTAAGCACCCCTGGGCTTTACCTGAAAGCATTCAGCATTAACCCTTTGGCATAGAGTACACACTATTGCTTCAACCATTTGTTGGGATTTGGTGCAGTATTTTGTATGTGTAAGGGGGGTCTGTCTGTCCATTATTTTGGACATTATGCTTTTGGGATGCACACTGCCATCCAGTATTTTAGACATTATGCATGCGGAGTGACACAAATAATGTGAAGTTGAAGAAACCTGGTCATTGATATGCATGATGATCTATCTGTATTCTGGACATTGCTTATTTGAGCTATTTATTCGCCATGCATAATGTTCAAAAATTTTTCTATAGAACATAGACACAGATGTATTCCAACAAATAGACATGCATTACATAGGTTATGCATTTTCAGTTTGTGCTATATAATGTATTTCCATCCCCCAACAGAAAAAAGTCTGATCAAAACTTGAACAATATAAGACTATTTCTGACTTTCATCAACTTACCTCTGACTTATGGATGCAGCCATTGTGATTGTTTTTGGTAAATTATGTGACTAATCAGAGAGGCACCTATTGAGAAAATTATTATCTGGAAATGCTCAGTAAAATGTACATTTTGTGTTTTCAGGATATCTATGAGCCTAGAGAAAATAAACCCCACTTAACTTATGTCCAAAATATTGGAACATGCAACAAAGGTTTAAGAAGCTATGGGCTTTGTGTTCACAAGGCCTTACAGCCAGTTTAGGTTTTGTGTAACCTTTAAGTTCAGAAACACTATGCCAACAAGCTGGATGTCCAGTCGCAGAGCCAAAGGCCCAATCATGGGCATGTCAGTGAAATCTGGGGGAATGAAATAGAGATCTCAGAATTGGGGAAGTGCAAGCATAAAACTGCCAAATCAACTATTGACTACCCCAAAACAGGCACTCTGTTTTCATACCCCCAGAAGAGGATTTTTTGTGTTATAACCAATTGGCAATATATATATTTTCCCCTAGACAAATCTCCATAGTCTGCTCGTATCCTGCCTGCAAGTAACCAGTCACGATGGCATCAAAAGGTTGTGGCAGGCAAGATAACACCGAGTTGATGCCAAAGTTGCTGAATCTCCCAAAGTAGTTCAGGTTGCTTTTTCTTCTTCACAACACCAGCTCACACCAGATGATATTTTGATTGTGCCATTCCATCTCAATTTCTGATGCCGCCTTGACATTTTCTCATGGTGTGTGCCTTATTCAAGTGATGAAATACACAATTCACGCATGTGCTAACTTGGAGATAGAATGGGACCATTCATAAGAAGGGAGGCAAACACTAACTATGGCAACACATATCTGTATAACTCCTCAGAGCTATCAAAATTATTCCAATTTAATCAGTGAAAAATATTCCATTTGCATTGTTAGACCAGATACATTCAATACTTAGATAATATCCAGACAAAATGCACTCCCGGCCCGAAGTGCCAGAAAAAATATTTATTTAAAATAAAAAGACCCTCCTCACACTGCCCAACTCAAAATCCAGCCCTTGTATGGGTCGAGTTGGCAAAGAGAATCAGAAATAAACCCTCATAATGTTCAAACACTGCCCCATCTTTCCACGGCCAAGCAACACAACTGGAACACTTCGCACACTTAAATGGCGAACCACTGAACAGATGGCCGCGCCAGGTGCCGCTGTTAAAAAAGATAAACGTGTCCACGCCATCACGGACGAGTTATTGTGAAATTGAGACCTAAGGAAGTGCCACCGCAGACGGGCTGCCATTTTAAGAAACCGGGAAACTCATGCCAAAAAAAAAAAAAAGTTGTTCATCTCACTCTGCTTGGCCATCATGTCAAGTGAATGAACGGCTGATCTCTGGATACAAAATATTCGCACGACACCTACGCTGTTTAAACGCTGCAGAAAAGAAACCCTTGCAATATTACGAATTCCATCTCGAACATCTAATGAAATAGCCCAAAGACAGAAATCACAAACACGGGCTGGAAATACCGATGGCCTATGTGCCTGCCGAACATAAGGGAGAAATCTGTTGGCAACCATTTTATTGATAAAATTATTATTCGCCGAAACACGTTCTCCACGGTAAAGGCAACTGAAAACCCTGGGCAACCCCATTGAATTGACAGTTCATATGGACATACTACATATTTCAGCATTGTGAAAATCGATATTTCATGGCCAGACGACAAATCTCTTCACAGGTGGAGGAGAGAAGAGGGTGCGATTGGAGCACCACAGCCCCCTACCTGCGACAAATAATAAGGCATGATCGGGCGATGCAGTTTCGTATACAGTGAGCAATTCTCGTCAATTAATATACAGTAGCTAGTTAACATACAGTAGTCGCACTTAAAAGTCGTAAGGCGCGTACTATAGCGTGCATACAGATACTCAAACAACACATTAGGGTATCTCTTTCTGGGGATGGTGAAACTGAGGAATAATGCGGAAAACACATTTCAAGCCACGGAGACGGTGGGATACTGAAGTCAATGAGGTTTGCGTAAATAAATTCAAAGGGATTGTGCATTAAGCCCAGTCTGCTCAGTCAGAGTGTGAAGCACGCCAAGTCCACAATTAAAAGGATGCAGTCAAATCGGCCTTTAAATCTTTTTTTTCCGAGCAGATCAGTTTCCGAATGGCAGTCCATGCTGCACATTAAAGACCAATTCTTGATTTCTGCCAATTAGCAATGGCAGGTAAAATTCTGAATTCCCCGAAGATGATCCCGTGTACATTTTGCTGAGTGGTCAATGCAGTCGCTGAGTGACAACTCTTACTGGATAAACTGAGGCCTACACACGCGCGCTTGTGTGTGTGTGTGTGTGTGTGTGTGTGTGTGTGTGTGTGTGTGTGTAAGTGTGCGTGCGTGCGCGTGTATATATGTGCGCGCGCACTGTTCGCTCAAACTTAAAGCCAAAGAACAGACCGCACCTACTCAGATAGCCCATTTTCTTCATGAACACGAGGGAAATGAACATACGATTACAAATACAATACGCAATTTTATAATGACTTGATATTAAACTGGGGGTATTTTTGGCAGCAACACGTTATTATAAAATCATACGCCTTATATGGTGACAATTAAACATGACAATTATTTTCATTGTTTCGCCGCTTTAGCCAATGTAGTTTCGTTGCAAGCGGACGCTTCTTAACCAGTTTATTGCCGAGCAAACAGTATAACATGGACAGAGATCAATAGACAACCAACCGTTTTACACGACAGGCTGTCATGAGCACCAAATTCTCTATAAATAGGTTTGGCTAAGAATCCATAACAATGCCGCAAAGTAAGGTTTTTGCCTTTCCCCTCTGGAACTACTTGACTTACTAAGGTGTAGAAGCAATCTGACTGTGCAACCTCCACGAAAGTCAGATCTCGCCCTTTTCTGGTACAGCAGCGTGTTCTTTTGCTTTAGCGGGAGGACATATCGATACACATTGGGAGAAACAGCTATGCCCACGCCACGAATATGTTCAGGCAACAGTGGAGTTAAATAAAATAAAAGCTATGTGTACTTTGCAAGGGGTGTGCTGATGTTAGGATAGAATGTAGAGTCACTTACCCCAGAATACATTCTCCGGTATCATATACAATATTAAGTCTGTAATAGACAGTAGACTACTTTAGACACGATAACAGCTTGTCCTGGATAACCCACAGTTGATTGGAGACCAGTCATACGATATTCCTCAATATTTTAGCATCGCAAGATAAGATCGCGTTTCAGCAGAAACTTCATAAACAGCACATTTAATCATCTGTTTCTAACTGAACGTAACATCCACTTTCAAATTAGCCACACATAAGCAGCGCTGTTTGGACGTATTGTCCTACTTGCGTAAAAATGCGGCTGGGTAGGCAACATCTTTGATGCAAATCTGCTCAGCTGACCGTTATGATGCGCTCGGTTTGTGTGCAGACTTTGGATGCCATTACCTTATATTTCACCCATCCGTCTTAATTTTCTTACATTTCGCCCATTGCTGCATATGACTAGGGCGTTCGGGAGAAACACTGTTCAGTTCCAGGACGTTTACTCGCAACACAAACACCACACATAAATGCTTTCGGACCGAAATAAAGTTGATATTCAAAATATTACCTGTTCGCCGATGTTTTTGCAAGGAAATTCCTTTTTTTACTTGTGAGCGTTGATGGTCGGTTCTCTCCGTTTAGGTCGAGTTCTCTCTCCAAACGGTGCGCTTTCCGACTTTCACAATCTCCGGTGCTGTCTGTCAATGGTGAGGTGTAATAACGCGAATCCAATTCAATAGAGGACGGTTAAAATAATAAGAAAATTGCCACTGTGTCGTTTTAGGTTGCGTGGAGCGGATAAGCAACTCCACACATTGCTTTGTTTTTTTTGTTTTTTTTCGGTGCTGATAATAAACTCTCCACGACGTCTGATTAAATTATTGCGTTTAAACAAGCCGCATGTAGCCTACGTTGACCTCTAAACAAGCCTCTTAGTGCATAATATGTATTTGTGCAATTGGCATGGTTTGTCAACAGTAAAATTCCCGAGACGTATGCTTGTAACCCAGTTGTCAGATTATATCCACGTTTTATGGTCCTCGGTGTCGCTTTCAAGATGGAAAATCGTATCCAGAAACATCCGAGAAAATGTGTGGTGCTGTGGTCAATACACCCCTTCTTTCACGTTGCGGCAACAGCGAACGTTTAGCAGCTCTCATCTCCCAAACATAGTGACGGGCATAGTAGGTAGATCGCTGGCTTGCAATTTTACGACTTCTCTGTGTGCGCTCAATATCTCCGCGTCCTTCAAACTGTTATGTTGTAGGTTAGCCTACGTGTGGCATCTTGCGGGACACACTGTATCCGTCTTTACTTGTGCGGTGTCGTATTCCACGAATTTGAGTTTGAGAGACTTCCTCGCGCAAATAATTGCCAGGTCAAACTAGCATAGTCCCAGTATGGGGCAGCCTTCGCAACCGCCTAGCAGACCAGCTTTTATGTAATTTTGGGCGTAAATTTTGAAGTTAAGGGAGGCCACAGAGCGTGGTCATGTTTCGATGAAAGATAACTAGGCCTGTTAGTCAACGTTCAAGCAAAGGAACCGTAAAAATGTATTTTCATTAATTTTAACTGCAGGATCTATTCAGCGGTATGAATTAAATTCAAAAGAGAGAGCGAAATTCTACCTATATAGTGCCTCATCAAAGTAACAAGCGGAAAAAGTTTTGCCTTAGTAGTGGAGAGCTGGTACGAAAGTAACATTTTTCACATACGTCATTTTAAAAGATAATGTTACAGACTGAAAAAAATTTTCAGAGCGATTAACGACTTTTATGTTTGCTCTGTCAATATCAGGAGCTAAATCATCCCAATATATTTTGACTTCGGCATAGTTTGACATTGAACGGAAGTTGAGCATTGCTACTTTCGACCCCTCCAGTCGGGATGAAAGTAGCACACGGGCGGGACAAAAGTAACGTGATCAAATTAACTGGAAACTTTTTAATTACTGCCGTTAAAACAGAAACAAAAATAATCAGACATTTGTTTTAAACATTTTAATTTGCTTCAAATGTTTCAAAAGTAAACGTGAACATATTTAACATGCAATTGGTCTATTCATAAAAATTATGGAATTACTTTACTCATTATCATAGTTGTGACAGATGTAATGAGCTGCACCCTCAGTGCATGCCTCATGTGACCACAGCAGACAAAAGATGCACCGCACCCACACTTCTCCAGGCAAAGATGAGGCAAATGTCTCCCCACAAACAAGACATTCCTCATCATTGCCCTGAGAAACTGTGGTTGGACTGTTTTCTCTGGCCCCTCTGCCGACTCACCTCCTCCAAAGCGACTTTTACTGGGGTGTTGGTCAGTATTGCTGTTGACCTGTAACATTCAATGAGATGATAGTCAGAATCAGCCTGTTTTTATACAAGCAAGAAAATCAAGACAAGTTAAAAAGGACACTCTGCTCACCTCTTTTCGCCTCTTCTTGTATTTTCTTTCTTCGAGTCAGCCTTTGGATATGGACGAACCTTTTCTGGGCTGAACCTCTGTATTGGCGTTCCACTAGATGTTCTTGGAACCACAAGTATACCTAGATAGATAATATTAAAAAAAATGCTTGGCAAGGCTCAACATGCACAATTAAAGACACACAGACACAAATTCTCACCGTCTACAGGAATGGCAGACTCATGGGGATGCAGCTCAAATGAGCTCTGTCTAGGTTGGTGGTGTCTTAAGGGAGCGGGCACTGGTGATGGAGCGGACATTGGTGATGAAGAAGGCGCTGGTAATGGAGCTGGCACTGGCACTGGGGATGAAGCTGGTGCTGGTGCAGGAGGGTCGGCCACAAAAGCTGGAGCAAAGTCTGCCTCACTGAAAATATCTGGATTCAAGGGTACCGGTACACTCAAACCCAGATGAAATGCTGCTTGCTGTCGCAGCTTGAGGCAGAGCTTTAGCCACAAGACTTGGGATGTTGTAGATGGTCAAAGTTCTTCCGGGGTTCATTTGCATCCAATTGTCTGCTGCACTGTTAATGTAGTGCTTCAGAGGGCCAAGAACGCTTCGGTCTAGCGGCTGAAGACGGTGGGAGCAGTGGGGTGGAAAAGACAGGAGTACAATTCCACATGACTTGCAAAAGTCAGTAGCTGCCACAGGGAGGTGTGATGGATGATTGTCTAAGAGTAGCAGCAAATTTGACTCTGGGGTCACGTGGGTGTGTCTTACAAAATTCTGTAAAAATGCCAAGAAATCTGTCTCCTGCATCCACCCCGATCCATCGGCAGAACCAGTGCAGCCAAGGGGGCCATCCCGGACGAAGTGGTCATGGAACTTCTTTCTTGGGAAGATGAGCTCACAGCACCGATCTGGCGCTGCCCCTTGGTGGCAATGATTTTGTCTGGCACTTGAACCGTTGTGGTACCTGAAATTATAAATGAAAAGAATTATTGCTCTTGCAAATCACTGTTGCTTTTTAATTTATCTAAATATTAATTTTTACCTGTTTCATCCATGTTCCAGATGTCCTTTGCTTCAAAATTATAGCGGGTGAGGACAGTTTTTAGGTCTTTAAAAAACGCTGTCACGTTGGTCTTGTTGAAGCTGGTGGAACGGGACATGCTGGTGGCTTGAGGTAGACGGATGGACAAGGTTTTGTTGCACTCAAGGAAGGAGGTGAGCCAATCCTTCCCTGCCATGTGGTTTTTGTCCCATGAACATGGAGTTTTGAGGCCAATATTTTTGGCCAGCTGATATGCAAACTTTCGAACCTAAAACAGCATGAAAAAAGATACCAAGCACCTCCGCTCTGGATATGCCCCGGCTCTGTGCCGACTGGAGCTGATCCGGTGTTTTGACAAATTTTGCTACCTATCAAAATATGCTACCTCGCGGTTCTGCGCTTGCGCAAACCTGAAATCTCGAGCTGTTTCCTTGCTCATATCTTAAGCATCTCCAAAAATCATAAAAAATAGATTTATTTTCAGAGCCCATTTCGACCTGTAGGCGTACATATATTTGGATGTACACGCTGGGTTTTCCTGAAAATGCAGAAATTAGATGATAATGGCGTGTATGAGCATATATCTTCTCAAACAAACTTATCCAACTCAACATAACATCTGCTTTTGTTATAATAAGCTAACAAATAACAAAGTTACTATTCTAACCTGATTCATATTGCAATATGAAGGCTAAAACAAAGACTTTACGATCGCTTTGCATTACTGTAGCATTTTTTGACAAGGGAGCAAAATTTGTCAGAACACCGGCTCAGAGCCAGGGCAGATCCGGAGCGGAAGTGCTTGCTATCTAAGGCAAATGGCGGCAGTGGCACAGCTCTACTGTCTGCAGAGTTACTTCAACCTCTTTAGGACTCAGGCTAAAATATATATCAGCTGTTCTCTTTATACAGCGCCCTCCATAATTATTGGCACCCCTGGTTAAGATGTGTTCTTTAGCTTCTAATAAATTCAGTTTTTTTCTAAATAATATAGGACCACAATGAATTAAAGGTTGGATTTTCCTCTTTTTTTCAAGGGCATTAATTCAGTGGGGAAAAAAATCCCATATTAAGAAATAATTATTTTACATCAATTCATATGTGCCACAATTATTAGCACCCCTGAAGTTAATACTTAGTACAACCCCCTTTTGCCAACAAAACAGCACCTAATCTTCTTCTATAATGTTTCACAAGATGGGAGAATACAGAAAGAGGGATCTTCAACCATTCCTCTTTGCACAATCTCTCTAAATCATCCAGCGACCTGGGTCCTCTCCTCTTCAGCTCTCTCCACAGGTTTTCAATGGGGTTGAGGTCTGGAGGCTGAGATGGCCATGAGAGGAGCTTGATTCTGTGTATGTTGAACCATTTCTGTGTAGATTTGGCCACATGTTTAGGGTCATTATCTTGCTGAAAGACCCAGCGATGACCCATCTTCAACTTTCGGGCAGAGGCCACCAGATTTTGATTTAAAATGTCCTGGTATTTCAAAGCATTTATGATACCATGCACCCTAACAAGGTTCCCAGGGCCTCTGGAAGAGAAACAGGCCCACAGCATCACCGATCCTCCCCCATACTTCACAGTGGGCATGAGTTGCTTTTCTGCATACTCATCTTTCGTGTTCAGTCAGACCCACTTAGAGCTTTTTGGCAACAAACACTCAATCTTGGTCTCATGTGACCAAAGCACACGGTCCCAGTTGAAGTCCCAGTACCGCTTCGAGAATTCTAGACGTTTGCCTTTATGATTGTGAGTGAGAAAAGGTTTTTTCCGTGCACACCTCCCAAGCAGCTTGTTGGCATGAAGATAGGGCCTGATGGTTGTTAAGGAGACTTTGTGACCCCAAGATGCTACCATTTGTTGCAATTCTTTAACAGAGAGCTTTGGAGAACTTTTTATTTCTTTTACCATCCTCCTCACTGTGCCTGGTGGCAAAATAACCTTGCATCCTCGTCCAGGCTTGTTTACCACTATTCCAGTTGTTTTTAACTTCCTTAATGATTCCTCTGACAGTAGATATGGGCAGGTGCAGGCGAGTGGCTATTTTCTCGTAGCCATTGCCTGACTTTTGAAGGTCGACACACATCTGCCTTACTTGAATGGTGTGTTACTTTGTCTTTCTCATGTTGAAAAGTGGATGAGAGAAATGGCCTCTGTGTCAAGTCATATGTGTGTATATATATATATATATATATATATATATATATATATATATATATGCCAGGGAAACAGGAAGTGATGAATTAATAATTAAATGTTCCTAGATACTCTGATCAATTTTGTGAACTACTGTAGAAATGACAGAAAAACTTCAATTACATTTATTTCCTAGGAAATGTTAGGGGTGCTAATAATTGTGGAACAGGAGATTTAATGAAAAATAATTATTTCTTAATCAGGGATTGGTTTTTTCCTTAAAATTCACTTGAGTTGAAGGTTACATTTTTCTATAATTTTCAGTGTGAGAGTATGCTACTGCAATAAAAATTGAATTTATTTTAAGGCTTTTAACACATCTTAACCAGGGATGCCAATAAATATGGAGGGCGCTGTGTATGTCTGGAGTCTCTTCTCCTGTTCTTCTGTGAAGACTTTGTTGTGAGCCCTGTACCCTGGGGCTCTGGTCTGCTGCCCTCCTGCCTCTGCCCTCCTCTTGCAGTTCCTGAACGGGGTGACATGACAAACGCCATGCACTTCTGCTGCCCTCCTGATACTCTTGCTTCGTTGGACATCAAAGAAGGCCCTTTCATAAACCTGCTGGTCAACCTTTCCTCTCTGGTTAGTTCTGACCCTAACTCTTGGCATTTTCTGTCTGTAAAATATAACATACTGTGATGAGGGGGGGGAAGCCACTAGATGGCAGTATTGACATTTTTTTATTGTTAAGCCAGACTGGAGTTAGGTTTTGGGCATGTCCTGGGCATGTCTGAGAGGGAAAGTCCCAGAGAATTGAAAAAAGTCTGGAAGGTGGGAGGGGCCTGGAAAAGAGTATATAAGGAGAAAAATTGAGAGTAAAGTAGTAGGAGAAATTGCAAGGAGAAATTGTGGAAGGATATATTTGACCAGACCTGTCTCTCTTTTCAAGAACTGTGAAGATTTTTGTGGATTTTTGCCTGTGTTGGAACATTGTCCTGTCCCAGAACATCACAAAGCAACCCCACCAAAGGAACTGTAAATATATCATTTTTTTATATGTCAATCTTGGTCAGTGCTTTTGTTTATTAAATCTGTTTAAGTTTAACAATTTTGTCTGTCATCCCTTGCTGTCCCAAATGTCATAGCGGGCTCAAGTCCGGGATAGACCATTGTGTGAGTCATTTATTGAAAATCTAACATTTCAAATTGTGTAATTGTTTTTTTTTTTTTTCCTAGATTATATTGACAGATCAACAGCAATGGATGATTTCTTGGCATCAACAACCATAAAGGTTTTGAAGTCTTTTTAAAAGACAGAACAACTTGAAATATGCAGACAGTTAGAGCTGACAGAGGTAAAACCAGCCATGCGAAGAGCAAGACTGGCTAGAGAGATTGTTGAATATTACATTGGTGAAAATGTGTTTGCACCAGGAGATCTGGAACAGTTTCCAGTGGAAAATCCAAATGGAGAAATGGAACTTAAATTAAAAATGCTAGAGATTCAAAGAGAGGAAAGAGCATTCGAGAGAGCAGAAAGAGAGAAGGAAAGAGAATTTGAGAGAAAGAGGGAAGAGCATTCGAGAGAGCAGAAAGAGAGAAGGAAAGAGAATTTGAGAGAGAGAAAGTGGAAAGAGCAGAAAGACAGAGACAGAGAGGTTTCAAGTTATAGAAGTTAGATAGAGAAGAAAGGCTCCAAATGGAGCAACTAAAAATCAAAATGTAAGCTGATAACAAATATTGTGCTAGTCAGGAGGTAAAGCTGGTGCCTCCATTCTCGGGGAAGGAGGTTGATAAGTATTTCCAATGCTTCGAGAAGGTAGCTAAGAGTTGTCAGTGGCCATTTTCAATTTCCAATATCAGTCTAGCAGTAACAATAGATGGTACCAATTTCGGAAGAAAGGTAACGGTGATCGTGCTCAGAAATCCAGTCACAGGTCTGATCAAAGTGTGAAAGGTGACAGTGACAAAAGTGGTCTAGTTTGCAATTATTGCAAGAAATCTGGTCATGTTAGGACTAACTGTTGGTTCCTTAAAGCTAAGAAAGAAAAAGAAAAGGATACCATACCCAATGCCTTTGTGAAAACAAGGTTAGAAACCCCTGAAGTAGATGATCGATCCGCTAAATTGCCTGCTTCTGGTGGGGCTAAAAAGCCTGATACTGCTGACTTTGTGAGGGAGGAATTTCTTCCATTTGTGTCAGTGGGATTTGTGGCTTTGAATGAGCATTCTCCTTCTGTCCCTATATATATCCTAAGGGATACCGGAGCTTCTCAGTCACTTTTATTGATGGACTCCTTGGAGTTACGTGATGAGACTCTTCAAGGAAAGATTGCGTGCAGCTTGTGACCTAGCCAAAGAGAACTTGAAATCAAGTCAGGGAAAAGTGAAAACCTGGTATGATCATAAGGCTAGAAGCCGTGAGTTTAAACCAGGAGACAAGGTCCTAGTGTTGTTTCCCCTGCAGTCCAATCCATTGCAGGCTATATATCATGGTCCTTATGAAATTCTAACAAAACTCAATTATCTCAATTACATTGTAGAGACTCCAGATAGGAGAAAGCCAAAACAGTTGTGTCACATTAAAATGCTGAAGCCTTATCATGATAGGAATGCTAGGGTTGCAGCTGAATTAAAGCTGAAGTTCCTTCATGTAAATGGTCAAATTCTGAAGTGTTGCAAAATCTTGTTGTAAAACTCCAGCACTTAGAACCCTCATTGAAAAATCAGTTTGAGAGGTTGATCAAGAAATATAAAGATCTATTTCCTGATGTTCCAAAGAGAGTTAGTATAGCCTCTCATGATGTAGATGTTGGTGATGTCAAACCAATAAAACAGCATCCGTACCGGATGAATCCTGAAAAGAGAGAGATTGCCGAGAAAGATATTGAGTACATGTTAGAACATGATATTATTAGACCCTGTAACTCAGATTGGAGTTTGTGTGCAAAGCTTTAGGCCGATCGGGACGAAACTCCACAGGAACATTATCTGGGTCAGGGTCTAGACACCGAATGACTGTCGGCTCCGTCGCTCCAAGGTCAAGGTCACACATCGAGGTCAAAGATCAAATTTATACCAAAATGTCGGCGGCGTACCAGCTCCTGGTGCGCTTGTTTTAGCCAGAATTGAAATACCACAGACATATTTTCATTCAGTTAAGACGGCCTACAGTTATTTTTCTAATTGTAATGATCATTCCTGTGATGATTATTATCACTGTATGGCAGCATACTGTTATATGGAGTTCACGAAGACTGCTGTTCATATTGGTGTGAGAGGTTTGATGGATACTTAATATTGCACTTGTTGAGATGATTGGAAACGGCTGATGAAGTTGCAAAGGTGGTTTCAATTAAGTCAGTCACAAAGACAATGCTAATGGCTGACTGGACAGAGACCAATACATTATTAACTAGACAGTCTGGTCGGCCTTGACCACATGGGCGTAGCCTCTGAAAGCCCGCTTCTCCACTTCTTTGCACATTATTCAGCCAATACTGTTGCCATGGCAACGGAAATCGATAGGTGTCATAAGTATAACACATGTCCATACCAAATATGAGAGTAATAAGTCCAAAATTGCAGCCTATACTGCTTGCAATGAAATCTCAATGTTTTGGCACTAATGTGGGAATTATTCAGCCAATACTGTCGCAATGGCAACCAAAATCGATAGGTGTCACGAATGAAAAGTAACACATGTCCACACCAAATATAAAAGTAATCGGTGAAAAATTACAGCCTGTAGAGTGTCCACAAGGAAGTATCTACGGACACAGACCTCGGCAGCGACGACACCCCTGAATCCATAGTAGCTGCCCGACTTCATCTGGCGGCTACAATTATTTCAGTTGACTTTTTATTTGACATAGCCCATCGGTCATAATAAAGTATAATATTTGTCACTCTTTCACGTGTACGTGTATTTTATCTGCCATTGGTTGGTATCATAATTGTATGATTTCCCAAAATTAGTCTCACTTTACTTGATCTAGTAACTATATAGCGAACTGAACATTCATGGAACAGCCAGAGGACACCACAATGTCGTAATTTTTTTGACCTTTTATTTTGCGGTCATCACTTGTCCGTGATTAATACATTTTGTTACAGTCATCCTTACAGTCTGCAATAAAATAACCTCTCTTTCAAGTTTGAGTATTTTGAGGTTCAATTTTCTCAGTGTTTTTTTTTTAATTCACAGGTCCATGTCCATGTCCTGCAGTTTCTTTTGAACTTTTCACATCTGCCAGCTCAATTTGTTTTCTAAGGCATTGCATGTACAAATGTCTGAAAGTTTGTGAACTTTATAAAATACCTCTCAATTAGCACCAAAGGAATTGTGCATAATGTGGATTTCCTTGAGGCTATTCTGACTATGTTGCCAGGCTGGCTCACAGGTTGAATAGCATCTGCATCCTGTCACAAATATGATATTTTCTATGAGCATCACATCACTGACTTTGCAGCCATTCTGGACAAAATTAGTATTTCCACAAGATTGAGATGATTCCTCAAGCCTTCAGGAGTCCAGTGAAACAGTCTCCTTGTCATCTGCTGCTGCAGAAGTGCCTTCCTCCCGCCGCATGCAATAGAATTTATATTGACGTTGTATTGACAGGACATGCCAGGCCTATGCTTTTAGTGAATAATACTCACTGGATTATTGTCTGGTGGCTTCAGAAGAACGAGTGTGTTGCCAGACACTGCAAGGCAAACCAAAGTCAGATAGTCCACATTAACACATGGTTGTGATGAATGTACAGTACTGGAATAATGTTTCTGTAGGAGGGACAGAGTCAGCGGCTGTTGCCCGCTGGATCCCTTCCATTACAGGCCATTACACTGGTTAATGTCAAGGGCCAGCTCCTCTGCTGGAGTGAAATGAGGGGTTGGTGGGCCACCCCCTGTACCAGGAAAATGAGCCTTTTACTTAACAGCTAAAATCAGTGCAGACAATATAATATGTGAGCAGCTTCTTACAAGTAACTTACACATCTCATGTGTACATCTTGCAAAGATAAAGATACTTACCAGGCTGCAAAATGTTCCTGTACTTGGCTGACTTGTTGCCAGGTCCTCTTCTGTTTGTGTTCAGTCATGTTTGTTCAAGTGTGTGCGTGTGTGTGTGTGTGTGTGTGTATGTATGTATGAGCAAAAGAGAGTGAGAGAGAGGGAGTGTGCGAGAGAGACAGAATGAGAGAGATATTGTGATTTGCTCATATGGTTGTGCATATTTTATCGCTGTGGATAAGTGCTTGTAGTTAGTCTTTGTGCTAAGTTTCCTGAGTAACATTAACTTCTAATGCTCACTCTCTGAACTGCAAGTATGATAGATTCAGTGGAGCTGTGATTAGAAAGAGTATATCTTTGTACTACTGGTGCATTCAGGCGGTCCGCTATCGTCTGCCTGGCTTTTTCTCTAGGTTTAATTATATATTTATATTATATTGCCATTTTTGCTTATCGTTTGCCTCATAGCATAATTACCTCATGATTTTGAGAAAAACCTTTTAAAAAAAATAATATTTTTGCCAAATTGAGATATCGGCTGCCTGTTTTTTCGTGCTGACAAAAAAAATGTGTTTTTCCTTATTTCTCTCAACCTTAAAAAATTAGATGGGAAATTATGCCAAGAGGCTAATGATATTACGTGCCTTGCCTCCTCGTTTGCATTATAAGTTGTTGTTCACTTGGTCAAAAGTGTATTGCACACGTCCTCTTTGTTTGTGCATCAGTAAATCTATGATCGACCCCAGGGTCTATTTAAGAATGTTGTGAATTTGATACACCTGGCTTGACACAGCCACTTATCCTGAAACTGGCTTGGCATTTGTGCAATGGATTAAGCCAGGATGCAATGAGTAGAATAGGTTAAACCTCGCTTTCACAGTTATCCTGGATTTCTGAATTCTGCTTTTATGCAACAGCCCCCGGGAAAAGTGATATTGTCAATCTGAGGTGCAAATATATACTGCTCTGGAGGGAGGTTTGGAGGGAGAGAGTGAGAGAGAAATCATGGTTGGTTTGAAGTACATGTATATTATATGCAATTTAGGTCAAATAAACAAGGAGCTTGCAATTATTCAAATAATTGTTGAAGACCAAAAACATTAAAGTGGTTAACAAGGGATTTTCCTCGAGTGAAACATTTGCAATAGACAAGCCTTCATTGCGCTGGCCTAAAATGAAGATACTTCATAACAATATCACAACAAACACAACCCAATTTCCAAAGATGGGGCCATGTGGAAAACACCAGTAACAAAACAAATAGTAGTATTTGTTCTGTTGCTGACCTAACTGGTATTCTATTCATTTCCGAGTACTGATCTCAAATAAAGGATGAATGAAATAAAACTGTGCTAACAGGAGACCACAGTATAGCCTCATAATTCTATCAATGCCAGAGCCCATGTTTAGTGTGTTCAAATCAACTGATACACATTCATTGTTATTGGCTGTTACTGCGTGTAATTCCCCTCCCCTTTGGCATGCCTTTGCCTGGCTACCTGCCCTTCATCAATTAATCAATTATTTTGTTTATTCACCCTAATTATTCACACCTGTCTCCGTTTTTGGTTCCCTTTTTAACATCTGTGGGTACCAGGGCGTGACACTGAGTTGCAATTTTCTATTATTATGCCCTGGTGCGCATGCGCAAGCGGGGCATACAGTAGTTCGTTTGTGTGTCAGTCATTCTGTCTGTTACCGGGATAGCTGCTATGCCAGTCAAAATTAAGTCCTAGAATATGGTTCTATGGGTTAAATGCTATGATATCTTGGATTTAAATTTGCCAGATTTTGCCAGATAGTGCTATAAGTCGAAAACAAAGCTCTATTTGACACTTCCATAGACTCCAATAGGAATCGAGGAATGCGGAAGTAAAGCGTGTCATGGGGAAAGCAATTGTTCCAAACAATGAATAGTTCTAGCTCTGACCTCCATTAATTTTCATTGGAACACGTTTGCAGGTTAGTTTATCAAATGACTGCATTTTTTAGGAAATTTGTTGCATTAGATGACCCCTAATGAATTTTGTTGTTAGCTGTTGTTAGCATTTTCTGTACCCAGCTTTAGTTTATGTTAATCGTCAGATAACAACCTGTTAAATTCGTATTAAACTTAAAGTAGATGACGTGAGCAGCTCTTAACAATCTAGCATCACCAGATGTCATTTGTTGTTCATTTAGCAACCTTAAATTAATTGCAGTTATTGGTTTTCGTTTGAGTACAAAGATTATATTCGCTTAATAGATTCGCTGATAGCAATAAAATGCGGTTGAAACTAACTAGTTAATTTTGTTGCCTGCCACACTACTTCTGTTCACTTGAAGGTTCTGCGATACAATGCGAAAATGAATGGAAACAGCTTCAAATATCAGAAATCTACTGGATACGCCGATTTTATCGCATAGCAGCAAGTAACGCTTTAATGCTGTAAGGTGGAAATGCATTTTCTCCACCTTCAGCGCTTTCTTTTTTTAATGAATTGATTTGCCAGCATGAGGAAGAGCTATTCAATCATTTATTGTTTGTATTTTTTTCAGTTCATTCAGTCTATTATGCTGGCAGATAGAGCAGAATGATAATGCTGGCGGAATATTTGAGTATTCCATATACAGAATATTGACCATTATTTCTTTCTTCGCAATTTAATTTTGTAAAGTAATCTGAATTGACATTTTGTTAAAATTTTGTAGCGATCGATCGTATTTGATGTGATACTTATTGAATGCACTAAAAAGCTTCATTTTAACTATATTCCCACGTTCTCAGAACTTCAAATGATATTCTACATTATATCTTGCGCACAGTGTAACGATGCATCCCAGAGCCTCTGGAGGCCAAATCAGTTTGAGCAGTTTTTGGACTATTTGGTTTGGCCTGGCACCAGCTATGCAAATTTAGTCTGTTGCACTGGACCCAACAACAATCGACAATCTCAGCATACGTATCTTCTCAAAACATACAAAAATATCACTGGTGCTCACAATTTTGTAATCTGCAAAGAGCAATATGAACTTTTTGTCTCGCTGAAACAAGGAATCACAGATAGCATTCTCTGCCGAGTGACATTTTTAATGTATGGACAACTGTTGTCCACTGAAAGAGGGAGCATTGGAGCTTCTATCCCAGCTGCAATTCTATTCTGACAGTAAAGTCTAGATTTTACTTGATTACTCTGAGAGTAAGGCATTAGAGTATGGTCCTTAGTGGGTGGGTCCTGACATGAAGTATCTGGTCTTTGCATATGCCAGCGCTTCTGTTTTTCACTGGTATTTAATACGGTCATTGCTCTGCCCTCAGCAAGCAGAACAGATGGCTACTTTTGCATGCTTTGAGTTTCAGCCCTGGATTAGAGGAAATCGGCTTCTGAGCTGGATTTGCAGCATATGAAAATGAACAAGCCATTGATCTCAATTCCTCTCAATACAGTCTGAAAGTAAAACTTGCACATTTTTATTTTCATTACATGACATGCCTGGTTAAGGAACTAGGGGTCATAAATAGAAATTGGCTGAAGGTTCATTTTTGCTCAGTGTTATGAGGTCTATTTTCATTACAGAGAATGATCACAGTGCGGAATAGCTCATTGAGGCAGAACCTCAGAAGTATGTCAAGACCAGGGTTGATACAGGGCTAGATGCTACTACCTAATTCTTAAGTACACTGCTCTCCATAATTATTGGCATAACTATATTTTTTCTAAATAATATAAGACCACAATGGAAAAAAGAGGAAAATCCAACCTTAAATTCAAGCGCATTTATTCAGAGGGAAAAAACCCACATTAAGAAATAATTCTTTTACATCAAATCATGTGTGCCACAATTATTAGCACCCCTGATGTAAATACTTTGTACAACCCCCTTTTGCCAACAAAACAGCACCTAATCTTCTCCTATAATGTTTCACATAATGGGAGAATACAGAAAGAGGGATCTTCGACCATTCCTCTTTGCACAGTCTCTCTAATTCATCCAGCGACCTGGGTCCTCTCCTCTGCACTCTCCTCTTCAGCTCACTCCACAGGTTTTCAATGGGGTTGAGGTCTGGGGACTGAGATGGCCATGGGAGGAGCTTGATTCTGTGTCTGGTGAACCATGAGCCACATGTTTAGGGTCATTATCTTGCTGAAAGACCCAGTGACGACCCATCTTCAGCTTTCGGGCAGAGGCCACCAGATTTTGATTTAAAATGTCCTGGTATTTCAAAGCGTTCATGATGCCATGCACCCTAACAAGGTTCCCAGGGCCTCTGGAAGAGAAACAGGCCCACAGCATCACCAATCCTCCCCCATACTTCACAGTGGGCATGACTTGCTTTTCTGCATACTCATCTTTAGTGTTCCGCCAGACCCACTTAGAGTGTTTGTTGCCAAAAAGCTCTATCTTGGTCTCATCTGACCAAAGCACACGGTCCCAGTTGAAGTCCCAGTACTGCTTAGCGAACTCCAGACGTTTGCGTTTATGATTGTGAGTGAGAAAAGGTTTTTTCCGTGCATGCCTCCCAAAAAGCTTGTTGGCATGTAGATAGAGCCTGATGGTTGTTTTGGAGACTTTGTGACCCCAAGATGCTACCATTTGTTGCAATTCTTCAACAGTGAGCTTTGGAGGAATTTTAATTTCTCTTACCATCCTTCTCACTGTGCCTGGTGGCAAAATAACCTTGCGTCCTCGTCCAGGCTTGTTTACCACTGTTCCAGTTGTTTTAAACTTCTAAATGATTCCTCTGAAAGTAGATATGGGCAGGTGCAGGCGAGTGACTATTTTCTTTTAGCCATTGCCTGACTTGTGAAGGTCGACACACATCTGCCATACTTGAATGGTGTGTTCCTTCGTCTTTCCCATGTTGAAGAGTGGATAAGAGAAATGGCCTCTGTGTCACGTCATATTTATACCCCAGGGAAACAGGAAGTGATGAATTACTAATTTAATGTTCCTAGATACTCTCAACTTTGTAAATACTGTAGAAATGACAGAAATACTTCAATTACATTTATTTCCTAGGAATTGTTAGGTGTGCCAATAATTGTGTAACTGGTGAGTTTATGAAAAATTATTATTTCTAAGTGATTTTTTTTCCGCTTAAAATTCACTTGAGTTGACGGTTACATTTTTTAGTGTGAGAGTATGCTTCTGCAATAAAAATTGGATTTAAGGCTTTTAACACATCTTAACCAGGGGTGCCAATAATTATGGAGGGCAATAATTATGAAACCGAGCTGCACAGCCAAGATAAAGAGGGAGCCAAGCCAATTTAATAATTTATTATGAGTTAAACAAAGGAGAATAAACGTAAACTAAACTAAATTTCCTGAAGAAAATTTGTGTGCTTGCTTCAGCGAGAAAAGTTGAAGAGGTTGGCTTGCAAAACGAAGGTGCTAGGAAAATGAGAGGCAAAAGAAATTGCTGAAGACATGTTGAAAAACTGCTGAAATGTAAACACAAGTCTTTAAAGGAGCAATATGTAAGAAATGTAAGTTGATTAATCATTAAATGGCCTTGATATATCACCAGACATTAAGGAATCATGTTAATTTCAAATACTTATAACACTGACAACAGTAGTCCTGCCAGAATATTCTCATTACAAAAGTGAGGTTGCAGCCCACAGCTAATGTTTATGTTTTCATTTTGTGTTTTGGCCAGTTGCACCGCCGTCCACCTATCTCCCAATCACAAAGTCAGTAGCATTTCGGCATCCAGGTAGCCAGTTACCACTGAGCTGCAGGTAAGAGCTTTTCGGGGCACAAATGTCTGACTTTAATTAACCTAAAAGGCCTCGTTATGATTCCGAAATATGTCGTGACTAAGTCAGAAACAAAACAAGGGTCTGTATGGGACATGCCTTTGAAAGATGGAGATGGCTGAAAGCAGAGAAGAATTTGAAGACCGACGCCGAATTTGCTAATTTTCTCCTAGGCAGGTAAGATTCAGCTAAGTTTGGCTCATTTAATTCTATTTAATGTAGGCACGGACATTTCAAATATTCTCTACAGTCGCATAACGTTATGTGTGTTCATTCATGGTATGTTAGTGCGTATGCAGGTGGGTCATCTAATTGACTAGGTAACAAATTGTTTGAAAAATAAAAACCGTGGTTCTTCACCGCTAACATTAGCAATGCATTATTAGTCCGTTTCTCTGGCTTTATGCTGGGACGCTGTGTAAACCATTCCAACATTAGCGCAGCCATTATGGCAATATGAAATGGTTAAAGCATTTGGTCCAACGGGGATTTTAGCTAAGGCATCTCTTACATACTACTGCCTCTACATCAATGACCGTAAGTCCAATCTACACAATGGAACCATACTGAAGAGGAGAGTCTGCTGAGTGAAATATGTCAAAATTGTGTGTGCAGTGCCAGAAATGTGGGAACATGAGCATGTTATAAAACTATTTTTCAGCTTCCCAACCAGAATTTAATTGTTATCCCCCGCAGCGCGAAGCGGGGGAAATAGTATTCAGCTCCGTCTGTACGTCCGTCCGTACGTCCCGTACGCCTACCAAAATTACTCCAAGAGCACATCAACAGCTCATCCAGAAGGACAAAAAAGAGCCCAGAACAATATGTTAAGAGCTGCAGGCCTCACTTACTTCAGTTAAAGTCAGTGTTCATGATTCAACAATAAGAAAGAGACTGGGCAAGAATGGCATCCATGCAAGGCGAAAACCACAGCTGACCAAAAAGAACACGAAGGCTTGTCTCCCGTTTGCCAAAAAACATCTTGATGATTCCCAAGAAAATATTCTTGGGAAAATATTCTGTGGACTGATGAGAGAAAAGATTAACTTTTTGGAGGCTGTGAGTCTTGTTATATCAGGTGTAGATATAATAGCATTTCATTAAAAGAAGATCATACCAACAGTCAAACTGTTTGATGGTCTGGGGCTGCTTTGGATGACTTGCTGTAATTGATGGAACCATGAATTCTGCTCTCTAGAATGCCCATCAGTTTGTAACCTCAAGCTCAAGTGCACTTGGGTTATGCAGCAGGACAACGATATGAAACACACCAGCAAGTCCACCTCTGAATGGCTAAAAAAACAAAATTTAGGTTTTGGAGTGGCCTAGTCAAAGTCCGGACTTAAATCCAATTGAGATGCTGTGGCATGACCTTAAACGGGCCATTCATGCTTGAAAACCCTCCAATGTGGCTGAATTAAAATAATTCTGCAAAGAAGAGTGGACCAAAATTTCTCCACAGTGATGTGTAAGACTCATTGCCAGTTATCACAAACGCTTGAATGCACTTGTTGTTGCCGAAGGTGGCACAACCAGCTATTAGGTTCAGGGGACAATTACTTTTTCACATAGGGCCAGGTAGGTTTGGATAGCTTTTTCCCTTAATAAATGAAATCATCATTGAATAACTGCATTTTGTATATACTTGGGTTATCTTTGTCAAATATTAAAATATGATTAATGATCTGAAACATTTAAGTGTGTCAAATATGCAAAAAAAAAAGAAATCAGACAGGGGCCAAATACTTTCTCACAGCACTGTTTATGTTAAACAGCTTCTTCATTATCATTTGTGCACAGTCATAGAATGCCCATGAATATGTGAAAATGAAAGTGGGAAATGGATTAATGCATTTTCAATTAAATTTTTACTCAAGTCATACTTGTCTGGAAAATTATAATGTAATTGTGGTATTACATTCCCTTTTGGAGTTTTACATTATTATTTCAAGAATGTCCCCCAAGGGCTTCCATACTTCCAGAGTCTTTTAGGGAGCACTGGCAAATCGGGTCCAGGTGTTGCCAATGTTGCTGACAACATGCCATACCCACCTCCAATACCTGCAAAGACAGCAGCCCCACAAACCAAACAGGAATGCATGCTGAGGGAGGGTCATCAGAAGTATCTAATGTGTTACGAACACTTTTAGTTGCAGGCGAATTCCAAGCTTTACGAAGCTGAGTGGCCTGTTCTTGCCACTCTGTTACGTTATGTTCTCCAAAGTGAAACTAAAATTGCCTGACAGGACCCACCATCCTAGGCATTGAAAACATATAAACAGGCCAAATGTTCTGACCTAGCAAAACAGGCTCAAAGATATTCCTCAATTCCAACAACTGGTCGTGTGTCCACAATGACACCTTGTCATGGTCACCCCTCAATTTGAAAATGTATCACTTCCTCCACAACAAAACCATGTGAAAAGCTATTTTACTTTTTATGATTGTGGGGAGAAGCAAAAGTTTCTGTTGCCTTTATTTTCTTCACTTGAGAAAAAAAGAGAGCCAGAGAGAGAAATATGAATTCTTGATCTTATAGAGATAGAGGTGAATTCTCAAGTTTTAGCAGACTGCAGACTCTTATCATTCCATGAGGTGGGTGATTAAAAAAAAACTTGGGTCAGAGAGGAGCTGTCCCATCAGGCCTCTGTGATTATGGAGTGATGGAGTTTATTCTCTGTGGTGAATCCAATGCTACAGGGCTAAGTCTCTGGGTATGTACTCCACCATATTGACCTCTTCCACTCTGGAGTTGTCATCCGAGACATATTAGCACTGCTCTCACCTCAGGCTCTAATTTCGTAGACCAGGCGCGGCGCTTGGGGGGTGCGCCGCGCCAACGGGGTGTGTCCAGGCGTATGTGGCGTTCTTCGTGCCCGGCGTCGCCTGGCGCAAGTACACCTCTGTCCTGCCTCTGCCCCTCCTTCCAGCGCAAGTTGGCAAAGAAGGCGAAACAGCCGAGTCAAATCTTGCTCACTGGCAAGAGAAACGATGGGTAGCGTGTTCCCATTAGTTACAAACTGTTGCTGCTTTAAATTTTGGGATTAACATGCATGGACAACAATGCAAGATACGTAACATTTATTTTCAATATGTGATCTTAACTCAGTACGGGATCATAGCAATCAGGCTGTATTCCTTTTCCCCACTGAAGACGATAAAACCGTAGTGACAATAATAGTAGCCTAGTATTAAGCCGCTTGCACACTGGACGCGAAACAAATTTTTCGCTCGACAGATTGCGTCTTGAGTCCAAAAGTCTGACAGGGTTTTAATAAATCTCTGTGTCCGACAGTCTATTTTTGTTTTTAATTTCTTCAAATCTACTGACTCTTTTAGATATCAAACGTGAATGTTTTGATAAGAGGGCTCAGTTCTTCAAGAGTGCCGAGAATTTCAATCAATGTTTCTGTTTCAGCTGCTCAATAAAGTGAGTCGACACTGGGGACATGTCCACATGTAAAATGCCTCCGTGTCTAACAGCCGAAAAAAAGGACGATTAGAACAGATTGATAACGAAATCAAGAATAAAAAGAAACATTTTAACAACAGAGCATCCAATGAACACTGCGATGTATTTATTAGCGGGTCATCTTTGTTGGATATCCCGTTTGTTGCTGATGTATTTTTATTCTTTTTATTTATTATTTTTATTCACAAAGCGGTTGTGATTGAAGTCATTCCTAACCACATAAGAGGTGGGGATAGATTAAAAAAACTACTTCAATGAGAGACTTTTTGGATCGTTACTTTAAAGGCCACTGAATTCCCTGGACTTAATGATGAGATTGACTTTTTACCATTTCTTTGATTCCCAGTAGATATGAATTTTGAATTTTGTGTGTTGAAATCCTAACAATTGATATAGCAGTCCTTATTAAAGTACATGGTTACTGTGTCTTAAAATGAAAAAGTTAATGCACAGGGGTAATGTTAATCGGCTTTTAGCGCCTTCTGTTGTATACAAGTTGTGAAACTGAATACCAACCTCACCTGTATCTAATTGAGATTGATTGATTGTTTGCCAACTTCATCTATGTATAATTGGGATTGAATGATTGTTTGTCAAATTTCACTTGCATATAACTGAAATCAATTGATTGTTTGTCAGACCCTGAAGAAGACTTTTTTTGGTCGATACGCGTAGGTCTGTTAGTTGCCTTGCTCCAAAGAATTTATTATAAAAATATTTTTACCTGAAGACAAAGTCCCTCAGTTTCCTTTTTTTCCTTGGTAGTCTGCACTTTTTACAAAGAGTATGGGACTTCCTTGGGTTGTTGATATTTTTATTCTTTATTTCGTTATGAATCTGTTCTCATATCAATACTTTTACTTTTTGCTTGCTGGTGGACATGGAGTATTTTGCATTTCGTGTCGGACAGTCTTGATCGTGCATGCGATAATTTATTCACACTGGGGTCTATTCTCCCATGTGCTTAAGTCGAAAAAAGCGCGTAGCTACGCGCTTTTCAGCCTACGCGTATTCTCCCCTCGACTTAAGTCCGTGCATTACGCGCCTTGAAGGCACTTACGCGCTTGGGGCGGAGCAAGGCCAAAATCGGGGCGTTTCCGGGCGTTTCTCATGCAAATAACACTTACGCGTATTCTCCCCCTGGCTTACGTGCTTTTTCTGTTAAGCGCTTTTGAGGGCTGTATTAAGGTCAAGCGCCAACATTAGGCGAAATTGAATATTGCGTTTGATGTCGGTTATAGGCCGAATTTTAACATTACTTTTATTTTATTTAACATGGTAAAGGTTGAGACATTTAATATTCGATTGTTCTTCCTTATTTCTAAACTACATTTCTCAAAGCCATGATGATTTCGTTTAATAAATTATCACATGATATTACGCATCAGCCTCTTCACCAATCAGTTAAATTACAAACGCAAAACAATTAATTAATTCGAGTATAGCCTACATAAGACCATCATTCTACCATGCCCTCAAAATCTAAAGCCAAAATGCCAGTCCTGCATTTGCTTGCACTCTTGCGTGATTGGGAAAGAGTAAGAGGAGCGCACCAAGCTCGAAGACGAACACGCATATATCGGCTTCGTTTGGACATCCTGAGACAAACAAATATCGAGTGCATCCAGCGCTTCCGCCTGGACCGTGCATGAGGCAATCATCTATCTTTGCCGACTTCTGGATGAAGAGCTATCCAGCCGCAGCAATTATCCACAAAACATACACGTGGTCATCAACGTCAGAACTGCGCTGTCGCTTCTGGCATCTGGGTCGTTTCAGAGAGTGGCTGGTGATGTCATTCACATCACAGGCGTCTGTGTCAAGGTGTCTGACGCAGTTCGTTGGCGCTTCAAGTTCTTCTCCATGCACTTCCACTACAGAAAGAGTGGATGCCATCCCCTCCTCCTGTGCAGTGAAATGCACAGGGGATGATGGTTGCCCACCACCTGTTTCGTGTACACTTCTCCGGTGTGCAGAGAACCTGGTTTTTACAGCGCCCCGCAGATCTCTCCATTTATGCTTTAAATCGGGGATACTGCGCTTACATCTCCCCACCGACGCCACATCCAGAACGATTCGCAGCTTAATTCCTCGGATCAGCCTTTATTGCTGGCTTGCCATACAACACCAACATCTGTGAAATTTGGTTTTCGGCTTTGGCTCGACGTCGTCATCATTGTCTTCAATGTTCTATTAACAAATGCGACTGCCCTGTATGTTCGTGATAATCTAAAAAGTTGTGATATTCTCACGAGTGAGGGGATTGATTTTCTAATTGAGGATATCTGTATAAACTAACTCGAGTCCTAGTAATTTTTTACCATTGGTAATACTGTGTAATTTAATGTGTGAATAAAGATATTATTAAATAGGCTACTCTAGATTGAGCCCTACCCTGGCAAATACCAAAGCACTATCCATTTTTTAATCAATTTTTGCCTTTAAAGAATAGCTGACATGGGGAGAATCATTATCAGTAAATGGGATAATTGATTGTAATAAAGTATTAGGCACAAGTTCAAGTGAATGTGTCGCTCAAATCAAATAGGATAATAGGCTATGGATATGGAATTCCGTCTTTACTGAGGCGGTTTCGGGGCGGGGAAAGAATCCTTGTTAAAGCATTTCCTTGTCCTTTAGTTGCAAACCTGACATCGGAGTAGTTTTCAAGTGCGCAATTTCTAAATGAGATCATATAAACTGTCTTTGATTGTCTTCGTGTGACTAGAATGTTCCCTTTGTCTTCTTCCCTGTCTTCCACGGAACAAACAGGCTGGTGTAGGAGGGGCACATTTTCAATGATTTGATTGCGCTGATTGAGAAGCGCTAAATTCTTTATTTATTCATTCATTATCGCGGCAATTTGTTTGTATGCGTAGCTTTAATGTCATGGTGGCTAGAGTAAGAAATAACAAGTGTTTGTCACTTACATATCCCCCGCTGCCGCAATTTTATGTGTCCGTACGGACGGAGCCCAATGCTATATCCCCCGCTTCGCGCGAAACGCACGGCGGGGGATAAATAAAGAGATGTCTGAATTACGTTTTGTAATTGGTACGGCCTACTATTACAGCGGCGTATAAAACCTCGTATCTTCACAATGACAAACTTCTCAGGAAAATAAAATAGTAATAATAATAATATAAATGGATAAATATAGTTTAAAATAAAAATGTTTCATTTTGCATGTAAGAATAGTGGACATACGAGTTTTCGTTTCTTATCAGTTTGGAGATACGAGGTTTTATCAGCAGGCCGACAATATTCAAATTTAAAGTCTGGATTGCGTTTTCCATGGACCACAAATGCGATTTCATTGTTAATCAGAAAATCCTTTTTCGATGTTTTGAACGGCGCGGCATCTTTCTCAGCCAACCACAAACTGTGTATATATTGGCTGAGAAAGATGTGAAGTCGTTAGTTTGTATCACAGATTCAGATGCGTTGATAAAGCCAGATCAAGTTTCCATTACACGTGGCAACCGCCTTTAATCTGACATTAGGACAATCGATATAGATACTATAATTTATGTCCTTATTCAGATAGTTACATTAAATAGTGCTTCCTGTAATTATTTCTTGCATTGAAATGTACCTGACATTCTGGAAACCTGCCTGTGAGGTTTCGGTGATGTGTGCGCACTGTGCGCCGGTCAGCCAAATTACCACTACACAGAAATTAAATCAGTTTGGAGATGGCGAGCTTTCTGTGCAATTCCAGCTTAGACTTTTTCTGCAAAATTGTCACTGTGTCTTGATGAATATGTGACACCTCCCCCTACTACGCCGCCACACCCATCTCGGCGCACGTTCATCTACCAAAGGCTGCGCACCTCACGAAATTACCACTGCGCGGGCTGCGCCGGACGAAATTACCACTGCGTGAGCTGCGCCTAGCTACACCACCTGCGCTGCGCCAGGAAATTAGAGCCTCTTGTCTTAAAGCACATTATATCTCCAAACTCAATCCCACTTTATTACCAACTAAGTGTTGATTTGTTCAGTTGCAAGAATCAATCCATATCCATATCCCCTCAGCTTGCTTTATTGTTCACCGCTACAATTATCTTGCATTTTCCTACGCACATTTATAGAGACATAAAACGCAAATGTCTTTCAAAACTTCCTGCAGCTCACAAAGCGGAATATATTTATTTCTGCGTCTGATCGGCTTGATACGCCTAAGAACATTGTTTCTGATCTTCGTGACATTGTCCTGAGCTCCTGGATAAGCTGTTTGTAAATCTTGCTGCCCGTGGTCTTGCGAATGGCAAATTGATGGATTCATTGATTGATTAGTGAGTGACGCTTGAGTCTCATCATAACATTCCTTCCTAAGCTTTGCTTATCAAGGAGTAAGAATGCGGTTTTGCCAACTTAGGCGCACGTGTTCAGGCCGCTCATGTTAAAATAATGTCACTGGTTGTAGACAGAGTTTTAACAAAATGCAGGTTAACACTCAACCTATTTCCGAATAAGAATCGGATCATGAACTGAATCAATTTTACAAGCAAATGAGCTTCCAATAAGCTGCGTTGCCATTAACAATGATGACATCCAACTTTGCGTCAACGAGGAAGGCTACAATTTGAGATTGCATGGAGGGTAATGAAGTGGAATTTCTCAATTACATCTTGAAGTAGTGCATTATGTAGTAAATCCTGCTAAAGATGGTATTTCAATATGGTTCAGAGTTTAATTCCATAATTGCTGTTCTTACAATCTCATATAATAGCCTTCCTATTACCTTCCCAGAAGCCAAACTGAAAAGACCTAATGAATGACTTTGCTACCTTGAAAGTTCAAGCCATGATATGCATACTAAATTATTTCGATGACCTCATGCAAAAAGGGTGCAAGTGGCATTTTGAGCAAAAATGTTTTTCGCTTTTTAGGTACATCCATGTAGGACCCATCTCCTGGCAAAATTTTAGGTCTGAATTCTTAACCTAAAGGGGTCAAAATCCTTTTTTAAAAAGGCGTATCTGCCAGTGAAATTTTCCAACCAATGTTTCTTATTTGCCAGAAGGTCATATGTCACAATTCCCATGCTAAATGGATGTAAGTGGCAGCTGACGGCCTTTTTACAAACATCATGCATTTTCAGTCCAGGCGTCTACCACTTGCACCTTTGTTTGCAGATTGCTTGTCAAAGTTGGTACTACTATATACTGTACACATGCCAACAGTCAATGCACACTGTATAATCCTTTGTTGTATTATCTGTTGTTAATGGCTTCAGATATCAGTGTCAGCACAGAGGTGATACAGTGACCTTAATTTAGAAGTACCTTGCATTCTTTTTAGCCACTGGGGTGTATAGTGTATCTGATGATTCATTTTTGTAATTTCAAGTTCTTCGCACTTTAACAGCAATTTCATGGAGTATAAATAGACCAGCTGTTTTAAAAAATACAGAATATAGAAATCAAAATGTATATCCTGCCATATCATATCCTTGTTTTAAAATGTTTCTAACATTTAAAACATTTGCTAGGGAAACAGGAAACTATTATGCATAATTAGAAATGAGAAGTTATGAACATTGAACAGACTCTCATGAGGTCAACCTCATTTCTGTTATCAAGAGTTGCAGATACACCCTTTGAGGATGCATTTCTCATATATTGAACTCTTAATCCCGACTCACGCTAAAAGGGCGTAAGCGACATAATCTGGATTATCTCTACATTGGCTGATGATTAGGAATAAATCTTTTTCAGGCTTCAATATCATCTAATGACTCACTCATGCACCATGGAAATTTTAATCCATATGGTAGAGATTTACCTGGAGCAGTTTTTTTTGCGCCTCCTGTGAAATCTTTAAAATGTCACTGTTGCCCTTCTTGCATGTGGTTATTGATTTTAAATGCATGTCATGCGTCAAAATTTCACAATATAATATCTAATTATTATCACTTTGCACAGCAACCAGTGTGCAACTTGCAAGTGCAACCTAATCATTTGAACACCTAAAGCATTATGATTAAGTGCAATATTAGGCTGCACTGTTAAAAAAAAATCCTAGAATGAGACATGAATTTCAGGGAAAGCACTGATTTATTTTTTTATATCATTATTTCATTCTCCCATAATTTCATTATTTCTCTTCTCATCTGCAGGTATATCATTATTTGCCCAGTCTTGTTTGCAATTATGTCTATGTTCCATGTTGCTAGTTGGAACATAAATGGCGTAAATAGCCCAATGAAACATTCAGTGTGCCTAAATTGGCTTAATAGACACAAATTGATGTGGCCTTCATTCATTCGTACCTTAAACCAGCCGATAAACAAAGATTGGTGAATCGTCACTATCATACTGCAGCAGCTGCCGCATTTAACTCCAAAAGCCGAGGTGCCCTGGTGATTTTGAGACATAGTTTATCTTTAACAGTAATTGAAAGTAATGGGAAGTGAAGACGGTAAAATTGCATGCATTAAAAAAAACATTAATGGTTCGAAAGTTGCATTTCTCTGTATATATGCCCCAAATGAATTTAATTCAGTTTTTTTTTGGCTTCCATTGGTACTTTTCTATGTAACTTACAGAGTTACCCAATAATTATTGGTGCTGACATGAATGCTATCCTTGATCCGTATTTGGACAGATCTAGCATACCCCCAAAGAATACTCACCCATCTACAGAAGCTCTTAAAGGGCTGATAAATTTTAGTTTGGTAGACTTATTCAGAATTATAAATCCTTCTACAAGGCAATATAGTTTCTATTCAGATAGATTTCATATTCGTTTCTATGACTGCATTTTCTCAGATCCATTCCGCTGTGATTCAGCCCAATTCGTTATCTGACCATAGTGCTGTCATTTCATTGCTCACTTTAGCAGGTGAGGGCGGGTGAGGGCCTCTAGACGGTGTTTTAATACAACATTATTAGAAAACGAAGAGTATTGTGGTTATTTCAGAAATAATTGCAATTAAAGGTTTCATCAGAAATGTAACAATTCCCTTTGCTTCTCACCTTAATCGAACAAGACTGGGCAAAATTTAAACTCTTGAATATGTTTTGCAATGGCTAGAATATGACCAACAGAGAGATGGCTTTACTGTTGAGCGAAAAAAGGAAATCGATACATTCAGAGTAAATCTTAACAATTTACTTAAAATGAGAGCAGAATTCAAAGGGTTAGGAGGAACTATAATTCTCATGGATCGAGGCCAAGTCGTCTTCTTGCTTTGAGTTTACAGAAATGCGAAAAGTATGCAAATATTACAGCTATTAGCTCAGATCGGCAACTAATTACTTCTTCTAAAGAAATAAATGCAGAGTTCTCCTCATTTTACTCAGAACTTTATAGTTCTGAAATAAAATTGGATAAAAATAAATGTAAATCTTTTTTGCAAGGTCTTAATCTCCCTTTTCTTTCTCAAGAGGATAATGAGCATCTTGATAAATCAATCACTCTGACTGAATTAAAAGCTCCCCCCAGAATTTTATCTTGCTTTTTGGAAAGCGCTAGGAGAGTATCTTTTAGCAATGATTCATAGAGCGGTTGAGGTAGGTGCCTTTTCAATGACTTAAATTCTGCTTTAACTTCTGTACTCCCTAAACCTAACAAAGACCTAACTAAATGTAGTAATTACAGGCCATTATCAATTCTTAATGCTGAAAATAAAATCTTTGCACGGATTCTTTCTTTACGCTTAGAACCCCACGTATCGAAATTAATTCATTGCGACCAGACCAGTTTCATGAAGTCACGCCTGGCTTTTGACATTGTTCGCAGACTACTTCATGTAATTCATAATGCTAAAGATATAGCTTCTCCTTGCACATTGTTGAGTCTTGATGCAGAAAAAGCCTTCAATAGGCTAGAATGGGATTCAGGGCCATATTACGGACGGGGCCCAAGGGTCCAGGGGGGGCCAAAAGCGATGCAGATGCCGATGCCAATTGCGATGTCAGAGGGCCTCTATTCTGTACGATCTTATGACTACTCACACTGTTATAGGGCATATCTGAAGAGAACCGAGAGAGAAGGGTGATATGAATTGGGCGGAGGGGCCAGGGACAGTAATCAGAGGGCCCCTGGGCTATGGGGTACGGCAATCAGAGGGCCCCTGGGCCACGAGGGACGGCAATCAGAGGGCCCCTGGGCTATGTGGTACGGCAATCTGAGGGCCCCTGGACTATGTGGGACGGCAGTCAGTGGGACCCTGGGCTATGGGGTACGGCAATCAGAGGGCCCCTGGGCCACGGGGAACGGCAATCAGAGGGCCCCTGGGCCATGGAGGACGGCACTCAGAGGGCCCCTAGGCTATGGGGTATGGCAGCCAAAGGGCCCCTGGGCTATGGGGGATGGTAGTCAGAGGGCCCTTGGGCTGGCCCTGCCGTAGTGCCTCTCGTGAATACTCCTAAGGGAGCCCTAATGTTTACCAACTAGGGGTTCAAGGAAGTAGGGGGGAATGGTTTCAGAGGGCTCTATGACTATGAAACCTCCTGCTAAGGGTCGCGACTTCTGGCTCTGTGGGGGCCCTAGGGAGAGCCCTAATAGGAGAGCATACGGTTAAGAGAGCCCTCTGATTACAAATGTTCTTACAAAGGGCCTCTGATTTACCAAGGGTTTTGAAGGAAAGTCCTTTCAGCGAGCCCTAAGGCCCAGGATATGCTAGCTGTGTGACTTAATTTACGTGCGCAAACGCACATACTTGCAGCAGTATGATCAGAGCGCTACGCACAATACTGGTAGTGTTGCCAAAAACAAATTACCAAAAGTCGCTAATTGCTATCTGAAAAGTCGCTAGATTATCTCATGACGTTACTATGATGTCATAACGTCACGCACTACTAACTGATCTCAAGAAAATGTGTCTACATGGCTATGTTGACAATCCCAAAGGGTACAGTTTTGAGATCGGGGCTAATGTGCAGTGCTGCTTAACCATGAAATAAGCTTCTGGTGGCGGTGCAGAGCTGAAGTTACATTGAAAAACAATGATTTTGACACTCGAGAGATGTGTTTTTTTAAAGTCGCCAGATTCACCTAAAAAGCCGCTAAGTCACTAGATAAGGTTTTAGTCACCAGGGAAGGCCAAAAGTCGCTAAATTGGCAACATTGGATACTGGCAGTATCATGTAGGGAGCAGATAGCCAACCGGGCTCTCATTAATATTTTCCACCATTGTTTGACTCTACCACGAGCTCAACATGGAAGTTTGGAAGATCGCCCCTCGCGGTTGTGTTAATACTGCAACATGTGCACATGTCTGCGTACCTTGTGTTCAGGTGTGCTACCACGCGTAACATCGACATAAAATACTCATGGCAAGGCATTCGGGCATAAAATGTGCACACGGCAAGCATATCCTGGGCCTTATGCTGGCCCCAGTAGACAGCTAGAAGAAGCTGGACCTATTTTCTATGAGAAGTGATTTTGCTCCTGCATAGTATTGTGTACACAATACGACATGGTCCTTGGAGTGCATCGAAACTGTCATTGCGACACATCCAAAAGTTCAGAAATCTCTAACTCCATGCAAATTTATCGCGCGTCGCGACCATATCGTGAAGCAACTGTCCAATAGCCAAGCTAGACTCAGGGACGGGTGGTACAGTGGTCCAGTCACAATACACAGCAGATTCACGTGTCATTATAACCTATAGTTATCTTCGAGGAGAGTAGTAGACTGGTAGATATTCACCTTCAGAACACTGAGTTTCGCCCCGGTTCCATATGTCTCCACCGTAAAGGGGTGTACTGTACACACCAATGCCAACAAAGTGAAGTCAAAGTGAAAATACAATATCGATACAACACTCCCACATTACACTTGGCATTGCTTTTATCGAAACTCCTCACATGGCAGAAATTTTGGACGTTTCAGTGAAAATCCAATATTGTTAAATCCATTTATCCTAACAACATTCTTACATTGAAACCTTTCCTAGACTATCAGATTTAGCATCCAACACCCTATTAAAAAGCTCATTGACATTTACATTATATTATATTGTATTGTATTTTATTGTATTGTATTGTAATAATAGTGTACCTTAAGACTTAAAGCCATTTTAAGGGCTACTGTATTTTCAGTAAACAAATTTGGAAGTCTAAGTGGAATTCCAACATCGATTTTCCAATGGACTGAATGAAGGGGTGGAGACTTCGGCTCTCTCTATATATAGCCCCCTGGTTCACTACTCCTCTCAACCTGACCTTTCAGCTTGACTACTTGCTTTGTATTCAGCCTGTGCAACCTGACTTGTTCAACAGTTTAACATTCAACAGCCTTTTTAAAGGCTTATATCCATTTATATTATAATATAATATAATATACTATAATATGATATAATATAATATAATATTAGAAAGAACACTGCACCTTCATAGGCTCAAAGCCTTTGTAAAAAGGTTTAAGCATTTCCAACGCCCTTTTTTTAAGGCTTGTTGCCTTGTATTGTATTGTGGGAACTCGTTTATACTGTATTATATTATTGTTATATTATTACAATCAGTTGTGAAAGTCCCTGTGAGTATCCAATAGATATAACACTCTAATATTACACTTTGCATCAGTGGTATGGATTGCAAACAAAAAAGTGGGGCTTCAAAATGAAAAGCCAAAAAACATACGGAGGCAAAGCAGGCCAATTTTTTATTATTTTTTTAATGTGCCTTTGATTTCTAACTTTTTTGAAAAGCCTTAAGATTCAAATATTCATAATGTCATCAGTAGCCCGAGTTGCAGCAATGAAGAGATCACCACTGGTTTGATCATACCGAAGCCCTCACAGACCCAATCAAGCATAGACCCGGCCTGTCAGGCTCAGGCCTCAGGCCCACATTCACATCAGGCATCACCTGAGAAAATCTTTCCTAGTGAGGAGGATTGCATGGAGCCCAGTTTCACACCAGAAGCTGGAGACACCAACACCAACATGAACCTCTGATTGACCCTGCTTTATGGCCAAATACCACAACCATTAAAGACTTGTGCACTCTTAGGACAGGAGACTCACTGTCAGACCAGGTATCGCCTGATAAAGTCTCGTCAAATCAAGAGGGGTACACTGAGACCAGTATCACATTAGGAGCTAGGGGCTCAAACTCCTGGTGTGAAACGGTTAATGACCCTGCTTTATGGCCAAGTGCCATTACTGAACAGGTCAAGTCAATTCTGGTTAGTAGAGGAGCAGCTGCTTTTCAAAATCGAAGTGAAAAGTACCCTGCCTCAAGTAGGGATAGGACTATGGGGGGCATCACTAGGAGTTTCACAAATTCCTTAATCAAATGCTCTCTACCTAATGGCCAGTCTGTGACTTAGCTGTGGCTACTTTACTCCCCTTCATCCGGTTGCATTTTTTGGTTTGCTTGCAAACTGTTTTCAAGTAAGCACAATGCATTTGTCGACGGGTTTTCTACTTGGAAACATTCTGAGCGTATCGGTGAGCATGAGAGGAGTGAGGAGCATAGGGCTTGCATGTTAGCATTACACAGTCGCTCCAAAAACACAGGAAGAGTTGATTCTGATCTTGTAAAACAAATTGATGCAGAGAGGCAATACTGGCGGGAAGTTTTGAAAAGAGTTGTTGCTGTAATTCATTTTTTGGGGGAGAGTGACCTTGCTTTCAGGGGAGATGATGAGCGATTGGGATCACCCCACAATGGTAATTTCTTGGGCATTGTCGAACTGTTGGCCGAATTTTAACCTTTTCTAGCTGACCATCTCCAAAGGTTTGGAGGCAAGGGCAAAGGCTCTGTGTCCTACCTCTCATCCACAACCTGTGAGGAATTTTTCCACTTAATGGGAGAAAGAACAAAGGAAGCAATTATCAGCAAGATTAAAGAGCCCAATTACTTTTCTGTTATCGTTGACTCCACTCCAGACCTTGTTCATGTGGACCAACTCACTTTTATTTTCAGGTTTGTAAATAATGGTGGAGAAGTAGTTAAGCCTTTTCTGGCTTTTGAGCCTATTGAATTCATAGTGGGCCCTTTGCAAACTCCTGCCTATGGGAGGTTCTATATCATTTTCAATTTGGTCCTAATTTTATTAAATTAATATGATTATTATATCGTAACCCAACTGCAATGGTAATTACTAATGGCATCATATCAACCAAAATTGCCTTGTCACGGTCTTGTAGACAAGGTTGTCCTTTAAGCCCTTTTTTATTTGCTTTGTCACTTGAACCCCTCGCTCATTTTCAATAATACCATTCACTCAATATCGTCGTATGCTGATGACATACTTTTGTATTTTGATAGGGCACCCGTTTCAATGCCGTCTATTTTGGATACCTTTGATAATTTCAGTTCCCTGTCTGGGTATAAAATTAATTGGACAAAATCAGTACTTTTCCCATTCAACTCGAAATTGGATCCCAGCAAATTACCCCAGCATATTCCTATTGTTAATCAATTTAAGTACTTGGGGATAGATATTTTTCCTTCATGGACTTGTATAGCACATAAAAACTTTCAAGGGATCTTTAAAAAAATGTAATTAGATCTCGACAGATGGTCATACCTCCCAAAATCACTACAAACTCGTGTATCGGTAATTAATATGGATATATTGCCACGGGTAAATTTTTTTTGCTTCTATGATACGTTTCTCGCCCCGAACTAATTATTGGGACAGAATTCATTCTTTGGTATCCAAATCAGTGTCGTGCACAGACATTTTGGGGGGCTGGTGCTCAATGAAAAATTAGGGCACTTTGTGCAGCATGTGGAACCGCTGGCTGCCTTATTATAGCTGTGTGAGATCTAAAAAAAAAAAAAAAACAGCTGCAACACGCCTTGTTTGTGTCCGCTCTGCGCATTCACGTTGACAAAGGAACAGAGGTGTGTGCGCGATCAGTACATTAAAGTTAATACTGTACGCATACATATGCCCATCTACCAAATTTTAGCCTTCACTCATTCACTTAAAAGAACCAAAGGTGCTCTTTCTGTTCTCCTTACAAGAAACAACCTCTTGAGCTTGAGTTTCCCGCAGATACTGCTGCTGTTAAAAAAATGTAAGAGACCCGAAGCCAATGGCAGAATTGGCGATAATAACGCATTATTTACATCAGGACGAAATCAGCGTTGACACTAAAACTGAACCGTTAACCACACTTACGCTAACATCCCGAGCTCACTATCTAACTTTATAGCAACACAGTTCGGCTCTATGCATTTGGCAGTCTCAGACAGCCATTTCATTCATGGATAATGACATCATCACACTGAAACAGCAAATAGGTCTTGTGACATGAACAAAAACACGGCTTTTAAAAAGTCCGTTACTAACTTGAATAGTGTGAAATTTGCTCGCAATTTAACTCTCGGAGCTACAAGCTAGCTGAGGTGGTTCGGCTGTCTCACACATAGATGAACGGGGTGCCCATTTCATGATGGCTATAAAGTAAATATAACTATCTGTAGGGCGTAACGCTACAACATCATTACCTTTCAAAAAAACTAAACAAACATTCATCTTGTTGTGGCTATAAGTCGTTGATACCCGGGATTTTCTCCACGACAGAGCGAATGACCTCCAGTGTATCTGTGTCCATGGCCATTGTTGATTTCAGAGACTACAATTTCAAACTCGGCACAGCGGCTACATCATGGCTCTCAGCCACGCCTTCTGTTCGTTGATTGGTCCAGCATAATTTCTGCAGATGGTAAACGAGGCAGAGCTCCAAGTGATCAGACTGAGTACTTAAGTGAAATGAAATTAAGCGGAAGTACGAAGGCTGGCGGAGTCAGGCTAGGCACTTGCTTGGTCCAGAGGGCAAAGGGCAGGTGCTATACCACCACCTAGAGTCTATCTGTGCATGCCACTGATCCAAATTCATCTGGGCCAAGAAACGACCTCGCATTAAATTGTCTACTCTTCAGCATCATAAATCAGAAGGTGGTCTTTCAGTTCCTAATTTCAAGCATTATTTCAGGTCATTTGTCTTAAGACCATTATCAGTTTGGTTAAATTCTGACGTAGTTACTTGTTGGAAATCTATTGAGGCGAATTTAGCATTCCCACACAGACTGGAAGACCTTATTTATTCAGCTGTTCCTTTGAAACGAGCCAAGTTGTGGCTCGGTCCCATAATGAGTTTTCTTTTGTCAGTGTGGCGGCTTGCAGAAAAAGAATCTAATATAACATGTAAATGGCATCTTAAAAGCCCAATTTTTAACAATTTCTCTCTGCTTTCTGGGGGGTTCAATTTTCGTGTTCGGCTTGGAGTACTAAAGGGATTCACACATTAGCAGATATCCATGATGAGGCTGGGCTTCGCAATTTTAATGATTTAAGACTGTCTTACAATTTACCAGGCTCCTCCTATTTTTTATATCTTCAACTGCGGTCATCTATGAAAGCGTATGGAGTGCCATGGAACACTCCATTAACTACTCACCCTTTGCATTCTATTTTGGTCAATAGAGGTCAAAAAAGAGGTTGCGTCACTCACTTATATTCACTATTTCGGAATGCCTCTTATAAAGCACTTCCTTTTATACAAGTATGGTCTGAAGACTTGAAAAACTATACTGAAGAGGTTTTACTTGACTGGGAGAGGATATGGTCTTCAATTATAATGGCGTCTAAAAACCCAAATCATCAACAGATTGATTATAATTTTATCTATAGGACTTACCTCACCTCGAGAAAGGCTTATCTTATGAAAAGAGCATCATCCCCAATTTGTACTTTGTGTACAGATGGTCTCTTAGGTTCTGATATGCATATGTTTTGGGAATGTAAAGACGTAAAAAAATTTTGGGCCGTGGTTTGTACTACTCTGTCAGCTATTTTGGGTTTAATTGTGCCATGCTCTCCCACTGTGTTACTTTTGAATGACACTGCATCGTTGGAACTAACCTCTATCAATAGACACATTCTTTTAATGGGTATTACTGCCAAAAAGATACTAGCTTTACATTGGAAACCTCTACATATTGTCACTAAAGCAAACTGGATTAATACATTTAGTGATATTATTAACATGGAGCTTTTAGTAGCGAGGATGCATGGTGCTCACACTTGCACTATTTTTGTATGGCAAGAGATGGCTGATAAAATCAAAGAAATGCTGTAATTTGTTACTTAATAATTTTTAAGTTGAGCTTTTATATACTGCGCATATTACTGTAGGGAGACCCATGAGGTTGATGAGCGAGGGGGGATGAATTACCTGTCTCATGCTTTGTGGGTTGTTTTTTTTTTGTATATGTTGTAATGTCTTGTGTTATTTCTTGGTAATATAATGTCAAAAATAGGCGTGCAATGCACAGAATACCCCTCAGCCCGATGTCGAAGTTTTTGGAGACGCCCGTCCGCCCGCCCAACCGCACGAAGGATAGTAATACCCCGTCAGCCTTGAGGGCTGAGGGGTAAAAAATAAAAATAATTGATCACACAAAGAAGCTCTTAGCGCAAAAATCTTCTTAAATGAATCTGGGAAACGTGGCCCTTCAATGTAATCAGTCGCACTGCCTGGTGCCAAAGCAGTTTGTGGTTGGCTGAGAAAGATGTGAAGTGGTTAGTTTGCATCACAGATTCAGCTGCATTGATTAAGCCAGGTCGAGTTTCCATTACGCGTGCCAACCGCCTTTAATCTGACATCAGGACAATTGAGATATATATACAATTTACGTCCTGATTCTGACAGTTACATTAAATAGTGGTTGCTGTAATTATTTCGGCCAGGTTGGAGCTGGCGAGCTCTCTGCGCACCTTCGGCGGGGCTTTACCCATGAAATTGTCACTGCGCCATGATGAATATGTGACACCTCCCCCTACTACGCCGCCGCACCCATCTTGGCACACGGTCCTCTACCAAATTGCCAAAGTGGCTGCGCATGGTGTTGCACCGCACAAAATTACCACTGTGCGGGCTGCACCGGACGAAATTACCAGCGCCACCCTGCGCTGCGCCAAGAAATTAGAGCCCTATATATTCACTGGTCGATTTAGCACTTGCATGGCTGTGCTGTTTTTTAACTTGAGCATATTGGCTTAAGGATTATCAGTCATAAACCGGCTTTGAAAACAACAGTTGAATATTTAGCAGTTAATTAAAGCCAAAATACAAAAACCAAACCATTTCAGTGAACATACTGCTGAGTTAAAATTTGACTTCTTTTATATCAGACAAGAAAGCGTGGTTCTGCATTCATTACTGACATGTTTCGACGGGAACTCCCATCTTTCTCAGAAGTGTCACATGATGGTATTGTGACGTGTCTTATCAGCTGTTTTTATTGAGGCGTGACCATCCTGCCAAGTTTGGCAGGACGGTCATGCCTACTGCTGTCAGTTCACCTCTTGAGAACCTCACCGACACCAACACTGGATTATGGAGGCGATACAAATCGAGAAGCGAGCCCAAAGGACGATGAACAGGGACGAGGGGGCGTACATGCTGCCTCACACATGGAGTGCGGTTCCTCTAGAGGTGAACTGACAGCAGTAGGCGTGACCTTTCTGCCAAACTTGGCGAAAGTGGAGGAGGCAGTGCGAAAATCTGGCAGCTCAAGCTCAAATTTGCTATCGGCTATAGTTTGCTACGGCAACAGTGGTGAGTACAACGGTTTTTCTACTCTATAGTTAGGATACAGGGAAAGCTAGAATCCACTTGATATAGACAGATTTGTAGAACGGGTCAACATACCCTCGTATAGACCGGAGACCGTAGAAATCTGGTGGGTCTGAGTGTAGAGGGAAACATCGACAGTGAGGGGCAGCTAAAAGTGGACCAACAGCTTATGGACTGTTTCGGTGTGTATTATAAGGACCTGCTGGTTTGTGTGCATAACTGTAGTGTGTTGTTAGCATGGGGAAACGAATAGCTTCTGTAAATGACGGAGGGGCGAACGCTCCAGGCTAAACGACCTTTTCGGAAATGCCCTTTGTCATGGTTTACTCATTGCGTCGGAATGACCAGTGTTTCCTCGCATAGAATGGGCGCTTTATGGGTATCCAGCGCAAGACCTAGATCGAGCTCCGTTTATGTTATGAATATACTACAGGTTTTACAGACCGTAAGTTCCGTTTGTGTGAAACGTTTCTTATGTGTAGCGAGCGAATCAATCTCTTTTATAGGAAAGAATTTAATATTTAATCGCCAATTTAATATTAAATTGACAGCAATGCAGAGAAATCGTTTGTGATGCCAGACACATTTCCCTATTGCTTTCACCGGTTGGATCAGAGAGCTTACCCAGATATTGGAGAAGTATCAGGCAGACCCCAGTCATGGATAAGTAGAGCGATCGTTTCACAACCACCCGAAAACGCACCTCAAGCTTTCCAAAACCTACGTCTGATCTAATTGCACCTCTCTGGTTAGCTTCAACTGTAGTAGCTACAGTCAGTTTCATCATAACGTTGCCTATCACATTGACGCTTACCGAAGTAACACGAGCAAACGGATCAGAATTTCTGCATATAAGTTAACCAGAAGCATATTTAATTAGCAGAGCACGGGAACAAACATGCAGTAGCTGATCAGCGGTCATGACTTTTAATGTAATCTGTCACGTGAAAAATTTGTGTCGCGTCCGGTGTGAAAGCAGCTTGACATGCCTGTATTCGCGTCTTTGCATTGACTTTGAATGTAATCTGTCGCACGAAAAATTAGTTTCTCGTCTGGTGTGAAAGCTGCTTAACACGCCCATAACGCGTGTTTTTACCTCTTTGCATTGACTTTGAATGTAGGCTAATCTGTCCCGCAAAAATTTGTTTCGCGTCTGATGTGAAAGCTGCTTAATGGATTGTACGTGACAGCTAGAGAGAGCTTGGTTATGTTATGAACATAAAACAGGTTTTACAGACCGTAAGTTCCCTTAGTGCGGACAGGTAGCTTATGCGGAGCTAGCAAATCGATCACTGCTACAGTAAAGAATTCCCTACTTAATCTCCCCGTTTTTCGGCTTTTTATTAGCCACAACAATTTCTAAAGGGGGATGAAATTATGTCATGGTACTGCAGAGAAATCATTTGTTATACCAGACACGGTAGAGCTTCTGCGTTTCGCATTACTTTCTCGGTAGCACCAGAGAGCTTGCCCAGGCATTTGTGAAGTGATCAAAAGCAGCCGTAAACAAACCCAAACACGTATCCCAAGCTCTGCAAAACCTATGTCTGGTCTAACTGTGCTTTGCGGACACATACAGCACCTCTCCGGTTAGCTTCAACTGTGGTGGCTACTATTAGGCAAGGTTATGATGAAACTGCCACATTGATGCTTACTGAAGTAACGCAAGCATACCAATCAGAATTATTGCATATAATAATAATTCTAATAATAATAATATTTATTGACCCCTTTGACTGGGGAAAGATAAAATACTGCACATAAAAAAAGCTACATGTAGCGTAAAATTGGCAACAGATTTCATATTTTTCAGAATTGAACTCTCAACAGCTGGCACGCCATCAGGTGTGGCACAAACCCAGGGGCTAGGTAGTTCTCACGATGGAGCAGGCTAAAGAGTGAGTCTACCACTCCATCCTGGCCATTGCACCCGCCACCCAGCCGCACCCGGGGCGCCCCACCCAATGCAGTGCCAGCGGCCAAGAGATCATGCCCAAGGACATGGTCAAGAATAGTGCCCTTAACTTTTTAACCAGTAGACAAATACTTTGGGCAGCAATGTTGAACTGACGAGCCGGGGAATCAAATTTAAATATTCCTGCATGCAAAGACACAGTGTTTCTCCTAATAATGCCTGATATTTTGGGGATATCCAGGGCAAGTAGGAGTGTAGAAAACTGGGAGCACCCCCCAATGCCGTTCATACTTTTCACAAGAGATCCCTGAGTGGATTCCAGTCTATTCAGATCGTTATCAGTGATCCCCTGACATTCAAGTCCAAACACAAGAGTCGAGACCCCAACTGCTTTCCACAGGAGCGTTTTTGCTTTAGTGGAGAGGGGGCTAGGGTATTTCATCCCACAGGAAGAGAGCCCAAATATAGAACGACGGCATCGGGAGACCCTCTCGTTTACATGCATAGTACTCTTTAGGTCATTAGGCAGGACGCTACCAAGTATGGTCAAACTATCAGTACTCTGGATGGGGGCTCCATCTAGGTTCCACACAGGGGAACACTTGAACAAGTTTTTCCCAATACACATACAAAAGGTTTTCTTAATTCCGGAAGTAAATCTCCAAGTTTTAGAGTTGCAGACGCAGACAACAATTAACGTTTGTAAACCTGGCACTGTAGCACAAAATAAGGTAACATCATCTGCATAAGCCAATGAATTAAAGAGAGATTTTCCAAACTGCAATCCATCACCCATGTCTGCCAAAGAGCAAAGCAAACCATCAAGAAAAATATTAAAAAGCATGAGGGACAGCACACTGCCCTGTTGAATTCCCACAGAGAATGGATGGCTGAATTTATCATGGAGCTTAATAACAGCTTTTACGTTTTTATACCATGTAAAAAGCAGCAGCCAGTAACCATTGGGGATATTGCCACACAATTTGTGGAACAATCAATCATGCCATATGGAGTCAAAGTACATTTGAGTGCCAAAGCTACATGTAAATACCATGGAACCAGAACTACATATACTGAGCAACAAAAGAAATGCAAGTTAGCTAGTTAGTTAATGTACTCTTATGGTTATTCAGCCAAAGTGACCGCAAAATAAAGAAAAGTTTGATGAAACTACCGTAAATGTGCATGCGCAAGTAATACATTTGGTTTTCTAAAATAATTATGCGCCAACTTATTTTCCAGTCCGCCTTTAATTAACTTGGATTTCTTTTGTTGTTCAGTATATATATCATAAATAAAATCACTGGCCACTGCAGTGCCCCGCCCCTCACGAAAACCAAGTTGGTTCTTATGAACCTCATCCCTAGGCAGGAGCCAAATTTCCAGCAATTTAGACAATTCGGGACTTAATTTAGACATTGGGGTCAAAAGACGCCTTCTTCAAAACAGGAACAACAATGCCAGTTAGAAATGTTTCTGGTAACACATGCCAGTTAAATGTAACAGACATCAGGTGTGCAATGTACTCTCAAAGAATAGCAGAATCTGCATGGAGATGTTAAGAAGTCAAACCATCACAACCAGAGGCAGTTTAACGTTTCAATTTCTTTAGAAGTATACCAACCTGGTCAGCAAAGATAGAGGTGTTATCGCTAGTAGAGATATTCGAATGGTAAATATCATTAACGGTATTAGAGATTACTCTATGATTGTCTGTCAGGTCACCTTTATCACTGATAATATCGCCAAAAACGAGTGGCAAAATTATTAGCATGTAGACAGTACAGTACAGTAACTGCGTGCTTAAATTTGCAATTCCATAGACGCAAGCATCTACATCTGCAGCGAACCTTGTTAGACCTTTTTTGAGCATTAAGAACTCTCCAGAAATTAGTGACCTAACCATTTTTCGAACAGGCGGTTTAAATCAACAACAGGCTTGTCAATAATATTCTGAATACACTGCCTGGTGGTTCTACAGAAAAGTTTCTCAATATATTTTAAACATTCGTACACAGCTCCTTGTCTTGGTTTTCCAACCATATCTGCCACCAGAAGGATTTCTTATGCTTTATCTCGCTAAGCCTAGGACACCAATATCGTTTTGGTTTACCTGACAAATTAGGCCTATGAGTGCAGCTAGACTCAAGAGCTGCATCATGCATAGCTTGGCATAAATTATCATTCGAAAGATTAACACAATCCTCGGCACTCTCTCTATTTGAAGAATCTTTGTGTAAAGGAAACTGAACAAGCTTATCAGATACAAGTTGACAGTAAACATCATTCATATTCCCGTGAGACCATTTAGTTGGAAACGCAGAATACAGGGGTTTATACACATCATCATTCACAAGCGACTCACAAGTCTCTACACAGACAACAGTGTCCATAGCCATTCTGATTGGGAGATGATCATCGACATTTCCACTCTCAGGCGGCACAATTCTACGTCTAGAGATCAGATCAGAGAAACTATATGAAATTATCTATCCAAGACCTAACACCTCTGGTGTGACAAAAATATGTAAAATCTACAGGTTCATTATGCAGAAGATCAGCAGCAATAAGATCACTAGAAACCATAAAGTCATATAAAATACTACAGTGAGAATTGAAACCTCTGTCTGTATAATTTTTTGCCTAGTTTAGGACAGGTAGGAAATTGCACATTGAAATCACCATAGAACACTACAGGCACCTGGCCACCATAGCTATCCAGCAGATGCTGTTGGACATCCAAGGTCTCCAAAAACAAAAATGCTTGACAAGAATCACTTTTGTAATATGGCACGTAAACACACACTATCACTTGGGACAGATTACCATTGTTGTCCCTGGCCCCTACTGCAACAACACGATCACTTTCCACTTCAATTTCATGATAAAATACGCCACAGACTGGTTTACAAATGATAGATATGCCGCCATTAGGGCGGCCTTTAGAATCAAAATTAAGGGAATCCGACATTCCGGATTTCGAAAATACTGAAATTCCCTTTGATGAGATGGAATTAACATGATCACTGGTAATTAGGATCTCACGTTCACTGTTTAACTATGGAGCCAATGTACTGAAGACACAGTACATTGCAATCCTTTAAGCGGGAGGCAACATAGTCTGCATTTTGTTTGAAACCCTTGCAGTTCATAGTCTCACAAGTAAGAGAATTACCAGAACGGGGACCAGCCTTCGCATTCCCATTCCGTTCATGTGGCCAGTCATAACGGTTGTATGAATACCAACTCTGATTCGAGTGCCGGCCTTTGTTATAGTAAGGCCTCTTATAGCGCTGCAAGTCAGCAACGTAGGCAGCCATATAAGTTAATCAGGAGAATTTTTAATCAGCAAGGCACGCGAACTAACATGCAGTATCTGGTAACCGAGTGGTCATAACCACAGAGACAAACCCTTGCATTACTGGAACAGGTTTTACAGACAGTAAGTTCCGTTGCCATAGACAGTTGTACCAAGCACCCAAATTACAAACAAGTATAAAAAGTTAGCTTCAAATGAGGTTTATGTTCACACACCCTCTGTAGAATTTCCCCTGATATCACTCTTGAATATTTAGAACATAAAAATTAGCAACAGTAACTTGGCTACGTTAGCCGCAGTGCTACAGCCACAATCAACTGGCTATCACGTCAGGTTAGCTTATGCAGTAAAAGCAACTTGCAGCTTCTGTGTCTGTGAGTCACAGACAGTCACGACAAATACAGGCATTATCTATAATATATTTGAGGTAGATGTCTGTCTGTCTGTGTGTATGTACACGTTTTTCTCCTACATTTCTCAGCCGATTATCACCAAATTTGGTGTGAATAACCACTTGGACACCAGGGAGGATTTGAATTCGCCCGATTTTTGAAAAACGGTCATGCACGCAAAAAAATGGCAATTTCACTCGGATAGCGGGTAGCAGCTAGTCTTCAGATATCTCAGAAAGCCCGCGCTCGAGGCCAGTTGTCAATGCTATCGTTAGAGTTCCTGCTTGCCAGTAGCCATCCGCAACATGGTAGCTTCACTTACATTATTTGCTGTTATATCATTACTTTCAGCTTGTAGCTCAGAGCACTTGATCATGCAGCTGCTTGATTTGAGAATCCCTGAAATGCTTATCCTTTATTAACAAAGCTGTCTTTGATAAAACGCTTTGCACAAGCAGCTAATGTTCCCTTTGGCCGTGGCTGTTTGCTGCCAGCAAACAAAAAAAGCTACCCACTGATTTCTGGTGGCATCCTCTTTTGGAAGAGAAATAGGTGTTTTTCTTTGCGTCCAAAAGTAAACGAACAAGCAGCTTTGGGAGAGATACTGACGAAATTGCACCTCAAATGATCTGCGGTTCTTCTTTTGTATTTCCAAAAGTGTAGATGCTACTAAGGCCTAGGATGATCTGCCATTGTTAGTGCCTGCTAGAATAGTTTTCGGTGTGGCCAAGTCCAGCGCTGTGGTTGGCTCTGGCTAGGTCTGTATTAATTGGACGGCACAACCTGACGTCAGGTTTTGCCCAGATCTCATGAAGATCTCGGGAGGAGCTGTTCGGAGAGGAAATCACGTTCACGAAATCATGTTCTTGGATTATGGCAAAACCCCTGTATCTTATTGTAATGTGAATATAGGCCACTAGATGGCAGTATTTACCTTTTTTTTGTTAAGCTCAGACTGGAGTCATGTTTAGACATGTCCTGGACATGTCTGGGGCAAGTCTCAGAAAATTAAAAAAAAGAGGTCTAAATGTGGGTGGGGTCTGCAAAAGAGTATATAAAGCAAAGAATTGAGACAGTAAAGTAGTAGGAGAAATAGCAAGAAGAAGGATACGTGTGACCAGACCTGTCATTTCTGTTCAAGACCTGTTAAGTTTCTTTTGTGGATTTTTCTCACCCAGCACATCACCAGAAAACCCAAAGGGACTGTAAATATTTTTGTTTTTGTTATAATTCAATCTTGGTCATTAGTTGTTAGTTAGTGGTTATTGTCTTTGTCTGTTAATTAAATGTGTTGAGGTTTTTAAAACTGTGTCTGTCAACCCTTGCTGTTGCTGTTGCTGTTATGTTGTAAATGTAAAAAACAAATTGGGGCCATAACAAATTGGGGGCTCAAGGTCCGGGATAGACCATTTTGTGAGTCATTTATTAAAAATCTAACATTTCAGATTGTAAAATTGTTTTTGTGAATTTTCCTATATAAATATATTGACAACAGCAATGGATGATTTCTTGGCATCACCAACCGTAGGGGTTTTGAAGTCTTTTAAAAAGACAGAACTGCTAGAAATTTGCAGACATTTAGAGCTGACAGAGGTGAAACCAGCCATGCGAAAAGCAAGACTGGCTAGAGAGATAGTTGAATATTACATTGATGAAAATGTGTTTGCACCAGGAGATCTGGAACAGTTTCCAGTGGAAAATCCAAATATAGAAATGGAACTTAAATTAAAACTGCTAGAGATTGAAAGGGAGGAAAGAGAAAAACAAAGAGAATTTGAGAGGGAGGAAAAAGAGAAAGAAAGAGAGGAAAGAGAAAAAGAAAGGGAGGAAAAAGAGAAAGAAAGAGAATTTGAGAGAGGGAAAGAGCAGAAAGACAGAGACAGAGAGATTTTGAATTAGAGAAATTCGATAGAGAAGAAAGACTCCAAATGGAGCAACTAAAAATAAAAATAGCAACAGAAAATAAATTTCGGGCTAGCCAGGAGGTAAAACTGGTGCCTCCATTTTCAGAAAAGGATGTTGACAACTATTTCCAGTGTTTTGAAAAGGTAGCAAAGAGTTGCCAGTGGCCAAAGGAACACTGGCCTCTGATGTTGCAAACTGTCCTCAAGGGTAAAGCTCAACAAGCCTATTCGGCTTTGTCTGCAGATGATTCCTCTGATTATGAGGTTGTCAAAAAGGTTATTTTGAGAGCTTATGAGTTGGTTCCAGAGGCTTACCGACAGACATTCAGAGGTCTGAAGAAATCTGAAAATCAGACTTATGTTGAATTTGCTAATGAAAAGCAGGTTTGCTTTGAGCGCTGGTGTACTTCTATGGAGGTCAAGGATGATTTCAACTCACTGAAAGAGATGGTGTTAGTTGAAGAATTCAAGAACTGTGTTAAAGATGATGTTAAGACCTACCTTAATGAGAAGCAAGCACTGAATTTGCAATCAGCTGCCAAATTTGCAGATGAATATGTTCTCACACATAAGTCCAAATTTCAGTCTAGCAGTAATAATAGATGGTCCCAATTTCAGAAAAAGGGTTATGGTGATACCCAAGATTCCTCACCCAAAGACAAAGACAAATCTGGTGATGGTGCTCAAAAATCCAGTAACAGGTCTGATCAAAGTGTGAAAGCTGACAGTGACAAAAGTGGTCTAGTTTGCAGTTATTGCAAGAAATCTGGTCATGTTACAACTAACTGTTGGTTCCTTAAAGCTAAGAAAGAAAAAGAAAAGGATACCAAACCAAATGCCTTTGTGAAAACAAGGTTAGAAACCCCTGTAGTAGATAACCAATCTGCTAAATTGCCTGCTTCTTGGGGGGCTAAAAAGCCTGATACAGCTGACTTCGTGAGGGAGGAATTTCTTCCATTTGTGTCAGAGGGATTTGTGGCTCTGAATGAGCATACTACTCCTGTCCCCATATATATCCTAAGGGATACCGGAGCTTCTCAGTCACTTTTGTTGATGGACTCCTTGGAGTTACGTGATGAGACCGCTTCAGGGGATTTCATACTTGTACAAGGTATTGAAGGGAGGACTGTATCTGTACCCCTGCGCTCTATATTCTTGAAGTCAGATTTAGTTACAGGACAGGTGAAGGTGGGACTTATGTCAAGTCTACCTATAAAGGGTGTTTCTCTGTTGCTAGGCAATGACCTGGCTGGGGGCAAAGTAGTTCCCCCTGTACATCTTACTTCACAGCCGAGCACTGAAGATGGGGATGAGGACCCATCTCTGTATCCTTCTTGCGCAGTGACTCGTGCTATGGCCAAGAAGGCTAAAGAAGAAGATGATGTGGTGCCGTCCAGTACATTGAATAGTCAGGACTCAGGTGGTTCGCCTCATGACTCTGATTGGCCTACTATGGTTTCTCCGTTTGAGGACTTATCAGATACTTTTATCAGTTCTCTATTCAGCCAGCCGGATGGGTCTGGTGATTCTGATGTGTCTGGAGACCTGTCTCTGTCCAGAAAGCGGTTGATTGAGGAGCAAACTAATGATCCTGAAATTTGTGTACTAAAGAGGAGAGCCCTTCCTGATAAAGAAATAGACGCAGTTCCAGTTGGGTATTATCTCAAGGATGGTGTGTTGATGCGGAAGTGGCGGCCTCCTGATATCCCTGCCAATGCAGATTGGGCAGTGGTCAGGCAAATTGTTGTTCCGAAGGTCTACAGGAATGTGATCTTAACAATGGCTCATAGTTTACCTTTAGGAGGTCATCTTGGTGTTAACAAGACTGTTGATAAGATCATGAAACACTTCTTTTGGCCTGGGCTTCGGAAAGACGTTTCCAACTTTTGCAAAACCTGTCACACTTGTCAGGTAGTTGGAAAACACCAGTTAGACCCACCTGTAGCTCCATTGCAGCCTATCCCAGCATTTGGAGAGCCCTTCTCTAAGGTCATTGTTGATTGTGTTGGTCCATTACCCAAGACTAGATCTGGAAATCAGTACTTGTTGACAATCATGTGTGCATCTACCAGATTCCCCGAAGCCATACCTCTACGTAACATCAAGGCAACTGCAATCTCAAAGGCTTTGATAAAGTTCTTCACGTTGTTTGGTCTTCCCAGGGAAATTCAGTCAGACCAAGGTAGCAATTTCACTTCAGGATTGTTTCAGCAGGTTGTGTATGAACTAGGTGCAAAACAGATTCTTTCTAGTGCCTATCATCCAGAAAGTCAGGGTGCCTTAGAGCGGTTTCATTCCACTCTCAAGACAATGATGAGGACTTATTGTTATGACCATGAGAAAGACTGGGATGAAGGGGTTCATTTGCTGTTGTTTGCAGCTAGAGAAGCAGTGCAGGAGTCTACTGGATTCAGTCCATTTGAGCTAGTGTTTGGTCATGAAGTGAGAGGACCTTTGCTATTATTGAGTGAACAATGGCAAAAGGAAGAGCCGCAAATCAGTCTGTTAGACTATGTTAGCAAGTTCAAGGAAAGATTGCGTGCAGCTTGTGACCTTGCCAAAGAGAACTTGAAATCAAGTCAGGGAAAAATGAAAACTTGGTATGATCATAAGGCTAGAAGCCGTGAGTTTAAACCAGGAGACAAGGTCCTTGTGTTGTTTCCCTTGCAGTCCAATCCATTGCAGGCTAGATTTCATGGTCCTTATGAAATTCTGATAAAACTCAATGATCTCAATTACATTGTGAAGACTCCAGATAGGAGAAAACCAAAACAATTGTGTCATATTAACATGCTAAAGCCTTATCATGACAGAAATGCTAGGGTTGCAGCTGTCACTTCAGATTCTCCAATGGTCGAAACGTGTGAAGATGAGGGGGAGTTTCAAGATGATGAACCAAGAATTAAAGCTGAAGTTCTTTCATGTAAATTGTCAAACACTGAAGTGTTGCAAAATCTTGATGCAAAACTCCAGCACTTAGAACCCTCACAGAGAGATCAGTTTGAAAGGTTGATCAAGAAATATGAGGATTTGTTTCCTGATGTTCCAAAGAGAGTTGCTATAGCCTCTCATGATGTAGATGTTGGTGATGCCAAACCAATAAAACAGCATCCATACCGGATGAATCCTGAAAAGAGAAAGATTGCTGAGAAAGAGGTTGAGTACATGTTAAAACATGATATTATCAGACCCTCCAACTCCGATTGGAGTTCACCCTGTGTGCTAGTTCCAAAACCTGATGGAAGTACTAGATTCTGTACAGATTATCGCAAAGTCAATGCTGTAACTAGAACTGATGTGTTTCCAATACCTAGGATTGATGATTGTATTGATAGTGTAGGGCAAGCAAAGTTTCTGACCAAGATTGATTTATTGAAGGGTTTTTGGTGTGTGCCTTTAACTGAGAGGGCCAAGAGCATCTCTGCTTTTGCCACACCATCTGGATTGTACCAGTATGAAGTCCTACCCTTTGGCATGAAAAATGCCCCAGCCACGTTCCAAAGGATGATACAGTCTACAATCGCCGGATTGCCACACACGGGTGCGTACATCGATGACCTGATCACACGGAGTGACTCCTGGGAAGAACATCTAAAAGATGTAGAGACGTTGTTCCAGCGCCTGACCCAGGCTAACCTGACTGTTAACCTGAGCAAGAGTGACTTTGGTTGCGCTACTGTCACCTATCTTGGCTACGTCATAGGCCAGGGTAAGGTGGCACCCATAAATGCTAAAGTCCAAGCCATCATGGACTTTCCAGTTCCTGACAACAAAAAAGCTTTGCGCCGCTTCCTTGGAATGATCGGGTACTACAAAAGTTCTGCAAGAACTTTTCTGAGATTGCTCTCAGTCTAACTAACCAACTGAAGAAAGGCGTAAAGTTCACCTGGGATGATGCATGCCAGAGAGCCTTCGATCACCTGAAGTCTCTGCTGTGTCACTTCCCCGTGCTCAAATCTCCTGACTTCAACAAACCGTTCTCCATCGCGGTCGATGCTAGCGACCAAGCTTGTGGATCTGTGCTCCTACAGAGAAGTGACTCTGATGACATTGAGCATCCCGTGGCATACTTCTCCAGGAAGTTCAATCGCCACCAAAGGAACTTTTCCACAATAGAGAAGGAACTGTTGGCTCTGGTCCTTTCTTTACAACACTTTGAGGTTTATGTTTGTACAGGACAAAAGCCAATGATTGTGCACACTGACCACAATCCGTTAATGTTTTTGAGTAAGATGAAAAACAAGAATCGGAGATTGTTGAATTGGAGTTTGATTTTACAGGAGTTTGACTTGGAAATTAAGCATGTGAAGGGTACAGACAATGTAATTGCTGATTGCTTATCCCGTGTTTGAATGTGTATATATATATCATGTGTTTGAATATTGTATGATATGTATATATAGACAAGTGTTCACTTAACCATTTTGTATTGAAAAGAAAAATTTTGCCTTTATGAGTCAAAATTTTTCCCTTTTGGAATGGAGGTGTAATGTGAATATAGGCCACTAGATGGCAGTATTTACCTTTTTTTTGTTAAGCTCAGACTGGAGTCATGTTTAGACATGTCCTGGACATGTCTGTGGCAAGTCTCAGAAAATTAAAAAAAAGAGGTCTAAATGTGGGTGGGGTCTGCAAAAGAGTATATAAGTAAAAGAATTGAGACAGTAAAGTAGTAGGAGAAATTGCAAGAAGAAGGATACGTGTGACCAGACCTGTCATTTCTGTTCAAGACCTGTTAAGTTTCTTTTGTGGATTTTTCTCACCCAGCACATCACCAGAAAACCCAAAGGGACTGTAAATATTTTTGTTTTTGTTATAATTCAATCTTGGTCATGAGTTGTTAGTTAGTGGATATTGTCTTTGTCTGTTAATTAAATGTGTTGAGGTTTTTAAAACTGCGTCTGTCAACCCTTGCTGTTGCTGTTGCTGTTATGTTGTAAATGTAAAAACAAATTGGGGCCATAACATTATGTTCAGAAACTTTTCAGAGGTAGGGTATGGACATAATAGGTCCCCTTTAACCCCTTTCTGCAGATGTAGACGCTTGCGTCTATGGAACTGCAAATTTAAGCATGCAGTTACTGTACTGTGCTGTCTACAAGCTAATGATTTTGCCACTCATTTTGGCAATATTATGAGTGATAAAGGTGACCTGACGGACAGTCAGCGTAATCTCAAATACTGTTAATGATATTACCGTTCTAATATCTCTACTAGCAAGAACACCTCTACTGCACTATTCGTTCGTGCTCGTCAATCGACTTATCGTCACTTGGTAGTTTCCAAGACTGGAAACTACCTCAAGGTACTGTTTGCATAAACAGTTTTTTTATAAACTACCTGTGTATTTTCAAAGTTCTCAGTGCCTCGTTTTAAATGTCAGGGCCCTCAGAATTCTACCAATGAAGTGTGGGGCTACTTTGAGCCTTGTGAATGATGAAAAAATAGCAATTTCTTTGCATGGCAATGCTATGCCCAATTCACTACCATTGTAAGCTTGTTGGGAGCTTCAGCTAAACAGCCATGTATTTCGAAATGTTGCATGCGTACGGAGGTGTGGTATTCGACAAAAGTTTGTACTCGTTATCATGTATAATACACCCCAAGTCAGTTTCACACCAGAATTCTCCTTTAACCATGATTGACCATGGTGAACCGAGGTCCACCAAGGTCAACCATGGTCAAGGTTTGCAGGGGTATCCTTGCCCATAGTATCAATCCAGCAGATAAAAATGATCCCTTGCAACAGAAAATCGTTGTCCTCTGTAGCAACCACTTCAGCTACAGTGAGCCATAGTTATTCCAATTAGTGGTTCAGTAAAATCAGTTTTCTGAAGCAAAAAATTTGACATGGTATTGATTCTCTCACATTCTACTGTCAATTACAGTCATCACATACAAAAAATGTGAATTTCCCTACCTTGGATTTACGTGTAGATTCCTTCATTGACAAATTCAGTGCTTCCTTATACCCACCCAACTACTGGTGTTGATAGCCAATCACTGAATTATACACTCAGTCTCTTCTGTGTAACAGCACATTTATACTTCACGCCCTTGTGAAACTTCCCCGGTAACGATGTATTGATCGGCTCGTTTCTTATCCAATTCCCGAGTGTTTAACTTTTCCACAGTAAGTGAAACACATTGATTGGACAAACATAAGAGCATACAAGCCTATGCGTATCAGCAAGCTTAGTTGTATCCTGTCTACGTTGCGCACATTGTGCGGCTGATAAAGATGCGATTTATAGAAAAAAGACTCTCAAAACTGGCGTTGAAGTGTTCAGTTACATTTACAGGATTTGAATGAGATAAGGAAATGGTCAATGGGAACTATTTCGAATGAAAAAGGACCGGAGGGTACCTTCTACTGGACACATCGATCTCTGTAGGAGTGATTCAAAGAAAAATGCATTTGGGTGGACCCCTGGTATGTTCATTACACAGTTCTGTTGAATCTAGGGATGTATATATTGTTTGATCTTCCCTGAAAGTGGAATGTCTGTTCTGTTAAAATGAGGTGTATTTCAGAATTCAGATATTACTGAGTTAGTGAGTTGTACTTGTTCCTTATAAGTGTTGAAATGAGTCGGTGAGTTCGGAAGTCGGAACTGCTAGTTTCATTGCAGAATGAATGTTTATTTTATGATTATGTGTGCTGGCTTGGGGGAAAAATGGACAAAACTTTATTTTTGAGAAAATGCATGTTTTGTGTTTGGAGAAGTTAGGTGACCACTGATGTTCAGCTTTTTTTTTATTTTTTATTTCGGCATAATTGTATAGTCGTTTCATGACAATTTCAACACAACACAACATGAATCATGTATCACGACCGAAAGGGTCGCGGGAGAAGCAAAATCGCTTGTCAAAGTCCCGCCCCCAACTTCCAGAAAAGCAGTTTGATTATGGTTAAGATATCATAGGGATTATAAATCACAGCAGAGCTAGTGTCCATGTATGCTACAATTTAAACGTCAGAAAATAAGATCGTAAGATTTATGAATATCATGAGAATTATAATTACAGAATAGGTGAGAGTCCATCTAACTTTAGATTCAAATGCCACTCTTGATCCAATGCGACATTGCCCCGAAAGCCCTTTCTTAATCATTTGGTTTGTTCAGTCTAATTTGGAGTAGATGAGAGGTATAATAATACCGGATCTTTGCTTGGATCTCTTGATTAGTCGTCATTTCCATCGACTTGGTTCACCCTTCCCTTATCGCATGTAATGACTTCTCGCAGTATGTTCAGTCCATCGTTCAGTCCTTCCTTGACGCCGAATCCAATTTTGTTGAGCTTTCTGTCAAGGATAGCCATGCTTTTCTAAGTTTTCTTTATCCTATGGTCAATCAAAAACAGACCAAACCCCAATGATAGCAGACCCGCTATCATGAATCCAATTAGATAGACGTCCTCTACATCCTCGATGTCCAGGACTGCCAAACACAGCGAACGCCACTTTCCCCATGCATCCATGGTGTATCCATGGTGTAACCGGCCGGGAATGTCCCATCCGGGCATGTCAGTTCTCCAGAACCTGACCGCCTCGTGGAGATAATTTTGTCGATTACATTTAACGACCAGCTTATAAGATCCATATTGGTTCAGCTGTCTGTAGTAATGTGCTGTGACAGTTGTCTTTCGGACAGATGGTCTGGAGTGTCCAGTAGATACAAAGGTACAGATTTAACAATATTGAACATGTTTATAGTAACTCAGATATGCAAATTTCAACAAATATTTGAAGGCCTTCAGCTCCTCTGCCATTCTTATATTATCATCAAGTACGTTCCATGTCCTGACTCCAGCCACAGATAACGAGTGCTCCCTGCGAGTCGTTCTGACCTTTCTTGTTTGCAACAACATTCTGCCTCTGGTGTTTTGGATACAATCACGCTGAAGAAATATGCTTTGTATATTTCTTGGCAAGTCTTTGTGGTATCCTAAATATACAAGTTGCAAGGAGTTGAATTTTACTATATCCTGTAATTTAAGAAACTTTGCCTTAATAAACAAATCATTTGGATGAGTTCCATACGGAAAGCAGTGAATAATTCTAAGGGCCTTTTTTTGGAGTTTAAATAAAGATACTATTGTATTTTTGTAAGTGTGACGCTATGAGGGCTGAATAGATTATTTTAAGAGACTTGAGGTTTAATAGTTTCTGCATTCTCCAAAGAATAGACACACTTTTTGCCAACTTTCTTTGAACTAAATTTACATGCGGTTTCCAGCTTAAGAGATTATCTATCATTACTCCCAAGACTTTATATTCGTTTACCCTTTCAATGCTGGTACCATTTACCATTAAGTCTGTCGTCCTTTAGGCCTTTTTTCCCAAATATCATAAATTTGGTCTTTGTAAGAATTAGTGATAATTTGTTTACATTAAACCATGTGTGAAGTTTAGACATTTCATTATTAGCCAATTTAACTAATTGTTTGAGATCAACACCTGAGCAAAAAATAGTTGTGTCGTCTGCGAATAAAATTAATTTTAGGATATCGGACACCTTAACAATGTCATTTATGTAGATTATGAACAACTTGGGATCTATAACCGAGCCCTGAGGAGTTCCACAGGTAATGTCCAGGCAATTTGATTTGTTATTACCCATCTGCACAAATTGCGTTCTATTTGTTAAATATTTTTTGATCCATTTTAATGCGGTCCCTCTTATTCCATATTTGTGAAGTTTTTCAATCAATATATCGTGATTTATAGTGTCGAATGCTTTCTTCAGATCAATAAATATACCTATAGAATAGAACTTTGAATCTAGTGAATCTTTAATCATCTCAATAAATTCTGTTAGGGCAAGTGCTGTCGAATGCTTTTTTTTGAACCCATACTGACTGTCACATAGTAGTTTGTGTTTATCAATGTACTTGTCCAATCTATCATTGAAGAGCTTTTCTTCGATTTTTGAGCATTGAGGTAAAATCGAGACAGGACGATAGTTTGAGAAATCATATTTATCCCCGCTTTTGTAGAGAGGGATAACCTTCGCTATCTTCATTTTATCTGGAAACACTCCGTAGGAGAAGGATAGATTGCATATATGCGTAAGTGGAGTTACAATTGCGTTAGTTAGTGATTTCAGTAATTTCATATCTAATTGGTTTACGTCAACAGATGTCTTAGCTGTACAATTTTTCAGAATTGATCTAATTTCGGATTCAGTAACAGGAGTTAATGTCATTGTGTCTTGGACTTCCTCATCCTTATCAAGGTAGTCCCATCTTAGGTGTGAGGATTCAATACCCTTCGCTAGTTCTGGCCCAACATTCACGAAATAACTGTTAAAATTTTCCACGACCAATTCCATGCTCTCTGCCATGAATTTTAAAGAAGGCTGCACTGATATTGATAAATTCATGCTAAACTCAACCAGAAAATCATTAGGTCATATAAAGTTCATGCCTGTTTGTGTTAAATACAAGATTATTTTATGATTTGACAGTGCATCATTTCTTAGGGATCTCAGACTTTGGGGAGCCAAAGTATTACTCTCAGTATTATTTTTTTTGCAATTTCAATGGTGAATTTTTCTGATTTATTTTGTTTGCAGCCCATTTTCTCTGCCAAAATCATGAAAACAAACTGAAATACAATGTAATTCTAAATGTTGCAAGTGTCTTTTCTGAGCAAAGCCACATTTTTCCTCTTTATGAAGCTTAAATCTTGAATAATAAAGCATTAATTTGGGTAATCCATAACTAGCCAAATTTGGTTTCTGCGCAAAGGGGCTAAACAGTAGCCAGTGCAGATTTCCCGACAAAGAGCTTTTATGACAAAATATCAAGGTAAGAAAAATTTCTGCTCATCTCTGTAGCATTTAAAGTGTATGCCAGCTGTTCTTTGAGTGTGGTGTCAACTTAAAATGACAAGGCTTATATTATTGGAATCTGTGGACTGTCCTTTTTCATTTGAGGTATTGTTTCTATGCATAGCACAAATTCAGTAGAAATTCTTGAGATAGAGCACTGATCTTATTTTATTTAATGTTTTGCTAGATGCTCATTTACTTGCTTGGTACTTGAATTTTGTTCGGTTTAGGTAAAAACGGTGATCACAAACTTTTCGCTGAGTTTCTTTGCTTTAAGAGGATAGGCCACACGGCGAGGTTGCTATTACGAAACATGCTGTATTTATTAGGGCTGGGGCTACCTGCTGCCATGGGGCAAACATCCAAGCTTTCCCTTTTCCTTTTTTAAAACCAACGCAGGTTGAATGGAAGCGCCAGACATTAAAAGGGCACGGGAAATGCTTCCAGAAAAAAACTTGACTGACATCAGTCATGGAGGTGCGGGAGCTGCATGTGCCGATCCTGTGTGGGGATGGTTACACTTGGTCATCGGGCATGTTGACAATTCACAGTGCTGCCAGTCTCTCTGAATGGACTTCCCAACTGGCTGATGGGGGAATGATGCACATTCAAGAGTGCTGACACTGCCGTCACAGACATCCCAGCATTTAGGTGCAAATCAATGTGTGGTAGTAGTTTTCGCGAGTTAAGCATACCCTCACGAGCGTTTAAGTGTTCTTTTGGTATTTGACTGCAGGCATTTAAAATATTTAGACACACGCAGACAGTTGCCCTCGTGGAACAGTGATTTAAATTGAATGCATGATAAACGCACGATTAAGAAAGTTATCATTTATATGGAATGATAAACCTGATAAAGTTAAACGTTAAATTTCTCAACAATGATTATGTATCTGGTGGGCTAAAACTCTAACTTAAAAGCTTTAAATTTTTCACTGAAGGCTTCCCTTATTCCAAAACTCTACGTTTTCTCACAAATTACTAAAAATTGTCCTATCCTATGTTTGATAAAGGCTTCTCTCCATTTCTGCAAATTAAACCTATGCATTTTGCATGAAAAATGACCTGTTTTCTGGTGTCTCCACTTTTTTATAAGAAGCTAAACAAAGTTGGTTACAATTTCAGTTTCACCCACCAGAAAATGCAGAACAAGTTTTCTACAACAAATAATATGGTTAGATTCTAATACAATTGTTGATAGAATGATGATTTTTTTGGAAGCGCATGTTTGATATAGGTATTATTTGATATTGGTAAGGGATATAGTGAATGAGGATAATAAATTCATGTCCTACAAACAATTAACTAGTTTTTATGGAACAGTCTGTACATTGCAACAGTATAATCAACTTATTGGAGCTTTACTAAGTGCTTGGAAATCAAAAATTATTAAAGGAACAGGAGGGCATTTAGTCTGTCAGCCTTATATGAAAATGGCAAATTGGTTAAAACAGAATAAAGATCAACAAATATATGTACAGTTTTTTTTTAAGAATAAAGAACTTACTACAGGATTATTACAGGTTACCATACAGGATTCTAGACAGTTGGGAAAATATGTTAGATGCACCAGTTTTCAAAATCCTTTACAGTACATAACTTGATCCAAAGATTAGATATTTTCAATTTTCAATATAATTTAATATACACTGAACAAAAATATATACGCCCCATATCAAATATTGATGCCACATGGAGTTAACAACTCTAAGTGACCATATGCTGACTTTTACTTGTCCAACAGGGATATTTCTCTTGATTTGTGTACCATTTTTAAATCCATCATTCTGTCAGTGAGCATTTGCTCAGTGATGCAGTGATTTCTCTCACTACATGGGTGTGGCATTTCCAGACGGTGATCAGACAGAATGAGCAGACACTAGTTATACTGGGGACAATAAAAGGCAACCCCAAAATGTCAAATTTTGCCAAAAGTCATCATACCTCAGATGTCTCAGGTCATGCAGGAACGTGCCATTGGCATGCTGGATGTCGGGATGTCCACCAGAGCGGGCGCTGTGCAGCTGGATGTTAACTATCAGATGATAGGCCGTTGGAGAGTTTGTTTCCGACAGATAGGCAGTACTGCAAATCGGCCTCATCCACGTCAGCCACGTGACCACACCAGCACAAGGTCGCTACATCCGGCTTGTCCACCTGCGGGATCGACTCAGATCAGTGACACGCTCAGCGGATGAGACTGTTGGTCTGCACAACAGTCACATCACACCACAGACAGTCCCTAACCGCCTGCGAGAAGCCAACTTGCACCCTTGGCTTCCTCATCTTGGTCTGGATCTCATCGCTGTCCGGTGTCAGAACCGACTCACATGGGGAAATGCAAATGTTCGATGGCCCTTGGCACGCTGGAGAAGAGTGCTTTTCACAGACGAATCCCGGTTCCAGTTTTTTGCTTAAAAAAAACTAAAAAATTTGACATGGGCCATTAATATTTTTGTTCAGTGTATAAGTTTTTAGCAACTACAAAGATGCTAAATATATGGGGAATAGAGTCATCATCCCTTTGTCGATTCTGTCTGGAAGAAGTGGAGTCAGTCGACCATTTATTTTGGTACTGTGCTTTAATAGCCTTATTTTGGATAAAGGTACAAAGCTGGATATCTCAGTACAATAGTATTCAATTAGATTTATTTAAAGTCTTACTGGGTGATGTAACAAAAGAAACACATCTAATCTGTAATATAATTATTAATTCATTTATTTTTTGTGTTTTTTTGTCAGGTGATGTAGGAGGACTCATACAAATTATATAACTGACTGAATTGATAAAGTTGTCCACCAAAGCAAGGGGGTGGTGGCGGGATAAAAAAAAAGTTAGTTATCCACGTGTAAAATGCTTCTGTGAAATTAATGTTTAATATTTAAATTGTCAAAGCCTCTGCGACAAACCACACCCACTTCCTGTTTCATATCCGGATACAGATAATTTTGTTGCCTACACTGATACAGATAAAGATAATGGCATCGCTGTACACCCCCAGTGGGCATATTTCATTATAGGTCAATTTAACTCAGCATTTCTGGTTTGTGCATTTATATATTTTTTTCGGTGTAGAACCAAACCCCCATTACACCCACAAGTAATAAATTTTTCTTAGTCCAACCGTTTTGACAACAGCGTCAAAACTGCACTTTCGCATTTTGTCATAAAATTACAGAAATAGACACGCCCAGGTTTGATCTTCGATACTGTTTGGATAAATAGTGGCTGACTGCATTTAGGTTGTCAAAATAGAGCCGTGAGTGTTTGGGAATCAATGTCAATGACATCCTGTCTTTTCAAGTTTGTACTTCAACTGTACATTCATAAACTCTTGGCTCAACCCAAGGTTCTGTTGAAACCTAAGAAAATAGCTTTATGTATTCTGTATATTCTCTCTTTCTTTTTTTTAAACATTTTCCCACTTTTTTCCCTACCATGAACAGATCTAAACTGATTAACCCACCGCAAAACGTCAACCTCCCAATGACTCAGGAGGAAGATGCTGTGGCACAAGATTTTTTTGATTCACGTGATGACTAGCCTTTCTTTACATGGTGCAGTTACACCACCATTTGCACACTGCCTATGCTGTCGGAAGGTCACGTAAATATTGTATATAAATTTAGTACCAACAGCTACATGCACGTGGCCAACCAAAAGTGGTCGCTACAGCGCGGTAAAGTAATGAAATTTAACCTGATTAACCCCTATTATTCCCGGCGAGGCTGCGGCAGTTGTTGCCTCGCCCAAGCGGACCTCCAGCCATAACTGGTAATGGCATGGCTGGTATTCGAACATCAAACCACAGCTGTGAGCCAACGAGAGGCCCAAGACTTCTATAAATTCTCACTAAATTATGCTTAACAGTATGTTAAATCAACTATAAGGAATTTTATTTTGCCCTAATATTGCCCATATTTTTCATCTATTCAATATTCTATTAGCTGCGATGATGTGATTTGGGTTTAAATGAATACTAAATGCTTGGAAAGAAGCCTATGAAGTGATGCACCTGTCATGTGTAGAGCCTGCTGTACAAACCTCTGAAAGCAGTGCTATGATCTTGGGTAACTTCAGTTGGTCAGGTCAAGGCTCAGCACTATTCTGCTGCAATAAAATGAACTCAGCCGACTACCTGACTATATGGAATAACCAGCTGCCCATCAATGAACTTATTAATCTTTGATTGCACAGGCATATTCCAGGATGATAATGCCACGATTCATCGGGCTAAAACTGTGAGAGTGGTTCACTGAGCACAAGGAATCATTTTCACACATGAATTGGCCACCTCAGCCAATTGTCCACCTCACCTTAAGCAACTGTTTTGGGATGAGCAGGAGAAGGCGTACTGGAGTGGTTTGACTCGCCCATCGTCAGTACTATATCTAGGCCAGAAATAAATGCAAATCTGCTTGGAAATAATTGCTGTAACATTGTACTTTTGTATTATGTTGACAACACAATACCACAAAGAATGTGCCCTGTGAGCAAAGCTAAAGGTGGCCCAGCAAAATGTTTGATAGTGTCACTTTTTTTTTGACAGGCAGTGTCTTTGACAATCCCCTGCAATGCAATAATGGAATGGAAAAAAATAAACATGAAAAATAATAAATACAGAGACAAGACAGATACATAATCATAACACAATTGGGAAACAGAAGGAAACACCAGACTGCTTTGGACAAAAAATGACAACAATTTGTTATCCAAAAGAAACAACTCCAACACAAGAAAAAGGTGGCCATCCAATGAGATATAAAAGTCAGTGTTGTCAGTAGTGTAGAAAGTGGATGAGGGAAAAGTATGGTGTAGCGCGTGTTGGTTGCAAAAACATAACAAAACCACAAATAAAACGAGGTGCGTGGAGGAACAATGAAACGTCCCCCGATGCCAAGGGCTGACCGGTCTTTTAACCCCTGGAATCCCCGAATGCAGCTGGACTGAGTTAGGTGAATTTCCTCCAGGCTCCGCCCCAACAGCTCATTCTGGAGCAATGACAGGTAGTGGCACGTCATCCCATACATGTGCACCACACACATCATTGCCCAAAATTAGCATAATGCCCTCAATTGGTAAAGCAGGGCGAACACCACAAATCACCTCACCCTGATACAACTCAGAATACAACATAAATCTGTGTCTTGGGACTGGAAAAATATCCATCCCCATGCCATGAGTTGGAAAAAAGGTACCTGAGTCAGTTTCTTCTGTAAAAGCACTTTCTTATCATTACCTACCAGGGACACAAAACCACTAGACACAAAAGGCATATATGAATCAAAACCAGTTGAGACTTCAGGGTGCACATCACATGCAGGCAATTAACAAACACTTGTAATAGGCGCAGCACACAAGACAGGCTTCACTGGCACACCAGCTCCATGCTGGGACTTTAAACTGAGCGCAGAACAATTTCTTCAAATAACCTGTTTTTTGGCAATTATGACAAATTATGCCAATGTCACACCTATTACCCTCAGACTCTGGCATGGCCTGAACAGAATTTGCACCAACACCCTTCTCTTTAACAAAAGTGTAGTCCCAGAACCCACCCTTGTGGGTCAAAACATAGTCATCAGCTAATACTGCAGCGTACATCACTGATTGGACTCTGTGCTCATGTAGGTATGTAGCGACACACTGAGGTACTGAATTTTTAAACTGCTCAAGAATAATGAGCTCACGCATATCTTCTAATGCCTTCAGACTCGACACAGCACACCAACGATCAAAGTGAGTGGCCAGATCTGGTGTAAATTCAAGATGCGACCTCTCACCATTTTTCCAGTTCCTACGCTGGCGGTAGGCCTCAGGAACTAGTTCATAAACCTTGAGCACAGCAGACTTAACCTTTGCATAATTAACACTGTCAGCAGCACTCCAAGATGAAAGGGCCTCCTGTGCCTTACCCGTTAATACACACTGCAGCATGAGTGTCCGATCTGAATCTGGCTAATCTCTGAGATCAGTGTAGCACCCCCCTGCTCTACCCGACAAAATTAACCTTTCAGTAGAAGGAGGTGTTTCTACAATTATGGGGCAGTAAGTTGACAAAGACACTATTTAAATGTAGATGAAGGCAAGAGACATTTATTAATAATAATATTCTGGAAATACAAAACCCAAAACCAGTGAAGTTGGCATGTTGTGTAAATCAAAAATAAAAACAGAATACAATGATTTGCCAATCCTTTTCAACCAATTTTCAATTGAATACACTGCAAAGACAAGTTACTTAATGTTCAAACAGGTAAACTTTGTAATTTTTTACAAATATTAGCTCATTTGGAATTTGATGCCTGCAACATGTTTCAAAAAAGCTGGCACAAGTGGCAAAAAAGACTGAGAGAGTTGAGGATTGCTCATCAAACACTTATTTGGAAAATCCCACAGGTGAAAGATCTAATTGGGAACAGGTGGGTGCCATGATTGGGTATAAAAGCAGCTTCCTTGAAATGCTCAGTCATTCACAAACAAGGATGGGGCGAGGGTCACCACTTAGTGAACAAATGTGTGAGCTGATTGTCGCAAAGTTTAAAAACAACATTCCTCAACGAGCTATTGCAAGATATTTAGGGATTTCATCATCTACAGTCCGTAATATTGTTGTAATGTCAATTTAGTATTTACCTTTAGTATTTACCTTTTTTTTGTTAAGCCCAGACTGGAGATAGGTTTGGACATGTTTTAGGCATGTCTGGGACAAGTCCCAGAGAAAAATTTAAAAAAAGCCTAAAAGGTGGGAGGGGTCTGCAAAAGAGTATATCAGGAGTAAAATTGAGACAGTAAAGTAGTAGGAGAAATTGCAAGGAGAAGGATACATGTGACCAGACCTGTCATTCTGTTCAAGACCTGTGAAGCTTTTAGTGGATTTTTGCCTGTGTTAGAGCATTTTCCTCACCCAAGGACATCACCAAGCAACCCACCAAAGGAACTGTAAATATTTCTGTTTTTGTTTATAATCAATCTTGGTCTGTAGAGTAGAGTTGTTTGTTGGTAGTTGCCTTTGTTTAATTAAATGTGTTTTAGTTTTAAAATTTTTGTCTGTCATCCTTTGCTGTCGTTAATGTCATAACAAATTGGGGCCATAACAAATTGGGGGCTCGTCCGGGATAGACCATTGTGTGAGTCATTTATTGAAAATCTAACATTTCAAATAGTAAAATTGTTTTTGTGAATTTTCCTATATATATATATATATATATATTGAAAGATAGACAGCAATGGATGATTGCTGTCTATCATCCATTGACAGATGATTACGGTGATTTCTTGGCATCACCGTAGAAAACCGTAGAGGTTTTGAAGTCTTTTAAAAAGACAGAACTACTAGAAATATGCAGACATTTAGAGCTGACAGAGGTAAAACCAACCATACGAAAAGCAAGACTGGCCAGAGAGATTGTTGAATATTACATTGATGAAAATGTGTTTGCACCCGGAGACCTGGAACAGTTTCCAGTGGAAAATCCAAAAATAGAAATGGAACTCAAATTAAAAATGCTAGAGATTGAAATGGAGGAAAAATAAAAACAAAGAGAATTTGAGAGGGAAGAAAAAGAAAAACAAAGACAGGTTGAGTTAGAAAAATTAGCAAGACAGAGGGATTTTAAATGAGAGAAATTCAATAGAGAAGAAAGACTCCAAATGGAGCAACTAAGAATTAAAATCGATATTTTAAAACCCAATGAGAGGAATAAGAAAACAATCAATAAGGAAAAAGGGTAGCAATTTCACTTCCAGATTGTTTCAGCAGGTTGTGTATGAACTAGGTGCAAAGCAGATTCCTTCTAGTGCCTATCATCCAGGAAGTCAGGGTGCCTTAGAGCGGTTTCATTCCACTCTCAAGACAATGATGAGGACTTATAGTTATGACCATGAGAAAGACTGGGATGGTGTTCATTTTCTGTTGTTTGCAGCTAGAGAAGTAGTGAAGGAGTCTACTGGATTCAGTCTGTTTGAGCTAGTGTTTGGCCATGAAGTGAGAGGACCTTTGCTATTGTTGAGTGAACAATAGCAAGAGGAAGAGCCGCACATCAGTCTGTTAGACTACGTTAGCAAGTTCAAGGACAGATTGTGTGCAGCATGTGACCAAGCCAAAGAGAACCTGAAATCAAGTCAGGAAAAAATGAAAACTTGGTATGATCATAAGGCTAGAAGCCGTGAGTTTAAACCAGGAAACAAGGTTATTGTGTTGTTTCCCTTGCAGTCCAATCCATTGCAAGCTAGATTTCATGGTCCACATGAAATTCTGACGAAACTCAATGATCTCAATTACATTGTGAGGACTCCAGGTAGGAGAAAGCCAAAACAGTTGTGTCACATTAACATGCTGAAGCCTTATCATGACAGAAATGCTAGGGTTGCAGCTGTCACTTCAGATTCTCCGATGGCCGAGACGTGTGAAGATGAGGGGGAGTTTCAAGATGATGAACCTAGAATTAAAGCTGAAGTTCTTTCATGTAAATTGTGAAATTCCGAAGTGTTGCAAAATCTTGATGAAAAACTCCAGCACTTAAAACCTTCACAGAAAGATCAGTTTGAGAGGTTGATCAAGAAATATCAAGATCTATTTCCTGATGTTCCAAAGACAGCTTCTATAGCTTCTCATGATGTAGATGTTGGTGATGCCAAACCAATAAAACAGCATCCATACTGGATGAATCCTGAAAAGAGAAAGATTGCTGAGAAAGAGGTTGAGTCCATGTTAGAACATGATATTATCGGGCTGCCGGGTGGCTCACACGGTTAAGGCACTGCGCTGCAGTGCAGAGGTGATCACCACGTCGCGGGTTCGAGCCTCGGCGTACCCACCGGCAGGGGTCGGCAGCTTTCTGTAGAGTAGAGTAGTTTGCTGTTAGATGCCTTTGTTTAATTAAATGTGTTTTAGTTTTAAAATTTTTGTCTGTCATCCTTTGCTGTTGTTATTGTCGTAACTAATTGGGGCCATAACATCGTCAGAGAATCTGGAGAAATCACTGCACGTAAGCGACAAGGCCGAAAACCAACATTGAATGCCCATGACCTTCGATCCCTCAGGTGGTACTGCATCAAAAACCGACATCAGTGTGTAAAGGACATCGCCACATGGGCTCAGGAAAACTTCAGAAAACCACTGTCAGTGACTACAGTTCGTCGCTACTTCAGCAAGTGCAAGTTAAACCCCTACAATGCAAAGCAAAAGCCATTTATCAACAGCACCCAGAAACGCCGCCGGCTTCACTGGGCCCAAGCTCATCTAAAATGGACTGATGCAAAGTGGAAAAGTGTTCTGTGGTCTGACGAGTCCACATTTCAAATTGTTTTTGGAAACTGTGGACGTTGTGTCCTCCGGACCAAAGAAGAAAAGAACCATCCGGACTGTTACAGGCACAAAGTTCAAAAGCCAGCATCTGTGATGGTATGAGGGTGTATTAGTGCCCAAGGCATGGGAAACTTACACTTATGTTAAGGCACCATTAATGCTGAAAGGTACATACAGGTTTTGGAGCAACATATGTTGCCATCCAAGCAACGTCTTTTTCATGGACGCCCCTGCTTATTTCAGCAAGACAATACCAAGCCACATTCTGCACGTGTTACAACAGCATGGCTCCGTAGTAAAAGAGTGTGGGTACTAGACTGGCCTGCCTGTAGTCCAGACCTGTCTCCCATTGAACTGAGACCCCGGACTGTTGAACAACTTAAGCTGTACATCAAGCAAGAATGGGAAATAGTTCCACCAGAAAAGCTTCAAAAATTGGTCTCCTCAGTTCCCAAACGTTTACTGGGTGTCGTTAAAAGGAAAGGTGATGTAACACAGTGGTAAAAAGGCCCCTGTTCGAGCCTCGGCGTACCCACCGGCAGGGGTCGGCAGCTTTTTCAGAGTAGCGCACAATTAGCTATCGCGCTACAGGGTTACAAATTGGGAAGGGACTGCCGGATTTGGGTATTCGATAACAGCTTTGTTCGTTGCTCCAGCGCCTCCTGTTGGCCAGACGGGCACTCGTCAGGAAGACTCCGGCTTGGTTCATGTCGGGGTATCCTCTGCCCTCGCTCTGAACTTGCGAAGATTCAACCAGCGAGTGTATAAGAATAAGTGGCTGACAGGCACGTGCTTCGGAGGAGAGCCGTGAACTGTCTTCACTATCCTGAGTTGGCAGCAAGGGGTCGCATACGAGCAAGCTTTGTACATAGTTCCCTAATTGGGCATTCCAAATTCGGGTGGGATTGGAGATGCCAAATTTAAAAAAAAAAAAAAAAGGCCCCTGTGCCAACTTTTTTGCAATGTGTTGCTGCCTTTAAATTCTAAGTTAATGATTATTTGCAAAAAAAAAAGTTTCTCAGTTTGAACATTAAACATCTTGTCTTTGCGGTGTATTCAATTGAATATAGGTTGAAAAGGATTTGCAAATCATTGTATTCTGTTTTTATCTACGATTTACATAACGTGTCTACTACACTGGTTTTGGGTTTTGTATTTCCTTTCTTGGGATACAGAGAATATTCAATCAATATTTATAAATCATAAATACCAATAAATAAATATAGAAGTAAAATTATAATAAAATACCCCAAAGTATCAAATAAAAGCAAAGTTTCAAATAAAATGTTTGACAAAAAGGAAATAATCCGTTATCCGGGTATGTAAGGTGTAATATCAGTGTATGTGTGAAGGCTTGTGTTGGGATTTACGAAATGAACCAATAGCGAAAACCAGATGAATGCAAAAGGAGGCTTTATTTCTGAAGGGGGTAACCCCCCCCCCAACAGAGCTGGCAACAGTACAAAGTCCGCAATCCAAAATCAGTATCCAAAAGGCGAAATCCAGAATCGTAACCAGGGCACCAAAAACAAAATCCGTAGTCAGGCAAAAATAGGTCGATACCCAAGAATGCGGTACAATACAGGGAATAGGCAAACCTCGGTAGTCAGGGGGTTCAAAACACAGACAGGGATTATGAGACATGCCTATGAACGAACAACAGCTCCGGTTAAGGAGTACTAAAGTGTACAGTCTAAAGAAAAGGGAAAGCCTGAGATATAAGTGGAAACTGCAGGAGAGATAACTAGTGATAGGCAAGGAGGGTGGAGATACAGATTGGGCAAATGCTGAGAGATCGTTAGTCTATTAGTATGTGCAGCTACACAATCCGGAGTGCAAGTTAGTCAGTTAGTAAAAAAATACAATGTTAATCTTGGTTAGTAATTAATCGAAAACAATAAACTGTTAGTATGGTTAGTGGATAGTAACAGAGAGAGGACGGAAGCACACGAGATAATGAAGGAAGATTGAAAACCCAGAAATCAATAATTCACCCGAATGCGTGGCACGTAAGACAAAACCGTGAGCAAAGACCTACACAAGACAAGACTGGGTAAACAAAGTGCAAAGCAGAGCATGGCAGAAATAAACATGATCAGGAATCTAGGGGACTGAGGCAAAGACTAAATAATAAAATAGGACATGAAAAATAATAACACGAGAATCTAAAATAATCAAAACACAATACACAATCCAAGAATAGTCAAGGGGCAGGCAGTGGTCGCTATACACAGAAATCAATCAACATGGCTAGGCCAGGCACAGAACTAAAACATGACAGGCAGAAACGCGGATCACAACAGCTTGTCTGTGTCTAGGGAACAGAACAATGGTTGGTCCAAGGGGGTAAACAATACTGTGTCAATTAGATCTGGCACAAACTACGACGTTTGCGTCATTAGTAGTGAGAGAGAAGAGGAGTCATTCTCACACACACACACACACACACACACACACACACAGGCTACTGTGCGCGCACCTCAAAACATTCTATTTTTAACGTCTCCTTACTAGGAGTTTGTTACCATCAACGGTTAAAATCATATAATTTGATGTATTCATAAATAACACTTATCTACTCCAATAACATACATAAATACAATATTACTTCAATCACAATATTTGGAAAACAGTACACTAAAAGTCAATCTCCGATTGGTTTTTAAATAGTTTGCTCAGTTACCCTCGGTTGCTAGTTTTCCCATTCAATCTAATGAACTAGAAGCCAACAGTGCCGACACTCACCAGCGGATACCAGCGAATTAGTTCACGCACCGGAGTTCAAATTATACACAAATACGAGGGTCTTCTATCTTCAGAAAAGGGGTGAAAAAAGATGTAGAATGGAAAATGATGATGATTCGATAAAAAGGGCCTTTAAGAGAAAAGTGATTTTAAGTTTTACGAGTATTTGCACAGGACAGAAATGAATAGCGTTCATTCAAGTGAAGTCTAAAAAAGAAACAACCCTGTCACCTAGGAGATGACTATACATCAAAATAAGTCTTTGAGAGTACATTCTCTTTCAACCAGATCAATAAGGTGTAATGTGAATATAGGCCACTGGATGGCAGTATTTACCTTTTTTTTGTTAAGCTCAGACTGGAGCTAGGTTACGGCATGTTTTGGGCATGTCTGAAACAAGTCCCAGAAAGAAAAAAAAAGTCTAAAAGGTGGGAAGGGTCTGCAAAACAGTATATAAAGGGGAGAATTGAGACAGTAAAGTAGTAGGAGAAATTGCAAGAAGAAGGATACATGGGACCAGACCTGTCATTCTGTTCAAGACCTGTGGAGTTTCTTTTGAGGATTTTTGCCTGTGTTAGAGCATTTTCCTCACCCAGGACATCACCAAGCCACCCCACCAAAAAGGGACTGTAAATATTTCTGTTTTTTGTTGTATTCAATCTTGGTCAGTAGGTTAGTTAGTTGTTTAGTTGTCTGTTCATTCAATGTGTTTAAGTTTTTTTTTAACTGTCTGTCATCCCTTGCTGTTGCTGTTGGGTTGTAGATGTTATAACAAATTGGGGCCATAACAAAGGTGAAAAGAAAACAAATATAATCATGTAGACTCAGCTTCTTGTTTTTAACATTTCATACATATATAGTCTATTTATCCATATTTATATATTCATCTATTTATTGGCCACTGAGCATTACTAAATTTATGGTCCTAGTAACCAAACTTTAAAGTGCCAGTAAATACCTTGCATAGGTTTTTTTTTTTTAATTCCAAAAGTCAAGCTATCTGTAATATGGCCCTAAAAAAATAATAAAAAATATTTGACCAAAAATAACCTTAGGAAATGCAATTTTTCAAAAAAGGGTTTCCCGGTCTAAAAATAGATCGGCTAGATTATTTACCGCGCAAAGCATTGTGAGTCGAAATCGCGCACTGTAAACAAAGATGGCATCGCGCGGACAAAAAAGAAGACAGACAGGAATGTTTTTGGAGAATGTGGAGGCAAACACGATAAGCAAAACATAATTCCCCCATTCGAGCCACACTACCATTTACGTTGTATACTTTTATGAACTCGAGTAGCACGAGAAATGTTGCTGAGAAAAACCAACACGGTATTTCAACTTACTAATCCATCAAAGTTAGGGCCAACTCATCATTGTCAATGCCCAGTCGCTCTCTCAGACTCTTCCACCGATAGCACTCCCAATATATACTAGGGATCGTCTTCTTTTGGCATCAAGGGTAATTTTCCGGCGTTTCCTCTCCGAGGCTGTCAACTTGATTCTTTCCGCCATTGCTGTTGTGTGTGCTACGTCACACGTCATGTGGTACACAAGAAAGGGAACCTACTCTAATGAAATCACATTTTCGCTCGCGCGACAGTTTGAGGGTTGAGTGAGTTTTTAACATCAAAATCCATATTTTTCGATGTCGTAAAAATTTGTTTAACATATCTATGTGAAGATGAATGATTTCCCTACCTACTGATACCATTTTTATATGTTGTCACGATTGAGATATCATTGAAGACATGCAAAATATTTACTGCCACTTTAAGGTGGGTTACAGCAGCAATCCGCTCAAACATAGAAAAAAAAATCTCAGGATCTCTCTCATTAAATTTAGGCACTAATCTCAAATTTCCCAAAACATTAAACACTTTTGGAGAAGAGTCACCATATAGAACTGGAGCATCAGACAGTAAATCACCAGCAAGTCTCCCTTCTCTGATTACATTTAGTTTTTGTTGCTGCAAATCCAATTTTTGCTGCAAATCCAATTTGCTCGCTCAGTGCCTTGTCTCAACTTTTCCACAGCCAATGTTTTTTCCATGTCAATTTCCTGTAGTATTTTCTCAAATGCCATTTGTTTTTCCATACGCAACAACAAACAACAATTTCCTTTGTCATTCAAAGGTTCAACCTGCACCCAGACTAATACGCACAGAGGATAAGTACCCATTAGCAACAGAAGCTGTTCCTAATTTCATAGTGGATAAAATTCCCCTTTCAAACAAGATCTCTTTCAACTTAGTTTTAAAGTCTGCTTTCGTCCCTTTACTGTAAGGTCAATTTCATAAAACTGTATGATTTTAATCAATTGGCTTTAAGTATAGTGTTCCAACAGCTCCACCGTTGGAGCTTGGACAAATTCCTAAACAGAGCCTGACCTTAAAACTAATTAACAAGTCAACACCATCTACAGGAACGAGAAAATATAAACAAACACGACACTTACAGTTACGTTCTAAGCACCGCCCAATCCCGAACGTTTCCCCACTAAACTGAACTGTGTACCCATAACTAACTACATAGCTCAACCATAGCCTTCATAGGGCTACTTGCAGTGGGTTTTTATACACTATAGCCCGCTGGCCAGGGAAAGCGACCAGCAACGCTGGCAACCCACTGAAGACCACGGATATGTTCCTGAGCAATTTCAGGGAAATGGGAAGGGGAAGCTCTGTCTGCTTTCGCTCCAACACTACCAGGTGCTCAACAAAACCCAAAGGGGTGACGTCGTTGTGCCTAACAGGGGAAACACCAAGGAAAAAAACTTTTCCATGCAAGTTTTAGTGCTTACCTTTTCTCGCTCCGAACAACACAAAAAACTAAATCTTAATATCAAATAAAGACAAGCACCAAAAACAAAGACCAGACCTCGCATTAACTGAGGGGTTTCCTCATTGAACACAAATTACAACTACAATGACAAACCTCTCCGCTTAATTAGACCAATCATGCAGCTGAAACTGATTGCTATGATGAGCTCCCAGTTGTTACGACCACGGTTCAATTGGTTGCGACCAGAAGGAAACACCAGATTGGTTTGGCCAAAAAATTACAAAAATGGCAATTTATTTGTTATCTAAAAGAAACAACTCGAGAAACAACATAAGAAAAAGACAGCTGTCAAATGAGATATGAAAGTCAGGATTGTCAGTAGTGTAGGATGTGGATGAGGGGAAAGTAAGGTGTAGTCTGTGTTGGTTCGCAAAAACATAATAAAACCACAAATAAAACAAGGTGTGTTGGGAAACTACGAAACATCCCACGATGCCAAGGGCTGACCAGTTGTTAAACCCCTGGAATCCCCGAAAGCAGCTAGACTGAGTTTGGTTCATTTCCTCCAAGCTCCACCCCAACAGGTAGGGGAGACCGGGGAGACTTGGGATGGGGGAGACTTGGGACAGGGTTGTTTCTAGGATACCACATTAACCAATTATATTAAATGTTGCATCAGAGTCTGGAGAGTAAGAAGGTCAACAATACACTTCCTGTTTATTTGATGGCGGCTGCAGCACAAGCAAGGTAAATCCATTTTTCATCTTTATCCTGTCTAAACTTGCATTTCAAACTTTCCATCCGAGGTCATCACCGTGCATGTAATAATCTTCAGGATCTGATGTTACTGGAACAGTTACTACATAGACATAGCTCAGTGTTAAGGACGTTATTTTTGGAAAATTATTTCTACATTTTTCAAAATTTCCGTTGGTCTTGAAATCTGTAACATGGGGAGACTTGGGACATTTGTGGGGAGAGTTGGGACTTGTGTGGGGAGACTTGGTCCATACTGATGTTTACTGATTTTCAACAGTTATCACATATGTTTGTAAGAATGTGTCACATTTTCAGTGGATGGGGGATAACTGTATGACATGTGGCCTAGGTTTTAGGAAAGCCAAACCAAGTTGAACTCAAGTTAAATGGTGAACTTCTGTTTGTGTTGCTTTAAACATGTTAAAGCCAGTTACTAGTAAAAGTTCAGAGGCTGACGTTTTTTTTTTTCAACTGTTATTACATATTTTTGTAAGAATGTGCCATTTTTGTCATTTGTCCCTGGACCCTTTTCTATCAGAGAATGTAGTTGCATAAGTGCTTGCTCTGTTAGTCGGAGTCTATCTCAATAAAATTTTCGTGAAACTTGATATATCTCTTATGAAATATTATTTAGTCCCAAATCACCCCACCATGTCCCAACTCTCCCTCCTCTGTGCCCCATTTCACCCCACAAAGTCCCAAATCTCCCCATACATATTTTAATATTTTAATCGTCCATATTTTTTTTCATTGATGATGTTTCCAAATTGTGTTTGGCCATGCCGCATATTACTTATGCATATATTATTCCACCAGTAATTATATATTCATATCAGTAAATATTTCCAGACAAATAGGACATCAAGGAAAAATGTCCCAAGTCTCCCCGGTCTCCCCTACCTAATGCAAAATAGACTACACAGGCCCTGGAAGACAACCAGTGTCGTAACAATGTGGCATCCATGATTTCTCAAAAGAATTTCACATTTTGATGTGTCAAACTGCAGGACAACTATCCTTTTTGCCTCAGTAAATTTTAAATGAGCTTGGACCCAGAAAAGAAGCCAGTGTTTCTTGTTTATATATGGTTTTATTTCCACATAGCAGAGTTTTAACTTGTGGGTGCAGTGACGATCTGTGTTTATTGAAAATGGTTTACAGAAGCGTTCTTATGCCCATGTAGGGATTTCTAATACAGAATGCGTCTGCTTTTAGTGGAGTGCCGCTTGAGGACCTGAGAATCACAGCATTCAAAATTAGCCTTGTCCCACGCATACTGAGATTTTTATAGATTCCTAGAGTTTTTCAGTGATATTATGTACCATAGAGGATAAAATCTCCAAATTCTTTGCAATTTTAGGTTGAAAATGTTATTGTTCCATTGTTGAACTATTTCCCCGTGCAGTCTTTCTTTGATCTTTACTTATGAAAGACTTTTTATACCCATATACTAGAGTCTATTTAGTTGTGAGACGTTTTGCCAGTTTTGTCTTATTTTAGCATGCAACTTCTCCAGTGTTTTATTGCCCTGTCCCAACTTTATTAAAACTTGTTGCTGTGTCATCAAATTCAAAATTAGCACATATTTTTCAAAGAAATAAAATCAGTTTTAACATCTGATATATTGTCTTTATATTTATTTGAAAGCAGTACAAAGTTCAAATGATTTGAAAATTTCTAGTTAGTTTCTACTCACATTTTACACTGAGTCCCAACATTTTTGGCATTAGCTTTGAACTTTCTGTGCATTTGCCATATTAAGCCTCATAATTGCATAGTAACTTAACGAGTAAGGTGAAACTTATTAATTAATTGGGTGAGTAATTGATTAAATTAATTATGGGATTTAAGCCGAAAGTGAACAGATCAAAAAACGCAGAGAGTGTTGCAGGGAATCTCCTCATGGGATGACGGTGGCAAGTGTGATGGTGGGCCAGGACTTTTCTGTGCAAAATTTCACCTATTCTCCTCATGTATGCAAGGGCCTCCTTTGGGTACTCCAGTCTTGAAATTCAGTCAAAATACACACAATGGGCGGACTGGAGGCTCTTAAATTGTCCATAGGTATGAACATTGTTCATGTCTTTAAAGGACTGGTTAGCAATCCAGACTTTATGCCTGGGTCTTGCTAAATAATTTCAAGGACCGGCTCCAGCAAAACTGCAACCCTAATCGGGAATAACCGGGATAGATTGTGGACAGAGAGGAAAAATGGTGGGACAATCAAAATTCCGCTGAGAGAATACAACTTGTCAATTTTTTTACACTCCTGTAAGAAATGAACTTGATCCTGAAAATTTAAAATATCATTAATATAACTTTGCTGTAAATACACCAATTTACTCTGTATTTTGTGAGTGCAGGGCTTCGAGGTTTATTTCAAAATCCTGTCTTGCAGCGGTTGCACGATTATTGCAGTGCGAGGCTAATTTTCTGCAAGCACCTGTTGTCCTCCTTGTTTCATGTTAATTAAACTGTCAGCTTTATTGCCCTTGACAGCGTTAGCAGATAAACATCTCAGTTACGGGCCCTGAGAATTTGCTCCGCAGCGAAGGGTTAAAGGAAGGTTAAATGAGACATGAATGGAGAAGTTCAAGTGCTGAGGAGATACTCCGAAATGACTGGCCCGAGGTGAGCATTTAGGAAGTGGTCGCAGATAGGAAATAGACTGCTCAATTTATTTTTTAGAGGCGGATGGGGAAAGTGGTTTGAAAACCAAGGGCTCAGTAGGGCGCAGCTTTGTGAACAGGGTCAAACAAAGATGGACCTAACTGTTTGCTGGACCTAACAAGAAACAAACTAAAATCTACTGAGCCAAAGGAAGCTGGCATTACCCTCACTGTATTGTGGATGATTAAGCACCCTTAAACAGGCTGTTATCCACCTCATCATTTTGAGTGTACCACCCTACCGTATCACACATTATACTGACAGGTTTTTCATCACACCTGGTTGGTAGCTTGAGACTTGCTAATAAATGAAATACTTGAGCTAATCTGCTGGTGAAATATTGTGTGAGGACAGGCAACAGGGGAGTTGAGACTGATACAATGAAAGGGCTTCCCAGTCACAGGGGAAAAACGAAGAAGAGGAGGGGACAAAACGTTTTTTTAAGTTACGGCAGGTATTTCTATTTTGGAAAAACACTAACTGTTTCCCTGTTTTTTAACCGTAAGCCAGACCAAGATATTGCTAACTCTCTGAAATGCTGACCTGCTTGGAATTGGCTTATATTTGAATCCCAGAGAAGTGAATGATAAAACTTTTCATTACAATTATGAAATTATCATTATTATGAAACATGGAGGACTCAGCAATGAACTGCAATCATTTATTTCTGTAAAATTAATTCATTTGTTATTCCATCAGAATACTTTAGCCTTCGTCAAAACATGTTTGAAACGCATTGCAAATCAAGGACATTCCACGAGCAGAAGAAATGAAAAAAATCAGCTGATCACTGGGTGGCAATCCATGTAATCAAAGCAAGATAAATTGTTATTAATATCAGAGCCATTCTCAAAAACAAGAAATTGTATTTCTTGTAAATTGAAAGAAATATCCTTTTAAGTACAGCAACTCAGAGCAGTGTGATAACTCTTTACTGTATTTTGATTTTAGACATGAAACAATAAATTGAAGATGTTTCAATTCTTTAAAAGCTTGTTACATTGCCAAGGCTGCTTACCTCTGCCTCCTTTCATATAACACCTGCTCAAGTACATTATCAGCATTCAAGTCAGTTTCTTTCATTTACAGTGCTCTGAAAGAATAATTGCCTCCCCCCCCCCCTCAATTTCTTGTATTTTTGCATATTTGCCAAACAATATGTGCTCAGATCATAATATCAAATGTAGTACAAGACAAATAGACATGAGTAAACACAAAACACAATTTTAAAATTACCATTTCATTTATTGAAGAAAAATATTATCCAATACCTGTATCAGCCATCCAATTTCAGTTATTACTCACCACCACTCCCCCCCACCTCCCAGATCAGCAGTTTCCCTGCTGTGAAGGACCTTAGGCCCACTCTTCGCCGCAGAATTGCTTTAATTCAGTCATTCTGGAGGGTTTTCAATCATAGTTTAAGGTCATGCCAAAGCATCTCGATGGGTTTCAAATCAGAGTTTCATTGGGCAAATCAAATCTTCCTTTTTTTTGAGCTATTCAAAGGTGAACGTGATCTTGTGATCTTGGGCCATTGTTTTGCTGCGCCATCCATTTGTGCTTATGATCACAAACTAACATTCTCCAGCAAGATTTTCTGGTAGAGAGCAAAATTCATGGCTCTGTCAATTGTGACCCAGGCCCTAAAGCAGCATGGAATCCCCTATTCAACCAACACCTCATTTGAAAGATGGTATATCGCTATGGACACTGGTATGATGCTGTAGATGTTCTGGAATGTTTGCTCTACACCAGATGAAGTGGGACCCAGGTTTTCTGGAAAAATTCCAATTTTAACCAGCCATTCCACCTAACCTTTTCCCAAAAGTCTTGAGTCATCCAACCGTGTTTGTCAAATGTGAGATACAAATTTATGCTCCTTTTGATTAGCAGTGGTTTTCTCCTTGCAGCGTTCCCATGGATAAAACTTTGACCCACTCGCTTTCTAATGGTGGAATTATAAATGCCCATATTATCTAAAGCAAGTGAGGTCTGCAGTTAAGTATAATTTATTGATTCCTACTGGGAAGAATTTTCATTGGCTTGGCACAACTCGGAAGAATCAATACTGCTCCAAGTTCTCCATTTGCAGATAATGGCTCTAACTCAGGTCCACTAAGTCCTTGAGCCTTAGAAAAAGACTTCAGACTATTGCAGTGGTATGAATAGTTATTTTCCCCGTTCACAATTTCCTCTTTTGTTGTATATTTCCGTCTCTGAGTGGTTCAAAATATTAAATAATGTACTATTCGACAAGGGGAACAAAAAAAAAGAAAAGTTTTAAAATGATAATTTATTCGTTTTCTTAATCACCAATCACACTCATAGTTGTGAAACAAAGTCATTTGCGCATTTATAGTACCTTTTAGTAACTCTATGGTAAAATCCAGCTTCTTTCACCAAAGCGTCTATGAAAAGTAAAGCCCTTTATGTCCTCCAAAAATTTTGAGACTGCAATACATGATTTTATTTCTTCCCGCCTTTACTATTGCAGCACTCTTTATGCTGGCTTAACCTCCTCCTCCTTATCCTGCCTTCAATGAGTCCAGAACTCTGCTGCCCGTCTTTTAAGAAGAACACGCAAGGGGGGGCACATTACCCCCGTACTTGCGGCTCTTCACTGGCTCCCTATTTATTTTAGGATTGATTTTAAAATTCTATAATTTGTTTTTAAATCTCTGAAAGGACTGGCTCCACCTTACATTTCAGACCTCCAAATAAAATACGCTCCCCCGAGGGCACTGAGGTCCAATGACCAATCACTACTCACCATCCCTCCATCAAGACTTAAAAGCAGAGGTGATTAGGCTTTTGCAGTTATTGGCCCCAACTGTGGATTGAACTCGCTCTTCGTGTCAGGCTAGCCCCTTCAGTGCCCATCTTCAAATCCCTCCTGAAAACTCATTTCTATTCTCTTGCATTTAACTCCATATAAGTTTTATGATTGGCTAGTGTGCTTTTAATTGTTTTTACTTTATTTGTCTGTTTTATTATAAATATATAATGTCTATATGACGCCAAGCCAGGCAGCACCACCCTGGGAATTTCACCCAGGGAATTATATACAATAAGTAATCCCACAAGGCACACAGGTTCATTTTACTGATGAGCAGGAGACGTGGTTTGGGTTTATAAAAAATAGATATATCTTTATTACCCAAAATTACAAATTAAAAAGTATCACAATACCACTCAGACCAGGACATGGGGAAGGGGAACATATACAGGTGCTGAGGCTTACCACTGAGGGGGGACCTGTCAAGGAGGGGTCAATGAAGGTCCAGGAACACCCCGACACACGTGACACACACACACACACACACACACACTTGAGAATAAACCAAATCCAGAGAGTCACAGCACATGTTTAAGAAAAGAGACCACCACCAGGGCACCACACCACCACTGTCAGCTCAGAGCAACTAGAGGAAGCAGAGGGAGAGTATGAATGGGGTCACAATCACTGAAACAAATAAACAATAATACCCCAAATTAAATGGTTGGCAGTTTCAATTCACAACATACACAAAATTAAATAAATACTGCCAACCAAAATAACTCAAATGAGACAACCCCCCCCCCCACAAAAAAAGGAAAACCAGTTCTGATGTCTGAAACATACATAATCTTGATTTTTCTGTCAGTTAATTTAACAAAATCAATTTCTGTTAATTCACTGGTCAACAAATCAAAACAGGAAAAAAATTAATAAATCACATTCAATGATTACTATCATGTAGAATTGACCCATAATCCACACATATACTGATAAAATTAGACTACATTTAAAAGAGAGGCTAGCCGTAATGGCAATACAAAATCCATAAAACTAATTAATCCAGTCCACGTGCAGCAGCGAAAAAAAAGCAAAGCCGACACCAGAAGCCAGCACAGGCCACTGAGCGAAGCAGGCAAGCCTGCAGTCTGTCGAGGTCGCGCCGCAAATTGCACCGTAAAGCAGAGCACAGGTGCAGTAACACAGCTTGTAGGGGCCACAAAGCAGAACAGGCCGCCATGCAAAGCAGAATAGGTCTCTAGGCAAAGCAGCATGGACTCTCATTTATATCAGCGCCACCGCTGATCCAGCCACACACCCACCTGTTAAGTGTGGAGTGCTCTCGGAGTGAACCTTTTGTTAAATATGAAAATGGCTGAGAACTGAGAAGATTCACTCCGAGAGCACTCCACACTTAACAGGTGCTGCTTGTTCTCTCCGATTAAGTAAGATGGCAATCATTCTTCTGGACGCGTATTTGCTGTATTTAAATCAATGTTATTCAAAATTGCAAACCTGTCGACCCTCACACAAGTAGCCCATTTCTGTACTGAATTTAGCCCATGATTTCATTGCTGTTAGATCGCATATGGAGAGAAACCGTGTCTTCAGTTGCCAGTTACGATAATTGTAAAACGCGTCAATAAAGGAAAATTATCGAGAACTAGCCAGGACTAATTGTTGTCATAAAGGACATGTCTGTGTCCCCCCCAGTTCTATCTGCGCCACTGTATCAATAACATTGACTCACCATTGCTGAAGTCGTTGCTACAAAGGAAAACGATTTTTTCTGTTGGAAGAGAATATTTTTTTGAACCGCTGGATAAATACTATGGACAAGAATATTGAGCACTTTGCACTTCAGGCTTAGCTGAGGAGTTTAATTCATGCAACTCCCGGGAAACAGGGATGGAACATAACTTGTCCATGTTCTAAACTGTGATTGAGCTCGGTTTGCTAGTGGATGTTCAATAACCGATCTGAGTGTGCCATCTAGTGATAGAATAGTGTAACTGCATGCATAAATAGAGCAGCTCCATGTCCACTGGTGTCTACATCTGCGCGTAGGGGTTCACTAAAGTTGTACACCCGAAAAACCAGGAAACCAAGATGGCAGGTATTTCAGGACAGCTCTCTACAGCATCTATTGTTGTGAGACCGTACATTTTTGATCCCCATTCCGACCCCAAAGGGGAGGAGGAAGCCATTGAAGTGTTGCAGTAACATTTACAGCAGGATGTAAATGAGAGGCAATTTGAAATTTTATTGATTTGCTCGTACTGTCTCGCCTTACATGCATGTGGTTGTAGTTGTATTGTTTGTCATGTTATATACCCACTTATCCAGAGGAAACTTTGCTGAAAGCATCTGATAAGGATTTATTCCTTAAAGAACAAGAGCCATCAGGAGATGGCATATCCCCCCAACCCCCAGCAAAATCATAGAACAGTAATTTGTGAAGAATATGCCTCAAAAAACATATTTTATGAACTATGAATATCTAGTCCAGACATGATCACTATATGCATCATCTTTCCTTGGAAAACCTCAGAAAAAGAGCATAAACAAGCGTCATCTGGAGCTGACATATTCTGACTTCCAGAAATCGTAACTCAGCTTTTATGATGAAGATATTAGAATGCAGAGTTTGCATGTGTGAGAAGAGATGTCATGACCACTAGTGGTCACGTAAACGGATTCTGTATTCATGAAAACATCTTGACATAAAGGATAATGTGTCTGTGAATTAAGTTTAATGAACCTAGATCATATGGTTTGGGAGATATGCCCCAAGCAAGACAGCCACCCTCAAAGCCAATCTAAGTTCCCTGTCTCCATAGAAACTTCAAAAGAAAAATGAATCAATAAACTCCAAAATAGGAAAAGGCAGATCTACTCGTAGTGGGTAATATATCTGTGAAGTTAGGTGAACCTAGGACACACAGTTTAGGAGATATGCTCCGGACAAAGTAGCCACCCTCAAAGTCAATCTAAGATCAATGTTCCCATGGAAACCTGAGAAATTAAATAATCTAGAAGGTTTGAAATAGCAAGAGGCACATCTACTCATACTGGTTAATATATCTGTGAAGTTAGTTGAACCTAAGATGCATAGTGATGAAGATATGACAAGAAAATGATTACAGGTGGACGGACGGACAGACGGACATACTGATGACTATATCCCCCCGTCATTTGTTTGTCGGGGGGATAATAAAAAACTATCCCGACACCAAGCTACTTAATGAGCTCGTAGCAAAAACACACAAACTGTATAAGTGTTGGTTATTTGGGGCTAATGAATCAATAACATACCGGAAAGAATTCCATATCCAAGCTCCACTTTTTTCAGTTATTCATTAGCCGGATGAAATTCTACCACGGCAAAACAGAGAAATCATTTGCTATACCTGACATGTTATAGAGTGTTTTGCGGTTGCTTCCACCACGGAAGTATCAGAGAGCTAGCCCACATATCGGCAAAGTACCCAGCTGACCTCGGTCATGGATAAGTAAAATGATCGTTTCCCAGCAGCAGTAACCAAACCCAAGCACGTACCCTCAGCTCTGCAAAGCCTACGTCTGGTAAAACTGCAGCCTTATCAGCCCAGCTTTGCAGACAAATACAACACCTCTACGGGTTAGCTTCAACTGAAGCAGCTACGGTCAGGAAACGTTATGATGAAACACCTTGATGATAACCAAAGCAACACAAGCATAACAATCAAAATTACTGCCCATAAGTTAACCAGGAACATTCTCTCAGTAGCACGTCACGCGAACTAATATGCGGTAGTAAACAAGCATTCATAATAATGACAGAGACAAACTTTACCCTGCAATATAGGTTTCACTGACATCAAGTTCCTTTACCATGAACAGTTGTACTAAGCATTCAAATTATAAACCAGTATAAAAAGTTAGCTTCAAATGAGGTTTATGTTCACACACCTTCTGTTGAATGTTCTCTGATATTATTTGCTCTTGCATTTTTAGGACACAAACATTAGCAACAGTAACTTAGCTACGATGGCCGCAATGCCACAGCCACATTCACCAGGCTATCAGGTTTGGTAGGCTTATGCAGTAAAGCAACACAAAACTGTAAAACTTACAGCTTCCAAGTCTGTCGTTGAGTCATAGACAGTTGGGACCGATTCAGGCTTTACCTTCAGATATTTTGCAAAGCCTGCTTTGTACTGGCTCTGGTTAAGAAAGGTTCATAGCTACATGTTAAACTCCTGATAAAATTCAGCTTGCCTCTACTCATACGTGGTACTGCTAGAATCCCGGAGAACACTTTAGTGGAGGATCTGCCCTCAAGTTTTTCAGCCAAACCCACAAATTTATGTTGCAGACCCACAAACCTACCCGTACCCATGTCATTTGTCCCAATAAAGACCATGACAACTGACTCCCTCCCTGCACTGCCTTGGAGCTTGTCTGCACACTCTAGGAGGACACCTACCTGAGCACCAGGAAGGCAACACATCATATGAGATTCCTTGACGTTCGAACAGCCTATGCTGTCTATCCCTCTAATAATTGAGTCCCCCACTATTACAAACTCACTTTTCTGGGGGGTGGAGGCCAACAGGGTGCCCTGAGGCTCATTAGTTTCTCCACTCTCGGGGTCAAGGTCCAGTTCCTGCATGGGCCAGAATCCACTGGATACCTCCACCTCTCTAAAAGCTGTCGCTGTATGGCATGCACCCCCTTCCCTGCGCTGACATCCTACAGTCACCCAACTTTCTCTCCCTGCCTGCTCTGGGGTCACCCCCTACCCAGCTGTGGCTTACACACCATTTATTGAAACATCTTATTACCCAGTTCCTCTGAGAACTCTACCACTTACCAATGTAGTGCTGCCAACTGGCTCTGAAGATCAAGGATTTTCCTCTCCAGATGGTCAATGAGCTGGCACTGGTGGCTGACAAACTCACCCTGGAAATCTCTTTCCAGAAGTGCAGTGATTCTTCAACTGTCACATAGTTTTGGCCACATTTTGGACCCTACCTTTTGACTTGTCACACCCGAAATAGCAAAGAAAATTATTAAGACAGAGGCACAAGAACCACAATTGATAGACCAGAGCAGCGGTCACATTAGAAACTATTGGGAGGCTGAGTAAATGGATAATAAGCCTGTTTTAGCAGGGGCTTAGTTCCAGTTTAAAAATATGAAATACCAAAAAAATACAAACTTGACATGGAGTAAACACTCAGCCGGTTGGCTTAATTTTAGACAGTTCCAAGTACTATAAATATACTCGTCTAATAATATCACATAGCTTTACCAAGAATCTCGATAATCACAGACTGGCTTTTCGAGATACTGCTCTAAAATGAGTGCCTCCAATACCCAGCTATGTGATAAACAGTAAATGCCAATTACTGTTGCCCTGCTAGCCAAATATCAAATCCCAGATCCCAAGTCAAAAATGCAAAGAGTACATATCTAGCTGGCTAGCCACAAATGGGAACTATAACCAAAAGACACTAAAAAAGATTAAAACTCTGGTAAACTTTAATTCAAACAGGCCGAATGAACAATTTACTTACTATAAGAACTAACTAAACATGATATCCCACACCAGGTTTTAGCTCAGCATTTAAATGCGCAACTAAACTTTGAGGAGCTCATCAAGGCACACCACCAGAAGAAAATGCGAAAATATCATACTTGCGCGCAATATTTTAATCGTAGGTGCCCTTCGATAGAAAAGACAAACTGAAGAAGAGTAAAACCCCAGTAAACGTTAATCGTTAATTTTTCAAACGGGCCAAGAGAATGACTTGCTTACTATGTTAGCTAAGTACTGAAGAGATGCAACTTGACTTTAATAAGCTGATCCAGGGATAGCAACCAGAGGAGATCTGAAATATCTAGCCTAGCAATATATTTAAGCGGTAAAAACGAGAGACCGAAAAAGAAAAAAAGGTCAGTATTTACTTCCAGCGGGCAGAGTGAGCGACTCACTTACAATGTGAGCTAACTTAACACGATATCCCGGCGCCAGTTGTGGCTAAGCGCTCAAAGAACGCAACTTGACTCTGACGAGCTAATCAAGCCACCATGGCCAGAGGGGCACGCAAAAAAAAAAAAATTGAATTTCAAATGTGTATATATGTGCAAAAGCCTTCCAGCAACATGTAAGTCCTTAATTTGTACTCTAAGAACAAGCACCCCTGTATGAAACCAACCTAAGTTGTAACTAAATATCCAAGGAATTTGATAACGTTTCTTGGCGTTGAAATTCTAGCAAAAGCTTATTAGCTAAATTAGCAATAGAAAACCATCCAAGAGAAACACAGCCCTCAAAAATAACTCAGTTTTATGTATTAACTTTGTATGAAAAACAATTTACTTAGCTATTTAGCATAACCTATAGGTTTATTTCAGTTTGCTCCTAGAGGAACAAAACCCCCCCCCAAAAAAACCCTCACCGCCTTTATTTGACCAGATTCGTGACTCAGTTTGGCTATTTGCAAACCACGTTGTTGGAAGGGGAAAAAAAATGGAGGGAAAGTCTCTCCATGTCCACAGGGCAGCAACGATTTTACAGATCCCTCCATAATTATTGGCACCCCTGGTTAAGATGTGTTCTTTATCTTCTAATAAATTCTGTTTTTTTTTTCTAAATAATATAGGACCACAATGAAAAAAAGAGGAAAATCCAATTTTGAATCCAACTGCATTTATTCAGTGGGGGGAAAAAAATCCCACATTAAGAAATCATTCTTTTACATCAAATCATGTGTGCCACAATTATTAGCACCCCTGATACTTTGTACAACCCCCTTTTGTCAACAAAACAGCTCCTAATCTTCTCCTATAATGTTTCACAAGAATACAGAAAGAGGGATCTTCGACCATTCCTCTTTCCACAATCTCTCTCAATCATCCAGCGACCTGGGTCCTCTCCTCTGCACTCTCCTCTTCAGCTCACTCCACAGGTTTTCAATGGGTTTGAGGTCCGGGGACTAAGATGGCCATGGGAGGAGCTTGATTCTGTGTCTGGGGAACCATTTCTGTGTAGATTTGGCCACAAATTTAGGGTCATTATCTTGCTGAAAGACCCAGTGACGACCCATCTTCAGCTTTGGGGCAGAGGCCACCAGATTTTGATTTAAAATGTCCTGGTATTTCAAAGCGTTCATGATGCCATGCACCCTAACAAGGTTCCCAGGGCCTCTGGAAGAGAAACAGGCCCACAGCACCACCGATTATCCCCCATACTTCACAGTGGGCATGAGGTGCTTTTCTGCATACTCATCTTTTGTGATCTGCCGGACCCACTTAGAGTGTTTGCTGCGGAAAAGCTCTATCTTGGTCTCATCTGACCAAAGCACACGGTCCCAGTTGAAGTCCCAGTACTGCTAAGCGAACTCCAGGCGTTTGCATTTATGATTGTGGGAGAGAAAAGGTTTTTTCCATGCATGCCTCTAAACAGCTTGTTGGCATGTAGATAGTGCCTGAGAGTTGTTTTGGAGACCCCAAGATGCTACCTTTAGTTGCAATTCTTTAACAGTGAGCTTTGGAGAAATTTTTATTTCTCTTACCATCCTCTTCACTGTGTGTGGTGGCAAAATAACCTTGCGTCCTCGTCCAGGCTTGTTTACCACTGTTCCAGTTGTTTTACACTTCTTAATGATTCCTCTGACAGTAGATATGGGCAGGGGCAGGCGAGTGGCTTTTTCTTGTAGCCATTGGCCGACTTGTGAAGGTCGACACACATCTGCCTTACTTGAATGGTGTGTTCCTTTGTCTTTCCCATGTTGAAGAGAGGATAAGAGAAATGGACTCTGTGTCATGTCATATTTATACCCCAGGGAAACAGGAAGTGATGAATTACTAATTAAATGTTCCTAAATACTCTGATCAACTTTGTAAACTACTGTAGAAATGACAGAAATACTTAAATTACATTTATTTCCAAAGAATTGTTAGGGGTACCAATAATTCTGGAACAAGTGATTTTATGGAAAATAATTATTTTCTAGTCAGGGATTTTTTTCCTTAAAATTCACTTGAGTTGAAGGTTACATGTTTCTACTATTTTTAGTGTGACAGCATGCTTCTCCAATAGAAACTGAATTTATGTTAAAGCTTTTAACACATCTTTACCAGGGGTGCCAATAATTATTGAGGGCGCTGTACCTTGGGAGCAAGTCATCTCAGCTCTTTTAATGTTTGAGCTTTTACATGCAAATTATCATCAGCAAAAACCCTTGAAATGAGTTAATCTCTTTCTTTCCTTCAACAACAATTGCAGCAGGAAGTCCCTTCGCTGGTCACACTGGATTCTCAATATGTGCAGTTTTCTGAAACATGGTGCCCCAGTGGTGAACTGCCATCTCAGTCTCTGCAAAGCACAGGCTCTCCCAAACCAATTGAGAATCTTTCAATGTCAGGGATGGGAAATTCCCAAAAGGGGAAACACAGAAAACTAGGGCAAAAAATGTTGATTTCAGCAAAAGACAGAGCAAGCAGCAAAAAAATGCATATACTTTATCATTTACTTCTACCTGACTCTTTAGAAAAAACACAAGAGATATGCAAACGCGTATTAAGAACTTTAAGAAAATCAGTCATGCATAGTTACCTGGTTTCCTTTGATTCTCACTCGCTTTTCATTTGAAATTTAGTTTACATACAAAAATCCAGTCACACCTGAAAATGTGGATATTTCCCAGCATGTGAAAGTGTTCAATTCAGTTGAAATTGCCATTTCCCCCTGTAAAAAGGCTAAATTCACATTTGGACAGTGGACAGCGTAATTATACTCAAATATGATCTTATTAACAAGGTTCAAGGTACTAAGTGAGGTGTTCACATCCCACCTGAGCAGAGTATAATTGGTCCTTTGAAAGCTGAAACACATCAGAACTCCAGTGCTCACTCAAGACCCCAGGGGCATAAGTTTCATAACTCTAAAGATCCTTGGTCTTTGTGGCTATGCTGCGGCACCTCTGGTGGGACTGTACGTTATTGCCTCCCCTCTTTGTTCCTGCGTGCTCCTCACATTTCTTCCCCAAGGACCATATTATCAGATTTGCATAGATGCCTAAGCTTATTTTGCCAAGTTGAAGCTGATTGTGTCATAAAAGCAGGTATTGCACATATCCTTGATACGCAGAGTGTGAATGTTATGGTAAAACCTAGTAAGTTACAAAAACGGATTCTGAGGGAAAGACAGAAAACTGTATTTTTTGGGATTAAGCTCTCATCTGACTTTAGAACTGACTTAGCAGTTATTTACTTACTTCGTAATTAGCTACATTTTGGTCAGTATCAATATGTTTTTCCCATCCAAAAATGCAAAATAGCATTTATCAAAATAATGGACAAAAAAAAAGGAATTATCTCTAACAGTTTTCTCATTCAAAACAGTCTAAACCTATTACATTTTTTTAAAAAAAGAAGGATCAGTCGACGAGTCCGGGTAGCGTTTTCTTTTTCATGAAAGTTCCTCAAAACTAGAGCTCTGCATGGGGACTGACCAGTTACAGTATATCATGTGATATGAATGTTGCTTCATAACTGGCTGATTTGACTTGCAAGTCTTTGAAATTATAAGAAAATAGAAATTTTCAAGTGTTAAAACCCAGTTTGATCAACCTGTTAGGTTTTTGCTTTGCAAATTACAGCCATATTTCCAGAAAAGTTGAAACACTGGGCTCTAATTTCTTGGTGCAGTGGAGGGTGGTAATTTCGCCCACGCAGTCCACGCAGTGGTAATTTCGTCCGGTGCAGCCCGCACAGCCACTTTGGCAATTTGGTAGACGGACCTGCGTCGACATGGGTGTGGCGGTAAAGTAGGGGGTCAAATAATTGGGTGACATGATAACGTTAGCCTTGTATGTGCTGGCTGAAATTAGCCTTGATAATTTGACCAGTGAGTGCCTAATGTTAGCCTACCATTCAAGAATCTCTTGGCATCTATAACTAGCAATGTAGAAAACATGCTATCCATGTATGGAATAAGGTCGCTATTTCAGCATGTTGTTTTGTCACTTTAGCTTTAAAGTAGCCAACGACGTGCAGGGTTACATGTATATCGTTCATAGGGAAGCAGCATGCCTCTCTCCCCAGCACTCCCCTCAGTGGAAGTTTAGCTTTCCATACATTATGAAGATAAATAGTTCCGTTTTTAAATTTCTGGGATTCATTGGAATTCAACGCCCGCAAATTTAGTTTAAATAACGTCGGAGGTTTTAAACGTTTAAATTTGCGGGCGTTGAATTCAAATGAATCCCAGGAAATTTCACAAACGCAACTATTTATCGATATTGTAAACCATAAATTTCACAAACGTAACTATTTATCGATATTGTAAACCATAAGTGAGAATGAAACGTTTTTTGCACGGACTCTTTCATATGGCGACGTGATCCGTCACAATTAGGTCATTGAGTCACGCGCTAGAATTCCGCAACCTGTCAAGTTGAACTGATGGGCTGAATGAGCGAAAGTAGGTCCGTTTTCATGCTTACAGAGGTGTATAATCCAGGTTCAGAAAGTAAAAGTCCATCCCAGGATATTGTTCCAGCCACAAAAGACCTGGCAGCTGACACTATTCTTCAGCTGGGTGGTAAAACTAACAAGTCAAATCTGCTGACAGGAGTTTACGGTTGGAACGAAAACATGGTAGAATTTATACTTTCTGACCCCTGGATTATACACCTCTGCATGCTAATGTATTCATGAGCAGGTGAAAAGGTCCTGTCATTTCAGGGATGTCGAACACTACTCGACAAGGGTAATTCACCAATCAGATTGCGGAAAACACCTACTATTGGTTTACAATAGCCAATAACCCCATCAAAACCCCGATATATTTTGTTTTCAGCATTTTAACAAGCTTTGCGGGTATGTATGATAATGAAATATAATATGGCACGTCTTTGACTTTTAATGAGGTACTGGTTTAGAAAATTAATTTTATGAAACGTAACTTCTGCACTCTCATATTTGCTTGCAAGAATTTTTTTGAAATAGTGTCATAAAAAAACATATCTTTCTTAAAAGTAGAATGTGCTAGTACTAGTCAGATTTTTTCATAGGCTATGTGAAAAAAATAATGACCTCTACGACATTGTAATGAAGCCTTGTGATCCCTCTTGTTGCTCCAGAAGGATATAAAGAATCCCGCCGCCTCAATTTTACTTGTCCGTATGGACGGACAGACGGAGCCCAATGCTATATTCCCTGCTTCGCGCTAATCGCGCAGCGAGGGATAATAATTAGTCCTGGCAAATTCTAGATGCTTTTCCTTCATTCACACGTTCTCCAATTCAAGAATAATCAAGTGGCTGTTGAAGATACGGCTTCTCTCCCCTATGCGATCTAAAAGCGACAAAATAATAAGCTACATTCAGTACCGAAAAATAATTTGATTATAATTGGGTCTATGCACCATCACTCAGCGATGGCATTTCAGAACTCTTCAGCGAATGAAGGTAATTTCGGCAAGTAAACAAGTACATACACCTGTTTTTGCAGCACGGACACTCACTTCGTAGAAAAAAAAAATAGACAGCTGTCCGATTGGAAAATGTAAACGGACAAAACCACTTACTAGTCTGAAATGCGGTCGCCGAGGACAGGTGCATAGACCCAATTATAATGACATTATTTTTCTGTCCTGAATGCAGCCCATTAATTTGTCCTTTTTAGATCGCATGAGGGAGAGAAGCCGTCTCTTCAATTGCCACTTGATTATTCTTGAATAGGAAAATGTGTTAATAAAGAGAAACCATCTAGAATTAGCCAGGACTAATTATTTTCAATGAAGGGAGGGATATAAGCACCGGATTTTTCAGGTCCAACGACACGCCTGCCATTAAACGAGCAGAAATAAATCATGTCGACATGAAAAGTAATCTACAGCAGTATGTATTCATTAAAAACCTAGCACAAGCTTATTTCAGCAAGTTACCTGTTTTTTGAGTACCCAAACCGTCGTGAATCCAGCTGAATGGCCAGTATGTATGTCAGCATTTAGCTGTAAGAGCACAGAAACGCTACACATATTTATAAGGACAATAACAAAACTGATAAGACTGCCAGGTCACTTCATCAAGAGATTTTCTGCTGCTTTCTAATAAAACAACGCCAGTAACGTTAGCCCTAGCATCTGAAACAAGCTAATGTTAGCTCGACTGCAACATGACTGTAACATCACATGCACTGCGGAGTACTGTAACAATGACAAGACTCTGGCTATTCGATCAGCGACTGTGCTTGTAAGCGACGTTCACTCGCTTATTTGCAGAGTGAAAATGAATTGATGCTGGTTAGGGCTGGGGTTAGTTTGGTGATCATGTCAGCGATGCCAACTCGCTTATTTGCAAAGCAAAAATGAACCAACAAATAAAGCAGGGGTTTACCTGTCAAGGAGATAAGTCGCAAACTCTGCGTCAGTTTTTAATCCTTCCAGATCACAGAGTTCCTTCCACCTCTAAAAATCCACTCTGATGTTCACTCTGGTTTTATTCTGGGTTTAGTTAAATTCTTTCTTTTACGCTTTTTTTTTTCTTCTGGCTTCCTTTTTTACTAGTCTTAGCCATGTGTGCCGTTTCTGGTAACTGGGGTATCGGTATTTTTTTCCTCGCTGATAGCTTTAAGCTCCTGAACCCGTTCTCGGAGATTTGAACTTGAATGAGCACTGGCGTGAACTGAGGAGAAAGGGGGAGGGGGCTGTCTGCAGCGCGTGCATGTGCACTGTTTGACAGCTGTCAGACACCATCCTGGCTCTAATTGGTTCTTTTTGTTCAGTCCGAACAATCCTTTTAAATTGCAGTAGGAGCATTAGGTGGGTTTAAGGGAGCCTTTTTTTAATTACAGAGTACTAGTTTTATGTAATACTGTTTGTACACAGTGACAGTTTTAGCAAAAATGACAAAAAGTTACTTTTCTAACACTTACCAACTGCAGCTTTAAGAAAGACAGTTTTATATTTGCATTTCAGCTGCACTGACTTTTCAGAGAGTAAAGGCATTAATTTACTCCAAATAAATATGAAATTGATAAGATTGCTTAAGGCAGTGGTTCCCAAACTTTTCTGCTGGGCCCCCCTTTGGTACATAAGAAAATTTTTGCCCCCCCCCCCCCCCAAAAAAATAAAAAAAAATAAGCGTGCAATCCACGGAATACCCCTCAGCCTGATGTCAAAGTTTATGGAGATGCCCGCCCACCCGCCCAACCGCAGGGGTAAAAAAGGTAATACATACGCACATTTTGTATTCAATATGAGTCCATTGCAGTTTATTTCACACATTGTTATTAATATAAACCTCAACCTTTTTTGAAAAAATATAAGTAAACGGTCATTAACTGTAGGTTGTAAAACTACAACTGGGCTACTTTTAGAATTAGAAATAACAAAATAACCAACAACCACGGTGTAATTATTTAAAATGTAACTGTTTTCAAGCACCTTAACGGTGTAATTATGTTCAGTGTAACAGGTTTATTTTTTTAATATTCAACAACATTGCTATTCATGCATTTTCCAGACACCAACAGAAACTTACTTGCATAAAGCCAATCAGCGACCTTGTGCCGGACCTCTGAAGGAGTGTCTCGAGACAGTTCACTGTCTCTTCACTGGCCTCGCACTTTCAAGTTAAAATACATTAATCGAGATTGCGTCAGCTTATTCTAGAAAATATGAATGCTCGGAAGAGATGATTTTTGTCTAGCCTGGCTGGAAACATTAAAAACGATTGGCAGGTTTAGAAACGGCCGCCGTCATTTTCCAATTAAGGGCACGAAAATTTAATAATTCAAGACCTCTTTTAAAGTATAAAATCATTAGGCTGTATCACTCCCCTCTGCCTGAGTATAGCCGTCTACTTAAAATTATGTTTCTATGATGTAGAAAGAAAGCACCATAATCAACCTATATTAACAGCCGACAATGAAGTTCGAAAAAATTTCACGAACAGCACTTGGCAAACCTGCCGATATGTTTGTTACGTTCAGTAGCTAGGCTAGATAGAAATAATCTGTAGGCCGACAGAGCATTCATATTATCGAGAATAAGATGACGCAATCTCGGTTATTTCTGCTTTATATTCATCGGATTTTGTTTGGTGTCACTTACCAATTTATTATCAATATGCCAGATCTGTGCAGGATAAAAAGCGTTGAGTTGGGTATCGCGAGACTACATTGATTGTAACCAGCTCATTTTACCAGCTTCAAATATTTGAACAACTACATTAATAAAAAATTATTAATGAAAATGGCAGGCTTGATGAATGATTTGGCGAACAGTTATGTTGAGAGTAAGGCAGGCATTTACGATGTAATCGCAGAATTCTGGGCAGCGAATGGACTGTATGCAAATTTTTCAAATTTTCTGTTGGTGTCCGGAACTCTAGTTGGGGGGGGAATTCGCTTCCCGCACCCCGGGCCCCCCCTGCAATTGCTCTGCGCCCCCCACTTTGGGAACCACTGGCTTAAGGTCAGCTGTAAACACGCATTGTGATGGGTGTTAGCTGTTTAAGTTTATGGCCAGGTGCCTGAACGGTAGCTTTGTAAAACTAGTAAAAACTGATGCTCAGGCAAAAAGAACCACATGCAAGCCAGGAAAAAAGCAGAATCATTGTCTTTATTCAGGCAGGGTCAGACCTGGGAGATCACAGGGTGACAAATCCAAACAGTAGGCAATAACTTAAAAGTAAAAAAAACAAGCAGAAACAAGTAAATCAGAAGGGCAGACAAATCCAAAGGGGTAGGCAAAAATTCAAAATCAGGCAGAAGGGTGTCACAGAATCTCTGAATACAAACAGGCGTACTGGTTGCTTGGCTCTTTATGAAGTAGATCAACGTTCTGACAAAGAACAGACTGCAGAATGGGACTGCATATCCACCTTTTTCATGACTTTGTACCACTACTCATAAATCATAGAGCCTCTTGGGTCTTCTCTTCTGGTAGATGTGTTTGTTTACGGTTGCATAGCTGGAAAAGCTACCTTTTAGCAAACACAAACGGAAACAAAACAGAGGTGGATACACAGTATGGGCGTTTTAAAAAGTCATGAGGATAGTTCCGTCGCAGTGCCTCACCCGTCACTTCTCACAGAGGGGGCAGATGACATGAGACAATGGCCGATGTTAGCTACATATACAGAGTTTATTAACCTCCGCCAAACGAAGTTGACAGGAGGTATACATGATCTTGCAAGAGTTGGCCTGTCATATGAAACGAGTTTACTGAGCAACAAACCTAAAATTTCCTCTATGACTGTCATAGCTTTCTCATTCTGTTTATCACATAACTGAATCGCATAATTTCATGGAAAGCACATGTCATTTCCCTTAGTGCCCAATGTATGTTAGCATTGCACTAACTACACTGCTCTGCTTATGTACTCAGTTTCAGTTACAGACATTTGTGGCTGAACAAGCAACAATTCAGTCAACTGAGTCGCTAGCTAATGTTAGCGCGCTGGGTGCCAAACTAATATTGGTTCTGAAAAAGTATTGCATGCACACCACCAAGCTAAGTAACGTGAACTTAGTTATGTCAGGGGCGCTTAACAAGCCTCCTGCAGTGCGGAACCATACCAAGCCAACGTTACACTCAGTATTCAGTTCGGCTAGGTAGAAACAGCGAGACGTAACGCTGAGCGATTTCTTGCCCCCCCACACTTTCATCCATGCAATTATCGCAAAAGTGAAATATAGGGTCATGTCAAGAACATTGCATGACCTAGGCTATGAGAAAAGTACTTATGTGATAAACCTTACATTTCTCAATTGCCATGTTCATTCAGCAAGATTGCCACTGTGCTGGCATGGCGAAGTTTCGCACTCGAGTGCCTTGATTTGAGGTTATTTTGACTACCTTGCCAATACGGTCAGCAAATTTCACTAGACAAGTGAAATTTACTAACCCCATTGGCAAGGTAGTCAAAATTACCTAAAATCAAGGACAGATTTCTTGTTTTACGAAGAAAATGGTAATAGAAATAAGTGTTTTAAGTCTTAAAATAAGTAAATTTCACTTTCTTGAAAATCACTTTTTGCAGTGCAGATCATAGCAAAAACAGCGTTGCGTATCAATGATGCTGGCTTAAAAAAGTTATGGCGTGTGACATGGATCTCTTTAATAATGTCAGATGAGGTCGTGAAACCTTGTGGATAAATTAGGCTAATGCAAAGTGTTACTAATTTGAAGTAGCCTTAGGCTATTCTAGAGACAACCAACTTGGCTAATGTTGATTATAGCTCGCTAACTTGTGATGATATTATGATTGATAATAGCCACTTAACGTTGATATATTAATCAAAATATATCCATTGTAAGTACTGTTACGTCCAAGAAAAAGGAGGCTCAGACTGGTATCCAGCGGGTCTTTTGGTTTTATTGTCGCACCGAACATTCCTCGACATACACGTTCAAAACTCTGCTTTTTTACTGCTCACGGGACATCATCCAGAACAACCCTTGACCCGGCAACACACGCTACATCCGTTACTGTTTCCCAAAAATCCCCGGAAGTCCCGCCCCTCAGGCAAGCCCACTGTCTCGCACCTGTAGCAGCCGCTACACTACCCCCCCCCTTACAAAATTCCTCGCCCTCGAGGCCTAACCCGTAAGGCAATGGTAATAAACAACGGTAAAAAGAAAACAAGCGCAAGTATTTGTAGGAACCTTACACAAATACATCAGCAAAAATTATTGTAAATTCGGGGCAAACAGTGCAACAATCAGTACACAATTTGAAGTAATCTACATGAACTTCATCTCCAGAACAGTTTACAAACTTTTTTTTTTTTTTTGGTGTCCATTCAATTCAGTCCGTAGACACTACAAAGTCTTGCAAGTGGGCCGGGGGCCTCACCTGCCGCCTTGGCCGAGGCTCCGTAGGGGACGGGGGTAGGAGAACAGGGCTGGGACCCAGTACAACAGCCCCCGGGGAGGGGGCATGGGGCAAGGACGAAGGGGGGGCCAGGGGTGCAGACCTTGCGTCTCCCTGGGGTGTAAACGGGGAGCTGGGAGGGGGGTGGATCGCTGGGGAAGAGGAAGGGGTCACAGGTGTATCCGAGGCGGGGAAAGGAGGGCCTCCCCGATAGGGAGCCAGTCTGTCTCTGTGGAGGGCCACCCTCCTCCCCCGAGGGGGCATTTGTACTCGGTACACTACCTCACCTAGCCTCTCCAGTACCCTGCAGGGCCCCGTCCACTTGCAGTCCAGCTTGGGGCTACGGCCCTTCTTCCGTACTGGGTTGTAAACCCAGACAAGTTCACCTGGTGTGAAGTCCCTTCCCCGAGACGTCACGTCATAGCAGCGCTTCTGCTTCGCACCGGCCTCTTGTAGCCGCTCCCGAGCATAACTGTGGGCTGAGTCCAGGCGGTCCTGCAGTTTCCTAGCATACTCCGGCCCTGCAGGGACGGCCGGAGCATCAGGTGGGCGACCGAAGGCCAGTTCAGCCGGGGTGCGCAGCTCTCTCCCCAGCATGAGGAGCGCCGGCGTGCACTCTGTGGACTCCTGTACTGCAGAGCGGCACGCCATAAGCACGAGTGGCAGGTGTTTGTCCCAGTCCCGCTGGTGGCGGGAGGTGACAATGGCCAGCTGGTCTCCCAGGTTCCGGTGGAACCGCTCCACCAACCCGTCGCTCTGAGGGTGCAGTGGGGTGGTACGAGTCTTGTGGATGCCCAGGCGCTCGCACACAGCCGCGAACACCCTGGACTCAAAGTTCGTACCTTGGTCACTGTGGAGGGACGCCATCACACCAAACCGACTTATCATGCCCCCCACCAGGGCATCAGCGACTGTCTCGGCTTCCTGGTTTGGGATGGCGTACGCCTCTGGCCACTTAGTGAAGTAGTCAATGACTGAAAGGACATATCGGTTACCTTCGTTAGACCGCGGGTACGGTCCTGTGATGTCAATCCCCACCCTGTCCATGGGGCACCCCACGGGGAACTGCTGGAGTGGCGCCTGCGAGCGCCCTGTGGGGCCTTTGCGGGCGACACAGGGGTCACAGCGACGGCAGAAGTCCTCCACGTCCCTCTTCTGCCGCCCCCAGTAGAAGCGTTGACGCAGACGCCTCAGTGTTTTGGTCACCCCAAAATGTCCGCAGCCGCCTGTCCCGTGCATAGCCTTAAGCACCGCCTCCTGCAGTCCCTTTGGGACCACCACCTGCCACTGCTCCTCCCCCGTGGCCGCCGTCTTAAATGCTCGCTGCAGCACGCCTTGTGCCACCCTTAGTGAGTCGAACATGGCCCACAGACCCTTGGTAGCCTTGGAGAGTGGTGCCACCGCCTCCCACGGTGGACGCTGCCGGCCCTCTACCCACTCCAAAACAGGCTGTAGGTCTTTGTCGCTCTCTTGTTCGTGTCTCCACTCAGCATCCATCACCATCTCCAGCTCCCTGCAGACGACCGTGTCCACCTGTCTGACGGCCGCACATTCGTCCCCCTCCGCACGCCGTGCTTGTTCCTGTGTCTCCCTACGTTCGCAGTATCCGCACCCGTCTGCTGCACACGGTCGGCGCGAGAGGGCGTCCGCGTTAGCATGGCGAGCCCCAGGACGGTGCTCTATTTTGAAGTCGTACCCTTGCAGCTCCTCCAACCACCTGGCGACCTGCCCCTCCGGCTCCCGGAAAGACATTAGCCACTGGAGGGCCGAGTGGTCAGTTCTTAACACGAAGGGGAGGCCGCACAGGTAGTATTTGAAGTGCCTGATTGAGAGCACCACCGCCAGGAGCTCGCGACGGGTGACGCAGTAGTTTCGCTCCGGCTTTGTGAGCTTCTGGCTGAAGTATGCCACTACCCTCTCCCCCCCCGCCACGGTTGGGAAAGGACACCTCCCACCCCCTCACTGCTAGCATCGGTGTCCAGAATGAAGGGCAGGGTGGGGTCAGGTGGGGCGAGTACTGGGGCCTCGCACAGGGCCCGCTTCAGCCCGAGGAACGCCTCCTGGCATCCCTTGGACCACACATAGTCCCTGCCCTTCTCGAGCAACCGGTACAGGGGTGAGGCAATGGTGGCGAAGCCCCGCACGTGCCTTCGGTAGTAAGAGGCCAGCCCCAGGAAGCTTCTCAGCTGTCCCTGGTCACGAGGGGTCGGCCAATCCCTCACAGCCTGTACCTTTTCGCCCATGGCGCCGATACCGTCCGCACCCAGCTCGTGCCCTAAGAATGTCACCACCCGCCTCATGAAATGACATTTCTCCGGGTGTAGTTTCAGGCCCGCCGCCCTGATTCTCTCCAGGACCCGCCTCAGGGACCCCAGGGCTGCCTCGAAGGAGCGCCCATGTACCAGGATGTCGTCTAGGTACACCAGGCACTCCTGGCGGGGGATATCAGCCAGCACTTTGTCCATAAGCCGAGCAAAAGTGGCGGGGGCATTGCACAGCCCAAAACTGAGGACCTTGAACTGCCACAAGCCCCGGCCGGTACAGAAGGCGGACTTAGGGCGGGACTCAGGGGAGAGAGGCACCTGGTAATATCCGCTCTTGAGGTCCAGTGTGGTGAACCATGAAGAACCGGATACTAGGTCCAGGGACTCATCGATGCGAGGTAGGGGGTACGAGTCCTTTGTGGTCACGTCATTCAGCCGTCTGTAATCCACACAGAAACGCCAATCCCCAGCATTCTTCTTCGGGACCATGACCACTGGTGCCGCCCAGGGGCTGTCGGACGGCTCGATAAAGTCAGCCCGTAGTAGTTCATGTACGGCCTTGTCGCACGCCTGCTGGCGAGCAAGGGGAATGCGGCGTGGGTGACCCTTGATAGGCCGTGCTAGTCCAGTGTCAATGACATGTTCCGCCAACTGGGTCCTCCCTACTTCACTCTCGCTCATTGCAAAACTGTCCTGAAACTCTCCCAGCAGCTGTCTCAGCTGCTCCTGCTGTTGGTTCTCTAGGTCCCCGTACTCTTCCCTCCACACCCCTGTCACAGAACGCACACTGACAGGCTCGGGGAAGGGGGGAGAGACAACAAGGGACAGGCAAGGGGACAAGGGCAGTGGCCCGGCGGGTGGGGCCATGGTTGCTGACTGGTACCAGGGTTCCCAAGCAGCGAACAGCATCTCCTCCCCCGACTGGGGAGGCCACACTGGGCATGGGGTGCAGCTGGGGGCCATGGGAGCAGGTGACGGGGTGAATACAGGGGCCAGAGGAGACAACTGCTGATGGGGGGCGGGGCAGGTGAAATAAACTGGTCCCATGGGGGGGGGTGCAGGGGCAGGGGAGGTCAGGGGAGGGTCCATGGAAGCAGCAGGCTGCGGGGTATGGCTAACCACGGGGGGGTCAGGGAAAGAGATGTGGTCGGGGGCTCCCAGCGTCTGGACGAGCTGGGCAGAGGGTGGGGAGCCGGGAGCGAGGGGGCCCATGGCAACTGTAGGACCTCCCCGAAAGCTAAGTGTACCCCTCCCTATATCCAGAAGACACCCAGTGTCCCGGAGGAAGTCCAGCCCCAGAATGCAGCAGTCCTGAACGTCTGCCACCCAAACCAGATGGCGAACGCGTATGCCCCCCACACACAACCACAGGTACCTCTTCCCTGCCGTGGGGGCCAACTGGCCCGTGACCGTGCGGAGCTGAACTGTCGTGGGCTCGAGTGGGGTCCCGCTGGGCAAAATGTCCGGCCTCACCAGCGTCACCGACGACCCAGTGTCCACCAGGCCCACAGTCGGCACCCCCTGGACAGAGACAGCCACGTGACAGGAGCCCCCACTCCCGGAGCCCCCACGAACCCACCCCACCACCACTGGTGGGGCGCCACCGTCATCTACTTCTGGGGGGGATGGGGCCCCTCCCCCCTGTCCACACTGTTGGGCTCCCTTCATTGGCTGACGGGTCCGGACTAGGGGAGTCGGGGTAGCGGTGGCTACCAGGGCCCGCATATCCCCGCCTATGCGGACCCTGCATCGTTTCCCGGCTTCCGACGGGTAGCTGGGCATTCTCTGCGGATGTGACCAGGCTTGCCGCATCCCCAGCAGACCCGCACTGGACCTGGGCCTGAACCCGGTGGGCCCTGCAGAGTCACCGCCCTCAGCAGTTCTGTCATCTCTGATGCCCACCCTGGCGCTTCCTCACCAGCCGGGCGCCCTGATACAGACCTCACCGGGCGAGCCCCCCCCTCATGTCCCTCACCAGCAGCCGCATTCTCCAGGCTCTCCCTCTCTACAGCGGCTTCCAGCGCCCCCTGCAGTGACTTCAGGTGCTGCAGCTGTACTTGTATGCGCAGGCTAGGCGGGGAGATGGCCCCGATGAACAGGTCCGTGGCCAGCTCGCTCCGTGCATCTGCGGGCATGTGGCCATACGCGAGCTGCACCTGGCTCTCAATATCGTTAGCCAGCCCGCGGAGCGACTCACCAGGCTTCCTACACCGTCCTCTCAGTTCATTTTTTATCAGAGTAGTCTGGGACCATCTCCCAAACCTCCTTCTGATGGCCCCCACTAAGGCGTCGTAGCACTGCCGCTGGGCAGGGTCGAGAAGCAGTAGGCAGGACAGGGCATCTCCTTCCAAGCACAGAGCTAACTGTAGTGCTTTATCCTCTTTTCCCCACCGTCTAGCATCGGCTAGCAGTTCAAATTGGGCGTGAAACGACTCCCAGTCCGACCCACCGTTGTACTTTGGCGTCCTCACCGAGCTAGCCGACGGCGGCGGAGGCACGTCGCCATGGCAACCGCCCGACGCCGGGGAAGCAGCGGTGGAAGGCGGTGTCGTCCCGACGTCCCCACGGATCGCTGGTCCACTCATGTGCGGGTGGGAGCGCGGCTGTTCGACAGTCACACTCTCCAGAACCGCGTCCTGCGGCTCGACTTTGATCCTCGCTCCGACGTTGTTAAACATGCCAACGGCTAGCTGACTAAGCCTTAAGCTAACTGGCTAACGGTCGAGGCGGGATGTACTGTTCTTACCGCGACAAAGTCTCTTTTCTTTTGTTTTATTATTATTTTTTTTTCCCGTAGTGTTTACTTCTGACACCAATGTTACGTCCAAGAAAAAGGAGGCTCAGACTGGTATCCAGCGGGTCTTTTGGTTTTATTGTCGCACCGAACATTCCTCGACATACACGTTCAAAACTCTGCTTTTTTACTGCTCACGGGACATCATCCAGAACAACCCTTGACCCGGCAACACACGCTACATCCGTTACTGTTTCCCAAAAATCCCCGGAAGTCCCGCCCCTCAGGCAAGCCCACTGTCTCGCACCTGTAGCAGCCGCTACAGTACACCCTGTGATTTGTCTTGCCAAACAACTGAAAAGATAAAATCGGGGTCAGCCCTGCCATAGGATTTAATGTAAAGGTTGATTACTACCGGGCATACCAACGTGGCTGCTCAGTTGCCTCCACCTTCCAACACAGTTTACTACTGCGTCAGCTATCCACTTATTATCCCCCGCCGCGCGATTAGCGCGAAGCAGGGGATATAGCATTGAGCTCCGTCCGTCCATCCATACATCCGTACGGACACATAAAATTGAGGCAGCGGGGGATGTTGCTATGTTAGAGGCAAACACGTGTTCTATACAGATCACTGGTTGCTTCTATCTAGCAGCAGGTCACTCCCAACATGAATCTTGCACTGCCTTGTGGGAGTTGGCGTTCACAGTGGCATCAGCAGTTGGGTGACCGGTCTGGCTCACAAGAATTCCTTCTGAACCTACCTCAGTCTGAAGAGGAACCATCATCTTCTAATTCATTTGGGACAAACTGTGGGTCTCAGTTATCTTCTACTTCAGCATTGTCATCAGTCATAGCAAGCAATATTTCATCAGTGACATATCTAGCTGCCATGTTTACAATGAATTATGGGAGAGTTATGGGATGGCCCACTATAGCTTTGCCAGTGCAGTGCATATGCACAGTGGCAGAGAGGATGTTTGCTTGCATTTAAATCCATGTGGCAGATTGGGTTGGCTGATTTAGGAAATGTAGGTCTCAGTTTTCTGTGCATGCTGTCAACGTGAACTCAATTTTGCCAAAAGTGCAAGATGGCCCGGTATGGTTCTTGGGGGCTTATTTGAGATTTGACCTTTTTCTTGTACATGCTGCAAGCGCTTTTTGTCACCCGTCGCCTCTGGCGAAAGGGAGGGATAGAAATGCCTCCCGTCCGTGTGTCTGTCCGTCCATCTGAAAAGTGGCATTAACATGATTACTCAAGAAGAAAATGGATTACAGACCCCATATTCTGCATATAAGAAGATTAGATTATGAACCAGTTTTCTATTCAATATCAGGGACCTTGACCTATTATTTGACCTTGCGGTTAGCAGGAGAAATATTGGTGCTTCACCTATTTTTTTTCAAACTTCATTTGCAAGCTCGAAATTGTTCAGGCTTTCAGGTGATTTCATGGTCTCTGGATATTCAATCATTCCTTCCAGTCTCGTTTTCTTCCTTCGCCTTGCTGTTCTATCTTTACTAACAAAGTCTAAGAGTTCATTATATTAGATAAATTACATTGTTTAGAGATTCAGATTAATTTATTCAGATGAATTCAGATAAGTTTATTGTCATTGTTACAGAATAACAACGAGATTACGTTTGGAGAGAGGGAGCTCCGGGCAGCTGCAACATGCGTTGCGCCGCCAACTCCACTGTTTTCTTCGAAAATTAAATTATAGTACTAAGTTACTAACAAGCACTAGGGATTGTACAGCTGCACATTACTAATTGACTAACAACCTCTCAGCACTCGCTCTGCTCTAGTCTCCGCCCCTTGCCTTCACTCAATTTACTTTGCCTCAGCAGATTCTCTGCACCTTGTTCATCACTGTTCTGCCTCTCACTCTGTGCACTTAAGAACTCCCTAACCGGAGCCGTTGGTTTGTCATAGGCTGTCTGTGTGATCCCTGTCCACGTTTTGGCTTTTGCCAATTTCATGTAGTTAGGAATTTCCTCTTGTTCATCCCTTTGTTAATTAGTCTGATCCAGCTCACCTGTTCCCTATTGTAGCATGTGACTTCTCGTATCTGTATTTAAGGAGTTATTTCACTACCAGCTTATCAGAACGTTTTCCTTGTGCTGCAATCGTTTTTGCCTTGTATTCTTCATGTTATACTTCTGACTGGAACGTCCTGGATTTTGATATTGGCTTTGTCTTTGATGTTCCTGTGCCCGTGTAATGAACCTGCTTTGCCCGACCCTGAGTTTTGTATTTGCTGCCCTGTTTACGAACTGAATTACAACTACTGGATTCAGATTTTAGATCGTGGATTCTGTACCGTTGCCTACTCTCTGCAGGGGTTTCCACCCCAGAACCAATAAAGAACAAGTTTGCTGGATATTTTGGGTCTCGCTTCTGGTTCCTGAACGCTACCTCACAGTTCCACTTAGAAACTTTTCAAAAGTTATGTAAAGTCCTTAAAAGACTAAGAGAAATGGAAGAATACTTCTTTGAATTTATTTTCTAGGAAAAAAGAGTATAAGAATATTTTTCAAAACCCAGGGGGAACCCTGTTTTCAGGTGAGAATTGATATCAGGACAATCAATTCCATCTATTTGCCAGGTAATTATAAAGGCCAAATACATTTCTGCTCCAGATCCAGTTCAAAAGGCACAAGTAATGAGATGGCAGAAGCCAAATTAATGAACAGATTAGTGAAAGCTGCTCATAAGATGCAATGCTGAAATCTAGTCGAAATTATCATCTCACCTATCTGCAAATATGTACCTTGTGCAAACGGTGAGGTTCATGGAACAACTTTTGACTTTATTTAGCAGCTTTTAAGGGACCATTATCTGATTCCCATGCAAACATTATTACAGTATCACAGCTTGCATCTATAAGCGAGTTTGCAATTAGCCACAGAGGCATCCATTGAGTGTATCACGTGTCACCAGGTCAAAGTGACCAAAAACTTGCTTTCACGATCGCTGCGGGGTAGTTTTGTGTGCATAATGAATTGAGTTCTATGGTGCTGTGTGTCCATTCTGTCATGTGAAACGCTGCAAGTACTTTGTCAATCGATAATTATGCTTGTCTCATTTAAATTAATCAGGGAAATTAAGAAAAAAAACCATGTTATTTTTGGCAAAATTATACATCACTGATGAAATATTTATTTATTTATTTACTTATTTGCACATGTGAGAGACGCATTACAAAAAAGATCACTCAAGAGGAGTGAGTTAAAAAGAAGAAGAAAAAAATGCGGGAGAGGTCTGAAGCCTGAGAGGGCTTATAGAGCGGCCTCACCCTGACCTTATAAATGCTTATTCAAGAAAAGAATTAATGTACATCCTATGGGAAAAATGAAGGATAAGTAATTTAAAATAAGATGAGAATGATAAAATACAGGATGGCAGAAAAAGACAAAAAAGAAGAAAAAAATCATTATAAATAAAGGTAAACAAGAACAAACTAATTAAAAGAAGTAACAGCAATAAATTGCACCACAAGACGAACTGGTCCTAAGAGACCGCTAAACATATTGTTCTTATAATTTCAAGAATCGTCTCTTTTTAAATATTGACAAGGAGGGGGCATTGTCAGCAAGATGGTGATGTTCATTCCACAATGTACTCCCTTTGTATTTGACAGAGTACTGCCCTCTGCTAGTGTGGCGGAGGGGAAGATGCAAGTGTTCTGCTTGTCTTGTCCTATTTGAGTGAAAACTGAGATTTCTGCAAAAATATTGTTGAAAGTGATTGGGCAGTTCTTGATTTTGATGAATTACTTTATAAACAAAAGTGCATATCTGTATGATATTGATATCAAATATGGTTAGGATCCTTAGTTTATAAAATAGTGGAGAGGATGGAGCTCTAGAGTTAGAGTTTGTGGCTGCTCGAACAAATTGTTTTTGCAGTAAGTGAAACCTATTGAGTTTGGTCGGGCTGGTATTGGCCCACACTTTGTTACAATAAATTAGATGTGGATATATAAAGCTACAATACAAAACCAGTAAACTGGATCTATTAAGAAATGAATTGATCTTTCTGATGATACCCAGAGACTTAGACACTTTTTTTGCCACAAAAGCAATGTGTTCTTTCCAAGTACAATTTTCGTCAACCATGACACCAAGGAAGCGAGCAGAGGATACCTTTTTAATTTCGGAACCTTCAACTTCATCCGGGTTATACTTTTTCCTACCAGAAAATAGTATGAAATTGGTTTTATTTATGTTAAGAGACAGTTTATTGAATTTGAACCATTTTGAATAAGTTTGTAGGCCCAAGTAGGCCTCTTTTAAAAGACTTTTTAAGTGTTTATTAGAAATAAGAAGATTTGTATCATCTGCGAATAAAAGAGGTAAAATTGTACTTGGAACTGTGGCAAAATCATTGACATTAATTAAAAATAATAACGGACCCAGAATTGAGCCTTGAGCCACACCGCATGACAATGTTACCGTGTTAGATTTACAGTAATTAAAATGAACGTATTGTTGCCTATCAGTAATATAGCTTTTTAACCATTGAAAAACATTACCTTGGAAACCATATCTATATAGTTTTGATGGTAATATTTCATGGTTCACTGTATCAAATGCTTTTGAAAGGTTCAAGAAAATTGCTGTTGTATATTCATTATTGTCAAGAGCAGTAGAGATTTTTTCAAAAAGATCTAACAATCCCATGTAAGCAGAATGATTCTTGCGGAAGCCATATTGATGGTTGTATAGTATATTATTTGAATTAATATGTTGTAGAATTCTCTTGTAAACTAATTTTTCAAGAATCTTTGAAAAAGAGGGTAATATTGAAATTGGGCGATAATTTGTAAAGAAACTTGGATCATCTGATTTGAATATGGGGATGATTTTCGCAATTTTGAGATCACAGTCTCCAATGACAGGGAAAAAATAAACGTTAGGGGGTCTGCCATTGAATATTTGACCTCTTTTACAAGAGAATTTCTGACTTCATTGTGTCCTGAACTGGTTGATTTGAGTTTCTCAATAATGCTAATAACTTCATTTGCATCAGGCTGATCAAAGATCTTAAAGGTAGGAAAACAACCAACAATGTAGTCATGGGGACCACCACCTGGGTTTTTTATTTTTTTTGCCAGAGAGGCACCTACATTGACAAAGAAATCATTAAACCTACATGCAATCTCATATGAGCCTGTAAGCGTTTTCCCTCTGTCAGCGAAACAAAATGGTATTTTTGTCACAGGTTTCTTTTTATGTAATAGTTGATTGATAATAGTCCATGTTTCTTTAATATTATTTGAGGAAGCCTTGAATTTGTCAATAAAATATCTTTTTTTTTTGCTGATCTAAGGAGATGAGTACATTTATTTTTATATGTTTTGTAGTTAGATTTATTAAGTGTTGTAGGGTTAGTTAAGAATTTTTTATAAAGTTTTTTTTTTTTCTTTGAAGACTTCTGTAATCCAGTGGTGAACCATGGTTTGGAAAAGTCCTGTTTTCGAGTTTTTTTATTTACAGTGACTGAGGGAAAACACTTATTGAAGATAGAGATAAAAGAGTCCATAAAAGTTTGGTAAGCATAGGGTTAGTTTGAGTGTATACATTTGTCCAGGAATGATTATTGATAAGTTGTTTAAAACAAGCCATATTTCTATCATTAAATTTGCGATAAGTTATGTTGACTTCAGTTTGATTATTCTTAACATTGTCAAGCCTGGTAAATTGAAAGACTGGGAAGTGGTCAGTGATGTCAGAAAATAAGATACCCGAATGGAGCTCTTCATTCAGACTGTTTGTTAATATATTGTCGATTAGAGTAGCAGACCTGTCAGTAACTCTGGTGGGTTTGTGAATGGCAGGATAAAAGTAATTGGAATATAGAGCATTTAAAAAATCCTGGGTGGGTGAATGTGTTTCACTTTTGAAAAGGTCTATATTGTAGTCACCGAGAATATAACACAATTTATCCTCTTTAGTTATTAGATCTACAGTATTCTCCAAAGCTTCATTAAAGTTGTTAATATCCGTGTCTGGTGGACGATACACACAGCCAACAATAACCTTTCGGCCATTATTGGGTACAGTTAACTCAACAAAAACAGACTCTGTTCTTGCATCCTCAGAGTTTACAGGCAGGTCCACTCTCTGCACATAATCATAATCACTTTGAATGTACAATGCTATTTTCCCACCGGTTTTCTTTACTCTGGTAGAATGAAGTGAGTTATATTGGTGTAGTTCATAAATACTTTTTAAAGCAATGACTGAAAAGCAAAAGCAAGTCGTGGATCCATAATGAATTCATCTTAATTTCCTTATTAAAGTAGTAAAACTCACAATTAAGCAAGAAGAATTTGCCATTTATAACCTTTTTTTTCAACATTAACCTCTCTGCGCAAATTCAGACGCCGGCATTCGTAAATTCCGAAATTTAATTGCTTTCTGTAATTAAATCTCCAAACGTCTTGTTTCACTGGAATAATTTTCCTCAATCTCTGTCACACAAATACTGAATTATAAAGCCAAAATAGGCTCAGGCACACTAGGAAAAATTGGAGATATTAGTATTCTGTGAAAAGAGGTTCAGAGAAATTGAACCATGATTTGGTCTTCCCCAGCATTCAGCTCTGTGAAGTACTGCAGAGCTTGAGACAAACTAACACTTGAAATGTATCAGTCACTATATTCAGTCGATTCTCAGTCCATGTTAATTAAAACCACAATGGGGCAACTTTAAAAATCTCATTATATTTAAATATGCCTATATAATCATATACAGCGGGGCCTGCATTTTTTGAGGTCATAAATAGCAAACACTATTAATTTTCTAATCCATGTATTGATAATATTTGATAATAGGAATGGATTTTTGTTCTGTCATGTTGTGTATTTATTGTGAAATGCTCAAAACTCTGGGTGCATTACTTCAAATCTCATCTCCATTTCTATCTTGATAAAATTCTCAGAGATGGCAAAGGGCCCTGTATGGTGCGGAACCAGGACTTTCACTGCAGTCAGCTGGGCAAAGTCCAGTGGTGAGAAAGTATGTCTTTCTATGCAGAACTTCCAACCATGGACTGGATCATCTGATCTGACTAATGTGTTTTACACCCAAGCTGAAGAATTGTGTCCATATTCACCCTGGGTTCCTCCATCTTAAAATGCAGTTATCTTCTTTGGCATTAGCCAGGTTGGAAGAATCTCTTTAGAGCCTGAAATTGAATTCAACTAAAATAGTCTTGGGAAGCTCAGCGTCACTTTATTATTTGGGCCATGGTCATTTCAATGCGGGGAATTAGGGCATAAAGCTTACACAACTTCAAATGCCTACTTTGTGCATGACATAATATTAGTGTCATGCAAAATGACATCCGCGTAGCTATGCCAGAGCTTCATAGATATAGTACACATCTCTCTGCTGTAGGGATCTCATCAAATATCATGAAACATGCTTTTCACCACAGTGCCTCAAGTGTTTTTTTCCTCCAAATATACCTCCCAGAAATCGCTCTTGAAATTTGGCATGATCCACGCGTAAACAGCCCCATTGATTTGTTTCCCCTTCAGGGGTGTTCTTGCTTTGGATGTTATCATATAGCTGAGAAAAACTGAAATGGTCAGATAAAATAATGCTGATTTTTAAAGACTGCAAATTAAGAAGTTCTTCCCTCAAAATACTCTCCCCCTCTTGGTTTTTCTGAATTGCTTTGCACCCACTCTGTTCTAAATTCTGTCAATCAATTCAAACACTTACCTTTTGTCTTTTAGTGGCTGCCTCTGATTTGAATATAATTTTAGTCAAGAGTGATAAGCCTCTGTTTTTGACTCAGCACTCTGAATGACGATGTGCTTTGTGACTGACTGCTCAGGATTTTCAATCCTCCTACACCACAATGCCACGTCGTGAGACAGAACAATATCCCCACATTATCATGAGGATCATCAGGTTACAGTTTCACTCACAATTTGACAGTAATTTGCATGGGTAAATGGACTGTAGCATATGCCAAGTGCTTGAGTAAACGATGAGTGACAGGAAATAATTTATGTTAGGTGAATGGTTTGATTGGACCATTTATGTGTGTATTTATGCAGTGCGATGATTCCCAGATAGCAAACAGCTCCGCTCCGGATCTCCCCCATCTCTGTGCCGACTCCAGCTGATCCGGCTCAGAGCCGGGGCAGATCCGGAGTGGAGGAGCTTGCTATCTGGGTTGGATAAAGAATGCAAATATTGCTGGGATTGGGTGAATTATTTCAACATAAAGTCCTGGAAAGACCACAGAAATCTGTATTTACATATATTTTTGTCTGCGTAAAGGACCAGTGTGTAATATTTGGCATGGTTGTTTGGCAAAATCTGAATATACTACCCATTAATATGTTTATATAAGTGTATAATCGCTATAAAATAAAATTTGTTTGGTTTTCGTAGCCTTATGCGTTGATTTATACATATAGCAAGGGCCTTGCTTCAGGGACGTCACCATCTTGCACCACCATGTTGGTTCTGCAGCCTGAACCATAGATATAACAGACAATCCAGTCAGCTAGAGAACGCATTTTGTGTGTCTAAATCCCAGTAGAGGAAGACACCATTTCCGCAAAAGTGTTTTGGTCCTCAGAGGCCACTGTCTTTTTTCCAACAGGAGGGGTGAGCGTGAGTGAGCGCTGCAGTCTAGAATTTGAACGCTGGATGTCAATGTCCCCCCCCGCCATTTCACACGCTGGTTCTTTAAAAGGGAAAAAAGAGTAAATGCCAAAAAAATCAACTGGCTTGTCTATTAAAATGGAATACAGCATTCTAATTAAATGCAATCCATTATAGTTGAGACAGGTACACAAATGCAGATTCAGGGTACAATCCAATGTGGGTATTTATTGATTGGAATAAGGTTACAGCAGGAGACAGGGCGAAGCCCAGAACCGGGTGAACACAGTCACCTTACGTGGTATAGAGTGGTGTGTCTGCGCCCAACTGGTGGCATCCCGGTGCAGACGCCTGGTGGTGTTGAGCCCTGCTGAAGCAGGACTGTCAGACAGCAGGTCTGTTGGACTTCAAGTCCAAAGGGTTTAGCAGAGTTGCATTCCCAATCCTGGAGACCAATGAAGGCTTGGGAGGTGTTCCTAATAAATTGGTCTGAGGAACAGACTGGAAAGGTATGTTAACAGGATCAGGCTTGGGAGTTTGTGCCTATTAATAAAGCTCCGAAGAGTAATTATGAATTTCATTGTCATAAAGGTGATGATAATTTCCTAAAATGCGAAGAACTTCTTAAGTAGTGGACATGAACCGACTGGTTGCTTAAAGGGCATGTAAAGCCGATTTCAAAATTTTATTTTTCCTCACGGATCGATTAAATGGTCTTCCAAAGTGATGTTGGCGATTAAAATTTCACTGATAAAGCACCACATCCATGTCAAATCACTTTTAATTTGAAGCATTTTCCTCTCCTCTCCAGAAATGGCTGTGGCATCATTTCTGGATTTTTTTATCTTCAGGAAATCATATCAAAATAAAAGACAATTAAATAAAAAATTCAAATGTTTTTTCTTGGACCACAATTGCTCAATGATTTTGTCAGACCAAGTTTTGTTCAGTATTATTATTTAGGCAAATATTTGGGGTATGCAGGCCATTTCAGTAAATAGTGAGTGAAAACCGCAATTGAAACTTTTAATTAAGGATATAGTTTTATGTTTTGACAGTAACAAGGACTTGATTATCAAGAACGGATGTTTAGAAATCATTGTGTGCTTGCTTCAGTGAAGCAGCACATTCTATTCTCTTCTTCTTCTTCTACCTAAATTTGGCCGACGAACTCCTCCTACACTGTTTAAGCAATTGATTCCTTTCAAACTTTTAAAAATTCAGCTTGTTCTGAGTTACGTTGCATCTCAGGGTCCTTGTTATTTTTTCTGACAGCAGGAAATTAAATTGCTATTGGCGGTTACAAGACACCATGGGTCTGGGGGCTGCGCAAGCCCCCAGCAGGGCCCAGGGGCAGAGCCCCTTGTGGAGCTACACATTGTTCACAAAGTGATATGGTGAAATAATCCAATCTACACAACCTGTATGGCATATATGAATATCTTAATGAAGTAAAAAAGGAGTGAAAAAAAGAAAATGAACAAACTTATTTTATGTGGACCCCCCACAGCTAATGTTTTACATAAACTGACAAATGGTGAGATCAGCCCATCTGAGTGAATAATGCGAAATGCAAATCAATTATTACCATCTTAATTGAGGGAAAAATTAGAATTGCTTTACCAATTCTTGAAATCATTGAAAATATGAACAATTTTACAAAACAACAATTGTGAAAACTATGGTTTGACCAACTATCTATACAGTATCAATTTTAAAATCTTGTCCCTAAGATTCTGTTTCTGCACCACATGAGTGTCCTCAGCCTTCAGCTAGCTTGTCAAGATCTTTAATAATCTTAAATTCACTGGCACAACCTGATCCTATGAGCTTCATGTTCACAGCATAACCATTATGAATAAATAATCCCTATATGATCAAGAATGTGTAGAGTTGATGACATTGATAACTAGTGCATGCATATCTGGTATTTTCCCCATTCAAATTATTTATGCCCACATGGCCATTGAAAGATTGACACAAATTTTATGCTCCTTCTGATCATAAAATTTGTTTAATTCAATCATAGAATCAGGTAGCAAAATTGCAAAAAGTACACTTTTTTAAATGTCTGTGACCATTTTTTCAGTTGGTTTTCGGCAAAAATGGGATAAAAAAAATCAATTTAAAAAATTTTATTTTCGCTGATTTCATGGCTAATATATTTTTATGAAATTTGACATGTTATCTTCACATTACTTTCTACAAATTCTGTTTAAAAAAAATCAGTTTAAGAACAGTTCCAAACAGAATTAACAGCCACCAAAAAAAAAAAAAATCCATATTGACTAAGGGTAAACTCACGTGTCCTATTTATTAAATAAATAAATTATTAAAAAAAAAAAAACATAGGCCTATTAGAATAGCCATTTTCAAGAGTTTATTTATTTAATTATTTATTGTTGTTAAAATGTTAGATCTAGTGGCTGGTACATAAGTTGTAACTAAGGAACTCTTTCCAATTTGACTTAAGTACTTTTGGCGAAACAAAAATCATCCAGACACCCTAAGTATTACAGAATAGGCTTCTTATTACCGACTTAAAAATAAGGCTTCGGCCTTTCTGTTGACTCCGTACGCTTTATAATGTCCATTTGCATTTGTAGTTTTAAGTACGCACTCTTATATGTTTTCGTAATTTGATCATCTGTTTTATGCCCATGTTTTGTATTCACACGTTTTTGAATGTACATGTTTTATGAAAGAGTAAAATAAATTAATTGAATGGATGCAACCCGGGGCTAACTGCCTCACTTGGGCTATCGCATGGCAGCACACTCTATAGGGTACCCTCCAAACTTGCCGACAGCGACAACGTGGCGCTTGTGGGGAAACCAATAAGTGCGTTGCTTGCCCATTGTTCCACCCGGTGCAAACAATGCTTAATTGGTTTCCAGCAGCGCATCGTTGTCGGTAACTGTGGAGGGTACCCTGCATCAAGTTGTGGCAGAGCTCACGAATCACGACAATCAACTTATGACAAAATTTATTTATTCAAAAGACGGGGATGAAATTTACCATAAGACTGTTGCTTTTTTCATGAATGGTAAAACATTTACCCAACAATGACAGTCGCTTAAGGTAGGGATTCAAAGAAAAAACTGAAATATGGCAATTTCGACATCAATGGAAAGCTGAGAATGCAATGTAATGTCATTCCGTCACATTACCGATATGAGAAAATGGAAACAAGCTCGAAACGACAGTATTTTATCAAGCGTAAATTCTTCCATGATGCTAGAACCCAGATAGCAAGCACCTCCGCTCCGCATCTGCCCCGGCTCTGAGCCGAATCAGCGGGAGTGTGTTTATTGTGTGCATGTGTGTTTATTCATCGCGCAAGGGAACTAATCGGAGGTCGGACCAATGGGAGGTTTGACCAGTGCCATGGACCCCGTGACGGATTGGTTTTGCAAGCTCTGCTCTCTGAATTTATGGGCAGAGTCGATAGAAGTACTATGTCTCTCTCTAAGCCTTATATTTTGTTATTTAAGGTTTAAATTGAGTCTTACTTTACTTGAAATGGATAAATTATAATGGAGAAAAATGTGTCTGTCTTTTTTTTTTTAACTTCGAACTCAATATTTTTCTGTATAGTACATTGAAGATTACCATGGACATATAAATGATCTGATGGAAGTCGTGTAAATACGGGGAAGGCAGGGTGTCCTTCAGGATTTTTTGAAACTGTAGCGGAGGGCTTCACCTTCGAGTCATAACTCAGCATTGTCAGGTGTGGCCAGTTTTCATTCATCAGCATGTAGGCGATGTAATAATTGAAGTTGATGTTGTTATGGCCCCAATTTGTTATTAGATTAACAACGCAACAGCAACAGATGACAGATACAGTTTTAAAACTCAAACACATTTAATTAAACAAAGACAATAACAACTAACTAACCTAAAGACCAAGATTGAATTATAACAAAAACACAAAGAAATATTTACAGTCCCTTTTTTGTGGGGCGGCTTGGTGATGTCCTGGGTGAGAAAAATCCACAAACACAGGCAAAAATCCACAATAGAAACATCACAGGTCCTGAACAGAATGAAAGGTCTGGTCACATGTATCCTTCTTCTTGCAATTTCTCCGACTACTTTGCTGTCTCAATTCTTTTCCTTATATACTCTTTTGCAGACCCCACCCACATTTAGACCTCTTTTTTTTAATCTTCTGAGACTTGCCCCAGACATGTCCAGGACATGTCTAAACATGACTCCAGTCTGAGCTTAACAAAAAAAGGTAAATACTGCCATCTAGTGGCCTATATTCACATTACACCTCCATTCCAAAAGGGAAAAATTTTGACTCATAAAGGCAAAATTTTTCTTTTCAATACAAAATGGTTAAGTGAACACTTGTCTATATATACATATCATACAATATTCAAACACATGATATATATATACACATTCAAACACGGGATAAGCAATCAGCAATTACATTGTCTGTACCCTTCACATGCTTAATTTCCAAGTCAAACTCCTGTAAAATCAGCTCCAATTCATCAATCTCCGATTCTTGTTTTTCATCTTACTCAAAAACATTAACGGATTGTGGTCAGTGTACACAATCATTGGCTTTTGTCCTGTACAAACATAAACCTCAAAGTGTTGTAAAGAAAGGACCAGAGCCAACAGTTCCTTCTCTATTGTGTAATAGTTCCTTTGGTGGCGATTGAACTTCCTGGAGAAGTATGCCACGGGATGCTCAATGTCATCAGAGTCACTTCTCTGTAGGAGCACAGATCCACAAGCTTGGTCGCTAGCATCGACCGCGATGGAGAACGGTTTGTTGAAGTCAGGAGATTTGAGCACGGGGAAGTGACACAGCAGAGACTTCAGGCAATCGAAGGCTCTCTGGCATGCATCATCCCAAGTGAACTTTACGCCTTTCTTCAGTTGGTTAGTTAGACTGAGAGCAATCTCAGCAAAGTTCTTGCAGAACTTGCGGTAGTACCCGATCATTCCAAGGAAGCGGCGCGAAGCTTTTTTGTTGTGAGGAACTGGAAAGTCCATGATGGCTTGGACTTTAGCATTTATGGGTGCCACCTTACCCTGGCCTATGACGTAGCCAAGATAGGTGACAGTAGCACAACCAAAGTCACTCTTGTTCAGGTTAACAGTCAGGTTAGCCTGGGTCAGGCGCTGGAACAACGTCTCTACATCTTTTAGATGTTCTTCCCAGGAGTCACTCCATGTGATCAGGTCATCGATGTACGCACCCGTGTGTGGCAATCCAGCGATTGTAGACTGTATCATCCTTTGGAACGTGGCTGGGGAATTTTTCATGCCAAAGGGTAGGACTTCATACTGGTACAATCCAGATGGTGTGGCAAAAGCAGAGATGCTCTTGGCCCTCTCAGTTAAAGGCACACACCAATAACCCTTCAATAAATCAATCTTGGTCAGAAACTTTGCTTGCCCTACACTATCAATACAATCATCAATCCTAGATATTGGAAACACATCAGTTCTAGTTACAGCATTGACTTTACGATAATCTGTACAGAATCTAGTACTTCCATCAGGTTTTGGAACTAGCACACAGGGTGAACTCCAATCGGAGTTGGAGGGTCTGATAATATCATGTTTTAACATGTACTCAACCTCTTTCTCAGCAATCTTTCTCTTTTCAGGATTCATCCGGTGTGGATGCTGTTTTATTGGTTTGGCATCACCAACATCTACATCATGAGAGGCTATAGTAACTCTCTTTGGAACATCAGGAAACAAATCCTCATATTTCTTGATCAACCTTTCAAACTGATCTCTCTGTGAGGGTTCTAAGTGCTGGAGTTTTACATCAAGATTTTGCAACACTTCAGTGTTTGACAATTTACATGAAAGAACTTCAGCTTTAATTCTAGGTTCATCATCTTGAAACTCCCCCTCATCTTCACAAGTCTTGGCCATAGGAGAATCTGAAGTGACAACTGCAACCCTAGCATTTCTGTCATGATAAGGCTTCAGCATGTTAATGTGACACAATTGTTTTGGTTTTCTCCTATCTGGAGTCTTCACAATGTAATTGAGATCATTGAGTTTTGTCAGAATTTCATAAGGACCATGAAATCTAGCCTGCAATGGATTGGACTGCAAGGGAAACAACACAAGGACCTTTTCTCCTGGTTTAAACTCACGGCTTCTAGCCTTATGATCATACCAAGTTTTCATTTTTCCCTGACTTGATTTCAAGTTCTCTTTGGCAAGGTCACAAGCTGCACGCAATCTTTCCTTGAACTTGCTAACGTAGTCTAACAGACTGATATGCGGCTCTTTCTCTTGCCATTGTTCACTCAATAATAGCAAAGGTCCTCTCACTTCATGACCAAACACTAGCTCAAATGGACTGAATCCAGTAGACTCCTGCACTGCTTCTCTAGCTGCAAACAACAGCAAATGAACCCCTTCATCCCAGTCTTTCTCATGGTCATAACAATAAGTCCTCATCATTGTCTTGAGAGTGGAATGAAACCGCTCTAAGGCACCCTGACTTTCTGGATGATAGGCACTAGAAAGAATCTGCTTTGCACCTAGTTCATACACAACCTGCTGAAACAATCCTGAAGTGAAATTGCTACCCTGGTCTGACTGAATTTCCCTGGGAAGGCCAAACAACGTGAATAACTTTATCAAAGCCTTCGAGATTGCAGTTGCCTTGATGTTACGTAGAGGTATGGCTTCGGGGAATCTGGTAGATGCACACATGATTGTCAACAAGTACTGATTTCCAGATCTAGTCTTGGGTAATGGACCAACGCAATCAACAATGACCCTAGAGAATGGCTCCCCAAATGCTGGGATAGGCTGCAATGGAGCTACAGGTGGGTCTAACTGGTGTTTTCCAACTACCTGACAAGTGTGACAGGTTTTGCAAAAGTTGGAAACGTCTTTCCGAAGCCCAGGCCAAAAGAAGTGTTTCATGATCTTATCAACAGTCTTGTTAACACCAAGATGACCTCCTAAAGGTAAACTATGGGCCATTGTTAAGATCTCATTCCTATAGACCTTTGGAACAACAATTTGCCTGACCACTGCCCAATCTGCATTGGCAGGGATATCAGGAGGGCGCCACTTCCGCATCAACACACTATCCTTGAGATAATACCCAACTGGAACTGCATCTATTTCTTTATCAGGAAGGGCTCTCCTCTTTAGTACACAAATTTCAGGATCATTAGTTTGCTCCTCAATCAACCGCTTTCTGGACAGAGACAAGTCTCCAGACACATCAGAATCACCAGACCCATCCGGCTGGCTGAATAGAGAACTGATAAAAGTATCTGATAAGTCCTCAAACGGAGAAACCATAGTAGGCCAATCAGAGTCATGAGGCGAACCACCTGAGTCCTGACTATTCAATGTACTGGACGGCACCACATCATCTTCTTCTTTAGCCTTCTTGGCCATAGCAAGAGTCACTGCGCAAGAAGGATAAAGAGATGGGTCCTCATCCCCATATTCAGTGCTCGGCTGTGAAGTAAGATGTACAGGGGGAACTACTTTGCCCCCAGCCAGGTCCTTGCCTAGCAACAGAGAAACACCCTTTATAGGTAGACTTTACATAAGTCCCACCTTTACCTGTCCTGCAACTAAATCTGACTTCAAGAATATAGAGCGCAGGGGTACAGATACAGTCCTCCCTTCAATACCTTGTACAAGTATGAAATCCCCTGAAGCGGTCTCATCACGTAACTCCAAGGAGTCCATCAACAAAAGTGACTGAGAAGCTCCGGTATCCCTTAGGATATATATGGGGACAGGAGTAGTATGCTCATTCAGAGCCACAAATCCCTCTGACACAAATGGAAGAAATTCCTCCCTCACAAAGTCAGCTGTATCAGGCTTTTTAGCCCCACAAGAAGCAGGCAATTTAGCAGATTGGTTATCTACTACAGGGGTTTCTAACCTTGTTTTCACAAAAGCATTTGGTTTGGTATCCTTTTCTTTTTCTTTCTTAGCTTTAAGGAACCAACAGTTAGTTGTAACATGACCAGTTTTTTTGCAATAACTGCAAACTAGACCACTTTTGTCACTGTCAGCTTTCACACTTTGATCAGACCTGTTACTGGATTTCTGAGCACCATCACCAGATTTGTCTTTGTCTTTGGGTGAGGAATCTTGGGTATCACCATAACCCTTTTTCTGAAATTGGGACCATCTATTATTACTGCTAGACTGAAATTTGGACTTATGTGTGAGAACATATTCATCTGCAAATTTGGCAGCTGATTGCAAATTCAGTGCTTGCTTCTCATTTAGGTAGGTCTTAACATCATCTTTAACACAGTTCTTGAATTCTTCAACTAACACCATCTCTTTTAGTGAGTTGAAATCATCCTTGACCTCCATAGAAGTACACCAGCGCTCAAAGCAAACCTGCTTTTTATTAGCAAATTCAACATAAGTCTGATTTTCAGATTTCTTCAGACCTCTGAATTTCTGATGGTAAGCCTCTGGAACCAACTCATAAGCTCTCAAAATAACCTTTTTGTCAACCTCATAATCAGAGGAATCATCTGCAGACAAAGCCGAATAGGCTTGTTGAGCTTTACCCTTGAGGACAGTTTGCAACATCAGAGGCCAGTGTTCCTTTGGCCACTGGCAAGTCTTTGCTACCTTTTCAAAACACTGGAAATAGTTGTCAACATCCTTTTCCGAAAATGGAGGCACCAGTTTTACCTCCTGACTGGCACAAAATTTATTTTTAGTTTCAATTTTAATTTTTAGTTGCTCCATTTGGAGTCTTTCTTCTCTATCAAATTTCTCTAATTCAAAATCTCTCTGTCTTGCAAATTTTTCTAACTCAAATTCTCTTTATTTTTCTTTTTCCTTCCTTTCTATTTTCTCTTCTCTTGCTAATTTTTCTAACTCAAACTGCCTTTGTTTTTCTTTTTCTTCCCTTTCTTTCTCTCTTTCTTCCCTCTCAAATTCTCTTTGCTTTTCTTTTTCCTCCCTTTCTTTTTCTCTTTCCTCCCTTTCAATCTCTATCATTTTTAATTTTAGTTTCATTTCTATATTTGGATTTTCCACTGGAAACTGTTCCAGATCTCCGGGTGCAAACAGATTTTCATCAATGTAATATTCAACTATCTCTCGAGCCAGTCTTGCTTTTCGCATGGCTGGTTTCACCTCTGTCAGCTCTAAATGTCTGCAAATTTCTAGCATTTCTGTCTTTTTAAAAGAATTCAAAACCCCTACGGTTGGTGATGCCAAGAAATCATCCATTGCTGTTGTCAATATATATGTATTCAATTAAAAAAAATCAATTTTACAATTTGAAATGTTAGATTTTCAATAAATTACTCACAAAATGGTCTATCCCGGACCTTGAGCCCCCAATTTGTTATGGCCCCAATTTGTTATTCGATTAACAACGCAACAGCAACAGATGACAGATAGTTTTAAAACTCAAACACATTTAATTAAACAAAGACAATAACAACTAACTAACCTAAAGACCAAGATTGAATTATAACAAAAACAAAAAGAAATATTTACAGTCCCTTTTTTGTGGGGCGGCTTGGTGATGTCCTGGGTGAGAAAAATCCACAAACACAGGCAAAAATCCACAAAAGAAACATCACAGGTCTTGAACAGAATGAAAGGTCTGGTCACATGTATCCTTCTTCTTGCAATTTCTCCAACTACTTTACTGTCTCAATTCTTTTCCTTATATACTCTTTTGCAGACCCCACCCACATTTAGACCTCTTTTTTCTAATCTTCTGAGACTTGCCCCAGACATGTCCAGGACATGTCTAAACATGACTCCAGTCTGAGCTTAACAAAAAAAAGGTAAATACTGCCATCTAGTGGCCTATATTCACATTACAATGTGGACAGAAGTCTATCAGTTTAACATGCGTCATGGTTATAATATGAAAACGAATTATGACTCTGGACCCCGGAATTGGAAATAAATAATCATGAAGATACAATTAGGTTGAGCAGGATGTGCTCACAGCAAACACGGAAGAGAGGAGATACAACAAATAAGACCTGAAATTGAACTTGATTGTATGAGAAGTACAGGCGGACGATTCAGGCTGCTTTTGAGGTATTGAGTCGAGATATCTGAGGGGTTCGATGCGTTCAAAATGGCATCAACCTCGCGACTCCACAGGCAATGATACTAACGGTTGCCCGCTTGCCTGGGGTAAGTAAAAATGATATTTGGGCAAGCTGAGATTGTTTTCTGGTTGCCCAAATGGGCAAGTGGATTTTTGATGGATTATTGATAATATAAAGGTTATTTATTCAAGTGTTTTAGAGACTGGGAAACAACCTTTTTTTCCTGCTAATTCAAACAAAAGAGATATATTTGCAATCGAGCAGCGCGCCGCGGCCGGCAGCTCGCTCACTCGCTATCTCATCCTTCCACCTCGCTGCAGCCTGCGTGTGTGCACGGCTACAGTCTGTGGTGTGTGTGCGCGCAATTTTGCTGTCTACATTCTGGTTTGTGCTGAAATGTGAGCTACGCTGATCAGTCTCGTAAAATGATGTTAAATAATAGCACTAATGGTCCAGCTGAGGTATCTTTATTCCCTCTTTGTCAGGCAGCCGGCCTGGTTGAAGGTCATCCAAACAAATGGCTCATGTAAATATCTGCATGTATAGTATTTCTTCTCGCATATTAATTCCCTGTGAGGAAGCATACTCATATTCAGTTCGGCATATCCGACCCATCATCATAGCCGTAACTGGCAATCATGCACCTCGGTAAAAAAAGTTTGAGAGAGAAAAATTTTTTTGCGCCTTTATCATCCAAGTTTTGTTCTTGGTATCTTAAAGCTGCTGTTGGTAAGTTTTAGAAAAGTAACTTTTTGTCATTTTTGCTTAAACTGTCACTGTGTCTAGACAGTATTACATAAAACTAGTACTTTGTAATTAAAAAAAGGCTCCTTTCAACCCACCTAATGCTCTTACTGCAATTTAAAAGAATCGTTCGGACCGACCAAAAAGAACCAATTAGAGCCAGGATGGTGTCTGACAGCCGTCAAACAGAGCACATGCACGCGCTGCAGACAGCCCCTCCCCCTCCTTCCTCAGTTCATGCCAGTGCTCAGTCAAGCTCAAATCTCCCAGAGCGGCTTCAGGCGAGGAAAGCGAGGAAAAAAATACCAATACCTCCATTACCGGCACCAGCACACACGGATAAGACAAGTAAAAAAAGAAAGCCAGAAGAAAAAAAGAAAAGTGCACAAAAGAAAGAATTTAACAAAACATCGTGAACATCGGAGTGGTTTTTTAGAGGTGGAAGTAACTCTGCGATCTGGAAGGATTAAAAACTGATGCAGAGTTTGCCACTTTTCTCCTTGACAGGTAAACACCTGCTTTATTTGTTGGTTCATTTTTGCTGTGCAAATTAGCGAGTTGGCGTCACTGACATGCTCACCAAACTAACCCCAGCCCTTACCAGCATCAATTCATTTTCGCTCTGCAAATAAACAAGTGAACGTCGCTTACAAGCACAGTCACTGATCGACTAGCCAGTCTTTTAATTGTTACCGTACTCCGTAGTGCATGTGATGTTACTGTGATGTTGCAGTCGAGCTAACGTTAGCTTGTTTCAGATGCTAGGGCTAACATTGCTGGCATTGTTTTATTAGAAAGCAGCAGAAAGTATCTTTATGAAGTGATCTGGCAGTCTTATCAGTTGTGTTGTTCTCCTTGTAAATATGTGTGACGTTTCTGTGCTCTCACAGCTAAATGCTGACATACATGATTTACTGGCCATTCAGCTGGATTCAGGACAGCTTCTGTACTCATAAAAATGAGTAACTTACTGAAATAAGCGTATGTTGATTTTTTAATGAATACATACTGCTGTAATTACGTTTCATGTCGACATGATTTTGTTGGCAGGTGCCTCGTTAGACCTGAAATATCTGGGGCTAATATCCCTCCCTTTATTGAAAATAATAAATCCTGACTAATTCTAGATGGGTCATCTTTTTTAACACGTTTTATAATTCAAGAATAATCAAGTGGCAATCGAAGCGACGGCTTCTCTCCCTCATGCGATCGAAAAGCGACAAAATAATGGGCTGCATTCAGGACAGAAAAATAATTTAATTATAATTAGGTCTATGCACCTGCACTTGGTGACGGCATTTCGGACTAGTAAGTGGTTTCATCCGTTTACATTTTCCAATCGGACAGCTGTCTATTTTTTGTTACTACGAATTGAGTGACCGTGCTGCAAAAACAGGTGTATGTAATTGTCGCTGAAATTACCTTCATTCGCTGAAGAGTTCTGAAATTCCAACTCAAGTGACTTTGCATAGACCTAATTATACTCAAATTATTTTTTGGTACTGAATATACCTTATTTTTTGTCGCTTTTAGATTGCATGGGGGTGAGAAGCTGTGTCTTCAACTGCCACTTGATTATTCTTGAATTGGAAAACGTGTGAATGAAGGAAAACCATCTAGAATTAGCCAGGACTAATTATTTTCAATAAGAGGAGGGATATTAGCCCCGGAATTTTCAGGTCTAACAGCGCGCCGGTTTGTTAGTCAGCAGTGTTGACTGTTTGCAACAGTAACGTCTCGCCTTGGCAACTTAGCCGCTTTCATAATGTGAACATGCAAAATCTTTCCTCAGTCGCATGCATAACAGCTCGCGTGCCTTTGCATGCACGGCAGCCTTCTGGGGGAGGGTCTTTCAGTGGAGAGGGAGGGGGAGGGATATGAAAGTTGCTTTTTTCAAATTTTTGTGCGAAGTCCTCTCTCTCCTCAAAGTTACCATCAGCAGCTTTAAGTCGAACCCTTGTGGGCATGCGATGATACATTTCTCTCAAAATCTTTTTCTGTTTGCACATTATGATTCTTTCCCTCTTATCCATGCATGTATTGTTTTGGGCAGTTTTCTTTACCTCAGTAGAACTTTTATATAAATGCGGTTTGATCTCTGACATTTAGGCGACGTAACTTCCACCAAATTCTCAGTAGTCTCCTCAGTATTCAGCTCTGCATTGGAGAGGGAAGATGAAATAAGTGCTCTTCAGTGGTTTTGAAAAATGCCGTAAAATGTTAAACGGAGGCGAATAAACTTTTTCGTAGAGGTCAAAGATTTTGTTCATTATTGCTTCGATGATTACTTTGGAGTTTATACATTTTTATTTTATCCTATACGGCACTTTTGTGAAGCATGCTAATTTACCTATCGCCAGTTCAGGCTAATGGAGCATTTGGTCATTTCTCGTGCAGTTCGCTGTTTCTTCCATCTCTAAAGGTGTGCCTGTAGAAATGTGACATGCGAAGTTGCTGTACTGACATTAATGCGTTGCACGTGGGTATGTGAGCTCACCGTTTCAAAATTACCTCCACCATCTAAGGTAAAAGGAGGTACAGACGGACGATGCAGGCTGCTTTTGAGGTATTGGGTTGAGATATTTGAGGGGTACGATTGAGTTCAAAATGGCATTATGTTTTCAGTCCCATTAACTGGAAAATGTTATGATATGCCGTATACTCAGTATCAAGCTCTGCTGTGAATAGCTGTCAATGTAGAAATGCGACATGTGAAGTTGCTCTCGTGATATTAATTTTTTGCACGCAGAATAAAAATCTGTTGGCTTTGCCTTATTATTCATTACTTTCAACGCAACGCTTAACTATAAGACTGGCGAAAAAGTTTATCTAATCGCGTATCTCATAAAGAATGACAGTACTTTTCAAATTTACTATGTTATTAATGTGGTTTTCAGTATGTACAAAGTTTTATTACCATAAAAAAAATTCAGAGGTCTCTGCTCTCAACTCAATATATCTGAACAAAATAGTTTTCTAGAGTCCTCCCTTAACACCTTTCTGCAGACGCAGAAGCCTGCGGACATAGAGGAGCTCTTTTTATGGAAGCAGTTGCACTACTCTATCACGAGATGGCACCCCCGGATCAGTTATTGAATATTCATAAGTTGGCAGAGCTGGAACACAGTCTAGGACGGGGGTCCTCAAATCTGGACCTCGAATCCAAATCTAGCCCAGGTTTCTGTTATCCCAGGCAAGTAAATGAACAGTTAGTGCCTCTTGTTACATCCACGAAGTTCCAGTGAATCCAACCCAGTAAAGTTTTTAGCCCAAAACACTCTATTATACCGGTAAATATCCATGAACAGCTGCTGCTTCGTTTGAAATTAGTCGGTGGAAATCCGCAAAGTTCGCTGTATTTGTAGTCGTTGCTCCAGTGCACATGTAAACAGTATGAAGCCATTGGCATGAAAATGGAGTCTGCACTCTAACTTTTCGAATGACATCTCACTTGACCAGTTACAAGCTTCCCTGCCCTGTCTACAGCCTGCTATTGCTAATGAGTGCCTGTGTTGAAAGGAAGCTCATGCCTCCTTTTTTTTGCGTGTAGCCCGAGCAACCAGCAACTAATTGAGACGATAATTGTTGCATTGTATAGCCAATGAAATTCTGAAAACACAGATATATGTCTTTACAGGGTGGATACAAAGCTGACACTGCCAATCGCTTGCGTAAATGAAAGTACAGAATATCGCTCAGCTGTGCGTAATGCGTGCTGCGCGTTTCGCAAAACAGAGCGAGGCAGAGAGAGATTTCCAGCGAATGTTTGATGGTGGTTTACGGAGTTTGAAAGAAAAAATGGCGAAAAGGTTGCAAAAAAATCATTTTCAGCTCAGAAGCTGCAGAGCTGTGCACTCGGCGTGCAAGTGATAACTCAGGGGAAGACATATCTGACCAAAACCGTGATGGCTCCTTAGCAGAGGAAATGTTTCTCGGGGGAGATGACATTACTCTTGACAAGTAAGTATCATATTATAACTTATATTTCATTGTATAATAATATTACGTTTATATTTTATTATTATTATTATTATTATTATTACATTACGTATTATTTGCATCTGTCACGGAAGGTGGAAGGACGTCATGTTTTCACCGGAGTTGGTAAATCTGTTTGTCTGTTATTCTGTGCTTCTGTGTTCAGGATTACGGAAAAAGGATATTATAGTATTATGCTGATATTATTATGATTATGTTATTACCATATTACGCATTATTACCTCCATCACTGAAGGTGGAAGTAAGTTATGTTTTCGCCGGCGTTGATAATTCTGTTTGTCTTTTATTTTGTAATTCTGTGTTCAGGATTACGGAAAAAGGATATTATAATATTATGCTGATGTTGTTATGATTATATTATTACCATATTACGCATTATTACCTCCATCACCGAAGGTGGAAGGAAGTTATTTTTTCTCCGGCGTTGGTTGTTGTGGGAATTTTAATTTTCATCCCTGTAAGAAATCAGAGTGAGACAAAGGAAGTAAATAGGATCCATTTTACTATGTGCCACATAGGGTCTTCGTTACAGGCAAGAACAAAGACAAAGGAATCTCTCCTTTGCTTTGGATATATGTAAAAGCACAAAGTCAGAATCTCCTTCCCTTGGGGTTTATATGCAAATTTGAGTTTTTGCCTCAGTAACCTTTTAATTTTTTTAATTTTTTATTTATCATATATTGTAAATAGTTTGATATGGAAAGGTTATTTGTTTGTTTACATTTCATATAAAAAACATTTTTACATAACAGCACTTGTTTTGACTTTTAATTGCACAAATTTGAGTTTATGCTTCAGTAACTTTTAATTTTTTTAATTTATCATATATTGTAAATAGTTTGCTGTGAGTTTGCTGTGTAAAAGTTCTTTGTTTGTTTACATTTCATATAAAAAAGCTTTTTTTACATAACGGCACTCATTTTGACTCTGATGTGCACAAGTTTGAGTTAATGCTTTTCTATGGAACGAAATTTGTTCCAACAGAATTTGAATTGAATTTTGGTTTTGAATTGAATTTAACCTGCTTTGAATTGAATTTTTTGGTTTTGAAATTGAATGAACAAGTAATCTGAAACTGAATCCAATTATTTGTATTGAATTTAAGAGAAAACTTGAAGCATTTCATTCAGTTCGCACATTCAAATTCAGTTCATAAAATTCAAATTCAAAATTCAAATTCAGAATTCAAATTCAAAATTCAAATTCAAGTTGAGTAACATCACATGAACGCGCATGGCGAGCTGCAGTCACGCCTCTGTCCCTCGTGGCTTGCCTTATTTGGAATAAGGTAACTATGTCATTTCCAGGAAGCGCACCTCAGAATTCTGAACCCACCCGACTATACACGGAAAACGTTTACCAAAACTTCGGCTCTTTATCAGTTTATTTGTTTTAGCTCATCATATTAATCTTCAACAGTTAACCCTGAGTTAGCCTAAGATCATCAGTAAATGCACTCGTTAATTATCCCCCGCCGCGCGATTAGCGCGAAGCCGGGGATATAGAATTGGGCTCCATCCCTCCATACTGACACATAAAATTGAGGTGGCGGGGGATATCGCCATGTTAGTGGCAAACACTTGTTTCTATGGTTTCTTCGGCTAAGTAAATAATGCTAACGTTAGTTACGAATGAGTGTCTTTTCTCCGTCGGTATGTGTAAATGTATTTCGATGGAGAGCCTACATGTTAAAGCTCCTGTGCTTCAAGTGTAACGTTATATTCAGTCAAAATCAAAATAATTAGACCTGTTCAGGACTTAAACTTCAAATTCCTCGGAATTCTGTACTTTCTACCTGTCATCGGCAATGTCACTGGTTCGGTCTCTGGCAGGTTAAAACCCTGAGGAAATATGCTGAAGTAAAAACTCGGACATCGCTCACTCACTGTAGAGACGCAGCCATAGACCGAACTAGTGACTTTGCCGATGACCAGTAGAAAAGTATACTGAATTCCGAGGAGCCACCGAATTTACATTGCATTTCATATTTCTGTGAATGCTGTAGATGATTTGTCGGATATAGCTAGCCAGCTATAAATGAACCTGGAGCGTTTAAAATGCTACTACAGAACTAAGTGCATACAATACGTAAATCCGTGTTGGCACCGAATTTCTTTTTCTTTCTTTTCAATACTTTTCAGCAATATTGATAGTGAATCTGGATATGGGATTGGATTCCGCTAAGTGTCACCTTTCATTAGAGCCCAACATTATGACTTGAAGTTGAAGCGATCAAGAGTTATGCCCTTTTTTCCTACAAAAAGGTATGTGACCATGGTAATCCAAGGGTCCTTTTGGGGTCTAGACATGGCCTTATAAAAACATGTGTAAAATGCTCATTTTCTGTAGGATTGTTATCAAATTTGAACTCGCACTAGTTAAGGCTTCATGCTGTGGTCCCATTGTGTTTTTCAGCTAATTAGTCCCAGCTACTCTCATCTGCAGGCATCTGTTTGCAAAAAAAAATTCCGGCGAGAGTAAAAACCTTCTACTTCGAGACCATAACCATCCATATAGTCCAAATGGTTCAAGAACAGCATTCAATTTACTTTGGGTATGCTTTTGATAGGTATTTTAGGCAAATTTTCCCGGAGTGTTAAGGGTTTTTAACAGGTGCTGCTTTTTCTCCCCGATTAGGTAAGACGACAATCATTCATCAGTCTTTTTTGTTGTTGTTGTTGATCCAAAAAGTGATCCGATCCGTGTCTCAAATCCGTGATACGATCCGAACCGTGAATTTTATGATCCGTTGCACCCCCATGTTTTTGGTTTGGAGAGGTCAGTGGTGACTTTGATGTCCAGCTGCGCCTATATTGATGAACTCTTGCCCAATTCAACCAGAAAATCATCCATTCATATTGAACATCATGAGTACAAAGTTGAATTCCGTAAAAAATATGATTATTTTATGAATTGAAAGCGCCATTTTCAAGGCTCTGCGAGTTTGGGGAGCCACCTGGACAGCTATCTTATTTGGCTTATAAAAAGTGGATAATTTAATATTTCATGTTCAGATGAGGAGTATTTGTGGTCTTGGAGTTTATTATCCCAAAAATGTATTGTTTTAACCCCCAGCCATTTTTCAATCCTCAGAATTATTTTTTTTACAGTTTCAATGGTGAATTCTCATGAAGATTTTTTTATGTTTGCAGGTAATTTTCTCGACCAAAATCTTGAAAATAAACTGAAATACAGTGTAATTCTAAATGCTGTACGTGTCTTTTCTGAGTTGAGTCATGTTCGTCCTCTTTATGAAGCTTAAATCTTGAATTATTAAGCATCAATTTGCTTTATAAATAGCCAAATTTGGCTTCTGTGCAAAGGGTTTAACATTATGGTTATATTAAACTTACTACTGAAATGTGGGGGGAAAAAAGCCACTAGATGGCAGTATTGACTTTTTTTTGTTAATCCAGTCTGGAGCTAGGTTTAGGGCATGTCCTGGGCATGTCTGAGAGGGGAAGTCCCAGAGAATTGAAAAAAGTCTGTAAGGTGCGAGGGGGCTGCAAAAGAGTATATTAGGAGAAAAATTGAGAGAGTAAAGTAGTAGGAGAAATTGCAAGGAGAAATTGTGGAAGGATACATTTGACCAGACCTGTCACTCTTTACAAGACCTGTGAAGCTCGTGTTGTCGATTTTTGCCTTTGTTGGAGCATTTTTCTGTCCCAGGACATCGCAACAAAGCAACCCCATCTCAATTACCAAGGAACTGTAACTATCTAATTTTGTTTATTATTTCAATATTGGTCAGACTTTGTTTTATTAAATCTGGTAAAGTTCTACAATTTTGTCTGTCATCCCTTGCTGTCCGAGATGTCATAACAAAGTGGGGTCATAACAAATTGGGGACATAACACTACATTTTGAGACTGTGTGAGGATGGATGGATATTGGCTTGGACGCAGTAGTTAAAGCAAATCTGCCTTTTTAAGCATGGTACTTGTACTGGTAAACATGGCAACTGATACATTTGTGAGGTTATCAAAATAAAATACATGTATGGACGAGGGGCTATACTCTTTGCAACATACTAAAGGCAGTCTACAGGCCAAGGACTGGACAGGACACCAGGCCAGGTGAAGAATGGAGTAGGTGGCTTAGTGCTAGCAGGTACACAGTAAAAATCATAGTGTCAATTTTACTCTTTAAGAGTTGAATTTAACTCTCTGTCAGATAACATTTGGTCCCACTCAAAATCAGTGTAAAATTTACTCTATAGCCAGTGTAAGATTTTTAGAGTTAATTTTACTCTATTTTGTGTCAAAATTAACAATGAGGTGTGTAAAAATATTGAACACTATAGGGAATCATCACCCTGCAGAGTAGATTTTGTCCTTGTGTGGAAGTGGAAATTAACTCTCACTTTTGACACTTCCATTTAGACGATTTCACTCTGCATAGTGCTATAACTACTCTATCCAGAGGAAAATAGGTTTACACTGCAATATTGACACTCCATTTTTTACTGTGTACTACTGTTTCCCACATATCAAGCAGAGTGTGGTGGGCCGCCACAGAATCAACTTAAAGCGCCACTTTGATTCTGCCAGAACGGGATTTTCTATATCGCAGTGTCATCTCCGTGCGCTCAAAAAAAAAAAAAAAATCAGTAAAATTAAAAGTACAGGAAGATACGGAATTTGCGCAATATTAGTGCCATGCACCTCGCCCAGGAAAAGGGAAGACATCTCCCCCCCACTCAACAAAATGAAGAGCCTCTTTTATTCGGGCTAGTGATCATGACATTCAGGCAAGTAGAACATGACCTGTACTTACCCATACACTTCAGTGTCAACCCCTGCTCCATATTTCTATGTCAATCATCACTGTTATGAGAGTCCACTCGATCGTGTTCATAAAATTTTTTTTGTAGCCCTGAGCATTGGCTTCTCCAACCTTCCTCGGAATGGTAGCATGACTCCAGTAAAAACATAATTTTCTTTCTAAACTAGACAGCGTGCACGTGTATAGCGTATAGCCAGTGCAGCGACCGGACTTTTTGCAGGCATGGAACGAACCAAAATAAGCAGCAAAACTAATATGTATCCATGAAAAAAATCTTTTTTATGTGATATTAGCTTGAAAAATAAAGATTTAAACATGGGATTTAAAACTATGAACTACTGGGAGATCTGGAAGAAATCTATTAAGGAGTACTGACTCGTCAGGCTTTAAAAACAAAAAAAGGAATACCGTTTTCACAGTGTTGTCTATATTATAACTATGGAACATCTGGATACTTACAGAGTACACAACCCGTATGTGACGTCACTGAAAATGAGCCTGTCGGCGAACTGATTGTGGTGGAAAAGGAGCAACATTTGGAAAGTGAATATCAGGTAGCATGAACATTTTTTTCTCTTGCTCTATGAGTGAATACCTTCAACATATCATGAAATTGCCATAACGAACCAATTTTATGGGTACTTAGTTTCTTTGAATCCCTACTTTAAGTGGCTTAGTTGATGTGGACGGAGAATCCATGGTGAATGGTCAGATTCAAGATCGACAACGGTAGTACGTGTCACTGCATGCACCGCACTGCTTGCACGCAGCATGCTGTGAACTGCATGCACTGAGCTAGCTGAGCTGAGCAACCACAACTAGATCAGGTAAACATCGATACGGCCATACTAGTACTACGGTAAGTGCATGCAGTGATCATTGAATTGAAGTTAGACAGTTCTTAAGGTGTGCACCATGCATATAGTGTGTTTTGGTGCCTTATTTTAAATTATTAATTTAAACCGTACTTGACTCGCGCTCGCGTCTAAATGGAAGACAGGTCAAAGATTGCGATCGCAATCATTTATTAACACGTTTTCCAATTGAAAAATAATCAAGTGGCAATTGAAGACAATTTCTCTACCCCATGCGATCACAACAACAAAAGAATAGGCTATATTCAGTACAGAAAAATAATTTTATTATAATTAGGTGTATGCACTGGCAATACACTTGCTGCTGGAACTGCAGGATTATGGCTGGCACCACATGGGGCAACATACTAACTACTGGAGCCACAGACACACTGATAGGGCAACAGACTTCCTGCTGGAGCGGTAGATTGGATGCTGGAGCCACCGCCACACTGCTGGAGCGACAAACTGACAGCGGGGCGACAGGCTGATGGCTGGCGCCACAAGGGGGAAACAAACTGCTAGAGCCGCAGACACACTGCAGGGAAACAATCTTGCTGCTGGAGCTGTGGGTTGGTTGCTGGAGCCGAAGACACACTGCTGGGGTGATAGACTTGCTGCTGGTGCTGCAGGTTTATTGCTGGAGCGACAGGCTGAAAGCTGGAACCACAGGCGTACAGCTGGGGCGACAGGCTGACGACTGATGCCACAAGGGGGCAACAGACAAACTGCTGGATCCGTAGGCTTACTGCTGGTGCGACAGACAGACTGCTTGAGCTGCAGAAACACTGCTAGGGCAACAGACTTGCTGCTGGTGCCACAGGCTGACAGCTGAAACCTTGATGGAGCACCAGACTGACGGCTGTCGCCGCAAAAGGGCACCAGCCTGGTGCTGAAGCTGAGGGGGAAGCAGACCACTGGATCAGGGTGCACACTGGCCTTCTTGTGCTAGGGCGAACTGGCCTCTTGAGCGGGCTGTATGAAAGCGCACAAATGCAGGAATTTTACCTGCTGCGTGCTTAAACGTCTGGCTTCAAAGGATGAAAAAAGGATAACAAAAACACGACGAGCAGTGATTCAGGGTGTGGTAGTGTGACAGTCCCTGCTGGGTCTTCAAGGTTGAGTAGCCATCTGTCACGAGCAGAGGACCCAAATGCAGGGACGTGAATTTTACTAAATAATAATGGTGACGGGCAATAACAGTCAACACAAATTTCAAGGATAACAGAAAGGGAGTGTACCTAACAAAAAGGGGAACAGACTATGGCTACCTGCCCCTGTGGAAGGAAACTAAGCTTTAAATAGAAAAAAGGATCTAATTAACTGAGAAGAAATAAATGAGAATCATTAACTGAGGATAATTGAGTAAGGGCAGGTAGCCAGGCAAAGGAATGCCGAAGGAGAGGGGCATTACAGTAAAGATAATTTTAAGATTCACTCAATTCTTTTTTATTGGCATTTCACCAAATTTGTCAATTCCTGAGTTATTAAGGCTGTACTATTTATGTTATTACTCTGAAATATAGTGTGACCGGTGGGAGGGATTTCCTTAGTGTTACTGTAGTTCTCTGATTGGACTGAGCAGATGTGACTTGTGCACTGGTAACTCACGCATTTCCTTGTTCTTTGTTAACAACTCAAAAAGCGCTGGACGTGCTAATGCGGCAGGAAAACTCAGCTGTGTTTTGATTTTGTTTGAGCCGGTGGTGATAAAATTATCCATGCCTCGCTTTTTTGTTAGTATAACAGCATAGGATTCCGTGTTTGGGAGAAGTGGTAATTGTGATTGACAATTATTCTTTAAAAATGACCAATGTTAAATGTTGGAATTGCCATTTCACATACTAAATAATATTGAAGTTTAATGGTTCTGTTTGTTCGGCTACAAGCAATTACCGCACGTGTGCTTGCTTGGCCAGCTAATACGAGCAAATGACTGAACTGAGGTAGTTCTTTGAATGTGCAATATCAAGTAATTTGTGCATGTATTTCAGATAGCTATGTATTTTGAAAGTGAATGGAATTGCCATTTTGCATGCCAAATGATATTGCTACGCGACAAGTAACTACTGCACGTGTGCCTGCTTAGCCAGCCAAGACGGGCAACCAACTGAACTCAGGTAGTTCTTTAAATCTGTAATATCAAGTAATTTGTGCATGTATTTCACATTGCAATTTATTTTGAAAATGAATATTAAGCTGACGTGTTCCTTGTCTATTATGTGATTTCAGGAGCTCTGTGTAACCACTGCTATTCCCACATTGGGTTTTTTTTAGTAAAAATGTATTTAGCTGACTAGATTCAGTCGAAGAATTTTAGCTATAAGCATACAGGATGTTGGGTGCAATTGTATTTGAGTTGGTTACTCTGTAAATTCGCCTCAACCTTTTATTTATTTATTTATTTGGGTTATTTGTAGTTGGCAAGGTCCTTTTCTTTTTTTGATTTCTTTACTTTGGGCAGTCACTGCTGGGGAACATTTAGAGAGGGGATTTGGGTCTTTCACCCATTCCGTGTGCGGTGTGTTGCCTGCCCCTTCGGGCGGTAGTGAGTAGCTTATGTGGTGGTTTGGGGTGCAGTGTTTCTTCTTGTAGTTACATCCCCGAACGCCGAATGGCATTCCGGGGGATATTTTGTTTTTGGTCCGACGCCACTGCATCACTCTTCGGCATGACTCTGTCATTGACATGACTACACGGGCCCAGGAATACTTCAAGAAACCACTGTCGGTACATACAGTCCACCGTGCCATCAACAGATGCCACCTAAAACTATCATGCAAAAAGGAAGCCATTGTAAGTTTTGCATAAAGATAAGTATCATAAAGAGGAAGAAATAATTCGATTTTGGACAATTTACAATTTCTAGATTGACCACCAGGGGCCAAAAACTGATTTACCTGTAAACCCGATAACTTCAGTAATATTTCAATTAGAAATTCCAAGTTTTGCATATAAGTAAGCATCATAAAGAGGAAGAACTAATTCGATTTTGGACAATTTACAATTTCTAGATTGGTCACCAGGGGCCAAAAATCACTGTGTTTTTTTCATTTCTCTGGAAATATTTGTCCGATTGACCTCAAATAAAGTGCAAATGAAAGGTCATGACCTGGGGATGTGTCCCACGATGACATTTTACCTGTTTGGTTCAAAATTTTAACACAAGGTGGAGCTTTGTCACATAAAATTCACCATTTTTGCCATACCTTTGGAACTATTTGTCCCATTGACATGAAACTATGTGCAACTGCAAGGTCATAACCTCACAACGTGTCACATGATGACATCATACCTGTACGGTTCAATATTCCGCCATCAGGTGGCGCTTTGTGATGGAAAATTACCATTTTGGCCATATCTTCAGAACCATTTGTCCGATTGACCTGATATTAAGTTCAAATGAAAGTCTATTTGGGGATTGGGGAATTGGAGGATTGGGGGCGTTCGGGGATATACCCCCAGCCGTCGCCTTCGACGGCATACGCCTAGTTCAAAATGGACTTTAGCAAAGTGTCCTGCGGTCAGACGAGTCCAAATTTGACATTCTTGTTGGAAATCATGGGTGTCGTGCCCTGGCTAAAGAGGAGAAAGACCACCCCTCCTGTTATCAGTGTTCAGTTCAAAAGCCAGCATCTCTGTAAGGGTTTGCCCTTGCTGTCCCTCCCCTGCTGCATTCTTCACCTCCACTTTGAGAGGCAACAGGTGTGGCTCATTAAAGTGGAGGTGAAGGGAGCGTATTTAAGGGCTGGCTATGCCCAGTTGCAATTGCACCTGCATTCTCTAGTTTCAGCCCTGCGGTTTTGTGTAGCTGCTCCCCTGGTTTTTAACCTGTATTTATTTTAATTTTAAAAGTTTAATAAAATCCTTAAAGCTTTTTCCGGCCTGTGCGCTTGGGTCCTTTACTTTCTTTTAGGCCCATGGTCCTAGGCCCCGCCATATTGCAGAATTCATCCGGTGGGAGCAAATTCATAATGTTCTGATGGTATGGGGATGCATTAGTGCATATGGTGTGGGACACTTGCATGTTTTAAAAAGCACCATGAATGCTGAAGGGTATATAAGGCTTTAAGAGCAACATATGCTCCCCTCCAGACGATATCTATTCCAGGGAAGGCCTTGAACAGTATTTTTCAGCAGAACAATGCAAAACCACATACAGCAGTTATAACAACAACATGGCTTCATCGTGGAAGAGTCCGAGTGTGGAACTGGCCCGCCTGCAGTCCTGATCTCTCACCGATTGTAAACACTTGGCACAAAATTAAACGAAAAGTCCGTCAAAGGAGCAGTTCTAAAGCCAGTTCCTTGGTCAGGGGTACTGGTTGGATTGTTCCTATGATGCATGTTTTGTGGGCGGGGGAAACCGGAGTACCCAGAGGAAACCCACGCAAACATGGGGAGAACATGCAAACTCCACACAGAAAGGCCCAGGCCGGATTCAAACCCACAACCTTCTTGCTGTGAGGCAGTAGTGCTAACCACTGAGCTCATTTTGTGGATAAAATTGTAAAATTACTCAGTTTCAACATTTGCTATGTCATCTCTGTTCTATTGTGAATAAAATACTGGCTTGATGTGATTTGAAAGTAATAACTCCACCCCAACTTCATTGGCAAAGGTAATGTTTTTGCCACCATTTGTTTGTCTGTCTGAAGTGAAGCACATAACTTAAAAAGTATTGCACGTATTTGTATGGAATTTTGTGGGTGCTTTGCTATTACATCAAGGAAGGACCCTATTTATTTTCACCGCACTCAGTGAAACAATATGGCCATCAGGGCAGCCATCTTGAAATCCTATGACACGCGATAACTCAACTTTGCTCCCACTCATGAAGATTTGGACTGTGCTGCCTTAGCGGAGCTTTGCACTCTACAAGTGCCTCTAGTTGTGTTTTGATTTTATTCGCAATTTACTCTTTGCCCCAGCTATTTTGGAATTGGGGTTGTAGATTTTTAATGACCAAAACCACAAACAATGAAGACATTTTCAGAATAGAGACTATTCGAAGCAAAGATGATGATTGACACTGTTTATTTATTTATCCATTCCCACAAATGTTACATCTGTGGCAAAATAAATGCATAGCCTTTGTTCTTCCATTAGCTCCCTGTACTCTCAGTAAGCAGACAGAACTGCACAGTAGTGAGTGACCTATTGGTAGTCTCCGCTGTCAGCAAACCACATCGTTCCTTAAGTGCTTCAACTGAATACAAGAGCATCACCCCAGAACACTTCAAAAAACCTCTCTCCCTGTTTCTCTATACTGCATCAGAAAAGTGCTGCTGCAGGATTGATGTGCCTTTCTGTGACAAATGTCCCAATGTGCCTCAAAGTCAGACTTATGGATTCAGAAGTGGACCAATGGCAGGGTGGGTTGCCTGGAATAATGAGGCCTGCCTCATGCAGGTGCAGATCTTGAGAATTTTTCATGGGGTGGCAAAAGGGTGGCATAGCGACAGTAAGGGGTAGCACTTCAGAAATACATATTTATGCAGACTTAATTAAGACATTTTAGGCTAAAAACACTGCATTTTGGGGTCTAGTTAAGCATTTAACCCCGGTTATGCATCATAATTACAGCATGTGTCCGAATAGCAGTATTGACATAACGTATATCGACTTAACCATACGAAATTCGGTGAAAAGCTCATAATGACGATTTGTAACTCAACCAAACACCATTAGAGCACCAAGCAAGTAAATAAGCATGAAGCAAAACATTGGATGCAATAATATCAGTGCTAGATCAATAGCATTTCTAGAGAATTTGTGTTATGCATACTAACCATACATGTCATGAAAGAGGAAAGTCCACAGAATCCAACGATATAAACCATGTCATTTTAAACCGTCACCACACTCAAAGAGCAGCAGGCAAACACTTTGCATTCTACAGAGACGAGCAAAAAATTCTCTTACTTTTGTCATAAAAACCCTGAGGGTAAATCTGTGCCGGCAATTGCTTGTCCAATGAGTCTGTTTTAAATTGAATCTACATCTACTAGTCTCCAAGCTTATTTGTTTCTGAGGCACTGCTTCCAAATAGTCCATGCTGTCAGCATGTTGGTTGCGTGCCTTGTATTTTCTTGCCTGTAATTGGCTTTTGATGCAATTAATTTGATTTTGGGGGCTACTGTTTGTTGTAATCCCCAGAGCCAATAGAATCAAATACTCAATCAGCCCTATAAATTTAGCTTATCCGGAGATATTGCCCTGCGCATAACAGGCTGCCAGAGCGTCATTACGCAAACCTGTTCAAAGCGCACAGGAGAACGCTGACAAACAGGATTCAAAATATTTATCAGCTGTTGTCATTGCAAACATAGCAAGCAGCAAGAAAAAATACACGGTGATGGAAGTGCTTTAGATGCTCGCAGAGGACAGCGGAGCTAGTGTTTGTCCATCTGAATCCTCTTCTGATGATTCGGATTATAGAATTCCATCGTCTGAAAGGTATGTTAACTTTTTTGTTTTATTATTGATCACTTTTTGATGTTGTGCAGTGACATTTTTCAAATCCCTACCAAAATTCCTCTCTCCCTCTCCTGAAAGTGCCTTTGTTCTGTGCCACACTACAAAGCTCCATACCAGAAAAAGCATCTTGTTGTTGTGGATATCTGACATGGTTGACATAAACGGCAACAAGGACTGCTGTATAATGAGATGCAGACAACTTGTTTAGCTATTTGTTCTGTTTTGCAACATGCTATGTTGACGTCGGTCCCATCTTAGCTCACATAACTTCTGGGGTGGAATTTATGCGTCCACAAAATGTATCATATTTTACTCGAAGTATCGTTTGGAAAATGTATCCAAATAAACCGAATAAATTGATGTGCACTAATTACGTAAGCAACCTACGTAATTCATTTTAGACCAAAAAAGAGGAGTGGAGAAGAGAATTTTGGCAGGGATTGGAAAAATGGGTCAAACACCTTTAAAACGCACTAAAACTGGGTTACACAAGTGGGCTGGTTATCCCACAGAGCCCTTATATTTACAAAATTTTCTTTTTATTGTTGAATGAAGTCATTCAATCGTAACATTTTTTCTTGTGTATTTGAAGCTACAAATTCTAAATTAGGCCAGTAAATGAATGGCTTTCTGTCATGGTTCTGGTTTTATGTTCATGTTTAATGTTCATGATTTTGTCTTTTATTTATTATTTTTAGTTATTGTACTTTGTATTTTCAGGTTTTCAGTACTTTTCATTTTCAGTTTCATTTCACTTGTCTCCCCTGTCTTGTGACCTAGTTGGTTCAGTCTGTTTCCCCAGTCTGTGTGTTCACCTGCTTCGGGTGATTTCAATGGTTTCTGGTGTTTCATATTATTCCTTCAGTTCTCGTTTACTTCTTTTGCGCCTCGCTGTTCTTGATTTCTAACAGGACTAACATTTGTATTTTGTATCATAGTCTACTAACCCAACTAATCCATGTATATATTACTAACTCACTAACGAGCACTCTAGTTAAATCTGTAAAGTTGCACCACTACTTATTAGTACTAATTCACTCTCAGCCTCTTGCTTAGCTTTACCTGTCTCCCTCTGCGTTTCTCGCATGTACTTAATTGCTTTCCTACCCTCATTGTCTGTGCACGTAGAACTCCCTGACTGGAGCTGTTTTAATGTCATAGGCTGTGTGCGTAATTCCCGTCCGTGTCTTGGCTTTCGCCAATTGTTGTGGTTAGGATTTCCCTCATGTGTTCCTCCCATTGTAATTAGAGCTCATCCCATTCACCTGTTCCCTGCATAGCATGTGACTTCCCTTCGGTCTAGTTAGAGTCCTCACTGCTGTTCTGACTCCGTCAGAACTTTGATCAATATTTCTTTTTGCAGAGCTTCATGTATGCCATTGATTATTGTTTTTCTTCGACTGTTTTGTCCGACCAAGATTCTTGCCATTGCCTTTTTTGCATTGATTTTGTCTTTCTGGATTTCAACCCATTTTTCGTATGACCACGTTTTCTGTGTTTGAATGTCCTGTGTATGACCCACTGCTTTCTATATCGACTACGACTTTTTGCCTACTGTCTATGTACCTTTGCTCCTCTGTTTTACTGGCTCTGACTCCGCCTGTCTAGTCGACTTTGTTTTTGGATTTCGTTTTGTGGTTTGGCAATCCTTGTGTTTTTTGGTACTGCCCCGGAACTCATTAAAGACATACGTTTTTTGGAGTTCTCTCTCTCGCGTGTGGTTCCGAATGCACCGTCACACTATTTCCTTCACATTTAGTCCCACAGTGATGATGAGGAGACTTCTGCCTCCATTTCAACCCCCGCCTCACGACCACAGCGGGGGCATCCCAGGGGGCGCGTCTCTGCACCACCCTGTCGCCCTCAGCCAAGAGCTGAGCTGTCAACCATTGAGCCACGGCGGGGTCGTCCCAGGCAGCGCATTTCTGCACCACCCTGTGCCACTGAGCTAGGATCTGGACCATCAACATCTGAGCCCCAGCATGGCTGTCCCAGGCGGCGCGTCTCTGCGCACCTCCCCCAGCCACACCTTTCCTCCTCAGACTCGGCATCATCTGAGAAAAGACAACCTCTGAAAAAGAGAGTGACCGCTAAAGTGGAGGTACGGTGTGTCTGCGAGAGAGGAAGCAGAAAGGTAAAGAAATGGATAGGAAGATGATCAAAGGCCACAACCGCTGAGATTCGTACTGGGCAGGAAGAATCATGGTCCCCCCTGACCCGATTCCAGCACTTTTTCAGTGCCTCTGTAGTTTGAAATTTCGTGACAATACCAACACCTGTGCTGCGAAGAAACTACAGGCTGGAAAAAAGACTGTGTGGAAAGATCTGACGGTGAGAGACTTCTTTATTTTCCTGGCCGTAATCATTAATCGGACTACTGGAGGAAGACCTTCCCATACAGGTTCCACTTCCCCGGAGAAAAGATGGCCGGGGACTGGTTTGAAGCCATCCTGTGGTCACTGCACCTCAGCAACCCCAAAGATAATGACGAGAATGAGCGCAAAAGGGACACCCCAGATAATGACTGCCTGTTTAAGCTCAATCCTCACTACTCAGACATAGTGGCGGCCTGCCAGGTTCACTTCAGTCACCATCAGAACATCAGCATTGATGAGAGGATGATGTTGTCCAAGGCCCGCATCAGAAGGAAACAGTATATGAAGAACAAGCCCACAAACTGGGGCTACAAGTTATTTGTGCTGGCAGACGCCTCAACTGGTTACACGTGGAACTTCTTTGTGTACACTGGTAAAACTGTGTCCCCCACTGGTCAGGTACTTTTAGTTACTCTGTGGTTATGGATCTAATCGCGTTCTGTCTTCTTGGTGGGGGCTACAGACTGTTCCCTGATGATGTTTTTTTAACAGCCCTGCTCTCTTCCTAGACCTTTCCAGGAAAAAACATTGGTTGTTGTGGCACTATCAGGAGAATCGGGTTGGTTATCCACAGTCTGAGGACAATGACCAACCTAAAAACTCAGAGAGGGGAGACATGCGATGGGTCAGGAAGGACGCACTGTTGTTTGTGAAGTGGATGGACACCCCTGAAGTGACTGTGTGCTCGACTGTGCTTAAAACCTTCAGTGGACAAACAGTGAAACAAACAGTGACAAAAGTGAAAGAAGCTTGAGTGTGGCACACAAAGACCGGACCTGTTCTTGACACTGTAATGGACTACAATCAGAATATGGGTGGTGTAGACTTGTCTGACGCATTGCTTGAGTACTGCAGTGTCATCCGCAAAACCATGAAATGGTACAAAACTTTTCCTTTTATCATTTTGTGGACATTGCTGTGGTGAATAGTTCCCTTCTCCACAAGGAGCTTTTCAACATCAGGTGTGAACCCAACGTAACTAAGCCACACAGAAGAGTTTCTGGGAGCAGCTCGTCGCGGATGTTGGATTTTGCTGGAGGCTCAGCAGCACCACCACCCCCTCCACCTCTAACTTGCATGCTCATGTACTATAGGGAGGATGCTACCACATCCAGGAGGTACTGCAGGAGGTGCCAGGTGTAGTGGCCGATTGAATTGAGAGGCCAAGTGCAGCGGCAAGAGGGAAACAGAGCAGCCTATCAAAAGCGTACCCAAAGTTAATTGAACGCTGTTCTTGAACCGTTTGGACTATATGGATGGTTATAGTCTTGTTTGAAAGGAAACACTCTGAAGTTTGCCCCCAGCTGAAATAATCACTCTAAGCGCTACTGTCATTGAGTAATCTAAGCTGGATCACACTGAAGTAGTAGGTTTTTATTCTCGCTGGAATTTTTTTTTGCAAACAGATGCCTGCAGATGAGAGTAGCTGGGACTTATTAGCTGAAAAACATAATGGGACCACAGCATGAAGCCTTACCGAGTCCCAGTTCAGATTTGATAACAATCCTACAGAAAATGAGCATTTTACACGTTTTTCTAAGGCCATGTCTAGGCGTTTCCAAAAATGGCCATTTGGAGACCCCAAAAGGACCCTTGGATAACCATGGTCACATACCTAGGATAAATGGGCATAACTCTTGAGCGCTTCAACGTACAGTCATAATGTTGGGCTCTAATGAAAGGTGACAATCTTTGACAAGAAATGACAAGGTGACAAGAAATCCAATCCCATATCCAGATTCACTATCAATGTTGCTGAAAAAAAGTAACCAAACTCACTGCAAACTATTTACAATATATGATACATATTTTAAAAAATTAAAAGTTACTGAAGCATAAATCAAATTTGTGCATATAAAAGTCAAAATGAGTGCTGTTATGTAGAAAATATTTTTTATATGAAATGTAAACAAACAAATAACCTTTCCATAGCAAACTATCAACAGCATATGATAAATAAAAAATTTTAAGAATTAAAAGGTTACTGAGGCATAAACTCTAATTTGTGCATATAAACCCCAAGGGGAGGAGATTCTGACTTTATGCTTTTACATATATCCAAAGCAAAGGAGAGATTCCTTTGTCTTTGTTCTTGCCTGTAACAAAGACCCTATGTGGCACATAGTAAAATGGATCCTATTTCCTTACTTTGTCTCACTCTGATTTCTTACAAGGCTGAAAATTAAAATTCCCACAACAACCAACGCGGGCCAAAAGATAACTTCTTTCTACCTTCGGTGATGGAGGTAATAATGCGTAATATGGTAATAATATAATTATAATAATATCAGCATAATATTATAATATCCTTTTTCTGTAATCCTGAACACAGAATTACAGAATAACAAACAGAATTACCAACTCCGGTGAAAACATGACCTCCTTCCACTGTGACGGATGCAGATAATACGTAATGTAATAATAATAATAACAATAATAATAATAATTAAATATAAACGTAATATTATTATATAATGAAATATAAATTCAAATATGATACTTACTTGTCAAGAGTAATGTCTTCTTCCCTGAGAAACAGTTCCTCTGCTACAGAGCCATCAGAAAAGATATCAAGGTTTTCGTCAGATATTTCTTCCCGAGTTACCACTTGCACGCCGAGTGCACAGCTCTGCAGCTTCTGAACTGAAAATGATGTTTTCGTAACTTTTTTGCCGACTCATTTCAAACAATGCAGCAGCTGTTCATGGATATTTACAGGTATAACATTGTGTTTTGGACTAAAAACTTTACTGGGTTGGATTTACTGGAACTTCATGGATGTAACAAGACAATGTTTGAGGGGATATGTTGGACTGGAGGAGTACTAGGAGGCTTCATTGGTGAGTTACATCAGTTTTGTAACTGTTCATTTGTTTGTTTGTGGTCTGACATAGGCGTTGATTAAAGCTGCTGTGATGATTATACTTTGTAATAAAAACATTGGATGGGACTACTTCATGGGAGGTTTTAATCTGGAATGTGCTCCACACAATCAGAAAAATCTGGGAGTGATTGTTGACCAAACCCTCACAGGCTCGAGCCATTGTGCCATAGCAGTTTAAAAAGCCAATCGGAAGCTGGGATACATTGCCAAAAGTATTGAGTACAAATCTAAGGAGGTGATGCTTCTTTTGTGCAACACATTCGTCAGACCACATCTGGAGAATTGTGTACAGTTCTGGAGACCATACTTTAAGAAAGTTATAGAGGCTCTAGAGAAAGTTCAGGGAAGAGCCACTAAGCTAATTCCAGGTATAAAAGATGAGAGCTATGAGAAGAGGCTGAAGATCCTTAATCTCTTTTGTCTTAGAAAAAGGAGACTAAGTGGTGATTTGATTGAGGTCTTTAAATATATTAAAGGGATTAACAAAGTGAATTTTGTAGGATTCCTTCGACTAAGTGTTGTGAGTAGAACTCGGGGTCACAAATGGAAGTTGACCAAAGGTAAATTTAGCACTGATATTCGGAAATATTTCTTCACCCAAAGAGTAATCTCAATGTGGAATAGCTTGTCTGAACATATTGTTGAGGCAGAGACCTTGGGGTTTTTCAAGAGCAGGCTTGACTTAAAGCTAGATACCATTGAGTCATTGAGTATCTGAAGGGATATATTCACAATAGTATATAGAAACTGGCGAGCGTAATTGGGCTGAACGGCCAGTTCTCGCCATTCATGTTGTTATGTTGTTGTGTAGCCATTAAAAATCATCTGGTTTTTCTGAACAATCATTCATGAGTTTAAATTTGAACTTCTCGAGGCCTTGCCCCACAAAAGCCTTGAAATCACTAAATAGGTCACAGTTCACTTCCTGTATGCAAATATCTCATTTCAAATTTATTTTCTGAATAGTTCCACTAGTAGGTACATATAACTAGAAGATGGTTCAAATTTGGCTGTGGGCGAATTTGCCTAAACCCTGCAAAACCTCCGTTCTGTAATACTTCTACCATTGAGTGGGCATCTCCACCATCTAAATTGATGATACCAGCAAAACTTGACACAATGCGCTGTTGTGTTTAGCTGCAGTACCGTATTTGAACAGCAAGCTGTTTCTGCATGCCCACATCAGTGCTGTCATCAATGATTAAAGAATACAGTTATTTCCCTACATTCTTTTAAAGCTCTTGCTGCATGTCTGGGCCAATAACATGCTTCAAGTAAGAATTCAAAGAAAAAAAAGAAATATGGCAATATCTGCATCAATGGAAAGCTTAGAACGCATACAATGCAATGTAATGTCATTCCGTCTCATTATCAAAACGAGAAAATGGAAGCAAGCACGAAACGACAGTAGTTTATCGAGTGTTAATACTTCCATGATGCTAGGAATGACGCCTGTTTTGGGCAACATCACGGATGGGTTTCGCAAGCTCTGCTCTGAGAATTTGTGGGCAGAGTCAATAGAAGTGTTACGTCTCCCTCTAAGCTTTATATTATGTTATTTAAGGTTCAAATTGAGTCATACTTTACTTGAGATGGATAAAAATGTGTCTGTCGTTTTTTTTACTTCAAACTCATATTTTTCTATATAGTGCATTGAAGGTTACCATGGACATATAAACGATCTGACGGAAATCGTGTAAATATGGGGAGGACCGGGTTTCCTCCAGGATTTTTTCAAACTGTGCCGGAGGGCTTCAGAGTTGGGTCAAAACTCAGCATTATCAGGTGTGGCCTGTTTTCATTAATCAGCACGTCGGCAATATAATAATTGAAGTCTATGTGCAGGGAGGTTTATCAGTTTCACATGCGTCGCGATGGATTTCATATGGACTATAATATGAAAACCAATTATGACTCCGGACCCCGGAATGGGAATTTAATAATCGTGAAGATACAATTAGGTAGCGCAAGATGTGCTCACAGCAAACACAGAAGATATACAACAACTATAAAAAAGCAACTCAGACCTGATTTTGAGCTTGAGTGCATGAGAAGTACAGGCAGACGATTCAGGCTCTTTTGAGGTATTGGGTGGAGATATTTGAGGGTTACTGTGTTGTAAATGGCATCGACCTCGTCTCTCCAGATTTTTATGCCAGTTAATCACTGTTATGAGAGTCCACTCAATCGTGTTCATAAAATACAATCTTTTTTGTAGCCCTGAGCATTGGCTTTTCCAACCTTCCTCGGAATGGTAGCATGACTGCAGTAAACACATAATTTTCTTTCTAAACTAGACAACGTGTTTATAGCGGGTAATGTGAGGGGAAAAAAAGCCACTAGATGGCAGTACATTTTTTTGTTAAGCCAGTCTGGAGCTAGGTTTTGGGCATGTCCTGGGCGTGTCTGAGAGGGGAAGTCCCAGAGAATCGGAAAAAGTTTGTAAGGTGCGAGGGGGCTGCAAAAGAGTATATAAGGAAAAAAATTGAGAGAGTAAAGTAGTAGGAGAAATTGCAAGGAGAAGGATACATTTGAACAGACCTGTCACTCTTTTCAAGACCTGTGAAGTTTTTTTGTGGATTTTTGCCAGTGTTGGAGCATGTTCCTGTCCCAGGACATCACCAAGCAAGAGAATGAAATTTTTTTTTTCTTGTCCATGTCAATCTTGGTCAGTAGTATAAATTGTAGGTTAGTTGTCAGTCTTTGTATAATTAAATCTGTTTAAGTTTTAAAATTTTGTCTGTCATCCCTTGCTGTCTTATATGTCAAAACACATTGGGGCCATAACAGATTGGGGGCTCAAGTCCGGGATAGACCATTGTGTGAGTCATTTATTGAAAATCTAACATTTCAAATTGAGAAAGTTTTTATTTATTTTTTTTATTTTCCTATATATATATATATATATTGACAGATCAACAGCAATGGATGATTTCTTGGCATCACCAACCCATTGCACCAAATATAAAGTTAGACAACAACCGAAGTCGGTAAAAGTTAGCCTGGTCAATTATGCTTTGACAAGGCTGATTAGCTCGTTCATTGACTACCAAGTTTTTAAGCAAACAAGCATTGGCCAAAGATGCCTGGCTATTAAAGTAAATTGGCACTAATTGTATAACTTTATATCTAGCAAGGAAAGCGTAACCCAGTAGAGCATAGAGTGGCTAACTAATTCAGCAAGCAAACGGCAATAGCGAGGTGCTGGAAAACTCGCGACGGGTAACGGTGACTTCTAACCATTGACTGTATGAAACGCGTCCTTAGCTCATTCAGGAATCAGGAGGATCGTGGGATGTGTAGTTTTTAGACTGCAAAGAGGATTAGCATGGTTGCGAAAAATGTAAATGATTTGAAATATAGCTGATTCCGGTCAAGAAAAATCACATTGTTTTTAGTTGGAGATATAATACAAAATCTCGAATAAGATGGAGGCTTGAAAACAATGGGAAGTGATTCAAAAGTGAACTGAAAAATTAGTCCATGGGTAAAATGAATGGGAAATTTTGCTTCAGACACCAGCGTGACGTCATCTCTTTAGTACTCTATTGCATCCCATGGCAGACGGACTATCGAGAAAGAGAGTAAACGCAATCATTCCAATTAACATATGACTGAGAGAGCATCTTCAAGTCTAATTAGATCCTTCAAAATGCAGACAACTGTGTCTCACATGGAAGCAACTTCTTTACAAATTGCTACAAGCTGCATTACAGGCATAGCTTGGGAAAAACGGCTAACATGACAGGGAACTGCAAGGCATTGGTGAAAGATCTACGCCTTCCGCTGAGAGTCGACGGATTTAAAAACCATTCTGTCACACTAACGTTAACAGTGGAAAATCCTATTTAAGCAATATGATTTGATTTGTCCATGACTTTACTATCTTACCTAGCTTCCATGCGTCCGAACCACATTTTCACGTTTTTGGGAAGTTGGCTAGTTAGCAAGCCAGCTCAAAAGCAATCACCGGTACTGCAAACTAGCTAGTGAAGTTAGGGCAAAAACAAATGACACCTCTTAATGAGGACAATGATTTACAAAGATTCTCCATCGTTAACGTTAGCTCACAAGCTAGATGGCTACATAATCTACAGAGTAACATAGTTTAATAAGTGACTGTGCATTCGCTGCATAGCCAGATTTTACGGTATCTTCAAAGTGGGTCTGTGTAAACGACACCACCCCTATCGTACACTGTATGAAGTTAAACGGATGGACCTGCAACAAGGCAGCGATCATTTCATTGGTCAACACGGAGCCTGGCATTCTGTTGGTTGGCGATTTTTGATTGGAATGTACTGCAGAAAAAATCCAAGCGAGAGCAGCATGTTTCGAGTGCAAGCAGAAATGTTTCAAGCACGCAGAGGCAGTTTTAAGTGCGAGGAGAGAAAATCCAAGCGCGAGCGAGGACAATTTGAGTGCGAGAGCAAAATTTCGGGGAAAATTTAGTACAGTTTAGGCACGAAACGAAATACCACGCTCTTGATAAAGATAGGGATTTACCTCCAAAGAGGACTTGGACAAAACAGTCGCGTGGCCTCAAGAAACCCACTTATTAGTACTCAGGACTAGAGGTGGCTTCTGAAACCTATTAGTCAAATGATTAGCCAGAAACCAATGTCAATTAGTCAAATAACTTTACCCCTAGTCACTTTTTTTATCTGATGTCCAGCTGTGAGGGTCTCTAATACCAAGTGATTTCTTGTCGGTTTTGTTGCACTGTCGTTGTATTATTTTGATAATGCTTTTACTTACAACCATGTGCTGTTAAATGTCCTATCTGACCGTGTGCTTTCCTCTGTCCTTTCTGACTTAGGCCCGGGCCACTGCCTGCAGTTGCGATGTGTATTCCGCAAGCGGAGCACTGCAACCGCTTGTCGCATCCAGCTCGGTCACACTGCCTGCGTATCCGCAGCGGCAGGTCTGCCACGGTCTCCTGCATCCAACTCTGTCTCTCCACGACTTTGCCCAAGAAATCACTATAAAATAATATTATTATCTCCGCCAAGGAGGTTATGTTTTTGGCAGTGTCTGTCTGTTTGTTTGTTTGATATCAAGATAACTCAAAAAGTAAAGCTCCAATTTTTATGAAATTTTCAGAGTAGGTGGGTATTAAGTAACGGAACAGGTGATTAAATTTTGGCGTATGTCGGCCAAAGTAAAGCTGAGATATACACCAAAGTTCAAGATTTCAAGTCTTTCCAATGGGCCGGAGTTCCAATCGCCGTGCTTTTGAGTATTGCTGCCCCCTGGTGGAGGTCTGTGCTCTCTGAGTGCTTTTCTAGTTTCGTCTCGCATCATTATAGCCTACTACACGTGATTTATATTTTGTATTGACAGTGGGGGAAGCATGCTTGAGCGTATCATACAAATAATCTAATTACACGATTATATTAGCCTACAATACACAGCAAACCCTTCTGAATTAGTCTTGCTCTTTCCGAAGGTGATTTCGGGGTAGGGGGAGGGTGTCGGAATGTGGAATGTGCATCAAAAAGCGATTTAATTTAAATTAGTCGAGGCTGAAATCATTCGTAAAGGCTAGGCGCTGAACGACCGTGAAAGGAACAGTTCAGACAATTCAGAAACTGGCTGATGTGCTGTACGTTTGTCTGGCCTTTATATCCAAAGGATGTATCATAGGTCCATACTGTATCCAACTTAGTTTATTTTCTCTATTTACAAGTGGAAACAGTCACCTGAACTTGCTGATACAAGTGGGGAGTCGTATGTAGGTTCAGCTATCGCGTGGGTGTCATGGCCAAAGTGAGAAATACGGAAAAGTATTGCTCTGATACCCTTCAATCATCAATATAATAAGCTATGTTCATTGGCTTGGCACCGCAATTAATGGCATATTCCCCCATATCTAGACATCTAAATCCAAAATAAAACGAGCAACGTAATATTAATTTAAAAAAAAAAAGAAGTTAAGAATGACTTAATACTTCTCCATATATCCCTTTTAATGGCAGCAGCCTACGATGAAAGTCGCGAATTTCCCACTGCATGTTTCAATATTTCACGATGCATTGCTGAATTGAGCGTAAGGGATTATGTCCATATAAACGGGCTTTTAATATGATAAACATGCCGGCCTGTTTTGTTGTTACATTTTTTGTTTGTCTGCTTCATGCTTGCAACAGACACGCATCCTCGGCAATTCAGCGAAATTCATGCATTTATGGCGATATGATTGTTTCTGATAGTCGTTTTCAGCTCTGCTTTGCCTTTTTCTGCATAGTGCGGAAAAATTCGGCAAGAGTCCGAATCTATATTTTCCGCAAGGTAGCAGTACAGCTTTTGCATGCAGCTTCGGCATGCAGTGTGGCCACTCGTATTGAATAACACGGGAACCAAAACGAAAATACGCATGCGATGTGCGGAATAAGCATCGCAACTGGAGGCACTGTGGCCCGGGCCTTGGGGCCGGTTCATACTTTACGCAAGGTACGCGAGCACGAACGCAAGGCGATGCATCGAGCAACACAATGTAGCCATCTTGCGTCCTTGCGTAGCAAAGTGTGTCCAAATTTTTGTTACGCAACGCATCGACGCGTGTATTTCCGTGAGATTCAAATAGGGGAGACAAAGCAAATAATGCACCATACGCTGTGTTCAACACACCAAAAAGAAAAAAGAAGGAGGAGAAGGAGAAGACTTTGCTGCCCCCTATTGCATGAGCAGTGTACTGCATTTTAACGAGGCACAGCGCAGCAAGGTACGCGCGTTCAGGCTTCTCTGAGAACAGAATGGAACGGACTTGTGCTCGCGTTCGCTCGCGTACCTTGCATAGACTATGAACTGGCCCTTAGCCTCGCCTTCCTTGTTTCCTGTGCTAGTAGCATGCTTTTATTCACGTTACTATGCAATCCATTCAACCCAACTGCGTAGTCTATTGGCTCGAGCATGAGCTGGTGGGTGGTCTTCGTCAAATTTATCGTCAAATGTGACTTACAGATCGTCTAACTGCAGTAGAGATCGTGAATTGCAAATTGACAAACGGGTAGTGCGAGCCCTGAGTACTGCTAATTAGGAAAAAATTTGTTCAATTTGCAAGGGAGGATAAAGATTGGACTCAGCAGCAATCTAAAAGGTCATGTTGTCTAATGAGTCCAGAATTACCGTATTGCAGAGTGATGGGCATGGCAGGGTAACCAAAAAGGAACCCCATGAAGTGATGCCTCCATCATGCATTATATCCACTATCAGCGTCTGGAGGCTGTGTAATGACCTGGGGTTTATTTCATTTGGTAACATCTAGGCTCAGCACTGTGCTGCAGCAATAAAATGAATTTAGGTGATTACCTGAATTTACTGAATGACCTGTAACCCATCAATGGGCTTTTTAATCCCAGATGGGGCCTGTTCCAGTTTGACAATGCTAAGATTCATCAAGCTGACACTGAGAAAGAGTGGTTCATCGAGCATGAGGAATCATTTTCACAATTGAAATGGCCACCTCAGTGTCTGGACCTTAAACAATTGAAAGTCTTTGGGGTGTGCTGGAGAAGGCTTAACGGAGTGGTGTCACTCACCAATCGTCAATACAATTATCTCAGGCCAAAAATGAACGCATATCAGGTCGGAAATAAATGCTGTAACTTTTTATTAAATCGTCTAAACAATACCATAATGATAGTGCGCCGTGACCAAAGCTAAAGGTGGCTCAACAAAATATTATAGCGTGTGACTGTTCTAGGGCAGGTACTGTATGATACAGAATATATTTGTTATGTCATAATACTAAATAAATGTTGATTTCTTCCATTCATGTAAGGGATATTTTCTAGTGATCTGGCTCTGTTCTCCGCAAATGATTTGAAATCAACAATGCCTGTCCTGAAAAGAGAGATACTCAGATTTTTTGCATGGATATTTAACATATTTAAGATGCGCCAAGAAAAACTGCCACACTTCTGGAGTAAACAGCAAAATCAATGAAAAAATATGTCTTCAATGAATACATGAGTGTGTTGGTTGCAGTATTGGGTTATTATGTATCACAGTAAAATAATGTGCTTTTAAATGATGCGTTGACTTGTTTATTCTCCACAGCTGGCGACCAATGAATGTCACAAGAAAGGATAATGAGTCATATCAAGACCTAGGCCTCTCATCCTGCTTTAAATTCATGCCATAAGGGAATGATGCTCCCATTAGTTTTATTTCCCCCAGCGAAAAGTGGCATTTAACTGGCATTTTAATCTTCCTATCCAGGCAAGCACTATTAAGCTCGGAATTGATTGTGCACTTAGCAGGTCACAGCAAGCACCTAGGGGTTAGGCGTGATTTTATTTATTTGTTTATTCCAGTAGATCCTCATGAACATCATCAGAAATGGCACACAGGAAACACACATCCACTTTATAAATGGCACCGTATATCGAATTTGAAGGAAACATCCACTGTGGTCGGCAAACAAAAATGTGTAATTCATACCTTCTGAGCTGCGGTTGGCATGTTCAGAGCAAGCATCTTCCTGGCAACCAGGTTAGTGATCTATTTACAACCCCAATCCCGATGTAGTTGGGACAAAGTGTAAATTGTGACTAAAATCAAAACGCAATGACTTTCATATCACACCAAAAAATAATTTAATTCACAATAGAACAGAGATAACGTAGCAAATGTTGAAACTGAGAAATTTTACAGTTTTATCCAAAAAAATGACCTCAGTTCAAATTTGATGGCTGCTACAGTTCTCAAAAAAGTTGGGACGGGAGCCTGTTTACCATGGTGTAGCATCCCCTGTTCTTTTAAACACAGAGTGGAGGCATCTGGGCATTGAGGAGACAAGTTTCTTGAGTTTATCCATTTGAATTTGATCCCATTCTTGTTGGCTTACAACTGTTGGAGAGTTTTGGGTCTCCTTTGAAGGACTTTTCGTTTAATTATGCGGCAAATGTTTTCAATCAGTGAAAGATCAGGCCTGCTGGCAGGCCAGTTCAGCACACGGACTCTTCTACTTCGAAGCCATGCTGTTGTAATAGCTGCATTATGTGCTTTTGCATTGTCCTGCAGAAATACACATGGCTTTCCCTGGAATAGATGTCGCCTGGAGGGGAGGATATGTTGCTCTTAAAGCCATATATACCTTTCTGCAGTCATGGTGCTTTCTAAAACATGCAAGTGTCCCACACCATATACACTAATGCATCCCCTTACCATTAGAGATGCTGGTTTTTAAACTGTATGCTGATAACAGGAGGGGTGGTCTTTCTCCTCTTTAGCCTGCAGGACACAACGCCCATGATTTCCAACAAGAATGTCAAATTTTGACTCGTCTGACCACAGGACACTTTCCGACTTTACTACAGTCCATTTTAAATGAGCCTTGGCCCACAGAACACGGCGGTGCTTCTGGATCATGCTCAACAATGGCTTCCTTTTTGCATGATAGAGTTTTAGGTGGCATCTGTGGATGGCACAGCAGACTGTGTTTACAGACAGTGGTTTCTTGAAGTATTCCTGGGCCCATTTAGTAATGTCAATGACAGAATCACCCCAGTGAGTGATGCAGTGTCGTCTGAGGGCCCGAAGATCACGGCCATCCAGTAAAGGACTTCGGCCTTGTCCCTTATGCTCAGAGATTATTTCAGTGTCTCTTAATCTTTTGATGATGTTATGCACTGTCAATGATGAGACCTTCAAAGCCTTTGTAATTTGATGTTGAGGAACATTGTTTATGAAGTATTATACAATTTTGTTACGCAAGCCTTCACAGGTTGGAGAGCCTCGGGCCATCTTTACTTCTGAGAGGCTCAGCCTCTTTAAGGCGTCCCTTTTAGAGCCAATCATGTTACACACCTGATGCCTGTTAATGTACTTACTTGCTCAATGTTCTTTCAGCTGATTCTCTTATATATTAATTGCTTTTTCAGCCCTTTTCTGCCTGTGTCCCAACTTTTTTGAGACCTGCTGCAGCCAGAAAATTTGAAATAAGCTCATTTTGTGGATAAAAATGTAAAATGTCTCAGTTTCTACATTTGAAATTATATCTATGTTCTATTGTAAATAACATATTGACTCATGCAATCTGAAAGTCATTGCATTTTGATTTTATTCACAATTTACACTTCGTCCCAACTATTTTGGAATTGGGGTTGTAGTTTTATTTGGCACAAATTGATTGTACAACATTTGCCTGTGTGAATTCTTTCATTCTGTTCCAACAAGCAGTTTCAACTTTGAAAGGGAGAATTTTTAAAAAATCCCTGTCTGAGCCATTTCAAGGTGAGCATTCATCCAGCTTGCACCTTTAAAAAACAGAGATCGATGTATTTGTCACTGAAGCACTTTCTTCTGTTTCTTTTTCCTCACTGGCCTCTAATTTTGAATGCTCAATCCTAAGAATTACCCTGTCTCCTACCAGCAGAATACTCATTCATTTAATAGAACTAAGTAGCATGTTTTTTGTCTTTAAAATCAAAGCAGACTAAACACAGGCAATTTTAGACCATGGTTTGCTAGTAGATCTGACAGGAGCTGGACAACTGCTGGAGCTGGATAGAATTGCTGCAGCAGTCAGTAATGTCATGGGAATACAAAATGCATCTCTCTTCAACCAACACTGCAGCCAAAACCATCCCTTCCTTGATAATTTTGTGCCTGTCAAGAAATCACCATCAAAACCACTTTGATAGTACCTTCATTGGCACATTGATAACATCTTGTCTTCTCTAAATACATTTATTCCGCAAACACTCTGAACTATCAGGTGTTGCTAGTTCTCCTCGCTAAAGTAAGATGGCAATCATTTATTTAGATGCGCACCTCAGTGCGGTTACAGGACCTAAAATTGGGCTTGAGATTGTGGGTATCGCACATAGGGTTCACACTAATCTGGAATTTGACTGCTGGACAATCCCGCAGCGCCGATTTGTAGCAACAAAGGTCCATTTTAATGACCAAAGTGCACGGTCTGAAACGTGTGGTGCAAGTGCATTAAGGGCGTGTTCAAATCCATTTTTGCAAGTTAGTGAGAAGGGGGTTAGAATTTAATATTAAAATTTTATATTGCGAAAGCATATGCTGCGCATGCCCTACCAACCCAGTTTGTCATCAGTAACATGGCTGTCGCCATTATATGATATTACCACATATAGCAACACTGGAAATTAAACTAAACTGAATAAAAATATCAACGCCCCGTGTCAAATTTTTGAGTTTTTATTTCATTAGGGTTATGCAATGTATGAAGCGAATCAAAGTTCATTTTTGTTAATGACTAATCTTCAGATCACCATCCATTACATCTCAATATTGGCATCTGCAAAGGAGTGACAATCCTTTGAACATGTTGGTGGTCAGGTTGAAGAAATTGAATGTCCAATATCTTGTGTGTTCACTATTTGCGTCTCTCAGGTCAACATGTCTCCTTCACATGGAGTTGATCAGGCTGTCTATCATGGCCTGTGGAATGTTATTCCATTGTTCTCGTAGGGCCACTCCTAGCTGGCGCACATTATCTGGAACTGGAACACGTCGATCCAGAACATCCCATGCAGGCCAGTCCAGAACTGGAAAGTGCTCTGCTTCAAGGAACTGCATGCAGGCCGCTCTGGTGAACATCCCTGCATCCAGCATGCCAATGGCACGTTCCCGCATGACCCGAGACATCTAAGGCATGATGACTTTTGACAAAATGTAACATTCACAGTCATCTTCAGACCAATCAACTGCAACATTAAAATAATAGGCAAAGCACTTTCACACACACTAGAATCAGTAATATCTGACATAATCCATCCAGATCAAACAGGTTCAATAAAAGGCAGGCATTCATCTTCAAACATGCGCCGTTTATTTAATTTGACTGATATTTCTCAAAGAAACAATCTAAACACTATCATTACACCGCTGGACACTTACACCACCATTTAATTATTTGCATTCATTTGTGCGATCCCTCCGGTTTTCCCCTTTATTATACCCCCTCCTCTGAAGACTCTGTGTTAGTCCAAATTTATCGTAAAAAAAAATTAAGCTGACCTCCCAAGAGTGGGGGGTGGGGGTGTCGGGAAAAAAAGGTTTTGTACTCGAATGATCTTTGACCGTGCCTCACTGACCTTCACCTTTAGAATTTTGTCTTGGCCATTTCCCTCAAACCGCTCGGGTTAGGAACTTGACATAGGCTGTGTCCCAATTCAGAGGCTGCGTCCTTCTTAGACCACTAAGGCCGAACTGAGTGGTCTTCGAAATGAGACGATCTAGTCAACGGAGGATTTGCTGTTGGCTTCTTGTGCTGTTCCCGCCCTTACCTTTGTGTCTGGAAAGCGCTGCTCTCGTCGCCTAGCAACCTTGACAGCTACAGCTGACAATCGCGACTCTCACCAAGATGGAGCATAAGATGGAGAGGGAAATTTTTATTGTTTGTTTTCTTTTATTTTTTCAATTATTGGAGATGGAGATGCTTCGCCGACGACGCCGGTGGGTGATATACCTCCAGCTAAGAGAGAGCCATGTCCAGGTAAAATATATATTCTGAGGTTTGTACTTTGAGCCAACAGTTGAAAGTAGTTAATCAGCTAACTCCCATCAGCCTGGTTAATGAATGGCTTAGGTCATCTGACAGCCCATAAAGCTATTTCATATTCAAAATAACCAGAGGCTGAATGTGACTTTGTGCCTTTACTTATGAACGAATTCTTGATGCTTGTACCCTTTATAATTTCCATTTAATGCAAATTTATGCCACTTGTCCTCCATTTTACAGCCAAATTATGTATTTTCCAGCTTTATCCAGCTGGTTACATTTCAAACTACAATTTTTTATATCCTTCCTGTTTAATAAAAACCATGTAGCTATCCCAAAATGTGTTGATGTTGAGCTCATCATATGTGACAGTCCACAGGAATAGGGTGTATAAGGGATATTTTGGTCAAATTGAGTTAAGTGTATCTGATGATCCCTTACCATGTACTAAACACAGAAAAACAGTTTCTCAATAACGTAAAAAATCCCTTTTCCTGTGGACCATCACATATTACAAAACCCAGAAGTAGATTTAGTTGAAATCAGCTCAACCTTCAACATCTACAACAGTAAAATGCAAAAACGCAGAGTAGTCATAATTTTCACTTGCATAAGGTTCTAAATACTTTTTCCATCACAGAAAATAAATCCTATTTTAATATTCAAAAGGGCTGAGCAGATTGACTGGCTTTAAATTTTGCCTCTCCAAGTTCTCCACAATAAATATCTAGCTTTTGTTCATTTACCAATCTTTCCTCTTTCCCAAAGCCAAACCCCACCCCAGTACTGCAGGGCCAACCTGAATATCCCAGTATTGGACAGATTTTTCAATGAAGAAGACACCAGGCCTGATTTTCGGCTGAGCAGAGAGGCCTTAGCAGTGCTGCTGGACCTCCTCAATCAGGAACGGCGACATGGATGGGGTGCCACAATCGATACCCTGGTTTTTTTTGTTTTGGTTGTCAAGTGGGGCATCGTACAGAGTAGTCTCCAGAATTTTTGGAATGCCTCGCTTCACTGTCCACTGCATCTTCCACATTGTGACCAAGGAGGTGGTGGCCATTCGCCACAAGGTCATCAACCTCCCAAAGACCCCTGAAGACCTGGAGGCCATATCGCGTGGGTTTGCAGGGCTGGCAAGACACCAAGCTTTGTCCAAAGCAGTAGGAGCAATCGACGGTTGCCATGTCCGCATCAAGCGGCCCTGATGGTCACTGCTACAGTTCCCCTCAATCATCCTGCAAGCTGTTTGTGACCATCAGGGCCGCTTCATCGACAGGTATGTGGGCTGGCCTGGGTCGGTGCATGAGTCCAGGGTGCTCCGGCACAGCCCACGGTACCAGAGGTCAATCTACCCTCCTGCAGGGCACTTTATCCTCGGAGACAGCGGGTATCTGCGCCTCCAACACCCACTCCCCATCATTACTCCATACAAGGCCAAAGAGCAAGGTGTGGGAGCCCAGCGCTTCAACAATCATTCCAGGGCGCGCTCCACGTGTGCCTTTGGGATGATGAAGACAAGGTTTCGGGCCATCTTCCTCCAAGCGCTGGAAGTGCACCACACCTTTGTACCTCATGTAAGTACTCCCTCAATAGGATTTTTTTAAGATGGTGAATTAGAGTTAATCAAACCGACTGAAGTATATGGTTTTTTTTTAATCATTGCAGGTGATAACAGCCAGTGCTGTCCTCCACAACATATGCCTTGGGGCTGGTGACATCATGGCCCCGGAGGACGAGCCTGAGGAGGATGTGGAGGAGGGTGAGGGGGAGCATAGTTTGGAGGCAGTCAGTGGTGTGATGGCTGCTGGAAGTGGACGCCAAGAGTAGCGGCCAGAAATGAAAGGCAAAACTCACAGTGCAGAGAGGCTAAAAACAGATAGAAATGACGAGACTCGCGCTACCAACGGACCAGACGCCGTCCGTGGTAGAAGACAGGCAAGCATGAGGAAAAAAAAAGAAAAGGGAAAATAAACCAAAGATTCCCTCACTCACTAACAATAATCCTGTTATGCAGCCAAGTCCCTAACAATACTCTCTCTAGAGACCTCACCGGCTAAAGCGCCAAAGAAACACTGACACTCTAACAACGAGAGCGAGGCAGAACAGGAGCTTAAATAGAGTCCGGTTAACGCCCCCAATTAATAGCAGCTGGCCCAGGAATCCGATAGGGCGTACAATGATATCGTCCCGGACGAGAACAACAAAGTTCTCATTCCTTCCAAATAATGACAGTGGTGCTGTCTGGCGTGACCAGCTGTCTGCTGAGGTCTCTGCCCTGGAGGAGGTGCCGCATGACCATGACTACTTATAACAGGCAAGTAAAGGAATAGTAAAGCTACAATTCCAATTTATGGAAAGTGTTTCCAGAACAGTTTTTCTTGTTGAAATGTTTAGTGGTCATATTCATTTTGTCAAAACATGGTTGTAAAGTACTTGTAGTATTTTTGTATGCACAGTTTAATCCCTGCCTCGCTGAACATCTTAGTGACATGGCAGCTGGTGATTGCCCAAGCCCTCCAAACCCACTCAATGGACGATGTGATGGACAGTGGAGAGACTCATCCCCTGCACACTGGAGACCAGCTCACTCACTCATGTCCCGCTCACTGTCATACCAGGGTCTCGATTGTAGCAGCCCGTCCAGGTCCAGCAGCACCAACAAGGACTCCCTGCTCAGCTGAAAAAAATGTAAATAAACTTGTACAGATCATTTTAAGATTTTTTTTAAGGGACTGCTTATATTTTGTATACATTTTATATGTTTTTCTTGTAAATAGTTGTCATTTGTAAATGAACTGAGAATAAATAGATTTAACAAAAGATTGTTTTTTTTCTTTTTTTTTGCACGATTTTCTCAAGAATAGAAAAGAGCCCGTCCATTCTCTCTCTGCTCTCCTGAGCTGTCCTCTCTTCTCCTCTGCCTCTCTCTGCCACCTCATATCTTCCTTTAAGAGCTCTATGAGCTCATCCTCTCCCTCTCTCCTTCTCTTGTTCCTTCCTGCTGCTCTCCGCTGTCGCTCTTCCTCCTCCTGGCCATCCACTGCCGAACTTGGACCTGGTGTCTCCTCAGGGATAGAGGCAATTAAGACGGGGCGTTGTGAAGTGCCTCTGTCCCAACACCTCGTCCATAAGGACAAACCAAGGCCAAGTCTCAGCTGTGGGTTTCCCTCCAACACCCTCTCCTGACCCTCGACACTTACAATCCTATGGTAGAGAAAATCAATTAAAATGGTCAAAAACTATAGCAGACACACAAATTTCCGTTTCACTACAATGCAGACTTTATTTCAGGCTCATTTAAGGATCCATGGCAAAAAGCAACAAGACATCCACAGTAAAACTACTACAATTTATCTAAACATTTATGAACAGCATAAACACAAGATCTCTCTCCAATGTTTTCTGAGCCTGGATGAGTACAAGTGCAGGTCCTCCTGTTGGATAAAGCATTTATGATGTTCTTCCCTTCATCCGAACAAAAACAAATAATCAGGTAAGAGTGACTGGCACAATGCCATCAGGTAACCTGAGGCAGCAGCCTTATCGTATAATTATAAGCCACAATGAGCCTCTGCGTACTACACTCATGACCATAAAAACAAGGGCTAGAAGTGTCCATTTTTGGAGATTTAATTTCATTTAGAACAATTAATTCATCTACAGCTTTGTGTCTAGCCAACTAAAATCCACTCATTTACAGTGAGCAATACTTAATAATGCATATTGAAAAAAAAAAAATCATTACTTGTTTTTTATTGGTCATGGATATACTCCCTATTGCTACATCAAAAATTACTGATATACATAGATGTGCTGACAGTTCTAAACAATAAATAGTTGTCCCATTTTTTTGGCCTGTAGGGGAGTGACCTTCCCCAGCAAGTCCATTTTCTCAGTTATTGTTCTAATCACAGAGGAGAAAAGGGACACACATTTCAATCATTTTACACAAATGAAAATGCAGAAATATTAGATATGGTGACACATCTTGACAGACATAAAGACAGATGGAGGAGGAAAAAAAAAAAAAGGTCAACAGTGACAGTCACTGGTCTGAGGGCACATAATGAAGGCGACGGGCAATGCTCCATCTACTGGTTGTTTAAATATTATGATCTTTGTAATGGACAGTGGTTCTCAAACTAGGTCTTGGTGCCCCACTGTGTGTATGCTGGTTTTTGTTCCAACCACAATTGCAACCTTAGGATTTTACCTAGCTGTTGATTTGTCTTAATTAGGTGTATTTGTTTTGAGCAGTTATATATCCTCTTCACCCACATTTGAAAAATCTATACATGCCATGAAGAATAAAAATTTTATATCCCCATTGAGCTATATTAGAAACTAGTATAAATTACTGCAAAGGGGAACGTTATAACCAAGCATGTAAATGACGTGAAACAATCAATAGGTTCCGCATTGGTGAAACTGTTGACACACGGTCGGAAAAACGAACAATTAGGCAAACGCCCGTTTTATTTCATGTTAATTTTATTAAGTTTAGGAAAATTATTTTCAAATAACTGAAAACATTTGTGTTCAGCAACCTAATTTGGAGCTTACAGATTTTCTCAGTCTAATTTGATCTGTTTTTTTTTTTTTTTTTTTAAGTAAAAAAAATAAACACACAATACAGAATAAATACGTTTAATGGTTTTCAATATTTGTGGCAAAATAGACGTGCCCATCAAAATGTGGCTTAAGATGGTAAATAACTGCTCTACACATACAATGCAGTGAATTACCATAAAATAACATCTTTTTTAAATTGCAATTGTTGAACAAAAACCGGCATACACAGTGGGGCACCAGGACCAAGTTAATTTTATTTAGTTAACATGACAGTTAATTTAGCAGTAACCTCAAATACAAGATAGTCAAATGTTGATATTGCAAGTTGGCTATTGGTGCCTTACCTCCAAGCTACATTAGCAGAATTTTTTGCCCCGGTGAACAGGGCGTCGTTTTCCCCCCGCAGCTTGATAAATGCTGCCATCTACTCCTTGCTCCCTAATTAAAATAAAAACTCTTAGCAAGCTTTTCTTCACACATCAACAAAAGCAGCAACAGGAATTAAAATAACTAGGCTCAAGTTTGGCTAGTCGCTTAATATTACCGTGTTTGAATTGGACTAAGAAAAGATAATTCACTTCAGACAAAATCAAGCAGAGTTCACAAGCTGTACAAGTTAACGGTTGATCCTGTGCATAGGAAAAAAAAACATATATAATCGCCACAGTCTAGCCATGACAAATAAACTTTTCAACCTTTGTACTTTGAAATTTAAAAGGAGGGGTGGAAGACTTCCTTTGAAGCGTTTGATTACTGACTCGTTTTTTATCATTGTCTTAGAGTAACACGTTATCTATTGAAATCAATAATTAATTGGCAGTCAAACATACAGCTTTTTTCTTAGCGGAGTGTTCAAATAAATAAATAAGAAGCGTAATAAAAAAAATAGACTACTCTTAATGACACAAGATAAACTACTCTGGATTATGATTAATTTGCCATGTCCAGCGAAGCAGCTACCACACGGGCTTCATAGTTTTGTGAACGAAGGAATTTTGCATCCAAATGAAGCGCTTAGTTTCTTCACTTCGGCGAGTTACCTTGAAACGAGCAAGTTAGCCACACCTGAAATATCTGAATAAAGGAAGAGTTGACATAGCCATCTTTAATCAATAAAGATAAATGATCAGACAGATCAGGGCCCGTATTCACAAAGCATCTTAGCGCTAGGAGTACTCCTAAGTCGCGCTAAAACATTTTATGTAGGGGTAAAATCTTAAAAGTAATTCACAAAGCCGCTGAGAGCAACTTTTAGTGAAGAAAACTGGTAACTCCAAGAATAGGAGTAGCTCTGAGATAGGTGAGAGTAATCTCCGTTGCTATGGCTGACGTCTATTCTCATGCACGAGTCTTGGGACAATGAGCACGGTGATTAGTTGTTTGGTGGCGGGGCAGCCCATTGAAGAAAATATCCCATACAATCCATGGATGAAAAAAAATGAGAAAATAGTCCAAGCGGCTAGTTTGTTCCATAAAATAATGGCAGTTGCTACGTGTACCGCAGTTTTGCGATGCATTTTGATGTAGAAAGCGGTACGGCAGTCCCAAAATTAAACACTGCCCTCACTCTAACCCTTACTTTCACCTTAACATTGACCTATTAAAAAACTCCTTGCTTCCGCTTGAGTGATGCCTCAACTAAGTACTCTTATGACCAAAACTTCAATTCAATGCATCGTTCTTCTACATTCTGCGTGAAATAATAACATGTTTAGCACTTTTGAAAATGCACAATGCGCAGTCTCCGCATATCATGCTTTCGGCAAATAAGCGTATGTAGGAAAGAGATAAATTGTAAAAACGATTATAGCGTAAAACAAGTAATTAATGAAACGCGTTATTTGCCCCAATAATTAGCAACTTATTACCCAATGAGAACGAGAATATGTTGCGACCATTTAAATGTTGGACCGTTCAAGTTTGTTTGTCCTAAACTGTCATGGAAGAAAAGCGAAAACGCGAAAGCCCAACTGGAGCCTCGACCAGTTACTGCTGCTGGTCCTGTTGGTGCAGGAGCTAAAGCACATGAGCAGAGGAAAGTTTGGCTCTGGGGTTAACAGTAAATCCAAGCGGGAGGCGTGCGATAATATCAGCCTACAGATGCAGCATTCCCTGGTGGTATGGACTGCAATCGCAGATGAGGTTCCAGATTGCAGCCTATAAACGGGCTATCGTACAAACAGGAAAGCATAGCTACTAAGCTTGGTTTGTTATTTATAGCCTACAATTTAAATATGCATACATATTATGACATTCGCTGGTATTATTATGATGATCTATTAAATGTAACCCTCGCTCAATGCCGTAATTATGCCGCAGGAGGAAGTACACCAAAGCCACTGTCCCCGAGCAAGTGGCATTCCAAAGGCACATAATGCCTGTCAAATAATTGGCACAAGCTGCTTCCCATTAAAATGCGAGAGTCGTGCGTGAATCCTGTCCATTTCGCAAAAATGTCCAAAATTTTGTATTCGACATCAAATAGCCTACTATCTGGGTGTTGATGGAACGAACTTTTTTCTGTTTACAAATACCTCTTCACCTTCGGTAGGAGAAATAATCCGAATATGGGTCCCGTCGATAGCACCGATGATACCGGGCATACCTGAGATATGCAAGAATTAAAGTTTGATTCTTAGTTGTTGGCGAATGTCCATTAGAAAACGGAGAAACTGTCAGATGATATGGATACACAGAATGCATTGATTGTTGAATTGAGCGACTGACAGATGATTGTGAGATCCATAAATTGTCCGCGTTGCAAAGTTGCATTTTTTTCCGGTGGCCTAGTAACGAAGTGTTGTCAACACTTTATTTTGGGGCTTATCGGATTGTTTCACGTGGTTGGAGACGTAATTCTCTCCCTCACCAAGTCGACGACAAATAAAATCCCTTCACGGTTGATCCGATATCTTTTCAATAACTGCGCATCGTTCAGAATTTCCAAGTCATTCCGTCTTTCAACAGCCGAAGCCATTTTCCGATTCTTTGTGAATAGGTTTTAGCGAGTTAGGAGTCCTCATGACTACTTTTGTGACAGGCAGGGGGCACCTGCGTGCCTATTCCTTAACACTCCACTGGGGAATAGACCACACCCACTCAATAGACCAGGACACAAGGTACTTCGTTTAAAACAATATAATTTATTGGGGTAGTTAAAAAGGGGGGGGTTTAGTGGGTAAGAGCCGAAAAAGACTCAATTGGACAAGCTCTCAATATGGCCAGCAGGGAGCCTAGCTAGCTGGCTAGTCAGTGCTCAGTTGAACAGGGTCCCAATACAGCCAGCAGAGGAGTAGCTAGCAGGCTAGTCAGTGCTCAGTTGAACAGAGTTCCAATACAGCCAGCAGAGGAGTAACTAGGTAGCAGGCTAATCAGTGCTCAGTTGAACAGGGTCCCAATCCAGCCAGCGGAGGAGTTGCTAAGTAGCAGGCTAATCAGTGCTCAGTTGAACAGAGTTCCAATACAGCCAGCAAGGGAGTAGCTAGCAGGCTAGTCAGTGCTCAGTTGAACAGAGTTCCAATACAGCCAGCAGAGGAGTTGCTAAGTAGCAGGCTAATCAGTGCTCAGTTGAACAGGGTTCCAATACAGCCAGCAGAGGAGTTGCTAAGTAGTAGGCTAATCAGTGCTCAGTTGAACAGGGTTCCAATACAGCCTGCAGAGGAGTTGCTAAGTAGTAGGCTAATCAGTGCTCAGTTAAACAGAGTTCCAATACGGCCAGCAAGGGGGTAGCTAGCAGGCTAATCAGTGCTCAGTTGAACAGAGCTCCAATACAGCCAGCAGAGGAGTTGCTAAGTAGCAGGCTAATCAGTGCTCAGTTGAACAGGGTTCCAATACAGCCTGCAGAGGAGTTGCTAAGTAGTAGGCTAATCAGTGCTCAGTTAAACAGAGTTCCAATACGGCCAGCAAGGGGGTAGCTAGCAGGCTAATCAGTGCTCAGTTGAACAGAGTTCCAATACAGCCAGCAGAGGAGTTGCTAAGTAGCAGGCTAATCAGTGCTCAGTTGAACAGAGTTCCAATACAGCCAGCAGAGGAGTTGCTAAGTAGCAGGCTAATCAGTGCTCAGTTGAACAGGGTTCCAATACAGCCAGCAGAGGAGTTGCTAAGTAGCAGGCTAATCAGTGCTCAGTTGAACAGAGTTCCAATACGGCCAGCAAGGGGGTAGCTAGCAGGCTAGTCAGTGCTCAGTTGAACAGGGTTCCAATACAGCCAGCAGAGGAGTTGCTAAGTAGCAGGCTAATCAGTGCTCAGTTGAACAGGGTTCCAATACAGCCAGCAGAGGAGTTGCTAAGTAGCAGGCTAATCAGTGCTCAGTTGAACAGAGTTCCAATACGGCCAGCAAGGGGGTAGCTAGCAGGCTAGTCAATGCTCAGTTAGACAGGGTTCCAATACGGCCAGCACGGGAGTAGCTAGGTAGCAGGCTAATCAGTGCTCAGTTGAACAGGGTTCCAATACAGCCAGCAGAGGAGTTGCTAAGTAGCAGGCTAATCAGTGCTCAGTTGAACAGAGGTCCAATACGGCCAGCAAGGGGGTAGCTAGCAGGCTAGTCAGTGCTCAATTAAACAGGGTTCCAATACAGCCTGCAGAGGAGTGGCTAATACACATTTCCACACACGTGAGACAATCCACGGCAAATCCACATCAACCAGTGAGGCACTTCACACAATGGCACATCAAATAGTGGCACAGCAATCAAGTCACACACACCCACAGCAGCGTGAGCTAGGGCCCAAGGCGCATAGTAGCGGACTTGTGAGTCATCCTGAGCAGGAGTGGGGAGGTAGCCACTTATCTTTCTGAACAAGAAGAATGCGGGCGCATAATAATGCAAGTCGGGAGGCGACCCACAAACACAGGCACAAAGACCATAAAGGGGCACACTTATCTCCAAACAAGATGAACTTCCGTAGCACTTTCCCCTTAATCCAACGGCTGGGTTGTCAGAATATTTATCCCGGAGGGAACGTGAGACCCGCATCTATCAGAATGCCGGTTCCACGGTAAAGTCACTCTGGTCCGATCACATTACCGCCGCATCGTCAGCCCCAGCCAAATCCGTCATGAGCCTGTGTGTCTGCGCTGCCAAACCGCTTCTCCTCCCGACGAGCCCCCCTCCCAAACTGTCGGCTCGCTGGGATATAAAAGGCGTTCCCCGAAACCTGTATACCAATCACGTAGCATTATTTTTACCCGCCAAACACCTGTAATTAATGGCTGACAATGAATGAACACAGGTGTGGTTTGTGTACATCTGCTCCCCTATGCGCCGCCATCTTAAGTGTAGCGGCACAGCCATCCCCAAAGGAAACCATTTCCCTCACAGTAGTTCCGCCCTTTCCCCTAGGCACTCCGTGACATCCCCCCGCACCAAAGGGTTCTAGTCCCTGGAACCCATATCTAGTCTGCCCAATTGCCATACCTTTCTGGTGGTCTGCCTTGATTATCCCTCTGGGAGTGCCTAGGCTGAGGTGGGATGTCTTTACCTGTCACAGGTATCGGAGCTCCAGGAGCAAGCGCCCATCCCATCAGGGGTCCCTGAGGTGTTTCGACTACCTTGGGGACTTCAGCCTGGCTGTATACCATAGGGTAGTGGGGACAGGGTGGAGTACCCGGTCAAGACCTGATCTCCTTTCGAGTCTCACCGTATAAACCGGTGCATTAGGTCGTGGGCAGCTTACTACTACATAGGGCCTCGATTCCCATCGGTCAATCAGTTTACCTCGTCCTCGGCGCTGGTTCTCTCGGACAAGGACCCGCTCACCAGGTAACAGGGGCACGTCTTGGGCCATACGATCATACAGTCGCTTGTTCTTTGCAGCAGCAACCCCCAAGTGCTCATTAACCTTTTCATAGGCGTACCGGAGGCACTGATGGTGTCGACTCACCCAGTCGGTAGGATTCTGGGACTCCTCTGATGGTGCTGCTCCCAGAAGCATATCGGTGGGTAGGCAAATGTGTCTCCCAAACATCAGATAGGTTGGGGCATAACCGGTGGAGCTGTGGACATTATTGTTGTAAGCTTGGACCAAGGAGGGGAGATGCTCTACCCACCGATCCTGTTGTTCCACCTCCAGCGTCCCTAGTAGGCTCAGCAGCGTCTGGTTGAGGCGCTCACAACCCCCATTACCCTGGGGGTGGTATGGGGTCGTACGCGTCTTGCGACAGCCATACAGCTGGCACAGCTCCTGGACGACCCTGGCTTCAAAGTTTGGGCCCTGATCGGAATGAAGAGTCTCCGGACAGCCAAAAGGCTGGATAACGTTACTCCACAGGGCCCTGGCAGTGCTGATGGCAGTCTGGTCGAAGGTGAGGATGGCCCAAGCATACTTAGTAAAGAGGTCAGTGGCGACTAGGATGTTCTGGTATCGGTCGGTGGGTCGGCTTAGAGTCAGGAAGTCGGTGGCAAGGATGTGGAGAGGGGCTTTAGGCACAATAGGGACCAGCGGAGCTTTAGCCTCTGGTCTCCTCTTATGGAGGGTACAGCGGGGGCAGCTTTGGATGAATGAGGCCACAGACTCTTCCATCCGCAGCCAATAGAAGTTTCTTCGGATGAGGGACAGCGTTCTCTCCTGGCCCTGATGTCCCATATCAGTATGGTAAGCTTTTAAGAGGACTTGGATCTGGGTCTGTGGCACAATCACCTGCAAAATAACCTCATGAGTCGTGTTCTCTTGCTTGGTTCGGCAGAGTACGCCGTCTTGTAGACTCAGCCTACCCCAATGGCTCAACATCTGCCTCACAGCGTGCGTCTGCACTTTCCTTTCGTTCGCAGGGGGCAGCGCGCCATGCTCCAGGTACGCCCGAACCACCTGCAGATCTGAGTCCGTCGCCTGCAGCTCTTCCCACCGTCTTGGGTCCCAGCCCCAACCTGCCGGTACAGCGCATCCGCCCCTGAGGCCTCTACTGTGGCAACAAGCAGTCCTTCCTCTGACGGCATGGATGGTATTGTGACCAGATGGGTCACATCTGTCACAGGGAGCCTGGAAAGAACATCGGCGTTAGTATGTTCTTTACCTGGTCGGTACCGTATCTGGTAGTTGTAATTTGCAAGTTGGGCTACCCAGCGTTGCTCTACCGCCCCCAACTTAGCTGTATGGAGATGGACCAGGGGGTTGTTGTCGGTCACCACCGTCACCTCAGCGCCCCACAAATAATCTTTGAATTTTTCACTCAAAGCCCACTTCAAGGCCAACAGCTCGAGTTTAAAAGAGCTGTAGTTCGAGTCGTTCCGTTCTGCGGGGTGGAGGCTTCGACTCGCATAGGCAATGACTCTCTCCACCCCCTCCTGTTGTTGCGCCAACACTGCACCCAGGCCAGCATTACTGGCATCAGTATAAAGGGTAAAGGGCAGGGAGAAGTCAGCGTAAGCCAGAATGGGGGCCTTCAGCAGCTCAGCTTTCAGCCTCTGAAAGGCCGCATCACACTCAGGGCCCCAGGCAACAGAGGGGGAACCCCTACCCCGGGGGCGAGCAGTGCCAACAAGGAGCTCGTTCAGGGGTTTTGCAATCTTGGAAAAATCCTTTATAAACCGTCTATAGTAACCCACAAACCCCAAGAAAGAACGCACCTGCCGGACAGTCTTCGGGGGCTGCCATTCTTGCACCGCCGATACCTTTTCGGGGTCAGGGGACACCCCTTGGTGGCTGACGCAGTGGCCCAGGAACTTTACCTCTCGCTGGAACAGCTGACACTTCTCTGGCCGCAGTTTCAGGCCATATCACTCCATTGCCTGGAACACCTCCTCCAGATGGCTCAAATGGGAGGGGAAATCTGGAGAGAACACAATCACATCATCGAGATACACTAAAGTGGACTCTACAAGCTGACCCCCAAGGCACCTCTGCATTAGCCGCTGAAAGGTAGCCGGAGCATTGCAGAGGCCAAAGGGCATCCTGTCCTACTCAAATAGCCCAAACGGTGTAGTGAAAGCTGTTTTCTCCCGGTCTCGCTCGTCCACTTGCACCTGCCAGTAGCCACTGGCAAGGTCACACGTGGAATACCACGCTGCCCGAGACAAGCTAGTAAGGGAGTCTTCAATGCGGGGCAGGGGGAAGGCATCTTTCTTGGTTACGCTGTTCAGCTTCCGGTAATCGACGCAAAACCTCCAAGCACCTGTCTTCTTCTGGACAAGGACGATGGGGGCGGCCTAAGGACTGCTGCTCTCTCGAATAATACCTTTCTCCAACATACCACTCAGCAGTGAGCGGACTTCCCGGTAAAGGGTGGGGGGCACCGGCCGGTAGCGCTCGCGGCTAGGGGTAGCGTCACTTGTAGGGATCTGATGTTTCACTACATCCGTACACCCATAGTCCTCATCATGGGTGGAAAATACGTGTTGCCATCGAACCAAAAGTTGTTGCAGCTGCTGCTGTTGGTTCTCGTCCAGGCCGTCACCCTGCAATGACTCACAACACAGGTGGTCCGGCATGTCCACGGCTGACGCCTCTAGCCCCCGGTCTGCGTGGACAATGCCCACTTCTACTAGCCCTGGCCCCACTCTAGTAAAACAAACATCATTACCTTCGATTAATTGGGATGGCGTGATGGTGGAGACTCGGGCAAGGCCCTGGTGGCGATGCAGGTTAACTGGGTAGGGCTTGGTATTTCTCACCCGGACTGGGACACGTCCCCGGTGGACCGTCGCAACTGCTCGCGCCACTTAACCTCCTTGCACTCCAGATGCGGCCCTATGATTACCCAACCATTCTTCCCCTGATTACGAGAGGGTACCTTAGCCCACACCAGTGCTTCGCTGTGGGCCGGGATGGCAAGGGCATAGCGGCAAGACACACGAGCAGTGTCCTCTCGTTCCTCCTGCGCCCGGCTTGTGTGGATGCGGCGGCAATCTGCGAGGATACGTTCCCATTCTCTTCCCTCTGAGAGATGTGCATGTCGAAATGCCTGGTCCGTGTGGTTCTGGAACAGCCGCTCCCAGCAAGCAGAGATGACGTTCATGCCCAACAGTGCCTAGTGGTTACCAAGGCAGTGATCCCTCACCACGACAACTCCCTTGTCAGCCACCGTCACCCCTCGGACCCGAAAGTCAGTCACAATATAACCAATGTAGGGGATGTCAAGACCATTGGCCCCTCGCAGGGTCAGCCAGGATGCATCAGCCTGCTGTAGTTGTTGCACATCAAAGATCTCTTTACACAGGCCTTCAGAAAACAGCGTCACTTGGGAACCAGTATCAACCAGGCACTGGACTTCTTTGCCATGGACATGGATCTTCACAACAGGGCACTTGCCAATCAAGACATCTCTGGGAACAGGCGAAGGGTCATTTACAGGGGCCCCGGTCACTTGACCCACAGTGACCGGCAAAGCTAAAAACCCGGCTGCGAAGCGCGTCATGCCTCACAATGCCGGCTCACATGTCCTGCCACCTCACAACGATTACAGATCGGCCTACCTTCTCCATCCCACTGGAACCTGGAACTGGTGGGCCGGGCAGCCCGTCGCTCCCGTCCACCATCAGAATAAGACCTCCCTCGAGGTGGTGGTGGGCTACTGGGGCGGCTCCTACGCAGCTCCTCCAGAAGCGTCTTAGACAGCTCCGCCATCTGTTCTTTTACATCTCTCATTATTTCAGCATGTAGTTCACGTTTCCAATCAGCAGCAGAGGGGGGAATGAGGGCACTAGCACTACTCACAGCTACACCCACTGGTGGCTCGTTGGTCGCTTGGTGGTCCAGCTCTAGGGCCAGCGCCTCTCTTCGGACGGCCTCATAGGTCAGGGCAGCATCACGGCGGAGCTGAGTCTTCAGGCACTGGCGTATTGGGCCCTCACAGAGTCCCATGAGGAACTGATCTCGCATCAAGGCATCCTCGTCACCCAAGCCATGGTTGTCTCTGTTCTTCAGGCGCACAAACAACTCCCGCAGCTGCAAGGCAAAAGAGCGGATGGACTGAGTGGGGCCTTGCCTACAGTTAAAGAACTGCGCTCTTAAGGCAGCTACTGGGGTCTTGTCACCGTAGAGATCTTTCAAATAATCCAGGACAGCATTGGACGTGTTGCGCTTCCCTTCAGGTGCGGCTTGCACCTCTCGCTTGGCTTCTCCCTCCAATGAGCCAAGGAGGAACTGCAGCCTCTGTTGTTCAGTCAACCCTTGCAAGTCGGCCAAATAGGTAGTCTGTGAGATCCACTCTTTGAGGCTGACATCAGAGCCGGGTCCACGGAACTTCGGGGCCCAAGGAGCTCCTACAAACACAGGCAAGACTTGAGAACGGGCTATTGGTGCCTCGTCGGCCATATTGAGGGGTGGAGTTACTCAAACCCAATGGAGATATCCTGCCGATTACGCCACTTGTGACAGGCAGGGGGCACCTGCGTGACTATTCCTTAACACTCCACTGGGGAATAGACCACACCCACTCAATAGACCAGGACACAAGGTACTTCGTTTAAAACAATATAATTTATTGGGGTAGTTAAAAGTGGGTAAGAGCCGAAAAAGACTTAATTGGACAAGCTCTCAATATGGCCAGCAGGGAGCCTAGCTAGCTGGCTAGTCAGTGCTCAGTTGAACAGGGTCCCAATACAGCCAGCAGAGGAGTAGCTAGCAGGCTAGTCAGTGCTCAGTTGAACAGAGTTCCAATACAGCCAGCAGAGGAGTAACTAGGTAGCAGGCTAATCAGTGCTCAGTTGAACAGGGTCCCAATCCAGCCAGCGGAGGAGTTGCTAAGTAGCAGGCTAATCAGTGCTCAGTTAGACAGGGTTCCAATACAGCCAGCAGAGGAGTAGCTAAGTAGCAGGCTAATCAGTGCTCAGTTGAACAGAGTTCCAATACGGCCAGCAAGGGGGTAGCTAGCAGGCTAATCAGTGCTCAGTTGAACAGAGTTCCAATACAGCCAACAAGGGAGTGGCTAGCAGGCTAGTCAGTGCTCAGTTGAACAGAGTTCCAATACAGCCAGCAGAGGAGTTGCTAAGTAGCAGGCTAATCAGTGCTCAGTTGAACAGGGTTCCAATACAGCCAGCAGAGGAGTTGCTAAGTAGCAGGCTAATCAGTGCTCAGTTGAACAGAGTTCCAATACGGCCAGCAAGGGGGTAGCTAGCAGGCTAATCAGTGCTCAGTTGAACAGAGTTCCAATACAGCCAGCAGAGGAGTTGCTAAGTAGCAGGCTAATCAGTGCTCAGTTAGACAGGGTTCCAATACAGCCAGCAGAGGAGTTGCTAAGTAGCAGGCTAATCAGTGCTCAGTTGAACAGGGTTCCAATACAGCCAGCAGAGGAGTTGCTAAGTAGCAGGCTAATCAGTGCTCAGTTGAACAGAGTTCCAATACGGCCAGCAAGGGGGTAGCTAGCAGGCTAATCAGTGCTCAGTTGAACAGAGTTCCAATACAGCCAGCAGAGGAGTTGCTAAGTAGCAGGCTAATCAGTGCTCAGTTGAACAGGGTTCCAATACAGCCAGCAGAGGAGTTGCTAAGTAGCAGGCTAATCAGTGCTCAGTTGAACAGAGTTCCAATACGGCCAGCAAGGGGGTAGCTAGCAGGCTAGTCAGTGCTCAGTTGAACAGAGTTCCAATACGGCCAGCAAGGGGGTAGCTAGCAGGCTAGTCAGTGCTCAGTTGAACAGGGTTCCAATACAGCCAGCAGAGGAGTTGCTAAGTAGCAGGCTAATCAGTGCTCAGTTGAACAGGGTTCCAATACAGCCAGCAGAGGAGTAGCTAGGTAGCAGGCTAATCAGTGCTCAGTTGAACAGAGTTCCAATACGGCCAGCAAGGGGGTAGCTAGCAGGCTAGTCAATGCTCAGTTAGACAGGGTTCCAATACGGCCAGCAAGGGAGTAGCTAGGTAGCAGGTTAATCAGTGCTCAGTTGAACAGGGTTCCAATACAGCCAGCAGAGGAGTTGCTAAGTAGCAGGCTAATCAGTGCTCAGTTGAACAGAGGTCCAATACGGCCAGCAAGGGGGTAGCTAGCAGGCTAGTCAGTGCTCAATTAAACAGGGTTCCAATACAGCCTGCAGAGGAGTGGCTAATACACATTTCCACACACGTGAGACAATCCACGGCAAATCCACATCAACCAGTGAGGCACTTCACACAATGGCACATCAAATAGTGGCACAGCAATCAAGTCACACACACCCACAGCAGCGTGAGCTAGGGCCCAAGGCGCATAGTAGCGGACTTGTGAGTCAGCCTGAGCAGGAGTGGGGAGGTAGCCACTTATCTTTCTGAACAAGAAGAATGCGGGCGCATAATAATGCAAGTCGGGAGGCGACCCACAAACACAGGCACAAAGACCATAAAGGGGCACACTTATCTCCAAACAAGATGAACTTCTGTAGCACTTTCCCCTTAATCCAACGGCTGGGTTGTCAGAATATTTATCCCGGAGGGAACGTGAGACCCGCATCTATCAGAATGCCGGTTCCACGGTAAAGTCACTTTGGTCCGATCACATTACCGCCGCATCGTCAGCCCCAGCCAAATCCGTCATGAGCCTGTGTGTCTGCGCTGCCAAACCGCTTCTCCTCCCGACGAGCCCCCCTCCCAAACTGTCGGCTCCCTGGGATATAAAAGGCGTTCCCCTAAACCTGTATACCAATCACGTAGCATTATTTTTACCCGCCAAACACCTGTAATTAAAGGCTGACAATGAATGAACACAGGTGTGGTTTGTGTACATCTGCTCCCCTATGCGCCGCCATCTTAAGTGTAGCGGCACAGCCATCCCCAAAGGAAACCATTTCCCTCACAGTAGTTCCGCCCTTTCCCCTAGGCACTCCGTGACACTTTTAAGCTCTCCTAGACTTAGGAGCTACTTTTAGGCCTAAAATGCTTTGTGAATTACATTTAGCAAAAATAATTAGGAGTCCTATATTTACGACTGACTCGCCCATTTTTTTTAGGAGTTTCTCCTAAATCCGGCAGTTAGGACCTACATTTAGCGCTAAGATTCTTTGTGAATACGGGCCCAGAGCTAATTACCAGTTAAAGCGGATGCTTACACCCTCCCGGCTCTCTGTTCAGTTGCCACGGCTTTAGAGTCGAAGGCTAACGCATAGGTCAGCAGCAAATAGCAGAGCTTCAGCTTCCAGTAGCTGGCGTTAGCCAACTAGCTAGCCAATAATGTAGCTAATTCAAAACGTCGTAAACGCTTTTCCACTTTCAAGGCCCCTCGGTTTTATGTATTTTTCATTATTTTACTGAGCTAAGACCAAAGATGTAACTCGTATCTTTACTAAAAACCCAGTGCTTGCATTTATAAGTAAAGTCACTTCCCGCAGCCTCCGTCGCTCGATTCACCACAGCGCATGGAATCTAGGGAAAATTGGACCGCGAAGGATCCACCTGCTGCAGCCTTCATTGCCCGCGAAGAAAAGGCGCATTTCTCGGCTGCATTTAAAGGAGTCTTCAATATGGGCGGCCAAGTCGCGACGCTGTGACGCAACCGGTCTTCATTTGTAGCCTTCGAAGGATGCAGCCTCTGAATTGGAACACAGCCATTGACTTGCCTTGGTGGGTAGGCGGGCCTCGTCGAGGTTCTGTAATGGAATGACCTTTGACCTTGCCTCACTGAGCTTCACTTTTAAAACTTTATTCGGACCATTTCTGTCAAACTGCTTGGGTTAGGAACTTGATTTTTTATATTAGGACTAAACTTGGTGGGTAGGTGTGCCTTGTCTAGGATTTGTACCACAGTGACCTTTCATTCTGGATCAAACACCTTCACCTTTCATTCAGTGTCTTGGGGCTGAGGGGTATTGCCTTTGCCCCCACAAAGCACATTTTTTATTGGTTGTTGTGATAAAAGTAGTTTCACAAAGTCGAGGGTTATGCAACCTTTGCCACTGGTATTCAGAACAGTTTCAAGTATGATAGTTTGAAGTTTTTCAACCAATTTGCAGTTACATGAAAGTTTCACCATTAGCTAGCTTAAAGACAGTTAGTTGTTATTTCTACTTCACATTCAAGCTCAGTTACACCTGAAAACATTTCACATACCAATCGTCTTCCACGGAACCGTCGCCTAAGTCTTATTATTGTGAGTGGCAGGGCCATGTTTCTTGTCTGGATGAATAGAAAAACCAGTAACAGAACAAATACTTGCCAATAATCCAAGCGCTCCATCTTCCGTCTGTGTTGCTTGACATAGACTGATATTTCACCCTTGTGTGCAGTGCCAAATCATGCACGCTGTTGACGAGCCCTTCTTTACAGCGGTTCCGCTCAAAAATTCTGGAAACATGGGCCGGTTCACTACAAAGAACCAAGGTTTGGAGCATCTTGAACCAAACTGGTTCCGAACCAGGACCATCGTCAGTTGAAATGCACTAAAAGTGATCTTCAGAAATTAAATATTTCATATTAATAACATTCTTGAAGTATTGATCAAAATTATTTTAATCATATCCAGATGTTAAAAATCATAACAGTGAATCCCAAGGGGGACAGTTGAACTTTATATTACATTACAACTTGTGCATAAAACAAGCTAACAAAAAAAAAGATTTTAATTCAGGGTCGCCAGTAAAAACAAACTGATTAAATTACTATGCGCTGGTGGGGAATGACCATGAGAAATTAAAACCCCAATTCTGAAATAGCTGGGACAAAGTGTAAATTGTGAATAAAATAAAAATGCAATGACTTTCAGATCACATGAGCCAATATGTTATTGACAATAGAAAACTGATAACATTTTAAATGTTGAAAGTGAGATATTTAATATTTTTATCCACAAAATGATCTTATTTCAAATTTTCTGGCTGCAACAGGTCTAAAAAAAAGTTGGAACACAGGCAAAAAAAAGGGCTGAAAAAGCAATTAATATATTGAGGTCTGACTGCAATAAACAGTTATGTCCAGATGTTTTGCATTGGACATAACTGTTTATTGCAGTCAGCCCTCGATATACTCAGCTCCATTAAAAACGCACCAGTGAGGTATGTACTGTATTTGCGGCAAATTGAAGAAAGAGGAAATATAGAAAAGTGTGTGGTACTGTAATCCTGACACACGCCTCATGCACGCACCAACTGGGTTTTCTGCCCGTGTGCACGCATATGTTACTAACATAGGCGGCGTCAAGCGGTATTTGCACTCACCCTCAATCGTCTCGGACCCCTTATCTCATGATCAGTTTTGGTTGCTGTTCGGAGTCTGTCACGTACAGGCTGTAACCAGATGTGGCGCTCTTGAGCTGCCATCGTCACTCGTGGCTGCCCTAAGCGGGGTCGGACAGTGACAGTGCCTGTGTGCCATTCTCGGATAGACAGCCGTCTGATTGTTGAACGGTGACAGTGCAAATGACGCATCACCTCTCGGCGGCTGAGATCTGCCCATAACATTCTAATGGCTCTTCTCTCCTGTGCCACAAGCTATTCTATTTTCTTGATGCAGTAGCATTTTTTGTTTTATTTGTTGGCTTTACGTAGGCTATTGACCACACTAAAAAGAACCAGTCAAGGGTCACTGTACACATCACAAACAGCTTAATGTTTGTTACTACTCAAGTGCTTGGCGCGTGCACAGGGTGCGAATCAGGATTACCACGCGCTTTTCATTATTTCCTGTCGTCCCTCACTGGAAAAGCAATAAAAATCAGTTGATTCTTCAATTTTCCGCAAACACAGCACATACCTCACCAGTGCGTTTTTAATGGTGCTGAGTATATAAGAGAATCAGCTGAAAGAACATATAGCACGTAATTAAGTTAACTGGCATCAGGCGTGTAACATGATTGGCTATAAAAGGGATGTCTTTGACAGGCTGAGTCTCTCAGAAGTAAAGATGGCCGGCGGCTCTCCAACCAGTGAAGGCTTGCTTAAAAAAAATTGTGGAATACTTTAAAAACAATGTTCATCAACGTCAAATTGCAAAGGCTTTGAAGATCTCATCATCGACTGTGCATAACATCATCAAAAGATTCAGCGAAACTGGATAAATCTCTGTGTGTGAGGGACAAGGCGGAAGACCTTTACTGGATCCCCTTGATCTTCAGGCCCTCAGACGCCACTGCATCACTCTTTGACATGATTCTGTCATTGACATTACTAATTGAGCCCAGGAATATTTCAAGAAACTGTCTGGAACTGCCGAATAGCTCTTTCGGTAAAACAGTCACTTTTGCTACGCAAAGCGATATCACAGCACGGGTTCAATCTCCACCTCGTACCAGCCGGCAGTGGTCAGCAGCTCTTTTCAGAGTAGCACGCAATAGGCCAATGCGCTACAGGGATGCAAATTGGGAAGATTTTGTATCTGAGAACAATAGATAACTAGAATGGTTTTTACACATAAAAACAGACGTCTCCCCCTTCCCCCATTTCACATTTTAGAGTTATTGCCCGGAAACGAGTCCCACCCTTCAAAATGTCTAAGTCCAAATTGTTGCCATGGAAACAGAAAAAATAAAATTCAAAAGCAGTTCAAACCCTAAAAAGGCACATCTACATGTTATGGAGAGACACTATATCAAATTTGGTGAGAATCGGTCGAACAGTTTCAGAGTTATGCTCCGGAAACAAATGGGAACGCCGACACCAACGCCGACGCCAACGGCAATTCAGGCAAAAACAATATGTCTCCCCCCCCAGGAAGGGGGAGACATAAAAACATCATATGACCTTATTAGAGTGAACAATGGCCTGGAAATGACCGAAGTGAACAATGCACCATTATGATGTCATCACTTTGCTATGGTGTTTCCATAACAAACATCGCGTGACAATGAGTCACGTGACCAAAGTGAACAATGCACCATTATGATGTCATCACGTTGCTATGGTGTTTCCATAGCAGCATCACGAAAATGACTCACTCACATGACCAAAGTGAACAATGCTCCATTATGATGTCGTCACGTTTCTATGGTGTTTCCATAGCAGCATCACATCACATGACCAAGCCAATTCATCCACAAGAGTCATGAATCCCAAAAAGCATGTATAATCAGTGAAAACTAAGGAGAAACATTGCAATTAATGTTAAACAGTCCACCAAAAACAAATGAAGTTTCCACTTCTAGAACCTGTGGATTTCAACGGTCAACATAATTGTTATGATTATGTACCGAAACCCCTTGAATAATATTCAACTGGAGTTAAAAGAACTTGTTTCCATTTGTCTTACGATTGAAGGTTGAATCGGATATATGGAAGAAATACGGAATAATTATCGCCGATGACGACTTTGTCATCCTTTGCTTTTTGTGTTGCTTAAAAGTTCCACAGGGCTATTTCATTGGACAGCCAAAAACAATAAATCTATTTTCAAATGAAATGCAGGATTCTGCATTGGGTAATGGAAATGGAACCGCAGGCACTGTATTAATGGATCAGGTCGGATTCAAAATTAGTTTTTCAGATAATTGCAGGTAACGGGTCTAACCATGCAGGACTTATCCTAACTTTTGAAGCGGATTTTCAGCACTTCAAAACATTCATTCAGTAACAATTTGTGTTTCCTGTGATAGATTGGAAAGTCCATGCGCCATTCAGACATTATATGCCATGTATTTGATATTTTGGCCAACCACTGTTGCTGAACTGCAATTCTTCCAGGAAGGATCCTCTGGAAGACAGCATGAATTGCAGAGTTTGCCAGTATTAAAGACTTGTGGCTTTATCCAGTAATTTCCGCGAATACCTTTGTGCATAACCTCACTTGAAGAATCATAAATTACCAGATGAAATACATTCCCTTACAATTAAAGTAGCCTGAATCAAAGCATTCACCGATGTGGGTATGAACAGTGCGTATCAAAAAAAATTAATCCAATTTCAGCAGGTTAATATACCTCATTTATATCGTTTCACCATTTCTATGCAATTTGCCGAAGAAGAGGACGTCCATAGATGTTCATAGATACCACTGACTGCAACATTACTGTTGCACATGCCTGTTTAAATGACCTTTGACAATGGCAGATTCGAGTTTCATTTTGTTTATTGATGGAAGTCAGAAAAAAAGAGTCCATGAAAGTCAGTGAAAGTCAACTCACTGCCCTCTGCCTATGCACCGACACCTTCAACATGTCCACCTCCCCTTTTGATCCAAAGCTGACAGCGATAGAGCATGTCCTCAACTGCACATCTCACCATTGCTGGATCATTTTGCAAAGCCTGAACTTCATTTTAAATGCACTCATGCAGTTCGTCAAGATCTCTGGGAGGAGTCAGACCTTGTTTTCCCCAAAGGAAAAATCAAGTGTCAAATTCAGAATGTCTTTCATGCATTACCAAAACATGAAATAATTAAATTCTGATCTACCATTTTCTAAGGTCATTTAATCAGGTATGCGCAACAGTCATGTTGCAGTGAAGGGTATCCATGAAGAGCAAAGGATGTCCTTTTCCTTGGCAAATTTCATAGAAATGGTTAAGCTATATAAATCGAGTATTTTAACCCATTGAGGTTTGTAATGCGAATAGAAGCCACCAGATGGCAGTATTGACCTTATGTTAAGCCCAGACTGGAGCTAGGTTTGGGCATATCTTGGGCATGTCTGGGACAAGTCCCAGTGAATAAAAAAAAAAAAAAGAGGTCTAAATATGGGAGGGGTCTGCAAAAGAGTATATAAGGAGGAAAATTGAGGGAGTGGAGTTGTAGGAGAAATTGCAAGGAGTAGGATACATGTGACCAGACCTGTCTTTCTGTTCAAGACCTGTGAAGTTTCTTGTGGATTTTTGCCTGTTGGAGCATTTTCCTCACCCAGGACATCACCAAGCAACCCAACCAAAGGGACTGTAAATATTTTTGTTCTTGTGTTTATCAATCTTGGTCAGTAGAGTAGATAGTAGATTAGTTAAAAGTGTGTTTGATAAAATTTTTTTAAGTTTTAAAATTGTGTCTTTCATCCTTTGCTGTCATAAATGTAATAACAAATTGGGGCCATAACAAGTTGGGGCCATAACAGGTTGGATTACCTTTTCTTTTGATACGCACTGCAGAGTGATGGCACTCATCATTCTGCCACTTGTTTTTTCAAAAGCTTGAAAATATTTTCTCACATTGCAATTTTTAAAATTATTTATAATTGTTGGCTTGCGTGGCCGCAGCAGTTCATCTCTATGTAGAATATAACATATGCACTCGCCGACAAAAGCGCATAATACTATCATGATGATGCGTCCTTAAAATTCATGGCACAACGTCCATTAAAATGTGGCTGAAGATGGTACATAACTGCTCTAAACATAGAATGCCAGTAATTAAGAGAAATTAGCTCTTTAAAAGACTACAATTGCAATTGTGGTTTAAACAAAAAACCAGCATACACAGTAGGGCACCAGGGCCGAATTTGAGAACCACTGATATAAAAAGTGGTGGAATAAGTACTCAGATCCTTTATGCGAGTAAAACTGTCAATACAATAATGTTAAAATACGTAAATACAGGTAAAAATACAGGTAAAATCCTACTTCAGAAAAGTAAGGTATTAACGTACTGGTTTGACGGAAAATTGTACTGTGACTGATATATTGAATAAATCTAGAATTGTAGTCTCTTTTTTAATCCCCTGAAACAACTTTGTTGCGGGGCACATTAAAATTTACTCAATCCGTCCGTCCGTGCGTTTTTCCGCACTCATAACTCAAGAACCAGTTGTCGGATTTCAACGAAACTTCACAGGCAGATATGACATCATGCTGAAAACTAGGTCATTAGATCAAATGTCCATTTGTCCGTTGACACGTCGTCTTTAGCTGTGTTGCGATGCAATGTATTCCTGTCCTGGCTGTAACTCTTATTATTAGGCTGATTGTTTTCAAACTTGGCGGGTGAAAACATCATGACCCAAACGTGTGTCATGGACCAAAGTAATAATAATGTGTGGTTGCGGGTAATATAGATGACTATGTCAGCTTGTTAGATGAGTATTTGCACTTTTACATGGAATTTGTGCACTTCGACCAGCTCTGGTGAAGAACCCCCCCCCCCGCCAAAGTCTCCAAATCCCCCCCCATCTGAAAAAGTAGCGGGGGAATTCCTCCCCAGTTTGAAAAATGAATTATAGGCCCTGGAAACATAATACACAAACACATGAGGAAATGGGAAAACGGGAAAACAGTTAGAGGAGAAGGCATGCAGGACACCACATCTGAAAGATGCACAAGCTGCTAGACGGGGGGAGACACAAAACATTTTCAGAAAAGGATTGTGACACATAGAATTTGTAACTCTTTTAGTGTACTTTGACCGCGACATAGCAGCCAAACGTCGTCTCGCATCTTTTCTACTTCTGATCCCCCAGTCCATGATCGCCTCTGACATTACATGACTGGTTGTGTCACTGCTGAGGGCAGAGTTTGAGTGCAAGCAATGCTTGACAAACCATCTCTTTTCCCATTTTATATTTTTTCTTCTTTGCGACATATGCTGTAACCACTGCAGATTCCTCCCTGTAAGAATTTTTCTTCCTCCATCGCTTTTGTTGTTCTGTTGTAGTAGTGTTGTGTTTCCAGTCGAAAGCTAGCTGTCAACAGGAGACTTGCATACAGGCAGCTCCCTCAACAGGCATCGAGTGGCATGAAAAGAACTGCAGTTCTGGTTGAGTATACAGCACACAGTCCCCCGAACATGTTCACTGGGATGCTCTACATTGTTTCGTCTTATATTTTTCAAATACACTGCACACATTATACTTGCCTGCATGGGTCTGATGTGAAAAAAGTAGTGACCCGGGACTTTCCCAGTTCCACCATGCGGTTTGAATGGATCAAACGCAAGTTGAGCTTGTGTCAAAGCTCTCTTGTAAATCCTGGGTTTCCTGTGAGAAGGGGGAATTATCTTGGGAAATATATGCTCCAATCAGATTAGATATGCTCTGCATTCGGGAGAAAATGGCTTCTGTGCAACATGCAGATAGAATAGGTTCTTCTCAACTACAATGGAAAGAACTTAGTCCACCTCATTCAAGCACTTACAAGTCCACCAATGCAACTAAATAATTAGATGCTTTTCCTCAAGGCTCTTGAAGAAGTCTGCATCAGTGAGCCGGTACTGCTGACTCTCTTTTTACATTATCCCAGCAAATGAGTCGATCTATTTTGAACCACAAATTCCACCCGGCAAATCTGACTTGCTTTCGTCATTCCGTCTGGGCTGTAGCGGCGCACTCCTGGCAGATCTCCTAGTATGTGTCATTAATTCACTCTAGGAACAAGGTAGCTTATCTGGCTTTCAATATCCCTGGGCATGTCACACTCAATCCTTTACCTCTACTAGCTTACAGCCCAGCAGTGTGTCTGAAGCTATGCCATTCCTTCATTGGGTAGTCAGATGAGACATTTTGTCCTTCTAAGCTTTTGTTAGGCCCCTCTCATACCTTGGCAAGGTCACAATGATCTTCTACCTAAATTTGACAAGAGACGTAATATATGGCTTTCTGTTTAGTGGTTGATACACTGGTTGACTGTGCCTAAGTGATCATAAGCTCCTTGAACTGTGACCTTAATGACCAAGAGGATCAGGATTTGTAGTGTTTATGCACATAATAGTTTATTCAGCTCGCAATTAAAAACTGTCGTGTGATTGACTATTGCATTAAAATGCAGGCCCTTTCCATTTTAATTTAGCAGTTTTTAGAAATGGGCTTTGATGCACACTATAAGAAATTTACTCTGCTCTTACCACTGAGAGATGTTGGTAAGATTACACGAAGACAGCATACATGTGAATATTTTGACTTATTTTTATCAATTAAATGGGAAAACAAATGTTTAAACGCTGTAATTCCCACAACGCACACCTGTGGATACAAAATACCTTCAATCTAAAAAAAAGGCTGCCTGAAATCAAACCTGTGACATGTTTTTATTTGATAGCCAAGACATTGGAGGGAAGAACCAGTTCAGCAAAAAAAAAAAAAGATATTTGTGGACTGTACTGTCATTTTTACGAGAAAATTGTCAGGCTGAGAAGGCCGAATATAGGCTAGAAAGGCAGAATACATCATTGTTCATGCTCCAAAACATGTATAATGCTGTAAAAATGACTGGTAAGATGGTACTTCATGATCTGTTAAGTTTGAGCACTTAACATGAAATCCACACTCACACACGCATGCACACGCACATACAGGTTGATATGGTCTCAAGACCTGCCCTGTGGTTGTTTGGATGGACTACTTTTTCCAGAGTTCCTACAGCTATTAGAATAATGATAAAGTACTCCAAAAAATCTGAAAAAAAATTAGCTCACTTTAGAGTTCAGATAAAACCGACACAACTTGATACACAGAACCTTAATATTATTATGGTGGATGCAGACATTTCTCTTCTTGACAAATTTGTAATCTATAAGGACTAAACAAACACTATTGGGTCTTAAAAGGGATGATGATGTCACTCTTTAACTTCCGAAAGCCCAGTACCCCCCCTGTGGTAACACCGGCATTACAGGGTATTCATATGACTTGCCATGAGCCTCTGACACTTAAATGCAAAATTGCTTTCGAGCTGTTCCTGTTCAAGATCGCTTGATCAATAATCACTCAATTTATTGACTGAATGATCAAAACCAGTTTATAAGCTTGAGAATGGACTTAGCGATACTGTATGGATGCCAAACAAAAAAAAAACAAGTGGTCCAAGGCACAACAAACCCCATCTCTCGCACATACTTTGACCTACTTTCCCTAAATTCAATAGGCATCTATTCTGGGTCTGTGGCAATCCCTGAACCCAATTTGGGGTGAATCTGGCCATTAGTTTTGTTGTTAAAGTGTTAACAAACAAAGAAACAAACAAACCGAACCAAAAACAAAACCCCTTGCCCTCACCCTTTGGGCGCGGTGGGTAATAATAATAATCAATTATCCTAGTGCTTTCTCTGAATTCCGTCTCTCATTCTAGGATTTTTTCAGTATTTCAGATTGTTTTCAGCATTCTGAAGTTTAGATGGGATTTGCAGGGAAGCATAGTTCCACACTGGTTATCGCACCAAGCGATAATAATTAATTTATTAAATTACCAACGTCTCTTACGTTGAGGCGTTAGTTATTGAATAATTCAGTAAATTGGTTATCAGTGCATTATGAAAGATCGATGCATGGGTTGCATTTAAAAACATTTAATATGCGTGCCTTGTGTTGAACTTTCAGGGTAGCGAAGTCTTCCTTTATAGGTCTTTACAGTCCATCTTTTGAAACAGCAGTTATCTAATTAAACAAAATCTAAACCTCATTTAAATACTATCTTCAGTAGCATTTACTCCATTAAATTCTAATTCAAGATGGAATTTTGAAAAATGTCAGTTTACTACTGCCCATGCAATCTCATATTATAGCCTTCAGCGTGGACGCAAAGCTGCATGTCTAAGCAATGCAGCTTATTGGAAGCCCATTTGTTCAGCAAATTAAATCAATCTATTATCCGATTCTTACTCAGAAATGGAGTGAGTGTTAACCTGCATTATGGTAATGTCGCTGGTTGTAGACAGAGTTTAATTATCACATGAGCAGCCTTAACACGCGGACCTGAGTCGGCAAAACTGCATTTTTAGAAAGGCTTTCTCAGCTGCTGGAATTCAGAAGCCTCTTAAGAAATTGATGTTTTATGTTCCCATTGATGTGGATGGGAAAATGCTTGATAATTGTCACAATGAACAATAATGCAAGCTGAGGGGAAATGGACATGAGTTGATCCTGGTAACCTAATAAATTAACACATAGTTGGTAATTAGGCAACCTAAATGGGAACGGGTTTGGAGATGTCAGGCGCTTTAAGGTAAGGTGACAGCAGTGTCCAGATTTCTCCCATGGCAGCTCATGCAAGAAATTTAGGGATTTCATCATCTACGGTCCGTAATATCGTCAAAAAGCCCATGGAAGAGGTTAAATGACCCCTCATTAACATAAATACACATGATCCTGCAGCATCAAACCTAAGTAGAACAGTCATTTTATTGTCATTTATTTATTGTATGAAGCTGAAACTTCACCATTATGTAAACTGGTGACACTAATAGTCAGATAGCAATCTGTAATAGCTAGACATTTTCCTTCCTGTTTATTTGAAATGCTTGTCAAATTTACGACGATCCATGGTTGGAATATGGTTGTTATGTTCAGGAAAGGATTAAGGCATCAGCATACTTAGAAAAGAAAATAAAAAAAAACAAAAAAAGTACTGTGTGTTCTCAGTTTGTTTTTATGACTGTCTCTGCATTAAGCTTAATTTATAGTCATCCAACTCCGTCAATGTGCAGACACACATTTACACCCTCTTTGACGTCGTAAACCCTCTCCGACATACTCTCGGAAGCATGATGGACACCTCCCAAATTTTCTAACTATCCATCAAAACAACGGACACCCCACGGATAGCGCAAGCCTGTGATTGGTCAGCTAACTACATTATTCCTGGAATGCCACTCAGACGTCAGAATGCCACTCAGATTGTCCTAGCGGTGAATTGCTTTGCAACATCCATTAAGCTACGGAGAAGTCTGAAAGGTCCACATCTCCGTCGATACAACTGCATGTCTGCGCATTGATGAAGTTGGACGACCATAAGTTAGGCTTTATTATACCTTATATTTTTATATTAAACTTTTCAAATTCAATCAGTTATCCATCTATATACGTAACTCGTTTTGACATAGCCAATTAAATTGTTTAATTTTAGACTGTTTGTGCATAGAATTGAAACATCACCATCATGGTAAGCAGGGACAAAAACAGCTCGATAATGGCCTGTCACACAACACAAGTGCGTTGATTTGACCAATATCTTACATTAGCCTTACAGCTTAATTTTTACTCTTATTCAGCTTGCAGAGATAAAAAAAAGTATAAAACATTGTGCTGTGGTTATGCTGATACCTTTATTTAACTCTGTAGAACCCAACATCCCCCAAGTGATAACGCTGGCATTATGGGATTTTCCGTGGCGTGTCATGAGCCTCTGACCCTTAAACACATAATTGCTGTTCCTGTTTAAGATTGCTTGATAAATAATCATGAAAATTATTTACTGAATAATCAAGACCAATGTATGAGCCTGTAATTATTGAAAAATTACTAGGAAATGACAGAGATCAATAGTGATATTTTAGGGATAGAGAAAAAAATTAATCCAATAATTTGTCTGAATTCCATCTCCCATTTTAGAATTTTTTTCAGCAGTACAACCTAATTTGCTTTAAGATTGCACTTAATCAAAATATTTCGAATGATCAAAAGAATAGGCTACATTTGCAGCGAAGGGCAGTTGCATGGGATGTTATAATAATTAATTTATTATATTACCATTGCTTCTTACTTCGAAGTGTAGGTAACTGAATAATTTAGGAAACTGGTTACTTGTGCATCGTGAAAGTACAAGGCATACCATGCATTTAAAATCCTATAAAATTAGTGTCAAGTGACCAAAGACTGGAAAAGATGGACAAAAGATGGACATAGCAGCCGTGACGTCACCCATTGGTTTCAGCAGACCATTTAGGAGCCTCGATTTTGGCAATTTGGACAGTGCCATTTTGAAACTGGATGTGCTCCTATTGGACGAAAGCATGAAATGAAGATCCAAGGAGGAGCGTGGGGTGGTTCTAACAGTCAATCTGGCTGTATCTGACGAGGATCAGAGGACAGCTGCACCCCTAAACCATATTCTGGCCTCATTCTTTATTCTAATCTATTTGGGACCATAGTTTGCGAAAATGAACATCATGATATGTCGAAGGAGACCTGAAACCTGCTATAGGTACCATAAAATAATGTGGAAAATCATTATTGAAATAATAAATCAGGTGGGAAAGTAGGGTCATTTTCTCATAGACTTGTATTGCATTGAACTTCTTTCTGCAATTACTGACATCACCATCTGCTGGCCATTAAATAGAATGCAATTTTTAGAGATTTACTCATTGGCCTTACTTTATAGACCTGGCTGCTGCATGCATCTTTTTATACAGTGTATACATGCGAAGAACTTTCATGGCAGCAAAATCGTTGATGAGGTTTTTACTCTCCAGCTTCTGGGAACGTTGAAGGAAGGCCTCAGTGTGAGATTATCCGTTGGGCAATTATCTCATTAATTTGAAACATTATCTAAATGCCACCTTCAGCCACAAGTGCAACATAACATTCAACTTCAAGATGGAATTTCAAGAAATTTCAGTTAGTAGCCGGTCATGCAATTCCATATTGTAGCGTTCCTTAACGCAAAGCTTTAGGGCCATTCTCTGAAATATGAGCCTGGAAGGGCAAATTTTCAAATAAGCTCCATCAAATAACGAGTGCATCTATGTCTAACAACTATTATTCTAGTTTACAATGGCAAATGCCAATTTCAGAAAAATTGCATTTTGGGGCAAAATATCTCAACTTTAAAGTCCTTTAGTTTTTCACAATTTTTTGAGATATGGGTCAATCTTTTCATGATCTGACTGAGTGTCAAACTCAGCAGCAGAAATAATCTATTGTTGAAGTTGTTATTTTTCAACTTTTGCTGCAAAAGTCTCTGCAGACTCAAAAGTTGACCTCTTTAAGGAGGTCAAAATACAAAGTTGGCACGTTATGTAACGTGAAGTTGGCACGTTATGTAAATCGTCGATAAAAACAATACAATGATTTGCAAATCCTTTTCAACTTATATTCAATTAAATACACTGCAAAGACAAGATGTTTAATGTTCAAACTGAGAAACTTTATTTTTTTTGCAAATAATCATTAACTTAGAATTTAAGGGCAGCAACACATTGCAAAAAAGTTGGCACAGGGGCCTTTTTCCCACTGTGTTACATCGCCTTTCCTTTTAACGACACTCAGTAAATGTTTGGGAACTGAGGAGACCAATTTTTGAAGCTTTTCAGGTGCAACTCTTTCCCATTCTTGCTTGATGTACAGCTCAAGTTGTTCAACAGTCCGGGGTCTCCGTTGTTGTATTTTACACTTCATGATTCGCCACACATTTTCAATGGGAGACAGGTCTGGACTACAGGCAGGCCAGTCTAGTACCCACACTCTTTTACTATGGAGCCATGCTGTTGTAACACGTGCAGAATGTGGCTTGGCATTGTCTTGCTGAAATAAGCAGGGGCGTCCATGAAAAAGACGTTGCTTGGATGGCAACATATGCTGCTCCAAAACCTGTATGTACCTTTTAGCATTAATGGTGCCTTCACATATGTGTAAGTTGCCCATGCCTTGGGCACTAATACACCCCCATACCATCACAGATGCTGGCTTTTGAACTTTGCGCCTATAACAGTCCGGATGGTTCTTTTCTTCATTGGTCCGGAGGACACGACGTCCACAGTTTCCAAAAACAATTTGAAAAGTGGACTCGTCAGAGAACAGAACACTTTTCCACTTTGCATCAGTTCATCTTAGATGAGCTTGGGCCCAGCGAAGCCGGTGGCGTTTCTGGGTGCTATTGATAAATGGCTTTCACTTTGCATTGAAGAGTTTTAACTTGCATTCGCAGATGTAGCGACAAACTGTAGTTACTGACAGTGGTTTTCTGAAGTGCTCCTGAGCCCATGTGGTGATGTCCTTTACCCACTGATGTCGGTTTTTGATGCAGTACCGCCTGAGGGATCGAAGGTCACAGGCATTCAATGTTGGTTTTCGGCCTTGTCGCTTATGTGCAGTGATTTCTTCAGATTCTCTGAACCTTTTGACAATATTACGAACTGTAGAATAGCTTGTTGAGGAATGTTGTTTTTAAACTGTTCGACAATCAGCTCACGCATTTGTTCACTAAGTGGTGACCCTTGCCCCATCCTTGTTTGTGAATGACTGAGCATTTCAGGGAAGCTGCTTTTATACCCAGTCATGGCACCCACCTGATCCCAGTTAGCCCGTTCACCTGTGGGATGTTCCAAATAAGTCTTTGATGAGCAATCCTCAACTCTCTCAGTCTTTTTTGCCACTTGTGCCAGCTTTTTTGAAACATGTTGCAGGCATCAAATTCCAAATGAGGTAATATTTGCAAAAAATTACAAAGTTTAACTGTTCGAACATTAAGTAACTTGTCTTTGCAGTGTATTAAATTGAATATAGGTTGAAAAGGATTTGCAAATCATTGTAGTCTGTTTTTATTTACGATTTACACAACGTGCCAACTTCACTGGTTTTGGGTTTTGTATATGGTGGTAAATGATGTCACACACGTAACGCATAGCAACAAAAGTTTTAATAAAATTAATACATCCAAAGGAAAATATAAATGAGGCCCATGGGCCTTAAAGGTCTCCTAAGTTTTATAACCAAATACTCCAAAAAGTATCATTTTCTTATATGAAGTATAGTAAACTTCATCCCCTCCCCAGGAGCAAACATGGGGTCTGGGGGCCATGAAATTAAATAAAAATGTAATTATTCTAAATGTTTTAATATTAAAATTTTGATGAAGCACATCAAGACCCTTCCATCTATGAAGAGTATTGGTTTCCAGCCGATCTGGGTCTGGAGGAGATTTTTGAAATTTTTGGCAATATGACCCCATTTGGGCCCCGCGCCCAATCAAGTTTGAATGATTTCCAGTAGAAAATGAACAAAATATACCCAAAAGTATCATTTTCCTATATAAACTAAAGTTAATTTCAACCACCCTCCAGGGGCAAACATGGAGCTCGAAGGTAATGAAGTTCACAATTTTGATAAAGCACCACGTTTTAAGAGTATTGTTTTCCAGCATATCTGAGTCTGAAGTAGATTTTTAAAATTTCAGCCAATTTGACCGCTTTTTGCCCGCCCCTCAGAGCACCTGGGGGTGGGCAACACATAATTCACAATTTAGGTGCATATTTGACCAAGGAAGGTGCCTGCACAATTTAATTGAAATCGGGTCAGCGGATTCTGAGAAGAAGTCGAAAATGTATTTACCAGTTTTAGCCCCGCCTCTCATATTGTGCCCACCCCCAGGGGCTCTAACTCACAATTTTGGTGCATATTTGAGCAAAAAAGGTTCCTGCAAAATTTCATTGAAATGGGATCTGCGGTTTCTGAGAAGTTGAAAATGCATTGATCACTTTTAGCCCCGCCCCTCAAAGCCTCTGGGGTGGGCACCATATAGTTTACAAGTTTGGTGCATATTTAACCAAGGAAGGTTCCTGCAAATTTTTATTGAGATCAGATCAGTGTTTTCTGAGAAAAAGTAAAAAATGTAAATTGTTTACGGACGGAAGACGACGGACAAAAGGCAATGAGAGACTTCGTCTCAGGAGACATGAAAAGCTGAGATTATAAATTAATACCATAACTCCCTCAATCCCATAAATAGAATCAGTTTTATAGCCAAAGATTCACCTGTCACACACACAACGCAGTATTACATGTGTGACATTTGACGTTACGTGTGTGACCAAAGTACAAAGCCTATGCTATGACAGGACATTAATGACTTATTTCCTTTATCTTTAGACTAATAAAGGTTAGTCAAAAGGTGGTCTAGGTGATCTCTATCCAGAACAACAACGATGATGACTGAAGCCTTCAACATGAAGGTCAGCCACCCCATCATTTGATCTAAATATTTTGCCAGATTTATGCAACTTTGATGTGTATACCCATGTGCAAAGCAGGAAAGAATTTAGGTGTAACATCAAGGAATATGTAATGTTCAGAAGGTAATGTGAAAATGCTGTTAGGTGGATTAAATTAACCCCTTTGCGCAGAAGCCAAATATGGCTACTTATGCGTTACCCTATTTACTGCTTTATGATTCAAGATTTAAGCTTCACAGAGAGAGGGAAAATGGCTTAACTGAGATAATACGGTTGTAGCATGTAGTATTCCGTTGTATTTTGGTTTATTTTCATGATTTTGGTAGAGCAGTGTTTCCCAAACCTCTCCTGGCGTACCCCTTGTCCTGCATGTTTTAGAGCTCTCCCTGCTCCAGCCCAGGTGATTTAAATGATTTGCTTATTATCAAGCAGCTTCTGAGGTTAATTATGACCTGATCATTTGAATCACCTGTGCTGGAGCAGGGAGAGATCTAAAGCATGCAGCACAAGGGGTACTCCAGGAGAGGTTCGGGAAACTCTGTGGCAGACAAAAGGGGCTGCAAACATAAAAAACCTTCATGAAAATTCTGCATTGAAATGATTAAACAACTAGGCTTATGCCGTCGGAGGCGATGGCTGGGGGTATATCATCGAATGTCCCCAGTCCTCCAATTCCCCAATCCTTGAATAGACTTTCATTTGAACTTAATTTCAGGTCAATCAGTCAAATGAAGATATGGCCAAAATGGTAATTTTCCATCACAAAGCTCCACCTGGTGCCAAAATATTGAACCATTTGGTATGATGTCATCATGTGACACGTTGTGAGGTCATGACCTTGCAGTTGCACATAGTTTCATGTCATTTGGAGAAATAGTTCCAAAGATATAGCAAAAATGGTGAATTTTATGCGACAAAGCTCCACCTTGTATCAAAATTTTGAACCAAACAGGTAAAATGTCATCATGGGACACATTCTCAGGTCATGACCTTTCATTTGCACTTGATTTGAGGTCAATCAGACAAATATTTCCAGAGATATGATAAAAACAGTGATTTTTCCAGTTTTGGCCCCTGGTGGCCAATCTAGAAATTATAAGTTGTCCAAAATCGAATCCGTTCTTCCTCTTTATGATACTTACTTAAATTCAAAACTTGGAATTTCTAATTGAAATATTACTGCAGTTATCGCGTTAACATGTAAATCAGTTTTTGGCCCCTGGTGGCCAATCTATAAATTGTAAATTGTCCAAAATCAAATCAGTTTTTCCTCTTTATGATACTTATGTGCAAAATTTGGAAATTTGTAATTGAAATATTACTGAAGTTATCGCGTTAACACGTAGTGCGGCGGCGGAGGCCGGACCAAAAACATAATATCCCCGGAACGCCATTCGGCGTTCGGGGATATAATAGATACTGAGGGTTAGAAAATGGCTGGGGGTTAAAACAATACATTTTTGGGACCTTTAACTCCGAGACCACAAGTATTTTTCATCTGAGCATTAAATCTTATTTGGCTTCGAAAGAGGAAGGCAAATAAGACAGCTCTCCAGGTTGCTCCTTAAACACACACCCCAATCCCTGGACATGGAATCTGGTTCTTGGGACATGGAATGTCACCTCGTTGTGGGGGCAGGAGCCTGAGCATGTGCCGGAGGTTGAGCGGTACCGGCTAGAGATAGTCGGGCTCACCTCTACGCACAGTCTGGGCTCTGGAACCTAACTCCTTGAGAGAGGCTGGACTCTCTTCTACTCTGGAGTTGCCTGCGGTGAGAGGCGCCGGGCTGGTGTGGGTTTACTTATAGCCCCCCAGCTTAGCCATCATGTGTTGGAGTTCTCCCCGGTGAACGAGAGGGTCGCTGCCCTGCTCCTTCGGGTCGGGGACAGGTGCCTCACTGTCATCTCGGCTTATGGGCCGAATGGCAGTGCAGAGTACCCGACCTTCTTGGAGTCCGTAGGAAGGGTACTGGAAAGTGCTCCGACTGGGGAATCCATCGTTCTGCTGGGGGACTTCAACGCCCACGAGGGCAGCGACTGTGTTACCTGGAGGGGTGTGATTGGGAGAAACGGCCTCCCCGATCTGAACCTGAGTGGTGCTCTGTTATTGGACTAGTCACGGTTTGTCCATACCGAACACCATGTTCAAGCATTAGGGCGTCCATCAGTGCACATGGCACGAGGACACCCGAGCTAGGAGGTCAATGATCAACTTTGTGGTCGTGTCATCTGACCGTATGTCTTGGACACTCGAGTGAAGAGAGGGGCTGAGTTGTCCACTGATCACCACCTGTTGGTGAGTTGGATCCACTGGCGGAGAAGGAAGCTGGACAGACTTGGCCGGCCCAAACGTGTTGTGAGGGTCTGTTGGGAACGTCTGGTGGAACCTTCGATCAGACTTGACTGGGGATATTGTCGGCCGGTGGATGAATACTTTGAGGATCTCCTCAATCCCACTGATACGCCTTCCATAGAGGAAACAGAGGCTAAGGACTCAGAGGCTGACTCGTCCATCACTCGAGCTGAAGTCACGGAGGTAGTTCGGAAGCTCCTCGGTGGCAAGGCACTGGGTGTGGACGAGATCCGCCCTGAGCACCTCAAGTCCCTGAGGATGTTTTAATGCTGTCTTGGTTGACACGCCTCTGCAGCATCGCGTGGCAGTCGGGGACAGTGCCTCTGGATTGGCAGACCGGGGTGGTGGTCCCTCTATTTAAGAAGGGGGACCGGAAGGTGTGTTCCAACTATAGGGGGATCACACTTCTCAGCCTCCCGGGTAAGGTCTATTCCAGGGTGCTGGAGAGAATTCAGCCGATAGTCGAACCTCGGATCCAGGAGGAACAATGCGGTTTTCACCCTGGTCGTGGAACACTGGACCAGCTCTATACCTTCCGCAGGGTGCTTGAGGGTGCATGGGAGTTTGCCCAACCAGTCCACATGTGTTTTGTGGACTTGGAGAAGGCATTCGACCGTGTCCCTCCTGGCATTCTGTGGGAGGTGGTTCGGGAGCATGGAGTCCAGGGCCCTCTACTAAGGGTCGTGCAGTCTCTGTATGACCGGGACCGGAGCAGGAGCTTGGTTCTCATTGCCAGCAGGAAGTCAGACCTGTTCCCGGTGCGTGTTGGACTCCGGCAGGGCTGCCCTCTGTCACCGGTTCTGTTCATTATCTTTATGGACAGAATTTCTACGCGCAGCCAGGGGCCGGAGGGAGTTCGGTTTGGGGACCACAGGATCTCATCTCTGCTTTTTGCGGATGATGTTGTCCTGTTGGCTTCTTCAAACCAGGACCTTCAGCACACACTGGGGTGGTTTGCAGCCGAGTGCGAAGCGGCTGGGATGAGAATCACCACCTCCAAGTCCGAGGCCATGGTTCTCAACCGGAAAAAGGTGGCTTGCCCCCTGTGGGTTAGAGGAGAGCTCTTGCGTCAAGTGGAGGAGTTTAAGGACCTTGGGGTCTTGTTCACGAGTGAGGGAAGGATGGAGCATGAGATTGACAGACGAATCGGTGCAGCGGCAGCAGTAATGCGGTCATTGTACCGATCTGTTGTGGTGAAGAAGGAGCTGAGTCGAAAGGCAAAGCTCTCGATTTACCAGTCAATCTACGTTCCTACCCTCACCTATGGTCATGAACTTTGGGTCATGACCGAAAGAACGAGATCTTGGGTACAAGCGGCTGAAATGGGTTTCCTCTGCAGGGTGGCGGGGCGCTCCCTTACAGATAGGGTGAGGAGCTCTGTCACCCGGGAGGAGCTCAGAGTAGAGCCGCTGCTCCTCCATGTCGAGAGGAGCCAGCTGGGGTGGCTCCGGCATCTCTATCGGATGCCCCCTGGACGCCTTCCTGGGAAGGTGTTCCGGGCATGCCCCACCGGGAGGAGGCCTCGGGGAAGACCCAGGACACGCTGGAGGGATTATGTCTCTCGGATGGCCTGGGAACGCCTTGGGATACCCCCGGAAGAACTGGAGGAAGTGTCCAGGGAGAGGGAAGTCTGGGCATCCCTGCTTAGACTGCTGCCCCCGCGACCCAGCCCCTGATAAGCGGTAGAGGATGGATGGATGGATGGATGATTTTCTTGAAATGAAATGGACCTAAGAATTGCAGGATTTGAACGCGGTCACACACGTAACAAAGGCGTCACACACGTAATGCATGAAAATGGGAAAGGCATTTTTATTAAAGTTTTAATTTATGCGAACAGGAATAACTATTGCTAAAGTTATTGAAGCCAAAGTGTCATAATCTTCTTTCAAATCACAGAACTTGTGGAATGTAAATTAAATGTAGCGATTGACCCATTTTTTGCGTCACACACGTAACACAGCCTCTTTCTGGTCCTGCACTTCCAATGTTTTAGGCAAATATCAAGTTAATGTCCCACATTGAAAGGGAAGCTCAGTTATCTTGTGATTGTCCTATATTGATCCCCATCTGAAACCCAATAAAAGTAAAGTGCATTAAAAAATGTCAAGAATACCCACCAAATGTCACACACGTAACACGAGAATCACCCTGTATGTCTTTATCATTAATGACAACGCAGGTTACTGGCGGCCTATTTGTTCAGTAAATTAATTCAGTTAATTGTCCCATGCTAAATTGGAAACAGTTCGTGCATTTAGGTAACATCACTGGTTGTACAGTTTTATTACAAAAGCAAACTTAACACTCGCATCTGAGTTGGCAAAACTGCATTTTTGAAAACTTTTTTTAGGCTAATCAAGCCAATCGGACACATGCGCAGAAAAAAAATAATGTTTTATGAGCCACTGGAATTCAGAGGCTTCGAAAGATATTGACGTTTCATGTCTCCATAAATATGGATAGGAAAATGCCTCAATTAACAATCATGCAAGTAAAGTGGGAAATTGACCGTAAATCTACCAATCATCCTTGCAAGTGAACGAATGAACACTTATTTGCTAATCACAAACGTGAGCCTGAGGTTTGAAAAAAATCTCATCTGAGAATGGACATTGCATGGCAGAGATGCCAATGCTTTCGTCTTAGGCGTGAGTTTCTCCTCTTAGTGGCATTCACGTTTCTGTGCCGTGGTCAGCAATTATTCAATCGAAGCGCACTGAAGAAATTCACTCGCGGAATTTAAGTCATTGTGCATCAAGTTAATCAGTTTCACATGCATTACGGTGGATTTCCCCACGAATGACACGAGAATCGATTATGAGTCGGGAATTAACAGGCTTGTCTTTACTGAGGGATTAAAAGCAATGGAATTGCATAAAAATATTTCAAATGGCCTTATTTCATTAAAACAATTTAAACGATCATGAAACACATGCATTGTTTTCAATCCCAGAGCAAAGAGAAGCACGGAGTCATAATTGCTTTCCGTGTTACTTGTGATGAGGTGCACTTTTACGCAAGTGAAACGGAAAATTCAATGCGCAAGTGTAACCAAGTCGATTTTCTCTCGCCTCGGTACAGTCGGGATGGGTGAATGAAGACACTCAGAGAGAGGAATGCACTTTTCCCCGTTTTATTCTGGACATAATGAAACTGGACAAAATGTACAGACAGAAAAGTTTGATGTGCAGAACGATCTGTGCATAAATCGTCATCTCGTTTTTTGCAAAGCAACGTGATCTGACGCGAGTATTACAGTTCAACTTATTTTGCATGAATACTAATCAGGCCGTTAATATACTGTACGAAGGGACAAGTGATCGTATAGATTTAAACTTATAGTCACGAGAATAATATCAGGGAAGAGCATTTCTTATTTTAATACATCAACTGTAACAAATGTAGAAATAACATTTCCAAATAAAACATACAAAAGTATTTCTGGCGCGTAATTTCTGCAAGCCTGGCGTTAGCAAGGTAGCTAGGCTATATCCACATGGCAATTATTATCCATTCATTTCGGTGCCACATACCTGGACAAAATGTACAGACAGAAAAGTTTGATGTGCAGAACGATCTGTGCATAAATTGTCATCTGTGACATGAAATAAAAACATATTTTAAACCGTCGGCATTAATGACGCGACACAGCGAATATTCGTGCATAGAATCCATTATCTCATATGCAGCTAACTGTAGCTAGCTAAGTGCAGTATGGCGTATTTGCAAACCCATAAAGTATTAACTTACTTCCTCTGCACCATACGTTACATGCACAGCAAAAATACGTTCTACGTTTATAACTTATTATCATTCCTAAACAGTTTGACCGTAAAACAAGGTATAAAACATGCAAATATAATCTTTTCGTGAGTGTTCGCCAGACCGTACCTCGTTTTTTGCAAAGCAACGTGATCTGACGTGAGACAAGAAGGAATGAAACTTAAGCAGCTGCACAAACTATTCTGCACATCATGCCAGCAGAGGGCGCTGAATAACCACTCTTGCAATACAATAATACAAATATGCCAGAATTAAAGGAAACTTAAAGGAACATGTTTTAGCAACACTAACTAGTATAATATTTTGGGGAAATGCATGCACAAGTAGTGTTATTTATAACTCTGTTACACAAGGATTTTAATTCCGCATGAGAATCTCATTAATCATTAAATGAATAATTACGTACTACGGTGAATAAGCCGAAAAAATGCGTAAGACCTACGCCGAAAGCATGAGACTTGCCATTTCTGGCACGGGTGGGGTGATTTGAGCAAATTGACGCTGAGAGGCAGTGGTTTTAGGACAAATTTGCTTCCGTTTTTGCATTTCTGGGATTACAGCAGATCAGAATGTTATCACTGCACTTCAGTAAATGGTTAATATGATTTCCAGTCATATAGGTCATACTTGCACTGAAAAGATCTAGGCCTTTATGTAAAGTCTTACGGTCCTTAAATAATTACGAAGTGGGTGGTAACAAAATAGGAGAAATCTACAATTTTGGCAAGTAACAAACAGGGTGAAAACATAACCTCCTTGCTGAATGAAAAAAAAATGGTGGTTGCCAGTGGATTTACAGTTTTTCACTGCATCTTTGCAGCTATTCTTGTTTCTAACAAAGTCCCTTATATTTTGCACATTAGCGTTTAAGTTATGGAACATGATATGAAGAATGCTACTTACGATGAACAATAATTATAAAGGAGGAGGATGGGGAGGTGAGGGGAGATGAGAAGCAGATTACTTCGTAGACCTGTGTGGGAGCGGTGTAGAGGGAAGGGAGCCAGAGAAATGAATAAACACTGCCTTGGTTATAAAAGCTTGCCAATTGGGTGGGAGGAGCTAAAGTTAAGAATTATTGGACAGAAACAGGCTTGTTACCAGCCTGACTCCTGTGCCGGATTGCCCAACACTGAAGCTCAATTTATCTGTTATCACAGGGCCTTCAACTAGCTTTGATGGACTGCATTAGTTTTCGGGCAGCCGGTTTTCCTTTATGTTTCTGAAAAAGCTGCACCACTGTAGTAACCTTAACTTTAGACCTCACTTTCTTTGGCATTCTTCGGGACCCATGTTTTTCATTCACAAGCATCCTTCCCTGGACAATATGCAAATGAGGGGAAAAAAATGACACTCACATAAAACAAAAAGTGTTGGACAGTTGGAGTAATGAAATTGAATTCAACAAATAGCACAATTGATACAAAATTCTTGTTCTGGGCATCATTAAAAACATCTTGGTTTCGGGTATCCCCACCTTGAATTTTCAATTAGGGTAGGTAGTATGGCAGAATACTTTTTTGCACAGTGATTTGCTGTCCACGAAGCATATCTTATTTCAAAGGATAGAACATTTAAATACCCATCTGACATGAATAACAAATTTGACTCTTGTGGAACAAAAGATTTATTAAACATATGAACAAAAACAGTCTCTGTTTAATAACTGCCTGATAAAGTGACAGTGTCACGTTCAGACTTTAGTTTTTGAAAAGAGTAGGTGAGCGATTCACAGATCCTACCATGCACAAAGCGAGTGACTTTACAGCTCTCTGATGGAGTGTCTTGGCGAGCGGATTAGATGGCAAGTCGAGCAGATTCATTTTTCATTCTTATTGTCTTGAGAGGAGGAGGTTAAACACAGGCTGTATCTAGATATTCAAAAGAATTGGGATTAAGGGGAACTGCTTTTTTTCTGATGCTATCTTGATAGAAAAACTGAAAATTATCAGAAGCTCTAAACTGCTTGTACTTCCCATGGGATGCATGGAGGTATACCTCCATAAATCAAACAATTAATCGACTGAACAACCAAGACAAATACATGATCTATAATAAGAAATGATGATGAAAAGTTGATGTCTATGACCTACATTTGTACAAGTGATATGGCATTGTAAATATGGCAGTATAAATGCAAAAATGCTAAACTTAAGCTGACTTTGGGGCATTCATTTTTTCCATGCTTACAGTTATCACTCAGCTGTGCATTGTGCCTAACAACAGCCTGTAGCTGTGACTACGTTCAGAATATAGGACGGATTCTCCTAACTTTTTGCTTAATGAGCAAAATATATATACTTGTGAATATATATATATATATATATATATATACACAACAGGCCCACAGCATCACCGATCCTCCCCCATACTTCACAGTGGGCATGAGGTGCTTTTCTGCATACTGATCTTTTGTGATCCACCAGACCCACTTAGAGCTTTTTGGCAACAAACACTCTATCTTGGTCTCATCTGACCAAAGCACACGGTCCCACTTGAAGTTCCAGTACCGCTTAGCGCCCTCCAGATGTGTGCATTTATTGACTGTGAGTGAGAAAAGGTTTTTTCCGTGCATGCCTCCCAAACAGCTATTTGGCATGTAGATAGCGCCTGATGGTTTTTTTGGAGACTTTGTGACCCCAAGATGCTACCATTTATTGCAATTCTTTAACAGTGAGCTTTGGAGAACTTTTTATATCTCTTACAATCCTCCTCACTGTGCATGGTGGCAAAATAACCTTGCGTCCTTGTCCAGGCTTGTTCACCTCTGTTCCAGTTGTTGTAAACTTCTTACTGATTCCTCTGAGAGTAGATATGGGCAGGTGCAGGCGAGTGGCTATTTTCTTGTAGCCATTGCCTGACTTGTGAAGGTCGACACACATCTGCCTTACTTGAATGGTGTGTTCCTTTGTCTTTCCCATGTTGAAGAGTGGATAAGAGAAATGGCCTCGGTGTTCCATCATATTTATACCCCAGGGAAATAGGAAGTGATGAATTACTAATTAAATGTTCCTAGATACTTTGATCAACTTTGTAAACTACTCTAGAAATGACAGAAATACTTCAATTACATTTATTTCCTAGGGATTGTTAGGGGTGCCAGTAATTGTGGAACAGGTGATTTTTTTGAAAAATAATTATTTCTTAGTCAGGGATTATTTTTTTCCCTTAAAATTCACTTGAGTTGAAGGTTACATTTTTCATAAATTTTCAGTGTGAGAGTATGCTTCTGCAATAAAAATTGAATTTATTTTAAGGCTTTAAACACATCTTAACCAGGGGTGCAAATAATTACGGAGGACGCTGTTGCGACCCCCTGTCAGGAGAGTGAAGGGAGCTCGCGACTCTCCGCCGAAGCACGCCCCTGTTAGCCACCGCTTCTTATACACTCATTGGTCGAATCCTCGCAAGTTCAGAACGAGGGCGGAGGATACCCGAACATGAACAAGCTTAGAATCTTCCTGATGAGTGCCCGGTTGGCCAACAGGAGGCACCTAAGGAATGAACAAAGCAATTATATTACCCATCCCGGCAGACCCTTCCCAATTTGCATCCCTGTCGTGCATTAGCCAATTGCGCGCAACTTCTGAAAAAGCTGCCATCCACTGCCGGTTGGTCACAGTACTGTACATTTAACATTGCATCCCAACTTTTTTGAAATTGGGGTTTTACATAGCCTGGTCTGCACCAATGTATTATAGGCTATCAATTTATATCAACCTGCTTATTCTAATCAAAATATCTGTTTAACTGTACGTCTCTCAAATTTCATTGCCAATTACAATCTCTACTAGGATTCAACATTCCCACGATGCATCTAGCACAACTGGGTTTTGTGACTTAAGTTTCGAAACAATTCTGTAAACCTGTGTCGAAACTGGATTTGTTGAATGTGTTCAACTTTATCAAATGAACTGTAGTCAACCGTACTGCAGTAAGGTGGAAGAAATGCCACTGGGTTTAGAGTGTTTTAAATATTACAATTTTTTTGGTGGCTTCTTAACTGGAAAATACACAGCATGGGGTTGAGCACAGCATCAAGAAGTACTGTTTATTTTAGGACATTGAAGTGAGGTTGGCAAAAATTGAAATATTTCCATTATTGCATTTATATGTCTTACATTATGCCAAGTTTTGTTTCCACTAAAGGCACAGTATGAATGCAATTTTAAATAGTAAGTGTTAATATTTATCATGTATAACTGAGGTGTTTTATCCTTTCATTTTTGGAATTAAATTAGAAAAACTCAATGGTTTTTAAGAGAGCTCTGGCTTTGTTTCCCTAGGAAGGCCAGATATTTTGTAAGTATTCAGGAATTGGATTTGTCTCGTGGCTTTGGGTCCATTTTCAGGATAATCGTTACAGATTGGATAAAAGTGAGAAAATTGGACCAAGTCAATGTTTTGAGATGAGAAATATGCAATAGGAGACCTTGTGAAAAATGCATTTTTTACCATATTTTTATGGGAAATCCAATATGGCCACTATTTTACTAGAAGTGAAAATTGCTATCATCCACTTTTTGTTGCAGCGAAGCATTGAGTAAATCAAAAAAAAGAACTTCTTGTGTACAATTAATTTATATTACTACCGATGTAATGGGAGCACCTGCAAATGATATATTTGTTTATGCAACTTAATTCCATACCAAAAATGCCATGAATATCAGCTATAAATAGCTAATTTTATTGCATAAACTTTTTTATCATCAAATTTGTGGACGGAAAGAACTCTAAAGAAATATTTAACGTGCAGAAATAACATTTTACAATTTTGTATTTCTGCCATCTACAGTGACAGTGCTTGTTAGAGGTTCAAGCCCATAGGGCTGAAACCCTATTGTTTTTGTGTTGGTTTATTATTATTATTGCTTTTCTTCTTCAGAAATGTTTTCGCAAATTCCCGTGAGATGGTAAATGGTAAAGACCTCTATTTTGCACAACGGTTGGAAGTTGTGTGTAAATGATGCCCAAGGCACTTTTAGCTCAATCGGCCTGAAGAGGGTGCTATAATTCAAGAAAAACAGTTTTTCACTTTGAAGGTCATAACTCCTACGGAGTAAGTCTGATTTACATGAAACTTGGTAAAGACATATCTTGGTCCAAACTCTACCACTTGCCCATTAGAACCTCCCAGGTCCGCCGTATTAGATTTTCCAAAATTTTTAATTTTTTGAAAAACACATTTTTGACACCTCCTCCCAGGCCGTAAATCTGATTCCTTTGAAATTTGCTGTGTTTCATCATTGGACCAAACCTATCAAAGATTGCATAAAGCTTGTTGAATCTCATTTCATTTCCAAGATATTTATGAATGAATTTCAGCAGGGGCATGGCTTAGCACAAAAATGGACAAAATTCAACAACCATTGGGCCAATCATCACAGAACTTGCAGAATATGTCCGTATAAGTACCAGGGACATACCTTGACAGTTGCTTGCAAATCGACCCATAGGGGGCGCTATAAATTCAAAAAATGGGCATGGCATGACACAAATCAGACTATAAATCAACAATTGTTTGTCCCATAGCCATAAAACTCACAGAATATACTCATATAGGTACCTGAACCATACCCAGAAAATTTCATTCAAATTGACTGATAGGGGGTGCTATAATTGCAAAACAAAGCAGCATAGTATAACACAAATCAGACTATAAATCAGCAATTGTTTGTCCTATATGTCATGGTTTTGGTTTTGGTTTATGTTCATGTTTATCTTCAGATTCACTGTTCATGATTTTGTCTTATATTTATTCTTTTTGGTTATTTTATTGCTCAGGTTTTTAGTTCAGTCCATTCTTCAGTTCCATTGCACTTGTCATCCCTGTCTTGTGATCTAGTTGGTTCAGTCCATCTTCCTGGTCTGTGTGCTCACATGCTTTGGGTGATTTCAATGATTTCTGGTGTTTAATATATTCCTTTAATTCTCTTTTACTTCCTTCGCCTTACTGTTCTGATTACTAACAAAACTAACATTTGTATTTTGTATCATAGTCTACTAACCCAACTAATCCATGTATATAGATTACTAACTTACTGACGAGCACTCTAATTAAATCTGTAAAGCTGCACCGCTACTAATTAAGAATAATTCCCTCTCACCAATCGGCCTGTTCTAGTCTCCACCTCTTGCTCAGCTTTACTTGTCTCTCCCTGCGTTTCTGCGAGATCTCTCTCACGTGCTTAATTACTTTCCTGCACTCATTATCCGTGCACTTAGAACTCCTTGACCAGAGCTGTTGAAATGTCATAGGCTGTTTGTGTGATTCCCGTCAGTGTCTTGGCTTTCGCCAATTTTCGTAGTTAGGGTTTCCCTCATGTGTTCCTCCCATTGTAATTAGTCTTATCCAGCTCACCTGTTTCCTGCATGACATGTGACTTCCCTCTCATCTATTGAAGAGTCCTCACTGCTGTTCTGACCTTGTCAGAATGTTGATCAATATTTCTTTGTGCAGAACGCCTTGTATGCCATTGAGTATTGTTTTTCTTCGACTGGTTTGTCCGACTTCGATTCTTGCCATTGCCCTTTTTGTATTGTTTTGTCTTCTTGGATTTCAACCTATTTTTGTATGAACACAATTTCTGTGTTTGGATGCCCTGTGAATGACCCTTGGCTTTGTTCATCAACTACGACTTTTTGTCTACCCTCTATTTACCTTTGCTCATTCGTTTTTCTGGTTTGGACCCCTGCCTGTCAAGTCGACTCTGTTTTTGGATTTCGTATTGTGGCTTTGCAATTCTTGTCCTTTTTGGCTTTGACCAGGACTTCATTAAAGGGGTACGTTTTTTTGGATTTCCATCTCTTGCGTGTGGTTCCTGAATGCTACGTCAAACTATAGCCATAAAGCTCACAGTATATATTCATATAAGTACTTGAAACATACCCTGAAAATTTCATTCAAATAGTCCGATAGGGGGTGCTATAAATGCAAAACAAAGCAATGTGGTATAACACAAATCAGGCTATAAGTCACAAATAGGTTTTCCCAATCATTACAAAACTCACAGGATATGTCCACATAAGAACCTGAAACAAAGCCTGAAGGTTTCAATCAAATCGACCGGTAGGGGCCTCCATAAATGCACAAAATAGCCTAATGATAAAAAACAATAAAAATAGCCACTTTTCAGTTTTTTATTTGTTAAAAAAGTTTAAATTATTCAATAAATTTCGTTCCACTTCACGATTGTGTCCCACTTGTTGTTGTTTCTTGACAAAAATTTGAATTTTATATCTTTATGTTTGAAGCCTGAAATTTGGCGAAAGGTTGCAAGGTTCAAGGGGGCCGAATACTTTCGCAAGGCACTGTAAATACCTGCAACACACTCTTAAAGTGGTTTTTGACCCCCGCCACCACGATAGCGAGTGGAACGGGGGACATAGTATTCAGCTCCGTCTGGCCGTCCGTCATGTCCCGTTTGTTCTGAACACGATATCTCAAGAATGGTTTGACCGATTCCAGTCATCTTTGGGGTCAAGGTGTTTTAAGGGCTGGGGGGCATAGTTTTCATCTCCATCAGTCCATCCGTCTGGCCGTCCGTCCATCACGTCCCGTTTGTTGTGAACGTGAAATCGCGAGAACGCTTTGACCGATTTTATTCATCCTTGGCTTCAATGTGTAATTTTGTGATACACCGACCCCAGTCGATATCCATCACCTGGTGAGGGACATAGCCATGTTTTGTGGCAACACTCGTTAATTAAGCTGTTAAAGCTTTCAACTACAAATGGTCTTTCTTGACTTGAACCCCGGAATTGCCGCTTGCGGCTGTATTTGTTATTTGTTTTCATGCAGGTAGTACTGGAAATACAGTAACAGTGCAGAAACAAGGTTAAAATCCAAGGTATTTCTGCAAATTTCCCACCAATGACCTCGGAGTCCACTACATCTACACCAGCTGTGACCTCTGAGTCGACCAGGGTGCACGCCCATCCAAGGTCAACCGGGGTGATTCCCAGCAGTTGTTAAATTGGGGTGTGGAGTTAATGAAAGGGGGAAAAGAGGAGAAAAGAGAATAAAAAATGTGACCCAGTCCTTCCTTCCTCATGCCACCCGTTCTGGAGAAAGCTGACAGAGCATGTTATGGTGGGGCGGGGGAAGAACAGAAAAGAGAGAATAAAAAAAGGAGGGGGGAGTGCATCAGGTGAGAGAAAAAAAAAACCATGTTGAGTGGACTGAGCACTGGACACATTTGATTTGTGTGACGCGCAGCTGCCTGGATCTGGTTGCTCTCCATTGTCATCTGCAGCAGTTAAAGCAAGGAGGAAAGAGAACAGACAGACAGACAGGTACTGGGAATCTACCACCAGGGAGGATATTTGTGGCCTCTATATAGGAAACCATCCTAGTGTTGACAAAAAGACTGTGGGGAAATTCTGCCTTTAATATCACTTGATAATGTTGTAAGATATAGACAATAGTCAATATAATATAGACAAGATATAAATTTTTTTTTTTTTTGAAAATATGCCTCTTCAAAATTTTCACTTGTGGATGGGGAAATTGTGAACCCACAAACTTTTGGATACATTTCCTCATCACGACTCTGCAAAAAGATATTATTAATATCTTGAAGACAGGATGTTGCCTGTATAACATCATGTGTTAATGTTGTGAACATTATATAATCATGGCAGTGTTCCTGTGAGAGTTCTGTGGGGAACAAATCCACTTTAAACCTGTTCTTTAGTCTCTTAACAGGCCACATGATTACAGTCATGCAAACTATACTACTAAATTAATTCTGAAGGATGAATCATAATGATTACTTCTTTGGAGGATTTTGCAGGTCTTAATAATAGAGATCATCCTCCTGTTGACACAAAGATAGCGGGAAAATTTTTGCATTTAACATTCAATTCAATTGGACAGTTCAATTTTCAAATACTTACTATCCACATGTAGCATCAAACTACTCAAAACACATTTTACTTACCTTATCAAAGCTTATGAGCAAACCAGTTGATGCAGCAGCTGGGGCTTTTCTTTGCGGCCGACTTGTTTTTGCCTTGTCAGTACCCATAGAAAGCTCTGATGTGTGTGCTCCCTCACCATACCGCCCCTTTGAAGACTGTTCTCCAGGTTTCTTAAGATTTTAACAATAAATATTAGACCCATGAGATCAAGCAAAATTTGTGTTCTGATAGTCATTATTCTTCATATGTGTATGTGACAGTCCAGTTGTTTCTCCTCTACATCAGCCAGCAATGTTAATAACCATGTTCAATGCCATAAAAACCACCTTGAACCCAAAAGTAGATGGATAATATTCAGTATTTGATTACAGGACATTTTCTGCGATTAGAGTATTTCCTTCATGAGATCTGTCAATTTGACAAAGCAAAACATTTGACCAGCTGGCATCTGCATGGCCAGTCTAAGTTCCTATAATTATATGTGATCTCCTCTCCTGGACCTATGACGAGTAGTGCAAATAAACACTGATGGGGTTTCCCTTGCATAGTAAAGTACTCTATCTTGGCATTAGGGTTTATATGGTCATCATTTACAAGTCCTCCAAATGACCCATCCTCTCTTGATCCATCAACACTAAAAAAAAAACATGAGAAACAATTTCAAAAAACAGTCATTTATATAGTTCTGCTGCCCAAATTAGCCGGACAACAGCCTTCCATCTACAATTTCTGCATTTTCAGCAAATAAAAATCAACATGTTATGGTTACAGGACTCTTCGTCCCCAATAATGCTTTGTTCCTACATTACTACCCAAACGCTAAACCTTTTATCATAGTGATCTGTCCATTGTCTGTCCGTCCATTGATCTGTCAAATATGGTAGCACATTTGCTTATCATTAGGCGACTAAAAATCTGGGGGCGAAAAGTCCAGGGGGACGCAGAGTCCAGGGAGGAGTAAGTCCTCAAGGACTAGAGCCAGCATTTAAATATAATACGCACCACCACGGTATTCCATTGAAATAGGACTCAAACATGAACACCTTAAGGAGGTCATGTTAAAGTCTGCGTCAGCTCGGGGCGTCCCGGTGGCTCATGCATGTCTTCCCCCATTCTTCTCCCCAACTTCTCTGTCTCTCTCCACACTGTATAACTGTCAAATAAAGGAAAAATTCCCAAAAAAATTATTTTTAAAAAAAAAGAAAAGTCTGCGTCTGCTCTCAAAATCCAGCTAGCTTGCTAGTTCACCTCTCCATTCTAATAGAAAGTCTCCCTTTTCAAATAGAGTCGAGGTGAAGACGCTGAGACCTAGTTCAAACACAAATAAATGACAAAAGTGAGGAGACACATTTTAAAGTTTAATTGTGACAAGTAAGTGCTCGGCTTCCAGAGATGACCAGAATAAAGAGCATCATATTTTTATTGTGCATAATGATGTCATAAACAACACCAGCATTAGAAAACTAATTGTTGCAGCTTTCTCATGAACCACTCATCTTATCTACTTTGCTGTTTTCCTTTGGACATCAACAATACATCTGCCAAGTTTAAAGTCAATCGAATGACATTTTTCAATGAAATCAGACAGGCTGAGATTCCTCCAATTATATTTAGATAAATATATTTAGATAACCCTCAGAAGATTCAACTTACCTCTGAAGGCACTGATGTACTTGATGTCAAGTCCCACTTTGTCTTTTCCAGTCTTTTCAATGTCGGCAACGGTAAATCACTCAGGGCTCTGACTCCGGACAAGAAATGGCCCCGCCGCAATAGCACGTAGTTGCAATAGGTTTATTTGTAGTACAAAACAAGTGGAAAAAAAAGTACAGTGCAAGAAGGGGAGAAGAAAAAAATCTATACACAAAATATATACACAGAACTTTATTTAAATAAATAGATTCCGTCATCACAGCTCCTTTCTGCTCTTCCGAAATTCACCCCTCTCTCTTCTTTAAGGTATAGAAAATAGGGCCCTGATAAGCCCGAAGCCCCTCCCCGGAACATACCATCTTTTCCAATAAAATACACATTGGAGCAATGGCCACAATTCGCAGGGTACATAATGCTATGAAACAACATTGAACATTGCAACAACCAAACAATCCTTTCTAATGTAAGATCGTTACATTAAGGTCCATGGTTTTGCTATGAAACCATTACCACGGTATTGCCCTGTTTACCCGGCACTACACATGCACAACTTGGATCAGGCTCTACTAAGCCAGCCCGTGTTGTATTGGCTCTGTTTGGGACCTTCCCCACAGGACCCACCCGGAAGCGCCTAGCTTTGGCATTAAACAAACAAACAAACAGAAGATGGAGGAGTGAAAGCAACTGAACACCGAACAAAATATTATGCTACTGTAAGACCTCACAAAACAATATCAAAGACGGACATTGCAGTGAGTGAAGGACTCACGTGTTCTTATTGACTAACTTCAATTCGAGCATTTTCCTGGCTGGTGTGAATCTCAATATAACGGACATTTTTCACCGTCCAAGGACGGGGCATAGAAACGCAATGGTTACAATCAATCTGACTCCATTAAACAGTTAGCATACCAAATTTAGTCGTATCCTCGTTATGTATCTGACTCCAAATTACAATTAGAATTGAAAGTATTGGGGCAGCATGCGCAAATCTCGAGGCAGTGATAACCAGTTACTCAGACTCTAGGGAAAAACATGATGTGATTATACCTTGAATTCCTAACAGACAACCACCGCCACTACATTAATGTTCCCGGGAATTAACACCACGTCCGAATCCCAGTTTCGTTGATTAGATTAGAGGTTGGAAGTCAACCATCACTGAAACAGCCTCTTCTGGCATATATACAATGAACCCAGATTATATGTTAGCCCATGGGTTCCTTTAGAGTAATTCAACGGATAACCGACTTTACTGAGTCCATGGGTTTCCTATATGTTAAAATCTCAAAACCAGCATCCATAAATCCTTCAGTAGGTAGGTCATGGTCGCCTAAACCAACTTAACCAACCAATTTCCACACCGGGCCGCTGGCCATTCGTTCCTCAGTGGGGATATTACTCCTAGGTATCCGCCGAGACGGGGCTAGGAAGAATAAAAAGATTAAAAGACACGGAGACCACGCAGGCTAGAAAAGGAATAACAATAATTTAATTACCAGGTAGGCACAAACTTGAAATAAACGTTAAGCCAATTAGTAGTTACATATAATTTAGATGATATTTTCATACCTGGAGAAGATGAATGGCCACGCGGAACTAAAGCCGTCCCACGAGGCCGGGGAGAATTAAGATGCCCCCTCGCTTCGCAGAGCTAGGCGTAATGTGACTTTTTCCCAACTCACCTACGCGCGTCAGATGTTGACAAAGAGGAGAGAGAAAGAAGAGCCCCGCCCAGATAGGATCTCGTACTTTTAAAGAAAAAAGACCACGTCGCCGAACAAGGTAGAGGCCGAATCAGAGTTGCACTCTCGAAGGTGTTACCACCAGGGCAATTGCCCTCGCAAATTCTAACCAGCTTTTCAGGAGCTTTCCAATAAGAGAGTGAAACATAATTTCAAGGGAAATGAAACAGGCTTCATTCAATTTCTTTGATTTCCCCGAGAATAAAAAGACCAAACATGATAGGAATATGTGCTAAAATGATGCAGTTGTCATGGAAAAGCCTTACAATGGAATATTATAGTCCAATTCTGTTATAAATATATAAGTGGTTCCTTAAAAAGATGGTGAACATAAACATATTATAATAATAATAATGTATCAATTTTATATAGCGCTTTTTTGGACACTCAAAGACGCTTTACAATGGAGGCATTATTCATTCACACTCTGATGGTGGTAAACTACGTTTTTGTAGCCACAGCTGCCCTGGGGCAGACTGACGGAAGCGTGGCTGCCAGTATGCGCCTACGGCCCCTCCGACCACCACCAAACATTCACACACAGCCATACAGGAGGGAGGGAGGGTTCCTATATTGCATGTTTTTTGGATGGGTGGGGGAAACCGGAGTACCCGGAGGAAACCCACGCGAACACGGGGAGAACATGCAAACTCCACACAGAAAGGCCCCAAGCCGGATACGAACCCACGGCCTTCTTGCTGTGAGGCAGTAGTGCTAACCACTATGCCACCATGCCGCCCAAATTATGGATTTCACAGAGATTTAGATTGTTTTAAGCAGAATAATGCAACTAGGCTTTAACTTCAATGGGGACTGTGATACAACTCTGAGGAACACTGGGCAGCCTGGACGTAATGGCTACGGCTTCCAGCTGTGAACAGAACAAAGGATGCCACTCTCATCGGCAGGCTGTAGGATTATAAAAGTTTACTGCTGGCTCTGGATTGTGTCAGATCACCCAAACATTCAGATTTTACACGCGTAATGAGCATGTGTTCCAACAATATGATTTTTTACATATGTTGTGAGCCTAATCAAACTCTCAGGTTCTACACTACCACAAACAACCAATAAAAATAAATGACCAACTTGAAGACATTTGTGTGTGTCAGTGTTTGTTTCATCAATAAACTGTCAGGGAATGGATTTGGCATGGGTATGTTTGCGTGTATGAACGGTGAGCTGGCAGATGACTTCAGGGGTGCACACTTGAAGCTAACGCAGTCGTTTAAGACATTAAACGAAAAAACAAACTAAAAGGCGGGATACTGGTCAGTCATGGTACAGTGTTTAAGTGCTGCCTGCGATCTGAGACAGAGCCCTCTGTCACATCCAACCTGGACTTGAGAAGTTATTGCTGTGGTGCTTCAGACATCAGATTTTTTGTCATGATATTATCATTATTTGAATGGGTAACAACAAGCAGCCAAATCGTGACAGAGCTCAGACAGACACAGACTCAAGCTGTGTAAAACAGCAGAAGAGACAGATCCACCTCATCTTGTTCAGTCAGTCTCAAATAAAAGGAAAAAAAATCAACCAACCCACTGAACAATCATAGCCTGATCTTTGAAAAATGGTTTTAAATGGAGGCTGAGTTACTGGATTTCGGTGTTCTGGCTGCTAAAGAAACCATAGTCAATGGAGGGATACATAAGGGATAATCAACTTGCAGGTGTGCATTAAAACCATTTATAAGGCCTTCTAAACCACCCTCTGCTTCATGTCGGGTGATTCTTCACCTCCATGTCGTGCATTAAAATCATTTATTGCATACCTTTGAGCAGCCTATGCCGCTTTCATTACGGTTATTTGACAACAATATAAAAACATACACACATTTTTTGTTTAAACCCTCTGTGCAGATGTAGATGAGTCAGTCCCATCCTTCTTTTCCAGGAGTTGCATGCATTAAACGCCGCAGCTAAGCCTAATGTGCAAACTGCTCAATATACTTGCCCATGGTAAATGTACACAAAGGCTGATCGCAGCATTGTGAAAGTACGGAAATCTTGTGCTGCTGTTGGTTGCACTGATAATGATGCCATTCAATCTTCAAAAAGATACGGTAAAATAAGTTTGCAACAATTTCCACTGAGTAATGAAGCCCTTTTGAAGAAAAAAAATGCTTGTTAAATTAACCCCTTTGCGCAGAAGCCAAATCTGGCTTTTTAGGTGTTACCTGATTTAAGGCTTTATAATTCAAGATTGCAGCGTCACAGACAGAAAAACTTTGCCTCAATTGAGTCTAGACACTCGAAGCATTTAGATTCCCATCGTATTTCAGTTTATTTCTATGATTTGGTGGAGAAAAGGGACTGCAAACATAAAAAATCTTCATGAGAATTCCCCATTGAAATAGCAAAAAAAAATAATACTGACAAATGAAAAACAGCTCGGGCTTAAATCTATACATTTCTGGGATCATAAACTTCTTGACCACAAGTACAATTCATCTTGAACATTACATTCTAGATTACCCGCTTGCAATGAGCTAAATTAGACAGCTATCCAGGTGTCTCCCCAAAGTCTGAGATCAATCAAAATGGTTCACCGTCAAATCATACATTAATCATATATTTAACACAAATTAACTTTTGGGGCATGAAATTCAGCATGAACTAATGATTTTCTGGCTGAGTTTAGCATGAATTTATCAATATCAGTGCAGTTGAACATCATTGGTCACCGGTAACCTCTCCAAACACAAAACATGCCTTTTCTCCATAATGAAGTTGACAATATTGTCAATTTTTCTTCGAAGTCCCCCAAGCATTAAATAAAGTGCCGATTAAACAGCTATAACATTCACGCTGCAATGAAAAGCAAACCGCTCTCACATCCGAGCTCTTAACCTTACACCTTAAGGCTAAAATCTCACTAACTCAGTAATATCTGAATTCTGAAATACACCTTCTTTTAACAGAACAGAAATTTCACTTTCAGAAAAAATCAAACGACATAAGCCCTATATATTCAGCAGAATAGTGTATGAATGTACCGCAGGATCTACCGACGTGCATGAGCTGCATGCATTTGGAGAAACGAAAACCTCGGCATTCGATGTCTTTAAACGCGGTATAAATTCTACAGCAAAAAGCCATATTGAGCAAAATGCAACAAGAGTAGAAGTATAACCTGTTTTCTTCATTGATGCCCTCCTCCAGACACAGATACCTGTATATCCGGTAGAAGGCACCCTCCAGTACCATTTCATTCGGAATAATTCCCATTGACCGCGTCCATACAACATGTATGAAACTGAACACTTCAGGCCGGTTTCCGGTGTCTTTGATTCTTTGATATCGCATCATTTTCAGCTGCGCAACCGTGGCCAACATTTGAAGAATACAACCAACCTTACTTTTACGCTTAGCTTTGTATCTTATTCTTATTGTCTGATCGATGTATTTCAGTTATTGAGGAAAGTTTAAACACTCGGGAATTGGATAAGAAACGAGTCTATCAATACATCGTTACCGGGGAAGCTTCACGAGGGCGTGAACTATAACTGTAGAGTTACGCAGATGAATCTGAGTATATAATTGAGTGACTGGCTATCGACACCAGTACTTGGGTGAATAGAAGGGAGCGCTGAATTAGTCAATGGAGGAATATACGCATTAATCGACGGGAGGGAACTATGCATATTTTGTGTGTGATGACTGCAATTGACAGTAGAATGTGAGAGAATCAATACCATGACAGATTTTTTGCTTCACAAAACGTATTTTTTCAAACCATTTTAACCACTAATTGGAATACTGTTGGCTAACTGTAGCTAAAATGGTTGCTACAGAGTACTACGTTTTTTTCTGCCGCTTTAAAACAACTGGATCGATACTATGGGCAAGGATATTGACCAGTTTGCACATCAGGCTTAGCTGAGGAGTTTAATTCATGCAACTCCTGCTAAACAGGGATTGGAGGGAAGTTCTCCATACTCTATATCGCGTTTCAGCTCTGCCTGCTTGTGAATATTCAATAGCTGATCCAGGGGTGCCATCTCGAGGTCTAATGCTGTAACTAAGTGATTAAATTTGCATATCTATAGACATCTACATCTGCAGAAAGGGGTTAAAAAGAACTGGCTATGGAAAGCCTAACAGACCAACAAAACATTCAGTTCTTTGCTCAGAGCACTTCGAGAAAAGCTGCTTCACATACCAAAAGTTCACAAATAAGTCAACAGTTTTCTTGCAATGAAAACTGGTTTTAAAGTGAAGATTTAAAGAAATTAGTTGAAACCTTAAGCTCAAAAACCGAGTTTAAGCACCGGGCCGATGGGCCACGAGGCTCGAATAGGCTTACTTAAGCTCGAAATGCCCCTGGTACCAGGAGAAATGAATTTGCATTATAAATATAGCAAGTTTCCTCATAGTAACATCATCATGCAGCACATCCTCTTAAAGCAAAGAAACTTGGCAAGGTTCATGATGACTGTTTTTACCCTAAACAGAACACAATTCAAGCACCAAGCACGTAAATAAGCATCAAGCAAAACATTAGATATTATCAGTGCTCGCAAGCATTTCCACTGAATCTGCGCTACGCACACAAACGGTAGCCAACTACGTCAAATGAAAGAGGACAGTCCACAGAATCCAATGATATGTGCCATGTCATTTTAAACCGACACCACACACAAAGAACGGCAGGCATACATGCTACACTCTACAGAGATGAGCAAAAATTTTCTTACCTTAGCCACATTGTCATAAAAAGCTCTTTGAGGATAAATCTGAGCCTGCTACTGTTTTAGCTGGTCATGCCAATATGCTATGCACTCAAAGACCTCTGTAGAATTATCGCTTAAATGGTTTGTTTTTGTCATTTTAACTATAATTAACCGGTAAATATTCAACTGTTGTTTTCAAAGCCGGTTTATGAATGACAATGCTTGCGCCAATATACTCAGGTTCAAGCACAGCGCAGCTATACAAGTGTTAAATAGACCAGTGAATATAGTCTGTTGAGCTAGTGCCATGGATATGGAGGAGCATTTGGACCTGAGCAACTGGGGTTCAATATTCGGTTATACATTCGGCCTTTAAGAACAAAGAAAGAATTTTTTTGTATGAATAAATCATTATTCATCAGTGCATTCCCATCCCATCTACGCTATCTTCCAGGGTTACTTCGGGGATCACGTGACTTACACTACGGTTGCTGCATCCAATGCAACGCCTCTATTTCCTAATTGGTACATAAAAATGTCTTCATAAGGGTAAGAAATTCTGGTATTGCTTCTCTTGTGGGGACTTTTTGTCCTCACAGGAGTAGGTGCACACTGGCCAAATACACATGCGCACACACACCCACACACACACATATGTAAACACCACAGCAGAGTGATACTTTCACATGCATCTTTTGATTTCAGCTTCAACTGTCTTCCAAAAATAACTTTCACTTTACCGCACCCTATATCTGCCTCGCACATGCTGTCTTTTTTTGGCACAAGGATTTGGAGACAGTGATCATTTCAAATGGCTACATCCTAATTAAAGCCACACTAAAACAGCAGGGGCATCAGGTTTCCTGCTATATTTGACTTGCCAATTCATATTTCAAGACGAGTCAATATTCCACAACCAGCAATTCTGACAATGAATAAATGATAATGAATCAAAATATGGAAGGTGGCACACAGCTGCAGCCCATGTCATTTTGTAATTCAAGCATTCTCTATCCCCTTCTGTTTCTCCAACCTTAAACTAGATTTCAGGAAGTAAAAACTCAGCCCCAAGAAGTTTCTTTGCTGTGAGCACACATTGCGACTCAGTCGTTGAGGGTAGGAGGTGAGAAAATGGCTGATTACATCTTTTTGTATGTTTTACAAGACACTGGTCTATTACCTCCAGGCCATTTATCAGTAGCTGACAGAAATTCTGACCAATTTTCTCACATGTATTATAGACCGTGAAATCAAAGTCTTTTAATTAATGTACTCAGTGGCCGAGGGAGGGAACTTGAATCCTTTTTTAATGTCCGATTAATATACGCTGGAGAAAGGAAAAAAGGTGAGAACATTTTTAAGATGTGCTCAGTGCAACCCAAGGACTGCATTGAAGCAGACTCGTTTATAATTGGGAAGTCTCTTTTTTAATCATGGATTCTCAGAAAAACTGACAATTTATTGTGTAATATTAAAAGTTACACAGTTTGTAAGAGGGCCATTACAGAAATATATGGGGTCCGTAAATGGCTGACCCCATATATTTTTGTATTAGCTAATACAGCAAATACTAACAAACTGTGTAACGAATTTATCCCACCAAAGATCTTTTTTTCCCACATGCATGGCTTTTCGGCTGCTTCAGAGACACAAAGGGAGATAATCTACTGGCACTCCGTGAATGGGCTCGGAGACGTGATATGGGAATATGCTGGGTTTCCACGTGACTGCTTTTGACCAATGCCATCCAAGTATTCTTGTCTGAGGTGGGATAAGGTTTCTTATGACACTCTTTACCCCATTTTGGACAAAGGTGTGTTTTATCCATAAGCCTCGCACATACGCCTGCAGTTAAAAATCTCAGCTTTATGCCACACTACTAGAGTCACTATGCATGTGCAGGACAGGTCCCATCCATTTTGTGGTTCACCTCGACCTTCAGTTTTGACGAAATTCTGATTAATCTGAGATGGCTCTGTACCAGGCATTCGTGGAGGTCAAAATGCTTCTGGGGAGTTAGGTGGGGGGCGTGATTAGAAGGCATGCATACTCAAATGGAGGTTTTCCTCTGCATATGGTACCGCCACTGCTCGACTCTACTTATTTTTGGTAGGTTCTTGTTTTCCACGCAGCACCGTGTCTGTTCAACTGTAGGCAAGATCAACTATGGAAAGTGCTAGAATATGTTCAAAGGGCACAAACACACAAAAATTGGAACAACGGAGGATGTCGTACTCTTGGTTCTCGGAAACAATGCTAGATACTATTAATCTGGCTGCTTATCCAATTTGGCCTAATTATTTTAACACCGTATGTTGTCATATTCTATGTTTCTAGCTGGTGCCTAACTTGCATGCACGAGGCTGCTAATTGGTGGTGAGTCATTGTGCGTTTCACAATTAATCCTAGATTCCACTGGCAGAGTTATGGCTGCATTACTACCGCAACACAGCCACCGGAGCTGATAGCGGCTCCTTTAGATAATGCTCGTGATTCCACCAGCTGCACTGTGGCACGTTTCAGCGGCATCCCAGAAGCATCCTGTGCCTTTTAACCTCTATTCCGGACTGTAATTATAAGTGTGGAGTATGCGCGCAGTGCAACAGTACCCGTAGGTGCACTAGTTTTGCCCACCCTCACTCAGGAAAAATAATTCCTATTAAGGGTGTTATTTCTTGAACCACAAAGGGTGTAATTTACATCTTGTCTTGCCCTACTGGGAAATATTACGTGGGAAAAACCAGGCGTTGTTTAAAAATACGAATTGCGGAACATCGCAGTGCAATTAGGCGTAAAAATTTAACCTGTCCTGTTGCCACTCATTTTCTTGAGGCGAGTTGTTCTATATTTGCTCTACGATACATAGGTATTGAGAAGGTGGTGTGTCCGAGAAGGAGGGGGTGATATTGACAACTTATTATTAAAGAGCGAAGTTTTTTGGTTTTTTTCTTTAAATACCCTTGCTCCAAATGGTCTAAATCTAAATGTTGAATTAGATTTAAAACCTTTTTTAGGATTTTGTTTGGAGGTTCTTTTCATTTACGTAGACTAATTTGGTATTATCTTTCTTTATTTGATGATTTTGGTTTGTTTCTCTGTGTCTGATTCGCTCTTGTCAGGTGTTTTCCCTTTTGGCTGTGTGTAATTTAGATTTATTCCCAAACAAGGGACTTTGATTTAGAACTTATGTTCCTAAAATGACAGATTTCAAGTGATTGTTTCTTGTTTATGATTTAAAAAAAATATTTACCATCTTGTTTTTTGATATGCTGCAAGTACCCAATTAGTCTGTTATACTTCAATTTTAAAAGTAATTGGGGAAACCTGATTGAATGTTGTTGTTTGTCATTGTTACTTAGCGTGCATATTTATTTTAAATGAGCAAACCTGTTTCCTCATCACACAAAAAACTATGTATATTGGTGGCTGAATCACTTGTTTCTTAAACCCTAAGGAAGACTGTGGTCGAAACTTTGGTAATGTATTAAACTTATTGCATCGTGGCTATGGGTGTGCGACTGCTTTTTTTGTATAGTTTTTGTTTTTTCCGTAGTCAGCACCTCTACAATTTTTTTGTGCGCTCTTGTTCTTTCTTTTTTCAAAAACACATCTTATTGTTAACATTTTAGATTGCTTTGCTGTGAAAATTATGCTGTTCCTCTGTAATCTCTATTACAGTGCTTTGTCCAAATCAGATTTTTTTTAATCGAATCAGAATTCACTGTTCAACACAAAGATTTGACTATTCGTTAATTTTTTTCAGATAGACTATCTGGCCATCAGAAGATCCATTGGCATGATTTAAAAGATTATTTCAAATACATTAAAGACCCATTACGTAGGAATTGGTATTTTTGCGAAGATGCGCCCCACACAGCATCTAAGTGCATTGATACTGTTGTAAGTACGAGTCCCCACTTCCCCACCCCTTATGGGAAGCAGTACATGCGCATTGGTTGATAAGCTGGATTTGGAATTGGAAAAGTCGACGATAGCTAAATAACCACATCGACTGAGTGTTACATCACAGGATTTTTTTTACGCAAATATGGCTTTGCGTAGTTTTATTCATGGTGACATGGGAGATTACCATTAATATATAGTAAATGCAGAATGATTGTGTGTATGATTGTGTGCATGTATGTAATCTAATAAAATATTGTCAGTGAAATGATAAACGGTACATTGCACATTGTAATTTAAAACAAACTAGCGAAAAAAGGTTTCCAAGGTTGCACGCTTTCAAGACTTACATGGTGCAAGATCCCCAAAGACATCAAACTTTTAAAAATCTATTTGTTAGCATGCAAGCCTGAGACAGAACTGATGTTAAATGACTAACTTTCAGCATCCGAACAAAACTCTGTGAGGCAGGAACCACACCGATAAAGTTACAACCAACATTGCTATTTTTTTGTAACACTGGCAGGAATGAACATTCTGCTCGTAGATTGTCTTTGTTTTTCAGTTAGTCATGAGACTAGTTACAACGCCCTCCATAATTATTGGCACCCCTGGTTAAGATGTGTTCTTTAGCTTCTAATAAATTCAGTTTTTTTCTAAATAATACAAAACCAAATATAGAATGGAATAATATAGAATAGAGGAAAATCCAACCTTTCATTCAAGTTTGTTTATTCAGTGGGAAATAAATCTCACATTAAGAAATAATTCTTTTACATCAAATCATGTGTGCCACAATTATTAGCACCCCTGATGTTAATACTTTGTGCAATCCCCTTTTGCCAACAAAACAGCACCTAATCTTCTCCTATAATGTTTCACAAGATGGGAGAATACAGAAAGAGGGATCTTCGACCATTCCTCTTTGCACAATCTCTCTAAATCTTGGACAGATGATTTGGATATGACTAGACAGTTGCGCTCTTTCTATGTGAGAAGTAAGCAACTCATTAGAAATTTTAGTCTTTGTAGTGACAAGGTTAAAATCCAATTATTCCGTTCCTTTTGCAGCAGTATGTATGGCGCGCCGCTATGGTGCAATTATAAAAAGGCCACTTTGCGATAAATTGACTGTAGCCTACAGTAATACTTTTCGTTGCATTCTTTCCCTACCTAGTCATTGCAGTGCTAGTAGTATGTTTGTTTCTCATTCTGTGCACTCTTTTGGGGAATTGAGGAGAAAATTCACCTATGTTTTCAAAATGAGAGTTTGTACCTGCAACAATTCCCTTGTGCAATCCATTTTTAATTGCGTTTTCTTAAACTCGAGACTACGGCAGCAGTGCCAAAGCATTTTATATGTGTAATGTACACTTTAGTATTATTATTATTATTATTTTATTTTTAATCTTTTGCTGTGGTCTTTTTATATGTAAAGTGTATATGGACTGAAATGTCTGAAATAAAGATTCTACTCTATTCTATTCTATTCTATTCTAAATCATCCAGCGACCTGGGTCTTCTCCTCTGCACTCTCCTCTTCAGCTCACTCCACAGGTTTTCAATGGGGCTGATGTCTGGATACTGAGATGGCCATGGGTGGAGCTTGATTCTGTGTCTGGTGAACCTTTTCTGTGTAGATTTGGCCACATGTTTAGGGTCATTATCTTGCTGAAAGACCCAGTCATGACCCATCTTCAGTTTTTTGGCAGAGGCCACCAGATTTTGATTCAGAATGTCCTGGTATTTCAAAGCGTTCATGATGCCATGCACCCTAACAAGGTTCCCAGGGCCTCTGGAAGAGAAACAGGCCCACAGCATCACCAGTCCTCCCCCATACTTCACAGTGGGCATGAGGTGCTTTTCTGCAGACTCATCTTTTGTGTTCTGCCAGACCCACTTGGAGTGTTTGTTGCGAAAAAGCCCTATCTCATCCGATTGAAGTACATGGTCCCAGTTGAAGTCCCAGTACTGCATAGCAAACTCCAGACGTTTGCGTTTATGATTGTGAGTGAGAAAAGGTTTTCCGTGCATGCCTCCCAAACAGCTTGTTGTCATGTAGATAGCGCCTGATGGTTGTTTTGGAGACTTTATGACCCCAAGTTGCGACTATTTCTTGCGATTCTTTAACAGTGAGCTTTGGAGAACTCTATATTTCTCTTACCATCCTCCTCATTGTGCGTGATGGCAAAATAACCTTGTGTCCTCGTCCAGGCTTGTTTACCACTGTTCCAGCTGTTGTAAATTTCTTAATGATTCCTCTGACAGTAGATATGGGCAGGTGCAGGCGAGTGGCTATTTTCTTGTAGCCAGTGTCTGACTTGTGAAGGTCAACACACATCTGCCTTTCATGAATGGTTTGTCCTTTGTATTCCCATGTTGAAGAGTGGATGTTGAAGAGAAATGGCCTCTGTGTCACGTCATATTTATATCTCAAGGAAGCAGGAAGTGATGATTTACTAATTAAATGTTCCTAGATACTTTGATCAACTTTGTAAACTACTGTAGAAATGACAGAAATACTTCAATTACATTTAATTCCTAGGAATTGTTATGGGTGCCAATAATTGCGGAACAGGTGATTTTATGAAAAATAATTATTTCTTAGTCAGGGATTTTTTTCCCCATAAAATTCACTGGAGTTGAAGGTTACATTTTTTCAACAATTTTCAGTGTGAGAGTATGCTACTGCAGTAAAAATTGAATTTATTTTAAGACTTTTAACACATCTTAACCATGGGTGCCAATAATTATGGAGGGCGCTGTATGTCACTAAAGGCTATAACATATAAGAATACTGGGGCATGCTAATGGACACAGAACAGCTTGTCAATAAAATTAAACTCGCAAAACTTATATTCCCTTGGCAGAAAGGCTATTCAGCAAGCGAATAAATCCCTATCAAAATGAGATTACTGCATTATGATTTCAAAAAAATAAAAAATGATGATGGGCGCTCCCTTAGAGATAGGGTGAGGAGCTCTTTCACCCAGTAGGAGCTCAGAGCAGAGCCGCTGCTCCTCCACGTTGAGAGGAGCTAGCTGGGGAGGCTTGGGCATCTATATCGAATTTGCCCTGGACGCCTTCCTGGGAAGGTGTTCCGGGCATGCCCTACCGGGAGGAGGCCCCGGGGAAGACTGAGGACATGCTGGAGGGACTATGTCGCTCGGCTGGCCTGGGAATGCCTTGAGATACCCCCGAAAGAACTGGAGGAAGTGGCCAGGGAGAGGGAAGTCTGGGCATCATTGCATCCCCTGCAACCCGGCTCCAGATAAGCGGACAAAGATGGATGAATGGATGCATTATCTGGAGATATCCATCCGTGACCTGACCCATGAGAGGAGATATTCCTCAAAAAATCAACGGACACTAAACGCAACACAGCTGTTTTACAGGTACTCATTTTGTGTTGCAACAGGTTGAACAGGTGATGAAAACTAACTTTGATCAATACTGCCATCAATACTACTGGGATTGCCGGAGTGGAGGCTGCCTCACCTGGGCGATTTGGCAATGCGGCCGAGAGGAGATCCCAACTCCGAGCGCGTGCAGCAAAAACATTGGAGGTCCATCAAACACAAATTTTTATTTGCTCTCAATAAACAAAGGTGACAATCACTCTACCCTGCTTACGGACTACAAAATTTGTGCATCATCATGCAGTCCATCCATTCTGTCACCGGAACGAACTATATCCAAGCTGTTATCGGATCAATCTGTATGCGCAGCAAAAAAGGTTGTAAACTTATCGAACTCCACAACAGATAAAATGATGCGCACTGTAAAAAATACGATTGTAAAATTTGTGAATTCCGTGCCAGTCAGATCGATGCACACTGTAAATAGCTATATTTAAAGCCTTTATATTTCTATCTCCAAAAATAGGAAATTTAACCTATTTCAGACTATTAACCATTCAAGAATTATCTGGGACTCCAAACTTAAGCCAAAAGGGCACTTGAGTGTGAGAAATTATAAATCTATGAGTGATCAAATTCATCAGCTTTTATTGGACTCCAAATTAGATTTCCTATGATTATCTGAGACGTGGCTTAATGAAAATTCCCTATCATCTACATGATATGTCCCTGGTTATAATACTTTCAGAAAAGAGAGGTTTGGCTCAAAGGGTGGTGGAGTCCTAGGCCCGTATTCAGAAACGACACTCACACTAATTGAGTGCGAGTGAGTACTAAAACTTATATCCTGACACTAACTGAGTCAGAGGTTGTCCTAACCCTCATTTGCTTTCAGAGAGCTCACTCGCACTGAAAATAGCGTCTCTTTCTGAGTGAAGGTTGAGTGCAGGGAACACCTCCCTTGAGCCGCACTAACTTGTGCCGGTATTTCGTTGTCATGGCTTTTAGGTCGTTACAAACATTAGAAACTTTGAATCATACACAGCCACGTGCTCGACGCAATTGCAAATATGCAACTTTTATCTCTATTAATCATAACGATGCCGTAATTTACTAACTGACCACCTGGTTTCAGTGTTTACAAACTGCACTGTGGTGAACTCGAGGTTACATTAGTGTACCCACCAGTAGCTACTGGTGTACTGGCAATAAGTGGAAGCTCAAAACCATCCCTTAAAAATAATGATTGAAAAAAGGTCATTTCCAATCATTTAGTAAAATTTTATTTACTTGAACTCCAAAAATCCAAAGGATTATCATGTGTCGCCAGTTCTACTTGTTAAGTTAGATGAGCTCTGATAATTATTGCCCTATTTTCAATTCATTTAAATTACCATTGCAGAAACTCCGAAAACTCTCAACATTATCAGGTGTGGCCAGTTTTCATTAATGACGCATATCTGTCAACTCTCACGCATTCGGATTTCTTGCGCTTTTCTTTACTGATGGGTTGGTAAATTCTGCGCTCAGCTGGCTCATGGAGCGCGTGTGGATTGGTCTGCGAGGCTCATGTAGCTTTAAGTCACGAGAATCCATTCTTTTCTTCATTCTTAATTGCTGAATGTTGAAGGAAATGTCTGGCACATGTCACAGCTTGTTGCTTAATGAGCCTCGCGGGCTGTCACACCTTTCGTGAGCCACTCAACCACAGAATTTATAAAGACATGCTGATATTTTATGCTGTCATTTGTGTGCGAAAGAAACGTCTCAATTTTGTGGGGTCATTCCATATCAAATAACCCAAAAAAAATCAAAATTGTCACCCCACCCCCTCAGATTTTGCTCATATTTGGTTTCTCGGGTGATTTTTGCTGGCAAAGCTGAAATTCCAAATATTAGCTCAATCCAACCAGCGGTTCCTGGAATGTTATCTAAGTTCTTTTGTAAATAACATATTTGCTCATGTGATCTGAAAGTCATTGCATTTAGATTTTTGACTTCGTCCCAACTATTTCGGAATTGGCGTTGTAGTTTAATGAATTCTGGAACATTCCCAAAGTTGAGGAGAGTATTGGGTGGGATTGCGGATAGGAGATCGGGGCGGGTGTGGTGTGGGACTTGGTCTGTGATTGTGCGGACTTTGGGCGCCCCCCAGGTGGCGAGACTCAGGATGGGGCTCGCATCTCTTGTCGGAGTCCGTTTGGCTCCCAAGCCCCCTGGGGTCCCAGGTGGTGGCTGTTTCTTGCTTCCTTCTTGGAGAGGGGAAGCGTGGGAGGGACGTAGAAATGAGACGAGCGGGGATTATGGGAATGTAGGAGGTATATATTGGCGTGAGGACGAATAGGAAGGCGCATTGGGAGTGGCCCTGTTCATTAACCTACATTATCGGGAACTCCCTTAAATATGGAAGAACTCTTCTGAGTTTCATTGATAGGAACAAGCAACCAGGACTTTTTCTTGGTCTACAGGATTAGGACCACATTCTTGTTAATCACATTTCAGTCTGTTCACCGAACCATTTTATTAGGAACATCTCCCAAACCTTCTGCAGTCATTGGGATTGGGATTGGGATTGTGCTCCTGCTAAAGTATTCGGTTCTACCGCCCGACAGTTCTGCTCTGGCAAGTGTTCTCCACCTGGCTACAGCCTCAGGATGCCTCTGGCCCTCTGCTGACATGCCCCACACTCAAGCCTATTACCATCTCAACTGAATTGTGCCATTTTAATCTGGGTTCCATGCGTCAAAGTCATTCCAGTATTACTATTGAGAAACCTCACTATTGAATTGTACTCCATCTCTGCATCTGGTTCCTTGTCTGGATCACAACAAAATGGTGTCTCCTTTGTCATTTCCTTCTCAAGCAATTATGTATTCATGGATTGAAACCACAATAAATGAATAAATAAAAATGAACAAATCAATTGTCGTTAAATTAATTGGAAAGAACGGCCATGAAGTGGGTGGCACTGTTGTTTTACAGCATGAGGATGGAATCTGGTTTGAGTCTGGCTAAGGGCCTTTCTCTGTATGGCCTGCCCGCATTGCCAGAGGTCGCCAGGGTCGCGTGATTACATTGCGTCCTCTAGTGTGCAGTCAAATGCCTCACCAAGCTCTGGCAGTCCTTCTCTGAGTGTCAAAATCAAAGTCCTGTTGATACTCCTCAGAAGAGACAAGGAGCAGGGAACCATTCATGATCAACAGCACAAACAAACAAATTCGTAAATTAAAGACATCATAACTTAATGACTAGGACATTTCTTTAGAAAGCTTCAAAGGAACACATCTCTGAAGCATTACAGCCACCTTTTAATTTCCTGTGAGCATTCTCCCAAAGACAGGGGTCTGGCTAATTGGGAGCTCGGCATTTCCCGTGGGTAAGAGTAAATACCTTATAATCCCCATGATGGTTTGGCAAACAGTCTGGGGTAGATTCCTGCCTTTGGCAGATAAATGAATACATGATTTAATAATAAAAATTTTAATTTCAAGAACCCAGAATAGTAGTAACAAGACTCGATGGCACATTTTATGGGAGGTACTGTCGTGATTGGAGAGGCACAAGGCTTGCCTGCAGAGCCTTATCTATTACAACCCACAGAATGCGATTGGACGTATGCCACCACTCTCACTATTAGAGGTAGATATCTTTAGGTAGGCCTAAAGCCTTTATGTGTCTACGTTATTGTTTCACAATTTAAAGGGATATTTTCAATAAGATAGCATACATAATGGGGAAGACGTTAAATATGTTGCATGCGCTTGAAGAGCACTTATGTGATGGAAACAAGGAAATCGCAACAATGCACTTCCTCTGGGCAAGGAAGAGAAATGGGGGAGGGGAAGCATCAAGAGTAATGAAGTTTTGGGGCCTTGCATGTGGCAGATCATGAATAATTAATCAGGAACGTGACATTCGCCATCGAGGGGGTGTGAATAATTTAGAGAGGCAATGAGGGGTACCATTCGCGGGACGTGACACAGTTTCCCAGCATAGACAGAGTGATGGGGACGGTGAGTGCAGGGTAGAGGCGGCAGCTGGCGGTCTTCCAGAGGTTTAGATTTCACCCGAGGGGGAGGCAATCATGATGAAGGCCTTGCAAAATGTCTGCCTTCACAAGCATTTTAGTCTTGTAAAGAGGCAAATAGGAAATACCTCATTTTAATAATGTTTAGCTTTGTTTTCGTGTAACTTAGCAAGAGAAATCTTCCTCCCAAATTGGATGACATTGAATTAGCCCAAGCTTCTTGCTTCAGGAAATATTTGTGTTGCATTTTGCAAAAATGGAATAAAAAGTAGACTGAATTTCTCAATAGAAAATTAAAACTTGTTGACTTTGACTTTTTTGGTTTTGCAGGGAGATCTCGAAGCTGGGGAGGAGGACAATGGGGTTGTTCACGTGGTCCAGATTTTGCTCGCGATGGAAGCTTTCTTTCAGAAAACATTTCAAAATGTACCCAGAGGGCAAAATATTATTCATTTTGGGAACTCAGAAGTGTCACCTCTGTTCCTAAGTTTCATATGAATCTATTGCTCTCCCACTGTCTTTGTGTATCCCTTCTGATTAAACTGAATCATTATCTTCCTTCCCCATGCCCTCTCCATATCAACGTTTCGTGTTATTCGTCTCTGTGCACGTGTTCCTCAGTTCACAGCTCTTTGCCAGATTGTGCTTACCGTTGTTTTATTGCTCTTTGATTTTCCTGTGTCTGGTTCCTATGCACTTGCTCCTCCTCTACTTTCTCTTCATTCAGGCTCCCAGTTTCCTTTGTCTGCCTGCTTCAGTCTTCACCATGAAACTGCTTACTAACTCCATTCCCTCAAATTGATGTCCTGCTTCTGACCTTTACTCTCCTAATTGGCAACATTCTGCCAAAGCTCCAGCTCACTGACTGTGATCTGACTTTCCCGTATTGCCCTCTTTGTTGTGTTCTAGCTCTGGACTATTGACTTTGAGCCAAGTTATTTTCACTTCTGGTTCCGCTATTGAATCTCCCTGTCAGGGCCATCTGATAAAAAATATTGTGCGACAGCTGGTAAAATTTTGGGAACACAGCACCCTGCTTCAGTGACAAGTATGACGACCTTTGTGGGTAGATTTATCGGGTAACTTCAGCTCTGGAAAATGTCTAACTGAAAATATTCCCTGTTTGTCAATGTTGTCAGGGTCATTCACACCTGCCACTGCATCAAAAAAAAAAAAAACAATACCTGGAGTTTTCCTGGTGGGCCACTGGGTCAGTGGGCCGGTCCGGTCGGCAAAAAAGACCCCCCACAGTTACTTGGACGGCCCACAGCTTAGTGACCAGCGGCCCATAAGGAAATGCGCATATGCACTTGTGAGTTAGCATTCTTCATTATTGCGTAGTTGACATAGTCGCAACAGCAATTACTCAAATAACTATGGCCCATATAGTTGTGTCAAACCTTCAGCTCCATCGCTGTTTCGCTAGTTTGTTCATTTGACGTCAACAGTCTAAATACGCGTTTAGACGATGAGATTAGATGAAAATGTCAGTAAAGCAATGGAGAGGCAGAAAAGCTTTGAGAATAAAGTAAGCAGACAATGGAGGCTAAGGCTTTCAAATGCAAAAAAAAATTGACCAGCTGTTTGGCCATGATGATCCTCATGTATCAAGCATTTTTCCTTTCGAGGGGGACACTGATGTGGTGAGACTGGCGTTAATTGTTAATTATTAGACTATCGCAGTATGAGTGTGGTTAAAATTAGCTTGAGCTCACATAACGACCCCAGTGATGGACTAGTTACTAGCCTACTATTTGATGCATATTGATTTGTTGTTTTACGGTGCCAAATGAAATTTGTACTGGAATACAGGAAGACTTTCCAAATTTTCCATTCCAAAACCCCGTCTCGATGTCCAGAATCACCTGTCATTAAACTTGCAACCAGCGAGTACTGCGGTTCAGAAGCTAGTGAGCTACTCTATGCTTTTAGTGCCTGTAAGTAAGATACAGTGCAGTGAAAAAGTATTTGCCTCCCTTCCTGATTTTTTTTTTTCCATATTTGTCACACTTAAATGTTACAGATCATCATACAAATTTTAATATTAGACAAAGATAGTCCGAGTAAACACAAAATGCAGTTTTTAAATAATGATTTAATTTATTGAGGGAAAAAGCTTTTGAAACCTACCTGGCCCTCTGTGAAAAAGTACTTGCCCCCTCAACCTAATAATTGGTTGTGCCACTCTTGGTGACAACAACAGCAATTAAACGTTTGTGATAACTGGCAAATTACTCTCTGTGGAGGAATTTTGGCACACTCTTCTTTGCAGAATTGTTTTAATTCATCCACATTGGATGGTTTTCGAGCATGAATTCAAGGTTTAAGGTCATGCCACAGCATCTCAATTGGATTTATATCCGGCCTTTGACTAGGCCACTCCAAAACCTTCATTTTGTTTTTTTAAGCCATTCAGAGATAGACTTGCTGGTATGTTTTGGATAATTGTCCTGCTGCATAACCTAAGCGCGCTTGTGCTTGAGGTCACAAACTGATGGTGGGACATTCTCCTTCAGAATTTTCTGGTAGAGAGCAGAATTCATGTTTCATCAATTACAACAAGTCATCCAGGACCTGAAGCAGCAAAGCAGCCCCAGACCATCACACTACATCCACCATGTTTGACTGTCTGTATTTTGTGCTTTTTATGACTTGCTGTGTTAGTTTTACGCCACATGTAATGGAACGCATAACTTCCAAAAACTTCAACTTTTATCTCGTCAGTGCACAGAATATTTTCCCAAAAGACTTATTGATCATCAAGAGGATTTTTGGAAAATGTGAGACAAGCCTTTTGTTCTTTTTGGTCAGCAGTTGTTTTCATTTTGGAACTCTCCCATGGATGCCATTTTTGCCCAGTCTCTTTCTTATTGTTGAACACTGACTGTAACTGAGGCAAGTGAGGCCTTCAGGTCTTTAGATGTTGTTCTGGGTTCATTTGTGACCTCCTGGATGAGTTGTCGATGCGCTCTTGAAGTAATTTTAGTTGGCCGGCCACTCCTGGGAAGGTTCACCACTGTTCCAAGTTTTCTCCATTTGTGGATAATGGCTCTCACTGAGGTTCACTTGAGTCCCAAAGCCTTAGAAATGGCTTTTTAACCCTTTCCAGGCTGATAGATGTCAATGACTTTTTTCCTCATCTGTTCTTTAATTTCTTTGAGGCATGATTTGCTGCTTTTTTGGATCTTTTAGCCTACTTCACTTTGTCAGACAGGTTCTATTTAAGGGATTTCTTGATTCAACAGGTCTGACAGTAATCAGGCCTGGGTGTGACTGGTGAAATTGAACTAAAAAATGTGGTTAATCGCATTTACAGTAATTCATGATTTAACAAAGAGGAGCAATTACTTTTTTTTACATAGGGCCTGGTAGGTTTGGGTAGCTTTTTACCCTTCAAAAATTATAACAACATTTAAAAAATGCATTTTGTATTTTTTCAGATTTTCTTTGTCTAAGATTAAAATTTTTCTGATGATTTGAAACATTTAAGTGTGACAAATATACCAACAAAAAAAAGAAATCAGGAAGGGGGCATATACTTTTTCACATGCACTGTATGTAATGTTGTTTTTAAAAAAGACTAAAAAAATTTTGCATGGCCCCAAAGTCACATTTCTTTTTCACACCCATTTTTGTGAATATAATAATAATAATAATAATAATAATAATAAAAATATTTCTGTATAAATTCATTTGCTTATATGTTGACTATGTTATTTTTTCAATGTAGGACAGCATCATTGTATTACATTTTTTTCAGGACATCGTTCAGATAAATAGGATTGTTTGGTTTTGGACATCACTCACCCAGCCCTTGCCTACAGAAGAGTAAATTCACTCACATGTACATAAGTTCAACTTAAAGCTGACTCGGTTTATGAGTTACTTTTACAACACTAGGTGTGTTTTGGAAGCATTCAAGCCTCATCTTTTTGAAAAAAGACCATCTCAGCATTTTACTTACTTTTTACAAGCTTTTGAGGATGGGAACTTTTACTAAACCTGGTTTAGGTACTTGGGGGGGGGCATCTGCTAACATCATACACGTATTTCGCCACTGGGTTTGTTTGTTAGATATACACAACAATATCAATATTTTATGGGAAATATGGTTCAATATGATGTTAAAATGCATACTTTTTTGTGAAATAAGGTGAAATCTTTTTGGCCAGCCACTACCCCCTCATCCCTGTCCTCTGGAGAGTGGGCCGGTCAGCTGTTCATTCCCAGGCCACTTTTTTGCCCCTGTCCTCTCATGTGTGGTCAAATGCCTCAAAAGGCAACTCCAGTCTTTAAGTGTCAAGTCCAGCTGACATTGTTCCAAAGAGATCAGGAACAAGGAATCATCTATGAACAATGAAATGAAAGTCAATATAACTCAGTAACTAGGGCCTACACCCAGCGTTTAGTAGCGCAAAGCATGATGCAAGTTGTCATTATCCTATCCAGTGTCCAGTTTGCATTTAAAGCAAATGTAATTGCTCCAAACTTAGCACCCATGGGAATGCTGGTCTTAATATGAGGGGCGGTCAGGCGCATTGATGGCACGTTGATATCTTAAGGCAGCACAATTGGCTTTGCACTGCGGGGAAATAAATTGTTACGGTGCTGCCGGGTTGGGATATTAAAAAAATAGTTGCTTTGTTTGTTACTCAAGCGCCTCCTGTTGGCCAGCCGGGTGCTCATCAGAAAGATTCTAAGCTTGCTCCAGTCGGGTGTCCTCCTCCCTCGTTCTAAGCTTTAAGTGTAACGAAGCGGTGGTTGACAGGCGCATGCTTCGAAGAAGAGCCTGAACTATCTTCGCTCTCCCGAGATGGCAACATGGGATTGCATAAGAGCAAGCTTGTTCATAGTTCTCTAATCTGGCATTCCAGATTCAGGTGAGATTGGAGATGCCAAATTTAAAAAAACAGATAAATAAAATTGTGCCACAGGACTCAAAGGAATTCTGAAAAATCGCGGCAACCCTTTAATTTCATGGTTCATTGGACATTGGTCTTGAACCTAGCATGTTGATCAAGTTGGAGTGACACTGGTCCCAATGAAGGGGCGTGAGAGATAGAGTCTGACAGAAAACAGATTGCACCATATTGATAAGTTGCAATTCCTGAAGCAGAAGCACTATAACTGAACAGCTGGTAAGTGGTTTATCTTTTTCATTAACACTCACAACATTTCCAATTAGAACAAATCCCAGCCATGCATAAAAATGCCTTCCCTAAGAAGGTGTAAGCTGTTCACTGCATTCATCTTAACACAATCATTCTCCAGTCTGTATTGACAATGGACAGGGTAAGATGTTTAAATGAAAACATCTTCTCAAGCAAAGGAGTGTCTTATTGAAAGTAAAATTAAGCTTCATGGATTTCTTAGTGTATTTGCTATGATTAACTCAGTAACTTGAAATTTAGAAATATGCATTTTTTTTATTCTGCTAGCCTACTACTGCTGAACCAATGCCATTATCCATGTCGACAGATGGCTTTTTGTTTGAATATGTATTTAAAAGAAAAAAAAAATGTGTACCTCACCAGAACGATTTAGACTATCTGTTGCCCATTTTGCCTTCAGTAATAAGACTTTCATGAATTTTTGAAAGCATGTCAACTGAAATGAAGCAGGTCTGAATCTTCTTTTCAAATCAGGAGTGCACATGGAATTTCAAACACTGGGGCAACTTTATCACTGGAAATCTGTATATTTTGTAGAATGTACAGCCGTGGGGGCTGTTGAACATAAAATCGGTGACGCACAGAACATCCCTTGAAAATTATAAATGGTCTTTACCTGTTTTCAATCATTTACAACCCCTTTTCCAAAAAGTTTGGGATGCCATGTAAAATGTAAATAAAAACAGAATGCAACAAGGCAATCAGAGATAGCAGACCTGGCCCCAGCCACAGGCTGACTGACAGACTGACGGAAACACACACACACACACACACACACACACAGACATGATCATTGCTTAACCTGGCCCCCTAGGGGAGGGGCCAGGTAATTATGTACAAATCTCATAAACCTATATTTCATTCACACTAAAACATAAACAACATATCAGATGTTGAAAGTGAGACGTTTCACCATTTCATAAAAAATATTAGCTCATTTTGAATTTGTTGGCAGTTTTTGAAGTGCTGTGAACACAAGATCACCAAGTTGGCTTACGCAATTTTTGAGGTCATGAATTTCCAAAGAACAATTAAGTGCGCCACTTTATGATGAAGAAAATGTGATTGTTATTTTTACACCAAAGCTCCCAAGCCTTTCTATCAGTCTCCAAGACTGAGACTGTGCTCTTGTAAATCCATTGTTCCTGCCTGTCCCTCTTAAGTCAGTGTATTAGGAACACCTCTCAAGCATTCACTGGTCTTTAGGATTGGGACTACGTTCCTGCTAAACCCTTCCCTTCTACTATCAAGCAGTCCTGCTTCTGCCAGGACGATTCACCTCCTGGCTTCTGCCCCAGGATGGCTACTGGCTAGGCATGGACATGCCCTCTCCTCCCCAGTCATTACCAATTTATTTGGACTGCGCCTTAACACTTCTGGGCGATGGAATCCCTGCAAGGGAATAACATTTATTGAAATGCAATCTTGCATCAAAATGACATGTTTTCTTCTCTGCGTAACCTTATTGAGGAAAACTGGCCACACCTGATAATGTTGAGAGTTTTTGCAGTTTCCGTAATGTTTAGGTTATTGAATGACTGAAAACAGGTCAAGATCAATCATTATTTTCGAGGAATTTTCCATGCAATTTTCAGCTGACCAACTGCCCCTGATTTACAGACATTTCATAGACCAGAGATTATAGCTTTAGAAAGATGAACTGCACTTGAGGAGCAAAGTGTAAGAAATTTTTGTTTGAAATATGAAAATAAGTCTAAACAGACGAACACAGTTAATGCGTGGCATTACAAGACTTCACAAAGATTTTTACTGAAGCCCTGATTTATACACACCACTACTATCGCTCAGTGGGCATGAACAACAGATGCAAGTAACAATTGAATAATGGGAGAAGTGCGGTCCAGGTGTTAGTAGACCGTTGGGCTGGACTGCTGAAGGCGTGGCCTCACATAAGGGGGAAGCCACGTACACGTAACAGTAGATGGCAAAAGAATGTATACACAATGACATCAGAAAAGTATGACTGTAGGATTACTAGGCTTTGCATGGTGAGGCCTCTGTTGCATGCGGATATTAAAAGCTGCTGTGGCACGCAAAACCAAGCTGATACAGCTGGTCTGCTTTAATCAGAGATGTTACCACTGCAACTGATTTTAGCCGGATGATTTCAAAGGCTTTACTGATTGAAATTCGCATTGCTAGCGAACCATTCCAGGTTAATATTGGAAAAAAGAAATTGGAGATCCAACAGCTCCACTGGGTACTCTTCGGCTTTGTTAAAATTGATAACTTAATAAAAATAATATTTTAACAACATTCTTGCAAACATTATGAAAATGAAAAGACAATATACTTTATGGCATGTCAAGTAATTAATCTATTAGATCTTTAATGGAGATAGCAGTATCAATACAACAATTACCTTCACTTTGTGGAACAAAATAAAAAAAAAAATATGTGGCTGAGTTGAACCAGGCATAAGTAATGCTTTTTCTGTAAGTGTGTTTCTCTGTCAGATAGACCCCACTTTACTGCTGTCAAGGAGAGACAGCACTTAACAACTGCTGCATCAAGCAGAATAAATGAATAATTTAATCATAATTTCATTGTTTAAGTACATGTACATGGTCTGCTAAAAGTTAGGTCATCCATATCTGCAAGAAAGAACACAAAACAATTCACTTATGGGTGGTATCAGCAATAATTTTATAATCATTTATTCCTCTCTGATTCTGGACTCTGCCAGTCATTACATAAATGTATTGTCTAATGCATAGCACTAGTATCTATGTCCCCTCAGGACTCTGTTAGCTCAGAAAATAAATGTTTTTTTTTATTTTGGACCCCTGTTTGGTCCAAAGATTTAAGCATGTAGTGAATGGCTCAACCAGGAAGAGGCCCTGTGGACTTCTCTATCACTCTGCTTGTATATTTTTTTTTTCAATAATCGAGTATTGGTTGCAATGAAGATGGAACTTCAACTATTAAAGGTTCCTTTGCTGTTTTTTGACAAGATGTACAACCCCAATTCTGAAATAGTTGGAACATTGGAAATTGTCAATAAAATCAAAACGCAATGACTTTCAAATCCCACCAGCCAGTATTTTATTCACAATAGAATAGACTTCAACTGGGACAAATCATTTTCTAAGAAAGGAGGAACAAGTCTGATGTTTTTAACCACATCAAAATGATCAGAAAGTCCAACAAAAGATTTTTAAAAGTACCTGCTTCTATTTTCTTCATTTCCAATTCGTACTGCAAGAGCATCCTTCTTTCTTCTAGTTCTCTTTCCTTCTCCTTCTCCAACCTTCTTTCATTCAGTTTTCTCGCCAATCTTCTGTCTTCCAGTTCTCTTTCCTTCTTCAACCTTCTTTCTTCCAGCTCTAGTTGTTTTTGGCATAGCTGAATCTCAAGTCTTTGTATCTCAGTTGCAGGCACTTCCACATCTTTAATCAATTCTTCTGCTTCTTCCCCGAAGATATCTTCATCGATGAAATGTTGCACTAAAATGTTGAATATTTCTTGTTTCCTCATTGATGACTTCACATCAGATAATCCAAGGGTTGAGGCTATTTTCAGCAAGTCCTTCTTTGCCAGCACAATTGATTCCTGGGTTGGAGTTTTCAAAAAATTTTCAACATCAAAAGTCATGAGTGCTGGTTTCTCAAATAGTCACAAGATTTAAAATAATAATTCAGCTTTGGTGAATCCAATCATTGATCCAATGAATGATTTATCTCAGTGGAACCTCCAATTTCTTATGACCTGAAAAATCACAACAAAGAAAACCAGCAATGACAACTTAAACAAATTTATTCTTCGCGGAAGAAAAAAAAAAAAACTTCTCCAAATAATTCACTGTTCAATCTTTTAATAACACTGAAATGCCACTAATTAACTCTGTTTCCAAAACAAAAACTCTGCTTAGCTCTGCTCTGACTAAAATCACAGCATTTATATAGACCAGCAACATTCTGGAAAAATCTGCAGGATTCCTGGGTAATACCACCCCCTCCAGGCAAGAAGATGCCAGGAGCTTCTCGAAAACACAAGTCTATTTCAAATGATATTACATCAGATCATGTTTTGCTACAGACACACGACCAGAGGGTGCTGGTGAGCAAAATAAATAGCTGACCAGCAAGGCAGCAAAAACAGCATGTAACAAATGTCCATTGACAAATGAAATATAATGCTGTACATAAAATATTAATACATAACAATGTTCCTGGCAGCACAACTAAAACTGCTAAAAATAGCTTTCATGCAGCTTGCTATTCTGTAGGTGTCTTCTGTAAGCTGCTATGTTTCTCTCACTGGGAAATTACTTCTGAGAGGGGGACACTTGTTCCTAATTCTCAGTCGGGGTTGGGGGGTGGGGGATAAAAGGGAGAGGGCTGAGAGGGAGTGGAGAGGGGACGTGGAAATGAACTCCTTTATGGCTGGTCAAACAGGAGTTAGCACAAATGAATAAAATCACTGACTGCCCCTTTAAAATCAACTACAGCACATTTTTTAATAAAGCAAGGAGTAAATCAGCTTGGAGCTTACGCAACAACTTGGACTTTACAGAGGAGCTAATATAGTTCTCCATATTTAATTATGAATGAGCTAGATTTTTATCTGTCTTTTTTTTTTTTTTTTAAATAAATTTGGCATCTCCGATCCCACCCGAATCTGGAATGCCCAATTAGCAAACTATGTACAAGCTTGCTCGTATGTCACCCCATGTTGCCATCTCGGGAGAGCAAGACCGTTTGCGGCGCTCCTCTGAAGCATGCACCTGTCAGCCGCTGCCTCCATTTACAGACATAGCTCAAGACTTTGTAAGTTCAGAACACGGACAAAGAACATCCGAGAATGAACAAACTTAGGATTTTACTGATGAGTGCCCAGCTGGCCAACAAGGGGCGCTTGTGCAACAAACAATGCTGCAATTTAACTATCCCTATCCAGCAATCCTTCCCAATTTATTTCCCTGCTGCGCGAAGCGGATTGTACAGTGCTCTGAAAAGGCTACCAACCGCTGCGGGCTGGTACAACTGGCGTTTGAACCCAGGTTGTGGTGGTCACTACTGCTCTGCAATGTGGCACCTTAACCGAGTGAGCTAATTTTCATTTATTCTTTAATGACACTTTCAGGACTTTTTACAGCTATTGTGCTTGCCATCATACGCTTCTAAAGACATGGAGGAATCAAATGACATCCTATCCACTCAACTATTCATATCTCTGGGCAATTTTAGAGTCTACAGTCAGACTACTGTGGAAACATGGGAAGGACACAAAACCTCCATACAGAAAGGCCCCAGGCCAGATTCAAACCTGCAACCTTCTTGCCATGAGGCAAGAGAACCACTCACTGTGCCACCATGCCATCCTTAATGAGGTATTGGGTGTGGGGGGAGGGTCTTAGACTCATCAAAGCAAGCTACCCTGTTGTCTTTTCCTGCAGTAGAACTGAGACCTTTTTGAAAGTGAATTGAAGACCTGTGTGCAAGAAGTACCTAAGTCACAAAATAATATTTTTGAGATATTGGGGGTCAAAGTTTTCAAAACATGTTGCAGACTATGACAACGGACAATGGAAACACACCAGTACACAAGACTTGAGAGCTTCTTTGTAGAAATGTTTTGTATCAGATGATGCTCTGGTGATTGTGGCTTTTATTACTGGTGTCAGCTCATTTTTTGCTAAATGTGACTTCAGTATTTCTTACACACAAGTCTTCAATTTAGCTGGTGGAGAATGTCTCAGATTCTCAACATAACCATATGAACAAGAAGTACATGCTACGTACTATATCTTCAATTTGTTGGACAAATGTCACAAAACTAAATAATAAATTAATTAAGAGAGGTGTTCATGGACAAGTTAAGTTATTACACTCATAAAATTGCAAAAGCAACCAGTCTGTAGTTACACGCCCAATTCTATCTGCTCTCATAAAGGACGACAAATTACGATTGAGAAATGGGACCTGAAAGTGTATGCCACGTGATAGCAATGCTCTCTGTTGACAGGATCATAAGTCTGAGCTTACAATACAGTCAGGTCGTGCTCTGCTTGACTTTGCCACTGTCTGAGGATGATTCAGCATTCCTAGTGTTATTTATAGGTGCATAAGTCTACCTATCCTCGCCCCTCAAATATGCACCAGTCACTTGGGTCCTGTAAATCTGGAGCGAAATTCAAAAACGCTTGGCGAAAGCCTGTGTGATTAACGTCTGCGCAGATCGGGGAGCACAAACAGGAGAAGTCTCAGAGCACATAAATTGGTGTTGTGGGAAAGTGACAGGAGCTCCAGGACTCATAAGGAGAGGGACGGCGCTGAAGATCACAATGTATTTCAGGCTTCAGCATACATCAACATTGAAAGAGTGGGCAAAACCTCCAACTCTTGGTTTCTAAACTACTGCTCAGTTGCGTAGAGGAGGCCCCTTTTCATCCAGTAGTTGCATTTTCCCTGTGTTTACCTCAGTCACATCCATATTATCCATTTCCCTAGGGGACATGAATAGATATCCTATTATCTTTCCGGGAGTTCACAGCATTATCTGACTCTAACCAGACTTCAGAAAGCAGACACGGAAATGACAATACAAACCACAATGCAGATATATTCTTTAATTTGCTATCTTCTTTTTAAATTTCCCCAATTATGCTGTACACAGCATACTGTGGGTTGTCACAGAGGCTAAATTGCCTACAAGGGTGAGATCCAAGCCCTCAAATGTTCTCATATCTTTCAGATTCTGCTCTGTAAGGAGGGAGAACAGGTTTACTTATTCTTTCGCTCACAACCATAAACATTCCTGCCTCTATTTGTTTTACATGGTAGTATGAGTGAATGTACAAAAGTAGAATATATATATTAAACCAACCATTTCCAAACGAAGCACCGTTTTAATAGCCAATACATTTAATTTCAGATGTTGCTGTTGGACCTAAATGTATTTTAGTGCAAACACTGCCTCACGAATGAACAATAATTCAGATAATGTGAATCAACAAATTTGTTTCCAAATGTTACCGAATTGGCCAAATTGAGGTTCATTAATGGATGGGCAATATGTGGGCTGTCACAGTCTTAGGTGGAATTATTGCTTTGCATGTTTGTACATTAGGCACCATGGGGTTCTATAAGTACAGTTGTTATGTTTGGATATACTATGAAATGTGTAGCCTATGTAAATGCACCTGGTTGCATATGGGCGTGTTGACCTGAAAAGCAACATCAGCCACATTGCAGAGAGTAAATGCGGTCACTACAACTCCATATGTTGGCTTCCTTTAGAAACTTTCTCCATTATAAATGTGCTGTCAATAAATAGAAAATTTGTACTTGAGTAGACAATATTTGTAGGCTTGGGATGAATGAAAGCTATGACAGGGCTACTTTGCTAATAGTCAAAATGGACATTGCTGAAGGAGAAGATAAGCCGTCCCAATTCTCTTAATGAGTCATTGTTCCCTCCTTTGCTCCTATACTCTCCTCTTTTTTCCATCCACACCTGTAGGTAAGAGATGAGCAGTAATGGGAGAATGTCGCAGTGGAGGTCTGGAGGAGAATATGTCAAACACACTCTAGTTGAAGCCTGTACTGAAACAGATTTCATTACTCAACCAAACTCTAATTATGATCGGAACGGGAATCAAACCTACAGCCAAAAATGATGGCAACTAAAGGGTAGATTTGTTTTGAAAGACCAGCAAGATTACTTTTTGCTCTAAGTCTGAGAGGCTTACATTTAAAAACCTGGGGCCTTATGCACAAAGCTCTCTTAGGGTTCACAAGCTCCTAAACTGCTGGTTACTCCCTCCTAGTATGTTAAGTGGTATTCACGATCCACCTGTGGTGATTTTCAGTGTGCGTAAGGTGATCATAACTCTCGGGAGGTCTGGAGCGCTCTGAACGTCCACTTAGTTCCGCACTTCTCAAAGTGTGGGGCCCGCCCCACGAGTGGGGAATGGAGAATATGCAGGTGAGGTGCAGCAGACTGGAAATACGCTGATTTTGTGCCTCTCTTTCCTAATGCCTTTCCCTACTGTCAATGAAGATAACACAGTCTGAACAACAAAAAAAAGACACTCATTAAAAATTAATCATTAATATATTTATACATGTCAACTATTCAGGATCCCACCTGTATTACCTCCCATTAATATCCGTAAAATCCTCAAAATGATTTTTAGAGGTTTTTTTTTATATAAGTATTTATACTTATATTAAGTGTGAAATGAGTGTGAAAATTCCAATAAATAATTTTACATGCATAATTAGCTGTCTACTCAAGTATGAAAATCAAAAAAACCTCAAAGCCTGATCCAGGATAGTGAAAATTTCCACGTTCGTGCCGATATCAGGGATCGTCGAATACGGTCTACTCTGAGAAAATGTGGACCAAAATCGCCAATCCCTCATCCATATTCTTATTTTTCCTTTCGTATATCATGGGGTAGAAGCAATCTTTTCGAACTTTTTTGTTTTGTGTTTGTATGTATGTAGCAGATACTTTTACTGATTGCCCAGACCGAATATTGTTTGATACAGTCTATATGTGATGGGTGCTGGAAGTGGACGCCGAGAGCAGCGGCCAGAAATAAAAGGTAACACTCACAGTGTGCTGAGAGTCTAAAAACAGATAGAAATAACGAGACTCGCGCTACCAACGGACCTGACACCGTCCGTGGTAGAAAACAGGCGAGCTCGAGGACAACAAAAGAAAAGGGAAATAAACTAAAGATTCCCTTGCTCACTAACACTATTCCTGTTATGCAACTAAGTTCCTGACAATACTCTCTCTAGAGACCTTACCGGCTAAAGCGCCAAAGAAACATTGACACTCTAGCAACAGAAGCGAGGCGAAGGAGCTTAAATTGAGTACAGGCCATGCCCCCAATCAATGCCAGCTGGCCCAGGAATCCGACAGGGAGCAAATGATATCGTTCCGGACGAGACCAACAAAGAACCCCAGGACCCCCCCTCTAAGGGACAGCTCCAGAAGTCCCCAAGGAACCTTGTGCACGGAACTCAGAAATTAGCGAGGGGTCCAGAATATCCCGCGAAGGGACCCAACAGCGCACCTCGGGACCATATCCCTCCCAGTCCACGAGGAACTGGACCCCACGACCTACACGCCTCTCAGCCAGAATGCGGTGTACGGTGTAAACAGGCCCCCCCTCAACCAATCGTGGTGGCGGCGGGGGTTTTGTTAGCAGGTGCTAGGACGCTAGTGCTAACCGGCTTAATCCAAGACATGTGGAATGACGGATGTATGTTTCAAGATCTCGGGAGCTTCAACTGGACTGTGACCGGGTTGATCTTCCACACTATTTTGAACGGACTAATATAGTGGGGCGCCAGTTTCCGGGATTCTACTTTCAAGGGAAGGTCCCGGGTAGACAGCCAAACTCTCTGCCCAACTCGATAAGATGGGGCCAAACGACGCCTTCCATCAGCGATAGATTTTTGTTTGCGCCCCGATCGCAACAGAGAAGGACGGTCCTTATTCCAAAACTGATCTCAAGCGACGAAAAATGGTTGACTGAGGGAACCTCGGAATCGTTCTCAGTCTCAGGAAACAGTGGGGGTTGGTAACCCACCTGAGCCTCAAATGGGGAAAGACCCGTGGAGGAATTACTCAGCAAGTTATGGGAATATTCGGCCCAAGCTAAAAATCGACTCCACGACGAGGGATTATCTGCCGCCAAACATCGAAGAGTGTTTTCAAGAGACTGATTAGTCAGTTCCGTCTGCCCGTTGGTCTCTGGGTGAAACCCAGAGAATAGACTCTCAGTGGCCCCCAACTGCCCACAAAATGCCCGCCAAAATCTGGCCGTAAACTGAGGGCCTCGGTCAGAGACGACATCCTGCGGAAGCCCCTGCAACCGGAACACATTGTTCACCACAAGATGCGCTGTCTCCCGCGCCGAAGGCAGCTTGGGCACCGCGACAAAATGAGCCGCTTTAAAAAACGGTCAACCATGACCAAAATGACCATGTCGCCGTCAGATACAGGCAGCCCAGTAACAAAATCTAATGCGATATGCATCCAAGGGCGCCTGGGAACGGGCAAAGGTCGCAGCAGACCAGAGGGAGGGAGCTGGGACGTCTTATTTCTGGAACATGTGCCACAAGCTGTAACAAACTCCCGAATGTCTCGGATCATTCGAGGCTACCAAAAACGTCGGGCCAGGAACTGCTTGGTCCGATGGGCCCCCGGGTGTCCAGCCAAGTGGGAAGAATGTCCCTCTGCAGGACCTGTGGCCTAACTGCAGACGGCACAAACAAACAGCCAGGAGGCTCCCCCCTCAGGAGCAGGGTCAGTCTTTAAGGCCTCTTGAACAACTGCCCCAATCTCCCACTGAATAGTTGCTACCACCTGAGAAGCCGGGATAACTGGCTTCAGGGTAGGATAGCAGTCTGAACAATCATACATCCGTGACAGGGCGTTAGGCTTAATGTTTTTAGAGCCTGAGCGGTAGGTCAGGGTATAATCAAAACGGTTAATGAATAATGACCACTGCGCCTGCCGGGAATTACGGTGCATGGTCTGCTGAATATATTGGAGATTTTTATGGTCGGTCTATGGCACAAAAGGGTGTTCAGCTCCCTCCAACCAGTGGTGCCACTCCTTGAGAGCCAGCTTGACCGCCAATATCTCCCGGTCACCAGTACTATAATTGCGTTTCGCGGCGGACAAAGACTGGGAGAAGTATGCGCATGGGTGAAGCTTATTATCCCAACGAGGGCGCTGGGATAAAAAAGCACCCACGCCCACCTCCGAAGCATCTACCTCCACAACAAATGGGAGGGAGGGATCGGGCAAAACCAAAATAGGCTCTGAGCTAAAATGTTTCTTTAATTCCTGAAAGGCAGCGTCAGCTGCAGGAGATCAAAGAAAAGCTGAGGAGTATTCTTCTTAGTGAGCGCAATAATGGGGGCAGCAACTGCGATAAAATTACGGATAAACCTCCTGTAAAAATTTGCAAAGCCCAGAAAGCGTTGAACCTCTTTAACATTCTGCAGTCAACTTGACTGCAGCCACCTTGTCTGGGTCTATCCACACCGACCCCTTAGAGACATTAAATTCCAAGAACGAGACAGTTTGGGCGTGAAAAACGCATTTTTCGGCTGTAACAAAAAGTTTGGCATTGAGAGGGGCTTCAAGCACGCATCTGACATGTTATTTGTGCTCTGAGAGTGTTGAAGAAAAAATAAAAATGTTGTCAAGATAAACAAAGACAAATTTCTCCAACATCTCTCGGAGCACGTCATTGACGAATGCCTGGAACAACGAGGGGGCGTTAACAAGCCCGAACGGTAAGACCAAATATTCGTAGTACCCATCATGAGTGTTAAAAGCCGTTTTCCATTCCTCCCCCTCCGGAATGCAAAGCAAATAATGAGCATTAAGAAGATCTAGCTTCGTAAAAAATGACGCCTCCTGCAGACGTTCAAACGCGGAGTTCATTAACGGAAGGGGGTATCAGTTTTTAAAAGTGATTTTATTCAAACCCCTATAATCAATACAGGGTCTCAGACCACCATCCTTTTTCCACACAAAAAAAAATCCTGCACCGGCAGGGGACGTGGACAGCTGAATAAAACCATTAGCGAGAGCCTCCTGAATATATTCTCGCATAGCCCGACGCTCAGGTCCTGACAGCGAATATAGCGAACCCCTAGGCGAAGTTGTCCCAGGATAGAGATTGATCTCGCAGTCTTAGGGACGGTTAGAAGGTAACCTTGATGCTCGTTGCTTACTAAACACCTTGACGAGATCGGCGTAATCCCTGGGTACATTAGAAGGTAAGTCAAAGTTCAGGGTGGCCCCGAATTCTGCACCCTGCTGCGAATCTAATGTCTCCGTGACTGATTCAGAATCGCTAAACTCCTCAAAAATGTAATCGTCTTCTGGCTGTTGCCAGTCAAATTGAGGATCCCATTCCAACCCCTCCTCTGCCCCTTTTTCTAGTCTAGGAGGGTACCGTGAAATAACCTCCTCACACTCACTCCAGGCATCAGCCTGCCCTGTAGCTTGATGTCTGGGAAAACAAGTTTCATTATCTCTACAATGAGAGCTGCAATTGGTGCCCCAGCAAACGATAGGATTGTTCTGTTCCCCCCAGCTGATGCAAGGTCTGTGTTCCCGTAACAAAGAATGTCCTAAAACAATGGGAAAAGCCGGGGAACTGATAATAAAAAACCGAACCTCCTCCGAGTGGCCACCAAATGAAATGAACATATTTAGCGTTTCAGACACTTCGATCATAACTTTCGATCCAAGCGGGCGACCGTCCAAAGTTTGGACAGAGCGTGACTGTGAAAGCGTAACAGTGGGAACGGAGTGCTTTCTAGCCCACTCAATATCCATGAAACAATTTACTGCGCCCGAATCTACAAACGCTTCAATAATAAATCTCTTGCACCCCACAGTCAGTTCGACAGGGATTAGTGTACGGAAGGGAAATTGGGTTTGCCCCTCTATCGCCCCCCGCATAGCTAGAGGGATTCTCCGTTGCAGGACATTGCTTAGGACAATGTGGACGGGTATGACCCGGCTTATTACAATTAAAGCAGATTATTTTTCTGCTAAATGGTTTATTAGTCCGACTTTCAAACGAACTATCAATTTGCATGGGCTCAACCGCGATACAGCCTTCAGGGTGTGAAATAGGAGCCGAACACTCGCCACTAGCAACTTTAGCCCCATTGTCAGCTAGCGGCAAGCTGTTGAGCTTCTCCCTGTTGCGTTCGCGTACGCGGTTGTCAATTCGCACAGCTGTACGAACTAAAGAGTCTAAAGTCGAACAGGGTTCTAGTAGCCAACGCGTCCTTTATTTCCTCAGTAAGGGCATGGCTGAATTATTTTATAGAAAATTATAAAATTATAGAAAATTCTGGACGTCTACTTTGAAGTTTGATAAATTGCCCCACTAAAATGGGCCAGTTGGAAAGTTGAAAAGTACAATAAGTACAACCCCACTTCCAAAAAAAGTTGGGATGCTGTTTAAAATGAAAATAAAAACTAAATGCAATGATTTGCAAATCTCATAAACTGACATTTTATTCATAATAGAACATAGACAACATATCAGATATTGAAAGTGAGACATTTTTCCATTGCATGAAAAATATTTGCTCATTTTGAATTTGATGGCAACAACACATCTCAAAAAAGTTGGGATAGGGCCATCTTGGGAAACATCTGTAGTGTTGCTCATAAAGGCTTTATACAGCATATAAAATGCCATCATAAATGAGACAAAATGTCTTCATAAATCATATATAAGCAAATTTCATGCTTTGTTAAGGGTGAAATAATGGCAGTGTCCCTTAGTTGACACCCTTTATAGCATTTAGCCACTAACTAACTAATATTGTCAGTTATATGACATCTGGCATCACATGCTGAAAAAGGATGTGTTATTTCACCCTTTACAAAGCATGACATTTACTTATGTATATATTTTGAAGACATTATACCTCATTTATGATTATATTATTTATATTATGGGCCCTATCTGACATCAGGGTCCGTAAACCCATTATTTGGGGATTTAGCATTGCTTAACAGGCATTCTCCTGCAAAAATTGCAATCTTGCACACCTTCCTTTATCACTATAACACCTGGACTACCCGTTATGTTATGCATAGGCGTACTTTGGGCGTTATGCCAGTTTAACTAATCAGTGTGCCAGGTGCTATTGCCTTTAGGAACAGGCTGCGCTATCCCAAATCCTAAAACCGAAACCCGTGATTGAGGAAGGTCGCCACGTTTCTCCAAAGAAAAAGTTAAATTGCTCATGCATGAGGTCAAAAGCAGACAGGGGAGGATCTGTTTTTGTTAAAATAAACATCAAGCCTACCCCTTTTGGATGGAAACTTCAAAAAAAAAAAAAGAACAAGGAAAAAATGTGTTTTGCCATGATTGGGTCATGCCTCCAAATGAGCTGAGTGGGTGTTGGAATGACCCATTAGCATAGAAAAATAGTGCCACAGTTACCGTACGAGCAACGCGCAAGGCATACGGACAGCTGGCAGCGGTGTCTACATCATCTGCAAGCAGGTGACATAATTCCATCGCTGCCTGACGGGAGAGGCGCAGTTTTGTCACGCATTCTCATTCTGTGGGAAATAATACTTATATTGTATTATGATAATTTTAGAATATTACATATAATATATATCATTTATATATTATATATGATAATTATATACTACTATAAAAGCGGAAAAAATGATTGATACAAAATGCAAACAATATAGACTTACCTGAAAGGCCCAGGTAGCTGGTGCACTGGCAGTACACGCGTTCTGGGCGTTTTCTATTATTTAACTGGCGATCAAGGCAATTTAGTACTATCTCTGCTATTTCTCAGAGGTTCAACTGAGACTAAAGCAAGGTGGCTTTTTATGGGTGAGTTAATTCGGGAGGGGGAGCCGCATGTGCACGTCCACATGTGTCCAAGTGGACGCGCACTGAAGCCCCCTGGGCGCATTCTTGTAAAAGCCTAAATGGGTAGCGGGTGGTTACCCCTGAGGACCCCTGATACGATTTCCCTAACGTGTGTGGTCAAGGTAGCAATTGTAGGAAAGGCGCATAAACACGCCCACGGGCACACTTCCAGGCGCAAATAAAGGAATCGGCATCATGTATAGCGGGTAGTGTGGCCACAAGATACTGTTTACGGATAGTGGATGCCGCTAAATGCGTAATTCACGGGAAGCGGGTAGTGGCAACGGGTAGGGCTGTGTGAAAGATAGAGCCCTATACATGATGTATAAAGTGTTTATGAGCAACATTTGATCTAAAGTGTGACCCCCTCGTCTTTTAACAGCAGTCTGTAAACGTTTGGAAAATGAGGAGACCAATTGCTGAAGTTTTGGGAGAGGAATGTTGTCTCACTCTTGTCAGATGTAGGATTCTAGCTGCTTAACAGTCCTAGGTCTTCTTGACCGAATTTTTTGTTTTATGATGTGCCAAATGTTTTCTATGAGTGAATGGTCTGGACTGCGGGTAGGCCAGTTTAGCACTCAGACTCCTCTACTGCAATGCCCTGCTGTTGTGATGGTGCAGTATGTGGATTGACGTTGTTTTGCTGAAATATGCAAGGCCCTCCCTGAAAGAGACATTGTCTGGATGGGAGCATATGTTGTCCTGAAACCTCTATACACTTTTCAACATTGATAATGCCTTTCCAGATGTGTCAGCTCCCCGGGCCATAGGCACTAATGCAACTGATACTATCAGAGATGTAGGCTTTTTAACTGTGCGCTGATAAGCTGGATTGTCCCTCTCCTCTTTAAACTGCACAATACAGTGTCTGTGGTTTCCAGAAAGAATTTCAAATTTTGATTCATCTGACCACAGACCAGTTATTCATTCTGCCTCAGTCCATTTTAAATGGCCCAGTGAAGACAGTGTTGTCCGGGTTCTCGCCAGAAATTTTTGACTGCGTAGTGGGGTGGGACATCACCCCAACTGGCTGGGGGTTTGGGGGCCGCCAAGGCCCCCAAAGGGGTCCAGGGGCAGAGCCCTGGTGGGAGGCCCTTGAAGCTCAGGCAATTCATGGTTTTTTGAGGCCTATTTGACAGTCTAGATGGACCAATTTAAGGATATATATACAAAAGTGTGTATATATATATATATATATATATATGTATATATATATATATATACTGTTGTGTTCTGGGGTCCTGGCCTTTGGCCAGGACAGCATTTATGGTTTTAACAGTTTCATGTTCAAGATTTCATAGTTCATAGTTTCATAGTTTCATGTTCATAGCCACAGTTTTAACAGTTTCTTGTATCTAGTCATTGCATTTCATGTTTCACATTTATAGTCCATGTTTTTACTTTTCCATGTTTTTGTTTTTGCCAGGTCTGCCATGCCACTCCACCGCTTGTCTGCGTTCCGCCCCGTGCCTTCGTTGTTGCACATTTCTGAGCTATGGTTGGCTTTGGTATTTCCCCTTCCTTCCGTGCTGTGCTGGATTCGGGCCTTTCTAAGCTTAATTGACAATTAACTGTTTTTAAGTTACTAACATTTACTAACACTCACTGGGTGGTGTAATTCTTAGATAGGCACTTTACTAATATTACTAATTTAGACAGGGAGTTTATTGTCATGATTCCTGCTTTACTATTTCAAGATCTTGCTGTGCTTTTCTGTTCTGAACATTCATGCTTGCTTCCAAACTGCATACTTAATTGGTACTTAAGCTGAGCACGCTCATTCTCTTAATGAGCAAGTTTTGTCATCCAATCTCTGTCCATGTCATGATCTTGCTATGCCTCTTGTTTCTGCTTCTCCAGGTGTTGCCCCTCATGTGTCCTTGATTACTTACCCTTTATCTGGATGCGGTGGAAGTTGGCTGGAAGTTGGCTCCAGTTGGCTGGAGACAGTGTCTCGCGTCTCGCTCAGTGTTCAAGTTCTAGTTCTTGTTTGCATGTTTGGTCGCTCATGTTCACGCTTTCTAGTCATTGTTTCCAAGTCTTGTGCATAGCCCTTGTATATATATATATATATATATAGCCATAGTTTTGTTATTTATTTTTCTTGGATTTCTGCCCGGAGTTTCCAGTGGTTTTTTGTTTTTGCCTTTTTAGCTCTTTAGTTCTTTGCTCTGTGCAGCTTACTTTAGTTTGTCCTTTTGCAACCCTTTGGGCCAAGTTTTTCGTTGGCCCTCGTGCCTGTTTTGTTTTGTTTAAAATAATCCTCATTCCCTTTTCCCGCATCTGGTGTCTAACTGATTCCATATCAGTAGACACTGTCTCCTAGACACCAGCGGGATGGAGCGCAAGATCGCCCAGCAAGAGGCTGAGCTGCTGCGTCAACGGCAGCAGATCCAGGAGCTGACAGCTGCGCTGGCCACACTGCAAGCCAGCCTTCCCCGGGCGGGTCCCAGCCAGGGCCCCATCATGCCAGCTGTCCAGTCCCTTGCTCCCGCGGCACACCAGCCACCCGTCACTCCTGTACGCCAGCCCGGCGCAGAGGCACCTCAGCTGCAGCCAGCTGTCCACCCAGGTCCTGAGCCCCGCCTTCCGCCGCCCGAAAGGTACGGTGGAGAACCAGGGGTCTGCAGGGCTTTTCTCACCTCCTCTGAGATGTGTTTCGCTCTGCAGCCCTCCACCTTCGCCTCAGAGCCGGCCCGAGTCGCCTTCGTCCTCTCCCAGCTGACGGGGCGGGCTCGCTTGTAGGGAACTGCCGCATGGCAGGCTCGGCAGCCCTGCACTACCACCTACCAGGCCTTGGCGGCGGAGCTGCTGCGAGTCTTTGATCGCTCCAAGCAGGGGAGAGCTGCAGGACGGGAGCTGCTGAAGATGAGGCAGGGGAGGAGATTGGTGGCGGACTACGCCATCGATTTCCAGACGGTGGCAGCCACGTCAGGCTGGAGCAAGGAGGCCTTATGTGATGTGTTCCTCCAGGGGCTGTCCGACCCAGTCAAAGACCGACTGCTGTTCTGCGAGATTCCCGAGTCTCCAGAGGCCCTTGTCGACCTGGCCCTGCGTATAGACAGCCGCCTGGAGGAGAGGGCGCTCACCCTTGGTCCTGGCCGACGTTCTACTCCCTTTGACCGGACCCAACCCCCGGACCTCGGTCGTGCTTCGCCTCAGGACCGGCCGAGGGGGCACGCCACCACACCGTCTCCCGAGGAGGCATCTCCCATGGAGATTGGGAGCCTCCGGCTTACCCAGGAGGAGCGCCAGCGGAGAAGGAGGTCGGGGGCGTGTTTCTAGTGTGGCCAGCAGGGTCATGCAGTGCGAAGGTCTGGTTAGCGGCGCAGGACATCCCACTCCGGGTGGAAAGTCGCAAGCTGGCTCCTCGCTTCCTGGGTCCTTTCCCCATCCAAAGGATCATCAGCCGCGGCTGTCCGGCTCAAGCTCCCAATCCACGAGGTACTGGAGGCCCCCGCCCCTCCGTCGGCAATCCAGCAGAGCCTTGACCGTGTAGGCCTCCCCTCCGTCGATGAGCCGAGGAGGAGGCGGAGGCTCAGGTGGGGGCAGGAGGGGGGAGGTGGCAACAGGCCTCAGGCGTGAGACGTGGAACACAGGGTGGAGACGTCGCATGGTGGATGGGAGCTTGAGCCGAACAGCAGTGGGGCTGATGATCCTTTGGATGGGGAAAGGATGGGGAAATGACAACCATAAATGCTGTCCTGGCCAAAGGCCAGGACCCCAGAACACAAAATATATATATATATATATATATATATATACACACTCACCTAGAATACAAATTTTGCATGTGAAATCTCTTGAAATAATATCTGGGACCACTGTAGCTAAAGGTAAACTTGCAAAGGGTTTGAATCTGAAACACACGATTTTATTTGGGGTTATGCTAATGCAGGGCTCTCAAGTCTCACGCAATGAGCATGATTGTCACTCATTTCAGTCGGATGTAACGCACTTATGCCACACATAGTATTTCTCATGCAAAAAAAAAAATATTAAAACGAAACAATTCCCAACAGTAGGTCTATATTCGCAGCAGCACCGCTATAACTGTGGAAACCGGCTGGAATCAAACACGTCTCCCCAGGAGTTCCCAGCCAATCAAAAAAAGGAAAGGGGCTACACAATAGCCAATCAGATAATAACATTATCGTATTTGGGTAAGATTTAGGGCAACAATCAATTAAAAAAAACAGTTATTCTGGAACTAGTTATGTGATCCTGCTACAACAATGATCAGAAAGCTGCATTACTCATTCACCCATGGTGGAAAATGGGAGTATCATGCTCCCTCCCAAAAAAAAAATCTCACTCTAACCTGCGTTCAAAACTTCAGGGCCCTGCTAATGACAGAGTCTTTGATACCGACTGACATGGTAGCATGAGTCTGCAGAAATAAATTAGACTACATACGACCCCCTGTTCTTTCCAAAACAGTCTCATATCACGATGTGCACATGGTTGTTTCTGACAAAACAAACCATACGCTATTCGTTAGCAGAGAAGACAACGGTAGAAAAATGTATTTCATTGGAAAATGTGTCAAATTTTGCAATCACACAGCTTGAAAGACAGCTTAACAGGCCCAGACACAGCAAATTTCTTCAGGCATCATATGCTGGCAAGAAGGATGTGTTTTTGGATTGTGTTCACATTTGGCATTTTCTATGCATGACATAGAATTATTAGATGCAGTTTTTTGTAGATTGGGATTGGTGAATCTCTGTCCATCTTAACTTCTGAGAGAGACTGCCTCTTGAAAATGCTTTTTATTATACCCACTCATGTTACTTACCTGTTGCCAATTAACCTAATTAGTTGTAAAATGCTCTTCCAGCTGTTTTTTTTTTATGAATACTATTTACTTCTCCAACCTTCTGTTACCCCTCTCCCGACTTTTTTGAGATGTGTTGTTGCCATTAAATTCAAAATAAGCTAATATTTTTTCATGGAATGGTAAAATATCTCACTTTCAACATCTGATATGTTGTCTATGGTTTATTGTGAATAATATGTGGGTTTATGAGATTTGGAAATCATTGCATTCTGTTTTTATTTACAATTTACACAGCATCCCAATTTTTTTGGAATTGGGGTTGTACATAAATAATAATAATCACTGTAAATAATTCTGAGGCCTTACTGATTCAAAGTCACAGTAAATCATCCATAAAAAAATGTGTGCCACATTCCATCCTATAGGTCATTGCACATTTCTAAAGGTACAGCTGATTAAGCAATTGTGTCTAAATGTTTGACTCCAGCTTTGCTACTGCCCACTGAATCTCTGCAAACACACAGAATGTCAATGTTACGGTGGCTGACAAGTTTCCCCAAGTGTTTCTGAGTCCTACAGAAGTCCTGCACCCCACGCTGCAATGGATTTCCAGGTCAGACAGCTCCCGGCTTTGATCCTGTATATGCATTCAGCTGCGCAAGATGTCCTAATTCTAAATCTGGCAACTGCAATTCCCCACTTACGGATGTAATGTCACATCTCCCTGACATTTAGTTAAAATCTCTGCAAACTTGTATATCTGAAATAGTGGTCGTAATCATGCGGAAAATCTGTTTAAAGCGACAGCCTATGAATTTTACTTCACCGTTTGAGCTGTCATTATCTTAACACGAATGGCCGACTTAACATCGAGAAATGTCGGCAGTGGTTTTCGTATACTTTTGCTATACTTATTTTTCTCCTCTGAAATATTGGTAGTGGATTTGTTTGTGACAGTCCTCTCGGATGGCTCCCTGTCTCCAAATGGCATGGCCAGTTGCACAAAGTGTCACATCCAAGCCTGTCATTTTGAGACATGTGCGTCTTTTACAGCTTCTGGTTTGAGTAGAAGTGACAGATTAGTTTTTTTTTTTGCCATTAGAGATATTGTTTTCCATATTTAGGTTTCCAGGCTTTGCTGCTGTGAAATCATTTACCGTTGTAACTCACATGTATTTACTAACGGTACGACAAATCAACAAATTACAGATGAGATAATCCATGCAAGTGGGCTAATTTTTTATTGCTTAATCCACTAGCATTTCTATTCTGAGCTAGTCTTAGTTCTTCACTCTGTCTTCTGTAAATGTAGATAACTCTGACTTTGATTGTTTTTGAGATTGAAGTCAGAAAAATGATAACTCTGAAGCCTCTGAAACTCCCAGAAACTGACCAGGCCTCTCCTGTCCCAAGCTATTTTCATTCATTCCTGAGAGTCCTTGGGGTCCTTGTACTGACCACCCAACCCCTGTATACAATGCCTTCTTATATTTTTCAGACAGTTTTAAGTCATCCCTGGCCATTATCTATTTAGATTGTACATTTCCATGATAAACTCCATGTCACAAGGCTTTTTTTGGCTCTATCCTTCATTACCTTGTGAATTCTTCATTTGCCGCTGTTTGTTCTCGCATACTTAGCCCAGTTTCTATTCAGTGCATGACATTGCAACTATAATCTACAACCTAAGTTTCATGAGAATTCACACTGTTTGTAAAATGAAATTAAGACAGAATTATGTGATTTGACATTTGTTTTCTACGGTTATGCTGACATTTAGTTGTAAACAGCATGAAGAAAAAAATAATTTCTCACCTTCTTAACAATATTGATCTTTGTGATTATTCACAAATGTCAAATTTGATGCTGCCACTTGTTCCAAAATGATTGGGATGGAGCAATGAACAGAATGAAGAAGTTTTTGAATCTTTAGAAAAACACCCATTTGGAAGAATCCAGAGGTGAATAGATAATGGGTGATTCAATTATGACTGCGTATAAAATGAGAAGTCAGAAAAGACATGGTCCTTTACCTGCAAGACGGTTTGAAATTTGCCACATTGCAAAAAGCTTTGTCAGCAAACCGCAAAATAATTTAAGATTATAGTTTATCAACATTTGATTGCTCAGGATTGACAGACCTCACCATCTCTCTGCATAACAGAGATACCTCAGGGCAATGCCTGCATATAAAAGACCAGGATTAATACCGATATTGGATGCAGGTGACCTTTGAGCCCTCAGAGAGCACTACATTAAAAATCTGCATGCTTCTGTAATGATCATTACTTCATGGGTCAGTACATATTTCAAAAGACCCATGTCACTGAACTCAGTTCATCATGGCCTCTTGTATTGCAAGTTAAGACCCATCTAAGCAAAGAGGAAAACACTCTACAACCCCAATTCCAAAAAAGCTGGGATGCTGCGTAAATGTTAAATAACAGAATTCAATGATTTGCAAAGATAATAAACCCATATTTTATTCAAAATCGAACACAGACAACATGTCAGATGTTAAAAGCGAGACATTTTAGTATTTAATGAAAAATATTAGCTCATGTTGAATTTGATGGCAGCAACACATCTCAAAAAATTTGGGAGAGGGGCAACAAAAGGCTAGAAAAGTAAATAGTATTCATAAAGAACAGGAGGAGCTTTTTGCAACTAATTAAGTTAATTGTCAACAGGTCAGTAACATGACTGGGTATAAAAAGAATTTGACAAAATTTCAGAAAAATATTCCTAAATATAAAATTGCAAAGACTTTGAATCCACAGTACATAATATCTTCGAAAGATTCAGAGAATCTGGAGAAGTCTCTGTTCGCAAGTCCAATGGTCAGTATTGGATGCTCATGATCTTCAGGCCCTCAGGTGGCACTGCATGAAAAGCAGGCATGATTCTGCACTGGAATACACTGCATCGGCTCAGGAACTCTTCCAGAAATCATTGCCTGTGAACACTGTTCGCTGTGCAGTCTAAAAATGCAAGCTTAAGCTGTATCATGCAAAGAAGAAGCCAATCTTCTCTTGGCCAAAGTTCATTTAAAATGGACTGAGGCAGAATGGAAAACTATACTGTGATCAGATACATCAAAATTTGAACTTCATTCTGGAAACCACAGACGCCATGTTGTGCATTCTAAAGAGGAGAGGGACCATCCAGCTTGTTATCAGCTCACAGGTCAAAAGCTCTCTGATGGAATTGGGTTGCATTAGTGCCTATAGAGTACTAAAGTGATGACTTCACCGCTACTTAGCTTCTGGAGTCGGAAGTAAAATCCCTATGGGAATTTATAATGGGGTTTGGACACTTTCCATTATTGCTCGAACTATTAATTTTAAGAGCCACCTTGCTCCAAGATTAGCTTACAGGGTATACAGATACAAATGATCACATCAAATTCATAGTTTATTGCCAAAAATTATATGCTTTTGCAATTGTAGTCCAGTTTGTAGTCCACTTCTCCGAACTACATATCCATTACGCAAGTGGGCGAGTACCCCATGATTTGTTCCACGCCAATGAGGTACCTCAGTTCACAACGTACCATGACGGTAGCCAATCAGTGCCCAACATTGCCGTATGTCCGTATGGCTACTATTAGCTACCTACATACCGAGAAATGACTGGATCACACTGAACAGTTATTTCACCATTTAGCTATTTAGCATTAAGCTATGCTGCCAAACCACCTAGCTAGCCGGCTAGTGAGCTTATTGCATCTTGTGCGCACAGCTAAACCAATAGAAACAGTAAATGGTTAGTTTACCGCCACTAATGTTATTTCACAAGCTAGCTAGCATGATTATTCAATAAAAATAACTAGCTAAGCTAGCAAAATAGCTAGCTAGCGAGCTAGCCAAGTGAATAAAAAGTGAATAGCCCTTATTTGGCTGCTTTGATAGCGCTGAGCTGCGAGCATTTCACAAGCTGACATTTAAAAAATGGTTATACACTCATTCGCACAGCAATATCTGATAGTACCGGATTTGCCAACAATGGATTTGTTCCATTTTCAGTGCGATTGCACCGAATTTCCGAATGTAGGTGGGAATTATGAATGTATATGATGGAAGTTATTAATGAATGAGTATTGTGGACAACAGATGGAAATTCGCTAAAGAAGCTAGAATCTGGTACCAGCAGCTCTGCTGAGCTTAATGTTTTTGTACACTATCCCTAATAAATTACAGATGCGCGATCATTGTAAACAGAAAGGCTAGCTAGCTAGCTAGCTATACAGCTAATTTAAAATATACCACATTATCTAGCAAGCTAGCTAGCTGTCGCTACATGTGTTTCTACTTAAAGTCCATCATGCACAAGCTAGCTAAACACATTAACCTAACGAACAAGCCAAGCGGCAATGGAATATTGTCAGTAACCAGCCATATGCGTTCGGCTATATGCGGTTCGCTGGGGGCTTTTTTCTGAAAGTAACACCAATTTTACAACACTATGAAAAAGTTGCTCGTCGCAGTGGTATCGTTAGCTAATATAAAGGACAGAGATACGCTGGGCAGCTGATATAATAACCATGGAGCCTAGGAGCCGGACACCCAGCTGTGTTAGCACTGATGGGCCCACGTATGCTGGCTACAGTAACCAATTAATTCAGCATTTCCCTAAATGTAGAGTGATAGTACTTCATATCAAAATGTGCGAGTGTGAGGTAGGAAAATAAAGGTCCGTCAGGTTTGTTGGTAAGCTTACGTAATGCAGTGTTATCGTTTGACTGGCCATACTACCATTAATGGGACCTGGTTAGGGTGCGTACAAGAGCTAAGCTGAGCACCCGCTTTCACTCGCGGCGGGGTACTGATACTCAGTGAGCCAACCGCCGCTACTTCCCAGTGGTGTACAGCGTTCTTCGCGCTACTGCCTCACGGATACGAACAATGTTTTTCTCGGAACTGCTTCACGAATATAAACAGCGCTCGACCCACCACCGCAAATATCTTGGCAGGATCAATTTCATTACTAGGACAGATACGACCCCGCATCTCGGCCTTATCAAACCATGAAGCATCGAGACGAGTTAGCTTTTTAGTCTGGTGTGGAAGCCGTAGCTAGCTTGGTCGCTGCAAGCTTAGATTGTGTGTTTCAGAAAACAGGCTCCTTTGGCCCCGGGGGCCCGCCTCTGCTCGAGCAACGGCCCCGCCTTTTCGCCCATTTTTGGATTAGCTTAGATGTGGGCGGAGTCAAGTAAGTGCCAAGACTAAATTTGCTTCAAAATGGATATTCAGAAACCTATGGGTGACGTCACAGAGGGTACGTCCATGTTTTACACAGTCAGGGGGTCTGATGAGTCCATCTTTCAGTTTGATTCTGAAAATAGTAGATGTCGTGTTCTGAGAGCTAAAGAGTAAAAGGACCATACCAACTGTTATCAATGACATCTTCAAAATTCAGCGTCTTTCATGGTGTGGGACTGCATCGGTAGACTTGGAAAGGGTCATTTACACATCTTTGAAGGCAAAATTGATGCAGAAGGGTAGACACTTGTGTTGGAACAACATGTGCCATCCAGACGTTGTATTTCTCAAAGATGCAATTTGTTCCAGTGGGATAACACCAAGTCTAACCCCTTGTCTAGACCGCAAGCATTTTAGATGTTTTTTATTCGTGCGTCTGATGCAGCAGACGCTCTCATTTTAATCTATGCAGCTGTCTGCACCGGTTCCGTGCGGCTCGCGTCTCAGGCATAAACGCACCCCGAAACTTTTATTTACGCTTTGAGTCTATTTTTCCGACAAATAGGTGCGTAAACGCCAGGGGATCCACGATGCACAGAAAGTTTGGCTGCTCCTTTGCTGCTCTACGCTTCAAATCATACGCAGGCAAGACGGAACTGGTATAGACAGTCGCTTCTGTGTTGCGTGAAATCTGTCCTCACATGACCGCGGTGGTGACATGGCGCTTGCAGTCTAGACAAGGGGTCAGCACATAGAGTGTGGGAACTGCCTGCAGCTGGACATGTCTCACAATGAAAATGTGTAGTGGATTAAGAAGTGGAAAATACAGTAACAGTTGAGAAACTGTTGTCCGTTGACAAACTGAACAGCTGAGTAATATCTCAAAGCAAATTCCACTAATGGACATTCTGAATGTATGGCTATGCCTCTCAATTACACTGAACAAAAATATAAACGCTCTCTGTCAAATATTGATGCCACATTGTGTTAACAACTCTAAGTGAGCATATGCTGACTTTTACTTGTTCAGTTGGGATATTCCTCTTGATTTATGTACCATTTTTTAATCAATTTCTCTGTCCGTTAGCATTTGTTCAGCGATGCAGTGATTTCACTCAGTACAGGGGTGTGGCATTTCCAGACAGTGATCAGACAGAATGAGCAGTACCCAGACACTCCTTATACTGGATACAGTAAAAGGCCAAGCCAAAATGTTAAATTTTGTCAAAAGTCATCATGCCTCAGATGTGTCAGGTCATGCGGGAACGTGCCATTGGCATGCGGGATGCAGGGATGTCCACCAGAGCGGTCGCTGCAGCTGAATGTTAACTATCGGACAACAGGCCGTTTGAGAGTTTGTTTCCCACAGACAGGCAGTACTACAAATCGACCTCATCCACGTTGGCCACGTGTGACCACACCAGCACAAGATCGCTGCGTCTGGCTCGTCCACCTGCGGGATCGGCTCAGATCAGCAACACGCACAGCAGATGAAACCGTTGGTCTGCTTAACAGACGGATCACATCACAGACAGTCCCTTTCCCCCCTGCGAGTAACCAACTTGCACGCCGGCGTCCTCACCGTGGTCTGGATCTCACCGCTGTCCGGCGTCAGAACCGACTCGCACAGGGGAACGCACACATTCGATGGCCCTTGGCACGCTGGAGAAGAGTGCTATTCACCGACAAATCCCGGTTCCAGGTTTTTGTTACTAAAAACTCAAAAATTTGACATGGGGCGTTTATATTTGGGCACTACATACACCAAAGAAAACCCTTGGAACATTTTAGCTTAATATCAGTAACACAAGAGATGCACGAATTGCGATTATTGCAAATGAAGATTCAGACAAATAGCGGGGGTTGGGGGTGGATGACATAATACATAATAAAAGTTATAATATTCATAACATTGTCTAAAATGTGAAAATATTTTAGCTTCATCTTTTGCCGACTAGACGCTTGTGGCGAAATTGCGCGGTCTATTGACCAATAGCAATGAAGGCAAGAAAGATGAAAGAAAATTTAAAATGGAGAATTAAAAATAAAGAAAAAGAAAAAGCAGAAAAGTCCCACATGGGATTGTGCCAGTAAAACCATTTACTATGACGGCGAGTCAAGTTAAGGGTAAGTCATATGCAATAGATGCAACCCGCTATGTATATGATAGCCATTAAACGAGTTCCTTGAACATGATAAATCATGTCTGCGTATGTCTGTACGTCCCATGGCACTCCAAGCCTGTCAAATGAAATAACTTGAAAATAAAGAAGTGGCCTAAAAAGAAAATAAAAGGCTGTTCGGTCCATATTCCAGGCCTGCCATTTACTTAATACGTGTTCATTCTACTGTAGTTAGAAAGATTTATTGACAACACGAAGAGGCTACTGATACCCTATACATGGGCCGATGAGCTTTTCGCCTCGAACTCATAATCGTTTGTGCCATGATTCTGGTTTTGCCATGTCTTTTATTTTTGATTTTGGTCATTATACATCTTAGTTTTTCTGTTTATGCCATTTTTTGGATTCATTGCACTTTTCTCACCCCTGTCTTGTTATCAGTATGGTACAGTCTGTCTTCCCAGTCTGCGTACCTACATGCTTCGGGTGATTTCAGTGGTTTCTGGTGTTTCACATTATTACTTCAAATCTCATTTACAACCCCAATTCCGAAATAGTTGGGACAAATTGTAATTTGTAAATAAAATCAAAATGCAAAAACTGTCAGATCACATGAGCCAATATGTTATTTACAATAGAACATAGAAAACATTTAGAATGTTGAAATGGAGACAGGGTATATCTGCATATAGCAGATATAATCTGTCTTGTGCATATAATGCATTTCTTTGCAATCAAATTTTTATTAAACAATCACTCTAAAAAAATTTTACAGCAATCTGTAAGTGAGTGGACATGGAAGTCATTGACTAATTGACAAAAATAAGCACATTATCACCAAATTAATTTACAAATTAGTGCAGTAAAGAAAAACACTGATCCCTACAACCCCAGCCCACCCACATCTAGCATACAACAGTTTACATGTCAAAAAAAATAAAATAAAAAGGGAAAAGGAGAGAAAGAAAAAAAAACAAAGAAACCAACCCCATGTACTCCTGCCTATATGCAAAGAGATGCATACAAATACACGCACACACCAACACACACACACTCACAATACGCAGACAAAGACTGAGCAACCAACATCAAGGGGAAAGAGATTCAGCTAAACGATGTCACCAGGAGTAATGACAATCATGGCAATAGGGTTATCCCACTATTCCCTTAGGAGAGTGAGCTACTGTCTGCCAGGTGCACAGAGTTTTTTCCGTGGCCCCATGCATATGGGCAGTCGACAATTCCAAATACACTACATCTCGAAAGGTTAAAATCCATTGTCTAACATTGAGAGATTGTGAAGGCTTCCATCTTGTGACCACCATTTTCTTAGCGGCAGTGAGGCTGGCTAGTATGATACGCTTGTTTGCTCCACAAAAACTTGGCGCTGACAAATCATTCAATATCATAACTGGTAAAGTTGCTGGTACTGTACCAGACACAAGATCTGATAGCGATGAGGCAACATCAGCCCAGAACGTCTTAACTTGAGGACAATCCCACATCATATGTATGAAAGTTCCAGGGGACTTAAGAGCACAAAAAGTGCATATTGGAGAGTCTATAAGTTTCATCTAGAAAAGTTTACGAGGTGTTAAATATGTCCTGCGTACAAAAATGAAATGTATTAATTGGTGGTAAGGTTGCGGGAGGCCTCCCTAATGGTGTCCCAAACAGCATCCCAGTCAAAGCCATTATCCAAAGCAGTATAGTCATATCTCCATAACCTGTCCAAAAACAACCCAGAGTAAGAAGATTCTAGAATAAACTTATAAAGCCAAGAAACCATACCCTTATTTTTACTTTGAATTGAAAACAATTTGCTCTGTGGGTGCAGGGGTAGAGGGTGCTGCCAAGGAACTCCATATGCCTTCAGAGCTGATCGGATCTGTAAATTAAAAAAAAGGGGGGGAACCTGGGAGATTGAATGAATTCCTGATATCTTGGAGGGAACCTAGGGCAGTATCACTATATAGATCTCTTAGTGTATAATGGATTTTGTCCGTTTTATGCATACAGCGGATTTCGCTTATAACGGACAAAATGCGCTGGTCCAATTGAATCCAAAATATGCCAGTTTTACGGCATCTGTACTTTAGTATGCATTAATCCTGGCAGCAGTTTAAGGGGAAAGACTCTCCACAACATAGCTAGGTATATAAAATGTGGAAATTACTTAAGTGAAGCCAGGGTAACGTTAGGGACTTGGCTAACTGTTTTGAAATAGGCTTACTGTGGCAGGCACTGCACATGGATTACAAGTGCCAATAACGTGATGTTTCTTAACATATTGTTCTTCGTTAGAGAGGTAATGCATGTATCCTGGGGTTAAAACAAAAAAGATTGAAAATGACAAAAATTGTGGAGCTGCTCTGTGGAATGTCAAATATTACCCGCTATAATGAAACATTGTTTCGCCCTCCAGGGGTATGCAGCAATCACGTGACTGAAAAATATGAAGTGCTGCTCCTGATCTTGTTAAGGCTTTGCTGTCGTGGCCAAAATTTGGATTTTACTCAAGGTCTTGTGGTGGAAGATGAATTTAGTTCCGTTCTGAGTCATTTTTTGCGTAAAATAGTTTCTACACTCATTTTAGGATGGGCTTATTAAGTGCTGCCCTAAGCTTATTAACCAGCTTTTCTGAGCACAGAATAGGTGGGGAAAATTCAGAGCAGTTTGAAAGAAAAGAAACATAAAAGAAATGCATGATATACTGTATTTTAGGTGCAGTGAAATGTCCATGCGGTTTTATAAATTGGAGAAAATAAAAAATTTCGGGTGGGTGGAGGGTATATGATTTAAATGCACGTACAGATTCGGAAGACGCGAGAGCCTGTCAGGATTTGCCCTTGCAGTCCCTCCCCCTGCTGCATTCTTCACCTCCACCTTAATGGGTAACAGGTGTGGCTCGTTAAGGTGGAGGCGTTGGTTTGTTTTTTTAAAGGTTGGCTGTGCCTCAGATTAGGGCAGTAGCATTTTGTGCGTGGAGCCTTGTTGTGTGTGTGTGTGTGCGTGTGTGTGTGTGTGTGTGTGTGTGTGTGTGTGTGTGTGTGTGTGTGTGTGAGCGTGCGCCGCGGCTCCCCTCCTGTAGTTATTATTATTGTTTTACGTATTTAATGAAAGATTCTTCATATTTTTACTCAGCCAGTGCATTTGGGTCCCTTTATCTGATTTTGGGTACATGGTCCCAGTGCCCGCCGGCTCGTTGTCCTCTGTCGGCGGGGGCAAAACCATGACAGATTTGAGATATGGTGCGTGACACTGCTGTGTGAAATAGAATGGGAGCCAATGTAACCTATGCAGAACATAGTGTGCTATTTATTTGGAAGGGTGACAGGGAGGAGAACAGATCTATTGGTTGTCGACTCTGGTTCACTTGAATGATAATGATGGTGAAATGCTTATGGTGCGCAAATGCATCCAGGAATGATTAATACATGGCACTGTAGCTTTACAAGTGATTCTGCATTATGGTTTAGCCATAGATCATGATACATAGATACACTCATGTAACTTATGAATTCATGCCTTGCACATTCACAAATGTATGCCAATGGTTTTGTGATGATAATCAGGCAGTGTAACTGAATTTTTAAAGCTTCTGTAATTGTTAATGCGGTTACATCTACTATTTTTGTTTTGCTGAAATCAAATTAAAAGAAGGGCGAAGTAGGATCCATAACATCCATTACAGGTGTCTTTCAGATTTATTCAAGGGTGTGTTCTCCCTCAAATTTTTAGGAATTTCCTTTGTTTTGCATGCTAATATTCATGAGTTAATTAGAAAAAATGCTGGAAAAAATATATTGAAATTGTCAACCGAATAGATATTTTTTATCTCACTTAAGTTCCATACAGAATTCCAGCTCAGGAATTCAACAGACCTTGAAGAAATGACACCCGCCCAGATTATCTTCGGTATTCACTCTTAACAGTTTCTCTCAGTTTGCATAATGATACTGTGATCATCTGCTGAAACCTATGTAGGAATGAGTATGTAATTGAATCCCTCACGAAAGTTTTTTTGTTTTTTTCCCCACAGTGATTTCTCTTTTGATGTGGATTTTGCGGACTTATAGAATATCACAGTCCTAGTTTGAATGTGTCTACATCATGGGTCCATCTGTGTGTTTTACATTTATGTGTCCTCATGCAAGTCACTGTGCTTTTTCTGTGTGCACAGATTAAATGTTGATAAAGATCTGCAGTAAATATGAACTTACAAAGACGACATCGAATTGAATGTCTGCGCTCATTTTAATGCAATGTGATATAAAGGCATTCAATGCAGAATATTTGACACATAAAATTACATTTGTAATTATCGTGGAAGGTGGTGATGGGATGAGGGCCTGGATTGAAATTATGAATCCACTTAGACAAGGGGCGATCATTCAGAGCACCTGACTGGCTTTCATGGTTGGATGCATGTGAAGCATGCATATGCGTAGTAGAAGTAAGGGAACATGAATTACGAATCAAAGTCCAAGAACCTGACCAAGAAAGAAATCTTTTCATAACCTTAGGATAACTAAATTATGACACTCCATTTATATCTCAAATTCAAGAATGTGTCGTCTTTTTTATAACTTACTTTTTGAATTTCCGAAATTTCAAGTGCCTTCTGATTGTAGCCTAGCTTTATTTAGACAAATTCCTCCAAATTATGCTGCCCGGCATCCTCCATTTCAAGCTCGTGCTTCCTTAACATATCTCCTAGTTAGAACCTTGAGGTTTCTGTCTATTTGGTTTGTATGATGTACATGTGCTGACACAGGTGTTCTGTTTGGTTTCGGTCAAGAGTTGGTGCCGATTGAGGAACGCCATCCTAATAGAAGGCTTCCTTTGAGCTCAATCATGTTTTAATCAGCACGATTCATAAAAAGGATACGCATAACCTCAATTCTGCAAGAATTTGGAAAGTATGTTTCTCTCTGGCTGCCCAGTCTCAAGAGACTCTTCTTTTTGCGTCTCTGGATGCTTTATTCTTCCGCTTCCTCCATTTTGTCAGCTGCCCGTTCACCCCTTTTCCTGACCACCTGCGATGATACTTTTGTAAACAGTCCAGTGCCAAGCGGCTGTGTCCTCAGCCTGCGCCTCCGAGGTGTCGACAAAGATGTTACATGCTGTCATGTTTCTCTTGCAGGCGTCCTTGTACCGTAAAATCAGAATGGAGTGATGTGTCTGCTTCAAAAGACTTGTCAAATACAATGTAAATAAATGCTCTTGGTGCTAACTGAGCATCGCAGATATAACATTGATGATATAAAAACAAAGTTTCCTCTTAAAATCGTAAAAATAAATTATTGCATGGCCGTTTAAAATAAGCCTGGCAAAATGCACCTGTGCCAGTTCCAAAAGTTAATAAGCTATGTGATCATGAGACCCTGTGGTGTCACCGTCGAAAAACAAAGCTGGATATTCAACTGTTGCTACAAGTTCTGCACCACTTCCAAGAGCTATCGCCTGTCATCTTATGTCTATCGTTGCACTTTTGAAGAAACTGACTGAGGGAACTCATCTGGCATCACCTTGTAATGCAAATAGAAGCCACTAGATGGCAGTATTGACCTTTTGTTAAGCCCAGACTGGAGCTAGGTTTGGACATGTCCTGGGCATGTCTGAAACAGAAAGTCCCAGAGAATTTTAAAAAGTCTAAAAGGTGGGAGGGGTCTGCAAAAGAATATATAAGGAGTAAAATTGAGAGAGTAGTAGGAGAAATTGCAAGGAGGAGGATACATTTGACCAGACCTGTCACTCTTTTCAAGACCTTGGAAGCTTTTTGTGGATTTTTGCCTCTGTTGGAGCATTTTCCTCACCCAGAACATCACCAAGCAATCCAACCAAAGGGACTGTAAATATTTTTTTTCTTGTATATATCAATCTTGGTCAGTAGAGTAGATAGTAGATTAGTTAAAAGTCTTTGTTTAATTAAATGTGTTTAAGTTTTAAAATTGTGTCTGTCATCCCTTGCTGTAGTAGATGTAATAAATTGGGGCCATAACCTAATGAAGAAAAAATTCTTGGAATGATTGGAACTGGACATGCATAGTATAATGTTAACAGGGCAATGCACCAATACCATATCACAACAAAGTATCCTGTCGGAGCATTTGTCATTTTGGCGTCAAAGGTGGATTGCCGATTATGATGTTCTCTGGAGAATGCCAATCGAGCTGGACAGTGCTGGGCTGTGAGCACAGGTCCAACTAGAGGACTTCAGGCCCTCATGCTGCCTTCATGGTCAGAAACATGCACACCAGTAACCTGTTCGAGATCATTTTGTAGGGCTCTGGCTGTGCACCTCTTATTTCTTCTTGCACAAAGGAGCAGATACCAGTCTGCTGCTGGGTTGATACCCTTCTATGGCCCTGTCCAGCTCTCCTCGTGTAACGGCCAGTCTCCTGGTATCTCCTCCATGCTCTTGAGACTGTGCTGGGAGAGACAGCAAATCTTCTTGCCACTGGACGCAAGGATGTGCCATCCTGGAGGAGCTGGACTACCTGTGCAACCTGACTGGACTGCAGATACTGCCTCATGCTACCAGATGTGAGAAGGAAACTAGCTGAACATGATACTAGAGAATAACCTGTCATCAATTTCATTTGCACCAAAGCAGGTCAAATGGACAACCAGTCACTTTTGCTCCCTAAATGGACAGATATCCCTGAAGTGTAACTGACTGCGTGTTAGATGTGCAACGTACTATGATTAAATGTTCCCTTCATTTTTTTTTTGGCAGTGTATCAGTTAAATGATTCTGATAACTTGAAAAAATTGGGAGAAGCCTGCTTGCATTAAATTTGAGGCAAAGGACTAAAATTGGATGCGGATGACATTTGAATCCTCTCATAGTGCTGTTTGAAGAACCGATATGCTTCTGTTTTGAACATAAGCACATGGGTTTGTATGTTTGTAAATGCTTTAAAAGAACTGTGTCAGTGAATATATTCAAATGCAACTTGAGACTCTAATATGCAAAGGGGAAATCATTTATCAACACCATCTGGAAGCACCTGTGAGTTCCCTGGGCTCAGTATCATCTGAAATGGACAGAAGCAAAGTGGAAAGGTGGTCTGACCAGTACTTCTCTCAAACTGTTTTCGGACCTCGTATTTTCTGGGGAAAAGAGGGGTAGGGTTACCCCGAAATTTATCAGTAAAGCCAGCATTTGTCATGGTCTGGGGCTGTATCAGGGCTCTCAGCTTGGGTTGACTGCACATTTGTGGGGTGGCACCATTGCCGCAAAAGGATATACGCGCATTTTGCTCCAAAGTATATGCCTCACAAATGTCATCTTTTTCAGGGACACCCTTGCTTATTCCAGCAAGCCACACTGCATGTATTAAAACAGTGTGAATTAATAGTCACAGAGTGTGGGCACTAGGCTGCCCAACCCACAGCCTGGACATGCCTCTCATAGAAAACGCGTAGGGAATTATGAAGTACATAATACATCAAAAGAGACTGTGGACTGTTGACCATCTGATATCCTACATCAGGGAAGACTGAAAACAAATTCCACTTCGGAAATCCCCAACAAGCAGAGTCCTCAGCTTCATTTTGACTTCTGAATGACATTAAAAGCAGAAGTTTGGAATGTGTTTTTGACATCACATTTTGAAAAGGGTTGTTATTTTCAGCAGACAATAAAGTTGATGAGTTAGATTAGTTCTTGTTCAGTTTTTTAAAAAAAAATTTTTTTTTAAGTTGAGGTTTGCAGATATTTGCAAATTACTGCTTGGTCTTCTTATTTAAATTTGCCATATGGACACAATATCTCGGGGATATCGGGGATAGCAAATGGCACATCCTTTACAACAAATAAAGATAGAGACGTCCAAAAATAACAATGCCCTATGGACAAACAAATGGAAGTGTGTGCTTAGTCATGACGGTTTAGCCTCTCGCCTTGTCATCTGGTGGCCCTAGCATTGTGGCAGGGTATTGCAGCTGACACTGCGGGGTACTGAGGCCAGTCACTTAAAGGCGGCCAATTGTATACACATTTGTACCGTTTCCAAACAATCTCATAGGGAGTTATGTATATTGAGAGCACTCCGACATAATTGCAGCCTCCTGGCTGAAATGTTAGTCTGAGAATAAACATGAACAGCTTGTCAGAATACAGAATTTTATTCTCATGAATCATATAAAATGATATGGAGAACACACATACATACAAATAATATTTAAAAGAAGCAAAGTACATTTTTCACATGGAATGACAGTTTTGATTGTAATGGAGCATAATTTGAACTTAATAGATTTACATATTTTTCAACAGTGGGATTTGGACAAAAGTAATTTGGTAATACATTTTTTCTTATTGCAACTGTGGCTTTACATGATAGAATGGCATGGTGTTCGTCAAAAATTACTGGTTCGTTACACAATGGACAAGACCTGCTTTCTTCGTTTATATTCAACCATCTACCTGTTTCTATTGGAAGTCTATGATTGCAAGTTCTTAATTTTGTAAGCCAAAGGCGTTGTTCATACATAGATTTAAAAGATATGATTCAATTGTTAGCAATGATTTAAGACAATAATATTTACCCTTAGAAGAATTTTGAGCATCAGAAATCCATGCTTATTTAAAATGATCGATAAGAGTAATTTTGACAAAGTTTTTGAGCCAGATTTTATTTTGATAATTTTGTGATAGCCAAATATGTGCCAACCCAACGTTTTGGAGGGTAGTTTTAACAATGTCCAGAAGGTCGAATTTAATGCCAAATGATTCTGTTAGATAAGCCATTAGTTTGTAAATAAGATTGGGTAGCCTACCGTTATCATTTAGAAGTTTACACCAAAAATATTTATAACTAACTTTAATAAGAATTTCCACAGGATACCTGCCAAGCTCACCATAAATTATAAAATTTGGGGTTGATTGTAAATACATATAGAGAGTAAAACAAAATTTCAAGTGGATTCTCTCTAGAACATTAGCGTTTTGAAAACCCCATACTTCCGAACCATAAAGCAAAAAAGGTAAAATGCACTGATCAAAAAGCTTTAGCTGGCAGTCAATTGGGATATCTAATTTTCGAATAATTTTAGATATGGAAAACATGGCTCTTGATGCTTGTTCCGAAAGTCTTTTAATTGGTTTAGTGAATTTGCCATTTCAATTTAATAGTATACCCAAATATACATATTGTCGTACAACTTCAATTTCTGCATCATCAAATAAGAACCTAAACCTATTTCTAACATAGCCTTAAGAAAATATAACAATCTAAGTTTTATTTAAGTTGACTGTAAGCTTCCAATCTTTACAATATCTCGCGAAACAATTTAAACTATCTTGTAATTCTTTAGCAGTTTCAGCTAATATCACAGTATCATCTGCATATAACATCATCTGCATATAACAAAACAAATAGTTATGTACAAACCAAATTGTTCCGAAATAAGACTATTTACAGTATCCAGACCACAAACATTGTCATTTAAAAACATTTCAAGGTCATTAAAGTACAGCGCAAACAAAAAGAAGGAAAGATTATCCCCTTGTCTAATGTCCATATTACATGGAAAGACTGGCGATGTAACATCATCAAGCTTAACACAAGACTTAATTTGCTGATACATATTGTGTATGACATTAAAATTTTTTTTACTGATATTACTCTTAATCATTTTCAACCATAGTCCCTTCCTCCACACACGATCAAAAGCTTTACTAAAATCTATAAATGCACAGTATAATTTTTTGTTTAGCCCTTTATAAATATGAATCAAGGCTGTCAGGACATAGATATGATCACAAGTAGAAAATGATTTGTGAAAACCCGCTTGTGCGTTACTTATTAATTCAACAGAATTTGAATAGGTATGGAGTCTATCTGATATAATTGATGTGAAAACTTTGCCAAGACAGCTTACAATTGTTATACCTCTATAATTATCTGGATTGGATGGACAACCTTTATTCTTATAGATGGGTCTGATGTAAGCTTCTACCCATGAATTAGGTATTACACCATGATCTAATACATAATTAAACAATTTAATATACAGGCATCAAAACATCAAGCGTTGCTTTAATATATCCATTATGTACACCATCAAGCCCACAAGCTTAATCATTATTCAGAGCTTTGACAGCAGCTCTTACCTCATTTTCACAGACTGGCCGATCTAAAATTTCACAGTCTCCAAGCTGACTGATGTCGATTGTTACATCATTGTCATGATCATCATACACTTCATTCATATCCTTAAAGTGATTGTAAAACTTATCCAATTCGATTTTGCTTGTTTCACGCTTTTTGGAAAAAGATTTTAGAATACCCCAAAAACTTTTGGGGTCTTTGTTTTTAGCCAACCAAATTTTATCCGCACATTGTTTTTTATATGCAGCGTTTGATTGTTTTAAAATTTTACTATAATGTTTACATGCCAGATGAAATGCATCCCTTTTAGCTTTAGAGGGCTCTTTGCCAAACGCCCTTTCACATTCATTATAATGTTTTCTACCTATTTTACAACTTTGATTAAACTAAGGTTTTGAATGTCATTTATCTTTAGAATTGTATTTGCATCCAAATGTTGATTTTGCAGCGGCTAGAAGCTGATCGCAAATTGAATTGGTTACAGATTCAATAGTGGATTTGGAAATAGAACTTGATATATTATCTATTTCATAGCATAGCCTGCCTGTTACAGAAATGTCCACAGAGTTTGTATACATCTCACTCTTAGCATTGTCCCATTTCTTCACCTTGACGGAAGTACTTTCACTTGTACTCGTATCTGTATTTGGATTGTTCTTCAGACAGGCATTGGTAGCGAGACTGATATTAAGCGCACAGTGTATATCCGATAGAGAGTAATCCATTTCATAAACTAAAAAGTCACAAATGTTAGGGAAAATATCAGCAGTGTCTAGGAAATAATCCACCACGCTAGAGTAGAGTAAATTGACCTAATTCACAATCTGCGCCCATTCGACCGTTAACCATGTAGATACCCGTGTTTTTACACAGATCAATCAGCTGATATCCGTGTGCGTTAGTGGTACTGTCCATTGAGGCCCGTTGTAGCGATATTTCAGCGTCCTTTAGTATATCCAATTTTGAGCGAATAATGACTGTGTCGAAAGCATGTTCGGCTATATAATCATCGATTTCGATGAAATCAGTCATTGTTTGGGTTCTTGAATTAAAGTCACCTGTTAAGCAGACATACTTGGTTTTACTGCACATATAGATAACTTAACTTTCAAGCACATTGAATATATCATTTGTGTAATATTTACTACCTTCGGGGGGTATATAAGAACAACCAATTATAACATCTTCATCCAGATTGAAAAGAGTTTTGTCAATTTAACACCACTGCACAAACTCTGAAGTAGCCTTCTCAAATTTACAAAAACGATGTAGGGCTTCTTTCAATGCTATTACTATACCTCCAGATGACCGGTTAATTCCATTATTGTTGCTGTTATTCATAAATTTTAAATTCTTGATCTCAATGTCGTCAATGTCACCCAATTTGGTTTCCATTAAACATAGAATTTCAAGTGTTCACATATTGAACAAAGTCCGGGTTTATCAATCTTGAACGTAATCCACATACGTTTAGGGATAGAACTTTTACCTTAACAGGTAATGTATGTTCTCTCCTGGCCTATTGCGTCTCCATCGTTGATGTCGACGCCGGTGTTGTGTCGGCGTCTGTGTTGGTGCTGCGGCAGTAGCTCCTTGTCGGGGTCGTGGTTTCGGTATCTCCTCCAGTGAGTGGGGTCAGCTGAGGATCTCGCTCCTGGAGCTGGGCACGACTACTCCGGGCTCATACCATTGTCCGTTGATGTACAGCCTGTCCACTGTTACACAATCTCCTGCCTTGCTAGCTGTTCATCTCACAGGGTATAACAGTTTCCTGCGATCCTCAATTTCCTTAGGAAATTGTTTGTTGATGTAGAAGCCTGTGCCTTGCAGCTTGTCATAAGAGCATTGGCGAATAATTTCTTGCGATGATTGGTCTCGGCCTCTCTCCGGGCTTTCTGGGAGCTCCGAGTCTATGAACTCGTTCAAACTCCATTGGACATTGGAGTTTTAATATCCATATTTTCACTCAAACTGTAGAAGTTCATTTTCACAATTCTCATTTTTCACTTCCGAGATGCCCGCAAAAATCAAATTACTCCTCATCGATCTCGTCTGCATGTCGAACACTTTCTCTTCTAAGACTTTTAGATTTTGACCTCTGGGCTCTCGTTCAAAATCTGACATGTTCTTATCAACGATTTCAAATCTCTTACTCTGGTTGTTGAGTCTGAGGTTGATGTCGTCGAACCGCTTGTCCTGGTGTATGGCCGCCTCCTCCAAACTGGTGCTGACTTGACGTAGCTCCTGTATCGATCTTGTCCACCCAAGTGACGAGGCTTTTCAGACTCGTCTCGATAGAGTCCAGTTTCTGCAGCTTACTCTCCATCTCTCCCAGGCGGTGGAACAGCTCGCTGACCCAATGGGGTCGACTTGACTTGGGAGCGGGGACCGGAACTGCTGTCGGCGCGGCAAGGCTGTGGGGCGTCATGGGGCCGTATGCGCCGTACATAGGGGTAGCTCCATAATTCTGGTTAGCGATTTCGCTGAGAGATAATCCCTTATCTTCAGGCCCGGACGGAATCTGCGCCCGCGGTGCTCCGATGAAAACTCTGCGGTAATTCCGGAATTTTTAACACAGCAGTGTAGAGTACTTGAACGCCTCTCGCCCCTCCCCCTTTGTGTGTTTTTCCCGCCCCCACGCCGCTGTCAATATTGAGACGTCAGCTGTTAACAGAAGAAAAGTACTTTTATGAACTATCCTTCTATAAAATGTCAAAAACTAGATTTACAGCAGAAGAGCTGAGGCATCGTCATTTAGCGACACGGATCACCGCGGCAGATAGGGCATTTGAATTTGCCAATGATTTTTATGCAGATGGGGGCGTGCTATTTTGTAAAGTCTGTCAGCACTCAGTGGATTACCTGAGGAAACAGACCATTGTGGAGCATCTGAAGTCCCAAAGGCACAACAACAGGAAGAGGAGTGGATTCGGTAAGTAAAACACACACACACACACACACACACACAGAGTAGGAATGGGCGATGATTTTCAAATAGATGATTTTTCGAATAGTTCATTACGTGACAAGGACTTAATTGAACGGTCGGTACCGCTGTGAAGCGTTACTGTAACAACATTTTCAGGTACCGAGTAGGCTACAGCCTCTCATTTAAAATGATGGACGATAGATAGATAGATAGATAGATAGATAGATAAATAGATAGATAGATAGAGTGAGAAAGCGTTAAATGGGCTAGAGCGAGAGAGGTAGGGAGAGGGAGAGCGCATTATTAACTCATTCATTTTATTGCCTTAGCTGGTCACAATGCAGCCAATAAGAGCCAACACACGGGGTAGAAGCCACTGATTGACTGAGAAGCTCGCAACTTTACTCCGTCGGGTTGTCCATTTCATAAACAGCTCACCTAGGCCTGACTGAAAAAATAAGTCTTTCTCTTTATTTTATTTGTTTATTTTACTTTGGACTAAAATTGACATCATTGCTAAATTGAGTATATTTACATTCCATCAAATATGTGCTGCTCACTCACTCAATCACTGTCGGTAAAAAAAGTCAGACTCAATCACTGAGTATAGCCTACTTTCTCTCCCGCAGTATCTCTGTGTGTTATATTCTGCCGGCCCCGCGAGCATCCAGTCAGCTGTTTTACATTGTCGATGGTTCGTATCAACGTGCGCGCCAGATAGTTATTTCCCAGTTTTGACTTGTGCTGTGCAAGGCTCTCCTTAGTGGCCACTTCAGATGTTCACAGTCGCACAGACAATACAATAGAGAGAAGAACTCAGCTAATTAACTTTTATTTTCACCTTGTGTTAAAGATTTTAGCAGAGAACCTCCACCGCCAGCAGAAAGGATGAATGGGTGTCCCCATTGAGAAATAGGCTGCGCACTTTTATGCACAAGGCACAATTGTGTATTTAATTAATTCTTATTTTTTTCTCTCCAGACATACCGACAAGAGCGGTCAGGATGTAGGGATAATTAATGTTCTTCTACACATTCAGAAAGTCAAGTGTTCCATACACAGTCCAGGTTCATACAGGAAATTCAAATAATTAATGGTCCGTTTTAGTATTTCGTGGGAACGAATTACTATCTTGAGGGAACAATTAGCTATCTTGAGGGAACGGATTAGTATCTCGTGCGCACGTTTAAATTTTTTTAATTTCTTTTTTCATGTCATCTGCGGGGCTCTGTAGACTGATACGGCGGGAGAGAAAGTAGTGTCAAGTGATAGTGAAGTCTGACTTTTTTACGTACAGTGATTTTGGGATGGAAATACATCGCTATATTGAGCACAAGTTGTGTTAGGAAGCAAAACTTTTTTCGTGACCCCAGCAAAATAGCCGGAACGTCCTTCTTCAAAACTGAAGGAGACCAGAACTTCTCCCACAGGACACGTTACGTGAGACAATCACTTGTCATGCGCTACACAGAGGATTTCATACAACTTCATGTCCAAAAATCCGAACTATGCCTTTAATATGCACAGTCCCATCTAAATAAACAAAGTAGAAGTACAAGCTTCTGTTTATTTAATCTTAAATTCAGTGTAGTAATACTATGTTTCAATTATTCTATTTCTTTTTTTTGTCTTCAGTATGATCTAGGACTCAAACCCTGGCTGCCTGCCTCTCCAATTCCCCATCAACTGCTGAGAGGAAGGAGTTTGTGCTTGATTTTACCAAGGCTCTTGTTGAAGCCGATATTCCCATCGAGAAGGCCCCCAAGCTGGCTGCTTTTCTGCAGAAATACTGCAAGCAGGGTGGATCCCTTCCTGCTCCGTCCCACCTCTGCTCCGACTCTTTGCCAGAGCTGTTCCCTCAGTGCGTGGAGGACATTTAGCGTGCGGTGGAAGGAAAAGCTGTCTACGTTTTAGTAGATGAGACGACAGATGCTTGTGGCCGCTGCATCCTTGCCATTCTTCTGCAACCCGTTGGCAGACCACCTCTGGCAGCAGATGAAGTTAACTTTGTCGAGAAACACTATAACACTGTGTCCCAGGCAGTCATCTCATGCCTCAACAGCTACAGCATCAATTTTAGTGATGTGTGGGCTTTTGTCACAGACTCTGCAAGCTACATGAAGAAAGCCTTCAACACTATGCTTCATAGCCTGTTCCCAAACTCCATACATGTGACACGCCTGGCACATCTCCTCAACTTGGTGCTGGAGGTCTTCCCAGATACCTTTGAGGACCTCAACAAGTGTGCTCTCGTGAAAAGAGTGTTCTGCAAGGTACCAATGGCGTCAAGAGCTGCGGGCCTATATGCAGGCGTTGGGCCTGGCTCCTGTTATGCCAGTGTTTGCGGTTGTGACCAGATGGGGTTCCTGGATTGAAGCAGTCCAGTACCTTGCAGACAACCTGGACATTTTAAAGGCCCATGGGATCTTCGTTGTTGAGCACAGCACAGAGATCAAGACCACAATCACCAAACTGCAGGAGACTTCCAACCCCTGTGCTGCTACTATCCATGGTCAGCTGGAGAACCTACTCATGCTCTTTGAATATGGTCACAGTGTTGGGGCTGAGGATTGGCGTCCCGGGACCACAGAAAAGCTGAGGCAGCTGGATGAAGATGATCGTGCTGCCTGCACTCAGCTCATCCAGAAGACCATGGCTGACTGCTCTGCAAAGTTGCAGAATGTGATGGAGACACACCCCAGCATGCAACTCTTCAAAGCTCTCCCAGTGTTTGACCCATCAAAGGTAGCTGGTGTGAGAAAAAACATCCAGGACTATGTCCAGGTGGCCCCTGCACTTACGTGTGTGTCAGCTGAGGAATGGCACCGCTACATCCACATGGACAAGAGTGATGCTGAGGAGGTCAGTCCTGTGGAGTGGAGGGCTGCCAGAGAGGACAGAATGCCCACTCTTGCCCAACTTGCAGCATTGTACCTCCATCTCCCCACTACCTCAGTGGATGTTGAGAGTCTTTTCTGCCACTATACAATGCTGCTTACACAGTACAGACGGAGCCTTACAGAAAACATTAAAATGATGCTCATTGCAAAATTCAACAGTCGGCAGCAGAATTAAGCTTTTGACTGACTGACAGTCTCTGTCTGACAGATCATCAGACAGTCTGAATGACCAGTTTACTTACTGGTTAACTCAGGCATTTACGCATGCTTAAATGAGTAAACTAACTAATAGAATTGCAAGGGGGAAAAACATACCTGTGGTTCATTGATTATTCAAAGCATTGTATGGTTCTCTCAAACAAGAATTTGCACAATATTTATGTAATTACAATTATTATTGTACCTGATTTATTTAATTGACAAATTAATGAATGCTAGTTTCGTTCTCAAATATTGCCTTATGTATTTTATTTTATTTATTTATTTTTTAATACAATCTTAAAGCTAAGCTGTTCTTTTCCAGTGTACAGAAAACAAACCTATGGTTTTGTGGTTCAATTTAATGAATTATATATTGAAGTTTTTTAAAGACTTTGAAAATTATTTTTGTTTCAGATATTTTGTTTCCATTGAATACGATTTTGCAAGATATTTACTTATTTATTTATGGCTTTATTACATTATTTATTGAAATATGCTAATTTGTACATATGCTCAAGGTGAATACAGTTATTGGCAGGCAAATTAACTTTTTTTTTACACATTAATGTATCCTAATTTGAATAGGTTCTATAGAATGTTCATAAGAGAGTAAATTATTTACTGTTGAATAAAAATTACAAAATCTAAGTTTTGATTATATGGTGTCAATATGGTGACTATATTTTTGACTTTGTGGTACTTTTAGGTTTACTAGTCTCTCACATCTAGAGTTCAGGCTGCTACACGGCACTCACACCTATGTTTCCCTGCCAATCCAACCCCTATACCTGTATGTAGGCATATCAGAGGTAGCCAGGGGACACATGCACATTTCTCCAGTGATGCCTGGTCTCTCCTGTTCTCAGCAGGCCCTTAAAGCTTGCATTCATCATAATGACAAATTATAGCCGTTATTTATCAAATCAAAATACACTGCCTGGCCAAAAAAAAAGTCACCATTTGGAAATTAATAAACATATTCTTGAATTGGATCATTATTGCGGTTATTAATATGTTTCAGCTGACAATAATCATTTTAACCCTGACTGATGAAGCGCATTGCTACTCATTTCTTTAAAAAATCATGTCGAAAGACACATCCCTTGATGGTGGAAAAGATGTTACAATATTTCAGAAAGGGCAAGTTTTTAGCCTGTATCTAGCAAAGAAAACCATGAATGACAAAAACAAGTATGAGGAATCATTTCCACAAACAAATTTGCCATCAGACTGTTGATTGTAGTCAGCCTTCAATATAATACATGAAGCAGCAAAACACAGTACCGTGAATCGGTGTAAGATATTCAAAGTAATTTTAATAATCAACTCAGCTTAGGTGTATCTCAAACATTTTATACTACGAAAAAGCAAAGCAAGTGTTGGCTACATGCACGCTTATAGGATGTCACCTTCAAGCAACAGTTACCGAATACATACCCGTCATCCAACCCAAGTTAACCAACAGCCTTAGCCACCTCCCTGTTTATTCTATAACTATAGACAGGTGAAGCAGCCGAGTCGCTATCTAACAAAGCCATTCATCAAATACAATAACTGAAAACACTGGTGTTGTTACACCTGCTCACTTTACCGACTTGCTAATGACATAAGCAGACAGCACGGAATCTCCTGACCAGTGCTACACGCAGAGAACGCTCTTTAGAGAATGCTCTTAGAGACAAGGTCCCCTCGGTGTTCGCGTAGCCTGAATTAATATTTTTTAAAAATTGTCTCTGCCGTGGACAGCGACCATTTATAAGAAAAATCAGAATATATATTGATAGTTTGCGGTAGTCAAAAATTTATTCACGGATCTATTAGAGTGTCTTTTTCAATTGTTCCTTATGGAATAATTTCCTTTTGCCCCCCATGGCATCAAGTCACTTGCGATCAGCTTGACCGCGAAGTTCTTGTCGGCGAGCGCTTATCTCTGCGCGTATAGAGGAAGAACCAAGTTAAAACACATTTGTTCGCGCATTGCTAGACAAGAGTTTTAAGCGCTCATTACTTTACTACAGTCACCTTAGGTAAGCAGATGTTTAGCTGTACTCGCGTAATCAAGCGGTCAGGCGAAGTTCACCACGTTTATTGTTCGGCATGTAACTTACAGAATGCATTAGGGGAAGTAGGTGTACATTTAGCAGTGTCTCTCGACCACCTGTTGATGCAAAATTACGAACAGAAGACACCGTCGTGAAGATTTAATGTCGGATGAGGCGGACCCTCATGTACTGTCAAAGCACGGACAGGTGTCATCTATGACAGGAAGGCTGATGCGAAGTCAAACGAAAATAAGTCTGCTGCATGGACCAGAATCCAGAAGCGCAAATCGAACAGGTAATTGGAAGAGACAGGCACGTCATTTATGACAATTAATCCTGGCTAGTTATCGATCAATTTCCTTCATTGAGGCGTTTTCCAATTATCTTCATTGGCAACAGAAGACACGATTTATCTCTATATCCCAGATAGCAAGCACCTCCGCTTCGGATCTGCCCCGGCTCTGGGCCGGATCAGCTGGAGTCGGCTCTGAGCCGGGCCAGATCGGGAGTGGAGGTGCTTGCTACCTGGGATGCGATCTAACCGCAATAGCCTACAATCGTGGGCTTAATTCAGTACGGAGAAATAATGTACTTATTAAAAGGGTAATGCTTCGCCTCGATTGAACTGATCCGCATTGTGATGAAATATGATCCGCATTGTGATGAAAGCGTGTGGCACAGTCGACAGGTATACAATTTTTAACAACGTAGGCCCAGTTTACACGAAGACGCTTGCGAGTAAAGACGACAAAATATTTCAACGGAAGTGCCTTTTGTTTATACGGAGACGGCGTTTTTGGGGCTTGAAGACGCAAAAATCTCAAACCACCCTCGAAAGTGGAAAACTTGAATACGCTCCGGCGTAGCGTTTCCGTCTCAACTGGCCAAGACACAAAGGTGGCTCAGATCTGCTGTTCTGCTCACGTCGCGTAGACGTTTACGTCACGCAGTAAACAAACATGTCGGATTACATCCATGCTTCTGACCATCAGGCTACTCTGGCTGCCATAATAAATGTACAGGAATCGTGACTACAAATGTACAGGATCTGTACTCATGCTATTGGTGAACAGAGGGGGATCTATTGTCAACTCTTGAAAATTTTGGATGCTCCAATTCGTCGGAGGCGAGCGAGACGGGTTTGGACCAGACCTGGCAAAACCAGTCTATGGTGGGACAAGTTTATGATTTGGCTGCACAGTGACGAGAAGGAAAATTCTACGCATGCGCGTAGGCATGGCGGCGTTTGTGTTAGTGTATCACAGCACCTCCTAGCCGTCTGGCATGCATACCCGATCGATTTCTACACACTTTTAGCGTCACCGTATGCACACAGATTTCCTCCCGAGAACGCTCGTCTGAACGCGAAATAAAAAGTGAAGACGCGACGCAACTTTTGCGTCTTCTGTTCACACCGTCATCATGTAAACGTAGCTGTAGATTTAAATGCAGAAAACGCGTCCAGATGAATGTTTGTCGTGTTAACAGGTGCTGCTTGTTCTCTCAGATTAAGCGTGGAGTGCTCTCGGAGTGAACTTTTTGTTAATTATGAAAATGACTGAGAACAGGTCAGGACTAATAGGCCTAATTTTTGAAAACAGATGTTTTGTGCAAGCCAATTCTCAGTTCTGGCTACGCCACTGTATAGTGAATTTATCCCACGATTTCTTCGCTGTTAGATCGCATTGGATAGAAAGTGTCTTAGTTGCCAATTATGAGAATTGGAAAACGCGTCAAGGAAAAAAAAAAAGATTCAAAACTAGCTAACAAACTAATTAACACAAAGTGCAATAACAGCATTCTTTCTGGACCGCACAAGAAGAAACGTCAAAGAGAAAAAAGAACTCTGGCGGCGAATGAAAAATAAAATTAAGTCTGCAGATCGAGTCCGGAAAATTGATGCACTGAAAACAGGGGGTGGCACCTTCCCATTATTAAAACATGACCATAAGCGTAGCTTATTCTTTAGTCCTACATGACGAAAATTAAGCACGTTCTAGGAACTGTTTAGCCGTTTCATTCACGTATAGGAAATAAGCACCTTTCGTAGTTATGAGCCTGTATATTTACGTGGTTTCAGTAGCTTTAGTCGCAACACCGGCTTTTCGTCACAGTAAATGCCAGCTTCTAAAGTCTACCCACCAGTTTCACCGCCACTAAAAGCCGGTGGGCTTCGAAAGCCGGCGTTTACCGCGATTATGAAAGCTACTAAAATCACGTATAGTTCCACCTGTAACAATGAGAATGCAGTATTTTAGCAAGATCTTCTATTATGCTGCTTATGGTAACAAGCAACACCGTGTAACAAAACTGAGTGAAAGGCTAATTAAGGCAGTATAGCTGACTTACTTGTTGAGGAGAAAGCTGGAAATTATAGCGTCCCTTATAAAATCTTTCTCCCTCATTAGCTCCTTCCACCTGGGGAAGGCAAGCCCGATGTTCACCCTTGTTTTTTGAGCGAGCCGGTCGCGCTGCCTTTTCAATTCTCTTTTTCGTTTTTTTTTTTGCGGATGAAGATATCGTCTCCTGTGCTGATGCTGCATATGTATGGTCCTGCATTATGCTGCAATAGTACTTATTTTCAATGTTGCCGCGATAGCCTCTCTTCCTGATTTCCTCGGGTGTCTCAATCGCTCTGCACTGGCTGGCAGGGCAAAAGCAACAGTTTCAAGATGGCTGACTGTCATGGCGCCTCCCTACCAGCTTATCTGTCCAATGTAGAAACAAGCCTAAAATTCTTCGTTTACGAGAATATATCAGATTATTAGCGGAGGTCATAATGCACCAATGATGACATATATATGAATGCAGACTTAGATTTTGGCAAATATAAAAAATGAAAATGTTACACATTGTCCCTTTAAACACATTTAAAGTTATTGGGATGTGCTCAAGACCACAGAATGGTTCAACCATTATGTTGAGAAGACAAGATCCAGAGATGCCAAGTCTTACAAATTCGGCGCAGGTCTTACACATTTTTTAGGCTTATTTATCATAGTCCGCAATTATTCATTGAATGCTTAATGAGATTCTGATGCGGAATTAAAATCCTTGTGCATTGAAGTTTCAGTTTCACTTGCATAAAGGTGGACCTCACCACAAGTAACATGGAAACCGATCATGACTCTGGACTTCCTGTGCTTCTTTTTACTCAGGGATTTGAAAAAATTCATGTATTTCATGATCGTTTAAATTGTTTTATTGAAATACGACCATTTGAAACGTTTTTATGCAATTCCATTGCTTTTAATCCCTCAGCAAAGACAAGCCTGAGAATTCCAGAGTCAAAATCGATTTCCGTGTCATTAGTTGGGAAATCCACTGTATTGCACGTGAAACTGATTAACTTGATGCAATGACTTAAATTCCTCAGGTGAATTTCTTCATTGCTGTTTGATTGAATGATTGCTGACTACAGCACAGAAGCGTGAATGCCAATAAGAGGAGAAACTCATGCCTAAGACGTAATCCTTGGCATGTCTGAAGATCTCAGCCAAAAACTATGGCATTTCTGATTGAAAATAAATGTTCTGGCATCTATAATATATTTGAGGTCGATGTCTGTCTGTATGTGTGTGTGTGTCTGTGTGTGTGTATCCACACGTTTTTCTCCTACATTTCTCAACCGATTATCACCAAATTTGGTGTGAATATCCACTTGGACACCAGGAAAGACTTGACGTTGCCCAATTATTGAAAAACGGTCAAGCACGCAAAAAAATGGCAATTTCACTCCGAGTAGCGGGTAATAAACTTATATAACCTGATGATGCACGTAGCATTATCCAGTTGCACCGCTAGGAGCCACAGTGTCCTTACGAACATGCGTTAGACATCTTGTTTGCAATGGGGCCGAGGGAGTGATAAGAGAGCCTGCACGAAAGCCAGGCTTTTGAGAGAGCACCGCGGACTTGACGTCGCCCAATTTTTGAAAAACGGTCATGCACGCCAAAAAAAATGGCAATTCCATCCATCCATCCATCCATCGTCAACCGCGTATCCGGGGCTGGGTCACAGGGGCAGCAGTCAAAGCAGGGATGCCCAGACTTCCCTCTCCCCGGACACTTCCTCCAGTTCTACCGGGGGTATCCGGAGGCGTTCCCAGGCCAGCCGAGAGACATAGTCCCTCCAACGTGTCCTGGGTCTTCCCCGAGGCCTCCTCCCGGTGGGGCATGCCCGGAACACCTTCCCAGGAAGGCGTCCAGGGGGCATCCGATAAAGATGCCCGAGCCACCCCAGCTGGCCCCTCTCGACGTGGAGGAGCAGCGGCTCTACTCTGAGCTCCTCCCGGGTGACAGAGCTCCTCACCCTATCTCTAAGGGAGCGGCCCGCCACCCTGTGGAAAAAACCCATTTCAGCCGCTTGTACCCGAGATCTCGTTCTTTCGGTCATGACCCAGAGTTCATGGCCATAGGTGAGGGTAGGAACGTAGATTGACTGGTAAATCGAGAGCTTTGCCTTTCGGCTCAGCTCCTTCTTCACCACGACAGATCGGTACAACGACCACATTACTGCTGCCGCTGCACCGATCCGTCTGTTAATCTCACGCTCCATCCTTCCCTCACTTGTGAACAAGACCCCAAGATACTTGAACTCCTCCACTTGAGGCAAGAACTCTCCTCCAACCCAGAGGGGACATATCACCTTTTTCCGGTCGAGAACCATGGCCTCGGACTTGGAGGTGCTGATTCTCATCCCAGCCGCCTCACACATGGCTGCAAACCGCCCCAGTGCATGCTGAAGGTCCTGGTTCGAAGGAGCCAACAGAACAACATCATCCGCAAAAAGCAGAGATGAGATCCTGTGGACCCCAAACCAAACTCCCTCCGCCCCCTGGCTGCGCCTAGAAATTCTGTCGATAAAAATAATGAACAGAGCCGGTGACAAAGGGCAGCCCTGCCAGAGTCCAACATGCACCCTGCGCCTTCGGGTCGGGGACAGGTGCCTCACTGTCATTTCGGCTTATGGGCCGAATGGCAGTGGAGAGCTTCCCCGACCTTCTTGGAGTCCGTAGGAAGGGTACTGGAAAGTGCTCCGACTGGGGACTCCATCGTTCTACTGGGGGACTTCAACGCCCACGTGGGTAGCGACAGTGTTACCTGGAGGGGCGTGATTGGGAGGAACGGCCTCCCCGATCTGAACCTGAAAAATGGCAATTTCACTCTGAATACACTATCTCACTCCAAAAGACTCTGTGGCGCAGTGGGTAGAGCACTGGACTCTCAACCTAAAACATTGTGAGTTCAAATATTGGATGAGTTTCTTACTTGCGCTTAGAGAGTGATAAGAGAGCCTGCACGAAAGCCAGGCTTTTGAGAGGGCACAGCGGACTTCACGTCGTCCGATTTTTGAAAAACCGTCATGCACGCTAAGAAAATGGCAATTTCACTCTGAATAGATTGTTTCACTCCAAAAGACTCTGTGGCGCAGTGGATAGAGCACTGGACTCGCAACCTAAAACGTTGTGAGTTCAAATATTGGATGAGTTTATCATACTTGCGCTTAGGGAGTGATAAGAGAGCCTGCACGAAAGCCAGGCTTTTGAGAGGACACAGCGGAATTGACGTCGCCTGATTTTTGAAAAACGGTCATGCATGCAAAAAAATGGCAATTTCACTCCGGGTAGCGGGTAAACTTATATAGCCTGATGCGCGAAGCAATATCCGGTTGCACCGCTAGGAGCCGCAGTGTCCTTACGAACGTGCGTTGAGGTAACCTGCGAGCAGGCTACTGTTTGTGATGGTGCCGAGGGAGTGATAAGACAGCCTACACGAAAGCCAGGCTTTTGAGAAGGCACCACCTTCGTCCACGAATGCAGCATTCTGATAACTCGAACTTGACAGCTCCCAAATTAAAATTTGTCAGTTGAACACTCGCAGGGCTGGCATTGCACTTGAAAATTTGGTGACAATTATTGACAAAAATTAGTCCTGGCTGATTCTAGATGGTTTCCCTTAATTATCACGTTTTCCAATTCAAGAATAATCAAGTGGCAATTGAAGACACTGCTTCTCTCCCTCATGCAATCTAAAAGCGATAAAATAATGGGCTACAAAGGGGGTAGCAGTTAGTTACATATATTTCTCAAACCAATAACAAGATGAATATGCACTGTAATCAAAGCTGCAGGGGTTCCAACTAAATATTTGAGTGTGCAACTTTTGTGTAAGAGAATAATTTCAGTGCTCCATGCTTCATACTCTGGACATCTTTACAATTGAGATGCTGCTATTTTGCCTGTATTATTTAGCTTTGATGAAAAAAATTACAATGCAAAGGAATTATACTCTAACAAGGCATGTAGGCTCTGGCTACAGTACCGAAGCTTATGGACTCAACACCGTACTCAAAAACAATTCAAAGATTGACAACTCAAAGAAAATCAATCAAAATACTTTCAAAAAATTAATTTCCAGCTGAACAAAATCTGTTTCGCTGATAATTTTTTTTTTATTCCATGTAGCCTAGCCCATGGTCAGTGTTGGAGAGTAACGGAACACCATGTACCGGCGTTACGTAATTAGGATACAAAATATGAGTAACTGTATTCCGTTACAGTTACAATACTAATACATGGTAATTAGGATACAGTTACATTTTAAAATCAATGGATTACTTTCCGTTAATTTAAACTAGAATTATTTCCCAAATGAAATCTGAAGAAATTAGTACTTTCCCACACATTTTCTCAGCTGGTCCCAGAATTGTAGCACTGTCTGATCATGCGCTGCAATACAATACAAAGAGATTAGGTTCGCCTCATCCATTCATAAATTACTATCAGCCAAACAGAAAATAGTATTTCTTGTTGCCAGGTGAAATAGCAGCGCCGTAATCACGTCCTCCACACACGCTAATGCCGTTGTGTGCACACGACAGAGAACTGTAAGTGGAAGCCCAAAATCAGGTAATCACTTCATCGCCTTTTTTTTTAAATAACTGCTTATCAAAGTCAAAGAACTATTTAGGATATTTGCTTTTTGGATCTTCTTTTTTTTTTTTTACCTCAATTTAACAGCTTTGGACGGTCATGGTTAGTCAATTGACTTGTAACTTGTTACGGGGAGAGTGGGGGCTCTCTGCCCTCCATGTAGTGTATTTTGGCTGAAAACATACCTTGCTCAGACCCGGTGGCAGATTTGCTACTGCAACATATCTTGTTTGTGACTGACAAAACAACACAAATACACAAAATAATTATTTGATTTAGCGGTTATTATACCGGGGACTCCCAATGAAATTAAAAGGCACAGATATTGGGGGAACGAAGAGTCACTTCTTATTTCAGTTTATTGGCAGTTGTGTGAATATTCAATAACTGATACTGGTTATATTCAATAACTAATCCTGGTGTGCCATCTAATGGTAGAATATTGTAACTGCGTGCATAAATGACAGCTCCACGTCCACTGGCGGACACATCTGCACAAAGATACACGGTTGTTCTTCGCAAACGCGCCAAATCCAGATGATCCGTAAATGATGGATTAAATTAATATCTTAATTTGAAACGAGTAACTAAGTGTCAAAGAAATGAAGTGAAAGCATACTACTAATGTATATACTGTATACTGTAATGCACTTCGTTATGCACCCCCCCGCAAAGAAAATCTCACTCTAGCCTGCATTCAAATCTTGAGAGCCCTGTTCACTTCCAATCTGAGTGAGCATCTAAAATTAAGTTATTTATTGGGCTCGTCTCTGCCATTGTATCTGTTATCTTAACCTTACTTTTTATATTGGTATGTATGAAGGTAGCCTGCTTATGTCGACGTGCAACTTGAAAATATCAATATGGCTTAACATCGGCTTTTGTAGCCCATTTGTCATACTAGCTAAGTTAATGTTAGCTGACATCAGCGCACGTTAGCCTGCAATTGGTTTTGGAACGAAGCTTCCTGCCAACTTCGGGTATTTGGGAATAGCGCAACTCTTAAAGCTTTTGTAATGTCTTGACGTGCACAATGTGATTTTTAGGTGCATAGCCTACTTGTGCCACTTGGCTAGCAAAATGGATTTAGTGTATTGCAGGGGTGTCCAATCTTATCTGCAAAAGGCTGCTAGGGGTGCAGTTTTTCATTTTAGCCTCGAGCTACAACACATGAATCATCGAATTAATGAACTAATCATGCGGTTCAATAAAGACCTTAATTAGTACAGGTGCAGCACTAGTAACCTGCTTACCGGACGTGAAACGAATCTTTTGCACTAAAGTCAATGCAAAGACGCGAGTACAGACATGTCGCGTGTATTTGCGTCTTTGCATTGACTTTGAATGTAAAATTTGTTTCACGTCCGGTGGAAAAGCAGCTTAATAGTGCTGCTCCTGATGTAACTAATTTTGTTTAGTAAGCAGGGTGTAAATTCATGCATTTATAAAATTGAAGAAAATGTGGAAGTAATCCAAGTATTCGGATTACAATACTCAGATTGAGTGATGTAACGGAATACATTACAGATTACATTTTAGGGCATGTATTCTGTAATCTGTAGTGGAATACATTTTAAAAGTAACCTTCCCAACACTGCCCATGGTTCTGTAGGCGGTGCTACATCATACAAATTAAACTCACACCCTGATTCTGGGCATGAATTATATGTTTTAAATATGTGTAAAACAATCTTTTTAACAACTTAAAAGAGTGATTTTACCGTGAATCTGATGCGATCACCTCATCTTTGTCAAGTCTTGATACAGGACTTCATAGAAAAGATTGGAATGACTGCACGCATTCCGCCACAGTCCTTAGCCTTCTGACGTGACGTCTGCTCGTTTACGTTGATCATTCGCAAGGACAAATTTATAAATTCAGCAAATTTGTTGATCGGGTAAATATGGACTATGCATCCTCGTTGAAGGAGAAACTTCAAAAGTTGATACTGGTCACTAGCGCGGCTCGAACAGTTGTCGATCATAGTTCCAGTTGTTTAACTGTACTCAGGTGTGGGACCGGGGCTGTGGGACTCGGGAAATCAATCAACATTTTTCAAAGACGCTGAAAGCTTACGCGGGCATTGACCCCCTCCTCTCTACGGAAAACGTTGATAATTTTTTGTGATTTACGAAATGAACCAATAGCGAAAACCAGATAAATGCAAAAAGGAGGCTTTACTTCTGAAGGGGGTAACCCCCCAACAGAGCTGGCAACAGCACAATGTCCGCAATCCAAATACAAATTCCAATGGGCGTAATCCAGAGTCAAAACCAGGGCACTGTTGGGGTCTCACATGGAGGAAAACTTTCATATGTGTGGAAATTCAAAATGGATCCCTGGATTTCCCATGACCACTCTCTGCCTGCAAGCCCCTCCCGCCAGCAGGCCAGGTACATAAAAGCAGTGGTCAACCATTTTATCTCTCTCTTGGAGCTCCCCTCTCTCTTGGCTCTTGGAGTCAGCTCTGGACTCTCTCTCTCTCCCTTGGAGAGGCTCCTGGACCCCTGTGGACTGCTCAGGCTGGGGAACCCCTCCCCCACCTCTTAGGCCCAGCATAGACTGGCCATGCTGAAGAATCTGCCAGGCAACCAGGAGTACAGCAAGATTTGGAGAAACAGCTTGCTTTTGAGGAGCGGCCAGCTTCCCTCTTCTCCCCACAGCAAAGACACGGACAGCACCAGAACCGCTCTTCCAGCCGAATCAACATCACCCGTGATTGGATCCTCCTGCAACCACCAAACCTCTTTCCTCAACTAAGGACTGGTAACAACTGGGCATTCAGACCCTCTTTTATGGCTAAAATTGACTGTGTGTATTTTCAAAATGATAGCTGCTGTGATTGTTTTAGGATTTTGTTTTAGTAGGACAGGATGTGTTAATTTGCATGCAAATAACCTCCTGTAGACTAACACGGCGCCTTTCCTATGCAAAACACACACACATCTCTTCGTTTTAACTTAATACACACACGCGCAAACAACAGTGAGCGTTTTAAGTCATTTAACTGACTTTAAAACTCTTAGCTTTCCTTTGCTACAAAGACTTGGCCTTTGTTACAGTAGGGTTGCCTTCCCCCACTCGCATGGTCTGCAAGGCCCCTTCATTCACACCTTAGATCATCCCTTTGTTCTCTCTCACCCACACCCGCACACGCGCACGCAAGCACACACACACACACACACCTCCTTCATTGTGTATATAGTGTTTAGTGTAGTTTAGATTGTGTGTTTTATTTGTTTCATTTAAATAAATATTCTTTTAAGACATGTGCTGTGGTTATTAATGTTGTGCAAGAGTGAATGAAAGTGCCAACCTCTTCTATCTAGAACTCTGAATACTTCAATCTAACTATTGATTGGGTAAGTTGGTTACAATTATTAATTTAATTATTAATCAATTTCCAAATTAATAGCTTAGTGGATATTGAGACTGAGGTTTTAATAATTGGCTATCGTTTTCCCTTCACTGAGGAAGGGTGGTGCCCCGAGGTATTTATATTAATATTTAATATTAATATTACAATATCATATTTTTTTGAAAGTCAAATTAATAATATTGATATCATTAGGCAAATTGAATTTTTCCCAACATTGGTGTTCTGTGCGAGGCCATTACCCCAACAGCACCAATCAAAAAATCCGTAGTCAGGCAAAAAGAGGTCAGTAAACAAGAATGCGGTACAATACAGGGAATAAGCAAAGCTCGAAGTCAGGCGGTCCTGTCAGAAAGATAAATCACTATGAATCGAGGCGGAAAACAAACGTGGCATAAGAAACTAGGAAGAACGATCTGACAAAGGAAGTGCATGAATAGACATCTAAAATACACATCCGGGGTGAACACATGACTAGGGAGAAGCAGGTGCAATCAATAATACAATGATCAGGAGTGACACAGGAGGAATAATCTAATTACATAAATCTGGCAAAAGCCAAAACGCAGACAGGGATCACAAGACCAACCTATGTACAAAACATCAACTCTGGTTAAGGAGTACTAAATTTTATAGATTAAAGAAAAGGAAGGCATAGAGTATTAGTGGAGATCTTCAGAAAACTGCAGCAGAGATAATTAGGGATAGGCAAGGAGGCGGAGACTAGAATTGGGCGACTGCTGAGAGATCGTTAGTCAATTAGTATGTGCAGCTATACAATCCCGAGAGCACGTTAGTAAGTTAGTAAAAATATACAATGTTAATATGGGTTAGTAATTAAGCGAAAACAACAAACTGTTAGTATGGGTTAGTACATAGCAAGAGAGAGAGGAAGGAAGAACACGAGATAATGAAAGAAGGTTGAAACCCAGAAACCAATAAATCACCCGAATGAGTGGCATGGGACCGATACATTGCATGGCAGAAATAAACATGGTCAGGGATCTAGGAATCATGGCTAAGACTAAGAAAAATATAAGACATGAAAAATAATAAAACAAGAAATCTCAAATTTCCAAACACAATACACAATACTAAGAATGGTCAAAACACAGGCAGAGGTCACTAGGCACAAAAATCAATTAACATAGCTAGGCCAGGTACAGAACTTAAACAAGGGATGGGCAGAACACAGAATCCCAACAGAACCCCCCCTCCCAACGAATGGCCACCGGAGATTCAACCTGAAGGACGAGGGTGACTTGCATGAAAGTCTCTGATTAAGTTTTTATCCAGAATGTGCCGAGAAGGCACCCAACTGCGATGTTCGGGTCCGTAACCCTCCCAGTCGACGAGGTACTACAGTCCTCTGCCTCGCCGACGACAGTCCAGGAGGCCACGGACCGTGAAGGCTTCGCCTCCGTTGATGATCCAGGCGGGTGGTGGGGAATCAGGTCCAGAGGACAGGGGGTGATTTACTGCAGGCTTAAGTTGGGACACGTGAACAGTGGGGTGTATGCGTCGCATGGACAGGGGGAGACGGAGGCGAATGGCAGTGGGGCTAAGGACCTTTTCAATGGTAAATGGGCCCAGATATTTAGGGAAAAGCTTACCCCCGCTGCCTCTGAGTGGAATGTCCCTTGAAGACAGCCAGACACGCTGCCCAGGCCGGTATGTGGGGGCATATGTGCGTTTCTTGTCAGCCTGTTCCTTCATCCGGTGAGACTGACCTGAGCAGGGCCTGGCGGGTGGCAATCCAGGTGCATCTGCACCTACGAACAAACTCGCGGGCTGAGGGAACAGCTACTTCCTCCTCCTGAGACGGGAACAAAGGGGGCTGGTAACCCTGGCAGGCTTTGAAAGGGGAGACGCCGGAGGCAGCAGATGTGTGGCTGTTCAAAGCGTATTCCATCCACGGCAACTGATAGCTCCAGGAGGAGGGGTTCCTAATGCATAGACACCTTAACACATTTTCTACACACTGGTTAGCTCGCTTGGTCTGGCCATTAGTTTGGGGATGGAAACCTGATGATAAACTAACTGAGGTGCCTAGTGTTTTGGAAATCATTTTTTAAAGAAGTGCAGTGAACTGGGGGCCGCAATCTGAAGTGATGTCAGTAGGTATTCCGTGGAGTGTAATGACATGTTGAATGACAAGGTTGGCGGTGTCTTGAGCGGAAGGAAGTTTAGTGAGGGGGACTAAGTGAACTGCTTTGGAGAATCTGTCTACGATAGTGAGAATGGTGGTGTGGTGATTGAAAGGGGGAAGGCCTGTAATAAAATCTGGTGCTATGTGGGACCAGGGATGATGTGGTGTAGGAAAGGGCTGAAGCGAACCTTGAGGGGGTTGATGTGAAACTTTAGCATGGGCGCAGACCGAGCAAGCAGCAACAAAGCCCTGAACATCTTGGGTAATTTCTGGCCACCAAAATCTTTGATGGATAAAGCTCTTGGTACGACGTACCCCTGGATGGCAGGATAACCTGGATGAGTGCCCCCATTCCAGGACCTTGGGGCGCAGGGCAGCTGGAACATATAGGCAGTTAGTAGGGCATCCACTAGGGGTAGCAGCATTGGATTGGGCGTCCTTGACCTCCCTCTCTATGTCTAGGCAAAGGGCATTTATAAATGCTTCTTTAGGAAGGATGGTGTCCTGGCACGGTTCCTCCTCCGTAATCTCAAAGCAGCGTGAGAGCGCATCAGGCTTGACATTTTTACTTCCTGGTCTGTAGGCAATGTGAAAGTTAAATCGAGAATAGAATAATGCCCACCTGGCATGTCGAGGGTTGAGTCTCTTGGCAGTATGCAAGTACTCCAGGTTCTTATGGTCAGGCTAGATATGATGGGTACCTTGGAGCCCTCCAACCATTGCCTCCACTCCTCCAAGGCCAGCTTCACCGCCAACATTTCTCGATTGCCGATGTCGTAGTTCCTTTCGGCGGAACTGAGGTGGTGAGAGAAAAAGGCATATGGATGAACCTTACCATCCTCTGTGGACCTCTGGGACAGGATGGCTCCAGCTCCAATATTGGCGGCATCCACTTTGACAATGAACTGGAGCTTTGGATTGGGAATAGTGAGAATGGGTGTAGAGGTAAATCGGGCCTTTAAACCACGAAAAGCGTCTTCAGCCTTTTCGGACCAAAGAAATCTGGACTTGGAGGAGGTAAGAGCAGCGAGAGGAGCGGCAACAGAGCTATAGTTCCTGATGAACCAGCGATAGAAATTAGCAAAGCTCAAAAATTGTTGGAGAGACTTAGAGTCCTCCGTAAGGACTTTTAATGGGTCCAAACGGATGGTGCCCGGAGAGATGATGTAGCCCAAAAAGGTAGTGGTCTCAACAAAAAACTCAAATTTCTCGGCTTTCACAAAAAGGCGATTCTCCTGGAGGTGACGGAGCACTTGGTGTACATGTGTAACATGGGCCTCCTGGGACTCTGAAAAAATCAAAATGTCATCGAGATACACAAACAAAAACTTATTTATCATATCTCTTAGTACATCATTTACTAGACTCTGGAACACAGCAGGAGCGTTAGTGAGCCTGAAAGGAAGAACCAGGTACTCCCAGTGCTCAGTGGGAGTGTTAAAGGCAGTCTTCCACTCATCCCCTTCTCTGATACGCACCATGTGATATGCATTGCGTAGGTCAAGTTTGGTAAAAATCTTGGCTCCTTGTAGGAGATCGAAAGCAGTATTCATGAGTGGAAGTGGGTAGCGGTTCTTGATGGTTATTTCATTGAGGCCCCAATAATCGATATAAGGTCTTAAAGTTCCGTCCTTCTTGGAAACAAAGAAAAAACCGGCACCTGCAGGGAATGATGATGGGCGAATGATGCCAGCAGCAAGGGACTCACAGATATTTTTCCATGGCCTGGGTTTATAGTCTGGAGGGGGAATATAGTTGACCTCTAGGGGGCATAGTACCTGGCTTCAGGTCAATAGAACAGTCATATGGTCGGTGAGGAGGTAAACTGGTGGCCCGGGATTTGGAGAACACCTCCTTAAAGTCATGGAACTCTAGGGGGACCTTCCCAAGGTCTGGTATCTCTTCTTGGGATGGGCTGTGTTGAGGTTCGTGGTTGTTGTAGAGGCATGCCAGGGAGCAGTTGGGGCTCCAACCCTTAACCTCATTCTTTCGCTAATTCATATTGGGGAGGTCTTTGGCCATCCATGGATGGCCCAAAACAATGGGAGCATGGAGAGAGTGTAGGAGGAGGAGCTGAATGGTTTTTTGGTGGTTACCTGAGGTTTTAAGCTTAATGGGGTTGGTAACGTGTGTTATTAGGGCTATTTTCTGGCCACTGAGTGAATTGGCCACCTGGTCAGGAAAGATCCTCTTGGAATGGATTCCCCAATCATGAGCCAGCTTCAGATCAATGAGGTTCTCCTCAGCCCCGTTATCAATGAGGGCTATGGTGTATATCAAAGAAGTATATCAAGCCAAAGTGAGCAAAGTCATATCAAACTCTCCAGCAAAGGAGGCGTGGCGACTTCTGGCTTAAATAGACTCCGGGAAGGACTGCCCAGGAGTAATCAGCCAGCTGGGTAAAAAATCTGATGTGGAAAGAAAACGACGTCATCAGGGACGAGAGTAACAAAGAAAGCAAAAAGCACAAAGCAAACCATGACAGTATCAACAGACAGGTGAGTTTTTTTTTTTTTCTAAATTACCGCTGCATGTTTTTCTATGATTGGGAAGAGCAGCCTTCGTCTTTTTAGGATGTTCCGTGGAAATTGATCACTGATGTAGGAGGTGGATCCCTTTTAGCTACTTGCCTGTCTCCATGATAGACGGCTGACTTCTGCCATGAACTAGCTTTGCAACAATCCACCTTTTTCATGACTTTGTACCATTACCTATAAATCATAGCAGCTATCGGTTGTTCTCCTCCAGTAGATGTGTTTGTTTATGGTTGCATAGCTGGAAAAGCCAGCTTTTAGCAAACACAAATGGAAACAAAACGGAGGTGGATACACAGTACGGATGTTTTAAAAATTCATGAGGTTAATTCCGTTAAGTGCCTCACTCGTCACTTTTCACTGAGAGGGCAGATGACATGAAACAATGGCTGATGTTAGCTACATCCACAGGGTTCATTATTAACCTCCGGCAAACAAAGTTGGCAAGAGGTATACAGTATCTTACAAGAGTGGGCATGTTATGGAATGAGGTTACTGAGCAACAAACCTAAAATTCACTCTACGACTTTCATAGCTTTCTCATTCTCTTTAAGCGATTCAGTTATGTGATAATTTCATGGAAAGCAAATATAATTTCCCTTAGCGCCCAATGTATGATGGCATTGCGCTAACTACACCGCTCTGCTTACGTACTCAGTCTCAGTCACAGACATTCGTGACTGAATGACCTACGCTTAGTAAATTCAGTCAACTGAGTAGCTAGCTAATGTTAGCTCGCTGGGTAAAAGACTAATACCGAGCTAAGTAACATGAAGTTAGCTATGTCAGTGGCGCTTAACTAGCCTCCTGCAGGGCTGAACCATACCGAGCCAACGTGACACTCGGTATTCAGTTTGGCTTGGTAGAAACAGCAAGACGTAACGCTAAGCGATTTCTTTCCCCCCACGCTCTTAGCCATGAGATTTTCACGAAAGTGAAATATAGGGACATGTCAAGAGTATTTCATGACCTGGGCTATGAGAAAAGTACTCCAGTTATGTGATAAACCTTAAATTTCTCAAGTGCCATGTTCACTCAGCAAGATTGCAACTGTGCTGGCATGGCGAAGGTTCGCACTCGAGTGCCTCCAGTTAGTGTTTTTGGCGTTGCTAGCGAAGAACTGTGAAATTATAAAAGCATGGAGGTATATAATTTCCTCCATAGTAACAAAATAGGTAACCTAAAGTACTGCTCAAGTCGACTGCTCGTGTATTGCCAGATTAGGGAAATCGAGTACTCATGCAGCAGCTATATTGTGAAAGGCAGCGTTATTCATTAAACCAATGCTCCCTTTAGTTATCCAAACACCGGAATTAAATATATTCACAAAAACATTTTTGTGCTTTTATTACCGAAGATATATAAGCTTATGTTCAGTGGGGAGTGGTGAAATGATGAACATCCTACTGATGTCATTATTTCTGATGTTTTTGTTGTCTGGGCTAGCTGGCTCTGTTTGTTGCTGTCATTGGCATCAACGCTACCGGAAGCACAAAACCGACAGCAGAAGTAGGTATTCTGTCATGGCAGTGCCCATGGACTTCTGGTGAAACTTCTGGATAGGATGAGGTCGCAGTTTTCTAGTATTATTCTGTCCGATATGATGCACCCTGGAAAAATGTAGGGCTTCCACTGCTTGCTCTTTCATTTTCAGGCTGTTTTTACTCAGGCCAGTCAGCCACAAGACTACGTTTTGGCTCCGTACTTCTTTTCTTTTTTTTTTTCGGGGTCGCGATTGTCCTGCTCATGCTCGCGCCCATTTCGCGATTGGCCCAGGCCGGAGTACAGGCTCTGAGGAGCCTTTTGTTTTCTGAAAGATGTCACTTGTTGTTCTGTTATCTGGTAATTTTCCTTTCTATCTTCAGATAGCCCTTGTATAATAATATTGTCTATCATACTTCTGCTCTGCATATCCAGAATATTGTTTGATATTCTTGCTTCTTCTGCCTGAAGTTCTGTAGTTATCCATTTTAGTCAATTTACCCTGACTTTAAGCAATGCATTGTCCTCCTCGATTAAAGAGTTGTTAAACTCCAAGGATTACTTGAGTTCTTCAATGTCATCTATTAACTTTTTCAATAGACCAAGCTTCAGGGGTCGTTGTTTCATACTTGAAATTGCTTTCATGCAATAGTGTATCATGCAAGTCTTTTGAGAAAATAGACATCCATATCGCTTGAGCTCAGCTGCTGTCTACCATATTTTCTATCACATTTAATAGGTGTGTTATAATAACATGTGATGATAAACTATTCCAAATCTTCTAAAGGGTTATCCCCAGGTGTTTCCAGTTTGTATTTTGATTTTAGCCCTATGGGCTGATAAGCTATTGTTATCTTTTGGCATCTGTCATCCATCGTCCAGGAAATTTTTTTGTATCTTTTTTTTGGCCTGATGAATTTTTGAGTAAATTTGCCATGACCGTATCCTCAGATATCCTCAGTTTTTTTTCACGGCACAGCATCATGGATCCATCGTAAAAGAGTCGGGGTGCTAAACTGGCCTGCCAGCAGTCCAGATGGGTCACCAATTGAAAAATTTGGTTCACCAATGTGACAAAAGAGTCTGCAAAAGTGTTGAGAATCTGAAATTTAAAATCAAGCCGCAAAAATACTTCGCTTTCAAAACTACCGTAATTGGTCTCCTCAGTTCCAAAACACTTACAGGGTGTTGTTAAAAGAAGAGCTGATTTAACGCAGTGGTAAACATGGCCACGTCCAAATTTTTTTAAATCTATTGTTGGCATCAACTTTAAAATAAGCAGATATTTTCCAAAAACAAAAAATTTCTCAGTTTTAACATTTGATATGTTTGTCCTTTCACCTTAAATGATTTGCCAATAATTGCAGTCTTTTTTTATTTACGTTTTACTCAATGTCCCAACCTTTCTGGAAATCAGGTTGTAGAAAGGATTGGCCTGGAGGATCACTTACTCTGTCACCCCATCAGCCATACTTCAGACACAAGAACTCTCGCTCTGTCATACTTCATCACAGCATCTTCTTTTGTTTTGTGTCTGCTGAACTGAAATGCTTCACTACATCAGTTTTATTCCCAAGGCCTTTCTCAGATTCTAGTTGCTACATGAATAAGCTTGCCTCAATTTTTAATTAATATTTAATAAACTGCCGTGGGTTTTGGAGACAATCCACACATAAGTTGGCCTTTATAATGGGTAGCAGCCAGACATGGCTACTATTTGCTTTGCTTCTGGGAGGAGGGTGAGAGGGAGAGAAAGAGAGGGAGAGAGATTTACCATTCTTTTACAAACCATTATCCAACTGCATTATTAAACGCTAATAATTTAGTTAAAATACAAATTTGGTTAGCATTGTCACACAATATATATCTTGCCTTTCACTTGCAGAGAAAAATCACAAGATATTTTACAAGCTTGTTCATTTTCTCTTTTTTTCAGGAATGATCAAAAAAGGCTTTTCAGTGTGAAATATTACTGTGGTCCCTGATTGCAACAGTCATTTACAGTCAGTAATCTTATTCTGAGATGTACATTGTTTGCACTTAATTTTCAAATGTCCCAAATGGTTGCAATACCATATATCTGGAATTTATCCTGATAAATGCAGTAAATCTCATTAGATGTCATTAGGCTATGATTTGCAGTTTATATTTTCCAATATTTTGTGCCCTCTATCATAACTCCCAGTGTACTGCTGTAAAATATGCATGAACCAAGAAACAGCTCACAGAAGTCTACACATCTCTGATATTATACATACACAACATTGTGAATGTGTCATGAATGTCCCCACGCGCCATTACCTCCCTCTGGCAGTTCACAGACACGAGCAGGCCTCAAGCCAAATACACTGCAATTGTGGGCAGGTGTTACTGATTATAATCTTTTCTTTGGAAATTTTCTCCAGACACACTTAACAGAACAGTATAGTAATACTGCAGAATGACCTTCGTAAAGACAGTATGACAAACTATGTATACAGTATTCTGTATACAGTAATAATTTCAGTCCTGCAATTCTCATGAATAAAATAAAATACAATATGCAAAAGAATATACAAAAACTGCGAAAACTATACTTAAAACCCTAACAAACAAGAAACCAATTCTTGAGAACCACTTCTACTACTCCAAAAATGATGTATTTTACACATAAAAAATGTAGTAATACATTCACCCACAAAGTCAGACTGGATGTAGCCCTGGTTTTTAAAAAAGATTTCAAAAATAATGCCAAAATTCTATGGCAGATTAAAGTTTTTTTTTGTGTTTGTGCAAGAGGAAAATTTATCTCAGATCTAGTCTGGCTCAGCGGGACCCACAGCACAACTGACAGATTTCAGGCCTTAGGGCCACTTTGTCTGCAGGTCTTCCACGAGTTTCAGTATCAGTGATTCATTTGTCTTTGGTTCAGTAAAGAATCTGCACACTCGATTCTTTAAGCTTTTTACTCCCGACTGCCTGAAAAGAAGCATCAATAGATTCTGATACCGCAGACAGGAAAGATTGAGACATGCACTGAGTTACACTTTTGGAAGAGAGGAGGGATGACTAGCACTCTTAGAAGTTCACAAAAGACCCCTTAGGGTGTCTTCACCCATGAGAAAAAAAGGGGGACCCCATTTTACGCTGAAGGTCTTTGTTGCAAAAATGGTTCAATATTCACTCTCTCACACACTTTTCACGCCAATGAAACATAAATACCTAGTTTGCAAAGCTCACAATGTGACTTTTTTGCTGAGATTTTATTTCATTCCATAGCTATAACTCAATTTTAACCTCTTAAGCCCCAGCCTCTTTTTTAGGTTTCTGTTTGAAAATGATATACCCAAAATAATAGTGTATATCTCTGTTTGTGTAGGATGAAGTATCAGAGAGGGAGACATGGAAATGTGAAGAGAGGGTTGATTTTCTGACGCTACTCGGATTTTGATATTTGAACATTAATATGCTTGGCGTTTGAGTTGTGCTTGGTGTATGTAAAAATGACTTATATTTGCTTGTAGCAGAGGCTCTCCTGTTTCATTTGATGTGTAATATGACTGTATTGCTACTTAATTAGCGCGGCGTTGTAGGTATTTTGCTGCGGTGAGTCTCAGGTTGGGGGACCCTGGAGTTTAAGAGGTTAAGAGCTGCAATTCCCTGCGAATGAGTGACTATCCTACTAAGTGACCTTCTATCCCTGTCAGAGAGCTGTGACTTTCAGCCACAGTATTTCTTTGCATTTGCTGTTTTTTTTTGTTTTGTTTTCTTGGTGTTTGGTTGGCATATCTCTTTGTAGTTTTTGATACAGTTCCCTTGCCACTTTAAACACTTTTTTCTGTTTTTCTTACTGGTGCATCGGCAATCCAGGCACTAAGTACACATTCAGCCCATTTGAAACTTTTGAATTTGAATCCTTCTCTTGCCTAGGAAACTTGTCCAGCAAAGTGTTGCAAGTTGAACCTCTTCCAAGCAGACAAACGCTGCTAACTAGATAATTGGTTGCCCACAGCATGACGTGTATCCCAGGAGGCTTTTTGACCTGATCAGACACAAGGTGAAATGAATCTATGAAGAACTATGACCTGTAGAGTGCTGCCCAGAAATCTGTATGGATGCGGCGCAACAATTGAAGCACTGATTACTAAAACCCCACAAGTCAAGTCAAGTCAGGTGTGACTTGTGGGGTTTTAGTAATTGGTGCTTCAATTGCTGAGCCTTTGTATACCTGACTTATCATGCGGAGATTACTTTGAATAAGCATTCAAAATAATGGCAATGACCAGTGTAGGTGTTTATTGTAAATTATGGTTCAGTGACTTCAAAAGTTAAGCCTCTAGGGGTTGGAGGTCATGTTTTAGCAAAAGAAGTCAAACTTGTCCTATTTCTCAAATAATCATATCCTCGCCTTTAGGCGCAAACCTCCTACGTCCCAAACTGTTACTTTTCAGGAAATAAAATAAAAAACCGTGTACTTTTGTTATAACTGGACATGACGTCATCAAACTTGGTATTCTGACTTTACATATAGTCAGATATTTGAATCTGTCAATACTTTATTAAATATTTTACCCAAATCAAGCTCACATGAGTTAGGAGGTTTGTGACCAACGGAAGTGGAGATAGAGGGTTTTTGACGTCACTGATTATGACGGCCGCTTCGGCTGCTGTAGCTCATTGCATAACATTATCATCAACTTAGAGATTGGAGCGCTTTTGGAAACTCTTAAGTCAGAGCAAACATTGAAATAATGAAGTAGAAAAAAAACAAGGCATTCATCTTTAGAAAAATAGATAAAATACCTTATTCTATGGCAAGTTTTAACAGCAGAACATGATTAAAAACTATTACTTCGTGGGCTGCCGGATGGCTCACCCAGAAAAGCATCGCGCTGCGAAGCAGAAGTGTGGGTTCGCTCCCCGCCTCGTAGCAACCAGCTGTGGTCGGCAGCTCTTTTCAGAAGAAGCGCGCAATTGGCCAATGCGATGCAGGGACGCAAATTGTGAAGGGTCTGCTGGGAAGGTTTATGTTGATTCGAGTTCCCCTATGTGCCTCCTGTTGACAAGACAGGTGCTCATAAGGAAGATTCTAAGCTCTCCAACTCGTAGATAGCCCCCCCCCACGAAAGCGCAATCGGTGAATGCATACATAACAGTGACCAAGTGGTGCGTACATCAGTGGAAACTCGCAAGCTGTGTACACTTTTCTAAGCTGAAGAAAGGGGGCTGCACATGCGAAAAAGCTGAAGTGATCTTACAAAGTATCCTAATGAGATATTCCAGATTGGAGATGCCAAATGAACAAAAAACCTATTACTTTAACACGTGTTGGCGTCCAGCCGTCAGACCAGTGTACTCTGATTACTGAACGCTTTCACCTGCTAATGATTCACCGCCTGTGTAGAAGTTTGTTTCCTGAGGAAGGCTGGACGCCCAAATATGTTTAAATAACAGTTTTGATTATGTTCTGTCTGTAGAACTTGCCATGGAATAAATGTGCTTCGTCTTTTTTTTTTAATAAGAGTAACTTTTGATGAAATATAGATTTGAAATTAGCCAGCAAGAGACAAGCTGAGAATAACGTTGCTTTGGTAATTTCTTATCACATCGCTAGCTAGCTCAGCACACATTGTTAAAATCGATTAATCAGATACACTGCATACTTTTTAATTGAATTTGCAATCACCGAAGCCTTCTATGAAGACACTTTAAGCTGTTTTCCTCAGTGAAATCTAACAGTATTATATCCGCTCCTCTTGTTGACGTCCTTTAAAATATAGCGGAGGGATGGGGGTGAAGTTAGGAGGTTTGGTCGACAGTTTCAGGATCCAATGGAGTCAGGAAGTTTAGTCACAGGCGGTTTTGAATACTTCTCATTGGTTACATATTTGTAAAACCACAGTCAGACATAAAGGGTGACCAACAGTACTGATTCATGAAAAAAAAAAAAAAATCATGATTTTTGGACATACAGCGCCCTCAATAATTATTGGCACCCTTGGTTAAGATGTGTTAAAAGCCTTAAAATAAATTCATTTTTTATAGCAGAAGCATACTCTCACACTGAAAATAGTAGAAAAACGTAACCTTTAACTCAAGTGAATTTTAAGGGGGAAAAAAATCCCTGACTAAGAAATAATTATTTCTCATAAAATCACCTATTCCACAATTATTGGCACCCCTAACAATTCCTAGGAATTAAATGCAATTGAAGTATTTCTGTCATTTCTACAGTAGTTTACAAAGTTGATCAGAGTATCTAGGAACATTTAATTAGTAAATCATTACTTCCTGTTTCCCTGGGGTATAAATATGACATGACACAGAGGCCATTTCTCTTATCCACTCTTCAACAGGGGAAAGACAAAGGAACACACCATTCAAGTAAAGCAGATGTGTGTCGACCTTCACAAGTCAGGCAATGGCTACAAGAAAATAGCCACTCGCCTGCACCTGCCCATATCTACTGTCAGAGGAATCATTAAGAAGTTTAAAAAAACTGGAACAGTGGTAAACAAGAGTGGATGAGGACACAAGGTTATTTTGCCACCACGAACAGTGAGGATGATGGTAAGAGAAATAAAAAGTTCTCCAAAGCTCACTGTTAAAGAATTGCAACAAATGGTAGCATCTTGGGGGTCACAAAGTCTCCAAAACAACCATCAGGCGCTATCTACGTGCCAACAAGATGTTTGGGAGGCATGCACGGAAAAAACCTTTTCTCACTCACAATCATAAACGCAAACGTCTGGAGTTTGCTAAGCGGTACTGGGACTTCAACTGAGACCGCGTGCTTTGGTCAGATGAGACAAAGATAGAGCTTTTTGGCAACAAACACTCTAAGTGGGTCTGGCGGAACACAAAAGATGAGTATGCAGAAAAGCACCTCATGCCCACTGTGAAGTATGGGGGAGGTTCGGTGATGCTGTGGGCCTGTTTCTCTTCCAGAGGCCCTGGGAACCTTATTAGGGTGCGTGGCATCATGAACGCTTTGAAATACCAGGACATTTTAAATCAAAATGTGGTGGCCTCTGCCCGAAAGCTGAAGATGGGTCGTCACTGGGTCATTCAGCAAGATAATGACCCTAAACATGTGGCCAAATCTACACAGAAATGGTTCACCAGACACAGAATCAAGCTCCTCCCATGGCCATCTCAGTCCCCAGACCTCAACCCCTTTGAAAACCTGTGGAGTGAGCTGAAGAGGAGAGTGCAGAGGAGAGGACCCAGGTCACTGGATGATTTAGCGAGATTGTGCAAAGAGGAATGGTTCAAGATCCCTCTTTCTGATTTCTCCCATCTTGTGAAACATAATAGGAGAAGATTAGGTGCTGTTTTGTTGGCAAAAGAGGGTTGTACAAAGTATTAACATCAGGGGTGCTAATAATTGTGGCACACTTGATTTGATGTGAAAGAATTATTTCTTAATGTGGGATTTTTTTCCCACTGAATAAATGCACTTGAATTAAAGGTTGGATTATCCTCTTTTTTCCATTGTGGTCCTATATTATTTAGAAAATAACTGAATTTATTAGAAGCTAAAGAACACATCTTAACCTGGGGTGCCAATAATTATGGAGGGCGCTGTAGGAGGTTTGCGCCCGACAGCGACAATATGCAACAGAGTTTAAATGTAATGTGCTTAAGGTACACTTTATCAAGGCTTCTCAGTGTGGTACAATATATTGGCCAGCCTCATAGACCCACAATGCACTGTCAATGCCAATCATGCAAATTGTTGGCTTTTGTGTTTACTGTAGGAAAATGCCTCTGAAGAGAGAGAAAAGATATTCACAAAGTGTAAATGTTGTCATTCTCTAATTCATTAAGATCATATGATCATGATCAGTATTATTGATGCAAAGATTATTCCCTAAACAAGCCCAGTTAATATCTGTTCTGTGCAAGCCTTCAGAGGGTTTCACATCAATAATAAGCTATTACACGCGGGATGACCGCATTAAATGATTTGAAATGGTGACGACGAATGAAAATGCATCTCAATTTTCTACTTACAAAGTATCACATTGTATGAAAATTTACATTCTACATCACAATACCTGAGATGGCAAAACAGGATGATGAGCTGTTGTTGTTGACTCAGAGCAAGAATTTTCTGGGTCTGAATCCAGCCTTTGGCATTTCTATGCAGAGTTTGCATGTTTTCCCCGTATTCTTATTCGCGTTCTACTGGTGCTCTGGTTTCCTCCCATAACCCAAAAACATGCACTTTGGGGTAATTGGAGACACTAAATTTCCCATAGGTATTGCAGTGTGATCGAACAGTGCGTGAATGGATTGAAGAATTGTCCAGGGTTTATTCATACCTCGCACCCATTGGATGAAAGGATAGGCTTAAACTCCCCAGGACCCTAGATGGAATAAATGGGTTACACAACGGATGGGTCACCAATATGTCATCGAAGTATGAAGGCATCCAAGTGCATCCAGTGCGAATAAATGCGATAACCTGAAATTTCTTTCAGCAGTTTGGAGCAAATTTTTTAAAATGTATTAGTCAACTGCGGGGATAGCAAAAGAAGGATGAGCACCTCATCTGTACATCCTGGGTACTTGGCTCTTGCAGTGTCGCCCCCTCCTGGGGAGGAGTGGAGAGAGAAGCCAAGATTGAATCAAGGTTGGGGAGATATTGGTGTGCAGATAAGGTCTATTTTGCTGAAATCAATTACTAATTCTAAATCTCCTAAGTTCCATAGTTCAATTCTTAATTCCCTAAAATCCCTAAACACATTTCAGTGTTTAACTAGCCTATCTGACAAGCAGGAATTCTTCAGTGTAATTTAGGTTACCAGTACCTTAGCTGCAAAAATACAGTTTCTATCTGAAGTTAACAAAGTCTCCAACGTATGCTCTGTGGCTTGTTTAATCTTTCCGAAAGTTAAGGGTTGAATACATCTGTGGCTCCTGTCTCTTCAATAGATGAAGCTAAGCCGTGAGAGAATGGAGGCCCATGGCGCTGAGCAGTTCTTTAGTTTTACACTGGCCCACTGACATCATCCCCAAAGTCCTGCAACAATAAGCTGCTGTCTACAGTGCTGCTGGGGCTTTCTTCAGTATTGAGAGGTAGCAGAGTTATCGAGGCATTGGTATGTTATTTAGCCTCTGGATGGTTTTCAGGCCATAAGTGTGTATTTATTTTTCATTGAAAAAGAAAGCGTTGCTCATCAAAAAAGTCAGATTTTCAAAATAGTATTTTATTTCCCTGGTTCTCAGGTCTTCTTTTGCTTACAGACTATTTTAGGCTTTTTATTTATGTAGTTTTGGAGTAACCGTAACACATTGGAGTAACTACTGGACACATTGAGTGAATTCAGTCCTGGAAGCTTTTGTCGATAAAGGCAACATTTGCTGGTCAATTTTTCATTTGAAGTTTTACTACTGGTGATAAAGCTTTGCCATAACACTGTGTTTATCACATTTGCAGATGCAGTCACTGCTTTCTGTGTTGAGACTTGTAAAAATAATTCGCTCAAAGACAGATTTGAATCACTCTCCTAAGAAATGTATTGAAATTGAAGGAATACAAAATTCAGGCCCTAATATCAACAGCAGTGTTATAAGTGGTAGGTTGCACTGCAGTTTCGATGTAATTCTTGAGAATTACAGCACCTTATCGTATGACAATGGACGTAGAGATCTGTCTGTGTGCGTATCGTTAGATTTGGAATGGACGTAGCAATCTCCCTGTGTGTGTGTGATGTTGGACTTTGAATAGATGTACAGATCTACCTGTGCGCATATTGTTAGACTTGGATTTGACATTTAAATCTGTCTGTTCGTGTGTCCTAAGACTTGGTGCACGCTGGAGAATCGGAACCAAAGTCTGCTAACTGAAAGGTACAGGGAATAGCATTCTCCCAATTGCTGGAATTTAACAGATAGCTAAATATATGAAAGTTTCCATTAAAAAAAAAATCACATCTTAATTACTCATCACTGCTGGTTTGTTGTGAGCCGCATCCTCTCCCTGCATCCATGCAATGCATTCAACCTTTAAGCTGAACCCTTGGTATCTACAACTGTACATCTGACCATGTTGTATGCTGAGATGGAGGTTATTACATTGTTAATATGTGCATTTGTTATATGCAAAGTATTTACAAAATGCAATGGATACAATTTTTCTGGCACAACACAGAGTACATGGTAGTGCTTTAAAAGTCTTTAAAATTATGTCTATATCTTGATACTTTGTACGTGTGTTGATACTGTGTTTAGTTTAGCCTGGAGCCCTTGCTTTTTTTACACTTAATCCAAAAGCAAATGCTTTTTTTCCAGCATTTTCAATACCATTCAAAGAGTAAATTAAGGAATTAATCCAATTACTTTACAATGCACTGATATATAACCAAACTGGGTTGCTCCCACTATATGCCGCATGAGGCTGGATTGGCTAGAATTAATTTTAGGTGAGACAGAAAAATACCTGAGAAAGTTTCCCAATCCATTACAGGGCAAACAGGCCATTTGCACATTCATACAAATGGGCAATTTACAATGGAAAAATCTAGTCTGTGGATTCAAACTGAGGACCTTCTCACCACAGTGCTGCATTACATTGCGAGGTATTGTTCAGGAACCAGTCGCGAGAACACAGGATTGCAGGTAAAAAAAATTTTTTGAGGGAGGGGGGTAACCCCCGCAGGGCCGAAGGCAAAGGTACAGAGTCCACAATCCACAATCGCCACAATCCAGCAGGGCAGAATCAGAGTCGAAAACCAGGGCAGCAAACACAGTACTCAGGTCAGGCAAAAATAGGGTCGGCACACAGGCACAGGTTTGTCAGAGAAGCAAAAACCAAAAACCAGTGGGCGAAATCCAAACCATCAACAGGGCAGCAATCACAAAAATCGTAGTCGGGCAAAAAAGGGTTTGTAAACACAGATGCAACAATAATCCAAAATGCAGAGCCAAAAACCTTAAGTTGGACGGTCCAGTCAGAAGAGTAACACTATGAGTACAAGGAAAATACGAAAAGCAGCGAAGGTAAACAAGAGAAATGTTCTGACAAGGAAGTGCTGTGAAAAGACGCCTAATATACACTCCTGGGAGATCACATAATACATAGAACACAGGTGCAGGAAATGAGGCTAATTACAAAGGAGGGAACAAGAGGGAGAGCCTAATCACATAAAATGGGCAAAAGCCAAAACGAGGACTGGGATCACGAGACAATCCTGTAGACAGACATACAGCTCTGGTCAAGGAGTTCTAATGTGCACAGATAATGAGAGAAAGGACAGCATGAGCAGGTGTGGAGAATCCACAGAAATGCAGCAGAGAAGATTAGGGAAAGACAAGGGGCGGAGACTAGAACAGGGCGAGTGCTAAGAGCTTGTTAATCAATTAGTAAGTCCAGCTATACAATCCCTAGTGCTCGTTAGTAAGTTAGTATTATATACAATGTCTGTTGGATTAGTAATTCTAGCGAAAACAACAAACTGTTAGTATTGGTAAGTAAAACAGAAAAAGTAAGGCGGAGGAAGTAAACCAAATTGGAAGGAATTGTTGAGATCCAGAAACCATTCAATCACCCAAAGAGTGGCACGCAATACCGGGGCTGTGAGCAATGACAAGACAAGAGACCAGACAGGGGGAGACAAAGTGCAAAGCATGGTATAAGCAAAAACATGGACCGGAGTAAAACTATGGTAAATAGTAAAACTCAGATACCAAATCACAATACACATTTCAAAGAATAGTCAGACATGGCAGAAATTCAAATCCAAGCCAGACAGAACATCAAAACATGGCAAAGCAGATCAGAATCATAACATACATAAATGGTAACCAGAACATCAATAGAAGTTGTTGGTTCAAATGCATCTGCCAGCTGCATGAGATAATTTAAAACATAATTTTATCCAGAGAAACAAATTTAACTTCCTGTCATTGGATTTTTTTGCTGAGCTACATGCTCTGGAAACAATTTTTGTTTCATTTTTAACTGTGCTATGAAATGAGTGCAAATTATTTATTGGTATAAAATGTTTGAAAGAGTATGCGAGCCTATATTTAGCGTATGCAGAACCAAGTATTGGTAATTATTCAGTTTCTACATGAAGTTATTTTGTGACTTGGATCTTTTTTTTTTCCAGCAAATCTTAGATGATATATTTGTCTGCTTCACTATCAAAGGTCTCTTTAAACTGTATGCAAGATGTAAACTCAAGATATTGACATTTTAACCTTGATTTCTGCATTCTGATTCACTATTGATTCTACAATTCATCGTCATTTTTAAAGGGGAAGGGAAATGTTTGAATACTCAGTGGGCTTAAGGACTGAGCTTGGAAATCAGTGTGATAATGGTGCTTCTTCTGTTTAAGCAACGGAATGCAAATTTACAATGCAATGGTAATTTGAGCTGAAAAGCAGCAGAGTTAATGAAGCAGTTATGTTTTATATTAAACCAAGCAAAGACTGTAAATAAAATCTGTTTTGCAAATTGGGGAGGATGTGATTAATATAACTTTAAAGCTCAAAAAAGACAAAACCCCAGGTGAGTCATGTTGCGCAGCTGTAACTCAAAGCTAATTTGCTCGTGAGATAAATAGAATGTTTGAATGGCTCATTAATTATGAGAGCACACACTTATTCAGCGTTTGTTTAACAAAAAAGACTGCCCTAGTTTCCTGGTGTTGGAGCTCATTAAAATTTAGAAGCTTTGTTGTCTCATCTGGAATATTTCTCAGCAGCATCCTCCTTTGATAGTCACAGGTAGGTTGTTGCATCTGTATATTTTTATGCATACTACATTCACAATTTTTGTTGCAATTAAAAAGAATATTGGGTTTTAATGTACTAGTTAAGGGGCCAAATATTTTAGTGCTGAAATATGCTTCAATATTGCAATTCAAAAATTGCTATCACCTATGAAAATACAGGGTATAACTGCTCCAGAAATTTAAAGGTACTGTCCCACTGCACCATTCAAAGATTCAGTCTGCCTTTACTAAATATTTTCCTCAGACGGTGCCATACGGCGGCAAATTCAAATTTTTTGGCCATGGACGGTGGATAGAACAGCATGAGTAGCGTTTAAATACCTCTGAGAAACGTCTGCTTAAGTATGAGCACTGTCTTAATTGAGCCCGGCTTACGGAACATGGGATGCCTGAAGACCGCCTGCTTAAGTATGAGTAACGAACGAAAAGGCTGAAAAACATCTGAATTACGTCTAACAACATCTGGTTTGCGTTTTATAAAAGGCCAAGCACCGTCCATCGCCTCATCACAACTGTCGTAGCTCCTGGAAGGTCCACATCGCTCGTTTTGAAATTATATTTGCATCACCATTATTATTATTTTGGAGTACTATCACACTTCATTTCATCATGCCAGCTAAGAGAAGAGGTACCACAGGCAAAGGCAGTGGAGCGAAAGCCCCGGCCAGGCGAGCCCAGAGGCCTCCCATTCCTTCAATCGGGGAGGAATCTTCAGACTCGGATGCCCCAGAGGTTCCGTGGCTGGAGGCGGACTCTAAAAAGCGGTAAGGTTCCGTCCAAGTTACGGTGAAAACGTAAAAAAAATCGATAGAGTAACGTATGAGAACCGCCAATTGGTATCCAAAGCTGGCCGTCAGAAATTTTGAACATGTCCAAAATTTGAAAGGGCTAGCGCAATCTGTCAATGTCTAGATTCATCTGTAAACCAGCTGAAAAAAGAATTAAAAAGTCCAATAAATGTATGCCTTCATTTTTCAGATGAAATCGTTAAACGGTGCAGTGTGACAGGGGCTTAAGGGAACACTTAAATCTCATATCAGATCTTGATGAGTGAACTATTCAAGTTGAAAATCTTCACTGATGTGATGTACATTGTATAAATTAAGAACAAAATGACGTAATAATGGTCAATGGAAATCAAAATCATCAACTCAATAAGGACTTGATTTAAATCACCCAGAAAATAAAAGTAAAAAACTGAAATCACAGGCTGATCCAACTTGCATACATTTCATCACAGCAACTCATACTGTGACTCAGCAGTGTGTATGGCCCCTGCATGCCTGTATGCACTCCTGACAGCATCTGGGCAGCTCCTGATGAGTCCTGGAGGATCTCCTCCCGGCTGTGGATCGGGGTGTCAGTGAGCTAATGCACATTTTGTGGCGGTACGTGGTGGCGTCGGATGTGCCAATAAATAATGTCCCATCGGTGCTCAGTTGGATTTAGGTCAGGGGAACAAGAGGGCCAGTCAATGGCATCAGTGCCTTCATCTTCCAGGGGCTGCCTGCACACACTGGCCACATGAGGCCGGGCATTGTCGTGCACCAGGAGGAGCTTGGCCCCCCTTCACCAGCGTAAGAGCTGACAAACACTTGAAGGATTTCATCTCAATACCAAGAAGCAGTCAGGGTACTGCTGGCTGTGACATGTAGGTCTATGTTACCCTCCGAGGATATCCCTCCTCAAACCATCACTGACCCGCTGCCAAATCAGTCATGCTGAATGTTGTTACATCCACCACAGAGTCTCCAGACTCATTCACGCCTGTCACATTTTCTCAGAGTGAACCTGCTCTCATCTGTGAAAAGAATGGGGCACTAATGGCAGACATGCCCATTTTGGTGATCTTTGAGGAATGCCAATCAAGCTGTAAGGTGCTGGGTTCTGAGCACAGGTCCCACTCGAGGACGTTGGGCCCTCATGCCACCCTCATGGAGTCTGTTTCTGACAGTTGGGTCAGAAACATGCACACCAGTAACCTGTTCGAGATCATTTTGTAGGGCTCTGGCTGTGCACCTCTTATTTCGTCTTGCACAAAGGAGCAGATACCAGTCCTGCTGCTGGGTTGATACCCTTCTATGGCCCTGTCCAGCTCTCCCTGTCTGACGGCTGTTCTCCTGGTATCTCCTCCATGCTCTTGAGACTGTGCTGGGGGACCCAACAAACCGTTTGAACTGCACGCAAGGATTTTCCATCCTGGAGGAGCTGGACTACCTGTGCAACCTGACTGGACTGCAGATGCTACCAGATGTGACAAAGACACTAGCAGAACACAATACTAGATAATAATCTGTCACGAAAGATAAGGAGAGAGCAATTATCTGTGGCCACCGCATGCACAATCATTCTCTTTTCGGGGGTTGCACCAGTTGTCATTTTCATTTGCGCCAAAGCAGGTGAAATTGACTCACAATCACTTGTTTCCAAAATGTATAGATTGATATCCCTGAAGTTGATCTAACTTGGTGTTATACTATTATGGTTAAGTGATCCCATTTTTAAGCAATATAGAAATTATGCACTAATTGGAATTGAATAAAATGACAGGTACTTTTAACCCCTTTCTGCAGATGTAGACGCCCGCATCTATAGACCTGCAAATTTAAGCACGCTGTTACTGTGCTTGATCACTAGATGGCACCCCCGGATCAGTTATTGAATGTTCACATGCAAGCAGACCTCGAACGCGGTTCTGAATATGGGGAAGTTCACTCCACGCCTTGTTTTTCAAGAGCTGCATGAATTAAACTCCTCAGCTAAGCCTGATGTGCAAACGGGTCAGTATCCTTGCCCATAGTATCGATCCAGCAGTTTAAAAAAACGATATCTTGACACAGAAAAAATCGTTTTCCTCTGTAGCAACCAGTTAAGCCACAGTGAGCCAACAGTATTCCAAGTAATGGTTCAGAAAAATCAGTTTTCTGAGGCAAAAAAATCGATATGTTATTGATTCTCACATTCTACTGTTAATTACAGTCGTCATGTACAAAAAAATTCGTAGTTCCCTTCCGTGGATTTACGCGCAGATTCATTCATTGACAAATCCAGCGCTTCCTTATATCCACGCGAGTACTGGCGTTGATAGCCAATCACTCAATCATATGCTCAGACTCTTCTGCGTAATTGTTGAGTTACACTTCATGCCGTCGTGAAGTTTCCCTGGCAACAATGTATTGATTGGCTCGTTTCTTATCCAATTCCCGAGTGTTTAAACATTTTAGAGGAAGTGAAACTGTGAGGTTTTACGAAATGAACCAAAAGCAAACACCAGTAAAATGCAAAAAGGAGACTTTATTTCTGAAGGGGGAAACCCCCCAACAGAGCTGGCAACAGTACAATGTCCGCAATCCAAAATCAGAATCTAAAGGGCGAAATCCAGAGTCATACACAGGGCACCAATCACAAAAAATCGTAGTCAGACAAAAGAGGTCAAAAAACAAGAATGCGGCAAAAGTACAGGGAGTAGGCAAAGCTCGATATCAAGGACGCTCCAGTCAGAAAGATAAACACTGAGAGATCAAGGCGAGAAACGTGGCACGAGAAAACTAGGGAGAGCGATCTGACAAGAAAGTGTACCAAACAGACATCTTATATACACACCAGGGGTAAACACATGACCAGGGAGAACAGGTGCAATCAATGGGAACGATGATCAGGGAGAGACACATGAGGAAGAAACTAATTACATGAATTAGGCTGTAGCCAAAACACAGACAGGGATCACAAGACAAACCTAAGTACAAAACAACAGCTCCGGTTAAGGAGTACTAAAGTGCCAAGATAAAAGAAAAGGAAAGCACAAAGTATAAGTGGAGATCCACAGAAACTTGCAGCAGAGATAATTAGGGATAGGCAAGGAGGCGGAGATTAGAATTGAGCGACTGCTGAGAGATAGTTAGTCAATTAGTATGTGCAGCTTTACAATCCCAAGTGCTTGTTAGTAGGTTAGTCCAAATATACGAGGTTAGTGTGGGTTAGTATCTAGCAAAAACAATGAACTGTTAGTATGTGTTAGTAAGACAGTTAAAGAGAGAGGAAGGAAGAACACGAGATAATGAAAGAAGATTGAAACCCAGAAACCAATAAATCACCCGAATGAGTGGCACACAAGACAAGGGACCGTGAGCAAAGATACACACATGACAAGACAGGGGAGACAAAGTGCAAAGCATAGAAATGAAAACATGGCATGGAAACTAAATTACTAAGACATGAAAAATAATAACACAATGAAATCCAAACTACCAAAACACAATACATAATCCTAAGAATGGTCAGAGGGCAGGCAGTGGTCACTAAACACAGAAAGCATCAATAATCATGGCAAGGCCAGGCACAGAACTTAAATATGACAGCAGAAACACAGAATCATAACATGAGCAAAAAGCAGAATCACAACAGAAACACATTGATTGGACAAACACAGAGCATACAAACCTATGCGTATCAGCATGCTCGGTTGTATCCTGTCTACGTTATGCACATTATGCGGTTAAAATAGACGCGATTTATAGAAAACACGTTCGCAAAACTGGCCTTGAAGTGTTCAGTTACATTTACAGGATTTAAATGAGATAAGGATATGGTCAATTGGAATTATTTCGAATGAAACAGGACCGGAGGGTTCCTGCTACTGTATACATCGGTCTCTGGAGAAGGGATTCATGAAAAAGGTGAGGCTGCTACTTTTTTTTTTTGTTGTCGTTTTGTTTTTGGAATGTATACGTACTCAACATTCGAATGTGGAGGTTTTTTTCCTGTTTAAAACGCGAACTGCCCGTGCATTTGGGTGGACCCCTTGGTACGTTCATTGCACGTTTCTTTTGAATCCAGGGAGTCAATGGATTGTTCCCTGAAAGTGGAGTGTCTGTTCTGTTAAAATAAGGTATATTTCAGAATTCAGATATTACTGAGTTAGTGAGTTGCACTTGTTCCTAATAATTGTTGAAATGCGTTTGTGAGCTTAGAAGAGGGGACTGGTAGCTTCCATTACAGGGTGAATGTTCTAACCATTTAATAAGAAGTTTATTTAATGCGTGTTTGTGCTGGCTTGGGGGACTTTGAAGTAAAATGGCCAAAACTCTAAACTTTATTATGGTGAAAAGGCATGTTTTGCGTTTGGAGAGGCTACTGGTGACCATTGATATTCAACTGCTCTGAGATTGATAAATTCATACTAAACTCAACCAGAAAATCATTTGGTCATATTAAATTTCATGCCTTAAAACTTTATTTGTGTTATATACATGATTTTTTTATGATTTGACAGGACTTAATTTTGAGACTTCGGGGAGACACTTGGATAGGTGTATAATTTGGCTAAAACCATGTAGGTAATCTAGAATGTAATGTTGAGGATGAATTGTACTTGTGGTCAAGGAGTTTATGATCCCAGAAATGTATAGTTTTAAGCCCCAGCAGTTTTTTAATCCTCAGAATTTTTTTTTTTGCAATTTCAATGGTGAATTCTCATGAAGATTTTTTATGTTTGCAGCTCATTTTCTCTACCATAATCATGAAAATTAACTGAAATACTATGTAATTCTAAATGCTGTAAGTGTCTTTTCAGAATTGAGCCACATTTTTCCTCTTTATGAAGCCTAAATCTTGAATTATACAGCATTAAAGTGGGTAACCCATAAATAGCCAAATTTGGCTTCTGCACAAAGGGGTTAACCATTGGATATCTAACCCATTTATTCCTTGTCTGGGTTGTCTGAGGGTACATTGGGCAAGAAGCAGAAACAGTGTACTGTAAACCAATCTATTGCACACCATCCACACATACCTATGGATGATAAAGTTGCTCCAATTATCCTAGTATGCCTGTCTTTGGGTGGGTTTCCTCCCACAGTCTAACACCAGGAGAAAATGCAAAATCTGAAAAAGGTCCCAGGCTGGATTTGAATTAACAGCCTCCCTGCTGTGAGGTAATAGTGGAACCCAGTGTTTGCAAAGAGACAAAGTGTAAATTTTGAATAAAATCAATATGCGATGACTTTCAGATCACATGAGCCAATATTTTATTTATAATAGAACATGGATAACATTTCGAATGTTGAAACTGAGACATTTTACATATTTATCCACAAAATCAGCTCATTTTAAATTTTCTGACCACAACAGGACTCAAAAAAGTTGGGACTCAGGCAAAAAAGGGCAGAAAAGGCAATCAATAAATAAGAGAATCAGCAGAAAGAACATTTAGCAAGTAATTAAGTTAACTGGCATCAGGTGTGTAACATGATTGGCTATTAAAGGGATGTCTTAGAGAGGCTCAGTCTCTCAGAAGTAAAGATGGCCAGAGGCTCTCCAACCTGTGAAGACTTGCGGAAAAAAAAATTGTGGAATACTTTAAAAACAATGTTCCTCAACGTCTAATTGCAAAGGCTTTGAAGGTCTTATCATCGACCGTGCATAACATCATCAAAAGATTCAGAGAAACTGGAAAATTTCTCTGTGTGTAAGGGACAAGGCTGAAGACCTTTACTGGATGCCCGTGATCTTCGGGCCCTCAGACACCATTGCATCACTCACCGGCATGATTCTGTCATTGACATTACTAAATGGGCCCAGGAATACTTAATACTTCAAGAAACCACTGCCTGTAAACACAGTCTGCCGTGCCATCCACAGATGCCACCTAAAACTCTATCATGCAAAAAGGAAGCCGTTGTTGAGCATGATCTAGAAGCGCCGCCGTGTTCTGTGGGCCAAGGCTCATTTAAAATGGACTGTACCAAAGTGGCAAAGTGTCCAGTGGTCAGACGAGTCCTAATTTGACATTCTTGTTGGAAATCATGGGCGTCGTGTCCTCCAGGCTAAAGAGGAGAAAGACCATACCTCCTGTTATCAGCATTCAGTTCAAAAGCCAGCATCTCTGATGGTATGGGGATGCATTAGTGCATATGGTGTGGGAGTGGGACACTTGCATGTTTTCAAAAGCAGCATTAATGCTGAAAGGTATATAAAGGTTTTAGAGCAACATATGCTCCCCACCAGATGACATCTATTCCATGGAAGGCCTTGTGAGAGAGAGATAATATGATACGGTTTCTGTCAAAATTTAATTGATTTTGATTGATGGCTTTTTGATGAGTTGATGATGTAATATTAATTTTAATTAGGTTATAATAGTTAATTATTTATCACCCCTGACTGTGTGGGGTAATTCAGCACCGCCACCCTCCCGCCTTTTTGGGATAACATTTTAAACATCTTTTAAAACATTTATTTAATTGCATAATTATTTAGTGTTTTTAAACGTGTATTATTTAAGTGGTGGGGGAAATGGATGTGATAAGTGGTAAAACTTTATTTCAAGTGTTTGTTGGTTGTGGGAAAACGGAAGAGGGTTAAAATTTGTAGTGTTTTAAAGTTGCGGGTAATATGTTAGTAAAATAGTGTTTTAAAGCAAAATAAAAATAAAAATAAATAAAAAATAAATAAGTTAGTTGTCGAAAGTTCGATGCGAAATAAGGCTGATTTCCAGAGTCCTCTCACCCCCGTTGGTCATCTCGCACTCTGGCAGCGTGTATGTGGGGTGAGTGGGGTATGTCAAAGGGGGCGGGGGCTGGTTCTGTGGGTGTGTGCGTACATGTGTAGGCGGGGATACGGTCAACCAATGGCTGAGCCATACGGTTTCTGTCAAAATTTTATTGATTTTGATTGATGGCTTTTTGATGAGTTGATGATGTAATAGGAGTTAATTTTTTAATTAGGTTATAATAGTTTATTATTTATCACCCCTTTGACTCCGCCCCTCCATCCCTCTCCTCCCCTGGCTGTGTGGTGTAATTCAGCACAGCCACCCTCCCTCCCTCCCTCCCTCCTTTTTTGGATAACTTTTTTAAAACATTTACTTAAGTGCATTATTGTTTAATGCTTTTTAAACGTATATTATTTCAGTGGTGGGGAAATGGAAGAGATAAGTGGTAAAACTTTATTTCAAGCGTTTGTTGGTTGTGGGAAAACGAAAGAGGGTTAAAATTCGTAGTGCTTTAAAGTTGTGGGTAATATGTTAATAAAGTAGTGTTTTAAAGCAAAATAAAAAATAAAAATAAATAAAAATAAAAGTTAGTAAAATTGGCTTTTTGATGAGTTGATGATGTCATATGAGTTTATTTTTTAATGATGTTATTGTAGTTTATTCAGTATCACCCCTTTGGCCCCTCCATCTCCCCACCCTCTCCTCCCCTGGCTGTGCGGAGTAATTCAGCACACCCTCCCTCCTTTTAGGGATAACTCTTTTAAAACATTTATTTAATTGCATTATTGTTTAGTGCTTTTTAAACATACATTATTTCAGTGGTGGGGGAAATGGATGTGACAAGTGGTAAAAGTTTATTTCAAGCGTTTGTTGGTGTGGGGAAAACGGAGGCGGGTTAAAATTCGTAGTGCTTTAAAGTTGCGGGTAATATGTTGGTAAAATAGTGTTTTAAAACGAAGAAAAATAAAAATAAATAAAATATTGTTTCAAAGCGAAAAATGAAGATGTGAAGTGTTAAAACTGGAGAGTAATGCATTAAGTACATTTGAAATAGCTGCGAATATGTGAGCAGAATAAGGAAAGAAAGGAGAGATTAAATTATTAAATTAAATCTGGTCGCGAGATGTAAGTGGAGAAAAAAGTTTTTCTAAGTTAGTTGTCGAAAGTTCGATGCGAAATAAGGCTGATTTCCAAAGTCTTCTCACCCGTTGGTCATCTCGCACTCTGGCAGCGTGTGTGTGTGTGTGTGCATGTGTGGTGTGCATGTGTGCATGTGTGTGTGTGTGTGTGTGTGTGTGTGTGTGTGTGTGTGTGTGTGTTTGCGTATGTGATGGGGAGGTGTTCAAAGCGTGAGCGCTGGTCGAAAATTGGGTCAGCTATTTCTGACTAAAGGCTTACGGGCATGTGAAGCGGATGAGAATGTGTGCATTTGTAGGTATGATAGCGTTATCTGAGCAAATATGCCTCAAGAACTTTTCAGGACCCGCAGTTAAAGTTTAGACTAACAGGGGCGTCATTATTCTTTAATTCCGTATACTTTTATGTATACACCTCAAGTAGAAATGAAGATGAAACTGGAAAGGGGGTCAGGATGATGCCATAAAACGTATACTGGGACCACCAAAATCTATTTAATGAAGGATTCTTAACAGGCCATGTAAAATATTTTCTGTATTTTGTATTTGATAATGTTTAATGTTTAATAAGTTATATATATTTTATTTGTAATGTATTGGATCCAGTTTTGAAAATAAATGAATAAAATAAATTCTGATATACTCTATTTTTAACAGGCCATGTAAAATATTTTCTGTATTTTGTATTTGATAAAGTTTAGTGCTTTATCACTTATAAATATTTTATTTGAAATATATTGCGGTAGTCTTGGAAATGAGTAATAAATAAATAACTTAATTCCCGATATACTCGATATAGCCTATTTTCATAAATTCAATACTTCATCAGTTTGTTTTTAAAGCAGTGGAAATATATTGCCTATTCTTTCTTTCAGAATGAATAAACTAGTAGGTCCTTTTAGGTTCTACCATGTTTCATTTTTCAAGCTTTTTAACTTTAAGAAATGATAAAATTGAGAGCGGGAAGCTGTAAAATGCAAGTTTCGAAGTATATCCTATAATTCTGTTGAATATAGGTTTTAACTAAAGTTTTTTCATCAAGCTGGAGTGCTTGCATGTTGTGATGTAATGTGAAGGCCATGGGATTCACGCAGCTGTGGGCTATATCTTTATCAGAGTACCTATATGGCTCAAGGATTTTTCGGCCCCTGCAAGGAAGATGTGTAAATACGTTTACATAAGGTGCAAAGAAACACGTCAGCTCATGGCTCTTTAAATACTGTGTCAGGGATCGATAATCAGAAGACGGTTCTGTTGATTCCTCAGAGTAGTCTACCCTGTCCAAACTTCTGGAAGAAATGCCCCATTGCACCGCTGAAGAAAATCAAGCTTCGCTCAACTTCGAAGGTTCGTAAATATTATATTTAATATAACTGTTTATATTTTACGGTTAACATCATAATTGTGCAACAGAATAATCTCCTGGTTTGTTATTTGTTTTCAGATTTTGAGGAAATTCTCTCAGACTCTGCTGCGAACTCAGATGATGCTGCAGTCGACCCTAGAGATCTTGAGGCTATAGAAACTTACCTTCGCAGTCAAAGTAAGTGTTACGTGTATGATTGTGTGAACAGTCGCTGGCAGGAGAGATTTTCATTTTTATTTTCTAATTTCCTGCATTATTTTTAGGTTTTGAAAGATCACCAGAGCACACACCCCGGTCAACTCTTTCGATTACCGCGCAAGTGCATGCCCCAGCCGATAGAGACGTGATAGACCTTACACAGCAAATGCCAGAGAGTTAATTTTTCAGAGTCCAAGGTTACAGAGTGCATTATTTTACACTTTGGAGTTTATTTATCATTGTTTACTCTTCTCGGTGTGTCTGGGCAGTGTTTATTTTGTCTAAAGTGTTTGTGCAGAACTGTACAAACTCCCAGAGTGTTTACTGCGTAATTGAGTCCTCAAGGTTCTCATTTGACGTCATCACGTAGTCATACGTCGCGTACGTCTGAAGGACGACGGAGCAGGCGGGAGTACGGATCTCGTCTCCGCCAACTTGACCAGTAAAACCTGCCTGTGTGGAAACGCAGCGGCATTAAAGGTTAGTGAATATAATTTTCTTACAAAGAATGTTCCCTGTGCTCATCATTGGTGTCAAACAGTTTATTTTTAAATAACACATTTGCCCTGCATTTTTAGGGAAGTTGGACCGGGTTAATGAGGCACCGCAGCATTCCTGCTTGAACGTCGAACCGTGTTGTCGATACCTAGAACTGACACGGTAAGTTTGGTTAAGAGATAGAACTCGGATGTTTTAACATGGCATATGAAAGGTGCGGTAGCACTAGTCTGATAAATATCCGTATTCGTAGTCAAATTCGCGTACAACGTATGAATATGAGCGCTAGTCGCGTTGTGATTTTCCGTTCTGGTGATGGCTAAGGACGATTGATTTCAATGGCCGTACGCCAGCCAACGGTCGATTGACTGCCGTCTGGGATGTCTGCCGTAGCATAAGTTTGAATATTTGCTGTCGAAACTCCTTATGGACGTTTACTCGGGTCAATACAGACTCCGCGCGATTAGGCTCAGCTAATGTCAGTCAACTTTGAATGCTTACGAACAGAACCAACGTTAGCCAGCACAAGTATGACAGGCATCCAAAGGCGCTAAAGCTGTGGAAACTCCTTTATTTAAAGTTTATGTTGGTATCTAAATAGTTTCTTCAATTGTCTTGTTTGAATTAAACGTTTTAACTGTTGTCTATTGTATTTCATGCCTTTGGTGCCAGAAAAACCAAAAAAAGGTAACGTTTTTTTTTTTTCGTCTCAGCTCATGCCACCCGCCCTTCGCCCCTCGCCCCTTTTTTCGCGCCTTCCGCCATTTTGAAATCGACTCGCGAGTGAACAGAAAGACGTGCATTGACCTTGAATGATGCAGACGAATGTGTCAGCCTCAATACAGTACTAAAGTGATGAAGTCACGCTGGTGTCCGAAGTAAAATTTCTCACTCATTTTTCAGCTGTTTGATTGCTTAATTAGCCAGATAGCCACTCTATGTTCTACTTGATCTCGCTTTCCTTGCTAGATATGAAGTTTTATGATTAGCGCCAATTTACTTTAATAGTCAGCCGTCTCGGTTGTTGGCTAATTTCAAATTTGGCTCATTCCGTTAAATGCCAGCTTGTGAAATGCTCGTAGCTCAACGCTTGCTAGTAGCCAAATAATGGCTCTTCACTGCTTTTAGCCACTTAGCTGGAGAACTACCTAGCCAGCCATTTCGCTTGCTTAGCAAGTGATATTTATTGAATAATCATAGCCAGCTAGCTTGCTAAATAGCAGTAAGTGACTGTAAACTAACCATTTACTGTTTCTATTGATTTAGGTATGTGCACAAGATAAAATAAGTTCACTAGCTGGCTAGCTAGGTGGTTCACTAGTGTACCCTAATGCTATCTAGCTAAATGGCAAATTAACTATTCATTGTGATCCACTCATTAATAGGTATGTAGCTAGCTTACAGTCGTCCGCGACCTAGAAACGAGTGCACGGACATACGGCAATTTAGGGACATTTTCTGTAGTAGTTTAATGCTGGTTTCATGCTTGTTTTTAATAATTGCAATTTTATTTATTTATTTTTTAAGGAAGATGCTGCTCAAGGTCTGTTATAAAGACAAGAAGCGGTACTTAAAGTATGAGAGTGGTGCTTTTTCAGCATTTCTCAATCAAGGTTAGTTATTGTAGCATTTTGCTTTATCATAAGTATGGTAGCCTGAGTTTAGAATTCTTCAAAGGTGCAAGCATTCTTTTTTAATGCAACCAGTAGATATCTGCCGTGGTGCTGTGGCTGTTACCATAGTCCAGACCAAGGGCAAGTGACATATTTCAGTCTTCCCACAGTACCTTTATGGTAGTAAAGAAATTGTATGTGAATGCTGTATATGCCCTTACAGACATTGCTAAAATCAGTTTGGCTTTTCTTTTTCCACTACCAAATGACAAACTAGTGTTCACTGTTGAATTCTTCTATGCGTATGGTGCTACATTAAGAAGAATACCTTAAAGCGATACTCCGGCACTATTCAACCCATAGCTGTGTTGCCTTAGATCAGTGATTGTTGTCTGTGGAAAAACCAGTAAGTTGGCACAACAAAGATCGAATACTTGCACGACAGCTATAGACAATAGAGCCTTTGGCATGAAACCTTAACTAAAGTGCCTTGTTAGGTTAGCTTTAGCTGCTGCGCAAATGTTCGACTCACGTTGTTGGCCTAATAATTTTTCTTGTTCCTTCTCCTATTGATAGCTCGCTGTTACTACAGAAAATAGAGCCATGGGTGGAATAATGCTGTATCGCCTTAAGATTACATTTCAAGATAGGATAACGTTGCATTTTATTGTCACTGCAGCAATTGGATCTTTCAAATAGGAGAACGATCCCTAATGCGTAGCAGGTCCTGACCAGAGCCATTGATATTCTCAGAGTTGTGAAACCCATTGAATCTCGTGTACACAAAACGGCAGTGCACTTCCTGGTGCTGGGAAGTCTGTTGTTCCAAAGAAGATTTTTGCGGCTTCGTACCGATTCACTTCCATTGAGACAACATCGACGATAAGTAATAAAATATTGAAGTCTTATCAATCAAGAAATGTGTGGTTGTGTATCATTTATAATCTCCAATTGTGTATGATTGGCACAACAATATATATTCCAAATCTGAAGAAGCTGTGTTAATTTAAGCTCATGTTCTTTGCTTCTAGTTCAGCTTGATCGGCTGTGGGGATTCAGTCATGAACTCTATGGAGTTTCTATTTCTCTCACTAAACCGATATAAATCACGATGGTAATGATGCAATGAGATGCCTATGGCTGGTTTCGGTGGTTTTTATTGTTGTTTGGTTAAAGGTTAGCTTTGACAATTTTGACATGCTCTTACCTAGCCTAGCTTGATTAGCTGTTTTAAGTTTACAAACTTGCAGAGTTTCTAACTCAGTTTAGCTCTCAATAACCATTTCGGATTAAAACCACTTGTTGTTCATAAAATTGGATGAAACCTTAAGTTAGGATGTTGACGACCTCACCCATGTTTTTGTTTGCTGTTTGAAATTGCATTTGCCACGCCAGGCCCAGTTAGCTTCCTAGCGATCTTGCTGTAGTCAGCTAGCTGTATTATATGGCATGTTGTATTTTGGAAAATGATGGTCTTCTAAACGATTCTCTCTTGAAGAGATGCGATGGCTGTGGTGTATATATTACTTTTTTGTGCTCATTTTGTGTCATGTAGGCTTACCATTCACACATCTGAGTAATTATATTTATTCAAGTTACCACCACGTCACTATGAAAGCATGACCTCTATAAAATGTACGTAAACAATGCAATTCATTCAGAGAAATACGTTTGCGGCAATTGTATGCGGTTTAATATTTACCGTTCAGTAACTCAATCACCACTGTCTATCCCATAGGAGATCATCACAGTGTGGCGTTAGTTTAGAACTATTGCGCTTCCCCACGTAACTACCCAAGAAACGAAGTTGATGGGTGTCACCACTCTGAGTTATCTACTCTTCTGGTCCTGACGTCCTGAAGGAGCATTGCTATTAGCAATTGTCTGCTATTTTTGAAAGATTTTGTTCTAGCTTCATAAATGTTAAAAAAACCAGCTTACCAGACTCTTAATAATTGTTTGTGTTACAGCCAAGGAGAAGTTTGGTATCCCAAATGAGTCCAGCATCCAGGTCATGGATGAAACAGGAACTGAAATTGATGAAGATGTCTTCTATGACATTATTGATGAGAAATTAGACATTGTGTGGACTATTGTAGATGCTCATTCACTGAATGGTAAGAGAGATACTTTGCACAACCTTTATTTTGTCAGCTGAGTTTTTCCTGAACATGATCCCCTGATGTTGGCCAACTCTGACCGTAGTCTAAATTTCTGTAATAAGGACTGCAGTAGAAACAGAAATGTTATAGAACTTGCGCTGTCCTGCCCCAGCTTCACCTAAATGCAACACTGAGTTCCATGTGCGCACCCAATGTAAGGTCTCCTCTGCTAAAATGGATAGCCTCTTGATGCCATAGATAAACTAGGCTTATGCCATCGGAGATGACGGCTTGGGGTAAATCCCCGAACGCCCCCAATCCTCCAATTCCCAAAACCTTGAATAGACTTTCATTTGAAATTAATTTCAGGTCAATCGGACAAATGGTTCTGAAGATATGGCCAAAATGGTAATTTTCCATCACAAAGCACCACCTGGTGGCAAAATGTTGAACCATACAGGTATGATGTCATGATGTCACAACATGACACGTTGTGAGGTCATAACCTTGTAGTTGCACATAGTTTCATGTGAATTGGACAAATGGTTCCAAAGATATGGCAAAAATGGTGAATTTTATGTGACAAAGCTCCACCTTGTCAAAATTTTGAACCAAACAGGTATAATGTGATCGTGGGACACATCCTCAGGTCATGACCTTTCATTTGCACTTGATTTGAGGTCAATCGGACAAATATTTCCAGAGATATGGTAAAAACAGTGATTTTTTTTTTTTTCCTTTTTGCCTCCTGGTGGCCAATCTAGAAATTGTAAATTGTCCAAAATCAAATCGGTTCTTCCTCTATATGATGCTTACTTATATGCAAAACATGACATTTCTAATTGAAATATTACTGAAGTTATTGCATTAACACAGGGCGGCATGGCAGCGGCGGTCGGATCAAAAACATAATATGCCCGAAACGCCATAAGAAATGTCAGAGTTCAGTTAACTCATATTAGAGTCCTACAACGTAAGTCATTTTGGTATGGCCTGGTCTGCTGTGTTGTTGATATTCTTATCATTGCTTTACTTCCTAGACTCGCTGCAGTCGTTGTGTACGGACATTGACACCCCCCCTCTCTCACTAAGTGGGTCTTCAGAGAACGCGTGCGCCAAGAGACGGCGTACTGATGACACTGCAATGTCCCCAAGAATGGGTCCTAGTGACAATCATTCTGAATCCTTACATGCTAAAGAGGTATTGATTACAGGGCTTTGTGTGTTGAACTGCAGTTTTCAAGGCCTTTGAAGCTATGATTTGACTTATCCATGAATGTGGAAACTTTGCTTTAATATTTTAATGTCACTCTTTGTCCATTGTGTAGTACTAAATCTCATGAATATGTGTTGTGCAATTTTTGGAATGATGCATGAATACCCACTTTAGCTACGTAAACAAAGTGTCATCTTAATTTCCCTTTCAAGCTTGTCCAAAGACTTCTGGAAACAAAGCCAGGAGGTGAAAAAATACTTGAAGAATACAGGCAGACTCAGGGAGTTAGAGATCCAATTCGACGCAAGCTTGTCAACATAGTGGTGGCAGCTATGATTGAGAAGTATGGGTAAGCGGCCTTTTAACATTTATGAAGCCTGAGCCACCAGAGCTTTCCAAAAATGGCAGATAATTACAAATATCGTAAATGCCTGTTGATCTCTCCTAGGACTGCTCCACCCATGGCGGTCAGGACACGCTTTGCATTAGGGATTGTTACCCTGTTCCCCAGTTTAAAAGATCCTTACTCCAAAAAAGGATATGTGAGTATTAATTCAGAGTTAAAAAGTTGAAGCAGTACTACGGCGATATTGCACTCATTGCTGTGTTTGAGATTACCGCAGGCTATCGTTAGGAAAAGAAACAAGAAAATTTGATGCAACATAAACTAAATACTGGTACAGCGGCAACTATTACAAAGTTACCCTTATAAGTTGCCTTTTGTGGCTGTGCCAATATTTGGCTGATGCTGCCCCAAATTTTTCTTTTTCTACAAAAGGCATTCCACAACCTATGACAACAAAGCTATGGAGTGAATATTGATGACGTTTCGCTATAATGTAATATGTACTTAAATTACACTTATCTTACCATTCACCATTCATTCTATTCATCTATCTATGCATGCCTTAGGAACACTTTTTTGATGCTGAAAGTAATGAGGGCTACATTGCTTGGAAGCTTAAGAACATGCAGCGTGAGTTCAGCAGTGGCAGGAGAAACAGCTCCAGTAAAGATCAAACAAGGAACAGGGGCCCAGAGTTTGTAAGAGAGGTGACCTCAGAGCATCAGTTGGAAGGTGATCGTTGTAGGGAGGCCTTATCCCTTCTGAAGCACAGTACAGATGAAGGACAGATCTTCATGAAAATGAAAGAAACATTTCAGCACAGGCAAACAATCATTCATGATCCTGAGAAGTCCTGCACTGTACTTCAGGTGTTCCCAAGATTCCTTGACACAAAGGGTTTGGTGAGTTTTATAGTGTGAAATCTCTGGGATGACCACCGATTTGCCAATGGCCTTGTTTTGATTTCCTCTTTATTTTGTGTCATGGTGATAAAGTTGCTGCAGGACTTCACGCTGCTGTTCGGAGAAGAAGTTTCATCCAAACTTATGGAGAAATGGGGTACTTTTCTGAAGACGAAAATCATCAAACAGGCCAAGAATCTCACCAAGACACCCTTGCTGGATTCCCTTATTCATGCAGCAGAGGAGAACCCAGATGATGATTTGGAGGACTTGCCAGGTGAGCCTTAGCTGTAGTCCTGAAACTGTTAACTGGTTAACTGTATCCGTTCATATGATTCTGGGTATTCAGATAGTAAATTACTATTTGAATATTTGATACGGCCCCTAACCTATTATAAGCACGTGATGAGCAGCGCGCTGTGGTGCAGATAACACGAGGAAACTTGAGAAAAAGTTTGTTCAAGCACCAGGCAGCTTTCAACTGCCAACTGAAGGATTTTCTTTATCCACGCCACAGCGGGAACAAGCAGAAACAAGCAATCATGTTGAATTTTATATTTTCATTTGCATAGACGCAAGATATATTTGAAGGATCGAACATGATTATCTCGAACAACAGCACTACGGGTTAAATGCCGCGCAACAGGTTTCAGACTCAGGAAAATTTTCCACTTTAAGCCCTGCTTATGCAGTGTGCATGCCAGTTGCAGTAAGACATGTATTCTTTTGTTTCAGCTTGGGATAGTGACATGTCAGCACTATTGCTGTTGGTTTGTCTCTTGCCTCCACCACCCAGTGGGAAGAAGAGGGCAGTCAAGATCACAGTTGAGGATGCGATTAGTCATGTAGTGAGGTTTCACAAGGTGAGGACCGCTGAGCTTTGCATTTATGCTCCTATTTTCTTTTAAAAAAACAAGGATTAGGGCTGTTATCATGCTATCAGATACAAATGAATGTTAATCCCAGTGTCTGCTGTGTTAAGCTAGGTTCACATCTTACTGGCAAGTCATTGTTGGCCTAATTAATTGCACTTACACAAGCATTAATTTTCATTCAAATTTAGTGCAGTGAATTTCGCCATATTTTCTATATTCCAATTTTGCCAAGAAGTCATGGAAATGAAATGAATGATATGTGTATGAACCCTGTTGTTCATAATACACTATTCATTTTCCCCTCCATCCCTACTTTAGTCATGCCGCAGCCTTCAGGAGGTCACTGGAACAGTCCAGATAAGGCAGCCATACATCCTTGCCGTTGGGACTGCAAAAAACACCATCCATGACTACTACATCGTGTTGGACGGCCAGTTGATTCCTTGCAAGGCTAAGTCATCACTCTCTGCCTTTGATGAACTATTCAAAGCACATTATGTGTTTGCCATCTCGTACGACCAATCTCTGATCAACTTGTTTACATTCGTCCAGACTACAGTATTCAATATCGACATAGGGCTTTGTCATGAAAGCCCCAGGGTGAAGGAACTCAGGGCTAAAATCCTGAATTGAACCAGCTTATGAGAATTGAGGATGTTTTCATGTTTTGCATGCAAGTCTTCATACGACTGTGTCAGAGATTTGGTTCGACATCTTAAAATTTTCCACGCCTTTTATCCTGGGATGAAATTTCAATTAATTTGTGATCAAAATGGGTGTAGTCAAACATTCAGCTCATATTCAGGCTTCAGAAGACATCTAATGAGACACAAGTCTGATAATTATGCTCAAATTGCTCCATATTTACCTGATGAACACATTGTTGATCACTGTGCTAAAACCCCTCAGCCATTCACTGATCAACCAAGTGGGGCTGGTGAGTCCACCAGTTATGCTTATGATCAACATCCAACTACCAGTTCAACTAGTGAAGGAACCAGGCAATATACCCAAGAGATGTGTGCAGCCATTATAGCACAGCTGCTAAGTTGTGGAATGGCAACTACTGCAGTTGAGTCTGCTGTTGGAAATGTAGAAGAACTAGTCGATGTAGTTCATACAGATATCAGAGATGACATTTTAGGCTTACTTCCTGATGATAACCTAAAGTGCAAAGTGCGAGATTACTTTGAGAGCCTTGAAAATCCATTCTCAAATGTTAACACAGAGACAAAATGGATGAACTTTTATGGGGAGAAGTGGGGACTTGTGGAGCCTGTGGAGATTGCTTTGGGTGTACGGTATGATTCGAGAAGAAATCAAGAAACTGGCACGTATGATCAGGTTCCTGTGACTGACAAATTTGTTTACATCCCCTTATTGGATACGTTAAGGTTCATTTTTTCCAATGAGGATGTTTGTAGTCATTTTGCCCAGCCATCTACCCGAAGTGGAGTTTACCAAGATTTTTGTGACGGTAGTTATTTTAAAGGTCACCCTCTTTTCTCGAAACATAAAACTGCTCTTCAAATTCAGCTTTTCTTCGATGAGTTTGAAACTGCAAACCCACTAGGATCAAAGCATGGCATCCACAAGGTTGGAAGTATCTACTTCATCCTAAGAAACTTCTCCCCAAAGATCAATTCTGCTCTGTTTAATATTCACCTTGTTGCACTGTTCCACAGTCAAGATATTAAAAAGTATGGTTTCAATGCCATTTTAGAGCCCCTAGTAAATGATCTTAAAATTCTTGAGTCCGTGGGCATTGATGTCCCATTTTCTGATAAGCCAGTATATGGGACAATTGCACAGATCACTGGGGACAATTTGGGGTTGCACACACTTCTTGGGTATGTTGAGTCTTTCAGTGCCAGGTATTATTGCCGCTTTTGTTTAGCGGATAAAGATGCCTGTCAAACAGTCTTTACTGATGATGACCCGGATCTACTGTTACGTGACCAGGTACTTCACGCTCAACATTGCAGTGATATTCAGTATGCCACAGTGCAGTCATCATTTGGGGTTAAGAGAACATGCATACTGAATGATCTGCAGTATTTTAATGTCTCTGACAATTTTGCTGTTGACATTATGCATGACATATTAGAAGGGGTGGGGCAGTTTGAGTTGAAATTGTTGTTTGGATACCTTTTGGAAAAAAAAGTCTTATCTGAACAAGATATAGCTGAAAGAGTGTATGCCTACAACTATGGATATCTTGAGCGCAAGAATCGTCCTAGTAGGCTAAATATTGAGCAAACTGGGAACGGAATTGGTCTAAATGCCATTCAAACGTTTTGTTTAATTCGTAATGCACCTCTGATATTTGGAGATGTAGTGGCGGAAGGCAACGCTCACTGGAATCTGTTACTACTATTGCTTCAAATTATCAACATTGTATTTTCACCGGTCATTACAGAGGGTATGACTGTGTGCTTGAAGCATCTCGTCATTGATCACCACCAGTTGTTCAAAGAGCTCTACCCAAATAACTTGATTCCAAAACACCATTTTATGGTTCATTATGCTCGAGCCATTCGAAAAATCGGCCCTATTCTTCACTTTTGGGGGATGCGATTTGAGGCAAAACATCGTTTTTTTAAGAATACTGTGAAAAATTTCAAGAATGTAACGAAGTCCTTAGCCAGAAAGCATCAGATGGCAATTGCACGGCATTGGAATTCAATGCCTTTGAAAAGCGTTGATTGTGGACCGGCACAAAATGTTCCTGTTGTTGAACTAAGAAACGGTGATATGATAGCAGACTGTCTGCATATTGACATGGACTGTAAAGTTGAGGTTGTGTCTTGGGTGATTTATTATGGTACAGAGTACCGTCCTGGTCTTCTTGTTTGTTCCAGAATAGAAGATGGGATGCCGATATTTAGCCAGATAACCAACATTGTTGTCTATTCTGGGAAACATTTCCTTGCTGTTCAGGATTTTGAGAATCTGGGGTTTTCTGAGCATTTCCATTCTTACCATGTGACTGAAGGAAGTGGTTTTGATTCCTCTTTGCAAAGAATTGACGAACTGCTTTTTTTCAAACCGTTCGATTTGCAGACATCCTATGGTCCTGATGAGAGTGACCAGTATGTGGTTCCTGTGCATGTATTATTTTGATTGAAAATGTGTCATGCATGTTTGGGAGTGTTTTGCCTCGGTTGTTTAACTATTAATTGCATCAATCCAATAGTTCGGGGTACAATCAAAACGCAACATAAGTGTTTTTCATGCTTTTTATGCACTTCCGTTGTTCACTGAATTGCCTTGTCAAATACTTGGTTACTTTTTTTTGCCTTGGTAAAAGTAGGCATTTTAAATCTGACATTAAAGCCTTCTTGGAGACTGAGTGGTTTTGATTTCTCTTTGCTTAGAATTGATGAACTGCTTTTTCTTCAAACTGTTCATTTTGCAGACATCCTATGGTCCTGATGAGTGACCAGTATGTAGTTCCCCTGCATGTATTGTCTTGATTGAAAATGTGTCATGCATGTTTGTGTGTGTTTTGCCCCAGTTATTTATCTCAGGAACTTTTAGTTGAACTATTGGCTGCATCAGTCTGGTAGTTTGGGGTACATTCAAAATGCAGCAGATTATTTTCATGCTTTTTACGTGCTTTCGTTGTTATTCACTGAATTGCCTTGTCAAATATTTGCACTTTTTTGCCTTGGTAAAAGTAGGGATTTTACATCTCAGATATTAGACTTATTGGAGACTAAATTTAATTTCATATATAGAATGAGAACATGCCTGAACGGGGGGGGTAGCAGCATCAATGATGAAATGTACACCATCAATTTTAAGTATCAAAAGTATAATTATTGCATTACTAAACTGTAAATTGTCTTTTTTTAGTATTATCTTGAGTAACAACTCGAATCAAAATGCATGAATGATATAAATGAAAATGTATAAAAATCTTATCTCAAAAAAAAGAACAGTAGAAAACCTGTATGAATTGAATGCCAATGTCCACTGTATTTGTACTGTGCATATTCTCTGAATATTGTTTTTTTAAAAATACTTTTCGCAATAAAATTGTTTGGCACAGTTGACACATACCTGTGTCTCAATGTCTGACAGTGAAGTGAAACCTGTTACACTCTCTAGGTACCAGAAGGACCCGGTTCACTTACTCTTTAATGTAGTATATTACACCCACTGAAGTGCTGAAATGACACTGAATCGGAATTGAAAACAATCCTACATGTGGTACATTTTACTCCCTTGGGTGCCAAAAGGACACCAAATCAGAGTTGGATTTCATTTAAGAGTTGTGACGATCAATCTGACAGGTGTTGTGCTTACTCTAAGTAGTTAGATGATGTCCTCAAATGAGTACATATGAACACCTATGGTGTTGGTAAATTAGAATAATTATACACCAATAGAGTTAACTTGAGTGTTGTGGTTACTCTTCAGTAGCATTAAATAATGTCCTTGATGGAGTACATTTGAACACTCTTGGTGTTGGTAAATTTACTCTGTCGGAGTGTTATTTTTTTTACTCTAGTGTCCAGTGTTAGGACAACACTGTGAACGCGGTCACACATACACCCCGAACACGGTGTTAAATAAACTCCTATAGAATAAAATATACACTGTCAAATTTGCTGTGTAGAAGTAAGTAATTTTATTTTTAATTAAGTATATATTTTTAATGTCTTGTTAATTTTAATGCTTTATTTTAAGCTCCTGAAAGCTGAAATATTTATATTTTACGGTTAACATCATAATCGTGCAACAAAATAATTTCCTGGTTTGTAACTTGTTTTCAGATTAATTAATTAAGTATAAAATTTCTTAATGTCTTGTTAATTTTAAGGCTTTATTTTTAATCTTAGAAAGCTGAAATATTTATATTTTACGGTTAATATCATGATCGTGCAACAAAATAATTTCCTGGTTTGTAACTTGTTTTCAGATTAATTAATTAAGTATAAATTTCTTAATGTCTTGTTAATTTTAAGGCTTTATTTTTAATCTTAGATTGCTGAATTGTTTATATTTTACGGTTAACAGCATAATCGTGCAACAAAATAATCTCCTGGTTTGTAACTTGTTTTCAGATTAATTAATTAAGTATAAAAATTTTTAATGTCTTGTTAATTTTAATTCTTTATTTTTAATCTTAGAAAGCTGAAATATTTATATTTTACGGTTAACATCATAATCGTGCAACAAAATAATCTCCTGGTTTGTAACTTGTTTTCAGATTGATTAATTAAGTATAAAATTTTTAATGTCTTGTTAATTTTAAGGCTTTATTTTTAATCTAAGAAGGCTGAAATATTTATATTTTACGGTTAACATCATAATCGTGCAACAAAATAATTTCCTGGTTTGTAACTTGTTTTCAGATTAATTAATTAAGTATAAAATTTTTTAATGTCTTGTTAATTTTAATTCTTTATTTTTAATCTTAGAAAGCTGAAATATTTATATTTTACGGTTAACATCATAATCGTGCAACAAAATAATCTCCTGGTTTGTAACTTGTTTTCAGATTGATTAATTAAGTATAAAATTTTTAATGTCTTGTTAATTTTAATTCTTTATTTTTAATCTAAGAAGGCTGAAATATTTATATTTTACGGTTAACATCATAATCGTGCAACAAAATAATTTCCTGGTTTGTAACTTGTTTTCAGATTAATTAATTAAGTATAAAATTTTTTAATGTCTTGTTAATTTAAAGACTTTATTTTTAATCTTAGAAAGCTGAAATATTTATATTTTACGGTTAACATCATGATCGTGCAACAAAATAATTTCCTGGTTTGTAACTTGTTTTCAGATTAATTAATTAAGTATAAATTTCTTAATGTCTTGTTAATTTTAAGGCTTTATTTTTAATCTTAGATTGCTGAATTGTTTATATTTTACGGTTAACAGCATAATCGTGCAACAAAATAATCTCCTGGTTTGTAACTTGTTTTCAGATTAATTAATTAAGTATAAAAATTTTTAATGTCTTGTCAATTTTAATTCTTTATTTTTAATCTTAGAAAGCTGAAATATTTATATTTTACGGTTAACATCATAATCGCGCAACAAAATAATTTCCTGGTTTGTAACTTGTTTTCAGATTGATTAATTAAGTATAAAAATTTTTAATGTCTTGTCAATTTTAATTCTTTATTTTTAATCTTAGAAAGCTGAAATATTTATATTTTACGGTTAACATCATAATCGCGCAACAAAATAATTTCCTGGTTTGTAACTTGTTTTCAGATTGATTAATTAAGTATAAAATTTTTAATGTCCTGTTAATTTTAATGCTTTATTTTTAATCTTAGAAAGCTGAAATATTTATATTTTACGGTTAACATCATAACCGTGCAACAAAATAATCTCCTGGTTTTTAACTTGTATTCAGATTAATTAAGTATAAAATATTTTAATGTCTTGTTAATTTTAATGCTTTATTTTTAAGCTCCTGAAAGCCAGACAGATGATGATGATGATCATCATCAGGGCCCAAGTACTCCAGAGTCTACAGGAACACCAAGAAAAATTGTTCCATGTAAGAAAAATGAATGAATAAATAAATTAAATAAATAAATGTATTCAAACAAAATGATCGTAATTCTTTTTGTTTGTGTGTGTGTGTGTGTGTGTGTGTGTGTGTGATAGATGACAGCATCTCTGACACTGAGCTCCTGAGTATTGAATTGGGCGAAGACATCCTCCAGGGGGCGTGCGTTGCTGAGGCACCTGAGGCCTTAAAAAAGGACGGATCCACGCAGACTGACATCTGGGAGCAGAAACGAAAAAGAGCCAGAGCTATTAGAATTTCAAGAACTCTGGACCAAGTTCATCGTCAGCTGCTTTATCTCGACCAATTGGTGAGGTCTTTGGGGCAATTCATCAATGGCACCAAAGCGACCCCGGAGTCCGGTCTCTGAATCAGAGGGTGACAATGATGCAGAGAATCAGATGTTGAATTGTAACACCACTCACCACACTAACAATGTACAGCCAACTCAACATAATGTTGTTAATCCACATCTATTGCGAATGATTGGTGATATTAACAGTGGTATTTTTAATGCGCCTACAGCTGATGAATTTGCACAGGATAACGTTTTTGGAGGCTTGTTGCGGGCATTGGATGCATTGAGCCGTGGTGTTGATAGTTATGTTGACCCTGAAATAACGCTGGACATAGCTGATGACAGTAATTTGCATGAAAATAATAACACTGACCAAGGGAGTCAAAACGGTAGAGGCCATGACAGGACATCAGACATAGCTCCTGACGCTAACCCCACACACCAAAATGGGGGGGAGGGTAATATTGCAGACATGCAAGTGGTACGCAGACCGCGATTCAACAGCACGGAAATTCGTGTGCGGTTTAACTTTGCAGCATTGTATGATGTAGATAATTATGCAGAGTTTTATGTGCACGTTTTGAATGTTTTGGAAACTCTCCTTTCCAGAGTTCGCGAATTGGCCGGTGCGAATGACGTTGTGCAATTAGAATTGCGCGGGGCTTCTCTGGCAGAGGGCATAAGCCTCCAATCCTCAGGTGACAACATTGACGTTCCCATGTTATTGAGCATGTTAGAACGGCTGATTCAAAGTAATTTTGACATTCTGGCGGATGATACTTTGGAGTTGGTGGCTCTCATTATCGCTAATCCAAATGGTGGTGTTGGTAACCGCAGAAAATTGTCAACTTGCCTAAGAAGCGACATAATTCGAAAGAAACTGAAGCACTTAATTATCAGTTACAATTCGGATAATCAGCTTTGTTTTTCTGTCTGCTTAGCGCATCTTATGAATCCGACGTTCACGGTTTCTGAGGCTCTGCAGGAAGCTGAACGTATGCAGAGGGCTGTAGGTCTGAGTGCGCACGATAAGGTCAGCTTTTCGGACGTTCAAAAATTTGAAAACTTGCTGGGTGTTAAGATAGTTGTCTGGCACCATGGCAGTGCTAATGGTCCTTTAATGAAGTTTCAAACATCCTCCGCACACAACCCCAAAACATTTTTTCTCTACCTGAACGACAGTCATTACTACGGCATCAAGTCATTAAAAGGTTTTCTCGGCTCTAATTACGTCTGTGAATACTGTTACACCCCGTTCACTTCAAAGTGTAATCATAAATGCGCGCGCTACTGTAACGTCTGTTTAGCCCCTGGCTGTTATGAACATCAATCGAGATCAATTCGTTGTGAGGATTGTTGGCGAATCTGCCGTTCCGAGTATTGTTACAGTGAGCATAAAAAACCAAGGGGGCCCGAGGGTGAAATGCGCAGCATATGTGACGCTGTGAAGTTCTGCACTAAATGCTTGAGACAATATGATATCAGTATCAGTAACCCAAAACCGCACAGCTGTGCCCCGCAACGTTGTCGCACCTGCAAGGCAGTTTTGACCCCTGAAGGCCCTCATTCTTGTTTCATTCAGGAGGTGAAGAGTGACCAACCGCATCAGCGTTATGTGTTCTATGATTTTGAGTGTCGTCAGGACCATGGAGAGCACGTCGCAAATTATATTTGCTGTATAGACTTTGAGGGAAATTCTTGGTCTTTTGCTGGTGAGAAATGCGCTGAGGCCTTTTTTCAAAAGTTTCGGACCCCCAAGTACAAGGGCTATACATTCATTGCTCACAACTCGAAGGGGTATGACGGTTACCTGCTGATGCAGTATTTAATTAAACAAGGCGTAACACCCCATCTAATCACACAGGGTAGTAAGCTTTTATGTTTTACTGATGCGGCTTTTGAGCAGCGATATATTGATTCTCTTTCTTTCCTCACAATGAAATTGAGCGCCATGCCAGCCGCCTTAGGTTTTGAAAATTCGAAGAAAGGCTACTTTCCCCATTTCTGGAACAAAATTGAAAACCAAAATTACATTGGTCCGTACCCGCCTCCCGTTTATTATGGTGTTGACACGATGATGGAAAAGGAGAGGACGGAATTTATGCAATGGTACAGCAGCGTGGCTGGGGGGGTGTTTGACTTTAAAAAAGAAATGGCCGAGTACTGCCAGAATGACGTTGTCATATTGCGTGAAGCTTGTTTGAGATTCCGTGCTGAGGTTCTTAAAAGCACAGGCCTGGATCCCTTTCAGTGTGTGACCATAGCATCTGTTTGCATGAAACAATACTGCACAAGTTTTTTACCCAAAGACACAATTGCTATAACATCATCAGACAACTACATCCGACAGCAGAAGTCGTTTTCCACACCGGGAATTCAGTGGTTAGAATATTTGAGCCACCGTGACAATATTTTCATCCAGCATGCTCTGAATCAGGGGGAGGTTAAGATGGGACCTTATTATTTGGATGGTTATTCCGAGTCACATGGTGTACGCACTGCGTACGAAATGGCAGGGTGTTACTGGCATGGCTGTCCAGTCTGCTACAATCCAAACACAATTCAAACACAAACTAATTTGAATTTTGGTACCCTGTATGCCCAATTTCTGGAAAAAGTTGAAAATCTGCGTAGCATTTACAATCTACAGGTAATTGTGATGTGGGAGCATGATTGGGTTAAGCTTAAAAGGGAAAGTGAAAATGTTCAAGCGTTTCTTAAAAATCATGACTACCCCGTGCGAATGAATCCACGTGATGCACTGTTTGGCGGCAGAACTAACGCACTTCAACTTTATTACAAAGCCCAAGAAGGTGAACAAATCCATTATTTTGATTTTACCAGCCTGTACCCATTTGTTAATAAAACAAAAATTTACCCTACAGGCCATCCCAGAATCATTTTCCAGGACTTTGGCCCGCTCGAAAACTATTTTGGCTTGGTCAAAGCAAGGGTAATTCCCCCGCGGCAACTTTACCTTCCAGTGTTGCCTTATAGGGTGTCGGGAAAGTTAATGTTTCCACTTTGCAGGATGTGCGCTGAATCTGAATACCAAGGGGTCTGTGAACATTCTGACGGACAGCGCTCTCTCAGCGGCGTCTGGTGCACCGTTGAACTAATCAAAGCTGTGGAGAAGGGCTACAAAATTGACAAGATTTTTGAAATTTGGCATTTTTCACAGCGCTCTGATTCTCTATTCAGCGAATACATCAAAACGCATTTAAAGGGTAAACAAGAGGCATCAGGATATCCCTCTTGGGTATCCAGTGATGCTGACAAAGAGGCTTACATCAAAATGTACTGGGAGAAAGAGGGGGTTCGCTTGGACCCAAACAACATTTCGGTCAACAAAGCCAAAAGACAAATATCAAAATTGTTTTTAAACAGTCTTTGGGGGAAATTTGGCCAGAGAGTTAACCAAATGAACACGGACTTAGTTAGTGATCCTGAGCATTTTTTAGAACTAATTTTTTCGGATGAGTATGATATCTCACATTTTTCATTTCTTACAGAGGATGTCGCTCTTGTACAGTGGAAACAGGCACAGGGTTTTCCAATACCCCCCAAATACAGCAATGTGTTCATCGCAGCGTTCACCACGGCCTATGCTCGCCTGGAATTGTACTCTGTCATGGAGAAATTGTCTGACAGGGTATTGTATCATGACACCGATTCAATCATCTTCGTTTGTCATCATCCTGGTGAATGGGTCCCGCCGCTTGGAGACTTTCTCGGAGAGCTGACAAGCGAGCTGGACCCTGGTGATCACATTGTTGAATTTGCATCTGGAGGCCCAAAGACTTATGGCTATAAGACACTGCTTGGTAAAACTTGCATGAAGGTTAAAGGTGTAACACTCCACAGTGCTAACAAACAGGCTGTCAATCTTTCATCCCTCACAGATTTGGTAAGCCATTATGTACAGAATCAGCTGGCGCCAGCTCGTGAAATTTCAACAACCACACAGCAAATTGTACGCAATAAAAGAGGCTTTACGCTCACAAACCGCACAGTTAATAAAAAATTTAGAGTGGTGTACAACAAAAGGGTTCTGCAGCCGGATTTTAAGACTTTACCCTATGGCTTCTAACACTGTGCTTGGGGATGAGGGGTTTGACAATCGTCTTCAACATCCGTTTTCTTGCATTGTATCAGGACCGTCAAACTGTGGCAAAAGTGTCTTTGTCAAGAAGCTACTGGAAAATGCACCCTTTGTGCTGTCATGTGTGCCGCAGAATATTGTGTGGTTTTATTCATGCTGGCAACCTATGTATGATGATTTGCTCCGGAAAATAAAGAATTTACATTTTGTTGAAGGCCTGCCTGAATCATTGACTGATGAAGCACTGCTTCCTTTGCATAAAACCAATTTGGTTATTATTGATGATCTCATGGAAGCGGCCAGTAATAGCTCTGAAATCGAAAAAGCCTTTGTCAAGTATACGCATCACAGAAATATGAGCATTATTTACCTGGTGCAAAACCTTTTTTTCCAGGGAAAAAAGAGCCGCACAATAAATCTAAATGCCAACTATATGATTTTGTTTAAAAACCCGAGAGATAAATTACAAATTAATGTTTTAGCGCGGCAGATGTACCCCAGACACTCTAATTTTTTTCTGGAGTCTTTTGAAGATGCGACTAAGGTTCCTTACGGCTATATATTGGTGGATCTCAAAGCTCAAACACCAGAACAGTATCGTCTTAGAACTGGTTTGTTTCCTCCAGAGTGGCCTGTTGTTTATTTACTGAGGAAAAAAAAGTGATGTCAGACCGAATCCTGCGACATCTATCGCTACTAAAAGCGTTATTTGAAGGCAAAGCACATCAACGAAGTGTCATTCTTCAATCTGCCAGCCCAGACCTGATAAAAACAATTTGCGAAATCGCCCTCAATATTTTACACGGCAATATACCTCTAACAAGGCATCAACTGAAAAAACTAAAGAGACAGCGATCCGGAATCAAGATTTTAGCTAACAAAAAACGCTCAATTAAACATAAAAGAGCTGTAATTCAAAAGGGTGGATTCCTTCTTCCACTTCTTAGTGTGGCTGTTCCTTTCCTGACCAGCTTGATAGCATCACGTAACAGCTGAAATGGATCATGCCCAAAAAATGTTTCTTGTACCTCAACATCAACTGGATACATTAAAAAACCTTTCCTTTACGCCCACACCCATACGACAAACTGTGGAAAACGATTTGGATCAATCTATACGAGAAATTTTATCAAGGACTGATGTGAGTCCCCATGAGAAAGCCAAACAGTACGCAGTGGCTTTACAGAGATTCATTGCAGTTGTTAAGCAAGGTGAAAAAGAATCAAACATTTTGACATTATCTCTACCGACTGATGATGCGGAAGAATCCAATACCAAAGATGATCAGATGCATGGGCCCGACGCCTTGGTTCAAGATGTGGTAAAAAGTGTTCCGTCAAGAAGCAAAAAAAATGCCACCTATGTCTTGGAAAAAATAGCCAAATCGGGAGATGTTGCAACATGGAATGATAAAGGGGAATTTGTTTTCCGAGGAAAAGCTGTGAGCGGATCGCATATGTTAGATCTTATAAAAAGCATTACAGCACCTCAAAAGGTTTCTGATGATCGAAGACCACTTGGATGGCATAAATTTATTGAGACTTTAGCTATAATTAATATGCCTCTTTCTGTTGTACCTAATCAACAGGTCCGTAACAAAATAAGTACTTATAAAAAAATACCTAGCAAGTCACCTTTGAAAACGATGGATACAAGCGCAAAAGCCACAGGCCGCGAGTTTCCTTCGCCATCTTTTTCAAGTCCCGTATTGGACCGTGATGCATGGTTAAGTTTTTAATGTACCATATAGCTTCAATGAAATAAAATGATACGCTGTAACAGTAAAAGTTCATTTGAATTGCTTTTATTGTTTTATATATAATAAAATACATAAAATTATACTTTTGTTCAAGCGTCTTTTCATTTACAAGTATGACATGATTTAAATGTTACAAAAGAATTTGCCGTCTGAAGACATGACAACATATTTTTTTCACATTTATCCAAACGTATTTTATTAACATACTTGGAAACCATAAAATCATTCATTTTTAAATTATCAGAATACAGAGCTATAATTCTACTAAATGGTATTCCTTTGGACCTGTGGTGTAAGTAAAAAAAGCAGTGTTGCCCGCACACGGCGCTGAGGGGGTCTTGCACCTGTACATCGTTGAAGACTATTCGATCACAGTTCTTTTGCAGAAAAATATTAATGCTGTCCGGGAAATAAACGTAGTCCGGAGGGTTTCCGTAAGAATCAAAAAATTCCCCAGTTTTGTCATTGTCCACGTAGACAGCCAGCCAGTGTTCTCCAGGTTTGCTTCGGGGGTGTGTATTCACAACATACGATGCGGGGAAATCACATATTTTGTTACTAGGTAGCTCATCACTGGCCACAACTCCTTTAAAAAATTTTCCCGTACATGGATTGTTACTCAAAATCACTGTAAGTTCTTTGGTGTTCATGATTAATAATAATCGTACATCACGTTTCTCCTCTGGTTCACCTCGATGATGTTATCAAAAACCGCGTACACGATCAAGTTCACAGTTCTGGGGAGTGGCACCCTGAATCGCATCTCCAGCCGCATGTTACCGCTTTTAATTAATGACAGATGCTGTCCACAGCCTTCATCGGGGGAAAGGTCAAAAGCATAGAGTGTGTAACCGTCTGTGTATTCCTGACGGTTTATCAACAAGGGCTGGTCCTTCAAATGACGGCCAGAGGTCTGCACCAGGCTGTAGTATTCCCGAACTGCGCTGGCATTGTTAAAATCAGGCTGAAAAGGCTTGGATGGAAATTGTTGTCCGTTGACATACAGTGCTACAAATTCGGCATAGTAGTGTTTGAAGTTAAATGGGTTCTTGTTATAAACACCCGTAAATGCATCGTTTGCAACCAAACCTATAATAACTGTTTTGGGTAGCTGTCCGAGAAATAAATTCTCCTGATTGCATACACGGCTACCAGCTGCTAGAGAAAAGGTCTTGAGGTTAACCCTCTCTATAGGGTATTTAACATTAGAGGACAACAGCGCCTGCGCATGCCCGAGTTTCACGGCTGGTGATACTGAGACTTTTTTCACAAACAGTGATGCAGAAACCAATTTAAGCTTGTATTGTTCTTGATCAGGGGAAATCAAGCAAAATTCATCCTTACCCCGTACCATTTTAATTTTAATATCAACTCCATTTATCAACATCCTTTCTTGAAAAAACATGTCCGCGTGTATATGACCGAGCAGCTCAAACGTATTGCTGGCTGCTGTGTATAAGCTTCTGTTGTTTAGTCCTACGTTGTTCTGGGTAACGGTGTTTCCATCCATGCTCCCGCTGGTATCTTTGTAAAAAAGTCCAGATGTGAACTGGTTTGACAAAGTCTCATCTCCATAATTCAGTAGGCATTCGAGAATGGCCCTATAAGGATACGTATTGCTGGCCTGTGTGATCAGTCGATCCCCAAGCGTAACATCCACTTGTGAAAAAATAGTGGCGATGGGGTAATTGATGATGCTGACATTATTAGTTTGATCGATATTGTTGCCATCGGCTCTCGTGATTTTGCATCGAAGATGAAGTAAAGTATTGTTCAAGTCAACATAATCTTCACCGTTCCCGGCAATGAAGAACTCGACAGGGCCTGTGTCTGAAACGGCCGACAACGGAGGTACTTCCACATAAATGTTCTTTTCTATACTTGTTTGAGTGTATGGCACTGCAAAAAGATCCAATTCTGACTTCATGCATTCCTCTGACATGCTGTGTATGAACGCCATTGTCTAAAAAATGAGTCTGCTTTTCCTCGTGAGCTTCTTTTTCTTAGTTTGTTTTTTCCCCTTCCTCTTGTTCTTCCCAAATGCGCGTGAAGTGATTGTTACCCGACGTTTTTTAGACTTTCTGGAGACACGCCCTCCCGGTGGTCTTTTCTGTGTGCGTCGTGCCATCACCATAAGACCTGACCCTTCCTGACTGTCAGTTTGTAAGCGGCTCTCGACAACTTTATTTATCACGTCTTTAGCTATGTTCTTGGCTGCCGTGGTCAAATGTGGTTTGGCTATGTTGAACCCTGTCTTAAGTAGCGGTAGAGCCATCCGATATAAGCCTCTGAAAATCCCGCCGAGGCCCCCGCCATACATGACTGTACCGCCTCTAAAGCCGGGCAACCCATTGCCTGCCTGCGCTGTGTAATATTCAACGTATCTGTGCGGGTCGGTATAGATTACAGAACTCTTCATATTTTACTCGTGATAGCGATGTTTTACCGGTCTGAAGTGCAGCTTTGTAATGACTTTTCCGTAACGAAAGTTTATGTTCTGGTTTTGATCCGTTTTCAGTTCAATGGTTATGTCATCAATGTGCTGTTTGCTCACCGGTACGTAGTGTGGCTTTTCATAAGTCTTTGTGATCACATCGTTGTTTGTACCCGATATTTCAACACATCGCAAGAGGGGTACAAAACTATCACCGACTCTGTGGTGTTCGATGACGTCTGTGTAAATGAAAATCGTGTAGAATCCTGCACGGATATCCGCAGGGTGTGGCGCAACTGGGTTTTCATGGTTCAATTCGAAACCTGGATTGAGGCCAAGAATTTCAGCTAGTTTTCCTGTCGCAGCAAGTGACACTCCTGGCGGGGCTACAATTTTAATTCTATTCGTGATGCTCGAGTAAATCGTTTCAATACCCTCCGTGTTAAAAGTGCGGTTGTTCATTTCATGAACTATACTGACTATTGACTTATAATAGCCTGGGGAAAGGTCATGATATTTTATGTCTTTATTTATATTATTACGTGTGATAAAATAACCGTCATTGTTCGATAATATGTCCCAAGTATGCGGGTACTGTATTTCTGCCAAGCCAACCTCCCACTCGCCTCGTAGTTCAATAGGTCTGACAAACTTAGTCGTATAGCCTGAAATTTTGTTTTCAGGGTAAGTCTGCAAGGATGCATTGCTCGGGAGAGTAACGTAGAAATCTTTCTCCTCCATGGTCATTTACTGTCTGTCGCAGTGCAAGCGTTTAAAAATATTTTTAAGATTAAATGTCGACCACGTGACTTGCAGGTATCCAACTGTTAAATTTTTCAGGCCATCCAACCCATTTTACTAGGATTAACTTTTTTCCTTTTACTCTCTTCTGCGCGATGATTTTTTCAACCTTAAATGATTTATCTTTACTCACAGTCACCCTCTGTAATTCAGCCTCATAAAATGTACCGCCAATGTCTTCACCATCGCAATCCTTCAACTTGTATACGGGAGGGATTCTGTGAACCCGTTCAGCCACTGTGAAACATTCATCCGTATAAGTCTGCTCATAACCTTTTGCAAATGCCCCTCGTACTTTTGAAACACGTACTGTATCACCTTTCTCAAATTTGAACTTTTGCTTTTTAAACTTTTTTGGAAAGGGGCCATATATGGTTTTAAAAACTTTAAAGGCGTTAGCTTCATTTACATCAACAGGTTTCATTTTAATAGTACTGTGATGGCTGTTATTATACGATAGGACCAAGTGCTGTATTACGTCAATGTATTTGTTCGTATTATGAGCATTGAAGTATCTCCACATCCTGGTTTTAAGAGTCCTGTTAAACCGCTCCACTACTGAAGCTTTCTTATCATTGCCTGTGGCAAAATGTGTTATTTGATATTGTTTCATCAGCTTCTGAAAATCCCTGTTGAAAAACTCAGTTCCTTTGTCAGTTTGAAGTTTTTTGGGTCTGCGGCCTTGTGCAAGTATGGCTTGGAAGGCCCGAGTCACTTCCTTTCCGCTTTTGTTCTTAAGAAGACAAACCCATGCAAATTTTGATAAGACATCTATACAAGTCAGCATAAATTTAATATTATCATTATGCTGGGATAAACTTGACATGTCGACTAAATCGGCTTGCCATTGTGCATCGATATTTGAGACAAAAACCTTGTTCCTCTTGAAATTAACTCTGGCTGTCTTGTGTAAGGTGTATGCATCTTCCCCAGACAGCCACTCTGTAAGTTTCTTGTTCGAAATTCTTAACCCTTTAGTTTCCAGCAAACCCCTTTGCAATCTTTCTTTCCCACCAAAAGACCCAGGATTCTCAGGAGTATAATAAACAGCCTTCAAGCACTCCTGAACATCCATCTTCACCACTAAAGCAAAAAAATGACACGATACCCCAAAACAGCTCATTTAATATAACCATTTATTTAAAATTGGCGTAAAACAGACAAAAATGTGCATAACATTAGTTTTCTCATACTTTATCGTCATCCCACAAGCTTTCTTGCATCGCCCCCGAAATATCCCAGAAATCTCTCCGGACCTCATCAACAATCTTGTTGCCGACGTGCCCCAAGTCATGCTGTTTAATTTCCTGCAGCTTCCCCCTGATGTACGGCTCATCCTTGAGGTCTGATAGAATTGTGTCGACAGCCCCTTCGACACGCGTGGGGCTCGGCCTCAGCCCCAGCACTTTGAGCGCCTTGGAGAGCAGGACACTCAACCATGGCGTTTTCACTTTACCACACAGTGTTTCAAAGTTATGTTGAAAATAAAAAGAGTCAGGTTCAAACAGACAGCTGTGCCTGATTTGGCTGGGATGGTCATACTCGCACCCTAGGCACTCGCTTTTCAGCAGCTCTTCAATTGCGGTGTCCAGAAGACATGCCATGATCATCTTCAGGACTTTAATCATCGGTACTGTGAGACATCCATCGATTTCATCCGCAGGCCTCAGCGGTGCTGGTGGTTGCAACGGGGCCTTCTTTTTCGGGGCGCATTTCCCTCGACAGCGTGGTCTGTTGCGTGGCACACCATCGTCAGCTTCAAACCCTTCCGCTAGCCAGGGGTCCGAAATTGGCGTATCGTTGTCAGCGCAGTACTCGGGCTCCAATGATTCTGGAGATGCCACCGACCCCGCTTGGTTGATCGGAACATAGGTTTTGTAAACGGGCTGAGACATGACTGCTACGATTAAAGTTTGTGGGTTGTTTGTAAGGATAACCTTCTAACTCGGTTCTTTTTAAAGACCATCTTACACCCCTTTCCCTCTAACCACGCCTTTAAAGAGGCTACAGCCTATCATTGGGCTTGTGGTATTGGTAAGTAAACACTTGACATTTGAACAACCTTGAAATGAAATGGAATAGAGGAAAAGTGGTTTAAAAAGTTTATTATTCAAGACAAATTAATCATAGAAGGTATTAAATACACATAACATATACTTTTAAATTCAAATATTACAACATAAATGATACATCTTTTACATTGTAGCGCTTTGCTCTAATTTGAATTAATTACAAATTGTTCAAGAGAGAAACTATAAAATAAAAACATGTATTAACATCATAGGAACGTTAGCAATACATATATTTCACAGTTCAAATTTAGCATTGTAAATGAACTGTTTAAACTTTTTCTTTTTTGAACTGGTCAACGGGGTTCGATCCCCGCATGCTGCGTTCTTCATCGGTAGCCTCTTTGACCTGATGAGATGCTCCCCCTGAGTTTCCCTCAAACTTCTCACTCAGGCGTATCCTCACGGTCTCTATGGCCTTCCACTGCTCGAAATCCTCAAACACTTTATGAGCTTCAACCAGCGCGTCCAACATCAAAGATTTGTCTTTTTCACAGATGTAAAACTCGTTATGTTTTGCATTCAGTCCTGAGGACCCTACTGTGAAAAGACTTTCCCTTATAATCAGTCTTTCCAGTTTTCCACCCGCTGCGTCCTCTGTCAATGCCTGTACAGTCATCAGACGCTTAGGATGAAAAGACGATTCAGAAGGAAAATCAAACCGCTTCTGATAGCCAGAGGCGACATACGCGTAGGCGCATCTCAAACTATCCCAGTCATAACTGTCGACAAAAACACCACGTTTTCCAATAGAGTCAAAGTCCTCGCCCTCATACAAATTAAAAAAAATAATTTCTGGAACATCGGCATCCGTGTAAATGTGGTAGCCACAACGGGGGTCCTTCGGATGAGCGGATCCACCCCACTCATGGTGCATCTTCCGCAAAAGGGCTCTTGACATTGCTGTGAAAGGCTTCTTAGGCCCCCGCGGTGCAGTTTGCAGTTGTGGCTCGGTCTCCGCAGACTCAGGCGTTGATGTCTCAGACATGCTTTTAGGTTTAAAAGCCAACTGTTTTCTTGACATTGTAGTGAAAGGCTTCTTTGGACACCGCGGTGCAGTTTGCAGTTGCGGCTCGGCCCCCGCAGACTCAGGCGTTGAAGTCGAAGACATGCTTTTCGGTTTAAAAACAACCAGTTTTCTCCAGGTGCACCAAGATAGATCAGCTCAAATGTCGCTACAAATTAGATGAGCTTAAAAGGCCACGTTTTATACAAGTTCTGAAGGCTGACCTTGACACCAATTTTCTATCAGCGCATGCGCTTTGAACACCCTCCCCCTTCAGACCCCACCCCCTGGGTAAGTTTAATTTACCGTTGTGATTTTTTGACAGAAACCGTATGGCCCAGCCATTGGTTGACCGTATCCCCGCCTACACATGTACGCACACACCCACAGAACCAGCCCCCGCCCCCTTTGACATACCCCACTCACCCCACATACACGCTGCCAGAGTGCGAGATGACCAACGGGGGTGAGAGGACTCTGGAAATCAGCCTTATTTCGCATCGAACTTTCGACAACTAACTTATTTATTTTTTATTTATTTTTATTTTTATTTTGCTTTAAAACACTATTTTACTAACATATTACCCGCAACTTTAAAACACTACAAATTTTAACCCTCTTCCGTTTTCCCACAACCAACAAACACTTGAAATAAAGTTTTACCACTTATCACATCCATTTCCCCCAACACTTAAATAATACACGTTTAAAAACACTAAATAATTATGCAATTAAATAAATGTTTTAAAAGATGTTTAAAATGTTATCCCAAAAAGGCGGGAGGGTGGCGGTGCTGAATTACCCCACACAGTCAGGGGTGATAAATAATTAACTATTATAACCTAATTAAAATTAATATTACATCATCAACTCATCAAAAAGCCATCAATCAAAATCAATTAAATTTTGACAGAAACCGTATCATATTATCTCTCTCTTGTGTATTTCAGCAGGACAATGCAAAACCACACACGGCAGCTATTATAACAGCATGGCTTCGTAGTAGAAGAGTCCGTGTTCTGAACTGGCCTGCCTGCAGTCCTGATCTTTCACTGATTGATAACAATTGGCGCATAATTAAACAAAATGTCAGTCAAAGGGGACCCAATACTCTCCAGCAGCTGGAAGCCTGAGTGGGATCTTAAACAAGAGTGGGATCAAATTCCAATGGCTACGTTCAAGAAATGTGTCTCCTCAATGCCAAGACATGCTACACCATGATAAACAGGCCCCTGTCCCAACTTTTTGAGACCTGTAGCAGCCATCAAATTTGAAATGAGCTCATTTTGTGGATAAAACTGTAAAATTTCTCAGTTTCAATATGTGCTATTTTATCTCTGTTCTAATGTGAATAAAATACTGGCTGGTGCAATTTGACAATCATTGTGTTTTGATTGTATTCACAATTTACACTTTTTCCCAACTATTTCAGAATTGGCTTGTATAGGTAATACCAAAACAAAATAATTTTTTATGCTACAGCCTACACTAATCGGGACGGCATGTAAAACATTAACATTGATCTGTAGCTGGAATCTGTGTAACGTTGGTGGCAACAGTTATCTTACATTCCATTTACTGGGAATGGCTGCGTGCCACGTCCAGTCCACTGATATAGTGATTCAGAGGAGGATGCAAGTGTGAAGATTATTAACCTTTAATAGGCTGTGTAATGTGAATATAGGCCACTGGATGGCAGTATTTACCTTTTTTTTTTAAATTCAGCTCAGACTGGAGCTATGTTTAGACATGTCCTGGACATGTCTGGGGCAAGTCCCCGAAAAGTAAAAAAAAAAGAGGTCTAAATGTGGGTGGGGTCTGCAAAAGAGTATATAAGGAAAAGAATTGAGACAGTAGAGTAGTAGGAGAAATTGCAAGAAGAAGGATACGTGTGACCAGACCTGTCATTTCTGTTCAAGACCTGTTAAGTTTTTCTCACCCAGCACATCACCAGGAAACCCACCAAAGGGACAGTAAATATTTCTGTTTTGTACATAATTCAATCTTGGTCTGTAGTTGTAAATAGTAGTTTAGTCTTTGTTTTTTTCATTAAATGTGTTCAAGTTTTTAAATTGTGTCTGTCATCCCTTGCTGTTGCTGTTGTTTTAAATGTAATGACAAATTGGGGCCATAACAGCTGACATATGGTTCAGCGAACAGGAACGATACAAACTTATATCAAAACAGACAGATAGCGGGACAGATACACCGTCAGACTTGCAGAGGACAGAACTCTGATACAACAGAGAAGGCAAAATAAAACAAAAGGGGTTTAAATACCAAACATAAACTAGATTTAGTCAGTAAGCATGGCTTACAGGATACCCCCAGCAACAACAAGTAGACGGGCAGTACCACAGTCAATAGACCTTCCAGCAAGAAAAAATTTTTCAAAATCGGATGAGTAGGTCATGAGATCTAGGTCCGGACGCACAGACGCACGCACGCACACACAGACACACGCACACACGGACGGACAAAGCAAATCCAGTATACCCCCCTAAACTTTGTTGCGGGGGGTATAACAACGAACTAAATGCACAAGAGGTGGGACAGATCAAAGGGGGAGCAGGCTTGCCTTAATATTCAGGGGAGGCTGAGCGCTGGATAGAACACACAGGAGATGTGACACTGCAATTCTCATGAGTGTAGTTAACCCATTTTATCAGTTGAATGTGTCCTTTTTATTGCCTCTGCCTAAACAAGACTAGCTAGGTCAAAACCTATTTTATTGCTGGACTGTTCAAATTATTTTGATGGTAATTTCTGTTTGTGCCTTAATGGTAATTCCCATTATATGTTAGCATTGAGCTAACTCCATCACTCTGCTACTCAGTCAGTGAGTCATGAAGATTCATGTTCGCACTAGCAACGTTTTCTAAATTCAGTCAAATGAGTAGCCTGCTAGCCAATAAAACAATTGTGGTAATGATTATAGAAAGGTACTACATGCATTAATGCTATGAGAGTGGCACTTATCTAGCTGACTACAGCGATAACTAAGCCATACCATTTTTACTTATATTACACTGTGTATTCAGTTTAGCTGCATAAATAAAGAAAAATTGGAAACACTAACATAGCTTGCAAGCTCCAGATTCTCCTTTTTACGGAATCAAAACCACTGATTTGTAACTTCTAAACACAATGGGTCCCCTTTAATATAAATGCTGTTGCCAATCCTGCCCCAGCTTTATTATTCTAGTTAATAGCTGGTATAATGCAATCAGACAAAAAGTACATAGCACAGAAGCTGGGATTTTGCCAAGAAAACAAAAAGATTGACTCACCTTTTCTCTGACGGGATCTGGGCTGTTCTAAAACCCTCGTCACACTAGAGGCAGAATGAGCCTGAATGCCGTTGGAATGAAAATTCTTTTAATATTCTAATAATATTGGATATTTGAAGTGCGTTTTAAAAATTCTGACTGCATTTTGAATGCATTCCAAATATTCGGGGCCATTCTTGTGGCTGGCCCAAATGTTTTGCTCATGCTCAAAACTTTCCAGGTGCATTCGAAGTGGATAAATATCGAACGGCATTCAAAGTGTATTCTAACTGCGCTCTGACTGCATTACAAATATTCTTACGGCATTCCAACAGCATAACGGCAAGCCACATGAAATCCTGCCAGAATGTGCCTCTAATGAGCCAGAATGCACCTCGAATACATTTCGATTGCTGCAGGAATCTATTTTGATATTAAAACAATTCAGCTGGAATGTGCTTTGAATGCCGTTGGAATCTTTCGATTGCCACTGGAATCAGTGGCAGCTGGTGAACTTGCTTAAAAATAATGATTGGTTATGACCTGTTTTCAATCATTCATTTAAATTACCATTACAGAAACTCCGAAAACTTTCAACATTATCAGGGGTGACCAGTTTTCATTAATAACGCATACCTGATAACTCTCGCGCATTTGGTGTTGGTTTTAGTGGCATATTTACATTCCCCTGCTTTAGTCAGCAATTACTCAATCAACGCATATCGGACACTAGTGTTACATTCTAAGTACATTCTGAATATTCAAGCTGCATTCTGTTTGAATTCTAGGACGTTCCAACCATATTCGGCGGCCAATCCGGGAGCGCTCTGACTGCGTTTGAGGTGAATTTGTACAGTATTCGAGGCACCTTCCAACCAGACTTCGGGTGGAGTTCAGGCAGCAATTGTACCGCACTCATATGGCGTTTGAAGGGTATTCTAAATATTCTGACTGAATTCCGACAGCATTCTAAATATTCCTACTGTGTTCAAACTACGTACATTCAAGCTACTTTTGAGAGCTGATACACCCAGATTGTGCAAGAATCATTTGAAGCGGGTTCAAAGCGCATTATTAGTATTCAAACAGAATTCTTTCAAAGCTGTAAAAATTTTGGTCAATTTGAAATTCCCGCTGGAATGTTGCGCAAATTCTTAATTCCAGCTGATTCTCTTTGATTCTTGCTGATTTTGAAGTGTGACGGGGGCTTCAGCAGCAAACCACAGAGCCGTTTCCATGCTTGTTCTTTGCTGTGGGTGGAGATATTCAGATGAAAGGTGGGATGATTCTCACAAGTCTGCTTGTGAAAAAGGAAGGGCAACTTAATCTGAATTGTATGCTGAATGCCATATTTTATGAAAAAGGCATCCTACAAAAATGACAAGGTTGTTTTACTTCACTGTTAGTGGGTTGGTAAGAACTCTCGATATCAGAATGTATGTGCCCAAAAACTGAAAAAGTGAGTCTTTCATAATATGTTGCCTTTAAAGTCTCAACTTATCACTGACATCGATTTTTTAATGAATAAATATTGGAAAATTCCTAATTTGAGAACCCAAATTTGGGAATTACATAACAATTGGGATTGGGGAATGGAAAGACTGGAAAAGTTAAGACGTTTTCAGGGAAAAAAAAAACCTCTTCATGACATTCCACTAGTAAAAAGGCAAATAGTTGACAAGGGGATTCAATTATGATTGGAATAAAATGAGCATTCGCAGAAGGCAACGTTTTTTTTACCAGCAAGATGACTCAAGGGTTGCCAGTTTGCCAAAAGCTGTGTGAGCATATAGTCAAACAGATTAAGAAAATTTTTCATCAGGTAATTGCACGGAATTCAGAAATTTCACAGATAATAATATAATGAACAGACTTTGAGAGAGCAATCCCCATGCGTGAAAGATATGCCCGAATACCAAAATTGGATGCGTGTGACGTTCAGGCCCACAGACAGCTCTGCATTAAGAAGCACCATGTTTTAATAATGGACATAACTATGTGCATGTAAGTACTTCAGAAGCTTCAGAAGTACTTCAGTGTTGTAGCATCATCAAATGTAAGTTAAAATTCAACTAAGCAAAGAGGAATCCGTGTGAATCATTCAGTTTCCAAAGGGCACAGCTGCGATGAATTAGAGGTCCGCATATAACATAACATGACATAACATAACATAACATGAATGGCAAGAACAGGCCGTTCAGCCCAACTACGCTCGCCAGTTTCTTTATACTATAGTGAATATATCCCTTCAGATACTCAATGACTCAATGGTATCTAGCTTTAAGTCAAGCCTGCTCTTTAAAACCCCCAATGTCTCTGCCTCAACAATATGGTCAGGCAAGCTATTCCACATTGAAATTACTCTTTGGGTGAAGAAATATTTCCAAATATCAGCGCTAAATTTACCTTTGGTCAACTTCCATTTGTGACCCCAAGTTCTACTCAGAACACTTGGTCAAAGGAATCCTACATAATTCACTTTGTTAATCCCTTTAACATATTTAAAGACCCCAATCAAATCACCCCCGAGTCGCCTTTTCCTAAGGCTATAGAGATTAAGGATCTTCAGCCTCTTCTCGTAGCTTTCATCTTTTATACCTGGAATAAGCTTAGTGGCTCATCTCTGAACTTTCTCTAGAGCCTCTATATCTTTCTTAAAGTATGGTCCCTAGAACTGTACACAATACTCCAGATGTGGTCTGACGAATGTGTTGTACAAGAGAAGCATCGCCTCCTTAGGTTATAACAATTCTTGCAATTTCAGTCAAGTGTCCCCATTACACTCTCTTATTAAGAAATAAACTAAAAATATATGGGTCATAACATATGGGCAAACACATAAATAAATAAATAAATTTTTCTCTTTTTTGCAGTTGGGCTCCTTGGAAACTCAAGGATTCATTCACTATAAATCAAATTCTGCTTTTGAAACTCTATGAATTAATGTCCTCAGTTCTCAAAGGATGAAAGCAGAGGTGATGTTTCACAGTGGTGAACATGCACCAGTCCCAACTTCACTGGAACATGTTGCTTTTTTAAAGTAGCTCTTATTTTTTTTAAAAAGTGACATAGCCTCGGTCGGCTTTGGCCGAACTGGCTGTCCATGGTGCTGAAGCCAGTGGCACCAGTTGCGCTCCAGCTTCTAATGTCTGTGGTGCTAAACAGCATTCCCAGCAGCACAGAAAAACATGGTCAATAAAGAAATACTGTGTTTCCCATGTGAAGAATGAGGTGCCACCCCCTACTGAGAGTCTCTGCCTTAAATATATCAGGTTTGCGTCTAACAGTGTGATAATGAGCGTCGCTAAGGGTTTTGAAACACGAAACACAATGTATTCATATCAACGCCCTTCATGAGCATGGCATGTATGCAGCTCTTTATATCAGGGTAAATTAACATCACCCTTAAGCCCTGTAACTAGCTGCTGGTCTCCATAACTAGTTGCTGGACTCCAACTGTAGCTTCTTCGCTTCTGATAAACAATGTATGCAATGACACAAGCATTGTCACTTGAAATGAGGTTTTGAGTAGAATAGAACATTGAGATTAGATACTGCCTACTTTTGTGATTATTTCCCATATAATGTAGAAAAAAATGTAGAATTCCTTCCTGGGAATGTTAAAATGTTTTTAATGGTTACGGAACAGAACAGAAAACACGATCACCTGAAAACATACTGCAGACCACTTTCCCCCACTTCCAAAACTTTACAAGATTGCATTTTTGAACATCCAAAAAACAATTTCCTGTCTACAACAAAGCTTCAGCTCTCACACTGAATGAAAAAAGCACATTACTGCCATGTGGCTGTTTATCTTATGTTGTTCGAATGAAATTCCAGCCCATGTCTCAGCTGAACAAATTGCTTGGTTGGCTGCCAAATAGAGCCTGGGAAAAGCTATGGACTCAGGGCTGTTTTTCCACCGATCCTCCCAGTCATGATGATTAGAATTAGGTTGGTCAATAAGGAAGTACTTGAATTGCGTGTTCCGTCAAACATGCGTAAAGAAGTAAACATAATGCTTACAATGACTTATAAATTCATAGAAGTAGTGTCACATTTCATAATGCTTACAGTGAGTTATAAATCCATTGGGTGTAGCGTCACTTGATCATTTTTGTGTGCCATCCGTAGTTTGGAGGTGTTTTTTAATTGGTCGACCTGAGGAATGACTTTAGGATTGCTGGTAATGATGTAATATAGAACGTTGCTGCAAGTTGATTATCAGCTGCCTGCTGTAAAATGTGGTCTTTGTAGGAAACTTAAGGAACTGGTTGTGAAGTAATTGCCATGTGGAGACGTGCACTCTCTTCAAAATTATTTCTCTCAAAAATTCTTGGCGAAGGACTGACAAATAAAAAAAATTATTTTCATGTTCTTTATCCTTTGTAGTTGGCAATGCAATAAGCTATCAAGCTTGAATAAATTACCCACAGGTTTATAAATAAGTAAGCAAACTTGCCGTACCTGATGAATGTAGCATGAGAAACTGAAGGATTGCAAAACTTTTTATTGCCCACCTCATCTCCGGAGGACTCTATGATGGTGGTGGCAAGGAAAACTTTTCCTTAGAAGCCTTCCAAACCTAGTCCTGAAGAATCTTCTGGCATGATTACTCAGCATAGCACTGAAAGCACTAATTGTCATTTTGATTTTCATTGAAATAAGGGCAGCACAGTACAGTCTGTTGGGCTATAACCTTGCATCAAAGACCATGGGTCTATGTCGAGCCTGGGGTCTTTCTTTGCGGAGTTTGCACTCTCCCTGCCTTCGAGTGGGTTTTTCCGGGTCATGACGAATTCCTCACTCAGTACAACGACATGCATGATAGGGCAAATGGACTCCGAATTTTCCAAAAGTATGAGTGAGCGAACAGCGTGCGATTTATTGATGAACCCTGTTCAAGCTGTGTACCTGGCTCCTGTCAAACATATGCTGATGCACTGGGATAGTTGCAGACTCCTCCTCCCTGGCACCCTGATACAGATATCAGGTTAAAAAATGCATGGAAGGATATAAGGATTAAAAGGCAATGTGCAAAGTGAGTGTAATAACAATTAGATTGAAGTTGAAGCTTGAAGACTAAAATATTGATGTCCTTCAAAAGCCATTGAATGATTTATAATAATTCTGTATCTGTTCAATGTAAAAATGAATTTAGGTATAAAAGGTATAAACCACTGCATTGATTTTATCCATACATATCATAAAATTGAAATTTATAGACAAATTATTGAAAACCAGGTCCACTAGGCCCACTGCTAACTAAAATTGCGCTATCGTACTGAAAGAGGAAAGCATGTTTGATCACTGTTTTGAATAAGAATTTATGACTCACGTGTGGCATTAAGTATTGTAAGATGTCATGACTCAGGGAGAACAGGGATAGTGAAATAAAATTAAATAAACACAGAAGTGAATGCACCCTTCACCCTGACAGGATCCAGGCATAAATAAAAGACCAAAATAATAAACATAAAAAGGTACATTTTCAGCCAGGTCTCATTTGCAAACAGCCACTCTCCTTTTCTCGCTCTGCTGTCCCCTGTCTCTGACTGAGAGGATCCATTTAGGACTCTATTTTCCTGCCAGCACTAAGTCTAACAATATGCATAGAGGAATAAACAACTTGCAAGTCTACTTTCTCCAAGTCGCAAAGTCTTAGTAAAAGGAATACCTAGTGATTCTGTGCCGGTGCTCAGCAAAACTAGCTGGAGAGTTGGATCATAAACGGTCAGGGAGCCCCCCCCCCCGAAACACACACACACGCACACACAATAACCTTCCAAGTTCCACTCCAATCTTTGTACAAAAAAAGTGATTTGCAAAAGCTAAATGAAAATACCAAAAAAATAGGATTTTCTGATGACAGAAATATCACGTCGCACTACTGTTCATAAAAGGATGAAAAGTGACTTTTTTAAATCAGCTTTAGTCTGCTGTTTATCTGTAAAACACTTCATAATGTCACAACCATCTAGTAGCCTGTGTTTTTCACAATGATAGGAGAAGTATATTAAACTATTATATTATTTTAATTTAGTGGAGCATAGACAAATGCCTGAAATATCTATATACTCTAATCATACACATTAAACAAAACAAAAGAATGGAGGCATTTTGTAAATGACCAAAAGTGAAGACACCTTATTCTGGGCCAACCACGTCAAATTCTCAAATTTGCCAGCAGATGTAGCCTTTTCCATAGCCTCAGATGTAATGGAACCCCAATATACAGCATAAAAAGCCGACCAACTAAACTGCGTGTTGCATTGTGAAATCTAGATTAGCCTACATAACTTAGAGCTTAGAGCTACATAAAATCCAGTTGCTAGGTAACCTAGCCTAGGTTGCTGACATTAGCTGCAGTGCCCTCCATAATTATTGGCACCCCTGGTTAAGATGCTTTAAAAGCCTTAAAATAAATTCAATTTTTATTGCAGAAGCGTACTCTCACACTGAAAATTGTAGAAAAATGTAACCTTCAACTCTAGTGAATTTTAAGGGGGAAAAATCCCTGACTAAGAAATAACTATTTTTCATAAAATCACCTGTTCCACAATTATTGGCACCCCTAACAATTCCTTGGGAATAAATGTAATTGAAGTATTTCTGTCATTTCTACGATAGTTTACAAAGATGATCAGAGTATCTAGGAATATTTAATTAGTAACTCATCACTTCTTGTTTGGGGTATAAATATGACGTGACACAGAGGCCATTTCTCTTATCCACTCTTCAACATGGGAAAGACAAAGGAACACACCATTCAAGGAAGGCAGATGTGTGTGGACCTTCACAAGTCCTTGGTAGGGTGCATGGCATCATGAACACTTTCAAATACCAGGACATTTTAAACCACAATCTGGTGGCCTCTGCCCGAAAGCTGAAGATGGGTCGTCACTGGGTCATTCAGCAAGATAATGACCCCAAACATGTGGCCAAATCTACACAGAAATGGTTCACCAGACACAGAATCAAGCTCCTCCCATGGCCATCTAAGTCCCCAGACCTCAACCCCATTGAAAAGCTGTGGAGTGAGCTGAAGAGGAGAGTGCAGAGGAGAGGACCCCGGTCACTGGATGATTTAGAGAGATTGTGCAAAGAGGAATGGTAAAAGATCCTTCTTTCTGTATTCTCCCATCTTGTGAAACATTATAGGAGAAGATTAGGTGCTGTTTTGTAGGCAAAAGGGGGTTGTACAAAGTATTAACATCAGGGGTGCTAATGATTGTTGCACACATGATTTGATGTAAAAGAATTATTTCTTAATGAGGGATTTATTTCCCACTGAATAAATGCACTTGAATCAAAAATAAATACATTTTTTATCCGGGGGCATATAGTTTTTCACCTGTCCGACTGTCCGTCTGTTTGTCCGCAGTGAGAAAAAAGTTTAACCTTGGCCATATCTTTTGATTGGTTAGTGGTAGGTCTTTGATACTTGGCATGTACATCCCTTGTGACGAGACCTTTCAGATGAGGTCATCAAATTTGACCTTGACCATGGCGTCTGTGACATTTTCATAAAACTTTAACCTTGGCCATAACTTTTGACTGGTTCGTGGTACGTCTTTGATACTTGGCATGTGCATCCATTGTGACGAGACCTTTCAGATGAGGTCATCAAATTTGACCTCGTGACCTTGACCTTGGCGTCGGTGACATTTTCATAAAAATTTAACCTTGAGCATGACTTTTGACTGGTTTGTGGTACGTCTTTCTGTTGTGATCTGCATTTCTGTCATGCCATGCTTAAGTTCTGTGCCTGGCTTTGCCATGTATGATTTCTGTGTTTAGTGACCTCCGCAATGTCTGACTATTCTTAGGATCATGTATTGTGTTTCTGGTAGGTTAGATTTTCTTGTTTTATTATTTTTTCATACTTTAGTCCAGTGTTATCATGCCATGTTTTCATTTCCATGCATTGCACTTCGTCTACCCTGTCTTGTCTTATGTAGGTCTTTGCTCACGGTCCCTAGTCTTGTGTGCCACTCATTCGGGTGATTTATTGGTTTCTGGGTTTTCAATCTTCCTTCATTATCTTGTGTGCTTCCTTCCCCTCTCTTTTACTATCTGCTAATCCATACTAACAGTTTGTTGTTTTTGATAATTACTAACACATATTAATATTGTATATATTTACTAACTTACTAACATGCACTTGGGATTGTATAGCTGCACATACTAATTGACTAACGATCTCTCAGCAATCGCCCAATTCTAATCTCCTCCTCCTTGTCTATCTCTGCCGCAGCTTCTGTGAATTTCCTCTTATATCTCATGCTTTCCATTTCTTTCTTTAGACTATGCACTTTTAGTACTCCTTAACTGGAGCTGTTGTTTTATTCATAGGATTGTCTTGTGATCTCTGTCTGCGTTTTGGCATTTGCCAAATTCATGTAATTAGGTTATTCCTCATGAGTCACTCCTAATTATTTTATCATTGATCGCACCTGTTCTCCCTTGTGATGTGATCACCCTGGATGTGTATTTAAGATGTCTTTTCAAGCACTTCCAGTGTCAGATCGTTCCCCCTATTTTTCTCGTGCCACGTTTCTCGCCTTGATTTCTCAGTGTTTATCTTTCTGACTGGATTGCCCGACTTTTGATATTTGCCTTTGTGATTTTGGATTACTGTTGCATCTGTGTGTTTTGACCATTTTTCTGCCCGACTACGAGATCTCTGTTTGCTGCCCTGGTAACAATTCGGATTACGTCCTCTGGATTCTGGCTTGCTTCTCAGATAAGAACTATTGCTGTGTACCAGACCCATTTCTGTCTGACTACGATTACTGTGATTGCTGCCCTGGTTTTTGATACTATTTTTGCCCAACTGGATTTCTACTTTTGGATTGTGGACTTTGTACTGTTGCCTTTTACTCTGCGGGGGTCAACCCCTTTACCAATAAAACTAGCTCTACTGCATTTCCTGGTTCTCGCGACTGGTTCCTGATCTGTACATTACACTTTCATACTTAGGTATACGATTCCTCTCGTTGAAGAAAGATGATCTAGGCCTTGATCTTGTCTTCTTGACCTTGGCATACGGGGGCATTAGTGTTTTACAAACACATCTTGTTTACATTGTGGTCCTATATTATTTAGAAAAACCTGAATTTATTGGAAGCTAAAGAACACATCTTAACCAGGGGTGCCAATAATTATGGAGGGCAAAGTATGAGCAGTATCACTAAATGTTAGAAAAACAATTAGACCTGTAAAATACGGACTTACCAGCCAGGGATGCATCTCTCATCTCTGTTTTCTCTTCTTCGGTTTTTCAGCGCCAGTTCATGCTGTCTCTTTCTTGCCATTATGCCTCAACATTCAAAAAAAAGCTTGATAAAGCAGGCTAATACTTCAGGCAAAAGGCTAGAGAACCGAAGCAAACTCCATTGCAAAAAGACAAGAACTTTGGGCTGTACCATTTCAGGGAAGTGGGGGGGGTCTCTTTTTATATATTAGGTAAAAACATCTAATTTGCCCGAATCGAGTTATAGAAACTCAATTCTTGAGAATTAAATTAAATTAAAAAGAAACAACTAACCTTGTCTGAACAATGATGGGCCTGTTCAAAACTAATAAATATATTCTTTATGATGTAATGATTTTCAAGAAAATTTTTTTTATCAGCCTTAGTTTTGGGGGCCCCGCCTGGTACTTGGGGCCCTAAGCGCTCTGCATACTCTGTGTATACGAAGCGGCGTCCCTGTTCCTGAAAAATATGACCATCCATATCTGACTCATGAGATTAATATCTTAACTGACGTGCAACCTATTTTTTGGTTCTGTGATAGTTGCCACAAAGGCATGCCCAAAATGGACAGCTATGCCTTTCATGGGAAGTTGAATGATGCCATGAGTCATTCACATAATTCATATGTTATAAAAAATGTATCATAATTTTTTAGTTTAGTATTATACAGAGTATTAACAATGTGAAATTTGTGTTATTACCAGTAGACATACATTTGGAATTGATAATAGAATAATAGTGGAGCCTGTGTTCTATATCTCCACTGCCTGTGTATACTTGGGAATGGTTTAAAAATACTCAAACCACATCATGTTTGTGACATATGGTCTGAATCAAAAGTCATCTATCATAGATTTTATTCCACCATCTCAATTTTGCTCACTAATTTTGGTATACGAACCATGTTCATTTATATTGCTTGACAGAGTATGAAGTAAATATGGCAATCGTCAGGGAGTTGAGAAGTGATTACTATCAAAATGGACTGTGATGCTAATTTCTAAACTTAACTAAACATGGTGAGGTCAGGAGTCAGGATGCACAGAAGGTGAGAGATGGTCCGGCAGAGTGAAATTGCCTGTTATTATTAGGCAGCTTCAGACTGTGGCCACAGTAGCAATTTTAAGTGACCAAAGTACCCGGATGAAATTGTACATTGGCCAAATTTCATGGTATGCGGAGCCGTTTTGTGGTACACTTTGTTCCACAATATGACTCAATAAATTGTAGCGTATTGCTTAGATCCAGGTGATCTTTGTGATCTTTTTTCATTGGCTACAACAATGTATACTGCTATGGGAAGTGTGGCGTAATATCCAGTGTACACTGACGAGGTACACAGTACATACTAAATGAATAGGCAAGTTTGAGCGCAGATTGTTCCTTCTGTGAACACCCTGTGTGCATTTATTCTCTTTGAAATGACACAAATGGTCCAAACAACTTTCTTTATTATAAAAAATACTCAAATGAATTAAATGTTTGCTAAATGTCCACAAGATAAAGGCAAGGTTCCTAATGAAGCAAACAAGTCAATTAAGTGTGTTTCTTCCTCTTGTGCCTACACCAGGGATCCAGTGGAGGATGGCAGCATTGGTACCGAACTCGAGCATTTTAATTACTTACATCACTGTGGGAGAAGAGCCACTCCTATTGACAAAGTGCTAAGAGGTTGCCACAGTCCTTGCTTTACACATGATTGGGCCCTTTCAGTTGTACTGATTAGGTAACTCTGACTTGATATCTCTGTCTGCTTAAAGAATGGGCATGGACCTGAGGTAGCTTCCTCCCTCCATTCAAACCCAGCCCTGCCATAAGTACACAGTAATGCATTACCATTGTTACATTAAAATTAGAACACCTGCACTGTGCCAGTACATGGCAGAATGATTTACAACTGCCAGGGTCTTTCCCTGATACACACGACCAGACCGAGTTCTGTGACGAAATTATAATAATTGTACACTTTACAGATTAGACAACACATTATTGACTGAGCTGTCAGCAGAAAGTGAATGATCTAAAGGAGGGCATCCTGTCAGGATTTAATAAACACTCGTGCAAATGAAGTGAAACAAGCGGCAATTTTTAAGCCTTGTATCTCAACTCATGTTCTCGAGCAAAAAACTATATTGTCTTATTTTTGCGTCTTTCAACAAGATAGAATAAAATCACTCAGTATAAGACATTTCATAATATTAGTGGGGTAGGTGACACCATAATTGCACTGTCATGGTTATGGTTTTTGGTCATGTTCATGTTCTGTGTTCATGATTTTGTCTTACTTTGATCTTTGTAATACTCAGGTTTTTAGTTCATTCCATTTCTCAGTTCCATTGCTCTTGCCTCCCCTGTCTTGTGATCGAGTTGGCTCAGTCCGTCTGGGTGCTTCCTTGCTTCGGGTGATTTAAATGAATTCCAGTATTTAATATATTCCTTTGATTCTCGTTTACTTCCTTCGTCTTACTGTTCTGATTACTAACAAAACTAACATTTGTATTTTGTATCATAGCCGACTAACAGCTAACACAACTAATCCATGTATATAGATTACTAACTTTCAAACGAACACTCTAGTTAAATCTGTAAAGTTGCACCACCACTAATTTAGACTAATTCCGTCTCAGCAATCGCCCTGTTGTAATCTCCGCCTTTTGCTCAGCTGTACCTGTCTTCTCCTGAGTTTCTGCAAGATCTCTTGCACGTGCTTAATTACTTTCCTGAGCTTGTTATCTGTGCAGTTAGAACTCCCTGACCGGAGCTGTTTAAATAGGCTGTTTGTGTGATTCCCGTCCATGTCTTGGCTTTCGCCAATTTTCGTGGTTAGGGTGTCCCTCAGTGATTCTCCCGTTGTAATTAGTCTGATCCAATTCACCTGCTTCCTGCATAGCATGTGACTTCCCTCTCGTCTATGTAAGCAGTCTTTTCACAGCCAGCTCCTTGTCAGAACATTGATCAATATTTCATTGTGCAGAGTGCCTTGTATGCCTTTGAGTATTGTTTTTCTTCAACTGGTTTGTCCGACTTCGATTCTTCATTGCCCTTTTTGTATTGTTTTTGTCTTTCTGGATTTTGACCCATTTTTGTATGACCACGATTTCTTTGTTTGGATGCCCTGTGTATGACCCTCGGCTTTGTTCACCGACTACGACTTTTTGCCTATCGTTTATGAACCTTTGCCTGTCTTCCTGGTTCCTGGTTCTGACCCCTGCCTGTCTTATCGTCACTGTTTTTGGACTTCGTATTGTGGCTTGGCAATTCTTGTGTTTTTTGGTTTTGACTTGGACTTCATTAAAGGCATACGTTTTTTGGATTTCCCTCTCTTGCGTGTGGCTTCTGAACGCACCGTCACATGCACAAGCACAGTTATAGCATCAATGTAATGTATTACATTACATGTTTCTTTGTTATTTTTGGTTTTTGTTTCCCTGGTTAGTTAGTCATGAATCAGATGTTGGACATGACGGATGAGACACCAAGAAACCGCACAACCACAATCATACAGGGACATGGTAAGTACAGTTGGTGTCAGTTTTTCAGTCTTAAAAACTGAGGAGGTCATATTACATATTAATATGCATAAATCAATATGATTCATAGTAAAATTATAGTTGAAATGAGAAAAAAAGCCATTATTTAGTGCCTTTTTCCCAAGTTTGTTTTAATTAATTTGCGCAAGAGTCTGAATGACGACTGTTGCTTCCCCAATTACTGCATTCTGCTCCGCCAGTCATGGTGGTATTTAAGCTATTCAGACTTTTTGTGGTGTGATGAGTTTATTCAAAATGAACTTAAAATAACTTCCTTTTATCCTCCCTATTTCGCTCTTTAGAAACCTTGCCATATGAAATGCCATATGAAAGACAAAGACCCTGCATCACAGTTCTGCTGGAGGCAGATTCTTTTAGGCATATCCCTGATAACCTTTTCCATTTTTTTCTCAATTCTGTAGCAGAAAAACAGGGGAAATAAGAATGGCATGTGTTTCATCTTCCCAATCCACAGAACTCCCTTATGTTTATCATCCGGATTAATGCTCCAACAATGCCAGTGCATTATTTTCTTGTTGTCTTTTGAATTTATTGACAACGATATTACAGCCATCTGTGGACAGTAGATTAATTGTCCCTTTGGCTCCGGTGTCCATGTAAAAGAGTGCTTGAAGCAACATCCGGCTGAGTCACACTAGAAAACTGCACCCAAACCCCACAACTGACATGATGCACAGCAGCTTGACTGCAGCAGATGGAGAAGGGTAATAATGCAATGGAGATGCAGAATGAGGGCTAGTCCATTTTAATTCGGATGTGAAATGAGCTTGGGCGATAGGCTATTGCATCTCTTTCTAGCTGATAGCTTCTGTAAATATTTTTGCTGCCTGAACTCGCCATATAAATGTACAACTATATTTTGCCTTGGACACTCACAGGAAAACAGACAGAAACTTCTTGAATTTAATGGCAGAGACTCGGAGCACGGCCATATGGAGAACACTTCATTGCAAGGGACGAAACAAAAAAGTGACGAGTCAACAATATTGGTTGCATGATTTCCATATAACTGGTTGCTCAATTTATCTTAATTGGGGCATCTGTCCCTTTTGGGCACCTGACTCACAGATCTATTACCACTCCCGGGTCACGCCTCTGCTGTGATAAAACCAGTAAGCCATTAAAGAAAAAAATCACCTCAGGATATGCATATTATCTGGCATTAAATTGATTTTCTAGCTTGTAAGCAAGTTTATACTTCATGCTGCAATCTGGCCACATCACATTTTTGCTTATCTTTAACTGTTGACACAGTGACTGCTCTGGGAATTTTCAAGTATTACAGGATGTGACCAGTTCCAGATGACAGGATGCACACCCTCATATTTATGATGTAGCACTAATCCTATTGCGTATAGTTAGCATTGAGCTTAACAGTTCCCGGAGAGGGGTCGTGGGGTTGCACATTTGTCTATCGAAATGCAAGCACATGCAAACATGGCGTAAACAAAGCTATGACCCTGAGCAATGTGTGTGTTTGTTTGCTGGGTTTTGTGTGTGTGTGTTTGTTGACGACCAAACCCAACTGCACAAGTCAGGAATACAGATGTACAAATGTCTCAATAGGGGAGAAGAGGGCATGAGCACGACGCAGCGCAAAATATCAGCCTGAAAGCTTATGCAAATGAAGGCATGCTTCATTTTCCCATCATGTGCTCATGTGCAGATGTCTGCAGACTCTGCATTCACACCTCCCAGAGGCTTTGGACAGATATTCTCAGACCAGCACGCGAGCAAGTCAGGCATCAACGGCGTTACTAAAAAAAGAGTTGCCGCTATCATCAACTATAACAATTGTTTTGTCAGTTTGGAGCCTGAAAATTTCCGGACTTCCTCTTGATGTTTGTGGATGTCAAGGCTTGCATTTGAAGCAAACCTAAAAGTGACTCAAATCTCGTGGACGCATACCGGGTGTACATGTTTAAAGTCACATAATAATAAAGTGCTGCTCAGAGCAGATGGCAGGAGAATGTAGAGGACTCCTCATTGGCGTTCTAATTATTTAGGCAGAGTTTGCTGCTGAAAAAAACTTCTAGAATAAAAGGTACTGGAAAGCTCCTCTTTGTCCCCGTAGTCCAAAGGTATGCTGGGCAGAATGCCTCATTCTGTGATCTTTTATACTGCTCAGACCCTCATAGACATTCCATATATAATTTTGAGGATGCTCCTGTGAAAACACGCCACAGAGCCATTCTTTTTGTGTGAGAGCATACTGGGCGGGTGTGGACAGAGACCTTTTGTTGCCGCAGCCATGGTCTCTGGTCACGCTCAAATTTTCTAATTGTGTCAGAAGAAATTGCAAAGAAACCCCAGATTTCTACACCTTATGGGTTCTTTTTCCACATTACCAACAACCTAAGAATGGCTTCTGTAGGGCTTGTATAAGGAAGGATGAGGAATAAATGAGCTGAAATCAGCAAAAAGAGGAACACATTCCCTCTGTGTGGGTATAGGAATTAAAATATTGATGCACTAGAGGTTAATGTGGCATAAAATATGCAACATGCATCACCAGGAACCTTCATTCGTAGGGCTTTGGGCCCCAGAGATTTTTTATTTTATTTGAGAAAACCAGTTGGGTAGGGGTTGGGGTGGGGGATGGCAGAGGGGTGTGGTAGAGAGGCGTGAGAACTTTAAAGCTTGATACATCAGATTTATAACTATTACTAAGCAACAACCTGTGAGAGCTATGTTCAGAGATACCCCAGCCAGCAGTCCTGGGACCTTCCCAGTGGAGAGTTCTCAGTAAGGGCTGCCCCTTTCAAGAAACACCCCCTGCCCCCGTGTTACTCTCTCCCTTCTCCTTTAGAACAGCTCGCATAGTATGTATTTTCAATGCGTTTTCAGGCCCATTCAATTGCATCTCATAAACTGCTCATAAATTCACCATATCTGCTTTCCACTGAGAGTGCATGATGGAAGAGTCATGTGATCCTACCTTTGTAAGTATGCCAAAAGTAAAAAGATTTAGTTCGACCCCAAACACATTGTTCAACATTATCTCAAAGCAGAGTCTTTTATTTTGACACCTAAGAGTGTGTTTTTGAATAAACTGAAATGTTGAGCACATTTCACTGAGCATAAGTACCTCAAACACTGGGTCCAAGATTGAGTGCAAACATTGTGCGTTTATCACTGACCTCAGGATTACCAGGCTTTAGTTTCTGTTGCATTCCATGCTCAGACCTGGATCTGAAAGCTGGGAAGCGACACACATTCAAGGATTATCCGCTGGTGACAACGCTCACAAGGTGTTATCCATGAGACTTGATGGCCTTAGCTTGTCCCAGGCATGAGCTTAATTTTGGGGGGCTTCATATCTAAGGTGAGTGTAAAGACATATAAGCAAAGAGTTCAGTCTAATGATGGATTATCGAGATAAAAATATGATTATTTTGGTTTGCGCCGATTAAAAAAAAGGACCACAGAAGCAAATTCATACAAGCAGCATTACCACAAATCTTCATGAAAGTGAAGTTAAAATTAAAGACTGAAAATGAGCTTAATGTGATTTTCTTCACTTCACTGGGACAGCAGATCATGCTGGGGCATTTTCAGATATTTATCTCAATAGGCTCAAAACAGAGAGAGATTATTGCTAATTGCATTTTTATATAATGTGTAATAATTTTATTGCATGAACATTATTGCCTAATTTCAGACTTTCTTCCAATGATGGCAAATAGGTCCCTGCTGAAAAGTGTCAGTATTGCTGAAATCAGCAGTAATGCTACTTCACGAGGGCTACTGTAGATTCCCAAGACTCAATAATGTATCATACATACAGCATATGCAGCTTTAGCGCCATGGAAATGGAGCCAAATCCATGCAGCTCTTTGGCTAAAATAAACTAGGCCATGCTAGTGATATTTGGAATTGGTGTGAAAGCCCAAGGCTATTTGGAGACACAACACAATGCAAAAGGATTTCACTACAATGTTTAGCATTCTTACAAAAGCAGATTCAAAATAGTTTAAATGGTCTTGCTTTTTCCATTATCATAAATGTTCCTTTCATTTTAAAGAGTGCATTCATTAAACAGAATGCTTAAAGCCCACACAAAGTGCAGACCTCAAGGGCATAAAACTTCTGGCTATACGCAGTACTTTATTATAATACAAAACATTTTATTTACTTACCACAACAAATCAATCCCATTCGAAAGAGACAAAGGTGAAAACAAACTCCAACGACATACCCAGAGGGTTGCGTTATCTCCTTTCAAAGAGAAAGAGGAGTGCTGGTTCTGTAAGAAGTCTACAGTTGGTCTAATCAATTACTTTAATTACAAAATAGTGGAAAAAAAATAGAGGGAACTCCTGAAATTAAGAAAAATTTCAAAAACCTCCAAAAACAACTCTTATGTTTGATCAAAGTGAAAAGGTTGAGACACCAATATATTGAATGAGTGAGAAACAGCTATGAATAAAGATTAAAGCAGAAATTTAAAGTAAATAACAGAATGACCACCGGTGACAAAAACTACAGACTGTCAAAAACACTTTTCGATGACAGACTCTTTTTATGGAAATTTGCAAAGCATCTGGAGGGAAGCTGAACCGCGAGCAAAATATGTGTTGGTAGCTGCAGATTTGAACAATTTGAAAATCACATATCACTATTCCCCAAAAGGTTCAATTTTTTTGAATAACTTAAATTCAAGAGTAGCATATTCTGAAGAGGAACAAATACAGAAACAAAGGAGAGAAAAAAAACAAGCAGGGAGGGGGCTGCAATGAAAACTAAATATTCTCAAAGCAGCTCTGTGCAGAAAAAGCCTGAGCATCAGAACTGCTGTGCAGCAGGGCCATGCACAAGCTCTCAGAGCAGCAGGCTCTCCAATGGGGAAAGGGCAGCAAAGCCTGCAACACCGGCTATAATTACAGTTTGGGTTCAGCAGGAGATATAAATGAGATTAATTATGTAGGCAGAAGGCAGTAGAGTTCCAAGGATTTCAGGACATTTGGGGTTTAGGCCATTACATTATTGCTGTGTAGGGAGATCATTTCTGGGGAGAGTAAAAAAAAAAGATGTAAAAATGAGAAATAAAAGTAAATGAAGAAATCTTGTGCACTTCTACATAAACTATGAAATTTTACCCTAATTAAAATTTCATTCAGAAAATAAACAAAATGACACACTTTGAGAACAGCAGTGAGACAGAAATGCCCATGAATGGTATGGTGTGCAACCATATGCCTCTCAACTGTTAATCTTCTCAGAGGCAGGAAACATAAGCAACACCTGAAGTGTGTTAACAAACCGTCAATAGAGCTCATCAGAAGAAAAAAAAAAAAAGGGGGGGGGGGCTCCGTGTTATACCGAATTACACATAATTCCTTTAGGTAAAATGTCACTTTTGATGCCTGCAGCCTCATTGAAAGACAAAAATAAAAACAAAAAAATATAGAAATCATGTCTGTATAGTATACGCCCCTCTCAGTATGGCAGCTCTTAAATTGCTCTGGTTCAGCAAAATATCTTCACCTTTTATCTACCAGCCAAGTACCTCTAAAAGCAAGACTGTTCAGTAGTTAGTTTAGATTTCCATATCTCCAACATCTCCAGCTTGCTGTCTTATTTCAGTACCATGAAAGAGTGATGTTCTCTTGATATCCTAATTTATTACTCAAAATAATAATTTAATCGATTTTAAAAACAATGAATGCACTAATGTTTTCCGAATAATGCGATAATATTAAGGCTATATATGTGCTCAGACAGAATATAGACAAGCTGGCAAGATTTGGAGTGCAAAACAATGGGTAGCCCACTATAAAACTTAATTCACCATCATGGATTATAGAAGACGTAGTTTATTTTGGAAAATATACATTTTATACCACAGCATCACCTGGAGCCTGAACAGCCCTGAAATAGCTGGCTGTTTTACTGCTTTTACAGTTTGATTGGAAGCTGAGGGCACTGCGCTAATGCTTTCGGCGTTGATAATGGACTTGGAGAGTAAATACAATATAAAGAGGCTGAACAAAACATCCAAAGCCAGTCTATGAGCAATCTGGCAGGTGCTTGGCCACAGGTTGGGCTCCATGTGTGCCTCCTGAACACCCTTGTGACTCACAACTTCAGACTGAAAATATCACAGGAATAAGACCACCACACTACTTTCATCCATTATTAATGGTGGCCTCTTCTCAGCCCTTCAAGCCATTGGGTTTGGGAGAAAAAGATATGAAAAAAGATACAGAGTGACATTTCAGGCTTGGAAAAAGCAAACTGAAACAGTACAAAACTGTGCAGAAAGAACAGGCATTTTTTGCATTTGTAATTTCCACCTGATCCATCACCAGGGCTGTTCACCTGAGGTCAGAACACATGAAGTATACTGCCACCATCAACTCTGTTATTTCAAGAAAAACGTATGCGCATAAACATGAGACAACTGTGCTCTGTATGAATACATATTTGAAAACATTAATTGATTTTTTTAGCATCATTTTAGACACTGTCAGAGAAATCTTGATGCAGATTGAACCCCCATCCAAAATATTTCCAGAGGGTGTGTGTGCATGTGTCAGGCTTTGAAAATTAACAAAAAATTTCACAGTAGTTCAGTGAATATACCATATTTTCTATGAAGAATCGGCAGTTCATATAGACTATGCAACAGACAATAATCTCTGAACCAGGAGTAGAAGGTATTTCTTTTTCAGGGAATTAGTTACTGATGATTGTTGTTAAATGTTAAAATAATTTAGGAGCAAATTAAGTATTACATGCTTGAATTGGTCCCATTCAGAAGGTCATTTAGAGCCATGCAAGCTTTTTGGTATCACTAGGTGGTATGCTTACTTATGCTAGGTTGATATTATGTGCCCGGCGACGACAGCAGCCCCGTTTGCCCAAAATGTAGTGCGTTGTGGGATTTTGGCCATTTTTTCCACTGTATTCAAGTCTTGGCAAGTTTTCTCACAGTGTATCACAGTATGTGTGAATCTGATATTGTCGTGTTGGACTTGTTCCTGGACCAACAGGAAAAATGTTGGTCCAGGGCCATCATTACAATGGATCGATCACATCTTTTTTACCGTCATTGCAATGGACCAATCATATTATTTTGATCTCATAGCTCTACAGCCACAAAAAACAGCGGGAGAAAAATAATCCATCTGACAACTGGTGAATGCATCAAAGGTAATTTTAGCATTTTTATTATGTTATCATCATATATTCGTCCTAGATTGAATCACATTGTGCCACAGAAATATATAATACTGGTAGCGAATGTTAGCTAGCGAGCGTTTGCTAGCTAGCTATGCCATGTCCGTTTTAACAAGCTAATCTTAGCTGCGGTTGCTACCCTAGTTAGGTAAGCTACAGTATCTCACAGAAGAGAGTACACCCTTCACATTTCGACGATTAATTTAGTATATCTTTTTAAGGGCCAACGTTACAGAAATGAAAGCTGAATATATTCTAGAGTTGTCATTGCACAATATGTGTAGCAGTGTAGATTTACTGCACTGTCCAAATAACTGAACAAACAGTCACTATTTCCAAAATGGGTGGCAACAAAAGTGAGTTCACCTCACCGTCAACATGCCAAATTGTGTCCATAGTGTCAATATTTGGAGTGACTGCCAATGTTGTCCAGCACTGCCTTGATTCTCCGAGGCATGGAATTTACCAGAGCTGCACAGGTTGTCGCTGGGATCCTCCACTCCTCCATGACAACATCACGGAGCTGGTGGATGTTGGACACCTGCGGCTCCTCCACCTTCCTCTTGAGGATGCCCCACTGGTGCTCAATGGGATTCAGGTCTGACATACTTGGCCATACCATCACCTTCAGCTTCTTCAGGAAGGCAATTGTCATCTTGGAGGTGTATTTTGGGTCGTTATCATGTTGGAAAACAGCCGTGCAGCCCATTTTCTGAAGGGAGGGCATCATGTTCTGCTTCAGAATCTCACAGTACATGTTGGATCATTATTCCATTAATGAAGTGCAGCTCCCCTGGACCAGAAGCACTCATGCAGCCCCAGACCATGATGCTGCCACCACCATGTTTGACTGTAGGCAGTACACACTTGTTTTGATACTTCTCACCAGGGCACCGCCACACATGCTGGACACCATCTGAGCCGAACAAGTTTATCTTGGTCTCGTCAGACCACAGAACATGGTTCTAGTAGTTCATGTTCTTGGACTGATTGTCTTCAACAAACTGTTTTCGGGCTTTCTTGTGGGCTAGCTTCAGAAGAGGCTTCCATCTTGGCTGATGGCCATGCAGACCAACTTTGCGCTGAGCATGGCGTATGGTCTGAGCACTGACTAGCTGTTATCCCACTGCTACAACCTTGTTAGCAATGCTGCCAGCACTCCTGCGTCTGTTTTCTGAAGCCAACTTGTGCACTTGACGCAGAGCACGAGGACTCAACCTCTTCAGTCGAACCTGACGAGGCCTGTTCCGAGCAGAACTAGTCTTGGAAAACCGCTGGATAACCTTGGCCACCATTCTGTAGCTCAGTTTCATGGTTTCACAGATCTTCTTGTAGCTTAGACCATCTTTGTGGAGAGCAACAATTCTCTTTTTCAGATCCTCAGAGAGTTCTTTCCCATGAGGTGCCATGTTGACCATCCAGTGACCAGAATGAGAGCATCGCACCCAAAGCACCACAATTTAACCCTTCAACATGTTACACAACCTCATATGGCCCAGTCAAACAGACAAAAGCATGAACATGATGAACGTTTCATTGCTTGGTTGACCATTATCAATTGGGGTGTGTACTCACTTTTGTTGCCATCCATTTTGGAAATAGTGACTGTTTGTTCAGGTATTTGGACAGTGCAGTAAATCTACACTGCTACACATATTGTACCATGACTACTCTAGAATATATAGAAATTTCACTTCTGTAGCATTGTCCCTTGAAAAGATATAATAAATAAATTGTCAAAATGTGAGGGGTGTACTCACTTTTGTGAGATACTGTAACTCTGTACATACTGTAAAGTTTGCCCTGGACTATCATGTAGATGTTGGCCCTAGACTATCATGTAGATGGTGGCTCTGGACTATCATGTTGATGTTGGATGTGACTCAATCTAGGATGAATATAGGATAATAACATAATAAAAATGCTAAAATTACCTTTGATGCATTCACCAGTTGTCAGATGGATTATTTTTCTCCCGCTGTTTTTTGTGGGTGTAGAGCTATGAGATCAAAATAATGTGATTAGTCCATTGCAATGACGGTAAAAACGATGTGATTGGTCCATTGTAATGATGGTCCTGGACCAACATTTTTTCTTTTGGTCCAGGAACATGTCCAACAGGACAATATTAGATTGTGCATCAGTGACGGGCCTTCGGGGGAAAGGGGCTGCTGAGTCCTGGAGGCTCCTAGGTGTGCTCCGGTTCGGCCCGCGGTCTACCACAGAACCAGTATGCTCCCTCCCGGCCCGTCACCTTCTGATGGAGTCCCTTACGTTTCTCATGTTCCTATCAAGGTCTGACACATTTTTCACGTTCTGTCAAGGCTTTCTACATATGAAACGTGGACGCCGGGCAGCTTTAGAGCACGTTAGTGCCCATGCTATAAAAAGAAGGCCTCCCAAGCGATAGCAATAATTCAAAGGTGTAGAGTAACAAAGTATAGTTTTTTTGAGGATTTGTACTCAAGTTTTTTTTTTTACCCGGGACTTTTACTTTTACTCTACTACATTTGACAAAAAAAAGTATACTTTTATTTTGTTACTTTGAAACTGGCCACTTCGTTCCTTGTTACACAATAAAATATGAATGTAATTCATCATTTAAGGATTATCCGCATGTGGCGTGTTCCAGAAGAACAACGGTGCTCGGCAGAGTATCTTTGTGCAGATATGTCCGCCAGCGGACATATAGCTGCACATTTATGCACGCAGTTACAATACTATATCACTAGATGGCACACCCCGATCAGTCATTGAGTATTCACAAGCAAGCCAAACTCGGCTCAGCTCCTCGATGAAGCAGGCTTGACTTGCTCCTAAGAAAGCACATTCCCTGAGTTTATTAAGTATTTGTGCTTTCATTGCGTCTTTCTTTTCGAAAGTTTCATAATATTACCACCCAGAGGGCCAGTCTTGACCCAGTCTCCCGCCTAGTCTGCGCAATTTTTTTCTGTGTCTCACTACCCATGCCATAAATCACAGCTGAAAATGCTGTTATTTTAGCTTGCCGGCTGGTCAGTCTGAGTCCATCGTCTGTCGGTCTGTCTTTCATCCATCAATCATCTGTTTACCAGCAGCTGGATCTCGGAAACCACTCTGGTTATTGATTAAATTTAGTGAAATGATGCCTTGGACCAAATATCTCCAGACCATTTTGTTTGATGTCTTTGGATTGGACCATTTTTGGCTGTATTTTTTTTGCAAATATTTTTGTTTTAGCAACTTTGACGTTCAATATCTGGAAAGCGGCTTCATAGATTCTGACATTTTGCTTGAAAAAGATGCTTGAAAACATCCTGCATTGCCTGTCCAAATTTTGACTCTGCGGTTTCACTGTGGGTCATTTTATGGGCCATCTAGCATCGTTATCATCCATATCTCAGAAACTTGTCCATAGATACTGAGATTTTGATTTAGAATTATAAATAATGGCATTTAACAGTGCCTGTGCAAATCTGTGCCTTGTAGTTTCATTTTGGCCAATTTTATGGTTTGTTTTTGGTCCAAAATGGGTCCAAATTATAAAAAATTTGCTATATCTCCTTTAACCTTTTTGTGCAGATTTAGACACCAGTGGACATGGAACAGCTTGATTTATGTACACAGTAACACTATTCTATCACTAGATGGCACTCCCAGGTCAGTTATTGAATATTCAAAAGCAAGCCAAGCTCGAACACAGTTTAGAATACGGACAGATACAGTCCCATCCTTGTTTTTCTGGAGTTGCATGAATTAAACTCCTCAGCTAAGCCCGACGTGCCAACTGCTGAATATACTTGCCCATAATATCTATCCAGCAGTTTATAAAAATGATCTCTTGCCACAGAAAAAAATCATTGTCAAGGACAATCAAGGACAATTCACTTCAGCTATAGTGAGCTAATGGTATCCAAATTAGTAGTTAAAAAAAAACAGTTTTCTGAAGCAAAAATTCACCATGGTATTGATACTATGTCATTCTACTATCAATTACAGTCATTGCATATCAAAAAAACTAGTTTCCTTACTGTAGATTTACACATAGATTCTTCCATCGATGAATTCAGCGCTTCCAAATCCTCTTGAGTACTCTCGTTGATTAGCCAGTCACTCAATTATATCAACGTAATGCACAGTTATAGTTCATGCTTAAGTGAAACGTCCCTGGTAATGTTGTATTGATTGACGCTTTTCTTATCCAATCCAGAGAGTATAAACTTTCCACAGTAACTGAAAGTTATTCTGAATGGAACAGACTTGAGGGCTGACAGCATTTGGAGAAATACAATGGTGGAGAGTTTTTCCTTTTGAAATGTGAGTCGAACTGTCTTTGTATTGTATAGCTCTGTCTCACTTCTAGCCAGCTAGTTAACTAGCCAGTTATTTCTTATTTTCAGTTTACCACCATGATCTCAGAGCTAGTTTGTCATATTGGTTAAGAAGAGTAGAGGATACTGCGATGTGCTGGCATTTTGCTTAATGTAGCCATCCGTTTTAGAATTTATACCACATTCAACGAAAAAGAATGCCATGGATTTTCGCTCATTTTAAATGCGAACAGTTATTACTGTGTTGTGAGCTACACTTACTCATAGTGTAAAAGTGTAAAAGCATTGCAACAAGCTTTCATTTTGCTTTGATGATCAAAATTGTAAATAGCAAGCTTTCCGTCTGAGTGGACATTCAGACATACAATAAGCAGTTCCTTTAATGACTAGATGTGCTTGCTGATGCCGCTTTGTCGAAAAATGGACGAAACTCTGAACTTTATCTGTTATGGTTTAGTCCCGCCGGATGCAGCATGCAATCCGGAGGGCACTGGGACCATGTACCCAAAGGCAGAAAAGGGACCCACTCGCACAGGCTGGTAAGAAAAATAGAAAGTATTTAATAAATATACTTTTCAAAAATGGACAACATGTTCTCCACCTCCATTGTTGACGCGGCTGTTCGGAGCTGTGGCCGTAAGGTTTCCGGTGCCTGTCGTGGCGGCAATCCCCGAACCCGGTGGTGGACACCGGAAGTAAGGGATGCCGTAAAGCTGAAGAAGGAGTCTTACCGAGCTTGGCTAGCTCGCGGGACGCCTGAGGCAGCTGACCGGTACCGGCAGGCTAAGCGTGCTGCGGCCCGGGCGGTGGCGGAAGCAAAAACTTGGGTATGGGAAAAGTTCGGGGAGGCCATGGAGGAGGACTATCGGTCGGCCCCGAAGAAATTCTGGCAAACCGTTCGGCGCCTCAGGAGGGGAAAGCAGTACCCTGCCAACACTGTTTACAGTGGAGGTGGGGAACTGTTGACTTCGACTGGGGATATTGTCGGCCGGTGGAAGGAATACTTCGAGGACCTCCTCAATCCCGCTGTAACGCCTTCCGTAGAGGAAGCAGAGGCTGGGGACTCAGAGGCTGACTCATCCATCACTCGGGCTGAAGTCACTGAGGTAGTTCGGCAGCTCCTCGGTGGCAAGGCACCGGGGGTGGATGAGATCCGCCCTGAGTACCTCAAGTCCCTGGATGTTGTAGGGCTGTCTTGGTTGACACGCCTCTGCTGCATCGCGTGGCAGTCGGGGACAGTGCCTCTACTACTATATACTATAGTCGGGGACTATAGGGGGATCACACTTCTCAGCCTCCCGGGTAAAGTCTATTCCAGGGTGCTGGAGAGGAGAATCCGGCCGATAGTCGAACCTCGGATTCAGGAGGAACAATGCGGTTTTCGTCCTGGTCGTGGAACACTGGACCAGCTCTATACCCTCCGCAGGGTGCTTGAGGGTGCATGGGAGTTTGCCCAACCTGTTCACATGTGTTTTGTGGACTTGGAGAAGGCATTCGACCGTGTCCCTCGTGGCATTCTGTGGAAGGTGCTTCGGGAGTATGGAGTCCGGGGCCCTCTACTAAGGGCCGTGCGGTCTCTGTATGACCGGAGCAGGAGCTTGGTTCGCATTGCCGGCAGTAAGTCAGACCTGTTCCCGGTGCATGTTGGACTCCGGCAGGGCTGCCCTTTGTCACCGGTTCTGTTCATTATTTTTATGGACAGAATTTCTAGGCGCAGCCAGGGGGCGGAGGGAGTCCGGTTTGGGGACCACAGGATCTCATCTCTGCTTTTTGCGGATGATGTTGTCCTGTTGGCTCCTTCGAATCAGGACCTTCAGCATGCACTGGGGCGGTTTGCAGCCGAGTGTGAAGCGGCTGGGATGAGAATCAGCACCTCCAAGTCCGAGGCCATGGTTCTCGACCGGAAAAAGGTGATATGTTCCCTCTGGGTTGGAGGAGAGTTCTTGCCTCAAGTGGAGGAGTTCAAGTATCTTGGGGTCTTGTTCACGAGTGAGGGAAGGATGGAGCGTGAGATTGACAGACGAATCGGTGCAGCGGCAGCAGTCATGCGGTCGTTGTACCGATCTGTCGTGGTGAAGAAGGAGCTGAGCCGAAAGGCAAAGCTCTCGATTTACCAGTCAATCTACGTTCCTACCCTCGCCTATGGCCATGAACTCTGGGTCATGACCGAAAGAACGAGATCTCGGGTACAAGCGGCTGAAATGGGTTTCCTCCGCAGGGTGGCGGGCCGCTCCCTTAGAGATAGGGTGAGGAGCTCTGTCACCCGGGAGGAGCTCAGAGTAGAGCCGCTGCTCCTCCACGTCGAGAGGGGCCAGCTGAGGTGGCTCGGGCATCTTTATCGGATGCCCCCTGGACGCCTTCCTGGGAAGGTGTTCCGGGCATGCCCCACCGGGAGGAGACCTCTGGGAAGACCCAGGACACGGTGGAGGGACTATGTCTCTCGGCTGGCCTGGGAACGCCTCGGGATACCCCCGGAAGAACTGGAGGAAGTGTCCGGGGAGAGGGAAGTCTGGGCATCCCTACTTAGACTGCTGCCCCCGCGACCCGGTCCCGGATAAGCGGTTGAAAATGGATGGATGGATGGAAAATGGACAACTAGACAGGGGAGGCAGCAGCAACACACGAGGCAACCAAAAAAAAAACAGAATGCAGCAGCTCTTAAATACATTACTCTTCACCTCCGCTTCAACGAGCAACAGGTGTGGCTCGTTGAAGTGGAGGCGAAGACAGCAGGAGGGGGAGGGACTGCAGGGCAGAACCATCACATTATCACGGAGAAAAGGCATCTTTAGGGTTTGGAGAGGTTACTGGTGACGGCTGATGTCCAGCTGCACATAGGTCCCAGATTGGAAAGATTTAGATGCTGGTCCAAAAACGCACAACCCCCCCACCCCCACCCCCTGCGCTGTCTCCATAGGGGCGTGTCTAAGATTTGCCAGGAAACCTTGACATGAGCTACAGACCCTGTCATTCCATGTATATGGAATGAGTAAATAAACATGAGACCGTCAGCATTATTCAGTGCATCTGTGAGCGGTTTTTATAATTTGAGTCATCAGTGTGAGTGAAAAAATATATAGACACACATAAAACCTGTACCATATAAATCTACATGTATATAAATGCATTCAGGGGTTAAATTGGGATTTGCTATGTAAGGGGGCCCTGTGGCTTCAGGGTTGGCGCACATGTGCACACAGACAACAAGATCTGACATCAGGTATGCATATAAATAAATCAATGACTCTGCATTTACTGCATTTAAATCAGGCAAATTGACAAAAAAAAAGGAAAAACCTAACAGAAATCAAAAGCACTGGTGGCATGGCGTCATAACACTAATAACAAATTGAAAATATACTAACATGTAAACTTGAACTACCCTTGCCATTCAGACTGACATTTTTATAAATGAATGAAATCATGATTGGATTAACCTGTGAACATAGATACCAAAAGATGCAAAGAAACAAAAAAAAAATGTAAAGAGAATACCAGCGCATCAATGCATATTATTCCTCGCAAAGCTGTCTGATCGCACCTACCTTTTGAAAACATGTCAGCTTCCTCCTCTTTGCTTCACTCATTTTGTTCATGAAGCCTACCTCTGAAACTTCGAAATAGAAAGGACATACAATTATGCCACATCTACCAGTGTTGCCAGCTTCCGTGGCAAATTTGCGTAAGACTGACAAAGATCGGCCAAAGACGCTGTGATTAACATAAACAGAATTTATTTTTCACACTGATGTTGCACAGGACATGAACATGTCTCACATTAAATATGTGAAAATAAGCAACGCTTGCAAAAATTTAAATAAGTGCTGTTCCTGAGACACCAGACAAAAAGCACAATCTAAATTCTTGTTATTAATCTATTTCACAGCTTGGAAATGGTAAAACTAGCTTGCATTACCTATAGCCATAGTGTAATTTAAGCTACTTCGATATTCTGCTCGAACCATGAATGCCCAGACAGTGTCAATGTCGCTTGCCAATTTGACGCATTATCAGTTGTATTGTAATTGAAACGTCATTTTCAAAAGAATATTTGGGCATTTTTATGTTATCAAACGTGTCGGTTTCTAACATATCTCTCCCGGCCTCGCTATCCGCCTATTACTGTCCATCTAAGCTGTTTCAGACTGAAGAGTAACTGATCTCATATGGTGACACTTTGTGTAAACCAATCTGCGGGGGCGGAGCCCCGGACACAGGAAAATGTTGACGACGTGCTGGTCTAATTCCTGGACAGCCCTAGTCCAATGTAACCCCTGCATAAATAGAACTCGATTTCCACATTATACAGTGTCATGATTTACATTTGCTGATCATACATAACTTTTTGGGGGGCACCAGATAATCTATTTTTGATCTCTTGTGCCAATTGCGGGTTTCTTTCACTCCCTCGTGGGTTCGTGAGTTTTGCTATTAATTTGTGGGTCAGATGCCAGATGCGGGTCACTTGGGGGCAATGCTGTGTCTATATCACGCATGGTAAATTGAACCAAAATATAATTAATTCATATTGAATTTTATGAGTCCAAGGTTGATTTGCGTTAAAAATGTGATTATTTTATGATTTGACAGTGTGCCATTTTGAGTGCTCAGGGACTTTGGGGAGCCACCCCAAGAGCTGTCTTATTTGGCTTCGAAAGAGTGGATAATTTAGTATTTCATGCTTAGATGAAGAGTATTTGTGGTATTGGAGTTTATGATCCCAGAAAAGTATTGTTTTAACCTCCAGCCATTTTTCAATCCTTAGTGTTATTTTTCTCTTAAGTTTCAATGCCGAATTATCATGAAGATGTTTTATGTTTGCATCCCCTTTTCTGAATCAGAATCATGGAAATTGACTGAAATACTAATTCTAAATGCTGCAAATGTCTTGTCTCAGTTGAGTTATATTCAGTCTCTCAATGAGGCTTAAATCTTGAATTATAAAGCATTAAAAAGGGTAACACATAAATAGCCATGAATGGGTGCACAAATTGGTTAATGTTGCATGCAAATCTTAGGTTTACATTGTTGCGTATTTGCAAATTATGTATTGGCTTTCTGCTGGTCTGGTCAAATGTGATCTATGGTGACCCTCTCATGGTTAGGATGCATTGAATGGCCAATATCATCGTTCATGTTCCATTTACAGCTAAGGTTTATATTGTTGGATATTAGCAAATCATTAGTGGGTTCTCTGCTGTTATGGTGACAAGTGACCTATGGTGACCTTGAAAGGTCAATCTCTAGGTCATGGTGCATTGACGAGGCAAATATCTTGTTTGATATTAGCTTGAGTTTGCATTGCTGGGTAGCAGGAAATCATATATATGGGTTTTCTGCTGGTCAGGTCAAAAGTTACCAATGGTGACCTTGCAAGGTCGATTTCAAAGGTCAAGACGCATTCAATAGTCAATATCTTGTTTGATATTGCATTAACAGCTTAGGTTTGTATTTTGGATAATAGGAAATTATACATGGGTTTTCTCCTTGACAGAACAGAAGAGACCTACAGTGGCCTTAAAGGGTCATGATGCATCAAATGGTCAATGTCATAATAAATATCATAAAAATTTTGTTTCAACCCAACAATTTAAATTTACATTTCAAACTTTACCCTACATAAGGTAAAAAATTAAAACCTGGTGAGCTATAGGGTCCATGGCCCTATTTTTTGGTATTGGTAGCTCACTGTGATATGTGCCACAATGATTATTTGGGAACACCTGAAGAGAGATGACAAAGAACCACAAAAAGTATTTCTTTGTAGTCTTCGACAAGTGTGACTTAATGGGTACATAGCAGCAGGTAGTCATTCAGCAATTTTAGTACATGGTAAGAAAGGCATCATAACATATCATGGCAGGTGCAACGATGGGAAATGTTACTGGCTGTCGACAACCATGAAAAAATGTTGCTTCACAATGACATTATCTTAGAAGTATCAAACTTTCAGCTGCTGGGTAGACTTGCTTGGTGAATGCGCCGCTTGTGGTACATGATTGGCCATGATGGAACAAAATCCAGCTGCGCTGTGCCAACTGTTTCAGGCAGCCTTGTGAGAGCAATGCATGATTGGCTTTGTGCTGCCAAGAAATATGGGAGGAATACAGTCAGGCTGGGTTCGCATTGTTCATTCCTCGAGCACCTCCAACTTGCGAGCCAGGCTCATGTCAATTGCATTCTAAGCAAGCAGATGTGTGGGTTGCCTCTGCCCTCGTTCTGAACTTGCAAGGTTCAAAGCTGCAAGTGAAAATAAGTGGCATCTGACAGGTGCATGATTTGGAGAAGAAATACATATTGTCTGTCATTTTTGGGCAACTCCTGAACGACATTATGTCATTAAACAGAACACAGGTGCACTTATCATCCAGCCCGCTTCAGGAAAAATAAATGATACCAGGAAAAGGCATCTGTTGTATGTATGGCATAAAAATTTATTTTATTACCTTCAGAAAAACTTATGTCATTTTTCACTTTGTACTACATTGGCAGCAAAATACCTCAAAGAAATATTTAAAATTTACGGTGAAAAACCAATGGAGCATAATGGGGAAACAGTCTTTTTGAGCAAAAAAAACCCCAAAATCATCTACTCAGAGCCATTAAAAATATGTGGGTGAAGTGTGTACTGTATTTACTGCAAATTGAAGAATCAATGGATTTTTATTGCTTGTCAAGTGAGATACGAGTAGAAATAAAAAGCGCGTGGTATTGTAATCCCACACACGCGCCACATGGACGCGCCAATCACTTCAGTCATAAAGAACATTTGTTTTTGAGGTGCACAATGATTCTTTACTTCTTCTTTTGGGTGTGTTCAATAGCTTGCTTAAAGACAAAAAAAGTGCTACGGCGGCAAGATAATGGCATGGCTTACAACAACACAAATAAGAGAAAAAGAGTCTTTGGCATGTTACTGGCAGGTCTCAGCTGCCAAGAAGTGGCATGTCATTTGGACTGTCACCTTTCAAAAATCAGTCTGCTGTCTGTCTGAGAACAGAAAATAGGCCCTCTCGCTGACTGTTCCCGCTTATGGCGGCCACAAATGACAACTATAGCTCAAGAGCACTACATCCGGTTACAGCATGCATGTGACAGATTCTGGACGACAACCCAAACTAGATGTAAGATGAGGGGTCTTGTTTTTTTTGTTGTTGTTGTTGGCTTTATGTAAGCTATTGAACACACCCAAACAAAAAAGTCAGGTACACATCAAAAACTACTCAATATTCCTTATTACTGAAGTGCTCAGTACGTCCATGTGGCACACATGATTACAATAGCATACACTTTTCTTTATTTTCACTCGTATCTCACTGTAAAAGCAATAAAAACCAATTAATTCTTTAATTTGCAGCAAATACAGTACACATCTCACCTGTGCCTTTTTAAAGGATCCAAGTACAGATTTTAACAGAGAGTAATTTTATTTCCATGGCTGGGGCTGAAAACCAAATGATGGTCCCTTGCCTATGCTGGGTCCATAAAACTACATTTCCCATGCAGTCAACTGGAAACAGAAACAACGTCAACAACACCACCCTCTGCCTGACGTGGATTTTACATTTCCCAATAGAATGAGCCCAAAAGCAATAAAACAGGCAACACAACTTTTAAAACTAGGGATCCCGCCCAGTTCATTCTTCCTTGGCACACTTCCCACTGAGGAGCACGCGCTCTCTAGGCTCTATTCCCACTGGGAAGCCACACTCCCTCTAGGCCTGCTCTCTTCAAGCGCAAGGACAGCACTTGTATTGGAATTCGGGCATCCTGCGCAATTTCATTCGGCCTACTTCCAGAGTGCTCACAACTCTATGTAAGCTCAGGACTGCTAATCTCATTTAACTACCTTATGTCCGGTGCTATTGCTAGTTGATCGAGGAACAACTCCATAAAATAACTTTTCTGAATCTAGAAGGACATTCCTCTCGGCGACCGACACAGCAGAGCAGCACGCAACTCCAAGTGGACACAGGATGTCGGATCTACACGCCACGCATGTCATCCACGCCAGAACTGCATTGTTCAATGGACCCGGAGAGGAATCCCAAGCTATGAACTTCAGTAAGACAAACTGAACATTCCAGGCAGTAATTCTGCATGCAGTTTAGCGGTTTCAATTAAAACTGTACCCCATTTCAGTTTTTCCATTGCTGATGTAATTGTATAATCACATTGTGTCCGTTTTTAGATTTTATCAAGTTAAAGGGACATGTGTAACATTTACATTTTTTTATTTGCCAAAATCTCAGTCTACATTCATATATATGTCATCACTGGTGATTATGACCTCCGCTAATAATCTGATATATTCTCGTAAATGAAGAATTTTAGACCTGTTTCTACATTGGACGGGTAAGTTGGTAGGGGAGCGCCATGACAGGCAGCCATCTTGAAACTGTTGCTGCCGGCAAAGGACAAATAGCACCAAACGCTGAATAAATCCGCGTGTGCCCCGCCAGCCAGTGCAGAGTGATTGAGACACCGGAGGAAATCAGGAAGAGCGGCTATCGCGGCAACTTTGAAAATCAGTACTACTGCAGCATAATGCAGGACCATTTATATGCAGTAGCAGCACAGGAGACGGAATCCTCATCCGCAAAAAAAAAATAATAAAAATAGGCGTGCAATGCACGGAATACCCCTCAGCCCGATGTCGAAGTTTTTGGAGACGCCCGCTCGCCTAACCGCACGAAGGATTGCAATACCCAGTCAGCCTTGAGGGGTAAAAACGAAAAAGGGAATTGAAAAGACAGCGCGACCGGGGCGCTCATAGAAACAAGGGTGAACATCGGGCTAGCCTTCCCCAGGTGGAAGGAGCTAATGAAGGAGAAAGATTTTCTAAGGGACGCTGAAGTTGTCAGCTTTCTCCTTGATAAATAAGTCAGCTGTACTGCCTAAATTAGCCTAAACACAACTCTTCATTCAGTTTTGTGACAGTGTTGCTTGTTACCAGAAGCAGCATAATAGTAGATCTTGCTAAAATACTGCATTCTCATTGTTACAGGTGGAACTGCATGTTTACGTGGTTTCAGTAGCTTTCATAATCGCGGTAAATGCCGGCTTTTGAAGCCCACCCACCGGCTTTTAGTGGCGGTGAAGCTGGTGGGTAGACTTTAGAAGCTGGCATTTACAGTGACTAAAAAAGCCGGCATTTATTGCAACTAAAGCTACTAAAACCACGTAGCTAAACATACAGGCTCATAACAGCGAAAGGTGCTTATCTCCTATACGTGAATGAAATGGCAAAACAGTTCCTAAAAAGTGCTTAATTTTTGTCATATAGGACTAAAGAATAAGCTATGCTTATGGGCATGTTTTAATAATGGGAAGGTGCCTGTTTTCAGTGCATCAATTTTCTGGGCTTGATCGGCAGACTTAGTTTAATTTTTCATTCGCTGCCAGAGTTCTTCGTACTCTTTGACGTTCTATTTCATACGTGCTCCGCCCTCTAACGGGCTTCGCTATTGGTTACCCCTACGAGGCTCCGCCTCGACGCCTGAGAAAGAAGATTGAACTCACCTGCTCCAAAGGAGGGGGTAGCATACTCACCTCCCATAAAGCACCGGCGTTGCCAATGCTCGTCTCCCTTTTTTACTCAGCCTTTGAGAGAGTAGGAACTCGTTATGAAAAGCTTCTATATGATGGATAAGCTGTGCCAACTGTGTGCCTCCCCTATGGTGACAGAAGATCAGCACGACGACTGTTTCGTCTGTCTGGGCTTGCGGCACCATGAAGAGGCAGGTTCCTGTGCTGCCTGCGCAGCGCTCCCCTGGGAGTAGCGTGAGCGTCGGCAGCAGTGCGTGCGGGCCGCACGCACCCTCCGGGCTGGCTCGGGGCCAGTCCGTGAGCCGGTGGTGACGGTCCGCTCGAAGCCTTGGCATGAGAACGATGAGGAGGATGATCGTCGCATGTATGATAAGGACCCGACGACCCTCTTCATGGACGATGAGCCACCCCTGGAGCACCGCTACCCATTAGACGACCTCCCTGGGTTATTCCAGTCCGCGGCGGAGAGGATGGGGATGCCCCCACCACCGCAGCCCTCTGGGGACCAAGTGGATGACTTCACGATCGGTCTGCTGGCCCAGCCGAAGTCAAGGCCACGCCCCAAGGTGATTTGTCCCAGGATGGCGCCCATCTTCGGTTATGCGAAGCGGGACTGGAAAAATCCTATGGCCACCAAATCCCCAGCTATGGCGTATGCGCCCTACTCTACGGTGGAGGGTTGGGAGTGGGATGTTGGAGTCCCGGCCGTGGAGGATGCGGTGAGATGGAGTCTGCTCCCAACCGCTTCCGTGTGGCCAGGCGGTCGGCCGCGGCTCCCGTCCGAGAGGGACAGGATGTCGGCGGCCCTCTTTGACCGTTGTTATTCTAGCGCTGCTCAGGTAGTGGCGCTAGCCAACAATATGGCCTTTCTCGCGGGATCCATGGATAGACTGACCCACCAGAAGGCGGAGCTGTTGTCGGAGGAGATTTTGGAGATACAGACAACAGCGGCGGCCATGCTCCGAATGTCGCAGGCGTTCGCTATCGTTGGCAGTCGTAGCATGGGAGCTGCGCAGGCAGGGCACCGCCACCTCTGGCTGGGGCTATCTTTGCTCAAGGAGAGGGAGAAATGGGCGCTGATTAATGCGCCTATTTCCACCAACTCGCTGTTCGGTCCGGACATTCAGGTTATGGTGGACCGATTGGAAGCAGCAAGGAAGGCTTCGGAGCAGCTAGGCTCCCACATTCGCCCGCAGCAGCAGCCCCGCGGGCCCAGCTTCTCCCAGCCGGCGCCAAGTCGCCGTCGCCGCAGGTCGTCAGACGACCGGTATTCCCTGGTACCGAGCCAGCAGGATCCTGAGCCGCAGCGCCCCTTAACTCAGCCTCAGCAGCCTCGCCAATACCTGGTCGTGCGGCTCCTGGAAAGTTTTTTAACAAAAAACATTCCCAGTATGAGGTCTCTGCATTGTCTTCTTGTATTGCACACACTGATACGCTGGCTGCTCCAGGTGTGGGCACACAAGGTAATCTGGTACAACCTACCGGGGGAAGTTGAGCGATCCTTCCTGTAACAAAGGGGTTTAGCGAGAGAGACATGGAGCGCGAGGCTTGTTTCCTCTTCGCATTCATTAAACTCTGATCCTCGAATTGAGGACTCGCCGGCTGATAGTTTTTTCATGAAGCACTGGCTAGCTAATCGCCGGCAGGGGTGGCGTGGTTCCTCCCGTGGAGGTAGCACACGATCAAACTCTGGGGATAAACTAAAACCTAAAACCCTTCCGTCAGTCTGTGTTGGCTCAAATCAAAATAAAGCTCTTTCTCCTGGTTCGGTACCAGTGAGAAAATGATTGAGGCAGACGGCCAGCACGAATCCAACGCTACTAGCTGGGCTGGCTCCTGCAGAGTGTTTGGTGTAGGTCAACAGGCTTTTTCTTCCGGGTTGCACGGAAGTGGAGCGACCTGCCATTTTGGCTCCAAGGCGCTTAACGTATTGACAAATACAGAAGGGCGCAAACCTGTGAAGGAGATCTTCACTGGTTTAATGCCACAGGTTAAGCCCTGTTCGGATGTCAGCGCGTCTGAAACTGAAGACTGGGGACCTCCAAACACGGAAGTAGCCGTGCCCGCGCTGCCTATGGTGAGTGAATCACCAGGCAGTGTGCACGGGAACGTAGCGGAAGCCTTGCTGCTGTTATCCTCCACGCCCTTTCGAGCAGGGCCCCCTGGTCGTGCCCTCCCTCAGGGGGATGGGTGTCGCGGGAGGGCCCAGGATAACGGAAACCATAGCACAAACAGCGTCGTCCCTAACGGAGTTTTACCAAGTTTGGGTGAGATTGTGCGCTCCCCTCCCAGGCTGGCTGGACAGAGCATTGCGGAAGGGGTACGCTGGTGAGACCGGACAGCACAACAGTAGTGGCCAGGCAGGGGGGCGTCAGGTCAGTAGCCCTACACAAGTTGGCCGCGGCCATTCTAATCTGGGCGGACCGCCACCTATGCTCTCTGAAAGCCCGGCATGTTGGGCAGACGGGCTATCCAGGGGAGCCCTGCTCGGGGAGGATTGGGGCATCTCACTGGCGATGACAGAACAGATCTGGAAACTGTTCGGTCGACCAGTAGCGGATTTGTTCGCAAGCAAGGAGAATGCTCTGTGCCCTCTTTGGTTCTCATTGAGAGCCACCGACGACCCTCCCCTGAGGGTGGATGCGTTGGCTCATCCAGTATGGGCTGCCGGCCTGCTTTATGCATTCCCACCCTGGCAGCTACTGATGCCATTACTCCGCAGGGTGCGAGAGCAGCGGCTAACCATGATTGTGGTAGCAACGATGAGGCCGAACGCCAGTTGGTTCCCAGATCTTATCCAGCTGGCGGTAGCGGGCCTATGGCAGATTCCGGACCTTCCCTCGACCATGAGACAGACGTCAGATGCTACTCTCCCCCCCCTCATGGTCTGGAGATTGAAAGGGTGAAATAGAGTTAATTGAGCCTGCCCGAGGCGGTGGTGTCCACAATTCAATGTGCACGGGCCCCGTCTACATCCAGAGCTTATGCGGCCAGATGGCGGATATTTACAAACTGGTGTCAGGCAAGAGGCCTAGACCCACGTTCATGCCCCCTTCAGGGGGTGTTGGATTTCCTGCAGGCTCTCTTCAAGGGGGGCCGTGCAGCTTCCACCCTGGGAGTATTTGCTGCAGCAGTAGCAGCAGGACACAATGGGTTTGACCGCTTTATGGCCAGGAATCACCCCCTGATAAAGCGGTTTTTGAGAGGAGCTCGCAGAATTAGGCCCCCGGTGCACCGCGAAATTCCGCAATGGGACCTGGACACGGTGTTGGGAGGTCTGGCTGGACCACCTTTTGAGCCTTTGGACCAAGCAGACCTGCACTTGGTGTCTATTAAGACGGCCCTCCTCTTAGCTTTGGCGTCAGCCAGGAGGGTAGGTGAACTGAGTGCCCTCTCTGTGCACCCGTCTTGCCTGACCCTAAGACAGGATCTAGGGTCAGTGGAGCTGCGTCCAAACCCCTCATTCCGGCCGAAGGTCATAACCACGGCTTTTAAATCATCAGTCCTTCGACTACAGGCCCTCTGCCCACCTCCTCATGCCACCAGTGAGCAGGAAAAGATGCACAGGCTGTGCCCACCAACATAATACACCAACGATGACATGCTGTTACCCTGGATGTAACTCCAGTTCTATGAATACGTGCGTAGCCCTCTAACAGCCTGCCCAGGTGGCCCTGAGTGTGGGATGCTGAGTTTCAAAGGGAGACGAGCATTGGCAACGCCAGGGCTTTATGGGAGGTGAGTATGCTACCCCTCCTTCGGAGCAGGTGAGTTCAATTTTCTTTCTCAGGCGTCGAGGCAGAGCCTCGTAGGGGTAACCAATAGCGAAGCCCGTTAGAGGGCTACGCACGTATTCATAGAACTGGAGTTACATCCAGGGTAACTATTAGTTTTTTCTTGTGCGGTCCGGAAAGAATGCTGTTATTGCACTTTATGATGTTGGCAGTGGCACAAATTGTACAGGGAATTGGGGGGGGGTTAGTTAGTTAGCTAGTTCTCAATCTTTTTCCTTTCCTTGACGCGTTTTCCAATTGCCATGATTGGCCACTGAAGACATTTTTTCTCTCCCTTTGTGATCTAACAGCGATGAAATCAGGGGATAAATTCAGTGTACAGTGGCGTAGCCAGAACTGAGATTTGGCTTGCACAAAACATCCGTTTTAAACAATTATTAGTCCTGACCTGTTCACAATCATTTTCATAATTAACAAAAGGTTCACTCCAAGAGCACTCCACGCTTAATCAGAGAGAACAAACAGCACCTGTTAAGTAAGTTGACAATCATTCATCTGGATGCATGTTGGCTGCATTTAAATCGACGTTGCTAAAAATTGTACACCTGTCAACTGTCAAGCAAGTAGCTTAAGCCGCACGCTTTTAATGGCCTATTTAACAGCGGAGTGCCACATTTTTTATCAACCCATGCAATACCGAGAGTGAGAGGTGATATTTCATTACAATGCAGACCAGTTCAATCGAGGCGAAGCATTAGCCTTTTAATAAGTACATTATTTCTCAGTACTGAATTAGGCCCATGATTGCATCGCTGTTAGATCGCAGATGGAGATAAACCGTGTCTTCAGTTGCCAATGAAGATAATTGGAAAACGCCACAATGAAGGAAAATGATCGAGAACTAGCAAGGATTAACTGTTGTCATAAAGGACGTGTCTGTGTCCCTTCCAATTCCCAGGTCGATTTGCGCTTCTGGATGCTGGTCCATGCAGCAGACTTCTTTTCGTTAGACTTCACATCAGCCTTCCTGTCACAAATGACACCTGTCCGTGCTTTGACAGTCTCTATGAGGGTCCGCCTCATCCGACATTAAATTTTCACGACGTTGTCTTTTATCCGTAGTTTTGCATCTACAGGTGGCCGAGACACACTGCTAAATGTACACCTACTTCCCCTAATGCATTATGCAAGTAACAGGCCAAAAAATAAAACGTGGTCAACTCCGCCTGACCGCTTGATTACGCGAGTACAACTAAACACCTGCTTACCTTGGGTGAGTGTAGCAAAATATAAATTTTTTAAAAATTAGCGCTTAAGACTCTAGTTTAGCAATGCGCAAACAAATGTGTTTTAACTTGGTTCTAGCTCCATACGCGCAGAGAGAAGTGCTCGCCAACAAGGACTTCGTGGTCAAGCTGATCACAAGTGACGTGATGCCATGGGGGGTATAAGGAAATTATTCCACATGGAACGATTGAAAAAGACACTCTAATAGATCCGTGACTAAATTTTTTGACTACCGCAAATGATCAATGTATAATCTGCTGATTTTCCTCTTATAAATTAATTTAATATTTAGGGCTCTAATTTCCTGGCGCAGCGCAGCTGGCGTAGCGAGACGCAGCCCGCGCAGTGGTAATTTCGTACGGCGCAGCCCGCGTAGTGGTAATTTCGTGAGGTGCGCAGCCTTCGGTAGACGAAGGTGCGCCGAGATGGGTGTGGCGGCGTAGTAGGGGGAGGTGTCACATATTCATCAAGACGCAGTGACAATTTCGTAGAAAAAGTCTCCGCTGGAGTTGCGCAGAAAACTCGCCAGCTCCAACCTGGTTTAATTTTCGTGCAGTGGTAATTTGGCTGACCGGCGCAGAGAGCGCACACGTCACCGAAATCTCACAGGCAGGTTTCCAGAATGTCAGGCACATTTCAATGCAAGAAAAAATTACAGGAAGCACTATTTAATGTAACTATCTGAATAAGGACATAAATTATTGTATTTATATCGATTGTCCTGATGTCAGGCGGTTGCCACGCGTAATGGAAACTTGACCTGGCTTAATCAACGCAACTGAATCTGTGATGCAAACTAAGGACTTCACATCTTTCTCAGCCAACCACAAACTGTATAATATATATATATATATATATATATATATATATATATATATATATATATATATATATATATATATATATATCGAATGCTTGCGTTCTATGCTCATTAAAGCCGCTTGCACACTGGACGCAAAACGAATTTTTCGACTGATTACAGACAAAGTCAATGCAAAGACGCGATAGTCGGACAGGGTTTTAATATAGCTCCGTGTCCGAGAGTCATAAAAGTTCTAGTTTTTCCGAGTATTCCAGGAATTATTAGACGTGCAAACTTGGCTATGTTTGTGTTCGGCCTTCACAAAATGCAAATTGATAGCTATCGACTTTTCTTGGTCTTTTTAGCCTTTTCATCTGTTTTCTTCCGTTGAAGATAGACATTAGTATTTATTCGGTCTTTCTTTTGAAAATTAGTCAGATGGATCGAGCACATTATTATTTCCACAGCAGAGATAATATAGTGCGTGAGCAAATCAATTCCATGACCACTGACAGAGTGAAGAAATCATCGCATGCACGATCAAGACTGTCCGACACGAAATGCAAATTACTCCATGTCCAGCAGCCAGCAAAAAGTAAAAGTATTGATATGAGAACAGATTTATAACGAAATAAAGAATAAAAATATATCAGCAACAAACGTGATATCAAACAAAGATGACCCGCCAATAAATAAATCGCAGTGTTCATTGGATGCTCTGTTGTTAAAATGTTTCTTTTTATTCTTTATTTCATTATCATTCTGTTCTAATCGTCCTTTTTTTTTTTTTGGCTGTCAGACGCGGAGGCATTGTACATTGTCTCGCGCCAGTGTCTACTCACTTTATTGCGCAGAGCTTAGACAGAAACATTGATTGAAATTCTCGGTACTCATCTTGAAGAACTGAACCCTCTTATCAAACATTCACGTTTAATGTCTGAAAGAGTCAGTAGATTTGAAGAAATTAAAAACAATAATAGACTGTCGGACACGACGATTTATTAAAACCCTGTCAGACCTTTGGACACAAGACGCAATCTGTCGAGCGAAAAATTCGTTTCGCGTCCAGTGTGCAAGCGGCTTAATACTAGGCTACTATTATTGTCACTTATGTTTTATCGTCTTTAGTGGGGGAAAGGAATGCAGCCTGATTGCTATGATCTCGTACTGAGTTAAGATCACATGTTGGAAATAAATGTGTAACGTATCTTGCTTTGTTGTATATGCATGTTAATCCCAAAATTTTAAGCAGCTACAGTTTCTAATAATAGGAACACGCTATCCATCGTTTCTCTTGCCAGTGAGCAATATTTGACTCGGCTGGGTCGCCTTCTATATTCTAACACATTAAAGGTGAGGTGAGGAGCTCATTTGACTGGTGAAGATTTGACTCGGCTGTGTTATACCCAAACACGCCTTCTTTGCCAACTTGCGCTGGAAGGCGGGGCAGAGGCGGGACAGAGGAGTACTTGCGCCAGGCTACGCCGGGCACGAAATTGCCACATACGCCTGGACACACCCCGTTGGCGCGGCGCACCCCCCATGCGCCGCGCCTGCGCCGCGCCTGCGCCTGGTCTACGAAATTAGAGCCCTTAATATTAATTCAGGCTACGCGAACACCAAGGGCACCTTGTCTCTAAGAGCGTTCTCGTAAGCGTGTAGCACTGGTCAGGAGATTCCGTGCTGTCGGCTTATGTCATTTCCAAGTCGGTAAAGTGAGCAGATGTAACGACACCAGTGTTTTCAGTTATTGTATTTGATGAATGGCTTTGTTATATGTCGACTCGACTGCTTCACCTGTCTGTCATGTAACGTTACAAAATAAACATAAATGCAGAGTCCTTATCAGGGGCAGAATGTTCTGTCCTTGTCAGAGGGATAAGGATGTTGTTGATGTTCGATGTGAGACTGAGCCAGACAGAGGGGAGACGCGAAGTGGGGTGGGGTGCCGAATTCTATTCAATTTCGGGTTGGAACCAGCTATTTCGATTGATCCGCTATTCATTTTGTAATTTTTGCCTTCACGCCTCAGGGCCACCAGTTCTCCCATCAGTTCTCCCATCCACTTGTCCAGTCTCTTGCCCAAATTCACAGTCAAACGCACAAACTTCCCACACTGACTCAAAACAGCGTCCATCTTTCTGTGCATTTCTGCAGATGATCCCAGAGTCTTTTTGAGCAACTCACCATTCTCCGATACTCCACTGAAGCGCTCCTTAATAATTTCGGTGCTAGGCAGCGCGTTGACCACCTTTCTCGCTCCCAGCTTGCGTACTTTGCGGTATAACAGAGCAACTCCCATGCCAATTAGGAGAAATCCCGTCGCCATAAATCCAAAAAGATAAATATCTTCACGTCTTCAAGGAATAGAGCCACCAGACAAAGAACTTGCCATCTCGACCACACGTCCCGAACGTAGCCAGCAACCGGGCAGCGTGGCTCACCAGGTGCTCCGCCTCTTGGCGAAAACATTTTGTCAATCGCATTCAGGGACCAGCTAATTAATTCCATCTTTACTTAAAGAGCCTCAGAAGCAGACAGAATCTAGATGCAATATTTGGGTTTTAAAGAAATTGACGCTCACTAAATACAGACAATCCTGAAAAGGCATGTTAAAAAAGGAGGAAAAAGAAGAAAATGATCATAAGATAAAATAAAAATGTTGCGGTTGTGGGCTGAACGCACGACAAGGAGACAGAGTACCAGTTGCCCATGAAGGCTTTTATTGAAGGAGTGGAGAAGTGGATGATGACCAAGGGTCACAGGTGAGCTGGGCGGAGCCTGGACCCAGGTGGGAGGTTGAGGAGCGGCTGGGTTAGCAACATTTTTCTTTTCTTATTATTTTCTTATCTTTCCTCCTTTTTTAACATTCCTATACAGGATTGTCTGTATTTTGTGAGTTTCAATTTTTATTAAACCCAAATATTGCATCTAGATTGTGTATCGGTGCACTGATAAGTTCAATAGGCTACTGTATAAACAGATGACAGAAGGATGATATTTTGTGTGAGTCTGCTGCCCTTTGTGTGCTTGCTGTATGTGCAAGGAAAACATATAGTTATAAAGTTAGATTCATTACAGTAGTATAGGGGGCATGGACACAGGGGGGTGGACATGATTTAAAGTGTATTCAGGTATGCTCTCCCATCAGACAGGAAAGTGGGTTCCATCTTATGTATTAAAAGCTTGGAGCTAAGTCAAATTTACATTTTGTTAAAGATAATTCATTTTATTGATGCATGTAATTGTAATCACAGACCATCTACTGACCTGGCAAGCTCGGTTCAAATTCACAAAACAACTATGCTAACCTTTTAAGTACAAAATAGTCTGGCTCATTTCATATAAATAGCAATGTTACAGAATGTTAACTCTGTTAAATGTCAGTGAATTTGCATTTAAAAAGAATACATTTTGCATAAATGCCATTTTGTTACAAATCCACTGCTTTCTGTCGATCACTTGTGTTTCTCCCAGCTTGTTATACAAATGTCATCTAAGCTCTCTGTAGCCTGCATGTCTGGAAAATATCCCAGACACTCAAACCCAGAACAGAAGATAGAGACAGTTAAGTTACATCTGATATATTAGACCGGTAGGAATTGGCCTTGTAGACTACTCACACTGCTTTCTTGCGTTTGTACAGTCTAGCGAACTTTATGTGCCAGATTATGTTAACGCAGCTCGTATTATTCATTGTAGGAGGGCTGGCCAACCCTTCGTAATTGACTGGACAGCAGATCTTTAACGTTAGCTTGGGAGATGAACATGACAATGCTTCGCCTAATAACTACTGGGCTGAGATCTTGCAACCATAATGTTGCAAAGAAAATCGGTAACAAGTTACATAACATTAGCCGAGAATGCGTAACGTTAACCCCAAGCCTATTTGTCAAACAATTAATAACACACACCACAGAATGCATTTGATTAACGTTAATTTAATATAACGTTACTATACCTTACAATATACATTACATTGCGATTGAACTATCAAATCCAAATGTTATAACGTGATATTATTCTATTGCAAAGGGGTTGATGAGGCTATACGGCATGGGCGTAAAAATGCGTATGGACGCTATGGACGCGTCCATACCAATATTTTGATGTGTTTAAAATGTCCACCATACCAATTTTGAATGGGGCATTGCACGGCATTCGGGACACGAAAGGTTAAATTTCCCCTCCTTAGTTCCGCCTCTCAAAGACGGCGTGTCATTGGTGGGGACAGCCTTGCTATCTGTGATTGGCTCCCCTTCCTGTATCCATCATCATGACTGGGTTGTCATTGGCAAGTTGGTAGGCTACGCGGTGAAAATAAAAAATAACAGCAAAATAACAGCGTCTACTGTCGCTGGCTCGGGGAATCATGTCTGACTCGGGCAGGAAAAGATAAAAGGCGGACATTAAACATTATTTCACCCTGTCAATAGTAAGTTACTCACACAAAATAGTCTTGTAAAAACCTGTTCAGACCGCGACGCATTTTCTCTTCCAAGCGCTCGCTTTCATTGTTTTTCCAGTAGCACAGCATAAACCTCAACATGCAGTAGCCTAATAACTTCCGTGCTTCCCATTCCCATGCTTGTCGTTTTGGAGGGGGGGTGCGTTGCAGTCTGACACGGATTCTACTGAAACAGATTAATCATGCTAAAAGTCTCTTAGAGCGGAGTGAAATAAGAACAGAAAATCTTTACATAATTTTTAGAATCCGCTCATCTTTAGCCCTATTCGGACGAGAGAACAGAACTTGAGAGGGGTGGATCTTCACGCACGCACTGTTGTGAGTTGTGACAGTTGTCACGTGACCGCCATCTCCACAATGCATGTTGATGCATCTGAAATTCTGAATGCATTTTTACCCCACGTCTCCCCATAAAACTAGTCCCGTCCTAATAGGGCTTTAGATGGAATGGTTAGATGAGTAATAATATAGAAGGACAATGTATTATTAATGCAATAAACAGCCAGCCAGCCAGCATAAAATGTATTATTATTATTATTATTATTATTATGCAACAAGAGACAAAAATAGGTAGTGTTTCTTGATCATAAATTTTGTTTTACAGCCACAACACAGCAGCTCTGCAGATCAGTCTCCATCAGGCAGACAGGTATATTTCATGTGGAAATTAAGCGACACACTGTATTGCTGATTGATGAGGCTGTATTTTGACTAGGTTAAGTCATGACATAGGGAGGCATGGGAGGCAAATTATGTCCCCACCAATGTCAATACCATTATTACGCCCTTGCTATACGGAACAAAATATACTCATACGCGCGATCTCTGCTTCAACTTCTGCTTGAAGCAGGCAAGAATGACAGCTGCGAATAGCGCCTACGTCACATGATAGTGTACGGACCTTCGGCCAATCAGGTATCGGTTGCTCAATAATATTCATAATTTTCTCGAATGTATAGTACGATTCGTAAAGATTCTCAATGCCACTGAGATTCAGGTAAACGCGTGTGAAGCGTCTGACATCTCTACCCTCTTCCCAGAATAAATACACTGGGGAGGAGGCGGGGAAAGGCGGGCAATCTGAAGAGGAAACAGAAACACAAGGGATTAATAAACAAATTCAGGGGGACCGGGTAACAATAATGACTCGAGACAAGACTCTAAGACAATCAATCAAACTAGACAGTTTAGATTAAGGTAATCTAAACGTGACGAGTAAAAAGCACCACGAGAGCAGCAAAGAAAAGCACAGCTTTAAACACAGTTAATCAGGGAAAACTTCAGGCAGAATTTAATTAAAGCCAGAAACACACACACTCGCTAATGAGTTAATTAGGTTAGTAACTACGTGATGAAATATTTACACACCCTTAAGCGCTGGTTAGTATGGTTAATAATGGCCCTATCAGAGAAAGCATTTACTCAAAGTTTTCAGAGAACAAATTCACTCAGAGTTTTCAGAGAACACATTTACTCAGAGTTTTGCGAGACCCAGAATTAAGCACAGGTGGAAGCAATGAATGAAACACCAAAGCCAAAACCGAAAGAGGAAATGTGATTGAACAACGAGACTCAGGCATGCAGGCTGTCACAGGACATCACAGGAACCAGGCGAGGGGGAATAAGTGGTCAGGCCGCGGGAATGGAGCTGTAACACAAACCAAGAGCACAAACAAGCACACAAGGCAGAATCATAACAGCCTCAGATGCTAGTGCTATTTCAGGTCTGAGGTTAATTAAGAGGTGTCCAAGCTCAGTCCTGACTTCGAAATGGCTTCTTTAGAAGACAGCTTTCCACTGTTTAAAGGATGCATCCACTTCAAAACAAGGTTTTGCCCATTTAATAGAAAAAGGAGCAAACAATTTCCACTCTCACTGTGAACGCCCAAAGCAGTCCTTGTCTAGGGTACAGTCAACTTCCACAATAACACTGTCCGATGTGGCTGTACAAGACGTCACAGAAATTAGTTGGTTGAAGGACGTGGAAAATGATTTGGCAATTCTAGCCTGGTAAAGGAGTACAAATCAAATATCCTGGGGTCTGGGCCGATATCTATGCACCTATTACAGGTAGAGAGTTGGCTGAGAGTTCATTGTTTTTATCAAGACTGCTACCCACTACAGAGGGACTTCATTATATGGCTTGACTTCTCCATTTATTCTGTTGATGTTTGAAATTTTGTCAAAACTTTTTTTTGTGATTTATTTTTATTGATTTTTCTCATACAGCACGGCACAAAGAGGAAGAACAAAACTACAAAGAATAAAAAAGTCATTACTGCCGAAGTTATGACAGATTGTCCTCAAAGCAAATTAGTGAACTCCCCCAGATTTCAGCACATCCATATCTGTGGCACTTCAGACAGACACTTCTGGTAGATGATGTTAAAACAGCGTGCAAACACGAGGAGGAAAAGATGACAAGACTCAATCATTTTAATTTGATATTGTCATCGCAATTGATTATAGGAATAAAACAGAACTTCTTTCTTTTCCAACTGAATTTGTGTTTTACACAGATTTAATATCTGTTATCATGGAAATATTTTTTTCTTGTTTGTATATATGCATGCATGCAGTTTTAAAAATGGCAAGCAGATATATTTTACTTTATTAAGATCATGCTGTGGTACAAAAGATAAATCATGAAACAAAGAAAAAATCTAATTGCAACTCTTAGGGCTAACTACTGTGTTTTGGCATATAGGAGAATCAGAACAAGAGTTTGTCACTAAAGTGACTACATCCCCCACCGTTAGGTCACCAAAACCGACTGGTGTCTGTGCATTCCCAGTAGGAAAGTTGGTACCAAAGAGAATTGAAATAGGTTGACTCCTTCTTGAGATATCACACTGACAATGTTCGGGACGGACGGACGGACGAAGCTGATAATCAAAACTGTTTGCAAACAGTTGAAGACAGTGAATATTCCAATATGATAATGAAGCTGGTTTGATAATTCACAAAATTAAAATGAGGGGGAAAATTTATATTTTGGGCTGTATTTGAAATGTACCTTCACTCACTATGTAGAGCACTATATCGGCAGGGAATCAGCCATTTTGTAATGCTAATCTAAACTGTTATTTAACAACACCACATCGTGCACTGCAAAAATCTTCCCCAGGCATGGCAAAATTAAGTTTACAGAAGCTGAACTCTTGAAAGTATTCCAGACATCACAACTCCACCAAGAGACCTGGAGGTGAAAGACACTTATGCAGAACAGAAAGGGAAACCAAAAATCTACACAGACTGTAAGAACGATGCAAAATACTCCGTTGGAGAGCAGGTACTACTGAAACAGGACAAGACAGACAAATTTTCCACCATGTTCAACTAGACACCATATAACGTGATCTGCAAGGATAGTTATAAATACCATGTTTGTCAAAAAGTATTGCACTGTGGATGCCGGTCCACAGTCGACCAGTAAAACAAAAATGACATAGACTGAGAATGTGATGCGAGATCAGAGAGACACCAGATGCGAGGTGGAAGGGAATTTATTTAAACAAAAGCAAACAGGCACAAGGGCCAACAAAAAATAAAAAAATAAAAAAAATAAAAAAACTTAGCCCAAAGGGTTGCAAAAGACAAACTAAGGAGAGCTTCACAGAGCTAATGAAGGTTCAAAAACAACAAAAACAAAAGCCACTGGAAACTCCAAGCAGATAATAAATAAACAGAAAAGAACAAAGATGCTATGAATGCAGAAGGCTATATACAAAATGACTATGACTATGAACTTGGAACAAAACTTGCAAACAAGGACTTGAGACACTGTATGCCAGCCAACTTCCACCGCATCCAGATAAAGGGTAAGAAATCAAGACATGAGGGGCAACACCTGGAGAAGGAGAAACAAGCGGCAGGGCAAGATCATGACATGGACAAAGATTGGTGGACAAGACTTGCTCATTAAGAGAATGAGCGTGCTCAGCTTAAGTGCCAATTTAGTATGCAGTTTGAAGCAAGCATGAATGTTAAGAACAGAAAAGCACAGCAAGACTTGAAATAGTAAAGCAGGAATCATGACAATAAACTCCCTGTCTCCCTGTCTAAATTAGTAATATTAGTAATGTGCCTATCTAAGAATTACACCACCCAGTGAGTGTTAGTAAATGTTAGTAACTTAAAAACAGTTAACTGCCAATTAAGCTTAGACAGCCCCGAATCAGCACAGCACAGAAGGAATGGTGAAATACCAAAGCCAACCAGAGCTCTGAAATGTGCAACAACGAAGGCACGGGGCGGAACGCAGACAAGCGGTGGAGCGGCTTGGCAGACCTGGCAAAAACAAAAACATGGAAAAGTAAAAACATGGACAACTAGAACGGGCACTCGGTAGAGCGCATACCTTCGCCGACGCCACTGAATCCCTCGCCACATAACTCTGAGGACCAATTTTTATTTTTTTAAATAATCGATGAATGACAAGAGTACGATATTTTTTTTTTTACATCAATACGCCTTTAAGTTCGAAAGGTAATGACCCCCCTGACCTTTGACCCCCAACTGCTAAGAAGGGTATTGACCCCATTGTACCGTGTTTCACATCACAGGATTGGGTATATAATTCTGCACATTTTGGCGTTGGTTTCATGCCGATCGGATAAAAATTGACCGAGATATGGCCGAAAGTCGGTTTTGACCTTTTCGTGGCCTTGACCTTGACCTTTGACCCGATCACTCCCAAAATGTAATCAATTGATCCTCAGGTCATGCCAAATCAACCCACCAAATTTAATGAAATTCCGTTTGGTACTTTTTGAGTTATTCGATACACATACATACACACAGACAGACAGACAGACAGACAGACACACAAACAAATAAATACACGGGGATCAAAACATTACCTTCGTCAGCGAAGTCGCTGGCGAAGGTAATGAACATGAATTATGGAATGCAAAGACTGGATACAAGAAACTGTTAAAACTGTGACATGAACTATGAACTATGAAACCTTGGTACATGAAACTGTCAAAACCATAAATGCTGTCCTGGCCAAAGCCCAGAACCCCGGAACACAACAGAATGAGACAGAGGTATCCCAAAACGAACCTCCTGTAGCGTCCAGCACCAAAACACACACTGAGGGTAGTACAGTCATGCCCCTCCCACCCAAGTCTGAGAAACCACACAAGCAGGTCAGACTGCTACAGAAACTGAAAGACTTTGTTATGGAGTAGGCTCACTTAAATGATGGACAATTGATGTATCTCTCTCTAAAAAAAAATTACATGCTGTTAAAAGAAAAAAAAACAAGGCTGTTTCTGTTCTGTGGGGGAAAAAAAACATTTTGTATCAGAAAAATATGGTTAAGAACAGTACCCAGGCATGTGATATGTTAGGTTTGTGTAATGCAATGCAGGAGTTTAATTCCAAGTAAGGGGGAGATATAGTATATAGATGATGTCATTGTTAGAGAATCGGAAGCGAGGGAGCTGAATAAACACTGTTGAAGTTGCAACGACCAACTCGGAAGATTTAATTCGTATTATTCGGTGAGCATCAAACACCAAAGGCCAGTTTTGAAGCTCACATGCCCATTGGATGCACTTCCTGAGGTGGACAGGGAACTCCGACTGGTCTGCGTCTACGCGGCCCCACATGTAACAAGCTGCAATATATTGTGTGTTCTGACACCTTTCTGTCAAAATCAGCTTTAACCTTTTTTAGCAAGTTGATCTACAGTAGCTCTTCTGTTGAATTGGACTGACGGGCAAGCCTTTGCTCCCCACGCGCATCAATGAGCCTTGGCTGCCCATGACCCTGATGCTGGTTCAGCATTTCTCCTTCCTTGGACAACTTAGGGTAAGTACTGACCACTGCAGACCAGTAAAACCGCACAAGAGAAGCAATTTTGGAGATGCCCTGCCTCAGTCGTTGAGCCATCACAATTTGGCCCATGTCAAAATCGCACATTTCCTTACGCTTGCCCATTTTCCTGCTTCCAACACATCAATTTTGAGGACAAAATGTTCACTTACCGCCTAATATATTCCACCCACTGCCAGGTGCAATTCTAAGATAATCAATTTTATTCTCTTCACCTGTCATTGGTCATAATTTTATGGCTGATCGGTGTATATACTTACATATATGAACTCTTCATTATTAATCATGACATTTTTTTTTAATTCTGGAAATGCATTTTAGAAAAAGTCACAATGAACATAACGTTGGGGGGAGGGGGTATAAAGGTAACATGAATTTAATGTAAAATGATCATTTTCTCCATGCCCAAGCATATCTAAACAAATCTTTCAAAAAATTACAATGCCATGCGCTTTTCTTTATTTCCACTCATATCTCACTGGAAAAGCAATAGAAATCGGCTGATTCTTCAATTTGCAGCAAATACAGTACATACCTCACCCATGCCTTTTCAAAGGCTCTAAGTATAAGTAATTATGCAGGTACAATTGATGTCGATAGGTGATTGTAAATCATGATTTGGTACATAAGCAGCATGCAGGAGCAAAGATGGGCTGAGGATTACCAGTTTTCCAAAAAATACATGAGAATATCATTAAAAGGTTAAATTATAATGTTTCTCTCAGAAACATAGAAAAAGATATTCAACCCTCCGTTGTGCATGCCATAATTCAACTATTCAAAGAATCTGGGAGAGTTTTCAAACCCCTAATGTTCTGTGTTGATTTTTGATTTTTATTTTGGATGACTGCTTTTCATTGCAAAATTCTTTGTTTTGTTTACAACATACTCCCTTTTTAACTCGGTAGTTTTCGCCGTCTTGATCCAATAGAGATCCTTAAATCAATACTTGATTCAAAAACTGCCCATGTAACAGTACCAGGGCTTGATACTGTGTTTAATTTTCTGGCTCTCTTCCATGTCACTGCGTGAAGACAGTTAATTTACATGTGGGAATGTGGAGCCTGCAGTGATATTTACTCTTGTACTGTCTCAGTCTGCTGCTTGTGGAAAGCAGTTTACAGTTTTTTGGCACTTAGATGGTGTGAAAATCCCAGCCTAACACATAAATTTGAGGCATCTTCCATGCCGGCTGATGCTAATAATGTCACAGATATTGAATGAGACTAATCTTACTGCTCTTTGACTAAAAGGGGAACGTATGACTGTTTTGCTCATCCAGTCATCAGTATCATGTCAACTTTTTTAAAATTCATCTCTATATTAAACACCTGAGGTCATTCTTTTAGTGGAGATATCTTGCAGAATCGACACAAGAGAGGAGAGCTTCTTCAACAATCAGATGTAAGGGACGATTCAAGTGGCCAGATGCAGAGAGATTTTTGTCTTCTCTCAGCTTACGGAAGAACTAATTTCAACATGCTCTTTCAAAGTACTTATCAGTCCTGGTACATGCAGTACTTTCCCCTTATAGCCATGTTATTTGCCCTCAAGTATTCCTTGGTCAAGCCTTTTAAAGCTATTTCAGTTTGAATTTCAGGATGTTGCCAGCCCTCACAGCCAGAGTTATGGAGAGGAGAAGTTAGTGGGGGTGGTGTGTGCTAGCCCCTCAAGCAAAGACATCACACGCTCGAGCTTAAACTGTGTCATTAGAAAACTGGCTGTGGGTCCACTGCTGTGGCAAAAAATTTGGTGTCTCCTCACTGGAGGGCTTGGCAGTATGTCCACCAAACTTCTTCAGGATTCACAGAAATTTATTGTCGCTTGAGGTTGCTGCCGGTCACTGTTTGTTATTTGTATGGACAGCTGTTTCACCTCAATTGCAAGCTAAGCTGTACAGCTCAGATACCAGGCTACATAAATTTCCAGCAGGGGCTGTAAAATTTTGTGTACTGTACTGTCCTGTAACACGGACCACTGCAGTAACTGTCCTGGTCTACTAGGGGACTGGTCTGGACTACTGGTCTTCGGAGCTTGGACCACTGCAGTAACTGTCCTGCTCCACTAGACTGGCCGGACCACAAGTCCACAGTGTCTCAAGGCAGTGAAATTTTGCTTTCAGCAGCCTTGCAGAGGTACCATCTCGGAACCACTGCCTGAACAGTCCATGCAGGGAATATTGAAATTACATTGTAAATGCCTGCTTTACCCTCAGCATTACTGTTGGGCAAATCATTTATTTAGCCGCTATTTGGATAATTAAATAGCTAGGACTGTAGGTCTAATTGTTCAAAATATTTGAAGCCAGTAAAATAAGCTAGTCACAATCAATGTGGCCTGACATTATGCAGCTTGCCTCTTTTTACTGCGCTGTCAGCTGTCCGATTGGAACAGCTGTCTGATTGGAAAACATAAATGAAGGACACCACACTTTTCAGCGAAATTATCTTTATTCGCAGAAGAATTCTGAAATGCCACTCTCGCTGGAGAAAAAAAAAATCGTCCTTGAGTGGCAGTGCATAGACCTAATTATAATTATAGTTATGTAGGCTACTGAATGTAGCCCATTATATTGTTGCTGTAAGATCGTACGGGAGTGAGATAATTCTGGCGCCGGCCGAGGAAATTTCAACTGTACAATTATTAGACTCAAATACATTTTTATATTACATTTATATTTCATTTCTGATAGGCATAGTCATGGCCTCCTGTCATAAATAATTATTTCTTTTGGGTAAAAAGAAGCACCTATACTGAGGTAATCTATGCTGGAAAACATGTGATTAGAAATCATTACCGTTACTGATAATAACTTGCCAAATATTTTATAGGCTAAATAGCCTACATAAATAAATCTATTCAGAACATTATGATAAGCTAACACAATTTGAGTTATTATTTCATATTTATCGGGTTTTACCAAAAGTCAGTCTTGAAATTTGGCTACATTACGTTGATGAATTCTAATAGCCTTACTCTTTTCAGTCAGCGATTATATCAGTAGGCTAGATCATGGCACTTTTATTCTGCAGATAGACATACTAATTTTAGTTAGAAGGCGAGTAGAGTGAAATGGGCTTTAGTCTGATTTCAGCATTAAAATTTAGTTTTGATTACAAATAGTTTATCTCAGCCAATGCTGCCACTGTACTACGATCTGCTGTAAATCGGCTTTAACAATTAAAATAGGTTATAGGCTATTACAGTCAGGGGATGATTTCAGTCCCATTCCTGATGGACAGTGGCACTAGCCTTCTGCATGGGTAAATTTATCCCCCCTGACAGACTAAAAACCTTTATCCTTTGCTTTGAAGGATTGAATGGTAAAACCATGAAGTCATTTTCTAGTGTTTTCTGCAGCCAATTTACTTGTCAGAAATGGCCACTGCATTTTCAAATGAATTACACAGAGCAATAATCAAAACCCCATTTCGCGTATTACATCATAGGCTTTATCATACCTCTCTGCCTGAGTACTCTATGGCTATAGTCCTCTATTTAAAATTTAGCTTTTATGCTGCAGAAAGAAAGCACAATATTCAACTGAGATTAACAGCCGAAAGCAATGTGTGAACTGGCTGCAATTTATTGACACAACTTTCCAAACCTGCTGATCATTTTTATCGTTCTCTTGCGATTCTACAGGTGCTGGTCAACGAATTAGAATAATTTGAAATAGTGCAATAGTTACATTTTTTTAATGCATTTTTTGTGCAGAAAGCAAATCAGTTGTTCACTGCACCTGTCCTACTTGTTAGAGTAATCAAAGAACTCGCTACCTGTAACAAAATTTGCTCAGCTGAGCTTTCCAAACGGCCCATTTAGCTGTGACACTGTTGTTTCATTGAATTAGAATAATTCATAAGTCATTTCATTGAATTAGAATAAGTGCTTGAATTTTATGTTTTCTGTGAAGAGTGTTCACTGTGCAGTATAAAGTCAGGGTTGAGTAGAATTTCTAAGTTGTAAAATCAATCATGGGTAAGCAGCGCGACACCTCAACCGGAATAGTGGCTCAAATTCAACCCTTCGCCAACAAGGCTTGACCCAAACTAAAATTGCTGAGCAGCTCGGCATCAGCCAGTCTTCCATCTGCAAAGCACTCAAGAAAGACTGGAGCAAGCGCACCAACTGTTCCGGCGTCCAAAAAACATCTGCTTGCGACAACAAGCAGCTGAGAAAGATCGCAGTCAGCAACTGGTTCAAGTCCACTTCCGAGCTCAGCGACTTGTGGAGCGAGCAGACCAGCACTAACGTCTCGAGATCAACCACTTACCGTTGTCTGGGCGAACTCGGCTTCAAATCTCGCGTTCCAGCAGTAAAACCAATGCTGAACAAGAAACAAATGGAGAAACAGCTGAAGTGGGCCAAAGAACACGGCGAGTGGACTGCTGAAGACTGACTGAAAGTGGTCTTCAGTGACGAATCACGCTTTTGCATCTCCTTCGGTGACCAAGGTTCTCGTGTCTGGCATCGTGGTGGCGAAACCTACGACCACGAGGCCGTGAAAAGATCCATCAGGTTTCCCCAGAGCGTTATGGTCTGGGTATGCATGTCCGCTCGGGGTGTAGGGAAACTCTGCTTCCACAAGAAGACTGTCAATGCTGCCGTATACCAACATGTTCTGGAAACGTTCCTGATTCCGACTGTTGAGGAACAGTTTGGCGAAGAAGACCTCATATTTCAACAGGATCTTGCACCGGCTCATGCGGCAAAGTCGACCAAAGATTGGTTCGCCGAAAAACAGCTTGAAGTTTTGGCATGGCCGGCTAACTAGCCTGACCTCAATGTCATTGAAAACCTTTGGGTCATCGTCAAGCGGAAAATTTGCGGCAGAAGGCCGACTACGCTGGACCAACTGAAGCAGAACATCGCCACAGCCTGGGAAGCAATGAGCGCAGAAACTTGCGACAAGCTGGTCAAATCGATGCCGCGGAGACTTCAGGCAGTCATACAAGCCAAGGGGGCAGCCACAAAATACTGAGAAAGTGATGATTCTAATTATAATAAAAATCATTCTAATTCAGTGAAACGGTTTCTCCATTATTCTAATTCAATAAAACAACAGTGTCACAGAGAGTTCTGTGATTACTCTAACAAGTAGGACAAGCGTGGTGAACACCTGATTTGCTTTCTGCACAAAAAATGCATTAAAAAATTTTACGATTGCACTATTTCAAGTTATTCTAATTCGTTAACCAGCACCTGTAGATAGAAATAATCTGTTCTGAGCATTAATATTTTCGAGAATAAACTGATGCAATATTGGTTATTTCTTTTACTTTATATTCATCGGGTTTTATTGGGTGTCACTAGCTAGTTTATTTACTTGGGTTAGTGTTTATAGTGACAATTGTTACAACAAAGTTTATATAATATAAAAGCGAACAACCTCTTGTTTTTTATTTATTTAATTATTTATTTATTATTTTCCTCCCGGAAACAGCCACCACATTTTCAAATGAATTAACCAACATTAAGTTGTAATATAAGCTCAATTTTAATGAAATTAAAATTTTTCGGAAAGGGGGCACCGCATTTTCAAATGAATTACACAGAGCTGTAATAGAAGCTCCATTTCATGTATAATATCCTAAGGCTGTATCACAGCCCTCTGCCTGAGTATAGCCTTCTATTTGAAATTATGTTTTATGGTAGAGAAAGAAAGCACAATGATCAACTGAGATAAACAGCCGACAACAATTTATGAACAGGCTGCAATTTATTCACATTACTTTCAAATATCGGTTATTTCACTTTATATTCATCGGGTTTTGTTAGGTGTCACCAGCTGCTTGATTAATTTGCCAGATTAGTGCAGTATAGAAAAAGCGGCAAGCTGCTTATTGTTAGACTACTGGCCACAAACATTTTGAACAGTCACATTCATTTCAATTTATATTTGAAAATGGTAGGCTCGGTAAATAGTTTGGCCAACAGTTATGCTGAGGCTAAGGCTGGCATTTACCATCTAATTGCAGTATTCTGAGATTGGACTGCTCAGTCAGTGGTTCCAAGACCTTACCTCAGTGGGATGCCAGAAAAAACTGCAAATTCCACTGTCCTGAGACACTGGAAGAGTGGCCCGGACCAGTCCCCGAGTGGAGCAAGACTGTTACTGCAGTGGTCCGTGCTCCAAAGGCCAGTGGTCCGGACCAGCACCCTGGTGGAGCAGGACAGTTACTGCCGCGGTCCGTGTTAAAGGACAGTACAGTACAAAATGTTACAGCTAAATTTCTTGCCTAGTTAATCAGGACACATTTCTGTCACTTCTAGCAAATCCTATCAGCACTTAAAAGTAAACAATTGTTTCAACATTGAGTTAACCTCTAGCTTAACTGAAGTCCATGTTGAAGTGTTGTAAGTTGTGAGAAAAAGTATTCTGACGGCTCCATGTCAATCCTACAATACAAATAAGTCTATTCTTTTGAGAACTTGAAGTGCGGTTGTATAATGAGAGAAATGTATACATCATTGATAAGCGTCAAGGCTGAACAATTTGGATGCAGATAAATGTGCTGAATTTTGTATTCAGCTATTACCCTAGCTCAATGGACTAATAAGGTCAATACAGATTCTCCTTGATTTGACCACAGAGGTCTGTTTTCCACATGAAACACAAAGAGTGACTACAGCTGCAATTCATTAGCTTTATAAAAATGTAGCTTTAAAAAGTACCGGTCTAGTAATTTTGAAGTTTGGATGAAAAGTCAGGAAAATCATCTCAGCAATTAATAACTAAAAGAGAGTTATGATCAAGGCAAACGCGTGCTTTTTATTGAGATATGGTGTTTGTTTGTTTATTTCGTTTTTGCATTCAAATTAGAGGTAGCACATTAGACAGACATACATCCGACTGTTGATAGTGCACAACGCAGCACCATCATTCAATCCAGCTGACCAGGGCTGCAGTGCATTACAGGTCATATTTATGCACAAGATAATAATAATGTCTCAGCAGAAATAGCCCCTTCAACAGTTTTCATGTATGATTTTAGCAAGGAGATTTCTACATTTTGTTTTGATTATATCCTTGAAGGTGTGGAATACCCAAATTAGTTTTTAGAAGTGGCTCCTAATTCAAGAAGCCCTCTAACCCTTATCTTGCCCGAAAATTCTTTGTAGATAATTTAATGAATGTTCTTGCCTCATAACCAATCTACAACCCAAGTACAAAAAAAGTTGGGAGGAGATGGAAAATGCAAATTAAGCAAAAAGTAAAATGAACTAAAACCATAGTAAATTGAAAACAGTGCAGGGACGACATATTTACAGTTTTTCCTTTCTTCACTGAATTTTGGAAGTAAATACTCATACCAGATTTTAGGCCTGCAACACAGTCCAAAAAAGATGGGACAAGGGTGTTTAGCATTGTGTTGCAAGACCTTAACTTTTAACAGCACTCCATGTAATCACTTTGAGAACTCAGGACGCCAATATTTCCAGTATTGAAAGATTTTTTTCTCCAACTCTTCCCTGATATAGGTCCTCAGCTGCTCAGACGTCCAGGATCTTCATTTCCGTGTTTTGCGCTTCTTAACCCCTTTGCGCAGAATGCAAATATTGCCAATTTTTTTGCTGTCATGTACAAGCTTATTAAGGCTTTATAACTCAGTATGTGGGTAACAAAGACTGGAAAATCATTCCAGTGAAGCAAAACATTTGGAAATTCAATTAAAGAATTATTTAGGAATTAACTGATGCCAATGTCTATATCTGTGCAAAGGGGTTAAAGCACTACATGTTTTCAACTGAAGACAGATCATGACTGTAGGTAGGCTAGCCTAGCTGCCTCACTCTAGGCAACAACTAGGTCTTTTTCTTCTTTTGCCGAGAAAGCACAACGCCCATGATCAATTATAATTAATTTGAAAGGTCGAATAGATTGAAAAAAAGCATCTTTCAACTGTGCACAAGGGAATTTCAGAGGAGCGCAAGCCCAGAAATGATAGTCTTCACTTATAATTGTAAATGCAGTAATGAATGGTGTTTATTAACAAACATTTTGCCCAGTTGTCACAGCCCTTGTGATTACATTCAGCACAAGAGCATGTCTGCTTCCAATGCAATGCTATCTGCAAAATCAAAGATCAGGGGAACTCAGCATTGAATTTCACCTCATCCATTTTGATGAGATTTCTCGAGATTCCCTGAATCTTTTAATAATATATTCGATTGAAGAGGGTTTGTTTTGCCGTTTCATGGTGTTTTTACACCGTAGGACTATTCAATCATCCAGTTTTTCCTCAAAGTGACAAGCCTCCACCGCTTATTGCAAGAAAAAAACTGGACTATATGTGGTCATTCATTTTATGCGCAAGCATGATAGCACAACCTGTTCAATATCTGTACACCCGTGAGTTAGTATTCCAGCACTTTCTGAGTGTGACATTGCCTCTGTCCAAACTTTGTTGCAATGTTGTGCTGCCATCACATTCAGAATGAGCTTGTATTTAGAAAAACAACAATACAGTTGTTTAGGTATGACATGAAGAATTTCACCACAAAACATAATAGATGCAACTTTTTGGACTACCACTGCAAGAGCATCTGCATTGACGAGCTGTTAGTCATTGACTAACAGGCCATGGTATTGGACTATAAGTCCAGGTGAGCTGAGGTGGGTAGAGCAAAGCATGGAGAAACTGCTCACAATCCAAAGCATAACACTTTATCAATGAAGCGTATCTGGCTGCCAATGGTACAGGTTCTTTAAAATGTATTGATGGTGTGGCTGCTGAAAACAGCAAGATGAATTATGAATTGTATTGGGCTATATTTTCAGACAAATGGTTCCAAAATTTATTGTCCTGATGTTCTGAAGCATTCTGAGAAAAACAGCACATTTTTTTTGGCAAAGAAGTGGAATTTTCAACAAAGGCTGATTCAAGCACCTGACCTGAAACCAAAAGGTCATGTATATCTCTTCCTGAAGATGGAATTGAATGCAAAACATATAAAGAACTTATGATTAAGAGTTATAACACAGGTATAACACAGCCGAGTCAAATCTTCACCAATCAAATGAGCTCCTCTCCTCACCTTTAATGTGTTGAAATATGGAAGCCTCTGTCCTATATCTGCATGATGCGTTAATGTTGCATTTTACTTTGCTGCTTTAGGCATGTTTTCTGTACCGCTTACGTCTATATTAAGCATTACGAATATGAGTTAGTTGGCTAGCTAGGGCATTCGCGAATTATCACAATTAGCGAACTTGAATGGAATTTCAAAACGAAACCACGTCAGATCATTCAAAATTATGGAGTTGGAATGAAATGTGACGGTTGCTCATGGGCAAGTGAAACGACGGATAGCGCGTTCCTATTATTACACCCTGTTGCTGCTTAAAATTTTGGGATTAACATGCATGGACAACAATGCAAGATATGTTACAGATTTATTTTCAATATGTGATCTTAACTCAGTACAACATCATAGCAATCAGACGGTATTACTTTCCCCCACTAAAAACGATAAAACCTGAGTGGCGATAATAGTAGCCTAGTATTAAGCTGCTTGCACACTGGACGCAAAACAAATTTTTGGCACGACAGATTGCGTTGGACGCAGTGTCTCGTGTCCGAAAATCTGACAGGGTTTTAATATACCTCCTTGTCTGACAGTCGATTATTGTTTTTAATTTCTTCAAATCTACTGACTCTTCTAGATTTGAAACGTGAATGTTTTGATAAGAGGGCTCACTTCTTCAAGATGAGTACCGAGAATTTCAATCAATGTTTCTGTTTAAGCTCTGCTCAATAAAATGAGTCGACATTGGTGAGGGACAATATACAATGCCTCCGTGTCTGACAGCCAAAAAAAAAAGAAAAAAAGAGGACGATTAGAACACATTCATAACGAAATAAAGAATAAAAAGAAACATTTTAACGACAGAACCTCCAATGAACACTGTGATTTATTTATTTACGGGTCATCTCTTTTGGATGTTCCGTTTGTTGGTTATATATTTTTATTCTTTATTTCCTTATAAATCTGTTCTCATATCAATACTTTTACTTTTTGCTGGCTGCTGGACATGGAGTATTTTGCACTTCGTGTCGGACAGTCTTGATCGTGCATGCGATAATTTATTCACACTGTCAATGGTCATGGAATTGATTAGCTCACGCACTATTTTATCTCTGCTGTGGAAATAATGCGTGAATCTGTGTGATCCATCTGACTAATTTTCAAGAGAAAGACCGAACAAAGACTGTTGTTTATCTTCAACGGAAGAAAACAGACGAATAGGCTAAAAAGACCAAGAAAAGTCGATAGCTATCAATTTCCAAGATCAAATACAAACATGGCCAAATTTGCACGTCTAATAACTCCTGGAATACTTGGAAAAATTAGAACTTTTATGACTTTAGGACACGAAGCTATATTTAAGCCCTGTCTGACTATCACGTCTTTGCATTGACTCTGACTGTAATCAGTCGTGCGAAAAATTTGTTTCACGTCCAGTGTGCAAGCGGCTTTACTGAGCATAGAGCGCATAAATATAGAAATATTTATTTATTTATTTACTTTTGCACATCGGAAAAAAAGGAAAATACATGGTACCAAAGATTATAACTTTACAAAAGTAAGATAACAAAAGGGGGAAAAAAAACTAAAAAAAAAACTACAAAATTGTGCAGGAAAAGCCAAAAAAAACCCCATCAGGGCTTATCGAGTGGCTTTCCTAAAATGAAGCAAGCAACGAGGGGACAAACAAATAACTAAATAAATAAATACATTCAGTTAAATGAATAAAACTAACAACCGAGAAATGCAGAGAAATACATAGAAAAGTTGACCAAAGACCAAACAGAGAATTTATGTAGATGTCTTATTAAATTGATCCAATAAAAAGAATTTAGTTAAATTCTTAAATGAATAAAAGCTGGAAAAGTTTCTAATGTGATGTGGTAACTGGTTCCAGAAGACAGGACTTCTGTATCTAACTGGAAAAGGTTGTTCTAGGAAGGGATGGGTGGAGATTGTTAGCTGACCTTGTTTTGTGATTGTGAATTTGAAAGTTGAAGTTAAATACATTTTGAAAACATGGTGGAAGCAGATTGTGTATGGATTGGAAAACAAAACAACATATTAAAATCAAAAATAGGAAGAATTCTAAGGGATTTCAATAATGGAGTAGAACTAGCAAATCTATCTGAGGAAGTTATCATTTTCACAAAACATTTTTGTAGAGTGAAAATACCATTAAGGTTGCTCTTAAAAGTATTTGCCCAAACAATATTGCAATATGACAAGAAAGGATATATCAAAGTGTAATATAGACGAAGAAGGATCTTTTTAGTTACCAGATGTCTTATTCTTCTGATGATTCCAATATTCTTTCCCATCTTGATAGAAATAAATGCTGTATGATTTTTCCAACAAAAATTTTCATCGATCAGTATGCCAAGAAATTTAGTGACTGCTGTACTTTCAAGAACATTATTTGCAGTATGAACATTAAGATAAGTGTTTATTATTTGATGAGTTCTAGGTATAAACATCATGTATGAACTTTTTTGATGTTGAGTGATAGCTTATTGGCTGTAAACCAGATGTCAATTTTCAACAATTATGAATTCGTTTCTAATATTAAGTTATTCTCGTCTTTACCAGATAAAAAGATATTTGGAATCATCAGCAAACAAAATGAAAAATGCTTTTGATGAAGTCAAGACAAATCATTTATATAAATAAGAAATAATAATGGACCAAGAATTGATCCTAGGGGGACCCAACAAGAAATTGTATAGTGTGTTATTCCATGATACACATTGTTTCCTGCTTGATAGATAGCTTTCAAACCATAACAATTCAGTTCCACATAGGCCATAAAGTGAAAGTTTCTGCAATAGTATAACATGGTCAACTGTATCAAAGGCCTTTGATAAATCAACAAATACTCCAATAGTAATTTCCTTATTGTCTCGTCTTAAGTGAAGTTATCCATAAGTTGAGTGAGAGCCAATGATGTGGAATGTTTCTCTCTGAATCCATATTGATGGGGAAAAAGGACATTATTATCATTAAAATATTTGAACAAACGATTACAGACAATCCTTTCCAAAATTTTGGAAAAACAGGGTAATATGGATATTGGTCTATAACTGGAAAATATATACAGCGCCCTCCATAATTATTGACACCCCTGGTTAAGATGTGTTCAGTGAATTCAGTTTTTTTGTAAATAATATTGGACCACAATTAAAAAAAGAGGAAAATCCAACTTGTAATTCAAGTGCATTTATAAGTGGGAAAAAAATCCCAGATTAAGAAATAATTTTTTTACATCAAATCATGTGTGCCACAATTATTAGCACCCCTAATGTTAATACTTTGTACAACCCCTAATGTTTCACAAGATGGGAGAATACAGAGGGAGGGATCGTCGACCATTCCTCTTTGCACAATCTCTCTAAATCATCCAGCGACCTGGGTCTTCTCCTCTGCACTCTCCTCTTCAGCTCACTCCACAGCTTTTCAATGGGGTTGAGGTCTGGGGACTGAGATGGCCATGGGAGGAGCTTGATTCTGTGTCTGGTGAACCATTTCTGTGTAAATTTGGCCACATGTTTAGGGTCGATTATTAAATTAAACTTTTTTGGTGAATTCATCTTTTATTTTGATGCTTTGAGGGGCTTTTAGACATAATGGTGATTTGTTTTACAAGTATAGTTTAAAGACCATTAAAGTTAGGGGGGCAGCTAGGGGGGCAAGGCTCGACAGTGGGGGGGCAGTTCCCCCCTTCGCCCCGCCCCTGGGACAGTGCTGTCAATGTGGTGATGGAGAAGGTAATCCATAGATTGCAGCATGCAAAATTGGTACATTTTGTCACTGCTAAGATAGAGGCCCACAACTTTCATGGCCTCTGACATGGCAGATGACAGAACAGCTGGGTTTGCCAGATTATGAGGTTTCCTTTATGGGAATGATGTGTAACACGAAAAGACTGCACGGACATGGAGTGAGATTCATATTTTATAATATTGTCCATTGGGTGGTTACATTGAATACATTTGTTTGCGTCATTTTATGGTAGATCAGAGGCACTACATATGTCCAAGTGCCGCAGCTCAATTACAGTAATGTCAACATGGCGGTTGAACAGTGCTCATGAGCAGTTGGAGTCACTGGTGCGCAAATCAACCACCAAAGTACAGTTTTGAACAAGTTTGGTCAGGAGAGCTTTCCATACTTCGCCACACCTCAAATGAGATTGCTCCTCTATGAGAGTGGAACTGCTGCATTATCTTGGATGCAGTTTTTTTTTTTTTTTGCAGTCATCGGGTAAAATCTGTTGTTTTAAAATAAAAATTGACATGCGATTTTCAGGGTTGGTCATTCAAGAAGACTGGTTCTAAGTGATGGAACTTGACCCCGCGTCCAGAATGGAGTCATGCAATGTATTCATATGATGGATTCCCATGGTAAATGATTTCTATGTTTGCTAGTCAGACACTTTTAGGGAAGAAACTTGCTCACTGCACTCCCTAATTGAAGCAATGATTACTAAAACCCCACAAGTCAAGTCAAGTCAAGTGTGACTTATGGGGTTTTAGTAAAAGGTGCTTCAATTACTTTCCATACCTGCTGAACTTTATGTTTGTGCCCATAATTCAAGGTTTTTTGGTATGTCTGTCCAGGAAAAAACATTTTCATCGAAGTGAATTTGATCATGAGTCTCGTAGATTAAACAGTTGTTTGTGGGAAGACAGTGTTATTTAGGTCTTGTTTTGATGTCAAGCGTAGCAGCTGGATTGAGAATTTGTGACCCTTAACTCATAATCTGAAGTAAAAGGAGCTGTTATTGTTCGCGCTCATGGCTGGGTCATCTTCAGCAGTGGTTGTGTTCTCCTTCATGGCTTGTTCATCTTCAGTGGTGCCTGCATTCTTGTTCCCAGCTGTCAAGTTATTTTTGCGCTGACTCGCTTGAACTGCACGACATCGCCATGTTGCAGGTATTATTGTTCTATGTAACTTCTGGCTGCTGCCTCAATGCTGCTCCACCTTTGCCTTGTGACTCCTCCCCCTCCTCAGCCCATGTCTGCTCCCATTGGCTGTCGCCCCTTGTCTGGCATGGACTGTGTCTTTGAACAGTTCACTCATTACGATTTTGCGCTGATTTGCCTTGATCTGTGGGATTTATTCAACAATCTCCAAAAAGTGTGGGTGAGAGGAAAATGCAGTCTACTCTCCCACTGTGTGAACTCAGCATGAGAATAATAAATTGCAAAAGTCACAAAATGTCCCGCATTTCAAATGCTACTTTCAGAAAAGGCAGCTGTCAATCTGGAAACTGTAGTTTACATTCCCTTCAACAGACTGTTGGATCTATTTCTTTGAAATCACCTGTCTTGATGGTGACACTATTAAATCCCAAAATATTAAATACGAACAGGTTTCCAGTTAAGTAAAGATGATGAAAAAATCAGAGATGGCCGGTAGCTCTTAATAATAAACGTGGGGATAAAAGATTCGATAGGTGCTCTTGGAAGACAGGAAAAAATAAGTATTTGAAAGCCCAGATGAAGACCCATTGTGGTTGAAACACGTTGACTTTTGTAATGTTCTAGCCACTGCAATAAAAGTTTTTTAATCCAATTTTTCCTTCCTTTTTTCACAGGAGTGCCTGGATCGCCTTCTCAGTTTCAAATAAGTTAGATGATTTAAAGAAATGTTTTTGTAAAAAAAAAAATTCCACTTTATGATTTACATCAAGCACAGTAGTGGACACATATAGATATTCGTTCCCTCTCTGAGGTCAACTCCACATGTAAATAGGGTCTTCCTGTTTTAGTTTTCCGACAAAAAGAAAAAATACTGTCCACATGAAGAGGCACGAGTCTTATTACAACACAATCAAAAGCACGCCAAATGAACATTTAGGACTATCACGAGCCTTAAAAACTCACTATAAGGTGCATACACTCTAGGGCTGGATTTACACTGCAGATCTTGTTGCCCGGATCGCATGTGGATCGAATTTTGAGGCCCATATTTGATTTGTTCAACTGCTTGTTTACATCTTGTTTTGAAATGAATGATATCTGGGGCCTACTGCACAAAAGTCAGATCCTGAGATCCTGGGTCAATGCCAGAGTGAGGATTGCTATATCCCAAACAGCACATCACTGCCTTAACTGATTGCACAAAGTTAACAGCGGGTTGAGGAGGACAGGATAAGTGAAGACTGGTGCCGCTAATCCTGCTGAGTGCGAGCACACGGCTACCTAACATAGGCCTTGAGATCGATCACAGAATCGTTGATCATCACCATGGACACTAAGTAATGGCAGCAGAGGCATGTGCCAGCTACACTCAAAGGCCGCGTTTCGACAGAGGTACGATGCGATCTCTGAAATGCCTCTGCTTCCCTCAGTTTCTGTCTGAATGGTGCCAGATGTTTGAGAGAAGTATTAGGGCGCCAGTATACTCGCTGCATGGTGAAACGTACGCGTTCACGGTGAGCTGTGCCTGCATATTTACTAGCTGTAGCAACGGTCGTTCGCCAACGCAGTCAAAGCACAGATACTGGTAGTCTCCGCTAGGAGCAGACCGCAGTATTCGGATACAGAGGTCACGAAAGCGAAGAGGGCGGTTCACTGTTCTCGTTCATGGTCTCTTCGGGCCTACTTCGCACGAGCACCTCTAGTCATCATGTCATTATTGCACCTCGCGCACGCGTTAAGTTACCTTGCGTCGATGTGAGCAGACTACGCGCCAAACGATCACTAAATATGCATAGCAGCCATGATGAGTACGCAAATTCGTCTCTGCAGCAAGTATATTTCGGCCCTTAAAGTGAGCTAAACTCAAGTGAAAGCAAACTCGGGAGGCGTTTCAGCACCGTCGAAAAGGAGTAGCTAATGCACTTCAGCATTACCGTGAACGAGATAAGCCGTGCCTGCCAGACATCGAAAAATCAAGTGAGTTTATAACTTATAGAGGTTGCATGTGAAATGCACACGATGACTGTGAAGGCAAATTTTATTTTGACAAAGTTGTAGAAACATATTTGTATCCCGTACTCTTATGGTCCCAATTTGTTATCAGACAGCAAGGGATGAAAGACAAAATTGTAAAACTTTTAACAGATTTAATAAAACAAAAACTGACAAAGATTGAAATATAAAAGGAAAAAAAACGAGATAGATACAGTCCCTTTGTGATTGAGATGGGGTTGCTATGGTGCGATGTCCTGGGACAGGAAAATGCTCCAACACAGGCAAATATCCACAAAAAGATCTTCACAGGTCTTGAAAAGAGTGACAGGTCTGGATTAATGTATCCCTCTCCTTGCAATTTCTCCTACTACTTTACTCTCTCAATTTTCCAATCTTTTGCAGCCCCCTCCCACCTTCCAGACTTTTTTCAATTCTCTGGGACTTCCCCTCTCAGACATGCACAGGACATGCCCAAAACCTAGCTCCAGACTTGCTTAACAAAAAAAAAAGTCAATACAGCCCTCTAGTGGCTTTTTTTTTCCACTTTACAGTACACACAGCACGCTTTTGCTACCAACCTTTTTTTGTCCTATACAAACTGAATTGATTGTCTGACATAGAATATGTGTGATGGTCCTGTCCTGCAGGCCCTCCCCCCTTCTGCTGTCTGCACCTCCACCTCAACAAGCCACAGCTGCTGCTCGTTGAGGTGGAGGTGCTGTTAAGAGTATAAAAGAGCTGCACTCCAAACAGGGAGTGCAGCTGCATTCTGTTTTTATTCTGTCTGTTTTGGGGCCCTATTAGTTGCCGCTGTTCTCCTCTCTATTTTTTAACTTTAAATAAATATTTTTTCATAACTTTACTCAGCCTCTGCATTTGGGTCCCTTCCTTTGGTGTTGGGTACATGGTCCCAGTGCCCACCAGCTTATTGCCTTCTGCCGGAGGGACCAAACCATGACAATATGTTTTCAGATTAGTTGAGTTTACTTTCAGCCTTTAATCACCTCTGATCAAAATGTGAAATGTTAACGTCAGAAAATTACATCAAGTAGCCTCCTGAAAATGCTTAATTCCAGTTTTGCAAAGCTAGTGACATTGCACTCGTGTCCAGCACTCAGGCAGGGACTCTTATGGAGCTTGAACGGTCTCAAAATTGATAAATGCACAGATTCAATTCACAAATGTATTTGGGGATTTTTTTTATATGAATCACTCAAAACACAAATACATTTTCAATGCACACACAAATATGTTTCATACACAAATACATTTTCACAGCACACACAAATATGTTTCATTCCATATATGTTAAAAAAAAATCCACATATAAAAAATAAGATCCATAAGCACATTTTCGATGCACACGCAAATAAAAAATAAAAAAAACACACAAATATATGCATGTAAAAGGATTTGTAGTCTTCATCAAATACGTATGTGGAGCTTGTTACATTCATATATGAACTGTTGGATCTGCATTTACAAAGTGCTTTTAATTTATAAACTTCGCTGCATTTGTGTGTGAGACTTTTGAAACTCCTCTGACGTGACTCCAATCCACAAATGTATTATTTCTAAGAGGAATCGTCTGTAGCCAATCAGATGTCTCACTCCTTTACAGCCAATCACGAGGGGTGTTTTATGACGTCATTAAAATGCGCAAAGGCGGCCAGAGGCTGGAGGTTTTTAGGGAATGTGCACCTGTGATATCACCTTTAACATACAGGCTGTATCACACCTGGGTAAATTATTTATCAGTGGCAGCAACCATCGCCAACAGCAGCAGGACTTACAGCCTTCAAAGGGTGCAGCCAATGCTTTGAGATGCATCCAGTAACTGAACTGTAGTCATTATGGCCATGGGTCGTTACTGTGAAGCTCCTATGTGTTTGTTGAATGAAAAGAAGCAGAAAAAATAGTGCCACGGGCCCTGTAGCTCACCTGACCACTCAAGGGAAATGCCTTGAACAAATTTTTTGTCCTAATGGGTGGGAAGATACTTGTCAAGTTTCAGCTTCATTGGTCAAGTGGTTTTAGAGAAGAAGAGTTTTAAAGGTTTCAGTGTAACTTAGAGGGGTCGTACAAAGTTGAAGGTTAAAGCAAGGTCAAAATTCAAAATACGGAAAAACTCATATCATATCTGATGTACCTTGCTACTTACTACCTACGTAGCAAATTTCAGCTGAATATGTGCAATAATAGCTTTCAGATGGCCAATTATGTGATTTTCAAATCGGATCAGAACGCCTTGAACAAAACTTGGTGTCCGCATAGGCAGGAAGGTACCCGTCAAGTTTCACCTTCATTGGCCATGTAGTTTCGGAGAAGATGATTTTGAAAGATTTCAATGTAACTCACTGGGGTTGTATAAAGTTGAAGGTGAAAGCAAGGTCAAAATTCGAAATACGGAAAATGCCGTATGATATGTGATGTATCTTGCCACGTACTGACTACATAGCAAATTTCAGCTGAATATGTGCTTAAGTAGCTTTCAGATGGCCAATTATGTAATTTTTCAATATGGCCGCCGTGGTGGCCATGTTTGAAATCGGATCGGAACGCCTTGAACAAATTTTGGTGTCCTCATAAGTAGGAAGGTACCTGTCAAGTTTCAGCTTCATAGGTCCAGCGGTTTCGGAGGAGAAGATGTTTACGGACGACGACGAACGACGACGACGAACGACGGTCAAACAGGCCATGACATAAGCTCATCTGACTTCATCGTCAGGTGAGCTAATAAAAACTTCAGAAATATCCCTGGATGAGACACTTGTACGCCCAATGACAGTATATGTGTATGCGTACGTACGGTGCTAAATTGTAGCTAGCTCATGGTAAACGATAAAAATGATCTCAGTCACATACCGGAAGTGAGTGGGTTTCAGATACAATAAGATATTTTTCAGAAAGCGCTACATCTGGGCATTTTTTTTGTATTGGCGATACCCTCTATTCCCACCGTTCTATGTGAAAAACGTCATCAGTACGCAAATTGCTCCAATCTGCATGTTGACACATTTGAATGAGACCTGGATCCGATCTGACGGATCCAATCGAGGACGGAATCCAATGTGTATTTTTTATGTTTACACAGCCATGTGACAGACCAGATACTGGCAGCATTTGAGCAAAAGATCCGATTCGTGTCTAACCAGCAGTGTAAATCTAGCCTATATGTCACAAGCCAAAAACTCAGGTTACCTTGTTCATTCATGAACGGCAAAAACTGAGTATCTAGAAATCTCCACCATAGAAAGTGTATTCAAAAAGGTCCATTTTCAGTGACTGAAAACACAGTGTCTGTGTGGATAAAAGGCTGAATAGTGCAGAAAATGCTACATTTTCAAAACTACATGTGTATGTGTAGACAGCGCCGAAAATATTCAAGTCAAAAATGTAAAATATACAACCTTTGCAATTGGGACAATAGTGAGGCAGGTGAGAAAATGTGTCAGGCAGTCAGCAATGTTGTTCATCAGTTAGTATAATTAGTGAATACAGAATAGTTTTCCTAATTGATGTTATATTTTCATCTTGGGAGCACCCAGTAAAAAACAACCTAACTTTATATTTGAATTTAGCTCCCTGAAATCATTGAAAAATTTCTTAATTGAGGAAAATGATTTAAAACAAGAGAAGAGCCATCAGTTGAAGGGATGTTTTCTGCCTCCTCAGTGGTCAGCTCAGCTGCCCCACAGCTTTCACCAGTTTCACAGGCCTTCCAAAAAGGACTTGCTCATTATTGCTGTGTTGGTATTGGTGAAGACAATCAACATTGCATGATAGGATCCTACCAGTGTCAAAGAAGAAGATTTCATCAGAGGATGTATGACACTTTGATGGCTACCAATTAACAATGTCAAATAAAACAATTCTAGCTTCCTCTGGATTAGTTTAGATTGTGGAGCTCAAATTAAAATGAGCAAAACTGACTGGCCAATCAGATAGCGCTGATAAGCTGTCCTGACTGGAGCAACACATTTAAATGATAAAAATGCTGGTTGGAGAAACTCCTACTTAATCATCCTGATCAATTGTCAACTGTTGAAGCAGTCTTCCAGTCAATAATTTTAGTTTTTATTTTTTCAAACAATTTTTTTTTTTGTGGAATAATGATTTTAAGACAACAGCTGATGAAATAACCAGAAAAAAATTGAATTGAATTTAATATTTTCCTAAAGTGCATTATTTTGAATATATTGATGACAGGTGACCAATCAAGAGAATTTTTTCTAATGAAGCTCACCTGGGGTTTTTAATTGACAGCCAGCGCATTTTGCCTCTCAATGAGAGGGTATATTAGCTGATGCAGCTAAGCTTTGCTTGAATAGTCAGAGCACATTTTGTGTTGTAACAATGGCGTGGTGGCTTTTGTTGGGATTTTTGTGCACAGTGATGCTTGGAGGTAATTGAGTTTTAACTTTTATATAGTTTCATAATTCAGTATGTAATTTTATTGACCAGCCTGCTTGTAAATGTGTTGTGTGTGAGTATCGATATTTGTGATTTTTTTTTTTCCCTTTCTTTTGAAGACCATCCGTGCCATGCTATGTATCTGAAGGAGAACTCTAACGCTGCCCTGGGTTCTGCTAATGACATGGACCTGAACAATCAACCAGTCGACAAGGAGGCGGGCGTCGCCGAGGACGAGCCCGACAAGGAGGCGGGCGTCGCCGAGGACGAGCCCGACAAGGAGGCGGGCGTCGCCGAGGACGAGCCCGACAAGGAGGCGGGCGTCGCCGAGGACGAGCCCGACAAGGAGGCGGGCGTCGCCGAGGACGAGCCCGACAAGGAGGCGGGCGTCGCCGAGGACGAGCCCGACAAGGAGGCGGGCGTCGCCGAGGACGAGCCCGACAAGGAGGCGGGCGTCGCCGAGGACGAGCCCGACAAGGAGGCGGGCGTCGCCGAGGACGAGCCCGACAAGGAGGCGGGCGTCGCCGAGGACGAGCCCGACAAGGAGGCGGGCGTCGCCGAGGACGAGCCCGACAAGGAGGCGGGCGTCGCCGAGGACGAGCCCGACAAGGAGGCGGGCGTCGCCGAGGACGAGCCCGACAAGGAGGCGGGCGTCGCCGAGGACGAGCCCGACAAGGAGGCGGGCGTCGCCGAGGACGAGCCCGACAAGGAGGCGGGCGTCGCCGAGGACGAGCCCGACAAGGAGGCGGGCGTCGCCGAGGACGAGCCCGACAAGGAGGCGGGCGTCGCCGAGGACGAGCCCGACAAGGAGGCGGGCGTCGCCGAGGACGAGCCCGACAAGGAGGCGGGCGTCGCCGAGGACGAGCCCGACAAGGAGGCGGGCGTCGCCGAGGACGAGCCCGACAAGGAGGCGGGCGTCGCCGAGGACGAGCCCGACAAGGAGGCGGGCGTCGCCGAGGACGAGCCCGACAAGGAGGCGGGCGTCGCCGAGGACGAGCCCGACAAGGAGGCGGGCGTCGCCGAGGACGAGCCCGACAAGGAGCTTGAACAGTGAAACTCCAGCTTCGGAATGATCAGCACTAATTCAGTGGTAATGGGTCCAATATGGCCTCAATGCATCCTAAATGAAGTGCTTTGGCTATGACTGCTGTGCTCTTAATAAATGCTTTTAAAATTGGGATTTCTGTCCCTGTGGTCTGAAACCTGGTCCAGACTGATGGTTAAGGGTATTTAATTAGTTGATTTGTCTCAATTAGCCAAACCATTTATGAAATCTGACGTTTCACGCGCATTTCTTTTAAATTATGAAACTACGAAGACTAGTCTTGTCTCCCTTTAAAACATTTTCCTTTGAGCAAATCATTGCGAAAATCTATTTGTGCATGCAATCAATTGGTCAAGGTAATTGATAGGAATAAAAACCTGCATACACACTGGCCCTCCAGGACTGATTGCCCACCCCTGCTCTACTGTCAAGCACATGGTGACAATTTCTGGCATCAACTCAGGATCTTGCTAGCATAGTCCAGATTTTAACTCTGGCTAATGGCAGGCTTTGCTGGAACTTGCTGCAGTTTGTATGACATGCATCAGAACCAGTGGTTCACTTTCATAGCTGTACTTTAGGCAAGGTAGGCTTGTGTCACAGGAGCATTAGTAAATGAGTGCACCGCCTATTGGCGAATGTCGTATTGCTGCGCAATGCCAGTCCCTTGCCTGTATATGCATATTCTAAAGTAGGTCAGTGACGTGAAGAGGGTACATGAGACACCTTCTCCCTAAGATTCATCCACACACCAACTTTGTTTCTAGGTCATATGGTATTGAAGTTAAGGAGCGGACACTAATGTGGGCGGACGGAGTGCAATCCTATAGTCCCTTCAGTTTCCAGTAGGAGACTAAGCCCAGAGAAATTTAGCTATTCTGCTTGATCTCAACTGTATGGTGGGTATGTACCAAGATGCCATGCTGCTTTGTACAGCACCTGACTTGAGCTCATTTCCAGATTGTAATGGCCCTGAGAAATTGGTTATCACCCTTTCAGTTTGCTTTCACTTGACTAAGCTGATCAGCATCTCCATGCACCTGTATCCTCGTCTCAATGGGCCACATTCAATACTTGATTCACAACTTAAAAGGACAGGAACAGTGCCTTTTGGAATTTATCCAATGACTGCAGGATGGTGTTATAACAGCACATTCTTTAAAATGAGCTGTAGTCTGTGTGGTTTTTATTTTTTGCTGGTCATAGTTGGAGGAATTTATGAATGTTGTCCCTTTTGTATGCTAGCATTTTGAGTGGATACTACCTTAAGGGTGTACTAGCCCATCTGTTAGTGAAGCGGCACCTATCACGGACAGTAGTCATTATCCCAAGAAATGGCTTTCATAAAGGGTGAATGCAGTACTTTGACGGCAACAGTTGCATAATCAACTGTGCACGCCACCAGGTGGTGATAAAATGTTAAGTTTGGCCCCACCTGTTTGTGCACATGCACTACACCAGCTTTTTCTCGCCCCTAGTCGAAGTACATGCCAGTGTGGTGCAGCTGTAAAAGTTCTAGAGCACTGATTGCGCACAGAGCATAAGGAGTGCAAACTAGTGGTGATGTATTGGAGAACCCCCCCCCTATATGTTGTGCAAAGACGATCCTAGGCTCAATCACTCTTTCCACTGAACATCTCCCGTGACACTTTTGGAGTAAGTCAGTGACCACTTTGCACCAGCCTACATAAAATGACATGACATAAGAACAAATGACATAAAAATACTGGCTTTGCAGTAAGGAGCTGGTTTTATTTTGCAGCCTCATTGCAGTGATATTCACATAACACTGAAGCTTAACAGCGACCCTCTGGATTCAAACATTCCTGTTTTTGATATCTAGCTAAATGCATCATAAGCTGTTCTCGTTTTACTATGATCAAAACTAACCGAAGGGTAAAATGCTCCAAGAAATCACATGGGAGTGAGTCACTTTTGACCAGCGATTAATGAGCGCACTGAACCATTGCCTTGGTTTACATTCCATCTATTACAAATTTAACTGAACTTTAACTTTGCATGTTAAAACGTCACCGGGGGACACTGAATTTACCTGAAGAAAGTTGGGTGGCGAAGTGGCTTCACTCTGCCGCGCAGCACAGAGACTCCAACATTGTGTCCATGCCAACTGACACACGCCAGCGCAGAGCAGGAGGCTTGTCACGCAGACTCCGCGCCGCTGGACCGCAGCTATTTGAGGAGCCGATTATTAAATTTACATTTTTTTTTTTGTTGAATTCATCTATTTCGATGCTTTGAGGGGCTTTTCGACATAATGGTGATTTGTTTTACAAGTATAGTTTAAAGAACAATAAAGTTGGGGGGGCAGCTCAGGGGGCAAGGCTCAACAGTGGGGGGGAGGCAGTTGCCCCCCTCTGCGCCCCCGTAGATCCACCCCTGATTGGTAGAAGCCATTTAATTCCCTTAAAAATGGCCACTGTACTGTTCTAGGATTAGGAAAGGGCACCAGCATTGCTTTGAAAGCTGCTTTTCAGAGGAGCCTTCAGTGGCTCGGCTGTGTTGTTGCGCTGATTGCCTGACAGGCCGTGTAGTCTCTTTTTGCCAACTGTGGCTGCCACAGGACCCAAGATATATATTCATTCCTTAATTGTTTACACATAATATTTATCAACTGCCGCATTTTTAAAAAACATGCCTGAGTATTGAAACGCATACCATTTTCTTAGATGCTCTTATTAATGGGCAATTTAGACTCTCCAGTTAGCCGAACATACATGTCTTTGGACTGTGGGAGGGAATTGATAGGAAACCCACATGAACATGGGGAAAACATGCATGCTCCACACAGAAAAGCTCCACGCCAGATTCTAATCCATAGGCTTCTTACAGAGAGGCGACAGCGTTACCCAGTGTTTATTGTACAGCTGAGCACCAAGAGTTAACAGAACTTACGCAGAATAAGCTGACAGCATGATCAAGAATGTGTTCGCAGTGGCAAAGTGACTGCTTTTCAACGTTTTTCAGTGTCAGTTTTTTATTAGACACGGTTACAGCCGCATATATGATCAGGGATCAAATGGTCAAAAGGTAAATGCTGGTACTTTGCATCATTAATAATCATAATGATTATTAATGATGCAAATACGCTTCTACATATTTCTACAGGCTCTACACTTAAACTCATTTTCATGGACTACTGTTCATGAACTAAACCATAGTATGTTTTTTTTTACTCACATTGGCTGATAATGACCAGAAAACACAAAATCCGCAAAAAATGTTTTTTTGCAGATTTGTATTCCATCTATGTTTTTAGGATTTTCTTTCACACCGGCTGCGATTTATATGTATGGTTCAGTTTGGTTCAAAAGCAGGCTTTTTTAGATCGCAAATTTGATGCAATACCGCTTATTTCAAACCTTGCAGTGTATGTAAAATATGTTGATGTTCAAGAATAATGCTAGGTAAGGGAACAAAGCTTGTGAAGACTACTTAAGGAGTATTGTACACCTATCGCTGCTGGTGGGTCTACCTAAGTAACAGAAGGCAGCAGGTTAACCAGGTTACCTGGGCAGAAGTCACAGCCCAGGACGGGGGAGAAAGGGAGAAGTGTGACTAAATTCCCCGCTCGTCATTCGCCCACTCATTTAGTGTAATCAGGTAATATTCATCGACATATGCCTCAGGAGCATGTATACCTTTGAGTACACATTTTCACTTCATTCCATGTAAAAAAAAAACAAAAAACAAATAACAAGCAGTTTAGTGCATCTCATTTTCAATGGTTCTCTATGGCAGATGCCCAATGCTTGCACGACATCCGCATCACAAAACGATTATTCACATTTTTCGTGATGTTATCTGGGTGGGTCCCCATTGCTGATTACAGCAGGGGAACGTAAATATGCCACATAACTCTCACGCATTTGGCATCAGTTTAACAGGTATGCATTATTAATGAGAACTGGCCTCACATAATAATGTTGAGAGTTTAATGGTAATTTAAATGAATGATTGAAAACAGGTCATGACCAATCATTATTTTTAGTGACGGGTTTCAGACTATTTTTAAGGGATAGGATTTTCAGTTTCCAGCTAAATTGTTTTAATATTGAAATATACTCTTCCAAAAAAGAAACTATACATTGTTTTTAGCATCAATTTATTATACATGAAATGTTTTGACAAATGTGGAAAACATATTGAAAAGATAGTGTAATCTAGAATTCAATATTTGTATAGTTTCTTTTTTGGAAGAGTATATTTCAATGTTTTCCACATTTGTCAAAACCTGCACTGTTTCCATCCATCCATTTTCTATACCTGCTTATTCCTCACTACAGTCACGGGGCGAGCTGGAGCCTATCCCAGCTGACCACGGGCAAAGGCAGGGACCCACCCTGAACAGCTTGCCAATCCATCACAGGGCGCACGCTCGTACCTATGGGCAATTTGGTGTATCCAATTAGGCTGATATGCATGTCTTTGGACTGTGGGCGAAAAACCCACGCGAACAGGGGGAGAACATGCAAACTCCACACAGAAATGCCCCAGGCCGGATTCGAACCCACTTGCTGTGAGCCAGCAATGCTGACCACTGTGCCGCCCACCTGCATTGTTTCCAACCGCTGAATAAAGAAAAGCGCCAGAAGTCCGGAGTCGTGATCTGTATGCGTTATAAATGAAAACTGGCCACACCTGATAATGTTGAGAGTTTTCAGATTTTCTGTGATGGTAATTTAAATGAGTGATTGAAAACAGGTCGTGACCACTGATCTTTATATAATACCTGGATTGCTGACGTGATAGAGAACTGCGTTGGGAGGTTGAAGCAAGCGGAAGTGGTCGAGTGGCCATCTTACTATGCCTGGTAGTAAGCAACCGTTATATAGTATTCTATGGCAGAGAAACGCTGTTGTGCAGCCTTGCAGTGCGGAGCAACATTTTTGGGGGGATGTGGCGAGGCAATATACTTGCTGTAGTGACGACGGATACGCATGAATGAATTTCAACCAATATGTTGCTTATTATAATCCACTGGCGATCTACCTTAACAGCAGATAATATGTCACTGTTTGCGCAGCTAACGATTATTATTGGAACAATTCAAATTAAAGTTCACTAACCTGATCCATTTGGTCAGCCTAAAGCTACCTAGATTACCGAACTGAAGTTAACCAGATCAATCAATGTAACATGGCATAAATTAGATAATCCAGTAAAACTGCTGTGTAACGCTGTCTATAATATACTGAGTACAAATGAAAATGCACCACTTGAAAAAAGTCAATATTTAAGTTCAAATGAACTTCAATATAATTTTTATACAACAACAACACTACAGTGACGGCACCCGACATGCCAGGTGCAAGAAATGCGAGAATTTCAAGTTAACTGTAACGCTAGGCAATTTTTTGCAAAAACGCAACATCTTGCACGCACACCACGGGAAAAATGAATTTCACTCTGAATTTGTGCACACATTGCCTTTAAAAGTATGTGAATCCCAATAAAATTTCACTTCTTCACTGACACTTGTGAAACGTTGACACTATGCCGCGACTTACAGCCCCTGAACGGGTACGTGCCATAGGCATGCTTCAAGTTGGCGCCAGCACCAGGGAAATTGCCAGACGACTACACTGCGAACACACAACGATCGCAAGACTCCATCAAAGGTTTCTGCAAAGGGGGAGCACTCGGGACCGTTCTCGACCGGGTCAACAACGCGTGACAACGGAACGTCAGGACCGTCAGATCATACGGGATCATGTCCGAGACCGAACACTACCAGCGACAAGAACGGCTGCTCAAGTCCAAGGACAACGTGGATTCATTCACCCCAACACCGTACGGAACCGTCCGCGAGCTGCAGGCCTGCGTGCTCGACGTCCTTATTTCGGCCCCATATTGACGGATCGTCACCGAAACCAGCGTCTACAGTGGGCAAACAGGCGCCAGAATTGGCGACTACGACAATGGCACGGTGTCATCTCTTCTGACGAGTCACAATTTCACTTAAGGAACGCAGATGGCCGTATACGTGCTTGGCGGAGACGTGGTGAACGTTATAACGCCGATTGTGTCGTTCAAACAGACCGTTGGGGAGGTGGCAGCGTTATGGTGTGGGGTGGAATAAGCTACCGTCACAGAACCCCTCTCCATATCTGCAGAGGAAGGGTGAACGGCGTCTACTACCGGGACCAGGTGCTGCAGAGCCATGTTGTGCCATTCTTCAACCAACACCACGATGTCCACACATTCCAACAGGACAACGCTAGGGCACACACTGCAAGGGTGTCCATGCAGTACCTTGCACAGCAGAACATCCCCGTGCTTCAGTGGCCAGCTCTGTCACCCGACCTCTCCCCTATCGAGCACTTATGGGATGAAATTGGACGACGTTGCCCTTGTTCAGGAGTGGAATGCTATCCCTCAGAACACTATCCAGAGACTGATCAACTCCATGCGACGACGATGCACCGCATGTGCCAATGCAAATGGCGGTCACACCCATTATTGACTCTCCTGTTTGACCCCTACACCAGTTAAACCTCTCGCGCGCATTAACATTATCGTGAATGAAATTGAATGATGTTTACATGTCTTCTTAAATCATTCATTATCTCAAATGCATCATACGTATTTACTTCACATATCAATCCGTGGAGCTATTCCAGATTTCGTGAGTGGTGCGTTTTCATTTGTACTCAGTATATTAACCAGACTAACCAGGCAACAAAAACAGGTGTTGACTGGTCTAATCATTAAGGCAAATTTATGCCAGCACTAAAAAAGGTTAATGTTCCTTTGACACTCAATCACCGTTGACAGACAAATTTAATTCTGCCAGGTTATAATGAGGATGAAACGTAAGAGCTACTTAAACAGATAATGTGATTCACACTCGACAATGAATGGCAGGCAGTTTTACATACATCTACACAACGCACAACTCACTTCACTTCTCATGTGAACGCTGATTTAGCAACCTTGATTAGTATACATTGCGTTCTCTTCAGCGAACCCACTTTCGCTTCATAGGAGTATTAGCCTAGAGCAGTGGTTCTCAAGTTCGGTCCTGGCGCCCCCCCTGTGTATGCTGGTTTTTGTTCCAACTACAATTGCAATTCTAGGATTTTAAAAAGCTGTTACTTTGTCTAAATTAGCTGCATTCCATGTTTTGAGCAGTTATTTACCATCTTAAGTCACATTTGGATGGACATATCCATTCTGCTATGAAAAATAAAAACCCTTGAACATATTGGGGTCTATTCTCCCATAAGCGCGTAAGTCCTTTTTTACGCAATTTGAGTTAAGCGCTTTTGAGTTACGCTTATTCTCCCCTACTCGCTTCGATCACGCACACAACGCTTAACCTCAGAATGTAAGCGGCCTTATGAAAGAGGTGTGACTGATCCAAAAGAGAGGCAGAGTCTGCACAAAGCTCATTGATTATGGCGATCAGGAAAACATGGAACATGGATTTTCAGATTAACCATGAAAATGCAGTTGTGGTCCATGGAAAACGCAAACCAGACTTTAAATTTGAATATTGTGGGCCTGCTGATAAAACCTTGTATCTCCAAACTGATAAGAAACAAAAACTCGTAGGTCCACTATTCTTACAAGCAGAATTAAACATTTTTTAAATTTTTAATTATATTTATCAATTTATATTATTTTATTGTTATTTTTTAATTATATATATATATTCCTGTGAAGTTTATCATTTTGAAGATACAAGATTTTTCTCAGCAGGCCGACGATATGCCGATGTAGTAGTAGGCCTATGTAGGCTATGTCTGTGCCAATTACAAGAAGTAATGCAGGCATCTCTTTTTTTTTTTCTTATTCTAGCCATCATGGCATTAGAGCTATGCAAACAAACAAATTGCCGCGATAATTAAATAATAAATAAAGAATTTAGCGCTTCAACCAGCTTAATCAGAGCATTGAAAATGTGCCCCTCCTACAACAGCCTGTTTGTTCCATGAAAGACAGGAAAGAAGCGGCAGTATGTTTTTGATTCACTGACAATGATAAATACATGTCTGTCGCAGCAGAAACCTCGGCTCTGCGCTGAACAGGACAATAAATACTACACATTGCTTCAATGGTGCTCGTTTGTTAACAAAATTATGTGGGGAAACCTCTTTGTACTAGAGGGAATTCCTTGTGCGATTCGTGTGTGCTGGAGCTGTAATCGATCAGGAAAATACGCATGCGGCTCCGCTCCAAGAGCCGGGTGAAAATCGCGTGGATACACTTCATATAAAGACAATTATGTGCGATTTTTGACGTACCCGTGTCTGCACCGGCGCCAGACTTCAGCCGTATAAATGGAAACATAGCTTAATGCTGTGCCGACGTCTACGGTCTCTATATATATTCTTATTAGTGGAAGGGGTTCTGATTGCAACGTGAGTACAATCAATGGCTCCCACAACACTGGAGAACCTGGCGACCCGGTAGAACCCCCTTAACTCCCCCCGTCTTTCAGCTGGTGTTACGGGGAATTTTAAAGTGGCTGACGTGGTGCAGTATAGCGTCAACTGTGTCAGACACCTTGATACAGACGCCGTGAAATGTGCATGACATCACTAGCCACTTTCTGGAACGACCCACGCCAGGACCGACAGAGCAGTTGTGACCTTGGTGACCACCGGTATGTTTGTAATGCGTTTGTAATTGAACTAATTGGACAAGAGACTGTTGCGTGATATCATGTGATGATTTTGTTTGATAATTTATTATGGCTATGAGAAATGTAGTTTAGAAATAAAGAAGAACAATCAAATATTGAATGTCTCAACATTTACCATGTGAAATAAAATAAAATTAATGTTAAAATTCGGCCTTTAACCGACATCAAATGCAATATTCCATTTCGTCTTACGTTAGCGCTTGACCGCAATACAGTTCTCAAAAGTGCTTAACAGATAAAGCGCGTAAGCCCTGGGGAAATTACGTGTAAAACTGGCTTTTATTGGCTTTAAAAAGTCATACATTTTTAAAACACCAACATTTCCAACAAAGCTCCAAGATACATAGTTACGAGACTATAACCAAAGGTTCAAAATGCCTGGAATTGTCTTTTAACAAGACAAACATCCCGTGTTCCTTCACTGTGTTTACATGTTCAATGATGTGATTTGCCATCTACCTCAATACTGCTCTTTGTGTTACTGGAAATATTTCTGTATTTGTTTATTATATTTAATGAAGAAGATTTTTCCCCACAGAGGTAGATTTATTTTTGTAAAGGGATGTTTAATATTTCTGTATAGTTTATATACATTCAATAAACAGAAAACAATATTTCTTCAAATGTTGAAGTGAAGTCATTTTCTAATAAACCAAAAATAATGACTATTAAGGTTCCTCTCCACAGACAATATGGTTGTCTCTCTCATCTCCTACACCATGCTTTCTTGCCAAGAAACAGTCCCTGCAGGTGTGACAAAGTAGCTGCAAAGCAGGTCCCGCTGCATCTTTGCCTCTACTGAGGAGTTTCTTGTTCTGCCCATCGCAACTGATTGAAGACCTCCCTCCCGTCTCCATGCTCCTTCAATGAGCTGGTGGTTGGCATCTTCTGTGTCTACTGTAATGTGAATAGAGGCCACTAGATGGCAGTATTTACCTTTCTTTTTATTAAGCCCAGACTGGAGCTAGGTTTAGACATGTCCTGGACATGTCTGGGGCAAGTCCCCGAAAATAAAAAAAGAGGTCTAAATGTGGGTGGGGTCTGCAAAAGAGTATATAAGGAAAAGAATTGAGACAGTAAAGTAGTAGGAGAAATTGCTAGAAGAAGGATACATGAGACCAGACCTGTCATTCTGTTCAAGACCTGTGAAGTTTCTTTTGTGGATTTTTGCCTGTGTTAGAGAATTTTCCTCACTCAGGACATCACCAAGCCAACCCACCAAAGGGACTGTAAATATTTCTGTTTTTTTTTTTTTTTGTATATATTCAATCTTGGTCAGTAGATTAGTTAGTAGTTAGTTGCCTTTGTTCATTAAATGTGTTTAAGTTTTTTAAACTGTATCTGTCATCCCTTGCTGTTGCTGTTGTGTTGTAAATGTAATAACATATTGGGGCCATAACACTACATACCCAGGTGGCACATAGGCATCTGATCTTTGTTGCCGGAGGAAATTGTGCAGACAAAGGCAAGCAAAGACAATCTTCACAACCTTAGCAGGTTCCAGGCAGATAGTGGTTCTGAACACTCTGAAGCGGTTTGCAAGAATTTCAAATGCCTTTTCTACCGCGCGTCGTGCTCTGGACAGCCGGTAATTGTAAATTCTTTGTCCACTGTTGAGGTTTCTGAATGGGTATGGCTTCATGAGGTCATGGCGGAGAGGAAAGGCCTCATCACCAACCAGCACATATGGCATCACAATATCAGTGCCTGGCAGGGTATCCACAGGGGGGATGTTCAGGGTGCCCGTGTCCATTGCTTCCCTCAGGTCCGAATGGGCAAACACTCCGGCATCTGACACCCTTCCCTGGGTCCCTGTTGACGCATAGATGAATTGGTAATTTGCATCCACTACGGCCATAAGAGTGATTGAAAATCTTGATTTGTAGTTGTAGAAGAGGCTTCCGCTCTTGGCAGGGGGTTGGATAAAGATGTGTTTGCCATCTATAGCCCCCAAGCAGTGGGGAAACTGCCACTTGCTGGAAAAGCCCCTGGCGATGGCCTTCTATTCAGCATCAGTTGATGGTGTCTGAAAGAACTAGAAAGTAATACGTGAAATTAATCTGGCAAATTAATGTTTTCCTTTTATTAAACAAATATTCAAAAACACTTTTAGAGTTCACTTTTTTTAAAATTCACATTCCATAAAGACAGAATAAATACACACAGGACTCAGCTGATTATTTCAGGTGAGAAATCATTGTGAAAGTCAACCATTCAATAGTCAGACCATGGATAATGTGATGTTATTCCCAGTTAAATTTACCTTCAAGTAATCTTCACGTAACACAAAGGTAAGGGCTGTGCATTTTTCCATGACAATCCTGCTCAGTGTGGTACTTCCAATCCTGTACTGGAAACTCAGTGAGTTGAAGGTCTCGCCTATCAAAATGGAGAAAATGTTTTAAATCGTGTTGTGTGGATTTAAATGTAAAAGGTGGACAATGAGATCTTGCTGGTGAATTTTAATTTTGGTCTCAAATCATAGGCATCTCCCTATGATCAGCTTGATGCCTGCTCCCTGAATACATTGTGGAAAAAGTACGATCTTTGGAGACACCACAGGTTCAGTGAGTAAAGTTGATTTAGTTGCGTGAATTTGAAATTACAGTATTATTTTGTTTGGTATTTTGGTGTTTACATAGAATGTCAACAGAAGTGACAACATGCAGGATCTCATAGTCCACCTTTAGTGTAAGGGAAGATGAACAGTGACAGATTTCAGTATAGAATGAGAGTAGAATACAGAGTAGTAGTTAGAGGGCTGGTATAACTGATGGAGAAAGGTGAAAGTTGGATGATGTCGTGTGGTTGTATGCAGTTGCATACATGAACTTGATTTTTACCATGACAAATAGATGACCTTGCCCCACTTTTAACCTGTCAGTACTTTAATAGGGAGCACTTGCCTGTTGCCAAAAACCTTACGGTAACAGAGAGCCTCTCCTTAGGGCTGATGGTCTTCCTGAGGTGAGTATCCTGCTTTACAATATGTGGAGTTACCCTCTCCAGAAGATAATTGAAATCCTCCACAGACATCCTGAGGAGGTCCCGAAAACCCTTCATATCATCAACCTATTAAAAGAGAAAATAGGAGCGTTATAGTTTAAGAATCTGAGTAATATTTAAGCAATATAAGGCACATTTGGATAGAAGTACAGGTACCATCCCCAAAAAAACTTAAGATGCTGCAAATCATGAGAATGCTACTCCAGGAACTTCAAGAGTTCTTCCAGTAAAAAAGAGGACATGCAGACCTTTGATTGTTACAGTTTAAGAAACTGCAGATGTTTTGAAAACTACATAAACAACAGCAAAAATTAGCATAGTGTTATTCCCCCAAGAATTTAAAGTCTATGACCATTTCTGGTTGATTTTTTACTTAAAATTAAAAGTTCACCCATGACTCTCAGAAGTCATCAACAAATTCCAAAACAAATTTACATGATAAATAACAAGACAAGCTGTCAAAGTAAAACTGATGCCTCCATCACATCCGAAAGTATAGCAAACCCACTGTTTAATTTGTGTTGCTGTTTTTTGTTTTGTCCACTGGAGGGCAGCGTATATGAGTTTCAAATGTGAAAGAGAAAGCACGACTGTTTAAAAGGTAGTATTGTGCAATAGCAGTTACTGCTTACCTCCAGCTCTCGTTGGAGAATTGACAGGCCATACTGTCCACTTCTACCAAGCCATTGCCTTGTCCAAACACGTCGCCATCGCCTTTTCATTTTGGTGTCAGCGCACAGAATGGCACAGATTGCCAGGGCAATACGTTTTTGTGCGCTGACCATGATGGACAGGTGGACCACAGTGAGCCTCATCTACTTCCGGCTTTTTCTTCAATTCCGGACACAAATCAGATCGCACCGGAGCATCGGACCGTATAGTGTGAGAACAGGAATCGTGAGCTGCAAAGTTTAAACCCCTGCGATTCACTCGTACAGTGTGAACAGCAGCCTATTACCGCGATTGAAAAAATCGCACAATGTATGCCCGGCATCAGTGAGCCCAGATTGAATGACCTGGGGGCTAGACGTCACCCTGCCCAAAAAGCATAAATCAGGTTATCAAAAGAAGAAAGAGGAAAGAAAAAGAAAGAAGGTAGAATGAGGGGAGGCAGCTGTTCACTGCTTTCTTTCCCAAAGGTGAACCGAGTTTGCTTGTTATGCAGAGTCCAATAAAAGTTAACGAAGTCCACTCCAGACTGCTGCTGCTGATATTTGAAAGCTCACGTTAAATCCTTAGCTTAGCTAGTTGCTAACCAGGCTGCTTTTGGCTGTAAGGCCAGCATTTTTTTTATCATTCGTTTGCGGCCCGCCGATGGCCGATTGAGCCGAATTGAAATAAATTTTTTTTTTTTTTGCCGTTTTCGTGGCCCGCCGCCTCAGGATCGCCGAAATATGAAGAAAAGAATGTATCTTTATCCCGACCGCCCCTAAGCAACCATTTTCAGAACGCTGTTTTTGAGACTTAACAGCATGCTGAGAGCAAAACCGCGGCTGCCATCCATGCCATCACGGTCATGTGAAATGTGGTAGAATGAAGGCCCGTCAACGGAAAGGACAGCAATGACGTCAGTATTCAAAATACTGATGAATGCTTCACGATCTTGCACCCATTTGTCGGCAAAGAGGTATGTCCGAAAATAGGTCATCATGGTCATGATGTAGCGTACACCAGGGCTCTCAAGTTTTGAATGCAGGCTAGAGCGAGATTTTCCCCGGGTGGGTGGGTGCATGCATGATACACTCGTTTTCAAACGTGCATACTAACGAAGTACATGCACTTCGTTACAGTACTGAAGTAGTTTTGTTTTGAGGATTTGTACTTTTAAGATTTTTTTAAACCGGGACTTTTACTCTACTACATTTAAAAGATTAAAAATCAGTTTGTCGCTTTGACACTGGCAACTTAGTTACTCATTTCAAATTGAAATATGAATTGAATTCATCATTTACGGATTATCCGGATTTTGCGCGTTCGCGAAGAACAAAGGTGTATCTTTGTGTAGATGTGTCCGCCAGTGGACGTGGAGCTGCACATTTATGCACGCAGTTACAATATTACACCACTAGATGGCCCGCCAGGATCTGTTGAATATGAACAACTGCCAGTAAAGTTTTCTCATGTTCTCCTGTTCAAGAATAAATGTTTTTTTTAATCAAAATTTGCACGAGTATCATGGATCAAAACGTTAGTAAACCAGATATAGCCAAATGTTTTAGGTATTTGAGGCAGCACAAGTAGGCCTAACGCATCAATTCAGGTGGTGAATGAAAGAACCACTCATCGATATTATCTGATCTGATTGTAGCTTAAAACCCTATTTATGCTTTTTTATTTTAAATAAATACCCCCTTTTTTCTTTTTTTTTTTGCTCACGCGCCTCGTGCACTGGCCTGGATAGGGGACCACTGCCATTGAGAGTGTACAGGGCCCAGATTTTGGTGCTACGCCCCTGCAAGGGATTTTTTTATGCCTCCCCAGTTGCCAGTGTTCAAGCCACTGCAGTACACATCTCAAACAGCTCAATGTTTGTTATTACTGAAGTACTCAGCGAATGCAGGTGGCGTACGCCAGCATTACAATACCGCACACTTTTCTTTCTACTCGTATCTCACTGGAAAAGCAATAAAAGAAAAATGATTCTTCAATTTGCCGCAAATCCAGTACATACCTCACGGTTGCATTTTTAACGGCACTAAGTACAACCTCAATTCCAAAATAGTTGGGACAAAGAGTAAATTGTGAAAGAAATCAAAACGCAATGACTTTCAAATCACACCGGCCAGTATTTTATTCACAATAGAACAGAGATATAGTAAATTTTGAAACTGAGAGATTTTACAATTTTATCCACAAAATGAGCTCATTTCAAATTTGATGGCTGCTACGGGTCTCAAAAGTTGGGACAGGGGCCTGTTGACCATGGTGTAGCATCCTCTCTTCTTTTCAACACAGAGTGAAGGCATCTGGGAAGTGAGGAGAGAAGAGATTAGCCATTGTAATTTCAACCCACTCTTGTTTAAAACGGGCTTTCAGCTGCTGGAGAGCTTTGGGTCTCCTTTGACATACTTTCTGTTTAATTATGCGCCAAATGTTCTCAATCGGTGAAAGATGAGGACTGCAGGCAGGCCAGTTCAGCACACTGACTCTTCTATCACGTAGCCATGCGTTTGAAGTAGCTGCAGTATGTGGTTTTGCATTGTCCTGCTGAAATACACAAGGCCTTGCCTGGAATATATCTCGTCTGGAGGGGAGCAGATGTTGCTCTAAAACCTTAACATACCTTTCAGCATTCATGGTGCTTTTCAAAATATGCAAGTGTCCCACACCATATGCGCTAATGCATCCCCGTACCATTAGAGATGCTGGCTTTTGAACTGAACGCTGATAACAGCAGGGTGGTCTTTCTCCTCTTTAGACCAGAGGACACGACGCCCATGATTTCCAACAAGAATGTCAAATTTGGACTTGTCTGATCACAGGACACTTTGCTACAGTCCATTTTAAATGAGCCTTGGCCCACAGAACACGGAGGCGCTTCTGGATCATGCTCAACAATGGCTTCCTTTTTGCATGAGAGTTTTAAGTGGCATCTGTGGATAGCATGGTGGACTGTGTTTACAGACAGTGGTTTCTTGAAGTATTCCTGGGCCCAGTTAGTAATGTCAATGACCGAATCATGCCAGTGGGCGATGCAGTGGCATCTGAGGGCAGGCCTAATGCAGAGAGATTTTTCCAGTTTTTCGGAATCTTTTGATGTTATGCACTGTCAATGATAAGACCTTCAAAGCCTTTGCAATTTGAGGTTGAGGAACATTGTTTTTAAAGTATTCCACTTTTTTTTACGCAAGCCCTTTACAGGTTGGAGAGCCTCTGGCCATCTTTACTTCTGAGAGACTCAGCCTCTCTAAGACATCCCTTTTATAGCCAGTCATGTTACACAGCAGATGCTAGTAAACTTAATTACTTGCTGTATGTTCTTTCAGCTGATTCTCTCATATATTTACTTTTCAACACATTTTTGCCCGTGTCCCAACTTTTTTGAGACCTGTTGCAGGCAGAAAATTTGAAATAAGCTCATTTTGTGGATAAAAATGTAAAATGTCTCAGTTTCAACATTGAAAGGTTAACATAACATGAATGGCAAGAACAGGCCTTTCAGCCCAACGAAGCTTGCCAGTTTCTTTATACTATTGTGAATATATCCCTTCAGATACTGAGTGACTCAATGGTATCTAGCTTTAAGTCAAGCCTGCTCTCAAAAACTCCCAAGGTCTCTGCCTCGACAATATGGTCAGGCAAGCTATTCCACATTGAAATTACTCTTTGAGTGAAGAAATATTTCCGAATATCAGTGCTAAATTTACCTTTGGTCAACTTCCATTTGTGACCCCAAGTTCTACTCACAACACTTGGTTGAAGGAGTCCTACATAATTCACTTTGTTAATTCCTTTAACATATTTAAAGACCTCAATCAAATCACTCCTGAGTCTCCTTTTCCGAAGACTCAAGAGATTAAGGATCTTCAGTCTCTTCTCGTAGCTTTCATCTTTCATACCTGGAATAGGCTTAGGCCCGTATTCAGAAACGACATTCGCACTCACCCTCTACTCACCATGGAGTAAGTACGATTGGAATGTACCTGGGGTGTCAGAAAGAGATCGACCTACCACTAACCGAGGGAGCGGTCCCACTCCTCACCAGTTGCTATTCACAAATGCCACTCCAGCATAACTGACAGTAGTGGGCACTGGGTACCACAGTGGGTGCGTCGGCTGCTGCAAAGGGACGCTCAATCCTCACCCCTCAGTACTGAATTACCTAAGCCTGTCGCAGTTTACTTTTCTTGATTAGAAAGTTTCTCTGACTAATAGGTGAAACGACAATCATATTTATTTTTGATAGTGCTTTTATACATTGCTTCACAAAATTGAGGCGTTTCTTTCGCACATAAATGAGGATGTAAAATATCAGCATGTCTTCATAAATTCTGTGGTCGAGCGGCTCGCGAAAGGTGCAGGACAGCCCGCGAGGCTCACTAAGCAACAAACTGTGAAACGTGCCGGACATTTCCTTCTACATTCAGCAATGAAGAATGTAGAAAAGAATGGATTCTCGTGACTTACAGCTACATGAGCCTCGCAGACCAATCCACACGAGCCTCACAAGCCTGCTGAGCGCAGAATTTTCCAACCCGCGAGCAAAGAAAAGCGCGAGAAATCCGAATGCGTGACAGTTGACAGATATGCGTCATTAATGAAAACTGGCCACACCTGATAATGTTGAGAGTTTTCGGAGTTTCTGCAATGGTAATTTCAATTAAATGAAAACAGGGCAATAATTATCAGTGCTCATTCTTACTTAAAAAGTAGAACTGGCGACATATGATAATCCTTAGGATTTTTGGAGTTCAAGTAAATAAAAGTTTTTTAAATGATTGAAAACAGGTCATGTCCAATCATTATTTTTAAGGTATGGTTTTGAGCTTCCTCTATTGCCAGTTCACCAGTAGGTACTGGTGGGTACACAAATGGCAACCTCGAGTTCACCACAGTGCAGTTCGTAAACACTGAAACCAGGTGGTCAGTTTGTAACTTAGCGGCATCGTTATGATTATTAGAGTTGAAATTGCGTAGTTGCGATTGCGTCGAACACGTGGCTGAAAATGATCCAGAGTTTCTAATGTTTGTAACCGCCTGAAAGCCATGACAACGAAATACCGGCACAAGTTAGTGCGGCTCAAGGGAGGTGTTCCCTGCACTCAACCTTCACTCAGAAAGAGATGCTATTTTCAGTGCGAGTGAGGTCTCTGAAAGCAAACGAGGGTTAGGACAACCTCTGACTCATTTAGTATAACCTGACACTAACTAAGTTTTAGTACTCACTCGCACTCAATTAGTGTGAGTGTCATTTCTGAATAAGGGCCTTAGTGGCTCTTCTCTGAACTTTTTCTAGACCTTCTATATCTTTCTTAAAATATGGTCCCCAGAACTGTAAACAGAACTCCAGATGTGGTCTAGCGAACGTGTTGTACAAAAGAAGCATCACCTCCTTAGATTTGCACTCAATACTTTTGGCAATGTATCCCAACATCCAATTAGCTTTTTTAACAGCTTCGGCACAATGGTTAGACCCTGTGAGGGTTTGGTCTACAATCACTCCCAGATCTTTCTCTTGTGCAGCACATTCCAGTTTTAAACCTCCCATGAAGTAATCCCGTCTAATGTTTTAATTACCTACGGGTACACCTTTACATTTTGCTAGATTAAATTTCATTTGCCACATTTCTGCCCAATTCTGGATTCTATCCAAATCATCCTGAATCACTTTAGTGGACCCTAAACTATTTGCCAAACCCCCCGATTTAGTATCATCTGCAAATTTAACCAATCTGCTCTCAATATTCCTATCAAGGTCATTAATGTAGATGAGGAACAGCAGGGGTCCCAACATCAATCCCTGGGGGACGCCACTCCCCACCATGCCTAGCTCAGATGAGATGCCACTCACCACCACTCTTTGTGTTCTGTCCTGTAACCAGTTATGAATCCACTTCAGAATACCTCCTGTAACTCCAATGGAGCTCATTTCAAAAAGTAGTCTCTTATGCGGTACTGTATTGAATGCTTTCTGAAAATCCGAGTATATGATGTCATAAGCCCTGCTCTAGTCATAAGTCCTGGTGGCCTCTTCAAAAGACCCCAGAAAGTTTGTTAGGCATGACCTTCCCTTCCGAAAACCATGTCGGCTCAAGATACTATCCATCAAGATACTGTTACGTTCAAGAAATAAGTCCAGCTCCTCTTTTATGATAAATTCCAATATTTTGCACGCAATGAAAGTTAAACTGACTGGCCTGTAGTTTCCTGTTATCTATGTTCTATTGCAAATGTGTAACATATTGGCTCATATCATCTGAAAGTCATTGCATTTTGATTTTATTCACAATTTACTCTTTGTCCCTACTAATTTTGGAACTGGGGTTGTAGATAGGTTCCCCAAACTTATTTTTTTTTTATTTTCCAGCTGAATACTTTTGATTTGGTTTTTTTATGCCCCCGCCCTCGAAAGAGAAAAGGGGGCAAGATGTCGACACCATGTCCGCCCGTCGTCCGTCCATCGCCCGTAAACTTTTAGTTTCCGTGGGATAATTATAGAACCCCTCATCCAATTGATGCCATTTCTTAATGGCGTTTTGGGAGTGGATAGAGAGAGGTTCCTTTCGAAAACCAGCAAAATAAACAAGAAACCGCAGGCGGTTACTAGGCTTCCAGGCCCATTAGCTGTTCCAGATTTCAGGTTATGCATTCAAATCTGAGTTCAGTGTAGCAGTCATTAAACAATGCAAAGTTTGCCTGTGGTTTCCTTTGGGAACGGTTGCTTCTTTTGCTTTCCTGTGAAGACATCAGCTTAGGATCCATATACTGACATTCAGTTATCATGCTTTTCTTTTGCAATTGAACAATTTTAATATTTTTAATTTTATCAGTCAACCAGATATGGTATGGCGGTCCCATTTGTGCAGTGAGGAATGAAATTGACAGTGCGATCTAGTGTTTACTGGACGTTGTAACACGTCGGAGTGCCGTCAAATCTTCAGTCAGATTCTGTTACGTTCTTCATGGTTAGTCAGTCAGAGCTCAAAGACGGACGTTTTTCTAGGCATTTTGAATAATTACAGACCCCAGGTTTTCTTAATGGACATTTCAAGATATACTCAAGATATGAATGTGTAATTATGAATTGCAAGTCTTTAGTATGTCTTTATGAATTGTCATTTGTGGACCCCACTCTTCTGTAAAATGATCAATCCGAGAAAGAAATATTTGCCGTAATTCATTGCTTACTGCGACAGCACACCCAAATATCACTGCCAGTGATATCCACTGACAGCTAATCAAACTGTATATGTTGCATGCCCTTAAGCAAGAGAGAAGTGTGTATTCCTTAAGTTAGACTGGTTGAATTGCCGAAGTCATTAAAATATGATGAAACATCTCACTGATTAAATTCACTTACTAATTGGTTCAATAAATTTAAAAGTTACATAGAGCCTCGTTTTTCATTATTGGAAGAAAGGCATATTCCTCGTGTTGTATCGGCAACGCTATTATGCTACCTGTCACGTCGCAAGGGTTTTGAAACGTTTGCGGCTCTTTTATTTTGGACGTTAACTTATTTCTACTGTTCAGTTTTATTTGCAGACATCAGTATACAAAAACAGCATCCAATAACAGTCAAGTTTTATATTTTGCAAGAGTTCAGTCTTCAGAACGTCCTCTAACAGGAACTGAGCGTGCAGGCAGCCTAAATTGACTTCAGTGGGGAAAGCATACTGCCCGTTTTTTTCAAAATTTTTCTTGCCCTTTGAACTGAATCTATATATCAAATTTGAGAGCAATCTGTTCTGCCTGTTCTGGTGAAGATGATGTTTAAAGATTTTACCTTTGACCCAAAATGGCTAAAAAAGGAGGTCATGGAATGTAATGGTTATCGCATCGTTCGGCAGTCTTCAACTTCTCTCAACTTGCAAAAGCTCTAAAATCTGTCAGTAACAGTTTGGCCACAATTCAGGATGAAAATACCGCTATACATTACAATTTTATGTTCATGCCAGTGGCGGACCATGCATTTTACACCTAGGCCTTCAGTAATCCGTCCGCAACTTACCAAGCTTCACCGTGACTCAACAGCAGCAGCATGACGTCATTACGTAACCCCTCACAAATTCCCAGTGACAGCATTTACACATAAAGCACTATGCCATATCACATTTATTATTGCTGCCTTTACTACGAGCAAGAAAAAACTCACTACAACCAGTCACATCCACACAGACTACCCAGAAAAGCCTCCAGGGACACGAGCCAAGCTGCTGCGCAAAAATGCGTGCCTTAATGCGCAAGGGTACAGCCAGGGACATCATTCACACACCAGCAGCTATGATCTAAAACAAAATCCAAAACGAAGCTAAATTAAAAAAAATTTGAACTCACCACCCGTACTTGTCACTTGAAAATGAACTCCATCCTCCTCTCTTTCAAAAAATGTTCAATGACGTGATTGTAGAGTTGTACAGTTGTACAGTTGATCATATAGCTATTCAGTCGAAGGTGAAATTAAAAACTGCCGCTAGCAAATTGTTAGTTCAAACGTGAATGTCTGTGACTCTGACTCTTTGAGTAGCAGTGACTGAGTTATCTCAGTGCTAACTTGTAAAGTTTGGGTTTATAGCTTGCTAAATCTTAAAACAACCGCAAAATTTACTCTACTTTTTTCATTACTCTCATTTAACACACCCACTCATGTAAGTTCCACTGTACAGACTGTCCTGTTAGCTAACGTAGCAAACCAGTTGTCTGCGCATAATGTCCTGACATAGGCATAGGCTGGCTCTACTACTGTGTCAAAGATTACGCCCCACTTACTCGTGATCTGATTGCTTTAAAATATGACAATCAGCAAACTTGTCCTGCTCCTTTTAATGGGAGATGAAGCAATCTGGGTCCACAGTAAATGCACTAAAGTGTGACCTGGACCTTTATATTTCAAAATCATTATTTTATGGTTTTTTAAGGAAATAAATATTGTAGAGATATTGCATGTCCATGTAATAACTAGCAAATGACAACTTGTTAACTGATTATCCTAAAAACTTGATATTTAATGAGGGTGTGCAGCTGTGTAACGGTGGTGATGTACAATTTAAAAGTAATATCCATTTCATAACAATATCAGCGATACGGGATGCAACATATGTTGACAGTATAAGGACAGTTTACTTTTCATTGGAACCACTGGTCGACTTAGTTGAGATTGAGAATGTTAGAGAATAATAATGTTGAAGTTGAGTAACGGTGGTGATGCGTCGGTTGTACACTAATTAACTTTTACTTGGCAATAGAGATGATGTTAAGTAAAGGGAATCACAAAAGCATATTACAGAAAAGGTACTCTTGAAAATTAGATTGGTATCCAGTACACATCTTACCACATTGGGTAGAAAATACAAGAAAATGTAACGGTAGTGATGTATCATTTGTGTCATGGTTGTGATGTATTGACATTGTCTTTCGAAAAGTACTCCATCTTCAACACACTTTTGTGTAGTCTTTGTCTTTTTCGCTTGTAGTTGCTCTCCTTGATTGGTGTATCACATCCATCTTTTTATTTTCTTTTGGTAGTAACCCACCTATCCTCATGTAGTTTGCACCTCACTGTCCTGTTTAATAATCCGATGCCTAATCTCTGTAATTTATGTAGTATGCACCTCATTATTACCTTCGCCAGCGACTTCGCTGACGAAGGTAATGTTTTGATCCCCGTGTATTTATTTGTTTGTGTGTCTGTCTGTATGTGTATCGAATAACTCAAAAAGTACCAAACGGAATTTCATAAAATTTGGTGGGTTGATTTGGCATGACCTGAGGATCAATCTATTAGATTTTGGGAGTGATCGGGTCAAAGGTCAAGGTCAAGGCCACGAAAAGTTCAAAACCGACTTTCGGCCATATCTCGGTCAATTTTTATCCGATCGGCATGAAACCGACGCCAAAATGTGCAGAATTATATACCCGATCCTGTGATGTGAAACACGGTACAATGGGGTCAATACCCTTCTTAGCGGTTGGGGGTCAAAGGTCAGGGGGGTCATTACCTTTAGAACTTAAAGGCGTATTGATGTAAAAAAAAAATATATCGTACTCTTGTCATTCATCGATCATTTAAAAAAATAAAAATTGGTCCTCAGAGTTATGTGGCGAGGGATTCAGTGGCGTCGGCGAAGGTATGCGCTCTACCGAGTGCCCGTTCTAGTTCGCATGATAAATGGTGCTTGCCATACTTACTGTTTGCAAATTGGAATGAGTGACCAATTAGGACAGAGTGTAAAGAACATAAGGATGCCCAGTCCCAAGTCGGGGTACAAAAGGGGAGGGCTACCATTTCAGAGAAAACCAGAAAAAAGAAATCAATGGACTCGAATTCATGAAGACAAGAAATTTAATTAAACATGAAATGACAGGACGGTAGTAAAGGTAGGTAAAATATGAAATGTTTGCCAAAATCAGCTCAGCAGAATGTCCCTGAAAGACCTCTACTCTCCAAAATCAACAAAGAACAAGAAAATGGTAAACTGAACAACAATATGGAATTATTGAAAAATCTGTTTTCTCATCAGCCAAGTCACTTAATGTACTTGCTGATAAGATTCCTATCGGTGGGAGTTAATATGATGTGGCCTCTTCTGTCTATAAGTGGTACATCTAGTTTGGCAATGAGATCCTCGTAGTTTTGCCAAGAATGCTGTTCAAGCCATTCAAAATTGGATCCTGTGCAAAACAAAGTTTAAATTTTAAAATATAGTCAAAATTTCAGATACACGAGCAACATGGTCCTGCAGCAATGTCAACATTGCCAAGACGAGTGACTTCCAACTTTCCACTTTCATGATGTATGTTCACGCTATGTTTTGCACATTATACTTATCAAATTTGTATACCAAACTATTCAATAATAAACTTCAGTGACGACACCCGAAACAAATATCCATGATTTTCAAATGGACTCTACACACAAACACATTACACATCAATTTGTTCTCACCTGAAGGCTTCAAGTATTTAACTTTGTAACGATCACAGTCCACAGCTAATAATGTGCCAACATAATTCTTAGCCCCACATTGCACAATTACATAAGTTCCAGGCTGATATGTGGAACCTGCTTAAAACTTTTCACCATCACCATGAACATTTGTATCATCTGAGCAGCAGTTAAGGAACTTTTATTCTCTGTTTGGCCACAGAATTAAGAAATTTGAACAGTAATGTCAAGGATACCAACTTGACCGTCATCCACACCATCTCTCTGATCTAGTTGGACTGTTTCAGACACTCCGGTATCATCACCATCACCATGAACATCCGTATCATCTGAGCAGCAGTTAAGGAAATTTTTTTTCTCTGTTTCAGGGTAGGAATTAAGCCGAGGCCACTTTCCAAAACACCTGTATTGACCCTCCAAAGTTATTAAATGTTCAGGGTCATGTATGACATAATGTAGCTCACCAACCATTACATTACAATGCCTAGAGGCAGTCAGTCATAGTCCAGGACACCCATTGAGAGGCCCAGTAAGAGTGTTTTGGAAAATGGCCTCGGCTAATGTCCTACCCTGCTGTTTGGCCACAGAATTAAGAAATCTGAACAGTAATGTCAAGGATACCAACTTGATCGTCATCTGCACCATCTCTCTGATCTAGTTGGACTGTTTCAGACAATCCGGTATCATCACCATCACCATGAACATCTGTATCATCTGAGCAGCAGTTAAGGAACTTTTATTCTCTGTTTGGCCACAGAATTAAGAAATTTGAACAGTAATGTGAAGGATACCAACTTGATCGTCATCCGCACCATCACTCTGATATAGTTAGACTGTTTCAGACACTCCGGTATCATCACCATCACCATGAACATCCCTATCATCTGAGCAGCAGTTAAGGAATTTTTTTACTCTGTTTGGCCACAGAATTAAGAAATTTGAACAGTAATGTCAAGGATACCAACATGACCATCATCTTCGCCATCTCTTCGATCTAGTTCTACTACCTCTACCTCGCCAGTTTCTTCTCCAATAGTCTCAAGAAGACTGTCCAATACATCTAAACCTGTGATCAAGAAAAAAAAATTCCAAAATTTATGTTGCAATCAATCCATTACAATCAGTGTCTTTTTAGACTTCTACTAGTTTAACCCACCAGAATTGTTCAATTGAAGATCCCCAATGTCACCGAGATTTTCAAGGATGCCCAGGATACTATCTTTCAGTTCATGAGCTACATCGTCCATTTCATGGGATTCAGCTGGAAAATGTTAAGGCAAACTACCTCCATCTGTAGAGTTAATCATGTCATTATGTATGAAGTGCAACTAAAATTATTTGCTTGAAATTGTTGACAAAGGATACTATCAATGCTGAAGTGGCCAACATCATCTAAAGGAAGGCAAGCCACAAAGTGGTTTGCAACCCATGGGGATTTTTCCGATTCTGGCTGTCTAAACACTGACCACATGATGGCTGCCTGTCCAGCTGAACTATGTTCTCTAGGCTGAATAACTCTATTGAGGATCTTCTGTGCGATTTCATCTCCCTTCTTTGGGTAGAGGGACTTTATCGGACGCTTCAGCACACTTGCCAGAGCAAACAACGCCCACGTGTCCATGTATGTTCCATCATGCACAGCTTTCAGGGCCACCTGGCTGTATGCATCTGCAATGACATCCTTGTATATGTGTCCTCCACTTAATGTCGCTTCTGAGAAGAAAGTCAGCAGAACTGCCAATTCCATCTTGCTAGATTTAGCAAATCCTTGGTTCAGATACTCTTCAGACTGATATGATGTCGGATGTAGCGCCATTTCAGTTGCAATTCTAACCCTTATTTCTGTCCAGTACCCTTCATGACCAAAGGCAAAGAGACTTCCACATCTTGGGAGGCAGTTTCCATCAGCCCCAATGACAATTGGAAAGAGAGAACCACATGCATTAAGAGATGAGGCTATGCTGTCAATTGTGGCTTTGGTAATGACCACACTGACTTCCACTGGCGGATTGGGTAATTCATACTTCTCGATAACTGGCAACATTCAGGTGCACCTTTCCTGCATATCACTGAAGTTGCTGCTCTTGACAAGGAAGTGTTGGATACACTTGAAATCTTCCTCTCTATTGCCAGAGAAGTGTGGGATACCAGTGACCTCATCTCCAATCTTGACATTGACAATATTGCCAGTTGCTTTCCCTGTGTCAATCGAGACATTTATCCACAAGTCAACATAATCTTTGTTGGTGCACATCTCTACATCGCCCACTCTGCATGCTAAACAAAAACATGCCAAGTTCCGAATGTTCAGAGTGGAATCTGAAGCGGTTTGTACACAGTGCAGGGTTCTGGTACCAGGTATTGTCTTGGCTGTCTCAGCTGGTCCTTGTATTTCTTCCAAGAAGAAAAATTTCCGGAGCGAATGGGAGCAGTCACCTTCCTGGTTGTCCTTAGTCAACTCCTGCGCACAATACTCGTACATTTCCTTGGCATTTCTCACCCGTGTTTTCCTTGCCATGACTGCATTCCGTACGAAGGACTTGACAACACCTGTAACACCATCACTGGGCCCCTTGCCGTGGCGAGACCCGAAAAAGCAACGAGTGATCGGGACACTGAAGTTACCAACAGCATTCAAAATGTGTTTGAATGGTATCTTGCTCTTATACTGTGACGAACATCCGTCTGTGAAGTGGATTTCATGCTGTAGTTGCAGGCCCCGTTCTTCTACAAGGTGTTGATTGGCTTTCATGAGAAAGGCTTCAGCTGCATGAGCATCATGTTGTTTGTCACTGGAGAGGAACACAAGTTCTTCCTTCACAGTTTCCTTGTGGATAGGACACCTGTAATATGTAACGATCTGATGCACAGTTACCAGCTGGTGATACTAATGGGCAGCCAGAGCTTTGTCTTGGTTGACCCACGTGTAATTCTGTCCAAAATCAAGGACCATGATAGCCGTATCTGCAGGGACATCCTCGATAAGCTTCTTGAATTCATTGTACTGCTATGCGGAAATAAAGAGATGCAAGGCCAATGTTTCCAACTCTGTAAGGAATTCGTCAATCAGATCTGAAGTGGATGCAGTCACGGAGATGATTCCTTTATAATTCTTCTCACAAGATTCATTTCAGTTCCCCACTTATGCCACGTAACTTGCTCATCGTGATTCAACAGGCACTTCAAATTTGACTTCATCAATTAGTACCACACTGGTTGCACTTCCTTTCTAAGCATTGGCACTGATGGTACTTCATGCCTGGCAACTTTGGACAAAGCGTCCCCGACACAGCTGTATATCTGTCTGCAATTCTTGCCTTAACCTCGTTGTCGCAGATAGTGTGCATCGCTTTGATTTTCAGTTCAAAATTTGCACAGTATTCACATATGCACTGGTTTGGTGGCGTCTGACTTTCTGGTTTGACATGAGCAGGCTTCAGACGAGCAAATTTGGAGCGGGCGATCTTAATATCTGGGTATTCACTTTTGAAATCTTCATATGTTTTACGAATTGTCTTTTGCATAACCTGTCTGCACTGGTTGTTCTTAACCAACTTCCTGTCAGGCAGTACTACAGAAACCATTGGATTCTGATAGTAGTCGGTAACTAAATCAATGACCTCTGAATTCAATGCATCCGATCGTTTTGCTTCTTCCTCCTCTTCCAGCAATCTGGAACATTTCTCAAGTAATTTCAAACTCACTCCTAATTCACTTGAGCACTGTTTCTAGTCTGTATATCCTGACAGCATCTTTAAACAATGGCGTTTCTCCATGCGACCAGCAGTAGCAAGTTTACTGCGAAACATGCCAAGTGTTTCTTCAGCTACCCTTTGACGTTTTCTAGATTGAATGGGCAAACCTGCCTCGTCCAGAGCCTTCCTTTTCTTTGGAGATATGCTTTTACTCATAACTACATCTGCAAGTGCCGTTGCAAATTTTTTGCGGGTGGCCGGACAGGCTCTTCTTATTCTTGAAGCTGCTTGTCTTCTGGCCGTAGGAGAAACAAAATCTGTGTCATCATTGGAATCTGCATTTTCTCCAATGGTTTGGTCATCATCATCCCAGTCAGCATCCTCACAGTCACTGATAGCCTTCCTTTTCTGATCATACTCGCGTATCCTCCTTTTTTTCTGGGCATTCTCTTTACTCCTGGACTCTCTTTTTTTTCTCTGGTGTACTTCCTTTGAGCTTCTATCTGTTGCCTCGTCTTTGAGACTACCGGTTTTCTCTTTTGACTAATTTTCTTGCCCAAGGCTCGACATCTATCTCTGTATTTTTGAGACCTGAAATTATTCAAGAGCGGCATTTTCAGTATACAGTACTGACTACAGTGTTGTAACAGGAGACCTGAAACATAACATCATAACATAACAGCATTGCCTTTATTTGCTTTACTGCCGTTGAATTTCAATTTGTTCCACAGTACGTTCCTCTCGTCTTTGTTGAGAACGGTCCCGCTCTTTCTCACAATACTGGTAAGATGTGGAGTTTTTTCATAATAAAAAAAATGGTACATCTAAAACTCCTTACACAGCCACTATTAATGCCATCATCTTGGTACATAGTGCTAGCAGCAGGTTCCAACATCACTTAAATTTTACCCCTAAAATGTGTTAACTTACAACTGGTAAGCAGCTGGATTTTTTTAATGCGTTGCCTATACTCTCTCATTCGTTGAAGTAGGGTTTTGGCAGATTTGGATGACTTCCCTTGCACTGTAGAGGGCGAGGCCTGCACCTGCGGCTTCATTCGCTGTTTTTGAAACAGCCGTTCAGACACTCTGAAAGCAGAAGATCAGTCGTAAGCATAGTCGAGCAATAATTGCCAATGGGATGATGGCGAAGTTTGTCTACGGACTGTTGTGTGCCAACTAATCTGTTCACTGGTTCTACACGACAAAAACACTATAAAGTTTTGAAACTGTTGTGATGTTCTGAACCATTACAGATATTGTCAAACCGTCACAACCGTTACAAAATTTAAGAAAGTGAACATTATGATTCAAAATACTGGGCTCTAATTTCCTGGCGCAGCGCAGGTGGCGTAGCGAAGCGCAGCCCGCGTAGTGATAATTTCGTGAGGTGCGCAGCCTTCGGTAGACGAAGGTGCGCCGAGATGGGTGTGGCGGCGTAGTAGGGGGAGGTGTCTCATATTCATCAAGACGCAGTGACAATTTCATAGAAAAAGTCTCTGCTGGAGTTGCGCAGAAAACTCGCCAGCTCCAACCTGGTTTAATTTCCGTGAAGTGGTAATTTGGCTGACCGGCGCAGAGTGCGCACATGTCACCGAAATCTCACAGGCAGGTTTACTGAATGTCAGGCACATTTCAATGCAAGAAATAATTACAGGAAGCACTATTTAATGTAACTATCTGAATTAGGACATAAATTATATTATCTACATCGATTGCGTAATTGAAACTTGACCTGGCTTAAGCAACGCAGCTGAATTTGTGATGCAAACTAACAAGTTCGCATCTTTCTCAGCCAACCGCAAACTGATATATATATATATATATATCGAATGCTTGCATTCTATGCTCATTAAAGCCGCTTGCACACTGGACGCGAAACAAATTTTTTGCACGACTGATTACAGAAAAGTCAAAGCAAAGACGCGATAGTCATAAAAGTTCAAATTTTTCCGAGCATTCCTGGAATTATTAGACGTGCAAACTTGGCCATGTTTGTGTTCGACCTTCACAAAATGCAAATTGATAGCTATCGACTCATCTTGGTCTTTTTAGCCTATTCGTCTGTTTTCTTCCGTTGAAGATAGACAGCAGTCTTTCTTTTGAAAATGAGTCCGATGGATCGAACAGATTCACGCTTTATTTCCTCGTCAGAGATAAAATAGTGCTTGTAGTCTGTGAGCAAATCAATTCCATGACCATTGACAGGGTAAAGAAATCATTGCATGCACGATCAAGACTGTCCGATACGAAATGCAAAATACTCCATGTCCACCAGCCAGCAAAAAGTAAAAGTTTTGATATGAGAACAGATTTATAATGAAATAAATAATAAAAAATATATCACCAACAAACGGGATATCCAACAAAGATGACCCGCCAATAAATAAATTGCACTGTTCATTGGCTGTTCTGTTGTTAAAATGTCTCTTTTAATTCTTTATTTTGTTTTAAATCTGTTCTAATCGTCCTTTTTTTTTATTTGGCTGCCTGACACGGAGGCATTGTACATAGTCTAGCGCCAATGTCGACTCACTCTACTGAGCAGAGCTTAAATAGAAACATTGATTGAAATTCTCTGAACTTATCTTGAAGAACTGAGCCCTCTTATCAAAACATTCACGTTAAATATCTACAAAAGTCAGTAGATTTGAAGAAATTAAAAATAATAATAGACTGTCGGACACGGAGATTTATTAAAATTGATGCCCTACGATAATGAATGGCAAAGGAAACATTGTAACAGTCGTGATTTCATTTTCAAACCAATACAGTCAAATCATCACACCCGTAACAATCTGATAAATATAACAATTATAGCAATAAAATCTGAATATTTTTGCAAGAAAGTAGAGCCTGGATTATTGAAAAAACTGCTAAGTACACCCTCAGATTGTAAACATTGGTTTAAAAATATTTGTGAAGTTCAAGGCAAGCCCAAGTTGAATTTCCGTAACGGCTGTGATGCTGTGATGATTTGACTAGAATAGTAGATTCCACGATAATTTCAGTTTGAATTTGAATTGGTCAGAACATCACAACCATTACATTACAACAACTAAAGATCATTTTACTATGTTTCATTCCTAATAAAACAAATTTCACCTTTACAAACGGCTGTAGGATGGTGTGCAATATGTTGAAATTTCACAAGACGAGCAACTTCCTAAGACCCAACATATGATCTGGACGTTCTTACAGTTGACAAGCAACGGTGTGATGTATTGACACCTGTAAAATCATATCGGTTGTGACGTACATTGGCCATGTGCATGATCAAAACATCACAACCGTGCACATTCTTCCTCAACACACACACTTACCTCCAACTTGCAAGAAAAACGGGAATTTCAAGCAAAATTTCAACACATATTAGCCTAATAATGGCTGCACTACAATCCCTGCCTATCATTCTGTTCATAGCAAGTTTTCAATTCGGTCGTGACAGCTTGGCTCGGTCGTGATATTCCAAAAATGTTGGACGGAATTTGCACTCACCTCAGTATGTCCGCTATGTTTGAAAATCGGGCGAAATCCATCGTGCGCGCTAAGCATGCTGGGAAAACCAATCTTGGAAAAGCCAACACTTCCTTGCTTAAGTTACTTGGATACCTATACTGACGATATTTTTTCGCCACGAATGGTCGTGATTATTTGACGGAATGTATTATGGCTAAAATTTTACATGTTATAGTTTTATATTCGTTTATAGAGACAAATACAATAAAGTCTGAAAGTTTTTTATTTCATCGATAAATGAATGGAAACATCAGAATACATGCATTTATGCAATGTTGGGGCAATAACGAACAGTTTTAATCGAGGGGTTACTATGACGGAATGCATCACCACCGTTACCCAAACTTTGATGATAATGTTTCATAACGAGAATTAATTATTTTCTTAGATATTTTACATCAATAAAGGCCTTATTCATCATATCAAATGACTGCATAACTAACAGATCAATTTAATTCGCTAGGAGTACACAATTTGGCTGTTCATGAGACTTCCATTTTGTGTCAATTTTTACCAGACAAATAAAGCCATTTTTACACAATAATCCATAAAATACAATTACGTCGCTATAAATCACCCAATATTTATATTCTCTTATATTTAGAGTATATTTGCAACATACTTATGACTAATTTCGCATTATTTGATGAACTGTATAAAAAAACAGGGCAAGACAAAATAGGTGGTTTCGTTTTCCAATGACTGTGGACATACCCATCTACATTCTGAAGGCCTTGAGAAGAGAGCAGCTTTGACCCGGAGACAGCAGAGAAGAAATGTGCTTGGATCAGACGAAGCTGTGCTTTACATAAGCTGTCTGCACTGTGGAAGCAGCGCAACTCAAGGATTGAAGCGATGAAATCACTTAGATATAATGATTGAGGACTTTGATACACTTTTTACAATACACGCAGCTTTAATGAAAATATTTATGAAGAATATAAAATTTTTACAGTTGATCTAGGCCAGCAGAGGAGGCCTTGATGGCACACCACTGGTTTATGCCATATTAGTGACCCCACAAACTTTGGTGTTTATTTGCCCAAAGCCACTATTTTGATTTAATGGTTAGATCCATTCAAGGTCTGTAAGTAAAGTATCGTTGTTCTAGTGACAATGACTTTCTGTCACTTGACTGCCAAAGTGGGTCAGTTTTTCAATTGTTAACAGAAATAACACACGATTTGTTGTACAAAAAAAACTGCAGATTCAATCTTCTGATGTCAACCCACACCGAGTACAGTATTTTCTGTCACTCTGTTTGAGAATTTTAAAATTGATGTCACAAGATATAATATAAGATATTAGGTCACAGCGAACTTCTTCAGTTTGAATTGAAACTTCACCGTTTTTTCAAGCTTTGTGTCCCCTTTTCAGCTAAAGCTGTATTTCACATTTGTGAGCAAACTGTTCAGCTGTTCTGGAGAAGGAGATGTTTAAAGGTTTTACCTTTCAGCCAAAATGGCAGAAAAACTGGGTCACAGAATGAAACCGTTATCACACCATTCGCGGGTCTTCCACTCTTCCTCTCAACATGCAGAAGCTGTCAAAGCGGTCTGTAACGGTTTGACCGCAATTCGGGAAGAAAAAGACAAAAGGAGGAAAAAAAAAAAACTAGGAAAATAATAATCCCAGCTAGAACAATAGGCTTCCAGCCAAATTAGGTTGCACTGCTTAAAAAAATTGCTGAAATGAGAGATGGAATTCAGAGAAAGTATTGGATTTTTTTCCCTTCCGTGCAATATCATTAGGTAAGTTGTCAATGTAGCCCATCAATGATCTCTGCCATTTCTTCATAATTTTTTAATTACAGGCTAATACAGAGGTGGGCAGCGAGGGCCGTATCTGTCCCTGGTTTTCACACCAAAGTCTGGTCTTTAATTCGTCGATTGTCTCAATTAGCCAAACCATTTATGAAATCTGATGTTTCATGCGCATTTCTTTAAATTATCATGAAACTACAAAGACTAGTCTTGTCTCCCTTCATAAAACATTTTCGAATCATTGTGAAAATCTATATTTGTGCATGCAATCAATTTAGTTAATTAGTCTGGATAATTGATAGGAATAAAAACCTGCATACGCACCGGCCCTCCAGGACCGTGATTGCCCACCCCTGGGCTAATATATTTGTCTTGCTTTTTCAGTAAATGTAAATTGAGTGATTAATAATCAAGCGATCTTAAAACAGGAATAGCCTGAAAGCAATTATGCATTCAAAGGTCAGAGGCTCATGGAATGCCACTGAAAATCCTGCAAATCCTGAACTCACCACTGAGGGGTTTAGGTTAATGAAATGTATGGTCTCATCACCTTCCAAAATTAAAAGATATTTGATACCTGCTTCTTTTACCTTCAGTCCTGCAGAGAATTTCTGAGAGCTCACGTTAGTTCACCAAAAGATTCCAGTAAAATTATTGCTAACTTGATGCCCTTGCTTCATTGCTTAATTTTCACAAGTACCTTTGATTGCAGTAATGGTTCATCTAAAGTCAGGAATAGTATATCGCATTATCATAGGATTAGTCACTGCGCCACTATTGAATATAAGTGTGTGGCTACTCTAAAAAAATATGCCAATGAAACTAATTCCATTGTGCATCTTATTGTCTGAGCTGCTTGATTTATTCATCTTGTAAGGATGCCAATGAAAATCTGGATGTGAAATCTGAAACTAATTCATTATCACCCACTCTCACATTTTCATCTTTTCAACTGAGGGCACAGGAGCCTTTTAGATCCCGACCCTAACTCGCACACACATGTGGTCCCAGAACATCTGCTCTCCACTGGTAAATCGGGTACTTTGTGTATGGGTCAGTGGTGCCCGAGTTCTACATTAACCTCAGCCTGTTCCTGTCCTCCTAGAATTTTTCCTTTGGGATTGAAAAACCTTGGGCCAGCTTTCAAGGTGAACACACGTTGCTCAATGCTCAGTCAGTAGGCTTAAACCCACAAGCCCTGAATTAAACAAACAAGCTCTTTTCCCTCAGTGTTTGTTCAAAAAATTAAACCAGTTACCACAACAGCATGTAAAATTTGTATGCAAAGGATTAAGCGAAAGACATGTATATGTTACACATTAAGTGGATGCTTTATACTCATGTAAAGTCTCAGTGGGATATTAAAGTGAAACCACTTCTGGGTTTCTATGCAAAGAGCTCTGACACATTTTCTTTTCGGAGTCAGCTGCCTGTATATTGCGGATGAAATGAGTTTACAATTGATGCCAAAATAGAGGTATCACATCTCTCAATACTTGTGAGGTCCTATACCCCAGACGTAAATATCATGGATGCCATTCTCATGCATTCTTTTTCAATTATAGATGGCGTGCATAAAGTGGTGCTAATAAGTTTGCAAACCCTTTAGAATGATCTCTTTTCAGCATAATGTGACCTACAATGTGATCAGATTTCCCTGCAAGAATTACATTATACTGACAAAACATTTAACTTTTCTTTATTAAATGTATTGATCCAATTTGTGTGGAAACAGTATGTGGACCCTTTAATCACTGGTATAACCCCCTTTTGACGCAATAACTTCAAACATTTCTGGTGACTGATTATGTGCCCAGCACATCGTATTGGGGGGGGATTTTAACCCATTCCTTCCATAGAAATGCTTGAACTCAGGGACTCTGATTGGCTTTGTGCCTGAACTGCCCGCTTCAGGTCCTTTCACAGCAATTCTTTGAATCGGTCATTCCAAAACATTACATTCATTCAGCTGTAACCATTCTTTGGTAGAAAAATTTGTGGTTTTAGGGTCATTGTCCTCCAGGATGATCCACTTTCTGTTGAGCCTCAATTCATGAATCGATATCGTAATATTTTTTCGGAATTTATTTTTCATCAAGGGAGGCTGTCCAGGCAAGAAGCAGCATAGGAGGCCCATATCATCATTCTGCTACCACCATGTTTCACAGATCTGATCATGTCCTCATGCAGGAATGCTATGCTTGCTCATCACCAAATATAACACTTCTAATTCAAACCAAAAGGTTTTATTGTGATCTCATCCATCCACTGAACTTTCTTACAGTTGTCTTGGCTAATCCATATGGCTTTGAGCGAACTGTAGTCTAGCGGCAAAGTTCTCTTTTTGGAGAGTAGTGGCCTCCTGCTTGCCTCCTGTATACTTTTATAGTTCTATGTTTTCCAGATGGTCGACTCATGAACATTGACATTAGCCACTGCAAGAGCGGCCTATAGTTTCCTAGACATTATCCTCTGGTCCCTTATGACTTCCTGGACTATTACAGTGTTGTGAGAAAGTCTTTGCTCTTCTTCTTCTTCCTCCTCCTCTTCCAACTAATTTTAAATAAGACAGAAATTCGTCTCAATTTTGAGGACCTAAAGCTGAGAAAATGCAAGGGCCAACAATATTGGAGATTAAAACTGAGCATGACTTCCTCTATTCTGGTTACTTTATAAAATGAGGAAATTGGGCAGATTGTGGCCTTATGATTGAAAGGACTGGACTGAGACTAATTATATATGGGTGTGGAGGGGGTTTAGTTCCTTTCAGCCCAATCAGATCAGCTGCTCTCGTTGCCTTAAAATCAGTGGGTTAGCGCCATTGTGAAATGGCAGTTTCTTTCATTTAAAGCTAAAAATCTCTTTTTGTCATATCTGTTAAAACTGTTACTATGACCTGACAGTGGGATGCAAGTCAGATCTTTGAGAAAATCAGTCATCTGGCTCTGTGTAGTGCTTCTGATTCCTTCTGCAAGATTTCACCGAGACCGGGACAAAACAACCAATCAGAGCCAGAAGGAGTGACTGACGTTGACAATCGTTTCTTGTGCACACACAATTCAATCAGATGTGTAGCCTAATTGTGGGAGTTTCTTTACAGCTGGACAAACACTAGCCAGCATAAGGACTGCCATTTATCACGAACTACTATACTGATGAGATCAAACTTGAGAAGTTGAGAACGGAGTTCAAATTTCCAAGAATTGGAGGACACGGTAAGCTGAATCTGCTGTTTGAGACAGTTGCGTTCTTGTCTACTTAACATTAATGCGTGAGAATTTATTTGTTCACCTTTCTCACAATTTTAATATTGTAGAAAATAATCAGTTATATGCTTTTTCCTTGGCGGATGCTGTTGTCGCTGACTGTCACCAGAGAATGCTGTCACCAAGGGCTCTGTTGTTGCAATATCGGCAAAAGCCATAGGGAAAAAGCAGGCTACGCTTGCTGTCGATAGGCGTTGCAAGCTCGGCTTATAACAATAACTTAGTCGCTAGTTGGTTGCTAACGCAAGTGGGTGGCTAGTAGATCGTATATCACCACAGATGTATTTTCTAGTTACAAAACCTATGTTTTCAGATTATGGATTATGATTATGATCCCAGAAATGTGTATTTTCACTCCCAGCTATAATTTTCTAGATTTCTGCATAAATATCACCTCAAACATTATCAGATTTTCACACAAGTCCTAAAAGTAGATTAAGAGAACCCAGTAAAACAAATGAGACAAAAGTATTATATTTGGTCATTTATGTATTGAGGAAAATGATCCAATATTACATATCTGTGAGCAGCAGAAGTATGTGAACCTTTGCTTTCAGTATCTGGTGTGACCCCATTGTGCAGCAATAACTGCAAGTAAACGTTTCCGGTAATGTTGATCAGTCCTGCACATTGGCTTGGAGGAATTTTAGCTCATTCCTTCGTACAGAACAGCTTCAACTCTAGGATGTTGGTGGGTTTCCTCACATGAAATCTTCGCTGCAGGTCTTTCCACATCATTTTGATCGGATTAAGGACTTTGTCAGGACTTTGACTCGCCCTTCCAAAACATTAACTTTATTCTTCTTTAGCCATTCTTTGGTAGAACGACTTGTGTGCTTAGGGTCATTGTCTTGTTGCATGACCCACCTTCTCTTGAGATTCAGTTCAGTCAGGACAACTCACGTTTCAATGAAATAGAACAATTTATTCATGGATAGAACATTACATTGTATTTTGGCGGCAGTTCTGCTCTGGAGGAATAATCTACTTAGGCACAGCAAACATACAAACATAGTCAGGAACAGAAATCAAAATCCCCCCGATGTGAGCAGAACCAAACAGGTGGAGGCTGGGGTGGAGGCGGCAAGCAAAAACCAAACAGCATGTTGCATAGCATGAAGCGTCATTGTGAACAGCAGCGGAAGCAAGTGAGCTTGACGTCTTTCAAATAGACCGCTGCATGACCTCGTGATGTGTATCCTCCAATTGTTCGCCTGCTGGTGCTGACGTGCTGGTAGCTTACCAGGCTGCTGTCAGCTGACGTAGCTCTTCTCGAGTTTCCTGCCTGAACTAGTTACACTCATTTCAGTCAGGACAACTCACGTTTCAATGAAATAGAACAATTTATTCATGGATAGAGCATTACATTGTATTTTGGCGGCAGTTCTGCTCTGGAGAAATAATCTACTTAGGCACAGCAAACATACAAACATAGTCAGGAACAGAAATCAAAATCCCCCAAAACAGCAACCACCGCCAAGTGGCTAAACCATGTATACAGTGGAGCACCCACTGCCTCCTGAATGACCATGAAATCCATAGAGATATTCAGGGTCAAAACATTGACTACTAAAGGCTGCCAAGTATTTAGTGTAGTTTTACTATCATCAATGCAGAAAACCTAGATCAGAATGGACATATGATCATTAATGTACATTACCTCACCATGTGTAGCCTGGTTCCACTGCGGGGACCCGTTAGGCTCGTTTCCTCAAGAACACACCGCTTGGTGCCCTCACATCTGTACTTGCGGGCAGGGCCTCACTGTTAGTCTGGATGCTTGGCCAGATCCTCTTGAGAATAGGCGCATGCCGCTCCCTCTAGTGCACGTCTGCAACCCCTACAGATGCGGGAGGCAAGATGAAGCATCATCTTGGTCCTGAGAAAACATTCTACCTAGTGAGAAAAACTATGTGTACAGCCGGAGCACCCACTGCCTCCTGGATAACCAGGAAGTCCATAGAGATATCCAGGGTCAAACATTGGCCGCTAAAGGCTGCCCAGCCTTTAGCGCACGTCTGCTGCCACCAATGCAGATTACCTGGATCAAAATGGACATTCTACCATTAATGTACATGACCTCCCATGTGTTGCCTGGTTCCACTGCGGGGACCCGTTAGGCACGTTCTCCAAGGAACACACCGCTTGGTACCTTCACATCTGTACTTGCGGGCAGGGCCTCACTGTTAGTCTGGATGCTTGGCCAGATCCTCTAGAGAATAGGCGCACGCCGTTCCCTCTAGTGCACGTCTGCAACCCTTACAGATGCGGGAGGCAAGATGAACATCATCTTGGTCCTGAAGAACATTCTACCTAGTGAGAAAAACTATGTGTACAGCCGGAGCACCCACTGCCTCCTGGATAACCAGGAAGTCCATAGAGATATCCAGGGTCAAACATTGGCTGCTAAAGGCTGCCCAGCCTTTAGCGCACGTCTGCTGCCACCAATGCAGATTACCTGGATCAAAATGGACATTCTACCATTAATGTACATGACCTCCCATGTGTTGCCTGGTTCCACTGCGGGGACCCGTTAGGCACGTTCTCCAAGGAACACACCGCTTGGTGCCCTCACATCTGTACTTGCGGGCTGGGCCTCACTGTTAGTCTGGATGCTTGGCCAGATCCTCTAGAGAATAGGCGCACGCCGTTCCCTCTAGTGCACGTCTGCAACCCTTACAGATGCGGGAGGCAAGATGAACATCATCTTGGTCCTGAAGAACATTCTACCTAGTGAGAAAAACTATGTGTACAGCCGGAGCACCCACTGCCTCCTGGATAACCAGGAAGTCCATAGAGATATGCAGGGTCAAACATTGGCTGCTAAAGGCTGCCCAGCCTTTAGCGCACGTCTGCTGCCACCAATGCAGATTACCTGGATCAAAATGGACATTCTACCATTAATGTACATGACCTCCCATGTGTTGCCTGGTTCCACGGCGGGGACCCGTTAGGCACGTTCTCCAAGGAACACACCGCTTGGTGGCCTCACATCTGTACTTGCGGGCAGGGCCTCACTGTTAGTCTGGATGCTTGGCCAGATCCTCTAGAGAATAGGCGCACGCCGCTCCCTCTAGTGCACGTCTGCAACCCTTTCAGATGCGGGAGGCAAGATGAACATCATCTTGGTCCTGAAGAACATTCTACCTAGTGAGAAAAACTATGTGTACAGCCGGAGCACCCACTGCCTCCTGGACAACCAGGAAGTCCATAGAGATATCCAGGGTCAAACATTGGCTGCTAAAGGCAGCCCAGCCTTTAGCGCACGTCTGCTACCACCAATGCAGATTGCCTGGATCAAGTATGGACATTCTACCATTAAGTATGGCCAGCCAACCACCTGCGCAAGCAATTTATTATTATTATTTATTTATTATTTATTTAATTCAATTCAAATTTTTCTATTCAATTATTTGAATAGCGCTTTTCACAGTCTATCACAAAGACGCTTTATGTTGAGCGATTAAATAAATGAAAGGGCAGTGCCCAACCTAATCCCCACTAGAGCAAAAATGAGGCAAAAAACTCCCAGTAGGGAGAAAAATCCTCAAACAGTGGTGAGAAAATACTCCCCAGTGGGAAGAAATCTCAGGAGGAACCTGGCTATAGTGGGGGAGCCCATCCTCCGCGGGCTAGCTAATTAAAGCAATTATAGAATAAAATGGCATCAAAACAGTGGTGTCTATCTCCAGGAAGTGGGATGTCGAGGAAGGAGCTGAACTGGATCCGGACCAGATTAGGACAGCAGCACAGCAGCAACTTCAGCTCAGATGGTCCAGGACTCCGTAGTGGAGGGAAAGATCCTCAGAAAGAGACACAGAGGAAAAAAGGGGGGTGAGGCACTGGATAAAACTACTGCATAAAATAGAAATACTGTCCTGTCTCAAGTGCCAAGTAAGAATTTAGGAACAATTTGTAATAAACAGTCAACACCCCTCCATCCGCTTGTTGCATTATAATTCTACCAGAAAGAAACCATCAAGTACCTTTAACCCTAGGTTTAAGAGCAAGTAATGATTCATCATACTTCAAAACCCCCAAAACCACGAAGTTTCATGAGGACAATTCTGGTCCTGACAGGCCGGTGGGTAATGAAGGTTGTATTTCTTCCAATTTCAATGACTAATTGAATAAAAGGGGTTATATACAAAACAAATTTGCTCATGCAGTAGAGAGAATGTTTCACATAGGGCGCTAAGTTATTTATTTATTCATTCATTCCTTTTTTTTATTTTTTTATTTTTATTTTATTTATTTATTTATTTTTTTTGGGGGGGGGGGGGTCGATCTTGTGAAATTAGAGATGCCGTAGAAACTTCAGATTTTAAAAAGTGCTTTTGCCAATAAGGCAATTAACTAATTAAAGGTCAGAAAGGGAGCAAAAACTGGGACTGATATGGCCCTCATTCCCCAAACTCTAAAATACGAGAATTCTCCCTTTAAGATAGTCAATCCGAGCGGAATGTGATGTACTATGATTATGCATGCACATTAATTTGGTGCAATTTCAAGCAGTAATCCAAACCTAGCACATTAACATCACCTAGGCATTTTCAGGGATTTCTAGCACCCAAAGGAACCTTGATATTAGGTCTGGTCTGAGGCATGATGAAAAAGTCAAAGCTACCAGCAGCATCATTTTACAGACCCTGCATATTCACAGCTTTGTGTTCATGCGTGTCACGCGCTTAAATTTGTTAGGAGATAACAGAGTAGGCCTGGTGGTTTTAATATGACATACTAACATGTCATCTAATTCTTAAAATTTCAGAAGATGAAGCCGAAGCTTCAGAATCAGACCAACATTCAACAGAACATAATTCCAGCCATCTTTTTCATCTTATCATCTTTAACGGTGCTTTCTTTGAGTTAGTTTCTTCTTCTGTATTGAAGTGTTGATTTTAATTATTATGATATGAGCTCTTCGTCCTCCATGAGGTGCTGTTTAAAGTTGTGCTGCGTCGGGTCCTGCCATGAGGACGAAAACGGAGGAATAGCGGAGTTCAGCCGTTTAGAAGGAACACCGAGGATGCACCATGGGGCGCATGCGATGTCCCGTGTCTGTAGCAGCCGGACTTCAGCCGTATTAATGGAAACAGCTTAATGCTCTGGTACTGAACAAACCATAGACGGAAACGACCATAAATGCTCAGTTGGGTCTTAGGCGCATTTACAATGGACAAAACATTTCTCAACTCGATAAATCATGTATGCATTCGACTGTTAAAAAAAAATAAATGCGGACTAATTTTGCATACAATTGAGGCAATGACTTGGTGTTTTTTTTTTTTTTTTAAATAAATCAGTTGGCCAGAAAGATTGTAGAATTGAGGAAACAGGAATTCTTCGCGCCGCGTAGTCGTATGACTGAGTATTCATAAGGTTTCCACCGTTACTTGTTAACAATAACAGCAATCCGGGCAGTAGTCAACATTGTTGCCCATATACCCTGTTAATGTTTGCTGTCAAACATCCATCTGCAACAATGAATCACCACGACGCAAACCACTTTCTGACATTATGTTCACTGATGATCATCCGAACATCACGATATAACCACACCAATTCAACAGGCATAAAAGCATGGAATTTAGCGATTTTCAGGTCCCTGACGTGGTCCGCAAACTACAGCCCGAGCGCGACTGCCATACCATTCAAGTTCGCAAATTAAGAATTAAATCCTAGTACAAAACGCTTCACAGAAAAACTAGGGCTAGGAATAAAAGTACCATCTTCTCTGTGAGGCAAAACAAACACTAGGTCAGCACACAATTCATAAATCTTGAAGGAAAAGATCGCATAAGTATCCATGCACTGCCCTCGTGCTATTAAAGTCCAGTGTTTGTATTTTATTAATTTATTTAATTTATGAGAGACAGGGACATGCTTAGCAACTAAAAGGAACAGATTTATATCCACAATTAAGCGGCCTTCAGTCAACAATGTAGCACATAAAGCAGAATTAATCGCAAAATTTAAAATTACCTGCATATTTGGATTCCAGGGTTGCACAGAAGCTGCCGATGTGGTAAACGGACCCCGTCGGTTTAGAGAAATTGGCGTTCCGCGTCTAGACAGGAACCAGGTCTCCAACTGAATCAGTCCATAGACCGTCATTTTGACTTATAGGAGGAACCTCACTTGAATCAGAATTATCTTGGGTTTTCGATTTGAAAATAGCGTTTGAGGGGCGTTCACGCGCACTTTACCAGTCGCAACTCTAACAAGATAAAATATGATTGCAGCAGTAGGCTAATTCAATTTCATCAGGCGCCCATTACTCCTGGAACACAGAGAATACACGCCAAAAGCCAAGAAGAAGCACAAGCAACAACATATTGTAAACGTAGCAGAAACAGAATAGCAGCATAATAACCAAAAAGACAGCAAAAGCAATCTGCGTAGCGAGGGACTGCTGCAAGCGCCAGTATTAACATCAAGCAAAAACCAAACAGCATGTTGCATAGCATGAAGCGTCATTGTGAACAGCAGCGGAAGCAAGTGAGCTTGACGTCTTTCAAATAGACCGCTGCATGACCTCGTGATGTGTATCCTCCAATTGTTCGCCTGCTGGTGCTGACGTGCTGGTAGCTTACCAAGCTGCTGTCAGCTGACGTAGCTCTTCTCGAGTTTCCTGCCTGAACTAGTTACACTCATTTCATGGACAGATGTTCAGACATTTTCCTTTAGAATTTGCTGGTATAATTCAGAATTCATCGTTCCATCAATGATGCCAAGCTGTCCTGATGCTATTTCTATAGGAGGATGGTGTTTTTACTTGCAGTCAAGTTTGTGATAAGATCATCTGTACTGGATCCACGTTTTATTTCCCTGACAATTTTTATGACCGTTCAATATAGCAGCGCAGTTCAGCCGTCCTCACCCCATTCTGGACTGCACACATGTTCGATGCAGGGGTGTGAAATCTCCTCGTAAATGCGGAAATTCACGTTTTTTACAATGTATTTTCGCAAAAAATATCATTTCCGCGGATTAATTTTTCAGAAGTAAAAAAAAAAATTTGCAAAATAGCGTGATAGCAAGCAAAGTCTAACACTGCGCGGAAGTGATGCAATTTCCTGCCATTCTAAGCTCCGTACAGTGATGTTGAATGCTTATTCTCGCTGAATCAGCATGAAACGCAATGCTTGGAGCTCGCCTAGATCTACAATGCACATTGTGAAAACATGCAGAGTATCGAATGGAAGTTCGGTTTTTGAAGGCATCAAAAACCACTGGCTCTGGTCTTGGTTAGAAAAGATCGTTGATAAAACACAACTTTGTGTTGTTTTTGACAAAATCAACAAGGCCGGCTTTGCCTTTTGTAAGATATGCAGAAAGGAGATAAATTATGGGAGGCGTGGCTCAGTCGCTCTCGACGATCGCGTTTCTGGAACGAAACACAAGCAGCTCGTTCGCATCCAGAAAACCAACTATGCATTACCATGTATGTTAGAAATAATCATTATTAAAGTATATTTTGCGCTGTTGACCCTTTTCCTTTAACTAATACCGTGTTTATTTTGGCGAGAAAGCTGAAGGTAAAATTCAATGGGCTAAGTCTGCGCACCTAGGCTACATATCCAAAATTGCTGTTAAAAACTGTTACGCCTTTTGTAACTATATGCAAAAAGTACATCAAATCTATTCCAGATATACCTTTTATGCAACATATCAATTTGTAAGTCGAGAAAATAAACTGAAATATTTAGGAACTGGTATGCTGACAATTTCATCGATCTTTCTGTTGCCATTTCAAGTGAAGTCTGCTGTGCACCTGACAAATTCATTGACATTTCTTTTTATTTAGATCTACATGACTACCTTGCATCTGATACTTATCTGATTCTTTGAACATTGGACATTGAAATACCCTTTTTTTTTTCTGTTACCTAATTATTATTTTGACATTCAATGAAAGTTTTTATTTTTTCATAATGGCAAGTTTACAATGGCAAATTAATGCTTATTTTTTCAAATGAAATGTATTTTGTTTTGGATAGAATTGGGCCATGCACAGGGCAAAGTGCCACTGTCGTTTTTTTCACATATCTAGTGAAAAAAATGGCCTAACATTTAACATGAAATTGTGAAACAAATAAATAGCTATTTCTGAAATGCAATTGAGTTTAATTATTGTAAACATTTTTTAAAAATCTTCTTGATATATAATAATAATTCGAACCAATGTAAAATAATCAATTATGAGGATACCTTCACTTAGTGCCAAAGTTATTTATAAGTTTGTTTTTGTCAAAAGGAGTCTGTGCATGTGACGCTTATTTTGGATAGGTCTACTTGAAATAAATTTCGTAATTTCATTCAGATTTGTTTTATTTGTGAGAAGTATTCAAGTGTTATATGGTGACACTTTGCAAAACTTGCTCTTTTTTGTTTCTTTTGGAAAAGACCTGAAGTATGCTTCAAATACCACCATTTATGCTTCTTTTTTTAGGAAAAAATTTCAAGGGGGAGGCTCCCCAAACTCAATGGGAGGGCGCACCCTCCAATACCCTCCCCCGACAACTATACGTTGTCGGGATCGGGGTCATCATTTCCATTTCCAGAATTTCCTCTTTTTTTAGAAAATCACTGCTCACATCCCTGTTGATGTTTGATTGTTTGTGACCATTGATTTTAAAAGGATAAATTTGTCCATTTTCATGGTTTATTTTGACTGGAGCTGCCAATCTTACACTAATGCCATTAAATGCCTTAAAATAGAGAATGTGAGCGTGTGCTAACATAAGCAATGTCATTAAATTAGGGGCTTTCCTGTGACTATTGGGCTCTTTCCATGAGTTCTTGACATTCCTGATGGGCGCCTGAGATCCCGAGCACGGACAAAATCCACATCTATCATGGATAGAGGTTGGTTCACCAGATAATGCTTTGTATGAAATGATACTCTTGGTTTAAGAACAAGGGTGAGACCGAATATTTTTATCTACCCCTGCACAGAGAAAATATTTACACGTGTGAAATCACCCCTTCACCCTGCCATTAGAATCCATCACAATTTTGTTGGCATTCGCTCAATCATTGGGTTAGGCCTACAGAAACAAAAGAGAAATTAAGAAGGGAAAGAAATTGATTTGAAACCCCTGCAAAAAATTTACAAGTAAAACTTGTGTTTCACACGTCAGGTTTCATGAAAAGCAAGTGTCATGTACAAGTGTTTTTTACAAATAAAATGGGTGCTCAAAATCACGTCATTCCGATGGAACATTACACATGTACGTTTCACTCACTGTTCTCCAGTTTTACTCTAATTTTTCTTGAGGTGGCTAAAAGCTCATAATTTTTCTTCACTGTCATTTCCCTAGGGACATCCAGTCTTATTTCCTATTTTAAGGATGCACTGGAGGAGTTAATTACCATGTTAAATTACCTCAATCAAAAGTCCAACCCTCAGCAGGTGCTCCAACAAGCAACTTGTTGATCACTAGGCAGCCTTGCCGCTCTACTTACAGGACAGGAGTGGTTTCAATTTATAGCTGAAACTCATGTTTATCCCAGTATGTTTGCAGACAGCATTTACGCAAATCATTAAGGAGTAAATTATGAGATGTTAAAGCCAGGGAAATGCGTACTTGTAAACTAATACGGAATGCCCGAAAATATTATATATTATAATTATTCCGATTTTTTTTTTTTACACAGCTTACAGACATAAATATTTATACAGATTTTATTTGAAAAATCTTTGTTCAAAATATTAATTATTGGAAGACAGTCATTTTGACAATAATGAAAGGGCACATGAATACACAACGACAAACAACTACTAGATGAGTGTTTTCATAGCACAATACAATTAGCCGTTAGCCATAGTGGACATCCCGTTTTCGGAGCTTCTGCTGAACATGCGTACAGACATTGCTTTAGACAGTATAAAACAAGGTACAGTTTACATAATCGCCAAAAATGTCAGTTGCAAATGTAATGTGGAAAGAAGCCACTAGACGGCAGCATTGACCTTTTTTGTTAAGCCCAGTCTGTAGCTAGGTTTGGGCATGTCCTGGGCATGTCAGAGGGGAAGGTCCCAGAGGGGGAAAAAAAAAAAAGTCTAAATGTGGAAGGGGGCTGCAAAAGAGTGTATAAGGAGAGAAATTGAGAGATTAAAGTGGTAGGAGAAATTTCAAGGAGAAGAATACATTTGACCAGACCTGATACTCTTTTCAATACCTGTGCTTTTTGTGGATTTTTGCCTGTGTTGGAGCTTTTTCCTCACCCGGAACATCACCAAGTAACCCCATCTCAAGGGACTATAAATATTTTTTATCCCCCCGATATACAAATGACGGGGGGATATAGTCATCAGTATATCCGTCCGTCCGTAATCATTTTCTTGTCTGGAACATATCTTCATAACTATGCATTTCAGGTTCACCAAACTTCACAGATATATTTACCAGTATGAGTAGATGTGCCTTTCACTATTTTGAGGTTTCTTGATTTCTTAATTTTGGCGGTTTCCATGGAAACGTGGAACTTAGATTGACTTTGAAGGTGTCTATCTTGTCCGGAGCATATCTCATAAACCGTATGGACTTGGTTCACCAAACGTCACAGATATATTAACCACGAGCAGTAGATGTGCCTTCTGCTATTTTGAATCTTCTACATTATCTAAAGTTCAGGTTTCCATGGAAACAGTGAACTTAGATTGACTTTGAGGGTGGCTGTCTTGTCCGGAGCATATCTCCTAAACCGTATGTCCCAGGTTCAACAAACTTCATGGATATATTAACCACTATGAGTAGATGTGCCTTTTGCTATTTTGAAGTTTCTTCTTTTAATTTTTGAGATTTTCATAGAAACGTTGAACTAAGATTGACTTTGAAGGTGGCTACCTTGTCCGGATCATATCTCCTAAACCGTATGGTCTAGGTTCACCACACTTCACAGATATATTAACCAGTATGAGTAGATGTGCCTCTTGCGATTTCGAAGCTTCTAGATTATTTAATTTCTCAGGTTTCCATGGAAACATTGAACTTAGATTAACTTTGAAGGTGGCTACCTTGTCTGGAGCATATCCCCTAAATTGTGTGTCTTAGGTTCACCTAACTTCACAGATATACTACCCACTACAAGTAGATCTGCCTTTACTTATTTTGGAGTTTATTGCTTCATTTTCCTTTCGAAGTTTCTATGGAGACAGGGAACTTAAATTGGCTTTGAGGGTGGCTGTCTTGCTTGGGCCATATCTCCCAAACCATATGATCTAGGTTCATTAAAGGTAATTCACAGACACATTATCCACTATGTCAAGAAGTTTTCATGAATACAGAATCCGTTTATGTGACCACTAGTGATCATGACATCTCTTCTCACACATGCAAACTCTGCATTCTAATATCTTCATCATAAAAGCTGAGTTACGATTTGTGGGGGTCGGGATATTTCATCTCTTGATGACTCTTGTTTATGCTCTTTTTCTGAGGTTTTCCATGGAAAGATGATGCATATCGTGATCATCTCTGGACTAGATATTCATAGTTCATAAAATATCATGTTTTCTGAGACATATTCTTCACATGCTGTTGGTCATGCGGGGGCCTGCATTACGCAAGTGCCACGGTGTGAAGCGAGAAGAGTGAAAAAAACGGGAAGGAGAAAGAAACGCAATGTCTCATTCATCTACTTGGTTGCGCTACAAGCGTAACCAGAAGTGGGCAGGTGCATTCAGGGGGAACCCTGATCACACCTTTCAAGTTTTAAGCAAATCAGACAATGCGTGATGGATTTATAACGAGGTGATATTCCGTGGCGAAGGATTGAAAGTCACCGCTGTCACCATGGGCAGCCTGCAACATGACAAGACGCGTGTCACTGTTGAGATTCAACAACTTGATCTTCATGTGGCCACAAAATGTAGTTGATCAGGTCATGAGTTTGAGGTTGGTGTTTGTCAATGTAAAATAAGGCATTTCCTGTTTCCACAAGGGGCGCCTTGTGCGAGAGTGACTATGAGCATATGGAGGCGTTCATGGCAGGACTCTTGTCATGTACAGAAGTTTTGAAGCAGTTTGGATGAAGTATGTATGAGAGAAAGCTGAATATGCCCTAGCAGCCACGCCATTTGACCTACAGACATTCTTTCAACTTTTGATCTGCATGGTCTCTACATGATCCGTACCAAATGGGAGGTCTTTTGACCGAAATCCCTAGGGGGAGTTCATTCCAATACAAGGTCAGGAAATTGCCAATAATCAAAAATGAAAAACACAATGGCTTACTTGCTGTTTGGTATAGACAATAGCTGCCAGAGACTTTTTTGTGAGGCAGGACAACTTCTTCATGTGTAAATTTTCATCCACAAATTCCAAAAAAGCCCTATAAGGAGGGGTTTTAGAAAATTTCAAGGGGGTAATATAGAGTCATTTTGCCCGCCCCCCCCCCCCCCCCCCCAATGAGCAACTCCCCTATCATATGTAAGTACTTGCCATTCTTGACGTATGTATTAATTTGTTTGAGGTTATGACTTTGGCTCTTTCATGCCTTAAACAAACGTAATTTCATGGCGAGGGATCGATAGTCACCACGCCGGCAGACGGACGCCATTGCTTGTAGCATCCCAGTCTTTATAATATAGCTCGTCCAACTTGTTCTGCATGTCTTAGTTGACCCCACCAACTTCATTCCGCTTCTATGTTGGATCAGTACATGGTAGAGTAAAATAAGATCACTTCCTGTTACCACCGAAGGCTTACTATGAGTAAGGCTGGATATTAATATATGGGGGTGTTCAGGGTGGAGCCATCATCATGTTCATGAAATTTGAAGGTGATAGGATAAAGAATGTGGGCGTGAGAGCCATTGGAAAATGGATGGTTAAATAATGAAAAGTTGCCAGTTTGTCATGCCCTACAACCACCCCTTTTGATCTACAGACATTCTTTACTCAGCTTTTGATCAGCGTGGTCTATAGTTGATCTGTACCAAATGGGAAGTAGTTTGGGTGAAATCCCTCGGAGGAGTTGGTTAAAATACGAGGTGAGGAAATCGCCGGTAATCAAAAATTTAAATCAAAATGGCTGACTTCCTGTTGGGGATAGACCATGACATCATCAAAAGACTTTTTTGTAAGTCTTGGTGTGGTACATGTGCTTTCCAAATTTCGTTGGCCTACGACAAATTAACCCCAATCAGGAGGGCTTTTGAAATTTTCTAGGGGGCGCCATTTCATCCCGCCTGTTAGCAACTTTAAAATATGTCAATTTTCACCAGACCTGACAAGTGTGCAAAATTTGAGTTTTTGAGCATGTTGTTGAGCATGCACCTTGTTCAACGGAAAAAGATCAAGTCTCTGAGTGCACATCAGTAGTCGCAATTATAGATGCAAAAATACTCTTGCGCCTCCAGTGATGACGCGCTGCACAGAGAAGTAGGTTGTCTTGATGATCTCCAAAGTAATCACAAAATAAAGGAACCCCTTGCACTTCAGCCCCTCTGTTGCCAGAGGTCGCTGCGCACAGACAAGGACAAAATATGAACAAATGAAGGAACAGAATGGAGCACTTAAGTCACTTGCATCAGTTTATTGAGATGCCAAGACTAACGTTTTGAAGCTCAGTGTCTTCCTCAGAGTCAAACTAGTATTGGTGAAGTTTGGACAGCTGAATAACTTCCTCCACACAGAGAATAACTTCCTATTTAAAGGGGACCCTTCTTTTAATACGTATAAGTAAAGTAATAATGTTGGATGTCCGAACTCAACCTCTGTAAAGTTTCTAAAGGTACAGTGGTTTTGCCATAATCCAAGAACGTGATTTCCTCTCTGAAAAGCTCACCCTGAAATCTTCGAGATCTGGGCAAAACCTGACGTTGTGTTTAGGGTCCTAGCTGGAGCCAATCAAGGCACTGGACCTGCCCACTCCAGAAACTATTCTAGCAGGCACAAACAACCGTGGATCATATTATGCCTTAAGTAGTCTACACTTCTGGAAATACAAAAGAAGAACCGCAGGTCATTTGAGGTGCAGTTTTGTCAGTATCCCCTTCAAAGCACAAGGTTGAGGTCAAAGGTCAAGTTCACAGAGGTCACGACCTTGTTTGCAGGTTTTCGCGCTGTAACTTCAGTTAGAATTCATGGATCGCTATGAAATTTTGGAAATAACTTCTAGGCATACAGGAGGTGTTCTCTAATGTTTTTCAAGGTCATCCGTCAAATCCCAAGGTCACAAAGGTTTTCGCACCATAACTCAAGTTTAATGCAATGAATGGCTATGAAATCTTACAACAAGCTTCTTGGTATAGCCTCCTGAGACCCAGGAAAAAAAAATGTTTTGATTTAGATTTTTTTTCATGTAAATTAAGTGTTGGGATGGTAAAAAACACATTGCAAAGATTTTTTTTTTTTCCATAATTCAATTCATGTTTTATAACATGTGCACTGTAGTGTACAATGGGACTTCATTTATCTCGACCCTAAAACATTGACAGAATTTAAAGTCTGGCCGGATATCAACACAACACACACATACTGCATAAAAACTTCTTAAAAACATAGAATACTCAGTGAGGGTCAAATAAATATACAACCCATTCAACTTTTCACTGGCCATTGCCCTAGGATGTGAATGAACATTTGGTTTGCCAGTTCACAAATGCTGATTCATTTGTGATATGTGAGGAAGCACTGTGACTTTTTGGAGACACACAGGAACATGTCACATATAACATCTCACATATGTTCTACTAGTGCACCCAGGCAGGAGACACACAGGAACATGTCACATGTAACATCTCACATATGTTCTACTAGTGCAGTGGTTCTCAAATTCGGTCCTGGCGCCCCCCTGTGTATGCTGGTTTTTGTTCCAGCCACAACTGCAATTCTAGGATTTTAACAAGCTGTTGATTTGTTTTAATTAGGTGCATTTATGCAAATATCCACATTGAGATATATTGTAAATATTGGCAGAGGGAAACAATTTAACCAAACATTTAATCAACATAAATTATCAAAAGGTTCCTCATTGGTGAAACTCTTGACACATGGTGGCAAAACCCGACAATTTACTTGGCAAACAATGGAGTCACACCTTTTGTGTTTTCTGTTGATTTAATTTGGTTCAGGCAGGTTATTTGGGAACAACTCAAAACACCTGTGTTCAGAAACCTAATTTGGAGCTTATTGATTTTCTCAAAGTCTAATTGGATCTGTTTAAAAATGTTTTCACCTGAAAATCCAAGCAATATTGAAAATTAAGCACAATATGTTCAAGTATTTTTATTAGAATGGATATGTCCATTCAAATGCGACTTAAGATGGTAAATAACTACACAATCATGGAATGCTGTCAATTAAGACAAAGTAACAGCTCTTTAAAATCCTATAATTGCAGTTGTGGCTGGAACAAAAACCAGCAGACACAGGGGGCGCCAGGACCGAATTTGAGAACCACTGTACTAGTGCACCCAGGCATTCTGCATCTGGAAGGACTCGGACTGGTGACCATTTCAGGCAAGTGGATCGCACCATATTTCCGGATTCAGAGACTGACAGACAGTGAGAGGGAGACAGTGTGACAGACAGTGAGAGTGAGACAGTGTGACAGACAGACAGTGAGAGAGGCAGACACAGACAGACAGACAGTGAGAGAGGCAGAGACAGAGACAGACAGATAGTGAGAGAGAGTCAGACACAGACAGACAGACAGTGAGAGAGAGAGACAGACAGTGTGACAGACTGACAGTGAGAGAGAGGCAGAGACAGACAGACAGTGAGAGAGAGAGAGGCAGAGACAGACAGACAGACAGTGAGAGAGAGAGAGGCAGAGACAGACAGACAGACAGACAGTGAGAGAGAGGCAGACACAGACAGACAGACAGTGAAAGAGAGGCAGAGACAGACAGACAGACAGTGAGAGACAGACAGACAGACCGTGAGAGAGAGGCAGACACAGACAGACAGTCAGTGAGAGAGAGACAGAGAGAGATCAATTTGACTAGCAACAAAACAGGGCCATTAAAGGGATAATTCGCTTATAACACATTTACACTATAACATTATGTCTAAACATGTATCAAATCAATTTTCCCTAAACATCTTTGTAGGTTATCTTAGCTTTTTTGCTCTGATTAAAAACCCTACATGGTTGTTCTGGCCCATAGAGGACGACGGCACGCTTCAGCTGGCCCTGGGTCTTGGTCGACCTCCGCTGGCTCTGGGTCTTGGTCATCCTCATCTGATTCCTTATCTGGGTTCTCACCCTCTCCTGTCTTGCTAACTGTACTCTCATCTTCAGAGAAATTTATGTGTGAATCTCCCTCAATGATTTTGTAAAGTATTCTCTCTGCCTCTGACAAAGAGCTGTCTACTGACAAAAGGGAAATAATTATTAGTACAAACTCCCAATGTGCACTATAGTGTACATTAATTAATCAATGATTTTTACTATGAAACTAAGTAAGTTCAGCTCTGAAAACTCACTCAAATTACTCCTTGGATGTTTACTTACTAAAAGCAATCAAAATATAGAACTCAAAATCAAGTTAAATTCAAATTTGATGCTTACCTTTCTTTTTTCCATAAAATGTGCCCGTGCTGATGCCAGCCATTTTGAAAAGATAGGAAAAGGGAAGTTGGGAAGGCCATACCCCCACACATGGGGTATCAATTTAAAGCTACAGTTCTCAACTCTAAGGAACATCAGGACTTGGTAAAGTAGTATATACAGTCTTAAAGTTATATGCAAAACTTGAATGTGCACTACAGTGTACAAAAATGAATTACCGGGTCTCAAGAGGATAAAGGAGGGGTTCCCTATTGATTTTCAAGGTCATCTGTCGAATCCCAAGGTCACACGAGTCAAAAAAGTGTCGATTTTGCCCCAATTTCACAGTTTTCGCACCGTAATTCCACTTTAACTTCATGAATGGCTATTACATCTTAGAACAAGCTTCTTGGTACAGAGGAAGGGTCCCCTATTGATTTTCAAGGTCATTTGCCAATTTCGACATCACACTTATACAAGTAACCACCAGTCATGGACACTAGGCCTCGTGACGGATGCTAGGCGAGGTCGCAGCTATTAGATCCTTCTGATCTACTTGTTGGATGTGAAGAAAAGCACAACTATTTTCTCTTCTAAAAGATGATGCCACCAGAAATCAGTGGGTAGCTTTTTTTGTTTGCTGGCAGCAAACGGCCGCGGTCAAAGGGAAGGTGAGCTGTTTGTGCTCAGCATTTCACCAGACAGCTTTGTCAATAAAGGATAATTCGACGCTGGATAAGCTTTTCAGCTGCTTCTCAAACCTGAAGCAGTTGCATCGATCAAGCACTTGAAGCCACAAGCTGTAAGCAATGATATAACAGCAAATAATGACATGTAAGTCAAGCTAATGTGTAGTGGGTGGCTAGCAGGACCACTAACAATAGTTAGCATTAACAACTGGCCTCAGATGCAGACTTTGCAAAATATCTGAGGATAAAGTCTGGATCGGTAGCGACTGTCCGTGACTCACAGACACAGAAGCAGTAATAAGTTGCTTTGAATGTGGCTGTAGCACTGCAGATAACGTAGCCAAGTTACTGTTGCTAATGTTTGTGTCCTAAATATGCAAGAGTAATATCACGGGACATTCAATTGAAGGTGTGAGAACATAAACATTAGAAGTTTACTTTTTATGCTTGTGTGTCATTTGGATGTTTGCCACAACTGTTCACAGTAACAGCACTTTGTGTCTGTACTTGTTTTGCAGGGGTTTGTCTCTGTGGTTGTTACGACCGCTCGGTAACCAGGCACTGTATGTGAGTTTGTGTGCTGTGCTACTTATGCTGGTTAACTTTGATGCAGTAATTCTGATCAGTATGCTTGTGTTACCTCAGTAAGCATCAATGTGGCAGTTTCATCATAACATTGCCTGATTGTAGCCACAACAGTTGAAGCTAACCGGAGAAGTGTTGTATTTGTCTGCAAAGCTGGGCTGATAAGGCTGCAGTTAGACCAGATAGGTTTTGCAGATCTCGGGTTGTGTGTTTGGGTTTGTTCATTGCAGCTGTGAAAAGATAGTTTTACTTGTCCATGACAGGGGTCAGCCGGATACTTCACCTATATCTGGGCTTGCTCTCTGATGCTATCATGGTGAAAGCTATCATGAAACGCACAAGCTATAACGTGTCTGGTATAACAAACAATTTCTCTGCATTGCCGTGGCGTATAATCATCCCCCTATAGAAATTGTTCTGGCTAATAAAAAGGCGGACATTGAATACAAAATTCTTTCCTGTAGAAGTTATCGATTTTGAGAGCTCCACATGAGCAACTGTTCATGCTAACTAAACTTACAACCTGAATTATGTTCATAATGTAACTAGAGCTTGCTCTAGCTGTCGCATACTATCCATAACACACCCATTTTCCAGGAAGAAACGCTGGTCATTCGGGTAAACCACTACCATGGGCAATTTCCTAAACAGAGTGGCTATTCGCACAGCCGCTGTGCCAATAGTGGGTCAAGTTGTTTCATTTGCACAGCCGTGACAAGGATGGGCTGTAACATTATTCACACAGCAGCTGTGCGAATAGCCGTATCCTTACCGAAAAGACCATTTATCCTGGAGCTTTTGCCCCTCCGTCATATACCAGCGCAGAAGCTGTTCGTTACAGTTATGCACACGGACCAGCAGGTCCTTATTGTACAAACCTAAGCAGTCCATAAGTTGTCGGTCCATTTCTTGCTGCTCCTCACTGTCCACGTTTTCCTCTTAACTCAGCCCCAGCGGATTTCTACGGTCTCTGGTCTACACTTGGGCATTGTTGGTGGAATTCAATTATTAATTCCTTATTATTGAATATTGTGTTATTAATTGCTTATCCTTTGAGCAGCCTAGGTCAGGCATGATTGCTAAATTTACATAATCTAGCTTTTGTGCCAGCAGAGACGCCATTAACTGTATTTATTGTGTATTCATTTTATCTGAAATGCTGAGGTCCAGCTGGACCGAGGAGTGTATTTGAGTTGTGTTGGTTCCCAGGTGACAGTTCCTGTGAAGCCTACAGAACCGTGAGACAAATAACAGATAATTGGGGGAGAGAAAAAGACCCCTCTGTACTGCAGATATGGCTGTCAGGGTCAGCCATATGTGGGATGCAAACACCTGGCCGAGGAACGGCTGGAACCAACATGATGTTTTTCAGCCCCAAGGGGAGGAGATTCTGACTTTGTGCTTTTACATATATCCAATGCAACGGAGAGATTCCTTTGTCTTAGGATCTTTGTTACAGGCAAGAACAAAGTGGCACATAATAAAATGGATTAAATCGACGGGCCCTTCCCAGGCCCGTCGGCAGCTTGTTCAGAACTCTGCTGCACGCCTGCTAACTCAGACCTGTAGGCATGAGCACATCACTCTCATCCTGGCGTCCCTACATTGGCTCCCTGTGCACTACAGAATTAATTTTTAGCTTCTGTTATTTTATTTAAATGTCTGAACTACCTTGCTCCACCATATCTATCTGAACTGCTTCAGATCCCTAAGATCAGCCGATCAGCTGCTGCTGACAGTCCCCAAAACAAGGCTGAAGCTCAGGGGAGACAGAGCGTTTGCCGTCAATGCTCCCAAGCCCTGGAACGACTTCCCTTTGAATGTTAGACAGGCCTCCTTTTCTGTTTTTAAATCTCTTTTAAAAACTCACTTTTATTCCTTGGCTTTTAATACACTTTAATTTATTTTCACTTGGTTTGGCATCCTCTAAAAAAAGCACTTGCCATTAGCTTGTTAGTTTCTTTATTTTACCTTTTAAAGTTTTTTTATGTTTGTGTGTTGATGCTTTTAACTTAATTTTTTAAATGTATTTTTATTTTACTATGTACAGCTACCCCTGCGTTTTTTTTTAAATGTGCTACATAAATAGCATAATAGTTGAATTCATAAAGTTGATTGATTGACTGACTCTGAGGAAGAAGCTGTGTGTCAAAACTTTAGTCTTGGCATCTCAATAAACTGATGCAAGTGATTCGAGCGCTCCAGTCTGTTCCTTCATTTGTTCATATTCTGCCCTTGTCTGTGAGCTCCAACCTCTGGCAATAGAGGGGCTGAAGCGCAATGGGTTCCTTTATTTTCTGAGCCTTTTTTTATGTTGACCAATTGACCAATTAAACAGCCAGATCGGCCAATTATTCATGATCGATTCTGTCATTGGCCATTTGGGCAGCACCACTTTTTTCTGTTGTGGTCTGATTGGCTCATCACTCATGATTGACACTGGGCTTTCCCAATCATAGCTGAACCCCACTCCCCCTCGACCACAGCTGTGTCAGTCAATCAACCTATCATGCCATGTTCAGATCAACTAAAGTTAAAATGGAGAGGGAAATGCGAGGGAGACAGAAATTAAGAGAAAAGATGAGCCCTTCAAACAGATGCTGCCAAATGCGCGAAGATTACTTATACAAGGTTTACCCCATATGAAAAATATTCATAAAAAACTTACAAAGATAAGTATAAAACTGTAATGAAATGGCATATATGGCGCATGCTACAAAAGTGGCCCACTTCATATATATGAATGGAATACAGATCATAAAGGATTTGTATAAATTACATATAAGCCAACATATATGGTCAGCTTATGAAACATGTAATGTTAAGTGTAATGTTTTATATGAGGTATGGACAACAATGTCGTTTTTTTGTATGTTTACATCAATTTTCATATATGAATATGTCAAAGCCCATACATGCTTTTTGTATGACATGTGTAAAACATTTATAGATTTCTTACATATTTCTATTAATATTCATATATGAATATGTGCAAGCCCATACATGTTTTCTTTATGTTATGTGTACAAAATTTTATAGATTTCTTACGTATTTCCATTACTTAGCATATATGAACACCTACAAGGACATATATGTTTTTTGTATTTTATATGTGCAAACGTTTATAGATTACTTACATATTTCTATTAATATTCATATATGCATATGTGGTAGCCCATACATGTTTTCTGTATGTTATGTGTACAAACATTTGTAGATTTCTTGCATATTTCAATGTCTATTCTTATATGAATATGTCAAAGTCCATACATGTTTTTTGCATGTTCAGTTGCATGCTTGCATTGAATTGAATGTTTTTTTGTCTGCTCATGATGTTGCAACCTAAATTTTGTATGTGTTACTGGTCATTTATGAAAATTAAATCCCTAAGAAATGCCTGTTTTCAATTCATTTCTTGACTGACACCACTTTAAAGAACAATATTGAAATGTTCTTCCTTGATATTAGACAAGTTGAGGCGTATGTCTTGCCTTCATGCGTGCTCTGTCATACTGGCGTAGACGTGTTAGCATTTAATTAGGATCCAAACATTGGTAAAGTGAGAGGCAACCAACAACTTCCATGTTTCCCCAATTTAAATACAGTTATGTGAGCATCCGTGGGTATTTTCAGAAGCAGATACAAAGGACAACTATAATGTATGGCGGAACTATAGGCTGCTTGGGAGTACTTCAACAGCATTGATACCTTAACTCCCAAACAACCCTTTGGTGATATTACCAAAGTCCTTTTGGGCAAGTTCCTCCACTCAGCCGCCATATTGGTGACGCCTGCAGGCAGCTACAACAAGTCCAGGCCCTATCAAAATGAATGGGGAGATATCCAAAAGTCCAGACTGGTGGGTTGTACATACTTAATTCAAATGTGAATGAGCTCATTGGACATTCGTGGCATGGCTACCACTGGTGATGCAGATAGTAAACATAAGGCTAACCGCCAGTAATAAATTCCACGTCCAACAATGCGATTGACTACTTTCAAAACAAGTCACAACTTATGTTCAGAATGGCCGCAATGTGTTTCTATGGGAGGATTTCCTCAGTGATTGGCCTCCCTCTCTCTTAATGTCTCCCCACTGCTCTAATATCGAAGTACTCACAAGTAGAGTTCCTGGGTCTTGTAACAACTCGGGTAACCATATTTAAATAGTGTTGGAAGAGCTTGGTTGCCTCCAACTTCAGACATGCTTGGATCCTAATGAAAGCATTGTGTTAAGCTACATGCTAACATGCTTGCACCCTTCATTAGCGAGATAGATTAGATGGAGGAAGACGAGACAGGTCGACAATAAATTGTCTAAAAGCAGGGACGAACATATATCAGTACTGAAAAACGGTGGCGTGTTCCTTTAAAGTGTAAAGCATAAAGTATGCAAACATGTATAATTCTCCCAATCAGTGTTTACTTCTGAAATATAGAAACCTACAAATTCTGGTCATGAATATCTTCTTATCTAGGAAACAGAATGACTTAGCTCAGGGGTTTTAAAAGCCCTCTGTGTGACTGAAAAAAAAAACAAAAACTGTCATAGGCCAGGTGGTCATAATACATGAGTTCATACAGAGGTGTCACTATCCAATTTAAACATGCCATTTTAGTGGATAGAAATTATGTAACTTTTCTGGTAAAATGAAGGTTAAATAAATTTAAAAAAAAAAATGTGTATATATATATATATATATATATATATATACATATATATATATATATATGTATATACATACATATATAATTCTTTTTCCACAGAAAATGCGCTATGCCATCACTGACCACAGCTTGGAAATTACCTTGACCTGGCGTATCATCATGAAAAAAACAACCCTTAACTCGTTGACGAACTTTCATCATGTCTTTGCTAAGGATTTTATATGTATTCTTTGTCTGCCTATATCTCTCATACAAGGTTTGGCGTTATATGTCATGTGGTACAAAAGTCTTATAATAATATTACATGAGGGTTTAGCGCCATCTATGACTCTTCTATGGTGTAAAATTGTGTAAGTTTGATTTTGTAGGCATTTTATATGAATATTGTATCTCCTATAAGATGCATATATGTTTTTCATAAAACACATATAAACATTACAAGTTTTATATAAATCTTTTTCATATGGGACCCCAGTAAAGTTGCTAAGCCCAGAGCCAAGCATTTTTTGAGGGGGGCCGGCGGCCCACTGGCAGCCGTGTCTTTATTTTGACGGGGGCCCGACACAGACCAGCAACTGACCGATGGCAGGGCCCTATAGGTATCAGATTCATGGATGGAGTAGTAGGGTTTAAGAAGTGTGATTTCATAGGGCCCTGCATTGAGTCAATGAGGAAATTTGAAAACATGAATACATAATGATGTGTTTTTATAAGACATTTATTCAACTTCAATTATTTTAACTACTGGCCCAAATGCTTCAGTGATTCACAGGCCTACAACATTACAACAATTCAAGCTTATTATTTGTGTATTTCATTGTAGATATTTCATTTTAATCAATTACTTTTATTTACATTTGGAAATAATGTGGCGTTAATTACTTTTGCCTCTGCTTGCTGCCATAGCAATGCTGGTGCAATGGTGCTGAGAACTCAATATTTGCTTTTTGGACATCTTGCCTGTATATTGCATGTGGAACTTCAATGAAGATTCTTTCAGTGGATCCTCACGTTGCCAGCTTGGGGTGGTTTCTGCAGACACAGACCAGTGACGTGCGGTCGGAGGTTAGGTTGGTGAGGCAGAATCCGTCCCTTTGCTTGATTAGCAATCAGAATGACAGGCCAATTTAAGTTTCCGTGGCGTTATTACTCAGTACATCGAACCTGAAATGCTCACTAGACAGCAGATATGCGCGTACTTGCTTTCAGGAAGTCAAAGCAATGTCATCAATAAATATTAAAACTAAAAAATTATCTCCTCTATCAATATACGGGCTTCCTATAGGCTTGGTCTTAATTGTTTTGATTATCAATCGGGAAAAGTATGTGGGAACAAACTCTTGTGATAAAAGTTTGGGTCGCTGCTTCACCTCACTGCACGTCTCTGGCTTCCTGTAACCAAGTAGGCTACTCGCTCATCTGCTGTCACGTGAACATTTCAGGTTCGATGTATCCTACTGAGTAATAACGCCGCGAATACTGGCCCATCATTTTGCCAAAGAGTCTTACTAAACTAGTTAATCATCTGATTGCTAATCAAGCAAAGGGGGAGGATTCTGCCTCACCAAACTAACCTCTGCCGGCACGTCACTGTACAAGACATACCTATAAACAACAATTTGACTTTATTCAAACAGCCACAGCTCTAAAGCAATGGTTACATAATGCTAAATTGAATAGAGGTGTTTTTGTGCTATACTACTATAAAATTTACGTATGTTTATAAATTTGTGTCCCAGTGTTTGTCCAACTCCGAAACTGTCCAAAGTTTTTTGGCTTTTGCTTCATGACGTGTCCCGTTATATTGTGAGGTTGCAACGTGAAGTTTGTGGGTGATGACAGTTGTGAGTGGTTTGAGGTGTAGCTTCAGGTGATGATAAAATAACTACTGGATGAAAAAGCTAACTGACCCTTGACCTGATGTTTTCACATGTTCACCAATAGTTGTCACCATTTTGCTGTCCAACTTAGTATGTTTCCTGTCACTGACTGCAGCAGCGTGACTGTAATTTAAAAACCTAATTAAAAATAAATGCATAAAATGCATAAATAAATAATGCTTAGCCTGGGGGGGGGGGTGGGCTGGTGCAAGTTAGTCCTGACATAATACGCTGGGGGAAATTCTGCTTATATGTTTTCTGCTGGCGCTGGCGGACCCACATATAAGTTTCTGTGTATGTGTGTGTATATATATACACACCCCCAAAATATTTTCCTGCCAACAGGAATTTTTGGTCTTCTCTAGTGCTCATATTAAATGAGTGCTGTGGATTAGTCTTCCTGATTCATTATATTTGACTGTTAATTCTCCTATGCTTAGCGTGTGGCAAGCTATGACAGCATATTAGGGCAGCAGGCATTCCATTTTACAAAATAAGAATAATAATAATAATAATAACTAGAAGAGCACTCAGAGAGCGCAGAACCTCCGCCGCCAGGGGGCAGCAAAGCCAAAAGCATGGCGATTGGAACTCCGGCCCATTGGAAAGACTTGAAATCTTGAACTTTGGAGTATAACTCAGCAGTACTTTGGCCTAGATATGCCAAAATTTAATCACCTCTTCCTTGACTTAATACCCACCTACCCTGAAAATTTCATCAAAATCCAGCCATTAGTTTTTGAGTTATCTTGTACACAAACAAACAAACCAACAAACAAAAGGCACAGAAAACATAAACCTCCTCGGCGGAGGTTAATTAGGGGATAATGAAAAGACAAATATATTTATTTTGAATAGCAAAACTATGGTATTTAGCAATTCTTGATGAAGTTCATGACACTTTATAATCACTTAACTTATTGAGAATTTTTTATGGAGGTACAAAATGTCACATGGGGTGTTGCCCCAAAAGTCATATTGTGATCAGTAACGAGTTGGTCTGCCATTTCTTCTAAACAAGTATCACACCGACGCCACATGCTCTTAAGGTTACAACCAGTGTCAGCTTGAGGAATTCTCTGCCCCTCCTCCTGGGGTGCCACACCCAGCTGTACCAAGTCCTGACAGGGTGGGTGCTGCTGTTGTTCAGGTCAGTGGACATCACAGGCCAGGGCAAGGTTTGGATTTGGTGCCTTTGGAGATGGTCAAGGACAACATGTACATAATGAGATCTGACATCATCTTGGTGCATGAACCCAGGTCCATGACGGCATGAAAACGGAAGCACATGTGAAGTGACAATGATGTCACTGTAGTACATCCCTGTGACTCTCCCATGACAGATGTGGAGGTCAGTCCTGCCTGTTATAGTGACTCCACCCCCCACCATTACTGACCCTCGTACCTCTCATACCGACCATGTGGAATCATAGCGGCCTGCTGATGAGGTTCACATGGGCAACGCTAAACAAGAGGACGACCATCACTGAAGTCCAGATCGGACCATCAATGAATCATCAGTTGACACCACTGTCTCCTCATCTGATGACGGTCTAAGAGGGACAATGGGTTGTATCGGTGCTTGGCTCGCAGGTTGGCAGCATGCAGATGATTTTGTATGGTCTGTTTTGAGATGAGGTTTTCTGTAGCCTGTTGATGCCCTTTTTGCAGCTGTATCGCATTCAATTGACTATCTGGTGGTCATCTGGCCCTTTTTACGGTGTGTCCTGGACTCTTATCGGTGCCAACGTATCGTGCCCACAATCAGCTGATAACAGGCTGTGAGACATGCAGTTGTCTGGCTGTGTAAGCCTTGGTTCTTCCGGCCTGAAGTGAGGATTTGCTGTTATGGCTGTTCTTTTTTTAAGATTTTTTTGGGCAATTTTTCCTTTGTTTGACTGTTATACAGTGTAGAGAGACAGGAAGGTTGGGGAGAAGAATGAGGGAGGTACATGCAGCAAGTGACCTGAGCTGGAATTGCGCCCAGGTCACTGCGGGAAAGAAGCCTTTATGAAACACGCACTTAGACCGATGAGCTACCGGGGCGCCCCAGCTGTTAAGGATGTTCTATAGGTTTTCTTGATAGGCTCCGGAATCCAAAATGCATTTTTAAGAAAAATCCTGTTAGGAGGAAAATGTAAGCTTACGTATTAAACACTGGTGAGAGTCCTCACAAGGTATTTATAAAAATATAAAGAAATCAGGAAGGCAGACATTTCTGTAGAGCAGATGAAGTAAACAAACAGTGGTCTTGTTTCCATCCACCTATTAATGCACATTTTGAGGGGAAAAAAAATGATTCCAGGGAGTAAAGCCCAATATAAAATAGGGCTACTACCCAGGGAAAAAAATACAGGCCATCAAGGATGAAAAATAGGTGATACTTTAATTCATGAGCAAGACAACAAAACAGGCCAACACGTTTCGACAATAGGTCTTCAAGATCTAGCACACTTGATCCGACAGGTAGAAATAGGCTGGCGGTGGGAGGCTACCAGGCCTAGCACATGATCTTCTCAGTGCACAGGAGCTGCCACTTCAGCTCCATACAAATTCAAAAAGTGCCAATGACAGTAAGCCAATATGCATACATTAGAAACAAAAAAACTTCAACATCAAAAAAAGTTAACATTCACTAGGTAAATACATTTATACAGTCCCAGCCAAAAAAGTATGGGTAGAGAAGATACATTTTATTCTTGCAAAGGCTATAAACATTGTCAAGTTCTACAATGGAAGAAAAAATTAAATATTTTCGACTCAAGACACGACAGGGGAACAATGATTATACAATCATGTGAGACAATAATTTTCACAGATGCAGAAAATTTTGAAAAATCATTGTTTCACCTGGCCTAGGGGAAATCCGGAGCGCAGCAAAAAGATGACCTTCTCCTTCCTTTCTTCCAAGGAATAACCAAACAGACACATATGCAGTCAAAATTTCTAATTTATTATACGGGAGTAAAGTCGGAGAGCGCATTAAAAAAACAAACAAACAAACAAAACGTCCCTACAAATAATTCTTACCTATCATCAAAAGGAAAGAAAGAAAACCAATGCCATAACCTACCTATGAAACTACCTGACACAGAAGAAAAGAAAATATACAATAAAGGGGAAAAAACACAGCTCCCCTTTTACCCCGCTCCAGGAGTTACTCTTTACATTTGCGATGTTTAATATTTAGTATCAGTAAGCAACTTCAAACTGACAAACTATGCAGTCAAGTGCAAAGCTTTGACTTGCGCTTACAAAACTACAAACACACGCACTGCGTCTGTTGTGATTCTGATCTTTCTGTCATTCTGTCTTGTTTGGATTTCGATCTCTGCATTGCCTGACCATGTCTTGAATTATTTATTGTGATTTGGATGCCTGATTATGTTCATGTCTTGTCTAGTTTAGTTTTGCCAAGTTTTGTATTTTGCCATATTCCCTTCCTTCAGTTACATTCCGGTCCATGTTTTTGTTTTTCCATGCATTGAACTTTGTCTCCCCCTGTCTGGTCTTCTTTCATGTGCGTGCTCACAGCCCCAGTGCTGCGTGCCACACTTTCGGGTGATATAATGGTTTCTGGATTTCAACCATTCCTTCCCATCTCATTTACTTCCTTCCCCTCGCTTTTCTATTTTACTAACCCATACTAACAGTTTGTTGTTTTTGATAAAGTTACTAACCTTAACTAACATTGTATATAATACTAACTTACTAACGAGCACTAGGGATTGTATAGCTTGCACTTTACTAATTGATTAACAAGCTCTCAGCACTCGCCCTGTTCTAGTCTCCGCCTCTTGTCTTTACCTAATCTTCTCTGCTGCGTTTCAGTGGACACCTGCTCACGCTGTCCTTTCTCTTATTATCTATGCACGTTAGAACTCCTTAACCGGAGCCGTATCTCTGTCTATAGGCTGTCTTGTGATCCCTGTCTGCGTTTTGGCTTTTGCCCATTTCATGTGATTAGGTTCTCCCTCATGTTTGCTCCTTTGTAATTAGTTCTGACTTCCTGCACCTGGGTTCTGTGTCGCATGTGACTTCCTGAGAATGTATATTAGGAATCTTCTCTCAGCATTTGCTTGTCAGAACGTTTCTCTCAGTTTGCTTGTGCCACGCTTTTCCTCGCCTTGTACTCTCAGTGATTCTATTCTGACAGGACCGTCCCTGTTTTTGATTTTTGGCTCTGTTTTGGATTATTGTTGCATCTGTGTTTTTGAACCCTTTTCTGCCCAACTACGAGTTTTGTCTTTGCTGCCCTGTTTATGGTTTGAATTACGCCACTGGATTTTGACTTTTGCTTCTCTGACATACCTGTGCCTGTGTACCGAACCTGTTTTTGCCTGACCACGAGTACTGTGATTGCTGCCCTGGTTTTCGATTCTGTTTTGGCCAACTGGATTCTGATTTTTGGATTGTGAACTTTGTACCTTTGCCTTCTGCCCTGGGGGGGTTTCCCCCCTCGGTTAATAAATCTCATCGACTGCACTGCTTGGTTCTCGCGTTTGGTTCCTGAGCGTATCATCACAGCGTCGTCAGGTTTACAATTGTTTCAAGCTCTTTCAAACAAGACACACAATGAACTGCATCGCCTAGTTTACAATTCTTTGAAGCACTTGCATGGAACCAACATAAGTTGCATCGGCCACGTTGGAAGGAAGGAGGCGGTTCCCGTCTTCTGGCGCGGCATCGTTTTAAACTACACACAATTAGCTGTCGTCCAATCAGCAGCAGGCAACCTATATCACAGCACAGACACAGAGCAACACGAAAAGGAAAACAGGATCTTGCAGCTATCGCAGGGTTTGGATGGCTTATTGCGCAACTTCGGCAAGATTCTCGCGTAATTTTTCGGTAATCTCTTGCACCTGGCTTACTTGCAGACGTGCTCGAATGCACCCTATATGTGAATGTAGCAGAAAATGACATGAAAGCAGACAATGGAACTGACCAAGGGTGTGTTTGCCTATAATGATTAATCTTGTGTTAAAAAGCATTCTAAGTGCGATTCTACAAAAAAACTACTTACTAGTCACAAATCAATTACCTGACCTTAAAGGTCCCCTATTATGCTGATCCTTCTTTTAATATATGCCGGTAATGTTATGATGTTGGCTGTCCATACTCAACCTCTGTAAAGTTTCTAAACGTAGGATACAGGGGTTTTGCCGTAATCCGAGAACGTGATTTCCTCTCTGAACTGCTCATTTTGAGATCTTCACGAGATTTGAGCAAAATCTGGCGTCAGGTTGTTGCGTACAATCAGGACAGACCTGACCAGAGCCAATCATGGCGCTGGACCTGCCCACCCTGTAATTTATACTATCAGACACAAAGAACAAAAATCATTCAACATGTAGATTCATCAGTATGTCTCCTAAAGCTGTTTGTACCTTTTTTTTTTTGAACACGAAAAAAAAAAGCTGAACTTTTTTCAGCAATCATTGCGTAGCCTTTTTGTTTTCCGGCGAAAAACGGCCACACTCAAAGGGAACGTAAGCTGTTTTAACTTGGCATTTCACCATAGAAAGCTTTGTCAATAAAGGATAGTTATATGTTGGATATGCATCTCAGCTGCTTCTCAAACATGGAGCAGTTGCATCGATCAAGCGCTCGGAGCCACAAGCTATAAGTAATGATGTAACAGCAAATAATGTAAGTGAAGCTAACGTGTAATGGGTGGCTCGCAGGACCGCTAATGATAGTTGGCACTAGCAACTGATTTCAAGCATAGGCTTTGTAAAATATTTGAAGATAAAGACTGGATTGGTACTAACTGTCCGTGACTGAACAGATGCGAAAGATGTAAGTTTTACCATTTTGAGTTGCTTTACTGCATAAGACTTCCTAACGCGATAGCCTGTTGAATGTGGCTGAAGCACTGCAGCTAACAAAGCTAAGTTACTGTTGCTAATGTTGGTGTCCTAAATATGCAAGAGTAAATAATATCAAGGAGGCATTCAACAGAAGGTGTGTGAACCTTATTTGAAGTTAACTTTTTATAATTTTTTATAATTTGGTACAACTGTTCATGGTAATGGAATTTACTGTCTTTAAAACCTGTGTTGCAGGGTAACGTTTGTTTCTGTCGTTGTCGTTAACTTATATGCAGTCATTCAGATTGGTATGCTTCTGTTACTTTGGTTAGCATCAGGGTGGTAGTTTCATTATAACATTGAAACTGGATAGAGCTATTGTGCCTGTCTGCAAAGATAGATCAGACGTAGTTTTTTTGATAAGTTTATTTTTTGTTGTTGAAGTTGAACAGTCAGTTAAGTTATTACCAAGTTAGCTAGCTACCTTGGCTATGTTAAGACAGCAAGCAGAGTACCAAATGTTTAGAATTAATATGGGGGAAAATGATGATCGGTAGCCAATTGTAACTGGCAAAATATACTTTTTTTTATTTTAGAGAATACCATTCAAAGGACCACTATGTGAGATCTAGAGCCATCATGGGGTGAGATTGTAGATTGCAACCAAATGATCATTCCCTTACCAAGAGAACCAACGGTGGCTGCAAAACTTGCAAAAACGCGAAAGGCGCACTCTTGTGTTAGTGCTTTATTTAATTCCTTTTTCCCGTTCTGGGCTCCTGTAGAAACATGGTGGTGCAAAATGGCGAGCTCCCAGGAAGAGGACCCGCGTTCTCTGTTGATATAAAAGGCTCATTCTAGATAAAAGAAAACACTATGATTCTTATTTTCACTAATGTAAATGTACTTTTGAATATTATATTCCATTCCTGCCAGTTTTTTAGCCAGATTGTCCATCTAAATCTTACCCATTGGTCCTTTCAGATTTGAATGAAGTAAACAGCACTGTGTCATAAAATGTCATTCTAATGAACTTGAAATATTAGGCCGGTGCCGCAGCAGTTTCAGCCTTTTGCTTCCAGTTCTGCAGTGTGTATCTTGGAATTTTAAAATGAACACAGATTGCAAGTCACTTTGCCTGGTAGGATTTCTGCTTACCCAGGGGATCAACGTTAGAACCTTGCAAATGGCTGGCTAATTCCTACAACTTTCGAATTGATTGAAGTCGCTTAGCCTATTAAAGTAGGATAAACAATGTAGCAAGTTTGCTATTTAATGTTCAGTAGGTGAGCCCCTAGGCCTGAGTGTTCCCATAAGCATCAGCAAGCCAACTTCTAGTTTTTCAGCAGGTAACACAACAAAAGTCCAATCTTATGTTGCAACCTTACGGAGAGCAGCTAAAACTGCAAGAAAAACTAATTGGATCGCGGAAGTGCAGATTATTTCACCAACAACAATATGACTAAAATGAAACACACCGAAAGCGGATTCAATTCATCAATAATTCCAATGTAGATTCAGCAGGTTTCAGATGAAATTACGGCTGGAATCAATGCATCTACTTTAACCCTAGAACACTATCGCCGGGTGATTTTTCACTCGAGCAAACGTGTTTACGTGATTTTCATAATGTTGCGTTTGTCTGAGTGTTATGGGTCCCTGGGTAGCTTCAGCATTGTCTTTGACATCTTTGAAGGCATGGGTGTTTTGTTTACCTCAGGGTACTTTTTTTCAATTTGTTAGACATGGCACAGTTGATAATAAAAGAACACTACTCTAATTTGTCATGTATTGTCATATTTTGAGGACAAGTACTTTTTATTGGGTATTTTACTATATCGGGAAAAATCACCCGGCGTTAGTGATGGTGTTACTAATTTTAGCAACAGTGTTCTAGGGTTAATGGAAGTGGCTTGGTAATGGGGTAACTCTTAAAAGATTGATCGGATGAAGAATAGGAGAAAAGCTGACAACATTTGGAGTTTGGCCTGGAAGGAGATGGGCACCAACTGAAAATGAGGGAGTGGTGTAAACTGGGAAGAATATCATTTATTAATTGTTTATCGCGTGATGGTTGTTACGTTAATAAATTATACATTAACTAAGGCCGATGTGTGGCCATTCTGGCCAATGCTGAATTTTTTTCTTGGCCACACTTATAAGTGCGCCAGATGATGTCCATTCCAGTGCCGCTTAGAAGTATCGCTTAAAATAAGTTTGGCCAAGTGTGACGGCCCCAGGGCCTTGGTCCTTCCATGGTACTTGGTGTGTGCTCTGTTTTGCAGGTGCAGCTGGGTAGAGCTGAGTTGGCATCAAGTAACTGGGAACACCTGGCCTGTGTTCTCAGGTTACTTAACCCCGCCTGCCAGTCGTCTTGTGGCTTTGTAATCGCAGTAGCAGTTGGAGCGGTCGAGGTTGCTGTCACGTTGCTGTTGGTCCCCTCCTCAAGCCATGCTGACCTTTCTTTTTTGTATTTGTCTTTTAATTTGGATCGACCACATATCTTTCATTACATCCATACACCCTCATACACTACTGATATTTACTTCCACACCCCATTTTAACTTTTGGAGCCGCCTTGTCTACATCTTCTTTACTTGCTGCGGCAAGTGCATCTTAGCCACACTTATAAGTGCATCTAAAGTGAATTTCAATCCATTTTTGTGCTTGGATGCTCTTAAATAAGTGCGAATAGTCACTCTGTTAATTATTTCTGCGTTTGCTTTCGAGTGACCTTAACGTTAACTAGCAAGGTAGCTGACTTCAGTTAATGTTAACTCACATATACCTTGCACACAGCAATTAATAATGAATTAATTCAGCCACTGAAACATACCTGTTAAGGTCATGCTTTAAGTATCTTAATTTAGAGGGTCAGAGCTGAGTTTGGGCATTGCACAATCACAAATTAATATTTTGCTTGATCAGCCGTATAATTTCTTGAAAATTAAAGGAAGTTATTTTGCAATTGGATGTCTTTTCATATACAGTCTATGTCTGAAACATGTTTCAAATAAGTTGGAATAGGTGCATGTGACCCCACATAAAAAAGGAATGTCAATTTGTAGCAGAAAGAATTTAGTTTCAAAGTATATAAAGGTGCATATATCTCCAGTCTAGTTTTTTTTTTTTTTTTGTCAAACCTGCTGTTTGCAAAATTGCCAGATGTGTGGGTTGGAAAGTGAAAGCCACTTTTACTGCTGTCATGGTAGGGCAGACTGCAATTCAGGTTTCAGACTTAAAAAATATCTAATTATTTGTGAAGCTTCTTTTTTTTATCATGTAATTACAAAAGCCACCAAACCACTGGGGAATGCTGAGGTTACTCAGGTCCAGTAAAGACTTAGAGGATGCTACAAGCAATTCTTTTGTTTTATTGCTGGAGAATACTTCTGAAGTAATTTGTAAATGAAAAACTGATAAATGCTTGTCTAAACTGCTAAACTATGCACTGTGACTGAAACTCGCAATGGTTCTGTTTGACAGTAATTAACACTTGGAGGTAGACAAGTCCATGTTGATTGAATAATAATTGACAAGTAACTGGCTTCTCTTATGTATGCTTGTTCCGTCCGTGTCATCTTCCTTATATGTCGTCTTCAAATATTGGCATAAACTGTCATTCTGGGTTTTTTTGTTTTTTTGTTTTGTTTGTTTAATAATACATTCAAAAGCTGATCATCTTGACTTCTAAGCCGTCAGTTTTCCAACATCAAAGACTCTAGTCTTCTGTCCTTGGACTGGAGTACATGGGATATATTTTGTAATTCAATGTTCATTTTCTGTGATGGTGTTAAATTAAACCTGCAGTGCACAATCAAGATCTTTATATTTACGTTGAGCAAAAGCTTCACTCTGGAATTCTTTCACATAAACCATGTCCTCTGCTGCAGTAAATCAGAGGCATGCAAATGAGCTAAATAAAAAATATTTATTTAAACGGAAACTACACACAGCATAGAGTTCTATGTGACTCAAAGACAACCCACTGGCTGCATTTGCAGTGGAGAAACATTAAGGAAGTCCATCAGGTGGAAAGGCTGGGGGAAAGCAAATGGTTTGGAAAAAAGATTGAAGAGGAAGAGAGAAAGGAAGGTGGATGGAGAGGATGAGCTGGGAAAACAATAAGTATGATGGCTACCACCCTAGTATAAAAATAAATAAATGAATAAAATGCACATAAAACATCCCATAAAGCAAAAAAACTATTACTTTTTTTGGCGCCCATAGCTGATGTTGAAAATCCAAATCCAGCATCACCCTACTGGATTTGGTCTTGGAGACGCAGCCGCAATGTTATTTAAAATGTATATCATTTCCCATAGGGGTGAAATGAACTCCGTCATGCAAAAATTGGCCAGGATCTCTATGCTTTATCTGAGGGTGAAGCAAGATGTCTCCACGAATAGAAAAAACACAGGTGGCCATCACACTGATGTCATATTGCTGGGCTTTGTCAATCTTTGGATGGGAAGACCTCCACCGGCATCACTGGGTGATGGCAGAGAAGATGATCTTCACCTGAGGGAACTGCCGATGGAAAATTCCTGCTTGATCCCTGCGACAAGCTTCACACTCTTGATTTTTCCGAGGTCATTCCCGCCACAGTGGATCAGCAGGTCCTACGGCACAGCTCTTCCTCTCAGGCACTGGTGGATAAAGGGGAGGAGGTTTCCCCAAACCATACCACCCCAGCCAAACCACTGGACCTGGGCATCCAGACCAAGGTTGGTCCCGGTGGTCTCCCTGGCTCATTTGTCCCTACGGCGAATATAGCTGTCCCCAGTAATGTAAACTTTTTGATACTTTTGGTTGTAAAATGCAAATGTCACCTTTAAATGTCAATTCTGCTGGCTTTTTATGCAATTTAACATATTTCATGTTTATTCTATTTTTCCATATGTTATCAGGTGGTATTGTGCTTTTTATGCATGGAATAGATGTGACCTAATGTTATAAACTTCAGTTTTTTATGACATTCTCCAGTGAAAAGTCTAATGCTTAAATAACCACAGGTGTCAGTTTCCAGATATTCCCATGTGATTTATACATACTCTTGGCCATTGTGGAGGATGAAAGAATTGCCGAGTCTATTTCACTGTCTAAAAATGAGGATACCAAAACTTAAACAATTACTATCTATACATTCAAATACACTGAGTCCACATAAAAGAAAGTGTAGGGGGGTTGCATTGCTAAGGTAACTATCATAGAGAATGAATTGCCAGTCCCCCAAGCTATTATGGTTTTCTTCAGTTGCGATTGTTACATTTTGAAGAAATACAACATTAGCTAACGGTAAGATATGCGACTTATTGAACACAGCAAGCTAACTTTGGTTAGAAAGACAGTTTGTTTTAATTCAAAATTCATTTGAATTAACGTGTTGAACAATTAAAAGTTCGACCCATTACTCAGCTATTACATGCACATAGGAAATGACACTTTCCCTGCGGAACGTGATTTAGAAAATGCAACCAAAGTCGGCATTTATATGCTCGCCACTCGCAACATTGGGTAAGACACAGTTGAGAACACTGACTGGAGCTAGCTGTGTGTGCCAATTGCCAATAAGTGGCAAAAATCTGACACCTGCTTAACTAAATGTAATTAGCGACATACCTAGCTTGTTAAGCAAGATTCAGTGACAAGATGTCATAGATAGCCAGTTAGGTACTTTAACTAAGTTCAAAACAGATGACTGTGGAGTGGCTTCTGTTTAGCTAAAAAGTCTATTTACCTTATTAACCACCGAATAATTACGCTGCCGTCAGCAGGGTCCTTTCACTTTACAATGGTAAACTGTACTGTCTTCATGTGAGAGCTAGCTATTACGGGCACTTATGTTAATAGCATAGCTGCCAAAACAGGTTAAAAGTTCAGGGGGCTGTTCGGGTGGGTGTGTGGGCGGGATTCGGTAGCGCGGCTCTACCCCCCATTCACTACTGCTCCAACTGAGGCTCCAAATGTGCAACATGGCGGTGACCGTATCGAGGATATTTTGGCTCCATTTTTGTTGAAAGGGAGTGAATGGAGACGTGTCATCCATATTTTACACAGTTTTTGATTCGGAGGCATTCTAGTGACAGGAAACATCAACTGTCACATACTGATATCAATATTTGAAATGGATGAAAAGTACGGGAGAATTGAAGATGGTGTGTAGCCTCCATCTTCTAGACAAAATAATTTCAATGATCTGGCTTCATTCAAGTTTTTTTCTGATGCAGCTTTACCAACTGCATTGTCTCCAGCTTTAGAATAAAATGTTACTTTTGAGGGTAATGTCTGACATCAACAGCATGTTTTACCTGATTAACAGCACTAACACTTCTACACTTTTTAATGTGGAGACTAAGATTTCAAAGGAGCGCTCATATTTTTTAAAAATGTGACCGGCCCAGGCAAGGTTAAATCATGTGATGTTTTGCTCAGATTCCGTTTCTGTTAGCATTTTGTAACTCTTGGGAACATAATGCTTATGTAGAGACTGTCATATTAAGAAAAACTTTGTAATGCAAACAAACTGATCTACATGTAGTGCTCTCGGCAGACTTACACTTTATTTGTTATCTGCAAAGGTTGAGGTCAAAGTTAAGGACAAATGTTTACTGAAGGTCGAGGCATTCCTCGCATGTTGAAAAAATGATGGTATCACAAGTAACCTTAAGTGTGTGTGCAGCTGGTCATTTGAAAGAGGTTTGGATGCTAAACTCCCTCTGAGCTCTTGGCCATCAGTAAATAGACTCTTTATCCGAAAGGTTAGAGGAAGGGCAGTGAGAGAGAGGAGAGAAATAGAGCAGAACTTGAAGCACATCACGCGGCAAACAAGATGACTAAGCGAATCTCCAGCCTTTTCCTTTCATCCCAGGTACAATGTCACTTTGAAGGACTTCTGCCATTTGTAAAGGCATGCAGGGCTGGATTCACCGTGAGCGTATGCAAAATTGACGACATGCATAGTGGTCATGGTGAGAGTTTCCGTTCTGCCGATCATCATTTGTTATCAGCGCACCCATAATATTCAAAGTGGGGCCAGGGTTGCTTTCACCCAAAAAGAAGCAAGTGGTACTTAGTGAGATTTAATTAATGTAACCAGCTCTTGTGTATAAGCACCTCAAGTGCACTCCCATTTGCATTCATCTGTAGTACTTCAAAGTCACAGAAATATTTTCAGTATGTTATTGTTTAACCTTTTTTCATGTTTCTGCAAAACTGTTTGAATTTCTGAAATCAAGAATAGCAGTACATTATCAGTGTTGTCATTCTATTTTCTGGTTTTAGTTTTTTTGTTTTTTTATATCATGCATTTATGAGTATTTTTTTCCATTTCATGAGTGGTAATCTTTTGTTTTCCTAGGGTCTGGAGTTTGACTGAAGATCCATTGGTGCAGGACACCTAGATTAAGTAAATCATTTTTGCCAGCTGCCATTAAGTTTTTAAACTGCGAGCTCAGGCGTTGACTCATGGATGTATGTTGGAGTTCAGTCTGTCTACCTACCCTCACTAATCTCACCTCCCATCTAGTATTTAACCTGAGCACTTTCTACTATATGTAATGAATTCTTCTTCTTCTTCTTCTTATTATTATTATTATCATTAATGCATTGTTAGTGTTATCAGTAAGGCTATTATTTATTTATTTACTTACTTACGTATTTATGTATTAATTATTTTATCAGCTTTCATGGTTGTGTTATCACTCTTGTCATTTATTTACATATTGGTACTTAGTTTCACGTCCTACTTGTCATTTTATCATTTTACTGACCATTTCAGTGAATGTCTTCTGGGGGTGTGGTGTTTTAAATTTATGTCAGTAGTTGCATTAATGCTTGATCATTATGTAAGGCACGTCTTGTTATTTTAGGTTGCTTTTCTAATATCCATTTATTTTAGTTGTAATTCAAGTTTCCTGTTTGAAGAATCTAATTAGGTATCTATCATCATCATCATCATCAGATAACCTCATAGACTGAAATACAAAGGCTGTGTCGCAAGAGGCAAATCAGTAAGCAGCAAAACAGGAGGTCAAGTTACAGCATGCTACAAATACCTAAAATGGCTACGAAAGTCTTGAAAAAGTCTAGGAAAAATGTCTTATGCACTGGAGCAGGGGTCTATTCTCTTATTAGCGCGTAAGTCCTTTTTTACAGGATTTGAGTTAAGCGCTTTTGAGTTACGCGTATTCTCCCCTACACGCTTCGATCACGCCCACAGCGCTTAACTTCAGAATGTAGGCGGCCTTATGAAAGAGGTGTGACTGATCCAAAAGAGAGGCAGACTCTGTACAAAGCTCATTGATTATGGCTATCAGGAAAACATGGAAAAAGTATTTTCTGATTAACCATGAAAATGCAGTTGTGGTCCATGGAAAACGCAAACCAAACTTTAAATGTGAATTTCGTCGGCTTGCTGATAAAACCTCGTATCTCCAAACTGATAAGAAACGAAAACTCGTATGTCCACTATTCTTACATGCAAAATTAAACATTTTTTTATTTTAAACTATATTTATCCATTAATATTATCTTATTATTATTTAATTTTATATTTATTTTTTATTTTTCTGTGAAGTTAGTCATTTTGAAGAGACAAGGTTTTATACGCCGCTGTAATAGTAGGCCTATGTATGTCTGTACCATTTACAAGAAGTAATTCAGACATCTCTTTTTTTATCCCCTGGCGCGCAATTAGCACGAAGCGGGGAATATAGCATCGGGCTCCGTCCATCTGTACAGACACATAAAATTGAGGCGGCGGGGGATATTGCCATGTTAGTGGCAAACACTTGTTATTTCTTACTCTAGCCACCATGGCATTAAAGGCATGCAAACAAACAAATTGCCGCGATAATGAGATAATAAATAAAGAATTTAGCGCTTCTCAACCAGGGCAATCAGATCATTGAAAATGTGCCCCTCCTACAATAGCCTGTTTGTTCCGTGGAAGACAAGGAAGAAGTAAAGAGAACACTCTAGTCACACAAAGATAGCAATCAATGACCTGTTCTCAGTCATTTTCACAATTAACAGAAGGTTCACTCCGAGAGCGCACCACTGTTAAGAGGTGCGGCTTGTTCTCCCCGATTAGGAACAGGTCAGGACTAATAATTATTCTAAACGGAAGTTTTGTGCAACCCAATTCTCTGTACTTGTTCCCCAATTGGACTGAATTTAGCCCATGATTTAATCGCTGTTAGATGGCATATGGAGAGAAACCGTGTCTTCGGTTCCTAATTATGATAATTGGAAAACGCGTCAATAAATGAAAATGATTGAGAACTACTAATTGCAGTCAAAAAGGGATGTGTCTCATCACCCCCGCTGGCTACACCACTGGCCTATGCTCAAAGTATCACTGTGATAGATACTGGGAACAAACTTTTTTTTTTTTTTTTTTTTTTTTTTTAGCCCGCCACCACCCCCCCTCTTTGGAGGACAACTTTGTTTTTATTTTCTGATGAGAAAATGCAAATTAGACAGCAGAATGAGATTTTTAAGAAAAAAAAAAGAACAAAATATATAGATATATATAAAAGAAAGAAAAAAATATAATAATTAGAACAGAAGCGAGAACTCAACTTGAATTCCAGTAGATAAGTGCATGTAAATTAAACATTGGTGAATGAAGTATGTAACAGATAGGACCACGTGGGGGGTAAGAGCGTGTATCAATGGCAGATGAGTGGATGTTTATTGTGTGAGGCGCAGGCTGAAACATATACATAAAAGGACCCATAAACAGACAGACAGACAGACAGATAAAATGACGGACAAAAGTTGATAATTTAGTGTAAATGTGTGAGTGTGTGTGTGTGTGTGTGTGTGTGTGCGCGTGAGTGTATGTGTACATGTACACAGGTATATCTTCATAATAGTCGTAACATATTTATATTATAGTTGATAGTTCTAATAATTATATCAAAAATAGTTATTGTGATAGGAATTGTTAAGGGAGCAACAGTTTTTTTTTTTTTTTTTTTTTTTAAAGTGGAACTAATGACGACGGCACAGGGAGGAGGACAGGAACAACAATTAATAAAAATAATAATAATTTAAGAAGGAAAACGGCCCGTGACCCCCACCACCCCCCGCCCCCCCGGCCAACCCCCCACCCCATCCCAGACGCCACTCACCGCCCTGCCTGCCCCTTCTCCTTCCCTCATCCCCTTTCCCTTCTCTTGGGGGGGGGAATGTGACTCAGCTGGTGTGGTGCATTAAAAAAGTGAGGAATGTGACGCGAAGCCAACCAAAGGCAGCCCCTACGTCCAGCCCCACTTGCCCTACTCTTTGAGTGTTCTTTCCCTTCCTCTTTCTTCCTCTCTCTCCATCATCTTCACACTGAACATGGTGTATAACAGAGAGAGAGAGGGGAGGAGAAGAAAAAAAAAAAAAAAAGAAAGGGGGGGCAAAGGCATGTAAGCTGGCATTAGCCCAGGCGTGGGGATTGGAAGAAGGCCGAGAGGGCGAAGGCAAGCGCAGGCCACAGAGCCCACGCCGCTCCCCTGACCAAATAATGGGAACATCAATCATACACTCATCATTGTCATTCAGCAACTGTACATTTATAATTTCTTGTTTAATAATAATAATAATAATAATAATAATATTGCTGCCCTCGTTACCGCCATCGCCATCAGTTTAAGTTATAAATTTATCATTTATAAGTAATGATTAGTAATATAAGTAATGATTAGCTTGAATGTATGTATGTGTGCTTTTAATGTATTTTGTGTTTGTTTGTATGTACGCATGAATGTAAACTTGTATATAAATGAATTATTGAATAAATGAATGTGCTTAAGGTCATCTGAGATTGGTTCCCAGGCAAAAGAGGTATATTGCTTTGCCGGATTATGTTTGTAAGAAGTTGATGAGAGGGGTCCAGATGGACGGGGGTTCTGATATATCATGTTCTGTGGGGTCAGATGTTGTGTTTTCCATAGTAATGTGATCCATCAGATAATTCTTCCATTGTGTGATGCTTGTATTGCTTTTGGATTTCCAGTTCATGAGGATTGTTTTCTTGGCGATAGTTAGGGCTATTAGAAGAATTTTTTTTTTTGATCTTGTCAAATTTGTAACTGTTGTGTCACCTAGTAAGCAGAGTGGGGGGGACAGAGGGATGTGACAGCCAAAGAGATCAGAGAGTGAATTTGTGACCTTTTCCCAAAACTGTTGAATTGGTGTGCAGTGCCAAATAGCGTGGATATAAGTGTCTGGTTGGTTTTGGGTGCAGTTAGAACATGTTTCTGATGTGAAGCCCATTTTAAACATTTTCTGGCCAGTGTAGTGGGTTCTGTGAAGTATTTTGTATTGAATCAACTGTAAGTTTGCATTTTGAGTCATGAAATAAATATTTTGGCAGATTTGGTTCCAGAAGTCAGCATCAAGAGCAATCAGCAGATCTCTTTCCCATTTTCCTGTTGGTATAGAAATTGTTTTATCTGATGTTAAAATTATTCTATATATTTTTGAGAGGAGTTTTTTCGTTGAATGAATGTTGATTAGGTCTGAGGCTGATGGAGGTAAGTCAAGGTTGATGGATTTAATGTTACAGGTAGCTTGAATTGATGATTTCAGCTGTAAGTATTCTAGAAACTGATTGCTCCTGATGCCGTGCTCCCGCACCAGATGAGTGAATGAAACCAGTGTATTATTTTGAGTGATATGTGATAAGTGAGTGATCCCTCTTTCTGACCATGTGAAGAAATGTAATGGTTTTTTACTACTAAGAAAATCGGGGTTATTCCAAATCGGAGTGAATTTTGAAAAAGTTAACGTGGAGTTTGTGATTTTGTGGAATTTCCACCAGGCCGTCAGAGTTGCTGATATTGTGAATGTCTTAAAGCAGGGGTAATGTTTGATGGACTGACTGAGAAATGGTAAGTCTGAAATGGGGATATTTTTGCAGTTTGTCTGTTCTATATCCATCCATGTATTATCTGATTGGTGGGGATGAATCCATTTGAATAAGTACTGAAGCTGATTTGCAATGTAGTAGTAAAAGAAATTTGGTGCTGCAAGTCCTCCCTGTGCTTTGGGTTTTTGTAAGGTTGTTAATTTAATTCTTGGGGTCTTGTTTTTCCAGTAAAATTTGGTAATGATTGAATCTAATGATTTGAACCAGGAAGTAGTAGGGTGGATGGGAGTCATAGAAAATAAATAATTAATTCTGGGAAGTATGGTCATTTTTATTGTGGCAATTCTGCCTGTTATTGAGAGAGGTAAATTCATCCAGCGGAGGAGGTTGTCAGTTGTTGTCTTAAGCAAGGGGGCTAGATTAAGGTTGAATAATTCTGACAGCCTGGGAGAAATATTGATACCTAGATAAGTAATGTGAGTCGTGCATAAAGGAATTGGTGGGGTGAATGCTGCCACATCCCAACTGTTAGGTTGCAGAGGTAAGATTGAGGATTTATGCCAGTTTATTGAATAATTGGAGATTTTAGAGAATGTGTCAAAAACTCTGATTGTTTCTAGTAGTGATGAGTGGGGATTTTGTAAGAAAAGCAAAATATCGTCAGCATAGAGACTGATTTTATGATGTTCATTTTGTGTTTTGAATCCTTGAATGTTGACGTTTTGGCGGATGGCTGCTGCTAATGGTTCAATGAAAATGGTGAATAAAGATGGAGAAAGTGGGCATCCTTGCCTAGTCCCCCTGTGTAATGTGAATCGTTGTGAAGTTAGTCCATTAGTGATGACTGTGGCTGTGGGTGCAGTGTACAGAATTTTCACCCAGTTAATAAATGACTCCCCAAAGCCAAATTTTTGCATTGTTGATATGAGAAATGACCAGTTAACCCTGTCAAAAGCTTTTTCTGCATCTAGAGAGACAATGACGGTTGGTATGTCCATTTGTGCTGAGTGATCCATTATATTAAAAAGTCTGCGTGTGTTACTGGATGAATGTCTACCTTTAATAAAGCCAGTCTGATCAGGGTGAATTATGGATGAGATTATTTTTTCCATTCTGTGAGAGTGTGTTTTAGTGATGATTTTCAGATCAACATTGAGCAGTGATAAGGGGCGATAGCTGGTAGGAAGTGATGGATCTTTGTTTGGTTTCAAAAGAAGCGATATTGTGGCAATGTTCATGTTAGCTGGTAATTTTGAGTTCTGTTTTATTTCGGTTATTACTCTTTGGAATAGTGGGGCAAGAATGGACCAGAAGTGTTTGTAGAACTCAGCAGGGAAGCCGTCAGGTCCCGGTGTTCTATTATTGGGCATAAGTTTGAGGGCGCTAGCGAGTTCCTTATCCGTTATTGGTGATTCAAGTGTTGTAATTTGATCTTGGGTGAGCTGTGGTAGGTTGATGCTGCTGAGAAATGAGTCAATATCTAACTGTTCTGGGTCCTTTTTAGACGAATATCAGTTGGTATAGAATTCTTTGAAAATGCTGTTTATTTCTTCAGGTGATTGTGATGGCTTTCCTGTTGAGTCCCTTATGACAGAAATGGTTGCTTTTTCTTTGTTGTGTTTAATTTGGTTTGATAAGTATTTACCAGATTTATTATTATGGTGGAAGTGTTCTTGACGGAGTCTATGAATTAAAAATTGAATTTTCTTGTTTGTAATTTCGGTCAGTTGAGATTTATATTTTCTTAATTCATTCTGTGTGTCTTCAGTTGGGTTATTTGCATTAATGTCTTCGAGGAGTTGAATTTTTTGTTCCAGATCGGATTCTTGCTCTTGTTGTTTCTTTTTTTTGTAAGTGGAGTATGAAATGATGATTCCTCTTAAGACTGCTTTTCCTTTTTCCCAAATGATGGATGGAGATGACTCAGGGGAATCATTTATTTCTAGGAAGGATGCCCACTCCTTTTTAATGAGGTTACTGAAATCAGGGTCTGTGAGGAGTGATGTATTAAAGCGCCACCTGGTGTTATGTTTATGTGAAGGAGTTCTATTCCATGTGAATGTTATTGGAGCATGGTCACTGATTATTATTGAGTGTATCTTTGAATCTGAAATATTTGGTATAATTGAGTTGCTTGTCAAGAAGTAATCGATGCGTGAGTATGATTGATGAACCGATGAGAAAAAAGAGTATTGCCTTACTGAAGGGTGTTGAAGCCGCCAACTATCACCAAGACCAAAATCGCCCATGAACTGTTTTATTGTTTCTGTTGACTGCCAGGTGCGCCTGTTATGTGAAGTATTGCTTTTGTCAATTAGTGGATTGATGACTGTATTGAAATCGCCTCCTATGATAATTGGGCAGTTTGAGTTAGCTGAGATAGAAGAGAAAAAGGTGTGAAAAAAAGATGGGTCGTCTGTGTTGGGGCCGTAAATATTGCAAATTGTGACCGGTTTATTGTCGATTGAAATATTAATAATGATAAATCGTCCTTCTGGATCTGTAATGGTGGAATTGTGGATAAATGTGATTTTGTTGCTAATAAAATACTGGGAACAAACTTAATATGGTTTCAAATATTTATTGTATTTTTTGGCATTTCAAGCAGTTGCGCAGTACATAAGCGTCATGGGCCGAGCCACGTAATTTGGCACAGATGCTTAATATGCGCGTATCATGATCGCATTAATGCTGCATGTGCCGACGTCTGCGGTCTCTGTACATATTCTTATTAGTGGAAGAGGTTCTGATTGCAACGTGAGTACAATCAATGGCTCCCACAACACTGGGGAACCTGGCGACCCGGTTTGCACAACCCAGCTGATGTGGAGCAGCATAGCGTCAACCAACTGTGTCAGACACCTTGACACAGACGCCCGTGATATGTGCATGACATCACCAGCCACTCTCTGGAACGACCCAGATGCCAGGATCGACAGCGCAGTTGGGACCTTGATGACCACCGGTATGTTTGTAATTGTTTGTAATGCATTTGTAATTGAACTAATTGGAGAACAGGCTGTTGTGTAGCCTAATATCAGATGATATTTTCGTTTGATAATTTATTTTGGTTGTGAGAAATGTAGTTTAGAAATATGGATGAACAATCGAATATTTAATGTCTCAACCTTTACCATGTTAAATAAAACAAAATTAATGTAAAAATTCGGCCTATAACCCACATCAAACGCAATATTTCCATTTCGCCTTATGTTGGCGCTTGACCTTAATACAGCCCTCAAAAGCGCTCAACAGATGAAGTGCGTAAGCCAGGGGGAGAAAACGCGAAAGTGTTATTTGCACGAGAAACGCCTGGAAACGCCCTGATTTTGGCCTTGCTCCGCCCCAAGAGCGTAACTGCCTTCAAGGCGCGTAATACACAGACTTAAGTCGAGGGGAGAATACGCGTAGGCTAAAAAGTGCGTAGCTACGCGCTTTTTTCGACGTAAGCGCATGGGAGAATAGACCCCAGAAGCAATCAAGACCTGTCCACAAATGCCCATTCCAACAGTCTGTACAATCTTGTTGGGATTTCATACCTTGCTAGCCATTATCTGGCGCAGAGGTCGCGTTAACCAAATACTTTCCGTCATTGACGGGTTTTTTTAATGTTTTGCATTTTAATTTTAAATTTTTTTCCATGATGGAACATTTTGAGGGCTGTCTGTCATTTTGACAGAATTTAATTCACACCCCCGTCCAATAGGAGTGATCTGATACAGTGCAAAACTTTCGTAAATCGAGAGATGTGATGAAGGGGATTTTATGTCGACATCCGCACTTCCAGTAATAAGAACAGCTTTGCCAAGCCAGTGCATGCATGACGAAATGCAATGAGCATTGCGTAGCTTTGCAGTCAAATACCATCGTGGATACCCAGATATGAATATGAAAATACTGCAAAATTCAAATAAACGCTACATTCGAGTCAAAGCCGGAGATCATATTTTGGAACGAAACGCTATAAATCGCCATTATATTAGCTAGCGTTAAACAGCGCGCGGATATGAGCAGAAGTTCACTCGTCGACATTTTGGCATCTGACCCGCGATTTTCTGTTGTCTCATCTGCCTGGCAATGTGCCGTATTGTATATCACATCGCTCCTGTTGGTGGTGAGTGTCATATTGTCTCGAGCATTGTCTTTGATCTGTATGATCCTGTATTCCTCATATTTTTGTAATATGATCTTCACTTGTAAAATATGCTGCTCTGCTGCCTGTAGACGATTGTTCATATGCCACAAACGCCATCTCTATTTGTGAACACGCAGATATCTAGGTCGGGAAAGCCCAGGTTGACATAACGAGTTGATAAGCAGCTTCGTACTAGGACCGCTAAGCGAGACTGCGGTTGTTAGGCTGAGTGAAGCCCAGCAATAAGTGAAAGCATTGCTCATCTGCAGATTGTTACCATGCGGGGGTAGAAATCGTTGTTGATGTTTTATAAAGTTCATATAGCAGCAAGTTAAAAAAATCCAAGCAATGCTGTATTTAACGCAATGCGCAATGTGTGTCTACATGAATCACTGTCGGCATCAGCTAATGCGTAATCTATAAATTATTCTGTTTATTTTATTTTAAAAAAAAAAAAAATCATTGTAAAAAATAAAATTAGGTTACAATGACGCATAATAATTGATTATTACTGAATTTTTATGCCCCTGGCTGACACGATGATGAACAATCAGAAAGTGTCACGCGACCTGTGATTTGGTCATCCTATTTTGTAACTTTACAATTAATTTGCATCATGCAGTGTTGAATGACTGAGTATGCTTTGTCTGTATATTAATAAATAAATTTGTCTTTGTCTCCAAAAAATATGTAGTAAACTATATATAATCCATTAAGATTGCAAACGGTCACTATTTTGATTAGCAGTTCCAAGGCTCTTAACAAAAAAAGAAATACTGAAGAATTCAATAATTGAATTTGGAAATCACCCCCTTCCTTTAAGCATTCTTTGCTAAATGTGTATTTCTCAAGTAAAAGTGAATGACATTGCAAAAAGCCTTCATACTGTATAACCCCATTTCCGAAAAAATCTGGGACACTGCATAAAATGTATAACGGAATATAATGACTTGCTAATCATTAAAAACCACATTTTTCATTAAAACTAACCAAAAGAACCACAGTTTTATCGGTTTTTGAAAAATATAGGCTCATTTTGAATTTGATGCTGGCGAAATGTTTTAGAAAAGTTGGGTGATCTGAGAAAAATACTGCTGATGGTATGTCTCACCGCTAATTGGATTAATTGGCAACATGTCAGCAGCATGATTGGGTAAATAAAGAGCATCCTAGTCAGGGTGAGTCTTTCAAAAGTAAACAGGGCTAGGGCTTTACCACTGTTATGGTTCTGCCTCGTGTGTGTTGACTTTGTGCTTATTTGTGCTCTTGTTTTACTTTCGTTTTATTTTTCAGCTTTCATTCCTGCTGTCTGATGTTCGATTCTCTCTTTGCCCCAACTCCAGTGATGTCATGTGACAGCCTTCAGTTGCTTGCGTCTCGTTGTCTAATCACGTTTCCTCATTCGGAATTAGCTGTGGTATTTCATTCATTACTTCCACCTGTGCTTGATTCTGGGTCTCGCTAAACTCTTGAGTGAATGCGTTCTCTGATAGGATAATTACTAACCCGTACTAACCAGCACTTATTTGAGGGTGGTTGTAAATATTTTGTCATGTAGTATTAACCTTTATTAACTCATTAGCGAGTGCGAGTGTTTCTAGCTTTTGTAATTCCTGCCTAAGCTTAAGTGCCTTTAAAGCTGTGCTTTCCTTTGCTTCTCTCGTGGTGCTTTTTACTCGTAAGGTTTAGATTACCTTAAACTGTCTAGGTTGATTGATTGTCTCAGCGTCTCGTCTCGAGTCATTATTGTTGACCCGGTCCTCATGAATTTGTTTATTATTCCCATGTTTCTGTTTCCTTTTGAGATTGCATTCCGAGTCCCCACCTCCTCTCGTGGCTTTATGTGTGGCAAAGTGAGAAGCGACATGAGACGGAACTTTGTATTGGCTTTGCTCTGCATTGTGAAATCTCTGCTCCTGTGCCTTCCTGAGTATTTCCTTTGTATGATTCCTGAGCCTTTTGTTTTTCTGCGTCCACGTCTTGTCTGCACTGTGTCTAAGTCTTCCAGTGTGTCCATCAGTTTAGTTAGGTTCAGTTTTTGTTTTTCTAGTTTATCCACTCTTGGAGTGTGTACTTCTGTTTCCCCCTGCCTTGGGCAGTGTACTTTAGTTTCTCCCATTTGTTCAGTGCTTGTGCACGGTGTTTTGTTTCTGGCCTGTGTGCCTACTTTCTCCTTAGTGTTTGGTGTTTCAATAAACACTTTGGATCCTGCATCTGGTGTCGTCCTGACCTTTTCTAACAACCACTCCGTCAAACACTGCATGGGCAAATATATAGTTCAGCAAGAACATTCTTCAATGAAAAATTGCAAAGAATTTGAGTATTTCATCATTGATGGTACATATCGCCATAAAACAATTGGAGAGTACAGTGAAGTCTTTTTACGCTAGGGACAAGGCCAAAAACCAATAATGAACGGCTATAATCTTCAGGTAGTCATGCGGAACTGCATTAAAAACTGAGGATTCAGCAGTGGAACACTTGCATAGGCTCACACTTGGAACACTTCTTAAAACTATGGTCAGTGAATAGTTTGTCTTTGCATCCATAAATGTAAGGTAATACTCAGCCATGTAAAGATAAAATGACATATCAACACGATCCAGAAACGCTGCTGTTTTCTCAGGGCCTGATCTCAATTTAAAATGGACGGAGGCGAAGTGGAAAACTGTCCTGTGTCTGACCAATCAAAATGTGAAATTCTTGTCAGGAAACATGGATGCTGCATACTCAGGGTAACAGAGGAGAGGAACCATCCGGCTTATCAGTTCGCAGCTCAAAATCTAAGACCCGTGATAGCATGGAGGTGCATTAGTGCACATGGCATCAGGAACTTAAACATCTCTGAAGACAACAATAATGCTGAACAATATACACTGGATTTGGACCAACATAAACTGCCATCCAGACTTATTTCTCAGAGAAGGCAAGATAATGCTGAACACCACACTGCACAAAGTACGTGGTTCTGTAGTGAAAGCGTCTGGGTGTTAAACCGGCCTGTCTGGAATTGAGACCTGTCATCCAACGAAAATTTTTTTTCAAAATGTGGAAAAAGTTCTGACAAAGGGGGCCACAAAGTGTTGAGCTGCTGAAATGTTACATCAAGCAAGAATGGAGAAACATTTTCCTTTCAAAGCAACAGCAGTTGGTCTCCTCAGCTTACAAACCCAAACATAAAAAAGAGGAGATGCAACACAGCGGTAACCATGCCCCGGTTCCAACTTTTTCTTTTTTAAATATCATTCTAGTATCAAATGCAAAATGACTGTCTAGTTTTCAAAAGAGACTAACATTTCTCAGTCTGAACATTTGATAAGTTGTCCTTTTTTCAATTAAACATAGAATCTAAATGATTTACAAATCATAGGATTCTGTTTTAATTTGCATTTTACACAGCATCCTAACCTTTTCGGAAACGGGGTTATACATGCACATTCAAAGCCTCCATACCATCCCAAATGAAGATTCACTGTACTTCGGTCTCATTACAAGATGAGATCTCAGCATAGTGTGAAACTGCTGGTGTGTGGTTATTTGACCCAGTTCGGGCGGCAGCTCCACAGGAAAACTGCTTCAGCCAAAAAGCTGGTTTTAAATGCCACAAAATGAACAGACGGAAAGAATTGGACCACACATACTTTAAACTGATTTTCACTATTTTGTTAAAAACTCATCTCTTTCACCTAATCTTCTTAAAATGTCCTATAAGACATTTTTTAGCATATAATCATAAATGCTGTGATTCTACTCACTGTGGTACAGAGGTGGACTGAACAGTACTGGTGCTTACGAGAAAGTAGGTTCAACAACAGTTGTGGGACACAACTTCTGTAACTTCACTACAGGCATTCACATAAAAACACACAAATGCGCGCGTGCGCTCACACACCCACACTGACTCACAGATAGCACACTTGCACATAAATCACTGAGTCCAGTTTGACACTATTGTCCGATAAAAGTAGTGAATCATAGTAATGTGCCAAGAATTTTTTTGAAGGCAAGTTGGTAGATTAAAATGAAAAATATTGTCCTGGACAATGAATATTTCCAAAAGTTTCTTTTTCCAGATATCAGAGAATTTTAATGAACTCAGATGTACATATACTCAAAATTAATAGTCACTGCAATTACTGGATATTAATTAAAATAAGGCATAGTTAATTTGCTGAAAATATGTGTTTTTGATTGGCCAAGGCTGTTTTTGTCAGCAATGAAAAATATCTTAGATATTCACTTTAGCAGCATCTGATCAAACATTAACTTCATTCAGCATCCCCATGTTACATAAATGTCAGTGAGGCCCTGATTTGATTTTTGTATCTGTCCTCTACTTTGCTTCAAAGCGACGGGGACATGATATGTATTTTCATGCCGCCCACTACCTATCCGTCATGGGTTATTGATTGTTATGGATTGAACCAAGTGCATGCAACTGCTTCGAAAACAAGGAAATAAAAATATCCCACCCTTTCCCTTCAATCTGTCACAGAACGATTATGGAGGGTCTGAGAGATGTAACCTTCATAAATGTCACTGAGAAGAGTGTGTGTCTGAAAGCAGACTCCAGATTAAAACTTCGCTTTATTTACCGTGTCATGGTTCCCTTGCATCTGCAGTGTCACCACAGAAGCCTCTTCATGTCCCTGCAAATGCTGCATATGTTTGATTGGTATTAAAAATCACTGTGTATTCCTTGCGATAGCTTAGCAACTTGCCACAAGTGTATTCCTGCACCTTCTCCAAATGCACAAGCTGCAGTTACCCCCTTTAGGATGACCTTCAAATTGCTTACTCTTCACCTTCTTCTGACTTACCTTGCTGTAAAGCTCCACCCATCAGGAGAGGAAAGGAAAATATACAAGAAAAGGGACTGAAGCTAAGAATCAAGATTTTCTAGTGATCATTCTGAACCAACGGTTACATGAACGCAACACAAAGTGATTTGATAAATGTGCGCGTAAACATGTCCCAGGCATCTAAGTGGAATGCATATACTGATATGCATATGATCCCGCATCCTGCATTCCTGTGGAGCCAACCTCTACTAAGACAGACCTGCTGCACATTACTTTCCTCTTAAATTTTATTTAAAAGAGTATAAAGTTAGCTGGGGCTACTTCACTTTCATTGTACAGTGTCTTTGTTATGATCCTGATCTGTCTGACCATGTTTTTGTTTCTGCCTGACTCCCATGTTTGATTATGAATTCTGCTTTGTCTGACCATGCTCTGTATTTTGTATTGTTATTTAGATGCCTTGCCATGTTTTATTTTTTGCTTTGTCTGTGTATGTCTTCCATATTCCGGTCCATGTTTTGTCTCATACCATGCATTGCACTGTGTCTCCCCCTGTCTGGTCTTTTGTCATGTGATCGCTCACTGCCCCAGTATTGTGTGCCACACTTTCGGGTGATTTCATGGTTTCTGGTTTTCAACCATTCCTTCCAATCTTGTTTACTTCTTTCACCTTGCTTTTCTATTTTACTAACCATACTAACAGTTTGTTGTTTTAGTTAAACTTATTAATCAAGACTAACATTGTTTATAGTACTAACTTACTAACAAGCACTTGGGATTGTATAGCTGCACATTACTAATTGACTAACGAGCTCTCAGCACTCGCTGTACTCTAGTCTCCGCCCTTTGCCTTCAATCAATTTACTTTGCAGTGCTTCAGCAGATTCTCTGCACCTTGTTAATCACTGTTCTGCCTCTCACTCTGAGCACAGTAGAACTCCCTAACCAGAGCTGTATGTTTGTCAGTTGGCTGTCACTGTGATCCCTGTGCGCATTTTGGCTTTTGCCAATTTCTTGTAATCAGGAACCTCCTCATGTTCATTCCTCTGTAATTACTCTGATCCAGCTCACTTGTTCCCCTACATGTATTTAAGCAGTCATTTCACTCTTAGCTCTTGTCAGAACGTATTCCCTTTGCTGTAATTGTCGATGCCTTGTACTCTTAGAGTTGTACTTCTGACTGGAACATCCCAAATTCTGATTTTGGCTTTTTCTTTGATACTTCTCTGCCCATAAATGGAACGTCCGGGCGATCGAATCATTTGGAACGAATGATTTGGAAAATGACTCGATCTTATGGAACAATCGAAACATGTCCCCACAGGGACATCTGGTGTCCAAATAAACGAGAAGCTATTACACTCACAGTCAAATTTTATGTGCTTTATTCACATGACGTTTTATTTTTGGTCATTAGCAGGTGCTTATGAACAAAGCAGACATTTAATTCTTAGGGGCTGCTTGTGCACATAATGGACATCAGTCAGTAAGGGGAGCTTGTTCTTTTCAGTATTTTTATTTAGAAAAACAATCTACGCCACAGTGCTCGGGCTGAGATGGTATCTTTTGCTCAGTATTTCTCCTGCTTTTGAGAAGATTCTCTCACAAGGCACTGATGTGACAGGAATGGAGAGGTAAGTCTTGGCCAGCTCGAACAGATGAAGGTGAATATTGCCGCGTGTTGGTTCCAGTAAACAAGAGGGCCCTCCTTCCTGGGAAGATATGGTGCAGAGAGATGGCATTGAACTTAAATAGGTAGAAAATTACACATCGATCAACACAATTACCACCTCGTTCAATCACTCGGACTGTAGCGTGTGTGAGTGTTTGGTGGGCTTACCTCAACAGTAGCATCAGCAGTGGCACCCTGTCTTTGAGAGGTCTCGCCTACCATGCTGTCAAAACCATCCCAGAGGCTCTCTACCCTGTGTTCACTGGCCTGCGGTGCTGATGCTGATGGTGATCCTGATGGAACGCAGCTTGCTTGTGTTTCCGAGGCTGCTCGGATGACAGCAGAGCACTCAACTGTCAAAGCTCTCACGGCTTTGTCTGAATTATCTGAACTTCCAAACCCAAGAATCTTGGATCAAGGACAGTAGCCACTCCAAGGACCCTTACAAGCTCGAGCCCACATCGCTCCCTCAAGTTCTTATGAAGATTGCTGCCCAACTGTAGGGCAGTAGAGCTTGTTAACCCCTCACAATGTTCTTGAACCTTGTTGCAAAGAAGTCATAATTAGTGGAATGATCTTGGATGCAGAAACTCTTCAGTTGACAGCTCCACAATTGCTTCATAAAAAACTGCAAGTAGCTTAAGACATTCAGTGACTGTTTCCTGGTCAGCACTATTGAGGGGATTCAGTGAGGTGTTTAAAGAGGACAAGGCTGCTGCTACTGCTTCATGCTGCTCCAGCAGCCTCTGAAACATTAAAAATGTGCTGTTTCATCTTGTCTCGATTTCTTCCATTAGCTTCATCTGTGATTTTCCCATCTGCTGCTGGATGTCAGAGAACTTCTGCTTTGCGTTGGAACTAGATCTGAAAAAGCCCACTATTTGCCTTGTTTGTAGGTGCAAGTGCAGCCAGTAACCCTGCTAACCTGCCAATAATGATCGTGGACTATAAGTAAGCATCTATTAGTTAGCTGAGTGTTCGCTCGTTCCTGGTTTCCTTTAAGTTCTTCTGGGTTGACCCAATTTGTAATAAGTCAGCGTCAGAATGAAGTTGTGACAAATCCTACCACACCGGTGAACTTGTTAAGGAAGAAGGATTTGAGGAGTTCCCTCTCTGATGTAAGAAGCAATCATATCTCCAGGTGGCTCGCCATCGCCCTCGTCAGGGAGACAATCCAGTTCCGGGTTCCCGAATTCAAGAAGGCTTCCAGGGGTGTCAAAAACCTAGCCAAGAAGGTCCAAATACAGTAAACCCACATCAACAGGCTCCAGGTCGTCTCAGTCACCTCCGGTTTCACTTCCAAAAACTTTTAAACGGGTTTCAACCGACTTATGGAGGGATTAATTTCTCATTTCTCACTCACTCTCATGCACTTCTCTCGCAGCTCCAGTGTGCGTGTACTAACGCGATTGCTGCCTGAAAATGGGCAGGACTTGCTTCCTCTGCCCTACAGCACTTCATTGCTGCGTAATTTAACCAAAAAAGATAAAAGAAATTTGACAGGCACCTAAATCAACCAAATAACTTCAGATAACATAGTTTTGTGAACCAGAAAGCAACAGGAAATAGTTACCATTTAAATCCTTTTTAAAATTTGATTTTTCATAAAATAAAGAAACTCTGTTTCTACTGGGTTACACAAGGCACGCAATTCAGGGGTTTGCTCTAAAGCTTTTTTCACAACCAAGTTCAGGGTGTGAACAAAACAAGGCACATCGCACTTGTAACAACTGTGCACACGCAATCATATTGTCTGTATTATCAGTGACCAAACAAGTGACACTCCTCTCTATCCCCCATGAAGGACTGTACCCTTGCCTTTTGCCCTGTAGGGGTTAACCCCCCAGCTTCAATAAAACTAATTTTTGCTGAAACTTTCTGGTCTCACATTTGGTTCCAGAAAGATACCTCACATTTTTGTTACATTGTGACGATTGTTGCCTTGCTAGCACACAGCAGCCGAGCAAGCAAACAAATAATAGAATTGGAATTCGGAACATAGGTTTTGGGGCCTTCCCCAAATAAGTCTAATCCTGTAACCTCTAACCAGTACCGTGCATGACTGCATGCATGACTTACCAATATCAAGTCGTCAACACCTACAATATTGCCTTGTTTGAAACTTTGGATATGTAAACCAGGCACTGTGAGAAACATATTGCATGGTCTCAGCCCTAGCATTTTGTTTACTTGTTTCTGCCTAGCTAAGGCTAACTTAATTTGGTTTCTATTATTGTGTTGAATTAATATATTCTGTTATTGCATGTTTCTCACAAGTTGTGAGCCTTTTTTAAGTTTGTTGAATAAAACCGAAACCAAGACTCAACTCTTTAAAAACAACCGAACTGAAAACGAAACTGAAGTCCAATTTTCACAACCGGACAGCTCTACTCCCTATTCTCATATGCAGCACACAGGCTAAGCATACTTCCAGTTGTCTTAATTAAAACATATATGCAGTCTTCACTGAGCGAGAATCGTCTCTCATATCTGGCGATGCTTTTTATCAAGAGATAAAAGTGAGTCTATGCCCCTGGTATATTTCCTCCCATAGATTGATTTATTATCTACTTTTTCTTACCTAGTTTCACCTATTCATGACAATTTCTTTTAAGATTTTCAACAAATTTTCCCAGCTTTATCTTAGTTTAGCTTCACTCGTGGGTTCAGACAACTTTTTGTTCATTCCCGTCATTTTTTTTTTTTTACTTTTTAAATGACCCGGCTTTCCACAGCCTTGAGATTTTCTCTCTCCTCAGAGAGGGATTAAACATACCCCAGACTCAAGGATTAATATGTATCTACACATTTTAGTTTGTTCATTTACCTGAAGGGCATCCAAATTCAGCAATTGTCTCTCGTACGAAAATCAGCATCACTCGAGAGGATAATTTGTTCACTTTTTTACAGTTTGAGTTTTTGTGAGGACCTGAAATGGCTCAAATGAGGAAAGAAACGAGTCATCAGAAGATGACACATCCCCCAGGCGCCCGCAGTCTACTCTCCCAAAATATCAAAAGGCACCAGTCTAAGACCTGATGAACAAGCGGAGCGAGTTTTGTTGAGAAATATTCAACGGTATTCAAGTTCTGCTCCAGAAAAGTAATTATTACAAACGGACTGACAGATGGACATTCTGATGACTACATTTCCCCGAATTATATGCTGGGGCAATAAGAAGGAGTGAAGATCATAAAATGTCAATGGTTACTACTGTAGTTTTGAGTTATTTTCAATTTCTTGTTAATTACAACTCTTAAACTGGTTTCTGCTGACATTCTCGGCACCATTAAAAACGTGGGTGAGGTATGCACAAAGCAACTTGTCATGGCACCTTTCTGCACATTTAAAAGCAAGGTTGCTCATTTTAATTTTTCTTGAGTTTTTAAATGATAAGAAAGGGAAAAGGGCCCTGTGCAAAAGTTTGGGAACCTTTTTGGATTATTCTTTGTTACCTTTTAAGAAGATGGTTACTAAGACCCAGGTGATTTACTTGTTCGGGCTTCAATGAGTCAGGTGAATATAATTCCAGGGTTGAAGTATATATTTTCTGAAGTAACTCGATGCCTTCTAAAGTATCCAACTGTTTTGTCTGGTGTTAAAGACCATGTGTTCCTCTAAACAGTTGTCCTAGGATGTCAAAATCAAGATAATTCATTACCATCAACAAGGAGAGGACTACAAAAAACTCACGCAACGTTTCAATCTACCTATTTTTATTGTTAGAAACATTGTAAGAAAATGGAAAATAAATGGATCAATTGAAGTCAAGGCTAGATCTGGAAGACCAAGAAAAATTTCAGATAGAATGGCCCAAGATCTGGTGAGAAATGCTCAGAAGAATCCACACATCACTGCAAAAGAGCTGCAATAAAACAGTAGCAGACACTGCTCTAGTTATTCACAGGACAAAAATACAGCGTACTCTTAACAACAAAGACCCAAATGGCAGAGTTGCAAGAAAGAAGCCTTTCCTACGACCCACACAAAATTAAGCATCTGAAGTATGTAAAAGAAAACCTTGAGAAACCTCAAGCCTATTGGAACAATGTGCTTTGGACTGACAAAACCAAAATGGAACTTATAGGCCACAACCAAAGAAGGTATGTTTGGAGAAAAAAGGGTGAGGCACTTGTAGAGAAAAACACGTTGCGAACTGCTAAGCATGGAGGTGGATCCATTATGCTTTGGGATTATGGAGCAGCTGGGGGCACAGGCAATATTGTGCGTGTGGAAGGAAGAATGGATTACACCAAATCTCAAGACATTCTAGAGGCTAATGATCAAAGCTCAGTCTAGAAATTGAAGTTGAAGAGACATTCCAGCAAGACGATGAGCTGAAGCTTATCTCAAAATACACTCTGAAGTACCTCTAGGGAAGACGGACGAAGGTTTTGAAATGGTCATCACAGTCCCAAGACTTGATTATTATTGAAAATCTGTGGAGAGACCTGTTATGGCCCCAATTTGTTATGACATTAACGACAGCAAAGGATGACAGACACAAATTTTAAAACTAAAACACATTTAATTAAACAAAGGCAACTAACAACAAACTACTCAACTCTACAGACCAAGATTGATTATATACCAAAACAGAGATGTTTACAGTCCCTTTGGTGAGTTGCTTGGTGATGTCCTAGGTGAGGAAAATGCTCCAACACAGGCAAAAATCCACTAAAAGCTTCACAGGTCTTTAACAGAATGACAGGTCTGGTCACATGTATCCTTCTCCTTGCAATTTCTCCTACTACTTCACTGTCTCAATTCTCCCCCTTATATACTCTTTTGCAGACCCCTCCCACCTTTTAGGCTTTTTTTTTTTTTCTCTGGGACTTGTCCCAGACATGCCTAAAACATGCCCAAACCTATCTCTAGTCTGGGCTTAACAAAAAAAGGTAAATACTGCCATCTAGTGGCCTCTATTCACATTACACCTCCATTCCAAAAGGGAAAAATTTTGACTCATAAAGGCAAAATTTTTCTTTTCAATTCAAAATGTTTAAGTGGACACTTGTCTATATATACATGTAATACAATATTCGAATAAACGCGTGATATATATACATACTCAACCACGGGATAAGCAATCAGCAATTACATTGTCAGTACCCTTTACATGCTTCATTTCCAAGTCAAACTCCTGTAAAATCAAACTCTAATTCAACAATCTCCGATTCTTGTTTTTCATCTTACTCAAAAACATTAACGGATTGTGGTCAGTGTACGCAATCATTGGCTTTTGCCCTGTACAAACATAAACATCAAAGTGCTGTAAAGATAGAACCAGAGCCAACAGCTCCTTCTCTATTGTGGAATCGTTCCTTTGGTGGCGATTGAACTTCCTGGAGAAATATGCCACGGGATGCTCAATGTCATCAGAGTCACTTCTCTGTAGGAGCACAGATCCACAAGCTTGGTCGCTAGCATCGACCGCGATGGAGAACGGTTTGTTGAAGTCAGGAGATTTGAGCATGGGGAAGTGACACAGTAGAGACTTCAGGCGATCGAAGGCTCTCTGGCATGCATCATCACAAGTGAACTTTACGCCTTTCTTCAGTTGGTTAGTGAGACTGAGAGCAATCTCAGCCAAGTTCTTGCAGAACTTGCGGTGTTACTCGATCATTCCAAGGAAGCGGCGCAAAGCTTTTTGGTTGTCAGGAACTGGAAAGTCCATGATGGCTTGGACTTTAGCATTTATGGGTGCCACCTCACCCTGGCCTATGACGTAGCCAAGATAGGTGACAGTAGCACAACCAAAGTCACTCTTGTTCAGGTTAACAGTCAGGTTAGCCTGGGTCAGGCGCTGGAACAACGTCTCTACATCTTTTAGATGTTCATCCCAGGAGTCACTCCATGTGATCAGGTCATCGATGTATGCACCTGTGTGTGGCAATCCGGCGATTGTAGACTGTATCATCCTTTGGAACGTGGCTGGGGCATTTTCGTGCCAAAGGGTAGGACTTCATACTGGTACAACCCAGATGGTGTGGCAAAAGCAGAGATGCTCTTGGCCCTCTCAGTTAAAGGCACACACCAATAACCCTTCAATCTATCAATCTTGGTCAGAAACTATGCTTGCCCTACTCTATCAATGCAATCATCAATCCTAGGTACTGGAAACACATCAGTTCTAGTTACAGCATTGACTTTGCGATAATCTGTACAGAATCTAGTACTTCCATCAGGTTTTGGAGCTAGCACACAGGGTGAACTCCAATCTGAGTTGGAGGGTCTGATAATATCATGTTCTAACATGTACTCAACCTCTTTCTCAGCAATCTTTCTCTTTTCAGGATTCATCCAGTACAGATGCTGTTTAATTGGTTTGGCATCACCAACATCTACATAATGAGAAGCTATAGAAACTCTTTTTGGAACATCAGGAAATAGATCTTTATATTTCTTGATCAACCTCTCAAACTGATTTTTCTGTGACGGTTCTATGTGCTGGAGTTTTACATCAAGATTTTGCAACACTTCAGAATTTGACAATTTACATGAAAGAACTTCAGCTTTAATTTCATCATCATAAGTTCATCATCTTGAAACTCCCCCTCATTTTCACACGTCTCAACCATAGAAGAATCTGAAGTGACAGCTACAACCCTAGCATTTCTGTCACGATGAGGCTTGGACTGCAAGGGAAACAACACGAGGACCTTGTCTCCTGGTTTAAACTCACGGCTTCTAGCCTTATGATCATACCAAGTTTTCATTTTTCCCTGACTTGATTTCAAGTTCTCTTTGGCTAGGTCACATGCTGCACACAATCTGTCCTTGAACTTGCTAACATAGTCTAACAGACTGATCTGCGGCTCTTCCTCTTGCCATAATTCACTCAACAATAGCAAAGGTCCTCTCACTTCATGGCCAAGCACTAGCTTAAATGGACTGAATCCAGTAGACTCCTGCACTGCTTCTCTAGTTGAAAACAACAGCAAATGAACACCTTCATCCCAGTCTTTCTCATGGTCATCACAATAAGTCCTCATCATTGTCTTGAGAGTGGAATGAAACCGCTCTAAGGCACCCTGACTTTCTGGATTATAGGCACTAGAAAGAATCTGCTTTGCACCTAGTTCATACACAACCCGCTGAAACAATCCGGAAGTGAAATTGCTGCCTTGGTCTGACTGAATTTCCCTGGGAAGGCCAAACAACATGAAGAACTTTATCAAAGCCTTTGAGATTGTAGTTGCCTTGATGTTGCATAGAGGTATGGCTTCAGGGAATCTGGTAGAAGCACACATTATTGTCAACAAGTACTGATTTCCAGATCTAGTCTTGGGTAATGGACCAACACAATCAACAATGACCTTAGAGAATGGCTCCCCAAATGCTGGGATAGGCTGCAATGGAGCTACAGGTGGGTCTAACTGGTGTTTTCCAACTACCTGACAAGTGTGACAGGTTTTGCAAAAGTTGGAAACGAAGAAGTGAAGAAGTGTTTCATGATCTAATCAACAGTCTTGTTAACACCAAGATGACCTCCTAAAGGTAAACTATGAGCCATTGTTAAGATCTCATTCCTGTAGACCTTCTGAACAACAATTTGCTTGACCACTGCCCAATCTGCATTGGCAGGGATATCAGGAGGGTGCCACTTCCGCAGCAACACACCATCCTTAAGATAATACCCAACTGGAACTGCGTCTATTTCTTTTTCAGGAAGGGCTCTGCTCTTTAGTACACAAATTTCAAGATCATTAGTTTGCTCCTCAATCAACCGCTTTCTGGACAGTGACAAATCTCCAGACACATCAGAATCACCAGACCCATCCGGCTGGCTGAATAGAGAACTAATAAAAGTATCTGATAAGTCCTAAAAGGGAGAAACCATAGTAGGCCGAACAGAGTCATAAGGCGAACCACCTGAGTCATGACTATTCAATGTGCTGGATGGCACTACATCATCTTCTTCTTTAGCCTTCTTGGCCATAGCACGAGTCACTGCGCAAGAAGGATACAGAGATGGGTCCTCATCGTCATCTTCAGTGCTCGGCTGTGAAGTAAGATGTACAGGGGGAACTACTTTGCCCCCAGCCAGGTCATTGCCTAGCAACAGAGAAACACCTTTGATAGGTAGACTTGACATAAGTCCCACCTTTACCTGTCCTGTAACTAAATCTGACTTCAAGAATATAGAGCGCAGGGGCACAGATATAGTCCTCCCTTCAATACATTGTACAAGTATGAAATCCCCAGAAGCGCTCTCATCACGTAACTCCAAGGAGTCCATCAACAAAAGTGACTGAGAAGCTCCGGTATCCCTTAGGATCAGGGTTGCCAACTCTCACGCATCTGGCGTGTCACACACGCTTTCACGTCCTGTCTCACTCTCTCACGCCACTCAAACAATACTCACGCTAAAAGCAAGGGCTTTGGCAAAAAAATTTTAAAAAATTAAAAAGCAAGCGCTTTGGCGCTCATCTGTAGGCTCTCTGATTGGTGTGTGATACTTATGCCCGTGTTGATTGGACGGCTGCTCAAGCCCGCCCAAAGCCTGTGAGTGCCAGCCAATCACAGCATAGTAGGGCGGGAGTTGACGTTCCGCTACCCCCTCCCCGTCCCATCAACGGCAACTCTCAACAGCGGCTCGGTGCGGAGTGTCACCTGGCAATTGGCTGGCATCCACATGGATGAAAATCAAGGTAAGTGGCAAATAGTTGGTGTTTGTGTGGTTTAATTATACAAAGAACCCATGCCATGGCTTAACAAACTGTATGTAATATTTGTTAAAAACAAAAAATTCGAACTAGCGCAACGAGCATGATTCACGGTAGGGAGAGCATGTGAGCAGAGTGGAAGGGTTGTGTGCTCCTAGCTCATAGCATAAACTAACTCACAGGCCCTTCTCTGCTCAGGGCTAATTTGCTAACTTAATTCTTTCTCTTGGCTCACTGACTCGCCGCTGCATCGTACAGGTAACCGTCTTCTTTTTCTTGTTCCACCGCTCATGGCCGACCCACAACAGGTGTACATATCTATTGAAAGCCGAAAGTGCCACAATTCGCCACTATTTCAACGCGTCTTATCTTAAACGCCCATTTTTTACGGCGTTTTTACTTGTCTAAAGCGCCGTTTTTTCCGCCGTTATTAGTATCCATTTAACAAATTGCAAGTAATTTTTTGTTTTCGTTACCCTGCAGTTTAATAAATATTTAAATGTATGTAAATACATTCATTCTTACATGGTTATGTGCAGTAGTGTAGTGGGGATTTTATCACCAGGGAACTCTCGAAAAAATAAAAAAAATTAAAAAACATGTTAGTCACCCGGATAGACCCAAGTTGCAAATGCTTGAGCCATATATGATAAGTATACTTTCACTTTGTTACTTTGACACTGGGAACTTAGTTACTCGTTTCAAATTAAAATATTAATTTAATTCATCATTTACGGATTACATGGATTTGGCGTGTTCGAGAAGAACAACGGTGTATCTTTGTGCAGATGTGTCCGCCAGTGGACGTGGAGCTGCAAACTTATACACGCAGTTACAATATTTTATCACTAGATGACACACCAGGATCAGTTATTGAATATTCACAACTGCCAGTAAACTCCTGTCTCCTACGTGGGGGCGGTCGCGGAAGATTTTGCGCATTGTAGGCTATTTGCAAAATGAATGCTGACCGGGTTATCCGTCGCATTTTGTTATCAGAAGTGGTCGCTCAAGTAGGCGGGCACCGGATCGGAGCAGGGTTTTTTTTCAGCCAAAATAGATCTTTCCTGTTTAAGCATGTGTATAATAAATATCCCAACATGAAAAAAAATCTGATTTTTTGGGAAAAAATCTGAATTTTGGTGTTGCTTTATACACATTTTAGTCATTTGGGGTAGACAGGTATGGTGATGCATAATTACATGAGTCATTGACGCTTGAATTTGGATGGTTTACAAGTTATGAATGTGCATGGCATGTGTTGCACTTTGCAAATGATTTGTCATTCAATGATGGTCTATGAGCACAGCAATCCAATTCAAGTTGCCAATTGTATGAATGCTATCATTTCATTTTCTCCTTCACTAGGTATGGCTTAGCTTGCAAGTGGTAATCTAATGTCTTTGTATTGCTATTATTATTATTATTATGGAAAAGCTAATACAGCCCGACCCCCCCCCCCATCAATAGAATCTCACTCCAGCCACAGACCAAAAGTTGGCAACCCTGCTTAGGATATATATGGGGACAGGAGTAGTATGCTCATTCAGAGCCACAAATCCCTCTGACACAAATGGAAGAAATTCCTCCCTCGCAAAGTTAGCAGTATCAGGCTTTTTCGCCCCACAAGAAGCAGGCAATTTAGCAGATCGGTTATCTATTACAGGGGTTTCTAACCTTGTTTTCACAAAGGCATTTGGTTTGGTATCCTTTTCTTTTTCTTTCTTAGCTTTAAGGAACCAACAGTTAGTTGTAACATTACCAGATTTCTTGCAAAAACTGCAAACTAGACCACTTTTGTCACTGTCAGCTTTCACACTTTGATCAGACCTGTTACTGGATTTCTGAGCACCATCACCAGATTTGTCTTAGTCTTTGGGTGAGGAATCTTGGGTATCACCATAACCCTTTTTCTGAAATTGGAACCATCTATTGTTACTGCTAGACTGAAATTTGGACTTATGTGTGAGAACATATTCACCTGCAAATTTGGCAGCTGATTGCAAATTCAGTGCTTGCTCCTCATTAAGGTAAGTCTTAATATCATCCTTAACACAGTTCTTGAATTCTTCAGCTAACACCATCTCTTTTAGTGAGTTGAAATCATCCTTGACCTCCAAAGAAGTACACCAGCGCTCAAAGCAAACCTTCTTCTCATTAGCAAATTCCACATAAGTCTGATTTTCAGATTTCTTCCGACCTCTGAATTTCTGTCGGTAAGCCTCTGGAACGAACTCATAAGCTCTCAAAATAACCTTTTTGACAACCTCATAATCAGAGGAATCATCTGCAGACAAAGCCGAATAGGCTTGTTTAGCTTTACCCTTGAGGACAGTTTGCAACGTCAGAGGCCAGTGTTCCTTTGGCCACTGGCAACTCTTTGCTACCTTTTCAAAACACTGGAAATAGTTGTCAACATCCTTTTCCGAAAATGGAGGCACCAGTTTTACCTCCTGGCTAGCCAGAAATTTATTTTTAGTTTCAATTTTAATTTTTAGTTGCTCCATTTGGAGTCTTTCTTCTCTATCCAACTTCTCTGATTCAAAATCTCTCTGTCTCTGTCTCTCTCTTTCTGCTCTTTCCTCTTTCTCTCTCTCAAATTCTCTTTGGTTTTTTTCCTTCCCTCTCAAATTCTCTGTTTTTCTTTTTTCTCCCTTTCTTTTTTCTCTTCTCTTGCTAATTTTTCCAACTCAAACTGCCTTTGTTTTTCTTTTTCCTCCCTTTCAATCTCTAGCATTTTTGAGTTCCATTTCTATATTTGGATTTTCCACTGGAAGCTGTTCCAGATCTCCGGGTGCAAACACATTTTCATCAATGTAATATTCAACAATCTCTCTAGCCAGTCTTGCTTTTTGCATGGCTGGTTTTACCTCTGTCAGCTCTAAATGTCTGCATATTTCTAGTAGTTCTGTCTTTTTAAAAGACTTCAAAAGCTCTATGGTTGGTGATGCCAAGAAATCATCCATTGCTGTCTATCTGTCAATATATATTTATAGGAAAATTCACAAAAACAATTTTACAATTTGAAATGTTAGATTTTCAATGAATGACTCAAACAATGGTCTATCCCGGACTCGAGCCCCCAATTTGTTATGGCCCCAATTTGTTATGACGTTAACGACAGCAAAGGAGGACAGACAAAAATTTTAAAACTAAAACACATTTAATTAAACAAAGGCAACTAACAACAAACTACTCTACTCTACAGACCAAGATTCTCTCCTGGGTGAGGGAAATGCTCTAACACAGGCAAAAATCCCCTAAAAGCTTCACAGGTCTTAAACAGAATGACAGGTCTGATCACATGTATCCTTCCCCTTGCAATTTCTCCTACTACTTTACTGTCTCAATTTTACTCCTTATATACTCTTTTGCAGATCCCTCCCACTTTTTAGGCTTTTTTAAAAATTTTTCTCTGGGACTTGTCCCAGATATGCGTAAAACATGCCCAAACCTATCTCCAGTCTGGGCTTAACAAAAAAAGGTAAATACTGCCATCTAGTGGCCTCTATTCACATTACAGACCTCAAACATGTCGTGCATGCAAGAAGGTCAAAGAATATTTCTGAGCTAGAGGATTTCTGTCAGAAAGAATGGGGAAAAATTCCAAAGACAAGAATTGAAAGACTTTTAGCTGGCAACGGGAAAAGTTTGCAAGCTGTTATAGCCGCCTGAGTTACAAAGTAGTAGCTGACAGAGTTCCCAAATTTTTGTACAAGGCCTTTTTCTTTGTTTTATTATTTTGAGACTGTGAAAAGTTAAATATAAAAATTATTCTTGCTTTAAAATGTGATGCAATGTGTCATGTTTAACCTTTAGACGCATATCTTTTGTGTACATGTATAAGCAGCCTTCTCGATAATGGCATCCCTTGGAATGAGCTTCACTCTATGAACTATAAGCACATTTAAATAATTGTGGTGCTGGCTTTTGAGAAATATTTTTGTATTATTATTATTATTTTCCTCCTTCAATCACTATATTCCCATTGAATTAAAGTTTATACTGTTTAAAATTTTGAATTCGTCGCCCAGAGGATACATAAGAAAAGGCATTAGTGACCATATTTACAAACATGCTAATATTATTGGAGGGCACTGTTACAGGATTCTCTTCAGCATGCACATGGTTGTGCGGTTGAGCTCAATTAAAATTACTCTCAGAATTTCATCAGGAAAAATTCTCTCTGACAATATTAAAAACGTATGCACAAAGGTGTACATGCACATTTTTTACCAGTTAAATGATTACCATTTACTGTGAATAATAACGCTGACCCTGCAGTTAAAATGAAATACTGCACTGACACATACAGTTGTGTTTAAAAGAAAATAGCAGTACACATCAATAACAGAATGAACCACAGTTATTCATTTGTAGATGGAGTAGAGTAATAGAAAAACAACAGACAGACCCAACTGTCATGATATGCATGCTGCTTGTTCTGAGTAATTCAGTCATTCATTGAATGGCCGTGTTCAAAATACAGTGTGGAGTTCAATTAGAGAATTCATTCATTCTGTGAAGAAACAACTGTCATTAATTGTCCTTTATTAAGGAAGTAGGGAAGAAAATGTTTCACATGTTAAAAAAAAATATGTCCCTCTGAAATGTGAAGTAAAATAGGCCAGTCCAAACATTGCTTGGATGAACAACGTGCAACCCCATTTCTAAAAAGTTGAGACAGTGTAAATAAAAATAAAAACAGAATGCAAAGATTGATGTATAATTTAATCTCTATATTTATTTGACCATCGTACAAAGACAACATATTAGATTTTGAAACTCAGAAATTGTATTGTTTTTTTTTTAAAAGATTATGCTGATTTTGAATTTGATGCCAGCAACATGTTTCAAAACAGTTGGAATAGGGGTGTGTTTACCACTGTGTTGCATCACCTCCTCTTTTAATAACACTCCCTAAAGTGTTTGGGAATTGAGGGGACTGTTGCAGTTTTGATGGCAAAATGTTCTTCCGTTCTTAGTTGATGTCAGAACTCAGCAGCTTGACACTTCATGGCCTACTTTGTCACATTTTTTGTTTAAATTATGACAACATTTTAAATGGGTGATTAGTCTGGACTGCAGGCAGGCCAGTTTAACACCCAGACTCTTTTGCTATATTAATATTGTTGTAGTGCATGCAGAATGTGGTTTTCGGCATTGCCTTGCTGAAATAAGTAAGGCCTTCCCTGCAAAAGACTTCAGGATGGCAGTATACGTACATGTTTTGCTCCAAAACCTTTATATAGCATTCTCCATTAATCTTGTCTTCATAGTTGTGTGAATTGCCATGTGCACTAATGCACCCCCATCCTATCATGGATGCTGGGTTTTGAACTGTGTGCTGATAATGAGCCGGGTGGCCCCACTCCTCTTCAGCCCAGAGGACACGTTGCCCATTTCTGAAAAGAACTTCATTTTTCAGACTACAAGTCAGATTTCTGTTTTACTTCAGTCCATCTTAAGTGACCTAAGGCCCAGAGAAGGCAGCAGAATTTCTGCATCTTGTTTAAATATGGCAGAGTTTTAATTTGCATTTACGGATCCAACAACAAACTTTGTTCACTGACAGTGGTTTACAGAAGTGTTCCTGAGCCATGCAGTGATTTCCACTGCTGAATCCTGTCTGGTTTCAATGCAGTGTTGCCAGGGGGCTTGATGACCTCTGCCATTCAATATTAGTTTTTGGCCATGTCCTTTTCATACAGGGATTTCGTCAGATTCTTTCAAACTTTGAATGATATTATGTACCATAGAATGAAATCCCCAAATTATTTGTATTTTTACTTTACAAAACATTATCCTTAAATTGTTGAAATACACTGCTCAAAAAAATAAAGGTAACATTAAAATAACACATCTTAGAGCTGAATGAATGAAATATTCTTATTAAATACTTTGCTCTTTACATAGTTGAATGGGTTGGCAACAAAATCACACAAAAATTATCAATGGAAATCTAATTTATTAACCCTTGGAGGTCTGGATTTGGAGTCACACTCAAAATTAAAGTGGAAAAACACACTACAGGCTGATCCAACTTTGATGTAATGAACTTAAAACAAGCCAAAATGAGCCTCCGTAGTGTGAGTGGCCTCCACGTGCCTGTATGACCTTCCTACAATGCCTGGCCATGCTCCTGATGAGGTGGCGGATGGTCTCCAGAGGGATCTCCTCCCAGACCTGGACTAAAGCATCCGCCAACTCCTGGACAGTCTGTGGTGCAACGTGGCGTTGGTGGATGGAGCGAGACATGATGTCCCAGATGTTTTCAATTGGATTCAGGTCTGGGGAACGGGTGGGCCAGTCCATATCATCAATTCCTTCGTCTTGCAGGAACTGCTGATACACTCCAGCCACATGAGGTCTAGCATTGTCTTGCATTAGGAGGAACCCAGGGCCTACCGCACCACCATATGGTCTCACAAGGGGTCTGAGGATCTCATCTCGGTACCTAATGGCAGTCAGGCTACCTCTGGCGAGCACATGGAGGGCTGTGTGGACCCCGCAAAGAAATGCCAACCCACATCATTACTGACCCACTGCCAAACCGGTCATGCTGGAGGATGTTGCAGGCAGCAGAACGTTCTCCACGGTGTCTCCAGACTCTGTCACGTCTGTCACATGTGCTCGGTGTGAACCTGCTTTCATCTGTGAATAGCACAGGGCGCCAGTGGCAAATTTGCCAATCTTGGTGTTCTCTGCCAAATGCCAAACGTCCTGCACGGTGTTGGGCCCTAAGCACAACCCCCACCTGTGGACGTCGGGCCCTCATACCATCCTCATGGAGTCAGTTTCTGACCTTTTGAGCAGACACATGCACATTTGTGGCCTGCTAGAGGTCATTTTGCAGGGCTCTGGCAGTGCTCCTCCTGTTCCTCCTTGTACAAAGGCAGAGGTAGTGGTCCTGCTGCTGGGTTGTTGCCCTCCTACGGCCTCCTCCACGTCTCCTGCTGTGCTGACCTGTCTCCTGGTAGCGCCTCCATGCTCTGGGCACTACGCTGACAGACATAGCAAACCCTCTTGCCACAGCTCGCATTGAATGTGCCATCCTGGAAGAGCTGCACTACCTGAGCCACTTGTGTGGATTGTAGAGTCCGTCTCATGCTACCACTAGAGTGAAAGCACCGCCAGCATTCAAAAGTGACCAAAACATCAGCCAGAAAGCATAAGAACTGAGAAGTGGTCTGTGGTCACCACCTGCAGAGCCACTCCTTTATTGGGGGTGTCTTGCTAATTGCCTATAATTTCCACCTGTTGTCTATTCCATTTGCACAACAGCATGTGAAATTGATTGTCAATCAGTGTTGCTTCCTAAATGGACAGTTTGTTTTCACAGAAATTTGATTGACTTGTAGTTACATTGGGTTGTTTAAGTGTTCCCTTTATTATATCTCCGAACGCCGAATGGTGTTCCGGGGATATTATGTTTTTGGTCCGACCGCTGCCGCCGTGCCGCCCTACGTGTTAACGCGATAACTTCAGTAATATTTCAATTACAAATTTCAAGTTTTGCATTTAAGTAAGTCTCATAAAGAGGAAGAACTGATTCCATTTTGGACAATTTACAATTTCTAGATTGGCCACCAGGGGCCAAAAAATGAAAAAATCACTGTTTTGATCATATCTCTGGAAATATTTGTTCAATTGACCTCAAATCAAGTGCAAATGAAAGTTCATGACCTGAGGATGTGTCCCACGATGACATCATACCTGTTTGGTTCAAAATTTTGACACAAGGTGGAGATTTGTCGCATAAAATTCAGCATTTTTGCCATATCTTCGGAACTATTTCTCCAATTGACATATAATTATGTGCAACTGCAAGGTCATGACTTCACAACGTGTCACATGATGACATCATACTTGTATGGTTCAATATTTTGCCAAAAGGTGGCGCTTTATGATGGAAAATTACCATTTTGGCCCTATCTTCAGAACCATTTGTCCGATTGATCTGAAATTAAGTTCAAATGAAAGGTCATGACCTGAGGGGCTTTATATTGCATTGGGTCTATTCAAGGATTGGGGAATTGGAGGATTGGGGGCGTTCGGGGATATACCCCAAGCCGTCGCCTCTGACAGCATAAGCCTTGTTTTTTGAGCAGTGTATTTCCCCATGCAGTCTTTGACAGAGTGATAAGGCCCTCGCCATCTTTACCTCTGAAAGACTTGTTAAACCCATTCATGTTACTCACCAGTTGCCAATTAACCTAATAAACGATGAGGTGTTCCATCAGGTGTATTTTAAAAGCATCATTCAACTTTTCCAGTCTTCTGTTGAACCTGTCCCAACTTCTTTGAGATGTGTCGCGGGCATGAAATTGAAAATGAGAAAATATCTTTCAAAAACCCAAAAAATATTTTTCAGTTTCAACATTTGATTTGCTGTCTTTGTACTATGTTTCAATTAAGGATTGGATTTTAGGGATGTACAAATCATTGTGCTCTGTCTTTTTTTCTTTACATTTAACGCAGTGTCCCAAGTTTTTGGGAAATGGGGTTATTGTTTGATTAAATAGTTAACATAACATAACATGAATGGCGAGACCAGGCCGTTCAGCCCATCTACGCTCGCCAGTTTCTTTATACTATTGTCAATATCCCTTCAGAATGACTCAATGGTATCTAGCTTTAAGTCAAGACTGCTCTTGAAAACCCCCAAGGTCTCTGCCTCAACAATATGGTCATGCAAGCTATCCCACATTGAAATTACTCTTTGGGTGAAGAAATATTTCTGAATATCAGTGCTAAATTTACCTTTAGTCAACTTCCATTTGTGACCCTAAGTTCTACGCAGAACACTTGGTCGAAAGAATCCTACATAATTCACTTTGTTAATCCCTTTAAAATATTTAAAGACCTCAATCAAATCACCCCTTAGTCTCCCTTTCCTAAGACTAAAGAGATTAAGGATCTTCAGCCTCTTCTCATAGCTTTCATCTTTTACACCTGGAATTAGCTTTGTGGCTCTTCTCTGAACTTTCTCTAGAGCCTCTATATCTTTCGTAAACTGTGGTCCCTAGAACTGTACAAAATACTCCTGAAGTGGTCTGACGAATGTGTTGTAAAAAAGAAACATCACCTCCTTAGATTTGTACTTCATACTTTTGGCAATGTATCCCAGCATCTGATTGGCTTTTTTAACTGCTACGTCACAATGGCTAGAGCCTATGAGGGTTTCGTCAACAATCACTCCCAGATCCTTCTCGAGTATAGCACATTCAAGTTTTAAACCTCCCATGAAGTAATCCCGTCTAATGTTTTAATTACCTACATGGTACACCTTTACATTGTGCTACATAAAATTTCATTTGCCACATTTCTGCCTAATTCTGGATTCTATCCAAATCATCCTGAATCACTTTAGTGGACTATAAACTATTTGCCAAACCCCCCAATTTAGTATCATCTGCAAATTAATGCACTGATTCCCGGGGGACACCACTCCCCACTATACCTAGCTCAGATGAGATACCACTGACCACCTCTCTTTGTGTTCTGTCCTGTAACCAGTTTTGAATCCACTCCAGAATACCTCCTAAACTCCAATGGAACTCATTTTGAAAATTAGTCTCTTATGCGGTACTGTATCGAATGCTTTCTGAAAATCCAAGTTTATGATGTCATAAGCCCTGCTCTGGTCATAAGTCTTGGTGGCCTCTTTAAAAAATTCCAGAAGTTTTGTCAGACATGACCTTCCCTTTCGGAAACCATGTTGGCTATCCCTCAAGATACTGTTATGTTCAAGAAATAAGTCCAGCTCATTTTTATGATAGATTCCAATATTTTGCACGCAATGCAAGTTAAACTGACTAGCCTGTAATTTACTGGCTCGGTACGGCTCCCTTTCTTATATACTGGTATTATATTGCCCTGTTTCCAATCATTTGGTATTTCACCAGTTTCTAAAGACCGCCTGAAGATGGTGGATAGCGGCTTAAAGATGATCTCACCAACTTCCCTGAGCACTCTAGGATATAAGCCATCAGGACCCGCTGCCTTATCTGCCTTTAGTTCATGCAACTGGTCTAATACTGTTATCCCGAACCTCAATTTCCGCTAAATAATCTTGAGCATTTAACATGCCCTCAGGCCAAATAAAGACCCCCTCTGAGGTAAAGTTTTCAACAAAGTAACTGTTTAACGCATCCGCAATATCCTTGTCATCATATAGCACCAATCCATTTTCATTCTTTATGTACTTAACCTGCTCTTTTTCTGTCCTTTTTCTGCAACAGTACTGAAAGAAGCACTTAGGGTTAGTTTTTGCCCCCTCTGCAACTTGTCTTTTATACAGTCTTCTAGCATTCCTCAGCTCTTTTTTGACCACAGCCCGCATTTTACAGTATTCAGCCTTAGTGTTGTTATTGTTATCCTTTATGTACATCTTAGTTGGTTGGACAGGGGAAAACGTATCAAGAAGTGCAACTACTTATTGGACGCTGAGCTAAAATCTGCCCAACAAAGGCAAAAGACCTTAACTCGTCAGTGTGTGAAACTGAGAAAAATGACTTAAAGTTTCTGCTTTGTCCAGACAAAAGTATTGCAGGTAGGATACTCAAAATCTGGCAAGTTTATAATGAAGAAAAGTAAGTGCATACAAAAAAATCTTGTGCTCAAGTCTGACCTTTGACTCTTATTTGTCAGTTACTGAACTCTGCCTTTGTATCATGTTCTAAAATTGAGGAGTCGTGCAAAGGCAAAAGGGAGTAACTTGCATAAATTCAATATTTGGTTGCTGTTTTCGGAACACAAGACCATTACAAGAGCACTTACCTCAGGTCTAACCAACATGACATTTTTTTTGCATGATGAAGAATGAATTTAATTTTTGACACATTTAATTGTTGCTGTGCAGAGCTGTGGTGACGTTACATCACATCTTCATGATGGAGAAAAGCTCCAGTTTGGTGTGCGGCACCAGAAACAGAAGATGCCAGCAGATAAGTTACTTTACATCATACAGTATGAATAAATACAGGGAATTATTTTTAATCATTAGAATAACAATTTAATTGTTAAATACAAAGCTTCATAATTAAATACAAAGCTCTAATATGTATTAAAATTCATGGATGTATTTAACACTCCTCAAAAAGAATTAGCAGAGGTGTATAAACTACTTTTACTTATCTTCTTTCAAGTACCATAACTGAAAGTTACTTTGCTTAAAGATGAAGTCACCCATAAGAGTAAAATTTTGAGTAAAAGTCTTAAAGTAGCTCACATTTAATGTGCTTAAGTACCAAAAGTATTTTATGAAAAAGAGACTTAAGTATCAAAAGTGCAAGTACAAGTGCAGAGTATTTTTCATAGTATGCTTAGAAAGAAGCAAAACAATCACACATTGTCCTCTCCTTGTTTTTTTTAATCAACTTTCAGGTGAATGAAAGTATTCAAAAAAAAAAAAAAAACAAGCAGTCTCTGCTTTATATACCTCTTCTTTTCCTTCAAGTTTACTAGTAGTTTAAAAAAAAACCTATAATTGACTAGAATTAAAAGTAGAATGACAGGAGCAATGCCATATTTAATTATTGCCTCAGAATACTGATTTCTCTGAACTACTAATTGAGATACCAATGGCTTACTATAACTGAAGTGGTTGCTACAGAGGACAACAATTGTCTCTGTAAAAAGAGATATTTTTTTGAACTGCTGGATAGATGCAAAGGGCAAGTATAGTACCAGTCAAAAGTTTGGACACACTTTGCTCATGTCACAGCACTCTGTTTTTAGAGTAATGTAAATGGCTTAACTTCTCTTTATAATCTCAAATTGAATCTGGAAAGAGGTGAACAGACAGAAAATAAGAGAACAATATTCTTGTTTGAGTAGTGTCCAAAATTTTAGAATTCTAAAAGAAGCCATAATTTGCAAAGTAAGCAGAGAAACAAGCTCCTTTCATTTTTCAACAGCCGAATTAAAGACAAGCTGTTTTGGAACTAATTGGGCAAAAAAAAGTTTGACGAAGAGCAAGTGCAGCGCATCTTTGGCAACTTAGACGGCTGCTCAGCAGCAAACATATCATAGCCATATAACTACTTTAGTAGAAAAAAAAAGTGAGTATGCTCCGCAAATATGACGACAAAATGCTAGTTAGTTGGATGGATTTAAGAATTAGATCTTTTTGTTTTTTGCAACAAAATAAAGTTCTTATTTAACATGTATTGTAAGAGAAATGTGGATATTTTCCAAACTTTTGACAGGTACTGTATCCTGAGCAGTTTGCACATCAGGCTTAGCTGAGAAGTTAAATTCAGGCAACTCCTGAAAAACAGGGATGGGAGTGAACTCGTCCATATTTTAAACCATGTTTATGCGGGGTTTGCCTGTGAATATTCAATAACTGATCCGGGTGTGCCGTCTAGTGATAGAATATTGTAACTGCGTGCATAAATTTGCAGAGCTATGTCCGCTGGCGTACACATCTGCACAAAGATGCCGAGCTCCGCTGTTCCTCTCGAACACGCCAAATCCAGATAATCCTTAAATGATACATTACATTCATATTTTAAATTGTAACAAGTAACGAAGTGGCCATTGTCAAAGTAGCGAAGTAAAAGTATACTTTTTATGTTTTAAATGAAGTAGAGTAAAATTAAAAGTCTCGACTTAAGCACGTGAAACTTTGGTGGGCGATAAAACAAAGGCATAGTACTGTAACTTCAGGGCCGTACAGTAACATTGCTTTGATGCGCGGCTAAACAAAGGCAGAGTGCCTGAACTCAACATCACCGTCCCGAAACAGAGGTTAAGCATTCTGTCATGGTTCTCTCATGGGATTTTTTGGAGGTACTGTCAACACAGACCTTTGTTTATAATGAAAAATCATCAAATTGACTCAAAATATTCATCCACATGATAAAGGAGGTCTTCAGTACCCCCAAAATGACAGTAACTCATTTTTGACCAAAAGTGATGGGACGGTGTTTTGCCTTTGCACAGCAGAAATGATCTCAAATGCTTTAAAATGGCAGCAAACAGCTGAAACGCGGAAGGAAATGAGTGACTATTGCTAAACTGGATCAAAGAATAGTCAGAATGGAGAAAGATTCAGCCAATCATCACCTCCTGAAAAATCAAAGATGATATAAAATGACCTGTAAGTTAGCATCCGAATACGCTTGATCATAGCTAAGCTATCAGCAAGAAGCCCCCGTAAAGCACCATTAAAAAAAAAAACACCATGTGCAGAATCAGTTATAATTTGTCAGGGAACAAATCAACTGGACCAAAGGGAAATGACGTGACATTCTGACCGACGAGGGTAAAATTGTTCTTTTTGGGTCTAGTGGTCATTGACAGCATGTCAGACGACCCCCAGGTACTGAATTCAAACCAGAGTATACTAGGAAATCAGTGAAGCATGGTGGTGCAAAAATCATTGTTGGGCCTATTTATCAAATTTAGGATTATGGATCAGTTTGAATGCATCCATTTGACGAGATTACGTTCCCGTCTGCTGAAGAGGAAATGCCGCTAAAATGGGTGTTTTAATAAGACAAACGACCCCAAACACACGAGTAAGCAATCTTAACTTAACATTAACGTAAACATCTTGGTTCCAGACAAACAGGATTTAGGAATTGGTGTGGCCAGCTCAACCCCCCACCTCAACCCAATTGAAAACCTGTGGGGTGACATTAAAAATGTAGTTTCTGAGGCAAAACCCAAAAATTCGCAGGGACTGTAGAATGTAGTTTGTTTATCCTGGGCTGAAATAGTTATTTCTAGGAGCCAGAAGTTGGTTGGCTCGATGCAATGCAGATGCGCAGCAGTAATCAAAAATAATGGTTTCACAATCTTGGTTTAAACTTAGTGTTTGAGTTTGAAGATAAAATTTTCGACACTGCTATTTAAAAAAAAAAAAAGATTACAATTCCTTTGTTTGCTTCAGGTAGAAGAATAACACTTGATCAAATTTGTTAATGCTTTCATTTGGAATTGAATGTGTAATGTTTCCACTACATTTAAAACATGGAACTGAAGGCTATTAAAGAATATTTGCACTTTTTTCATGTACTGCTATTTTTTGAACACAACTGTATTGTAAATTTTTCCCTCTCAAATTCGTTCAGCAGACGTTCGTTAGATATGTAAATTCCTTGGCAGTGCCTTACATTGCCTGAAGTGCCGAAAAATGAAAATTCAGCGGCGCAACAATAATTTTTCATGCAATGAGTGTGGGTAAGTAATTCAAGGTTGCTGAAATGTATTCAGCAGAAGATGATACTAACATGGCTTCTTGGATATCAAGAACAATCAAATGAACATGATAAATTGCTTTATGTGACTACTATGCGTTTAGCAATTTCTAATTAAATCATGTACATTCTTTTGCACAAAGAGGAAATAATTAAAATAGGCAATGTAATGAAATTAGAGATCCTAAATTATGAGCAATTTTCTTTTTATCAGCTTTGTATATTTCCACTGCCATGTAAGTACTGCAATTACGCACAATTGTGCAGCTGCACTGTCCCATTAATTCAAGTTAATCATGGCAACTTTTTCATTTGCCTGCAGATAACTTCAGAAACAAAGCAAGCGGAAGAACTGGGATCACATCTAAATCATCAGTTCAACAATTCTTTCATAAAGGAAGACTCATTTTCAGGACATTTCACGAGAAAATGAAGTGACAATATATGATAAAGAACTGATGAACATTTTTCCCTGATGCCTTTACAAGCAGTCTGCTTTTGACTCTGCCATTTAAATAATGACAAAGGAAGCAGATACTCAAACAAAAGTATAATGAGATGACATTCTGATTCCGATTAAAAAAAAAAAAAAAAAAAACTTTTAACAATTTTGAATCATCATTCCAGCTTGCCTAACTGTAAGATTTCGCTATTTTCCTTGACTTCCTCCCAAGAACTCAGAGGTGATTTACTATGTGGCTTTGAAAAGTGAACCTTGCTTACCTGAGCAACTGACAGCTTTTAAGATCAGATGAATCATGTTCATCAAATTGTTATGTAATTCCAAAAATTGGCACATAGATGTGAAATACCCAATATACCACCCCACCCACCCCCCACCCCCCCCCCCCCAACACAGTGTGTCTCCGGGACATACACAAAGTGTATTTCTAACTGATGTGAAATGGCATTTTAATTGTACATCTGAGTTGCATCAGAGGTATGTATGTATAAGTAAAAGACAGCTTCTGCTCACCAGTTTCATGAATTCTAATAGGAACTGCAGAATGATGGATTGATTTTATTCATGGAAGCTGCCAAGTTTGACCTTGGGGCTTTTTGGCACAAGAGCATGCTTCTTGGCGCGACAGAATGCATATTGGCAAAATGTATCTTTGGCCTAACAATCTTCAAGGATTAAATTAGACCGCCTAAAGTAAATTCACAATCTTTCATGTATCGCAGGGGTAGGGAACCTTCTCCAGAAAGAGCCACTGTGGGTGCAGGCTTTCATACCAGCCAAGCTGCCACACACCGGATTCTACTAATCAACCTCTGGAATGTTTGTTTAGGGCCTTGATTAGTAGAATCAGGAGTGTAGCAGCTTGCTTGGAATGTTAGCCTGCACATACAGGGGTTCTTTCTGGAAAAGGTTCCCTACCCCTGATGTACCATCACAAACAAAGGAGCTCAACAACATTAGCAATGAACCCTGCACTTACACTTGGGAAAGTGTTAGGTAAAGTGTTTTCAGGTCAACATCCAAAACCTCAGTGCTCCTAGCAGTAACAGTGATGTTCAGGGATTTTCAGTAGCATGCCGTAAGCCTCTGGTCCTGAAACAAATAATTGCTTTCAAGCTGTTCCTGTTTAAGATCATTTGATTTCAATTTTATTAAAATATCACACAATTTATTTCATGAATAATCAAGACTAATATATATGCCGCATGATCACCGATGGGCTGCATTGACAATTTACTTTTCAGTGATACTGTAGGGATAGGGGGGGTACCAAGAAATGAATTGATCTAATGCTTTCCCTGAATTCCATCTCCCATTTCAGAAATTTTCTCTCAGCAGTGCCACCTAATTTACTGCACTCTATCGCACTGTTTTCAGCATTCTGAAGAATTGGCTATATTAGCGGGGCAGCACAGCGACATATTCATTGCCACGATGCGATAATAACTAATTTCCTGAACTACCGATGCTTCCTCCGTCAAAACAATGATAATTAAATAATTTAGTAAATTGGTTAATAATTCATTGTGAAAGTTTGACACATGGCATGCATTTAAAATCACTTAAAATGCATGCCATACTGAGCGCTCATGATAGAAAAATCATTGATGAGGTCTTTGTAGTCCAGCTTCTAGGAGAGTTGCAGTAAGGCTACAGTATGACATTGTATTGATGGCTTTTATCTAATTAATCAATCAGAAACAAAATCTAAACCTTATCTAAATATCATCTTCAGCGGCATTTACTACATAGCATTCTACTTCAAGATAGAATTTTGAGAAATTTCAGTTAATTGCCATCTGTACGATCTCGTATAGCCTACCTCTTTGACGCAAAGCTATATTGTAGGTCTTACTCATTAATGGCAACGCAGCTTATTAATAGCCTATCTGCTCAGTTAATTCTATTACTTGTTTGATTCTAAATCAAAAAGAGGTTGTGAGTTAATGTACATAATGGTAATGTCAGTGGTTGTGGAGAAAGTTTCATTTTTCCATAAGCAAACTTAACACGCGGACCTGAGTCGGCAAAACCGCATTTTTAAAAATGTTTTCTCTGGTGTATCAAGCCGATCAGACAAACAGCTAACGTTTTCTTTGAGTGTGGCTGTTTGCCGCCAGCAAACAAAAAAGTTACCCACTAATTTCTGGTGGCATCGTCTTTTGGAAGAGAAAATAGTTATGTTTTTTTTTGCATTAAAAAAATCACGGACAAGCTGCTTTGGGAGACATACTGACGAAACTGCACCTCAAATGATGCACGGTTCTTCTTCTTCTTTTGTATTTCCGGGAGTGTAGATGCTATTAAGGCATAAGATGATCCGCGGCTGTTTGTGCCTGCCTGAATAGTTTTTCGGGGTGGGGAGGTCCAGCGCCGTAATTGGCTCTGGCTAGGTCTGTACGAATTGGACGGCACAACCTGATGTCAGGTTTTGCCCAGATCTCGTGAAGATCTCGGGACAAGCAGTTCAAGAAGGAAATCACGTTCTCGGATTACTGCAAAACCCCTGTATCTTATGTTTAGAAATTTTACAAAATCCAACATTATAACATTACTTATATGTATTAAAAGAAGGATCTAAGTGTGTTCCTTTATCCAGGTTGTTAGGAGCAAGCTCTGAAAGCTTCTACGATCATCAGGATTGGAAGAAAGTTCCCCTCAAGCTACTCCATCCTCCTGTGGGACAGTTTGGTGCTGGCAAAGTCCGCACAACAATTGGCTGGAAGCCACAGGCTGATGACTGACAGCTTAAGCTTCATCTATAACATGTACTGAACAGTGGTGTCATTATTCAGGATTTCGTCCCCACCTCAACTTCAGCGTTTCTGCCCCTTTCATTACCGTGTCAGCTGTCAATAAACTACCTGTTCGATTGTGCACTACCTTCTGGTCTGGACCGTTACAAGCAGCATACCTTTGAGTGGCTCCTTTTTTGGAAAATAATTAAAAAGAAAGCCCAATATTGGTGCAAGTACCTCCAGCAGCTAATGCTATAGTCTGAGGACTTCCCACATACTGGCCCTCATTTATCAAACTTGCGTAGGACCTGGTGTAGATTCTTGTGTAAATATCAGCGTTCACCAGGTGTCATGTCTGATTTACTAAAAGTGTGTATGTCGTTGATTTTGGTGTAGAACTGGCATGGCGTTGATAAATCTGGCGGCTGAATCCATCGTAATTTACATGACACGCCCCTATAAATTCATTCCAGGCGGCATAGTCCTGCCCACTTCACGACATGGACCATCGAAAGACGGTAAAAAAGAAAGAACTTCACTGAGGAGGAAATACAAATTATCACGTCCAAGGTGGAGAAAAACAAAATAATTTTATATGGAAGCCTTAAGAGTGGCATAAAGGGAGCCCAGAAGGCAGCAGTTTGGAAAACGATTGCTGCTGCGGTCAGGGCCGGATTAACATAGTGTTATGCCCCAGTGTGACCAATCATGAAATCCCCCCCGCAAAAAATTTACTAAACAAGGCTTATAGAACGCAGCAATGGACCACTCTTCCCTTTGATAATACTAGCATTTCATTTATTAACAACTTAATGGCATACAGCAATAATGACAGCTAAAGCACCAGCTGAACAAGGCTTCAAAAGAAGATTGCCAGTGGTGATAATAATAACGGTACCTTCAAGAACAGTGTGACAACCCTGCTGCCTTCAGGGACAGTACCCAAAATCTTAATTATGAGTACTTTCCATCCAGTCACTAAAATGGCACTTAACTTTGGTATTGAAATTTATGGCAACAAAGGCCACACGTTTACATTTGCTAAATACTAAGCACTGAAATTCTATGGCAGAGGGTTCGTGCAGTGAACTCAGTGTTGTCTGCTTCTATGATCATGCTAACGTCCGTCCCCGTGTTCAGCTGTTGCCATCAGCCCACCTGCGACTGGCTCCCGTTAATGTCAGCTAATGTTATGCACTGCTGCATCTGCCTCATTAGCATTAGCCTCTAACGTACATTGATAACTTTTTTAACGTAAGCACTTGCTGCTAGCGCTGGAGGAACGGAATTGATGGGCGGACCAGTTGCCTCTCAACCGGCAGCTTCTTTGCCGCGAGTAATGTTAAAAAAGCAAGATATTTCAGGTACATTTGGTAACGTGGATATCTCTCGTACTTTTTTCTTCTGCTACTTTCCGATTAGCACAACCCATTGGTTGCTTCCCCCGCCGCTCAGTGTGTTGTAGCACGCGATATCAGAACGAAGGCACATCGTTGTGATCAACAACTGATTAGAGATCAGTGCCAATTCAGTTTCTAAGTGGCGGGATTCTAGATCAGCTTGCAACACTGATCTGGGACCAGTTTGGCCTTTCTGTGACTTTGGTAGGGCAGTTCCAAATCACAGTTTTTTATTTGTTTTTTTTTTCTCTTTTCATATCAGCAGTTAAGTTTGAATTTGTTCATGATATGCATATGCATCTCTTCAGATTAAAATAAAAAATAAAAAACTGAGGATTCGTGAATTATGTGATGCCCCTCCCAGCAGGATGCCCCAGTGTAGGAACACCAGTCATAATATGAGTAATCCGGCCTTGGCTGCGGTAAAAACCGGTACGGTGGAAAGCCGTAGTTCAGCAGATGTTTGATTTAATTCATTTATAAATCGAAGAGACTATTCACACTTATTCAAGTGCGTCCAAGCATAAAAATTCATCAAAATTCGCATTAGACGCGCTTATAAGTGTGGCCAAGATGCACATTTCTCCATTGCCCACACTTATTTTGAGTGTATTCAAAGATACATTATTTTTCTTGGCCAAACTTATTTTAAGCGGTAGCTACTTTCTATAAGTGCCCTTGGAATGGTCATCAACTTGCGCACTTAAAAAAGTATAGCCAAGAAAAACATTCAGCATTGGCGACACGTGTAAGTGTGAATAACATCGGCCTTTGTAAATCAAATTTATACATCCATGACATTTCAGGTTATATCGCCTACATAATTACACAATCTAAATGCTTACATTTAGATTAAAAAAGTGGTCCGATTTTAAGATCGCCACCAAAAAACGGGATGCGGGGCTCAGGCGCAGCAGCGCACAGACTGGTGGAGGCCAATCAGGCTCAAACCTCCAGCTGTCACCGTTCAAGGAGTGCATGGCAACACTGATAGGTGGGGAGTCCCCACTGCCTCGATCGGAGCTGCATGAGGGTAATTGTTAAAAAACAGTCTGTAGAGATCACTCTTCATTGTACTTATAATAGTATTACTCCATGACATTTTATTGGGTGCCACACAAAATGAGCAGCCACTCATCATTTTCCCGGAGGATTTGTTCTCTGTGCTGAAACTTCCTCAGAAGCTAGGACAGAAGCTTATTCCTATAACAATAGAACATCTGCCATTGTCAAAATGTGATCATGGCCAAAGTGTCCGTAGGCCTATATATACTGAGTAACAAAAGAAACACAAGTCAGCTAGTTAGTTAATGTACTCTTATGGTTACTCAGTCAAAGTGACCGCAAAATAAAGAAAAGTTTGATGAAACGAGTGTAAATGTGCACATGCTAGTAGTAAATTTGCTTTTCTAAAATAATTACATGCCAGCTTATTTTCCAGTCTGCTTTTAATTCATTTGCGTTTCTTTAGTTGTTCAGTATATATCTAACTGGATGAGCATCTCACGTACCACACTGCGTATCTGTCAAGCCACGTATTGCACTTTATCAAATTGAGTGTAACTAGTGAATTACCCGTGGCGAGAATTATTTCTTGTGACAACCTACGTCCACATACCAACTTTCATGAAAATCTGTTCAGGGAGATGGGAGATGCGAAAAATTGACCTTTGACCCCAGTGACCTTGACCTTTCAAAAACTAACCCCTCAAGGACAATTCCAGGGACAACCTACATAGACCCACCAAATTTGGTGAAGATCCGTCGGAAGACCTCGGAGGAGTAGGGGAACAGACAGACAGACAGAAAAACGTTCCTCAAATTATAGTATGATTGTCAGCCGTCTGGCCTGACAAGCAGGTTGTCTAAAAATATAAGTTTAATTAATTTCTCAACACAGGTGTCTTATTTATTTATTTATTTATTTATTACTTTAGCCTATTTATTCATTTTACTAATAAGAGCAACAACAGCATGATGTCCACATCGCTGTAGATGGTTTATTACTCATTTTGACACCTGCACTCTTTCCCACAAGTTGTTCGTTGGTTTCAAATCTGCGTACACCTGGTCAGACATGGCGTGAGATTTTTGCGGACCGTTCGCTCACGTTCAGATTGATAAATGCCGATCCTTGCAGGAGATTTCACTTTTCACACTGACTAATCTGTTTCTGGCAAGTTCAAGGTTCAAGGTCATGATCCCCAATGGGAAAATTGTTTTGCAGCCAACAGTCAAACGAACCACAAGGACAACAACAACAAACAGTTACAAAACAATTCAGGACATGATACAAAAGTTCATATCAATTTAATAAATAAATAGAATGAAAAATGTATAAATAATAAAATAAATAAATAAATAAACAATCCAACCTTATTCAAGAGCCCAATGGCCACCGAGAGAAAGAAGTGGCAGAATTTATTTGTTCTGGTTCGTGGCACTGCATATCTGCGGCCCGAGGAGGGCAACATAAAGTGGCCATGAAGGGGGTGACTCTGATTGGCTAGGACAGCGCAAGCTTTCTTTATGGTCCTGGTTTTTAATACGACCTCCAGGTTGTACAAGGAAACCCCAGCTACCTTGGTGCATAGCTTAACTATTCCCTGAAGGCGAATTCCTCTAGCACACAAAAGAAAAAGTCAATACAGACTCAAAAAAACAAGAATGAAATATTCTCAAATACTCTCATGAAGGTCCAGTCAACATCGAAATTTCTGAGCTTACGAAACTAGAAGAGTCTCTGATGTTCTTTATTGCTCACAGCATCTATCTGTGGCCCAAATGTAAGCTTGTCATCGATCAGGGTGCCAACATACTCATGTTGGTTAACCACCTCAACTGCCATGAAGTTCATGGTTACTGGAGAAATGATGGCAGGATTTTTCCCAAAATCAACAATCATCTCCTTTGTTTTTGAGACATTTATGTCAAGGTAGGAAGACCTGCACCACTGAACATAATCGTTGACCACAGGGCCGAGGTCAGAGTTCCTGACAAGGAACTAATTAACTAATGAAAAGATAAAACAGTCATCTGCAAATTTCTTACAAGTATTTGTATACAGAGCAAATAGAAGAGGTGATAAGACAACCCTGAGGGGATCCAGTGGATGAGAAAAGAACATCAGAAAATACACCATTGACCTTTACACGTTGTGACCTCTCCAGAAGCCAACAGATTAGCCCAGGATTGATATTGTGGTCCCTCAGTCTTAGAGCCATGAGGCTCAGAGACATGAGGCTGAATATAATTGAAGGCTGAAAAGAAATCAATAAAAAGTAGTCGCACTAAGGTCTTATTGCCCTCTAAATGCGACAGGGTCATGCTCAGCAAGGTGCTGATGGCATCATCCACTCCCCTGCCAGGCCTGTATGCGAATTGCAAAGGATCCAGATCAGCCAGAACCGTGGTCAATAGCTCCTCTTTAACAATCTTTTCAAATGATTTCATAACCTAAGAAGTCAGAGCTACTGGTCTGTTTCAATTAAACATCTTGGTGCATCAATTTTAGGTACTGTAATAATCGTCAAATTTTTCCAAATTTGAGGAACCCTGTTGAGCTGAAGGAATGCTGAGAAAATAAAACAGAAAATGTCCGCCAACTGCTCAGAACAGTTTTTGAGAATCCGCCCTCAAACCCCATCTGGACCAGGACTCTTCCTTTCTTTTGTGCAGCGAAGAAGTTTTGCAACCTCATCCCTGTTTACAGTGATCTGACTAAAATTGGAAGGGTTACATCCTGCCTGCTCGAGGTTAAAAGAACAATCATTACAGGGGACATTGTGTAACATTTTCAGTTTTTTTTTGGCCAAAATCTAAGTCTGCATTCATGTATGTATATCATCATTGGAGTATTATGACCTCCGCGAATAATCTGACATATTCTTGTAAACAAAGAATTTTAGATTTGTTTGTACATTGGACAGGTAAGCCGGTAGGGAAGCACCATGATGGTTTGCCATGTTCAAACTACAGCCGCTGGCAAAGGACAAATAGCACCAAATGCGGACTAAATCCGCATTTGCCATGCCAGCCAGCACAGAGTGATTGAGACACTGGAGGAGATCAAGAAGAGAGGCTACTGCGGCAAGTTTGAAAATCTGCACTACTGCAGCGTAATGCCGTAATGCAGGACCATGCATATGCAGCAGCACGAGACGGACTCCTCATTGCTAGGAAAGCGAGAAAGAAAATTAAAAAGGCAGTGCGACCGGTTAATAATTCAGAATAGAAACTCCACTAATATCGAATGAAATCATCACTTTTCCAGCTTACCGTGATGTTTGAGTACCCAGAGAAACATTCGGGTAGTAAAAAACGTCAAGCGTGAATTTAGGCAAGAAAGTTTTGGGCCAATTTCACAGACATGGCTTATGCATAGTCCTGGACTAAGCAGACTTTTGTATGGAGATTTTCTATTGATATTGAATTTAGTCTAGGATTAATCTTAATCTGTGTCTGAGAAACTGGCCCTTAGAGTTCATTTTCTAGTGCTGATAAATGTGGTAATAAATAGCAGTAGCTATGTTACGGATGACGCACCGGCTTGCAAGAGTATGCACAGCATATGCATTTGCAATATTGAAATTATATGAATGGTGAGTACACCCTTGTGAGTCAGCCGGGATGGGCTCCAATTCCAGGAATAGAGAAAGGATGGAATTAATGAGCTTTGAGCATTCGTACACTAAAAGTAATTTCATTTGTCAGAATTTATTGCCCTGTTAAATAAAACTAGTTCATCAACATTTTATATCCCAAACTATATTTAAGCCAAGTGCTATGTTTGCCTGTTTGATGCGGAGCTGTTGCATGGCTTTTGCAGTGGACATAGCTACATTTCTGGAGAACATTGGTCGTGAACACACATCCTGTGTGGGAGTCCTTCGGGCGTGGACGGTTGTCATGGATACCTCAGGCGTACAATATATATGGACCTATAATATATCCATGGTTTCATTAGTGTTGTCAAGGGTTTTTGATACACGGTGCCTACCGTAGTTGCAATACGTGTTTGAAAAAGTGAGGCGCTAAAGTGCACTATTCGTTTAAATGTAATACACGATTTCAATGCTGGAAGGGAGTAATTCCAACACAATGTCCCTTGGAGAAAAGCATCATTCTTAAAAGCTGCCAGCTCATTGCTAAAATTGTGAACATTGAAGCGGTTCTAAAAGGAGTTAAGCTCACCTGACAGCTCAGAGTCAGTTTTGCCATCGAGGGAGACAGGGCACTTGTTGGACTTCAACCCCATAATAGATTTCACACCATCCCAAGCTGGCCGAGATTTCCCAGCTTTAAGCATGCACTCAACTTTGTCTTTATAATTTCGCCTTAATTTCTCTTTTCACTGGTTTCTGTGATTCTCTGTATTGGATTTCACCACCCTGATTAAAAAAGATATTCCACCTGCTGATGGTGCTCTTAAGAGCTTTGGAAACCCGTGGTTTGTTATTGGGATACACAACAATACTTTTCTTGGGAATTATCAACTCTTTACGGTAGGTAATGTAAGCAGACGCCGTCTCTGTGAGCGTATCCAGGTCATCGCATGAATTTGGGAAGGTATCCTAGTCTGTGAGAGCATAGCAGTCCTGAAGCCGCTGAATGGAGTCACGTGACCAAACCGGAACTAACTTTCGTTCCGGCTTGTGTTTCCTCCGGATCGGTGTGTATGACGGAACCAAATAAACTTGGACGCACCAAGCGGAGTTCTCTGCAAGGATTTATAAAATCCTTTAACCGAGCCATAACAGAGATCAAGACATTCAGTAAGTCGTGTCAGGCATGTAACGTACTGATAATAGTTGCAAAGGGAATTCCCCGGCCTGCAACGATTAAAGTCTCTCATAACAAAGTTCCGAGTGTCCTGTGAAGTTCCCTGGAGCCTGTTCACCGTGTCGACAATCGTTTGAGTTGCCCTTTCCACATCAGCCCTGGGGTGTATAAATGCCACAGTTACAAAGATTTGCGGAAATTCCCTTGACAAGTAAAAGGGACGTAACGATACTGATAATAGTTCAATATCAGATGCGCAGAGTGACTCCCTGATGACTACCGTGTTGCACCAACTGTTATTGACGTAAAGAGACCCACCACCTCCAAGTGATTTCCCGGTCACTGTGGTGTCTCTGTCAACCTGTGAGGGAACACCAAATCCATCCAGCTCAAAGTCTGAGGACTGATCGTGCTCTTTCGGCCACGTCGAAAGCCACGAGACAAGCTGATCTATACTTGGCCAGAAACTTGACGTTGGCTTGAAGCTTGTCCACTTTGTTTCGGAGTGATTGCATGTTAGCCAGGATGACAGAAGGGAGAGGTATCCGACGACGGCCTAGTCTCTTAAGCCCCTGGCGCACGCCGCCACGTCTCCCCTTTTCCTTGAGCCAGTCGGTGTAGATGTCCACCCGCTGGTCCTCAGGGAAGTTTCCGCTGGTCGGGTTATCGCAGTCGGCAGGACAGCTGCAGAGTACACCGTGCCCCCACCAGAGTCCCATTGGAGTAAGAGGAACTCCCGGCTGTTGGGGTGAGGCTCCTGGTGCTCACAGAGCCCGCACAAAAAAACGATATGAAACAACTGGTAAGCAGTAAAAGCCCGCTCCAACTCAGGTGAGTCATTTTGGCTTCTCTTTTGAATTAGATGACTGAAAATACGTGGTTTATACAGGTTAAACCACGCAGAAACGAGACACTGACACAGACGCTCACCACTCACTGCTGCTGCGTGTCACCATTACCAGCGCCATCCCAGGAACTTTTCAGGAAACTGTTATACAGCTTGGCCAGTGAAAACTTTATTTGATTGCATTTCATCCGCACACTGTACTTTACAAGATAAAAGTAATCTTCTACAGTCTATTACTCCAGGACCTGTAAATCCAATTATTTGAATGGCCTGCACTGCCACCCTACCTTAACCCAGCAGTGCCAGCTAAAACCAGCCCATTCCAAAAACCCATAAACTCCAAGGGGGGTCACTTTGAATACTGGGGCCCCTCTCAAGGTGGAGGTCATCATACTTTATCAGCTAGTATAGGAGACCATTGCCTGGCAGAACAAAAAGGGTACCATTGAATGTCAATAATAAAACATCATATTTCTCGTTTTGCCATTTGGGTAAAAGTTGAGACATTAGATTGACCCTTCAGTGGGCAAAAATAACCTCAGTTTAAATTCAAATGGCACCATGTTGATTAACAAATCAAAATGCTCTGACATCCTGCACACATACATCTCTTCTGAACACAACTTGTGCTTGTGTGTTGCACTGTAAACCATGACAAGTGTGATGATCTCAAATGTTTTGTGGAAACCGATTACCTCGAAAAAAGGTCATGCGTATGCTAATAATGATCGTATGTTCACAGCACTTAAAAACGTTAAAAAAAACCCTTATTTTCTTGAAATATGAAAAATTACCACAAAATACTACAGTAAAAATACTATAGTTTTCCAAAGTAACTATGGTATTTTGCGGAATTACTATTGATATATTATAGATATACTATAGTAAATCTGTTGTTTACTATAGTGATGCTAAAGTAAATCGCAAAAGTCAAACTCTAATATAGTGAACTACAGCAATGATATTCAATCACTGTAGTATATTTGCAACAAACTATAGTTTACTGTGGTAAGCACTAGTTAATTATAGTACATTTTTATATGGGCCTTCACACAATGCAATAAAGTTGGTGTACACAAATTTTGTGAGCTATCTGGTTTCCATAAAACATTTGAGTTCACCACACTATCAGGGTTTACAGTGTGGGGCAACAGAGAGGCTAGCGTGTGAGCCAGATCAACAGTTGTAATCAATACATTCTGTGGCAAAACACATGTTCTTTTCAACATCCTGATGAGGGGTTTATTTAATGTTATGGTCACATCCTGGAAAAGAAACTGTAAAGACTATTTCCTGCAATTCATCAAAGGCCAGAGCATGGTAGCCAGTTAGTTACCTAATTGAGCCTAATTAAAGATCCAATTATCCAGTTAATTCTTTGGAAAATGGACTGATAAGGGTTTTGTGTTTTAATGCATTTCCTAAGTGGAATAAATGCTCCTTTAGCTTTCCCCCTCTTGTTAATTGACTGTAATTATATGTCTAGAGCCTTTCCTGTTTGCCAGCTTAAAAGGTGAAGTGGAACCCCTGAAAACTTTGGAGAGTTAATGGTCTTAACATCAGAGTATGTTTGGATGTTCCTCATTTGCAATTTAAAGTTATAGGTGACTAGCCTGAAGGTCTCACCAAGTCTTCCTTTTCCATTTATAATGTAATATTAGTTCAGAGGTTTTACTCTCTTTCTGTCGGACCTAATCATTATCAGGACAGAGTAGGCTACACTCCAACCCTGTATTGCACAACTTGCTACTTAAACATGATAAAAATGTTTTTTTTTACTTACAATAACTTATGGAATGCAATCATTTGAAATAGAAAAATATAAAGCTGTTGCCATATGGTGACAATGTGCCATCAGACAAAGTACCATAAGTCAGATATTTCTCAAAAAAACATCCTTTTATTAAAAGCAAAACTAAACAAATCCAACTCATGTTTAGTGGAATGTACCACCCAATATTGGCAAAGCTAAATATCATTTTATATTGACATTCGGAATGTACATATGTAAATAATAACATCACAATAGGAGAGTTCAGTACACATGTAATAAGACACTGCGAAAGTAATTTACTGGTTCTAATACTCCAACTGAATCTTTCCATTTTAGCACAGGTGGAATTATATTCTTTGTCTGTTTAATACATCATCCTACACTTGCCTGCCTGGTGACATTTTAAAAAAGAAATCACATTATAAATAACTATGATGGAAAGCTGCTATATTGAACATTTTTTCTTGTTTAAATTCATCAATCGCTTTTAAAAAAAAATTTCATTATAGCAAGGAAGGGCAATTATTGTTTTGTATTTTGCACTTATTCTTCTAGTCATCTAACCCTCCCCCCCATACAGAAACTGATGCATGCGCACACGCTATGCGTACGCGCACGCACTCGCACACACACACACCCTTAGATGATAAACTATCAAACACATTAACCTGTTTCCTCTGGTTCTGGGCCTGTGTCTCTTCCTAACTTTGAGACTGAACTGTCACTGCTCTCATCCAAAATCACATCAACATCGCTCTCCTCCTCACTGTCCACCAGCTCATCGTCACTCTCCTCTGGTAGAAGAGCTAACTCTGCCCCGTTCACTTTCCCTCTCCCACTTGATAGCATATTCTGTGGATGAAAGCAGCATATATGTAAACTGGCCATAAAGTCAAAAATTCAAAAAGGCTGCTAACTGGACTACATATCACACTGTATTTGCCACCTGTAAAAATAAACTGTATGGGCTTATGACTATAATTTGGGTGGAATGTCTCAATTCATTATGTTAAACCTATTATTTCCAGTAAAGTAATTTATATAATGAAGATAACAGAGCATTTCATTATTCACATATGGTTGCCACATGGGAGCAGATGAAAATGAAAACTTTACTTACCCTAGATAGTATTTAAATTTTTTTCTTGAAGGTGTTTTGTCTCAGTATTGAGGAAATAGTCCAAACTGGAGGCCACAGATCATCAACTTCTCAGTGCCACATGTCCATGGGTGCAAACAGGAGTTTTTTGTCATGTCACGGGGTGGGTATTTTTCCTGCCAAATTGAAAGACCCTCTTTTCACAATTAAATGGTAGAAGCCACCATCGTAGCCTTACAGCTTAGAAGGGCAGGATATGTCAAGAGATCGCCCAGACTTTTGCTTACCTTTTGCTTGTGTTCAATGGAGAGATTTCCCAAGAAGAATGAGCGGTGGGCAAGACCTTTGTTACAAAGACGTATTGAAACGCCACACAGACGCGTGGAATTGACCCTAACACCTGAGAGAAGGACACCAGCCACAGGAAGAAATGCTGACACACAGCCAACCAAGCCAAGTCAACTGTTGAGCAAAAGCGTCAGATATCCTACATAAGGCAGCATGAGAACCGACAAACACTACCAACCCAGACGACATATCAACGCCAACGATGTGGACAATTTTGCCGCTCAAATGCAGGCCTAAAAAAGAGCCATCACAGAACTTGCCTTCTCTCACACCTAAGTCATCATTGACATCGATGGACTGCCATAGAAGAAGTAAACATGAGATAAAGTAATTGTTGCCATACGACAACACCAAGAAATAGAGAATAAATCTGTCAATGGCTGAATCAAAATCAACCATCTAAAATTTGGCGGTGCCTGTCAATCAGTCTGCTCACCACAGGAGGCACCATTAACAGAGACTGTGAATTGAGCCAATATATCACCCTATGATCAAATTATCACATTCAGCCAATATTCTGCATCATATTACAGCATACATGGTATCACATCAGGTTGCCATATATCGGAACAAACCACAATATTTTTGCTTTGTTTAGAAGTAGCAAAGCTTTTGAAATAAGATTAAAAGTGGAGAAAGACAGCTGTGCCTTGTGCCACAGAAACAGTCTGAACTGTGGATTAATTAGACTGCTGACTTCCCATTGGAAAAACTGTGACAATATCTCACAACTGTCAACTAAATTAACTGGATGTTTACAAGCCACTGCAAGACATTTGATTGTAATTTTAGAGGTCTGAAATACATTTTTTTTTAATCTTTATAATTAATTCAGTCAACAAAATTATTCATAAGCCAAAAAGCTGAGTTATAGTAAATTTAATTATTCCTGCTGGTGTTTTAATTTTTCAACATTCCTGAAAAAAAAAGATTCCATCATATTGGCAAATTTTGAGGTATCTGTTGGAATGAATTTAAATGAAGGCATTAAGCACAAACGCCAATTCCAATGAAGTTGGGACTTAGTGTGAAATGTGAATTAAAACAGAATGCAATGATTTGCAAATCTCATAAACCCATATTTTATTCAAAATAGGACGTAGACAACATATCAGATATTGAAAGATTACATTTTACCATTTCATGAAAAATGAAAGCTCATTTTGAAATTGACAGCAGCAATACATCTCAAAAAGTTGGGAAGGGGCAACAAAAGCCTGAATAAGTAAGTGGTGCGAATAAAAAATAATTGGAGAAGCAGTTTGCAACTAATTAGGCTAATTGGCAACACATCAGTAAAATGATTGGGTGTAATAAGAGCATTTTAGAAATGCAGTCTCTCAGAAGCAAAGATGGGAAGAGGTTAACCAATCTGAAAAAAACTGCGTCTGAAAATTGAGGAACAATTTCAGAAAAATGTTTCTTCAATATGTTCTTTGAATATCCCACCATCTACAGTTTACAATATCATAAAAAGATTCATAGAATCTGGAAAAATTGGAGTGTAAACGAAAGTTCAATCATGAGATGTAGGATTCTCAAGCAATCGCCTTTGATCTTCTTTATATATAAGCTCATGACCCGTTTCCTGTGCATCATGTCTGAAGCCGGGTCAGCTCCCTCCTCTAAAAGAGCCTACCGCAGCGTGCAGGACGATTCCCTGGCTGGCGAACCCTCCTGCCTCAATCCTCGCAGGAGTAGGCGTTTAGCCGCAGTGGCTACTACTTCAGAGAATGATGGCTACACTGATGAGCGTCTGCGTGCAGCCCTGGCAGATCTCGGGATCCCTGAGAGCCCCGAGCTCCCTCATTCGGAGTTGCCGGAGCTGATTGCTTCTTATTTTAAGTTACTATTTGCTTTACAAGGGAAAATTTCTTATTCCATTTGGCCAGTTAGTCAAAATTACGTCAAATCAGGACAAATGTTATGTCTTAATAGCATAAGTTGTGATAGAAATAAGTGTTTAAAGTCTTAAAATAAGTAAATTAATCTCACCTAGTATTTTCATCTTTCACTTTTTGCAGTGAACCCAAGCTTCAATAGCTTAATTCCCCTCGAACCTTTCTCTATGCATTATACTACAGTCGATCGTGCCATTCATCTAATAAAAATCCCAGGGCACAGTGCCTGGTCGGGTAAAGCTGACATAACTGATGCGTTTAAAGTAGGGCTGGGACTTTAATGCTTTAATTTCAGTTAATTAAAAGTGGCACAGAATGGTTGAACGGGGTATTTATCCTTGTTCCGTGATGTGACATATAGACAACAACATTTTGGTTGGGTCTGTAATGCCTCAGAAGCTTCCTAAAAACCCCTCTCAAAAAGCTTGGGGGATTTTGAAAGTGTAGTTTTGCACCTATTTGGCGACTTTTCAGGCTTAACTGGCAACCTCATTATGAAATTCAAGCACTTGACACTGATTGGCTGGCTTTGCTGCCACTCCAAAGAATGTAACTTTGCCCAGAGTGGTATGGAAAATGGAAAACACTCGCCGGCTTTGGAACACGGACAGACCAACTTTATGCAGCAATGGCATATTCAGAGATTCAGCCTTATATTTTTGAGCCCGAATCGGATGAGGACACTGAATTGGAGGAAGAACCAGTCCAGCAAAGGTTGGATTTAAATGTTTCTGAATGAAAAAAAAACATTCATAAATACTTTCCAAACGTAATATGCTTACACATTCAGAGTGAGTTTCTCGCATTGACGTTCCTGTGCTGTAGTCAGCAAGTATTCAATCAAAGCACACTGAAGAAATGCATTTGCAGAATTTAAGTCTTTGTGCAATAAGTTAATCCTTTTCACATGCATTACGGTGGATTACCCCGCTAGTGACACGGAAATCGATTATGACACTGGAATTCTCACACTGGTCTTTACTGAGGGATTGGAAGTGAATGCAAATTATTTTGAAGAGGAGAAAATGGAATAAGAGTGGGGGGTTCAGTGAGATACATGTGACATAATATGTATCCGTGTATAACACACTTTTCGTATGTTTTTGAATGCAGGTAGACTACTGTTATTCAACATAGACAAGGTAAAAATGGTTTTTGATTCTATGTCACCTTTACTTACAGAAAAAATCATGCGTTAAAAAAATAATGCATTTAATCCCACCTTTCTCAGTTCCCTAATTTCTGGCACACCGGTAACAGTGATGCACACACTTCAAACCGGTATGTGGCGGTAATGCGCCTGAAGTCTTAAGATGTTGAATATAATGGCTATATTTACACTTTGAGTTTACACTTATCTGTGAATGTAGTAGACAGATGAAAAATGCACAGATAAAAATAGATAAAAAAACATACATTTTTGTTGTTTAAGTTCACGTATATGGGACATTCTCCAAAAACGGTGGAAGTGCTGTCACTTACTTTCGTAGACACCAAAATAGCCAAAGTTGACTTGATAAACACATAAATTACATATATGCAATTAATAAAGACTATTCTTTTAATGTAAAAATAAACACTATTGGTCTGATAATTAATATATTAATTTTATCAACTTATTTAAAATGGCACATTCATAGAATCGCTGTGTCACAGTTAGATTGCATGGAAGTGGAATTGTATACCTGTATTTAAAAATACATTTTTAAATTAAATTAACCCAATTTACATGTTCATTGACATTATATGCAATTACTAGAATATATGAATAGTTAAGAAATGGTGAAATATTATTAATAATATAAAATAAATATCTGTCACCCAAAATTATGTCATTGGTGTTACTGCAACACAAAACACTTTTATTTTGAAATTTGCATTGACTTTTGGGAGTTCCTTCTGGTCAAGAGGTCATTTGAGGACGTGCAGTGGTCAAAGACATCAGGTAAGTCAGATGTCCTGCTTCATTTCTTTAAAAATGTCATGATTTCCTATAGAATTGTACATGAAGCTTTTAAGCCTGTCATTGGTATTACTCAGTTTACAGCCGTGGGGGTGAGACAATGAACATAAAACTTGAATACATCAAATAAATAAATAAAAGATTTTTGATATCACTGAAAGCATGTGGTCTCACACACAGCAGCCATTTTCTTTTAACTGTAGTTTTCCCCAAAAAATGTCATTGGTGTTACTGTCATTGGTGTTACTCTTCTTACTGGCTAAACCAGTAACACCAATGACATTCCCGTATAAAATCTACAACAAAGACATCAGGAGAATAAAAGAAAACTTTGTACTTTTCTATTTGTTAGGTATGGCCAAATTGAGTGCAGCTGAAAAGCAGAAATTATACAGGCAGCGGAGAGATGCAGACCCTGTGCGTAGGGCAGAGTTCTTGGAAAAAAGGCGTCAGGGTTATGCCAGTGATATCCTGACCAAAAAAAGGAAGAATGTAGGAGAGTTAACTGAAAGGGAGAGGAGAGCTTAGCGAAAGGCATGGCGTGCTAACCAAGCAAGACGCAGGCAGCGAATGAGGGCAGTCCAGACAGTCTTGACCCCAAACTCTTCTCCAGACAGATCACCGAGCATCCCAAGGTAGACTTGGCACATGTTAATACAAGTTTTTTTTTTCTTTTGTCATCTCAGCCCATTGAGGGATGTAGTATTTAATATATTTTATCAATTTCACTTACATATTTAGCAAACCAACCTCTGGCGCTCCCAATCACTGTTGGTTAATGATGTGGTTTGAACCCCACAGAATGAGTGTTTTTACCATCTTAGCCATCTAGTGGCTATTGTATTTAATATTCTTACAACAAGACAGACATTCAAGTGCAAGACAACTGGACAGCAGAACAAAATATCAACATAATGAGAAGACCTCTTTTTTTTGTTTGTGACCGAAAGAGGAAACTAGTGTGCAGTACAATACAGCCAGTCATACAGTCATTGGGTGTTATGGCACGTCACTGGTGTTACTGTATGTTTTTTTTCAGTGATGTCCTGTTATACATTAATTATTATTACAATCCAGCAATATTTTCTTTTTAATCATCTATGTATTCATGGGCTCATATTTTAAAGTTAGTATCCAAGAACTTATTTGAGTATTCTTCAACTGCTTGTTGTTTTACGAGGAAAACATTGATGGCGCTAGTCAAATGGATTTACATTATGCTGATTATTTACATTTTTTTAAAAGGTTGCATATGTTCAATCAAATATTATTCTTGGTTTTATTGTTCCATGTATCTGCTTTTATTGGAATATTCAAGGTTTAATGAAAAAAATATTGTTTACAAATATGTAATGCTGTTTACATTACTGGTAACACCAATGACAAAATAAACAACAGATGAATTCTTTAATAAAATGTTTAAAAATAATAAAAATACATTAAGCTGTACCTGTTGTGGATTAATTAAGTTTAGAAGTTATATTTTGATATTGAATAAGTTTTAAGTATATTAGAAGGGATACATTTCAGCAGAAATATGTTTCTCAGATTCAACCTTTTCTGGAGAATGACCCATATGCCTATTCACTGATTCAGTCGTCAACCAAAATTTGAATGGAAAAAATTTTACTTATTAAGTCAAGTATTGCTGTTTAATAAAAATGTGATCAATCGAGATTAATGACAAAGCCTCTAATTCACCCATCTGAATGGTCTATGTTAGGCGTTCGTTGGGATGGTGAGTTTTATTTTGCTGTCAGGCTTACTTTCGGATGCAGGAGTAGCTCTCAAATATTTAATCACTTATCAGAAGCGCTGTGCTGGATTTTGCTGAACAAAGACCACCTTCCTTGCGTGCTGCATTTACTGGATGATTTTCTTCTGATTGATTTCCCGTCTGAAAGTCCCACGCTAGATCTGTTTAAGTGCACTTTCCAGGTGTTTCCAGGTTTCCAGCGTGTCCCCCTATCTGATGCTAAAACTACCGGTCCAGCTACTTCTCTAGAATTCCTACGCATACGGTTGGATAGTGTTTCTCAACAAGCCTCGCTTCCTTCAGAAAAAGTGGACTGTATTAAGGATTGAGCAAGCTACTGCTTAAGTCCGTCCATAACACTTTATAATAAGGGGACATGAATCATGTAGTCATCATGCATTATTTAATGCATGATTCACCCATAAATTCATCATGATTCATGCATAATTTCATACATAAATTTATCATGACTAATTATGAGTTAACATGAATTCATGCTAACTCATGTATGAATTCATGCAATGACATCATATCAACTAAGGCATTACTTACTGTAATGAATTCATCATGAATCAAAAGTAATTAAGTACTTTTGTATGTTCATGATGAGTTCATGGTTCATATCTGGTATATCTAGGCCAAAGTGCAAATCCAGCTATGCTGGCGGAAATCTTAAGTCTCGAGTCAGACACCAGACGATTTCCAACGGTCCCGCTTGGCAGGGGTTATGTGTTTGTTTGTCTGTATGTCTGTCTGTTAGCAGGATAGCTCGAAAATGGCCGCATAGATTTTAACCAAACTTTGCAGGATCTTAGAGTCGCACAAGAGGAACAGTGTTTCAATTTTGGCATATCTAGGACAAAGTACAGCTGAGATATTGGCCAAAGTTCAAATCCAGCTATGCTGGCAGAGATTTTAAGTCTTTCCAATGGGCCGGATTTCCAATTGGTGTGCTTTTGGGTTTTGCTGCCACCTTATGGTGGAATGCAACAATACCCTACATTAGCCAACGAAAATAACTAATGCACTGAGTTGCCTTGGCATGGCGGAGGTGCTGCACTGTCTGAGTGCTCTTGTTATTAATGTGTGTTTCCCAGTCTTGTATTTTCTGGTGGAACTTTTACAGTACCTTACGGGTCTTCCATGAAAAGCACGTCCTACAAGCAGTTCCACTTCATAATCCTGCTGGCCGCAGTCAGCTCTGATTACAAGTTCCTCTGGTATGACATTGGAGTCCCTGGGTCTTTTTCTGATGCACAGGCGTGTAATGCACTTTGAGCAACTCATGGATTCTGGTGCATCAACTTCCCTCCTCGTTCTTCTCTGCCAGGTGATGATGACACCTTTCCCATACCATACTTATTATTGGAGATGATGCCTTCTCTCTCGGGACTAACCTGATGAACCTCTTTATATCCCACAAGCTGACCCCTGAGGAGAGGGCTTTCAACTGCAGGCTTTCCAAGGGGCGCTGGGTGATGAGAATGTCCTTAGTCTGTTGGTACTGGAGTTTGTATCTCCTCATTGAATGGAGGCAAACCGCAGCACCACGGTCCTCATTGCCGAAGCCTGCATCCTGTACAACCTGAACCGCAAATGGTACCCGAACTTGGCTCCTGGAGAAGCAGACTGTGAAGAGAATGATGGGGACTTTGTTCCTGGTAGGTGGAGGGCCGAAGTGCGTCTGGATGATGTTGTGGCAACCCATGCTCCAACCTGTGCCTCCAGAGAACCAAATGCCAGAGAAATTCCCTAAAATATCACATACTACAACTCTGAAGTGGGAAAGGTGGCCTGAAAAAACAGGATGGTGGATGGAGGATACTACTTCTATAGACATTATTTCAAGGACAAAGTCATTGAGTAAAAATTCATGGACTCGTGATAAATTTATAAATAAAATATGGTGATGAGCAAAATAAAAATTTGAAATTTAACACACAAAATACGAAATGTAACAATGAAAAGTATCACAATAAAACTTTATGAAAACTTGATTGTCTCATAGTTATCTTGGCTAAGGGGGAAACCTCGGAAATTTAAATCAATTTTAAGTTACTTTAAATGATCAATTATTCTTAATTTTAAATTTCACAAATGTCACTTTTAATTCAAGTAATGTAAAGTTTGCAATAAACACACGTTTATTTTCAGTTCAGTACCTTTACTTTTGCTCTTCACAGCTACAACACCGGTTCAACAAAAAAAAAACCCGGCTCAGACCTCAAAAACAGAACGTCATTCCCCTGACACCTGCACAGTAGGATACCGTAATAACCATTAGAGGCGCAAACAAAATTTAGCTAACAATCTTCCCTTTTTAAAAAAAAAACAAAAAACAAAAACTCAACGTCCATGAATCCTTTGTCACAAAAGACTTAGAAAACCCCAACAATTTTAAATAGGGTTGACCAATGGACTAAGACTTCTTCAAGGGTTGTTATATAGTCACTCAGTTTCCACTGCCCGTTGTTCAGTGCTTTTAGGAGTACCAGGGAAGAGGCTCCCTTTTTGGTCTGACAGTTTCTTTGTGGCAGACCACATGATGCGTTGGATCCATTTGCTGTGTGTAAGTTCTTTAATACCACTTATTTCCAGTCTCAGTCTGTTCTCAGTTACCGATTTGGTGGATTTACGGGCATCCATAAGGGAATAGTTGCCTGTGACGCATATCACCGGCAGGATGTTCTGTGTGACCCTTCCTGTGGTGAGTTCAGAGTAGAGAGATGACAGAAATATGGCACTGAACCTCTCTCCTGATCCTTTCAGACTTCCAGCAGACAGGAGAGAATTTTCCTGTCCTGCCCAAGTTCGCAATAAACACGCAGTCCATTTCGGATCAGTACCTTTACTTTTGCCCTTCACAGCTACAACACCGTTCAGCAAAAAAGAAAAACCCCACCTCAGACCCCCAAAACACAATATCATACCCCTGTGCCTGCACAGTAGGATACCGTAATAACCAGTATGGGGGCGTAAACAAAATTAACCTAACAGTAATTTAACGCAATTGGTTATCATCAAAAAAAGTTTCTGTGGCTGCTCTGACAGTATCAAACACCGCAACTAATTGTGGAAACAGGGCATGTAATAACTCTTCCGACTGATGTGCCGAGTGTCACAAAAGATGATGAAGCATCACTGGCTTTCGCCAGGAGGTTGGTGGTTTAAAATACAGGTGTATGCAGCTGGGATTCAAAACTTGGTCTGGTGGATGTTGCTCTTTCACCTGTTGAACCATGACAGAAATGTATGTATGGAACTTCCAGGTCAAACAGTTGTGGACCTTGAGGTCTGGTCACAGTGGCAGTGGATGGGACTCGCAGGTTGGTTCCTTGCTGAGGAAGCTGCAAAGAAAACACAAAGAAGTGCATTTGTTATTTATACATTGTATCTGCACCTGAAATACTTCGCATCCCAAAAATGTTACAATGATGAAACAAAATAAAAGTCAATTTTATGGTTACAATATGTGACATAAATATATGTATTTTTATTGTGGAAATATATAATTTCCTGGGCAGGCTGCTGAGTCCTAAACCTGCTCTGACCCTGGAAGTCCTGCTGAAAACCCTGGCCACTTTTCTGAATGATGTGTGATGGGATGGTGTCATAGTGTGACTCCTGGAGATGCCGGGAGGGGTTGTACAGTATTAGAGACATATTAGAAAGTCTTATATGAATGCCATCTGGTGAGCTCAACTTGATCTTCTGTGATCTTTAAAGTTCACAATTGACATACTATACCTCTTCCCATGTGCTAACGGAGGTTATACAAAGAAGTTTTACCACTTACATTTCTCTAAAAACAGAGTACTATGGCAGAAGTTTGCATATTCTTCCTGTGTTCGCTTGGGTTTCCTTTGTGTACTTCACTTTCCTCCCACAGTCAAAGACATGCATGTCAGGCTACTTGGGGACTCTAAATTGCCCATAGGTATGAGACTATGAGTGAACTGTGTGTGAATGGTGTGTGCGCCTTGCGATGGATTGGCAAGCTATCCAGGGTGTGTTCTCTCCTTTTGCCCATAGTCAGCTGGTATAGGCTTCAGCTCCCCCTGTGACCCCAGCAAGGAAGAATCGAGTATACATAATGGGTGGTTGGATGTATGAAACAGCAAATTGGTTGCAGACCAGTACTGAGAAAGCTAAGTAGATAAGGGTATATAAATGTGTTTGAGCTTTTTAAAACTGCCATAAGAACTGCAATGATAGCTTGAGTATAAAGAAAATATTCATGTCCCTTTGATCATTCCACTTTACAACTGGGGACCCAGTACGTGATGGCAATGACGATAAAACTGTGATGATCCGATTACCAGCATTTTATTCACTTTATAACAATCTCATATGAGTACAGAAGTGCATTACGCCACAATTTGGCTTTAACGGTACAGCTGTCAAGAAGCATTATACTGGGTCATTTGAAGCCATATTGCCTTTCACAATGTTCTGCATTCAGATGTTTAAATGAACGTCTGTAATTTAATGTATGGACAGTTTGTTAGATAGGGTAGGCTATCTCCTTGCATGGAAATTAGAATGGACTATAAATTCAAATATTCCCAGGCTCTGTAAGAAGGGAGGAGATGAGAAGGCATACTCTTTGGAAAAAATCAATCCTTGCAATGCAATGGGAAATTTACAAGGATTTTCTCTCAGGGGAATGTGGAAGCTCAAATGGGCATGTTCATTGTATAGCATGATTGGCAAAGGGGCAGGCCCTAACATGCACTGTCCTTTTGCACCACACTACTGTTACCCTTGTTTTGAACTTCCAATGTCGGCAGCTTTGTTGTACTTCCAATGCCAGAGGTCTTCATCAAAAAGCCACATAAATATGTGGGCTTGGACAAGTAACCCTGACATCCGCCTACTAAAATACAGTGGGCTACAAAATTACTGCCACACCTGACTGGCAATGCGCATGTAAATGTATATAATAAATGTATTTATTTATTATGAAATCCTAATAATCAATGTGAAGGAATTGCAGGCCTTGGTGGCATATTATGGTCACCAAGTTTCAAGAAGCACTGGGAATTTCGGGAATTTTTAAAAAACAAGAACCCAGCGATATTTTTGGGTAGGTACTCAAAAATCACATAAATGCAGGGGCAATCCTGGACCTGAAAATCGGGAACAAATATCCATCCCTTTATTGACACCAATTAGTCCTGGCTAGTTTTAGATGGATTTCCTTTATTAACACATTTCCAATTTAAGAATAATCAAGTGGCAATTGAAGACACGGCTTCTCTCCCCCATGTAATCTAACAGCGACAAAATAATGGGCTACTTTCAGTACAGAAAAATAATTTAATTATAATTAGGTCAATGCACTGGCACTCAGCAACGGTAACTTTTATTCAGCAAGAGCGGTATTTCAGAACTCTTCAGCAAATGAAGGTAATTCTGGTGACAAGTATGTGGTTTCGTCCATTTACATTTTCCAATCGAACAGCTGCCTATTCTTTACAGCAACTTGCGTGACCGCGGGGCAAAAACAGGTGTACATACTTGTCGCCAAAATTACCTTCATTCAGAGTTCTAAAACGCCGTTCTTGCTGGAAAAAAATTAACGTTGCTGAGTGCATAGACCTATTTATAATAAATTATTCTCCTGCACTGAATGTAGCTCATTATTTTGTCACTGATTGTTTTCATGGGGGAGAGAAGCCATGTTTTCAATTGTCACTTGATTGGAAAATTGGAAAACGTGTTAATAAAGGAAAACCATTAAGAGCTAGCCTGGCTAATTGTTGTTAATAAAGGGATAGGTCTTTGCCTCTGAATTTTCAAGGCAAACGCCAGCCCTGCTTAAACAAACAAAAAGCTAGTATTTTTGACCTAGACCTCTACTAGCTCACTGCCCCGAGAATAAAATATAGATGAAAAGCAGTCTCCATAGGACACTTTCACGATTGACAACTGAAATAAACCATGGGCAGAAAAGAAAAACAGGTGGAGGAAATTGCGGAGACGAGACAGAGTAAAGATTGAGAGTGAAGAAAATATGCCAGTGTCTTGCATCTATGAGGCATGCATGTCCGTGCTCATTGTTTACCTCAAAGTTTCAAACATATTTACGTACACTAAAGAAGATAAGAACGAGTAACAGAAAGATAATTTATAACGAAAAGCTCATTGGAGGTGATAAGTATTTCATTGTCATAGAGATCGACAGTGTTGGTTAGTGGAATTAATTTGTAAACAAACTTCACAGCTGAAGCAGGTCAACAGCTGTCCAATGTCACTTCAAAGTTGTACACGTACTTACACACACACACAGAGCTTGTCTTGTCCCTGATGGACTGATCAGGTATTTTACAAATACGATATTTTACTTTCCAAATGTATTTTCCAAATTCATTTATACTATATCAAAGTGGACGGATGTCTGACTGATGTAATTATTATCATTATTAAGTATTTCATTATACCATCATAACAACCCCATCGTCAAAACTCAAAATCATTTCTGCACCCCTGAATTTCCCATGTCTTCATTATCATCATGATTTGATAATTATTCCATCAACTTCAATCGTTGCCAAATACCAAATCGCCATATTCATCATCACTATTACTATCAACTGGGACTATCAATCACAGCGACAATAAATATATCATGTAATTTGTATCAGTATCATCAAAATTCATCATCATAACTGTTGAAAAGAAGAAGAAAAAAAAACCATGATGCCGATGAGATCGAAAGGCAGCTGGCAAGCGCGAGCCAGACCAGGGAGGTAGGGATTAATACCTCTTTATATAAAATCTCCGAATTGCCACTGATTGATTGTCACCTGTTTTCCACTCAAGTAAGTTGTTAAACTAATCGTTGGTGCACAACAGTCGTGAGCTACAGGAATAAATAATGTACATGCTATTAGTGAATGCCTGGGTGATGCCATGAATGATTATCTATTATTTTATCGCGTGCACGATCAATGTACTGATTTTTGGGACAGGGTCTCGCAATTCTCTTCGCGGGAACCAAACCTTTCAGGTGGGACCCAGGTACCCGGGTTTTAGTCACAGGCATAATCAGGTGCCACCTCCTCAACCACAGGCTTTTTGGATGAGTTGCCAGAAGAAAGCCTTTTCTGACCAGAAGACACAGAAGTAAACACTTCGAGTTTGCCAGACATTTAAATTATGAATGGAACAAGGTGCTATGGTCACATGAGACCATGTTCCCATCAGAAACAGCATTGGCATGTTTGGCGTCGAAACAGAGATGCATACAAGGAGAAGCACCTCATACCCACAGCAAGATATGATGGTGGGTCAGTCATGTTTTGGGGCTGTTTTAATTCAAGAGGCCCAGGGGCACTGGTTAAAATTAATGGCGTGATGAATTCCACTTAGTATCAGGATATTCCGGCTGACAATCTGGCTGCCTCAGCCGAGGGCTGGGACTTGGCTGTAGGTTGACTTTCCAACAAGACAACGACCCAAAGCCTCCCTCAAGATCCATATATAAATGATTCTGTGACAAAAAAATCAATGTTCTGCAATGGCCATCTCAGTCGCCAGACCTCAATTTAAAACCTGCAGGCTGAGCTGAAGAGGGCAGTTGATAAATGCAAACCCAAGAATGTGAAGAATCTTGAAAGGATCTGTTCAGAGTAATGAACCTAAATCCCCCAAAAAGTGTCAGATATCACAGGAAATAACTCCATGCTGTTATCCTTGCCAGAGATGGTTGCAGTAAGTACTACATGAAGGGTTCCAATTATGATGAAACCTTGATTTTGTTGAAATTTAATTTGTATTTAATCATTATGATTTTAGTTATTTCCATCTAAACATTAATAAAGTACAAAACCCAAAACCAGCGAAGTTGGCACGTTATGTAAATCGTAGATAAAAACAGAATACAATGATTTGCAAATCCTTTTCAACTTATATTCAATTGAATACACTGCAAAGACAAGATGTGTAATGTTCAAACTGAGAAACTTTTTTTTTTTTTGCAAATAATCATTAACTTAGAATTTAAAGGCAGCAGCACATTGCAAAAAAGTTGGCACCGGGGCCTTTTTGCCACTGTGTTACTTCGCCTTTCCTTTTAACGACACTCAGTAAACATTTGGGAACTGAGGAGACCAATTTTTGAAGCTTTTCAGGTGGAACTCTTTCCCATTCTTGCTTGATGTACAGCTTAAGTTGTTCAACAGTCCGGGGTGTCCGTTGTCGTATTTTACACTTCATAATGCGCCACACATTTTCAATGGGTGACAGATCTGGACTACAGGCAGGCCAGTCTAGTACCCGGACTCTTTTACTACAGAGCCATGCTGTTGTAACACGTGCAGAATGTGGTTTGGCATTGTCTTGCTGAAATAAGCAAGGGCGTCCATGAAAAAGACGTTGCTTGGATGGCAACATATGTTGCTCCAAAACCTGCATGTACCTTTCAGCATTAATGGTGCCTTCACATATGTGTAAGTTTCCCATGCCTTGGGCACTAATACACCCCCATACCATCACACATGCTGGCTTTTGAACTTTGCGCCTATAACAGTCCGGATGGTTCTTTTTCTCTTTGGTCCTGAGGACACAACGTCCACAGTTTCCAAAAATAATTTGAAATGTGGACTCGTCAGACCACAGAACACTTTTCCACTTTGCATCAGTCCATCTTAGATGAGCTTGGGCCCAGCGAAGCTGGCGCCGTTTCTGGGTGCTGTTGATAAATGGCTTTCGCTTTGCATTGTAGAGTTTTAACTTGCACTTGCAGATGTAGCGACGAACTGTAGTTACTGACAGTAGTTTTCTGAAGTGTTCCTGAGCCCATGTGGTGATGTCCTTTACACATTGATGTCAGTTTTTGATGCAGTACCGCCTGAGGGATCGAAGGTCACGGGCATTCAATGTTTGTTTTCGGCCTTTTCGCTTACCTGCAGTGATTTCTCCAGATTCTCTGAACCTTCTGACGATATTACGGACTGTGGATGATGAAATCCCAAAATTTCTTGCAATAGCTCGTTGAGGAAGGTTGTTTTTAAACTGTTCGACAATCAGCTCACACATTTGTTCACTAAGTGGTGACCCTCGCCCCATCCTTTTGTTTGTGAATGACTGAGCATTTCAGGAAAGCTGCTTTTATACCCAATCATGGCACCCACCTGTTCGCAATTAGCCCGTTCACCTGTGGGATGTTCCAAATAAGTGTTTGATGAGCATTCCTCAACTCTCTGTCTTTTTTGCCACTTGTGCCAGCTTTTTTGAAACATGTTGCAGGCATCAAATTCCAAATGAGCTGATATTTGCAAAAAATTACAAAGTTTACCTGTTCGAACATTAAGTAATTTGTCTTTGCAGTGTATTCAATTGAATATAGGTTGAAAAGGATTTGCAAATAATTGTATTCTGTTGATGAGCCTTATGTCTCGTAAGTACTGCAGTTCTGACATTATTTCATGTGGATTTTATTTTCTCCCTCATCTTTGAATGAGGAATGCAATTTCTATTTGTACTTTTTTTTTAAGAAAACCAGTTATTGCATTGAGCACTTAGGAAGAACAATGCACTGCAGATGCAGCTGTTCTTATTTATAGTCAATTTCCTGTTTGCAAAAAAAAGCTTCTACAAAATATAGGAAGCTAGGAAATTTATGTGCTCATATCTTTAATCTCAAATAAACAAATACTTTCCGTGACACATTTAATAACCTTCCCGGGCAAATTAAACTCAGAGTGCATGCATCTCCAACAATTCCCAACAAGTCAGCAGAATAATCTAGAGTAAAATGCATTATGGTTTTGGGAGCTCCGTGGAAATACAATGTTCAGCCATCACAGTAAAATACAAAATTAATGAGTGCCTTTATCTTTGCTTTATAAAACGTGAATCTTGAACTTGAGGAAAGAAGTATCATTCCATTATGTAAATGCTGCCTGCATCTTTTTTTGCACGAACATTATTATGCAGCCTTATTTAAAATACAATGTGAGGTGCAGAAAATGTATAAAAAAGTTATTTTGTCACAATGAACGCAGCCTGTCATGGCTCTGCAGTGCTCTTTGTCTTAAACTGAATAAATCATTTATCTATCCATTAAGCTTTCATCTTGTTCAGATTTAAACATTTTTTTATTTATTTGTTTTTTTGTAATCACCAAACTTTTGTATGAAGACAATTTTTAGAAAAAAATGTAAAATATGGAACTGAAATTCCAAGGGCAGTGTTGCACATAGTTGCTTCAGGAAACACTGATAGGTGAACTCGACACAGTTCACCCCTCCATCAAATGGAGTAATTTCTCAGAGAATGCTGTGCTTTAGAGGTCACTGAATCACAGAGACATTAGCCTAGTTAGCTTGTACGTGCTTATCCAGGATCCAACCACCATCATTACTGTCATTGGAAATGAGAAAACGAGCTACATGAAATCGAACAGAAAGTGACCTAAATGGAAGAGGGTCACTGGGCTTGCACTGAAAATGGTTACTTTTAACCTGAATTGTCTCTGCATAAGGGGACATGTCACTTCCATACACGGTCCGGGAACGCACAAACTGAAATACCTTGGCATCATCATGAACTAATATGATTTTTTTATCACTTTATCTTCAAGTGCTTTTAAATTTTACATTACTAAATTAAATAAATGTTCACAAGTGATTTTTATTTTTGTTTATTACTTTTAATTAATTCACTTTAAACACTGGACAGAGATATAGACAAATGCATAGAGGGGAAAAAAATTCTAAACATTTTAACTAAAGAGCTTTGGGGGGGGACGTACAACTTTGCTTACATCAACTCATCAATTTTGCCAATAACACATGGCCAACAGATGAAGAAAGGGTAAGTTACAACTACTATCCCACAATACTCCCTTACATCTTTAAAATGAACTATAGCAGCTGTCCAATAATTTATTGTTTGCTTTATTAATATTGATGTTGCTTTATTAAATCTGGCAGTAACACGCCCTAAAATTAAAATATTTACAAGACAAGAGAGCCAGATAGATAATAAATGAATATTTGGTTCAAACCAACTTTTCAAAATGGCTTTTTTGAAGGTAGACAATGACGTCATCTATATCTTTTTCGGTTTTACACTGAGTATCATATCAGAGTCATCTGCTTACAAATGTAGGCTTGGACATAAAGGGACATTTACCTTTAAAAACTTGGAAAGTACTTTTACCACATGAATTCAAAAGTTCAAAATAGGTGGCCATTGCCATAATATATGTATATAATCCCCAATTGAGCCTGTGCCACATTTATTACAAATTCTGCCATCAGAGAGTTTCATCAAGTAAGCTCTGCATGGTGTTATGTAAACCCTGTGCACAAACTTAATTTGAATTAGCTGATGAGTAAGATTTTTTGATGAATTAACCCTCTATTAACCACCGTATCACATCTGCTACATAAAGTGAAAGGGTTAACAGCCTGGACACCCTGCTGGTTTTGTTTCTTATTGCCAAATAAACATTTGAGAATAACTTGAATGGTCCGTCACTTTCATTCTTCCATTCGCATTATTACCCAATGTAGCAGATCTGCTACATTTTGGAAAGGTGGGCCAAAGGGTCGAATTTTATTTTATTTTTTTACTATTTTTCCAAATATTGGCCCATAATCAACATATTTGCCTAGGGAAATGATTTTTACACAGTTGGAACGGTGCATGGTTTACAGAGGGTTAAAAATGTTATTCCAAATAGTCTCTTGATTAAGTTTCAGTCTGAATGCACCAACCTCCAGACACCAAACCCAAAGGGCCCTGATAACAGGATTTTTAAATGCAATGAGAAAATTATACAATTAAAAAAACTAATACCTGGGTTGTAGCAAATTTCGGCATATGTTCAAGCAGAGGATGATCATCTAGATGAATATCCCAGGGGACACCATATGCCTTGACTGCAGAGCGTTACCGTAGGTATAAGAAATATGATGTACCGGGAAGGGAAAAAGAATCACAAATGTCCTGAAAAGAGTGTAAACCATCAGAGTTGAAAATATCGTCCAGAGTATGGATGTTTTTATCAGACCAAGAAGAAAAAGCAAAGGCTTTAGAGCCTGTCAAGAGATAAATTGTTGTGCCAAATTGGAGAGGATCTGTGACATTTGCTGTTATAATCAAGGAACTTGCAGGACTGCTTCCATACTTCAAGAGAGCAAGCTATTATCGGGCCTAATCGAAGTAACAAACTTTGTTGTGAAATTCCTGCAAATGGAAGATCTAGTAATTTTAGAGAAAGGGACAAACTATGTCTTTAAAAATCTCAATTGGAAAGCTCAAAAGTAAAATTTTAAATTAGAAAGACAGATTTGGGATGCTGCAGGGTTTTCAAACAAATTTTTGATCTTTTATTGCTCCATATGAAATGAACACATCGCTCATCAATATCCTTAAAAAACTGCGGTGGAGGGGTCAGTGGTATAGTAGAGAATAAAAAAATTTAACCGAGGAAGAATATTCATTTTCAATATTGAAATCCTACCACAGCGAGATAATTGTGAAGGAGACCATCTTTCAAGGTGCTTCTTAATCTTTTGTAGCATTACATTAAAGTTGTGCTTGCGAATGAAGCCCAGGGTAGGATGAGTACTTTCGCCTAAATAAGTAAAGCCAGAGGTCTGAATCTGAATTGATGAGGAAACAGGAAGATGAAGTTCAGTAGGAGTTGAATCAAGAGGCATTAGTATCAATTTATCCCAATTTATTTTGTCGCCTGAAATAGAACCAAATCTATCAAATAATGCCAAGGTTGGAGGAACTGAATTGGTGATATCTGAAAGGAAAAGACCAATATCATCAGCGTAAAGTGAAGTGTGGTGTTTTTGATATGTACTGGCAAAATCAAAGAATTCTGTTTGACTGCTTGAGCTAAGGCTCAAACGATAAAGCAAACAAAATTGGAGAGAGGGAACAGCCTTCTCTTGTTCCCCTCTCTAAACTAAACTGAGAAGAAAGTGTCTGACCTGTCGAGAGACATGCTGTGGGATCAGTGTAGAGAGTTGGAATCATGTGGATAAATGAGGACCTAAAACCGAATTTCCTGAGCACAGTCCATAGGTAAAACCATTCCAGCTTGTCTTGTCTTGCCTTCACAGCATCAAGACTGAGGAATTCACGTGAATTTTTAATATCTCTGCTAGAATCAATAATATGCAAAAGACGTCCGACATTGAAGCCAAATGGCCCCTGAAGAAGCCAGTCTGATCCTCATGAATCAAGTCTGAATACATACACACACACACACACACACGCACACACACACACACACACACATATATGAAGAGTTTATTTCCAAAATGCAATATATCAATTTTAGTCATATTGAGTTAATGTTTTTTCTGTTGGCACCTATTGCATTTTGTAGAAAAACACCATCTCTGACCATGAAAGAATACACCTTATGGTATGAATTTATAAAAATAGATTTTTGCATCATGTGTGAGAAGCACAGGGCTATCGCTCTATGGCATTATTGAAATTTTTGTAATTTTTGGAGACAAATTTCATATACAAATATATACCCATATACCCTCACCGGCGTCTTCATTAGCTGCACCTTGCTTGAAAGCCTTTGGGTTTTGGTATGAAAATACATACGGCTGATGGTTCCCATCAGGGCAAACAGTCAAAAAATCAATCAAAAAAATAACTTATGGAATGGAAAAAAATATTTTCACTGTAAAAATTTGTCAAGAATAGAGATATTGTTTGTCAATCATGTTGAAAAATGAATTGTATATTCAGGGGCGGAGCCAGGGAGTGGCCAAGGCCACCATAAAGGAAACTTCGGCCACCCCCCTGGTCCCCCCACCACCGTTTTACTGCCAACTTGCAACTGTGCGCAAGTGTTCCCACAGGGACACAATTCAAAAGCGCACCTCAAACAAGTAGTCCTCCACCACTATAGATGGAGGCGGTAATACACTAAACTTGACTTGTTATTAATCAAGATAATTACAGAAGAAGAAGGAGTAGTAGTTGTGGTTCATGTGCCCTGGGCTCTGCACGTAAAACATCCTTGGTTCTATGAGTGAAGGTGCCAACTATATATATATACATATAGAACACTTGATTGCTGATAGGGTTCGCTCAAGCAACGATACTGAGAAACAAAAGAAATGCAAATTAGCTGGTCAGTTAATGTTCTCTTATGGTTACTCAGTCAAAGTGACCGCAAAACCAAAAGAAGTTTGTTGAGATGATTGCAAATGTGCACGCGGTAGTAATAAATTTTATTTTCTACATTAATTACGCTCAAACTTATTTTCCGGTCTATCTTTAATTAACCCTCTCCAGCCCAATTTATTATATTGAGATATGAAAAATCTTACATTCGTGGAGAATAGTTCTCATACACAAGTGGCTGCAGGTGGAACTAATGTATTTTTGCAATACTGAGCTGGAAGAGTAACTTTATTAAACCATTTCCCATGTGGTCGTTATTTTTTATCATCATTCAATTAATTTATTGTTGCAAATTCGCAACATGAGCCTGGAGAGGGTTAACTTGCGTTTCTTTTGTTGGTCAGTTGCTCATTGCGCTAAAGTGAAGCATCTGTTCCGGGAGCGTATACACCCGGAAGTAAAATTCGCGTGTAGACTGCCATTCATTTTCGCCTACTTTAATAATACACTTTCAAAAACACTTGGGTGTGAGTCGGTGTTATTTTGGTATCGCTGTGCAGAGCGAGATTTCGTCTCCCTTGACATGTGCTTTTTGGAGGATGAGAAGCGGCACACTTCTAATAGGAAGATCAAAATGTGACTCTGTGTCAACGTTTAAGTGCGAGCGGAAAAATGCAAACTTGACTGAGGCTTTTAATGACCCTCTTATAAGATAGTTGCTTGGACAATGCCAACGTTGATAAAAGGAAGCGCTTGTTAACTCTGGCTACTCCTTTACTAAGCGTCATCTTTGCCCCTGTCCTGTTAAAACACTGCTCTCAAAAATGATCACGGCACAGCTCGAATCTAGGGGATAGAGAAAAGTTGTTTCTCCTGATTTCTCACTGCCAAGCCTTTCTCCCCACCTTGTCTTTTGAAGCTCTGTATAAACAGACAAAGCGACTTGTCTACTGTTTTGAATATTACGCAGGTAAACAGTATTGTCGTTGAATCTCAATTACAAGTAGCTAGCTTGTTAGTCACATTGTTTGTTTTACTAACTGCTAAGTCAATGCAATCCCCACGACTGTGAGGGTACCAAGGTAGCTCGCTGGTAACCGTTATAAATCACTAGCATTTGTTACAGATTTGCATTTCGACATTAACTTTTGCATGAAATGTTTTACATTTACAGCCCTTCTCAAGACTATTGCAACAAAAGGCAGGAGAACACCACTGTGTAGGTTAGTTTGATAAAAGTGCCTTCTGTAATAGTTGTGTCATAAATTGTAATTACATCTTGTGAGATTTATCTCCAATGAAAAATACACTAATTTCACAACTGTTTCAGATCTTTTTTTAAAATTAGTTTAAGAATACATTGAAAGCTTAATATGCGGGTCTTCATGTTGTAATTCTACATGGCAGTCACTGCCTGTATAGCTAAGCAAATGAGCGAACAAGAAACGCTACGAGATCCACAGCAACTTGCCACAAAGGAAAACATGAGATATCAGTTTTTATGCCACGCCTATGTGAGCAATGGTCTCAGTCTGGCCCTCCCGATGAAAATTGTCTGGCTCCGCCACTGTGTACATTATATTCTTGTTGCATTCAACAAAATATATTCATTAGATTTGCCGATGACACTGCACTTTTTGCCGATAGCGAAGATGGCCTTCAAAGGCTGCTGGATATCATTGTGGACGCTTCTTTAGACAAAGGACTTGAGATCAACTGCAAAAAGACCTTATGCATGGTTGTCTTAAAAGAAAGTCAGCCTCCAGCGTGCAACCTCACATGCAATGGAGTTGCAATTCAGCTGGTCAGCTCTTTCAATTACCTCGGATCAATTTTGACGGCTGATGGGATTGTGTAAAAAAGAGAATAAGCGGCGTATAGGGATGGCCAAGAAAAGCTTCAACAAAATGTCGGCCATACTCAAAGATCGTAAACTTTCCATGGAGCTGAAAATGGAGTTCTGACATGTTTTGTGTGGTCAGTTCTTCTTTACGGATGCGATTCATGGACTCTGTCGGCAGCTACTTCCCAGAACATCAATGCTGCAGAAATGTGGTTGTACCGAAGAATGCTGTGCATTCCCTATACTGCACATGTAACCAGCATGTCAGTGCTTCAACGAGTTGGACAAGAACGAAAACTCTTACAAACAATCCGAGAAAGACAAGTAAGGTTTACCGGACACATCATCCAAAAAGGCGGAATTGAAGAACTTAAGCTTCGTTCACACATATCGCTACTCGCCCATTGCTCCTTGCGACTCGCTGAAATTGTACTCGCCGTCAGAAAAATTTTCTGTGGTCAGCGTCGGTTGCCATGGCTTCCCAATGGTTTACTTCCCACTGCAAACGTGTCAGAGGGAGACAAGTTGTGGCTGTAATAACATACCAGCAGGTGCATACACATCATTATCTGCCTTGACAATTCACTTATCTAAATTCATAAAACTAGTGAATTACCTGTGGCGAGAATAATTTCTTGTGACGACCTACGTCCACATACCAACTTTCATGAACACGGTGACCTTTGACCCTCGTGACCTTCACCTTTGACGGGACGGACCTCTCGCGGTCATTTCTTGTGACGACCTACGTCCACGTACCAACTTTCATGAAAATCTGTCCAGGGAGATGGGAGAAGTGAAAAATTGACCTTTGACCCCAGTGACCTTGACTTTTCAAAAAACTAACCCCTCAAGGACAATTCCAGGGACAACCTACATAGACCCACCAAGTTTGGTGAAGATCCGTCTGAGGACCTCAGAGGAGTTTCTATTTTCTATTGTCAGCTAAGGCATAGTTTGATGTCCACCGTTGGCTGACAATTTGCTTCCAAAAGCATATTCGGCTAAAGAGAAAAACGTAATTTAAAACATGCTCTCACCTGAAACGCAGATGATTGCAGATACTCTGTTCCATGCGTCATCCTTTCGGTTTTTATTTTTATAATTTTTGAGGGGGGTATCGAGCACCGGCTGGTTTGAGATCGCGAGTATTAGCTGCTTGTCAAACATGATGTAGGAACCAAAATTTTTGTGCGTTGCGGTGTTCAAATGGCAGCTCTCTGTGGAACTGTCTGTTCACGTCAAGTCAATCATCTCTTTCCTACATTCCCATTGGTGACTCGCTTCACTCGCATAGCTGACAGTAAAAAATATTTTATGTCCGTACCCGCCCACATCGCATCGCTAGTCCTCGACTTGCCTGTCCTCGCCACATTCTGCTGGAACATGTTCACATTCTATTGACGGTTATCGCTCAGAGATGGGCGAGTAGCGATATGTGTAAACGAGGCTTTAGCCTCGCCGGTAAAGTTCCTGATAAAAAAGCCAGAGGCGGACAGAGACTCCTCTTCTTAAACCAACTTAAGGGAAACACCGGCCTGCAAACTCCGAGAGCTATCTGGAACGCAGAAATCGAAATCTAGTGAAAAAAACATCATGTGTTGTCTAGGGTCGAATCAACCATGACACTCCCAGAGAGAGAGAGATTTATTATCACTAAAAGGTCAGTTAGCAAGGATAAGTTTAGCTTTCAGTCTTCACAATCCGCATATACTTCAAAAGCTGATGCAATATGGAAAACTGCTGGCAAAATAAATAAATTCTATGGAAGGATAGCTAGGGCAAAAGGTGAAATTTTTCATTTTTTACAAAGTCAAAACCATTTGTCAGTTCTTCTAAGCTTGCAGGGCTAAGCTACATTATTCTGGCCTAATTGTTCAAAATTAATTGGTCTTTATCTTTACCACTGACCACTGTCAAATCTTTCTTTCCTAACCTCTCAATGATTTTTTTCCTCTATTTTTGTCTCAGGTGGATGTTTCTTCCTCAGTGAACAACCAAAATTGCACGGAAATCCACTTCAATAAACCTGCGTGTAGCTACCTCTGCTCCTTGAACACTAGTCATGAGAGGGTGCATTGCCAATTGAGGGTTTAACCGTCTAGTAACCACCGTAGCATATCTGCTACATAAAGTGAAAGGGTTAACAGCATGGACACCCTGCTGGTTTTGTTTCTTATTACCAAATAAACATTTGAGAATAACATGAATGGTCTGTCACTTTAATTTTTTTCTCCGGGTAGGTGCCATTTTGTCTTAGCGTCCCCTTCAAGACAATAAGTTGCACCTATGCGCCTACTTCTCCCGGTCGTTGTTAGCCGTCATGTTGGCGTTAGAAGAGTCGTGCCATTGGTTGGAGGGGTCTGAACAGCCGTTTCTGGTTTGGACGGATCACAAAAATCTCCAATACATCCAACAGACTAAACGACATAATTCTCGGCAGGCGCGGTGGTCGTTGTTTTTCAATCGCTTTAACATTACGTTCACCTATCGACCTGGGTTTAAAAATATCAAGCCCGACGCTTTTTCGAGGAGTCAGGACTGCTCTGGTCGTGACCCTATCCCTGAGGTTATCCCGGCAGCTTAGATTGTGGCTCCCATTCAGTGGGACGTCTAGTCTGTTGTGCGGGAGGCATTGAAAAAGGATCCTGGTCCTGGTGGGGAGCTGCCTGGCTGTTTATTTGTTCCTTGAGACCGCACTACTAAAGTTCTCCAGAGGCGGTACTCTTCTCGTCTGGCTGGTCACCCAGGGGTTCATCAGACTAAGCAATTCTTGGCCCGACGTTTTTGGTGGCTTAGCATGATGGAGGACATCTGAGAGTTTGTAACGGCGCGCTGCATTTGCGCTAGGAACAAGACTTCCCACCTCCCTACCTCTGGTCTGCTGCGGCCGTTCCCATCCCTAAGCGCCCGTGGAGTCGTATCGCTCTTGACTTTATGAGGCTGCCTGTTTCGGAAGGCAACATGGTTATCCTGGTTGTGGTGGACCGTTTTTCTTAGGCCGGTCACTTTATCACGCTGCCCAAGCTGCCTTCGATGCGGGATACTGCCCTTCTTGTTGTGGACGATGTTTTCAGGCTGCATGGCATCCCTCAAGATGTGGTTTCTGACCGGGGCCCTCAATTTATGGCCAAGTTCTGGCGTGCATTTTACAACCAGTTGAGGGCCACTGTGAGCCTTTCCTAGGGTTTCCACCCAGAGACTAACGGGCAGACTGAGTGAACCAACCAGTCTTTGGAGAATACTCTTTGATGTTTGCCGGCTGATAACCCATCTTCCTGGAGTCAATTTTTAGCATGGCCACAAAACGGTATTTATACCAGCGTCCTTGCGTCTTCTTGCCAGTGTCGTAGTGTGGTCTCAGTGACTTCGTGGACAGTCGTGTAGCATTGTGGCAATTTATTTTATTTTTTTTATTTAACCCATATTTTACCAGGTAGTCCCATTGAGATCAACGATCTCTTTTTCAAGGGAGACCTGGCCAAGATAGCAGCATGACATGTTACATATACAGGACAAACACAAAAGAATATACAGTGTAAACATAAAAAACATAGAATAGCTTCAAATGATACCAACGGACATAAAAGATATTCAATAAACTGTGGACTCACATTAAAATGGTCAACTGCATTGACAAGTACCAACCGATTTATTCACCATTGTACTAATAAAAGATTTGAAAACCGACAAGGAGACGGTTTGTGACGGTTTGTGATAGTCGTGGGGGATTCGTGATGAAATTGTAGTCTGCTATTCTGCTTTGATCTTGGAATGTCGTGGCAACGTCTTGTTGACTTCGTGGCATATTCGTGATAGACCTGTGGTGGCATCGTGCCTATTCGCATCCAAGCCGTTTGACATCACATTATCTCCGTTCATCGTGGGTCTGCCTCAATGATGTGAACACGAGCGGAGTATGTTGTGGGCATTTGAAGCATAGGACTGGATGGAATGGAAGCAAAATACCTTTTCATTTCTACGTGCGAGCTTCCAGCCATTTGGAAATGTTCCTGTATAACTCCACTCCATACAGCAGGTGACATTCTTGAGCCAAATAATTACAGACCAATTTCTCTAACATGCTCCATTGCTAAAGTATTCAAAAAATTAATATTCAATCAATTATCCCTTTATCTTAATAATAACAATATTCTATCACCATTCCAATCTGGCTTTAGACAAAACCATTCAACCACTGCTGCTCTGATGAAAATAATACATGATGTATTAACTTCACTTGATAATGGGTCCCTGACTGGTGCCATTTTTATTGATTTGAATAAAGCTTTTGATTTAGTTGACCCTTACTTGCTGTTAGATAAACTTCACTCAATTGGTCTTTCCAGAAATGCACTATTATGGTTCAGTTCTTACTTAATTAACAGAAAACACTGTTGTAGTTATTCAAGGTCAAAAATTGAATTTATTTATTCAACAAACAGGATTACCTCAGGGCTCAACACTGGGTCCACTTCTCCTTTCCATTTTTATTAATGATCTCCCTCTCATATGCTCACACTCTTCCATTCAGCTATATGCAGATGATACAGTCATATACGCCTCCAAACCAGATATATCACACATCCAAACTGCACTTCAAGCAGACTTTGATAATCTCCAAAATTGGCTTTTTGCAAATAAATTACTGATTAACAGAGCGAAATCGTACACCATGATTTTGGCGAAAAACGTGCATTAAAAAAAATAAATCTACAAACCTAAATATAATGATGGTACACCACTGCAGATACTTAGGATTATAGCTTGATTCTACACTTTCATTCAAAGATCACATTAATTTCATTCACGAAGACTCCGAATTTTAAGGTATGGAGATTTATTAACAATGCAATGACATGAAAGAAATTCAGGATTTGGCGATGACTCCGTCCTCGAGGACCCTCAAGCGAGGTGGGGCGCTGATCTGCCTGGGTAGCAGGCAGGGGCGAAGCCATCCCCAAAAGAGAATCTGCAGGACTGAGGAGTCATCAAGGTACATAGCGCTGAAAGACAAATATGTATTAGAATAAACAAGCGACTGCACGAGCAGCAGATGAGAGGTGACTCTGTGAGTGGATAAGGAAGTCAACATAAGCAAAGTACCTGAAATAACGTTGCTTGGTGTCATGCTCCTATATGAAGGACCACAGCTAGTGGTAAGTTGCATGTATTTGCGGATACTTATGCATATAGACACTATCTGCTGGGACTATGGCTGAAAGCGTAAATCTTGCTACAGCGAGTGGCCGTGAGGAGGATAAGCATGCAGTATCCGTGAATGTTTGCCAGCCAGGCAAAGTGCACCCATAGCTGAAGCGCCAGCTAAGCGCCAGAGTGATGCGCCGCAGCGAGTCGCCGTGCGGTAGATACGCGTGCAGTATTCGCGAAAGTTTGCCAGCCAGGCAACGTTCACTCATAGCCGAAGCGCTAGCTAAGCGGCAGAATGATGCGACACAGCGAGTGGCCGTGCGGTGGATACGCGTGCAGTATCCGCGAATGTTTGCCAGCCAGGCAACGTTCACTCATAGCCGAAGCGCTAGCTAAGCGCCAGAGTGATGCGTCACAGCTCGTGGCCCTGAGGTGGATACGTGTGCAGTATCCGCGAATGTTTGCCAGCCAGGCAACGTTCACTCACAGCCGAAGCGCTAGCTAAGCGCACGAGTGATGCGCCACAGCGAGTGGCCGTGCGGTGGATACTCGTGCAGTATCCGCGAATGTTTGCCAGCCAGGCAAAGTGCACTCATAGCCGAGGCGCTAGCTAAGCGCCAGAGTGATGCGCCACAGCGAGTGGCCGTGCAGTGGATACGCGTACAGTATCCGCGAATGTTTGCCAGCCAGGCAAAGTTCACTCATAGCCGAGGCGCTAGCTAAGCGCCAGAGTGATGCGCCACAGCGAGTGGCCGTGAGGTGGACACGCGTGCAGTATCCGCGAATGTTTGCCAGCCAGGCAAAGCGCACTCATAGCCGAAGCGCTAGCCAAGCGCCAGAGTGATGTGCCACAGCGAGTGGCCGTGCGGTGGATACGCGTGCAGTATCCGCAATGTTTGCCTGCGGGGCAAAATATGCCAATGACCAAAGTGCTAGTGAACTGGGCTACTGCGAGTGAGCGTGAGGTGGATACACATGCAAGATCCGTGAATGTTTGCCGGGGAGGCGATGTACACCCATAACCGAAGAGCACACGACGCACTAGTGAGCTGTGCCACTGCAAGAAGGGCCACCTAAGGAAAGCTTAGGACGCCACTTAGATGAGTTCATGCGAACTGCATGTTGATTATGGTTGAAGCTGTGGGCTGCATTTAGCAGTACCTGCTAATGACTAACATCTATGCTTGAAAATTGGAACTTCCCATGTGCATGGAGCTGCGGATGTAGCGCTGGGAACCTGAATGAGTGTCATGAGTGGGTATAATGAGACCATGGCGTAAGATTACCACTTGTAGCAGTGCCATGCCAAGCAAAAGAGAAAATGATGTCAGATCATTCAAATGCTATGCTAACTTGAATAGGTGCTTGTCATGGACACAGCAATTCATCATTAGATGATCATTCACTTACCAATGCAATGCAAATCACGCACATTTATAAAAGATCCAGACTTATGCCATTATGCACCCCCCTAAACCTACTTTAATGGAGACTTTAATGTAGTATTAACACTGAATTGGTACAAGCAAACCACCACCAACCTTGAAGTAAGGTATGGATACCAGTTTGATGAAGCAACTAAGAGCTGCACATTAACTGTGGTTTAGCCAAAGGGCTGCGTGCAGACCGACGCCCATGATTTCCAAACTTAGCACATTTAATCAGCAGTGGAGAGGTTTGACTCAAAAATAAGTCCTTAAAGCACAAACCAATCAAACTCCTCACCGCAACCGTGACCTAACTGTATGAGCAGTGCCACTGCTAGCATCTGAGATAACTTACCCATATAATTTCTTACTTACATGACAATCATCTAAATGCACTAGCATAGCCGTAACGAGGATGAGGTAGATATTGGGGTAGTACCCGTGACTGCTTGCCAGCTGGGCAAAATGTGCTCATTAAAAACCTAGCCAGGCACTTGTGTGCCAACTTACCAATATAGATACTTACTGTTACAACGATCATCTAAATACGTGAGCATGGCCACTGCTTTTGGACATGAGGTAAATACTCCATAGCATCTGTGACTGCTTGCCAGCCAGGCAAGGTGAGCCCATAACCAAAATGGTAGCATTCCTTTGTGAGCTGTGCCACAGCGAGTGAACGGGTCATGGAAACGAGTATCTGAGGTTACTTACCAAAATAGATACTTACTTACACAACCATCATCTAAATGTATGAGCATTACAACTGCAAATGGACGTGAAGTAGATACATGAGAAGGATTTGGGACTGCTTGCCGGCCAAGCAATGCGTACCCATAACCAAATGGTAGCCAAGTGCTGGTGAGCTGTGCCGCTGCGAGTGGACGAGATACGGATATGCCCGTAGTATCCATAAAGGCCGGCCAGCGAGGCAGCACGTGACCTTGGCGCTAGTGTATCGCTCGTGAACATGCCCCTGCGAGTGGACGGGAGGTGGATATGCGTATTATTCGTGATGGCTGGGCAGCGGGTAACCTTGGTGCCGAGTAGCACGCGAGATTCTCACTGCGAGTGGATGAGAAAACATGGCAAAGCATTAGTACAGATCTAACTACTTCGGAAGAACATTGCAATCATTATGACGAATAATTTGCAATGAACACACGCCTTGTACATTTAACATTAGAAACCCATGCCATACTGGCATTAACAATATCCAACAACAGTTCACATCTCATACCTCAAATCGGGCCACGAACAAGGCAAGCATGCAGCGAGACCACCCACTTCTGTAAACTTAGGACGCCGCTTTGATGAGGCCATGAAAACTGCAAGTGAATTATGGTTGAGGCTGAAGGCTGCATTTATAAAGTGGCCACAGATGACCAACGCCCATGCTTGTAATTGGAATGTTCCATCTGCCTTGAGCTGCGGAGGTAAGGTATGGACATCATTTTGATGGAGCCACTGAGAGCTGCACATTGACGATGGATGAGGCGGAAGGCCATGCGCAGAGACAGATGACCATTTCCGAAATTTACCACATTTAATCCACATTGGAAAAGGTTTGAATTAAAATTCCTAAATGCTCAAAACAAAGAAAGGCAATAACAGATAGAGAGTCATGATAAACTGATTCGGTCTTAATTCTGACGTAGGATAAAAACCGGAACCCCCAAATTGAGGGTGAAACCTTGAAACTAGATTGTCAACCCAAGCTGTTTGATAAGGTTACGCATGACATGCATCGCAATAAACGCAACAGTGGAAATTAAGGCTGGATACAATAGCATACCTTGGAAAACCAACAAATTTTGAGAAATGACGTTAAAGCTGAATCAAAAAGCTTTAAATACAATAAAAAGGAGCTTACTTTCTGTGAAATAATGATCAGGCACCAATAAGCCAAGTAGACCTGTTTTTTGATACGTTGACTAAATTCGTGATTTTTTTTTTTTTTGGCATTGTTGGAGAACTATTGATTTCTGAGTGATCAGAGCAATTTTTGACTGCCAAGCAGCTTGTTTGACCACTGGTCTGTACAAACTGCGCAATGGAATACCGCGACACTTATGCCAACTACATATCGATCCCATAAAAACAGATTGCTCGAAATGATTTGTAATTTTATCAAGAAATGGATGACATTCTGTGGCAAAGTGTTTTTTTAATTTTTAATTTTTGTCCCCCATTCACATGGGCCTACCTAGATATTGCAACAACGCTAAAGCGATTTACCTTTAATGAGGAAGCCAGATTTTATAGAACGATTTCATTCCTCCCCATCATGATTCCATGGAATTGGGGCCTATAGTTTCATCCAGTCAGCTTACATTCAGTTTCAAAGTGCGTTTTAATGATGAATGAATGATATGGATTCACACGCGACTTCTTAAAGTACAGCGGACACTCGAATCACCTTCAGGGTGATATGCAGTGAACTAATCTTGACTGATACTGTGGGACACCGACCTGATGATGGGATATAATGTTTCAAAGACAGACAAATTTTTTCGACCAAAATCGATGAGTGACAGCCGCTGTGATCATCGCACGTACTGACCTCCAAAACAGAATCACGTGATCTAGGAGATATGTAACGCAGCTTCAGCAAACAAGATTTAATATCCATAGAACAATGCTCGACTGAACGAAGCTCCCAGTTAGCAATTAAGGGAGATTATCACTCTTGATACTCGAAATAAACAAACAAACAAACTAACAAACAACAATCTCAATAAATTCCAAAGCCACAGCGAACTTCGCAATTGTTAAACACCAAACGATACGAAATTGACTCTACAGGGAAGTAGACCATGCGTAAGCCCATTCGGAAAACAGCAACAGAAAAAGACTCGACACATTCCCATCATGTACGTTAGTACTTGAGAAAGAATGAGGATAAATTGAGGTAGCTGGTAAAATGTAGCCTACCGCTCGATGACAGGAATAACCAAAGCAGATGAAGAATTGACAATACTTAGGCTCACCGCGGAGTTCCGATATTGATACGATGTCGAGCCAGATGAATGCTGTAGCTTCTACTGCTGAACCCCAGGTGCATTCACGATTTTCACCGGGGTTTGGCTGGCTGACGTCCGGAACCAGGACCGACAGGCAGGCAAAAAAAAATTCTCTCTCTCTTCTTCCCCGGAGGCCTTTGAGCTGTATCGCATTTCGAACTCCCTTGTGGAGTGGAAGATTCTCGTACATTGGACAGAACAGGAACATCAGTGAATTTGAATGAAGAAGTTCCAGGTTGATACGATACGAGTTCGACTTGGAAGATTTGCTAATTAAAGCTTGAATCGAGCCGGAAGCTGCGCGATACGGAATCTGTGCAACAGCAGACAGGAACACGTCAGAAGCATATATATAGAAGACCGAGGGCGCTGATTGGGTAAGTGTAATTGCATGAGAATCCTACGTCTCGTGATTGAACTTTCGTTTACACTTCCATTATATTCACCATAAAATTAAGTTTGGAAGCACTGTTTTACTTCGTTCAAGAAATTGCTGTCAGAAAGAGACTTGCCTCACAACTCATCCTACCTTTATTTGATTATGCAGATGTCTATCAGAATGCTTCTAAAACAAACCTTCAATCACTCAGTACTCCTTACAATAATCTTTGTAAATTCATTCTTGGCTGCTATTACAATACTCATCACTGTAGAATGTATAACTCACTTAAATTAAATGGACACATTCACGGGCTTATTTTCATTTATAATTGCTTTCACTACAATTATCCTTCTTACCTACAGCAATTTTTACATTATTAATCTATCTATACTTCAAAAATGTATCTTCATTCCAACAGTCAGGAAATCATTTGGGGGAAAAAAAATCATTTTTGTTTGTTCCAGGCAGACGGGGCTTTAATCTACCACCAAATATTCGGTCCATAACAACAATTAATTTGTTTAAAAAATATTTGTGTTCACATTTTGAGCTTAATTGTACATGTTACAGTTAGTGTTATCCTTTATTACAAAATTGTACTTTATATCTGTGTATTGTGTGTGTGTCATATATTCTGTTTTGCGGGGCAAATATTCATATATATATTTTATTATTCTTTTTTCAAAGTGTGGTGCTGATTGATGAAAATTGTGTGTGAGTGTGTGTAATTATTCTGCCTTAGTTTAATTGTGTTAGTGATACAGTTATCTGTTTTGTTCTATGTCTATTCATCTGTTTATTATGTGGGACCCCCTCGAAAACGAGACGACACATCTCAAGGGGTTTTTCCTAATAAAGAAATTTTAACATGTGTCCCTTGCGGAATGGTACCGGAAGAACGAGTGTTTTTACAGCAAGAAACTGAAATCGTACAAGGACACGGAAAAAAAGAAGCGGCTGATGGAGGAAAAGGCTGCAAGTTTGGACCCCCCATGTACTCCTAAATACCACAAATTTGACATAATAAATTTGCAATGTCCTGAAAATATTGTGTTCCTGGTAACAGGCTGAAAATAAATTAGGTAGGGTCGGCATGTTTGTTGCGACCCAAATAAGCTGTGGTCGGCCGTAACGGTGTTTTGATTATGTCAGTTTCAAGTGTCTAGATGTTTCAGCTTTGCTGAGGCTGCAAATAGTATTGGAACAGTAATGTCAAATGTTTTGATTGTGAGAGTGTGGATGATGGCTCTTAACTGTATATTTCTCATTCTGCATGTCTGCTGAGTTTAAGTTGAAAAATCAAAAGATATAAAATGTCTGTTTTCTTGGTATGTTTTTTGCAGGGAAATCATTTGTACAAGTCTTGTTAGAAATAAATTTCTTTTTTTGACTTTTTATTTTCCAGACCAGCAGCTCAAGACTTTCTTTGACAGTATGCAGACCAGATACGACAAGAAAACCAGACTGAGGTCAGGCCGGAGGGCTGAGGAACTGACTGAGAGGGACCAGCTGATTTTCAACACGTTCCAATTCCTGGACACCCACATCAAGAGATGCCCTCGCCACCAGTCTACCAAGGGGTGTTGAATAATTAAACACTGAAACTAATAACAAGATGTAATAAGTTAACAATTTCCCACAACAACAAACACGTTTCAACTGTAAAATAGCAACTTTTATTTGCAAATCATACATTATTTACAAGGCTTTCACTTTTAAAGAATGGCAAAAGTTTTAATGATTTAAAGAATTTCAGTCTTTGTTATTTCATGAATTTTCTGTTTGGATCATCTTAACAACTTGAGTGCAACTTCAGTAGCTTACTTCAGGACATGACCAGACAACCTGCAACATTCAAGCAAACAAACACATTTAAAGGAAAAGTCCACCGTATTTTCATAATGAAATATGTTTTTCTATGAAATGAGACGAGATGATACGTACCTCTCCGAGCTTTGAGCGATCACCCAGTCAGCCAGACGGGCTGCCACTCCTGTTAGCATTTGTAGCTAGACTCATTTGTGGTCAACGGTATTTTTCGGGGCTGTAGTTAGATGCGACCAAAGTCTTCCACGTTTTCCCTGTTTACATAGGTTTATATGACCAGTGACATGAGTTCGGGTTCGGGGACGCAAATCCAAAAGTGGCTTTTTCTATGCTGTGGGAAGTGCGTACTATAATGACAGACGTAGTAACACCTTCTGCACGCTTCGACAGCGCATTGATACCTTCACTTCTGATTTCTTTTCTCTCCCACGACCCCCCCCTACTTCCGTAAATACAACCAACGTGACTGCACTGCACTACTTGGTACACAGTCAGGAAGCAAGAGCTTGCAGAAAATTATAAGTAAGGGATAATTAACGAGAAGGTGTGCATTCCACGGTTGTAATGCACGACGCGGAGTTCGTGTCGGGTGGTTGCCTCCGCAAAGAGCATTTAAACCGTGGAATGCTCACCTTCGAGTGGATTATCCCGCTTATACCATGGTCATTTGCCAGCAATATCAAATCGCAGCATTAATCTGAAACAGATTATGCATAACCCAACATTATGCACGATTATGCGGACTGTAGCTTACTTGCTACCCACAATTACAATGAACTTATGACGGTTTCCGCAGTCAGCGAGCTGAAAACAGTCTGCTGGCATAGCACGTAGCTAGCGAACTGTCAGCAGTCGCTGATACATGAAGTGGACACGTTAGCTTCATTTGTAACCACACTCAATTACAATCTTTTAATGGATAAAGCCTGACTTTTTCGCTGCTATAATATTTACGGTCGATATCGCTTGAGTACGAGTCAGCGAGGTGAAATCAGTCTGCTGGCATAGCAGGTAGCTAGCGAACTGTCAGCAGTTGCTGATATATGAAGTGGACACGTTAGCTTCATTTGTAACCGCACACAGTTACTAATGGATAAAGCCTGATTACTTCGCTGCTACAATATTTACGGTCATTATCGCTTGAGTACCCATTGTTAACCGCCCCGCAGGACGCACTTATATGACGCCGCTAAATTTAGTGGAAATAAATGAGCTGCTAGGTTTCTGTTGTACCCAGTCAAATATCAGCTCTAACATTGCTATGGTTACAAGTTGGGTAGTGGATGAATTTCGAATGGTGAAACGACCGTAGTCGAACTACCTGTGCGGTTCCACGGTTTTAATGCATACCTGCCAGCCGCCAGCCAATTAGAAAAAATTAGAAAAAGGTATTCACCCAGACCATGGTATAAAAGAAAATAATCAAGTGTGCAACTATGGAACATTTTCAAATGGAGGACATAGATGCCGACGACTGGCTTGTGGCGGAGCCGGAGCCATATCTATTTGAACCGGAATATACCGAGGAGGAGCTAGCCGAAATGGACCGTGAGAGATGAATCGTATGTGAAGAAGTGAAGTGAAGGTTCGCAAGCTACGTGCTTTGCCAGCTGACTGATTTCACCTCGCTGACTCGTACTCAAGCGATAACGACCATAAATATAATAGCAGCGAAAAAAATCAGGCTTTATCCATTAAAAGATTGTAATTGAGTACGCTTACAAATGAAGCTAACGTGTCCACTTCATGTATCAGCGACTGCTGACAGTTCACTAGCTACGTGCTATGCCAGCAGACTGATTTCAGCTCGCTGACTGCAGAAACCGTCATAAGTTCATTGTAATTGTGGGTAGCAAGTAAGCTACAGTCCGCATAATCGTGCATAATGTTGGGTTATGCATAATCTGTTTCAGATTAACGCTGCGATTTGATATTGCTGGCAAATGACCATGGTATAAGCGGGATAATCCACTCGAAGGTGAGCATTCCACGGTTTTAATACTCTTCGCGGAGGCAACCACCCGACGCGAACTCCGCGTCGTGCATTAAAATCGTGGAATGCACACCTTCTCGTTAATTATCCCTTACTTCTAATTTTCTGCAAGGTCTGGCTTCCTGACTGTGTACCAAGTAGTGCAGTGCAGTCACGTTGGTTGTATTTACGGAAGTAGGGGGGGGTCGTGGGAGAGAAAAGAAATCAGAAGTGAAGGTTTCAATGCGCTGTCGAAGCGCGCAGAAGGTGTTACTACGTCTGTCATTATAGTACGCACTTCCACAGCATAGAAAAAGCCACTTTAGGATTTGTGTCCCCGAACCCGAACTCATGTCACTGGTCATATAAACCTATGTAAACAGGAAAAACGTGGAAGACTTTGGTCGCATCTAACTACAGCCCCGAAAAATACCGTTGACCACAATGAGTCTAGCTACAAATGCTAACAGGAGTGGCAACCCGTCTAGCTGACTGGGTGATCGCTCAAAGCTCGGAGAGGTACGTATCATCTCGTCTCATTTCATAGAAAAACATATTTCATTATGAAAATACGGTGGACTGTTCCTTTAAAGTACTTGTTGTTTAATGTCTATTATTGTTTCATATTTTTCATTTTACTGAAATGGCTGCCAAAAAAGCAACAACTACGCAACCATCACAGTCAACAGCTGATCGTGCGCCAATGATTGAGATAGATGACGACATGACAGGGGTTCCGTCAGAGTTTGAGGACAAGGCTGACCAAGGAGAGACCGTGGGCAAGGACAAGGGCAAGGGCAGTGTGCCCCCGGCATCTGAGCAGGAGACCAAGGCATTGATGGCCATGGTAAATATAACTGGGTGTCTTTACCAATATTACCAAATCAGTCATTTTTTAGCTTTGTCGTAAAATGAAATAAAATCTTAATCTTAATTATTCTCATCAGAAAATTTTTACTCTGGTAAATGTCACAAATTTAAAATACAAATAAATATATTGCTCTTCATAACACCTTTACCACAAGATTTCTGACATGATGATTATCATTATTGCTTAAGGTAAAACAGATTCGCACTGTTTGTGTCTTGACATGTAAATATGACAACCAATGCTAAAATAATATTAAGAGGTGAAATCAATTTTGCGTTGCAGCTTCTTGAGAGGGCAGACAAAGCAGCAGAGGAGATCAGGGCACTGGTCACTCCCAAGTCCGCACGTGATGGGATAGTACACCAGTTTGTCGGCTACCTCCCATCATCTGTCATCTGTGGGTCAGCAGTCTTCAACCCTCCAGCTTCCAGCCACCCCAGCCCCAGACATGTACCAGCAACAGCAACAACAGAGCGGGTATGCCATGCCCCCACCAAGTACCCTAACAAGCACCTACACCACCCTGCAGCCCATTGTCCTGACCCCTTCGCCCTCTGCGTACACAGCACCAACACATGGTTATGGTCAGCAGGAGCCGTCCAGCTTCAGCACTGACATGTCCAGCTTCATGTCCAGCCCCTCCACAAGCCAGCACCCCAGCACCGGACAGTTTGGTCAAGCGATAACGCACTACAACTCTCCAGTCTGCAGTCCTGGGTACCAAAGTTCTTTTTACAACCCCCCACTGTCTACATCATTATTCTCGAGTGTCAACTGGCAAGGACACCCCCGAACCCAGCCCAGCTTGTGATGTACTGAGCTTGTCCTCCACACTTTATTATTTCAACAAGTGATAATATAAATTTGGACACTTGAAGAATTTGGTCAGTTTGAACACTTGACAGTGCCATGTTGTGCTAAATGGAACAGTGTGGATCTGGCCAAATGTGTATATGTATATATGTAAATATGTTAAATTAAAATTTATTGTGTTTTGTTTTTCAACGAATAAGTTTAAAAGGCAGGGAACCTTTCAACTCTTTTTTTTGTTCTTGCAGGATGAGTCTGATGGTGATACTGACTGTGATGTTTCCAAGAAGGGTGCTGAATGGAACTTTGCATTGACATTTAAAAAAATATTTATTTTGCTATTCAATGTTACTCAAATAAACTTTCTTAAATTTACTTAAAATCTTGTGTCTTTAATGCTTTGCCAATTGCCAGGGGGACTTTGGGCCCCAAATCATGTCTGTTTTAATACCATATGCATCTCTTCCAAAAAAAATTTTTACATAATTTTAAAATATTTGGTACTTTACCTTATATCATACTGTTCAGCCACGAAACCTTGCCAACTGGGGAGTTGTGGTAATCACGAAGGTAGTTACACTGGACACCTTGGCAGGTGTGTTCATCTTCCCGCAAGGAACCAGGGATTAATTCATGGGTTGTGGGATCTTCCCTGTCCACTGCCTGGCTAGCTTAACTGGGATACCGAATGAGTAGCAGATTGTGCATCAGGCATCAAGCCAATACAATGGACTGTGCTCTATCTGGGTGCTGTTGCATTGTAGTCAGCATGCAGCAGAACCTGAAGTAAAAAAAATGTACAAATTATGAATAAATTTTAACCAAACAGGCAGATTTTGTAGTTATCCCCTGAAAGAAAATGTTTCTCTGCAACATTTGACATAGAATTGGTGTATTAATCTGGGAAAATGGATTATTTACACAATACTTAATCTAAGACTGTTATGCCAGTGAAAATCAGTCACACACACAATCAATTGCTCATGCAGTTGACAGAGTAAAAACATGAATACCTGTGCACCAGGATGCCAAATTAATTCTCAACCACTCGACGTGCCCTAGATAGCCTATAGTTAAAGATGCACTCTGCGTTGGTCATACACTGGTGGGGATTGGGTTTCATCAACCATGTGCGCAGTCCAAAGGCGTCATCTCCCACAATGACATAAGGCATTGGCTGGTCATTGTATGGAAGTGGTTCTGGATCAGGAAGGCCTGCAGTGCCTGCTGCCAGAGCTTGGTTAATGCCACAATCTTTGAATGCCCCCATCTGAGCAGCTGCCATTTGCACCAATGTCTATGTACAAGAACTTGCTGTTGGCATCAACAAGGGCTAACAGCACTATAGAGTGAAAGCCCTTGTAGTTGTAGTACAATGATACCCCATTGGATGGACACCAGATGGCAATGTGTTTGCCATCCAAAGCCCCGATGGTGTTGTAAAAGTTCCACCGGTTTGAAAACTTCTAGGCGACCTCTTTCCATACCTCTGGGGTTCTTGGGCATGGTAGGACCTCATTGAGAAACTCATTACCTATAGCCTTGCAGGTCTTCGGCACAATCTTGCTAATGGTATTGCGAGCGATTCTGAAACCAAACAGAAGGCTCTTGTAGGAATCCCCAGTTGCCATGTAATGCAGTGTTATGGTAATTTGTATGCCCGGCTCCAAGGCCTTCCACATAAAAGTATCTTCCCTCTCCAGACAGGGTCCCAGACATTGCACCAGCTCATGCAAGAGCTCTGGAGTAACACGCAGAAAGTTCTTGTAGCCCCTGACATCTTCTTAATGCAATTCAGCCAATAGCTTCTCATACTGTTCATATTCAGGCCTACGTAACAGCCAAGCTTTCACCCACACTGTCCTTTTCGTTGGTAATTATGCTGCCTTTTCCGCCGCCTTGCACATATCATCAGGACCACAGCAGCCAGCAGAAGGCTTTCTTCCTCCTCGGTGGCAGCTGCTTGCAGTGCCTCTTTGTTGTTGAAATGATGCTGAGAAAAGCCATGCCACAGCCTATATAGAGCGCATTCCCGTGCGACTGATGAAATTGTGGTGGAGTCATACAAAAGTTGTGAGGAGTCGTAAAGTTATCGTGGATGCTAAGAAGTAATAAACATTGGGGGAAATAATAGAAATTAGTGACACATCTTCATTCATCTTGTCACTGTCTTGTCAAGTTGTTACAGAGTGTATTGATGTCGTGGTTGCTCGTACCGATATCGTTATTTTTCCGTGTCAAATCGTTCCAGTATCGTACCAGTGTCGTGGCACATTATACTGGAGGCCTACTAGCGTCATACATATTGTAACACAATCGTGGTTGTGACAGAATTTTGTGCTTTTTCAGACAGAAGGATCGCGACTCACGGCGATAATAGGTCTTGGTACATCGGCATGAATCGGCTTTAAAATTCGTGAAGGTGGGACCGGGGCTTTACAGTGTCTGCATTAAAGCCCTCCAATCACTGAAATCAAATTAAGGAAATATTCATATCACCTTTTTTGTTTGTTTTTGAGAAACAGCACGCATACAACTGGCTGTTGTTCTTATTGTGCAGTCACTTTTTTCTGAGTCTCTGTAATCACCTCTCTCAAATACTTGAGTTTCAAAACCTCACGTGTGAGGCTCTTAACGGAATCATCTGGTATGTAATTTAACAGTAAAACCTGCTTATATCAGTTTTTATGTCTGTGGTCTTCCATATGTCTAAAGTCAGTTTCAAAATCACCAAATGTGCTTAAGGCATAATGTTAGATCAAGTCACTCACCATAGATAGCCACCACAGAAGAGTTCAATGCTGATAAAGGCAAAGACTAAATCAAGTACCTTTCACAAATTATGTTTCTACGGGCGATGAAACATCTGCTGATCCCTATATAAATTCCCTCAAATTTTGAATAAAATGTATAACTGTCTACGCTGTTTCCCCCTCTTCCTTCTGTGGCCAAGCACCAGAGCCCCATGCCGTTTGTCTCTGTAAGATCTCAGAAAGTTTGCTGAGATCACTGCACTCACTGTTGACATTATGGCAGGGGAGGTGGGGCTGGAAATGCTGAAAGAACATAGAAATCTGTTTAATTCATGCCTCATACAGAACTGTCTAAAGCACAGTTTTCTAATATTTCTCCATATATGTGTAATTAAGGTGCATTTTTATTATGCAACCGGGCTAAAACAAGCACTCTTACTGGGTAATCAAAGTGATGTTTCCCAGTTAGCAGCACTGTCAGACTGAACGCAAGAGAGAGCGAGCAACAAAGGTAAAGGTCGCTGTTTATGCGTCATCTTACACACCGTGATGCAGATTGTATTTTGAAGGAAAAGAAAACCCTTTTTTCAGCTGTGAGCCATAAAGGGTTACATGCACTTCTCATTTGATAAGTTTTTTTTTTGTTGCAATTTTTACGTACCGAATAATCGAATCTCAAACCTCTGAAATACGACTGATTGGCTCAAGTTTATGAATCCCGCCATTCCTACATTTTAGGCAATCCAAAAATACTTTGTGTGGCAGTGTCCCGGATGTTTTGACACGCTTGGACACCAAGGAATCAGCTGATCTATATTAAGTGTATACAAATTAGTATTGATAATTGATTGATTCATGTATTTCTCGTATTTCTTTGCATTCTTAAATCCCATTCTGTTTTTGCTCTCTGTTCACTCCCCCACCAACCTTTCCTGTTCTGTTCTGTTTTGTAATTAACACACTCAGAGATGAGCGCTCTAGCCATCAACCCCGCCCAGCCCTGCCATACTTAGTCCTGGTCTGCTCAGCGCCGGCCACTCCCATCCTGCCCTGCCCAGTCTCGCCCTGTCTGATGCTGCATTCATGTGCGATCGGGAAGACGATACTTTCCATTTGTGAATTCGAAATTACGAGTGCGTTGTGTTCAAGTGCTTGTGTTGTTGGAGCAAAATTAAAAATGGCGGACACATTATTTACCATTGGCGATGAATCCTTGCTCGCTCTCCGCCATGTTGAAAAGGTAAAAGGTTATTTCATCTCGGCAACTCGTGTATCAAAATTTTCTTCGAGTTGCCCAGTGGAAAATACCACATGGGGAGGGTGTTCATGTGAACTTTTCACGTCGGCTTTTGGTATTTACCATAATTCCCATAGCACATGAATGCAGCATCAGTCCCATGTTGGCTGTTCCTGTTCTATCTTGCCCTGCCCAGTTCCAGCTGCATCTACATATTTGGCCCTACGGTCCTTCCTTCCTCCTGCCATCTGGGTTTGTGCAGGGGTCCCCAGGTGGCACCCCTTAGGAGAGGGTTACTGTCAGTGTTTTACATCTTTGCTTATTGTTCACCTCCGCCCCAACTTTACTGGCGGAGCTATTTTTTCGCCCGTTTGTTTGTCTGTTTGTATGTTTGTGAACAACATAACTCAATAAGTAATGCACAGATTTGTCTGAAATTTTGTGGATGGATTGCTGCGACATGAAGAATGTACCCTATTGATTTTCATCGCCATCACTGAAATAATATGGCCGCCACTGCTGCCATGTTGAAATCCTATCACACGCAAAAACTCAACTTTGCTCCCACTTCTGCACATTTGTATTGTGCTGCCATGGCAGAGGTTCGCATTCTATGAGTTCCTCTAGTTTTTCTTATGATTTCTGGTATTCTCCCTTCTCTAGCGAGACACCAGAAAACCAGGCACATACAAGGCGGGAGGCAGGGTCAAAACCAGCCTTCAGGGCGGGATTATTATTTAAGCTTTTCTTAATATAAAAAAATGTGTGTTAATAGCATGCAGAGTAATGCCACTCAAAATCCAGTTTTCAACAACAACAAAAAAAAAGAAATGGCAAAGTCTTCTATTCGGGAGGCAGGTGGCATCGCTTTATGGCTTTGGATAAGAAACTGTTTTTCAAGACTTGCTTCGAGTGTCACCATTTTGATGAGGCTCGGTGGGTCTCTGCCCCAAATGCCTAGTCTCTCCACCATCGAAATATTAAAGGAGAAAAAAACAGATACACGATGCATGTTTTGTTGACAGCTTTACGTGTGCATTTCTCGCCGGCCCCCTTGCAACTGCCCGGCTCTCTCTTTTGAGCTCAGGTCGGCTCTGATTCCAGTGAGCCGCAGCTGTAGCTCCTCTTTCTCCAGGCCTGCTAAGGGTTACGACTCGCAGCTGGTGCGAACTGTCCAGGGTCCTGTGAGTCTTAGGAGTGCTGGGTGGGTGGCGGCTCTCTGGCCGCTGTCCTCGCTCAGCACTGAGAGAGAGGGGGAGGAGAATCCGCTGTTGCGGGCCTGCTGACGTGGTTGAGGGGTGCGGCCACAGCCTGGCTTGTCACCCTTTGCATTCTTATATCCCACTCTGGTTTTGCTGTGCACTCATTGCTGCACTAGCCCTTACTATTCTGTCTGGTAATTAGCACACCTAATCCCCTCATTTATGGCCTCATCTACTGCTCTCACACCTGAATTCACTTCCTGGTTTGCTTTGCTTTTCCCTATATGTACTCCATGCTTCCTTTCTCTCTCTGCGTGTTGTTCTTTTCAGTTCCCTGGTGTCTCCATACAGGAATGCTTCTTTCCCCCAGTGTTGTTTCTTTCCATCAGTTTACACCCTTTCTGAGAAGTCTATAAACTTCAGTTCCCATTGCCAGTTTATCTGCATTTGGGTCTTTATTTTGCTGTCACCTGACAGACACACACCTGTGCATCGTATTTTCCCATTTCTTTTGGTCTCTTAAAAGGGGCTCAAGAAAAACCACACATGCTGTGTTTTCATCCCTCCATCGCTGCCCAAATTGTGCTTTAACTACCCTAAAATGAGAGCATTCACTCTGACCTTGTGCTCATGATGTAATTTCCGCTCAAATATGCTGTGTGGTAAACAGCTAAACCAACTTTATAGATGTCCAAATATTCATGGACAGTACTGTATATGACTATTTCTGGGTTTGCTCATTGATGTTGAAAAAAACGGAACTGGAAATGATAGTGAATGATTAATTAAGACTCGGCATGATATCATGTCTTTGTTCTCCCTCAACTATTTGGCAAAATTCACAATGAGCTGAGGAGTCATGATAGAAGTTTTGCACAATGGAAATAAGAAAACTTAGTTTACTGACTCAAGTGGACATCTAACTTTAGGTGACGTGTTTTGTTTATTCTATTTTTGTAATTATAGATGACAACATCCCAATCAATTCATTCTTGCCTCACAGCCAACTGAGAATAGGTCACTGTTTGTTCTATCTTTTGAATGTATTAGATGTTTATACTTTGGCTAATGATGGCATATTAAATATAATCTGTTATCTACTGCCACGTCTCATTCAAGCACAAGCCATAGCACATAAAGCTCCAAATTTGGCACTTGAAAATAACATTAAACAGTTATCCATTGCTACTAAAGGAAATTCCATTGATCCCAAAATTCTGTTTGACCCTCCAAATCAAAGGATCGTGTTGCTCTCACAAGATGTTTTGTAGTGGCAACAAAGAAAACAAACTGTATTAGAGGGAAAGACAAAGATGGGGGATGCAGAGGAAGCGATTGGATTTTATGGGCTGCTAAAATAGGGCTTTTAATATCGCTGGCTGAACACAATTAAATGGCTGCAACACAGTAACTGTTTCTTTGAATTTTTGCCAAGTAAAAAGGTTTTGTCAAGTGATGTGAACTAAGGGCACTCATAAATGAGAGCCCTCTCACAACTGTTCTTCCCCCCATCAGATATAATGGCAGCACTGTCTCCCCACATCTCCTTTCAAAATGTCAGTATTACTACCCCATCTATAACTCTGGTGGATCAGGAAATGCACTGACTTATAGGGGACAAAACACAGCTCATGTTTTGTTGTTGGACCAAGTAGTGCTGTTAGTCCTTGGATTTCTAACAGGCCAAGGTAATGCAACAAAATAAATGAAAAAATGGCAGCATGGTTAGCAACTTTGCTGCAAACAGGAAACACCTGGACCAATGTTGGGAGTGAAATATATTTAGCTGTAATTCTCAAAACCCCAAATAAACTAAGGAGAAGCCCTCATTTTTGGCTAATTTGTTGCTTTGTCGTGCCAGGGAACACATCAATTAGCAAATTTGCTGGAGTGGCCATGACTCATTAGAGCTGCCTCTCAGCAAACAGCTAAATGAGGTAATCACTGTATTTCCATCATTGCTCGTGCATCCCTGTCCCTCAGAAAGCATGGCAGATGAGCACTCTGATGGAAGGCTCTTTATTCTGTTTCTATAGGCTGTTAGCACCATGCACAGCAAAAAAAAAAAAAACCTCAAGAGGAGTGTTCTAGCTGCACAAAATTTTAAACTTGACTTTTTGTTCATAAATTATATTTTTCCAAATAAGGTGAAATAGAGATTACATATTCATTACATAACCAAATTCTATGTTGGTTATACTTCAAATAATGAAAAAAATTAACACAATTTTAATATTTATTATGATAGTAATACCAAATAGAATAAGGAGATAAAGATCTGCACCTTGGATAGTCACAAATCCAAGTGAAATTACCAAGAATTCTTTGGAGATGCCCACCCATCCATGATGTGCATGGATGTCATTTTTCAAAAGTAACAGAATAGATGGGCAAAGCCAAGAATGCCGAGCATCACTGAATGTGATACCCTCCCCCTTTACCACATTCGGTCACAAACAAACTTGATTTTGTTTACCTATCCAGTCAATCACAAACCTAATTTAAATAACACTGAGTTTTTAACCCCTCTGCGGCGTCCGTAAATTTAGTTGCTAAATAATTCCGTAATTAAATTGCCGAGCGTCATGCTTCACTGGAATAATTTTCCACAGTATTCGCGACGCAAATACTGACTTATAAAGCCTTACATAGGCTCAGGCACAACAGGAAAAAATGGCAATATTGGTATTCTGCATTAAGGGGTTAAATAGAAAAGTTTGCTCAGACCAACATACTGTAGGTGCAGCAGCTTAAAAAGGGCATTTAAATGGCCATCACATTTAATTAATAACTAATAAAATTAATTATTTAGTTAATAATTATTTAGTTGGGGAAACTGCCTTTAAGATACGTAAAATAGTGAGGATGGATTATTCAGACGTTTCGTCCTAATAATCCTTCCCGCAAGATAACCATTTGATTCAGCAGGAAACCTGCAAATTTAGTAACCAATCCCATAAAATTACTAAAATAATTAATAATTAAAATAACCAATATCAATGAATGAAGAAATCAATTTAATTAATAATCTGAAGGAATTTTGGAGTCCTACATAGGCTATTTTGACTCAGACTCTCATGTGTTACAGCACCAAACAGACACCAGGTTTAATAAATGAATGTATTCAACAAACAAATACAGAATATACATGGGCTAATCTACGGAAGGACTATATACAAACTAGAGAGAGTAACAATGGTGTGTGTGTACCTGCAAGTGTACATGTGTGCTGCTGGCGCGCGTGCAGGACATGCATGCCATAGCTGATATTGATATTCACAACTGGTCTCTCTCCCCCTCTCTCACTCTCCAGCTACATTTCAATCGTACGCACTATATGGTGAGTGGAGGGTGAGTGTCGTGAATACGGTCCTAAGCCTCACTAAGACTTCCCTTTTATACACTTGATGCCAGTTGTGTTGTGATTTACGAAATGAACCAAGTGCGACAACCAGTAGAATGCAAAAAGGAGGCTTTATTTCTGAAGGGGGAAACCCCCCCAACAGAGCTGGCAACGGTACAAAGTCCACAATCCAAAAACAGTATCCAATGGGCGTAATCCAGAATCGTAACCAGGGCACCAATGACAAAGTTCGTGGTCAGACAAAAAGGGTTCGGTACACAGGCGTAGGTTTGGAGGAGAAACAAACTCATAAGCCAAAGACAGTCCGAATCCAAAACCAGGGCAGTAATCACAAAATCAAGGTCGGGCAGAAAAAGGTCAAAACTCACAGATGCAACAATATCCAAAAAGGGCAAACCAAAATCAATAGTCGAGCAATCCAGTCAGAAAGATAAACACTGAGCAATCAAGGCGAGAAACGTGGCACGAGAAAACTAGGGAGAACGATCTGACAAGAGTGTGAAGCAAACAGACATCTTATATACACATCCGGGGTAAACACATGACCAGGGAGAACAGGTGCAATCAATGGTAACAATGATTAGGGAGAGACACATGAGGGATAAACTAATTACATGAATTTGGCTGTAGCCAAAACGCAGACAGGGATCACAAGACAAACCTAAGTACAAAACAACAGCTCCGGTTAAGGAGTACTAAAGTGCCAAGATAAAAGAAAAGGAAAGCACAGAGTATAAGTGGAAATCCACAGAAACTTGCAGCAGAGATAATTAGGGATAGGCAAGGAGGCGGAGACTAGAATAGGGCGACAGCTGAGAGATCATTAGTCAATTAGTAAGTGCAGCTATACAATCCCAAGTGCTTGTTAGTAAGTTAGTCCAAATATACAAGGTTAGTGTGGATTAGTATTGAGCAAAAACAATAAACTGTTGGTATGTGTTAGTAAGACAGAAAAAGAGACAGGAAGGAAGAACACGAGATAATGAAAGAAGATTGAAACCCAGAAACCAATAAATCACCCGAATGAGTGGCACACCAGACAAGGGACCGTGAGCAAAGATACACACGACAAGACAGGGGAGACAAAGTGCAAAGCATGGAAATGAAAACATGGCATGGAAACTAAATGATCTAAACATGAAAAATAATAAACAGGAAATCTAAATTACCAACACACAAAACACAATCCTAAGAATAGTCAGACAGAGCAGTGGTCACTAAACACAGAAATACTAAACATGGCTAGGCCAGGCACAGAACTTAACATGACAGCAGAATCCAGAATCCCAACAAGTTGACTTAATTACATGCTACATGTTCTTTCAGCTGATTTTCTTATATATTAATTTCCTTTAAAGCCCTTTTTTTGCCTGTGTGCCAACTTTTTTGAGACCTGTTGCAGCCATTAAATTTGAAATAAGCTTATTTTGCGGATAAAGATGTAAAATGTCTGATAACATTTCAAATGTTGAAACAATGTTTTATTTTGATTTTATTCACAATTTACACTTCGTCTCAACTATTTCGGAATTGGGGTTGTACTACGAAAGCCACTTGGGGAGACCAGATTTCACTCGACACGACATGGAAACTAAGCTTTTCAAAATCTTGTCATAACTAGGGAAAACTCAGTACCTGGAATAAAGGGTACATGTAAATGTGGTCAATGGCTAATCCTGCCATTCCGGACTGGCAGTTTATCTTTTGATGGAGATACACACTATTTAAAGCCATAATAATCGCAACACAAATGCCCAAGGTTTTTCATGTTCGTGCCCCCTCTGAACTAAAAACAACACAAGAAAAAAAAAAAAAGAACATAAAAAAATGACAAACAAAACAAAAAAAATTGAATTAACCCCTTACCACTCTGGTAACATTTTCTTAAAATTCCCATAAAGGACGTACTCATGGTTAAATGAAATCTTTTCTTGTTTTTAACTTCCCTGATGGGCTCGTATATGGGCCGTCGGAGTATTAAGGGGTTAAAAATCACTATCCTGGTTTCATAAATCAGCACATCCCTCAGGAAATACTTCATGGCAGCACTTCCTGTTTTTAGAACTGCAGCAAATCTTTGTAAACATGTTTCTATGTGCACATTTAGACTTTTGTCCTTTGTTGCAAAGAATTTCCTTCAAGTTGCAGGGGACTCTCCTGCGCACCACCCACCTTTTGCCACTGTTTACTCAGAACTGGGCGATTCTAAGTCACATTTTCTTTTTCTGAGTCATTCCTTGGCCGACTGAGATGTATGCTTTGAAACACTGTGTCACTGGCCCACAGCCAGAGAAAAAACTTTCAACCCAGAAGCAGACTTATGACAATGGAAATGAGTTTTGAGTGATTTTATCGCGCAGAACCTTGAGGGAGGCAAAATCCAAACAAAAGAGTTCAGTAAATCCAACAAAATATGAATCCCCAACTGAATGACAACTTGAATGCTCCCAAAAATCCACACGTTTAAAAATGTACAGTCCAAGTTTTAACAAAAATCACGCAAAGTTATCCAAATCAGGAGGCAGAGATCAAAATCCAAGGTCATAAACAAGAGCAAGCATAAAATCATAGAGTAAGGCAGACAGTCAAGGCTTCAGCTAAATAACTCAGCAACAAAAGAATCTTAGAGTGGTGCTTAAATACTGCTGTTAACAGGTGGTAAATCAGAAGGTAGTGAGATAATTAGCAGTCATTTCCAAGAAGATCAGCTGTAGATGTCGCCAAGGAAAACCCAGAGTGGATCAGGGGCACAAATAAATGCTGGGCCACACGCTGGCCCTTATTTATCGAATGTGCGTGCACCAAAAGAATGGGTGTCCACCAAATCTCCCGCACGGATCGGCATTTATCAAAATTTTTTTAATAAAGATTTTTTTTGGGAATTTTTCCTTTATTTGACAGTTGTACAGTATAAAGACAGGAAAGTTGGGGAGAAGAATGGGGGAAGACATGCAGCAAATAGAATCGAACCCAGGTCGCTGCAGGAAGGGCACAGCCTTTATGGTACGCGTGCTTAGACAGACGAGCCACTGGGGCACCCCCGGCATTTATCAATCTGAATGTGAGAGAACTGTATGCAAAAATCTCACACCAGGTCTGACCAGGTGTACACAGATTTGCAACCAGCGAACAACATGCAGGAACGAGTGCAGCTGTCAAAATGAGTTATAAACCATATGCAGCGATGCGGTTGTTGCTCTTATTAGTGAAAGGAATAAATAGGCTAAATAGATAAATAAGCTAAATTAATAAATGAATGAAAGAGTAAATGAATGAATAAATAAATAAGAAGAAACATATCTTAAGAAATTAATCTATGTTATAATAGCCGAGTGTGTGCATGCGTGTCCAGCTAATCTAGATTCCCCCGGGTGCGTATCTGCAGCATAACGTGAGCAACGCTATTATAATATTGACATGCAGGGGGGATTCCCCCTTTGTCCTCTCCTGGGGATTCCCCCTGTATGTCCTCTCCTGGGGATTCCCCCTTTTGAACCCAAGCCAATTCATCCACAGGGGTCCCGAATCCCAAAAAACAGATGCTAGGCCGCAAGAGAAAGTAACGCGCAATCTTCAGCATAATGTGAGCGACGCTATTTTGCTCCGTCTTGCAGGGGATTTTGTCTTCCACTGAGCGCAAAATATCAATGCAGCGTATTCCCCTTAGTTACTAAGTTACATAGTTACTTAGTTTTAGTTACTAAAAAAACATTGGTCGCATGACAGCCACCTTAGTGTTTATGGAAACACCATAGCAACGTGATGACATCATAGAGGTGATGTAATCTTGCATGTGCCCCGCCATCTCCCCCCTTCCTGAGATTCGTCCGAAGTCGAAGCTTGTAAAAGCAAAAAGTAAAGAAAGAGTCAACACACCTGAAGTGAAGTTTTAAGTAAAAACATAACACATATGACATATTTCATACTTACCGCGTTCCAATTAATTAGCGTGGATTCCTCCATTATTAGCCCGTCAACATTTCTGAGAGAAAAGTGTGGCTGTTGGCAGGTGTACCTCTGCACAAACTGTAGGCGAACAGTTCAACCCAAAGCACACTTAGGACCGCCCCCTCATTTGAATAACATTTCCTTCTGCATTACATGCTGACAGCAAAAAATAAATAAATGAGAGCAGAACGCGTTTACCTTTTTATTGATAGGTAATATAATAATGATATAAATTTATTTTTGTATTTATTTCCACATTTATTTTTCTTTTCATTTTTACTTTTATTTATTTTCACTTTTATTGATTTATGAATATATATATTTTTTATTTTTGTTTTTATTTTTACTTTTATTTATTTTCACTTTCATTTATGTATATATTTTTCATTTTTGTTTTTATTTTCATATTTCATATTTATTTTTAATTTTGGCAGTTTTGGTCCTCCATATATGGAACAGCTTTTCATGGTTAGCTAAACCTAAAGCTGGTGCCGAACATAAGCGACGCTTTAAATCGGTAAATGCTGCTGTGTGTTCTTCGGTCCACTCAAGAACATCAGTTGACTTACTTTTGCCTTACAGCAGGATGTTTCAGATGAGTGATAATAGCAGCAAAATTGGGGATGAAGTTTCTTCAGTTTCGGAAATTTGCAATTCCTAGCACCCTCTGCAAAGAATTCAAAGTATGGGGCTGGAGTAGTTCGGCGATGCATTTCCGTCTATACGCGGTCAATGCTCGGCAGCCTGGAGTAATGGATCTCCCTCTGCGCGGCCTGTGCTTTTCCTTTATTTAGTTTGAATCCCACTTTGGCCAGAGGCTGCACTACTGTATCTGGTAGCAGAGAGTGCTCATCACGTGATTCTCCTGTCACTACCAGGAAACGTGGCTCCCACGTGACCCGCATCTAGCAGGTCCAACCAGTATTTAAAAAGCAAAACCCGCGGACCCGCAAGCAAATGAAAAAACCTGCAATTTGCGCATTGCAGGATTTACGCGTTATTTCTCCACCCACGTGTAATAATGTGTTATGAATCAACAAAATTAAATGCAGATAAATCTGGCAATGGTGTATCCCCCCGGCCCCCAATATTCATGGATTAACTGCTCAAGAAATTCCTGAATACCAAAAGGCACATCTACATATGATACCTAACCTACATGTGAAATTTCGTGAAGAAATATTGAACGGTTTTCATGTTATGCCCCGGACAAAAGAATGTTTACAGACGGGCGGACGGACGGACGGACGGACGGACGGACTGCGCAATAGCTATATCCCCCCACATTATATGCCGGGGGGATAAAAAATAAATGGAATCCCCCTGCTCAATGAAATGAAACGCTGTCGTAATGGACCAGCATTTCGGTACTTTAAACTTAGGAGGCATGGGAAGTCATCGACGTAATGGATGGCGTTACTCGTCTTGCAAAGCCGTTCTAATACATCAGCCACAGCTCTATGAAAAATGGCTGGACTATTGTGAAGGCCTGAGGCATACTTTCCCAGGTGTACTGAATTTGCTTTACCGTAAATGCCAACTTCCACTGGTCCTGACATTTGACTTTAAGCGAATAAAATCCATTTTTAATGTCCAAAACAGAGAACCAGCACGCGTTGGTTGGGATCTGAGACATGATCGTAGATGGATTTCTCACTATTGCTGTAGCTCTGGGCAAACCTTGATTCAAGCGCTGATCATCAATGCAAAGATGCCATTTCCTGTTTGGTTTAGGTACCGGTAGACACAGAGATTTAGCCAATGAACTGCATCACCGAACAATACCCCTCACTTCCAATTGTTTCACGATTTCATGCACAGCTGCTTCGGTACTGTTTTTGGGGGGGTGGTGGATCCACCTCAATGCCAAATTCAAATTCAATAAGACCACAGTCATGATCATGCATCACCCACACGTCATTATATTTATAGAAGAATTGTTGGAGAGGATCTGTTGAAATGGCCATAGAGTGATTTCCAGGCAGACACCATTTTGTACCTTTGCTAGCTATAATCTCGATTTGTTTTTCAAAACACATAATTACAAATCCGTGCTTTTGCATTATGTCCATTCCTAAAACAGTACCATTTCCACTGCTGGGAAAAATCACGGCGGTTCCTCTATCATGACGGCACCCAAATCTAATCAAACGGATCAAGTGCAAGTGGCTAGCATGAGAGTTTCGCCCATTCCTTGTATTTGTATGGTTTCTGTCATCAAAGGTTATAGTACGTCAGTACAAGAGCATGCAGCTCCAGTGTCGATTAAAAACTTTCACTAATTGGCCTATAAGATTAAGTTGGATTTTAATTCAATTTCCACTGGAGGCGATGCTTCTTACTGCAAGGGAGGCCATGCCCCCCTATTGCGAATCCCCAAAGTTATTCGCCAGTGCTGCAATTGCCGCTTGCAGCGCGATATGTGTCGCTTTTACTCACGGTTTTTACTTTTTATCCAACTGAGCCTTGCTCGTCAAATCTTGTAAAATGCTCAGCAAGGATTGCCGCAGAATGCAGGGGTCCCCAATCTTTCCCAGAAAGGGCCAGTGTGGGTGCAGGCTTTCATTGCAGCCAAGTTATTACACACCTGATGCTACTAATCAACCCCTGGACTATTTTCTAATAAGCTTAATTAGTAGCATCAGGTGTGTAGCTGCTTGGTTGCAATGAAAGCCTCCACCCACACCGGCCCTTTCTGGGAAAGAGTGGGGACCCCTGGTATATACCATGTATAAAATGTATTATATGAAACAGCGGCAGTATGTAAAGCATGAGCATACAACAGGGGTAGGGAATCTTCTCCAGAAAGAGCCATTATGGGTGCATTTTTCAGTGGAAAATTGTCTGAAAATATCTTTCCAGATATTTGGTATCAAAATGTCCGTCATGTTGTTGTGTAGCCATTAAAAATCGTCTGGTTTTTCAGAACAATCATTTATGGGTTTAAATATGGATATTAAGGCCTTGCCCCACAAAAATCTTGAAATCACTAAATACCGCACAGGCCAGCAGACAGTGCCATTTATAGGAGAGATTATCAGGAGAAATACACGAGACATACAGGGTAATATCGCGACACAGCCTAAATGTACGAGTCACATATATCGGGTGTAGGAAAAGTAATAGATCTAGTGCTGGTGACATGTATACATGTGAATCGCGATAAGTCTCGCATGAAACTGGTGTCAGTAAACAGCATTGTTAGTGAACGAGATTCGGAATGTCTAACATCCAGTTTTGAGGTTTACTGTCTCACACGCGTTTAAAATATGGCTCCTGGACAGTGTCATTTATGTTTTTGATTTTCCTGTGTATTGATAATACACTCAAAATATTATTTTGTTGAAATTTAAGAAAAACAAATTTGTTACGTCTTTGTGATAAATTAATTTGTCGATGCAACAAAATGCAATTTGTCATTCTAACAAAAATCTTAAAATAGATTTTGTCCTGTCATCTTAATAAAATAGATTTGTTACTTTTCCGCATGGCCCCAGCAAATTTTCTGCTGTCACTTTTCATTGGCGAGAATCGATCCCGTGCACCAATTTCAGTGTCGTCTGACTGTGAGGGATCTTGAAATGAGCAGGAACGCAACGGGAAGGTGAGTTTTAACCAATGGCATCTTTTCTCTGTATAATATATGTCATAGTTCCTTAAGTTTTAATATTTCGAGACATAACACCGACAACGTTATTCTATCTTTATTTTTGTGTCACAAGCTAGATATTTCTGCATGCAGATGATATTCCTATCCCACCATATTTTATCTTCCACAAACCAGGTCATTAAACGTGAGGAGACTGCCTCTGATGCCTGTTTTTGTTCCTTTAACAGCTGATTGATTTGTCAACAACTTATTGACATCGGTTAAAAACTCCCCTTACTGATCACCTCACAGTCTTGAATGACTACACACCCCTTGCTGCATAGCCTGTTGAAGGAAAGCTACTCGTCACTCCAAGGACATTCCTGTTACATTTAGGCACTGTATGATTAGGGAGGGTTGTTTTATACATTTAATACACCCTTCTTCTCTGTAGCCTATAACAGGGTAGTAACCAATCAACAAAATCGCGTACACTTAACTGCAGTAAATGCGCCTATTTTATCTAATTTAAACTATGTCAAATTTCTTTTAGATTCATTCAAAAAGGGAAAAAAGGACTGTGAATATTAAGTGTTTTCTTCCTTGTTCGCTGTGTTTAAGCTGTTGGTGTCTCCTCAATGACGCTTCTCCGAGTTATCGTCTCACCTCAGGAAATAAGGCGTGTGACCCTACTGGATGTTCCCTCGTCTGTCGATGAACTGTGTGTAGTACTGCGCAACACTCTGGGCCTCCAAGGGAACTTCATTTTACAATTTGAAGGTCCGGACTGTAGGAATGAGCTCTGTAATTTGACAGATATCAATGACCTAACCAATGGAACAAGCCACTCTGAAAGTTTTGTTCTCGTCCTCTGAAGTGGGTTCTGACTCTACATTAGACACCGCAAGCCTTGGTCCCCAGACTAGTTGTGATTCAGCTGAATGGCCTGATCCCTTTGGCATCCCAGCTTTTTCCCATGATGTTGAGTTTCAACTAGGGGCAGCAAATGATGCCTATGCCAAGGATGGAACTGCAATGGTCATCTCAAGGGGTGTGAAGCAGTAGCGGCTCTAGACCCGGGAATGGCGGGGCACAGACACGTCCCTTTATGACAATTAGTCCAGGGCAGTTTGCAATCATTTTCCTTTACTGACACGTGGTGTGAAGAGTGAAATACTGGACAGACTTGCTGATATCATATCCAAAATCACAGCCTATCCCAGCAAAGACCATTATGAAAGCGTAGCCACAGCTCTTGTTGCAAAGCACCCTTGTCTCAGGGAGCCTGGGTTAGGTAAAGGATGGTATTTCTGGGTGCTCAGCTTGAGATTCAAGATGGGCAATTACCGTCAGAGAAGGATGGCAGCTGGATGCCCTGAAATTCTTGAATATAAAAGAAAAAGGGGAGAGGGATGCTGCAAGCCGTCAAGAGGTCAAACAATAGCCATCTGGCAATAGCGGATCCCCCCGGCTGTGGGTTGTGCAACCTACAGGTTGTGTGGACAGACGGACGGACCGAAACCCCCAAAAGGCACAACTAGACCATAAGGAGAAGCCCCATACCCAATTTGGTGTTTGTAAGTGGTATAGTTTTCGAGTTCTGGCCCGGAAACGATTTTATTACAGACGGACGGACGGACCGACGGACACACTGATCGCTATATCCCCACACATTATATGCCGGGGGGATAAAAAGGGAGAGATCCACTATCTGCCAGAGCAGGACAGACTGGACATGGACAGACAGTTAAATCAGAGAAGGATTGTGAGACAATGCTTCTAGAAGTGCAGAAGAGAGATCTAGATTTACAACTCCTGGATGAACTGATGGCTGCAACATTCTCACAGGGAAGACAGGAGATCATCCGTGATGAGCCACTCATCTTATGGATAGATGGCCTGCACTGTTTTGTCAAAGACAGGTAATCCTTCGCCAACTCAGTACTGCATACAATTCCTGTATTTTGTTATGTGTAGTAAAAAACAGAAGTGGAAGTGAAGTCATTTACTCAAGTACTTTATTTAGTTACAATTTACTAGCTACAAATATACTCTTCCAAAAGAGAAACTATACAAATATTGAATTATTGATTACACTTTCTTTTCAATATGTTTTCCACATTTTTCAAAATAGTTTATGTATAATAAATTGATGCTAACAACAATGTATCTTTTTTTGGAAGAGTATAATAGGTACTTGTACTTCACTGGATTTTTTTTTTGTACAATTATTTACTTTTACTCATACTTTTATCATATCTCTAGAAATATTTGTCTGATTCACCTCAAATCAAGTGCAAATGAAAGGTCATGACCTGAGGATGTGTCCCACGATAGCATTATACCTGTTTGGTTCAAAATTTTGACACAAGGTAGAGCTTTGTCACGTAAAATTCACCATTTTTGCCATATCTTTGGAACCATTCGTCCAATTGACATGAAACTATGTGCAACTGCAAGGTCATGACCTCAGAACGTGTCACATTATGACGTCATACCTGTATGGTTCAATATTTTGCCACTAGGTGGCGCTTTGTGATGAAAAATTACCATTTTGGCCATATCTTCAGAGCCATTTGTCCAATTGACCTGAAATTAAGTTCAAATGAAAGTGTATTCAAGTTCTATTCAAGGATTGGGGAATTGGAGGATTGGGGGCGTTCGGGGATATACCCCAAGCCGTCGCCTCCGACGGCATAAGCCTAGTTTAATTAGTAGTTACTTTCTGATTGCAATTTGTCATACCCTTCCTGTCCAGTGAAACCATGTATCTCCAGATGTTTTTAATATGAATGCGGTTGTGATGCTAATCCAGAGACATCAGATATAATAGTAAAACACTGACAGGAGGGCGATATAACTACAACATGAATAATTTTACTTTTAGTGCCTTACATTTGCCGATTATGCTTGCGTACTTCACCCAAGTAATGTTTTAAATTTGAACTTTGACTTGCAGTGCAGTATTGGCACTTTTACTGAGGTGTCTGAATTCTTAATCCACAACAAGCATGTTCTCTTTCTTGCGGTGATATTTGTGATTTCTTTGTTCCTACCGTTACAGCGCTATGCTGCTGTATGCTATGCTACAGCTGCTCTGATTTTTTTCCCTCACTCAATTCCTTTTCGCTACTGTTTTGCTATGTCTGTTTCAGCTAAGTGCTGAGTTCCGCAGAATTGTCACTCCTGACTTGCTGGAATCATTCCTGGAAGGACTAGATACCATTGTGCCAAGTCTTTTGTGTAGTGTACAAAGCTGCTGTCTCATCGAGCAGAAAGTTGACCCTCAGTGGAGTTCTGGAGTGTCTTCAAAAAGAGGCATGTACGGCATACATTGAGAATACACCCTGAGAAAAACATTGCTAATAATGTTTACTAAAAGTTGGATTCTAGCTTAGGATTCACTGAAACTCTTGTCATATTTTTTACTGGAAGACACAAACCAAAATAGGAGAGCGGCTGCCCTACTTGGTCTTCTTCAATTTCTTTCAGAGGATTCCTCTGATATAATCAGGATGTGTGATGTGAGTCAGTATAAACACATTTTATATTACACTCACTTTTCTGTTGCTTTATCTGAGACATTGCCCTTGCCAAAGAAACGCTTATTTTTATAGAAATCGTGTAACCATTCTTCAACATGTTAGTCCCCATACTCACATGGACACACACACCCCAGCTGTATAGCATTATACAGAACACCAAACCTTACTGCTTGTCTGTATTGTCCTGTTAATGTCATATTTTTCTAGCATTGTGAAAAATAATCTTATTTATAGGTTTAAGTCTTAAAATTGTACGTTAAATTCTTTGGGGAAAAGTAACCACTGATAAATTAAAATTCATTACACACATTTAAGTGTCCTCATTTATTGGTAGGGATGAAAATTTCAGTCAGTTTCCTTAATTGATAGTTGGCTGCCTTAACAATCGATCATTGATTAGTCATTAAAAAATATCCAGAAAATGTTGGAAAGTTTTTCAGTAGAAAACTGCTTTAACCCCTGACATGATCTATGTTTAATGCAACATCAGAGTGAGCTTGATTTGTGGTTAAAAGAACCGATAAATGAACACCAAGTTACTTTAATGATAAACTAACACAAAATAATGACTTGATTTTGGCATTGGCACAACAAAATCCAGTCTGTTTTGAGGCTAATAATATCTAAAATGTAACAATAGCAATTTGTATATTGTTCTCTAGCATTTTTAACCCATTTAAACCGGGACAGCATGTGGGCATTTTAACCTTTAAAACCGGGGACGCTGTAACGCATTTCTACTCTTCAACCCGGGATAGCGGATACATCATTTTGTTGTTTTCATTACTTTTCCGACCATTTCCAGGCTCATAGCTGTTCTTTTACTGGCACTTTATTCTAGGGCAGATGCCATCGTAACACATCAAGACACTTTATTTTTTATATTTTTATGTTTATTTTTATTTTATTTGAACGGACACTTTATCATGCCTGTCTCTCAGTAGCAGAGCTACAGGGGGGGCAAAGGCATGTCCCTTTTAGTCCTGGCTGGATCTCAATCATTTTCCTTAATTGACGTCTTTTCCAATTATCGTAATTGGCAACTGAAGACACGGTTTCTCACTGTATGCGATCTAACAGCGATGAAATCATGGACTAAATTCAGTGCAGAACAATAATTTACTTATTAATTGGCCAATGCTTTGCATGATTGAACTGGTCTCTCGACTCTCGGTATTTCGTGGGTTGATTAAAAAAAAAAAAAACAGTGGCGCTCGGCAGTTAAGTAGCCTAGGTTATAACAAGCGTGTAGCTCAAGCCATTTGCGTGAGAGTCAACAGGTAGGCTATGCAATTTTGAAGAACGTAGATTTAAATACAGCAAATAAGCGTCCAGATGATTGTCGTCTTACCTAATTGGGGAGAAAAAGCAGCACCTGTTAAATGTGGAGCGCTCTCGGAGTGAACCTTTTGCTAATCATGAAGATGACTGAGAACAGGTCAGGATTTATAATTGCTTTAAACGCCTGTTTTGTGTGATCCAATTCTCTGTTCCCCCACTGGGCTGAATTTAACCCGCGATTTAATCGCTGTTAGATCGCATGTGGAGGGAAACTGTGTCTTCAGTTGCCAATTACAATAATTGGAAAAGACGTCAATAGAGGAAAATGATTGAGATGTAGCCAGGACTTAAAGGGACGTGTCTTAGCCCCCCCTGTAGCTCCGCCACTGCTGCCACCTGTTCCAGAGAAAGGAAAATTTTTTGTTATTCTCTAGTGCAGAGCTTATACTTTTATTTATTAGGCCTCTTTATTCCATTTGAGTGGTGCATGTTATGTAGATAGAGATTTGTTATTTATTTTATTGGTTTTATTATATTTATAGTTTGTTATAGTTTGTTCAGTGTTTTAAATATAGTGATGAAGATTTGCACAAATAAAAAACATAGTTATGAAAGCCACGGGTGTAAGCTCTCATGCCGACAGTCTTGATGGTAAATGCAATGTTTAATTTAATAATTAGACTTTTTCCATATAGTGTAATCCAGCGTTACTTTGTTAATTTTTTTGGTATTGGAGTGTAATTATGGTACCCTGCATCATTAGCCTATCCCCATGATCCCTCGATGTGACTTCACGTTTTTGCAGTATAGCCTACTTTTTAAAATATCTAAACATGCCCATTTGTTGTGTTTTCAAAAAATTCTATTTATATTAACTTTTCAAATGTATAGGCCTGTAAGACTAGGCCATCCAAAGTTCATTGTTGTTCATTTTGGAGGTTTTAGATCATTGCTGAAAAAAAAAATTGGGACATGAAGCAGCGTTTTTGCACTACCTTTCATAATATCTTTAAAATTTTTATTTTGCTTAAATAAATATTCATTGTTCATGTCAGACAATGCTCATTGTCTGCGTTCATCATTGTTCACTTTTCTTTATTCGGGTCCATTTGTGATCCATTCCATTAAACAAACAGGGCAGTTTACATGCCTCACCCTTGTTGCATTATTAGTGGGCCTGAGCTGAGTGCAGGCCGACTGCTCTTCCCAGTAGGGAGTGTAGTGGGCCTAGGCAAAGCCCAGGCCACTTTATTCTGTGCCTATATTTTTATTATTAGTGGGCCAGAGCTGAGTGCAGGCCCACTACTCTCCCCAGTAGGGAGTGTCGTGGGCCTGGGCTGGGAGTGTAGTGGGGCTCGGCGAAGCCCAGGCCAATTATATTATTCTGTGCCTATATTTTTATAATTTTTTCTTCCTTAAAAATTTCAGTTCACCACTAGTCTTACAGCTTTGAGAAAACCCAAACAATATATGTAGTAAATTGTGCGGCTCGATCAGGAAAGGTGTGGTATGTCTTTTCTTAGTGATATGACTTACGCATTTCCCACAATTCTCTAGCAACCAGGCATAACTCCATAGCAACTGCCTAGTTACGCACAAGCAATCACCCACACCATAGTAGCAACTACCAAGCAATGCCTTAGCAACTGTCAGGAATACCATAGCTACTGCCTGGCAATGCCCTAGCAACCACGAAAAGCACCATAGCAACAGCCTAGCTACACTCTTGCAAAAGCCTAGAACACCATGAAATATGTCTCGCAAAACCTTGCCAACCACCAGGAACAACATAGCAACTGCCCAGTAACACCTTAGAAACCACCAGAAAACCATAGCAACCGCCTAGCAATGCCTTAGTAACCACCCAAAACACCATACCAACTGCCTAGCAACCTCCTGGAACACCATCGCAACAGCCTAGCAATGCCCTAGCAACCACCCAGAACACTGTAGCAACCACCTAGCAACCACGCAAAACACCATAGCAACCGCCTAGCAACCACCTGGAACACCATAGCAACAGCCAAGCAAAGCCATCGCAACCACCCTGAACACCACAGCAACCACCTAGCAACCACCCACAACACCATAGCAACTGCCTAGCAACAATCTACCAACCACCCAGAACACCCTAGCAACCACCCAAAACACCGTAGCAACCGCCTAGCAACCACTTGGAACACCAAAGCAACAGCCTAGCAACCCCCTAGCAACCACCCAGAACACCATAACAACCGCCTTGCAACGCCCTAGCAACCACCTGGAACACTATAGCAACAGCCTAGGAACCACCCACAACACCATAGCAACTGCCTAGCAACAATCTACCAAGCACCCAGAACACCATAGCAACTGCCTAGCAACTCCCTAGCAACCACCCAAAACACCGTAGCAACTGCCTATCAACCACCTGAAACACCATAGCAACAGCCTAGCAACCCCTAGCAACCACCCAGAACACCATAGCAACTGCCTAGCAGCGCCCTAGCAACCACCCGGAACACCATAGCAACCACCTAGCATACCCTAGCAACCACCCGGAACACCTTAGCAACCACCTAGCTACCACCTGGAACACCATAGCAACCACTTAGGAATGCCCCAGCAACAACTCAGAACAACTTGGTAACCACCGAGCAATGCTTTATCATCCACCACTGTGAAAACTATGGGCAAACAGTTCTGTTCCAATATAAATACTATCAAAATGCTTAGGTTGTTCAATTACCAATAAACTGGGCATGGCCCAGCCGGTGGGGGAGGGGTTAATCAGAGTGAAGATGGGTGATTTTGCTTCTTTATATGCAAAACTTCAAAACTGTGAAATATGAACAAATTTGAAGATGGTGAGTTTTCACTACTGTGCAGCTCTTAAAAAAAGTGGCTCTTAAAATGACTTCTTTTTATGTGGGCTGTCTTTTAAGTAGCTACATTTTTTTTCTGCTGACCCCGTTCACATCAATACAAAGCCTTTCTCCCTTTGCAGGCATCCCCACAAATTTCTCCACACTGGTAGTGCACTGAGCGCTGTCTATTGCAACTAATACGCTAACTATGCATGAGTACCTCCATACAACCCCACTTCAAAAAACCTGAACTAGCCCTTTAATGTGAAACTAATGTCAGCCATTTTGTCGGTATGAGGTCATAAACTGTGTCAGGAGCACAAAATAACATTACAAAACATGTTTTTATGTCAATACATTTGTTTTTTTTTATGATTGTTGTGTCTATTTAACTCCGTTAGTGACAGTTATGATCAATAGTGCAATGAACTGGCATAGGTGATGCATGAATGTTTTATAAGCACATTAGAAATATGCGTCAAAACTAAATTTGATCACATATTGCTCAGTTGTTTTATTGAGATGCAGACAGTTCTTGAATGCAAAATATTTTGAAATCCTTTTTAATTTGCGGTTATGACACCATAAATAATGAATTTATCAATTATTTGACACATTAAGCAGTTTTTTGTCTCTTACGAACTCAATTTTTTTCTGCTTTTGACAAACAAATTACTTTGATCATCCATATTCTGATCTTCACTACATTACATCTCTTCAACACTTCAGGTATGCAATTGTTTAAAGCATATGTGGTAATGTTGACTAATTCTTGAATCAAAGAGTAATTGTTGTGACCTAATTATTGTTTGAAACATCGAAAATAACCCATACATTTATGTTCTTAGGAAACTTCATGTACAGTGATTAAAAATAAACTAATAAAAAGATTCTCAAAAGTGTTATTTCAGTGGTGGATGTGAATATTTGTGGTTTTACATGGGGTAACAGGTGATTTTATGTTGGAATGGCTCTTGGTGAGGGAGAGAGAGGGAGATGTTTAGTAAAACGTGTGTGTGTGTGTGCGACTGTGTGTGTTTATTTAGAGCCATCTATTGATTATTGATTATTCAAATATTAATCCTGACATTATGATGTGTATACGCAAGGACAATTTTACACTGTGGCTGATTTTAACTACTTTCTAAAAATTATAAGTAAGTATAAAAAATTTTTTTTTTCATACGTTAGTGTTTTTTTACGTCTAAAAAATGCAGCCAAAATATAGACAGAGACAAAATAGACAATTGAGTAGTCCCAGCAGCATCCCAGGGCACCCCTGTGTCCCCACCTGCAGAGGCCCGGCCCACTCTTACAATTTCTGCAGGAATTGTCTAGTTCATTGAGATAATTCTAAACAGATTTCTGTAGTTCAAACAACTTGCAATTTTATTTGAGAACGTCAATTATAACAGTCCAGGGATTAAAAAAAATGTCAGGTTTAAATCCGGCTCAGGCTCATAATTACAGTTAATGCGTCGAGCCGGGCTGGGCTCGGTCAACAAACGTGCACGGGCTCCGGTAGGGTCAGGCTGGATTTTCTGGGCCTGATCTAAGCTCTAATCTGGGATCTATGCAGACTAAGCAACTCAGGTTGTGTGCGGACAACATTGAGATATGAATTTTTGCAAAGTGTCTAGCTTGTAGTAGAGGCTTGATCTCTCCAAAATTCTGAATTCTGAATACTGAAATGGGAAAAAGTGCAAATGCATTCAGTTGAACTCAGTGTAGTCAGACAAGTGCAAGTAATGCTTCCTCTCTCTCCTGCCTGCTTCACTGATGACTGCGGTAATTGGGAAGGACAAAGCAACTAGAAGAACTGCATATAAATTATGCTGAAGGGCAGCAGCATAGTAATTCAATAAGTTCAGGTTCCATGTTTCGTTTTTATTGGATTGGAAATGTGGGCACTGCCGCTGGCAGTTTCAAACCTGCCACATCCTCTATCAGTTTAATGCACACCCGTGCTTCAAAACACATACAGCCAGTTACCTTTTCCCCTTCTGGGGCCAAGTGGCTGGAGTACTGTTGATAACCTAACAGTCCTCTGTGTAACTGCCGCCTTTGAGGCTGGTAGATAATAAACATGAGTTTGTGCTCAATATGTTGGCACTATTATGCTATTTGTGTGTGTGATACTAACTAACATGGTAAGATTTGTAAAAAAAAGGCCATAATTATTGTGACCCTAATTACTCTTCAGTGTAATGATATCGTTTTTTGCTCATGTAAAATTTTTACCATGTACTTATGTAAGTTATCTAATGTGTGCTCATAACACAGATGTAAAAATTAAAAATACGATGAACAGCAGATGCACTGGCACATGCCATGTGGGCTGGCCTGTTTTATACCCCGGGTATAATCTGGGCTAGCCCAGTTTACAACCCCCCAGGCTAGATTATACCCCCCTCATTCAGTCACATTTTATGCCCCAGGGTATATTTTGGCCTAGGCCAGATTATTACTCAGGTGTTGTCTGGTAGGGGGTTCATCTGGGCTCCTACACCGGCATACAGGGAAATTGCTACCAGTGAACAATATATTGAGGGCCAGCACATAGGGAAACGAGTGTGGGTCCTCTACATATCGGTGACCGGCAGGACTAGAGTTAACAGCAGATAAGAAAATGCACTGATTGACATCTCTAAGATCATAATTTTTTGTGCTCCTGAAGAGACAAGCTTAAAAGGCACAATTTATAAACAGCCAATAACATATTTTTGAAGTAGTATTTTATTAAAATGCTCTATGCCGTTGCTACTGCTTGTCGTGAGAGGACCTTAGCCCCATTCCCGTTTACGTGGCAACTGTGATTCATGAGACCTAGTTCTGTTTACTACCATGACACTGAGCCCTTTTTTCGTGGAAAACTTAACCCTGATACTGTTCACAAGTGCAGAACTGAGCCCTTTTCCTATTTACCAGGGTAACACAGCCTTATTCCTGTTTTAAAGGGCCATTCCTGCTAACTAGGCAGTGCTATGCCTTGTTCCTGTGTTAACGGGCAGCTGTGAGCCATATTCTTCTTTACCAGGATAACACTGAGCCCTATTTCTTATTAGCAAGGCAGAACAGAGCCCTATTTATTTTTTTCATGGAGCGGTGAACCTTCTTCCTGTTTACAAAGGCAGAAGTAAGTCCTGTTAATAGGGAGCAATGAGCCATATTCCTGCTTACCTGGCTAACACTGAGCCCTATTACTGTTTACAAGGACAGTTGTGAGCCCAATTCCTGTTTACTAGGCTGTCCTGTGCCTTAAGGCTGAGACGTAGTCCACAAGAACAGAGAAATTTGTTCTTGTTCTCGAGGCTGCAGGAATAAAATGACAACATTTTGTTCTCGCAGCCCTGCTTTCAGAGTTCTTGCAGCTTGTTCTCGACACATCATCTGGGCAGAACTTTTTTCTCATGTGGTGTCCAAGAACTTTGTGTGATTGGTCAGAAAGATGGAGTGGGCGTGGCCCTTTGAGGACTTACCAGGAGTTTGGCACTTGAGTTTCTCGTGAAGTATGAAATGTCCCGGTCAAAATGAACTTTTTTCTTGTTCTTGTAGCCTCGAGAACAAGAACAAATTTCTCTGTTCTTGTGGAGTATGTATCAAGCTTTATACTTGTTCAACGGTCAGCCGGTTCCTGTTTTCCATGCAGTCCTACACCTTATTCCTGTTCAACAGACAGCGGTGGATCATATTCCTGTCTAATAGGGGAACAAATACTGAACCCTATTTTTTATAAACGTGGCAGCACTGAACTCTCCTCTTGTTTAAAAGAACAGCACTGAGCTCTATTCCTGTTTACTACGCAGTTGTGTGGTGTGTTCCCAGTTAACAAGCAGTCACTGAGACATATTCCTGCTTATCAGGTTAACACTGAGCCGTATTCCCATTTATAAGGGCAGCACTGAGCCGTATTCGTGCTAATAATATCAGGATATTATTCTGTGCACTCACGAGTCAAAAGTACGAGTTTTCGGAAGACACGACATCTGGCACAGACCCAACATGGCATTCCTGAATAAGAACATATAGTTTAAACAGTAAAGCACAGTAGTTGTAACTTGATTGACTCAGGTGGCTTTGCTGCTTCAGTACTTGGGCAATGTGCCATAATTGATGGAACCATAAATTGTGCTCTCAACCTGAAAATCCTGAAGGAAAATCTCTGGTCAGGAGTTTGTGACCTAAAGCTCAAGGCTAGTTAGGTTATCCTGCAGGACAATGATCCAAAGCACAGAACGAAGATAACCTCTGAATGGCTCAAAATAAAGTCCTGGAATGGCCAGTCAAAGTCTTGACTTAAGTCTGCTTGAGATGCTGTGGCATGAACTTGCATCGGCAATTTTATGCTCAGAAACCCTCCAATGTGGCTGAATTAAGACAATTCTGCCAGGAGGAGAAGGTAGAAATTCCTCCACAGTGATGCGCAACCCCAAAATTGAAATAGTTGGGACAAAGTGTAAATTGTGAATAAAATCAAAATGCAACGACTGTCAGATCACATGAGCCAATATGTTATTTACAATAGAACACAGATAACATAGAACATACACAACATTTCAAATGTTGAAACTGAGACATTTTACATTTTTATTCACAAAATGAGGTCATTTCAATTTTTTGGCTGCAACAGATTTCATTTTTAAAAAGTTGGGACACAGGCAAAAAAGAGCTGAAGTAGCAATTCATATAGAAGAGAATCAGCTGGAAGAACATTTAGCAAGTAAGTACATTAACTGGCATCAGGTATGTAACATGACTGGCAATAAAAGGGATGTCCTAGAGAGGCTGAGTCTCTCAGAAGTAAGGATGTCCAGAGGCTCTCCAACCTGTGAAGGTTTGCATAAAAAATATTGCGGAATACTTTAAAAACAATGTTCCTCAATGTCAAATTGTAAAGGCTTTGACGGTCTCATCATTGACAGAGCATAACATCATCAAAAGATTCAGAGTAATTGGAAAAATCTCTGCGCGTAAGGGACAAGGCCAAAGACCTCTACTGGATGCCCGTGATCTTCAGGCCCTGAAACGCCACTGCATCACTCACTGGCATGATTCTGGCATTTACATGACATAACGGGCCAAGGAATACTTCAAGAAATCACTGTCTGTAAACACAGTCTGCCATGCCATCCACAGATGCCACCTAAAACTCTATCATGCAAAAAGGAATCCATTGTTGAGCATGATCCAGAAGCGCCGCCATGTTCTGTGGGCCATGGCTCATTTGCAATGGACAGCAGCAAAGTGGCGAAGCGTCCTGTGGTCAGACGAGTCCAAATTTGACATTCTTGTTGGAAATCATGCGTGTCGTGTCCTGCAGGCTAAAGAGGAGAAAGACCTTCCCTCCTGTTATCAGCTTTCACTTCAAAAGCCAGCATCTCTGATAGTATGGGGATGCATTAGTGCATATGGTGTGGGACACTTGGATGTTTTCAAAAGCACCATGAATGCTGAAAGGTATTAAAAGGTTTTAGAGCAACAAATGCTCCCCTCCAGATGACATCTATTCCAGGGGTATTTCAGCAGGACAAAGCAAAATCACATACTTCAGCTATTACAACAGCATAGCTTCGTAGTAGAAGAGTCCTTGTGCTGAACTGGCCTGCCTGCAGTCCTGATCTTCACCGAGTGAGAACATTTGAGGCATAATTTTAAAAAAAACGTCCATCAAAGCAGACCCAAAACTCTCCAGCAGCTGGAGGCCTGTATTAAACAAGAGTGGGATCAAATTCTAATAGCGAAACTCAAAAAACTTGTCTCCTCAATGCCCAGACACCTTAGCCTGGTAAAACCAGTCTCTGCTACTTTGCTTTGCTTTGTACACAGAGTCTGGGTTGTCGTCATTGACAAGTGTTTACTTCCTGGTGGGTGGGCACTTGTCAGAAGTTTAAAATAATTGGTGAACCTGTAAACTAATCACTAACGTTTGGCGATGACGTATGACGTATGTTATCCGCCAGCTCAGCCGCCTAGTACTTCCGCTGGAAACTACAGCCCTTCACACCAGGAATGCAGCAAAAACAAACTGATCACTGCATTAAAGTTAATACAGTACCCATACATTTGCCCATCTAACAAATTTTAGCCCTCACTCTTTCACCATTGAGAACCAAAGGTGCTCTTTTTGTTCTCCTCACAAGAAACAAACTGTTGAGATATCGTTTTTCTTGCAGATACTACTGCTGTAAAAAAAAAAAAAAAAAACTTAAGAGACCTGAAACCAATGGCAGAATCGATGAGAATAACGCATTATTTACTTCAGGACGAAATCTGCGTTTACACGAAAACTGAACCGTTAACCATACTTGCGCTAATATCATACCGAGCTCACTATGTAACTTTATAGCAACACAGTTTGGCTCTAAGCGTTTTGCTGTCTCAGACAGTCATTTCATTCATGGGTGTTGAAAACATAACACTGAGACAGAGAATAGGTTTAGTGACATGAAGAAAAACACGGCTTTTAATAAGTTTGCTGCTAACTTAAAAAAAGTGTGAAATTCGCAGTAAATGTACTTTTATAACACTAGAAGTTACAAGCAACAAGCTGAGGTGGTTCGGCTGTCTCTCACAGAGATGAACAGGGTGCCTATTTCATGATGGCTATTAAGTCGATATGAGAATCAGTAGGTAGTTGTGCTACAACTTAATTTCCATTCAAAAAACTAATCAAACATTCATCTTGTTGTGGCTATAAGTTGCTAATACCCGGGATTTTCTCCATGACAGAGCGAATGGCATCCAGTGTATCCATGTCCGTGGCCATTGTTGATTTCGGAGACTACAGTTTTATACTCGGCGCAGCAGCTACATCATGGCTCTCAGCCGTGCCTTCTGTTCGTTGGTTGGTCCGGCATATTTTCTGTGGATGGTAACGGAGGCAGACTCTGTTTAGAAAAGAAGAGGGGATACTCCACCGTGATAAACAGGCCTTTTTCCCAACTTTTTTGAGACCTGTAGCAGCCATCAAATTTGAAATGAGCTCATTTTGTGGATAAAATAATTAAATTTCTCAGTTTCAACATTTGCAATGTAACTGTTGTTCTATTATGAATAAAATGTGACTGGTGTGATTTGAAAGTCATTGCGTTTTGATTTCAGTCACAATTTACACTTCGTCTCAACTATTTCAGAATTGGGGTTATAAAAGACTCATTGCCAGTTAAAACAAAGGTGTGATCGCAATTGTTGCTGCCAAGGGGCAATTAGACGGGCAATTTTTTTTCCACATCAGTGAAATACATTGCCTGTCCAAAAATATTTGCCATTTGGTTTAAGCACTTGAGCCTAAGATTGAATCACTATAGCAGCGATGAATAGGATTTATGTTTCAAATGGCAATAATTATTTTGATCCAAATGGGACAAATTACTGGCCAGCATCAAACAAAGCATCAAACTCTGTCCCTCTGGACAGAGTTCTTAGATTGTGCAGCAGATGTGAGGGTGCCATCACTATCCCCAAAATGGCAAGAGGAGGAATGGAAGTCTGTTGGCCTCTTGCCAGGATATTGGCCAAGGGACTGAAGGATCATGAATATTTTCCATTTCGGCTAGCACAAGCCTTTACAGCAGCAGTCGTATTTGGTGAACACTGACTCTGATGTTGTATCTTAGTCAGTCTGAGCGTGATCTCTTGTCCACTGCTTCGCAAGAGGCTGTTGTCGGCGATGATGAGGAAGAGCTTCTTGATCTTTTGTATTGCATGGGAGTAAGAACAGTACCAACACAACTTGAGAGACATGCTTGTCCAGGTTGCCCTCAAGCAAATGATCCAGCACCCAAAATATGCACTGGATAATATAGCAGAGGTTGCAGGACCAATACTTAGGAAGTTTTTCCCCAGTGTACAGAATATGAAAAAGCTGTACAAGGACATTAAAGCAACAACACGAAAGGTCATTAAGATGATAACAGCTTCTCCTACCTCTTCAGCAGAGAACCAAAGTTTGCGATTTTTAAATCAGTACATAAGGGGATTGGATGAAGTAGGTCTGCGGAAGCTGATGAGATTTCTTACTGGGTCTGATGTCATCTGTGTAAAAGAAATTCAAGTCACATTCCCCTCTTTTGAAGGGCTAGCACGGCGGCCAATTGCCCATACTTGTGGCCCATCTGTGGAGCTGCCATCAACTTGCAATAGCTATCCTGAGCTTTGAGCTGAAATGGAGGCCATACTGTCCAGCAACTGTTTGCTTACTGAAATTTGAACACAAACACATTTTCTCTTCTCTATCAGTGCCAGCAATGTAGGTTAGGTAGGTTTAGGAGAAAATGCAAAATTATATTGATTACATTTGAATTGATATTATCAAGAAAACAATAGCATGATAAGACCATTTCTGTTACCAGAGCATGTAAGGAGAATATGTAACTAGCTCAGGGGCTGTGTGATTAGCACAGATTTTTTTTTTTTTTTTTTGGATGTTTTCTTTGTATTTTATCAAGAAACAGTTAATTTACTTTTATTAATGGCACTTCTGTTACCAGTCTGGGAATGTTTGGACATTACATCATACATTCATTTTATTCTTACTGTTAAATCATAATAGATTTTGAACATCTACCTCATGTCAGATGTCAATACTGACATTGTTTGTGAATCTGCTTCTTACATTAAAAGGTACTTTGAGATTATTATTTTTTTACACTGTCTTGTTCTGTACAACTGTCTTCAAACAGATTGTGTTTTATTGTTGATTTATGTAGTTCTGCTGGTCAGGCATGATGTTCCACCCACAATCTTTAAATTGGACACATTCCTTTTATTACGGATTGCTTGTATTGTGAAATGTTAAAGTTATAAAATATGTTTAAAGTCAAGTAAAGATGCATACCCTGAAAAAAGATCATCATGTGCTTTATTTGCTGGAAGTTTAATGACAGCTGCACTTCAACATAAATTTACCGTGACAGTAGCAGTAACATTTCATTCAAATGCATAAGAATAGTTTACCTCATTTGTTTATATGTTTGAGAGATGACATGATAATCACCAACTAGTTTTAGATACATATTTACCAACTACTGTTGCATGTAATTGTTTCACTGCAAATGACATACAACACAGGAAGGTATAACTCCTAAATACTACAATAAACAATAACTAAATATCACAAGAGAAAAGGTTACACTGCTCGGTATTAACAGGTATTGTTTCTGTGAGAGAAATTCTGCATACACACCTGTGAGGACAAAATATTATAACCTGTTTGATAATGACTGTCTTACCTGTTTGATAATGACTGTCCTTTTTGTAGGCTGCTCTTTTTGCAATGCAGATTTTCCCATTTTTTTCTGCAACTTGTAACGTGATGAGATATTTAATATACAGCTATTGGACTGCCAGCAATTGTTCTGATGTGTTATTTTTCTATAATGAATAGAAATAGGATATACAAGCCACAAAGGGGAAATGTCCAGTAAGAAAGAGTTCACTTATTTACTGTTCAGTCAGGACAACTCACGATTCAATAAAATAGAACAATTTATTCATGGATATGAGCATTACATTGTATTTTAGCTGCAGTTCTGCTCTGGAGGAATGTCCTACTTAGGCACAGCAAACATAAACATAGCCAGGAACAGAAATCAAAATCCCCCCCGATGTGAGCAGAACCAAACAGGTGCAGGCTGGGGTGGAGGCGGCAAGCAAAAACCAAACAGCATGTTGCATAGCATGAAGCGTCATTGTAAACAGCAGCGGAAGCAAGTGAGCTTAACGTCTTTCAAATAGACTGCTGTATGACCTCGTGATGTCTATCCTCCAATTGTTCGCCTGCTGGTGCTGACGTGCTGGTAGCTTACCAGGCTGCTGTCAGCTGATGTAGCTCTTCTCGAGTTTCCTGCCTGAACTAGTTACACTCATTTTACACACAACACCCTTTACAGTGAAATTCATGGTCCTTATGATTTTCTACCCTAATGTGTGGTGCATTACATCCCATCATTTGATCCAGAGCAGGTTGTGTTTATTAAACTTAGGCTTGTATATAAGCACGTAAGAACATGTAAAGCTCAATGGCTTCCTCTGGAGAGGTGGGTGGATGAAGGCTGTTTTCTGCCATGTAACGCAGCAAATCTCAAACACTGTATCATCGCAGGGACATGGTCCTCTCTCAAGCCATTCTTCTCTGCAGGCTTCTATCTTTTGTTGGGATACCTCTTTCAGGCACTCACTGGCATCAAAAAGTTGGGGTAGGGTGAACATCATCACTGGGCGACCACCTGGATGCATTCCTGTATGGTCGAATTCTGTGAGTGTTCCAGAGATGAACAATTTCCTGCAGTTCTTTCTAAATATAAATAAAAATAAAAAGTGAGAAAATCAGTTTACACATTTCCTATACCAATTGCAGTCGATGTTATTTCAAACAGTTTTAGCAACATAATCGTAAAGTATTCATAAAGCATTGGACTTACAGAAGGAACAGTTCCTCCAAGCAATGGAAAGCGGTTGCCTAGATACCAGAGAAGCCAGCAGAGTGATACAAAAATGTGCAAAGGAAAGTTACATTTGGTCCCAAAAACGGGAGTCCCAAACCAAGCAATCTGATTGGTTGCTAGCCATGATATAATACCCATATATCACAGAGAATGTAACCAAACGTCTACGATGTAACTTTCCTTTGCACATTTCTGTATCACTCCGCTGGCCTCTCTGGTATCTAGGAAACACAGTAGGACAGTAAGACAACACAAACCTATTGCAGTTCTTATCTCTATCATTTCAAGTCATGTGAACTGAATGAGACTTTTTTCCAGGAAGTCACCAGAAAAGGAGTCTGAATCTTTAAGGTCTTAGAACAGGTTCATTCAGAACTGTGTGTGTTGCTTCCGTAAGAAGCCCCACCAGTTCTCTATTCATTGGTTGTGATTGCTTGATCCATACCGATAACATCTGTGCAAAAAGTTGTCCAGATCGTGCTTCAAGAACATCTGCATTTGTTCAACGTAACAGTTCTCGGTTCCTAGGTCCGAACGAATTCAGGAAGCAGTTCCATTCCTTGATGACACCTCATCAATGAAGTATTGTGCAATTATCATGGGATCACTGTTTTTAGAGTAAGCATGTCGCCATATCACCATTCGTGAAAACCCATCTACTGCACCATTGATGCAGATCCGGTACGGTTTAAGTTTATCATAAGAGTCTACATGCCCCAAAGCTTGGGCTTGGATTCTGGTACATACGCCACCGAAGGCGATTCCGGCGCCTCAGCTGCACGCCATGCGGATCCAGTATTTTCAGTAGTCTCCTAATCGTGTCTTGAGTGACCACTTTGCCAGCTTGAATGCATTTCAAATGCATAATTCTCTAGAGATGGAACATGCCATGTCTGTAGAGCTGATCCTGGAGAAACATTGCTATTTCCAGCATATCTGAATGGGCTTTCACAGACCCACTTCCGTGCATTCACAGACCCACGAATGCACGACAGACCACCACAAGGGCATCTAACCACAGCATAAGCGCGATTGGCCTAGAGGCCAAGTAAGCTAAAAAACTAGCAAAAAAAGGTTGTAGAAGAAAATGAGGTGAAGCCAGGTACCTCAACAACAGGGAAATAAAATAGTATCATATTGTAAAACAATGGGAATAGTAGCATCAATTTTACATCAAATAAAGAGCTGTCACCTTCAAAACACTATTTTATTTGATCAGTAATTTGTATTATTACGAAAATGCCAGAATGAAAATGTAGTAAATGACAAAATTAAGGATTAAAAAAATAAGGCTTTTCTTGGTTGATTGTTGATGATTTGGTAACCACCTGTGCAATGAGTTACACATAATAATGTTTCACTGTTGAGGCCCTGGTCCAGACTGAATTCCACTTTTCCACATGCCTCAGTAGCTCCTGCTAAAAGCCTTTGTCTGGTTGCAAACAAAGGGACAAGAATGAAGCATCCTGCCTCTACTCTCTCGCTTTGATGTCAATGTTTCCTAGACCCTTAATGCAGAGGAAATGAAACTGAAGTGAGTGCATTTGGCATTTGATTAAAGGCCTTCCTCTGTGTATACTGAGGGCTGCTGCTGATGCGGCTATGTCTATGTGTATGAGACAGAAAACTGCAGAAGATGGAAAAGACAAAGACAGTTTTTTGAGGGCAAGTAAAAAAAAGTCCCTCAATCTCTTATTTGTCTTTTTTGACAGGGGTGTAATTGGAAATCATAGCCCCCTTCTTTTGAGAGACACTATGGTTGAGGGTACTTACCAATCAGACACTTAGAAATTAACGAGCAGGAGGAGGTTTTGCGATGTGCAAGTGCATTCGTTACTAAAGCAGTAGCGCGGATAAAGAAATATGAGGAAAAAATAAGTTAGAGAAACAATTTGAAATGGCCGCAAAAATGATAGCTCGTGAGAAGAGAAATATTTCATGCTTTTGATCCTTTGGTCACGGGGGCATTTTGAAATGATCCAGGATGACTCTGGCCATACCCACCACTTTATCTATCCAGGGGTGCATCCATTTTTGCTGCTTACCTCCGCCAATGAGGTTGTATTTTCTGTCTGTTAACAGGATGACTTAAAAAGTTATGAACAGATTGGCATGAAATTTGGTAGGATGGTAGGTGGTGGTCCAAGGATGAGTTGATACAACTTTGGAAGTGATCTGGAACGTATTCTAGATTCTAGATCCGGAAGAGCCAATGATACTGACTTATGGTGCAACGGAGGTATGCACTTTACCAAGTACCCTACTAGTTGGAAGCTGTTTTTCGCTGGAGAAGAAAAGGAGCCTTTGAAGTAGTAAACTATAATGACTAATTTTTATTTCATAGCTTTGAACGAAATGCAGCTCAAAACCTAAATTTTTTGCATTGATAAATGTTGACCCTTGGTGGCACAAATATTAAGTGCAAAACGGGTATCATATGATTCCTAATAGCAAAGTGGACATTAAAAAACCACAAGTTAAGTGGATTCAAAGCACATTACGAAGAAAGTGAAGAACATGAAAACTGCATTCGTGGATAAAATGCAATTAAATACCAAAACTGCACAAAATAAATAAGGCCACAAAACTAAATATTTCACTTCTATGAATATTTCTGCTTTCAGAGCACAAACTGAGGAGGAACATGACAACTGCGTGTATAACAGTGAATAAAATAAAATAAAACTGCACAAAATAAATAAGGCCACAAAACTAAATATTTCACATAAATGAATCTCTCTGCATTCAGAGCACAAATTGAGGAGGAACATGACAACTGCATGAATAAAAGTGAATAAAACTAGGCTTACGCCGTCGGAGGTGAAGGCTTGGGGTATATCCCCGAACGCCCCCAATCCTCCAATTCCCCAATCCTTGAACAGACTTTCATTTGAACTTAATTTCAGGTCAATCTGACAAATAGTTCTGGAGATATGGCCAAAATGGTAATTTTCCATCACAAAGCTCCACCTGGTGGCAAAATATTGAACCATACATGTATGATGTCATCATGTGACATGTTGTGAGGTCATGACCTTGCAATTGCATATAGTTTCATGTCAATTGGACAAATGGTTTCAAAGATATGGCAAAAATGGTGAATTTTATGTGACAAAGCTCCACCTTGTGTCAAAATTTTGAACCAAACAGATATAATGTCATTGTGGGACACATCCTCAGGTCATGACCTTTAAATTGCACTTGATTTGAGGTCAATCGGACGACTATTTCCAGAGATATGATAAAAACAGTGATTTTTCAGTTTTTGGCCCCTGGTGGCTAATCTAGACATTGTAAATTGTCCAAATCTGTCTTCCTCTTTATGATACTTACTTATATGTAAAACATGAAATTTCTAATTGAAATTTTACTGAAGTTATCGCGTTAACATGTAGGGCGGCGCGGCAGAGGCGACGGCGGTTGGACCAAAAATATAATATCCCCAAAACGCCGTTTGGCGTTCGGGGATATAATAAAATGATCTAAACTGCACAACATAAATAAGGCCACAAAACTAAATATTTTTTGTCAATGAATCGCTGTGCATTATAGGCTTAGGGTATTACTGCCCACCACAGGCCAGATGTATTATGATACATCTCAAATACGCAAAAAAAAAAAAAAAAACCTCCATTTCACACAAACTTGCGCTTCAAGTTCAAACATCTTTCTTCACTTGCGATCTCAACTCTCCTCACTTATTCCCCTTCTACTCAACTCCCCCTAGACTCTCCAGAACCTCAACACAACACTTAAAGTGAACGTCAATCGAATGATGGTTACCATGGCTCCAGAGTCAGATGCGCATTATAAACTACCTCGCACTGGGTCAAGACAAGAGTTGCCAAGTCTGTTTATTACATGCGACCTTTGGGCTTATTTTTTCCTGAAGTCCCTTGAAAAAATGATGGGTCGCGGGCTGCAGTTTTTTTGGGCTTGTTTTTAAAAATATGCTTGCTTGTTAGAGAAGGGTAACAAGCGACCTAATAGTTATATGCTGTATACCCCCCGCTCAAGAAAATGAGATACCACCCCAGGTGTACACCGTCTTAGTATCGTCTAATTTGTATTGCGCTTGTTTTAGGCTTGTTTTTGAAGCTGCGGTCGCTTATTTATCTATTCAGAGTTGGCAACCCTGGACTCAAGACCTCGTCAGGATTACGCCGACAAAATAAGGCTACAGTTTACGTACAGTCTTATGAGCTAGTTGGCTACCTAGCTAGCAATAGTATAGCTAGCGTGGTAATATATTTAGCTACATAGCCAACTGGCTAGCGAGCTAAAAAGGCTGCAGTTCCCTTTCAATGCGCACACTGTCATACTCCTTAGCAAACTAGTTGGCTTCCTAGCTCGCAAGCTAAAGTGATATCAAACTGTGTATCATAGCTAGCACGGCAATATTTTCATAGGGGTGTTGACAAGAGTCATGGAAGAATGGAGATAAACCTACAGTTTTTTTCGAACATGTATTTGTCGTAGGCTAGATACCTGGAAATTTACATTTGAAACCTTGCGCAAGCGCTCGGTTTCAAATAAAATTTCCAGGTGTCTATCCAATGATAAATACCTCGTGTTCGAAAAAAACCGCAGGTTTATCTCCTAACTCACCTCCGCCAGGGAGGTGAATGTTTTTGCTGGCGTTGGTTGGTATGTTTGTTTGTCTGTTAGCAGGATAGCTCAAAAACGGCCACATATTTATTATTTATTAATTTATTTAATAGGGACAATGCACATTAATGAACATCTAATCAGAAAACAACAGATGTAAATATGCCAGAATATAGCAACAATGCTAGTTTTCATCTGCTGTCCCAAGGCAGGTAACACAAAAACTTAATATCAAAGACACCACACACACAAAAGCAAAACATAAAATGAGACAGTAGATCACAATAAAAACACATCATAGGACAGTATATTACTGACACCAGGACTGATTCACTTTCAGCCACTGCTTGACGTGCATTTGGAAAGTTTGTAATGTGGGGCACTCCATAACGGAGAGTGGAAGACTGTTCCAGATCTTACTGGCTTTTACAGAGAGAGTTTTGTCCAAAGGCTGTTTTTCTGTAAGGCACCTCACAGTCCCCTCTCAACGAAGCCCTGGTCGTAGGCCTGCTCTGAGCCTTTATTTTTAAAAAATCAGACATGGGAAGTGGAGCAAGTCCATGTAACACCTTACACATGAGAAAATCAAATTTAAAATTTATAAAGTTCTCTAAGCTCATAAAATTATACATTTTTAAAATGCTGCAAACATGAAATGACATAGGTTTTCTATAAAGGACCTTTAACCCATTTAATCCCAAAGTACTCTTTGCAATGTAAGTGCATTCATTTTACTCTCCTGACCCCCAAACATATAAACTGTAAGTATTTTTGGTTTCATGATGGTTAAATTCAAAATAGCATTTTTTTGCCCAAAGCCAACAATAACATTTTTAGAGCTTCTCGAAATAAAAATAAATAAATAAAAATTGGTTAAAAATGTGACCAGTGGGATTAAATGGGTTAATGATCTTTTATAGAGTGATTCTATAGTTGTCCAAAACTATAGTCTATAGTTTTGCAGCGACCAACAAGTAATACAATATTGTGGCAACCCCTGGTCTCACGCCATAAGACAGGCTGCAGTGGGGGAGCAGACACATGATATGGAATCAGTGACACCAGATGCGGGAAAAGGGAATGAGGATTTTATTATTAACCAAAACAAAACAGGCACGAGGGCCAACAAAAAACTTGGCCCAAAGGGTTGCAAAAAACAAACTAAGGAAGCTACACAGAGCTATAAACAATAAATGCAAAAAGGCGAAAAAACAAAAAGGCACTGGAAACTCCAGGCAAGATACTCAAGAAAAATAAATAACAATACTAAATATATATATACACAAGACGAGAGGCTAGGACAAATACTAGGGAACTTGACAAGAACTTGGCTAAACGAGACGCGACTAGAAACAAACTTGAGACACTGTCTGCCAGCCAACTTCCACCGCATCCAGATAAAGGCTTGGAAATCATGACATGAGGGGTAACACCTGGAGAGAGAGAAACAAGAGGCATGGCAAGATCAAGACATGGACAGAGATTGGATGACATGACCTGCTCATTAAGAGAATGAGCGTGCTCAGCTTAAGTACCAATTAAGTATGCAGCCTGGAAGCAAGCATGAATGTTCAGAACAGAAAAGCACAGCAAGATCTTGAAATAGCAAAGCAGGAATCATGACAATAAACTCCCTGTCTAAATTAGTAGTATTAGTAATGTGCCTATCTAAGAATTACACCAACCCAGTGAGTGTTAGTAAATGTTAGTAACTTAAAAACAGTTAATTGCCAATTAAGTTTAGAAAGGCCCGAATCCAGCACAGCACAGAAGGAAGGGGAAATACCAAAGCCAACCATAGCTCAGAAATGTGCAACAACAAAGGCACGGGGCGGAACGCAGACAAGCGGTGGAGTGGCATGGCAGACCTGGCAAGAACAAAAACATGGAAAAGTAAAAACATGGAATGTGAAATCCTGAAACAAGAAACTGTTAAAACTATGACCTGAACATGTCCTATGAACTATGAAATCTTGAAACATGAAACTGTTAAAACCATAAACAATACTGTTCTGGCCAAAGGCCAGAACCCTGGAACACAACAACACACCCCTTCCTTCTAGGTGAGGTAGTGAACCACTGTTACCTCCCAGTTCACTCTCTGCAACCAATTGGCACGTGGGAGTGGTCACACCTGAGGCGAGTTGACTAATTACCCTGAGAGCTGTATTTAAGTGCAGCTACCCAGAGAGAAGCAGAGTTCACCAGGCTGGGGAAGTGAGAACACCGGGCCATCCAAACTTCAGCGGTAAGCGGCCAGTGGCCAAGTCTTTAACTGAAAGTAAAGAAGAGGACTTCCTTTTCTTTGGTTGAAGAGATTGTTGTGTTGACGGCCTCTGGGAGAAGAGTTGTTTGTCTGACAGGAACTGTCTGCTGGAAGGATTGAAAGCTTGTGCCTTGGAGCGGTGACAAGGCTGAAGAGGAGGGTGAGCTCGTCCCCCAGGAGGGGGAGACAAAGACACCCTAGGAACCCCCGGATGGGAGCGCCACCTACTGCGCAAAGCCTACCTCCGTTCGGAGAAGAACCTTTGTTTTTGGCCCAATCCCCCTCCCCTCACTACTTCCTGCATTAATTAAACAGTATTTCGTTTGAAGACGGAAAACCTGTCTCGGTCATATATTCCCATGTGTAAAACCTACCACTGATTCCCCCGGGTTGCCACAATATTCAATGTGTAACAAAATCATTGAATGTAGGAAGACTTTAGCAGCACCCAGTGTTATGCATGGTCGTATTTGTTTCAAATTTTTAAAATTGAATTTCATGGTATTTGCTATCCTTTTAATGTGGCTTTTGAAACATAGTGTAGAATCAAGTGTTACACCAAGGTACTTAAATTCAGAGACAATTTCTAGTTCCCATCCTCCCAAAAAAAAACCTGAATGTTTGATGTTCAATGGTTGCTTTGTGAACATCATACAGTTTTATTTGTATTTAATAGGAGGCAAGACTTATATAGCCATTCATTTACAGGAACCATCGCTGAGGTGAGAACAGAAGCTGCTTCTTGAGTATTTTTTGCACTAGTGAAGATGACAGCGTCATCGGCGTACATTTGAAATTCAACCTTATGACATGAGTTGGGCAGGTCATTAATATACATTGAGAATAACAGAGGGCCAAGAATGGACCCCTGAGGTAGACCAACAGAGATATTTACTTTTGTAGAAAGGGTGATTTGACACTGTTAATACAGACACACTGTTTTATGTATTCTAAGTAAGACTTAATCCATTGAATTGCATCTGGAGAAAAGTTAAAACAACTTAATTTAGACAATAAAATTTCATGATTAACAGTGTCAAATGCCTTTCTCAGATCTAAAAATACTGCACCAACTCAAGCATTTGTGTCCAACATGCATTTAATCTTTTCTATAAACAGACAATTCGCAAACTGTGGAATGATTTTCACAGAAACCAAATTGCATTGGATGCAGCAGGCGGTAGCCTTTATTTAAATGTTCGTTAATCATTTTTGCTACCCACCTCTCAGCAACTTTAGAAACCACAGGAAGAATACTAATTGGTCGATAATTGGCTATATTAGTACTGTCACCAGATTTAAAGATTGGGGTGACTGTAGCCATTTTCCAAGACGATGGAACTACTTTTTGTTTAAGTGATAAGTTAATCATATATGTTATTGGTGAGAAAAGGGACTGTTTGCTTAATTTGAGAATATTTGTATCCAGCCCATGAACATCCCTGGCTTTAGAATTCTTTAGAGAGCCAATGATGTTAGCAACCTCCAATTCAACTATTTCTCGCAAAGAAAAAACAGGCTGTGCCGGAGTAATGGGTCTGACAGTAGCAATAGGTGGTGGAAACATTTCCGTTATCTCCCTAACTGAGTTAGAAAAAAAAGTGTTTAGCTCATTAGCTAGGACAGCTGGATTGCATTGTTAATTCTGAGCTCAATATTTTTCTTAGAGTCTTTAATTTCTTTCCCCATTAGTTTATTAAGATTTCGCCAGATCTTTTTGGCATTCCCCTTTGCTTCAACAAAAATATCCATAAAGAATTTAGCTTAAGCCTTTCACAGGCTTTGAGTTGCTTTATTTCTTAAGGATGTAAATTTTTGTCTGTCTATAGTAAGACCAGTTTTCAATGATTTTTTAAGTTGTTTATCTCGATCCTTCATTATTTTTCTGCATTCATCATTTAACCAGGGTAATGAGTTCCCTCTTTTGTGTTGGTTTCCCCTTCTGGTAAAGTTAGCCATTACTTCTTTAATGTTTGTGAAGAACAAACTGCTGGAAATCTCTACATCATTGCTTTGAAATATTTCACTCCAGTCAGTCCTTTTCAAAGTTATCTCCAAATTTTGCATTTGTTTTTTTTTGGGATAGTGCAGCAAGACGCTATAGGTCTATGTAAGTCATGAAAACGCTTTTTTGTAAGCTTCCTTGAAAAAAAGATTGTGATCTGATAACCCAGTCATATAGTTAAAAGTTTTTGTGATCCTTTCAGGTTGGCTTACAAATAATAAATCTATGAGTGTTTCTGAGTGTGAGGTTATCCGGGTGGGCTGATCCATTAACTGTGTGAGATTATAATGGTCAGTAACTTGTTTAAGATTTTTTCTGGTCTTTTTTTCATTCCAATTTATATTATAATCTCCAACAATTATGATCTCTCTATGTAAATCACAATGGTTAAGAAGACATCTTAGTTTGTCATAAAAATCCAGCTTAGAGTTAGGTTTACGATTCACACAAATTAAGGTAAATGACATTGCAGATGAGAGTGAAACATTCCCGCCGACACACTCAAGTTGAATGTCTTCTGGCCAGTCAATCGGTTTACATTTCACGATACTTCTGACATATAATAAAACTCCTCCCCCCCTGCCAAGTGTCCTGTCATTCCAAAAAAACATTATAATCCAGCATCGATATTGCAGCATCTGATGAGGAAGGTGTCAACCATGTTTCAGAAAGACCGAGACAGTCAATGTTAGAATTGCCCAGAAGATGTTCCAACTCTTCACGTTTAGACGCCATTCTACATATATTTAAATGTCCGCCCAACAGTCCTTTTGGTTTGGCTCGTGGGTCCCAAATTGTTCTGGCCTGATTTAAAGTAAAAAAAAATCTTTGTAAATCTATGTCCTTTTAACACTGGATTTCTAGTTTTATTTATTATTTTAACTTGAGAAGCGAATGACAGAGGTAATGTACGGCGCTCACCAGTAGCAATTCCCACTGTGTGCACATTTGACTGTGCTAGCTGTAATCCTGCTTGCAGTAGAGGTGGTCCGCCTAGCTGCGGCGAGCCGGTTAGCTGCAGTGGTCCGGCTAGCCGAGGCAAGCCGGTCAGCGTCGGTGAGCTGGCCACAGTTAGCTGCTGTAGTGGCAATCCGGCTAGCGATGGTACCGGCCCAGCTAGCGAAGGTAATGGCCTGGCTAGCGGTGGTAGTGACCCAGCTAGCAATGGTAGCGGCCTGTCTAGTGATGGTAGCAGCCCGGCTGGCAGCAGTGGCGGCGTGGCTTGCATTGGTGGCGGTGATAGTGGCTTAGGTAGCGGTGGTAGCAGCCTGGCTAGCAATGGTGGCGGCCTGGCTTGCTGCGGTGTTCCAGCTAGCAGTAGCGTTGGTCCAGCTAGCGGTGGTAAACAGGCGAGCAGTGATAGCAGCCCAGCTAGCAGTGGAAATGGTACAGTTAATGGTAGTGTTACTCCGGCTAGCATTGGGATCAATACAGTCAGCAAAGGTGGTTGCCTGGTTAGCTGTAGTCCATACTGGCATGATTTTAGCCCGGCTAACTGCCGTGGTAGCCAGGACTGGTGTGGATGTAAACCAGCTCTCTATAGGCCAAATCTTAAATCAAGCTGCTGTAGTTTTGAAACATCCAAAAGATTTGTGTTCAAAAATTGAGGACCAGGGTTTAGTTCAACATCACCAGCCAAAAACAATATAAGCATGATATTGATGACGCCAATTGATGATCTACTTGTAGCAGATCGTTCTGGTTTACCTGGGGGAGGCCTGGCATGGCCATAGTCCAGTACTCTTGTGAATAGAAGATTCTGACTATATTTGGCTGGATACAGGGATAAATTGTCCCTTTTTCTTGGACATGTTGAACTCAAGAGAAGATAAAAAATTACACAAAAAATAAACAAATATTGCAATAGCAATATTCTCTCTTTTGAGGGGATTTTTTGAGCGAACACACAAGCCCTGCCAAACTGTGTGTCTGCACCTCGGCAGCCATCTTGCACACACAAATCCATAGATTTTAACCAAACTTTGCACAAGTCTTTCCAATGGGCTGGATTTACAATCGCCGTGCTTTTGGGTTCTACTGCCACCTGGCGGTAAAATGCAAAAATACCGTACATCAGCCTACAAAAATAACTCATGCACAGATTTTCCTTGGCGTTGTGAAGGTGCTGCACTCTCTCAGTATTCTTGTTTTTTTATTTTTTTAACCAGCTCTCCGCAACCCACTCAGAACGGGTCCCAAAAGTGGGTCGCGACCCACCAGTTGAGAACCACTGCTCTATGATTTTGTGTAATTAAACTGTAACGACTACCCAATTAAGTTAATGATGCCACTATAGAGGCAAAAGATCCATACACATAAACAAACTATGTATCAATTTCAGTCAATCAGAGGCAGCATTTGGCAAGCACAACAAAAATGCAAATGATCTTGATATACATTTAATGTTGCAGATCTAACTAGATAATGGAGATAAAATCATTTCGAGTGTAACTGCATACATCCAATGTATTGATATGGGGGAGAAAAAACAAGACTTAACATTGCTCAGGGCATTGAACTGGTCCTCACACTTTGTGGCTGTTTGAGTAGTGGCAGCCATGGTATTAAATGCAGGTAGTATAATAATGATCAGGATAAAGGCTTTCAGGGTCACTTCCTGTGTCCAATATGTAGCGTTGGTGAACAAGCAGTAAATCTATGCCATGTTGCTGTATCATGTGGAGACCACATTTTAAATTTAAAGCAAATAAAATTATGAAGCTGACTTCCTGTTGTCAGTAGGTGGCAGTATGACTGTTAATCAATTTTGACATGTAGATGTGATCAAGGCTTGACTCTAATCAAGCCTGAGAGATTTTTGGCAGATTGTACGATGTAAATTCATGTGAGACCAACTTACTGTTTAATGGTCTTTGAAAAATATATTGACACGCCGTGTCACAGGTATTGAATGACAGGCAGTTAGTTATGGCAGCAGAAAAATAATAATTTTAAATATAGCCGCAAACAATGATGATTTGGCCCTTGCATCTCTTACATATCCCCCACCCACAAAAACATGCATCATAGGAACACTCCAACCAGTACCCCTGACCACCAACCAGTACTCCTGACCAAGGTACTGGCTATAGAACTGGAGTTGGTCCCCGGGCACTGCTCTTTAGTTGCCACTGCTCCAAACTATAGGATGGGTCCAATGCAGAGGACAAATTACCCCACGGGGTTCAATAAAGTATATCTTATCTTATCTTATTGAGGGTGCTGGGTGGATGCTAGTCGGCCCAGCTGTACACTTTGACAACCATCGAATAAACACAAATGAATAAGTAGTCATTTCTTGCGTGGACTACGTGACGGTGGACATGACATTTTGCACATTTTTATCTAGATGCCAAACACGCATCGACCAAAACGGAAATTTAATGGAATAATGTATGCCACAAATGATGAACTTTCTGTTGCCAGTAGGTGGCGCTATGACTATGATTCAGTATTCGCATACAGATGTCTCCAGGCCAAAACTGTTATGAAACATGCAGAGACTGTGGCAGATTCTACCATGTGTGGTCAAGATACAAACTACTTCCTTTTTCATGGTGAATAATGCATCACCGTGGCGGCAGCATTCGATGAAAACTCAAAATTTTCACAATAAGGCATTATCAAGGTCTATAGGCTCATTTACTTTTGCCAGCAGGTGATGTCATGATTGAATCATGGAATGAACTGAATCATTGTAGCATCGTATAGGTCTTTAGATGTCTCGCACCAAATTCTCTTTCTCAGCTTAAATCTCTAGGAGCAGTTCATTAAAATATATTGCCAGGAAAGGAGAGAACCAGCACACAAATTGCACAATAAATTCAAAAGGGCTAAATTCCTGTTGGGTTTAAGTCATGCCCACCAAATTTTCTATATCCAGGTGAAATGTACTGTGAATGCTGCTTTGCTGAAATATGCTATTGAGCCATGTTTCCTCACCCGAAGCACAAGACCCAAATCAGACATCAAAATACATGCCTTCTAAGTCCTGCGCCAAGTTCCGTGAGTTTTCAAACGGCTTCTAGTTTCATGGCAAATCGTGAGCCACCATGGCAATGGCGTTTAGGGAAAACTCACAATCATCCCAATCAGGGCCCCCTTAACCTAATATTTGCCACTGGGGCTTAGAGGTTTTGTAGCCCCCCCCCCCCATCCGTCTGATTCCATCTGATTTATAGCCCCCCCCCCTTGCACAAGTCAATGCTCAGTCCCTAATAATCCCCGTAAAAACATTATGCCCCTTGCACCATAATCACAATTTTATGTAACCTCCGACACAAGTTTCACATAATGTGCAAGTAGAATCCCAGGAAGAGGGATCAGTGAATGTCTTATTTAAACACATGGGGGGAAGCTGTGGAATTGTGGTTCTTGCTGAGGGTAAAACAGAAAAAGACTCACCCTTGGGAAAAATATGATTGTGCAGCAATAGGGCCTTGGCTGGAGGTGCGCAACGTTGAAAGGTTGAGTCTCCCTGGAGGTGACATGCCATTTCGGCAGCAAGCAGTGTTTTTAAAATTACACTAGAAAAGCCTGACAATGGTGGATTGAAGACAGCCAGAGGCTGTCATTTGCCCGTCATTGGATTGATCTGTCGGCTGGGGCTGTCAATGTTTATATATCAAGCAAACAGAATTGAAGTGACAGAATATGACAAACAAAGTCAAAAGGGGACCACCAGATACAATTGTGTTGACCTCGCAATGCTCTCCTCTGGCCACTTTTCCATTTTTTTCTGAACAAACCAACTAAAAGTGATAACCTCTGGTCCACGTTAGTTTAGACTAACTGAATACATTTGCGGTAAAGCTAGCATGACGATTGTGACAACACTATTCATCTTTTTTATTTTTCTGTGTTTAGACATGGAAACTTTTAACTGAGAAATTATGCTATACACTTATTGTTATATTCACTAGCCCAATGATGTACTAATTTCCTTCTTTCAAACTGCTGTTTATCTAGATTCATGAAGCTATCAAAGTCAAAGCACCAAATCCAGGTTGATGTAGTATAATCCAAATAATTTCTCTCTTGACTTTGTAGAAAATCTCTGAGCAGAACACCACTATCACTCCCCAGCTGTAAATCAGCCCTGAAAAAAAATTGGCAACACAACCCAAACGAGAAGCCTGGAACCCTATCTACTTTGAGAGACGATCAAGGAAACAGAAGGACAAGTCTGTATTCGCAGGTTACTGCTGACAGCCTTGGATAGCAGCTGTTCAGCCACACCAGCGCCTCGAGCACCAGGGGGCCAGCCCAACTGCCCAAGACTGCTGTAACTTCCGGAACTGTTCTTTAACAATGTCAAAACTCCATACAGTTGAGTACAGTGCATCCTCCTATATGTATTTATAATAAATGTAACGTCACTGATAGACAAACAGAGTCAAAGGTGGAACTTTTTCAAAGGGTCTCAGAATATATAAACTGGTCACAGAGACATGTCCCTGTTGTGACCTGCATTTTCTGTCTTTGCCATGCCCATGTCCCATGCCCCATGCATCTAGTTTAAATTCTGTGCCTGGCCTTGCGCCATGTTTAGGATTGTCTCATGTTTTAGTGACCTCTGCTTCGACTGACCATTCTTAGATCATGTATTGTGTTATTGGTATTAGATTTCATGTTTTATTATTTTTCATGTTTTAGTTTCTTAGTCTCCTAGCCATGTTTTCAGTTCATAGCCATGTTTCATAGTTTCTATGTCATGTTTATTTCCCATGCCCTGCACTTCGTCTTTCCCCCATCCTGTCACGAGTGTATCTTTGTTCACGGTCCCTTGTCTTGTGTGCCACTCATTCGGGTGATTTATTGGTTTCTGGGTTTCAATCTTCTTTCATTATCTCGTGTTCTTCCTTCCCCTTACTTTTACTATCTTACTAACACAGACAAACAGTTTATTATTTTCGCTAATTACTAACCAACACTAACCCTGTATATTTAGACTAACTTACTAACAAGCACTCGGGATTGTATAGCTGCACATACTAATTGACTAACGATCTCTCAGCAGTCGCCCTATTCTAGTCTCCGCCTCCTTGCCTTTCCATATTATCTCTGCTGCGATTTTGTGGGTCTCCACAAATGCTTTGTGCTTTCCTTTCTTTAAACCATAGACTTTTAGTACTCCGTGACTGGGGCTGTTTGTCTGTCCATAGGTTTGTCTTGTTATCCCTGTCTGCGCTTTGGCTTCGGCCAAATTCATGTGATTAGTTTATTCCTAATGTGTCACTCCTTGATTACTGTTCCATTGATTGCACCTGTGTTCCTTGATCATGTGTTCACCCGGATATGTATATTAGAAGCCTCTTTGATTCACTTTCCTTGTCAGATCGTTCTTCCGTGTTACCTGTGCTACGCTTCTTTCGCCTTGTTTCATTGTGATTTATCTTTCTGACTGGACCGCCCAAGACACCAGGCTTTGCCTATTCCCTGTATTTTTGCCGCATTCTTGTTTTTTGACCTCTTTTATCTGACTACGATTTTTGTGATTGGTGCCCTGTGTATGACTCTGGATTTTGCCCATTGGACCCTGTTTTTGGATTGCGGATTTTGTACTGTTGCCAGCTCTGTTGGGGGGTTTCCCCCTTCAGAAATAAAGCTTTCTTTTTGTATTCTACTGGTTATCGCTATTGGTTCATTTCGTAAAACCCAACAGTCCCTCACAAGGGACTCCAACATTCCAAAGTCCTTCCTCCCTCTGGATACCTCTCCTCATCTCTCCTATCAGAGACTGGTTCCAGGCAATGTGCCATCTTTCAGCGTTGCAAGGCCATGAATTTATTTCCTTTGATTTTTATATGTGTATTTGTGTTCCTACTTGTATTAAGAGATTTGTCTGTGTCCGGAGCTAAATTCTGCAAGTTGCATGCCTATTAAACTCATTACTTGATATCTTTTTTTTCTTTCATTATAAGGGACAGTGTGCAAGTGGCATTAATCATATATAGCAAGATACGTGAAAAGATGGTAGCACCAGATTGTAGCGACTCGCTAATTTCCATCTGTAGTCCAACAAAGAAGTGAAACAGACACCCCACTCAACAGCAACCATCCAAGACAAGAACCTGTCATGACAGGATACATCCATCCATTTTCTATACCCGCTTATTCCTCACTAGGGTCACGGGGCGAGCTGGAGCCTATCCCAGCTGACTACGGGCAAAGGCAGGGACACACCCTGAACAGCTTGCCAATCCATCGCAGGGCGCACACACCATTCACACACCATTCACTCTCACACTCATACCTATGGGCAATTTCATGTCTCCAATTAGCCTGATATGCATGTCTTTGGACTGTGGGAGGAAACCGGAGTACCCGGCAAAAACCCACGCAACACGGGGAGAACATGCAAACTCCACACAGAAAGGCCCCAGGCCGGATTCGAACCCACGACCTTCTTGCTTACAGGATACAAGGAAAACAAACTAACAAAAAAAAAAAAAAACAGTAAATAAGCAGCATTAAATAGACATCATCAGATAAGAATTGCATTAGAAAAAAATACCCATTTAATAAAGTGACCGTATTATCATTGTGGAAAAATTCCCTGCGGAAATTGAGGGCTAATGAAGGGACGAGGTGTGGTCAGTGCTGACAAAGTTGGTTATTTAAAAGCCAGGTTTTTGCCCTTTGAGAGAAGCAATATACATTTGAAATACCCTTTAAATTGACAGGAAGCCTGTTCCATTTTATGATAGACCTACATGAGAGGGCTGACTGAGAGAAAGCAGAGCTTCGCTTCGGAACACTGCAGTCATATCTAGACCCTGACCTGGTCAATCTAGTTGACATATCAGAACGGAACTGCGCAAAATTTTTTCAGCGAAGGTGGAGCGACATTATTGATTATCTTATTTACTAAACAGATTTCAGAATATTTAATGAAATTTTCAAAACTAGGAATATTGTACAAAACCCAAAACCAGTGAAGTTGGCACTTTGTATAAATCGTAAATAAAATCAGAATACAATGTTTTGCAAATCCTTTTCAACCTATATTCAATTGAATACACTGCAAAGACAAGTTATTTATGTTCGAAAAGTTAAACTTCGTAATTTTTTGCAAATATTAGCTCATTTGGAATTTGATGCCTGCAACATGTTTCAAAAAAGCTGGCACAAGTGGCATAAAAGACTGAGAGAGTTGAGGAATGCTCATCAAACACTTATTTGGAACATCCCACAGGTGAACGGGCTAATTGGAAACAGGTGGGTGCCATGATTGGGTATAAAAGTAGCTTCCCTGAAATGCTCAGTCATTCACAAATAAGGATGGGGCGAGGGTCACCACTTAGTGAACAAATGCGTGAGCTGATTGTCAAACAGTTTAAAAACAACATTCCTCAATGAGCTATTGCAAGAAATTTAGAGATTTCATCATCTACGATCCGTAATATCGTCAAAAGGTTCAGAGAATCCGAAGAAATCACTGCATGTAAGCGACAAGGCCGAAAACCAACATTGAATGCCCATGACCTTCGATCCCTCAGGCGGCACTGCATCAAAAACCGACATCAGTGTGTAAAGGACATCACCACTTGGGCTCAGGAACACTTCAGAAAACCACTGTCAATAACTACAGTTCGTCGCTACATCTGCAAGTGCAAGTTAAAAATCTACAATACAAAGCGAAAGCCATTTATCAACAGCACCCGAACACACCGCCGGCTTCGCTGGGCCCAAGCTCATCTAAGATGGACTGATGCAAAGTGGAAAGTGTTCTGTGGTTTGACGAGTCCACATTTCCAATTGTTTTTGGAAACTGTGGACATTGTGTCCTCCGGACCAAAGAGGAAAAGAACCATCCGGACTGTTATAGGCGCAAAGTTCAAAAGCCAGCATCTGTGATGGTATGGGGTGTATTAGTGCCCAAGGCATGGGCAACTTACATATATGTGAAGGCACCATTAATGCTGAAAGGTACATACAGGTTTTGGAGCAACATATGTTGCCATCCAAGCAATGTCTTTTTCATGGACGCCCCTGCTTATTTCAGCAAGACAATGCCAAGCCACATTCTGCACGTGTTATAACAGCATGGCTCCGTAGTAAAAGAGTGCGGGTACTAGACTGGTCTGCCTGCAGTCCAGACCTGTCTCCCATTGAAAATGTGTGGCGCATCATGAAGCGTAAAAAACGACAACGGAGACCCCGGACTGTTGAACAACTTAAGCTGTACATCAAGCAAGAATGGGAAAGAGTTCCACCTGAAAAGCTTCAAAAATTGGTCTGCTAAGTTCCCAAACGTTTACTGAGTGTCGTTAAAAGGAAAGGCAATGTAACACAGTGGTAAAAAGGCCCCTGTGCCAACTTTTTTGCAAAGTGTTGCTGACTTTAAATTCTAAGTTAATGATTATTTGCAAAAAATATATATAAGTTTCTCAGTTTGAACATTAAACATCTTGTCTTTGCAGTGTTTTCAATTGAATATAAGTTGAAAAAGATTTGCAAATCATTGTATTCTGTTTTAAATCTACGATTTACATAACGTGCTAACTTCACTGGTTTTGGGTTTTGTAATTACAATTATGATAGTGATGAGGCTTCTTTTTAAGAACCTTCAAGGCTAGTCCATCGAGTGATCTTACCGGACTTAATACAGTTTTACTTGCCTGATCCCAGCATGTTATACAATACTGATATTAGACAGAATCATGGCGTTTAGGTAGGTCTGGACAGTTTCTGTTGATTGTTCATTTTGAATATGACAGAAATTACTAATTTTGTATTTTAAAGTGCGACACATTTTCTTAACATGCTTCTTGAATGTCAGTGTGTGATCTAAAGTAACCCCAAGAGATCTGAACTCTTTAACATTTTTTATAAGCTCGCTGCCCACATACACATTCGGGAGCACACTATGTTGTTTCAGCATTGAAAAGCACATAGTTATTGTCTTCTTGGTCTTCAGAGCAAGGCAAGGCAAGCTCTGCCAATCTGAAATTCTCCCCATTACGGCTGATAGTTTGGCTGAGACTGCCTCAGCATTGTTCACATGTACAAATATTACATTATCGTCTGCATACATCATGATCTCCACACCCACAAACTGTAGGGAGGTGATTGATATAAATGTTATAGAGTAGTCACCCTAGAATTGAGCCCAGTGGCATGCCCATATTGCAAGTTTGAAAAGAGGATGTTTTATTTTGAATCCTGACACATTGTGAATGGTTTGTTAAGTATGACTGCAACCAGTTCAGCACATTAAAAGAGTTTGAAATTTCATCATTTAGAAAGAAGCACCGAGTCGTCAGCAGTGTCAAATGCCTTGCCAAGACTAGCCCTAATGACTCCAAAAAAATAACAGCAAGCAGTTTCTGTAGAGTGTTTTGCTCTAAAACCAAACTGCATAGGGTGTAGTAGTTTTTCTTTATCAAAGTGCCCCATTAATTGCTCAGCAACAACTCTCTCGATAATTTTTTAAATGACTGGGAGTAAACTGATGGGTCTGTAGTTACTTATTTCTGTCTTGTCTCCTGATTTAAAAACTGGAGTCACAATGGCTGTTGTGAGAGCAGAAGGAAACACTCCTCAAGAGATCTATTGACAATGTGTGTTATGGGAATGATTAACTCTTCTTTATATTTCTGAAGAAACAGTGGGTCAAGTCCCCAGGTGTCCTTTGCTTAAATGATATCATGGGCTTTGCCATCATCTAGAGAAGTCAATTTTAGTGTTGAGACATCATGCCCCAGACACAAAGGAACGATGGGAGGAAGGTGAAAATGGCAATGAAATTGGTTGTTTTATTCTTTATTATATCACTAAGCCCAGAAGTCACTGTTTTTGATTTTTTGTTGTGCTGGCTCATTTTTGCTGTTTTGTATCTCTTACATTATGTGGTTCTTCGAAGTAATGTTACGTTTTCTTGTGGCTCTTTGTGCTGGACTGGTTAGCCACCCCTGGAATAGGGTGTGTAGTCTTACCACTTGCGTGGCTGCAGCAGCTCTGGGGCCTGAGTATGTGCTCATCAGCTGCTGAGCGTGAAGCCGTAGGAGCAAACCCGCTGGTGGTTCCTGGTGCTGACAGGCTGCTACGAGATCGGGGTTGAGGTGCCGTGAGTCATCGACTGTTGGGCATGCAGACCCCTAAGAGATAAACATGTCATGTTTGGTTTCATTTTTACCATCCTAATATCAGAATGCCACATCTTTATTTGTTGAGGTTATTTAACTGCCAGAATTTATAGCGGTCAGGCGGATTTCTTTTAGGGGTTGATATATGTGTGATAGTAAATGGCTTGAAATTTCTTTTGATGTAAGATCTATTAGTAAATAGGAGAATTCCAGGTTCCAGAAGTCGACGATTTGGTTTTCATGGTCTCGAGAAGGGTCGCCCTCCAGAGGGCCAAAATTGACTTTTAAGAAAAATAGGTATTTGAGTTGAAATATCTCAGTGCGCCCTCAATAGCCCAGCTTCATTTTTACTTTTCTTAGTTTGTATTAGGAGGCATTCTAAAAATTTCATAAATTTTGTTGGGCTATTCAGGGCGCCACCTAAAGAGGGTGCTTGAAAACGCCATGTTGGACCAAAGTAGCAGTCACGTTTGAGGCATTCTTTGCTTGTGCCCTCATTAGCCCAAGCTTGTTTTTGCAATTTTTTAAAAAATTTATTCATGAGCGGTGAAGTGTGCAATCCGTCCGGCCCTGCCTACAATCTTCTAAACATTCCAAAGGAAGTCAGCAGATGGCCGGACCCTATCCATTGGTTCAGAAGAGAGCTTTAAATTGCTGATTGCTCCACTAATAATCATCAATTGGCATTAAATTTAAACTGACACATATGCTGACTTATGTACCGTAACAGCACTACATAGACAAGCATATGGAATGGTCACGTCACACCTTTCAGAATGATGGTCAAAAAGGGTTAAAATACTTGAACCCCACTTCAATCTTAGTGGACATGTAGGGCTATTAAATTAAACAGATTTCATTCAAATCTGATGGGGGCGCTTGGAGATCTACAGCCGCGGAATACCCTATTTTTGCATTTTCACCAAATTGAGCGCCACCTATAATTCTGCGCCCTCACCATCCCACTACAGTACAAGGCACTGTTAAAGAATCAAATCGTGCATAAAAAAGCTTGGGCACACGCAAGGAATGCCTCAAACATAAGTGCTACTTGGGCTCAAAGTGTTGTTTTCAAGCGCACCCTATAGGTGGCGCCCTCAACAGCCCACCAAAATATTATGATTTTCCTAACCTCCTCACAACACAGATTATCATCAGTGAAAATAAAGCTGGGCTATTGAGATATGTCAACTCAAAAACCTATTTTTCTTAAAAGGTCCATTTTGGCCCTCCAGAGGGTGACCCTTCTGGAGGCCCTAGCAACCAAGCAGCTCACTTTTGGAACCTTTGGGATTTTCCTGTCTACCCAAAGGCCTTCCACTGGAAAAAAATTCAGTCAAATATAAAACAGATATATATCACCCACCACCTGAACGGTATAAATTCTGGCAGTTAATCACACAATACGGGAAATTCTCAAAGTCAGAGCATTAGGTATGTGAAATGGAAAGCTTGACCAAAGACAGCATCTCCATTAAAATAATGTCTTTGACCCCTCTGCTAAACTTTCTATGTCGGTGACCCTCACAGGAATGCAAAGTTAGATTTCCTTTTTTACTGGAGACACCCTTGTTCAAAGATGCCAAGTCTCACGCATTCGGTGTAGGTCTTACGCATTTTTTAGGCTTATTCACCATAGTCCGCAATTATTCATTGAGTGCTTAATGAGATTCTCATGCAGAATTAAAATCCTTGTGCATTGAAGTTTCAGTTTCACTTGCGCAAAGGTGCACCTCATCACAAGTAACATGGAAAGCGATTATGACTCCGGACTTCCCGTATTTCTCTTTACTCAGGGACTGGAAACAATGGGTTTCATGATTGCTTGAATTGTTTTCATGAACTAAGACCATTCGAAACGTTTTTATTCAATTCCCTTGCTCTTAATCCCTCAGTAAAGACGAGCGTGAGAATTCCAGAGTCATAATCAATTTCTCTGTCATTAGTTGGGAAATCCACCGTAATGCACATGAAACTGATTAACTTGATGCAAAATGACTTAAAGGTTCCCTGAGATTAAAATCGAGATGAAAACAAAGATGCAAATGCTTTTCCGTGAAAATTTGTTGTTTTTAAACTATTATTAGTTTAATTAAACTGATCGGGAACGCCCCCTTCGAAATGTCCGTAACTGCCTCTTATGGCAACTGATGTCACGCAAGGCAGCCAGCTGGTCAGATCTTGCTCGCTCTACAATGAAATGTACATACACTGTGCTTTATTTACCACAGCCAGCTGACAGACCCTTACAAAAAACCACTGTTAGAATACCATAATATTTATTACCAATAAACTATTAAGTAATTGTATGTTTTTTGGAACGCAAAATATAGCTAGTTCTCTGTGAAGTGCAAATTGGCCAGCTGTTTTTAGTGGTTGATACTGTAAAATGCTGAATGGACCGGTCACCTATTTCGGTATACAATTGTCTATTAACGTATGATAGTTAACTTTAACATTTTTGCAGAGCAGAGAGGAGAAAAAAAAAAAAAAGTCACCCAAAGTGGATGCCTTTATCCTGTGACCTTTGCCCCAGGTAAACCTAACATGGTGGATGAACAGCTAGTTACTGGTATAAACACATCCCTCAAGAATGGAGCCCTTGTGCCCAGCAGTTGCTGAGATCTCATCCACACAAAATAAAAAACATTTTCATGTCCAGTGACCTTGACCTTTGACCCAGGAGAACCTATCATGGTGGATGCACAACTACACATTTGTGTAAACACATGCTAGAAGCAAAAAGCCATTGTGCCAAGCGGTTGCTGAGATTTCTTTTGTACAAGAAAGTGTGACAGTAATGCCTCCACTCACACCGACACACACGGGAAACCAGGGTAAACCATACAGCTTCGGGCAACCTCAATTATCACAATTCTAACCTGAAACAGATTCATCCTAGAGAGGACCAAGAAGCGCTATAATGTGTCAAGGATGTTCTATTTATTTATTTTTCTGTTTTGTTATTTTCTGAAAACTCGATATTTTATTGTTGCGCCTCTCTCAGTGTCCCCGTCAGTTGCCTTTCAAGGCCAGTGCTGTTTTTCTTGCCTCCTTGCATTAATGTTGAATCATAGCACGCCCATATTGGAGTGTTAGGCAGGTTCTTGCATACGCGTGGGGAGGGATTTGAAATTGAAGTCGAACCTCACAAGGTCTGTTGGGATATGCGCCATTGATGACTGTTACTGCTTTTGTGTCCCACTTCAGCAATTCTGTTTTATATTAAGATCCTCAGCACAGCAATCTTAAAGAATCACCATCTGTGAATAATTAGTTGGCTCAGTCATGCAGACACTGTTGAAAAGCCCTTACTGGGGGCCTATAAGAACTACAGTACAATATTATTTTCTGTATGTGCGCACATGTGTCTGTGTACAGTAAATCTTCACAAACTGAGCTGATAAAATGTCTGACCTTTAGCCACAGTGCCAACTAGGGAGGAGAGGTCAGTGAGCTGAACTTTCCTGGAGCATATGAATCAAAACACATGCATCAAAACACAGTTTTACTGAACACCAACTCTTCTGGGATACATCACAGCACTATGAATGTGCACCAGAGAGCCCTAATATAACCTGCCCCCTAGAAGTAATCCTGCATTACAGCCCATGCATTGATTGATATGCTGGGGAATTTAACACCCTAGAGACTAATGGTTTGAGCTGAAGAGGGACAGCCTAATTGTACTCAATCATGCAACAACCAATGTCCGAAGCCTGCAGAACTCTACCAAGTCCTCAGCCACTGCTGGTCTCACTTAAATGGAAAAAAAGAGAACAAATATTCATCCCCCAACTACTATGCTGGGAGATACAAGTTTATTCACATGAATGACCAACATTGCCACTTGCATTTATTATTCTACAGGCCAGCACAAACAACAAAAATGCAAGAATCTGCCTAAAATTTCCAGAGCATCAACTCTGCAGGAGAAAGCTTGGAAAATATGAACCCAAATCTCTAATATTTTGTAGCACCACCTTTACTTTCGATCATGATGCGTATTTTGTTTTGGCTTTGTCACAACAATCCTATGCTATGATACAAAAGTGAGCATGTACATGTAAATTAGAAAACATACTTTTCTTTTTGAACTCAAGAGATATAAGCTCAATTTCATGATTTTATGTATTGCTGAATGAAACAACTGATAAAATTAAAAAAAAAAACGGTACTTCAAAATGGTAGAGAGATCTTAATAAGCAAGAGGATGAAATTTCATTGGCTGATGGAAAAATGCAAGATGTCCCTTTTGCTCGACAATGTAAAATTCTGATATTGCACTCAATCTCACCCATCCAAAACGGAACTTCGAGAGAATGTTAAATGTGTAAAATGTGGTCCTTGTAAAGGACCACTACTGCAGTTGTTATGGGAATGAAAAAAAGACAGGTACCCGAGGAGTACATTTGTCGACTGCGGATAGGTAGTTCACTGCAAGCTGAGAAGTTTTACTTACGGTCAACTTGGTAGCTGTAACGTTTCATTCGGAGCAGAGTGCAGTTGCACGGAGGACAGGAAATGGCGGACTGGACTCAAGTGCAGAGGTTGATTTGGATGGTTTATGCCCAACTGTACTGCAGCAAGCATGTTGCAGAAAAAACAACATGAAAAGAGGTTCCAAACAAAATAGAGGAACTGAGGAACTAGGAAAGGGGTTCCAAAATATTTACAAAAAGTAATACTAGAACTGGAAAGAATTGCAGTACTATGAATAACACAAAACAGAAAGGAAACGATGTACCTTTAAAGAGAAATAAAAGTGCTGTGTTTAAGTCTAACAGAACTTGGCATAGAGTTCAAAGTTTACTACATGAAATACCGAGAACAAGCCTATACAGACTACTATGTCTAACAGGCATGAGGTTATACAGACTTCACAAAGAAGACAAGCTCAGCTTGAAAAAGCCACTGCTACCACTCAGTGAGGTGCAGGTGATAATTGAATAATTGGTAGAGTGCTCTCCAGGATTCAGTAGACCAGTGAGCTGGATGGCTGGAGGCGTGTCCTTACAATAGCATGGTGTCTACTTGTGCATGCGTGGTAGACGCAAAACTTGGCTTGGCATAACCAAAATGGTCCTGAATGTCAAAAAATTAACATACCTCTAAACTCACAAACATATATTCTAGGAGATATGCATCACTGCAATCATATTCTTTCATGATTTTTTTTCTGATCCATTCCTGCGCAAAGTTGACATTTCACCACTATTCTTTTAATCATACTTTGGACAGTTGATAACCCAATCCCAGTGATTTCCACGCCGGACGTGAAACAAATTTTTCGCACGACAGATTACGTTCAAAGACACTGCAAAGACGCAAATCTTGCACATATTTGCGTCTTTGCATTGACTTTGAATGTAATCTGTCGTACGAAAAATTAGTTTCGCATCTGGTGTGAAAGCATCTTGAAATGGGGCAATGGAGTCAGATTTAGAGGCACCTGTTAGTGAAAACTGACCAACAGTAATTGCATAATATTTAATTCTATATGTGGTATAAAATAAAATGCCTTGGTAACATCTGAAAAACTACCATTAATGTTATTACCTTCGCCAGCAACTTCGCTGACGAAGGTAATGTTTTGATCCCCGTGTATTTATTTGTTTGTGTGTCTGTCTGTATGTGTATCGAATAACTCAAAAAGTACCAAATGGAATTTCATAAAATTTGGTGGGTTGATTTGGCATGACCTGAGGATCAATCGATTAGATTTTGGGAGTGATCGGGTCAAAGGTCAAGGTCAAGGCCACGAAAAGGTCAAAACCGACTTTCGGCCATATCTCGGTCAATTTTTATCCGATCGGCATGAAACCAACGCCAGTGGCAAGGGATTCAGTGGCGTTGGCGAAGGTATGCGCTCTACCGAGTGCCCGTTCTAGTTATAGTAGTAATTATAGCATTCAAGCGCCTGTTTGTTTACAGTCAGATGCGTCAATTTTTGGTAGAATTCATACACATTTTCCAACAAAACTGCTGTCATAAAGTCTTATTTCACCAGAATTGTCCCGTTAACATTAGTCATTAAATCAGGAGCTGTTGCAGCTGTTTTACTGGCAGGCTATCTTTGTTGAGTACCTGTTTTGTCTCTACCGCTCTGCAGCTCTGCCAGAGAGGCGCACGACTCGCAAGCAGTGACAGTGGTAGGCAACTGGAAGGGATGCGGCGAGGGATGAAAGACAGGAAGCTCAACAAATCATTTTATTCAGACCAAAGAAACTGATTGGTAAGACTTTTATCAGAAATATACAAGAATGTAATATTGATGAGTTTCAACACCTGGTGGATTTCTTTTACATTGTAGTGTGCCATACGCTTATGAGGAGCATTTTAAGATGACAAGAGAAAAGTGTAAAAATGTCAGAAAGGTAAGAACTGCTTTAAAGACTACATCATGACTGTAGTGCGATGCTTCTACGTCAAAAGTGCTGCTGACTCGCTGCCACTACTATTACACCTGGACCAATTCCAACCAAGTGGTCGTTTCTACTACATTGCCGTTACGACGTACAGGACGTACTATGTTGTTAGACCTAGAAGACTGAAGGACGATGTCGCTACGCTGGTGCTGATCATATTATGCTTTTAGTGCGATTTGTGGCGATGTCTTTGTAATTGTAATTACTGTATGCATTGTATTTCTTTGGAGTAACTTATATTTGCTCAACTGATTTAGTGATGCTTAACCCTTAAATGCCTCCTGTGACAAATTTTTCACACGATTTTGGGGGTTGTCAAAACCACTGACCCCACATACATTTTGCTACCGAATGCCCAGAGTGACATATTTAGACCACCAGTGCTGCCATCTGATGCATAAAAGTGAAACTGCCACTACACTGGCTGCACCAGCTAACCTTTCCAATATGGCCGCCCCCATGGTGGAATCCACACGATAGATCAGCACCCATTCATCACTGGATAAAGTAGACAAACAGGTAAGCTAATGAAAAATAAGCTACGCGTAATATTTCAGCGATATGTCAACTGTTTTATCATTCAAGTCATTTTAGAAATAAGGTCTCCAGAATGCCCATTGTGACATATATGTCTCAAAACAAAAATGAGGTCAAAGGTCACCAAAAATTAAAAATTGCTATTGGGTTGTTACTAGCCCCTCCCCAGGACATATTAACAGTATACAAAGATTTTTCTTTCAAATTTTTCTATAGTTGGGCATTTAAGGGTTAAGTTAAATACTGAAAGTGAAGAAAATACAGTAAGCAAAAGTCATTGTACTTATTATTAAATTTATGCAATCATTTTGTGCTCTGATTCAAATTATAATGTATATCCTCTTGCTTCGATTGAACATTAGTTCCTACTTATAATTGTTTTACTGGGAAAGAAGGAGTGTGATGGGGAAGGAAGTAGTAGCATAAAAAACGATTGGGTTGAGCAGTCAGTTTTGTTGGATGTAATCTTAGCTGCATAGTACTTTATCGGTGTGATTAATGAAGAACGAAGATTAATGATTAATTTGTGTCCACCAACTGTAGCGCTGTAGACCTAAATCGAGAAAATAGGGTTAAATCAATAAAAATTTAGGTTGTCCAAGCATTTCTTCAGTTCTTTTCCAACTTCGAAGATGAACGGACCTGATGCTGATTTAATTCAACCGGCTCTGCTCCAACAAGAACGGTGCAGCGTTTTTATTATGACCACAGACATCTCACCACGATGCAAGTAGGCTTGACTGGAGATCGTAAGGTCATGAGTTCAAGCCCCGGCCATGGCCTCTGAGGTGTGTTCTTGGGCAAAACCTTTTACTCCCACACTCCACGCCTTACTCCACCCAGGTGTATAAATGGGTACCAGCAAATAGGCTGGGAAACTTGTCTAAAAGCTGGGGGGAGTACCTGCGATGGACTGGCATCCCATCCAGGGGGAGTAGCAATACTCCTAGTCGCTTCATGCCATGGAAACCGAGGTTAAGCACCGGCCCATGGCTATAGGCTCGCACAGGCTTACTACTTCTTCTTCCACTTTTTATTGGCCAAGACCCAGTGTGGTGGGAAAATAATCTTAAATACTGTAAAAACCAAAGTATTACTATAATCACAGTTCAACAGAACATAACTAGGTTCCTATGGCCCTTTAAAAATACTGAGAGGGAGTTTTGAGCTGAGTAAAAGGCAGAAACTCATAAATCTGTCAAAAAACCCGATAAAGATTCTCCTGCAGAACCCTCAAGGTCGGCCTAGTGAGCTAACCTTCCAGAATGACCATATCGGTCAGCCTGGTCCCACTACCTGAGCATGCGCATCTGAGTGTCCTGGAACCATCCATGTCCTCAGATAACTTACTAAACTCTAGGTGAATCCAAGGTTTGGGAGACTTAGGTGTGGTCATGAGCGTCCCTCGCGGCTGAAAATTAAGGTACACTATGATGTAACGGCAAACCTGTTGCAAAGGGAGGAGGGTCGCCGTGGAACAATTTACCTTTCAGAATTAGTAATATTAAGGAAGGTGGAGAGAGACACGTTTAATCCCACCTAAAGAAATGTGAAAAAAGGTAAATAAAAATGAGGGTTCGGACAGCCAAAGGGCAGTTGGCGTGGGGTGATTGATGAAGAATGGATGCTATGTGGTTTGCGCAGACCAGCCTGGGTTTCTTTGTGCTTCTTCTAGATGGATTTACAATAAACCCAATTACATCAGACTCTGGAGAATGGATCTATTTTTGGAGAAAGATTTGCATGGGTCGGTGGAACACTTTGTTCACTTGCTCGGACAAAGTATTTTCCTACAACACTGGCTGCGCTTTTTTGTGCACATTCAAAATAAGTGTGGGGAGAGCGTGCAGCTTCCTGACCTAGGAGATCCCACCCTGACCAATACATGCTTATGGAGATCCTCCCACGTCTGGCCCGCGATTGGCTCCAATTAACCACGCTCTCGACCAGTTTTCCATTGTAGTAGAAGCGGCATCTATGTGTGAACGGGCCTTAAGGGACAAGGCCAAAGACTTTACTGGATGCCCATGATCTTTGGGCCCACTGCTTCACTCGCTGGCATGATTCTGTCTTTGACATTATTAAATGGACCCAGGTATACTTCAAGAAACCACTGTCTGTAAGCAGAATTCGCTGTGTCATCCACAGATGCTACCTAAAACCCTATCATGTAAAAAGGAAGCCATTGTTGAGTATGATTCAGAGGCGCCGCCGTGTTCTGTGGGTCAACGCTCATTTATAATGAACTGTAGCAAAGTGACAAAGTGTCCTGCAGTCAGATGAGTCCAAATTTGACATTCTTGTTGGGAATCATGGGCATCATGTCCTCTGGGTTAAAGAGGTTATGCTGTTATCAGCATTCAGTTCAAAAGCCAGCATCTCTGATGGTATGCGGATGCATTAGTGCATATGGTGAGGGACACTTGCATGTTTTAAAAAGCACCATGAATACTGAAAGGTATATAAAGGTTTTAGAGCAACATATGCTATCCTCCAGATGACATCTATTCCAGGGAAGGCCTTGTGTATTTCAGCAGGACAATGCAAAACCACATACTGCAGCTATTACAACAGCATGGCTTTGTAGTAGAAGAGTCCATGTGCTGAAATGGCACCTGCATTCCTGATCTTTCACCAATTGAGAACATTTGGCGCATAATTAAATGAAAAGTCCATCAAAGGAGACCCAAAAACTCTCCAGCAGCCGGAAGCCTGTGTTAAACTTGAGTGGGATCAAATTCCAATGGCTGAACTCAAGAAACTTGTCTCCTCAATGCCCAGACACCTGGCATATACAGTGATATTCCTTTTTTTTTTTGAAAAATTCAATCTCCAGAAAGGGGGGTTGGCTTTTGTAGGGGAAACACAAAAAATCTGTTGTTTTAGCCTTGAAAACAGGGCTCGGCTTATACATCCAGTCAGCTTGTACACCAGAAATTACGGTATATACAGTAATTAAGATTGGTATGCTTGTGATTGTTAGAAATCGGTGATTTATATGTTTGTTTTTAGTATGTTTTAGTAATTTTAGTTACTATTTATTTATTTATCATATTTATTCTTTTAGAGTATGTATGTTTCTGTAAGATTGCGCTGTCTTTAGTCTTCAGTGTCTTCCTTTTGTTTCTGTCTTGTGGTGTCTTGTCTTTTTCATCACACTCTCTTCCCTGTATTTCGGTTAGGTATTTCCTCATCCTTCTCTCTTGCTGTTCTCATTGGCTATCCAGACCTGAGAGTAGTTTAGTGAGGCATGGGTGTTTAGTTAGATTAGAGTTAGAACTCCACCGTTTTCCTCTCTCTCTCCTATCACCGTCCTTGCTTTTCTAGCTCCACCTCTCTCTACAGCTGTCCTGTGTTTAGCTGGGATTCCACTTAATTAGTTTGTGTGTTTATAAGGCCCACTTTTCCTCAGCTCCCTGTCGACTTGTTTCTTCCCATAGCTTGCTTTGGTTAAGTCTCGTTTCTGCACTTTCTTGGTTTCGATTGTTGTTTGCACGTTTCTTGTTACTTCTCCCGTAAGTCTCGTTACTGATTGTTTGTATTACGTTGTTTGATTGCTGGCTGATTGTTTAGTACTCTGTTCTCCCTTATTCCCATTTTGTACCCAACTGTTTAGTTTCTCCTTTGTTCTCCCTTATCCCATCCAACTCCCTTTTTCCTTCCCCTTCCATTCCCTTAGCTCAGCCCCCTTTGTTACTGTCTTTGTGCGGCTTGATTCTCTGGTTACTGAACTACTTGCTTATCCCCTGACTTTGATTCTGACTATTCTGGAGTACTCTGTTTGCCTGGCTATTGATCCATTTCTGTCCTTGACCATGAGCTTGGTGAATCCCAATAAACGCCCTGCCGATGCTGAACTGCACTTGAAGTCTAAGCCCGTTCCTTTCAGTGATGCTTTAATTAGTATCAAGTGGTAGTTTCACCATAACGTTACCTGACCTTAGCCGCTGCAGTTGAAGCTAACCGGAGAGGTGTTGTGTGAGTCTGCAAAGTTGGGCTGATAAGGCTGCAATTAGACCAGACATGGGCTTTGTGGAGCTTAGGGTACATGTTTGGGTTTGTTAACTGCTACTGCTGTGAAACTATCATTTTACTTTTCCATGACTGGGGTCAGCCGGGTACTTTGCTGTGGTGAGGGCTAGCACTCTGATCCTACCGTGGTGAAAGCAATTGCGAAACGCAGTATACCTTTCCTGGTAAAATGATTTCTCTGCATTGCTGTGGTGGAATTTCATCCACCTTTGTGTGTTTTTGTTGCAAACTCATTTAGTAGCATGTTGCCGGAATTTTTTTTTATTTTTCTATGGTTGAAATGGTTGATAGGACCTTTCAGCAAAGTTTCTTCCAGATAGTGATTGCTGTCAGCAGAATACCAGAGAGTGATTAATGAATGAATAGAGCACATAAGATGCTGAAAAGTATGTCATGGTTCAATGACTTTCAGCACCACGGAAAGCTCTGCGTTCCCATGTAGTCTCTGGCATGGAAAAGGGCCAGGTAGGTTTTTTTTTTTTTCCCCTTAATAAATGAAATCCTCATTTAAGAACTGCATTTTTTATTTACTCGGGCTATTTTTGTCCCTTATTAAAATTTGCTTGATCATCTGAAACATTGAAGTGTGACAAACCAGGAAGGGGGCAAATACATTTTCACAGCACTGTAATTTCTATTCCGCAAAGGACAGTAATAAGCCCAGTTGTGTCAACACTGCCAAAAATGCAAGAGGGACAAGACCTAGTCTTTAGAGTTCCTTTTCGGAACTCAGTTTTTTCAAATTCGAAAAACAAATGACTGGCAATTCCAGAATCCTCGCAGACAGCCTGCTACCCAGTGAAGTCATCAATGTGTGGCCAAGGCGTCAGCTGTCCTTAGGCCATTCCATGGCGGTATATAATAGGCAGTGATACTATTATCATGTAGCTTGGGCACAAGGTCTCCTGAGACCATCCCAGAAAGGAATATATTGTGAAGCCATCAATGTGTGGCTAAGGCACCAGCTGGCATTAGGATACTTCATGATTGAAAATAATACTTAGAGAAGCTATCAGTGTATGGCCAGGGCACTGCAGGAATATACTAGCTGCTGAAGTAATGAAAGCATAGCTAAGCCGCTGGTCACCATGAGGTCGCTCCAAAAGGAAGCACCTCTGACCTCCAAGGAGCAAACTACCCAATGATCATTGTGAGGGGTACGTAATCTTCACAGCAATCTTCTTCTGTTGTCCTCCTCTCGGCTTTGCTGCCGGTCTACTCAAGGTTTTTATACTATTTTAGTTGAGTTTGTTTACTTGATTTGTTGCCCTTTGATTCTGTTGTCATTCTACTCAATCTTACCAGTATTTTTGGTGATTGCTTATTGGTTTAGATCTGTAACAATGGAATGTGTTCTGTCACTTACTGTTAGCACTTGTACTTGTCTCCTAGGAGCTCTGCACTTTTGTACTGATCTTGTGCACTTTTGTACGTCGCTCTAAACAAGAGCGTCTGCTAAGAACCTGTAATGTAAGGAATCCACCAGGAGCTGCAGCAGACAGATAAAGCCTAAGGATTATGTGAATTTATTACAACATGGCGCAAAAGCTCATTAGCTCTAAAACAGACAATGATTCTGTCATGGTTCTGGATGTTTGTGCGTGTGTTTTGGACTTTCATTGTGGTTCTCGTCCCTGGACGATATCGTATTCCTGTTCAATCAAATTCTTTACCCAGCTGGCTGAGTGAACTGGGGCGGCACTTCCCTGAATTCTATATAAGCCGGATGTTCGCCACGCGTCTTTGCTAGAGTGTCTGTTTGTAGATATCTGTAGTCAGGTTTTATTTGACTTTCTATCTTCTATTTATTGGAGTTTCTTCTCCCTTTTTCTATCTCTCTTTGCTTCCTTGGTTCGGACTATTATACGTCCTTTAGAAGCACAAGTACTTTTTTTTGTTTCTGTATTCTGTGTTTGTACTGTGTCCGTGCTGCTCTCTATCTCTCTGGTCGTTGCACCTGGCCTCCTTATTCCACCGGCCATTACAGATTCTTGGTAATGAAAAAAAGCTGCATTGGTATGCTGTGAACAACCGATATTAAGCTTTCAGTTCAGCTATTGATCTGTTCAGAGCCACAGTAGTTGCTGTGCCATTCATTGCATAGCCTGTTCACAGCATGTCTCAGGGACAGCTATCTCAGCCGAGCTGAGAACCAGGGTCTCACCATTAGCTTGTAAATAACAGTAGTGAACAGCGGGATCAAAGACACAAAGATAGTGAAGAGGTAATCGTTGAAATATTTGGAAAATTGAAACAAAACCGATCTGGCCACAATAGAATGTCCATTTATAATTCCATTTGAGATTTGATTTCTCTGGATGCAAGCAACAGAAGCCTGGAGATGGCTGAACCGAAGGACGCCAGTACTATTTATGATGCTCAATTTGTATGCAATGGAAATGTAAAATATTGGAGCCAATACCAGGATGAAAAAAAGCATGAAATACAGTTTGCAGCTCTTCAGGCCATGCTTCCACCAAACTCTTTGACTGATAAAAATAAAACCCCTGAAATCTTATAAATGCTGCACTCATGGAAGTACCATGACCCTGAAATTTACATTTCTAGACAAATCCGCATTCTATTCAAAATGGCAATGCTTTCTGTCAATTTGTTGTTCTCCGAAGCAAAGAAATCAATCAAAATGGGAGAAAACCACTGATGTCTATTTACTTATAAGCCAGGCATTTTACGTGGAGAAGTACACACAAACACTAAGATCAAGGTTTACAAAGTCATGGTGAGTTTAATGAAATGTTCACTATTAAATTCTGGTCAACTGAGATCACTTATTACATCTTAATGAAGTCTAAACTCAAATAATTTCATGCTTTTATTTGATCTTTATATTGAGAATATGTCCAAGCAAGCTGAAATTTGGACTTTAGTGTGATAGTGTTCAAGAAAAAAACACAGTAAGCTTGATTCGTAGCGTTCGATTGTTAATATCATAGCTCGTTCAGGTACAATTTACTTGCTAAAATCTTACTGAAAAATTGTTTTGCCGATAACTATTTCTGCCCATTTCAATCTCTCCCATTACAATTCTAAAACACTAGGTGATCCTTTGATGCTCTTTCAACCTTTTTCGTCCTTTTAGCTGTCTTTTGTGGGAAAACGACAGACAATTAGAGGTTTTCGCCTTTTGAACACAGTATGAGACGCAAACTCGAGTAATTTTAGAGTTTTTTAGCGCCATGGCAATAGGATGTCATACTGAAGGACTCTATAGTCACTTGAGAATAATTCAGTATGAACAAATAAAACAGAGTGAAAAAAGAATAAATACACTATTTTATCTAAGTGGTCCTATCAGAAGTACTTAAGAAAGTATGTCTTAACTGGGCTCATAAGGAAGTAGTAAAGATCTGCAAGTGCTCCTCAAGTGACAGTAAAGATCCGAAATCTTATGAGGTGGTGGATCTGCGGTCATGTGAATATACGGGAACCAACACATGCCACTATGGAGGACTTTTTTCCATCATGGTAGAAAACTTGTCTATAACGTTGAATAGTTTAGCTTGAGATGGGTCTGATATTTTAAATACTGATATGCGTCCCATAGATATTCTGACTTATTGCCAGCCGATTACTGCATGCTGCTTATACTAATGTGGAGGTACGTCATTTTGCATGGTTGAATTTTTCTCCAAATTGCTGAAAAATTTTTTTGTGCCTGTTTTCATCCACTAAGTTACGCAAGACTCTCACTTTGATGGTATCTTATGCGGACATGTGCGACATCCCGTTAAAAGCTGAACAGTTGGTGTGCAGCAAGCTTCCTCAATAACACAAAAGTTCTGCAGTTAATGTAAGGAATTACGCTACACTTATATGCGCAACTTAAGTGCAAAGTGGATCTACTCTATCGGTTTGAAATGACACATACGCATGCAGCTGCAATTGATCACCAAGGTGCTTGGAGAGGGGACATGAGAGTGAGTTATGATCAGGGGACAGGGAGGGACTAGAGAGGACATGAAATTTTTCTCTGTACATGTTACACCATTCCGATAAGCTTTAACAGTCATTACAATTTACATTGCATTACACTCCCTCAGTCAGTTTAACCCCTTAGACTCTAACGTTTGACTTATGTTTTCCCTAAGTTGATTCAAAGTAAGAGAAACTATTTTTTTTAAATCTCATAGGACAATATCACGTACATTTTCAGTATCTGCTTATTGCAGGGCTCACTGAAGCTACATCACACATACAAGTATTTAAAGAAACCCTCTAACCCAGGATGCCATGTTTTATGGCCATAGCATTACATCAAATGGAAAATATCTAGATTTTCTTCATCATTTTATACATATTGCCCTGTATTTCAGCTGGGCATGTTAGGAATCTTAGGAAACCTTGGGATCTAGACTTGAATTTAAACTGGGCCTGAAGTTCCACAGGTTGAATACAGTGGCTGCATTGAACAGACCCGTGTGCTTCTGTTGATTTTTTTAGTGGTTAAAACACAGTGGAGAAACACTGTCGTTTTTTTTCTACGTTGCCATACAGTTCCTCCATTGAGTACCCTGGTTCTCAAATCTCATCAAGACATCGGCTTTTATAAAAACTTGGACAGGGGGGCACATCAATGGATTGTTGGTTAGATTGATTTGATGAGACGCAGTCTCCTTCTCAAAGTTCATAGCCTTTGCTGCAGCCAAGGAAGGACGAGTCTTTGCTCCACTTCAATACAAAGGCATGAAAGCATGGTATGCAGGCTTGTCTTTTGAAACGATTGACCTCCACTGAGTGTTGGCCTCACCAGAAATTCACATAGTTTGAATCCACTTCGGCAAGCAATTTCATTCAGACAGCATCAACTGTTTATCAACTTTCCGCTGCTGTGAATGTGCTTACTGAAAGTGATAAATTTACTGAGCTAGCTAACAACTGTTTTATTGTTCCATTCATGCGCTCCATGGTTGGGTTCCAACCTTATTTAAATATTTCTGGTGTAAATTTTAGATTCAATTCTATGAATTATATTTTTGCATACATTAAATAACAAATTCCACTGGACCTGCTGCTACTGTGCTTTCTGCCACTTTTTTTTTAAAATAGACAGCTGGTTACTGTGTCTGCGCGGGATTGTGGGATACATGCATCAACAAAAGATACACCTTTCATGACCTTTGAAAACTGCCAGATGATGACTCCTTTTTTCAGCTCTATTCAAAGCATCATTTATATTGGAACTTTGATGACAAAACAGCTGAGAAATGAAGCCGACCTCAGCTGCAGGCCAGTCTTTAAAAACTAGTCATAGTCTGGACTGAAAACAGCTGTTTGAGCATGAAATGGTTCTGAATTATTTTATTTTTATTATTTTATATAAGAAAACAGCGGACTAGCAATAATATATTTTAACAAACATCAGCACTTGGACAAGCTCACTGTTTCTCAACCTTTTGCAGACAGGGCTGGCGTGAGTGCATGCTTTTGTTCCAACCAAACAGTTACAGACCTGATTTTACCAATGAATTTCTCAGCGAAGACTCTTGGAGTTGATTAGTAGAGTGAAGTAGCAAACTTCATGCTGGAATGAAAGCCTGTACCCACACTGGCCCCTTCTGGGTAAGGTCAAGAACTTCAGGTCTTAGGTGTTCTGTTGCTTCTGTTCAGGCATTTAACCTCTGAAAAACTTTCATATTTAAATGCAAGGGCCACTATAACCTTTTATTTGTACAGACACCACACTTGTAGAATTTACAGCAATAAAGTTCATAAAGAGAGAGCCTGAAATAAATGATGAAAGAGAGAGAAGGTACATCAAGAAAAAAAATGTTTATATGTGTGACTTTCAACAAAAAAAATAAAGAAATAAAATTTGCAATGTGAGCTTAAATAACCAAATGAAAACATATTTTCAAAAATTCAGTCTCTGCAGTCCTTGTTGTGGACCATTTGGCATACCGATGATTCTGTGACTTCATTTAGTCATCAAACATTATGTTTTCCATAAAAAAGTACAGTGAATTTACCATGATGAAAGCAAAGAGTATAACCCTTAAATGCAATAGCTGAGCATCTGCACTTCAACTATATGCGGTTAAGAGGCACAAATATACAAATTATGAATGTTATCGGGTATCATCAGAGCTCACTGTGTATAATTGTTTTATTTTTCTGCTGGATGCCTGATTTTGATATTGATAATCAGCTCTGATGAAAAGAATATTATGATGAACGAGTCCATTTCCATCCATGACGGTTCGTTATTTAAAGCTACCTCAGGGATAATGATCCGTTTATGTCTGTTTTATGAACATGTTTTTGGCAGACTTGGGACTCATGTGCAGACAGTCGTTCAGTTTTAAACAGTTTAATAAATGCAGGCTCTGGAACAAACAGTCCAGTTATCCAACGCAGGGGTTTCCCAAACTCTGTCCTGGGAACCCATTGTGTTTGCTGGATTTTAGTTCCAACCACAATTGAAATCCCAGAATTTTCATGAGCTGTTAATTTTTCTTCACTGTGCTGCTTAGGTTCTCATAAAGCATTTACACGATGCCACATTATGTAAGAAATGGCTATTCGGTCGATTGCTGGAGGAGAGCTGCAAATTAAAATGGTGCTATATTACACATTCTTTTATTGCATGAAAAGAGAGGAAAATTGTCACTCTTGAAAATGTAGAATCAGTAGACTTTATGTGTTTGAACTGTGGACATGTGATTGCTAAAAATTATAGTTTATTACGTATTTAAGATTTCAAAGTCATACAAATTATGATGAGTCAAACCTGTTTGGTGTTATTTTTGTGGTTGGTTTATGAAACCATTTGGAAAGAACTTGAACACCTGCACCTGTGTTCAGAGGCCCAGTTAGCAGCTTATTGATTCACCACAGTCTTGATTTTGATAATTTAAAACTAATTGCCATCTTCGCTTGGCTTCCCCTCCAGGAATGGCACAAAATAAGCACAATATAAATGTTGGGCTTTTTAGCATCATGGAATGCATAGCTTTTTCGACGAAGCGGTTTAAGGGGGTGACATGTCTCTGTGGCCTTAAAGGCAATTACTTCAACCTTCTGTTAACCAAGTACCTTTCCAACTGTATAAAAATCATTTCCCTAGGCAAATATGTTGAATATGGGCCAATACTTGGAAAAATAGTAAAAAAAAATTTTTTTGACCCTTTGGCCCACCTTTCCAAAACGTAGCAGATCTGCTACATTAGGTAATAACGCGAATGGAAAAATTAAAGTGTCGGACCATTCAAGTTATTGTCAAATGTTTATTTGGCAATAAGAAACAAAACCAGCAGGGTGTCCAGGCTGTTAACCCTTTCACTTTATGTAGCAGATAAGCTACGGTGGTCAAATAGAGGGTTAAAATATTAACGGCTAGTTAATTCTCGGATTGTAAATGCGTTTGGAAGGAAATCCAGCCTACACAGCGAGTCTCCACGACAGAGTTTTTGAACCCCTGCCTCAACACACAAGAGGATTGCAGTTCCAAGACAGTAGGCAGAGTTGGCTTCAATTAGCAGGCAGTAGTCCAAAAACCAAGTGGGCAGCATGCAGTATAACGGAGAGGGCAAGATTATAATTCATATTACAAGAAATAATTCATAAATAAAACCAATCAGACACTGAGGGAAATCCAAACATAAAATAAAGAAAATCAAAGCTGGGAATCAAATGCTAGAAAAACAAGGCTCATTATTAACTGAGAAAAAACAGAGACAGGCTCGCAACAGGAACGAAAACTAAGGGCCACTCAAACACTGGGAACTAATCAGGGAAAGCAATGAGAGGTGAGACATGGGAACAGCGCATACAAAGGTGTGGCTACAGGAAAGGAAATGATTAACAACTAGATGATGCGCACTCTATAGAGATGCTAATTCACACCTTTTGTTGACCTTGACCTTTGGACAGGGTACCCTCGTCGAGCGTGGGTAATAAGGGCACAGAGTGGGGAGGGTAAGCAGGAAGCAGGAACAAAGGGAAGACAAGTGGAACATGGCAATAAAGGAGAAAATGACAACAAACAGAGGAATTGAGCAAAAATTGGAAATTGAAAAATAAAATACAGAATTGCGGGCCAGGGTCAGTTTTTGTGTAATACAGTGCGCAAGTTGCTGGGCAGCCACCTTTCCACATCTTTCGAGCAACAGAAACTAATTTCATGGGGACTACCAACAAAAATTACTGTAGATTAAAGGCATAATAAATATTTCCCAGCAAGTATGTGACTACAGTCTGGCAGACAGCCTGGGTGGAGATGCTGACTCTGTTTTTTACTTTTGAGTCGGATGCTGTTTGCTGGCAATCACTGAGAGTTGAGCAGTTAAATAAACTCCTGTACTGGCTTTTATATCATCAGTGCTATGAGACTTCTTCGCAGAAGCCCTGAAAGACAAGGTAGAAAAAAAAATCGCTGGCACTGTCAGCCAAAACTCAGACGTAGGAGATAAACTTTGGTTTTGGCTGACACAGTCTCAAAATTTTTTTCTTGCCTTTTAGGGTCACGGCATACCTATGATTTCTGGTTTGACTCTCTTCTCTGTAAACGCCTATTTAATGTTTGTAATGACCTCTCCCTTGTTTGGCAAAGGTTAGCCGTTGACTGATTTCTCTATGGCTTAGCGCTAGCAGTTATTTAGAATTATGTATTTCAAACAGTGAACGATATTGCTTATCTTGATTTCATTCAGTTTTCAAAAAAGGGAAAATGAGATTTATGAAATTAATTGGAATGGATTTATGAGTTCATCTCTGCATAACAGTGGCAAGTTCAACTTATGTGGAGCAACCAACAACTACAACAAATGAACAGATAAAACACTAAAAATAGACATTCTAAATAGATTGATATCAGGTCTTCCATACTTACTGTATTTACAATCAGAAAACATTAATTATGGCAATTATTCTCAGTATTCAATTAAATCATTTTCAGTTCAGGATATTCAGTTAAAGCCTTCTGATCACATATTTGTGACCTTGCACAATATAGTATAACGCATTCTTGCTTCCCATATCTCTCTGCACTGCAATCATACAAAATAAAAACTCTGATGCTGTAGCGAATGGTAAAACACTGTACTTGTCTATTGTCTGAGCCAGTAGTTCCAAGTGATAACCTACAGAAATATCTGTAATATCTTGTACATATCTAAACAAATTAGTCATTTAATATAATTAAAAATATTAAAGTATGTGATATTGACTTCCATATTTTTGTAATTATTTATATTTCTACATTTATTTCAGATATTTTTTTCAACCGGTGACTCATTCAGATCCATCACATTCAGCTACAGAGCAGGCTATTGCACAATTGCAAGAATTGTAAAGGATGTGTGTGAGGCCATCTGGTCAGTGATGGTACAGAAGCACATGCCCTTCTCAGAGCAAGATGACTGGAAGATGATTGCAGCAGACATCCACAAGCTGTGGAATTTCCCCAGCTGCATAGGAGCCATTGATGGTAAGCATGTTGTCATACAGGCTCCATCTTCAACAGGATCCATGAACCACAACCACAAGTGTAGCTTCTCCATCGTGCCCCTGGCAGTGGTCGATGCCCGCTGCCTGTTCAGGATGGTGGATGTGGGTGCATATGGAAAAAAACAGATGGTGGGACCCTCTGTGCATCTGCCTTTGGCAGGGCCGTCTGTCAGGGGACTCTCGACCTGCCAGAAGATGCACTTTTGCCTGGAGCTGAAGACCCTCTGCCTTTGCTGCATGTATTTGTGGGTGACGAGGCTTTTCCTCTGAAGAGGCACCTTCTCTGGCCCTACCCAGGAAAACAGGGAGAAGCATGTTTTCAATTAACTTCTCTCTCATGCCAGGAGGATGGTGTAATGCACGTTTGGTATCCGGCTGCCCAGTGGAGACTACCACAGAGTCCTCTGCGTTTCTCCAACGGTGGCTGATGCAGTGGTTAGGGGTACCTGTGTCCTACACAATTTTCTCTGTTGGGAGGTGTCTGATGAGGAAGGATCGTGTTCTCCCCTGCCATCAGAGTGACAGCTTGCCATGCAGCCAATCCATCAAGTGGGCAGCAACATCGTCTCCAGGGAAGCACTGGAAGTGAGGCAGAGATACACGACTATTTCTCCTCTCTAGCAGGTGAAGTTGCGTGGCAGCATTTCATCGTCTGATGCCTCTCACACTCCCACCCTCAGGACCGCCTTCATAACGAACACCATCTTGACCACCATCTGTACCACCAGCTTCAGAACCACCACCATACTATCAAAAACGGCTCTTTTTTTCTGAGGTTTTGGGTGGCTCTTAAGAGTGTATGCCCTGTGGCAAAATTTGCTCTTTTACTCCAACAGGCTACACAATGCAACACATAACACTTATCTAACAGTAGTCTAAAAATAGGAAAATAAATGACTGGGAAGGAAGAATAATTAAATCATATTATTTTAATTATAAAGTACCTTTTCATAAATAAATATCAATATTAACAGGAATAAAAACAAGTGTCCTTGCTTCATTTTGATTCGTGTTGTATTTTTATGTATATAGGTCTACGTGTGCGTGTGTGTGTGTGCGCGTGTGTTTGTGTGTGTGTCCGCATTTTAATGATGGTCAGGGCCTGATTCCGCTTCATGTAATATCTGTTTGAATTTGATTTTAACTTCTGATCTACTGCGGGGTGGCAGGCGTCTCAAAGCCCCAGCTCAGAAGAAAATGCTCCTCGTCGTTTGGCTGCTTATTCACTGCATTTAAAAGTCATTTGCTTGCTCCATTCCAGGGGTATTTTATAATTAATATAACGGTGAGCTTTGATGTAAATATTTTAAAGCATTATCTAGCAATGTTATGCATTTTTTACGCTTTAAATTATCAATAAAACTTATTTTTGATTTTGGGCCTGGTCATGGTCCAAATACTTTCTAATCAATAAGATGCATTGATAATTCGCGAAATTTAAGTGGCAAAGTTAAAGAACTCGTCTACTTTTTATTCATTGGTGTCTGATCAGTAGCCTATTTGATGGAAATTAGGCACCTTAAAAACAAGCGTATGCTTCCAGCCTTTCATCGAAACGCTTAATGTGCGCAGATTTCTAAGATTAGAAGCTTTGCCGATAAGGTAACTTCCAGCTACTTTATACCCGAGGAGTTTCGGGACATAACCCAACCAAAGCCAACGAAAGGCAAATTTTCTGGGACAAATCGTAGTTCAGGCATCTCTGCGCAGAAACCGCAATTGCAGGCATGCAAACTCCACACCTTTCGGCGTAATTCACCGTTTTGAGTTCGAAATGGGCCATGTACGTGAATCGCGCAGATCCGAGGAGAATTTTTTTTTTTTTGGGGGGGGGGGGGGTGTTAGCGAGCGAGCAGAACAGTGGACCGCAGAAAACTACATAGACCTACGTACACTCTTCTCGTGAGAGCAAATGACTGACGAGATGCTCTAATTGAAGCGGCAATTAACACCAATCAGGAATGAGCAAGGCGCTCCCTTCTTCAAATGTTGCCAACCTGAAGCAATTTACCCACGAAAGAAATCAGCTCAAGGCCTCTATCGTGGAAAATGGAACCTGCAGCAAGGTAAGGCATAAACGATACAGTTATACATTTCTTGAAGTGATAGCCTATCAACAGCTCCATAAATCAGACGTCACTGTTGTCGTGAGATTAATTCCTGCACTTGGAACTTGCACTGGTTTCGTTCGTACCTACTGCGCTGTTCGTAATTCATTCTGCCATTAATAGGCTACACGGCTCTTTATAATCCTGTAGAATGCTCCATTCACTTCCCAACATTTTACTGTGACATTTCTTGATAACAGACCATTGTATAGCCTACAACAGGCTGCTGTTAAAGTGAAACAGAACGTTGCCATGAGGGTAAATTAACTAATCTGTTAAAATGAATTTATTCCTCGATATTTGACCGCCTCGCATACCGTTATCCTGGCCTATCAAATGAACAGCACAGTAGGTCTACCGACGTGATGTTTGAGAAAGTTTTAGCTAGACGAGCAAGCTTCTCTCTTCAACTCTTTTAAGAGTAGCTTAAACCTAAATAGGTCGCAGGCCATCTCCCTTGCATTTATAATTTCGAGGGAGACTCGTTTTTGGGAACAGATAAAAGGCTAAATAGGCCTACCGTCTCAGTCACGTATTTTATAATTAGTCACGACTCTCCGCCATGTGGCGATGGGTGGTATTGCTTAGACCTCGCCCTGATGTGTAAAGCACATCTCGTTTTCTTGAATTAAAATAATAAATTATCAATAGCTTTAGCTTTTTATGGTTATTTTAAAACAATTGTGCAAGCATTTTAACCAGTATGATCAATGAAATTAGAGAAGTATGGAACTTAGTTAAGTTTAATGTAGGTTGATAAAGGCATGAAAAAATGCATAAGGTGTGCCTATTAAAATGTGACTTTCCATGTTACTGTTTTCTGACATGTGCATAACTTTTTGACTTTTATTTAGGTGTTCATGGTAAAAAGGGCATGTGATATTTGTCTTGGCCAAAACAAAAAAAATGACGTGCATAACTTGTTGATTTAGATTTAGGTGTTCATGGTAAAAAGAGCATGTGATCATTGTCCAGGCCAAAAAGAAAGAAAAAGGACCTGTGCATAAGTTATAGTTGTTTTGAATGGTCGTCTCAATAAAAAAGAGATGTATGTGTTAAGTCATTTTGTACAGTATTCTATTCAAGATGCCTCTGGTGATGCATGTTTCTATAATGCAGACTATGAAATTTACGTTTCCGTTCGCGGCGTGTGTCTGTGCGCCCTTCTCACCTTTTTCACCCATGACCAGTTTGCATGCCTGAATTGTGAAGAAAATTACCAGTGAGGGATATCCTGTCACCTATTGTGTAATGTTTATAGTTACAATGCAAATTTGAATTTAAGTCATCTAGTGCTTCTAAGCCTAGTCCACTCAAGCGACATTAAATTATACTGGTGGGATGTCGAAGTTTGAATTACATCCAAGTTTTACTCTATCATTATCCCCAAGATTGTTATAGATCTATCCAGTAACCCTGTCCCCAAAGAAGAAAACAAATAAGAGGTTTGCAGTACAGTTTGCAATGCAGCTAGCTTGTTGGGCTGAGTTGCTCATTGCAGTTTTTGAGAAATGTATCACATTTACACATGCATATATTTTTATTGCCAATATTTTAATAAATCATCACAAATCAACATCAATTTTCAACCATAAAAGTTAAAATTTCACTGAAGAGGCTAAGATGTAAGCTTTCATCTAGCAAAATGATGAAGCTCTTTTGGTTCATAGGGCCCTACGTTTGCTTTTGAAACGGGTCCCCAGATGCTTGAGGCTGCCACTGGCCACTAGAATCTGTTTTCTACTATCTAAACCCAATAGCACTTGGACCAACCAATACCGCCTGAAACTTCTGTTCCCTAAACCGCCTCAAACCGCCCATGTCACATGATTTCCAGGGAACCAGTGGCGGCTCGTGAAATGGCTACAGGGAAGGCCTTAGAAAGAATGATTGGTCATGATCTGTTTTCAATCATTCGTTTGAATTACCAGTCTCCGAAAACTCGCAACATTATCAGCTGTGGCCAGTTTTCATTAACAACTTCGCTCGCTTTTCTTTTGTCAGCAGTTAGAAGCAATGCATGTGTTTTGCGATCGTTTAAATGAAATAAGATCATCTGAAAGGTCTTATGCAATTCCATTGCCTCAAACCCCTCCATGCACAAAGACTTCAATTCTGCGCGAGAATCACTTACATACGCGTTGATTGAGTAATTGCTGACTACAGCAGAGGAAAGTAAATATGTGCCATTGGGTTAATATAGAAGTAAAGAATGCAATGTTGCACAGCTTAATGAGCCTCACTAATCAATTGCGAATCTATGCCATTTCACAAGCTACTTCAGCGTGGAATTTATGAATACATAAGCCAATGGTAATTTACGTCGTAATTTATGTGTTAAAGAAAACCTCTCATAATTTCGTGGTGCAATGTATAACACTGCTATCGAAAATAAATTCGACTGTCCTTCTACAAATTCGTATGATCATCTGCTGATGATGAAAAATAAACTGAAAGGTTTAAGTCATTAAGCTTTAAAGGGCGAGGTTTTGGCTTCCCTTTGTTACGGCCAACAAACCGCCACTGTTGAAAGGGGGATGTGATTTCCAGGTCTTATTTAGCCTTTGTAGAAACAAGTTTTACCCAGTGTAAGCCTAATTTCAGCAGATGCAACAAAGTTTCATAAAGTTGCGCAACAAGAAGTACCGCAAAAGTATTATTTTAAGTGAAGCCGCTGCAAAGTAACATTAGTCGTTGATGGTTAGGCAGCTATAGCCTATCTATTTATATTTCTGATCAGACTGTTGCTTACCTGACAGATGGCGAAAGAAATGTTCCTCCAAGCACTATTTCTGAAGCTGGTGTTGTGGTAGTCCGGGGATGTCATCTGGTAGAGACATGGCTATTCAGAGATGAGCAGTATTAGTTTTTCCTCCATTGTTGTTGCTCTGCACTTGCCCGGGTAGGAGGTGATGCTTGGTTGTTGCAATGTTTGTCCCGGCCCACCTGCACTGTGATTGGACTGCTGGGTAAAAGCTGACATTGACGAGCGCAGCGTTTTACCCAATGTTGAACATTTTTCAGCTCTCGGCAACCAGAAAAAAAATGCTGAATGCTGAGCGTTCAGCACGGAAAAACCGCCTAACGCCACTTTGCGCTGCTGGCATTTGAAGCAGAGCGTACATACACGGCGCTGCCATTGCAAGCTATTAGAAACATATGCACAGAGCAGGAAAAAACGCTTTGGTGGACATGGGGCCTTAGTCATCAAAGTATAACACCAAGTCAGTTAAACTTCAGAAATATCAATCTGTCCATTTAGCAATCAAAAGTAATTGTGAATCAATTTCACCAGCTTTGGTGGAAATGAAATTGACAACAGGTGCAACTGAGAGGCAAAAGCAAGACATCCCCAAAAAAAAACTGAATGGTTATGTATATGGTGGCCAAAGACAATTACTCCCTCCTTATCCCTCCTGACAGATTATTCTCTTGTTTTGCGTTTTGCTATTGTCCTTGTCACAACTGGTAACACACGGCAGTATTTAAAGCCCAATTAGGTTGTACAGGTAGTCCAGCTCCCCCAGAATGGGACTTCCATACGTGCAGTTACAAGAAGGTTTGCTGTGTCTCCCAGAACAGTCTCAAGAGCATGGAGGAGATGCCATATTCTTATGTCCATTATATCAGAAAGTTTTAAAGTATGTTTTTCTGGCTGTCAAATAGTGATGGCAAATAAATGTGGGACTTGCATTTTGCACCCCCTGACCCCAACCTGGTATTTTTTCCAGTTAACAGTTGATGACATAGGAAGTCCTTGAGTAATGAAGAGGTGCATAAAAAGTAATGCATAGAAACTGAGATAATGAAAACATGGAACTTCAGCAGCAGAGGCAGGGGAAAATGAATAGAATCAGGCCGATTACCACTGAAAAGAAAAAAAAATCTGTTGAGCTTTCCCCAAAATAGGTCTTTTTTTATTAATGAATTGAACAGAGCAAATCTTACAAAAAAGAACAAGATATTTCTGGCAAGTCGCAGGGGTGTGCCAACAGATCAAGAGCCGAATAAAAAACTGTGTGTCAATGACAATGCTGTTCCTGTTTGATGTGCGCTTGGCATTGCATTATAAATACATGAGTGTTAATAAAATGCAGATGTCTTGCATTTGCATAAAAGCAATTCTTTAAAGGTCTAGGAAGAGGTTCGCTTTCAGTGAGCTTTCAGCCTGGTGAATTACTTTCACTCGGCAAAATGCAAAATGCATTCGAAGCTGCTGTTTCTGGGGATGGCAAAGGGCCCCACAGAGATACCCCCTCCCTCCAAAAAGAGCAAAAAAAAAAAACATGTAAGCAGCTCAATCTTGATATAATCTAGGATCTCCTTCGGCCTTTTTCAAGCTTCGGCCACACGTGGAGGAAGATAAAAACTTGTGGTTGTCTGAAGTAGACCTACGAAATGCCAGCTCTCCGGGGCTGTTGAAAAACTGTAGCAAGGCCTGTTTCAGTTTTCTCTCACTTGTGAAAAAGCCACAGGAGGAGAAAAAGAAAGAAAGAAAAAGTATCATACGATCAATCATACGTAATCACAAGAATCACCACCCTATCCATGCGTTTAGACCAATCTGCTCTAGAATGATGCCACTGATGACCGACGGTAGTTCTATGGCTTGTAGCCATTCATCCATCCATTATCTTGCTGTTTATCTATTTCACAGATGCAAAGGCATCAGAGCAAGCAGTGTAGCATATATGTCCCTCACCCCAGCAACTTCAGCCGTCTCACTCTGCAGATCCTAAGGCAATGGTAAGACGTGCCATGTTCCTGATTTGCGTCTGGGTCTCTCCCCAGGTCTCTCCCTGGTGGACAAGTCAATATATCCCAAAATGAGCTCTGCAGAGGCATTCTTGCCAAATGCCCAACCTGACTCAATCCTGACTTTCAATCTGGAAGTGCATTCTTCTTCTTTGTCTAACACAATACCATAAATATTTTTGAGGGTCTACTTATACAACCGTGTTACTTGGGATACAAGTTGGCCCAAAAGATGCAGAACACAGGCAATTAAAAAGTCATATTCTGAGACCCCCCCCCCCCCCCCAAGTCTCCCAGAATTTGCAGCCCACTCTCTGTGATGCACAGGCAATCCAAAACCAATTTGGGTCAGTCCATGTCAAATCACCCAGGGGTGGTTGTGGCACCATTTTCAAATTTAACAAGCTTCCACTAACTTAAAGATAATGCCAAAAGAACATACCATGCAAAATTTTAAATCTATAATTCAAATAGTTTTCAAGCAAAATAGTTTTTAAGTTTCAGCAATTTAGGCCTGAACCAGCCCCCCCTAATCCTTGAGGGTATTTTTTAGAAAATGAAGTGCTTGTATCTCAGCTTCTAGGCAACATAGCATCACCAAATTTTACATGCAAGTTCTCTATAAGTAGCTTGTTAATTATAATTATAACTAATTATAATTAAGTTAATTATAACGCATGTCCATACCAAATATGAAAGTAATTGGTCAAAAATTACCGCCTGTACAGTGTCCAGAAGGAAGTGTCCACCGATGCGGATGCGGAGGCGGCAAAGGGAACATGGATGAATCCAAAATAGCCACCCGACTTCATCCGTGGGCTAAAATAACACATTTCCAGTGTTGTACCTGCAATCCCCATATACTTGATATGTACCTGTCATCAACATTTACCAATCAAGTATTTTTAAATGGAAAAATGGACATTTACCAATGACACGTCATCGTCACCAGCATGTTATATATTACAAATGTAATTGTTTCATTTTTTTACTATCTGTGTTCATGTATGAGAATACAGGTGCAGTAAATGACCAGTGTAGTCTCCAGCTCTGTATATTTTCTATATGTTATAACTTAATTACACGTGTAATGTGTATATAGGGAGAGGACTATATAATTGCATTACGTTTCCTTTCCCAATGTCACTTTGGACAATAAAGTATATGAAAACTAATATTTGATAGCTTGTCAACGGTTGCAGGTGTCCAGGTGAGCTACAGTGCCTGTGGCACAATTTTTAAAAATTGCAATCACCAAAATGGCCAAATATAACTTGGCCAAATTCCAAATATAATAGCAGTTATGAAGTGAATCTCGTCAGCTCTTCCGTGATTGTGCCTGGTTGCAACATTCATGGATAAAAAAAAATTTTTTTTTTTAAACCTGGCAGCAACATTCGTGATTAAAAAAAAAAAAAGGTTCACCTGGTGGCAATATATGGTCGCACATTACGCATGCCACCCTATCTGCAGGTACTTATCCTCGTGTATGTTGGTATATTTGGTACGCATGTCACAGAGACCTGATGTAATAAGTAATACAATGTCTTGAAGAAAAGTTTATGTTCAGAAAGGAATATTTTGATATTCATATTGCCGTTGAGTCTTGTCTTTGTGCACATCCCAGTGATTATTGTTGTACATTGATTTTTGTACTTAGGAAAGGAGGAGTAAATCTAGAACCATGGTTTTCAATGCTGGGACCCAAGCAATGAACAATTTTCTTTAGGACCATCTGAGAGCAGCCTGATTTTTGTAATCTGGGGCTTCGTCATTAGGTGATCAGCGCATCTTGTGTGTTAGCACTGAGTAAGAATAGAAATGGGCACCTCATTCTGGCCTGAGGCATGCAATTTGAAACCATCAGTGTATTAATACACTGAATTGACGAAAGAATGGGGAAATCTGCTCATCCAACGTCTCAGTCCAAAATTGTGGGCATTAAGAAGGAGTTGGTCCCCCATTTGCTGGTATGACAGACTCATCTGGGAAGCCTTTCCCACTAGATGTTAAAGCATCGCTGGATATTTGTAACCATTCCATCTGTAAAAGCACTTGAGAGTTTGCATTGTGATGGCAGTAAACCACATTTGCACCTCATTCTGAGCACTGCAGTAATGATGTGACAAGAAAAGGCCTTCCCCAAACAGCTCAAAGCATAATAATCTGGTATGTGATTGATTGATACAGCATTTAGATTTTCCTTCAGCAGAATTAAGAGCCAAGTATGAGTCAAATCTGTTATAGATAGAATCATATCCAACCCACCTTGCAATTTTCAAGTACCTACCAAGGTATCATAAAAATAATGTATCATGACAGGGAGTGTCAATAAAAATTTGAATTTGCATTTGAAAACTTTCCAAGGAAATTGTCCCATGTTACCCGGCCGTCCCTTATTACCCCATTTTATGGTACTGTACTTCTCTACCATAAGTAAGCAGTGCTGTTGATTGATCCTCATTATTCATTATGTTTGACCATACACCGTCAAATATGTTGGGTGTGTGGCATGCAATGAGAAAAGAAATAAAGGAAGCATGCATTCTATTTTCAGAAGAAACAAAAGTTTTCCATTACTGAAACTAATCCCAGCTGGTGACTGGTGGTTCCCTGCACATGCAGTTCCAGTGAGATGGCTTTCAGCTGTGGCAGGAGATGGCAGATGAATCTTTTGTTTTCCAGTCACTGGGTGCTAAAGAAGTGAATTCAGTGCAAAGCAAGGTTAGCAAATTTGGATGTTAAGTAACTAAGGAGAATATTTTGTTGATTTCCCCTGTTGGCAGCAATAAGCTGTGGAGGGAAAAAAATCAAAAAAAAATTTTTTTCATTAGCAGCAATAAGCTTCCGTACTATCTATAATATTGGGAACAAAATTTCAAAGGCCCATAAAGCAGACAAAAATGATTCCATGAAAAATCCCCCCCCAAAAAAAGTCTGGAGATATGGTCTAGTAGTGTTTTCAGCGACTTTACCCAAAAATTCATCTGGCCGAAAAAAAGATAAAAAATGTTACGGACGACGGACGCCACACCGCAACAATAGCTTATCGGTCCATACAGTCGGCAAGCTAAAAATTTATTTTGCTTATGGGAGGAATGCTGCAGTTGGTCGGTCACACCACTTTTTTGTTCATAATGCTTTTCTTTGAAATGTAGAGTTGGGGTACAAAACAATTAAAAAGAGGGAGTATCTGCACTGCTTGTATAGTTATTTGCAGGTGTTGCATTCCGGAAAAATAAGTGAAAATGAAAGGAAAATAGTGTATTATTTATTTATTTATCCTTTATTTGACTAGGTAAAGACTCGTTGAGATTAAAAATCTCTTTTCCATGAGTGACCTGGCCCAGACGGCAGCATGAAGCAATTCAACAGTAAAAAAAAACCAACATTACAGCCAGACAAGTACAATCACACATGAGCAACAAAAATATGCAGTATAAAACATGAAATCACGAATAAATTATTATAGTAGGCCTAAATTCAATAGAAAACTATTGGCTTTAAAGAAAAGGATTACACACAGTCACATTTCCCGAGACTGTCCGATTCCCGTTCCTTTATGCTTGACTTAAATCTTGCTAAGGTAACCAGCTCTGACAATGTAAGTTCCTTCTGTATATCATTCCCGGTCGAGGGGGCAGCATATTGAAAAGCTTTTTTTCCAAGTTCAGTTCGAACCTTGGGTACCAGCATTTGCACAATATTTTGTGACCGCAGGCTATACTGATTATGGTTCCTACACATATATGAACATAAGTTTTGCGGAGAATTTGTTAAAAATAAGTCAAGGAGAGAGGATTTTTCTGGGCATTTAAGATTTGGAAGAGTTGGGTTTGTGATTAGTTGGGTAAGATTGAAAGAGTCGCTGTGACGGTGCGTTCAGGAACCACACGCAAGAGAGGGAAATCCAAAAAAAGTATGCCTTTAATGGACTCCGGGTCAAAGCCAAAAAAACACAGGAATTGCATAGCCACAATACGACATCCAAAAACAGTATCGACTGGCAGGGGTCAGAACCAGTAAGACAGATGGGCAGAGGTACAAAAACGATAGGCAAAAAGTCATAGTCGATGGGCAAAGCCAATGGTCATACACAAGGGCATTCAAACACAAAACTCGTGGTCATACAAAAATAGGTCAAAATCCAGAAAGACAAAAATACTTCAAAAAGGGCAATGGCAAGAATCAAAGTCGGACTATCCAGTAGAAGTAAAACAATAATCTATGGCATACGAGGCGCTCTGCACAAAGAAATATTGATCTACGTTCTGACGAGAGCTGTGAGTGAAAATACTCCTAATATACATACATGAAAGGTCACATGCTATACAGAGATCAGCTGTGGGGAATGCGGCTAATTACATCGGGAGAATCTCATGAGGGAAACCCAAACCATGAAAATTGGCGAGAGACAAAATACGAACGGGAATCACACAAACAGTCTATGACATTTGAACAGCTCCGGTCCAGGAGTCCTACGTGCACAGATAACAAGCACAGGAGAGTGATTAAGCACGTGCAAGAGATTCTCCCTGAAGCTCAGGAGAGGACAGCGACAGAGAAGGGGCGGAGAATAGAACAGGGCGATTGCGGAGAGGTAATTGGTCTATTAGTAGCGGTCCAACTTTACAAATTAAACTACAGTGCTCATTACTAAATTATTAATCTCATATATACATGGATTAGTTGTGTTGGTAGACTATAATACAAAATACAAATGTTAGTCTTGTTAGTAATCAGAACAGAAGGGTGAAGGGAGAAAACAAGATACAAAGGAATATTTTAAACACCGGACTTCATTTGAATCACCGAAGTCAGTGAGCACGCAGACAGGGAAGATGGAATGAACCAACTAGATCCCAAGACGGGGGAGACAAGTGCAATGGAACTGAACATAGAATGAACCAAAAAAAACCTGAATGTTACAAAAACCAAAAGTAATAAATAAAAGACAATAATCATGAACACAAAACCAGAACATAAACATGACCAAAAACCAAAACCATGACAGTCGCAAATAGATTTAAAACTGTCAGACGGGGGACGGCCAGTCCCAATTTAGGAGAATCTCATTAAAATCTAAGGTTGACAAGTGCCTGTTCAATGACGATAAAGCCTCTTTGCTTGCTGAAGAGGTCTGTAATAACCTACTACAGTGATAAAATTGTCCTTAAAAAGTTGCAACTTCAAGGCTAAGAATTCAAACTGTCTGATAATGGAAACTGATGCTAGGGTTGTAGCATGAATTTAACTTTTAACGTAGGTGGCAATGCCTCCACCTTTCCTAGGGCAGTCACAACAAAAAACACTGTAACCTTAACAACACTAGAAACTTTACAAAAATGCATCAACTTTATTGTAACTGTCCATCAACCTTCACCAAGAGTTCAGAGGGAGGGTAAAAAAACAAAAAAAAAGTGTTATTGTCCCAATACCTTTGCTTTGAACGGTAAAAAAAGTCTCAAGTCCTACGTAGATTGAATTAAACAAAAGGTGACTAGAAGGCCATCATAACCTCTTGGACTTTTTCACAGACATGCTCATAAAAGGCACTCTTTTTGTGTCATGCTTTATTAATCATTTTGTTTCAAATACAATGTGTAAGAGTGCAGAGCCTTAACAACAAAAGACTACATATGTGATCATTTTGCTTTTATCCTGTCAATCCCAAGAAGAAATAAAGAAAAAATAAAGGAGGTTCACAGGGGTTCACAGAAGAGATTTATTTTTTTTCATTGTGTGTTAGTTTGGGAAAATGGGATATTATTTTCAAGTGATTTTAGTTGCTCCTTTTTCAATCTCTGGCAAAGGTCAGCTCGGCAACTGGCTCCAAATGAGTCTAATCATATTAAATGGCCATGTCAATGGCAGGCTGTTAGCATTCACCAGAAAAACAATCCCAAGCAAACACACTCCAGAATTCGGTGGGGATCTGGACAACAAAGTGAAATAAAAAACAACTGAAGAGTTTCTCATGCAGCTGATGCTCTTTGAAGCATTTTCAGCATCAAAGCTGATATCCTTTCCTAACTGTTCATGTCTACTAAAATTTCTGGCTGTTTTTTTTTTTTTGCTGAGATCTTTCAACTCCCAGTCTGGACCACTGGATCATCTGGGATGAGTTTCTCAATAGTGCAACAAAATTGATTTTAACCTCTTGGGAGGTAAAGTTAGCAACCATCACTCTATGTCATGTTTGCAAGAAAAGTAGGGTTCCCTCAAGACAATTTTTCCTGACCGATTGAGTTTCTATGCAGCTCCTTCTAGGAAAATGAGTCCAAAACCAATCTCCAGTTTTCTCTCATTCGAATAAATATACTACAAAACAAGGATTTGTCCATGGCAAACTGAAGCTTTGTAAATATGTAACTGCCTTAATTTTCCTAAATTTTGTCTCCAATGTAATGCATACAATATACAGCAGTATACTTATGACAATAAATACTCCTTAATCGTGTTATATCATGTTAAATCCTTTGCACATTCTCAGACAGAAACCCTCTCCCTTTTCAGTGAGATTCCGCCATAATTCCTGGAAGCCAATGATCACCCGCCTTCCTCCTGACTGCAAGCTCCACTGCAGAATCAAGGCTTAATTCCCAGTGGTTCTGAGAGTTCATTACTAGAGTATCTGGCTTCATTTTGTTCTCGGACTTCACTGGCACGGACTGCAGAGGGCAGATCCAGTTGAATTTCTGAATAAAGCGACTTCAGTCTGTTAGCAGATGCAGTGAGGGGGAGGATGGATGGATTTGGCGGTCACAGTCTTGCAGAGAATCAGGGAGCTCAGAAATCCCTTGGCGCCTTTGCGGGAGATGGGGCAGGCAGGGGTTGAGCATAACTTCCGCTATCCTCCCTCTGCAGCGAAGCCTTTAACCTGGGATTACGTCTACTTCTCCAACGTGGCCTTCCCGGCAGGGGTCTTGTCACTGAAGCTGTTATCATCGCTCCATGACTTGCTTCACCTCATGGGGCGAAAACCAAGTTGAATCAGCGCAGAAATCCTCTGATAAATGTTTCAACATTGCACGCGTCTCGTATCATGTAGAATGTTTAGTGGGGATGATTTTGCACAGTATCAGCGGAGGACGAAAAGTCCATAGTGTATGAAACATTAGTTCTCTCACAGTATTCTGCCAATTCTTTTTTTTTTATTTGCTTCTTCAAGAAATTGAGTGCCCTGACAGGAAGAGCAATTAAAGTTGTGCCATTTGAACTAGTCAGGCAGCAATATAATACGTATGAAATGAGAACTGCAGTGTAAGATCATTGTCAAATAGCATTAGTGCGCAGTGCGGTCGTCGCCGGAGAGAATATGAACGTACAGTGCCGATATATATCATCTGATCAATTATTCATGGAAAATTGCTTGAGCAAAAGGCAGGCCTCCTCGGGGTGAAAATAATTGCGTAATCAAAAATGACAAGTACGAGACAACCAAGTGCCCTTCCGTGAAATGCTGAGCCTTAAAAGTTCATAGAAGAGGAACTTATACTCCAAATTGTAATGATATCAGGAGGACTCCGTCCTATTCCTCCCAGAAAATGAGAAGAATGACTGCTGACTCTTCCAATAAAAATTCGGCATTTCATGAATTAATGGCTGGATTTCATGGGAATCTACTCCCCAGTACTAATGTCCATTGACAGGATTTAATGACTATAATGCAGGAAAAAGAAAAGTGGACAAGATGACTTTTCATAAGGTTAACTGCCAAAGTACTCGCTCGCTCATTTAGACAGTAAGTGATGAGAACTTCTACTGCCTCATACTCTCATGGAGTGGAGTTGAGTACTAGTAATTCAAGAGGACAGTACAATTGTCTTTTACTCCAACTATGCTTACACAGTTGGTCGCTGTGTGATCTAAAATTAGTGCAAAATATTAAAAAAAAGAAATAAGAAAAACAAGTGAAAAGAAACAGCACGCCCTGCGCCCCCAACCTGTCAAGCTACCTTGTTTGTTAGCTTGAGTTTTGTGTTCGCCACGGTAGGCACAACAGATTTAAATGCAAAATTGCCTTTGTGAAATTAGCAGTTGTCGTCAAATTAACTTCCACGCGGCAGCTGTAGCCAGCATCTCTAGCTGAAAAGATATATGAGGTTGATATATATGATATATTTAGGATGAGAAATAACACATCTAAGCAGCATGTCCTCTCTTATTCAGTAGGCGTGGTCACAAACCAGCACACCCCTTAAAAAAATATTATACATTGTTTTATTTATTTATATTATTTGTATATGTAAATATACAAACACGCAAATAAATAAATAGTAATCCTCTCCAAGACCCAGCTCTACAGTACGTGTTTCAAACATCAAACACTAATGATATTATTATGAAGTTGGTTGGGGGTGAGGGGTATTCATTTATCAGCCTCTTTACCCACATGTCTTTCTCAGAAAATCTAATTCCTGTCATCAATCCTAGCTGTTAAATACCAGCCGCGATAAAACTAATTTGGTGGAACAACAATCTGCCCAAATGTAATGGATACCAGTGGGATATTATCCACTTCTTCCAAATCTATAAAATTGGACTGATGCAATTTTTATCCCTTAGAGCAAAAAGAAAATGTTACTCATAACATGAAGTAAACAAAGATATGGATTCAGCAGTTATGCTATAATAAATAAAAACCATAAAAACTTTTTTTTCAAAGTAGTGTACTGAGAGCTAAACGCCCAATAACAGAAAATAGAATTGTCTAATTCGAAGGGATGCTTTGAAGATATGGCCATTAGTGAACCACAAATAAGATCATGGGAGTCTAAACAAACCCAAATGCATGCTGCAAGAGCAAAATATGCCAAAATGAGATTATTTTAAAAATAATATACAGCTCGTGACTGATGTTCTCATCAAGCAAAGGTAATAAAGGAAAGTATCTTGGCAATTGGTCTATGGCTACATAATATGCACAATACAGCACATGCCATAAATATATATATAGATGTAGGAGATTTCAATAAATAAGTGGGTATAAATGGTTTTGGAGTCTGCAGAATGCATCATCTCCTTTCCTGTCATGTTTTATTCACAGGTTAATTAAGTACATGGTAAAAGTAAGCAAAAGAATAACTTCTGGGTAAGGTTTTGTCCCCAGTGCAACACATGGAGACTCCAGTGATCCAGTTTTTCGAGCCCAGTCTTATCCTGACTCGTCGCACAGTGACGCTACCTGACCAAGTGTCAATATACAACAAAGAATGAGGCTTCTGGCATCCTTATTGACGTCAATTTAAATAGAACCCTACCCCTAGGCCTCTAGCACCTTAATCCGAACACCAGCCCTCAACATCAGATAAGGGCAATAAAAGCCTCCTTTTTCGGCATATGTCGACGTCTGGTCAGATAGCGTCACTATTGACAAGTCAGGATGAGAATGTTATTGCAGAGCTTTATGCTTTACTTTAAAGCGCATGGTATACTGGGCCTCAGTTTCTCTGTGAAGATAAAACAGGGAACCAATGCTAGGGGAATGCTGAGAAGCATATAACAGCAGCAGCAGTGACTTTTATGGCAAAAAAAAAAAAAACGCACAAAACCTGTCAGAATGTCCTCCTCCCTTCTCGCTAATGGCTTGTCCAAGGTGTTACCTGTGTTATACTGTACAAATTTGCAAGATAAACCCAATCTTTCTTTCCCCTTTCTTGTGTGTCAAGGTAAAGAATTGCTTTCTCATTATGCATTTTGCTGGACTGACCTCCATTTTGTTGCTGCCAAACGCATATGACTGCACAAACAATTGGATGAGCCTATCTCACCACAGCAGGTGCACTGTATTCTATCAAGCACCTAGACTGCAATGATAGAGGCAGCATACTACGACACTGGCATGCAGGAGTCTTAATCTGGATTTAATTCTGGGTGTATCTTACCTGATGCTCTTCAGAACCACGAGTACTGGCTTCACGGCCAGCTGAGCTGAAGCTTGTGCTCACTCCAAGTGCCCCCTCTGTGAACCATGATTTTTTACTGGCCTTGATGGCGAATAAATTCGCAGCATGCCTGGCAAACCTCAAACTGTATCTACCCCACACGCAGCATGCTTGCAATCGAAGGAATCGTAAACAGATCAAGTGGCCTAACCTCAGTGCAAAGCTATGTAAGTCCAGGAACTATACTGAGGCATTACTGCACCATGATCAGACAGCCAGCCGAAATCCTTGCATGTGCTGACATGTTTTTGGTGTTTTGACTCAGTTCATTCTCATGGAATGAGTGAATCATTTAGGAGACTTCAATAAACCTGAAATAGTAGAATTAATATATTTTTTATTGTACTTACAGTATAATGATATAAATAACATTCATTTGTTCGAATAACTAGTAATCATAACAAATTAGTAATTTGGCAAAATTTATGGAGGATGTCTTGTCATTGGTTTTGTGAAAACTAACCCTCCAAAATACAAGCATTCGAAAATATCTCTGTGCCAAATTCATTTTACCATTATATCTTCACATCTCACTTCTGTTTATTGCTGTCATGTGTGAGATTATAAACCAGTCAATTGTTGACTGTTGTCAGTGCTTGGATGTGGTGTAATGATGGGGGAGTCAGGCTAAAATACTTAGCAAAAGCGTTAAGAGTAAAACCAGAGATACATTGTCTTCATATTTTTTTTATGAATTTAGGGTTTAAATTTCATGCATCACTATCTGGTTCATACTGTTACGAGAAATGACAACATCTCCATCCCTATTTTAAAAGCTTCCATAAAGCTGTCCTGCAAACCCACATTATGACTGGTGGAAATCATACAATATTGCAAGTATACAAGTCGGTTAGCATGTGAGACATATTTTTGTCCGTCAGTTTGTTAGTTAGGCACTCTTTTGCTATTTATGCTACAGCAATCTTACCAAACTTGGAGACATGTTAGCATAGGTTACTTGCCACAGGCCAATACTTTTTTAAGTTTCTATGTCAAAGGTCAAGGTCTCAAAAAAAGGTTGAAAACACATTTTCATCCAAAACTTTGTTTCTATTTAAGCGAGAGAGTTGAAACTAAATAATTTCTCTACGGCAACTATTGCGATCTGCTCACCTATTGCCAATTGCCACTGCTCGAAAGCGGTCCTTCCGGGAGTCAAAAGCATGTGGATGGTTTTAAAACACAGCAAGTGTACTGCGGTATTGTCCCAATTGGCAACGTGTTAATTGAACCTGTATGTCTTGCAAACATTTCATGGAAGTCGCTGCAATGCTTGCACTTCAGTGCAGTGATATCGCATTTTGTGAAGTTACCTGAGCTGCTAGTTCTCTTCGTTTTTTACTCCTGGATAAGTGAAACTCAGGAAAGTTTGTGATGAGACTCGAGTGTCATGCACCAGTCAGTTTGCTGTTAGCACGACCACGGCCGGTTGCTCGCTTGTTTCTTTGCACGGTCAGTGTATACGAGTTGCATGGCTTTGATTTACTTCATGCTTTTAAAATCAGCTACAGTATGTTTGGCACAGGAAATTGTTCATGTTGTATTATTAGGAATTCTATTTGTTTCCAATAATCATGCCATAACTACACTTTTGTTATTCATTGTCTATTCCTAGCAGGTGCTGCCATTGGTACCGAGTTCAGTTAAGGTAACAGTTTGCAAACTGCATCGCATACTCCGCGTGACAAACCTACAAAAATGTTAGCAACTGAAGCGTTCGGCACTCAGCAAGATTTGGACTGTGCTGCTTTAGCGAAGGTTTGCACTCTAGAAGTGTCACTAGTGTTCCTGTAAAACCATACACTAGCACCCAAGTTGGTTTAAAAAAATAAATAAATAAAAAAAATATATTTTGCAATTCTACTATCTACTCTACTGACCAAGATTGATAAACACAAGAACAAAAATATTTACAGTCCCTTTGGTTGGATTGCTTGGTGATGTCCTGGGTGAGGAAAATGCTCAAACACAGGCAAAAATCCACAAGAAACTTCACAGATCTTGAACAGAATGACAGGTCTGGTCACATGTATCCTATTCCTTGCAATTTCTCCTACTACTCCACTCCCTCAATTTTCTTCCTTATAAACTCTTTTGCAAACCCCTCCCACATTTCGACCTCTTTTTTTTTTTTTTATTCTCTGGGACTTGTCCCAGACATGCCCAAGACATGCCCAAACCTAACTCAAGTCTGGGCTTAACACAAGAAAGGTCAATACTGGCATCTAGTAGCTTCTATTCGCATTGCACCTCTATTCCAAAAGGGAAAAATTTTGACTCATAAAGGCAAAATTTTTCTTTTCAATACAAAAATGGTTAAGTAGACACTTGTGTATATATGTACATATAACACAATATGCGAATCAACATGTGATATATACACATACTCAAACATGGGATAAGCAATCAGCAATTACATTGTCAGTACCCTTTTCATGCTTAATTTCCAAGTCAAACTCCAGTAAAATCAAACTCCAATTCAAAAATCTCCGATTCTTTTTTTTAATTTTACTCAAAAAACATGAATGGATTGTGGTCAGTATACACAATCATTGGCTTTTTTCCTGTACAAACATAAACCTTAAAGTGTTGTTAGGATAGAACCAGAGCCAAAAGCTCCTTCTCTATCGTGGAATAGTTCCTTTGGTGGCGATTGAACTTCCTGGAGAAGTATGCCACAGGATGCTCAATGTCATCAGAGTCACTTTTCTGTAGGAGCACAGATTCACAAGCTTGGTCGCTAGCGTCGACCGCGATAGAGATCGGTTTGTTGAAGTCAGGAGATTTGAGCACGGGGAAGTGACACAGCAGAGACTTCAGGCGATCGAAGGCTCTCGGGCATGCATCATCCCAAGTGAACTTTCGCCTCTCTTCAGTTCGTTGGTGAGACTGAGAGCAATCTCAGCAAAGATCTTGCAGAACTTGAGGTAGTACCTGATCATTCCAAGGAAGCGGTGCAAAGCTTTTTTGTTGTTAGGAACTGGAAAGTCCATGATGGCTTGGACTTTAGCATTTGTGGGTCCCACCTTACCCTGGCCTATGACGTAGCCAAGATAGGTGATAGTAGCACAACCAAAGTCACTCTTGTTCAGGCTAAGCAGGCGCTGGAACAACTTCTCTACATCTTTTAGATGTTCTTCCCAGGAGTCACTCCATGTGATCAGGTCGTCGATGTACACACCCGTGTGTGGCAATCCGGCGATTGTCGACTGTATCATCCTTTGGAACGTGGCTGGGGCATTTTTCATGCCAAAGGGTAGGACTTCATACGGGTTCAACCCAGATGGTGTGGCAAAAGCAGAGATGCTCTTAGCCCTCTCAGTTAAAGGCACACACCAATAACCCTTCGATAAATCAATCTTGGTTAGAAACTTTGCCTGCCCTACTCTATCGATACAATCATCAATCCTAGGTATTGGAAACACATCAGTTCTAGTTACAGCATTGACTTTGCAATAATCTGTACAGAATCTAATACTTCCATCAGGTTTTGGAACAAGCACACAGGGTGCACTCCAATCTGAGTTCGAGGGTCTGATAATATCATGTTCTAACATGTACTCAACTTCTTTCTCAGCAATCTCTCTCTTTTCAGGATTCATCTGATATGGATGCTGTTTTATTGGTTTGGCATCACCAACATCTACATCATAAGAGGCAAAAGAAACTCTCTTTGGAACATCAGGAAATAGATCTTTATATTTCTTGATTAACCTCTCAAACGGATCCTTCTGTAAGGGTTCTAAGTGCTGGAGTTTTACATCAAGATTTTGCAACATTTAGAATTGGACAATTTACATGAAAGAACTTCAGCTTTAATTCCAGTTTCATCATCTTGAAACTCCCCCTCATCTTCACATATTTCGACCATAGGAGAATCTGAAGTGACAGCTGCAACCCTAGCATTTCTGTCTCGATAAGGCTTCAGCATGTTAATGGGACACAACTGTTTTGGCTTTCTCCTATCTGGTGTCTTCAGAATGTAATTGAGATCATTGAGTTTTGTCAGAATTTCATAAGGACCATGAAATGTAGCCTGCAATGGATTGGACTGCAAGGGAAACAACACAAGGACCTTGTCTCCTGGTTTAAACTCACGGCTAGTAGCCTTATGATCATACCAAGTTTTCATTTTTCCCTGACTTGACTTCAAGTTCTCTTTGGCGAGGTCACAAGCTGCACACAATCTTTCCTTGAACTTGCTAACATAGTCTAACAGACTGATATGCAGCTCCTTCTCTTGCCATTGCTCACTCAACAATAACAAAGGTCCTCTCACTTCATGGCCAAACACTAGCTCAAACGGACTGAATCCATTAGACCCCTGCACTGCTTCTCTAGCTGCAAACAACAGCAAATGAACACCTTCATCCCAGTCTTTCTCATGGTCATAACAATAAGTCCTCATCATTGTCATGAGAGTGGAATGAAATTGCTCTGAAGCACCCTGACTCTCTGGATGATAGGCACTGGAAAGAATCTGCTTCGCACCTAGTTCATACACAGCCTGTTGAAACAAACCAGAAGTGAAATTGCTACCTTAGTCTGACGGAATTTCCCTGGGAAGGCCAAATAACGTGAAGAACTTTATCAAAGCCTTCGAGATTGCAGTTGCCTTGATGTTACGAAGAGGTATGGCTTCAGGGAATCTGGTACATGCACACATGATTGTCAACAAGTACTGATTTCCAGATCTAGTTTTGGGTAATGGACCAACACAATCAACAATGACCTTAGAGAAGGGCTCCCCAAATGCTGGGATAGGCTGCAATGGAGCTACAGGTGGGTCTAACTGGTGTTTTCCAACTACCTGACAAGTGTCACAGGTTTTGCAAAAGTTGGAAACGTCTTTCCAAAGCCCAAGCCAGAAGAAATGTTTCATGATCTTATCAACAGTCTTGTCAACACCAAGATGACCTGCTAAAGGTAAACTACGAGCCATTGTTAAGATCTCATTCCTGTAGACCTTCGGAACAATTATTTGCATGACCACTGCCCAATCTGCATTGGCAGGGATATCAGGAGGGCGCCACTTCCGCATCAACACACCATCTTTGAGATAATACCCAACTGGAACTACGTCTATTTCTTTATCAGGAAGGGCTCTCCCCTTTAGTTCACAAATTTCAGGATCATTAGTTTGCTCCTCAATCAATCGCTTTCTGGACGGAGACAAGTTTCCAGACACATCAGAATCACCAGACCAATCTGGCTGGCTGAACAAAGAACTGATAAAAGTATCTGATATGTCCTCAAACGGAGAAACCATAGTAGGCCGAACAGAGTCATGAGGCGAACCACCTGAGTCATGACTATTCAATGTGTTGGACGGCACCACATCATCTTCTTCTTGAGCCTTCTTAGCCATCGCACGAGTCACTGCACAGGAAGGATACAGAGATGGGTCTTCATCGCCATCTTCAGTGCTCGGCTGTGAAGTAAGATGTACAGGGGGAACTACATTGCCCCCAGCAAGGTCATTGCCTAGCAACAGAGAAACACCCTTGATAGGTAGACTTGACATAAGTCCCACCTTTACCTGTCCTGTAACTAAATCTGACTTCAAGAATACAGAGCGCAGGGGTACAGATACAGTCCTCCCTTCAATACCTTGTACAAGTATGAAATCCCCAGAAGCGGTCTCATCACGTAACTCCAAGGAGTCCATTAACAAAAGTGACTGAGAAGCTCCGGTATCCCTTAGGATATATATGGGGACAGGAGTAGAATGCTCATTCAGAGCCACAAATCCCTCTGACACAAATGGAAGAAATTCCTCCCACACAAAGTCAGCAGTATCAGGCTATTTAGCCCCACAGGGAGCAGGAAATTTAGCAGATCGGTTATCTACAACTGGGGTTTCTAACCTTGTTTTCACAAAGGCATTTGGTTTGCTATCCTTTTCTTTTTCTTTCTTAGCTTTAAGGAACCAACAGTTAGTTGTAACATGACCCGATTTTGTTAAGACTGGAGAGGGAAAACACTGGGAACACTGAAAAAACTCGGAAAATACGGAACAGGACTCGGGAACAGGGAAACAAAAGGGGGAGACGCCAGATGCAGGGCTCTGGACACGGCGAAGGGGACTGGCAAACTGGGCACAAGACATGTGGCACACAGGGCTCTGGACACGGCGAAGGGGACGGGCACATTGGGCACAGGACAGGTGGCACACAGGGCTCGGAAGACAGGGGGCACCAGGGACTGAAGGCAGCAGGAAGGGAAGGCTGGGCTGGGAATGCGGCTGAAGAACACACAGAAGAGATGAAGGGACCAGAGGAAAGTGCACAGGGCAGGGAGTGAAGCGCGAGCGAAGTCAGATCTCATCTGAAGTGCTGGAGGCTGGAACTGATATAGGCAGGGGGCACGGACAAACACAGGTGCAGGAACTAAATATAATTAACAAGGGGTGGAACATAAGGGAAACCTAATTACATGAAACAGATAAACTTTAACACACAGACGAGGATCACAAGACAAATCCAAAGACAGGATAAATAAACTGGATAAAAAGACTCCTAAGTGTACAGAATAAGAGCCAGAACAGATTATAAGAATGCAGAGATTCTGCAAGAAAACTTAGCAAAGCCAGTGAATAGAAAAGCAAGAGGCGGAGACTAGAACAGGGCGACTGCTGAGAGATCATTAGTCAATTAGTAAGTGCAGCTATACAATCCCGGGTGCTCGTTAGTAGGTTAGTATTATATACAATATTAGTATGGTTAGTAATTTTAGAAAAACAACAAACTGTTAGTAATTGTTAGTACATATAGGAAAGCAAAGGGAAACTAGCAAACGAGAACGGAAGGAAGGCTGAAACCCAGAATCCATTAAATCACCCGAAACAGTGTCACAATCAATTAAGACAGAAACTGCTACAAACAATGACGTGACCGGGGAGAAAGCAAAGACAGTACATGTGTAATACGTGGACTGGACTAACACGGGAGAGGAATAAAATGTGAACACTGAGACATGGACTAAAAACTGACATCACCAAAATAATAAAAATCTAAAATTGGCTAACCAGACACAGAGACCCACAGAACACAACAGATTTCTTGCAATAACTGCAAACTAGACCACTTTTGTCACTGTCAGCTTTTACACTTTCATCAGACCTGTGACTGGTTTTCTGAGCACCATCACCAGATTTGTCTTTGGGTTAGGAATCTTGGGTATCACCATTACCTTTTTTCTGAAATTGGAACCATCTATTGTTACTGCTAGACTGAAATTTAGACTTATGTGTGAGAACATATTCATCTGCAAATTTGGCAGCTGATTGCAAATTCAGTGCTTGCTCCTCATTAAGGTAAGTCTTAACATCATCCTTAACACAGTTCTTGAATTCTTCAACTAACACCATCTCTTTTAGTGAGTTGAAATCATCCTTGACCTCCATAGAAGTACACCAGCGCTCAAAGCAAACCTGCTTCTCGTTAGCAAATTCCACATAAGTCTGATTGTCAGATTTCTTCAGACCTCTGAATTTCTGTCGGTAAGCCTCTGGAACCAACTCATAAGCTGTCAAAATATCCTTTTTGACAACCTCATAATCAGAGGAATCATCTGCAGAAAAAGCCGAATAGGCTTGTTGAGCTTTACCCTTGAGGACAGTTTTCAACATCAGAGGCCAGTATTCCTTTAGCCACTGGCAACTCTTTGCTACATTTTCAAAACACTGGAAATAGTTGTCAACATCCTTTTCCGAAAATGGAGGCACCGGTTTTACCTCCTGGCTAGCCCGAAATTTATTTTCCGTTGCTTTTTTAATTTTTAGTTGCTCCATTTGGAGTCTTTCTTCTCTATCCAACTTCTCTAATTCAAAATCTCTCTGTCTCTGTCTCTCTCTTTCTGGTCTTTCCTCTTTCTCTCTCTCAAATTCTCTTTGTTTTTTCCCCCTTTCTTTCTCTTTTTCCTCCCTTTCTTTTCCTCTTTCCTCCCTTTCTTTTTCTCTTTCCTCCCTTTCAATCTCAAGCAGTTTTAATTTAAGTTCCATTTCTACATTCGGATTTTCCAATGGAAACTGTTCCAGATCTCCTGGTGCAAACACATTTTTCATTTTGTTATGGCCCCAATTTGTTATGAAATTTATGGCAGCAAAGGATGACAGACAAAATTTTAAAACTTAAACCCATTTAATTTAACAAACACTTTTAACTAATCTACTATCTACTCTACTGACCAAGATTGATAAACACAAGAACAAAAATATTCACAGTCCCTTTGCTTGGGTTGCTTGGTGATGGGTGAAAAAAATGCTCCAACACAGGCAAAAATCCCCAAGAAACTTCACAGGTCTTGAACCAAACGACAGGGCTGGTCACATGTATCCTACTCCTTGCAATTTTTCCTACTACTCCACTCCCTCAATTTTCCTCCTTATATACTCATTTGCAGACCCCTCCCTCATTTAGACCTCTTTTTTTTTTATTCTCTGGGACTTGTCCCAGGCATGCCCAAGACATGCCCAAACCTAACTCCAGTCTGGGCTTAACACAAGAAAGGTCAATACTGCCATCTAGAGGCTTCTATTCGCATTGCAACATGCATGTATGTGTATATATTTATATTCTCCCTTTTAAATCAACTTTATGGAGTTGGCAGAATTTATTCAAGGTACATTCCTAGCATTGCTTCCCACTGTGTTCTCCACTAATTGCCTGCATTTTGTTTTCTGCATGTCCACGGTGGACCCTGCCCTGAGCATGCTGCTGCTGATCTTTGCATCAATGCCACCTGGCCTCTGCACAAGCGCTGCTCCACATCATGGACTGGGTCATGGCATCAGCAAACTTCAAATCCTGGGCTGCTTGTCAACTTTCCTTTCGCATTACAGCAACCATGAACTTGGACCCTGGGACGGTCAGAGGAGGATGGACCTTCCCTCTTAAGCCTGGTTCCTCCCAAGGTTTCTTCCTATATTTTAACACATAGGGAGTTTTTCCTTGCCACTGTCGCCACTGGCTTGCTTTTGAGGGGTTCAGACCAGGGTTTTTTCTCCGAAGTGCATTGTGACCAATTGAGTTCCTTTGATCATCTCGGAGGCTGGGGAACCTATTTCTAGTTCGCTGAGGGCCACGAGATGTTGGTCATTTTTGGCATATAATCAATACCTTCACTCTGAATTCAAGGAAACTATGAGCTGCAAAATTAATGAGCAAATGTTGTAAGACATGTCTGGTAATTAACTGCTGCAATGTTTGCATGCCCTAAACACTACACTAATCTCCACTCCTACACACATTTCTGCTCACGCGCCGTCCATCCCCGACCAATGACATAGCCAGGGCATCAGCGATACAACATTATTCTACGCCATCTCATTCATCACCACTCTCACCATCGTAAATATATAAAAAGAGCTCATCTTGTTTCATCATACTTGTACCAGCTTGCTGACACGCTAGATTTTATTGTAGCATATTTCTCTTGAAATGTTTTCAAGAGAAATTTAGGTGGCTGTTGGGCTATCTCTACACATAGTATAACTCATATAGTATATTTCTCTTGTATTGGCATCAAGAGAAATCGTGCCAACCGCCCGGTTGTCACTACACATAATTCAATTCATATAGAATATTTCTCTTGTATCGGCATCAAGAAAAATGAGTACCAGCCACTGGGCTGTCACTCTTAGAACATTCGTATAGAATATTTCTCTTGTATCGGCATCAAGAGAAATTGTGCCAGCCGCCGGGCCATCAAGACACATCGTACTCTCAAAAAGTATATTTCTCTTGTATCGGCATCAAGAGAAATCGTGGCAACCGCCGGGCTGTCACAACACATTGAACCCACATAGTATATTTTCTTGCATCGGCATCAAGAGAAATTGTGGCATCCAATTTCCGGGCTGTCACGACACAGAGCACACTCATAGAGTATTTCTCTCGTATTGGCTTCAAGAGAAATTGTCAGCCGCTGGGCTGCTACTATGCTTTTCTGCTTCTGAACTTTTCTGCATTTCAGCTGGCTTGCTGACATGGTTCTGTTGAGGGATTACAAGCAGCTCCCTGCCTTGAGTTCCTCGTTCGGACGAGCAGGGATCTCTCATAACAGAGCCATGTCGCCAAACTCAATGTATGATTGTATGCCTGTATGTTGCAATAAATATTCTTTTTGACAAAGTGGTCCTATTAGAAATGAAGACTTGACGAAAGTTCTGATAGGCTATGGAGTCAAGCCTGCTAACAGAGGAGCAGCTTCTACCTGAGTGCACATGACTGTCATCTGACCTAGCTGCCTGATTGCTTGGCTGGTAATATGCTACTCTACTTAAGCTCGACTTGGGAAGCTGCTCCTCAGTGCGCTCGCTCAACAACCCTCCTCCACCCCAGCTCCACCATTCTATTGTATTCATTAACCTGGCTCTCTTTGTCTAAATTTTCGTTCTATAGCAATGTCTCTTTCGTGAGGTCATTGTTGCTGTGGCTCTGTTCCCTGGAGGGGGATTACCAGCAGCTCCCTGCCTTCAGTTCCTCGTTCGGACGGGCAGCGATCTCTCATAACAGAGCCATGTCGCCAAACTCAATGTATGATTGTATGCCTGCATGTTGCAATAAATATTCTTTTTGACGAAGTGGTCCTATCAGAAATGAATTTATTTGAGTCTGTTCTTTAGACAATATGATATCTTTTCACCTTTGAAACTTTTGATCTTGGGAAGTCGTCAATCTAAAAACAACCTTTCGTGTGAGTGGTCATTAATCTGGAAATTTTAAGTAAATTTCCCAGAATGATACCCTGAAGCTCTGGGCCTGAATTTAAAAAAACATCTTAAGGCTAAAAGTAACTCCTAACTTGCTGAGGTTCTTTTAGGAGAACCTCTTAAAAAAATAATGGGTGTGTCAGTCAATTTTAGGATTCTTTAATTTCCCAAAGCATCTTAGCCCTAAAACTAGCTCCTATCTATAGAAAGATTCTTGGGTAGTCAAAGGGACTTCTAATCAAAAAGACATAAATCAGAAAGAATCCCAGCACAGCAGCTGCTGGCAATCAACATAGTCATTGCGTCACATTTTTGAAGCATTTAATCAGACTGGTGATAATCATACTAATAATACCTTGTTTATTGCCTGACACATTACATCACATAATTCTTTTTTGCATTTTGATGTTATTTTTGTCCCACATTTTCCTCTTATATTGTCCTTCTTTTTAAATTATGCAAGAAGGAAGAGCTGTTCTTCTATACAGTTCAATTTTCTCTTTTGTTTTCAGGGCACAGCTTCATGTCTTATCAGCCACGGTTACTCTAAAATCTATATAATAATTGAAAGGCTCATATGCATATCTTCAAATTGTTTAGCAAGATACAGACTTGTAAGCAGCTGCCCATGTGCTTGACAAGTCTTCATACAGCACCCTCAATAATTATTGGCACCCCTGGTTAAGATGTGTTAAAAGCCTTAAAATAAATTCAAATTTTATTGCAGAAGCTTACTCTCACACTGAAAATTGTAGAAAAATGTAGCCTTCAACGCAAGTGAATTTTAAGGGGGAAAAAAACCCCTGACTAAGAAATAATTATTTTTCATAAAATCACCTGTTCCACAATTATTGGCCTCCCTAACAATTCTTAGGAAATAAATGTAATTGAAGTATTTCTGTAATTTCTACAGTAGTTTACAAAGTTGATCAGAGTATCTAGGAACATTTAATTAGTAATTCATCACTTCCTGTTACCCTGGGGTATAAATATGACGTGACACAGAGGCCATTTCTCTTATCCATCTCTTCAACATGGGAAAGACAAAGGTACACATCATTCAAGTAAGGCCGATGTGTGTCGACCTTCACAAGTCAGGCAATTAATACAAGAAAATAGCCACTCACCTGCAACTGCAACTACTGTCGGATGAATCATTAGGAAGTTTAAAACAACTGGAACAGTGGTAAACAAACCTGGACGAGGGCGCAAGGTTATTTTGCCACCACGCACTGTGAGGAGGATGGTAAGAGAAATATAAAGTTCTCCAAAGCTCACAGAATTGAAACAAATGGTAGCATTTTGGGGTCACAAAGTCTCAAAAACAACATCAGGCGCTATCTACATGCCAGCAAGCTGTTTGGGGGGCAGGCACGGAAAAAACCTTTTCTCAGTCACAATCAGAAACGCAAATGTCTTTAGTTCGCTAAGCGGTACTGGGACTTCAACTGGGACCTTGTGATTTGGTCAGATGAGACCAAGATAGAGCTTTTTGGCAACAAACGCTCTAAGTGGGTCTGGCGGAACACAAAAGATGAGTATGCAGAAAAGCACCTCATATCCACTATGAAGTATGGGGGAGGATCGGTGATGCTGTGGACCTATTTCTCTTCCAGAGGCCCTGGGAACCTTGTTAGGGTGCATGGCATCATGGACACTTTGAAATACCAGGACATTTTAAATCAAAATCTGGTGACCTCTGCCCGAAAGCTGAAGATGGCTCGTCACTGGGTCTTTCATTAAGATAATGACCCTAAACATGTGGCCAAAGCTACACAGAAATGGTTCACCAGACACAGAACCAAGCTCCTCCCATGGCCATCTCAGTCCCCAGACCTCAACCCCATTAAAAACCTGTGGAGTGAGCTGAATAGGAGAGTGCAGAGGAGAGGTCCCAGGTTGCTGGATGGTTTAGAGAGATTGTGCAAAGAGGAATGGTCGAAGATCCATCTTTCTGTATTCTACTGTCTTGTGAAACATTATAGGAGAAGATAAGGTGCAGTTTTGTTGGCAAAAGGGGGTTGTACAAAGTACTAACATCAGGGGTGCTAATAATTTTGGCACACATGATTTGATGTAAAAGAATTATACCTTAATGTCGGATTTTTTTCCAACTGAATAAATGCACTTGAGTTAAAAGTTGGCTTTTCATCTTTTTTTCATTGTGGTCCTACATTATTTAGAAAAAAAAAAAAAGAATTTATTAGAAGCTGAAGAACACATCTTAGCCAGGGGTGCCAATAATTATGGAGGGCAGTGTATTAGTCTTTGTTTTGTGTTTAATCAGTGAAGAATACATTTTTTATTTAAATTAGGAGAGACTTAGGTGGAAGCAGGAGATATTTATTATGTGTTGAGCATAATTGGATGAAAAATATGCTTAGAATTAAACAAGACTGCTGCCAGAAAGCTCACCTGCTAAAGCATTGCGTTGCGAAGCAGAAGTGACTATTATGTCGCGGATTCGATCCATGCCTAATTCCAACCGGCAGTGGTCGGCAGCTTTTTCAGAGTCACGCACAATTGGCTATTGCAAATTGGGAAGGGACGGCCAGAGAAGGAAAATAATAGTTGTCTTGTTCATTGCTGAAGCGCCTCTTGTTGGCCAGATGGGCGCCCATCAGGAAGATTCTAAGCCTGTTCATATCCGGGTGTCCTCCGCTCTCGTTCTGAACTTGCGAAGATGCAACCAATGAGTGTATAAGAAGCGGTAGTTGACGGGCGTGTGCTTCGGAGGAGAGCCGTGAAATGTCCACACTCTCCTGAATTGGCAGCAAGGGGTCACATACGAGCAAGCCTTGTCCCTTGTACATAGGTCACCAATAGGGCATTCCAGATTTGGTGGGCTTGGAGATGCTAAATTTAAAAAAAAAAAGAAATAAACAACTCTTTGGCGCTTGGACTCTTCAGAAGACTCGTAAAGCAGGAGCATGGCTCAGAGCAGCAGCAGGAAAATCCCTCGCAGAGTAGACACTGGTGATGGCTGAAGGCTGTTAAAGCTGGAGCGGAAGTACAGAAGGTCTGACGGGAGCAGAGTGGTGTTGGGGAGGAGGAGGGTCAGTGAACGGCAGCATGAGTGAACTAGGGCAGAGAGAAATCACATATTTTAAAAAGACAGCAGCAGAATTAATGGCTAGCAATGCAAATGTGGCGTGCCGCGGTTGGATGGAAGTAATCAGCTGCTACACCAGCTGACAGCTCAATTGATGGCCACAGACAATGACTACAGAGATTTACAAGTGAGTATGCATGTGAATAATTGGAAAATAAACAGAGTTGAAGTACACAAGAGAGTCTACCTGATTGAACTTTCGCTAAGCTTCATTTCAATCAGGAGATTGAAATATAAGCAGGTAATATTTATTATGTATTGAGCAGAACTGGATGAAGCATATGCTTAGATTTAAACAAGTCTTTGGCGCTTGGACTCTTCGGGAAGACTCGTAGAGCAGGAGCACGGCTCATAGCAGCAGCAGGAAAATCCCCAAGGAAGGAAGGAATACTCACCAAGCAGGAACAATATAATGACCGGGAAGCATGGGCTGCTGATGATGAGCATGACATGGAACAAGAATGAGGTCTAAACAACTATACAATCCGGACATGGCTAGGGGCTGCAAAGCAGTGCATTTTTTAATTTTTTAATTTTTTTTGCATGATAATAGCCGGCAATGGTTAGGGGCTGCAAAGCCATGTATTTTTTTTCTTTTCACAATGATAGCCAGCAATGGCTAGGGGGGTGCAATTTCAAAAATGATCTGTGTGTGTTGCTTTCCTGGACATGAAAGCAAAGCTCTATCCTGGTGCACTTACAGCTTCCACTACATTCCTCTGCGGGATATTGGACTTCGGCAGCTGTGGCTAGTTTCGCTCAACATGGATATTGATATGCCACCCATATCCCTAAAAGAGCTCCGTGTTTGCAGTATTCATTTTTCCAAAGAGGATTTCGTGAGGATATCTGATTTGTATGTCACCTCCTGAGCCTGCGCATTAACCGTGACACAGCTCCTTTAAGAGGAAACTCATAGCTAGGAAGTTTAAGCTTCATTTAAGTGTCAAGAGAACTCTTAGTGGTAAGATAAAATGTTTTGTGAATATAAGCCTTGGTTTTGCTGTTTAATTTTAGATTTAGGAATGAAAAATCTAATTTTGAATCCAAAGATTGGCGTGTTTGGGAACAATTGAACAGTACAACATTCATCAAACACTTATTCAGCTGCACCAGTTAACGTTTCAGAGAAGAAATGCACATTTGTTGTGGCAGCCCTTTGTTAATTATCCCTGAATTCTATCTGCCTGTCTTTTTTCAGAACAGAGTCCAGGATGACTGAGGACTGTACAATCAGTAGGTGGAAGGGGTGGATTGATTTGGCTCTGTTGTCCAGCTGAAAGCAATAAAAGGAGAATCCATACAATAAGCATGGATTGCAGTTACTGACTGTCCACTGCTGTCTCTGAGGACTGCTCTTCCCCCTCCAGTGGCTCTACAGAATGAAGGCCTACAAATCCATTATCTGATCATTTGTCTGTTTTGTTTCTTGGAGGTCCATGAGCCAGGAATTGCAGTCACTTTCTTTCTACAGTGAGTGGGAAGTATCAGCAAGACCTAATATAGGCCTACACAGTGAAAACGAAATCATACCAAGCATTATAATGTTGTATTTAGACTTAAACGATTGCGTCTATCACCTTTTTTTCTAGGGGAAAAAATTCTGCCCCTGCTTTGAAATGATTTTGACTCATTTCTAGATTTGTCCATGGGGTAAAGTAAATTGACTTATCCCATGGGCAGATCTAAAAATAAGTCAAAATTGCTTCAAATCAGTGGCAGAATTTCTTTTTATCAGAAAAAAAGGAAATAGAAATAAAATCTGAATGCAAGATCATAATGCTTGGTAAGATTTAGTTTTTTTCAGTCTACTGGCTTTTGAGTCCCGTGTCACAAAGCAGCATTACTGAGTTAAATGGATAACTGCATTAATTACTCTCAAAAGCTGATGGAAAAAGAGCGGTTTTCAGTTTTACACAATAAATTTATCTAGGTAACTCGGTTTTCCAGGAAGGTATTCTACAAGTAGAATTACTTTACTAATTGTGCTGTACAATTTTATGTTCTAATCAGGATGGCTGTTTTTACTTTAGTTTTTTTTTTTTTTTCCTGTTTCTATGATTTTTCTGCGATTCACATGCCTTAGTCTGCCTTTATTTGGAGATTTATTCAGCATCAGAAATTGTGCTTCATAAAATCTGGCTAATCGCATGTCTGGGTAGCAATATCCAATCAGCTGAAGACTGTGAAGGAGACCCTCTTTACACATCAGCTGTTAGAGACTGGGAATCTCTCACTGTTAAGAGCAAGAGCCTGTGAGTGGAACTGAGTAAGAAAGCTTTCATTTCTCTCTCCATTTACTCATAGAATTTCACTATGTTTTAGCACATTACTCTGATAAGGGTCCGATGAGGGCAAACAAAGTTTGCTTATTATTTTATTCCTCACTAGAACTTGCAATAAACAGTTATAAATACACTGGGGAAGACTGTTTTCATATCTCTAACACGGGTGCTTCCCATCCTTAAATGTGATTGGCTGAGTCGTGTTCCTTGCCAGTATAAAATCACTGTAACCCACTGCATTCTGTGGCAGACCGGAGCACAAAATATCCCTGCATGCAACCAACTACACTGCGCTCAACTGACTCGTTAGGTTACGTTTGTTTCAAGACGTTTAGCTCGCTGTTTCAGAGTTCGCAAAGTTTAGCCTTTTAATCCGCTAACCAGTTGGCTATCTGCCTCGCTAGCTATTGCATATTAGAGTTTGATATCACTTTAGCTTGCTCGCTACGTTGCTAACTAGCTTACTATTTCAGTATTAGCGATAAGTTGTTGATTTTTGTTCTTGTGTTTTTATTTTATGAGCTATGTGTAGGGTAGCCACATCCACTGTAGTGTTATGGCCCCAATTTGCTACGACATAGGAGACAGCAACGGATGACAGACAAAATTTTAAAACTAAAACAGATTTAATTCAACAAAGACTAACACTAACTTACAATTTACACTACTGACAAAGATTGATAATATACAAGATATTACAGTATCAAGATATTACAATATTTACAGTCCCTTGAGATGGGGTTGCTTGGTGATGTTTCGGGTGAGGAAAATGCTCCAGCACACAGGCAAAAATACTCAAAAAGCTTCACAGGTCTTGAAAAGAGTGACAGGTCAGGTCAAATGTATCCTTCTCCTTGCAATTTCTCCTACTACTTTACTCTCTCAATTTTTCTCCTGAAATACAGGTGCATTTAGGCCATTTAACTGTGACACTGTTGTTTCATTGAATTAGAATAATTCAGAAGTCATTTCATTGAATTAGAATAAGTGCTCGAATTTTTGTTTTCTGTGAAGAGTGTTCACTGTGCAGTATGTAGTCAGGGTTGAGTAGAATTTCTAAGTTGTAAAATCAATCATGGGTAAGCAGCGCGACCTCTCAACCGGAATAGTGGCTCAAATTCAAGCCCTTCGCCAACAAGGCTTGACCCAAACTAAAATTGCTGAGCAGCTCGGCATCAGCAGAGCTTTCCGTCTGCAAAGCTCTCAAGAAAGACTGGAGCAAGCGCACCAACTGTTCCGGCGTCCCAAAAACTTCTGCTCGCGACAACAAACAGCTGGGAAAGATCGCAGTCAGCAACCAGTTCAAGTCCATCTCTGAGCTCAGCGACTTGTTGAACGAGCAGACCGGCGCTAACGTCTCGAGATCAACCACTTACCGTCGTCTGCGCGAACTCGGGTTCAAATCTCGCGTTCCAGTAGTAAAACCGATGCTGAACAAAAAAAAATGGAGAAACGGCTGAAGTGGGCCAAAGAACATGGCGAGTGGACTGTTGAAGATTGGCAGAAAGTGGTCTTCAGTGACGAATCACGCTTTTGCATCTCCTTCGGTGACCAAGGTCCTCGTGTCTGGCGTCGTGGTGGCGAAACCTACAACCACGAGTGCGTGAAAAGATCCGTCAAGTTTCCCCAGAGCGTTTCCCCAGATGCATGTCCGCTCGGGGTGTAGGGAACTGCTTCCTCAAGAAGACTGTCAATGCTGCCGTATACAAAGATGTTCTGGAAACGTTCCTGATTCCGACTGTTGAGGAACAGTTCGGCGAAGAAGACTTCATATTTCAACAGGATCTTGCACCGGCTCATGTGGCAAAGTCGACCAAAGATTGGTTCGCCGAAAAACAGCTTGAAGTTTTGGTATAGCCGGCCAACTCGCCTGACCTCAATGTCATTGAAAACCTTTGGGCCATCGTCAAGCGGAAAATTCACGGCAGAGAGCCGACTACATTGGACCAACTGAAGCAGAACATCGCCACTGCCTGGGAAGCTGTGAGTGCGGAAACTTGTGACAAGCTGGTCAAATCGATGCCGCGGAGACTTCAGGCAGTCACACAAGCCAAGGGGGCAGCCACAAAATACTGAGAAAGTGATGATTCTAATTATAATAAAAATTATTCTAATTCAGTGAAACGGTTTCTCCATTATTCTAATTCAATAAAACAACAGAGTCACAGTTGAATGGCCTAAATGGGCCTTTTGGAAAGCTCTGCTGAGCAAATTTTTTACAGGTAGCGAGTTCTGTGATTACTCTAACAAGTAGGACAGGTGCGGTGAAAAATGATTTGCTTTCTGCACAAAAAATGCATTAAAAGAATTTAATGATTGCACTATTTCAAATTATTCTAATTCGTTGACCAGCACCTGTACTCTTCTGCAGCCCCCTCCCACATTTAGATTTTTTTTTCCCTCTGGGGCTTTCCCCCGTCAGACATGCCCAGGACATGCCCAAACCTAGCTCCAGACTGGGATTAACAAAAAAAGTCAATACTGCCATCTAGTGGCTTCTTTCCACATTACAGTAGTAAACGCTAACTAGTTGACAAGCCAGCTAGCAAACTAATGCACAATTCAACATAATTTCCTGGACACCGGCAAGTGTGCAGGACAAAAGTCAATCTTGTTCCCTACTCTCGCTGCTGGTTGTAATGATATAGCCGATCGGCGCGAGTTGAAAACAAGGAAAGTGAAAAATGAAACGAACGTAAAAGTATTTAACGGGCCTTCGGGAGACCGAAGGCGAAGGAGACTTTCAAAATAGCTTGCTTTCATAGTATATCTACATTAATGAGCCCAAATAGCCTGATGGGACATAATGGCACTAGATGAAAAAGCAATCTTAGCGTCTGTATTGCTTGCCAACTATTCTGTCCACTCTATCTTGCTTGGTGGAAGAATGAATAGGTCTCAATTTTATTGTTGCATTATTACCAGTAAATTGTGTGTTCATTTAATGGGCTATATGTAGGGTAACCGTTATATAAAAGCAATAAGCCTCTTGAAGCAGTGGGTAAAAGTGATTTTATACCGACGGAGTGGCACTAAGGCACTCAGCTCCGCGTCGTGCCTTAGAACGCCCCTCTGCCGTGATAAAATCACTGTAACCCACTGCTTCTCGGGGCTTATTTCTTTATTAACCTGTTTGTGTCAATGCTAGCAAAGCATGAAATCAGCACTTATTTCATATTCGTACGAGAATGCAGAGTAGATTAAGGGTGCTGACCACAACAATTCATATGGAGCATTTACAGCCTGCAGTGTTATTTTTTTATCTCTGAGTGATGTCGTTGCCAGTAAGTGGCTATGGATACAGTCGGCAATAAAGAGAATGCCCACAAACGTCACATCAGGTTAGAGCCAAGGGGGAAACAATCCTCCTCCCCCCCGTCCACTATACTGTAAAAACGTGGAATTTAAAGTGGTCTTGCTAACACTAAGAAGTTGTCATGACGTACTTTGAGTCGCTACTGCCTGCTGGCAAGAATCGATATATTAAAAAATTAAATATATTGGGGTTGGATTGTTGTCCATACGTTTTAAAAGACTGGGCGATTGATCCACCTCAGTGGTCTGCAGACATAAACGTTGTGGGGTCCCGCCATAATCTGACAAACCCGTCCTCTCTTCTGATAGCTTGAAGCCATTTTGTCTTCCTTTCAGGTTCCATTTTATTATTTAGTAAAATGTAAAACTTTACTTGGTGATTTTTTTGTTTATTTGTGGTGCAAAAGGGCACACAGCAACTCTTCGGCATTATGGCTAATTGCAAAGACCGGTTTGTTTTCCCCCACGGCTCTACTCTTGTGGGCATTCCCTTTGTTGCTGACTGTATCTGCTCTAGGAGACGACAAGCCACAATGCTTTGCTGTCTGTTCCAGTGCTTACCAAAGTTTAATTATCAAACAGTCCAACAGACATGAATCTTTTGAGCAATATAACCTATTTTTCATATACATTAGTTTTTTTGCAGCCCAAACAAACAGGCTGTGTCATGCATTTGTTAAAATGTGATACATTTTTGTTATTTTCCATCACTGAAAAAAATAAACCATGTGTAATATTACCTCATTGACAGATGGACAACTGGAAATCATCTTTGACCAATCCAACTAATGAAGTGCTGTACATCAATGACATAGCCAACTAACCAATCAGTGTACTAAAGTTTTGTTCCAAGACAGCTGGCAATGAAGTCTTGTCAGTACACAAAGCTATTTGCATGGGCTGCAGTGAAGCTCATTCAATAAAAGCACAGTTTGCAGTACACGAATTACCACCATAGTCTCCGATCAAATCCCGGCATAAGAGTGCTAACTGAGGCCTGCAAGTAACCTTTCAGAATCTGAGCATAATTTGCTTCACACTGCTCAGGGTAGAGATAACAATATTTGCAATCAACGAATACCTGCCGTAACTCACGTTAGCGATCCAATTTAGAGTTTATCTGTGGCTGCTTCTATATGAGTATAATGCTGTTGATGAATGATCAGGTATTAAATAATTTTAAAACAATTTCTGTGTACTTTACTGCTGGAAAACCAATATCTCCACATTCAGTTTGGTAATGAAATTTCACTTCTGCCTGCCGTTGGACAGAACATTAAAGTCATTCGATTTTGAGTGCTTCACTATGATTTCTTCCATTAAATTATGTAAATGCAGTTCATTTGTTTATGCTTGCATTTTGAATGCTTGAGACAAAATTATTTCCCCTCAATAGCAGGTGAAGGACACAGTACCAAACACTTCACGCCTTGCTCAATATTCTACTCCATTCTGGAAGACCTCTCTTCTACAAAATAAGCTATATAAGTAGTCCTGGGAAACAGATGAGCAATCGGATAAAAGTATTGAAGGGCGTGGCTCTTTTGTTGTATTGCATCAAATTGAATGACCTCAATCTGGCTGGTTCAGTCCCTCAGCTAGCCTCAAGGAATTTGAGAAATTGGAGCAACTTGGAAAGTACTTGCTTTTTCCCTCAATAAATAAAATCATCCTTTAAAAATTGCATTCTGTATTTACTCAGGTTTTCTTTGTCTAACATTAAAATTTGTTTGATGATCTGAAACATTTGAGTGTGACAAATATGAAAAAAAAAAGAAATCAGGAAGGGGCAAATACTTTTTCACGGCACAGTATATGCCGCATGTATGCCCTGAATTTTGAGGTATTGACACAAAGGCCCGTATTCAGAAACAACACTCGCACTAATTGAGTGCGAGTGATTACTAAAACTAAGTTAGTGTCAGGTTATACTAAATGAGTCAGAGGTTGTCCTAACCCTCATTTGCTTTCAGACACCTCACTCACACTGAAATTAGTGTCTCTTTCTGAGTGAAGGTTGAGTGCAAGGAACACCTCCCTTGAGCCGCACTAACTTGTACCGGTATTTCGTTGTCATGACTTTCAGGTGGTTACAAACATTAGAAACTCTGGATCATTTACAGCCACGTGCTCGACACAGTCGCAACTATGCAAATTTTAACTCTAATGATGATAACGATGCCGTAACTTACTAACTGACCACCTTGTTTCAGTGTTTACAAACTGCATTGCGTTGAACTTGAGGTAAGCATTTGTGTACCTACCAGTACCTACTGGTGAACTGGCAATAGGGGAAGCTCAAAACTATCCCTTAAAGATAATGATTGAAAAAAGGTCATATCCAATCATTTCATAAATTTTTATTTACTTGAACTACAATAATCCAAAGGATTATCATGTGTCGCCAGTTCTACTTGTTAAATTAGAATTGATTTAAGATATTGATAATTTGATAATTATCGCCCTGTTTTCAATTCATTTAAATCACCATTGCAAAAACTCCAAAAACTCTCAACATTATCAGATGTGGCCAGTTTTAATAAATGACGCATATCTATTAACTCTCACGCATTCAGATTTCTCGTGCTTTTCTTTACTGATGGGTTGGTAAATTCTGCGCTCAGCTGGCTCGTGGGGCGCGTGTGGATTGGTCTGCGAGGCTCATGTAGCTGTAAGTCACGAGAATCCATTCTTTTCTGCATTCTTAATTGCTGAATGTAAAAGGAAATGTCCGGCACGTTTCACAGCTTGTTGCTTAGTGAACCTCGCGGGCTGTCCTGCGCCTTTCGCGAGCCACTCGACCACAGAATTTATGAAGACATGCTGATATTTACGACATCATTTATGTGCGAAAGAAACGCCTCAATTTTGAGAAGCAATGCATGATGACGCTATAAAAATGAATTTGATTGTCGTTTTACCAATTAGTCTGAGAAACTTTCTAATCAAGAAAAGTAAACTTCGTCAGGTTTAGATTATTCAGCACTGAAGGGTGAGGATTGAGCGTCCCTTTGCAGCAGCCGACGCGCCGCCTCTGATACCCAGTGCCCACTACTGTCAGTTATGCTCGAGTGGCGTTTGTGAATAGCAGCTGGCGAGGAGTGGGACCGCTCTCTCGGTTAGTGGTAGGTCGATCACTTTCTCACACTCCAGTTACATTTTTAGTCGTACTCACTATATGGTGAGTGGAGGGTGAGTGTGAGTGTTGTTTCTGAATACAGTCCAAAGTCCTATGATTTTTGAGGAATGGGAGAAACCATGATCATAACAGAGCAGCAAGAACAGCGAGGACAGAGATTATTGAATAGATTAATCTCCTTAAGCCTGTCCTAATAGTTTTTATCTTCAAGACCAGAAATTAATTTTGCGGCCCCTTGTTAAACTTTTACCAGATTCTACATGTCTATATCAGCAAAATAGCACACAGTACTCCATAGTGCTAAGCAAAAGTATCCCCCCCCCTTTTCTTACATATTTTTGCATATTTGTCACACTTTAATGTCACATCATCACATTTATTTTAATATTAATCAAAGATAACCATATTAAACACAACATGCAGTTTTAAAATGATGATATAATCTTTTGATGGAAAAAAGCTATCAAACCTTATTTGCCCCCCTGTGTAAAAGTAATTCCCTCCTTAGCAAATAAACCAAACAATTACACAAATTTAATTGATAATTGCATGGAATATCACTACACAACCCTGGGCAGGATGACTGGCATCCCTTTTGAATCTGAAATCCCTAATGGTACTGTCACACCTTGTCGATTTAGCCAGCATATGCGGACGTATCAAAATTTTGGCGAATGTGCTGATGAACGTCAAATAACTTATGGGTAAGTTTTGTATAAGTTAAGACCACTCTGAAGCATGCTGGCATTTGTTGTAGTAAGGCGAGATCATCAATTTTCAGCGTATGACTCATACGCCCCGCATAACGCGTTCAAACACGTTACTTTTAAGTTAATCCTAAGTCGAAATACATCCAGATATTGTCTAGCATACCCAAAACATATTTCTAACCTATGAGTAACGTGCTTTGAACCTATGTGTAACATATCAAGCTTATATCCAATGCATATTGACGTATGTAGACGTATGACATGTTCTGGACGACCACAGAATGTACTGTACATGTTTCTAACTTACAGATACCGTATAACGGTGTATTGGCGGCGTTTAGGGGAATTGATATATAAAAATGGGGTTCACAGGAGGAATCTTTCAGAGGAACTCCTCAAGACTTCGTGGTGAGCAGATGTCCTTGTCATCCAAGAGATGGAGGATCCAGCAAGGCTGAGACTAGAATACCTACTATCTGTCCTCCAACATCAGCAGGACCTCATGACCCTGTACCACTTGCGTGCTGATAGAACCAGGAGAAGAAGGGTGCGGGTGATGATGGATCCTCCTTGCGTCCACATCCACACCCATGGCCGCAGCTAGGAAACTTCTTAGCAGCGTTCTTGGAATTTTTCTTCGGCATGACAGTGATGTTGATACTGCAATGTCTAGTGTGGTTATGATTTGAATCGTCGAGCGGCACCCTTTTTATAGGCTACAACACGTGATCGTTGGCGGTAGGCTGCCGCGTGCTATGCATAAGTTAGGCATAAGTGGTGAACACCAGCAACACACAAGCATTCATTGGTATAAGTTATCAATAAGTTATGGAAACGTTCTATGTAAGTTACTAAAATGGTATATATAAGTCCATCTTGTTATGACTAGGCTATGTATATGCCCAAAATTGAAAAAAACATTGTTAGTTCAGCGTATGGCAGCATTTTAGAAAAATTTTGATACGTCGGCATGCACTAGCTAAATCGTCAAGGTGTGACAGTACCATTACAAAGGGCAAAAACCACCACTGATCAAAAAGAACACAAAGAACTGTCTCATATTTGCCAAAAATATTGATGTCTTCCGAGACTTCTGGTATAATATTCTCTGGACTCTTGTGCAAAGTGGAATTGAAGACTGAGTCTGGTTACATCTGGCATAAAGCTAACTGAGCATTAAAGCATTAAGAAATCATACCAAAGGTGGTAGTGTGATGGTCTGGGGCTGGGTTGCAGCTTCAGGACCAGGGCGAATTGCCATAATTGATGGAAAAATGAATTCTGCTATTCCAGTTGCTATTTTTAGAGGGCAATTATTTTTCACTTGGGTGGTAGAGGTTTCAAACAACTTTTTACTTTCATCAAACAAAGCTCTGCCCACTTCATCAGCAGTTCTGCCAGATAGACTCGCCCTTTGCATAGTGCTGCCGGTAATTTTTTTTTTCGTTAAATTTGCTTTCGCTCCTCAACTCATGCTCATTCCAGCTGTGGTCATGTGGGGCTGCACATTGAGACAGCCATCCTGTCAGCTGATCACATCTCTTCAATATCTCTGTGACACATCTACGTTGTTATCTGCCTTTGGTACGTTCATGCTGTTGCCATGCCCACCCTCCATCTCCACAGTATTACCGTTTTTTCAGCTTCATCATTCATCATCTTCATCTGCCTATAAGTCAGTACAGTCATCAGCCACCTTCACCACTAGTATCTGGAGTCCACGAAGGGATTTATCCTGCTGCAGCAAAATCTCCCCGTTGAATCCTAGCCCTAAAGCCTTTGTTAAGGCTATCATTACATCCAGCAACGTATTCACTCTGATTGAAATGAAATGTCATTTAAAAGCTGCATTTTGTATTCACTCATGTTGTCCTTGTCATATAGTACAATTAGATGGCTGATCAGAAACATTTCAATATGTCAAATAAGCAAAAAAGAAATAAGAAAGGGGAAAATCCTTTTTCAAAGCACAGAAAGAGTGTCTGCTGAAGGCATTACACATGATATTCATAACCACCTTGGTGTATATTCAATATTTTGTCAACATATTCCAGTATTGTCTTAGCCTTTATGACTGCGACAGCTCAATGACCAGAGCCTAATAGGGTTTGATCAGTAATTACACCAAGCTCTTTTTCAAAATGAGCTCCTTCAAATTTTGTATGTCCTAGAAAATGATCCAGTCTCATGTTTTTATTTGCCACATGTTGAAGTTTACATTTTAGTGTATTGAATTTCATTTGCCTGGTTTCTGCTCACATCTGAATCGTGACAGTCCACATCCCGTTTCCGTGACTGAAAATCACAAATAAAAGTCTGTGACAGAGCAAGCCCAAAAAAAGTCCCATTTCATACCCATCAAAAGTTAGAGACTATATAAAGCACACAATCCATTTAATTAGCAGAAAAGACTGGATGACATGGATCAGCTTTTCTGGACATTAAGCTCTTTGAACACCCATTTTCTTGGAAACAGAAATCTAAATACAGTGAAGTTCCAGAAGCTCTGTCTCATATCGATGAGACATAATAATATCAACCTTTGACCTCACAGTAATAAAAATTGTGCTGACCACTATATCCCGTAGGACAGACGACCAATGGGAAGCACTTGTTTATCAGCCAAATAGACTGCAGATAAGATCTTACTATACAAATCCACAGGCATTTACACAAGTATTGCTGTCTGTGCAATTTTTTTCCCCATGACCATACAGGGAATGCTGTTGATTGTGTGACTAGTGTTTTGGGGGGGGACTTGATTTCCATTTTTAATTGCAATCGAAGTATGATTTTCTATTTATCGAGCTGGAGATGACCAGATTTCCTAAAGACCCTTCCAATCAATACAATGAGAACCTACAGTCTTGGAAATTATAGTCAGACAGCCTTTTGAGTGTCTACTCACCTTATTTCCCCTATGCAAATGGTAGCTGGCATCTGGCCTGGATCAAAGCTAGATTTGCAAAGACAGAGTAGGAATGCAGTGATTAAATGAGCATATGGTGTTTCTGTCAGATGTTTCCATCTGTGACTTAATTTGGACACAGCAGCTTCTTAAACAATACGCACTTAGGTTTGGGGAATTGGCCAATTCAGTTGCGATGCAGGACTGAATACTAAGTGTGATACTAAAACTTTGCCAACATGATAATGACAATGCCAATATTCTCTTGATGCCAGTTGCTTGACTATTGCATGCATGCATCATCAGTGTCTTCTATGTTCTTCACTGACTTCTTACTACCATTTCTATCATGTTTCAAAAGTACAGATAAAGGAAAATAAGACAGAAATTTTTAGAAAAAAAATAGAAGAAAATAAGCCTCAAATTACACATTTTTTAGGAGTGAAGTTTATTTGTCCAAATGGGATTCAGTTTTAACTGCTGTGAGATTGATGAGTAATACTGAGTTCCCACCTGCATGGCTGGCAACCACTATGGGATTCGGGGCTCGCTACCGACTGGGTCACCAGCCAGTCGGGTCGCAGATGGCAGTAAGACCACTAGAAGGGTGGTCGCCGCCCTCAGCTCAGTGTACAGTCAGGCTACCACGAGCCAAAAGCAAATGCATGAGTAGGCAAGTGGTAGGCAACTTTGAAAAGAAGGCACCAGAAAATAGAGATCTCAACCTGGAGGAGTCTGGGAAAAGATCTATGTGGAAAGGGATCTAGCCTGGAATTGTGCCCTGGGAAAGGGAGGTTTGAAGGATCTAAGTGCCACAGGACTGAGATCAATGCTTCTGCCTGTGTGTGTGTGCTGTGACTCACTCCAGAGATGGGTAAGAGCTCCTAAAGGAGAAAATGTAAGGCAGGAGTGAGTCAACTCCAGGAGGCAATATACAGATGGAAAAACTGGTAGTTATTGAAATGGACGTATTTTTGGATATTATTATTATGGGATATTGCATGGAGGCTATTATTATGGGCTATTGCATGATATTTTAGATGTAAGGCCTTGGGAAGGCGTGGATGAAACTGTTCTCAAAATGTTCTGAGTCTAAAGTGTCTTAGCAGAAAAAATCTTAGCAAAAAAAGTATATAAAATCTGATACATCTAATGATAAATTATGCAGGTAACCCTCGTTCTGAATGTGCTAGGAACATAGTGGATCTGGTTGTGTCTGTGTCTGTTCCTGAATATATTTTATTTTCTCACTCCAGTGACGGGCAGGTGGCTGTCTAGTGTACCAGCAGGTGAAGGCCTGCTCCTTCCTGGAGTCTCCATGAAGTTTTGAATGAATATGCTGTAACAGTTGTTCCGGTCATGAAGGCTCATTTACCAAAACAATCAGATGTAAAAATCGCAAAACAACATTGAATATTGACTTGAACTTAGGACCACGTTTGGACTGATTAGCTGCAAGCAAAATAACAGGATTCAAGTGATACATTAGACCCAACAACACCTCTCCAGAGCAATGGAATGCCTTAAACTCTGACAGGAAAAAAAAAAATAGAGTTCACATGCTGGCGTACAAGACTGTTTTTACACAAAGGTGCTTGTTGTCAGAAAGGGCCAACAAGCCATATTTTATGTTTGAACTCAGAAGAAATTCACTTGTGTGAGGTATGAGGTCATAGATCAGGGGTAGAGAACTGCTGTGCCATTTTTCAACCATGATTGATATGAGGCCATGATTGGTATGGCCTCAACGGGAGAAGTTTTGAGGATCATATGTCAGTATTACTCACCATATTCACTCGTAAATCAATAATCATAATCAGTAACCATATTATGTAAGCAGCAGTTACACATACACACGCACACGCACACACACATGGGCATGCAGACATTCATACTATTATTGCTTGAGCAACAGCTCTTTTGCCCTCCCTGAAAGTGGGTTTTTTTTTTTTTTTTTTTGCATGTTAACATGAACTTCGAGTAGCCCATTATTTATAAAATTAGACCAAATGAAATCGGCATACCATTGTCGCCCTCCTCCATGTAACTAGCTATTTTGCCAGCCCCTTTTCGCAAATCACGTAGATAACTTTAACCTTGCCCTGTAAAATTTATGGTGCTATGCCAATAATAGGATCCGCAAAGCCAGTTAGGCCATAAGAAAATTGATTTCTTGGCCAATGAACACAATATGTTGACAGCAGTTAACATAATGGAATGTAAGAATACTAGTATTAGCTGGTCATGCTGTGATCGTTGGCTAGCTAGCTGGGCTCTGCTGTGTTCGATCGAACAAGGCTAAAATCAAGGATATCTTGTGTGGTTTAGCAAGCAAACATACAAACATTTTATGAATTTGATTTCAGAAAGAATTCCCTCTCCAACCTTCACTTTTTTGCCTTTTTATTTGCTATAATCATTTTAAAAGGGGGCGCCAATATATTTCGGGGGGTTTTACAAGTGAGAAAGGGCTTGAGAATTTAATATTAATATTTAATATAGCAAACACCTATGCTCTGCATGCCCCAGCAACCTGGTGTGTCATCAGTGGCATGGCTGCCATTATATACTATTACCATGAATAGCTGCACTTGTAATTAGACAAAATGTTTTTGATTGGATGTGCACTTCACTTTTTTCATGCACCCTGGGTACCCTAACCTCAAGGTTAGCTGAAAAAGTACTGATTTCATTCAATATTGGTGGAGGTTAAATATGGAATTCTCTCCCGTATCGTGGATTACGCATTTGTATGGGCTAACAGCTGCAGGGACAACAGCTAACAACACGCAGACATGGTCAACAACATACAGTCAGTTTAACTTGCATTGCATGCAAAATATTGGAATCTATCATAAAAGATGAGCTGGACTTACTTCTTGAACGGGACAGTATCTTGAGGGATAGCCAACATGGTTTATGTAATGGAAGGGTCATGCCTAACAAACCTTCTGGAATTTTTTGAAGAGGCCACCAAGACTTATGACCAGAGCAGGGCTTATGACATATACTTGGATTTTCAGAAAGCATTCGATACAGTACCAAATGACAGACTCATTTTTAAAATGAGCTCCATTGGAGTTATAGGAGGTATTCTGGAGTGGATTCAAAACTGGTTACAGGACAAAAAGAGTGGTGGTCAGTGGTATCTCATCTAAGCGAGGTACAGAGGGGAGTGGCGTCCCCCAGGGATCGGTGTTGGGACCCCTGCTGTTCCTCATCTACATGAATAACCTTGATAGGAATATTGAGAGCAGTTTAGTTAAATTTGCAGATGATACCAAATTGGGGGGTTTGGCAAATAGTTTAGAGTCCACTAAAGTGAATCAGGATTATTTGGATAAAATCCAGAATTGGGCAGAAATGTGGCAAATGAAATTTAATGCAGCGAAATGTGAAGTTGTACATTTAGGTAATAAAAACATTAGACGGGATTACTTCATGGGAGGTTTAAAACTGGAATGTACCCCACACGTGAAAGATCTGGGAGTCATTGTTGACCAAACCCTCACAGGTTCTAGCCATTGTGCTATAGCAGTTTAAAAAAAAAGCCAATCTGATGCTGGGATACATTGCAAAAAGTATTGAGTACAAATCTAAGGAGGTGATGCTTCTTTTGTACAACACATTTGTCAGACCACATCTGGAGTATTGCGCACAGTTCTGGTGACCATACTTTAAGAAAGATATAGAGGCTCTAGAGAAAGTTCAGAGAAGAGCCACTAAGCTAATTCCGGGTATAAAAGTTGAAACCTATGAGAAGAGGCTGAAGATACTTAATCTCTTTAGTCTTTGGAAAGGGAGACTAAGGGGTGATTTGATTGAGGTCTTTTAATATGTTAAAGGGACTGGAAGTTGCATTGATATTCAGAAATATTTCTCCACCCAAAGAGTAATTTCAATGTGGAATAGCTTGCCTGACCATATTGTTGAGGCAGAGACCTTGTGGGTTTTCAAGAGCAGGCTTGACTTAAAGCTAGATACCATTGAGTCATTGAGTATCTGAAGGGATATATTCACAATAGTATGAAGAATCTGGCGAGCGTAGTTGGGCTGAACGGCCTGTTCTCACCATTCATGTTATGTTACGTTATTAGTTCCTGAGAAAAGCTGTCCCCTTTTCGGACGGACAGAGCTAAAACCTATGTCCCCCTCACACTTCGTGGCGGGGGATAATGACATTAGTCATCCTTTAACTACTGCTTGGTAGAAATAAAATGGTGTTTTGTTAACTTATTGTACAGAGACGTGGATAGACCAATATATCGGTATTGTACACAGCTAATTACTTTTGTCTCAAAATAATTGATAGAATAAGTATAACCCTAAGCCCTCATATATAATTTATAGATTAGGGGCTGCTGTTGAGCGGTAATTAGAGGAAGCTCAAAAAATACATTAACTAATTAGAACCAAAGATCAGTTTTCTATCATTTTGCTTGATCAGGTTGTGAAATGATTGTAATAATGTAGTGGCATTTGAACACACGTTTCTTCTCTCTGCAATGCTGCAACAGCTACATAGTGAGTTTAATCAAGAACAATATTTTCCAACACAGTCAAAAAAATAAAATTAATAACCACACTATTCTTTAGACTTTTGAATGTGTTCACTTTTAGGACATCCTGCAATGCATTTTATGAGGATGTAAGGGACCAATTTTTTCCAAACTTTTCTTTTTGTGACTTCATCTAAACATAGTAACAGCATTAGCTGCCTAAATTGCTCATTGGTACTACTTGTTTCAATCACAGCAAATTCACCAAGGTGCTGTAATTGTGTTTAATTGTCCTATGCACTATTAGGTTGTAAACCACAGTCCGGAGGATAATACTCCCACTTGTTGTTTTCTATACCTCAAGACTGCTGTGGCTCATTTGCTTTGCTCTCTTGCATCGCGGTTTTAAACATGAGAATACGCTTTTTTCAAATCCTGGTTACGCCCCTGATAGTAACTGTGATTGTGCAGGAGTCAGGCTGTAGGAATATTTCCAGGTGGGGAGGGGGGAGTGCACACCCCAAGAGCCCCCTAAGGGGTCTGAGGTCCGCGCATCACAAGGCACTTTGTTCCCCAGTTAAAGCAACAGCCCCTGAAATTGTCTGTGCACGTCCCTGTACACAGATAAAAGAAGTTGATTTTTGTAGCTTTGATTCATATCAGTTCCGTTAATTCAATCAATATTTATTCAGTTGTAGTGATTCTGCCCTTTCGTGTGTTGTCCCGTGCTTATTTGTGCTTGCGATTTGCTTTTGTTCCATTTATTTCCAGCTCTCAGTTCAGCCGTCTGACAATCGCTCCCAATCTGTTTCCAGTGGTGTCGCCTGACTGCCTTCAGCTTGCCTGCGTCTCGTCATCCAATCACGTTTCTACTTTCGGTTTGGCTTTGGTATTTCATTCATTGCTTCCAGCTGTGCTTACTTCGGGATCTCGCGAAACTGAGTGAATGCGCTCTCTGATAGGAAATTACTAACACGTACTAACCAGCAAGTATTTAAGGGTGATTGTAAATATTTCGTCACGTAGTATTAACCTTGATTAACTCATTTAGCAAACGTATGTGTTTCTGGCTTTCTTGATTTCAATCTGAGCTTTCTGAGTAACTGCATTTAAAACTGTGCCTTTCCTTTCGCTTTTCTTGTGGTGCTTTTTACTTGTCACATTTAGACTGCCTTAATCTAAACTGTCTAGTTTGATTGATGGTCTCCGCGTCTCGTCTCGAGTCATTATTGTATACCCGGTCCTCATGTGATTGTTTATTAATCTCATGTGTCTCTGTTTCAGTGTGATTGCATTCCGAGTCCCCGCCTCCTCTCGTGATAATATAAGCTCTAGTTCTCCACGCGATTGTCAGACGGTTCCTCGTATTTGTCTACATGGTGAAGTCCCAGCTCCTCGTGCCTTCTGAGTGTCTCCCGTGTATGGTTCCCGAGTCTTTCTGTTTGCTGCGCTTTAGTCTTGTCTGCCCCGTGTTAAAGTCTCCCAGTGTATCTGTCAGTTTAGTTAGGTTCAGTTTTTGTTTTCTTAGTTTATCCTCTCGTGGAGAGTGTACCTCAGTTTCCCCCCTGCCTTTGGCAGTGTACCTTAGTTCTCCCCATTGTTCAGTGCTTGAGCACGGCGTTTTATTTCTGGCGTGTCTGCCATTTCTCCCTTAGTGTTTTGTGTTTAATAAACACTTCTGGATCCTGCACCTGGTGTTCCTCTGACCTCTTCTTACATCAGTTGATTTCTGTTGCTTTGATTAACATCCGTCCAGTTGATTCAGTCAATATCTGTTGAGTCATCAAAATTATTCAGCATTATTCATTAGTAATCATATAGTTATGCACGCTTGCGTTATTTTAGTACTTTTGTACTTCTGATTACAGTAGCACAGCCATATGTGTTATATGAATTAGAGATATGTATAACCAGTATAGCACTGGAAGAGGGTTGTTATCTTTTGGTTGCAGTTCTCGTGGGCAGTGTATTGGTTTGCCTGTTCCTGGGACGACCTGCCCCATTTAGAAGTTCTCTTCAACAATTAAGTCACCTTGAAGTAGTTATTTTGCAAAGGATGCCCACCAATGAGAGAAGATGAAAACAAGTAAGATGCGCGCATTATGATATTGTACCATTGAAAAACAAGCAAGAAGCAGACATTACGTTATCGAACCATTGCAACATCAGAGGACAGAAAAACCACTGGAATAAATTTCCTGTGATGAAGGTATAGAAATTGGGTGTGAAAAGTAGAGTGTCCGTTCTTCTTGTGCATGAAGAACTCGGCTTTGTAGTGGTTCAAATACCTCCATAAACTCTAATTTTCTGGTGAGTCTGTCTCTCTCCAATTGTTTAAGGATGGGGGAACCTCAAAAATAAAACATTTCTGAATGGGAACCACAAGAAGCTATTTATGGGGATAGAAGTACAGAGAGGCGGCAGAGAGAGGGAGAAAGAGCGAGATGGAGCAAGAGAGATTGTGAATGGGGTCATGGGGAGTAGAGGCGTGAATCCTAAGGCAAATGATGCCGTCAGGACTTTGGGACTAATGGACACACACTGTCAAACTCAGGAGACTGGAGAAATACAAAAAATGAAAGATAATCTGCTCCTCTCTCTTAATACCTTTACCTGGTGGGGAAATAGGCTGATGAAAAGGAAAATGAAATAATAAATTACAGGGATTCCAGGTCCAGTGTGTCTGTGGAAGATTTCCTTTTTGAAGATCAAAGAATGTGATTGTGCCAATATTAACTTCAAGGGGCCCTTGAGCACCTTTTACAACTCAAAGAAGAAAAAAAAATGAGCACACAACAGAAGAGGCTACTTTGCACTAAATAAATGAAACTATAAATAAAGCAATATTTGTGGGCTACATTGGATTAGTTTTTGTGGCAAGCTTAAAAAAAAACAAAAAAAAAAAACATGGTTCAGCAGGGGCAGCCGTTGGATGTTCATATCCAGTTCCGCATACATCTAGTTAAAGACTGGCAGCAAGATTTTTTCAACAAGACAGTTCTCTGGCTGGGAACACAAAAGAGGCGCACAGTCATTTTACGTGCCGAGATGAAAAATGAAACAAGTGTCACAAGTGCAGGAGGCACTTGAAACCACAGATATTAGTCTAATCATATGGGGGATCTGATAGCAAGCATTAAGATAGCCCTGCGCAAAATATTAATTCATTTAAATGAGGTGGTCATGATAAGATGCAATGCAGTCCTCTTTTGAATTGTTATTTCAAGTAAAAAAAAAACATTTATGGATATCTGGTGAACCTTGAAACCAAGGTTTTATTAAGAGATTGTTCTAGATAAGATTTCCCATTGGTTATATTTTACACAAAGCTGAAAGAGCCTTAAAATGCAGACAGGGTTTTGGAGAGCGATAATGAGACTATTTTTTGAATATTTTTGTTTTAAATTCTATGAATGTTAGCATTCTAAAGCAGTGGTTCTTGACCTTTCCATGACCAAGGCTACCCTTTTTTCATACCTCCTTCCATTAATATGTAAACCACAATGTTTTTTTTTTTTCAGTGTACTATATTGTAAAATAAAAAGGTGCCTTTTTGAGTTGTACAGTGCTGAGAAAAAGTACTTTCCCCTTAAATATTTTACTCATTTGTAATATTTAAATATTTCAGATCATCATTCTAATTGTGTGACAAAAAGAATGTGAGTAAACATAAAACACAACATTTACATGATAATTTATTTTATTGAGAGTACAGAGTCATTCAGAACCTATATCACCCATGTGAAAAAAATCCCCCCACAATCTAATAATTGGTTGTACCACCCTTTGCAGCAACATGTGCATTCAAAAGTTTGTGATAACTGGCAATGAGTCCTTCACATGGATGAATTTTGGCTGACTCTTGTTTGCAGAATTGTTTTATTCTGCTACATTGAGGGGTTTTCAAGTACAAAATGCCTATTTAAAAAAACTGACACAAGGACAGTTGTGTTCAAAAAATAGCAGTGCAACATCAATAACCTGATGAACCACTTCTATTTGTGGTAGTGATATTTCTTCATGGCAAATAATTTTGTTTTAGATGACTGGCTGATTCTTGTTGCTCTTTGCGTGGAGGCACACGCACAAATTGTTCCGTGACACATCTCCTCTATGCTTTGCTGTGTACTTCATGTACCGTATGTACACTGCTGAAGCATACAACCTGCTTGGAATTCTGGATTAACTTGCCTGATCAGGGTACGTGTCTTGAAGGAAATGAAAAGCTGTTGTTTTTCACTCACGGGATATGCAGAGCCATCACCCCTTAATGTCTCATTCATATGTTACAAATCATGGAACATACTTAATGTAAGCAATGACTGCAGTTAAAACACACAGCTACTACTGTAGCATTGTCGGTATTCGCAAATGTGATGTATTGCTGGCAAAGAAGCAGGACCTGACTTGAGTAAAGTTTATTTTCAGCGTTTATTTTGAATTGAAACACAAGTCACCTTTATTGTTTGCCCACGATGCAGCTACTTTTACCTACGAAGCAATTTGGCAATTTTCTGAATACCTCAGTGATACTGTGCATATTGACAAGCCTAAGATAGTTGCACAGTGCGCTATATACTATTTGACACGGTCTACATCTGGGTGTTTGCCTGAGCACAGTCCCTCTGTCATTGCTGAGCTCAAATCTGTTGCTTGCCAACTGATGTGGCATCATCAGCTTTTAAACCACATTGTGCATAAAGCGCAGAAGTGATGACCCCCAGGAAAGTCTTGCTGATTAGTAGAGGCTCTCAGGCATCCTGGAGATCTTTGTCACTTGAACCACACAGCCAGCAAAGCCAGCAGGTCTATTAGCACACAGATGAGATCTCTAACCCCTGATTTTCTCACAAGGCACTGGCATTACAGAATGCTAAATATTTATAATGACATTTTGGTCTGATGCCATTGGAAAAAGTTGCCTTTAAGGGCATGGTTTTTTTAACAGCTCGCAGCATACAGAAGTAAACTATTGTGCTGGTACATATATAAGGCAGTAGAACACGCTCCCAAGAGAATTTGCATGCACATTCGACTAGAGCCTCATCTGCAGCATTGTTTATGGGTATTACAATGGGAGACATCTGTATGGCATTCTTTTATAAATGTCATGTATTTTTGTGCAGACTTGCCTCAGAGGTATTAGCGCACAGTCTGTGCTCAGTGTGGCTGAGCCACTAGTTGGGGCAGGCAGGAAAAATAACTAAATTGCAATATCCTAGGTGTATGGAAGGAAGCTTGCACTTTTATCTTCAATAAACTATTCCTAAAAAACAATCTTTTGTACAGAGTTATGGAGCTGCAGCGGGTTGCAGTGTGTCTCTTGTTACTTTATTGTGTTTCTAGTCAGTTTACATTCTTCTTTCAATCAACAGTGAGAACTTGTCTTTTGAGTGTCACTTTTTGTGGCTTCCCTATGCTTGTTAGTAAATGCAAACTAAAATCATTCATGGTTTTGAAAAATGATCACTTTTTATTCATTTTCTTGTAGGAATTTACATAATACATTTTACATACATATTTTATGCTGTAATTCAATCAACGGCATGATCAACTGTCCTGGACTAAATATGTCAATACTGTTGTATGTAAAATGGGTAAAGCTGTATCAATAATAAAGAGATGTGCCTATTTTTTGAATAAGCATTCTATTAAACAGGCACTTGTGTTATCCCATTTAGACTATTGCTCAGTTGTCTGGTCTAGTGCGAATAAAAAAAATATACACAAATTACAACTTGTTCAAAATAGAGTTGCAAGGGTGGTTTTGGGATGTCCTCTTAGAGCAAATGTGCATGGTGTGCATGTTAATCTTGGTTGGGTGAAAGTGGATGATAGATTTGTTAGAAATCTTCTTGTTTTCTTTCACTCAGCTTAAAAATTTATTTTCGAAAATTGTGCTTATCCAAGATAGACATAGAAACTCCACAAGACTAGGGAATGTTGTCGTGCCTGTATCTAGAACCTGTGCCATGATGAGAATGGCTATGAACAGGGCTTCCTTAAAGCGGAATACGCTGCCAAGTTACATTATCAATACTAGGTCAAATGCGACTTTCAAAAAATTAATCAAAAGTCTCTATATACCTAAAGAATAACTTTACTGTATAATGAACTATGGTCTTATCCTATGCTGGCATTTCTTGCTGTTCCTTGTATCTTGGTATTTTTAATTCATTTTAATCTAGTTTTTATTTTCTTTTTGGTTATTTTTCTGTTTATAATTTGATATTGTGCTGCTTTATGATTTTGTGGGTTGTATTACCTGCTTTGTTTTATATTATGTCAAAACTGTTATCATGTATTATGTTTTTTTGGTTTTCAACATGCATTATGTCAATGTAATATTATTAGTTATTATTATGTATCTTGCCATATTTTAATTACGCTGCGTTAATATATTCCAGGACCCCAGGAAGATTAGCTTTCACTTTTGTGTCAGCTAATGGGGATCCAATAAAACAATTACATCACCCCCCATCCTCTGTACAAAAAAAGTACAAGCTACAGTATGTCACGCATACAGGTGAGTTTTTCTCTAAGCCTGTTTGCCTGCTTTGGCTTCTACGGTTACCATAAAAAGCTTTTGTGGTCCGAGCTTAGCTGTACATTGGCTAATTTCCTAGTTTGCACAAGCACAAATCAATTAGCATTTCACAGTCGATACCTAATTTATTCCCCTTCATTCACCACATCAACGCTTCGGAAGATTTTTATCCCCCCAGCCTATAATATGGGAAGATATCATCGTCAGTGCAGTAATCTGTCCGTCTGTTCGTGGACATTTCATTTCTGGAGCATAACTCAAAAAGGAAACTTGCTGTGCAAACTAATCAGGTCCCAGACGATGCCTGTCTTCTGGAGATCTATGGAATCAGATTTCACATAAGTCAGGATTGCAAATTATATTACTCTGCGCACATAGGTGCCATAGACCAACCAGGTGTTTCACTCATTGCAATCAAGGTCACTCACATTTTCCAAAAACAAACCACCAATAAATAAAAAAAAATACAAAACACCAATAAAATGTTGCTCCAACCCCACAAACATCAAGATTTTTAATCATATTAAGTGTCAAGCATCACTTTTGACCTTAGAAATAATGTTTGAAATCTGAATGCACAGCCAGGTAAACATTTGTCACATAAAACCGAGAGCAACAACAGTCATCGGAAGATCCTCCTGGCCCCCGCAGTCTAATCTCAGAAAGATCTCGATGGAACCATATTTCTGTCAAAAGTCGCAAGCGCAAATAATATTTGTCAGCGCACACAGAATGGCACCTACGCACAAAAAAATTGCAGCTGACTATGGGTGAAAGGCAGGGACACACCCTGGACAACTCATCAATCCATCGCAGGGTGCACACAGCACTCATTCACACAATCGCACCTGCTGGCATTTTACAGTCTCCAATTAGCCTGACATGAATGTCTTTAGACTGTGCGAGGAAACTGAAGTACTCAGAGGAAACCCACGCAAACATGGGGAGAACATGCAAATGCCTCACAGAAAGGCCCCAGGTTTGAATCAAACCCACACCCTTCTTGCTGTGAGGTGGCAGTGCTACCCACCGTGCCATCTTGTATAAAGAACACACAGAAAGAAATAAACGTGTCTCTTGGGAATCATTGTATAAATATTATGTAATTCAGCACTACATATTTGGGATCGATTGAAACCTTGGCATCGCCACAAAAATTTTAAATAGGCTTGATATTCCATAGGTGTGAATACAGCAGCTGCATTTGACAGACCCATCTGTGGGTCTGGAGGTTTTATGGGGTTCAATATCCATTTTATCAATTGATTAATGGGTGCTTTTATTTTTGATTTTTTTTTTGTGCATGCAATGGATGCATGTATTTATTCATTTATGTATTTATTTATTTTTTATTTTGATAGCTTCAGCCTTACATAAATTCTCCTCAGTATGTGGTGATAGAGATCCTTACTGTGTCTTTCTGCTCTGAAACATTCCACCAGGAAAACAAATGTTACTTCTTCTAATTAAAATTTGGTCTCATCTTTCTCAAGGACAAGGGGCATAGTCATATATTGCTTAGATCAATGTGCAAGGTGCCATTCTGTCTCGCTGCTTTCATTTATTTAAAAAAAAAAACCTAATAAAAAATAAAGTGACATTCAATTAAACATATCATAAGTCAGGAAAAAGGCACACGTTGCAACCTCATCCATACACGTGCTTATTCACAGCCAGAAGTCAGATGGTGAAAGGGCTGCATTAGTCATTCTCCCTTTTGTAAGTTTGTCTCGGTTAGATAGTCGATCTGCAGTAGATAAAAGTAAATGAATTAAGTGTTGCACTGTGAATTTTGTTTCGGCAAGAGGCAGCAGAAAGACTGTCATGTCATTAGAAGGAAAAGAATGAAAAGTCAGCTCCATGGGTGTAGTCCAGCCCTGCGGGAAAGAAGACCTTTAAGCAGGAGCGTGGGAAGATGTTTGAATTAGGGGAGCTGCCGACCGAAAGTAGAAGAGTGACGTCTTTTTTTTTTTTTAATAGCGCCGCATGAGGGCGTTATGACAATGTTGGTCTTTGCAACAGCGGCCATAGCAACTAAGGGTGCAAACGAGAACTGGAATAAAAGAAGACTCGCCATATATGTAATGGCCGAAAGAGTAGGGAGGCCAAATGCAGCAGTGGGAGAGAACGAGACCAGCAAGGACTTAAGAGCCATTCCACGAGAGATTGACATTTGGTGCGCAGTTGACCCCCCTGGAATTGAACTAAACTTGGTACATAGGTAGTTATGGGTGTCTCACAGGAAAAGCCACATTTTTAGGTCTGTATTCCACTTTGCCTGCCGATAGCGCCACCAGGAAGCCACTTAAGTGGCTCAGTTTTGCTGTTGATACGACATTTTACATCAACTGCCTTAAGGGTACACAGTACCAAATATGTTATACATTTATTATGACCTGTGACACTTCAAGTCCAGTTAGACTTCAGCACCACATCAGCGCCAAGCTGGGTAACTACGTTATTGAGCCAGAATTATTTGAGAAATAAGAATAAAAATTGAAAATGGGAATAAAATAATATCCCAGACATATATCAAGAATGCTTTATTATGTGTTTACTCGCAACCAAACTATCATTTTCAGTTAATATTCCCTTGGTATCTTGCTGAGTTGGTGCAATGCATGGCCGGAAAGATGGTCGAAATTGATTTCGGTGCATGTTTGCGGTATATTTCCTCAGTATCCCAGATATGTTTCATGGTGATAAATGCCGTTTGTTGGGCTTTTGGAGCTCTGTTTTCAGGAATATCAACAATTTCTTTGGTAGTATCTACGTTTTCAAGCTAGATGGAGCCAAAGTCGGAGGAAAACTCAAAACGGACCATTTCATAGCAGATTTTGCCCTTGTTTAGGTGGCATAATTTTGTTTACCTAGCAAGATAGAAATCCGAAATTCTCTGGATACGTAGTCCCTTAGGGGTACATTACAGCATTAGTAAAATCTCAATGGTATTATTTTCAGTGTAGATGATTTTAAACTTGAAAATTTGGAAAAATTCACCTCCAGGGGGAATTGTGTGGCCGGCATTATTACCATAAGCTGTTTGGCCTTCCTCAGTGAGCCGTTGACTCCCCAGGATGTTTGCTGAGTGGTGTCGAGGGAAATGGGGTGTTCATGGCTGTGACAGTGGAAGACTGGGGGGGTTCATAACGGCCTCTTATGAAACTGGACCTTAACTTATATGTTTAAATATTTTTTAACTCTAGAAATGTCAAACCTGTCTCATATATTCAATATTTTGCTGTAAAATAACTTATGTGCTCATAACCATAATTGCCTGTACAATTAGCCACTTTAAGATTTTTTCATGACAACTGCATCGTATTAATACGTATTCATATCATGTTTACTATTGTTGTTCTCAGGAGAATTCAAGGAGTTGAATGGAATATGGTTCATTCCCTTTTAGAAACTCCTAAAAGTTGGTCAAAATCCCCTCAGATAATCATTTAGTTTTTCTCCCTCTCTAAATAGTTTTATTGCCGCCTGCAAATGGTGGAAACTCAAAATCCAAATTCGACCCTCCTTCCAGGTATTTTATGGCCTTGCCGCCTGGATTTTGCTGAAAGCAGAGAGAGACAATCCATTCGGGGAAGATCGCAGACGACTTCCCACACCTGCTTCTATCTACCATGTATGGCCTATACAGTTATGGAAGTTCGCAACAGACTTCCCACACGTGCGTCATTATGCCGGGTGCAGCCTCTTTAGTTATCAAAGATTGAAACCGACTTCCATCATATGCTCCTGTAGCCGTGTGTAGTCGTAATGTAGTTATGGAAGACTTCAGCTACCCGGGCATACTTTGCATGCAAGTAGCCGAACCAGGTTGGATATGATGTTATTATGTTACTAAATTATTATATGCAAATTCTAAATTCTGAAACGAACCAGTGAAACTTACTATGTGGACCTACCGACCTGCTGAATAAAATTTTCTTTCAAATTAATAAATTTTCTTATTATAATTTGTGTGGTTTTATGATTTTAACTCCATCTTGGTTCCTTTTAGACAACATTACATATAAAATACTCAGGGGAAACGGTGCGCTGACTGAAACCTACTGCAGAAGCCAGTTGCAGTGAAAGTGTTTCGGGGGTTCAAGTAAGCTAGAATGGGGGCCACGTTCGACCGCTGACAGGATTGGTGAGGTATAGGATCTGGAGGTTTGGCTTAAATGTGCATTTTGCAAGTTTGTTTGATATCACTTCTTTTGACATTTAAATTCAAAGAAAACAGATGTAACTTGCCCCTCCCATAGTTCCCTTCCTCCCATGCCTCCGTAACTGTCAACAAACCGTTCTGGCCAATCCCCAACAAGAGTTATGTCATGGGGCACAGCCTGTGCCCCTTGTGTTTATTTGCAGTTTGTGAGGCCTGTGTGGTCTCCAGAGCCCAAGTTTTTTTTACTGTGAATTCAGGGGCAGGCAGCTAGCAGATTGTGGGGAGATGTCAGCAAACTGTCAAATTCAAGCCCGATAGATGCAAGCTGACCCGGGTCCGTAACGGTCACGACAGAAAGGTACTCATGTATTACGGTGGTTCCTGTCTAGCCAATGTAGGGCCCCCCAAACTGAGATTTTGCGATTATGCTGGTCTGGAAACATAATCGTGTAAGGTTGGTAAAAGACCAAATCTGGCAATATTATTCAGAATTCTACACAATTACAGTTAAATTATACAAGTTAAAAGTTTTTTTTTTAATTTCTCACAAACAGAGAAATTGATTAATGTTTTGTTCTGGTTCACACCAGCCACGGAAGAACGCGCTGAGCCTTCCACTCCAGCTATTTCCGTCGACTTGGTATAGCTGTGGGTTTTACACATGCTATACTAGCTACGCTGTAAGTTTGTTGTGCACTTCGGTGGGGATGTGTGTTAACTGCGACGAACATACGCCATCACTGAGAAAAAAAGAAGAAAAATGACAGGGTGGCTGAATGCCAAAGAAATCAAGGTAAGAAATATTTGGGGGCTATGACTGGGATTTCTTCATATAAAATTTGCTCGATTTATATTGTCATTTGGGCATAAACAGTGGAGCAGAGAATATTTTTCAGAACTGTTATGAATAAATGTGCTGAAGAACTCCTATTACATACTGCTGGATGTGTCAGTTATTTTCATTCTAAGGTTGTTTTGCCTGCAAATAATATGTCTGCTAACCTGAACTCATTGCAGTATCCTCTGTTTATTTGTATTTTTGGGACAGAAGGCTCTCTTGGACTGCTTTCGCCATCCTGCTAATACAGCAGTTAGGAAGGCCTGCACTCCAAAGCAAAGACTGGATTGTTTTCATCGGTGCAGTGAGTTAGAAGACTGAAGTACAACTTCTGCACAGGTCTGAAAAAATAACAAAGTAAAAGCATTTACTTTTCTTTTTGAAATGGCAGAGTTTAATGCATCTTTTATTTTACAGGATAGTGACTTTAAGGCTGGATTTAAAGTTCTTGGAATTCTAAATCATCAATCCTCTTTCATCTATATTTTTTGGACTTTAAGGGTATACAGTATACATTTTTGTGTAGGTTTCCTTTCCATAAATCCATGAGCGACTTGAGCTGACAGAGAGAAAGGTTCTCAAACAATATATGGAGAGTGAGACTTCATTCAGTTTGCAAACCAATAAATAATGGGGTAAGCGACCTGAATGCTTCCTCCCAAAGAACAAGAGGGGCAGTCCCTCTTAATATACAGAGTTCACATGCTTATCAGCTTTGAGACCCTCCCCCAAGCTTACAAGTGTAGGGGGGGCTTTACTTAATCAGTAAGTTTTGATTTAATGTTGACATCACATTTCTATACCTGCTGTTCCTCTGGTTTGAAAATCGCCAGTCCCTAATCAGTAAAGATTTGATTGCACTTTTATTTTTTTCTCCTGTTTTTCACTTTAACAATATGCCACTTCAATAGAAGCTGAGACAGAGGTACAATAATGCTTATTTCTTACTGACATCATAAGAAAAGGGAAATAATTACACTAAATCTTATAATGCACAAAGTCAGAGAAAAGGATTGCCTTCCCATAGAAAGATTTACATTCCCAAAGATTTTCCTTTCCCAGTGGCTGGATTGGTGGTGTTGCGTCGGTATAAGCTATCCATATTTTCTTTTCCCAAGGATGTAGACAGGAAACAAACAAGAGCCATCTGGCGATGGCGGATCCCCCCGGCTGTAGGTTGTGTAACCTACAGGTTGTGTGGACAGACGGACAGACCAAAACCCCCAAAAGGCACAACTAGACCATAAGGAGAAGCTCCATACCAAATTTGGTGTTTGTAAGTGATATAGTTTTCCAGTTCTGGTCCGGAAACGATTTTATTACAGACGGACGGACGGACACACTGATCGCTATATCCCCCCGCATTATATACTGGGGGGATAATAATAAATGAGCAACTATCATATTTCATTCCAGCTTCATAGGTTTGAAAGAACTGGCTGATGTGATTTCATTTTGCAATGCCCTTTTAGCTGGCTAGCAATTGCAGTAAAGTAAATCACGTTATTGTGAATATTATTATTTCCTTTCACCTCAATTATACCAATGAATCCCCCTGAAATAAAAAAAAATACCCAGACCTTGCAAAATTATAGTGGAAGTTACACAATAAACGTATACAACTCTAAATTCAGTGGTGTTATGGCCCCAATTTGCTACGACATATAAGACAGCGAGGGATGACAGACAAAATTTTAAAACTCAAACAGATTTAATAAAACAAAGACCAACACTAACCTACAATTTATGCTATTGACCACGATTTATAATATACAAAAAAAAAAATAATATTCACTGTCCCTTGAGATGGGTTTGCTTGGTGATGTTCCAGGTGAGGAAAATACTCCAACACAGGCAAAAATCCACAAAAAGCTTCACAGGTCATGAGAAGAAATGACAGGTCTGGTCAAATGTATCCTTCTCCTTGCAATTTCTCCTACCACTTTACTCTCTCAATTTCTCTCCTTACATACTCTTTTGCCGCCCGCTCCCACATTTTAGACTTTTTTTTTCTCTGGGACATTCCCCACTCAGACATGCCCAAACCTAGCTCCAGACTGGGCTTAACAAAAAAAGTCAATACTGTCATCTAGTGGCTTTTTTCCACATTACAGTGGGAATACAGTGGCAAATATATTGCTTACAATTAATGAGTTCACAAGCTGTAATATGGATCATCATACTGAATAAAAACTGAACTGATTTTAAGGAACAAAGTGATAATGCTGGAGCTTTGGAGAAAAAAGTAATCAAATTAGCATTACGCAACAGCTATGATTCTGCATACAAGAAAAGAGCATGGCTATGATTTTTACCTATATGGTTGGATATTTGGAATGGTCAAATAGGGAAAAAGCTTATTCGGTGTCTTAAGAATATTTCCAATAAAAGTGCGCTGATTTCAGTTTCAGTCACGAGAAGCATTTATTTTCTTTCATTACGAAAAAATATGCAGAGTTAAGGCAGGGAAACTGCAAAATATTAGGAGTCGATGTGAGAGCCGAAAAGAAGCTTAAATGATTCATAAGTCAGAATGAATGAATGATTTATTACTCTAATAGCCTATAGACAGGAGGTCGGGTTGCCTAATGTCTTGCCAACCCTTCAGGTGAAAAAATTAAGCTAACAAATCTGTTTTGAATATATGCACTTCCATTTTTTAGAGAACAAAATTTGGATTAACATTGTTTATTTCCCCACAAACATTATCCAGTTGAAAACCTAACAACTACTCCAGAGTTAACGCTCATTAGCCAAACTCAAATTTTTAAGCTCATGTCAAATAACAATCGCTAAGCTAGCCAGCTAACTCATTTTCGTAATGGTAATATATATAGCTGTGAGCAGTGTAATGAAATGGGTGATGAATTATAAACGCATTATACCGACACAATGCAGATGCCTGTATATTCCAACATAATGCGCGAAATACTTCCGAGACCGCACCCATTTGGGAGACAGAAAGTCTGACCAATTTCTTACAATGGCAGTGTATTAGGAATAAGTTTTCTTTCCTAAAATGTCTTTGTTTTGACCGATCGCGGTCTAAATCAATAACGTTTATCCCTGATATAATGGCAACTCACCCACAAAATTTTTGAGATTTCCTTTCATTCTCTCGTACACAGGCAGACATACAGACAAACAAATGCCGGCAGAAACATAGCCACCTCCTCCTTGGCTCCTCAGTTTGAGATTTGTAAATTGTTGTATTGTTTTTATTCATAATGTACACGTACATTTTTCATGTACTCATAAATTTTTTTTTAAAAATTGGGACTGTAGATGCTACACATATTTCTGGAGGTTAAAACCGTTTGCTGACACTCACAGCTTTCCATTTTTCAGCAGTTACTTAAATATGATAAATTTCTCAAGTACGAAACAGCTGATGACCATTTTACCACCCTTTAAACCAAATAAGATTGTTTGAAATAATTCATCAAGAATACAGAATGTTTATATAGCTTGAAGTAGTAGAATAATCTTTCACTTGGAGTAGCAGTTCCACTGCAAATGATCAACGTATACAAAGTATCAACAAATTGCAAATGTGGACAGTAACACATTTTGAACAATATTAATCCTGAACTGTTGCAAGACTCAGATGGACTCCAGGCGAAAGACAGCAAGGCTTGGTTTTGAATATTTACTGAAAAATAAAATAGGCACGACGGCCAACAAAAAACTTGGCCCAACGGGTTGCAAAAATCTAGCTATGGAAAGCTTCACGGAGCTGAAAAAGAAAAATACAAAACGCGAAAAATAAAAAGCTACTAGAAACTCTAGGGAAGGTAACCAATAAACAAACTATGAACTGGCATAAGGCACATAAGAAAATACACAAGTGTCTGCTACTGACATGGCAATATCCCCCGCCGCCTCAATTTTATGTGTCTGTACGAACGGACGTACAGAGCGCAATGCTATATCCCCTGCTTCGTGCTAATCACGCTGCGGGGGGGAGAAACAAGACCTACAAAACACAAGGCAAGACTATGAACTAGAAAAGGCAAAGAACACTATGGCAGTGGTTCTCAAACTCGGTCCTGGCGCCCCCCTGTGATGCTGGTTCTTGTTCCAACCACAACTGCAATTCTAGGATTTTAAAAAGCTGTTACTTTGTCTTAATTAGAAGCATTCCATGTTTAGAGTAGTTATTTACCATCTTAAGTCACATTTGGATGGACTTATCCATTCTGCTATGAAGAATAAAAACCCTTGAACATATTGTGCTTAATTCAATATCACTAATAACTCGTTTACATTTGCCCGTACGATCATACGGGTTCTACATGCCCTGCGATCAGTTTGTGGCTACGATCGAATTCCACCCGTAGACCGATCTTTTGGCTCGTGGTTTTCCTAACTGGTTGAAAGTGTGAAGTACTTGTTCAATACGTGCTTCGTTCGATTGCCTTGCGATAGCTACGGCTCCCATGACGATCATGGACAATTTATGGTTGCAAGTGACACGCTGGTAACGCGAGAGTCACGTGCGTGGCATGCACGATTCAAGTACGGGAGATGTACGAAACACGTACGTGTTGGTGATTGTAAGTGAAAAGTGCCAGTGACTTAAGTGTAACTTGCGATAATTGCAGGATACAACTAAGTACTTGTTCATCAAGGCATCAACGGGTCCCGTGACGGTCTGGGGATCCTATAAAAGTTGCTACAATTTTTACTTCATCAATTAACCTCCATCACATCAAGATCATGAATGATCCATTGGTTGAGCGTCAGAGGGAACGAAGAATGGAACAAGATGCCCTGGTGCTCCTGATATATCGACGACAGATGAGGAGAAGACGGAGGAGATACTGGGTCAAATCCTGCCTTTCAAGGAGGCGTTTGCTATGTGCTCCTTACTTCTGACGTACTGTACACGCCAATAATTTACGGAACAAGTATGTTTATCGTTCTTTGCATTTACGATGCTCATACATGTACCGTATGTTTGTCTTGCGGGTAGTAATTTCAAATTGTACTTGGAGCGAGGGTCAATAGCGGTACAGGAAAAGTACTTTTAACTTACTTATGCCGTGCGGTTTTTTTCTAAAATAACTCCCTGTATCAAACTACGTCTCTCGTACTTTTAAAGTACTTGTAAAGTACTTGTCTCTTGCGTCCTGGCCACGGGTGACTGATCCGTACGGCCCTGAGGAAAAAACTCGCATACAGGTTTTCCAAAATTTGGCCCTACGGGCAGTATAAGGCAGTCTACAGGCACCCTAATTGCAGCAGACATCATGCGTGCATCGTGCAGCACGCAGCCAAAATCCCCAATTTTTGGCCGCAGACTGGCCGTAGAAGCCCGTACGATCAATTGTAAAGGAGGTGTAAGCTCCAAATTAGGTTTCTGACAAAAGGTGTTTTGAGTTTTTCCTATATAACCTGCCTGAACCAAATAAAATCAAATGAAAACACAACAGGTGTTACTCCATTGATTGCCAAGTAAATTGTCAGGTGTTCCCACCATGTGTCAAGAGTTTCACCAATGAGGAACCTTTTGATAAATTTAAGTTGATTAAATATTTGGTTAAATTGTTTCCCTCTGCCAATATTTACAATATATCTCAATGTGGATATTTGCATAAATGCACCTAATTAAAACAAATCAACAGCTTGTTAAAATCCTAAGATAACAATTGTGGTTGGAACAAAAACCAGCATATACAGGGGGGCGCCAGGACCAAATTTGAGAACCACTGCACTTTGACCCGGGCATGAAACGAACTAAAAACTGTCTGCCAGCGAACTACAACCACTCCCCAGATATAGCAGGAACAATCACGAGACAATGATGAGTACCTGTAGAGCGACAGGGAGAAATGACATTGCATGATTACGAGGCACGAGGGTGAGAGAGGAAAAACAGCTGTGGTGTGACGAGACAATAAGAGCAGGTATTTGCTCATGAAGAACAATGAGCGTGTTGCAGCATATAAGAACCCAATAAGATACTATGAACAGTTAAAGTGTTAAACTAGATAATAGTAAAGCACAGGTAAGAATGTAGCAAAAGCAGGAAGCATGCAAGTTACATTCCTGTCTAAATTAGTAATGGTTAGTACCTGCCTATCTAATGGAAACACCTCCCGTGGCTGGTTAGAAAATTGTCTGTAATAAATTAAAATAATTAACAAGCATGAAGACTTGGAAACCCTGAAGTAAGAAACGTCAGAAAGAAGTTTGAAACTGCAAGCTGCTCCCGAATGTAGTGTGAGAAGTAAAACATGGAAATGACCACAAGACACTGGAGAGGCGGATTGGCTGGGCAGACCAACCTGGCGAGAAACAAAGCATGGAAAAAAAAAAAAAAACATGAACCATAAATGTGAAAACTGTGAAATATAAATCCTGATACAAGACACTGTTAAAACCATGACATAAATAATGACTATGAATGATGAAACCTGGCACAAGAAACTGTTAAAACCCCAACCAGTGTTCTGGCAGAATGGCACAGAACACTGGAATGACAACACTGAACTGTATGCGCTATCATGGTTGCTCCAAGTTGGAGAAATGTTTTTTATTGAATGAATGAGAGTGAATTGCTCAGAACTTTTTGAAATAACAAAGAATAGAGAACCAATAGCAAAACCTAACAAGTCATCAGGTTGTAATCGTTGTTGAAGCAAAAACCTAGCAGTTTATCCTTCTGGGTTTTCCCACATAAAATTTTGGTTACCGCAAAACCAAGCATGTTGAATAATCCGATTGAGAAGCAGCATCAGGGACGGATTATGGGTCGTCTGGGCCCCCGGGCAAAGAGTTTGCGGAGAGCACCCCCCCCCAAAAAAAAAAACTTTTAACAACAGTTTGTCACTAAAGTGACTGTATCCCCCGCCGTTAGGTCACCAAAACCGACTGGTGTCTGCGCATTCCCTGTAGGAAGCTTGGTACCAAAAAGAATTGAAAGCTGAATACTATATCCCCCGCTTCGCACTAAACGCGCGGCGGGGAATAAAAAAGAAATTATCAAAAATGCCAAGAACGCTATTGTTGCAGTGCTAAATCCATCCAGTTAGCAACATTGCACAACCTAGTGAGCTAGTTCGAACATGAAGAAATTGAAGCGATGGTATGTTGCTTTACGTCTTTCCCGAAGAAGACAACTACAGCCTGGCACATTAAACCACTATCATCTCAACAGCCAGGGTTCTGTGTGTAACCAGAGTTAAATGCAAACCAGCAGAAAGACTGAAAGGGTAGCTATATGCACATGGCCAACAACGTAGTTAATGCAAAAACGCATACAGAATTAAATTGTAAAGTAAGCGCAATCACAAAGACTACCAACATCCTGCCATATTCAAAACTACTGGCTAAACCGCAACAGGTGGGTTGTCTGTCAGAAGTGCACCGTGTACTCATGTAGTTGAGAGGTGGCAGTGCGTTAGCTAGACAGTCTGTCATGCTCTGAATCTGACCGTAGAATAAGATACAACACATACACCCTACATGAAATAAGAAGTCCAAATAATATTTCGTGACTTTCTTGGTAATGAGTGCCACGGCAGGCATATCATAAAGGAAACCCTATTGTCTTACCTTTAATATTTGTGGTTATGTAAATCTTGCTATTAGCTGTATGATACCTGCCGCCCATACTATGAAAGTCTTACTTTGTTTAAATCTGCTATTTTAATGGTACGTTCATTACATTAACTTTCCTTCTATTATTTTCTGCCATCTATATTTAGCAAGGGAAGAAGAAAGGTTACTCTAACAGAGATTAAAACAAAAAAACGAACACCACGTTGCACTTTCACACTGGCAGCCTGCATGTGTTATGTTCTAAAGGAGGGGGGAGGTTTTGATACATTTGTGAACCGCTGTGAAACTGGAATAAGAGCTCCATTTAGGTTAAAGGGAAAAATACAATTTAATTTGCGGTTTCCACTCCCAAGTCAATGCGTTATTGTGTATAATATGCATAACATTTAGGCATAAATGTAAATGTAGGTCTAATTACAGATATTTTGTCAAGAAGTTTATAAGGGAAAATGATGAACAACCTAGTGTCAATAACTAACCCTAACCCAAGAATCCGTCAATAAACTATTTTATATAAGTTAAAATGAAGCTGTCTGACTAACTCTGACTCAATAGCCGGAAGTGACAGTGAGTTCAGGTGGTCCTGGCACATCCTAATCCTGAGTTCATTTTTAATACGTGTCAGTTTGGAGAATGAACGCTCCCCTTCACAATTTGTAATAGGCACGGTCAAAAATCTCTAAGTGCTATGTAGACATTTGGAAAGGTTGATTGTAAACCCAAATCCATCGTGGTTTTGAGCATTTTACTGGCCATTTTTCTTTTTCTGACATGAATGATTTGAATTGTATCAGTTCATCTGCCAGGTTCATGTTCAAATCTGAAGGATATGCTCCAGCGAGTGAGTTAGCCTTTAAAGTGAGCTCACTGTTGGACATATTGTTGGGCATGAAAAGAACATTAAATAGCTTGGTTAAATGTGTGTATGCATTCAAACGGTGGTCAAGACAGGACACAAGTTTGTCAATGACAACATTGAAAGTTTCAAGCCGAAACGTGTTCTTTCCATCAAATGCTACACCTGGTTCTGCACTTTCATCAGGCGTTCTTTCGCGCTTCTTTGTGCGCTGGAGGTCATGCCTGTACTCTTGGGAGACAGTTGTGGTGACATTTAAATCTGCTTCTTCAACACCTCAAAGTGATCTCTCTGTGCTGCCACAAAGTCTCGTAAAGACAAGAGAAGTTGTGTAGCTGTACATACGTCAATATCATGCCTCTGCAACTGTACACTTGTGGCTTGGAACCTCTGTAGTATCGTGTCCCAGAAGTGTGCCATGAGGGCCATCTCCAGCGTGCCCAATTTGCCACAGAGCGCAGAGGCTTCACTTCGAGTTTCACGTTTCTCCTCCATATCTTTAGAAATAGCATTGAATGCTGCTGTCAGTCGTGCATAATATTTCCAAAGAGCCTTAGTTACTCAGCCTGTTCACTTCACCGAGTATCTGACAGTGATTTCAGTGTGAGTTTGACATCAGTCCCATGGAAAACCTTTCCCCACCTGTGTGTAGATGATGCAGAAAATGTGTACAGTGCCTGAACTAAGTCAAAAAAACGTCTAGGTTTTGGGCTACTGTCAACAGCATTGACACCGACTAAATTCAATGAATGTGCTGCACAAGGGACATAACAAATCAATGGGTTTCTTTGTTTAAGATGAGCTTTGACTCCATTGTACTTTCCTGACATCTTACTTGCTTTATCATATGACTGGCCCCTACAGTTAGATAAGTCTAGGCCCAGATTCTCCACCATGGCAACAACACACTCATTCAAACTCTCCCCACTGTGGTTTTCAATAGGCTCAAAAGCCAGAAAACGCTCAACTACATGTCCGTCATTATTGACAAACCTGAAAATAAAAGTGAGTTGATCCACATGAGCAAGATCTGGAGTGGAGTTAACTATAACAGAGAACTAGTTTGATTCTTTGATCTCATTAACAAGTGCTTGCTTTGTTCTCTCCCCCATTAAATGGACAAATTATTCACAGACTGTTGATGATAAGTAGGACACAGAGCCTTTCCCCTTGCCTCCAAACCTTTGGAAGTGTTCAGCTTGGAATGGGTCAAATTTAGCCAAGAGTTCAATGATGCCCAAAAAATTACCATAGTGAGCTGATCCTAGTACCTCATCATCCCCCTGAAAGCGAGTCCCCTCTCCCCCAAAAACTGGATGACTGCAACAACTCTTTTCAACCTCCCGCCAGTATTGTCTCTCTGCATCAATTTGTTTGACAATATCAGAATCAATTGTTGCTGTGCCTCTGGAGTGATTATGTAATGCTAGCATGCAAGCCTTATGCTCCACACTCCTCTCATGCTCGCCAATCCACTCTGAATGTTTCCAGTCAGAAAATCCATGAAGTATTGTGCTTACTGGAAAACAGTTTGCAAGCGAAACAATACACACAGCCAGTTGAAGGGGAGTAAAGTAGCCACTGCCTAGTCAAATTTTGCCCATTTGGTAGCGAGCAACTGAGTAAAGCATTTGTAAAGCTCCTACTGGTACCCCCTATGCCTCTATCACTGACTGAGGCTGGGTACTTAGCACTTCTGTTTTGAAATGCAGCTACTCCTCTATTAACAAGAATGTACTGGGCTTGGTCGGTAATGGTACTGGGTCAGAAAGCAGGGTCATTGACAGTTTCACTCCAGGAGTTGGGGTCCTTGCCTTCCTCATTTGAAAGAAGTTTCTCGGGCGATTCAGCTAACTGGTCTGATTGTGGGTCTGGGGTCTGACGCCTGCAACTTTCATTTCATAATCTTTCTGCTGCTGGTGGTCTGTGGGAGCCTGGCAGGGCTGGCATCCCTGCTCTGCACCTGACTGGGTCTGCAAGGGTTCATAGTCATTGTCAGGTGACATTAAGCCAGCGGTGATCACATCTTCATCGCTAGAACTCTGGTCACAGCTAACATTAGCGATACTTGTCTCACTGATATCCAGCAGCTTATCAAAAAAGTTTCAGATCAAAGGAATGTGTTTTGGAAAACGGCCTCCTTAATCCTTTTGGTTTTTTTTTTTTTTGAAGCACCACTTTTTTGGGGGGTATCCATGTTATTGATGACAAGTGTCTCTTAAGATGCTAATATATAAACTTGCCTTGCACATACTTCCTATGTTGTTTCTATGTTGTAAGAAAAAAACAGACAATAGTGAGGGTCTGTATTAAAATAAGCTAGGTTATACAAAACTATTAGCTCCTATTATTAATAAATTATGTATAATATAATTATATATATATACAATAATATAATACAATAAACAAAGAACAATACAATTTTTAAAAGGCTGTTACTAGTTAGCAACTTAAAAGGCTTTGAACTGAACTGAAGGCTTTAAGGTGTCATTGTATTACCACCAGAATAATATTACAGTATAAGCCTTTGAAAAGAGCTTTACCTTTAAAAAAAGGTTTTTAGCCTTTCAAAAAATGTTATACAGCGCTTTTCTGATGGTAAACTACATTTTTCTCGCCACAGCTGCGCTGGGGGAGACTGATGGAAGCATGGTTGCCAGTATGCGCCTACGGCCCCTCCAAACACCACCAAATACTCGCACCTATGTGTTCCTATATTGCATTTTTTTGGAGGTGGGGGAAACTGGAGTACCCATTGGAAACCCATGCAAACACAGGTGGGAACATGCAAACTCCACGCAGAAAGGCCCCAGGCCGGATTCGCACCCACAACCGTCTTGCTGTGAGGCAGTAGTGCTAACCACTGTGCCACCGTGGTTTGCATATCATATATAATATGATATAAAAAATAATATATAATTTATACATAATATATATATATATATATATATATATATATATATATATATATATATATATATATATTATAATAATGCAATAATGCAATGAGCCTTTACAAAGGCTGTTAGTTGCTGATCTTGTGATAACGAAATCTACGAAAGGCTGTATGAAGTACAGAGCAAGTTCTCTAGCTGAATGTAAGGAGTTTTGATACTGGCAGGGGGTTTTATATCTATATTGGATTTTCAGTTGGATTTTCAAAAGTTCTTGCAACACCTGATTGGCTCATTCATGTCCAGCTAGCCAGCTGTGGGGCCCGCTGAAAGTACCCTCACCCAGGGCCCTTGGTTAGTCAGAGGCGTAATCAGAGGGCCGTTCAAAAGTACGCCCCCCTCCTCCCTAGGGCCCCCTGGTAGGGGCTCATAATCAGAGGGCCCTCTAAAAGTACGCCCCCCTCCTCCCTAGGGCCCCCTGGTAGGGGCTCATAATCAGAGGGCCCTCTAAAAGTACGCCCCCTCCTCCTGAGGACCCCTGGTAGTCAGAAGTCAGAGGACTGCCACCCCTCATCCATTTTCATAAGGGGCTCTGTAGCAGGGCTCGGGGCCCTGGTAGTCAGAGGGCCTGCTGAAAGCACCCTCTCTCAGGGCCCTTGGTAAGTCAGAGGCCCCTGGTAAGGACCCTCATAATCAGAGGGCCCTCAAAAAGTACGCCCCCCCTCCTCCCTAGGACCCCTGGTAGCCAGAAGTCAGGACGCCCCTAGTAGGGGCCCTTGTAATCAGAGGGCCCTCTAATGGTATGCCCTGCTCCTCCCTAGGGCCCTCTGGTAGGGGCTCATAATCAGAGGACCTTCTAAATGTACGCCCTCTCCACCCTGAGGACCCCTGGTAGTCAGACGTCAGAGAACCACCATCCCTAATCCATTTTCATAAGGGGCCCTATTGCAGTGCTGGGGCCCTTAAGGGCACTTGGTAGCCAAATGTCAGAGGGCCCTCCTCCCTCCCTGTTTTCAATCAGAGGCCCTGTAACAGGGTCAGGGGCCCTGGGAGTCAGAGGATCCTAGAGAATGGAGGTCCTCTGCAATAAAAATGTATTGTTGATAGGCATCGCTGTTTTGGGCTACGGGCCCCCCCCAGGGCCTCTGGACCTCAAGGGCCCCTGGGCGCTGGCCCGGTCCATAATCCATCCCTGAGCAGCATACCTATTACACAATCTGTCAGGTAAGTCCCCTTAGAGGACATTGGATGTGCAGTACATTCATGGTCTGAATTCATGATTCACATAATTTGTGTGGTAATAAAGACTGAAAAATTGCCTCAACAGGGAAGCAGACGGTGGAGTTACCACTGAAAAACTGTCAAACACCACTGCAACTACATAATTGCAAGGTTTTTGTCCACCATTTTGATAATTGATATTTTACATTTTTTGATGGAAAAACCTTATCACATTGCCATGGATGCTGACAAAAAATAAGAAAAAAAGTCTTCCCTACATATTTGTTGTTATGTCATGAACAAATAACTGCCAATTCAGTTTCGTTGTCAGACAAGAGCTTAAACAGAGAGGGATACAGTTTTCTGTCTTTTTTTCAAAATATGCTTTTTTAGCTCTTGCTTGGTTTTTCGATAACACTCAAGCATTACGTTCATCCTGGGGGATTATGAAGGAAAAATAATGGTGGTGTGTGTCGATTCATCAGATATTGTGATGTCCCATCCAGATGTCCTTTTGAACAAACCAGAAAGCAGTGTCTCCCAAAAGTGGAGTCAACAAAGGCCTACTGTGCGTACGTACATTTTCTGTCTTTTGCCTTCATTTATCATTTACGTGAATATATGCTTTCTTAATCAAGTCTGGAAATATTGAGAAATGCATGCAGATGCTCTCCTAGTAATAATCAAATTTTTACTTGTCACCCAAGACCCCAGAATTCAACAAGTTATTGCCAGTATAATGACTACCTTCTTACAATGACAATAAAATGCCACCAGCTATAGGCGGTAACTGGATCATAAAATGAAAAATAATTATTTAGTCTTGTATTGTGTGCAGTATTTTCTTGTAGAATGTAAGAGAGGACTGGAGGAGTGATGTTAAGTCCATCATTTGGACATAAACACAATTTTAAAAATTTTTGTACGTGGACAGAATAGATTTGCACCTTACTGGAATTTCAGCCCTTTCAAAAACCCACAATACACTGCAAACGGTGGACTTAAATAACCAAAGATGTGTTTGTTAAACTGTTGGTAGAAGGGCAGAAGGGCTTCCTCCCATGCGTTCTGCAACAACATGGGCTGGCTCCTCTTCAAGAAAAATTCAGCGGAAGGGTTTTAGATGCCTGCTCTTCCTCAATTTATATTTGCATTCGTACTTGTCCCTGCAGTGTCCCCACCCTGATGCATAACTGTACCCCCTCCCGAACAACCAAGCTGGCACTCTTATCTGCAGTCTGACGTGGTACCTCTAACTGAAGATGAATGGACCGACATTTAAGCTACGACAGTGGGAGAAACAACACAAGGTGCGTTTTCTGATAAATTGCCGGCCCTCTTTTATTGCCGGTGTGCGCCTGCAAGCCGCATAATCTGTTCCTCCCGATGCGCTGGCAATGAGAAGCTGCGGGACACTCAAGTTCCCGTGTCCAAACAACTTAGAGTGGGGCTGCGGTACTGCACTGGCAGACCTGTTGGTTATAATAACTCAGGGCGCTCCACGTGTGCATAAATCCGCCTTCGCCCACGCTGAGCCTGGCAACCTGTTCTGAAAAGTTAACAGGATAGATTATTTATGCCTTATTCGCATCATCTCTGTTGTGGGCCCGGAAACAGCACACTTCTGACTGGCCAGATCTTGTTATAATTAGTTTATGCTCTGAATATGAGAGATTGAGTGTTGGGGGAAAGATGAGGATTTGCAGGAAAACTGTAGCTTGTTCCACAGCCACCTCTTTCCCATGGCTTTTGCGCTGATGAGTTTTTTAATCAGTTGGAAATGGTGGGAAGGCTGTTTTTCCCCTACTGCAGTAATATCTTTCAGTTTCAACAGCCGTGTTTGTGTTATTGCGGCATGATTACATTCAAATGCAGTTGTTTTGGAAAACATGCCAGTGGCTTTGATGGAAATATATTCAAAGCAAAATGTGCTTTGATTAATTCTCTGTGAGGCTATGCATAATTTTTAGAGAGAGAGAGAGAGAGAGAGAGAGAGAGAGAGAGATGTGCTTGTTCTGCTGGATGCAAACTCATTAGAAGACAAAAAGGTAAATGTAGCTGATGATTCTGAGTGATTGAAAAGATGATAAAGGAAAACGACAAATAAAACAATGATACGTCTGAGAAAATTTGCTAAAGATGTGCTTAAGACAGAAAGGAAATATTTAGGAAAGATGCAGTTTTGAGAACAGTTTATCCCGAGTATGTGGCTGTCTGAGTTCAAACCGCAACCGGATATAACCCTGTTCCCTGCCAATATAAAGCCAGGGGGAACACAGAGCCATATGGGAAGGTAACACAGTGTAATAATTATTTGTTTGCTTTTTTGTTCGGTTACTTTGAAGAGTACAAGCGAAAGCCTTCAGGACAAATCAATTTTATCGAATAAATAGGGAAATGCAGGCCCTAGGAGTTTTTTATGCCCTTCCCTTAATTTAATTTACAGGGTGTGAAAAGGCCGTCTGTAGTCACACATGAGAGGGCAAGGTCCATTTGTTTTTGACCAACGATTCAGTTACAGAGACGGACTCATGCCCCTCAGCCCTGTAAATGTTTAATGGCGCGACCGGATAATTAATTCATGTGGACAGAGAGACCCTGGGAAGAGATGGAGAGACATGACAATGGGCATTAGCCGGCTATTCTAGGTAATTCGGCAGGCAGAGAATCCAGAAGCTGTGGCATTTCAGGGCAAGGGACAGCCTCACCTTGGGCGAACCCTGCTGATTCTCCGTCCCTCTTTCTTCTTTTTTTTTTTTGAAGTGCCAAACACACTCCTGCTCTGGGCATTATTTACTGAATGTGGGTGAAGCCTTTTCTTTAACCCTGCTGCCATCACAAATTGAGAACATCTGATCCAATCATAAATAATCAGTTAATAAAGAATAATTGACTGAATGTAAGCAAACACTGTTCGAGTTTTGCACTCATAGAAATAAATGCGCTAATTGGGGCCAAAGCACCTGGTGCTGCGAGAGCCCAACTGTAATGCAAAGAATTATAATTTATAATTATATTATTATTAATTGCAATATTTTTCCTCCAAATGAATCACATTTCTATTTAACTTTGCACAAGCAGCAGAAGTTCTAAAAGAATGTATACTTCATGGGTTCTGTGCATGGGTGTGGCAAAATGGCTCTATACCGCCCCCCACCAATTTCAACGAAGTAACTTTTACGGTTTGTTACACCTGGACTGATGAAATTTTGTAGGTACATGCAATATCCCAAGACTTTAAAAGGTTTGCTGGAGCCATGACTGAAACCCAACAGAAAGAGAGCAATTTTGATTTTACTGTGAAATTTTTGTGGGTTTTTTTTTTGCCATTTACAGGCTTCATACTTGAACAAACTCTCCCAAAGAGATAAATCAGATTTACCTCAAACACCTAACAGGGGCATGGCGAAGGAGTGGCCTAGAGTGGCACGGCCCACTCCTTGAATCTGATTGGCCACCCCACTTGCCACTCCATTATTCTAAACTATGATTGACTATATGCCCAGTCAGAGGTGGGACCGATTTTGAACCGTAAACCGAGCTCTCATTTATTGGTGAAATTCAGACTGAAACCTGAGAGGCAGAAAAGCGCCAGAGTCGCGTCCAGTGTCAATTTTGAAGATCAATCAAGAGAGCGTTGGTTGGTGAGAACAATCCGGGTTTCTGGGCCACAAACTTGCGATTGCCAAACCACTATAGCTTTGGAAGAAGTTTTGATGACTCTGACTGGCTGAAAAACTGTTCCTCATTAGCATATTAGCCAATCAGTTTCTGAGGAGGGCATGAACGCTCTAGGGAGTTGCAATGATTATGTCTTCGTGGCTCGACTGTGCTGTACTGCTATGAGCATGATTACTTATTCAGTTATGTTCTCTTTACACTTTAAAGCCCTCTATCTTTAACTTGGTAAAATTTTAGTAAAAGAACCATATTTAAGTGATACCATTTAGTTTACAAAACTTTACAAACTTAGCTTTCTGTGATAGGCATGAACTTCTCTGATACATTTTGCGGCGCTTTTGTGTGTCCAAACTGTACCTTTACATTTTTGGATGTTGGCTAGCTTGCTCGTTACTCAGCTCAAGAACAATCGCTATAACAGCTAGCTAGCTGTGAAGATAGGGAAAAAAACAACTGACTTCACTTACATAGGACCTTTATTTACAAGGGTTTTCCTAAAAGAGCATTGCTAGCTAGCAAGATGGCTCCATAATCTGATGAGTAAAGTAATGTGCGATCGCATACATAGCAGTGTAAAACACCTGAGATTAGCTATGACGTAATATGTCTCAGCCCAAAATGTCTGCTTGCTTCTTTGTTAACAGACAGAGTGAATCAAGGTTGAAGGAGGTTGTGTGGGTGTAATCGCATTAAAAGTGACCTATCGGAGTCATGAAAACTTCGCTCATAGCTACGTGGCTTGGAATCACAAGTTTGTATCCGGGCGATATGTTCATTTGACTCACTCAAGAAAGATGTGAGCATACTTTTTGATACTATAAGGCAGGGGTGGGGAACCTTGTCCAGAAAGAGCCAGTGTGGGTGCAGGCTTTCATACCAACCAAGCTGCTACACACCTGATACTACTAATCAACCTCTGGAATGTTTGTTCAGGGCCTTGATTAGTAGAATCAGGTGTGTAGCAGCCTGGTTGGTATGAAAGCCTGCACCCACAGTGGCTCTTTCTGGAGAAGGTTCCCTACCCCTGCTATAAGGCATACTGTGCCAGTGGTAAAAAAAAAAAAATGTTTTGGCTGTTGTCAGCAAAAAAGCTTGCCTCATCCTTTTTTGATTTTCATGACTATGTGGTGCAGTACATTATCTTGATTTCCAGCAAACTTGCTAATCTTAGCCATGTAAACCTGTCTTGTGTGACATTGTAGGCCTGAGTAAGTTTTGGATGTCGCAAATCATTTAAATGTATTGCGCCAAATATAAAGTGATATTTATCATGCAACTTTTGCAGTATGAAAAAAAATAACAAATTTCAGGATTTCTTCAAACATTAGAAATCTAATTCAGCAGAGCAGCACAGTCAGTCAGAAAGTGACAGCCAGCTTGACACTGCTCAAAATGTACAGTCGCAACCTTCAGCTTCAAATGTAGTCAAAGGTATGCAAAATTCTGACAAGTTAGTTCCTGACTTCTCTAGAGTAAGCTCTTATTTGATTGCCTTGATAATATCAATGACATTGTGGTTAACTGTCAGGCATTAAAACTTAAGTTGAAACTTGTCAATTGCTCTGTGAGTAGAACTGCAGCATGGAAGCTTGTTGTTAAACTTGAGTGCTTGTATTGCATGTCACCCCTGCTAAAGTCAATGCCCTACTTGGGCCACCCAATCAAAAAAGTTGCACAAATTATTAGTTTTTGTAAAAAGGCATGGCCATGGCCAGGTATAAATTGCATATTTCAACAAGATAATGCAAAACCACATTGTGCATGCATGACAAAGTCATTGCTGTGTAAAAGAGGGTGCCGATGCTTAAGTAGTCCGCCTGCAATCCCCACTCATCTCTTAGAGAGAACAAGAGGTGTATTTTGAAACTCAAAATTCAACAACAAAGACCCCATACTGTTGCATACCTTAGGACTGGTTTGCAGGAAGAATGTGACAAGATTGCCACTGAAATGCTAAATCTTTAAACCTGCCGCTTCAAATCATTCTCATATTATATCCTGTCCACTGCCATAGGCAACTATGAGGTCCCCAAGCAGAGGCGTTACAAAGGAGGGGCAGGGGGTGGGCAGTGCCCACCCTGAGAAAAGCTCTGCCCACCCAATGAAAACTTAAGAAACTACTATTACTACTATTTGACAGCAAACACGCGATATCCAACTGATTCACTGCCGGAGATAGACAGCCATTTAGAGTGAGCTTTACGTATGCTTCATCTATCAGTATGTGTGATTGGTGGATTCCTTTGCCAGTCTATTCTGCTGTGAAACTAATGGGAACTCTCAAATTACTAGGGACCCGCCCATTCTCTTTGACTGCCGTCTTCACTCATCAGTCTGAGGTCACGTGTATGGCCCTGCGCTTCTCTCGGGGAATTAAAACTTCGTCCATATCTCTTTTCTTGCTACTTCTGCCACCACTTATTTTGTCAGACTTCTTGTTTGACATTAAGGTAATTTGTGTACTAGTTTGTCATCTGTGTTGACTCGTGTAGTTATAACCTGAGTTGGCTACCAAGTGAGCCCAGGCAGCTAGCCTGGAGCTTCCAGGAAAAAAAACTTGACTGACATCAGTTTTTTTTCGGCGACATGCTGCACACAGCCAAGTAAAGGACTACAGAAGGCAACTCTAAGAAAAGTAAATGTGTTCCCATTTAATTTGCTTGATTGGCAATGAAATGGTGGATTTACTCTCTAAGTTGAATGAGTAGAGCTGTTAATTAAGACAGCATGTTTGATTTATGCATTTCGAAATTTAAATAGCCGTAGAACAGCAGATTTTCATGAACACAATGTCATTGCCACGCCATTTTGTGCGACTGATCATTTATCTCATATTCATGTTTCATCCGCTTTTCATAATGTTTTCCACTTTGTGAATTTTCTAGACGCGGAAAATCTGGGGCGGTTTTATAACCACTGTCTTTATTTTATCATTATAGATCTCCTAAAAATACTAAAACGAGAGATGAAATGCTGAGTAGGGATGTGGCCATGTTGAACAAGGATTTTTTTTTTTAAGTGTGATGAGACTGCTTGCCGTCATGGGGTGTGTAGGCCGTCCCGTGTAATTTCTTGAAACATACACACCTGAAGCGGCTTGAACTATTTAAAATGCCGCCGGGAAGAAGCCTGAGTTTAGATTTCACTAAGTGCAGGTAATCCGCCCTTCCCTAAATCTTCTCCCGTGTATTTGGTCTAAATAACAATTAAGCAATTTCAGTGGCCTATAGCAATTAAGATGTGATGGTGAAAAGCAGACAAACCTAACAGGGCTACTGGGTTAGATTGAAAGAATGCCAGTTTGAATAATTATAAAAAATGTGCATACATAAATAAACAACCTACTAACAGCTATACATAAGCCCTGCATAGACTTGTGAAAAGTTAAAGGTACCATGGCAGGTAGAGAGTAAACAGATACACAGGTTGAGAATAAAGTGCTCAAAGTGACTAGCAGCAGGTGATTGAGGTATTAATGGCATTTACACCTATCTTCAGTAGTAGGCAACTGCAAACAGATAGACTGACTTGATATGATATTTCAAAAGACAATTTACAGATAGCTATGATATAACAGTGCAAAAATGCTATAATATAACTGTGCAAATATGGCAGTTAACAGTACTCAGACCAAAAATAGATGGACTGACTGGATATGATTTATCAGATAGTTTACAGATAGATATAACAGTACAAAAGTGCAAATATGCTATATAACAGTGCAAAAAAAAATACAATATACAGTGCTTCGACTGAGGCAGATTTCTGAGAAAATATTACTTATCATTTCCTCAGTGCAAACTTGAGTTGAGTATGGTGACAGCTCTTGGGAAGAAACTGTCTCTGAGTCTGTTTGTTTTGGCTGGTATGGCCCTGTGGCGCCTGCCAGGGGGCAGTAGGTTGAAGAGGTGGAAGCCGGAATGTGTATAGTCTTTTATGATGTTCTTTGCCCTACCTAGGCACCGGGAGTTGTAGATGGTAGACAAGGGAGGTAGGGGGCAGCCGATGATTTTTTGTGCTGTGTTGATCACCCTCTGCAGTCTTTTCCTGTCTGCTTCTGTGCAGCTTGAGTGCCACACTGACACAGCATAGGTCAACAGGCTCTCAATGACCGACCGGTAGAAGGTCACCAGCAGGTTGGTGTCAAGTTGCTCCTTCCTAAGCAATCTCAGGAAGTGTAGTCTTTGCTGCGCCTTTTTAACCAGAGCAGTGGTGTTGTTTGTCCAAGAGAGGTCAGCAGAGATGTGGACCCCAAGAAATTTGAAGGACTCCACTCGCTCCACGCTTTCGCTGTTGATGTACAGGGGGGCAGGGGCGGCTTTGTTCCGTCGGAAGTCCAGGATGAGTTCCTTAGTTTTGGAGATGTTCAGCGCCAGGTTATTGAAGGCGCACCACTCACTGAGTCTAAGGATCTCATCTCTGTAGGCCGCCTCGTTCCCCTCTGTGATCATCCCCACCACCGTTGTGTCAGCTGCGAATTTCACAATGATGTTCTCAGGGTGGGTGGGTTCTCTCGAGGTGGCTCAATGCAGCATGGAGGGTGGTGATTATTGCATCTTCCGTGGATCTGTTTGGCCGGTATGCAAACTGATGTGGGTCAAGGGTGGGGGGGAGACAGGTTTTGATGTGTCTCAATACCAGTTTTTCAAAGCACTTTGTGATGACTGGAGTGAGTGCTACTGGGCGGAAGTCGCTGAGGTTGCTTGTGGGTGTCTTTTTGGGGACTGGGATAATGGTGGCCGATTTTAGGCAGGCTGGGATGTTGGCTCGTTCCAGTGACAGGCTGAAAATGTCAGTGAAGACTGGCGCTAGTTGGTCAGCACATGCCTTGAGTACTTTCCCTGGTACTCCATCCGGTCCTGTGGCCTTCCTAGGGTTGACAGCACGGAGCACACGTCTCACGTCCTCTACCTTCACGGTGAGTGGGGTGGTGTCAGAGGTTGGCGTGGGTTGTACTAGTGGGGTTTGGGGTAATGTGGCTGGGTTCTGGGCTTGGGACTCAAAGTGGGCAAAAAAGCTGTTAAGCTACTCTGCCAGTGCCGCGTCGGAGTCCCCAGGTGTCGCAGCACAGCCCTTGTAGTTGGTGAGGGACTGTATGCTCTGCCACACCTGTCGGGGGTTGTTGAGTTGCCCTTCTATCTTCACCTTGTAGTCTGCTTTGGCAGCCTTGATGCCTCTCCTCAGGTTGATGCGAGCTGTGCTGTAGAGTGCTCTGTCACTGGATTTGAAGGCTGCATCGCGGGCCCGGAGAAGTGAGCGGACCTGGCTGGTCATCCACGGTTTTTGGTTTGGGCACACCTATAATTATAATCAGTATAAATGGTGAGTGCAGGCAGGGCAGAGGCTGGAATCAGTAATTGAGTAAGATGTGCTGTGAGCGGGAAGAGTCAGTAATTGGATAATTGAAAGGAATGGTGATTGCGTGAGTGAATGCAAGGGAAGCCAGCAAACAACACGCCCAGCACAGACAGAGAAGAGCCAAAACTAGAGACAGTAGGGTTAGGGGAAAATATAGACCCAGAAGAAAGATGGATTGAGTAACCATGTCCAAGGAATCTAACACCACTCCATTTTCTTTTTAAATAGATATTTGTCACAATTTGGTTTGTCGCCTCACAAGATCACAGCCAGAGTTACATAGGTCTCTGTTACATTTGTGGAAATGTGGTAGCTTCACGGTTTATCCGCCGACTCCATCGACCTGGTCTGCTCGATCGGCCGGTCTTTGGACTTCACTTGACTAGCGCTCACGTGGAGTTTAAATTTAATCGGGCGCGATATCTGTATACTGATATCCCAGTCTAGGTGACCATTTGTTGACACGTTAGGCTTATTTAATTGTGTTGTTGGCTTAGGTTGTGCTACGTGTACAAACTACTTAACATTCAAATGCTCAACAACATGTTATCAAAATTGACAAAATGATGTCCATTGGAGCATATCCCCTTTTGAACTGTTCCAGGTGCTTTGAAAGTTAAAATTTAATCATCATTTTCCCCATTTTAGTCTCCCAGTAATGGTGCAAACGTGGCAGAATATTTGGTGAAAATGACCAATAATGGTTTCAGAAATTTACATTTTGGTACCACCATTGAGTGTAATAAATCAACACATTTCAAAAAATGTTCTTACAGAAATAAGTAATATAGCACATTCTCAATGGCGTAAGTCTCCAACACCATATTAAATTTTATAGTAATTCATATTTATTATCAAACTTCATGTTCGTCTTTTGTGTGTGTGTGTGTGTGTGTGTGTGTGTGTGTGTGTGTATATATGTGTATCTGTGTAACTCAAAGTGTAAAAAATGATAAAAAAAAGAAATGTTGATGGAAACAGACATCTTTCATAATTGATTAAATTGAAGTGAACGGGAATATCAAAAAAAAAAAAAAAGCTCATCAGGGAGTGTGAATAGAGACTTTTCAAAACTTAAACTCCAGGAGCTTCTGGGGGCAATGTCTCCTCAAGCCCACCCGTGAAACAAGCTCACACTGCATCAGTTTGTCTAGCCATGATAAACCCTCCTTGATTCCACTTTTCAAAAGTTGCCATCTCTGATATTGTCCCAAAACCAATCATTAGCTGTGTGTAATGGGCGAGGTTGGTGACTCTTTCGACAGTGGTTTTTATATGCACTCGGGGAACTTGTAATTGCGACGAATTATACCCAGCCCGGATACAGGGAGCTAAATTTATCCTTTTAAAGTAAAACATGCAGTTGGCAAAGTGTTGAGGATGGCCTCACACCCAACTCAATGTGAACAAGATGGACAAACGCTATGTTTGAACACTGCGTTTCAGTGGCAGCTGGTGAATTGGCAACAGCAGGGCTGCCAACTTTCTACGCAATCTCATGCATACGGTATAAGTTTCACGCATTTTGAAGGCGTACTCACCGTAGTCAGCAATTATTCAACCAACGAATATTAACGAGATTCTTACGCGTAATTAAAGTCCTTGTAAGTGGAAGTTTCAGTTTCACTTGCGTTACGGTGGATTTCACCATGAGTAATATGGAAGCGATGGTGACTCCAAACGTTGTGCGCTTTTCCTCACTCAGGATTTGAAAGCACTGTGTGAGTTTCATGATCGGTTAGATTGTTTAAAGGAAATAAGACCATCTGAAGCGTCTTTATGCAATTCCGTTACTTCCAACCTCTGTGTAAAGACAAACGTGAGAATTCCAGAGTCATAATTGACTTCCATGTCTCTGGTGGTGAAATCCACCGTCATGCGCGCGAAACTGGTTAGCTTCCATGCTCAAGGACTCAATTCCACATGAGAATCTCTTAAATTGGGTCAATTTGAATAATTGCTGACTGCGACATGGAAAGTGAATGCCTCTAGGAAGCGTGAGACTCACCGCAAATGCGTGACAGTCCCTTAAAAATAATGATTGGTTGTGACCTGTTTTCAATCATTCATTTAAATCACCATTACAGAAACCCCGAAACCTTTCAAGATTATCAGGTGTGATCAGTTTTCATTAATAACGCATACCTGTCATCTCTCACGGATTTGGCGTGAGTTTTAGTGGCATGTTTACGTTCCCCTGCTGTAGTGAGCAATTATTCAGTCAAAGCAAATGTTAGTGATTCTCGCACGGAATTGAATATGTAAAGTTGTGTAAACATAAAAATTCTGAGTCGTTGTTTGCTCAAATGGTTCTCCATACCCTCAGCAGATATTTGTGATTTGTGTCAACAGCGGCACAGAGAGGGTTAAAGGGCTTGTTTTCTACTGGCTTTCACATTGCCAGTAGTGCAATTTCGTACATTTGCGTCACTCAAAGTTCCTCCGGTGCTTAGAAAGTATGTACTTGGAAGTTAATCAAGAGCTAAATAAAGTCCCTGAGTTCTAGGAATTATTATCATTCACAGTTCCTGCGGTGCGGATACATTCAAAAGGGGTTTTTTAAAACTAAGTTCTTAAGACTATGAAAAGGTTCCTCTGGTCAGAAAATACCTATTTAATGCTGGGATAGGCTTGTCTGAGAACAGCTTAGTTATTCGATAATGGATGGAATGATTATGTGTGGTATTATGAGGGATTAATGAATTCCAGACCATGCATAAAATAGTAGTTAACGATATTTATCAATTTGGAGAGGCGTGAGAATTTGTGCTGATGTGCTGTTAGAAGGAATTCAATTGATTCAATCTGAAAAGCCTCTTCGAGTCCCCTGGGGTTTTTACAGAGTGACAGGGTGAAAGTCGAATAGAGGGGAACAGGAGGTAGGGCCGTCGAATTAGACTGACCAGGATTGTGGAATGAAAGTGATAAACTGTAAATAGGCTGGTTGGTTATGATGAGGACAAATGGAGTGACATTTTAGGCGTGGTCTGGTTCACTAACCTGCGTTTAGGTAACTCCATTAGTAAGGAAAGAGCTCAAACTCTACCCTTTCCATATCAGAGCGTAGAATGTGCATCTCATGGTAAGTCTGTCACCAGAAATGAGTACAGATGGCCTCTCTTGGCCAGCTGGCTTTTTTGTGATGACTGAAAGCTCCAGAACACAGAAGGGACATTAGTCCATGCCATTTGCTGCAAACACCATTGTGAAGAATGGTCAGAAAGAGATTCCATTCTTGTAGGATGGTAAACAGCAAGATATCTTTTATCTCCTGTCTGAAAATGCTGCAATGCAGAGGCTAATTGGTTACCAAATGCTAAATCAATCACATTTCACAAATTGTGACTGAGATATATCCAGACAGCAAAGGAGCTGCATTGATGCACTGATTGCAGCTAAAAGTAAATCACTTTGACTGACAGCAATAGAATTTATGGAAGCAATCTATTTTTGATTTCAAACAGATTTCCTCATAGGAAGATTCATGGTTACATACTGAAAATTGCAAGCATTTTAGTAATATGCTCTTCAAAAAGTAATGAACCATAATAAAACCTTTAATCATTTGTGATGAAAAAAAAAGCAGTGTTTCTCACAGCCCATGGTACAAGAACAGACATATTTGCACAGAACTTGTTAAGTATCTGGAGGAGATTCAGAATGATTTCATTCACTGAAATAGAAAGACCGCAACATGTGACTAATGGAAAGCTGCAGTTGATTTATTTCTTAGTGACTGTGTCCTTGTAAAATAAATGGGGCAGAGACCTCCGCATACTTGTGTTCTACAATTTCTATGCGCTCTGATCAATTCACAGCATGAGGTTTTCTAACAGTTTTAAGGGAGAAAAAAATTGTCAGTACAAGGCAAACAGGAGCTTGCAAGTTCATTCCATCCTCATTGAGTAGTTAGCATTCAGAACAACTAAGAAAGTTTCTGAACCAGTCCAGAGATGGAATAAACTGAAATTTCAATATTTTCCCCATCAACCCAGTTTTCATGGATTGTTTTTTTTTTTCAACACGTACCACTGAAATGTACCCTTTACTGATTTGCAGTGATTCTTTTTTGAAAATGCATACTTGAATTGCACCCCTCACAAACTTGCAGAGGTGCCAACAACGGCTCATTATATTTTCTGTGGCTTTGTAAAGGGGTGACAGGTGTTTCTCATTAGGGGCGGTAATATTGGGGCAGCTGAATTCACACCTCTGTCCATTCTTTCCATGGAACATTTATACAAATTTATTAGTTCTACTACCTATTATTACCAATAGGTAAACAATGTCACTATGTCAATCAGTGAAATTAACTTACCCAGTTTTGCTTTTAACTTAACAAGCACATATATTATGAGCTAATCCAACAACAAATTTTGACTGAATCTGAATGGAATCAAGGACAGCTTTTGAAGGAATCAACCATTTCGGGGGAGAGGAGTGAAAATAATAATCCCTCAAATGATTGTCAGTCTGAAGACCTAACACAGACTTCACAGAGATTTGAGAATTCAGGAGGGCAGTTCTACCTTATTATTATAGGGGGTCCAGAGATCACCATGGGAACCTGTGAAATGAAGGCCTAAACCTTGAGGGCCTGGATGTCATGTCTCCCGCTTCTTTTTTTGGAAGGAGAGGATACCAGTGTCAGAAAAGGCAGCTGGAACAAAGGGTGAGAGACTTGATAAGTGAGGCATTTCTGCTGCAGGGGTCTGTCCACACCAGCACTGCACATAGCTACCTGATGTTGTGGACCGAGTCTGAGAAAAAAGTACAGTACCAGTGAAAAGTTCGGACACAATCGTTAAATTTCACTGAAATTTAAACAGCAACTTGCAGGTTGAATTGAAAATTAAATTTACACTTGATTTGGTTTGAAAATGTCTTTTAAAAACGTTTATGTATAAATTACCATGTTTCACAAAACCCAGGAGTAGAAATTTACATAAAATGTGCCTATGGCGTCAGAACAATGCCAAAAATCGTGTGCGCAAATCAGACCTGCGCACAACATCCATGCGCGCAAATCAGACATCCGATGAGAAATACATACTCGGAAAACTTTTTTTTTTTTTTGGTGACTGAATTGCGAATGGGGTTTTTTTTTCGGTGGCTAATTTACGAGTATGTTTTTCATGGTGGCCGATTTGTCAGTGAGGAGGCGGGCCGGAGGGCATGCCAACCCCCGCATATAATTGGTTGACTGACTTCGCCAGTTGGACAGCAAGGTACGGCACACCACTGGGACAAACGGAACAAACCACGCAGCCCTTTCACTTGTATTGTGAAAGTTGTTTGCGTTCTGCCTGACTGTTCCTTCAGTAGCCAAAGCATGACCGACCGCAAAGAGGTAACGTTAATTTTGTATTTAAAAAAATGTATATTTACTATTCAGTGCATATATGTTGTAACATAGCTTACCTTATTATTTCCTGCGCTTGATAGGCAATAATTATATTTTAATACCTTACACTGTGTGATATGCATTTATTGCCTCATGTCTGCAGACTTTGAAACAGCTATCTGTCTCCAACAGGATGTCTCCAGAACACAGACCTCAAAATATTGAAATATGAATATATGTCTCGTTTTCGCCTCAGAAATTTTTAAGTATGTATCTTATTTACTTATTACAATTTAATGGCCAGAGATAACACAAAAACTAAATAGATAGAAAAATGAACAAGGAATTTCGAAGTGTCTGTGTGACCGGCAGCCGGTCAAGGTTTGAAATAGGAAACATGACCAGCAATCGAAACATTTTTCTAGTTCAGCCTAAAAAGCACTCCTATTTGCCTGAATGGCACTCCGGTTAGCCTAAATAGCTCTGAATAGACGTTTATGGTTAGCTTTCATTAATGGAAAGGGTAACACGATACAGACAGTTTTTGTGTTATCACTGTCCATTAAATTGTAATAAATAAATAAGACACATACTTTAAAGGAACCTAATATGAAGCTTAGTGAAAGTTCAGTCTGGAAGACTCTCTCCCGCGCTCGTGAACCCTATTTATTCATGTATGTTCACTCGTAAATTTACGCAATCAATGTCCGGGGCTTCCAATCAAGCTGTCAGCTGATGGACCAGCTGATCTCTTCTTTCCAAAAGGGGCTCACGTCAATCGCGTCACTAGCCAATCATTCTGCTGCTGTCTTAAAAAATGTAATTTTCTCCTCCCTAGCTCACCCATGCTGCCGTTCGCTGACAGCCAGTGCGCATCGCTTATGGCAAACTCTCTAATTTTCTTTCTTTCATTCATCGGGCAAATTTTAATTCTTAGCATGTCTGCCTTAGGTTCCGAAGTGTTGGACAAGACCGAACCAGCTTCTATACCTTCTGTGGCTAGGTGCAGCATCTGCCTAGCAGCACGCCAGGACCCTGCATCAGATATCCACCTGATGCTGAGGGCCCAGGGCATCACCCGGATCCAGGCCTGCCGCTTCCTCAGCTCCAAGCTTTGGCCAATGACGAAGCCCATTCCTTCCCAGCTCATAACACTTCCGCTGCTCCCCTCGCCTCCTCCTCGGCCGGCGGTTGGAAGCGTTCCCTGAAATCGCTCCACTCGGCTCCGCAAGCAAAGCGCCGCACGACCCCTTCCAGCTCCGCTCATATGCATCCTGAAACCGCCTCCTCTTCGCAGTGCTTTGCCTTTCCGTCCCCACTCCAGTCCCTGCTAAACTCTGTGCAAGCCATCAATGCCTGCCTCCAGCCTCTCGAAAACACAAAGCCTGCATCTTTTTCAACTACACATCCGGTCGCCCCTAACCTATGTGCGTTCCCCAGCCTCCCACTCCAGCCGCAAGCTCCCTAATATGCCTCAATACTCGCTCTCCTCGGCTATCGCCGCCCCCTCGCAAGGTAGGCTGTAAATTCCCTTTGGAGGGAACATATCTCCTAGTTTAGGGTCAAAGATATTGCAAGGAATAAAAATCTACCTTGTCAGTCTAATTCTCTCGTCTCTGGAATGTGAGAACAAAATTGTCACGGGGGAATTCGTAACTGCTGCCATTAAAACTGCTGACCCCAGGCTATCTAAAGATCTCTCTTTTCCCGAATTCTTTGTAGCCTTTGGCATATTCCGCAATGTGATCTGCTCTGTTTACCCCGAACGTAGACAAGAATTGGACACCTACCTGGCTTTACTCGGCGAATTGAACCTGAGATATGGATAAAAACTATTTTAACAATTTCACACTGGACCCTAAACTCTAAGTCATGATAGCAGGAGGCTCCCAGGTACTGTCATGCTGATCTTGCGGCTATGTGGGCCATTCTGAGTCCCTTTGCCCTCCGATTCCCATTTTTCCCCATAAACTTACTGCCCCACACGCAACGCGATCCGATTCTGTATTCTCTCAGCCTGATAAATATGACAGCCGCTGTCGCAAGGTATTCGCATTCAACGGCAAATCCATTTGCAATAACTTCAACGAAAACGTTTTTACTTACCCCTCCTGCTTCTTTCTCCACATCTGCAGCATCTGCAAAGACGCACACCCAAAATCTGTGTGCCCACGCAGGTTTCGGCCTCAGCAGCAGCGTCACAGTGCTAAGGCTTATTGAAAATTCACCCTTGTACTCCAATAAATGTCCCCGCTTTAGCATCTGAACTGTCTTCTCACCCTGATCATGTTTTTGTAAATCATTTGCTGACCGGCCTCTCTCAAGGGTTTCGAGTCAGGATTGTCTCGCCTCTGGTCACCTCCAGTGTTTGTTAAAGCCTTCAATCAGCTCTAGATGAGCCAACCACGCTTTCCCAGCTCCTTAAAAAGGAGCTAAATAAAGGCTTTATAATTGGCCCGTTCGATTCCTCTCCATTCCCCGTATTTCTTTCTAGTCCCATAGGTCTAGCTACAAGGAGGTATTTGGGTAAGAAAAGGCTCATTTTAGATCTGTCAAACCTTTTTCTCTCTACTACGCAACAATCGAAAATGCAATTAAACTCATTAAACTAGCTGGTAAGGGCGCGTGGCTTTCGAAAGCCAACATCACTGATGCATTTAAAACAGTTCCTATTCATCCCTCACAGTGGCATTTCTTCGGCATGAAATGGGGGTCCAAATTTTACTTTGCAGTTCCTCTTCCGTTCGGCTATATCAGGTTTCCGAGACCCTTTGTCGGATCCTTCTAAATAGAGTTTGTATTCCCTCTCTCCTCCATCTCCTGGACGATTTTTTGTTGATCTAACCGCCTCAAGACGATTCAGAACAGTCTCTATCCAAACTGAAACACCTGTTTGCTCAATTAGGCATCCCTCTCTCCAACTCTAGACGAGTAGCCAGACCAGTAGTTTTAGAGTTTTTAGGTATTACTTTGGACATGGTAGAAATGAAAGCGTCCCTTCCTACCAACAAGCTCGAGCGCATTTGCTCGATTATTAGGTCATTTATCTCGGTAAAGGTCATTACTAAACACCAAATGCTTTCTCTTCTCGGCCATCTTAATTTCGCAATGCGCGGAGTTCCCCAAGGTCACGCGTTCATTTCCCTTCTGCTGCTTTCGGCTTCATCCGTGCCTAATCTAAATTATTGTTTAGCTACAATCTAAATCATACCCTATTTAGATGTAACTTGGCTCCTCAGAATTATTCAGGCCATTCCGTTCTGCTACTTCGGTAGCTACACAAGGGATATCTACAGCCTCTCTCCAACAACTGGGCCGCTGGTCATCATTAGCATATGCATCATATGTGCGCCCTGAAGCATCAGCAATCATCGAAGCCCAAAGATCCCTGAAGCCTTAACAATCCACGGTAAGCTTTCAAATAAATGGTGGTTGGTGGTTGGCATTTCGGCTTCATATGCTATATGCACCTGGGGTCCGCAGCCCCTTAGCCAATGCTGGCTATTGTGTTTTCGTAAACACTGCTTTGCAGCCCGAGCCATTGCTGGCTGCATCATCATCATTCAAAAAATTAAATAAATAAATAAATAAAAACCGCAAGGCTTTGCAGCCCGAGCGATTGCTACCTACATCATCATCATTAAAAAAATTCAATAAGAAAATATAAAACGCAAGGCTTTGCAGCCTGAGCCATTGCTGGCTACATCATCATCACTCAAAAAAAAAAAAAAAATGCAGGGCCTTGCGGCTCTAAGCATGCTGTCATATGTCTGGATTGTACTGTTGTTAAGTCCTCATTGGTTTTCTGTCACGCTCATTGTTTTCTTCTCTCAGCAGCCCATGCTCCTCCGTCCGCTATGTTGTTTCTGCTTGGTGAGTATTCCTCAGGCTGTGTTTCCAGGGGGCTTCCGCCCCTCATATTTTGGGGGATTTCCCGCCGCTGCTCCGAGCAGTGTTCCTGCTCTACAAGTCTTCCTGAAGAGTCCAAGCGCCAAATACTTGTTTTATTCTAAGCATGTGCTCAAAGCATTATAAATATTCATTGATTCCACTCAAGTCTTTCCTGATTGAAATGCTATTTTTCCAAGTTTATATTTTGGTGTTTGACTCCCCTAGAGTACTCCTGATTACGCAAAGTAAAGAAAGGGCACTTATTTCGCTCAGACTGCCATCCTCAAAAAACCCCATTTGTAATCCATAGTAGTCTCTGTCTGAAACGCCTCATTGGGGTGGCTCTTCTGCTATAGCTCCCACTCCCTTGTGTGCCCACTTTCTTCTGACTGGTCAGCTCTGTGGAGGGCGGATCTAGGCGGGACGAAGCAGCAGCATGTAGTTTTCCTAGTCCGGCTCCAGAGGAATCGAGGGGCATATTCTGCAATCTTACGCAGTACATGTGTATTAATCTAATGAAATTAATTTGTTCTCATAAACCCAATGGTGAAAGTGGAAGACGCAGTGCGAAAGTCTGGCAGCTCAAGTACGAATTTGCTCTCGGCTACAGTTTGTTACAGCAACTGTCGGTGAGTACAGCGGTTTTTCTACTCCGTAGCTAGGATGCCGGGGAAGCTAGAATCCACCTGTCACACTCTGATCTTGAGTGAGGGTAGAATGCCGAAAGGCTGACTGAAAAAGATGTAGTTTGACCTCAAACTGAAAAAAAATAATAAGACAAAATCCATTTGATGCAAAAAAAAGAGTGTTTTATTGTGTTGAAGTGTTTTATTACTGTCTGGGGAGATGTGAGCAAATAACAAAGCAAAATTCAGCAGAAAAAAATATTTACAATATACTGGCCAGAAGCAGCTTTAGGTTTGCGCAGCACCACTGCCCCCACTCACTGACTAGGCAGTGTAGATCCCCTCCAAGTAAAGGCGAGGCCCCTCCCACTGGACCATGCCATCTTTAATTGAATCAATGAAAGTTATCAATTCATTCACACAAGTTAATTTAAGCTTGGAAACATCTCCAAGACTATATATAGGCATGTTCTTACCACATTAAAGCAGTCACCACATGAACACTGATACCGTGTAGAAGTTACAACCACTCTTACTTCCATTAGCTGGTATGGTGCAGCATTAGTGGACTGAGCATGCTCCCTACTCATTGCTCTGGCACTATAAAAGACTGCCCGACTCTAGGCTTGGGTCCTTTGTCACTGCCCAGAACCAGGAAGCACTGTGGTAAGAAAGGGAAACATAGTTGCCAACAAAAAACTTCACAATACATGATCTGCAATCTTAAAATAAAGAGTTAACTCAAAACCTTTTTTGTGGGGCATTTGTGTGTGTTTCTAGTAAATTTTATGGGGAAGATATCACAAGAAAGCTTTGTTTTTGAATGTAGCTCAGTGTGTGCACTCACCAAACTATCAGTAGCATGCTACCTGGCTGCTATGTGGCATGTGGTATGAGTGTTAGTGTGGTTAACTGCTGTGGCGTTTTACCAGTGGCAGGGTAAACTGCCATATTACCTCCCCCCTCTCCTGGCGCAGCCATGGTGGTGAATCGAGACAGGTAGTCTGCCAACAGGTTGGTTTTGCCGGATTTGTGCCGAATCTTGAAACTGAATGGTTGCAAATCCAGAAACCATCGTGTGATCCTAGCATTGCGGTCCTTCATTGTGTTGATCCTAGAAAGAGCTCTGTGGTCTGTTTCTAAATCAAACTCCCTTCCAAGGAAATAATAGCGCAGACTCTCCAAAGCCCATTTAATGGCTAAGGCCTCCTTCTAAATAGTTGAATACCTGGCTCCCGGGGTTCCAACTTACGGCTGAGATACAACACTGGTCTTTCCTCTCCCTTATCCCCTTGTGCCAGCACAGCTCCAATGCCAACATCAGAAGCATCTGCTTGGACCCTGAAGGGCTTCTGAAAATCAGGACTGCAGAGGACAGGTGAGGAACACATAGCATTTTTGAGAGCAGTAAAAGCTCACATTCTGCGGACCACCTGACGGGGTGGGGTTCCCCTTATCGGGTCAAATTTGTCAGAGGGGCAGCAAAAGTGGAGTAGTGGGGAATAAAGTTAGAATACCATGCTACAAGGCCTACAAATAACCTCACCTGCTTTTTAGTGCATGGGCGCTGAGCATTATGGATAGCTTCAACCTTGTCCACAAGAGGGCGGATATGACCTCCTCCGAACTGGAACCCCAGATATTGGACTTTACCCTCGGCCCACTCACATTTCTGAGCATTGAGGGTAAAGCCGGCCTTCTCGATGCAGGTCAGAATCTGTCTCAATGTTGAAGATGGTCCTCCCAGGAATGGCTGAAGATGACGACGTCATCAAGGTAAGCAGCACTAAAGGATTCAAACCCTCTGAGAACACCATCCATCAACCTTTGAAATGTTGAAGGTGCTCCATGCAGTCCGAATGGCATTACCGTGAACTGATACAACCCTGATGGTGTCCGGAAGGCAGTGAACTGCTTTGAGTTCTCCTCCAATGGAATCTGCCAATAACCTTAGAAGAAGTCCGACGTGATTATGTACTTTGAAGTCCCCACACGCTCAACCAGGTCGTCCATGCGAGGCATGGGGTAGGCGTCAAAGCAGGATACGGCATTAACCCTCCTGAAATCGATACAGGGGCGTTGAGAGCTATCCTTCTTAGGCACCATCACTATGGGACTGGACCACTCACTGTTAGATGGCTCAATCACCCCGAGATCAAGCATCTTTTGGACCTCATTCTTCAGGGACCCCACCAACCGTTCTGGGATGCGATTTGGCCTCTGACGAATGAGAGGAGTGTCTGCCTTTTGTAGTCGGATGGTGTGCTGGACCAGTGGCGTTCACCCTAGACCATCTCGGAACAGCCCAGGCATCTCCCGAAAAAGCATGTGCAACTCCTATTGGTGTTGTGAGGGCAGGTGCTCCAGGTTAGGAGCTTTTGGCTGGAGGAGCTGTTGCAGGTTAGAGTCAGACTCACCATCTTCGTCTTTGACCCGACGCACCAGCAACACTTCGGCAGGCTCACGCTCCTTCCACTCTTTCAGCAGGTTGATGTGGTAGACCTAGGATGCTTTCCCCTTGTCTGGGTGAGCCACTTCGTATGTCCCATGTTCCTCAGCACCTCATAAGGCCCCAGCCATTTAGCTATCAATTTGTTGCAGTTGGGAGTAAGATCGGGACCTTCTGACCTGGTGTCAGCTCCCTCTGCCGAGCCCTTTTGTCATACCAGGACTTCCGGGAGCGTACGCTGGCGCGTGTGGCTGCCGCTGCTCTCCGGTTTGCTGTTGTGTGTTTTGTTTTGAGAATTTCTGCCAAAAGACTGTTGGAATTAGCATCTTGCTACGGAATATCCTTTTTTTCATCATGTATATCTTTTTTCCTCAACAAGTACTATTGGACTAAGTTGTAAATTTCTGGAATCTGCACCTCCGGTTTGCTCACTACATCTCACCGGTCTAACTCGAGCCCTCTCTGCCATAGTTACCGCAGTTTCTTCCCGGCGTTCACGTGGGTACGTTTCACCTTCCTCACTGTTGTGCGCCGGGCATAGCCTCGTTTTACAGGGCTGGTAGCCCCCGATCCTGTTAAACGAGTGCTAGTCTGTGTTTCTGCTCGCAGCTGGCCTATCGAGGTTTTCTAACTTGGCTGTGTGTCTGTATTGACGGACCTGTTGAATGGGAAGTTAAAATACGTCCCATGCGTCTTTTAGCCCCAGTGACTCACCACCTCGTCGCCTTATGGACATTGTGGATTATCTGTACGTGCGGCGCTTTACTACGTCGTGTCTAACCATGGATGCATCTTTCTCTACTACTGAACTCCTTAAATGGAACTCACCATCTTTTCGTGTTCCTGTTGGAATATACAAATTGTGTGCTAGCCTAGGCATCGCACGTCAGCCCCGCTATCTGCATCGGAGCTGTCGCTGCAAATCCTTCCTTCAAGTCGACGTTCCTTACGGCCGTATCCCAACTATCCTTTCTGCTCTGCCTACTCGTTGCTCGACTAAGCGACGTAGAATCTGTGGCACTGTCCGTCGTAATCTCCTGCCCAATCCTCTACTGCGGCCCTCATCTGGGTGCACTGGACCCCTCGCTGCTAAGTCTCCCCGCTCTGTTAGTGGAGTAAATGCGGCGAACCTCCGTCAGCTGATGTTTAATAGGACTGTGTCGCCAACGTTGTCTGCACAACCAATACCTGTTAAATTAGCACTTTTAAATACCCACTCCCTGGCTAATAAGACTTTTAATTTGAATGACATTGTTATCTCTCATAAACTGGATTTTCTATTTTTAACTGAAACCTGGCTGAATGTTGGGGATCTGTCTTCATTTGGTAATCTCTGCCCCCCGAATTTTGCTTTTCTAAACTCCTCTAGGGTGTCTGGATGTGGAGATGGCTTAGCCACAATTGATAAAAATTCTTTCAAATGTAGACTTCTGCCAATTGATATGTACTCCTCCTTTGAGGCCCAACTTCTAGCTATTAACGCCAAGTGCCCTGTCCTCGGCGCCTTGGTATACAGACCCCCTAAATCCTCTTGTAATTTTATATCAAGAGTTTTCTGATCTCCTCTCCCATATGGCTACTCTCTCTGACAAATTACAGATTTTAGGGGACTTCAGTATCCATGTGTGTTGTCCAACTAAACCTTTGGTAAATTAATTTTTAAGTCTCCTAGACTCCTTCAACCTAAGTCAAGCAGTCTCAGGCCCAACCCATCACAAGGTCCACACACTTGATTTAGTCTTATCCTCTGGCCTTCATATTGCTAACCTGATGATCTCCAACATCATTGTGTCTGATCACCTGTTGATTGAGTTTGAGTCTTCTTGGATTAGCCTTCCCCCCACCCTCCTCCAACCACACTCCCTCACAAGATCCGTAAACTCTACCACTGCCTCTAATTTCTCCAATACATTTAGGAGCTCTCACCTCTCTCATATTTCTGATGCTTTATCCTCCTGCTCTAACACAGAGGAGCTAGTTTGGCTTTTCTCTTCATCTTGTATAGACACGCTAAACCATGTAGCCCCTTTAAAGGAATAGTCCACCGTACTTTCATAATGAAATATGTTTTTCTATGAAATGAGACGAGATGATGCGTACCTCTTCGAGCTTTGAGCGACCACCCAGTCAGCCAGACGCGCTGCCACTCCTGTTAGCATTTGTAGCTAGACTCATTGTGGTCAACAGTATTTTTCGGGGCTGTAGTTAGATGCGACCAAAGTCTTCCAAGTTTTTCCTGTTTACATAGGTTTATATGACCAGTGACATGAGTTCGGGTTCGGGTACGCAAATCCAAAAGTGGCTTTTTCTATGCTGTGGGAAGTGCGTACTATAATGACAGGCGTAGTAACACCTTCTGCGCGCTTCGGCAGTGCATTGATACCTTCACTTCTAATTTCTTTTCTCTCCCACGACCCCCCCTACTTCCGTAAATACAACCAACGTGACTGCACTGCACTGCTTGGTACACAGTCAGGAAGCCAGAGCTGGCAGAAAATTATAAGTAAGGGATAATTAACGAGAGGGTGTGCATTCCATGGTTTTAATGCACGACGCGGAGTTTGCGTCGGGTGGTTGCCTCCGCGAAGAGCATTAAAACCGTGGAATGCTCACCTTCGAGTTGATTATCCCGCTTATACCATGGTCATTTGCCAACAATATCAAATCGCAGCATTAATCTGAAACGGAGATTATGCATAACCCAACATTATGCGCAATTATGCGGACTGTAGCTTACTTGCTACCCACAATTACAATGAACTTATGACGGTTTCCGCAGTCAGCGAGCTGAAATCAGTCTGCTGGCATAGCACGTACCTAGCAAACTGTCAGCCGTCGCTGATACATGAAGTGGACATGTTAGCTTCATTTGTAACTGTACTCAATTATAATCTTTTAATGGATAAAGCCTGATTTTTTCGCTGCTATTATATTCATGGTCGTTATCACTTGAGTACGAGTCAGCGAGGTGAAATCAGTCTGCTGGCATAGCAGGTAGCTAGCGAACTGTCAGCAGTTGCTGATACATGAAGTGGACAAGTTAGCTTCATTTGTAACCGTACACAGTTACAGTCGTTTAATGGATAAAGCCTGATTACTTCGCTGCTACAATATTTAAGGTCATTATCGCTTCAGTACCCATTGTTAACCGCCCAGCAGGACGCACTTATATGACGCCGCTAAATTTAGTGGAAATAAATGAGCTGCTAGGTTTCTGTTGTACCCAGTCGAATATCAGCTCTAACATTGCTATGGTTACAAGTTGGGTAGTGGATGAATTTCGAATGGTGAAACGACGTAGCCGAACTACCTGTGCGGTTCCACGGTTTTAATGCATACCTGCCAGCTGCTAGCCAATCAGAAAAAATTTGAAAAAAGTATTCACCCAGACCATGGTATAAAAGAAAATAATCAAGTGTGCTACGATGGAACATTTTCAAATGGAGGACATAGATGCCGACGACTGGCTTGTGGCGGAGCCGGAGCCATATCTATTTGAACCGGAATATACCGAGGAGGAGCTAGCCGAAATGGACCGTGAGAGGGAAGAAGAAACGGACGAAGATGAATCGTATGTGAAGAAGTGAAGTGAAGGTTCGCAAGCTACGTGCTTTGCCAGCAGACTGATTTCACCTTGCTGACTCGTACTCAAGCGATAATGATCGTAAACATTGTAGCAGCGAAATAATTAGGCTTTATCCATTAAAAGATTGTAATTGAGTACGGTTACAAATGAAGCTAACGTTTCCACTTCATGTATCAGCGACTGCTGACAGTTCGCTAGCTACGTGCTATGCCAGCAGACTGATTTCAGCTCGCTGACTGCGGAAACCGTCATAAGTTCATTGTAATTATGGGTAGCAAGTAAGCTCCAGTCCGCATAATCGCACATAATGTTGGGTTATGCATAATCTCCGTTTCAGATTAATGCTGCGATTTGATATTGCTGGCAAATGACCATGGTATAAGCAGGATGAGCATTCCACGGTTTTAATGCTCTTCGCGGAGGCAACCACCCGACGCAAACTCCGCGTTGTGGATTAAAACCGTGGAATGCACACCTTCTCGATAATTATCCCTTAATTGTAATTTTCTGCAAGCTCTGGCTTCCTGACTGTGTACCAAGTAGTGCAGTGCAGTCACGTTGGTTGTATTTACGGAAGTAGAAGGGGTCGTGGGAGAGAAAAGAAATCAGAAGTGAAGGTATCAATGCGCTGTCGAAGTGCGCAGAAGGTGTTACTACGCCTGTCCTTACAGTACGCACTTCCCACAGCAGAGAAAAAGCCACTTTTGGATTTGCGTACCCGAACCCGAACTCATATCACTGGTCATATAAACCCATGTAAACAGGAAAAACATGGAAGACTTTGGTTGCATCTAACTACAGCCCCGAAAAATACCGTTGACCCCAATGAGTCTAGCTACAAATGCTAACAGGAGTGGCAGCGCGTCTGGCTGACTGGGTGGTCGCTCAAAGCTCGGAGAGGTACGCATCATCTCGTCTCATTTCATAGAAAAACATATTTCATTATGAAAGTACGGTGGACTGTTCCTTTAAGAATAAAGCGGGTTAAGACCACCACTGTGTCCCCTTGGCTAAATGACTCCACCCGTGCTCTTCGACGTGCCTGCAGAGGGGCTGAGTGTAAATGGAGAAAAAAGATAAACTTCAGATCTCCTATAAAACCTTCCTAGACCAACTTAAGCTTTACCAAACATCTGTGAAAAAGGCCAAAGCTGATTTATATGCTGATTTAATCAACAAGCAGGCCTACAGACCTAGAGTTTTGCGCGATTCGGGAGCCTCTCAGTCTCTCTTGTCAGATAGTCTGCTAACTTTTTCACACAGCTCATCTTGTGGTTATGATGCGCTCGTGTGGGGAGTAAAAATAAGTATTCTGAGGGCACCATTGCATACTCTACATTTGCCATCTCCCTTTGTCGCTGGCTCTGTGAAAATTGCTTTATGCTCCCATTTGCCGATACAGGGTGTTGATCTCATTCTTGGGAATGGTTTGGCAGGAAAGAGGATTTTCCCATACCCGAGGTTGTTGACACTCCGCTGTCTGATCCAGAGATACCTCTGCCTGTTTCTAATTCTGTATTCCCTGCTTGTGTGGTAACGCGTGCTCAGGCACGAGAGGTTGAGGATGTGACGAACTTGGCTGATTCTTTTAGTGTCTCCACTAATAAATTCGTAGAAACCAAATTACCTACGGCTAAACCTGATAAAACTTCATTGTCTAGTCTGCTCCCAGCAGGTTTGGAACTGGGGTTTGAAGTGGATTGAAATGTATTCAGCACTTTGCAAAAAATTGATCCGTCTTTCACCACGTTTCCGTCTCGCAGCTGCTCCAAAGGTTGGAGCACCTTGCAGGTATAGTGTCGTAGACTCTATATTGGTGCGCACTTGGTACCCCCCAGCTGTTGGTGATCTAGGGTGGAATTCCATTCAGCAAGTAGTGGTGCCCAAATGTTTTCGCTCACAGGTCCTTAGTGTTGCTCATTGTTTTTCAGGTTGTTTCTGAAAAAGAAAATGTATCACTGTATACTGCGTTATTTCTTTTGGCCAGGCTTGAAGTCTGATGTTGCTGCATTTTGTCTTTCTTGTCACACATGCTAAGTTAGTGGGAAACCTAAGGAGACTATTCCACCTGCTGCACTCAAACCAGTTCTAATGCCTGGAGTTCCCCCTGCTTGCTTGTGCCCAAACCAGATTTCTGGGGGAATATTTTGGATTTTAAGAAGGGGGGTGTTATGGCCCTAGCCGTATTTTGATTTTATCATGTGCTTGCCATTATGAAGTGGAGCCACTGTCCCAAAATTCCAGTAGTCTGCCAATTGACAGGTGCCGGGTCCAGTGCAGATTAGCTGAGCTGCAGTAGTGTGGACGTCTCGGATTGGCTGTCTCCGGGGGCTCAGTTATTTGACTCCTTGATCCGCTGGAAGAAAGGAGCAACGCAGGTGGCTTGGCTTTTGGTGTTTCTCGTGATTCGGGTTTTTTTGTTTTTTGAGCATGAACTATGAAATGTGTCTGACACGATCTAGTAAACTTGTCTCCAGTGGCATTTGCTGTTTCATTCTGTGTGGTACCAATGTAGTCAAAAACATAATGAAAGGCTATTGCGGCTAGCTGCCTGCATTGTTGTTAACCTGTAAACTTGTGAACATCCAGAACTGGTAGCCACAGTGCTGTTGAACTATAAACCCCGAATTGCTGACTGCATTGTTGTTAACCTGTAAATTTGTGTATCGAGACCTCTGTCCGTTATACTGCTGTCTCTGTGTTCTGAAGCTATAGGAGTGAACTGCCATTTTATTTGAAAACCTTTTCTGCTTTATATCAGCCAGATGAGGGAGTCCGGCTAGCAATTGTATGCATTTTTTTTTTCTTGTTTGTTTCGCGTATCATTATTCGAATCGGGAGTTAGTTTCTATTTTTGTTTATTATGTTGGCCTGGGTTCACTCTGAAGCTATGCTTCATTGAATATTGAAATGTACCAGTAAGAAAATAAACAGTGTTGTCTCATACTTTTGTGTTGCGCCTACATTCCCCTCGACAAGGGTGTAACACACGAGGACGTAGAAAGATGGTTGTTGTCGAACAGTGAAACCAAAGCGGTGTAGAGGAGTGCTACGGCTAAATGTTCAGGGCTGTGGACCAAAGCTAATAGATCAACTGTGGCATCAGAGAGCGTGGAGGCTCATAGCACAGGAAGCTTCTAGTTCTATGCAAAACAAGGTGGAACTTCTTCTATGATGCCTTATGCAGGGTCATTGACATTCCCATTGCAGACCTGAATACCCTTTGCACTCAACTAGGCATCAGGTGCATCACAGAGAAAGAGTACCAGTTTCTAAAAGGTACTGTATGGCTTTGAAGCCCCTAACTGTAGCCTTGGATATCCTTCAAGGGGAGGAAACCTGCTTTTAAGGAACCATCCTACCAACTCTTGAGGCCCTGATGACAAGGACACTGGGATTAAAAGGCAGCTTCTCCCGTATGACAGCTGGTCTGGCCGATATCATAGTCCAGGTAAATTATTGTTGTTTATGCTCAGCAGCCTAGAACATTGAATGATAATAATAATGTTTGTACTGTACACAAGGTTTATCTTAGTATTGTTACATTAATACTGAGAATGTCGCTGTGGAATAATAAGGTTAATATGAACAACGTTCGGGTTTATATGTTTTGAACAAAATTTCAACTGTGTTTGATTAAATCTTGCAGGCTGAAAAACACGGTTTGTATCCACACTGGACAGTAAAGAGGCCTTGCTTGCTGCCATGACCATTCCTAAATTCAAGCTGCGTTGGATCAAAGAGAGGCGAAAAAGGATAACACTAAGCTGCTGCTCGCTGCCGAGTGCCATACTCTTGCTTCTGAGGAACTGCAAGAGCCACTGCCACCTGCACCTGTCACTGGTGGATGCTCCAAGGCACAGGGTGACTTTTGTATTTTCAAAGGAGTCAGACACTGTGACAGTGTCAGCGGGCACTGAAATCGCGGACAATCTCAAGTCGGGTTTCGAAATGGATGTTTTGAACAACTTTCTTATGATGAAGAAGGTATTTCGTTGAGTTAATACTGTTGGTAAATTAATAAAAATCAAGAACGTTGTCCCGATGAAGAAGCAGACTCCAATGTTCGTGGCAAAAGCAGGAAAAAGTTTATTACACAGCCGGCCGTGAAAACAACAGCGTGATGCAAAGTTCTAAAATTCCTTCATTTTGTAAGAAACTTTATACATGTTAAAGTACAGACATTTGCATATGATTTCTTTAATTTTATCAGAAGTTGTTGCTGATTGGTTCCAGGGTTTACACATTGATAAAAAAACAATAGTCTACAATTGGGCCTCTCCTGAACCACCCAACTTAATTGGTTCAATAGATTCCCAATCCCTGGAAGTGAGCTCCATACGTGGGCATACGGAACCTCCAACTAAGGGGTGTGTGACGGGGCGCATAGCGCCCGTCACGGCAGCGATGCATTGCCTTCATTAACAAACCAATGTATGTAACTGTTTGTCTAAGGATGTTTTCATGTCTGTTGATGTTCACTATCTTGTAGTTTAAAATGTTTGGTTAACCCATGTCATTCATCATACATCGTCTTGTTATTCCCGTTGTTTCAAAGAGCTCTGTCACATCGAATACAACGGTGGATTTTGCTAGCACTATTGTCATGTCATTACACCATTTAGCAGTTTAAAAACATTCATTTTAAGCCATTGTTTCCTTTGTTAAAATAAGCATACATTACAATGTCTAGTCTCTTAACTGTTCCGTTTATTTAGTTTGAAGCATTACCAAAAATTGGCATCTGGCATAATGTTCGTCTCACCGGCGTCTTGTTTTCGTTGGTAAAGAGATTGACCGGCTTCTAGTTCCGCATTTTAAGTTAATACGGACACTTCCGGGTTATCCGAAAGGGAACTTGTTATCCGATTAATTTCTTTGCTGTTTTCTTTGCTGTTTTATAACTTGGTGGTTTAGCTTCCTTTTAGCAATGATGCACGTAATGCGTTTCCGTATTTTTTTTCCAGCCGTTTAGCCGGTGTTTTATGGCTATTTAAGCATTTGCGATGGAGGGTTTACCAGAGACGCCCCTGTTTCACTAGTATGTATTGGTATGCTCCAATTTCAGGGGTGTGCTCACATTCTACTAAAGTGTTCATGATTCAGTCTCCTGGAGAGAGCGAGGCTAGAGCAGGCGTAAGTCTGTTGGTTCTCTATATTGACTAGTGGAAATAGTCAAGTTTGAAAGTCTATTTAGAATTATTATTCTTTTTTTTTTTTTTTTGATTCACATGTCAATTTTTATTGAAAAGTGTTTTTTTTTCCCTATTTAATTATTATTATGCCTTTAGGGCCTAATAAAAATAAAATTTTCACACCTTTACCTGTTCTCCATTGACCTGAGAGTTTTGTTCATCTAGCTCAGTCCGCATCGACACGTCTACCCTTAACAGGGTGCTAGTGCCTATTGTCCTGTCGGAACTGAAGACAAACGGAGATCCCAGATGGAAGTCGCAAATAGGCGATATGTCCTGCCGGACCTGATGGCTTCTCTTTATCTCCTAATACACATTTATTACCCATTGATCAAACCATCTGGCTCACCTCATATTGCTAACACCTAAAAAATTCTGTTTCCCAACAGTCCCTCCTTCTTGACCCAACAGACAACGAATGATGAGGTCAACTTTATTGTGAAAAAGTTAAAAAGAAAATTACAAGAGTAATGGCAAAAGAACTTAAAATGCGACAATGACGAGATTCACGGCGAGCACGAGTTGGCTTCTCAAATACCCACAAGATGGGTTGGAGGCGCGCCACATGCACTCTCTCTCAACCTATAACACATAGACAAAAAGTACCCAAGTGAAAGATGTCCACTCTGGGCCCGGGGCGCTAACACTAACTCTCCCAGAATATAAACCGAAAAAAAAAAACTAAGACATGATATGCGCTTCTTAGGTAGGCTGTCTAATACCCAGTCGTGAAAAGAATTAGTCACGTCTGTGCTGTGGGCGACCCACATACGCTTGCCACAGCCACGCAATCACGTATTCGCCTATTTGGCGTCAATTTTCACTCTCCGAAGGCAGGGATGACCAACATTCACCCCGTCACAAAATAGCTATGTTTTCAATACATAGGCTCATATCACACAACAGCACTGGTATCACAAGCAGCACTGATAACCATCACACATTACACAAAAACACAGCTTTTTAACCACGAACAACTGATCACTTCCACATCGGCCAATTTAAAATTATTAGGTTAACGTACCGCTGGGTGGAGCGTTCCAGATCTCCGTAATTTTGCCTTGCAAATTATATTTAGATAAAACCAAGTACTCACTCTTGAACTGGTCAGGAAACTTACGGAGGTCCGGAAACAAATTCACCCTGCTTCGCAGCGCCAAATTTGTTGGTAAATTAATAAAAAACCACGTTGTCCCGATGAAGAAGTAGACTCCGATGTTCGTGGCAAAAGCAGGAAAAAGTTTATTACACAGCCGGCCGTGAAAACAACAGCGTGATGCTAAGTTCTAACATTCCTTCATTTTGTAAGAAACTTTTTCATGTTGAAGTACAGACATTTGCATATGATTTCTTTAATGTTATCAGAAGTTGTTGCTGATTGGTTCCAGGGTTTACACATTGATAAAAAAGTGAGCCCTGGAAGTGAGCTCCATATGTGGGCATACGGAACCTCCAACTAAGGGGTGCTGGTGCCTATTGTCCTGTCGGAACTGAAGACAAACGGAGATCCCAGATGGAAGTCGCAAATAGGCGATATGTCCTGCCGGACCTGATGGCTTCTCTATATCTCCTAATACACATTTATTACCATCCATCCATCCATTTTCTATACCCGCTTATTCCTCACTAGGGTCACGGGGCGAGCTGGAGCCTATCCCAGCTGACTACGGGCAAAGGCAGGGACCCACCCTGAACAGGTTGCCAATCCATCGCAGGGCGCACACACCATTCACTCTCACACTCATACCTAAGGGCAATTTAGTGTCTCCAATTAGCCTGATATGCATGTTTTTGGACTGTGGGAGGAAACCGGAGTACCCGGTGAAAACCCACGCAACACGGGGAGAACATGCAAACTCCACACAGAAAGGCCCCAGGCCGGATTCGAACCCACGACCTTCTTGCTGTGGCAGCAATGCTAACCACTGTGCCACCATGCCGCCCCACATTTATTACCCATTGATCAAACCATCTGGCTCACCTCATATTGCTAACACCTAAAAAATTTAGTTTCCTACAATACTCTAACACCATCCAGTGCACCTGTGGAGAGGCTTTTTACCGTAGGGAATCTTGTCCTTACTCCAAAGAGGAATAGATTAGGCGACAAACGTTTTGAAAGACTTCTTCTGTGTTACAACCACGACTTTAGTGGAGTAAAGGAGAAAACTGTAGGCTGGTTGGGTGAGTCTGATTTGAATTACCTATGCACTTTAATAGTTCATCCTGTATGTAGCCTATTTGTAGGCTGATACTATAGGCATGTGTTTTGAAAAACCTATGCACTTCTAGTTTTTCCTGTAGGCAATGCTGAGAAGCCTGTATTTTTGTTATTATTATTTTTGTAAGCCTTAAAATTGACCCAGTTTGGTGGTTATTAGTTGCACGATAAATTATGTAGGCCACTGTTGGCTACTACAAGCCCGTACCCTTGTATTTTTTTCATACCATACCTCTGAATCTGTGCAGCTTGCTGTCAGATTGTTAGAAGCCAAAGCTGCACAGCGGTGTCACTTGTTACTACCGCTGTTTTGTTAACTTAATGGATGTACCTAAAATTATTCAGTTTTGTTTCTTTGCAGTTTAATTGCACAAACATATTATTCTTGTTCTCAACATGTTTTAGTCAATGCTCTAGCCTGTTGCTCTAGCCTGCACTGAGCTCTGAACCAGTACACTCCTGATTTTGTGTTTAATTGTTTTAAAACAATTGTTAAAAAACAGCTGTAAGGGGATACTGGGCATGTCATTCCTGTTATTCGCCGCAGGAATAATGATTATGGGCCGCAGACTAGACTATGGAATGATGGCTGAGTCAATACATTAAAAGGTTCATTGAATAATTTGCACAGGAACTGAAAAGAAGTTTTAACACATCCCCAAAGTAATCTAGAAGTAATCTAATGTGTTACCCTTCTCAGCAGGTAATCCAGTCATGTAACTAATTTTTTAATGGCAGAAATTTCAATTTCAGTGCAACTACTGAAAGGTATCATTGTAAATTGAAAGGCTACCTACAAAGCTAATTTAACATATCCCACGTTATCTAGAAAGCTAGCTAGGTGTCGCTAAAAGTGTTTCTACATGCAGTCCATTATCCACAAACTAGCTAACCACATTAAGTAACTAATAAGCCAGACGGCAACGAAAAAGTGCTATTAGCCAGACACGTTCTGCTATATTAGCTGTTGCTAGGAGGAAAGACTTTTTCCCCGAAAGTAACATCAATTTTACAATGAATTTTTTTTTTTTTAAGTTTTGCGTCGCAGTGGTATAGTTAGCTAATTTAAAGAACAAATAAGCTGGGCAGCTGATGAAATAGCCTTTGAGCCAGACGCCCAGCAGCGTTAGTATTAATGAGCCCACGTACGCTGGCTACAGTAACCAATTAATTCAGCATTCCCCGAAGTCAAAATATAGGATGATAATACTTCTGATCAGAATTTGCGAGAGTGTGGTAGGAAAATTAAGGTTCGTAGTGCAATGTTGATGCAATCATTTGACTGGCCACACTACCCTTAATGGGACCAGGCTAAGGTGCGTACAAGAGCTAAGACGAGCACCCCCTCACACTCCGGGGGAATACTGATACTCAGTGAAGCAACCGCCACATCTTCCCAGCGGTAAACAGCGTTCGTCAAGCTACAGCCTCATGGATACGAACAAAGTTCTTCCCGCAACCGCTTCTTCACGAATATAAACAGCGTTCGACCCGCCACCGCAAGCTACTTGGCAGGATCCATTGCTTTACTGGGACAGATATGACCCCGCATCTCGGCCTTAGCGAACCAGGTAGCATCGAGCTGAGTTAGGTTTTTCGTCATGTATGGAAGCCGAAGCTAGCTTTGTTGCTACGAGCTCAGAGCGCATGTTTCAGCAAACAAGCTGCATTTGGCCCGCCCACTGGGCTTGTGTCAGCTCCAGCAACGGCCCGACTTTTTGCCCATTTTTGGATTATCTGGGAGGTAGGCTGAGTCAAGTCAGTGCCAAGATGGCGACCAAATTTGCTTCAAAATGGATATTCAGAAACCTATGGGTGACGTCACTGAGGCTGCGTTCATGTTTCATGCAGTCAATGCTCACAGTGCTGGCTTTTAAGGCAAGACACAGTAGGCAAAAACATGGTTTTTTCATGCAGTGGACGATTTTGAGATTTTGGGCAAGTTTACTCCTTGAATATGTATTCTTTCAAACTGCTGTAAAGAAAGCATGAAAATTATGCATTTAGATGTTTATTTTATTACATTTTGTCTACTTGCTGCAGTAAGATTCCTCCAGATTTACCAAAAAGTTAGCATTCAGATGCAATGAATAGTGCTTTGCCTCTTCAATGAAGTCTGTCATGACAAGTACCGTGGTGATGCTCTGATTCTCTAGCATAATGCTGTGTAATCCAAATAAGAGCATTTCCTTTCTGTCAGTAACCAATCGTGAAGGTTTCTAGGGGGTTTCAAAGCTAATGACAAAATCTCATTGGCTACAAATGGTTTCTGCAATCATGATTCGCTCAGATGCATCACGTGGTACACTCTGACACTTCTGTCTTTAGCTTGCTGCAGAACCTTGGCTGCGTTAAAATAGATAAAAAATTACATCCTTTCCTCTAATTCCGAACCACTTTTCTTTAACCTCTATGTAAAATATCATGAGGTAAAGGGAACGTGTGAAGGGGAATCTTTTACAGCGTCGGGAGAGAACCGCACTAATAAGAGAATCCGAATGCACTTACACTAGGCTCAGTGATCACCCCCCTCCCGCCCGTCATGTTAGCTTGTTTTAGATTTGGTGGCATGTTTGCGTTCCCGTGCTGTAGTCAGCAATTAGTCAATCAACGCAATGCATGTGTTCAAAGATTGTCAAATTGTTTAGATCAAATAATACAATCCCATTGTTTTCAACCCGAGTAAAGAAAAGCGTGAGAAGTCTGGGGTCATAATTATTTCCATGTAGTGGTGAAATCCACCGAAACGCATGTGAAACTGATAAACCTCCATGCACAAGGACTTCAATTCTGCCTGAGAGTCTCTTATAAACGCGCTGGTTGAATGGTTGCGGACATACGGCAAAGGAACCTGTATATGCCACTTAAACGGCCGAATGTGTTAAAGTTGACAGCCTTTGGTCCTAATTGTGCTGGGCGGAGTCTGACATTAAACTCTGATCCTGAAAATGGGTTCCGCAGCAGTTTATTGCTTCAGTGCAATAATAGCAAAGGGGACGCTAGTGCTGACGAAGCGCTACACCAGTGGTCAACGTTCAACGTTCCTGTGGATTTATTGTGTATGCTGGCTTTTATTCTAACTACAGTTGTAATCGCAGGATTTTTGCGAGCTGTTCATTAGTCTTAATTAAATGTATTTAATATTTAGAGCAGTTATTTGCCCTCTTAAATCACAAGATAACAGAAATATCTGTTTGTCATCTAGAACAAATAAAAAATCCCATACCCTCATTGCTATGCATCAGAAATAACAGTATAAAATGAGAGAAACAATGTTAACAATCAAAATAAAGATGTACTTGGCTCCTAATTGGTGAAAACTAATTGGCACATCATGACAAATTTATTCGACAAGCAAATGGAAAAGAGTCAAATCAGCTTTGTGTTAATCTAATTAAGTTCACCTGAAGTTTTTTGAAAGAACTTGAAACAGTTGTTTCCCTCAGCCCAATCTGGGGTTTAAGGAGTTCTTCAGTGACTAATTTGATCTGTTTCAGATGTTACAATGCTGGAAATTTCTTGCAGTATAGAAATAAAACCACAATCTTCAAGGATATTTTATTCTTCATAGCATGAATGAATGTTTCTATGTAACATTTGACTAGAAACAGTAAGTAATGACCCTACATATGAAAAACAACTAATTAAGATATTTACAGCTTGTTAAAATCTTGAATTTGGAATTGTAGTCGGAACAAAAAATCAGCATACACAGTGGGTCCCCAGGAATGACGTTGAAGACCACTGATCTACATGATTGCAGAGTGAGAGTAGAACTGATGTCGTGTTTGAAGCGAGTTTTGTCTGCAAGTTTGTGCTGTGTAGGCCAATATTTTTATTAGTTGAATAACTACATTTGTAGGGCTTAGATGGCTGTCATATTATTAAATTATCAATTTTCATGAGCTTAAAAAAATACCACATTAATATTAATAAGGGCCTGAACATTTAGTCTGTTTGTGAACAATTGTTTCCAACAGAAATGCGTTGAATTCCCATATGTAAATCTTTGAATGCCGTTCTCTCAAAATGAGTTTGTCATACTCCAAGTCAAACTTCTCCACCTCTGTAGCACCTATGTAAACCAAAGTATCCAGTTATACACTTATCTTTATTCTGAGGATATTTACTGAGGAATTTGTTAATATATCATCCCTAGCCTGATTTATGAGACATTTTATTCCCAAAAATATGGTGAAGGCCATGGACAGCATATTTTGATTTTTCTCAGTAATAAAAGCAGATATCCTTAAATCCCTCTGTAATTGTTTTTTCATCTTATCTGTAAACAAAATGAAAAAAGAATTTTGCACCTGGCTTTATCAGATGTTTAGATTTATTTTTCTGAAATATACACAAATTTGTGCATATTTAATGAGAAAATGCCTAATTTGCATATTTAAACATAAAAATTTCAACTTGCAATACATATTTTTTCATACTTTTACAAGTAATCAACTGAGAAAGTTTAGCGATGATATCTATTCTAAAAATTTTACCCTATTCACCTGCAGTGTCTCGCCTTCAAGAAAAGAGGAGTCAGCTTCTGTCCCATTTCCCAAAACTGCACCCTCAACCATGTCTTTGATTAATCTGAGGGGACTGTCAAATTCGTCTTGGACCACTTACTGTTTAAGAGGGTGTAGTTTTTCAACCAGTGGGTCTATAAACTGTTGTAATATGTCAAAAGAAAGGTCACTCACCTTATCATATTATTATTTGAACATAAATGATTTGATAGTTTTTAAGATAGAAATTTTTCAGTGCACTGTCCTGGATGGACAGAAAATTAACGTCTAAATTTTATGTATTTCAAAGTTCTTGAAAGCGCTGTTCCCGAAATAATTACAAAATAAAACTTGTGCATTATTATCATTAGGGTGTTTATTTAAATGTCCAATATAAGGTTTTTGCAAAAACAATGCCTTGATTGAAAGAGTTTTAGAAAATGTCAGGGTCTTGGATGGACTGAGCTAAAATATTCTTGGATGCACAAGACAAGATTGATTTAGTTTTCTAAGATTTATTTCTATATAATACAAATGCATTACATAATAATTTAATCATATACATCTTGGATATGTACAAAGTAAGGTTTATTGCATTTTGTACCATATTTGCACATGGTTTTAAGTCTGAATTGCTCAGATAAAGTCAGATATTCAGCAGCGCTCTCTGACGAGGACTGGGACCATTTTCTTGTCCTTAGCATCAAGCTTAAGGATCGATGTTCTGGTAAAAGAGGTCGAAGCTGGTAGCTCAATCTCACAAAGGATGCAGTCTGCAGAGATGGTATCCTGATCATCTGCCACATGGAAGCGGTTAGAACATCCGGCTTGCCTCAAGAACCTCCAGGCATCGGCATCAGCTGGTTCTTCAGCTTATCCAATAGATCACTTGGAGCTGTTTGGTCTGCAGCAGGGATACCATTTTGAAGCTGAAATGGTGGAAGTGGATGGAGAAGCCTGGGGGAGGACATCAAACTCAACACCATCCTTCTGGGAGTAGGGAGATGTGGAGATTCTGCCAGGAGCAACAGTTCTGACACAGTGAACCTTCTGGATGGTGGGTACTGGAACAGCTGAATCCCTCAGGTTGTGGAGGGCAGCTGACTTCTGGTATCTCCTCAGTGGATACACATCTGATGTTGATGGTTGAGTTAACCTTGGCAGCACACAGCATAGGCCTTGACATTCTCAATATGGGCTGTGCGAGACTTGATGGCACTGTAGACTCTTCACTGTGCCGCTGACGCCATCTACAGCACCTTTGCCGTGAGATGTGCTAAAAAAGAGTCAGTTCACGCAAATGTTCATTGATTCAAGCAGGCTGGTAATGAAGATAAACATGCATTTCTGTTTGAAATGCATTGCAGCACCATCAGAAAAGATCTCTAGCTTCCTTATAAGAAAGGGAAGCTTTAACTGTAAAGTGTCAATCACAGTCTATAAATATGGCTGCAGCATATTTATCATGGCTCAAGTTATCCGAGATGATAACAAAGGAGTGGGTGCCATCCTTGGTCCAGGCAACAGCAGTGAATAGTGCAGCTTGGGTGTGGGACTAGTGACCACTCTGTGTCTCATCCTGATGAAACAGAGTGGCGTTCTCTGAAAAGTCAATCTGGAGAACCACATGGTTTGTTCAAGGAGATGAGAGTTATCTGGAAGTACTGAGCTTGCTGGTGCTGTGAAGTCTGAAGGCAGGTAGTTTCTCACTGAGGAGGGTGATGTCATGTACAGACAGTCCCAGATCTCTGTACCTTGTCTGTGCCATCCTCTGTCTTGACCCACTGCTAACAAGTGACAGGATCTGAAAGTTGCTGCTCACCAGTGGCTGGACAGGTGGTCAGTGGTGATATTGTCACTGCGGGCTGGACAGTCCCCAAACATGCACTCCTCAACTGATGTGGGTCACGGGTAAAAAGCTAGAGAAGTTCCTTTGGTTGATGGGTACCCCTGGATCGTCCTTGAGGCTGGTCAGCAGAAGATTCACGTTTTCATGGTACTCACATACACAGACATTGTGTGGCATTTTGTCCTTATTATCATCATCAGATTATTTGATTGATAATCAAATTTAATTGTTTGATATTAAGTAAAATAGAATATGACATGAATCCTGCAAATACAGTTAATAAAATTGCAATTATACAGGAATGTATGTCAAATTTAAACACAGATTTGACTTTCATAGGCTATTGAAGACACTGAATCTTAACTGTACTTCCAGCTGACTGGTACTCAGCGTCTCGGATGCACACATTTCACTCTAATATATTTCCATGATAATGGGTCCAAAACACAAAAATTGTTAAACTGCCAAAAACTATGTTTATTTATGCTTGCTTTAAGAAAGTTTGAAGATTTTATCTGGATTTTAAGTATTTCAAATCTTAAGAAAAAAGAAAATGTTTTCCAGCGTCTTGGATGGACTGGAGTTTTTCTTAAATTGTCTACATTCAAGTCACTCAAAAGCACAAAAATATTTATCTTAAGCTTAATTTCAAATATCATGTTTTAAAACAATGGTTTAACTTGAAAAAAAATATTTGTAAAGAAAATTGTTTTAATTTAGAACCCATTCCAGAGCATTATTATATGGCAACAAAGACCAGAGACAAAAAATTGGCACTCTTCAAAAAGAGCTCCTGACTTAAACCGCCATAACTTTATCTCAACAATCCAATTTTGAACATGAAACTAAAAATATAAGGCTATCTATAAATATAAGTTTGGGATGAATTGGGCCATTTTTTAATTTTACCCCTGATGTTAACAAGTTCTTGGCTGTCCCCCTGAGGCAATGTTAAGACCACTTATCACTGGGATTTAATGGTCCGTCAGATGACAATTATACAAGTTCTACTACAAATATAAAATATCTTACCATGTTTTGTTTCTGTGAAGGTGATATATAGTATTTCTTAAAGCAAAATGCAGTGGTTTGCAAGATAAACTATCGCCGCAATGGCATGAAAAATACGTTCTTCGACCTTTCAAGAAAAACATTATGATCAGTAGCCCTCGAAATTTCAAGAAAAACATTATCATCTATATCTTTCATGACCATGGAGTCCCGTTTTGGAACCAAATCAAGGTCTTTATTATTAACATACGCAAAATTTCACTCATCTTGTACAGTAAGTTTCTGAAAAACTTTCCCCCTCTTATCTAGGGGGACAGATCAACAGATGGACAGACTCTATGGCAATATCCCTCACTCCACTTTGTGGCAGGGGCTAGTAAACATCGGCTCGACTTGCTGATTAATTTTTTCAAAGAAATAAAGTTAGTTTCCCTCTTGCTTACAGGTCAGCAGTAAGCCTCTGTCAAAGCCATAGCCCAAACTAGGATCCCAGAAAGTAAATGAACAGGAGACCAGTGAAGGAGTGTGGTTTCTAAGTTCATGAAGCTGACTTGGTTTCTGGGCGCACATAAACTCAGCTGGATATCCCTGAACAAATCAGAATGTTGAGATATAGGCCACACTTTCCCCTGACCAGGCTCTCCTTCGCCTCACTTTTGGGTATCATGGAAACAGATGGAGACAGCAAAACAGATGGGGTGCCAAAAAGAATGAAACCAACTAGTCAGTCTCCGGTTGCTGCTTTGCTCAATCCATTAACAGTGGCTGCGATTACATGGATTGTGTCCTCAATCAGAATGAAATAAAATGGATTAAATGAATCTGATTTGATCTGTATACATGAACGCTAAGTAACGTGATCAAAGTTCAATCCGCATATGCAGCGCCCTCCATAATTATTGGCACCCCTGTTTAAGATGTGTTCACTGCAAAAATTGATTTTCTACAAAGGGAAATTTACTTATTTTAAGACTTAAAACACTTATTTCTATTATCATTTTCTTATTAAGACAAGAAATTTTTCCTTGATTTCAGTTATTTGGACTATCTTGCCAATGGAGTAGTGAAATTTACTTACCCCATTGGCAAGGTAGTCAAAATTACCTAAAATCAAAGATAAATTTCCTTGACATCCTTCAAATTGACATCCTTATTTACTCCTATCATTAACAATCCTAATTTTCTACCAGGAATGTCTGATCCTTCTTTTATATTGTGGTGAAATAAAGATATTTCAAAATTGAAGGACTTATTTTCGGATTATATTTTAATGCTATTTGATGAAGAATAGTTGATGAAGAAATACCTGCCCCCAAAATAAGATTTTTTTTGGGTTTTTTGCAAATAAGAAATTATATTACTAGGCACATGACCCTAATAGAAGACCCTGAGATCTCTGAGATAGAAATGGTTTTATCAGAGGAAAAAATCTCTTAGTTTGCTTTATGATGTAATCAGTGCCATCTCTACCAATATACACAGAGGGTTAAGGATATGTTGGAAAAGGAGTTAGACGATTATAAGAGAAGAGGCATGGGATAACATTTGGCATTATACTAACAAAATTTCTTTTGTACACATACAAAAGCAACCCAATTTAAAATAATACATAGATTGCATATATCTCCTAATCAAAGACACTCTTTTAACCCATTCCTCTGTGTTTGAAATGTAAGACTGAAATAGGTACCTTAACTTATTGTCTTTCGTCTTGTTATAAATTGCTGAAATATTGGTCTGACATACTTTGGTTAATATGACAAAATTCAATAAATAATAAATATATTATATTTATAAATTATATTATAAAATAAATTCAATGGTGGTGGAGAGCTGGAGGATGAGTGGAGGTAATGTGCTTTGTGTGAATGCTAACAAAAACTAATGCACCAAACTCAGGTCTCCTACACCTTTCACTGCTGTCTGGGAAGAGTGCACATTCCTGTGATTACACATTTAGACAGTTTTTCCAGGTTTCCCATCACCAGTGTCAGGAACATAAACTGTTTCCTTAACCCCATTAGCTCCACCATTTTACCACTAAAGACCAATGCCCTGAGTGCCGCTTTATCACCACTTAAAACTAGATCATCACCTGGCTGCTGATGTCACAAGAAGCCTTTTTACATTGAGACTGAACACTCTTCAGTGAATGTAGAAAAACAGTAGAGTAAAAGGAAAAAGGCTCCTGGTGGTTATATCTTAACAGCCTGGTTTAAAAAACACATCATTCTGTCCCCAGTGTTTCTTTTCATTTCATTTTTCTCTAATCTTTTTTTGCTGGAAGGGGTAATCCTTGGGGACATTTGAAGGTTGTATTTATCCATGGTGCAGTCACTGTGCAGCTCTAGGTGGTAATTGTGCCTGTCAGCCTATTTAAAGTTGCAGGAGGGAGAGATATGAAACACGCTCTGCTTCTGCGCAGGCCGGTCAAAGCGCATTAGGTTTGATGGAGAGCAATGAATTCTGCACATATGCACAGTGGCATTGGATTCTTAAGACTAGAAGTACAAAAAGAGAAAACTGAGAGTCATAGTTTTCAAAGTTTGTTCATGGTGTAATTGCAACCGAACGAATACCCAGTGGGTGAAGAACCAGAGAGGCCCGCAAGCCTTTCATAACATTGCCATTGAGTTAGATTGCAAATAACCAGAAAGGACTTACATTTGCAAGGGATAAAATCAATCTTTACTTCTATTGCAGGGGGTTTCCCCCTTTTTTTCACCCTGAACACAGCCTTAGTGCTTAGACCACTGCAGCAACCTGCTCCCATTAACTCAGGACAAAGATCCCATGGCACAAAATTTCTCTAACTCACGTGAAGACTATCCATTGCATTTTTTACAATATGCAGTCGCACTGCTAATTGCACACTGTCTATGCCGTGGTAGGATAACATAGCCCGTGTACAATTAGCTGATACAGCTGCGTTTGTACGTGCACCAGGCCTACCAGGAGTAGCCATTAGAGACTAATGAAACTAATAAATTTTGTCTGGCTAAACTGGCATTACTGACTAAGAATGACATGCAACATCATACATACATCAAGCCTTATGCCTAATTTCAGCTAAATTCATAGTCTTCATGCAAGATAGAAACATAATTTCAGAGAACTAAACACCCTCAGTTTTCTGCTCTTTTTTTGACACAAGGCTGACAATAACAAAATCAAAGTGCAAACTGTACTTATGGACAAAGTCCGGAGGATTCATGGTCGTCATCTCCGCCGCTGCGGCATCTGTAGGACACTCTGCAGGCTACAGATATCAACTGATTTCATTGATATTTGGTATGGGCATAAGTGTTGTGATGTAACCATAACCTATCGATTTCGGTAGACATGGCAACAGAACTGGCCGAAAAAAGCACAATTTCATGCTGGAAATTCTGAAATTTTCAACAGAACTAGCATATCAGTACCGGAGAGCTTGTTGAAATCATTGGCCATCTGGTGTTTTCAACTAGGTGTGTTCTCCGAAAGATTATTGCCAAATTCGAAGCAGAAGGCGAAACAACATGCATGCAATTTGTAAAATACTCACAGTGGTCACAGCAATGGGCCACTCGGGATTTCTTGGCACTGTGGGCAGTGCAGGTTCGGCAGCTGCTCTAAAAATGATCATGGATTTCCAAATCAACAATTGGCTCTAAAATGCAGTTTTTGTGATGGTCAGATTTTTGAGAAGCCAAATGCTGTGGCTGGAATGAAATGAAGGATGACAAAATAAGAGACAAACACTGACAGAAATAAGAGAGGGAGACTCGCGCTTCCAAAGGACCTAGCTCCAGTCCGTGAAACAACAAGGAAGCAAAGCTAGTTCAACAGAACGAATTGAAAGGGAAAAAATCTCGGAAACCAAGATAAAAAGAATTAGCACCAGACAGTGCCCAGAAAGAGGAAAAACAGAAAGATTCACTTGCTATCTAGCACTTTCCTTTTGCAGCTAATACCTCAACAACTTTCTCACTAGAGACCTTACCAGCTAAAGTGCAAACAAAACACTGACTCTAGCAGGGGCAGCGAGGCGGAACTTAAGGCCCTGTCACACAGCTAAAAGCACATAAAAAGCGCATAAAATGTAGGTTATATGCGATTGTGCGTGGAAAATTCGTGATATGCGTAAATCATTAGTGGAGCCTGCGAAAGTCATAAGTTTTTATGCGTTGAAAGTGGGGGCGGGGGTGGGCTTGAGCGCTCGTACGCGAAAATCGTTTTGAACTGCACAAAAATTTAGGCTTTGCGTGATTTTGGAAGTGGGCAGGGCCTGTGCGTAAATCGTGCGTGGAATATGCGTACTTAAAGCGTGAAACATGCGTCTTGTGCGTGTTAAGGACGTGTTTTATGCGTCTTTTTTGCGTGTTTGCGGCGGGATTCTGGCGATGTTAGTGTCTATTCCGTGCATGTCCACGCACTTTCAACGCATTTAAAGCAGATGTATCGCAGACATTTCACTAACCATTCACTTTCATAACGCGTATAGCATGTGGTTTTTTGGCTTGTTCGTCGAAGTACGCGTTCTATTCGTGATTTTTAAGTGATGTGTGCATGAATTATAAGTGGAACATGCGCTATTTATCAGTTTCTTTTCGATGCATACGCCCAAATTTGGGAAAATATTTCACTAACATGCACGCACTTCTAAAGGGCGTTTTCCGTACGTGATCCATCAGTTTTGGGCTGTGTGACAGGGCCTTTAAATGGAATCTGGGCGATGCCCCCAATTAATGCCAGCTGGCCCAAGAATCCGATTGTGGGCTAACCCATATCGTTCCGGACGAGAGCAACTAAGAAAGCTCTCAAAGCCACCAATAGCTTCCAAAACCATGACAGTTTCTCATGATCATTCTGAATTGCCAAGGGGAGATTTTATATACAGGACAATAGTTGAGGTGTGTACCAAGTTGCAGGTGTGTACGTTGTGTGGTTGTTAAAATTTTTGGGAAAGTCTTTTCCTTTAGTAGTAAACATGAAAAGGAACTAGCAGACTCTTGAGAGCTACACCTATAGGATCAAATGGACTCACTAGTTGTTTTTTCTCAGTGCTAGACTAAGGTCCACAATCATTGCCATAACAGCTAAAGCCAGCTTGTATGAGGTTGCACTGGTTTGTAGGTCAGTTAATTTTTCCCACTCAGGTTGTCATTTTGCATTTTATGTGTGTAAATGAATGCGTGAAGTGTTTTGACATCTTTATAAATCCCCCTGCAAATGCATCTATTAGGCTCATGTTAGAGCATAGGCAGATTAGTCAACAAATCAAAAAGAATACTTCTCTGTAGTCACTATGGTTGTATCAACCTTCAAAATATCAGATTTTACATAATTAGAACTTAGTCCTCTATGTTTCTGTAACATCTGATCGTTGGAAGGATTAGAATAACAGGAGCCTACCAGCAGAGAGTAACATGTTAGAGTATTCTAAGGCGTGTCTCCTTTTTGAAAATCAAAATATGGTCACCCTAAAATATTAATGTTACATGTTTACTATTTTCACCATCTGTTGAACCGGTCTATTTACTACCTGTAGGACAGCGGCAAATGACATTTTGAATCATTTTGTATTTATAACAGTGATAAAGTTTAACTAAGTGCTGAATCTAATCCTGCATTATATGGTACTCAGCTTCTTCTCATTGGCCCTTGTTTATCAAACGTACTTACACCAAAAAAATGGGAGTATGTCAAATCTCCCACAAGGATCGACATTTATCAACCTGAACATAAGCGAACGGTCCGCAAAAATCTCACGCCAGGTCTGATCAGCCGTACGCAAATTTGAAACCAGCGTACAACATGCAGGAACAATTGCAGCTGTCAAAATGATTAATAAACCATATGCAGCGATGAGGACGTCATGCTGTTGTTGTTCTTATTAGTAAAATGAATAAATAGGCTAAGTGAATAAATAAATAAATAAGTCACCTGTGTTGAGAAATTAAAGTTATATTTTGAGACAACCTGCTTGTCAGGCCAGACGGCTGACAATGACCATCAATTTGATTAAGCGCAATGCGTGGCTTGACAGATATGCAGTGTGGTATGTCAGATGCTCATCCAGTCAGATATACAGTATCTCACAAAAGTGAGTACACCCCTCACATTTTGACAATTAATTTATTATATCTTTTCAAGGGATAATGCTACAGAAGTGAAACTTCTATATATTCAAGAGTAGTCATGGTACAATATGTGTAGCCGTGTAGATTTACTGCACTGTCCAAATACCTGAACAAACAGTCTCTATTTCCAAAATGGATGGCAACAAAAGTGAGTACACACCCCAATTGATAATGGTCAACCAAGCAATGAAACGCGACTTGTTCATCATATTCATGCTTTTGTCTGTTCGACTGGGCCATATGAGGTTGTGTAACATGTTTAAGGGTTAAATTGTGGTGCTTTGGGTGCAATGCTCTCATTCTGGTCACTGGATGGTCAACATGGCACCTCATGGGAAAGAACTCTCTGAGGATCTGAAAAAGAGAATTGTTGCTCTCCACAAAGATGGTCTAAGCTATAAGAAGATCTGTAAAACCATGAAACAAAGCTACAGCACGGTGGCCAAGGTTATCCAGTGGTTTTCCAAGACGAGTTCTCCTCGGAACAGGCCTCGTCAGGGTCGACCAAAGAGGTTGAGTCCTCGTGCTCTGCGTCAGGTGCACAAGTTGGCTTCAGAAAACAGATGCAGGAGTGCTGGCAGCATTGCTAACAAGGATGTAGCAGTGGGATAACAGCCTGTCAGTGCTCAGACCATACGCCATGCTCTGAGCAAAATTGGTCTGCATGGCCGTCGGCCAAGATGGAAGCCTCTTCTGAAGCTAGCCCACAAGAAAGCCTGAAAACAATTTGTTGAAGACAACCAGTCCAAGAACATGAACTAATAGAACCATGTTCTGTGGTCTGACGAGACCAAGATAAATTTGTTCGGCTCAGATAGTGTCCAGCATGTGTGGCGGCGCCCTGGTGAGAAGTATCAAAACAAGTGTGTACGGCCTACAGTCAAACATGGTGCTGACAGCATCATGGTCTGGGGCTGCACGAGTGCTTCTGGTCCTGGGGAGCTGCGCTTCATTAATGGAATAATGGATCCAACATGTACTTTGAGATTCTGAAGCAGAACATGATGCTCTCCCTTCAGAAACTGGGCCGCACGGCTGTTTTCCAACATAATGACGACCCGAAACACACCTCCAAGATGACTACTGCCTTCCTGAAGGAGCTGAAGGTGATGGTATGGCCAAGTATGTCTCCAGACCTGAATCCCATTGAGCACCGGTGGGGCATCCTCAAGAGGAAGGTGGAGGAGCAGCTGGTGTCCAACATCTACCAGCTCCATGATGTTATCATGGGGGAGTGGAGGATCCCAGCAACAACCTGTGCAGCTCTGGTGAATTCCATGCCTCGGAGAATCAAGGCAGTGCTGGACAACAATAGGGGTCACACTAAATATTGACACTATGGACACAATTTGGCATGTTGACGGTGAGGTGTACTCACTTTTGTTGCCACCCAATTTGGAAATAGTGACTGTTTGTGCAGTTATTTGGACAGTGTAGTAAATCTACACAGCTACACATATTATGCAATGACTACTCTAGAATATATTCAGTTTTCATTTCTGTAACGTTGTCCCTTAAAAAGATATACTAAATTAATAGTCGAAATGTGAAGGGTGTACTCACTTTTGTGAGATACTGTATACTGAACAACAAAAGAAATGCAAGTTCATTAAAGGCAGAGTGGAAAATACGTTTGCGCGTAATTATTTTAGAAAACCAAATTTATTACTAGTTTGTGCACACTTACACTCGTTACATTACATTTTTCTTTGTTTTGCGGTCACTTTAACTGAGTAACCATGAGAGTACATTAACTTACTAGCTAACTTGCATTTTTTTGTTGCTCAGTATATAGCACTACAGACCAGTGGCGGCTGGTTCTAAAAATATTGGGGCGCAATTTACCTCGGCGCTCCTGACAGCTGCTTTGATGTCAGCACAGTCAGTTATTAAGAAGGAACATGTAGCCTATAGATTTTATCAGGGTTTGTGCCCCTTTTTTATGATGAATTGAGGATGTATCCCCCATGTCCACGGATCACTGTATGTCCTTACATTACTTACAGATCACTGTATCTGTCCTTACATTACTTACAGATCACTGTATCTAGCCTTACATTACTTACAGATCACTGTATCTGTCCTTACATTACTTACAGATCACTGTATCTGTCCTTATATTACTTACAGATCACTGTATATGTCCTTACATTACTTACAGATCACTGTATCTGTCCTTACATTACTTACAGATTCACTGTAAAAGCAGTCAAGATAATCCACCAACTAACTGGGATATTGATGTTTTGTAAAGATGCAAAACAATAAGTGGAACATAGTTAAGGATTTTCAAGGTGCATTTTCATGCTTTTCCAGCACCTTACAGCTGTGGTAAATTACATATTTATACACATAAATGACAGATTCCACACAAATTGTGACCAACAGGTCCCACTGTACTTTAACAGCATGAAATAATTTAGTTAAAAACTCAAACAGTGACAAGATTGTCAGAGCCAACAGCAATAATGGAACGATGAGCAGAGAAAAGGGAAGGCACACCAGTGACCAACCCGCTAATACACAATAAGCAGGGCTTTGTTAAAGCCTGTATATCTACTCTTGAACAGTGACCTGAAATGCACAGTTTTTACCTGGGATTTTTTTGTGGCAATAAAATTCATTCATTCATTCATCTTCTATACCCGCTTATTCCTCACTAGGGTCAGGGGGCGAGCTGGAGCCTATTCCAGCTGACTACGGGCAAAGGCAGGAACCCACCCTGAACAGGTTGCCAATCCATCACAGGGCTGCAATAAAATTCATGCACTGTATAATGAGTCAGTCCTGCCCACTCATTTCCAAGTTCCTCTTCCATCCTGGAGTTCTGAGAGGAAGGGGGGACACTTTATTGGGCCACCCTGTAGTATGGATGTGCCAACCCCTTTAAGTCAAACCAAGGTTGGCTTGATCCATCCAGGGATTGGAGTGAACTCGTCCATTTAATAAACTGTGTTTTAACTCGGCTTGCTAATGAAATTCAATTACTGATCCGGGTGTGCCATCTAATGATAGAATATTGTAACTGCGTACATAAATCTGCAACTCCATGTCCGCTGGTGGACACATCTGCACTGAAGGGTTTAAATACCCTGCCAGCAGCCGCCAAATCTCATTCACAGCAGTGCTGTACTAAGATTACAGGTTGTTTCTAACATTAGTACTGTGGACGAAAATTTTTACCTTTTTGATGAAGGACGCAAACGCAAGTTGCTGAAAATTCTAGAAGGCCAGGAAGTAAACATCCACTCGCGCATGTATACAGAGATGGAATATTTTATATTGGTTCAAAAATAAAAGTTGTCAATTGGTCTCACTTTCTGTGGAATCTGCCAAATTGTAACAATAAAGAGGGAAAGCAATAATCGGCACTGCTAACGCCACATCCAGCTAGCCAACTCCACTTGTCGTAACAAGTGCGAGAGAAGCCCCAGGTGTAAACTTCTCCACGATCACTTGCCTGCTGCTGAATCTTTAAATCGGGTCGGCCCGGGCCAAGCTCCTTTACTTTCTTTTGTTCCTCCATTGAATGCCTTGAGAGAGGCTGTTTTTGTAAGGAAAAAACTGAATTGTGTTCAGTTTCCGCGCTTCCACTTGAACTTGCCATCTCGCTCAGCAACCAGGTTGAAAGGGATGATTTGACAGTTGAAACGAAGCGTTGCGGTGGCTGTGAACATGATTGACAGCCACGAAAATTGTCCAATCACATTAGATCAAAAAAGAATAAAATCATACCGATTCGCTGCCAATAAAAGTGGGAGTGTCTGAGGCGCCCAGAACTGCGCCCCGTAAGAAAATCTGAAGAAACCAATAAAATAGCAGTCGGGTCACGTGCTCTCCAAAACTTTGAGAGCTTACATTAGGTACCGTTTGGCCGGCACTCCTCACCCAGGAAGTATATGCATACAGAGAAATCAACCAAATACCATTTAGAACCGATATTTAGGGTCCGTTGACTGGCGCTCACAGACTCAAAAACCTATTTATTTAATAACTATTTGCATTATACGACTAAATTATATTTCACATGTTGAAGTAAATTTTCATCTCTTGATATTTGAAGGGGGGCGGCGCCCCAGCGCCCACTACTGACCGCCCACCACTGCTACAGACACGTAGACTGTGTGTGCAGATCTTCTATCATTACACAAATACGCTTCTGTTTGACGTGAGAGAAACTTTCGGCGCAGAGATTTCCTCCGGGAAAGTGACAAGTGGCTCGTTTTGTGTGGCACCCAAAAAAATGGCATGGATTAATACTACTAAAAGTACAATGAAGAGTGGTCTCTGCAGACTGTATTCAAACAAGTACCCTAATGAAGCTCTGATCGAGGCGCCTCGTATTCCCATGATGGAGGGGAAGCCTATCAGTGTTGCCACGTGCTCCACGAATGGTGACAGCTGGAGGTTTGAGCCTGGTTGGCCTCCACTGGTCCATGCGCTGCTGCGCCTGAGCACAGCAACCCATATTTTTGGTGGTGATCTTAAAATCAGGCCACTTTTTAACCAACATGTAAAACATTTGGATTGTCATTGATGTAGGCTATATAACGTGAAATATCATGGGTCTAAAAATTGAATGTATTAATGAATTAAATCAAACCTCTCCTGCACTCCAGTTCTCCACCCCAGCAGTGTTTACTGCAGCAGCAATAGTTTTACAAACTGCAGCCTTCTGGGCTCCCTTGATGCCAATCTTCAGGATTCCAAATAAAATTATTTTGTTTTTCTCCACCTCTGACGAGATAATTTCACTGAGGAGGAAATATAAATTTTCTTCTTTGCCGTCTTTCAAGAGTCCATGTCTTAAAATGGGAAGGACTATGCCTCCCAGAGCATGAATTTGCCACACCAGTTCTACACCGAAATCAGCGATGTACACACATTTAGTAAATCAGACTTGACACCTGGCGTTTGCTGATATTTACACTAGAATTTACACCAGATCCTATGTCAGTTTAATAAACTAGGGCCATTGTGTTTTTGTCTTACAGCAGTGGCTAGCCTCATAATTTGAATGCTTCGAAAATTGATGTTACCAGTGCAATGTGATGCATTAGATTATCTATAAGTTGCGGTATCAACTAAAAGCACTCAAAGTTTGCTAAGATTAGCTAGCGAAAGTCAGTTATCTCGGGCTGCTGTCTTTTTTTTTTTATCCCATTCTTGTCCTGAGCAAAAACATCTTTGAACACAAGAAAGGACTAGCCCACTAATTTTACAGCAATGGTTTCAGATGCCTTAATAGTGGATGTGTGGTAAGATGGAAGGGATGTTTGTAGTGTTGTAGTACTCAAGACCGGTCTTGAGACCAAGACAGGCTGCCACGGGGCAAACATCCGAGCTTGCCCTTTTCCTTGATTAAACCCGATGCAATCTTGATCTAAAGTGCCTAACATCAAAACATTAAAGGGCATGTGAAGTGCTTCCGGAAAATAACTTGAATGACATCTGTTGTGATTTACGAAATGAACCAAGAGCGACAACCAGTAGAATGCAAAAAGGAGGCTTTATTTCTGAAGGGGGAAACCCCCCAACAGAGCTGGCAACGGTACAAAGTCCACAATCCAAAAACAGTATCCAATGGGCGTAATCCAGAATCGTAACCAGGGCACCAATAACAAAGTTCGTGGTCAGACAAAAAGGGTTCGGTACACAGGCGTAGGTTTGGAGGAGAAACAAACTCATAAGCCAAAGACAGTCCGAATCCAAAACCAGGGCAGTAATCACAAAATCAAGGTCGGGCAGAATAAGGTCAAAACTCACAGATGCAACAATATCCAAAAAGGGCAAACCAAAATCAATAGTCGAGCAATCCAGTCAGAAAGATAAACACTGAGCAATCAAGGCGAGAAACGTGGCACGAGAAAACTAGGGAGAACGATCTGACAAGAGTGTGAAGCAAAACAGACATCTTATATACACATCCAGGGTAAACACATGACCAGGGAGAACAGGTGCAATCAATGGTGACAATGATTAGGGAGAGACACATGAGGGATAAACTAATTACATGAATTTGGCTGTAGCCAAAACGCAGACAGGGATCACAAGACAAACCTAAGTACAAAACAACAGCTCCGGTTAAGGAGTGCTAAAGTGCCAAGATAAAAGAAAAGGAAAGCACAAAGTATAAGTGGAAATCCACAGACACTTGCAGCAGAGATAATTAGGGATAGGCAAGGAGGCGGAGACTAGAATTGGGCGACAGCTGAGAGATCATTAGTCAATTAGTAAGTGCAGCTATACAATCCCAAGTGCTTGTTAGTAAGTTAGTCCAAATATACAAGGTTAGTGTGGGTTAATATCTAGCAAAAACAATAAACTGTTAGTATGTGTTAGTAAGACAGTTAAAGAGAGAGGAAGGAAGAACACGAGATAATGAAAGAAGATTGAAACCCAGAAACCAATAAATCACCCGAATGAGTGGCACACAAGACAAGGGACCGTGAGCAAAGATACACACATGACAAGACAGGGGAGACAAAGTGCAAAGCATGGAAATGAAAACATGACATGGAAACCAAATGATCTAAACATGAAAAAACAAACAAGAAATCTAAATTGCCAAAACACAAAACACAATCCTAAGAATAGTCATAAGGCAGGCAGTGGTCACTATGCACAAAAAGCATACATGGCTGAGCCAGGCACAGAACTTAAACATGACAGCAGAATCCAGAATCCCAACAGAACCCCCCTCCCAACGAACGCCTCCTGGCGTTCAACCTGAAAGTCTCTGGTGACTAGCATGAAAGTCTTTGATGAGGTTTTTATCCAATATGTGCCTTGCTGGCATCCAACTGCGATGTTCAGGTCCGTAACCCTCCCAGTCGACGAGGTACTGCAGTCCTCTGCCTCGTCGACGAGAGTCCAGGAGGGCACGGACCGTGTAGGCTTCGCCTCCGTTGATGATCCGGGCGGGTGGTGGGGGATCAGGTCCAGAGGACAGGGGGTGGGTTACTGCAGGTTTTAACTGGGACACATGGAAAGTGGGGTGTATGCGTCGCATGGACAGGGGGAGACGGAGGCGAACGGCAGTGGGACTTAGGACCCTTTCAATGGTGAAAGGGCCCAGGAATTTGGGGAAAAGCTTACCCCCGTTACCTCTGAGGGGAATGTCCCTTGAAGACAACCAGACCCGCTGCTCAGGTCGGTACATGGGCGCCGCGGTGCGTCTCTTGTCGGCCTGTTCTTTTATCCGAGCGACCGACCTGAGCAGGGCCTGGCGGGTGGCAGTCCAGGTGCGTCTGCACCTACGGACGAATTCGCGGACTGAGGGGACAGCTACCTCCTCCTCCTGGGACGGGAACAAAGGGGGCTGGTAGCCCAGGCAGGCTTTGAAGGGGGAGACGCCGGAGGCAGCAGAGGTGTGGCTGTTCAACGCGTATTCCACCCACGGTAACTGATAGCTCCAGGAAGAGGGGTTCCTAATACAGAGACATCGTAAAACACTTTCCACACACTGGTTAGCTCGCTCGGTCTGGCCATTAGTCTGGGGGTGGAAACCCGATAAACTGACTGAAGTGCCTAAAGCTTTAAAGAATGTTCTCCAAAAAAGTGCAGTGAACTGGGGGCCGCGATCGGAAGTGATATCAGTGGGTATGCCGTGGAGTCTAATGACATGTTGGATTACTAGGTTGGCAGTGTCTTGAGCAGAAGGGAGTTTAGTGAGGGGAACTAAGTGAACTGCTTTGGAGAATCTATCAACAATTGTGAGAATGGTGGTGTGGTGATTGGATGAGGGAAGGCCTGTGATAAAATCAAGAGCAATATGGGACCAGGGGCGGTGTGGTGTCGGAAGGGGCTGCAATAAACCTTGAGGTGGTTGGTGAGAAGTCTTAGCCTGGGCACAGACCGAGCAAGCAGCAACGAAGCCCTGGACATCTTGAGTGAGTTCTGGCCACCAAAACCTCTGAAGAATAAAGTTCTTAGTGTGGCGGATACCAGGGTGGCAGGACAGTCTGGATGCGTGTCCCCATTCCAGGACTTGGGAGCGTAAGGTAGCTGGCACATATAAACAATTGGTGGGACACGCACTGGGAGTAGCAGCATTGTTTTGGGCATTTCTGACTTCTCTCTCAATATCAAGACATAATGCATTAATGAACGCTTCTTTAGGGAGGATGGTATCTTTGTTAATTTCCTCTTCCTGGATTTCAAAACAACGGGAGAGGGCATCAGGCTTGACATTCTTACTTCCAGGTCGATAGGCAATATGAAAGTTGAATCGTGAAAAGAAAAGTGCCCACCTGGCTTGTCGCGGATTGAGTCTTTTGGCCGTTTGTAGATATTCCAGGTTCTTGTGGTCTGTCCAGACAATGAAGGGTACCTTGGAGCCCTCCAGCCATTGTCTCCACTCCTCTAAGGCCAACTTTACCGCCAACAGCTCCCGATTCCCAATGTCGTAGTTTCTTTCTGCAGAGCTGAGGCGGCGAGAAAAGAAGGCACAAGGATGGACCTTACCATCTTCTGTGGACCTCTGCGACAGGATGGCTCCAGCACCGATATTGGAGGCGTCCACTTCAACAATAAACTGGAGTTCTGGATTGGGAATGGTTAGGATAGGTGCAGAGGTGAAACGAGCTTTTAAGTCATTGAAGGCCTCTTCAGCCTTTTCGGACCACAGAAACTTGGATTTAGAAGAGGTGAGAGCAGTAAGAGGAGCGGCAACAGAACTATAATTCCGGATGAACCGGCGGTAAAAGTTAGCGAAGCCCAAAAATCGCTGGAGAGACTTACGGTCCTCTGGTCTGGGCTAATTAGTGACAGCTTCCACCTTTAGGGGGTCCATCCGGATGGTGTCTGGGGAGATGATGTAACCCAAAAACGTAGTGGTTTCCACATTAAATTCACATTTTTCAGCTTTAACAAAGAGGCGGTTCTCAAGGAGGCGACGGAGCACTTGGCGAACATGTTTGACATGGGCCTCCTGGGACTCTGAAAAAATCAGGATATCGTCAAGATACACAAACACAAACTTATTTATCATGTCTCTTAAAACATCGTTGACAAGGTTTTGAAACACTGCTGGAGCGTTAGTAAGCCCGAAAGGAAGAACTAAATACTCCCAGTGTCCCGTGGGAGTGTTAAAGGCAGTCTTCCATTCGTCCCCCTCTCTGATGCGTACCAGGTGATAGGCATTACGGAGGTCGAGCTTAGTAAAAATCTTAGCTCCTTGCAGGAGATCGAAAGCAGTGTTCATTAGAGGAAGTGGATAGCGATTCTTGACAGTTATTTCGTTAAGTCCACGGTAATCTATACAGGGTCTTAATGATCCGTCCTTCTTAGACACGAAGAAGAATCCGGCACCAGCAGGTGATGATGACGGGCGTATAATGCCAGCAGCAAGAGACTCTGAGAGATACTTCTCCATAGCTTGGGTTTCTGGTCTGGAGAGTGAATAGAGTCGGCCTCTAGGGGGCATAGTACCTGGCTTCAGGTCTATGGTGCAGTCATAAGGTCGGTGAGGTGGTAAGCTGGTGGCCTGGGACTTAGAGAACACTTCCTTGAGATCATGAAACTCTAGGGGGACCTTCTCAAGATCTGGTATTTCTTCTTGGGATGGGCTGTGTTGAGGTTCGCGGGCGTTGTGGAGGCATGCCAGGGAGCAGTTGGGGCTCCAACCCTTAACCTCATTCTTCCGCCAATCAATATTTGGGAGGTGTTTGGCCATCCATGGATGGCCCAAAACAATGGGAGCATGGGGAGAATGTAAGAGGAGGAGCTGAATGGTTTCGTGGTGGTTTCCTGAGGTTTTGAGTTTGATGGGGCTGGTAGCGTGAGTTATCTGGGCTATTTTCTGGCCACTGAGTGAATTGGCCACCCGGTCAGGAAAGATCCTCTCGGTAGGGATTCCCCATTCTTGAGCCAGCTCCACATCGATGAGGTTCTCCTCAGCGCCGGTATCAATGAGGGCTAGGGTGGACTTACTCCCTCCTCCCCACTCCAGGATAACTGGGAGGCACGTACGGTTCTTAGTCTCCTGCACTGGCGTCACTCCAATCACTACTCTTCTCTGTGCACTAGGGGAACTTCTCTTGTTGGGACACTGAGCAATGTGGTGTCCCCCCTTGCCACAGTAGAAGCAGGCCCCTTCTCTGCGACAGCGGTTCTTCTCCTCCACAGGGATGCGAGTACGGCCCAGTTGCATGGGTTCTGGCTCAGGAGGACTGTCGCCAGTAGGGGGTGGTAGAGGCAGAGTGCTCTGGAGGAGTGGGTTAGGTCGTCTGCGGGAGGCGAAGCGTCTGCGTTCTTCCAATCGGGAATCCACGCGAATAGCCAAGTCGACCAAGTTATCCAAATCCTCCGGTAACTCCCGGGAAACCAGCTCATCCTTTAACGCTTCAGAAAGCCCGTTAAAAAAGGCATCGAACAAAGCTCTATGTCCCCACCTGCTGTTGGTAGCCAGTGTCTGGAAATCAATGGCGTAGTCGGCCACGGAACGGCTCCCCTGTCGAATGCGCAGAATTTCTCGTCCCGCCTCGTGACCCAGCTTCGTGCGGTCAAAGATGCGCCTCATCTCCTCACCCAGCAAATTAGACGTTTGCACGCAGGGTAGATCTGCTTCCCATGCAGCCGTAGCCCACTGCTTGGCCCTTCCCGTCAGTTGCGTGATGATGAAAGCAACCCGAGCTCTTTCGGTGGGGAATGACGAGGGCTGTAGGCTGAAAATGAGCTTGCACTGGGTGAGAAAAGCCCGACATGCTCCCGGGTTCCCGTCGTACCTCTCAGGCGGTGGCAGGCGTGGCTCGCAGACTGGCAGTGGCGGAGCAGACGCAGGAGCAGGAGTGGCATGGACGGCAGGCTGGGGAGACTGTAGCCGCTGAGCGTCTTGCACAGAGCGAGTGAGATCCGCCATCTGAAGACTCATGGTTTGCATATGTTGCATAAGAGCCCGAAGCTGACGCTCTTGGAATACTAACTGAGCGCCCTGTTGGTGCACTGCCTCCTGCAAAGACTGGTCTGACGCTGGCTCCGTCATGGTCAGATCGTAATGTTGTGATTTACGAAATGAACCAAGAGCGACAACCAGTAGAATGCAAAAAGGAGGCTTTATTTCTGAAGGGGGAAACCCCCCAACAGAGCTGGCAACGGTACAAAGTCCACAATCCAAAAACAGTATCCAATGGGCGTAATCCAGAATCGTAACCAGGGCACCAATAACAAAGTTCGTGGTCAGACAAAAAGGGTTCGGTACACAGGCGTAGGTTTGGAGGAGAAACAAACTCATAAGCCAAAGACAGTCCGAATCCAAAACCAGGGCAGTAATCACAAAATCAAGGTCGGGCAGAAAAAGGTCAAAACTCACAGATGCAACAATATCCAAAAAGGGCAAACCAAAATCAATAGTCGAGCAATCCAGTCAGAAAGATAAACACTGAGCAATCAAGGCGAGAAACGTGGCACGAGAAAACTAGGGAGAACGATCTGACAAGAGTGTGAAGCAAAACAGACATCTTATATACACATCCAGGGTAAACACATGACCAGGGAGAACAGGTGCAATCAATGGTGACAATGATTAGGGAGAGACACATGAGGGATAAACTAATTACATGAATTTGGCTGTAGCCAAAACGCAGACAGGGATCACAAGACAAACCTAAGTACAAAACAACAGCTCCGGTTAAGGAGTGCTAAAGTGCCAAGATAAAAGAAAAGGAAAGCACAAAGTATAAGTGGAAATCCACAGACACTTGCAGCAGAGATAATTAGGGATAGGCAAGGAGGCGGAGACTAGAATTGGGCGACAGCTGAGAGATCATTAGTCAATTAGTAAGTGCAGCTATACAATCCCAAGTGCTTGTTAGTAAGTTAGTCCAAATATACAAGGTTAGTGTGGGTTAATATCTAGCAAAAACAATAAACTGTTAGTATGTGTTAGTAAGACAGTTAAAGAGAGAGGAAGGAAGAACACGAGATAATGAAAGAAGATTGAAACCCAGAAACCAATAAATCACCCGAATGAGTGGCACACAAGACAAGGGACCGTGAGCAAAGATACACACATGACAAGACAGGGGAGACAAAGTGCAAAGCATGGAAATGAAAACATGACATGGAAACCAAATGATCTAAACATGAAAAAACAAACAAGAAATCTAAATTGCCAAAACACAAAACACAATCCTAAGAATAGTCATAAGGCAGGCAGTGGTCACTTTACACAAAAAGCATACATGGCTGAGCCAGGCACAGAACTTAAACATGACAGCAGAATCCAGAATCCCAACAGACATCAGTATTTTTTGGCGACATACTGCACGGAGCGAAGTAAAGGACAACAGAATTGTCTCCTTTTAAACAAGTGGGTTACTCTAAGGTCGCTTTCACACCAGCCCAAGAGGATTCTGTTCGATTGGGGGGCTCAAAATTGTAACATTGTTGCATTTATCACTAGTTTTGGTTCTGCATTCACACTGCGATTTCAGAGGTGAACCGAACTTTATGAGCAATGTCACATGGTTGAAAGGGACGCTCCTCAATCGGACAACCCCGACCCGGGAAAAAAAGCAAACATAGAGCAGGGTGAACATTTAGCCGTTTTGGGCTTTATGCTTTTTCTCTTTCTCATTTATCATTTGAACACGGCTCGGCAAACCATTCTGCACCGCCAGGTTAGGCAGCAAGGAAGAGACAACTTCGCTTTCATAAGGAGAAAAACGGAGGAAAACGCGAATGACTAACTACAAGATGTTGCTAACTTTGCACAGACGGCGAGCAGGGTATGTAACGTCGTCAGGTATATAAATTATGTCTATGTGTTTGTTTTTGTCCTTGATTGTTTTCTTTTAACTGAGTAGATGCTTTAAGTAGCTATTAATAATATGAATGTGGTTATCATTTCATTGATGTTAGACATGTATCAACATCTCAATAGAGCTGACAAATTCATCAAAAATATTGAAATTACTCTCAGGCCAGGTAAAACTGTGGGGAGGAAGCATTATAATGATATAGGCTACTGCAGTGATGCTGAGATGCCCTGACCCACAAATCTTGCTCTCCAGCTGTCAGAAAACAGATGTTGTTACAGACTGCAGAAAAAGTAACGTCAATTGATTTTAATTGCGATGTGAAAATCAAGGTTGTGATGTCAAACTGATCTTTACCACTAATCACACATCATATCATGCTCTTGATATCTGTTCAAATGACTGTCATCTCCGCCATTGCCTGTTGATATCAGCCAGTCATTCTGGGTGAAACAGCAACAATATTATAGAATATACTCTCAATTGAAATATTTATACAACAAACATTTATACACTGAATAATCTTAAAAAAAAACAAGTTTACTTTCTAAATGTATTTATCTGATGTGCTGTATCTCATCAGGAGCATGTGGGCCAATCCACGTCCCTGCAGTTGGTGGCAACACAGACGCAGTCTGGAGTGGCACAGACTGGCAGCGCAACTTTAGGATGAAGTTTGAAACCTTTCAGCAACTGTGTAACATCCTGTGGCCCACCTTGACCCAGCAGAGTACGAGATACAGAGACCCTGTCCCGGTGGAGCTTTGGGTGGCAATTTGTCTGTGGCGGCTGGTGACCAATTTGGAGATTAGGCCGATCTCACATTTGTTTGGTGTTGGGATATCCTTAGCCTGTCAACTCACACAAGAAGTCGTGACATCCTTAAACCGGCAGATGAGAGACCAATACATCAAGACCCCATCTGAGATGGAGCTGGAAGTGATTGTAATGGGCTATAAAGACAAATGAAGGCTCCCACAGGTTGTGGGTGCAATTGATGGGACCCACAGAGGCACTAGCTGATCAACCTGCTGAGTACTACTACAGGAAAGGGTACTACTCGGTCCTGTAGCAGGCTGTAGTGGACCACAAAATGAAATTCTGGGACATTTATGTTGGCTGGCCAGGAAAAGCCCATGATGCAAGAGTTTTTGCAAACTTTCCTTCATATTATTGGGGTCAGGATGGCATTTTGTTTCGAGGGTGGACTGAACAATTTGATGGTGTGGATGTGCCCCTGCTCATTCTTGTTGATGTAGCTTACCCACTCCTGCCTTGGCTGCTGAAGCCCTTTCCAGAAGGAAGAGGCCTAACAAGCTCAGACGCACTTTAACATCGACTCAGTCAGGCGAGAAAGATGGTGGAGAGAGCCTTTGGCCGGCTAAAGGGAAGATGGAGATGTCTTCTGAAAAAATGCACACATGCCCCTCATGAGCCACATCATCACAGCCTGCTGTATTTTACACAACTACTGTGAAGTACACAAGGAGGAACGCGAAGAGGAGGATGCTGAAGTTGGTGGACAGGCTGATGAAGCAGACAATCCCCATCAGGCCCAACCTGCTCGCCACATCAGAGACGCACAATATGCCAATTTTTCATACTGAAAAGCTTTGTTGTTGCTTTCTGTAGTTCAGATTGCTGATGTTCTGCTCATAACTTGAGATTTTCTTTAAACGTATTTATAATTAATGAGAGATTTTCTGTACTTCAATAACAGGTTCTCTGCTACACAGTGTGTGGAAAAATTGTACATCTAATTTGCTCAACACAATTTCTTGTTAATCCCTCTTATTTTCTACATGTTGTTTCAGTGTTTTGTAATAATTGCAACTGAACAATGAAACAATTTTTTATCTATTAAGTTTATTGTAACAAATTCACAGTAACTGTGAGGCACTGTTCAGGAACCACTCGCGAGACAGCAAAATCCAAAAATCTTATGCCTTTAATGGGGTCCTAGTCAAAGCCAGAAAACACAGGAATTGCCAAGCCACAATACGAAATCCGAAAACAGTATCGACTAGACAGGCAGGGGTCAGAAACAGTAAGACAAATGAGCAGAGGTATAAAAACGATAGGCAAAAAGTCGTAGTCAACGAACAAAGACAAGGGTCATATACAGGGCATCTAAACACAGAAGTCGTGGTCATACAAAAATGGGTCGAAATCCAGAAAGACAATAACAATACAAAAGGGTAATGGCAAAAATGAAGGTCGGACAAACCAGTAGAAGCAAAACAATATTCTATGGCATACGAGGCGCTCTGCACAAAGAAGTATTGATCAACGTTCTGTCAAGAGCTGTGAGTGAAAAGACTGCCAATATACACACAGGGAAGGTCACATGCTATGGAGAGACAGGTGTAGTGAATACAGCTAATAACATCGGGAGAATCACATGAGGGAAGCCCTAACCACGAAAATTGGCAAAAGACAAAACACAAACAGGAATCACACAAACAGCCTATGACATTAAACAGCTCCGGTCCAGGAGTTCTACGTGCCCCGATAACGAGCGCAGGAGAGTGATTAAGCACGTGCGAGAGATTCTCGCTGAAGCTGAGGAGGGGACAGAGACAGATGAAGGGGCGAAGTATAGAACAAGGCGATTGCGGTGAGGGAATTAGTCTAAATTAGTAGCGGTGCAACTTTACAAATTAAACTAGCGTGCTCATTAGTAAGTTAGTAATCTTATATATACATGGATTAGTTGTGTTAGTAGACTATGATACAAAATACAAATGTTAGTCTTGTTAGTAATCAGAACAGAAGGGCGAAGGAAGAAAACGAGATACGAAGGAATATTTTAAACACCGGAATTAATTTAAATCACCCGAAGTCAGTGAGCACGCAGACAGGGAAGACGGACTGAACCAACTAGATAAGGGGAGACAAGTGCAATTGAACTGAGATATGGAATGAACCAAAAACTTGAGAGTTACAATAACCAAAAAGAATAAATAAAAGACAATAATGATGAACACAAAGCCAGCACATAAACATGACAAAAAAACCATAACCATGACAGTAACATCTGCCTGAAGTGCAAAAACACATCCGAGAATGAAGAGAGTGCAGTATTATAATAAACATTTTTCTTTCTGAAAAAATCTGCCTTACATTTTTTTAAAATAAAAATTAAGACTGTGGGTTTTGTGGGTCACACACAGGCAATTCACAGTTGCCTGCAGTGCAAAAGTACAGTTATCAAAAAACATTCAAGAATGGAGACAGTGCAAAACTACACTGAACATTTTTCTTTCTGAAAATATGTGCCTTACATTTCTGTAACAACAAAAAAAACTGAACATTTTTAAACAAGGCATCTGTTTTTTTTTCTAGTTACCTTTATAAGTCATGGTGGTATTTGTTAACGTCATAAAGGACAGAAGAAGAATGTGGAAGCATGGGATCAGTTGGGTTGTTCCGGCAGCTAATGGTGGCTTGTGGGTTTTGGGGGACTCCAGGGTCGTGGCACTGGGGCACTGGTTGGCTGAGGGGGTGAGCAGTCGGTACCTGTGGGTTTTGTGGGTCAGATATGGGCCAGGCAGGTGGGGGTGTCATCTGACCTGTCAGCATCCACTGTGATGCTGGCTGGGACAAATGAGAAAATAAAGCTCTTGCAAAGTTTCCCATCATTTGCAAGAATTGTTGGGGTGTGGCCAGTTGTTGCTCCAGCAATGCCCTAAACCTACGCTCTTCAGCTTCTTGCTGCATTTTCATGTCATTTTCGAACTGAGCGCACTCCTGCTCCTCTCAGATTCTGTCAACCTCATCCATTTCCTCTTTGGTTCCATGAAAGCTTCAAAATATCGGTCTGGAGCATCTGACCTTGCCTTCCTCTTCCTGCAGCTGGGCCCAGGAATACGTGTGTGGCTCATCTTATCTTTGATTAAGGTTGGGCGTGCTGGTGCTGGTGCTGGGTTTGGGTTTTTCCTCCTCAAGGCAGAGGTCCACTGACCCACTGTCTGGGTTAATGTTTAGATTCATAAGAAAAAGTCAGAAGCACTCAAATGTGGTAAAAGTCTTTTATAGGTAATGCTGAACATGAAAAAAATAAAATCCCATGCACTCTTCTGGAAAAAAAAAAGTAAAAACCTTTATTCTTTCGGCTATTTCGCAATACATTTTTTTTCTTTTTTTAAAAGTTTATGTTGCTGACCTGAAGAGATGAGACCAGTGGCGCAGATAGAACTGGGAACACAGACATGTCCATTATGACAACAATTAGTCCTGGCTAGTTCTCAAACATTTTCCTTCATTGACGCGTTTTCTAATTATCGTAATTGGCAACTGAAGACATGGTTTCTCATCTATTGATGACGATGATGTGTATGGTGGGAAAAATATCCCAAAATGTTCTAAATTCCAAGTATTACCATAATCACAGTTAAACCAAAAGAACTGAGCCAAGTTCTTGTGGTCCTTTAAAACTGCTGAAAGAATGTGGAGCTGAGAAAAAATAAAAACTCATTGGTCGTCAACCAGTAAGTTGACTTCATTATACTCATTATATGAGCTGGCTCACTCCAGTTTATTCTGGAAATATCCAGGCAACTTGGGCATCCACACTGACCTTCAAGTGAACCTAAGAGTTTGGAGGATCAGATAAGGTCTTCGAGCATTTCTGGAGACCTAAAATGAATTTACACTATTTTGGAAAGGCAAGCCTGTAACTAAGAGTGGAGTGTTCCTGTATGACAATGAACCAATGAACCAGCAGAGAGGCTGGGGAACAAGGCGACGACGTTCTGCTAGCTGGTTGACCCGCGGCAGCGGGAGAGGCACCGAAGGGAATTCCGTTGCCATATCGCCACAAATCTCTTCCTAGAAAAGATGATGAGGAGAACGATGGTGACGCTAATTGTCAAGATTTCCATCCTGAACGTCTGCAAAATAATAACTGGTAAGCATGGAGCAATTTGAGCTTTGCCTTTAGATCAAAAGTACGGTATTGGGGTTTTTTTTTTCCACCAGTGTTTCTGAAATGTGTGTGGTATTCTAATGGCTCAAGCTGCACTAAGCCATACATTCATGACAGGCCCTTGGGCCGAGAGAATACATTCTGAAAATCTTCCTTTCTTGTATTGTCGTCGCTCTTTTCAAGTCTAATCATTGTAAAAATATAATAAATCCTGTGCAAATATGGAAAAGGACTGATACCATAATTTATGTCAGATCATTTATATGTCCATGTTAATATTTAATGTACAATATAATTAAATACGTAAGAAAATGAGTTTCCATTAGTGGCTGAAAACTCTTTAAAACAGAGAAATATGAGTTTAAATTTCTTAAAAATCGACAGGTAAATGTTTCTACATTATAATTTATCCATCTCAATAAAGTACAACTCAATTTGAACCTTAAGGCGAGACACAGCGGGCAAAAACATGGATTTTTCATGCAGTGGTCAAATTTGAAATTTTGGGCTAGTTTACTCCTTGAATGTGTTTATTTTCAAACTGCTATAATATAAACATTAACATGATACATTTAGACATTTATTTTATGACATTTTGTCTGCTTGTGGCAGTAAGTTTCTTCTGAATTTACCCAAAAGCATTCCAACGCAACGAACAGTACTTCGCCTCTTCACTGAAATCTGTCATGACCAGTTAGTCCCCCCAGGAATCCGTGATTCCGTGATCGCGGAATTTACCGCAGATTTCAAAGCCCTCCGCGGAAATCAAAGCAGTCCGTGGAATATAGGGCGAGGTGCAGAATTTTATATTTTACATGTATTTTTCATCCCGGCCGCTAGATTTTGCGGTCAGATAAACGGGATCTTAGACTCACAGCTGGTGCTGCTGGTTACGGAAACAGATTTTTTTCTGCTGTATGCAGCATAAACTATATAAAAAGATGGACGCAGCACCCTGATTTGAAAAAAGAAGCCCATGTGGAAATACCGTAGAATGGCATTCTATTTAATGGCCAGCAGATGGCGACGTTAGTGGTTGCAGAAAGAAGTTCAATGCAATAGAAGTCTATGAGAAAATGATCCTACTTTCCGACCTGATTTTTAATTTAAATAATGATTTTTCACATCATTTTATGTTAGCTATAGCAAGTTTCAGGTCTCCTTTGATATATCATGACATTCAGTTTCGTGAATTATGGTCCCATATAAACTAGAATAAAGTATAAAGCCAGAATATGCTTCTGGGGCGTCGCTATCCTCTGGTCCTCGTCCGATACGGTCAGATCCAGAGCCACGTTCCTCCCTGGATCTTCGATTCACTTCTTCATCTTCGAACCAGTGGGTGACATCACGGTAGCTTCATCCATCTTTTTATACAGTCTATGGTATGCAGTAACGTTTACAATATCCTGAGGATACAGTGAATAGTGTACACTTTGTTTAAATCTTTACTTTGATCTTTGGCACTTGTTCAGTTGCTAAGCCTCGTTCACCCATAGTTTGGTGAAATGTTTTGCACTTTATAAGTTATGCAAATAAATCTGCTCAAGAGGGACAAAAAGAATATTGATGCTGCTTATTTTATAACCACAATGTTTCGCAGTGTTTTGGTATTGCAAATAATTTCATAAGAGAATTTTTGCTTCATTATTACATAAATTTGCTTTATAACTGGTAATTTTAGGTTTTTTTTACATGCCCGCGGAAAATCAACTTTCAAGCCGCGGAATCAAGAATTGTTCTCCGCAGAATCAGGAATGTTCACTGCGGAATCAACACTTTTTCTCCGCAGATTCCTGGGGGGACTAACCAGTACTGTTGTAAAGCTCTGAATCTCCTGCACAATGCTGTGTAATCCAAATAAGGGCAGTTCCTTTCTGTCAGTAACCAATTGTGAAAGTTTATAGGGGGATTTAAAGCTAATCACAAAATCTCATTGGCTACTGCGGGTTTCTGCGAACATCATTCGCTCAGATGCATCAGTGCCTTCGGACACTTCCGTCTTTAGCTTGCTGCGGAACCTTGGCTGCGTCCGAATAGTGAAATAATCACGTCCTATCGTTTAATTCCGAACCACTTTTCTTTAACCTCTGTGTAAAACATCATGAGCTAAAGGGAAGGTGTAAAGGGGACCCTTTTGCAGCTTAGGGTGAGAACCGCTCTAATAAGAGAATCCGAACGCACTTACACTCGGCACAGAGATCACCCGACTTTGAAACATTTTTATGCAATTCCATTGCTTTCAACCCCGAGTAAAGAAAAGCGTGAAAAGTCTGGAAGCATAATTATTTCCATGTTGCTAGTGGTGAAATCCACCGAAACGCATGTGAAACTGATAAACCTCCATGCACAAGTACTTCAAATCCCGCTTACAAGTCCCTTACAAACGCGCTGGTTGAATGGTTGCTGACATACGGGTTGGGAACGTGAATATGACACTTAAAAAGCCGAATGCGTGAAAGTTGACAGCCTTTTGTCCTAATTGTGCTGCGCCGGGTCAATAAACATTGAAACAGAAAATCATGGGTTCTACAGCAGTTTATTGCTCAAGTGCAGTACTTGCAAAAGGGACACTAGTGCTGACGAAGAGTCTTTACATCTACACCAGTGGTTTTCATATAAACTCATATGTCTCTCATAAACACCTTAGCCAATCTGATTCACCCGGATCCGATTGTATTTCGGATCGGATTTTAAGAGGTAGTCTACGCCGATTGATAATCCGCTCCATGCTCCATGTAAACGACTGAGTGGAGCGGATTGTGTTGATCAAGAGGATTGTTCGGTCTGCACATGCGCTCCTAGTACGTAAGAGGCTCATAAGTGAAGTGACTTACGCAGAGTGACGTAATGCGCAGGTAAAAAAACACAATACAATCGGATTCAGCTGGGGCCATGTCAACGCAGTACGTGGATCTCTTTACTTAAACTTCATGTATACAGATCAAATCAGATTCACTTATTCCGATCGATTTCAATCAGATTGAGGAAAACTACCCATGTGAACGCGGCCATTGTTCCTGGGGATCCACTGTGTATGCTGCCTTTTGTTCTAACCACAGCTGTAATCGCAGGATTTTAAACGCGCTATTCATTCGTCTTTGTATAAAAGACTCTTATTTTGAAGGTGGTGACCGGGCGTAAATCACGCAATCACGTCCGGTGCAGCAGTTAGCCGTCTAGCATGCAGCCGAACGGACGGACTTTCCTCTTTTCTCTTTTATAATTCATAAACCTGACGGGACTGTTTGATATCCTGCCTTTCTTTTCCCTTTGTGACCTGAAGTTTGGAGAGTGTTTATTGTGCAGCACCAGTGTGTTTAGTAAATGCACAAAAAACTAAACATAACCTCGACTACATAAAACAGAAACTACACTGCATCTGTGTAAATTCCTGAGCTGCATAGTGTGCAATAAATCACAGCAGTGCTCACATCTGCGAACTTAGAAGATCTCTCCTCATTCCTGTGTCCTGACCGGCACCGCAACTTGCTTACTGTATACACCTTAAAAGATTCAGCCTTCAGTACTATAACCTCACCTCAGTACCTCAGTTACATTGGTCCTTCGAGCCGGATACAGTATTCAAGATGCAGTCAGATGAAGAGTTCTACCCTGATGTGAGACCTAGACGTCAGACACGTCGACCTGCCAGACTTCAGGATTTCAGCGTAGACTACGCGGGAGAGGCTCCCCGCGACCTGTCACACTGGGAGTTACCTGCCTCACTTTCTCCTCCAGACCCAAGTCTGTTCATTTCCCCGGCTGCTGCAGCTCGTACAAACCCCTTCTACCCTCGCCAGCCTCCCTTTAGTAGATCACATGGAGATGCTGCTCATTATGAGACACCACAGCTAGCTCCAGGGTGTCTCCAGAGAAGAAACCTTGCCACATTCAGCCTACCTGAAGTTCCTACCTACCACCAGCAGAGTTTGCACAGAGACCCCTCCTCCTATCACGAATTCAGAGCTATCCAGGAAGAGAACGCTAAGCTGCTGCAATCACAACAGGCTTTCCAGTCTACCCTACAGGAACTCCATGAAGCACGGGAAGAGATGAGGGCGCTTATAGATGTTGCCCGCTCATTGAAGGAGGATATGCAGCGCTCTACTGGTGCCGCCTCGGATCACAGCAGTTACAGGCCTATCGCAGCCGCTGCTGTAACTCACCAGTATGAACCCCTTCCAACCCAGACAGAGGAAGAAGAGGATTGGCCAGCTCCCCCGCCATGGCCTGAACCTGAGGAACCCCTGCCTGCCTTGAATGTGGTGAAGCAGAACACTCCCAATACTCACCCTCCTGATTGTGAACAAAAGCAAGTGTCACCTATCTCTAAGGCCCCTGTGTTCACCCCACCACATCACCAGTGCACATACTTTCCCTCTTCTGACCAGTCCCTGCCTCCTCCCTCAGTGCAGCCCTCTCAACTGCCCTCTCATCCTGCTCCTGCCTACAGAGGCTCCAGCTTCCCCCTTCCGCCACAAGCAGCTCCACCTCCCCTACCTGCACCAGGAGCAACACCTAGCTGGCTCCCAGCCAATCACCCTGTACAAGCTCCTGTGACTGAATTAGTGTATCGAGGCCCCAAACCAACCATACCTAAGTTCACTCAGCCTGACCCCAGTGAGTTCGCTAGACTGCGTCTGGCCCTGGAGAATCTACTCCCACCAAACTCCACAGAACTCTTCAGGTACCAGATCCTGGTTGATCACCTGAAACTAGAGGAGGCTAAGCTAACTGCTGACGCTTATCTCAACTCACCTACCCCTTACACTGACACCATGAGAGCTCTCTATGACAGATTCGGACAGCCCCATCAGCTAGCCCTGCGGAAGATAGCCAGTGTCTTAGAAGCCCCTGAAATCAAGTGTGGAGATTCTGCTGCATTTCACCAGTTCTCTCTCCACACCCAATCCCTAGTTTGGTTGTTAAAGACATTAGGCCCTGAGGGTGAGATAGAACTCAACTGTGGTTCCCATGTCGCTCGTCTCCTGAGCAAGCTTCCACCAGAACAGCGAGCTGATTTCCGGCGCCATCGTCACAAGCAGCCAGGGACTCCACACACGCTACACGACCTTACAGAATGGCTCAGCTATGAGTCCTGGTGCATGAGCTTTGACAGCCAGGTCAGTGTAAAATCCAATAAGGAGAGACAACCTACCAGACCCGACCCTCGTCATCCGAAACACACAGTGACTGTCCTACATGGTCTCGGAGAGCCTGCCGAAGACGTCACTACACCAGCTGTAAGGAAGATGCCTACCAAGAAAGCCTACTGTGCATACTGTCAGAGCAATGAACATTACTTCAGTCAGTGTAGTGGGGTCGCTAAACTCTCCCAAGGGCAGCTTAAGGAGTGGATTCAGACTAACAAACGGTGCTGGCGCTGCGCTAGGAATCATCAAGCTGCGCAGTGCACACTGAAGAAGCCTTGTAGCATATGCCAAGGAAAACACCTCCTAGCCCTCCACGAAGTGAATTTGAGGCCTGAGAGAAATAATCAGGATGCAACAGGAAAGGAAGAGAGCTGCCTGACTAACTCTGCCTCAGGTTCCTTGTATCTCGACCGACCCAGCAATGGTAATCGGGTCATGTTGAAGGTCATCCCAGTACTCCTGCACCATGAGGGATGTAGTCTAAGCACCTTTGCCCTATTGGATGACGGATCAGAGCGGTCCATGTTATTACCTGCTGCAGCTAAATCACTGGGCATTAAGGGCACCCCAGAAGACCTCCCCTTAAGGACTGTGCGGCAGGACATTCAGGTGCTCCATGGGCATAAGGTATCCTTTCATGTCTCCTCAGCGACAAATCCTAAAGTCAGTTACATAATCGAAGGTGCCTTCACCGCTAGCCGACTCAGTTTAGCTCCGCACACTTACCCCATAGAACAGCTACAAAAGAAGTATATACACCTCCGTGGCCTCCCCCTACCTGCCTTGAAGGATGCTGAGCCCCTGCTCCTTCTTGGTGCTGATCAGTCACACCTCATTACCCCTGTTGAGCCAGTCAGACTCGGGCCACCTGGCGGCCCAGCAGCAGTCCATACCAGGCTGGGATGGACCCTCCAGGGCCCCATCAGATTCACGGGGCGGCCAGCTCATCCTGTGCAGTGCCTCTACACCTCCTCCCCACCCCTGATGGATGAGCTATACCGTCATGTTGAGAGACTGTGGCAGGTTGAGGCAGTATGTCACCGACCAGAGAAAGAAGTGACTCGATCAAAACAGGACCGACTAGCAGTCTCCTTACTGGACACCAAGACAGTACGCACTGAGATTGATGGGGCCAGAAGGTACGCTACGCCACTCCTACGTCATCCAGACATGGCTCCACTGTGCGCACCAAAGGAGTCAGTCATGGCCCTACTGTGGAGCACTGAGCGGCGGCTATTAAAGGATCCTGAGCGTGCTGAAATCTACAGACAAGAAATGCAGAAGCTGATTGGAGCAGGTGCAGTGCAGGAGGTCACCGAGGAGAGGATATCAGAAGCATGCTGGTACATCCCACATCACCTGGTTTCTCACAATGGTAAGCATCGGCTCGTCTTCAACTGCTCTCACCAGTATCTGGGGCAAACCCTAAACCAGCACTTACTACCTGGCCCCACTCTGGGAGCTTCCTTAGTGGGCGTCTTACTGAGATTCCGAGAACATCCTATTGCAGTCAGCGGAGACATCAAGGGGATGTTTCATCAGGTACGCCTCCTTCCTGAAGATCGTCCCTTACTGAGGTTCCTGTGGCGCAACCTGCAGGTGAATGAGCCCCCAAAGGTATTTGAGTGGCAGGTATTACCCTTTGGCACCACCTGCAGCCCCTGCTGCACCACATATGCACTGCAACGCCATGTAGCAGATCATTGCCAGCCCGACGACACCTTGAGGTTCTCCGTGGAACAGTGTTTTTATGTCGACAACTGTCTCCAGAGTGTGCGTACAGCAGGGGAAGCCAAACAGTTGGTGGATCGCCTTAGAGACCTTCTGTCTTCCGCGGGATTTGAGCTGCGGCAGTGGGCCTCTAATGAGCAAAGTGTAGTGGACCACTTGCCCTCAGAAGCCAGATCTCAGAGCCTCGACCTGTGGTTAGCCCATGACAAAGTCAACCCCCAGGAATCAACCCTTGGCCTCAGCTGGAGCTGGGAGAGAGACTCCCTGAGCTACAAGCACAGACCAGTGCCCTATGATGCCCCCACCCTGAGAATTATCTACAAAGTCCTAGCCTCCCAATATGATCCCTTAGGCTACCTCCTGCCTTTCTCCACCAGGGCCAAGCTAATAATCCGTCAACTGTGGGACAAACAGCGAGGTTGGGATGACTCAAACCTACCTGCAGCTCTGCTTCAAGCCTGGACCGCCTGGGAAGATGAGCTTCAGTACATACCTCTCCTCAGCTTTCCTCGACCATATGTGCCCCCCCACCTTGAGGCTGCTACCTATGAGGTGCACATATTCGCTGATGCATCAGAGCAAGCGTATGGAGCTGTGGCGTACCTGCGGACAGAGACTAAAGAGGGCCGAGTTCACCTGTCTTTCATCTTCGCACGTTCCCGAGTGGCTCCCAGACGTGTGCATTCCATTCCACGCCTCGAGTTGTGCGCTGCTTTAGTAGCAGCACAGCTAGCCAGTCTCCTCAGGAAGGAACTTACTTTGAAGGTGGCTCACACCATCCTGTGGTCAGACTCTACGACCGTGCTCACCTGGCTTCATTCGCAGTCCTGTCGCTACAAGGTATTTGTCGGAGCGAGAGTGGCGGAGATACAGGAACTGACGGAGGGTTGCACCTGGAGCTACGTGGACTCAGACCGAAACCCTGCAGACGACCTAACAAGAGGTAAAACACTACAGGAGCTGAAAGAGCCAAACAGATGGTCCCAGGGACCCCCCTTCCTGCTGCAGAGCCCAGACAGCTGGCCAGAGAGACCCAGCACTGAACCTCCAGAGGATCGAGCCGAGCTCCGGAAAACTGCCTTCTGTGGGGCGATCATTACATCGACTACAGGTGATATCCGTGATGGCAGTGCATATAGTTCCTGGCAAGAACTCATGGATGTTACTGCTAATGAAATTCAGGGAGTAACTTCATCTACCATCTCACACACTGCTGAAGTATATCAGCAAGCGGAAACCAGAGTCCTGCAGCAAGCCCAGAAACAGTCTTTTCCTGAGGACTACAAGCTCCTTGCAGCAGGAAAATCCATATCCCCCTCAAGTCGCCTGGCCGCCTTAGCCCCTGTTTTTGATCCAACAGCTAGCTTGATAAGAGTAGGTGGTCGGCTTAGACGGTTGGAACACCTAGACATGCCCCTACATCCTGTGGTCCTGGATGCGTCTCATCCCATCACCCACCTGCTCATCCAAAGGTATGACAGTGACCTGCATCACCCTGGGCCGGAGCGAGTTTTCGCAGAGATGCAAAGGTCGTTCTGGGTCATCCGGGGGCGAGAGGCTGTTCGGAAGCATCAACGTGCCTGTACTGAGTGCCAACGTTGGAGAGCACAGCCTTCTATTCCTAGGATGGCGGACCTTCCTGCTGCCTGCCTCCGACTCTACAAACCCGCCTTCTACTCTACCGGTGTAGATTGTTTCGGGCCCATGGTGGTGAAAGTAGGAAGACGTCAGGAGAAACGCTGGGGTATCCTTTTTAAATGCCTAACCACCAGGGCTGTACATTTGGACCTCCTCCCCAGCATGGATTCGGATGCCTACTTAATGGCATTGAGGAGGTTCAATGCCAGAAGAGGGACTCCTGCAGAACTGTGGTCCGATCAAGGAACCAATTTCAAAGGGGCCGAGCGAGAACTCAGAGAAGCCTTTGAAGATATGGTTCCAGTGTTGCAGCAACAGGTTGCCCGGCAGAGGATCAAGTTCAACTTTAACCCTCCTGCTGCTCCCCATTTCGGTGGGGTCTGGGAGCGGGAAGTGAGGTCGGTCAAGTCGGCACTCTACACATGTGTCGGATCACAACCTGTCCCTGAAGAGGTCCTACTTACTGTGCTCCTTGAGGTAGAGGCCATCCTCAACTCAAAGCCCTTGGGCTATGTATCAGCTGACATCGCAGACGTTGACCCTGTGACACCCAACAGTTTGCTCATGGGGCGGCCTGATGGCTCACTCCCTCAAGTGGTGTACCCAGAGACTGAGATTTTGAGCCGCAGGCGCTGGCGGCACTTACAGATCCTGGCCGACCAGTTCTGGTCTCGGTTTATACGGGAATACCAACCGGGTCTTCAGACAAGACAGAAGTGGCAATCCTCTCCTCCAGATCTACAGGATAAGGCAGTCATCATGCTGGTGGAGCCACAGCTACCGCGTGCTCAGTGGCCTGTTGGGCGCGTGGTTAAAGTCCATCGCAGTGATGACGGGTGCGTCAGGGCAGCTGACGTCAACATTAAGGGACACATTTTCACACGACCAGTAGCCCGGTTGGTGGTGTTACCAGCTCTCCCACTAGGAGAGGAAGATCCTCCTCCTATCCCCGTGTCCCCTATAACTGACTGAGCCTTTTATTTGATGCAAATGTGCTATGCACATTTGGGGGCGGCTGTATAAAAGACTCTTATTTTGAAGGTGGTGACCGGGCGTAAATCACGCAATCACGTCCGGTGCAGCAGTTAGCCGTCTAGAATGCAGCCGAACGGACGGACTTTCCTCTTTTATAGTTCATAAACCTGACGGGACTGTTTGATATCCTGCCTTTCTTTTCCCTTTGTGACCTGAAGTTTGGAGAGTGTTTATTGTGCAGCGCCAGTGTGTTTAGTAAATGCACAAAAAACTAAACATAACCTCGACTACATAAAACAGAAACTACACTGCATCTGTGTAAATTCCTGAGCTGCATAGTGTGCAATAAATCACAGCAGTGCTCACATCTGCGAACTTAGAAGATCTCTCCTCATTCCTGTGTCCTGACCGGCACCGCAACTTGCTTACTGTATACACCTTAAAAGAATCAGCCTTCAGTACTATACCCTCACCTCAGTACCTCAGTTACAGTCTTAATTAAGAGTATTTGTTTAGAGCAGTTATTTGGCCTTTTAATTCACAAGGTAACAGAAATATCTATGTTTGCCATCCAGAGTTAAATAAATGCCATACCCACATTGCTATGCACTGGAATTAACAGCATAAAATGAGAGAAAACAGTGTAACCAGTCTAATTAAAGATGTACTTGGCTCCTACTTGGTGAAAATTAATTGGCACATCTTGAAAAACTTTTTTTGACAAAATGGCAGAGTCAAACCGGCTTTGTGTTCATCTAATTAAGTTCACCTGGACTTTTTTGAAAGAATTTGAAACAGTTGCGTCCCTCAGCCCAAATGTGGTTTACTGAGTTCCTCAGTGTCTAATTTGATCAGTTTCAAATGTTACAATGCTGGCAATTTCTTGCAGTATAGAAATAAAACCACAGTCTTCAAGGATATTTTATTCTTCACAGCATGTATGGATGTTTCTATGTAACATTTGGTGAAAAACAGTAAGTAAAAATGCTAAATATGAAAAACAACTAATTAAGACATTAACAACTTGTTAAAATCCAGTGATAACAATTGTGGTTGAAACAAAAATCAGCATAGACAGTGGGCCCCCAGGAACGACGTTGCAGACCACTGATCTACACGATTGCAGAGTGAGAGTAGAAATGATGTCGCGTTTGATGTGAGTTTTGTCTGCAAGTTTGTGCAGTGTTGGCCAATAGGTTTATTAGTTGAATAACCACAGTTGTAGGCCTTAGATGCCTGTCATATTATTAAATGATCAATTTTCATCAGCTTTAAATATACCACATTACTATTAATAAGGGCCCGAACATTTATTCTGTTTGTGAGCAATTGTTTGTCTGTCTGTTTGTGAGCAACAGAAATGCATTAAATTCCCCCATGTAAATCTTTGAATGTTGTTTTCTCAAAGTGAGGTATGTCATACTCCAAGTCAAACTTCTGTGTACCAAACTTTGCAGTTACACACAATATTCAGAAGATATTTACGGAGGATTTGTTAATGTATCATCCCTAGCCTGATTTATGAGACATTTTATCCCCAAAAATATGGCAAAAATCTTTTTTTTTTTTTTTTAAGGCCATGGACAGCATATTTTGATTTTCTCAGTAATAAAAGCAGATATCCTCAAATCCCTCTGTAATTGTTTTTTTATCTTTATGTAAACAAAATGAAAAAAGAATTTTGCACCTGGCTTTATCAGATGTTTAGATTTATCTTCCTAAAATATATGCAAATTAGTGCATATTTAATAAGATAAAGCTTAATTTGCATAGTTAAACATTTCTGAAACTTGTAATACATATTTTTCATACTATTGCAAGTAATCAACTGAGGAAGTTTCATGATGAAATCTATTATTTAAAATTTTTACCCAATTAACCTGTAGTGTCTCGCCTTAAATGACAAAATATAAAGCTTAGAGAGAGACAAAAGTATTTCTATTGGCATGTAGACTGCACGCAAATTCACAGAGCAGAGCTTACAAAACCTGTATGTGACATCACACGAAACGGGCCTCTTTCTTGGCTTCACGGTCGTATTCACGCTCCGAGCAAGTCCTGTCCTTTCGTGTGCGTTTCCCATTTTCTCGTCTGGCCACTTAAATTGTGAGAAACATATTTTCGTGGTATGAGGCACTGGACTTGCAAAAATGCAAGGGAGAAAGGATTCCATTTTCAACATCCATCAATATCCAATGTAATCAGCACTTTTTGGCTTACCTTGATGTTTGGGCACCCAGAGAAAGATTCTGGAAAGTAAAAACGTAAAGAATCCAGTCAAGAAAATTTAGAGCTTCATTTCTCGTTCTCGGTTCTCCTGCACTCATAAAACCCCCTGAAATATATTGGCGCCTCCTTTAAAAATTGTACCTGCAAATAATCTGCTATCATCGCATTCATCCCTTTTCTCTTCGTCCTGCACAAGATTTGGGATAATCTGATTCATCAGGTTCACAGATACAGCCAGAGGAACCACGATCATGGTCAGAATCTTCCATATTCCGCAGTTTTTTGAGTGTAAACACAGCTGGAATACCGATGACCACCTTAGACCACTGTTTAACTGGAGTGAACACAATCAACTCGCGGACATCAGAGCCTGCCCCAGTATGGTGCCTGCCACGCAAAACTTGCGGGCTCAGCTGGAGTTTCAATTTCAGCTATATTTTGTCACCGTGTTAGCATGAAGAGCTGCAAAACAGATTTTTAATTTCTATTTCTGTAAGGAAATCAAATATTTTGAAATCGAATTGAACCGGAGGTACCCTTCAAAAGACTTTGGTTAGACCCTCAGAAAAGTATTTAAACCCTTGCATAAATGAAAGTTAGGTTGTATCCTCTCAACTGTGTGCAGCTGAATATTGCGAGTACAAAGAAGGAAAAAAACACTTCCAAAACCAACCCAGGCATGCCTTGGTCACATTTACATGATGGCAATGTGATACTAACATGGATAGTGGGAGTTGTTCCAAATTGAACAGTATTGAAGGGTTGCTGTTTCTTTGGAGAAGGACTTTAATGATGGAGAGTTTACTGTCTTATCCTAACAACCAAATATAAAGAAAATTCAAAAGTATATCCATGTCACTTAATAAACATATACATATATATATTTCAAAGCACTTCACCAGAAAAGCTGTTAAAATAATTTTTTCTTGCTGGCCTACATAAACAGTCCAATTTTTCAAATGGAATGAGATGAAAACTTGACTTTTCCTTCATTTCTGTTGCCTGGAAATAAAATGACTCACCGGCATTGCCCTTAGGAATGGGTTGGCAAACTCATACCACAGACAGAGCATTGCAAAGTGGATAGAAAATTGCTGATAAATTTTGGTCGCTCTGCTAAGCCAGCATGATCAATGAGCATATCATACTGTCATGGTTTGTGAGGCGTGCATGTCTTTTGGACATTTCTTTGTGGCTCTCGTCCTGGAACGAGATCAAATTCCTTATTTATTTATTCATTACATTTTGACAGCAGTCAGGATACGATCGCACAGGTGACAAGGCACCTATGGTGAGCAATCCTCCAATTACGTGTGCAGAAATTTGCAAAAAGAAGATGGCGAAGAACACGACTTCCGGTCTGACTGAGATGGAGTAGGTACGCATTGTGTCTCGCTCCCACAACCCGAACACTTTAAACATTTCAAAACCCCGCAAGTCGCGACCAAGAAGAGTGGTCCATCCATCCATCCATCCATCTTCTACCGCTTATCCAGGGCCGGGTCGCGGGGGCAGCAGTCTAAGCAGGGATGCCCAGACTTCCCTCTCCCTGGACACTTCCTCCAGTTCTTCTGGGGTATCCCGAGGCGTTCCCAGGCCAGCCGAGAGACAGTCTCTCCAGCGTGTCCTGGGTCTCCCCCGAGGCCTCCTCCCGGTGGGGCATGCCCGGAACACCTTCACAGGAAGGCGTCCAGGGGGCATCCGATAGAGATTGCCTCAGCCACCCCAGTTGGCCCCTCTCGACATGGAGGAGCAGCGGCTCTACTCTGAGCTCCTCCCGGGTGACAGAGCTCCTCACCCTATCTCTAAAGGAGCGGCCCGCCACCCTGCGGAGGAAACCCATTTCAGCCGCTTGTACCCGAGATCTCGTTCTTTCGGTCATGACCCAGAGTTCATGGCCATAGGTGAGGGTAGGAACGTAGATTGACTGGTAAATCGAGAGCTTTGCCTTTCGACTCAGCTCCTTCTTCACCACAACAGATCGGTACAATGACCGCATTACTGCTGCCGCTGCACCGATCCGTCTGTCGATCTCACGCTCCATCCTTCTCTCACTCGTGAACAAGACCCCAAGATACTTGAACTCCTCCACTTGAGGCAAGAGCTCTCCTCCAACCCGGAGAGGGCTAGCCACCTTTTTCCGGTCGAGAACCATAGCCTCGGACTTGGAGGTGCTGATTCTCATCCCAGCTGCTTCGCACTCGGATGCAAACCGCCCCAGTGCATGCTGAAGGTCCTGGTTCGAAGGAGCTAACAAGACAACATCATCCGCAAAAAGTAGAGATGAGATCCTGTGGTCCCCAAACCGAACTCCCTCCGGCCCCTGGCTGTGCCTAGAAATTCTGTCCATAAAGATAATGAACAGAACCGGTGACAGAGGGCAGCCCTGCCGGAGTCCAACATGCACCGGGAACAGGTCTGACTTACTGCCGGCAATGCGAACCAAGCTCCTGCTCCGGTCATACAGAGACCGCATGGCCCTTAGTAGAGGGCCCCGGACTTCATACTCCCGAAGCACCTCCCACAGAATGCCACGAGGGACACGGTCCACAAAACACATGTGAACTGGTTGGGCAAACTTCCATGCACCCTCAAGCACCCTGTGGAGCGTATAGAGCTGGTCCAGTGTTCCACGACCAGGACGAAAACCACATTGTTCCTCCTGGATCCGAACTTCGACTATCGGCCGGATTCTCCTCTCCAGCACCCTGGAATAGACTTTACCCGGGAGGCTGAGAAGTGTGATCCCCCTATAGTTGGAGCACACCCTCCAGTCCCCCTTCTTAAATAGAGACCACCACCCCGGTCTGCCAATCCAGAGGCACTGTCACCGACTGCCACGCAATGCTGCAGAGGCGTGTCAACCAAGACAGCCCTACAACATCCAGGGACTTGAGGTACTCAGGGCGGATCTCATCCACCCCCGGTGCCTTGCCACCGAGGAGCTTCCGAACTACCTCAGTGACTTCAGCTCAAGTGATTGATGAGTCAGCTTCTGGATCCCCAGCCTCTGCTTCCTCGACGGAAGGCGTCACTGGGATTGAGGAGGTCTTCGAAGTATTCCTTCCTCCGGCCAACAATATCCCCAGTCGAAGTCAACAGCTCCCCACCTCTACTGTAAACAGTGTTGGCGGGGTACTGCTTTCCTCTCCTGAGGCGCGGAACGGTTTGCCAGAATCTCTTCGGGGCTGACCGATAGTCCTCCTCCATGGCCTCCCCGAACTTTTCCCATACCCAAGTTTTTGCTTCTGCCACTGCCCGGGCTGCAGCACGCTTAGCCTGCCGGTACCGGTCAGCTGCGTCAGGGGTCCCACGGGCCAAACAAGCTCGGTATGATTCCTTCTTCAGCTTGACGGCATCCCTTACTTCCGGTGTCCACCACCGGGTTCGGGGATTGCCGCCACGACAGGCACCGGAAACCTTACGGCCACAGCTCCAAACAGCCGTGTCAAGAATGGAGGTGGAGAACATGGTCCATTCAGACTCAATGTCTCCAGCCTCCCTTGGGATCCGGTCAAAGCTCTCCTGGAGGTGAGAGTTGCAAACCCCTCTGACAGAGGGTTCCGCCAGACGTTCCCCACAGGCCCTCACAACATGTTTAGGCCTGCCAAGTCTGTCCAGCTTCCTCCTCCGCCAGCGGATCCAACTCACTATCAGGTGGTGATCAGTTGACAGCTCAGCTCCTCTCTTCACCCGTGTGTCCAAGACATACGGCCGAAGGTCAGATGACACGACCACAAAGTCGATCATGGACCTCCGGCCTCGGGCGTCCTCGTGCCACGTGCACTGATGGACGCCCTTATGCTTGAACATGGTGTTCCTTATGGACAGATCGTGACTAGCACAGAAGTCCAATAACAGAGCACCGCTCGGATTCAGATCGGGGAGGCCGTTCCTCCCAATCAAACCCCTTTAGGTAACACTGTTGCTACCCACGTGGGCGTTTGAAGTCCCCCAGCAGAATGATGGAGTCCCCAGTCGGAGCACTTTCCAGTACCCTTCCTACAGACTCCAAGAAGGTCGGGTACTCTACACTGCCATTCGGCCCATAGGTGCAGGCGTAGGGCAGCGACCCTCTCGTTCACCGGGAAAAACTCCAACACATGACGGCTAAGCTGGGGGGCTATAAGCAAACCCACACCAGCCCACCACCTCTCACCGGGGGCAACTCCAGAGTAGAAGAGAGTCCAGCCTCTCTCAAGGAGTGGGTTTGAGAGCCCGGACTGTGTGTGGAGGTGAGCCCGACTATCTCTAGCCGGTACCGCTTGACCTCTCGCACAAGCTCAGGCTCCTTTTCCCCCAACGAGGTGACATTCCATGTCCCGAGAACCAGATTCCGTGTCCAGGGATTGGGTCGTCGGGGCCCCCGCCCATGACCGCCACCCAAAGCACAATGCATCGGCCCCTTCTGAACCCTCCCGCGGGGGATGGGCCAACGGGAAGGCGGGCCCACATCGCTCGTTCGGGCTGTGCCCGGCCGGGTACCGTAGACACCAGGAGACCCGACCACCAGGCGCTCGCCTACCAATCCCAACCCCAGGCCTGGCTCCAGAGTGGGGTCCCGATGACGCCAATCCGGGCGACGTAAACGTCCTTGATGTATTCATGTTCATTTGGGGCTTTGTAACCGCTCTTAGTCTGACCTGTCACCTAGGACCTGTTTGGCCAAGTAGACCCTACCAGGGGCAATAAGCCCCAGACAACATAGCTCCTAGGATCATCCAGGTACTCAAACCCCTCCACCACGATAAGGTGGCGATTCAAGGAGGAGCAAGAGTGGTATTGAGTTTTTTTTCCTTTTTCTTGTTGCAAGATATAGCTACTTCCAACTCATGTCGAAAACCAGACACGCTGGGAAAGACCAGGGCGCTAAGGCTAACGAGTCGGGTAGCGAAGTTAGCATGGCAGTAATAGCCGACCTATTGGAAAAGCACCGCCAAGCCCTCTCTGCTGAGTTTAAAACTTCTGTCGGAGAACTCAAAGCCAAATTGGATCTTGTTTGCTCGGAAATGGCGGACCACACTCAGAAGATAACCGCACTTGAGGCAAATGTTACCCTGCAAGATGGGTGCCTGTCAGCATTGGAGGCATCGTGTGCTGTGCTAACAGAGAGCAATGCTAAACTAACAGCCAAAGTTAGCGACCTTGAATCCCGGAGTCGTCGCAACAATATCAGAGTGGTCGGCATACCGGAGTCAGTGGGAGGGCCGCGGCCAAAAGCCTTCTTCGCTGAGCTTCTCATGGAGGTATTCGGGGAGGGCTTCTTGGAGTCACCGCCAGAATGCGACAGAGCACACCGCACGCTGACTGAGAAGCCGGTGCCGGGGCAAAAGGCCCGGCCTGTCATCATCAGACTACACAGGTACCAGGTGAAGGAAAAGATTATCTGAGAGGCCCGAGCCAGGAGAGGCCAGCTGCAGTACCGAGGTTCCCCCATCTCCATCTACGAGGACTACGCCCTGGATGTGGTAGAACAACGCCAGAAATACCAAGCTGTGATGGCGGAGCTTTACAACCTGGGCTTCAAACCTGCACTGCTATTCCCCGCAAGGCTCACGGTCGGGATGAAGGATGGAAGCAGAAAGAAACTCGCATCGGTTTCGGAGGCTATGGACTTTATATCCTCCACCCGACGGGAAGAGACTTGATGGCTATGTATGGCGGGTCATGGGTGAGCCATTGCAACGCTAACGGGACAACCGTGAGTTAATATAAGTCTAGGCTGTCGCCCATTACGGGTGAATGTGACAGCTCAATGCTGTTTATGCACACGGTGGACTTCAATGTTTTGTTCATACGGGTTCTATGTTTGTTTTAATGGACTCCTGAGACAGTTTTTTTTTTATCACCTGTTCACTTTAATTGGCTTGGCCCTGTGTATTAACCCGCACGTAATCGCACTGCTGTTTCTCACCTGTGTTCCATTTTATAGAGGGTGATATTGTTGTTATTAGGGGTGTCAACATCTACACGTGTAAACGGTTACACGGATAACAAACCATAACCGTTTAGAAAAATCAATAACCGTGTTCACATCATTTTTTCCTCCTCTTCCTCCGCCTCGTTCATTTCTCACCAATACATATTTATTGTCGCCTATTTTTAGGGGTGAATATGTTGCCTGAAAGCTTCAGGTAATAACATTAACCAACTATACACTTAAATATTCCCACTAGCGCATACAGATGCATGAGGCGCAATGTTGCCTTGATATAATAAAAAAAACCCCCCCCGCAGCCACAGCCAGTGTCGCACCACTTCAAGAATAAGCTGCGGAGGACCTGAGAAGAGTGCTGCGCTCATCATCTTCTCCATGGGCAAATGTCGTGCAGCTGAGGACAAAAACTGTTAATGGCTTGTTATTTTGGCCTGTATTGTTGCCTGTTGTTGTACGTCATGTTGTTCTGTCTGCTTTTCACGACCTGATCGCACATCCTCGCGTCTAAGGAGGAGGAAGAGAACATTTCTTTTTCGCCAATTTTGGTGATTGGTTGTGAGAGTCCCCCTCTACTTTTTTGGCTTTGTGGATGTAGGGGTGAAGTTTTTTTTCCTCTCATGTCAGCTTACTTTGGCTTCTTTTAGAGTTGCTTTCTCTCGCCAATTCCACATTACTTTTACTATAAGACGCATATTAAAATTCAGATGCAGCTCCCGTTGCGAGAGAGGGATGCAGTTTGCACCTCTTTTTTTTAAACTTAAAGTACAAAAGTGAGCAATAGTTAAAACAATGATTAAGAAAGGTTGGCCCTTTTTCAGCTTTCGCTTGTACGTTTTCTTATCTGTCAAAATAGAGGATTTTATTTTCAACTCATTTTCCTTTCTGTGGTTATAGAGTGCAACTGCGATAGAAAAGGCTCATCAATCCCCAACGTGTAACCGAGTACAGGTCGGTGATTGTGGTGATTTCTGTTTTACAAGATGGGCCAGTGTAATGTGAGGAAAGGTGTGACTTGCACACCTATGTTTAATTTGTAGCCACTTGACATTATCTGGTATGCTGGGTTTACAAATTAATACTTGATTAGTTGTTTTCTTTAGTGACTTATGGGGTTAATTAATAACTACATTGGATGAGACATGGAGCTAGAAAGCTCAGATAATGCTATGTTTTTTGGGTGTAACCCTCAGGGTGGTCACAATGGCAATGGGATAATTGTGTGTGCGTATGTTTTTTTTTTTTTGTCGCTTTCTGTTTGTTTACACCCCCCCCGACACACTTGCAGCATCTGAATGGGGACATCATATTTTTGCAAGAAACACATCTTAAAACACCTGATGTCCGCCGTATTAAGAGGGCGTGGGTGAGCCATGTATTCCACTCAAAATTTGCAGATAAAGTTAGGGGTGCAGCTATCATCATTCACAAAAGGGTTGTATTTGAGTCAAAGAAAGTCATTTTGGACACTGACAGCCGTCTCGAGAGCGTACCAGTGGTCTTGGTTTCAGTCTACGCGCCCACCTGGGATGATGACCTGTTTTTCACAAGACTGTTTGCGAAAGACGCTGATAGTCACCGCATTATCATGGGGGGGGACTTCAGCTTTGTGCAGAATGTGAGTCTCGACAGATCCTCACTTACACAAACTACACTGTCCAAATCAGCAACTATATTAAAAAATTTTGCATTGCAATTGGGACTTACAGACCCCTGAAGGTTCAGAAACCCCCAGGGTAGGGCTTTTTCATTTTTTTCCCATGTTCACCACACATTCTCTCGGATCGACTTCTTCTTACTCGATAAAAACCTCTTAAATAAGGTCAATGCATGTGAATATCACCTGATAACCACCTCGGACCATGGTCCTACTACAGTCGACATTAATTTTCCACGCGATATAACCCCACCCGCGAGATGGCGGTTCACTTCGCAGCCACTGTCGGATAAGGAGTTTAAGGACTTTGTTGCGGCTCAAATCCGTTTCTACATCGAGTTTAATGATACACCTGCAACCATCCAGGGACAGGTGATATCTTACGTCTCTCAGAAGAGAAGAGCCGAACCAGCTAGGCTGTTAGAAATTGCGGATGAACTTCTGAAACTTTATGGATTATACTCCACCTCCCTGTCTCCCGACCTCTACAAGAAACGGCTATTGCCAAACTCAGGCATGACCTGCTAATGACACGTGTGGTAGAGAGACAGCTACAACAATCAAGGCCAAGCTTTTTTGAACAGGGTAATAAGGCAGGAAGGCTCCTAGCGCAACAGGCTCGTGCCGTCTCCGCTTCTAGATTGATTCCCAAAATTAAGCTACCTGATGGCAGCCTCACTTCCGATCCAATAGTTATAAACAAGTTTTCTGATTTTTATACTACTCTATACACCTATGAATGTGCTCCAATCTCCACAATGACCCCCAACCCCTTAGACCAGTTAATGTATCCTCAAATCGACATGAATGTAGCTTGCGAATTAGGTGGACCCGTCTCGATCCTAGAGGTACAGGAAGCAATTAGAACTAGGCAGAGCGGAAAATCTCCAGGGCCTGACGGGTAGTTGTATAGTTGAGTTCTTTAAAGCATATTCAGCGTTACTAGCCCCCATATTAGTTAGAATGTTCAACGACTCCTTTAAGGAAGGCAAACTGCCAATGACCCTGTATGAGGCTTCTATTTCACTACTTCTGAAGAAGGACAGGGATCCAACATCTTGCGGTAGCTATAGGCCAGTCTCACTGTTAAATGTGGACTGTTAGATTCTGGCTAAGGACCTCACTATGCGTCTCCAAAATGTAATGCCTTCAATAATTTCGCCGAACCAGACGGGGTTTACACTAGGTAGGTACTCATTCTTCAACACCAGGAGGTTACTCAACATCATATTCTCCCCTGCATCCAATATCCCTGAAGTCATAGTAGCGCTTGACGCAGAGAAAGCGTTTGACAGGGTGGAGTGGGGTTTTTTATTTTTTGCTCTGGAGAAATTTGGCTTTGATTCTAATTTCATTTCTTGGGTTAAACTTCTGTATACAGCTCCGTCTGAATCCGTGAATACTAACGGCATCCACTCAGCGTATTTTCCTTTGAAACGTGGAACCCGGCAGGGCTGCCCTCTCTCTCCCCTGTTGTTTAACTTAGCCATCGAGCCGCTGGCGATCTGGCTTAGAAGCCAGGAAGAGTTTGAGGGCGTCACTCGTTTTGGCTGAGTGCATAAACTTTCTTTATATGCTGATGACCTTCTGTTGTTTATTTCTAATTCCTCCTCCTCACTTCCTCCAGTTTTGTCAGTTTTGGATCGGTTTGGTCGCCTATCAGGGTACAAATTAAATATTCAGAAAAGTGAGCTATTTTTGGTTCATGATTTGGCGAAGTCAGTTTCGCAATCCACATCTTCTTTTAGGATTACAGAAGAGGGATTCCAATACTTCGGAGTGTTTATTACCAGATCTGTTAAAGACCTTTTTCTGAAGAACTTCCAGAAATTATTGGATAAATGTAAGTCTGATTTATCCAGATGGGCTGCCCTCCCCTTGTCCCTGGCTGGCCGAGTGAGTCTTATTAAGATGGTAATCCTTCCAAAATTTCTGTATATTTTTCAGCATATCCCAATTAGTCTTTAAAAAGCCTTTTTTGTTGATCTCGACCGACAATTTAATACCATCATTTGGCACAACAAACCAGCTCGTATCAGGAAGGATATTCTTCAACTTCCAAAATCTGAAGGGGTACTAGCACTGCCAAATTTTCGTCATTACCTTTGGGCCTGCAATATCAATAAACTTATATATTGGCAGCTCTGTGTAGATGAAAACTCTTGTCCACCCTGGGTGCATACTGAAATTTTATCCTCCCCCAGCTCTTTGCATTCCTTGATCTGCTTACAATTACCCACAAATGTCAATATGGTCCCTCATAATCCGGTTGTCACGAATACACTTAAAATTTGGACTCAATTCAGGAAGCACCACGGTCTGCACAGAGCTTCCACTCATGCACCAATTCTGAATAATCATGCATTTCTCCCCTCTTGCTCTCACCCCACTTTTCGTAGATGGTCAGTTAAAGGCCTTAGCATGCTTAGAGATCTGTATGAAGATGGGGTTTTTTCATCCTTTGCATACCTGTCAGCTACATATGGTCTCCCCAATAGCCACTTTATTCAGAGGCAGTTTCCACATTTCCCTAACCATCCTCCAGAAGCTGAAATAGACTAATTCCTCTCCCTGAACCTCAGACAAAAGCGACTGGTGTCGGTTATATATGATGAGATTAGACTTCTGAGTCCGGTCCCCACCATTTCACCAACAGTACAGCCGCCGTTAGTTCAGGCCCCGTTATCTCGAACATTTCGCCCCTCTTACCCATTTCTAACCACGATCTAACCAATGAGCCGTATCACAGGACAATTTACCGCCAGTAATAACCACATGTGGCTCCGCGGAACTGAATGTAGTACCGCGTGCAAGTTATAGAATAGAGGGCATTTTGACTGTTAGAATTACGTGTATTTGCCGTTATGTATTTTAACATCTCTTTATTTTCTCTTGCAGCGAAAGTGCAAGTGAGAGCTTATGCGACCTCTGGAAAGCGCGTGGCTGATCCTCTGTTTAAAAAGCCTAGCATGAACAAGAAAAAAATAGCCTATTATGAAAAATTCGACAGCAAAATATAAGAAATTGCGTTCTAAAAGGAAATTTTTTTTGGTATTTTAAATGTCTTTTCATTGCAGAAACTGTGATTCTGAGAGTTTGGGGTAGATCTTCAGCGAAGTTTGCCGCAATTGATTTATTAGTTTTGAAAAGCCAGCCGCAATATAAATAAACAAATTGGCTATATACAACTTAATAGCCTGTGAGCTTACGCTCACGTTATTCTCTGAAATTATGGGTTTTCGGACCTGCAGAGGTGTGAGGTTGTCTCTCGCCAAGGAGTCAATCTTTGTCCTAAACTCTGGGGAAATGCGTCGTGTCGTGACAGGTTCCATAGTTGTGAATGTGATGTCAGTTTATGGTTGGGCATTTTATTGAAAATTTCTGCCACGCGCTGACCAGGTCATTAATGCTTTAATAGGCTACAATGAGCTTAAAAGGCATATAAGGGTGACAATGAGTGATAAATACACTGTAAAACCTGATGATACATCTCAAAAAATGATTCATGTTAACATCACTTAAAAGCAGCAAAAAGTTAATATTGCTCAAATAGTTAATGCGAAGCACACTCTATTTTGCCTTGATGTTATTGTCACTCATACAAAACAAGTAGGTGTAATGAATTAAAGATTATGGTTTGAGTTGTGACTTGCGTACAGTATCAACAGCCAATCAGATTGCAGCAGGTCTTTTGAAGAGGACAGAGCGCGCGCAAGCTAGAAATGCCGAGTTGAGAAACGGATGCACAGCTCCATTTCACCTACCGAGCCAATTTACCATTTACCAAGCCAGCTTCCCTTCAAGGAGTCACGTACCACCGTTTCAGGTTTGTGTCCTCGGCATTTAAAGCCATATTCGCTCTGCGTTCATAAATTTGTGTCTGATATTTGTGTAAGAGCTCGTCTGCTTTGTATCTGGTCATAACCTCTACAAGTCAGGACATGTTTAGACATGTTTGCAGCTAGCGAACTATTTCTTGGCTGCGTTTCATGTCGTGAGATGGTTGCTGTCGTGACTCATGACCGCTTCTAAACATGTATGTATCACGGATATTTCGGTAACGTGTCGTCTATGAATTTTTTTTTCTTCTCATTGTGGCCACAGTATTCATTTGTCGTAGGTAATGCAACGTATTGGTGCAAGTTAGCTGCCATCAATGCATGCTACGTTAGCCACTGGTGTGGCGCTTAATTTAGTTATCTAGCAAACCTTTTTGTCGCCGTTTGACATGACTGCAGTGCATTTTGAATAATATGTGGCTGCTTTTCCGTTGTAAATCTCCGTAGGCCTACATCGTGTGAATGCACTCATTGTGTACAGTGGCCACGGTGATATTACAAAGTTGTCCTCGTGTTCGCGAGCTGCGATAAGCAATTACAAAATGTGGAAATACAAGTTATGTGAGTTTTCAACTGCCGTTGAAGTTCGGTTAATGAGTCATTACAGACTATTGCATGGTCAGTACTCAACAACATGTCCCTTACCATGTCCTTATCACAATTGCATGTGTCATTTCAAAACCTACAATTCTTTGAAAGTTCACGTCTCGAGTGCACGATGCAGCAGCGAAGTCTGTGCGGGAAGTTGGTAATAGGGTTTTCAAATGCCCACTGTGTGAATTTAGGCAGCCATTTGTTGAAAGGGACATGTTTCTTCACCTCGGTAGGCATTTGCAACAAAAACAAATGGTCCAGTGCCCATTCAAAGACTGCTTGTTTACCTCAAATGTGTATCCTACATTCAGATCACACAAAAGCAGGGAGCATAGTCATTCTTCAGACTATGCAGCTGAGTTTGTTCAGCCAATTGCTAGTGACCCTCCACATAATGTTACCAGTGAGGAATGGTCTGATGAATTTGATGAAGAGGACCCCCCTCAAAACGAAATTGATGACACTGATGCATTGGATCATAAATTGGAATATAATTTGGCTGCCTTCTTTTTGAAAATGGAAGCCATTCTCCATGTCAGTAATAGAGCAACACAAGAAATTGTTGAGCACATTGATCAGCTGTTTACTCTCTCTCAACCCATCCTTAAAAAAGTGATAGGTGAAAGTCTGAAAAAGCACAATTGCCCTGTCACTGACACAATTGTCAATGCAATTGTCAACGCAATTTCAGAGTGCAATATCTTGCATAGATCAGTGAAAAGTGAAGGTCCATTGTCGACAACCAAGAGGCGAAAGTCATTTGTACAGCAGAGGTTTCCACATATCAAACCTGTTCAGTACCTTATTGGTGGTAGCCAAAGAAAGTGTGTTTATGTCCCTCTTCTCTCGTCCTTGCAGGAATTGATGAAAAAGCCCGATATTGCAGACATTGCTTTCCAATCACCAACAGCACATCCTGGTGAGTTTGCATCCTATGTTGATGGGTCTTACTATCAGGGCAATGCACTCTTTGCTGAAGGAGGTGTTAAGTTTTCCTTGATTCTGTATGTTGATGACCTAGAAATTGCAAATCCTCTTGGAACGTCAAGAGGATATTACAAAATGTGTGCAGTTTACTGGTCTCTGGCTAACTTGCCAGTTAAATATCGTTCTGCCCTGCACACGATTCAGCTTGCAATGTTGTGCAATTCAAAGGATGTCCAAAGATTTGGATATGCCAAAGTTTTTGCACCGCTGCTGAATGACTTGAAGATTCTTGAACAGGATGGTGTATACATTGAAACTTTAGGTGACTCCCTAAAAGGGACAGTTTTCTCTGTTGTGGCAGACAACCTCGCAGCTCATGGACTGGCTGGTTTTAACCTAAGTTTTAGGTCTGTCTATAGTTGCTGTTTTTGTCTTTACTCCAAAACTGATGTACAGACATCAGACGCAACCGTTGATGCTTGCCAGATGAGGTCAATCGACCAACATGACCATCTGACACAAGAAATTCTGGAAAATGAAAATGCTGGGGAAACGTATGGTGTCAAAGACACTTGTGTTTTTTCTGATGAACTTGCATATTTCCACACCATCACAGGATTTCCCCCAGACCTGCTACATGACCTCCTGGAAGGTGTAGTGCCTGTGGAATTGGCCCTTTGCTTACAAGGTATGATTTCACTGAAGTACTTCACTCTAAACGATCTAAATACGGTAATCAAGTCATTTCCTTATCAGTTTGGCGACAAAGTTGACCGCCCTCATCCAATTCCTATTTTTTCATCTCGAGGAACAATTGGTGGCAATGGTCATGAGAATCATGCTCTCTTGCGATTACTTCCTGTTCTCATTGGTCACAAAATTCCAGAAGGGGACAGGTTTTGGGAGATACTAATGGCATTGAAAGACGTAGTCGATCTGGCTATGTGTCACAAATTTACGGAAGAAACTTTGCAGTACATGTCTTGCAAGATCTCAAATCACAGACAGATACTCCAGGAGGTGTTTCCTAATTTCATGTTGAGACCAAAACACCATTTCCTGGAACATTACCCTCACCTCATCCGATGCTTTAGGCCCCTTGTCCATCTGGGGGCAATGCGGTTTGAGGGGAAACATAGGGTTTTTAAAAAAATTGTACATGAGACCAACAATTTCAAAAATGTGTTGAAAACATGTGCAGAGAGACACCAACTGATGATGACATATTACTTATCATCACCCAAATTTTTCAAACCACCAATTGAGATGTCACAAGTCAAATCAGCCTTCATTGACACTTTACCCTCTGAGACACAAGCTAGTGTTTCACAGCTTGAAGAAAGACAGACTGTCCTGACTACAAATCGAGTAAATGTTGACGGAACATCATTTGCGGTTGGCATGTTTGTCTGCACTGGTGTTCAAAACTCCTTGCCAGAATTTAAAGAAATCATAAACATACTGCTGCTTGCTAATGACATCACTCTTGTACTGAAGGGTTATAATGCTTGGTATGCTGAGCATTTACGGTCATTTGAATTGACTGTTAATGGTGGAAATAGCCATGTTGTGTGCCGTGTCCGCGAACTGAAAGATCTGACACCATTGTATGCTTACAGAGTTTCTGATAGACTCATTCTTATACCTAAACATTTCATCCCTGTCTCTGATGAAGATGGTTAAAGTGTGTGTGTAAATGATTTAGATGGCTATAGTGTGAGGCAGAGACACATGTGTACACACAACAAGGTTTGCACCAAGACATTTGTTTTGTTCTCATTATGTTTGTTTGTGTTTGTTAAAGGCAATTCCAGTTTTACCAATGGCCTCACCCCTGAAGTTGCGGATCATCCTGGATGAGGAAAATGCTGAAATACTTACCATGCCATCTCCTCCCGAAACAGTTGACAACCTAGTTACTGAAATCAAAAACAGATTTGGGCTCATGTATGACTTCAGGCTTATGTACAAATATCCAGATTTTAACGAATTTTGCAACCTTGTCCACATTGACAGCCTCCCATCCATTGCAACTATCAAAGTGGTTCGCTTCATAGAATTAAATCTCACCCCCGTAGACTCAGATGTCAGCTCCATCAATACAGATGACACACTTATTATTTCCTCACCAGAGAGAAGCCTTACAACTAGGACTGAGGTCTGGCCAGAGAACTTCCCTGTACCATCATTCACCTATGAGGTTGAATATATTCTCAGTCAGGGCAATGCAGCCTACGAGCTGGAAGAAAAGCCCCTGAAGCTAACTAAAGATCAGAAACATAACATATTGGAGGCAATGGCTATGGAGATGTATAAATACAGTAGTTACCCAAGTAGTAAGCAATTTGGCCTAGCTGCTGAGGCTTTAGTGAAAAAGCATCCTTGTCTTAAAGAGAAGACTGGAACAGGATATGATGCCTGGAAAAACAGCCTTAGGTTTAAGATGGGCAATTACCGTACAAAACTTAGCAGAGCAGGGATGAAAGAGGTGTCAGTTAATGCAGGAAAGCGTAGTCGACTTCACCCAACTGCTCCATCACCCCACTCTCAAATCAAGCGCCCCAGAAGAGGAGAGGTTAATTACCTACCCAACTATCCTGCTGGTGAAAGCAAGGACAGCTTGGAAGCTCAAAGAGATGAACTCTCTAGAGAGTTTCAGAAAGTTCCTGCCGAAAGAGATGGGCCACTCATGTACCTGCTGATGGACCGAACATTTGCGTTGAGACGTGAGGAAATTGTCAGCTGTCCAAGGCCTGTAGCAGAGCTGAGACAACGATGGCCTGCCCTCTTTCATGAAGCCCATGTAAGTTAAAATCTGATAGATAATTACAGGATAGATTCTTATAACAGTTAAACAGGCATTTCCAAAGTTATTTATGTATTTGTTTTGTCTTTGTCTTTTTCTTTTCACAGCTTTACAAAGAGGTCCACCGCATCACAAATCAAAACCTCCCTTCCAACTTCTTCGCAGCACTGGACAAGTACACTCCGCACCTCCTGAGTCTTTACCAACAGAAGCAGACAGGAACCTTGGGGAAGAAAATGGCTATTCTTCTGTCTGATTACAGTCGACAGGTAAGAGTCATGAATGCAGAGAAGTAGAGGTATAAGATACTGTCGTGGATGTAATTATAACTAGTGTACTAGTGTACTACTTCTACCTTTTACAGCTCTGCATGAATGTGTGGTCTGGGAAGATTGTCAGATAAGTGAACAGGGATGGGTTGTTAAATATCTGAAGAGCCTCATTCTATCCAGGTAGTGTTATCCAAAGAGTTAATCGGGTAGTATTGACCAAGGACCCACATATTCAAGTGTGAGGAGTCATTAAAGGAACAGTCCACTGTACCGCTATAATGAAATGTGTTGTTCTCTGAATTGAGACAAGCTGAATCTGTACCTCTCTTTGTGCATACTCTCAGTCAGTCAGATGCGCTCTTCCTCCTGTTAGTATGTAACTGTGAGTGCTACTATGCCTAACTGGTCATAGAAGCATATGTAAACAAAGACAAGGTGAAAGAGTTTGGTGTCATCTAGCTTCAGCCCCCAAAAATACCAGCAGCCATGCTGAGCATATTCTAACAGGAGTAGCAGCGTGTCTGATTGACTGGGAGTACAAACAAGGCTCAGATGTACGGATATCACATTTCATTTTGGAAGTATGCTGGACTGTTCTTTTAGCCCCATAATACACGCCATGCCATCAGTGGTACGCTGTAATAGTCATTGAAAAGTTGACTACCATACTACTACACTACTATGGCACTACGACTTGGTCATTGCCATTCTGGTAACAGCAAATTTATAATGCCTTGTCTTAACGGATTAAAGGTGCACTCTGTAGGATTGTGTCCAGAGTAGGTATGCTGCTAATTGAAACTGCACTGCCTATTGCTAAGTTTGAGCTTATGAACTAATATTTACTAGTATGACCGAAGAACAGTACGTTTTGCAGCTAAAACTGTGTATCTCTGGTAATTCAAAATGGCGGACATGGCGAAGATCCCACTTCTCGTGTATGAAAAGTGCCATTTTCCCAGTCATAATGAATACATATAATTTGATGGTGGTGGTGGTAAGTATTTTTGGAAAAGGTAAAAATTGTGAATGAGCAGCATGAGTTCTGAAAACTACTAAAGGTTCTGGACACTACTAAAAATATTACACAGTGCACTTTTAAGATCACACCTCCATGACCGGTGACTGCTTCGACTACTGATACAGTAATATACAGTAGTTCATATCAAGGTGAGCAAGGCCAGCCTAATGTTAATGTGTTGCAGTTGGCATCCCTCACAATGGAGGGCCCCCGTCACTGTGGTAATGACTGGGTTATTCAGTAGAATAATACTGCTGTTCACATTACGTGGATAAAAACACAATTTTGATTTGAGATGTTGTTCATGTAGTTGTAGAACCTTTCAAAGCTCTCCGTGTCATAACACTCAACAGAGTAAGGACGTCCAGGCAACCAGAACTGCAGTCCTGTTTGGTTTGGCCCTATATCTCAACGAAGATCCGTCTGAGGTTTTCAAGAGCTGCAAGGTATGCCGTTCAATTGTTAATAGCCCTTTCAGACCTCAAAAATTGTCTGTTGTGCTTACAAACATCCTGCAGTTTCTATAACTGTACACGTGCAAGCACACATACATACATACACACACACGTTACCGTAAGGCAATGTTTATCACCCACTGAAGTCGCTGATGTTGGAACAAGGTGAACATGCCCAGACACGCCATGGTAATGGGCTGTAACCATAGGCCCTAAGTGTGGTTATCGGGTCCTCATACCCACCTTATGGAGTCTCTTCCTGATCACTTGAACGATTGCTTGAAAAGGCTCCTTTTGTGGGGTTCTGGCAGTGTTCTTTCTGTGCCATCTGGTACAAAGAAGGAGATGGCAATCCTGTTGCTCCCCTCCTCCCCCAAAACAAAAAAGTCTCCTGGTGTACTGGTGTCTGGGTATCACCTGCAAGCTCTGAGCTGGAAGACATGGCAAACCTTTTTGCTACACCTCACATTGGTGTGACCTGACCTGAGCCAGATATACTGTACATGTCTTGATGCTTCCAGGGGTGTGACACTGTCAAAATGCAAATGTGACCACAACAGCCATTTCAGTTTGCACAACAATAGGCAACATGGATTCATAATCAGTGCTACTTCCTATTAGATGGGCTGATTTTCACATTCAGAAGTATGATTAACTTGGCATAGCAATTCTACTATAGTGTTAATTTTTTGAGCTGTGTAATTACACACATGGTATTATACTTTTGTGGTGTAGTATTGTAGTTTTTCTGCACATTCTTAAACAAATAATCGTTCATTTATGCTGCACTGTACATTGCAATAACTTTTGCATTCTTCTACATTGTTTTCCTTCATTGTTAGGAAGCTGACTTCGAGGAATGCCAAACCGGAGCAGTCACACTCCTTGCACTTACAGAAGAGAATGCATCTGCAGTACCATTCAACCCGCAGCACGTTACAGTCATTCTAGAGAACCAGGTGGTTGTTTCACACAAATACTGGGCAGAGGCACTCGCTCTTTTGTTTGGCTTGATGTATGCCTTGCACCTGGAGTACCTTCTAAAACTGAAGTGTTTCTTTGAATTTATTCAGATTGTTCTCCTGAACCTTGATGAAGGCGACAGATTAGGCCAAAATTGCAGTCACTCAAGAATGAGTTAGAACTTCGTATTTGAACAGGTCAAACAAAAGAACGATTGCCTCTTTAGGTCAAAACGGGCTGCCGATTGGTTGTCATTGTTACTGCAGAGGTGTTATTTGAGATTTGTTCATTTTGTTAACCAATCACTGCCAGAAAGACAGCACTTTTGTTAAACACAACTCTTTGATAATGTAGCCATAGCACGTTGAATTCTTTAGGAACTGGCAATGTTCAAAATTTTAGGAAGAAGAGTTTAGGCCAAGATTTTCTGTAATGCTACATCCATTATGTCTTATTGAAGACATGTTAAAGATTTTTTTTTCCTTTACCTGACACCATGGGCGTAAAAATGCGTATGGATGCTATGGACGTGTCCATACCAATATTTTGATGTGTTTAAAATGTCCACCATACCGATTTTGAATGGGGCATTGCACGGCATTCGGGACACAAAAGGTTAAATTTCCCCTCCTTAGTTCCGCCTCTCAAAGACGGCGTGTCATTGGTGGGGACAGCCTTGCTATCTGTGATTGGCTCCCCTTCCTGTATCCATCATCATGACTGGGTTGTCGTTGGTAAGTTGGTAGGCTACGCGGTGAAAATAAAAAATAACAGCGTAATAACAGCGTCTACTGTCGCTGGCTCGGGGAATCATGTCTGACTCGGGCAGGAAAAGAAAAACGGCGGACATTAGACATTATTTCACCCAGTCAATGGTTAGTTACTCACACAAAATAGTCTTGTAAAAACCTGTTCAGACCGCGACGCATTTTCTCTTCCAAGCGCTCGATTTCATTGTTTTTCCAGTAGCACAGCATAAACCTCAACATGCAGTAGCCTAATAACTTCCGTGCTTCCCATTCCCATGCTTGTCGTTTTGGAGGGGGGGTGCGTTGCAGTCTGACACGGATTCTACTGAAACAGATTAATCATGCTAAAAGTCTCTTAGAGCGGAGTGAAATAAGAACAGAAAATCTTTACATAATTTTTTGAATCCGCTCATCTTTAGCCCAATTCGGACGAGAGAACAGAACGTGAGAGGGGTAGATCTTCACGCACGCACTGTTGTGAGTTGTGACAGTTGTCACGTGACCGCCATCTCCACAATGCATGTTGATGCATCTGAATGCATTTTTACCCCACGTCTCCCCATAAAACTAGTCCCGACCTAATAGGGCTTTGGATGGAATGGTTAGATGAGTAATAATATAGAAGGACAATGTATTATTAATGCAATAAACAGCCAGCCAGCCAGCATAAAATGTATTATTATTATTATTATTATGCAACAAGAGACAAAAATAGGTAGTGTTTCTTGATCATAAATTTTGTTTACAGCCACAACACAGCAGCTCTGCAGATCAGTCTCCATCAGGCAGACAGGTATATTTCATGTGGAAATTAAGCAACACACCGTATTGCTGATTGATGAGGCTGTATTTTGAGTAGGTTGGGTCATGACATAGGTAGGCATGGGAGGCAAATTATGTCCCCACCAATGTCAACACCATTATTACGCCCTTGCCTGACACGTTTCAACGGTATAACTTTCGACTTCATCAGAGAGTCATGGATCTGGATGTGTGACATGCTTTTCAATCAGCTGATGTTATGGTGACATGCTCTCCCACCCCTGGAGACCACTCTTGCACTCTTGTTGGCCCTCAAACTTTTTTGGCCCTTTGTTCATTCGTCTTGTTTTGCTGTTGGCAAAGTTCTATGCTTTTATTAGGAAAATACAGCTAATCTGAAACATTTAATGTTATGAAAAATGGCATGTATTCATCAGATTCAAGCTGTGCTCTGTCGTGTGTTTTTGGCTCGCGGCCCTCTCCCTATATTCAACTTGGGCCCACCATTTTGAAAAAATTTTGACAGACTGTGCGAATCTTTTTTTTTATTTCTATTTTTACAAAGAAAAACACTACCGAGGTAGATTTTGCATCTTTCCATTTTTTTGTTTTGTATTCCACATTCATGAAAGGTTTGTTTCGTTTGTTAAGTCATGTCTCATGAAACGGTCATGAATGCTTTGTGAAGTTTGACATCTGCCTTGAAATGTTTTATGAAGTGAATATGTTATGAACTGATGTGTTAAGAGTTGCCAGTCTTCATTATTGGTAAAACCTTAATAATACATTTGCAGTTGTCGTAAACTACACCTGAAGTATTTATGATATTTCATGAAGCATGACTCAACATTCATTTTTAGGAATGTTGGACTGAACAACGGAAACTAATCAAAATAAAAATGTCAAAGCAGCATTGCAATATGCTGATGCTGTATTGTTTTGAATGCTGTATTTTTTCAGTCATTTGAATGCTGTATTTTTTAGTCATTACAAACACAAATGTGTGTAACAGACGTACAAAGAATGTGTTTTTATGGAAATTCAATAAAACATTTTAATTGATCAAAGTGTTTCCTGTCAAGTTTTCATACCTAAAATAGTTCAAGGCAACATGTTTCCTCAAATAGCTTGAGTAGTTAACATCTGAACGTCTGAGTGGTAATAACTTCAATTGTACAAGTTGGCCTGAGTGGTAATAACTTCAATTGTACAAGTTGGCCTGAGTGGTAATAACTTCAATTGTACAAGTTGGCCTGAGTGGTAATAACTTCAATTGTACAAGTTGGCATAAACTATTCAAGTCAAGTCAACGTTAAGCAAAATACACAAGTGGTCTCTACTGTTTAAAGTGTGGTTTTCAAATGATTTGAGTTTAATCTAACTTAATTTAAATAAGTTATCAAACTTAAATAACTCATGGCAACACGTTTCCTTGTATTATTTGAGTTATACTTACTTCCCAGGTTTTACAGTGTAGAGATGACACGAACTGAGCTGTATTGAATCAGTGCCAACTGCCAAGTGTGTCCGCTTTTAATTCCATGAATTCAGTTTACGAAAGAGCCTTTCAGTTTTAAGTGACATTGTCCTTTAGAGAAAAGATATTGTGCAGATCTTTTTTTAAAATTCCATTTCCTTATTGATAGATATAGAGTAGGCTTACTAAACATCCGGTGTAAGGTTCCGGAAATAGTTTATTTTGCTTTTTTTTAGTGCATTCAAGAGTCGTTATGGTCGAACTAAATTCATATTGTACGCAATTATTTTATAGTTGCAAGCTTTGCGAACATTATGTTTGAACATCTGAATGGTTATGTGAATGGTTATGAGAAGTCATTAAAACAAATACAGACGATGCAAAACGTTTTGAAAAATTGGTTAAAAATGGCCAATTACCATTTTAAAACGAAACAGTATATAAATCTAAAAACATTCAAGTTCTTTCCCTATATGAATTTTACTGAGACCGGGGTGCGAGTAATCTTCGATAGGCCTATACAGTGGGTTGACTGGTTCCGCAATTTGACTGATTCCGCAATTTGCAGATATCAAAATTTTTTTTGCGGGAAAACGACTTCGCTGTCAGCCTTGAGTTTGACACCGCTAGAATGGTAAATTATTGTGTATTTAACTTTTAACTATCGTTTCGAGATATTCGGCTTTATAGAGAAATAAATGCCTGATAACTGTTGCTTGCCGTTGCAGCAGTAGGCTACCAAATCAACGCTTGTGATAAGGCGCACAGTGCAGTGTGTGGCCATTAAACACGTGTATTCCTGGGATTCATCACGTAATTAGTGTCATTATGATCGGAAATTATTGTATAATTGACCTTATAAATCCCAATTTCGTACTATTGATACTTTTTCATCAACACCCATTGGAGTGACTGCTTGTCATTTGACTAGTTCCGCCAACGCCATTTTGTAGGTTTTCAAACTTGTTTATTCTTGTTTATTTTTTTCTGAAATAATTTTATGAAAGTTTATTGTAGTCAGTGTGAAATAAAACATTTTTCCTCCCACCATAACTGTATTTCTGTGGCTCAACGGGCTGATCATAACTCATGTCCTGTGTTATTCTGAATTTGTAGTCTCATCCTGAACATTTTAACGTATACTTGGCATTTACTAGACCTACTTGAATTGGAAAGAGTAGAAAGAATCATCCGTAGTCGCTGATAGCAGTTGAATAGCCTATTGATGGATGTACAAATCATCGTGAACTGAGGCCAGTGCACGTGGATTCCAGCTGACACAATGTCGACACACGGAACTGTTAGCCATAAATTTGACCAATTATTGTGATATCCCCTATAGAGTAATGCTGGCTAAAATAGGTGGAAAATATATTTGTTTGTTTCGTTGTGGCCAGGGGCACGCAATATTGCCAGTAAACAAAGAATATCATAAGTTCGGCCTGACAAACATAGTGTTAGCCAGCCACCCGTCCACAGGACGGGAGCAGTTAGCGTGTGGCTATTGGACGGGCTAGGGTAAATTAGGAAGGGCAATCATATTTAATGGACTAAAAATGCTATAAGAAGTACGTGCGGATGTTTGCAGAAATATAAGGCTTCGTCAGGGCAAATTTTGAAGTCGGAGAAATGTAGACGAGCGCATGCGGTTGACGGACTGGTTGTGTACCGGTACACGAAAGTCGCCGAAACATAGCTTGGGTATTTCTGTTCGGTTCTAGTCTCGGTTTTCATGGGATCTTAAGCGCCAAATAAGAAGATGGACTGACTTGTTACCACACTAAAGCTATGGGAAACGAAATGAGCCGTTGTCTGGGGAAATAACAGATTTTTTTCAATCGAGAAGCGGCACTCCTGCACAGCCACAGGCAACAACAACACCACATCCAATAGAGGTTGACACGGACGACTCTGGGTCCGAAAGTGACAGCGAATCTGTGCAACCAGGCACTTCTACTCAGCTGCAAACGGGAAGGGAAGAACCACCCACAAAGAAAGCAAGAGTAAGGACATTTTCACGAGGATGGCTGAAAACCTACCCCTGGATGAGATACGATGAAGTTGATAACACAATGAACTGTGTCGTTTGTAAAGACGCTGGTCGTAGTGGAATATGGACAACAGGAACGCGAAATTTTAGGTGAGTTTTGCATAAAGTTTTGGGTAAACTGTGAGATCAACAGAGCTGAAACGAATGGCTTTTTTTTTTTGTATGTTTAACAGGGGCCTTACTTCTTGTGCTTGTTATTTGTTATAGTCAGCGGACTGTCGTACCTTACACTATACAGCCGCCTCCACTGCAATTTCATCAGTTAAACTTATAATGTCCTAGTCTCAAATATTGTTACCACGGTGTTTATTTTATAATGGCACCGTAAAGACACAATGGTCAAGCATTTAATTTAGCAAAGAAAACGTGTGTGTTAACAGCTTGAAAATAATTTTGAACATGTACGTTAGGAATCCAAAAAGGTTCATACTGTCTGTAGTAACTAATTTACGTTGACGTTCTTATTTTTCAAACAGAAAAGGTTCTGTCCCACCTTGATATGTTTCGAGGGGATACTCTCGTCTTCTTCAGAAGAGTCACTGATGTTACGAGTGACGCAACTTATCAGCTGATGTTAGCAACGCCTCGTGCTGTCCGGCTGCTCCTCCAAGATGGTACTCCAGGTGTGGGAAAGCGTGTATGCCCCCTCGTCCCGGTTCATGGTCCTGTGGGCCCGCTTCCTGATTTCAATTGCCTCCATGATCCAGCGTTCATGTCGATTGTTCAGAGTGCGAATGACTTTGGCCTTGTCCCAGTCCATAATATGATTTTCCCGCTTGCAATGGTCTGTGATTGCTGATTTAAGGTTTGTCTGTAGTGCTTGTTCCTTAACTGAGCGTGTCTGTCTTACTATTGTCTCTTTCTCGCATTCTTTTTGGTGTTCTTTTTTACGTGTATGAAAAGGTCTACCTGTTTCCCCAATGTATTTTTTATGCCAAGACCGGCATGGGATTTCGTATATGACGTCACATTTGTTACAGTTGTCAATTTAGTCTTTCGGGTGTACCAGTAGTTGTCGTAATTTTATGTATGATTTTACCGATGTGTTGATGTGGAATTTTCTCATGGCCTGTTGAATCCGCTCTGTGACGCCTCTTATGTATGGTAACGTAACGACTCCTTTGGTTTCGGTATCATTTTAACGTTTTTTTCTGCATGCCCCAGGGTTTTGCTTCTGCTGTACCTGTAGTTTGCCTGGGTTTATGGCCCATAGTGGGTACTGGCATTTCTTCAGTGCGTTAGTTATATGTTCCTCTTCCTTTTTCTTGTCTGTGTCTTCTTTGATGATGGATGCACAATCAAACAGTGTTCTTACCATGGAAAGTTTGTGATTTATGGGGTGTTCAGATGACCAAAGCAGGTATTGATCAGTATGGGTGGGCTGCCTGTATATTTTAATTTTAAGGTCTCCTTCATTAGTGTGATGTATATTTATGTCCAGAAACGCTATGGTTTTGTCAGTCTCTTCTTCTTGTGTGAATTGTATTTTCCCAGTGCGGTCCATACTGCTTAAATGATCTGAGAGTTGTTGCGTATGTCCTGATTTTATTTTTTCTAAGATGTTGTCCACGTATCTTTTCCAGAGCGTGGGACGATTACTTTCAAGTGCTGATGCGATGGCCCTCGTTTCTAGGCCCTCCATGAAAAAACCACACATGATGGCAGACAGCGGGTCACCCATGGGGAATCCTTCTTTTTGTCTAAATATTGTGTTGCTGAATTTGAAATAGGTGGATGTGGCGACGAACCTAAGCAGTTCTGATATGTCGTGTACCGAGAGATCTGTGCGCTTTTTTAGTAATCTGTCCGTCTCCAATCTTTTTTCCACTGTTTAAAGTGGTGTCTACAGGCGTGCGAGTGAATAAAGAAACCACGTCATGCGATATGAAGATTTCGTCTGCCTCTACTTTGGTGTCTTTGAGTTCTTTGTCTAACTGTTTTGAGTTTTTGCAATGCTTGTTAGTTTGTCCCAAAAGGGGTTGTAATATTTCTGCGAGGTATTTGGATAGGTTGTACGTTACTGATCCTATGCTGTCTACTATGGGTCGCAGCGGAGCTCCCTGCTTGTGGATTTTTGGTGTACTGAGTAATCTGTCCGTCTCCAATCTGTTTTCCACTATGTTTAAAGTGGTGTCTACAGGCGTGCGAGTGAATAAAGAAACCACGTCATGCGATATGAAGATTTCGTCTGCCTCTACTTTGGTGTCTTTGAGTTCTTTGGCTAACTGTTTTGAGTTTTTGCAATGCTTGTTAGTTTGTCCCAAAAGGGGTTGTAATATTTCTGCGAGGTATTTGGATAGGTTGTGCGTTACTGATCCTATGCTGTCTACTATGGGTCGCAGCGGAGCTCCCTGCTTGTGGATTTTTGGTGTACTGTATATTCAGGGGGTTACACTTGCTGTGTGATGAATGTCAACTACTGGTACACCTGAAAGACCAAATTGACAACTGTAACAAATGTGACGTCATATACGAAATCCCATGCCGGTCTTGCCATAAAACATACATTGGGGAAACAGGTAGACCTTTTCATACACGTAAAAAAGAACACCAAAAATAATGCGAGAAAGAGACAATAGTAAGACAGACACGCTCAGTTAAGGAACAAGCACTACAGACAAACCTTAAATCAGCAATCACAGACCATTGCAAGTGGGAAAATCATATTATGGACTGGGACAATGCCAAAGTCATCCGCACTCAGAACAATCGACATGAACGCTGGATCATGGAGGCAATTGAAATCAGGAAGCGGGCCCACAGGACCATGAACCGGGACGAGGGGGCATACACGCTTTCCCAAACCTGGAGTACCATCTTGGAGGAGCGGCCGGACAGCACGAGGCAAAATTTGACAGGGCGGCCACGCCTCATTAACATCAGCTGATAAGACGCGTTACTCGTAACATCAGTGACTCTTCTGAAGAAGAGGAGAGTATCCCGTCGAAACATGTCAAGGTAGGATAAAACTAAGAAAAAATAAGATAAAAATAAGAACGTCAACGTAAATGTACGTTAGTATGTATACATTCCATCTTTTAGATTTTTCACATTCATTCATTTTGTTATTCTTTTTTATTTGAATCAAATCAGAGAAATACATTAGTAATGATTTATGCCATAATATATCAAATTTTGTCCCATGCCTTAAATGGTGATACATGTTTTCAAGAGTGCCATTGAGAAGATTTTTTTTTACAGTTTATCTTTATTATAGTTCTATATATTTGTAAGTATTATGACTGATGTTTCTAAGTGATAAGTGTTTTATTAATGAATATATATATATAATGTGTATATCCTACATGTATATGCAGATAACATCATTAGTCTGTCACACTCAGTAAGTAATTTAAGGAACTACATTCCTATCATGTTTTTTTATGTCTACCAAATTCAAAATCTTGTTGTCATGAAAGTGATTAGTGGTCAGTAGTTTAGAATAAGAATGCTCCGCCATGTTTGCTGATTGAACAGCCCTTGTTGAACACTATGAACAGTTGCGTATACATTTTGGTTCAGCATTTATGATATAAATCTATGATGTGATCTTCACAACTACCTCTTCAAAGTGGATAATTATTGTTTAATATAAATCAGTTTTAGGGCTTCTGCTATTTGATGTGGCCAGATGTCGGAGTATCTGGATATGATATTTTGTTTAACTGCTTGGAATGAATATCCAGGTCCCTCCACCAATGCCAGTCATGGTCATATTTCTAATAAATGTGCTGATCTTACTCCTGTGTGTTTGGGTGTCTTAAAACAGTCGACAATAAATTTCATAATACATAGCCTACAATATTTGGCGGCACCCCCGGCTGATACGAATCGCCTCGCTGCGCTCCGCAAGGTTGGACACCCTACCATTCAATTCTGGCTAACACTATGCTGACAAAGGGCGCTGTTTGCGAAACTGGAAATTATTTGCGGGCCCAATCAAAGGACGTGCCACTGAAAAATGACTGTGCAAGACTTTATTCCTAATGACTGAAGAAAACAAACTGATCCACAAAAAGCGTGAGTAATTTCCGCAAATTCATGAACAGATAACTTTCCGCCAGCGAATTCTGTATCGATACCAGACAGTTCAAACAAATTCCATTTGCGGAACCGGTCAACGTGCTGTAGGAATGAATAGGCTATACTAAATGTCAGGTTTTTAACAGGAAAAATAATCTATTTCGGCACTTGAGTGTAAAATAGGCTAATAGTACATAGAAGCATGTATTATCTCCGACCATATAATATTGCAGAAATGATACCTGACAAATAAAATCCTCACCAAAAATAGCATGATATGTAATAATTCAATTGCGTATTATACCGTACTAAAGTTTAAATAGTAGCACAGGTTGAGCAAACTATCGTCAAATATAAAAAGGTTTGCAAAACTGATTACCGGCAAAATCACCCCCGCCAAAGCAAATTAATATTTTATGTAGGCTTACATTGCTTTTGCAATCATATATGGAAATAAATCGCCAACAAGCTGTGCCATTATGTACATGTGCGGACTACTGTCAAAACGACCGTCCCAACAGCCCTCGTGGCTCAGTTATAATCGCCAAGCTACCATGTGCGTGGTAGGCGGCGGGAGGTCTTCTTTCGTCTTCATGCGCGTCAATATGTCAGTCCTACTGCACAGCTGACGACGAGATTTCCCGGTCCTACTGAGAGTTTAACGTCCCCGTACTGGCGGATTAACGACTTTTTCTTTGGTTTTAGGCCTGGGACGATAATCAATAAATCAATTAATCGCACGATATATAAAAATGAAGTCGGTAACTTTTCCGGCCTCGATAAATCCCTATGTGCATGCGTGTATTTGTTTTCCTTATAGACTATAACGGGTTTTCGTCTCTCGCCTCCAAACACGCTGGATGACAAGAGGGTTCACTCTGTTCATTGGTCTCAGCACCTTGGCGCATTTGTGGCTTAGCGGAATGAAATGAAAGGAGTGAACCATCTTGTCAGTCATTCAGGATCTTTGTACCTGTGGGAGGAGGCGGAGCCGCAAGCACACACACACAGACCGCAGCAAGTGAAGAGCATGGAAGATCTTATTGCAAAGCCAAATGCTACAGCACCGGTGTGGGAATATTTTGGCTTCAAGCTGAGTGAGCAAGGTGGGAACATCAACACAGACGAGCCAGTATGCCGACTTTGTTTAAAAATGGGAGCGACAAAAAAAGCCAACACGACGAACTTGCATGCCCACCTTAAACACAATCACCCGGTCGAGTTTTCTCAGCTGGGGAAAAAAACTGCACCCCGAGATGCAGAGCCATCGGCTCGACAGTCAACGCTTGCTGAAGCGTTTGGTCGACAAAGCAAGTACAGTCGGAGCAGCGTAAAATGGGGTGCGCTCACTGAAAGTGTAGATCGCTACATTGCCAAAGAAATGCTCCCATTTAGTACGGTTGAAAAGCCAGCATTTCGAGAAATGATAAAAACTTTTGACCGGCAATACGAATTGCCCTCCCGAAAATATATTTCACAAACGGCAATTCCCGAGATGTACAACGGGGTGAAAGATGTCATACTAAAAGAAATAAAAGACATCAAATTTTACTCCGCCACCACAGACATGTGGTCCAGTTCAAACATGACCCCCTACATGAGCCTGACCATACACTACATCACAGACGACTGGACCCTCAACTCGAAATGTTTAGAGACCAGATATGTCCCTGACAATCATACTGCTGCCACCCTGGAGGAAAACCTGCAGGCAGCGTTAGCAGACTGGGGACTAGATGAGAATAAACTCGCCTGCATCACGACGGACAATGGTCCAAACATTGTAGCTGCAATAAGAAATCTTGGCTGGCCATGGCTTAATTGCTTTGGCCACAATCTCCACCTGGCTGTGTCCCATGGTCTGGACAATGAGAAAGATCGGACAGCTCGTGCCATAGGACTCTGCAGAGGATTGGTGAACATATACTCAGCAACAAAAGTTTCTGTGACACCAATATTGTTAATTATTTTTCATAACGCAATTATGAAATTGTCATACATGGTGATATCAGACTGAAACAGTACACGTAAACACAACATTGAAATGGAAATCATGAAAATGTGAGAAAATGACTTTGCACGTGAAAATGTGCGTAAATCATGCTTGTGGATGGCAATAAAAGAGGAGAATTTTTGGAATGTTCACATTGTGCCTGATGAACGACGGAAGCATCACTTATCGAAAACACAGCCATTTCGGATCAGGAACTCTACCCTCTAAATGCCAAGACTGTCTGAAAATGATCGGTGGAGGGCCATTGGGATGATTGAATCCGGAACCTCGCAGAGGGAAGTTGCTCATCGCCTGAATGTCCACCGAAACACCATTTGGAACTTATGGCAGCGTCATCAGCAGACAAGACATGTCAGAGACCGTCCTCGCAGCGGCCGTCCAAAAAAAAAAAAGAGGGACCTCAGGAAGGCACAGAATGAGGCCAGTCTCCCCCAACATAGTCTAGTGCTGGTGAGTGGTGGTGTTTATGTCATTGATTCTCTCTCTCTCTCTCTCTCTCTCTCTCTCTCTCTCTCTCTCTCTCCATGTATAGTGCAGAGTACATAGTGTTGCATTTTAATAAAATGTACAAATTATTAATGATAAATAATGGAGATGTAAAAGTAGTTGAAGACTGTTGATATAGACAAACTAATGAAAAATTACAAATATTATATTTCCCACAGGATGTCGCCACACGATGGGGCACTAAGCAGAAGATGGTAGAGAGGGTGCTGGAGCAGCTCCCAGCCATTAGACGTGTCCTGGTTCAGGACAGAAAGCATGGCCACCTCAACCCAACCTGGCAGGATGTTTCTGTGTTGGAATCCATCAACGCAGCAATGAAGCCACTGGCCGACTTCACAGACATCCTCTCAGGGGAAAAATACGTCACAGTGTCCTCAGTTAAGCCTGTACTGGAACTGCTTAAAGGAGACCTTCTCTCTCCAGGGCCCAATGACATTGCACTGACAGTCAATGTTAAACAAAACATGTGCAGGGTACTGACTGAAAAATATAACTTACCTACTATCCAAGTCCTCCTGAGAAAGGCCACTGTCTTGGATCCAAGATACCGTGGCACCATGGAGGAGGCAGAGGCATTGGATGATGTCAAACATCAGCTTGTGCAAGAGCTGCTGGACTTAAAAGAGCCAGAAGCAAGTGGAGAAGGTACCAGTGGTGAGAGCTGCAGCACAGCTGCTGCTGGAGGAAATTAGGATGAACCTCCTGCACACACTAAGAAGAAGAAGCTGAGTGACCTTCTTCAAAACAGACGAGCTCACCTCACAGGTCAGTCCCAGGCTGCAGTTCCAAAAAGAGTGCAGGCTGATGCAGAACTGACCAAGTTCTTCCAGGAAGATACACTTGATGCATCCTCTGATCCCTTAATATGGTGGCGTGACAATCAAAGAAGATACCCTCTGATGGCCAAGTTGGCACAAAAATACATGTGCATATGTGCAACAAGCACCAGCTCAGAGAGAATGTTTAGCACAGCTGGCAACATCGCTACTCCAGAGAGATCCTGCCTTAAGCCACACAAGGTCAACATGTTGGTGTTCCTTGCTCGGAATCTGCCAAACTAAAGTAGCTACAGATTTGCATATTGTCTGTTAAGACATCTAAATATGGAAGTGTTTATGTTGTTACCTCTACCTCTTTTAACTGGATTTGCAGTGTTGTTAAGGTAAGGAAAGGAAGGAAGGATAAGGAATGCACAAGTTACAACTCTGTTATTATTATTATTATTTATTATCATTATTGAAGTGCAGGTTTGTTTGTTGAGACTGGATAGGCCATCTTATTTATTGTTTTGGAGAGACGGGGTCTATTTTTTTGTTTTTGGTGCAATTTTTGCTAACAGAGACTGAGAGTCCTTTTTTTTATTTTATTTTTATAGTTTTTTGTTTCTTTTATTTATTGAGGATATTTAAAAGTTCTGGTTTTGGACATTCCAATGTGAAATAAAGGTTTAATTGTTGCATTTGAAAGGGTGTACTTGCATTATTATGATATATCAACATTACATAAGTGGTTATTTTGGTCTCGATAATGTCGACAATAATATCGTTTATCGTCAATTATTTGTGGGACAATATATCGTCCAGCAAAATTTGTTATCGTCCCAGGCCTATTTGGTTTTAACGGCGGCTGTACTGTAAAAGCTTGTGGGAGCAGGAATTAGGGTTGGACGTGACTGAAGACCAGTGGGAGAATTTTTTGAAACTGACCCATTCTTCGTCTGTATGTGCTAGACACGGTTTACTACAGTGGAAAGTACTTCATAGAGCCCAATTCACCAACGCTAAACTTGCAAAGATATATCCCAACCACAGTGCTGCCTGTAATCGCTGTAAACAGTCCCCCTCTGACCACTCATATATGCTCTGGTCGTGCCCGAGGATAGATGACTTTTGGTTCAACGTATTTCAAACTTTTAAGCGGGCCCTCAACATCGATTTAGAGCTTAACCCTCTTACTGCCCTGTTTGGTCTCCCTCCAACTAAAAACCTGTCTACTGCTGCGCGGCGTGTCATTGCCTTTACCACCTTGCTGGCCAGACGTGCCATCCTCCTCAAATGGAAGCAGGTCTCTCCTCTGACTCATAACAGCTGGATACGTGAGATTTTACGGTCACTACAGTTAGAGAAGTTAAGGTTCTCACGGTCGGGATTGCTGACATCGTTTCATGAAACTTGGGACCCCCTGTTGACCTATGTTAGCAGTGACCTTGTGGTTGTCCCGGACGATGCTGACAGCACCTAGATAGAGATTAAGAAACCCCCCCCTATTTATTTATTAGTTTACTTTTCATGTGTCATAATAAATTGTCAGTTTTTTTTTTTGTTCCTCATTGTTATTTTGTATGTATTATGTTATTTTATCTTGTGTGTCATGTTTGTTGTGGCCGCAACTGCCTTGGGTTTTTGGGAGGGGTGTTAGGGCCTATTTTGTGGTTTTGTCACTCAAAAGCAGACACTTGGGCATAATTATAAATAGGGATCGACCGATATGGATTTTTTAGGGCTGATGCCGATACCGATTTTTTTCTCATCACCCTTAGCCGATGACCGATTATGGACTGCCGATTTTCTTGGGCCGATATTTGTGGCCGATACCGCTTTTGCTCCCTCAATTTACATCAAAAAAGCACACAATGATAAATATCACGGGTCTCAAGTAAGACAAACATTTATTGAAAAGTTTCAACCAGCCATCGATGTTATGGCTGCCCCTCCCCAGTGAGATGCGCAACCCCCCCCCCAAACACAGACACACACACACACACACATCAGCTGAGCAGACGCTGACTGGAAAACTCCACTACCGCTGGATTGATAACAACAGCAAACGGCTCTAAATATGTTTTCACAAAACACTGACACAAATTAGTACTACATGTAAAACATTTCCCTCATCATTTAAGTTCTTCTAGTGCACGCTAAAGACCTCTCCGATAGCAGACATGGCTGCGCCACTCCGCTCTGAGGGAGAGTGCACACAGCAGGGCTCAAAATTAACTTTTTTGCTTAGTAGTGCTGTGCTCCTAAGTTAAAAAAAGTTATGAGCGTGAGCAAAAATATAGGAGCGCACACACTGAAATCAAAGAAGCACCAATATATATATTTTTTAATGTTTAAAAAAACTACAATATAACACTCCACATTAACAATACAACTGTCTCCAACAAATGACAGTTATTAAACAATATGAGTCTTGAGTTCGTTGATTAAAACAAAGGTTTCCACTACATTGGCTTTATCCCATATCCTGAGGCCAGGATTTAAAATTGAGTCTCCTTGCTTTCTGCCCTTTTATCCATCTCCTCACTGCCTGTGAGGCATCAAATATGTCCAGAGGACCCTCCACACTGATCCCAATCAAATCTTCAATTGTGTAAGGGTTAAATGCAGATTTGACGTAAAGTCCTTTTTTTCGCCTCAATATTGCATTATAAATCAGTCCACAGCGGTGACCTTGCTATTTGTTGGCTTACTATAAAATAAGCAGACTTTATAATGAGTTGGAATATTTTTTTAAGATATAGCAGCCTATGCCGCACGCCCAGAGGCATCTCTATGACTAAAGATTTGTGCGGCCCAGAGCTCCCCTTAATTCAGGGGTGGGCAATCACAGTCCTGGAGGGCCGGTGTGTATGCAGGTTTTTATTCCTATCAATTACCCTGACTAATTGAGTTAATTGATTGCATGCACAAATATAGATTTTCGCAATGATTCGATCAAAGGAAAATGTTTTATGAAGGGAGACACGACTAGTCTGTGTAGTTTCATGATAATTTAAAGAAATGCGCGTGAAATGTCAGATTTCATAAATGGTTTGACTAATTGACTCAATGAACTAATTTAAGACGAGACGTTGGTGTGAAAACCAGGGACAGATACGGCCCTCGCTGCCCACCTCTGCCTTAATTACTAACCTTGACTTGCACCCAATCATTCGCATAATTGACAAACAAACCGTCCAGGATTTTCCTGGTTTTTTTTTCCCCCTGCGGTAACTTTTTCAAAAAGTGGCAATGAAAGTTGCAGTGTCTTGGCGATTTATTTTTTGTCCGCGAGAAATTTGCGTGGATTGATTGAATTTGCTTTAATAGTTGCAATCGCGACATGCAATTTCCTTGAAGGACTGAGCAAAAGATTCACTTCGAGAACACGCCGATACGGTACGGTACATTTCGATACGGCGACAATCATTAATCTGGAAGCGTAATTTCATGCATTTAAATCAGCGTTATTCAGAATTGCACACACACGTTTCAAATGGTCTTTTATTTTATTTAAACGAAACGATCATGAAGCGCCAGTTAAATCACTTTCTGTGTGGAAAAGGTAGCGCAGACGTTTAAGAGCAGTTTGTCATTCATAAAGCGTTGAACAATTTTTGAGTACCCTAAATAATTTTTTCTGATTTGAATTTATCCCATTATTTAGTCGTCAATAGATCTCATGGAGGGAGAAACCGTAACTTCGATTGCCAGAGGATTATTGTCAAAATTGGAAAACGTGTTAATAACGGAAAATATCAGTACAAGCCAGGAACAACCCTTGACGCAAAGGCATGGTCCGGGCTTCACCAATTATCACTTCCAGAGACGCCAGTGCACACGCCATTGTCTTCTAATTTCTGCATTTTCAGGGAAACGTTGCGTGTCCTTGCAAATATATAAACGTTTACTGGTCTAAAGACGCACTGTAAAAATTGGATGTTGATGATTTTTGCAGATAGGATAGTGAAGATATTGAGCGAAGAAACCGAGAAGGAGATTTTAGGGCTGCGCAAACGCCGATTATATAAATATATATATATAAGATCTATGATATATAAACGCATATTTTGATTAGTTGCAACTATTAACAGAACACCGGGCCTACTCTTTTACGCATATGTATCGCAGTATTTTCAGTGTTTCGTGCTTTCTCCATGTTTGGAAGAACGTTCACGTTTAAACTCGGTAGATAACGCGCTGTTTAACAGCGAGATTCGGGCCATTATCTTTACAATGAACACAGTACACTTCACCTTCTTATAACCTCAGCCATTCAAAATTTCGATGCAACTCTTTGCGAAAATAATCAACTGATATCGCCGCCCATTCATGCGAATCACCGTCACGATTCTCAGTTTCAGCAACTTTTGATACGCACTCGACTTTTTTTTTAACCGTAAAGATACCAAAAAAAAGAAGTTTTCCATTGCTCTACGTTTCATTTTCCGTCCAAATCTTGTGCATAGCTACAATAGTAACTCTTATTCCCGCGAAATAGATTGATTTGGCTGCTGTCTATGGCAAGCCGTTTTAACATTTATTCCATATCCTTGATATCAGACGGCAGTACCCTCTACTAGTTCAGTCTTTGTCCGCACTAGTGGGCCTCTGGACCGAACTAGTAACACCAAATGTCTTACTAGTTAACTAGTGCGCTGCAAAATTACGTACATGTTAACTAGTCAAGCATAAAATTGCTCAACTAGTGAACTAGTGAATCACAATTATGTACACTAGTTAACTAGTGGGGACCAATTTGCTCACTAGTTAACTAGTGAAAACAAAATTGCTTACTAGTTAACTAGTAAAAACCTTTTAAAACCTTACTAGTTAACTAGTGCGGCTCTAAATGTTCACTAGTAAAACAAGATAGGGGCAAAGTGTCCACTAGTAACACTAGTGAGAGTCCTTCAAGTGTAACTAGTAAACTAGTGAGATCCAAACAGAGTCACTAGTCTACTAGTAAAGGCCAAAATATCCACTAGTCACACTAGTCAGTGTCTTTCTGACCTAACTAGTTCACTAGAGAGGCTAAAAATGATCACTAGTAGAACTAGGGAAATCAAAAATGCTTACTAGTTAACTAGTTTGGGTGTCTTTTGTCTTTACTAGTCAACTAGTGGGGCTCAAAATGCTTACTAGTAAAGTAGTAAAAGAATAATTGTTGACTAGTGTCACTAGTTGGACTAAATGTTAATGAGAAGGCGGGAAAAGAGGGTGTGCTGAGGCTTCCTATTGGCTTATAAGTTCAAAATAAGAAATAGCGACCAATCAGCAGTCAGGATTTTGACATTCTCCCGCCTGTTTCATTTGCATGTTGCTGACTAGTTAACATGTTGGCCTGGGAAATTGCAACTAGTTAACTAGTGGCTGCATGTAGCATCTTACATGTGAACTAGTCAAGGCATAAATGCTCACTAGTTAACTAGTTAGACTTTATTTGACCTTCATTCTATGCTACTGTGACTCAAAATATCTACTAGTTTACTAGTAAAGGCCAAAATTCCCACTAGTTGCACTAGTGAGGGTCCTTTTTTCTTTACTAGTTAACTTGTGCAGGCCAAAAAGACTCACTAGTTTACTAGTAAGGACCAGAGTGTCGACTAGTTGCACTAGTGAGGTTCTTTTTTACTTTACTAGTGAACTAGTGCAGGCTTAAATTTGTTACTAGTTAACTAGCTATGTCCAAAATGTCTACTAGTGAACTAGCTTCATGTTTGTGACCTTACTAGTAAACTAGTAACACAGACGTTTGTCTTACTAGTGAACTAGTTCGGTCCAAAATGAGTCACTAGTAAACTAGTGGGGCTAAAATTTTCCTCACTAGTTAACTAGTGGAAGGCATTTTGGCACACTAGTTGACATTTTAGTCTTACTAGTTTGACAAAACTCTGCACTAGTTGACATCAGTGCACAACTAGTTAACTAGTCATGCAGTAAAATTTCACTAGTTAACATGTATGGCAGTGGCAGCACCTCACTAGTTAACTAGTTGCGTGTACATGCCGACTAGTGCACAGTTTTGTCAAACTAGTTCGACAAAAACATCAACTAGTGCACCAAAATGCCATCCACTAGTTAACTAGTCAGAAAAATTTCAGCCCTACTAGTTCACTAGTGACTCATTTTGGACCGCACTAGTTCACTAGTAAGACAAAAGTCCGTGTTACTAGGTATCTAGTAAGGTCACAAACATGCAAACTAGTTAACTAGTGGGCATTCTGGCTCTTACTAGTTATCTAGTGGCTTTTTTGGCCTGCACTAGTTAACTAGTAAGGTTAAAAAACCTCACTAGTGCAACTAATCGACATTCTGACCCTTACTAGTAAACTAGTGACTCTTTCTGGCTTTCACTAGTTTAACTAGTAAAGTAAAAAGACCCTCACTAGTACAACTAGTGGACATTTCAGCCCTCACTAGTTAACATGTGAGCTCCATCATGCAGCCACTAGTGGCACTAGTACGACTGAAATTCCAACATTGTACAATTAGACTGCATGCAAATGAAACAGGCGGGACAATGATTTTCATTGGTCAGTGTACAAGCCATATGCTGTGGAGATTTAAAGTGCCAGCTCAGATTTGTAACGATATTGAGCTGCACTAATTTGAAGCGGCGTTTTCATTTGTTTTATTGTGTCCAAGTATTAATATGGAATAGCAATAAATTGACTGCATTTCTAAATTTAACCAAACATGTAATGACTTAATGCACACCTGAAAACCCAGAGGAATGTAACTGTTGTAAATTGTATGTGTCGAAAATGTGCAACTGAGCGGAATATATATTTTTTGCATTATTATTTGATAGATAGATACACTGCCCGGCCAAAAAAAAGTCACCGTTTGGAAATTAATGAACAAATTCTAGAATTGTATCATTATTGCGGTTACTAATATGTTTCAGCTGGCAATAATCATTTTCCACTGACCGATGAAGGGCATCGCTACTCATTTCTCAAAAAATCATGTCGGAAGACACATCCCTTGCTGGTGGAAAAGATGTTACCGTATTTCAGAACAGGGAACTTATTGGCCTGTATTTAGCAAAGAAACTCATGAATGCAAAAACAAGTATGAAGAATCATTTTCACAAACATATTTGCCACCACAAAGTCCTGATTTTAGACACAGTAAAAGTGTGCTCAAGAACGACCACCGCGTGGTTCAACCATTATGTGGAGAAGACAAGATCTCGGCCAAAAATTATGGCATGTATGATCGAAAATAAATGTTCTGGCATTGCATATAGTTGTCAAAACAATGACAAAATGAATTTGCACTGTAATCAAAGCTACAGGGGTTCCAGCTAAATATTTGAGTGTGCGACTTTTTTTTTGGCCGGGCAGTGTAGATAGATAGATAGATAGATAGCCTAGATAGATAGATCCAATTAATATCCGCAAAATCTTTTAAATATGCAACTGATCGTACTGGTGATTGTGCAGACCATTTTGTTTTATTCAGTCCATATTGTCCGTACGTATGACGAGCAGAAGCATAAAAGACGATTTGGAAGTGAACCAGCCACAAAGACTGCAGGGCGATTGCATGAAAAGGGCTCGATTGAAACATGCGTAATCTATCGCACCGATCATACCCATCTTCGAACTCAACGTTTCTTTTTAATTCCAGCAAGTGACATTATGTTCTTTATGCTGAATCTAAAACGGTTCCAGTGTTATTGTGTTAACTTGAACAGACAGAACCTCTGATTCCAATACAGCCACGCCTCGCGGCTTATTTTACCAGCTATGATTCTTGGCTGGTATTAAAAATCCATATTAATTGATTTGTAAATCCGTAAAAAGTTTTTGAGGAAATCTGTGTATAGCCTAATGGGCAATCCGTTTGTTTCTTGGGATGTTCTTTGCGGTGTTTTCAATTTTAAAATAAAAATTGTTAAGGAGTGCGATCTCCCTGCATTTTAACAATACGCCCGAATTCGTTTCAAAAGTTAAAAATCTGCGCTGACTACGGACAAACGGGATTGAAATATAGGGCCTACGTTAAATATCTCCTCAACCGAAGAGCAAATTGGCCCAGTTTAAACCGAAATGTCAACCAAAAATTTTAAAGAAAGCAATGTCACCATTCCTGCCTCCTAATTTACATTTGTTTTTGCCGACTAGTTTACTAGTGCGCACTTTGGCTAGTGTTACTGGTGGATTGCATGCAAATGAACCAGGCGGGAAAGGATTCTGATTGGTCAGCCGTCAATTTGTGGGCTGGAGAGCCTAAAGCTGCCTGCTCTGAATGGTGATGCATTAAACTATAGAATTTAACCACATTCTTTTATAGAATCTGAGAATTTTAGCAACTTTCCATTACTTATACTATTATTGATTCAAATACTGTTGGTTTGAGCAAATGTTGATTCACTTGGCTACATTTTATAGTAATCTTTTGGTTCATAAAGAACTATCATCTTTCAAAATAAAACGGCTCTTCAAGCCCACTAGAAACCCAAATTTATTGAACTGTGGCCTCCCAGTTGTATTAGTTCCTGTGTTAGATAAATTTTTTTCTAATCACGCTATCATTTGATTCTTTAGATTAGAACAGAAAATGGAAGTGTTGTCACAGGACAACAAACATGTAAATAGCAAACACAAAATTAATATTTGGAAGACTAACTGGTCATGTTTGCTACCACTAATAATCTGGGGGACTGCCGTAACCAAAACTTTAATGAATTTTACAATGGAAACGCACCGATACACAAAACTTGAGTACTTCCTCTGAGAAATCCGAGGTAGCAGATCATGTTCTGACCATTGTGGCTTGTTATACTGGAGTCAGCTCTTTTTTTCTGCAGTATATGACTATAGTATATAGTATATAGTACTTCTCGCACTCAGGTCTTCGTTTACTTCCATTTACTTCAATTTTCTTTGTCCCAGTGCTTTGGATCTCATAAAAATTGTGTGGTCTGATGCAAAAGCTGTCACGCTTGAGGTAGGCTGAGACATCTCAGTGTAAATGCCAGGAAAGAAAAGCTGAAATTCTGAACACTCGTCTCTTACTCATCTCATGATTGTAACCCCACATTTACACTTGTCTCTTACTCATCTCATGATTGTAACCCCACATTTACACTTGTCTCTTACTCATCTCATGATTGTAACCCCACATTTACACTCGTCTCTTACTCATCTCATGATTGTAACCCCACATTTACACTTTTCTCTTACTCATCTCATGATTGTAACCCCACATTTACACTTGTCTCTTACTCATCTCATGATTGTAACCCCACATTTACACTTGTCTCTTACTCATCTCATGATTGTAACCCCACATTTACACTCGTCTCTTACTCATCTCATGATTGTAACCCCACATTTACACTTGTCTCTTACTCATCTCATGATTGTAACCCCACATTTACACTCGTCTCTTACTCATCTCATGATTGTAACCCCACATTTACACTTGTCTCTTACTCATCTCATGATTGTAACCCCACATTTACACTTGTCTCTTACTCATCTCATGATTGTAACCCCACATTTACACTTGTCTCTTACTCATCTCATGATTGTAACCCCACATTTATTCATAGTATTGCATAAACAAAGGAATTGGGCTGGCTGTTCCAGTACTTTCAGAAGGGATTGTAAATAACAGTAGGATGGACAGACCCAACATTTTTATTAAAACAACAGCTAAGACAAAATAAATATGAGAGCTCTCTCTTGATTAAAGGGCAGCGTTATCATAAAGCATATTACGGTAAATTTTAATTATTTCACATGAAGCTTTTATCGTGACTTACTTCTGTAATGTGAATATAGGCCACTAAATGGCAGTATTTACCTTTTTTTTTGTTAAGCTCAGACTGGAGTCATGTTTAGACATGTCCTGGACATGTCTGGGGCAAGTCTCAGAAAATTAAAAAAAAGAGGTCTAAATGTGGGTGGGGTCTGCAAAAGAGTATATAAGGAAAAGAATTGAGACAGTGAAGTAGTAGGAGAAATTGCAAGAAGATGACCAGACCTGCCATTCTGTTCAAGACCTGTGACGTTTCTTTTGTGAATTTCTTTGCCTGTGTTTGAGCATTTTCTTCATCCAGGACATCACCAAGCCACCCCACCAAAAAGGGACTGTAATTATTTCTGTTTTTTTCTATTCAATCTTGGTCAGTTTAGTTAGTTGTTGTGTTTAATTAAATGTGTTTAAGTTTTTAAAACTGTGTCTGTCATCCCTTGCTGTTGCTGTTGTGTTGTAGATTGTAATAAGAAAAGGGGGCCATAACACTTCAATCAGCCACATGATTAAAATCACCTGCCTAATATAGTGAAGGTTCCCCTTTTGCGACCAAATCAGCTCCATCAAATGGACATCGCTTGAGTTCTCAGGGATTCCCTGCGGAACATCTCCCAGAGTATCTCACTCCCTCCACCAGCTTTACTTCTTCCCACAGTGTACCCTGATGTCATATCTTTACAGGTAAATGGAGCACACGCACCCATGTAAAGAAGATGATGTAAAAGGAAACAGGGCTCACTGGACCAGGCGACCTTCCTCAACTGCTCCATTGTCCAGTTCTGTAGCTCATGTGCTCTTCTGATTGATCTGCAAGTTAACAAGTGCCACACATACCTGGGTGTGATGCACTGTGCGTTGTGACACATTCCTTATGCAAGTATTATTAAAATTCTCCACAACTTGAGCCATTCGGCCGTGTGCCAGTCAGGACCAGACGGGACAGTCTTCATAGCCCTCGTCCGTCAGTGAGTCTTTGGCACCCAAAAACCCTGCTGCCAGTTCACGTTTTGTCCCTCCTTGGACTGTCAGCAGGGACTCAAATCTGCTAACAGGGAGCCCCCAGAAGTCTTGCCACTTCAGAGATGCTCAAATACACTTACACAGCAAAATGTTCAGAGTAAAGTCAACTCTTAAAGAGTCTATTTAGTCACACTTTGGCAAGACTGGACTCAACTACACTGTAAGAGTAAATTCCACTCCATAACAGTCAAATTAACTCTGATCATTTTACTGTGCTCAGGCCATAGTGATTTAATCCCTTGTCAGAGCCTTTCAGTTCTCATTTCTCCCACATCCAACTCATTGAATACGAGAGCCATCTATTCGCTCACCATCTAAGCTCTGTCTTCAAATCTGGGCAGCAATTGTTATATTCAACCTTGTTTGCTGCTTCAGTGAGTGGTTTTAAAGCTTTGGCTCTTTGGTGTATGTTCCTTATATGCACAGTTGATGTGCTGTTATCCTTTATTGCTCAGCTTGTTTGATTAATTTTACGGTTGTGACGGTAGTCTTATTTATTAACATATGACTAGTATCTTTTAAAACAATAATTGTAGGATTAAAGCTCACTTTCTCTGGTGTAAAAAGCAACACTCCATATATGAGGTCATTTGGGGTGTAGGCCCAAGTGTGAAGTGATAGAAATGTAACACTGTTTAGCCTTGTCATGGCAGACAAGTCTACTAAATCCGAAAGTTCACTCTATATTGTTGTGTTATAAAAACATAGAGGAAATTATCAACAGCAAACATCCATGACAGGGGCGGATCCTGGAATTTTGGATGGGGGGGGCACAGCCCCCATACGAGCGTTGAAGGCACAAAGTCTTGAGGCAGGGTCTGGGGGCCCTCCCCCAGACAATTTTGTAATTAAAGATGCCAGGGAAATACGCATTTTTCTGCCATCTATAAACAAAATTCACGGTCTTATTTTTAGCTGAAAAAAAGCATTTTTTCATTAACAATTATCTATATTTAAGGTATAAGCTTGGACTTGACTCTGCGAAGACAATCAAAACAGAGACCCTGGTCCTATTCCGATAGAAACGGATGAACTGTTAAAATGATCAAAGCATCCATGAGGATACATCATGGACTAAACATTGAAAACACAACACTAAAGTTGTTTTCTTTCACGGAGAATGGTATTAATTCACTTTGAAGTGAATTTCCTACTTGCACATTTGGCATATTCAGTAGGCATGCAGAGCCACAAAATAATCTGGAAATTTTTAATTCTCACTAAATGTGAATTGACTAGGCCTCTACATTAGCATTGAAGAGGCCTAGTTGTCACATGTTAAAGTATTGCATTTAAACTGTATTGCAATAAATACTCAGAGGATTAACTTACTTAAAAGTGTCAATATCACAATGCAAATGCTTTAATAAAAGTACAAATCCGGCATTTAAATTAGGAGTGAACTCATCCATAAAACTATGTTTCAGCTTGGCCTGCTTGTGAATATTCAATAACTGATCCTGGCGTGCCATCTAGTGATATAATATTGTAACTGCGTGCATAAATTTGCAGCTTTTAGTCCGTTGGCATCAACATCTGTACAAAGATAGTCTGCCAAGCTCTATTGTTCTCGAACGCGTGAAATCCAGATAATCCCTATGATGAATTACATTGATATTTTAATTTGTAACGAGTAACGAAGTGGCCAGTGTCAACGTAACGAAGTGAAAGTATACTTTTTATCTTTTAAATGTAGTCAAGTAAAAGTAAAAATCAAAACTCAAGTCAAATACAAATCCTCAAACAAAAAACAACATTTACTTTGTTACTATACACCTCACAAAGTTCATTAGGACGCTACTCATGGCTTCGAAAAGTCAGTCGGCAGAAATAAGTGGGCGCCGCGAATGCTTATCTACTCCAAACATAAGTTAAATTTGTTGTCATATGACAACCCAATTCCTTCAGTTGGCCTAAAATAGAATATTAATGTATTGTGAAAGGCATCTGCATGGATACCTCGTAAGCGTAACTTTATATCACTATTTTGTTGTTACGACAGTATAAAAAAAGCTATAGCATCATTTTGGCTACTAACTATGGGCGAAGATGGACAAGCAAGATTGCTGCTTGATTATTCTTTTTTCCTTCATCTCTTTTGAAAAATGATGCACAATGCTATCCTATTTTCATATATTGCAAATGTGCTTTCATAATAGAACCTAACACGTCAGAATGTCACAAGATATGGGACGAAATAACAGAAGGAAGCTGATAATATCAGGGGATTGAAATTCTCCTATTTTGTATAGCTTCTTCGGAGGCAGAGTACTATATATACAAACATTTAATATCAAAGCTTGTAGGCCTATACTGTCTTCAATGATAGTTCAACCCAATTCCAAATAAAAAACTTAAAACATTATGAAAAATGGAGATAAAAAATAAAATCAAAACGGATTGATTTGAAAATTGAACTTTTGTAGGCTTTATTCCCCAGAAGCAAACACCAGTGAAAGCTCATCAGGCTTTATAGGGTTAAATTTTGGCTGGGAGAAACACATGCAGGAGAGCCAATAGGAAACTTCAATTCCTGTTCTTTCCCCTCCTCCTCATTAACATTTAGGGTAACTAGTGTGACTAGTGGCACTAGTGAACATTTTGGCTTCCACTAGTTCAACTAGTAAACCTTTGAGCCCCACTAGATAACTAGTAAAGTAAAAAGAGCTTAAACTAGTTAACTAGTGGGCATTTTTCGTTTCACTAGTTGAACTAGTAAACATTTAGGACCTCACTAGTTGACTAGTTAAATCAGAAAGACTGCAACTAGTGCAACTAGTGAGCACTTTGGCTTCACTAGTTCTACTAGTAAACATTTTGATCGACACTAGTTAACTAGTAAGGTCAAAAAGGTGCTCACTAGTTAACTAGTAAGCAATTTTGTTTTCACTAGTTAACTAGTGAGCAAATTGGTCCTCACTAGTTAACTAGTGCACATAATTGTGATTCACTAGTTCACTAGTTAAGCAATTTTTTGCTTGACTAGTTAACATGTACGCACTTTAACAGCGCACTAGTTAACTAGTAAGACATTTGGTGTTACTAGTTCGGTCCAGAGGCCCACTAGTGTGGACAAAGACTGAACTAGTAAAGGGCATTGCCGTCTGATATCAAGGATATGGAATAAATGTTAAAAGGGCTTTCCATAGCTGTCAGCTCGAGGGAACACACTGGGTGCGCTCCATTCTTATACCGGTGCGCTCGGCTGCGGTATGTCCAGTAGATTCATGCACTGCTCCGAGACATGCGCCCATCTTTATTTAAGCTGAAGCGGCTGCTGGAATGCCTTCAGACCAAATGTACCCGAACGAGGCGATTAATTGGAGGGGGAAAGCGGTTGCACAGGTGCGACTATTTTAATTCGAAGGTCGCACAGTGTCAATTTTGGTCGCAGTTTCGAGCCCTGCACATACACACACGACACGAAACGCATTTAACCTCAGTCTGGTATTCACTGAATTAAACTCCTACAAACACCATGGAACTGAATTGACAACACTGACATTACTTAATCCTTAAACCGCTGTTCGTTACATCTGTACATATTAGCCTACAACTACGTCAACAGCTCCCTAAATACAGTGGTAAGCATTTTAAAAGACGAAGCATTCAGCAGCATTCCCGTTTTTCTGACCCACAAACTTAACTATGTTTGCAAGCACGTGTATTACATGGCAATTACTTGACATTCATCTTTCCTATTTCAAAGTGGGTGGCAATACTTCAACTAAGTTTAACAGTGAGAGGCTAAGTGAAATTTTAAAACACCTTGTTCTGAAGCAGCCACTGCATTCATCACTCTTCCAGTGGGGAATGCGTCGGCACGCGATGCAGGGTCTTCCGGCAACACAGAGCTGCCCCTGGATGCCTGTCTGTAAATCATGCCGCGGAAAAATACATCGGCGAACCCACGCGCGAATCGGCCGATGCCGATTCAGGTCAAAAATGCAAATATCGGCCTAATATATCGGCCGGCCGATGTATCGGTCGATCCTTAATTATAAATGGATGTACAGTTTTTTTTGGTGATGTCTGCACTAAATGAATATGAAAAACCAATGTGCAAGAGTTGTTGGGTGAAAAATTATCGTTTAAACCTTTTTTATGTAATAATTGAATAACTTCGACTGAAACAGGTGTGGTATCAGAAGGTTGATAAAGTGCATTGGCATTCCATAACTAAAATATTCTATTAAAATACGAGTGTTGTAAAGTTTCTGTCCTAAATTTTGGAATCTTTATTGAAAAAGTATCCTCAGATTGGAATGAATCAAACTGCACATACGAAATGTCATTGTCACCCCTCAAACATTTACACAGAAATACACAGTCAATTATATCACGCCGATAGCCAAGCGGTAAGTTCAGCTTCATGAGACGGACTTTGTTATCACTACCTGCACAATCACTAACTAAGAATGTACGTGGTTGCTCTTCAATGCATACCTTCGTTGCGAAGGAGAGATTTCTTGGATGCTACAGCCCAAGATTGGGTCGAATATTCCAAGAGTGGTCTTATGAGTGAAGTGTACACTTTTCGTTTGAATTGAACAAGACTGACCACAAGTTCTTTGAATTAATCCTAGCGTACGATTTGCTTTACTGACCAGTACATTTGCATGTGCATCCCATGATAAATTAGGTGACACCACAATCACGAGATCACGCATGCAATCGACTTTTTCAGTTATATTACCATTCATAGTGTACTGGTGAAGAATGGGAAATCGCTTCCTTGTAACACTCAAAAGTTTACATTTGGCAGTGTTAAATCTCATATCCCATTTACGACTCCAGACCAAGATATTTTCAAGGTCGCACTGCAAATGTGAACAGTCTTGAGTGTTTTTGATTTCTCTTCAGCATTTTGTGTTTAATATGTTTATTGAGATTTTTATATGTACATAATACTCCAAGGTACATACAACAGTGTATCACACCAAAGAGAGATACAGTATATATATATACACATACATACACCCCCCCCCCCCCCCCTCCCCACTGTCTCAGAGAAAGAAAGAAAAATAAAGCACAGATATAAAAATATATAGACCTTTGGTTTGTAAATTTGCCAGAACCTTACATGAGGATTTATTATTGTACCTTTGTTGATGGTTGGTTGAAAAAGGTCAGAAAAGGCCTCCACACCCGATGAAACTTTCTTTCAGAACCCCTCATCACATATCTGATTTTTTCAAGTTTGAGATGAAACAGCACGTCTTTAACCCAATGCGATATTGTAGGTGGGGCCGCATCTTTCCATTTCCGAAGGATCAAGCGACGTGCCAGTAACGTCGAAAAGGCTATTAGTTTCTGACCATTGGCAGGTACTCCTGATCCCTCGGCAGTAATCCCAAAAAGTAACAGGAGCGGATTTAAGGTCAATTTGACACCAAGTATGTTAGAAATAGCCTCACAAATGCCCACCCAGTATTGTTGTATTTTAGGGCAGAGCCAGAACATGTGTATTAAGGTGGCCTCTGCTGTTTTACATCGGTCACATGTCGGGTCAATTTGAGAATACATTTTAGCCAACTTGGATTTAGGGAGATGGGCACGGTGAACCACTTTGAACTGTATAAGTGAGTGTCTTGCACACATTGACTCAATATCCCAGCCCATTCTGCTTCGCTGATATTGGTTTGGAGATCTTGTTCCCAAGCCTTTTTAATAGTTGACATGGAGGGGGAATCCAAATGTGAAATTACACTTAGCAATGTAGAGATAGCCTTCTTTTTGGTTGGATTGAAAGATAACACATAATCGATTACAGTATCGGGAGGTTTGTCTGGGAACCCTGGAATGGAGCCTGAGACAAAATGCCTTACCTGCAAATATCTGAAAAAATTGGAAGGAGGTAGATTATATTTAGCAGACAGCTGTTCAAAAGACGCAAACTTATTTTCAATAAAAAGGTCGCTAAAACTTTTCAGCCCCTTTTTATGCCACGTATGAAATGTGGCGTCCTGCACCGAAGGAGGGAAAAAAGTGTTTGCTGCTATCGGACTCGATAGGCTCATGTTTTGAAAATCAAAATGTTTCCTAAACTGGATGTAGATTTTAACAGAGTTGCCAACAATAGGATTATTAAGTGGCAAGTTATGTGACAATGGGACTAATGCACCAATTGTAGCTGGTAAGGACAGTGAGCCACAAGAAAGCCTCTCCATCTCTACCCACTTTGGGCCCCCATCACCTGAGCCATAGCGTGTCCAGAAAGACAGGCAGCAAAGATTAGCAGCCCAATAATAATACCGAAAATTTGGAAGGTCAAGTCCACCATCCTGTCTTGGCTTTTGCAAGTGTTGTTTACGCAGACGTGGTTTTTTGCCATTCCAAAGAAACGATGAGATCATTGAATCAAGTTTCTTAAAGTAAGCACCGGAAATGAACACAGGGAGACTCTGGAATAGATATAAGTATCTGGGAAGCACAGACATTTTGATGATATTCACTCTTCCCACCAGTGACAGCGGAAGGAGTGACCATTTGGATAGGTCTCGTTGAACCTTAATTTGTAACTCGCTGAAGTTATTTTTAAAAAGATCGGAAATTTTTTTTGTCACTTTGACACCAAGATAGGTAAAGCTATGCTCAGAGATCTTAAAGGGCACTGATATGTTTTGTAAAGCTGTGTTGGTCATATTCAGTGGCAATAATTCACTCTTATGTAAATTTAATTTATACCCTGAAATTTCCCCAAATTTAGCAAGAAGCTTAAGGGTGTGGGCAATAGATGTCTCAGGCTTAGACACAAACAGCAGAAGGTCATCAGCATACAGGGATACTTTATGTTCTGTGCCATATCTTAGAATACCGTGAATATCATGACTGTTCCTTATAGCTATGGCTAAAGGTTCAATAGCTAACACAAAGAGGAGGGGGCTGAGAGGACAGCCTTGACGCGTGCCGCGATGTAGCCTGAACAGCTGGGAATAATGATTATTAGTTAGTACCATTGCTGAAGGAGATGCATACAGCAACTTAATCCATGATATAAATGTATTGCCCAGGCCAAATCTGTGCAGAGTTTCAAACAGGTAGACCCATTCAACTCTGTCGAATGCCTTCTCTGCATCCATGGAGAGAAGGCACTCAGAGTCAGCCCCACATGGCGTATATAGGACATTGAATAGGCGGCAGATGCCAAAAAAGGAGCGTCTGTCTTTTACAAACCCCGTCTGATCCGGTGATATAACATGGGGTAAAACCTGTTCTAAACGGCGAGCCAACACTTTGGCCAGAATTTTGTAATCACAATTCAAAAGTGAGATTGGCCGGTAGGACGAGCACTCTAGGGGATTCTTATCTTTTTTTGGAAGTAGTGTTATACAGGCCTGGTTCATAGTATCAGGAAGAGACCCCTTATTAAAAGAGTCTGTGCACACTGCCGCAAAGATGGGAGCCTGTTGCTGAGAAAATGCGGAGTAAAACTCATTCGGCAAGCCATCTGGGCCAGGTGACTTCCGGGATTGTAATGATTTAATCGCAGCAATAATCTCCTGTTTCTGTATTGGTGCATCCAATGCTGAAACTTGATCTGGAGACAGCACTGGAATAGGCAAATCTCTAAAAAAGTCAGAGATCAGAGATAGGTCATGGGAATCGCTAGAGCTATATAGATCCTGGTAATAACGTTGGAATGTTTGGTTTATTTCTATCTGGTCAGTAACAATCTTGTCACCCTGACCCGTCACCCCGTTAATTACTTGCTTGGCTCTAGCACCTTTCAGCTGTCTTGCCAAAACCTCCCCTGCTCTATCTCCATGTTCATAGATGTTACTCCGGTTTTTAAACAGTAAAGATTCAATTGAATGCGATGTGAGTAAGTCATATTCTGTGCTAAGCTTCAATCGTTCCTTATATAAATCTGGAGAGGGGGTCTGTGCGTTCTTATTGTCTAGATCGGCTATCTGCCTTTCCAGTTCCGCTTGTTTTGCCTTAGAGTCTCTCTTTTTTCTAGCTGTAATTGAAATCATCTGTCCTCTCAAAAAAGCCTTAAGGGCCTCCCATACAGTTGAAATGGAAACATCTGGTGTCATATTAAAATCTAAAAATAAGGAAATTTGATCTGATATGAAGGTCGTAAATTCTTCATCTGATAATAGAAGAGGGTTAAATCTCCACAAACGTCTGGGAGCCGTAATGTTGGGCATATTTAGCTTAAGTAGAAGAGGGGCATGGTCTGATATTACTATCGGTTGATATTCACTTGATTGGACCTCTGATGTTAATTTGTTATCGGTGAAAAGATAGTCAATTCTGCTATATGTTTGATGAGGGTGCGAAAAAAAGGAATATTGTCTGTCATTTGGGTGTAGAAACCGCCAAATATCTGAAATTCCATAGCTCGAAAGAAAGGCCTGTACATAAGAAGTCGACTTGGATGTTACGTATCCAGGCTTGACAGATGACCTGTCCATCCCAGGGTCCAAACATAGATTAAAGTCCCCTCCCATAATGAATACGTGTAAATTCAAACAAGGGAGCAGGTTAATAACACGGGAGAAAAATTGAGGGTCATCGCAGTTTGGAGCGTAGACATTTGCTAATACAACGTTAAGGTTATAGAGTTTACCAGTAACTAAAACATATCGTCCATTTTGGTCAGCTATGGTTGAGGAGGGTGTGAAGGAAACAGATTTGTTTATCAGTATTGCAACGCCCCTAGCTTTACCCTGAAAAGTTGAGTGGAAAAACTGTCCCACCCATCTACATTTCAACCGGGCGACATCTGCATCCTTGAGATGTGTTTCTTGAATGAATGCTATTCCAGTACCTACATTTTTCAGATGCGTGAGGGCCTTCTTCCTCTTAACAGGATGGTTCATACCTTTAACATTCCATGTAACAATATTAAGTAAACTACCCATTATACTCTGGTCATTTGTAAAAACATAAACAGAAATGTATATACATTACTTACAGTCTTTAGAATGTGAAAGGCCTTAATACTCTGGCTAAACACCGAGAGGTGTTTTAAAAAAAGAAAACAGATACCTTGGTCTATTGACATTGAGACAGAGAAACCCACCTCAGAACCCCAGGTGACACTAGCTGCTAGAACAAGCAACACACCTACCCTAACTAGTTCAACTACTTCCTCACCTGATCCCATCTAAATGGACTCCTCCATCCTCCATCCCATTTATTGAAACATACGGTGGAACCCACCGAATAACAAATTGTTTAGTAATACCCCAGTATAAATAGAAAGTGCGCATTGGAACATATATCATTATTGAACTGTAAACCAAAATGGTAATGTAAAATGACTAGTGCATACCACGCAACATACTTATTTCTTGTAGTTGAGGTGCTTACTCGCCTTACAGTGACCAGGACTAACCACTCAGCAGTTCTTTGAATCCTCTACAAACTTCTCAGCCTCTGCCACCGAGCTGAACGCTGTGCGGGAACCGTCCGTGTTGGTGATACGGAGCTGAGCAGGAAATAACAGCGAAGGTTTCAGTCCCATTTTGTATAAGTCCGACATTACTGACGAGTATTTCTTCCTCTGGCTCACCACGTCGGCACTGGAATCCTCATAAATCCTGAACGGGTTGTTGTGGTACCTCAGAGCACGTCGTTTCCGGGCCTCCCGGATCACCAGGTCTTTGTTCTGGTATCGGTGGAAGCAAATAATAACAGGCCGAGGCTTATCTCCGGCACCGGGCTTCGGGGCGAGGCTGCGGTGCGCGCGGTCCAGCTCCGGTGGTGAGGGAAAGGTGTCCTGTCCGAAAACATCCTGAAGCAGCTGCGAGAAAAAGTTGCTGGGTTGTGGTCCCTCGATCCCCTCTGGTAGACCGATGAGACGGATGTTACACCTCCTGTGTCTCCCCTCCAGTTCAGTTAGTTTCGCCGTTAGCTTGGTGCTATCCGCCTGTAGCCTTTCACAACGGCTCTCAATGTCAGCCAGCCGCTGGTGAAGCGATTCAGCGTTATCTTCCAGAGAATCTAAACGTTCACCGTGACTATTGACCGTCTTCTGGAGGCCGTCTAGTTTCCCGTTCATCTCGTCAAAAGATTTTTTCAGCTCGGTGAGCATCGCGGTCTGGAGTTCAGCTAGCGCGGCTACTAGATCAGCTTTGCTAATGCCACTAGTAGCAGCAGCCATCTCTGCTCCATTGTTTTCGGCACTCTTGGTGGGTTTACGTGGCATAGTAAAACAAAACACCGCTTAGTAACAAAAGCGACTCAAAATGAGAGGTCAGCCGTGAAACAGTAGTTTTAAAGGTGGTTTCTAATGTTAAAAGTGGTGGGAGCTGGAGGGAAACGCGACCTACTCCATGCTCGTCAAACCGGAAGTCCCTCTTCAGCATTTTGAATCGTCCGCGAACAAGGCAACCTGTGTCTCAGGACTTACGCAATCTGGCATGTCATTGATGTACAATAAAAACGTTAAAGGACCTAATATTGATCCTTGTGGAACTCCTGATGTAACAGGAGACCAGGAGGATAGAGCACCATCGACAACAACTCTTTGTTAGCGATTTGATAAATATGATGTAAGCCATATCAAGGTATTGCCATGAAATCCATAAATCTGAAGTTTCCAGCACCTTGCTGCGTATGCACAATAAAGATACTGGTTGATAATTTCTCACATTTTCTTTATCAGATTTTTTATGTACAGGAATAACATTTGCTCTTAGCCAAGCAAGTGACAAATCTCCAGTTTGAAGAGATTTGTCAAACAGGCTACAAAGTGATGGCGCCAATTCATGAGCACATTCTTTTAAAATCCGAGCCGGTAACTCGTCTGGCCCGCACGCTTTGTTCGAATCAAGATCAGTCAGAACAAATCTGACATCCTGGACAGTAATCGTTACATTACCCAAATAATCATGTTTAAAAACTGTTATGTCTAGATATAATTGTATTGAAGGCTGGGGGGTGAAAAGGGATTGAAAATACTTGTTAAATAGACTAGCCTTTGCGCAAGGATCAGAGGCAGTTTTCTCACCATAAGCAACAATGCTAGGGATATGTTTTGTCTTCGTTTTGCTGTTGAAAAAGCCCTAGAAGCGCTTTGATGTTTTGGCAAGACAATCACAGAGAACATGTAAATACTGATGATACTTAAAAGCACACAAATTTTTTAATTTGTTCCTTAATTTACGAAATTTTGCCCACAATGTTGCAGTATTACGTTTTTTAGCTTGTTTCCGTGTGGATTGAACTTTGTTGCTCAGGTGACGTACTTCACTGTCAATCCAGGCAGGAGAATTTACATCCTTGATTAAAGTAGTAGGAATGAATTTATTGACAGATGAATGCACAAGATCTAACCAACTTTGCCAGTTAACATTAAGATCAGGGTGAAGCATAGCAGAGTGGAATGACACTTTGCCCATGTAAGATCGAAGCCCATTAAAGTCAGCTCTCTTGAAACTCTACACTTTACGTGCACATGTGCGAAGTCTGTTGACTCGAGTTTGGAAATTGATCACGGCATGATCACTGTCAAACTGACCAAATGTTATATTTGGTTCGGAGCAACGCTCAGGGGTATTGGTATATACTAAATCGAATACATTGCCCTTAATGTGATTCGGTTGATCGATGATCTGGGTTAAGGGAAAAACTGGCAGCCAAATCACAGTGAGTGGCCAGCGTTCGCTGATTCATCCCACCAAGGTATGTCAGGGAGATTAAAGTTGCCAAGTGCGAAAGTAATTTTGTACTCCACACTACATTTAGTAAACGTTTGACAATAAATGATAATTGATCGCTATCCGAAGGTCTATAGCACAAGATAACGCACACTTTAATTGATTTACGAGGCACAAGTTTGCAGATGATGACTTCATAATTACTGGGTTCTAAATGCAGGTGTCGGCGGGAGAGTATATTTTTCGAATCCCAATAAAAACTCAGCTGCCTCATTTTCCAAGTCTATCTCTCTTTTCAATCAGATCCTTTTTCAGCTGGCTGACTGAACTGGGGCGGCGCTTCCCCAGACTCTATATAAGCCGGAAGTCCACCACGCCTCCTTTGCTAGAGTGTCTGATTGTAGCTAAGCACTATAGCCGAAGATATCTCTAGTCAGGATTTGTGTAACTTTATATCTTCCAGTTATTATTGGAGTTCCTTCCACTTCAGGAATTTCCCCATTTCTACTTTTGTTCTCTCTCGCATTGCTTCCGTTTTTCGGGCCATTATACGTCCTTTGGAAGCGCGAGTGCTTTCTGGTGGTCTGTATAATTCTCTTTGTCTGTATTGTGTCTGTACTGCTCGTTCTCTCTCTGGCCACTGCACTTAGCCTCTCTATTTTACCAGCCATTGCAGAACACACTAACCAGCATGGAGTCGTCAGTGGCAGCTACATTAGAGAGAGTTGTGGCTGATCAACAAGCAGTTCTCTCTGGGTTTGGCAAGGTCTTTCTAGCCTTAACAATCAGCTGGTAGAGTTGGTGGAGAGAGTCCGCCTTCAGGATAATGCCATGCAGAAAGAGGAAAACTTTCTGTTAAGTCTCACTGGAAGTATTAAAGCCTTGTCCACTCAGATCACACAGAATTTTGCACAAGCACAAGCTGTACACCTTCCCCATGAGCCAAAACTCCAGTTACCCTCAAGGTATGGAGGCGAGGCAGGAAGATGTAAAGATTTCATTGCCCAATGTGAAATATTTTTTTAAAGCGCAGCCTTCAAGGTTCGTGAATAAAGAGTCTTGGGTTTTTATTTTTATCCCTGTTGACCGACACTGCACTCACTTGGGTCGGGCCACTTATTCGATCTAATTCATCGGTCGTGAATACAGAGGAGATTCTCGTTCGAGAAATGGTATTGGTATTTGATCAGGATTTTTGTGGTCAGGACGCTGCTATGTGTTTAATGGATCTAAGGCAGGGCTCGGAAAGTGTTGCAGAGTTTTCAATCTCATTTCACTCCTTTGCTACAGAGACAGGCTAGCCAGAAGTGCCTCTTATGACTGTCTTTTTTCAAGCTTTGGCTGAGTAGGTTCAGGACGCTCTGGCTACATTGGAGTTTTGTGTTTCTCTGGATTCGTTGGTTCGTACTGCGGTGCAAATCGATCATCGCATCCTGGAACGTAGCAGGGAGAAACATACTTCATTGGCTCTTGCTGACAACGGGGTTAATGCTCCTAGCAGAGTGCATACAGCTCTAATTCCGCCCATTGAAATTTCCTCTCCTGGCGAGCCTATGCAGGTTGATGGCTCATATGAGAAGCGCGCTCTTAAGCCCCTTCGCAGAAATATGATCTGCTATAATTGTAACAAACCGGGATATATCCGTCCACACTGCCCTGAGCTTCAGGGAAACGGGAAGCCCCTCCAGCAGTGGGGGGGGGGGGGGACAGACCCAACTTCCCCTCCAAACTTTAATTCCTGTGGAACTGACTGTGGGGAGACAGAGAATATTTATCAAGGCTTTTTTGGACTCTGGCGTCGTGGACTGTTTTTTGGATGCGAAGTGGGCTAGGAAACATTCCATTCCCATCCACCCTCTTTTACATTCACACACCATAAGATCTTTGGACGGTCGCCCGCTGGGAACTGGATTTATAACTGATGTCTCTGAATCATTGATTATGTTCGTCCCTTTTGGTGGTCATTCTGAGGAGGTCCAGTTTTGAATGTTCAGTTCCCGTTTTCCCTGTCATTTTAGGACACTCTTGGCCATGTGAACATAGGCCTCACATCTTTTGGGGGAGTCAGAATAACCCGGTCGTCCAGTGGGGCACTTGTAGGTCCCACTGTAAAGAGAGTTAGGTGTGTCATCCCGGGCATCAACCTATGGGGGAGGCTGATGCCTGGAGTGATTCTGAGGAGTTTGCCTCACACAACCTTCCTAATCTAGAAAAAGGGGCGGAGGAGGGGTTGGAGTGGGATCCTAAATTTGACTGGCGGCAGCCAGAGGAGGATTGTGATTCGGAAGATTTCTCAGACTCGGAATCAGACAAAGAAATGGCAGGTTCCGAACAGGGTGAGAATTTGGGGGCTGTACTAAACTTTTGTCTGCCTCCTTATGCTCCTAATGATTTTGCTGATCTCGCGGAGGATTTTAGCAAGCAACAGGCCTCGACTTTACCTCTTCATCGCACGTATGATTGCGAGATCAATCTCTACCTGGGTACCACTCCCCCCAGGGGTTCATTATACTCTTTGTCAGGGCCTGAGCGAAGGGCCATACGAGAATATATTCTGGAGGCTCTGGCTAATGGATTTTTTTTGGCCCTTCACGTCTCCTGTTGGAGCAGGGTTCTTTTTTTTGTGGGCAAAAAAGATGGCAGCCTGAGACCCTGTATTGATTACACGGGCTTGAATAATATCATTATCATGATATCATTATCATTAAAAATCGATACCCCATTCCATTGATGAACTCCTCGTTTAAACATCTGCAGGAGGCATCGTTTTTTACTAAGCTATACCTCCGGGATGCTTATAACTTGGTTCGGATCCAGGAGGGGGATGAGTGGAAAATGACATTTAATATGCATGTCGGGTACTACGAATATTTGGTCATGTCGTTCGGATTTGTTAACGCCCCCTCTGTGTTCCAGGCACTCGTTAATGACGTTCCCTGAGAGATGTTGGATAGCCAACTTTAAAGTAAATCTTGGCTCAAAAAAGGTTGGGCACCCTTGCTCGACATCAATGCCAATGCCCTTGAATTTCACTGAATTTGATGAATTGATACTAAAATTATACAACCATCACCATAATTTGATAGCATATTTTTATCATTGTGGAAGATTATTTGTTTCTTGATCAATACAAAGGACCATTTACCTAAGAACTTGTCAGAGCTTTTTGAAGTGTTGTTTAATCACACTTGCACATACAGTACAGTTTGTTTAATTTTGTACATGAATTTACTGAAGTGATTGGAATATCTTAAATTATATTATTTCTGATATAATGAAAAAACCAAAATTAGACAGCAAAGTGAACCAAATTTACACATACTGATTGATTACATTACTTTGATTACTGTTGTAGCTCTGTATTGTTATATAATGTACATTCCAAAAATGTTATCTTTTTATTCATGTAACCTGTTAAGAGTTCATTGTGTCTTCCCACAAGAAATTATTTGTCTTAATGCCCTTACATTTTTTCAAGGTAAGCATTAAGCATTGGCACAATTTAGTGCCTTCTATAATCTCAAATTCTTGGCTGCCCTGACAATGCACCAAATTTGAGCATTTTTCAAAAATTTTCCGGGGGGGGGGGGCATGCCCCAGGACGCCCCTAGGGACTTCACGCCTTTGACGCTTGTCATTTTGCCCATGCCAAAATACATTCAGTCAAAAAATTTTGTTACGGGTTTGCCTATTTCTGAAGGCAACGTGGTCATCTTGGTCATGGTCGACCACTATTCTAAGGCAGCCCACTATCGCGCTGCTCCAGCTGCCTTTGGCGTGAGAGATGGCCCTTCTTGTTGTGAACCGTGTGTTCCGGCTGCATGGTCTCCCTCAAGATGTGGTTACTAACCAGGGCACACAATTTATGGCTAAATTCTGGCGACCAGTTTGCAACCAGTTTGGGGCCACTGTGAGCCTTTTGTCTGGTTTCCACCCTGAGACTTACGGGCAGACTCAGCAAACCAACCAGTCGCTGGAGAATGCTCTTTGGTGTTTAGCGGCTGACAACACATCTTCGTGGAGTCATTTTTTGGCATGGGCCAAATATTCCCACAATTCACTATGCAACAGAGGCCTTTCCCCATTCTGGACTCAGTTGGGTTATCAGTCTCCGCTGTTTCCAGAGACTGAGAGGGATTCAGAAGTTCCCTCAGTCAATCACTTTGTTTGGCGTTGTCGCCAGTCTGGACCAGGGTTTGTTCCTCTTTGTTGCGCTCTGGGCGTAATCAGAAGACCACCGCGGGTTGTAGGTGCTGTTTGGCCCCATCTTATCGGGTTGGCCAAAGAGTTTGGCTTTCCTTTTTGGACCTTCCCTAAAGAGTGGAGTCACGTAAGTTAGCTCCCCGCTTCATCTGTTTTAAGATGCAGAGGATCAACCCTGTCACTGTCTGGTTAAAGCTCCCTACATCCTTGCTTATCCACTCCTCTTTTCATGTCTCCAGGCTTAAACCGGTTAGCACTAGCGTCCTGGCACCGGTCAATGAATTCCCGCCCCCACCGCGGATGATTGAGGGGGGGTCGGGTTACACTATGAGTCGTATTCTGGCCGAGAGTCGTCTGGGTCGTGGGGCCCAGTTAAAAGTTGATTGTCCTGAGGGTCCCTTCTTGGGATATCCTGGATCCCACCCTTATCTCAGAGTTCCACGCACGGGCTTCGCTGGGAACATCTGGAGCTGTCCCTAAGAGGATGGCTAATTACTCTTGGTATTGAGTGAAAAAAGTCGCACTCACCAGTTGGCTGTTGGCTGTGGCCTGCAATCGTTTCATTCCATTCCCACTGTCATGGAAGTGCTTTTTGACCTTTTACAAATAAAAGTCATACCTAATCATAATCTGAAAAAAAAAGTTCCCACGTGAAGACTCGGAGAGTCTTGAAAAAAGTGAGAAAAATGAGTTTACAAATCAGTCGCATTTCAACCAATCAGAATGCATGAAATCTTTTTCACCGGTACCATTCAAGATTTCTGCGCCCAGTGACAACATGTTGACAGTGGACGATCGTGGCTAAAATATTGTCTTTGTCGGGATTCAAGTGCTTGATGCACATAGAAAATGTCAAAAATGAGTCAGAAAGTAATTTCACATGCACGAGGTGGGAGAAATTTAAACAATGTTGTACTGAATGGCAGAAAACGAACAGTGGCATCACTAGAATTACCTTGAACAGAGGAACTGTGCAGAGGTGGATCTTAGCTCAGTCTGAACGTGCAGCAATCATAAGGCAGTATGAAAACATGGCAGGGGCCCATTCCAAAGAGAGACTACATAAGGATTTGGATGAGCCGAGAATGAAGCAAGACAAAAAGGATGTTGATTTGGTCATTTCTACTGTCAATAATATGATCAACCCTTTTGATTGTTCCCAGGAGGACTTAGTCCCCATCAGCACAGGTGTTGTTGCCACATCAGATGTCAAATCTGATCTTCTCAATGCTAGAGGCAAAGGCGAGGAGGCGATGGTTGCTTTTATGTCTGATCGCTTTCTCACTGACAACCCAAGAAAAGACATTTTCACTCCTCTGAAATGTCTTCAGCTTCAGACATTTGAGAATGAAACTAAGAGGAGATTGAAGGTGAAATGGAGTTGGTTCTGAAAAATGACAGAAAACTGTTTTCAAAGTTACTTGTTTCAGGGCAGAAAATGCAAATAAATCTATGCAAGGATTATTGACTTGCAGCAGATAGCAACACCAATTGGGCCAGAAGTATCCTCTTCCCTGATAGGACTTTATGTATTTTCAGGTTGTGACAGTACGAGTGCCTTCTATGGAAAAGGAAAGAAAAAGGTTTTAAATCTTGTATTCGGTCAGAAAAAATACTCTGCTGTCTTCCCACTTCTTGGCAATGAATTTTCACTTCCTGAATCTCTGTTTTCAGGACTGGAAGAATTTGTTTGTGATTTATATGGACAAAAACTATCTGATGTGAATGAGACAAGGTACAAACTTTTCTGTACAGCACAAAATTCATGGCAGGCATTACAGCCAACTAAAAATGAATTGAAACAGCACTGTGTGCGTGCAAACTATCAGAGTGCAATTAACACGAGAGCTTTGTTTGTCATTTAAGTGGGTTACACAACCAACTATTCCTAATCATCTCCTGGAAGGTGTGAGGTGTAACTGTCAGCATGGACAGTGTGATAACAGAAGGTGTAGATGCTTCAAGTCTGCAAATCATTGTACAGATATCTGTGGTCGCCATTGTGTCAGGGAGCGGGAGAAGGCAGTAGCGAGTGAGGACGATGAAGGTGACAATACTGAACAGGACAGTGACATTGACCTTTAAACACTTCCGTGCTTACTACATTCAATAGTACAAACACAAGATGGATGACAATGTAGATGTATGACAATGATACTGTAAGCTGTTATTTCCATTTCTGATTAAATATCATTCAAAGTGATGGTTTTTTTTTTGTTTTTTTTCAAATCCAGAGTATTTATCTAGTGCAGAGGTGGGCAGCAAGGGCCGTATATGTCCCTGGTTTTCACACCAACGTCTGGCCTTTAATTAGTTGATTGTCTCAATTAGCCAAACCATTTATGAAATCTGACGTTTCATGTGCATTTCTTTAAATTATCATGAAACTACAAAGACTAGTCTTGTCTCCCTTCATAAAACATTTTCCTTTGATCGTATCATTGCGAAAATCTATATTTGTGCATGCAATCAATTAACTTAATTAGTCAGGGTAATTGATAGGAATAAAAACCTGCATACGCACCGGCCCTCCAGGACCGTGATTGCCCACCCCTGATCTAGTGTATTGATTCGCAAAAGAAGTGTTTATTTTAAAGATATCCATAGTGCATTGCTAGGAACTTTTCTGATCTATATACCAATGGAAGAAATTGATTGAAAACATGTTATTCCGCTTAGAGACTACAACTTGGGTGATAAGGGGGGTCATCTTTGAGGGGCCATAACTTTTGATTCTCCAAGAATTGACTTGGGAACTTTAGGCTCATAGCCAAACATAGTTTCAAAAACATATTTCAACTTTCAGAAAGTACTTCCACGGGGGTGGGAACGAAAGTCATTTTCTAGCCACACCCGACGCCACACCCGACGGCCTACAATGAAATAGGCTATAAAAAGCATGCGGCTTAAGCCATTTGCGCAGGTATGCAATTTTGAATAACGTTGATTTAAATTCAGCAAATACGCAACCAGATGAATGATTGTCGTCCTACCTAAACAGATGCTGCGCGTTCTCCCCGATAAGTGCGGAGTGCTCTCGGAGTGAACCTTTTGTAAATCATGAAAATGACTGAGAACATGTCAGGAGTCAGGACTAATAATTGTTTTATACGGATGTTTTGTGCACCCCAATTGTCAGATCTGGTTCCACTACTGTACTGAATTTAGCCCATGATTTCATCGCTGTTAGATCGCATTTGGAGAGAAAGTGTGTTCAGTTGCCAATTAGAATAATTGGAAAACGCTTCAATAAAGGAAAATTATTCAGAACTAGCCAGAACTATCCAATACACTCTCATATATCACACTCTCATTTTCTTTTGGTGTGTACTTTATGGATGCCTCCAAGTGTTCAAATCCCAGCTTCCGATTCAGAGTAGTACTGCATTTCGGGAGTGCTCTCACTATAAGGTCTTTGCTGTTTAATGCTATTTTTACCCAGTGAAATTAGCCAAATTGATATTGCTACACTATGTTTCTAATATATACTTCACTTCATGGGCTTTTCCCTCAAGTGTGTTGTAACCTCCTCAGACCTAGTCATGCAATTTTTGTGCCTTGGGGGGGAACATGAGTCCCACAGAATGTTGGAAATGGATATTCTTCTAAGCTCATTCATGCACTGAAAAGAACATCTTTCCATCCATCCATACATCCATCCAGTCCATCCAGTCACCAAATTTCTTCCTTCTCATCAGGGTTGTGGGGGAGCTGGAGTCTATCCCAGCTGACTATGGGCACGAGGCTGAAACACACCTTGAACAGCTCACCTCAATTTGCATCATTGCAGGACGTACATTTCATTCACTCACTATGGACCTTTTAGACCCCACAGTTAACCTCACATGCATGTTTTTAGGCAGGAAGGAAATCAGAGTACCTGTGGGGCACTCATATGAACATGTTAACTCCACAATGATTTCATTGCAAAACCTTGCTGTAAGGCGCGGATTCATTAAAACAAAATCTAAACCACATCTCAAGACTATTTTCATCACTTCATCTCAAGATTTCTATCCATTCACTTGAAAAGATATGAAATGTAAAGCAATTTTCCATTGCTTTGAAGGAATTTCCGCCCCCCCCCCATTTTCTCACTCATTATGCATTTACATGTGTTCTGACCAATGCATCCATTTCCAATTGGGGGGGGGGGTTGAAACCTCAGTCATTTTAACTGATCTCTTGGCTGCGCAATTCAGTGACCAGACATTCAATTATCATCCAAGTACAGAAGAGCTACACTGCAATGTATCATCATCTTTTATCTAGCTTCTCAAGCACGCTTTGCTTCCAGGCAATTTTATTATTGTTATGTAATAACATTTCTCCTTGCATGACACACAATCATAAAAAATGTATTCCAGCATTTATTTGCACCGTGAAAACATAAAAAGAAACAGCGCTCACTAACAGATTCATTTCATACCATCAGATAAAATTTTCAATCTCATAAAGTTCAGGAAAGTAGGATGACCGCTGACGCAAATAACAGACAAAAAGGATTGTTCTAAAAACCAATAACTCTGCTTTGAGAAAAAATTGATTCAAAAAGTGCCATTCTGCTCAGAATTGGAATAAGTAAAAAATGTTGCTCTGGTTTAGTGCCTTAAAAATGGCTTTGAAAAGCACAATAGTGCGGTAAAACAAATACAAAATATAATTCCACCAATGTTGACGAGGAACGCTCGTACGTTCAGATTCATTTCCTTGAATTAAACTGACATATGTATTTAAAAATCCTCCATCTGAACTGAGTTTTGATGGAAAGGGCCAAACAGCCCTTACAGCCTTGAGGCTGCCCATATGAACCCAGTCCTTTGTAAGTTGAAAGACAGTTTCCCTGATTACCTCCTCGACTGCTCAGCAGCAGTGGCATAAGCTTGATTAGAATATGTCTTTAGGTGATGCTAAATAATCCATCCAAGGGCAGAGTTTCTTGTAAGTATCAAACTATCCTCACGATGCCTTGTTTGCTTGTTTTTTTTTTTGTTTTTTCTTTGTTTTTTGTTTTCAAATAAATTCTTGAACCAATTAAATGCTAAAGATTAGAGCCAGCTGTGTGTGCTCTGCAGGGTTGCCAAATGTGATCAGACACGCTACACCCAGCAGTCCAAGAGTGAATTTTATCAAATTCCTGTGGGCCTTGGATTATAAAGCTATAGTTCTGTTTAACACAACACTACAGGAAGAAACTGATTCACCTTGAATACATTTCTCAGCTCTTACAATCAAAGTGAAAGCTAGGTACAAAAGCTCATGGGTTGCATTTAATTTAGCCTCTTTTTCTGAGAAAATTTCCACTGAAACCGAATCACTTACCATATTTGAACCAAGTAAGACTACTGGAACAATCACCATCTCTTCTGAGGGTGACAAACAGACTGCCCTCCAATTGTCAGAATTACAGTGAATATTACTCAAATTGAGAAAAAAAAAACACTGGAAATGTACGTTTTTGTCAGACAAAAAAAAGTTCAGTGCTTTCTTCTGGGCCTTTTGCCGGTGACTAAGCCACATCAGCTTGAAAAAACAATAAAGGCAGAGCCAGGAGGCTGACCTACTGCAGGTTCTAATATTAGATACATTTTTTGGTTACAGTCTCATATCACTGATTCTTTTCTTTTTTTGGTAGTGTACAAATGCTTCTTAAAATACCATTCTGGAGACTCCAAATTTCTTAGTCTCACTTATTGCTGTTGCATTCAGTTTCACAATAGTTTATCCCTTTTGCAAGCACTGGCCTGAGGGCAGGCAGCAAGGCATAACTGCGTTTTTATATCATGATATATTGTGCTACGTTGTAGAACTATAAATCGTTCAAAAGTTTGAGGACTCAGCATTCTAACTGTGTAAGCGGTTTTATGATGCAAACACGATAGCAAAAATAGTATTTAATATTGTGTCATAACAATTCTCAGCCTGAATAAACAGTCCCATAGGATCAGTTATGTAGCATTGGAATTATTTGTAAAAATTACGGATGCAACAATATAATTAGCATACGGTTCAATACGAATCTCAGTTTTTGGGTTGCGGTTTTGGTTCGGTTTTGGTATGTGTTTTGGGTGTAAGAAGAAAGAAAATGTTTCCATTACCAAAGTTATTCCTTTATTTTGCTTATTATCCAAAAATAAAATCTATACCATTTGGACACATTCCTGAGATATAACATAGAGTAAATACATAAATGTAACAAAAATCAAACATTTGATTTTTGTTACATCAGTAACAGTTGACATCTTAGCCATTACTAATGGTAAAGGATAAGGGAAAAGTCATTTCAAAAGTAAATGTAAAGGAAAGAAAAAAAACAGTTTCAAGAGTAGAAGTGAAGTTTAGCCCTGACAGCTTACTGCTGGTAGCCCATAAACAATCGGGAGAAACAAAAATGTAAAAGTAGTCTATGCTTAGCTTATTTTACATAAGCATTGTATACATTTATCAGTAGGCTACATTCAGGAAGTATGACTTCAAGGCAAGAGCTTCTTCGTGGTGAGCCTTAATGAGTTGTTTCATCCCATCTCATTATGCTTGTGCGCATTTTGAAAATCGCACTGGAAAATGCAGATAGGCAATTCCATGAGAATGTGGGCACAGGATAAGAAAACTCTAATTGATTTAACAGCATTTTTGATTTGTTCAAGGCAAAACTAGGATATCAGAGGCTCAGAAACTGATGCTGCTTTCTTAGTTTCATTTTTATGTTCCAAATACCAAATGTTTTTACATTCATGTTTTCAGCATCTTGGAGGCACAAAATTTGCTGTACTTCGGAGAGAGCCCTGTCCATCATTAATTGTGATATATCTCCAAACTCAACACATTTAGATAGTTCAAGGCAAGCCCTTTCTATATAAGAAGTCCATTTTCATCAATCCTTCATCATTTTGGGCATAATGGGCCGCAAACTTGGCAAAATTTAATTTAACGTGAGTTACCAAAAACAAGGTTTTTTTTTTTAAATCTCCAGCCCACATCTCTGTGAGTTAAATCCTTTGCACTGGATGTAACCTTTATGAAGGTACCTAAAAAACAAAGGGTGTCTGAGGAGCACTGGGCCTATTATTTGGGTGTTATTAAGAGCTGACCCACCCTCCTGGACTTTCTTAAGCCTCAGTCCATGGATAGTTATGTCAGTGTAATTCTATGACTTGCAATAGAACCTTCCGAGTGTTGGTTAGCCACCATATGATTTTCAGTTTTGTATCAGTTGTATCTTTTAAGAAATTGTGAATTGAAATGAAGTGATGTTTTGGTGTGTCCTTTTTGCATAACATGAGATACCGAGCCGTTGGGTGGGATCTACCTATGTACAGAAAAACACTTGTCACAGGCGACTGACAATGACTTGACTGCTGATTGAAAATTGATATTAGCCTTAAAACGTGACGTGAGTTGCTATGGAATTGCCCAGATGGAAACGGCAAAGTGCAAACAAACTCTGTCTAAGTCCCATAAAAGTTAAAACACTTGCTTGTGGTGATTTTTTGCCTTAAGTGATAAAGATTTGATGCGCAAAATGTGGGAGATCGGGAAGTACTCGGCTGCTGAAAAAAATGTACGAGAGAGGCCTCAGTGTAACAGGGATCGAGCGTCTTCATTAGGTGATTAAAATCCACATCTCTTACCACAGAGAAGGGCTGCAAATCTGTTGCAATGAACATCCCCTCTGCATTTTTTTCTGTACTGGTTGGAAAGGTAGAAGGCATGAGCCGTAGAGAGCTGATGGTGTTCCCAGCTTGGCTGTTTAGTGTCCTGACAGCAAGATTACTAGCTGGTGCCGGCTGTCATGCGTGCTTAAATTGGAAGTGTTTCCACTCACATGTGCAACATTTCTGTTGACTCTTTTTGTTCCTTCATCATTGTATATTCAACGCTAAAACCAAAATGTCCCCACATTACAGATTTGTGAGAAGGTGGTCTGCCTCAAATGATTGTCTCTCATCAGATTAATGTTCTTACTTTGGTAGCATCCATAGATTAAAAAAAAACTTGTCGTAGTTTTTACTCCACGTAATGAGTCACTAAATTTATTTTGCCATTGAGGTAGTAGCTGCGCATATTTGTCAATTTCAGTATAATTAGCATTTCTACTCATGATGCAGTGCTGTAAATTGTATTGCAGCCCTTTCGGAGCGAAAAAGTTTACCCACTAGCTATTATGTGCTGATCTAACAGAACAGTGCGTGTATCAACAGTCACTCCAATATAGCAGGAAAATCAAATTCTTTACATGGACATCTCTCCTGTAATCCGGAAAAACCTACGTAGTAACTCAAGGTTTGTTCAAAATGCCTCTGACCCCATATTCGTACTTACTAGGATTTATGCTTTCATATTTTCAAATTAAAACTAGGCTTATGCAGTTGGACATGACGGCTTGGGGTATATCCCCGAACACCCCTAATCCTACAATTCCCCTATCCTTGAATAGACTTTCGTTTGAACTTAATTTCAGGTCAGTCGGTCAAATGGTTTTGAAGATATGGCCAAAATGGTAATTTTCCATCACAATGCACCACCTGGTGGCAAAATGTTGAACCTTACAGGTATGATGTGACACGTTGTGAGGTCATGACCTTGCAGTTGCTCAAAGTTTCATGTCAATTGGACAAATGGTTCAAAAGATATGGCAAAAATGGTGAATTTTATGCAACAAAGCTCCAGCTTGTGTCAAGATTTTGAACCAAACAGGTATAATGTCATCGTGGGACACATCCTCAGGTCATGACCTTTCATTTGCACTTGATTTGAGGTCAATCAAACAAATATTTACAGAGATATGATAAAAACAGTGATTTTTCAGTTTTTGGCCCCTGGTGGCCAATCTAGAAATTGTAAATTGTCCAAAATCGAATCAGTTTTTCCTCTTTATGATACTTACTTATATGCGAAACATGAAATTTCTAATTGAAATATTACTTAAGTTATCGCGCTAACACACAGGGCGGCGCGGCGGCGGTCGGCCTTGGGGATCTTATGATGAAGACCCCATCTCATGAGCAAGTTTTTCATCTGAAAGAAGCTGGAATGTCAGTAAGTCATAGGCATCTGCTTTTGGAAAACCTAGTAAGTATCCTGAACAAACCAGGGATGCCGATTCTGGTCGTGTGACTGTATATTATAGCAGCCTCCATGACTTGAAGTTTATTTCAGCTCTAAACATGTAATTCCGTTTTATCGGAGTATCTCAAATTAATGTCACCCCGTGGGAAGATGAAGGTGGAGTTGGCCCTCAGTTCAATGTTGGCCCAACATTGGATTTCCAACTCTGACGCTGCCAACCATTGAACCAACGTAAGGTAAACAACCAAATTAATAGGTTGGGCAACAATAAAAGTGGGAGTTCCCATGTTGGAGAACAAACGGGTGTTCAGCTATTTGAAGGAGGGGTTGTTGGTTGTCTGAGATTGGCCCCATTTAGCTAGCTATTATTAATATTATTAATATTATTTTTATCATCATTATTATTGTTCTTGATATTGTAATTAAGTTGTGTAATTGTTTGATTGTACTGACTTTATTATTAATTGCTGTGTAAATAAATAGGCCAGTGCAGTGTGGCAGCAGCCTTGGGACTGTTTCATCTTCTCCTGCTTGTTGCTGAAGCTAAGCAGGTACAGGCCTGGTTCCTGGATGGGAGATCAATTCAAGGTGCTGGGCTTGTCGTGATCCTTCCCTCAGTAATGGGTTATGAGCCAACTTATTGCCAACCTTTACACATACGTTGGCAACACAATGTTGGCCCAATGTGTCCCCGACAACCAAAATGACTTTAGCCCATCGTTGGCGTGTGACGTCAGGCCAACGTGTGTGACAACGTTGGGCCAACTCCGGCATGTTATCTGGGTCACCAAAGACAGCTTTGTCAGTAAGGATAATTCGACACAGGATAAGCGTTTCAGCTGCCTCTCAAACCTGAAGCAGTCGCATCGATCAAGCGCTCGGAGCTACAAGCTGTAAGTAACCATATAACAGCAAATAATGTAAGTGAAGCTAACGTGTTACGGGTGGCTAGCAGGACCACTAACGATAGTTTGCACAAGCAACTGGCCTCAAACGCAGGCATTATAAAATATCTGAAGATAAAGCCTGTATCGGTTGCGACAGTCCGTGACTCACAGACACAGAAGCTGTAAGTTGCTTTTACTGCAGAAGCCAACCTGACGTGATAGCTAGTTGATTGTGGCTGTAGCACAGCGGCTAACGTAGCCAAGTTACTATTGCTAATGTTTGTGCCCTAAATATGCAAGAGTGATATCAGGGGAAATTCTACAGAAGGTCTGTGAACATAAATCTCATTTGAAGCTAACTTTTAATACTTGTTTGTAATTTGGATGCTTGATACAACTGTTCACAGTAACAGAATTTGCTGTCTGTAAAACCTGTATTGCAAGGGTTTGTCTCTGTGGTTATGACTGCTTGGTTACCAGCTACTGCATGTTAATTTATGTGTCGTGCTAATTAAAAATGCTCCTGGTTAACTTATTTGCAGTAATTCTGATCGGAAAGCTTGTGTTACTTAAGCATTAATGTGGCAGTTTCATCATAACGTTGCCCGATTGTAGCCACAACAGTTAGTGATCGCTTCACTTATCCATGACCGGGATCAGCCGGATACTTCACAAATGTCTGAGCAAGCTCTCTGGTGCTACCATGAAATGAATGTGAAACGCAGAAGCTCTACCGGTTTACAAATGATTTCTCTGCACTACCTTGACATAATTTCATCCCCCTTTAAAAATTGTCCTGGCAAATAAAAAGCTGAAAAAAGTGGAGATTAAATTGGTAATTCTTTCCTGCAGAAGTGATCAATTCGCTAGCTCCACATAAACAACTTGTCTGTGCTAATGGAACTTACCAATGGAACTGCAAAACCTGTATTATGTTCACAACATAACAAAGCTCTCTCTAGCTGTCGCGTACTATCCATAAAGTTGCTTTCAGATCAGACATGAAATGAATTTTTCACTGGACAGATTAGCCTACATTCAAAGTCAATGCAAAGACGTGAATACAGGCGTTGTGTGCGCATTAATCAGCTTTCACACCGGACGCGAAACAAATTTTTTGCGCGACAGATTACATTCAAGTCATGACCGATTATCAGCTACTGCATGTTAGTTCGCATGCTCTGCTAATTAAAAATGCTCCTGCTTAACTTAATCTAATATGCAGAATTCTGATCGGTATGCTTGTGTTACTTCGGTAAGCATCAATGTGTCAGTTTCATCATATTGTTGCCTGATAGTAGCCACTATAGTTGAACCTAACCGGAGATGTGCAGTTAGACCAGCCAATTTTGCAAAGATTTTTCAAAGCTTGGGTGCATTTTTGAGTACTTGGGAAACGATCGCTTTACTTATCCATGACCAGGGTCAGCCTGATACATCTCCAATGTCTGGGCAAGCTCACTGATGCTACCGGTGAAAGCAATAGGGAAGCGCACAAGCTATAACGTGTATAACAAATGATTTAGTGCCATGGATTAGATATTAAATTCTTTCCTGTAGAGGTGATCGATTACCTAGCTCCACATAAGCAACGGTTCACGCAGATGGAACTTACGGTCTGTAAAACCTGTGTTACATAACCGGAGCTCTGTCTAGCTCTATCGCACTCTCTATAACTGGCCCATTTTCCGCGAGGAAAAGCTGGTCATTCCGAAGCAAAAGGTAAATCATTACCACAGGCAATTTCTGAAAAGCCCATTTAGCTTGGAGCTTTCGCCCCTCCGTCATATACCAGCGCAGAAGCTTTCTCCACGCTAACAACACACCACAGTTATGCACATGAACCAGCAGGTCCTAATACCCACCGAAGCAGTCCATAAGCTGTTGGTCCACTTCTAGCTGCTCCTCACTGTCCATTTTTTCCTCTAAACTCAGACCCACCTGATCTCTACAGTCTCCGGTCTACACTTGGGTATGTCGATGCAGCTTTCCCTGCATCCTAGCAAGCAGAAGAACTGCTGTACTCACCGGTTGCAAACTGTAGCCAATAGCAAAGTTGAGCTTGCGTTGCCAGATTTTCGCTCTGCTTCCTCCACTTTTGCCGCTGCGTTGATTAGAACAAGTGCATTTCATTAGATCTATATTCAAGTATAACGTTAGATTGTGGGATTTGCCCACCGCTTCTTTATCAGATGGCAGCCGTGTCTCTTGTTTCATTCTGGGGAAGTAGACTCGGAAAACTGCATTCTGCAGCCTCTGCAGCCTCTTCCGGCCCGACTCCCTCTTCCCGCCCTCCACAGAGCTGGCCAATCAGAAGAAAGTGGGTACACGGGGAGTGGGGGCCATAGTGGAATTGATTTTAATCTTATCTGTAAGCAATTACACTTTTATAATCCTGGTCATAAATAGCTGTTTGACAAGGCCTTGTGACTGAGGTTCATTCTCCCCACAGGCAAATGCAAGGGGAGGGAGCTCGAGAGAGAGAGCGAGCAGTGCACAATACACACACATCGCTGGGGTAAGCAATGCAGTCGAGGCCTTTTGGATCTTGGCATGAATTTCTAATGTTAATCTTCATTTTCTCTACCAAAAAGATAGCGGCCATTCAGCAAACCTGGTATTAAATACACTTCGTCAAAACTTCCAGAACACTTTAACTGGGTTTCTTATTGGCTCAATTTTCCATGACGGGCATAAAGGCATATCTTTTAAAGCGCGAGGATACAAAAGGCCTTGTGACTACGTCACTCACTCCCACGATTTCTCCTGTATCACGCGCTGTATGTAGACAGGAATAATTAGCCCCAGTCACTAGGCCTTGTCAAAAGGCTAGGTCACAAGATACTTGCAGATCTACAAGGTATCCATCAACTCTCTCATCTTCCTATGGGGACCTTTTTGAGTACATATCTGTAAAAAACGTAATGCAGCAATTGCACTCTTTCCTATCTTACTATGGTAGGTACAATTAATTCACATGCATGGAGTGGATAAAATGTGGTGCAGCATAACAAAAAGAACTGGCTCATAAAGTGAACCAAAACCAACCCATCATCAGATTAAGAGAGTGTATTTTATCCCCTTCTGCCATGGAATCTCTCCTTTTTTTTTTATAATAAAGCTGTACGGTATGAGGTCACAAAAGAGCTATCTTACCACCAAGATTAAAGGGGACCTAACATGCTGATCCTTCTTTTAATACATATTAGTAATGTTATAATCTTGGTTGTCCATGCTCAACCTCCGAAAAGTTTCGAAACATTTGGTAGACGGACGTGCGCCGAGATGGGTGTGGCGGCATAGTAGGGGGAGGTCTAACATATTCATCAAGATGCAGTGACAATTTTCCTGCATCTCCTGTTGAAACTGAAGGAAACCCATTCAAACACACACAAACATACATGCTTCACTAATTTTTCACTTAAGTTTTCACATTCCCTCCTCCCAGTCTCCCAGTTACTTCCAAACCAGTTTCTGTTTAACACCCCCCCAGAAAACACACTCACTAATGCAAACACATATATTGCACACATGCACACACACAAACACAAACACATATACGCTTCGTTGTTGCATAATCGTTGATTTTGTTTTGCTTTGTCTGAGGGGTTTTCAATGTTTTGGCTTCTCGGTGTGTTTGAGTCTCTGTGGCCTATTCTTATAATTCTTTTGGCCCCAATTTGTTGCCTTTATTATTATTCTTCTTTTGTATTTCCCCCCCTTTTATCAATATCACTATTATTATTATTATTGTTTATCCCTTTTACCCTAATGGCATTTTCTCATGGTTATTACTGGCAACTGTATTGTTATTATGATTATTATTATTGTTAGTATTATTGTTACTGGTAATATTATCATTATTATCATCTCAATTGTAATATCCCTATCACATACAACCCTTAAAATTCATACATACCTTTTTTCTCTCACCTGATGCAGTCCCCGCTCCTTTTTTTAATTCTCTCGTTTCTGTTCTCCCCCTGCCCCACCATAACATGCTCTGTCAGTTTTCTCCAGAACGGGTGGCATGAGGAAGGATGGACTGGGTCACCTTTTTTTTTTCTTCTCTTCTCCCCCTATCATTAACAATTTAACAGCTGCTGGGAATCACCCTGGTTGACCTTGAATGGGGGCGCGCCCTGGTTGGTTGCCAGTAGCCTGCAGGCTCGCACCTTTTGTTGCAGACTCCTGCCTGTGGGCAGAGTCGCCAGTCAGCCAGAAATGAATGAGGCTGTGAAAGGGTGATTGGTACTAAAAGTGCCTGAAGAAGAATCACGTGAGCGTGAGTAACAATGCGAGCTTCGCAACGGGCTGGAAATGAACCCGATAGCTCCAAATGGGCTGGGCGCAAACCTGCGACCCCCCTAGCTCTGGCGTGACAGCAGCGCCTACTGCACCATCATGGCGTCACCACTCCATTACAATACTTTAACTCTCATATAAATGACTGTAAAAAAACAGTTATCTTCCCGATCCAGTCTGACTCTCTCTGCCGACTCCTTCTGGAGCTCCCTGACGGTGCCTGACCCTCACCTTATTTTAATGTGCTTATTTATATTTATTTATTTATTTATTTTTTAATTTATACCTTTTTTATTTCTTAAGGCTCACTTTCCCTATAGCTCATCCCAACCACCATTTTTCTTTCTTTCCTTTTCCCTCTTCCCCCCATTGAAGAATTCAAACACACACACACACACACACACACACATACACTTTCCTACAACATCAACTCTCCTCTATGTTCCAACAGGATTTTGGTCACTGGCCTGTACTCTTTGTTCTTGTCTTTGTTGTCAATGTTGGGTTTTCTCTTGAAATTAAGAAAAAAAGATGGTAGGACAAAAGAAGCAAGAGCTATACAACAAAGAGCAACTGGCAAACCAGAGAAAACAGAAGAAAGATGGGTGGAGAAGAGGAGAGAAAAGGAGTGATAAATGCAACAGTTAAAATCCAGTCTAAGACTCAAAAGATCCAGGTTGTAGCGATAGCTGCAGAGCACCTTCCAGGTATGAAAGTCTTGAAATGGGAGGAAGTGATCAATCAAATAGGGGTAGTAGCAACCAGTCAAGTAGCGGTCAAGAGTCAAGATGACTGGTTTGATAGTGGTAATAATAATGCTAATCCTTCAGCGGAATGCAAGGAGTCTGATTGCAAATGGAAAGGCTTTTAAATACACTGACAATATAATGCTCAAAGTGATTTTTTTCTAATTAATTTTACGTTATACCTCCAGCTCATGGAGTTCACAAGGTTGTCAATAGTGGTCTGTGGAATGTTGTCCCATTCGTCCTGCAGTGCAACTCAGAGCTGGCATCAGCGTAACGCTCGCCTACACGTCACCATATGCGTTATTTGCAATCAGCGCGGTACAGGAATAGCGATTCATCGCTGAATAACACCGTCCTCCTCCTTGCAAGCGTCCAGCAAAGGTTACAGTTGGCCCAGTTGAATCTTTACCGATGACAGACGCCGGTCAGGTCGAGACCTCGGTTCGGTCGGCGGGCTCGGAGGGGTGCCTCCCTCAGGCGGTTTTGGACAGTCTGAGCTGATATCCGCCTGTTGTGCAGTCCGACAGTCTAGTCAGCTGTCCTGGTGGCTGGTTGGAGCCGATCGCGGAGGTGCTGGAACCGCATGTGCCAATTCTGTGGGGGCGTGGTCACACGTGGTCGTGGGGCGTGTGGACGATTCACAGTGCTGCCAGTCTCTGTGAATCGACTTTTCAACCAACTTACGGGCGAGTGACACACATTCAAGTGTGTTGACACGCCTTTTACAGATAACCCAGCATTCAGCATGCCAATGGTACACTACCCCATGACATCTGTGGCATTGTGACTAAAGTGCACATTTTGCAATGGCCTTTTATTGACCCTCCTGCAAAGAATGCCTATGTATTGGTCACGCTGACTGACCAACTCAGTGTTATGCTCTATGCAGCTCAGGAGCAGAATAACTCAATGAGTGAGTAATCTCATGAGAAGTGGGTCACCAGAAGTGAGCAAAACAAATCATTCAGTACCACAATAAACACTATTTGTGGGCATATTTCATTATAGGTCAATTAAATTTTTGGTTCGTGCATTTATTTTTTGTTCAGGGTAGTTTATGAACAGAAATGAAGAGAAACCCAACATTATATGTATTTAGGAGTGGGGGTCAAAGCCAAACCTTGATTTTGTCATTTATGGATATAGGTCAGTAAGAAGAGATAGGAAAGGAAGAACAGGTGGAGGGTGTGTAACGTTTGTGAGGCCGGGAGTTCCCTAAAGAGTGCTGGGTGTCGGAGCAGGAGTATGTTGCAATAGAACTGTGGGGTGAGAATAAGAAATTGGCAGTTATAAGCTTGTATAATCCAAGTATCAGGCCAGAATTAAACAAACTTGAGGAAGAAGAGGAGTGGATGTGGTATGGTGTGGGGATTTGCATAACACACTGCGGGGGAGTGTGAGCATGGATAATAATGGTCTAGTAATTGAAGAGCTGTTGGATGAGGGAAACCTTATGTATTTGAATGATTCGAGTGAAACATGAATAGATGTGAATACAGGGAGAGAGTACATATTTAACCTACAGTAATGCTGGTGACTAGTACTATGGCAGCAATATGTGATTGGAGTGTGTATCAGCAAGGAACAATAGGAAATGATTACTATTCAGTTCTATGTAAAGTCAATATAGCTGTCACAGTAAATGCCAATAACAGGGGAGGGAAATGGTTTTTTGAGAAGGCGGATTGGGAGAAATTTCAGAGAGAAAGTGAGATGTAATTGAGTCAGATTAAAGAGGGCCTAGATGTTTAAACAGACAGTGAAATAAAACGTGATCTGTTTGCTGCAGCTAACAGAGTCCATTCCTAAAAGCAGAGGGAAGAGAAAAGCAGTGCCTTGGTGCATGATACTTGCAAAGAAGGCAAAAAGGGCATACTGGAGGAAGTACTTTGACGCAATTGGCACTGCCACCTAGGTAGAGATTTGGGCAATGATTAGCAAAATGAGTGGGAATAGAAGGAATGGAGCTATCCACTGTTGTGGAATGGAGAAGGGGTTGCTCCAACTAAGAGGGAAAAGGCTGAATTAATGGTTGAAACCTTTGTAAAATGCACAGCTCAAAGAATCTATTGGAAGAGCAGAGAAGAGGTCGGGAGGAAACTAAGGCAAAAACCCTTGAGGCGTTGCAGAGGAAGGGAAATGCTGAGGATGAGCAAAATGTCCCATTTGGCATGGAGGAGTTAAATAGGGCACTGGCCAAGAAAAGGCGAATTATGTTACATTATGCTAAAACAACTAAGAGATGAGGGTCTAAAAACAGTTGCTGTGTCTATAGAACAAGGTACGGGAAGAGTGGAAGACACCGGGGAGCTGGAAGGAAGCAACATTTATCCAGATAAGGAAGCCTGGGAAGGATGCTAGTAAGCCAGCAAACTATTGAGCAGATGCGCTGACATCAAGTGTCTGCAAATGGATGAAGAGGATGGTCAATGAAGGGGTTGATGTATTATGTAGAGAAGAGAAGTATATTGGCTTCTTATCAGAGTGGGTTTAGGAGAGGAAGGGATACCATGGACCCAGTTCTTTGCTTGGAAGATGACATCAGGAAGACCCAGGTTAGTAGAGAGACAATGGCAACAGTGTTCTTTGATGTAGGGAAGGCATATGATGATTTGTGGAGGGAAGGCCTGATGATCATACTGCACAAGGTGGGAGCTGGAGGGAGTGTGTTCAACTGGTTCATAGACTTCTTGAAGGGAAGAACCATACAGGTTATCCAGTAAGCATAGGGTAGAGAATGGGACGCCTCAGGGGAGTGTTGTCAGCCCTACTCTGTTGTATGAAGCTTAGCAAAAGTTCAATCAGGAAGACTCTCTCTTGCACTTCAACTCCGTTTATTTTTCTATCATTCACATGCATACTCACTCGTAAATCTCTGCAGTCATTGTTTGGGGCTGTTGAGCTGTCGGCTGGTGTAGCAGCTGATCTCCTCTATCCAACCGTGGCACACCACATTATTCGCAGCGCTAGTCAATCGTTCTTTGGCTGTCTTTTTAAAATATGTCAGCTCTGTCTGCCCTAGTTTGCTCTTTCTGCCGTTCGCTGGCCCTCCTCCTCCCCAGTGCTGCCCTGCTCTCGTCAGACCTTCTGTACTGCCGTTCCAGCTTCAACAGCCTACAGCCATCACCGCCACCAGTGTCTGGGCTCCGAGGGGTGTTTTCCTGCTGCTGCTGTGAGACGTGCTCCTGCTCTACGAGTCATCCTGAGTCCAAGCGCCACAGACTTGTCTAATTCTAAACATGTGTTTCATCCACTGATGCTCAACGCATAATAAATATTTCCTGGTTTCACTTGAGTCTCTCCTGATTGAACTGTAATGATTAAGAATATTTTTATAAATGTGCCAGGAGACATGGGAAAGTCCCTGTTTGCCAATGATGGGAGATTTATGGAAAGGAGGGCGAAATGTAGTTAGCAAAATACAAGATGGGATTCAGCAGGCGGAGAGGGGGGGGGGGATTGAAGTGGGGATTAAAATTCTCAGTTGAAAAGACGTAGCATATGCTATTCAGAAAGAAGAGATCCGGGGAAGAATGGAGGGTGAAAATGCATGGGAGTGAACTTGAGAGAGTGGAGGGCTAAAGGTTTTATTTACTCTTAAAGAGTTGAATTTAACTCTCTGTCAGATAACATTTGGTCCCACTCAAAATCAGTGTAAAATTTACTCTATAGCCAGTGTAAGATTTTTAGAGTTAATTTTACTCTATTTTGTGTCAAAATTAACAATGAGGTGTGTAAAAATATTTAACACTATAGGGAATCATCACCCTGCAGAGTAGATTTTGTCCATGTGTGGAAGTGGGAATTAACTCTCACTTTTGACACTTCCATTTAGGCGATTTCACTCTGCATAGTGCTATAACTACTCTATCCAGAGGAAAGTAGGTTTACACTGCAATATTGACGCTCAATTTTTTACTGTGTAGGAGTGTACTTTGACATATATATGTCAAATCAGATCAAGGCTAGAATATGCGAGCATGGTGTACGGGTCAGCAGGAGAGTCTGTGTTGGAGGGGCTGGACAGGATTCAAGCTCAGGGACTGAGGGTGTGCCTAGGGGCAGTGAAAACATCTCCAGAATGTGCTCTTCAAGTTGAGGCAGGGGAAATGCCACTTGGGCTTTGTAGGAAACAGCTGACAGTAAACTACACAACAGGCCAAAGGTTTGGGGCCACCCTCAGATTAAAAAAAATCACACATCAACTGTTCTTTCCTTATTTTTTGCACAAGAAATGACTTCAGAGCATAAAATATAGGACGCCAATAGGTTTTGGGTGAATTCCAGACCACATTTTAAAGCTGTCTTGACTGATTGATCACTGACCACAATGTTATATAATTGAGTTCCAATGCCTTTGTGTCACATGATTTTATGTTACTAGGACATGAACAATTTTATGTAACAAGAAGGCATGCTGTATAAATGCCTCCCCCAAAACCAAGGGGTCACATTTCACTTGGTACACCATTAAAAATGATGATGGCCCCAATCTTCTGGCCTGTAGTGTACTTGATAACCTTGAGGGGGCACGGAGAGAGAGCGCACGAAAGACAAGCTTTGGCCGGACGGGACAGACAGTAGCTGGAGAGTTGGGTGTGCATGAAATTGACTTTAGTACAACTGTAATATGGCCCGTGGCCCCTGTCTGGATCTCAGAACCTACAGTGTTAGATCTGAAAATGCTTGAGATCAAGGAAAGTAATGGGATGGTAGACCTGGCGAGTGATTTCTATGAGTATGGGATGATTAAGTATAGGGATTATATGCAAGTCTGTACAGATGGATTGAAGGATCCAGAAGCAGGACACGCAGGGGCGGCAGTTGCAGTACCCAGTCACAGGGGGGAGATGTACTGAAGGACCAGTAACAATCCAAGTGTATTTTCTGAGGAAATGTTTTCTAAATTGGTGTCTTTGGAGTGGGTAGGAGAGAGGAGAATAGGAAAGGCTTTGATCTGCAGCGACTCAATATCAGCGCAGCATAGTCTCAGGACAAGAAGATCTAGGTACAGACAAGACCTTATAAAAGAAGTGATGGCAACACATGCAGCAGTATGAAGGCCAGGCATAGAGGTATTTTGTAGTATTTATATGGGTCCCTGTGCACATTGGCATGCTGGACCACGAAAGGTCGGATAAAATAGCTAACAAGCCACACAAAAAGGAAATATGGATGCACAAATTAGACTATCAAAAGCAGAGGGGAAGATTATTGTGGGGAGGGAGGCAAATAAAAAAATTGCAGCTGCAGTGGGATCAAGAAAATAAAGGAAGACATTTGTACAACCATCAGAATAAAGTGGGTACAGTGAGGAGGGGAGTAGGGAACAGGAAAGAGAAGAGATATTCTTTATTGAACCCCGTGGGGTAATTTGTCCTCTGCATTTGACCCATCCTATAGTTAGGAGCAGTGGGCAGCCACAGAGCAGCGCCCGGGGACCAATTCCAGTTCTAAAGCCAGTTCCTTGGTCAGGGGTACTGGTTGGAGGGTTCCTATGATGCATATTTTTGTGGGTGGGGGAAACCAGAGTACCCAGAGGAAACCCACGCAAACACGGGGAGAACATGCAAACTCCACACAGAAAGGCCCCAGGCCGGATTTGAACCCACGACCTTCTTGCTGTGAGGCAGCAGTGCTAACCACATTCATAAGCATCAACAGGTTATAAATGGGACATACACATCTTAACTGTGCACTCTTCATAATAGGGAAACGTCTGACAGGGCAATGTGACAGGTGCTGAGAGACAGTGGAACACGTGATGACTAGATGCAGAACGTACACCAGAGAGAGAGAGAGAGGATATGGTAGAGGGTATGAGAACAGCAGGAATGACAGCAGGGACACTGAGGAGTACTGGAGTGTGAAGTGAGTGGAAGAGGAATGAGATACTTGGTCATATACCTAACAGCAACGAGGCCGATGACAAGGATATAACAGACTGGAAGATATAGGAGCACGCTAGCCCCAGAGATGGCGGTAATAGTAGAAACGTTACAGATGCTAACCACTGTAAAACACCAAAGAAGAAGAAGAAGTACAACCCCCAATTCCCAAATAGTTGTGACAAAATGTACATTGTGAATAAAATCAAAATGCAATGACTTTCAGATCACATGAGCCAATTTGTTATTTACAATAGAACATAGATCATATTTCAAATGTTGAAACATTTTTATCCACAAAATGAGCTTATTTCAAATTTTCTGGCTGCAACAGGTCTCAAAAAGGTTTGGGACACAAGCAAAAAAGGGCTGAAAAAGCAATTAATATGTAAGAGAATCAGCTGACAGATCATTTAGCAAATAATTAAGTTAACTGGCATCAGGTGTGTAACATGATTGGCTATAAAAGGGATGTCTTAGAGAGGCTCAGTCTCTCAGAAGTAAAGATGGCCAGAGGCTCTCCAACCTGTGAAGGTTTGCGTAAAAAAATTGTGGAATACTTTAAAAACAATTTTCCTCGGCATCAAATTGCAAAGGCATTGAAGGTCTCATCATCGACAGTGCATAACATCATCAAAAATTCTCTGTGCGTAATGGACTAGGCCAAAAACCTTTACTGGATGCCCGCAATCTTCGGGCCATCAGACGCCACCGCATCACTCACCAGCATGATTCTGTCATTGAGATTACTAAATGGGCCCAGAAATACTTCAAGAAACCACTGTCTGTAAACACAGTCTGCTGCGCCATCTACAGATGCCACCGAAAACACTATCAAGCAAAAATTAAGCCATTGTTGATCATGACCCAGAAGCGACCCAAGGCTCATTTAAAATGGACTGTAGCAAATTGGCAAAGTGTCCTGTGGTCAGATAAGTCCAAATTTGACATTCTTGTTGGAAATCATGGGTGTCGTGTCCTCCGAGCTAAAAAGGAGAAAGACCAGCCCTCCTGTTATCAGTGTTCAAGTCAAAGGCTAGCATCTCTGATGGTATGGGGATGCATTAGTGCATATGATGTGGGACACTTGCATGTTTTAAAAAGCACCATGAATGCTGAAAGGTATATAAAGGTTTTAGAGCAACATATTCTCCCCTCCAGATGACATCTATTCCAGGGAAGGCCTTGTGTATTTCAGCAGGACAATGCAAAACCACATATTGCAGCTTTTACAACAACATGGCTTCGTAGGAGAAGAGTCCATGTGCTAAACTGGCCTGCCTGCAGTCCTGATCTTTCACAGATTGAGAACATTTGGCGCATAATTAAACAAAAAGTCTGTCAAAGGAGAGCCAAAACTCTCCAGCAGCTGGAAGCCAGTATTAAACGAGTGGAATCAAATTCCAATGGCTAAACTCAAGAAACTTGTCTCCTCAATGCCCAGATGCCTCCACTCTGTGTTAAAAAGATGAGGGGATGCTACACCATGGCAAACAGGCCCTTATCCCAACTTTTTTGAGACCTGTAGCAGCCATCAAATTTGAAATGAGCTCATTTTATGGATAAAATTGTAGAATATCTCAGTTTCAATATTTGCTGTGTTATCTCTTGTTCTATTGTGAATAAAATACTGGCTGGTGTGATTTGAAAGTCACTGCGTTTTGATTTTATTCACAATTTACACTTTGTCCCAACTACTTCGGAATTGGGGTTGTAGTATCGATCGGTGGCCATCACGCCCAACAGACGCAACAGGAAACACACAACAGCTGGAAAGAACCATGAAAGAAAAGAGCTACCGAATGAGATGTCTAACGGAGAAATATTTGCGGTAGCAAGTGAGCCAGTCAGCGCTGCCGATAGACCATAGTCAGCGAAGGAAGACATTTCCATCCATGGCCTCATTTAAGAGAAACTTTTGAAGATGACGGCTCGAAGAACAGTTCCTGGCGAATGCGTTGTTTTGTGCCCACCTAAAAAACCATGTGCTTCTGGTGTTCAAGAATTCCCCATCCGATTTGAAAAAATACATACAGGTTGGCATATTCTCTGTTGTGATCAATATTGTTAGCTAATTTCATATTGTCTGTAGCTAATAATAGTCAGTTTACAATATTTGCAATCTTAGCAATGCAATCTTTGGGAACATGTCCTTTGATTGCATATTAGTAGCTTTGAAAAGATTTCTGTATTCAACTTCATCCAACATGGAATGAAATCAGTACTTGTTCGGCTCACCTTGATGTCGGAGTACCCAAAGAAGCATTCTGTTGTGTCAAGATAATTTAGAGTTTAATATCTTGTGTTGCTATATGCAGTAATAACACATAATAGTGGCCATGTTACTGATGATTCACTCCGGGTTGCTGGGGCAAGCGCAGCATGTGCATTTGAGATATTAACGCTAGAACTGCGGCTGCCGCTTTTTATGCAGCACTGATGTTAGTAATGAATGTTATTTCATGTCAGTAAAAGATATGAGTCTATCCATCCATGACTTTTTCTAAATATGTGTTTTCTATGTTAGATCAAAGTTTTGAACTTCTGATATAAAACGTAAGTGGGTATTGATATTATATTTCTTTGAGCGCCGTAGCCGCTTTTTTGCGGCAGTGGCTTTGACTGCAAATACCCCTGTCTGCAACGTACGAAAGAGAGAGAGAGAGAAATGTGTGTGCATGTGTGCGCGTGAGTGTGTGTGTAGGCTATGTGGGTACGCGTCCTATAACATAACATAAAGAAGATTTCCTTCAGCTGCTTTCACACCAGACGCAAAATGAATTTTTCACATGACAGATTACATTCAAAGTCAATGCAAAGAAGCAAATATACACGTTTCGCGTGTATTCGCGTCTTTGCATTGACTTTGAATCTATCGTGCGGCAAATTTTGTTTTGCAGCCTGTGTGAACTCACTGAAAAAATCTATGGAAAGAACTGAGCATCAGAGTTCATAGAAGAGGCCCCCAGAACCATCAAGATTTGAAGACAGTTTGTGAGGAAGAATGGGTCAAAAACACACCTGAGCAATGTATGTGACTAGTTTCTCCATACAGGAGGTGTCTTGAAGCAGTCATTAACAACAAAGGCTTTTCTCGTAAGTATTAAATTAATTTTAGAAAGTGTATTTGATTCTTTTTCCTTCCATCATTCCACTTTATTACACATAACTTCATTTATGGACTTCTTTTTTAAATTTCTTTGTATGTGTGGGTTATTTGGATTGTTACAGGCATCAAGTGAAAATTTCATGTCAATAGCCCCATTATAAATATATTTAATGAGAAAAGTTGACACGTTCAATACTTATTTTCCCCACTGTATGAACCTGCAGTTGTTCTGGTGTCTGGCTGGGGCCGTATTATTTTTCTAGGCTGATGAGGCTTGGTCAGCGATAAAAGTGCAGAAGAAAGCATAAAATCTTTTTTGTTGCACAAAAGCTTTTATTTCCAGTCTTGTCACTTAATTTTGGTAGTATTCTCTGCAATTCTGGACAATGGACAATACTTTACTGAAAGTCACCTTTCAAACAAAACCATGACTATGCATGTAGTCAAAGTGGTTCCAAGGCAGAAAGCATTTTGGTTAAGGAGAAAATTTGCTCAAAAAAAACTGCATTTTAAAGGGTTAACAAAGTCCAACTTTCTGGAATTATTTTCTCATCATCCCCCTCCCCAACCCAATGACCCTTACCAGGAATGAGCAGAATGGATAATGAATAGAGGGATGGAAATTATCATTGTGACTACCGTGCACTAGCAGGTTAGGACAGAGCGACAGGATCATACAAATGAATGCTGTTTATTATGCCTTCAAATTTTGTATGCATGAAGGCACCATGAAAGCAATCTACTTTAACGGAACATGACTTCTCCCGCAGATGTTGCTTAGTTAATTAATTGTTTCGCGGCTGATAGAGAAAATGTAGCCTCTCATATTTGGTATTGATAGTGGCAGGGCACATGCTACGAGTGGAAACATATTTAAGCAGGTGTGGCAGATGGCACCAAATAGAGAACAGCAGAGAGAATGGCTGATTAAATGAAAGTGAAATGGTTAAACAAACGCAAAACTTGCAGATGGAAATGTTTCCCCTAAAACGCTTCTCCCTATATTTAAAATTACATTGGTTTGTGATTGTATACGTGTAATGAAGTCATTTCCAAAAGTCCTTTGCTTCATTGACTAAATCCCACCCGTCAGAAGCCACTGAAGTAATTCTTCCGCCTAAAAATTAATCCCTTGGCTACTATTCACATCCATCTTTCGAACGTTTTAAACCACTGGCTGTCCATGTAAACTAAAAGAATTTGATTTTCTTGCTGTATTGAAGTGAGGCTTTGTCATCCATATTATGGTTTCTAAAATAACACAAAAACAGTCTGCATGGAGTTTCATTAAACTTTACTGGTAGATACTATTATCATTCTACACAGATGGAGGAAGTTCCTGTTTTGACGTCCTAGCATATTTCACAATGCATCATGGGAATATGTATGTATATATGTATATATTCTAAATAATATAGGACCACAATGAAAAAAAGAGGAAAATCGAACCTTTTATTCAAGTGCATTTATTCAGTGGGAAAAAAATCCCACATTGAGAAATAATTCTTTTACTTCAAATCATGTGTGCCAGAATTATTAGCACCCCTAATGTTAATACTTTGTACAACCCCCTTTTGGCAATAAAACAGCACCTAATCTTCTCCTATAATGTTTCACAAGATGGATGAATACAGAGAGAGGGATCTTCGACCATTCCTCTTTGCACAATCTCTTGAAATCATCCAGCGACCTGGGTCCTCTCCTCTGCATTCTCCTCTTCAGCTCACTCCACAGGTTTTCAATGGGGTTGAGGTCTGGGGACTGAGATGGCCATGGGAGGAGCTTGTTTCTGTGTCTGGTGAACCATTTCTGTGTAGATTTGGCCACATGTTTAGGGTCATTATCTTGCTGAAAGACCCAGTGATGACCCATCTTCAGATTTCGGGCAGACGCCCCCAGATTTTGATTTAAAATGTCCTGTTATTTCAAAGCGTTCATGATGCCATGCACCCTAACAAGGTTCCCAGGGCTTCTGGAAAAGAAACAGGCCCACAGCATCACCGATCCTCCCCCATACTTCACAGTGGGCACGAGGTGCTTTTCTGCATACCCATCTTTTGAGTTCCGCCAGACCCACTTAGAGTGTTTGTTGCCAAAAAGCTCTATCTTGGTCTCATCTGGCCAAAGCACACGGTCCCAGTTGAAGTCACAGTAATGCTTAGCGAACTGTGCGTCGTGGCAAAATAACCCTGCATCCTCGTCCAGGCTTGTTTACCACTGTTCCTGTTGTTTTGAACTTCTTAATGATTCCTCTGACAGTAGATATGGACAGAAGCAGGCGTGTGGCTATTTTCTTGAAGCCATTGCCTGACTTGTGAAGGTCAACACACATCTGCCTTACTTGAATGGTGTGTTCCTTTGTCTTTCCCATGTTGAAGAGTGGATGCGAGAAATGGCCTCTGTGTCACGTTATATTTATACCCCAGGGAAAACAGGAAGTGATACATTACTTATTAAATGTTCCTTGATACTCTGGTCAACTTTGTAACCTACTGTAGAAATGACAGAAATACTTCAATTACATTTATTTCCAAGGAATTGTTAGGGGTGCCAATTATTGTTGAACATCTGATTTTAAGTAAAATAATAATTTCTTATTCAGAGATTTTTTCACGCTTAAAATTCACTTGAGTTGAAGGTTACATTTTTCAACAATTTTCCATGCGAGAGTATGCTTCTGCAATAAAAATTGAAATTAGTTCAAGGCTTTTAACACATCTCTACCAGGGGTGCCAATAATTATGGAGGGCGCTGTATGTATATACATACAGCGCCCTCTGCCTCAACTGCAGTCAATATGCAGCTCTCAGTGGCCTCATCAAACTGGTATCCGTACCTTACATCTAGGTTGGTGGTGGTTTTGCTTGTACCCATTTAATGTTCATTTTCATGAAAGTCTTAACTAGGTGTTGGGTGATGCATAATCACCTGAATTTGGATGGTTCGCGGGTTATAAATGTGCATGGTATGTGTTGTATTTTGCAAATGAATTGTCATCCAGTGATGGTGTTTTGTTAATGAACATTTCAATTCAAGTCGTCAGATCGTACAAATGCTATGCTATCATTTTCTCTTTCGCTAGGTACGGCTCAGATTACAAGTGGTAATCTAATGCCATGGTCACATTCTACCTACTCGTGACATTCATTCAGGTTCTGAGCGCTTCATCCGCAGCTCCATGCAGATGGAACGTTCCAATTTACGAGCATGGATGTTCGTAATCTGCAGGTACTTAATGAATGCAGCCCTCAGCCTCAACCATAATCAACGTGCAGTTCTCATGACCTCATCAAACCCGCATCCTAAGTTTACATAAGTTGGTCTTCTTTGCTCGCATGCAATTTTTGTGGTCCGATTGCGTTACTGTTGTCAGGCAGTGCATTCATAATTAATGTCTGAATAGCATGGTTTTCAAATGATAAATGTGCATGTCGTATTCTTTGCAAATTAAATGTCATAAATTATGTTGCTGTTGAATGTTTGCAATGTTTATTCCGAAGTTATCAAATGATTACAAATGCTAAATACTTCAGTTGTGGGTGCTCTGCTTCGCCTGCAAATATTCACAGATACTGCACGCGTATCCAACTCATCGCCACTTGCAGTGGCACAGCTCGTTAGTGCTTCGGTTATGGATGCACTTTGCCTCGCCCGCAAACATTCACAGATACTGCACACGTATCCACCTCACGGCCACTCGCAGTGGCGCAGCTCACCAGCGCTTGGGTGCACTTTGCTCCTGGTGTTCTAGGGATGAATGTGGTCAGCAAGTGTTATAGTGAATTGTCAGGACAGTGTGGTTCTGCTTTTTTGATCCGCCCGCAGTATGAAAGGCTCCTTGTTCCATCAAACATGCCTAGCAACAGTACCATCAAGTCCAAGCCCAAGCTCCCCCAGTCTCTTTCAGGAGGGTAAGAGTTAGGAGTGGGGGAGGTGTGGTCATCCCTGGTTGTAGTATGTTTGTGGCAGCCACTTGCTCTCAGCAGCACTTGGTCAATGATGTGTTGTTTGGGCCCTGTACTGCAGGGTTACCAGCAGGGGTATTAGCCTCTACTGCCCTGGGTCAAGTGAACAGAGGCACAGAATATGTACCCATAATCAATTTAGGGGTAGCTGATGTCATTCCTGATCCACATACCATTTTAGGTATGAGTATGAGTAACGCTACTGTGGTGAGTTTGCCTGTAGGGGTTACAGTGAGTCAGGGAGTTGTGGTTGATATAATTTCCTTTCAGACAGTTACTGAGATGTCCCTCACAGTTATGTATAGATCCTGTGCAGGGGAGGATTCAGGCCATTGATTTGTCAGCTCAGTCAGAACAAAATAAAACTTTGGTTAAGTCATTATTGCTCAAGTACAGGTCAGTTTTCTCAGCATATGATGGTGATTTGGGTTGCACTAACCTTATTCCTCAGGACATTCCCCTCTTAGATGAGGCCCCAGTATGGCAGAGATCTAGACAGATCCCCCCTTCTGATTATGAGGCTGTTAAGGCCCATATCAATCAGTTTCTGGAGACAAAAGTTATCAGGGAAAGTAGTAGCCCCTATGCCTCCCCCATTGTCCTGGTTAAGAAAAAAGATGGGAGTCTGCGCCTCTGTGTTGACTATAGGCAGTTGAACAGCAAGACTCGCAAGGATGCATTCCCCTTGCCCTGTATCGAAGAATCCCTTGATGCTCTTTCGGGTGCGCGTTAGTTTTCTACTTTGGATCTCGCAAGTGGGTATAACCAGCTTCCAGTCACAGAGCAGGACGAGGCCAACACTGCCATCTGCACACCTTTTGGGTAGTTTAAGCGGAATAGAATGGCATTTGGCCTGTGTAATGGCCCAAGCACTTTTCATAAGCTGATGGAGAGGATTTTTGGGGCCCAACATTTTCAAAAATTATTGTTGTACCTTGATGATGTGGTGTAGTACATTCTCTTCCTCTGGAGCAGAGCATGTGGAGCACTTGGATGCTGTGCTGGCATGCCTGGAGCAGGAAGGCCTCGAGATAAAGCTTGAGAAGTGCTCATTCTTTCAAGAAAAGGTTGGTTGCCTGGGACATGTCATATCCAGTGAGGGTGTGTCCACTGACCCTCGTAAAATTGAAGCTGCGGCTAACTGGCAGCGACCAAACCATGTATCAGAGTTGAGATCTTTTTTTGGCATTTGCTGCTACAGGGCTTAAAGTTCTCCGTCCTGGGGACGGATTTCCGTCCTGGAGATTCCCTTGGGGCTATTTATGAGATCGATGTAGATTTTCAAAAAAAAAAAAAAAAAGTTATATGGGGGTGGGAGGGAGGGTAGACATGGCCGCGATGTCAATTAAATAAATGTTATAATGCTGCATATACTTGCTAGTGAAGTGATTTCCAAACTGCGATGCATCCCTCCCCAAGGAAATAATGTAAATTTAAACATCTATGAAGACACGCAGCTCAGAGTGCACTCAGTAGGTTGCCGCTGGCTGATGAGCTCTGATGTAACCTGACACCAAGCATTACCTTAGCGTCAACTAGCTAGCGATTGTTGTGTCGTGTTAGAGTAACTTAAATGGCAGATTAGCAATGTGACTTCATGAGTCATAGTGCAACGGATTTTAACGGTGAAGTTATGAAATTCGCTCAGTATGGATGACGGTGTCCAATCGATGAAATCATAAGTAATAATGGCAGTCAGTGAATTTTTTTCTTAAGCATCGAAAGTGGATTACACCATGTGAACATCAGGTATGATCTAAATATATAACGTTAGCGTATATTTACTGGGAAGGTAGCTGTGGCCAAATCCTCATCATAGAAGCGCACCAAAACGTTCAGCACACGGTCCATGTTTGTATTGGTGGCCTCATCAGCATTTAGAGAAAAATAAATCATGTTCAACTTGTCTGATAACTGCTTTTTTTATCGGAGTGGAAATTCCATGGATGTACACATTTGACGCCTGTGTGTTTTAGTTTTAGTCGACCATGTACTTGTGAACTGTACCGTTATGAAACTGTATGAAACAGCAAACTTCGAATAACGTCATCAATCAATTACTGTGCAACTGTGAACGAAAGGTCGTGCTCTACAATAAATGTGCTGATACGTACTTTATGATTGCACACACGATCGGTCATTGATTCGTTGTTGTAATGTATTCTTACGTTATCTTGCATTAAAAAAGCATTGTTACGTGTGCAAATTCTACTATTCTGGGTAATGTTTTAGATCAACCGCGTCTGCAACTACTGTATCATGATTGGTTGGTGTATTCACCACGTTGCATTGTTTGACTCAAAATATTCCCCACGTGTGTTGTCACTGCTGTGGTACCGGTTCAGTCTGCGAAAAATCATGGAGCGGTTAGTTGTGAAGGAAGGATCAGACAAACAGATCAAACAAATGGAGGTGGGCTTGGTTGGATGAGATAGGTGACACAGGAAAGCCATTCAGGTCCTGGTGTCAAAAATTGAAGGAACCAGGAGCCTGTTTCTGTTGTGTTTGCAACAGAAAGCTGTTGCACGGTTCAAACGGCAAAAAAAACGCTTTTCAAGCACAACAATGAACCAGGTTTCAGGTCAACACTGAAAAGAATGTCTGGTGTAGCCAAGCTTCAGGCTTTTGCTTTTGTTGCAAAAAAAAGAAAGAAAGAATGAATAGTATTTGCTTATCAGAATCTGAAACGGCTTGTTGAATTCTTGATGTTGAGACTTTTGCTTTTGTTGCTAAAAAAAAGAAAATGAACAGCATTGTTTATCAGAGAATCTGAATAAAACGGCTTGTTGAATATTAATGTTGTTTTAGTTTTAATGCACAGTATTAATAATGGGAACCCTAAAATATAAAGTAAAAGGTCAAGTGTTATCCACTAAAGGTACTAACATTTTCTTTTTGAGCTGCCAACCAATGGGTTTTAAATGTCTCTTGTAATTGACTCGTGTTCTCACTTGCAACCATTCCTCTCCCCTAATGCAAGGTGCATACTGGTTCATATGACTACTATTTTTACACATTGCTCAGCAGTGTGTAAAAAGAATAACATCATTAGACTGTTTTGCTAGACTTGTGTTTACTAAGTCTGAGCAGGTGCAGTTAGCATATTAAAGATTTGTCAATATTGCCAATGCAACATTACAGCCTGGTAATACTACTTTTTCTCTGCAGTGGAATTTTTATTTAAAAGGTTGTAGTGTAAGTCAACATACAATTTGCTCCCACCCAAAAAGGCGTGTGGGGACTGGGGACCCCCCAAAATATACGCGGTCTGTGTGCATTTCATGCGGGAAAACCACAAAATTTGCGCCGTGGGCCCTGTGGGTGCTTCGCGCCCGCGCATGTGTACTCAAAAAAAATTGCCAAGGTTGGCAGGTCTGCTGCTGCTACGCACTTTTGCTTTAAAGTCCTTCAGTAATTTTAATATTTGAAATAGACCAGACGAGCAATAGACAGACTACAACTTCAGCCGGTGTTTATGTTAAAATGAAGCACGAATTGTACACATTCACAATTAAGGCATTTGAGAACTGTGAAGTAGCATATCACCCAATTAATTGGTGTGTGCTGGGCGCACAATGTTGTTTATATTTCTCTTATATTGCCATTGTCTGGGACAGGGGCTAGGGCTAGACCGTTGCAAGCTTAGAGCCCCGTTCAGAATGTCTTATCCCACGTCGGTAATTTTCAGTCCTGGGATTTTTTTTTGCTTTAAGCCCTGGCTGCTATTACTGCTGGTTTGGGCGAGGTTTGGCAAAATTGGCTGCCCCTTACCATGACCGTAAAAATTTTGTGCATACCTGCTAGGGCAGAAGTGCATAGTGTACACCAACAATAATTCATTGCGTAATCTGGCTACGTTGAAACTGGGGGCTACAGAGCAGCAATGGGCTGCGCAACTGACAGCTTTTGATTAAATCATAAAATACAGGTCTGGCAAAAGCAATAAGAATGCTGATGCACTTTCTCGTCAATATCTGACCGCTGATGGCACTCCACTGCCTGAGTCCCTACAACAGGCTACAGACAGGAGATCAACTGAACAGGTAACGGAAGCTGGCATTTCAGTCTTCCCTTACACCTTACCCTCTGAGATCCTAGTCCAGCTGGAGTCTGATGGGCTTCTCCACTTATTGCCCACATGGTGGGGAAGAGACCCTGCAGCTGGTATTACCTTTGTCTCTAAGGGACAAGGTTCACCAGTTACATCAGGAGCATGGACATCAGGGCATTGAGCAGACCACTAAGTTAGTCCGGCAATGGTGTTATTAGCCAGGCCTTTTTGAGGATGTGAAACGTTGGTGTCAGAAATGTGAATGCTGCCTGGTTGCCAAAGATGCTAAGCCTATGGCCCCGCACCTATATGGGCCACTTGAATGCTTTCCAGCCAAACCAGATGCTGGCTCTAGATTCTACCCTGCTTGAGCTATCTAAGGATGAAGTGGAGAATGTGCTAATAATAACTGATGGCTTTTCAAAGTACAAAACCCAAAACCAGTGAAGTTGGCACGTTTTGTAAATCGTAGATAAAAACAGAATACAATGATTTGCAAATCCTTTTCAACTCATATTCATTTGAATACACTGCAAAGACAAGATGTTGACTGAGAAACTTTTTTTTTTTGCAAATTATCATTAACTTAGAATTTAAAGGCAGCAACACATCGCAAAAAAGTTGGCACAGGGGCCTTTTTACCACTGTGTTACATCGCCTTTCCTTTTAACGACACTCAGTAAACGTTTGGGAACTGAGGAGACCAATTTTTGAGGCTTTTCAGGTGGAACTTTTTTCCATTCTTGCTTGATGTACAGCTTAAGTTGTTCAACAGTCCGGGGTCTCCATTGTCATATTTTACGCTTCATAATGCGCCACACATTTTCAATGGGAGACAGGTCTGGACTACAGGCAGGCCAGTCTCGTACCCGCACTCTTTTACTTCGGAGCCCTGCTGTTGTAACACGTGCAGAATGTGGCTTGGCACTGTCTTGCTGAAATAAGCAGGGGCGTCCATGAAAAAGACGTTGCTTGGATGGCAACATATGTTGCTCCAAAACCTGTATGTACCTTTCAGTATTAATGGTGCCTTCACATATGTGTAAGTTGCCCATGCCTTGGGCACTAATACACCCCCATACCATCACAGATGCTGGCTTTGGAACTTTGCGCCTATAACAGTCAGGATGGTTCTTTTCCTCTTTGGTCCGGAGGACACGACGTCCACAGTTTCCAAAAACAATTTGAAATGTGGACTCGTCAGACCACAGAACACTTTTCCACTTTGCATCAGTCCATCTTAGATGAGCTTGGGCCCAGCGAAGCCGGCGGCGTTTCTGGGTGCTGTTGATAAATGGCTTTCGCTTTGCATTGTAGAGTTTTAACTTGCCCTTGCAGATGTAGAGACGAACTGTAGTTACTGACAGTGGTTTTCTGAAGTGTTCCTGAGCCGATGTGGTGATGTCCTTTACACACTGATTTCGGTTTTTGATGCAGTACGGCATGAGGGATCAAAGGTCACAGGCATTCAATGTTGGTTTTCGGCCTTGTCACTTACGTGCAGTGATTTCTCCAAATTCTCGGAACCTTTTGACGATATTATGGATCGTAGATGATGAAATCCCTAAATTTCTTGCAATAGCTCATTGAGGGATGTTGTTTTTAAACTGTTTGAAGATCAGCTCACGCATTTGTTCACTCAGTGGTGACCCTCGCCCCATCCTTGTTTGTGAATAACTGAGCATTTCAGGGAAGCTGCTTTTATACCCAATCATGGCACCCACCTGTTTCCAATTAGCCCGTTCACCTGTGGGATGTTCCAAAAAAGTGTATGATAAGCATTCCTCAACTCTCTCAGTCTTTTTTGCCACTTGTGCCAGCTTTTTTGAAACATGTCGCAGGCATCAAATTCCAAATGAGGTAATATTTGCAAAAAATTACAAAGTTTACCTGTTCGAACATTAAGTAACTTGTCTTTGCAGTGTATTCAATTGAATGTAGGTTGAAAAGGATTTGCAAATCATTGTATTCTGTTTTTATTTACGATTTACACAACGTGCCAACTTCACTGGTTTTTTGTATACTCAAGCTGTGTGCGCTCGAGACCAACAGCCGGAGACTGTGGCGAAGGTGCGAGTCAATTAATGGTTTTCACCCCTCGGCCGACTGTGGTCGGAGGGGTATTGTCGTTACCTGCGTGTCCGTCTGTTGTCCGTCGTCCATTGTCTGTCGTCCGTCCATGATTTTGTTTGGGCAATTAATGATCGCAGCTTCACCAAATTTGGTATGGTAACTCACTATGACCCATAGATGTGCAACGTCAGGTTTTTTGCTGGATTTGACCTTTGACCTTAGCGAGGTGACCTTGACCTTGGAAATCTTGTCCAGGTCAGTACTCGGCAACTAATTATCGCTGCTTCACCAAATTTGGTATAGTAACTCAGGATGACCCATAGATGTGCAATGTCAGGTTTTTTGCTGGATTTGACCTTTGCCCTTAACGCTGTGACCTTGACCCTGGAAATCTTGTCCGGGTGACATTGTCCAGGCCAGTATTCAGCAACTAATTATTGCAGCTTCACCAAATTTGGTATGGTAACTCACTATGACCCATGCATGTGCAACATCAGGTTTTTTGCTAGATTTGATCTTTGACCTTAGCTCTCTGACCTTGACCCTGGAAATCTTCTCCGGGTCAGTACTCAGCAACTAATTCTTACAGCTTCACCAAATTTGGTATGGTAACTCACTGTGACCCAGAGATACGCAATGTCAGGTTTTTTTGCTGGATTTGGCCTTTGGCCTTAGCTCTGTGACCTTGAGCCTGGAAATATTGTATGGGTCAGTACTCGTCAACTAAATATTGCAGCTTCACCAAATTTGGAATGGTAACTCATTGTAACACGTGGATCTGCAAGGTCATGTTTTTGCTGGATTTCACCTTTGACCTTAGCGCTGTGACCTTGAGGCAGGAAATCTTGCCCGGACCGAGGGGTATTCAGCAAAACGTTATGTTTCAAGTTTGGGCTACCCAGCCGCACCCACTCAGATCAAGGGTGCAATTTTGAAAGTGCTCTCATTCAACACCTTTGCACTTTGTACTGTAATGTGAATAGAAGACACTAGATGGCAGTATTGACCTTTCTTTTGTTAAGCCCAGACTGGAGCTAGGTTTGGACATGTCCTGGGCATGTCTGAGATGGAAAGTCCCAGAGAATTAAAAAAAAGTCTAAAAGGCGTGAGGGGTCTGCAAAAGAGTATATAAGGAGGAAAATTGAGAGAGTAAAAGAGGAGGAGAAATTGCAAGGAGAAGGATAAATTTGACCAGACCTGTCACTCTTTTTCAAGACCTGTGAAGCTTTTAGTGGATTTTTGCCTGTGTTGGAGCATTTTTCCTCACCCAGGACATCACCAAGCAACCCCACAAAAGTGACTGTAAATATTTTTTTCTTGTTATGTCAATCTTGGTCAGAAGAGTAGATAGTAGATTAGTTAAAAGTGTTTGTTTAATTATATGTGTTTAAGTTTTAAAATTGTGTCTGTCATCCCTTGCTGTCATAAATGTAATAAAAAATTGGGGCCATAACAGTACGGCATCCATAAATCTCACACCACTTCATATCACTCTGCTGGAAATTGGCAATGTGAGCAGTTTAACATGATCTCTTGTGCACCTAGCCACAGACCCAGAAGAGGGGTAGCCTATCACACCCACTGCAGGTTGTTTTCTCCTATAACACCATTGCACACCAATCCACTGGTGAGTCACCATTTTATTGTTTAGTCGAGACCCAAAATTATTAGTGGACTTTATCCTAGGAAGAATTGGGTAGCCAGTAGCCGGCACTATGCATGACTGGGCCTGTAAGCATGACTCTTTATGACCTGATCTCCTTCAGGAAGATCAGTTGGTATAACTTCGTGAGTTTGGTGGTCAAGGTCGCAACAAAATCAAACATCGCTGGAGCTCTGTAGTGTGAAAAGTATTGAAAGCTCCCAATAATGGTGAATCAACATACACCATTGCACCTATGGAAGACCTAAGCAAGGTAAAACATATTCACAGTCATTGCTGAAAGGTCACTTTGCTGTACAGACACCTGTTGCCTCTCCCACCAGTGACAGCCAGAAGGGAGCTGAATCTACTCCTCAGGGTGAAGAGCCCTCCCTGGATGGGGACTGGTGGATTGCTGTGCCTGAGAGCTCTCAGACCCCCCCCTGCGCAAGCAGCTGTGGAACCTTTGTTAAACCAATCTGCTGATTTGTCTGTCCCTTGTACTTCATCTGGAAGTCCTCAAGGTTGGGCTCTGGTGCACCTGGGTCCATCACGTGGACCATCTGTCTCAAGCGAGATTCTGCTCCCAGTAAAACTGCTTTGTGGAGGACCAATCGTGCAACTGCAAGCAAGCATTCAAACATTTACCATCTTCTCCAGGCAGTCGAGGGTAGGAAGAGAGAGGCTACAAACCCCCAGGTACCCCCATCTAATTATGCAATGTCTGTTCTTTTTAGGCCAGATGTGACAGTTAAAGGGTCCTGTCACTAGAAATGCCTCCTAATAAGTACACACCCTGGCTACCTTGCCAATGAGCCTGGCTCTTTGGTGATGTGGTCAGTGTGTTAGACTCTTACCTGGGAGTCTGGCTAGCTGTCCAGACTCTTTCACAGCAAGCCGTCCGCTGTCTTAGAAGAAATATGAGTAAGAACCATAGCAGGTATCGGAGTGGGGGTAAGGTTAACTTTATTCAGAAACTTTCATTCTAAACCTCAAAGACCAGAATAGCTTGGGAGTGGTATTTACATAACTCATTAAAATTGCTTTAATGTTTACTTTTTCATACTTTACAGGTACAGTCATAAATAAGCTTAACAATTGCGTTTTATAATTGATGGGCATTCTGAGTGCTTGTAGATGTCTGCAACAAGAGCTTCTTTTTCTTGCATAAATGTACATCGGTAGAGTCTGAAATGTTCACAGCAATCACCTATTTGCAAAAAAAAAAAAAAAAAAAACAGCATTAGATTCACAGATATTCACACGGTATTTATCTTTTCCTAGCGACACTGTCGTTGAATTTCAAACCAATTGAAGCTAATGTTTTATTAAGGCCATATGAAAGATTGTGATTTCACTTCAGATTTCTCAATTATCTGTCATCATATCTCTTAAATAAAAACTTTGCTTGCTTTTGTATCATACCTGAAGTATTATAAAGCCCAGCAAAGACCAGTGATACATTATGAAAAGAAGAAGTCCAGACTTTTGGAATATAAGATACATTCAATAAAATGCTTGGGGATAGTGTTCATGATGTGAATTCAAATGGACATAAAAAGTAAATTCATCATATTTTCTCAAAACAAAACTAATCTGGTATATGTATGACAAAATAGTACATGAACTGTATCCTGCTACAAACCCCAATTTCAAGTTTGGATGTTGTGTAAAATGTAAGTAAGTAAGTAAGTAAATCTTTATTTGTATAGCACCTTTCACAGCTTGAAAACACAAAGTGCTTCACAGTGGTAAAAACTGAGATAAAACATATAAAAATGTGAATAAAAATAGAATTCAGTGATTTGCAAATCCTATTAAACCCATATTCAATTGAGTACACGACAAAGACAAGATATTTAATGTTGAAACTGATAAACTTTATAGTTTTTACCCCTCAGCCGACTCTGGCCGGAGGGGTATTGTTGTCACCTGCGTGTCCGTCCGTCGTCCGTCGCCTATCCATGATTTTGTCCGGACCAGTACTCGGCAATGATCGCAGCTTCACCAAATTTGGTATGGTATTTCACTATGACCCATAGATGTGCAACGTCAGGTTTTTTGCTGGATTTGACCTTAGACCTTAGCGCTGTGACCATGACCCTGGAAATATTGTCCGAGTCAATACTCGGCAACTAATTCTCACAGCTCCACCAAATTTGGCATGGTAACTCACTGCGACCCGTAGATGTGCAATGTCAAGTTTTTTGCTGGATTTGACCTTTGATTTTAGCTCTGTGATCTTGATCCTAGAAATCTTGTATGGGTCAGTACTCGTCAATTAAATATCGCAGCTTCACCAAATTTGGTATGGTAACTCACTGTGACACATGGATGTGCAGGGTCGTGTTTTTGCCGGATTTCACCTTTATCTTAGCGCTGTGACCTTGAGGCAGGAAATCTTGTCCGGGCCGAGGAGTATTCAGCAAAGCGTCATGTTTTTTTTATTAGCATGAGGTTATGTCATGGCCTGCTTGTCCTGTTGTCGTCGCGCGTTGGCGTCTGTAAACATCTTCTTCTCCGAAACTGCAGGGCCAATGAAGCTGAAACTTGGCATGCATGTTCCTACAAACGAGGACACCAAAGTTTGTTCGAGGCATTTTGATCCAACGTCAAATATGGCGGCTTTGGCAGCCATATTGAAAATGGTATTTTGGCTCATTAGTCACTCATTTCTGGAGCGATTCAGCTGAAATTTGGCATGCATGTTCCTACCCAGGAGGACGCCATTGTTTTTTCGAGGCATTCCGATCCAACTTCAAATATGGCGGCTTTGCCTGCCATTCTGAAAATGATTTTTTAGCTCATTTCTGGAGCGATTCAGCTGGAATTTGCTGTGCATATGCCAAATAGCAAGACTGAAGGTATATATTACAGGTTTAGCTGTGCATTGCATTTTGGCCTTCATTTGCCTTCTCTCATTTGGCCACGCCCCTTAATTTCAGAAATATCTTTAAAAGCCTTCTCTGAAACTACGGACTGATGGAGCTGAAACTTCGCATATATCTTCCTATCACTAATGAGACTAGAGTTTGTTTAGAGCGTTCCAATCTGACTTCAACTGTGGCGGCTGTGGCAGCCATATTGAAAATGACATTTTCGCTCATTTCTGGATTCAGCTGAAATTTGCTGTGTATATGCCAAATAACAAGACTCAACATAAAACTCTGGTTTCCCTGTGCATGGCATTTTGACCTTCATTCTTCATTCTGGTGTTCTGATTGGATTTCAAATATGGCAACAGAAGCAGCCATATTGAAATTTCTTTTGCAGATGCTAAGCAGCAAGACTGAACACATGTTACATTGCTGTGCAATGCATTTTGACCTTCATTTCAGCATTGGGCCATGCCTTTTTATAGAAAATGCCAATAAAAGCACTCTGATCATGCTGATAATGTTCAACTGTATGAAAAGTTTATTATTGCTTTAGGAAAATATAGAACTATCTCGACTAAAATTCACTGTGAAGCCAGCGGTTGTGGGAAGCCTCAGAAAAGAATATGGCGTGGTACAGTGAAGCATTAATTGGTAAGTAAACTCTTGGATGCCTGTTGGAAATGATTACCACAGAACATCCCATCTGTCCTCTTTCTTTCTATCCTGGAGAGTGTTTGAATCTAATAAATATACTTTTCCAAACATCTCACATTTTTTTGCCCCCCAATGCATTGAAGGTTATTTTAAGTAGATCTACAAACATGATCATTTACTCTTTTTAATTTAGATACATGGATCTGGGAACAGAAAATATTTGCAAAATAATTCTGATTGAATTTTTTTTGTTTCCAAAACATTTATATCAATTAAACATTGTGACCAGCTAATAATGTATGCTGTAAGTTTTCATTTCAAAAATATTTTCATGGTAATCTGTAGGGGAGGTAACTTGAGTGAGGAGTTTTAAACTGGGCGCCTGTCTAATATAATCAAATATCCGCAATGCTTGTTGTGTTAGTCAACAAAGCAATAAGTTCATTCTACTACAAAGGTAAATGGCATCATGAGGCACTTAGATTTTAATCAAGATATTCATTGCTTGTAGTGGAACATGTCAACTTTTCGCTGTTTGTCCAAATTGCCACATTTTTTATTAATAAATAGTGAAAATAACTTTAATGTTTTTGTTTAATTGGCAACTGAAATAATACCATTCAATGGTTGACTTAAAAGGAGTGAAAAACTTTGGAGTGAATGTCCTGGTGAGCTACAGTGCCGTGGCACTATTTTTTAGAAACTTCAGTTGCTCAGGTGTCACACAACGTCTTGGTAAAGATCCTAAAACCGTTCTCATGCTTGCTTGATAATGTCATTAGAATCTGGACCGAAACATTGCGTGTTAATAAATTAGAAGTTTTACGCATAAAAGTAGTCCTTGCTTATGCTTCACTCTCAACCGGTCGTACGTGTTTTGGACATGAGTTGCAGAATTTGGTAGCTCGCATCTGACCCGCAGGGTCGCAGGGAACATAGGGGAAAGTCTGGGAAAGAGTACGGGCAAGTACTTGTCAAGCACAGTTTCACGCCTGGACTTGCTCGAGGCGTGGGAAAAATTGCGCCATTAGCCTGTGGAAAGCAGATGTCTGACGCACATTATCAGTGCATCTACATTGACTGTGGAGTGCGTGTGACTTGCATTTAACCAGTTTCGTGTGCTAGGTTTAGGTCGCACTTTTGATAATTGTGATTAACACGTGAAAATCACTCATGACTTGCGTGTGACGCTACATGATCGGTCCCTTGGTTCCTCCCTGAGGTGTATTCCTCTGGTGCCTGCAGCAGGGTCTGGGGTTATCAATTAGCTTGGGGTTTGATTACATATCCCTGTGACGTGAGGTCAGAGTTTAGCAGAGCTAGAGAAAAATGTACTGTGACAGTGGCATGTTCTGGAACTCGAGAAGTAAAGGCTTGAACTGTGGACGGCAATTTGTGTCCAAGTGAATATATCTCAAGTGGCAATGAGGATAAAAAATAAAATTACTGCAGTGCTCGTGCTTTTGTTGTGGAAATGGCATCAGTTGTGAGGATCGAATTTAATTGGTAGGCAGAAGACTGGACTCCCTACACAGAGAGGATAGAGCAATATTTCATTGCAAATGACATTGAGGATGACGGAAAAAAACGATTTTGTTGAGCGCGTGTGAACCTTCTTGTTATGGACTTATATGGACTTTGCTCTCGCCAGCTAAGCCAGTGAGTTGTACATTCAGTTGCTGCATGTGTTGCTGACTAAGAACCGCAAGTAGAGTTGGGGGGATGCCCAAGAGATGGCCTTCCAAGCTTCCAAGGATCTGCTGAGTTCCTCCCAGGTGCTGGTCCATTATGACTCAAAGAAACCACTCCTCTTTGCCTGTGATGCGTCTCCCCATGGGATAGGAGCTGTGCTCTCCCATAGAATGCCAGATGGGTCTGAACAGTCAATAACTTTCACTTCTCAGACTTTTGCACCAGTTGAGAAGAATTATTCCCAGTTAGAAAAAGAAGTTTTGGCGGTGGTGTATGAAATTTCATTCATACCTGTTTGGAAGAAAGTTCGAGATCACTAGTGACCATAAACCATTACAAGTACTTTGCGGGGAAACCAAGGGCACTCCACCGCTAGCCTCTTCCCGAATACAAAGGTGGGCCCTCACTCTCTCTGCATACAACTACTCCCTCGTATTCAAAGCTGGGAAGGACATAAGTCATGCTGACAACACTGAGCCGATTGCCACTCCCCGCGTCCAGCTTTAAGGTGCCAACGCCACTGGACTCTGTGCTGCGGATGGAATTCCTGGATTCCTCCCCAGTCACCTCCGGTGAGTTAAGGAGATGGACAGACCGTGATCCAGTACTCTCTCGTGTCTGCAACTACGTCCTTTCAGGCTGGCAACGTCCAGATTACCAAGCTTTTGTTGCCCGCCAAACAGAAGTGAGTGTGCAGGATGGTGTGATTCTGTGAGGCTGTAGGGTAACAGTGCACCCCCAGGGGTGGTCACGGGTGTTGCAAATGTTACACACCAATCATATCCAGGCATTGTGCGCATGAAGGTGTTTGCACGGATTGTTGCGCCCCCTGTAGTGGAAGGGAGACACATGCAGCTTAAAACCGCAACAGAAGATCCCTGAAGCAAGTGCCTGAAACACCCCTTGGAGCCCCATCTGGGCCGGAAGGAGTGGTGCCCTTGTGTCGATCAGAAATAACAAGGCGGGTGCCGGACCACCTAAATAATTCGAAAACGAAAAAAGAGAGAGAGGGGAATGCCACTTTCTGTGCTAGGACATTTTGCATTGTTGAGTTGAAATTTGAAAAAAAAGAGAAATGCAAAACAGTTGTTACTCAGTTTAGTTTTCCATTGGGGGGAGGACCATGTGTCTAGCTTGTTCACCATTGGGAGTGGTGGTCCAGCTTTAGGGAGAAAGAATTGAGGTGTATTCCTATGGTGCTTGCAGCAAGGTCTGGGGTTATCAATTAGCTTGGGGTATGATTGCATATCCCAGGGACATGTAAGGTCAGAGTTGAGCAGAGCTACAGAAAAATATGCTGTGACAGTGGCATGTTCTGGAACAAGAGAAATATAGGCTTGAATTGTGGACGGCAATACGTGTCCTAGCCAAGATATCTCACTCCCTAATATACATACCCAGCATCTTACCCCTCGGGTCACCTGCTGGGAGTATGCCCTGCGCGCCACACATAGGGGTAGAAAGTGAGAAGTACTTCTGTCTTGGGGGCCACACAAATAGCAAGTGCAGAGTACTTGTGACTTGTGTAGTACTTCTGAGGCACGTACAATGACCATGCATCACTCGTGCGTCTTACTGTCATCGTAAAGCCCCTGTTAGCCATGCTGTTAACTTGGTTCACGCATACAAAAAGAGTATGGGTCCCTTATGTAGTTTATGCATTCTTGATTTTTCGCAAGACCCGTAGAATTTGCATGTGCAGGACTCAAAGTCTTCACGGCCAGTCTACGGCCGTCTACGGCGCTGCACACACGCAAGTGTCGCACAAGTCTCAAGCACGATTTTGCCAAATTTTTTACCGTAGACTACCCATAGTTGCACATATGGTGGGTTGTGAGTGAAGCATGAGGATGTGAACTTCATGCCATGAGAAGAAGTTAAAATGATTTAACAACATTATCAATACAACATGTTTCTGTATTTTTAATAACTCTCGTGGATTAAAGATGATACATTGTAGAGATCATGTAGAACACACTGAATCAAATGAAACTTTTCAAAATTAAAGCTAAATTATAATTTAGCTTGGCAGATCATTACAGAATTTTGCAGATTTTCCAATCACATGACCTAGATGGTGTCCTACCATTGGCCAGCTGTAGATAGACTTTTCTGTTAGACCTTTGTAACACTGACCTCTGACAGCTATCCACTGCATGTATCAGGAGATCAAGCGCTCACAGTAAACCAATTGTTAACTTGGAAAATATTTTACCCATATAACTCAGTTTTGGGAAAATATCTAGATAGACCTTGTTAATTCTCAGCTGAAGAATTGTCCATGAAACTTGAATTTATTGATTTAATGGCGAAAAGTGAAGGCATGTTAGCTAGGCAATAATTCATCCCATTGACTTGAACAGACTAGCAGCTCCTGGTCTTGTCCCGGCTTCATTATCATGGCCAAATTTTCCATTTTACTCAAGGTCACATGAGGGAGGATGGATTTAGCTTCGTTTAGAGTCACTTTTTTCATAAAATAGTATCTACATGCATTAAAGGATGGGTTTATTAAGCAGCGCCCTGAGCTTTTTGACCGGCTTTTCTCAGTACTTTTCTCTGAAATTCATGGATCATGTTACCTCTGTTTGCATCGGTCTAGTTGTGGCAGCTATTACCAAGGCAGATATTTGGCAAGTTCTCAAGGGAATAATCCACAATTACAAATCACTGAGTCCAAAGCCATTGACAATGTATTATCTGCTGCTGGCTCGGTTCCTCCCCTAATGTCATAGCCGAAGAAGGCCAAAGATTGATTCTATCTCAGAAGATCGCGATTCGCAGTGATTAAAATGCAAATAAATTTGTAAGACCTGATTAGAATTGGAAATGACCAATGCTCAAAGGATGTATTCATATTAAGGATGTGATGGTCCATATTTTATTTTTGGATGAACAAGCACTTTTAATATTTCAGGAGTATATGAATAACGTAGTCATTCAAAGAGCAAAGGGGACTTCAAAAAATGCAACCCAAAATGCTACATTGTGGCTGTAAGGACACGCCTCCAGCCTTCAAACTCACTGGTGTGTCAAGACCCGGACCGCATTCTTCAGGTCCACAATCATCGCATGCACCTGTTATTCATTTCCACTGTGTGGTAGTATTGTGCCATTTAAAGACCGAGCCTCGCACTTAGTCTTTGCAAAGTCTTCTAAGCCACATGCTAGTGTTGTATTCCTCGTCTTGTATCGACTTATTCTCTGCGTATCGCGTGTAAACATTCTAACTCTTTAACGTAGTGCTGTTCATTGTTGATATCAGCACTTTAACTTCATAATTAAGGACCCTTGTTTCCTATTTCCTTTTCCTATTTTGGTTATACATTGTGACTGTAGTTAAAGCCCAGTGTTTGTATTAATGAAAGCATTACTAAGGAACCTCGTTTCTTGTTCATTTTATATTGCTTAAGGTGTGCCTTCCTGCTGAGCAGTAGGCATAATAAATACAACCAAGTCCATCCTTGCACCTGAGTCCAGTCCTCAACTTCCTGTCCTCCGTGCACATCATCAGTGTGCGAAGCAGTTCGGATAATTGCTGCATTGATTTTGATTTAAGGATGCTAACATAGGATGCCAATTATAAAAATTGAATATTTTTATGTTCAGAGGTCCAAACAGTTTTCCTGTGATTTACGAATTAAAGAAAAGACTGAATTACTGACTGCAATTTTTCATTAATGGTCTGTGTGGGGAATAGAATGAGAGGAGTTTCATATTCATCCATCTACATACATCAATAGTTGGCATTTGAAGGTTCGTTTATACAAGCACCACTGACTGAGTGTAATGACTTTTACACTCCCAGGAACACCCAACCCACCCAATCTTCCTGCCCCCACTGTCTACGCATTAGCTTTCCACTTATTTAATTGCCCTCAACTGTCCTTGAAATGGAGCAGGTACAATAAAGTTGCATAAATATTAGCTCTCTGCGAAGGGATTTAACTTTTCTGAGTGAACAGTACCTTCAAAAAACCTCAGTGAGGGGACTGCACTGCTGCACGCTGTTACAGTGTGATTCAGCAGGAGTTTCCAGACGCCATACTGAGAACGTTTTCAAAAATGGCTTTCTGCCACATTTTTAAGCCAATCTGTTCAGCCGCTGGTTCCGCTGCGATTCAGTGCGCTTGCGGTGCATTTGTGGGGAGTGGGGGGGGTGGTTGACTGGCTTAATGACATGTCCTCTGTTCTGGAAGGCTGAATCTGTGACAAGCAGAAAACACTTGGCTGGTTCTAGTTATCCTGCTGGAGGTCTTTTCAGAGACGCTAAGGCAGTGACCTGACTGCACTCGGTGAAGCAGTTCTCACCTTGAACAGAAACTGAGACGCCGCATTGGGCATGGGATAAAATGTCTTTGGTCTTTGCAGCATCACGACTCCTGATGTTAAGCTAAGTGTCTACCTTTTTTTTTTTCTTCTTTACATTTCATTTAACTGTTCATTGGCTTTGTCATTTTTTTAGCAATCAATTGTGATTGGACTTACAACACCCAATTGCTTTGTGTACAAAACCAAAACATAACAACTTGTTAAAATTCTAAAGCTTCCCGTTATACAACCTTTATAAAAGAAGATGAAGCTATCACACTTTTGCAGGGTAAACGGAGGACATTTACAGTAAAACAATTTGGCAAGTGTTTTTACAACAGTTTAAACTGTCGCTGTATAAAACCAGTGTTGATTTGTGGTGCAGCTTTGCAACGCTGTACTCCTCTCATTTTCAGCTGTTTGAACTAAGCACCTTCAGTCTTTGTTAGATTCAGTAACTGGGCACAATGGAATGCCTTTTTTGCATAACGAAAGTCCTGATAAGTAATGCAATTTACATTGATACAATCACTGCAGTTTATAACAAACAAAATTCCCACAATTTGGAACAACATGTTTTTTTATATTTAATATTTGCAAATAAGGCAATTTTGAGCACAATAATTTCTGTCTGACAAGGCATAAAGTTTTTGGTTTTCATGCAGGGGAGTTACATTTTGCATATTATTATCTCTGTGATTATTTCAGCAAGCTCCAACAACTCTAGTTACGGTGTGAGGCAAATCAATGCCTGCTGGGTCATCATTTTCTGGGACGACCTCTAACCAGCTCATTTTGTAATGAGATGTATAAAATACATTTAGTGGCCACATTATTACATACATTTTTCTGATACTGGGTAGTGTCCCCATTTGCCTCCAGAACACCCAGAAATGTTTTTGGCATGGATTTCACAAACTGCTGGAAACATTTCTTGCAGATTATGGTCCTTTCACATAATAGCATCACACAGTTGCAGCAGCTTTTCTATCCATACATTTCTGGTGTCTCTGGTTCCACCACATCCTAAATATAGTAAACTGGATCATGATCAGGTGACAGCAAAGGCTATTGGAGTACAATGAGCTCATTCAGTCATGTTTGTTTACTCATCTGGAGATGACTTTTGCATTGTGAAATGACACATTATCTTCCAGTAAGCACCCATTAGAACATGAGTAGAGTGTGGTAATAAAAGGATGTGCGTTGTCAGCAAATCTATTCAATAGTCAGCACTTAACCCCTTTGCCCAGAGGCCAAATCTGGTATTCTCATATTTAAGGTCTAATAACTGCAGTGTCCACTTGGAAAGCCTTCTTAGTCAAGTTCGTCCACTTTTTAAAACCCCAATTCTGAAATACTTGGGACGAAGTGTGAATTGTGAATAAAATCAAAATGCAATGACTTTCAGATCACATGAGCCAATATAAATGACAATAGAACATAGATAGCATTTCAAATGCTGAAACTGAGACATTTTACATTTTTATCCACAAAATGAGCTTATTTCAAATTTTCTGGCTGCAACAGGTCTCAAAAAGTTGGGGCACAGGCAAAAAAGGGCTGAAAAAGCAATTTATATATATGGGAATCAGCTGAAAGAACATTTACCAAGTAATTAAGTTAACTGGTATCAGATGCGTAACATGACTGGCTAAAAAAAGGGATGTCTTGGAGACGCTGAGTCTCTCAGAAGTAAGGATGTCCAGAGGCTCTCCAACCTGTCAAGGCTTGCATAAAAAAATTGTGGAATATTTTAAAAACAATGTTCCTCAACGTCAAATTGCAAAGGCTTTGAAGGTCTTATCATCGACCGTGCATAATATCATCAAAATATTCAGAGAAACTGGAAAATCTGTGCGTAATGGACAAGGCCGAAGACCTTTACTGGATGCCCGTGATCTTTGGGCCCTCAGACGCCACTGCATCACTCACCGGCATGATTGTGTCATTGACATTACTAAATGGGTCAAAGAATACTTCGAGAAACCACTGTCTGTAAACACAGTCCGCTGTGCCATCCACAGATACCACCTAAAACTCTCATCATGCAAAAAGGAAGCCACTGTTGAGCATGATCCAGAAGCGCCGCTGTGTTCTGTGGGTCAGGTCTCATTTAAAATAGACTGCAGCAAAGTGGCAAAGTGTCCTGTGGTCAGACGACTCCAAATTTGACATTCTTGTGGGAAATCATGTCCTCCGGGCTAAAGAGGAGAAACACCATCCCTCCTGTTATCAGCGTTCAGTTCTAAAGCCACCATCTCTGATGGAATGCGGATGCATTAGTGCATATTGTGTGGGACACTTGCATGTTTTAAAAAGCACCATGAATGCTGAAAGGTATATAAAGGTTTTAGAGCAACATCTGCTCCCCTCCAGATGACATCTATTCCAAGGAAGGGCTTGTGTATTTCAGCAGGACAATGCAAAACCACATACTGCAGCTATTACAACAGCATGGTTTCATAGTAGAAGATTCTGTGTGCTGAACTGGCCTGCCAGCAGTCCTGATCTTTCACCGATTGAGAACAATTGGAGCATAATTAAAGAAAAGTCAATCAAAGGAGACCCAAAACTCTCCAGCAGCTGAAAGCCTATATTAAACAAGAGTGGGATCAAATTCCAAAGGCTAAACTGAAGAAACTTGTCTCAATGCACAGATGCCTCCACATACACTAAAAAGAAGAGGGGATGCTACACCATGGTAATCATCCCCTGTCCCAACTTTTTTGAGACCTGTAGCAGCCATCAAATTTGAAATGAACTCATTTTGTGGATAAAATTGTAAAATTTCTTACTTTTAACATTTGTTATGTTATCTCTGTTCTCTTGTGAATAAAATACTGGCTGGTGCGGATTTTCAGTTGTGTATTTCCGGAAGAGCCTCCCATATGTGTTTTTAACGACAAACTTCACAACTCGGCCCTTAAATGGAAATACTTGGCTTCTTGCACAGTGCCAGGATTGGACTTACTCACACAGTCATGCCTATGAAGAATTTAGAGTGTGACAAAGACTCTAAGAAAGTGGAGCACCAGGAGAAACCCATGCAAACATGGGGATGGCTGGATTCAAACCAACAACCTTTTTGCTGTAAGGCTAAAGTACTACCCCCTGAGCCACCGTGCTTTCCTTGTTTATTTAATAGTATCACAAATAGTAATGGAAGGCTCCAAAGGTATACCTCACCAGCAAAAAAATCTAGATGATCTAACATTGGACCACCTTGTTAGCCAGGTAGCTTTTACACCTTTTGCTGTTCATTAAGAGAAAATACGCATTAATTTGTGTGAAATGGCAACCAATTTCACTAAGAAACATTCAACACCAAAAATCGACCATTTGTGCGTACCGCAAATTCAGTAACGTCATTGGCATTTTAATCATTGCTTTTGGACTTTCTTTAGCATCATTCGGCGCACAATAGAGAAAAAATACTTTCATTTGCATTAGTATGAAAGGCATTTACACGGTCTTTAAAGTCATTTGTGACAATCAACGAACACTAAAGTGCATGTAACCTTTTTATCACACCGTTTGACTTTCAACTGTTAAGATTCTGCCTTTTGTGTGTTGTCTCGTGCTTATATTTGCTTGTGCCTTACTTTCGTTTTATTTTTCAGCTTTCAGTTCGGCCGTCTGATGATCCACTCCCTCTCTGCCTTCATTGATGTCGCATGACTGCCTACAGCACGCCTGCGTCTCGTCGTCCAATCACGTTTCCTCTTGCGGTTTCGGCTGTGGTATTTCATTCATTGCTTCCAACCATGTTTAATTCTGGGTCTCGCGAAACTGAGTAAATGCGTTCTCTGATAGGATATTACCAACCCATACTATCCAGCACTCATTTGAGGGTGATTGTGAATATTTCGTCACGTAGTATTAACCTTAATGAACTCATTAGCAAGTGCGTGCGATTCTGGCTTTTGTACCTTCTGCCTGAGCAATCTCTGATTAACTGATTTACAGCTGTGCTTTCCTTTGCTTTTCTTGTGGTGCTTTTTACTTGTCACATTTAGATTACCTTAATCTAAACTGTCTAGCTTGATTGACGGTCTCAGCGTCTTGTCTCGGGTCATTATTGTTAATCCGGTTCTTGTGTAATTGTTTATTACTCCCATGTGTTTCTGTTCCCTTCAGAGATTGCATTTTGAGTCCTCGCCTCCTCGATTCCTGAGTGTCATAGTTTGCTGCGCCCTTGTCTTGTCTGCCTCATGTATAAGTCTCCCAGTGTGTCCGTCAGTTGAGTTAGGTTCAGTTTTTGTTTTCTTACTTTATCCACTCTTGTAGTGAGTATTTCTGTTTCCCCCTGCCTTTGGCAGTTTACTTCAGTTCTCCCATTTGTTCAGTGCTTGTGCACGGTGTTTTGTTTCTGGCGTGTCTGCCAATTTTCCCTTAGTGATTTGTGTTGAATAAACACCTCTGGATCCTGCAAATGGTGTTCCTCTGACCTCTCCTTACATCAATAGCATTTCTGGACCACGTTAGTGCGGATAACACAAATATTCACGCGATTGTACGAACAATTGAACATTCGTAACATTCAATTCACAAAAATCTTTTTTCAATTGAATAGTAGCCTACATTTTACTCATTATTGCATTGTGAATGTGATGTAAGATTAGGTTTGCCCTCTCAATTAGATGATTAGTTGAGTAATCTTTTTTGAGAAATCTTGATAATATCAGCCCTTAAACTAACTCATGCCCTGAAGGAATCCCTCACAAAACTGGAGTTCATCTAAATGAGAGGTCCCTCACTTTGTGTGTAAAATAGGCATCCAGTAGTATAAGCTGGCCATCTCATCTGCCTGATCACATTACTCTCCTTTGATGGAGTAGAGAACTCAACTCTATATATTTAAATGCCACGACAAAACTGACTAAAATGCAATGTCCAGTATACTTTCAATTACAGTGCAAATGATTCAATGACAAAATTTTGAAATCTATGAAACTTGAAATTAGCAAACTAGTTTTTATTTGAATCAGGCTCTCAAGGCTTGCGAGAAAACAATTTTGAAAAAAAAAAAAATTTGTGGCACATTCAAGTATCGCAGAATACAGAACTGTAATATCTACAGAACGCTAAATTTGTCTATGCAGACAAAAAATCAAGCTTTCTTAATAGATATTAAGAAAAACACACCACATTCGTGTTTGATGATGTCATTGAAAAAAATCAGTGTTCCCATTGCAGTACAATCAACAATACATCACACGGAACACGTATTGCAACCATGTTATTGAGGAGGCAAAACTTTGGCTCAAACAAACCAGCATACTTTGCTCACACCACCTCACCTCAATTAAGCTAAAAGGTTGAGAAAATTGCACGTGAAAATTGTGAGTGTACTTGAATCCCTGAATGAAATACAGATTTTTATAGTTCTGCTGAGTCTGGCCATACTGTACAAAACTGTGTTCATTGTGCACCACCCTATATGTCATAGAGTGTCCACCCATGAAATGGAAAGCACCCATTTTTTCCTTGATGATCTCCTCTGACACAAAGATGGCTTTGGGTCTTCATCTTAGAATCTGGCTTATGTTACGTCTTTAAAAAAGTTCCTCAATTCACTAACATAACTTCAGAGATATTTGAATGATCCAGATGTTTTAGGTTGTCTAGAAAATGTTGGATACTTATCCATCTTTTCATGCAGAGCACTACAATGGCTTGTGAATGGGTGAACAGTAGTTCATTGGCAGTATGGTCAGTAGACAGAGCATGTTTTGAGGGGACTTGAATATGAGTAAAAATCACATTCAGTCATGGGAAAGGTCAAAGATTTTTTGTGTGATGCTTGGGGATAATGAGAGTTAAAACATATCAGAAAAAACCTGGGCAAACTATTTTAGCCGCAAGGTCACATTTTTGTATCCTTCAAGGTACCATCTCATTATTATCTTTGCAAAATCAAATTTAAGGAGGTGTAACAGGGTATGAGTGACATGTTCATGAAGACGTGTTTCTGCACGATGTCGGTTCATAGATCTGAACTGTAATATTAAAGTTTGGTGCCCAGATCATAATTTCAGTTGCATATTGGCAACATTTCCTATGAAAAGCCAGAGGCAGGGCTTCCGAATCCCGTTGCTGGAGATCTACCATACTGTTGATTTTCATTCAAACCCCGAATTTGGCTCATCTCGCTCTACTAATTACCTCCTTTTTGCAGAGTTAGACATTTTGCTCCGGCGATGTGGAAGGCAGCTTTGTTGCATCTCACCCTTTCACAAATGCTCTGTTTACTGTAGGGAAAGTCACTGTTTGCAAACTGAACACAAACAAGACCAAGGGCTAAGATATATTTCAGAGACAGAGTAAATAAGATGGTAGATGGACCGTGCACTGTTTTGTAGATTGTCTGAGACTGAATCAGACAGCATGCGATAAAATGGATGAATTAGAAGAGACGGATGAGTAGAGCACTGACCTTCCTCACAGCAACTTGGGTCAGTGTGACTTTATTTTAATACAAAGCCCTTTCCTTATTATTTTCTCTGGAAGAAATGCATTTTTCTGAGCATGTAAACTTTTCCTTTCTCTCTTTGATCCTAAAGTCTGGCAGCAGGACTAATCAATGGCAAGAAAACAAAAGTTCCACATTATTGCCATCTGTGTCACATACATGAAAGCAAATAATAATAATATACCGTGTTATTTTTCAGAATTACTCTGTGTACATGCAGAACATGAAATCCTTCCTGCGGATTTATTGCTTCTTTGATCTTACTGTCCATTACCAGTACACAGAGAAATACCCTGGGTATTGATTTCTCCTCGATGAATGGCTTTTTTCAATAAGTAATGTTCACCGTGGACAAAGAATGTCACACTTATTATACTTTTTTTTTTTTACCCTGTGGCACTAGTGACAGCTGTAGTAACTGAACCTCTATCCCACACGATGGGATAAATCTTCTCAACATTGAAACAGAAAACAGAATGCATTTCCTAGCATGTGCTTCAGCATTGTTCTTCTTGGTGTGGGTAGTTCTTCATCCTGTCTGATTAGAAAAAATGCACCACCTGCCACACTCCCTTTTGGACATCCTTGAGCAACATAAAACAAATGATACAGGATAGTGCTTGACAACGACAGGAAAGAAAACACAGAGCATTTTCAGTCCCTCAAAGCGTCTCTGCAAATCATAATTTGGAAAGGGGCGGGGGGGGATTATTTTGTGCAGTTGTGGTAAAATCCACAGATTCAATAGCTGTTACACAGCATAATTCATCCCCCCTCAATAACATATGTGCAGCCTGCATCAATTAACAGAGCACCTTCGGCAAGCCCAAAGGGCGGTATGATCAATGGCCAGCAGATTCATGCCATTTATCACTCTCTGAGTAGCGCTGGAGCCGCCCCCAACACTGGCGAGCGTGGAGGAGAGAGATTAAATACACTGTGCTTTTCTCACCCACTCTATTTTCTATCATAGATAGCGCAGTGGAAGGCCTATGCGTGCTCTAATGAGTGGAGCCCAGGAACACTCACGCACCAACTGTGAGCGGAGATAAAATCTGACACCAGAAGGGATTTGCGAGATTCACTTTCGCAGAGATTATATTGATGTGCCCTTCAAATCACCCCATCACACTGTTTTGTCTGTCAAAGAGGGAAAAGGAGTGTATATTATGATAAATCGTGTTGATGCCAACTTCTATACTGCTATGACGATCACAAGTAGTGGCTGTGAAAGCCTGGTGAAATTGAAATATTTACCAAGGGGAAGTAGCTGTTTTGCAATTTCTCTGAAATCCCATGCACGTTTCAGCAGTTATTCCTTAATTTATAGAGATACGTAATGATACTGCCATTATTTGCCAAGTTCTTTTTCCTGTAAGCAAGATGCTTGCCCATTGTTTCCACATATTTTCCAAGAAGTCTGCATGTGAGTTTCAGAGCACGATGCACAGATTTACTAAAGAACTAGTGATTAAGGTACAAAAAAGGGAAAGTTTTCGTATCTGTTGTACACTGGTCCCAATGCACAGTTGGGTCCATAAATATTTGGAAAGTGATGACATTTTCGTCTAGCTCCCTATGTCTCCACAATGAATTTTATAAGAAACAATCAACATGAGCTTTAAACTTTACTCTTTTAATTTAGTTTTTGTTTTCCTAAAAATATTGAATGCATCAGATCACATTTTAACAATTTACACACAATGTCATGGTTATGGTTTTTGTCATGTTCAGTGTTCATGATTTTGTCTTTTATTTATTCTTTTTGGTTATTGTACTACTCAGAGTTTTAGATCATTCTACGTCTCAGTTCCATTGCACTTGTCTCCCCTGTCTTGTGATCTAGTTTGTTCAGTCTGTCTTCCCTGTTTGCATGCCCACTTACTTCGGGTGATTTAAATGAATTCCGGTGTTTAAAATATTTCTTCGATTCTCGTTCACGTCCTTCGTCTGTCTGTTCTGATTACTAACAAAACTAACATTTGTATTTTGTATCATAGTCGACTAACACAACTAATCCATGTATATAGATTACTAACTTACTAACGAGCACTCTAGTTAAATCTGAAAAGTTGCACCGCTACTAATTTAGACTAATTCCCTCTCAGCAATCGCCCTGTTCTAATCTCCCCCTCTTGGTAAGCTGTTCCTGTCGTACCCTGTGTTTCAGCGAGATCTCTCACACGTGCTTAATTACTTTCCTGCACTCGTTATCTGTGCACTTAGAACTCCTTGCCCGGAGCTGTTTAAATGTCATAGGCTGTTTGTGTGATTCTTTCACCAATTTTTGTGGTTAGGATTTCCCTCATGTGATTCTCCCATTGTAATTAGTCTGATCCATTTCACCTGCTTCCTGCATAGCATGTGACTTCCCTCTCGTCTATTTAAGCAGTCTTTTCACAGCCAGCTCCTTGTCAGAACGTTGATCAATATTTCATTGTGCAGAGTGCCTTGTATGCCATTGAGTATTGTTTTTTTTCTACTGGTTTGTCCGACTTCGATTCTTGCCATTGCCCTTTTTGTATTGTTTTTGTCTTTCTGGATTTTGACCCATTTTTGTATGACTACGATTTCTGTGTTTGGATGCCCTGTGTATGACCTTTGGCTATGTTCATCGACTACGACCCTTTTGCCTTCCGTTTATAAACCTTTGGTCATCTCTCTTCCTGGTTCTGACCCCTGCCTGTCTAGTCGGCACTGTTTTGCGATTTCATATTGTGGCTTGGCCATTCTTGTGTTTTTTGGCATTGACTTGGACCTCATTAAAGGCATACGTTTTTTGGATTTCTATCTTTTGCGTGTGGTTCCTGAACGCTACGTCACATACGAGGCAGAAGCTGGCTTCTGATTTGCAGCTTACGACTGGTATTTTCCACTCAACCTGAAAAAGGCTTTATGTCTGAATATGCAGTGCTCAGACGATCTTAAGCAAATATGTGAACTGAAAAGGGATATTAAGGAATTGGTGAGACGCAAAGGAATCATAGGCCCCGTTTACACCTGGTACTAAAAAGCGTTTTTTCTGATCGGATTACAAACGGGTAACGCTTGACTACATGAAAGTACAGGTGTAAATGCACTCAAGAAGCATTGAGGATGGATTGTGGTCCAATCTTTCAAACCACTTCTGAAGTGGTCAGGGACGGATTCTGGCCTCGTTGAACACAAGTGTAAATGCAAATGCGTCTCCGATCTGCATACAACAACTCCGTGGGCAGAAACACCTAGAGTAAAACTCAGTAAATAAGTCGCATTGGTATGTAAGATGCAGTATGTCTTGCGGGGTGTCCCGTCGTTTTCGCTATGTTGCGGTGGGCTACGCAGCTTCTAGCTCTTAAGAGACCGGAGACACTCAATACCAAGCTCTAGGACACGTGAGCAAGGCTCTATCTCACAGCGCCCTCTCCTGGATACACATTGGAACATCCTCCTTTACCTCTAGAGGAATTTAACTGGTGAATAGCACGCACCAGTTTATGAGACCTAATGCATTTTTTAAGGAAAAATATTGAATAACGGTGCAACTTATTCACTAATTTTTATGGTAAGCCTGGCACGACACTTTAACAGAGGGTGGATGACGACTGTCACGTCTGTCAGACCGATTGTAATGTGGAAGCTGGAGACGAGTTTAAAAACATGCAGATATGCTGGCAGTTGACAAAGACAGAAGGACAGCATCTATGATCATGTCACATGCAACACACAAACACCACAATCAAAAAAAATTAAAGTGAGCAGTTGTAATTATCAACCAACCATGTTATAGATATTTAAAAAAGACGGAGAAAGTATCTATATCTTTAATGTGGACGGGTAGTGGGTTCCAATTTTGTATGGCTGTAACAGAGAATGACGATTGACCAAAAGTACTTTTTCTAAATGGGAGTAAAAAGTCACCATGGGTAGTGCTGCTAGTAGTCCAATATGTGCTGTCACGTTGTGTTATAAGTGAGATAAGAGGAGGAGGAGCCAGGTTGTGCAAGATTTTATAAACTAGGCAGATGTTCCTATATTTTATTACATCTTCCCAGCTCAGAAGTTTGTGTTTGTTTAAGATGGTACAATGATGGAAGCTGTTAGGCTTCTGATCCAAAACTTTAAGGGTTTGCTTATACAGGGTAGCCAGTGGCTTTAGAGTAGACCAGTTAGTCCCCAGCTTGTAAGATTTGTAGATGCGACATGATCATGGCATTCATATATAAGCAGCACTAAAGGTCATTGTGTTTCTTATGTACTTGAAATTAACTAAGCTAAACTTCACTCTCTGACTCTCTGTTTTTATGTGTGTTTTGAATGACAGACTGGAGTCAATAATGATACCCAGATATTTAACTTGAGTGAGTGTCCAGAAAGTGTTTTCTTCATCTCCATGACCTTAGCTTTCTGTAGGGGTATAATATGCCCATTAGCTGATTTCTGAATACGTGCCTAGTTTATGTGCTGAGCGTTTCTAGCTTTTCTATTCCTGCCTAAGCTTTCCCTTAGTAACTGCTTTTAAAGCAGTGCTTTCCTTTGCTTCTCTCGTGGTGCTTTTTACTCGTCAAATTTAGATTGCCTGGTTGATTGATGGTCTCAGCGTCTTGTCTCGAGTCATTATGGTTTACCTGATCCTTGTTAATTTTTTAATTAATCCCATGTATTTCTGTTCCAGTCAAGATTGGTTTTCGAGTACCCGCCTCCTCTTGTGACTATATATGTGGCAGAGATGGGAGGGGTCATCAGATGGAACTTGGTTAAACTCTGCTCTGCATGGTCAAATCTCAGCTCCTTGTGCCTTCTGAGTATTTCCTTTGTATGATTTCCGAGTCTTGTATTTTGCTGTGCCCTCATCTTGTCTAGTCTCCCAGTGTTATCCGTCAGTCTAGTTAGGTCCAGTTTTTGTTTTTCTAGTTTAGCCACTCTTGGAGTGTGTACTTCTGTTTCCCCCTGCCTTTGGCTATGTACCGTAGTTTTCCCATTTGTTCAGTGCATGTGCACGGTGTTTTATTTCTGGCTTGTCTGCCAATTTTCTCCTAGAGTTTTGTGTTTCAATAAACACTTCCTGCATCTGGTATTGCCCTGCCTACTTCTTAAAATAGTTTCAATATTTAGTGTGACCACCATTGTTTTCCAGCAATGCCTTAATTCTCCTAGGCATGGAATTCATCAGAGCTGCACAGGTTGTTGCTGGGATCCTCCTCCATGACAACATCACAGAGCTGGTGGATGTTGGACACCTGCTGCTCCTCCACCTTCCTCTTGAGGATGCCCCACAGGTGCTCAATGGGATTCAGGTCAGGAGACACGCTTGGCCATGCCATCCTCTTCACCTCCAGCTTCTTCAGGAAGGCAGCAGTCATCTTGGAGGTCATTATCATGTTGGAAATCTGCTGTGCGGCCTAGTTTTCAAAGGGAGGGCATCATGTTCTGCTTCAGAATGTCACAGTACATGTTGGAATCCATTATTCCATTCATGAAGTGCAGCTCCCCAAGACCAGAAGCAGTCATGCAGCCCCAGACCATGATGCTGACAGCATCATGTTTGACTGTAGGCAGTACACACTTGTCTTGGCACACCTCAGCAGGGAGCCGCCACACATGCTAGACACCATCTAAGCAGAAGTTTATCTTGGTCTCGTCAGACCACAGAACATGGTTCCAGTAGTTCATGTTCTTGGACTGGCTGTCTTCATCAAACAGCTTTAAGGCTTACTTGGGGGCTAGCTTCAGAAGAGGCTCCCGTCTTGGCCGACGAGCATGTAGACTGACTTGGTGCAGTGCATGGTGTATGGTCTGAGCACTGATAGGCTGTTCTCACACTGTTGCAAACTCGTTAGCAATGCTGCCAGCATTCCTGCGTTTTTTCTGAAGCTAACTTGTGCACCTAACGCAGAGCACGAGGACTGAACCTCATCGGTCGACCCTGACGAGGCCTATTACAAGCAGAACCCATCTTAGAAAACTGCTGGATAGCCTTAGCCACCGTGCTGTAGTTCAGTTTCATTGATTCACAGATCATCTTGAAGCTTAAACCATCTTTGGGAGCAAAAATTCTCTTTTTCAGATCCTCAGATTTCTTTCCTATGAGGTGCCATGTTGACCATTCAGTGACCAGAAAGAGAGCATTGCACCCAAAGCTCCACAATTTAAACCTTCAACACATGTTACGCAACCTCATATGGCCCAGTTGAACAGACAAAAACATGAACATGATGAATTAGACATGTTTCATTGCTTGGTTGACCATTACCAATTGGGGCGTGTACTCACTTTTGTGGCCACCCATTTTGGAAAAAGTGACTGTAAGTCTACACTGCTACACATATTGTACAATGACTACTCTTGAATATATTCAAGTTTGATTTCTGTCACATTGTACCTTGAAAAGATATAATTAATTAATTGTCGAAATGTGAGGGGTGTGCCCACTTTCGTGAGATACTGCATGTTCTCAGAAGTATGATATATAAGAATCAGAATTTGGCTGTAGTCCGTTCCATTGGCTCACAAATGAAGAGAATCTTAAGGGGCCTTCCTCCAAAAATTACGGAATATGTTCACACAGGGAGTTGTACTTTGCAATTTATGGCAACAGAATTATCGCAAAAAAACTTCCAAACGTTCGTATTAGTTCCATGAAAATGGGAGCCAAACCAACGGCAGGAAAAGAAATCAAGAGCCTTGAGCTAATTTTCCAGGCCATTTTAAACAAGGGATTCTTGTATTTTAACAGCACTTAGTGTTAAGGGGAAAAAAATGCAGAAATGACTAAATGGAGACAGACAAAAGAAGGCATGTTTTCATTGGAGCAGAAAAACAAAGCAGATCGAGAAATCAAAGAAAGGATTTTGCTCTGTATTTCTCAGAATTCCTAGTTTAGAGCCAATACCATTCTATTTCAGTACGGCAAAGTTTATGGAATTGTACAGCGGATGGACTCATTTATGCCTGTTGTTCCAGCCATCGACTTTACAGAAAAGAGATAAGTACTTGAAAAACAGACCATAGAGAACAAACTCAAATCTAGCAGTGATTTGCAAACCCATGGTAAATCTTGTGTATGCACAGCACCTACCATGCAGCACTCAAGCAAGGAAACGTCCCCACCCAGTCTAGCAGTAATAACCTGGCATTTAATGACATACAACCTCAACTGTCAGACTTGAGGTTGTTAGAACTGTGGCTAATGAGCCAGAGAATTCCATTTATAAAGCTCGTGGGCTTGCCAAAATGAGGACAAAAAGCCATACATGGAAGTGCAGTAAATGTACGATCTAAGTTGCAGTCAGTCATATCCTTACTACCCAGGCTTCTGGATACAACTGTAGCGGTGTCACTGAAGCTGAAGAGAAAACTTTGCTTAAAGGCCCGGTCCCACTGGCCGTTGGACACAAAACGTATGCAAAAAGGACACAGCCGACGAGCAAAATTTCGTGGGCAGCTCCATTCGTTTTCATCCGCTCCAGAAATGGACAAAATTGGCGAAAATTAGCTTAAACAGACCGGACGTTGGTAGTTTGTAGCTGGGATGTTAAACGCATGTTCAAAGGAAGCCTAGCGGATGGAAGTGGATGGCAACTCCAAAGGGTTTACCGGGGATAACTGCGAAGCGGACGTGTAGCGGAAAGAGCGGACGCATGGCGGATGAAGCGCTTTGTCCGTTTTGAATACTTTATATACGAGATGCATACGCTTACATCCTTTCTATTTCCGAGCTACTAACGATATATACAGACATTCCATGTACCTTATCTTTCCTCCCTCTTTCCGTTTTCAGCTGCAGCGAATGTGAGTTGCGAGGAAGCCCAGAGGATGCAGAGAGGATACAGCAGATGTTTAACGGATGATAGCGGACATAGAACGTTTGTTGCTCGTATACGTCGCGGATTTACATAATACACAGTGGAAAGTTCATCCGTTCTAAAAGTTCTGTGCAGCTCAAAACTTTTTGCCCGGATGAAATCACAGTGGATGGATGCTCGATGGATAGAGCATATGAAACAAGTATGCAACGCGTATACAACAGATGCATAGCGTTTTCCAATGGATGGCAAGATTTTTTTACGTTTTGCATCCTCTTTGCATCTGTAATTGCAGTGGGACCGGGCCGTAAAGGACACTACATGCATGCATGCATGAACACATTCGTCCTAAAAGAGTAATGGAAGCACTACACTGGCTGAAACAAAGCTACCCTCCATACACCATCTGCCCACACTAGGAAAATCAGTGGGAAGAAGAGGATCCTGACTTGTTTGAAGCAATAACAAAAACCTGCGATGAGGGAAGTTGCTAACAATGGAGAAGGAATCCCTTCAGTTTCTGATGATGCAAATAGATCGTCCCCATCACCAGCTGTACCATCACCTCTGTAAACTGGAGATTCCGAAATGAAATTGCTAAATAATTTTATTATTAAATTTACAAACGTCTTGCTTCAGTGGAATAATTTTCCAGAGTCTCTGTGACACAAATAATGAGCTATAAAGGATTAAATAGGCTCATGCATAACAGGAAAAAATGGCAATATGAGTATTCTGCGCAAAGGGATTAAGGCATTTAGCAAAAAGGCATAACCTTCATATGAAGAATCTGCCTAGAGATGGCAACATTTTTTCATGCTGCTTCAGTGTTCCGTCTGACAGCTAGAGTGTAAGCTGTCAGCGGCCCAGAGACAAGAAGAGAGCTCATTGATTTCTTGGATACCACAGAATTCAAACAATACTACTTTGGCTTCCTACACGATACTCCCCATCTGTCACCGACAAGAGAAACCCTGATTCGTCAACAGCAACGACAGTTTCAGCTGTACTTTGATGTCTTGTGAAAAGTTGAATGGACAATCTGGCAGTCCAAGGTGTTACAGATATGCTCAATGTAAACACTGAAGTCATCAACACCATCACACCAGACTGTACACATGACATTCACCCCCGACAGAAGAAGACAAAACACAATTTCAACTGGATAGATGGGTGAGCTACATTATGTGGCCTTCCAGAATGCTGAGGTCGAGTTCCGACACCAGTCACTGTGGAAAAGGAAAAACAAGACCTAGAAGACGAGTAAGACAGGATTGCTTTTGAGCACACAAGTAAATTCAGAGGCATCCCCTATGACACTCAGCCACAAGAAGAACAAGCAACTGATGGCAATAGTACCTACTCTCTCGCACCAGGTGAAAATCATACCTCTTTTCTACCGAGCTGGTTCGAAAGCTAGAAATAGCACTGGTTCTTTGCTTTTCCACAGCTTAAGCACCAGCTCCAGGCTCTCAAAACTGGTGCAAGAGCAAGCACCAACTCATTGCTGTTCCAGAACCAAGCACTGATTAAGTCAAGGAGTGGGGGTAGAGTTTTAGTGACTAACAAGACCACTGTCTCGCCGTTTTTAAAACAACAACAACCGAGCGAGTGTAGTTTTCTTTCATTTTCAAACAAATAATAATGGAGATAGCCTGGAATCCATCCATATCGAGCTTTGTTTGCTCCCAAGGGTCACTTACTTATATGTTTGGCCTCAGTCGGTAGGCTGCGTTTCACTTTCAAATATTCGCACAAAATCCATGCAAGATCTGTGATTGGCTAACAGTTGCAAGGGTGCCCCGCCCCTTTAGACAGACTTAAAAATAAATAAAATACCACAGTTCTGCATTCAACGGAAGTCTCGCCTCCCGTCTCGTGTTTATACGAGTATTCAGCTGAGTGGTAGCAGAGTCTCTGGGCAATGAACCAGCCTGGTGGCGGGACTTCCATTGAATGCGCAAGCTGCTTGAAGCAAAACAGTGATATTTAATTTTCAGCAAAAAATAACCACATTTTTAGAGTTCTGAGGATACAAGGGGACAAAGCAGACTTGAATTATACTGGACGATGTGTTGGACGATGGTTTGAAAGTTTGTCAATGGACGTTTTGTGGAGTTTTCCCATTGCTTCTGGGTGACACCATTTCCTTCCAGCAAAAAAGGAATTTGGATGATTTTTCAAAACTGTCCAGTGGCCATAAAGTTGCGCCAGGTGAAGAACAACTTCGTCTGTTCAAGACATCTAATGGTGAGTAATTGATATACAAATTATAGTTTTTGGGTGGAGTATCACTTTAATCTAGCTGATGCAATCATGCCCTTCGAGCTTTAACTAATGCCAATTACAGTGAAATACGTTATGTAATTTGAGTATTATTTGACTTAGCCTTTATGATACTGGGGAATCCCCAACAAAATGCAGATATGGCCAAACATTATCCTGTTCAAAACTAATAACCACTCCAAGAGTAAACGCAAGCAAGCCACTGTCTAATTATTTAACTCATGTCAAATAACATTCAGGAATGCCGTTGCTGGCCAGCTAACTCATATTCGATCGATGGTTCTCGCCACCGAGAGGTCATCCAATCAGCCAAGAGCGGAAAACATGAATATTCATATATTCACTTCATTAGTGACGCAAAGGCTAAACGCTGGCTATACGACTGAGGCCAAACTGATATCAGTGTGTGACCGCTGGGAGCGACCAAAACTTGATATGCATGGATTCCAGGCTATGATGGAGAAGGCTAAGCCAAAGACATCCCCCATAGAGCCCCATTGTAAGAAATTGGTCGCACTTCTTGTCTCCTAAGTGGGTTCGATCGCGGAAGCATTTAGTGCCAGCCGTTTTGCTCGCAGGAAATGTTGGAAAAAACAAGTATCTGTCTTATATCTGCATGATGCATTGATATTTCATGTTGCTTTACCTCTTCGGGCATTTTTTTCCTACACTGCTAACATCTATATTAAGCATTACAGATATGAGTTTGCTTGCTATCTCAGAAGTTTGCGAATTACTATAATTCCCATGAGCAAATTTGAATGGAATTTCAAAACTAAACGACATTATAGATCGTTCAAATTTATGAGGCTGGAATGAAATACAACAGTTGCTCATTTATTTATAACATAAATCTGCGTCTGCGTCTTTGGGAAAAGAAAATATGGATAGTGTGTTACTATTGTAATGTGAATATAGGCCACTAGATGGCAGTATTTACCTTTTTTTGTTAAGCTCAGACTGGAGTCATGTTTAGACATGTCCTGGACATGTCTGGGGCAAGTCTCAGAAAATAAAAAAAAAAGAGGTCTAAATGTGGGTGGGGTCTGCAAAAGAGTATATAAGGAAAAGAATTGAGACAGTAAAGTGGTAGGAGAAATTGCAAGAAGATGACCAGACCTGGCATTCTGTTCAAGACCTGTGACGTTTCTTTTGTGGATTTCTTTGCCTGTGTTTGAGCATTTTCTTCATCCAGGACATCACCAAGCCACCCCACCAAAACCAAGGGACTGTAAATATTTGTTTATATATAATATAAGTTTTTTTGAAACTGTGTCTGTCATCCCTTGCTGTTGCTGTTGTGTTGTAGATTGTAATAAGAAAATGGGGCCATAACAAATTGGGGGCTCAAGGTCCGGGATAGACCATTTTGTGAGTCATTTATTAAAAATCTAACATTTCAAATTGTAAAATTGATTTTTTTTTAATTGAATACATATATATGGACAACAGCAATGGATGATTTCTTGGCATCACCAACCGTAGGGGTTTTGAAGTCTTTTAAAAAGACAGAACTGCTAGAAATTTGCAGACATTTAGAGCTGACAGAGATGAAACCAGCCATGCGAAAAGCAAGACTGGCTAGAGAGATAGTTGAATATTACATTGATGAAAATGTGTTTGCACCAGGAGATCTGGAACAGTTTCCAGTGGAAAATCCAAATATAGAAATGGAACTTAAATTAAAACTGCTAGAGATTGAAAGGGAGGAAAGAGAAAAACAAAGAGAATTTGAGAGGGAGGAAAAAGAGAAAGAAAGAGAGGAAAGAGAAAAAGAAAGGGAGGAAAAAGAGAAAGAAAGAGAATTTGAGAGAGAGAAAGAGGAAAGAGCAGAAAGAGAGAGAGACAGAGACAGAGAGATTTTGAATTAGAGAAATTCGATAGAGAAGAAAGACTCCAAATGGAGCAACTAAAAATAAAAATAGCAACAGAAAATAAATTTCGGGCTAGCCAGGAGGTAAAACTGGTGCCTCCATTTTCAGAAAAGGATGTTGACAACTATTTCCAGTGTTTTGAAAAGGTAGCAAAGAGTTGCCAGTGGCCAAAGGAACACTGGCCTCTGATGTTGCAAACTGTCCTCAAGGGTAAAGCTCAACAAGCCTATTCGGCTTTGTCTGCAGATGATTCCTCTGATTATGAGGTTGTCAAAAAGGTTATTTTGAGAGCTTATGAGTTGGTTCCAGAGGCTTACCGACAGAAATTCAGAGGTCTGAAGAAATCTGAAAATCAGACTTATGTTGAATTTGCGAATGAAAAGCAGGTTTGCTTTGAGCGCTGGTGTACTTCTATGGAGGTCAAGGATGATTTCAACTCACTAAAAGAGATGGTGTTAGTTGAAGAATTCAAGAACTGTGTTAAGGATGATGTTAAGACCTACCTTAATGAGAAGCAAGCACTGAATTTGCAATCAGCTGCCAAATTTGCAGATGAATATGTTCTCACACATAAGTCCAAATTTCAGTCTAGCAGTAACAATAAATGGTCCCAATTTCAGAAAAAGGGTTACGGTGATACCCAAGATTCCTCACCCAAAGACAAAGACAAATCTGGTGATGGTGCTCAGAAATCCAGTAACAGGTCTGATCAAAGGGTGAAAGCTGACAGTGACAAAAGTGGTCTAGTTTGCAGTTATTGCAAGAAATCTGGTCATGTTACAACTAACTGTTGGTTCCTTAAAGCTAAGAAAGAAAAAGAAAAGGATACCAAACCAAATGCCTTTGTGAAAACAAGGTTAGAAACCCCTGTAGTAGATAACCAATCTGCTAAATTGCCTGCTTCTTGTGGGGCTAAAAAGCCTAATACAGCTGACTTTGTGAGGGAGGAATTTCTTCCATTTGTGTCAGAGGGATTTGTGGCTCTGAATGAGCATACTACTCCTGTCCCCATATATATCCTAAGGGATACCGGAGCTTCTCAGTCACTTTTGTTGATGGACTCCTTGGAGTTACGTGATGAGACCGCTTCAGGGGATTTCATACTTGTACAAGGTATTGAAGGGAGGACTGTATCTGTACCCCTGCGCTCTATATTCTTGAAGTCAGATTTAGTTACAGGACAGGTAAAGGTGGGACTTATGTCAAGTCTACCTATAAAGGGTGTTTCTCTGTTGCTAGGCAATGACCTGGCTGGGGGCAAAGTAGTTCCCCCTGTACATCTTACTTCACAGCCGAGCACTGAAAATGGGGATGAGGACCCATCTCTGTATCCTTCTTGCGCAGTGACTCGTGCTATGGCCAAGAAGGCTAAAGAAGATGATGTTGTGGTGCCGTCCAGTACATTGAATAGTCAGGACTCAGGTGGTTCGCCTCATGACTCTGATTGGCCTACTATGGTTTCTCCGTTTGAGGACTTATCAGATACTTTTATCAGTTCTCTATTCAGCCAGCCGGATGGGTCTGGTGATTCTGATGTGTCTGGAGACTTGTCTCTGTCCAGAAAGCGGTTGATTGAGGAGCAAACTAATGATCCTGAAATTGGTGTACTAAAGAGGAGAGCCCTTCCTGAAAAAGAAATAGATGCAGTTCCAGTTGGGTATTATCTCAAGGATGGTGTGTTGATGCGGAAGTGGCGCCCTCCTGATATCCCTGCCAATGCAGATTGGGCAGTGGTCAGGCAAATTGTTGTTCCGAAGGTCTATAGGAATGAGATCTTAACAATGGCTCATAGTTTACCTTTAGGAGGTCATCTTGGTGTTAACAAGACTGTTGATAAGATCATGAAACACTTCTTTTGGCCTGGGCTTCGGAAAGACGCTTCCTACTTTTGCAAAACCTGTCACACTTGTCAGGTAGTTGGAAAACACCAGTTAGACCCACCTGTAGCTCCATTACAGCCTATCCCAGCATTTGGGGAGCCATTCTCTAGGGTCATTGTTGATTGCGTTGGTCCATTACCCAAGACTAGATCTGGAAATCAGTACTTGTTGACAATCATGTGTGCATCTACCAGATTCCCCGAAGCCATACCTCTACGTAACATCAAGGCAACTGCAATCTCGAAGGCTTTGAAAAAGTTCTTCACGTTGTTTGGCCTTCCCAGGGAAATTCAGTCAGACCAGGGTACCAATTTCACTTCAGGATTGTTTCAGCAGGTTGTGTATGAACTAGGTGCAAAGCAGATTCTTTCTAGTGCCTATCATCCAGAAAGTCAGGGTGCCTTAGAGCGGTTTCATTCCACTCTCAAGACAAAGATGAGGACTTATTGTTATGACCATGAGAAAGACTGGGATGAAGGGGTTCATTTGCTGTTGTTTGCAGCTCGAGAAGCAGTGCAGGAGTCTACTGGATTCAGTCCATTTGAGCTAGTGTTTGGTCATGAAGTGAGAGGACCTTTGCTATTATTGAGTGAACAATGGCAAGAGGAAGAGCCGCAAATCAGTCTGTTAGACTATGTTAGCAAGTTCAAGGAAAGATTGCGTGCAGCTTGTGACCTTGCCAAAGAGAACTTGAAATCAAGTCAGGGAAAAATGAAAATTTGGTATGATCATAAGGCTAGAAGCCGTGAGTTTAAACCAGGAGACAAGGTCCTTGTGTTGTTTCCCTTGCAGTCCAATCCATTGCAGGCTAGATTTCATGGTCCTTATGAAATTCTGACAAAACTCAATGATCTCAATTACATTGTGAAGACTCCAGATAGGAGAAAACCAAAACAATTGTGTCATATTAACATGCTAAAGCCTTATCATGACAGAAATGCTAGGGTTGCAGCTGTCACTTCAGATTCTCCAATGGTCGAAACGTGTGAAGATGAGGGGGAGTTTCAAGATGATGAACCAAGAATTAAAGCTGAAGTTCTTTCATGTAAATTATCAAACACTGAAGTGTTGCAAAATCTTGATGTAAAACTCCAGCACTTAGAACCCTCACAGAGAGATCAGTTTGAAAGGTTGATCAAGAAATATGAGGATTTGTTTCCTGATGTTCCAAAGAGAGTTACTATAGCCTCTCATGATGTAGATGTTGGTGATGCCAAACCAATAAAACAGCATCCATACCGGATGAATCCTGAAAAGAGAAAGATTGCTGAGAAAGAGGTTGAGTACATGTTAAAACATGATATTATCAGACCCTCCAACTCCGATTGGAGTTCACCCTGTGTGCTAGTTCCAAAACCTGATGGAAGTACTAGATTCTGTACAGATTATCGCAAAGTCAATGCTGTAACTAGAACTGATGTGTTTCCAATACCTAGGATTGATGATTGTATTGATAGTGTAGGGCAAGCAAAGTTTCTGACCAAGATTGATTTATTGAAGGGTTATTAGTGTGTGCCTTTAACTGAGAGGGCCAAGAGCATCTCTGCTTTTGCCACACCATCTGGATTGTACCAGTATGAAGTCCTACCTTTTGGCATGAAAAATGCCCCAGCCACGTTCCAAAGGATGATACAGTCTACAATCGCCGGATTGCCACACACGGGTGCATACATCGATGACCTGATCACATGGAGTGACTCCTGGGAAGAACATCTAAAAGATGTAGAGACGTTGTTCCAGCGCCTGACCCAGGCTAACCTGACTGTTAACCTGAGCAAGAGTGACTTTGGTTGCGCTACTGTCACCTATCTTGGCTACGTCATAGGCCAGGGTAAGGTGGCACCCATAAATGCTAAAGTCCAAGCCATCATGGACTTTCCAGTTCCTGACAACAAAAAAGCTTTGCACCGCTTCCTTGGAATGATCGGGTACTACCGCAAGTTCTGCAAGAACTTTGCTGAGATTGCTCTCAGTCTAACTAACCAACTGAAGAAAGGCGTAAAGTTCACCTGGGATGATGCATGCCAGAGAGCCTTCGATCACCTGAAGTCTCTGCTGTGTCACTTCCCCGTGCTCAAATCTCCTGACTTCAACAAACCGTTCTCCATCGCGGTCGATGCTAGCGACCAAGCTTGTGGATCTGAGCTCCTACAGAGAAGTGACTCTGATGACATTGAGCATCCCGTGGCATACTTCTCCAGGAAGTTCAATCGCCACCAAAGGAACTATTCCACAATAGAGAAGGAACTGTTGGCTCTGGTCCTTTCTTTACAACACTTTGAGGTTTATGTTTGTACAGGACAAAAGCCAATGATTGTGTACACTGACCACAATCCGTTAATGTTTTTGAGTAAGATGAAAAACAAGAATCGGAGATTGTTGAATTGGAGTTTGATTTTACAGGAGTTTGACTTGGAAATTAAGCATGTGAAGGGTACAGACAATGTAATTGCAGATTGCTTATCCCGTGTTTGAATGTGTATATATATATCATGTGTTTGAATATTGTATGATATGTATATATAGACAAGTGTTCACTTAACCATTTTGTATTGAAAAGAAAAATTTTGCCTTTATGAGTCAAAATTTTTCCCTTTTGGAATTGAGGTGTAATGTGAATATAGGCCACTAGATGGCAGTATTTACCTTTTTTTGTTAAGCTCAGACTGGAGTCATGTTTAGACATGTCCTGGACATGTCTGGGGCAAGTCTCAGAAAATTAAAAAAAAAGAGGTCTAAATGTGGGTGGGGTCTGCAAAAGAGTATATAAGGAAAAGAATTGAGACAGTAAAGTGGTAGGAGAAATTGCAAGAAGATGACCAGACCTGCCATTCTGTTCAAGACCTGTGACGTTTCTTCTGTGGATTTCTTTGCCTGTGTTTGAGCATTTTCTTCATCCAGGACATCACCAAGCCACCCCACCAAAACCAAGGGACTGTAAATATTTGTTTTTTTTTATGTATTCAATCTTGGTCAGTTTAGTTAGTTGTTGTGTTTAATTAAATGTGTTTAAGTTTTTTTGAAACTGTGTCTGTCATCCCTTGCTGTTGCTGTTGTGTTGTAGATTGTAATAAGAAAATGGGGCCATAACACTATTATTACACCCTATCGCTGCACCAGGTTTTGGTATTTCTAACATGCATGGACAACCATGCAAGATATGGCACACATTTAATGTATAGATAAGTGGAGGAGGATGGATGGATGTTGATAAATAAATAGCTTAATTGTCATTTAGGCAAAGTACTTGGGAACAGGTGGTAGTTAATCATATGTTATAAGGTGAGATGATGTACAACCTCATTGGGGATTAACGGACTTCTAAACGCATTTAAACACTGGAACTATTTCACTTGGCCTCTGACATTTGTGTTCTGTTCATTCTAGGACTCCTCAGGTATGATGGTATGTTTCAAGAAAATGAAAAGGGTGCAAATACCGACATTGCTTATGGCAGTAGTTGATTTTTTACTCTTAAAATTCAAAATTCAACATTGTTACTCCCCTAATATTTACACACACTCAGGTACACACATACATGCCCAATATGAAAACTAACATTTTATCCTCCAAAAATACCAACTTGTGCATTTCCTCTTAAGATCAGTCTTTGTGAAAAAGTGTTAGTGTCACATGGTGCGATAATGCACATCCTGCAGCTATCTAACCACAGGTGGTCACCAAGGCCTGGAGCGTATTGCTGTGGCAACAAGTGTTATTATATGCATGCTTAACCCCTACCACACAACATTGGTTTCAATGAGGAGCAGTATTTGCAGATAATTATCAGTTCATAGTCTCATAATTAGTGTGCATACCCCTGAAAGCAGTAGATGAGAATCCATAGTAATTGTTATTTGGAAATAAAAAACAGGGACATATGGCTGATGATGTGTCTCCAAGGCTGAGCAGCCTGGCTGTGCGCCTTACTTGATGAGAATGTCTGGAAAATGAAAAGCTGCTTTACTCCTTGTTGCAAATTAGGCATCACTCCAAACAAACTGGACCACTTTAAGCATCCTGAAAACCTCAGAGCTGAGGGCTGACAGCCCCAGGTCTGCTATTGCTAACTGCTTCCCCCTTTAGAATCATTATCCTGCCCCTGCCCCCCAGTCCCCAATCGCTTTCTAACATTACACCTACACTGCGGACCCCTACCTTCTTTTCGCAGAAAATTCTAAAAGGCAAGGCTCTGCCTCCGACAGCAGATGCTGGCAGATGAATTCATTTAGCACCAATACCAACAGATTCGGATCACTAACCCCTGTTGTTTAAATGTAGCAGTTGCATCATCCCCAGGTCATTCTTAAAGCTTTCACCGTTTTGTTTGTTCCTCACTGGGATGGGAAAAAAGTGTCCTCATTACTCCAACAGAAATCCCTACAATTTAATATACAGTGCTGTGAAGAAGTATTTGCCCCCTTCCTGATTTCTTTTTTTTTTTGCATATTTGTCACATTTAAATGTTTCAGATCATCAAACAAATTTTAATATTTCATAATGATAATCTGTGTGAATACAAAATGTAGTTTTTAAATGATCATTTCATTTATTGAGGGAAGAAAGCTATCTAAACCAACTTGGCCCTATGTGAAAAAGTAATTCCCCCCCCCGCCCCCCCAGTTAAATCACAAGTTAACTGTGATTAACCACATTTTTGAGTTCAATTTCACTAACCACACCCAGGCCTGACTGCCACCAGACCTGTGGAATCAAGAAATCACTTAAATAGAACCTGTCTGACAAAGTGAAGTAGGCTAAAAGATCTCAAAAATCAACACATCATGCTACGATCTAAAGAAATTCAAGAACAGACGAGGAACAAAGTCATTGACATCGATCAGTCTGGATTGGGTTATAAAGCCATTTCTAAGGCTTTGGGATTCCAGTGAACCATGGAGAGAGCCATTATCCACAAATGGAACTGAGGTGAACCTTCCCAGGAGTGGCCAGCCTACCAAAATTACTCCAAGATCGCATCAACGACTCATCCAGGAGGTCACAAAAGAACCTAACAACATCTAAAGAACTGCAGGTCTCACTTGCCTCAATAAAAGTCAGTGTTCATGATTCAACAATAAGAAAGAGACTGAGCGAAAATGGCATCCATGGGAGAGAGGCGAAAGCCACTGCTGACCAAAAAGAACAAAAACATGTCATGGTTTTGCTTTTTAGTCATGCTCATGTTCTTGTTCTGTGTTCTTTATTATTATCTTTTATTTATTCTTTTTGGTTATTCTATTGCTCAGGTTTTAGTTCATTCCATTTCTCAGTTCCATTGCACTTGTCTCCCCTTTCTTGTGATCTAGTTCAGTCCGTCTTCCCTGTCTGCGTGCCCACTTACTTCGGGTGATTTAAATGAATTCCGGTGTTTAAAATATTCCTTCGAATCTCATTTTTTCCTTTGCCCTTCTGTTCTGATTACTAACAAGACTAATATTTGTATTTTGTATCATAGTCCACTTACTTACTAATGAGCACTCATGTTTAATTTGTAAAGTTGCACCGCTACTAATTAAGACTAATTACCTCTCCGCAATCGCCCTGTTCTATACTCCGCCCCTTGTCTGTCTCTGTCCTCTCCTGAGCTTCAACGAGATCTCTCACACGTGCTTAATCACTCTCCTGCACTTGTTATCTCTACACGTAGAACTCCAGGACCGGAGCTGTTTAAATTTCATAGGCTGTTTGTGTGATTCCTGCTCATATTTTGCCTTATGCCAATTTTCGTGTTTATGGCTTCCCTCATGTGATTCTCCCGATGTTATTAGCTCTATTCCCTACACCTGTCTCTGCATAGCATGTGACCTTCCCTGTGTGGATATTAGCAGTCTTTTCACTCACAGCTCTAGTCAGAACGTTGATCAATACTTCTTTGTGCAGAGCGCCTCGTATGTCATTGAATATTGCTTTGCTTATACTGGATTGTCCGACCTTCATTTTTGCCATTACCCTTTTGTATTGTTTTTGTATTTCTTTATTTCGACCCATTTTTGTATGACCACGAGTTCTGTGTTTGGATGCCCTGTGTATGACCCTTGGCTTTGCTCATCGACTACAACTTTTTGCCTGTCGTTTTTGTACCACTGGCTCATCTATCTTACTGGTTCTGACCCCTGCCTGTCTAGTCGACACTGTTTTTGGATTTCGTTTTGTGGCTCGGCAATTCCTGTGTTTTTGGATTTGACTCGGACTCCAATAAAGGCATACTTTTTTTTTGGATTTCCCGCTCTTGCGTGCGGTTCCTGAACGTACCGTCACAAAACATTTGCCAAAAACACATCTTGATAATCCCCAAGATAATCCCCTTTTGGGAAAATATTCTGGACTGACAAGACAGAAGTTTAACTTTTTTGGAAGGTTTGCACCCTGTTACATCTGGCATAAAACTAACACAGCATTTCATGAAAAGAACATCATACCTAAAGTCAAACATGGTGATGGTAGTGTGATTGCCTGGAGCTGCTTTGCTGCTTCGGGACCCGGATGATTTGCCGTAATTGATGGAACCATGAATTCTGCTCTCTATCAGGAAATCCTGAAGGAGAATGTCAGACCATCAGTTTGTGACATCGAGCTCAAGCGCACTTGGGTTATGCAGCAGGACCAGCAGGTCCACCTCTGAACAGCTTAAAAAACAAAATGAAAGTTTTGGAGTGGCCAAGTCCGGACTTAAATCCAATTGCTATGCTGTGGCATTACCTTAAATAGGTTGTTCCTGCTCATAAACCCTCCAATGTGGCTGAAGTAAAACAATTCTGCAAAAAAGAGTGGGCAAAAAATTTCTCCACTGTGATGTGAAAGAGTCATTACCAGTTATCGCAAACGCTTGATTGCAGTTGTTGTGCCAAGGGTGGCACAACCAGTTATTTATTTTAGGAGGCAATTACTTTTTCACAAAGGGCCCAGTGGGTTTGGATAGTTTCCCCCTCAATAAATGAAATCATCATTCAAAACCTGCGTTTTGTCTTCACTCCGGTTATCTTTGTCTTATTTTAAAACTTGTTTCATGATCTGAAATAATTAAGTGTGACAAATGTGCAAAAAGACAAGAAATCAGGAAGGGGAAAATACTTTTTTATGGCACTGTTTACGGTTCCTCTGCACCGCAAATTGTTAGCATTGAAAATCGTTAGTGCATCCATGTTTTGATGTGCTTGTCATGGTTGCCAGACAGCTAGGCTTCTTCCTGCCTACTGTCATACAAAAGGCTGAACTTCAAGCTGATATAAATGTTGTCTTGGTTCATGTAGTGATGTGGTGGGGAGTAGAGAATGACTGGAGAGGCAGTTCAGTGGAAGGAGTTTAACTGGTACAATGTAAAATACGGATCAGAATGCTTTGTTTTCCCTCAGCATTTGCGCTTGTAGCTTGTCATGTGACCCATTACGTAATTATGGCCTGGAGGTTTTTGTTTATTCCTGGATTTTAAGCAACCCCATAAATGTCAGATTTATTTAATTTTATAATGTTTCAGGAGCCTCAAATGCATTTCTGACCTTTTTATTCATGGCTTGAGCTGCTCAATGTCTTCTTGTCAAGAATGCTAACACTTCAGTGAAAATATTGATGTCAGGAGAACAGGATAATCCATGATGGCAGTGGCAGCAGAAGACTATTATTCCAAATGGGGGATTTGGCTGGAGAGAATTGAAATATAACACAAATAAGCACACAAAAATTACAGCCAGGTCCATAAATACTTTGATATTGACAAAGCTATTGTTGTTTTAACTGAGATAAAAATGTGCATGAGTTGCAGACTTCCGGGAGCAAAAAGCTTTGGAATTACCAAACTTTTCATGTGTCTTCCCCAACAATTTAATGGACTACAGGTGTTTCAAGGCCAAGTGAGAGTAATTCCCCATTATTTGATATAGAAGTAAGCAGATAAAAGGTTTACAGTCAGATTCAATGAATTAAACAAGCAGACTTTATTATGCCTCAGTGGGCATGCGTGCAAGTGGGGCATACGGTAGTTCGTTTGTGTGTCAGTCAGTCATTTATGCATTCTGTCCGTAACCGGGATAGCTGCTCCGCTGGTAAAAATCAAGTCCTAGAATATGGCTCTATGGGTTAAATGCATAGATATATATATTTAGAACACTAGATTGCTGATGGCGTCATATTTACATTATCCAAAGTGAAGCACCCGGCCGCCATATTGATACACCCAACTTCTTCATAAAAATTTATGGTTTCCTATGAGGCCAATTTCAAATAAGTCGATACAAGCGAAGAAATTCCGAGATGTGCGGCTGCCTTTTGCAGCAATATTTATTTGAAGAGCTGTAAAAAACGCTTTATGCGTAAGTTAACATATAAACACAAAGTTGTCACTTAAATAGAATAAACGGCGTTTTGTGCTAGCTAGCTAATTAGCTGTCCCATTGACTTGAACAGACCGCTGACTGAAAGTGAACGCTAGCGACTGATAATGGTCACCAGCGAGCTACCTTGGCCTTGCGGGGACTGCATTGATTTAGTGGTAAATAAAATTAAAAAGGTCACTAACAAGCTAGCTAGCTACTTGTAATTGACATTCAACAACAATACTTCTTACCCCGATAATATTTAAAACAGTGGACAAGTCGTTTGTCTGTTTTATACAGAGCTCCTAAAGACAAGGAGGGGAGAAAGGCTTCACTAGCGCTTTCTTTTATCAATGTTGGCATTAGCCATATGATTCAATATAAACAATTCGGTTGATGTCAAATAGTCAACCAGGGTACAATGAAGTGAGGAAACCAGATTGTAATTTGATAACGTATACGGACATTCATCGACGTTTCTGACATACTGTCTTTGACTAGAGAATTGGAGGACTTAAAGAAACCAGAGTCTAGGTTTCTTTGGCACTCCATAACTTTGTCGGAGTATTGGAGAGCCAAGCGTATTCCACGCGGTCTGCGTACAAATAAAATCCTGTCATTTGGCTTGGATGATAAATCTTTTATGGAAAAATGGGAAAAAATTTTAAATAAATGTTCATTCGATTTGATGTTTTTGATTGTTGAGAAAACCAGATCTGAGCAAGCTAAACTAAAAACGGATGTGAAACGGGTTGAAGATGAACTCAAGAGCAAAGCGACTGCTGACACGTTTGTTGAGGTTACAGAGAAAAATCTCCATTGCTCTGTCTGGGTTTGTGAAGGATTTACAGACTTGTAAGCTGAGGAAGTATGAACGGGATACCAGAGACTATGCAGACGGGACAGTGTATGAATGGCAAGCAAATAGAGTTCTCTAGGAGTAACCGCCCACCCCTGCCTAAGACGAATAGATAACATGCCCCTATCCACAGCGAGCGAGAGGGACTCCTCTGATGACCTGAGCGACATTGGAAGCGGTGGTCCATCCACCTCCATTCCCACGTCTTTTTTGGACCGAGGTTACAAACGTCGAAGACAAAGACGCAATGGGGTTCGAGGGGGAAGAAGAGAACCCCCGCCATCCACTCGCTGGTCTACACGGAAACATCAGAGGAGACTGTAATCAATATCTTGGATTACGACCTGACGGATGCAGTGAATGCAGCGCTTCACAAAGGACTTTCTTTTGCCCCTTCTAACCGCATTGACTCCTTTACATCAAGTGGACTCGTTTACATTTTCTAAGACAACTCCATCTCAAACATTTTTTCTTGAAGCCCAATGTCCTATCTAGTAGTAATGCTGTAAATGGTCATTATGATTCCAATAAAAGTGACTCCCTTTAAAAAGAAATCAAGGTTCTTACCCTCATCTAATTTAAATCCCACCATTGTCACGTTCAGCCAGTTAGTTGAGCAAGACATGGCTAAACTAGGTGCATTTTGTCCTTCTAAAAACAAAAATATGACAAAATTGTCAAATTTGGATTGTCGAATCGAATTGGATGTGTTGTGTGCTTTGGAATCTGGACAGGACATTATAACTCGCCCTGCCAATAAGGGGGGGCACGGTTGTTGTTATGGGTTTGCAAAATTATGATTGTGGCATACTGAAATTGTCAAATGATGAAAGTTATGATAAGCCTCTTCTTTGTAATCCTACCTCTAACATAAATATATATGATTGATAAATTTATTGATGCATCCTACAAAAAAGGCTGGATTACCGAGAAAGAAAAGGGTTTTCTTTTAAGCGATCGTCCACGTTGTCCAGTATTTTATGGTCTACCCAAAATCCATAAGTGTCTTGAAGACCCCCCCTTTGCGTCCGATCGTTTCTGGCATAGGGAGTATTACTGAGCCTCTCACAATTTGTTGATTTTTTTCTAAAAAAAAATATGTCCACAGTTTACAATCATATCTTGGGGATACCACAGATGTTTTAAACCTGATTAACAACTGGAATTGTGAAAGTAGTGATATCCTTGCGTCTTTGGATTTGCAAAGCCTCTATACATGCATACCCCACCACATAGGTTAACAAGCTATGTCTTATTACCTTGCCAAACGCCCTACTGATGTTTCGCCTCCTTCAGAGTTCCTTGAAAGCTTAGTTGAAATAATTTTATCAAATAATTTCTTTATTTATTCGGGCAAATTTTACTTACAGCTACAAGGGACTGCAATGGGGAGTGCTTTTGCCCCGTCTTATGCCTGTTTGGAAATGGGCTTATCGGAAGAAAAATATATATAATATACTGTGCATAACCCATTTCATTCAAAAAATATTTTTGTGGCGCAGATGTATAGATGATGTTCTCCTGTGATGGAAGGGTACACTTGATGAATTGAATGATTTTCTGATTTATGTGAATTCTGCAACAAATTACTTGTCCTTTACTGTGGAATATAATAATCAATCCATTGACTTTCTAGATCTTACCATTTTTATGGACAAAAATAATACAAAAACCCAAAACCAGTGAAGTTGGCACGTTATGTAAATCATAGATAAAAACAGAATACAATGATTTGCAAATCCTTTTCAACTTATATCCAATAGAAAACACTGCAAAGACAAGATGTTTAATGTTCAAACTGAGAAACTTTATTATTGCTTTTGCAAATAATCATTAACTTAGAATTTAAAGGCAGCAAAAAAGTTGGAACAGGGGCCTTTTTACCACCGTGTTACATCGCCTTTCCTTTTAACAACACTCAGTAAACGTTTGGGAACTGAGGAGACCAATTTTTGAAGCTTTTCAGGCGGAACTCTTTCCCATTCTTGCTTAATGTACAGCTTAAGTTGTTCAACAGTCCGGGGTCTCCGCTGTCGTATTTTACGCTTCATAATGCACAGGCAGGCAGGCCAGTCCAGTACCCGCACTCTTTTACTACGGAGCCATGCAGTTGTAACACGTGCAGAATGTGGCTTTGCATTGTTTTGCTGAAATAAGCAGGGGCGTCCATGAAAAAGACGTTGCTTGGATGGCAACATATGTTGCTCCAAAACCATTGTATGTACATATGTGTAAGTTGCCCATGCCTTGGGCACTAATAAACCCCCATACCATCACAGATCCTGGCTTTTGAACTTTGCGCCTTTAACAGTCCGGATGGTTCTTTACCTCTTTTGTCCGGAGGACACAACGTCCACAGTTTCCAAAAACAATTTGAAATGTGGACTCGTCAGGCCACAGAACACTTTTCCACTTTGCATCAGTCCATCTTAAATGGGCTTGGGCCCAGCGAAGCTGGCGGCGTTTCTGGGTGCTGTTTATAAATGGCTTTCGCTTTGCATTGTAGAGTTTTAACTTGCACTTGCAGATGTAGCGATGAACTGTAGTTACTGACAGTGGTTTTCTGAAGTGTTCCTGAGCCCGTGTGGTGATGTCCTTCACACACTGATGTCGGTTTTTGTTGTAGTACCGCCTTAGTGATCGAAGGTCACGGGCATTCAATGTTGGTTTTCGGCCTTGTCGCTTACGTGCAGTGATTTCTCCAGATTCTCTGAAGCTTTTGACGATATTACGGACCGTAGATGATGAAATCCCTAAATCAGCTCATGCATTTGTTCACTAAGTGGTGAACCTCGCCCCATCCTTATTTGTGAATGACTGAGCATTTCAGGGAAGCTGCTTTTATACCCAGTCATGGCACCCACCTGTTCCCAAATAGCCCGTTCCCCTGTGGGATGTTCCAAATAAGTGTTTGATGAGGATTCCTCAACCATCTCAGTCTTTTTTGCCACTTGTGCCATTTGAAACATGTTGCAGGCATCAAATTCCAAATGAGCTAATATTTGCAAAAAATTACAAAGTTTGCCTGTTCGAACATTAAGTAACTTGTCTTTGCAGTGTATTCAATTGAAAATAGGTTGAAAAGGATTTGCAAATCATTGTATTGTGTTTTTATTTACAATTTACACAACGTGCCAATTTCACTGATTTTGGGTTTTGTACCTTACAATCCACCATATACAGAAAACCCCGTAGCAGGAATATTGAAAGCGGGTAGTAATCACCCTTCTCATTTACTCCAAAATATCCCCGTGGGGCTGATCTTGCGAGTTTGGAGGAATTGTAGTATCACGACTGATTTTATGTCGAAAGCTTCCCATTTAGCGCATCGCTTTGAACAACGCGGTTATCATAAAGCGGACATTTATAAAGCATGGGATGGGGTTTCCAAGACGGAGCACACTGACTTGTGAAAATAAAAATCCTAGTCTCACAGTACTACGTCTAGATAATCCTTCTCCACCTGCTATACACCGGCAGCTGAAAGAATAAAACAAATTAGTTACAAACATTATTTTCAAAACATTGTTTTGAAAAGTGACCCGACGCTTAAAGTTTTTAGCCCAGGTTTATATTTAGGCATGCTCGTAACATCAGAGACTGATTGTTCCACTCCGATATGACCATCCCATCCCCTACCACTTGGCTGCCTAGTCCCCCTCAAGGCTTTTTTTAAATGTGGCAATTGTGCGCAATGTTCTAATTCGGCCAATGCGAAATATTTTTCACATCCTCGCACTGGTAAGATATTACCCATCTCTTTGTTTATCAATTGGAATAGTTCACATGTGATATATATTCTAAAGTGTCCCTGTGGGCTGGCTTATATAGGCCAAACCAAACGTCAGTATTCACAGCCTATCTCTCGCTAGCTAACTTGGAATCATCGAAAGTTATACCTATTTTAAAAAAAGAAAGAAAGATGAGGCACATTTATTCCATGGCAAGTTCTACAGGCAGACCATAATCAAAACTGTTATGTAAACACATTTGGGCGTCTAGCCTTCCTCAGGAAACCAACTTCTACACAGACCGTGAGTCATTAGCAGGTGAAAGCGTTCAGTAATCAGAGTACACCGGTCTGACTGCTGGACGCTGACCCGTGTTAAAGTAATAGTTTTTTTTTAAATTCGGCTTCTCCAATCTGGAATGTGCGGCCCCCTTTTGCCAGCTCAGGAAACTGGGCACAGCTCGCGGCTCTTCACCGAAGTACGTACCCTTCAGCCACTACTACTCATGCATTCGCTGATTGAGCTTTCGCAAGCTCAGTATGAGGGTGGGGGATACTCAAGCAGACATGAGATTAGGATCTTCCTTATGAGCGCCTGTCTGGTCAACAGGAGGCACCTAGGGGAACTCTAATCTACATAAACCTTCCAGCAGACCCTTCCCAATTTGCATCCTTGTAGCACATTGGCCAATTGCACGCTACTTCTGAAAACAGCTGCCGACTACTGCTGGTTGATACGAGGCGGGGACCAAACCCGCACTTCTGCTTCGCAATGCGATGCTTTTCCAAGTGAGCCATCCAGCAGCCCACAAAGTAACAGTTTTTAATAATGTTCTGCTCCTAAAACTTGCCATAGAATAAGGTATTTTAGCTATTTTTCTAAAGATGAGTGCCTCATTTTTTTTCTTCTTTATTATTTCAAGATTTGCTCTGAACCTAAGAGTTTCCAAAAGCGCTCCTATCTCTAAGTTGATGATAACGTAATGCATTGAGCTACTGTAGCCGATGCGGCCGTCATAATTAGTGACGGCATAAACCTTCTATCTCCACTTTTGTTCACAAAGCTCCTAACTCCATGTGAGCTTGATTTGGGTAAAATATAAATAAAGTATCGACACATCAAATATCTGACTATATATAAAGACAGAATACCAAGTTTGATGACGTCATGTCCAATAATTACAAAACCACATGGTTTTTTTTATTTCCTGAAAACTGTTTTGGACACAGGTTTGCACCCGACAGCTACGATATGCACAAATGCATCCCCATACCATCAGAGATGCTGGCTTTTGAACTGAACGGTGATTCCAGGAGGGGTGGTCTCTCTCCCCTTTGTCCCAGGGGACATGACACCCATGATTTCCAGAATGTAAAATTTGGACTCATCTGACCACAGGACACTTTGCCACTTCACCACAGCCCATTTTAAATAAGCCTTGGCCCACAGAACACGGCGGTGCTTCTGGATCATGCTCAACAATAGCTTCCTTTTTGCATGATAGAGTTTTCGGTGACATCAGTGGATGGTACGGTGGACTGTGTTTAGTCATTGGTTTCCTGAAGTATTCCTAGGCCCATTTAGTAATGTCAATGACAGAATCATGCCGGTGAGTGATGCAGTGGCGTCTGAGGGCCTGAAGATCATGGGCATCCAGTAAAGGTCTTCGGCTTTCTCCCTCACGCAGAGATTTTTCCAGTTACTCTGAATCTTTTTTTTTTTTTTTTTTTTTTAAATTTGGCATCTCCAATCCCACCCGAATTTGGAATGCCCAATTGGGGAACTATGTACAAAGCTTGCTCGTATGCGACCCCTTGCTGCCAACTCAGGATAGGGAAGACAGTTCACGGCTCTCCTCCGAAGCATGTGCCTGTCAGCCACTGATTCTTATACACTCGCTGGTTGAATCTTCGCAAGTTCAGAGCGAGGGCGGAGGATACCCGAACATGAACCAAGCCGGAGTCTTCCTGACGAGCGCCCGTCTGGCCAACAGGAGGCGCTGGAGCAACGAACTAAGCTGATATCGAATACCCAAATCCGGCAGTCCCTTCCCAATTTGTAACCCTGTAGCGCGATAGCCAATTGTGCGCTACTCTGAAAAAGCTGCCGACCCCTGCCGGTGGATACGCCGAGGCTCGAACCCGCGACGTGGTGATCACCTCTGCACTGCAGCGCAGTGCCATAACCGTGTGAGCCACCCAGCAGCCCCAAAGCCACCCAGCAGCCCCCTGAATCTTTTGATGGTGTTATGCACTTTCGATGATGAGACCTTCAAAGCCTTTGCAATTTGACATTGAGGAACATTGTTTTAGTTTTAAAAGTATTCCACAGTTTTTTTTTTGCGCAAGCCTTCACAGGTTGGAGAGCCGCTGGCCATCTTTACTTCTGAGAGACTAAATTAAGATTGATACAAACCTACTGGTTCACTGTGTCATTTGATAAGGTTTCAAATTTTCATTTATACAGTTATTATATACTCAGCAACAAAAGTTTCTGTGACACCATTTATGTGTATGTTATAAATGACACGCAAAGATCTCAATGCAATCAATATGTTTATTTAACAGGAGAAACACTGACTTTTCAGTGCCAACGTCACTCAAAACGAAAAATGTCATTTTCATGCGTCATGAAGCACTTGTCTGACGTCTAACCAATTGTGACCTTCACACTTCAATACTGGGTGTGACTTCCTCGTGCCATGATGCAAGCAACGCATCTCCGGCGCCTGGACCGAATCAGATGTGCCAGAAATTGCTGTGGGATGTCATTCCAAATCTGACGTAGACGTTGTCGCAATTCCTGGAGTGTAGCTGGCGGGTTATCCAACCGCCGCAAACGTCGATCCATCTCGTCCCAAAGATGCTCGATTGGGGACATGTCTGGGGATCTGGCTGGCCATGGCAGGACATTGACATGTTGTTGCATCAGATACTGCTGTACAATCCTTGCAACGTGTGGTCTGGCGTTATCATGTTGCAGCGTTATTCCGGGACCATGTTGCATCAAAAACGGTACCACCAATGGCCGTAGCACTTCATCGCGATATCTTTGACCTGTCAGATTTCCATCAATAACAAGCAAATCTGTTCTGTTTCTAGCCGTGATCCCTCCCCAAATCATGACACTACCACCTCCAAAACGATCAAATTCCTGAACACATTTGTTGGCATAACGTTCTCCACGTCGACGGTATACACGTAAACGACCATCACATCGGTTAAGCATGAATCTTGATTCATCAGTGAAGAGTACAAGATCCCACTGACGTTGGATCCACCGTCGATGTTGTTGTGCCCACTGTAGACGCAGTCATCGGTGTTGTACTGTGAGTATTGGACGTCTTGCTGGCCGACGTGGGACAATGCCAAAATGACGGAGACGGCGACGGATTGTCTGTGCAGACAGTCGCCTCAAACCAGATATCGTTCTTGCAGTTATGGTTGCAGGTTGGAATCGATTTCGGAGATGGGTTGTTCGAATCCAGTTGTCCTGTCTGGGAGTGGTTACTCATGGACGGCCGCTGCGAGGACGGTCTCTGACATGTCTTGTCTGCTGATGACGCTGCCATAAGTTCCAAATGGTGTTTCGGTGGACATTCAGGCGATGAGCAACTTCCCTCTGCGAGGTTCCGGATTCAATCATCCCAATGGCCCTCCACCGTTCATTTTCAGACAGTCTTGGCATTTAGAGGGTAGAGTTCCTGATCCGAAATGGCTGTGTTTTCGATAAGTGATGCTTCCGTCGTTCATCAGGCACAATGTGAACATTCCAAAAATTCTCCTCTTTTATTGCCATCCACAAGCATGATTTACGCACATTTACATGTGCAAAGTCATTTTCTCGCATTTTCATGATTTCCATTTCAATGCTGTGTTTACGTGTACTGTGTCAGTCTGATATCACCATGTATGACAATTTCATAATTGCGTTATGAAAAATAATTAACAATATTGGTGTCACAGAAACTTTTGTTGCTGAGTAAGCAAAGAGCAGTAATATGCCGTCGGTGGTAGGCCAATGCATGATGTATTGCTTTGCTGTTGCTCTCAGAAAAGAGGGTTCCAGTAGGGTTCTTCAGAGATATGGGCTTCTGCCATTTTCCAGAACACTCTCTTTCTTTTAGTCTTCCAGGGGGTTCTTAGGGCGGCAAATGGCTTCATCAAGATCCCTTTGTTTTTAAAGAATCCTTTTTGGAAGAAATTATACAGGGTATCTGAGGAATGCAAATACTTTATATACGCAGCGCCTTTATAAACGTATGTATGTACTGTATTTGCGGCAAATTGAAGAATCAATTGATTTTTACTGCTTTTCCAGCAAGGCACGAGAGGAAATAAAGAAAAGCGTGTGGTATTGCAAACCTGATCCGCACCAAAGGCTCGCACCAAGCACTTCAGTAATAATAAACATTAAGCTGTTCGTGATGTGCACAGTGACATTTGACTTGTTCTTTTTGGTGTGGTCAATAGCCTAGATAAAGCCAACAACAAAAAAACAACGAAAAATGCTCCTGCTTAAAGAAAATGGAAAGGCTTGTGACGCAAGAGAGAGAAAAAGAGCCTTTGGCATGTTACAGGCAGATCTCAGCCCCGGTGGTGCGTCATTTGCACTGTCACCGTTCAACAATGAGTCGGCGCTCTTCAGTTGCCATCGTCACTGGCGGTTGCTCTAAGCAGGGTCGGTCCGTGACAGTACCTGTGTTCCATTCTCGAATAGACTGCTGACTGATTGATTGTAGTCGCTGAGTGCAGGTGCATAGACCTAATTATAATTCAATTATTTTTCTGTCCTGAAAGCAGCCCATTTTGTCGCTTTTAGATCGCATGAGGGAGTGAAGCCGTCTCTTCAATTGCCACTTGATTATTCTTGAATTGGAAGATGTGTTCATAAAGGAAACCCATCTAGAATTAGGACTAATTATTTTCAATAAAGGGAGGGATATTAGCCCCAGATTTTTCAGGTCTAATGACGCGCCAGCCAATAAACGAGCAGAAATAAATCATGTCGACATGAAAAGTAATCTACAGCAGTATGTATCCAATAAAAGCCCAGCACATGCTTATTTCAGTAAGTTACCCGTTTTTTTAGTTCAGAAACTGTCATAAATCCAGCTGAATGGCCAGTAAACCATGTGTCAGCATTTAGCGGTGAGAGCACAGAAACGTTACACATAATTATAAGGACAACAACACAACTTATAAGACTGCCAGGTCACTTCATAAAGATATTTTCTGCTGCTTTCTAATAAAACAACGCCAGAAATGTTAGCCCTAGCATCTGAAACAAGCTAACGTTCGCTCAACTGCAACATCGCTGTAACATCACATGCACTGCGGAGTACTGTAACAATTACAAGACTCTGGCTATTCGAACAGCGACTGTGCTTGTAAGCGACGCTCACTCGCTTATTTGCAGAGCAAAAATTAATTGATGCTGGTTAGGGCTGGGGTTAGTTTGGTGATCATGTCAGCGACGCCAACTCGCTTATTTGAAGAGCAAAAATGAGCCAACAAATAAAGCAGGGGTTTACCTATCAAGGAGAAAAGTCGCAAACTCTGCGTCAGTTTTTAATCCTACCAGATCACGGAGTTCCTCCCACTTCTATAAATCCACTCCGATGTTCACTCTGGTTTTATCCCGGGTTTTGTCAAATTATTTCTTTTGTGCAATTTTTTCTTCTGGCTTCCTTTTTTACTGTCTTAGCCATGTGTGCTGGTGCTGGTAACGTAGGTATCGGTATTCCTGAACCCGCTCACGGAAATTTGAGCTTCACTAAGCACTGGCGTGAACTGAGGAAAAAGAGGCTGTCTGCAGCGCGTGCATGTGCACTGTTTGAAGGCTGTCAGACGCCATCCTGGCTCTAATTGGTTCTTTTTGGTCGGTCCAAATGATTCTTTTAAATTGCAGTAGGAGCATTAGTTGAGTTTAATGGAGCCTTTTTAAAATTACTGAGTACTAGTTTTATGTAATACTGTTTGTACACAGTGACAGTTTTAGCAAAAATGACAAAAAGTTACTTTACTAAAACTTACCAACTGCAGCTTTAATTGGTACTTAACAAGTTTTTTTAAAAATCCTTATTAATGAAAATGGCATTTTACAGAAAAAGACACAGACACACACACACGTTTTGCACAGGGGTTCAGTGAGTTACACAGGCATTGCAACAATTTATAGGCAGGGAGAGGAAAAGAGGGAAAAGAAAAAAGTCACAAGTTTTTTTGTTTTTTTTTTTACACAAGAGTTCTTTTGGCTTTAGAATTGTTAAAATGTTCCATTGGCTCAAAGTAATTCTGGAGCTCGATTAGGAATGCTGGGAAGTAGGGTTTGGTTGATTTCACTTCAGTTTGAAGGCTGGCGTCCTGTAATGAACATTAACAGCATACGCAACATGAGAGATTAAGCTCCAGACGAAGGGTGCGTATGTCAAGTCAGTCAACGAGAGGTGAATGTCAGTTAACGATAGGATAATGTCAGCATTGCGTTGGCTGTCTCTGGTAACAAAATATAATCTTTATTTACATTGCGGCTGCCTGTCTGTTCTTGAAATAATCTAAAAAGAGTTAAGCCCAACGGCCATTGGCTGCGAAGTGGAGCGTTGCGTCAGACGCCTTTCGTATTTAAAAGCCGACTGGAAGCGTCAGTAGCATCAATATGAACGGCTGACAACAGGACCGAGAAGCAAGCCATGGGTGTGACTCAAAATTTTCAACTAGGCATCGTTTAATTGTATCCCTCGAACGAAGTTCGGAGGATACTATGGATTTGGCCTCGTCACACGTCTGCAGAGATTTTCTTGTGAACGCTCTACAGCCCACATAAGTGCACCGATTCTTTTCAAATTTTGCAGGGACATTTATTATGGCATGTTCACGACACCTATTGATTTTGGGTACTCTGGGACTATCTGGGCCCAACTGGGGGGCCTTCGGGAGATACATGTGCTCGGTTGCCGAGTGCTCTAGTTTTGAAAAGACCCATCGATAAGCTTATTTTAAGTGATGGCAAAGAGCGATGTTCAGGTTACTGTGCAATATACATTATCTATCGGCATAATTCCCCTCCTGAATTTAGCCTTTTAGTAAATTATGATTATGATTCACATCACGTCACCCAGCAGTGAATTAGCTGGCCAGATAACTTAGCAGTGTTAAGTTCTTACGAGTGTACCTTGAGTTAGGTACTGCCCAAAAGTAGGCTAGATCGCTTGATAATGTAAATGCCCGCTAAATAACGGATTTCCTTTCAAAACTGCAACTTGGTTAGAAAGCAGTTTTTATCAGTTTCGACAACTGCATGTCAGGTTGCCGCTAAAGGTATGCCATTAACCATGACCAGGCGAAATAGTTAAATCATCTAAAAGACCAACGCGTTTTTATTGTGTTGACTCTTAAGAAATTGAGCGGTGGCGAAAAATAAAAATCTGACACCGCCAGTGGGCGTTGCTCCATTGAAATTAATAGAACCTATTTTTTGACTCGGCTGTCTAAAAAAAATGGCGGCCAAAATGTCTGTTGTTGATGATGTACCCCCGCTCATACCCTTTATGAAGCAGCGGTGCCCGGCTCGGTGCCTGTATTGTGCCGACTTCTGTGCACCAGCACCAACAGAGCTCCTGTGGAAAAGTGCAGCACTTGTTCAAGTTCAGACACTGGCCCGGCACTGGCACCATGTCAGTCGAAAAGGACTAATAGAAATATTTGTCAAGTTTGATGTGTCAAAATATCACAGTTTTGTTTTGTCTTGACTTGCTCTTATGTAGTCTGTATCAGAAAAAAAAACATGCAAATTGACCTTCATCTGTTTTCACAAATCAGAAAAGGTTTTCCAAAACTTGAAGCTGCATTTAACTGAGTCACTGTAGTCAGCTTGGTAATGTAGTGCATATTTGGTGAGTACAAATAAAGTGGTTTTAGATCAGGATTGAGGTCCATTATGTTCTAGACATGAAAAAAGCAAGGGGATCTCTCGAATAAATGCTGCAGACCCAGCAATCAACAATATGGATTGTAAATTATTTAAAGACCATTTCATTCTATGGCTCCATTTACACCTGGTATTAAAATGCATTTTTTGTAATCGGATTGCAATCAGATAGCATTTGACCACATACATTTACACCTGGAATTAAGATGAATTGTTGTGAATGTCCTCTTGTGCCGTGTTTTGCAGAATTTGTTTTTACTGCATGACTTGCGTTACTGTTTTCTGGTTTTAAGTTTGCTTCTTTGACCCCTTACCTTGTTTCTGTTTGTACCTTTCTGTTCATACATTTTGCATCATTGTTTGTACTTGTGCCTGTGCTTGCATTCTGCTTGTGCTTGCGGCCTGCTGCTCCATTTCATGCCATTTATTTTGTTTGTATTTGAGCTCATTTATACGTGCTTTGCATTGTATTGTATTGTCTCTTTTCCTTTTTTTCCATTCGTATTTCCCCAGTGCCCTGTGTCTTTTCCTTTCTAGGGTGCCTTGTTGTCAGCTGGAAGGGGACGACAGCTGAACATTAGCCATGTTCGCTAAAGCTGCCCTGTTTACTGCTCTGACAGTTAATTGATGGGGACTGTCCTCATAATAATATAGAAATAAATAAATAGGAAGACACAAGAAGAGCACGCTTTTAACTCCAGTACATCCCCAAAAAGACTGAAAAAAATTTGACCCTTTCTGATGATGTTATTCGTGGGAGACAAGGACACACGGTATGGAAGTCGAGTGCATTGACCATCATCTGCCGGTTGTAATTTGTTTCTTTCTTGGTCTTGTTTAGTTTTTTTTTTTTATCTCTCGCTGATTAGATTTATCCTTGTCAGTAAGAATGTTATTGTTAATGATGCAGAGCACACGTCCCTGTATCTTGCCTTTGAGTTTTTTCAGTGCGATGAGCAGAAGTGTAAAACTTTCCGAAACAAAGTTCTGGGTTGTAAAGGTCTGTTTACTTTATCTCATGGAAACTAATAAGTCCTTAAAACCTATAACAAAGCAGTAGTTCTAATTATCATCAACATACATCTTAGGTTTTCTATGCATTTGACGATTCCAGTGGAGTACATACATAAATGACATGATAGTCACTTCTGCTTTGCAACGCAATGCTTTTACCGAGCGAGCAATCCGGCAGCCCATGTTAATCTGTCTTAACTACAGCCTGTGTATTGTCTCGCCACATCCCCTGAAAATGTTGCTCTGCATTGGAAAGCTGCACATCAAGTCATCTCTGCCACAGGATACTATTTGCGGTTGCTTACTACCGGGCAAAGTAAAATGGCCACTCGACAACTTCCGCTTGCTTCGTACTCCCAACGCAGTTCACTATCGCGTCAGCAATCCAATTATTCTGTATAGATCGGTGGGTTGCACAGACTGGACAGGATTTGATTAAATTCGCAGAAGAACAGTACCTGTCAGTTGCAAAGAGCAGACAACCCTCTCAATATCCCACAGTGTCCTGTTGCCCAACAATGGGATGGAAGGATGGCAGCTTGCTTCTTTTTCCCCTGAGTGTGGTCATGGATCCCGGACGGAGCATCAGGTTAAGTGTTCTTAGCTCCAGGTTGTTAGGATAAGGTGAAACTGAATTATTAGGAGAACATAGACCCCCTGGCTTGACGGGGGCTGTGGCACATGGCTGATTAGAGGTACTGTGGTTTTTGATAATTGGTAAACTGCAAAAAAGGCAGTTGGGACCCTTCAAGCCAGTGAGACTATTCTTCAAAGGCTTACTTAATGGCTAGAAGATCTCAATCTTCAACAGAGGAATTTCTCTTTGTTGGAGTTAGGCAGTGCAAGAACAAGGCACACAAGTAAATCTGACATCAGACATGGAGAATTAAGAGAGTATAGCTGCAACCCCAGAGTCAGAAGCGTCCACTTCCATGATGAACTGCTGGATGGCATCAGGTCTTTTGAGCACAGGTGCCAAAGTCAATCGGAGTTTGAGTTCATGGAAGGCATCTTGAGCTTCAGGAGTCCAGGTAAACTTGACAATGGTTGAGGTGAGTGAAGTGAGAGGTGCTGCCACAGACTCACAGCTCCAAATGAACCACCTGTAGAAGTTGGTAAAGCTCAGGAGGCATTGTAGGTACTTGCAGTTTTTAGGTGTAAACCACTCAATGACTGGCTTGACTTTTGTCCATGGAGATGCTGTGGTTGAAAACAAGCGCAGCAAGGTGACTAATAGTCTTTGAAATCATACTTTTTTTTAAATTATTAACAACCATTTCTCTAGGAGGCCCTGGAGGACTTAGCAGACATGAAGGATATAATGAGAGGGGTTCTGGGTGAAGATCCGGATGTTGTTCCTATACACTTGGAAGAACCAGCCAAGCATTTTGCAGAGAACATCATTTATCAGGTTCTGGAAGGCCCCTGGGGAGTTCGTTAGCTCCAATGGCATGATCAGGTACTGATAGAGGCTAAAGAGGATGTTGAAAATTGTCTTCCACATGTCTCTCTCTCAGATGTGCATCCAGTGATAAGTGTTGTGTAAATCCAGCTGGTGAAGAGTTGAGCTCCCTGGAGAGACTTGAATGTCTTAGACATGAGGGGAACAGGGTAACAGGTCTTAACATTCATGTCATTTAGACCCCTGCAGTCAATGCACGGTCGGAGCCCACCATCCTTCTTTATGACAAAGAAGAAGCCAGCACCTGCAGGAAAAGAAGGTCAGATAATGCCGGCTACCAGAGACCTGGTGATGTACAATAGTGTGCAGTCATGATTATATGCCACCATTTTCATCTAGAAGGGGTCCTAATACATTACTTATCCATAATTTTTTGGTGGAAATGTATTGACAAATTCTATTGTTGGCAATGATAACAAAAAATCATTCCCACTATTAATAAACAAAAGCACAGAAAACATTGATTTTTTTAAATTAACTATTGAAAGCTGTGGCAATTTTTTTCTCGCAAAGCATGAATGCATGTTTGAAGGGTCATTCTATGATTATTGATGCTCAAAGATTTAAACTCGTCTGAGTCAACATTTTTCTGCAAAATTACTTCTGCTGGTGAGGAGTTCCAGTATGTAATGCTGCGGTTCTCAAAGTTTGGGGCCCGCCCCACTTGTGAAGAATGGATGCGTGAGGGGCGTGGCAAACTGGAGGATATAGGCATTTCATTCTTAATGCCTGTCTTTATTGTCAATAATGATCGTACACTCTGAACAAAACAAACAAACAAACACAAAAAATCCATCATCAATGCATTCATACATGTCAATCTCTTTGGGTTCTCACCCGTATTACCTCCTGTTAATGTCTGTAAAATCCTTAAAAATGCATGAGATTCTGTGAAGGTGCTTTTTGAATATAACTATATTTTCATGATTGAAATTATAAAGGGAGTGTGAGAATTTAATTAAAGTTTTTCTACATGCCTAATTACCTTTCTATTCAATTATGCAAATAAAAAACCTTGAAGGAGGGTGAAAATTGCCACGTTCGTGCCGATGATACAGCATGTCAGGGATCCTCATTGCCCTCCACTCTGAAAATCTTGTCCAAATTCGCCTATCTTCAGGACCCCCCTCGAAAACAGGATGTTCCACCTCAAGGGATTATTACTAATAAAGGATTTCATAGCAATCTCTTATCCATATTCTTATCATTCCATTCGTATATCATGAGAGAGAAATGTTTGTGTTCGTACCTATGGAACTGATACTTTTGGCGATTGTCCAGATCGTATCTTGTGTAATACAGTCTAATATGGTCCGTACACATGGTAAGCAGAAGCTCTGAAAAGTGGTGTACAATGGCCAATAGCACTGTGTGTTGTGCTGCAAAAATGATCATCTGATTGTTGTTTGCTTACCGTGGTGTATGTTCATGTGCTCTTTCATAGCAAAATATATAGCTTGCTATGATCAATAACCTCCAATAGTACTTTTTTTCTAACCAGAGATGATCTGGAATTGAACTAGCCACGATGACAGTAGTGCAACTGCATTAAGTATGGCTTGATTAAATAATTATAATAAACAGAATTTGTCACTCCTATCATAACCATCTTCAAACTCAATGTTTCTGTTAAATTCCAGCTTGTGACATGCAAGGTCAAATCTAAAACAGTTTCGATGTTATTTTAGTTATATTTTTTGTTATTTTAGATCTTTGATAAAAGAAAAAATCATAAATGTTTTCCACCTGAACAACCATGGCTTTATCTTATTTTAAAAGTGAGATTAGCACCAATAAATCTCTTTCCATATTAGAGACTGGTCTTATTTTCTCTTTTAAATATCTTTTAAATATTACTATTGCGCTTGAATAAAACAAAGGTGATTTAATGCAATAATTGACCAAGCACGCAGTATTACTTATTAGATTACTTGATTAATCGAGAGATTATTCGATAGAATACTCGATTACTAAAATAATCATTTACTGCAGCCCTTATTGTTTTTAAAGTATTCCATAATTTTTTTACGCAAGCCTTCACAGGTTGGAGAGCCTCTGGCCATCTTTACTTCTGAGAGACTCAGCCTCTCTAAGACATCCCTTTTATAGCCAATCATGTTACACACCTGATGCCAGTTAACTTAATTACTTGCTAAATGTTCAGCTGATTCTCTTAAATATTAATTGCTTTTTCAGCCCTTTTTGGCATGTGTCCCAACTTTTTTGAGACCTGTTGCAGCCAGAAAATTTTAAATAAGCTCATTTTGTGGATAAAAATATAAAATGTCTCAGTTTCAACATTTGAAGTGTTTTCAATTTCTACTGTAAATAACATTGGCTTGTGATCTTAAAGTCATTGCATTTTGATTTTATTCACAATTCACACTTCGTCCCAAATATTTCGGAATAGGGGTTGTAGTACAGCATATGCTGTTTTGCTTTCATAATTACTGAAAATAATTTTAATGGTATGCTGAGTAAAATGAGTAATGTGGCATACAATATTCTTGCTCTTAACTTCAGATGGCAATGCAGAAAATATCGGTTCCTGTGGCATTAAAAAAAAATGCAACGTTATGCATTGTCTTCTTGCAACTTAAGTGCCTATTTTTGCTACATTGCCAATATATGGCTCCAGTAGATCACATAAGTAATGAATTCAATCACTTGAGAATCTGTAGCATTCATAGAGAATATCGTCAAAAAAAGCAAACGGGTCATGCATGTCCCTCTCCAAAGAGGGGAACCGAGTACGTTTCGGGCCCCAAAATCCACAGGATTATTCAAGAAAGGTGATGCCAACTTCAAAGGAGGTGCTATAAGGCAGCAAATGTATACCCGATTACAACCGAAACTCAGCACATAACCTGCTCCCGACCAGGTTAATTTTCCAGCGTAAGTCACCATGGTAATCCAGCCACATTAAAAGAGAGGCACTTTTGTTACATTGAAAAGCCTAGTTTTAGGCTCGAAATACCTTGCTAAACCACTTATCTTGCTTCGTAGTATATCCCCCAGCCTCTTGTTTTTTTTCGATGTTGCAATTGTCCTGCTCATGCGCGCGATTTTCGCGATTGGCCCAGGCCTAGACCCGGCCCGAGTATAGGCTCTGAGGAGCTGCTTGTTATTGTTTTGTTGTATTATCATCGCTATGTACATTAAGCTTGCTAAAATCAATACTCAGAATGTCCAGGATAGAGAAGAAAGGCTTAAAAGAAGGCAGGCTCTGCTGCTCGCTGCACTCGCCCCAATCATGCTCTGTATGTTACTAGTGTTGCCTTGCGCTTCTTGCTAGTCTGGGACTCATCAAAGCTGACTGCTGTCCACTGAGTCCATCAAGGTGAATCTGTCTCATGGGCAAGGCACCTAGGACTCAGACAATGGGTCAATCACAGAAGCTTTCTTTGGAACAAAGGCAAAATCACACAATCCAATCCTTTACCAATATCACAATCAGGGTCAGTAGACAGGCAGAGGGTAGTAATCCAAACACTGATATTGCCAATCCAGGGAGTAGGACAATCATAAATCGGGAGCCAGTCAAAATCATTACTAGGAATTGTGACAATACAGAACGGATTGGATGGACAAAAGAAATCAGAACCAGGAAAACAAATGGCTAGTTAGAAACTCTGGAAAGTTATAGACTCCTGAACTGAATGAGGAAATCATTTTAAACAGCAAACAATTCAGGAAGGCAAACTCAAATCAGGTGCTGGGAGAATAAAGAGACGTGGTTAAAAATTGGGATATGAATATACTACAGAACAGGAAAGGTCAGTGTGATTGAAACCAATGACATGACTCAGTAGGCAGACCGTTAGTAATGGCTGCCTCCAGAGAGAATAAGTACTTGCACAGTAAGGAATTGGTCAGCTGTCATGGGAAAGGTTACCAGTACTGGATAGAAGTTTTCACCACTCCATCTGGTGCCTATGGTCAAAACACACACACGCACGCACATAGGTACAACCACTACAAAGTGATTTGAATTAAATTGTGAGGTGCAGGTTACCACTAATACACGGTGCTCGTCGGAGGAAGCAGTAACCTGCACTGTAAACAGCTTTTCTAATGTTCTGAGGAGGAGAACAGGGGAAAGGAGGTCATTAGATTAGAAATAGCTGGCAATATTGAAAAAAAAAGATTGTCACTACCGTTTCTAAGCTACTGGGGCAGCCAATAGTCAACCAGTACATTGGGGACAGAGGGGACTAAGCACAGACCATGACCAATCAACTAAACCCAAAAAAACAAAAGAACATAAAGAAAGGCAAGGCTCAATACAATTTTGAAGAAGCAAAGCAACAAGAGCAATCTGTCTACAAACACAGAATCATTAAAATGTTCAATACACATAAGGCGTAGCAAATCCCATTTGTCACATAATACAGTATATATTATTCTTTATTTTGGTACCTTGATGTGTCTCGGACACCACAAGGGATGACAAAGGGAAGGCAGCCCTGGCGCCTGTCTCCATCGCCCTATATAAATGTTATTGTACACAGCGTAGCTTAAGTACATTTCAGCCAACAGTATAAAGTAAATTACATACATTACATCAATGTTTCAGTTTCCTTTAATAAACATGCTGGGCTGTCCATACACATACTAATATTGAGAAGACCGGTGTGTAACGAACAGCTTTACCTTTAGATGCTATGTCTGTTGATTGATGTGCTAGCACTCGCCTATTAACCATGTGCAAAACATGCTCATTTAAAAGTGTTTGTGACTCACTGATAAAACCTGCTAAATGACAAACAATGATTCAAACCAAAAAATGTATAAATACCTTCAGTAGTACTAAGCATGACTACCTGGAAGCATGCGACCGGTTAGACACTTATTTCATAACAACGTCAACCCGAAAAAAAAACTTTGCACGTAACTTTGTCAGGCCGTAGCACGGAATCAGATCATAATCAAAGCTGGAATCCACGAGGACTCCAGGAAACTCACCTAGCCAGACAACGTTTCTTGCTTTATAGGAAACCGCTTAGCAGTCAATGAATCAATAGCTACTCAACGGCTAGCTAGGAATGAGATGTACCGGGATTTATCGTAACCGCAAAAGGACAAACTTAAAACATAGGGTAACAACGTTACATTCTATCCCCCCCATTGGTTATTGACCTGCCGATAAAAAATCGAACGACAGGCTTTCCCCCCTTTGAATAGAACCACCCAAAACGTAATGAATGTCTTAATGCCAGGGTCGAAAAACTGTGGTCACACTACTGCTAGAACCAAGCGCCTGAGAGTTCATAGCCCCATTTGCCCTACTCACCACTGACACTGGGAGGTGATGTGGGTTAATATGTACTCCTGCATTCACCCGAGTCGTCCTTCAGAGTGCCACTGAGCAGGTAGCCAGTTCGTCTGCAATTGGGGCAGCATGCATGGAAATGGGCTTAGTTGTCTCGGTCCAATCCACTTGAGGGCCAGTTTTCACCACTCGAGCAACTGGACAGGCTGTGTTTGATTTTCCAGGGAGGGAACAAGGACCCACTGCCCAGTGGCGTCAGCTTCCATAGAGTTGTTTGTGGAGTCCTGCCGTTCTGCAGGCATGCAGGGTGTTATGTGGACGGGTCAGGGTTAGCAGGCTTCAGCATGGTCTGATGTACTTGTCGTACCTTGTCAAGATCATGCACTGGAGCTACGAAATACACTACTCCACCAGGAGTAGGTGCATGGATGACTTGACGCAAAGTTGAGCCCCAGGCATCTTGGATCTTTGAGCGGCCCCTCACCATATGATATCTAAGGTCGACAAGCTGTCCTTCTGCCCACGGCTCACTTCGAACTCTCTGATTGTGCGACTCTTTCCTCCTCGAGGCAGCTGCTTGCAAACATTCCCTTGCATTCTGGAATGCCATGTGGAGATGCAGTTGGTGTTCACGCACCGATTCACCCACGTGTCCATGTTCAGGTTCTTGTACCCTCCCGAGAAGGAAATCGATAGGCAATTGGGGGTCTTGACCAAACATCAGGTAATGTGGTGACTCCCTGTTGTTTGATGGATGGTTGTGTTGTAACTGAACACCACCTGGGGTAAGTGGTCTAGCCAGCGACTCTTCTGGTCCAAGGGTTAAACCACTCATACCGGCCATTGCCTTGGGGGTGATAAGGGGTTGGTGGACACATCTGCACAAAGATACCCTACCGAGCACCGTTGTTCTTCTCGAACTCGCCAAATCCAGATTATCCTTAAATTATGAATTACATTCATATATTAATTTGTAACAAACTGGCCAGTGTCAATGTAATGAGGTATAGTTTTTATTTTAAATGTGGTAGAGTGGATGTCCTGGTAAAAAAAAAAAAAAGCTCTAGTAAAGTACAAATTCTCAAAATAACTGAACCCTTTCAATTCATCGTAATGTTGCTTTTTTCCGTGATGACGTCTTTTCTCGGCAGTGATGGCCGAGGTGAAGGCCCAGCTGTAGGGCTCACGGTTCGCTACTGATATTGTTATTATTAAGGTAATGGGATAATTGATTGAATATTAATTTTTCAAACACTTCAGCAATGGAGCATACTATAGAAACTGGTCTGTAATTATTTGGCTCAAGAATGTCACCTGCTTAATGGAGTGGAGTTATACAGGAAGCTCGCACGTAGAAATGGACAAGTTAAATAAATCAGCAAGTGGATACATTAGCATATGTGAGGCTAATTTAAGGTATCTTGCTTCCATTCCATCCAGTCCTACACCACTGCTAGATTTTTCTCTGTTTTATAACAGCTAAATCCTCTGAGGCTGTTATTTATATCCCCGAACGCGATATTATGTTTCTGGTCCGTCCGCCGCCGCTGCACTACGTGTTAACACGATAACTTCAGTAATATTTCAATTACAAATTCCAAATTTTGCACATAAGTAAGTATCATGAAAAGGAAGAACTGATTCAATTTTGGACAATTTACAATTTCTAGATTGGCCACCAGGGGCCAAAAACTGAAAAAAATCACTGTTTTTATCATTTCTCTGGAAATATTTGTCCGATTGACCTCAGATCAAGTGCAAATCAAAGGTCATGACCTGAGGACGTGTCCCTCGATGACATTTTACCTGTTTGGTTCAAAATTTTGTCACAAGGTGGAGCATTGTCACATAAAATTCACCGTTTTTGCTATATCTTTGGAATATTTCTCCAACTGACATGAAACTATGAGCAACTGCAAGGTCATGACCTCACAACATGTCACATGATGACATCATACCTGTATGGTTCAATATTTTGCCACCAGGTGGCGCTTTGTCTTGGAAAATTACCATTTTGGCCATATCTTCAGAACCATTTGACCAATTAACCTGAAATTAAGTTAAAATGAAGTCTATTCAAGGTCTATTCAAGGATTGGGAAATTGAAGGATTGTGGGCGTTCGGGGATATACCCCCAGCCGTCGCCTCCGACGGTATAGGCCTAGTTTTTATAATGAAAAGCTGTTTTTGTAAAACAGCAACAGTAGTGGCTCGTTAAAGTGGAGGCGAAGACAGCAGGAGGGTGAGGGACTGCAGGGCAGAACCATCACAGTGTGTGTGTATGCGTGCGCATGCATGTGTGGGTGTGTATGTGTATGTGCTCCCATGCTTGAAACACAGTACAGGATTGTTTTAGTGTGCTCTTTACAGATGTATTTCTTGCATACGTGGCAATTGATACTGGTTTTTCTGTCCTATATGGCAGGGCAGCACTAGCACCTCTATCTCTTATCTGGCACCCCCTGGCTGATTCCTTGTGAGGGCCACTGGTTTGGGTGTAGCCTGAAGTGCTCTCACCAAATGGACTGAGGGTTGAGTTCCGGGAAGCTGCTGTCGTCGTTCTATGTGGGAATTGCACTCCAGCTTCTCCAGAAAAAGTCTCCTCTTATTAGGTTTTCTGGTATTCCATCCTGGGTTTATTTCAGTCCAAACTACAAAGGCATTGTATGCCGAAACACCCAGAATATTTTAGAAGACATCTAGTGACCACCTTTTAGTCTGTCATCTGCGCGTTAAAGTGCAAGTGACTTTGTCTAGATTGTCAACTCTGCCTTAATTTTTATTGTAATCTGGGATCATGTCTGGCTTTTTGTCCTCCCTACCACTCACAGCAACATTTTTGCGGAGAGTGGACATCACAGTTACATTTTTGTTTTTTGGATGGTATAAGACAGTTGTGGTTGTCTTTGTAAACACAACTTTGAGGAGAGAGAAGCCCTGTCCATTGTTCCGAGAAGCGCAAGGGGAAGCTCAGGTTTGTTTCTCTTGACCGTTCGCACCATAGTAAACTTTTTCTGCAAAAGTTCTTCGCCAAAAGTTGCCGCATGTAATATTGTGTCCCTGAGGACCCTTTGTCATGTCAAGTACCACCCACTTGCCCTGATTCTTCTCTGGCTATCCACTGGAAGATTTCCCTGTGTATATTTGCATGTTCCATGCATAACACATCACTGTTTCTTGCATCGCATACTGCCCAGATTTTGATGCTGTATTTTCCAGGTTTGCTTGGTGTTGTTATTCTGCCTTGACCATGTTCATGCCCTGTTTTTTCTGACTGCCTTTTTTGTTTTTTGACTATTTGCCATGCCTGACTATTTTTTGTATTAAGCATTTTGAATTGGTTACTTTGATTTGTCATGTTTTATCTTAGTTTACTTTTCCATGTTTTACTTTTTGCCATATCACATTCCGGTTCATGTTTTCCATTTTGCTTTGCACTTTGTCTCCCCCGTCTGGTCTCATGTCTTGTCATTGCAATCTGCCCCAGTCTTGTGTTTCACTCTTCGGGTGATTTATCGGATTTTGGTTTTCAAACTTCTTTCCGATCTCGTTTGCTCGCTTCACTCTTCTTTTCTATCTTCCAACAATACTAACAGTTTATTATTTTCTCCTGAGATTACTAACAACAACTAACCTTGTATATAATACTAACTTACTAACGAGCACCAAGGATTTGTATAGTTGCACTTACTAATTGATTAAGTAGCTCTCAGCACTCGCCCTGTTCTAGTCTCCGGCTCTTTGCTGTCCCTGATTATCTTTGCTGCATTTTCTGTGTAAGCTCACATCTGATCACGCTGTCCTGTTTTTCATTATCTATGCACATTAGAAACTCAGTGACTGGAGCTGTTTATCTTTGTATAGGTTGGTCCCGTGATCCCTGTCCACGTTTTGGCTTCTGCCAAATTCCATGTGATTAGGCTCTCCCTCATGCGCTGCTCCTTTGTAATCAGTCTGACTGTTTGCACCTGTGTCCCTTACCATGTGATCTCCCCAGAAGTGTATATTAGGTGTCTTCTCACAGTCAGTCTCTGTCAGATCGTTTTCATAGTCTTCTTGCGCCACGTCTCTTTTCGCCTTGATTACTAAGTGTTCATCTTTCTGACTGGACCGCCTGACTTTTCGATTTTTGCCTTTGTGATTTTGGATTACTGTTGCATCTGTGTTGACCTTTTTTCAGCCCGACAAGGAGATCTATGTTTGCTGCCCTGGTTACGATTCGGATTATGCCCATTAGATTCTGGTTTTGCTTCTTTGACATTCCTGTTCCTGTGAATCAGACCCATTTCTGTCCGACTACGAGTATTATGATTGCTGCCCTGGTTTTCGATTCTATTTTTGTCCAACTGGATTTAGATTTTTGGAGTGTGGACTTTGTACTTTTGCCTTCTGCCCTGTGGGGACCCTCCCCCTTCATTAATAAAGCAAGGTCTACTGCATTGCCTGGTTCTCGCGACTGGTTCCTGATTGCACCATTACACTTGGGATATACTGCCTGAAATGACAGCGTCCTTGGAAAGGGACTAGCCATTCATCCATGGTAACCTCTGGCCCTGGATTGTATATGTCGGGCAAGTGCTCCACCCATTTGTCCCAAACATCCCTGATGGGAGCAAGTTTCTTTCATACTACGAGCTACTCTTGTTTCCCGATTGTCAAAGCGGATAACTCTTGACAACACACGAAAGGTCTGAAGCGACATGGGAGCACAAAAAATACTGCGGCCTGAGTCAGTATCCCATAAGCTGGCAGTAGCCTCATTACAGGACCTGTACACCCCAGCAAGAAGCAACAGTCCAATGTAAGCATCCAGGTGTGTTTTGTCAATCTTCATCCAGCAGTTTTCAAACAACTTTCTCCCTTTTTATGTTTGTCATCTCAAGCAGGATCCCCTCAATACATGGTGGTATGAAGAGCTCAAATGCTGTCTTGATGTCCTTGACACGTGACACAGCATACCTTATAGGCCCCAGGGCCATTTTGATGATGTTCGCAATTGGTGCTCTGCCTTCATAAGTTTTGCCTTCATAAAAGATTATAATTATGAAATGCAGTTGAGCGGCACATTCTCCTTTTTGTCCTCAGCTGTCTTAAGTCAAGTGTACATTTTCCATACGAATTCTTTACCTTTGAAAAACATCATATATCAAGTGGCAATATTTTGTGGACTCCGGTCTACAATATTGTTTATACTCACTGTTATTCCTTGAATCTTGGGCTGCACTCTGTAATGAAGTCCACTCTTTTGGGTTGTGGAACGGGAGCAATGTTTTGGGAGAGCTGAGTGGAATGCTCATGTGATTGTCTGTCCTTTGTATTCAACTGATATGTCCATTTGCGTCACTACTACCGTAGGTCACTGCAGAAGTTCTGTGTTGTAAGTAAAATTTATTTACTATAGCACCTTTCACAGAGGACATAGAACTCACAAGCTGCTTCACAGTATAAAAACATGCAAAAAAACACAAACAGTAAAATTCAAGCAATAATAAATATACAAATACACTAGACACATAGTAAAATCACAACACAAATGCAACAGTACAAAAAAGAAAAGAAAAACCAGCGCAAAGATTGCTTAATTGAGAAATACACTAAAAGGCTGTCTCGTTACAGACTTAGCCAAAGGCTAACCTGAAATAATGGGCCTTCAAATTAATTTTGAAGGCCTCAAAGTCAGCGGTAGGGCACTCCACAGCCTGGGAGCAGCCCGCCTGGAAAGCTCTGTCCCCCTTGGTGGATTTTTTAGTGCGAGGAACAATTAAAAGGCTGAGGTCCGCTGATCTTAATGCCCTGGTTGGGACATGAGGCTTCAGCAACTCAGCAATATAGGTGGGTGCCTGGCCATATAGGGCCCGATAAGTTAAAAGTAAAACTTTAAAATGAATCCTTAGATTCACAGGTAGCCAATGCAAAGAAGCCAAAACGGGAGTAATATGTTCAAACTTTCTCGTTTTGGTTAAGAGTCTAGCAGTGGCGTTCTGCACGAGCTGCAGACAGTCAATGGAAGCCTTGTTGAGGCATGTAAAAAGAGCATTGCAGTAATCAAGCCTAGACAAGATAAAGGCATGAATGATCATTTCAAGCTCAAGTTTAGATATAATATGCCTGAGTTTGGCAATATTGCGTAGGTGGAAGTAGCATGTACGGGATAGTGCCCTAAGGTGGCAGTCCAGGTTCATGGCCTGATTGAAAACAACTCCCAGAGTTGGTAGATTAGAGCGCACATTATGGCTAAGAGACCCCATACAGGAACCCAACTCAGCAGCCAATTATTTGGAGCAACGATAAGAACCTCTGTCTTGGCAGTGTTTAACTGCAAAAAGTTACAAGACATCTATTCCTTAATGGCTGCCATACAATCGAGTAAAACATTAAAAACATTGGGCCTAGCAGGATTAAAAGCAAAGTATAACTGTAAATCATCTGCGTACAGATGGTACGAGATTCCCTTGAACCTGCCAATGATATGGCTCAAAGGTAAAATATACTGAATAAAAAGAATAGGACACAGAACCGAACCCTGCGGTACTCCACAAGAAAGGGGGGCAGTCTCTGACACAAAAGACTCAACAGCCACAGAGAAACACCGATTCGATAAATGAGAGTCAAACCAGTCAAGAGCACAACCTGAAATGCCTACACTATCTCTGAGCCTGCCTAACAAAATATGATGATCAACTGTATCAAAAGCGGCAGTTAGATCAAGCAGCACTAGAATTGTGCAATTACCAGCGTCAGAGGCCATCATAATATCACTAGCTACTGTAAGTAGAGCCGTTTCTGTAGAATGCTGGTGTCGATAGCCAGACTGAAATTTGTCAAAAATGCCATTTCCATTTAAAACAGTGGTGAGCTGGTTGGTTACAACTTTTCTAAAATTTTTGACATGAATGGCAATTTCGAAATAGGCCGATAGCTGCTAAATAAAGATGGGTCGAGATTGCGCTTTTTCAAAAGAGGCTGAATTACAGCTGATTTAAAATTCTCAGGAAAACAAACAGAGACTAGTGAGCTGTTAATAATGGTGAGAAGAAAAGGGCCAATAGAGCTGATAACCTTTTTCGCCAGGGATGCAGGAAGGCAGTCAAATGGGGATGAGGAAGGTTTTATACCATTCACCACCTCCGTTAGCTCAGATAACGTTATTGGTGAGAAGGTTTCTTAAATGGGTTTCCTCGAAAGACAGGCAGGTGGCACGATTGACGGTATAATGGCAGACCTGACTTTGGCAATTCTTTCAACAAAAAACCCGAGAAACGTATTTTGTTGTGGGCACATAGGTCTTTCTGGGAACCCACAGACTTGACTGCTTTTAGTTAACCCCTCTGAACCTGCATGCCTGAGATAAAGAACAGTTGTTCGTCCTTCTGAATATAGAGCGAAATTAAAGCATAGGTCCTTAACCAGGAATCTGTAGCTGACAACTATAGAACATTGGACTCACTCGTAACCAACAAAGATCTTTTCAGATGGGGTCCCTGAAGCGAAATCTTAGCAAATGGGTGTCTGTGACCTAATTTGTATAAATTTAGAAGTCCTTGATGTAAAAAAGCTTGAGAACCCCTGAATAAAAGTTAGGACATACAACCACATTCTCATACTTCAGAGCATGAAGCAGCACCGATGAACACATTGAACTATTCAAAATTTAGTACACAATGATAGTAACACTACTTTCAAGGTCTTCCATAAGAGATTTTAAAAAAAGTAAAATCCATGATAACCTATAAATTCTGAAATTGGCTAGGAATACCCTTTAAAAAAACTGTAAATATTACCTCAATTAAATCAAAGCGAACAATCTTTTTTGATTGATTCTCCATGAAAGAGTAGATTAATGTTTTTTTAGAATGGGCTTAACTTTTGGATCTTCCATTCCACACAAATGAATTCTCCCTTCCATGTTTGTCATCCCAAGCAGGATCCTCTCAACACATGGTGGTATGAACAGCTCAAATGCTGTTTTGATGTCCTTGACACCTGACACAGCATACCTTGTAGGCCCCGAGATCATTTTGATGATGTTCGCAGTTTGCACTCTGCCTTGCGTGTCATAAGGGATTGACCACCATGATACGTCACCTTTTTTTGATTTGAGGACCTCTCCTTGAGCATCTGTGTTATTTTGGCCCCCCTCTTCATCCGATGTATCTTCATGTTCAGGATCATACTCAACATATTCCTCATCCTCAGACATGTCCTCCTCAATTTCAGACTGCTGTGTCCTTAAGATCACTCCCATGACCAAAGATATGATCAAAGTCCTCATAGACGGCAAATCTCTTGCTCACGTTGAAACGGACTGATGCTGCTGTACAATGAAACGGATCACATCTCACACAAGCCTTATTTCTAGATATTAGCGCTGCAAGATTTCTGTTCATGTCATTCATGCCACACCCCCAAAAATAAAACTTACCTGCGAGGAAAAAAAGAATGCTTGAGTGCGAGCATGTGTGTATTCATGTGTGTGTGTTCACAGCCAAGTTAATTTTTTGTCAGAATGTATCAATATTCTGCAAGAAAGGATGTGTTGCCCTGGGGGGAAGGGTGCCAGAGGGATTGAGAGTGTGAGAAAATAGTAATTGTCCCAAGGGAAGAAGGAGAGGGGTGGGGTAGGGTGTGTGTGTGTGTGTGTGTGTGCACGCGCTCGCGTGTGTGTGCCTGTGCATGGTGTGTGTGTGTGTGTGTGTGTATATGAGGGTGCGTGCGTGTGTGTGTGTGCGGGTGTGTGTGTGTTTGTGTCAAAGTGAGCCAAAGTTGATTCACAGAGCAATCCACATTTTTATAGAGACATTCAGAATTGACTAAAATGGTGACTGTTAAAAAAACGAAATGGTTCTTTCCCTTACAGAAAAACCACATGAATTTCCCATGTATTCCACATGTGATCCCATGGGTTTCACATGGGAATTCACGTGATTCACATAAAATTGGGCCATGTTTCCTATGTGCAAATCACATGTTTTTCATGGGTTTCACACAGATCCCTTACAGAAAAACCACATGAAAAACACGTGATTTGCACATGGGAATTCCGATGTGAAACCCATGGGATCACATGTGGGATCACATGTGGAATACATGGGAAATCACGTAATTTTTCATGTGGTTTTTCTGTAAGGGATATCAACTTGAAAAAGGGTCAAATTTGACCCTAACACAATATAAGGGTTAATACTAATTTTGTTTTTATATGATGGTAATGTTTAAAATAATGAATGCTTATATCTGACATAGTTTAGCTGGTTCCTTAAACATTATTACGAGTTCAGTCTTCTGCAATGGCTTCCACAGTCATCAGATCTCCAGCAGAGCGCTTTTGAAATTGAAGATTCCAAAGAATGCGCAACTGTCAAATCTATAGAAATTATGAAATGCAATCGTGTCAAATTTCACCAGAATTTCAGAGCCAATAAAGTTTCAGACAATAAAAGTTAGCTTGAAGTGAATATATTGGTGCAGACCATCACAGCGTACAGTGAGCTCCCCTTGATTCTTTCAACAGAGAATAAGAGTATCTTCATAATGTTTAAGCCCATCAAGCTATAATTCGGAGGCCCCGCTACTTGGCTGCTTTCCAGTCTATGGTGCCGAGAAAAGACCCTGTTTACATCATCTGACACATGAGCACGAAGTCGGCATATATGGGTTTGCAGAGTACTGTTCAAATGTACAAACGTTGATATTCATTAGGTTAAAGACAATGTAATACAGGTGACTATGTAATTACCGTACTAAATTGCCAGCTGCCATACCACTATTCACTTTGCTCCAGCCGTGTGGGCTTGGTTAGTACTTGGATGGAAAACCATCTGGGAAAACCAAGTTGCAGCTGGAAGAGGAGTCGGTGGGCCAGAAGGTTGCGATCTTCCCTTCGGTGGAATAATCCCCAATGTCCCAGTGCAGTGATGGGGACACTATACTGAGCGAGACGGCGTCTTTCGGATGAGACGTTAAACTGACTCTCTGTGGTCTTTAAAGATCTTATGGCATTCTTCGACAAGAGTAGGGGATTTCCGGTGTCATAGCTGGCTAAATTCCCAACCTGGCTCTTTGAACCTGCCAGCTAATCATCCCCTGATCTAATTGACGATGCAACTTGTCCTCTCCCTCTCCCCCTCAACCCCCAGGGCTCCCTTGAAAAGGCACTTCAATATCAATGGGACTTCCCTGGTTAAAAAAAAAAATGCTGTTTTGTGAATTTGTTCTTCTACCACTACAGGGGAAACATACATTATAGCCACTGCCAAATCCCAGTGTATCTCTTCTTTTGGGGTGGCATTTCAGCGGATATTGTTATCGCTTTACAGAAAGGAGCCGCCCAAACCTTCACTTCACCGTGAATGTTTGAATCTTAGACTGGACACATCTGAGGGAATCATTTATCTGTCTGTGTGAGCTTGGTGGCTCAGCCATGAATTATTCCTCCCCTACTGCCAAGTGGGACTGGCTCCTGCCCAGCGACACTGAACACGAACATTTTCTTTCGATAAAGGTGAAATCATCTCTTCAGCGCCACCTGAGCACAGAAAATCTGAACACAGATGCAACACCTGTAACATCTATTCTGTCACTAAACAGATGAGAATCGCCCCACTTTGCAAAACATAAAATCCAAAGCTTTCAAAAGTTTACTTTCAAGTTAAAATTTTCACTTTTGTTTCCATTTATTTCAAACACTATGACCTAGATAATGATATAGTTTTAGCAGCAGAGTGGGAGAAGCAAAACATCAGGACGACATCATGAAACTTGTGGTATAATCTGCGATAGTGCTTTTTCAATCCCATTTTATCACTGTCATGCACAAGTATCACAATAGCTTGATCACAATATGATGGCCTAAATTTTGGAAGATTACACTTGTTTTACCCTCAATAAAAGGCTTTTAGTTGAGCTTTGTTATCATGTACAGAATTACTCATTACAAGCTGGGGGTTCATTTGTTTGATGCTTTATGTAAAATCTCATTTTTTACGCCTTCTAGGTAAAAAGCTAGGAGCATTCTGATGCTTGATAGAAAATAAGCTCTCTATTAGGTTGTTGAATTGCTTTCTTACATGTTGCTCTCAAATAAGCTATAACCAGGGAAGGTCCTTGATCGGTTGTCAGATTAGAAGATCCATGACCCTGCTCACGACTAGGGAATTACTCGGGTTGACTACTGTATGAAAGGATTGGCCTAGGTTTATCCTCTGCAGGATTTCAATGCTGGAGCTGAAGTGTCACCCCAATAACTGCACTGATTAACTAAAAAAATCCGTTCAGCTAGTATCTCACTGAGCGGTGAATGCCAATGAATGTAGCGAATTTTGAGTTTCGTCAGAGTTCGTAAAAGGACGCAAAGCAGTAAACTAAAAGTTTTTAGGATCGCAGTTTTTCTTGTTACAAATAAATTTTGAGCATCTTCATAATTTCTTTGCAAATTAATTTTCTCACAAACTGTTGCAGATGTTTGGAAAAGAGTCTTAAGTATTTGCAAATGGTTGTAACACGAGTTGCTAAAATTCTTTTTGGTTCGCTAAGTAGTGATCACTATACAACAGAGCTACGAATGTAGACAAATATTGGGTTTTGTGAGGATACCATCAAGGTTTTTTCAAGATTGCAAAAGAGTTTGCAAATGGTTTTTAGGGCCGCAAAGAGTTCATTTCCATATTCCAGAAAGCCATTTCCTATTGTTTCGCAAACAGTTACACGAATGTTGCTAACTGACGCTAGACATTGCTAAATGTCGCAATTGACACCTAGGTCGATCCTGATTTTCGCCAACTTAATCCAAAATTTGCTACATTCTTAAGCTTTCGCCGCTCAGTGAGATACTAGCTTTCAGAATAAAACAAGTAGATCAGAAGGATCTAATAGCTGCGACCTCACCTAGCATCCCTCACGAGGCCTAGTGTCCATGGCTGGTGGTTTCTTGTACAAGTGTGATGTCGAAATTGGCAAATGACCTTGAAAATCAATAGGGGACCCTTCCTCTGTACCAAGAAGCTTGTTCTAAGATGTAATAGCCATCCATGAAGTTAAAGTGGACTTACGGTGCGAAAACTGTGAAATCTGGGCAAAATCGACACTTTTTTGACCGGTGTGACCTTGGGATTCAACAGATGACCTTGAAAATCAATAAGGAACCCCTCCTCTATAACAAGAAGCTTGCTGTAAGATTTCATAGCCATTCATTCAATGAAACCTGAGTTATGGTGCGAAAACCGTCAAATCGGGCAAAATTGACACTTTTTTTACCTTTGTGACCTTGGGATTTCACGGATGACCTTGAAAAACTAAAGGGAACACCTCTTGTATGCCAGAAGCTATTTCCAAAATTTCATAGCGATCCATGAAATCTAACTGGAGTTAGAGCGCGAAAACCTGCAAACAAGGTTGTGACCTCTGTGAACATGACCTTTGACCTTTGACCTCGAACTTGTGCATGGACATCACTTTGGTGAAGGTCAATAACTCCTGAAAATTTTATGATGATACGACGACAGGAACATGGTGAAAAAGGTGTCACAGACGGACGGACAGACAGACAGACAGACAAGCGTTCATAGAGCTGCTTGGTCGCAGCTAAAAACACTTTGACATCAAAATACTTCACACTTTTTACAAGGATTTGAGATTTACAGTGACCACAATTTACGGAAAATAATTTGCATTTTTCATTTCATTTTCCAATGTTGGCGCTTGTCAAAGGGTTTATCTTGTGCACTTTTTCCACTCAGTACAAGCAAATAGGAAAAGTTTCTGAGTCAGATTTTATTATTATGTCTCCCCCCAGGAGGCAGGGAAGACACGTTGTTTTTGTACGGATTCCCTTTGTCATGGTTTTGGAGGCTGGCGTTGGTTTGGGTGCTTTCTTTCTAAAATTGGTGTATTTATTCACACTCTAGTCAAAAAATAACTATTTGCACTGTTAGGCAACCAAAGATTCAAAACAATTCATTGACAAAATGGGAGAGATACACTACTTTTTCAGGCAAGAAAATGACTGGGAATTCCAACTGGATTATTAACACACGCGCGCGCGCGCACACTTTCAAAATGGGAGAAATACATTTCTTCTGAAGACAAGATGATAACTTGGTCTTCAAACTGGTTGAGTCTCTCTCTCACTCAAACACACACACACACACACGCGCGCGCGTGCGCGCGCGGACACAAAGAAATAGCAATTGGTGCTGATTTAGTCAAGCAATCAAAGAAGATGCAAAAGAGTAAATGGCATAAGTACAGACTCCTTACACTGAGAATAGTTCAGAGGTTAAAATGAAGGTTAAAGTAAAACCACTCCTTTTTTTCCCCTCTTCTTCCAGAGCTTCCATGACACACACAGACTATGGGCTGAGCAGCTCAGTTTTTGGTTTTCATGACCCACCTCAGTTAACTACGACAATTTTTCTCTTCAAACAATCTTCAAATCTTCAAACAAGAATTTGCAACTCAGCAAGGCCAAAAGTTGCACACTAATTAGCGAAGACTGGAGGAAGGAAGACCTTGCATCCCCAATATACCCCCATTGTAAGAAATTGGTCACACTTGCAGAGCTGTCGCATGAGCTGTGCAAAGTGTGCGACCGCAAAGGGCCTCGTGCCTTCAGGGGGCCTCGCGACTGGTGAGTGATCTTTTTTTTTTTTAAATAGATGAATACATATTTTGCATCACTGCACTTGACTTATCATGCTCCTAAAACGACTATTCTGTGTCAATTTCTTTATTTACCATTTCATCTCAATAAAAGCTTACTCGATCTTATTATAATTTTTATTTTTATGTCGTCATACGTAACATGCTCTATCTCGCTGCTCACTTGCCTTTCCTAACTGTGAGATTGCTCTCAGGGTCTTATTGACAATATCAAGAATTGCCATCGGGGCAGCGAAGCTCTTCAAAGTTAAAACTAATTTAAAACAATTTTTGGACCTCCATGTCGCAGAAGAGACTATGCAGGCTTGCCCTTCTGTCTATCGAAAAAGACGCTGCATTCAGGTTGGATTATAGGATGTAATAGCTAAGTTTGTGGTCCAAAAGGAAAGGAAAGTAACCATCACCTAATCAATGAATGGTGAGCGGTATCTGATGTTTTAAAGTTATACTGCAGCAGAGCGTTTGTGACTGACTGGTATGAGAAAATATATTGCATCTGTCATGGATTTGTCTACCAGCCAGATGCCAAACGGCCATCTGGTGGGAGGTAGGACCATGGAACTAAAGATAAATGAAGAGTCTCAAATGCCAGGCTGGTAAAAAAAGACAAAATACATAATCAAGTAAACTCTTACAACAAAGCTACAAAAACATTGAGCAGCACCAAACATATCACCAGGTAAAACAAAGAATGCGGTGGCAATAATCACTGCCAACAGCCAGCCCTACACAGCGCCCTCAATAATTATTGGCACCCCTGGTTAAGATGTGTTAAAAGCCTTAAAATGAATTCAGTTTTTACTGCAGAAGCAGACTCTCCCACTGAAAATAGTAGAAAAGTGTAACCTTCAACTCAAGTGAATTTTAAGTGGAAAAAAAATCCCTGACTAAGAAATAATTATTACCTCCGCCAAGGAGGTTATGTTTTTGCCTGGGTTTGTTTGTTTGTTTGTTTGTCTGTTGGTTTCCAAAATAACTCAAAAAGTTATGGACAGATTTTGATGAAATTTTCAGGGATTGTACAGATTGGTATAAGGAAGAAATGATTTTGGAAGTGATCCGGATCTCCATCTGGATCTAGGAATTTTTTAAAGGATTCTTTAACATTGGGAGACAGGGCCTTTTTCGACATTCATGCATATAACTCCACCAAAAATGGTCAGGGCACTTGGAAGAAAAATACAGGACAAGTTTCGAACATGTTCTACTATATATCAAAGACTGATTCAGAAAATGGAATAATTCCGGATACTATGATACTATGATCCAGAATACGAAAGTAGGGGACCTTCGGAACTTTCATTATAGGAAGAGAACAAATGAAGCTACAAACATGCAAAAAAAACCATCATATAGCCAAGATATTGCAGAATTAGGAAGGAGTCACTGGATTTACTGTATCTTCAAAAGCCAGGCAACTAGATCCAGAAGAAAACCACCATCATGGAATATTTGATTTTCGTGAATTACTACTCAACTAATATTGATATCATAATTAATTCAGTTGCTTATGGTATGTTTTCTTGGTCAGGGAATCTGAAAAAATAGATGAAATAAATGTAGGACTAATATTTATGTGTAAATCACAACATGAGAGGAAATCTTGCATCATAAGAAAAAAAAAACAAATGAAGCTAGAAACATGCAACAGACATCTTTAAACAGCCAAGACGCTGTGGAACTAATATTGATGTAGCATTATGGATCAAATTGCCATGTTTTCATGGTCAAGGAATCTAAAAATGAAGATAAAATAAATGTAAGACTAATATCTATGGTGGAAGTCGCAATATAGAGGGAAATGTTGTGCTTGGCGGAGGTCTGCGCTCTCCGAGTGCTTTTCTAGTTTTTCATAAAATCACCTGTTCCACAATTATTGGCACCCCTAACAATTCCTAGGAAATAAATGGAATTGAAGTATTTCTGCCATTTATACAGTAGTTTACAAAGTTGATCAAAGTATCTAGGAACATTTAATTAATAATTTATCACTTCTTGTTTCCCTGGGGTATAAATATGATGTCATATTACTAAATTATAGGGAAGGACTCGACAAGCTAGGCTTAACAACATTATTAGAACGCAGGGTGTGAGGTGGTCTTATTGAAACCTATAAAATTTCAAATGGCCATGTAAACTATGGAAGCAAGATGTTTGATACAAATGAGCATTATTGCACATGTAATCTGTGTTATTCAATATTATGTAATACAAGGCTGGGTTCAGATTTTTTTAGTAAACAGGTTATCAAATATTGGAATAATTTACCTTGTCATTTTAAGTTTTTACCTTGCATAAATTCACTCAAAGCAGGTCTGGACTTTTTCAAAAAGCAAAATCCAGATTCTCCTCATGGCTTTTGGCGCCTATCACAGGAAATTTTTAATCGCATTGGGGATAAAAAATAACGTGTAAAATTTCTTAGACTGAACCTAGAGGTTGTTATGCGTCAGCAAGTTTATGTGTATTTAAAAAAAAATTTTTAATTCTTTTTTAACATTTTTATGATGGAAAATTCAATATATTGTAAAAAATGTAATTGATATTTGTGATGCCCAGGGCGGCATAATGAAGTTATCTCATCTTATCTTATCTCACAGAGGCCATTTCTCTTATCCACTCTTCAACATGGGAAAGACAAAGGAACACAACATTTAAGTAAGGCAGATGTGTGTCGACCTTCACAAGTCAGGCAATGGCTACAAGAAAATAGCCACTCGCCTGCACCTGCCCGTATCTACTGTCAGAGGAATCATTAAGAAGTTTAAAACAACTGAAACAGTGGTAAACAAGCCTGGACGAGGACGCAAGGTTCTTTTGCCACCATGCACAGTGAGGAAGATGGTAAGAGAAATAAAAAGTTCTCCAAAGCTCACTGTTAAAGAATTGCAACAAATGGTAGCATGTTGGGGTCACAAAGTCTCCAAAACAACCATCAGGTGCTATGTGCATGCCAACAAGCTGTTTGGGAGGCATGCACGGAAAAAACGTTTTCTCTCTCACAATCATAAACGCAAACATCTGGAGTTCGCTAAGCGGTACTGGGACTTCAACTAGGACCGTGTGCTTTGGTCAAATGAGACCAAGAGAGAGCTTTTTGGCAACAAACACTCTAAGTGGGTCTGGCAGAACACAAAAGACGAGTATGCAGAAAAGCACCTCATGCCCACTGTGAAGTATGGGGGAGGATCGGTGATGCTGTGGGCCTGTTTCTCTCCCAGAGGCCCTGAGAACCTTTTTAGGGTGCATGGCATCATGAACGCTTTGAAATACCAGGACATTTTAAATCAAAATCTGGTGGCCTCTGCCCGAAAGCTGAAGATGGGTCTTCACTGGGTCTTTCAGCAAGATAATGACCCTAAACATGTGGCCAAATCTACACAGAAATGGTTCACCAGACACAGAATCAAGCTCCTCCCATGGCCATGTCACTCCCCAGACCTCAACTTCATTGAAAACCTGTGGAGTGAGCTGAAGAGGAGAGCGCAGAGGCGAGGACCCAGTTTGCTGGATGATTTAGAGAGATTGTGCAAAGAGGAATGGTCGAAGATCCCTCTTTCTGTATTCTCCCATCTTGTTAAACATTACAGGAGAAGATTAGGTGCTGTTTTGTTGGAAGAAGGGGGTTGTACAAAGTATTAAAATCAGGGATGCTAATAATTGTGGCACACATAATTTGATGTACAATAATTATTTCATAATGTGGGATTTTTTTCCCACTGAATAAATGCACTTGAATTAAAGGTTTAATTTTCCTCTTTTTTTCATTGTGGTCCTATATTTAGAAAAATACTGAATTTATTAGAAGCTAAAGAACACATCTTAATCAGGGGTGCTAATTATTATGGAGGGCGCTGTATATTGTGGTCATCCTATCCGCCTTTTTCATGACTTTGTACTGTTACTCATTAGTCATAGCGGCTCTCGGTTCCTCTCTTCCGGTAGTTGTGTTTGTTTACGGTTGCATAGCTGGAAAAGCCACAAATGAAAACCAAACGGAGGTGGATACACAGTACGGATGTTTTAAAAAGTCATGAGGATAATTCCGTTACAGTGCCTCACCCATCACTTCTCACGGAGGGGGCAAATGACATGAGAAAATGGTCGATGTTAGCTACATCCACAGAGTTAATTATTAACCTCCACCAAATGAAGTTGGCAGTAGCTATCCAGAATCTTACAAGAGTGGGCGTGTCATATCAAATTTATGAAGCGAGTTTACTGAGCAACAAACTTAAAATTTACTTAACGACTTTCATAGCTTTCTGATTCTGATTATTACATAACTGAATCGCGTAATTTCATGGCAAGCAAATATAATTTCCCTTAGCGCCCAATGTATGTAAGCACTGCTCTAACTACATCACTCTGCTTACGTACTCAGACTGTCCTGGCTGAACGAGCAACAATTAGTAAATTCAGTCAGCTGAGTAGCTAGCTAATAATAGCTTGCTGGGTACCAAACTAATATTGGTTCTGAAAAAGTATTGCGTGCACGCTTCCTAGCAAAGTAACGTTAACTTAGTTATGTCAGTGGCGCTTAACTAGCCTGCAGCGCTGAACCATACCAAGCCAACGTTACACTCAGTTTTCAGTTTGGCTAGGTAGAAACAGCGAGATGTAACGCTAAGCCATTTCTTTCCCCCCACGCTCTCAGCCAATGCGATTTTCACAAAAGTGAAATATAGGGTCATGTCAAGAATTTTTCATGACCTGGGCTATGAGAAAAGTACTTCAGTTATGTAATAAACCTTCAAGTGCCATGTTCACTCAGCAAGATTGAGACTGTGCTGGCATGGCTGGCAAGGTTCGCGCTCGAGTGCCTCCCGTTAGAGTTTTCGGCGTTGGTGGCCAATAATTGCAAAATTATAAAAGCATGGAGGCATATAGTTACCATCATAGTAGCAAAATAGGTAGCCTAAACTACTGCTCAAGTCGACTGCTCGTGTATTGCCGGATTAGGGTAATCGTGTAGTCATGCAGCAGCTATTACGTGGAAGGCAGCGTTATTCATTAAACCAAAACTCTCTTCAGTTATCCAAACACCGGTACAATTAAAAATATTTACAAAGAAGTTATTGCTCTTTTATTACCGAAGATACATACGCTTAGGTTCACCGGGGAGTGGTTAAATGATGAACATCCTATTTAGGTCATTATTTCTGATGTTTTTGTTATTTGGGCTAGCTGGCTCTGTTTGTTGCTGTCATTGGCATCAAGCTACAAAACTGACAACGGAAGTGGGTATTCTGTCATGGCAGCGCCCATGAGCTTCAGGTGAAACTTGTGGATACCGACTCCCCATGGTAGGTATGTGACAATCACAGCCATTGCTGGCTGCCAGGAGTTCCGCTGCCTCCTGCTGAGCGCTGTGCTCAGTGTACAAGTAGATTCCCTTGAAATGCGCAGTTTTCATGGGCTCACATGGGGTAATTCCTGGAGAATCCTTCCTATCACGTAGAGGCAAAGCCCCTCTGTCACCTCTTTTTCAATTTTTTCCAATTGTACGTTTTGTTTTGATTTTATGCCCGCCTGAAAAAAAGTGCCCCGTTCGACACCCGTCATAACCAAGACCAGCCTATAGGATTCATTCTAAGGTTAGTGGACCTTAAAAACAAAATTTAATCTCAATATTGGAGAAGTTTCACCGGACAGTCATGTTTGCGAAAGCGGTTTTTGAACGCCCGGAATCGTCAATGTCGCCTGTTGGGTGAGGACAACAGAATCGTCTCCTGTAAACCAATTAGGCTACTCTAAGAAATTTTAACCTTTTCCTGTTCACTTTGCTTGATTAGCAATCAAATGGTGGATTCGTTTACTCTCCAAGTTGAATGAGTAGAGCTGTTTATTAAGACAGGATGTTTAATTGCAGAATTTTGAAATTTAAATGGCCAGAGAAAGCACAGATCTGAATGAACACAATTGCCATTGCCAAGCCATTTTGTGCGACTGTGATAATTAATATCTCACATTCACGTTTCATCCACTTTTCGGACTGTTTTCCATCTTGTGTGTTTTATGACGCTTAAAATCCAGGGCGATCTTATAACAAATCTGTTTTAAAATAATCTTTAATAATGTCCTAACATGCTACAATGAGAGATGTAATTCAGAGGAAGACTTTTTCTAATTATTCAAATTGGCATTCTGTCACTCTAACACCGTAGCCCAGTTAGGTTTGTCTGCTTTTCACCATCTTAATTGTTATAGGCTACTGGCTAAATTTCTTGATTGTTGTTTAGGCCAATTACATGGGAGCAGATTTAAGGAAGGGCGGAGCACCTGCAATTAGTGAAATCTAAACTCAGGCTTCTTCCCAGAGGTATTTTAAATCGTTTAAGCCGCTTCAGGTGCGTATGTTTAAAGAAGTTGCACGCGACTGCCTACACACCCCATGACGACAAGTGGTGTCATCGCACTTTAATAAAAGAATCCTCGTTCAACATCGCCACATCCCAACTCTGCATTTCATCTCTTACTGTAGTATTTTAAGAGATCTATGATTATAAAATAAATTTGTTTCCATCAATAAATGCCACGTAGGTGGTATCTTGTCACTGTTCTTTGTTAGCAAATATTCTGTCTCTGAGATGCTTGATGTGACAAGATTTTGAACATATTTATTGATAAATGAAATTGGTGACATAAAATTGTGTACATCTTATACACCTAGGTATTTTCTTAAAACTTTGACACAGTTTGAAAAATTTGAGTTGTCTTTGTCATTGTTTTAGGATTTATTTTAGTGTAGCTACAACCCCAATTCCGAAATAGTTGGGATAAAGTGTAAATTGTGATTAAAATCATAATGCAATGACTTTCTGATCATGAGCCAATATATTATTTACGATAGAACATAGATAATATTTCACATGTTGAAACTGAGAGATTTTACATTTTTATCTATTAAATTTTCTGGCTGCAACACGTCTAAAAAAAGTTGGGACACAGGCAAAAAGGGCTGAAAAGCAATTAATATATCAGAGAATCAGCAGAAAGAACATTTAGCAAGTAATTAAGTTAATTGGCATCATGATTGGCTATAAAAGTGATTTCTTAGGCCCCATTTACACATACACGGTCATTTTAACAAACAGAGACATTTCTCTGCGTTTGTGCCCTTGGTTTACACAAAAACTGAGAATTCACCTCTGAAAACGATTCTTTCTAAAAACTCTGACCAGAGTGGAGATTTTGGAAAACCTCAGTTGCAAGTTTGGATGTAAACTGAGAAAAAAGGAGTTTTAGGCCGCCGACGTCAGGTGGTAATCATGGATGATTGTGATTTGTTTCTGATGTTGCTATTTTCGGGATTTTGTTTGGCTAACGCTTGAGCTTATCGTTACACTGCCACCTACAGGTTTGATATGCTAGACGACATGTACACGGGTACGTGTAAACGAAAACTTTTCTGAAAACTGATACGTGTGCATGATATTATTTTTGAAAACGGAGAAGGGGACATGTTTGTTTATGAAAATAGCTGGTCTCGTGTAAACGGAGTGTTAGAGAGGCAGAGTCTCTCAGAAGTAAAGATGCCCAGAGGCTCTCCAATTTGTGAAGGCTTGCGTGAAAAAATGGTAGAATACTTTAATAACAATGTTCCTCAATGACAAATTGCTAAGGCTTTGGTGGTCTCATGATCCGGAAGCGCTGCCCTGTTCTGTGGGCCAAGGCTCATTTAAAATGGACTATAGCACAGTGGCAATGTGTCCTTTGGTCAGATGAGTCCTAATTTGACATTCTTGTTAGGAATCATGGGCGTCCTGTCCTCCGTGCTAAAGAGGGGAAAGACCACCCCTCCCGATATCAGCGCTCAGTTCAAAAGCCAGCATCTCTGATGGTATGGGGATGCATTATATGGTGTGGGACACTTGGATGTTTTAAAAAGCTCTATGAATGCTGAACGGTATATCAAACTTTTAGAGCAACATATGCTCCTCTCCACACAATATCTATTCCAGGGAAGGCCTTGTGTATTTCAGCAGGACAATGCAAAACCACATAGTGCAGCTATTACAACAGCATGGCTTCGTAGTAGAAGAGTCCTTGTGCTGAACTGGCCTGCCTGGAGTCCTGATCTTTCACCGATACAGAACATTTGGCGCATAATTAAACAAAAAGTCCGTCAAAGGAGACTCAACACTTTCCTGCAGCTGGAAGCCTGCATTAAACAAGAGTGGGATCAAATTCCGATGGCTAAACTCAAGAAGCTTGTCTCCTCAATGCCCAGACACCTGTGTTAAAAAGAAGAGGGGATGCTACACCATGGTAAACAGGCCCCTGTCCCAACTTTTTTGAGACCTGTAGCAGCCATCAAATTTGAAATGAGCAAATTCTGTGGATAAACTTGTATAATTTCTGAGATTCAACACTTCCCTTGTTATCTCTGTTTTACTGTGAATAAAATACCCCCGCCCACTGTGATTAGCATTGTCGCCTCAAAGCAAGAAGGTCATGGGTTTGAATCCTGGGAGTTTTCTGTGTGGAGTTTGCATGTTCTCCCCGTGTTCGCATGGGTTTCCTCCGGGTACTCCGGTTTCCTCCCACAGTCCAAAGACATGCATATTAGGCTAATTGGAGACACTAAATTGCCCAGAGGTATGAGTGTGAGAGCGAATGTGTGAATGGTGTGTGCGCCCTGCGATGGATTGGCAACCTGTCCAGGGTGGGTCCCTGCCTTTGCGTGTAGTCAGCTGGGATAGGCTCCAGCTCACCCCCTGACCCTAGTGAGGAAGAAGCGGGTATAGGTAATGAATGAATGAATGAATGAATGAATAAAATACTGGCTGGTGTGATTTGAAAGTCATTGCGTTTTGATTTTAAATAAATAAATATTATAGGGGAAGCAGTTCATTGATTAAAATTATTGATTATTAGTAAATTATTAGTTTTTAATTCAAGGACTGACTAGAACTAATAATGTAAATTGTATAATGTAAATTTACTTTCAGTGTTTCATCTTTTTATCCTTCAATAAAACACAAATTACAGGCATAACTGATATTTTCTGCTACTTATTAATTCAATCATTAAGTATTTAATTGATTAAACAATAATTGATAAAACGATTAATGAATTAATCATGATGTAGACCGTAAGCATTTATCATTCCAATGGTGTCTTGGGAGGTGTTGTGTCTTATTTACAAGAAAGAAGGAATTAATGGTGTTTAGCTCTTTTACTGATTGATTGACGAGTTGATTGACGAGCACGAACGAATAGACTGCAATCTGTTCCCCTATCGTTCCCCTATTCGTTCGTGCTTGTCAATCCACTTATCGTTACTTTCAAGATAGAGGCTACTGGAAACTGCATCAAGGTACTGTTTGCATGAATAGTATTTTTTAAAAAACTACCGGCGCATTTTCAAAGTTCTCAGTGCCTCGTTTTAAATGTCAGGGCCCTCAGAATTCTATCGATGAAGTTTGGAGCTACTATGAGCGCTATTAATGATGAAAAAAATAGTGATTTCTTTGCATGGCAACACGATGCCCGATTCACAACCATTGTAAACCTGCTGGGAGCTTTGGCTAAAAATACTTTTATTTCGAAAAGTTGCGTGCGTACATAGGTGGGGTATTCGACAAAAGTTAGTGTTATCATGTTCCACTACACCCCGAGTCAATTTCACACCGGAATTCTCCTTTCAGCTGCAGCTAGGAAAAGAGTGGTTTAGACTCTAGAGTCTAGACCGACGTTAAGAAAGCACATCTTACAGTAAGTGTAGCTGAGTACGTTCTTTGAAATACACCATACGTGTTGAGATTGTCATGCGCTTTTGTTAAATCTTTGCGAATGGTCAATCACTGAGCGTCTATCCAATTTGATATTAAATTTGAATTGTCCATTCACAGCACAACAATATAATTTTCAGGTGATGAGATGAATTTAACAGCCTCTTGCCACAAAAGGAAGTTTTCCCTCATTTCAGCAATCTCAAAGCAGTTTACATTGTGAAATTATCTTCGCATAATGAAATGTGTTTTGTGGATTTACCAATAGCCACACTATATCCAACTGATCAGTCACGCAGCACGTTTGGTAAAATGCTCAGATTGGACAAACGCGTGTGACATGGTGACTTTCCAACTGAAGATCTCGCCAGATTTAGGACTGATGGAGCTCTTGAAATCCTCAAAGATACCCACACCTGATCTATTACTTTCATATGGAGACATGTTAAAACAAAATAGATTTAATCAGTCTGTTTTACTGTTTATGATAACTTGCAACATGATGCAGCAAATTAAGTGAAGTGTAGAGACCTTTTTAGCAAGCTATCCAGCTTGCACTGTTCTGGGATGTGTTTCCCAAAAGCTTAGTTGCGAACTAAAGAAATGCACCCCTGATTGGAACAGCAACACAACTGAGTACTAAACACAACTGCACATGACTCTTCTGTAGCTGGTGTCATATATACACATGCTACCTGAGGCAGCTTCATAATCCACATGAAACTCACGGTCTAATGTTAACTTTACCAAAGACCTGGACTTCAGCTACGATATGATGGACATTCACTCGCTTCGTTAAAATATGGACACTGATGGCAACAATCATGTAAGTTGAATGACTGGGATCCTTAGCTTCATGCCACCTGGTCCAGAAAAGCCCCTTGAACCAGTAACCACAGAGAGTAATTGTGTTCAAATTGTTCTGTGTTAAAATCATAAGTAGCCAACTAGAAATTACAATTTGCTGTCATTTTATGCACCAACTGTTAAATAAAAGCAGCTGCGATATAATGCAAGGAAAGTGTTTTTATCCTCTTCTGCTGTTTCTTGGTGTTAAAACCTTTGAACGGATTAATAAAGGTCAAGACCAAAAAAGAGGGATGGGCATTTTCTCTTTTTTATTTTGTATTCAAAAAATGCAGAGAGAAAAAAACCTGCAAGTACCAAGACCTCTATGGACTCATAATACCTTATTTTTTCCCAGATAACTTACCTTGGGTCCATTAGCGGACGAGACCTTTCAGCGGCAGTGATTAGTAACACCCTGGCATGTCAACTAAAATGGAAGGGAATGAATGGAAAGAAGTCCTTTGAGTCCCTTCACTTAAAATCATGAAAAACATTTGAGTAGAATGTCTCTAGTGAAGAGAACTACTGCACATGTGTCATTTGCATTCTGTCTTTATTTTCACTGATCTGCAGGAGTTTTGAAGAAAAATGCTCACGGTAAAACAGCCACCAACAAGGAAATAAAAAGCATCATTTCGAGGTGGGTAAATTTAGCTGGTGATCAGGACAGAGGGAGAACGCAACGGGAACAGGGAAAACAGTTGAACCTACCCTTAAGTTGAATTATCATTCATTTTAATCATTTTGTCATTTTAATTAAATTAATAAAAAACATGATGAATTGACCAGCATGTGTTTCCCTTTTTAAGCCAATGTGGTTATTTTCAACGTGGTTTGAGTTATTTTTGCCCATTACATTGGCTTGTATTATTGCTGTTTAACACATGGAACACAATATAAGTGATGTTATAAGCACCAGTCTGAGATGACTTGCGACTTTGGGCCAAATGTTCGTGCCAGCACCACTTTGCTGTCTGGGCTGTCCCAAAGGTTCACCTGTGGTAGAACAATAAGTCATCATACACCTGAAAGTGCAAACCCCGAATGCATTTAAAGTGCATATTCTTGTAAAAAAAAAAAAAGATAAGCAATACCCTGTCACATACACGGAACCGTTGAGTCCATGGGGACACATTATTGTTGAGTAGCACATCATATGCTGCAGTGATGGCTTAGCCGATTTGAGATTAATAAATCTGTCTGAATCTAGATGGGACAGCGGTCAGGGTCAGTTTGACCCAGATTATGGATGTATCTCTAGGAACTAAGATAAAATTTAATCTGTCTCAGTGATTTTCACCATGTTCATGGACACAGGCTTGAAGACAATTTGCGTAATACCATTGCAATATTGTTTGTACTTCCTTGTGACGTCATTGTTGCGTTAGAAAAGATGGATGGAGAAAAACACGGTTTGCTTTGTTTTGCGCTAAGGAAAGCTCGGCTTTATCTCTGTGTGAATATAATCCATAAATTCTGAAAGGATGTGCCTTCCTTGATTTCAAGTCAATTATTGAGATTTTCCACAACAATGGAAGCCTGTTACAAAAATGAAAACAGAAACAATACAAACATCCAGAAATATGGTGAAACTTAAATTACCTGGAGCACAGGATGTGACAATGAAGCTTTAGTGAAGTCTTGGAATAAGCAGAAGTAGATTGTGTTAAAAAAAAAAAGAAAATTCATGTTTTGACGTATGGTTACTAATGTGGCCATTTTAGAATTTTTTGAAAAGACATTCCCCTATTATCAATAATTTTATTATCTCAAATATAATTTTTGATGATTTTATTATCATTATAGAGGTGTATTGATACCAGCTGACGTTGGTGTGACCGAGACAAAAAGCTGCAGGGTATAGAATAAGTAAGTGTTGTGTGAGTGAACAAGGTTTGATGATAGCCAGGGTCTCACAAACATTTGGGCTAGTTTTGTTCACTAGTATTCCAGTTTTTAGCAAAGTCGATGAACACACAGTCATAACCCTTGTGTGAATGCCTTCTTTGTCTACTCCCATTCTGCAACTTTCATGTCTTTTTGAGGTAATGTCATCTTTGATCGGTTTGCTCCCTCATCCCCAGCTATGTCTTGTTTCATATGTTATTCACCACTTGTATCCGTGAAACAGTTGCAAGTCGCTGGATTGTAATTGTATGTGCTCAGAACCAGTCAGTATTCACCAGTAAAGCACTTAGGCTGTTATAAGTCAGATGTAACCTGTAATGATAGTAAATTATAGGAACCCCCTTCCTATTTAGTTTATAAGTACAATCTCCAAAGCTTCTCTCAGGGTCAAGGATTGGGAATGCATTGCTGTTAATCCTGTCCCAGTGGGTTCCTCTGCCCAGTTTTGTAAGAAACAAGCTTCCTATCCCTTTACAGTTATCAAGAATGAAAGCTACTCCTTCCTGCATTTGAACAGTTTGGCTCTGACATAGTCTACACTCCACCTGGCAGTCAACCCAGACAGCCGCAGATTGGCAACGCCTGCAAGGCTCTGCCGAGGAAATCTGAACTGAACTGTGTTTTCCCTTCTGGGTTCTGTCCCACTGTTACCGGATCACTATTAATAAACTGTACTATAAGATTGTACTTTGCCTCCCATTTGATTCCTGATTTGGATCATAACACATAAACAATAAGCAAAAATCAAAGAAATAAAGAAGGAGCAACTACTTTCTGATTTCACTGTATAATTCATACAACAATGGTACAGAAAACCAGCATAATATATTTCATATATTGTGAAGTCTTCCTGAACCTTATCATCCACAGGGTTTATTTCTCATTTAAAGTAAAAAATATGATCCAATCCAGATTGTTTTGTAAACAAATACTGATTTAGAATGTTTGAGTTTCTTGCCGTCTCAGGCAAAATTCTTGGGGTATACTAAGATATAAAATCACAGAAGAATGGATTTCTTTGCGAAGTAATCCATCTTTGATGCCAAAGGGCATGACAAGGTAATCAAATCAGCACTTATCTTGACTCGGAAACACTCTTGAGGCTGGCTCCCCTGATATGACCCCATAATTGAGTAAATTTTTTTAGGCATCAACGATATCGATCACAATGTATATTTTTCCTTTCATTGTAGGGTGCAGGGTAATCATGGACGCATCTCAGAATTTCTGTGCGAACAGGCATGGCATCCATCTCGCATGATAGGGCTTTCCATTTCTAGGTCATATCTCTTTGTCATTCCTTTTTCATTACCCTGACCTGGATTTACATCATTTTTTCAAATCTTGGTCACTCACTGTTGTAGAAAAATAGAGATTGAATCTTGCCCATGGCACACCACAGAGAATTCTGTACAACTACTACAAAATTTGAATCAGTGGAGATTGTCACAAAGATGAAATGAACAAACTTTGTTTTAAAGCAAGACAATGACTCCAAGAAAATTTCCGAACTCTGCAGAAACTTTCTGGGACGAAGATGACAAAATATGGAGTGGCCAATTCAATCACCTGACTTAAACCCTTCGTGCTGTTGTGGGATCACCAGGATCATAAAGTTTGTGAAGTAAGCCCAGTTTTCAAAGACATACCTATGGGAAATATTACAGTCCAACTGGAAATCTATTCTGAGAATGATAGATAAATTAGTTTGAACAGTCCATACAATTTATTATTTGAAGACGAGCCACCAAATATGTACATTGCAAGATAAAACATCTTAAGATAGATTTTGGTGTTTCTTTATTATAATTTGCTACTATGCAAACATGTTTATTATTGGTAGAACTACCTCAGTGACAAATGATAGTGTGTGATGGTGAATGATTTTTCATTCTCTTGAGTGGAAGTGGATGTACAGGTTTGAAGTGTAGGATTGTGTAAAAGTTATCCACTGGTATGCTAGTTTGCAAAGTTTGGAGAGCAGTTGGATCAGAAGAACAATACTTTGTCCATTGTCATCATTTTTGACATGAAGTCTTTGTTAGATTCAACACAAAACACAAAGTAATTAGTGCAAATGTGCATGAGCCCACATTGATGTGTGGGTTCCTTATAACCTTGAATGATTCATCAACCTTGCTAGATAAATCAGAATGACCTCGAAATTCAATCAGAACCAACAGAGAGGGCAATGATACCATCAATAATGTACTAAGATTATACTTTGTGTGTGCAGGCTTTGAGCATGCATATTAGCAAAATTTCTGGCAGAGTGTAACACAGATTTACAATGTCTCTGAATTATGTGAGGCCAACGTGTGCCTGATTTATGAGAGGGTTATAACTGAGGCAGCAACTCTGTTTAAATTTAAGATCATTATATTCCCAGATGCTGTGTAAAAATTTGATCTGACACACTAAGCACGCACAGAACAAACCAAACAAATGCTCAATCAACTTTTGACTGGGCCCAAGCATTGAACTGGGAGTGAAATGGCATGCTCGCTCCTGTGCAAGGGGCAAAACACTGGGCATGGACTTCACAATGTTAATTACTGCCTGATTATATTTTTACACTTTGCGCCAACAATAGAGAATTGCTGTGTATAATCAATAGGGGACACCTGAGTGCCATCCAAAGGAAGATATGTCTCCATTTCTGACCCTGCTTTGAATTTTCAGTGGAAGAACTGCACAGGGTCGTCCAACCGACTCCTGGTGAGACAGTGAACTCTTCAATGTTCAGCAAGCAGACGGACGAGGATCAGTCGTGAACAGGTCGACTTGTGAGAACAGGAAATGGAGTGGCAGAGACGGGAAGACAGTTGTGCCTTCTTCCCTCAAAAGAATTATGAGGGACAATGTCCTGGCTTCTGCATGTGGAAGAAAACTGCATCACTTCATCTGTCAGTTTTGATGGTTTATTTGCTGGGGAATGCACTTCACACTGTCAGATCTTCAATTTGATTTGAAGATCAGCAGCTCCTTAATGCATCATAATCATGACCACGTCAATGGCTGTTTATTTGCGTAAGTTGCAGTTTACTCGCACTTCACTCCAGATTGCTAATAATAATAATAATAATAATAATATAACATTTAGCTGCATGCAGCAATGTCGGTCTCCAAGCTAGCCATTGAAAGCCATCATTGGCGTTTTTTAGCAATCCAATGACATTGTCAGGGGACACTTGAGGAGAACGTGGAGAAGAAAGTTAGTGCATGGAGCAGGATATTTAATTACAAAATATATTCAGTGGCAGTCCTACAGGAGGGGCAAAGACACGTCCCTTTTAGTCCTGGCTGGATCTCAATCGTTTTCGTTTATTGACGTCTCTTCCAATTATCGTAATTGGTTACTGAAGACATGGTTTCTCACCGTATGCAATCTAACAGCGATGAAATCATTGGCTAAATTCAGTGCAGGAAAATAACTTGCTTATTAATTGGCCAATGCTTCGCGTGATTTAACTGGTCCGTGTTCCAATGAAACGCGGACTCTCACTCTCGGTATTTCGTGGGTTGATTAAAAAAAAAAAAACAGTGGCACTCGGCACTAGATTATTAAAAGCATGCGGCTCAAGCAATTAGCGAGAGTTGACAGGTAGGCTATGCAATTTTGAATAACGTAGATTTAAATACAGCGAATACACCTCCAGATGAATGATTGTCGTCTTACCTAATTGGGGAGAAAAAGCAGCACCTGTTAAATGCGGAGCGCTCTCGAAGTGTACCTTTTGTTAATCATGAAGATGACTGAGAACAGGTCTGGATTTATAATTGCTTTAAACGGCTGTTTTGTGCGATCCAATTCTCTGTTCCGCCACTGGGCTGAATTTAACCTGCGATTTCATCGCTGTTAGATCGCATGTGGAGAGAAACCGTGTCTTCAGTTGCCAATTACAATAATTGGAAAAGACGTCAATAAAGGAAATTGATTGAGATCTAGCCAGGACTGACAGGGACATGTCTTCGCCCCTCCTGTAGGACCGCCACTGAATATAAGTAACAATTATACATGATCCAGGATAATAGTAAATAAGAAATACAATACTTCCCATGTATTCGCAGTACAGGGAAACCGTTAACACAGGATTGTAATTCTAAATTGAACTGCCGATACACACTTGAATATGAACAAATATAAGCAATAACAGGAACAAAGTAACAACAGAACAAACTCCGGAAATTGCTGCTGGCAAAAATACAAAACCCAACAAAGTACCAACCAAAATAATCGTATTTTCAAAGGATAGGAAACCAGGATAATAATACATGAGAACCATGATATTAAACGCAAATATAAACAAAACCGGGAAACGCTGGAGCGGGGAACATAGGAAATCTAAATACTTGAGAGCAGATAAAACCGGGAAATGTCGGAACTCAGAGTGCAAATGCCGATACCCTGTGACCAACAGAACATAACTGGGTGTTTAAATAGACATAGAAACAGGTGTCTGCAATCAGTACTCGGGCGACATGGAAGGAAGTGGAGACTTGACTAAGGTTGTGGGTGTGGTCAGCAGGCTGTCAGGCACGGATGTGACAGACACAGACCGAATCAAATTTGCTCATGAAATAGAGATGACAATTTGTTGTAATGCCTACTACTGCCATGGTGCCGAAACATTGGTAAATAAGGCATCAACAAGTGTTTTGGAAATTACTGAGATATGGAGCACAGAATCTAGAAAAGAAATCATGGTTTTTAAATCTGTCACATGGTCAACGAAAGGCGGAAATCATTTGCTTGATACACGATCAAGTAATTTTTAAATTTCACTGCACCCCGACAAACCATATGGCTGAAATGACAAAGGCAGGAAATTTGAGGAGTGAATACTCAGATTTCCAGTTTACTCTGAACAGAGTGGATGTGTAACTTATAGCCTCCCCTCTTCCAGGTGCAGTGACAGCCGCTCATCCTCTGCCATATGTGCCAATTTTCTGGATGACAGACAGCAGGCTCTTGCAGATGGCCACTCCTGCGCACAATTTTCCACAGCGGCGCCGTCTCGCAGTGGCCCCTGTTTTCATGAAGTCGGCAGTGGGTGCAACCAAGTACCCAGCAGTATAACTGGGCAATGGGCATACTGGGCTCATATTAGCCTTAGTTGGCAGCTATTCTAAGAAAAGGAAAACTAGGACTTCAAGCCCAGACGGACTGAGCTTGTTAGCTTTGTCAAGCTGTCAGTCTAGGAGACAGATACTCCGAACAATAAAGCTGCACCTGCTAAGGCCGTTCTACACAGGGCAGCTACTGCACCTGTGGGACTCAGAGATGAGAGGGTGGAGAGGAGACTGCAAAAACCCTTAAGACTTCCCTTGAGTTGGTCAGGCAAACAGACACGATCAAACATATCAAAAGTCCTATGGCGATGAGAAAGGCAGAGGATGCTGCAGGGAGTTCCTAGTTACAGCCCTGCGCGGAGGCGGCTGCATGATGATGGTTGTCCATCATAAACTGAGGCAGACGCGGTGCCCGTATCCACTCAGAGCGACAGAGCAGCCCTTTTCAGGGATAGCACTACTCTCCCCACATGGAGATGGGGAGATAAAAGGATCCCTAAACAAAGCCTGCCTCGTCACGACCTTAGCAGGTTGCCGCGACTGCTTACTCATTCAGCCCTGCAGCTGAAAAACAACTCCAAAAAAGACAAAGACTCTGACCAAGACTCTTGGTGCCTGGAATGCCCACACCTTGCTGGACAGAGATAACAGGCCAGAAAGAAGAAAAGCCCTGCTTGCCAGCATGCTTAACAAGTACTAGGTCGACATTGCAGCCCTCAGTGAAACACAATTTGCTGGCGAGACACAGCTGGACATAGTTGGCAGGGCCTACACCTTTTTCTGCACTGGGAAGCCAGACGACCCCCTAAAACCTTTTGCTGTTGGCTTTCCCATCCGCACCAGGCTGGTGAGAAAACTAAACCCTCTAAGTGCCAAAGTCGCAAAATTGCGACAAGCAACAGTGCTGCACAGAACTGGCTCTTGTTCCAAATATACTGCCAAATTTTATAACTATTCTGTACCCCTAAATGGCAAACATATGTAGTTGATATCCTGACGTAATTTAGAGGTGTGTCTTTTTTCAATAAAACGGAGAAAACAGAGCTCTAAATAGGGTGGAGCTAGTGCAGTGAACACAGTGAGGGTACCCCAGTGAGTGGAGTCAGAGAAAGCTGAGCGAGAGACAGCAGATAGAGAAAGATAGAGAGAGAAATACAGCAAAAACACACAGAATACCGAAAGGATTCTTCTTTTTTTTTTTTACCGTTGATGAAGTGCTTGGTCAGGTACTTGCCTATTCTGATCCTGACGGGAAATATTTACCCTCAGATGACGATTGATCCCCAAGTGAATAAGGTGAAAGTGACGGTGCGTCTGTTACGTAGCATGCGCAACGATGGTCAATAAAAAGCAGGACATTGTATTGATCATACCCAGACTTCAGGAATAAATTCGAGCCAAGGAAAATGTGACTGGTTTTTGTAAAAGATGAGAGAAAGTGACGGTGCGTCAGTGCATAGCATGCGCAACGATGGTCCACAAAAAGCAGTACGTCATTGATCATAGCCAGATTTCAGAAATGTATATGAACCAAGGGAAATGTGACTGGTTTTCGTAAAATCAAGAAATGAGTGCGTTGACAGTTATAACTCCTTAATGGGAGGAGTAGATACAGCTGACCAGCGAATGGAAACTACAGACAATGCCAACTTGATAGACAGGCCTCTGTGCTACTTTGCTGGTGGGCTACTAGAAAACTACATTTTATTAGTGTCTGTTTTACCTTTTACTGATTCCTGTTCCTTATTTTTAGGATGAGAAGTCAATAATTAAAAAAAAAAAAAATCTGTGTTAATATATTCAAAATTCAGTTTTACTGAGAGTTATGTTATCCAGTATTTTCTGCCCCCTATAGACGTCACAACATGCAGCTTAGATGAGTAAATTTAATCCCATCAGATTCCTATTCCTTTATTTTGAGGAAGTGATGACAAAAACAGAACAGAACAAAAACAATCTACTTAGTTACTTACTTAAATTTAGTCCAATCACAAACTTTGGGTCATTAAGAATATTTTTGTCATTTTCAGTATGCCTTTATCTCTCACCAATTTCAAGCTACATCCTCTTGAAATCTTGAAATGAAAACGGAATATTTTCCTAAATTAACTCCGGCGCCTATAGGGTTAACAGTCTCCCCCCACAGGATCAGCTGAAGACACTGTCTCAAGCTGTTCAAAGACTCCTATGCAACAGTAATCAGTTGCTATGCCCCAACAATGACAAACCGAGACAACACAAAAGTAGCTTTCTATGATGATTTCAACAGCCTCATTGCTTGCACAGACAGGCAAGACAAATTGCTCATCCTGGGTGATTCAAGACCCGCGTTGAAAGGGATCACAACACCTGGCCGTCCTCGGCCGTCATGGCACTGCAAAGTATAATTGAAACGGCCCTCTCCTGCTGAATCCTTCTGCAGAGCACGAGCTGATGATCACAAACATGCTGTTTCAATGAGCAAACAAATACAAACACACCTGGATGCACTCTTGCTCCAAGCAGTGACACAAGCTGGACAAGGTTATTACAACAACATGACTGAAGAGACGCATGCACCACTCACTGCATAAGAGGCGCTGAATGCTGGTCTGACCTTTGCCTCGTCCGATGCAAGACGAACGTCACCTTGCAAGAAAGCAACCAACCGCTAGACAGAAACTGGCCAAGAAGCTCAACATCGCGCACCTGCCCTCCACCAAAGACACACTCCAAGACAAACCCAGAGGAGGAATGGATGGCTCTCAAAGGTGCTGTCTACATTCTGACCGCAGACACCCTAGCTTTGTGCAGCATAGCCACAGAGACTGGTTTACACTCCGGTAAAATTTTCCTAAAATGCCTATCAAAAGCATACCCAAAGTAAATTGAAAGCCATTCTTGAACCATTTGGACCATATGGATGGTTTTGGTCGCTTTTGAAAGGAAACTCTCTGAAGTTTTCCCCACAGCTGAAAGAATCACTGTAAGTGCTACTGTCATTGAGTAATCTAAGCTGGAACACACTGAAGTAGAAGGTTTTTATTCTCGCCTGATTTTTTTTTGCAAACAGATGCCTGCAGATGAAAGTAGCTGGGACTTATTAGCTGAAAAACACAATGGGACCACAGCATGAAGCCTTACTGAGTCCCAGTTTAGATTTGATAACAATCCTACAGAAAATGAGTATTTTACACATGTTTTTCTAAGGCCATGTCTAGGTGTTTCCAGAAATGGCTATTTGGAGATCCAAAAAGGACCCATAGATAACCATGGTCACATACATAGGATAAAAGGGCATAACTCTTGAGCGCTTCAACGTACAGTCATAATGTTGGGCTCTGATGAAAGGTGACACTTAGAAAAATCCAATCCCATATCCAGATTCACGATCAATGTTGCTGAAAAAAAGTTACTGAAGCATAAACTCAAATTTATGCATATAAAAGAGTCAATGAGTGCTGTTATGTTAAAAAAAATGCTTTTTTAAATATGAAATATAAACAAATAAATAACCTTTACACAGCAAACTTGCAGCAAACTATTTACAATATATGATAAATAACCTATCACAGGTTGTTGGTAGCATCCCAGTCATTGTAGCAATGCACAAAGGCACATTATACGAGGAGCATTTCACAGGCGTTTTTGCATGGCAATGTCTGCACTTTAGCCGACCAGGGGTGCTGTGCGCAGTAATATGCACTGGCTTGTGATGTGCTCCGTGTGGAGCAGGAGCAGGTACGGGTCTGGCCATGGAGGAGGCCTCTCCCTGCTCCTCGGCTCAGGTCTCTCTGAACGCCTTCTGGTCCAGAGAGGTCTCTCCTTTACTTTTTGGAAGTTCTTTGTGAAGGATGAAGACGTTCACAACTGCAATGTCCATGAAATGGTAAAAGAAGGTCTTGTACCACTTCTGGGTCTTGTGGAGGACTTTGTAGAACCCAATCAGAGCATCAAAGAGGTCCACTTCACTCAAACAACTGGAACAGCATAGAGAAAAATACAAAACCCAAAACCAGTGAAGTTGGCACGTTATGTAAATCGTAGATAAAAACAGAATAAAATGATTTGCAAATCCTTTTCAACTTATATTCAATTGAATACACTGCAAAGACAAGATGTTCAATGTTCAAACTGAGAAACTTTTTTTTTTTTTTGCAAATAATCATTAACTTAGAAATTAAAGGCAGCAACACATTGCAAAAAAATTGGCACAGGGGCCTTTTTACGACTGTGTTACATCGCCTTTCCTTTTAACGACACTCAGTAAAGGTTTGGGAACTGAGGAGACCAATTTTTGAAGCTTTTCAGGTGGAACTCTTTCCCATTCTTGCTTGATGTACAGCTTAAGTTGTTCAACAGTCCGGGGTCTCCGTTGTCGTATTTTATGCTTCATAATGCGCCACACATTTTTAATGGGAGACAGGTCTGGACTACAGGCAGGCCAGTCTAGTACCCGCACTCTTTTACTACGGAGCCATGCTGTTGTAACACGTGCAGAATGTGGCTTGGCATTGTCTTGCTGAAATAAGCAGGGGCGTCCATGAAAAAGACGTTGCTTGGATGGCAACATATGTTGCTCCAAAACCTGTATGTACCTTTCAGCATTAATGGTGCCTTCACATATGTGTAAGTTGCCCATGCCTTGGGCAGAAAAACACCCCCACACCATCACAGATGCTGGCTTTTGAACTTCGCGCCTATAACAGTCCGGATGGTTCTTTTCCTCTTCGGTCCGGAGGACACGACGTCCACAGTTTCCAAAAACAATTTGAAATGCGGACTCGTCAGACCACAGAACACTTTTCCACTTTGCATCAGTCCATCTTAGATGAGCTTGGGCCCAGCGAAGCCGGCGGCATTTCTGGTTGCCGTTGATAAATGGCTTTCCCTTTGCATTGTAGAGTTTTAACTTGCGCTTGCAGATGTAGCGAAGAACTGTAGTTACTGACAGTGGTTTTCTGAAGTGTGCCTGAGCCCATGTGGTGATGTCCTTTACACAGTGATGTCGGTTTTTAATGCAGTACCGCCTGAGGGATCGAAGGTCACGGGCATTCAATGTTGGTTTTCGGCCTTGTCGCTTACTTGCAGTGATTTCTCCAGATTCTCTGAACCTTTTGACGATATTACGGACCGTAGATGATGAAATCCCTAAATTTCTTGCAATAGCTTGTTGAGGAATGTCTTTTTTAAACTGTTCGACAATCAGCTCTCGCATTTGTTCACTAAGTTGTGACCCTCGCCCCATCCTTGTTTGTGAATGACTGAGCAATTCAGGGAAGCTGCTTTTATACCCAATCATGGCACCCACCTGTTCCCAATTAGCCCGTTCACCTGTGGGATGTTCCGAATAAGTGTTTGATGAGTATTCCTCAACTCTCTCAGTCTTTTTTGCCACTTGTGCCAGCTTTTTTGAAACATGTTGCGGGCATCAAATTCCAAATGAGCTAATATTTGCAAAAAATTACAAAGTTTACCTGTTCGAACATTAAGTAACTTGTCTTTGCAGTGTATTCAATTGAATATAGGTTGAAAAGGATTTGCAATTCATTGTATTCTGTTTTTATTTACGATTTACACAACGTGCCAACTTCACTGGTTTTGGGTTTGTATACAAAAACATAAATATATGCAGCAGAAATTATTATATTTCAAAGGGCAACATATATATTTGAACATACAGTATGTACCGGTTGTACTTCCAAAACTCTTCCTCAGGCTCCATCTCTCACCATCCTACTAGGTTGCATCAATATCCCTCCTGTACATTTTCCGTAATACTGAACACAGAATCACTGAATAACAGACAAACAGAATTACCAATGCCTGCAAAAACATAACTTCCTCCCACCTTCGGTGGTGGAGGTAATAATATGTAATATAGTGACAATATAATAATAATAATAATTTAATATAAATGTAATATTATAATTTCCTTTTTCAGTAATCCTGAACAAAGAATAATAGACAAACAGAGCTTCCAACGCCGGCAAAAACATAACTTCCTTCCGCCTTCAGTGACAAAGGTAATAATGAGTAATACAGTAATATAATAATACAAACATAATATTAAAATATCCTTTTTCCGTAATCCTGAACACCAAATTACAGAATAACAGACAAACAGAATTACTAACGCCGGCAAAAACATAACTTCCTTCCACCTTCCGTGGCAGAGGTAATAATGCGTAATACAGTAATAATATAATATAAACATAATATTATGATATCCTTTTTCTGTAATCCTGAACACAGAATTACAGAATAACAGACAAACAGAATTAGCAACTCCAGCAAAAAAAAATAACCTCCATCCACCTTCTGTGACGGCTGTAATAATATGTAATATAGTAATAATATAATCATTATTATAAAATATAAAGGTTATATTATAATATAATGAAATATCAGACGAGATATCACTGTCTTCGTCAGACATTTCTTCCACTGAGTTATCACCTGCACGCCGAGTGTACAGCTCTGCAACTTCTGTGACTGAAAATGTCGTTTTCTGTGACCTTTTCGTCATTTTTTCTGTCAAACTCCATAAACAACCATCAAACATTCACTGGAAATCTCACTCTGCTTCTCTCTGTTTTGCTCTACGCGCCGCACGCATGACCCACAGCTCGGAGATATTCTGTACCTTTAGTTATGCACGCAATTGGCCGTTCCTGTTTTGTTTCCACCCTGTAAAGCTGTATATCGTTGTTTTCAGAATTTTATTGGCTATACAATGCATCATCTCAATTGGTTGCTGCTGGCTCAGGTTACACACAAAAAAATGAGGCATGAGCTTCGTTTCAACACAGGCACTCATTGGCTATAGCAGGCTGTAGACAGGTCGAGTGAGATGTCAATCGAAAGGTTAGAGTGCAGACTCCATTTTTAGACCTATGGCTCTATACTGTTCAAGTGTGCACCGGAGCTACGACCACAAATACAGCGGACTTTGTGGATTTCCACCGGCTCATTTCAAACAATGCAGCAGCTGTTCATGGATATTTACTGGTATAATAGTATGCTTTGGACTGAAAACTTTAATGGATTGGATTTATTGGAACTTTTTGGGGGGGATATGTTTGAATGGAGGAGTACTAGGAGGTTTCATCGGTGAGTTACATCAGTTTTGTAACTATTCGTTTGTTTGTTTGTTTGTGGTCTGACACAGGCGTTGATTAAAGCTGCTGTGATGACTATATTTTAAAATGGTTTGCATTATTTGAATCACAAGAATCTTAGCTTTTCGACGATATGTGGCATGAGTATCTCAGTTACATACAAGCTGTGTAAATGACATGGTTTGTTTTCAACTTCCTTGACGGCCCGTATTCGAGCCGTCGGAGTGGCAATAGGTTAAAGAAAATGACCCTGAGATCTGTAAGCTTCTCCAGGTCCTACGCAAGAGACATCAGGAGCACATATCTCACAAAACATGTCCCAAGAGGAAGTACATTTATAATCAGACAAAGCAGCATGTTCAGCGCAGGCTGCATGAAATGATGAATGCCTGGTGGAAGAAGAAATAAGAAGAATTGTAAAATGCTGCAGACACCACAATATTAGGACATTCCGCAATGGACTCCATGCTGTTTTCAGGGCCAAAGCTACAGTTGCAACACCAGTTTGTGCCATAGACAAAACCACCCTTCTGACGGAGAAGAGTGATATACTTGCTCGTTGGGCAGAGCACTTCAACACGTTCTTCAACAGAAACTCCACCATCTTCAATGAGGCCATTGAATCCCTTCCACAACTCCCAGAAAATGTCAACATAGCTAACCCATCAACCTAAGAAGAAACCATCAAAGCCCTGATGCAGACATCATCTGGTAAACCTCCAGCAGCAGACGGCATTCAGGCCGATATCCTCAAGAATGGTGGAAAGGCACTCATAGAGAGACTGACTACCCTGTTCCAATCCATCTGGCTGGCAGGAACGGTCCCTCAAGACTTTAAAGACGCATCGATCATCCACTCGTACCAGAGGAAAGGTGACGAAACATCCCGTGATAACCAGCATGGGATATCACTTCTTTGCATTGTAGGAAGAATCTTTTCTCACATCATGTTAAACAAACTGATGGACCATGTAAATGGCACCATCATCCCTGAGTCTCAGTGTGATTTCCGTCGCAACATGGTCTTTGCAGTAAGGCAGCTACAAGAAAAGTGTTGTCCGCAAAAAAAAAAAAAAACTCCACGTAGTGTTCATAGACCTCACAAAAGCCTTTGACACTGTCAACCGTCAAGGTCTTTCGAAGATTCTTTGAAGACAGTTTGACTGCCCAGAAAAACTTGTTACCCTCATTGCATCCTTTCACAACGGCATGTAGGCCAGAGTGCAGGAAAATGAAGATGTGGTGAAACCATTTCCAGTGGTAAATGGCGTAAAACATGGCTGCATCCTTTCCCTAACACTCTTTTCCATCCTATTTGCTTCCGTGTTCATAGATGGCTTTACCAAATGTGACCTTCCAATTTAGAATGTATGGCAAACTTGTTCAATCTGCGCCAGCTTCAAGCCAAGTAAAAAGAGTTTTAGGCCATTCTTCAGGAGTTCCTATTCGCCAGTGACATTGCCCCTACTGCACACTTCCACAAAGACATGCAGCTCATTATAGACAGGTTTGCAACTGCCTGCAAGCGCCTTAGGCTAACAATCAGCCTCAGCAAGACGAAGTCCTTGTTTCAAACAGCGCCACCACCTCCTCCACCCATCACTACTCTGAAATGAAATATATCAACAAGTTCTGCTACTTAAGCATCAAGAGAGCCATTGTTGCAGATGCTACTTAAGTCACCCAGAGCATCTCCAAAGCCAGCTCTGCATCTGGAAGACTATAAAAGAGACTCTGGCAGGACCATAGCATCAGACTCAGCACCAAGATTGCCATCTACAGGCCATCAGTTCTCACCTCCCTTCTGTATTGTAGTGAAACGTGGACTTTCTACTGTCGGCACATTCAGCAGCTTGAGCAGTTCCATTAGTGTTGCCAAAGGAAGATCTGCAACAATAATAATATTATAGCCTTTGCCTCAAAGCAGGAGGTTGTGAGTTATATTGGTAGCTAGGGCTTTTCTGTGTGGAGTTTGCTGTCATGAGTTTGGGAAGATTGTTTTATTTCTTTGATCTGTGAGGGGTGCACTTCTATTTTTACCAGTTTTTGGTGTTACAATTTGGTTTTGGCCACTTCGCTATCATGTTCTTTCCAGGTGTCTACCTTACCTGTGCTGGTTAATTGATGATTCGCAGCATATGTGTTCAGTTTATATATATATGCGGAAGTGGCATGTGCTCTCTGCTTGATTGTTGTCTCTACATGAGAGTCAATAACAGCTAGAAGGTATTAGCTCTCGGTTTGTTTGCAAAGTCTTCGCATCTGATATTGAGAAAGGATCTTAGTAGAAATTTTCCATTAGTTATACTCCTTATCTTCTCCTTTTTTGTGCACTCGGTTTTGGTGTTGAGTGGGAGGGTCATTCCCTCAGGAGTGATTCTTTGTTTTTGCTTTCTTGATTCCTCAGTCTCTTTTCAGACCTTAGAGGCTGGTTGTTAGAGCCAGCTCTTTGATCAGTTTTGTAGTGGCAATTGGTCTCCGCCGATTTCCCCCGGCATTGCATTTGCATGCTGTCCCAGTTTGTGTAGGTTTTCTCTGGGCACTCGGGGTTCCTCCTACTGTCCAAATTCATGCATGTTAGGCTTATTGGAGAATCTAGAATTCCGATAAGTATGGCGTGTAATCAGTTGGCAAACCTCATGTATTCCTGCATCTTACCAATTGGATGCTGGGATAGGCTTGTACCCCCCCAAATCCCTGACCAGGTTGATTAGATAATTGATGGATGGATGGAAGGATGAATAATTTTTTTTTTTTAAAACTTTCCACTGCAAAACAATATTGCAGCACATTGATTCTCGGGGCGCATTTACATGGGATAAACATTGGACATACAGTGGTACTATTTATAACTCTTCAGCATTAATTAATCACCAAAATATTTGCATTTTCCCCAAAGCACATATTCTGGAAGAAATGTATTCATTTTTACTTGATTAATGATTCACTATGTTCCCACAGTGATTTTAATTTTAGAGCACTAAATATCCTGGCAGTGCACAAACACTCATCCATCAATGAATCTGGGTCACCCATTGGGTATGGATGCATTTTGCAGGGTTTTTATGAGTAAATCTTTATGCTCATTAACCTTGACCTCTGGTCAGAATTCTCATGCAATTTTCATACAATGATGTCAGTGTACATAAATAATCAGGCCTCAGCAGAAATGTATCTTAAATTGATCTCTTTTCAGTCAGCCTCTGAATTGTGAAAGGTACATTGTAGCGGGGAGAGAGAGAAGACAACAATAGCCATCCACTTAACTTCAACTATGTACAACCCCAATTCCCAAAAAGTTGGGATGCAGTGTAAATTCTAAATAAAAACAATGCAATGATTTGCAAATCTTATCAACCCCCATTTTATTCACAATAGAACATAGACAATATATCAGATGTTCGAAGTGAGACATTTTACCATTTTGTGAAAAACATGAGCTCATTTTGAATTTTATGGCAGCAACTCATCTCAAAAAAGTTGGGAGAGAGGCAGTGAAAGGCAGGGAAATTAAATGGTACCATTAAAAAACAGCTGGAGGAGCAGTTTGCTACTAATTAGGTGTATTGACAACAGGTCAGTAACTTGACTGGGTATAAAAAGAGCATTTTTCAGAGGCAGAGTCTCTCAGAAGTAAAGATGGACAGAGATTCACTAATCAGCAAAAACTGCATCCAAAACTTGTGGAAAATTTCAGAAAAGTGTTCCTTAATGTAAAATTGTGAAGACTTTGAATGTACAGTACATAAAATCATCAAAAGATTCTGAGAATCTGGAGAAATGTGTGTGTGCAAGGGAAAAGTCCCAAGGTCACCATAGGATACTCGTGATCTTCGGGGCCTTAGGCAGCACTGCATTTAAAACAGGCATGATTCTGCACTGGAGTACACTGCTTGAGCTCTAGAACACTTCCAGAAATCACTGTAGTCCCCGGACGAAGTCGGGCGGCTACTATGTTTTCACGTTTGTTGTCTCCGCCACTGCCGTGTCCGTGTCTGTAGACACTTTCTTGTGGACGCTCTAGAGCAGGGGTGTCCAAACTTTTTGTAAAGAGGGCCAGATTTGGTAAGGTGAAAATGTGTGGGGGCCAATCATTCCGCCTAACATTCTTTGAACTAATAACATTAAATACAAATTAACTATTTTGTGAAATTTTATTGTAAATGGCATACTTCCTGGCACTTTTTTTTCATTTTCATGTTTTTACCAAAATTGGGTTACTCTGCGTTTCATATTTGAAGACCACATGAAGAAATAGTCTGGAAAAAAACACTTTTGGGAAGATTAAACATATCTAACTTCATTAGAAACATTACATATTATTCAGAATTAAATCCTCACTGTAAACAACTTCTTAAATTCAAAACAGTGGTCAGTGCATATTCAAAACTGTGGTTCACTATAGAGGTGAACTAATGTGAAGGGTGATACTGAGATCTTGACTGCAGTACATAGTCCAGCTCTGGCTCAAAAACAGTGGTTTTGATGCGCAAGACGTCCCGCAGGTGAGAGTCGCTTAGTCTCGTTCTCACGCGGCTCTTGGTAATGTTCATTACCGAGAATGTCTTCTCACACAAGTATGTCGATCCAAACAAGCTCAGCATTTTCTTAGCTAATGTCCGAATCTCTTGGAACCTGCCTTCATTCAGCTGCCGGTAGAAGTTGACAAGAGGGAGCTGTTGGTGCCGACTGCGACACTCGGCGTCACACTGCAGCTCAATGAGCTCCAGCAGCAGGTGGTCTGGAGCGTCATCAGGGTCCACGGAGAAAGGAGAGGAAAAAAGCGCGATGTCCTTTTCAATAGCTGCAAAATCCCGAAAGCGCTGTTGAAACTCCTCAACAAGAGATGAGATGTCTGTTGTATACCTTCTCATTTGCGCACTGATGTTGTTCTGTGGGAAACTGGTCATAATTTCCTGCAGCGATGGGAAATGTGTGGTATTGGGCTGCGCTAGTGACAGGTGCCTTTGGAAAAGTAGCAGCTTGGTCCGAAAGGCTTTGATGTGTGAATACAGCTGGCTTACCATTGCATTTTGCCCCTGAAGGCTTGTATTCAGTGCATTCAGATGCCGTGTTATGTCAACTAAAAATCCGAAATCAGCCAGCCAAACAGGATCAGATAGTTCTGGCATCGGTTGTCCCTTTTTTGCCAAGAATTGTCCAATTTCCTCCCTAAGAGAGTAGAAGCGCTGTAGTGCAGACCCCCGACTGAGCCATCTGACGTCGTTGTGATAAACAACATCTCCGTATTCTGCTTGGATGTCGAGCAGAAATTGTTGAAACTGGCGGTGGCACAGGGCTTTGGAGCGGATATAATTGATAGCCTTTATCACCGGTTTCATAACATGATCGTATTTCACATGTTTGGCACAGAGAACTTCTTGATGAATAATACAGTGGAGTTTGATAGCTTTGCCTCCTTCTTCGCTGACTTTGTTACAGATAAGGGTTGATAATCCACTTCGCTCGCCAGCCATGGCAGGTGCGCCATCCGTAATAATCCCAGTGACTTTATTCCACGGTAGCTTCATGTCATCTACGGCGGAGCAAACGGAAACAAATAAATCTGTTCCTCTTGTTTGGTCCTTCAGGCTCTGGAGGTCGAGAAGCTCTTCACTCACGTTCATGTCATTGTCTACTCCTCTCAAAAAATCAGTAACTGAGCGGTGTCAGATGCGTCAGTGCTTTCATCGCAGGCTAACGAAAAAAAGTCAAATTCCGCTCCTTTTGCTTTTAACTGTCTCTTAATATCTGATGAAACTTTTTCAATTCTCCGTACCACAGTGTTACGAGCCAGGCAAACATTGGCAAACTCTTGCTTCTTCTCTGGACAAATTTTCTCAACCATTTTCATCACACATTCTTTAATAAATTCACCCTCAGTGAAAGGTTTGCAGTGCTTGGCAATCAGCGCTGCCACCTCGTAGCTCGCCTCTGTGGCATTTTCATTTGACTCACGGGCTCTTGTGAAAAAGCGCTGCTGTGCCGTTAAAACAGCTTCCAGTTGCTTCAATTTTTCGCGGCGTTTGTCCCCAGTTAGCTTGTCGTAGTTAGCATGTTTCGTCTGGTAGTGCCTCTTGATATTAAATTCCTTAAAAACAGCCACAGTCTCTTGGCAAATTAGGCAGACACAGTTGTTTTGTATTTCAGTGAAAAAATACTCCAATTTCCACTTGTCCTGGAAACGTCGGCCCTCTTTGTCAACTTTCCTTTTTTTAGCTACAGTCGCCATGTCAGAAATCGGCTGGCCTGAAATGATCACACAAGACCAAGGGTCAAGGCGGCCCTATGCAGCGGCCACAAGGCTACTGCCATCTTCTGGTGAAATGTAGAATAGCTTTTTTGTACACATGTATTTTATTCTGTGATCTGCAGTGCTGGTGGGCCACATATTATTGATTTGATAACAGAGGCTGCGGGCCGGTGAAAATTTGAACACGGGCCGCATTTGGCCCCCGGGCCGGACTTTGGACATGCCTGCTCTAGAGGTTTTAATTTTTGACCGATTTCTTTCATATTTTAGTATCGACATGTGGTGTACTTCACTTATGACACCTACCGATTTTGGTTGCCATGGCGACAGTACTGGCCGAATAATATGCAAATTAGTGGCAAAACATAGAGATTTCCTTGTGAACGCAGTACAGGCTGCAATTTTTGACTGATTACCTTCATATTTGGTATGGACACGTGTAACCCTTCACATATGACACCTTTTGCTTTTGGTTGCCATGGTGACAGTATTGGCTGAATAATATGCAAATTAAAGGCAAATCGTACAGATTTCCTTGGTGATGCAGTACACACTGCAATTTTCAACCATGTACTTTCATATTTGGTTTGGACATGTATAACCCTTCACATATGACATCTCCTCCATTTGGTTGCCAAAGTGACAGTATTGGCCGAATAATATGCAAATTAGAGGCAAATCGTACAGATTTCCTTGGTGATGCAGTACACACTGCAATTTTTAACCGTTTACTTTCATATTTGGTTTGGACATTTATCACCCTTCACATATGACATCTTCTGGATTTGGTTGCCATAGTGACAGTATTGGCCGAATAATATGCAAATAAGAGGCAAAACATACAGATATCCTTGGTGATGCAGTACTCAATGGCGCCTCCAAGGGGTGGCCGGGGGGGGGCCGCGGCCACCACATCAAAATGACTGGCCCCCCCAAACTGATGATACTTGTCAGTTATTCAAATTTTTTACATACCATAAAAACCATATATCGTATTATGGGCAGAAAAAATTTGGTTTTGTCCAGGTATTTACCGGACAGTTTTTTTTTTTAACCACACATATAACCCAATATCAGCGGGGTACACAGTACATGCAGAGGTGAGTTTAATCTGCATGAAGAGATGGACAAGATGTACAAGCAGTGGGAGGAACAGAACCTAACAAGTGAGTTTTCTCTCTCCAAAGTTGAAAAGTTTTTGAACCTTTTTAACAGCGCAAACTGTCGGATGTTCAGAGGGCCTTCAGCGAACTCACCCTTTACCGCTCAATGGCCCGCAAGTTGTTCCTGTCCAAGTTTGCCCTATTGATCAATCAAACAAATCTTTGCATTTTTTTAATGCATTTTTTGTGCAGAAAGCAAATCAGGTGTTCACCGCGCCTGTCCTACTTGTTAGAGTAATCACAGAACTCACTACCTGTAAAAAATTTACTCAGCTGAGATTTCAAAAATGCCCATTTAGGCCATTTAACTGTGACACTGTTGTTTCATTGAATTAGAATAAGTGTTTGAATTTTTGTTTTCTGTGAAGAGTGTTCACTGTGCAGTATTAAGTCAGGATTGAGTAGAATTTCTAAGTTGTAAAATCAATCATGGGTCAGCAGCGCGACCTCTCAACTGGAATAGTGGCTCAAATTCAACCCTTCGCCAACAAGGCTTGACCCAAACTAAAATTGCTGAGCAGCTCGGCATCAGCCAGTCTTCCATCTGCAAAGCTCTCAAGAAAGACTGGAGCAAGCGCACCAACTGTTCCAGCGTCTGAAACTTCTGCTCGCGACAACAAACAGCTGAGAAAGATCGCAGTCAGCAACTGGTTCAAGTCCATCTCTGAGCTCAGCGACTTGTGGGACGAGCAGACCAGCACTAACGTCTGGAGATCAACCACTTACCGTCGTCTGCGCAAACTCGGCTTCAAATCTCGCATTCCAGCAGTAAAACCAATGCTGAACAAGAAACAAATGGAGAAATGGCGGAAGTGGGCCAAAGAACACGGCGAATGGACTGCTGAAGACTGGCAGAAAGTGGTCTTCAGTGACGAATTACGCTTTTGCATCTACTTCGGTGACTAAGGTCCTCGTGTCTGGCGTCGTGGTGGTGAAACCTACAACCACGAGGCCGTGAAAAGATCCGTCAAGTTTCCCCAGAGCGTTATGGTCTGGGTATGCATGTCCGCTCAGGGTGTAGGGAAACTCTGCTTCCTCAAGAAGACTGTTAATGCTGCCGTATACCAACATGTTCCAGATTTCGATTGTTGAGGAACAGTTCGGCGAAGAAGACCTCCTTATTTCAACAGGATCTTGCACCGGCTCATGCGCCAAAGTCGACCAAAGATTGGTTCGCCGAAAAACAGCTGGAAGTTTTGGCATGGCCGGCCAACTAGCCTGACCTCAATGTCGTTGAAAACCTTTGGGCAATCGTCAAGCGGAAAATTCGCGACAGAAGGCCAACTACGCTGGAGCAACTGAAGCAGAACATCGCCACAGCCTGGGAAGCAGTGAGTGCAGAAACTTGTGAAAAGCTGGTCAAATCGATGCCGCGGAGATTTCAGGCAGTCATACAAGCCAAGGGGGCAGCCCCAAAATACTGAGAAAGTGATGATTCTAATTATAATAAAAATTATTCTAATTCAGTGAAACGGTTTCCCCATTATCCTAATTAAATAAAACAACAGTGTCACAGTTAAATGGCCTAAATGGGCCTTTTGGAAACCTCAGCTGAGCAAATTTTTTACAGGTAGCGAGTTCTGTGATTACTCTAACAAGTAGGACAGGCGCGGTGAACACCTGATTTGCTTTCTGCACAAAAAATGCATAAAAAAATTTTACGATTGCACTATTTCAAATTATTCTAATTCGTTGAGCAGCACCTGTATTTCTGTCCTTGACCATGAGCTTTGTGAATCCCAATAAATGCCCTGCCGATGCTGAACTGCACTTGGACTCTAAGCCCGTTCCTTTCAACTTGTGGAAAATAGCATTTTTTCCCAATTTAGCCCTTCTATTCTTCATGATAAAAAGCTATAGGAGATTTTGATCCAGAATGCGGCACAGGTTCTATATACTAATGTAGCTTTGTGTCAATTTTTAAAGCAAATCTGAAGAGGTCAGGATGGGAAGATTTTCTTTAATTTATTTAATTGGTATGGCATGACCCAGCTGTGCACAGCTAACCTAGTTATGTTTCCCCTCAGACATTATGCTTTTGTTCAGATTCCTATCCACATGTACGTCGACATCTCCATCGTCTATGGACCATAATTCTGACATTGTTTGACATCTCCATCGTCTATGGACCATAATTCTGACATTGTTTGACATTTCTTCATGAAATTTTATACACATGTTCAATAGGTGGCACAGATGTCTATTTTCCTGTTTAGAGATTAACATGCAGATTGCAGATAAAACCTGTAGTTCTACCCTGAATTTGAAATTAACTCAGCAGAAAATGTAGAAATACCCATAACATATTCATGCAATCAAGCTACAGTATAATGACACATGGTTTGTACATACTTATGCACACTCTAGCAGCCAGTGTCCTTAACTTCATTACATTGACGCTCTTTAACTGAATTTTCCTCTTGTAATAAGTTAACAGCTAAAAAAAGTTGATGTCAAACAGTTTGAATACAAAATAGTTTTGGAACCACCTTTAAAAGATCATGCCACTCTACAATAGGAAGGGATTTTTATTTCCAGTATTGGAAAAACTGTTAAAGGGAATGTACACTGTGTTGTAGCTGGTAATCTTGGTGCACATTTGGTCAGTGGACTAGTTGAAATTTTCAGAGGGTCCTACATCTGCAGATTTTATCTTGGACATTCTTCACAGTACTAAACCCCCGAAGTGCGGACTGGAGTGTTTCCACCTCAGACAAGAAAAGGTCATAGTTCTGTAAGAGAAAATCCAAATATAAAGCATTGCTTTGGTGTAAAGCAGTCATGTCCGTTGACTGATTAATTGAATCACTTTCACTTTGTCTCTGGGTACCCACCAGATGTGGCACATGACCTTTTTGAAAGCATCGTCCCAAGGGAATTAGCATTGTGTTTTCAGATTTTTACAAAAAAGAAGTACTTTAATTTGACCGCACTCGATGAACTAATCACTTGTTTTCCCCATTAGGATTCAGACAAAGCCAACAGCCCAAAAGCCATTCCTTATAACTACATTTATTCCAAAACTAAAGGTGGAAAAGCCAAGGAAAATTGGGCCTAATACAGTGGTAGCCATTCAGTGGTTGGTTCACAGGTACCTGAGGGTGATTCTGCTTGGCAGGTTCTTCTGACCTAAAAAGACATTGGTGGTTGCCCCAATTCACATGGTTGAAACATTGCACACCTGGACTTTAAAATATCTGAACATCATGACAGATTTTTAGCAGTTTTTCCTGAAGAAACACTCACACCCAAACACCTTTTTTTTAACACTATCCTGCATTAATTGAAGAATATGGGCCTCTGGTTGGTGTATGCACAATGCGCTTTGAAGCAAAACACAACTTTTTAAATCAAGTTGTAAGGTACACTAAAAATTTCAAGAATGTGCTAGACAGGCTTTGAGTGTCACAAAAGTATGTGTAGTGCCTTTCGACATGCTTCATTCAGATATACAGAAAGCTTAAAGAAAAGAATCGCCACTTACGTCCACCGTGGAGTTAGCAAACAGTAGCAATGTTTACATGTGCAAAATTACTCCAATCCGATCCTAACCTTGGTTGATTGGAAATTTCAAATCCAAATTCACATGGACACTAAATGAAATTATTTGATCATGATGTGCGTACACATTACCAAGCATGTAATGAGAATATATCATTTAAGCATGTGCGGAGTTGTCTAATTTTTCCAGAAATATTAGAAGAAGTAGATGGCGAAAAAGCTGGACTTTCGCCACTGTTGTAAACAAATGCCACGTTGTCTGCACGTCCTCGAACGCTCATTGTAGCACACATGCGCACTGAAGACAATTATACCCCAACCACAAGGACAGGATCCGAATGGGTGTGTACATGGACACCGTTTGGAATGATGATCAGCATAAACCACCTCTCTTGTTCTGAATGAAATCTCTTTCTGAATGGACCGAATTGAATCAGAATCTTCCGATTGACGTGTTTACATGAAGCATTTTTAATCTGTTTGGGCCTTTATTCCGATTATTTGTGTCCATGTAAACATAGCTACTGTTTCCTACTATGGAACGAGGTAAACTGTTGGGATGATCTTGTCTTATGGCTCTAGTGATGGACTACCTGACTTTGCTGAGATAGTTAAGATGACCATTTTGGACAGCTTTGTACATTTTATTGTGAATTTGTTTGATGTCTGGTATGAAGAGCATCTAAGATCTTTTCCACTGGTGGACACTAAGAAAATGGCTCTAGTGGAGCAGCAGTAATGTGGTGATGTGTACCCCTTGGATGCGCACAGGCTGGGAGGAAAAAGCTTGGTTACACTTAAACGTCACATCTGCTGTTCATTTTACGTGATTAAAATAATAAATAATGTTAACTTTACACTGTATAATATCCTATTGTGACTCTATTGTGCTTTTGTATGTTCTTTCACATTCTTTTCAGACTAGCAGAGATGGAGGCTAAGCTCGATGTTATGATTGACGATCGAATTGAGAAGTAGGTCCTTTCGTCAGGAATCCCAAACACCGGGAGGAGCTGAAAATAGTCAAGAAGGAGACCTGGAGAATTTCTGCTGAGTTCAGTCTTCAGTATTTGGACTCGGAATTTGAGGATTACTCTTACTAAAAGTGACCTAACTAAACACAAAGACACTATAAATGTTGTTCGGGCTGCCCCAATTATTCTTTACTTGCTTCCACTTGATGATAATTTGGGCTGTCCCTTGACTGGACAGCAGTCAACTGACTGTAACTCCGCATCCTATGTCAAGTGCATCAAATAGTGAATCATCTGCTGGAATGTGGTCTTCACAGGACACCATTATTCTGCCAAGGCGAAGTACCGTAGAACGATGTCAGCTCTGGCCAAAGAAGTTTCCCATTCCACAGTTTGCATACGAAACAGAGCTTTACCTTGCAAGAGACACTGATGACTACATGAAGAATGGAACACTTTTGACTACCTCAAAAGTGAAGGCAGACATTAGACTGTAGGCAGTAGGCAGACTGTAAAACCTTGCAGAAAATAATTATACATATATAGCCTATCCCTCAAGTGCACAGATAGGTGATGTTGCTGAAGCAGTTGTCGAGAAATATCCTTGTGTCAAGGAACCTGGCTCCTTCTCAGGTTACTGTGCCTGGCAACAAAGCATCAAATTCAAGATGGCAAATTATCACACCAAACTTCGAGGCTACGGTGTTCCTGAGGTGCTGTGTAATGCACTGAAAGAGCCCAGCTGACCAGACATCTGCAAAAAGTGTGAAAAAGCCCCAAAAGGCAGAGGCCAACTACCGGCCCCCTTTCCCAGCAGGAGAGGATGAAGCGAGTCAAGAACAAGAGAGGATTCAGTTGCGAACTGAAGTCAAGAAAAGAGATAAAAACAAACTGATACAAGAAAAAATGGCCAAAACATTTGCACACAGAAGAAATGAAATCATAAACCAATCACCCAGCATAGAGGACGTCAAAGCCAGATGGCCTGCCATTTTCAAGGCATCTCAAGTAAGTAACAAGTGTACACTAATATAAATACTCCTGGTCCATTGTGAAGGACCGCACTTGTGGTTTTGCATATTTAGCTCTGAGGTACTAAATGTGACTATTTTCTAAACTATATTTTCAATATTAAATGCCATAATTATTTTAGCTTTTGGTCCAAACATTTTTCTGACAGGAATCATTTTAAATAATCCTTAAAAATGTATGCAAGAAACTACAAACATTGAAGACTGTAGTGCGTCAGCCAAAACATTACTGTAACTTGCTGTAAAGTCAGAAGACCAAGAAGGTAAACAATCCACAAACAAAGTGTTCATAAAATTATATAAAAATATTGATTAGACTTTTGTTGCTTTTTGCCTTAAAAATGCTGAAAGAACGACTTCCCTCTTTTAATGTTTTTAAAGCTGATTTCTTTGTCTTTCAGATCCAGGATTGATTTCACAGAATTACCATTGTGCAGCTTGAATCAAAGGTTATGTCCTTTGATTCAATGAATATATGGATGAATATACCCCCAAGCTTTTGAATATCTTTAAATCCAAGGGTGGAGTGATGGAGTTAAGGTTGCAGGCTCTCCTACTGAAGATATCCTTCAATAAATGTTATGTTTTGCGATATTTGATTTTAAGGATTTTTAGGCTCAAACTCTCGGAATATTATTGATTTGCTAAAATTTACAGGAGTTAATATCAGCCGGGAGGCAGCACGTTGCTTAGTATTGCTGCCTCACAGCAAGAGGGTTGTGGGTTCAAATCTGGCGTGGGGCCTTTCTGTGTGTAATTTGCATGCTGTCCCCATGTTCATGTGGGTTTCTACCAGTTTCCTCCCACAGTCCGATTACATACATGTCAGGGTAACTGGAGACTCTAAATTGCCCATAGGTATGAGTTTGAGAATGAATGGTAGGCGTGCCCTACTATGAATTGGCAAGTTGTCCATGGTCCCTGTCTTTTGCACATAGTCAGCTTGGATAGGTTCCAGCTCCCCTGTGACAGTAATTTGATATTTAGTAAAATACATCATGGAATCAAACAAAACAGAAATAAATTCATGAAATTATTTATTGATGGCTTTCAATCTAATCAAGATCACTTCTGCCTCAATTCTGCCAATAGTATTTGAAATATTTTAGTTGCCTAGCAAAAAACAAGAAAAAAGGCAAACATATAAAAATCTGAAAAAACATACATATTATAGAGCATCAGAAACATCTGAATGTGTTTTATCTGTATCATTTTGAGACACCAAGAGCTCTAAAAACTTCAATTTTTAACATTCTATCCACAGAAAAACAAGTAACAGCTTATTGTTCTTAGAAAAAGATTCCCAATGAGGATTGGACCATTTTAAACTGTTCAGAGCCTTCTACTCGTGCTCCGTTTACCGATTCTCCTGTTTCACTAGCAAGGTTAACCTATAACTGCACAATGAGCTGATGCTCCTGTTTGACCGCGTCATAACACTTTCCACTTCGTAGGTTAGGATTTATTTAATAAATCTGGCTCATCTCATTTGTGAACAAGAGAAGTTAAGTCCCAAAATCGTTTTACTGTAAACTATTACAATCAGTAAGTCAAATTCTTAAGGACTCTGACGCAAAGTGGAAATAACATTCAACAAAGAATTGGGTGCAATCACAGTCATTTTCATTTTCATTGTTGCTATCAACTGATTTAATTTGTAGGGTTTTTAATTCGTACAAAAAAAAAAAAAACGCAGACCCCATATGAAAAAGATTTATATAAAACTTGTAATGTTTATATGTGTTTAGGAAAAACATATATGCATCTTATAGGAGATACAATATTCATATAAAATGCCTACAAAATCAAACTTACACAATTTTACACCAAAGAAGAATCATAGATGGCACTAAACCCTCATGTAATATCATTATAAGACTTTTGTACTACATGACATATAACGCCAAACCTTGCATGAGAGATATAGGCAGACAAAGAATACATATAAAATCCTTAGCAAAGACATGATGAGTTTGTCAACAAGTTAAGGGTTGTTTTTTTCATGATGATTTGCCAGGCCAAGGTAATTTCCAAGCAGTGGTCAGTGATGGCATAGCGCGTTTTCTGTGGAAAAAGAATTATATATATATATATACACACACACATTTTTATTTATTTAACCTTCATTTTACCAGAAAAGTTCCATAATTTCTATCCACAAAAATTGCATGCTAAAATTGGATAGTGACACCTTTGATTATTATGCATGTATGAACTCATGTATTATGACCACCTGGCCTATGACAGTTTTTGTTTTTTTTTTCACTCACACAGAGGGCTTTTAAAACCCCTGAGCTAAGTAATTTTGTTTCCTAGATAAGAAGATATTCATGACCAGAATTTGTAGGTTTCTATATTTCAGAAGTAAACACTGATTGGGAGAATTATACATGTTTGCATACTTTATGCTTTACACTTTAAAGGAACACGCCACCGTTTTTCAGTACTGATATATGTTCGTCCCTGCTCTTAGACAAGTTAATGCCGACCTGTCTTGTCTTCCTCCATCTAATCTATCTCGCTAATGAAGGGTGCAAGCATGTTAGCATGTAGCTTAACACAATGCTTTCATTAGGATCCAAGCATGTCTGAAGTTGGAGGCAACCAAGCTCTTCCAACACTATTTAAATATGGTTACCCGAGTTGTTACAAGACCCAGGAACTCTACTAGTGAGTACTTCGATACTAGAGCAGTGGGGAGACATTAAGAGAGAGGGAGACCAATCACTGAGGAAATACTCCCATAGAATCACATTGCGGCCATTCTGAACGCAAGTTCTGACTTGTTTTGAAAGCAGTCAATCGCATTGTTGGACGTAGAATTTATTACTGGCGGTTAGCCTTTTGTTTACTATCTCCATCACCAGTGGTAGCCATGCCACGAATGTCCAATGAGCTCATTCACATTTGAATTAAGTATGTACAACCCACCAGTCTGGACTTTTGGATATCTTCCCATTCATTTTGATAGGGCTTGGACTTGTTGTAGCTGCCTGCAGGCGTCACCAATATGGCGGCTGAGTAGAGGAACTTGCCCGAAAGGACTTTGGTAATATCACCAAAGGGATGTTTGGGAGTTATGGTATCAATGCTGTTGAAGTACTCCCAAGCAGCCTATAGTTCCGCCATACATTATAGTTGTCCTTTGTATCTGCTTCTTAAAATACCCACGGATGCTCACATAACTGTATTTAAATTGGGGAAACATGGACGTTGTTGGTTGCCTCTCACTTCACCAATGTTTGGATCCTAATTAAATGCCAACACGTCTACACCAGTGTGACAGAGCACGAATGAAGGCAAGACATACGCCTCAACTTGTCTAATATCAAGGAAGAACATTTCAATATTGAAAAACTGTGGCGTATTCCTTTAAAGTGGTGTCAGTCAAGAAATGAATTGAAAACAGGCATTTCTTAGGGATTTAATTTTCATAAATGACCAGTAACACATACAAAATTTAGGTTGCAACATCATGAGCAGACAAAAAAACATTCAATTCAATGCATGCATGCAACTGAACATGCAAAAAAATGATAAATGCACTCATTTACAGTAGCAAGTCCTCAGGATTTTGCACACGATTGCTGTGGATGATGGGCATGGAATGTACATGTATGGTTGTACTATCTGATTGGCGAGTAGGCCTGTGGCTTTGTAAAAGCCAGTAAGTAGGCTATGCCAACCTATGAAGTCATTTAGTTCAGACCAACAGAATTCTGAATCACGTACAGAAAACATGTATGGGCTACCACATATCCCTATATGAATATTAATAGAAATATGTAAGTAATTTATAAATGTTTGCACACATAACATACAGAAACCATATATGCACTTGTAGGTATTCAGATATGATAAGTAATGGAAACATGTAAGAAATCTTTAAAATTTTGTGCACATGACATGCAAAAAACATGTATGGACTTTGACATATTCATATAAGAATAGACATTGAAATATGTAAGAAATCTATTAATGTTTGTACACATAACATACAGAAAACATGTATGAGCTACCACATATGCATATATGAATATTAATAGAAATATGTAAGTAATCTATAAACGTTTGCACACATAAAATACAAAAAACATATCTGTCCTTGTTGGTGTTCATATATGCTAGGTAATGGAAATACGTAAGAAATCTATAAAATTTTGTACACATAACATACAGAAAACATGTATGGGCTAGCACATATTCATATTAATAGAAATATGTAAGAAATCTATAAATGTTTTACACGTCATATAAAAAGCATGTATGGGCTTTGACATATTCATATATGAAAATTGATGTAACCATACAAAAAAACTACATTGTTGTCCATACCTCATATAAAACATTACGCTTAACATTACATGTTTCATAAGCTGACCATATATGTTGGCTTATATGTAATTTATACAAATCCTTTATGATCTGTTTTCCATTCATTTATATGAAGTGGGCAACTTTTGTAGCATGCGCCATATATGCCATTTCATTACAGTTTTTTACTTATCTTTGTAAGTTTTTTATGAATCTTTTTCATATGGGATGTTACAGTCCATTCTAGCAGACTACCTTAAGGGATGCTTTGTTTTTCCTTTGAAACCACAGTACAGAATAATCCAGTTCACTTGATTCAAATTATGTTAAGTTTATACCGTATTCGGAAAAAAAATCACTGAATTACTGAAGAACTAAATTGGATGAAGTGAATTCACATGTTTCAAATCGCAATTTACAAATTTCAAAGCTGTGTGAACATAAACGGCATTCACTCAACTCGGCCACTTAGCTTACGGTTTTAATGCGCCAGCACTAAAACAATTAAAATTAAGCTAAAAATGCCAAACATGCCCAGTGAATGACCAGCAATGTGAAGTTTAATTTCCCATTATGTAATCCCATTCCGCTAATAAATGAGATGAGCAAAAATAACGTTTTATTGGGTTTGTTGGCTGTATATATATATATATATATATATATATATATATACATACAAACCCCAAAACCAGTGAAGTTGGCACGTTGTGTAAATCGTAAATAAAAGCAGAACACAATGATTTGCAAATCCTTTTCAACTTATATTCAATTGAATACACTGCAAAGACAAGTTACTTAATGTTCGAACAGGTAAACTTTGTAATTTTTTGCAAATATTTGCTCATTTGGAATTTGATGCCTGCAACATGTTTCAAAAAAGCTGGCACGAGTGGCAAAAAAGACTGAGACAGTTGAGAAATGCTCATCAAACACTTATTTGGAACATCCCACAGGTAAACGGGCTAATTGGGAACAGCTGGGTGCCATGATTGGGTATAAAAGCAGCTTCCCTGAAATGCTCAGTCATTCACAAACAAGGATGGGGCGAGGGTCACAACTTATTGAACAAATGCGTGAGCTGATTGTCGAACAGTTTAAAAACAACATTCCTCAACGAGCTATTGCAAGAAATTTAGGGATTTCATCATCTAAGGTCCGTAATATCGTCAAAAGGTTCAGAGAATCTAGAGAAATCACTGCACGTAAGCGACAAGGCCGAAAACCAACATTGAATGCCCGTGACCTTCGATCCCTCAGGCGGTACTGCATCAAAAACAGACATCAGTGTGTACAGGACATCACCACATGGGCTCAGGAACACTTCAGAAAACCACTGTCAGTAACTACAGTTCGTCGCTCCATCTGCGAGTGCAACTTAAAACTCTACAATGCAAAGCGAAAGCCATTTATCAACAGCACCCAGAAACGCCGCCGGCTTCGCTGGGCCCAAGCTCATCTAAGATGGACTGATGCAAAGTGGAAAAGTGTTCTGTGGTCTGACGAGTCCACATTTCAAATTGTTTTTGGAAACTGAGGACGTTGTGTCCTCCGGACCAAAGAGGAAAAGAACCATCCGGACTGTTATAGGCGCAAAGTTCAAAAGCCAGCATCTGTGATGGTATGGGGGTGTATTAGTGCCCAAGGCATGGGCAACTTACACATATTTGAAGGCACCATTAATGCTGAAAGGTACATACAGGTTTTGGAGCAACATATGTTGCCATCCAAGCAACGTCTTTTTCATGGACGCCCCTGCTTATTTCAGCAAGACAATGCCAAGCCACATTCTGCAAGTGTTACAACAGCATGGCTCTGTAGTAAAAGAGTGCGGGTACTAGACTTGCCTGCCTGTAGTCCAGACCTGTCTCCCATTGAAAATATCTGGCGTATTATGAAGCGTAAAATACGACAACGGAGACCCCGGACTGTTCAACAACTTAAGCTGTACATCAAGCAAGAATGGGAAAGAGTTCCACCTGAAAAGCTTCAAAAATTGGTCTCCTCAGTTCCCAAACGTTTACTGAGTGTCGTTAAAAGGAAAGGCGATTTAACACAGTGGTAAAAAGGCCCCTGTGCCAACTTTTTTGCAGTGTGCTGCTGCCTTTTAAATTTTAAGTTAATGATTATTTGCAAAAAAAAAATAAAGTTTCTCAGTTTGAACATTAAACATCTTGTCTTAGTAGTGTATTCAATAGAATATAAGTTGAAAAGGATTTGCAAATCATTGTATTCTGTTTTTATCTACGATTTACATAACGTGCCAACTTCACTGGTTTTGGGTTTTGTGTATATATATATATATTTTTTTTTTTTTTTTTTTTTTTTCATGTGGATTAGTTCAGTGTTTCCCAAATTTTTTTCTCCTACGACACACTGTTTACACTGAAAAAATCTCACAGCACACCATTATTATAGCGTTCTGCTCGCGGTACCTACCCGCAGAGTGACTGAATGATGAGACACCCACTCGAGCTTTCCAACCAGGTTTATGCAATCATAAAATAAATGATTCAACGCAGTCTTTCCAGTTCAGCCCCCACTTCTCCAGATGCTCAGATGTCACTTCCTCAGCTGTAGTTTTCTCCAGAAAAATTTGATTAAAAAAGTAATTTTCTTTAATTGTTTCCCCATCGACATATCTGATATTGGCCAGTAATTGTACATGTCCACTGACATTGGTTGTTTCATCCACCTACAGCGCATATTTCCCACTCCCTTTTATTTTCTCCATTACAACGTCCTCTGCCAAAATTTTTCCTATTCGTCTGCCAGTTGTATTGTTTGAGAGAGGGACCTTCGCAGCATTTTGGCCCAACATGGTCCCGACGATAGCTTTGCATACTGGCAGGGTAAGACATTCAGCAATTTTGTGACATGTCTTTGATTTTGCTTTTAGTTCTGCGACCAGATAGGGAGCTTCTAAAGCTTTTTACCCCTCAGCCCGAAAGTGCTAGGGGTATTGTCGTCATGTACGGCGTCCGTCCGTCTGTCCGTCAACAATTTCGTATTCCGCGCAATAACTCCAAAACGTCTTCACCGATCACTTTTGTTTTCGGAGTGCACGTTGGGGGTGTGGAACTACAGAAGCCTATCGATTTTGGTCACGCTCCGATATCCAATATGGCCACCACAGCCGGCACGCAATAACTCCAAAACGACTTAACCGAACACATGGACATTAGTCGAGTCATGTCACAATGTGGATACTTACAGGCGGTTTTGTCATGTCTCTCAAATCACGGACATTAGTCGAGTCATATCACAATGTGGATACTAACAGCCGGTTTAGTCACGTCTCTCGAATCATGTCACACTGTGGGTACTTATAGCTGCTCCCATCACTACTTAATATGTACAAATACTTCAAAAATTTTAGTAGAAACATATCTAGTTTCTCTTTCATTTGTTAAAACATGTAACCAATAAAAATAAATATGCTTTTGAGTATTGTGAGCTTGTTAACACTAAAGATGCATTTTGAAATGGGTAGGCCTCCCAACTTAACAATAGCATGTATCAAGCAACAATCCACAACGTCCGAGTCTGCATTACCATATACAGGGGGAGCAATAAGCAAACATTCTATGCATACCGGCAAGATGTTACCTAGAAAGGTGTACTTATGCCGATGTGTTTGTTGGTGCGTGTATCTTACGCTAGAGGACACGGTCCTGCTCCGTGACACAGGGTCTTAGTCAGACGGCCTTTTCGAAGTTTTGGTCAGGAATTTATCAATTTTCATTGTTTAGTTTCAACTAGCCTACACTGCTGTTTTAGCTGAGTTTTACCAGGTAATGTTTAATTTTTCACGTTAGGCGATGTGTGATTGGCCAATCACGAGAAGGAATTGTACTGTAGAAAACATGATGCAGAAATATCGATAAATAGGCATTTTAATAAACTGAATTGAATGAATTAATAATGACATGAATTGATATTTTTATTTCCAGTAAGTTCAGCCATTTTATATTATTAGTTATATTATCAGTTTCAACATTTGAAATGTTAGCTATGTTCTATTGTAAATACCATATTGGCTCGTGATCTGAAAGTCATTGCATTTTGATTTTATTCACAATTTACACTTTGTCCCAACTACTTTGGAATTGGAGTTGTACACAAACAGGGCTTCTGTCTTTGTTTTCGCTCAGTTCTTCCATCTGAGTCATATTTGTATTTTAGCATTTTGCACTTGAAAGGTTAAGCTACTGGTTTTAAATAATGAACCCTTGTAAAATGAAAGGGGATTGTTGAGATGCTGTCAAAACTGTCACATGCTTGCTTTCAAGGCCTGGTTAAATGTCAAATTTCTGTGCTGCTGGTGGTTGTTCAGAAAAATCTAATTAACGATCATCATTGTGGGGAGTGGCAATATGTTTTTGGCCTAATATTGGCACAGACAGTTGTTTTTGTACCTATTGATTCCACAACGTTTGCTCGAGTTGCAAATTTGATATATTTAAATTAAATTCTTCAAATGAATGATCAAGAGAGTCACACTTTAGCAAGTAATGATACTACTTGACCTTATCCCCAAGTCAGTCAACCTGTGATGTTTTTATGTCTCACGATTAGTGTGGAACAATACAAAACATCCTTTGCATTCTTATCATCTTATTATCATCAGTATTTTTATCAAAACATCTTTTGTATTATCATATTTTCCTGCTTAAAACATTTTCTGTGTCAATACCCCAAAGCCTATAATCCTATTCACCCAGAATGTGTCTCTGTGTGTGTGTGAGGTAATGTACAGAGAACCAAGGTCAACAGTGGCACAGGAATGCAAAGTTTCTGCCAAGAAAGAAAACACCCTAAGCGCAGTCCAAAGTGGCATCAGGTATCCCGAAACCGCCTTCCCATGATCTGTCTTAAGCAGACAGGACAATACTATGTAGAAAGACGGGAGCTGATTAGACTACGGTGATAGACAGATCTACAGCCAATTGATGTACAGCTAAAGAACTGTAAATTATAAGAACTGATGCCCGGGAGCGCTCTCCGAACTGTGATTGAACATCCCTCTGTTGCAGTTTGTACTCTTACACTTTGTCTGTGATAAATTTACTATATCTTAATCACAATCTGGTCAAGTCTTCATTTCAATTGTCTTCCACCTTTAACAAACACCACCATGTAACATGAGGTAATTTCCCCACGTTAGTCATTTAAAAGACGGATTGCCCATAAGGATTTGAAATGCCACTTGTACCTAAAAAATACCTAAAATGTTTCATACAAAAATAAGAATAAAAACCATCTGAAAACAATGTAATTAAAATGTTTAAACAGGACCCATACCATAAATCTCATCCAAAAAGTGTAATTTTTGCCTGCAATGCTCTCATGTGATTTTCAGAGGTCATAGAATTTCGGTAAATTTGTACTGGGCCTTTTCATTATTAGAAGTAACCATGATGTTATTTTGTCAAGAGGTCTGATGTAGCTACATTTTTCAGGTTAAACAATGATTTACAATTCAAGACAGTGCTATAGCACTGATGAGACATGAATAATAAGACTTTTATTTACATACATGGCAAATGTGACAAATTCACTGAGTCAAAAAAGAAACTTCACACTCATAAATTTGTAAATATTTTCTTAAAACTTTTAATAAAAGAGTTTTTATTATCAATAGGGGTAAATCCGTTGTCAAAGACATCATGACACACATCAACTCCGACGTGCACATGCAAGCGTACTTCAAGCTAAAACCATGTTTTCTTGTGTTCCTAGTCACGTGACCATATGAGTGATGTGCAACTGAGCTCACGTTAGCACGTTAGAGTGACATCTCAGAAAAACAAGTTTTTATAGTTAATTATTTGTCGATTTTCAATGCCATCCATGGCTTTCAAACATTCAGCGTGAACGTGCCATTGGCATGCTGAATACGGAAATGTCCGTCACTGACATTGCAAGGGCTATGGGATGCAGTCGACGGACTATCCATGATCTTCAGACACGTCTCCAACAAACTAGCGCCACAGCTGACCGACCTCGTTCTGGTAGCCCACGTGTGACGTCAAAAGCAGAAGACCAACAAATTGTCTTACGTCATTTGCATAATCGATTTGTCACTGCAACGTCCGCTAGGAATTAATTGTTTAGAGGCCGTGTGACTGCCCAAACTATACATAATCGCCTGCACACTGCTCTTATTCAAGTTGTAACTGACCGTTTTTACTCTTGGACATTTCCGTAGCATTTCCGGTGGAACTGGTTACATTATGAACATTATTTTTATGATATACCATCTTTAATGAGTACAGAATTAAATGAAATCTTTATTTAAAACCTCCTTTCTTGTATGTTCAACTTATCGACCTCCAAACGAGCGTGAAGTTTTTATTTTGGCTGAGTATAGTATCCCGATTGCACACATACTGTACTTTTTTTTTTTTCTTGTCGCCCCTCTATGTGATTCACTGCTGTATTTTAGCATGTTCGACAAGAAAGTTTTGACGAAGTTGCACAAATAAATGTTGATCTGCTGTAACTTTTGATGCATGGTAATCTATTTATTCAATTTAGGTAAACTTTGGTATAATTTTGTGTGGATAAGACCTAAAAAAATGTGGTAACTAAGTGACACTCAAAATTATTGATTGGATTTAAATGCCCAATATGTAATTCTCTGCCACTAGAGGGCACTTAACCAAACAATAACAAGAGGCCGAGTTTGATGACGCAATGGGACCGCGTGGAATCATGGGAGTTGTTGTCTGCATCAATTTGCACGCACCGCTGACAGCTAAATTCTCTGACGCAACTCAAACAGGAGTGGCGAAACCATGTACATGGACAAGGTAAGGTTATATTTCTTTACTTTTATATAACTTCATATTATTTCATTCAAATAAAAAAGAATAATAACAGATGTGAACACTCTGTTGCTAAATGCAAATTCTAAAGGTAACAGACATCGAGGATATGCCACTGTCAGCTGGCAATGTACACTTTCAGTTGCTCCTGCCGCTATTGCTAAAGCTTCCTTAGCAACAATGTGCTCAATAGACCAAGTGACCAGCGGTTATCTGTCGAGACAAGCTGATAGACCAAACTGAATTGAATACTCAAGGGAGCCATGTTCTAACTTCAAGTAATGTCGCTAACGTAGCTCTGACTTCTGATAACGCACAAACGATGTGCCGTACACATCAGCTTAATGTTTGTCATGAGGCATCACAAGAAAAATGTTTTGAAGTGGAGTAACGTTACGTATATGTTATAACTTGGCTAAATTTGATCTTATACTGCTGGTGTAATAGGCTGATTTAGTAACTATGTGAAGATTAATAAATAATAGCCTAACATGCACTTTGACTGGCAGAGAGAGAGATATCTCACGGCTCACAATGTCCTCCAACAGACATATTGCAGCAGTTTGTTTAGTAAAGTTGCTAAAAACCTGAATAAAATTTGATCAACAAGGTTGAAAACCTTTATGAAATGAACAATTCCTGTTCCTCGACAGATCCATAGGAGTAGATTATGGACCCAAGCACAAACTGGAGTAAAGACACACACAGGTTTTCTGAAGTGAAAATCAGGGTCAGACTGTCTAGGGCCTTGTTTCCCAATAACGATCAATGATGGAGCTCTCACAGGGTGTGCTATGAGTGATCTTAGGAAAGTCCTTTGATCTTAATGTGCATTTCCCAAAGCAGCTCTTACATGAGTATGTGCGCACGGCTGTTAAATATGTTGTTACCTTTGCTTTACACTGTTCACTCTAAAGGTGCTGAGATGTTTGATTAATTGATTTTAGGCCACAATCCGTGATTTAAATGCAAATCTGTGTAAGCTATGTCATGGAGTCAAAATGAAATAAAATTTACTTAAAAACGTAAGAATAAATGAAACCCATTTCACAGTGAAAGCATAGTAGGCTATACATAGTAAAGTAACATGGTGACGTGCCAGTCACGGCTGCTAGGTTGAAATTAAGGGACAAAATACATTTTTTTTGAGTAACAAGTAGTCTTGAGCTCTTTCTAATCATTTTCCTTAGTCAAAAATTTTTCCAGTGATAAGAATAATCTATCAGCGGTTTAACGCACAGCTTTCATTAGAATACAATGCTGCAGCTTGTAAATAGTCTAGGTTTATCACTTTCACCTGTGTTTCGGGGTCGAAAGCAATGCATGTGTTTCATGATCGTTTAAATTGTTTAAATGAAATAAGATCATTTGAAATGTCTTTATGGAATTCCATTGCTTCCAAACCCAAAGTAAGAAAAGTGTGAGAAGTTTGGACTCATAATCGGTTTCCCTATTAGCCTACTAGTGTTGAAATCCACCGAAACGCACATGAAACTGAAAAACCTCCATGCACAAGGACTTCAATTTCATGTGAGAATCTCTTACTTATGCGTCAATTGAATAATTGCTGAGTACAGCAGGGGAACGTAAATATACCACTAAAAAATGCCGAGTGTGTGAGAGTTGACAGGTATGCGTTATCAATGAAAACTGGCCACACCTGATAATTTTGGGAAGTTTCTGTCATAGTAATTTCACTGAATGATTGAAAACAGGTCATGAATAAGGGATGGGTTCAGGCTTGCCCTAATGCCAGTTCATCAGCCGCTTCTGGTTGGCTACCTAGTTAAATGTTGTCGTTACAAAATACTTGCATTTGACATTGCATTGTTGCATTCTAATGTTCACATTACCGTTCGCGCCTCATCATTCTTTTTGTCTTCTTTCAGATTAATGAGTTGAGCCGTGTCTGCACTTAGACATAATGTTAGCTTGCGAGCTTACCACTTGAAGGTAAGAAGCTAGAAATGGCTAGCTTAATTTGGCTAATTTCACTATCTACTGTACCTAGCTGAGTTAGTGATTATGATACCTTGCGTACAAGTTGCCTACTTAATTTCTGTGGGCTTTAATCTTAAGTTACCATCATAGCCAACAGATGTTAATGTTTGCTAGCTTCCAAGCTTGTTTTGTGGAGTATGTTAATTTGCTACAGTTGCTCATTTTTGCATGTAAGTTAGTTAACATGTCAAACTTGGCTGTGCATTTAATTTTGCGAACATAGTGGCATGGGGAGCTAGTTTTCAAATTTTCATGCACTTTTGGAAGCACCCTTACGCTTTTGAAAATGTCAGACCTCAATAAAATGCAGAATTGGGCAATGGAGAATTTTTTATCAAATGTTACATACACATTCATTCGTTAGCTAACATGTCGTTGTTACAAAAAAGGTATTGCAATTTTTAATATGGACACTATAATTGGCGTAGCTTAAATTGAGTTAAACTCTGTAATTATTGTGGAGGCATCCGCATCCAGATGCCATCCAGAAAAACTTTTCACATTGATGAGTGATTCTATAATTAGGGGTGCATTTCAGATCAACCAAAAAGTGAAAAAAAGTGTGCTTTTTGGCTAAATATTCTATTTGTTTCTATTGTATATCACTGGATTGTGCTATATCCATTATTTTGGCAAGCTTAAGCTCTCGTGATTTCTCAAATATTCAAATCAAAATAAACACCTGGTACATTTTTTTGTCAACTGTGTTATGGACAAAAGTTGTGTCATTGGAGACATGAATGAAGTTTTAGGCATTTGATAAAACAATTGTTTACAACTTCGTGGGTCTATTCATCCAGGGTTTTGTTGTTGTTTGTCTAACTGTTTTGAAAATAAGAATTTTGAGCTGAATACTGATATTCTGGGGATATTATCATTAAGAATGACAATTTTTTCAACACAAATCCATATTACACAATTGAAGTTACTCAAAATTATTATGTTAGGTATCACTCTCTAGAAATGTCCCTCATAATTTATATTACAGTTTAGCCAACATTTAAAGTAATTATGGCACAAATATCATGTTACACAGTTGATAACATAAAAACACAGTTGACAGGACATATGAGAAAAAGAAGAGAGAATCCTTTCTTTGGAACAAAAACTTTATTTTGATCGATTGGTTTTCAATTGAATAGTTTTTTTTTTTTTAAATTGCAACATTTTTTAGCATTCTCCCATCCCCTCCCTAAACTTAAATCTGAGTTAAGTACATTCCACTCAATGCAATTAATTAAACAGGCCAAAAATGTTAGAAGTCAAATAAAGGTTATGCAAAGCTATTGCATGGAACCAGTTGACGTAACATTATGAAGTAAATCTAACATTTCATGGGGTTTCATTTTTTTTGAGTGGAAGGAAACATGAACTATACAAGTATTGGACAAGTTGTGAATGTAAATTTCAGTAATAATGGTCCATAAATTGTGTAAATTGTGAATAAAATCAAGATGCCATGACTTTCAGATCACATGAGCCAATACATTATTGACACTAGGACATAGATAAACTTTCAAATGTTGAAACTGATACATTTTCTGGCGGAAACAGGTCTCAAAAAAGTTGGGACACATGGGGGAAAAGCTGATAAAGCAATTAATATACAAGTGTTTGCCACTTACATGGCAATATCCCCTGCTGCCTCAATTTTAGGCGTACGGACGGAGCCCAATGCAATATCCCCCGCAGAGAATCAGCTGAAATAACATTAAGCAAGGAAAAAAGGTTACTGGCATTAGGTGTGTAACATGATTGGCTATAAAAGGGATGTCTAAAAGAGGCTGAGGCCCGTATTCAGAAACGACACTCACACTCACCCTCTACTCACCATATAGTGAGTATGATTGAAATGTAACTGGAGTGTGAGAGAGAGAGAGAGACCTACCACTAACCGAGGAAGCGGTTCCACTCCTCGCCAGTTGATATTCACAAACGCCACTCGAGCATAAGTGACAGTAGTGGGCACTGGGTACCACAGGCGGTGCGTCGGCCGCTGCAAAGGGAGCCTCAATCCTCACCCTTCAGTGCTGAATGACCTAAACCTGTTGCAGTTTACTTTTCTTGAATAGAAAGTTTCTCAAACTAATTGGTAAAATGACAATGCAATGTATTTTTCATAGCGTTGTTATACATTGCTTCACAAAATTGAGGCATTTCTTTTGCACATAAAATATCAACATGTCCTCATAAATTCTATAGTCGAGTGGCTCCCGAAAGGTGCAGGACAGCCCGTGAGGCTCACTAAGCAACAAGCTGTGAAACATGCCAAACATTTCCTTCTACATTCAGAAATTAAGAATGTAGAAAAGAATGGATTCTCGTGACTTACAGGTATATAAGCCTCATAGACCAATCCACACGCGCCCCACGAGCCAGCTGAGCGCAGAATTTTCCAACCCATCAGTAAAGAAAAGCACGAGAAATCCGAATGCGTGAGAGTTGACAGATATGAGTCATTAATGAAACTGGCCACACCTAATAATGTTGAGAGTTTTCAGAGTTTCTGCAATGGTAATTTAATGAATTGAAAACAGGGCAATAATTATCAGTGCTCATTCTAACTTAACAAGTAGAACTAGCAAAAGATGATAATCCTTCGGATTTTTGGAGTAAAAGTAAATAAAATTTTATTAAATGATTGGATATGACCTTTTTTCAATCATTATTTTTAAGGGATGGTTTTGAGCTTCCCCTATTGCCAGTTCACCAGTATCTAGTAGTGGGTACACAAATGCTAACCTCGAGTTCACCACAGCGCAGTTTGTAAACACTGAAACCAGGTGATCAGTTAGTAAGTTACCGGCATTGTTATCATCATTAGAGTTTAAATTTGCATAGATGCGATTGCGTCGAGCACGTGGCTTTAAATGATCCAGAGTTTCTCATGTTTGTAACCACCTGAAAGCCATGACAACGAAATACCGGTGCAAGTAAGTGCGGCTCAAGGGAGGTGTTCCCTGCACTCAACCTTCATTCAGAGTGAGTGAGGTCTCTGAAAGCAAATGAGGGTAAGGACAACCTCTGACTCATTTAGTTTAACCTGACACTAAGTTTTAGTTCTCACTCGCACTCAATTAGTGTGAGTGTCTTTTCTGAATACGGGCCTGAGTCTCTCAGAAGTAAAGATGTTCAAAGGCTCTCCAACCTGTGAAGGCTTGCGTTCAAAAATTGTGGAATACTTTAAAAACAATGTTTCTCAATGACAAATTGCAAAGGCTTGAAGGTCTCATCATCGACAGTACATAACATCATCAAAAGATTCAGAGAAACTGGAAAAATTCTCTGTGCGTAAGGGACAGGGCCAAAGACCTTTACTGGATGACTGTGATCTTCGGGCCTTCAGACCTCACTGCATCACTCGTCAGCATTATTTTGTCATTACTAAATGGGCCCAGGAATACTCCAAGAAACCACTGTCTGTACACATAGCCTGTCGTGCCATCCATAGATGCCGCCTAAAACTCTATCATGCAAAAAGGAAGCTATTGTTGAGCATGATCCAGAAGCGCCGCCGTGTTCTGTGGGCCAAGGCTCATTTAAAATGGACTGAAGCAAAGTGTCCTGTGGTCAGACGAGTCGAAATTTGACATTCTTGTTGGAAATCATGGGCGTTGTGTCCTCTGGGCTAAAGAGGGGAAAGACCACCCCTCCTGTTTTCAGCGTCAAGTTCACAAGCCAGCATCTCTGATGGTATCGGGATGCATTAGTGCATATTGTGTGGGACGCTTGCATGTGATAAAAAGCACCATGAATGCTGAAAGGTATATAAAGGTTTTAGAGCAACAAATTCTCCCCTCAAGACAATCTATTCCAGGGAAGGCCTTGTGTATTTCAGCAGGACAATGCAAAACCACATACTGCAGCTATTACAACATCATGGCTTCGTAGTAGAAGAGTCCGTGTGCTGAACAGGTCTGCCTGCAGTCCTGATCTTCCACCGATTGAGAACATTTGGCGCATAATTAAAAGAAACGTCCGTCAATGGAAACCCAAAACTCTCCAGCAGCTGGAGGCCTGTATTAAACTAGAGTGGGATCAAATTCCAATGGCTAAACTCAAGAATTTGGTCTCCTCAATGCCCAGAGGCCTCTACTCTGTGTTAAAAAGAAGAGGAAATGTTACACCATGGTAAACAGGCCCCTGTGCAAACTTTTTGAGACCTGTAGCAGCCATCAAATTTGCAGTGATGTGAGGTACCGTTCAGGAACCACTCGCGAGACAGCGTAATCCAAAAAAACATATGCCTTTAATGGGGTCCGAGTCGAAGCCAGAAAACACAAGAATTGCCAAGCCACTATACAAATTCCAAAAACAGTACTGATTAGACAGGCCAGGGTCAGAACCAGTTAGACAGATGGGCAGAGGTACAAAAACGATAGGCAAAAAGTTGTAGTCAATGGGCAAAGCTAGTGGTCATCACACAGGGCATCCAAACACAGAACTCGTGGTCATACAAAAATAGGTCAAAATTCAGAGAGACAAAAACAGTACAAAAAGGGCAATGGCAAGAATCAAGGTCAGACTATCCAGTAGAAGTAAAACAATAATCAATGGCATACGAGGCGCTCTGCACAAAGAAATATTGAAATCAATATATCAAAGTTCTGACGAAAGCTGTGAGTGAAAATACTCCTAATATACATACGAAAGGTCACATGCTATACAGGGATCAACTGTGGAGAATGAGGCTAATTACATCGGGAGAATCACATGAGGGAAACTCTAACCACGAAAGTTGGCGAGAGACAAAATACGAACGGGAATCACACAAACAGCCTGTGACATTTAAACAGCTGCAGTCCAGGAGTTCTACGTGCACAGATAACAAGAGCAGGAGAGTTGATTAAGCACGTGCCAGAGATTCTCGCTGAAGCTCAGGGAGAGGAAAGCGACAGACAAGGGGCGGAGAATAGAACAGGGCGATTGCGGAGAGGTAATTAGTCTATTAGTAGCGGTGCAGCCTTACAACTTAAACTAGAGTGCTCATTAGTAATTTAGTAATCGAATATATGTATACTCATGGTTAGTTGTGTTAGTAGACTATAATACAAAATACAAATGTTAGTCTTGTTAATCATTAGATCAGAAGGGTGAAGGAAGAAAACGAGATACGAAGGAATATTTTAAACACCGGACTTCATTTCAATCACCCGAAGTCAGTGAGCACGCAGACAAGGAAGATGGACTGAACCAACTAGATCACAAGATGGGGGAGACAAGTGCAATGGAACTGAGACATGAAATGAACCAAAAACCTGAAAGTTACAGTAATCAAAAAGAATAAATAAAAGACAATGATCATGAACACAAAACCAGCACATAAACATGACCAAAAACCAGAACCATGACAAGTGAGCTCATTTTGTGGATAAAATTGTAAAATTTCTCAGTTTCAACATTTGGTATGTTATCTCTGTTCTATTGTGAATAAAATACAAGTTGGTGTGATTTGAAAGCCATTGTGTTTTGATTTTATTCACAATTTACACTTTGTCCCAACTATTTCTGAGCTGGGGTTGTATAACAAAAAACATCATGGACCATTAATACTGAATTACTTACATTCAGAAACTTGTCCAATACTTGTATAGTTCATGTTTCCTTAGTTTTCAGAGTCCATTACTTGTTTATTTCATGTTTCCTTTGTTGTCATTGTCCAAAACTTGTACATTTACAAAACCCAAAACCAGTGAAGTTGGTACGTTGTGTAAATCGTAAATAAAAACAGAATACAATGATTTGCAAATCCTTTTCAACCTATATTCAATTGAATACACTGCAAAGACAAGTTACTTAATGTTCGAACAGGTAAACTTTGTAATTTTTTGCAAATATTAGCTCATTCAGAATTTGATGCCTGCAGCATGTTTCAAAAAAGCTGGCACAAGTGGCAAAAAAGACAGAGAGTTGAGGAATGCTCATCAAACACTTATTTGGAACATCCCACAGGTGAACGGGCTAATTGGGAACAGGTGGGTGCCATGATTGGGTATAAAAGCAGCTTCCCTGAAATGCTCAGTCATTCACAAACAAGGATGGGGCGAGGGTCACAACTTTGTGAACAAATGCGTGAGCTGATTGTCAAACAGTTTAAAAACAACATTCCTCAACAAGCTATTGCAAGAAATTTAGGGATTTCATCATGTAATATCATCAAAAGGTTCAGAGAATCTGGAGAAATCACTGCATGTTAGCGACAAGGCCGTAAACCAACATTGAATGCCTGTGACCTTTGATCCCTCAGGCGGTACTGCATCAAAAACCGACATCAGTGTGTAAAGGACATCACCACATGGGCTCAGGAACACTTCAGAAAACCACTGTCAGTAACTACAGTTTGTCGCTACATCTGGAAGTGCAAGTTAAAACTCTACAATGCAAAGCGAAAGCCATTTATCAACAGCACCCAGAAACGCTGCCGGCTTTGCTGGGCCCAAGCTCATCTAAGATGGACTGATGCAAAGTGGAAAAGTGTTCTGTGGTCTGACGAGTCCACATTTCAAATTGTTTTTGGAAACTGTGGACGTCGTGTCCTCCGGGCCAAAGAGGAAAAGAACCATCCAGACTGTTATAGACGCAAAGTTCAAAAGCCAGCATCTGTTATGGTATGGGGGTGTATTAGTGCCCAAGGCAGGGGAAACTTACACATATGTGAAGGCACCATTAATGCTGAAAGGTACATACAGGTTTTGGAGCAACATATGTTGCCATCCAAGCAACGTCTTTTTCATGGATGCCTCTGCTTATTTCAGCAAGACAATGCCAAGCCACATTCTGCATGTGTTACAACAGCATGGCTCCATAGTAAAAGAGTGCGGGTACTAGACTGGCCTGCCTGTAGTCCAGACCTGTCTCTCATTGAAAATGTGTGGCGCATTATGAAGCGTAAAATACGACAACGGAGACCCCGGACTGTTGAACATCTTAAGCTGTACATCAAGCAAGAATGGGAAAGAGTTCCACCTGAAAAGCTTCTCAGTTCCCAAACGTTTACTGAGTGTCGTTAAAAGGAAAGGCGATGTAACACAGTGGTAAAAAAGCCCCTGTGCCAACTTTTTTGCAATCTGTTGCTGCCTTTAAATTCTAAGTTAATGATTATTTGCAAAAAAAAATAAAGTTTCTCAGTTTGAACATTAAACATCTTGTATTTGCAGTGTATTCAATTGAATATAAGTTGAAAAGGCTTTGCAAATCATTGTATTCTGTTTTTATCTGGGATTTACATAACGTGCCAACTTCACTGGTTTCGGGTTTTGTACTTGTATGTTTCTTTTGATTTCAGTTCACATTTCTTTAAAAACATACAGTTGTTCCAACTCATCACCCACAGTATATTTCCTTTTCCAGGCTCTTTAGCTCTTTCCTGTTTATTTTGCTTTCAGACAGTTCACAGCTCTGAGATCTTGGACCATATGTCTCAGTCAATCTCCACATAATGTGTGCCCTCTGGAGTTGGGGGTGGGGTCATTCTTAGTATATCTTTTTACAAGTACCAAAGGACATCGTCCCATGGTGGCCAGTAAAAGCGGTTGATTCCATTTCAATGCATACATTTTACCTGAACATGAGTTTCGTTCACCTCTTGTATGATTCCAGAATAAGCGTCGTATTTCAGAGCACACCACTGGCCGATGATATCCGAGTTTTGCCATCGAGTTTTGCCATGGAATTTCTGACTCATTCATACCCTTATCCTCTTGTGTGGGTGCTGTTGCCTGAACTTGAAAGGTGAAGGTTTCGAGTTTGTAATACTGGCACTCCAGGGTCTGTCTTGTTGAGCAAAGGCAGCTCACATCACGGTAACAAATATGTCCCTGGGTGACTGTGACCAGCTGATGAATGCGCATGGATGATGGTACCACTGGGAGACCTGCTGGCATGTTCTTTAAGGCTTCATCTACATCATCCTCACTTACATAGAACAGCTCTACTGAGGTCTGTGCATCCACCAGTTTCTTGAAGAAGAGGTCAGAGTTTGGTATGTCTACCCAGTGGCTGACAAGTCTGTCTGCGGTCCTTTTGAGGAGGAATCTGGAGCACCCTTGCCATTGGAGGCCTCAAAAAAATTCCAGGTGCCCGAATGGAAGCCATACTCCTGCAGCTTGGTACAAAACAAATAGAAATTGCCCGTCTATCTGTACTGCATGAACGGCCCATCACAAAAAAAAATGCACTTCAGTCACATTAGGATAGGCAGCCTTGACCAGATTGAGAATTGGGTCGAGATGGGTCCATATTTCAAAGCGTTACTTGCAGGCATAGTTTTCAGAAAAATCTACATGAATTTGCCCCTTTCTCTGGCTCAAGCCTGCCATGGAGCTCATTGAGAAATAAAATCAGTCGCTGTGTACTATATGGCCCAGTGAGCGGTCTGTGTAGCAGCAGTCCCTGTGATGAGGTTGCTGCACACATGGGGCTCTAATTTCCTGGCGCAGCGCAGGTGGCGTAGCGAGGCGCAGCCCGCGCAGTGGTAATTTCGTCCGGCGCAGCCCGCGTAGTGGTAATTTTGTGAGATGCGCAGCCTTCGGTAGACGAAGGTGCGCCAAGATGGGTGTGGCGGCATAGTTTAGGGAGGTATCACATATTCATCAAGACGCAGTGACAATTTCGTAGAAAAAGTCTCCGCTGGAGTTGCGCAGAAAACTCGCCAGCTCGAATTTGGTTTAATTTCCGTGCAGTGGTAATTTGGCTGACCGGCGCAGAGTGCGCACACGTCACCGAAATCTCACAGGCATGTTTACAGATTGTCAGGCACATTTCAATGCAAGAAACAATTACAGGAAGCACTATTTAATGTAACTATCTGAATAAGGACATAAATTATAGTATCTACATTGATTGTCCTGATGTCAGATTAAAGGCGGTTGCCACGCGTAATGGAAACTTGACCTGGCTTGATCAATGCAGCTGAATCTGTGATGCAAACTAACGACTTTCTGAGCCAACCACAAACTGGATATATATATATATCGAATGCTTGCGTTCTATGCTCATTAAAGCCGCCTGCACACTGGACGCAAAACAAATTTTGCACACGACTGATTACAGACAAAGTCAATGCAAAGACGCGATAGTCGGACAGGGTATTAATATAGCTCCGTGTCCAAAAGTCATAAAAGTTCTAACTTTTCTGAGTATTCCAGGAATTATTAGACGTGCAAACTTGGCTATGTTTCTGTTCGACCTTCACAAAATGCAAATTGATAGCTATCGACTTTTCTTGGTCTTTTTAGCCTATTCGTCTGTTTTCGTTGAAGATAGCAGTCTTTATTCGGTCTTTCTTTTGAAAATTAGTCAGATGGATCGAACAGTTTCACGCTTTATTTCCACAGCAGAGATAAAATTGTGCGTGAGCAAATCAATTCCATGAGCATTGACAGTGTGAAGAAATTATTGCATGCACAATCAAGACTGTCCGACGCAAAATGCAAAATACTCCATGTCCACCAGCCAGCAAAAAGTAAAAGTATTGATATGAGAACAGATTTATAACGAAATAAAGAATAAAAACCAACAAACGGGATATCCAACAAAGATGACCCGCCAATAAATAAATCGCAGTGTTCATTGGATGTTCTGTTGTTAAAATGTTTCTTTTTATTCTTTATTTCGTTATCAATCTGTTCTAATTGTCCTCTTTTTATTTGGCTGTCAGACTCGGAGGCATTGTACACTGTCTCACGCCAGTGTCGACTCACTTTATTGAGCAGAGCTTAAACAGAAACGTTGATTGAAATTCTCGGTACTCATCTTGAAGAACTGAGTCTTCTAATCAAAACATTCACGTTCACGAGTCAGCAGATTTGAAGAAATGAAAACAATAATAGACTGTCGGACACGGAGATTTATTAAAACCCTGTCAGACTTTCGGACACAAGATGCAATCTGTCGAGCGACAAATTTGTTTCGCGCCCAGTGTGCAAGCGGCTTAATACTAGGCTACTATTATTGTCACTTTGGTTTTATCGTCTTCAGTGGGGGAAAGGAATACAGCCTGATTGCTATGATCTCGTACTGAGTTAAGATCACATATTGAAAATAAATGCGTCACGTATCTTGCATTGTTGTCCATGCATGTTAATCCCAAAATTTAAAGCAGCAACAATTTGTTATAAAAGGAACATGCTAAACATCATTTCTCTTGCCAGTGAGCAAGATTTGACTCGGCTGTTTCGCCTTCTTTGCCAACTTGCGCTGGAAGGAGGGGCAGAGGCGGGACAGAGGAGTACTTGCGCCAGGCTACGCCGGGCACGAAATTGACACATACGCCTGGACACACCCCGTTGGTGCGGCGCACCCCCCATGCGCCGCGCCTGCGCCTGGTCTACGAAATTAGAGCCCATGGTGATATTGGCACCTCGCTGACCTGGAACCCCCACTGTAGCCCTTTTGCCAATCACATTCTGCCCCCGCTGGCGTGTTTTGGCCAAGTTGAACCCAGCCTCGTCCACACAGTTGAGAACATGTGGTGTCTGATGGGCTTCAAGCTCCATGACTCTCTAAAAGAAAAACAAGCCAGCAAAGTCACCTGTGTTAGTACTTTTTAAAAATAAAGGCATCATGGCACAGAAAATTGAGCCTTCCACTTACCTGGACATACTGACAAGGCGTACCGAGTTCCTCTCAAATGGAACCGTGTACAGTTGTTTCATACAGATTCTGTGTTTTTGTGGGACACAAGCAATAGTTGAAACACTCACATTTAGTACATTTGGAAATGTAAATACACCTGTGCGTTTTTAATGGCGCTGAGAATATGAAGTATTTGCCTTGTCTTATTTTGCCTTCCTCGGATACCCTGTATCAATTCTTCCAAGAAGGATTCTTTAAAAATAAAGGGATCTTGATGAAGCCATTTGCCACCCAAAGAACCCCCTTGGGAGATTAAAAGAAAAAGAGTGTTCTGACAAAAAGCAGAACCCCATATCTCCGAAGAACCCTACTGGAACCCTCTTTTCTGAGAGTGACCGCAAAGCAATATACATCGTACACATAATGCATTAGCCTACCACTGACGGAATATTACTGCTGTTTGCTTCAAATATAATAACTGGATAAATCAAATGAAAATTTGAAACCTTATCAAATGACACAGTGAACCAGTAGGTTTGCATTAATCTTGTTTCATCATTACCCCTCACCAAAGAGTAGCCTATAAAAAAAAAAGAAATTGATCCATGTTATTTTGGCATTAGCGCCATCTATTACGATCTCTTTTGCCTCGTCAGTCAAATCTTAAGACAGAATCAAATGTGGTAATATTATTATTTGACTACTTAAAGAGTTTTTTGTTTTGGTTTTAATGGTTTTAATTAATTTTTCTTTTAAAGTCACTTGTATATATTTTTATTACACAAGCCACTCATGAATCTCGTCGTTGCTTTGTCGAGTCATTCGCTTGAATTGAATAATTGACGGTAGACTGAAACTGCAAACGAGATCCCACGTTAATTAAGGAACGTTCAATGAAAGTCGCAAATCCAATGGATTGCCACGATAGCTCAGTGGGTTACCAGCCTAGGTACGTGAGTGATTAGCCGAGTAAGTCGCAAATCCAATGGACTGACAAGCTAGGTCTTTGGGTTACCAGCCTAGGTATGTGAGTGGACTAGCCGAGTAAGTCGCAAATCCAATGGACTGCCACGCTAGGTCTGTGGGTTACCAGCCTAGGTACATGAGTGACCAGCCGAGTCAGTCGCAAATCCAATGAGCTGCAACCGAGGAAAGCTAGTGGCCAGCGGAGGAGTGCCAGTGACTAGCCAAGCCAGTAGCAAATCCAATGAGTGACAAGCCTCGGCAAATTAATAGCCGGCCTCTTGTTTACCACTGCCGGCCTCTCAGTTGCTAGATTGTTCCCCGGGCGCAAACCTCTCAGTCGTCCGATTTTTGGCACTTATCCCGCGCCATATTGAATAACCATCTGAACTATTGCCATTTCCTGCACATCACTGAAGATTCTACCCCCAGAGTGAGGTACTGTTTGGGCCCTATAAAGAAATGCAACATAAATTACACAGAAGCAATACATTTTCTGAAGGCAAACTGTAGATCACACTACTGTAATATGCAGTGAAAGCCATTTCAGAATACATTTGCATCTTACCTGCTGGTTTCCCAGAAGACTGATAATTGATGCCACTGATGACCGGGCCAGATTTGGCCGCACTCGCAGAACAGCCTCTCTGAATGTAAGGCCATGGTTGACAACATGATCAATTATAGTACCCCTTATCTCATCAGATACCAGAACCCTTTGTCTTCTCTGCTGTTGTCTTGCACCACTGCCAGCACCACCACCACCACCACCACCACGCATATGGACTCCTCTCCCTCTTTGTACCTCTCTGTCTCCTGCCGGCTCCATTTTGAAGTTTCGGTAAAAAAAACATCCCAAAGGTGTGTCCTTTCATTGGTGGCAATGAAAATATCAAGAGAAAACACCTAAGTAGGTCTCCAATTAGAGATGGGTATCACCTGTGGTTAGTCTCATAAGCATAATTTCAATTAATGATATTCAACTTTTTATTTTCAGAGCCATTTATTTTAGGATTCTACAGTAAAAATTTCAATAGGGTGTTTGTAATTTGGCAAATTTCTGTCCCCTTGAATTTGTAACATTTTGCAATGAAATGTAACTTTTAAAAATACTCTGTAAGCATTTGCAAAATTGACTGCAGATGCGCATGGTTTTGCCTGTGTTTGCATTAGAGTGATAAAAGTATTAATGAATTTTGAAGGCTGATGTCACTGAAAGTCTTAAGTGTCAAACCAATGTTTTTTGTGTTAAAGCAAGGCATGAAACCATCAAAGTTCGGACAGCATCGACTTATGGTGTGCTAGATGTGTGAAGTGTTTTGAAAAAGTTGCTTTGAGTATTGATCGATGCCGCTTAGCAATTGAAAAAAAAACTGTAATTGGGCCATGCAGAATTAGCAAGATTTGGCTTCTACAGTAAGGAGTTTGGAGAGCTGTGCATAAACAATTGCCCTTAAACATCAATGAACTGAAGCAATTTTTTCAAAAAGAATGGGCCAAAATTCCTTACCATGATGTCAAAGACTGATAAATTCATATAGAAAATGATTAGTTCTAAAGGTGGCTCTACAAGCTATTGAATCATGGGGTATACTTAGTTTTTCACTGATGACATCTGCATTTTAAATGAATTTTAGTTAAATTAATAATGGCACGGTGGAATCTGGTGTGTGTTGTTTTACACCTCAGGTTAGATTTGTCGAATTTTTGGACCTGATAAGGACCAACTGATTTTTAAAAAACTTTCCACATACGTAAAACTATGGAACTCAAAGAGAGTGTTCTTTCTTTTTCTCATGACTGTACGTGCCAAGTGGACATAGTTCCAATCAACTTTCTCCACTAAATACCTTGGGGAATGCTCAGAGCATGGACCAGCCACCCACATAAGTTGTGGAATTTCTGTGATCCCGCAAGTCATACTCTACCTTGCAAATAAATTAACCAAACATCTGAATTACCATTCCAAATCGGCACTTTTTACTCGCAATTTTAGCCAATATCGTTTTTTTGCACAATTGTATGGGCACTAGTTTGGGTAGCACTATGATTGCTGAGTGCTTTGCTTCGCAAGTAAGCAATAGGATGCTAGCCAATATTGAGCTTAGGTCCTCAAGCCATGGCTTATTTTGCACATGCCCAGCAATGCCATGGTGCAGATGAAAGTTGCCTAGTGGGCAGGTATTGCTGATACTACACTGGTGTTTACCCCTGGTCATCAATCTGTTGCTCAGGCGTTGAGGTCATCTGCTCAACATTGTGTCCTTCATTTGAAAATGCTCTGAATATATTCCTTATCCTCGAATTATGCCACTCATTTTGTTGAGCTAAAAGCTATAAATATAGGATCACATGGCTTCTGGGTCCAAAGATCCATAGACATCAGCATCAGGTCTTTGGGTTTTGCCTACAACATTGGTTTTGGGGGGGGGATTCTTGCAGTGATCTCGGCTTTCAGATTCATGCATGCTCATTCGCAGGCTCCAATCATGGCGTTTTCTTCCTCGTTCTTGTAATATCAATGTCAGTGCAGTGAGAACATAATATAATCATATAACAAGGTATATTACCTTGTAATATACAGTACTGTGCAAAAGTCTTAAGCACCTTATTTTACTTTTATCAAAATTTGATGTTGGATGTTTAATTTTGTTATCCATATTAGTGGTACTGTAGATAAAAAGCATGTTTTAAGCACTGCATGTTTATTTTTTAAAAAAATTAAAAATAACTTCATATTTCTCTAAACACAGTTGATGCAAAATATACACCAGGACAGAGCTCTGACTGCAACATCATCAAGGCTGCCTGGGAATGCCTGGGGAGACAGACTCAAGTGAGACTGTGAGCCTGCAGAGGAACTGTGGCGTATTTACCAGTGTGCTTGGAAAAACCAAACAGTCACTGATCTTCTATAACTATAAAACTGCCTACCAGCATCCCAGATTTTTAGGCAAAGGGAATTCAGACTAAATTTCAATTCATTTCATTTTTTTCATTTTCATTTCAATTTGTTTTTAACAGTTCACAGGGGTTAGTCGCAGCTCCCTGCCTCCGATTACAAATTTGCATGGGCAGCCATGCTGCCAAAGCAAATATATGCATGTATACCAGTATGCCTTCAAAAAATATTTTTCTCTTTTCATAAAGTGGACCTATCAGTATCAATACTTGACATATGCACAGATATTACCATGACAAAAATCTGTAAAATATTTTGATTAACCGAATCAAAATATTTGATCCCGCAGTTGTTAAGGTATCAGGCTGTGCTTTTATTATTTGTCTAGTTTTGTGAAGCCTAGTCACTGAGCCACAGGGCAACAAGACAACAAATGATCTTTTTCTGCCAGACAAACAAATTTCTAGCTTTCTTCCTCAATTTGGGTAATTTTCAGTAATTCTGACTATTTGACAGCAACCTGCCAAGTGTCCCCTTTCAGAAGAGACTATGCCTGAGGTCAAGGTTGTTTGAAAGCAGTAAGTACTTTAGTTTTACCGGAAATTTGCTCAAAAAAGCACGGAAATGAAAATCTACGTTCTTGTCCGAATGATTAGTGGTCACTGAGCTGTGTTCAGTGTTTTCTCTAGAAGTTTTGACAGGAGTGAAAACTCACAGAACACCCAACATTTATGACCCACTCTGCAGCTCAAATGACCCCAAGGAGGTCATTCTTTGATGTCAGTGGAGCTGAGAGCAGGAACAGAGACAGAACAAACATCATTCCTATTATTTAGGGGACATGAAACTTCACCACATATGAAAGAACAAAGAAGTCATCACCTTTCAAATTATTTTGTCTGTGTCTCTGAAGTTTGTTCAGAACTACCAAACACAAAAATTAGAAGTCCAACAAAGTCACTGCGTGTAAATTCTGAATTTTGGCATTTCATGAGCCTGTGTGCATAGAAAAATGACAAATTCCGCAACATAAAATGGAAGATCTGTACTGACAGTTGATGAATGTGGATTATTATTTATATTGAGAGCTGTTAGGATTTTCTTGTCCCCACCTCAATATCAACTGAAAATCTGGAGTGCTTTTCACTGCAGTATCTATATTTGCCACCTGTCAGATGTCTAGTAGAAGTATTGGATCACACCCAGCATAATGCTGGACTTTCATCCACTGCTATGGTTTTTCCAATTATACTGTCAGTGATTTATGGTTGGTATAAATCAATGTGCCAGATACAGCTGTCAGGAGGATGAGAAGATCATGAGAGGACACCGATTTTAGTTTGTAAATTGAACTATTCCATTAAATTGTTCTATGTTGCGTTTTCTTTGGACCCTGAGAGTACCTTTTTCACTTCTGCTCGAATAAGTTCTCTCTGAGGAGGCCCTTTTAATAAAACATGATGAAGTGGCAACAAAACAATCTGCGGAGGGGAAGCAAATGAAAGGGAACTGTACTTAATAAGTTTTGTAAGGTAATGGTGCGATTTTTTAAGATACATTAAATATTTTTAGCTCTGCCTGAGATGCATAGTACATTTTGTTTTATAGTATAATCCTGGCTTGCCACCACTTCAAATCTCCCAAAGCAAGCCTGAAAATTTTCTGACCACAAGGTACCAAATCTAAGGCCTTGTCTTTCTGCCACTGCTACCATCAAGATTTCTCTGGTGGACATGGAGAATGATGTTTGGTGACTGAAACAGGATCATATTTTAGATTTCTGAATATTTTTTCAAGACTGCAAGATTCATTGAAGTGTACAATGGCATTGTTTCAAATTATAGTCACAACCTGAAAATCAAATCGAGGGTCACAAGCATTTTTTTGAGTAAGCAAGCGAGGAATAAAATAAGAGAGAGCAAATAAGCACAAAAGAAAGAAAAAACAGAAAGCCATTCAGAAAATAAAAGAACCCCACTTTGTGATGAAATCAAAAATGTTAGAGGTTGGGGTGGGTAGGGTAGTGTCAGGGCAGGGGTACGGTGGGAAGGATGGCATTAGAAGTGGTGGAGGCAGGGGCTGGTAGATTGATGCTGGAGGCACGGGTGGTTGGGTGGGCAGGTGTTTCGGATTTGTGTGATACCCTGGACCAGTCACATCTCCCTCTATTATGTCCTGCAAAGACTTTGGATATTTAGCCACCATCTTTCTGGCAATTTCTGGAGAGCTCCTTTTATTTATGCAAGACCTTTTTTGCATAATCTCAGAGACCACGATTTGGACCATCTCCTTCCTCATTCTTGGATTTGGTCATTTCCCCCTCTCTAATGACTGCATCAGTTCCTCTGGGAACTTTTCCCATGGTATCATATAGGTATCCAGCCAGTCTACATCAGGGCTTGGACAGTTTTTGGGAGAGGTTGAGGATGAACTTCTAGGTGAAATCGACTCCAAGGATATGGGAGGTCCTGGCGAAGCAACGGCAGATGAGCTGCTCGTTCCAGGAGTCAGGCCAGCAAATAAGGAGGCGGGACCTGAGTTATGGCCCTGCATGGAAATTTTTGCTCCATGTCAGGCCTTTATAGAAGAATGAATGATATCAAGATGCAAGAAATTTACAATTAGTCACCAATGTACATTCAAATAAGAGGAACCTCTACTTTGAGTATGACTGCGTAAAGATTTATACTTTTTTTCTCTAAATAGAGAAGAAAAAACTGTCACTTTTGTATTTCTCAAATAGTGACAAAGATTGTGTTAATTCACCAACGCACTGTTTCAACTAGGCCTGTGACAACGAACTTCGAAATTCAATATTAATTCGAACAGGAGGGAGAGATCTAACGTTCGAATGCTAAAATTCACATTCGAGTAAGTGTTTTTTTTTTTTGCCCATATTTATCTGTACATAGCTTGTCTTGCCATCTCGTTTTACGCTGTGGAACGAAGCAAACCCACTTCACGCCTACTCTTGGACATGCATCAGTGCAGAGCGCATCTGTAGTAAGTTTACAGCATGGCCAACCGTGACAAAATAGCGTACATTCTGTTTTGATTGTACTAATACAGATACATTGTTGTTTGAAATACTGCTGACGACAACATTGTTGCACTTTTATGTTCAGCTTTGATATTTATTTTAATATTTGGCAGTAACAAAATAGCATCTGGCAGCTTTTAAAAATGGTTGTATTTTCGCTGACCTGACCTGTTGCAATGATTAAGTTTGCCTGCTTTATTAAACGTCATTGCTGTACTTTTCTGGTCTGTTTTATATATCCTAGTCACTCCTACGAAGTTTCATATTGAGTAAAAGTTGAAGTGCATTAGATATCTTGCATGCTTATTAAAATACGATCGCAAATCCCTCCAGAACATCATTATTAATGTGCCTTTCAAAAGGAAAGCGCCTGTTAATGGGGCTGAAACGCCCCTAGCAGACAGAGCGCAAATGACTCTCATACATATAAATGGGATAACAACAGACTGAAATTGGCCCTAAAAATTCGAACATACAGCGCGCCCTCCATAATTATTGGCACCCCTGGTTAAGATGTGTTAAAAGCCTTAAAATAAATTAAATTTTTATTGCAATGGATACTCTCACACTGAAAATTATATAAAAATGTAACCTTCAACTCAAGAGAATTTTAAGGGGGAAAAAAATCCCTGACTAAGAAATAATTATTTTTCATTAAATCACCTGTTCCACAATGATTGGCACCCCTAACAATTCCTAGGAAATAAATGTAATTGAAGTATTTCTGTCATTTCTACAGTAGTTTACAAAGTTGATCAGAGTATCTAGGAACATTTAATTAGTAATTCATCCCTTCCTGTTTCCCAGGGGTATAAATGTGATGTGACACAGAGGCCATTTCTCTTATCCACTCTTCAACATGAGAAAGACAAAGGAACACACCATTCAAGTAAGGCAGATGTGTGTCGACCTTCACAAGTCAGGCAATGGCTACAAGAAAATAGCCACTCGCCTGCACCTGCCCATATCTACTGTCAGAGGAATCATTAAGAAGTTAAAAACAACTGGAACAGTGGTAAACAAGCCTGGACAAGGACGCAAGGTTATTTTGCCACCACGCACAGTGAGGAGGATGGTAAGAGAAAGAAAAAGTTCTCCAAAGCTCTCTGATAAAGAATTGCAACAAATGGCAGCATCTTGGGGTCACAAAGTCTCCAAAACAATCATCAAGCACTATCTACATGCCAACAAGCTGTTTGGGAGGCATGCACGGAAAAAACCTTTTCTCACTCACAATCATAAATGCAAGTGTCTGGAGTTCGCTAAGCAGTACTGGGACTTCAACTGGGACCATGTGCTTTGGTCAGATGAGACAAGATAAAGCTTTTTGGCTACACACCCTCTAAGTGGGTCTGGCAGAACACAAAAGATGAGTATGCAGAAAAGCACCTCATGCCCACTGTGAAGTAGGGGGTGGATGGGTGATGCTGTGGGCCTGTTTCTCTTCCAGAGGCCCTGGGAACCTTGTCAGGGTGCAAGGCATCATGAGCACTTTGAAATACCATGACATTTTAATTCAAAATCTGGTTACCTCTGCCTGAAAGCTGAAGATGGGTTGTCACTGGCTCTTTCAGCAAGATAATGAGCCTAATCATGTGGCCAAATCTACACAGAAATGGTTCACCAGACAGTGAATCAAGCTCCACCCATGGCCATCTCAGTCCCCAGACCTCAACCCCATTGAAAACCTGTGGAGTGAGCTGAAGAGGAGAGTGCAGAGGAGAGGCCCCGGGTCGCTGGATGATTTAGAGAGATTGTGCAAAGAGGAATCTTCGAAGATCCCTCTTTCTGTTTTCTCCCATCTTGTGAAACATTATATGAGAAGATTAGGTGCTGTTTTGTTGGCAAAAGGGGGTTGTACAAAGTATTAACATCAGGGGTGCTAATAATTGTGGCACACATGATTTGATGTAAAAGAATTATTTCCCCATTGAATAAATGCACTTGAATTAAAGGTTGGATTTTTGTCTTTTTTTATTGTGGTCCTGTATAATTGAGAAAAAAACTGAATTTATTAGAAGCTAAAGAACACATCTTAACCAGGGGTGCCAATAATTATGGAGGGCGCTGTAATTCGATATTTTACATAAGGCAAAGTCACAGCCCTAGTTTCAACTTGAGTTGCTAATGAGTGAGGATTTACACTCTCATCTAAAAGGGAAAAAATAGTGGCAAGCCACTGTGCCCGCTTGGCCAAACATGCCCAAAATGGAATGCCCCCTATTGGCCATAGTATCGGGCCGAAAATCGAACTTGGTCAGGACCTTAAGACGCTATATACACATATGAAATATGAAAAGGACCGGTGAAAAACTGAAGACCCTAGAGCGCAGACAGGATGCACGACATACCACCACTAAAGACCCGAGCATAGCATAAGCCCATTGGGCCTTTTGGCCCAGCAGGTAGAGTAAGGGAGCTAAAGCTGTTTGAAGTTTTGCAGAAAAGGCCCCCTGGTGGCCAAACCGAGAATCGCAGCATGCCCAAAATCGAACTGGGGCTAGATCTTGGGCCCCATATACATGCAGTGGCGTTATTAGTGGGGGGGATGGGGGGGACATGTCCCCCTCAACATTCAAAAGGGTGGTGTTCGTCCCCCCCAAAAAAAATTAAACAAATCAAACATCGACTTAATATTAGTATGTAACTCAATGGTCACAACTTATCGACGAGAGCGTTTTGGAGCTGTTGTGTATTTGATGACTTGCGGGACAGTACGTTCACTCGTTATGTTCGCTGAGCAGCTCGCGTCTCTCCCCCCGAATGTCAAAACAAAAGGCATGGATAATTAAAGGTAATGCACCTACCCCTATAACTGTAGGGATTCTGTCAATAGGCCAATTTGTCAAAACGTTGAATTATCCCTTGAAGATCAAATCGGTGAGTGCTGACAAACAGCAGACTATCATGATTGTCCGGCCTGAAACATCCAGTAAACCATGTTCTTAAAACTTCCCGGGACGAAAATTGTACATACAGAAATTATGGAATGAACGTTACCGTACATTTCCAGGTTACAAGATACTTTCGTTTGATTTGTCGCGGTTTAGTTCGCTTTCTTTTTGACAGCTGTAGTGTTTTCAGCAAGGACGAAGTGACCACTCCGACAACTCATAATGTGACCCGGTTCGGCCAGCGGATGGTTTCGGGGAGACTCCTGACTGGACGGAGGTGGTGCTCCACTCGTTGGGAAATTCACAAGAAAAACAACCTAAACTGAGCCAGGCGGGACTGCACCTTTAACCAAGAAGAAGCCTTTTGTTGGTGATTGTGCATTTAGAAAAAACGTGAAGACGCTTTGGGAGAGTGTGGCGTGAGAGAGCTGAACAGCTGAAATTTTCGTTTAAAGGCGATCTTGAAGTGAAGAGTTGCTGGGTAAATATACCCGTTTGTTGTTTTCATAAGGTCTGAAAACGTGTGAGCTTTGAAGATGTGGACGTTAAAGATAGTATTGTGAGAGACTCCGCTAAAATGCTGGCCGTAGCTTTCACCAATAAAGAACCATGTTAATTCGCAACCATTACTAATGCCTAAAGAGGACTAACTTGCTGAACTGCGGAGGCGACTGTTCCACCTGCTGCACGGGTTTCTCCACTCAACGCTTCCGATTGGCTTCTCCTGTTTCATGGATTCGTGAGGTAGTGTCACTGCATTAGAACGAATTCAAGGATTTATGTGCACTAACGTTTGGTCCCCAATGCAAAGCCAAGTGCTTGGTTATTGTCTGAACATTTCGTAGGTTTAACGTTAGTTTAGTGCCAATTCTATCATTTCACTGATACTGATTGTTTCTTAAAGTAATTTTACTTATATTAATTTCATGGTTGAAATTTGAGCTAAACCAATGAGGTTCTGATGTTTCCGGTAATTTGCGTGAAAAGTTGTACGTCACTGTGTGTGAAGTCTATGTGTATTTTCCAATTTCCCTGTTGGGTGAATTTTAAGACAACCCAAGAGAAATTTGTGAGACTAAAACATTTAAAGGGTAAATAAGTAAGTTTCTTAATTAGAATTTAAAAGGGTACAAACTAAAGTTACATTTTATTTGCCATATCATTTTTCAAGGGTTTCTTATACACTGGTACATTTCCTTGTGTTGATTGGTGACTGTGAAGTAACAAATGAGGATTTGAGTAGAAAAAAGTTAGAAAATTCATAATTCATTTTAGTGTGTAAAAATATATATGTTTGTATTTATTGACACACAACAGTAAAATCACTTTGAAAAATATTATGACCTGGAATACAAATCATAGTTTCACAGAGCCGTAAAAGAAAAACATTTTGAATGCAAGAATGCTGAACAGACCAGAACTTAAAACATTATTTTTGTTTTTACTTGGCTGACCTCCTGCTATAGAAAGGATGTAAAGGTTCCCAGTCATTGAGAAATGTTTTTTTAATTATTATTATTATATATTTTATTTCGCATGTAAATTTTTCTTTTGGCTTGTAAAAATCTGATTTTACTTTCCCGAATGAGTAATTAAAAAAAAAAAGTTAGTGTTGAGCCCTTGATAACTAACATCAGGTGCAGCATTACTAAGCTGGGCGGTATTCCACAAAGCTGTCTAACTGAGTAAGCCTAGCTTTTGCACAAAGTAAAACCTCGAAATTATTCAAATCTGGAACATGGACTGAAATAAATATAGCTTTTTGGGTTTTACTTTGTGCAAAAGCCAGGCTTACTCAGTTAGCCAGCTTTGTGGCATACCCCCCTGGTTTCCACCGGATGTGGAACAAATTTTTCGCATGACCTTGTATTCGCGTCTTTCCATTGACTTTGAATGTAATCTGTGGTTTTTATTGAACCCCATGATTAGTTAATTAGATGATTCAGGTGATGTAGCGCTGGGCAAAAATGAAAACCGACACACACAGCGGCCCTTCATGGATAAGATTGGACTCTCCTCACCTAGACAGTGCTCCTTTTCTAGACAAAATGTTGAGTAACATTGTAACCAAAACCTTGATTAGAAATCTTTTGAAGATGAGTGTTTTTTGGAGCATTTCAGCCTTTATCTTATCAGACTGTGCAGCATTGAACATTGCCTGCTTGTGGGTAAAAAAAAAAAAAAAAAGACCCTTAAAATCTTGTCCCCCCCCAAAATTTGAGACGCCCTTGCATACATGCATTCGAAATATGAAAAGGATCCTTTGAAAAGTGAAGGCACTATTGCAGTGAAACAAAATCTGTGCATTTTAAAACCTTTGACCCACATAACCTTTAAATTTAGGTCAAATCAAAAACCCATTACACATAAGATGAATGCTTGGCAGAACAGAAAAAGCCAGAATTGGAACAGAATTGCAGCATGACCAAAATCAAAATCAAATTGGGCTAGATCTTGGGACCATATACATGTATATAAAATAGGAAAAGGATCCGTGGAAAACTGAAAGCTGTATCGTGCTGAAACGACGTAAGGCACGCACGCACGCACAACAGACCGCCACTAATGACCCTAAGTACCGCATAAGCTCCTTGGGCCTTTTGGCCAAGCGGGCTAAAAACTGCTGTCACTGTCATATTTTTCAAATAGCATTTCATCTTTTGCGAAGAAACACAGTGGTCTAGATCATGCTTATTTTGATAACACGCTGTGTTTCAGTGAAATGACTTGATGCCCATCAACAATGTTTGATGGTAACGGATAAACATCTACGAAGTCATTGATGTTAAGATATTTCAACCTAATAGTCTTTTTGGTCACTGAGCACAGATGGTAATCAGGATGATAGTCAGCTGTATGTATATCCTCCACAAGATACACAGCAGCATCATTTTGTATTAAAATAATGAGAAGTTCTCCAAACTCAATGGATTCATAATTTTTTGACACAAGGAAATGTCCCTCTTTATATTATGTAACTTTGTACTGTATGTCTGTAAAAATGCTAGTATTGTGTTCTGAAAATCCAAACTCTCTCACTGCATTTTTAACTGCATCACTGTAAAGGATGGGATAAAAAGCACAACTGTCTTTCACTTGCAGAAGCTGACTGCAGCCTGGTCCGGCTGAGAGATATGCTTGAAACATCTGACGTCTCTCAGATATAGTTAGGCACGTTTTTAAAGTTTTTAAAATGCCTCGCACATCTCTTGAAATAGCTATGTTTACTTTCAAAACGCATGGTCCACACTCTGATCAAGGGTCCAAATTTCGAAATGAGTGCTGAATAATAACACATGAAATGGTGTTTGGGTTTTAGTGGTATCTCAGGAAATATAAACTTTCTTGATTCCAAATATTCTTGGATTATATACTCTTCCAAAAAAGAAACTATACAAATATTGAATTATTGATTACACTGTCTTTTCAGTATGTTCTCCACATTTGTCAAAATGCAGCTCACGCAGTGGTAATTTCATCCGGCGCAGCCCGCGCAGTGGTAATTTCGTGAGGTGCGCAGCCTTTGGTAGACGAACTTGCGCCGAGATGGGTGTGGCGGCGTAGTAGGGGGAGGTGTCACATATTCATCAAGACGCAGAGACAATTTCGTAGAAAAGGTCTCCGCTGGAGTTGCGCAGGAAACTCGCCAGCTCCAACTTGCTTTAATTTCTGTGCAGTGGTAATTAGGCTGACAGCGCGCAGTGCGCACACCCGAAATCTCACAAGCAGGTTTCCAGAATGTCAGGCACATTTCAATGCCATAAATAATTACAGGAAGCATTATTTAATGCAACTATCGGAATAAGGACATAAATTACAGTATCTACATCGATTGTCCTGATGTCAGATCAAAGGCGGTTGGTACGCGTAATGGAAACTTGACCTGGCTTAACAATCAACGCAGCTGAATCTGTGATGCAAACTAGGGACTTCATATCTTTCCCAGCCAACCACAAACATATATATATTTACAATAATTCCAGAAAATTTCATGATGATATGACAACAGGATCATGGTGAAAAAGGTGTCACAGACGGACGAACAGACAGACGGACAGACAGAAGCGTTCATAGAGCTGCTTGGTCGCAGCTAATAATAATAGACTGTCGGACACGGAGATATTTTAAAACCCTGTCAGACTTTCGGACACAAGACACTGCTTTCAACGCAATCTGTCGAGCGAAAAATTTGTTTCGCGTCCAGTGTGCAAGCGGCTTAATACCAAGCTACTATTATTGTCATTTAGGTTTTATCGTATTTAGTGGGGGAAAGGAATACAGCCTGATTGCTATGATTTCGTACTGAGTTAAGATCATAAATTGAAAATAAATGTGTAACGTATCTTGCATTGTTGTCCATGCATGTCCCAAAATTTAAAGCAGCAACAGTTTGTAATAATAGGAACACGCTAAACATCGTTTCTCTTCCCAATGAGCAAGATTTGACTCGGCTGTGTCGCCTTCTATACCAGATTGCGCTGGAAGGAGGGACAGAGGCGGGACAGAGGAGTACTTGCGCCAGGCTACCCCGGGCACGAAATTGCAACATACGCCTGGACACACCCCGTTGGCGCAGCGCTCCCCCCATTCGCCGCGCCTGCGCCTGGTCTACGAAATTAGAGCCCATCATCTTCTGGATTTTGCACTTTGTCACCAATTAACACAGGCAGCAACCTTAAGAAATTCCAGTTTTGGATAGCTTGGCCTGAAAGCTTGGACCTCTCAGAGTTGACAGCACATGGCTTTGTGAGAGCATCAGATCCTTTTTATTTAAACTGTCTGATGCGTCGGTTCAACACTGAATATGTAAACCATTTCTTTGCCTTAATGAAATGCTTCAAGTACAGTGCAACATCATATGATAAGACACCCTCTGATATGTCATGGCCCAAACAAGGTGGGAGAGCAGGCTGGCAAACATGAAAAGACTTAAGAGCATTGAAAACCGAGTTTACCTTTATACCTTTGCTGCTTTGTCCGTCTTCAGCTTGTAGAAGTGCAGAATCATAGCTTTCAGGGGTGCGCTGTGGACCACAAACATTTAGGTCCTCATTCTGAAACTCACTTCTTGTGATCTCACAATATCTGCAAAAGTACTCAGGATGGCGAAAGTTTTCAGTGAACCCACCAATGCTATGTGCCCCCAAATTATCTCTAGCTATACAATACAGAGCCCCTTTGACTGTTTCACCGCCAGAAGTTATTCCATTTTCCTCCAGATTTTTTAAATCCACTAGCATCTTTGAGAAAACTTTAGCACTTCCAAACTGTTTTAGGTCGCTCTCTCTGCACAATAAGACAAGGGACATGTGATCTGTATTGGATCGCACATGTGCAGGCAAATTTGCCAGAGAAAGATAGACTGCAAGAACCTTGTGTCTTTTCTTAGCTGAGCCAAGGGGGATTAACAATTTCAAAAATATCCTGGTAGAGAATAAGTTTCAGGCATCCTGGATTTTCAATTTAAAACTGGTTGGACTAAACGTTTTGACCATCACTTATGTCACAAAACCCATCTGAGTGTGTTTCACAAGACTGCAGTGACACTGAATTCTTCCATATATCTGATTCTATTAAGTTATTTACAGTTTGTTTTACAGGAATGTAGCAAGCAAACCTTTCTGTCATATCCTCATCATAGAGCCTAAAAAAGTAAAATTAGGTTATGTATTTGAACATTTTTTTGAAAGTTTGTTGTTTTAAGAGCTCCCAGATGACAGGCAGAGAACAGATCTGAATCCTTCACGCAGTCACAGATTTTAGCAATTTCATCATCAGTTAGACGTGTCAGTTTTCAAAATCGAACGGAGTTTACTTTAAGTGTAATCCTCTCCCAAATCATGCACATTTTGCATCTCTAAAACGAGAGTCTGTGTTGACGAAGCTGGAAGAAGGAGCTGGCCTTGCAATTTTAGGTAGAATAAACAGACACTCCGCAGAAAAGTGTCGCTGAAATCCTGTGGCAATTCACTGCTTTAATTTGTTACATCATTTGAGCTCTGGGGAGCATCTTCACACGCACTGATAGAAGGCGGCTGATTAACATTTTTCGTGTACATGTCACTTACACTATCCACTGAACATTCTCTTTGTTTCCTGGACATATGGGCAGTAAATGATGATTTAACAGTGAATGAATTTTGACAACCTGTTACTGGACAGGTCGCCCCTTCACTATATGCGTATTTACCCTCAACAAAAATATAAACGCAACACACTTGTTTTTGCTCCCATTTGTCATGAGATGGACTCAAAGATCTAAAATTCATTCCAGATACACAATATTACCATTTCTCTCAAACATTGTTCACAAATCTGTCTAAATGTGTGATAGTGAGCACTTTTGCTTTGCTGAGACAATCCATCCCACCTCACAGGTGTGTCACATCAAGATGCTCATCAGACACCATGATTAGTGCACAGGTGTACCTTAGACTGTCCACAAGAAAAGGCCACCGTGAAATGTGCAGCTTTTGCTTTATTGGGGGTCTGGGGACTCAGAACCAGTCAGTATCTGGTGTGACCACCATTTGCCTCATGCAGTGCAACACATCTTCTTCATAGAGTTTATCAGATTGTCAATTGTGGCCTGTGGAATGTTGGTCCACTCCTCTTCAATGGCTGTGCGAAGTTGCTGGATATTAGTGGGAACTGGTACGTGCTGTCGTATACGCCGGTCAAGCACATCCCAAACATGCTCAATGGGTGACATGTCCGGTGAGTATGCTGGCCATGCAAGAACTGGGACATTTTCAGCTTCCAAGAATTGTGTACAGATCCTTGCAACATGGGGCCGTGCATTATCTTGCTGAAACATGAGGTGATGTTCATGGATGTATGGCACAACAATGGGCCTCAGGATCTCATCACGGTATCTCTGTGCATTCAAAATGCCATCAATAAAATGCACCTGTCTTCTTCGTCTATAACAGATGCCTGCCCATACCATAACCCCACCACCACCACGGGCCACTCGATCCACAACATTGACACCAGCAAAGCGCTCACCCACACCACGCCGCACTAGCTGTCTACCATCTGCCCTGAACAATGTAAACCGAGATTCATCTGTGAAGAGAACACCTCTCCAACGTGCCAGACGCCATCGAATATGAGCATTTGCCCACTCAAGTCTGTTACGGCGACGATCTAGAGTCAGGTTAAGACCCCGATGAGGACGACGAGCATGCAGTTGAGCTTCCCTGAGACGGTTTCTGACAGTTTGTGCAGAAATTCTTTGGTTATGCAAACCAATAGCTGTCTGAGTAGCTGGTCTCAGACGACCTTGGAGGAGAACCTGCTGGATGTGGAGGTCCTGGGCTGGCGTGGTTCCACGTGGTTTGCAGTTGTGAGGCCGGTTGGATGTACTGCCATATTCTCTGAAACGCCTTTGGAGACGGCTTATGGTGGAGAAATGAACATTCAATGCCCGAGCAACAGATCTGGTTGACATTCCTGTTGTCAGCATGCCAATTGCACGCTCCCTCAATGCTTGCGCCATCTGTGGCATTTTGCTGTGAGACAAAACTGCACATTTCAGAGTGGCCTTTTACTGTGGGCAGTATAAGGTACACCTGTGCACTAATCATGGTGTCTGATGAGCATCTTGATGTGGCACACCTGTGAGGTGGGATGGATTGTCTCAGCAAAGCAAAAGTGCTCACTATCACACATTTAGACAGATTTGTGAACAATGTTTGAGAGAAATGGTAATATTTTGTATCTGGAATGAATTTTAGATCTTTGAGTCCATCTCATGACAAATGGGAGCAAAAACAGAAGTGTTGCGTTTATATTTTTGTTGAGTGTAAATGGGAAATAAGCTGTTTTACTATGTGACATTGGCACTCACACAGCGGAATAGCGCACCTAAAATCTGTAAAAACGGCCCCAGCAGTCACAGAGGGTGCATGTGTGTTGTGAACTCGATAAAAAAATACCTTTAAAAGCGGCGTAAGTACAAAATGTCCACTTGCAGTCTGTGCCGACACATTTGAAAAACGGATGAGGTTCGTTCCGATGGATTTTACAATGCAGCACGTAACCCCTCAGAGTCTGTAATGCTTTGCTGCAAAAATTGCACGTGAACATTTCTGGCGGCCCTCGAAAACCACTGCTTCACAACAGCACGAAAAGATCGTGAATTCACAGACTAACTAGCTGCGAGAGCAATGTTAGGCCCAGTTACACTGGCCTTCGTCAGGATTTTTAAAACCGCGATTTTTTCCCCTCGTGTAAAAGCACCTAATTGCACTAGCTGACAGGGAAAACTCACACTAGTGTAGGAGGCTGAAGGAGGGCCCGGGCGGGGACTTGAACCTCCAGACTCCCGGGTAAGAGTCATGCACACTGACCACATCGCCAAAGAGCCAGGCTCGTTGGCAAGGCAGCCAGGGCATGTACTTATTAGGAGACACTTCCAGTGACAGGACCCCTCAACTGTCACACTAGGAGCTATTTAAAAAGGGAAAGGAAAAAAATTTTCGGTAAACCCCCTAACTTGACGTTATATTACAACTGAAAAAATACAATTTCTCTCTCAAACAGAAGCTAGAGAAGCTTTTCGTTGAAAGTTTTGTTAGCTTGCCTCAGCAACAGATGCTTTCAAAGCTTCGTGTGGCGCCAGTATAGCAGACTGAACCGCTCGCGGTCACAACTTCTTCTTCTTCTTCTTTGTTTAATGGCGGTTTACACAACTTTGAGGTGTATTACCGCCACCCACTAAACAGGAGTATGGATCTGGACAATTCTAAATTCTATAAAATAACCCTCTCATCTTCAAAAAAAAAACATAACAAACCACTCCAGAGTTTCTTTGTAGTAAGCATGACATCTTTAGGGCAATCTTTTCATTCTGAAGCTTTCTAACAAGAACTGATCTTTGATGTTGGTAAAATGGACATTGTTCTACAACATGCTCTCGAGCAGGGGTCACCAACTCCGTTCCTGGAGGGCCACTATCCTGTAGGCTTCTGCTCTACCAGTTGTTCAGCACACCTGATTCAACTAATTAGCCACTCAATTGCCCAGCTCGTGATCTTGTTAAGTAGCTAATAATTAGTTGAAACAGGTGCGCTGAACAGCAGGTAGAGCAGAAACCAACAAATTACAAAAACATCTCCTTGCTGTCTAGATTCAAGATGTGTATTTTCAGATTTTTGTCTCGATGACTGATTTATTTTTTTTTTTTTTACAGTGGTTTGACATTTGCCTTCCCATGCATAGGTAGCTGCTATCATATGACTGGCTTAGTCAGTTTGTGAAGCCTCACATGAACTGACAATTGCCAATTAGCTCAGTGAGATACAAGGTGGTCTTAAGTCTCAGAGATTGTGAGCTCAAGCCTCAACTGATGCAAAATACAAATTAGAATGGCACCTTTCTTTTCATCTTCCTAGCCTCCACTTGTTGCTCAGAATTGCCTAAAATTGCCCGGCCTCGGCCATTGCTGCGCAGCAGCTGTAATTTTTTTTTCTTCTTTTGTTTTATTGTATTGTATTGTATTGACTTTTCTTTAAGTCTTTGAAGCTGGTTCAATGTATTCAATTATGGCCTTAAATTTCTTCGATTTTGAATAATAATCGAAAAAAAAAAGTTTGAAATTCAAACACAGCTGTTTAATTTGCTAGAATAGCCCCAGAAGCAAGCCACGCCTGCATAGATCTGGTCAGCCTCATGCTCTAGTTTCAAAACTTGCCATGTCAAGCCTCTTTTTTTCAATATCGAAATTGCAAAGTATACAAATTCACAGAGGAAAAAGTAGACATTAGGAAAAAACATTAGAACACACAGATAGAGAAGAAGAACTACCGAGGTGGAACATAATTGGTGTCACAGCCATTGTAATATGGTCTCTTTTGGCATAACAAAATGCACCGGAAAGCTTACTGACAAAAGATGTTATTCTAACAGTGCTATGATGACATTTTAAGTGTATTGCAATGTATTTTATATAACAGTTTATCTATGTTTAAACTACAGTAATTTGTCCATTCTCCAAATCAGTATGAATTTTTTAACATATTCCTACTGACAAATTCACAGTTGGATAACTGTATGTCAGTGTATTTTATATTACATTTTATCTGTGATTAAACTGCAATAATTTGTAAATTCCCCCTGAAATATTATTCTTTTGAAACATATTTTTACTGTCAAATTGAGTTATATTTGGTTCAGAATTTTGCAACATATTGATGCGAATGTTAACACGACTATGATGCAATTTTAACTGAATTGCAATGTTTTTTGTATTACAGTTTATCTATGTTTAAACAACAGTGATTTGTAAGTGATTTTAACATATTCCTACTTTCAAATTAACAGTTTAATTTGGATTAGAGTTTTACAACATATCGATGTAAATTACACACAGCGTCATTGTTTCTGTATTTACAGTTTTTTTTTTTTAATATTTGAACTTTCAAAATCAAGTTTCTTTTTTTTTTTGTTAGGAAAATTCCATCCCTAAAATTTTTGTGCAACTGTGAGATCTTTGCCACTGATAAACTTACAAGGTCTTTCCAGATCACAGGAGATCTGCCAAGTTGCTGGATTGTCCCTTGCTATATCCCGCAAAGCAACTTGTCCATAATCTTCCTGGTCTGTAGTTTTTATTTTTTGTGATCAAATGTTTATCAAAATTTGAAGGGCATCAATACATTTAACAGCACATAAATAATATAGACATATTTCATGGTCTGTAGTTTATTGTCTTCGTAAATTATCATAACGTTTTGTGATAGTTAAATACGGAAGTACTCATTTTACTCTGATTAATGGTTTCAAGCTCTCAAGCCTTTTTCCCAGTCTCCAGGATTGGGACACTGTACCCGTTAAGCCGCCTCTTCAGTCATTTCCTTTGTTCAGTTTATTAGGAACACCTGAAAAGTCTTCAGCAGTCTTCAGGATTGTGACTATGCTCCTGCTAAACACTCTGAATCTGCCATCTGACAGTTCTGCTCTGGCGAGGGTGATCTCTAGCTCCCTGCTACCCCAGGACACCACTGGCCAGGCACACAAATGCCCATCACCCAAGCTCATTACCATCTAATCTGAACTCTCCCAATTCCACTCAGGGCTCCATCCCCATCTGTCATTACCATATTCCCATCAATAAAACCTGTTATTGGACTGTACTCTGCTTGTGTATCTGCTTCCTTGTCTAAATCATATTACATCACAAATGTATCACTTGGAGATAACTCTACTCAAAACTCGTAATAAAAATCGTAATATTGGGTTTGCCCAATAAAAATGAAGATGATGAAGTATAAAATATAGAAATCAAGCATAATCAAGTCAACCCATGTAGATGTGCAACAATTCTGAAGAAACTGAATGTTGACAGCAACTCAGAATTACAATAAGAGGGAATGACGGCTTGATTCAATTTCAGTCAGAGCAGAAAATATCAAGTGCTTTATTCGTTCTGACTATGGATGTCGTAACCCGGCTGGTGATCACTGATCATTTGGCTATTGTCTCACTCAAAGGGCTGATTTACATGTGACCCACTGCAAGCCCACTCTGGAAGTCAAAAAACAATCCTGGGAGATGTCTTGAATGTAATTAAAAGTCAAGCGCCCCCTAAATAAGAGTTCCTCTGCCCTCGAGGAGAGTCCATGGATGACAGATAAATTCGGAAATGTCAACGAATCCGTTATGTGCTGTATGCATCAAATCACTTGCACGAATGGACATAGATAATTTCTAATTCCTTTAATCACAGTGAGGTGCTAAAATTTGGGCACCCCTGGTTTAAATTTCTGTTACAATTAATCTGCAATTCATCAAAAGAAAACCTGAACACTAAATGCTACGAAGTTAAACATGACACATTTCATCACAGTATAACCCAAGAATAATTTTAATTTTTAACTTTTTACAGTTTCAAAATAATTAGACAAGGAAAAGAACCTTATGCGAAAGTTTAGGAACAAAAACTAGTACTGTGTCAGCTAGTAGTTTGTAACTCCTCCTCGGGCAGCTATAACAGCTTGCAAACGTTTCCTGTAGCCAGCTTCTTGTCTTTCAGTTCTTATTTTTGGAATTCTTCCCCATTCTTCCTGACTAAGCACCTCGAGCTCAGAGATGTTCTTCGGCCTTCTTGCACGCACGGCATGTTTGAGGTCTCTCCTCAGATGTTCAATAATATTCAAGTCTGGGGACTTTGGCCACTCCAAAACCTTCATCCGTCTTTTCTGGAGGTACTTCATGGTGGATTTTGAGGTAAGCTTCAGGGCACTGTCAAGCTGGAATACCCAACATCTCTTCAACTTCAATTTTGGGACTGAGCTTTGAACATTTGCTTCAAAAATATCTTGATGTTTTGTCGAATCCATTCTTCCTTCCACCTGCACAATATTGCCTGTGTCCCCAGCTGCTACACAACCCCAAAGCATAATGGATCCACCTCCATGCTTAACAGTTGGTAACGTGTTCTTCTCTACAAATGCTTTACCCTTTTTTCTCCAAACATACAGCGCCCTCCATAATTATTGGCCCCCGTGGTTAAGATGTGTTCTTTAGAAAAAAACTGAATTTATTTGAATCTAAGTAATATAGGACCACAATAAAAAAAGAGGAAAATCCAACTTTTAATTGCATTTATTCAGTGGGAAAAAATCCCACATTGAGAAATGATTCTTTTACATCAAATCACGTGTGCCACAATTATTAGCACCTCTGATGTTAATAATTTGTACAACCCCCTTTTGCCTACAAAACTGCACCTAATCTTCTCCTATAATGTTTCACAAGATGGTAGAATACAGAAAGAGGGATCTTCGACCATTCCTCTCTGCATAATCTCTCTGAATCATCCAGCGACCTCGGTCCTGTCCCCTGCACTCTCCTCTTCAGCTCACTCCACAGGTTTTCAATGGGGTTGAGGTCTAGGGACTGAGATGGCCATGGGAGGAGCTTGATTCTGTGTCTGGTGAACCATTTCTGGGTAGATTTGGCCTCATGTTTGGGGTCATTATCTTGCTGAAAGACCCAGTGACGACCCATCTTCAGCTTTTGGGCAGAAGCCACCAGATTTTCATTATAATGTCCTGGTTTTTCAAAGCATTCATGATGCCATGCACCCTCCAAGATTCCCAGGGCCTCTGGAAGAGAAAGGCCCACAACATCACCGATCCTCCCCCATACTTCACAGTGGGCATGAGGTGCTTTTCTGCATACTCATCTTTTGTGTTCCGCCAGACCCACTCAGGGCTCTAATTTTGTAGACCAGGCGCAACGCAGGCGCGGTGAATGGGGGGTGCGCCGCGCCAACGGGGTGTGTCCAGGCGTATGTTGCAATTTCGTGCCCGGCGTAGCCTGGCGCAAGTACTCCTCTGTCCCGATTTCCAGCACAAGTTGGCAAAGATGGCGTGTGATGGCACAGCCGAGTCAAATATTGCTCATTGGCAAGAGAAACAATTAATAGCGTGTTCCTATTATTACAGCCTGTTTCTGCTTAAAAGTTTGGGATTAACATGCATGGACAACAAAACAAGATATGTAACACATTTATTTTCAATATGTGATCTTCATTCAGTACGAGATCATAGCAATCAGGCAGTATTCCTTTCCCCCACTAAAAACGATAAATCCTAAGTGACAATAATAGTAGCCTAATATTAAGCCGCTTGCACACTGGATGCGAAACAAATTTTTTCGCTCGACAGATTGCGTTGAAAGCAGTGTTTTGTGTCCAAAAGTCTGACAGGGTTTTAATATATCTCTGCGTCCGAAAGTATAATATTGTTTTTAATTTCTTCAAATCTACTGACTCTTTTAGATATTAAACATGAATGTTTTGATAAGAGGGCTCAGTTCTTCAAGATGAGTACCGAGAATTTCAATCAATGTTTCTGTTTAAGCTCTGCTCAGTAAAGCGAGTCGACATTGGCGCGAGATAATGTACAATGCCTCCGTGTCTGACAAAAAAAAGAGGACGATTAGAACAGATTGATAACGAAATAAAGAATAAAAAGAAACATTTTAACAACAGGACATCCAACGAACACTGCGATTAATTTATTTGCGGGTTATCTTTTTTGGGATGTTCTGTTGGTTGGTGATGTATATGTATTTTTATTCTTTATTCCGTTATAAATCTGTTCTCATATGAATACTTGTATTTTTTGCTGGGTGCCGGACATGGAGTATTTTGCATTTCGTGTTGGACAGTCTTGATCGTGCATGCGACAATTTATTCACACTGGCAATGGTCATGGAATTGATTTGCTCTCTGATTGCAAGCACTATTTTATCTCTGCTGTGGAAATAAAGCGTGAATCTGTTCGATCCATCTGACTAATTTTCAAAGGAAAGACCGAATAAAGACTGCTGTCTATCTTCAAAGGAAGATAACAGACAAATAAAAAGACCAAGAAATGTCGATAGCTCTTTGCATTGACTTTGACTGTAATCAGTTGTGCGAAAAATTTGTTTCGCGTACAGTGTGCAAGCGGCTTCACCGAGCATGGAACACAAGCATTATATACGCACTGCCTGATGCCAAAGCAGTTTGCGGTTGGCTGAGAAAGATGTGAAGTCGTTAATTTGCATCATTGATTCAGTTGCGTTGATTAAGTCAGGTCGAGTTTCCATCAAGCGTGCCAACCGCCTTTGATCTGCCATCAGGACAATCAATATAGATACTTTAATTTATGTGCTGATTCAGATAGTTACATTAAACAGTGGTTGCTGTAATTATTTACTGTATTGAAATGTGCCTGTCATTCTGGAAACCTGCCTGTGAGGTTTCGGTGACCTGTGTGCACTGTGCGCCGGTCAAGTAAACCAGGTTGGAGCTGGCGAGCTGTCTGCGCCACTGCAACGAAGACTTTTTCAACGAAATTGTCACTGCTTCTTGATGAATAAGTGAGGCACGCCTCCCCCTACTACGCCGCCACACCCATCTCGGCGCACGTTCGTCTGCGCACGGTTTTGCACCTCACGAAATTACCACTGCGCGGGCTGCGCCGGACGAAATGACCACTGCGTGGGCTGCGCCACGCTACGCCACCTGCGCTGCTCCAGGAAATTAGAGCCCTTAGAGTGTTTGTTGCCAAAAAGCTCTCTCTTGGTCTCATCTGGCCAAAGCACACGGTCCCAGTTGAAGTCCCAGTACCGCTTCGCGAACTCCAGACGTTTGCGTTTATGTTTGTGAGTGAGAAAAGGTTTTTTCCGTGCATGCCTCCCAAGCAGCTTGTTAGCATGTAGATAGCGCCTGACGGTTGTTTTGGAGACTTTGTGACCCCAAGATGCTATTATTTGTTGCAGTTCTTTAGCAGTGAACTTTGGAGAACTTTTTATTTCTCTTTTCATCCTCCTCACTGTGCGTGATGGCAAAATAACCTTGCGTCCTTGTCCAGGCTTGTTTACCACTGTTCCAGTACTTTCAAACTTTTGATTTTATGAAAAATAATTATTTCTTAGTCAGGGATTTTTTTTCCGTTACAATTCACTCGACTTGAAAGTTACGTTTTTCTACAATTTTCAGTGTGAGAGTATGCTTCTGCAATAAAAATTGAATTTATTTTAAGGCTTTTAACACATCTTAACCAGGGGTGCCAATATTTATGGAGGGCGCTGTACCTTCTTTGGTTGTGGCCAGAAAGTTCAATTTTTGTTTCGTCAGTCCAAAGCACATTGTTCCGATAGGCTTGAGGTTTCTCAAGCTTTTCTTTTGCGTACTTCAGACTAGAGGTCTTTGGAAAAAACTGACAGCCCGAAAACCCGAGGTTCTGACCCGACCAGGCTCGGCTTTTGGGTCCATTCGCAAGAAGTGACTCCCGGGCCGGGTCGGAACCGGGAGAGTTTGTCTCGGGTCTTGGGTCTCTTATAGTGAAAGGCCAGGTTATGTAGTACCCGAGTGGACCCAGCGATTGGCGGTAACAGCTGTCAATCACCCCCGCCCTCCCCTTTTCCCCCTCTTCTGTCCAATGCGAGGCTGCCAGCTGCCTGTGTGACATCACATGATTTTAGCAAGGAAGTCAAAACAACTACACGATACAGTCAACAACAAGAAAATGAAGGCAGTGGATATTTTGCCATCTGACGGCTCTGTTTGCGTTTCGCGATTTAGCCAGCACTTCTGGTGGACCTGCGCTCTTGGCACTGGCCAACTTATCTTGTGGTGACAGCATCGAGGCATGGACGGCTATACAAATGCTGGGATATTTTACCTATCACAGCGTCCGGCATTATGTGCCTTACCCTATTCGGACGGGAATAGTCTGACGTGGTGACATGGGGTAGGCTAATGTAATTATTACCAGGAATTTTAGTCCCGTCCAAACGCGCCAAGGTAGTAATCATTACGAACATTCTTGGTAAAATTTACCGCTTTTTTCTAGTCGAATCTCAACGTCATTTTTTTTTTCTTTTAAATTTCCGCATGCCGTTGTCTCTTATTGAAGCACGTAGGCTATGGAAGATATTCCTTCAGTAGTTGAGATTGGAGACTAACTTGTCTCGTTCCCTTTTACTCAGAACCTCGGTCATCTTTCATGCAAGTAAACTTTCTGTTTGTGCATTCAGGAACCACACGCAAGAGAGGGAAATCCAAAAAAACGTATGCCTTTATTTGAGTCCGAGTCAAAGCCAAAAAACACAGGAATTGCCAAGCCACAATACGAAATCCAAAAACAGTGTCGATTAGACAGGCATGGGTCAGAACCAGTAAGGCAGATGAGCAGAGGTACAAAAACTATAGGCAAAAAGTAGTTGTCGATGGGTAAAGCCAATGGTCATACACAGGGCATCCAAACACAGAACTCGTGGTCATACAAAAATAGGTCAAAATCCAGAAAGACAAAAACAGTACAAAAAGGGCTATGGCAAGAATCAAAGTCGGACTATCCAGTAGAAGAGAATCAATATTCAATGGTATACGAGGCGCTCTGCTCAAAGAAGTAATGATTAACGGTCTGACAAGTGCAGTGAATGAAAAGACTGTTTAAATAGACAAGAGGAAGGTCACATTCTATGCAGGGAACAGGTTAATTGGATCAAACTAATTAAAGGAATGAACATTAGGAAGTACCTAATCACATGAAAAAGGCAAAAGCCAAAATGCGGACAGGGATCACAAGCAGAGGCGTACATTTGCTCTACGCAGACTACGCAGTTGCGTAGAGCCCCGAGGCAGAGGGGGGCCCCCTGCTGGGCTGCTTAATAATTACGTTTCAGTCTGCTGCTGGTTCGTTTTTTCCCCCACTGTCCTGACAACATGAAGCAGTATCAATTACTACTACTATTTCCGGTACATTTTCAAAATAAAACGTGTGGTGAATAATCGATAGTATAATAGAAATTTAAATAGGCTCTTGTTTTGAAACGCGCACCGGCACCTTTGAGAGGAAAGAGGAACGCCAGGCAGCGCGCGGGGGAAGTGAGCGAACGTCGCGTCGGCAAAAAGTCGCTCTCATCCATCGTCCTCCTCAGTTAGCTGGTGAGTGGTAAATAGTAATAATAAAAATACATTTAAATGCTGCTGCTGCTGTTGCTGGTTGGCAAAGTTGCACTGCACAGTTTGCACTGTTTAGTCCCCCCAGGAATCTGCAGAGAAAAAGTGTTGATTCCGCGGAGAACATTCCTGATTCTGCGGAGAGCAATTCTTGATTCCGCGGCTTGAAAGTTGATTTTCCGCGGGCATTAAAAAAAAACCTAAAATGACCAGTTATAAAGCAAATTTATGTAATAATGAAGCAAAAATTCTCTTCTGAAATTATTTGCAATACCAAAACACTGCGAAACATTGTGGTTATAAAATAAGCAGCATCAACATTCTTTTTGTCCCTCTTGAGCAGATTTATTTGCATAACTTATAAAGTGAAAAACATTTCACCAAACTATGGGTGAACGAGGCTTAGTAACTGAACAAGTGCCAAAGATCAAAGTAAAGATTTAAACAAAGTGTACACTCTTCACTGAATCCTCAGGATAATGTGAACGTTACTGCATACCATAGACTGTATAAAAAGATGGATGAAGCTACCGTGATGTCACCCAGTGGTTCGAAGATGAAGAAGTGAATCGAAGATCCGGAGAGGAACGTGGCTCTGGATCTGACCGTATCGGACGAGGACCAGAGGATAGCGACGCCCCAGAAGCATATTCTGGCTTTATACTTTATTCTAGTTTATATGGGACCATAATTCACGAAAATGAATGTCATGATATATCAAAGGAGATCTGAAACTTGCTATAGCTAACATAAAATGATGTGAAAAATCATTATTTAAATTAAAAATCAGGTCGGAAAGTAGGATCATTTTCTCATAGACTTCTATTGCATTGAACTTCTTTCTGCAACCACTGACGTCGCCATCTGCTGGCCATTAAATAGAATGCCATTCTACGGTACTTCCACATGGGCTTCTTTTTTCAAATCAGGGTGCTGCGTCCATCTTTTTATATAGTTTATGCTGCATACAGCAGAAAAAAATCAGTTTCCGTAACCGGCAGCACCAGCTGTGAGTCTTAGATCCCGTTTATCTGACCGCAAAATCTAGCGGCCGGGATGAAAAATACATGTAAAATATAAAATTCTGCACCTCGCCCTATATTCCGGGGACTGCTTTGATTTCCGCGGAGGGCTTTGAAATCTGCGGTAAATTCCGTGATCGCGGAATCGCGGATTCCTGGGGGGACTAACTGTTGCTATGTGGGCTGTGGCGTTGCATGGCTCTTTTTTGTCTTTTGTTGTGTTGTTTGTGCAAACATGTTTAGGGTCTTTATGGCAAAATGTAGGTGATATTTTATTTCATAATTTATCCCATCATGATAAATCAGTGATTTGTCATGATAGCACAAAATATGAAATAACATAATGACCTATTTGGTTTTCAAACAGTGGTCCAGGGTTTCCAGATGGACTGGTCCTCAGCTAATATGGAGAGTTGGTAACCAAATGAACCCTTACCCTAATTTAGCTCCTAGCATTAGCAATTTACATGTATATGCACATTCAATTTGCATTTATGCTCTCAGTATTTGAGTTATTATTATTTACAGATTATTGTTAAACTTTGTCAAATTCAAATGGTGATCTGTGGCTCAAATGAAAAAGGTTGAAAAGCTCTGACCTTGATAATGAGTTTGTAGATATGCATTTCTCATGAAAATGGCTGACATGAGAGACATCTTATCTGGCTAATAGGTCTTTCTTCCTCTCCACTTGAACACAATGAACAGTTCTCCTCCTTGTTACAAGTTACTGAAAGTATAGTTGCTAGTTCTGCTGTAGGTAGGTGTGTGTGTGCAAGTGTGTTGTCTGCGACTATTAGTGATATAAATAATACACAGGCTATTTCTGTTTAAACAAACTCTCATAACTAACTGAGCTGTTTTTGATTACAGTTGAGCCAAGTGAGCAGACAGGACAGGACGTGTATGATTAAATTTAAATTCAACTGCTCTTCTTCATTGTCTTGTCAAGTTCTTCTTAAATCATCGCTATTTCAGAATATGTATTGAGCTGGGGGATGGCATTTTTAATTAAGACACCTGACCCAACACAAAAAACACACAATTTGAAAGCATGAGAAAACAGCATAAAATACCATAAAAACATCATTTAATATCATTAAAAAATTATTCCACGCGGGGGGGGGGGGGGGGGGGGGGGGCTTCCTGGCCTTTGGGGGGGGGCCCCTGAATATAATGTCCGCCCCTGATCACAAGACAGCCTATAGATTAAAAAAAAAAAAACAGATCCGGTTAGGGATTTCTTTGTGGACAGAGTGAGTGGCAGAACAGTGATTACACAGGTGCAGAGAATCTGCAAGAAACACAGCAAAGTAAATTGAGTGGAGGCAAGAGGCGGAGACTAGAACAGGGCGAATGCTGAGAGATCGTTAGTCAATTAGTAGAGTGCAGCTATACGATCCCTAGTGCTAGTTAGTAAGTTAGTACTATGTACAATGTTACTTTTGGTTAGTAATTTAGCAAAAACAACAAACTGTTAGTATTGGTTCGTAATATAGAAAAAGCAAGATGAAGGAAGTAAACGAGAATGGAAAGAATGGTTGAAACCCAGAATCCATTAAATCACCAGAAAGTGTGGCACGCAGTACTGGGGCTGAGAGCAAACACATGACAGAAGACCAGACAGGGGGAGACAAAGTGCAATGCATGGTAAAAACAAACACATGGACTGGAATGTAACTGCTGGAATGGAATATGGCAAAATACAAAACATGGAGACACTAAACTAGACAATACATGAACAAATCTAAGTAACCAAATCACAATACATAATCCAAGGCATAGTCAGACATAGCAAAGATCCAAATACAAACTATGCCAACAGATCAGGGACATGGCAAAGCAGATCAGAATCATGACAGTCAGAGCAGAATCATAAGAGAATATGTTTGCTAGATTAGGCTATTTTTAGTTTTACGTTTGGCCGCGCTGCCCGTGAACAATTAACATGTCCCGCTCAATAGGCTACACTTAAATAGAATTTTTTCCACAATCACTGTAGGCTATTTAGTCGCTCAAAAGTAACCAAAATCAAGAGATACAAATTACTTATTAAATTAAATAACAAATTAATCTTAATCAATGATCAAATGAAAAATGCCACAAATTTGCGTTTGCCTGAACGTGTTTGCAAAGTCTTCGCTGAATGTATCTATTGTGTGCAATGTGAAAGTAATTTCTCTCACTTTCATGTTCGATATGCTTCACAAAATGTTAGCCTATGCAAAGTGGAAATGTTTTTAAATGCTTAAAAACCAGGATCTTAAATTGAATTTATTTTTAAGAAATCTTTTTAATGATATGGATAATGCTTTATGACCATAGGTACTGATGGAGCGTCAAACATCCCCATTAAACTGATTGAGGATACGGGTTCATCGGTGTCAATACCGCCAAATTATATTTACCTACCATTCCGTCAGCCCCACTGCAGCCACCGAAGGTTCAGCTGGTTTCTTATTCCAGGGCTCATTTGCCTGTACATGGATGCCTGGCAGTTCATGTCCAACATGACAAACGTACTGCAAACACATTAATTTATGTTGTTGAGAAGCGCACACCACTGGCAGGCATGGACCTTGTTTCAGGTTTAAATCTCCTGATATCTGGGACGGCTGTGATGCCCTCTTCCCCCTCCAATTCTGCCATGGTGAGACAGCTGAATAGAGCAGTGGATTGTAAGCCCATTGGATGTGCAAAAGGGTTTGTTCAGAGGGTGAAGGTGAGAGAAACAGTGCTGCCTGTGGAGCATAAATTACATAGGCTTCCCTCTCTGTCACAGATGCTGTCAACAAAGAACTGCTTTGCTTACAAGAGCCAGTAGGTCATTTAAAAAGTGGAAGCCTCTCCCTGGGTGTCACCTATTGTAGTAACTACAAAAAAAATGGTGACATTCGCATGCCTGTGAACCTGAGGGAACCGAATAAGGCAGTTATCATTGATAGCCAGCCAATTCCACTCATGGATGAGCTGTTTGCTGAGCTCCGGGGGGCAACAGTGTTCTCTGCAGTAGACTTAGCCAGTGCTTACCAACAAGGGCTCTAAATTCATTGACCAGGCGCAGGTGCGGTGCAGGCGAGGTGAATGGGGGGAGCGCCGCGCCAACGGGGGTATCCAGGCATATTTTGCAATTTTGTGGCCGGCACAGCCCGGTGCAAGTACTACTCTGTCCTTCCTCTGTCCCTCCTGCTAGCGCAAGTGGCAAAGAGGGAAGAGACAAGGCATGAGTGGGTTTAACACAGCCGAGTCATATCTTCATCAATCAAATGAGCTCCTCTTCTCGCCTATAAAATGTTGGATTAAAGAAGCCTCTGTCCTATAAATGTATGATGCGTTACTGTTGGATTTTACTCTGCTGATTCAGGCATGTTTTCTGCACCACTTACGTCTATATTTAGCATTACGAATATGAGTTAGCTGGCTAGCTTGGGCATTCGCGGATTATTACCAATAGCAAACTTGAATGGAATTTTAAAACGAAACTATGTCAGATCATTCAAACTTATGAAGTTGGAATGAAATATGATGGTTGCTCATTTATTTCTTCTGCCTGCATCATTGGGAAGAGAAACGATTGGTAGCGTGTTCCTATTATTACACCCTGTTCCTGCTTGAAATTTTGGGATAAACATGGATGGGGATCCACAGGTTCTATTTTTTGTAACTTTGTCTTTAAATTATAGTGAACAATGCACCATTACAATGTCATCACTTGCACTACTGTGATGTCATCAGGTTGCACTGGTGTTTGAACACCAAGGTGGCTGTCACGTGATCAATGTTCTTATAGTTATTAAAACTAAGTAACCATCAGAGGTAAGAGTGTCAACGTTTACAATTTTTTCTACACGTGTACATGGGCCTTCAAACCAACGTGTACCCGGTTACACGTTGGAGATTTATGAGCTTTTTCTATCGCAGTTGCGCTATATAAAACCACAGAAAGTAAAATGAGTTGAAAATAACATCCTCTATCATTTTGACAGATAAGAAAACGTACAAGTGAAAGCTGAAAAAGGTTTAACCTTCTTTTGTAATCATTGTTTTAACTATTGCTCACTTTTGTACATTTTTTTAAACTTAAAGTGCAAACTGCATCCCTCTCTCGCAGCGAGTGCTGCGTCTGAATTTTATTATACCTCTCACAGTAAAAGTAATGTGGAATTGGCGAGAGAGAGCAACTCAAAAAGAAGCCAAAGTAGGCTGAAGTGAGAGGAAAAAACTTCACTTTTATATCCACAAAGTTAAAAAAGTAGAGGGGACTCTCACAATTATTCACTAAAATTGGCGAAAAAAAAATGTTTTCTTCCTCCTCTTTAGATGCGAGGATGTGATCAGGTCGTGAAAAGCCGACAGAACACCAACCAACAATATAACGTACAACAACACGCAACAATACAGGCTAAAATAACAAGCCATTAACAGTTTTTGTTTTCAGCTGCATGACATTTGCACATGGAGAAGATGATGAGTGCAGCGCTCTTCTTGAGTTCTCTGCAGCCTATTCTGGAAGTGGCGCGATACTGGCTGTGGCTGCAGGGTTTTTTTTTTATATCAAGGTTACATTGCACCCCATGTATCTGTATGTGGATAAATGCAATAGTGGGAACATTTAACTGTTTTGTTAGTTATCTGAAGCTGTCAGGCAACATGATCACCCCTAAAAATAGGCGACTATATGTATTGGTGAAATATGAACGAGGAGGGGGAGAGGAGGAAAAAAATTACGTGTACACGGTTATTGATTTTTCTAAACGGTTATGATTTGTTATCCATGTAGCCGCTTCCACGTGTAGATGTTGACACCCCTAATCAAAGGGAATACGCTGCGCTGACATTCTGTGCTCAGTGGAACACAAAATCGCCTGCAAGACGGAGCAAAATAGCGTCGCTCACATTATGCTGCAGATTACACGTTACATTCTCTTGCGGCCTGGCATCTGTTTTTTGGGATTCAAGATTCCTGTGGATGAATTAGCTTGGGTTCAGAAGGGGAATCCTCTCCTGGGGATTCCCCCTTTTGAATAGCACTGATTGGCTGGACACAGTCGCCAGCAAGACGGAGCCAAATAGCGGCGCTCACGCTATGCTGCAGATACATGCCCGACAGAATCTAGATTGGCCGGACACGCACACACACAGAGGCCACTCGGCTATTATAATATAGATGTATGCACTAACTGATGCAGAGGCAGTTTGTGGTTGGCAAAGAAAGATGCGAAGTAGTTCGCAGATTCAGCTGCGTTTATTAAGCCATGACAAGTTTCCATTATGCGTGCCACACACCTTTGATCTGACATCAGGACAATTGATAAAGATACTATATGTCCTGATTCGGATAGTTACATTAAATAGTGGTTGCTGTAATTATTTATTGCATTGGAATGTACCTGACATTCTGGAAACCTGCCTGTGAGATTTCGGTGACGTGTGCGCACTGTGGACTGGTTAGCCAAATTACCACAGGGCAGAAATTAAACCAGGTTGGAGCTGTAATTGTTTGGTTGCAATGAAAACCTGCACCCACACCAGCCCTTTCTGGGAAAGATTGGGGACCCCTGGTTTACAGGTACACTAATGATTTAAAACTCCTGACTAGCGCCCACCCACCAGGAAGTAAACACTTGTCAATGACAACTACCCAGACTCTGTGTACAAAGCAAAGCGAAGCAGCAGAGTCTGGTTTTACCAGGCTAGGAGGTGCCCTTTTGAAAATTCTTTTTATTTTTTTTTTTTAATGGTGTGGCCCATGTTGACATGATCAGTAATAAACTCTCGACGATTAAAAACGTGTGGTAATAATCCCCCCCGCGCACACACCTCTGTTCCTTTGTCAACATGAATGCGCAGCGCGGACACAAACAAGGCGTGTTGCAGCAGTTTTTTTTTTTTTTTAAATCTCACACAGCTAAAATAAGGCAGCCGGCGGTTCCATATGCTGCACAAATTGCCCTAATTTTTCATTGAGCACCTGCCCCCCAAAATGTTTGTGCACACCACTCTCTCATTGTGGTATTTTTAAGGAGATCTATACGCCTAATGATAAAATAAAAATAAAGAAATTTATTTTCAGATCGTCCTGGATTTCAAGCGTCTAAAACAGGGGTTCCCAAACTTTTCCAAATCAGGGCCCACTTGAAAATATAAAAAATGTCCGAGGCCCACCTTTGTCCTATAAACAGTACATAGACCAAATTATGCATTCTCAGAACACTTGACAGCAACAATAATTTTTGTTGTTGTTAAGAAAATAAAATAATGTAATGTGAATATAGGCCACTGGATGGCAGTATTTACCTTTTTTTTATTCAGCTCAGACTGGAGCTATGTTTAGACATGTCCTGGACATGTCTGGGGCAAGTCCCCGAAAATTAAAAAAAGAGGTCTAAATGTGGGTGGGGTCTGCAAAAGAGTATATAAGGAAAATAATTGAGACAGTAAGGTAGTAGGAGAAATTGCAAGGAGAAGGATACATGTGACCAGACCTGTCATTCCTGTTCAAGACCTTTGAAGTTTCTTTTGTGGATTTTTGCCTGTGTTTGAGCATTTTTTTTCTCACCCAGCACATCACCAGGAAACCCACAAGGACTGTAAATATTTCAGTTTTTTTTTTCTAATCAATCTTGGTCTTAGTTGTTGGTTAGTGTTAGTCTTTGTTTGTTAATTAAACGTGTTTAAGTTTTAAAATTGTGTCTGTCATCCCTTGCTGTTGCTGTTGTGTTGTAAATGTAATAACAAATTGGGGCCATAACAATAAATAAAAAACAACAACAATAATTGTTGTTGTTGTTAATTATTTATCATCATCATTATTATTATTATTATTATAAAGATTCAGGATTGAAATGAAAGCAGGGGGATAAAGGAAGCCCAAAATTTTAATCTGTGGTGTACATACAAGACAGAATTAATTATGGAACACAGTACGTGCTCCTCCGATTATGACCCCCGGTCATGATGACCAGAAAGCTACGGTCCGATCATAAACTATATAAGGTTCCTAAAATATTGTGAGGTCAATAACACTCAATAGGTTATTACTTCTAAATATTTTTTTAAATTGTGCAATAAATATTTTACAATAAAAATCATAAAAAATCACATTTGCAAAAATGAATAATATTTTTAATGACCTCTCACAGCCCACCTGCAGTACCACCACAGCCCACCAGGGGGCTGCGGCCCACACTTTGGGAATCACTGGTCTAAAATATACACAAGGTGGAAACGGATAAAACGTGAATGTGAGCTATTAATGATCAAAATCAGACAAAATGGCCAAATACACGTTCTTGCAAATTTATGCCCATTTAACTTTCAGAATGCGGCAATCAAAACATGCTGTCTTAATAAACAGCTCTACTCATTCAACAAAGTAAAAAAGCAAACCTGTTTGATTGCTAATTGAGCAAAGTAAACAGGGACAAGATTAGAGTAACCTAACTGCTTAAAAGGAGACAATTCTGTAGTCCTTTACTTTATTGTTTCAGCCACATGCTGCACGGAACCAAGTTTTTTTTCCGGAAGCATTTCTCATTCAATTCCCAAGGCTCCTTCCCCCACTGACCCTACTATGCTGTGATCCATTCTGGGACTGACTGCATCGTACGCACATTTTGTTCCAAATTGCTCCACAGAGGTGGAGCCGATGAGAGCATGCTTTAGGTCAGAGGGTGAATTTAAATGGACTGACGGGGCACAAACGCCTTATCGTGAATAGTTCAGCCGTGGCTATCTTTGACCCTGCCCTACCTACTATAGTGATGTGTGATGCCTCTGATTATGGAATAGGGTCTGCAATGACACAAATTGACCTGATGGTTCTGAACGTACAGTCACATCAGCATCGCGCACACTCTCTGTGGCAGAAAGAAAGTATGCTGTTGTGGAAAAAAGAAGCCATTGCCTGCGTGTGGGCTGTTGAACGGTGGCACACTTTCTTGTGGGGTCGTCGTTTCACAGTACACACCGACCACCAGGCTCTGACTACACTCCTGGCAACGAAACGAATGGGGCACGCTGGGATGCGCATTGCAATGTGGTCTGTGCGCCTGCTTTGTTTTAATTATGATCTTCAGTACAAACCAGAGAAAGAAACAACAGACTGTCTCTCACGCCTGCCCCTACGATCCACTGATGTGTCAGAGGCCTTAACCGAACCTGAATAAGTCACTCTACTCACCACTTAGCAGTGTGCAATGTCAATGGATGAGTTTTCTGAGGCGTGTGCTACCTGCCCTGAACTCTGTGCCTTGCGCAGGCAGCTGGAAGCTGGCTCGCCCACGAACAAGAAAAATGTACTACCTGAGCTGGCCTCATACTTTTCTGTTAGGGATGAATTTGCTCTGCAGGTTTACAGCGGGTCACAACGTTTCCTCATGTACATATCACTGCGTGCTACAGTGATATCACTGGCACATGAAGGCCACCAAGGCATTGTGCGGACTAAGCAGCGCCTTCATGATCTCTACTGGTAGCCGGAAATGAACACTCTCGTTCAGTCAAAAATTTCTGCTTGCCAGCTCTGCCAGTCATGACAAAAGTGCAAAGACTCATTCTGCTCCTCTCCAGCTGGTACGTCAACCATCTGCACCATGGGAGAAATTGGGGCCGGACATTGTGGGGCCATTCGAGTCTGGAACATGAGACTGCAGGTATGCTCTCACCCTTGCTATCCCCCATCAACACGAAGAGGGAGAGGGACATAGGTTTGACCTCCGTCCGTCCGTCCATGCCTACGTGTGTGTCCGTCCGTCCGTCCGAGAGAAAGGGGATAACTTTTCTCAGAAACTGTTACATATAGGATAACCAGATTTAGTGTGTAGCTTCAGACGATAAAGGCCTTGATGGAGTTTGAAAATAAGAAGCACACGATTGGCGGGGGATGTTGTAGACCATGTTGACTTGTTGATTATTACAGCAAGTGGCCTGAAGTGGCTTTCACCAGTAATGTTACAGCAGAAACGGTCATCACTTTCTTATCTAGTGTGTTTAGCTGGTTCGGAAATCCTTTGGAGTTAGTGACTGACAATGGTGTACAATTCACTACCTCCGTTTTCAATGACTTTATCAAAGGCAGATACATTAAGCACATCTTGTCTCCCTTTACTTTCCCCAAGCTAAAAGTGCAGTGGAACAGATGAATCGCGTTTTCAAGGACTGTGTGCAGTCATCTATCCTGGAAGGTAAACCATAGAAACCATATGTCACTGACTTTTTGCTTCAGTATCGCTCTACACCACTGGCGTTACGCCGAGCGAACTTTTTTTCAGTCGTCAGTTGAAGAACTGCACGTGCTGCCTGCCTGAGTATCGACGTGGACCGACGACTCTGTATGTAACCAGGAAACTTGTGCTTGAAAGAAAGGGACTGGATGCTTACATCTTGGATGACAGGAAAATGTGGAATACCTCCCATCTTTCCCTCTCCACGGGGCAAAATCAAGCTGCAGCGGGTGCCCCTGGTCCATCAGATGAAGCTGCCTCAGTGGGCCAAGGAATAGTCAGAGACAGGCAGCCGCCAGTGTGGCTTAAGGACTTTGTCTTGTAATATAGTCAGGCATATGACTGCTTTTGTAATTGTTCATGACTGCTACTGGTTGGGTTTGTTTGATTTATTATGTCATGTAACAGTATCAAGTAATAGAATGCACCACGATACTGAGGTTATTGTACTCAGTGTACTGTGAAATGCCATGAATAGAGTTATTTTTACAGGGATTGAAAATAAATATTTTCTTGATATTAGTCATTCAGAAATGTTGTTTAAACTACCCAGGTGTCCTTATTTTCACCAAAAAGGGAAAATGTTATATACTCACTTGTTCAAGTGATATTTGCCCGCCTGTAGAGGTCCCTAAAAGGATACTGTATGACGGATATGCGGAATGTATGGAGACGAAGAAGAAGTACCCTTTGTCAGTAAAAGTTCTACTGAATTTTAAGATCCGACTTCGTATTTAATTTTCCCCTTGAATACACAACACATACCTCAAAGTCCACCATGAAGTACCTCCAGGAAAGACGGATGAAGGTTTTGGAATGGCCATCACAGTCCCCAGACTTGAGTATTTTTGAAAATCTGTGGACTGACCTCAAACATGCCTTGCATGCAAGAAGGCCAGAGAATATTTCTGAGCTAGAGGTGTTCTGTCAGGAAGAAGGGGGCAAAATTCCAAAGACAAGAATTGAAAGACTCTTGGCTGGCTACAGAAAGCGTTAGCAACCTGTTATAGCTGCCCGAGGAGGAGTTATAAAGTACTTGCCGAACAGGTTTCTCAAACTTTTGCACAAGGCCTTTTTCCTTGTTTTATTATTTTGAAACTGTAAAAAGTTATTAATAAAAATCATTCTTGCTTTAAAATGTGATGAAATGTGTCATGTTTAACTTTGTAATACTCAGGTTTGCTTTCAATCAATTGGAGATTAATTGTAACAGACATTTAGACCAGGGGTGCCCAAATTTTTACACTCCTCTGCATAGGTGCCAGAGGTAAAGAGATAAAAATAGTCTAATTGGTCGTGTTGCTCCGAAGAGCTGGCGACATCAAAAAAAAAAAAAACTTATTTAACATCAGATTTTTTAGAGTAGGCCAAGGCTATGAGATGCGCATTGATTTCCTTCATCAGCCATCATAATATTTCTGCGCTGATAAGCTAGATGGTCCCTCTCCTCTTTAGACCACACAACAAGGTGTCCTTGGTTCCCTAAAGGAATTTCATATTCTGATTCATCTCTTCCATTCTGCCTCAGTCTATTTTAAATGAACTTTGGCCCAGAGAGGACGGCAGCATTCACATATGGCTTCCTCTTTGCATACAGCTTTAGCTTACATTTGTAGATTCCACGGCAAACTGTGTTCACAGACAATGATTTCTGGAAGTGTTCCTGAGCCCTTGTTGTGAATTCCAGCGCCAAATCATGTCTCTTTAGCGCAGCGCTGCCTGAGGGCCCAAAGATCACAAGCATATAATGTTGACCTTCGTCCTTGCCCCTTATGCACAGAGATTTCTCCAGATTCTCTGAATCTTTTGATGGTATTATGTACTGAAGATATTGGCACGTTCAAAGTCTTCACAATTTTACATTAAAGAACATTTTTAGATGCACTTTTTAGCTCACTTGGTCCAACGGACCAAAGAAAGCTTTTGCAATCATGCGGCGGGGTCGATGTCCGGCGTCTGCATTAACTTTGATCTTCTTGTCCCAAACCAAAGAAGGGATCAATGTGAAATTTGGTGGAGATTTACATACAGATGTACTGATTATAATTTGTTTGATTGGTTCAAATCGTCCGTGGGTGGCGCTATCGAGATGTATAACGTGTTTCAGGCTAAATATTCTGAAGCATAAGTTGTAGAAACACATTTTTTTGTAAGATTAATTTGCACAAAATTTGGTATTCTGCATCTTGAGACCAAAATCTAGAATCCCAGCAAATAGATTTTTGCTTAGTGAAAGGATGTAGCCACAGTTCATCTGACAGTGATTTTCAAGATTATCTACACTATGAGCCAAATAAAACAGCTCGTCTAGTGGCTCCCCATGCTGTTAGAGCCCACAAAATGCTGCACTGTGAAATCATCATCATATTTCTAACACAAATCAACTTGTGACTCATGAAGTTCAACATGATTTTCAAGTGGAATTTAGCGTGAGTTTATCAATGTAGCTGTACATCAAGCATCACCAGAAACCTCTTCAAACCAAAATCATGCTTCTTCTATAATATTGAATAACCATTTCGGGTATGTCACCCATTGATAGAATTGTGTGAGTGCGTGCATAAATACAGCAGCTCCAGGTCCACTGGCGTCTACATCTACGCAAACGTGTTAATGGTTAAAAGAAATGGTGGCAGCAGAAACACATTAATCACTACAATAATGACTCAATCATCAAGTATGTGCTTATATAAATTCAAACAACTTTTTAATTTTATTTTAGCCAGGCAGTGTGTGTCTATGAATGTTTAATGTTGTTTTCTTTTTACAATGCCATCTTAGGGTTCAGGGCAGTTTCACATGCAGGAAAAGTTCTCCCAAACAGCGAAGTTAGCAAAATTTTCTTTGGCTTGTGTAGTGGAAAAAGCTTTCTTTTTTTTTAATAATGTAGGAGTTTCATCTATTTTGATTTGTGCTATTTCCATGTGAAATTACCTGTTAAACTGAGCCCAGATATCAATTGTGTTTAATGTTTATCTGTCGAACCCATATGAAAAAGATTTATATAAAACTTGTAATGTTTATATGTGTTTTATGAAAAACATATATGCATCTTATAGGAGATACAATATTCATATAAAATCAGACTTACAGAATTTTTACACCATAGAAGAATCATAGATGGCATTAAACCCTCATGTAATATCATTATAAGACTTTTGTACTACATGACATATAACGCCAAACCTTGTATGAGAGATATAGGCAGACAAAGAATACATATAAAATCCTAAGCAAAGACATGATGAAAGTTCGTCAACAAGTTAAGGGTTGTTTTTTTCATGATGATACGCCAGGCCAAGGTAATTTCCAAGCTGTGGTCAGTGATGGCATAGCGCGTTTTCTGTGGAAAAAGAACTATATATTAATATACTGTATATAGCCTATATATGTATATATATATACATTTTTATTTATTTAACCTTAATTTTACCAGAAAAGTTCCATAATTTCTATCCACTAAAATGGCATGCTAAAATTGGACAGTGACACCTCTGATTATTATGCATGTATGAACTCATGCATTATCACCACCTGGCCTATGACACTCACACAGAGGGCTTTTAAAACCCCTGACCTAAGTAATTTTGTTTCCTAGATAAGAAGATATTCATGACCAGAATTTGTTGGTTTCTATATTTCAGAAGTAAACACTCATTGGGAGAATTATAAATGTTTGCATACTTTATGCTTTACACTTTGAAGGAACACGCCACCGTTTTTCAGTACTGATATATGTTCGTCCCTGCTTTTAGACAAGTTAATGCTGACCTGTCTCGTCAACCTCCATCTAATCTATCTCGCTAATGAAGGGTGCAAGCATGTTAGCATGTAGCTTAACACAATGCTTTCATTAGGATCCAAGCATGTCTGAAGTTGGAGGCAACCAAGCTCTTCCAACACTATAAATATGGTTACCCGAGTTGTTACAAGACCCAGGAACTCTACTTGTGAGTACTTCGATATTAGAGCAGTGGGGAGACATTAAGAGAGAGGGAGACCAATCACTGAGGAAATCCTCCCATAGAAACACATTGCGGCCATTCTGAACGCAAGTTCTGACTTGTTTTGAAAGTAGTCAATCGCATCGTTGGACGTGGAATTTATTACTGGCGGTTAGCCTTTTGTTTACTATCTCCATCACCAGTGGTAGCCATGCCACGAATGTCCAATGAGCTCATTCACATTTGAATGAAGTATGTACAACCCACCAGTCTGGACTTTTGGATATCTCCCCATCCATTTTGATAGGGCCTGGACTTGTTGTAGCTGCCTGCAGGCGTCACCAATATGGCGGCTGAGTGGAGGAACTTGCCCAAAAGGACTTTGGTAATATCACCAAAGAGTTGTTTGGGAGTTATGGTATCAATGCTGTTGAAGTACTCCCAAGCAGCCTATACTTCCGCCATACATTATAGTTGTCCTTTGTATCTGCTTCTTAAAATACCCACGGATGCTCACATAACTGTATTTAAATTGGGGAAACATGGAAGTTGTTGGTTGCCTCTCACTTCACCAATGTTTGGATCCTAATTAAATGCCAACACGTCTACACCAGTGTGACAGAGCACGAATGAAGGCAAGACATACGCCTCAACTTGTCTAATATCAAGGAAGAACATTTCAATATTGAAAAACTGTGGCGTATTCCTTTAAAGTGGTGTCAGTCAAGAAATGAATTGAAATCAGGCATTTCTTAGGGATTTAATTTTCATAAATGACCAGTAACACATACAAAATTTAGGTTGCAACATCATGAGCAGACAAAAAAACATTCAATTCAATGCATGCATGCAACTGAACATGCAAAAAACATGTATGGACTTTGACATATTCATATGAGAATAGACATTGAAATATGCAAGAAATCTATACATGTTTGTACACATAACATACAGAAAACATGTATGGGCTACCACATATGCATATATTAATATTCATAGAAATATGGAAGTAATCTATAAATGTTTGCACACATAAAATACAAAAAACATGTATGTCCTTGTAGGTGTTCATATATGCTAAGTAATGGAAATATGTAAGAAATCTATGAAATTTTGTACACATAACATACAGAAAACATGTATGGGCTTGCACATATTCATATATGAATATTAATAGAAATATGTAAGAAATCTATAAATGTTTTACACATTTCATACAAAAAGCATGTATGGGCTTTGACATATTCATATATGAAAATTGATGTTAACATACAAAAAACTACATTGTTGTCCATACCTCATATAAAACATTACACTTAACATTACATGTTTCATAAGCTGACCATATATGTTGGCTTATATGTAATTTATAAAAATCCTTTATGATCTGTATTCCATTGTGAAATATTCCCTTGTGTATTCCATCTGTATTCCTTTATGATCTGTATTCCAATGGCCATATATGCCATTTCATTACAGTTTTATACTTATCTTTGTAAGTTTAATGAATCTTTTTCATATGGGAATGCTGAGTGTGATCACTGGCTGAATGTTCAAACTCCCGACTAAGGGAGGATAGATCTCCAGATACAAAATTAATACTGATCAAAAATATTATTGTGGCCATTATTTAATTACAGTTTTTTATGAATCTTTTTCATATGGGAATGCTGAGTGTGATCACTGGCTGAATGTTCAAACTCCCGACTAAGGGAGGATAGATCTCCAGATACAAAATTAATACTGATCAAAAATATTATTGTGGCCATTATTTAATTACAGTTCATGCTGTGTCAAAAATTTCCAAAACTTCTGGACCAGGGTTATCCTGTATGCTGTAATTGCAGATCATTGGGGGATGTGTGAAAGATACTGCGCAGAATACCTGACTCTGTTCCTACCGGGATAGTGTTCCTACTGCGGCCGTTTCCACGGAGACAAAAAATGATTGCATGAAATTATTGGGAAAATATTACTGGATGTATTTTGGAAAGATACTGTCTCTGCGAAAATGCTGATATTGAGTATGCACATTACTAGAAATTTTGGTAAGATACTGTCACTGTGACAATGCAAATATTGAGTATGCCAAATTCTGATGTCTCTAAATGGGCAGTAAGGTCAAAGTCTGGGCTGATGGCTGGAAGAGAGGGGTAGGCTGGAAATGATAAGAGACGTGCATTTATTTTTTTTCTTCATGAAAGATATTATTAATTTGACCTAATTATATGCACAAGTCTTATTTTTTTCTAGACTAAAGTTACAAAGCTCTGGGCAATCCCTGGGGCATAAAAAATCCCCACATGTTCCAGTAATATTGCGAAAGCTGACATATAAACATAATATTATGAAAATCCAGTAGGGCAATGCAAAGTGTGCACCAGAATTGTAGCCTAAATGCTTTGAAAGCCATCATAAGAGGTTTAAATCTCACTCGACAGGCTGCCCCTGTGCTTGTTTATCGGGTTAAAAAAATACTGCATTCATATGACATGGTCAGGGAAAAAAAATTTGCCTTGGAGCCTTAGCCAGGCCAGAGGCGATACAGTCAGGGCTAGTTATCTAATAAAGTTTAAAATATGCAGCCTTTTCACCTTTGAGCCTTTCCAGACCGGTCAGAGCCCTTGGGCCCTGCAAATATGAACATTTGGATACACGCATTAAAGGAGATAGAAATAAATCTGACTGCATTCCCATCCAAGTGAAGAAATAATTTGCTGAATAGTGTCCAAGCAGCTCTGGAAAGTGGGCGGCACTAGCTCTCTTTCCTTGTCAGATACTGAGATGTAGCAGTAAGCAGTGGCGGCCTGTGACAAAAATTACCGAGGAGGCCAGAATGAATATCAAATTTAATTCAGTATTTACGTGTTATTTTCCTGCAAACTAATTAGCCTACTGTTACAGTACCTTTATTCTACTGACTTCTCATTCATTTTAGTGAAAAAAGAGGTTAAAAAAAGAGGACCGCGTGTGTGAGAGAGAGTGAAAGCGCGAGGGAGAGCTGCGGATGCGCGCTTCGGCTGTGCGCGTGCTCATGGCTCTGGCACACAGTAGTATGTGATCAGTTAGAGGAAGCCCATGCAAAACTGGTAAACGTCTCGTAGCTTTATTACAGCAGAAAGCTAAACACATGGCGATCAGGCGGCAATTATGACAAGATCTAGATATAACAAAAACATTTTAGCCATTGCTTTCACAGACAGTATTAATGAAGTTCCGTTTTGTGGACAATGCTTATCTCTGACTCATATTTAATTAATTGGCAACAAAAGCATTTGCAAGACAGCCGTGGAGTATTGTACTGAAACACAGGTAAACCCCTTCCACCAACATTGTAAGTAATAATGTCATATGTGACAGCCTCGCAACTGAAATTAAAAAATCACAAGGATGCCCAATATTCATACATCCAAAAACACACTCAACATGAATGCATTACCCGTGCGCAACGTCTGAATTACATAAACTAAATATAAAACACATGGTTACAAAGGTTTTTATAAAAACTGATATCAAACGTGCTGCAGCGCTATCAACTGTAAACCTTACAGCTGTCAGCTGATAGTGCAGCTGATGTCAGCGGACCTAAATGCAGTTTCAGTAAGGACTGAGAGTATAAAAAAACAGTGTAGCTTAGCCATCATGCTCTGAAATCCACTAGACACGACAAGAATAATAAAGAATAAAACACCACATTTTATGCATCACATAAGAAAAATGTGACAACAACCCGGTGATCAAAAAGGCCACGGCGGGCCATAGGAGACATGGCCAGCAGAAAAGCCGGTTAAGCTCGGCACTTCCTGTTAGCCACTCGTTTCTGGCATAGTTAGCTTCACAAAAAGAGCAAACTTTCCCATCATCTCTCCCTTTTGTTAAATTGAGCTTTGGAGTCAGCCTACCGTCTTGCTTGACTTTTAGTTAAACCTCAAAAGTATCTTTTGTGAAGTCATTTTTTACAAGAAACTCAGGGTCTCTGTCACCATCCATTCTCTGACTTAATGCCTATACTCTCTGTGTGGGCTGGCTGGTGCCTGGCGGGACAGTTGAGTCAGTGTGTGGATTTTCCGTAACAGTTCGTGATTGGTTGGAAGCCGGATTTGATCTGGCCTCCCTCATTTTTTTTTTTAATGATGCATCGACCATTAAGCGATGAGCCTTGCTTCAATCTGATTGGCTAATACAGCTGTTTTTTTCCCCAAGAGAGGCAAAGTGAAGCTGGCCTCCGAACTGACAGACAGGGCGGAGGGCATGAGACTCAAAGTGTAATACACATGAGAGCCTGACAGGAGGGGCGCTGTTTTGCTCCTCACGCTCAGCCGAAGCAGAAGTGCGCTGATGTAGTGTTTTGACAAGGAAATGACAACAATATAAAATACATTGTGGTGAAGCTTATTTATATTTTTTCTTTCTTGCAATAATTTTTGGGGAAGCCAGGCTTCCCTTGGCCTCCGCGAAAAACCGCCATTGGCAGTAAGAGTCCTTTGATGCCAACAGAATTGTTTATGATTATCTAACACTGAAGACATTTCGCTTCGTGTTGTTTCGCTGAATCCTAATTGGTTTCCGCAAGGTTGCTCATTTGGGCCAGCGAGGAATCCCAGATGTACCATTTTCTGTATATTTTATCCTGTTCCCACCTTTTCAGTCTGTTGTTTTTGTTTGCACGTTGATGTTAAACTACAAGGCCCGAGGTTTGCACATTTTTAAAATGTGCAAAAAGAAGCACAACAAAAGACAAGCGGTGCAGAGATGAGGGAGAGGGCCGAACCGTGTTCTTTCAACACCTCCGGGAGCACAGTCAGCCACCAATCAAGGACACACACCTGCATCACACCTCCAGCCTACCCACCAGCAGTCTTTGGCTCATCTGCTGCCACTGACATCAATTAGAGAAGACAGTCACACAGGGTTTGGGATCTGATTCAGTGTTTTGCTTTGAATAGTAAATTCAGCCTCTGGACAGACACAACATGCCGTTCCCCTTACTTTTCTCCCTTTCTCAATGCCTGGCTGACCTCTAGTTTCTCTTGTCCTCATCGTTTCCCTGAAGAGCAATCATCTGCAATTCGTTAAGAATAAGATCAGTGTTTTGGGGCCATTAATGCAGCGAAACTTGTTGCAAATCTGTGTTCATAATTGTGTAACTCCATCTCAATCCAAGTACGCATAATCAGATTTCTAAATGTGTTTAATAATCTGTAAATGCAAACTGAGTTTTGTGAATGCCTAAAGGAATCTGCTAGTGTGTATTCAGAATTTGTATATCTGAACTCAGATCTGGAAATGTGTAATAAAATCTCTGAATGTTTTCAAATTAGTGAGTATGTTGAGATTTCATAATATGCGGACTATCTGTAAATATGACAGCCTGCACAGATCTATTACTGCGCAGATACATATTTTTGCACGTGACACACACTTTTACCATTCATTTTCATCATTCTGGTAGAAAATAGTGTCATAATGGCAAGGTGTTTTCTTGAGACAAGTTGTTCTCCTCTGGACACCAAAAGTAAACTAAGTTCAGGGAACATGTTACTGTTTGTTACTGGTTATTTAAGCAATAGCCTGGGGGAAAAACAACGGGATGTGTTATGAGAGCACAAAGACTGTTTTGCCATTCACTGGATGGAGAATTAACCGCTGAATTAGCATACCTTTAGGCGATTTATGGCCTTATGCTTGCCCCCAAAAGTGTGCTCACAAAGAATATTTTAATGATGTCTAAAATGGACACTATTCCCAATTCATGTAGGTTGGTTGAAGATGACCCTTGGGTGGGGTGGCTTGATAAATGCAATCACACCACCCTGCATCATTTTTGCTGAAAAAAATCCAATACTCGCTTTTCACTCAATTTCGCAGAGCTGGTTCCAAAAATACTGTCTGTTTTGCTCCAGCACGTAACATTTTTCTCACAATGCATGATGTGGATTTCATAGCATGGTCACTTTTGACATTTCCTTGTAAGGCTCAGAAGTCTTGCATCATTCCTTAATCACCGAATTGCCACAATGACATGATTTCTATCTTCCTCTGAGCCAGGAGAGAGATATTTGTTCAATTTCTGGCTGCTTTTCAAATTTATAAGTGATTCTAAAGATATTATTTTATGCCTAATCCTGATTTCAGTCATTGTAATATGGCCTCTGACAAAGGAAAACAAACTGTGGGTGTTTCACTACACCCAGACATCAACTGTTGCTGTTTTGATCAGCGCATAAAAGCTGTTATGTACAGTATGATATACAGTGATAAGGTACATCTTCACTCTTATTTAGTGAAAAAATTGTACGTGATAGGAAATTTTTACTTGCATTTTTTCAACTCAGCCTCCTCAATTTAGGTAGTATAAGGCCTTTTTGGGAAATCAGCTGAAAAGTCTCTTACGTTTGGTGTAATTGCACAGTCAAAATAGAACTGAATTGCTCTGTATTCAGCTGTCTTGCATAGCCTGGTGATGACAATACAAGATAAACTATGCCCATTTTTTGGCATGATTACATTTTTATCAGCTGAAAGTAACAGTTGAGCTATGTATGTGGCAGAATTAAAGGAAAAGAAAACCCCCGGAGTTTTTGTGCGTGTTCAGAATCCACATATTAATATAAATAATCTTGCCAAAGCTAAGCCCTGCTCATCCAACCAAACTGTTGTTTTTTGCAAATTAAAAAATCAGCATGGGTTCGCATTATATATTAACCGGAAGTGACATAGTGGCCACCCAGCATATCGTAAACAAACCTTTATACACAGTACATTCAGTACACACAACGTGCAGCATACATACAGTGATTTTGAGTATTAAAGTATGACATGGCGCATGAACCACAAATGAAAACATATCAGTATGAGCCTGAGTGTTCTGAGGAGCAGCTACAAATGTGAAAGCCACCGTACTTGAGCACGGAAGATTACAGTTATGTGTCACAGCTCTCTGTTCAAACAAACTGCGGCTAAAGGATCTCTCCATTCAAACGAAGAAATTGGACGTGGACGTGGAAAGTGGACGAAAACATACAACTCTAACTGGATACTATACAAAAAAAAGTCAGAGATTTATGGAATAATTTTTTATTGGTTACATTCCCGCGGTAATCACAGAACAATAGATCAGAGCCGTGAAAAACTAAAGAAAATGCGACTACAATATTTCAAAATGCTCGATACGGTGTGAATGTCAGCTCAAGTTATGAGAAAGATATATTTTTGTGGTATGAGGCATAATCAACCAAAAACGCACGGGGAAAAGAATTCCATATTTAGCCTCCATCAACATTGAAAAAAATCTGTACTTTTACGGCTCACCTTAATATTTGGGTGCCCAGAGAAAGATTCTAGTGATTAAAAACATCAAGCATCCAGTTTAATTTCTTGTGCTGCAGTATGTTGTAATTCATGTAATTGATGATACACTGGCTTTCTGGGGCACGCACAGCATATGCATTCACAATATTAATATTATAAACCCTCTTCTCAATAATTATACACCCCTAAATTTATTGGCGCCTCCTTTACTAGCAAATAAAAAGCCTGAAAAAAATGTAGAGATTGGATACAGAGTTCTTTCCACGCAAAAGTTTCCTTCAAAATGAATTTAATTACGGAAGTAACATTCCTTCATAAAAAAAGTTATGCATCTTTTCCCTATATTTTCATCTTTTTTTGTTGCAAAATAACCAAAGTGGTGCAATAAAAGATGACAGACAAACTAGTGTGTTGCTGTTTTTGTTGCCATCATTCCAAAACAGATGATAGCAGTGATTCTTCAATAATTGTACGGGTGGCAGGACATGCTAATGAGCACATTTTGAGAAAATGGCTTCCCAAGTTAGTGAAAGCACCTCTCAATCTTGCACCGTTGGAAACATCCTCAACTTAAATAATTGTTTGAATAGGACATTATGCCAGCAAAGTTTTTGGCACCGGGACTAAAAAGAATCCTTTCAAAAAACATAACTGCATTAAGAGAAGAGGTAGTGAAACCATTCACATTTCTTCAATGTACTCAGTAGGGCCTACATGTCATTACTAGTAGAAGCCTGTACATTATGATATGCATATGTCCTAGAAACTAATTTGTGAAATAGAAACAGGCTTTGTTGTAAAGATGGATGTATTCACTCAATATTGTGCAGCAGACAGACATTGCAGTGTTCTCCAAATTTTTTCTTAGCAGGCTCGTTTAAAGCAACCTGGACCTGAAATTGTACATTTTACAGCATGGAGTCATAATGGAAAGCCTTTTTAAATTATTGCTGTTTCAGCATCGCCAGACGTTTTGAAGATGCTCCTTAAATTCCTGGTACCAGGGACAATTACTGCTTCATTCCTTCCATTATTGTGAACCACGTGTCTGGGGATGATAGTGGGTTTCAGTCCAGGCAAATGATGGATGCTGATCACGAAGAACAGTCATTCTTTAAACAGTTTAATCCAGGACTTTATGTTGCCTGCCTGTATGATGGCTACTGATGGCTGGCAGTTGTCTTGAATACATCTGAAGAATATCAGGATGTCAATGTCAAATTCACGCATCCTCACGGACCAATGCGAAAGTTTCAGTGGCCCTAGAATAAAGAAGACATTTGTTATGTTCCCCTGATCCATTTGTTAATCCTTTCTGATGATGAGTTTGACAGAATCATAAAGTGGTTTAGAAACCGACGACTCTTGTAATGGTACTGGTAAGTACTAAAGCAGCTTAAGGGGCCATTCACTATTGTCAACATCACAGGGGTGGGGTGGGATTATCTCTGCACAATTCTTACATTTAGCAAGGAAAAATTGAGGTTGTGATGTGTGGAAATAGAGGGAGACCCCAAGCACAGAGTAGCAGGAAAAAAAGACTGATTTATTATAGTTCATTGCACAAGGTTTGCAACAGGCACACAAGCACAAAGAAACAATGGCAATGGTAAAACAGAATACAAGAGAGAATAAGGCTTACAAACGCCAGATTGGGAGAATAAAACAAAACCCTAATAGGTAAAATAGTTAAAACAGGAAAGAATCGAGTGGAATCAAGAAATATTTATTATGCTTTGAGCATAAAGGGGAGACGTGCTTGGAATAAAACAAGTATTTGGCGCTTGGACTCTTTGGGAAGACTCGTAGAGCAGGAGCGCTGCTCGGAGCAGCAACAGGAAATCCCCCAAAATATGAGGGCCGGAAACCCCTGGAAACACAGCCTGATGAATCCCCAAAGAAAAGGAAGGAATACTCACCAAGCGGGAACAACATAGCGGACGGTGGAGCACTGGCTGCTGAGAGAAGAAAATGAAATGAGCGTGACAGAAAACCAATGAGGTCTAAACAACTGTACAATCCAGACATATGACAGCATGCTGAGGGTGGCAAAGCCCTGTGGGGTTTTTTTTTTAATCGCATGATGCTGATGTAGCCAGCAATAGCTCAGGCTGCAAATCCTTGCGTTTTTGTTTTTTTTTTTTTTTTTGAATGATGATGATGATGATGTAGCCAGCAATGGATCAGGCTGCCCCGTTTGCGAAAACACAATAGCCAGCATTGGCTAAGGGGCTGCGGACCCCACGTGCATATAGCGTATGAAGCCAAAATGCCAACCACCAGTTATTTGCAAGCTTACCGTGGATTGTTAAGGCTTCGGGGATCTTTGGGCTTCGATGATTGCTGATGCTTCGGGGCGCATGTATGATGCATATGCTGATGATGACCAGCAGCCCAGTTGTTGGAGAAAGGCTGTAGATATCCCTTGTGTAGCTGCCAAAGTAGCCGCACCTATTCTAAAGGAATGGCCTGAATAATGCTTTGGAGCCAAGTTACATCTCAACAGGGTATGATTTAGATAGTAGCTAAACCAGAATTTAGACATGGGTTTACTGTCTGGGGTGAGAAAGAGGGGAGGGTTGGCTTCTGAGGGAGGCCTAAACTTTAAATGTTTGCACATGGATCTAAAAGGGCAGAACTGAGAACCTGTGCGAGCAATAAGAACACTACAAGCACCGCCAGCTTTAGAATGATTCAGATGAAGACACTAGAAGTCGGGAGAGAAGGTGAAATCTGAGAAAGTAACATCTTTTGGTGGATCAAAAGAGTACGATGAAGTGGTAAATTCACCGCTCCTTAAAAACCCGTAAAAAGCTAAAAGAAAAGAACAATCCAGAAGAGAATCTATGTAAGGTGAAAAGCAGTCTTGTCTCAGAACTACGATACCCTTGAGCAGTAGTTTAATAGAAGGATTGAAAAATAAACTTGGAAAGGATGGGTCAGAGCATCTAGCACCAAACTGAACACCAGCTACCAGACCTCTTATGTAATGGAGCTTGAAGTGACGAACATCAACACAATGACAAATGAATGTACAGACAGTACTAACTGAAACAGGTTTTACGGTGTAATGTGAAAAAATGCCACTAGATGGCAATATTGACCTTTTTTTTGTTAAGCCCAGTCTGGTGCTAGGTTTGGGCATGTCCTGGGCATGTCTGAGAGGGGAAGTCCCAGAGAATTTAAAAAAGTCTAAAAGGTGGGAGGGGGCTGCAAAAGAGGATATAAGGAGAAAAATTGAGAGAGTAAAGTAGTAGGAGAAGGATACATTTGACCAGACCTGTCAAGATTTTTTTGTGGATTTTTGCCTGTGTTGGAGCATTTCCCTGTCCCGGGAACATCACCAAGCAACCCAACCAAAGGGACTGTAAATATTTTTTTTCCTTGTTATGTCAGTCTTGGTCAGTAGCATAAATTGTAGGTTAGTTGTCATTTGGTTTAATTAAATCTGTTTAAGTTTTAAGATTTTGTCTGTCATCCCTTGCTGTCTTGTATGTCATAACAAATTGGGGCCATAACAAATGGCAGATGCAAGGCGGCACAGAATAAGGCAAACATTCTCCAAGCAAAATCATATAGTTTTAGGGTAGAGGGAGCAAGACCCTTTCTCAGATAAAACCAAGCAGACTCCAGATAAGGCTGCAGGGGGGCTGCTGAACTAGTGAAGAGCTACCAAATCTAGACGGGGGACTGCAATCGGTGCTGGTCTGGCGTTCAGGCAGAGGCTCCTGAAAACCTTAAATTAAAACATGACAAAGAATTGGCAACTACGTTAACATAACCCGGCACATGACGAGCTGAAATAATGTCATTTTGGGAAACCGATAGCTAGGTGATGCGTCTCATGAACTGCACCATTTCGGGTGAGGATGAGCGACCTTTGTTAATGATGCCAACATCTGCCTCGTTGTCGCACAAAAGTGCAATGCGTTTGCGATGCCAGAGCTTGCCCCCAACGCAACACGCTACGGCGACGGGGTAAATTTCGTGCAGTGCGGAGGATTCAAGCTTGGGAAAGGCGCGAAGCCATTTGCATGCAAACCACTGATCTTGGAAATACCCCCCAAATCCCACGGAGGGGGCAGCATCGGTGAAGAACTGAAGTGAATTGGAAGAATGAATCAGATCATCATAAAAAAATGTTGAGCCATTCCAATGGATCAATAGACTAGACCAGAAATTCAGATCGGAGCAGCAGCCCTCGTCCAGGGAAATGACGTCATGTAGATAAGGCACGGATGAGGCCGGAATCAGCAGACGGGAAATGAACGCACGACCTTGGGGAACTACACACATTGCGAAATTAAGATGGCCAAGGAGAGAAAGCGTTTGCTGTTTAGTTATGACCTTTACTGAGATAAATGACTTAAGCTCGAGCGCATTCCATCATTTATCGTAAGTAGGAAGGGACGCTTTCATTTCTACCGTGTCAAAAGTAATACCTAAAAACTCTAGACGAGTAGCCGGACCAGTAGTTGTAGAGTTGGAGAGAGGGATGCCTAATTGTGCAAACAGGTGTTTCAGTTTGGATAGATACTGTCCCGAATGGTCTTGAGGTGGATCAATCAACAAAAGATCGTCCAGAAGATGGAGGAGAGAGGGAATACCAACTCTATTTAGAAGGATCTGACAAAGGGCCTCGGAAACCTGATTACAAATTGAAGGACAACTTATTCAGCCGAACGTAAGACGAACTGCGAAGTGAAATTTGGATTCCCATTTCATGCTGAAGAATGCCACTGAGAAGGATGAAAAGGAACTATTTTAAATGCATCGGTGATATCGGCTTTCGAAAGCCACGCGCCCTGACCAGCTAGTTTAACTTTAAATTTTAATTGCATTACCAATTGTAGCATAGTAGAGAGAAAAAGGTTCGAGCGGAATAAGGCTGTTGACACTAGAAATTGGGCCCAAGCGAGGGGTGGACAGATCTAAAATTAGCCTATTCTTACCCAAATACTTCCTTGTAGCTAGACCTACGGGGCTGCAACGAAATACGGGGAATGGGGAGGACTCAATTGGGCCAATTATATAGCCTTTATCTAGCTCCTTTTTAAGGAAATGGGAAACCGTGGCTGGCTCATTTAGAGCTGACTGAAGGCTTTTAAAAACACTGGAGGTGACCAGAGGCAAGACGATGCCGACCCAAAACCCCTGAGAGAGGCCGGTCAGCAAATGATTTACAAAAACATGATCAGTGTGTGGAGACAGTTCAAATGCTAAAGCGGGAATATTTATTTGAGTACAAGGGTGAATTTTCAATCAGTGTTGGCACCGTAACGTTGCTGCTGAGGGCGAAACCAGCGTGGGCACAGGGATTTTGGGTGTGCATCTTTGCAAATGCTGCAGATGTGGCGAAAGAAGAAGGAGCGGTAAGTACAAACGTTGTCGTTGAAGTTATTGCAAATAGGTTTGTTGTTGAATGTGAAAAATACGACAGCCAAGGTCGCAAGGTAATCAGGCAGAGGGAATGCAGAATCGGATCGCGTTGCATGCGGGGCAGTGAGTTTATGGGGGAAAATGGGAATCAGAGGGCAAAGGTACTCAGAATGGCCCACATAGCCGCAAGATGAGCATGACAGTGCCTGAGAGCCTCCTACTATCATGACTAAGAGTTCGGTGTCCAGAACAGACCAGTCCAGCCGGACGTTAGCTTGGGAAATAGAGTGTGCCACCTTGTTTGAAAAGCTCTTGTGATATTGGTAAAATAGGTTTTTTCCAAATCTCAAGATCAGTTTGCCGAGTAAAGCCAGATAAGTGTCCAATTCTTGTCTATGTTCGATGTATACAGAGCAGATAACATCGCGGAATATGCTGAAGGCTACGATGAATTCAGGAAAAGAGAGAGCTTTAGACAGCCAGGGGTCAGCAGTTTTGATGGCAGCAGTAACGTATTCCCCCGTGACAATTTTATTCTCACATTCCGGAGACGGGAGAATTAGACTGAGAAGGTTGACGTTTTTTCCTAGCAATATTTTTGACTGTAAACTAGGAAATATGTTTGCTTCGAAGGGAATTTACGGCCTACCTTGCGAGGGCGCGGCGATAGCCGAGGCAAGTGAGTAATGAGGCATGTTCAGGGAACTTGTGCCGAAGCTAAGGCACATGGGTTAGGGGGGACCGGATGTGTACTTGAAAAAAATACAGGCTGTGTGTTCTTGAGTTAGAGGTGGGCATCGATGTTTCGGGATGCATGTGAGCGGAGCTGGAAGGGGTCGTGTGGTGCTTTGCTTGCGGAGCCGAGTGGAGCGATTTCAGGGAACGCTTCCGACCGCCAGCCGAGGAGGAGGTGAGGGGAGCAGCAGGAGCGTTATGGGCTGGGAAGGAACGGGCCTCGTCATCGGCCAAAGCTTGGAGCTGAGGAAGCGGCAGGCCCGGAGCCGGGGTGATGCCCTGGGCCCTCAGCATAAGGTGGATATTTGATGCTGGGTCCTGGCGTGTTGCTAGGCGGATGCTGCGCCTAGCCCCAGAAGGTGTAGAAACTGGTTCGGTCACGTCAAACAGCTCGGGACCTGAGACGGACATGCTTAGAAATAAAATTAGCCCGACGAATGAAAGAAAGAAAATTAGAGAGTTTTCCATAAGTGATGCACTCTGGCTGTCAGCGAACGGCAGCATGGGCGAGCTAGGGAGGTGAAAATGACATTTTTTTAAAAGACAGCAGCAGAATGATTGGCTACCGACGCGATTAAGGTGAGCCCCGGTTGGATAGAAGAGATCAGCTGCTACATAGGCTGACAGCTCGATTGGAAGCCCTGGACATTGATTGCGTAAATTTACGAGTGAACATGCATGAGTAAATTGACGAGCGCGAGAGGGGGAGTCTTCCTGACTGAAATTTCGTTCAGCTTCATTTAAATTTAAAATGAAAGGTGGAGTCCCATTAAGGGCGTTTTCTCGCCCAAACCACTGATTTCAAAATAATTTTCAGCATTGATAAACCACCCCATGGGGTTCATGAATCCACCAGAGAAACCTGCAACCTTTCTTTATGACCAAAAATTATATTTTTAACATTTTCTGTATTTGGGTGGGCCACCCATTTAATGTGCTTATGAATGCACATTGTTGCTGAAATATTTTCGGAAAGAATGAAGAGAGAATTTGTTGAAATTTATGTCATACTGCCAAGATAGAAAGATGTGACGTGACGCACTAAGGGAATTTTCTGAAATATGCCATATAGTATGGCCAACACTCAGTGAAAAATCAGGATGTGTCGACACCGGTAACATCTTCATCCGAACATTTGCATCAACTGCCGCTTAAACCCGAAAATGGGGTATGTTGATACAAAATGAATTGTGAGTATGGCTCTCACTTTCTTTTTATAGTATAAGTTTTTTCAGTAATATAGTTATTAACTATGACCCTTATGATGTTTATGCTTAAAATTATTGCCTATTCTTAGACTTTGAAAAAAGATAAATGTCTACACCCTGGGTTGTAGCTCCAAGTACTTTATTTTTTACTGAAAAGCAGGCAATGTTTCAACCCAGCAGGGTCTTCATTAGGCAAATGACTTGGCATGACCTGTATAGGTATATATAATGGCAGTAGGCCAACGGAATCATTCTGACATCACTGTCAGCCAATTAATCTTTTTCAGTGGCATCTCTCCAGTTGCTGTGCTAAAGTTATCCATTTCAACATGACACAACACCTGCCCTTATATGGTGCTTAAAGGGCATTACCTCTGCAAATTACAAAGAATCGGCCACGCGCCTCTAATTTACAAATGGGTTCATCATTCAGCACACATGGGATAGAGTAGATTTGGATGGTTATAGGACATCTGGTGCATCTGAGGTTGACTTCTTTCCTATTTTCTCTCAACAAAATATCAGAAAATATAAAAAAATTTCAAAAGAATGAGGGAAAAGTTTGGTGGAGCGCTGCTTATATCCTTTGAAAAACTGGTGCTCTTGGAAGGGAACTTAATTGAAACATATAAAGGAAAAAAAATCCAAATCCAGGCACTCAGTTGTTTCATAAAAATAACAAAAAGTATTTATTGGGCTACAGCATTAAAAACACCAACGCGTGTCACCCTTCAGCCTTCATCAGGGTGTGTAACAAAGGAGCCAGAAACAGCCTAATTATAGCTCCATTCACATCAGGTGTACAAATCAGACCATGCATGTCATTTCCTTTAGTCACTAGGGGCAGTGATTTAAAAAAAAAAAAAAAAAAACTTTGTTTTTTTTGCGATCAAATATTTTTATTTTAAATTGAAAAATTCACATAGAAAACACGGTCACAAAGTGCCCAAGGTATGGAACATGCCTATGTTCATAGAACAAAAATGCAAACAGAAAACAAAAAACAAAACATACATGGAAGAAATAGGGAAGGGGTAGACATAATCACACAAGACAAACAAACACAAGGACAGACAACTAGTTGACACATCCGGTGAGGTACAGATATGAGTCATGAAAAACATCTTTGAGTCAGAGTAGAGGAGAGTTAGAGCGAAATCGACATTCGCCTCAGAGATTCAGCAATCCCAAGCCAAGAGTCCAAAGTTTTCCTTTTTCGAGGCTCCATTAATACCAGCTGTAGAGAGTTCCATGTATACAACGTCCAGTAAAGAGAGAATTTAGGTGCGGGTAAAAAGGTCATGGGGGGATTTCCAGCGAGTTGCCACCATTTTCTTTGCAGCTGTGAGTCCAGCGTAGATAACACGCTTTAGTATTTTAGGGACATGGAGAGTAGACAGATCATTTAAAATCAAAACAGGTACATTGACCGGTATAGAGACATTGACCAGGGTGGACAAATGGGATGATACACCGCTCCAAAACTGGAAGACAGGAGGACAATCCCAGAACATATGAAAATAAGTGCCTAGGGCCTGAGTTGAGCAGAGGGTACATAAAGGGCTGTTAGTGATTCCCATGGGATGCATTTTCACAGGGGTGAGGTATGTTCTATGGATAAAATTAAAATGGATCTGTTGGTGGTCTGGATTACGTGATGCTTCTTTGATGTACTGCCACACATCATGCCAATCAAACTCACTGCTCAGATCTGGGTATTCACGCTTCCAGATCCTCTCTATAGGAAGACCAGGACGTCTGGGTGTTATTAGGTACTGGTAAAGACGAGACACCATGCCCTTAGTACCAGACTGGGGAGTATACAATTCTCTCAATGGATGGGTGGCCAAGGGTCTCTGCCACGGGACACCATGGGCTTTAAGTGCTGATCTTAACTGGAGATAGAAGTAAAAGGAGGAACGCGGTAGACCGAAAACACCCTGCAGGTCAGAGAAAGATACCAAACCAACTTCATTGAATAAATATCTCAAATGATGAATCCCTCTTTGTTCCCACTGAGGTGGTGTAATGGACCTCCCACCAATCCGAAGTAATTTATTGTTGAATATTGGGGAGAGTGCATGCCAAATACAAGAAATATGTAAAAACTTCTCAGCCGCTCTCCAAACGGGAGATGATAGGTCCAAAGCGCAGTTGACACTGTTTATGGGAAATGTTGGCAAAGAGAACATCATGTAATGACCATGGTTCTATTTTAGCATTTTCCAAGTCACGCCACGAAGATGTTATGTCTGGATCAAACCAGATGAGGAGAGGCCTTAACACAAATGACCAAAAATAAAGTTTAAAATCTGGGACTGAAAGGCCGCCATCCTCCTTTCTCCTTTGTAAGGTTGACATTTTAAGCCGCAGTCGCTTGCCTTTCCAGATAAATTTAGAAATCTCTGATTGTAGTTTGGCCCAGTAACCAGCAAGGAGAGACAAAGGAAGCATAGAGCTCACAAAGTTTATTCTAGGCAAAATATTCATTTTAACCACGGAGATGCGAGCTTGCAGCGACATAGGGAGGAGCATCCATTTATCCATGTCTTTCAACACATGACTCTGAGTGGCTAAATAATTGTGTTTGATAGTCTGATTTAAGGAAGCAAAGATCTCAATACCTAGGTATTTAAAATTATTGACAATTGGAATGTCAGCAGAGATAGTCGACTTGCTAGCAGGTTCGTTTAAATGAAGCAGGGCTGATTTTGTCCAATTGATTCGAAAGCCTGACATTTTGCCGTATGCTTCACATATAGATAGCAGGTGGGGAATAGATCGGGAAGGGTTCTCAAAAAAGACCAATATGTCGTCCGCAAATAATGAGACATAATGCTGCGTGTTGCAGATAGATATAGGAGAGACCATATTAGATTGGCGGATAGCCTGAGCTAGGGGATCCATAGAAAGGACAAACAGGGCAGGACTCAGGGGGCAGCCTTGGCGTGAGGATCTAGTTACGGAAAATAAAGAAGAGAGGGTGTGTCCAGTTAAAACTCGGGCTGATGGGTTAGAGTATAAGACTTTAATCATTCCAATGAAAGAATCACCGAAGCCCATAACTTCTAAGACTGACCAAAGGAAAGACCACTCAAGCCTATCAAAGGCTTTCATGGCGTCTAGAGAAAGAAGTGACTTTGGTGTCTTGTTGCCCTCTGCAGCATCATTGATGTGTAAGAGACGTCTAATGTTGTCTGGTGCCATTCTTGTTTTAATAGAACCTGATTGATCGGGCTTGACCAGCTTAGACAGATAGGATTCCAATTGACGAGCTAGAAGTTTTGCAAAGATTTTCAGGTCAGAATTTAAGAGGTATAAAGGCCGGTAGCTTGAGCAGTCTGAGGGATCTTTATCCTTTTTTAGAAGCAAGGAAATAAGAGCTGTGTTAACATCCCTTGAGAGTTCGCCCTTCTTAATAGAAAAATCAATCATGTCAAACAGAAAGGGTCCTAGTTGATCCCAGAAGGTCGCAAAAAATTCAGGGGGAATCCCGTCCAAGGCTGGAGATTTCCCTCTCTGCATACATGGAGCTGCCAACTTAAGTTCCTCCATGGAAATCAATCTGTCTAAGTCAGCTGATTCTTCCACTGATAAGTGGAGTAGATTTAGATGATTCAGCCAATTATTGCAGTGGATTTTATCTAAGGAGATTTCAGAGTAGGCTTGCATATAGGCTTGAGTAGAAGTTCTGAAAGGTTTGGTTATTCTCTTTGGGATCAGCCCTAATTGTACCATCTGTAGTTTTAATGGCCGGTATGTCTCCAAATTGGTCGTTAGCCCCGATTTTCATGGCAAGTAGATGGCTGGGTCTAGCACCATTAAAATAATAGCTTTGTCGTATTCTGTGGATCAAAAATTCCGATTTCTGTTTCATAATATTTGTTATTTCTTTTTTAACCAGGGATCGTTCCAAGGCTATTTGGTCAGAATAATTAGCTTGCAATAACGAGTCTAGCCTGTTAAATTTAGCTTCAAGATTTTGTAGTTGAATAGATTTAGCCTTATTTTTATTAGAAGAATAGAGAATGGCATTACTCCTAATAAAGCTTTTTATCGCATCCCACAATATCCTCGGGTCTTCTACCGAGCCCACATTAATTTCTGCAAATGCCTTAAATTGAGTGATTAACTGGATAATGTAAGATTCATCATTCAGCAGAGAGGTATTAAAACGCCACCTAGCAGCTCGTTGAGTCAGCCTCCCAAGCAAGCCCGAGCAGAGGACACCTTTATGGTCAGATAGTGCTATTGGGAGTAAGGTAGATTCCCCAATAGAATGGAATAGGTGAGGAGATGCGAATAAAAAATCAATCCTAGAAAAGGACTTTTGTCTACCTGAGAAAAAAGAGTAATCTGTGCAAGTGGGATTGACTACACGCCAAATATCTATAAGCCCCAGGCTGCTGGTCCATCAATTCAAAGCTGCTGTGGCCCGTGATTGGTCTCTTGAGGCCCCCGCTCCCGATCTATCAATCATAGGGTCCCATACGGCATTAAAATCTGCGCCAACAATAAAAGAGCAGTCTGTCAGCTCTAGCATTTGACTGGTAAGAGTGTTAAAAAAGCCTGCTTCAAAAACATTTGGTGCATAAGCTGAAACCAGAGCAATTTTCCTGTTGTTAAACTCTGCCGTAGCAATCACAATCCTACCTGAGTCATCCGACCAGGAGGATAGTAACTTCAGTGAAAGATTCCGTTTAGCAACAATAGCTACTCCTTTTGTCTTTGTAATGGCGGAAGAAAATGCGATTGTGTGATAAAACTTATTAGCCAGACGGTTATTATCAGCCCGCAGTAGATGTGTCTCCTGTAGTAACGCAATGTCAATATTTCTCTTTTTCAACAAGCCTAAAGTACTAACTCATTTATGAGGTGCATTCAGTCCACCGCAGTTCCAGACTAGAAGCTTAAGTTCACTCATTACTAAAATAAAGAGGTTCTAGACTGAGGTATATGAGATGAAACATATCTGTGTCACCCTTCGCATCACCAAAACCTGACACCATATTCACAGTAAAAACCCTCACTGTAAAGAGCAAACAAAAGACAAAGACACACATGTAGACGAGACATTGACACAGAGGGGGAAATGAACAACAGGGGAAAAACATGTGCCAGCAGGCTAACAGATAAGTAGTGGGTCGTGACCAAGATATATATGGGGATATATATGCATATGGGGCAGCAATAAGAGAGCGCCAGCCCAGACATAGAAGGCCGTAATTGGTTTTACAGTAGTGAACTTAAATTATGTCTATTCATAGGAACTTCACTGAGCAATTAGAAACTGAGTGGTTTCCACATTGACAAGTTTCTTATAGGGATACACACTCAAAGGCACAAAAGCAGCAATCTATCAAAATCAAAATTAAGGAAGCTGCTACATCATGAAAGTTTGTCATATGCAAATGAGGTAAAGTAACTCGAGCAAATTATTGGAAGGTGACATACCTGAGGACTCAAAAACAACAGATGTTGTGGTGCATAAGGAAGCAAGAACAAACCACAAACCCGAAGACAACGTTCATCAAGTAGGTACTTTAGATCTGCCCTGCATCGTCCAGTGCAGTGACCAGGGCTCCAGCCATCGCTGGTCCAGGACACCGGGGGGAAGAGTGGGGGGAGGGATGAGGGGTAGGATGAGTAGAGGCACGGTCCACGTACATCTCAGCATCCTCAGCAGACGTGAAGGCTCTGTACTGGGATCCCTCTTTGATTTTCAGTGTTGCCGGGTATAGCAGGAAGAAATCCAGACCTTTGTTGCGGGCTGTATTCATGACTCGGTGAAAGGCTTGACGTCGCTTCACCGTGTAGTTGCTGTAGTCCGGGGAGAAGCGGATTTTGCGTCCCTCCATGATGAGAGGACTCTTTCGTGCAGCCTGGAGGATGGCCTGTCTGGTAGTATAGCGGAGCACGTTAAAGATTAACGTGCGGGTGGTCGTGGCGTTGCTCCTTGCGTTCCCGCTGTAGACTCGGTGAGCTCTCATTATCTCGATTTGGACATCAGCCAGCTCGGGGAACCACACGAGCAGAGACCACTGGATAGCATTAGAGCCCTCCAAACCCTCTTTCAAACCGATACATCTGAGGTTGCATCTACGATTTCTGTCCTCCATATCGGCTAGCTTCGCCTCCATATCTTGTAAAACGCAGCCATGATCGTCGAGCGTAGTAGAGTTACTTTCCAGTGTAGCTTTCAGGGTGCTCACCTCTGACTTAGTGGAGCTGATGCTTGCGGTTATCGACGCCAGCTGCTCATGGATAGCAGCTAGCTTCTTCTCCTTGTCGATAGCAGCCTGTTGAATTTCGGCTAGCCGCGGCTCCAGGTAGCTTCGTTGCTTCTCCAGCAAAACCTCCGCGATGGCGTCGATATCATGACGCAAAATCTTGTTCTTGCTTGCCATTATGTCTAGGTCAATGTTATAAAGCATAAAGTGACAGAATAAAATCGTGTAAGACTGTAAAAAACAACTATTTGGCGAAACTGGCCCGGGAGCTGAAGACTTAAGCTACCGTCTTTGTCCAGTTGGTCGCTCCACCCCCCCCCCAAAAAAAAAAAAACTTAGTTAATGAAGAAATAATTTTATTATTTATTTATTTATTTATTTAGATAATCTATTTAAATGAATAAAGGTTGACAAACAACAAGATTTATAGCATCAATAGGGACATAAATTGAAATACCACTCATGTGGTATATAGATTGGAATGCACCTGTGGTTGTTTCAACGTAGGCCTAACTAAAAAAAAGATTGAGGGACAGGGTGGCTGAACATATATATGCAATCCGAGTTGGAAACATGAATCATCCGATGGCCAAACATTATAGAGAAGCACATAATGGGAGGGACTCAACTTTACGTGTACTGGGCATTGAGGCCATCCGCCTTGATGCCAGGGGTGGGGATAAAATCAAACTTCTAAAACAGAGAGAAACATATTAGATATATACCTTGAAGGCAACCAGCCATCCTGGTCTCAATGAGGACTTCGACCTTTCCCCTTTCCTTTAACTGTGTTGGATGCCCCTATGCTTTCTCTCAACTTTGAGTAATGGTGTTATGAATTGATGTTGTTTTGGACTGTAAATGATTGACTGCTTATTTTCATTGATCCATGTTGTATTTACAACATTTGGATTTTTACAAGGAATTGTGATGTGTGGCTTAGCTATGTCTGTTTACATTTAATGACTATTCATCCATTTACACATCTGACTATTTATTTATTTATGCATCTAATGATCATTCATCTATATTGATATGCAACTATTTATACACAGAATAAATTTTTAACCTTTATTCATTTAAATAGATTATGGTAAATTATCTCTTCATTATCTAAGTTTTTTTTTTTTTTTAATCACTGCCCCTTGTGGCTAAAGGAAATGACATGCATGGTCTGATTTGTACACCTGATGTGAATGGAGCTATAATTACACTGTTTCTGGCTTCTTTGTTACACACCCTGATGAAGGCTGAACGGTGACACGCGTTGGTGTTTTTAATGCTGTAGCCCAATAAATACTTTTTGCTATTTTTATGAAACAACTGAGTGCCTGGACTTGGATTTTTTTTCCTTTTTATGTTTCAATTACAAAAGAATGTTGCTGCATGAGGCCTGTTATGTCTTTGTGTATATTCCTTTTATATTTAGTCCTTACTACCCCTCAGCCCTAAAGGCTGACGGGGTATTGCTATCCTTTGTGCGGGCGGGCGTCTCCGAGAACTTTGACATGGGGCTGAGGGGTATTCCATGCATTGCACGTCTATTTTTTTTTATCTGTCACTCTCTCTAATCCCCAAGATTCGCTGCGGTGTCGCCTCCACCTCCTTTGTGAGTCATCACTTCCATCTCCTCTGCATACGACCGTTCATCAGTCAGTCATAATTTACCGGCCATGCCGTGCCATGCTTCTCACCACTCAGGAGGTGCCCTAGTATTATAAATCCTGCTTGCCGCATCACATTTCCAGCTGTTTGCCTCTGTATAATTTGCGTGTTCTGCATGTACTTTGAGGTTCGTATTATGCTGTGTGTTATTCCTTTTCTGAAGTTTTTTTTAACTCATTGTACATTTCGGTTTTCAGCCACACGGAGGAAAGGACAGGGTAGACAGGGGCTCCTATACATATCTACATAGCACATCCATGTGCTTTGGATGTATAGAAACCCTAGAGTAGGAGCAGTAGTTGCCCGCTGTGCGTTTTATTTGGGTAGTTGGAGTAGTTAGGATTTTTTGTGATTTGACTTGTTACCTGGGTAGTCAGTTAGCTTGTCCATTTAGTTAGACTCATTTGGTTCTGTTGTTTTACTGTAGTCGGCAAAGCTCATAGTCCTGAGCTTTGGTTGTGTGCTTGTACGTGTTATTCATGTTTAGTGTGTAATTTAGCACCGAGCACTGTAAATATATTCCTACATCTCTGAACATATTTTCACCATCAAAGAATCACTTGTTTACAATATATTGTTCTGCGCTTTTGACACCGTTCCTCCCCTTCCCCATTCCGCACTCCTGCAGGTTACTTTCTGTAATTTTTTGTGTTGCATTCCACTTAAACTTCCCTTAACCACTAGGGTCGTAACGGGCTCATTGTGATTTGTTTGAGGAACTGGGTTTCAATGCCTTTAAAATAAATGTGTAGTTCAGGGTCCGGGCACATTTTTATTGGGGGGTGATTGGCGAAAGTTCATATATATTTCAATTTGCTTTATATACTTCCTTGTTTGTTCACAACTACCGAGATGATATTGTCTTTGCATATGTTCATTTTACCTTCCATTAGAATTAAGCTCCATGTGCAGATTGCATTTCTGTCTGCATACAGAAAGTATTCATTGATTTATTCCTTCATTCATTTGATTTATATAATTATGCATTCACCATGTATTAAGAAAGCATGCGCACCGGCCTTCTGCGAATCTGATGAAGAATTAATTTTCTTTTTATGATCAAGCAGCAGGAGTGGAATGCATTAGCTTTAATTTGACACTGAGCCAAATGTTTCCCCAATTGAGGGGATCTGTGTCTATGAGAGGTTCTTATTTGCATTTGACGAGTCGGGAATGAGAGTATATTTGGAATGGGAAGAATTGTGTTGGAAATCAGAAGAAATGGGGTGATTACAATGTCAGATGCAGTCAGCTAGTTAGACAATAATATCTCTACTCCCTTCAGACATGTGACAGGAGCTTTTAATGACCATGGTGAACCAGGAGCGCATCCTGAGGGCGAAAATGTTACATATCCCTGTTCATAATCCGTGAGTAAGGAGAGCCACATCTGGCCCACCAGATATCTGGCCATTGAGCCATTGGTCCATTCAGATTGTAACCTACAGTCGGGGGAGCCGGGGCACAGTGAATCAGAAAAGCTGCTTTGTTGATTTTTTCTGTCCTGGGAGTGATAATAATTTCATATCATCCTACATATGAAAGAGGGCGGTGTTGTGCATTAATACAAGGCAGCAGATCTTTGCTAACTCTCGCTTAACTCGGGTGAGAGGTTTTGAAAAACAGATTTTGAGTGATTCACTGTGCCCCAGTGCTGAGTTAGAGTGAATCGGCTTTCAGGACACAGTGAATCACTCCATTAATGTGAAGGATACACCACTAAATTTGCTTAAATCAACTTTAATTTAACGTTTAAAGTAAACAAATGCCATTTAGGCCGAATGACAGATCCTTTCTAATCATTCAATGATTCGCAACAGGAAACTGAGTCCAAAACCCTTAAATTCAACAGTCAAATGCCAATACTCAAATTCACAAGTCATGTTTTTACTGCTCATTGTTCAATACTTGAAGATGGGCGTCTGACCAACGACAACTAATTTTTCCAGTGGACTTCATGAATGCGCACTTAGGCTGAAAGATGCTTTCTAATCACTCAATCATCAGTTAAGACATTAATGAACAATTTACAACAGGACATAGAGTCCAAAACATTTAATTTCAAAAGTTAATGAAAATTAGGTATTTGCAAGTCAAGTTTGTACAGCCAATTGTTCAATCCTTTAAGGGGGAGTCAGGCCCACAACACTTACGATTTCCAGAGAACCTCATGATTTCCTTGGCCACATTCTGCACAGTCCCAGAACTGACTGTAGTTACACTGAACATCATAATATCTACCAATTCCCGTGTTATTCTTTGCTCAAACAGAATCTGGGCCCATGTGTGAAAGAATCCCTCTGGGGTAGAGTGAATCACCTCTCCAATGATTCACTGTGTCCCAATTCACTGTGCCCCATGTGCTTTCATGACCTTAAATTGTCTCCCAAGGTAACATGTTGCTTTGGTTTCAAGAAAACCAAAAACCCATTCAGTATTGTGACAAATATGTGCTCTAAATGCTGCATCATAATGGATTTATTACTTCCAGATGATCTATAAGATATGGCACACAATCAGAAGCCATGGATATTTACTTTACATGCGTAAAAACATACTTGATCTTGTTTTACTGCCAGTAGATAATCCAAACAAATTAAGAAAACCTTCATGGATGGGTATTCTCAAAATACAAAAAATTATGTCATACCGGTGATTCCTTTGGTCAATTTTCCAAAAAATAGCCCTGATTCACTGTGCCCTGGCATCCCCTACTGTGCAAAGGTCTAAGGCACCCTGCACTTCTAAAATTCAAATGTGTATTAGATGTGTACTTTTTGTCTCCATATTAGAGATCCAGAAGATAAAAAGTAAATTAGAAATTCTAAATGCTAATTTAAAGTAAAGTTTCATAAATAAATGTCTGTTTTCAATTGAAAATAGTCGAGACAGATATTATAGCCTTGACAGAGCCTAGATGTCAACATCATTATAGCTGTTTGTAATTTCTTGGAGGGAGAGACGCAATTTAGACAGTCTGCAGAAGAATGGTGGTAAGCTCTCTACTCTGTTTGGGACAAGCAGAAAGCCAGTCATTTGATAAAACTACAACACAACAGGACAGTGTCCCAATTTTTTTGGCAAAGGGTAGTCACACCAAATATTGATATCATTTAGTTTTTAACAGTCTACAGCTCTGTTCACTACATTTCTGCTATTAAAAACTTTCAGTTTAATTAATTTTGCAAGCATATTTGCCGTAAGAAATTGTAATGGGCAGTGAGAGGACCCCAGGTGCCGAGACCACCGAGAGAAAGAGCAAAGAGCAGCTCAAATAAGAGACAAACACATAAGAGGTGAAAACCTCCAGTAAAGGCTCACACTTCCAAGGACAAATAAAAGTCTGCAAAACGGAAGCAGTGTGAGAGGAAATTAACAACAAGGAAGAAAATTTCAAAGGGAAGCAATTCATAACAATAGAAGGAATATTACAAATTACTTGGAAGATTTAACCAGAGCCATGAAAAACAGAGTTACGACACTTCCATGGACTTCAATAGGAATCGAGGAATGTGGAAGGAATGCGTGTCATGGGGAAAGCAATTGTTCCAAACAATGTATAGTTCCAGCACTGACCTCCATTCATTTTCATTGGAACACTGCAGGCAAGTTGATCAAATGACTGCATTTTTGGGAAATTTGACACATTAGCTGACCCCTAGTGAATTTTGTCGATATTGTCATTTTCTGTACCCAGCTTTAGTTTATGTTGATCATGAAATAAAAACCTGTTAAATTCTGATTTAAGTTAAAGTATACTCTTCCAAAAACTATACAAATATTGAACTATTGATTACACTTTCTTTTCAATATGTTTTCCACATTTGTCAAAACATTTCATGTATAATAAATTGATGTTGCTGAAAACAAGGTATAGTTTCTTTTTTGGAAGAGTATAGATGAGGTTAGCAGCTCTTAACGATCTAGCATTACCAGATGTTATTTGTCCTTCATTTAGCAATCTTAAATTAATTAGTTATTGGTATTCGTTTGCGTATAAAGTTTATATTCGTTTATTAGATTTGCTGATAGTTTCGACCGCATTTGCGTACTTGATTTCAATAAATGGCTGCTTGTTAGAATATAGCTAATTTTATCTTTGGTTTCGTCATTCATTGCACATGTCATTTATGAGATGGTGCACCAGTGACAGGAGATGAGACCAGTAGCACGCATGTCAACGATTAATGTGAAAAAATAAAATGGGGGTTTAAATATTGATAGCTAATTGCTTAACATTTTTTCTGTTGAAGAACTGAGGGGAACCATTGGAGGCTGAAATCGATACCCGAAAGCCGGGTATGTACTAAGTATCCAAATATGCCACTTATAAGGTATGAAGCTAATTGTCAGAAACAACTCACTAGCTCGCTATTCTCCAAAATAATCAGAGTTGAACCAACGCCTCAAAACAACGATTGAATATTATAGACTGCATGAAAGTAGGTTTTATTGCAGGACTATTTGAATTTACAAGTTTTAGCTCTGTTTACCTCATATTCTGGCTACCATATCTGTGCTTAGCCCTGTAAGACCCAGACATAGTAAAACATTAAAAAAAAAAAATTCAACCTCTTAGATGGTGTTGTAGGAGGCCTTTGATGATGAAAATGAAGTGTTTGTAAAAAATTTTCGTTTTTGTAAGGTTTTATGGGAACGTTGTAATATTACAACGCTGGGTGAAATGGGTAGCAGAATTTCCTGTAGGCTATCTGTACTCATTGTCTGAACAGAAAGGTACAAATGTTTGTACTCAGTAAAAAACACTAAGGGTTCATATGCATGTTTGATTGCTTATTACTTAGCCACAGAACAGTATATAATATGAATAATAATAATAATAACATTAGTCATATTTTTATGAATGAAATATTTTATTTAAAAACAAATAAATAAAAACAGGAACACGCGCATGCATGTAGGCAAATATGTACACTATAGAAATATGTGCAAGGGGTATAAGGAGTAGTAGGTTGGGGAGTAGTGCAGTAATCAATTACAGTGATAGTTCCAGAAACAGTCCCTGTCCTCTGAAAAGCACAGACGAACATCACACTTGCGGCATTGTGTGTTGGTATACCCTTTAGAGCAATGTCTGCAGCGCCCTCTCTTTGTCTTCATTGGGAAATTTCCAATGAGGTCCTTGCGTGCATCCAGTGGCGGGTGTGCACATGGCCTCTTCTGTGGGACGCTGTTTGGACTCCCATCACCCGAGGATGGTCTCTTCTGTCCATTCGAAGGGCTGCCTGTTGTCACAATCCGTCTTTCTGGGCTGCCTGAAGATGGTCGTCCCCTCTTTGGAGTTTTGACTGTGTCCACCAGAATGAGAGAGGATGCTAGCTCTGCCTGGAAATGTCTCAGGTTCAGTGTCTCTTTCTTGGAGATCTTGAGAGCTTGGCAGTCCCGCTTGTAGAGGAGCCAGGCGTTGACCACAGCGAGGGTGATGGTGTGCCAGAAGATGTACATGTACCAGCTGCGGGATTTCAGGGGGAACTTATATTTGGCTGTAAACGAGTCCAACAAATCCACACCTCCCATGTATGTGTTTTAGGTACCCACAATGTACGGCCTTTCAACTTCAACGTAGGTCTTGTTGGCTTTGTCCCAGCGTTGAATCTTCTGCACTGGTTCTGTTCCAGCAAAGGATGACACAAGTGTGACCGCTCTGTTGTCATACCATTTGACAGCACAGATGTTGTGTTTCACCTCCACTCTGTGGTCAAAGGTTCCTCTCCCCTTCTTTTTCAAGCTCTTGTCGTCTTCTAGGTTACAGTTGGGTAGGCGCACCTGCCTGGCTGTTCCCACATAATGGATTCCACGATCAAGGAGCTTTTCTATCAGTGGAACAGAGGTGAAGTAGTTGTCTGCATAGATTTTGTAGTTCTGACCTTCTGGCAGTGTTGAAGCAAGTTTCATCACGACATCACCTGACAAACCAAATTCAGACTTGGCTCGTATTCCGTTGTTGCTTCCTTGGTACACATCAAAGTCACACATCATGCCAGACGTTCCAGCTCTCACCCATACTTTGAAGCCCCATGGGTGTGGCTTGCCTCGAATCATCATTTCATCCACAGAGTTGTGCTCTTCTGGTACCACCTGCAGGCACATCTCTCTGAATGAATTAAGCCATGGTCTGATTTTCCAGAGTTTGTCCCTTTTGTCTGTGTCTGACACTGTCAAGTTGTTGACTAAATGCAAGAATGTCAACAGAGACTGGAATCTGTTGCGTGGCATCACATCAGCAACAGGGGCGTGCCGTGTGTCTGTCTCCCAGTACATTCGCATTCCAGCCATTTGTACTAGGCCCATCTTCAGGTACATGCCCATCATTTTTTCCATTTCCTTTTTGTTGGTGTTTACGGATCTTCCGGTTGCTTGAAAGCTGTACTCATTTGTGTTCCTTGTGAGTGACTCAATCATGTCTTCAGACACAAATTGTCTGAAGTATTCGAGTGGTGTGTGGAGGGAAGGCACTTCTTCGGTGAGAGGTGGACCAGAAAAATCCGTATTAGGGCTGATGTAATGTTTTTTCTGCCAGCGATATCTATCACGGGTCTTGGCATGTTTGGCCGGTTGGGGCTCAGTGTCCACATCAGCTGGGCAGTCAATGGGTGGATAGTTTTCTTTGTCCACTTCTACATGGGCTTCATCATCTGAGTCTTCATCGGTTTCATCAAAGACTATGTCCACATCACTCTCTCCAATCTGGACAGCATCAATGACATCCTGCACAGTGTAGTAAGGCTTTCTCCTTGCTGAAGACATTCTGAAATTAAAAAAATAAAATGGAAATACCTTTAGTACATGGGTGGTGGGGCAAAGTGTTTACACTTTTCACTAAAGTATCCTATTTACACATTTCACTAGTCACACAATACTGTCTGGCCAACCTATTGTTCTCTGATTATCAGGTGAGAATGTTCAGGAATGTGGAATTATCATCCTAAAAGAAATGCATGCAGCATTCCTTTTAGGATGATAATTCCACATTCCCGAACATTCTCACCTGTTCTACCTGTTCCACCAGCTGAGCCACAGCGTCCAATGCAACAGGCATCCCCCAGTATCCCCCCAGAACTAACTGCTTTGATTAAGAATTGAGCCAAAATAATGGGCACATATGTACAAACAGAATGGGAAACTGAACTGTTGAAGGTCATTACTATAACATTATAAGCAGTAGAAAGTGATATGCTATTGCAATATATTTTGTAATTCAGCTTCTAGTACAATGGGTTCCAAATAGTATTGTATTGGAAATTAAAGTAAAAATAAATATACAGCCTACATAATATATAATAAGGTCTGGAATGTGTATATATATTGTGAAAACTAGAAGGTCCCCTTCAAAATGACTATTTAGACTACACTTAGCCAGGTATGTTGTAAACTTACAACATGGCTATTTTGACTACCACACTCTCCCAGTGTTGTATAATTACAACGTATATACAACATGCTCTAATTTACATTTGAGGAATGTATTTCACAATAACTACATATGTACATGTTCTAAACAGTGTAATGATCACCAAAAAAAATATTAAATCAGATAAATCCAGTCCAATGAAACAAAGTGTTGTTCCTCAGCCAAAGTTTTGCAGCTTGTGAAAGTTCTGGACCTGTGGGCCGGACTTATATACAAATGTCCTATCCAATAGCATTGTGAGACTGAACAATAGGACCCAATGACTATGCTAATGTGAAAAAACAACAAAAAAAAAACATTAATACCTTTTTTTGGAAAAAATAAAAATGTTGTAATTCTGCAACGTCGGGTCTTACAGGGTTAGAGGCTTAACCTGCTAAAAATAATATTTTTTGGGCAGAATTAGACTGAATACCTGGTGCACTCTCTGGTGTTGGGTGCCATGAGCAACTGGTGGTGGCTATTGATGGTGGCGGATGCTGTCAATGGTGGCTGGTGGCTGCTGCTGGCAGCTGGCTGCAGCTGCTGGAACAAGACACCACTGGAGGCTGCTGCTGGTGGACAAGGGGTGGAAAGACCAAGTACATCCATGGCAACGAGTGAGGTGTTTGGTAGAGGTCTAGATGTTGTGACCTTTGGTGCAGATGTACGTTTTCTCTTTTTTGCCCTTCCACTCGGACTTTTTCTTCCAAGGTACTGTTTCCCTTTGCTATCTTCAACCTCAGCCGGATGTACAGCGCCCTCCATAATTATTGGCACCCCTGGTTAAGATGCGTTAAAAGCCTTAAAGGGACAATGTGCAACATTTACATTTTTTTATTTGCCAAAATCTAAGTCTGCATTCATATATATGTCATCATTGGTGTATTAAGACCTCCGCTAATAATCTGATATATTCTTGTTTAACGAAGAATTTTAGACTTGTTTCTACATTGGACAAAGCTGGTAGGGGAGCGCCATGACAGTCAGCCATCTTAAAACTGTTGCCGCTGGCGAGGGACAAATAGCAACAAACGCAGAATAAATCCGCGTTTGCCCTGCCAGCCAGTGCAGAGTGATTGAGACACCGGAGGAAATCAGGAAGAGAGGCTATCGCGGCGACTTTGAAAAGCAGTACTACTGCGGCATAATGCAGGACCATACATATGCAGCAGCAGCACAGGAGACCAAATCCTCATCCGCAAAAAAAAAAAAAAAACCAATAAGAGAATTGAAAAGGAAGCATGACTGGCACGCTCAAAAAACAAGGGTGAACATCGGACTAGCCTTCCCCAGGTGGAAGGAGCTAATGAAGGAGAAAGATTTTCTAAGGGACGCTGAAGTTGCCAGCTTTCTCCTCAACAAGTAAGTCAACTGTACTGCCTAAATTAGCCTAAGCGCAACTTTTCATTCAGTTTTGTTACACAGTGTTGTTTGTTACCATAAGCAGCATAATAGTAGATCTGGTTAAAAATACTACATCCACATTGTTATAGGTCGAACTATATGTTTACGTAATTTCACTAGCTTTAATAATCGCGGAAAACGCAGACTTTCGAAGCCTAACGTTAGCCTCTGGCTTTTAGTGGCGGTGAAGCTGGTGGGTTGACTTTAGAAGCTGGCATTTACAGTGACTAGAAGCTGGGGTTTATCGCAACTAAAGCTACTGAAACCGTGTAAACATACAGGCTCTCCTATGTTAATGAAACGAGCTTAAATTTTGTCATATAGGACGAAAGAATAAGCTACGCTTATGCTTATGTTTTAATAATGGGAAGGTGCCACCCCCTGTTTTCAGTGCATCAATTTTCCGGGCTCGATTGGCAGACTTAGTTTTATTTTTGCTTCGCTGCCAGAGTTCTTTGTGCTCTTTGACGTTTCTTCTTGCGCGGTCCAGAAAGAATGCTGTTATTGCACTTTGTGATGTTGGCAGTGGCGCAAATCGAACGGGGAAGGGTGGGGTTAGTTAGTTAGCTAGTTCTATATCTTTTTCCTTTCCTTGACGCGTTTTTCAGTTATCATAGTTGGCAACTGAAGACACTGTTTCTTTCCATATGCGATCTAACAGCGATGAAATCGAGGGATAAATTCAGTATATAGTGGCGTAGCCAGAACTGAGATTTGGCTTGAACAAAACATCAGTTTTAAACAATTATTAGTCCTGACCTGTTCCTAGTCATTTTCATAATTAACTAAAGGTTCACTCCGAGAGCACTCCACGCTTATTCGGAGAGGACAAGCAGCACCTGTTAAGTAAGACGACAGTCATTCATCTGGACGCGTGTTTGCTGCATTTAAATAAATCGACGTTGTTAAAAATTGCATACCTGTCGACTGTGACGCAAGTAGCTTTTACTACTTTTTTTACCGCACGCTTTTAATAGCATATTTAACAGCAGAGTGCCACATTTTTTTTTATCAACCCATGCAATACCGAGAGTGAAAGGCGATATTTCATTACAATACGGACCAGAATTAAGACCATAATTGCATCGCTGTTAGATCGCATAAGGTGTCCATCGAAAGGTGTCCATCTATTATCCCTGTGTAGCGTTCTTCTAGCTAAACGTGTGTTTTAATCACACGCTACGAAACACTCTAAACAGCTGATTAGTTATCTGTGTCCACCAATGCCCGTCTCACCTTGATGTCCTCAGTTCAATCTGTTAAATGGGATTTGATTGGCTGCTGGATTGCGAACAGAGATATGCATTCCGGTGTTCTGTCAAATTTAGCTAACCATCAAATTATGCTGCCTTGCGGTTCTGCGCTTGCGCAAACCTGAAATCTCGGACTGTTTCTTCACTCATATCTAAAGTATCTTCAAAAATAAAATAAAAATTAGATTTTTTTTTCAGTCTGCCTTTTGACCTAGAATCCAAATATATTTTTCATGTACATGCCAGGTTTTCCTGAAAATGCAGAAAAGAGATGATAATGGCATATATGGGCATATATCTTCAAACAAACCTATCCAACTCATTATAACATCTGCTTATGTTGTAATAACCTAACAAATGAAGTTACTACTGTACACTGAGTCAAATTGCAATATTAAGGTGAAAACAAAGACTTTACGATCGCTATGCATTGCGGTAGCATTCTTTGACAAGGGAGCACTAATTCTCAGAACACCGGCTATAGCACCTGGAATTCTGGGGAGACCAGCTATATGCCAAAGCCCATCCATGACATGTCGCTTTACATCTAAAGCGTCTGGGAATGGCAGAAACTGTGGCTTGTTGGCACAGATTGCAGCAGCAACCCTATGCACATAAGCTTGTTGAGAGATCCCAGATGTGTCTCCTGCAACAATCTGAAATATTCCACAAGCGAAAAATCGCAATGCACAAGCCAACTGTCATGCAGCTGGAAGAGGATTGCTTCATCGTGTTGAACATTCCAGTTCCGGTATCAGCAACTGAAGTAGTTTGTTGAAAGTGTTTTTGGAGAATCGGAATCGTTTTAAGAACGGTATCTTCTTACACTTCCAATGGATTTCTCCTGTTCCTGAATATCCTTGGTGCACGCGATATATTAGTATTCTGACGTTCATCTGCCTTCTCTTGAGCTAGTTTAAGTTTTTGCAGCGCGTCCATAATGCTCGCTCTGCGATCGACAAGCAGGAAATGACAGTAAAACGCATGCAAAACTACCCCCCTCCCGTGTTTAAGGGTTTACAATGTTCATTTTAGACAGTCTTTGATTGTGGTTTATTTGGTTGTCCGTGTGTAAACCTAAAACCGCTTCATAGTGAGTGACTAAAGTAAAGCGCAAATCTTAGTCTACGCTTAACCGATTTATAGTGTACGTATATCTAAGAGCGTTCACATTAGCTGCACTGCTGCGGTTCTCTGCGTGTAGCACTGGTCCGGAGATTGCGTGCTGTTGGCTTATGCCATTACCAAGTCGGTAAAGTGAGCAGGTGTAATGTCACCAGTGTTTTCAGTTATTGTATTTGATGAATGGCTTTGTTATGTTGCAACTCAACTGCTTCACCTGTCTTTTATGTAACATTACAGAATAAACAGTGCGGTAGCAAAGGCTGTTGTTGGTTAACTTGGGTTGGATGACAGGTATGCAGGCCCGGACTGAGACACAGGAGTTTTCCTGAAGCGCCGGTATGTGCTTGGCCTGCTGGGTTTTTATTATTTTTCTTCTACAGACTGCCAGTCAGCCGGCGTCGCGACTCGCAGCTGTCTGACTTTTCTCTGGCCAATCAGAGGCTACTCAGGCGAGTAGCATGTGAGGAGGACAACAAGAAAATTAGTTTGTTTTGATTAACACCCACCCACCCCAGCAGTCCGTGTCAACCACACAGACGGCGGCTGCGTTCCAATCCGAAAAAATGCTTGCTTCGTCATGTTCACTCGCCCTCCAATCGAGGGGGGAATCCCCAAAAAATCCCGGATATAAGATGTAAGTTCCAATCCAGTTTTGCGGAGGGAAGGGCGCATTTTCATTTGCTCAAGCCCTCGATTATCCTCCCTAAAACAAAGCTAACAACGAACATCCCTCCAAGCTTTGATATTGCCCAAAATGCTTTGCTCATTCTCCCTCAGTCAAAATTACATGTCCGCCATTTTTTTTTCTGCTGGCAAAAGGGGGAATTGTGGCGGGGAAAGTACCATCCAAATGTAAGGATTGTGTGCGAGTAGTGTTTAATTTATTACATTTATATTCAAACAGCGAAGTTTGTATGGAGGGTGATTTGTGCCATAATTAAATACAATGGACTTTTTGAAATACAATACACATCTCGAAAATACAATACATGTGTAGCAATAAATACAATGCAAAAATGCTTAAATACAATACACATCTTCAAAATACAAAACATATATTGAAAATATAATACATGTCTACCAGTAAATACAATACAAAATGCTTTGTTTTTCGATGTGAGTCAGGAATATTTGTGCCAAAATTAAAACAATACAACTGTATTGTATTTTTGATTTGTATATTGCATTTAAAGATGTGTATTGCATTTTCTATATGTGTATTGTATTTCAATGTGTGCATTGTATTTAATTTTGTCATGTATAATCCTGACCGACATTGAAAAACAAATTATGTTTGTATTGTATTTATTGTTACTCATGTATTTTATTTTCAAGGCATGTATTGTATTTCGAGCTCTGTGCCAAAAGCCTCGCAATGAAATACAATACACCTTGTATTGTATTTCGATATGCAGTATTGTATTTCAATACGCAGTTTTGGCACGATGTGGGCCGGTTCTTGGCTAGATACGCCCTGCGTGGCCAGGCGCCCACGCTGGCTGGTGGATTTATTTGGACCAACAAACCTACAAAAATAAATGACGGTTTCTGTAGAGATAGCGAGCTGAAATCAGTCTGTTGTCAGAGCTCGTAGTCAGCGAACTGTCAGCAGTCGCTGACACATGAAGTGGACATGTTAACTTCCTTTGTAACTGTACACAGTTACTATCGTTTAATGAATAAAGGGTGATTTAATTTAATTTTTTCGGTCATTATCGCTGCAGCACCTATTGTTAACCGCCCCGCAGGACGATCTCACGTCTTTGCTTTGACTTTGAATAATCTGTCGTGCGAAAAATTTGTTTTTCGTCCAGTGTGAAAGCAGCTTAACTCAATTCTGTAAAATGAGTGATTGTGACGATAGGAATATTTTAATGTCTTTTGGGTGCTGAATAGCTTTGTTTTGTTGCCAATCGTAGTTTTGGCACAAAGTGCACAGTGAGCAAAGACTGCTTTTAATTAGCTAGACTGTATTCAGTTAACAGCCTCCTGAAAATGATACTTACGTGACATCGTACAGCGATGTGCGCCGTTAATTTATGTCTGAATAGAAGTTAATGATCTATCTAATCAAAATCGGGGTTTTTCTTTTTTCATTTAACGTTAACTTATTTCGAATATTTGAATTGCAAATAGCGAAGCAGTGCATCGCTGACGTGTAAATTCTCACGCAACTTCAAACGAACAGTGACGAACCGTCGGTCCATGGTCTGACATCCTACTTTTGTTTTATTGAAACACCTGACGGACATGGTCGGTCGCAGGACCGACTTCACTCGACTGATGGTCTGACTCGGTCGGACAAGTAAAGTTTATTGAAACAGTGCCCTGGAGATAAATGAGTATCTAGGTTTCTATTAAACCAAGAAAAATGCCAGTGCTCTTACGTTGCTATGGTTATAGGCTGATAGCGGATGAATTTCGCACTTCAAACGGTGAAACTAACGTAGCTGAACTAACTGTGCGGTTTCACGGTTTTAATTAACACCTGCCAGCCAATCAGACAAGAGTATTCACCCAGACCATCGTATGCATCAGAGTACCAACCGGGCGTGACTTAGGCACTCTATGGAATGCCTCGTCCAATCATACTAATTGGTCGGAGCTCATTGACTAAAATTTACATAGTGTCAAAATCGCACATGGAAATACAATGCACTCATTGAAATACAATACACCTTTCGGTTCAGTCGTACCAGTCCTATTAATACATCCATGGTTTCATGAGCGTTGACAAGGCTTTTTGATACATGGTGGCTGCCATATTTGCAATACGTGTTTAAAAAAGTGAGGCTGGAGAGTGCATTATTTGTTTGAATGTAATACACGATTCCAACGCTGGATGGGCGTAATTCCTGCACAATGTTCCTTTAAAATAAATTCAGTTTTTATTGCAGAAGCATATTCTCACACTGAAAATTGTAGAAAAATGTAACCTCCAACTCAAGTGAATTTTAAGGGGAAAGAAATCCCTAAGAAATAATTAATTTTCATAAAATCACCTGCTCCACAATTATTGGCACCCCTAAAAATTCCTAGGAATTAAATGTAATTGAAGTATTTCTGTCATTTCTACAGTAGTTTACAAAGTTGATCAGCGTATCTAGGAACGTTTAATTAGTAAATCATCACTTCCTGTTTCCCTGGGGTATAAATATGACGTGACACAGAGACCATTTCTCTTATTCACTCTTCAACATGCGAAAGACAAAGGAACACACCATTCAAGAAAGGCAGAAATGTGTCAACCTTCACAAGTCAGGCAATGGCTTCATGAAAATAGCTACTCGCCCTCACCTGCCCATATCTATAGTCAGAGGAATCATTAAGAAGTTTAAAATAACTGGAACAGTGGTAAACAAGCTTGGACGAGAACGCAAGGTTATTTTGCTACCATGCACAATGAGGTGGATGTTAGGAGAAATAAAAAGTTAGCATCTTGGGGTCACACAGTCTCCAAAACAACCATTAGCCGCTATCTACATGCCAACAAGCTGTTTGGGAGGCATGCACGGAAGAAACCTTTTCTCACTCACAATCATAAACGCAAACGTCTGGAGTTCGCTAAGCGGTACTGAGACTTCAAATAGGACCGTGTGCTTTGGTCAGATGAGACCAAGATAGAGCTTTTTAGCAACAAACACTCAAAGTGGGTCTGGCGGAACACAAAAGATGAGTATGCAGAAAAGCACCTCATGCCCACTGTGAAGTATGGGGGAGGATCAGTGATGCTGTGGGCCTGTTTCTCTTCCAGAGGCCCTGGGAACCTTGTTAAGGTGTATGGCATCATGAATGCTTTGAAATACCAGGACATTTTAAATCAAAATCTGGTGGCCTCTGCCCGAAAGCTGAAGAAGGGTCGTCTCTGGGTCTTTCAGCAAGATAATGACCCTAAACATGTGGCCAAATTTACACAGAAATAGTTCACCAGACACAGAATCAAGCTTCTATCATGGCCATCTCAGTCCCCAGACCTCAACCCCATTGAAAACCTGTGGAGTGTGCTGAAGAGGAGAGTGCAGAGGAAAGGACCCAGGTCGCTGGATGATTTAGAGAGATTGTGCAAAGAGGAATGGTCGAAGATCCCTCTTTCTGTATTCTCCCATCTAGTGAAACATTATAGCAGAATATTAGGTACTGTTTTGTTGGCAAAAGGGGGTTTTACAAAGTATTAATATCGGGAGTGCTAATAATTGTGGCACGCATGATTTGATTTAAAAGAATTATTTCTTAATGTGGAATTTTTTCCCACTAAATAAATGCAGTTGAATTAAAGGTTGTATTTTCCTCTTTTTTCATTTTGGTCTTATATTATTAAGAAAAAAAATTGAATTTATTAGAAGCTAAAGAACACATCTTAACCAGGGGTGCCAATAATTATTGAGGGTGCTGTATCTAGTGAGAATCATTTTCTACAGTTCATGGCACAAGGGAACGTTGCAATCGACTTTCATGGCCTCTTGTTCCAGCTTTGTCATTGCATTGGTGGACTTCATGAGGGAATCGCCCGTCCTCACACAGAACAGCTGCTCCACACTCTGAATGAGAGTGAAAACCTCATCAGATGGATGGTATAGTGCCCCACTTTTGAACTCCTTTATTCTGAGAAGAACATCTCTCTCATTTGCATTTCCTTTTTCAATCAGTGCACGCTGGCATCTCACACAAAGTGAACAGCTGATGACCCTCTTCACGATGTATCCTGCCAGGTGGTATAGGACACAGGACTTTGTATTAGTGAAGTCAGGTGGCGATGTTGGGTCCACCAGCTGCTCCACTGGCAGAACCACAGGAGGACTGCAGTTGCTGCTCTTTGTGTCCAGGAACTCCATCAGATGGTCAGGTCCTTCATCCAGGTAACTGCCAGTATGTACTGATGAGAGGAACTGTCCCAGTGACAGCTCGTAGTTTGTAGTGAAACTCTGCTGGTGTTGAGATGGGGTTCCTCTGATGTATGCAGGAGAAGGTGTTCTCCAGGCAGTCCTGAGTGAACCAGCTTGTGAGAACAAATTTGTGATCTTAACTTAGCAGATCTTGCTGGACCTCCAGGATTGCTGTTGTGGCCATCTCAAGTCCTGTCTGGACTGGTTTCCAGCTGCCCTGGTGACCGATCTTCAGGCCCCGAAAAAGGTGGATGCTATCCTGGAGGAAGCAGATGGCCTTTTCGTACTCCTTTATTTCAAAATGGTAAAGGGCAGTAACCACATTGCGAGATGACATGAGGTCAATCCAGTGGTCCATCTTCTCCAAAAACCATGATGTCACCAGGTATGATTGTGGTCGTTGCTCCTCCTCCACCAGGTACCTCAGGGCAGCACTTGTTGCCTTGCTGAAGACATGCATGGCAGAACTAACCTTCATTTTTTCAAAATGGCTAGGTTCCGGAATGCCTCGGGACAGATTTGGAGCCAGCTTAAATGCCATGCTCTCGTGGTAGGAAACAAGATCCTTTAAGGGCTAAACAGACACCACACTGGATGCAAACTGCTCTTTGTCCACCACATCTTGTGGAACGGTGATGGTGTAACTACGGACAAGGGCACTCTTCAAGTTCTTCACAAGATGTGGAACATCAGCCATGAAATAGAGCCGCTTGTTTTGCTCAACAGGATGGGGTATCCACGGCTTATCACAGGTTCACCCCAAAGGACTTCCACATTGCCCTATTGGGACTCCCCTTATCAGTAGTATTGTTGGTTACATGAAGCCCCACAGACGCTGCAGCTTCTACTATGGCATGTGATGGTTCTGCCCTGCAGTCCTTCCCCCCTCCTGCTTTCTGCACCTCCACTCCAACAAGCCACATCTGTTGCTCTTTGAGGTGGAGGTGCAGGGAAGAGTATAAAAAAGCTGCAATGCCAAACAGGCATGCCATGTAGCCTGGAGGTGTGTTCCGGAGGAGGGCATGTTTCCAGAGGAGGGCGTCCCAGTGTCGCCCTGTAGCCCGGAGGTGTGTTCTGGAGGAGGGCGTGTTTCCAGAAGAGGGCGTCCCAGTGTCGCCCTGTAGCCCGGAGGTGTGTTCCGGAGGTGGGCGTGTTTCCAGAGGAGGGTGTCCCAGTGTCGCCCTGTAGCTCGGAGGTGGATGCCCTGTAGCCCGGAGGTGTGTTCCAGAGGAGGGCGCAAGGTTTGGCGTCAGGTGGGCACCAGTGTTCCTGGAGGTGAGCGCCAGGTTGGCCCCAGTGTTCCTGGAGGAGGGCACCAGGTTGGGCGCCAGTGTTCCTCGCGGTTGGGCGCCCTAGTGTGGTCCGGAGGTTGAGCGCCCCACTGTGGTCCAGAGGCAGGTTTTGAGAAAAGTAAGTTATCTCTGAGATGAGAAAATATTTTTTTCCTTTTTTGACGTTGTCCATGCAGAATATTTTGGTGTACCTTTTTCTCAATAAGTATAAGCATGTGCATTTATCTTATCTTCTGTTTTCCTCTTAGGAAGGGAGAGAAGAAAGAAGAAGGAAAGGGGGAAGAGAAGAAAAGGAATGGAGTAAGAGAAAGAAAGGGGAAAGGTGTAATAGCTGGTTAGTATCAGATGCCGCAGCAGGCGAAGCTGCACCAAGCAGCGAGCCGAAGCAGCTGAAAGTGATTGGGCGAAATAAGAGGAAAGGAGCTTGCGTTACTGAATGAACGAAAGGCTTTAGTTCCAGAAACGAAGTGAGCAACCAGATAGAAAAGAAATGTCAATACAAGAGAAAACCAACAAGGCACCCAACAACTGCCAAATAACCTAAAGAAGCTAAGCTTCCCAGAAACAAAGAATATATATATATATATAAATCGGCAAACCCTTGATATGAACAAAGTCATATCAAACACTCCAGCGAGGGAGGTGTGGTGACCTCCGGCTTAAATAGACTCCGGGAAGAACCGCCCAGGAGTAATCAGCCAGCTGGGCAAAAAATCCGGGAAAGAAAACAATGTTGTCAGGGATGAGAGTAACGAAGAAAGCAAAAAGCACATAGCAAACCATGACAAAAGGAGGGAGGAAAGGGGGGAGAGAGGGGAGGGGAAAATGGTAAGATGAGGAGAAGAGGAAGAGAGAAGAGGGAGAGAGGAGAAGGCAGGAATTTTGTACAGGCAATTCTTTTTTTAATTTTCTTTTTCTTTATACCATCCTTTTTTCCCCTGACCAGGTCTCTCTTGTAAATGAGATATATAAATAAATTTACCATTTACCATAATTATTATTTAACATTATGCTTGTTTTGCTTTATGCTGATAAATGTATCTGGTTGAGTAATTGATCAAGTTCAAGTTTATTTTGTCAATACATTAAAAAGTACAATGTACAATCAATGCACTGAAATGCACTTTGCCCTGGCCCAATTCAACCCTTACATGCTGAAAGAAAACCCTTACATCAGAAAGAAAATGCATAAATGAACAGTATAAAAATAATTCAGAGTTCAGTGTTAGACTCAGAGTTTGTTAAACCTCTGGAATACCTCTCAGGGCTGTTATAATACTGACTGTTGCTATTCCTTAACCAGGCATCTCAGGTCCTTCACTAAACATATAAATGGCAGGTAAGATAAGAATAATAAGAACAACGTTATTAAATTGTCTGTCAGCTCATTTTTTATTTGCAAAAGAATTAGAAAGCCTGATGGCTGTCGGTATGTAGGATCTTCTTTATCTCTCTGTCCTGCAGCAAAGAGAGGGGAGCCGTCGACCACTGGCCCTCTGGTCCATCAAGGTGGTATGGGTCGGATAATCTGGGTTGTTCATGATGGCCTTCAGCATCTTCAGTGTGCATCTCTGCACCACAACCTCCAGTGTGTCCAACCAGACTCCAATCACAGAGCCAGCTCTTTTGACTAGTTTGTCCAGCCGCCTTGCATCCTTGTGTCTGATGCTTCCTCCCCAGCAGACTGCAGCATAAAGCGACACCCTTGACACCACAGACTGATAAAACATCTGCAGCATCTTACTACAGATGTAATCCGGGATGTAAAGTGAACAATATTATTGTAAAGGCAAAATATGTTGAAAATTTATTATTTGCTGTGATGTAAGAGCCTTCATACGTTGTCTTAATTTTTTGTTGTTCTCGCAGACACACTCTCTAGTCACAATTCCCTTAAATACATAGTTTTAATTGAAAACCATCATTTATCAACGTCGGGTAGTATTCAAAAATAGCCTACATTAATCGCATGTAGATAAGAGATGCACTGCACCAGATTACAGTTTAGTTCCTACCAAGGGCAGACTGGGGGACAAAAACAGCCCGGGAATTTGTGCTTGACCAGCCCACAGGGCGAGGTGGGGATGCTGGTCACTCTCCATGCGCGTCCTATGGTGAACCCGCTTTGCAGGGGTTTTAGCGCTGTTTATAACTTATAATGTTACCACTAGTCTATCAATTGATATGTTTGTCAGATGTGCGTTTTATAATCCAGCATTCTTATATAGCTCCTCTCAACTATTTTATGAAAGGCATTGCACCAGATTGCAGTTTAGTTTCTAATTTATATGCAGTCTATAAAGCTAACACAAAACTTTACCTCCAAAATCAAAACAAAAAAAAAGTCTAATTACGCTGCTTTCTATTGTCATCCGGCCACTCAATACACGTAACCGACATTGATGTATACACGGTAATTCAATCATAGTTGTAAATGTACCTGTCTATGATTTATTTTAATATTTACCGTTCAAAAGCGAGCTCTCTGCTGTCTGTCCCATAGGAGAACATGACAGCGCGGGCTGTGTTTGGAACTATTGAGGCTTACATGAACCATGTGACCGTTCTGGTGGCGACATCAAAAGCTGTCATAGCTCTTTTTCTCCATAGCTCTGGATTTAACTGGAGATTTTCTCTGGCCGAAGTGCTAGAAACACACACTCTAGCAATAGGCGTGGCGAACCCCCGGTCATATATATATAGAGTCTGGAAAACTCCGCCCCAGCTCAATCAGCCAGCTGGGCCAGGAATACGCTGGACGAGAACTCCGATATCGTCCCGGATGATAGAACAAGGAAAGGTCCAACAAACAAAAGCACGCCTATTCCATGACAGAAATTGCTTGAAATGTGTCAAGGACTTTTGCACAGTGCACAGACTTTTGAATTTATTTCATGATGAATGTTTTCAGCATTCAAAAGAATAGGCTACATTTGCGGGGAGCAGTTGCACAATCCTTGCAGTCATGCGATAATAATAAATTTTACCAATGCTTTTACCAATTACCAATGCTTCTTAACTCTTTACTCCTTAGTAGCTATCTTAGACTGCTGCCCTAGCAGCCACTGCCCCCTGGTGCCCTAAGACAATATGGCTGGTGTAGCTTTCTTAATACTTAGGGCTCTAATTTCCTGGCGCAGCGCAGGTGGCGTAGCGAAGCGCAGGCCGCGCAGTGGTAATTTCGTAGGGCGCAGCCCGCGTAGTGGTAATTTCGTGAGGCGCGCAGCCTTCGGTAGACCAAGGTGCGCCGAGATGGGTGTGGCGGTGTAGTAGGGGGAGGTGTCACATATTCATGAAGACGCAGTGACAATTTCGTAGAAAAAGTCTCCGCTGGAGTTGCGCAAAAAACTCGCCAACTCCAACCTGGTTTAATTTCCGTGCAGTGGTAATTTGGCTGACCGGCGCAGAGAGCGCACACGTCACCGAAATCTCACAGGCAGTTTTACAGAATGTCAGGCACGTTTCAATGCAAGAAATAATTACAGGAAGCACGATTTAATGTAACTATCTGAATAAGGACATAAATTATTGTATCTATATCGATTGTCCTGATGTCAGATTAAAGGCAGTTGCCACGCGTAATGGAAACTTGACCGGGCTTAATCAACGCAGCTGAATCTGTGATGCAAACTAACGACTTCACATCTTTCTCAGCCAACCGCAAACTGTATATATACTGTATGTCGAATGCTTGCGTTCTATGCTCATTAAAGCCGCTTCCACACTGGACGCAAAACGAATTTTTCGCCCGACTGATTACAGACAAAGTCAATGCAAAGACGCGATAGTTGGACAGGGTTTTAATATAGCTCCGTGTCCGAAAGTCATAAAAGTTCTAATTTTTCCGAGTATTCCAGGAATTATTAGACGTGGAAACTTGGCCATTTTTGTGTTCGACCTTCACAGAATGCAAATTGATAGCTATCGACTTTTCTTGGTCTTTTTTGCCTATTCTTCTGTTTTCTTCCGTTGAAGATAGCCAGCAGTCTTTATTCGGTCTTTCTTTTGAAAATTAGTCAGATGGACCGAACAGATTCACGCTTTATTTCCACAGCTGAGATAAAACAGTGCGTGAGCAAATCAATTCCATGACCATTGACAGTGTGAAGAAATTATCGCATGCACGATTAAGACTGTCCGACACGAAATGCAAAATACTCCATGTCCACCAGCCAGCAAAAAGTAAAAGTATTGAAATGAGAACAGATTTATAACGGGATATCCAACAAAGATGACCCGCTAAAAAATAAATCCCAGTGTTCATTGGATGTTCTGTTGTTAAAATGTTTCTTTTTATTCTTTATTTCGGTATCAATCTGTTCTAATCGTCCTCTTTTTTTTTTTTTTTTTTTTTAGCTGTCAGACACGGAGGCATTGTACATTGTCCCATGCCAGTGTCGACTCGCTTTACTGAGCAGAGCTTAAACAGAAACACTGATTGAAATTCTCGGTACTCATCTTAAAGAACTGAGCCCTCTTATCAAAACATTCACATTTAATATCGACAAGAGTCAGCAGATTTGAAGAAATTAAAAGCAATAATAGACTGTCGGACACGGAGATTTATTAAAACCCTGTCAGACTTTCGGGCACAAGACGCAATCTGTCGAGCGAAAAATTCGTTTCGCGTCCACTGTGCAAGCGGCTTAATACAAGGCTACTATTATTGTCACTTCGGTTTTATCGTCTTCAGTGGGGAAAAGGAATACAGCCTGATTGCTATGATCTCGTACTGAGTTAAGATCGCATATTGAAAATAAATGTGTCACGTATCTTGCATTGTTGTCCGTGCATGTTAATCCCAAAATTTAAAGCAGCAACAGTTTGTAATTCATGGGAACACGCTATCCATCGTTTCTCTTGACAGTGAGCAAGATTTGACTCGGCTGTGTCGCCTTCTTTGCCAACTTGCGCTGGAAGGAGGGGCAGAGGCGGGACAGAGGAGTTCTTGCGCCAGGCTACGCCGGGCACGAAATTGCCACATACGCCTGGACACACCCCGTTGGCGCGGCGCACCCCCCATGCGCCGCGCCTGCGCCGCGCCTACGCCTGGTCTACGAAATTAGAGCCCATAATATTCATTTACCAAATTTTCTGAAATTGTTCCAAATAGTTTAATCCTTATTCACAATAAAAATTAAATTAAATTGCCTTTTGTCCAGTTCATCACATAAACTATTTTCAAGTTTGTTTCTATTCAGTGTTTTACATAACATTGTGCTATCTGTTCGTTTCATCAGCAAATGAAACTGAGAGGCAAAGGAAATTGCTGAGGAAATGTTGAAAAAATGCTGAAATGTAAACAAGTTTAAGGAATTCTGACTTTTTAGCTGCATCCTGACTGAGTCTACTCCATTTCAACCCACCAGTTACAAAAAAAGGTCAGTTAGAGTCAATGAGGTTGACGCATGTCTATGGTTCTGTGCGTATCTAGGTCTACGCAGTGCATGCTGAGAAATTCACTTTATGGTGGAGCAAACATGGCAGGCCACATTGGCAGAATGCCCCAGCTGTTACTGCGTATAGCTCATTGTCAGTGTCTCTCCCAGTCCCAAACTGTATAATGCTGACCTGGCCAAGTAATGAAATGCTGCTATTCACGGCATTCTGTTCATTTCTGTGCACTGTATGTTTGCTAGCTAAGTAGCTAATAATAGCAAGCTGCAAGATATTGTTAACACTTGATATTCAGGGCTCCCTTTTTATTTCTGTGCTATCATTAGCTAGTTAGCTCGCGAACACACAATGCACAGAACTTATTCGAAATGGGTCAAGCTTGAGCGTTAAAATTGCTATCACTGCAGATGACATTATCAATAGCTAACGTTAACTATTAAACTACTCAATGAGTTTGTTACATCTGCTGGCTTAGCAAGGATGGCAGTTACGGTCATTTTGATACCCATATTTTGCCTGTTTTAGAAACAATCATTACTATATCTAGCGAGTGTGATCACTTGCTCGTATATACTGGAATAAAAGCTCTAGCAATTCCTTTCTAATTTGCAATTTTTTACTATAACATGTTGTCATGGACCTGCCCTGCAAAAAGACTGGTCTTTGCTGCTCTAAATGTGCTCTCTTGGAGCTGGTTTGAGCGACTGTACAAACGACGATACTAAAAATTCTTTCACTGACTTTGACACAGAAGAATGAGATTTGTCTAACTGTCCTATTAATCCTAATCTGGACAATGATAATGCTGAGGCCAGGAAAAAGTCCAGCAGAAGGCAGAATTGAACCGCAATACCGCTATGTCACAATTTTGCTGAGTCACTCTGAGCCATTTGAGTTAATGGTTAAAGATTTTGGTCCAACAGAGATTTTAACTGAGGTGCGTCTTATATGCTGTCTTTGAGGTCGAGGCAGTAGTAATAGTCTAGTCAAAGTATCCAACAACCCAAAAAAATTGCAAGAAATTATTTTCTCGTATTAATTTGTTCTTTAATGTGTGAACAAAAATACAGCAAAAATTTACCAAAATTGGGTTACAGAAAATGGTTCAAAAATGGCGTCATACAAAGATGACCACCAATACTTCGTGGTTCTCTTAAACCATAATGACTTGGTGTGCTGTACAGTTTCACAACAAACCACAGTCCATATTTCACATTGCCCCTTCACCATCTGATACTGGATCTTGACATGTGCTGTAACAACAGCCATTTTGGCATGGTCTGCATGCTTGAGAACAGTCCAGTCCAGGCTTTCGGCAAGTACAACAGTGTGTGTTGCAAACACTGGAACAGCTGCAGTGAATCATTTTCAGGAGTGTTTCTGGTGCGGGTGCAGTGTCCTTCATCACTGGAACTAGTCGTTTGGTTTGATGGCTCCAACCCTATTTAGTGACGTCAATATCCTCACCCTTGCCCATCCATTGCATTACCTGGAGATAGCTTCTCAGAGAATGATACTTTGTAGCCGAAGATTTTGGAGATAGTCGTTCAGGTGTCATGAAGCTTTTGGCCACACCGACTTTTTTGCAAAGACTGGTGTATCTGACAGCAGATAAGTTGTCCCCAGGTTTGTCATTGAACAGAGACACCATGAGTCCACACCCTGAGTCTACAATCACATCCCTGTCTTGTCCAGGTGTACGAAAGATCCTTGCACAATTTTGCAGGACTGGGTCACCTTTCCTCAGCTTTTGCAGAGCAGACTTCTTTCCAATTCCAAATATCCTGAAAGTGGTGCCGCATCCTGTGAATGCATACCTAGAACCTGCCTCATGACTTTATGTCACACACTACAGTAGGACTTCCTTTATTTGAGCGGAAGTAGAGCTTTGTACCATCATTAGGAGATGCATAATGAAGCAGTAGCAAATCCATGTCCTCGCCTATGAGGGTGGTAGTTTTTTGAGATGACATTGATACTGCTGTCTGCACAATGTCCAAGACAGCATCTCCCTTTGCATGTATCACATGACACCCTCTGATTTTCATGCGGTCGGCAATAAGATGGATCAGCGTCTATTTGTTCTCGTTATTGGACAGGAAATCCTCCATCTTTCCAGTTAATTTAGTTGTTTCAGTGATTTTCATCTTCTGACCGTCACAATTTTGCCGCTGTCGCTGATGTGTACTGAAGCAGTGGTTCTCAAAAATTTTGCGCCCAAGACACACCAAAGGGCAAGCCAAAATCTCAAGGCACACCTGTATTTATAGAAGCGCTAATTATCCTCTATAGCATGTGTTTTCACTCTCATCGTTCAGTATGTATTTTTTATTTACTAATGCCAAATAAATTTGCAAACAACGATAATACTCATGAAATTATAGTAACAAAATAATTCAAGGATTTACTTTGTAGAATTACTTCAAAGCAGCAATACACCGATTCAAACCAGGTAGGTCACAAAATTAATATCGTAATTGCCTCGGTTGGAGAGTCGAATTCTCAACTTACCCCAGCAAAACCATTACAATATCAAACTTATTTAAAAAAAGAAAAATGTTTAAATACATTTCCATCTTCCTTCTGAGAGTTGCTGAACCACCACATTCCCTCGTTACGTTAGCATTTTTTATCATAACTTAACTAAACCAGGCATGAATATTCCCCCCTTGCCAAATAAATTATTTAAAAAATTAACTGAAAGTCCTGCATTGACGTGAATATTGCAGGACTTTACTAAGAAAGCATGATCAGCACATGAAATCGAACGCTTAGAGTAGGCTTAATTTTTTTTGCTCTCGTTATTATGAAAAGTTGAAGAAATGAACATAGAGTAAGCATTGTGAAGTAGTTATTGCCCACTTTAATAGATAAACATGATTGTGAAAAGATGTGAGAATTGGGCATTCACTGTACAAGCTCTCTGAAGGTTTACAGCTTCCAGTCTTTTTGCAGAAATATGATGAAGCACCAGAATGTTGGGGCTTCAACTGCCCACCTTATTATTCTGTTCAGAACTAAATGAGAAACTTCTGTGCAGTGAAATCACAAAACTGTGAACAGTCTTTCGCATATACTTGGAAAATATTGCTCTTTTGCTCTGCTGTCAAACTGTAGCAAATCAAATTTAGTATCACATCCGTTAACTCCATCTGACGGTAAATTCCATCACTAAGCAACTCGCCAAGGAAGGGCCGTGTAATATCTCACATATTTCCGATTTTAGAAATTATTATTCATACAAACAACGATTGTTTTGCGCAGTTTTCACATGCCGTTGGAGGCGACGGCTTGGGGTATATCCCCGAACGCCCCCAATCCTCCAATTCCCCAATCCTTGAATAGACCTTGAATAGACTTTCATTTGAACTTAATTTCAGGTCAATCGGACAAACAGTTCTGAAGATATGGCCAAAATGGTAATTTTCCATCACAAAGCGCCACCTAGTGGCAAAATATAGAACCATACAGGTATGATGTCATCATGTGACACGTTGTGAGGTCATGACCTTGCGGTTGCACATAGTTTCATGTCAACTGGACAAATGGTTCCAAAGATATGGCAAAAATGGTGAATTTGATGTGACAAAGCTCCACCTTGTGTCAAAGTCAAACAGGGAAATGTCATCGTGGGACACATTCTCAGGTCATGACTTTTCATTTGCACTTGATTTGAGGTGAATCGGACAAATATTTCCAGAGATATGATAAAAACAGTGATTTTTCAGTTTTTGGCCCCTGGTGGCCAATCTAGAGAATTTAAAATGTCCAAAATCGAGTCAGTTCTTCCTCCCTATGATACTTATGTATGTGCAAAGCATGAAATTTCTAATTGAAATATTACTGAAGTTATCGCGTTAACACGTGGGGCAGCGCGGCGGCGGCGGTCGGACCAAAAACATGATATCCCCGAAACGCCATTCGGCGTTCGGGGATATAATGAGACAAGAAAAGCTGTGGTTCTTATAGATTCATAGTCAAATTTCGCTGGGGTTCTGATAATTAGTCAGATCTCAACTGGATAGTATTTTGTCGATTGCAGCAGATGTTAAAAATACTGGTTCAGAAACTAACTATTAATGCTCCAGTGACGAGTATATGCTTATCAGCTCAATGTCTCAGATAGGAGCCTGTCTTGAACAGTCTATGGTCACAAAGCAGGCTGTGTTTTTGGGGCTAATAACGTCGGACATCGCCCTTACTTTGTGATGTCACAAAATTTGCTCTCCAATCTGCAGTATCTGCAGCATCTGCACCGAAGCCAAGGCCTATTAGATAGACTGTTGGACGTCAGCAGCAGACCTACCACTGTAGTTTACTTGTAATTCAGCGCTTTGTCGAGCACTTGCATCGTAATTGTTACCCGAGCATTTACAAATTTGCACAACTCAGCTGACAGTGACAAGGTCGAATGCGTTGCCATTCTCATTGATGCATGAGTGCAGGGGATTGGCTGACATACGCAATGGTACCAGCCGAACTGCAGAAAAACAATTTCACCGCCTGTGCAGGGCCAACACACACAACAATCAGAGCAATGTGTAAGCATTATTTTGCCTCATTCCGATGATTCTTTTGATTGCGATCCTCGCGATGGGCCCTTTAATGCGTCGGGCCCCAGCCCGTGCATTAATACAGCACTGGCTTCAGGAGCATTCTCCAGGTTTAAAAGGTTTAAAAGGATTTGCAAATCATAGTCTTCTGTTTTCTTCATGTTTTACACAAGATCCCAACTTCAGAGGAATTAGGGTTTGTAAGTTGTGCAAGAATTGTTTCAATTTGAAAGTAACTTTTGGTGACATAAAGGTTATGACTCGGCCTGATCAAAGTCCAGAGCTGAATCCGTTTGAGCAAATCTGTTGCAACAGCAAAAGAATCTCTTTGGAATGAACTCCAAACCATATGGAATGGTTTAGCCAGTGAGGTAATATAAAAAATGTGAAAACAATGCCTGAAAGATTAAATGCTGTGATCAAAGCAAAGGGTGGCCACACTAGATGTAGACTTTTTCTACTAAAAAGTCTATCAGGAAGAGTTGCTGGATAGCTCACTCAGTTAAGGTACTGCGTTGCAGTGCAGAGGTGACTATCACGTCGCGGGTTTGAGCCCTGGCGTACCCACCGGCAGGGGTCGGCAGCTTTTTCAGAGTAGCGCACAATTGGCCATCGCGCTACAAGGTTCCAAATTGGGAAGGGACTGCCGGATTTGGGGATTAAACAGTAGCTTTTTTCGTTGCTCCAGCGCCTCCTGCTGGCCAGACGGGCGCTCGTCAGGAAGACTCTGGGTTTGTTCATGTCCAGGTAACCTCCGCCCTCATTCTGAACTTACGAGGATTCAACCAATGAGTGTATAAGAATCAGTGGATGACGGGCACGTGCTTCGGAGGAGAGTCGTGAGCTGTCTTCACTATCCTGAGTTGGCAACAAGGGGTCGCATACGAGCAAGCTTTGTACATAGTTCACCAATCGGGCATTCCAGATTCGGGTGGGATTGGAAATGCCAAATTTAAAAAAAAAAAAAAAAGTCTATCAGGAATGTCCTATGGAAACAGTTGTAGAAGTTGTTTCCTCCAGCGAAGTACCTTCCAAAATGGACAAATGGACGAACAGACAGATGGACTACGCCACAACATAATACCCTTTTTGGTCTTTGGAAAGTGCAACATTTTATTGTCATTTACATACTGTAGTCCAGAAAAAAATGATAATTATTTTGGTCCAGGAACATGTACATGAACAAATTTGCCGTCCCTCTGCAAATATCCATAAATAAAAAGCTAAAATTAAGTAAATTAAAATTCAAACCAAAAATTTTCCCACAGTCCAAATAATAAGGAATTTTACTGCAACTATGGGAAATATGGGTAACATAACTGGTTGCTTTTATCCTTTAATGCTATGTTTAGGTTAGTGTTATGTAAGGTTCATTTTTGTAATGTTCAGGAAAAATACTTTGGATAATTAATGAAGATGGCTGGTAGTATTAACTCTATCAACTTTTAGTCATAATCTCATATTTTATCTGAGACTTCCCTGGCTTCCTGAGGCACAAACCTAAGGCAGGCTGGTAAGTCACAGAGCATTTGACATTCTTGTTCATTTTACTATATCGCCCAAATTTTTCTTCACCCTTTATTATTTATGTAATAAAGATTTAAAGTTCCAAACTATTTTAAATGTCAAATGTGGAAACGATTAAAGTAAAGACAAAGTAATCATCCAAAATAGTACTTTTCTGAAATAATGAATGTGTCTCTCAAAAAAATCAGTTCCGTGTATTTCTGCTTTTTCATGCTTTGTCAAATGTGTCACATTACTGGAAAGGACACCCACGATTCGTGTTGCTTCATTGCAGGAAGGTTGCGGCCCTGAGGCCTTTCTTGGCGGAAGTAGGATGTTCTCTGTGTGTTCAAGTGGCTTTCCTGTAGATACTCCTGTTTCTTCCATCAGTCCAAAGACATGCATGTCGGGTTACTCGGGGTCTCTAAATTGCATATCCGCATGAATGTGTGAACGGATGTTCCCTGCAATGGACAAATGTCCATGCTGTGCCCATGACTGATGTGCAGGATCCTGAAATGGGCTCAAAGCACTTCTGTGACCCTGACCAGAAATAGGGATGGAGGGAAAAAGGCATAAACAACTAAATTAATATAAAGTAAAAGTACCATCCCATTGGAAAACTATTGTCACAAAAAAACATGACAGACGTATGTGCACTGATGATTGTTTTATATCTTTTTCATCATGCATATATCTAATCTGAGAATATAAGACAGTGTCTTCTTCATTTGTGATTTTTGTTTTTGAAGTTGCAGGTTATCACATACAGAGTTATTAATATGCCACAGAGGTGCACCGCATCTTAGAGAAGAATGTGACCTGAATGTGGCTGTTCTGGTTTTCTGCTTGCCAAAGCCAGAAAATATGCAAATGCACGGAGACAAGATGTCCTCACTCTGACTCAGGTGAAAGCGTTGCAGAAGTGGAGCTCCGAATAAAAATATTACAACGATTCAGTTATATGATCTCGAATAATGATGGCACATCAAGTCACCTGAGCTTGTAGCTTGTTTAGCTTTTCCCAGAATTACAGTAATGTGTAGTGATGATTATTCACCATTGCTTTCAACTAAAAGGGTCCTAATTTACTAGTATTGCTTCTCTATTATTTTTTGGTGAGAAGTATTGAAAAATACAATTATAAATTATAATGAAAACAAACAAAAAATATTTCCACAAGTACATTGAAGCGAAAATATGGGTAATAGATAAAAACACTGAGAACATCATTTCTTTAAAACAATTGAAAGTTTTCACAAATTACATTTTTTTGGACCCTTGCATTGCCCGAATGCATGAATGAAGAGTCATTTCATGATTACTGATGCTAAAAAAAATTATTTAAAATGATTTTAGGCAACATTATTCTGCAAAATTACCTCTGATGGTCAGTTGCTCCTGAACATAAGGTGACAGAACTTTGAGCAGTGTCACAGTCTTAAATACAATGGCATGACGGAAGGAGCTCTCTGAGATTGTTTGTAGTCACATGGAGGCCTTACATGATGTTGAAGATGTTAAATGCAGCCATGGCACTGTAAGAAATACCATCGATCCTTTCAAAGAGACCAGTATGCTGAAAACTTGTCAGAAATAAACATCCAGTGACATGATAGCATTGGATTGCTCAAAATCCAGACCTTAATCTGATTGAGTGAATCTGTTGTAACATTGAATTAATTTTTTTGCAATGAACTTCAAACCATGGTTTAGCGAGTGTGGGGGACAAAATGTGAAAACTATGACTGAAGGATTTAATACTGTCATCAAAATACAGGGTGGCCACACTAGATATTGACTTTTTTCGCTCAGAAAGGCATTATTATTTTTGTTTTACTACATATTGTGATCTCTTTACTTGTTTTCATCAATATAATCCAATATTACATGAAACAAATGCTTGAGTAGAACTTGGTGGCTGATTTATCTTCTTTTTTTAAGTCTATAATCATCACTGCACACTACTGTACATCGATCATATTTTGAACAATCATTTTATGTTTCTATTGAACCTCAGCTGACATTCTCATGCACACATTGTGCCGCTGCAAAAATGCTAATAGTCAATATAAAACCCCATTTCCAGAAAGATGGGACACTCTGTAAAATGTGCATAAAAACAGAAATCAGTGATTTTCAAATCATTTGAACTTCATATTTATTTGAAAATAGTACAAAGACAATATATGATGTTGAAACTAAGATTTTTTTGTTTTAAAAAATGTGTGCTCATTTTTGATTTGATGCCAGCAACATGGGCAGAGACAAAGGCAGTATTTCTGGTTCTTGTTTATAAATGGTTTAATCTCTACATTGCAGAGTTTTAATTTGCGATGCTGTGACAAACTGTGTTTACTGACAGTGGTTTACTGGAGTGTTCCTGAGTCCACACTGTGATTTCCACCAAAGAACCTTGTCTGTTTTTAAATAAGTGCTGCCTGAGGACCTGAAAATTACAGCCATTCAAAACTGGATTTTGTCCTTGTCCAATGCATACAGAAATTTTCTGGGTTCTCTGAATCTTTTTATATTATATGTATATATAGTCTCTGTTCTTTTTTCAGTTAAACATAAAGATCAAATGATTAGAAAATCATTGCATCCTGCATTTATTTTACATAGTGTCCCAAAGTTTTAGAAATGGGATCGTACATCAGGAGATACTTTTCAGATAAGATGCCCATAATAGTGGTGCAATAAAAGGTAGCTGGTTTGTCAACCAAATGAGGAAAAGAAATGCCACAATGCTAAGCTGCCATTTTGTGTCATCAAGATCCAAATGGTCTTGTGGCCCTTCTCCCCCTTTCAAACAGGGGGCTTAACAGAAGAAGATCATCAGGACTGGACAATGGAACTTTCATAAGCCACTGAGTGTGGCACACAGACTCTACACTATAGAGTAAAAATAAATAAATAAAACATCAAATCTGTGAGCATTCAAACAACTGTAAATAAAAAGAAGACGCGGAGTATTAATACAGTACATATGCAAGCACACAGTTTAGTAACATGAAGATATAGTCAGAGCTTTATGATCCTAATTATAAATGATGCATACTTTGAAGATCTTATGTGCACTGTCAATGTCTCTTAGCTAGTGTCTAAATTCTATAAAAGGTGACATTGTCAGCTTTACTGACATTGTCATTGTCACATCTGGCATCACGTATTGAATAAGGTTGTGTTATTTCACCCTTTACAAAGCATGACATTTGCTTATGCATGATTTATGAAGACATTATGTCCCATTTATGAAGGCATTATACATGCTGTATAAAGCCTTTATGAGCAACACTTCAAATAAAGTGTGACTGGAAAACTCATTGTCTCAATATTTTATTGCTCTTGAGAACCTCATTTAACCTTCAGGGCATTGAAGGGACAAGGTCACGACAGACAGATTTATCAATACCCTTCCATTTTTCGAGGATCACTTCCTTTCTGGCCTTGATATCTTGGGGTTGACGCTGCTCAACCTTATGTTTTTTGAATTCCAAAGATGTTCTATGAGGTTGAGATCGGGCAACATACTGCGCCAATCTATTATCTTAACCCTGTTCTTACTGTAAAAATTCAGTGGTGAACTTGGACCTCTGTTTAAGGTTGTTTTCCATCAATAAAACAGTTCTCCAACACCAGCACTGCTTACACAACCCCACACCAGGACACTGCCACACCATGATTTACTGTTGGTACCTAGCATTTCTCACTGTACTCTTCACCTCTAACTGTGCCATGTGCATGTATTGCAAACATTCTCTCCTGTATCTTGACAGAAATCTCAGGTCCAGGTAGTGCCATTTTCATGTATGCTTGAAATCAACGGATTACACTTATCTAGGTCACCTGGCAGCATAATTATCTAGATTGTGTTTATATCACGTTATTGCAGACACAATGCATTTGGTGTCTGTAACCAGAGGCCAAAATCCATCCAAATACCAAAAAAAAAATGAGTGATTATTGTTTGCTACACTGTTGATGTATTAGCAGTTGAGCAGTACAAGATATTCACAAAATACCCGTTATTGATGAAAGCCATTGCTATTGTGAGACGTGATTAAACAAACATTCTGACACACATGATTTACCTGTATCTCTTATTTTATGTGAGCACTGATGAAATTTTCTTCTTTACCAGAGCAGTGAACTCACTTACCGCACTTTACAAAGTATAAAATACAGTACACCCTTGCCCCAACTTGCAGTGAATATGCTATAGGAATTACATTTTGGGTAGGTATTTATTTCTGAAAACAGTTGAGGAGGAAAAATATGTCGTCTTCGCACTGTTTTTATTCAAGTCAAGGATGATATTCAAATCTATTTTCTTTCCGCAGTTTCTGGATTATCCAATCATTTTCAGACACAGGGTTATTTCTGAAACAGTTGGAACACCAAGAATCAAAATCATGGTTTGGACAGAGATTTTAGTGAAAAACCATGCAGATAGGGGCGCCCCGGTGGCTCGTCAGTCCAAGCGCGCGCACCACAAAGGCTGTGCCCTTCCCGCAGTGACCTGGGTTTGATTCTGGCTCAGGTCATTTGCTGTAAATCTTCCCCCATTCTTCTCCCAACCTTCCTGTCTCGCAACATTGTATCAAATAAAGGAAAAATTCCCCCAAAAAATTATCTTAAAAAAATTCTTATACATATACGGTTATACATTGCTATTGTGATTTGGGACCTAAATCAATTATGGCATTACCTGATTCTATAAATGATGAGCTAATGTTGCTTTTCAGCACATATTTCTTTTCCTCCAAGTGGCTATGAAATTGCTGGGACTCTGCGGCCTTCAGGGCAAAAAGCCTTCAGGCAGGGAAGCGGATGCAATTTCAACTATTTGATGAAACATTTCAATAACAACCTTGAGTCTTTTATAACCGACTGTTATTGTGCTTCGCAGGGAATAAAACCTCAGAGAGCATGAATAAGGACTATAACTGTGTAATAAATAAAATTCTTCAGCCATCAGCTCCTATTTTGTGCCCATTTAAACTGCACAGCAGATTTTGAGATTGAATGCAAGTTGAATATGTCCTTTCAATTGCTTTAATTTATTTCTATGCTTAAACTCTGAGCATTTGTGTCACATTCATGTTTGTCATGAAAAAACATTTATAATATTATTTCTATGGTTTAATGCGAACATTACGCATTTCAGCTCAAAATGCATGGAAAATTGCACTGCAGTACAATTAAATTACAAAGTTTAATCAAATGTAGAGAAGCAAAAAAAGACTGTGCCCAAATCTCAGCAGATATCTTCTCTCAGTAATTAAAACATTTGAGGAAAGCAGTTGTCAGTTTAGATATTTTGAAAAATGGTCAGCATAATATCTCAGTATGGACCGAGTCATTTCAGTGGAATACCCCTAATTAGTTTGTTTAAGAAAGGAATGGGGAAAATGCATTTAAACTGCTGGAGTTCAGTCTCAATAATCCAATAAGATCACATACTATGGGCAGTCTCTCAGCAGCACTAAGATAGGGAGGTAAAAAAAAAGCCCAAAGTCTCTGTTGGTTTGCTAAATTATTGCTGAAATGCAAAATACCTCAAGCACAAAAATGCCTTCATTGATTTGATGTATTAAACACTGTTTTGCAACTGGAGAAAAAGATAAAAGAAATATGGAAGACAGGCCAGACAGCCCAGAAAGTAGGCTGTGAACATAAAACACTGTCAAGCATGCAAGATGTGTAGTACTCAGCATCAGGGAGTCTCTCTGGATGCAGGAAACAGAATCTTGTAGGGGTGGCACGGTTCACAAAAGTGGCGGTTCGGTTCGGTACGTATTGCGGTTTGAGGTCTGCGGTTCGGTATGTATTGCGGTTTTTTGTTTTTTTTTATTTTAAGTACTCTAAAGTACTCTTAAGTACTCTTAAGTACTCTTTTAAGTACTATATTTGGGCATATACTATTTACCTTAAGTTACCATAGTTTTTAGGCATTTAAGAGAGGTTAAAATTATAGTTAGAATGAAATAGTCATGCACAAACTAAGTTTGAGTTGACATAAGCATATTTTATGAAAAATCTGTGATGAAAAGCCAGGTAGTATTTTGAAACAGCAAGAAGTAAGACATGGATGATTTCACCAGCTTTTTTTATTTACGACAGTATTTATACAAAGTGTCAGGAGCGTTTGCTGCCATGTTGTGGCATATTTGAAGTATTCCCACGATTGTACGGCATTCGTGCTTTACAATGCTTGCATACTGTGACGATTTTGTCAATTGATTTTTTGCCGGCGTCATCGTATGTAATGGGAAAACCAAAATGTTCCCACACACCTGATTTGAATGACGCAGGGGCATCCTCAATGTACGAGATGTCTTCTCCACTTGCCATATTTGCACTTGTCGTCCACACTCTGCTGTCGCTTCAATTCTTTCGCATTAAAGACAACCTCGTGGTTTCATACGGGCATTTGCCTTTTTTTTTTTTTTTTTTTTTTGCGAACCGAAGTCTACACGCGTATTGCACCGCAACAGGCGTATCGTTCAGTTCGGTTTTCTTCCCAGGACCGTGCCAAGCCTAGAATCTTGGCACATGCGCAGTGCAGAAAATTAAACAAGATCAAGATTTTTGTGTATAGAATTTATTTCTGGCAATCCTAACTGACCCCATTTATCCTATTCACCCTGGGGTCTATTCACCCATTAGCGCTTAAGTCCTTTTTTACGCGATTCGAGTTAAGCGCTTTTGAGTTACGCGTATTCTGCCCTACGCGCTTCGATCTCGCCCACAGCGCTTAACTTCAGAATGTAGGCGGCCTTATGAAAGAGGTGTGACTAATGCAAAAGAGAGGAAGGCTCTGTACAAAGCTCATTGATTATGGCTATCAGGAAAACATGGAACACGGATTTTCTGATTAACCATGAAAATGCAGTTGTGGTCCATGGAAAACGCAAACCAGACTTTACATTTGAATATCGTCGGCCTGCTGATAAAACCTTGCATCTCCAAACTGATAAGAAACGAAAACTCGTATGTCCACTATTCTTACATGCAAAATTAAACATTTTTTATTTTGAACTATATTTATCAATTTATATTATTTTATTATTATTATTATTTTATTTAATTTTTTTTTTTTTCCTGTGAAGTTTGTCATTTTGAACAGACAAGGTTTTATATGCCGCTGTAATAGTAGGCCTATGTATGTCAGTACCAATTACAAGAAGTAATTCAGACATCTCTTTTTTTATCCTCCGCCGCGCAATTAGCGCAAAGCGGGGATTATAGCATTGGGCTCCGTCCGTCCGTACGGACACGTAAAATTGAGGCGGCGGGGGACATTGCCATGTTAGTGGCAAACACTTGTTATTTCTTACTGTAGCCACCATGGCATTAAAGCTATGCAAACAATCAAATTGCCGCGATAATGAAACTATAAATAAAGAATTTAGCGCATCTCAACCAGCGCAATCAGATCATTCAAAATGTGCCCCTCCTACACCAGCCTGTTTGTTCCGTGGAAGAAAGGGAAGGAGACAAAGGGAACCTTCTAGTCACTCAAAAAAAGACAATCAAAGACAGTTTATATGATCTCATTCAGAAATTGCACACTTGAAATCTCAAACTACATCGATGTCAGGTTTGCAACTAAAGGACATGGAAACGCTTTAACAAGGATTCTTACCCCGCACGCGGTCATCTCCCCGCCCCGAAACCACCTCAGCAATGACGGAATTCCATATCCATAGCCTATCATATCCTATTTGATTTGAGCGACACATTCACTTGAACTTGTGCCTAATACTTTATTATCAATCAATTATCCCATTTACTGATAATGATTCTTCCCATGTCGGCTATTCTTTATAGGCTAAAATTGATTCTCAAATGGGTAGTGCTTTGGTATTGGCCAGGGTAGGGCTCAATCTTGAGTAGCCTATTTAATAATATCTTTATTCACACATTAAAATACACAGTATTATCAATGGAAAAAAAAATTACACAAAGACACGAGTTAGTTAATACAGATATCCTCAATTAGAAAGTCAATCTCCTCACTAGTGAGAGAAGATCACAACTTTTTAGATTATCACAAACATATAGGGCAGTCGCATTTGTTAATAGGACATGAAGTCAATGATGGTGACGCTCGACATCAAAACCAAATTTCACAGATGTTGGTGTTGTATGGCAAGCGAGCACTGAAGGCTGATCTGAGCAATTAAGCCGTGAATCGTTCTGGATGTGGCTTCGGTGGAGAGATGTAAGCGCAGTATCCCCAATTTAAAGCATAAATGGAGAGATCTGCGGGGTGCTGTCAAAGCCAGGTTCTCTGCACACCAGAGAAGTGTACACGCAACAGGTGGTGGGCAACCATCATCCCCTGTCCATTTCACTGCGCAGGAGGAGGGGAGGCATCCACTCTTTCTGCAGAGGAAGTGCATAGAGAAGAACAAGGTGTCTGCGTCAGACACCTTGACACAGACGCCTGTGATATGTGTATGACATCACCAGCCACTCTCTGGAACGACCCAGATGCAAGGAGCGACAGCGCAGTTCTTACGTTGATGACCACGGTTATGCTTTGTGGATAATTGCTGCGGCTGGACAGCTGTTTATCCAAAAGGTCGGCAAAGATAGGTGATTGCCTCATGCACAGTCCAGACGAAAGCGCTGGATGCACTCGATGTTTGTTAGTCCCAGGATATATGCGTGTTCGTCTTCGAGCTCAGCGCGCTCCTCTTACTCTTTCCCAATCACACAAGAGTGCAAGCAAATGCAGGACTGGCATTTTCGTTTTAGATTTTGAGGGCATGGTAGAATGAGGATCTTATGTATACTCGTATTAATTGTTTTGCGTTTGTAATTGAACTGATTGGAGAAGAGGCTGATGTCTAATATCATGTGATGATTTTGTTTGATAAATTATTATGGCTTTGAAAAATGTAATTCAGAAATAAGGAAGAACAATCGAATATTAAATGTCTTTACCATGTTAAATAAATTAAAATTAATGTTAAAATTCGGCCTATAACCGCCATCAAACGCAATATTCCATTTCGCCTTATGTTGGCGCTTGACCTTAATACAGCCCTCAAAAGCGCTTTACAGAAAAAGCGCGTAAGCCACGGGGAGAATATGCGTAAGTGTTATCTGCATGAGAAACGCCCAGAAACGCCCCGATTTTGGCCTTGCTCCGCCCCAAGCGCGTAACTGCCTTCGGGGCGCGTAATGCACAGACTTAAGTCGAGGGGCGAAATACCGTAAGCTAAAAAGCGCGTAGCTACGCGCTTTTTTCGACTTACGAGCATGGGAGCCAATCCTTATCCCGAAGTAACGGATCTGACTTGCCGACCCCCCCGTGACACTTACTTAACCCCTTAATGCAGGAGCTGAGTAGAGCAAACCTTGCCAATGATACATGACTCATATTTAACCTCTTATAACCTGGATCTTACAGTGCTGTGAAAAAGTATTTGCCCCCTTTCCTGATTTCTTCTTTTTTGCATATTTGTCACGCTTAAATGTCAAAAAAATCAAACAAAATTTTATATTAGACCAAGATGACCCGAGTTAATACAAAATGCAGTTTTTAAATGATGAGTTCATTTATTAAGGGTAAAAATCTATCCAAACCTACCTGGCCCTATGTGAAAAAGTACAAAACCCAAAACCAGTGAAGTTGGCACGTTATGTAAATCGTAGATAAAAACAGAATACAATGATTTGGCAATCCTTTTCAACTTATATTCAATTGAATACATGGCAAAGACAAGATGTTTAATGATCAAACTGAGAAACTTTATTTTTCTTTGCAAATAATCATTAACTTAGAATTTAAAGGCAGCAACACATTGCAAAAAGTTGGCACAGGGGCCTTTTTACCACTGTGTTATATTGCCTTTCATTTTAACAACACTCAGTAAACGTTTGGGAACTGAGGAGACCAATTTTTGAAGCTTTTCAGGTGGAATTCTTTCCCATTCTTTCTTGATGTACAGCTTAAGTTGTGCAACAGTCCGGGGTCTCCGTTGTCGTATTTTACGCTTCATAATGTGCCACACATTTTCAATGGGAGACAGGTCTGGACTACAGGCAGGCCAGTCTAGTACCCTCACTCTTTTACTACGGAGCCATGCTGTTGTAACACGTGCAGAATGTGGCTTGGCAATGTCTTGCTGAAATAAGCAGGGGCGTCCATGAAAAAGACGTTGCTTGGATGGCAACATATGTTGCTCCAAAACCTGAATGTACCTTTCAGCATTAATGGTGCCTTCACATATGTGTAAGTTGCCCATGCCTTGGGCACTAATACACCCCCATACCATCACAGATGCTGGCCTTTGAACTTTGTGCCTATAACAGTCCGCATGGTTCTTTTCCTCTTTGGTCCGGTGGACACGACGTCCACAGTTTCCAAAAACAATTTGAAATGTGGACTCGTCAGACCACAGAACACTTTTCCACTTTGCTTCAGTCCATCTTAGATGAGCTCGGGCCCAGCAAAGCCGGCGGCGTTTCTGGGTGCTGTTGATAAATGGCTTTCGCTTTGCATTGTAGAATTTTAACTTGCACTGCCAGATGTAGCGACGAACTGTAGTTACTGACAGTGGTTTTCTGAAGTGTTCCTGAGCCCATGTGGTGATGTCCTTTACACACTGATGTCGGTTTTTGATGCAGTACCGCCTGAGGGATCGTGGGTCACGGGCATTCAATGTTGGTTTTTGGCCTTGTTGCTTACGTGCAGTGATTTCTCCAGATTCTCTGAACCTTTTGACGATATTACGGCCTGTCGATGATGAAATCCCTAAATTTCTTGTAATAGCTCGTTGAGGAATGTTGTTTTCGAACTGTTCGACAATCAGCTCACGCATTTGTTCATTAAGTGGTGACCCTCGCCCAATCCTTGTTTGTGAATGACTGAGCATTTCAGGGAAGCTGCTTTTATACCCAATCATGGCACCCACCTGTTCCCAATTAGCCCGTTCACCTGTGGGATGTTCCAAATAAGTGTTTGATGAGCATTCCTCAACTCTCTCAGTCTTTTTTGCCACTTGTGCCAGCTTTTTTGAAACATGTTGCAGGCATCAAATTCCAAATGAGCTAATATTTGCAAAAAATTACAAAGTTTACCTGTTAGAACATAAAGTAACTTGTCTTTGCAATGTATTCAATTGAATATAGGTTGAAAAGGATTTGCAAATCATTGTATTTTGTTTTTATTTACGATTTACACAATGTGTCAACTTCACTGGTTTTTTGTTTTGTAATTGCCCCCTAAATCCTAATAACTGGTTGTGCCACCCTCAGCGACAACAACTGCAATCGAATGTTTGCAATAACTGGCAATGAGTCTTTCACATCACTGTGGAAGAATTTTAGCCCACTCTTCTTTGCAGAAATATTTTAATTCAGCCACATTGGAGGGGTTTTGAGCATGAACGGCCTGTTAATGGTCATGCCACTGCATCTCAATAGGATTTAAGCCCGGACTTTGACAAGGCTACTCCAAAATCTTTATTTTGTTTTTTTTTTTTTTCAGCCATTTGGTGGTGGACTTGCTGGTGTGCTTCAGATCATTACCCTGCTGCATAACCCAAGTGCGCTTGAGCTCGAGATCACAATCTGAGGGCTGGACATTCTCCTTCAGGATTTTCCGGTAGAGAGCAGAATTTATAGTTCCATCAATTAAACAAGTTGTCCAGGTCCTGAAGCAGCAACACAGCCCCAAACCATCACACTACCACCACCATGTTTCACTTTTGGTATGATGTTCTTTTTATGAAATGCTGTGTCAGTTTTATGCCTGATGTAATGGGATGCACACTTTCCAAAAAGTCCAATTTATGTCTCGTCAGTTCACAGAATATTTTCCTAAAATGTGGTTAATTGCAATGAATTCATGATTTAACAAGGGGGCAATTACTTTTTCACTTAGGGCCAGGTAGGTTTACATAGCTTTTTCCGCTTAATAAATTAACTCATCATTTAAAAACTGCATTTTGGGCTTACTCGGGTTATCTTTTTCTTCTATTAAAATTTTTTTGATGATCTGAGACATTTAAGTGTGAAAAAATTGGAAAAAAAATTAAGAAATCAGGAAGGGGGCAAGTACTTTTTTTTTAAATTTTGCATCTCCAATCCCATCCAAATCTGAAATGCCCAATTGGTGAACTATGTACAAAGCTTGCTTGTATGCGACCCCTTCCTGCCAACTCAGGATAGTGAAGACAGTTCATGGTTCTCCTCCGAAGCACGTGCCTGTCAGCCACTGCTTCTAATACACTCATTGGTTGAATCTTCGCAAGTTCAGAACGAGGGCGGAGGATACCCGGACATGAACAGACTTTGAATCTTCCTGACGAGAGCCTGTCTGGCCAACAGGAGGCACTTGAGCGATGAACTAAGCTGTTCCATTTCCCCTTACCCGGCAGTCCCTTCCCAATTTGAATCCCTGTAGCGCCATTGCCAATTGTGCGCTACGCTGAAAAAGCTGCCGACCACTGCCGGCTGGTACGACCGCGGCTCGAACCCGCGACGTAATAGTCACTTCTGCACTACAACGCAGTGCTTTAACCGAGTGAGCTATCCGGCAAAATGCCCGATTACTCCAAATTGGCTCTCATTAACTTTCCCTAATTTAACATTATTTTGCTCACTTGGTGGTAGAATTAATGACCAGTTAGCTTTTAGGGGTGCTATTGTATACTGTCTAGTGCAATAACATAGGCTAGTTATCAGGCATTTTCCTATCCACCTCTATGATGATATAAAATCGAAATATGCCTTATAAAGGTTCTGAATTCTGAAGGGTTTAATAAGTTTTAAGAGTTGGAGAGTTGCAGACTGCGGTAAAATTGCAAATGTGAAAAAGGCAGTCGCATATTCATGGCCACAATGCAATAATAGCTAATATATCTAATTGTTCAATGACCAACACTTTGATGTAAGAAGTATTGGAAATTGAATAAATTAATTACACATCATGGTCACGATTGTACAACTAGGCTGCCCTGCAAACGTAGCCTATTCTTTTGAACGCTGAAAACATTTTCATGAAGTGCAATCTTAAAAAAGGGTGCATTGCCAAAAAAAGGTTAAAATGGGAGATGAATTCAGAGAAAGTGCTGGATTAACTAATTATTTGTTTTTTTTCATCCTTACAATATCACAATTAAGAATTTTGTATTTCATTAATCATTAAGCTTGCACCCTGCCCATCCAAAAAATTTGACCTGGGATTTAAATCAACAATTAGCCAATGATTGACTCACCACTGCACTGCACTCAATAATTATTTTAATCCTGACTGATTCAATTTGTGACTGCTCTTTTCCTAAAAAACATGTTGGAAGACGTATCGCATGGTCATAAAAAAGGTGTTACTGTGTTTCAAGAGGGTCAAATTATGAGCCGGCATCAAGCAAATAAAAGAGCTTAGGAGATAGCTGAAATCACTTGAATTGCGTCATGAACTGTCCAACAATTTATTGGAACCTGGAATGGTAGGGATGAACCGTCAACTTCGTTGAAGAAATGGACTGGAGAATAACCGTGACATCCTGATTGGAGATTGGAGAAGGAGAATAGAGTGTCTGAAATCAAAATTCAAAAATCAGGGCAGCAAAACACAGAAATCGTGGTCAGGCAGAAAATGGGTAGTAATCAGCGAGCAAACGAATCCAGGCAGAAATCAGAATCAGGTGAAAGGATGTCACAGAATCACAAACAGATCATTGGCGCACACAGGGCTTGGCACAGCGAAAAGTTGATCGACAGTCTGACAGAGCGTGAGTGACTATGTGAGGGGCTATGGGTGCTTCTCAAAGCGTAGACTGCAGCCTTCGAAGGCTGCATTTTTAGGGGTCGTCGCTCAATCCCATCCGCCGGGCTGACATTTAAGGTAAGAGACAATGGGTTCATCTTGAAGTGTAAGCTCCAGTCTACAAAGACCATGAGGTATACTCCTTTGAAACGTCCACCAGGCCTGGATGTTTGCGTCACGGGAAACATACATCGCCGTACTGAGTTCTAAGAATAACTGAAGCAATTATGGATGGCAAGACACATTTGTGCTTGCTGCTATTTGAGAAGTTCCAGGAGATGGTTGAGGAGTTGGAGGAAGAGTACTGGCAATGAACCCGACTTAGATGGCGGCGTGTGTGGGGCAGCTATTTGTGCCGGACTGGTAGAAAAGTAATTATGCATTTTTTTGCATAATTTCATATATTTGGGTTCCTTGGTATTGTGAGGCAAACTGATCACTGGTCGCAATATATCAGCTTACTTAATTGTCTGCTTTGGGTTCATAATAGGACTGCATGTTCGATTTAAAACCTTGGTGATCAAAGACAGATTCGTAGTGGATCTCCTGGTGGATGAGTTGGTACTTTAAAAAATTACTCTTTTATAGGCTATTATGAATTAAAGGATAATGCAGGCATAGATTGGAAGATTTTCATTTATTCCCCTCCGCAATACCCAAGTGGGCAAACTCTGGACCTTGTTTCAGTTGAATTATAAATTGCATTAATGCGTTGCTGACAACTGATTCTAAACGAGGGAGAAGCATTGGAAGTACAGTAACACACTCTGATATTTTCTTCTGAAAATATCAGGAGAGAAGCTGTGTTTCGAATGGTTATTCCTCCACCACACACAGCAGCTATTCTAACACAGTAAAGTGGTCAGCAGCTGTTGGACGATTACGTTGATTGACATGTATCCTAACCATGGGTATTTGGTTAGGAAGCGCAGCACACCTTTTTGCTCAGTTTGTTATAATTTCACAAATTGGAGTGCTGAGTGCGTATACAGACATTGTGGCATTCTGCAAAGAAGCATCTCTGATACTGAGCCCCTAACAGTGCATTTTATTGGCTGTAACAGTACGTTTATTAAATGTCCCAAATCATTTTCTTACCCACATTATAACCATATCCAAGATATATTGTGAAGTTATTGTGCCAATTATATCTGTTCTCCCTTCATCCTGTAGATTCTCCATTACTGCCGGTTGGATGTATCTGTCCCAGTCCTGGCCAGATACTTTGAGGGGTGCGACACAAAGCCTGACTTCAGGCTTGGAAGACCAGCTATTGCGGCCCTCCTCCAGTTGTTGCACATGGGCAGGCAGCAGGGTGGGGTCCAACGCTGGAAGTCCTTGAGCTACTGTTTTGGCTGGCTGGTGGCTCCTCATGCAGGGTGGTGTGAAGGGCGTTTAACATACCCCTTGCCACAGTACACAGGGTAGTCCATCGTGGTGGAGAAAATGATGAAGTGCCTGCCCTCAGTCATCCATTTCCCGTCCACGGAGACGGAGATTGTGGCTGTGGGATTTGGTTTTGCTGGGTTGGCACAACACCGTGCTTTCACTCATGCAGCCGGAGCGATAGATGGCTGTCATGTACATATCAAGCCTCCAGTCCTGACGGTCACTGATACAACAACAGAAAGCTGTTTGCCTCTGTTGTACTGCAGGCAGTGTGTGACCATCACGGCCTATTCATTGATATATTTGTGGGCTACCCAGGCAGCGTACATGATGCACGCATTTTAAAGAACAGCCCCTTGTACACCCGCCCCATATACCCCCCAGAAGGCTACTTCCTATTGGCCGATGGGGGGTACCATGCCTAGAAAAACCTGTGCCTGTCATGGTTTTGGAGGCCGGTGGTGGCCTCGAGAGCTTTCTTGGTTGCTCTCGTCCGGGACGATATTGGTTTGCCCACAATCGGATTCTTGGGCCAGCTGAAGTGCTAGAGTGTCAGTGTTTTGTTTGTACTTTAGCTGGTAAGGTCTCTAATGAGAAAGATGTTGAGGTATTAGCTACAAAAGAGGAAAGTGCTAGATAGCAAGTGAATCTTTCTGTTTTTCCCCTTTCTGGGCACCGTCTGGTGCTAATTCTTTTTATTTTGGTTTCCGAGATTTTTTCCCTTTCAATTCGTTCTGTCGAACTCGCTTTGCTTCCTTATTGTTTCACGGAGTGGATCTAGGTCCTTTGGAAGCGCGAGTCTCCCTCCCTGGTTTCTGCCAGTGTTAGTCTCTTATTTTTTCATCCTTCATTTAATTCCGGCCACAGCATTTGGCTTCTCAAAAATCCGACCATCACAGTGGCTTTATGACACCATATAAGAGGCCAGTGAGAGGCATTGCAGAGCAGAGGTACAACTCTCATCATGCAAGAGGCCGCTCTGTTATAGAGCGTGCCTTTGGGATGATGAAGATTCGCGCATCCGGTGCATCTTCCTGCAAACAATTGAAGTGCATCTGTAATGTGAATATAGGCCACTAGATGGCAGTATTTACCTTTTTTTTGTTAAGCTCAGACTGGAGTCATGTTTAGACATGTCCTGGACATGTCTGGGGCAAGTCTCAGAAAATAAAAAAAAGAGGTCTAAATGTGGGTGGGGTCTGCAAAAGAGTATATAAGGAAAAGAATTGAGACAGTAAAGTAGTAGGAGAAATTGCAAGAAGAAGGATACATGTGACCAGACCTGCCATTCTGTTCAAGACCTGTGACGTTTCTTTTGTGGATTTCTTTGCCTGTGTTTGAGCATTTTCTTCATCCAGGACATCACCAAGCCACCCCACCAAAAAGGGACTGTAATTATTATTTTTTTTTCTTATTTATCAATCTTGGTCTTTAGTTGTAGGTTGTTATTAGTCTTTGTCTTTGTTAAAAATTAAATGTGTTTTAGTTGTTAAAACTGTGTTTGTCATCCCTTGCTGTTGCTGTTGTGTTATAAAAGTAATAACAAATTGGGGCCATAACACATCATACTTTTGTTCCAAAGGTGATCTGTCATTTTGACCTATAGCGATATTGCTTGCGTTCATTTTACCATAGTTTACTAAATGCAAACCTCTTAATACCTGTAATATGTTGTGTGCTACTGCAGGAAAGTGGTAATGTCCTTGATAGAAGTAGACTTTCAGTTACCAATAGTGTGTCATGTTTCAGGTTGTGGCAGCGTGTGCAATGCTGCACAACATTTGTGTTGGGGTCGGGGATCTTGTTGGAGGAGGAGTCCCAGGACGAAGGTCAGGAAGGTGAGGAAGTGGAGTCAGGGGTGGCATGTGGGGCAGCGGCTGACTGCGGAGGTGTCCGCCCTTCAGCAGGCGCCTCATGACCATGATCATTTCCATCAAGTAAGTAATATGCATAGAAATATCTTTCAAAAGCATAATACTTGAATATTGTCATTTCTAATCTACTTTTCTAACTTCTACATTTTGCAGGAGAAATAAATGGCACTTTGGGACTCATCAACGCCAAGTCCTTGTAAACAGATGCACATAGTTCTTACAGTTCTTATTTTGCTCAGTTGAACACCCTGTAAATAGCAATGTCTGCCCTTTAATATGCCCTGTGCATTCATGATGTGAGAAACTGTTTCTTTGTGAGTTCAAAATCTGATTTAGATTTTGTTTTTCTTGTGTTCTGTTTTAAGCAGGAGCCTTAAATATTTTACTTCTGTAATGTCATGTGAATGTACAAAATTAAAGTGAGCAAAAATATAATCACGTGCTTTTACTTTTCAATTAATTTCTCCATGAGCGTGAAGAACCTCTCACTCCTGGCCTTTGCCTCTGCCTCTCTCCTCTCCTCTGCCTGCCGTTGGTGGGCCATGTCTTCCTTCAGAAGACCGAGTAAGTCTTCTTCGGTGCTGCGCCTCACTCGCTTCCTCTTAGGCGGAGGTTCTCTCTCTGGCACTTCCTCGCCCTGCTCTGGCACACTGGCAGCAGCACTTGGCCCTGGTCTGTCATCCTGGATGGAGACGATTTGTACCAGAGGGGACACAGCTTGACTCCGGCCTAAAACCTCCAGCCCTTGGCCTGACCCTGGACACTTGCAATCCTTAAGAATTGTTCTTTACATTTTATCTCAATAACACACACACTCGCGTACATACATTACAGTTATGAGTCTGTCAGTGTAAGGCATATATGCAATGAAAGTACAGAAATGTTGTTTCAGATATTGTAATAGACATACTTAAAAAAAAAAAGTACTAAGTCGTCCCTTTTTTTTGCTTGGTGAGCAAAAAAAACACAATTGGCATGACCATTGACATTGTGAATTAAATATTGCATGCACTATCAAGACTGTCCAACGCGAAATACTCCATGTTCGGCAGCCAGGAAAAAGAAAATATTGATATGAGAACAGATTTATTGTAATAGTGCGATTAGGAACCAGTTGCGAGAACCAGGCAATGCAGTAGAACTTGCTTTATTAATAAAGGGGGAGGCCCCCACAGGGCAGAAGGCAAAAGTACAAAGTCCACACTCCAAAAATCAAAATCCAGTTAGGCAAAAATAGAATCAAAAACCAGGGCAGCAATTACAATAAACGTAGTCGGACAGAAATGGGTCTGGTTCACGGGAACAGGAATGTCAAAGAAGCAAAACCAGAATCCAATGGGCGTAATCCGAATCGTAACCATGGCAGCAAACAAAGAACTTGTGGTCGGGCAGAAAAAGGTCAAAATACACAGATGCAACAATAATCCAAAAATCACAAAGGCAAAAATCGAAAGTCGGGCAGACCAGTCAGAAAGATAAACACTGAGTAATCGAGGCGAAATGAAACGTAGCACAAGAAGACTGAGGGAAAACAATCTGACAGAGAATGGCAGTGAAAATACACCTAATATACACTTCTGGGAAGATCACATGGGGAGAATCACAGGTGCAGAAAGTCAGACTGATTACAAGGGGAAGGCACATGAGGAAAAGCCTAATCACATAAAATTGGCCAAAGCCAAAACGCAGGCCGGGAACACGAGACATTCCTATAAAGAAACATACAGCTCCAGTCACAGAGTTAGTAACATGCATAGATAATGAGAAACAGGACAGCGTGATCAGGTGTGAGCTTTCACAGAAAATGCAGCAAAGGTAATCAGGGAGAGCAAAGAGGCGGAGACTAGAACAGGGCGAGTGCTGAGAGCTAGTAAATCAATTAGTAAGTGCAACTATACAAATCCTTGGTGCTCGTTCGTAAGTTAGTATTATATACAAGGTTAGTTGTTGTTAGTAATCTTAGGGGAAAATAATAAACTGGCTGAGTATAGTATTGTTAGTAAATATAAAAGTAGAGTGAAGCCAGTAAACGAGATCAGAAGGAAGATTAAAAACAGAATCCAATAAATCACCCGAAGAGTGAAACACAAGACTGGGGCAGATTGCAATGACAAGACATGAGACCATACGGGGGAGACAAAGTGTAAAGCAAAATGGAAAACATGAACCGGAATGTGATATGGAAAAGTATACCAAGAGAAAACATGACAAATCAAAGTAACCAATACACAATACATGATACAAAGAATAGTCAGACAAGAGCAATAATTCAGAAACACAGGTCAGTCAGAATGACAAGGCATGAATATGGTCAAGGCAGAATCACAACATTTATAATGAAATAAAGAATAAAAATATACCACCAACAAACAGAACATCCGAAAAAGATGGCCCGCAAATAAATAAATCGCTGTGTTCATTGGATGTTGTTTGTTGTTAAAATGTGTCTTTTTTATTCTTTATTTTGTTATCAATCTGTTCTTATCATCCTCTTTTTTTTTGGCGGTCAGACACGGAGTATTTCGCATTTAATGTTCGACAGTGTTACGTGATGATGAATTACAACACCTGATTGCATTATTTTGCTCAGCCAGTAGTTTCTGTATACTTATGTGAGGGTAATGAATATTTCTGAGTGCTTGTAAACATAATGACTAGCCTGAGAACACCATAGATTCTTCCATTTAGACTCTAAATGGACCGGCTTTGCCGAGTGCAATTGGATTTAGGATTAGACCTCTTGGATACGGACTTTGTGGTGATCAGGATTACCACACTGAAGACATGAGATTCCAGTGGATTTTCACCGCCGTCGTGGGAACATCGTAAGGACGGACAGTTTGGGCTAGAGCAGGGGTGGCCAACCCTGGTCCTGGAGAGCCGCAGTGTCTGCTGATTTTTGGTGTTGCTTTGCACTCGACTGATGGATTAAATTAGTTGATTACTCACTTAACTGATCTCACCTGGTGTCTCAGGCTTAATTTGGCAATCAAGCAATTAATTTGGTACTTGAGCCAATCAAGCAATTAGCAGGAACAACCCACAAGACTCCTGGAGCCAATTAAGCAGACTTGCAGGTTGTGAAAGATTTGTCAATGTGGTTGGATATTTAGTGTAGTTTTAATGCAGGCAAAGTAGAAGTACAGAGTACAGATAAAAGTTTATAGAGCAGGGGTGGATAACGCTGGTCCTGTAGAGCCAGAGGGTGTGCTGAGTTTGGTTTTCTCAACCCGATTAGAACCTAAGACACCAGGTGATATAAGTGAAGGGTGTAATCAACTGCTTTAATTTATCAATCAAGTAACACTAAAAACCAGCAAACACTGGCCACCCCTGGGCTAGAGGACAATCTATCTTTCTATCTATAATGTAGTAATGTCATTACCCAGTCCTATACAATTTTAATTGCTACGTCCATTCGCTCGGTTATTTAATAAATCGTTTAAATTCAATCCTTCTTCTAAATTGGAATCTTCCAGAATAATCTGGAACACACAACTGTCCGTAACAACAGGCATTGTACATTGTCCAACGCCAATGTCGACTCACTTTATTGGGCAGAGATCAAACAGAAACATTGATTGAAATTCTCAGTACATGTTTTGAAGAACTGAGCCCTCTTATCAAAACTTTCACACTTAATATCTAAAAGATTCAGTAGATTTGAAGAAATTAAAAACAATAATTGACTGTCGGACACAAAGTTATATTGAAACCATCCGACTATCGGACACAGAGATATATTATAACCCTGTCCGACTTTCGGACACGCGGACACTGCTTTCAAAGCAGCAACGCAATCTGTCGTGCGAAACAATTTGTTTCATGTCCAGTGTGCAAGCGGCTTAATACTACTATTATTGTCACTTAGGTTTTATTGTTTTTAGTGGGGGAAAGGAATACAGCCTGATTGCTATGATCTCGTACTGAGTTAAGATCACATATTGAAAATAAATGTGTAACATATCTTGCATTGTTGTCCATGCATGTTAATGACAAAATTTTAAGCAGCAACAGGGTGCAATAATAGGGACACGCTATCCATCGTTTCACTTCCCAATAATGCAGGCAGAAGAAATAAATGAGCAACCTTCGTATTTCATTCCAACTTCATAAGTTTGAATGATCTGACATTTTTGTTTTGAAATTCAATTCAAGTTCGCTAATGGTAATAATTTGAGAATGCCTCATATTCGTAATGCTTAATATAGACGCAAGCGGTGCAGAAAACAAGCCTGAAAGAGCAAAGTAAAAAGCAACATTAACACATCATGCGGATATAGGACAGAGGCTTCTTTATTTCAACACTTAAAAAGTGCGGAGAGGGGCTCATTTTATTGGCGAAGAATTGACTCGGCTGCGTTAAACCCACTTAAGCCTTTTCTCCTCCCTGTTTGCCACATGTGTCAGAAGGAGGGACAGAGGCGGGACAGAGGAGTACTTGCGCCAGGCTACTCCGGGCACAAAATTGTAGCATACGCCTGGACACACCCTGTTGGCGCGGCGCTTCCACTATTCGCTGCGCCAGCACCTGGTCTCCAAATTTAGAGCCAAATTACTTTCAAATCAAACCAGCCAGTATTTTATTCACAACAGAACAGAGATAACATAGCAAATGTTGAAACTGAAAAATTTTTCAATTTTATCCACAAAATGAGCTCATTTCAAATTTGATGGCTGCAACGGGTCTCAAAAAAGTTGGGACAGGGCCCTGTTTACCACGGTGTAGCATCCCCTCTTCTTTTTAACACAGAGTAGAGGAGTCTGGGCATTGAGGAGACAAGTTTCCTGAGTTTCTTGTTTAATACAGGCTTATAGCCCCTGGAGATTTTTCGGTCTCCTTTGACGGACTTTTCTTTTAATTAGGCGCCAAATGTTCTCAATCGGGGAAAGATCAGGACTGCAGGCAGGCCAGTTCAGCACACGGACTCTTCTACTACAAAGCCATGCTGTTGTAATAGCTGCAGGATGTGGTTTTGCATTGCATTACACAAGGCCCTCCCTGGAATAGATGTCATCTGGACGGGAGCATATTATGTTGCTCTAAAACCTTTTTATACCTTTCAGCATTCATGGTGCTTTTTAAAACATGCAAGTGTTCCACACCATATGCACTAATGCATCCCCATACCATCAGAAATGCTGGCTTTTCAACTGAACACTGATAAAAGGAGGGGTGGTCTTTCTCCTCTTTAGCCCGGAGGACACGACGTCCATGATTTCCAGCAAGAATGTCAAATTTGGACTAGTCTGACCACAGGAAACTTTGCCACTTTGCTACAGTCTATTTTAAATGACCCTTGGCACACAGAACACGGCGGCGCTTCTGGATTATGCTCAACAATGGCTTCCTTTTTGGACGATAGAGTTTTAGGTGACATCTGTGGATGGCATGGCTTACTGTGTTTACAGACAGCGGTTTCTTTAAGTATTCCTGGGCCCATTTAGTAATTTCAATGATAGAATCATGCCGGTGAGTGATGCAGTGGCGTCTGAGGGCCCAAAGATCACGGGCATCCAGTAAAAAGTCTTCAGCCTTGTCCCATACACACAGAGATTTTTCCAGTTTCACTGAATATTTTGATGATGTTATCCACTGTTGATGATGAGGCCTTTGCAATCTGACATTCAGGAACATTGTTTTTAAAGTATTCCACAATTTTTCACGCAAACCTTCATAGGTTGGAGGCCACCTTAACTTCTGAGAGACTCAGCCTCTCTAAGACATCCCTTTTACAGCCAATCATTTTACACAATTGATGCCAGTTAACTTAATTACTTGCTAAATATTCTTTCAGTTGATTCTCTTATATATTAATTGTTTTTTTTTTTTTAGCCCTTACTTGCCTGTGTCTCAACTTTTTTGAGACCTGTTGCAGCCAGAACATTTGAAATAAGCTTAATTTGTGGATAAAAATGTGTAATGTCTAAGTATCAACATTTGAAAAGTTATCTATGTTCTATTGTAAATAATATATTGGCTCATATGATCCGAAAGTCATATGGTGAGGATTCTGCCAACCCTAACTGACCTTCGAAGGCACGTCACTGCTTATTACATATTCATTAGGGCCTGAAGTACTAACTGCATAGAATGTGCAAATTTGCACACTTCAAAGACGCAATCCTCAGTGTACACCCTTAGTAGATGAAATTGCAGGTTAATTTGCGGGTGATATTGCATTTGAACCCGTTTCTATACACGCAAAGCTTTAGTAGGTGAGGCTCTTAGTGTAAACTCTGACAGCTTTGAAAGGGGTCACTACACCACAGCACTTTATGGAGTCTTTGGGCAGTGGAATCTGATAGAGGGCTTGTGCGTTGTAATTAGTTGTTTCCTAGACGCAATATTCGGAAAGTCCAGTCAACATCTTGCATAAGTGACGGCTGGGGTTTACATTAGCCCCCCACATCTGTGAAGGCCATTACCAAACGGAAGCCTACAGAAGACTTCTTCCCAAGGAATGATGGTTTGAAAAAACTCCACAGTCGGTGTGTTTAACTGTCCTTGGATTGTTTAACAATCAAAGAATTTGTTCATGAATAAAAATCATCAGAACTTGGTCAAGACTCATCATCACTTTATAGGGATGTATTCTTTCTCCACCATTTTCAGCTGAGCAGCCTCCACAGACAAAATTTATGTTTGGATATTTTCTTTCATTGTCTCAGGTCTAGATTTGAGGCATTAGAACAATGTGGATAAAAGAAAAACTCAAACGCCAACCGGTGTTCAAAACAACAGATCTTAGCCTCTGAAGCCTCAAAGCAGACGTGAAAACTCGTCACCAGGGGTTGGAATGTGCGCTATGGGTATCATAAAGAAAACATAAGAATTCATATTGTCACACCTGTCTCCTGTGCTGACCAATTATGCACACCCATCTGCTTTTTAAAGGTACTCAAAAGGCAAATTCACAAGCAGGGAGCTGCTTGCACATTGGGAAAAGTGGTTGAGCAACCAACAGTTTTCCTCACGCAATGCACTGTCTGGTTTATAAATAAAAGACAAAGGCAGTTTGTGGGGTTGAGGAAAGTTCTGGTGAGAGAATCCTTTAAATGATAGCAAGTAGAGTAGAAAATGCAGTCCACTCTCATAACTGGGTCACTCCATACTAAACTGTACAATTCACTGTGTAGTATAAGACTGGTCAATAAAAAATTTTCTTGGAGAATTACATGATATGCATTGTTCAAATTTATTCACTCCCGGATTGAAGATATACATAAGAAAAAAACACTATCTTCAAAAGATAGTGAAATTAAATATTGCAGAGAAATACCCAAAATAACGGTTTCAATTGTCTGCACTAAATTAACGGGACTCGCCTGATCAGAAATGCAATTTTAAATGACCGTCGTGGGCATAACCAGTCGCGTCCTCACGTGTTACGTCCAGACCTGTGGGTTAATTTGCATGATATATGCAAATGGCGTAAAGATGACCTTTGCAAACTAAGGTACTCACTTTCTGCATCAAAATTTCACAAGGCATCAGACAATCATATATAGCATGCTTTAAAAAATAATGATTGAAAAAACAAAATTTTTCCATGTCCTAATATCGTGTTACGACCATAACAACACAAAGAAATATGCGTAGATTGTGTCCTGTGCATAGACTGTATAGTAAGATGGACACAGCACCCTGGTCTAAAAAGTGAGACCGATGCGGAAATCTCAAAATATTGCATTATATTTAATGGCTAGCAGATGATGATGTGGGTGGTTGCAGAAAGAAGTTCAATGCTACTGAATTCTGAGAAAATGACCCTACTTTGCCACCTAATTTTTTTATTATCCCCCGACAACACGAAGTGGGAGGGGGATATAGGTTTGACCTCCATGCGTGCGTGCATCCGTTCGTCCGAGAGAAAGGGGACAACTTTTCTCAGAAACTATTACAGATAAGACAACAAAATTTGGTATGTAGCTTCAGACCATAAAGGCCTTGATGGAAATCGAAAATAAGAAGCGATTGGCGGGGGATGTTGTAGACCATGTCGACTTGTTTCATTTTTATTCTTTAAAATGCCTACTTGAGAAAAAAATGATATATTACTTTGGTGATTCAGAGCAACAGGTAACTAGTTACAAAATTTTAACAATGCTTTGCACTGAAGCCAGGTGTTCGGAATACAAACATTGAGGACAACAGACATGAAAAACATTGACTGGCCGTAATTGTCCATAAATGTTACTGATAGACTGTGGCCATTTATCATACAAGAGAATTGACTTAAAAATGTATCTGATTTTCAGGAATTCAATATCAGTTCAGTGTCCTCGTTACACCCACAACGTCTGCCACCTTAGTACATTATGGGGTCACTGAAATGAAGTGATCACTCGGTTTATCTTGTTGCTTGCTTATTTGTGGGAAACTGTACCAGAAAGGCCATCGCCTCTAGTTTGGCAACTTGGAAGAAATTCACTGGCCTGTTTTTTTTCAGCTGGGGCCAAGCTGAATATTCCTTCACCAAATGTAATCATATCCTGTGCAAGATCAGCTGGGTGCAAACAGGAGTCTTTTGAGCATGCACCATTCTGCTGACTTGTGTTCTGCTCAGGTGAATCTTGGTCATCATTTGACTCATTCCTCTCATTATTTGGCTGAATGCAAGCACTGTTAGTCTCTGAATGTCCTGTGCCAGTCAGATCAAACTCATCTATTACATCTGTCCCCAATAGATCAATTGCCGCTGCATCGATGATGTCGTCATTGATGTCATCTGCCATGCCACTTCTTTCATCCTCTAAAGCTAGTATATCTTGTATAGTTATGTCTCTGTACTCTGGATGCATCTCTTTTAGTTTTGATATGGCACAAAGAACTTTGGACCTGTCAAGAGTTTGGTACTGGTAATGTCCTGTATAATTCATTCTTCTTTTCAACTTGACCCTCAAAAACTGAGATTGGCTGCTAGGTCTAGGCAAAGCATTGACTGTTGATTCCATCTCTGAAGGGACGCACACAATTCCACCATGTATTAATTTTTGCTGGCCTTTTGGAGGACTGATTATTTTTGCAAATGGTATATATTTTGCTATTATGCGCCTCTCAAGTATATTTACATTACTGAGTTCTGGAGGAATTTGTACTAGTTCCAACAAATTAATGGTCGTTATAGGGGGTAATCTGCCTGATTTCAGGTTTTCGTGGCAGCTATGACAAATCCACTCTGTATTTTGTTCTGGTGCACAACACGATTCAAGTGAACTTCATTGATCGCTGCAAGTATGCACATATTTGCCTGTTAAGCATCGCTCAACCGTGTCTGGGGTCTTTTGATAACTTGAATGTTCACGCTGTTTTACCTGATTGTTAAACAAAGCTCGGTGACACACTGTGCACACAAAGGTAGGACCATTCTGTACATCCATTTGAAAAGCCTCTTTCTGTTGGTGTTGACTGTTGTTCAATCTCTGAATCTGACTGAATTCCAGATAGGCGTGCAAAATTGTAATTACGGTATTTCCACTGTATATGTAAAGCACAATGCATTTTGTGAAGCATTTTCTGAAATGCGTAATTGGAACGCTTCTTTTTCTGTAGATAACGATAATGCCTGAACGCGGGGTCATTTCTGTATCAGTCAGTGAAGGTTTCCTTTTTTTTCTGCCCATATGTTGGATCACTTGCATCATTTTCTTGAACGAAAATGAACATTGTGCAAGTATCTCTGCTGTATGCAAGACTGCTGCCTTAATCAAAAATTTGGGTCACTTGAGTAACGCCTCTTTATATAAGATTTCTTTTTGTGTTGAACGTAGTGTGCATATCAGTTTCTTTCTTTCTGCAGTTTATTCATCCATATTATTTTCGTAATGTTTTCGCTGTCTGATTTTGCTGTTCAACGTTTTATTTTGTGCTTTGTCAGCTTTTCAACGTCTGCGATCTTTTGAATATTTACGAAGTTGTGAATTTTTGGAAACTCTTCATGCTGAGCAGGTTGCCCATTGTCATTTGAGCTTCCTTGTTCATCACTGCACAGATGTAGGCCTAAATAACACCGGCATGAACTCATCGACCCATTCATCAGATGTGTCGAAGTGGGCCCAGAATGCAAACATTCGATCAATCAAATCACTCGAATGGACAAAGGTCAGCATCACAGCCATGGTCTGCTGGGAATCACTAGCATGTCCTTGAATGTGGATCAAAAATTCCTTATCGATCATTGTCTTTAAACAAGGCAATTTGTTAGGCTACCTACAGTCAGAATAGCAAAATGTACATCATTTGACAAGCAATGCAGTCTTTCAGACAGCCTTAAAAAGTCTGCAGCATCATCAGGTCCATCTTGTCTGAAGCAACCATACCGTGATAGGCACTTCTCAATGTGATACATATGTCCGTAGAACTCAACACTATCAGGTAATTGATCAAGAGCTAAAAAGAGGTGTGCTTCATTGCCTCTAGTGCTCAGCCTTTCCTGTACTTCACTGTACATTGAGTTACCTTTTAGCAAAATGTAGTCAAGATCATCACCGTTCAGTTCAGTTCTGTACTGTAGAGTAGCGAGAAATGCCATGCCGTTGCAGGTGCACTGCTTCTCATACCTCAAATCATCTTGACTATGACTTGCTTGAACATAGTTGATAACTCTCTGCTCCATCTCCATTTGGGCAGCACTATTTACCTCATTTACCTGTTCCATCTCACTCAGCTCCCTCTGGTCAAATGAAGACTGGCATGGTGTTTCAACCTCAGAGAGGTCCCACTTTCACCAGCGTCTCTTCTGAGCCTCTGAGCCTTTCCTTGGCATGTCTAAAAATTTTACTTTAACACCTGTTGTATGCAACTGGATGACTGGACTACTACGGTGTATCTAAGTCTAATACAAGATGAACAAATAACTTATAGATTACACAGTATTCTTGTACTGCACTTTCAGGTTATGTACAGCAGGCTATTATTTAACTCCACTTACTTGTGAAACAATCAAGCTTATATAAGTAAATGAAGACAGTGCAGACTAAATATTAATACACAATATTCAAACAATATTCTTTATTTTAATATTTTTGGGCCCCAAAATATTGCTGTAGAAAGAATTACAAAAAAGTAATCAGAATACACAGTCACCACAGTCTTTCAGGCAAACTGTCAAAAGTCCAAAATTATAATAAATGAAATCACCTAAACACTGCGTAAGAAATACAAAAATGTCTACAGAAGAACTTGACACCAATATAATTATGCTCAAAAATGTACCTGATGCTTAAATTTCAGCAATTTATCAGAGGTAATTCTTAATCGGCAGCACTGGAGTGGTAATGTAGAGGTCACACTTGATAATGGAGGCAGCTCTCAGGCGGTACGGTTATTTAGAACTTAGTTGGAATATCCGAGTCTTTACACAGCACAGCAGGTCTTGCAGGACAGCTCAGTTCTGGTGTTGTAGGCTGGTGTTGTAGTAGGAAACGAGTTCATCTGGGGTGGAAAAACTGTCAGCAGTGGGCAGACAGTCAATAGCAGTGGAAAGTGTGTCCAAGTTAATGTTCTTTAAATTTCGGAATGTCATGGTGCGCGGAAGGTTAGTTTTGGAAAGTCGAAGGTTAATATTAAAAGACAGTAACGTGATCAGAAAATGGGATATGATCTGCTTTACAATCAGAAGGAGAGATACCAGTGCAACAGACCAAGTCTAATGAATGTCCTTTAGAGTGAGTTGGAAAGTTGATGAAATGTAAAAACCCAAAGCTATCTAAACAGGATGTAAAATCTTTGGTGACCGGATTATTGATGTTGTCGAAGTGTATATTGAAATCACCCAGAAGCATTACATTTGAAGATAGCGAGGAGAGATGAGACAGAAATGCAGAAAACTCAGCAACGAAGTCTTTGTGAGGTTTGGGTGGATGATATACTACAGCCACAATTGTAGGAACAAGTCCGGATAACTGGGAGACCATGAGCTCAAAGGTAGTCGATACAGGCCAGTCTCTCCAACTCTCACAGTAGAGCATAGCGAGACCTCCTCCCCGGCCAGAGTCACGTGGTTTGCACATGTAAACAAACCCAGGAGGGCATGAATCGCTCAGGGAAACAAAGTCATTTAGCTGTTGCCATGTTTCATTTAAACACAAAAAGTCAAACTTACGATCGGTAAGGAAATCTTGGACGAGATGTCCCTTGCTCGTAAGCGAGCGGATGTTCAAAAGCCCAAAGTTGACAGTGTTGCCGTGATTGCAAGCAGTGCTTGCCAGCCTTGCAGGGCTAGCTAGCACACTGTGGTTAGCAATCCGGCCAGTGTTTCGATGAGCACGGCGAGACGTGGACCAAAACGACTTTACTGGTTTGGAGCGGTCAAAGAGGAAATTCTGACGGGATCCTCGGTGGTTGTATCTGCGGCGGGTTACAGCAGCGATGTCCGTGTAGAGATGAAGCAGTGCCGGGGGAGGCTCCGTTAGGTAGAAGCGGAGCTGAAAGAGCTCAGCAGATGAGTACTGGATTAACCCCGACACCGGCCGGAGGATGAGCGACTGGAGAGACCAGGTAAGCACAGTCCAGAGAGAAAATCTCACAGCCATCATTGTCAGAAACGCTACCAGTGTAGCGTTATTTAAGATCCAAGATTAGCACAAGGCAGCATTGACAGATCTGTTTGCCAGTCCACAGCGATATCCCGAGTAATAATACGATGATCCAGGATAAAAAGTTAAATAACAATATACAATATAAAATTTATTAAAATAATCCCAACTATGTCATAGCCCTCACTAGTCATAGCAGCCTCAAGCTCTGGAAATTTATTTTTTATGCTTCTTGCATTTAAATTAAAACATTTCAGGTTATTACTAATGCTCTTCCCCCTTGATTTCCCATGCGGCCGCTGCTTCAAGCCCCCCACTACATTTTGTTGCTTTAAAAGTATTTCATCAGTAGTGCATGTAACGCCGTCAGCTTCCATCGGGGCAGTCTGCATTTCCCGAAGTGTAACACTCACCAACCTCCCTGGCCCCCAAATTCCTATTTTAAATAACCCTGCGCTACCCTCAACATACGCTGGCCCAGTGCAAAGGTACCCCTCCGGTTCAGGTGCAGCCGTCAGGCTTGAACAGGTCACCCCTGTCCCAGAAGTAGTTCCAGTGCCCCATAAACTTATACCCCTCTTTCCTACTCCAGGTTCGTGGCCACGTGTTAAACCTCCAGATAAAATTCTGCTTTCCTCTGCTTGCATGTGGTACCCGTAGAATCCCGGAGAACACTAGCGTTGAGGATCTGCTCCTAAACTTCTCAGCTAATTCCGCAAATTTGCCTTGCAGAACCTCAAACCTTCCCTTACCTATGTCTTTTGTACCAGCAAATAATATCTATGTCATGTCAAATTCACTATGATGTGTTAATTGTTGATACAAAACACATTAATTTTTACTTACTGTCTTGAAGCAAACCTGGAGTTAGTGTGTTTTCTGTGAATTAAAAAAAAGAAAAGGAAAAAAAAACTTAAATCGCAAATATCACTAAAATTTCATACAATTCGGAATGAGTAATTCATTTAATACAATATTCATATATTAACTCTTCACAGATTGACCATTGTGATTTCTGTGCCACTGGTGTTTAATTTAATACCTCTGCCATACAACAATTGGTTTTATGCATGAAAACGTAATCATATGGAAACCTTCATGGTGATATGATTGATTAAGAAATTTGGAAAATTATTTTAGGGCCCAACCTGAAAGAGAAACACACAACCCCCCACCAGAGTACAGCTTTTTGGGCATCAAACACAGAGCAGCACTGTCTGGGAGAGCACATACACATACAACTGATCCTAAATACAGTGGCCAGGCTGCTCACTGGTACAAGAAAAAAAAGAACACATCACACCCATCCTGGCAGCTTTGCATTGGCTCCATTGTTAGTAAAGCCTTGAATGGTCTAGCGCCAGTTTATGTTGTTGACATGCTCTGCCCATTCACCCCAACGCGATCCTTAAGGTCTGCTTCACAGGCACTTCTTAACATTCCACGGTCCCATCTGGCACAGAGAGGGGATCATGCTTTTAGTGCGTTTGCACCAAGGCTATGGTCTACCAACTGGACTGATATCTGCAACATCTGTGACTGCTTTTAAATCTTCACTTAAAACACCTGTTCCAGCTTGTTTTTGGCAGCCACTGATTCCGTATGTGATTTCTGGATGGAGGTCCCTCCCTCCTTAACTGTACCATTGTCTTTGTTACTGTACGATTTGTCTATGTTATTCATTTTTAGCTCTGGCTGAAACTTAATGTCTTTATTTTCCTTCTTACATTGACTATAAAGCACCTTGGTTGTGAATGTGCTATACAGATAAATTTCACTTACTTACACATACCTGCAACAGTAAATGTCTGCAGTGCAAACAAGGGAAGGTGGAGGATGGAGATGCAGGGAGTCTTAAGAGTCTTGAAAAAAGACTTTCTGTGGCAGGGATGGAGGGCAGAGAAGGCGGCAGTCTTGAAAAAGACTAATAAGTCCTAGCATAAACTAAGAAATGTGTTAAATTGTGGCAGTGGCTGTAACATGACAATGCAAGTTTCAATTATGTTCATTTATCAAAAAACAGGGCAGAAAAATATGGCCAATTCACAGCTGCCCGATGTGCAAGGGCGATAGTCAGGTGGAAAACTGGTAAAATCCGGCTGAACCCCTTAAAAAAATTAAGTATTTGAGATTTTTTTACATTCTTGGCATCCTTAGGACCTCTAGTTTATATTTCTGGATGATGACATTGAATTATGGTGGTGGCAATTTTTTTATTGGCACACTTTTACAAGATGGGGATTTCAAAATTTATTTGACATCATGTCATTACAGTATTTTACTGTCCAGTTCTAGAATTTACATTAACTGCCATTCTAAATACTAGTCCAGTCCATTGTGACGTCCTTGAATGGAATGTTTAGTTGGGAACATTCAAATACTTATGGTGAAACAAGCATGTGATAGTAAAGTAAATATGATAAAGCAACCTAAACTATATGTTTTCTAAAAGAACATACCCTCGAGATGTCATTTAACATGTGTCTTATACAATTATCAGTTATCATCCAGAAATATAAACTGCCAGTTTTCCACCTGCCTATGACTATTTCTTTGCAATGTTCACACTGACTACGGTTAGATGAAGGGAATATCCCTTTTTTAAACAGAATATTGGCAATATTCTATTTGCACGCGAGTCATGTAAAATCCTCATTCCGACTGTCATCAATCAATTTGGCCGTATTCCGGTTTCTGGCGCAAATATATTTTGGAATATTTCCAATATTCCATTCAGAACAAAAATATTCCCTGCATATAACCGTTGTCAATCTTGAAACTTGTGCACAGCGGAGCTTAAGGTTAGCTATAACATACCCGCATACCCTTGCGCTGGCTTTCCCATTTGTTTTAGACGATAAGCAACTCAATAACTGTCGATATTCAATCGACTATGAATATGTTAAATTTGCACAAATCTGACAAATTACCTTCAATTGTTTCATACTGGTAAGACCATAGGCTGCTGATGATAGCTTATTTTGTTAGCTAATGTTACCTCATGAGCTAAATACCTAGCTAGATAATGTCGCTTACATGATACCTAGAGGATGTTGGAAACACTGAAGTTATTTGCTACCCTTTTGTCACAAAGCTTTCTAGTTCATCCAACCCGACTTCAGTCTCATTTAATCAGCTGTTGGCCGCGTCTATGCGAGCCAAACTTAATTCCAAGATAAGAGATGGTAACTTGGCTAACAGTAGCGTAAGCAATATTCTGCTGATTTCCAAAGGGCAGACTTTGCCAGGTTTATACCCAAACAATTTCCAACGTTATTAATAAACATTATGTTTGACAGCATACGTTGTATAAAATAGATAGTATTAACATTTTACAAGGCTCATGTCTGGTCAGGGTAACGTTAAATTTAAACAGTTAACGTTAGCGCGCTATCTATTGACGTGTAGCCTAACTGACGTCAGAAAACGTGTTAACCGGTTAACGGTAGGGACCAGATTCATAAAAATATGCGTCATGTTAACCTTACTGATTGTTTACCTACTACCTATAACGGTAAGTGAATAAAATTACCTTGGACAAAATATGAAAAGCAACGTCAAGTTTTTGTTGAAGGCAAACCACAAGTCAGGCACCGAAAGCATCAAGCCTCAACTTCATTTCATTTGGCAATGGGAAGCGCGGCAAATCATCAGCTCGTGCTATTCCTAGACAGTGAAGGTGCTATTAGCTATTACGTTATTTAAGTGAAAAGGCTAAACGCGCTGGCTGGTCGCTGACCATCAAATCATACGAAATATCATAGTAGGCTATGATACAAATTTCAGAACAGAAAAAATAGTCAAGGAGACATGGGAGGCTACCACTTGTATGCCATGTGAAAAGTAGACAATCGTAGGGCCAGTGGATAGGCAGATAGATAGATATGAAGAGTTGAGATGCAAAACCCCTAAGTTCATTTTCAGAAATAGTTGGTTTCATAATAATTTTCAAGTACACCTAATCCCTGCAATTTGAATTTTATTTTACAAATGAAACCAAAAAAATCCAATCGGAGTTGGACTGACAATAAAGTTTAGGCTATAAAGGGCATCTGAACTTAAGTAGATTAAAATACATCCTACATATGGACAATGTAGAAGAACAATTTTATGGGGAGATTGCAGCAGTGCAGTGAATGTTCTGCATAAAGCAAAGACATGAACATAAATGAATACTGCATAAGCTTATGCTGCACTTGCCTTTATAAGTATTTACATAAAAGTAGTCTTACACAGGTATTATGCTGCAAGGTTGCAACTGTGGAAATGGTTGCTAGGCTGTAGCTAGAATACTTGAGGTAGTTGCTAGGCTGTTGCTAAGGTAGTTATGGTGGTTGCAATGCTGATTGTTAGGTTAATTATGTTGGTTGCAAGGTTGAAACTGTGGAAATGGTTGTTGCTAGGGTACTTGAGGTGGTTGCTAGGTTGTTCCAAGGGTGATCAAGGTGGCTAAATAAAGCAGTTACTATTGTGGTTGTAAGCATATACATAGCAACTATCAAAATAAAGCATCTATGTTGGTTGCTTGGTAGGTGGTGATTTACTTTAGTTGACTGGAGGCATAGTTAATGACAACTGAGACTTTGAATGGTTGAACAATTAAATAGTTGAATAGTTTAAAAAGTTATATTATTTGACAGTGAATTATTTCAGCGAGGACTTTTATTTTGAAACAGTTGGCGGGAGTCATAGTTGATGATAAATGGCAGGTGAAATGGCTGAACTGTTGAATTGTTGAGTAGTTTAAATAGTTAAAATATTTCATTTTGATTTATTGTTGTTAGGACTTTTATTTTGAAACAGATGTGGACAGGTGAAACAGTTGGCAGGAGTCAAAGTTGATGACAACTGACAGTTGAAATGGCTGAACAGTTAAATATTTGAGTACTTTAAATAGTTAAATTACCAAATAGTGAATTTTTGTAGTTAGGACTTTTATTTTGAAACAGTTGTAGGCAGAGGAAACAGTTGAACAGGATCTGTAGTCTTAAGAGAGCCAGATTGTAGTCTTAAAGCCAGAGAAACTGACAGTTGCTGCAGGTGGCCAGGACACCAGAGGCCTGTTCAGAACCGCAGGCACTCGCGCGACAGTCTCGCATGAGTGCTCGCGCGGATTCTGTACGGAGGCAAGCGCTCGGTCTGTAATCAAAATGGCGACGCACAGCGAAAGAGACTGGCTGTGTCCCAATTCAATGGCTGCATCCATGCAGCCTCTTTTTGGGATCCAGGACCCCCTGCATATTTTTGATCAACCCTGAGGGAATCCTTTAGCTAGGATTGAGGGAATGCTAGAATCCACCCCATTTGGAATATAGGTGCGATAAACCGCTTTCAGACCGGACGCAAAACAAATTTTTTGCGCGACAGATTACATTCAAAGTCAACGCATTGTCTTTACAATGACTTTGAATGTAATCTGTCCCGCAAAAAATTTGTTTGGCATCCGATGTGAAAGCAGCTTTATAGATCGTACGCGACAGCTAGAGAGAGCTCAGTTATGTTATGAACATAATGCTGGTTTTACAGTCCGTAAGTTCTGTTAGCGTGGAAAAGTTGCTGATGTGGTGCTAGCGGGTCGATCACTTCAACAGGAAAGAATTTCCTATTTAAGCCTTTTTCGGCTTTTTATTAGCCACAACAATTTCTAAAGGGGGATGAAATTATGTCATGGTAGTGCAGATATACCAGACACGTTGGAGCATCTGTGTTTCACGATTGCTTTCACAGTAGCAACAGAGAGCTAGCCCAGGTATTTGTGAAGTCTTCGGCTGATCCCTGTCATGGATAAGTGAAGAAATAACAAGGAGCAGTAAACCAAACAGGTATCCTAAGCTCTGCAAAACCTATGTCTGGTCTAACTGCAGCATTTTCAACCCAACTTTCTGGACACTTACAGCACCTATCCAGACAGCTTTAAATGCAGTGGCTATAATGGGCCAACATTATGATGAAACTTCGAGATTGATGCTATCCGAAGTAACACCATACCGATCAAGCATAAACAAGCATACCGATCAGAATTACTGCATGTTAGTTAACCAGGAGCATTTTTAATTAGCGTATTGATCACTTCTACAGGAAAGAATTACCTATTTAATCTCCGCCTTTTTCAGCTTATTTTTTTTCTACTACACTGCCCGGCCAAAAAAAAAGTCACTCACTCAAATACTTAGTTGGAACCCCTGTGGCTTTGAATACAGTGCATATTCGTCTTGTCATTGTTTTGACAGCTATATGCAATGCCAGAACATTTATTTTTTATCAGAAATGCCATAATTTTTGGCCGAGATCTTATCCTCTCGACATAATGGTGGAACCACTCGGTGGTCTTTCTTGAGCACATCCCAGTAACTTTTAATGTGTTTAAGGTCAGGACTTTGTGGTGGCAAATTTGTTTGTGAAAATGATTCCTCATACTTGTTTTTGTCATTCATGGTTTTCTTTGCTAAATACAAGCCAATAACTTGCCCGTTCTGAAATACTGTAACATCTTTTCCACCAACTCAGGATAGTGAAGACAGTTCACGTCTCTCCTCCGAAGCACGTGTCCGTCAGCCACTGATTCTTATACACTCATCGGTCGAATCTTTGTAAGTTACGAACGAGGGCGGAGGATACCCGGACGTGAACAAACCCAGAGTCTTCCTGACGAGCGCCCGTCTGGCCAACAGGAGGCGCTGGAGCAACGAACAAAGCTGTCGCTGGACACCCAAATCCGGCAGTCCCTTCCCAATTTGAAACCCTGTAGCGCGATAGCCAATTGTGCGCTACTCCGAAAAGGCTGCCGACCCCTGCCGGTGGGTACGCCGAGGCTCGAACCCGCGACGTGGTGATCACCAGTGCCTTAACCGTGTGAGCCACCCGGCAGCTCACCGACATGATTTTTTAAGAAATGAGTAGCAACGCGCTTCATCAGTCAGGGTTAAAATGATTATTTCCAGCTGAAACATATTAATAACCGCAATAGTGATCCAATTATAGAATTTGTTCATTAGTTTCCAAACGGTGACTTTTTTTTTGGCCGGGCAGTGTAGTTGTAAAGGGGGATGAAATTATTTCAAGGTAGTGCAGAGAAATCATCTCAAAACAGGCAGAGCTTCTGCATTTCGCATTGCTTTCATGGTAGCACCAGAGAGCTTGCTCAGAAATTTGTGAAGTATTTGGCTGATCCCAGTCATTAATAAGTGAAGCGATCGATCACTAACTGTAGTGGCTACAATTGGGCAACGTTATGAAACTGCCACATTGATGCTTACCAAATTAATACAAGCATACCAATCAGAATTACTGCATATATGTTAACCAGGGGCATTTTTAATTAGCATGGCGGCACCCAAACTAACATGCAGTAGCTGGTAACTGAGCGGTCATAACAACCACAGGGACAAACCCTTGCAATGCAGGTCTTACAGACAGCAAGTTCCGTTACCGTGGACAGTTGTACCAAGCATGCAAATTACATACAAGTATTAAAAGGTAGCCTCAAATGAGGTTTATGTTCACACACCTTCTGTAGAATTTCCCCTGACATTACTCTTGCATATTTAGGACACAAACATTTGCAACAGTAACTTGGGTACGCTAGCCGCTGTGGTACAGCCACAATCAACTGGCTATCACTGTTATGATTCTGCCATACCTGCCTTGCCCATGCCATGTATCAAGTTTTGTGCCTGGCCTTATGCCATGATTCTGACTGACCTCTGTGTTTCTGCATCTCTGCTCTTGTCTGACTATTCTTTGTATTATGTATTGTGATTTGGTACTTTGATTTGTCATGCTTTGTCTTGGTTTACTTTTCCACGTTTTACATTTTGCCATAGTCACATTCCGGTTCATGTTTTCCATTTTGCATTGCACTTCGTCTCCCCCGTCTGGTCTCTCGTCTCGCCTGCTGTTTGAGCCTCAGTCTTGTGTTTCACTCTTTGGGTGATTTATTGAATTCTGGTTTTCAAACTTCCTTCCGATCTTGTTTGCTGGCTTCACTCTTCTTTTCTATCCACTAACAATACTAACCGTTTATTATTTTCTCCAGAGATTACTAGCAACAACTAACCTCGTGTATAGTACTAATTTACTAACGAGCACCAAGGATTTCTATAGTTGCACTTACTAATTGATTAACAAGCACTCAGCATTCGCCCTGTGCTCTCCGCCTCTTTGCTCTCCCAAATCTCCTTTGCTGCATTTTCTGTGAAAGCTCACACCTGATCGCGCTGTCCTGTTTCTCATTAATCTGTGCACGTTAGAAACTCCGTGACTGTAGCTGTATGTTTGTTTATAGGAATGTCTTGAGTTCCCTGTCCACGTGTTGGCTTTGGCCGATTTCATGTGATTAGGCTCTTCCTCATGTTCCTTCCCCTTGTAATCAGTCCGACTTCCTGCACCTGTGATTCTCCCCATGTGATCTTCCTAGAAGTGTATATTAGGTGTCTTTTTACTGCCATTCTTTGTCAGATCGTTTCCCGTACTGCTATTCTGTCGCCTTGCTAATCATTGAGTTTCTGATTCTGACTGGATTGCCCGACTTCTGATTTTTGGTTTGCCCTTTTGGATTTCTGTTGCATCTGTGTATTTTTACCTTTTTCTGCCCGACCTCGATTTTGTGGATTGCTGCCCTGATTAGGATTCGGACTGTCTTTAGGCTGATGAGTTTGCTTCTCCCACAAACCCTCGCCTGTGTACCGAATCTGTTTCTGCTGACTACGATGTTTGTGATTGGGGCCCTGGTTACGAACACTGCTCTGTCCCATTGGAATTTGAGTTTTGGATTGCGGACTCTGTACTGTTGCTCTCTTCTCTGCGGGTGTTACCCCCCCTTACTCAAAGCTCCCCTTTTTTGCAATCCCGTGTCCTTGCATTTGGTTCCAGATCGCTACTTCACAATCACATCAGGTTGGCTTATGCAGTGATAGCAACTTACAGCCTCTGTGTCTGCGAGTCACGGACAGTCGCGACCAATACAGGCTTTGTCTTCAGATATTTTACAAAGCCTGCGTTTGAGGCCAGTTGTTAGTGCTAACTATCACTGGTTCAGGTTTGAGAAGCAGCTGAAAGCTTATCCTGTGTCAAATTATCATTTATTGACAAAGCTGTCTTTGGTGAAATGCTGAGCCCAAACGGCTAATGTTCCCTTCGGCCGTTGTTTGCTGCCAGCAAACAAAAAAAGCTACCCGCTGATTTCTGGTGGCATTTCTTGCTTTTCTTTGAGTCCAAAAGTAAAGTGACAAGCAGCTTTGGGAAAGATACTGATAAAACTGCACCTCAAGTGATTTGCGGTTCTTCATTTGTATTTCCAAAAGTGTAGACACTACTAAGGCATAGTATGATCTGCCGTTGTTAGTGCCTGCTAGAATAGTTTCCGGTGTGGGCAGGTCCAGCGCCGTGATTGGACCTGGCTAGGTCTGTACTAATTGGATGGCACAACTTGACATCAGGTTTTTCCCAGATCTCGCGAAGATCTCGGAACGAGCTGTTCAGAGAGGAAATCATGTTCACGAAATCACGTTCCTGGCAAAACCTCTATATCTTATGTTCAGAAACTTTTCAGTGGTTGAGTATGGACAACCAACATTATAACATTACTAATATGTATTAATAGAAGGATTAGCATAATAGGTCCCTTTTAAGGAAGGAAATGAATAATAAAAGCCTGAAGCAGAATAGGGTGCCTATGCAGCTTTGCTGCCGTGCTCCAATCATCTCAGGCCCCCTGAATACTAACCACGTCTCGCAACCACAAAAAACTAAAACTAAATGGCCTGCTGGCCTGAAGGCCTTGTGTCCCCCGTCGCAGAAGTGACCAGAAACATATGGCAAAAACTGTTTTGATGGCTGAAAATAATGTGGTGCACTGTACCACTGATAATGTGAAGTACAATGACACTGTAGCTCATTGGTCATTGGTTGAACAGGGAGATGGATGAGGGATGGATCATTGTGATATAAGCTAAATATAACCATGGGTTATGAGAGAGATTACAATTGTCATGACTTGTGGCTGATGGACGCATCGCCAAGGCATAGTTTTGTGCCCATGGCTGAGATCAACCTAACAAGCCAATAAGAACGTCATAAACTGAACAACAAAAGAAATGCAAGTTCATTAAAGACAGAGTGGAGAATACGTTTGCGCGTAATTATTTTAGAAAACCAAATTTATTACTAGTTCGTGCACACTTACACTCGTAACATCAAACTTTTCTTTGTTTAGCGGTCACTTTAACTGAGTAACCATAAGAGTACATTAACTTACTCGCTAACTTGCGTTTCTTTTGTTGCTCAGTATATGAATATGGTGAGCCTCCATCAAAGCTGTCAAAAGTTATTGCGAGTACAGTGTTCTTCACATGTTTTTGCTCTGTGACCTTGAAAACTCGGTCAAGGTCAATCATCATTGATCTTGAGCAAGGCCTTCATGAGAGGCATATGTGGTGTGAATTTGGTGATCCTCTGTCAAAGCTGTCAAATGTTTTATTAAATGGACCTCTATGCTTGAGCCTTTTATAGGTTCTTGCTCCTTCAGCTGATTACAGCAAACATTTGTGTCAGATTTATGGTAGCAAGCTGACAAACATAAAACTTAAATATTCAATTTGATGGATGAAATGCCTTGGCCTATTTCTCAATTTAGTGTTTGCTATTCTGTGAACTTCAAGAAAAATTAAATAAAGAGGCGCGCAATTGGGGCCAAATGAGTCCAAAACAACTGACTGTCTTGTTATGAAAAGCCACTCATCATTTTAAAGCAATTTTAAGAGTTTGAAAACAGTTCTTCTTCTGAAACATCCTGGAAGACAGAATGAACCTGGCATTTTTTTTTTTTTTTGAGGTCAGCATCAGTGATATTTGGCGAGAAAGATACATTAATTGGCTCCACTTAGGATCTCTCTGTATTATACGATTATTACGTGATATCCAAATGCAATGAATAAATACATAATTTCTATCCTGACAACCCCGAAGGCAGATTGTTTCTGGTAAAAGTAAACTTTATTTACAGTCACAGTTTTTACTTTTGAAATGTGAAATTTCAAGTCTGGACATGGAAAAAACCCATCAGAAGTACTTCAATACCAATGGAAAAAAACGATAAAGCCGACAGCTTAGTTTCTCCCAGCCATTTTTGATTCTCTGAACTTTGGTCACAAATCCACATTTTAGTGACAGAAACCACCAGAGCCATCAGCAAAGCTTTCTCTTTGCAGGATATGATGTATAAAAAAGGCTTTGGGCAGGAGATTTGAGGCAAAGAGCATTTCATATGCAGATGTTCCTGAGACACAGCAGGAATTTGCTTACATACCCTGGAGATCCTTCTGCAGGGGAGGTAAACAAACTGTTTGGAAATGACAGCTTAGCTGTCTCAGTTACAGAAAACAGAAGCTGTGTGTGTAAGTATTCATGTGAGAGAGAGAAAGCGTGGCATAGAAATAGAAAGTTGGTTCCGTCAAGCTGCTCATGGCATCACATGTTATTCAGTGATGCCTTCGCCATCACACACACGCGTGTGAGTGGTGTTGCGTTTGTGTGTGTGCTTGTCTGCAAACAGTGCAGTTCTAATGTATGAGGATAGTGATACTTTACTAAAAGGCCTGACATTGATTACAGAGCACCAAAAACTTAAAACCTATAGACTGACAGTGCAGTGCCTTGTTTCCCATAGCCTATATACACATTTTAGCAAATTAAAATATAATACTCGAACCGTGACGAGGAAAATGAAGAAAATGCGAATAAACATGTTGCTGTAGTGGGTGATACAACTGGAGTGCTGATCACAAGAGGGAAAAAAGGGGTGAATCCTATAAATGTCTGTAGTGCCCCCAGATGAGAACTGCAATAGCAGCGCTAGCATTCAGATCCAGGTTCGACATATGAATACCTTGAATTACTTAAATGACTCACAAGAGTTGTCAGGATGTGAAAAGTTGAATAGTAACAAAAGTTTTATTGCCACAACGCTAGAATGAGGTCAGTGCAAACAGTAATTCAAATTACATTAGAATAAATTCAAGTGTCTTTTCTCATTTTTACCCAAAAATATTTCTAGAATGAAATAAAATTCAAATAAAAGAGTCATTCGGAATTCAAAATGTCCATTTACGGTATTCCCTTTTTGACCGCACTTCTCCTTTCAGAAAAAGGAGATTCCAAGATAAGGCAAAGTGGAATGAGGATTTCCCTGACTTAGTATGCACACTTTCCTAATACTACCCGGGTAGTTTCATATGTTAGATCTTATCTTTATTTTGAGTGAGCGGATTGAAGCAAGTGGTCCTGATGTCCTCTGAGGGTGGGTCCCACAACTGCCAAAACCGGTCCGTCCAGAATCGTTCGTGTTCGGGTTGGCTCGCCAGTGAACTCACACTGAATCCAGTTCCTGGTCAATTAAAAAAAAACCAATCTACGCATGTAGTATAGAATTCACAGATTACCATCTTCACTCAGACTGCATTACTTAATTACAACACTCAAAATATCATTTGTCAAGAAGAACCTGTTATTCAGGACATACAGTACTCCAATCCTTGTGAAATGTATTGAATATTCATAGTATATAACACCATACCTCAGTGCAATAAAAGGATGGACATCAAGGAACTCCATTTCCAATTTAACAACTGAAATAATATTAATTAAAAATAAATAGAATTATTTATCATGTTTTGGCACAATGAATATTTTAAAACAGATAATGTATTGTAATGCATTCTCATTCAAATATCCTCCTTCGGACAAATTGCCCCTTTGGAACATAGCATATTCTGCTTTACATACATGTTTAAATATAGGCTCCCCATTAACGGATTTTCTCCTGAGTAACATCCTTAAATAAATTTTCCTTATAACATTCAGATCTGTATCACAGTATTGCAAGTAAAATGGAATAATTCAATTACTTTTGTGCTTTAACACAACAATACACAGCAATGTATTGGCAAACAAAATGATGGAACTGGAATGATGCAAAATGAAAGTAAGCTACACCATGCTATCTCTGTGCTACAACATGCACAGCAAGTGCGCTAACAAAACTGCGTAAGTCAACAGTAATGAAAATAAAATGGTTTTAATACTGCACACGCTATAGCTGATTCATTTCTGAACAGCGCAATAGCCACTTAAGCTGCCTTATCAGTATCCACTCGGGGAGGCATAGGATGATATCATTCCCAACTTTCCAGAAACATTCCAAGCAAATCATATGATTTCAATTGGTTCAAACATGCATCAGTATTTAGTGCTATAACTTCGATTGCTTTTTTCTTTTCTTTTTTAAAAGCGTATCTAATCAAAATCAGAATCAATTATTGCATGTAAATATGCATTTTCTGATAGGAAGTTTCACAATGAGAAGCTCACTAAAGGAGTTCACCTCTTGTTCACCTTCTTGCACAGATTTTGGGTATCCTGCTTACAATAAAGAAATTAGACAATGAAATTCAAATATCTTACTTTACCAAGATACAATAAAATATTACGCTGACATTTGCTCATTTTCTCTCGCACTTACCAACTTAATGAGCAAATTCTGGAGCTCATCCAATGCATGCATTCAGGACTACATCCCAGGCGGAAAAGAAACAAAAAGGAAGATTGCAACCGGAGGCATAATCCCCCCGCTGACAACGTATTACAGTTAAGACAAAGGTTTGGAGAGCTTGTCAAGCGTAGCGCACCATAATCCGCCTAGGAGTATGATTACATTTTAAGTTACATGCTTACGACTATTTATTCTTTATGTAAGCAGCTGGCTCACTTTTGTGTGTCGGCGCCTATAAAAGAAGGTGTGGGGTTTCATTCAGTTTCACTTTTAAGTTACAAACGGTTTTAGTAACCATGAGTTTTACCTGGGTTACATGTCCAATAACTAAATGTCCTCTAAATCTAGCCATTTATTCTGCATCTCATAGCCAATTCATATGGAAGCATATAGCTAACAATATAAAAATGAAAATTTTAATAATTTATTGAATTTTGAAATTTATTTATTTTTTAATAAAATTAATTTGGTATCTCCAATCCCACCCGAATTTGGAATGTCCAATTGGGGAACTATGTACAAGGCTTTTGCATTTGTGACCCCCTGTTGCCAACTCAGGAGAGTGAAGGCAGCTCGCAGCTCTCCTCCGAAGCACTTGCCTGTCAACAACGGCTTCTTATACACTCATTGGTTGAATCGTCGCAAGAGGACGGAGGATACCCGAACACGAAAAAGTTTAGAATCTTCCCGACGAGCGCCCGTGTGGCCAATAGGAGGCGCCTAAGGAACGAAAAAATCAACGTATATTACCCTTCCCGGCAGACCCTTCCCAATTTGCATCCCTGTAGCGCATTGGCCAATTGCACGCTATTTCTGAAAAAGCTGCCGACCACCGCCGGATGGTCCTGGTATGGCCCTAATTTTTTATGACCTATCAAACAGCAAGGGATGACAGACACAATTTTAAAACTTAAACAGATTTAATTAAACAAACCACTGACCAAGATTGATATATTAAAAAACAAACGAAAAAAAGAGATATTTACATTCCCTTGAGATGGTGTTGCTTTGCGATGTTCTGGGACAGGAAAATGCTCCAACACAGGCAAAAGTCCTCAACAAGCTTCACAGGTCTTGAAAAGAGTGACAGGTCTGGTCAAATGTATCCTTCCACAATTTCTCCTACAACCCTTCACTCTCTCAATTTCTCCTTAGATACTCTTTTCCAGCCCCCTCCCACCTTCCAGGCTTTTTTCAATTCTCCGGGACTTTCCCCTCTCAGACATGCCCAGGACATGCCCAAAACCTAGCTCCAGGCTGGGCTTAACAAAAAAATGTCAATATTGCCATCTACTGCCCCCCCCCCCCACATTACAGTACGACCGGGGCTCAAACCCACGTCCTGATAGTCACTTCTGCTTCGGAATGTGACACTTTAACCGAGCGAGCTATCCAGCAGCGCAATTTCGTTTTCCAATGGTCATACACAGGGCATCCAAACACAGAACTTGTGGTCATACGAAAATGGGTCAAAATCCAGAAGGACAAAAACAGTACAAAAAGGGCTATGGCAAGAATCAAGGTCGGACTATCCAGTAGAAACGAAACAATAATCAATGGCATACGAGGAGCTCTGCACAAAGAAATATTGATCAACGTCCTGACAAGAGCAGTGAGTGAAAAGACTCCTAATATACACACAGGAAAGGTCAAATGCTATACAGAGATCAACTGAGGGGAATGAGGCTTAATACATCAGAATACATTTAAATCACCTGAAGTCAGTGAGCACGCAGACAGGGAAGACGGACTGAACCAACTAGATCACAAGACGGGAGACAAGTGCAATGGAACTGAACATAGATTGAACCAAAAAACCTAAATGTTACAAAAACCAAAAAGAATAAATAAAAGACAATAATCATGAACACAAAAACAGAACATAAACATGATCAACAAAAGCCATCTGGCAATGGCGGATCCCCCCAGCTGTAGGTTATGTAACCTACAGGTTGTGTGGACATAAGGACGGTCATGATAGTTGGTTAGTTGGTTAGTTGGTCAAGATAGTTCTCTATCAATAACCCTTCACACCAGTGAGGTACAGGATGCTGGTAAGAAAACTGGGGTATGGAACAGAAAAAGCAGACAGGCAGAAGTCTTGCACAGATCTGGAGAATGAATATAACATTTCAGCTTGAAGCTTTTGGTAAAAAGATAAATTTATCTCTGATCTCTTGTCCCGGAAAGGGATTGATATGGATGATTTCATGTAATTATATCCCCGAACGCCGAATGGTGTTCCGGGGGATATTATGTTTTTGGTCCGACCGCCGCCGCTGTACGTGTTAACGCAATAACTGCAGTAATATTTCAATCAGAAACTCCAAGTTTTGCATATATGTAGGTATCATAAAGAGGAAAAACTGATTCGATTTTGGACAATTTACAATTTCTAGATTGGCCACCAGGGGCCAAAAACAGAAAAAATTACTGTTTCGTGATAACCTCAGTAATATTTCAATTTCAAATTTCAAGTTTTGCACATAAGTAAGTATTATAAAGAGGATGAACTGATTCGATTTTGGCCAATTTAAGATCTCTAGATTGGACTCCAGGGGCCAAAAACTGATTTACATGTTAACGCGATAACTGCAATAATATTTCATTAGAAATTCCAAGTTTTGCATGTAAGTTAGTATCATAAAGAGGAAGAACTGATTCGATTTTGAACAATTTACAATTTCTAGATTGGCCACCAGGGGCCAAAAACTGAAAAAATCACTGTTTTTATCATATCTCTGTAAATATTTGTCCGATTGACCTCAAATCAAGTGCAAATGAAAGGTCATGACCTGAGGATGTGTCCCACGATGACATTATACCTGTTTGGTTCAAAATTTTGACACAAGATGGAGCTTTGTCACATAAAATTTACCATTTTTGCTATATCTTTGGAACTATTTCTCCAATTGACATGAAACTGTGTGCAACTGCAAGGTCATGACCTCACAACATGTCACATGATGACATCATACCTGTATGGTTCAATATTTTGCCACCAAGTGGCGCTTTGTGATGGAAAAATTACCATTTTGGCCATATCTTCAGAACCATTCAACCGATTGACCTGAAATTATGTCCAAATGAAAGTCTATTCAAGGTCTATTCAAAGATTGGGGAATTGGAAGATTGGGGGCGTTCGGGGATATACCCCCAGCCGTCGCCTCTGACGGCATAAGCCTAGTTACCTCATTGGATTCATGACAACATTCTCCGTGAGTTCGAGGCTGAAAAATAAATAATGTGTCGTAAAAATCTGCTTAATTCACCAAGTCAGATACCACGACATCTACTATTAACATCTGCTCGGGACGTCCCCTTAGTAATCAGCATACTCTCAATTCGGCACTGAATGAAGTATAGATTGAAGAATCGATCTGATATATGAAAGCAATTTTTTGTGAGAACAGACTGGCAGACAGGAAATATTCCCTGTCTCAGGTAAGAAAGGATTACTACTTAATTTTAAAGGTAACATAGAATCAAAAACCATTTTTACCTTATCTATACTGAATAATGGTAGTCTACCCACATCCAAGAACATACGAAAAGTGCTAGACATTCTCAACATCTCTGTTTCACAGAAATTCCTCTTTTAAAAATGACCACCAGAAAAGGGGCAGATCTGAACAACAGATACATATGATATCACATGTATCTCACTGCCCACCCCCACTCTCATTCCGTTTCCTCCCCTTCAAAATAATTTTAATACACAACTTTATGCAATTCCATTGCTTCCAATCCCTCAGTAAAGACAAGCATGAGAATTCTAGAGTAATAATCGATTTCTCTGTCTCTAGTGGGGAAATCCAACATAGTGCAGGTGAAACGGATTAACTTTTTGCACAAGGACTTAAATTCCGCAAATTAATTGTCCTTTGATTGAATACTTGGTGACTACGACACAGGAACGTCAATGCGAGAGAGGCTTTGCAGCTCTGAAGCCTAGCTAGTAGATCTGGCTGTCTACAAGATGTTTGGAAAAAAAAAAAAACAATCCAAAATACTTACCATTCAGAAAAGTTTTAATCCAGCCTTTGCTGGACTGGTTCTTCCTCCAATTCAGTGTCCTCATCCGATTCAGGCTCAAACATAAGGCTGCATAAAGTTGGTCTGTTCGTGTTCCACAGCCGACGAGTGTTTTCCATTTTCCATACTGCTCTGGGCGAAGTTACATTCTTTTGAGTGGCAGCAAAGCCAGTCAATCAGCATCAAGTGTTTGCATTTCATAATGAGGTTGCCAGTTAAGCCTGGAAGGTTGCCAAATAGGTGCAAAACAACAAATCCCCAAAATCCCCCATCCTAACATAGCTTTTTTAGAGAGGTTTTTGTTGTGTTCCAGGGTTCTGGCCTTTGGCCAGAACAGTATTATTCATGGTTTTAACAGTTTCATGTTCAAGATTTCATAGTTCATAGTTCATAGTCATAGTATTTCATTATCCATGTTCCATGTCCATGTTTTTACTTTTCCATGTTTTTGTTCATGCCAGGTCTGCCATGCCACTCCACCGCTTGTCTGCGTTCCGCCCCGTGCCTTCGTTGTTGCACATTTCTGAGCTATGGTTGGCTTTGGTATTTCCCCTTCCTTCTGTGCTGTGCTGGATTCGGGCCTTTCTAAACTTAATTGGCAATTAACTGTTTTTAAGTTACTAACATTTACTAACACTCACTGGGTTGGTGTAATTCTTAGATAGGCACATTACTAATATTACTAATTTAGACAGGGAGTTTATTGTCATGATTCCTGCTTTGCTATTTCAAGATCTTGCTGTGCTTTTCTGTTCTGAACATTCATGCTTGCTTCCAAACTGCATACTTAATTGGTACTTAAGCTGAGCACGCTCATTCTCTTAATGAGCAGGTCATGTCATCCAATCTCAGTCCATGTCTTGATCTTGCCATGCCTCTTGTTTCTCTCTCTCTCCAGGTGTTACCCCTCATGTCATGATTTCCAAGCCTTTATCTGGGTTCGGTGGAAGTTGGCTGGCAGACAGTGTCTCAAGTTTTGCCAAGTCTTGTTGTCAAGTTTGTTTCTAGTCGCGTCTCGTTTAGCCAAGTTCTTGTCAAGTTCCCTAGTATTTGTCCTAGCCTCTCGTCTTGTGTGTATATATATATTTAGTCTTGTTATTTACTTTTCTTGTGCTTCTTGCCTGGAGTTTCCAGTGCCTTTTGTTTTTTGCCTTTTGCATTTATTGTTTTATAGCTCTGTGTAGCTTACCTTAGTTTGTTTTTGCAACCCTTTGGGCCAAGTTTTTTGTTGGCCCTCGTGCCTGTTTTGTTTTGTTTGAAAATAAATCCTCATTCCCTTTTCCCGCATCTGGTGTCACTGATTCCATATCAGGTTTTAAAGAAGCGTCTGAGGCATTACAGACCCAACCAAAATTTTGTTGTCTATATTTCACATCACAAGGATAAATACCGCGTTCAACCATTCTTTGTCAACTTTAGGATTCTGAAATATCAGAACAATAGCGGACAGAATTGTTTATTTCAGGTTTTATTTCTTTCATCACATTCCCAGTGGGTCAGAAAATTACATACGGTAAGTTAAAAATGGGTAGCACTGTCTTGAAATTGTTTAACTTGGGTCAAATGTCTTGGGTAGCCTTCCATAAACTTTTCTCGATACGTTTCTGGAATTTTGGTCAATTTCTTTTTGTAGAACTGGAGTTATTGAGTCAGCATTGTAGTGCCCTTTGTTCACACATGCTTCTACAGTACTGCCGACAAATTTTTTGATTGAGTTGAGTTCAGGGCTTTGAGGTGGCCTCTCCAATACCTTGACTTTGTTGTCCTTATGCCATTTTGCTTGAACATTGGAGGCGTGCTTGGGGTCATTGTCCATTCAGAAGAAGTATGAACTTCCTGGCTGAGGTCTTGAGATGCTGCGTCAATATATCCCAATAATTCACTTTCGTCATGATGCCATTTATTTTGTGAAGTACACCAGTCCTTCCCCCACGAAAGCACCACAGCAACATGATGCTACCACCCCTGTGCTTGATGATTTTGAGTTCTTTGTCTTGCTACCCTCCCCTTTTTCATCAAAAAATAGAATTGGACATTATCACTGATACTATTTTGTATCATCAGATCAGGGGACATCTCTCAAAAAATCAAGATCTTTGTCACTACATGGAGCTGTCAATGGCATTCTGGCTTTATTATGGTGGTTTTGGGAGAGTGGCTTCTCTCTTGCTGAGCAGTCTTTCAGGTTAAGTCAATATTGGATTTGACTCACTGTGGGTATAGATCATTTCATAGATTCCCCCAGCATCTTCAGGTGGCCTTTTTTATTTGTTCTTCGGTCGATTTGCACTTTTTGCACCAAAGTTCGCCAATCGACAAAATACATATCCTTCTGGAGTGGTATGATGGCTACATGGTCCCATGGTGTTCATACTTGCATACTGTAATGTAAGATTTCTCAGTTTCAACATTTGCAATTTTATCTCTGTTCTGTTGTGAATAAAATACTGGCAAGTGTGATTTGAAAGTCATTGCATTTTGATTTCATTCACAATTTAAATATGGCAACAGAAGTGTATAGTGCTCCTCAGAATAGATAGTGTATCAAGTGCACAAAAAAAAGGCTAAGTTAGTTTGCTCTTTCTTAGTGTGTTTTTGCTGTTCTTTTGGCAACATCCAGCGTCCGTCGACCTTGGTTGTGTCTTGATTGTTCCTGTTTTCTTTATTCTGTCTGCACCACAGTAAACCTTTAAGCACTCAGTACCCACTTTTTCCCCTTGTATTATCTGTACTTTATCACACTATATTTTTAGCATCACCCGGTTCTTACCTATTTTAAACATCCCTGCACCCTTAGGCTTGTGGGGGTTGTAACAAACTTGTTCATGGTGGGCTGAAATATCTGTTTCTAGGCACCAGAAGTTGGTTGACTTGATGCAAAGCAGATGCACAGCTGTTACCAAAAACAATGGCTACGCAACTAAACATTCAGTAATTTAAAGTGAAGTAAAATCTTGATTTAAAATTAGAATTTGAGTTTGAAGAGAATTTTTCGCACTGCTATTTTTTTAACAGATAATATTCCTTTTCTTTACTTTTTGTTAAAGAGTAACACAGACTTGATCAAATTTTTTAATGCTATGATTTACAATTGAATGTGTAATGTTTCCACTACATTTAAAATATGGAACTGAATTTTATTTAAAAAATTTTTGAATTCTGGTTGTTTAGTTGCTCTCATTGCAGTGACAGTAGAAAGACAGTCTGCCCATTTGGCTGTTCCACCAGTTGCTTCCCATGACGCTAGCAAAGTCGCGGTACAATGGACGGCACAGTGAATAGCTGGTCAATACAGTGCATCACAAGGTGGATATGATCACTGATAATGATAGGTTAAAGGTGAAAATCTAGATGAGTGAACTTCTGCCCATATCCGCACGCAATCAAGTGCTAATGTGAATGCGACTTTTTCGCGTTTTGTTCCAAGGCTTTGACTTGAATTTAGCTTTGCATTTTGTGGTATTTTTCATGTTCATATCAGTGTATCCACAATGGTTTTCTACTGGGAAGCTGCAAAATGCTCATTACATTCTGACATGCACGCATTGGCTTGGCGAAGCTGGCCCTATTATCGGAAGTGTGTACTTCTATAAAAAATCTGGTTCCTTCATCACGTCTCGCGATTTACGAGGGTTGTGAGCTAAATGTGGTAGGGAGAATTGGCAAATGGGGTGAAAACTCTCCTGGTCCAGAGTCTAAAGCGGTTTCAGCTTTCTTTAGACCTTGCATCTTTCATGATGTCACTTTTACGGTAATGAGTGTTGTAGGTTCTTGGGATCAAAGCTTGTCCACAATGTTTAACACCGAATAAACCGATGCAGTTATACAATTTAACACATTTTCACACTGTGGCGACTTTAAGGTCAAGACTGAAACCGACCTTGAGGGTTCCATATGAAAGAAAAACAATTGAATTGGCCGATTTGAAATAAAAAATGGTAACACTTTCTATGAACTCTCTATCTATAAAACATTATAAATGCATGCATAAAGGGTTAAAAAGCATTCATAAAGCCTTATAATTATTCACATTTGCATGTGAGACTATTTATACATAGTCATGGCTACACTCATTAAGCATTATGATGTTATCTTATAAGCCTCTAAAACTTGAAGTGTCACAATGCTTTGTAAAGCTTATTTGACCTCTGGCAATAGCATACATGCCAACTCTACTGCTTTTGGTTGTAGACTACCACTATCAGGGCATTTCATTCTGAAAAAACCGGCCCAAAAGCGGTAGAGTTGGCATGTATGCAGTAGCGGCAGTGATAACATCTTTGTTACAGAGGTTTTTGTTATAGCCCCTTTCCCGATTTCTTCTATTAATGCATATGTCTTTCGTTTAAATGTTTCCGACCATCTAACTAATATTTATATTAGACCGCACACAAAATGCAGTTTTGAAATAAATGATTTCATTGATTGAAGAAAAAAAGCCATCCAACCCGTTCTAGCCACAAACAGAAAAAATAATTGTCCCCTCATTTAGTAAATCAACCAATTTAACTCATTTAATTGATAAGTGGGTTCAATTTCACAAGACAAACCTAGGCGTGATTACTGCCTGCCCGATTAAGTCTAAATATCACTTACGTTGAACCTTTCTGGCAATATGAAATAGGAAAAAGTTGTGCATGATGTCACAATCTAATAAAATTCAAGAACAGGTGAGAAGCAAGGTTGTTGATAACTATCAGTCTGGTAAAGGGTACAAAGACATTTGTAAGGCTTTGGGACACCAGTGAACCCTGGTAAGAACCACTGGGCTCTATCATACACCAGGCGTAAAGCTGCACTTAGTGTGACAAGAGTATCTTTGATAATTTATGAGCAACACAGGAAGTTTTCTGTCAAATTGCTTAAGTAGCAAGTGTTTTTTTCCAGAGTGCCCACGGGTGTGCTGGTCTTAAAATGAGTTGTGGTGCATAGTTGGCAGGCAAGTTCCTTTTTTTAAGGCAGCAGAAAGCAATTGTGTGGTTGACTAACAAAAAACCCTACTCTTAAATCAATTGTCAGTTTTTAACTGCTATTTTAAGGGCACAGTATGAAGGTGAGAGTAGGTGAGAGTACAATCTGCTTGTTACACCCTCGGGGATGAGCAGAAGTGTGCATATATGCATATAATTAAAAATAAAAAGATTACATTGTGAAAGGTTACTATTGTGTGAATCAAGATTTTGTCAGTATCTGAGCCTGTCTGGTTATGTTTTGTACATTTTGTATTTGTATTGATTATTTTTCATGTTAGCTTGTCTGTTTCAGCAGTTCTTATGCATCAGTTACAGATGAACACAATGTCATCCGTCACTTTGCTGCTTGAAAAAAGTGCCACTTTTTCATGCTACTTCATTTGTCAGCCAAACAGTAGAATATGAAATTCACAATTCAAAGGGAACATGGAGTTATGCATTTGATAGCAGAAGTGACGGACGGGTTGCAGGTATTGTGTTCATGGATCAGGTCGAATTTAAAATTGATTTTGAGATCATTGCAGGAAATGGGTCAATCCATGCCAAACTCTGACCTGACTAATCCAAACATGTGAAGCACTCTAAACATTCTTTCATTACAGTATGTGTTTTTGATTTAACAAATAGGCATGGCACAGCATGTCTTTAAAGATCACCTTCCAGCCACCCTTTCAGGGGGAAACTCCTGTAAGCCTGCAGGAATGACAGAGTTCACCAGTATGAAGAAGTCATGGCTTTATCCAGAATTATTTGGAACCTACACAAATGTTCTTGCATACAGAATAGCAAATCACCTGAATTTTTATGGACTATGTTCCCTTACAACAATTCATATACACTTGAGCCTTCACTGATGGGAGATATAGTTGCACAGGTGTGCAAAAGATCACACTCACCATTATGACATCTACTTTTTGAAATATCTGACACAAAGCTGGTGCAGAACTCTGCTGTCGACAATAACTAACTTTGCAGGTTTTATACATACTTGAGGTCAGACAATCCAGGTTGGTAACAGGCAGTGAGAATGCAGTGCAGAGGGGCAAACCTGAATTGAAATCAAAGTTCTGCCCTAAAGTGGAAAAACACAGAAAGAAGGTACACTATATCCAAGTCATGAAGCGAAGTTGTATTTGAAAAACTAAACTGGAGTAAAGCACAGCCAATCAAATAAACACTTGGGGACAGGACTGAATACATTACATTACATTACCGGTTCTTAGCAGAAGCTCTTATCCAGAGCGACGTACAAAAGTGCACGAGAACAGTTCAAAGGGGCAGACCTCCTAGGAGACAAGTACAAGTGCTAACAGTAAGTGACAGAACACGTTCCATTGTTACAGTGCAACCAAGGGGCAGAGTCAAGTGCAATAGAAGGGCAACAGGTCAAGTGTAACAAAGGGGCAGGAAAATCAAGTAAACTGACAAAATAGGGTGCAAAAAAAAATGAAGGGACCCAAGCGGTAATAATCAGGAAGTAAGGTAAACAGAATTAAGTGCAACAAATCAAGGGATGTAGGGACAGGATTCCGGGCAGTGGAGTAGGGGAAAGGTGGAGCCTGAAGAGGTGGGTTTTCAGGCGGCACTTGAAGGTGCTCAAGGATTCTGCTGTTCTGACCTCGATAGGTAGATCATTCCACCAGCGAGGTACCAGGACAGACAGCAGCCTTGAGCGGTAAGGGGAGGAGCGGAGAGGGGGAGGAGCCAGGCGACTAGAAGTAGCACAGCGGAGTGGTCTGGCAGGGGCGTAGGGTCTGAACAGTCTCTGGATGTAGGCTGGAGCTGTTTTGTTGACTCCCTGATAGGCTAGCACCAAAGTCTTGAATTTGATGCGAGCAGCAACAGGGAGCCAGTGGAGCTTTGTGAGCAGGGGGGTGACGTGGGAGTGTCTTGGGAGGTTGTGGACCAGGCGAGCTGCAGCGTTCTGGATGAGCTGCAGGGGTCTGATGGCGGATGCTGGGAGGCCGGCGAGGAGGGAGTTGCAGTAGTCCAGGCGGGAGAGGATCAGGGCTTGGAATAGGAGCTGCGTTGAGTAGCTGGTGAGGAAGAGCCGGATTCTACGAATGTTGTAGAGGAGGAACCTGCAGGTCCGAGTCACTGAAGCGATGTTCACAGCAGAGGAGAGCCTGTCGTCAAACAGGACCCCAAGGTTCTTCACACTCCGCGAGGGGGAGATGGTGGTATCCCCCAGGTTGATGGTCAGGTCCAGGAGACCTATATCCAAGTCATGAAGAGAAGTTGTAATTGAAAAACTAAACTGGAGTAAAGCACAGCCAATCAAATAAATACTTGGGAACAGGACTGAATAGTAAAGCCAAAAAAACTAAACCAAAAGCAGGACTGCAAGGAATCAGGAAATGTTCATAGGTAAGACATAATGAAATTGGCTGACAAAGTCGTGAGGATTCAAACTGAAAAGAGGGAATACAAAGGTAAACTATGGACTAATTACACAAAGTGCAGGTGAGGTGAGCTGAGGAATGTGCGGGGAGGTGTTGCTGCAAATGTGGGTACTAGGGGCGGACTGGCCATCTCTGCGGCAACCACGCAGTCATCACTATCACCCCCCCCCCCGCTAATATACTTTTTCAATCTCCAGTCCAGGGACGAACAAGCCATCGGGAATACCGAGAGTTTTCCCGGTGGGCCGCTCTGGTCAGCGAAAAAACCCGCCATAAACTCATAGGTGTCCAGACGGCCCACAATGTAGTGACCAGCGGCCCCTAATGAGTTGCATACAAGCGCCATAAATCGGCCCTTTTACAGTTTGCTTGATTAAAAGTGGAAGCTTCGTGAATGTATAACTTGCTACAGTACCGCACAACGTATAACCAGTCTACCTATGGCAGTGTACCATCTTTTGCATCATTTAAGTGTCATAGTTATATCCACACTTTAAGTGGATCAACTTCACTATTCCGGTTCTTTTAAGTGATGGCCCTTTTTGTATTTATAAACTGTATTTTTGAAAATAAAAACGATTTACAGGCTTCGGCTATTCCCAATTTATTTTATTTTGTTGTTTACGTCTAAAAGTTTAAGAAGGAAGGCTTGCTGGGAATTCTGTTTGACCAATGGTCTTGCCTGTCCCCTGCTGCGGGAACAGTCTAAACGTTTCAATGACTACATGATCACGAAAATGTCAGAAAGCAATGGAGAGGCGGGAAAGCGAAGAGAAAAAAGGAAGCAGACAATGGAGCCTCAGGCTTTCAAATGCAAACTAAAAACTGACCAGCTGTTTTGTCACGATGATCCTCATGCAGCAAGCAGTTTTCTTTTGGAGGTTTAAGCTGTAAGACTGATGTTAAATTAGGCTATCGCAAGTATGACCCGGGCACTCAGAACTGCGATTTTGCGAGCCCAGTAAATATGCCACACACACACGTAAGGGAATGGGAAACACAACTCCATCACACTTGGCAGGGGAGACAAGCTGACTGTCAAACCAATCAGAGACAATGTAATGAAAAGATATGCTTGCTGCTCGATGAAAAATACACAAAAGCAATTCACATAAGGGTTGTGACTTATAATTCAAGATTTAAGCTTTATAAAGAGGATGAATGTGGCTCAACTCAGAAAATTACATTGTATTTCAGTTTATTTACATGATTTTGGCAGAGAAAATGGGCTGCAAACATAAAAAAATCTTCATGAGAATTCATTGAAACTCTTAAAAAAAAATTCTGAGGATTAAAAAATGGCTGGGGTTAAAAACAATATATTTCTGGGACAATGAACTCCTTGACCTCAAGAACATCTCATCTGAACATGAAATATTAAATGATCTACTTTTTATAAGCCAAATAAGATAGCTCTCAAGGTGGCTCCACAAACTCCCAGAGCCTTGAAAATGACTCACTTTCAATTCATAAAATAATCATATTTTTAATGCAAATCAGCTTTGTACTCATAGGGCTCTAATTTCGTAGACCAGGCGCAGGCGCGGCGCATGGGGGGTGCGCGCGCCAACGGGGTGTGTCCAGGTGTATGTTGCAATTTCGTGCCCGGCGTACCCTGGCGCAAGTACTCCTCTGTCCCGCCTCTGTCCCTCCTTCCAGCGCAAGTTGGCAAAGAAGGCGACACAGCCGAGTCAATTCTTGCTCACTGGCAAGAGAAAGGATGGATAGCGTGTTCCCATTAGTTACAAACTGTTGCTGCTTTAAATTTTGGGATTAACATGCAAGGACAACAAGGCAAGATACGTGACACATTTATTTTCAATATGTGATCTTAACTCAGTACGACATCATAGCAATCAGGCTGTATTCCTTTCCCCCCACTGAAGACGATAAAACCTAAGTGACAATAAACGTAGCCTAGTATTAAGCCGCTTGCACACTGCACGCGAAACAAATTTTTCGCTCGACAGATTGCGTCTTGTGTCCGAAAGTCTGACAGGGTTTTAATAAATCTCCGTGTCCGACAGTCTATAATTGTTTTTAACTTCTTCAAATCTGCTGACTCTTTTAGATATTAAACGTGAATGTTTTGATAAGAGGGCTCAGTTCTTCAAGATGAGTACCGAGAATTTCAATTAAGGTTTCTGTTTAAGCTGCTCAGTAAAGCGAGTCGACACGAGACAATGTACAATGCCTCTGTGTCTGACAGCCAAAAAAAAAGGACGATTAGAACAGATTGATAACGAAATAAAGAATAAAAAGAAACATTTTAACAACAGAACATCCAATGGACACTGCGATTTATTTATTGGCGGGTCATCTTTGTTGGATATCCTGTTTGTTGGTTTTTATTCTTTATTTCGTTATAAATCTGTTCTCATATCAATACTTCTATTTTTTGCTGGCTGGTGGACACGGAGTATTTTGCATTTCGCGTCGGACAGTCTGGATCGTGCATGCGATAATTTCTTCACACTGTCAATGGTCATGGAACTGATTTGCTCACTTACTACAAGTACTATTTTATCTCTGCTGTGGAAATAAAGCGTGAATCTGTTCGGTCCATCTGACTAATTTTCAAAAGAAAGACCGAATAAAGACTGCCGTCTATCTTCAACGAAAACAGACGAATAGGCTAAAAAGACCAAGAAAAGTCGATAGCTATCAATTTGCATTTTGTGAAGGTCGAACACAAACATAGCCAAGCTTGCACGTCTAATAATTCCTGGAATACTCTGAAAAATTAGAACTTTTATGACTTTTGGACACGGAGCTATATTAAAACCCTGTCCCAACTATCGCGTCTTTGCATTGACTTTGTCTGTAATCAGTCGTGCGAAAAATTTGTTTGGCGTCCAGTGTGCAAGCGGCTTTAATGAGCATAGAACGCAAGCATTCGATATATATACATACAGTTTGTGGTTGGCTGAGAAAAATGTGAAGTCGTTAGTTTGCATCACAGATTCAGCTGCGTTGATCAAGCCAGGTCAAGTTTCCATTACGCGTGGCAACCACCTTTAATCTGACATCAGTACAATCGATATAGATACTATACTTTATTTCCTTATTCAGATAGTTACATTAAATAGTGCTTCCTGTAATTATTTCTTGCATTGAAATGTGCCTGACATTCTGTAAACCTGCCTGTGAGATTTCGGGGACGTGTGCGCACTCTGCGCCGGTCAGCCAAATTACCACTACACAGAAATTAAACCAGGTTGGAGCTGGCGAGTTTTCTGCGCAACTCCAGCGGAGACTTTTTCTACGAAATTGTCACTGCGTCTTGATGAATATGTGACACCTCCCCCTACTACGCCGCCCCACCCATCTCGGCGCACCTTCGTCTACCGAAGATTGCGCACCTCACGAAATTACCACTACGCGGGCTGCGCCGTACGAAATTACCACTGCGTGGGCTGCGCCTTGCTACGCCACCTGCGCTGCGCCAGGAAATTAGAGCCCATAAAGTTCAATATAAATGGATGATTTTCTGGTTGAATTTGGCATGAGTTTATCAATATAGGCGCAGCTGGACATCAATGTTTTGCGATTCTGATTGGGCTCATCTCATGTTTAAGTCCTGTGCCTGGCTCTGCCATGTTTAGGATTCTTGTGTTAAGTGACCACTGCCTGTCTGACCATTCTTAGGATTGCGTATTGTGTTTTTGGTAGTTTAGATTTCTTGTTTATTATTTTTCATGTTATGATCATTTAAGTTTCCATGTCATGTTTTCATTTCCATGCATTGCACTATGTCTACCCTGTCTTATCTAGTGTAGGTCTTTGCCCACGGTTCCTAGTCTTGCGTGCCACTCATTCGGGTGATTTATTGGTTTCTGGGTTTTCAATCTTCCTTCATTATGTCGTTTGCTTCCTTCCCCTCTCTTTTACTATCTACTTATCCATCATAACAGTTTGTTGTTTTTGATAATAACTAACCAATATTAACATTGTATATTTTTACTAACTTACTAACGTGCACTCGGGATTGTATATCTGCACATACTAATTGACTTACGATCTCTCAGCAGTCGCTCAATTCTAATCTCCGTCCTCTTGCCTATCTCTGTTGCAGCTTCTGTGAATTTCCACTTATATCTCATGCTTTCCTTTTCTTTAGACTATGCACTTTAGTACTCCTTAACCGGAGCTGTTTTTTGTTCATAGGATTGTCTTGTGATCCCTGTCTGCGTTTTGGCATTTGCCAAATTCATGTAATTAGATTATTCCTCATGTGTCACTCCTGATTATTGTATCATTGATTGCACCTGTTCTCCCTGGTCATGTGTTTCACCCAGATGTGTATTTAAGATGTCTTTTTAGTCACTTCCAGTTGTCAAATCGTTCTTACTAGTTTTCTCGTGCCACGTTTCTCGCCTTGATTTCTCAGTGTTTATCTTTCTGACTGGATTGCCTGCCTTTGTGATTTTGGATTACTGTTGCATCTGTGTGTTTTGACCATTTTTCTGACCGACTACAAGATCTTTGTTTGCTGCTCCGGTAACGCTTCGGATTACGTCCTGTGGATTCTGGCTTGTCTCTCTGATAGTACTATTCCTGTGTACCAGACCTATTTCTGTTCGACTACGATTACTGTGATTGCTGCCCTGGTTTTTGATGATACTATTTTTGCCCAACTCGATTTTGACTTTTGGATTTTGGACTTTGTACTGTTTTCCACCCTGCGGGGGGTCACCCCCCTTTACCAAAAAACAAGCTCTACTGCATTTCCTGGTTCTCGCATCTGGTTCCTGATCGCAACACAACACAATGGTCACCACTGACCTCTCCAAACTAAAAAGATGCTTTTTCTCCATGATAAAGTCTCACCCATGTATCTACAAAGCTGCATCAGCAAGCACACATACTCATTAGCGGAACTGCTTATTTTACAGTCAGAATTTTCATGCGGGCGGAAAGCTTGCTGTTTTTGCAGTAATAGCTGTTCGCACTTTAAAAGAGCGAAAATGCAAGGCATTCCGTTTCATTGAATGTGGTATAGATTATAAATCTGATCTCCTAGTTTAGAAAAATGCCAGCACAACTGCAGTATCGACTACTCTTTTGTTACCCGTGCGACGGTGGATTCAAGGAACCACGAGCGAGAGAGGGAAATCCAACAAGTCGACATGGTCTACAACATCCCCCGCCGATCATGTGCTTTTTATTTTCAAACTCCATCAAGGCCTTTATGGTCTGAAGCTACACACCAAATTTGGTTGTCCTATCTGTAATAGTTTCTGAGAAAAGTTGTCCCCTTTCTCTCAGATGGACGGACGGACGGACGGACGGATGCACACACGCACGCATGGACGGACGGCCAGACGGAGGTCAAACCTATATCCCCTTCCCACTTCGTGTTGGCGGGGATAAAAAAACGTATGCCTTTAATGAATGCCAGGTCAAGACCAATAGACACAAGACGACAGGCCGGGGTCAGAACCAGAAAAACAGAGGTGCGACGGTACATAGACAGCAGGCAAAAAGTCGTAGTCGATATCCAAAGCAGTGGGTCATACACAGGGCATCCAAACACAGAAAACTTGGTCATACATCAAAATCCAGAATGGCAATGGCAAGAATCTTGGTCTGACGAAACAGTCGAAGAGAAACAATAATCAAAGGCATACACAAGACTCTGCACAAAGACATATTGAGCAACGTTCTGACAAAGTCACAACAGCAGTGAGGACTCTAAATAGACAGAAGGGCAGTCACATGCTATGCAGGTGTCGTAGAACCGAGAGATGACGACAAATAGTCTTTCAACAAGTTTACTGTACTGTTGTGAACAAATGGTGAATCATACCAATGAAAACCAACTGCTGAAGTCTGTGGTTCTGTCTGGCACCAGCATGGAAAGAGGCCCTAAAGATGGAGAGCAAGAGATTTATGCTGAAACAAGGTGGGCGGTTCTTTACTGTAAGAATTGAACTGATTGGATACAAAAGGACAAATGGCAGAGAAAACCAATGAATGATCAACAGAGGGGGGCTGGAGAGACATTCAAAAGAAAACAGTGGGAGTGGATTGGTTGAATTGCCAGGTACAGAAAGAATGATGGGTATCGGAGAGGAGAAGAGAAGAGAGCCTCCTTCTACCACACACGGAACAGGTGAATGGGATGAGAGCTAATTACAAAGGGAGGTAAACATGGGGAAATCCTAACCACAACAATTGGCAAAAGCCAAGACAAGGATTGGATTCACGCACACATCCGTGAATCCCATAAACAGATAAACAGCTCCAGTCAGGGAGTTCTAAGTGCACAGACAATGAGTGCAGGAAAGCAATTAAGCACGTGCAAGAGATCTCGCTCAAGCTCTGTGATCACGATGGTAAACCAAAAATAAGAAATAGCTGGCTAGTTAGCTAGCAGGCTAAAAGTATGATAGAGCTACACCATACAAAGACAGCTTCACTCACAATAACAGAATTATTGAGCTGCTCCTCAAAAGTATCAATGCTGTCAGCCCTCCTGTCTGTTCCATTCAAAAAACTGCACTTTTCCATCTCAGGATCACATTTCCATCCCACAAATAAGCTCAGCTCTCCAGGCTCAGTTCTGGAGGTTTTTTGTTCCCATGCAACCACGTCAGTCTGAGCTGCGTAAAGTGTATTGAATACAACGTAACCCTATTACGCAAGTATTTTAATATGTTTTTAAGGTCCAGTCAATGTCTTTCACTTGCTGAGGAAAGCTTATACTGTCTTGGATAAAAATCATGTCCACCAACTGGTAATTACCAGAAGAATTTCACGTAGTTTCACGAATTTCACGAATTTTGTGAACTACAGCTGGGCTTTCATGCAGATACCATTTAAAGTGATTGGATTTTCGTGAGAGTAGGCTGTGTTCCAGCTCTGCTGTCTTGTGAATATTCAATAACTGATTCGGGGGTGCCATCTCGTGATCGAGCAGTGCAACTGCATCCATAAAAAGAGCTGCTCTTTGTCTGGAGGCGTCTACGTCTGCAGAAAGGTGTTAAAGCTCAGGCGCAGTTGAGCAATACAGCAAAACTATGATCTGAAGCACACAAACAAGTCCACTTCAGAATGGCTAAAAAGAAATAAAATGAAAGATTATGTGAGGCGCAGCCTAAGTCCTGACTTGAAGCCCACTGAGACAATGTGGCATGACCTTAACCTGGCAGTTCATGTTTGACAACCCTTAAATCTAGCTGAATGAAAACATTTCTGCAAAGAAATGATTAAGAAGAGTGCCCCAAAATTCCTCCATAGTGATGTCAAAGACTCATTGCCTGTTATCACAAAAGTCTGATTACAGTAGTCACAGCCAAGGGGGGAAACAACCAGTTAAATGTCGCCTATTGTGCTGTATTTAGTTGTTTAAAATGTGTCCAATGGGTCAGTAAAATTTTCAATTTTTTCAATTTCAGTTTATTTGTATAGTGCTTTTCACATAGAAACTGTCACAAAGACGCTTTACAGTCAGAGATGAGTTACTGAAAGGGCAGAGCCCAGCCTATTCCCCACTACAGCAAATGAGGCAAAAAACTCCCAGTCGGGAGAAAAATCCTCAAACAGTGGTGAGAAAAAACTCCCCAGTGGGAAGAAATCTGAGGAGGAACCCGGCTATAGTGGGTAAGCCCATCCTCTGCGGGCTAGCTAGTTAATAACAAGATAAAACAAAATAGGATCTGACAATACAGTTCCATTTAAGTCCATCTAAACAGTGGCATCGCTTCCTCGAGGAAGTGGCATGCTGTGGATGGTGCAATACTAGATCAGGACCGCAGCAGGACAGCATCAGCCAGCGCTCATGGTGAGGGACAGGGCTCGGATGATCCAGGACTCAGGGTTGTGGAGGGAAAGATCCTCGGAAAGAGACAGAAAAAAGTGGGGTGAGGCACTGGATAAAACTACTGCGTATTAATAAAAATACAGTCCTGTGTCATGTGCCACGTGAGAATTTAAGAGCTGACTGGTCAGGAAACAGTCAACACCCCTCCATCCACTTCCTGCAGCACAGAGGCCCTACACTTACTCCAGGCTGGAAGATCACTTTAGATTTTCTAAACAATAGTACCATACGGACCTCCCCGGTGACTTAGGCTGTAGCAAGCCCCACTGGCACCATTAATGCATGCTCAGTGCCACCAGTTCCACATGGATTTGCTTAACACTACACCAATACCATATGGACCTCCCCAGTGACGAAGGCTGTAGCAAACCCCACTGGCACCGTTAATGCATGCTCAGTGCCACGGGTTCTACATGGATTTGCTTAACACTACACCAGTACCATATGGACCTCCCCGGTGACTAAGGCTGTAGCAAACCCCACTGGCACCGTTAATGCATGGTCACTGCCACCGGTTCTACATGGATTTACATAACACTGGCTTTCAGTATTGTGAACATATCATAAAACAAGGTTGTAGTCGGTCCCACCAGAGCCAACACATAACTAATCATGAACTAATCATAGGCTTGACTAAAAAGATAAGTTTTCAGGCTACTCTTGAAGATAGAGAGTGTGTCTGAAGCCCGAATTTGTTTTGGGAGATTGTTTCATAAAATTGGTGCTTTGTAAGAGAATGCTCCGCCTCCAGTTGTAATTCTAGATATATTTGGAATTTTCAAGTACTCAGCACCTTGTGAACGAAGTAATCTTGGAGGGGAGTAAGGAAAGAGAAGACTGCAAAGATATTCCGGGGCCAAGTCATTTAAAACTTTATAAGTTAGAAATAGTATTTTTTGTACTCAATTCTGAATTTTACCAATTTTTTACCAATTTACCAATTTTAGCCAATGAAGATTTTTGAGCACCGGGCTAATGTGATCATATTTCTTATCCTAGTCAGGGTCCTAGTCAGAACCCTAGCTGCAGCATTCTGCACTAATTGTAGACGTTTCAGGGCCGAGCTAGTGCAACCAAACAGTAAGACATTGCAATAGTCCAGCCGAGAGGACACAAATGCGTGAACCAATTTTTCAGCATCTTGAAGGGAGAACATTTTTCTAAGTTTAGATATGTTTTGAAGATGGAAAAAAGCCACTTGAATGATATTGCTGATGTGAGCCTGGAAAGAAAGTTCTGAATCAAGAGTCACCCCAAGGTTTTTAATGACAGCTTTGGCAGAAACAGAGAGGCCATCTAAGTTAAGAGAAAACTTAATGAATGAGTCTCTAAGAGATTTGGGACCCAGTACCAATATTTCTGTTGTGTTCTGTGGTCTGTGTGGCTGGTTAAGTTAATTTTAGGTTTTTATTTTGGTATGTCTGTTTTTATTCCATGTCTTAGTGTTCACATTTCATTCCTCTCCGTGTTACTCCAGTCCACGTTTTACCCATGTACTGTCTTTGCTTTCTCCCCGGTCGCGTCTTTGTTTGTAGCAGTTTCTGTGTTAATTGATTGTGACACTATTTTGGGTGATTTAATGGATTCTGGGATTCATCCTTCCTTCTGTTCTCGTTTGCTAGTTTCCCCTTGCTTTCTAAAATTACTAACCAAACTAACCCTGTATATAATACTAATCTACTAACGAGCACCCGGGATTGTATAGCTGCACTTACTAATTGACTAATTATCTCTCAGCAGTCGCTCTGTTCTAGTCTCCGCCCCTTGCTTTACTGTTCACTGGCTTTGCTAAATTTTCTGCAGAACCTCTGCATTCATATCATCTATTCTGGCTCTTATTCAGTACACTTAGGAGTCTTTTTATCCGATGTATTTATCCCATCTTTGGAATTGTCTTGTGATCCTCGTCTCTGTGTTAATTTCTATCTGTTTTCATGTAATTGGTTTCCCTCATGTTCCACCCCTTGTTAATTAGATTAAGTTTCAACACCTGTGTCTGTGTGCCCCTGCCCTATAACTGTTCCACCTCGGCAGCACTTCAGATCAGATCTGACTTTGCTCGCGTCACACCTCTCCCTGCCCTATGCACTTTCCCTCTGGTCCCCTCACCTTCTCTGTGTTTCTTGCCATCCACATTTCCCAGCCCAGGCTACCCTTCCTGCCGCCTTCAGCCCCTGGTGCCCCTGTCTTCTGAGTCCTGTGTGTGAGTGGCCTTCACCATTTACAGTGCCCCAGTGTGTCAGTGGCCTTCACCGTTTCCAGTGCCCCAGTGTGTCAGTGGCCTTCACCGTTTCCAGTGCCCCAGTGTGCCAGTGGCCTTTGTCTTCCGAGCCCCAGCGTTCCTGCTGTCTTCCGAATCCCAGCGTTCCTGCCGCCTTCCGAGCCCCAGCGTTCCTGCCGCCTTCCGAGCCCCAGCGTTCCTGTTGCCTTCCGAGCCCCAGCGTTCCTGCCGCCTTCCGAGCCCCAGCGTTCCTGTTGCCTTCCGAGCCCCAGCGTTCCTGCTGCCTTCCGAGCCCCAGCGTTCCTGCCGTCCTGTCTGCCCCCTTCCTGATGTTTTCCCTGACCCTTCTCTTGGCCAGCTGTGCTGCCCGAGTTAGCCATCTGCCAGCTGTGCCCACTTGTGCCTTCCCTGTTCCTAGTTTCCTAGTACCCCCTAGCTTCTAGTGTTCCCCAGCCTTCCAGTGTTCCCCCTGCTTTCTAGTGTCCCCTAGTCCCGGTTGAGTTGTCCTGAGTCAGCCCCCTAGTGTTCTTAGTTTTTTGGATTCCTGAGTTCTCCTTCATTCAGTGCAGTAGCATGGTGTTTCTGTTGGCCGGAGTGCCCCGTTTTTCCCCTTTCGAGTTTTCTGGTTTTCTGTTTATTTAATAAATTATTTTTTGGATCCCCGCATCTGGCGTCTCACTCCCCTTTTGTGTCTCCCTCCTGTTCCTCGTTTCCTAGTGTGTTTCCCTCCTTGATCCCGGCCTTAACAATTTCAGTCTTATCTGGGTTTAGTGAAAGAGAATTTTGCGTCATCCAAGCTTTAACAGCTTTAAGACACATCTCTAATTTAGTAACTGGATCATTTTCACCCAGTTTAAAGGATATATAGAGCAGTGTGTCGTCATTAACAAAATAATGTTAAGAATTCAGCTGCAAAAAAAACCCCCCACACATCAAGGCCTATATAGTGAGACCTCTTCTCCCCATCAGTGCCGGCCTGAAACACGAGCTGTTTTGGAATGAGCAGGGAGGCTATGCTAATAAGGCGCTGCTCTGATTGGCTGCCTGGCCGCTTCGATTACGCGGGAGACCTGAAAAACCAGGAAACCAAGATGGCAGATATTTCAGGACAGCTCTCTGTGTCATGTATTCCTGCGAGACTGTATTAGTTTGATCCCGAATCTGATGCCGAACAGGAGGTGGAAGCAATTGAAGAATTGCAACAACATTTGCAGCAGAATTTCAATGAGTGGCTAGTTGAAATTTTAGTATTTTGCTCTTACTGTCTCATCTTGCATGCATGTGATTGTAGCTGTACTGTTATATAGTCATGTTATGTACCCACTTTACTATCTGGAGGAAACTTTAATAAAAGCTCCTGTTAACCACTTACACCAAAATGAAAGGGAATTTCGAAATCAAGCTCCTAAATGTCTTCCTAGCAAAAACACACAAACTGTAAGCGTTACTTATGTGGAGCAAGCGAATCGATAACTTCTACTGAAAAAAAAATCCGTATCCGATCTCCACTCTTTTTTCGGCTTTTTATTCGCCAGAACAATTTTCACACGTGGATAAAATTCTGCCCCGGCAATGCAGAGAAATTGTTTGTAATACCAGTCACATTATAGTTCATTTTGCAAAGTACTCGGCTTACCCCGGTCATGGATAAGCAAAACAATCGTCTCCCAAAACACATACTGGCAAAGCCTATGTCTGGTCTAATTGCAGCCTTATCAGCCAAACTTTGCAGACACGCACAACACCTCTCTGATTAGCTTCAACTGTAGCGGCAACAGTCAGGTAACGTTATGATGAGAGTACCACTTTGATGCAAACCAAAGTAACACAACCATACCAATCTGAATAACTGCATATAAATTAAACAGAATTTTTTAAATGGCCTGGAACACGAACTAACACACAGTAGTAACTGAGCGGTCAACGACAGAGACAAACATTACCCTGCAATACGGGTTAAACAGACAGTAAGTTCTGTTACTGTGAACAGCTGTAACAAACATCCAAATTAAAAACAAGTGTAAAAAGTTAAGCTTCAAATGAGGTTAATGTTCACACACCTTCTGTCGAATGTCCCCTGATACTACTCAGGCATATTAAGGACACAAACATTAGAAACAGTAACAGCTACGTTAGCCGCAGTGCTACAGCCACATTCAACAGGCTATCACATAAGGTACGCTTATGCAGTAAAGCAACACAAAATGGTAAAACTTATTGCTTCTGCGTCTGTTAGTCACAGACAGTTGCTACCGATCCAGGCTTTATCTTCAGATATTTTACAAAGCTTGCGTTGGAGGGCAGTTGTTAGTGCCAATTACAAAACCCAAAACCAGTGAAGTTGGCACGTTGTGTAAATCATAAGTAGAAACAGAATACAATGATTTGCAAATCCTTTTCAACTTATATTCAACTGAGTACACTGCAAAGACAACGGTCCGTAATATCGTCAAAAGGTTCAGAGAATTTGGAGAAATCACTGCACGTAAGCGAAAACCAACATTGAATGCCCATGACCTTCAATCCCTCAGGCGGTAATGCATCAAAAACCGATATCAGGGTGTAAAGGACTTCACAACATGGGCTCAGGAACACTTCAGAAAACCACTGTCAGTAACTACAGTTCGTCGCTACATCTGCAAGTCCAAGTTAAATGGCTTTCGCTTTGCATTGTAGAGTTTTATCGACAGCACCCAGAAACGCCGTCGGCTTCGTTGGGCCCAAGCTCATCTAAGATGGACTGATGCAAAGTGGAAAAGTGTTCTGTGGTCTGACGAGTCCACATTTCAAATTGTTTTTGGAAACTGTGGACGTTTTGTCCTCCGGACTAAGGAGGAAAAGAACCATCCGGACTGTTATAGGTGCAAAGTTCAAAAGCCAGTATCTGTGATGGTATGGGGGTGTATTAGTGCCCAAGGCATGGGCAACTTACACATATGTGAAGGCACCATTAATGCTGAAAGGTACATACAGGTTTTGGCGCAACATATGTTGCCATCCAACCGTCTTTTTCATGGACGCCCCTGCTTATTTCAGCGAGACAATGCCAAGCCACATTCTGCGCGTGTTACAACAGCATGGCTCCGTAGTAAAAGAGTGCGGGTACTAGACTGGCCTGCCTGTAGTCCGGACCTGTCTCCCATTGAAAATGTGTGGCGTAAAATATGACAAAGGAGACCCCGGACTGTTGAACAACTTAAGCTGTACATCAATGGGAGCAAGCAAGAATGGGAAAGAGTTCCACCTGAAACGCTTCTCCTCAGTTCCCAAACGTTTACTGAGTGTCGTTAAAAGGAAAGGCGATGTAACACAGTGGTAAAAAGGCCCCTGCCAACTTATTTGCAATGTGTTGCTGCCTTTAAATTCTAAGTTAATGACAATTCGCAAAAATAAATTAAGTTTCTCAGTTTGAACATTAAATATCTTGTCTTTGGAGTGTATTCAATTGAATATAAGTTGAAAAGGATTTGCAAATCATTGTATTCTGTTTTTATCTACGATTTACATAACGTGCCAACTTCACTGGTTTTGGATTTTGTATCAGTGGCGGTCCTGCTAGCCACCCTCAACACATTAGCATCACTTACATCATTTTCTGTTATAATGTTACTTACAGCTTGTGGCTCTGAGCGCTTGATCGATGCAACTGCTCCAGGTTTGAGAAGCAGCTGAGACACATGTCCAGTGTTGAATTATCCTTTATTGATAAAGCTGTCCTTGGTGAAATTCCGAACAGCTAACGTTCCCTTTGAGTGTGGCTGTTTGCCCCCAGCAAAAAAAAAAGCTCCTCACTGATTTCTGGTGGCATCGTCTTTTGGTTGAGAAAATAGTTGTGCTTTTTTTTTTGCGTCCAAAAAAAACATGGAGGAGCAGCTTTGGGAGACATACTAACAAAACTGCACCCCAGATGATCTGCAGTTCTTCCCCTTCTTCTTCTTTTTTTGTATTTCTGGACGTGTAGACGCTACTACGGTATAATATGATCCATCGTTGTTTGTGCCTGCCAGAATTGTTTCCGGGGTGGGCAGGTCCGGCGCTGTGATTGGCTCTGGCTCGGACTGTACTAATTGGACGGCACAACCTGTCATCAGGTTTTGCTCAAATCTTGTGAAGATCTCGGGAAAATCTGTTCAGAGAGGAAATCACGTTCAGAAAATCACATTCTCGGATTACAACAAAACCCTGTATCTCATGTTTAGAAACCTTACAGAGGTTGAGTATGGACATGAAATATTATAACATTACTTCTATGTATTAAAAGAAGGATCAGCATAAAAGATCCCCTGTAAGTTTTTGAAGAACAATTATTTTTTCATGTGGATGAAAGAGGTATTGAATCATATTTTGCCTTTTGTAAATTAAAATATACTTTTATAACTTCATTGCCTCTTTAATCATGTTGTCCTCCTCTTCTATTAAAAATGGTTGAATGGTTGACATATTTAAATATGACAATTAAGCAAAACTAAGGGAAATTAGGAAGGGGGAAAATACTTTTTCACAGTACTGTACGGAAAGCAACACATGAATAGAATACTGTTGTGTCCATTCCTATAAACGGTTCTACTTCAGTTCTTAGGCTTGGTTTCAGTTAATTAGTGACACTATTAAAGGCATCTACGAGAAAGGTAACAGTATCAAGGCATCAAAGCAGTGTGTGTCCATGCTGTTAATGAACTTCCATGCACAAGTTTTATTCCAACCTTGATGAGTTTTTCATAATAAAGCTTTTTATCTCTGTTGGAGTGCATGCAGGACTGATCTTGCAATAAAGAGCATTTCAGTGTTACATGATCATTCTGAACGTGCTTTCAATTAGTTGCTAGCTCAATATTGAACTGCATAGATCAGAGACTGAGGCCTTGTGTTAAATTTGCATGTGATTATCGCCACAGGCCCTCTTCTCCAGGGGTCCTGTAAATACAGAGTACTCATCTGGGGATCAAAATTATTGGCACCATACAAAATGCCATCTCTAATGAAATTCTATATTTATTGATCACAGTCTTCAGAGGTAGCAATACCTTTCCTCCTTTTTTGCCTGAGGTATACGTACAAACTTGCACACAAATTAAAATCATTTTATTATTTAATACGACAGAGGAAATCAAAGGAGCTTTCAACTCCAAAGGAACAGATGGTTGTTGACCAGAATGAACTGAGTGACAGGTATCAAAAATACAAAAAAAAAAAAATGACACAGATGCAGCCAAAGCATTTAAGAGTTTGGCACATGCACGCGTGTGGTATCCTCACAAACACTGACCATGATTGTGTGACGAGGAGAAAAAAAAAAAAACTCTTGGAACTGCTATGGTTTGATGCCATGTCCATTACAACAACCTCTGTACAATGGTTGTTTTCATTCAGTGTAGGTGTTCTTTTTACTCATTTCAGAGTTTTATACATGTGATAAACTCATATGTTATTAAAGTAAATGGATGAGGACTCAGAAGAATAGGCATGGATCCTTTCAGTAAATATTGCCTTCCGGAAACAGCATGTGCAACACTGAAAATACCCCTTTGAGATGATGGTCCTCGCAATGGTACAGAAAAACTAAATTATCCGAAGGGAAACAGATATATGCAACAATGTTTGTGTCGTTGCCATCGGAGTCATTTTTAAATCAATTAAACCAATTTAATGTTCCATTTGTGAAATGAAAAGCATCAGTTTCTTTAAAAAAATCTACATATTTATCAGTGATTTCAAACATTTAAACTTTACTTTCTGTGATGTATAGTTTTGTAGATTGATAAAATTTAAAGATGTATTAAATCCTTTAAAATTATATCACTACTGCCTTTTGAAAGATTCTGGGAGAACTGTTTGGAAGTGTTGTTGGAGAAAGGTAACTACATTGCTACACGGTTCTTTCACGTCATTAGGATGCAGGCATCATCACTTTTTTGGCCCTAGTGACAACAGTCTGGATAATTGAATACCAATTGATGTCTGAGGTTGTGACTCTGTATCCAGTTTGAATGAAAGCCTGTGCTGCAGGGTCACAGTGTCTGCATTCCCTTTCAGTCATCAGCAGGTTTTGAACTGGGATAAATAGTTTCTGTCTCATTATCTTACCAGTTAACAGAAAAGGACAGATTAAAAATCAGTATGACAGAAAAACCAACAGACATTGGAAAGCTCTTTGAATTTAATGTATCTGATTTATAGATTGACCCAGTATGGCTATCGTGACTGATTATTGGGTGATCCATTCATTAACATATAGATAGCATTGAGGAGAATAGAAAAAGTCAGACAATTTTTTTGCTCAAAACTCCAAGATGTTCTTGAAGCTATAAGCAGTTTAACTTTCAATTATACGTTTGTTTTAAATAATGCAGCATATGGAAATATTGATCAAGCAATGGAATCTGTACGTTGGCAAAATATGATATAAGAATGATGCAATATATATGCTACAGCTGAGCAGGGGTAATTGAATTCCACTGTCAGTCAGAGCCTCCCAATACACTCAAAGAAGTTGGAAAAATGCCCTGCTCTCACCAATAGGGGTTCAAACATTAATGGCACTTGATCACCAATCACATAATTTTCCATGAGTCTGCGCATAATAAATTTTTTCACCCCATGCATTTTACAATAATACAGTCCATCAAGGAACTTACTTAACATCCTTACTTGCAAACCTGCGCTTTACTCTGGATTCATTCCTTAAGCATTGAGTGACTGGAAAACAAAAGATTCAGGTCACACCTCCTGCCACAGTTGAAAGCCATCTCACTGTAACTGCAGCTGGACAGAACCAAGAGTAACCAGCTGGGGATATTTTCATTAAAATGGAAAACTTTTATTTCTTTTTTTTTTAAATGGAATACATGCTACCTTCTTTTGCTTTCTCGTAGCTTGCCACACGCTCAGCCAGGGGCACAGGAGATATTTTCGGGGGTGGGGTGGCAAATTGTGAGCTAAAGCCCAGATAGCAAAATCAGATTTCTAGATATTGTACTACTACCTCTGGCCCACCGTCTGACTGCCATGCGACTTCATATTTTAACCATGCCCAAATATTAAGAGAATAACAGTATTTGTTATTGAAGTGAATGATCTTAAAAAGTGTTTTGATCAAAGTTGGCAAATCTGCGGGCTTTTTATCCCAGGGGTGGGGAACGTTATACAGAATGGGCTGGCGTGGGTGCAGTCTCACACTCCAACCATGCCGCTACTCACCTGATTCTACTAATTAACCTCTGGAATCTTTGCTAAGGACCTTGATTAGTAGAATCAGGTGTGTAACTGCCTAAAAGGAGGTATTAGAGGTGTTCACACTGGAGGAAGAGTGCATTTTCGAAATCCATTTCTTTGAGCGCGCGCACACACACACGAGGAAAAAGAAGGCAATTTTGATCGCGATCCAAAAATCAAATTTTTTGTGCACATTCACACACGAGGCAAACTCGCACTACTACAGCGAAGCTTGGAGAACGTCCGAACTGCGCACGCCTGAAACTCGACCGAAGAATGACCTCTGCAAGGGGATTTCCCGTGCGCGAACATACAACCTACAAATCGCTGCAGATGGCATTGCAACAAACAGATTCACACATCTTAGCTCCTTAAAGTACAACCAAGCGACTATGCAACACCTCAAATCACGTAGAACTATAGGCTGTTTGTCAATGTCATTTCCAAATTCACTGCCCGTACTGTATACTGCTTACTAACGTGCATACGCACATGCCCCTACTGTATACTGCTTACTTGCGTGCACACGCAGGTTCCCGTACTGTATACTGCTTACTTACATGCGCATGCACGTGCCCGTACTGTATACTGCTGACTTACGCTGCTTAAATTTCTGTGGATGGCTGCTTGCACAGCGACAACGTTTCCTGAAGGATTTCATCATTGGCGATGAATCAGGATTTGCCATGAATGCCACAGTCAATTCTCATAACATCAGGGAATACCGGCCCCGGGGAGAAGAACCGCTTGATTCTGATTACCGGCGCATTGATGATAGGCACAAGGTGACTGTCTGGGTTGGTTTGGTAGGCAGCAGGTCCATAATTGGTCCTTTCTTTTTCCACCAAAAGTCACCAGAGTCGTGGCACTGAATCGGCTAGTGGAGTGGCCCCGACGGTCCCCCAACCTGACCCCACTGGATTACTTCCTCTGGGGCAACCTGAAGTCGAAGGTGTATATCAATCCAGCTGCGGATCTTGATGACCTGGAGAGGAGAATCACAGCTGAAGTCAAACTCCTGAAGTCGAACAGAGCCATTATTAGGCGTGCTGTCACGGATATGTTGAGGAGGGCACAAATTTGTGTGGCAAGGAACGGGCCAATATGGAGGACTTAACCTGCTGGAATCCTTTGAAATTTAAAGTGTCAGCTTTTCAGTTGAAATCCTGAAGTAAAAATATCCCAATCTTGACTCATTAAGCAAATTTTGCTATTCATTTTCAGTTTCTCATTGATATGTGAAATCTTTGTATCGCGGACCATTACCTTGAAGTGAAGAAAAATTGGAACTCGGTGAATGCTTCCTGAAGTGGCCAGCCGAATAATATTCCTCAAAAGTGCATGCACAACTAATCTGGGAAGTCTCAAAAGAACCAAGATGAACATGTAGGGACTCAAAGCCCTTCCAGCCTTTGATTAGGGCAGCATTTATGATACTACCATTTGACTTGGTAAAAATTGATCCCAGGGTAGGGTTGCAAAGTAAATAGCAAAGAAAACCAAGAGGAACATGAAGGCGTGTGACATATTTGCCAAAAAAAATACTTTGATGAAGTCCATGGCTTTTGGAATAAAGTACTGTGGACTGGTGGTTCAAAAGTGGAGCATAAGCCTGGCTACACCAGGCAAAAAGATAGCATTCAATGATAAGAACATCATACCATCAGTCGATCACAATGGTGGTGATCTTACAGGATGGGGATAGTGTGCTGCTTCAAGGCTAAGGTGACTTGCCATAATATGTGGATCCATGAATTCTGCTCACTTCCCTAAAAATCTTGTTGGAGAATGTCCAGTCATCAATCTGTAATCTGAGGCTCTACCACAATGTCGGTAGTACACTAATTCAACAATCCAAAAACAGGTCCACTTCTGAATGGTTCAGAAGAAAACATCTGAGTTGTGAGTGACCTTGTCCAAGTCCTTTCAACCCCAGTGGAATGCTGAGGCAGGAATTTAAACCCTCGAAAACCCCACACTGAGGCCAAATTAAAGCAATGCTCAAAAGAGCAGTGGGTGTTGGTGGTGATCCTAGCATTGGCTTACCTATTTGTGTATTTTGTGTTTCCTTGTGTTCTCATTGTTTGACAAATATTTTATGTTGTATGAAGAACTTTTGCGGAATGGCATTTATAAAGTTGACGCTACATATTCATAATTGATGTACCAACAAAACATTTCAGCGCACTGGATTTTAGTCTAATGAACTTTTGAAGGAGATGTATGAATTGAAATTGACTTTTTAAATCCATTAACAAAAAACATACAAGTTTGCTCATACAGTATTTGAGAGTAATGGCAGCAATAATGACTAATGAATTCAACAAGTGTTTCACTGTGGCATTTACCAAAATATTTTATTTTTTAAATTTGTCATTATCAGCAAAGTTATGAAGCATTCATTAATTAATCAAAAAATCTAAAAGCAATTATGTCTCCTCAAGTCAAATTGGCAGAGATGTACAAAGTGCACCACTAATAGATTGAAAAGAGGGAAATATATTTCAGGGATTCACTTTAAAATACTTTCAATGTGTTGTGATTCTGCATGTCATGTTTAAGTTCTGTGGCTGGATATGCCATGTTTGATTCTGTGCTTAGTGACCACTGCATATGTCTGACTATTCTTAGGATTGTGTTTTGTGTTTTGGTAATTTAGATTTCTTGTTTATTATTTTTCATGTTTAGATCATTTAGTTTCCATGCCATGTTTTCATTTCCATGCTTTGCACTTTGTCTCCCCTGTCTTGTCATGTGTGTATCTTTGCTCACGGTCCCTTGTCTTGTGTGCCACTCATTCAGGTGATTTATTGGTTTCTGGGTTTCAATCTTCTTTCATTATCTCGTGTTCTTCCTTCCTCTCTCTTTTACTGTCTTACTAACACATACTAACAGTTTATTGTTTTTGCTTATTACTAACCACACTAATCTTTTATATTTTTACTAACTTTCTAACATGCACTCGGGATTGTATAGCTGCACATACTAATTGACTTACGATCTCTCAGCAGTCGCTCAATTCTAATCTCCGCCTCCTTGCCTATCCCTAATTATCTCTGCTGCAAGTTTCTGTGGATTTCCACTTATACTTTGTGCTTTCCTTTTCTTTTATCTTGGTACTTTAGCACTCCTTAACCGGAGCTGTTGTTTTGTACTTAGGCTTGTCTTGTGATCCCTGTCTGCGTTTTGGATACAGCCAAATTCATGTAATTAGTTTATTCCTCATGTGTCTCTCCCTGATCATTGTTACCATTGATTGCACCTGTTCTCCCTGGTCATGTGTTTTCCCCAGATGTGTATTTAAGATGTCTGTTTGGTTCACACTCTTGTCAGATCGTTCTCCCTAGTTTTCTCGTGCCACGTTTCTCGCCTTGATTTCTCAGTGTTTATCTTTCCCGACTGGATTGCCCGACTTTTGATTTTTGCCTTTGTGATTTTGGATTACTGTTGCATCTGTGTGTTTTGACCATTTTTCTGACTACGACTACGCCCGACTACGAAATCTGTTTGCTGCCCTGGTAACGATTCGGATTACGTCCTGTGGATTCTGGCTTGTCTCTCTGATAGTACTATTCCTGTGTACCAGACCCATTTCTGTCCGACTACGATTACTGTGATTGCTGCCCTGGTTTTTTTGATACTATTTTTGCCCAACTGGATTTTGACTTTTGGATTGTGGACTTTGTACTGCTTTTCACCCTGCAAATAAAAGGTCTACTGCATTTCCTGGTTCTCGCATCTGGTTCCTGATCGCATCACAACACAATGAACAGTAACTTAAGACACGTTTTTGAAAGCCAGCTGGCTGTCCTATCAGCATTGCATTTCTCATTCAAGGTGCTCCCGCAGGTACACAAATGACCAGCAGTAGGAATACCCTGGGGTTAAAATCCCAAACTTGCGGTTAAGTCTAAAAAATGTCCTTGTATTGTTATGGTTCTGTTTTGCTGTCATGATTCTGTGTTTTATTGCCATGTCTTTTCTTTATTCATTTTGCTTATTATCCCGGTTTTCTGTTTATGCAATTTCTGAATTCATTGCACTTGTCACCCCTGTCTTGTGAACAGTTTGGTTCAGCCAGTTCTCCCAGTCTGTGTGCTTACATGCTTCGGGTGATTTCAGTGGTTTCTGGTGTTTCATATTACTTCAATTCTCGTTTGCTTCCTTTGGCTTGCTTTCCTTGATCACTAATACTAATATTTATATTTTGTATCATAGTTTCCTAACCTAACTAATCCATGTATATATTACTAATGAGCACTTGGGTTAATTTGTCAAGCTGCACTGATACTAATTACCACTAATTCAATCAGCTCTCACCCTGTTCTAGTCTCTCTCTCGCTTTACTTTCTCTGCTTTTCAGCCAGATCTCTCGCTCGTGTTTAATTGTTATCCTGCACTCTGTCTGTGCACTTAGAACTCCTTGACTAGAGCTGTTTATCTGTCATAGGATGTCTGCCAGGATCCTGTCCGTGTCTTGGCTTTTGCCAATTATTTATTATATTTCAGGACCTCCCCACGCATGCTTACCTTTGTAATTAGTTCTTATCCATTTCACCTGTTCCTGCATAGCATGTGACTTCCCTCTTGTCTATATAAAGTCTTCACTGCAGCTTGTTCCCTGTCAGAACATTGATCAATATTCACTTGTGCAGATCTTCTCGTGTGCCTTTTGCTTATTGCTTCTTCCATGGCTATTTTTGTCCGACCTTGAGATTGCCTTGCCCTTGCTATTCTTGTTTTGTCTGTTTGGATTTCAACCCATTTTTTTGCAACCACGATTTATGTTTTTGATGCCCTGTGTATGACCCACCCTACTGAGTTCTCACTACGATTTTTGGCTTATTGTTTATGTACCGTTGCACACCTGGCCCTGACCCCTGCCTGTTATTTCGACTTCGCTTTTTGGGTATTGTTCGGCTTGGCAATTCGTTTGTCTTCTGGTCCCGACCCATTTTGAATTCAAGGCTTTCGAGTTTGGGAATTTCTGTTCTCGAGTGGTTCCTGAACGCACCGTCTCATGTTTATCTCCAGGCACTCTAGTTTCTTCACTCAATCCAAAAGCATGCAGGTTAGACTAATTGTTGACACAGAATGTTCCTGGTTGAAAGTGTCTGATCCCAAGTGAAATGGACTGTTGAGTGCTCATATTTTACTTGAGCCCAGCAACTTGCAACTGATAGAACTAATATAGCAGTTGTGGTCCTCAGTCAAGACCTTAAAATGGATAACCGGGTGCATTTTTGTTGGACTCAAAGAGAAGCCTGCGCCCACATGGGCTCTAATCGTATAAGATTGAACATGTCCGCTCTAACATGATTGAATGGCACCAAAGCTTGTGGCAAATTTACTGTGGTGGTAAATTGTCTGGTCTTGTCCTCGCCAAATCTACAGTTGGATGAACATTAATCATTTTGAAAACATCCATTTTGATATACTGGTTAAAGACCATGGATTTTTATGCAGGCCTTTGAGTTGATGCAGAGTCATTCATCCCCCTGCCCTCCATCTGCTGCAAAGGCACAGTAGTTGGTTCCCTGAAAATTTCCTGATTAAACTGAGCTTGAAAAAAGTCAAAACAGGACCTCTGCCATTGGTTGTCTATCAGGGAGCTTTGACAGTCTGCAAAGGGCATGAACTGCCAGCAGAGTAATGGCTCTTTCATTTAAAACAGGAGCACTGCTGTCGAGACTGCTTGTTTTGAAAATTTGCTCAGTGTTCAGGTAGTGAATTATTTACAGAGTGTTTATTTGCTTGAATGGCATCCATTCTCCTGGAAGCCACACCACAAATTATTTTGACAAATGTTTTACATTTGAGTAGTAAACTGTACATGGGGGGGGGTGTTCAATTAGATCATTTGCAAAACAAAAGTGATAATGCTCCAATTTGTCTGCAAATTTTTCATAATTATTGCATTATCGTGAGATGTGTTGGAAACCTTTAGTTACAGTTCCTTGCATGCTTACAAGTGGTGCAAAAGGACAGGAGGTAATGATCGACTGAAAATGTGCCACAGTCACACAACTATCGATGGAGATGATTGGTAAAACATTACTTACTGTTGGTAAACTGATAGAAAATCAGTCCCATGCCTAGGAAAAAGAACTTCAGAAGTAAACTTTATAGACACAGCATACAATAAAATAGTGATTCCAATAAAAGACAGAACACTTTTAAAAAGTCAAATTATTACAATGACCACAACTTTCTGCAAGAACATGTGGGTTCAAATTCGGTACACTGTCTTGAAAGAGCTGTTAAATTTTATCATCAGCTTGTATCAGCACAACCTAGTCTGAGGATATTAAGTAACCCAGTCCATTCTGTGGTGAAGGCTATGCACTTATTATTCGAATTTAAAATGTTCCCTACAGAGGGAGAAATATGCCACATTTGAACAGAAAAATGAGGAATGCTGTGGTATTTCAGAGCCATTTCTGTTATGCGCAAGAACCTCATTTTAACTGCAGTTTTCTCAAGCCCCTGTCACACTGTGGCGACTATGGTCATTCGCCTGTCTGGGGTCTTGTCTGGACCTATACACGAATGCCCTAAGATAGTGGTACGCATGCTGTAGGTACAAAACCCAAAACCAGTGAAGTTGGCACTTTGTGTAAATCGTTAATAAAAACAGAATACAATGATTTGCAAATCCTTTTCAACCCATATTCAATTGAATACACGGCAAAGTCAAGTTACTCAATGTTCGAACAGGTAAACTTTGTATTTTTTTGCAAATATTAGCTCATTTGGAATTTGATGCCTGCAACATGTTTCAAAAAAGCTGGCACAAGTGGCAAAAAAGACTGAGAGTTGAGGAATGCTCATCAAACACTTATTTGGAACATCCCACAGGTGAACGGGCTAATTGGGAACAGGTGGGTGCCATGATCGGGTATAACAGCAGCTTCCCTGAAATGCTCAGTCATTCACAAACAAGGATAGGGCGAGGGTCACCACTTAGTGAACAAATCCGTGAGCTGATTATCGAACAGTTTAAAAACAACATTCCTCAACGAGCTATTGCAATAAATTTAGGGATTTCATCATCTACGGTCTGTAATATCGTCAAAAGGTTCAGAGAATCTGGAGAGATCACTGCACGTAAGCGACAAGGCCGAAAACCAACATTGAATGCCCGTGACCTTCAATCCCTCAGGCGGTACTGCATGAAAAACCGACATCAGTGTGTAAAGGACATCACCACATGGGCTCATGGAGACTTCAGAAAACCACTATCAGTAACTGCAGTTCGTCGCTACATCTGCAAGTGCAAGTTAAAACTCTACAATGCAAAGCGAAAGCCATTTATCAACAGCACCCAGAAACGCTGCCGGCTTCGCTGGGCCCAAGCTCATCTAAGATGGACTGATGCAAAGTGGAAGAGTGTTCTGCGGTCTGACGAGTCCACATTTCAAATTGTTTTTGGAAACTGTGGATGTCGTGTCCTCCGGACCAAAGAGGAAAAGAACAATCCGGACTGTTATAGGCGCAAAGTTCAAAAGCCAGCATCTGTGATGGTATGGGGGTGTATTAGTGCCCAAGGCATGGGCAACTTACACATATGTGAAGGCACCATTAATGCTGAAAGGTACATACAGGTTATGGAGCAACATATGTTGCCATCCAAGCAACGTCTTTTTCATGGACGCCCCTGCTTATTTCAGCAAGACAATGCCAAGCCACATTCTGCATGTGTTACAACAGCATTGCTCCATCGTAAACGAGTGCGGATACTAGACTGGCCCGCCTGTAGTCCAGACCTGTCTCCCATTGAAAATGTGTGGCGCATTATGAAGCGTAAAATACGACGAAGGAGACCCCGGATTGTTGATCAACTTAAACTGTACATCAAGCAAGAATGGGAAAGAGTTCCACCTGAAAAGCTTCAAAAATTGGTCTCCTCAGTTCCCAAACATTTACTGAGTGTCGTTAAAAGGAAAGATGATGTAACACAGTGGTAAAAAGGCCCCTGTGCCAACTTTTTTGCAATGTGTTGCTGCCTTTCAATTCTAAGTTAATCATTATTTGCAAAAAAAAAAAAGTTTCTCAGTTTGAACATTAAACATCTTGTCTTTGCAGTGTATTCAATTGAATATAAGTTGAAAAGGATTTGCATATCATATCTAAGATTTACATAACGTGCCAACTTCACTGGTTTTGCGTTTTGTATTTTGTAAGATTGCCATAGATATGTCGGCGACGGGAGTAAGATTGCAGTGAGAATCAACAAGAATCATTACGCATGTAGTACCAATCGCGTAAGAACTTTGTACAAAGCTAGAACACTGGAGACTGGAATCATGAAGAATCACCACGAATGCATACAATCGCAGTCCAAACTCACTACGCTTGAATATGAACGTAATACAATTGACTGAGAATGCAGTACGAAGACAGTAGGAGTGAGTGTATGTAGAATGAATGTAGGAAATGTGGACGCGCCGGAGTGTACAACTTTTTTATGGGATCATGACGTTACAGGGGTTAATTTCTGGAGAGAGCCAGGGTACGACCCCCTTCGAATGTTCAAGAATATATGCCAATCGCCACGACTGGCTCCAAGAATGCAGTAGGAATGCAGTACGATAAAACACAAATCACGCTTGGACCGCAAATGTTTTGAACATTTCAAAACAGTCGTAGCCCCTCTGAGACTGGCCAAGAATGCCGGCCAATGAGGGAGAATCCACCATGAGCCCAATATGAATTGCCAAGATTTTTTCACTTTTTCTAGTTTTTTTAGCGGGGATTCGCCCTCCTAAGTCGCCACAGTGTGACAGGGGCTGAAAACACTACGGCTCAAATGGGAGAAGGACTTTCTGTCTTTACATCTCAAATGTAATGGTTGTGCTTGGCACACTGGTGTTGTGCAAGATGGACAGGAAGTCGAGAGCTGGACTCAGGTGCAAGAATGGACTTGGTTGCATCTATTATGCCCACTGCTCAGCAGTCTTGTGCAAAATTCAGAATTTTAGAATTGGCCTCCATTCAATTCATGAATTGGAATTTGAATTGAATTGGCTCCACCCCACAGGAAGTTGAACTTGAATTGGAACTGGAATGACAGGAAATGAAATTCATGGCAATTGTAATGTGAATAGAGGCCACTAGATGGCAGTATTTACCTTTTTTTTTGTTAAGCCCAGACTAGAGATAGGTTTGGGCATGTTTTAGGCATGTCTGGGACAAGTCCCAGAGAAAAATTAAATAAAGCCTAAAAGGTGGGAGGGGTCTGCAAAAAAGTATAGAAGGGCGAGATTTGGGACAGTGAAGTAGTAGGAGAAATTGCAAGGAGAAGGATACATTTGACCAGACCTGTCATTCTGTTCAAGACCTGTGAAGCTTTTAGTGGATTTTTGCCTGTGTTAGAGCATTTTCCTCACCCAGGACATCACCAAGCAACCCACCAAAGGGACTGTAAATATTTCTGTTTTTGTATATAATCAATCTTGGTCTGTAGAGTAGAGAAGTGTTTTGTTAGTTGCCTTTGTTTAATTAAATGTGTTTTAGCTTAAAAATTTTTGTCTGTCATCCTTTGCTGTCGTTAATGTAATAACAAATTGGGGCCATAACAAACTGGGGGCTCAAGTCCGGGAGAGACCATTGTGTGAGTCATTTATTGAATATCTAACATTTCAAATTATAAAATTATTTTTGTGAATTTTCCTATATATTTATATAAATATATATATATTGACAGATAGACAGCAATGGATGATTTCTTGGCATCACCAACCGTAGAGGTTTTGAAGTCTTTTAAAAAGACAGAACTACAAGAAATATGCAGACATTTAGAGCTGATAGAGGTAAAACCAGCCATGCGAAAAGCAAGACTGGCTAGAGAGATTGTTGAATATTACATTGATGAAAATGTGTTTGCTCCTGTAGATCTGGAACAGGTTCCAGTGGAAAATCCAAATATAGAAATGGAACTCAAATTAAAAATACTAGAGATTGAAAGGGAGGAAAAAGAAAAACAAGGAGAATTTGAGTTAGAAAAATTAGCAAGAGAAGAAAAACAGAGAATTTGAGAGGGAGGAAAAAGAAAAACAAAGAGAATTTGAAAGAAAGGGGAAAGAGCAAAAGAGAGAGACAGAGACAGAGAAATTTTGAATTAGAGAAGTTGGATAGAGAAGAAAGACTTCAAATGGAGCAACTAAAAATTTAAAAAAACTGGTGCCTCCATTTTCGGAAAAGGATGTTGACAACTATTTCCAGTGTTTTGAAAATGTAGCAAAGAGTTGCCAGTGGCCAAAGGAACACTGGCCTCTGATGTTGCAAACTGTCCTCAAGGGTAAAGCTCAACAAGCCTATTCGGCTTTGTATGCAGATGATTCCTCTGATTATGAGGTTATCAATAAGGTTATTTTGAGAGCTTATGAGTTGGTTCCAGAAGCTTACCGACAGAAATTCAGAGGTCTGAAGAAATCTGAAAATCAAACTTATGTGGAATTTGCTAATGAGAAGAAGGTTTGCTTTGAGCGCTGGTAAACTTCTATGGAGGTCAAGGATGATTTCAACTCACTAAAAGAGATGGTGTTAGTTGAAGAATTCAAGAACTGTGTTAAGGATGATATTAAGACCTACCTTAATGAGAAGCAAGCACTGAATTTGCAATCAGTTGCCAAATTTGCAGATTAATATGTTCTCACACAAAAGTCTAAATTTCAGTCTAGCAGTAACAATAGATGGTTCCAATTTCAGAAAAAAGGGAACGGTGATACCCAAGATTCCTCACCCAAAGACAAATCTGGTGATGGTGCTCAGAAATCCAGTAACAGGTCTGATCAAAGTGTGAAAGCTGACAGTGACAAAAGTGGTCTAGTTTGCAGTTATTGCAAGAAATCTGGTCATGTTACAACTAACTGTTGGTTCCTTAAAGCTAAGAAAGAAAAAGAAAAGGATACCAAACCAAATGCCTTTGTGAAAACAAGGTTAGAAACCCCTGTAGTAGATAACCGATCTGCTAAATTTCCTGCTTCTTGTGTGGCTAAAAAGCCTGATACTGCTGACTTTGCGAGGGAGGAATTTCTTCCATTTGTGTCAGAGGGATTTGATGGCTCTGAATGAGCATACTACTCCTGTCCCCATATATATCCTAAGGGATACCAGAGCTTCTCAGTCACTTTTGTTGATGGACTCCTTGGAGTTACGTGATGAGACCGCTTCTGGGGATTTCAAACTTGTACAAGATATTGAAGGGAGGACTGTATCTGTACCCCTGCGCTCTGTATTCTTGAAGTCAGATTTAGTTACAGGACAGGTAAAGGTGGGACTTATGTCAAGTCTACCTATAAAGGGTGTTTCTCTGTTGCTAGGCAATGACCTGGCTGGGAGCAATGTAGTTCCCCCTGTACATCATACTTCACAGCCGAGCACTGAAGATGGCGATGAAGACCCATCTCTGTATCCTTCTTGCGCAGTGACTTGTGCTATAGCCAAGAAGAATCAAGAAGTAGATGATGTGGTGCCGTCCAGCACATTGAATAGTCATGACTCAGGTGGTTCTCCTTATGACTCTGTTCGGCCTACTATGGTTTCTCCGTTTGAGGACTTATCAGATACTTTTATCAGTTCTCTATTCAGCCAGCCAGATGGGTCTGGTGATTCTGATGTGTCTGGAGACTTGTCTCTGTCCAGAAAGCGGTTGATTGAGGAGTAAACTAATGATCCTGAAATTTGTGTACTAAAGAGGAGAGCCCTTCCTGATAAAGAAATAGATGTAGTTCCAGTTGGGTATTATCTTAAGGATGGTGTGTTGATGCGGAAGTGGCGCCCTCCTGATATCCCTGCCAATGTAGATTGGGCAGTGGTTAGGCAAATTGTTGTTCCAAAGGTCTACAGGAATGAGATCTTAACAATGGCTCATAGTTTACCTTTAGGAGGTCATCTTGGTGTTGACAAGACTGTTGATAAGATCATGAAACACTTCTTCTGGCCTGGGCTAGGAAAGACGTTTCCAACTTTTGCAAAACCTGTCACACTTGTCAGGTAGTTGGAAAACACCAGTTAGACCCACCTGTAGCTCCATTGCAGCCTATCCTAGCATTTGGGGAGCCCTTCTCTAAGGTCATTTTTGATTGTGTTGGTCCATTACCCAAGACTAGATCTGGAAATCAATACTCGTTGACAATCATGTGTGCATCTACCAGATTCCCTGAAGCCATACCTCCATGCAACATCAAGGCAGCTGCAATCTCAAAGGCTTTGATAAAGTTCTTCACATTGTTTGTCCTTCCCAGGAAAATTCAGTCAGACCAAGGTAGCAATTTCACCTCTGGATTGTTTCAGCAGGTTGCGTATGAACTAGGTGCAAAGCAAATTTTTTCTAGTGCCTGTCATCCAGAAAGTCAGGGTGCCTTAGAGCAGTTTCATTCCACTCTCAGGACGATGATGAGGACTTATTGTTATGACCATGAGAGAGACTGGGATGAAGGTGTTCATTTGCTGTTTGCAGCTAGAGAAGCAGTGCAGGAGTCTACTGGATTCAGTTCGTTTGAGATAGTGTTTGGCTATGAAGTGAGAAGACCTTTGCTATTGTTGAGTGAACAATGGCAAGAGGAAGAGCCGCACATCAGTCAGTTAGACTATGTTAGCAAGTTCAAGGAAAGATTGCGTGCAGCTTGTGACCTAGCCAAAGAGAACTTGAAATAAAGTCAGGGAAAAATGAAAACTTGGTATGATCATAAAGCTAGAAGCCTTGAGTTTGAACCAGGTGACAAGGTCCTTCTGTTGTTTCCCTTGCAGTCCAATCCATTGCCGGCTACATTTCATGGTCCTTATGAAATTCTGACAAAACTCAAGGATCTCAATTACATTGTGAAGACTCAAGATAGGAGGAAGCCAAAACAGTTGTGTCACATTAACATGCTGAAGCCTTATCATGACAGAAATGCTAGGGTTGCAGCTGTCACTTCAGATTCTCCGATGGTCGAGACATGTGAAGATGAGGGGGAGTTTCAAGATGATGAACCTAGAATTAAAGCTGAAGTTCTTTCATGTAAATTGTCAAACTGTAAAGTGTTGCAAAATCTTGATGTAAAACTCCAGCACTTAGAACCCTTACAGAGAGATCAGTTTGAGAGGTTGATCAAGAAATATGAGGATCTGTTTCCTGATGTTCCAAAAAGAGTTTCTATAGCCTCTCATGATGTAGATGTTGGTGATGCCAAACCAATAAAACAGCATCCTTACCAGATGAATCCTGAAAAGAGAGAGATTGCTGAGAAAGAGGTTGAGTACATGTTAGAACATGATATTATCAGACCCTCCAACTCAGATTGGAGTTCACCCTGTGTGCTAGTTCCAAAACCTGATGGAAGTACTAGATTATGTACAGATTATCGCAAAGTCAATGCTGTAACTAAAACTGATGTGTTTCCAATATGTAGGATTGATAATTGTATCAATAGAGTAGGACAAGCAAAGTTTCTGACTAAGATTGATTTTTTGAAGGGTTATTGGTGTGTGCCTTTAACTAAGAAGGCCAAGAGCATCTCTGCTTTTGCCAAACCATCTGGGGTGTTCCAGTATGAAGTCCTACTCTTTGGCATGAAAAATGCTCCAGCCACGTTCCAAAGGATGATACAGTCTACAATCGCCGGATTGCCACACACGGATGCATACATCGATGACCTGATCACATGGAGTGACTCCTGGTAAGAACATCTTAAAGATGTAGAGACGTTCCAGCGCCTGACCCAGGCTAACCTGACTGTTAACCTAAACAAGAGTGACTTTGGTTGTGCTACTGTCACCTATCTTGGCTACGTCATAGGCTAGGGTAAGGTGGCATCCATAAATGCTACAGTCCAAGCAATCATGGACTTTCCAGTTCCTGACAACAAAAAAGCTTTGCGCCGCTTCCTTGGAATGATCGGGTACTACTGCAAGTTCTGCTAGAATTTTGCGGAGATTGCTCTCAGTCTCACCAACCAACTGAAGAAAGGCGTAAAGTTCACTTGAGATGATGCATGCCAGAGAGCTTTCGATCGTCTGAAGTCTCTGCTGTGTCACTTCCCCATGCTCAAATCTCCTGACTTCAACAAACTGTTCTCCATCGCGGTCGATGCTAGCGACCAAGCTTGTGGATCTGTGCTCCTACAGAGAAGTGACTCTGATGACATTGAGCATCCCGTGGCATACTTCTCCAGGAAGTTCAATCGCCACCAAAGGAACTATTCCACAATAGAGAAAGAACCAGAGCCAACAGCTCCATCTTTACAAGACTTTGATGTTTATGTTTGTACAGGGCAAAAGCCAATGATTGTGTACACTGACCACAATCCGTGAATGCTTTTGAGTAAGATGAAAAACAATAATCGGAGATTGTTGAATTGGAGTTTGATTTTACAGGAGTTTGACTTGGAAATTAAGCATGTAAAGGGTACTGACAATGTAATTGCTGATTTGTTTATCCCATGGTTGAGTATGTATACGTATCACGCGTTTATACGAATATTGTATTATATGTATATATAGACAAGTGTCCACTTAACCATTTTGTATTAAAAAGAAAAATTTTGCCTTTATGAGTCAAAATTTTTCCCTGTTGGAATGGAGGTGTAATGTGAATAGAGGCCACTAGATGGCAGTATTTACCTTTTTTTTTTGTTAAGCCCAGACTGGAGATAGGTTTGGGCATGTTTTAGGCATGTCTGGGACAAGTCCCAGAGAAAAATTTAAAAAAGCCTAAAAGGTGGGAGGGGTCTGCAAAAGAGTATATAAGGGGGAGAATTGGGACAGTAAAGTAGTAGGAGAAATTGCAAGGAGAAGGATACGTGTGACCAGACCTGTCATTCTGTTCAAGACCTGTGAAGCTTTTAGCGAATTTTTGCCTGTGTTAGAGCATTTTCCTCACCCAGGACATCACCAAGCAACCCACCAAAGGGACTGAAAATATTTCTGTTTTTGTATATAATCAATCTTGGTCTGTAGAGTAGAGAAGTGTTTTGTTAGTTGCCTTTGTTTAATTAAATGTGTTTTAGCTTTAAAATTTTTGTCTGTCATCCTTTGCTGTCGTTAATGTCATAACAAATTGGGGCCATAACAAAATTCAAAGAAATTCCATTCCAAATTCCAAATTTTACAGTAAAGTTGTTTTGCATGGAAGTTATCTGTATGCAGCCTGCGTAGTTTTTATTGTGCCACAAAGTTTTTTAGGTGAGGGAAAATTCAAAATGGCGATCTCACTGTCAAAGCATGGGGATATGGCACCACCTTATGGAATGTTTACAATGAAAACACAAGCCAAATGAAATTCTAATAAATATTTTAGAATAATTCCCACCAACAGAGTATAAATTGGTGGGATGTGTAAGTTTAAATTATTCTGATCTAAATCTTCACTTATAACTGCTACCAGCGATTGTTTCCTTGATAAAAAAGAGTTACCCCTGGTTGACTTCCAGAAAATAAATAAATATAACAAGGAGCCAGTCTTTTGAATGGCTCTTCGAAAGGAACAGCTCCTCAAGATCCGGCTCCCTTCAAAGAGCCATATATCCCACCTCTACTGCAAAACCTACGTCTGGTCTAACTGCAGCCCAACTTGGCAGACACACACAGCACCTCTCTGGTTAGCTTCAACTGTAGTTGCTACAATCAGGCAATGTCATGATGAAACGGTCACATTGATCCTTTCCAAAGTAACACCAGCATACCGATCATAACTGCAGCATATAAGTTAAACAGGATAATTTTTAATTAGCTGAGCTTGCAAACTAACATGCGGTAGCTGATAAGCGGTCATGACTCTGAATGTAATCTATTGCGCAAAAAATTTGTTTTGCGTGCGGTGTGAAAGCTGCTTAACGCGCCCATAACGCCTGTTTTAGCGTCTCTGCATTAACTTTGAATGTAGGCTAATCTGCCCTGCAAAAAATTTGTTTCGTGTCCGATGGGAAAGCAGCCTTATGGATAGTATGTGACAGCAATAGAGAGCTCAGTTATGTTATGAACATAATACAGGTTTTGCAGACTGTAAGTTCCGTTAGCGAGGATAAGTTGCTGATATGGAGCTAGCGAATCGATCACTTCTACAGGAAAGAATTACCTATTTAATCTCCGCCTTTTTCGGCTTTGTATTAGCCACAACAATTTCTAAAGGGGGATAAAATTATGTCAAGGTAGTGCAGAGAAATCATTTGTAAACTGGTAGAGCTTCTGCGTTTCACATTGCTTTCACGGTAGCACCAGAGAGCTTGCTCAGACATTTGTGAAGTATCTGGCTGATCCCGGTCATGGATAAGTGAAGCGATCACTAACTGTAGTGGCTACAATAGGGCAATGTTATGATGAAACTGCCACATTGAGGCTAACATGCAGTAGCTGGTAACCAAGCGGTCATAACCAAAGAGACAAACCCTTGCAATACAGGTTTTACAGACAGCAAGTTCTGTCACTGTGAACAGTTGTACCAAGCACCCAAATCACAAACAAGTATTAAAAGTTAGCTTCAAATGAGGTTTATCTTCACACACCTTCTGTAGAATTTCCCCTGATATCACTCTTGCATATTTAGGACACAAACTTTCGCAACAGTAACTTGGCTACATTGTGGCTGTAGCACAGCGGCTAATCAACTGGCTATCACGTCAGGTTGGCTTATCCAGTCAAAGCAACTTACAGCTTCTGTGTCTGTGAGTCTTGGACAGTCGCGACTGATCCAGGTTTTATCTTCAGATATTTTACAAAACCCAAAACCAGTGAAGTTGGCACGTTATGTAAATCGTAGATAAAAACAGACTACAATGATTTGCAAATCCTTTTCAACTTATATTCAATTGAATACACGGCAAAGACAAGATGTTTAATGTTCAAATTGAGAAACTTTTTTTTTTTTTTGCAAATAATCATTAACTTAGAATTTAAAGGAAGCAACACATTGCAAAAAAGTTGGCACAGGGGCCTTTTTACCACTGTGTTACATCGCCTTTCCTTTTAACGACACTCAGTCAACGTTTGGGAACTGAGGAGACCAATTTTTGAATTTCAGGTGGAACTCTTTCCCATTCTTGCTTCAACAGTCCGGGGTCTCCGTTGTCGTATTTTACGCTTCATAATGCGCCACACATTTTCAATGGGAGACAGATCTGGACTACAGACAGGCCAGTCTAGTACGCGCACTCTTTTACTACGGAGCTATGCTGTAGTAACACGTGCAGAATGTGGCTTGGCATGGTCTTGCTGAAATAAGCAAGGGCGTCCATGAAAAAGACGTTGCTTGGATGGCAACATATGTTGCTCCAAAACCTGTATGTACCTTTCAGCATTAATGGTGCCTTCACATATGTGTAAGTTGCCCATGCCTTGGGCACTAATACACCCCCATACCATCACAGATGCTGGCCTTTGAACTTTGCGCCTATAACAGTCCGGATGGTTCTTTTACTCTTCGGTCCAGAGGACACGACGTCCATAACTTCCAAAAACAATTTGAAATGTGGACTCGTCAGACCACGGAACACTTTTCCACTTTGCATCAGTCCATCTTAGATGAGCTTGGGCCCAGCGAAGCCGGCGGCGTTTCTGGGTGCTGTTGATAAATGGCTTTCGCTTTGCATTGTAGAGTTTTATCTTGCACTTGCCGATGTAGCGACGAACTGCAGTTACTGACAGTGGTTTTTTGAAGTGTTCCTGAGCCCATGTGGTGATGTCCTCTACACACTGATGTCGGTTTTTGATGCAGTACCGCCTGAGGGATCGAAGGTCATGGGCATTCAATGTTGGTTTTCGGCCTTGTCGCTTATGTGCAGTGATTTCTCCAGATTCTCTGAACCTTTTGACGATATTACGAACCCTAGATGATGAAATCCCTAAATTTCTTGCAATAGCTCGTTGAGGAATGTTGTTTTTAAACTGTTCGACTATCAGCTCACACATTTGTTCACTAAGTGGTGACCCTCGCCCCATCCTTGTTTGTGAATGACTGAGCATTTCAGGGAAGCTGCTTTTATACCCAATCATTGCGCTCACCTGTTCCCAGTTAGCCCGTTCACCTGTGGGATGTTCCAAATAAGTGTTTGATGAGCATTCCTCAACTCTCTGTCTTTTTTGCCACTTGTGCCAGCTTTTTTGAAACATGTTGCAGGCATCAAATTCCACATGAGCTAATATTTGCATAAAATTACAAAGTTTACCTGTTCGATCATTAAGTAACTTGTCTTTGCAGTGTTTTCAATTGAATATAGGTTGAAAAGCATTTGGAAATCATTGTATTCTGTTTTTAATAACGATTTACACAACGTGCCAACTTCACTGGTTTTGGGTTTTGTACAAAGCCTGCGCTTGAGGCCAGTTGTTAGTGCTAACTATCGCTAGCGGTCCTGCTAGCCACCCGTAACACACTAGCCTCACTTACATTATTTGCTTTTATATCGTTACTTACAGCTTGTGGCTCTGAGCGCTTGATTGATACAACTGCTTAAGGTTTGAGAAGCAGCTAAAATGCTTATCCTGTGTCAAATTATACTTTATTAACAAAGCTGTCTTTGGTGAAATGCTGAGCACAATCAGCTTACATTCCCTTTGGCCGTGGCTGTTGGCTGCCAGCAAACAAAAAAAGCTACCTACTGAATTCTGGTAGCATCATCTTTTGGAAGAGAAATATTTGTTTTTCTTTGCGTCCTAAAGTAAACAGACAAGCAACTTTGGGAGAGATACTGATAAAACTGCGCCTCAAATGATCTGTGATCTGATTCTTTTGTATTTCCAAAAGAGTAGACACTACTAAGGGATAGTATGATCTACCGTTGTTAGTGCCTGCTAGAATAGTTTCCGGTGTGGGCAGGTCCAGTGCAGTGATTGGCTTTGGCTAGGTCTGTAATAATTGGACGGCACAACCTGACGTCAGGTTTTGCCCAGATCTCGTGAAGATCTCGGTAGAAGCTGTTCAGAGAGGAAACGCTTACGAACTCACGTTCTTGGATTACGGCTAAACCCCTGTATCTTATGTTAAGAAACTTTTCAGAGGTTGAGCATGGACAACCAACATTATAACACTACAAATATGTATGAAAAGAAGGATCAGCATAATAGGTCCCCTTTAATCTCTTAGTGAAAGGAGATTTAGGGGCAATCTAATTTAGGTCTTTAAAAATGTTGAAGGGTTTAAAAAAGTAAACTATGTAGGATTACTGAACCCAAGCACATCCAATCAAATTAGCCAAGGATAAATTAAGCACAAAAACAAGGAAATGTATTATTTTCACGCAGTGATCACAGTGTGGAATGGCTTGCCTGGCCAGATTGTTGAGTCAGAAACTTTGGAGTTCTCAAAGCCAGGCTTGATTTAGTACTACATACCATTTAGTCATCAAGAATATGAAGTGTTAAGATTCACTTTATTAGTAGGAAAGGCAAGTCTAGTTGGGCCAAATGGCCTGTTCTTGCCACTCATGTTATGTTATGTGATGTATTGTAGTTAGCTGGTAGATTAACTGCATATTTGTATTCTGTTTTACATGCACGCTCAGCCATGCTCTAAAATAGCTCTTAGCTCACGATTTAATTGCATGGCACAAAAACATGCAATCACTCTGCAAACTGGATTAGATTGCCTAATTGATGAATCGACTGTCGATTTACTGGCATCATGGCCATTTGACATCCAAATATGAAGAACTCCCACGAGAATGTAATTGGCTTTTCTCCATAATGTATTTGATGCAGTGTAACATTTATTTATAGCAATGACTGCATTTGTTGAATTGAAGCATCTTAGATAGAACAGAGGAAAGTGCTACAAAGCCAGATTTGCGGGTTAGCAAGGTTGTGGGTCATGAAAGTGGCTATGTACAATATCTAATAAAAACAAAAACAAAAATTTCTTTTTGAGAGAAAAAGTCAATACCTAGCGTGGCCACCCTTTGCTTTGATCACAGCTTTTAATCTTTCAGGCGTTGTTTCACGTATTTTTTTCCCCTCACTCACTGAACCATTCCATGTGGTTTGAAGTTCATTCCAAAGAGATTCTTTCAATGTTACAACAATTTCAACAGATTTGCTCAATGGGATTAAGGTCTGGCTTTTGAGGAGGCCAAATCATAACTTTAATGTCATCAGATTTTTCTTTCCGACTGAGATCATAATTACATAAGTTAGAAGTGTTTTTAGAGTCTTTATCTTGTTGAAAATAAAATTCTTGACCAATCAGCCTCGGCAATTCGTGCCTCACAAGGATGCTGTGATAACTTCCGTTGATCCATGATTGCTTCAATTTTTTTGACATCACTTGCTCCTTTTGAGCAGACTGAACCCAGAACTAGATTCTACTGAAGAGGTGAAAGAGTCATTTTTGAGACGTTCTCCAACTGTTTTGCAAACATAAATTCGGCGATTGGGTGAGAAAATTTCGAATTTTGATTCATCAGTCAAAAGGACTTATTCCGAGTCTATTGGTGTCCCATCCTTAAATTTCTTGGCAAACTCAAGTCTTTTTTTCACACCTTCACTGTCACTGTGCCGCAGTTAGGGCTGGGCCAAATGTGAAAAAATGCAGGTGACAGTTAAAGCTGCACTCGGTAATTCTTACAAAAGTAATTTTTTGTCATTTTTACTAAAACTGTCACTGTGTACAAGACAGTGTGACATAAAACTAGTCCTCTGTAATTAAAAAAAGGCTCCTTTAAACCCGCTTACAGCTCCTACTGCAATTTCAAAGAATCCTTCAGTACAACCAAAAAGGTCCAGTTAGATCCAGAATGGTGTCTGACAGCCGTCAAACAGTGCACATGCACGCACTGCCGACAGCCCCCTCCCCCTTCCTCCTGAGTTCACACCAGTGTTCAGTCAAGCTCAAATCTCCGAGAGAGGGTTCAGGAGCTTAAAGAAACTAATGGTGCAACAACAGCCATCAGAGAGGGAAAAAAATACCGATGCCTCCGTTACCGACAACAACACACAGCTAAAACAAGTAAGAGGAGGAAGCCAGAAGAAAAAGAAAAAAGTGGTCGCTGTTGACTTCAATTCATTTGGATTTGTTTTCAATGCTGTTTTTCTTTGTAACTCCAAAAGTGTTTTGAGGAATAAAGAAATTCATGGACCCTTTTATGAGCCTTGGCGTGAGTACATGATGAGTGAATTTTCATTTTTGGGTGAACTTTTCCTTTAAGCTAAACAGGTTAATTTCTACCACTCGCAGACTGTAGGCTAGGCTACCCACCTATCTTAGAGAAAAACTGGGTCACATATTGACAGCCTTTCTTTTGCCTCTCTTCTCTCTCCTTTGTGTCTATCCTTTTTTGAAAACAGATTTTATTTTAGTACTAGGCAGCATTGTAGTGTTCTGGCGCAATTACTGACTACTACTGAGCACCGTCACCGGTTAGTGCCCCAAGGTAGGATCAAACCATTTCATGCAGATACAGGGGGGTGGTCGGTCAACATGGATGTTTACTTTTTGGTCAATGTAGATATTTAACTTTTACTGCAAAAAAAAAGTAAAACCAAAGAGATTGTTTTTGATCATTTTCTGACTATTTGAAAAAAATATTCTCAACTCAGATAGCAAAATCATATTTTAATTTTTACCAATTTTTTGGGACCCCTATCAGTCAGGGGCCCTTGAAATTGTCCTAACTTTTCCCCCTATACAGCGCCCCTGCATACTGCTGTAGATTACTTTTCATGTCAACATGAATTATTTCTGCTCCTTTTTTGGCCAGCAGTGTTGACTGTTCACAACAGTAATGTCTAGCCTCGGCTACTTGGTGGCATGCATAACAGCTTGCGAGCACGCGGCAGCCTTCTGGGGGAGGGGCTTAGGGCAGGAGTGCAGTGGAGAGGGGAGGGGGAGGGATCTGAAAGCTGCATTTTTTCAGATTTTTATGCCAAGTCCTCACTCTGCTCAAAGTTACCAACTGCAGCGTTAAGGGCTTAATGTTGCCAGCTCTTGGCAGCAACACAACCAATCAGACCATTTTCACACAGGTGTCTAGATAAAGTAGATCTTCATGCTTTCACCTCTTCACTTCTGGTGGAATTAATATTATGATTGAGTTGTTGTGCTGTCAACCGCCGATTGTTTTTACTTGTCACACACAGATAATGAATATCAGAGGCACTTAACTTCCATTCTTCATCTCTATTGCCAGTACTTTTCAGCGAACTGGTCTATTTAAAATCCTTGGTGTTTCTTACAGTGCCATAGGAGCATTTAACATCCTCAACATCATGCAGGGCTACAATGCAGCCATGAATAATCTCAGAGTGCTCTCTACGTCAACCCATCGTGTTTATAACTGTGACACTGCACAAAGTTCATGTTGCTTTATATACTGGAGGAACCGACCATCAGAGGTCACTTTGCTTAATAATGTTGCCTAAAACCAGTTTAAACAAATTTCTTAGCATCAATAATCATGGAATTCAAACATTCATTCGGGCTATGCAAGAGACAAAATATGGGAAGTAGACAGATTTTTTTTTTTTTAATCTCAGTATACTTGTGGGAATTTATATGTGTTCTCATTGCCAACAATAGTATTTTTTAACACATTTTTACCAGAAAATTATACAAAATAATATATCAGGACCATTTTTAGACAAAAGTGGTGGTGTATAATCATCATTGCACACTACTGTATTTTAAACTTGCTAGGTAATTGACATCCCTCAGGCACTGGCTAAAGACTTAATTTTACTTTTTGTCCCCCGCCGCGCGGAACGCAGTATTCACGACCGTCTGTCCGTCTGTACGTCCCAAATCCTTGTCAGCGAAATATCTCCAGAACGAATTGATGGATTTCCTTCAAATTTCATGTCAACATGTATTAGGGTGATACCCCGGCGCCAGTCGATTTTGGTGACCTTCGCGTCACTCTCAAGGTCACACCGAGAAATTGCTCATTTTGACATGATTTCACATCTTGTGGCGCGGGACAAAGACACGTTAGTGGCAAATACTTGTTTAGCATAGTTTTTATGAGCACCATGTGAACTCCCACCAGCCAGTAAAGGTGCTTGTGAATGCTTTGTATTCTTGGGATGGAATACTTCAAGTAATCCTTTCAGTCTTATCCGTTCTTTGGCACTCATCTGCCCTCTGTTTCCCTGGAAGACTATGCTAACAGGAGGTCTAGAGGTTGCAGCACAGAATATCGAAAATTTTGTATCAAGCACAGTCCAGAGTTGACTTTATTCACTAAAATAATTGGAAGTGGTCAATTACAATATGAAAATTAAACACAATTTTTTTTTAAACATTTGACACCCAATAAGGGGAATGTGATTTCAGTTGAATGTAGACATTTCTGGCTCAGAATGAACTGCTTTGCGGACTAAAAGTACTTTTCCCTCATTCCCCTCATTCTGACCTTCAGTGTGCCTCATTTCCACGTATCACGAAGGAGCTCAAACTGCTTTCAATTAAATACCATATATTGAAAGTGGCAGCCAAGGGCCGTAGCTGACAGAAACATTGAGAAAGCAAACCTCTGGAGAAACAGCCCCTTTGCCATTGAAAGAGTAACAGTGAATTGAGACTTTAGAATCTGAAAGCACGTCTCAGGGTGACCAGAGCATGTGTGTGTCTGTGCATGTGTGCACGTGCATACATCAGTGTGTGTGAGCATATACACGACCACAAAAGTTTCAAGGACCTACAGTATCCAAGGAAGGCCACATTGTTTGTGTGGACCTTGGTTCTCAGGCCTGCCTCTCTTTGATAATATTTCTGCTCACCCTCCCATACATTTTCTGTCTTATAATGAAACTCAAGAAGAATTGCCAATTCACACTCTCTGATTTGTATGGCTCTGAAAGATTTATTGAGACATGAGGGATGCAGAACAGTCCTGAATGGATGTGTGTGGGGGAGGAGGAGTGGGTGGAGAGGTGAGTCTGTCTGTTGTAGACAGAAGCTAGAGTGCTTGGGGGTGTATTTTACAAAACAGGATTACTGAGTAAGCTGGACAGCTGCGGTCTTTTCACTTCAGTCTATATTAGTGATTCTGGGCTGTACTGAGTGTGATTATCCGCTAATTCAGTAATCATGTTTGTGATACAGACCTAAGGGTCACTGACAAGCTGAAACTGCCCTGTTTAAAAGTTAGAACAACGTCTTGCTTGTCCCAGATTTGGGAGGGTTCCAGATTTTTTAGCAATCAAGTTAACTTAATAAAATTGCTTTGTGATAAATGCCCCTCTGGATTGTTGCGAAAGTAAAAAACACAAGGCATAAATTTTCTTTTCTAACCCTGGTATTTTTTCAACTTTTGGTCCTGGATAGGAGTTAAGTTGAGGAGCTGAGGTTTATGGAACCGTATACCAGATTTGGTAAGGAAACAAAAGTATACATCCGTTATCTAACAATTATTGTGTTGCCCGTTCAGAGGAGCTCCTGCAGTCGAAGCATGCAGATATGAAACCCACCGAGGAGAGTTTGTCATTCCATCACATGGGACACATGCATTACAACAGTGGAAAAAATACTTCTTCATTAATTTTTTATAATCAGATTGTACTTTTTATTCTTCCAACAAGTAATTTTCTCTACAAAATAGAAATTTTGAGGTTGAATTTAGTAGCGCTTATTTGTCTGACTACCGTGTAGAATTATGCTATCAGATTTGGAGCTGGACTTCCCTGTTACCTAACTTAAAGTGGAGATGAAATGGCAAGCTAGGCACACATTTATAACTTCAATGCACCACAATAAAAATTACACTTAAAAAGTAAATCATTGTTAATAAAATCCACTTATAAATTCATCTTTGTTGTACTTGGAACCTGGCGCGCTGCCATTTTGGTTTTCGCAAGGGCTGAGGTCACGAGAATGGTTGTTTGCAAGGAGCTTTGAGCACAATACTGCACTGCAGACGTGTTTAGTGTTGAACATGGAGTATGATAGTTGGAGGGAAGTAGAAGAAACCACAGACAGAGTAAAAAACCCAATTGCCTGTGCTTTTCAGCCAGTAACAGAGTGGTAAGAGCTGTGACTCTGGAATTGGATGAGGCGAAAGTGAAAGGGGGCCTGAACCTGAAAGTCTGCACATTGGGAATAAGAGGTGGTGCCAGTGCAGGGCTTCCCCTCATGTGGAAAGTGTGTGCTGTCAAGAGGTCCACCTGGAGCACATGATACAAGATTGCTGTGTCACAACCAATCTGACATTTCAGCTGTTGTGTAAAGAGTGAGCGGTTCTAGAGGTTGCAGTGTCATCACTGAGGGACATGCGAGCTGAGGCATTGGAGCGCCCAATCTACAGCAGGTAGGCTTGGCATAATCACTTCATTCAACGGAAAGCTCCTGCTTTGCTGAAATATCACACGAAACACCTCTCCACACAAAATCAGTGCTTTAGCTGTGTCTCCATCCAGTTGTCAAACCACAACAGTAATACATGATGCTGATAGTGTTAGCGTGCTAATGTTGTCATTATCATATGGCAGCAAGCATAGGCAACGTTCGCCTAACCCAGCTATCACATCCATGTCCACATCATGACCAACATCCCTCCCACATAGAAGCTGTGTCTAATATAGGCTTTTTCTGCATCATAAAATATCAGTACAATAAACAAAGGGTATGACCATGAGACGAACTGTCGGGGATTAGCACCACTTGAACTTGTCCTGTTTCCTAATGTGTTTTGGGTTTGATGTTTGGGCGATTCTGCTGGGGGTAACACACCATAGAAAATTTCTGGCAGTGGCCATTCCTGAAACAGGGGCCAGTGCTGAACATTTGGCACCAGGTTTAATCCTATGACTCAATGGGCTCTAAATTCACAGACCAGGCACAGGCGCGGCAAATGGGGGGTGCGCCGCACCAACAGGGTGTGTCCAGGCTTATGTTTCAATTTCGTGCTCGGTGCAGCCTGGCGCAAGTACTCCTCTGTTCCGCCTCTGTCCCTCCTTCAGGTGCAACTGGCAAAGAAGGCCATATATCTGCCCTATATCTGCACGATGCATTAATGTTGCATTTTACTTTGCTGCTTCAGGCATTTTCTGCACCGCTTACGTCTATATTAAGCATTTCGAATTTCAGTTAGCTGGCTAGCTAGGGCATTCCCGATTTATTACCATTAGTGAAATTGAATGGAATTTCAAAACGAAACTACGTCAGATCATTCAAACTTATGAAGTTGGAATGAAATACAACGGTTGCTCATTTATTTCTTCTGCCTGCATCATTGGGAAGAGAAACGATGGATAGCGTGTTCCTATTATTACACCCTGTTGCTGCTTCAAATTTTTTTGATTAACATGCATGGACAACAATGCAAGATACGTTACACATTTATGTTCAATATGTGATCTTAACTCAGTACGAGATCATAGCAATCAGGCTGTATTCATTTCCCCCACTAAAAACAATAAAGCCTAAGTGACAATAATAGTAGCCTAGTATTAAGCTGCTTCACACTGGACGCGAAACGAATTTTTCGGACGACAGATTGCGTTGAACGCAGTGTCTACGTATTGGACAGGGTTTTAAAATATCTCTGTTATGGGCAGAAATCTGTGCCACCAGAAACTGAATTTGAATCACATGAATTGAAATTGTATTTTTTTTTATTTGAATCATTGCATTGAAAAACTGAATCTGAATAGTATCATTTGAAATTGAATTCATTAGTTTGTAACAGGGATCTTATAAAATTTGAAAATTCAACTCCCAAATATGCTCATGTTCAGTTCCCACAGTTCAATTTCAATTTACTGTGACAAACATCCGGGTAGTTTAAGGACGAAGGAAGAGCAATCGAGCTCAGATATACAGGACTCCTCTTTGGTCAATCAGCGCCTACGTTCTCAAACACGAGTTCGCGCCTCCTCCTGGTCCTGGACGCGTCTTTTTTTTTCGTAACCAAGCGAGGCCAGATTTTGCATTTTCTCACGAATATTCATGATGCAGGCGGGCCACAATTTTTTTTTTCTCTAAACGTTATGTCTATTGCACCTTTTACCTGTCCTCTGATTGGTCAATCGTCTCCAAGGAGACATTGAAACTTATGAATGGGCAAGGTCATGTGGTAGAGTCCCTGACTTACGGTAGCGTATTGCTGCCATTCTTGGCAAAAAAACGGGTCTATAGTGAAAAGTTTCTTGTTATTACAAGATCCTTTTCGTGTAATGACAACATATTTTCACGCTTTAACAAGATATCTTCACGTTATTTCAACGCGAAAACATCACATTATGACAAGAAACTTTTGGCTCATTTACATGGTTTGATTAAGTTCTACTTCTTGCTTTCACCACGTCGCGGGTTCGAGCCTCGGCGTACCCACCGGCAGGGGTCGGCAGCTTTTTCAGAGTAGCGCACAATTGGCTATCGCGCTACAGGGTTACAAATTGGGAAGGGACTGCCGGATTTTATATTCGATAACAGCTTTGTTCGTTGCTCCAGCGCCTCCTGTTGGCCAGACGGGCGCTCCTCAGGAAGACTCCGGCTTGGTTCATGTCCGGGTATCCTCCGCCCTCGCTCTGAACTTGCAAAGATTCAACCAGCGAGTGTATAAGAATCAGTGGCTGACAGGCACGTGCTTCGGAGGAGAGCCGTGAACTGTCTTCACTATCCTGACTTGGCAGCAAGGGGTCGCATACGAGCAAGCTTTGTACATAGTTCCCCAATTGGGCATTCCAAAATTCGGGTGGGATTGGAGATGCCAAATTTATTAAAAAAATAAATAAATAAAAGTTCTACTTCTTGCTTGTCTTGAAACATGGCAAGATTATGCTATTATTGAGCACGGTGGGCGACACTGTGTTTAGTATGCGTACAATGAGAGGGATTTCAAAATGGTTTGGGCTGTACAGAAGACAGAATGAGCCTGACCCCCTGGAGGTAGCGACGTTTCTGAACATCGGTCAAGCTATCAGTAACTCGGAAAGCGTCTTACCGTCACAGCTAATAATAAAATGCGCAAATACAGCAGACATCACGTTAGTAACATAATGTGATATACTTGCTGTCAAATTATCGTCACATGGAAAGATATAACGAGGCTTGATCAACAAAAATGAATGTGTACTTTGTTCAGAAAAATATGCAAGCAAACTGGAATAATTTGCGATAATAATCAATTGTGATTGATTAGTGAAAAAATAAATACATAATAAACAGGATAGGAAGTTGGTAGTTTGGCCAAGGTGATGGGTGCCATTTTGGTAAGGTGCTATTATTCTACATCAGCACTTACAATTGCTTGTTCCAGTACATGTGCTCTTACATAAGGCAAGTAAATCAATAAGAGCAGAAAATACTCTGGAATTAATACAAACAATTGCCATCAAAATTGGTATCTGGTGAATAGGAGAAAGATTGATAAAAATACACAACCATACTGCATGTGTTGTCGTACAAGTGTATTAAATAAGGAAAGATTCAATGGGAGAATTATTTTATAAATGGCTATCTAAGTTGGTACTTTGCAATGTGCAATTGAAGAAAATGGAATGAAGGGCCATGTTTGAGGGCCTGCTATTCCCACAAATCAATAATACTTGCATACCATACTACATGTACAGTATGTCACAAAAGTGAGTACACCCTTCACATTTCGACTATTAATTTAGTATATCTTTTTAAGGGACAACATTACAGAAATGAAAACTGAATATATTCTAGAGTAGTCATTGCATAATGTGTAGCAGTGTAGATTTACTGCACTGTCCAAATAACTGAACCAACAGTCACTATATCCAAAATGGGTGTCAACAAAAGTGCGTACACCTCACCGTCAGCATGCCAAATTGTGTCCATAGTGTCAATATTTAGTGTGACCCCCATTGTTGTCCAGCACTGCCTTGATTCTCCGAGGCATGGAATTCACCAGAGCTGCACAGTTTTTTGCTGGGATCCTCCACTCCTCCATGACAACATCACGGAGCTGGTGGATGTTGGACACCTGCTGCTCCTCCACCTTCCTCTTGAAGATGCCCCACCGTTGCTCAATGGGATTCAGGTCTGGAGACATACTTGGCCATACCATCACCTTCAGCTTCTTCAGGAAGGCAGTTGTCATCTTGGAGGTGTGTTTCGGGTCGTAATCATGTTGGAAAACAGCCGTGCGGCCCAGTTTCTGAAGGGAGGGCGTCATGTTCTGCTTCAGAATCTCACAGTACATGTTGGATCCATTATTCCATTAATGAAGCGCAGCTCCCCAGGACCAGAAGCACTCATGCAGCCCCAGACCATGATGCTGTCAGCACCATGTTTGACTGTAGGCAGTACACACTTGTTTTGATACTTCTCACCAGGGCGCCGCCACACATGCTGGACACTATCTGAGCCGAACAAATTTATCTTGGTCTCGTCAGACCACAGAACATGGTTCTAGTAGTTCATGTTCTTGGACTGATTGTCTTCAACAAACTGTTTTCGAGCTTTCTTGTGGGCTAGCTTCAGAAGAGGCTTCCATCTTGGCCGACGGCCATGCAGACCAACTTTGCGCAGAGCATGGCGTTGGTTCTGAGCACTGACAGGCTGTTATCCCACTGCTACAACCTTGTTACCAATGCTGCCAGCACTCCCGCGTCTGTTTTCTGAAGCCAACTTGTGCACCTGACGCAGAGCACGAGGACTCAACCTCTTTGGTCGACCCTGACGAGGCCTGTTCCGAGCAGAACTCATCTTGGAAAACCACTGGATAACCTTGGCCACCGTGCTGTAGCTTAGTTTCATGGTTTCACAGATCTCCTTGTAGCTTAGACCATCTTTGTGGGGAGCAACAATTCTCTTTTTCAGATCTTCAGAGAGTTCTTTCCCATGAGGTGCCATGTTGACCATCCAGTGACCAGAATGAGAGTATTGCATCCAAAGCACCACAATTTAACCCTTCAACATGTTACACAACCTCATATGGCCCAGTCGAACAGACAAAAGCATGAACGTGATGAACAAGTCGCGTTTCATTGCTTGGTTGACCATTATCAATTGGGGTGTGTACTCACTTTTGTTGCCATCCATTTTGAAAATAGCGACTGTTTGTTCAGGTATTTGGACAGTGCAGTAAATCTACACTGCTACACATATTGTACCATGACTACTCTAGAATATATAGAAGTTTCACTTCTGTAGCATTGTCCATGAAAAGATATAATAAATTAATTGTCAAAATGTGAGGGGTGTACTCACTTTTGTGAGATACTGTATTTTTATTCTTTATTTTGCTATAAATCTGTTCTCATATCAGCACTTCTACTTTTTGCAGGCTGCCAGACATGGAGTATTTTGCATTTTGAGTCAGACAGTCTTGATTGTGCATGCGATAATTTATTCACAAATGGTCATGGAATTGATTTGCTCACTGACTAATTTTCTAAAGAAAGACAACAGTCTTTATTCGGCCTATCTTCAACGGAAGAAAACAGACAAAAGAAGACCAAGAAAAGTCGATAGCTATCAATTTGCATTTTGTAAAGGTCGAACACAAACATGGCCAAGTTTGCATGTCTAATAATTCCTGGAATGCTCGTAAAATTAGTACTTTTATGAATTTCGGACATGGAGATATATTAAAACACTGTCCGACTATTGCATCTTTGCATTGACTGTAATCAGTCATGCGAAAAATTTGTTTCGTGTCCAGTGTGCAAGCAGCTTTACTGAGCATAGAACGCAAGCGTTATACGCACTGCCTGATGCCGAGGCAGTTTGTGGTTGGCTGAGAAAGATGTGGAGTCGTTAGTTTGCATCACTGATTTAGCTGCGTTGATTAAGCCAGATCGAGTTTACATTACACGTGCCAACTAGGGGTGCAACGGTACAGGTAGCTCACGGTACGGTCCGTACCTCGGTTTTTGAGCCACGGTTTCGGTACGGGTTTGGTACGGTTTCAATATGTGTTTTGTGCATAGAGACATTTCATTTCTCTCAAATGATTTTGATTTATTTATTTTGCTTCTCAGAACAAGTTCCAAACAATTCCAATGCAGAAAAACATAATACTTCAAGTAAACAGTTATTTACCAAGCACAACACTTCAATAAACTCAAATAGTACTGTAGACTTGCCTTTGTTTCCTTGCCTACTACTTTTACACCATAGCATAAAATATGTATATAAAAATTAAAACACACAAAAATGTGAACAAAAAACACTGTTAAAGTGCTTTTAGTACACACCAAGTAGAAGTATAAAAAGAGAGGTAAGCAATTTCAAATGACAAAAGTGCACTTTATCCATGACAAATTGGGGAAAACATAAATTCACAGAGATTCAGAACTACCTCATGCTTTGCCTATTTTAAATGAACATAAGAGGCTACATTCAAGATGTAAAGTGCAATATCAATTTGCCAACATTGGCATGAACTATTTATTCCTCTGATATTGTGAAATTCTTTTGTAAGAAGATAAGCCTGTCAACATTGTCTGCAGCAAGGCGAGAGCGGGTTGCACTTACAATGTCCCCTGCAGTGGAGAATATTCTCTCACTAGGAACTGAAGTTCCCGGGACACAGAGATGACGTTGCGCAACTTTTGCAACATGGGGGAACTTGCTCTCATTTGTCTTCCACCACATGAAAGGATCAGCATCAACATCAATGGAGTCTGCTGACCTGTATGAAGCAACTTCATCCTCAATTATCTTCGCAAGGGGCCTGACCACTTGTTCATGTTTTTTGAAAACATCACCAAAAAGTTCTGCCATGGCTGTTTTCTTCTTTGGAGGGGAGGAGGATGGCTCTTGTCCCTCTGTGGATGGCACTGCATCTGCTTGACTCTGCAAGAACAATTTCAAATGTATGAGGTATAGTGCACTGTGATAAAAGCCATACATGTCTCTGCTTCCATGAACTCAACTTAAATGATCAGTGGAGACAAGCTCTCCTGCTTTTACACTATCTCCAGCTTTTGACAGACACAAGTGTGGAATGTATATGATTATATGAATTGTCATTTTAAAAAAGTAATAATTAAATATGCAATCATAAAATCACCAAAAAAAATGATAATCAAATAATACCTGAGGTTCATTCTCCTGGATTTCTGTGGCCAGATCCCTGTAGAGTCTGACTAGGGAGTGTTCATCAAGGGAAGGCAGGGATTTAAACCTGGGATCCAGGGCTGTGGCTTTTTGGAGGGACTTCTGGAGATCAGAGTCTTTGTACCTTTTTTCAAGTCCCGTGTAATGGCTTCTTTGGCTTCTTTTATTGCTGTACTGTCTTCATCAGCTGGGGCCATGGATTTGAGGATCATTGATATGGTGGGGGTGGTCTCACTGCTCATCAGAGCTGTTACAGTTTTCAGTGGTTTTAGTACTTCAATCAGTTGTTCTGCCATTTTTTGTTCATCATCAGTCAATATTGCCATGTCCTTGTTTATGAGACTCCTCAGTGTTTTGTCCATTGTTAATGCAGAGTAGATGGCAGGCTGCTGTTCAACATATCGTGCCAACATGTCATGTGCTGTGTTCCACCGAGTGGTGACATCGTGGATTAACTTGTGCTTAGGCAGGTTAAACATCTCTTGTTTCACAGTCAGTGCATGATGGGCTGTTGTGCTTTAGTGGAAAAAGGTGACAACTTTCCGAACCTTCCCAAGGAGGCGTGACACCCCGTTGATTGACACTGCCTTCTTGGCTGCCAGGTTTACAGCGTGAGCAAAACAGCTGTAAACCTGAGGTCCCAGTCCGTCTGTTTCATTGACTGCATTGACAATATTTGCTGCGTTATCTGTGGTCACTGGTATGGTCGTATTTGGCCGCTCCAACTCCCAATCAGTCACTACATTTTGTAATTCCTGCGCCAAGTGTGCACTTGTATGGCCGTCATACAATGGGCATGTCTGCAGTACTGCGCTCTTTATTTGCCAATCCAACATATAGTGGACCGTCACAGTCAAATAACTTTCTGTTGCTCTCGAGGTCCAACTATCTGTAGTCAGTGCTAGGCTTTGTGTTTGAGCCAAATCTTTTTCAATGCCTTTGCGCGCTTTGTCATAGAGGTCGGGAATTATGACGTTGCTGAAATGTGTACGGCTGGGCACAACATAACGTGGATCGAGCGTTTTCACCAAGTGGCGAAATCCCTCATCTTCGACCACAGAAAAGGGTTGCAAATCTTTGGCTATAAACGCTCCCACTGCTCGGGTTATTTTCTTGTATTTATCCGAGGTGGCACGGTAGGTCTGTTGAAAAGCATTCTCAATGGGCAGTTGTTGTTTTGCTGCCGTTACCTTTCCGGGGCGCTCAACTGTCCTGTGTTCAGAAAGCGTAATATCAGGATGATTACGCTGGAGATGCTTGCCCATGTTGCTTGTGTTTCCGTTTGAGTATGGGACATGTCTCAAGCAGCGTTTACAGACTGTGAAGTTTCTGTTAATCGTTTTCACTCCTTCGTCGTTGTATTCAACAGCAAAACCAAAATGCTCCCACACCGACGATTTAAATGAACCTGGCGCTTTTTCGAACTGTTCTCTCTCAACCTCTCCCGTACCGCTGGCCATGCCTGCTTGTTTTCTTTCATTTCCTGCTTCTATGAGCCAGGCAACTGGCCAAAGTGTGATAGGTGGTCACTGTGAGTGGGCGAAGGCGATTGGACATTGACTTGCGGGGGCGGGCCTGCTGCCTTAAAGGCACACACGCTCACATGTATACGCCTGTGTAACAGTAAAGCCCAATGCAAAATTATTAAAACATGAATCCCGCGGGACATAAAAGCGTATTGTCCCGTGCAGGTCGTAATGAACGGTCGGTATTTTACCGAGTACCGTTGCATCCCTAGTGCCAAACGCCTTTGATCTGACATCAGGACAGACGATATAGATACTATAATTTATGTGCTGATTCAGATTATTACATTAAACAGTGGTTGCTGTAATTATTTACCTGTGAGGTTTCGATGACGTGCGCTCTGGGCGCCGGTCAGCCAAATTACCACTGCACAGAAAGTAAACCAGGTTGGAGCTGGCAAGCTTTCTGCGCAACTGCAGCAAGGACTTTTTCTACGAAACTGTCACTTCGTCTTGATGAATATGTGACACCTCCCCCTACGACGCCGCCACACCCATCTCGGCGCACGTTCGTCTACCAAAGGCTGCGCATGGTGTTGCACCTCACAAAATTACCACTGCGCGGGCAGCGCCAGACGAAATTACCACAGTGGGCTGGGTCAAGCTACGCCATGCTGTGCCACGAAATTAGAACCCATTGAGTTGATCTAGCTCAATTTTGGGTGTGGCCCATTTGGGGGCATCTGTCGGGAGTAACCCACTGCACAAAATTTTTAGCGGGTGCTATTTCTGAACCAGGAGGTTTCATGAACATTTTGCACCAGGTTTCATGCTGTTACCCAATTAGCTGATCAAGCTCAATTTTGGGGACCCCTATAATTCCGTCTGCCGGACCCCTCCCATTGATGAAGTTTTCTGGCACCCCTCATCCTAAGGTGTGGAGATGACCAGCATTAAACACAGGGATGTTTCAAGTTGTTACTTTCTAGATTGATCTAGCTGGGTTGGGTGTGTCACTTTTTTTTACCCCTCATTACTACACCCAACAGCTGGAGCCCGGCAGAAGTTCAGATCTTTCTATTGGGACCCATGCCTGACACTGTGATAGGGATTAGAATAGTAACCTTCCCAGCTAGGCTGACCCCTCTGGGCTCCTACTCTATGGCTTTTAAAGGGAATCAGAGATGAGACTTTGATTTCTTTATTCCATGTTTCACTCAAAACACGCCTATGATTAATTTGGAGATTAGACCTAAACCCTTTGCACTGAGTGACTTACTATGCTCCCAGATAACCTGCCGTTTAACTGGCAGAAATTTATTTGGACTCGCGCCACACCTTTCAGACTGAGCGCTTAGATTAGGGCCCAATGTGTCAAACTGCTGATTTCTAAACTTGTCCTCACTTCTGACCTTGTTTTATAAAAGGCTGGTAAGTATTGGTTGCAGCTTAACATATTTAAATGTGTGTTCCTTATTTTAGTCCTTATTCCTTCCCAGGAATTACGTGGATTAGAGGCTGAATTCCATGGTGCATTATCGACCTCCAAGCATGGCTTAAGTTGTTTTCAGCTTTTAGAGCTCTGTGTATGCGGATATATTTTCTCCTCTTCTGACAAAATTTCAAATGAAATGCGATGCAGTCAACATTCTTTGAGCTCTGCTTTGCGGCCCTCATTATTGATGGGAACTTTTTCTTGGTCTTGCATTCCAGGACTCAAAATTCTATTTATTAACTTCTGTCCAATACTTGGGAGAGTAAGAGGCTGTGATACTGGTGCATTTTCTGCTGTCTTGCATTGTACAGCCAATCTTATCATTCTGCACTTTCATATTCCGTAAATAAATGACTGATAGCATGTTATTTTCAGCAGGAATATGATTTTCTGAGTTTTGAGGAAGGCATGGTTAGACTTTCAACAAAGAAAGCCATGGGCCTTTTGAAAGACCAAATCAGTACACAGAAACAGGGAGTTCAACTTAGATAAAAGCTGATAGCTCACTGTGGAGGATAAAAGGCAAAACCATATTATTAAATTGTTAGCCTCATAGCATAATTGCCTTAGACATATTTTCATGGAATTGAGATATCGGCTGCCTGTTCTTTTATGTTGATTAAAAATGTGTTTTTTTCTCAAAACAGAAAAAAATCCATTCTCTTAAATAATACATTTTTAAAAAACTTAAAAAATTAGACTGTGTTGCAAATAGCTTTGAAGCTAACAAAATACTGACAGCAAATTGGGTTATATACACTGCCTTGGTGGTATGATCTAATGTTTCTTCATCCTTTACGCTCATTTTCGTGAAAAAACGATGAGGGTACCTAACCCCCTGGGGGTAGGGTAGGCAGTCGGGGGGGGGGGGGGGGGGGGTTTTCCATCAGCATGAATTTTTGCCTGTTTTTGATGCAAAATATGCTTTCAAATTAGTTGCAAATAGTATGCTATTATTATTTTTCATGCTCAATGAACTTTGTAGACCACACTTATTGTCATCCTTATTGATGTAGCTTGTCCTTATATTAGTACATTTTGGAATTGCAATGACCAGCAGTGACCAGTAACCTGGAAGTGATCACCTAAAAATATTAGAAGTGCATGACCAACATACTTTTACATGTGTGTTTGACTGGTTACTGTATTGTATAATATTTTTATACTCTGTTATAGGCCTACTATCATACAAGTTCATAGAATTGTTCATAAAGTTGTTCTCATAATTCATAGATAAACCTTTTATGCAAGTGTGTAACATTTTGACGATATTTGTACATCTGTTCGGTTAACTTGAATCATCATTTTGCAAGGTAGGTTGATTTTTATCGTTCATATTCTTTATACATGAAAATAAAATTACTTGCATTATGGGTGTAGCGTTTTGGGTCTGTTGGATGGATAAATGTGGGATTATGTAGGTGAATATGAAAAGTTTGTTGTGTAAGTGGTATGTGGGTGTGGGGTGGGTGTGAGCGTGGGTGTGGGTGGGATGTGTACATTTGGGTGGGAGTATATGTTATACAATTGTAGTATCAGTAGTTCTAGAGGTTACAGAAAGACCTTGTCCACACGTAGCCGGGTATCTACTAAATCGAAGATATTCTCCTATGTTTTGACCTGTCATCCACATGACAACGCATCGAAAAACGAATGTTTAAAAAAACTCCGGGCAAAGTGAAGATTTTTGAAAACTCCATTTATGCATTTGCGTGTAGACAGAGATAACCGGAGTTTTGGGTTTTCGAACGTCACAACCTGCGCCAAAATGAAAACAAATCTGCTCTGACGTCAAACGTGCGACCTTTGTTTACTGCAGAAGCCAGAGCAGAAGCATGGACAAAGAGTAATGGATCGGAGTAGTGCCTTGAAAGCTGTGATAGCGTTAATTATTGTGCAGGCGCGTTATACATGTTTAATTTTAGAAGCCCAACTACTGCTCCAACAGCACAGGCGACGGACAACATTGCAGTCGGTGTGACGCCAACAGAGGGCTATTCTGATGTGACTGGGTAGGATTTGGGGAAATAATGCCATCTACAGATTTGGAGGCTTATTGAAAACGCAGATATTCGGTTATGTGTGGAAGGAATTTTTTCGGAGACTGGGTCGTGTGGATACATTTTTTTTAATAAACGGAGGGGGGGGAGAATTTAAATCGTTTTTAAAAATACCCTGGTACGTGTGTACATGGCCTTATTTTCAGCTAAAACTAAAAAAAATTGAAAAACATGGATTTTTGTCATTTTAATGCTTTTTCCCAACACGATGTTAGTAATGACGTCACTATGACGTCATAATGTTAAAATGTGTTTTATTTGTAGTTGAAGAGAGGACATCTGTTGCTGTACACTGATAACAAACAAGATGATGTTTATCGCTTAATTTCTAAATAACCGGGGGGGGGACACGACCCATTCAGGGTTGTGGTAGAAAAACCCTTGGCTGGACGAGGGATAATTTGGTCCTGCACTCCAGTGTATTGGATGTGAAATAAAACCATAGATAGGACGTTTAAGTGTTGACATCCATTTTGGGTCATTTGTGTAGAATGACCAGTCTTTTTAAGCATAGCCCTCCATTTTTGGGGAGCAAAAGCAATCAAAACATATTAAATAACTATTTTTCTTGGTTTCAACTATACCATACTATAGTATACTATATACTTGGTATATTCCAAGCCAAAACAGCAATATTTGTGCATACTTAGGACCTTTGTCATTGCAATTATCACAATTAGAGAGGGAGCCTTATAAGAGATAGCAGTTAATTAAAAAAAAAAACAAAAAAAACGCTATAGCTGTATACTTACTTAGCCTACTGTGGTCTCCTGTCACTGAACAGTCACTATATTCATTGAATGGTAAATGGATTTCTAAAGTACTCCAATCTTCAAAAAGTTTGTAACTCTTTTAAAATAAATAGGTTCACAGACTACATGAAGGAAAACACTACTTTAGACTTGCTCGTTGCACTTGTTAACTACAAGGTTGAATCCCAATTCAACCCTTAGCCCTACCCCTTTGTTTTGTGCGTTCACATGTGGGGTTATTATGTCCACATTAGGGATGTCACAAGATCCGATACTTGCGACACCTTTCGATTCTTCAATGAAAATACCCTGAGGATGCCTATTATTTTGAGGCACCGTAAGCACCGAGGCATTGAAAGTTTCAGTGCTGTGACAATTTTGGAACTATTGGGGGCAGTATACGCTTCAGAGTGTTCCAATTGATACTTGCGTTCAGAAGGAGGTCACGAAGGAGGTCATGTTGGTCACTGCGAATTGTAGCAAGTAGTCACGTGACCATAGGTGCTTACAGGCCAGGGCTTTGTCTGTTTTTTTCGCCAATGAAAGTTCCTAACTCCAAAGAAATGATCCAGGAATTATTACGTGGCAACAATAAGTGCCTTCGAATTCTTTAAATATTGAGGAGAGGAGTCTCAGTGCTTCCTAATTTACCTCCTTTAGCATAGAGTACACAAAGCATCCTTTTTAAAAAGAAAGGAGATCACGCCATTCCACAATTCTGCGCAGCAGCAGTGGCGACCATTCATCCGGCTAATTGCGTAGAGAAACGTATGTGATGTGCAGGAGACTCTATCACGTTGCCTGCTTTAAGTGCATTCAGATTTTCCAATTGCCGCAGCCGTCTTCTTAAGCGGTGCAAATTCGCTTTTACACCTTTCCTTTATCTTCAGACATTTTCCACATAGGTTAAAGAAAAGTGGCCTGGAATTAGTGTTTAGGATGTAATCTTTTGACAATTCGGACACAGCCCAGGATAGCTTGTGGGCATAACGTCAGCAGACTCCATACAATTAAAGGAGAGGTGGTGATGTTCACTGGCAGGCACATGTTTATTTAGATTAAATTGTGAATTGCAGCTTTTTATGGCTATGCAATTGAACAGTTTTAAATTGTGACTGCAGTTGGGATTAATCATGCAGCACAAGTTCTAAGCCAGAAATGTTGGAAATGAAGATGTTAAATGCTTAATACTGTGAGTTTCCCGAGTTGTGCTTATTCACTTCACAGATAGGTCAGCCTACATGTATCAGATACGGTTGCAAATAGATGTTGTATATTATCTTCTTGCATATGTACACCAAAGTGACACGTTTCTTTGAAAAAAAAGAAAAAACTTGAACTGGTGAAGACGGTTAAAATAGCCATTAGAAATGAAACCGCTGGAAGGTATAAATCTTAAGTTCTCTTAATCAGTGGTTCCCAAACCAGTCCTCAAGGACCTCCTGTCCTGCAGGTTTTTGTTGCAGTTTTACTTTTGCACACCTTATCCATTTAAGGCCCAGTGCACCTTCATGCACACCCTGTTCAGGTAGATTTTTTTTTAACCAATCAGCATGAAGCCCTTAAATGGATCGGGTGTGAAAGAGTAGAGCTGGAGCAAAAACCAGCAGGGTGCGAAATTTTTATTCCCACTGGAGTTCCCCCAACGGAAACTCGTTTGCGTATAACCAATCAGCAATCTTGTACCAACCACTGAAGGAGAATCTTGAGACATTTTTTTGTCTTTACGAGCCTTGCACCGACGCACGGTCTCAGAACCACTGACTGCGCAGTTCATACTCAAAATACTTCACTTACATCGAAGATGCCTGCCTTGCTCTCAGCAAAACTGTTGGCCAAATCATTCGTCTAGCCTGCCATTTAGATAAATGCATTCTGAATGTATTTTTTCAAATATCTGAAGCTGGTAAAATGAGCTGGTTACAATGATTGTGGTCTTGCACTCGCCGCTTTTTTATCCTGCACTGATCATATCAATAATAAATTAGTTAGTGAAACCGAACAAAATCCCATGAATACAAAGTAGAAATCACCGAGATTGCGTTATTCTATTCAAGTAAATATGAATGCCCTGTAGGCCTACAGATTATTTTAATCTAGCCTCGCTACTGAACATTATAAACATACCGGCAGGTTTGGCAAGTGCTGTTAACGAATCATATTCGCACTTTGCTGTCGGGTGTTAATATTAGGTTTTCGCGATTAAGATGCTTTCTTTCTGCATCATCGTAAGTAGGGGGCCATAGCTATACTCAGGCAGAGGGGTGTGATACAGGCTAATGATTGTATACTTAGAAAGAGGTTTTGAATAAATCTTTGTGTCCTTGAAAATGCAGTGGCCGTTTCCAAACCTGCCAATCATTTTTAATGTTTCTAGCTAGGATTGATAATTATCTGTTCAGAGCATTCATATTTTCTGGTATAAGCTGACGCAATCTCGCTTATTTATACATTATTAGTGCAAGGCCAGGGAAAAGAAAAATATATGTAACTGTCTCGAGACACTCCTTCAGAGGTCCGGCACAAGTTTGCTGATTTGCTGTACGCAAATGAGTTTCTGTTGGGGTCCGGAACTCAAGTGCGAATAAAAATTTCGCCAGCAGGGCAGGTGGTCCTTGAGCACTGGGTTGGGATCCACTGTCTTAAGTGATTGTACTGTATGTCTGTTCATAGAAATAACATTTAAGATGTTCAAAAAACAATGTTGATGTTTAAGTAAACAAGATCTTTGAATGGTAGGGGTGTCTGGCCCTTCAAACAGAGATTTTTCAGGGGCACATTACGAACAGAGGGGTAAGAGAAATCTCCCAGAATACCTTGCAAATCATTGGAAAGTTGGCGACAAACGTTACAGAGGTACTGAGAGAAATGAATAAATGTATTATCTTTGTTAAATAAATTATGAAAACAATTGGATTACCTTAGTTCAAGCCCGAAGACGAACCAGAAAAAATGGTGAATAACGTTGAAGTAGACTTGCGAGGAAACTTATTTCTTCAGAGATTCATCACCCAAGATTTCAACAGACAAGACACCAAAACAATCTACAATTATATGCTCACAGAGAGTTCAGATGCAAAAACAGATAAATACATCCAACGCCGTATCAAACTTATTCTCATTCAAGAATTCCAGGCCACTGGCCAGAAAATAGTGTGGAATGTACAACATTATTATCAGAAGTAGGATATGGCTTTATCTGTGTTTTCATCTGAACTCCTCATACATCTGACATCTGTTTCAGATCAAGATGCATTTACTTGAGTATTTCTTTTCAAACTTCTGCTTTGGCTTCGGATGCTTTCCTTTTCCAAATCACAGCTTGTTTCTGGTGCTAAATTAAACTTACAAAACCCAAAACCATTGAAGTTGGCACATTATGTAAATCGTAGATAAAAACAGAATACAATGATTTGCAAATCCTTTTCAACTTATATTCAATTGAATACACTGCAAAGACAAGATGTTTAATGTTCAAACTGAGAAACATTATTTTACTTTTTTTTGCAAATAATCATTAACTTAGAATTTAAAGGCAGCAACACATTGCAAAAAAGTTGGCACAGGGGCCTTTTTACCACTGTGTTACATTGCCTTTCCTTTTAACGACACTCAGTAAACCGTTGGGAACTGAGGAGACCAATTTTCGAAGCTTTTCAGGTGGAACTCTTTCCCATTCTTGCTTGATGTACAGCTTAAGTTGTTCAACAGTCCGGGGTCTCCGTTGTCGTATTTCACGCTTCATAATGCACCACAGACTTTCAATGGGAGACAAGTCTGGACTACAGGCAGGCCAGTCTAGTACCCACACTCTTTTACTACGGAGCCATGCAGTTGTAACACGTGCAGAATGTGGCTTGGCATTGTCTTGCTGAAATAAGCAGGGGCGTCCATGAAAAAGACGTTGCTTGAATGGCAACATATGTTGCTCCAAAACCTGTATGTACCTTTCAGCATTAATGGTGCCGTCACTTATGTGTAAGTTGCCCATGCCTTGGGCACTAATACACCCCCATACAAATACAGATGTTGGCTTTTGAACTTATCGCCTATAACAGTACGGATGGTTCTTTTCCTCTTTGGTCCGGAGGACACGACGTCCTCAGTTTCCAAAAATAATTTGAAATGTGGACTCGTCCGACCACAGAACACTTTTCCACTTTGCATCAGTCCATCTTAGATGAGCTTGGGCCCAGCAAAGCCGGCGGCGTTTCTGGGTGCTGTTGATAAATGGCTTTCGCTTTGCATTGTAGAGTTTTAACTTGCACTTGCAGATGTAGCGACGCACTGTAGTTACTGACAGTGGTTTTCTGAAGTGTTCCTGAACCCATGTGGTGATGTCCTTTACACACTGATGTCGATTTTTGATGCAGTACCGAAGGTCACGGGCATTCAATGTTGGTTTTCGGCCTTGTCGCTTGCGTGCAGTGATTTCTCCAGATTCTCTGAACCTTTTGATGATATTACGGACCGTAGATGATGAAATCCCTAAATTTATTACAATAGCTCATTGAGGAATGTTGTTTTTAAACTGTTCGACAGTCAGCTCACGCATTTGTTCACTAAGTGGTGACTCTCGCCCCGTCCTTGTTTGTGAATGACTGAGTATTTCATGGAAGCTGCTTTTATACCCAATCATGGCACCCACCTGATCCCAATGAGCCCATTCACCTGTGGGATGTTCCAAATAAGTGTTTGATGAGCATTCCTCAACTCTCTGTCTTTTTTGCCACTTATGCCAGCTTTTTTGAATTATGTTGCAGGCATCAAATTCCTAATAGCTAATATTTGCATAAAATTACAAAGTTTACCTGTTCGAACATTAATTAACCTATCTTTGCAGTGTATGCAATTGAATATAGGTTGAAAAGGATTTGCAAATCATTGTATTCTGCCTTTACGATTTACACAACATGCCAACTTCACTGGTTTTGGGTTTGTATTTTTGCCTTGTGCTCAGTGGCATCGCCTGGCCTGGGCAGCCCCAGATAATTTAACTTTAAAAGAAATAATGATAATGAAAGGAACGGGCTTAGACTCCAAATGTAGTTCAGCATCGGCAGGGCGTTTATTAGGATTAATACAGCTCATGGTCAAAAACAGATACAGATCGATAGCCAGGCAAACAGGGTAATGCAGAATAGTCAGAATCAGAGTCAGGGGACAAGCAGAAATATTCGGTAACCAGAAAATCAATCCGCACAAAGACAGTCACAATAGGGGTTGAGCTAAGGGAATGGAAGGGGAAGGAAAAGGGAATTGGATAGGATAAGGGAATAACACAGGAGAATCTAAACAGATGGGTACAAAATGGGAATTAGGGTGGACGAAGTACTAAGCAATCAACCAGCAATCAAACAACGTATTACAAACAATCAATAACGAGATTTACGGGAGAATTCACAGAAAACGAGCAATCAACAATCGAAACCAAGAAAGCGCAGAAACGAGACTTAACCAAAGCAAGCTATGGGAAGAAACGAGTCGACAGGGAGCTGTGGTTAAAATGCGTCTTTTAAACACAAACTAATCAGTGTAATCCCAGCTAGAATGCAGGACAGCTGTAGAGGGAGGCGGAACTAGAAAAGCAAGGATGGTGAAAGGAAAGTGAGGGGAAACAGGAGGAGTTCTAACTCTGATCTTACTAATCACCCGTGCCTCGCTGACTATTCTTCGGTGCGGATAGCCAATGAGAACAGCTAGAGAGAAGGAAGTGGAATTACCTCACGGAAGTATAGGGAAGAGAGTGTGAAGTTTGACAAGACGCCACAAGACAGAAACGAAAGGAAAACGTTCAAGACTAAAGACAGTGCAATCGTAACAGAAACATACATACTCTAAACAAATAAATAGCAATAAAACCTACTAAAACATACTAAAAACAAACATACAAATCAGCGATTCTTAACAGAACCCCCCCCCTCTATGACCGCCACCTGGCGGTCTAAGCTGAGGCTTAAGTCTTTTTATGAAAGTCTTTGATGAGGTCTTTATCCAGAATGTGACGCGCTGGGACCCATTAGCGTTCCTCCGGGCCGTATCCTTCCCAGTCCACTAAGTATTGCAGGCCCCTTCTTCGACGACGAACGTCCAGCAGCTTGCTCACAGTATAGGTTTCTCCTCCATCGATGAGCCTAGGGGGAGGAGGATTGGTCAGGGCAGGGGTGTGGCGGGAAACTAGTGCAGGCTTAATGCATGAAAGACTGGGTGGATACGGCTCATAGAGGCTGGTAGCTTAAGTTTGATTGAAACGGGGTTCATGATCTTCTCTATTACAAAAGGACCAATGAAACGGGTTGCTAACTTGCGACTTTCAGTTCTTAAAGAAATGTACTTTGACGAAAGCCAAACTTTTTGTCCTACTTTGTTCTGCGGTGGCATTGAGCGTCGACGGTTAGCCTAACGACTCATCTCCTCAGCAGTTTTTAGGAGAGTGGAACGAGTCTCCTCCCACGTCCTTCAGCACCTCCGGAGAAACTCCTGGATGTTGGGAACGTTGACTTCAATCTCCTGGGAGGGAAACAGAGGAGGTTGGTACCCGAGACAAGCTTGAAAGGGGGACACACCTGAGGCAGCCGTTGGAAGGCTGTTGATAGAATATTCAACCCAGGGCAGTTGTTCGCTCCAGTACCCCTGATCTCGGGAAGTGAGGCACCGAAGGACGCTCTCCATCTGTTGGTTGGCTCTCTCTGTCTGTCCGTTACTCTGAGGGTAGAAACCAGAGGTAAGGTTTATTTTTATTCCCAGGGGTTAGCAAAAGGCTCGCCAGACTTGTGAGATGAACTGAGGGCCACGATCGGAGACAATGTCTGAGGGAATGCCGTGTATTCGAATAACATGTTGGATGAGTAGGTCTGCCGTCTCTCTGGCAGAGGGAAGCTTGGCCAGCAGAACGAGATGTACTGCCTTCGAGAAGCGGTCAACAATAGTCAGGATGAGGGTGTTACCTCTGGAGGGCGGAAGGCCGGTCACAAAATCCACTGCGATATTAGCCCAGGGTCTGGAAGGGACCGGAAGTGGTTGCCGGAGACCAGCTGGAGCAGTGTGGGTGGCTTTATTCTGGGCTTAGACCGGACAGGCCGTCGTGAGGTTCTTGACATCCTTTCGGACCGTTGGCCACCAGTACCTCCGAGTTAGCATGGGTAAGGTCCAGTTGGCTCCAGGATGGCAGGCGAGACGAGAAGAATGAGCCCACTGGAGAACTTCGGCCCGGAGGTTGTCTGGAACAAATAGACAGTTCTTTGGACAGTTAGTAGGTGGCCCCCCAGAAGGTTGTGACCTTCTAACCCGATTCTCCAGTTCCCAAACTAATGACCCCACCACAACTCGACCAGGCAGGATGGTCTGTGGCTCCTTGGGAGGAGCACCTGGTGTGAATTAACGTGACAGGGCATCAGGTGTCTTATTAAGGGAGCCTGGGTGATAAGCTAAGGTGAAATTAAATCTGTCGAAGAATAGTGACCAACGAGATTGGCGAGAATTAAGTCTCTTAGCTGTGCGGAGGTACTCCAAATTCTAATGGTCAGTCCAGACCTGGAATGGAACCTTAGCCCCTTCAAGCCAGTGATGCCATTCCTCCAATGCCAATTTTAACCGCCAGTAACTCCCGATTTCCGATATCATAGTTGCTCTCAGCTGGGCTTAATCTGCGGGAGAAGAAGGCACAAGGGTGTATCTTATTATCTTTGCCGTTGCGTTGTGACAGAACTGCCCCCACGCCGGTGTTGGAGGCGTCCACCTCGACGATGAACTGCTTTTCAGAGTCTGGCTGTTGGAGAACAGGAGCAGAGGTGAATTTTTGCTTTAGTTCCTGAAAAGCCCTCTCCACCGATGGGGTCCGCAGAAAAGGAATCTTGGGGAAAGTCAGAGCAGTTAGTGGGGCAGCAACGGTACTATAATTACGAATGAAACGGCGGTAAAAATTGGCAAACCCTAAGAAACATTGTAGTTCTTTGCGTGTTGTGGGGGTAGCACAATCACTGACCACCTTCACCTTTCCTTGATCCATAAGAATGCCTCCTGGAGTGACCACAAATCCGAGGAATGGGACTGTGCCCAAGTGGAACTCACACTTCTCAGCCTTGGCGTAGAGTTGGTTCTCCAGGAGGCCTTGCAGAACGGCACGAACATGGTGAAGGTGTTCTTCCTTGGAACGAGAGAATATTAATACATCGTCTAGGTACACAAACACAAACTGATTAATCATGTCATGCAAAATGTCATTAACGAGATTCTGGAAGACAGCGGAAGCGTTAGCCAGGCCAAATGGCATAACCAGGTATTCGTAATACCTCCTAGCAGCGTTCAAAGCTGTCTTCCATTCATCCCCTTCCTTAATCCTGACGAGGTGGTAGGCGTTGCGTAGGTCGAGCTTAGTAAAAATAGTGGCTCCCTGCAACAACTCAAAGGCCGAGTTCATTAAAGGAAGGGGGTATCAGTTCTTTATGGTGATGTTGTTTAGGCCTCTGTAGTCAATACATGGCCTGAGGGATCCGTCCTTCTTGCCAACTAAGAAGAAGCCGGCGCCAGCGGGAGAGGACGAGGGACGGATGATTCCAGCCGCTAGGGACTCCTCCACGTACTTCTCCATAGCCTCCTACTCAGGGCGAGACAGGGAATAGAGACCCCCTATAGGAGGCGCCATGCCCGGTTGAAGATCGATGGGGCAGTCATACGGTCTGTGAGGGGGCAGAGACAAGGCACGTGACTTGGAGAAGACTTCGGCCAGATCGTAGTACTCACTGGGTACCTTTGTCAGATCCGGGGCGTATGGAGGTTCACTGGATTCTCCCTCGGCCTGCTTTAAAGGCGCCTTGCGGAGGCAGGAACGCAGGCAGTGAGTACTCCACTCCGCCACCTGCCCGGTCCTCCAGTTGATGGTGAGGTTGCTCCTGGTGGTTGCTGGAGACAATGAGTGTGAGTGGGGGCGTTACCTGGGTCTCTTGAGCTAGCGGTTGCCCACAAAGGCCAAGTGCTTGGAACAGCGTAGGTAGCTTCTGGGGCTGGAGCTGGAGCTGGTTGCACAGGTTGGCGTTGATCAGGTTGATGTCAGAGCCTGAATCAAACAACGCATCAGTAATCACAGATCGCTTGCCAACAAGTAGCATAACAGGAACCAGCTTACGTGGATCATTGTTATGCTGAGTCAGCTTTCCGACCCTCCCACTCACTCCTTCCTTCTTCAGTAGGGGGCAGCACTGGATACGATGGCCCCCTTGACCACAGTACAGGCATGCCCCCGTACACAGTCTCCTAGCCCGCTCCTGTGGCGATAACCGGCAACAGTCGACCTGCATGGGTTCCCCCGACTCCCGGGGCTCGCCAGTCTCCTGGATAGGAGAGTCGCCCCGAGGAGATCGAAAATTACCATGCTGGCCTGGCCGTTGGGGCTCTGAATGGCTCCGACGCTCCCTCTTACGCTGTTGGATCTGGGAATCGATCTGGATGGCCACTCTTATGAGCCCCTGCAGGTCAGGTGGAAGTTCGCGGGACGCCAACTCATCCTTTATATTCTCTGCCAACCCCCCATACAACACATCAAACTGGGCATCTTCGTTCCAGTGAGTAGAGGCGGCCAAAGAACGGAATTGGATGGCGTAATCAAAGACACTGCAGCCGGTTTGCCGTAGACTCAGTAGTGCACCTCCTGCCTCTCGCCCCTGGTAGGACCGGTCAAACACCTCCCTCATCTCTGCCATGAATTCTTCAATGGTGCGGGTGCAGGGGTGGCCAGCGTCCCACATGGAGGTTCCCCAATCCCTTGCTCTGCCGGTCAGGAGTGTGATGATGTAGGCCACTCTGGAGCATGAGGTAGAGAAGGTTAGGGGCTGTAGCTCGAATATAATTGAGCACTGGGACAGGAATGCCTTGCAGGTGGTGGGGTCTCCGTCATACTCCCGAGGAGGAGTAAGACGTGGCTCCCGAATGGGAGCTGCCTCTGCCGGCGCGATGAGCGGTTCTCATCTCCTGCAGATCGCGATGCTGTTGCTGAATGACGACCTCTTGTTGTTGGGCGAGGCGTTGCAGTTCAGTAGTAACCGCTGGAGTCTGTACTGGTCGACTCGTACTGAAAGGAACGGGCTTAGACTCCAAATGCAGTTTAGCATCGGCAGGGCGTTTATTAGGATTAATACAGCTCATGGTCAAAAGGAGAAACAGATTGATAGCCAGGCAAACAGGGTAATGCAGAATAGTCAGAATCAGAGTCAGGGGACAAGCAGAAATATTCGGTTACCGCACAAAGACAGTAACAATAGGGGTTGAGCTTAGGAAATGGAAGGGGAAGGAAAAGGGAATTGGATGGGATAAGGGAATAACACAGGAGAATCTAAACAGATGGGTACAAAATGGGAATTAGGGAGAACGAAGTAATAAGCAATCAGCCAGCAATCAAACAACGTAATACAAACAATCAATAACGAGACTTTCGGGAGATTTAACAAGAAACGAGCAATCAACAATCAAAACCAAGAAGGAGCAGAAACGAGACTTAACCAAAGCGAGCTATGGGAAGAAACGAGTCGACAGGGAGCTGCGGTAAAAAAAGCGTCTTTTAAACACAAACCAATCAGTGTAATCCCAGCTAGAATGCAGGACAGCTGTAGAGGGAGGCGGAACTAGAAAAGAAAGGACGGTGATAAGAAAGCGAGGGGAAACAGGTGGAATTCTAACTCTGATCTAACTAATCACCCGTGCCTCGCTGACTATTCTTCGGTGCGAATAGCCAATGAGAACAGCTAGAGAGAAGGAAGTGGAATTACCTCACGGAAGTATAGGGAAGAGAGTGTGAAGTTTGACAAGACGCCACAAGACAGAAACGAAAGGAAAACGTTCAAGACTAAAGACAGCGCAATCGTAACAGAAACATACATACTCTAAACAAATAAATAGCAATAAAACCTACTAAAACATACTAAAAACAAACATACAAATCAGCGATTCTTAACAGATATCTGTACATTAACAAGCCACGAAAGAAGTTGTAGTTTTCCATTTTCAGTGAATGCAACACAGGATGACGTCTCAACGTCAAGACCAATCAGAAAGGGGTTGCATGCTGATCTAAACCGTTGGCGCGCACGATTCAGCGAGACGTTTAAGAAAGAAAATAACGACATTGATACCGTTACGAAAACATGGATATAAGGCGGTTTTTCAGAAAGAAGGAGCCTGACTCAACTGAGGCTCACATCTCCGGGGAGCAGTCACCAGAAACAGAATTTAAATTATTAATTTACCTGTTTGTGAAACCTGTAGTGTTCGGGGGGTGTGCCGGCGGGGGACAGATGCTCTTCGACGGGCTGAAAATCCCCAAAGGCTCGGTATGACTGGCAACTTTTCCCACACATAACTTATGTAAGAAAAATATCACTGAATTTATCAAAGGTACCGCACACAACTACATAACTGCTGTTATGTCCTTCTAACGTGTCTGTGTGGGCCCTTTTCTTTTGCATTGTGAAAGCTAAGCTTTTTTAAGACCTACTCGGCCATTGTATTTGATTTTCTGGACTCCTATAGAGCAGCTAAACCATGAACTAAACACGATTGCCCATACAGAAAGCTTTGTCTCTCGCTGCATCGCTTCCTTGTATTGTTTCATTGGGCTGTACTGTACACACATTCGCGAAGACTTCCAAAGGGCTGACAAGCGCTGCCGAGCCCCACTCCCTCATTTTGCTGGTGTTCTGTGGTGCGGGAGTTGAGAGTCAACTGCAGTAAACAGCACTTTATGAAACAAGAGATCATTACTTAGTGTTGGTGCAATAACGTTACTTATGCAATTCATGCACGTATACGGTTATTCTTGTAAATATTTGTCAATATAGTTATTGATTAGACAACTCATATAATGTTGCAACATTTTTCATCAAACTTTTTCATCAAGTTTGCATATTTTATGTATTTACTTTATACACAAAATAACGTTAATTGCGTATATTTAATCTTAAACTGACTCGTGATGTGCATTTTTTGGGGGAAATATGGCTCCTGATATAGTCTGCAGGCATCTAGTCTTGGGTTTGCTGTCCTTAAATTGAAGATGCTATTGCTAAAAGGGGGTCAAGTGCCATCAGTGACATTTTGAGAAAATAGCAAAAACACTTTTTTAAAAATCCCCCCGGCATATAATGCGGGGGGATATAGCGATAGCCATGTCTGTCTGTTTGTCCGTCCGTAATCATTTCGTTTCTGGGGCAGAACTCAAAAACTGTTTAATATTTCTTCACCAAATTTGATGTGTAGATCTGATATATCATGTAAATGTGCCCTTTGGTATTTAGGAATTTCTAAAATTTTCATTTTTTGTGTTCCCAAGGCAACAAGTTGGACTTAGTCTCAGGGGAGGGTATGGTTCGTTTCTGGAGTGTAACTCAATAACCTTTTAATATTTCTTCACCAAATTTGGTGTGTAGATTTGATATACAATGTAGATGTGCCTTTTGGTATTTAGAATTTAAGAAATTCTTTTTTTTTTTTGGTTTTTTTCTCATGGCAGAAAGTTGAAGCGAGTGTGACTGGTTCCAGAGCAATACATGATAATTATACATGTCTATCTATGAAATTGGCATGTTGATTTAATGTACCCTGTAGATGCGCCTTTTCCTATTTAGGAATTGCTGAGATTTTGATTTGTGTGTTTCTATAGCCACAAATTACACTCAGTTTCTGGTTAGAGTGTTGCTAATTTTTGAGGCATAACTCAGTAACAAAACTTTCAACATACCTGTGAATTAAAAAGGGTGTCTTTTGCTATTTGGGATTTTCTGCTTCATGAAAACAAATGGAACAGGCTCAGAAAGATGTGGAAAGTTACATTCCCATGGTAGAACTTGAAAGTATTTCCATGAAACTTTGAGATGTTGTTTATTAGTACAAGGTACCTGAGGCCTCCCTGATTTTGCGGGGACGGGGGGATATGCCATCTTCTGATGGCTCTTGTTAACCTATGTGGGTACACTGCTCAATGCATGGTCAGTAGTCCCCTACCGGAAATGGAGGGGACTGTAGGATTGCACTCCGTCCGTCCGTCAGTCAGTCCGTCCATCCGCATTCGTGTCTGCTCCATAACTTCAATACCGTATGACCTAGATACATCAAAGTTGGTGTGTGGATGCATCTTGGGGAGAGGGTGTGTCATGTACCCTATTCAGGTCGCTTTGACCTACTTTTTAGGAAATATAATATGCATACACTGGTAGGGGACTAGTATTGCGCAGCAATACGAAATTCGCCGATAGGCGGTGCACTTGCTTTCATGGTCATGCTTGCTAGCTCATTGAGACTTACAGGGAAGATGCAGAGAGACATCTAGTGTTAAAAAATGGCACTCTTTCAAATTTCATCAAAATGGCCTTTGACTACCTTTAAGTACTAGTATCCTCAATTGCTCGAATGGCATTATCTGCAACATGATGGTCTTCAAACATGTCAAACTCATCCGCATAAGTATCGACAACATCCTGGCCATTGCCATGTTTGCTGAAACAGGAAATTGTTGTTGTGTAACATACAGAAAAACTGGGCACCTTTAATACCAAAATTTTCAATGACTATATGAAGAGTCTGTATTATTTTTCGAGGAAAAGGACCCTTAAGGAAATGAAACCTTTAAATAAAAAATATCTTGGGCTGCATGTTGTCAATTGCTGCAGTCCCAATGTCATCGTCAATTCCAGCAGGCCTATTTGGCGTTGTGGTGTCATCATCCACTTCATTGTGGTCCTCTTCTAGGTCGGCCGTAATAATGGCCAATATAGCCATTATTTCTTCGCCAAGGTCTTCAACTTCTGCCTGTCCCCTTGTGTAGGTCAAGTTTCTCTCTCTTGCCATCTTTCTAGCCTTAATTTTCATGCACCTCCATAACTCCAGTAAATCCTTATCGGAAGATTTAGGCTGCTCAGGGAAATTGGCTACCATTCTTTTGGCAATGTCCTCCCTTGATTTCTGTTTTTTTCTCTGTGCGGAAGAATCCCACCTCTTGTGTTCTACAAACTTTTTGTGGATCTTCACGGCCTCAATGAGACCCATTCTTTGAAGTAAAATTCTCGCCACATTTTTTTGTGGACATCTCTGTGCGAAATGCGTGTCCACAACGCAACAACCCTTTCATATGGGGTTATTAACCAGTTACGACAATTGGAAATGCCCATTATGCAATGGGAGGTTGTCATAATTTGACCGCACCTGTTTAGTCTGAGGGCTACGCGCAAGGTTATCCACGTGCAGCTAAACATGCGATGATCCCATCTCGTGAAATGGTGTTTAAACGTTCGTTCAGCTGTCCACGTACCACTGCATTTTAACTACGTTTAAAATTTAAACGCATGTTAGTCATTGGCACGTTAAAATGCTTCTGTGAAATCATTGCTAACTGTATAAATTCACTTCACGTCAGTGTATGTCCATTTAGATATCAGAACTCAAAATTACTGATAATATTATGGTAAAGATGAAAGTATCAAGATCTACTATTTCCCGATGGCTGTGCGAAAATGTGTCAAGAAATTCAAGGATTGGACACCAATGGACTAAGAACAAGTCCTTTGTGCTGATAAATCAAATTTCAAAATTTTCTCACCCAAATACAGAACCTAAGTGTGTTGAGATTTACAAAATGAACCAATAGCGAAAACCAGATAAATGCAAAAAGGAGGCTTTATTTCTGAAGGGGGAAACCCCCAACTGAGCTGGCAACAGTATAATGTCCACAATCCAAAAACAAATTCCATTGGGCGTAATCCAGAGTCAAAACCAGGGCACCAATCACAAAATCCGTAGTCAGAAAAGAAGAGGTCGATTAACAAGAATGTGGTCCAATACAGGGTATAGGCAAAGCTCGTAGTCAGGCGGTCCAGTCAGAAAGATTGATTGATTGATTGATTGAAGTTTATTTCGAATACGAAAATTAAAACAAAAAAATGAAACAAAACATTTAAACATAAAACATAAAAATACATATTCGAAAAGGAGTGAGAAGAAGTATAACTTATAAACTCCCACCCCTTCTCCTAAACTAATGAATTACAAAAACAAGCTTCCTTGTAACGTGTCTAAATGCTCAAGCCTGAGTACTTGTAAATAAATTAAGTGTGTTTATGCCTTTGTATTGAGAAGAACTAAATGTGATTTGCATTTATCCAAATATATACACCTAGACCCATACTCATATACATACATCCATATCTATACACATGCACATTCATATACATATAACACACATACCAATCTACACACATATATCCCTATATACACACACCTCCCCATATGCATACCTTCCTATATACACCCAGATAACACATAATGTAAGCATACACCTTCACATACAGTACATCACCCAACAACTGCCTCATCCCTATACCTCTTGAAAATCGTGTCTTTATACCTCGTTTTAAACTGTTTCATGTCTGGACACTGCTTCAGCTCCATGGCAAACCTGTTCCATAGTCTCACCCCGCTAACTGAAACACAAAAACCTTTCCTGGTCGTACGAAACAAAGTTAAATTAAAATAAATTTTTCCCCTTAAGTTATAACTCCCCTCATGAATGTTGAATAATTTCTGTATATTTATTGGTAATAGATCGTTTTTAGCTTTGTACATTATTTGAGCAGTTTGGTAATCCACAATGTCTGTAAATTTTAGTAACTTGGACTGTAGAAATAGTAAGTTTGTGTGTTCCTGATAGCCAACATTGTGAATGATTCGTATTGCTCTTTTTTGAATAGTGGTTAGCGGCCATAGTGATGTTTTGTAGTTGTTACCCCAAACCTCAGCACAGTATTGAAGGTATGGTGAGACCAGGGAACAGTAAAGAGTGTGGAGTGATTTCTGATCCAAAACCTTTTTTGCTTTGTTTATTATTGCAATGCTTCTTGATACTTTAGTTTGTACATGTTTAATATGTGATTTCCAGTTGATTCTGTCATCTATGGTTACCCCCAAAAATTTAATTTCATGAACACGTTCTATTTCAACTTCGTCTATTTTTATGAGTACTTGTGTATTAAGAGTGCAATTACCGAATATCATTATTTTTGTCTTGCTCAGATTTAATGATAACCTGTTACTGTTGAACCATTTTTTAAGTTTGTTCATTTCTAAAGTGATATCCTTCTGTAATTTTTGTAAATTATCCCCAGAACAGAAAATATTTGTGTCATCAGCAAACAACACAAAATGCAATACCTTTGTGATTTTACATATATCATTAATATACAAAATGAAAAACTTCGGGCCCAACACTGACCCCTGGGGGACACCGCAAGCAATGTCCAAACATGAAGAAACACAGTCACCCAGTTTCACAAACTGCTGTCTCCCACTTAAATAACTTTTCACCCAATCCAGCACTATTCCCCTGATACCATATCGTTCCAGTTTCTTAATTAGTATTTCATGGTTGATTGTGTCGAAAGCTTTTTTCAAATCAATAAATACTCCAATAGCATATTGCTTGCGGTCTAATGCATTTGTGATTTCTTCTAATGCCTCTATTATTGCCAATGATGTTGATCTGTTTGACCTAAACCCATACTGATTTTCTGCAAGAATTTTGTGTTTCTCTAAAAATGTGTCCAATCTGTTGTTGAAAAGTTTTTCCAGTATTTTTGCGAATTGTGGGAGCAAGGAGACAGGTCTATAGTTTGTGAAGTGATGCTTGTTTCCAGCCTTGAATAGAGGTACAACTTTAGCCATTTTCATTTTATTTGGAAATGAACCAGTTTGAAATGACAAATTACAAATGTATGTTAATGGTTTGGCAACGCCTTCAATGACCTTTTTTATCAGTGAAAAGTTAATATCATTGCAATCAGTGGATTCTTTGTTCTTACATTTTTTAACAATATTCAAAATTTCATTCTCATTTACTGCATGAAGAAACAATGAGCAAGGATTTCTCTCTATTAGCTGTTCATCATAAGTCCCTGAGTCAGGGATTGTTTTTGCCAGGTCAGGTCCAACACTTACAAAGAATTCATTAAATTTATTAGCCACATCTATCATGTTATAATTTTCTATATCCTTATCAATAAAATACTTTGGTAGATTATTATGTTTAGATCCATTTCTTATGATATTGTTTAGTATTTTCCATATTCCTTTTATGTTATTTCTATTATCATCTAATATCCTCTTATAGTAATCTTTCTTACTTGCCCTTATAATATCAGTTATCTTGTTCTTATATTTTTTATATTTATATTCTGCCTCTTTAGTTCTTTGTCTTATGAAATCTCTGTACAGTGTATTTTTCTTTTTACAGGCATTTTGTAGACCTTTAGTTATCCATGGACAATTTGTAAATGCTAGTTTTCTGTTATATTTCTTAACTGGACAATGTTTATCATATAATGAGGAAAATATTCTAAGAAACTCATCATATACAAAGTTAACATCTTTTTCTCTATATATTATATCCCAATTATACTCCAATAATTCCTTTTTTAGTATGTTGATGGATTCATCTGTTCTTACCCATCTATATACTGTTTGTTTCTTTGACTTTTTCCTATGCCTGATATCATGAACTGTAAACACTGGCAAATGGTCACTTATGTCATTAATTAACAATCCACTGATTGTATTATTATCAATGTCATTGGTGAAGATATTATCAATGAGAGTGGCAGAATGAGATGTTATTCTGCTAGGTCTAGTAATTCTTGGAAACAGGCTCATACTATAAATGGTATTGATAAATTCATCTGTGATATTGTGTTTATTGGGATTTAATATGTCAATATTAAAATCCCCACACACAAAAACAGTTTTATTACCTATTTTTGAAAACACACTTTCCATCCACTCACTGAATATAACTATACTTGACCCTGGTGCCCTATAAATACAGCTAACAATAACATTTCTATTTCTCTCCATACAGATTTCAATTGTTAAACATTCAAGAAGATTATCAATCACACTTGTCATTCCATCCAAAACCCTAAAGTTTAAAGATTTATCAATATACATGGCAACTCCCCCACCACCCTTATTTTGTCTGTTTTTATACCTAAGTTCATAGCCATCTAATTCAAAATCTACACCTTTCTCAGTGTCAATCCAAGTTTCAGATATTGCTATTATATTGAATGGCTTATCAAATGTATGCAGATAATTCTTAATGTTATTAAAATTTGCATATAAGCTTCTACTGTTGAAATGAATGAGTGATAATTTACCCTCAGATTTAATGTTCTGGTTGTATTGATCCTCTGTGTAGTAACAACAATTATTTTTTATGGCGGAGAAAAAATTGCTGTCCGGATCTATGTCCTGTTCCAAATCCATCATGTTGTATTCAGTGTGTTCAAATTCCTCCAGCTCCAGTTGTTGATATTCACTTATCCTCTGTGTCATGTGTCTATACTCCTCGGATACAAAGTGAGTTCTAGCAATGTTTGTCATAGTGTGTTCTGTGTGTTACCTCAGCGTCCAGTGCATTTCTCACAGATCAGCCCAGATCGAGATGAGCTTTGGTCAGTAGTTGTAGTCCAGTACATGACAGTCATTGGAATTTGTCCAGTTCAGCAATGTTCTTGATGCAAATTACCTTGGCTTCCTCGGGTGTCCCATTTAATTTTATAAATATCTTGCAGTTTGAAGTCCAGGTGTTTTGTATTTTCCTCTGTTTCCTGAGCTGTCTCGCTTTTCTAGCTATATCAGCATTGTGTTTGGCTAGGTGCTCGTTTATGAAAACGTCTGTTCCCTTTAATTTACTTCCTTGTTTCAGGAGTGCGCTCTTGTGTTTTCTGTTTGTGAATCGCAGTATTACAGCTGGTCTGTCGCTGGCGTTCCTCCTTTGCAGAGAGTGGCATGCCTCGATGAAATTTCTGTCCAACTTGATTCCCTTGGACTGTAAGAAGTCAGCCACCTGATGCTCTGCAGAGTCAGCATCCAGCTCACCGGGCTCTCCACCGTCCCCCGTGGTCACCGCTCGAGCGTATGACCGGGGTTTTATTTTGAGACCGGTGATGATCACATCATTGACCCGCGTATACTGCTCCAGATCCGCGACTCTGTTTTCCAGGTGGGTGATGCGCTTATCCTTTTCTGCATTCAGCAGCCTCAGAGCCTTCACCTCTTCGACTAGATTTAATATGCTATTTTGCTGCAACCGAACAGCAGACACTTCCTCCGTTATGAAGTCGAGCGATTTTTTAATATCGTCGACTTCCTCAGCCGTCGGATTCTTCTTCGGACCCATGTCACCGGTTATTATTGGCACAACGAAGCTGTTTGCCGGGTAGATCTACCAGGTCCGCTGTATTCACACAGCCAGCTGTTAGCCTAGCGGCTAGTTGGTAGTTAGCAACTAGCTCCGCTGTCCGCTGAGTTCCCTTCCCTTCCCTACATTTAATATATGGCAATGTAATGATGGCAATACTATAGATAGAAAAATCCAAAACTTCCGCTGACTTGGCAGCATTTATTTTCCCCTTCCTTACAATTGTCACTCAGCTGTGCAACGAGTCTAACAACGCCCTTCAGCCATGACAACATTCAGGATAGTACAGAACGGACGGAAGATAAATCACTATGAATCAAGGCGAAAAACAGACACACAGGAAACTAGGAAGAACGATCTGAAAAAGGAAGTGCATAAACAGACATCTTAAATACGCATCCGGGGTGAACACATGACCAGGGAGAAACAGGTGAAATCAATGATACAATAATCAGCAGTGACACATGAGGAGTAATCTAACTACATGAATTTGGCAAAAGCCAAAACGCAGACAGGGATCACAAGACAAACCTATGTACAAAACAACAGCTCCGGTCAAGAGGCATGTATCTGTTCGTCTTGGGCAGGGGTGGGCGGTTACTCCTAGAGAACCTCTTTCGATTTTCCAAACGTCAGTTGAAGTTAAGGGTGGCTGAACATAAGACAACTATTCGGACCCAGAATTTAACTTATGCCATGGCGCGGCATTACAAGATGGCAAATCATGGCTCCCCTGCGTCCTTAAGATTTTTGGGGATTGAGAAAATCTCACCCCCACTTAGGGGTGGTGATATTATTAAAAAACTTCTATGCAGGGAAGCATTTTGGATACACACACTAGGCACTTTAGAACCTCAAGGTCTAAATGAGGAATTAAACCTATCTTGCTTTCTCTAAAATTGAATAATGATGAGAGTATGTCTTTGATTATGTATGTATTTTTATCTATGTCTGTTAAAACTGATTTTCTCACTATTGACTTGTGAGTGGGCGTTGTTCTACAATTGATGTAATGAGTGTAGCACCTTGGTTGATATGGGTGAATCTTCAGGTAGCTTACGCCCTCTTTAAGCACACCTGTTGAGGATTTCTTACAATTTATCAAAGGCTTGTTCACTCATTTCCTCCAAGGACTCTGATGAAGATGTAGGGTCTACATCGAAACGTTAGTCACTATTGTTATGTACCTTATTCAATAAAAAGTGAGAATTGAGCAGATATCAGTGCTGCACCGGCATTCTTTTTACTTCATAAGTTAATTAATGTTCGAACAGGCAAACTTTGTAATTTTTTGCAAATATTAGCTCATTTGGAATTTGATGCCTGCAACATGTTTCAAAAAAGCTGGCACAAGTGGCAAAAAAGACTGAGAGAGTTGAGGAATGGTCATCAAACACTTATTTGGAACATCCCACAGGTGAACAGTCTAATTGGGAATAGGTGGGTGCCATGATTGGGTATAAAAGCAGCTTCCCTGAAATGCTCAGTCATTCACAAACAGGGATGGGGCGAGGGTCACCACTTAGTGAACAAATCCGTGAGCTGATTGTCAAACAGTTTCAAAACAACAATCCTCAATGAGCTATTGCAAGAAATTTAGGGATTTCATCATCTACAGTCCGTAATATTAAAAGGTTCAGAGAATCTGGAGAAATCACTGCACGTAAGCGACAAGGCCGAAAACCAACATTGAATGCCCGTGACCTTCGATCCCTCAGGCGGGAAACCAACTGAAACCAACATCAGTGTGTAAAGGACATCACCACATGGGCTCAGGAACACTTCAAAAAACCACTGTGAGTAACTACAGTGCGTCGCTACATCTGCAAGTACAAGTTAAAACTCTACAATGCAAAGCAAAAGCCATTTATTAACAGCACCCAGGAACGCCGCCGGCTTCGCTGGGCCCAAGCTCATCTAAGATGGACTGATGCAAAGTGGAAAGGTGTTCTGTGGTCTGACGAGTCCACATTTCAAATTGTTTTTGGAAACTGTGGACGTCATGTCCTCCGGACCAAAGAGGAAAAGAACCACCCGGAGTTATAGGCGCAAAGTTCAAAAGCCAGCATCTGTGATGGTATGGGGGTATATTAGTGCCCAAGGCATGGTCAACTTACACATATGTGAGGGCACCATTAATGCTGAAAGGTACATACAGGTTTTGCAGCAACATATGTTGCCATCCAAGCAACGTCTTTTCCATGGACGCCCCTGCTTATTTCAGCAAGACAATGTCAAGCCACATTCTGCACGTGTTACAACAGCATGGCTCCGTAGTAAAAGAGTGCGGGTACTAGACTGGCCTGCCTGTAGTCCAGACCTGTCTCCCATTGAAAATGTGTGGTGCATTATGAACTGTAAAATACGACAACGGAGACCCTGGACTGTTGAACAACTTAAGCTGTACATCAAGCAAGAATAGGAAAGAGTTCCACCTGAAAAGCTTCAAAAATCGGTCTCCTCAGTTCCCACACGTCTACCGAGTGTCGTTAAAAGGAAGGGCGATGTAACACAGTGGTAACAAGGCCCCTGTGCCAACTTTTTTGCAATGTGTTGCTGCCTTTAAACTCTAAGTTAATGATTATTTGCAAAAAAAAAAAAAGTTTCTCAGTTTGAACATTAAACATCTTGTCTTTGCAGTGTATTCAATTGAATATAAGTTGAAAAGGATTTGCAAATCATTGTATTCTGTTTTTATCTTCGATTTAACATAACATGCCAAATTCACTGGTTTTGGGTTTTGTATAAGTGGAGATACAGAAATTCGTAGCAGAGATAATTAGGGGTAGGCAAGGAGGCGGAGACTAGAATTGGGCGACTGCTGAGAGATCGTTAGTCAATTAGTGTGTGCAACTATACAATCCTGAGTGCATGTTAGTAAATTAGTAAAAATATACAATGTTAATATGAGTTAGTAATAACGCGAAAACAACGAACTGTTAGTATGGGTTAGTAGATAACAAAAGAGAGAGGAAGGAAAAACACGAGATTATGAAAGAAGGTGGAAAACCAGAAACCAATAAATCACTCGAATGAGTGGCCCGCAAGACAAGGACCGTGAGCAAAGACCTACATAAGACAAGACTGGGTAGACGAAGTGCGAAGCAAGGCATGGCAGAAATAAACATGGTCAGGGATCTAGGAATCATGGCGCAGGCTAGGAATAAAACAAGACAAGAAAAATAATAAAACAAGAAATCTAAAATTACCAAAACACAATACACAATACTAAGAATGGTCAGAATACAGGCAGTGGTCACTAAGCACAAAAATCAATAAGCATGGCTAGGCTAGGTAAAGAACTTAAGCAAGGCATGGGCAGAACAGAGTTTCCCAACAAAGTGTGGAGAAACTTTCAAAAATGACCGTTTAACACCTTCAGTAAGACATGGAGGTGGTAATATGATTTAGGATTCAGTCGACTCAAAAGGAACTTGCAATTTAATTAAAATCGTCTGAATAATAGATCAAAAGAAAGTATCCATGTGAGGCAGGCATTTCCATGTGGAAAGAGACTGATTAGTCGGATTTTATTTTCACCACGTTAATGACTCTAATTATATTTCGAAGTGGTGCAAGAATTCTCTCTGTCAGGAAGAAACTTCTTGTGACAGAAAAGTTGCGACTTGGCACGCACAAGTCCAGACCTCAATCCGATTGAGCAAATTTGTAGAAGAATCGAAAGAATCTCTTTAGAATGAACTTCAAACCATATGAAGACCACAATGGAAAAATGATCTGTTGCATTTTCACGTCATGGAGAAATGAATTAAATATTCAAAACAATCGAAGAAACAAAGCATTGAAAAAATATGCACAGAATATAAAATATACAAACATGCAAAATATGCACTCTGTTTTCCCTTTGTGATCTTCATATGGAATGGTTTAGCAAGTAAGGAAATTAAAAATATGAGAAAACTATACCTGAAGGTTTAAATGCTGTGATCAAAGCAAAGGGTGGCCACACTAGGATATTGGCTTTTTCTCTAAAAAAGACATTATATTTGTTTTTACTATACTCTTCCAAAAAAAGAGTTCAATAAAAACATATATTGAATATTTGTATAGTTTCTTTTTTGGAAGAGTATATATATTGTTTTCTGTTTACGTATTTTCATCTATATGATCTACAAAGTAATATTACATGAAATACTTTTGTAAATACTTGAATAATACTTCATTTCTGATTTGTCTTCATTTTGTAAAGTGCATAATCATTACTGCTCCTTACTGTATGTTGCATGTAATTTCAGGTGTCTATGAGCTGCTTACAGTGGACCTCCAAACTCCTGCCTGGATTAGAGTCTCATGTGCATTACTGTCAAGTATCCTATGACAACCAACCGTGTCAATCAAAAGGCTGGAAGGGATCCAGTGCTTGTTGTGACAGTCATTCCACAGATCTATGAACAGAACTCACACTCTTTGTAGCGCAATCAGCTTTTGTATGTCTACTGGCTCCCTCTGTAGACACAGGCAGCAGTTGGCCCAAAGCCCTGATGTGAGGCGCAGTCGCAGTGAGCCTAATTTTCTACCTCATCTGTATGCAATCCTCATAAAGGGGTGAAGATTTTAATCTCCTTCATGCCTGGATATACGGCACAGAAATTCACAATTGAGCGCCAACTGTTGGGCCGCATTCCCACATCTAGGCTATCAGCATTTCTGTGTCTCGTAAAATAAGATCCAAGTCAGCATTTCCCAACCTTTTCTCATCCACGGCCTACTTCAGTTTCTAAATTTGTACTCTCTCATAGCCCACTTTGCTTGAAGCAAGTACGCACAGACTTTAATGTGGTGTCAAAGTAGGCTGAATGATCTAGCAAGCTTTTAATGAAACAGCATGCATTTAACTTTTTTTGTTTTTTCAGTTGCGACTGTACATTTCTCAGGCAGGACTTGAACTTCTCGTTACTACTTGCTCAATCTCCACATCATCTCATCACTTGTTCACATGATCAAAGCAGTCTCTTATTCTTTGGAGCTATTTGCAAATGCTTTGGTACATTTACGCAAACGACTATGTACAATTATCTGCTGTTTCTTTCATTGTCAAACAATTATGTTGTGTTGGTCAAAACATTTTGCACTCTTTCCTTTTGAATAGTTTTATACCCTGAAACATCTTGGAATTATTTCATCACATAGTTCATTCATTTTGCAGTATCTTAATCTTTTGTCAGACATATTTTATATACATTTCTTATGGACTTCCTTTTTGATGTCTTCTGAATGGAGGAGATTGCTCTGAAATGAATCTTGGTTTTCACGAATGCTAAAGGACTTTTTGTATTGTTAGATCACCCTGTGATCAACCAGTAAATTGTTCATATGAACCTTCAATTGACAACCTTATTATATATACACAGAGCGCAAAACAGTGTTACTATTCTTACAAAAAGAAGACCAAGAACTTTTAACAGTTTGAACAAGTAGAAAGAAGAAGAGGGGGAGAAGTGAGGATGTGTGGTGGAATGATTAAAGCAAAGCAGGAAAGTAGAGGGAACATTCCTGATGTAATAAGGGCCACACTTATAGACCATGTTATAAATCATGGCCTAACTATGGGTGAAGCTGGTTGAAGGGTGCAGCCAAATGTTGGGAGTCCATCGTCATTTTGTACAGAGACCAAGTATGAAATCCAACAATGTGTAATGTCCTATAATACCGCATACTTAATGTAATGCTGAATATTCATTTTTGTATACGGTAAATGTACTTCATACAGACACACACTGATCATGCAGTTTAAATATTTATAGATGAAGATTCTTTCCATACTGCATTACAAGGGATGATATCCGTTGTGATCTGGAAGAGAATCTGTGGCCTGACAGACCGGAACATTGACAGGTCCTGAAACACTGCACTGTATTCAATGGTCTTGCTTAGAGTAAAAGATGTTGCCAAAGTTTAGATTTATGATTTTGTTTTTTTTTTTTATTTTTGTTAATAGTTTTTTTTTTTTAATTTCAACAACATTTTCTGTCAGTACAGCAAAATTTCATCACAAACACACAGTAAAAAAATCTTTTGGCCTGTGATAACTTATGTTTTTATGAAATTTTTGTCTTAACTTGATATTCTGAGGGAAGTTTTCCAACTTAGAAAAGTACTTAAAATGAAATTAGGAATTTGAGCTAAATGGATTTCAGCTCCTGCCTCTTGCTGCCATTGATTACGTCAGTACGTTGAACTTACGCACGTGACCTTGGACGTCCTCTTGCGAACAAAACCATTGGCGCAGTCCAGAACTTTCTTTATCCCCTCAAGCCAGGGCCATATTACGGACCGGGCCAGTGGGGCCGGCGCCCAGGGGCCCAAGGGTCCAGGGGCCTGGGGGGGGGCCCAAAGCGATGCAGATGCTGATCCCAATTGCGATGTCAGAGGGTCTCTATTCTCTATGATCTTATGACTACTCACACTTTTATAGGGCATATCTGCAGAGAACCGAGAGAGAAGGGTGATATGAATTGGGCGGGGGGAACAGGGACGGCAATCAGAGGGCCCCTGGGCCATGGGGTACAGCAATCAGAGGGCCCCTGGACCACGGGGTACGGCAGTCAGAGGGCCCCTGGGCAATTGGTGACAGCAGTCAGAGGGCCCCTGGCCTATGGAGTATGCCAATCAGAGGGCCCCTGGGCCACGGTAATCAGAGGGCCCCTGGGCTATGAGGGACGGCACTCAGAGGGCCCCTGGGCTACGGGGGATGGCAGTCAGAGGGCCCCTGGGAGTCAGAGGGCCCCTGGGCTGCGGGGGACGGCAGTTAGAGGGCCCCTGGGCTATGGGGTACAGCAGTCAGAGGGCCCCTGGGCTATGGGACTCGTGAATACTTCTAAAGGAGCCCTAATGTTTACCAACTAGGGGTTCAAGGAAGTAGGGGAGAATGGTTTCTGAGGGCCTTATGATTATGAAACCCCCTGCTGAGGGTCGAGACTTCTGGCTATGTGGGGGCCCTAGGGAGAGCCCTAATGGGAGAGCATACTGTTAAGAGAGCCCTCTGATTACAAATGTTCTTACAAAGGGCCTCTGATTTACCAAGGGTTTCGAATGAAAGTCCTTTCAGCGAGCCCTAAGGCCCAGGATATGCTAGCTGTGTGACTTAATTTACGTGCGCAACCGCACATACTTGCAGCAGTACGATCAGAGCACTATGCATGACACTGGTAGTGTTGCCAAAAACAAATCACCAAAAGTCGCTATTGGCTATCTGAAAAGTTGCTAGAATACGTCATGACGTTACTATGATGCCATAACGTCATGCACGACTCACTGATCTCAAGAAAATGTGTCTACATGGCTATGTTGACAATCCCAAAGGGTACAGTTTTGAGATCAGGGCTAATGTGCAGTGCTGCTTAACCATGAAGTATGCTTCTGGTGGCGGTGCAGAGCTGAAGTTACATTGAAAAACAAGAGCCATCCGAGATTTCTGATCTCCGCCAAGGGATGACATTGATACAAATGCAAGATCTGTCTCTTGGGAAGATTTTAGGCCTGGATCCAGAACCGGATCATCACCAAAATTTAATGGAGTCATCCCTGGACCAAGATCTATCTCTGGTGAAAATTTCTTGAAGATCCGTTAAGTAGTTTCCAAGAAATGTCACTAAATTTGTAGATCCAGATCCGGATCCGGATCATCACCAAAATTTAATGGAGTCGTCCCTGGATCAAGATCTGTCTCTGGTGAAAATTTCATGAAGATCCGTCCAGTAGTTTCTGAGAAATCCTGCCCACAGACAGACAAATAAATAGATAAATAAATAATAAATAAACCGACTCGATCACATAATCTCCTTGGCAGAGATAACAATGATTTTGACACTCGAGAGATGTGTTTTTTTAAAGTCGCCAGATTCACCTAAAAAGCCGCTAAGTCACTCGATGAGGTTTTAGTCGCCAGAGAAGGCCAAAAGTCGCTAAATCGGCAACATTGGATACTGGTGGTATCATGTAGGGAGCTGATAGCCGAACGGGCTCTCATTAATATTTTCCACCATAGTTTGACTCTACCACGACCTCAACATGAAAGTACGCAAGATCACCCCTCACGGTTGTGTCAATATTGCAACATGCGCACATGTCTGCATACCTTGTGTTCAGGTGTGCTACCACGCGTAACATCGACATAAAATACGCATGGCAACGCATTCAGGCATAAAATGTGCACACGGCAAGCATATCCTGGGCCTAACGCTGGCCCCAGTAGACAGCTAGTAGAAGCTGGACCTAAGTGATTTCGCTACCGTGCAGTATTGTGTGTACACAATACGACATGGTCCTTGGAGTGCATCGAAACTGTCATTGCGACACGTCCAAAAGTTCAGAAATCTCTAACTTCATTCAAATTTATAGCGCGTCGCGACCATATCGTGAAGCAAGTGTACAATAGCAGGCTGTACAGTGGTCCAGTCACAATACACAGCAGATTCATGTGTCATTATAGCCTATAGTTATCTTAGAGGAGAGTGGTAGACTGGTAGATATTCACCTTCAGAACACTGAGTTTCGCCCCGCTTCACTTTGCAGTTTTTGCTTCCCTATGTCCCCACCGTAAAGGGGTGTACTGTACACACCAATGCCAACAAAGTGAAGTCCAAGTGAAAATCCAATATCGATACAACACTCCCACATTACACTTGGCATTGGTTTGAATTGTACTGTATTGTATTGTTATAATAGCGTACCTTACGACTTAAAGCCATTGTAAGGGCTACTGTATTTTCTGTGAACAAATTTGGAAGTCTAAGTGGAATTCCAATATCGATTTTCCAATGGACTGAATGAAGGGGCGGAGACATGGGCTCTCTCTATATATAGCCCCTTGCTTCACTACTCCTCACAACAGGACCTTACAACTTGCTTTGTATTCAACCTGTGCAACCTGACTTGTTCAGACGTTTAACATTCAACAGCCTTATAGCCTTATAACAGGCTTATATCCATTTATATTATATAATATTATTAGATACAACACTGCACCTTCAAAGGCTCAAAGCCTTTGTAAAAGGCTTAAGCATTTCCAACGCCCTTTTTTAAGGCTTGTCGCCTTGTATTGTATTGTGGATACTTGTTTATACTGCATTATATAACTGTTATATTATTACAATCAGTTGTGAATATCCCTGTGAGAGTCCAATAGATATAACACTCTAACATTACACTTGGCATCAGTAGTTTGGATTGCAAACAAAAAAGTGGGGCTTCAAAACGTAAAACCAAAAAAAATAGGGAGGCAAAGCAGGCTGATTTTTTTTTTTAATGTGCCTTTGATTTCTAACTTTTTTGACAAGCCTCAAGATTCAAATATTGATAATGTCATCAGAGTTGCAGCAATGAAGAGATCACCACTGGTTTGATCATACCGGAGCCCTCACAGACCAAATCAAGAGAAGACCCGGCCTGTCAGGCTCAGACCTCAGGCCCACACTCAGACCAGGCATCACCTGGGAAAATCTTTCCAAGTGAGGAGGATTGCACGGAGCCCAGTTTCACACCAGAAGCTGGAGACACCAACTCCGGTCATGAACCTCTTATTGACCCTGCTTTATGGCCAAATACCACAACCATTAAAGACTTGTGCACTCTTATGACAGGAGACTCACTGTCAGACCAGGCATTGCCTGAGAAAGTCTCATCAAATCAGGAGGGGTACACTGAGACCAGTATCACATTAGGAGCTAGGGGCTCAAACTCCTGGTGTGAAACGGTAAATGACCCTGCTTTATGGCCAAGTGCCATTACTGAACTGGTCAAGTCAATTCTGGTTAGTAGAGGAGCAGCTGCTTTTCAAAATCGAAGTGAAAAGTAACCTGCCTCAAGTAGGGATAGGACCATGGGGGGCATCACTAGGAGTTTCAGAAATTCCTTAATCAAATGCTCTCTACCTAATAGCCAGTCTGTGACTTGGCTGTGGCTACTTTACTCCCCTTCATCTGGTTGCATCTTTTGTTTTGCTTGCAAACTGTTTTCAAGTAAGCACAATGCGTTTGTCCACGGGTTTTCTACTTGGAAACATTCTGAGCGTATCGGTGAGCATGAGAGGAGTGAGGAGCATAGGGCTTGCATGTTAGCATTACACAGTCGCTCCAAAAACACAGGAAGAGTTGATTCTGATCTTGTCAAACAAATTGATGCCGAGAGGCAATACTAGCAGGAAGTTTTGAAAAGAGTTTGGGGGAGAGGGGCCTTGCTTTCAGGGGAGAAGATGAGCAGTTGGGATCACCTCACAATGGTAATTTCTTGGGCATTGTCGAACTGTTGGCCAAATTTGACCCTTTTCTAGCTGACCGTCTCCAAAGGTTTGGAGGCAAGGGCAAAGGCTCTGTGTCCAACCTCTCATCCACAATCTGTGAGGGATTTATCCACTTAATGGGAGAAAGAACAAAGGAAGCAATTATGAGCGAGATTAAAGAGGCCAAATACTTCTCTCTTATCGTTGATTAAATACTCCTGACCTTGCTCATGTGGACCAACTCACTTTTATTTTCAGGTTTGTAAATAATGGTGGAGAAGTAGTTGAGCGTTTTCTGGCTTTTGAGCCTATTGAAAATCATAGTGGGAACAGTTTGGCTGTGTGTGTTGTTGCAATGGTGGAGAACCTGGCCTAGACTTAACTAACTGTCGAGGCCAGTCTTATGACAATGCAAGTAATAAGTCAGGAAAGTACAATGGAGTCCAAGCTCATCTGAAACGAAGAAACCCATTGATTTTTTATGTCCCCTGTGCAGCACATTCATTGAATTTAGTCAGTGTCAATGCTGTTGATAGTAGCCCAGAAGCTGGCCGTTTCTTTGACTCTGTGCAATCAATGAACACATTTTGTACCTCGTCAACACACAGGTGGGGAAAGGTGTTCCGTGATACAGATGTGAAACTCACACTGAAATCTTTGTCAGGTACTCGCTGGAGTTCAAGAGCTGAATCAACAAAGGCCTTTGCAAACTCCTGGCCCCGGGGCCCAGACCCCCCATAATTCGGTCCTGCCTCAAGCGGATTGCAAGATTTGTACCATGTAATTTGCAGGGCTGGAGTTAGGAAAATAAAAGGTGAGAGATACTGAAAGTTAACCTAGATTTTAATTAATTTTATTATCATTTACTTTAAAAGCTAGAGTTAGTTTGTTAACGCACCCCTCAGTCCCTGCGCTCTATTCCCGCCTTCTCGAACGGCGAGTTAGCAAGCTTGCTAATTAGTTTGTGCTCCAATGCCACAGTGATCTCAGAAAACTAGTCAAACAAAGTTGGGGCCTATGTGGTAAGAGCAATGTGCTTTACTGCGCTGTAACATATGTGTGGTTAGGCACTAATCGTTGTCACAAACTCATCAAGCTTCATTGATCGCTAACCCTTTTCCGTCATCCACGATAAAATCTAGCATTCACCATTACAAAGGGGGAGCAACATTACAATCTCAACGAATCCAGCTTCCTTTCATGTCAACTGCGCAACATATTTTTAAAAGAAGAGTGCAGCATTATTGGGCACTGTCGTGGGAAAGAAATTTGGGTTATTTTTCACTTCCCAAGGCTAAAATAAGGCTTTGAAAAATCCAAGTGTTAGATGGGGCATTATCAGCAGACCAATGCTTTCACCCAATCACCCTTTGAAAACCAGCGAAAGCATGGGAAGACAGACACTAAAGGATATGGATTAAAAAAGGAAGTATTAACCCCTTGGCAAAGCCTCAAACAGACCTGCTTGTACAGCACTAATTCCACAGTTGCCGGGCATTTGCTTTTGCTGGGGTTATGAATAAGAGAGGTGAGTGCGGAGAAATTTCCATGTGCAACGGTGTTGCTAGTGCTTACACTGTATATGCATTCACAGTATTAACATACAATGACCTATTAATATTCCAGGGGCCTATTGCACGAAGGCGGGATAAGGGATTAGCCCAGCATCGGCACAGGATAAGCGTGATCTCAAGCCCTATTTCGGTTGCACAGAGCGTGTGAGCTAAGCCATGGCACTAGTTACTATGGAAACCGAGTCTGTGGAGCTAGCCAGCTCCGGAGCAAGCTTACAAACTAGAGAAGCTCCTGTCTCCAGCCAATTACACCTCACCTCATTCAGCAGTCACCCAAATTGAAAATCAATGTCCGTAACAGTCGTTCTGAATTGCTCACTACACATTGCTATCTCAATTACTCTGGACATACTACAGTATAATTATCTTAGAAACTTATTACCATTGATACCAGTAAAATAGCCAATATTTGATTGTTATATTCAAGTATCCATGAGATAGTGACCATCACAGTTCAATCTTCAATCAGTCCCCCTTCCATGTCAGATTTTTACCATATTTAGAATCCGTCATTATCAGATTTGTCCTTGTTCCCCAAGTTGAGATTCCATCAGAGTAGAAAATGAGCAGTGCTGGATGAAGTTGGTGACCGTGATTCAGCACGGTCTTAAATCACTGTGGTAACCCCTACATACAGCACTGCTGCTACTTTTCTCTGTCTTTATTCAGACTGCCACGGGTAAGTTGCAAGGGTGCTGTTCATTCTACTTTTTAATTTGAATATGCCTCCATCAGAGGTGATTAAAAGCAGGAAGTTAACTCAACTAATCTCTAACGTCTTCTAAGTCGGACTATCAATTCAGTTTGTAAAGAACAAAAAAGTTTTGTCGCAAAATTGAAAGGCAAAATTTAGGAATGCCTTCGCAGTTATCGTGCGCATGTCACAAACAAGCTCCTGATACATGGTTCTGCTCTATATTAAAACTGTCTGACAGCGATGGCTCATCTCTTTCACAGTAATATGGAAGTGCATCAGCTTTTGACGGCGCTGAAACACATCCCAAGTTTCACTTGAGTTTTGCTCACTTTAATACTGCTCTCAAACGTCTCGCACCATTCAGGCAGAAACTAAAGGAAGAGCAAGCAGAGGCATTTCTGAGATCCCATCATCCCTTTGTCTGAACGCGGTCTTTGAGTGTTGCTGGCGCATGGATCCGCTGCAGCTACTTGGTGTCCATGGTGATGATCAGCGATTCTGTGATTGATCTCGGGGTCTATTTGAGGTAGCCGTGTGCGCGCACTCAGCAGGATCAGTGGCACCAGGCTTCACTTACCCTATCCTCCTCCACCCGCTGTTGGCTTTGTACAATCAATTAAGCCAGAGACGGACTGTTCGGGATATGGCAATCCTCGCTTTGGCGTTGATCCAGGATCCGACTTTTATGCAATATGCCCCAGGCCTCAAACTACAGGTGATAAGGGGCACAGCAAAAGTTGTTGTCGTCCATGCTGAAAATATAAGGGCACTACAGCAAATTTGCCTCCATATAAGGGGCACCAGAGCAAAGTCTGCTGCTACCTTGGGGACACAGCAGCAAATCCAACGTGGAGCTTTAAGTCATCACTTTAGCTAAGAAAAAGTAAAGGCCCATAGTCTCAGATCTTTCTCACATAAAGTGACTAATCAACGTGCGCTATGGAACTCAAAACCATTCTTGAAAGAAGAAGTTACCCATATTTTTATCGCTTGTTGTCTTGCAAATTTGCTCATTATTGCACTTGGACATAGTTTGGGCATTGCTATAATGCAAGTACAAGCAAAGGACACTCCAATCAAACGCTGGGTCATTGAAAAACAAATCTTAAAGCCATTTTGTCCATCTTCAGCCCCCCGCCACATTCGGACTTGCTCCTGACTGTCATTCCAACACTCACACTGACAACACCGCTAGATACTGGCTATAAAGACCACTTCCCAAGCTTTATCAACACACAACATGCACCGGAATGTCAGTACCTCCATAACTCCACTTTGCGGCTGCCGAATTGGTAGAAGGACAGTAGAATTTAGCACTGTTATACATTGCACCACAAAATTATGAGGGGTTTTCTTTCACACATATATTACGACGCAAATTACCATAGGCCTTCGTCTTTATAAATTCCACGCTCAAGTATCTCATGAAACGGCATAAATTCGCAAATTAATGAAGCAAAAGTCTGTGCAACATCGCATTCTTTATTAAGATTGCAGAAAATGGATTGTCATGGCTTCTTGCAAAAGAAGCCTTGCAAACTAATTGATAAAGACGTGTTGATAATTTGCGTTGTCATTTGCTATCGAAAATAAATTTGACTGTCCTTCTACCAATTCGTATGATCAACAGCTGATGAAGAAAAGTAATCTGCGAAAGGTTTAAGTCATTAAGCTTTGAGGGGCGAGGTTTTGGCTTCCCTTTGTTGCGGCCGACGAATCGCCACTGGTAAAAACGGGAAATACTGTGTGATTTACTAATTTTGGGTAGGTGTTTTGGCCGAGGGGCACTTACAGCAATGAGGGGAAAGGGCACGCTTTATGTAAAGCTACATAAAGAAGGCCAAAGCACCTGAAAAATTGGAACTCGGATATCGTTACGCCACACGACCGTGCAGTACATCATCAAGAAGTACAAACAGTCTGAACGCACAGCCAATGCAGCCAGGAAAGGACGTCCCAGGAAGACCAGCCAGCGCACTGACCGGTACATCTCCCTGCTGGCAAAGAGGGAGAGACAGTCCTCGGCCTCCAGTCTTGCCACCAAAGTGAAGGAAGCAACTGGAAGCCATGTTTGTGCCCAGGCCATCCGTAACCGGCTCTATGAAGTACAGTAGTGTACAAATACTTATTGGAGCCACTGTATATTTCATACAGAATTGTTCTTAAGTTAAGAAATAGCCATTCGTGTCCATCAAGTCAACTATAGACTATATAGTCCTCTCATACCAATCTTCAAAAAATAAGGATTTACAGTAGGTGGGCAGTAGGTTTACACTGTAGGTGGGCAGCACGGAAGAAAAATTTGTGAAATTTGAGCCCTGATATTCTGAACCCATTCTTCACTTATAAAACCCCCGGCATATATTTTTGCCCCCTTTCAAATTGTTCTGGAAAATAAAACACTGTAAAAAGTGGAGGTTGAATATGGAAATTCCCCCCCACTCACCCTCACTCAAACGACATTAAAACATTGATATTGTCACGATCGCTTATTATAGAGAATTGAATCAAGCAGACAGGCAATAAGAGGAGCTCCACTCTTGGTCACACATAAATACCATGAGTACGATGTTTCTGTCACAGTTTTGCCCCTGCCGGCAGAAGGCATGAAGCCGGCGGGCACAGGGACCATGTACCCAAAAGCAGGATCAGGGACCAAAACACACAGGCTGAGTAAACATATAGAAAAATTTTACGTTGAATTATAAAATACATTTCCCGGAAAGGAGCAGCAGCACACAAGAACCCATCAGGGCTCCAGCACACGGAATACTGCAGCAAAGAACAAAACTGCAACCAGCCCTTAAGGCCCTGTCACACTCTAGCGTATAGAGCCAGCGTATGAGGAATGTATCGAATATTTCGAAAAACTGTTTACACGCACAAATTTTCAGCGTATGAGGTCGATTTTTGGTTAATGACCGTTAGAGTAACGTGAGACTATGACGTATGACAAACGTATGCGGAACGTCAGCCTAAGGTGTGAGGAGCGTACACAGCGGGGGGGGGGGGGGGGGGGGGGGTAAAAAAGGGGGCAGGGCGCGAATTTGTCATTCCACCAGTAGACTTCAAGCTGTCAAGATGCAAAAACGCCGTGCCCAGAAAGTCAAGCCAGCTAATGTTCCTCCTCCTTCTCCGCCTGCACCGAAACCTGCACCTGCTCCTGCACCTGCTGCTGCCGATCCTGATCCTGAGCCAGATGTCATCCTTTCTCCTCCTCCTCCTCCTCCTCCTCCTCAGCAAGCTGGTCCTTCAGAAGATACTGGTGGTGATACCTCAGATGCAGTGTCAGTCTCTGCAATTCCCCGGGAAGGCTCCAGGGAATCTTCTCCAGCATCCTCACATTCCTCCAGGGCTGCCTCCACATCCTCCAAACACAAAAAGAAGAAGCAGAGGGCCAAGAAGAGTGAATTCCGTTTGAATTTTGCTGAGGAGGACCAGATGTTGGACTTTATCAGAGATAATCCAATTCTCTGGAATGTGAAATTGACTGACTATAGGAGGAAGGACAAGAAAGAAAAGTTATGGCAGGAGCAGGCTGAATTAATGGACAGGTCCTCTGAAACTCTGCAGGGGTGATTCAGATCACTGAGAGACACCAACACACGCCTTGACAAGAAAAAGAGTGGGGATCCTGGTGTGATCTTCACACAGAGGGAGGATTGGATCTACACCAAGTTTGCCTTCCTGAAAGGAGTGACCTGCCACAGACCAGAGCCAATTCAAAGTGTAAGTACAATAATTTACTTATTTTTATATTTTATGTGCTATAACATGACTTCTTTTTCAGGCATTTGGAGCTATGCCATTGACTGAATTATACTTATGATTTTTTTTTCTGCCTTTGCAGGTGAAGCAAACTATCCAGCAGCACAGGGGAGACTTGGAGGCTGCTGAGACTGCATGTGCTGAGCTGCAAGTGGGGCAAGATGAGGCTGCTGCTGGTACCCAAACTTCAACCTCCTCAACTGGCAGAAAGAGGCAGAAGGATGTTAAGAGTGAGATTCTGCAATCCCTGGAGAAGAGAGTGGCAGAGTCTGGCAGCATTCTCAAGGACTTCACCAAAGCTCAGCAGCAGCCAATGACAGCCAGGTTAGCCTTTGCCAACTATGTCAGGGACAGTCTGATGACCATGCCTAAGGCCAGCTACAAGAAAGCAAGGTCCAGCATCAACCGGCTGCTGTCTGAGCTGATGGAAGACAGTGATAATGAAGACCTGCCAGCTGCCACTGCCACTGCTCCTGCACCTGCACCTGCACCTGTGCCTGCACCTGCACAACAGCCTCCACACCGGCCAAGTTCTCAGTTGACCAGTACCATGGTCATGTGTGGGGGACTCAGCCTCAGTGGGGGCATGGACAGTTTTATCAGTACCAGCAGATGCCACCTCCTGCCACAGTGCTTCACCAGCAGCAGCCTAGTCTTCACCTGCAGCAGCAGCAGCAGGTAAGTCAGCAGCAGCCCCAGTCAAGTCAGCCACAGCAGTCAAGTCGGCCACAGCAGTCAAGTCGTGCTCCCACACCCATTCTCCACAGCCACAGCCCACAGCCATCATCAAGCCAGCCAAGTCCCGGCATCTTTGACCAGAGCCTGCCCAGCATTTCCAACTGGTCCAGATTTAGTGCCATGCTGGCATCACCCTCTGACCTGGTGGACGATGACATTTAACCCACAACCTTCACAACAAAGCAGTCAGTGAATGCCAGGGCTGTGGCTGTGGAAAATGAACTGTCAAGTGAACTGTGATTTTAGTGAGTGATTGTTGATTTAAATAAATGATGTTTAATTGTACTTACATGTTTTTTTAAAATCTTAGAATTAAGCGAATCAGAGCGACCAAATAGTGGCCAGTTTCGGTAATGAACATTAAGAATACATGTAATAGTGGTCCCTATGTTGTGCATAATAATAAATATGATAAACATAACTTCCCAACCAATGTGTTTAGTGAAAAAAGGGGGGGGGGGATCATACAGCAATCATGACCTTTAATTAAGACAGCTTGGCCATGGGAGGGGGTCATTATAATGTTTAAAGTCGATATACACGTTTATTTATGTAAACATTTGGTGTTATTTGTCAGAACATACTTGTATATTATATATTTAACTACCATTAATCTCTTACAGTAATAAGTACATATAATAAACAAGAAATATACAGTTTCATGACAATCTTTAATGACATTTAAGCAAATATACATTACATTTTCTTGTGAAATGGACCTTTTAAGCTATAAACTTTACATAAAACAGTTCATTCTGATGTTGCATGTGGGTTGATAACAGTTCATATCTTTGACCCTCTAAATCATCTGCTGTTGCCATGGAACGGAACCTGCCTCGGAATTCACCCAGTGCTTCAGGAGATTTCTCAGCTTCTTCCCTTTCTTCGTGCCTGTGTTACTGGCAACAACTGTATGTGTGTCTTCCAAGTTCTTGCCATGCCTCCAGGCTCCAGGGACGAAATCACCATTCTGGTTTTCCGGACGGTCAAGCTGCTGATTCTGCATACCAGGGTAGCGGATCCTCATCAAGTTATGCAACACAATGCAGGCTTTAACGATTAGCTTCACGGTGGAGGGCCTATGTTGCATGGTAGTCAGTAGCACTTGAAACCGGTTGGCCAGGATGCCAAAAGCATTTTCAACTACTCGTCTGGCCCGGGAAATCCTGTAGTTGAAGATCCTCTCCTCATTGTTGAGACCACGTTGGCTGTATGGCTTCATCATCGTCTCGCGGAGTGCAAACGCATCATCCCCTAGGAAGAAATAAGGTACATCCTGGTTGTCATGGGGTAGAGGATCTGGCTCAGGCAATCCAAGGGCTCCATCTTCTACCAGTTCTTTCAGCTCAGAGTTGTTGTAGATCTGAGCATCAGATGCACAGCCTGTACTGCCCACGTCCGCCCAGATGAATTTGTAGTCTGCGTCTACAAGGGCCATCAATACAATGGAATAAAAGCCCTTCATAGTTGTAATACTGGGATCCGCTCTTGGGGGGACACTTGCAAGCAATGTGCTTTCCATCTAGTGCACCACAGGCATGGGGGAAGTTCCACTTCTGCAGGAATTTATCAGATATGCGACGCCATTCCTCTGGAGTAGTGGGGCAGGTCATGACTTCAGGCAAGTACTCGTCAACGATGGCTTGGCACACCTGGCGGACAATCACTGACTGTGTGTTATGGGGGACACGCCACCCATACTGCATTGTGGAATAACTGCTTCCAGATGCAAGATGCCGCAGAGTCAATGCAAGCTTCAGTCCAGGCTCCAGGGGTTCCCTGTATCTAGTATGTTGCCTGGTGATGTTGGGACCAACCCTGTCCAGCAGTTCATCATACATTTCTGGAGGCATGCGTAGGAAGTTCCTGAAGGCTCTCTGATCTTCATTTCTCAATTCAACTAGAAGCTGGTCATAAAGGCCAAATTGACGCCGCCTTCCAATCCAAGGTTTCACCCAGATTGCCAGTCTCATTCTACGCCTTCTTCTTCTTCTGTGTCTAGCATACTCAACTGCCAAATGTACCAAATCTTGGTGATGTTGCAGCACAGCAACCTCCATCTCTGAACTGCTGGTACAAACTGATACAGATTTGGAAATGTGAGACTTTATATACCCCCCATACGCTGGAAATACGCATGTAATACGCATTGGATAAGCTGGCTGTACGCTCAGAACACGTTAGGCATAAGTTGAGTACGTTGGACTGTCGTTAGAACTACCATCATAACGTTAGCCATTCGTTAGACACACGTTCATTATACGCTCCTCTAACGCTAGGTTTCCTGACCCACTCAATTTCAACGTATGAGAAGCGTACTCGACGTATGAGTAACGTACCTTCAGCGTACCTCTAGCGTGTTCAGCGTATGAGGAAGGTATGAGGATCGTAAAATTCATACGTCGGCATACGCTGAAAATTTTTGTGCATGTTCAAAAAATTTTTTGGCCGTCAGCGTACATCAGCGTACACTGACGTACCCCAGCGTACTAGAAACGTATTCCAGCGTACACCTAGCGTGTTTCAGCGTATGCCAAAAAATTCCATACGTTCCTCATACGCTGGCTCTATACGCTAGAGTGTGACAGGGCCTTTAATAGGGAGCCTTTACCTCCACCTTAACGAGCCACACCTGTTGCCCGTTAAGGTGGAGGCGAAGAATGCAGCAGGGGGGAAGGGCCTGCAGACCTACACCGTGACAGTTTCTTAGCCTCTGAGAACCATGCCAAGACCACTCTGTAGGCAATTTCCCATTAGTGTTCACATAGCACTGTAAGAAGAGGTCAGAGGAACACCAGGTGCAGGATCCAGAAGTGATTATTAAACACAAAACACTAAGGATAAATTGGCAGACACGCCAGAAATAAAACACTGAGCACAAGCACTGAGGTACGCTGCCAAAGGCAGGGGGAAACAGAAATACACTGTCCAAGAGAGGATAAACTAAGAAAACAAAAACTGAACCTAACTTTACTGACGGATACACTGGGAGACTTTAACACGGGGCAGACAAGACTGGGGCGCAGCAAACGGGACTCGGGAACCATAAACGGGAGACACTCAGAACGCACGAGGAGCTGAGACTTCACCATGAAACACCAAGTCAATACGGAGGATCCATCTGACAATTACATCCAATGCTGCCACATATATAACCACGAGAGGAGGCGGGGACTGGGAATGCAATCTTGGACTGAAACAAAAACACATGGGATTAATAAACAATCACACGAAAACCGGGTTAACAATAATGCTGAGACAATCAATCAAGCGAGACAGTTTAGATTAAGGCAATCTAAACGTGACGAGGAAAAAGCACCACAGGAAAAGCGAAGGAACGCACAGGGTTTTAAATGTAGTTAAACAGAGAGCTCAAACGGAATGCAGAGAAGCCAGAATCGCACACGCTCGCTAAGTTAGTTAATCATGGTTAATACTACATGACGAAATATTTACAATCACCCTTAAATATGTGCTGGTTAGTACGTGTTAGTAATATCCTATCAGAGAATGCATGCACTCAGTTTCGCAAGACCTGGAATTAAACACAGCTGGAAGCAATGAATGAAATGCCCAAGCCGAAACCGAAAGAGGAAACGTGATTGGACGACGAGACGCTGGCGTGCTGTAGGCAGTCACGCGACATCACTGGAGACAGATTGGGAGTGGATTGTCAGACGGCTGAACTGAGATCTCGAAATATAGAAATGAAAGTAAAGCACAAGCACAAATAAACACGGGACAACACACGAAAGGGCAGAATCATAACAAGCACGCATAAAAACACAACTTTTTGTAGCGCTTCAGGATAACGGTACCAACGATTTGAACATGAAATCTTCATGTGTTGTTAATAAATAATGTGTAGTTGTTAATCAATTAATTCATTGATTTAACAGAGCCCCTTTCCTGGGTGTAGGCTTTATTGGTTTCACGGGCATTGGTTATACTTCTTCCATTCTTGAAATATTTTCAGCAGTCTGCGCTTCCAGACAACATCAAACGCCACATTTTGGTGTATATTTTTGTTCGACCGAATTTTAGGACAACTCTGGAGTGGCCTCAGAGAGTCGGACAGTCTAACCAGAACGGAGGATGACGGGCCGTTTATGGCACAGTCAGCTTATAATACATCATTAAAATTATTGATGCCAAGATTTTTGAAGTTGACATTTATGAGTAAGTTAAAATACGATAATGCAAACACATCAAAAATCGTTAAAACATGATATGAAACTGATCATAGACATTAACCAACACTGAAGTGCTAAAATGTGCTTGTGTTAATTATTTCATTTATATATTTTGTTAATGAATTTTTGGGAAAATGTTTTTAATTTATCGCTGCTGATATATTTTTTATATTCTTAGTTATACATTATGTTGAAAGGGTTCTTGGCACATCATCTGTGTATTTGAAGCCTGAAAATTTTTAATTCTGTTCAGAACGTAACTTGTTAAGCAAGAAAGGGAATCAGTTCTGTGAAAAACATGTTGTCATCTCATCTTTCCACTAAATAATAGAAAAGTACCCGAATCATTAGGGAGTCTGGATAACAGTATCGATATCGATTCCCGTTCCGAGTATGGACTATAGCACTATACAACTTTTATTGGGTGGTCAACCATGTGTTCTAATAATTCATAAATATCACGGAAACCTGGGTATTCTGGCAGGAGGCACATTGCCTTTTATAGTCAATGTCAAGAATGTTTAAAATTTTGTGCTTAGAAACGTGCATTGAAAAGGTACCAGTCCTAAACTTGACATTTCCTTGTGGACATTGGAATAAGCACATCTCCCCTTCCTCCATGACCTGTAAACTGAACATGTTCCCTGAACATGCTACCCAAAACTGTAGGAAATAAATAAGTCATTCTAAATCTCCTCAAAAATTTTGGGTGTCATGGCGGCGCGCATGGTTGCAGCGGCTTACGGCTCTCCCTTTCAGTGCTCTTTTCTCTTTCTTTTCCTTTTGCTTATTTTTCTTTTTTGGACTACTTGTTCTGTGAACATCCAGTACACCCGTCTAACGCTTTTGGGTATCGGGAATCTACATCAGATACCTGTTTCGAGCGACTTCCACCACAGACACAACATTCCAGCCAACATAGCCACATCACCAGGCTCTCCGTGGATTGTTGTCGGGGCTGAGAGGCAGCGCAGATGGAGGAGGGAGAGGAAGCAGAAGCGGGGCTGCAGGTCTGGCGTCATGCTAAGGCTAAGGAAACAACCACATAAACCACCTCTACCGAGCCTGTTTCTTCCCAATGCCAGATCACTGGTGCATAAAATGGACGACCTGGAATTACAACTCACTGGTAACCGCTATGTTCGCGACTGCTGTGTGCTGATTATCACGGAAACCTGACTTCACCCGATGCTAGCGTGCAGCTCGCAGGACGTACTCTGCTCTGCTGGGACAGGACTGAGAGCTCCGGTAAGACCAAAGGAGGGGGGCTCTGTATCTATATACATGATAACTGGTGCAACAACGGGACAATTATAGAGCAACACTGTTCCCCAGACATTGAGTACATGTCTGTTAGATGTCGGCCTTGTTTTCTGCCGAGAGAGCTGACTGTTGTGATCATCACGGTGGTGTATATTCCACCTGACGCCAAAGTAAACACGGCGCTCTCTCTCCTGCTTTACACCATAAACGAACAGCAGCGGGCCCACCCCAACGGTGTTCATATTATTGCTGGGGACTTTAACGAAGCTAATCTGAAGACTGTACTCCCTTAGTTCTACCAGCATGTCAAGTGTACTACAAGGGGGGAGAACACTCTGGATCTTGTTTACACAAATATCAAGGAAGCATACAGAGCCATACCCCTCCCCCACCTTGATCAGTCAGACCACCTCTCCCTCCTGCTTTGCCCGGCCTACACCCCCCTCAGACGCCTGGCAAGGCCCATCACAAAGACTGTTAAATTCTGGCTGGACGATGCACTCACTAAACTACGGGACTGCTTTCAACAGACAGTCTGAGATGTATTTGAACATCAGGAGCTGGAGTCACTAACAGTAATGGTGCTGGACCATTAAGTTCTGTATTGAGAATGTGACTATGGACAAATCCATCCGGGTTTTCCCCAACCAGAAACCCTGGATGACCAGACGGGTCCGCACACACCTCCGAGCCCGCAACGCTGCCTTCAGGTCAGGAAACAGAGCACTGTACAGTGCTGCTCGAGCTGATCTGAAGAGAGGCATAAGGAGAAGTAAGGATGACCACAGGATGTGCATTGAGTTCCACCTGTCCAGCAACAACTCACGAGAGGTGTGGCGGGGGATACAAGACACCACTAACTTCAGAGGCTGCGGCGTGCCAACAGCAAATCTGAGTGCCACACTGGCAGAGGAGCTAAACTGCTTTTTTGCCCGTTTTGAAGATTCCCAACAGCACTCATTTGCTACAGCCCTGCCCCCACCCCCACCTGGCTCCTGCACCACTCCACTCACTTTACAAGAGCATGAAGTCAGACGGGTGCTCCTGGCAGTGAACCCCAAGAAAGCTGCTGCTCCAGACGGAGTACTTGGTAAGGTGCTCAGAGCATGTGCCCATTAGCTCGCCCCCACCTTTACCAGGATCTTCAACCTCATCTCTAGCTCAGGCAATCATCCCACCCTGCTTAAAATCTACCACAGTAATCCCGGTGCCGAAGAAGTCCCCCATCACCAGCCTGCATGATTACCGACCGGTGGCCCTCACTCCGGTAATCATGAAATGTTTTGAGAGACTAGTCCTCCAAGTCCATCAAGGACCACCTCTCCCCAGATCTCGACCCCTACCAGTTCGCTTACCGGGCAAATAGATCCACGGAGGACGCCATTGCCTTAGCTCTGCACTCTGCGCTGAATCACCTGGAGCAGCAGCAGAGCTACGTCCGAATGCTCTGTGGACTACAGTTCCGCTTTTACAACAATAATTCCTGATAAACTCTGCAAAAAACTGGACAGTCTTGGCCTACCCTCCCTCACATGTTCCTGGATAAAGGACTTCCTCACTAACCGTGCCCAGACTGTGAGACTGGGCCCCCACCCACACACTGAGTGTCGGCTCCCCACAGGGCTGTGTGCTTAGCTCCCTGCTCTACTGCCTCTACACCCACGACTGTAGTCCGGCCCACAGGGACAACCTCAAATTTGCCGATGATACTACAGTGGTCAGACTCATCTCCAGGGGCGACGAGGCAGCCTACAGGGAGGAGATCCTGAAGCTGGCAGCCTGGTCTTTAGAGAACAATCTCTCTAAACACCAAAAAGACCAGAGAGATCATCGACTTTAGGAAGCACAGCACCAACCCAGCCCCCCTCCACATCAACAACGAGCGTGTGGAGAGAGTCCACACATTCAGGTTTCTGGGTGTCCGCATCTCCGCTGACATCTCCTGGTCAGAAAACATCTCCATCACCAAGAAGGCTCAGCAGCGCATGCACTTCCTGAGAGTTCTCAAGAAGCACAGCTTCAACACCAAACTTGCTGCTGACCTTCTACCGCTCCTCCATTGAAAGCCTGCTGACATACTGCATCACAGTGTGGTATGGCAGCTGCACTGCCACAGATAGGGAGAGGCTGCAGAGAATTGTGAAGACGCACAGAGGATCATTGGCTGCCCTCCCCCCTCCCTGCTGGATACTTACACCACCCGCTGCCTCAGCAGAGCCAATAACAAAGACAGTTCACCCCTGGCCATGACCTGTTTCACCTGTTGCCCTCAGGTAGGCGCTACAGGTGCATTAAAACTGACGTACAGTTCAGGAACAACACACGAGGCAGAAATCCAAAAAATGTATGTCTTTATTGGAGTCCGAGTCAAAGCCAGAAAACAAAGGAATTGCCAAGCCACAATACGAAAACAGTATTGACTAGACAGGCCGGGGTCAGAACCAGTAAGACAGATGGGCAGAGGTACAAAAAAGATAGGCAAAAAGTCGTAGTCAATGGGTAAAGCCAATGGTCATACACAGGGCATCCAAACACAGAACTTGTGGTCATACAAAAATAGGTCAAAATCCAGAAAGGCAAAAACAGTACAAAAAGGGCTATGGCAAGAATCAGGGTCGGACTATCCAGTAGTGTTGTTACCTCCGACCCTCCAGCTTCGAAGCTTGTGTCAAAGTATGAACCAGTTCAAGGCGAAGCAAATGTATCGGTGCTTGGTTCGTTTGCTGCTGATCACGTGATCAGCGACGTCCGAAGCTTAGTTCTAGCTCACACTCACGTGACCGCTTCGATTTGATTCAAAGATGTGCGAAACAGGGCGCGCGCTTGTGGGTGTGAAGTAATCGAAAGCAGTGTTGCGAGTCAGTCGTAGCAAACAGCAGATTATAATGGAACCTGTAGCAAAGAGAGGTCGCTCTGAGATGTGGGAGCACTTTAATTTGATTTCCCATAACAAGGTTGGCAATAGACAGGGTATAATTTTTATTACACAAATATGGACACAATTAAAACAGGAAAAACAACAGTTTTGTTCATATAGGAATCCGTGTATTTATTAGATAATTTATTGGTTCAAGTTTTCATAACCATGTTCAACCCATAGAGACTGGGCCAAAATATACCGGCAGGCTATTTCAAACATACTGCACTGCAAGTTTTGAACAGCAGAGGTCATTATAGAGTTTGAGGCATTGAATGAATGAACCTTTTTCCGATACAATTGGCTGGAAAGCTTCACTGGTTCAGAAAGCTTCACTCTGCCATCACTACTATCCAGTAGAAGAGAAACAATAATCAAAGGCGTAAAAGGAGCTCGGCACAATGAAATATTGATCAACATTCTGACAAGAGCTGTGAGTGAAAGGACTCCTATTATACACACAGGAAAGGTCACATGCTATACAGAGAACAGCTGTGGGGAATGAGACTAATTACATCGGGAGAATCACCACGGAAATTGGCGAGAATCAAAATACGGACAGGAATCACTCAAACAGCCTATGACATTTAAACAGTTCCAGTCCAGGAGTTCTACGTGCACAGATAACAAGAGCAGGAAAGTAATTCAGCACGTGCGAGAGATTCTCGCTGAACATAGGGAGAGGACGGTGGAAAGCAAAAGGGGCGGAGAATACAACAGGGCGACTGCGAAGAGGGAATTAGTCTATTAGTAGCGGTGCGGTTTTACAACTTAAACTAGTTGTTTACTAGTGTTCATTAGTAATTTAGTAATCGAATCTATATATACATGGTTAGTTGTGTTAGTATACTATAATACAAATGTTAGTCTCGTTAGTAATCAGAACATAGGAGTGAAGGGAGAAAACGAGATACGAAGAAATGATTTAAACACCAGACTGCCTTTAAAGCACCCGAAGTCAGTGAGCACGCAGACAGGGAAGACGGACTGAACCAACTAGATCACAAGACAGGGGAGACAAGTGCAATGAACTGAAACATGGAATGAACCAAAAACCAGAATACAAAAACCAAAAATAACAAATAAAAGACAATAATCATAAACACAAAACCAGCACATAAAACATGATCAAAACCCAGAATCATGATAAAAACAAGGACAAATAGATTCCAGAACAGCTTCTTCCCCAAAGCTGTAACCACCCTGAACTCTCTCATGCACTGACCAGATTCACTCCGGCTACTAATGTCAATGTCACTATAGCAGTGTTTCTCAAACTTTTTCAGACCAAGGACCACTTAACCCATAAAAAAACACTCAAGGACCACCTACCTCAAAATAGCCCGAAAACAATATGCCAACTTCAGTTCACAAAGTACAACATGAAACGACAGTTTTACCAAAAATACAGGTACTTTATTTTTGTCACACAGCTTGTACAGAGACTTTATTTGAATTTAACACATTGCTCAAGGAAGCAATAACGCACTTTTTTTTGTCATTGGGTGAAAACAGATAGAAAACCCGATAACAAACAAAACCCGAAACACCAACAAAACCTGCGGGGGAGGGGCCACTTGCCTCACCTCGACCACAAAGAAAGTACAAACAAATCCGAACGGGAGGGGCACTCGCCTCGCCTCGCCTCGACCGTAACAGGACGCAAAATACAAACACACAGCTCACAGCAAAACTCTACACACGAGCAGTTCTCTCACAGATCTGAAATACACATCTGGACATAACAGTCATCTTAATGAGAAGAATGGTGCTGTTTTTTTTCTGGGTCATGAGTGAAGCAATGTCTGGCTCCAAACTGGACAGTTTCAGTCTCATATCGTAATCCATATTAATCCGGTTGCGCTGCTTTGTTTTCAGTCCAACAAGGGAGGAAAATCCAACTTCACAGTTGTAGGTGGTTGGAAAAGGCATCAACAATTTCAGAGCACAGTCAGCCAGCTCAGGATGCTCAGGCTGGATGTGCAGCCAAAAGTTAGTCAGTCCTTTCTCCCTGAAAGTTGTTCTCAGTGTCCCATCTAATGTAATGTCCACAAGGCTGTCAAGCTCTTTTGATGAAAGTCCACAACTGACTTGCTCAATGTGTGTTTTGTCCCCAAACGGATTTCTGATCCATTCAAAGCTTGCGTCTAATTCTAGGAAATATAATCCCAGCTGTGAGTGGAGGTCTTGCAGATGTTGCTTGAAGGATGCTACTGTGCTCCTATCCAGGTTCTCCTTAGCAGTGAGGAGGAAATCAGCAAGTGTGGGAAAACTCTCAAAGTCTCCGCAATCGAGACGGCCACGCCATAATTCCATTTTCATGCGTGTGGCTTTAATTTTGTCCTGCACATTGAAGATGGTGACATTCCTCCCTTGCAGCGCCACATTCAAAGAATTGAGAGCGCTGAAAACATCAGCCAGGTATGCCAACTTTGCGAGCCACTTGTAATCATGCATTCTGTCATACAGTTCTTCGCTGTGGTGCATTAATAACATCACCTCGTCTCGCAGTTCAAATAGACGGGTGAGAACTTTGCCACGCGATAACCAGCGGACTTCGGTGTGGAACAGGAGTTTTGTATGTTCACTCCCCATCTCTTCACACACAGCTTTGAAAAGACGTGTGTTCAATGCTTTACCTTTGATCTTGTTTACTATATTCACAGCTTCGTCCAGTACTGATTTTAGGCACCGTGGCATGTTTTTCACAGCCAGCTATTCTCTGTGTATGCAACAATCTGTTCCTGCTGCAGCTGGCACGACTGCGTGAACTCGCGCCACAAGTCCTTTATGCTTGCCTGTCATCGCTGTTGCACCATCGGTGCAAATGCCGACACATCTTGACCAGTCCAGATTATTCATCATAATAAAATCATTGACTGAGTTCAAAATTGCTTCACCCGTGGTGTTGGTCGGCAGGGAACGGCAGAAGAGAAAGTCATCATGCACTTCACCGGCATGAATGTATCTCACAAAACACAGCAGATTTGCCTCACTCCCAATGTCCGTGGATTCGTCCAGCTGTAATGAGAAGAACTGGCTTTGGCGCAAACGTGTCACCAGCTGATCTTCCACGCTTTCAGCCATAGCTTTGATGCGCCGCTGGACGGTATCATTTGAAAGAGGAATCCTGTTTATTTCGTTGCTGGCTTTCCCCCCAAATAATATGTTAATCATCACCTTTGCAGCTGGTTTAACTAAATTTTCACCAATTGAATGAGGTTTTCCAGCTTTAGCGATCAAGAGTGACACTTTGTATGAAGCCTCGGTAGCCTTAGCATTTTCCCCTGGTGTAAAAAACTGTGCAGCCTCTTTCATCACATGCTGTGTCAGTTCGTCCCGTTTCCGTTCAAAAAATCCAACCGGTTTTCCCACATACTCCTTATGTTTAGTTTCCATGTGCTGTTTCAACTTTGCAGGTTTCATACACTCGTTAGCCAACATTTCATAGCACAACACACAGTGTGGTTTAGGATCCTCCTCGTCGCCAGTCCAAAAAAACCCAAACTGTATGTAGTCGCTATGGTACCTCCGTTTCAACTTGGCGGTGGTTTTTTCTCGTTCATGACGAGTTGGCAGCGGGGTCTGCTTCGACGATGACGCGGGCGCTGGATCAACATCCTGGGATTCAACAACGTCTCCTGTCGACTCAGAATTTTCCTCTGCTTTTCTTCTACATGACCCAGTCCTAAGCCACTGATCCATTGTCTGGTGTGATTGTTTTGTTGTGCTTTATTCAATAACACAACATATTGTTCACAACAAAGATTGACATTTTACCATTTTAAAACGTGACGTCTTTTCATCTCGCGGACCACTGGGGGTCGCTCACGGACCACCAGTGGTCCGGGGACCACACTTTGAGAAAGCCTGCACTATAGTCAATGTCTCTATATTACATGTGCAATATACGACATTGCTACACCTACCTCAATGTATATATTTTTAGATTCTTTTATATTTATTTTATATTTATATCCTTGTATATATTTGATCTTGCCCTTCGTTCTGTTATTGCTTTGCCCTGTTTTAGGTAGGGCTACAATTTCGTTGTACCGGAGTAAATGACAATAAAGGCATTCTATTCTATTCTGTTCTATTCTAAATGTCTCCTTCCTGTGAAGACTTGTATAGGGAGTCTGACACACATGTAATTGCAACATTCCCTCACCTTATAACTTCACATGAGCACAGGAAGTCTTGCACAATCACATGACTGATCAGGAAGTGATAAATGTTTGGTGGCTGCCAATTAGTCTTTGTTCTGCCACTCAACTCTGCTCAGCTGAGCCAGGCTCCTTTTTATGCAGGTATTGACGGTTATTTAAGAATGTGTGTGTTAGATATAACTTGGATTTTAATACTTATTTTAATTTACCAGGTGTAAGATCAAACATTGTGTTTACTCCTTGTGAGATTACAGAGACCACTGCGGGGCTTTTTATCGTTGATGTGATCTCCAGCTGCAGAGATATGGACATTGATATGCTGGTAAATGATTTTAAAACCATGTTCACTCTAATTGAATGTTTTAAACGTTGGTTTCTGTGGATTTTTGTTCATTTCTTTCGTTTGTCGGTGCCTCTAGGGGCTACCAACAGGTGTCCTCTTTTAATCAGTTCCACTTACTAGTAGATTAGTGCAAATATTGTTGGCGCCCTTGGATGCTGGTTGTTCTCCCTTCTTATATGTTTTCTCTGTTCAGGCGATCTCTGTACAAGGCTGGACCCGCACTGCTGCACTACTCCTCTTTTTGGGGTGACCACACGGGTGAGGCACTGTATTCACCAAGTCGGGCCCACTTCCGGTGCAGGGTGACTTGGTGATTATAAAACCCACATGGCCCGTGAAACCGAATTGAAAGTGATGTGAACAAAGTAATAATCCATCAAAAAACATGCCCAAGTGGTGTGTAGCGTTTGGTTGTTCGAATCACAACATGAAGCAGGGAGAGAGAATTTTATTTCACATATTTCTAAAGGAAAGTAAGCAGCATGAAGCATGGATAAAAGCTGTTAAAAGGCAGAACCCTGATGCATACATGCTAACTCTACCGCCTTTGGCACGTTTCAATATGAAAAAAAACGCCCCAAAAGCAGTAGAGTTGGCATGAATGCGGCAGCAAGTGGGAACCGTCAGCTCATGCAGTGCTGTGTGGGAAGCATTTTATCGGGGGTGCAGTTGCAGTTGCAGTTCTGGCGAGGATGTCCTGCCGGGGCGCAGATCCGAAGTCCTGTGTCCACTTGAGGAATGCGTGCAGCTCCGCTCTGGGTTGTTCCGTGTGCAACTAGCAGTAGCGCCAGGCATGAGCTAGTTTAATGAGATTTGCAGTCCAAACTTAAATGAAGATTCACAGAGATGAGGGCACTGTGCAGATAGGCCAAATGAAATTAAGCAGGATGCGTGAATTCCAGTGTAAATTCCGTCTATTCATTTGAAAAGAGTCTGGCTTTGCTCGGGGGAGAAATTGCCCAAAAGTGAGTGTATCTTCCCTTGAGAGAAGATGCGGTAGGGGAGAGCGTGACCACCTCCGTTGGAAGTGTGCCAAGAAGAGAGAAAGAACTGGGTGCGGTCCCCCCGTTCTAAAAGTTCTGTTGTGCGTTTTATTGCTTTTAGACGCATTCTATGGGGGAAACGTAAAGGAAGCGGGTGGTGCTGTATAGGATGTTTCTGTTTCCAGTTGACTGCATGGGAAATGTAGTTCTGTGGTCCTTTACACCCCTACACCTCAAACAGTATTTTTTTATTATCAAAGGTAAGAACTTTCTTTGCTCATCTCTGTAGACTGTAAAGTGTAGGTCTGCTGTGCTTGTGGCGTCAGTTTAAAATGGCAGGGCATACATCGTTTGATTCTGTGGACTTTCCGATTTCAGGTATCGTTTTTATGCATAGCACAAATTCAGGAGAAACTCTAGCGATTTAGCGCTGATATGGTATTATCCAATGTTTTGCTGCATGCTTATTTACTTGCTTGGTGCTTGAATTGTGTTCGGTTGAGGTAAAAATGATCTACATGAGTTTTTTGCCTAGTTTCTTCGCGAAATGTGGATATGCCGCATGGCAATGTTGCAATTTGGAAACATGCTGTATTAATTGTGGGTAACCACTGGCCCCTGGTACCGGGGTGTGGGGCTTAAGGGCTTAATAGTAATGTGGTGTATTTTAAGCTCATGAAAATTTATAATTTAATAACACGACAGACATCTAAGGCCTACAACTGTAGTTATCCGACTAATAAACCTACTGGCCAACTCTGCACAAACTTGCAGACAAAACGCCTGATAGACATAGGCATGTCTATAGAACACAGAACCAGATGTAGATTTGTCATAGCAGTTTAAAGTCTAATTGTCCATTCCAGCACCATATGTTGGTCCCTCAGACGTCTCTTGCTGGTGCCTTTTCAGTTTCTTGTTTGTGCTCACAATTTTCCGTTTACGTTTTACTCTCTGGGACTGAATGGTGTTTGCTTCGGACACCCTGAGCAGGTCTGCCTGCTTGATGGTGTTCACGGTGATGAGAGGGTAGCCATAGGTATGCTATCACAGTACGCATAGCAGACGCACCCTCATTAAAAGAGGAGATGGCCATGTTTACCACTGCCTCGACCCTGCGCTTACCTACAAAAACAGTCTTTGGGCTGCGGGCCCATATGACAGAATTGAGACACTCGTTGGCATTTAGTGTGCCGCCATGCTGCATTCTCTGCAGCAGGCTGACGCTCGACATGCAGTGGTAGATGGGGATCAGCTTCTGGCCCACCTCACGGGATAAATAATTTACACTGTGTCTGGTGTAGCTTTCAGGAATCTCACCTTTTTCTTCAGCCCCCCTATACAAACACCAAGATGCATTGCACCTAGCATGCAGTGATGTTTCATCAGTGGACATGCAGTGAAGACCTGCCCATATCTCTGCTTTCATTTTATCCAGTGACCCCTGATTATATAAAATTGCCCCCCTGTAATAATTTTGTGAATTTTTGCTTTCATTCCCTGTCAGTTTCCTCAAACCCTTAACTCCTAATTTCCGCTTCGCACTCAATTTTCTTCTGAGCGCTGTGCCCATGCGCTTGTGAGCATGATTGATACACTCTAGCTTCACTATTTCATGCCCTGGGTATGGATTGAGTGAAACAACTTCCTTAAAAGCAGCACTGTTCCCATCTGAGAGCAGCTCAGTGTACCGCAGCTGGTGGTGACTGACCGACCTCGCCCACATCCTCTTTGCTGCCTCCTGCTCCATAACTTCACTAGACCCCATGAAATTTTTGGCACAGGCAATGTGTCTGACTCTCCGGCTGTCAAATTCCTGCACAGTGATCTTCCCCTCATGCTTGGCACTTTCCTTTAAAGCACAAGCATGGCAGTAGGAAGATAAGACTTCAAAGTCAATCACCAGTCCTGTAAGAATGTCTATGCACACACCAATGCCGTAATGGGAAGTGAACCCCCTTTTCTGCCGGGTGCCATCAAAAGAGACACTGATGTTAATTGACATCACTTCTGTTGACATTCAAACTCAAACAAAACAGAGGTATCTCGCCCCACCCTCCCATAGTTCCCTTCTCACATGTTTGCGTAACTGACAACTCTTATCGGTAATTGGCCAGAACGGTTTATTATGTTATGGGGCACAGTCTGTGCCCCTTGTGTTTACCTGCAGTTTGTGAAGCCTGTGCGGTCTCCAGAGCCCGGGGCTTTTTTTACAGGGAATTTAGGGCAGGCAGCTAGCGGATCGTGGAGAGATGTCGGTGGATAGAGGCAATAATATTAGCGTGCAGAAAGTTAAACTTACATAGAGAACCTTTAATGACAGCATCGGATCAACATCTGCATGGGCCTGCCTGATCTGCTCCCTGGTCCTGCGCAGTGACTCCAAGCCTCTCTCAATTTCCGTCACTAAAATCAAATGTATATTGTTTCAACAACTGTTCCCTTTTTGTTGGGTGTTCTTGATACAGTACAATATTTTCACTTGAGTGCCAAAAACTCAATTTGTTTTTGAAAGGACCAGGGAGTAGCCCATGCAGCTATAGCAGCCAGTTGGACAAGCAAATCTTAATTAACTGACTACAAAGAATAACCTATTACAAACAATATGTACGGAAAACGTTTATGGTTTCCAGAAAAAAAACAGCCTACTATTGTTGAGAGTTAGTTACAGCAAAAGAAGGAAGATCCATATGTTAGTGTGTGTGTGTGGGCATGTGTGTGTATCCCTCCCTCTTTGAGTGTGACTGTACATGGATGCACCTTCCTCTTTCTCTTCCTGTCCCCTCCCCTCTCCATCTCTCTCATATAAAATATTCTTCCAGCAACATTAATAAGGCTGCATTATTTCAATATCCTTTGTTTTCGTCTCTGAACTGAAAACTCAAAAGCTGTACTACAAAAGCTAAACTGACACAACACAATGAATGAAATGACACTTTATAGACCCACTATTGTTATGAATCCATTCTTATCCATATAAAAACATAGGCCTATGTTCTCTGTTACAATATCACTATGACACAATGTGGAGAAAATGTAACAGCCCTGTTCATCAGGCCACTAACATTAACAATTGTACCAACCTTAACATAGCCTACGTGTCACTCTTTTGTCCTGCCTCTGGTATGTTTTCAGGTGAAGGGAAGGGATCCCTAGCACCTTGCTGGTCTTCTTCAGTGCAGCATATCCCATCCCTAATTCATGTGCTAAAAGCACCATGCGGACATTCACGTCAAATGCAACCTCTACTTTCACTCTGCAATCGTGTAGAAGTAAGGACGCTCCGTCTGTAAGCACTCCTGTCCCCTTTGCAATTGCTGCACTCGAGAAATAAACTGCTACAGATCCCGTGATTTTCTGGATCAATGTTTATTGTCAGACCCGACGCAGTGCAATTAGGACAAATAAGATTATTGATCAATTCATTAAGACATGTGACATTGACTATCCTTGTTTATATCGCCACTGCTTGGTTGCACAGTCATTGGTGACACTGTCATCATCATCATGACCCCTCCGGTTTCCCATCGACAGCTTTCGTTCAGACGTGCTTCGAAAGGGTTTTTCGTGTAATTCATTGGGTTGTTTTCCCTTTTCCCCCCTGGCAAGGAGCTATTGCTTCCATCTTTTCTTTGACACTATGTAAGGCATTGAGGCAATTTCAATTCAAAGTTCCGCGGCAAGCTGAAAACAGAGCTGTCAGAGCACACCACATGATGCTTCTAAGCAAATCATGTTAGCAGAAACCAGCAGTAGCCAATGGGATTTCATCATTAGCTTTAAATCCCCCATGAACTTTCATGATTGGTTACTGACAGAACGGAGAATCAGAGCTTTACAACAGTACCGGTCATGACAGACTTCAGTGAAGAGGCGAAGTACTGTTCGTTGCGTAGGAATGCTAACTTTTTGGTAAATTCGAAGAAACTTACTGCCGCAAGTAGACAAAATGTAATAAAATAAAGTCTCAATGTATAATTTTAATGTTTTCTTTAAAGCTGTTTGAAAGAACCACAAATTCAAGGAGTAAACTAGCCCAAAATCTATGTTTTTGCCCGTTGTGTCTCGCCTTAATGAATTCCAGACTACATCTTAAATGGTTGATTACAATATTTATGAAATTGGATATGCATGAGAATTTGCACTGATGAAAGACTGAATGAAGTTCAGTGGATGAAGACCAGAGCAGGAAACGGGGAGCCATAGGCGAAAAGATTCAGGGGCTGCGTGTGAATAGTCTTTTTTGTTTAGGACAGTTCCTAACTCCTAAAAAATTATCCGGAAATAATTGTGTGGCAGCCATGATAAGTGGATTTGAATTCTTTAAATGTTAAGGAAAGGTGTCTCAGTCGTTCCTAATTTACCACCTTCAGCATAGGGTTCACAGAACCATCCTTTTGGTAAAGAAAGGAGATAAAGCTATCCCACAATTCTGCGCAGCTGCTATATTTAAAGCGGCAAGCACTTATCCGACCAATCGCGTAAAGAAACGTATATAATGGGCGCAAGGGACTCATGATCACATTGCCTAGTGTAAGTGCATTCGGATTCTCTAATTAAGAGAATTCCCTTAAACACCTTTCCTTTCCCTTATGACGTTTTCCACAAAGGTTAAAGAAAAGTGGTTAGGGATTAGTGGATAGGCCATAATTTTCTGACTATTCGGACGCAGCCAGGGTGAGGGAGGTGTCTCCTCTTGGAGTCATGAAGGCTTTTTCGGGTCCCCTGGAGTTCCTATACAGGAGGGGTGGACAACCCTAGTGTGGGAGAGCCGCAGTGTCTGCCAGCATTTGCTGTTGCTGAGCACTTGAATGATCAATTGAAGCAGTTGGTTACACACTTAATTGATCTCACCTGGTGTCTTTGGTTTAAACTGGATGGAGGAAACCAAAGTCAACACACCCTGTGGCTCTCCAGACTGCCCACCCCTGCCACAGAGCAGTGGTTCTCAAACTGGATCCTCTTGCCTTCCTGCGTATGCTGTCTTTTGTTCCAACCACAACTATGTCGTAGGATTTTAAGAAGCTTTTAATTTTTACTAATTAGGTGCATTCATGTCTTAAGTACTGTCAAGTCACATTTCACCAGAAATAGCCATGGGTGTGATGAAGAATACAAGACCATTCCACAAATGTGTTCATATTTCTATATTGCAAGAAAGGAGGTTTTGCAGGGTATAGGCAAATTTGCTCACAGCCCAATTTGAACCATCTTCTGGTTTTTTGTACCTACTTGTGGAACTGTCCAGAAAATAGATTTGAAGTGTGAAATTTGCATAAAGGAAGTGAACTGTGTCCTATTTAGTGATTTCAAGATTTGTGTAGGGCTAGGCCTTAAAAAGTCCATATTTAAACCCATGAATGATTGTCCTGAAAAACTAGATGATTTTTAATGGCTACCCAACAACATGACGGACATTTTGGTACCAAACATAAGTATATATGTGAAAAACTGAAAAAGTTTCAGACAGTTTTCAGTTGAAAAATGCATCTGTCTTGAAGCAAAATGTTAAGTTCATCTTGAAGAAAAAACCAGGTTCCTATGAAAACAGACCTAACATATTTTCACAAAAGTTGCCTCATATAGTTGGCTAAATAATGTGCGAGTGTCGTTAAATTGCGAGACCAGTAAATTGGTGCATTCAAGCCATTTTCATTATATACTACATATTTTTCAGAAAAGCCATTTAGCAGAAACCAGCAGTAGCCAATGAGATTTTGTGTGCGTGGTTTTAAAAACCATGTGGTCCTCTAAACAGCAGTTCAAAGATGTCAAAATCAAGATTATTTACTTCCATCAAGGAGAGGGCAACAAAAAACTCACAACATTTCAAACTACCCATTTCTACTGTCAGAAACATTGTAAGAAAATGGAAAATAAATGGATCAATTGAAATCAAGGCAAGATCTGAAAGACCAAGAATAAATTTCAGATAGAATGGCCCGAGATCTTTTGAGAAATGCTTAGAACCCACATATCACTGCAAAAGAGCTGCAGAAAAGAGTAGCAGACACAGGTCTAGTTGTTCACAGGACAACAATTAACCATACCTTAAACAGCAAAGACCTACATGGCAGAGTTGCAAGAAAGAAGCCTTTCCTACTACCTCAACAGAAAATTAACTATCTGAAGTATGCAAAAGAGGACCTTTTCAAGGTGTTCTGTCAGGAAGAATGGGGAACAGAAAAACTCTTAGCTGGCTACAGGAAGTAATTGCAAGCTTTTATAGCTGCCTGAGAAGGATTTACAAGGTACTAGATGACAAGGTTCCCAAACTTTTGCCAAGACATTTTTCCTTGTATTTCTTGAAACTTTTAATGAAAGAGTTTTTATTATCACTAGGGGTGAATGCGTTGTCAAAGACATCATGACACGCGTCAACTCTGACCTGCACCGGTACGTATTGGTGCGAGCGTACTTTAAGCTAAAACCACGTTTTTTTCGTGTTCCTAGTCACGTGACTATATGAGTGATGTGCAACTGAGCTCACGTTAGTAGTTAGAGTGAAATCTCGGAAAAACAAGTTTTTACAGTTAATTATTCGTTGATTTTCAATGCCATGGCTGTCAAACAATCAGCGTTAACGTGCCATTGGCATGCTGAATACGGAAACGTCCGTCACTGACATAGCAAGGGTTATGGGATGCAGTCGACAGACTATCCATGATCTTCGGACGCGTCTCCAACAAACTGGCTCCACAGCTGACCGACCTCGTTCTGGTAGCCCACGTGTGACGTCAAAAGCAGAAGACCGACACATTGTCTTACGTCATTTGCAAAATCGATTTGTCACTGCAAAGTCCACTAGGAATGAATTGTTTAGAGGTTGTGTGACTGCCCAAACCATAAGCAATCACCTGCGCACTGCTCTTATTCAAGTTGTAACTTACCATTTTCACTCTTGGACATTTCTGTAGCATTTCCGGTGGAACTGGTTACATTGTGGACATTATTTTTATGATACACCATCTTCAATGAGTACAGAATTAAATAAAATCATTATTGAAAACCTAATTTCTTGTATGTTCAATTTATTGACCTCCAAATGAGTGTGAAGTTTTTATTTTGGCTGAGTATGATTCTTGCTTAAACATGACACATTTCATCACATTTTAAACTTCGTAGCATTTAGTGTTCAGGGTTGCTTTCCATCACTTGGAGATGAATTGTAACAGACATTTAAACCAGGGGTGACCAAATTTTTGCACCCCACTGTATAGAGGTTGAACAAAAAATATATATTTCCATACAGACAACATGTCTTTCAGGGAAGGCCTTGCATATTTCAGCAAAACAATCTCAAATCACAAACTGCATCCATCACGACAGCATGGCTTCGCAGTAGAAGAGTCTGAGTGCTGAAGTGGCTACTTGCAGTCCTGACCATTCAGTAATGGGAAATATTTGGCACATCATAAAATGAAAAATCTGGCCAAGAAGACCCAGGACTGTTGAGCCGCTAAAATCCTACATCTGAAAAGAGTGGTACAGTTATTCTTCGCCCAAAAGCAATTAGTTTCTCTACTTCCTTACTAGATGTTTACAGACTGTTCTGAAAAGAAGATACTAAACAATGGTCAACATGGCCCTATCTTTAACTTTTTGAGATATGTTGCTGCTATCAAATTCAAAATGAGCTTATATTTTTCATGAAATGGTAAAATGTCTCACTTTCAACATCTGATATGTTGTCTTTGGTCTGTTGTGAATAAAATGTCAGATTATGAGATTTGGTACAAAGAAAGAGTTATACGCACATCACGTATAAGTGCAAGGCTATCAAATAAAACGCGTCAACGGAGAGAGGAAAGGACACCTGCACACTTACTCCAAGCCACCAAGATCATGAGATTTGCAAATCATGGGGAACGTATCTCTGCTTGGAATGAAAAACATGCTTTCAAGTCCCCAAAATGGTTGAGAAAGAAAACACGAGCGTGCGTTCAATGGATGTCCCAAATGTCTTCATGAAAGTAGTGCAGGTATTCTTGTGATGGCCTGACTTAGCTGCCATAAATTATTTTATTGGTGTGGCATGTGTACATGGTATTCACTTGCCAACAAGGAATAAATAAATTAATGATACTACTGGCTGGAAAGCTTCAGCGCTTCAGAAAGCCTCTCTTTGCCATCTCAAGGAATAGTATTTGACTGATGTAATGACAGGTTTGAGGAGCGAAGCTGCGCAAGGTTGTGCACAGTGAGTCTATGGCTATCACAGAGATTTATGGGAAAATGGCCATCTAGAGTGAGAATGGAATTTCTCTTCAATTTGATTTTATTTGTATCAAGCTTTTTGTGGAAGGGCTGTCGCAAAGACTCTTTACAGACCAAAATGGGCGGTGTGAAGCCAAATGTCCAGGGTAGCAAATGAGGCAAAAATTCCCAATAAGGAGAAAAACCTCAAGCAGTGGTGAGAAAAAAAAGCCTCAGCAAGAAATCTCAGGATGAACCCGTTTATGCCAGGGAAGCCCACCCTCTGGTGGTAAGTTAACTGATTAATTAGTTCATACTTATTTCTTTGTCTTAATGAGTGTCGAGTAGGAATGAAGGATGATTATTCCAGTAGGATTTTTGCTGTGTGGAGTCCAGTTTAAGATATCGACTTTGCGTGGTCGTCCATTTGAGAAATGAGTGCTTTCAGTGCTCCTCAAGAAATGTAGTAATTCTGGTGTGCGCCTCAAGGGGCAGATAAATCAGTGTGAGGGATTGGTGGGGGCTGAATAGGCATTTCTGGGTCAGACTTGCCCAGTATGCAGTCTGATGGTGTAGGCTATCATTATCTTCTAGGGGTGTGACTAGGCTATAGCGTGCTCATGCTTATGCAAATTGGAAGGTATAGAAAACACAGGTTCAACCGACATGTCTACGGACCCAACAAAAGCCTGAGAACATGCTGCAAAATGACTCATTCATTTAGCTAGTTCCTAGCTAAACAAAGATGAACGAAGCCCCAGATGTGCATGCCAGTTCCTTTCCACAGGGAATGAAGCCCACGTGTTTAACCCTTAAATGGTGGGTCGGTTCCTGGGATTAGGACGATGGAGACATTACATTAACAGTATTAACCAGACACTCTTATCCAGTAGATTACATGTTAAATAAAGTGCATTAAAGCAACAAATGGTTGGATGGAACTGACATTATCATTGAAAATGAAATACTGGAAGAATATATTCTGGTCAGATGAGACCAATAGTGAACTCTTTGGATGTCATCATAGCACACATCATACTCGCGTTGGGTTCTTATTTTCAGACAGAAAAGGTTTTATCCTACCTCGCCATGTTTCGACGGGATACTCTCATCTTCTCCAGAAGAGTCACTGATGTTACGAGTGACGTGTCTTATCAGCTGATGTTAGCGAGGCATGGCCGCCCTGTCAGATTTGACAGGGCGGCCACGCCTCGTGCTGCCCGGCCGCTCATCCAAGATGGCACTCCAAGTGTGGGAAAGCGTGTATGCCCCCTCGTCCCAGTTCATGGTCCTGTGGGCCCGCTTCCTGATTTCAATTGCCTGCATGATCCAGCGTTCATGTCGGTTGTTCTGAGTGCGGATGACTTTGGCCTTGTCCCAAGCCATAATATGATTTTTCCTCTTGCAATGATCTGTGGTTGCTGATTTAAGGTTTACCTGTAGTGCTCGTTCCTTAACTGAGCGTGTCTGTCTTACTGTTGTCTCTTTCTCACATTCTTTTTGGTGTTCTTTTTTACGTGTGTGAAAAGGTCTACCTGTTTCCCCAATGTATGTTTTATGGCAAGACCGGCATGGGATTTCGTATACGACGTCACATTTGTTACAGTTGTCAATTTGGTCTTTCGGGTGTTCCAGTAGTTGTCGTAATTTTATGTATGGTTTTACCAGGGTGTTGATGTGGAATTTTCTCATGGCCCGTTGAATCCGCTCTGTGACGCCTCTTATGTATGGTAATGTAACAACTCCTTTGATTTCGGTTTCATTTTTTCATTTCTTTCTGAATGCGCCGGGGTGCCATCATGTGTGGTTTTTTCATGGAGGACCTAGAAACGAGGGCTATTGCATCGGCACCTGAAAGTAAACGTCCCACGCTCTGGAAAAGATACGTGGACGACATCTTAGAAAAAATAAAATCAGGACATGGGCAACAACTCAGAGATCATTTAAACAGTATGGACCGCAGTGGGAAAATACAATTCACACACGAAGAAGAGACTGATAAAACCATAGCGTTTCTGGACATAAGCATACATCACACAAATGAAGGAGACATTAAAATTAAAATATACAGGAAGCCCATCCACACTGATCAATACCTGCTTTGGTCATCCGAACACCCTATAAATCACAAACTTTCCATGGTAAGAACACTGTTTGATCGTGCATCCATCATCACAGAAGACACAGAGAAACAAGTAGATCAGAAGGATCAAATAGCTGCGACCTCGCCTAGCATCCGTCACGTGGCCTAGTGTCCATGACTGGTGGTTTCTTGTACAAGTGTGATCTCGAAATTGGCAAATGACCTTGAAAATCAATAGGGGACCCTTCCTCTATACCAAGAAGCTTGTTGTAAGATTTCAGAGCCATTCATTAAATTAAACTTGAGTTACGGTGCGAAAACCGTAAAATCGGGCAAAATTGACACTTTTTCTGCCTTTGTGACCTTGGGATTTGACGGATGACCTTAAAAAACAATATGGAACACCTCCTCTATGCCTACAAGCTATTTCCAAAATTTCATAGCGATCCATGAATTCTAACTGGAGTTACAGTGCGAAAACCCGCAAACAAGGTCATGACCTCTGTGAACTTGACCTTTGACCTCGACCTTGTGCATGGACATCACTTTGGTGAAGGTCAATAACTCCTGAAAATTTCATGATGATACGACAAGAGGAACGTGGTCAAAAAGATGTCACAGCCGGACAGGCAGATGGATGGACAGACAGACAGAAGCGTTCATAGACCTGCTTGGTCGCAGCTAAAAAAATGAAGAGGAACATATAACTAATGCACTGAAGAAATGCCAGTACTCACTATGGGCCATAAACACAGGCAAACTACAGATGCAGCAGAAGAAAAACCCTGTCACATTCAGAAAGAAACGAAAAAATGAAACCGAAATCAAAGGAGTCGTTACATTACCATACATAAGAGGCGTCACAGAGCGGATTCAACGGGCCATGAGAAAATTCCACATCAACACCCCTGTAAAACCATACATAAAATTAAGACAACTACTGGTACACCCAAAAGACCAAATTGACAACTGTAAAAAATTTGACGTCATTTACGAAATCCCATGCCGGTCTTGCCATAAAACATACATTGGGGAAACAGGTAGACCTTTTCACACACGTAAAACAGAACACCAAAAAGAATGCGAGAAAGAGAAAACAGTAAGACAGACACGCACAGTTAAGGAACAAGCACAACAGGTTAGCCTTAAATCAGCAAACACAGATCATTGCAAGAGGGAAAATCATATTATGGACTGGGACAAGGCCAAAGTCATCCGCACTCAGAACAACCGATATGAACGCTGGATCATGCAGGCAATTGAAATCAAGAAGCGGGCCCACAGGACCATGAACCGGGACGAGGGGGCATACACGCTTTCCCACACCTGGAGTGCCATCTTGGAGGAGCGGCCGGACAGCACGAGGCGTGGCCGCCCTGTCAAATCTGACAGGGCGGCCATGCCTCGCTAACATCAGCTGATAAGACACGTCACTCGTAACATCAGTGACTCTTCTGGAGAAGATGAGAGTATCCCGTCGAAACATGGCGAGGTAGGATAAAACCTTTCTGTCTGAAAATAAGAACCCAACGCTAGTTAAGTTACCAAAGACAGTATGAACTTTTCTTGATTACTATAGCTTACATCATGTTTGGAGGACAAACGGTGCTGCACATCACCCCCAAAACACCTTACCAACAGTGAAGTTTGGAGGTGGGTAAATCATGGTGTAGGGCTGTTTTTCAGCATATGGTATTGGCAGATTTTATATAATTGAAGGAAGGATGAATGGAGAAATGTCCCGAGACATTCTTGATAAAAATCTGCTGCCATCAAACCAGATGTTGAAGATGAAACAAGTGTGGATATTTCAGCAAGACAATGATCCCAAACATATAGCCAAGGAAACTCTCAATTGGTTTCAGAGAAAGAACAAAAATCATCCATCCCGTAGAAGTCTGATGCAGGGGCTTCGTGGGGAAGTCGGCAATCTAGCTTCCCCGGCTTGCCAGAAAGTCTGGGGCAAACTTGAAGAGGGCAGTCAAGGAGCTGGCGAAGGAGGTGGAGAAAGCTAGTTACTGGTTGTGAGCGAGGATAGGAGTTGGGGAGCAACACCCCAATGAGGGCAGCTGCAGGGGGTGGTGGGGAGATGTCCCCATTAAGCCTCTGCCCCTCCACTGGGGGATGTACTGGCTAGGGGGCAAAACGTCCGTGAATGGTGGTACCAGCCGACGACCCTGCAGGTGCCCCGAAGTGCGGAGGCGGAGAAGAAGATGGGCCCTCTATGATGGATCAAGCGGCAACGAACGGAACGAATAACGGTAATGGGAAGGTTCTCCGAAACTGCTCATGCGGATGGCTGAGGGTGATTTCACTCAGAGGACTGCATATTTATCAAGGCAGGATGAAGTGTGAGAGGATGCCCAAACAGCACAACCGGCAGGCCAGACAGGAGGGACACAAAGCCAGATGGTAAACCACAGTGCAGCAGGACCCAAAAGTGCTGAGAGGGCAACCTCTGAAGGTGAAGAAGGGATGGAGGTAACCACTGAGTGCAATACCAAGATGGATCTCCTGCAACTAACATGGCCAGTAACTCAACATAAGCTTTCAAAGAGGCAGAGCAAGATCAATTAGCCCATGGCAAAGAACTAAGAGGAATTCCGCATGCTCCATGACCATCTTAGCAGAGTGCTGGAACATTCCTTTCGCGGGACAGTCGAACGCAAGGTAACCTCACTCAGCCACATCATCTATGAGGAATGCAGAGAGAGGTTTGGAGAGTGTGCAGCTAAGAGAACCCCAGCTCTAAGACAGAAAGGACGGAGGGAGAAAGACATTGAGGAGCTTGTACGTGACAGGCGCCTGCTGCAAAATAGGTCAAGGAAAACAACCACAGAAGAAAATGAAGGCCTCCAACTTCTAAGGGATGACCAGAAGCACCGGCTAGACAATTTGCATCAGGCAGAAAGATTAAAGTAATGAAGGAAGCGGAAGGAAAAGGAAAGAGAGGACTACTTCAAAGACCCATTCAAGAATGCCCGCCAGCTGTTGGATGAAAAGCAAAGCGGAAAGCTGATCATCTCCAAAGATAACATGAAACAACAAATCAAGGGCCAGTATACGGATGCAGCCAAAGACACACCACTTGGCGCACCTGGCTGTATGCCACATCCAAACCCCCGAGGACCCTGTTTGACAACCCACCGAGGCTAGGTGAGATTAGAGAGGTCCTCAGAAAGGCCACATATGCCTCAGCACCATTACCAAATGGCCTGCCTTACAAGTTGTACAAGAAGGGGACGAACATCTTGTCGAAGCCCATGAGGGTTGTGTGAAAGAAGCAATCTATTCCAGCTGAGAGGCAAGAAGCAGTTGGAATTTTCATTCATAAGGAGCAAAATTCCACAACTATCGGCGAGTTTACAACCATTTCTTTGCTGAACGTGGAGGGGAAACTCTTCTTCTCAGTCCTGGCAAGAAGGATGACCAGCTTCCTGAGCACCAACAACTACATGCTCCCAAAAGGCTGCATCCCAGGTTTCCCAGGATACATTGAACACTCATCGTTGATATGGGAGGATATACAACGCGCTAAAAGGGAGAAGAGTGATCTTCATGTGGTGTGCTTTGACCTGGCCAATGCGTATAGCTCAGTACTGCACAAGTTGGTCGAGTTGTCACTGGAATTCTTCCACATTCCAGCTTGTGTCACCACCCTCATAGCTAAGTACTTTAGCTATCTGCACATGTGCTTCTCTTGTGACAGATTCACAACAGGCTGGCAGCAGTTGGAAGTCAGCAGGAGGAAGACTCCCTGCACTGAGAGGGTATATGGATGACATGACAACCATCCAACAGAGCGATCCATGCACAGCACGTCTCCTCAAGCGCCTTGACTAGCTGACAATGTGGGCAAGAATAAAGATCAAGCCCTGAAAGTCCAGGAGCCTGTCAATTCGGAAAGGGGTGAGGAACGAAAGGATGGTTTTCACTGTTGGAGGGGAGAACATACCTCTACTGACACGGCAGCCCATCCAAATCCTTAGCAGGGAGTACACAGCTGCCCTGTCTAACAAAGATCGATGGCTGCGAGCTTCCCGGGAAACTGAGGGTGTGGTGCTATCAGTTCACTCTCTTTCAGTGTGTAATGTTGCCACAGAAAGTGAGCTAGATACCATCTTCCTCGGCCAGCAAGATGGACAGCATTACTGACTACAACATCAGGAAGTGTTTGGGCCTTTCCTGCTGCTTCTCTGACACAAGCCTTTTTGGCAAGAACGCCCTACAGCTCCCACTGAAGCGGTGAGAGGTGCAGAGGTGACTGTCCACACAGGGTGTAAATGGAAGGCCCAGGAAGAAGTGGACCAAGTGATCAGCAGGCTGGAACACAAGGAAGTCCTGGGGAGAGTCCAACACAACCGGGCAGGGCTGGGCTATGGAGAACCAGTCCAGTTCGGGTCCAAAGCCACACAGGAGTGGAGGAAGACTATAGTTGTGGAAGTGGTCTCACGAGTGTAGCAGGACCAGAACCTCAACAAGGCTGTGTCCCAGGGGAGACAAGGAGCATGGACCCGCTGGGAAGAGACAACCAACAAGGTCCTGACCTGGGTAGACATTTGGCGGGCCCCACAGTCACGGCTCAGCTTTCTTGAGAGAGCAGCGTACAACATGATCCCTTGTCCTCGAAACCTCTCCCAATGGTATAGAGGTGAGGAGAAGTGCCCGCTATGCGGTAAAGTCAGAGCAGGATTTCAGCATATCATGGCACAGTGCAGTGTTGCGTTATCGCAGGGCTGCCTCAGGTGGCGAAAAAAACCAGGTGCTGAGGAAATTGGCAGAGCAGTTGGAGAAATGCAAAAAACTCCCTGGATTCTCGGCATGCAGACATCTCGCTTGTCCGACCAGGAGAGGTTGAACAGAAGTCAACTCCTTTGGCACGAAGACCAACACTCCTGCTTACTCCTGGGAGTGAATGGGAGATGCGTGTTGATCTGGGCACCCAGTTTGTCTTTCCAACAGTGATCACACAGACTACATTAAGACCAGACATTGTGATGTGGTCCGCAGCTGCCAAGAAGGTCCTCATCATCAAGCTCACCATGCCATGGGAGGAGGGAAAACCATCAGCTTATGAATTCAAGCGGCTCAAGTATTCCTATCTAGCAGAAGAATAGAGAGAGGGAGGCTGGGATGCAACCATTCACCCGGTAGAAGTCAGATGCAGGGGAAGACAGCAATCCAGCTTCTCCGGCTTTCTGAGATGTCTCAGGCAAGCGTGAAAAGGGCAATCAAGGAGCTGGCGGAGGAGGCGGAGAAGCCGAGTTACTGGTTGTGGCTTGGGAGGAAGGATAGGAGTTGGGGTGCATCACCCCAGTGAGGGCAGCTGCAGGGGGTGGCGGGGAGACGTCCCCATCAAGCCACTGCTCCCCCACGGGGCGAAACGTCCATGAACAGGGGTACCAGCTAATGACCCTGCAGCTGCCCCAAAGTGCACTGGAGGAGGCGCGGCAGAAAGAGATGCCAAGCAGGAGAACTATCACCTGTACACTACAACTGCAATGGCCAAGTCAATCACCTGACTTGAACCCAATAGAAAATCTATGAAAAGAACTGAAGATCAGAGTTCATACAAGAGGCCCCCGAAACCTTGAAGAAAGTTTGTGTGAAACAATGGGCCAAAATCACCCCTAAGCAATGCATGCGACTCGGTTCTGCATACAAGACTTTGCTTTTTACCAAACAATAGTAAATATCATTTATACATGTAACAGTGTTGAAAGGTTGAGCTTGATGATTTCAATCTGATGAGGAAAACAATGATATATTGGTAAGAAAATATGCTTACACTCACCTCTTTCTACAGTGTGAGCGGGAAAAGACTAGAGTGATGTCACTTCCTGGGTACTGAAGAAGTTGAGCTTAACCATTATTTTTAAAAAGGGGGGGATTGATATGCTGTTACGGGGTTGAACAAAACTGAGGGACATGATTAAATAGTGCTATTTTATTGATAATTCATGTATTTTTCTCAGATTTCTTTTATTTAGGTTAAAATAGACAGGCAAATGATTATATTAGCAGAAAAACTTGCAGTTACCGGCTATTTTTGTTTGTTTTGTATTCAGTGAAAAAGTAACTTTGGTCAGTGGGGACATGCTCATTTGGCTGACCTCTACTCCTCACCAACCCATAAAAATTTTCAAAACATAATTTTTCTTATATTGTGTTATATTGTGTACAGTGTGTTATAATGCAGAGACGCATGGATCTTTCCATTTCTTGTTTTAAAATGCATTTTTGTGGTTTACTTTATATGAATCTTTCAGGTAAACCTGTGGGACACAAAGTGCACCGAATTCAGAGAATCGCCCATATACGTCTCGTCATATTTTTGCCATCAAAGAGCTATGTTTAGCTCGTCACTGTCTCGTTTTAGTCATGAAAAAAACGAGTGTTAATAAAATCATTTCATCAACTTTAATGAAAAGAGCACTGCACATAACTTTATTTATGGACTTAGTAGTTTTGATTTCTTTGTATGTGTGGATTACCTAGGTTGTCACCAACATCTGGTGAAAATTTCATGTCAATAGCCCCATGAGAAATATGTTTGCTGAAAAAATGTTGACACATTCAGTACTAATTTCCCTACTGTACTTGGCAAAATTGCATTGGCATTTCAGCTAGAGGGAGGGGTGGGGTGTGGTGGCGAGGGTGTAAAGGATGGAGTAGTTGGAAAGAGAACTGGCAGAATTGTGTCTCCATGATTTGAATTCCCATCAATGAATAGAGGCTGAAGGAGCCAAAGTAGCCGTGTTTTATTTTTGATACAGTGAAGGAAGAGGAGAGGTGTAATGTACCGATCAGGAGCCAGTGGCGGGAACCAGGAAATGCAGTAGAGCTTGTTTTATTGGTAAAGGGGGGGGGTGACCCGTGACCCGTGACCCGTGACCCCTGCAGAGCAGGAAGCAACAGTCCACAATCCAAAAGTCAAAATCCAGTTGGGCAAAAATAGTACCAAAAACCAAGGCAGCAATCACAGCAATCGTAGTCGGACAGAAATGGGTCTGGTACACAGGAATAGTACTATCAGGGAAGCAAGCCAGAATCCACAGGACGTAATTTGAATCGTTGCCAGGGCAGCAAACAGAGATCTCGTTGTCGGGCAGAAAAATGGTCAAAACACACAGATGCAACGATAATCCAAAATCACAAAGGCAAAAATCGAAGGTCGGGCAATCCAGTCAGAAAGATAAATCACTAAGAATTAGTGATGGTTCGTCTGAAGCTGAGGCTCCGGTGCATGTGTCTAATAAAATAATACAGTGCTTTAGAAGCACTGTGCCGAGGCTTGATTTGTTTAGCCGCAGTCACATGACCAATGACGTCCGAAGCTTTGTTTGCGATGTCACTGCTTTGGGAGTAATTCAAAAGGTTTATACGGCAGTAAAGCATTGGCGGGATTTGTGAAGTGTTTTGGTGGTGATTTCGTGCGATAGACAGCGAGCCGGTGAACGGCATATTGAGAGACATGTTACCAGCGAGGAAGAGAGGACGTTCTTCCGTGTAGGAATACTTTATCGACCTGCACTACAGTTTCTGTGCACTCCTGCCTCCTCTGTTCCATTGAGAGGATTTTCTACAAGGCAGGAGAAATTATCTCCAAGAGGAGAAACTGACTCGGCCCTCGCACCGTGGAACAAATCCTCTTCCTAAACAAAAACCAAATAATATAACCTTCTATGCGTTATGTGTTTTTATGCGTTTATACGCATTTTCACTGCCCAGTTCATAAGCACTTCTACCCCTAGGTCAAAAAATACATTAGAAATATGCAATACATCGAAGTTCCAATATTATACTTATACGTACCTGTTCACTGGTTACTTAATTACATAAGCAAATGGAGGCTGAGATCTCACAGCACGAACATACTCCAAAGCTATTATAAAAGATTGTGTTGTACTTTTTTTAATCTATGATATTTACAAATATCAAGAAGTCGCAAGCAAAGAGAGACCACACCATGGCACGTTGAAACCAGGAAAGTTCATTCATCAAAATTATTTATTAATCAAATAAGCATAATATTTTTTCTCCCCCCAAAAAAAACATGTTCAAAGCACCATAACTATAACCCAATATCAGGCGGAGTTGTCACGTGATATTAAAAGGATGCTGCCAACTCAACTAGTGTAGAGTGGGCAACCATAATGAAGCAGTTCATTTCAATTTGTAGATTAAAGTTGTTCTTCATACTTTCGGCCACGAGATGCCACCAAAGAGGAGTGTGTTGAAAAGCTTTGAGTAATGAACCCTTTTTCGATCCAAGCTTCAATGTTTCAGAAAGCTTCATTTGGCCATCACTACTAAGAATCAAGGCGAGAAACAAACGTGGCACAGGAAGCTAGGAAGAACAATCTGACAACTGGAAGTGACTAAGCAGACATCTTAAATACACATCCAGGTGAAACACATGACCAGGGAGAACAGGTGCAATCAATGATACAATAATCAGGAGTGACACATGAGGAATAATCTAATTACATTAATTTGGCAAATGCCAAAACGCAGACAGGGATCACAAGACAATACTATGAACAAACAAAAGCTCTGGTTAAGGAGTACTAAAAGTGCATAGCCTAAAGAAAAGGAAAGCATGAGATATAAGTGGAAATTCACAGAAGCTGCAACAGAGATAGGCAAGAGGGCGGAGATTAGAATTGGGCGATTGCTGAGAGATCGTTAGTCAATTAGTATGTGCAGCTATACAATCCCGAGTGCATGTTAGTAAGTTAGTAAAAATTAGTGGTGGGCATAGATTAATTTTTTAAATCTAGATTAATCTAGATTAAAATGGCTCGTTCAGAATGCGAAATACCTAAGTACTGACCAAGAGTAAGTCTTTGAGAACGGGTTTCTTAAGCCAGGGGATGCATTAGAGCCAAAATGCATCAGTTTACAAAATGCATCACTGACTGCTTGAGAAAGCTGTTCTACTTTGATTCTTGGTGATAAAAAAACAACATATTCAATAAGATGTACTTGTGTTAAACTGTTTATTCAGTTAAACATGAAAATTTGAATTGTAAGCCTACAAATAGTTAGACGGCTTGAAGAACTGTTTACAGTAAGTAGCTTTGTGATAATGAGTCCAAGCTCTACTTCTCCTTCTTCCACCAGTCACTCAGGCAGACCAGCTTGTTCACATTTTCTGGTGACAAACAAGATCTTCTCTTCTGCACAATATGGCCAGCTAACGAAAAATGTCTCTCGCATGGGACAGTTGTGGCAGGAGTCCCCAAGTATTTACGGGCAATGTGGGCCATCTTACCATAAACAGCAGTGTGCTCCGACCACCACTTCAGTGGACACCACTTCTAGACTGGCACTGGGCTCTACCTTGTACCTCTCCACAGTATTGTCAGCTGGTGTTTCTTCATCTGATTCGGAGTCTGATCCCAGCGCTAGCACTGTTTTCCTCTTGGGTGGCGCAGTGTTCTCCTCCCCGAGTGGCAGCACCGCAGATTCGTCTCCCTTCACCAACTCAAGTAGCTTCGCCCACACTGCCTCCCTGTCTGCTCTGGGCAAGCACTTGAGGTCATTAAACCGTGGGTCTAGAGCAGTCGCCATCTTTGAGGAATTAAAAAAAAAAAAAAAGATCTAGTGGCTTAACAGTCTATAGGCCTAATAGCGAAACAATACCATTATCTTCTGGTCATTCTGCCATGCCTTAAGCCACTCCAGGTTTAATTTCTCCCTGCGCTGACTGAGGTCCTTGGTGAAGGCAGCCTTGAATCGCACAATATAGGCCGGATCCTCATCTGAGATCTTCATCTCGTGCTGGAGGTGGCACAGGGCGGGTAGAACCACAGAGCAGGATACATACTTATCCCCACCAAGGAGCTCAGTTATGTACCTCCAGACAGAGAGAGAAAGAGAGAGGGAGAGAGAGAAATAAGTAAAATGACTGGTTCATTTAAGGCAGTTTGTTTTTAAGTCCTTAATAATATAATATTTTAGGGCATGAGTTTCTTAAATAAAAAATGAGTGACATTTAAAATATACTCAGCAACAAAAGTTTCTGTGACACCATTTATGTGTATGTTATAAATGACACGCAAAGATCTCAATGCAATCAATATGTTTATTTAACAGGAGAAACACTGACTTTTCAGTGCCAACGTCACTCAAAACGAAAAATGTCATTTTCATGCGTCATGAAGCGCTTGTCTGACGTCTAACCAATTGTGACCTTCACACTTCAATACCGGGTGTGACTTCCTCGTGCCATGATGCAAGCAACGCATCTCCAGCGCATGGACCGAATCAGATGTGCCAGAAATTGCTGTGGGATGTCATTCCAAATCTGACGTAGACGTTGTCGCAATTCCTGGAGTGTAGCTGGCGGGTTATCCAACCGCCGCAAACGTCGATCCATCTCGTCCTAAAGATGCTCGATTGGGGACATGTCTGGGGATCTGGCTGGCCATGGCAGGACATTGACATGTTGTTGCATCAGATACTGCTGTACAATCCTTGCAACGTGTGGTCTGGCGTTATCATGTTGCAGCGTTATTCCGGGACCATGTTGCATCAAAAACGGTACCACCAATGGCCGTAGCACTTCATCGCGATATCTTTGACCTGCCAGATTTCCATCAATAACAAGCAAATCTGTTCTGTTTCTAGCCGTGATCCCTCCCCAAATCATGACACTACCACCTCCAAAACGATCAAATTCCTGAGCACAGTTGTTGGCATAACGTTCTCCACGTCGACGGTACGCACGTAAACGACCATCACATCGGTTAAGCATGAATCTTGATTCATCAGTGAAGAGTACAAGATCCCACTGACGTTGGATCCACCGTCGATGTTGTTGTGCCCACTGTAGACGCAGTCGTCGGTGTTGTACTGTGAGTATTGGACGTCTTGCTGGCCACGAGGGGACAATGCCAAAATGACGGAGACGGCGACGGATTGTCTGTGCAGACAGTCGCCTCAAACCAGGTATCGTTCTTGCAGTTATGGTTGTAGGTTGGAATCGATTTCGGAGATGGGTTGTTCGAATCCAGTTGTCCTGTCTGGGAGTGGTTACTCGTGGACGGCCGCTGCGAGGACGGTCTCTGACATGTCTTGTCTGCTGATGACGCTGCCATAAGTTCCAAACGGTGTTTCGGTGGACATTCAGGCGATGAGCAACTTCCCTCTGCGAGGTTCCGGATTCAATCATCCCAATGGCCCTCCACCGATCATTTTCAGACAGTCTTGGCATTTAGAGGGTAGAGTTCCTGATCCGAAATGGCTGTGTTTTCGATAAGTGATGCTTCCGTCGTTCATCAGGCACAATGTGAACATTCCAAAAATTCTCCTCTTTTATTGCCATCCACAAGCATGATTTACGCACATTTTCACGTGCAAAGTCATTTTCTCGCATTTTCATGATTTCCATTTCAATGTTGTGTTTACGTGTACTGTTTCAGTCTGATATCACCATGTATGACAATTTCATAATTGCGTTATGAAAAATAATTAACAATATTGGTGTCACAGAAAGTTTTGTTGCTGAGTATAAATTGTACAGCAATTAATGAACATAGTATCTTTGTAGACCATACCTGCACGGCTCCAGCAGTTTCTCTAGCTTCGCCAACCTCTCATATTCAGCACTTGTTGGGAGGGCCAGATGGTGCTGCTGTTGAGACAGTGTTGTGTGCAGTGCGTCTCTGTTGCGCCCCACGCGCTTGATCATCTCAAGGGTGGAATTCCACCGTGTCGGAACATCTTGTACGAGTGCCTCCTGATCTTGCCCAAGCGAGGCTTGCTGGGCTTTCAGCTCGTCTGTGTTGGCTGGACTGTGTTTGAAATGCCCCACCATTTTACGGCACTTGGCAAGTGCTGCATCAAAGCCCCCTTCTCGAAGTGACATTACAATTGCTCTCTGTACAACATGGGCAACACACGGCAAATGATTGAAAGGCAGTATCCTTCCTGCAGCCATCATATTAGGAGCGCTGTCTGTTCCAATTGTGCAGATTTTGTCAGCGATCCCCCATTGATTAGCGACCTCGAGAAACTGCCTAGCACATGCTTCTGCAAAGTGAAGCTGCTCTGTTTTCATCACACCTAACGGACAGACAAAGTACATCAGAATAAGTTCATTTTTAGCAGTAAACCCATAGCAATCAAGGAGCAAACAGAACGTGTTGATAATTACCTCCGCCAAGGAGGTTATGTTTTTGCCTGGGTTTGTTTGTTTCTTTGTTTGTCTGTTGGTTTCCAAAATAACTCAAAAAGTTATGGACAGATTTTGAGGAAATTTTCAGGGATTGTAAAGATTAGTATAAGGAAGAAATTATTAGATTTTGGAAGTGATCCGGATCTCCATCTGGATCCAGGATTTTTTTTAAAGGATTCTTTAACATCGGCCATTTTCGACATTTATGCATAAAACTCCACCAAAAATGGTGGCACTTGGAAATAAAAATACAGGGCAAGTTTCAAACATGTTCTACAATCAGTGTTGGGGAATAACGTAGTGTATTTTGGCTGAAACATACCCTGCTCCGATCCGGTGTCAGAGGTGGAACTGCAACATCTCTTATTTGTGACTGACAAAACGATACTAATAAAAAAAAGAATTATTTAATTTTGCGTTTATTATACCCGGGACTCCCTATGAAATTAAAAAAGCACAGATATTGGGGGAATGAAGAGTCACTTCTTATTTCAGTTTACTGACAGTTGTGTGAATATTTAATAACTAATACTGGTGAATATTCAATAACTGATCCTGGTGTGCCATCTAGTGATAGAATATTGTAACTGCGTGCATAAATGGCAGCTCACTGGTGGACACATCTGTACAAAGATATCAAAGATTGAGCCAGAGGATGTATAACTCTGGATTGTGTGATCCAGAATATGAAAAAATAGATCTTTGAAACTTGCATCATAAGAAAAAGAAAAAAAAAACAAATGAAGCTAGAAACATGCAACAGACATCTTTAAACAGCGAAGACGCTGTGGAACTAATATTCATATAGCATTACGAATCAAATTGCCATGTTTATATGGTCAAGGAATCTAAAAATGAAGATATAATAAATGTAAGACAAATATCTATGGTGGAAGTTCCTATTTGGAGGGAAATGTTGTGCTTGGCAGAGGTCTGCGCTCTCCGAGTGCTTTTCTAGTTCGTGATGTTGTCGCAATTACAGGCTAAGAAATTGCGAAATAATGTCATTAAAAATGGCATAACGTTACTTACCTAAGGCGAAGGAGTGAAGTTCCCAGCTGGCATCAATGAGGTGCACAGTAACGCCGAGGTAGTTGTCGTTGTTTACAGATGTCCAATGGTCTCCCGTCAGTGCAACACACCTGGCCTCTACCATCTTCGCGTCCTTTGCGGCTTTCTCTGCGGTGTATTGGTCATGTATTCTCCTAACGATAGTTCGCCTCACAGGTAATTTATAAGATGGGTCTCCTATAGCCGCCTGAAGAACAAGCTCGAGCCCTTCGTCCTCAACCATGCTAATGGATCGGCAGCTAGTGGCAATCCACCGGGCGAGAAGATTAGTTAGCTTCTCTGATAAAGCTGTGCTGACAGGCTTGCCTCTAGTGCATTCAAACAAAGAATTTTGGGGGCTACTCTTCGTTGGTGTTTAATCAGTGCTTGAACCGGCATCCGCAGCATTAGCAAATGGATGCTTTGCGTTCAGGTGGTATTTGAGACTGGAAGAACTCCTACAGTAAACCAATTCTGCATTGCATAAGGTGCACACAACCTTAGTCTTGTCGATGCCACCATCGGGAAGCTTCTTAAAAATGAATTTTCCCTGAAGCAAGCCTCGCGGCTTCGTGGCTGCATCCATGATAGACTATCACGTTTGGTGTGGTAGTTCGGGTAATTCACAGGCGCGTAGAGGTTCGAAAACTAGTCCTTGCCCCCTACAGTGAAATTCGGCTATGTATACATCCGCGCTAAAATATCATGGTGAAAGTCATCAGTTTGCTTATTATAGGACCCAGCTCCAAACCGAATTTTGATAATAGATTAACGGCGGTATTTTTTATATTGCTCGATAAGAGTCTCATATTATCGCAGCACGTTAACGCCGATAACGGCCCACCACTAGTAAAAATATACAATGTTAATATTGGTGAGTAATTATCGAAAACAACAAACTGTTAGTATGAATTAGTAGATAGTAAAAGAGAGGGGAAGGAAGCACACGAGATAATGAAGCAAGATTGAAAACCCAGAAACCAATAAATCACCCGAATGAGTGGCACGCAAGACTAGGGACCGTGGGCAAAGATACACACATGACAAGACAGGGTAGACGTAGTGCAATGCATGGAAATGAAAACATGGCATGGAAACTTAAATGATCGAAACATGAAAAATAATAAACAAGAAATCTAAACTACCAAATACACAATCCTAAGAATGGTCAGACAGGCAGTGGTCACTAAACACAAGAATCCTAAACATGGCAGAGCCAGGTACAGAACTTAAACATGAGATGCAGAATCACAGAATCACAACAAGAGGAAAGAATGAGGGGATATTAGTGCAGCCTGCAGAGACTGGGACGAAAAGGGAGAATGAAAGATCCAAAATGGAGGGCGTAGGCACGGAGAATACGATCTGGATCACTGACTGTGGGCAGCTGTTCAGGATCAGTGATGTCAGCTGTTGGGTGAGATGACGTAGGGGTTGATACAGGCCAATTCTGAGTTGGAGATGTTGACTTGAGGACCCGAGGCTGCTACATTGCAGTTGGAATAGTTTCGGTGGGAACAAAGGAATGGGACAAGATAGGATGCGATTCTTTTATTGAAAGTTACTGCATTGTCCTTGCTGGTGGAGTATCTGTAAGGGGAAATCCACTGGCATACATACATGGCAAAAATGCATTGGAATTTTAGGGAGGGGAGGAGTGGGGTGGGGTTGGAGGGAGTAAACTATACTGTTGGCAGTAAGAGAATTACCAGACTTTATCCTCCATGATTTGAATTGACTGCAATTAATATGTTGAAGGCTGAGAGAGCTAAAGTAGCCGTGTTTGATTATTTTACACAACGAAGGAATGGTAGAGAAGGGGAAAGTGGATAACGTGTGCTCAAAAATATAAATGTTGCCTTCCAAGACAGGGATGAAAAGGGGGATCTAAGGGGCAAAAAGGATCAAGAATGGAGTATGCAGGCACAGGGCATACAACCTAGCCCTTTTACTGTTGGCAGTTGTTGCAGAATCAGCAGCATCGGCTGTTGGGCGTGCGATGACATAGTTGATGAAGGCAAAATTACTTTGAGGACCGGAAGCCAAAGTCAAGGCATGCAGAGGTAAATCCAATAGAAAAGGCATTTCCACATCAATGCAACAGAAGTGCTCCAAGCTGCTATGAGGGATGCCAACTAGAAAAGCTTTTGTTTTTGACGAGGGTTACGCTTCCTGAAAGCACAGATGCTAACTTACATAGTTGGAATCACTGACTGTGAATGGATGAACTATGTAAGTTGCTAACTTAATTAGCCACTACAGTTTAGAGAAATGCGCCCCTGCTGAGAGACACTAAATGGAATTTTATTTTAATGGTTTTTACACCACAGCGAAGGGTTTGCTCCGGATTACGACCTTGTGAGCATGCGCAAAGGGCTTGCTCAGGATTGCGACCTCGTGAGCATGTGCAAAGGGTTCACTCGCAATTACGGCCTTAAATGTGATGCACAGAAGTCAATGAATAGCAGTGAATAGTTATAACTTTGCCATTTAGTTAGCTAGCTGGCATTTACTTGCCTCTAATATGACTAGCTAAGTCAGTATAAAGGCTTTCTAGCTTGCTGATGTTAGTTCGCTTGCAAGGCTAGCTAACAAACAGTTTTATTTGGTATAATATAAATGCTCACGGTTCAACTCTAAGCGAGATAAGTGAATAAAAATGAACCACTATTTCACTATTTTCTATTGACTTCCGTGCACCAAATATAACTGTTAACCATCAAGGCTAGTGAACTAGAAGGCTAAGCAAGCTAACTAGCATTAGCTGGCGAGCTAGCTAGAAAGCCTCTTTGCTGACTTAGCTCACTAGTTTCGATCAGGTCATAAGTAAAAGCTGTTCTTGTTTGCGCTCCCCATAGCAGCTGGGAGCACTTTTATTGTGTTGATGTGGATATGCAGCGTTTTTCTCTTGCATGTCCTTTTGTGGTTTGCCCGTTTTTGGGTTTGCACCAGCTTTGCAGTGAGTTTTTCCGATTGGAGATGTTTTGGGCCATTGCAGTGAATTTGCCCCTGTCGGCCACTGTATATATTAGCTCAACTTGGAGTCAAAATTCCTTCCCTTTATATAGTTGTATTTGAATGGAAAGCTGTATAGATGTCAGTTGATTTTTAAAAACAAAGCCAACACATTCGTATTTAGATGGAATGAATGCCTATAATGACATAACAGTAAAACTAATTTAATTACACTTATCAACTAGAAATTTCAAATGGCACAGATGGTCCCACTATGGTGCCCATGCATGCCACTCCTAAAACCTCTCTATATTTGCTCTGTTTATTGGCATCAGACTCTGCACAGGTTCTGTTATTATGCTATTGTTTTATGGCAGGTTTGGGCAGAAATGGCAGGATTATGATGGGATAATGCTAAATTCTGCTATGTGGAAATGAAATATTTCCTTCATGCTATGCTCCATCTTCATATACTCTAACCCAATGAAATAAATACTGATTGATTGGCTAGCTACGTATTCAGTCCTCTTTATTTAGAGACGTGCAAGTAGTTGGGGGATGATGATGATATTGTCACTCTTTGTTGGCCAATTGGAATAGGGCTCATTACACAGAGGGAACACCCCAACAGAACAGCTGATTTTTCAGAGGGTTAGAGGATAACATTTGAGGTAGCGTTCAGGAACCAGAAGCGATAACAATATCCAGTAAACTTAATTTTTATTGGATCTGGGGTGGAAACCCCTGCAGGGCAGCAAACAATGGTACAGAGTCCACAATCTAAAATCAGAATCTAGTAGTCGGAATCCAAATCATACACAGGGCAGAAAACACAAAACTCAGGGTCGGGCAAAGCAGGTTTTTTACCCAGGCACAGGAATATCAGAGGTAAATCCAAAGCCAAAATCCAGTAGACGTACTCTAACCTCTATGATGCAGTTGTTATGTTGCGCTCCTCATTGACTGACTGTCACTATACTAACGCCTGGATGGGAAAGCTCTAAAAGTGCTCCGCGCGGCCTCGTTATGAGTTGGAGGTTTCTTCTTCTTATTTTTGGTTTATGGTGTTTACAGACCTGTTGGTGTATTACCGCCTACTACTGGATTCATTCAACATAAATTTCCCTATTCCTCTTATATCAAATTCCCACCAAAGCCTCGCCAAAGCGAACGGTGCACTGTGTCGAACAATGCGTTTGCACTCTGCATGTGTTCAGTGTGACTACAATTTCGATTCGTGTAATCTACGAGCCGAATGTAGACGCAATGTATTGGCTTTTGAAGAAGGAAATGATGTCAACACCAAAGCTGCCTGCTGATTGGTCCAGCCAAAAAATTTCAGGCGAAGCGCCGCGAGGTAGCTTTCCTTTAACGCCCTGGTGGGAGCTATCGTCAAAGCCACCTAGCGGACACAGGGCGTTAATCATTAACTTTAGACATACTCCAGTCCTTAAACAGAGCAGCAAAGACAAAACTCAGGGTCGAGCAAAGCAGGTATGGTACACGGGCACAGGAATATCAAAGGTAAAGCCAAAATCAAAATCCAGGAAGTTCCAGTCAGAAATATAACACTAAGAGTACAAGGCATCAACAATCGCAGCACAGGGAAAACGTTCCGACAAGAGCTGGAAGTGAAATGACTGCTTAAATACACATAGGGGGAGTCACACGCGACAAGGTGAGCTGGATCAGTCTAATTAACAAAGGAATGAACGAGACGACTTTCCTAACCACATAAAATTGGTGAAAGCCAAAACCCGAACAGGGATTACACAGACAACCTATGACAGAACTCCGTAACTGGAGTGTGTGTCTAAGGTGCACAGAGTAAGAGGCAGACCAGTGATTAACTAGGTGCAGAGAATCTGCTGAAACACAGCAAAGTAAATTGAGTGAAGGCAAGGGGCGGAGACTAGAGCAGAGCAAGTGCTGAGAGCTCGTTAGTCAATTAGTAATGTGCAGCTATACAATCCCTAGTGCTTGTTAGTGTTAGTAATTTATCTAAAATAAAAAACTGTTAGCAATGTTAGTAAAGGCAAAGGAAGGAAACGAGATTAGAAAGAATGTTGGAAACCATGAAATCATCTGAAAGCGTTGCACACAAGACTGGGGAATAAAACTGTCACATCACATAAGACCAGACAGGGGAGACAATATGCAATGCATGGCATGAGAAATTCAAAAACCAGAATGATGATCAAAACTGAGAATATGGGAAATGGCAGGCAAACGACGTAACAAAGAAAGACAGGCAAAATACGAAACATGGCATGGACAAAATCAGAAAACATGGCTTGGAATCAGGGTCAATACAAAAACATGGTCAGACAACAGCAGAATCATAACATAACAGGAATCTGAATGCTTAAAAATCATAGAATTTTGGGGGGTTTTTTTCTGATAAGTTTATAAACCTCCCTTTTGGACTTCCAAGAATATTATATCTTAACACAAAACAGCATAATAGGTCCAATTTAACAGCACTAAATTAAATTATTCCATCATTAAATTATTCCATTCCTTCTACTCAGATGATTAGAGAAATGATAGAAGTGTGAATTTATATGGGGATAACCTTTTTATACACAGAGGCAAAAATCCAGCATAGAGTGTATTCATAATCTGTTTCCAATAAAACTTTTTGAAGAGTTACCAGTCAGTTGCACATATGTGGTAAAAGATGTGGGAAAAGTATACCGCAAAAAGTTTCAATTCCTCCATAGTTAAGCCCTACGAAAGCCTGGGGAGCAGAGATTTTAAAGCATAAGAAATTTTAATATCCCTCTCTGGCATTTAAGGCATCCCAAAGTTATAACGAGCAATAAGGCAATTTGCTCACGATCATCCAGGCAATACAGAAAATCCTGTGCTAGTCTACAACTTGAAGGCTCACTGCATACAACCCAGAAGAATTCTCACAGTACAAACTTCCTGGCATCAACTACTGGCTTCCAATATTTTATGGAGTTGATTTTTTTAAACTTCACTAATCTTTGAGGTAAGGTATAGTCCTATATAGATACAGTGCAGGCCAAAGGTTTGGACACACCTTCTCATTCAATGGGTTTCCTTTATTTTCATGACTACTTACATTGTAGATTCTCACTGAAGGCATCAAAAATATGAATGAATACATGTGGAATTATGTACGTATGTATCAAACAGTTGTCCAATAGGGCTGTCGGCTGTGTATCAACCTGACTTCTGCACAACACAACTGATGGCCCCAACTCCATTGATAAGGCAAGAAATTCCACTAATTAACCCTGACAAGGCACACCTGTGAAATGAAAATCATTTCAGGTGATGACCCCTTGAAGCTCATCAAGAGAATGCCAGGAGTGTGCAAAGCAGTAATCAGAGCAATGGGTGGCTACTTTGAAGAAACTAAAATATAAGACATGTTTTCAGTTACAGGTATTTCACACTTTTTGTGTTGAGTACACAATTCCACGTGTTCGTTCATATTTTTGATGCCTTCAGTGAGAATCTACAATGTAAATAGTAATGAAAATAAAGGAAACGCATTGAATGAGAAAGTGTGTCCAAACTTTTGGCCTGTACTGTATATATATATATATATATATATATATATATATAGTCCTATATATATTGATATAAGGTATATCATAAATATACATCTTTTTTCGGTGCACGTTTCAACCTTTCAGCACATATATATTTGCATGTACACTCTGGGTTTTCCTGAAAATGCAGAGATTGGATGATAATGGCGTATATGGGCATATATCTTATCCAACTCATTATAACATCTGCTTATCTTATAATATGATAACAAATGACAAAGTTACTACTGTACACAAATTCATATTACAATATTACAGCGAAAACAAAGACTTTTCGATTGCTTTGCATTACAGCCGTATTTATCGACGATGCAGCATAAATTGTCTGAACACTGGCCAAAAAAGGAGTGAAGGAAAACTCCTGTAACTCACTGCCCCTCACTGGCACATATAGAGACAGATATTACAAGATGGGGAAAAAAACTGTGATATGAGGAGTCCATTCAATGTACATTTAAACCTTTCATTCATTACTGGTCAGCAAAATTCTTCGCCCCAACCAGATCGGTGAATATTGCCCGAGATAGTGCACATGGAGCCCAGCCGGGAGCGCAGCGAGTGCCGACCCTCATTCTCCCGCAAGCTGTAGCATGCTGCAGAAAACCCCCCGCTGCTGCATCATCTCCGCAGTGTGGAGAGTAAAGATTAGGAGGTGGTGACCTCCGTAATCCAGCGAACGCTGCTCCCCTCTCTCTTTCCTGTGCAAGATGCACTCATGCTATTATCGTGCGAGATCTGGAATGATCCAGTGTTTTGGGCTGTTCAGGACTATGTGCCCTATCGATTACTAAGGGATAAATAAAGTTGTCTTAACCCACCGGCCTGGAAATTAGCCTGGAGACGAATTTTGTTGGTCTCCCTTTCTCCTCACCTTCCGGATCCCCAACAATCTTTATGTTGTTGTGCCTTGATCTCCCCTTGAGATCCTACAACTAAGCCCGCAGTCTATTCCCACAGCTCAGAAGCAAAAGCTTCAATTGTATGAATCCGCTGCTCATGGTTCGCCAATTGATTTCCATACTCATTGAGTAGTTAAATAGTTAACGTTAGCTAGCTATTGATCATGTCATCAGCAGTAAAAGAAAATTCACAGAATTTTCACTGAAAATGAACAGAAATGAACAGAGAGCTGCAAATTGTAGCATTTCACTACTTGGCCGGGTCAGCGTTGTTAAGTTCAGGACAGGGGGAGACACTGACAAAGAGCTATAAGCAACAACAGCTGCGTCAGTCTGCCAATGTGGCCTGCCACGTTTGCTGCCCCATAAAGCTAATTTCTAAGCATGCATTGACCTAGATACACATTGAGCCATAGAGAGAGATGCGTCAACCTCATTGACTTCAATTGACTTTTTTTTTTACAGCTGGGTTGAAGCGGAGTTGACTTGGCCATGATGCAGCTTAAAAGTCAGATTTCCTTTAACAATTACTTTCAGCTTTAAAGTCGTGTTTACTTTTCAGCAGTTTTCAACATTTCTTAAGCAATTTCCTTTGCCTCTCCAAGCACCTTCATTTGCCTCTCCAAGCACCAAGTTTTCAAGCACCTTCATTTTATAAGCCAACTTCTTCATTTTTTCTTGCTGAAGCAAATACACAAGTTTTATTCAGAAAATTTAGCCTTTTCTTATTAGAGAATTCATAAATTTTGTAAATTCCACACTTCTCTTATTTTGAACACATCCCTTTCAACGAGCTGGATGTCAGTTGCTCAGAACAAGCAGCGTGCATGACAGCTGGGTCTGTTATTTACATCTTCAAGTAAATAATTTGCCATGCAAAAATATCATACGTCTAATAACAGAGGTTCAGGGCCGTTTCTCGCTTAATACAGACTGTTCAGTTGCATGGGGCTGCCAAACTACTGAGGGGCCCGAAAGCCGTGTCTTCTGCTTCATCTCAGGAAAACTCAATTACCTGTCTTTACTTGTATTATTTTATTAGCTTCATTTTTAGCCACCTCAGATTTTTAGAAAGTCGCTTAGATGCTTGAAAATGTAGAATATGAATAAAACTAAGGTGCTTAGGATAAGCTGTGTCTGTGTTTTTGTGGCTTAATCCAGTCAAAATCCTTGGGCTTCGCAGCCACACAGTGAGTGATGTCTGCCAACAGGTACGATGGGTATAATTGACAGCTACCCAGTGGCGTAGAAGAAAAGCTAGACCACTCGCTACCTTGGTGCTTTCGGCCATGGTCAATAGGCGGTCATGGCAAAACGCATAGAAAGCATAGTGAGAACCATTGTTCAGAAATGAATTATCTAAAAAAAAAAAAACAGCTTGCCATCGGACACTTTTTCAAATAAGAACAAACTTATAAGTAAAAGCTTATAGAATATAAACAATATGATCAAAATCAGGTAAAGAGATCATTAAAAAAAAAAAATCCATAAATAGCAGCAAATCTCTGGTGTTAGAGATGATACAAAACATATTCCTGCACGGCTTTCACAGCATACAGCGCAACAGGAGCTAACTATTTTACGCATCCAAATGGTTAAAGCCAACTTACCATGAGAGAGGCTATTAGAGATGTAGCTTTTCTCCCGTGCCTATTCAGCTACCCATCAATCCCCTTTGTGAGAAGGTGAATGGCAGACAGCGTCATGACGTCAAAAAGAAATTATCCAACTGGTGCAGAAAAATGCAAAAAGAAGATAACCGAGGAGGAAAAAAGGTCATAGCATAAAGGTTAGGCATTTTTTGTGATATGGGAGGTGTAATGCCGAGTTTTTGCAAGTTTGTTTGTTATTTGTTCTGCTTGCCTGCTCAATAGCCATAAAAGTTATCTAGCTGGCCAGGATTTGTAGGAAGGAGTTCCATATCCAACCTCCATTTATTTTGGTTTTTCAAAATAAGTTTTATGGTTTTAAGACTGTGAGGATAAATGCACAGATCACAAAGTAGTGTGATCATGTTATACAGTGATATTTGTTCTCCTTAAAACTATGACAGTATTACTTTTATTGTTGTTGGTTTGCTTTCATTGTTGCACAATGGTGGTCCTAGCTAGTTTGGCACCCTGGGCGTGCCCCCCCCATTGCATTTATTATCCTAATGTTTGCATTGTGAACAGTTTTTACTTTTAAATTGATAGTTTTTTTTTTTCCCACTAAATATTTTCAGATAAAGTACATTTATGTAATTTAACACACAGAGATTTGCATCACAAAATGCATTTATTACAAATACCAAATAAATAAATGTTAAAATAAAATGAACAGCTCAGTAAACAGCAGCAGCTGGCCTGGCCTCACTGTTGCTAGACTGCTCCTGCATCTAACAAAACCAAACAACAACAACGACAACAACAAAAAACAAACAAACAAACAAACAAAACCAAATACCACCATCTAGTGTCCAGAATAGGTATTGTCAGGCCACTGGGGTCAGGCCATTCACACAGTTAACATAAATTACCCGATTACCCAGACAAACATTCACTCGTGCATTTCTGTCCTTGTTTCAGTCAGTGACTTGTGAATAACCATTTATTGGCTTGTCATGTCATTTAAAGCTTAACTTTTCTTGCCTTCCCCGAAGCAAAGTCATCAATTATTTTATCATACTTAATCTCCCTGCCAATTTGGTGATTGATGGAGATGATAGCAAGGCCACTAAGACGTTCCTGTGACATTGTTGACCTCAGATAAGTTTTTATCAGCTTCAGCTTTGAGAAGCTCCTTTCTGCTGAGGCAGCTGTCACAGGAACAGTAAGGCGCACTCTGAGAGCTGTCCACAGATTTGGTCGCAATTCTGAGAGATCCTTGTCATGTATGAATTTCAGCAGCTCAAGCACAGTCATGGTCTTCGAAGGCAAGTCAGGCAAATTCTTCAGATCCTGTGCAAGCTCTCTGCCATCCAGGTCTGAGTGGTCATTGTAGTGTAGTGCACTACTGAGGGCCTCACACTGTTTGGTCAGCTGCTCATTAGAGAGCCTTTGGAAGGTTGACAGCACTTGAAACTTCTCTCCCACATTTTGCATTGTGCCAAATCTTTCACGAATGGATGCAAGTGCTTCATCCACAACAACATTGGAAAATGTTGCCTCTAGCGTCTTCATTGCATCGCTGAAGGATTCATCAGGTGATTCATATGAAAAGTGCCGTTTTGTGCACCTTAACCTTTTTTGTTTTAGAGCAGCATCTATATTGATGCTCTCACAAAGCTCCTTAGCTGATGCCTGTGCACTCACAAAGCCTGTTGCCCTGAGGTCATGGAGATGTCTCTCTGTCTTTCTCAGAAGAGCAAGTGCATCATTTACTTGGATCTGTTGGGACTGCAGATCTTTGCTCACATTTGATTTTGTTCAAGATGTCATACCAGACCACTGTGCAGATGTATGATCCCTCTGACAAAGACTGCGCCTCATTCTTTATCACGGAGTCCTTGGTCTGATCTCTGACTTCAATGAGTGCCTCTCTCACCTCTGCTGCTTGATATCTCAATGGTTCGACACTGTGCACTTTACTCTCTCACCTTGTGTCTGACAACATCATCAAGGCGATAGTCACATGTTTTTTCAGTATTGCCCATCGCTGGGTAGAGGCTGAGAAGAGAGTGTACAGTTTCTGTAGGTACCCAAAGTAAGATTTGGCCTCAGGGGAATTTTTAGCAGCATCAGCAACGGTCAGGTTCAACGTGTGGGCTGCAGATGGCACATACAGGGCAAGTGGATTAATTTCTAGGAGTCTGGCTTGCATCCCTTTGTTTTTGCCTCTCATATTTGCTCCATTGTCATAGGATTGTCCCCTACAATCTTCGAAAGGAATGGTGAGCTCCTGTAATCTTTTAAGGATGATGGATGCCAAATGCTGGCCTGTGGACTCCTCGGTTTCCAAAAAACCCAAAATATGTTCTTCTATGTGGTGCTCCCCCTTTAGTGCCACTATCCTAATAACAACTGAGAGTTGTTCACGATGACTGATGTCTGGTATGCAGTCAAGAATGAGAGAGAAGAACTTTGCCTGCTTAATCTCTTCAACTATGCTGGACAGAATTCCATTGCTTAGCAATTTGATTAGCTCATTTTGTATGTGTTTGCCAAGGTAAGTAGTGGTGCGTGTGCTCTGCTTTTCAACATGGAAAGGGTGCTCCTCCATGATGGGGTCAAACTGAGCCATAAGTTCAGCCTCTTAAAGGAAATTTTCATTTGATGGAGCATTGAGTTCTTCTGTGTACCCCCTAAGTGGAAGATTTCTCAGTGCTAGAGACAGCACAATAGCTGTAAGACGTGTCAGCACCTCCCTCTATCTTTTTCTTTCCGCCTCCAACAATGACATCTCTTTCTTGTCTATCGTTTCCCCCTTCTTCAACCTCACTGCCAGCTCCTTCCATGTACCCATGCAGTTCTGATGTTCTAAACTGTTCTCATGGGTAGTCAGCCACCCATCTTTACGTGTTGCGTGATGCCAGTCTACCATCCCTGACTTAGTTAAATTGGAGACCTTCTTTGAGAACAGATTGCAACAAAAACAGAAGAGGCTGTCTTTGCTCTTTGAATAGACCAGCCAGCTCCGGAGTACCTTTTCACCGCTCACCAAGGTCTCGTGAAAATATTGGTGGTGACAGCTCTTTCCTTTGGCATTTCTTGGGTAAATAAAGGTATCTTTGACCTGGCTTTGCTGACAATTAATGTTTGAATTTTGTCTGTCATGACCGAAGGCCAATCACCAGGATCTGTCAGGTCTTGATCAGCTGCAGGGTTTGGTGATGGTGGGGATACTGCTTCAGGTGTTTCTAACGGAGAAAACATGTTTACATTTTATTTACAGCATTTACAGTGGTGGAACTAAACACACACACACACACACGCACACACACATACATACAGTGGGGGAAATAAGTATTTGACCCCTTGCTGATTTTGCAGGTTTGACCACTAACAAAAAAGTGCAATGGTCTATAATTTTATTGATAGGTTTATTTCAACAGTAAGTGACAGAATATCACCAAAAAATTGGAATAAGACATTGTATGCATTTTAGGAATTTATTTGCATATTTTTGGTCAAGAATAAGTATTTGACCCCCTGGACAAACAGCATGTTCATATTTTGTAGAAAAGCCGCTATTGGCCAGCACAGATGTCAAACAATTTTTATAGTTGTTGACAAGGTTTGTGCACATTTTGGCAGGGATGTTGGCCCACTCCTCCCTGCAGACAGCCTCCAAATCATTCAGGTCCCGAGGCTGTCGCCTTGCAACCCGAATTTTAAGCTTCCTCCAAAGAATTTCAATAGGATTTAGGGCTGGAGACCGGCTAAGCCACTCCAGACCCTTGATGTACTTCTTCTTCAGCCACTCTTTTGTTGCTTTGGCGGTGTGCTTAGGGTAGTTGACGTGCTGAAACACCCATCCTTGACCCATGTTCAGCTCTCTCAACGAGGGAAGGAGCTGTTGGTCCAGAATTCCACGGTATATGGTCCCGTCCATCCTCCCCTCAATGCAATGGAGTTGTGCCGTCCCCTTGGCTGAAAAGCACCACTGTGCTTGACGGTGGGGATGGGGTTCTTTGGGTTGTACTCTGTGTTCTTTGCCCTCCAAACACGGCGAGTCGAGTTGAGCCCAAAAAGTTCTATTTTTGTCTCATCTGACCACATCACCTTCTTCCAGGCCTCTTCTAAGTCATCCAGGTGGTCAATGGCGAACTTCAGGCGGGCCTGTACATGTGCCTTCTTAAGCGGGGGGACCTTGCGTGCGCTGCAGGATTTCAATCCATGACCGCATAGTGTGTTACCAACTGTTTCTTTCGTAACTGTGGTCCCAGGTGACTTCAGTTCATTAACCAGTTTACCCCTTGTGATTCCTCACCGTTCGTATGATCAGAGACATCTCACGAGGCGAGACCTTGCGTGGAGGCCCAGACCGAGGGAGGTTGGCGCCAGTGTGGTACTTCTTCCATTTCTTGATACCTGCACCGACAGTTGATCTTTGCTCTCAAAGTTGCTTTCCGATTCTCTTGAAGCCCATCCCAGCCTTGTGTAGGTCAACAATCTTGTCCCTGATGTCCTTAGACAGCTCTTTGGTCTTGCCCATGGTGGAGATGTAGGAATCTGGTTGTTTGGGAGTGGACAGGTATCTTTTATGCAGGTAATGAGGTGAGGCAGGTGTATTTGATGTTAATATTTAGTTGGGATTGGGGGTGTGTCTTAAAGAAAGACTAACTGGCTTGTGGGACCCAGAACACTTGCTGTTTGGTAGGGGGTCAAATACTTATTTTTCCTCATCAGATGATTATCAATTTTTATAAATTCATATGATGTGATTTTCTGGAATTTTCTTTGTGATTCTGTCTCTCACTGTTAGAATGCATATACGAATAAAATTATAGATCATTACATTCTTTGTAAGTGGGCAAACCTGCAAAATCAGCGAGGGGTCAAATACTTATTTCCCCCACTGTACATACATAACCACACACACACATAACATAATGCAAGCACACATACAAGTTGTTCACATTGGCATAGGGAGGGGATGAGCAGTGCAAATACACATACACATAAAACACACACACACATACCAACAGTTCACACAGACAGACACACACATCAGAGGCTGACATTTGTTCGGGAATCCCACGGGTCACGGGATTCCCGCAGGATTCCCGCGGGATGGGAGTCAACTTTACTATTAATCACGTGATTGGGACGGTACGGGAGTAAAAAGTTAACGGGAGCAGACGGGAGCGGGAAGCGAAATTTTTATTACCACTTGAGTCCCAGACCCCAACAGAAACTCATTTGCGTACAGCGATCTTGTACCGAACCACTAAAGGAGTATCTTGAGACATTTTTTGTCTTTACGAGCCTTGCACCGACGCACGGTCTTGGAACCACTGACTGTGCAGTCCATACTCAGAATACTGCACTTACATCGAAGATGCCTGCCTTGCTCTCAGCAAAACTGTTGGGCAAATCATGCGTCGAGCCTGCCATTTAGATAAATGCGCTCTGAATGTATTTTTTCAAATATCTGAGGCTGGTAAAATGAGCTGGTTACAATGATTGTGGTCTAGCACTCGTCGCTTTTTTATCCTGCACTGATCATATAAATAATAAACTAGTTAGTGACACCAAACAAAATCCAATGAATATAAAGTAGAAATAATCGAGATTACGTTATTTTATTCAAGTAAATATGAATGCTCTGAAGGCCTACAGATTATTTTAATCTAGCCTCGCTACTGAACATTATAAACATACCGGCAGGTTTTGCAAGTGCCGTTAATAAAATCGTATTCGCACTTTGCTGTCGGGTGTTAATATAGGTTTTCGCGATTAAGGTGCTTTCTTTCTGCATCATCGTAAATAGGGGGCCATAGCTAAACTCAGGCTGAGGGGTGTGATACAGCTTAATGATTTTATACATTTTATATGATCCGACATACACACAACATACACACTTACAATAACATGGACTTATTTTGCAATAATGAATTAGTTAGCCCTGATTGCTTTCTGGGCAGTGTTTTCTTGCAAATAGGCAAATAATAAATAAAATCCAGAGTGGCAAACCAGACTGAAATGGCAGTTGTATTTTTATTTAATATTTGAATCTTGTGCATTTTTTTTCTTTTTCCAAATAAAACTTTCCTATATTACCACAGATGAACTGTTCTTGCTGGCATTTTTTTAAAATACTTTGTAGTCTGCAGTTTTAATCTTAAAATAATCGGGAGAAGATCAAGTCAAATATCGTGTATGCAAAGAGGCTAGAAGGGGAAAAAAAATGGGAGCGGTACAGGAGTGGGAGTCATTTTGAATAGGAGTGGGATGGGAGTGGGAGTCACTTTACTGGGAGTGGGACGGGACAGGAATTTTTTTCCCCCTCTGGCCCGGGATTGGGACAGGACACAAATTTTCTCTGTGGGAGTGGGACGGGACAGGAATGAAAATCCACTCCCGTGTCACCCTCTAACACACATACAAGCAATTCAATTCCCACATGCATGAGCAGCTCACACACACATAAGCAGCGTGCTTCTATAGCTTTGATTAGTAAGCAGGCCTCTGTTTCGTTGATTCAAAAACATAATCAGAGGATGTATTTGATTCCTGTAGCTTTGATATTTATTTGTTCAGTAAAACCATTAGTTGTTGCTGAAAACATAATCAATTGAATCATTTATGTATCCACTTGTATCCTATTCATCTGGCTGTATGTTTCCTTTGTCTGTACTTTCATCTCTTGCCTGTAGGTTTCCACTCCTTTTTAGTGATGTGCAGCTTATCTTTGCTTTGAATTCCTGAAGGATTAGCTAGCTGTGCTTTGGTTTGCCTGTCCAATTGCAGTGCAAGAATGAGAATACGGAAAGACCATATTTGGAAGATATTTCCTGTGATAAAGGTATAAAACCTCGGTGTGAAAAGTAAGAAATCAGTTCATCTTGTGCACAAAAGAACTCGGCTCAACATTTACCATTATGCCTCAATAAACCCTAATTCTCTGAAGAATCTGTTTCTCTCCAATTGCTTGAGGATGGGGGAACCTCATGATACGAAAATATTTTTGAATGAATACCACAACAACTCAGCAAAGATAAAGCCTCGTTGCTAACACACGGAGGTCTATAAAAACTCACAACAGTGATGAAATGACCCTTCAGAAGTTCCAGTTTCAAGGCAAGAAATTCTCATTTTTTGCTGAGTGAAACTGAAGATAAGATGAAAGCCTGATATTTATTTTTTTCATATTTTTTTTTATTTCTTTCCTGCAAAGAAAAAACAGGATTGCATTCAGGCTGAGAAAATGGCTGAAGCTGTTGTAACCAACAAATCTTGGGACTTATGGTCAGAAGTTCAAAGAATTCAAGGAAAAAGAAGAATGTACTCAAGCGTTTTGTAGAACCCGAATGTTTGGTTGATTTAGCTCGCAAAAGATATGTCAAATGTCAAAAATACTATTGTTGGAACACATGCTCATTACGCGTGTAAAATCTGAATGTTTGGTTGATCTAGCTCAAACCAGAGCCAGCAGTAAAACTTTTATGACCCTGCAGCCTGGCTGTGGGGGTAGCATCTCTGTTTCTGCACAGCAAGGACTGGAGCCACAAAGCTCTGCGGGTCTCATGTCTCCTGTAAAAGTCAAATCACTATCCCCACTGGAGTTAAAGTCCAGTTACATTAATCTGTTTAAAACAATCTAAATCTCAGTGAAATTCATAATATGTTTATGTTCAATATCCTGTGAAGAAATCACATATATTTATAAAACGATCGACAATAATACTCCATTTTAAGGCTTATCCATGACAACCTCATCATATAAGCACATATTCCTATCATGTTTGGTCTTTTTATTCTCAGGGGAATCCAAGGAGTTGAATGGAGCATGTTTCATTTCCCTTGAAATTATGGATCATCCTGTTTGGACACTCGTGAAAATTGGTCAGGTTCTGCACTCCTCTCTATGCTAAATAATCTTATCACCTCAGTGAGTAAAATCCAGATTCGACCATCCCTTCCTCCGCCTTGATCGGAGGCGTGGTTTTGAGTGCTGAAAGGCAAGAGATTCTAACTGGAAGGGCTCTTCTTTCTTAAGATCTTGCGCGCGAAAGGTGAGTGAGGGAGAATCACATGCCACCTCGCCCCGCCCGCCTGGGTCTGCTCCTAAGCAGCGGATCTCGGTGGGCAGAGGGGGATGGCATCTGAGTTCTTCCCGGCCACGTGGTGCGGCCTCGCTACGCGTGATCGCCATCTTTTCCCGGTATGAATTTATTCTCTCTTTCTAAATTGTGTGTAACGGAGCATTGGCTTAGCGTTGATTTGTTTGATCCAAGTTTGTGCCTACCTGGTAATTAAATTATCGTTATTCCTTTTCCAGCTTGAGTGGTCTCAATGACTCTTAACACTTGTATATTCTTTCTAGCCTTGTTGCGACTGGTACTTAAGGGGCGATTCCTACCAAGACATGTGTAGGTAACGATATTTCTAAGTTAGATTTGAGATTACGTTTTTCCTTTATAAGGGCTTATGTGGTACTGGTCCTAAAGATTTAGCTCTTAAAAGGTACCCTTGGGCGCATAAGCTGGTACCCGGTTAAATCTTCTTAAGGGACCCTTCGGTGTACATAAACCTGGGTTCGTGATACGTTCATGCTCAGTGCTACTTTGTTTATGCCTCGATGCTGCTATCATGGTAGTTTCCTCTACCCGCTGGACTTACCGTTGAATTAAGTTACGGCAGCTGCGCTTATTAACCCTGGGGGCATTTAGCTGAGCAATGATAGTTTCCACTGCTAGGTCTGATGGCATAGCTGTCTCGAGATTCAGGCATGCTGTCCCAAAACTATCAATTCTAATTCTAATTTGGAGTCAGATATTGAACGAGGATATAACTAAATTTGGAATTCTAACTCTTTTATGGAGTTAGATTGATTGTAACTGTTGTGTTTTTACGCCTTGTCTTTGGACGGAGAAAAATATCCATTAAATTGTGATTCACACCTGCCAGGAAATTGCTCTAATTAAAGTTGGCCAAGAAGAACACGTGAAACCTTCAGCCCTCTGCAATGTACGTCCTTGGTATTGTTTTGTGGGGCTTTACAGTTAAGATGGGGCAGTGGGCCACGTTGAAATAGGTGATATGTTTTTTAACAAGTTTAAGGAGCTATATAATTTGGTCTCCTATAACCATGACAAGATGCAATCATTAATTAGAAAGCTAGAATGAAAAAAATATCGGAGAATGTTGTAACAAACTGTGTTACAATGCACACTATATAAATTTGGATCAAGTTAAAGAAGCTGTACAATCGCTTAAACTTTGAAAAAAATGATGGAGATACTGGTTGTTTTAGTAATCATATCGTCTATGGTTCTAATTGTCTGTATACTCATATGTCATTATTATTCGATTGCATGTTACGTCACGGGTATGCCCCAGATATGTTACTGAGCACGGTTATGCCTTTTCCCAAAAACAAACGGAAGTCACTTTTTGATTCTGATAATTATCGTGGAATAGCACTTAGCAGCATATTTGGAAAAGTTATACTTTGGAATAACAATGTTCTTAGTATTTCTGAACTTCAGTTCGGTTTTAAAATCAACCATTCAATGGCTCAATAACCTCTTCAACAATGAAGGTGCACTAACTACTATAATTAGAGTGGAAACTGTTTATATGTCATGCTTTTAGATGCCAGCAGGGCTTTTGATTGATTGAACTTTGTGGAGTTATTTAAACTCTTACTAAAAAAGGGACTGTGCCCTCTGGAGGCTGCTGGCTTACATGTACTGTAAAAAGTTATGTCATTTCAGATGGGAAGGTTACAATAGTGACAGTTTTAAAGTATCAAATGGGGTTAAGCAAGGGGGAGTGTTGTCCCCAATATAATTCAGTGTGTACTTTGAGAAACTTCCTTTAAAGTTGGGACGTAAATCTACTGGCTGCTGCATTGGAGACACTTTTGTTGGCTCTTTTGCATATGCTGATGATGCTGTTTTATTGGCGCCTACAGGTTGTGCGCTTAAAGCTATGGTACATACTGCAGAGGGATTTTCAAGAGAATGCAATGTAAAATTTAATCTATCAAAAAGTGAATTACTTGTGTATGATCCATCAGAAACCGCGCAATCAACATACTGCATTAGTCATGGTAGTAGCAAAGTTCAAGCAAAGCCTTTTGTTAAACACCTGGGAAATATAATTGGACCCAATAGGAAGTCAGAAGCTATTAAAATGTGTGTACACAATTTTAATAGTAAAGTGAATATGTTGGTGTCTTATTTTAAGTTATGTACCCAGTACCGTTATGGGTGTATTGTTTAACTCCTACTGTATGTCTGTATATGGCAGCCCACTATGGAATTTAGCTTCTAATGATTGTGAATTGTTCTATGTTGCATGGTGGAAAGCTGTTCGAAGAATATTTAGGCTGCATCCCAGAACCCATTGCCATCTTTGGCATAAAATACTGGGCACCCTTCCTATTCAGTGTCCACTCCTTGGATTTTAGGAGTTTGGATTTTATAGCCAAAAGTTATAATAAGGTGGTTAACTTGTGTTTACAATTAGCTCTTCAGGGCAGTTCATCTATTTTTTGTCAGAAAATGAATTTTATAAGACATATCTATAAATTTGGTAATATTAAGTCAGCTGATGTAAATTGAAGTTGTAGTTGAACAGTTGTTTTTAAAACTGGCTGATGCATATAAGAATGATGATGACAATAAAGTGTCTGCAATTATGGGCTTTCTCCAGTATTAAGATGGAGTTTTTCTCAGCTTTGATAGGAGTGTGATGTACTCAGATTTGCAGGATATTATTCATTATTTGTGCAGCTCACAATATGTGGAAAATTCTGGTTTTGTGTTATTTAGTGAAATTTTGTTTTTAAAATTTGTATGTTTGGATGTAAATGTGTACCTTGTGTGCGAATAAAGATATATATATATGGAAACACCACCACCTTTCCTGGGACAGTTACAACAAAAGACATTGTAACCCTTGATTGCAATATCTTTGTCAGTGATGGATTTGTTCAGCCAAGTTTCAGATAAAACGAGAATATCAGTATCAGATGATGCTATTTGATTTTCACCAGATCATATTTAGGAAGTAAACTCCTGACATTTAGGTGTATAATACCCAACCCTGATCTAGCTTTAAAATCAGGGAGGGTACTCATATTATTGAAAACAGGGTCAGGGTTAGGTTGAACATTTCCCAACAGAAGCAGTAAAAGAACGATGAGGCATTTTCTTCTCAGAGTTTTGCATAGTCACTGATGTAGCATTACTCAGCCTCGGTCTACTCGCAGGATAAGAATAAAATCAAAACAACCAATCAAAAGGGCTAAAAAGGTTAATTCAAATGTAGTAGATTTGTAAAATCTTGAGTAATTTGAGGGATCCAATTTGAAGGGTTCCGAAAAGGATTATGATCACAGTTTGTGCCTCTTTGAAATAATAGAAAATTAGGCACACTACGTACTCCAAACATTTTCGGCTCCTTGTGAGGATACAGTTCAAACAATAAAAGCCAAAAAGGTGCTGAAAGATGCAGATCGGCATGTTGTAGGCGGCAATGTAATGTAGTGAAGAAAACTCAGGTCAGTTCAGCTAACGATCCAGTCTGAGTTCTTCCCTGTAGCTGGGATCCGATGATGACGTTGCGTAACGTCTCATGTTGCACACAGAGTATGCATCCCAGTGAGGAAAAAGCTGCGAATAAATGAATTAAAATCAAGACCAAACAGGGTTTAAAGCAATGAGACAGTTCCCGCTGCAATGTTAGAGCCAAGAAAAACACTTTCCTTTATCATGTTAGATCCGGTCCTCCAAAAATCCAGCGGCGTGTCAGCATTCCAGCCCTGGAAGGTAGACAGTCACCAGATGCCAAAATCCAAATGAATGAATGATCCAAGCCTCAAGAGTCAGGAACCAAGTAAGACTCGCTTAATGTTGACCCAGAGGCGCAGCTCAGTAACCCAGTTTTCTGTGCACCGGGATTGTATAAAAGTTTGAATGAAGCAGACTCACATGATTTAGCACGTCGACAGTATACAGTCCTGGCCTGGCTAGATTCAATCTCTGCCAGTCCGAACCCCATCGGATTTACCGATCAACACAGTAGCGTTTAGTTGACTGATGCAGTGACAAATCAAACCAAGGCTCTGTCTGCGTAGAAGGGGTTAAAGTCCCTTTTAGCATAATTTTGGATGCTTACCTCAGGTTTTCATTGATGAACAACTGTATTAATATAATTATAACTGATTTTAGACAGTTTGAGCAACCCTTTCTGCTAAAAAAGGGTCTCAGAATGCCTTTTTTCAAAAGGCATAGTCATATAGAAGGAGGTTGATAAGTTTTTATATCAGTAAATGAATGTTAAAATATGTTTATTTGTCATGTATAGCGATGTTCACAATGACGTCAATGTTTTGATTTGTGGTTAGCAAATAGGCTCATCTTACCAAGTTTACTGGTAGATTTCCGTCTTTGTATGTACTTAATGAAAGATCTAAATTAGCAACGCCAGTCAGTTGTTGTGTTATAGGTTGCACCAACAGGTTCGCTAAGGGTTCAGGAATCACATTTTTCAGGATTTTAAGCGAAGAAACAAAGTGGCTACTTGCCATATTATTTATGTCCTGATCATGCTTTCTGCCAACCACCAAACTCCGCATGTACAACTTTCACCTCATGTTTGTAAACAGTGAACATCATCATAAATGCGATTACCATCACACAGCTCCCACAGGGTCATCTAGGGGTCTGTAGTCCAGGGTCTGAAATGGTCATTTTGGCCCAGAGTGGTTTTCAGACCCCCATAAGTCCCCCACTAATGGTACTATTATCGTAAAACTTACTTTGGTGGTGGGAAAGTTCCCAAATATGAGGGAAAAGCACATTTCCAACTGTAACATTAGCTGAACTGAATCCTTGGGACCCACAAAAAGTGAAAAATCACACTTGCTGCCTTAAAAAAGACTGATTTTGGGGGCCCTCCTCTCACCCCTATGATGTCTCACGGTGATTCTGGCTGCAGAATCCTGATACATGGGCCAGAATACACCAGCACATCAAATTTTAGCTTCCTATCTCTATTATGTGAGAAATCATGGTCCTTCCAAAATGCTACAAAACAAAATGACTAATTCACATAAGTTAAAAAAGGGTATGGCACATGAAACTTGGTATTCTTTTTTTTTTTGGTAACAAAAAGTGTTTTTAGACAAATTTTGAGCAAAATCCAAGTGGTGTCATGTATAAGACACCTCAATATTGGCTGTTTTGACATGGAATGACCCAATGGCATTGCGTGAATTAACCCTATAATGCCCCCTGTATCATATATGACACACCAAATTTGAAGGACCATTCCCACCTGGTAAGATGCAACACAACCACGACTGCTCACTGTATCATATCTGATACACAGTGCTGCCACTGGGAAGGAAGAAGTAAGATTACAGGAGTAGTCTCTCCCCTAGTCACTCACTTCAAGGTAGTAGCCCCCATGTGAATGAGAATTCATGAATTTCCTTGGAATTTGGCAGTGAAGTTTGGCATTCCAAGGTAAATATTACACTTTAACTTATTCTTCTACATGTTAAGGGATATCTATAGATAGTAGAGAGAAAAAAATAGTTTGAAATTTCGAGTGTTGAGTTCTGGAGGGGTGCTGATTTTTTTCTGTACCAGATATGATACTCCTGGAATTAGAAGTTGTTCTGTTCAGCAATGTATATTTTGCTGTCACAAAACCTAAAGAGGAACAGTGGATCTGAATACTAGTGGGGCAGATTGCTGAAACAATCTTTCACTTGGTGATACAAGCACCAAATTTGCCACACAAGTGCTTCAGAACCTGCTCACTCAGAAAAGTACGTTATCCACTTGAAAAAACAAAATGGCCACCATTCAAAGTGGTTTTAAACGGTGTTTGAACTATATATTGATTGAATAATCCTATTTTGATGGTCTTTACGTTGAAATATGTGTTTTTGAGTGTGAGAAATCTAATTGAGCCTCTCTGAGAGCTGTAATGGCAGACATCTTGTGTTATATGATTAAAGGCCGAGGGGCTATCCTTTCACTACCCAATCGTACAAACCATCAAAGCACATTGAAATATGGAATGCAACTAGGTTCAAGCATCTTATGCCCTACACCTAGCCTGATTGTTCATGCAGTGCCATTTAAGTCCCGTGCGATCTGTACACTATCCAGGTAACTGAAGCCCCTTTACCCTTGGCTCGGCTGTCCTGCGCTGGCACATCCTGTCAATTCAATGTCTAACTACAATACTACAACTAACTAAACTTCTAGTTGAGATATATATATATATATATATATATATATATAGGGGCTTATTAGATAGCATTTGGGACACTAAAGTATACTACAAATTACAGTGAGTGCACCACTACAACGGTAAGTAAACTACAACTACAACTAGTACACTACAAGCCGACACTGAACCCCATACTGAGTCTCACAGCAGTGATGTCACCAGTGTGCCCTGGTTGTGCTTTGACATCCCTCTTATAAAATAATACAAACCAATAGTGCTAGGCTAGACCACAGCATTTCAATGAATGATCATGGGTATTGCCCTTCAACTAAATACAATATCTGTGATCAGACAGCTTTTGAAAACGCTAATTTTGAGTCACGTAATAGCTGCCATCTTGAAAACTGGTGGCCATATTGGAATTCAATTGACACCATTGAGTTTCTCCAGTCAGAATACATTGATTTTGATGTTTTGGTCATTAACACATTTCTGTTTATTCAAGTTCTACAAAACCATTTTTTGCATTTGACGGGATGGCCATGTTGAAAACTGGCAGCCATCTTGAATTTTCAGCTGGATAACGTACTTTTCTTAAAAACACATCCTGAATATCATTTGTGCCAAATTTGGTGCTTGTATCACCAAGTGAAAGATTCTTATGGAATATTGACTTAATCTGCCCCACTATACTACCCTTCAATACTTAATACTGGGTCATATTTTTCCTTTAATGGTGTCTGTGTCTGGGAATTATAGGGTTAAGCCAATTAGAATGCTTGTTACATGGCAGTCTTTTTGCACTTCCCCTGTAAAATATTAATAAACAAACATGGCGGGTACAGAAACTCCTAAAAATCTCATTATTAATAACGACATTAATACCAAATTTCAACATTTTCTAAGACCCAGAACGAACAAACAGAAAATACGTGTATATAAAATAGGCAACTTGATGTTCCTTCAATTATAAGTAGTGTTCTTTCCCTAATTACTGCTGTATATTCCTTAAGCGAACTGCTTGTGTGTTGTACGGGATGCTACCGTTTATTAGAAAGTTTCTCAAGAATGAGAAGTCAACTGGATGAGACCATGAAAAACCAAGAAATTCCTCCTTTTGAACATTGTAAAATTTTGGTATTGGTTAGCCTCTGTTGCACACATCTTATGTGGTCCACTTTCCTACCACAACAGTATGTGCATATGGCTTCAGAAATTTCAGAGCTTCTCTTTGATTGCTTGAACACAAAACCTGGCTCGATTGCACAGACATTGTTGGGGGAAAACACACCGTATAAGACATCTGCAATTGAGGGTTGAGGCAACCCAGACTGCAAACACTTCACACCAGATCCAATATTATAGGTTTTTTATTTCAGCAGAAAGGGTGTGCCTCAAACAAAGTCAGCATTGTATTTCAAAAAAGCATTATTTACGGCAATATTTTTTTTTTTTAAATATACAAAAAGACACCGGAAGATTGTGGATGTGGGTGTGTGTATAAGTTACATGCACAACCACCTAAAATCTAAGTTTCTACTCAGTTTATTCTACGAAAGAAGCAATAGAAACCCCTTTACCTGCTTGCAGCAGAAACCGTCCTATGGTAAGTAGGTGAGATCTGGGCAGTGGCATTTTGGTGACATTTTAGAAATGTTGCTGAGAAATGAGAGGCCTTCTTTAAACTGATCAGAGGAAATACCGCTGACTGAGAAGACGGCAGACAACGAATGTAGCTGTCTCAAGAGTGAAGGAAAGCCCAAATAAAAAAAAAATCTGTGGAGAACAAGTTGGCCAAAATATAGTCCTGCGACAATAATATTTTATCACTTTTATTGGTTTATTCTCAGGATGATTTACAAAGATCTTACCTGAAAATAAGCCACTATGTATGCTGATTGCCTTGCTTTACATACAGCAGAGATGCAACAGCCCACTATTTTCACAACTCCATCTTTTTACTATCCCCCTGGCATATAATTCTTGGAGATAAAGTCATCAGTATGTCCGTCCGTCCATCCTTCAGTAATCATTTCATTTCCAGCGTAGAACTCGAATACCGTTCAATATTTTAACTGAACTTGCTGTGCATATCAATCAGGTCCTAGAGTGGTGCCTGTTAATGTTTTGGGATTTCTGAGATTTTAACTTTTTCCCATGTGAACATGGACATGAACATGATGTGCCTCATATCACTTCCATCTGAGTACATCAGTCATTATGTTGCAGGGCTCCAGACTAACTTTTTGCATTGGTTGCACTGGTGCGCCTAACCTTTTTTTTTTTAGGTGCACCAGCACAAAAATTAGGTGCACCCAAATTTTTCATTGTGTCGCCTTTTACGCCATAATGTCACCTTTTTATCGCTCTCCATAACTTTCATATAATGTGAATGATTTTTAAACAAGAATAAGGTGTAGAGAAATGCTCGTCTTTATTTCATTGAACTGCTCTCACTAAAAGCACAATTATATGTAAAAATAAAAATAAAGTGCTCCACTGAGCTGAAACTGAACATTTCAAACTGAAACACTAAGCAAAATAAAATGTTTCCAAATAAAAGTGCTTTTGCTTAAATTGCTTCGTGGAACTGAAATTGAACATTTCAAACTCAAACATTTCAAGTAAAATAAAACATTTCAAAATTAAACGTGCAACTGTTTAGTTTCACTGAACTGAGACCTAACATCATGCGTCAATCTTAAAGCAGGTCTCCCCTTGCTGTCACATGCCCCTCAGATAGTTAACTGCAGCACCAACAGCAACCGTTTTCCTCAGCCAATCTGCACACTGATGCCCAAGTGCAGAAAATGCTTGCTTTGTGACAGCATAAATTCCCAAAGAAAAAAAGATCATGCAGGTCACTAGCCTGTAATTTCCAACGGGAAACTGTTTATGTGATCTTAGCCTCTTATTAATTTTTTTTAACGTATTCCTTTTTAATAATAATATTTTTTAAATACAATATTTAGGACTATAAAATTTGCGGAACAAGAACAGAGAATTGGGTTGCACAAAACTTCCGTTCAGAACAATTATTAGTCCTGACCTGTTCCTAATCGGGAGAACAAGCCGCACCTGTTAACTGTGGAGTGCTTTCGGAGTGAACCTTCTGTTAATTATGAAAATGACTGTAAACAGGTTAGGACAAATAATTGTTTTAAACGGAGGTTTTCTGCAACCCAATTCTCTGTTCGTGTTCCACAACTGGACTGAATTTAGCCCATGATTTAATCGCTTTTAGATCGCATGCGGAGAGAGGCAACCGTGTCTTCGGTTGCCTACTACGACAATCGGAAAACGCGTCAATAAATGAAAATGATTGAGAACTACTAATTGCAGTCAAAAAGCCAGCACCCCCGCTGGCTGCGCCACTGGATCACACGCTCCTTGGTAGAGACGTCAGTGTCGCTGTCAATCATGAAGGACATGTATGTGGCGTTTCCGATGTCCGCAGCTGTATTTCGCTTTAAGGTGTCGGTTATTACCCCAATGAATTGGGCACATGCCCTATCATTGCAATACGTCAGTTTTACGTTTAATCCATTTTTCTTCGGCAACACCTCTTTGGCAATGTTGTATGCAACATTCCTCAGAGGACCTGATTACTCTCTGCCACTGAAATGCAGCTGGAAGAAGGGCCACTTTCTGTGCGCATTTGTCACTGCACAACGTGTGTTTTTAGACATGTTACGTTTTTTTTTTTTGTTTTTTAAACGTTGTTGACCCGCTCGCGAATGCAATATTTCCGGCCATATTCTGACCGCACTCCTGACGGTACACGCAGTGCACTGCATTACGTCCTTTGTTGTACTTAAGCCAGGGAAATTGTTTCAGCCAGTCCTATCTGAAGGAATATATTTCAGTCTTTTTAATTTGGGTCTCAGAGCCGGGCTCTATCCCACACTCGGTTGACATCTCCTCTGGTTCCGAGTCTGATGCTGTTGCCAAAGGACCGGGGCTTAGCATCTCACCTGGGAGCGGCTCCGTTTCTTGACGGGATGGACACTCGGTAGTGGGGATGGATGGGATTATAGTAGTAGGGCTGGTTGCAGACTTAGTTTTCTTAATGAAAAAACTTTCAATATTTCGGCCTCTCTTTTTTTCCCTCGTTTTGTTGTTTAGTTTACTTTTTTGTTTCAGTTTAGTCAGCCACTCTGGCGCTCAGGTCCCGCGCAACTTTTAACACACACAACTTACAGGACCAATCAGAGGCAAAGACCCGCCCTAGCTTTGTCTCTTATTGGTTTAGAACACGGAATGATCCTACCATGATGAGTGTGTGAGTTCGGTCACAGGAGAACACAGAGCGATGATGCGCCTGCGAATTAAATTTAAGTTTTAACCTGAGCATCATCAGGTGCACCAGTGCGACCTTGCAAGATTATTAGTCGCACTCTTTAAAATTTTGGTCGCTGGTCGCACTCTGGAGCCCTGTGTTGGATCTATCACAGAAAATTGAGGTGCCGTAGATCATATCTACAGTGACCTCCCTGCTGATGCCATAGAGCGTGGTGCTCTAGAAGCATACCGGAGTGGGTAGCAAGATTGTAAGATCAAACTTATATCTCATGCTATTTATTAAATTTTGTGTTTCTATCAATTTATTCACATTGTTAATCTATAAATGTAGTGTATAATGATTTTTGAAATTTTGATGGGAATTATTTCTTCACTCAGAATTATGTCTCCCCCGGAGGGAGAGGGGAGACATACGTTGTTTTCAGCTCGGTTCCCGTTTGCGTTCCCACTTCGTTTCCGGACCGTAACTCCAAAGCTGTTTGCACGATCTTTAAAAAACTTTGCACACTGACTACTCAGGTCCTGAAGTGGTGCCTTTTGGTATGTGTCTGTCTGTCAGTTCATTTTTCTCTCTGTCCGGATGTCATCAATTGCTGTGCAGAGCATTACTCCAACACTTCAAGTCACCACTAAGTGATCAGTGGGGCAGGGTGTACAAGTGAGATAAGTGGGTTAACGAGGTATATTGAGCCTAAAGCCGAGGTTTCCAGTCAGGGAAGTGGCTCCCTTTTAACCTGATATGGTAACTTATGGTATCTCTGATAATGAGTTTTAGGTTTGTCAAGCCAGCTTAGAACAAAGAGAGCCTGACTAATATTTCACCTGCTTCGCGGAGCACCCCTAAGGTCCCTCGTCATTATTGTCTCATGATGCCGGATCCCCAGCTTGACAAACACACGCGCGCTCACACTCGAGGAGAAAGTAAAATGCACAAAGTGTGTCAATTGAGAAAATTGAGTTGCCAGAGTTGATTAACCTGCCGACAATCACCTGAAATAAAGACAGAATTATTGATTAATGTACCTATATTAAGGCAAATGGATACAGCACACTTTCCACTCCCTGAAAAATAATTTCCAAACACACTTGCTTTAGGACTTGAAATTCTGTTTTGTGCTGCTGTGTCACAGTTCAGTCGGTAGCATGATGTTATGAAGTCACATGATTTTTGTTGACACAAGAATATCCACAGATGACAAATGATGATAATATTGAACTTCACATCCACCAGTCTGCATTGCGCTACAGGCAAGGGAGGTTAGTAATTAGATTAAGCTGGTTTCCTGACATTGAATTTGGTTTGGATGTTTATCCAGGGGGAGCCATTGCTTTTTCTTTTATTTTTTCCCCTATCTTGAAAAGTCTCTCGTGTTTTGCCTATCTCTAAAGCAACAAGAACACATATCTGACTTTTTGATGCATTTTTGCGACACGTAAAGCTGCTCCAGCACAAGCTTTATGCATTTTGAAAGCCGGTTTTTTCGTACCTGACTCGCTCTTTAATGTCTGGCTGTTCTGGGTCAGAAAATGAAAGAGCAGCTCTAATTAGCTCGTTGAGGCCAGAAGAACCGATTAATATGTGGTGCACAGTCTCCCTGACCTTCGCAGACAGAAACCTCAAGATTGAATTACTCTGCATAATGGACTGGCCAATTCTATGCATCATCAGCATGCTCATGCAGAGTCTCTCTCTCTCTCTCTCTTGCTCTGTAACATGCTGTCTTTACGGCTCTCATTTTCTCGTTGTCTCACATACATATGCACACAAATATGTAAATACATGCACATTATCTCACACGGAAAATTACAACCTGGAAATCTATGCGAACAAATACACATCTAGTCGGTTGCCATATTGTTGGCACCATTGATGAAAATGAAAAGGGCTGCATCCAAAAAAAAAGTGATATTGTATTTATTTTCAAAATATATGAGAAAAAGATCTTTAAATTTATTTTATTCTCATTTCATGAATATTATGATACTATTATGGAATATTTGCCATGTTGTTTATATTATGCAGCCTTTTATATTTTTATCTAGGTTGCCATTAATTCTGTCTCCGACAGTAAGGAATCATTCACAGGATCCACACAAGAAAACTCAGATGGTACCGCAATTATCCACTGGGCCCCCACAAGAAAACTCTGTGCCTCTATGCTCTAACCATTTAAAAACATACGTGTACTCGCACAGATACAAACACATGCACACACAAGCACATAGGGAGAGAATGTTATAGGTCAATAATAGCCTTTGACCGATACTCCCCCAGTCGCTGAGGTTTCACAAACTCCGGAAAGCAAATTTTGCCCCTGCATCCTCGCTTCCATTGCAGACATCTTATGTAGTTCATTTCCCTCACACAGCAAACTCGACCTAGGTTTTTTGTTCAACCAATCAGAGAGAAGCTCTGAAATTTCGAAGCTATAGGCAAATACTGTTGTGGGAGGTAAGCAAAACTAAGATGCGTATAGCAGAGACCAGTTGACACTAACATGTTGAAAATGTTTAAAAGGTGGAATTCTTCCAGGTTTTCTCAGTGTTAAAGTTTTCCCGAACAAAAGTCCTTTAGCTACAGACCAGCGCACTTTGGTCGGCACTGTGATAATTAGACATTTGACGCGAGCAGAAACAAACAGTTTCCGCGCTGGTGTATGGCAGAGGGGCAAAAGCTCCAAGCTAAATGGCCTTTTTGCCCATAGTAATGGTTTACTTATTGCTTTGGAATGACCAGCTTTTCCTCGTGGAAAATGGGCGCATTATGGAGAGAGCTAGACTGAGCTCCAGTTATGTCATGAACATTATACAGGTTTTACAGACTGAAAGTTCCGTCTGCGTGAACCGTTGCTTATGTGGAGCTAGCGAATTTATCACTTTTACAGGGAAGAATTTAATATTCGATGGCAATGCAGAGAAATCGTTTGTTGTACCGGACACCTTATAGCCTGTGCGCTTCCCTATTGTTTTCACCAGTAGTATCAGAGAGATTGCCCTGACATTGGAGATGTATCAGGCTGACCCCGGTTATGGATAAGTAAAGCCATCGATTCATTAGCACCCAAAATCGCACCCCAAACTCTGCAAAATCTACGTCTGGTCTAACTGCAGCCCAACTCGGCAGACAAATACAGCACTTCTTCGTTTAGCTTGAACAGTAGTGGCTACAGTCAGGCAACGTTATGCTGAAACTGTGAAATTGATGCTTACCGAAGTAACAAAAGCATTACTATCACAATTGCTGCATATAATTAAACCGGAAGCATTTTTAATTAGTAGAGCACGCAAACTAACATGCAGTAGCTGAAAATCGGTCATGACTTTAAATGTAATCTGTTGCGCAAAAAATTTGTTTCGGTGTGAAAGCTGCTTAACGTGCCCATAATGCCTGTATTAGCGTCTTTGCATTGACTTTGAATGCAGCTAATTTGTCACGCGAAAAAATCGTTTCGCGTCCGGTGTGAAAGCGGCTTGACGTGCCCATAACGTGTATTCCCGTCTTTGCGTTGACTTCGAATGTAGGCTAATCTGTCCTGCGATTCGTGTGTGATGTGAAAGCAGCTTTATGGATAGTGCACGACAGCGAGAGAGAGCTTGGTTATGTTATGAACATAATACAGGTTTTGCAGACCATAAGTTCCGTTAGCCCTTTTCAGCTTTTTATTTGCCACAACAATTTCTAAAGAGGATGAAATTATGTCACATTGATGCTTACCGAAGTAACACAAGCATACCGATCAGAATTACTGCATACAACAGGGGTGGCCAACCCTGGTCCTGGAGAGCCGCAGTGTCTGCTGGTTTTTGGTGTTACTTGACTGATAAATTAAAGCAGTCGATTACACCCTTAACTTATATCACCTGGTGTCTTTGGTCTTCTCCACCCGATTAAAACCTAACTCAGCACACCTTCTGACTCTACAGGACCAGCGTTATCCACTCCTGCTCTATAAACTTTTATCTGTACTCTGTACTTCTACTTTGTCTGCTTTACAACTACACTAAATATCCAACCACATTGACACATCTTTCACAACCTGCAAGTCTGCTTAATTGGCTTTAGGAGTCTTGTGGGTTATTCCTGCTAATTGCTTGATTGCCAAATTAAGCCTGAGACACCAAGTGAGATCAGTTAAGTGAGTAATCAACTCATTTAAGCCATCAGTCGAGTGCAAAGTAACACCAAAAATCAGTAGACACTGCGGCTCTCCTGGACCAGGGTTGGCCACCCCTAGCAAATAAGTTAACCAGGAGCATTTTAAATTAACACAACATTCAAACTAACATGCAGTAGCTGGTAACTGAGCAGTCATAACCACAGAGACAAACCCTTGCAATACAGGTTTTACAGACAGCAAGTTCTGTTACTGTGAACAGTTGTACCAAGCATCCAAATCACCAACAAGTGTCAAAAGTTAGCTTCAAATGAGGTCTATGTTCACGCACCTTCTGTGGAATTTCCCCTCATATCACTCTTGCATATTTATGACACAAACATCAGCAAGAGTAACTTGGCTACGTTATAACCACATTTAATGCCCCAGCGTCCTTTCTTCTTCTTCTTCTTCTTCTCCACCAGTTTGGACACAACCAGGCGTATTACTGCCTTCCACAGGTTAGGATTCCAGATTATTACATTCTATCTTTGCAGCCATTTATATTCTGTGGTATAATTTTTTATCGTGCAGGAATTGTACCACTGCCTTTGTTATCAATTGATAGTTCTCACTCTGGCCAAAAAAATAATTGAAGGAAAAGTACCCCCTTTATCTGGGAAAGTTTTAAAAGATTTTCCCCTTCAACATTTACAGTATACCTGCTACACTCTAGGACAGAGGTGGGCAACGAGGGCCGTATCTGTCCCTGGTTTTCACACCAACTTCTGGCCTTTAATTAGTTGATCATCTAAACTAGCCAAACTATTTCTGAAATCTGACATTTCAGGCGTATTTCTTTAAATGATCATGAATGCGCATCAAAGACTGTCCTCATCTCCTCGCATAAAAGTTTTTTCTTTGATCTAATCTTGACGCAAATATAGATTTGTGTATGCAATCAGTGAACTCAATTAGTCAGGGTAATTGATAGAAATAAAAACCTGCATACACACCGGCCCTCCAGGACTGGAATTGCCCACCCCTGCTCTAGGAAAACATGCCTCACTGTCTATTTATATCTGTTTCAATCTGTTTATATCGCATTCATCCTTGAGAAGTTTGATGACATTTTTGCCAAAAAACTATCTTTATTGACCATAGAGCCTGTTCGGAGCATAAGTTTGTCATAGCTCGGGTTTTTGTAGCGTTATTATTGCTTTTAAGTTGGCCTAAATTGATTATTATGCCGTCCCATGGCGGCCGTCAAACTGAAAGCGGTCGCAAAAGGATCTTTGACAGTTGCATGTCAGACAAATCATTATGACCATTAGGCTCTGCGAACATTAGAGACAGTTGCTTTATAAATATTTCACCAAACTTCTCAAAGATGCACACGATGCAAACACATTGAAACTCCACCACTAATTCACCAGTTTACCTTACCTCACACTTTCAATGTGTTTTCGCCCAAAGAAATATGGATGGATAGTGCAGTATCTCACAAAAGTGAGTACACCCTTCACATTTCGACTATTAATTCAGTATATCTTTTTAAGGGACAACGTTGTAGAAATGAAAACTGAATATATTCTAGAGTAGTCATTGCACAATAGGTGTAGCAGTGTAGATTTACTGCACTGTCCAAATAACTGAACAAACAGTCACTATTTCCAAAATGGGTGGCAACAAAAGTGAGTACACCTCACCGTCAACATGCCAAATTGTGTCCATAGTGTCAGTATTTAGTGTGACCGCCATTGTTGTCCATCACTGCCTTGATTCTCCAAGGCATGGAATTCACCAGAGCTGTACAGGTTGTTGCTGGGATCCTCCACTCCTCCATGACAACATCACGGAGCTGGTGGATGTTGGACACCTGCTGCTCCTCCACCTTCCTCTTGAGGATGCCCCAACGGTGCTCAATGGGATTCAGGTCTGGAGACATACTTGGCCATACCATCACCTTCAGCTTCTTCAGAAAGGCAGTTGTCAGCTTGGAGGTGTGTTTCGGGTCGTTATCATGTTGGAAAACAGCCTTGCGGCCCAGTTTCTGAAAGGATGGCGTCATGTTCTGCTTCAGAATCTCACAGTACATGTTGGATCCATTATTCTATTAATGAAGTTCAGCTCCCCAGGACCAGAAGCACTCATGCAGCCCCAGACCATGATGCTGTCAGCACCATGTTTGACTGTAGGCAGTACACACTTGCTTTGATACTTCTCACCAGGGCGCCGCCACACATGCTGGACACCATCTGAGCCAAACAAGTTTATCTTGGTCTCGTCAGACCACAGAACATGGTTCTGGTAGTTCATGAACTTGGACTGGTTGTCTTCAACAAACTGTTTTCGGGCTTTCTTGTAGGCTAGCTTCAGAAGAGGCTTCCATCTTGGCTGACGGCCATACAGACCAACTTTGCGCAGAGCATGGCGTATGGTCTGAGCACTGACAGGCTGTTATCCCACTGCTACAACCTTGTTAGCAATTCTGCCAGTACTCCTGCGTCTGTTTTATGAAGCCAACTTGTGCACCTGGCACAGAGCACGAGGACTCAACCTCTTCGGTCGACCCTGACGAGGCCTTTTCCGAGCAGAACTTGTCTTGGAAAACCGCTGGATAACCTTGGCCACCGTGCTGTAGCTCAGTTTCATGATTTCACAGATCTTCTTGTAGCTTAGACCATCTTTGTGGAGAGCAACAATTCTCTTTTTCAGATCCTCAGAGAGTTCTTTCCCATGAGGTGCCATGTTGACCATCCAGTGACCAGAATGAGAGCATTGCACCTAAAGCACTACAGTTTAACCCTTCAACATGTCACACAACCTCATATGGCCCAGTCGAACAGACAAAAGCATGAACATGATGAAAAAGTCGCGTTTCATTGCTTGGTTGACCATTATCAATTGGGGTGTGTACTCACTTTTGTTGCCATCCATTTTTGAAATAGTGACTGTTTGTTCAGGTATTTGGACAGTGCAGTAAATCTACACTGCTACACATATTGTACCATGACTACTCTAGAATATATAGAAGTTTCACTTCTGTAGCATTATCCCTTGAAAAGATATAATAAATTAATTGTCAAAATGTGAGGGGTGTACTCACTTTTGTGAGATACTGTATAATGTATTTTTCATGTGTTTCGGCAAAAATAAATGCGGAGCTAGCAATTTCGCATTTGCAGGCAATCTTCTGTATTTAACCCTCCATGTAGGTTGAAATTTGTTTCATTAACAGAATATTTTGTGAATTTCTGAAGGAAACACACTGATTTTTCCCATCAGCAAACCAAATATTTTGGTCTCTATTGTTATCCTTTGCTTGCAAATTCAGACTATAGTTGGAATTGCCGGTCCCTGCTGCATACTGTGGTCGGAACCAGTTGCCGATTCCTCTAATTCTCGTTCACTGGAGTCAGAATTGTAGAACCTGAATATTTAATTTGGTTCACAATATATGTCAAAAATCATATTGTTGGAACACGTGCCCATTATGCATGTAAAATCTGAATGTTTGGTTGATCTGGTGCAGCCCAAAAGCTAGCAGTAAAGTTTTATAACCCTAGAATGGTCTTATTGCCTGCCTGCGAGAGTGGCATCCTTTGTTCCCCACGGCGGGGGGTGGGAGCCATCAAGTCTAGCAGGCCCAGCATCTCTGGAACTCAAATTCACTGGTTTCATTGAAGTTAAAGCGCAGCTACTTCAATTGGCTTAAAACAACTTAAACTTCTATCAAATTCATAATATATTTCTATTCAATATCCTAAAAGGAACCTCTCATATATTTATCACACTATTGGGCTATAATATTCCATTTTAAGGCTTTTCCATGACAACTGCATCATTTTAGCACATATTCCTATCATGTTTGGTCTCTTTATTCTCGGGGGAGTCCAAGGAGTTGAATGGAACATGTTTCATTTCCCTTGGAATTATGGTTCGTTTGTAAGATTCAGTCAAGCAACTACCCTAGTCTCCCTGTGCAAATTATCTTATCACCTAGGCCAGTAAAACTCTGATTCGGCCAACCTTCCCTCTACCTTGTTCGGAGGTGTGGTTTGGAGCCTTTAAAGGTACGAGATACTGAGGGGGGGGGGGCTTCTCTTCTTTCTTCGCTCTTCTTCCTGTCCTGTCCTTTCTTGGTCAACTTCTGACGTGCGAATAAGTAAGTGGGGAAAAGTCACGTCACCTTGTTCCGGAGCGGGGAAGCATGTGAATTCTCCCCGACCACGTGGAGCGACTTTTAGCTCCACGTGGTCGTTCATCTTTTCCAGGTATGAAAATACTCTAAATCCTTCTAAATTATATGTAACGGTAATTGGCTTATCATTGATTTGTTTGATTCAAGTTGTGCCTACCTGGTGAATTAAATTATTGTTATTCCTTTTCCAGCCTGCGTGTTCTCATTGTATATTCTTTCTGGCCTTGTTGCGATTGGGACTTAAGGGGAGACTCCTACCAAGACATGTGTAGGTAGCGATACTTCTAAGTTAGATTGAGATTGGGTTCTACCTATTAAGGGGTTATGAAATTACCGCCTCTTAAGATTTAGCTATTGGTTAATCTTTCTAAGGGGCCCTTTGATATACATAAACCTAGGTTCGTGGTACGTTAATACTCAGAGCTATTTGCCTGATGTTGCTACCATGCCAGTCTCCTCTATCCAATGGAAGTATTGTCGAATTAGACCAGGCAGTGACACCTATTTTAACCCTAGGGGGTGTTCTGCTTAGTGACAATGGTTTTCGCAGATAGAGTTCGGGTGCGTAACTGCCCTGAGATTCACGCATGCTGTTTCAATTCTAATTCTAATTTGGAGTCAGATTTTTAACGAGATTATAGCTAAATTTTGTGTTCTAACTGTTATATGGAGTCAGATAAATCGTAACCATTGCGCTTTCATGCCCCGTCCTCGGACGGTGAAAAATATCCATTATATTGTGATTCACACCAGCCAGAAGAATGCTCTAATTAAAGTTAGACTAAGAGAACACGTGAGGCCTTCAACCCGGGCAATATCTGCCTTTTGGTCATTGCTCTTTTGGGGTTTTACAGAATGAACGAACTGGTGAACGAATCCGCTTAAGGAACTGGGTCAAAAGATCTGTGTCCTTGAAAGGAATCGTAACGCCCACCACTACACAGAACTCGGCTTGAGTGAGCAGATGTTGGTGCGTGAGGGAAGCAAGCCAAATAATACATCTGCAACCGAGGCTACTAATACCCTAGTCCACTCCATTCCGCCTGCAACATCCCCTGATCACTCGTGACCCTCTTGCCCCACAGCTTGTGCACTGTGTAGGCCGCGCCAATCACAAGAATCACTAAACAAGAAAGCAAATCTTGCTACCTTGGTACGTCATTAGTATGTGGACACCAAACGGCAAATTAGTATTATACTTCAAATTCTCGCCTGATTTTTCTGGAGATTTGCAACTGCGTGCCAATCTCTTGCAATTCATGGCATCAGAACTTGCAAAGAATAATCTGCACTTCTGTCTCAGCTTAATCCAAACTGTACTGTAACTGTGCATTTTTCACTTTTTTTTTTTTTTGGTGGATTAGATGCTCTGGGTCTTGTTCTGACAACCTAAATGTAGTCAGTAAATGCAAGGTCTAAGATTATTGCAGATTAAAACTGGACGTGTCAAACACCATTTCACTCATTTTGTGACACAGATGGGCTGGGCTATGAAAAATGAATTACTCTATGGCGTAGTGGGGATTTGCTTCGATTAAGGCCAATCAGATCAGTCACTGTTACTCCGTTTTCAATGATAGGTATAACGCCATAGCGAACTGGAAATATCTTCAGGTGAAGAACAGGCACGGCAATAGAGGACATAACTTCCGCCACAAAACACATGAATGGGGTTTTTGAAAGCAGTAATTTCAGTGTCAAAGGAAAAGAATTAATTAATCAGACAGATGTCAGAGAGTGAAGATCAATGATTCTCCTAATGATACATGCCAGAACATGAGGTAATCAATGCTACAGAAAACTTGCAGCAATTTATTGGCAGAACAATCAAGACCAATACATTACCAATAATTAGAAATGATAAGGAAAAAGTTAATGTCTATTGCCAACATTTCTATAATTGGCATTGCAAGGATGATAATTTAAATTCGAAAAAAACCAAATCTTTCATTGACTTCACGGCATTTATTCTCACCATCCTTACAGTTGTCATTCTTAATCACACTTAATATTATTTTTCTTCTACTGATTTGTCCAACTACGATTCTTGCCATTGCCCTTCTGGTATTGTTTTGTCTTTTTGGATTTTGACCCATTTTTGTATGAACACGATTTCTGTGTTTGGATGCCCTGTGTATGATCCTTGGCTTTGTTCATCGACTAAGACTTTTTGCCTACCGTTTATGTACCTTTGTTCATCTGTCGTCCTGGTTCTGGCCCCTGCCTGTCTAGTCAACACTGTTTTTGGATTTCGTATTGTGGCTTGGCAATTCTTGTTTTTTTGGGCTTTGACTCAGACCTCATTAAAGGCATACGTTTTTTTTTTATTATTATTTCTATCGCTAGCGTGTGGCTCCTGAACGCTACGTCACAATATTAAGCATCACAAATATGAGTTAGCTGGCTACCTAGGGCATTCGCAAATTACTACCATTAGTGAACTTGAATGGAATTTCAAAACGAAACTACATCAGATCATTCAAACTTATGAAGTTGGAATGAAATACGTCGGTTGTTCATTTATTTCTTCTGCCTGCATCATTGAGAAGAGAAATGATTAACATGCATGGACAACAATGCAAGATACGTTACACATTTATTTTCAATTTGTAATCTTAACTGTTTATGGAATTCATATTGTGGCTTGGCAACACTTGTGTTTTTTAGCGTTGACCCAGCACTCATTAAAGGCCTATGTTTTTTTGGATTTCCCTCTCTCGCGTGTGGTTCCTGAATGCACCATCACAGTAACAGGATTAACTTTAAAATCATGGAAAGCATCTGTCTGACTCAAATGGGCACCCCCACTAGGGCAGTGCCAACCACGGGCTTTTAGCAGCTTTAGCTCATTGCTAACCATACCGACTAATGACTACTGGCTCAACAATGAATCTACATGAAAGCCTGGCTCAGAAGACATATGATGTCAGTTTTATTGGAGGTAATGTGGGTGGTTTTCTCCCCTCTGGCCAAAACTGCATTAGTGTCATGTTCCACCCCTGAAGTAAGTTTCTTACTTTCAAAAAGTATGCTGTAGCCTTCTTCGCAACAAATGTTTCTTTTTAGGCAAGGAAAATAAGACCGCTGTTTGCTGCTAGAGTTTATTTATGAATCAATTTCAGTATTGCCTTCTCCTCTCCTTTCACACTCAGAATGACCATGGCTATTTTATGGCATAACCAAGCCTGTGGCTTGAGAACAAGGCATGCAATCATTCAAAAGATTGGGTCAAACCTGGAATCTTTTAACTTCTACAGTCTTGTTCCCCAGCCAGAGTCATATGCCTTATGTCCCAAGTGGTCCTAACTGTAAACAGCTAGCCCAACATCCAAGGGAGTCACATATCATACCGAGAAAAAAGTTCTTTCTATTACACAGCTTTACATTTAATGATATTATTAACCTTAACCAAGCTCTAACAACACAGAAATCTACTCACCAATTGGAACTCAAAACAATGTTTTGTCATGATTTATGTAAGTAGAAATAAGATAATATGCCAAATATATGTAAAAAAGCAGATGCATAGCATCAATCAGCTTGTAGAGCCCCCTTTAGCAATTATAACCCGAGTAATTGTCTTATTTTGGGTACAGTAAAAAATTTAGGTACAGTACTGTTCACAAAATGGTGTCAGTTTATTAGTTTTGCATTGATGCTAATTATTGCAGTTTTCTTAAAATTTCACCATAAAATTTCAAAGGGGCTGTGATCTGGGCTTTCATGTTGTATTCTGAAATGCCAATTCTTTCATTCATTCCCCTTTTTTTTGAAAAGCTCCTTTTTTTCTCATTTGAGAATTCCATCAGTCAATTCAGGATGGCGCAGTCTGGAAGTCACACAATGTTGATGTTGCCTGTCATCAGGGAATTCAGTTCCACATGTGATATACTAACTAACCAATGTGGTTGATAAGTGACACAGTACTGAGCCGAAATTGAGTAGTAAATTTACACGTCTCAAGGTGTTTTCAAGCGGTTCTTGCTCAATTACTAAGGAAGATACTGAGGAGGAAAATTGGACAATAATTAATTTTGGTCCGTATAATAGTACAAACGGTAGTGGGTTGTTTTCAGAAGTGTAGAGCGATGATCAAACACTTAATGAAATGAAAATAAATCAGAAAGCAAGTACTATTCAAATATTTATTTCATGTAATATTGGATCAGATGGATGAAAATAAGTCAACAGATAACAATATATCATAAAAACAGAAATAATAATGTCTTTTTGAGAAAAAAAGAAACTGTCTAATATGGCCACCCTTTTCTTTGATTACAGCACTTAATCTTTCAGGCAGATTTTTAACATGTTTTTAATAACCTCACTCGTTAAACAATTTAATATGGCTTGAAGAGATTCTTCTGATGTTACAAAAGATTTGCTCAGTCAGATTAAGGACTAGATTTTGAACAGGCAATGTCATAACTTTAATGTCTCCAGATGTTTCTGACTAATTCTCACTCAACTTAGAAGAGTGTTTCGGGTCATTTTTGTGTTTGATTGATCGGGGCTTTTATTTTAATCTTTTTCCAGATGGCAATCCGCGCCTCACGAGGATGCTGTGATACATCTTTTGATCCATGTCTATGTCGAATTTTATTAGATCACTCACTCCTTTCGAGCAAACTGAACCCCAAACCATAACGTTACCACCTCTGTGTTTTTCTGAGGAGGTTAAACAGTCATTTTTGGAACATTCTCCAACTCTACGGCACACGATTTCTGGGTTTAGGCAAGAAAATTTTGAACTTTGGTTCATCACTCCGAAGGAGTTGTTCCGAGTCCACTGGTGTCCAATCCTTGAATTTCTTGGCAATATTTAATGTCTTCAACATCATGTTAGGCCACAGTGAGCTCCTTCAGTCGTGCCTTTGTGTTTAACACTGAGACACTGCTCAAAGTTCATGTCGAAGTTCATGTCACACTATACACTGGAACAAGAGACCATCAGAGGTAATTCTGCAAAATAATATTGCCTTAAACTAGTTTAAACTTTTTTTTCTGCATTACCAATCATAAAATGAGCTTTCAAACATGCATTCAGGCAATGCCAAGTCAAAAATTTTTTATTTGCAACACCTTTAGATTGTTACAAAAATTTTATGTTTTCTGTATTTTCGTGTATTACCCATATTTTTACTGCAATAAACTTGTTGGAATGATTTTTTTTGGTCTCATTGCCTACAATAGTATTTTTAAATACATTTTCATGAAAAAATTGTGGAGAGGTAATCTATTGGGACCATGAAAGTGGGAGTTTATAATCATCACTGCACACTACTTTATTCTGTACGCAGTCAGGTACCTGTGGCCACCACTTCACTCCTCTGCTCTCAGATGCCTTCCACCATTTCATGATTTACAAATTAAGCACTGGTTGAGATTTAAGAATACAGCAGTGCTGCATGACAGAAAGTTGTTAAGTTTTAGAAGTATGGAAATGAAAAAATATCAGAAAAGAAAAAAAGCTAAGTCTACAGATGTTAAGATCATTGCTGACATTAATTATGTCTTGGGGTCAGCACTATAAGCAGATGACATCTCCGCTACTACAAGATGACGGGGAGGGCTACACCCGCAGTTTTCCATATGGTAGTGGAACTTCTAGTGGGACTGGGTTCAGTGGTCATAGGAGACTACAATTGAGCTACAGTCGAGACTCTAATGGTAGCTTTGCATAAAAACAATAATATCCAATCAATAAAGGACCACATCCCCTCTGTGAAACGTAGAGGTGGATCTTTGATTGTTTTGAATTTTTTATTCTCCTGGAGACCGTGGAAAACATGTTAGGTTTCATGGAATAATGGATTTTATCATGCACCAGCAGTAATTGAATGAAAACCTTGCTAACTCCAGTGTAAAGCTTAAACTGAACAATGATTGAATTGATCTACCAACAGGAAAGTGATCCAAAGCATGCTTTGAAATCTACAGAGAAATAGACCAGAAAAGCACAGAACTTTCCATGACCTCCATTTTCCCTCTGACCTAAACCTAATAGAAGATCTGTAGGATCAGCAGAAGAGGAGAGTCCATAACATGGGACTGAGGAATTTTAAGGATCTGGAGGGATACTGTATGTTGGAGTGCTGTCACATCACTTGCTGTTGTTCTGATCCAGAAAAGGAGTCAGATGCAGAGTCAGAGTAAAATCAAATGAAGGGATTTATTAATAGAAATACGGTAATAGCAGCGCAGGATGAAGCCCAGTGTAGAATGACAACGGTTCAATTCAGATGGTAGATGGGCTAGGGTTAGAGGTGCCTGTCTGGGGCAGAAGCCAGATGGTGATCACCCTCTCCTGAGCAGAACTGCTCAATGGCAGGTCTGAATTGTTCAGCAGAAACACAGTCTGAATCATGGAGACTGCTGTAGCCTTTTTCTTTATTAAGTTGTGTTCTTAATAAACTAGCCTGAAGAACAAACTGGAGAGGCAGGTTATTAAGAACGTGGTCTGAAATCCTGGAGACCGGTGAATAGGCTTGGGAGCTTGTTTCAGTTAATAAGACTAAGATGAGTAATTCCATGCCTTACTTTCAGTAAAGACTACATCAATTTCAGACGAGAGTGAACTATAATGAAGGAAACTGACTGGGCACTGATGGAAAAAGGCACAGACAATCCTGCAACTCTGCAGACTCAAAGTAAGATATACAGTATATGCACACAAAGGGAATACACAGGAGTGGGGCACATAAATGCCTTAGCTCAGAACGGGAAGGCACAGTAGCCGCAAAACCAATTAAAGGAGACAATATATCTAAAAGGCACACAGGTTGCTGAATGGGAATATAGGGATTCACACAAGGGTTTTGACAGCTCTATCTTCTCCAACCTCATTACACATTACAAAAGAGGGCACAGAGATGCTGCCTTGGCAAGGTGAGAGGCTGTACAAAGCATTAAATAAAGGAGATCCAATAATTATGGCATGCTTCTTTGTTTAACAAAGATAATGATTATTTTCTTTTGAAAAGTGTATTTACATGAAAGTATATATTCTTGAAAATATTTGGAATTCAGTATGAAGATTGTTATGGCCCCAATTTGTTATTAGATTTACAACGCAACAGCAACAGCAAGGGATGACAGACAGTTTTAAAAACCTCAACACATTTAATTAACAAACAAAGACTAAACTACTATTTACAACTACAGACCAAGATTGATTGGAAAACAAAAAAAAACAGAAATATTTACAGTCCTTGTGGGTTTTCTGGTGATGTGCTGGGTGAGGAAAAGGCTCTTTTACATGCAAAAATCCACAAAAGAAACTTCACAGGTCTTGAACAGAAATGACAGGTCTGGTCACGTGTATCCTTCTTCTTGCAATTTCTCTTACTACTTTACTGTCTCAATTCTACTCCTTATATACTCTTTTGCAGACCCCACCCACATTTAGACCTCTTTTTTTTTTTCTGGGACTTACCCCAGACATGCCCAGGACATTTCTAAACCTAGCTCCAGTCTGAGCTGAATAAAAAAAGGTAAATACTGCCATCTAGTGGCCTATATTCACATGACAAGATGATGAACAATGAAGACTTTCATTCATTACCACTTTTGTTCATATTTACCTAGGGTACCAATATTAGTGGAGGGCCCCACATTTTGCCTGTTTTTTTATCTCAAACTTTTTTTTTACTGCTTTCATTAACATTATTTTGTCCCAATTTTTTATGTAGATTTAGTTAATTATTTTAATCATTGGGTTACTAGTATTATAAATAAAAGGTATTTCTAAATTGATTGATTTTGTTTGATTATATTTGCATTCCATTTTATTTCACCAGATTTGTAAAAAACATCTTACAACTAGAGGCACTCGTAGAGTTCAAACCTCCCAATCCAAATCTTCCTGAGTGGGAGCAAAGTTCAGTGATCGCGTGTCATATGATTTCAAGATGGCTGCGGTGGCAGCCATACAGTTTCACTGATTGCGGTAAAAATCAATAGGGCCCATCCTTCATGTAATAGCAATGCACCCGCAAAATTTCAAACAAATGCATGCATTACTTTTTGAGTTATGTTGTTCACAAACAGACAGACAAACAGGCGAAAACATAACATCCGACCCAACTTTGTAGGTGGAGGTAATTTTTTGCCAAGGTAACATATAGGGCTCTAATTTCTTAGCGCAGCACAGGGTGGCGCAACCCACGCAGTGGTAATTTTGTCTGGTGCAGCCCGCGCTGTGGTAATTTTGTCTGGTGCAGCCCGCGCAGTGGTAATTTTGTCTGGTGCAGCCCGCGCAGTGGTTATTTTGTGCAGTGCAACACCGTGCGCAGCCACTTTGGCAATTTGGTAGACGGACGTGCGCTGAGGTGGGTGTGGTGGCGTAGTAGGGGGAGGCGTCACATATTCATCATGACGCAGTGGCACTTTCGTTGCAAAAAGCTCCGCTGAGTGTGCAGAGAGATCGCCAGCTCCAACCTGGTTTACAAAACCCAAAACCAGTGAACTTGGCACGTTGTGTAAATCGTAAATAAAAACAGAATACAATGATTTGCACATCCTTTTCAACCAATATTCAATTGAATACACTGCAAAGACAAATTACTTAATGTTCGAACAGTGAAACTTAGTAATTTTTTGCAAATATTAGCTCATTTGGAATTTGATGCCTGCAAGATGTTTCAAAAAAGCTGGCACAAGTGGCAAAAAAGACTGAGAGAGTTGAGGAATGCTCATCAAACATTTAACATCCCAAACATCCCACAGGTGAACGGGCTAACTGGGAACAGGTGGGCGCAATAATTGGGTATAAAAGCAGCTTACCTGAAATGCTCAGTCATTCACAAACAAGGATGGGGTGAGGGTCACCACTTGGTGAACAAATGCGTGAGCTGATTGTCGAACAGTTTAAAAACAACATTCCACAACGAGCTATTGCAAAAAATTTATTGATTTTATCATCTACGGTCCGTAATATCGTCAAAAGGTTCAGAGAATCTGGAGAAATCACTGCACCTAAGCGACAAGGCTGAAAACCAACATTGAATGCCCCTGACTTTCGATCCCTCAGGCAGTACTGCATCAAAAACCGACATCAGTGTGTAAAGGACATGACCACATAGGCTCAGGATCACTTCAGAAAACCACTGTCAGTAACTACAGTTCATCGCTACATCTGCAAGTGCAAGTTAATACTACAATGAAAATCGAAAGCCATTTATCAACAGCACCCAGAAACGCCGCCGGCTCCGCTGGGCCCAAGCTCATCTAAGATGGACTGATGCAAAGTGGAAAAGTGCACTGTGGTCTGACGAGTCCACATTTCAAATTGTTTTTGGAAACTGTGGACGTCTTGTCCTCCGGACCAAAGAGGAAAAGACCCATCCGGACTGTTATAGGCGCAAAGTTCAAAAGCCAGCGTCTGTGATGGTATGGGGGTGTATTAGTGCCCAAGGCATGGGCAACTTACAAATATGTGAAGGTACCATTAATGCTGAAAGGTACATAAAGGTTTTGGAGCAACATATGTTGCCATCCAAGCAACGTCTTTTTCATGGACGTCCCTGCTTATTTCAGCAAGACAATGCCAAGCCACATTCTGCATGTGTAACAACAGCATGGCTCTGTAGTAAAAGAGTGCAGATACTAGACTGGCCTGCCTGTAGTCCAGACCTGTCTCCCATTGAAAATGTGTGGCGCATTATGAAGCGTAAAATACGACAACGGAGACCCCGGACTGTTGAACAACTTGAGCTGTACATCAAGCAAGAATGGGAAAGAGTTTCACCTGAAAAGCTTCAAAAATGGGTCTCCTCAGTTCCCAAACGTTTACTGAGTGTCGTTAAGAGGAAAGGTGATGCAACACAGTGGTAAAAAGGCCCCTGTGCCAACTTTTTTGCAATGTGTTAAATGATTATTTGCAAAAAAAAAAAAGTTTCTCAGTTTGAACATTAAATATCTTGTCTTTGCAGTGTATTCAATTGAATATAAGTTGAAAAGGATTTGCAAATCATTGTATTCTGTTTTTATCTACGATTTACGTAACGTGCCAACTTCACTGGTTTTGGGGTTTGTACTTTCTGTGCAGGGGTAATTTGGCTGACCGGTGCACAGTGCACACACGTCACCGAAACCTCACAGGCAGGTTTCCAGAATGTCAGGCACATTTCAATGCAATCAATAATTGCAGCAACCACAATTTAATGTTACTATCTGAATCAGGACATAAATTATGGTATCCAAATTGATTGTCCTGATGTCAGATCAAAGGCGGTTGGCACGCATCATGGAAACTCGATCTGGCTTAATCAACGCAGCTAAATCTGTGAACTAACGACTTCACATCTTTCTCAGCCAACCACAAACTCGGCATCAGGTAGTGCGTATATATATATATATATATATATATAAATAATGCTTGTGTTCTATGCTCTATAAAGCCGCTTGCACACTGGACACGAAACAATTTTTTTGCACGACGGATTACATTCAAAGTCAATGCAAAGACAAGAATACACGCATGTATTCACATCTTTGCATTGACTTTGAATGTAATCTGTCGTGCAAAAAATTTGTTTCGCGTCCAGTGTGCAAGCATCTTAATACTATTATGATCTCCTGCTGAGTTAAGATCACATATTGAAAATAAGCGTGTAACGTGTCTTGCATTGTTGTCCATGCATGTTAATCCCAAAATTTTAAGCAGCAACAGGGTGTAATAATAGGTGATAGGTAATAACACGCTATCCATCGTTTCTCTTCCCAATGATGCAGGCAGAAGAAACAAATGAGCAATCGTCGTATTCCATTCCAACTTCATAAGTTTGATTGATCTGATGTAGTTTCCTTTTGAAATTCCATTCAAGTTCGCTAATGGTAAAAATTCACGAATGCCCTAGGTAGCCAGCTAACTCATAGTTGTAATGCTTAATATAGACATAAGCAGTGCAGAAAACATGCCTGAAGCAGCAAAGTAAAATGCAACATTAACGCATCATGCAGATATAGGACAGAGGTTTCTTTATTCCAACAATATAAAGATGAGGAGTGGAGCTCATTTGATTGGTGAAGATTTGACTTGGTTGCGTTAAACCCACTCACGCCTTCTCTCCTCCCTCTTTTCCACTTGCGCTGGAAGGAGGGACAGAGGCGGGACTGAGGAGTACTGAGGATGAGTAGGCACGAAATTACAAAATGCGCCTGGATACACCCCGTTGGCGCGGCACTCCCCCCATTCGCCGCAACTGTGCCGCGGCCTGCACCTGGTCAACAAATTTAGAACCCATTGCCTTTAAAACAACAAACGCTGCTGAAAATGGACTCTTTTTGTAGGCTTTGATTCCCCTTCACAAATTCTGACTAGACAGGAAAAAAAAATAAAAAATATGCCTGGAATCAGTGGAAACAAACATACCGTTTCAATCAAAATTATTCAACCCCCATTGCAAATTGGCTTTAATAGCAAAATTTACAAACTTTCAGCCGTTTGTGGTAAACAGATTAAACGAGAACATTTTAAATAGCTCAACACAACTAATATTACATGTGCTTTCTCCAAATTTAACACAAAATGCAATTTTTAAAGGTCCAGTGTGTAACATTTTTAGTTGTTCATTATCAAAATCTATGTTGCCTGTTCACAAACTTGTTCTTTTTTTGAATATTTACCACCACCATTATTTCCAATTATTCCTATTGGCTTGAAATTTTTCATTTGCACATCCATGAACTGGGGTAGATTCTCCATATTCATTCCCCATCTTGAAATACGTTAGCAGGGACATAGGGACATACAGGATATACTGCTCAGTCTTTCGCGTTTTTGCTGTCACATGATAAACACAGGTGCTGCTAATTAGTATTGTCGTTTCCCGGCCCCGGCAAGTTTGAAGAAGGAAAGATGGAAGACCATACTTATTCAAAATCCAAATTTCAGGAACAGGAGTCTTATTTTTCACCCAGAAATATTGAAAAGAGCACCAGACCGGCGTCATCAGAAAGAAAGAATGAACATTGGAGCTGCCTTCCTAAGATGGAAAGACCTGATGCAGGAAAAGGGGATCAACAGAGACACTGAATTTGCTTGCTTCCTTCTGAACCGGTAGGATAATACAACAGCTTGAATTCAAAATGTTTATGTCACTGTGCGATTGTCTAACAGTAGGATTATGCCTTCCACTGTTTAATTGAAACAATTTTCTCTTTGCGCAGGTTTAGTGTTTTCACGTGTATTTGCGTCCTTGACATCTTGGTTTTTTGAAGCATGAAGGCTACCGTAGCGGTAATACGTACTTTGAACTGCGTGGCACGAGAGAGTTGATTGCGATATATGATCTCAACGCTAATTCCTACACACTGGACCTTTAATGACTACTGCTGTCTCAAAATTATTCAACCCTCCGTATAGAATCCCTCATAAGAGCATATTTGCAAATCAGGTGTTGTCTCAAGCACACCTAATGCATCTAATCAAGAGCTTAATTAGTTGCAGCAGGTTTGCTTGAGATAGAACACATCTAAGACTTGCACTCGCTAGGGGGTTGTTGACAGTGACATTTGATTGCATATTAGAAATTTGGCTGTTAAAAGAATTGTCCAAAAGTCTAACAGAGGATATCATTGCCTGGCACAAACAAGGAAATGGATACTAAAAGGCAGCAGAGGCACTGAAGTTTTGTAGAAATACAGTTGGAAGCATAGTTAGCAAGTTCACAGTTAAAGGAAGAGTGGCTACAGTGCCAGGATGTGGCAGAAAGAGGAAGCTATCAATGGCTATCACCAGATTCCTGAGGAGATGGGTGGTCAAAAACCCTCAAGTGACTGCAGGAGACCAGCAGCAAGGCTCAGAGGCAGGAGGCACTGAGGTTTCAGTTTACACAGTAGGGCGCATACTAAACGTTGAAGGTCTCCAAGACATACACCAACTGATCCAAAAGCAAAAGCTCCAATATGCTCAAAACCATATAAATAAGCCACAGAGGTTTGGGGATATTGTTCTGTGGAGTGATGAAACAAAACTGGAATATTTTGGGCTTATGAATCGGTGGTATGTCTGCAGGAGGAATAAAAAGCATATGCTGAAAAGTACACCCTGCCTACAGTTAAGAATTTTGGGGACTTTTTGATGCTCTGCAGCTACCTTGCTTCGACTGGCACTGGAAATTTGCAAAGTATGGAGGGCAAGATGGATTCAGTCAAGTACCAGGATATCCAAGGAGAAAATTTCATGCCGTTTGTAGGGAAGCTGACGCTTGGGCGTCATTGCACCTTCCAAAAGGACAATGATCCAAAGCATACCTCAACATCCACCAATTTCAGAAGGAGTCAGTGAAGATTCTAGAGTGCCCATCACACTCACCTCACTTGAACCCCACAAAAAATGTCTTGTAAAATTTGAAGAACACAGTTACAGGATGCAAACCCTTGAATATTAGTGAACTGGAGGCCACTGTCCATTAGGGAATGCTGCCAAAAGCTGGCATCTGCCAATGCATCACATTTCCAACAGGTCACAGAGGCAAAAGGGTGCTCTACTAAGTTTTAAAGATGCTTGTCATGAAGGGGGTTGAATAATTGTGAGCCTGCAATAGTCATTAAAAGTGGCATTTTGGGTTGAATTTGGAGAAGCCATTTGTAATATTTGTTGTGTTGAGCCATTTAAATTGTTCTTGTTTGATTTGTTGATTGCAAAGAGCTGAAAGTTTGTAAATTTTGCCAGTAAACCTAATTTGCTGCAGGGGCTGAATAATTTTGATTGCAACTCTAACTTCTGTCTTGCACCAGGCCCCAAATTATGTCACAGGCAGGGAACTGATGCTAGAGGTCTGCAGTCCAACATTATTGGATGTTCAGGTACAAAAGAACAAAGCATTTCATATGCTTCAGACGAAAGTATTGTCTCCTCCCTTTATTTATAGCATCAAGCCTCACTTGAACAGGCTCGATGGTGACATCATTCAAAGTCTGTGTGGGCTCTGGGTTTGGCAATCTGGTCACTCACGGAGCCTTTTTTCATCACTTGCATCCCAATGAGCATTTTTGAGGTTGGCAAAACACTGCATTGTTGTTACTCTTGCTTGAGCAATGAAAATGGTCTCTCTAGCTTGGACACAGGTATATTGCGCCATATTAGTGAGGTCCAAGTTAAAAGGGAGGAAATGGAGGTTGGTTTGGAAGAAGCACCTAAGATCAAGCTCTGCTTTCCAGGTGTTTCCCCGTCTTGTTGAAAGATGTTCCTCACAGTAACGTGGCATTTCAAATCTTCAAATCTGCACATTCTTGTGCCAAATGCTTTTCACCTATCCAAAAGAAGGTCAATGGCTCACATTTCAGTAAAGCCCTTATTTTCCTCCAGTCTACATCTGGAAACAAGACTGCATCTGTCCCTCAATCCTGATGGACTGGCAAGGTTTAGCTGAGTCCAGAGTAACATTTGTGCCCGGCACATATGGCTGGGACACTAGCACATCTGCTTCAATCACTCAGCACTTCCCTCGGAAGGACCAGAGCTTCAGTAAAACACAGGAAGGACTGAATATTTCAAAAATTACAAAATAAAGAGTAGGATTATCTCTGGATGAGTTTTAAAGCTTTTTCTTCTTCAGCGTTCAGTGCCGGGGTGATCAAATCAGGAGGGTGAGCTTAACTTACAAGCTCTGTCTGGTGTTTCATCAGCCAGAGAGACCCAGAGCCATCAAATCGCTGATCGACTTTCCCTTGCAAGGTCAATGATCACATGTCTGTACGCCTGTGTTTTCAGCGATACCTGTGTCTTCGTATTAACATTCTGCACGCATCCACATTCGGGAAATAGGACTGCAGAATGGCAAAAGAAGTATTTGGTCTTCATTCCACATCTGGCAATTGTGTTGCCTTGCCAATCTTTTTGTCAGCTGACCCAGATTCAAGGTGAAAATACTGGCACTCTTGTTTTTCCCTTAATCACTGAAGTGTTATTATGGTGGTTGCCCATTAAGCAGAGAGAAATTACATCTTATCCCATCTATTTTCCATATTAATATTGATATTAATGTCCCATCCATCCTCTGTCAAATCCAATCACACTATATCACTTTCTAAAGACTGTCCCTGCATGCACTAGGCAAAAGGAAAAACTTGGGGCATGTCACTAATTCACTGCAGGGCCCCCGCCATTCACTCATACACTCATGCTAACAGGCAATTTGGTTACTGGACTTTAATTAGAGGACATCTACAGTATGCCTACACAGGGAGAACATACAAATGGAATACATGATTCAAAACCACATTTTTTTTATGTGATATCTTTTGCACCACTCCCTGCTTATGTTTTTCTTTTTTCCCTGTGTCCAGTAAGCATTCAATATTATTTCAGCATTCTGGCAGCAAGGCTTAAATGACAACTGGCGCTTTGCTTGTTTAAATGTGAGAGACATTATGTACTCCATATGAAAGGTGTTGTTTTTTTTTACTCAAAGAGAACATAACACGTGTTCTTGAAATGGTCAATGTGTTCAGTATGTTTTCACCAGCACAGAAATGTGTCACATAATTGGGCTTTTTTCAGGTCTTCAATGGTAGTACTTATTGTGAAAAACAAGTCACAAGTGATATGATAACTCTTGAAAAAGCCAGGATTGAGGTGAATTTTCTAAAGAGACTATTTAAAATTCTCGAGCACGGAATGAAAGACAGTGTAACAAAGGATGAAATAATGCCAGTGTCGTACTGAGGAAACACTCTGTCCACTCTGTCAAGGCCCACAGCATTGCATTCAGCGAGTCATCCATAACCATCAACTACGAACAAATGACACTGATTTAAATTAGGTGAAAGAAAATTTTCTCAGCTTTTGTGTGGATTCGCTTACGGCATCTTTTTTTCATCGTCTGAGACATGAATTAGCCATTAAGAATGTCCTTGGGAACCACCGAAACCACAAATTTCCAAAGAGACTTCTCGTGCTTACCATCCTTTTTAATACGACTGATGCCAACTGTATTGTTTAAAGAACAGTAAATAAATGAAATGTGAAGTTAGATAAATGTAGTTGTATGTATTATACATCCAAGTATCCCCTCCAACACCTCAATAGGTAAACCTGAAGTTTGATTGATAATCAGCACCACATTCTTAACCTGCATTTCAAGGAACATTTTCAGCCAAATAATACAGATTTGAGCACTTATATTCCAAGCTAATTGGGGCAGCATCCAACGGCTTGGCATTCTCGACAAAAACACAAAATGTTTCATCTTCTAACATAACAGGACAAATAGGCCATGCACATGCTGAGAAAGTAATAAACTTTCATCTACATGGCGCTGCAAAACAATGCAAATTATTAGACAAGAAGTGGCAGACTTCAAATGATTTACAATTATGGGTCCTTACGGTCAAGATTAAGAGAACGAAATTGCAATTAATGGGAGTGCATTGATCCTAATGTTACGCAAAAAAAAAAACAATACCCTGACAGAGGTGCTGTTTTGACTCAGACCATTAAACTTTGTCTGAGTGAAAACAGATCCGCTGTGATACTCTGCCCTACAAAGGCGAAAGACCTTAACTCGCCAGAGTATGAAACTGAGAAAAATGACTTAAAAGTTTCTGCTTTGTCCAGACAAAAGTATTGCAGGTAGGATACTGAAAATCTGGCAAGTAGTTGGTTTAATGAAGTAAAGTAAGTGCATACAAAAAAATCTTGTGCTCAAGTCTGACCTTTGACCCTTATTTGTCAGATACTGTACTCTGCCTTTGTATCATTTTCTAAAATTAAGGAGTCGTGCTAAGGCAAAAGGCAGTAACTTGCATAAATTGAATATTTGGTTGTTGTTTTCTTAGTGCAAGACCATTACAAGAGCACTTACCTCAGGTCTAACCAACATCACATTTTTTTGCATGATGAAGAATGAATTTAATTTTTGACACATTTAATTGTTGCTGTGCAGAGCTGTGGTGACGTTACATCACATCTTCATGATGGAGAAAAGCTCCAGTTTGGTGTGCGGCACCAGAAACAGAAGATGCCAGCAGATAGGTTACTTTACATCATACAGTATGAACAAATACAGGAAATTATTTTTAATCATTAGAATAACAATTTAATTGTTAAATGCAAGGCTTAATAATTAAATACAAAGCTTTAATATATATTAAAATTCATGGATATATTCAACACACCTCAAAAAGAATCAGCAGAGGTGTATAAAGTACTTGAAAAAAATAAACTGAATAAAAGATGCAGTACCATAACTGAAAGTTACCCATAAGACAATTTTGAGTAAAATTTTGAGTAAAAGTCTTAAAGTAGCTCACATTTTATGTACTTAAGTTTTTTGTGAAAAAATATACGTAAGTATCAAAAGTGCAAGTATAAGAACAGAGTATTTTTCATAGTATGCTTAGAAAGAAGCAAAACAACCACACATTGTCCCCACCTTGTTTTCTTTAATCAGCATTCAGGTGAATGAAATATTCAAAAAAACAAACAAGCAGTCTCTGCTTTATATACTTCTTCTTTTTCCTCAAATTTATTGGTGGTTTAAAAAACAACTACAACTGACTTGATAGAATTAATAGTACAATGACACAGGATCAATACAATGTCGAATTTTTGCTTCAGAAAACTGATTTCTTCGAACCACTAATTGAGATACCATTGCCTCACTGTAGCTGGAGTGGTTGCTACAGAGGACAACGATTGTCTCTGTAAAAAGAGATTTTTTTTTGAACTGCTGAATAGATACAAAGGGCAAGTACAGTACCAGTCAAAAGTTTGGACACACTTCACTAAAGTCACAGCACTTTGATTTTAGAGAAATGTAAGTGGCTTAACTTCTCTATATAATCTCAAATTGAATCTGGCAAGAGGTAAACAGTCAGAAATTACGAGAACAATATTATTGTTTGAATAGTGTCCAAAATTTTAGAATTCTAAAAGGCCATATTTTGCAAAGTAAACAGCCAAATTAAAGACGCCCGTTTTGTAACTAATTGGGCAACAAAAAGAAACAAGAGTTGTCAGAAAGACAACAAAGCTCGCCGGGGCAAGGTCAAAGTTTTTCTGCACGCGGACGGATGCGGATGCGGACGCCGGGGGTACGACAATAGCTCTCTGGAAATTATTCGTCCCGGCGAGCTAAAAAGGTTGACGAAGGGCAAACTACAGGAGCAGCACATCTTTGGCAACTTAGACAGCCGTTCAGCAGCAGACATATTATTGCCTTATAACTGGTCAAGTAAAAAAACAAAAAGTGAGTATGCTCCGCAAATACACTCAACAAAAATATAAATGCAAACCTTTTTGCTCCCATTTTTCATGAGATGGACTCAAAGATATAAAATTCATTCCAGATACACAATATTACCATTACTCTCAAACATTGTTCACAAATCTGTCTAAATGTGTGATAGTGAGCACTTTTGCTTTGCTGAGACAATCCATCCCACCTCACAGGTGTGCCACATCAAGATGCTCATCAGACACCATGATTAGTGCACAGGTGTACCTTAGACTGTCCACAATAAAAGGCCACCCTGAAATGTGCAGTTTTTGCTTTATTGGGGGTCTGGGGACTCAGAACCAGTCAGTATCTGGTGTGACCACCATTTGCCTCATGCAGTGCAACACATCTTCTTCGCATAGAGTTTATCAGATTGTCAATTGTGGTCAGTGGAATGTTGGTCCACTCCTCTTCAATGGCTGTGCGAAGTTGCTGGATATTAGTGGGAACTGGTACGCGCTGTCGTATACGCCGGTCAAGCACATCCCAAACATGCTCAATCGGTGACATGTCCGGTGAGTATGCTGGCCATGCAAGAACTGGGACATTTTCAGCTTCCAAGAATTGTGTACAGATCCTTGCAACATGGGGCCGTGCATTATCTTACTGAAACATGAGGTGATGTTCATGGATGTATGGCACAACAATGGGCCTCAGGATCTCATCACGGTATCTCTGTGCATTCAAAATGCCATCAATAAAATGCACCTGTGTTCTTTGTCCATAACAGATGCCTGCCCATACCATAACCCCACCACCACCATGGGCCACTCGATCCACAACATTGACATCAGCTAAGCGCTCACCCACACAACGCCACACACGCTATCTGCCATCTGCCCTGAACAATGTAAACCGAGATTCATCCGTGAAGAGAACACCTCTCCAACGTGCCAGACGCCATCGAATGTGAGCATTTGCCCACTAAAGCCTGTTACGGTGACGATCTGGAGTCAGGTTAAGACCCCGATGAGGACGACGAGCATGCAGTTGACCTTCCCTGAGATGGTTTCTGACAGTTTGTGCAGAAATTCTTTGGTTATGCAAACCAATTGTTTCAGCAGCTGTCTGAGTAGCTGGTCTCAGATGATCTTGGAGGTGAACCTGCTGGATGTGGAGGTCCTGGGCTGGTGTGGTTACACGTGGTCTGCGGTTGTGAGGCCGGTTTGATGTACTGCCATATTCTCTGAAACGCCTTTGGAGACGGCTTATGGTGGAGAAATGAACATTCAATGCCCGAGCAACAGATCTGGTTGGCATTCCTGCTGTCAGCATGCCAATTGCACGCTCCCTCAATGCTTGCGCCATCTGTGGCATTTTGCTGTGAGACAAAACTTCACATTTCAGAGTGGCCTTTTATTGTGGACAGTCTAAGGTACACCTGTGCACTAATCATGTTGTCTGATGAGCATCTTGATGTGGCACACCTGTGAGGTGCGATGGATTGTCTCAGCAAAGCAAAAGTGCTCACTATCACACATTTAGACAGATTTGTGAACAATGTTTGAGAGAAATGGTAATATTGTGTATCTGGAATGAATTTTAGATCTTTAAGTCCATCTCATTACAAATGGGAGCAAAAACAAAAGTGTTGCGTTTATATTTTTGTTGAGTGTATGACAACAAAATGCTGGCTAGTTGGATGGATTTAAGAATTAGATCTTTTTTTTTTTTGCAAAATGAACAGTTCTCTTACAATACATGTTAAATAGGCAATGTTGTTCAAACTTTTGACAGGTAGAGTATCCTGAGCAGTTTGCACATCAGGCTTAGCTCAGGCAACACCTGAAAAACAGGGGTGGGAGTGAACTCATCCATATTTTAAACCGTGTTTAACCTCGGGCTTGCTTGTGAACATTCAATAACTGATCCGGATGTGCCATCTAGTGATAGAATATTGTAACTGCGTGCATGAATTTGCAGAGCTATGTCCGCTAGCGGACACATCTGCACAAAGATGCCGAGCACCATTGTTCTTCTCGACCATGCCAAAGCCAGATAATCCTTAAATGATAAATTAAATTCATATTTTAATTTGTAACAAGTAACAAAGTGGCCATTGTCAAAGCAACAAAGTAAGAGTATACCTTTTATTTATTTAAATGTAGAGTGAAAATTGAAGTCCCGATTCGAAAAAAAAAAAAAAATCTCAAGTAAAGTGGAAATCGTCAAAATAACGAAGTCTTCGTTTGAAAGCCATCTCTAACCATCAGTTTTCCTCGGGAGCGGTATGACAGTCTTAAACATAATATATAAAACCACTCAACAAAGTCTTGTTCAGTGGCAGTATAGTTTTATTCTGGTGTAATGTGAGTATGTGTGTGGATTTTGGTGACAATACATAGACTGTAACTCAAGCACGGCAAACTTTCGTGGGCGATAAAACAAAGGCAGAGTACCGTAACTTCAGGGCCGTACAGTAACATCGCTTTGATGCCTGGCTAAACAAAGGGAGAGTACCTTAACTCAGCTTCAGCGTCCCGAAACAAAGGTTAAGCATTCTGTTTCTCATGGGATTTTTGGAGTTACTGTTGACACAGACCTTGATTTTTTCAAAAAAACAACCAAATTGACTCAAAATATTCATCCACATGGTAAAGGAGGTCTTAAATACCCCCAAAATGACAATAACTCATTTTCGACCTAAAGTGATGTTACAGTGTCTTGCCTTTGCATGGCAGCACTGTGTTCTCACCTGCTTGAAACAATAAAGGGTTATTAAAGAGAATGCTCTATGAGTGTGTATGAGCTGACAGAGGCTGATCATGAACAGAAAATGGAGCCTCATCTTTTGAGTGTATAAGCTGTCAATATAACTTCAGCAGTGGAAAATAAATCATTTTTACAATGAGTCAGCCATAATGATACAATCCATCAAGCTATTTTGATGGATTGGATGCAACTATTAAGGCAATCACAGTTCATGAAGTGATGCGGTGCTTGTCAAAGGCTTACTAAGTGTAGCACTTTAATGCGCCCCATGACGCTGTCATTGTGAATCCTCTTCAATCTCGATTGACCTGTCGGGTGATGACAACATCACAGCCACAATCGCACAGTAATTTACTTTTATTTTAGTGAAACAGATGCGCTTGCACTTTGCAGCAAATGATAGGAAAATTAGAGTTGCTCAACAACTGTGACAACTGAGGAAGATGTCAAGTGATCTCTCAGAGGATTAAAGCAGGTTTGTAATAATGGATTTGCGCACTCCATTTAAGTGTCCCAGCTTTCTCTTTCTTATTTTTTACATTTATTTTTTTATTTGTCATGTGTTGGAAAGAATACTCAAGACAAAAGCAAAGCAACATAATCATTGTGCAATTTCTTCACTTTTTTTTCCCCTTCTCTCAGAAATTATGCAACCATATTACTCACAGAGATAGAAAGGAACCCCAGTAGGCTCACTAGACTGATGAAGTGTGATGAGGTTTTTCTGTATTAAAGATACACATTTCACTTTCTTCTCCTTCTGCTCATTATGGTGCTGTTTTTGCCTGACACTCTTGCAATGTGGTAAGACACAAGCTACCTTTCACTGAAAATGATTACATCCGGCCTATTGGCCCAATGTGAATATCCCTTTCTATGGAAGCTGAAATGAAATTTCAAGGCAAATTCATAACCCAGGAATTAATGTTCTTTTAAATGGACTTATCCATTTGATCATTCTTTTTGATGATACACTTCACATTACATTAGTGACATTTAGCAGACTGTGTTACCAAAAGCGTCTTACGCATCGTTTTATAAATTTAAACACAGTATCCATTCATGCTGCTGATATATGCAGAAGCAATTGAGGTGAAACGCCTTGCTCAAGGGCACCGCAATCATTGGGTTCCAAACCCTGTTCCCCAGCAACTAAACTACGGCTTCAATAAATGTGCATGACATATATTTTAAAACTGTGGTAATTGTTGGATTATTACAAGACGCCTTTGTAAATCAATGCCTTCATCACTAGTTAATGAAGCTCTGAAAAAATACTGCTATTCTGAATATAATTTCTCCCATTACGACATAAGAAACCAGGAATATCCTCTCCCTGATACAGACCATAAATAATTAAAGCCAATCCTTTTTAAATTCAATAACCATTTGAAACCATTTTAAGCAATCAATATTTTACTTTCTTCAGCAATAATATTTAACCAGACATTCTTATCTTCACTAGCTCATGCAGTATGATGACATACAGTAGCTGTGCACTTTTTTTCATTTTTTTTTCTAACAGTCTCTTCAAAAGGAGAAAGGAGAAACTGAAATGGAAAAATGGTAAAAGATAATGTGCAGGATCATCATCTATCCTTAAACATAAGTCAGCCGTGAGAGAGAGGCCTTAGTCAGGGTATTACTTCAGTTCTTGCATTATAATTTCCGCATGTACCTAATTTAAGTCTGGATGAGATGAAGTCATTCAGTTAGTAATTAAGCAAACGGGTCAGTTAGGCAATTTTGTGCTAATGATGGTGAACAAAACTACAAACCCCTTCCCCACTGATTTACCAGTTCCAAGTATCCACAGCGCAAACATGTCATTTGACTTTAAGGCAATGTTGATCAGGGCAGATTTTTTTTTTTTAAATTTGGGTTTTGTATGTGTGATACATTATAATTTTAAAAGGTCAGAATGTTGAAATTAAGTGGCGAAACCGGTTTGGGGGTGAGGAAGAGTTAAAGAGGTACTAACCAAGCCATGGACATGCAGACGATGCTCTCATTATGCAAATTGTTTCAGCAAACAGTGACTTGAACCCCTAGGGGGAGTTTTAATTAGGAGGGAAAATGTGGTGAGGCCATTCTGCCTCTCTCTGATTAGAATTTGCTGGAACCATTGGATCGTCCGCACGGGTGGTCCATGGGGAAGCGGCAGAGATGCCTGCTGGCCTCAGATGATGACACGTTCTGTCCCCATGTACACTGCAGCGCACAGCGTCCAATAACAAGGCTAATAGCCCTCAGCCATTTTAATTGGCGCTTCATTAGTGCGACATTGAATTTTGAGTGACCGATAAAGAGAAGCATTTTGAGCATTACTCTGAAGTAGCATATTTTTATTCCCCCCCCCGGACTCAACACTCAGCATGGCTCAGGAAGTGGCAGAATCAAACCTGTACAGCACACCCTAGAGGTGACAAGTCCAGTTGCAAAAATACAGAAGGATTCCGTGCAAGTGAAATGAGCAGCCCAATCTCTGTGGTTTGTTGATAAGTGATAAAGAAAAACAAGGAATCAGTGTTTTGGGAAGGACACAATTTAAATGAGAGAGGAAAATGGAGAGAGAGTAAGGGAATGATAGAGAGAGAGAGAGAGGGAGAGAGAGAGATGAATGTCGTGTACCACATGCTGCTCAGAGAGGATTTAGATGTCACTGATGGCAGTCGCTACACTGCCTTCACCTCTCCCTGAAAATTCACTGTTTTATTTGGGTTGTCAAAGCATCTGTCAATGTTCCCTCAAGGCTGCACTTGCAGATAGAGGCCAGTCCTAATAAGCTGCAAGTCACAGTTTTTTTTTTTCTTCACAGTAGAAAAAGAGTTGAATTCAGTTTATTGTGAGTGTGCGCATGTCTGTATGTGCGTGCACTTGTGCAATATCCACACACACACACACACACACACACACACATGCATTTTTGTCCTCTCACAGGCATGCATACATTGTTAAATTTGACCCTAGGTCTTCTGGTCACTGTGACTTTCTTTTTTAAATTTGCCATCTCCAATCTCACCGAATCTGGAATGCCCAATTCGAGAACTATGTACAAGGTTTGCTTGTATGCGACCCCATGTTGCCAACTTCGGGAGAGCGAGACAGTTTGCGGCTCTCCTCCGAAGCACACACCGGACAGCCGCTGCGTGCTGCTTTACCCTCATTGGTTGAAACCTCGCCAGTTCAGAACGAGGGCAGAGGATATCCGAATATGAGCAAGCTAAGAATCTTACTGACTGGCCAACAGGAGGTGCTTGATGTGACGAACAACGCAACTATTTTTATTATCCCATCTCGGCAGACCCTTCCCAATTTGTATTCCCTGCAACACAAAGCCAATGCAACCGGAGATCGAACCCGCACCATGATAGTCACTGCTGCTCTGCAATGCGGCGCCTTAACCGAGTGAGCTAACCCGGCAGCTCTGGTCATAGTAACTTAACAGAAGGTCTAGGCCAGGGGTCTCCAACCTTGTTCCAGAAGAGCTACCATGCTGAAGGTATAACTCCAACAAAAGCAAACCACGCCTACTTTCTCAGTGAGAGATCTTGACGAGCTGATTATGAGCTGAATCAGGTGTGTTGCATTAGGGTTGGAGTAGAAACCTACAGGATGGTAGCTGTTCAGGAACAGGGTTGAAGAACTCTGGTCTAGGAAAACTACATTTTTTTGGATTCCGTATGGCTAGATGAGTCATTTGGTATACATTTAAACAGACTGGAGCCTTTTCTAATTTTGACCCCTGTTGACTACATTTTAAGTCCTTCCAAAAATTGCTGGAGGAGTATTTTGGAAGCCAAATTTACTCAAGCCAAATTTGTTTACTCTTCTTCAGGCAAGCCAAAACCATTTTAAAACTATTGTCCTTGTGAAAGTGTCATGGAACCTTAATCCTAAAAGTGATAATCACTGCTATTGTCACACAAGGTGCAAAACATATGAAGCAAAATTTCAGATATCAGCCGTTAAAAGATCAACAATTCAGTCAATTTTTAGTTGGCAAATTAGTTAAAAATGCCATTCAGATGGGTTCACAGGTAACTGTGAGTTCTTATGAAGGTCATTTGTGAACTAAATAATGAACGACTAATTCGTTGGGGTGGGTAAAAATTAAGCACTTTAAGGGTGAAGATTGCTCCTCTATAATCATCCAACTGAATCCAGTGGAACATGGATTTTACATGACGAAGAGGAGACTGAAGGCTAAGATTCCCCCAAAAGAAACAGGAACTAAAGATGGCTGCAGCACACTCCTGGCACAGCATCGCCAGGGAAGACAGACAGCGTCTAGTGATGTTAATGCATCATGGAATTTAAACAGTCACTGCAGGTAAAGGGTATGTGACCAATTATTTAAAATGATTACATTTATTCTACATTATTTTAAGCTGTCCAATATTTCTTTTTTTTTTAAATGCATGAGACTATGAATGAAAGCTGCTATCATTTCTAAGCAGTTCATCTGATATGGATGAAAACATCTCGTTGTTATTGCATGCTTTCAAACTGAAAGTGCTCATTTGCAGAATCAAAATGAAAAAAAAAAGCGTCACTGTCCAACGATTTATGGTGCTCTGTATATGCATCCATATTTCATGCCCTAGTGCTTCGAACCTCACTATAACTAATATGTGCCACATGGGGCTTCCTACCTGCTGTTTCAAATTCAGCGCAGTTGCATAATTTCACACCACTGGACTAAAGGCTGCCATTCTGTGTCCGGGAAGCTGAGACAAATCTGCGTCAAAGATTGATGCTTCACAGAAGACCGCTTCATCCCCATGGCGACGGGGATCTGAGAGCACAGAGCAGGTTTAAAAATTGGCAAGCAGCGTTGGAGATGCGGCGGGCAAGCCCCACAATTTGTCATTAGCGGAATAAAGGATGAAGCGCAGCCGACATGCCGAAGATTGCACTTGCAAATGAAAAGGGGTCTGTAGCCATGGACAGCAGGCCCCAGTTGCCCCTGCACTAGAAAAATGGCAGTGAAAACAGCATATTTTCCATGCATTTCACTGCTTCAGACAAATTTTATTTAGGCCACATTAAAAAGCCGTGATGCAGAGACTTTGAGAAAGCAGATTTTGAGATCTAGAGAGACTATACAATTGCAAACGACTGGTAGTCACTCAGCGCAAGCGATGTGTCAAATGATCCCCGATGTTAAGCTAATGAATACAGAGAGCCCTTCCCAGGCAAGACTGGCAGTCACAACAGGATAATATTAAATGATATTTATGAAAGGTAAATTTTCAAGAAGAAAAATGGACAGCAAGGATATGGAGAAAAAAAGCTTAATAAAGAGCAAACAATATTTGGAATTTAGTTTCAGTTTTCTTCATGGTAAATCATAGAGCATGCAATATTGCATTTCATGCCTTCTAAAATGTTTACAGCTAAATTCCCTTGGGCATAAGGAAACAGTTCTCAAAGCAAAAACATAACTTTTTTGTTTGTTTTTGATATAAAAAAAAACACCAATACAAAATGACACCTTCTTTCACATTCACTGGAAGAAAAATCATGTTCTGCACCATGTTTTGTTTAGTGTTATTTTATTGTTAATGGGCTGAACTGGTGCATTTCTGTAGCCTGTGGACACTTGGGGGATACAAAGGACGAACAGGCTCGCTGTCAGCCCGATTTATTTAAAAATGAAACAGCATCCCCCTGCCATTTGTTCTGAATCATTCAAATTCAGAACATTCATCGTCTCCCCACCTCCACATGGCCCGGCGTGGACCTCGCACGCCTCCCTCTGCTGCCACCCCACTTTTTCATCTCTTTTCCCATCGCGCTAATAAGAATGTGTCAAAATCCTTGCCACCCACTAGCTGCTGCCTGATTCTTTTCCTGAGCTCGTCAGTGGTGGCAGTTCCCCAAACCCACGCTAAGTTCACCAAATAACCCCCCACTGCAATTCATCCTCCACCGCCAAGGACAACTGCTCAAAAAAACAACTCTCTGAATGCAGCTTTTTATTACGTTGAGCGCACCATGTTTTCCCAATGCTCCATGCGAGAAGATATTTGGTAAATCAAGATTTCTATGGTGAAAGCAATAATTATGCATTGTATGAGTAGCATAGCTCGATGCTCACTTTGGGAGGACGCCCAGGTCTTTGAATATTTGCAGCCCTCCTGGTGCCTGGTATATGGTATGCAATGCAGGAGAGCCCTGAGCACAATTGCACTGTCATGAAATCAAAAGCACTTTTTGCACATTAAGCTGAGAATTCTTCATTAATTTTTATGTAGAGTAGCTTAATCAGCCATTTTTGTGTTCCTCTAAGTTTTTGTAAATCAAGATTTGAGTATAACAGAATGAGAAAATGATTTAAATGAATCAAGACACTCGTAGCATTTAGCTTATATATAAGCTATTTCGGTTTATTGTCATCATTTAAAAACAGAGTAAGGGCAGCAAACAAGAAAATTTTGAACAACAGCAGTGTTGAATTAAGTACTGCAAATTGAAAAATGGTTTGGCAGTACAAGAAATAACATTCCTGGAATCATAATCCGCTTAAAGACAAAGGTGTTACATGTGATTGTGAATTTCAAAATTCTTTCTTTATACTCAAAACTGCACATGACCCAAATGAGAGCGCTATTCAAGTACCTCTCCAAATGGCTTTCCAAATGCCGCACAGCCAAATCTTTAAATAATCATATATGAACACATACAGCCATTTTTAGCTTACATGGCTGAAGGCCATATAAACTATTGTAATGGGTCTGCGTCCAGCGTAGTCAGTCATCTGTCGTTAGTAAACTTTGATCTTTTGGTCGTCTTCTCGGAAACTGCAGGACAAATTGTTCCAAAATTTCTTGTGGATGTTCCATATCAGTATGGTGCTAAAGTTTATTCAAGGCTTTCGAAAATTTTTCAAATAGAATTTTTTTGAAATTTTATTTACGATGGAGCTTAATGGGAGGGAAATTTTTGATGGGCTATATCTTTGAAATGGTAAGAGATAGGGTCACACTTACCATTATCCTTAAATAGGAAGTCATATATGGACTTCTATTTGGCACCCTCACTTTTGAGCTCAGATGACCTTGAAAGGTCAAATTCAAGATGGAATTTCATTTGCCTATATCTCTGAAACTACTGGACGGATTGTCCTGAAAAACTGCATAGGGGGGGCGCTAGTGAGATGATTGAAGTGTAGACTGGTTTTTTCGAGTGCGTCGTGGATCACGGTTTTATTGTTTAAAAACTGCCTTTTAAAATATCAAACTCTATCATTTTTATGATTAAACCTTTGCTATTTGCTTTACGTTCACACAGTTAAAAGTGTAATATTGATACGCCAAGTAAAGCTGCACAAGGCGGAAAAGGAGCTGCTCACCCATCAGCAAGTGCTATTGTTAGCCACGACCAAGCTAGCATGGATTTCTTTCCAGGTTGATTTCGAGAGAAAGATTGGTTTCCAGGGAAAGAAAACTTTCCTAAGCCCGCTGTAATCGATAGGGCACCTCGTCTTGAGCAACCCAAAACACCGGATAGCTCCAGATCTAACACAATAATGGCTTGAGCGTTTCTTGCATAGGAAAAAGAGAGGGGGGAAGCATTTGCTGGATTACTAAGGTCACCACATCCTAATATTCCCTCACTACACCGCGGAGGTGATAGAGCAGTGGGGGATTTTCTGCGACGTGCGCTTGCAGGAGAAGGAGGTTCGGCACTCACTGCACTTCCCGGCTTGGCTCCACGTGCACTATCTGGGGCAAGTAAAAATATTCAACGATCCGGTTGAGGCAAAGAATTTTGGTGACCAAGAACTTTGTATGAAAAGAATGAAGTGTTGAAATGTACATTGAATGGACTTCTCGCATCAAAGTTTTTTTCCATGCATAAATAGAGCATAAATAGATCACCTTCGCGTCCGCGGATGTCTGTATCTACTGGGAAGGGTTTAACAGCCAGCAGGCTGTACCTGAATACATATAATTATCACTGCTATCCAACATGTCCAATGACAGCTAGTGATGCCTACCTGTTTGTAGCACCATTCCTGGATGTCACCTTCATCAAAGTGTTTAATACCCCTGTCTAAACTCTCCCATATGAAAAAGATTCATAAAAAACTTACAAAGATAAGTATAAAACTCTAATGAAATGGCATATATGGCGCATGCTACAAAAGTGGCCCACTTCATATATATGAATGGAATACAGATCATAAAGGATTTGTATAAATGACATATAAGCCAATATATATGGTCGGCTTATGAAACATGTAATGTTAAGTGTAATGTTTTATATGAGGTATGGACAACAATGTAGTTTTTTTGTATGTTTACATCAATTTTCATATATGAATATTTCAAAGCCCATACATGCTTTTTGTATGACATGGGTAAAACATTTATAGATTTCTTACATATTTCTATTAATATTCATATATGAATACGTGCAAACCCATACATGTTTTCTGTATGTTATGTGTACAAAATTTTATAGATTTCTTACATATTTCCATTACTTAGCATATATGAACACCTACAAGGACATATATGTTTTTTGTATTTTATGTGTGCAAACGTTTATAGATTACTTACATATTTCTATTAATATTCATATATGCATATATGGTAGCCCATACATGTTTTCTGTATGTTATGTGTACAAACATGTATAGATTTCTTACATATTTCAATGTCTATTCTTATATGAATATGTCAAAGTCCATACATGTTTTTTGCTTGTTCAGTTGCATGCATGCATTGAATTGAATGTTTTTTTGTCTGCTCATGATGTTGCAACCTAAATTTTGTATGTGTTACTGGTCATTTCTGAAAATTAAATCCCTAAGAAATGCCTGATTTCAATTCATTTCTTGACTGACACCAGTTTAAAGGAATACGCCACAGTTTTTCAATATTGGAATGATCTTCCTTGGTATTAGACAAGTTGAGGTGTATGTCTTGCCTTCATGCGTGCTCTGTCACACTGGCGTAGATGTGTTAGCATTTAATTAGGATCCAAACATTGGTGAAGTGAGAGGCAACCAACAACTTCCATGTTTCCCCAATTTAAATACAATTATGTGAGCATCCGTGGGTATTTTAAGAAGCAGATACAAAGGACAACTATAATGTATGGCGGAACTATAGGCTGCTTGGGAGTACTTCAACAGCATTGATACCATAACTCCCAAACAACCCTTTGGTGATATTACCAAAGTCCTTTTGGGCAAGTTCCTCCACTCAGCCGCCATATTGGTGACGCCTGCAGGCAGCTACAACAAGTCCAGGCCGTATCAAAATGAATGGGGAGATATCCAAAAGTCCAGACTGGTGGGTTGTACATACTCAATTCAAATGTGAATGAGCTTATTGGACATTCGTGGCATGGCTACCACTGGTGATGGAGATAGTAAACAAAAGGCTAACCGCCAGTAATAAATTCCATGTCCAACAATGCGATTGACTACTTTCAAAACAAGTCAGAACCTGCGTTCAGAATGGCCGCAATGTGTTTCTATGGGAGGATTTCCTCAGTGATTGGTCTCCCCACTGCTCTAATATCGAAGTACTCACAAGTAGAGTTCCTGGGTCTTGAAACAACTCGGGTAACCATATTTAAATAGTGTTGGAAGAGCTTGGTTGCCTCCAACTTCAGACATGCTTGGATCCTACTGAAAGCATTTTGTTAAGCTACATGCTAACATGCTTGCACCCTTCATTAGCGAGATAGATTAGATGGAGGAAGACGAGACAGGTCGGCATTAACTTGTCTAAGAGCAGGGACGAACATATATCAGTACTGAAAAACGGTGGCGTGTTCCTTTAAAGTGTAAAGCATAAAGTATACAAACATGTATATTTCTCCCAATCAGTGTTTACTTCTGAAATATAGAAACCTACAAATTCTGGTCATGAATATCTTCTTATCTAGGAAACAAAATGACTTAGCTCAGGGGTTTTAAAAGCTCTCTGTGTGAGAGAAAAAAAAAAACAAAAACTGTCATAGGCCAGGTGGTCATAATACATGAGTTCATACATGCATAATAATCACAGGTGTCACTATCCAATTTTAGCATGCCATTTTAGTGGATTGAAATTATGGAACTTTTCTGGTAAAATGAAGGTTAAAGAAATAAAAATGTATATATATATATATATATAGGCTATATATATTAATATATACCTTTTTCCACAGAAAACGCGCTATGCCATCACTGACCACAGCTTGGAAATTACCTTGGCCTGGCGTATGATCATGAAAAAACAACCCTTAACTTGTTGACGAACTTTCATCATGTCTTTGCTAAGGATTTTATATGTATTCTTTGTCTGTCTACATCTCTCATACAAGGTTTGGCGTTATATGTCATGTAGTACAAAAGTCTTATAATGATATTACATGAGGGTTTCGTGCCATCTATGATTCTTCTATGGCGTAAAATTGTGTAAGTTTGATTTTGTAGGCATTTTATATGAATATTGTATCTCCTATAAGATGCATATATGTTTTTCATAAAACACATATAAACATTACAAGTTTTATATAAATCTTATTCATATGGGCTTGTTGTTTCTGCCACTCTTCTCCACAATGTGATCGTACACACGAAGAAGTTTTTTTTTTTAAGATAATTTTTTAGGATTTAAAGGATTTTTTCCTTTTAAAGTTATATGGTGAAGAGAGACAGGAAGGTTGGGGAGAAGAACGGGGAAGACACGCAGCAAATGACCCGTGCCGGAATCAAACCCAGGTCGCCGCAGGAAGGACACAGCCTTTATGGTCCACGCGCTTGGGCTGATGTGCCACCGGGGCTCCCCATGAAGAAATTTAATTGGGGGTATTAAATCAGTTGTCGAGTCGACGATAAATCCAGCCTTCTCGAAGGCTGCGGAAGCACTTATAGTCTCGGTCGTGAGGCCTTTATTTTCTTTTGTGAGGCTCTGTCCATCAACATTCGATTCAATCAGTTCAGCCTTTTTCATTCTCACGCAGTTTATGTTCAAATCCTCACACATCTGCACTTTAACCCATGAAATTGTGAGCTGCCGGGTGGCTCACACGGTTAAGGCACTGCACTGCAGTGCAGAGGTGATCACCACGTCGCGGGTTCGAGCCTCGGCGTACCCACCGGTAGGGGTCCGCAGCTTTTTCAGAGTAGCGCACAATTGGCTATCGCGCTACAGGGTTACAAATTGGGAAGGGACTGCCGGATTTGGGTATTCGATAACAGCTTTGTTCGTTGCTCCAGCGCCTCCTGTTGGCCAGACGGGCGCTCGTCAGGAAGACTCCGGCTTGGTTCATGTCCGGGTATCCTCCGCCCTCGCTCTGAACTTGCGAAGATTCAACCAGCGTGTGTATAAGAATCAGTGGCTGACAGGCACGTGCTTCGGAGGAGAGCCGTGAACTGTCTTCACTATCCTGAGTTGGCAGCAAGGGGTCGCATACGAGCAAGCTTTGTACATAGTTCCCCAATTGGGCATTCCAAATTCGGGTGGGATTGGAGATGCCAAATTTATAAAAAAAAAAAAAAAAAAAAAAAAAAAAACCCATGAAATTGCTTATTGCTAGCGAACACAGGTTTTGACAGACGCTATGACACTTCTTCTTGCCATACAAACTTCTTCTTACACTTATGCATAAAAAATCTTGCGCTTACTCCGAAACGGTCTATTAACCTTGTCACTTTGTTTAAAACAAGTGGATTTTGTTTTGAATCTTTTGATTTTTATTAACTTTTGCGGTGTTGTGGTGTATAATAGACCCTTTCGGCTCACCAGGCTTCATTTGGGACCATTTTGGGCCAACTAAGATTGGACTCCACTTTCACGATTTTTCCATATTGGTAAACTTTTTGGGCATTCTGGGCCAAAATACCACCATTTTGGGTCGCCATTTGGCGCCACTTCAGGCCTACTTCGACCAAACTCAACTGTTATACATTTTTATTAAAATACCGAGAATTCCATCTGTCCGTCATTCCGTCCGAAGACATTGTTTGTCCACTTTCTGGGTGTTTTGGGCCAAAATGTGACCTTTGGGGTCACCAGGGGTCATCGGGCACTATTTTGAGCTGACTTCAATCCAGCTCAACATTCACAATATCAAAGTCAAATTTTGGGGTGTTTTGTGCCATATATGAACATTTTGGGTCACTGGGGATGATGTGGGAGCATTTCCGGGTCCTTTGAACTGGGTCCAGTTTCACAAATTTTCAATTTTGATCACCATTTTGGGTGTTTTGAGTCAAATTACAACCAATTTGCGTCACCAGAGCTCATTTGGGCCAACTTCGACCCAGTCCTACTTTCACAATTTTTTTTTTAATTTTCAGAAACAATTTAGATATTTGAGGCCAAAATACAATCCTTTTCAGTTACCAGGGGTTATTTGGGACCTGTGACCATTTTGTGCCAACTTTGATCTGCCTTCAGTTTCAGAAGTCTTCAATGCCTGTACACATTTAGGCCATTTTCTGCCAAAGACCCTTTTGGATCACAAGGAGTAATATTTTTACCACTATTTTTCACATTTGTGTACCAAAGAGTTTGAACATTTTGAATATTCTTTGCAGTCTGAATAGCCATTTAAGCTACAAAGTCTGAAGACTTTTATTACTCTTGCAGCTCAATATGAATTACTGATTTTCAAGTGGAAATTAGAATTAGTCCATCAATATAAGTCGGGATGGAAAGAAATGGTCTCCAAAAACCTCTCTAAACCCCAAAAATCCTTTTTTTTCAATATAAATGATTGACATTAGACCATTTTTCACAACAACCCCATTAGTCAGCACACATACTCATTAAAAAAAATACCATCAATTACTGTCAGAATGTTTACAACACGTGTACTCTTACCACTTCCTGTGATGTGGATGAGGGTTGGACTTTAGGAGGCATGTGAAATGAAGAAAAAAAGTGAAAACCAGTCACCAAGAATGCCAGGCTGCATACTCAGTCCTGCAGGGGCCTAGCCCTCTCTGGGTAATGCCACTCTGTAAAACAAAAGTGATCTGCTAAAATGCAAAGAGGGACATCACAAGAAAAACACTTCTTTAGCTTCTTCCTGCTATGGCAAAGAGCGCAGTATCTTCTTCCACTAGTGGCCTTGTCACAAACAGTAGAGGACCGCATGTCGGTGACACAGCCCCATGCAGCTGACCAACTAGTATTCATTCACTCAGCACAAAAAAGTGCACAATAAACTTGCATAAACACTTTCCACACCCTGTGAGGTACAAGTATAATTCATTAACACAGTAACAAGGGAAATATGCCTTATATGCGCACAAAAAAAAATGCACCATGATGAAAAAGCAGGCCCATTACCTCCCACAATATTCATGCTCAGTCTCATTAGAAAGAGACTCAATCCACAAATTCCTTCATATAAATTCCACAGCGCTCAACTCTGCTCCTAAGAACATAAAGGCATTTAAATGCATGAATGGCTTGTTTCAGGAGGGACAATTTACCCTTTCTCGCACTTTTGGACATCCACAGCTCCATTAATCAGCACAGCCTGCTTGGATCATCAAGACAGGGGATACACTCCCCTCCCCTCTTGCTGATGCGGGCCTGTCCTCTGTCCTAGGGCTTTTTGCACTCAAAACCTTTGAGGCTTTTAGACCATCAAGGATTTTAGACATTGTGCCATGGAGTTGAGGGGTTGATATCTGCTTTTTCCATTGGAAAGATCTGTCTGTATTTTGATTCTGAAACTTTGATTTTGACCTTCTTTTGGACAATTTTAGGTAATCCAAGTTTTGGTTTCCTATTTTCTTTGTGTCTCCTTGTTTTTGATTGTTCATGGCTCTTTAAGTTTTGTTTAATCCCTCTGTGCAGTCGTAGTCACTGGCGGACATGGGACTGTTCTATTTATGCACACAGTTACACTATTTATCAATAGTTGGCACACCCAAAGCGATTATTGGATATTTAGGAGAAAGCCCTTCCTGTTACCAATTTAGAATATGGACAAGTTAAGTCCCATCCCTGTTTCCCAGGGATTCTATGAATTATGCTCCTCAGCCAATCCTGATCTGCAAACTGCTTGATATACTTGCCCATAGTATCTATCCAGCAGTTAATAAAAATGATCTTTTGTGAGAGAAAAAAAAATTTGTTCTCCTGGTTGCAACCAGTTCAGCAATAATAGGCCAACAGTATCTCAACTGAGTAATGAAAAAAAAGAGTTCTCTGAAGCAAAAAATTCAACATGGTATTGATGCAGTATCATTCTTGAATCAATTAGTCATCAGATATTAAAAACGCGTGATTCCATAAAATTGAATTACACACAGATTCACCCCACAACGAAGTCAGTGGGCCCTAACAGCCACATAATATACCTCACTGATATCCAGACTCCATGGATATGTGGTCAGCGTAGGCAGTGACTTCTCCTTTTTTATTATCGCTAGATTTTGTCAACCTGTTTCCACATACTATGCCTGATTGTCAATCAATCAATTTGATCTTTTTTTTCCTGGTCAATTAAGCCCGTAATGCTTAAGAGGTGGTAGTAACAAAAAGATTAATTTACCTTCATGCTTTGATTTGAGACGTAAAGGAAGGAAGTAAAACTTAATTAATTAGAAAAAAATCTCAACTCTGTCAGTAATTCCGTATATATTGTTTTGATCTTTTCTCGATTTTGAAAGAAGACTGAAAATAAACTCTCTATTTTTTGAAAAAATGGCATTAAAAAGTACGTGTTTAAGGGGGGAAATATTATCGTAAACATTTTGACCCCACATTGAACACTGCATAAGAAAGATTTTAATATGTGTGTTAATGGGATTGCGTTAGCTTCTTCCAAGCAAATATGAACAAACTTGCAGTCTCTTGATCCCCCGCCTTGTACCAGCTGGCAGTGGTCGGCAGCTTTTTCAGAGTAGCGCACAATTGGCTATTGCGCTACAGGGTTGCAAATTGGGACTGCCGGGAAGGGAAAAATAAATTTTGCCTTGTTTGCTGCTAAAGCGCCTCCTGTTGGCCAGGCGCTCGTCAGGAAGATTCCAAGCCTGTTCATGTCTGGGTATCCTCCACCCTCGTTCTGAACTTGCGAAGATTCAACCAATGAGTCTATAAGAAGCAGTGGCTGACAGGCGCGTGCTTCGGAGGAGAGCCACGAACTGTCAACGTTCACCTGAATTGGTAGCAAGGGGCCGCATACGAGCAAGCCTTGTACATAGTTCACCATTTGGACATTCCAGATTCGGGTGGGATTGGAGATGACAAATTAAAATAAAAAAATAAATCTTGCTGTCTCTTGAGCATTTTAAGTTTGATGCACTGAGCAATAAGGTCGTGGATGAAACTGCCATGCCATTCTGCCTTTTAGTCTTGTAAATTACTTAATCAATCCTCAGATTGCTAATCAAGCAAAATCATAGGGTTATTGCTTGTTTAATGGTGAGGATTCTGCCTCCCCTAACTGACCTCCAAGGACACGTCACTGCCAGTTTCTCCGATACTGGCTCAGGCTTATCTGCGTAATGCACAGTTATAGTTCACGCCCACCTGGTAATTAACCTGGTAATTATCTGTTGATTGACATGTTTACACCCAATTCCGGACAGAATAAACTTTCCACAGTAATTGGAAGACTTTGATTGGACCCTCAGAAATGTATTTGAACCCTTGCGTAACTACATGTGGGGTCGTATTCTCTCAACTGTGTGTAGCTGAATGACGTGAGACAAAGGAAAGAAAGACTGACAAAACCAACCTTGAAGTGCCTATGTTAAATTCAGATGATGGCAGTTGGATTCTAACATGGATAATGGGAGTTATTTTGAATGGAACAGTACTCGAAGGTTCCTTTTACCGTAAGGCTCTGTTTATCTGGAGGAGGACTTCAATGATGGAGAGTTTTGCTTCTTTTTGAGTGAGAAGAAAGGAGTAATCACCATTTTAACAGCTAGCTGGCAAGCAGTCTTTTTTTTCCGAATTATAAACAGAGAAAATAGTGCTGCTCAGGGGGGGCATTACCAATTAACTAGTGTTTGCACAACCGCCAAGATTCTACCGACAACATGCTCACTTTTTTAGGCGTGTCCAAATGCTACTTTTCCAAATGACTTTCCTCCCTTTTCACAGACTCCTGCCCAATTTGCACTCTGAACTTGCTTGGAGTCTTCACAAATGCAGTGCTGTGCTCTACTATAGTCAGGGCAATATATGGTTTAACCCCCAAAAAATTGCTACAAAAGGTTTTTTAACTGATTCTAATAGGTTTAAGTGTGCTCTATAACATACTAAAAGTCTACCGCAGTCTGACCCCCGGAAAAGTGTTTTTTTCAAGATGGCGTCCAAAATGGCCGCCGAAACACCCTAATGACCATAACTTTGTAACTATCAACTCAAATTTAATGATCTTGGTGTCTATCCCTAGGTTTTTGGGGGTAAGGAACACAATAAAGACATCAAAAATGTCATTGGCTCATTACCTATTGCTGGAATCCAATATGGCGTCCAAAATGGCCGCCAAAAGCTTGTAATTGTCATAACTCTGTAACGGACCACTCTAATTTGATGATCTTGGTGTCTATCCCTAGGTTTGTTGGGGCAAAGAAGACAGACTATTTCAGATATCATTGAGCTAGTGAATCATAAAGAAATTGGATTTATATAGGTTGTCCACTATCACCATGCAAAACCACCTTTCTGTTCCCCGTAGAATTATGCTAGAACCGAGTACTCCAAGTTCAGTTTTCAGTCTCATTCTCCTCCCCCTCTTCAGTATCCACTTCTTGGGTGTTATTCGGATTGTCACAATTGTCCACCTGACAAGGTCCAGAAGCAGCAGTGCAAGGTAGACCGTAGCGCCTACAGCTGCATCGAGCAGATTTGCATCCGCCCGAACAGTTGCAGTGAATGACCTTAAGTAGTTCGTCAGGAGCTGCAGCTCTGTCCATCATGATGGGAATCAACTCATTGCTTTCCGTTCTCCACCCCCATTCTGTTGGGTTCATGTCTTCCGCCATCCCCATCCACACCATGATTTGAAAGTACACTCGTTGGCAATGAAAGGTTGTTGCAGGTGAGGTGGGGGGTAGCCTTTCAGGTGTCACAAATGTTTTAGCACTCGCGACTTTCTTGGCGAAAGTGGCATGGCGCAGTGATGATAGCGTATCATCGGACTTGCCACTATACGGACGACCTTTCTTTCTGCGCTTTGCATCAGGTGCATTCTGGAACTCAAGAGGTACAGACTTGAACGACCGAAAATTCCCACTACACGAATGGTGATAAAGTCCGTCTGCAGCATGTAAATCACGCAAGTAGTATTAATTCGACCCTTCACAGTATGTCCCCAATCATCCGCACGTGATTCACAGACCCCAAGAATTGTGTCCACAAATTGGTCGGTCCGTACCCAGCTAAAGTTTCCCTTTCCTTTTTCCTTCTTTTAGTCATCAAACTCAACAGCACATCCACAGAATATGCAGTCCTTCTCACTGTCAAAACCTCCGCTTGATTGTCTCGTAGTTCGTTTTGCGGGTACAGGAGCACTACTTTCCTTTGCGCGAACATGGCTCTTAATGTTTTTACAGTTTGTGTACTGTTTACGACAGTCTCTGTGCACTTTAGTACCGTCTTCAACCACAATTTCGTCTCCTCGCTGATTGCTGGCGTCATTTATACCTTTCGCCCCCTTCGGCCCGATTTTAAGCCAGTCATCACTGGAATCTTCAATCTCCTTTTTGCAGATTGGACAAAAGTCTTGAAAAGCTTTGCTTGCAGTTGCACTCATTGCTGGATCATTGCTGAAGAAGAAAATGATCAGAATCAATTAGTATTCCACACATTCCTCACAAAATTTTATGGGCCACATTGTATAGGGAATTAATGCACAAATGGCTTCCCACATCGAGTGCCAGATTGGCCACCATATTGGATTTACTAATTAAACAATGGGTTGATGTAATTCATAATGGTCTCACCGTGTTTCTTGTCCCAACAAACCTAGGGATAGACACCAAGATCATCAAATTTGAGTGGTCCGTTGCGGAGTTATGACAATATAAGAGCTGTGGCAGCCATTTTGGACGCCATATTGGATTCCAGCAATAGGTAATGGGACAATGACATTTTTATGTCTTTATTGTGTTCCTTACCCCAAAAAACCTAGGGATAGACACCAAGATCATTAAATATGAGTTGATAGTTACAGAGTTATGGTCATTAGGGTGTTTCGGCGGCCATTTTGGACGCCATCTTGAAAAAAACACTTTTCCGGGGGTCAGACTGCAGTAGACTTTTAGTATGTTATAAAGCACACTAAAACCTATCAGAATCAGTTAAAAAACCTTTTTTAGCAATTTTTTGGGGGTTAAGGGGGTATTTTTCATATATTGCCCTGACTCTATGCTGCCTATTGATTGCAGTGAAGACTTTGAATCTTTGTACTGATGTTAAATTTAGTAGTAGATGTAACAGCTCCAGCATCATAGAAACACTGTTGAAGTAAAAGTACAGACAGAAGTACATTGACAAAAGTTAATTCTTACATTCATACATTGTTTAGGAAATAAAAAACAGGACTTCTCAATTTAATACAAACGAAAGAAAATGTACGGACCACTTTGCATGCTTGCCGACCAATGATCTGGTAAACTGCAGTACTCCTGGCAAGGAAATCTTCTCATTGCTTCACGTTTGAACATAAACCTTCACAAACATGTCTTTCAAATTTCATCAGAAAAATAAATTTACCGTGCATCTACCGCAATATTTAATATGCTCAACCTTTTGCTGTGTTTTCCTGGAGACTGTACCCAAGACAGTTTAGCCCCGGAAAGCCCTCCTCTCCCCTTTTTGTTCATTAATGTAGCCAGTATTGTTGCCATATCGCTCAAGAAATGCCCAAGATATGACTGGTATGGTTTCTTGCCCGACGGGCAAATTTTGGGGCAAGCTGGGCAAAATCTATAGGAATTTTTAGTGAGAACCCAGTTTTTTTTGAAAGTCTAAGACATATACTACCATATAAATATGTATTTTCTTCTATACATATAAATGCATACAACTCTGTCCCAGCCCCAAGTGTAGATGCAGTAAGTAAACCATTACCACGGGCAATTTCAGAAAAGGCCGTTTAGCCTGGAGCTTTCGCCCCTTTGTCATATACCAGCACAGAAGATGTTCGATACTCCACGCTATTGACACCACAGTTACGTCCATGAACTAGCAGGTCCTTATAATACACACCGAAGCAGTCCATTAGATGTTGGTCCACTTTATCCTGCTTCTCACTGTCCATGTTTCCCTCTAAACTCAGACCCACCGGATTTCTACGGTCTCCGGTCTACACTCCGGTCGACCCGTTCTACAAATTTGTCTGTATGGGGCGGATTCTAGCTTTCCCTCAATCCTAGCTATAGAGTAGAAACACCAGTGTACTCACCATAGTAGCCCTAGGTAGACAGCAGATGCGAGCCTGAGCTGCCAGACTTATACACTGCGTCATCCACTCTCGCCGTTGCATTTATTAGTACAAGTTCATTTCATTAGATATATACACACATCGGAATTTCCCTGTCGATTCCTTCTGATGGCAGACGTGTCTCAGTTTCACACTGGGGAAGCGGACCCGAAAAAACTGCGTTCAAGCTGCCTCATCCCATCTAGGTCCGCCCTCCACAGAGCTGGCCAGTTAGAAGAAAATTGGCATGCAGGGAGTGGGGGCCATAGTGGAAGAGCTGCCCCAATGAGGCGTTTAAGGCAGAGACAACAATGGACGACAAATGGGGTTTTTTGAGGATGGCAGTATGAGCTAAAGAATGACCCTTTCCTGGACTTTGTGCGATCAGGAGTACTCCATGGGAGTCCAAGATCAAAATATAAATTTGGAAATGTAGCATAATAGGTCCCCTTTAAACTAACTTAGAACATAACAAGTGACTCCAAGTGGTCAGTATCTGCAATTACAACTGTGCTATTTTGAAAAAGGTATCATAAACAAGCTACTTTCACCGTTCGCACCGTTACTGACAAAAGAATTTGAGAAATGAGATGGGTAACTGAAAGTGGAATTATGATGAAAAATGGGAATATCATTATATGAGCAAAACACAACAAAAAGAACATTGTTCCACATATTCTCGTATCCTACATACTCCCATTTATATTCAAAAGAAAGGGAAAACTAAGTAATTGTTTTAGCATTTCATTTCTTCATTTTTATCATTTCTCCCCTGACAGTAATTCTTTGTCATAGTATGAGCGGGCTTTAATCAGTTGAAGCACAACTGGCTGTCGTCAATGATTAAATCTGCTGCAGTTTTTCCAAGGTCTCTGAGAGTAATATGGATAAGTGAATGTTACATAACTCTCTCTTCTTGCAGCATTGGAACAAAAAAGTGTGTGACATAACTTGCGAAAGAGCCTTCTTTTGATTAATTTGAAAACAAGCGCTCACTGGGCAGCAATTCTCCTTTGTAACCCCAATGCAGACTTTAACCTGCATGTTCTGTATCTCAACATTAATAACAATTCTACATTATTATTACAGTCAAACCAGAGCAAAGTTACCAGAGAGTAGTTATTAAGGAACGTGCCTGTGACAAAGGCCAAGCTTCAGCGCAGCGCAGACAGCATATTGTCCAAGGCATATTACTAATTCTTTTCCTTCAGGAAAGGTTAATTGACTGTTTCCAAGCTGACCAATGTCCATGTCCAGAGTTCATGAAGCCTGGCCAGTGATTCTAAAAGGTCAGGTTCAGACAGAAAATTAAATGCGACAGTAAAAATCAAGCAGCAACTGCAGTTCTGTGAACATGGGTCCAAAGCTAGGGGAATACAAGGCTGACATCTCAAGCTTATTTTGAGCCAAAAACAATATGATTCCTCTAGCTTCTCACCAACAGGCCAACCAGTTTTTGGTTATTATTTTTATGCAGAATTACAGCTTGCAGGATCCAGAGATGGCTTGCCATGTCATTTCCAGTTATACAATGTAATGAGCAAGTAGCAGGAATCAGAAAGGTGTTTTTCTCACTTTCCTTTTCTGACTGCTGTGTGGGTGGTGTGCATTCTATCCACGAGTTTTCCGTTTTCTTTTTTCCTCTGTTTTGGTCAAATTTTTTGCTATCAAATGGTCCCATCCATCAATCAGTTCATTTTTAATACTGCTTTCTTCCTCAGTGGGGTTGCGTGGGGGCTGAAATCTATCCCAGCTGACTATGTGCAAATGGCAGCGACAGGTAACAAATCTATCGCAGGGCCCACAGACTTACACACTCATACCTGCGGGCAATTTAGAGTGTCCAGTTAACCTGGTGTTTATGTCTTTGTACTGTGGGAGGAAACTGTATTACCTGAAGGAAACCCATGTGAAACCAGGGAGAACGTGCAAACTGCACACGGAAAGGCCACATTCGAACCTACAACCTTCTTGCTGTTAGGTGGCAGTGCTATCTATTGCCCCATCCTTCCACCCCTATCAACTAATCACTATTAATACACCAATTATAAATCAACACTACCGAATGACAGATGATAGCACAGCAGTCATTATGATTTCTGGTAAAAGTTCAAACCACTGCTGAATTTAGCCCTCCTCTCTGGCCCTCCTGCTACCTTCCTCATAAATTTGCCCTCCAGACACTGAAATGCTTTAAATGATATGCTCTGTGTCCGTTTATTGAAAATCTACAATTCTGCATCATATAGCCTGTAGCCAAATCTTTAGCTATGACACAGCTAATAAAATGAAATGAAATGAAAATTCCGACAATAGCTTTCACTTGATTATGTTGATGGAATTGAAACCAGAGAGTTCTTTATTGTGTTGATAACCCCTTGCATTTTTATCTTGATCAAAAAAAACTAATTTTGCTGACACTTCCCAAATAGTTTTTCTGTGTTCATCAGTGCTATAGTGTCCACGCCCCCTAATTCTCACCTGACCTGTTTCATCAAATGTATGAGAATCAAAAAATGTCACTGCAGTGCTTGAAAACCGTGGTTATTTCAATCATCACACTTTGAAAATACAAAGCCTGTTTTTTTCTCTCTTTTTCAGTTTCACCATTTCATGGCCTGTGTCCTAGTCAGTGTGAAGGTATTTCAAAATGGAGCTTATTGCTCATACTGACAGCTATTGTCAGTATGCTGGTGAACAACAGAGTACCTTTTGCCTATCAAAAAAAATCATCGCTGTCACTTTAATGAAATTTTAATTAAGCATACACAGCTCAGGTTTATGATGATAATGAATAAGTCAGAGCAAAGCAATAGTATGTCTCTGACTTGTTTTAAAAGCTCAACAATTTCAAAAATGGATATACAAGGCACCTCTCATTTGGATCCACAAAAGTGTTTATTATCAACAGTGCGATTGAATTAGTTATGACATGCATCTCCACAATGCAATAGAGATCACAGTGAAAGAACCATTAATGATCGTACTTTCTTGGTACTGGAAAAAAATAAATCATCCCGGTCCCTGGAACGTCTGAAGAGGCAAGTGGAAGGATTGCCGTCGTCAGGGTCCAGCATTGTGAGGTCAGGTTTCTGATGGGCAAGCGCCTGAGGGAGGGTCAGCTGCAGAACCGATCTGGCTGCTTGAGCGGCGGTGGAGGCGTTCTGAGAGACATTAGTAGCCTCAAGTTGACAAAAAGGGGTGCCAACAGATTGGTGCAGGTGGCAAAGCTTCTCCTCATGCTGGCCAGCAAACACCCCCCCTGGTACCGCAGGGAGTCAACCGGGCTGATCATCTCTGCTGGTTCCATTCCAGGCTGGATTGTACTGTTATGATCCAGACAAGGCAGCAGACGCACAGGCAGAGTAAAATCCAAGTGTCGGGTTTATTGATAGGAATAAGGTAATGACAGATAGAGATGGATCCTGAGTAAAATGGCATAGCTCAGTACAGATGGTAATAAGCTAACATAGTGGGTGTGTCCATGGCTGGCAAGAGCAAGATGAAGATCACCCAGGCAAAAGCAGAGCAGTCAGATGGTGGGTTTGGAGAGTTTACCAAAAACTCAGTCCCAATCCTGATGACCCCAGACGGCTTGGGAAGTGTTCCTAATAAAGTGTGCAGAGGAACTGTGTATTGAAGACGCAGGTTGACAAAAACATGGTCCTGAACACCAGGAAATACGCTTGAGAGAACATTGCTATTCATAAGACTAAGAAGAGCATTTCTTATTACACTGCCATTAAAGATAAAAGCCCTGGAAATAATGCAGCTGTAGAGCAAGATGATTATCTAAATTAATTTCTTCACCAAGTATGCAGCAATAAATACCCCTGATAGCCAAGATATTCGCCAGCAGAGTTGGCTCCGGAGCATAATTCAACTATTCTATGGACGTCGCCATTGGCAGAATTTTAACCAATTTAAAAAAAAAAAGATTTGTCTTTGTGACTGGAATACTCCGTGGCGTCATCTAGGCACAAAGATGGCAGGGCAGAAGGTCTGAAGCCATAGATAAAGTAGGCTATGCATCATGTGTAATAAGATCATGTGTTTTTTCCATTTTCCTACACAATTTTGACAACATGGACCACAGGACCATTATATGAGGCTACTGTGCACACAGTAAAGTGACTGAATCCTGTTCAGAGGGAGCGAAATGCCTTGGTGTGGAGCAGTTGAGTGCAATGCGAGAACTGGTTAAGCAGGACATGGATGACGATTCCATCGTTTTCTGCAAACAAAACCGCACTTGCTGAGGAAATAGCTTGCCAATACATACAGAGGTTCACTCTGAAAGAAAATGTATGCAAAAAAACTGGAGTTATCTCCTGTTTCCAGGAGAGTATGTATCCAAAGTATGTCGGCGTGAAGGAATGCAAAAAGCGATGGACATATCTTAAGGGAGATGACGTGCCAACGGAGTTCGCACACGAGGGAAAAGCACCGAAAGAATGCTTAAGCACCCTGTCATGGCTACAGAAATGTGAAAAGGACAGCATCATCCATCAGTTATTTATCTTGTTTTTATTTTCATTTTTTCAGTGTGAGGTTCAATCTGAACGTGTTTATGATTGTAGGTCAGTCGGTTGGCATGGAAGATACCCCATTATCGCTCTGCGTGAACCTTCTAGTTGCACATGAAAATTCTTGGTTTTATTTTCGTATTGACCTCGTTGGACAATAAGGAATTTCTTAGACATATGTTAGCAAAAGGTTTGCAAGCATGGGCCCCAGACTGCGCTTCTGTGCATAATTGTGTTTTCAAATGTTGTGCTACATTGAAAAACTATCGTTCAGGAGTTTGAGAACTCAGCATTCTACCTGGGTAATCTATTTTATGCTGTAAGTACAATTGTGAAAATAGTAATAGTAATAATTGTACAATAGTAATAATGACCAGAGGTTAAAAAAAATTTATATAGAGATTGAGGTAGTAGCGGCGCGGTTTTGTTAATTTCATTGTAGCAAGCTAATGACCTTTTAGTGGTCGTGTCTACATAACGTCAAACTCAGGTGGGGGAGACAACATGGCAGCCCTCTGACGGTGTGAGGTTGCCGATACAAATACCCTTCTTTACTGTAAAGGACCACACATGCCTCAACATATTTTAAATGGGCTCTTAATATCATTTTTTGATCCTGAGCATTCTCTGTCATTGTCTGAAGATGACAAATTCACAAACGTAGGGAGATAACTGGCTGATTTGGACATTTTATATATACGTATATATATGTATACTCAGCGCCATTAAAAACGCACAGGTGAGGTATGTACTGTATTTGCGGGAAATTGAAGAATCGATAGATTTTTATTGCTTTTTGATTTTTGATCACTTTTGTGAGGCACGAAAGGAAATAAAGAAAAGCGCGTAGAAAACCACGTGCACACGCCAAGCACTTTAGTAATCGCAAACATTCAGCCGTTTATGATGTGTGCTGTGTGTTATGACTTGAAAAAAATCACAACAAAGAAAACCAGTAAGTACAACTAAAACAAATTTATTCTTCAAAAAAAAGTTGTTCAAAAAATATATATATCCACTATTCAATTCTCTAATAACAATCTGATGCCACTATTTAACTGTTGCCAAAACAAAACTCTGCTCTGCTCTCTTCTGCTGTCTGCTCTCTTGTGCTTAAAATCACAGCATTTATATAGACTAGCAACCTTCTAGAAAGATCCACAGGATTTTAGGGAAATCCCGCCCCCTCCAAGCAGGAAAGTGCCAGAAGCTTCTAGAAATCGCTAGTCTTTTCCTAATGATTTTACAGACACGCCACCGGAGGGTGCCAAATGAACAAAATAAATATAGCTGACCAGCAAGGCAGCAAAACAGCATGTAACAAATCTTCATTTACAAATGAAATATAATGCTGTACAAAAAATACTCATACATAACATGTGACATTTGACTTGTTTTTGGTGTGGTCAATAGCCTACATGAAGCCAACAAAAAAAAAAAAAAATGCTACTGCATCAAGAAAACGGATCAGCTTGTGACTCAGGAGAGAGAAAAAGAGCCTTTGGCATGTTACGGGCAGATCTCAGCCGCCAAGAGGTGGCCCGCCATTTGAACTGTCCCCGTTCAACAATCAGTCAGCTGTCTATTCGAGAGTGGAACACAGCCACAGTCACTGCCCGACCCCGCTTAGGACAGCCACGAGTGACTATGGCAGCTCAAGGGCACCACATCTGGTTACAGTCTGTACATGACAGATTCCGGACAACAACAAAAACTGATCATGAGATGAGGGGTCCGAGACGATTGAGGGTGAGCGCAAGTACCATTTGACGCCGTCTGTGTGAGCAAGACGCGTGCACACGTGCCCAACAAAAAAACCTAGTTTTTGACCATTTCTGCATGGCTACCCTTACCGTGGTTGGTCAGTGACAGTCCCTGTTTTCCATTCTCAGACAGAAACAGGGAAACAAAGTGCCAAAAAATTTCAGAGGCAGGTGCCCACAGTCAGAAGTGAAGAGTCCTTACCCCTGTTGATGGGCATTTTGCAGATTCCATGGAAACAAGCTTGCTCTATCATGCAGGGTAGGCCACTAGTAGAAGAGCACAAGTTCAATGGACAAAATTGTAATTATTTTAATGAAGGGTTTTTGAGGGCTACAAAGACTTTTATGGTTTTGTACAGTTTACACACCATTCCAATAAGTTTCTATAACCCCAATAATATGAAATAGTTGGGACAAAGTGTAAATTGTGAATAAAATCAAAATGCAATGACTTTCAGATTACATGAGCTAATATGTTATTTACAATAGACCATAGATAACTTTTAAAATGTTGAAACTGGGAAATCTTACATTTTTATCCACCAAATGAGCTCATTGTCATTCAATTGAATTATGGAACACTTTTTGCAGGGCGAATATGAAAACGAAAAAGCGAAGGCCTCTTTGTTTTCTTTTTAGTTGTGTCATGAAATGTGCAACTTAAAGAAGAAAATGAAAATTCAGTTTGTATGATTTATTATTAATTTTATTTATTAGTCAAAAAATGCAATCATAACCTTGAAATGAAAAAACCTTTCTGCTAATGCATTTTTAATTTTCAAATTTGACATTTCAAATTTAATTTTGGCAATTATTTGCTGGGGAATCTTTTGAAAATTATATCTTAAATCTCCTTTTCTTCTCGGTGTACGTTGTACATGCAGCTGTCCTACTACATTGTTAGCGGTGAAAGAATTTCTTGAAACTTTGCCCAAACAAACTTGACATACTGCATCTACTTTTTATCAAATATTTAGAGTGGATCACTTTGGGAACTATATTAATTTTAATATTAACCTTTCAATTTGTGATGAATAATGTTGCTAAATTATGCTTTTTCGACTTCAATTCCTCCTGGGTCTCATACTTTCAAAGCAATTAAGCCATGTTTGGTGTCAAATTGTTCCTTGGGATGGCAGCAACAATGCCAGTTTTAAATTTTAGAACTTGCACTGTGATAATTGGGAGTTATTCATTGATTTGTCCCCATATGTTGGTTTTAGGGGGGTGCTCATCTAAATTGGGCACACGTTTGTTCTAGCACATATGATAAAAAAAAAACAAATGCTTTCTCTTGGCCTACATACATCTCTCCACACAGCCAATATGGTGAGGAATCAAAAGCTTTCATGGGAAATTTTCCCATACTGATACAACACAACCTTTTAAGTATCACTCTTTTACAACCTTGTGGTAGAAAAAGAAGAGTGATCAATTTTGCAATAACAGGGTTTACAAAGGCAAAATCAATGTAATTGAGCTGTGACCTTGAAATTGACCCCAAAGTCACCAAAATCGACTGGTGTTGCTGGACACCCCTAATTACATGTTGGTGCTAAATATGAGCAAAATCCGTCAAATGGTTCTTCAGATATTGCATAAACAAGGTTTACAAAGGCTACAAAATCTTTGTAATTGCACTGTGGCTTTGAAAATAACTTGAAGGTCACCAATATCAATTGGTGTGGTGAGACCCCCCAAATACATGTTGGTGATAAATATGAGCAAAATCGGTCCTCTGGTTATTGAGATATCGTGCTAACACCAACGGATGGGTGTACAGACGGACAGAGGAAGCTGGATACTATGTCCCCCGCTCAGCACTTCACAACAGCGGGGTACAATTAACTAAATGTGAGCCGGTGCAGTCAGGCTGTGATTTACTGCTAATCCTGGCAATAGCCTATTTGTCTACTGTGCAAGGATCTGGATAGGAGCTCTCACACCATTGACTCCGATTTCTTTTTGCTGTTTAAATCACTGCCAGTCTTCATGTATCTGGCAATGACTAAATTCACAAAGAGGCTGGAGTTCAAACCTGTCCGGCGAGCTTGTTCTTTTTGCTGTTGGCCTTTGTCTTCCCAGACACATCGTCAAGGCTGTAGGGAAGCAGCTGGCAGATACCATGCGGTGTCCACTCAGGATGTGGAGCACTGTTGCCATGTTATTCCTCTGAGGCATGCCTGGAGCAATAGAGAGGTCCAGATTTTGTTTGTCACAGTGGGACAGCTCCAAAGGGAAATCTCATAGCTCAGGGGAACAGATGGACAGCATATCTGTGGTGTAAGCCATGGCACACTCAGGCACTCTTATACACATACACACACTCATACACATCATAGCGGTCTTTGCATACCACATTCAATAATTCTCGCACGTATCACCTGATGTGAATGTGCATACCCTAAAAATGAAATAAAACACCTTATTTCAATGCAAATCCAATGTGCTGGAGTGGATCCATTGAGAACAAAATGCACTCTTCTCTGACAATAAGTAGGCTACTTACCGCATGGACCATGCCTGTGTGGCGTTTACCTTAAAAATGTTTTACAATAGGTCCATGAGACGCCACTTGCAGTCCCTCCTGGGTCATGTAAAATCAATGAGCGCCTCCCACTTGACGCCCTCAGAATCAGCTGATTTTTTTGCACAGCATCCAAAGTATATTTTATGTAGGTCTGCAAAATTTATGCACACACTCAGGATATTGTCTGAATTACCGGCCCTTGAAGTACGTAGGGGTGGGTCAATTTAAGAATCTGCTTGTTAATTCACATTATAGTTTTGAGCCCTCATAATTTCATAAGTACTGGAGATAGACCCATTAAATTTTCAGGGATAAAAAACAAATTTGAGCTCTATTGAAAACTGCAACCAAATCAGTTTTACTTCTACTCCACATGGTCATAACCTAAAGCCAAAATCTTGTTTTTATTCATTACGATCTTATCTGAACACAATTTTGAGCATCAATATCATGGTATTTATCATTGTTTCAAAAGCAAAACTGCTCCAGTTTTTATATCTTAAGACATGGCAAAATGGAAACAAACATTACTACCAAGGATGTCATCTATTTACTGAGAATTCACCAGAGAAAAGTTGAAAAGTGCATTGTGGGTAAAATTTCAATGGGCATATCACTTTGACACATGGCGTGGATGTAGAAGTTTTTCATCACTGATAATGTCATGGGGCTTATTAAGAGCTCAAAAATGCAGGCAAAATAAGAAAAATTAAACAGCACAAAATTTCGATCTCTATGTATTTTGAAGGCCTGTAGCTCAGAAAATATCCCTAGTATGACAGTGAAATTTTGTTTTCCTTCACTGAATACACTGATGTTGTTGTCAGGTAGGAGGATCAGGTGGGAACATTCTTTAGAACTGGATGATTTTATATGGAATGACCCTCCTGGTAAAATCCTAATATTTAACACATGCAATCCCAAAGCGCTATCCCTCAAATATTTCTGTGAATATAAGCGTAATAGAACTGTTTCTGCATCTTGAACAGTGCATGCAACAAAAAGTACATTTTCCCCCCATTTCTTCCAATTTTCAAAAGAATAGGAATTCACAGAGTTATTCAGCTTTCGCATATGGGAAGCAGTCATCAGCTGAGCAGATTCTGCGCTTTGCCGCACGTAAATTATCTCCACCTGTCCATGCATGTCCAACATATCGGTAAGTGTCTACGTTAGTTCATACTTGCTGTCATTCTTTCATCCGGTTATGTTTTCATTGGTATCGGTTGGGTCATTAACTTCTTCATTTGTTGGTCCAATGGACCATGAAATATCGAAAGCCATATGGGTCAGTATAAAATGAATAAATAAATAATTTAAAATGCCCATGAAATAAATAAAAAAGGAAATGTAATCACTCTTGAAATAAGTAAATGGGGAAATAATAACATTGAATATAAATACATTTACATGTAAATATATTAATTAGTTGATATAGTTCAGTAAATAAATTAGTATGTTTTTATTTAAAAATGACATTTTTCAAGGGACAACTTTTATTTATTTTCCAGAGATTTTTATTTCATAATTTTTCATTTACTTATTTTTTTAATGGCACTTTTATTTCCGATCAACACATTTTTTTCATTTCTCACATTCAAATGAATGGGGCGTGTTAGCTCACACATTCAGATCGAAGCAACAGCACCAAATACTGAATGTACAGAAGAGCTGAATTCATGAGTAAACTGCAAAAATTTCTGGCAGATGGAAGGGCAGTCAGCCTTATGGTCTGTGGCAGCGTAAAGTGCCATTTTCAACATGATCATGATTACCACGGGAAGCAGAAACTGTTTAAATAAGCTGCAGAAATTGTCTGTGTGGCTCAGTAACTAATCATGTTTTGCTTGGTGAATATGGTCAGTTTATTTGGAATCTTATGGTAGTCGTTAAGAGCCCTTGAGCAAGTGGCCAGCGTGAACCAACCTATTATCAACCTACAATACCATTATCTTACATTAGCTCGTGGGTCTTCAAGGGCAAAGACAATCAGTTGCATTATGGCACATCAGACCAATGTAGTGACCATTGTTTGCCAGCTACATTTTACTGTGCATTATAGGTCTTTCATAGTGCATAATTTTGGAGAAGGCAAGAAATAAGAAGCGTGGAAATGGCAGATCCTGTGGGGCTCCATAATACTGCCATGGGGATGCTTCATGACTCAGAGAAAACCATTTCTGAGTTACTGAGAGAGGCCACTAACCGCCTTGAAGCAGACATCCCACACCTTCAGGTCGCAATGTTATGATCTCGGTCATCTTCCACATGAACACGGTGCTCAATCAGCCTAAAACAATATAAAATGTTGCTATCCTCATCATATCTTGAAGTGCACTAATACACTCAACTAAAAAGTATTCACTCCTGGCGGAAAGTGCATCCGCTGACAAACCCTGTTGTTCAATGTGTTCTGCTAGGCCTTTGAATTTCGGAGCTAGCTCACCAAGGTCATACTGACCGCGCAGCAGCTTAACCCGTGCAATAGTTCCATCAATGTGAGAGCTAATCTAATTCATTTGACTATGAAAAATGGAGCATATAAATGTAGTGTTTGGAAAGCCAATCGCTTGTAAACTTAATTCATTGCAGTTTGAAACCTCTAAAGATTTTCAGCACAGAATCTCACCATTTTCTGTGCCAAAGTTTATTCTAATCAAATAAATCAGAACAATATTAGGGAGGAATGTCTAGGTGGCTTCTCCAAATTGGCAATTTAGGTACCTTGTGTGCCAAATCAGATTTCTCAGAAATGAAACTGTGAAACTCATCTAATTTCCCTTATATGTCACTACAGGCAAACATTCCACCCAAATACAACCAGTGTTTAATTTTTAGAATACATATATACATATTTCTTATTATTTCTGCCAGTCCTTTAGCCTATATTTTCCATTCAAAGACAATAATTACAAAGAAAATGAAGTTTGGCTCCACTGGAGCAGATTTATTTTAAAAAAAAGCAAATTTATAAGATTACGAATACAAAAATGGTTAAAATAATGGGGGGAAAAAGTCAAAAGAATAAAAACCCCAGCAATTATTTATATAAGCAAAATGCTACTGTTGTCTTATGAAAGCACACCTAGCAAGGCACGCAAACCCTGGTCGCTTGCTTTGCAGCCCTACACCCAAGCCGCTAGCCTACACCATTTGACAGCAACGGGGCTCTCAAACTGCCTATATAAAGAATGAATGTCAGAAAACGACTTTGAAAACGAGGGTTGAATATTTAGTGGGTAATTATACCGGAAATACCACAAACAAACCTGTTAAGCGTTTATATTGTTGGGCTATTTAAGTACATTCGAATGGCCCATGGACTCAGGGTTTGACCAAGCGGCAACCTGCGTGGCTGAAAAGTGAAGCAAATACGGAAGTGCCAAAGAACTGCAGTTCTTTGAATCGCCACTTGAGGCTGACCGCAGAAACGAGTCAATCCCCATTGACCTCCATGTTAAAAAAGCCCAATTTTACAGCAAAATTAAATGTTTATTGCCTGGTTCAGAATACGGTTTTGGTCTCCATGGCAAATTTTCCCCTCCGTGAAAACTCTGGGGACAGTAAATTTTTTTCGTAAATCTATAAATTATATAAAGGCTTAAATTCCGCACAATTAAGGACAGAACCTTGAATTACACAGTCTCTGGGCAGGAGTCGTCTCATCCGGTCATGTTGTGGCTAGGTTAAGCACAGGCCTACACGGGCTGGGCTTTAGAGTAGGAACGCCAAGCCCTGCCGCTAACTATGGGCTGAGCCTGGCTGTCTGAGGGAGGCAGCTTACTACAGCTCAGCTAGCATAGCCACTAATCCTTAGCCTTTTCTAGTCACCTCTGGGCCGTTATCCCACCTACGCCCACTCGAGTCACGGAATTTGATCCATTTGCCTTGTTTCTGACTGGTGACACATTTTATAGACCTGCATTTGCCACCAATGGATCCGTTCAAATTTCAGTGCAAATATTGAACACGTTATCTAGCAAGCTAGCTAGCTATCACTAAAAGTGTTTCTACATGAAGTCCATCATCCACAAACCAGCTAACCACATTAACATAACTAATAAGCCAGACGGCAACAAAAAAGTGCTACTAACCAGCCACATTCGGCTATATTAGCTGCCGCTGGGAGTAAAGGCTTCTTCCCCAAAAGTAACATCAATTTTATGACGCGATAAAAAAAGTTGTGTGACGCAGTGCTATCATTAGTTAATATAAAGGACAGAGATATGCTGGGCAGCTGATGAAATAATCATGGAGCCTTTGACCCAGACGCATAGCTAAATTAGTACTGATGAGCTCACGTATGCTGGCTACAGTAACCAATTGATTCAGCATTCACCGATGTGAAGATGTAGGGTGATAATACTTGTGATCAGAATGTGCGAGAGTGTAATAGGAAAATAAAGGTCCGTCAGGTTTGTCAGTAAGGTTATGTAGTGCGATGTTATCATTTGGCTGCCCATACTACCATAAATGGGTGCGTACAAGAGCTATGATGAGCACCCGCTTGCACTCTGGGGGGATACTGACACTCTGTGAGCCAACCACTGCATCATCCTAGCGGTGTGCAGCGTTCTTCGCGCTACTGCCTCACGGATACGAACAACTTTTGTCCCGCAACCGCTTCACGAATATAAACAGTGTCTGACCCGCCACGGCAAGCTACTTGGCAAGATGCTCTGCTTAACTAGGACAGATATGACCCCGCATCTCGGCCTAAGTTAAACATGTAGCATCGAGCTAAGCTAGGTTTTTAGTCCAGTATGGAAGCCGAAGCTAGCTTAGTAGCTGCAAGCTTAGAGGGCGTATTTCAGCAAACAAGCTCCATTCGGCCTGCCCACTGGGCTTGCATCAGCTCCAGCAACGGCCTGCCTTTTGGCCCATTTTTGGATTATCCGGGAGGTGGGCGGAGTCAATTAAGAGCCAAGATGGCGACCAAATTTGCTTCAAAATGGATATTCAAAAACTTATAGGTGACGTCATGAAGGATACGTCCATGTTTTATACAATTAATGGGTTTGACGCACTAGGAGCGCAAGGCTTTAGCTCAGGATAGCTTTGTGCCATAAAGATGCTTTAGGGCTCGTCGGAAACTTCAGAAGCCATAGAATCAAATGGCTACCAGCAAAACCTTACTGACAGCATCACAAGCCGATCGCAGAGAGGAAAATACCTTGCAAGCAAGCTGAATGCTGAGGAACTGAGAACTTTGAAGCAATGCTGGAGACGAGAAACATACTTTGAGACTCGCAGATCTAGTTTCGTGATAACGCAGATTATTGAACTAACAATAGCAAGCGTGGATTTACCCTCAAACAGTTTTTTTTATTACAAAATATCGAAGGTAAGAAATTTTGCTTATCTCTGTAGACTGTAAAGTGTATGCCTGCTTTTCTTTGAGTGTGGTGTCGGTTTAAAATGACAGGGCTCATATCGTTCTGTGGACTTTCCTCTTTCATTTGAGGTATTGTTTGCATAGCACTAATTCAGGAGACATACTAGCGATTCAGCACTGATGATTTTATCCTTTGTTTTGCTACATATGGTTATGCCGCATGACAATGTTGCGATTTGGAAACATGCTGTATTAATTGTGCGAAATCACCGCCCCCCAGTACCGGGACGTAGGGGTTCAGGGGTTAAGTATTTTTTTGTCAAATGAGGTGCAGCTGTTTTTCTAGTTTAAATGAAATCCAGACGTTTCAGTATTTTTTATGGACAGTAATATTATATTCTTCTGTATTTGTTTCACTGAGAGATTCTGGCATGGTAAAAAAGCAATACTGACGAAGATTAACAAGTAAACAGTCTACAACTTTACTTCCACCGCATCGGAGTCATCATTAAATCTTGCAGTGACCAGAACAGCTGTTTAGCTTCTGTCACTTGGTGTAGAGTACCGCAGGAAGGAGACAGAATACTGAGAGAATTAAGGATACGTGAAAGAGTTGAGAACCTCCTTGTTCAATGTGTTGACATCTGCAGAGACGGGTTATCGAAAGCAGGCTTTTCCACAATGAGAAGTGCTCTGAGAGTAGAGCCCTTTCTGTGTGTCATAGCACAGCTCATGGGAGGACAGAATAGAAAGCGCATCATCCCTTCACTCAGAGACAGTATTTTGCCATATTGGAGAGACCCCTCTAGCCTGCACTGTTATGCGGATAGTTGGGGTGGGTGTTGAGTGTGCGGTTGCTGTGGCAAGAGTGAAGAAGTTAAGTTTACGCACATTCGCTTGTGAAATTAAATCGCTGTCACTGAACTTCTCGCTGAGCTAGGTCTTGTATTTATACACAGACTGGTGGATTCTGCCTTACGCTGGAGTGTGGCAGAGGATGCCGGTGAGTGGGGAGTATGTGTCTGTACAGTCGCAGAGAGATCAGGGGAGACTGAAGCAAACTGTTTAAATGGAGCTGCTGCTTATCGGTGGGGGAGTGGCCCTGAAAAGGACCGTTGAGAGAAGCTGGACACATACTCCCTGCTGGCAGTGACTGCCCCCTCTCTTATCGCAATCGCTAAACCGGGAGGCTGATCCAGGTACATGCTGGGCCATGATCCCGGATGAGAAGACGTGACAAGGTTTAGTGGGCAGAGGTGTGGGCCGTGCTGTGGGAGGTTGGTGGCCTGAAATGCAGGGGCGGCAGGTGCTACCAGCAATGCTCCCTCTGATCTCACGAAAAGCCGTAAGCACACTATTGGCAAGTATGTTCACAAGCCCACTGAGTGCGTTTCCACACCTTCTCCGCTTCCTTAGTCACCTGCGGAAGGTGATTTTTCACCTCTTGCAGCAGAGGTATGATATAGGTATGATATGCCATGTCCTTAATAGTCGCTGAAAAGCCACCCCACCTCGGGGATTCCCTAGAAGACTGCAGGAATGAGAGAGTTCAGTATAAAGTAGTCATGGATTTGTCCAGGATAATTCGCAAATGCCTACATGTGTATCTTGCGCATTGAATCACAAATAACCTGGATGTTCATACTTTCCCTTACGATTCAAAAGCAAGAGAGCATTCTGTGATGATGGATGCAGTTGCACTAATGTGCAATCGATCGAACTCACAGTTATGATTATTTTTTTATTTTCCTTATTTGCACAATAATCTTTCACTTTGTAATCTTTACATTTTTTTTTGTTTGCATGTATGTGCTGTTGCTCATTCTTGTTGATATAACAAGCACAGTGTACGAGCACTTGTGTTTTCGCTTACAAATGTGATGGCTGGTGAGTTGAGACGCCAAACGCAGTGGCCAGAACAAGAAGGAGGACACACAGATGAGAGACAAACAAAATAAAAGAGCGAGACTCGCGCTTCCAACGGACCTAGATGTCGTCCGAGGCAAAGAAGCAAGACGAGCTCGACAGGAGGAATAGAAAGTGAAAAACAGAAAGATTCCCTTGCTATCTAGAACTTTTCCTCAAATATGCGGCTAAACCTCAACAACTCTCTTACAAGAGACCTAACTGGCTGAAGTGCAAACATAACACTGACACTCTAGAAAGGGAAGTGAGGCAGAACTAGAGCTTAAATAGAACCCGGGCAACGCCCCCAATTACTGCCAGCTGGCCCAGGAATCCGATTGAGAGCAAAAGGATATCGTCCCGGACAAGAGCAACAAAGAAAGCTCTCAAAGCCTCCAAACCATGACAAGAAAGGTACATGAAACTATTTTTATAATTCTCCCTGAGACTAGCAGTTAAAATATGACAATTGACTTTCGATCGGCAGCCTCAAAATAGCAACACACCATCAATGCGCCTGACCACCTCTCATTTTACGACCAGTAAAACCAAGGGCACTTAGTTTGGTGCAAGTGCATTTGCTATGAAAGCAACCTGAGCCCTGGGCTGGAAAACCATTATTGCCCCAGTCAGAAACTAGAAAAAAACACTTGAGTCCCTCTTGGTGTTGCCGTGCGCCAGGTTTAAGAGAGCCTATTGACGTTGCGAATTATACAGTACAGCCATATGCCATTGATCTGACATTGACTTCATAGGATACAATTCAGGATTTTATGCTGAGAGGCAGATGTAAGTGGGAAAATGGAGACGAGTTAATAATACCAGTGCCTCTCTTGAGAGTGTGCAAATTTTATCAAGTTCTTGTCTGGCATTATAATCTAATCATTTAACAGACACCAATAGAGACAGGCAATGTGGTGCTCAAATAATTGTGACCATCGTTAGAGTGTACTTCAAGACCTGTGAAACAAAGGAGAAAAAGCCACTATGTTATAGCATTTAAAATCAGTCATAGCAAAAAGGGAATAATATATTCCAGGTATACCATTTGCAAGGTAGGATCAGTAGTTTTGCTCTAGTGTGGTTCCTTCTGCACCTTACAGTCTATACAATGGAAATATTTGCATTGTCATTTTTGCAACAACCTCTTAGCTCCTGTACATTCTTCCTTATTTTACTTTTGTGTTTATTTGTGAGAAGAATGTAGTTTTTTGCTTTAGAAATCCACATACTGAAAAAAAAACAAAAGTTTGATCATTTCAATATTCTGCTAAATTATTTCAGTGGTTTACTTGGTAGGGTTTTATTATGTGGCAAAGATTGCATCCTCTGGCCCATGTGCATTTCAGTCACCATTGCCCTATCATTGTCAATTTCATGCCCTTTGTCATAATTGGCCTGTCAGACAGGTAGAGCTACATCCAGAGCTATTGAAATCAGAGATGGTCTGCCCAGGCACTCCCTCTCCTCTGGTCAATAAAAGGGCATCCCAAGAGTCCCAGTTAAGCCATTTTTTCCTAAATTCTACCGATGACTTTCAACCTCAATGCAGGAATGTCTCTCAGGGTTGTCACAATGGTTCTCAATGTCCATGACCACCATATCCAGACTCTCCATCTCTGTGACCATCTATCATTGCCGGCGAGACTATTGTTCCCCACAATCACCGCATTTCTCCCCAAACGATGAGATATTGTCTCCAGAAAGTCCATCTCCCCATGTGTCGTCCTCTTCGCGGACAGGACCTCACCCCTGCTCTACAAAATAATCGACTCGACTGGGTGAACAGACATGTCCATTGGACAATGGCACAATGGGAGACATTTGTGTTTACCCATGAGTCACGTTTCCAGATTCACAAAGGAGTGCTGGTTTTGGCAGGAATATCTCACGGAGGTCGCACTCAACTGCATTTCATTAACTTTAACTTGAACGGAATGCGATAACTGAATGAATACTGCAGCCGGCCATCCTACCATTCGTCCATTAAAACTAGACCATATTCTAGCATGGCAATGCCAGACCCCACCTGTATATGCACAGAGCAACTTGAGGCTGAAAATATATGTGTACTCAAATTGCCTGCTTTTTTCACGGATTTATCCCCAATCTATCATATTTGAAATGTCCTCAACCGATGAGTTTGTTCCGGCTAATAAACGCCAACTTCATGCAGCTATTAAAGAGGAATGGGAACACGTCCCCCAAGTCACCAGTAACCATTTGGTTCAGTCCAAGTGGTGGAGATGTGCAGCAGCTCTAATGGCGGACATACTTGATTTTGATTTGTGCGGTTTGGATAATACAGCACCCTGCATAATTATTGTCACCCCTGGTTAAGATGTGTTAAAAGCCTTAAAATAAATTCACTTTTTATTGCAGAAGCATACTCTCACACTGAAAATTGTAGAAAAATGTAACCTTCAATTCAAGTGAATTTTAAGGGGAAAAAAATCCCTAAGAAATAATTATTTTTCATAAAATCATCTGTTCCACAATTATTGGCACCCCTAAAAATTCCAAGGAATTAAATGTAATTAAAGTATTTATGTCATTTCTACAGTAGTTTACAAAATTGAACAGAGTATCTAGGAACATTTAATTAGTAAATCATCACTTCCTGTTTCCCTGGGGTATAAATATGATGTGACACAGAGGCCATTTCTCTTATCCACTCTTCAACATGGGAAAGACAAAGGAACACACCATTCAAGTAAGGCAGATGTGTGTCGACCTTCACAAGTCAGGCAATGGCTTCAAGAAAATAGCCACTCGCCTGCACCTGCCCATATCTACTGTCAGAGGAATCATTAAAAAGTTTAAAACAACTGGAACAGTGGTAAACAAGCCTGGATGAGGACGCAAGATTATTTTGCCACCACGCACAGTGAGGAGGATGGTAAGAGAAATAAAAGTTCTCCAAAGCTCACTGTTAAAGAATTGCAACAAATGATAGCATCTTGGGGTCACAACGTCTCAAAAACAACCACCAGGCACTATCTACATGCCAACAAGCTGTTTGAGAAGCATGCACACAAAAACCTTTTCTCACTCACTATCATAAACGCAAACGTCTGGAGTTCGATAAGCAGTACTGGGACTTCCACTGGGACCGTGTGCTTTGGTCAGATGAGACCAAGGTAGAGCTTTTTGACAACAAACACTCTAAGTGGGTCTGGCGGAACACAAAAGATGAGTATGCAGAAAAGCACCTCATGCCCACTGTGAAGTATGGGGGAGGATCGGTGATACTGTGGGCTCGTTTCTCTTCCAGAGGCCCTGGGAACCTTGTTAGGGTGCATGGCATCATGAACGCTTTGAAATACCAGGACATTTTAAATCAAAATCTGGTCGCCTCTGCCCGATAGCTGAAGATGGGTCGTCACTGGGTCTTTCAGCAAGATAATGACCCTAAACATGTGGCCAAATCTACACAGAAATGGATCACCAGACACAGAATCAAGCTCCTACCATGGCCATCTCAGTCACCAGACCTCAACCCCATTGAAAACCTGTGGAGTGAGCAGAAGAGAAGAGTGCAGAGGAGAGGACCCAGGTCGCTGGATGATTGAGAGAGATTGTGGAAAGAGGAATAGTCGAAGATCCCTCTTTCTGTATTCTGCCATCTAGTGAAACATTATAGGAAAAGATTAGGTGCTGTTTTGTAGGCAAAAGGGGGTTGTACAAAGTATTGAGATCAGGCGTGCTAATAATTGAAGCACCTATTACTAAAACCCCATAAGTCACACTTGGCTTGACTTGTGGGGTTTTAGTAATCACTGCTTCAATTGTGGCACACATGATTTGATGTAAAAGAATTATTCCTTAATGTGGGATTTATTTCCCACTGAATCATTTCACTTGAATTAAAGGTTGAATTTTCTTCATTGGTGGTTCTGTTTTCTTCATTGTGGTCCTATATTATTTTGAAAAAAACTGAATTTATTAGAAGCTAAAAAACACATCTTAACCAGGGGTGCCAATAATTATTGAGGGCGCTGTATATCCCATCTCTTTCATCATCTATGCAGCCATGAGACTCTTGTTTGTCTGTTCCAATCAAATGTATTGCAATATGGTCATACAATCTGTCAACACTCAATAAAAGTACAGTGAGTTTCTGAGCATATTTCTGAACATAAGAAGTGTCACTTTTATGTTTTTGTTCAGTATATGTAAGATGGCATAAAGCTGGTGTGATACATCAATTTGGAGCTTGTTTTACAGGTCCGGATGCTCCCCTGAATGTGTGTGTGCGTGTGTGTGTGTCAGTGTGTGTGTGTGTGCGTGTGCATGTGGGCGAGTATAGCTATTTTTTTTTGAGAGCTAATTCTTGAGAAACCAAAATGTTGTCAGGACATTTTGGGCAGTCCTCTCAGAGGGTTATGAAGGGTTCTAGCTGTGTGGTTCAAATTAAGAATAAGGGTACTCTTTGGATTGGGTTAAAGTTAAGGTTTGGGTTAGGGATAATTTTGTTGCTGTTGAGACTGAGGAAAGGCTGCCAAGGATCTTACAAGTAAAGCAATACAAGTGTATGTGTGTGCGCGCGTGCGCGTGCTTGTTGAAGTAATTTTGGTCATTTTAGTATTTAAATGACTGCTTTATTGGAGGCTTTTGAACAGTGAGAAGTAATAAGACATAACGAGAAATAAAAAAAAAATGCACAAGAATAAAAAAATTGCACTTGCTTAGGCCTCAACTTGATTAGATCTGATTGGTTGTTTTTTTTCTTTTACAATTTTCTTTCACTGATAGCAGCTCAGCTCTCATAATTGTGAATTTTTCTCCTTTTCAGAACTGAGTGTAAAAATGAAACAAATCATAACTTCAAGAATCCCTGAGGATGAAAACAAGATAAAATCATTCCGTAAAAAATATTTCCAATTCAAAAGTTAACTTTTCGCCTTTGAAAACTTCACATGCAAATTAACTGAAACTTAATTCAAAGCGCTAAACTTCGAGTGTTTACATGGTCAAACTAGGCCGAATCCAAGACATTGTATTCCTTTTTACATTAAATCATATAATGAGTGAAGGATAAGATGAGATGACATTCATGGAAATCCTTGTCCTCGAATAACCCAAGATTTATGATGCTTAAGAGGTGCAGACTGTTTCTTGAAACAAACTATCAAATAATTTATGGCAATGATAACCCCTGATAGATTATCAAAGGCAGAAATGGTGAAGAGGAAAGCACTTAAATGGGAGAGGAAGGGTTTCCTACTCCTATGATTATCTTTGAGTCATAATCGGGTGTCTAATTCATTCGAAAAGTGTGATAATGAAACAACTCAGTGAAGCTTTTCTTAAACAATCTGGGACGGTAGGATAAGGTTTACAGCATGTAAGTTCAGGTTTGTAGGTAATGTTTGCAGGAATTTCTTAAGAATACTTGTTGAGCAGGGGTTTTCCACCTTATCCGGAGAGGACTGGTGTGGATGCAGACTTTCATTACAACCAATGAGTTACACACTGATACTACTGATCAAAGTCTTTGGCAAAGACATAAGGGATAATAAGTAGAATTAGGTGCATAGCAGCATGGCTGGAACAAACACCTGCACCCACACCGGCCGTTTTTAGATAAGGTTAAATTCCCCTATTCTAGAATTTGTTTTTGAACATTATTATAACAAATCCAAATTTGTGTACAAGTTTAACCCTAGTTTAATTTTCTGGTCCTGAAGATGGCTGTAGAACAGACCTAGTTGGGCATTAGCAGAGAAGATACTAGGAAAATTGTGATGTCTATGGGACTGCATTATATTGCATTTAAAGGAGATTGGTAACCTTTATTTGGAACTCTAATATTTGCAAAACCTCATGGTGCCTGACAACTAGGGACTATATGTGATGAGTGCTGAGAATTACCGTATATGCATAATATTACCGTTTTAAAGACATATGACTTGTTTGTTTACAAACATAAAATTTTCATTTAAAGTTTCATAAAAGACTGATGAATTCTCCATTAATATTTTCATAGAAAAAAAACGGTCACAATCCAGGGAGAACCTGTATATGCAGTGAATATTATTGTCCAGTTAGATTCAGTGTTTTTTTGTTCTGTTGATAGAAATTGTTTCTATTTTTATGGTGATCTAATTTCAAAAAGATTATGATACAGATTGTTGAAAAAATATTTAGTCAAATTGATGGTCACAGCATACTGAATTCTAATATTTTGTTACTGCATTACTGTGGCTTTGTTTTGCTAAATGGAGTAGGCAAAGTGGAAAATGCACACAGGAATAGGTGCGCTACCTATTGGAAGAAAAGCATGTGTTTCGTGATCTTTTAAATGAAATTAGATCATTGGAGGCAATGGAATTGCATTAAACATTCAAGTCAAATCTTTTCTATTAGTAAAGGGTCTGGACTGCAGGTAGAACACTTCAGCACTTTGACTCTTATACTGCGAATGCTGCTGTGATGGATGCAGTATGTGGTTTGGGATTGATTTGCTGAAATATGCAAGGCTTTCCCCGTAAGGGACACTGTCTGGATGAAAGTAAATATTGTTGTAAAACCTCTATACACGTTTTCAGCATTGATAATGCCTTTTCAGATTTGTAAGCTCCCCACGCCATAAGCACGAATGCAACCCGATACCATCAGAGATGTACGCTTGTGAACTGAGCACTGATAAGCTGGATGGTCCCTTTCCTCTTCAGACCATACAATACGGCGTCCGTGGTTTCCAAACAGAATTTATAATTTTGATTGATCTGACCACAGAGCAGTTTTTCATTCTGCCTCAGTCCATTTTAAAAGAGTTGGCCCAGAGAAGACGGCGGCATTTCTGGATTGTGTTCACATATGGCTTCTTTGCATGATTCAGCTTTATCTTGCATTGACACATTGCATGGCGGACTGTGTTCACAGACAATGATTTCTGGAAGTGTTCCTGAGCCCATGCAGTGTATTTCGGTGCAGAATCATGCCTGTTTTTTTTAATGCAGATCTGCCAGAGGGCCCGAAGATCACGAGCGTCCAATATTGATCTTCAAACTTGTACCTTGCACATAGAGATTTTTCAAGATTCTCTGAATCTTTTGATATTATGTACTGTAGTACTGTAGATTCAAAGTCTACGCAATTCAAATTGAGAAACATTTTTCTGAAATTGTGCCAAAAATGCAAGAACAAACAGCCTGCCCTCCAAATATCACATATAAGGTGCTGAATCCAAAAGGAAAAAATACAAAAATTAAAGACGTTGGACAGCTCTTGCTTAAAATATTTTGAATCTGACAAGAATACAAAGCGGACGTGTTTCGGCTCACAGGCCTTCCTCAGCAGATATAAATGATTGTGACCACCTGCATATAATATAAACTAATAATTAATCACAAACATGTGTTTCTTTTTTCTTTTTACCTTTTCATGAAATGGAAAAATGTCAGACTTTTAACATCGGCGTTGTTTATGTTTCATCTATAATATATTTGAGGTCGATGTCTGTGTGTATGTACACGTTTTTCTCCTACATTTCTCAACCGATTATCACCAAATTTGGTGTAAATATATCCACTTGGACACCAGGAAGGACTTGACGTTGCCTGATTTTTTTTTTTTTAATTTGGCATCTCCTATCCCACCCGAATCTGGGATGCCCAATTGGGGAACTATGTACAAAGCTTGCTCGTATGCGACCCCTTGCTGCCAACTCAGGATAGTGAGACAGTTCACGGCTCTCCTCCGAAGCACGTGCTTGTCTGCCACTGATTCTTCTACACTCGTTGGTTGAATCTTCGCAAGTTCAGAACTAGGGCGGAGGATACCCGGACATGAACCAACCCGGAGTCTTCCTGGCGAGCGCCCGTCTGGCCAACAGGAGGCGCTGGAGCAACGAACAAAGCTGTTGTTGTATACCCAAATCCGGCAGTCCCTTCCCAATTTGAAACCCTGTAGCGCGATAGCCAATTGTGCGCTACTCTGAAAAAGCTGCCGACCCCTGCCAGTGGGTACTAAGGGGCACGAACTCGCGACGTGGTGATCACCTCTGCACTGCAGAGCAGTGCCTTAACCGTGTGAGCCACCCGGCAGCTAACATCGCCCGATTTTTGAAAAAAAATGGCAATTTCACTCCAGGTAGCGGGTAGCAGCTAAGATGTCTGTCTGAAAAACGGTCATGCACGCAAAAAAAATGGCGATTTCACTCCAGGTAGCGGATAGCAGCTAGTTGTAAATAAAATGCGAGTTGATGAGATTTGCATTGCATTCTGTTTTTATTTACAATTTACACAGCATCCCAACTTTTTTGGAATTGGGGTTGTAAAACAGCCCCAAAACATGACTTACCCACCATCATATTTCACCGTGGGTATCAGGTACTTCTTGTTAGCACTTATGTTTAGACATCAAATATGCTGATGCTGCATCTGACTGAAACATGCAATTTTGGTCTTATCTGACCAAAGCACATTATTCCAGACATAATTTAAATGACGTTTGGCAAAATCCACGCGCATACTTCTGTGTCTTCTCGTCAGAAAAGGCTTGCTTCTGGCAACCCTTCCAAAGAGCCAGTATTTCTGAAGGTGGTGCTTTTTGAAACCTGGTGACTCTAAGATGCCACTAAGGCCTGCAGTTCCTTCACTGTGATTCTTGGGGATTTTTTGTTGCCTGTCTTTCCTCCTCAAGTATCTTGGGGGTCAAAATGCAGAACTTTGTGTCCTCTACCCTTGAGCTTTTCAATAGTTCCATATCTTTGCAATTTTTAATGAATGCCTTTACACTGCTCAGTGGCATATTAAATCATTTGTGAATCTTCTTGTAGCCTTTACTAGATTTATGAAGGTTGTAGCGTAGCGGCGAATAGTATTATTTCAAATTAGGTTTGGGCGCCAGGTCGATATACAACCGAAGAAAGAAACTATTCAGCTTCACCACAAATATTTTAAAAAATCAGAACAAGTATAGTCAAGTGGAATTTGAATGTATTAATATAAAACCAAAAAACCACAGAATTTCTGCAAAATCATACTAGACGATATCCATGAAAAAAAAAAGAACCTTTTAACATTCAATATCCATCCATAACATTCCGAAAAGCCATCTGAATTCAGCTATTTCATTTTATTTTCACCAGCAAAACTCAGAAAATTAAAGTCTTAACGAATGAAAGCATTCAAGAGCGAAAATAAAAACACAGGATAAAGCAAATTAGGAGTCCTTTCAATCTGACCGCCCTCGCAAGACGCGAGTCGCGCACATAAAACAATTTTGTTCCAACAAATCGTAAATCCTTCCAAACAAACTTAAAGGGAGTGCTGAAATAAAGAAGGGTATTTAAATAAACGAAATAAGGGAATGACTATGGAGTAGAAATGGGCCAGAGGGAAAAGTTGCTGTGCATTGTTTTTGTGGGAAAGGAAATGTTTCATTAAATTAAATGCCTTGGCAGAGTCTGATATTCGCATTGACCAGGGTGCAGGCTTTTGAAAAACTGAGCGTTACAGAAAAGGATCCAGCTTGGTAAAATAGATAACAGAAAAAAAATTCTTTCCAAACCATGTAAATTCCGTCTCTCAGTGTGAATGCTCCTAGACGTGATTGAGAATAAACCGTCCCGGACTTGGCTGGTAGGCGCAACTGAAGATCCTCCTCAGGGCAACTCCACACCAAAGCAGCCAAAGGAAAGTTGCTAATTTATCTTTTATTTATTTATTTATTTATTTTTTTCCCCCGCACCGACACTGGCCTGCAACCCTTCCAGCTACCACCTCCCAAATATCCGCACTTCCTCATCCGACCTCACCATCCCATCATTCCCATTAAAGACACCTCACTACATCCCGAGGTAATGGGTTGTAAGGTGGAGTTTTAAAGTAATACGCCGAATGGAAAAAATTAATATTATATCCCCGTTTTTATATTCACACTTTTATCATTCAGTAGCGTTTTATTATTATTTTATAATAAAATAAACCGCTACACTCTTCCCCTCTTGGAAAATAACCTTTGGTTGAACAAAAAAAAAAATGCTGGGACTAAGGAAACCCAAGGAATTCCTCATCATCTGAGGATTCTTGCAAAATTTTGAGAATCTTCTTTCTCTCTTCTTTCCTCTCAAGTTCCTCAGCGGTTGGATAACAGGGTTTCAAATTACAAATATTGACATTTCTCACATCTTCAACAGAGCTTTCCAGTGCAACTTGATAATTTAGTGGGCCAAGTTGACGATTACTCAATAAGGGCCTTTCCACTTCTTGGCTAATTTCGCTGTGAAGTGGTGTTTAGCACTTGATTGTGGAAAGTTTCTCAGCCATACTCGATCTTGAAATTTAAAAGTCAATCCCTTCGGTGTTTGTTGTAATTTCTTATTTTCCGTAACCGTGCTTTCCTTGATGTTTCTGCAGCGCGTTATTACATCTGATGCAGAAGATGAATGTTATCATTAGGTTCCTCATCTGGAAGAACAGGAATGAGGAGCTTATCCATGGGACTTTGGAGTTTTCTCCCAATCTGGAGCTCTGCAGGAGTCAGTCCAGGCGTCTCTTGTACTGCGGAATTCAGAGCAAATTGGAACTCTGGAAGGTGAGCATCCCACTGCTTGTGGTTGTCCTCCACATAGGACGCAATCATTGACTTCAATGTCCGATTGACTCATTCCGTCATATTTGTTTGTGGATGGTATGCCGTTGCTAATTTTGGAATCACGGCCCATTGTTTACAGAGTTCACTGAAGACTCCAGAGATGAATTGAGAATCCCGATTTGGAAGGATGAATGTTGGGACCCCCCACCGGGTGAAGATCTCAGTTCTGAGTATACGCGCCATGTACCAACTCGTAAAGGGAATATTCAACTTTCAACTTTCCCTTTCTGTATTCTACAATGAAGTTGAATTTCTGCAAACTTCGGGCCCACCTCAGCAGACGACTTGTGGTTTTGGTTGAGGTTAGGACCCATTGCAAAGCAGCATGATCTGTGACTACTGTGAAGAGCTGTTGTTCCAGGTAATACTGCCATTTTTCAAGAGCCCACAATACTGCCAGACACTCTTTCTCAGTAGCAGAATAGTTGGCTTCTGCTCTGTTGAGTGTTCTGCTAGCATAAGCACTTATTTCCTCTATGCCTAGACCCGTTTTCTGTGCCAAGATAGCACCTAGACCAGTCTCACTTGCGTCTGTGTAGACTATAAAGCGGAGATCAGGATTTGGATGACCTAAGACAGGAGGAGACATCAAAGATGCCTTCAACCGTTCGAATGCATGCTGGCATGCAGATGACCAAATGAATGGCTGTCCCTTCTTTTTCAAATTATTTAAAGGTTCAGAAATACTGGAAAACCCTGGAACAAAGCGGTGATACCATCCGGATAGGCCAGGAAACTTCTGAACCTCTTTTAGGTTTTTTGGAACAGGATGGTTCTGGATGGCTTGCACTTTTTCCAGATCTGCCCTAACACCAGCTGAACTCACAATATGGCCAAGGAACTTTACTTGCTCCAAACAGAACCTACTTTTTTCAGGTTAACTGTGAGAGCAGCCTGGCGAAGTTTGTCAAAAACACTTTGCAGGTCATGAAAATGTTGGGATAAAGTATACAATAATGTCATAAAGATATACAAGACACCGTCGGCTATGCAGGTGACTTCGGACAGTCTCCATCAACCTTTGGAAGGTAGAGGGTGCATTCTTTAGTCCAAAGGGCATATAATTAAAATGGCATAATCCTAATGGAGTGATAAAAGCAGTCTTTGTTTTGCTCTCGGGGGCCATTGCTACCTGCCAATAACCACTGTTTAAATCAATGGTTGAAAAAATGTTAGAACCTGCCAAAGACTCTAAAATTTCTGTGATGTTCGGAAGTAGATAGACATCACTCTCTGTGAGGTTGTTCAACTTCCGGTAATCAACACAGAATCTGTGTCCACCATCTTTCTTGGGAACAAGAACAACTGGAGAGGACCAGCTTGAGTGGGATGGTTCAATAATTCCATTATTTAACATTTCCTGAAGTTGCTCTTTCAATATTGCCTGTTTTGCTGGAGACATATGGTAAGGATTCTGTTTGACTGGCACAGTTGCAGTGGTGTAAAAGCGATGTTGTAGAACAGTAGTTTTACCAGTCTTGTGAGTACACACCTGTGAGTTGTTTTGTAAAATATTTCGCAGTTGGGATTTATTACAATCAGGAAGATGAGCTGCAGACATAGCTTTGTCAATGTAATCCTGGACTGTTAAACGGATAGGCTCCAATGAAAGCATAGGAGGAGGAACACAACTAAGAAGACATAGTTGCTTTGCATTTGATAGTTTTTTTCCACTTTTTCCATGTTCTTCCCATGCAGACATACGGGCACTATAGGTTGGAAGTGGTACACAACAGAGGGTGAAATTTTGAATGAATTGACATGATCGGTGACATTTATTAGTAGTTGGCTGTGATAAATGAAGTCAAGACCCAGAGCAACACTGTAAGCCAAAGTTTAACATGGAAGCACGGCAACAGGTTGGTTGCCTACATGTTCAGGCAATTTAATATCCAAAGCAATCCATCCCAGAGGTATTGTTGACTCTCCATTTGCTAAGAATAAGGGACGTTGTGTCCACGGTTTTGGATCTTCTTTTGGCTTGTTAAGTTTAGTCCATAGGTACTCATGTAATAAGGTATAACTAGCATTTGTGTCTACTATGGCCTTTTCATACCATGACCCAATGCTTACGGCCACAATAAGTTGTTGGGGAATGGGCATTGACCTAGTAAATGACTGATCATTTGCAGACACAGTGAAGGAGGATGAAGAGTCACTATGGGAAGTCTGTTTGGAACTCACAGCAGACATTGCATTGCTAGAGCCTCCAGTTTGTCTCTGATGATGAGACTTTTGATTTCTTGGTTCTCACTCGCTCTGCAAGCACATCCTGATAATCATCAGTGAGAAATGCAGCCAAGAAAGAAGCCTTGAATTCTTCCCATTATCCACCTTTTGCGCGAGTGATCTCCCACCAGTCGCGTGCAGTACCATGCAGGACTGTGCGGAAACTGGCAAGAAGGTCACCATCAGACAATGGGTGTAAAGCCATAAAATCTTGACATTTGTCTAAATAAAGCATGGGGTCAGGATCATCTCCTAGTCTCCCGTAAGTAGGAAATGTGAGCTTGAGGTGATCGGTTTTGGGAGAAGGAATAAGATTAGTAGCAGCAGGAAATACTGTTACAGGTGAAGACAGCTATTGTTTAACAGCTATTGAACGTCTCACTCTTTCCACCTCCTCTACAATAATAATTTTAAAAGCTTTCATGATGCCATCTAATTCCCGTTTTAATTGATATTTACTTCTTGTAAATTCAGTCTGTAGTTTAGAGAAGTGTTCTTGCATTGTCACAGTGAAATTTTCCAGTTTGGAATGAAATCTGTCTTTGCATTAATTTATTTGTCTCTGCATTAACCTTCTCCTGATTTTTTGTGAGCTCAAGGATTTTTTCCCAACCATCATGAGCATGTTCAGCAAGTTTACTTAGCTCCTTTCCAGGGGTCTGGAGTGTTCCAGGAAGTTCACGCTGCCCAGGGGAATGCTTTGTTTCAGAAGACGAGGTAGCCACCGACATGCCCGATGTATTAAGGCTTTCCTGTGACTGAAAAATACTGTGAGGCTCAGGGTGAGAGAAGGAAACATTGTGGCTCACTGGGGGAGGAAGAGGTATGGAAACTGGAACCACAGGAGCATACCATCTGTCTGGGACAGACAGTCTAATGGGTTGGGTAGGCAGGCTTGTAATGTATGAAGGAGTAGCAATGTTAGGTGAATTTTGTATGACCTGTGATGTATTGGAGGCTGGACATTGATGGTGGAGTGGTCATGATTAGGTGCCCTACGGAATATGTATAAGCACACTAAATAGTTAATATAGCAAAACAAAATTACATTCAAGTAAACCACATAAGCAATTCAGTACATAGCTCGTAATTGTCAGGTAATGCAAGACATTTAATTCAAAAAACAGTCCATATGCTTTATACGTCTGTATTCAAGGAGTGCGTAATCCCAATGAAGAAAGTTCATGTTCAAGTGTAGTGCAAGTTCAAGTCATTCAGGTCCCTGTTCGGGCACCACTCTGTAGCGTAGCGGCGAATAGTATTATTTCAAATTAGGTTCGGGCGCCAGGTCAATATACAACCGAAGAAAGAAACTATTCAGCTTCACCACAAATATAAAAAACATCAAAACAAGTATAGTCAAGTGGAAGTAGAACGTATTAATATAAAACCAAAAAACCACAGAATTTCTGCAAAATCCTGCTAGACGATATCCATTAAAAAAAGGAAAGCAAAAAAAACCTTTTAAAATTCAATATCCATCCATAACATTCCGAAAAGCCATCCGAATTCAGCTATTTTGTTTTATTTTCACCAGCAAAACTCAGAAAATTAAAGTAATAACGAATCAAAGCATTCAAGAGCGGAAAAAAAACACAGGATAAGGCAAATCAGGAGTTCTTTCTTTGGCATGACCTTATTTTCAAGGTCAGCGGTTCGCATGTAAACCTTATTTTTCAGATAACCCCATAGGAAGAAGTCATAGGGGGTAAGATATGGGGATTCCTGTGGGGTTACCTGAAAGATAAGGTTTTCACCACACCTCCAGCAAATATGGATGATTTAAGGCTGAAGATCACACAGGCAGTTCATAACTTGCGCCATGATCACCAAATGATCCAACGAGCTGTCCGCGACATAGTCAGACAATGCCAGCTATGCATTGATAGGGAGGGCGGTCAGGTTGAGTGGCCAGGGCCATGAATTTACTCTGGGGAACGTTTCACTGAATCTTCATCAATCTTTTTGTTTTACTTCTCTTCCCAATTCTTCAAAATGAAGATCACAACATTTGGTACAGTAAGGATCTGTGTGGAAAACTCCCTGCTGGAGCCAGCGTCCTGACGCCCGAGACGTCAGCGGTTACGTATCCACGCACTTGCGTGCATTCATAACTTTGACTTTCAGTATAGTTTGCTGGCAGAGACTTGTCGTGCTGCTCCAGCTTCTCACTATAACTTAAACTCCTTTGTGTGTACGTGTGCGTTGATGACGATGTAAGTACATATTTTACGTCTGTATTTATGTTGTATTCAATCGTCGCTATGTTATTTACATGCCGTTGTGGCCCGGTAACTATGTAACTTGGTTTTACCGCGAGGCTCAGTTCATTTTCAATGGGGAAATATCTGTTTCTTAAATGGCTCGTTACATGCTCATTTCTCAGGTTAAAATTACATGTATAGTCGGGTTTAGGAGTGCTTTATATACTCAGCAACAAAAGTTTCTGTGACACCATTTATGTGTATGTTATAAATGACACGCAAAGATCTCAATGCAATCAATATGTTTATTTAACAGGAGAAACACTGACTTTACAGTGCCAACGTCACTCAAAACGAAAAATGTCATTTTCATGCGTCATGAAGCACTTGTCTGACGTCTAACCAATTGTGACCTTCACACTTCAATACCGGGTGTGACTTCCTCGTGCCATGATGCAAGCAACGCATCTCCGGCGCATGGACCGAATCAGATGTGCCAGAAATTGCTGTGGGATGTCATTCCAAATCTGACGTAGAAGTTGTCGCAATTCCTGGAGTGTAGCTGGCGGGTTATCCAACCGCCGCAAACGTCGATCCATCTCGTCCCAAAGATGCTCGATTGGGGACATGTCTGGGGATCTGGCTGGCCATGGCAGGACATTGACATGTTGTTGCATCAGATACTGCTGTACAATCCTTGCAACGTGTGGTCTGGCGTTATCATGTTGCAGCGTTATTCCGGGACCATGCTGCATCAAAAACGGTACCACCACTTCATCGCGATATCTTTGACCTGTCAGATTTCCATCAATAACAAGCAAATCTGTTCTGTTTCTAGCCGTGATCCCTCCCCAAATCATGACACTACCACCTCCAATACGATCAAATTCCTGAACACAGTTGTTGGCATAACGTTCTCCACGTCGACGGTATACACGTAAACGACCATCACATCGGTTAAGCATGAATCTTGATTCATCAGTGAAGAGTACAAGATCCCACTGACGTTGGATCCACCGTCGATGTTGTTGTGCCCACTGTAGGCGCAGTCGTCGGTGTTGTACTGTGAGTATTGGACGTCTTGCTGGCCGACGTGGGACGATGCCAAAATGACGGAGACGGCGACGGATTGTCTGTGCAGACAGTCGCCTCAAACCAGGTATCGTTCTTGCAGTTATGGTTGCAGGTTGGAATCGATTTCGGAGATGGGTTGTTCGAATCCAGTTGTCCTGTCTGGGAGTGGTTACTCGTGGACGGCCGCTGCGAGGACGGTCTCTGACATGTCTTGTCTGCTGATGACGCTGCCATAAGTTCCAAATGGTGTTTCGGTGGACATTCAGGCGATGAGCAACTTCCCTCTGCGAGGTTCCGGATTCAATCATCCCAATGGCCCTCCACCGATCATTTTCAGACAGTCTTGGCATTTAGAGGGTAGAGTTCCTGATCCGAAATTGCTGTGTTTTCGATAAGTGATGCTTCCGTCGTTCATCAGGCACAATGTGAACATTCCAAAAATTCTCCTCTTTTATTGCCATCCACAAGCATGATTTACGCACATTTTCACGTGCAAAGTCATTTTCTCGCATTTTCATGATTTCCATTTCAATGTTGTGTTTACGTGTACTGTTTCAGTCTGATATCACCATGTATGACAATTTCATAATTGCGTTATGAAAAATAAATAACAATATTGGTGTCACAGAAACTTTTGTTGCTGAGTATAGTATTTTCGACCTATGGTGTTAATTTCACTGTTCTGTGTAAGTTTGAGACAGTATTCTAGCTTCTAGATATTGCATTAACCGTGCCTATTGCACCATGCGTTGTTCACGTGAACAGTCGTATTCCTGAACGCTGTGGCGGCAAATCGCCTTTGCCATTCGTGGTCTCAAAGCGCCCCCTTTTGGCCACCAAGTGTACTGCACTTGATTTTCCCCATATTAGCCGAATGAGTGCTTTGAGTTCACTTCTACTATTCTGGTATTAGATGCTAGTTTCTGTAATTTAGTTTACTTGTCACTTTAATGTTATTTGGTGCAGTTATATTATTATACATATCATTAATGTAACCTAACGTGTATATTAATTTTACTGCACTTATTTCATAAGTCTGTGCGTTCAATGTGCATATGTTAATCTAATGTACTATTTGGTTTGTGCAGATGCTTCCTAACTATAATGCAACTGTATGTTCTACATAGTTTAGTATAACGTAGAATTTGGCTGCATAGTTCTTAATTGCCTCTTCTGTATGTTATTTTACAGAAACCACACACACACACACAAATTCACACACGTCCGTCACAAGTGGTCCATCGAGCCGGATAGCTCCGCCACTGCGCTATGGCGACCTCCCAAGGTGATGACAAAGAAGACGATATCCAAGCCCGTCCCCAGAGAGTGAGACAGCTCCCATGGCATCTTAGGGACTACGAACTCGGTTTCCCAGCCAAACAGCCGTCTCCCTTTGAGCGACACCCACATCAGGCTACAGAGAGTCAATTAGCTAGCCAGCTAGCACCTGCCGACTTCATCACGCCTGTTCCAACCCTGCAGAGGACAACAGTAGAGGAGCAATGGCATCGCATTGAAGCACGCTGCAACGACTTGACCAAACAGCTACAGGATTTGCAGCTCGTGATGGACAGCGCCAAACGCCTGCCCTATCCACAAAGTGCTCCAGCGTATCAGCCATCCTATCCCTCATCTTACCATCACAATCCTCCACAGTACAACAGCTTGCCAAGGCTAACCCTGGACAATCCAGCTGGCAGCCATTGGTCAACACCAGTGCACAGCCCCACTCGCAACACTACTGCAGCTGGCGAAGAGCCCCTACGGCAGCCAGTGTCACAGCATGGCTTCTGGTCACGACTGCCTCAGACTGGAGAGCCACGTGCACAAGACAAGCCTTGCTTACCCAGCCAGTCCACCAGGTCACGGCACCGGTGTCCATGGATGATGGATGGATTTCCAATCCTAACTGTTTACTTCATACTCCTCATAGACAGGATGGACATCCAATGCGGTCTGCGCCACAGCCCAGTATGCCTCAGGCTCCGCTTGCACAGCCCGTCAGCCATCCACCTCTTCTCCAACCGAGTATTCCTCTTCCTCAGCCTACTCAGCATTCACTTCCTCTACCAATACAATACCAGTCCTACCCTCAGTACTCTGCCTACCCACCTGGAGGGTATTACCCTTGCTATCCATCACTCCCGCCAGCTGTGCACATGCCTACGATGCCACCTGCAGCACCCCACGGGCAACCTGTCCCACCACCGGGGTCAACAGCTCCTGGCATCCTGGAAATGGCCATTGCCTCCTCCTACGGTATTCCAAAGCCCAAGCTCATTCCGTTCAGCTCTGGTAAGGAGAGGGACTTCATCATGATGAAGAAGGGACTGGACAGTGTGCTAGGTCCACACAAGCACCTAACTGAGGACTATAAGTACCAAGTACTTCTCGACCTCCTCAAACTGCCGAATGCCTATCAGGTGGCAAAGAGGTATGTCAACAACCCAATGCCATACACTAGCGCAATGCACGCCCTTGAACAACGCTACGGTCAGCCGCGCCAGCTTGTTCAAGGAGAGCTGAAGGCTATCCTAAACTCTCCCCCAATCAAGCCAGGTGATGCATAGGCCTTTGAGGACTTCTCATCCGCTGTCAGCACTTTAGTGGGCCTGCTAAGCCCTATCGATGGTTCCTCTCGAGCTGAGTTGAGATGTGGCTCTCACGTGGACACGCTGCTAAGCAAGCTACCCGCCACGTACAGAGATCGCTTTGCTGAGCATTGCATATCCAAGGGGATCATCCGCGGTGGCAGTGATCAGACATACACGCTCCCTGATTTTGCCGATTGGCTGGAACGCAAGGCGCAAGCCATACAGGTGGCTAGACACGCCACTGAAGTCTCCAAACTGGAAATCACACAGTCCAAGCGCAAGAACAAGACTGCCAAGCCCCAGCAGTCTAAGTCCGCCACTATCTATGTGACTAACCAGCCGGAGACCTCAGAGCCACCACAAAGCGCTGCCACCTCTCCAGCCAGTTCAAACCCCAGCCAGGCCTCTACGAAGCGAGAGCGCTTTAAGCCCTATTGCCCCTACTGCTCCAACCAAGAACACTACCTTAGTGCTTGTACAGAGTTTGCCAAGCTCAGCACAGCTGAGAAATGTGCTTGGATCAAGGAGAAGAGTAAATGCTGGCGATGTGGGCGTGGACACAAGCCGGAGAGCTGCACCTTGAAGAAGCCATGCTCTATCTGCAATGACCAACACCTTCTTGTTCTGCACGAAATGGCCACCAAAGTCAGCCAGAGCCTCTTCACGGTTACGGCATCTTCCAGTATGGTTTATTTAGGCCGGTCCAGCCACTCCAGTCGCGTTAGGCTGAAGGTCGTTCCTGTTCAGCTGCACAGCGGAGGCAAGACGCTGGACACTCATGCTGTACTGGATGACGGCTCAGAAAGAACCATCCTCCTACCTGCCGCTGCCAGATACCTTAGCCTGCATCGAGAGGACGAGGTTCTGCCACTCCGCACCATCAGACAAGATGTGGTGAAGCTTAATGGAGCATCAGTATCGTTTGAGGTATGCAGTCCCAACAACACCAGGGTGAAATACGCTATCAGTCATGCCTTTACTGCTGAAGAGCTAAGTCTCGCAGAGCAGTCCTGTCCTGCAGAGATACTCAAGAAGAAGTTCGACTATCTCCGTGGCATGCCAGTGCTAGGGTTCAGCAGAGCCCAGCCTATGCTCTTCATCGGCTCCAATCACCCACACCTGATCACTGCTGTATGCCCAGTACGGAGAGGACCTCAAGGAAGCCCAGTTGCTGTGTGTACTCTGCTGGGATGGACTATACAGGGACCAACTAACTTCCTGCAAACCCCCTCCACGGCGACGTCGTGTCTCCATGCAGCGTTCCCGCCACCTGCTCAAGACCTACACCGGCATGTTGAAATGCTGTGGCAAGTTGACATCCTACCGTTCCTGTCCGAGAAGGAGGCAACACGCTCCAAGCAAGATCAGATAGCTGTCAACACACTGGACCAGCGAACTGTCTGTGTCACAGTAGATGGCATAGCCCGCTACGCTACACCTCTACTCCGCAAGCCAGCAGCTCCCAAACTACATGCACCTCCAGTGGCGGTGGTGCCCTTGCTACGTGCTACTGAGCGGCGCCTAACCAGCAACCCCGATCTGGCTATGGTCTACAGCGAGGAGATCCATAAGCTGGAGAGAGCTGGGTATGTCGTCAAGATCAGCAGCGACGAGGTAAGACGGTCGGAGGAGTCCTGGTACATTCCTCACCACATTGTTCACCACAACGGGAAGGCCAGGGTGGTGTTCAACTGTTCGTTCAAGTACCAGCAGACTGCCCTCAACGACTCCCTACTTCCCGGACCCAACCTTGGAGCCTCACTGCTCAGTGTGCTCCTCCGATTCAGAGAGTACCCAGTAGCCATCAGCGGAGACATCCGTGGGATGTTCCACCAGATCCGGCTACTCCCCAAAGATCAACCACTCCTTCGCTTCCTTTGGTGTGACATGGAGAAGGAGCGCAGCCCAGACATCTATGAATGGCGTGTTCTGCCCTTCGGTACTGCTTGCAGCCCATGCTGTGCCATTTACGCACTGCAACTGCATGCCAAGACCAACAGTGCCGGTAACGAAGAGGTCCTGAACTCTGTTGACAATGCCTTCTACGTAGATAACTGCCTCCAGTCTCTCTGCACTCCAACACAGGCCAAACAGCTAATCAACAAGATGAGAGTCCTGCTCGCTGCTGGTGGATTCGACATGAGGCAGTGGGCGAGCAACCTACCAGAGGTCATTGCTCATCTCCCGTCAGAGGCAAGGTCTGAAGGCAGTGAACTGTGGCTAACTGCAGAGAGAGCTGATCCTCAGGAATCAACCCTTGGCCTACGGTGGCACTGTCCTTCGGACACGCTTGGCTACAAGCACCGCCAACCAGTAGCTACAGAACCCACACTGAGAAATGTGTACAGAGTTCTGGCATCTCAGTATGACCCACTAGGGTACATTATACCCTATACCACTCGTGCTAAGGTCCTGATCCAGGCCCTCTGGAGGCACGAGCAACAGTGGGACGAGCCCATCACTGGAGAACTACTCTCAGTGTGGCAGACTTGGGAGAGTGAACTTCCCCATCTTCAGCACATCAGCTTGCCCCGCTGCTATGTGCCAGTCAACATGAGCGCTGACCCTTCCAGTGTCGATCTACATGTCTTCTGCGACGCCTCAGAGAAGGCATACGGATTGCCTACTTGCGTATCGAAGATGCAGAGGGACACTCACATGTTTCGTTCGTCATGGCAAGATCCCGGGTCGCACCACGGAAGCAGCTATCCATGCCCCGCCTGGAGCTCAGCGCTGCGTTGACCAGAGCTCAGCTCGCCAAACTGCTATGCTCTGAGCTCACCCTCACCCTGAGGCACAGAGTCATGTGGTCAGACTCCACCACCGTGCTCAGTTGGATCCGGTCAGACTCAGCTCAGTACAAGGTGTTCGTCGGAACTCGCATAACTGAAATCCAGGAGCACACCGATGCCAGTGACTGGAGGTACGTTCCCTCTGACCAGAACCCGGCCGATGAAATCACTCGGGGAAAGCCACTGCATCAGCTAACTCAACCCAGTCGTTGGAGTAATGGGCCTGCCTTCCTGTATCAACCTCCTAGCCATTGGCCAGAGAACTTGTCGGCAAGAGTGGAAGATACAGAAGAGCTCAGGAAATCCATATTCTGTGGCCAGCTTACAGTTCCCGACACCCGTCCCGATCCACTGCAGTACGACACCTGGTCTGACCTAGTGGATGCTACCTACCGGTCTCAACACGGGGCGGCAGCGGCCCCCATGTCTGCTTCAGCTCACATAGACACAGAGGCAGCCCTCCTCAAGCGAGCACAAGCAGACAGCTTCCCCGAGGAACTCAATGCCCTGCAACACGACCGCCCTATCCGACCTAGTAGTTGCCTCATCTCGCTCTCACCAGAGTACGACCACACTCTTGGCCTCATCAGAGTGGGAGGTCGTCTCCGCAAAGCTGACGATCTACCCGAAGACGCCCTTCATCCGATCGTCCTTGCACCAGACCACCCCATCACGCAGCTGCTGGTGAAGGACTACGACGATCGTGCCCTGCACGCCGGTCCAGAGAGAGTCTTCGCGGAGATCAGGAGGTCATACTGGATCCTCAGAGGCCGCCAAGCCATCAGGAAGCACCAGAGATACTGCGTTGGGTGTCATAAATGGCGAAGCAAGCCTACAATCCCCAAGATGGCCGACCTCCCTGCTGCGCGCCTCCGACTCAACAAGCCTCCTTTCTGGACCACCGGAGTGGACTGCTTCGGCCCATACATGGTCAAGATAGGACGGCGGCAAGAGAAACGTTGGGGCACTGTGTTTAAGTGTCTCACGTCCCGGTGCGTCCATCTCGACCTGATGCCAAGCGTGGACACAGACTCCTTTCTTCTTGCCCTCCGCCGCTTTATAGCACGCAGGGGTAAGCCCTAGAGATACTCTGCGATAGAGGCACCAATTTCCGTGGTGGTGAGAAGGAGCTCCAGCAAGCGTTCAAAGCACTTGAGCCATCGCTCCAGGAACAGCTGGCTAAACAAAGCATCCTGTTCAAATTCAATCCCCCTCTTGCTCCACACTTTGGAGGAGTGTGGGAGAGGGAGATTAAATCAGTGAAGACCTCCCTCCAGACCATCCTAAGGGACCAAATCATCCCAGAGGAAGTCCTGATGACTGTACTCATCGAAGTTGAGGGGATCCTCAATTCTAAGCCCATTGGCTATGCATCCTCTGACCTGGCCGATCCTGATCCGATTACCCCTAATCTCCTCCTCATGGGGCGGCGAGATGCTTCGCTACCCCAGGCAGTCTACGGCTCCAGTGACCTGCTGGGACGACGCAGATGGCGAGACAGCCAGGTGCTTGCTGATCACTTTTGGAATCAGTTCACCCGCAAGTACCTGCCTGGTCTACAACCCCGCCAGAAGTGGAGAACTGCTACCCCCGACATGGCAGTGGGTGCTGTTGTCATGGTGCTCGACCCACAGCTCCCAAGAGCACTGTGGCCCGTTGGGCGCATCACCCGCATCTTTCCCAGTGACGACGGCAAGGTACGAGCTGCAGAGGTGGACATCGAGGGCAACATCTACACCCGTCCTGTTGCCAAGCTGGTCGAGCTGCCGGAGATGCCCGACGACGGAGACCCCAGCGCACCGTTGTCCAGCAGAGACTTTCCTGGTCTACGTATTCGCTCCACGAATCCGGGGGCGGCTGTGGAAAACTCCCTGCTGGAGCCAGCGTCCTGACGCCCGAGACGTCAGCGGTTACGTATCCACGCACTTGCGTGCATTCATAACTTTGACTTTCAGTATAGTTCGCTGGCAGAGACTTGTCGTGCTGCTCCAGCTTCTCACTATAACTTAAACTCCTTTGTGTGTACGTGTGCGTTGATGACGATGTAAGTACATATTTTACGTCTGTATTTATGTTGTATTCAATCGTCGCTATGTTATTTACATGCCGTTGTGGCCCGGTAACTATGTAACTTGGTTTTACCGCGAGGCTCAGTTCATTTTCAATGGGGAAATATCTGTTTCTTAAATGGCTCGTTACATGCTCATTTCTCAGGTTAAAATTACATGGATAGTCGGGTTTAGGAGTGCTTTATAGTATTTTCGACCTATGGTGTTAATTTCACTGTTCTGTGTAAGTTTGAGACAGTATTCTAGCTTCTAGATATTGCATTTACCGTGCCTATTGCACCATGCGTTGTTCACGTGAACAGTCGTATTCCTGAACGCTGTGGCGGCAAATCGCCTTTGCCATTCGTGGTCTCAAAGCGCCACCTTTTGGCCACCAAGTGTACTGCACTTGATTTTCGCCATATTAGCCGAATGAGTGCTTTGAGTTCACTTCTACTATTCTGGTATTAGATGCCAGTTTCTGTAATTTAGTTTACTTGTCACTTTAATGTTATTTGGTGCAGTTATATTATTATACATATCATTAATGTAACCTAATGTGTATATTAATTTTACTGCACTTATTTCATAAGTCTGTGCGTTCAATGTGCATATGTTAATCTAATGTACTATTTGGTTTGTGCAGATGCTTCCTACCTATAATGCAACTGTATGTTCTACATAGTTTAGTATAGCGTAGAATTTGGCTGCATAGTTCTTAATTGCCTCTTCTGTATGTTCTTATTTTACAGAAACCACACACACACACACAAATTCACACACGTCCGTCACAATCTGGGTGCCCTTCAAAAGATGCATTGCTGCTCATTCACCCGTGAAAATGAATGCACCTTCTAGGCATCATAGGAAAGAGCTCAAGTTTTAAGTTTTTTTTCATAAAAAATGATGATTTTATGTGGGTATACTTTTTTTTGAAACACCCTTTAGTAGCCCCCAAGCAACACCTAGATCATTTGTTCAGAATAAGTGCCGCTCTTCAGCGGCTATGTAAGGTTTACGTACAGCCTCTAACAACTAGGCCACTGGTCATGTTCAGCAAACGCACCCAACGTTCCTACCGAAGCATCTACAATCATCAAAGCCTAAAGATCTCTGAAGCCTTTTCAGTCCATAGTAAGCTTGCAAATAACTGGTGGTCAGTGGTTGATCTATCTGTATTCCTGCAGTCATTTGCTAATCGCATGCGGGGATTAGGGTTTAGCCTGGGCTCTGTCCTTTTCTGTATAAAGCGTAATATAAATAAAATTGAATTGAATTGAATTCCACTTATGCTCAAGGCATATAAAAATTTTTCTTGATTTCACTCGAGTCTCTCCTAATTGTAATGAAACTTAGTGAAAGTTCAGTCAGGAAGACTCTCTCTCGCGAACGCCAACTCTGTTAATTTTCTTTTCATTCGCTCGCATACTCGCCAATACACCTCTGCAGTCAATGTCTGGGGCTGTCAGTTGAGCAGTCAGCTGGCGTAGCAGCTGATCTCTTCCTTCCAACCATGGCACACTTCAGTCGCTTCACTAGCAAATCGTTATGTTGCTTTTTAAAATTTGTGATTTCTCACTGCTCTAATTCGTTCATGCTGCCGTTCGCTGACCCTCCTTCTCCCCAACGCCACCCTGCTCCATCCACAGATAGAAAAAAGTGATTGAATCAACATTGAGATATTGCCAGGCTGAAGATTGCAATCAACATTGATGTCAGATATTGAAAAAAACATTGAAAATGCATGCTATGATCAACATGGAAATAACATTGAATTTCCAATCAGTTCTGACAGTGCATCAACCTTGATTCAACTATGATATGATCAACATTGAAAGAATGTAGAATTGCAGCAACATTGATTCAACTATATGTATGCATTGCATTATACATCGAAACAATGTAATTATTGAGGGGCCATTTCAACACTTTTCAACCCTCCTCTGTATGTTTTTAATATGCCTCATTAAAAAACAAGTCAACATGGTCAACAACATTCCCCGCCAATCGTGCGCTTCTTATTTTAAAACTCCATCAAGGCCTTTATGGTCTGAAGCTAGTTTTTTCTGTAATAGTTTCTGAGAAAAGTTGTCCCCTATTTATGGTATAGTTCAACAAGGAGCATGCTAAAGTAGTCTACTAGTCAGTAATATCACTGCCATATGCCTGAATGGCAGTGATGTCACTAATAGACAAGTTTGGAGCAACCCCCCGTGAACTTTAAAACACCAAATTAGAGTAAAATTATTTAAATGAGGCATCTCCTGATTGAACTAATATTAAAATTTGTTTGATTATCTGAAACATTTAACTGTGATTAATGTGCAAAAAAAAAAAAAAAAAATCAGGAAGGCAATTTCTTTTTCATGCAATTTTATCCCCTGATGGATAATCCTGACCAGGTAAAACTGAATAAATATCCAGTGCGATTATTCTTGGGAAAGAAGTGCACTTTTTCCAGTGTGTGGTTTAACAACAGACTCTGGCTTGAATATTTTTAGCACTTTTTTTGTTGCAATGCTAGCTATAGGTCACGCCGTTTTGTTGTTAATTTGTATATATTTCTGCACTTTTTTACAATGCTTCTGGTCTTGCTGTTGTGTTGACATTTGTGTGATTGTGGGCGGCATGCATCTTTAAATCATGCGGACTATCATTCAAATGTGGTTTACTGCCACACGTAGTTAATTGTATGAGAACACTGTTGCAACTGTTGTGTTGTATATGAGGATTTTTCGTGATGATTGTGTGGGCCCTCTCAAGTCATTCGGATATGACCTGGAACCGGTGTCACTTACTGGTAAAGTCTTTGGAGAATACTGCAGCTATCGGTTTTGCCTAAGAGGGTGCCAGATCTCCATGGTAGGAGGGATAAAGGCCGAGTGGGGAGATATGTGTATTTACCAATAACAGCAGATTACCTGTGAATCCCGGCTGTTTCCATTGAAAGTTAGTGAATGTGCCTGGTGTAAAATGTAATTGTGCTCTTCACAAAAATAATCCACCAACTCTTCTTCCTACTCTGTCTTCATTTTCAGGAACTGAAATGGGGTGATCAAGGCTTTTTTAAATTCCTGCATTCAGGGATGATGCATTTTCAAAACACTGAAGGCGGCAAAGCTGACTTGCTTGCTATGAAACTGAACACTGGTGACTTGGCTAAATGTGTGGTTGTAGCTTTTTTGTGGTTGAGTGGATAACCACTGATGCAATGCACTCTAGATTTTATGTAGTGCCAGGGACAGGATTATGGTACGGATAGCTTCAGTGCATCATCAAGCCATGTTTTAGCCCTGCCCAGAAAATCCAGAAAATATAATCGTTGAAATCGTTGAAAAACGGTCTAACACCACAATCCAGTACAAGATTAGTTTACAGTCTTTTCATGTTTTCAGCAACTATTTTCAAGCATGCAAAATGTGTTGTCAAGCAGTACCCTTTGAACCCTGCGCCTTTTGTCGCACCCAGATAACCCGCCAATAAACTAACAAAAACATGCCCTTAGTCTGAAGCGCATGGCGCAATGCATTGTGCGCTTAGATAGTTAAAATAGGGCCCTTAAAGGAGAATTCTGGTGTGAAATTGACTTGGGGTGTATTGAAACATGATAATGAGTACTAACTTTTGTCGAATACCCCACCTCCGTACGCACGCAACATTTTGAAATAAATGGCTTTTTAGGCGAAGTTCCCAAATGGCAGCAAATCGGGCATAGCGTTGCCATTCAAAGAAATAACTATTTTTTTCATCATTTACAAGGCTCAAAGTAGCTCCACACTTCATCAGTAGAATTCCGAGGGCCCTGACATTTAAAACGAGGCACTGAGAACGAGGCACTGAGAAAATGCACAGGTAGTTTATTTAAAAAAGACTATTTATGCAAACGGCACCTTGAGGCATTTTCCAGTCGCCTCCATTTTAAAAGTCACATAAGTCGATTGACAAGCACAAACAAATAGGAAGGATAGGGGAGCAGATTGCAATCTATTCGTTCATGCTCGTCAATCGACTTATTGTTACTTTCAAGATGGAGGCGAGTGGCAACTGATGGAGGTGCCTGGATCAGTCTGATCCCATGAGAAATCTGCAGATTCATTGCTTTTATTATTGGGGCATTGTTTACAATGACACTACAGTACAGAAAACTAACATATTGAGCAACATGATTCAGACAGTGACTTTTTTGGTTCTGTAATCCAGGAGTCTGAGTTTGAGGAATAAAATCACAATGAGATTGAAGTGCAGACTGTTAGCTTTAATTTGAGGTTTGATTTACTCAGTATTAAAGCATCCATTAGAAATGGCATCTTTTTGTGCATTGCCCCCCCTTTTCAAATTTAAACATCATGAATTTTATCAGATGCAGTTATCTTCCCTGGTGATGCTCTGCCAGGCCTCTACTGCAGCAGTCTCCAGTTCCTGCTTTTTTCAGGGAGTATTTTCCATTCAGTCCCCTCATTGCATCCATCAATTGGATTCAACGCTAGCGATTATCATGTCTATTGGAACCAAAATGGCACACAGTGTGTCACTGTCCAGTGGGTTATGGTGCTCACCGTACTTATATTAAGGCAGAGTTGCAACTGTCCGCAGTGGTTTTTCTCAGGCAGAGGAGAGTTGTTTTCCTAAGTCTTGGGGGTTTCCTTTGGTTTCCAAGAAATTTCTTATTTTCCTTTTCATTTGCTGCCAACAACTGTCCCTGATGTTTCCTGTGCCTGGGCGTATTGATTTAGCCAGCGTGCAACGGTTCTCCAAGCTCTGAGAGGTAGCCTTCAACTTCCTCCCTCACTCCCACCCTAATACTCCTCCAAAGCAACAGTCTGTAGCTGGATCAATACAGACCCCATGTAGGTGGGAAGTGAATTTTTACATCACACCTCCTCAGAGATATTCCCACATCAAGCAGGTGAAATATTGATATATTTCTCTATTAGCCTGTAAGTTACTCCCTCATAAGCAGATGGCTTCTGTAATTAAAAATATCACAACACTCAGTGAATTGTGGTAAAGAAATACTCAGTAATGAGCAAGATTGACAGAAAATAGGAACGTAGGGGTAAAAATCATTTGGAAAGAGTAATAAGGTGCGCCATATGAGCGGGAAACTGTTATGATCCTGCTTTGTCTGACCGTGTCTTGCTAATGATTCTGCCTTGTTTGCCCATGTTTGGATTATGACTCTGCTTCGCCTGACTATTATTTTTTTTGTGATTCTGATTCCATGCCTTGTTTTGTTTTTGCTTTGTCTGTATGTTGTTATATTCCATTCCCGCAGTTAGATTGCCGTCCTTGTTTTGTTACACACCATGCATTGCATTTTGTCTCCCCCGTCTGGTCTCATGTCATGTGATTGCTCACTGCCCCAGTATTATGTGCCACACTTTCAGGTGATTTCATGGTTTCAGGGATTTCAAGTATTCCTTCTAATCTCGTTTTCTTTCTATAATTGCTAACAGTACTAACAGTTTGTTATTTTAGTTAAAGATACAAACCCTGACTAACATTGTTTATTGTACTAACTTACTAACGAGCACTAGGGATTGTATAACTGCACTTCACTAATTGACTAACGATCTCTGCATTCGCCCTGTTCTAGTCTCCACCCCTTGTCTTTACTCAATCTACTTTGCTGCGTTTCAGTGGATCCTCCGCACCTGTTTAGCTCTGCTCTGCCTTGTTATCTGTGCACATTAGAACTCCCTAAACGGAGCTGTTTGTTTATCAATAGGCTGTATTTGTGATCCCTGTCCGCGTTCTGGTTTTCGCCAATTTCATGTGGTTAGGTACTTCCTCATGTTTGTTCCCTCGTTAATTCGTCTGATCCAGCTCACCCGTTTCCTATTATAGCATGTGACTTCCCCTACGTGTATTTAAGCAGTCATTTCACACCTGCCTTTATCAGAACGTTTCCCTTGGCTACGATTGTTTATGCCTTGCACTCTTTGTGATTCTCTTCTGACTGGACAGTACCCGATAGTGATTTTGGCTTTGACTTGGATTTGTTTGCATCTGTGTATTGAACCTTTCTTACCCCACCACGAGATTTGTGTTTGCTGCCCTGTTTACAACTTGGACTACATCCCTGGGATTCCAATTTTTGGATTGTGGACTTTGTACTGTTGCTGCCTGCTCTGAGGGGGTTCAGCCCCTTTCTTAATAAAACACCAGGTTGTTTTATTTTTTTTTGAGTGCTTGGTTCTTCGCGTCTGGTTCCTAAGCGTAACCTCACAGAAACATCATATCCCGAGAGCCTCAGCCCACCCGTTTGACGATACAGGGGTCAGGTGGTAGTGACACAGGGAAAGGCAGTTTAGTGGGTGATTTTCTTCTGTTAGTGAACTCAGCCCCTTGTTGCGGGGGCATCCCTGCTGGCGAGACTAGCACCAACGCCCCAACAGACCTCAAGCCTTGAGTGTCCCGTCTGGAAAACAGCAGTAATTTATCTCTGTTAGCAGGGCAGTTTGTTGCCTGTCAAGCGAAAGGACAGGAGGGCGAAGGCCTGGGTGGAAGGGGGGAAGGAAAAAAAAAACGAGTATGAGGAAGAGCAGAAGTTGCATCTAGCTGCCAAAATCTTACCTTTATCACGGGTCAGTAATTCCCATTGATACATTTCATAAATTGCTTGAATCAAGTTTCATGTCTCGGATTTCAGTACCAAGTCAAAGACTAACTTTAAACAATGTCCGATGTATTTTCTATGTGGAAGGGTAGGGGTTGCATCTCAACAGAAAGACAGGAGGTAGCAGCAGTTTGTTGCACAGCAAAAGCTGAGAGCAGTAGAATTAAAGGGCTTTGTGTGCAGACTCCCTTCCTGATTTCTTTTGTTTTTTGCTTATGTGTCATATTTACATGTTTCAGATCATCCAACATATTTTAAATAAGATTTAGACTGTGAGAAAACACAGAATACAGCTTTTAAATCATTATTTCATATATTGAAGCTGAAAATTTATTCAAAATTTGAGTCAACCATGTGAAAAAAATAAGCACCCCCCCTAAACCTAACTGATTGTGTGACCCAGTGGCGTTACTTCGTCACGACAGGCCCCAGTGCAAGCGATTATGATGGGTCCTTGTGCATCCTATGAACCCCTTGCTTTGAAATATTTCTACAGTACTTTGAGTAATTTGTTCAGGGTCGCTTTCCTAAACACGCGATACTAGGAGGAGAGTGTTGGAGAGGAGCTACCTGTGAATTTTTCACTGTGGTGGTGAAATGACAACTGACTTTAACAAATAGCATTTTTTTTAATGGTGCATTCTTATTTGAAATAAAGGCTGGAGTAATAGTTACTTGATGAAGCACACAAGATGGAAGAAAGCAGCAATATTCAACAATAAAACAATGCATCTTGCAGTTCAGTTGCAAGATCTTGAAGCGGAATTTACTAGGTTGGATTCTATTTTACAATATAATTTTACAGAACAAGGGGCATTGCAGCATACATTAGTCAAGAAAGGAATTAATAACATTTTGAAGCAGCAGTCTGAATTTCAAATTCACAGGACCCAACAACAGTTCTATTTTCACGGTGCCAGACCGTCCCATCTTTTGGCTATGAGGATTAGGAACAGTGAAAACTTTCAGATATCCCACCTATTAAATCTGCCGATGGTAATATCAGTACGGACCCCAAACAGATAAATGTGATATTTCAAATGTTTTAATGTGATTTATATAAGTCAGAGGTGCCCTTGGACAAAAACCAGTGTGACCGATTTTTGAATCATTCACGTTTGCCCCAACTTTCAAGAACGAATTCAGCTGATTTAGATAAACCAATCACGCTTGATGAGGTGAGGGATGCGGCACAGGCCATGCAGAGAGGTAAATCGCCAGGTATTGATGGAATCCCTCCTGAATTTTATGTCAGCTTTTGGGAACAGCTGGGCCCATTTCTTTTGGTTATGATTATTTTTTCAATTGCAAAAGGTAGATTTTCTAGGGATGTTAACATATGGTCTGTTCTGGAGGCGATGGGCTTTGGTTATACTTTTATGGGGTTAGTCAAAACATTATATTCAAACCCCTCAGCACAGGTGCTAACTGGTCAAACTCTCTTAGCTCTCTTACCGGTTTCCAGGTCCTCGCGCCGGGGCTGCCCACTAAGTCCTGCACTATTTGTGCTCTCCTTGGAGCCATTAGCTCAATCGATCAGTCAGTCCAGTCTGATTTCACCCATCACTATCCGTGACACACAACACCAATTATCTTTACATGCGGACGACGTATAAGTATTTCCAGAAAATCCTGGTCGGTCAGTATTGCACCTCTTGTCCATCTGTGAGGAGTTTGGAAATATGTCAGGTTTTAAAATTAACTGGTCCATGGCCGCTTTCCTGCATTTGAATGATTCGGCCAAAACATCGGTCCTCCCTGTTGATATCCCCATTGTGCAACAGTCTAAGTATCTGGGAATTGAAATTTTTCCTTCTTTAAATCAGATTGTTAAATATAATTTTTCTCTTGTTCTGAACAGGGTCCTGAGGGACATGGACCAGTGGACTGGACTTCCTATCTCTATTCGGGCCCGTGTTTCTATTATAAAAATGAATGTCTTGCCTAGAATTAATTTTGTTAGCGCCATGGTCCCCCTTCCCCCTCCACCTGACTACTGGAGCAAACCCCAATCGGCAACTTCCAAATTTATCTGGAATCGAAAGCGACCGCATCTGAAAATTTCTACTCTACAGAGGAGGAGGGAGAATGGTGGCCTGGGCGTTCCTCCTATCTTGTACTGACATGGAGATTAGCTGAAACACACTGTTCCTACAAGTAGCACACCCTCTCTCCAATATTCAGTAACCAAGCACTTCTGATTGGTGGAAGACCTATCTTTGCCCCTCAGTGGGAGCAGAGGGGTGTCCACTACCTGAAAGATATTTATGACTCTGGCCTGCTCTCTTTTACTGATCATAAGGATGCATTCAATCTGCCAGGGTCCTATTTTTTCTGTTGAGGTCAGTTGAGGTCAGCGCTTAAAGCACATGGCGTTCCATGGCAATGTTCTTTACCTGTTCACCCACTCTGAGAACTATTTGCTAAGCAGGTTGAAACTATGGGTGTGGTAACCAAGCTATATAATTTTTTGCTGATAACAGACATTCCCACACTTCCAATAGAGAGGGTCTGGAGAAGAGATTGCCCCGATCTAACCCAAGATTTTGATTGGGATGAAGTGTGGTCCTGCATTTCTGAAGTGTCACACAACCCAGACCATCAGCAAATTTATTTCAATTTTCTACACAGAACATACCTCACCCCTGTCAAACTTCATCATATGAAAATTATTTATGATTCTCTTTGCAACCTGTGCTCGCACGCAACATTTTGAAATAAATGGCTTTTTAGGCGAAGTTCCCAAATGGCAGCAAATCGGGCATAGCGTTGCCATTCAAAGAAATAACTATTTTTTTCATCATTTACAAGGCTCAAAGTAGCTCCACACTTCATCAGTAGAATTCCGAGGGCCCTGACATTTAAAACGAGGCACTGAGAACGAGGCACTGAGAAAATGCACAGGTAGTTTATTTAAAAAAGACTATTTATGCAAACGGCACCTTGAGGCATTTTCCAGTCGCCTCCATTTTAAAAGTCACATAAGTCGATTGACAAGCACAAACAAATAGGAAGGATAGGGGAGCAGATTGCAATCTATTCGTTCATGCTCGTCAATCGACTTATTGTTACTTTCAAGATGGAGGCGAGTGGCAACTGATGGAGGTGCCTGGATCAGTCTGATCCCATGAGAAATCTGCAGATTCATTGCTTTTATTATTGGGGCATTGTTTACAATGACACTACAGTACAGAAAACTAACATATTGAGCAACATGATTCAGACAGTGACTTTTTTGGTTCTGTAATCCAGGAGTCTGAGTTTGAGGAATAAAATCACAATGAGATTGAAGTGCAGACTGTTAGCTTTAATTTGAGGTTTGATTTACTCAGTATTAAAGCATCCATTAGAAATGGCATCTTTTTGTGCATTGCCCCCCCTTTTCAAATTTAAACATCATGAATTTTATCAGATGCAGTTATCTTCCCTGGTGATGCTCTGCCAGGCCTCTACTGCAGCAGTCTCCAGTTCCTGCTTTTTTCAGGGAGTATTTTCCATTCAGTCCCCTCATTGCATCCATCAATTGGATTCAACGCTAGCGATTATCATGTCTATTGGAACCAAAATGGCACACAGTGTGTCACTGTCCAGTGGGTTATGGTGCTCACCGTACTTATATTAAGGCAGAGTTGCAACTGTCCGCAGTGGTTTTTCTCAGGCAGAGGAGAGTTGTTTTCCTAAGTCTTGGGGGTTTCCTTTGGTTTCCAAGAAATTTCTTATTTTCCTTTTCATTTGCTGCCAACAACTGTCCCTGATGTTTCCTGTGCCTGGGCGTATTGATTTAGCCAGCGTGCAACGGTTCTCCAAGCTCTGAGAGGTAGCCTTCAACTTCCTCCCTCACTCCCACCCTAATACTCCTCCAAAGCAACAGTCTGTAGCTGGATCAATACAGACCCCATGTAGGTGGGAAGTGAATTTTTACATCACACCTCCTCAGAGATATTCCCACATCAAGCAGGTGAAATATTGATATATTTCTCTATTAGCCTGTAAGTTACTCCCTCATAAGCAGATGGCTTCTGTAATTAAAAATATCACAACACTCAGTGAATTGTGGTAAAGAAATACTCAGTAATGAGCAAGATTGACAGAAAATAGGAACGTAGGGGTAAAAATCATTTGGAAAGAGTAATAAGGTGCGCCATATGAGCGGGAAACTGTTATGATCCTGCTTTGTCTGACCGTGTCTTGCTAATGATTCTGCCTTGTTTGCCCATGTTTGGATTATGACTCTGCTTCGCCTGACTATTATTTTTTTTGTGATTCTGATTCCATGCCTTGTTTTGTTTTTGCTTTGTCTGTATGTTGTTATATTCCATTCCCGCAGTTAGATTGCCGTCCTTGTTTTGTTACACACCATGCATTGCATTTTGTCTCCCCCGTCTGGTCTCATGTCATGTGATTGCTCACTGCCCCAGTATTATGTGCCACACTTTCAGGTGATTTCATGGTTTCAGGGATTTCAAGTATTCCTTCTAATCTCGTTTTCTTTCTATAATTGCTAACAGTACTAACAGTTTGTTATTTTAGTTAAAGATACAAACCCTGACTAACATTGTTTATTGTACTAACTTACTAACGAGCACTAGGGATTGTATAACTGCACTTCACTAATTGACTAACGATCTCTGCATTCGCCCTGTTCTAGTCTCCACCCCTTGTCTTTACTCAATCTACTTTGCTGCGTTTCAGTGGATCCTCCGCACCTGTTTAGCTCTGCTCTGCCTTGTTATCTGTGCACATTAGAACTCCCTAAACGGAGCTGTTTGTTTATCAATAGGCTGTATTTGTGATCCCTGTCCGCGTTCTGGTTTTCGCCAATTTCATGTGGTTAGGTACTTCCTCATGTTTGTTCCCTCGTTAATTCGTCTGATCCAGCTCACCCGTTTCCTATTATAGCATGTGACTTCCCCTACGTGTATTTAAGCAGTCATTTCACACCTGCCTTTATCAGAACGTTTCCCTTGGCTACGATTGTTTATGCCTTGCACTCTTTGTGATTCTCTTCTGACTGGACAGTACCCGATAGTGATTTTGGCTTTGACTTGGATTTGTTTGCATCTGTGTATTGAACCTTTCTTACCCCACCACGAGATTTGTGTTTGCTGCCCTGTTTACAACTTGGACTACATCCCTGGGATTCCAATTTTTGGATTGTGGACTTTGTACTGTTGCTGCCTGCTCTGAGGGGGTTCAGCCCCTTTCTTAATAAAACACCAGGTTGTTTTATTTTTTTTTGAGTGCTTGGTTCTTCGCGTCTGGTTCCTAAGCGTAACCTCACAGAAACATCATATCCCGAGAGCCTCAGCCCACCCGTTTGACGATACAGGGGTCAGGTGGTAGTGACACAGGGAAAGGCAGTTTAGTGGGTGATTTTCTTCTGTTAGTGAACTCAGCCCCTTGTTGCGGGGGCATCCCTGCTGGCGAGACTAGCACCAACGCCCCAACAGACCTCAAGCCTTGAGTGTCCCGTCTGGAAAACAGCAGTAATTTATCTCTGTTAGCAGGGCAGTTTGTTGCCTGTCAAGCGAAAGGACAGGAGGGCGAAGGCCTGGGTGGAAGGGGGGAAGGAAAAAAAAAACGAGTATGAGGAAGAGCAGAAGTTGCATCTAGCTGCCAAAATCTTACCTTTATCACGGGTCAGTAATTCCCATTGATACATTTCATAAATTGCTTGAATCAAGTTTCATGTCTCGGATTTCAGTACCAAGTCAAAGACTAACTTTAAACAATGTCCGATGTATTTTCTATGTGGAAGGGTAGGGGTTGCATCTCAACAGAAAGACAGGAGGTAGCAGCAGTTTGTTGCACAGCAAAAGCTGAGAGCAGTAGAATTAAAGGGCTTTGTGTGCAGACTCCCTTCCTGATTTCTTTTGTTTTTTGCTTATGTGTCATATTTACATGTTTCAGATCATCCAACATATTTTAAATAAGATTTAGACTGTGAGAAAACACAGAATACAGCTTTTAAATCATTATTTCATATATTGAAGCTGAAAATTTATTCAAAATTTGAGTCAACCATGTGAAAAAAATAAGCACCCCCCCTAAACCTAACTGATTGTGTGACCCAGTGGCATTACTTCGTCACGACAGGCCCCAGTGCAAGCGATTATGATGGGTCCTTGTGCATCCTATGAACCCCTTGCTTTGAAATATTTCTACAGTACTTTGAGTAATTTGTTCAGGGTCGCTTTCCTAAACACGCGATACTAGGAGGAGAGTGTTGGAGAGGAGCTACCTGTGAATTTTTCACTGTGGTGGTGAAATGACAACTGACTTTAACAAATAGCATTTTTTTTAATGGTGCATTCTTATTTGAAATAAAGGCTGGAGTAATAGTTACTTGATGAAGCACACAAGATGGAAGAAAGCAGCAATATTCAACAATAAAACAATGCATCTTGCAGTTCAGTTGCAAGATCTTGAAGCGGAATTTACTAGGTTGGATTCTATTTTACAATATAATTTTACAGAACAAGGGGCATTGCAGCATACATTAGTCAAGAAAGGAATTAATAACATTTTGAAGCAGCAGTCTGAATTTCAAATTCACAGGACCCAACAACAGTTCTATTTTCACGGTGCCAGACCGTCCCATCTTTTGGCTATGAGGATTAGGAACAGTGAAAACTTTCAGATATCCCACCTATTAAATCTGCCGATGGTAATATCAGTACGGACCCCAAACAGATAAATGTGATATTTCAAATGTTTTAATGTGATTTATATAAGTCAGAGGTGCCCTTGGACAAAAACCAGTGTGACCGATTTTTGAATCATTCACGTTTGCCCCAACTTTCAAGAACGAATTCAGCTGATTTAGATAAACCAATCACGCTTGATGAGGTGAGGGATGCGGCACAGGCCATGCAGAGAGGTAAATCGCCAGGTATTGATGGAATCCCTCCTGAATTTTATGTCAGCTTTTGGGAACAGCTGGGCCCATTTCTTTTGGTTATGATTATTTTTTCAATTGCAAAAGGTAGATTTTCTAGGGATGTTAACATATGGTCTGTTCTGGAGGCGATGGGCTTTGGTTATACTTTTATGGGGTTAGTCAAAACATTATATTCAAACCCCTCAGCACAGGTGCTAACTGGTCAAACTCTCTTAGCTCTCTTACCGGTTTCCAGGTCCTCGCGCCGGGGCTGCCCACTAAGTCCTGCACTATTTGTGCTCTCCTTGGAGCCATTAGCTCAATCGATCAGTCAGTCCAGTCTGATTTCACCCATCACTATCCGTGACACACAACACCAATTATCTTTACATGCGGACGACGTATAAGTATTTCCAGAAAATCCTGGTCGGTCAGTATTGCACCTCTTGTCCATCTGTGAGGAGTTTGGAAATATGTCAGGTTTTAAAATTAACTGGTCCATGGCCGCTTTCCTGCATTTGAATGATTCGGCCAAAACATCGGTCCTCCCTGTTGATATCCCCATTGTGCAACAGTCTAAGTATCTGGGAATTGAAATATTTCCTTCTTTAAATCAGATTGTTAAATATAATTTTTCTCTTGTTCTGAACAGGGTCCTGAGGGACATGGACCAGTGGACTGGACTTCCTATCTCTATTCGGGCCCGTGTTTCTATTATAAAAATGAATGTCTTGCCTAGAATTAATTTTGTTAGCGCCATGGTCCCCCTTCCCCCTCCACCTGACTACTGGAGCAAACCCCAATCGGCAACTTCCAAATTTATCTGGAATCGAAAGCGACCGCATCTGAAAATTTCTACTCTACAGAGGAGGAGGGAGAATGGTGGCCTGGGCGTTCCTCCTATCTTGTACTGACATGGAGATTAGCTGAAACACACTGTTCCTACAAGTAGCACACCCTCTCTCCAATATTCAGTAACCAAGCACTTCTGATTGGTGGAAGACCTATCTTTGCCCCTCAGTGGGAGCAGAGGGGTGTCCACTACCTGAAAGATATTTATGACTCTGGCCTGCTCTCTTTTACTGATCATAAGGATGCATTCAATCTGCCAGGGTCCTATTTTTTCTGTTGAGGTCAGTTGAGGTCAGCGCTTAAAGCACATGGCGTTCCATGGCAATGTTCTTTACCTGTTCACCCACTCTGAGAACTATTTGCTAAGCAGGTTGAAACTATGGGTGTGGTAACCAAACTATATAATTTTTTGCTGATAACAGACATTCCCACACTTCCAATAGAGAGGGTCTGGAGAAGAGATTGCCCCGATCTAACCCAAGATTTTGATTGGGATGAAGTGTGGTCCTGCATTTCTGAAGTGTCACACAACCCAGACCATCAGCAAATTTATTTCAATTTTCTACACAGAACATACCTCACCCCTGTCAAACTTCATCATATGAAAATTATTTATGATTCTCTTTGCAACCTGTGCTCTTTAAAAGCTCGGGGCACATTTATTCACATTTTGGGAATGCCCTCCTGTTGGACAACTGTGGAGCAATGTAGCATCCAAATTATCTGATTAGATACAAGAAGCAGTACCTGTTAATATGTGTGTATTGGTTTTGAATGATCTGTCAACTCTTAATATTTCCAAGCTCAAAAAACTTGTAATTTTTGCCGGACTGACAGAAGCCAAGAAAATGATTGTTACTCGCTGGAAGCCACCTCATTCTCTTACTATAAAATCTTGGACTCTTTCTTTTCTGGATGTCATATATATGGAACTTTCAACGGCCCAAATTAATGGTGCTAATGAGAGCACTCTTAATGTCTGGGGTAGAACTGCTGATTCCCAGAAAGATATGTTGTGAGAATGATTTTTTACCTCCAGCTTTCTCATTCCTATGTCCTTGAATGTCAAGGTCCCTCTGTTTTGTTTTGTATGTTTTTGTTTTCCATGTTTTTGTGTGTCCTATGTGTACGTATGTCTCTGTCTGTCTGTGTGTGTATTTGCATTTTATGCATGCATCTGTGTTCTGTTATGTGACCTACCTGAAGTGTTTATTACATGTCTCTTCACAGCACTGCTTTGTCAGATCGTTCTTTCATGCTTACTTGTGCCGCGTTCATTTCGCCCTGTAGCCATTTTGATTATCATTCTGACTGGACTGTCCTTGACTATCGATTTTTGAATTCTCCCTGTACTTTGCCGCCTTCTTGTGTTTTGAACCTTTTTTGTCTGACCGTGATTTTTGTGATTGGTGCCCTGTTTACGATTCTGGATTTCGCCCATTGGATTCTGTTCGTGGATTGTGCACTCTGTTCTGTTGCCTGCTCTGTTGGGGGGTTTCACCCTTCAGAAATAATGCCTCCATTTTGCATTTTACTGGTTCTCGCCTGTGGTCCATTTCGTAAATCCTCACAGGCCCGCTGTATTCCTACTGTGAAAATTTAGACTGTGTGCTATAATGCTGAATCTCTAAGAGTCTTTGCATGCTTCTTTTTCACTTTATGTCAAATTTCAATAAAATTTTGATCGCAAAAAAAAAACCAATAAAACAATACCAGCACGTCCCATAAATAACCCAGCTAAACGTTGTGTATATACGTTCATATGTAAATAAAATTGTTACTTTCAAGTGTGTTTCAAATAAGCATGTAACTTTGTAATAAAATGCTGAGTTGTAGATGGAGACAAAAACCATGATAGAAATGAGTTTGACTTCATAAGGGTGTATATACAGTATAAGGAATGGCTCACTCATAAGTGGTTAGTGGGCATTTGTGTACAATGTAAATATTGTTTGATATTTAAAGCACACAGTTTGAGTATTGAAAGGGCCTGGTCTCGACATGATAGTATTATGAAAGGCCCAGTTCATTTATGGGGCCCTGTTCTCTCTGGGCCTCAGTGCATTTGTATCGGCTGAACTGTCTATACCAGTGGTGTCGCCCTTGGTGGAAACAGAGTGTTTGTGATAACTAATGAGTCTTCAGTATTGCTGAGGAGGAATTTTGGCCCACTTACCTATGCAGAATTTTTTTTTTTTAATTCAGCCTGTAAGATTTCAGGTTTTTCTTTAGCGTGTTCCCCCAATCTTTCATCTCCCCGAACAAATGGTGAGCTGTGAGAGCCAATTGCTTTCGGCCAATGCCGTGATTGCCACTATACTCTATAGTATCTATGCAAATCAACTGGGTATCGGCAAACGGCCGCCATTGATCTTATTAAGATAGGATGAGGTGTTTTGACATTCTGTAGCCAGAACCGGCTCCTCTGGATGGCCTGGTGGGGGGCGGCCTCCTGGCCGGGTGTGATTTGTCACTCCTTCACACTACTTAAACTGCCTATTTTCCTTCATTGGGTGTGTGATGTTGACCTCTCCCGTGAGCACAACTGTTTTCCATCGCAAATGAACCTTCAATAAAGTGCTTCACGTGTCTCATCATTACCATTGGCTCCATATACAAGTTACTTCTATGCGGAATTAACCGTAAATTAAACAGCCTGCTTTGGAATCGCAAAATCAGTGATAAAAGAAGAAACTAAACAACAGAGATTTTCTTCAAGCCGCATTTGAGGTTTTTCAAACATGAAGTGCCTGTTTGAAATCCGGCCACAGCATCTCATTCACATTCAAGTCAGGACTTAGAATGAAGGTTTTGCAGTGGTCCAGTCTGTTTCCTCTGAGCGATTTACGGTAGGACTTGCCTACAGTGCCGTGAAAAAGTATTTGTCCCCTTCCCAACTACTTATTTTTTGTAAATTTGTCACCCTTCAATGCTTCAGATCATCTAACAAAATGTAATATTAGACAAAGACAACCCAAGTAAAAATACAAAATTCAGTTTTTAAATAAATATTTCTTTTTTTTTGAGGGGAAAAAGCTCTTTAAACCTACCTGGCCCTATGTGAAAAAGTAACTGCCCCCTAAATCCTAATAGCTGGTTGTGCCGCCCTCGGTGACAACAACTTCAATCAAACCTTTGCGATAACTGGCAATTAGTCTTTCACATCACTGGAAGAATTTTTGCCCACTCTTCTTCAGCCACATTGGAGCATTTTTGAGCATGCACGGCCTGCTTAAGGTCATGCCTAGGCCAGTCCAAAATCTTCATTTTGTATTTTGAGAGCCATTCAAAGGTGGACTTACTGGTGTGTGGTAGATCTTTTTCAAATAGGGCCAGGTAGGTTTCCATAGCCTTTTCCCCTGAATAAATGAAATCATCATTTAACAACTGCATTTTGTTTTTACTCAGATTATCTTTGTTTTATATTAAATTTTGTTTGATGATCTGAAACATTTAAGTGTGGCAAATATAGAAAAAAGTAAGAAATTAGGAAGGGGCAAATTCTGTTTCACAGCACTGTATATCCTTTGAATTATTGTCCTGCTGCATGACAACAATGTGCTCGGGCCGTAGGTCACAAATGATGGCAAAACATTCTCCATCAGGATTTTATGGTTGAGAGTAGAACTCATGGTTCAATCAATTATGGCAATACGCCCAGAGCCTGCAGCTGCGAAGCTGCCCCAGACAAGACCACCACTGCTGATATAATTTTCGGTCACACTTTAAATGAAGTATTGCTCATAAAGGCTTTATACAGCATATATGAAGCATTCATAAATGAGGTATAATGCCTTCATAAATCATACATAAGCAAATGTCATGCTTCGTAAAGGGTGACATAACACATTCTTATTCAACATGTTATACCAGATGCGTTATAACCGGCAATGTCGCTTAGCTAGGAGCTAAATGCTATAAAGGGTGACATAAAACTTGCTTATGTATGAATCCAAGCCTTTTCATGAAGGCTTTATAAATCATACATCATGCATTCATTAATGTGACATAATACATTTATAAACTATGCATAAGTAAATGTCTAACTTCATCAAACGTGACAAAAGACAGTATATTGTGCCGAGTGTGACATGGCCAACAATATCACCAGGCTTATGGCAAAACCTTGTAAATGATGACATCAGATGCTTATGTATGCTGAAAGGCTGTAATATAACTCATGTTACTTGATATTTAAAAAAAAAACCCAAATTAACCAAAGGGAAGTAAGTCATCTTGTCTCCTAACAGCTGCAGAAAGACACAGCAAAACAATGTATCGGTTACCTTAACTTACTTGCTCATCCATCATCTCATTCTAAAATCATCAGCATTAATATGGAATTGGTCTCGCATTCGCAGCCATAACATACTTCTTCTAGGACGGCTTTCCACTGGATGGTTAAATACAGCAGCAAGGATTTGATTCCATTCCAGCCAGCAAAGCAGTGAGCTTGGACACTTGCGGTGGGTGATTAGGCCCAGGTCAGTCTTTGATGGGTCTGAGGTCAGGGCTTTCTTTGGGATTTTCTGCATTGATCTCAAGAGAACATGTATGGAACTCGCTCTGTGCATCTGGGTATAGTCATGCTGCCATAGGAAGCCACCTTTGTCAAACTTTCATAAGCAAAGAGTCATCTTGAATGTCATTTTGAGCACTGACATCATGATTGTCTTTCAGTGGGATTAAGAGGCCACACCCAATCCATAAAAAACAGCCACACACCAAGGAATGTCCTCCTAACACTAAATGATATGCTCCATAAGTGCACCACATAGGCTGAGAGTACTATATATGGAAATACTCTTCAATTGTTCCCATTAGCTCTCAAGATTGTAAGATCATGAGAACTTTGAGTCCTTCTGAGCTCGGTAATCACCTGAGCCATAGGATGAAGTTAAAGACTCTGCATTAATTATCTCGCTCACTTTTCATTAGTTTCCAACACAAATACAAGAGTTATTGTTCAACTTACGCGGCAATTTGCTTCATCACACATTTGCTCGATCTACATTAACCCTGAAGTGACTTTTTCAAGTGTTATTGCTCCAATTCTCTGCTACTGTTTATAGATCATTCCTAGATGCATTGTGCAATATTCTGATGTACTCCTTTTAAAGTGACACCATTTTCAGTATTCCTAAAGCTAAACTATTGCTTTATGATCCATACATAGATGTTTAATGAAGTGACACGCTGTAGAGCATCTCAAAATCATTACCATTCACAATTCTGAGGTACTGCTGCATGAATCATTCCTAGATGCATTATGTAATATTCTGATGTACTTCTTTTAAAGTGATGCAATTTCTTGTATTCCTAAAGATAGAATATTGCCTTATGGTCCATACATAGATGCTTCAAGTGGTGGTATGCTATAGAGCCTCTCAAAATCATTACCATTTACAATTCTGAGGTACTGCTTAATCAATCATTCTTGAATGCTTTATATAACATTCCTACGAACTTCTTTTAAAGTAACAGAATTTTTTCGTATTCTAAAACTAAGGCTGTGGTTACAAGATGCCTTGGGCAGCAATCCACAGCATGTTGTTTAAAGCGCCTTAGATGTGATTTTCAGTTTTTAAATACAATAACTTCGTAGGGACATAAAGTCAAATGCTTCAACAATTTACTTTTATTTCCATTTACAACAAAATGCATGACTCGTATTTCTTCAAATGGTTGAAGACAAAACAGACAAAAGTTTTCTGTTAAACAATTGTAGAACTCAATTGCTCTTCTTTGCATCATAATGAAATAATGAAGTTATGATCAAGTTTTTGTAATCATGCAGCACTTAAAAAAAACTTTTTATGCCAATATTCCACATAAAATGAAGGAACCACAAAAAAAATCCAAGAACTTGGATCAAACTTCTTTTGTGAAACGCATGTTATCTATTTATAGACTATAGGAAGAAGTTCATCCTTCTTTTTCATTTCTTTGATGCAAGATGCAATCTATCCAGTTATTGCACCCTTGCATCTCTCAATACAATCTGACAACTTTTCTGTCCCCTCCTTCCATGCTGGAACGGCGGAGAAGACCTGAGGTGCAGCCATCTTCAGCTCCACAATGGGTGCAGTCCGGGCTATGGTGTTCCGGTCCACGCCAACTTTTTTGAAGGCCCTGTGCATAGTGCCGCCTTTCTGAAAAATCCTCAGGACTCTCTGGTAGCGTCCAAAAACTCCATCAATGCTTGTGACTAAAAAGTATGGGGGGGTGGGCGGTGAAGGTTACAAGATATCAACAGTTACAAGATATCGAGCACTTTGAAGAATCCACAGTGCCGTAAGAAAGTATTTACCACCTGCCTAACTTCCAGTATTGTCACATGCGTATATACTCTAGTCAGCCGCAATATTAAAACCATTTGTCTAATTTTGTTTAGGTCCCCCATGCGTTGCCAAAACAGTTTTTTCACACTGTGGTCCACTTGAACGTCCAAATCAAGATTTTACCAGCAGAACGTTGCCCAGAGTATCATATTCCCTCCACCAGCTGTCTTTTTCCCACAGGATACTATTTATTTAATTTTTTTTACAGCTTGGCTTTTTTCCTCATTTCCATAATGCTATCATTTACAGTCTAAAAAAATTACGTGAAATGTATAAAAGGTACCTTTACTAACTTTTTGCCAGTAAAAATGCTTTGCTTACGCATTTATGAGTATCACTTTTGTATTTCAATAGTTAATTCACCTCTCTTGAAAAGCGGGCTATCAGAGGAATGCTTTTTCTTTCCCCTGGTTCTTTCCTTCATCATCATCATCTTCCTCTTCTTCTTCTTTCTGGATTGTTTTTCTGAGGAGCCACTAGAAGTGACAGAATCACTGTCCAGATAGTCCGTCGTGGAGGAGTCCAAAGTCAGCTGGTTTGCCAGATGTGCTTAGAAGATAGTGATAAGGACATAATCACCTTACGCAAAGATTTAAAATGTTTATGCAAGACCACACGACTTAATCCAAACATTTTCGCAGGTGCTGGGCTTCATACAGCTTTTTGAATCTATTCACACAGCTACTTCCAGATAGTCATATTTTTTTTCTTTCTATCTGGTAATGACTGTACAGACTGGTGTCAGGTGATTACGTCTGTAATCTAATCTCACAAACATGTTGAAATTGTAGAAAGTGCGCCCACACTCCACAGAAATGTGTATTGAAATTGGAAAGGCCCACTGTGCCAAAATAGCTTGATGACATTCAATCATAAAATAAAATGAGATTTCCCCCCAAATACAATGTTCGTAAACTATGTCAGATCGAATTCGACTAAAACTGAAATCTAGTTAAATTAAGTTTTTGCACTTAAGCCAACTGTATTCTTGGTGTTTTGGACAGACATACACGCTAATTATGAATGGAAAATGTGAATATAACATTTTAAGCAAAACTTATGAATGGAAGAAAGACATGTCTGGTGCTATATAAGCTCTAAATCACACCAGCGCTAATTCCTGGTAAGTAATGTACTGTAAGAGCAAGTGTCTCCGGTTATTCACTTTATATACTGTATACACTTTATATACCTGTATTGGGGCGTTGATCCAGCTGCTGCTGCAAAAAGTCTTTGTCTGCCTGCAGGCTCTTGACACGCTGCTCCAGCATTGAATTTTTAAGTTGTTCCATCTGCAGTTGATTTTTCAGTTTATTTATTTCCATACAAGCTGTGGGTGCTGTAATGCACAATTGCTCACATAAATATACATGAATAACCCCTCAATTGTATACGTAAAGAAATGCGAAGTGCACAATCTTCAGTTTCGCGACAAAAGTTGCTTCAATAAAGTCGGCTCATTAGCTCCTTACATGAAGTCGCTTTCCTTGGAGAGTGACGAGGTGTCGTCGAAATTGACGGAGACATCACGTTAACCTCCCCTGACAGCGTGCAGCTTTCCCCAGCTCCAAGAATGCTTGCCGCAGGAGGCTGCACATTGCTAGAGCTAACGTCATCGGCAGTTGACCTGGATGTAGCCATAGCTTCCCTTGCTGGCTTAGCTTTACGCCTTTTAGAGGCCGCCCGTTTATCCATTTTGTCAACAAAGCTGAATTAGCGGCAATAAAATAGAAAAATTTAAGTGACGTCTCTGTTACCTCAAGCAAGCAAGCTCTGTAACACTTCGTCGACATTCAATAAAGCTAGCTAGAAATTAATAATAATAATAATAATAATAATAATAATAATAAAATAACCTTAGCTAGCTTAACGTTTATTAACATTAACCTGCCCATACAGTACCATTAGCTAGCTAAGAGATGCATACCAAGTGAATACAGCTAACTGTTAGCAATCCCAGCTTAAAGACCTACACAAAACATATACTTCGCTAGTGGTCCGCATATATTGTAGTTAGCATTAAATATTATTTTCAAAAGGTGGACAGCAAGCTAAGTTACCAATCAAATTACCGTGGCAGAATAGTTACCTCAACATGAAATGACAAAGTGCGAAACGGCGCACTTCAAGTCATGAGAGCGGTCAAGTTTTTTTACATCCTCCAGAGACAGCAAAGGTCAAAGGTCTTTTGTCTGACTGCAAATTCCGATTCTCGGAATCGCTTCAAAGTTGCTGTTTGGCTAAATAAATATGTTTTCTCAATCAAGCAGTTTTTCTAGACAACATTTGAATCGATGTATATATTTTTAACGGAGACTATTAGTAGTTTCTTTTCAACGTTAAAAGCTGTTGGCATCATCCAGGACAACATTTCCCAGGACCCCCTGTTATATTAAGCGCGATTCTGCCTTTTTCAACCTCGGAGATGTTGGTCATGAATGTTGCTAGATGATCTGATGACCGACTGCATTTCAGTGACATAATGACTAGGCTTTGTTCGAAAGTTCTGAAATTGATTAATTTAACCAACACTTCAAAAGCCTCCGTAAAAATCGTGCAATGGATGCAGAGGAAAGGAATTTTGAGAAGGCAGATGAGATGTGGTCAATGTCTTCGTCGAATGCATCTGAGGAGGGTATCAACACAAGACGGACTGATGTGGTAAGAATTAATCGTTTAATTTATGTTGCTGATTATGTCGCTAGGTTCATGCAGTGAGATTCTTTTTACTACAACACACAATTAATGGCATCATTCATGAGCCACTTGAAATCTGACTCTTTCATTTAAGTTTTAATTTAAGTAGATTCAACATTGGGACTTTGTCACATGTATACTTTGTATCTGCTGATGAAGCTACGGGACGCCATGCAATTATGGCCATTTCATTATATCAAGTGGAAAATATCTAGATCATTTTTTTTTTCCATTCAACAGGACATTTCTGGGGTTCATTGGTGTTATGGGCATTGGTGTCATGCAATAAGTAGCTATAGGCTTTGAATTACAAGGTTAGTAATGCTTCAGTACCAATTATATTAATTGGTCAGCATAACTTACATGCATGCATTTGTCTGTTTATTCAGAGGTTAGAATAACTTCTACTTCAGGGAATATTTTTACAAGTGATCAGTATGAATTAAAATCTGCATGTAATTTTATGTGACATTACTTATTAATTGCTCAAACTGACATTACTATGGGAAAATTAAATGTTTATGTAGTTTGATGTTCTTTTTGCCTCTGATTGATGTGTGCCTTGCTCTGTAAAGGATGTGCCGCCGTGGACACAGACCAAAGTCAACATCTGTCCGCAGTGGCTCCATTTTCTATTGATCCCAAAAGTCACTGAAGCAATGGCTGCACTTTATATACAGGTGAGTTTTTGTGCCTGGGTTAGTTAAACACATCACCAGGTTCTGAATAATTTTACAATTCATTGACATGAATTTATCTCTTTGCATTGAATTTTAATTTCAAAGGTTCTCACAAGGGTTACGCCTGAGACAGCTGGACTTCGTCCAGGATGGAGTGGCTAGAAGTTCAACGACCCTCTCAAAAATGGCCAAAGCCATGAGAAAGGTAATGCTTCCTTGAGTAATTTAATGCCCTCAGATGATATTTACCACTCAGTATTATGGCATCAGACAATAAAACCATTTTTAGTGTGTATTCTCCTAATTCTGCTTTTGTCAGCCCTCTTATACAGCTTATTTCAGATCAGGATAGTTGTGCTTTTTTAATTTCAGGTGTGCATAAAGGCAGTCCACCGTCTAAAAAGGCATGGAATGGCAATAGGAACTGCACAGAAATTTGTTGTCCTTGATGAGAGCAAATTTGCTCACAAGAGAAAGGTATGTTTAACGTGGTAACTGTGCTTGTTTAGTAATCATCCTAAGAAATACACTACCCATTAAAAAAAAATGTGGCGCAGTATGATATTTTGTTTGGCCACCTTTAACTTTGATCACGGCATCCGTTTGTTGTGGTATTGTGTCAACAAGCTTGTCATATGGAATATGCCTGTGCCATCAGGGATTAAAAAGTCCCTGGTCATTCAGTATTTTCAGATGATGAGCTTAATTCTTCAGCTCTGCCAAGAAGGTTAGGTTTTCACCCCTGCCCGTCTGTCCCTCTGTCTCTCTATTAGTAGGACAACTAAAAAAGTTATTAACGGTTTGGCGTGAAATTTGGTAGGATGATTGGCTGTTAGTCCTTTTTTTCCTTTATCTGTTGGCACTGACTTCAATTATACCCCATATTTTTAAAAAATCTTTGTAGCAGAGATGAGCTAAAAGTTAGACCTCTGCTTTGCTTTTGCTACTTAAATCCATTTGGCACATTCTTGAGTACTTCTGAGCGGGGTGTAGTACTGTATGAATCACTGTAAAACTAAAACACTGTATTTACATTGGTGCACTGACCAATTTTTTTGCAAGCAGAAAATATTTACATTTGTTTCATGACTACTATCCTATATGCGTAAGACAGAGCCAATTTATTGCTACATGGACATTTATTTATTTTATTATTATTATTTTTTAAATGTAGTATAACAGGGGAAGATTTCGCGAAACCTGGAGAAGAAGACGCAGCTGGGTTTTCGGAATGATGGAAGTTGGCCACAACAGCAGGAAACCAATTCTAAGAATTGTAAAGAATCGTTCTAGACGTCGACTTCTGCCTATTATACAGTGTTATGTCCAGCGAGGGACGGCCATTTTGAGCGATGAGTGGCGGGCTTATCGGGGTGCCCTAGAGCAAAGTGGCTACAGCCACTATACTGTCTGTCATAACAGGGAGTTTGTGAATTCTGTTAATGGGACACACACTCAACATATTGAGAGGGCCTGGGGCACTTATAAAGCTGAAATATGGCGCCACAGGGGGAACCGCAGTCAGAAGCTTCTGAAACAGCACCTGCGTTGCATTGAATGGCATCATTGGTTGGCCAAAAAGCATCGTGAGGGTGTTATTGGGCGACTGCTACATGACATAAAGAAATGTACTGATAAAGTAAGACCACATTGAGGATTTGTATTCCAGTATTATGCAGAACATAACTGTACTTGTTCCCAGTAAAGCTGCCTTTTAAAAATAATTGTATTATTGTCTCTCAAATAAAAAATGAAGATGGGATGTATTAAATAAAGCTGAATAGTGTAATCATTTGACTTAATTTATTAAGAACATATGCGTTTTATCTAATAAACTTTAAAATACAAACATCTGTGCACCTTACCACAGGAATGCAGAGAAGGGCTTCAGTGAATAAATTTGTAAATAATCTAAAAATTATTTCTGAAAGTGTCTCAGCATAATGGAATAAGGATTCACATCAAAGGATGTGCAGTATGGTAATGCATGAATGAAAGTAAAATCATAATTCTGAATGAAATTGTTTCATGGTTCAAACAGTACGCAGCATACCACCACATGAACCACCTATGTATGCATCATCAGCAAATGCATTGGCTTTAAAGGGCTCAGAAGATGTACATTATAATACTGCATAAAGACTAATACTTCTTCAAGCAATACTGAAATAATTTTTTTTTAAATTTTACATTTGAAGGTATACAACATAGTGTGGTGTAGTATACAATATACCACCACTTGAAGCATCTATGTATGGACCATAAGGCAATATTCTATCTTTAGGAATACAAGAAATTGCATCACTTTAAAAGAAGTACATCAGAATATTACACAATGCATCTAGGAATGATTCATGCAGCAGTACCTCAGAATTGTGAATGGTAATGATTTTGAGATGCTCTACAGCGTGTCACTTCATTAAACATCTATGTATGGATCATAAAGCAATAGTTTAGCTTTAGGAATACTGAAAATGGTGTAACTTTAAAAGAAGTACATCAGAATATTGCACAATGCATCTAGGAATGATCTATAAACAGTAGCAGAGAATTGGAGCAATAACACTTGAAAAAGTCACTTCAGGGTTAATGTAGATCGAGCAAATGTGTGATGAAGCAAATTGCAGCGTAAGTTGAACAATAACTCTTGTATTTGTGTTGGAAACTAATGAAAAGTGAGCGAGATAATTAATGCAGAGTCTTTAACTTCATCCTATGGCTCAGGTGATTACCGAGCTCAGAAGGACTCAAAGTTCTCATGATCTTACAATCTTGAGAGCTAATGGGAACAATTGAAGAGTATTTCCATATATAGTACTCTCAGCCTATGTGGTGCACTTATGGAGCATATCATTTAGTGTTAGGAGGACATTCCTTGGTGTGTGGCTGTTTTTTATGGATTGGGTGTGGCCTCTTAATCCCACTGAAAGACAATCATGATGTCAGTGCTCAAAATGACATTCAAGATGACTCTTTGCTTATGAAAGTTTGACAAAGGTGGCTTCCTATGGCAGCATGACTATACCCAGATGCACAGAGCGAGTTCCATACATGTTCTCTTGAGATCAATGCAGAAAATCCCAAAGAAAGCCCTGACCTCAGACCCATCAAAGACTGACCTGGGCCTAATCACCCACCGCAAGTGTCCAAGCTCACTGCTTTGCTGGCTGGAATGGAATCAAATCCTTGCTGCTGTATTTAACCATCCAGTGGAAAGCCGTCCTAGAAGAAGTATGTTATGGCTGCGAATGCGAGACCAATTCCATATTAATGCTGATGATTTTAGAATGAGATGATGGATGAGCAAGTAAGTTAAGGTAACCGATACATTGTTTTGCTGTGTCTTTCTGCAGCTGTTAGGAGACAAGATGACTTACTTCCCTTTGGTTAATTTGGGTTTTTTTTTTAAATATCAAGTAACATGAGTTATATTACAGCCTTTCAGCATACATAAGCATCTGATGTCATCATTTACAAGGTTTTGCCATAAGCCTGGTGATATTGTTGGCCATGTCACACTCGGCACAATATACTGTCTTTTGTCACGTTTGATGAAGTTAGACATTTACTTATGCATAGTTTATAAATGTATTATGTCACATTAATGAACGCATGATGTATGATTTATAAAGCCTTCATGAAAAGGCTTGGATTCATACATAAGCAAGTTTTATGTCACCCTTTATAGCATTTAGCTCCTAGCTAAGCGACATGCCGGTTACAACGCATCTGGTATAACATGTTGAATAAGAATGTGTTATGTCACCCTTTACGAAGCATGACATTTGCTTATGTATGATTTATGAAGGCATTATACCTCATTTATGAATGCTGTATAAAGCCTTTATGAGCAATACTTCATTTAAAGTGTGACCTAATTGGGTCATAGTGAAATGTTGCGTTGGCTTTATGCCACATGTAGCGGGACCCATGTCTTCTAAAAAGTTCCCTTTTTGACTCATCAGTCCACAGAATATCGACCCAAAAGTCTTGAGGACCTTCAAGATGCTTTATGACTAATGAGAGATGAGCCTCTGTTAGGGCTGGTCGATTTAGCCTCAAATCCATTTCACGATTAATTGAACCCATTACTTTGATGTAGACTAATGAACTATTAAAGCAGGGATACATTTTCTTACGAAAGAATGCGGAAATTATCTTTGGGATTTAAATATAAATAAAAATAACTGAAGGTAACAGACAGACAATTTACATTCATTTATTGAATACATCAAATATTAGCTTCAAAGCACTTGAAAACATCTTTTGAAAAAGGTAACATTATAGTTGTAAAGTAAACAGCAGGTCTCCTAACAAAAGTAAATAATAACTTGAATCTCTTGTAATCAAATGTTATTTTCAATTACGCAACAATTATGCATCTCCTGAAAAAGGTCATATTTCAGTTTTGAATTAAAAATCATGTTTTCTAAAACAGTTAAATATAACTTGCATCTTTGGCAAACAAAATAAATTTTTTACATTGTCACATCAAAAGTAGAAAATAACTTGCATCTCTTGCAAACAAAATGAATTTCAAAACTTGGACCGTCAAAAGTATAAAATAAAGGTGCATCTCTTTGCAACAAATAATGCCATGTGAAAAGTAGAAAATAAATTGTATCTATTGGAAACATATTTTCTTAATAATGCCATGTGAATAATAGAAAATTAAAGGCAAGTTGCCAAAAATAGTGGAAAATAAATACTTGCATCTCTTTCAAACAAATTTTAACTAGATAACTTAGTCGCTATAGTGACCGAGTCCTGTATCTCCCCAATCCCCAAATTTAGGACAAAATGGCCACTGGCAGCCATGTTGGACATCAAAAATAACTAAAAATCGGTCTTGAGCATTGTCAAATAAATATCTTTGCCTGTGGAAAATTAAAAAACATTCCTGGAAAATTCTTGTAATAATTGTCGCTTCCAGAGCCTGGAACAGAAAATCTCTGCGGCCGCTACGGCGGCCCTGGAACTAACCATTGTATCTCCCAACTACTGTCATCAGGGAGATAGAAATATTGCCTTGTGAAAAGTGGATAATAACTTGCAACTCTTGTATACAAATACTCAAAAATGCCATGCATAAAAATGTCAATACAACACTGCTTTTTAAGAGCAAGAGAGGCGCTTGGACAGGACACCTCTAATGATCAGCATGCTGTGTATCCTCAGCACTCATCGTGCGGATTCTGACTCATGACTGCTGTTGCATTTGAACTTTCAGCAAAATTTTCCAGTCACTCAACTCAATACACTCATATTTACTCTAGGCTCTTGCTAAGAAACAAGAGCATGTTTACCTGTTCGGGTTTCAGGCAAGATCTGAGGCATGTAACAATGTTTCCTCCTGTACTGAAAACCCACTCAGATGGGGAGCTAGTGGCTGGTATGAAAACATACTTTTTTGCCTCTTTACTTTGGGGAAAGTGCACATAATGCTTTCTCCACCCTTCTAGTGGATTTTCCTCACTGTCTAGCAGAGGAGACACAAAATAGCTGCCCAGCTCAGCCTCTAGTGTTTGTTGAAGTGACACAGTAGATGCAGTGGAAGTGGTTGCCTCACTTTCAAAAAACTCCTTAATGACATCCTTGGCTTCTTTGTTCCTGATGAAGACGCAGAGGGCTCTGTGCTCTCTCCAGTACTAACCCTGCGCACCGCTGCTGCTCACTCCATCTCTGTCTTCACTTTCTCCTGAATGGAAGGGACATAGTGTGCAGAAATGTGTGCCATTTTAAATCAGGGGTCGACAAAACTGGCTTTTTTTCCAGTAGCTCTTCTGTGAGGGGGTCTGGGAATTTCTCCTCAAGGTACTCAAGGATGCTGATTTTGTTTGTTTTTGTCAGCTCCATGTCATCTTTCTCCTCAGCCAGCACTCTTGAAAGGAAGAAGTGTGTTAGATAGACTTCATAAATGGAATGGTTACATACTCTTTTGACATGGCATCTATGAACTCCATCAATGGCGAGAGACCTTTGTTGAAAGCTTCCAAAGCATCCAGGTCAGCCCAAGATGTAACAAGATGCTGTGATTTTTTTTACCATCTGCAAGAACCTGTGTGATGGCTCCCTTTTGCTCAAGGGCCCTCGCCCTCATCACTTGCATGAATTCCCATCGAGTGGTACATGCTGTTTTCAACTTGTATTAGGGCAGGTTCAGCTCTTTGTGCCCTCACCAATGCCTTCTTTTTTCCAGCTATAGGAAAAAGCACTAATAATTTATTGTGCTGAAAACAATCTTTATCTTATTTGGAAGTAAATTTTTTATTGGAATAGACCCTTTGGATAATTCTGTGCCAAGTTGACCAGGGTCTGCACCGCACGGTCTCAGGAAAAAAATTGTAAAATTTGAAAAAAAAAATCATTGGTGTTTGCCATCATTTCAAATGGACAGATCCTAAGGCCCATATTCAGAAACGACACTCACACTAATTGAGCGTGAGTGAGTACAAAAACTTAGTGTCAGGTTATACTAAATGAGTGAGAGGTTGCCCTAACGCTCATTTGCTTTCAGAGACCTCACTCTCACTGAAAATAGTGTCTCTTTCTGAATAAAGGTTGAGTGCTGGGAACACCTCCCTTGAGCCGCACTAACTTGCGCCGGTATTTCGTTGTCATCGCCTTCAGGTGGTTACAAACATTGGAAACAGTGGATCATTTACAGCCACGTGCTCAACGCAGTCGTAACTATGCAAATTTTAACTATAATGATGATAATGATGCCGGTAACTTGCTGACTGACCACCTGGTTACCTGCCAGTTGCTACTGGTGAACTGGAAATAGGGGAAGCTAAAAATCATCCCTCAAAAATAATGATTGGACATGACCTGTTTTCAATCATTTAATAAAATTTTATTTACTTGAAAAATCTTAAGGATTATCATGTGTCGCCAGTTCTACTTTTTGAGTTAGATTGAGCACTAATAATTATTTCCCTGTTTTCAATTCATTTAAATTATCACTGAAGAAACTCCAAAAACTCTCAACATTATCAGGTGTGGCCAGTTTTCGTTAATGAGGCATATCTGTCAACTCTCACGCATTTGGATTTCTCGTGCTTTTCTTTACTGATTGGTTGGAAAATTCTGCGCTCAGCTGGCTCGTGGGGCATGTGTGGATTGGTCTGCGAGGCTCATGTAGCTGTAAGTCACGAGAATCCATTCTGCTCTACATTCATAATTGCTAAATGTAGAAGGAAATGTCCGGCACGTTTCACAGCTTGTTGCTTAGTGAGCCTCGCGTGCTGTCCTGCGCCTTTCGCAAGCGACTCGACCACAGAATTTATGAAGACAAGCTGATATTTTACGTTGTCATTTATGTGCGAAAGAAACATCTCAATTTTGTGAAGCAATGTATAACAAAGCTATCAACAGTAAATTTGATTGTCCTTTTACCAGTAGTCTGAGAAACTTTCTAATCAAGAAAAAAAACTGCGACAGGTTTAGGTCATTCAGCACTGAAGGGTGAGGATTGAGCATCACTTTGCAGCAGCCAACGCACGGCCTGTGGTACCCAGTGCCCAGTACTGTCAGTTATGCTCAAGTGGCGTTTGTGAATAGCAAATGGTGAGGAGTGGGACCGCTCTCTCGGTTAGTGGTTGGTCGATCTCTTTCTCACCCTCCAGTTACATTTCAATTGTACCCACTACATGGTGAGTGGAGGGTGAGTTTGAGTGGTGTTTCTGAATACGGGCCTAAGTCTTTAGTTCCAACACCAATTTTTAGTGGAGTAATTGCCAATTTAAGAAGGGGGCGTCTAGTCACTCGCTAATGTGGCAATGACTTATAAGCATTTTTGAAGGAATACAAATACATTTTCCACTGCTCCTAAATTAATTTTTATGTGTGCATGTAGGTAAAATTACCTGAAATCTATGAATCTGCTACCAGATTTGACATATCTCATATGATTTTCCTGAAATAGGCTGTTGATAATGACAATTTTTCCAGAACCAAAATTTTTATTTGATTTTTAGTTGGTCCCCTTGACCAAAGTATGCATAAACAGGGGTTCATATTGCAGCCTCATCCTCAGCAGCTACAGCACATTGGCCCCTTAAATCCAATGCAATCTCCTGTCTCTAGTTTAGGAGTAACTTGAACGAGAGTAACTTGAATCTTGATAACATACGCCCAAAAATGCCAAAATTCAAGGCATTATTTAGTCATGTGGGCACACCAGAGAAAATCTGAGAAAACTTGCGGAGCAGCTTTTATTTTCGGACAATACACATAAAATTAATCGCGTGTTTCCAACGTGTTCTGGAAATCTTTATTTACCTTGCTGTTTGGCTTATATCAGCCTGTGGGTCATTCCATTTGAAGTCAACCAGAGGTCCCCCCGTCGCCAACTCAGATTTGGCTCAATTTATTTTGGGAGTACTTCGAGGCTTCCAAAATCTCTTGTCAAAATTGATGTATTTCTTTTAATTTTCAAGATATTAGCCTCTCAAATATGAAACATTTTAAGGGCAGATATCAAAAATTCAGTTTTCAAGGGCCCTCTTTGAAGCCAGGATCCCTTACAGAGGCTAAATTATGCTGGAGTCCTTCTATTTGAGGTCTGTCCGTACAAGGAAGATTGACGGCACCGAAGGCATAATAGTGGAGTCTGGAGACCATTAAAACAGTCCTGGATCAAAAAAGTCACTTTTTTTTGCCAATTTTGGAATGGCAAGTTCACCATGTGGGCAGTTACCCATGGTAATGAAACTTGTTCTACGGAAATTTAGATATCTTTGCTTTATTTGTTCAAAATTACAACATGTTTTCTCATTTCCTTCAGTATTGAATGATGTTATCAAATATTGACGTTTTTGGGTAAAAACGCCCATTATTATTTCTGATGCACCGATATGAAAATTTTGGTCGATACCGATATCTTATATTAATATTGCCGTTATGGCCGATAATTGATATTTACCGATATCGATGTATGTAAAAAAAAAAAAAAAGTCTCTGAGATGTTAAAATTTTGTGCAAATGGAATTTTTTTTATGTTTTCCTTTATTTTCAAACTGTGTTTTACTTCCAAATAACAAGGTTACATGGCTAGCATAAAACACAAGTAACCAACAGTGTTACTTTTTTAACAACCTTTACCATTTGAAGCGGGTATGTAACTAAATTAAAGTACAGTTTAACTCCCTCAACTTATAAAACTCCTGTGAGAAGGTTTGGATCATACTTTTGTAAATGAACAATAAGGATCATCAATGAAAATAATATCCTGACAAATTTACCTTATCAAACTTGCCAGTATTCATGGCAACCAGGAATTTATTAAATTGCAAAACATGTTTTAAGCTCAAGTCCTCTCCATCTCAAATCTGTGAAAGAGGTTAAATCAAAAATATTAAAAACATGTCCTGACTGTCAGTGCACATTTTCCCGACTTGCGCTGTAATTTTCAAGTAAATGTCCCAACGCTGAGACAATGTTTCCACAAAGCAAACATAAAAAACACTATACAAGTGCAAATCAGTGCAAGTCAATTTCAAGTCCCATCTATAAAAATGCTTTATCAAAATATTAAAACTGTGACATAATACAAAACCCAAAACCAGTGAAGTTGGCACGTTATGTAAATCGTAGATAAAAACAGAATACAATGTTTTGCAAATCCTTTTCAACTTATATTCAATTGAATACACTGCAAAGACAAGATGTTTAATGTTCAAACTGAGAAACTTTATTTTTTTTTGCAAATAATCATTAACTTAGAATTTAAAGGCAGCAACACATTGCAAAAAAGTTGGCACAGGGGCCTTTTTACCACTGTGTTACATCGCCTTTCCTTTTAAATGACACTCAGTAAACGTTTGGGAACTGAGAAGACCAATTTTTGAAGCTTTTCAGGTGGAACTCATTCCCATTCTTGCTTGATGTACAGCTTAAGTTGTTCAACAGTCCGGGGTCTCCGTTGTCATATTTTACGCTTTATAATGCTCCACACATTTTCAATGGGAGACAGGTCTGGACTACAGGCAGGTCAGTCTCGTACCCGCACTCTTTTACAACGGAGCCATGCTGTTGTAACACGTGCAGAATGTGGCTTGCCATTGTCTTGCTGAAATAAGCAGGGGCGTCCATGAAAAAGACGTTGCTTGGATGTCAACATATGTTGCTCCAAAACCTGTATCTACCTTTCAGCATTAATGGTGCCTTCACATAGGTGTAATTTGCCCGTGCCTTGGGCACTAATACACCCCAATACCATCACAGATGCTGGCTTTTGAACTTTGCGCCAATAACAGTCCGGATGGTTCTTTTCCTCATTGGTCCGGAGGACACGACGTCCACAGTTTCCAAAAACAATTTGAACTGTGGACTCGTCAGACCACAGAACACTTTTCCACTTTGCATCAGTCCATCTTAGATGAGCTTGGGCCCAGCGAAGCTGGCGGCGATTCTGGGTGCTGTTGATAAATGGCTTTCGGTTTGCATTGTAGAGTTTTAACTTGCACTTGCAGATGTAGCGATGAACTGTAGTTACTGACAGTGGTTTTCTGAAGTGTTCCTGAGCCAATGTGGTGATCCCCTTTACACACTGATGTTGGTTTTTGATGCAGTACCGCCTGAGAGATCGAAGGTCACGGGCATTCAATGTTGGTTTTCGGCCTTGTTGCTTACTTGCAGTGATTTCTTCAGATTCTCTGAACCTTTTGACAATATTACGGACCGTAGATGATGAAATCCCTAAATTTCTTGCAATAGCTCGTTGAGGAATGTTGTTTTTAAACTGTTCGGCAATCAGCTCACGCATTTGTTCACTAAGCGGTGACCCTCGACCCATCCTTGTTTGTGAATGACTGAGCATTTCAGGGAAGCTGCTTTTATACCCAACCATGGCACCCACCTGTTCCCAATTAGCCCGTTCACCTGTGGGATGTTCCTAATAAGTGTTTGATGAGCATTCCTCAACTCTCTCAGTCTTTTTTGCCACTTGTGCCAGCCTTTTTGAAACATGTTGCAGGCATCAAATTCCAAATGAGCTAATATTTGCAAAAAATTACAAAGTTTACCTGTTCGAACATTAAGTAACTTGTCTTTGCAGTGTATTCAATTGAATATAGGTTGAAAAGGATTTGCAAATCATTGTATTCTGTTTTTATTTACGATTTACACAACGTGCCAACTTCACTGGTTTTGGGGTTTGTCACTCAATAGACATGGTAGTCTTTGTACATTTTCCAACTTAAAGCAGGCATAATGTACTCAAACTAAATGTCCCAAACATTGAAACAGTGTTTCCACCCGATACTGTAGGTTATAGTCTTGGCCTACTTCATCAGCAAAGGCAGGTTTTTTTTTTGACAATGAGAAGAACTTCTGCTTTCTCGCACTGGATCCTGTTTCTCTTTTCATCGACAATATATGATGCAACAAAGATGAGACGTTTGCTGTCCACACTTGTACATGGAGCCGAAAGGTACTTGCATGCTGCTTTGGCCAGGGAAGGAAAGCAAGGCATGTTGCTTTTCCAATACTGCAGTGAGCTCTCATTTCTGGGGATGGGAGGCTCACTCAGGTAGCCCTGCTCCTACAGGAAGGTAGACAAGTGTATTACTATGTGTATCCGATAAATTACCAGCAATCTGGACATTACAACATTGTCTTCCTTTGATGAACTTTGCTCTGAGCAGATGACCAGCGCTAAAGGTCAACCTTGAGGGGGCAGAGAAGCATTACTAAATAAAGTTTTTTATAATAATTTGTTTTCTTTTCTCATTTCAGTAAATCTACTATTTCTAGAGCTGCGATGGTTCAGGAATCGTGATAATTTTAAGCGCAATAATAGTAATTGCCACTATGAAGCAGACAGACGTGCTTGTTTATTAGCTTTTCTATGACAAATACCTAATGCGGTCATTTGAAATGCTTCCGGGAAGAAAACTGTGATTTGAAGTCCGCTCATTACCAGCGAGGTCGGACAGCCTTTATCAATTAGCTTACCTTAAATCAATTCCCGTGTACTTTGCATAACTTGCAATCAAGCCATTTATTCAGCCAACTGACCAATCAAAACCAAAATGTGGCCTGAAATGATGAAGAGATAATGAGCAGCAGAGACCTAACCAGGCTACCGTGTTAGATTGAAAGAATGTCAATAATCTGAATAAATAGCAGACCTCTGAATTCCACCTCTCATCGAGGAATTCTGAATGTATTATTAAAGATATTTCTTTTAAAAAAAACTTATTTTAAGATGGCTCTGGTTTTAAGCATTTAAAAATAAAGACTATGTGAAGTGGAAAACATTTTGTGAAGCATGCCAAACGTGTATGCGAGAGAGATGCATGGCACGCAATAGTCAAATGCACCGAAGATTTGGCAATGCACATTCAGGCGAATCTTTTCCGAAGATTTGTGGCATTTCTTACAAGATAATTGAACAAGATTAATTTCAAATAAAGTAACTCACAGCACTAGATTTTATTTCCTTTAGAGTATCTAAATAACCAACAATGATGGTGGAAAACATTTTGTTTAAGTTTATTAAACATGTCAAGTAAAATGTTAACGCATTCGCACGCATTGTGACGGAATGCAGAATCAGAAATAATCTAGCAAACACATTCAGGCAAATGTCGTGTTTCATGGTTTTTTAAATTTCAAAATGTGACAAACGAAAATGATCTATAAATAAATCAGACTGTCCTCCAATTTAAATCGTTAGCTAAATGAGGTGAATTAACTTTTTCCTTGCAAACTGAGCAAAGTAATTGGGAAGGGGGCGAGAGTAATTGCCGAGTAAAGTATGATGACTTTGCAGACCTTAACTCTGCGTTGTTCAGTAGGTAATTTGCCTGATACGTTTGCTAGATTAGCCTATTTCTAGTTTGAAGTTTGGCCGCGCTGCCAATTAACATGTTCCTGAATCGTCGCAGCCCTAATTATTTTAGTAACTCTATAGAATGTACAGCACATTAATAAAAACTAAAAAAATCATTGTAGTAGTAGCCAAATGCGAGCTGATCTTCCTCATTAATTGTTCAAATGGAGAGAGAAGGGTGGTCATGTTTTGAACGAGGCCCCACTTACATGCGCTGAAACAAGCAGGCAGCTCATGATCTGCTCCGTACACACCAAGTGCACGCTTCTGATCCAATAGACTTTTCATCATTAAAAGAGTACTATTCCATCTTGTCGTGACATCTTGTGGTAACATCTTGGTTTTCATGCCTAACTCCCTGGCAGTATGTCTCTCAGCCGAGAGGTAGCGATTCGAGAGTGGCGAAAATGTCCGACTATTTTCCTTCCGATAGCCACACAGTCAGAGATGCTTCGCTGGCTTAACACTCCATCATGCACTGCTGCAGAATATGAGCCATGCAGCCCAGGCTTTTAACGCCGCACTCTTCCATTTCCTTCTGCATATTCCACACACTGTCGCAAAGCACAACATGCACATTATCTTAGCCAATCTTTGGCTAAATTTTAGCCAAAACTGAGTCAGTGATTTCGAAAGATTCTTGTATATTTGTTGACTTCATATGGAATGACCCCTGTAACATTTAGAAAATCCTGTCAACTTGCTTGTAAATGTCTACTACGTATATGCACTATAAAATAAAGCTCAAGGGATCACAAAAGTGGCAAAATTGCATTTATTAATGAATGCTGAATAGTCAAGTAATATTGCAATGTTTGCAAGTATTTGCCCATAAATTTGGAAATGTAAGGTAGTCATGAGGGAATTAATTTCCTCATGGCTCATACGTGAAACTCAAATTAATTTTACTAGAATTGCAGGCAGAAAAGACCGAGATTCAAGGATGTTTTGAACATTGATTTTCTTGCAAAAAGGCATGGGAAAGCCAGAGACTTCAGCTACAGTATCAATTTTCATTTTAATCTGAAATCATACTTCCATGTCCAAAAACTGAAGGCTACACGATGTGTTATTAGCACCAGCATGTACAAGTAGACTCCTGAGAAATAATCTCAGCAATTGAATTTATAATACCCAAATTATTGACAGCCCCACTCTATTTTCAGTCATATTATTAGGCAGACGAAAGCCACACAGAATGGTAAATAAAAATACCAGAATTTTTCTAGAACGAGTTGGAAACGCAAGATCAATTTTCTACTGTTTATTGTCCTAATATAAAAGCTGCTCCACAAATTTTCTTCGATTTTTTCTAATGTGTCCACACAACCAAATCATGCCTTGAATTTAGGCATTTTTGGGCATGTTTTTCATTATTGGCATTGTCAGATGCAAGTTACTCCTAAACAATAGACCGGAGATTGGATTGGATTTAAGGGGCAAGTATGCTGTTGCTGCTGAGGAAGAGGCTGCAATATGGACCCTTGATTATGCAGACTTTGGTCAAGGGGACCAACTAAAAACCAAATTAATATTTTGGTTCTGTAAAAATGGTAATTTTCAACAGTCTGTTAAAGGAAGATCAAATGAGATATGCCAAATTTGACCCCCCCCAAAAAAAAGAAGATCCGGAGCCAAAACTTAGACTCGTGGCCTACCGGCCCGAGTAATGAGAATTAACAGAATGGAATTATCCAGTTGTGGACAATCTGTCCCGTAGTAGTTGTCATCATTTCATTTCCAGCTGCCGCGGTTACAAGACAAGTGTGCTTACACTTATTGGAGGAGATAAACGCAAAGATTCATTTCACATATATTTACCAATTGCCAAGTGTAGCTCGTGTCCAAAACATTGCCCCCGTATCCATCCACTCAGCTCTGCAGCCTTGACAATATTCGGACCATTGTCTGTTGTAATGGCCACAAGGTTCTTTTGCGAAGTCCCACGCTGAGTTCATATTTCTAAGACCCTGTGCAATCATCTCTGTTGTGTGATCCCATGGAAAATATGCCAGCTCATGGCATCGGTTACACAGCTTCTACTCATTGTCAGTGTAATGCAAAGTAAGGCTCAAGTACGGCTCCATTGTCCTACTTGACCAAAGATGAGATGTGCCAGGAAAGTGCTCGACAGATTTATGTTCAGCAGACTACTTTCTGACGACATGTTTTGTAGATTTTGGGCACCGCAGTCTGAGAAAAATATTTTTGCAATGGCACATAGTATCTTCTGTCAAGGGTTTTTATGAGATGTATAAACCCACTGTGCTCCACTGTAGCTATGGGAGCCATATCCTTTGCAATATAAAGGAAATACTGACAGTAATTTCTTTCCATCTTCTTTTTTTTCCTTTTTAAATTTGGCATCTCCAATCCCTCTCCAATTAGGAATGCCCAATCGAGAACTATACTGACAAAAAAAGAAACGCAACTTTCAATTTCTTGATTTTATCAAGTGTAACTGTTATTAAACAACCCTTCATTGCTATCAAATTAAAGAAGGAATCTCAGACAATAGTGTTATGGCCCCAATTCCTAATGACATTTACGACAGCAAGGGATGACAGACAAAATTTTAAAACAAAGACCAACACTAACCTACCATTTATACTACTGACTAAGCCTGATAATATACAAGATAGGGTTGCTTGGTGATGTTCTGGGTGAGGAAAATACTCCAACACAGGCAAAAATCCACAAAAAGCTTCACAGGTCAGGAAAAGAAGTGACAGGTCTGCTCTAATGTATCCTTCTCCTTGCAATTTCACTTACTACTTTACCCTCTCAATTTCTCTCCTTATGAACTCTTTTGCAGCCCCCTCCCACCTTTTAGACTCATTTTTTTTAATTCTCTGAGACTTTCCCCTCTCAGACATGACCAGGACATGCCCAAACCTAGCTCCAGACTGGGCTGAACAAAAAAGGGTCAATACTGCCATCTCGTGGCTAATCTTCACATTATAATAGATATAACAGAAAATCGGGTTGGAATATCGCCATGTTGGCTTTTATTTAACAAGGTGAAGTTTGACATTACGAAACACAAATGACACTATCTGTATTTTGTATGTCCCCTGTTAGCATTGCACACGGCAGCGCACCTGCGTGTCACAGAAACCACCAGATATCTAATTGTTGTTTGTGGACAACTCTTTGACCAGTGCTTGTCTTAGCTGACGTACTGTAGCTGCAGGTGGTTGTCGTCTCCTGATCGCTCAATCCAGAATGTCCCACAAGTGTTCTATAGGAGAAAGATCTGGAGAAAACGCTGGCCAGGGGAGGATTCGCACATTATCAGCCCGAAGGAACTCCATACAGGTAGGTGCCATGTGCAGACGCGCATTGTCCTGTCGGAAAGTCAGTCGGTGACGTCGAACAAACGGAAGGACGACTGGACGGAGAATTTCATTGCTGCAACAGACGGCTTTGTGGTTTCCTTCAACAAAATGAAGGTTGATTCTGTGTGTAGCAGACAGTCGGTTGTGATACGACCTTCAACGGTCGAAACACGTGGCCTACAGGATCTGGGGTGATTGTTAGTGTGTCCAGTGGAATTAAACCTGGTTCTGAGGCGACCAATTGTTGCAGAGTGCACGCGGAATAGAAAGGCAACTCTTTCTCCCCGACTTCCGGCCTGTAGCATCCCAGTCACGCATTCCTGTGAACTTCCGTTAGTCGTGGCATTACAACGCATCTGATTTTTACCCATTTTCGGTTGGACTTTTTTAGGCCCCAGTGTCTGAGGAACTTAAAGCAAACGGAGTGTGAGGACAATGGGAGTACTCGAACCCGAGCACTGCTGATTGTTTGGTTCCGGATGAATGGCGGCTCTACAATGCGCTCTGTGGCAGCGCAAATTTGTATGGTAGAAGTACTCACCTCCAGAAATAAGTTGGAGCAAAAGCATCTTTCTCAATGGGTTTGTCGAAATTTGGCACCAGATCACTTAATTGCATTTTTTTCCCTTTGGTCAGTATATATGAGTACAAATGAAAATGCACCACTTGAAAAAAGTCAATATTTAAGTTCAAATGAACTTCAATATAATTTTTATAAAACAACAACACTACAGTGACGTCACACGACATGCCAGGTGCAAGAAATGCGAGAATTTCAAGTTAACTGTAACGCTAGGCAATTTTTTGCAAAAACGCAACATCTTGCACGCACACCACGGGAAAAATGAATTTCACTCTGAAGTTATGCACACATTGCCTTTTAAGCTGCAGTTGGTAAGTTTTAGAAAAGTAACTTTTTGTCATTTTTGTCAAAACTGTCACTGGGTACAGACAGTATTACATAAAACTCGTACTCTGTAATTTAAAAAAAGGCTCATTTAAACCCACCTAATGCTCCTACTGCAATTTAAAATAATCGTTCGGACCGACTAGAAAGAACCAGTTACAGCCAGGATGGTGTCTGACAGCCGTCAAACAGTGCACATGCACGCGCTGCAGACAGCCCCCTCCCCCTTCCTGCTCAGTTCACGCCAGTGCTCATTCAAGTTCAAATCTCCGAGAGCGGGTTCAGGAGCTTAGAGCCATCAGCGAGGAAAAAAATACCGATACCTCAGTTACCAGAAAGGCACACATGGCTAAGACTAGTAAAAAAGGAAGCCAGAAGAAAAAAAGTGCAAAAGAAAGAATTTAACTAAACCCAGGATAAAACCAGGGTGAACATCGGAGTGGATTTTTAGAAGTGGAAGGAACTCCGTGATCTGGAAGGATTTAAAACTGACGCAGAGTTTGCGACTTTTCTCCTTGACAGGTATTCCCCTGCTTTATTTGTTGGCTCATTTTTGCTTTGCAAATAAGCGAGTTGGCGTCGCTGACATGATCACCAAACTAACCCCAGCCCTAACCAGCATCAATTCATTTTCGCTCCGCAAATAAGCGAGTGAACGTCGCTTACAAGCACAAATGCTGTTCGAATAGCCAGAGTCTTTTAATTGTTGCAGTACCCCGCAGTGCATGTGATGTTACTGTGATGTTGCAGTCAAACTAACGTTAGCTTGTTTAGGATGCAAGGGCTAACGTTACTGGCGTTGTTTTATTAGAAAGCAGCAGAAAATCTCTTCATGAAGTGACCTGACAGTCTTATCAGTTGTGTTGTTGTCCTTATAAATATGTGTAACGTTTCTGTGCTCTCACAGCTAAATGCTGACATACATGATTTACTGGCCATTCAGCTGGATTCACGACAGTTTCTGTACTCAAAAAACGGGTAATTTCCTGAAATAAGTGTTTGCTGGGTTTTTAATGAATACATACTGCTGTAGATTACTGTTTATGTCGACATGATTTATTTCTGCTCCTTTGTTGGCAGGCGTGTCGTTGGACCTGAAAAATCCGGGGCTAATATTCCTCCTTTTTTTGAAAATAATTAATCCTGGCTAATTCTAGATGGGTTTCCGTTATTAACAAGCTTTTCAATTCACGAATAATCAAGTGGCAATCAAAGAGACGGCTTCTCTCCCCCATGCAATCTAAAAGCGACAAAATAATGTGCTGCATTCGGGACAGAAAAATAATTAAATTATAATTATGTCTATGCACCTGCACTCGGCGACGGAATTTCAGACTAGTAAGTGGTTTTGTCCGTTTACATTTTCCAATCGGACAGCTGTCAATTTTTTTTATTTTTTATTTTTAGCTACGAATTGAGAGACCGTGCTGCAAAAACAGGTGTATGTACTTGCCGCCGAAATTACCTTCATTCGCTGAAGAGTTATGAAATGCCATCGCCGAGTGATGGTGCATAGACCCAATTATAATCTAATAATTTTTCGGTACTGAATATAGCCCAATATTTTGTCGCTTTTAGATCGCATGGGGGAAAGAAGCCGCGTCTTCAACTGCCACTTGATTATTCTTGAATTGGAAAATGTGTGAATGAAGGAAAACCATCTAGAATCTGCCAGGACTAATTATCATCCCTCGCCGCGCGATTAGCCCGAAGCGGGGGATATAGCATTGGGCTCAGTCTGTACAGACATAAAATTGAGGCGGCGGGGGATATTGCCATGTTGGTGGCAAACGCTTGTTTTCAATAAAAGGAGTGATATTAGCCCGGGAATTTTCAGGTCTAACAACGCGCCGTTTGTTGGCCAGCAGTGTTGACTGTTCGCAACAGTAACGTCTCGCCTCGGCAACTTGGCCGCTTTCATAATGTGAACTTGTGAAATCTCTCCGCAGTTGCATGGATAACAGTTCGCATGCCTTCGCGTGAACAGTAGCTTTCTTGGGGAGGGTCTGAGGAGTGCAGTGGAGAGGGAGGGGGAGGGATCTTTTTTAAATTTTTGTGCGAAGTCCTCTCTCTCCTCAAAGTTACTGACTGCAGCTTTAAAAGCATGTGAATCTGAATAAAATTTCACTTCTTCATTGACACCTGTGAAACGTCGACACTATGCTGCGACTTACAGCCCCTGAACGGGAACATGCCATAGGCATGCTTCAAATTGGCGCCAGCACCAGGGAAATTGCCAGACGACTACACTGCGAACACACACGATCGCAAGACTCCATCAAAGGTTTCTGCAAACGGGGAGCACTTGGGACCGTCCTCGACCGGGTCAACAACGTGTGACAACGGCACGTCAAGACCGTCAGATCGTACAGGATCATGTCCGAGACCGAACACTACCAGCGACAAAAACGGCTGGGTGCACGATGTCCTTATTTCGGCCCCATATTGACGGATCGTCACCGAAACCAGCGTCTACAGTGGGCAAACAGGCAACAGAATTGGCGACTACGACAATGGCACGGTGTCATCTTTTCTGATGAGTCATGATTTCACTTAAGGAACGCAGATGGCCGTATATGTGTTTGGCGGAGACGTGGTGAACGTTATAACGCCGATTGTGTCGTTCAAACAGACCGTTGGGGTGGTGGCAGCGTTATGGTGTGGGGTGGAATAAGCTACCGTTACAGAACCCCTCTCCATATCTGCAGGGGAAGGGTGAACGGCGTCTACTACCAGGACCAGGTGCTGCAGAACCTTGTTGTGCCATTCTTTAACCAGACATGCAAACATGGCGCCGAAAAGCGCTATTCGCTTTTTTCATTTCCAAAAAGGTGACTTGTGTGAATCGCGCAGATCCGAAGAGTTTTTGTTTTTGGGGAGGCGCGGAGCGGCAAGTGGGGGCGTGGTCGATGCTGCGCAAGGACGTAGTGGAGGACTGCAATGATTTCGGAGGACGACTTTTGAAATCATGCGAGGAAAGCATTGCACATTCAAGTGTGATTATGAATTGTCAATGACCAGTAACTACAACAATAACTAGGCTATAACGTTAGGTGTAGACATAGCCGGCAGCAAGGCAGCATCACACTCAAAATTGACCCATCAGAGGGTGAATCTAGATAAAAGCTGTGGTATAGTAATGTGCATGCTACGCAGGTGCAATATAAGCTGTATACTATTGAAAGAGTTGAAAGAGCCTTGAAAGTTACGTCTGAACGGTTTACCACTGGCCTAATCCCGCGGCTGGATTCCGAAATCAAACAAAATGGGGCCATTTTGTTTTGTTCCTTACATTGTTAAACAGAGTGGTTGGGCTACTGTTTCAGCTAGCATTATAGAAAGACATGTCGCGCTGCTAAGCGATAGAAAAACGATATTTTTTTCTTTTGCTGTGTGACAGTCATGTAACAGAGCGTCACGCCCGGTGAGATGTGATCGTATGCTTATATTAAAATCTTCTACTTACTGGCGGCCCGTGGGCCAAATACGGCCCGTTTGATTTTTTTTTATCAGTGTAATTTTGTGCCGTCTCCGCCTCATGCTTGTGCTGTATGGGTGTAATTCTGCCTGCAGTGCGCCGGGAATTGCTGCTGAAACTACAGAAGAAGAAGCAGATAGAGCCCGATACATCCATGAGCTGGAGCCTGTTTGTTTAATGCGCCGGTCACTGATAGATAAATTTTTAAATATTATACCATGGTCTGGGTGAATACTTTTTTCTGATTGGCTGGCAGGTATGCATTAAAACCGTGGAACCGCACAGGTAGTTAGGCTACAGTCGTTTCACCATTCGAAATTCATCCACTAGCCAACTTGTAACCCTAGCAACGTTAAACATGGTATTCGGCTGGGTACAACGGAAACCTAGCTGCTAATTTATCTCTAGTTAATTTAGCGGCGTCATACAAGTTGTGTCCTGCGGGGCGGTTAACTATAGGTACTCGAGCGATAATGACCGAAAATATTATAGCAGCGAAGTAATCAAGCTTTATTAATTAAACGATTGTAATTGTGAACGGTTTCAAAGGAAGCTAACGTGCCCACTTCATGTGTCAGCAACTGCTGACAGTTCGCTAGCTACGTGCTATGCCAGCAGACTGATTTCAGCTCGCTGACTGCGGAAACTGTCATAAGTTCATTGTAATTGTGGGTAGCATGTTAGCTACAGTCTGCATAATCGCACATAATGTTGCGTTATGCATAATCTCAATTTCAGCTGGAATCCGTTATCAAATCAGCTGGTAAACGGATATAAGCATGTGCAAAAAAATCTTTCTCCATGAACGTAAGATGAACTAAGATAGCTGGTTAATTTTAACTTGGCCTATAGTAGGCTATTGGGTATGAGAAGGCGCGGCGCCTCTTTAATGATTACCAGCTCGTTTTTTTTTTTTTGTGCAAAACTTTAACCAACATTTCTGAATGCTGCAATTTGATATTGCTGGCAAATGACCATGGTATAAGCAGGATAATCAACTCGAAGGTGAGCATTCCACGGTTTTAATGCACTTCGCGGAGGCAACCACCCTCCGCTTCGCGTCGGGCGGTTATTTGCCTCCGCGTCGTGTATTAAAACCGTGGAATGCACACCTTCTCGTTAATTATCCCTTACATAACACGTCCATGGGTTCATGCCGTAGTCTGGGAAAACTAAGAAGAAGTTGCAACTGTAACGTTAGTCAGCTGCTTCTCTCCACACGCGACACGCAGTGTGTGTGCGTGTTGCTATGGTAACGCTCGTGGGGCGGGGGGGGTTGACACGGCCCACGGATTCCCAGTGATTGACTCTTAAAACTTTTCTAATTCTAACTTGCTATATACCCTGCAAGGACTCAATGTTTCCTCTCTCGTTATTCTATTGAGCAGCATTTTGGCTGCAATCATGCTATAGCAAAACGCTTTGGGGAAGTTCTTCCTTTATCTGTTCACGTTGAAATAAAAAAAAATATATCTATATAAAAGTTTACTTTTCAGTGTGTAATTAAACTTATAGCTCTCACCTTTTAAGGACTCATTGAGTCCTTGTGATGGTAGAAGTCATAACTTTTTAATGGTTTTATCTTTTAAGATGATTTTTCTTTTATTTTGTTATTTAACTTCTCTGCCACCATGACTGTTATAATTATCCAAATAAAATTAGTTAATAAACCCTTTACAGGCTGGTTTCTGGGATGTACCTCTAATTTTATACAAATAAACAGCCCAAATATGAAATATTCCCTTGTTAGAGTAGATTTTTTTTTATCATTATATCTGTCTGAGGTCAGACAATGTTCATGGGGGATATCAGTTTTTATGCATTTTTACTTTTTTTGTAGTGTTAGATTGAAACTAAAAATAGCTTTCACCCTGTTAAGGACTCATTGCATCCTCATGATGGCTGAAGCTATAATTTTTTAATTGTTTAATATTTTAATATTTTTCTTTTTTTGTTTTGTTAGTTAACTTCTCTCCCACCATGACTGTTAAATTCAATCAATAAAATTAGTAGGTGTGGCTGGACCAGCGAGCTGAAGAGGAGGCAGCCCGGTCGGCGATGTATGGTCTTTGCACCGGTGCAAAGAGGGCAATGTGTTCAGTTGTTCATAATAAAATTACATTGAATTGAACAGGAGACTCAATTAATCTTTTTTGAGTGGTACATCCCAGAAACTGGCCTGTAAAGGGTTAATTAACTACTTTTATTGATTGAATTTAGCAGTCATGGTGGCAGAGAAGTTAAATAACTACAATTTACCTGTTAATCTCTGTCACCTTTTGAGTAACCCACTGAAGGTATTTGTTGTCAGACGCAGTGCTTCGCTTGCGACCCGCCGCCGCCAACTCTCTCTTTTTTCAGCTTTCCCTGTTTGCATCCCTGTTTAACCAACACCACGATGTCCACACGTTCCAACAGTACAACGCTGGGGCACACACTGCAAGGGTGTCCATGCAGTACCTTGCACAGCAGAACATCCCCGTGCTTCAGTGGCCAGCTCTGTCACCGGACCTGTCCCCTATCGAGCACTTATGGGATGTAATTGGACGACGTCTTTCACGTCAACGCCAGATGGACAACATCCGAGAACTTGAGGTTGCCCTTGTACAGGTGTGGAATGCTATCCCTCAGAACACTATCCAGAGACTGATCAACTCCATGCGACGACGATGCACCGCATGTGTCAATGCAAATGGGGGTCACACCCGTTATTGGCTTTCCTGTTTGACCCCTACACCAGTTAAACCTCTCTCGCGCATTAACATTATCATGAATGAAATTGAATGATGTTTACATGTCTTCTTAAATCATTCATTATCTCAAATGCATCATACGTATATACTTCACATATAAATCCGTGGAGCTATTCCAGATTTCGTGAGTGGTGCGTTTTCATTTGTACTCTGTATATAAAAGGCTTGCTTTTATTTCTTGTATGCAACCACTTATTGCCGGCTCAGGAGCGAGAGACTTTGCGGCTTTCCTCCGAAGCATGCGACTGTCAGCCCCGGTATCTTAATACTCATTGGTTGAAACTATCGCAAGTTCAGAAAGAGGGCGAAGGATACCTGAAAATGAGCAAGCTTAGAATCTCACTGACGAGCGTCTGGCTGGCTAACAGGAGGGCTTGAGCAACGAACAAGGCAATCATTTTTAATATCCCTCCCCAGCAGTCCCTTCCCAATATGAATTCCCACAGGACTTTAGCCAATCGTTCTTTCCATCTTCTTGAGTCCCTTGCGTACTGTGTGACATTTGTAAATGCTTGGGTTATCAACAGCTGCTTTGTGGAGACACTTGTTGGGCGCTGGTCAGTCTCTCGCCTTTTTTTTTGAGACATGCACTGTTCATATTTGTTTATGTGATCATGCTCCAAGTGTTGAAAAAAATTGGTGGTGTTACTTTTGGTTGCTGAGACGGTTTTTCTGCAGTGCTTACATTTGATTTCTTTTTGTTCTGTGTTGTCTTCACTCAAGCATGCCCAAACAACGGATACAGCACTTTTCTTTGGTACAAGCTCAAGTTGCTCAGCTGGCTCAGTGTTTGATTTCTTCTCCATGTTTCTTCCCAGAAGGGGACTGGACGGGGTGGAGTCACATGACCACCCAGCCGCTAGTGTGTTTTAAGGGGACAGTACACAAGCAAAAGCAATGGGGAGATTATTTGCAGAATTTGAAAAAAAAAAAAAAAACGAAATAACTGACATGGACAAGATTACGTCGGTTAGATGTTCTAAATGTCGGTTTCAATTAATTCTCTATTAATTGCCCAGCCCTAGCCTCTGTGTTCTTTTTGGTCAGCAGTAGTTTTCACCTCGCAGCTCACCATGGACGCCATTTTTGACCATGTTTCTTTCTCACAGGGGAAACGTGACCACTTAACCTCTTCTGTATCAGAGCTTTTCTTGAGATTTTGTAGGTTGTACAGATTAATTTCTGATAATTTTATTTCAGGTGATAGACCCCATGAACTGTACATTTTTAAAAAGGGTATTGTCTGGGCTATCGATTGTTTTCAAATGTATATCTGTGAATTTGTGATCAACAACCAATATTGACTGATTAATTTTGTGCTTTTTTGTGATGTTCACCCTGTAATTCAACAAATAAAGATATTATTTGTCAAGTATCACTTTGATTCGTGAATCATACTAAACAAATAAATTTCTAATCATATGTTATATTATATATAGTTTATATCCTGACTGTCATTCAGGATCTGTGCAAGGGCCTCATTGACCCCAAACCTAGCTCTCTTGCTCATTTGCTCAAAAAAACCCGACAAAAGCAACGAAGGTTTGTCCTATTCAGCGCTATTGTGTTCACAGAACATACCATGTGTTACTATTTTCACTTCCTGGTTCAGCGGCAAAGTTGCACCAGTGGCGCCTTCTATACACTAAAGGGTCTATTCTCCCATTTGCGCTTAAGTCCTTTTTTATGTGATTTGAGTTTGAGTTGCGCATTTGAGTTGCGCATATTCTCCCCTACATGCTTCAATCACGCCCACAGCGCTGAACTTCAGAATGTAGGCGGCCTTATGAAAGAGGTGTGACTAATCCAAAAGAGAGGCAGACTCTGTACTGAGCTCAGTGATTATGGCTATCAGGAAAACATGGAACAAGGATTTTCTGATTAACCATGAAAAACGCAAACCAGACTTTAAATTTGAATATGCCGCCGTTATAGTAGGCCTATGTATGTCTGTGCCACTTACAAGAAGTAATGCAGACATCTCTTTTTAATTTTTATTCTAGCCACTGTGACATTAAAGCTATGCAAACAAACAAATTGCTGCGATAATGAAAAAACAAATAAAGAATTTTGCAGTTCTCAACCAGTGCAATCAGAGCATTGGAAATGTGCCCCTCCTACACCAGTCTGTTTGTTCCGTGGAAGATGGGAACGAAGACAAATAAAGAGATTATTCTCATCATACAAAAATAAAATATGATCTCATTTAGAAATTGCGCACTTGACATCTCAAACTACTCCGATGTCAGGTTTGCAACTAAAGGACATGGCAACGCTTTAACAAAGGATTCTTACCCCGCACGCGGTCAAAAAACCCCCCCAACCCAAATCCGCCTCAACAATCATATAATTCCATATCCAGAGCCTATCATGTCCCATTTGATTAGAGCGACACATTCACTTGAACTGCAATGCACTGCTCAAAAAATAAAGGGAACACTTAGACAACACAATGTAACTCCAAGTCAATCACACTTCTGTGAAATCAAACTGTCCACTTAGGAAGCAACACTGATTGACAATCAATTTCACATGCTGTTGTGCAAATGGAACAGACAACAGGTAGAAATTACAGGCAATTAGCAAGACACCCCCATTAAAGGAGTGGTTCTGCAGGTGGTGACGACAGACCACTTCTCAGTTCCTATGCTTTCTGGCTGATGTTTTGGTCACTTTTGAATGCTGGCAGTGCTTTCACTCTAGTGGTAGCATGAAATAGACTCTACAACCCACGCAAGTGGCTCAGGTAGTGCAGCTCATCCAGGATGGCACATCAATGCGAGCTGTGGCGAGAAGGTTTGCTGTTTCTGTCAGGTTTGCGTCCATAGCATGGAGGCGCTACCAGGAGACAGGTCAGTACATCAGGAGACGTGGAGGAGGCCGTAAGAGGGCAACAACCCAGCAGCAGGACCGCTACCTCCACTTTTGTGCAAGGAGGAACAGGAGGAGCACTGCCAGAGCCCTGCAAAATGACCTCCAGCAGGCCACAAATGTGTGTATGTCTGTTCAAACGGTCAGAAACCGACTACATGAGGATGGTATGAGGGCCCAACGTTCACAGGTGGGGGTTCTGCTTACAGCCTAACACCGTGCAGGACGTTTGGCATTTGGCAGAGAACACCAAGATTGGAATATTCGCCACTGGCGCCTTGCGCTCTTCACAGATTAAAGCAGGTTTACACTGAGCACATGTGACAGATGTGACAGAGTCTAGATACGCCGTGGAAAATGTTCTGCTGCCTGCAATATCCTCCAACATGACCGGGTCAGTAATGGTGTGGGGTGGCATTTATGTGGGGGGCCACAGCCCTCCATATGCTCGCCAGAGGTAGCCTGACTGCCATTAGGTACCGAGATGAGATCCTCAGACCCCTTGTGAGACCATATGCTGGTGCGGTTGGCCCTGGGTTCCTCCTAATTCAAGGCAAGGCAAGACCTCATGTGGCTGGAGTGTATCAGCAGTTCCTGCAAGACGAAGGAATTGATGATATGGACTGGCCCGCCCGTTCCCCAGACCTGAATCCAATTGAGCCCATCTCCGACATCATGTCTCGCTCCATTCACCAATGCCACGTTGCAACACAGACTGTCCAGGAGTTGGAGGATGCATTAGTCCAGGTCTGGGAGGAGATCCCTCTGGAGACCATCAGCCACCTTATCAGGAGCATGCTCAGGCGTTGTAGAGGCCACACACACTACTGAGCCTCATTTTGACTTGTTTTAAGGACATTACATCAAAGTTGGATCAGCCTGTAGTGTGTTTTTCCACTTTACTTTTGATTGTGACTCCAAATCCAGACCTCCATGGGTTAATAAATTTGATTTCCATTGATAATTTTTGCGTGATTTTGTTGTCTGCACTTTCAAATGCAATGTAAAGAACAAAGCATTTAATAAGAATATTTCATTCATTCAGATCTAGGATGTGTTATTTTAGTGTTCCCTTTATTTTTTTTTTAACAGTGGACTTTATTATAATCAATCATCCCATTTACTGATAATGATTCTTACCATGTCGGCTATTCTTTATTGGCTTAAACTGATTGGCATATGGGTTGTGCTATCGTATTGGACTGGGTAGGGCTCAACTTAAAGTATATAATATCTTTTTTCACACATTAAAATACACAGTATTATCAATGGCAAATAAAATTGCGTTGACACAGGTTAGTTAATACAGATATCCTCAATCAGAAAATGAATCTTCTCCTGAGTGAGAATATCACAACTTTTTAGATCACCACGAACATATAGGACGGTCACATGTGTTGACAGAACATGAAGGCGTCGAGCCGAAGCAGAAAACCAAATTTCACAGATGAGGAGTTAGAGGTATTGGTGAAATCAGTGAAGAGGCATCACGAGGCGTTGTATGGCAACGGGGCAGTGAGGGCTGATCCAAGGAAGAAAGCTGCGAATCGTTCTGGATGTGGCTTCGGTGGGGAGATGTAAGCGTAGTATCCCCAATTTAAAGCATAAATGGAGAGATCTGCGGGGCGCTGTAAAAGCCAGGCTCTCTGCACACCGGAGACGTGCACACGCAATAAGTGGTGGGCAACCATCATCCCCGGTGCATTTCACAGCACTGGAGGAGGTGGCATTGTAATGTGAAAAGAGGCCACAAGATGGCAGCATTTACCTTTTTTTTGTTAAGCCCAGACTGGAGCTATGTTTGGACATGTTCTGGGCATGTCTGAAACAAGTCCCAGAGAAAAGAAAAAATAAGTCTAAAAGGTGGGGGGGGGGGGTTTGCAAAAGAGTATATAAGGAGGGAGAATTGAGACAGTAAAAGTAGTAAGAGAAATTGCAAGGAGAAGGATACATGTAACCAGACCTGTCATTCCGTTCAAGACCTGTGAAGCTTTTAGTGGATTTTTGCCTGTGTTAGAGCATTTTCACCCAGGACATCACCAAGCAACCCATCAAAGGGATTGTAAATATTTCTGTTTTGGTATATAATCAATCTTGGTCTGTAGAGTAGAGTAGTTTGTTGTTAGTTGCCTTTGTTTAATTAAATGTGTTTTAGTTTGTCATAACAAATTGGGGCCATAACAGCATCCACTCTTTCTGCATTGGAAGTGCATGGAGAGGAACTTGGAGTGGATACGAATGAAGGAGGGTTACGTAAAACGGTCATTTTTATTTGCCAATATTCAAAGTATCATTGTGATGAATACTGGAAATACGCTGAATATGGTTTCAAATTTATTTTATATTTTTGGCATTTCTAGCAGTTGCGCAGTACATAAGCCTCATGGGCCGAGCCAGGGAATTTGGCGCACGTGCTTAAAATGCGCGTATCGTGATCGCACACAACCTGAACATTAATGCTGTGCCGACGTCTACAGTGTCTGTAAATATTCTCATTAGTGGAGGAGATCTGCGACGGTGTGTTCAGGAACCACTGGAGACAAGAAATTCCAAAAATCGTAAGACTTTATTGCAAAAATAGGTCGAGACCAGAAGACACAGGAATTGCCAACCCAAAAAATGAATATCCAAAAAGCAAAGTCAAAATAACAGGCAGGGGTCAGAACCATAGAAGCAGATGTGCAACGGTACATACAGTAATCCAAAATCGTATTGAGAATCCATACATAGGGCATCAAAAACAGGAATTGTGGTCATACAGAAAATATGTCTAAATCCAAACAGGCACAAACAAAAACATCAAGGGCAAGGCAATCTCAAGGTCGTACAAAAAATGTTGTTGGAGAAGCATTAATCAAAAAGCACACAAGGAGCTCTGCACAAGTGAAAATTGATCAACGTTCTGACGGGGAACAAACTGCAGTGAAGACTTTAAATAGACAAGAAGGAAGTCACATGCTATGCAGGAACCAGTGAATTAAATAACAACTACCGTAAAGTTCCGTGTATACTGCGCACCCGTTTATAAGGCGCACCCCACCTTTGGGACTTGTAAAAAAAAAAAATCATACTAATTTCCACCCAAATCTTGCGTGTGTCATCCATATTATCTCTCCTCAAAATTTTCCTAGAATGCCGCATGTATTTGTCCTATTTTTTTCCTTTGCTTTTCAACTTCCTCCATGAGAAGCGATTATTCATTGGACATCGGCGAAAAATGGAAGGCGCAAGACATAAACCAGTTTGCTGACGCATATGCCACTATCTATCGGGTGGGAACACATTGGTTCTACTACCAAAAATTTCTGCTAAATGTCCACAATAGCCGTCGGCAAATTCTAATCGCAACAGGCGCTGTTACGATAAAACGGCAGCATTATTTATTACAAATTTTATTTTCTATTTTTCTTGAAGATTGGAACAAGCAAGAAGGTGAAATGACTCGCAAGTCAAGGATTAATAAAAAAAGCAGAACAAAACTATGGAGTGACATTTTCTCTTCTGTAGAAATGAAACAAATCATATGAAGAAGAAAAAATATTGGAATGAAGTCACCCAAAATGATTTTATGTGTTTTTTTAATGTATTGTTACATGCGAGGGTGTGCTTAACCGTCATTCTTGTCACGACTGTGATGCGCCGAGTTCCGTTAGCATCACTGAAGTGACAAGAATGATGGTGTAATAACGCGATTATACAACTATTACCAACAAAATAAAATATATCATCAAAATGGATTTATACTGTGGGCATTTGTTTGTTTTTTGTTAGTATTATCTCCGTTTCTGTGTAAAGACATGAGATCTGATGTTAACTGGCCTGTCAGCCAGCCAATTTGGGCTTATGTTTTCATGACATCGTGATTTCCTAAAGCTCAATAAATACCGCACATTGCAACACAAAACTGCTTTGCGAGCTCACTCATGTTGTAACTAGAATATCCACTGGAAAAAAAATCCACAATGCCACATTGCACAATAAAGCTGCACTAGGGCACTCAGTACGCTCGAGCTGCTTAGTTCTTGAGACAAGTAAAAGACGCGTCAGACAGGACTTACATCCTGCAATTAAGCCTCTATGTCATGGTTTTGGGTCATGTTTTATGTGCTGGTTCTGTGTTCATGATTATTGTCTTTTATAACATTCATGTTTTTTGGTTCATTCTATGTTCAGTTCCATTGCACTTGTCTCCCCTGTCTTGTGATCTAGTTGGTTCAGTCCGTCTTCCCTGTCGATGTGCTCACTGACTTCGGTTGATTTAAATGAATTGCGGTGTTTAAAATATTCCCTCGAGTCTCGTTTTCTTCCTTCGCCCTTCTGTTCTGATTACTAACAAGACTAACATTTGTATTTTGTATCATAGTCCACTAACACTACTAATCCATGTGTATAAGATATTTAACTTACTAACGAACACTCTAGTTTAATATGTAAAGTTGCACCGCTACTAATATAGACTAATCACCTCTCCGCGATCGCCCTGTTCTAATCCCCGCCTCTTATTGAGCTATCCCTGTTCTTTGCTTTGTGTTCAGCGAGAAACTCTCACGTGCTTAATTACTCTCCTGCTCCTTATCTGTACACGTGGAACTCCTGGACCGGAGCTGTTTAAATGTAATAGGCTGTTTGTGTGATTCCCGTTCGTATTTTGTCTCTCGCCAAATTTCGTGGTTAGGCTTTCCCTCATGTGATTCTCCCGATGTAATTAGCCTCATTCCCCACACCTGAGCTCTGTATAGCATGTGACTTTGATTCTTGCCATAGCCCTTTTTGTACTGTTTTTGTCTTTCTGGATTTTGACCTATTTTTTATGACCACGAGTTCTGTGTTTGGATGCCCTGTGTATGACCATTGGCTTTGCCCATCGACTACTTTTTGCCTATAGTTTTTGTACCTCTGCCCATCTGTCTTTCTGGTTCTGACCCCTGTCTAGTCGATACTGTGGTGTTTTTTTATTTTTTTTACATTTTTAATTAATTTTTTTTCCAATTGTGGCTTGGCAATTCCTGTGTATTTTGGCTTTGACTTTTGACCCCATTGAAGTTTTTTTGGATTTCTGTCTCTCGTGTGTGGTTCCTGAACTGTACCTCAGTTTGCCTCAGTGCCCCAATCACCTGCTGCTTCTGCGCCTGCACCACCAGGGATCCCTCCAGTGTCCCACCATGAACCTCGTTTTCCACCCCCGGAGACGTATGATGGAGAGCCAGGTACTTGTCGGGCCTTTCTTACCCAGTGCCGACTCATCTTCAGCATCCAGCCATCTCTGGAGGAAGAGATGAGACGTGTGTTCGACAGGTTTGGGCACGGTCATGAGGCAGGACGGGAGATTCTGCGCATCCGCCAAGGTAACAGATCTGTTTCTGATTTTGCCATTGAATTCCAGACTTTGGCTACCAATAGCGGAAGGCAGAGGCGTGCACTCTACGACACCTTCCTGAATGGTCTATCAGACCGCATCATGGACAAGCTGCTGACCCGTGACCTGCCTGAAGACCTGGACTGGATGATTAACTTTGCCATTTGTGTTGACACGCATCTGGAGGAGCGGCGACGTTTCGTTCGTCATCCTAGTTCCACCCTTTGTACACCTAACACGGATCCTGTGAGACGACCCTCCCCTCCTAGAATCACCGGATCCAAACCTACCCCCGAGGGGGAACCCATGCTGGTGGGTCGATCCCGCCTCTCCACTGAGGAAAGGGATCGAAGGAGGAGTGAGCATGCAGACAGGGAAGATGGACTGAACCAACTAGTTCACAAGACGGGGGAGACAAGTGCAATGGAACTGAACATAGAACGAACCAAAAAACCTGAATGTTACAAAAACCAAAAAGAATAAATAAAAGACAATAATCATGAACACAAAACCAGCACATAAAACATGACCAAAAACCAAACCATGACACTCTATCCCTCTCTGTCTCCATTATGCCACTGAAGCTTCATGCTTCTACGATGGTTATTTGCTTTAAGGTCATCATGGAACTCACTTGCGCATGTAGCCCCAATTTGACCTTATAAAATCGGGTGTACATTTGCATGTATGTCGGAACTTTTGCCGCGATTCTGTTGTTTCCGTATATACTGCGTATCCCCAACTTTTCTTATATCCTGACGTAAAAACAATTGCACCATATACACGGAACTTTACGGTAATTACAAAGGGAAGCACACATGGGGAAGTCCTTAACCACAAATAATTGCCAATGGCCAAGATATGGACAGGATTCACATAAACAACCTTTGACAAATAAACAGCTCCAGTCAAAGATTTCTAAGTGCACAGACAAAGAGTGCAGGAAAGCAATTAAGCACGTGCGAGAGATCTCAAGGAAACACAGGAAGATGCAGAGAAAGTAAAGCAAGAGGCAGAGACTAGAACGGGGTGAGAGCTGAGATTAAATTAGTAGTAATTAATAGCGGTGCAGCTTTACAAATTAACCCAAGTGCTCATTAGTGAGTTAGTAATATGTATATGGATTAGTTAGATTAGTAAACAATGAAAAAAATTTTAAATGTCCAAGTAATTAGAAATCAAGGAAAGCAAGCCGAATGAAGTGAAAGAAAATTGAAGTAATAATATGAAACACCAGAAACCCCTGAAATCACCCAAAGCATGTAAGCACACGGACTGAGAGAAGGGACTGAACCAAACTGATGGCAAAACAGGGGTGACAAGTGCAATGAATACAGAAATAGCATGAACAGAAAAACCGGGATAATAATAAGCAAAATTATTAAAGAAAAGACATGGCAATAAAACACAGAATCATGACAGCAAAACACAGAACCATAACAGGTTCTGATTGCAACGTGAGTACAATCAATGGCTCCCACAACACTGGGGAACCCGGCGACCCGGTAGAACCTCCCACCCTAACTCTAAGACTTTCAGCTGGTGTTTCAGGAAACTTTATGAATTGGCTGATGTGGTGACATGACCAGCCACTCTCTGGAGTGACCCAGATGCCAACACCGACAGCGCAGTTGTGACCTCGATGACCACGGGTATGTTTTGTGGATGATTGCTGCGGCTGGATAGCTGTTCGTCCAGAAGTCGGCAAAGATAGATGATTGCCTCACGGTCCAGATGAAAGCGATGGATGCACTTGGTGTCTGTCCGAGATGTCCAAACAAGGCCGATATATGCGCGTTCGCCTTCGAGCTCGGCACGCTTCTCTTACTCTTTCCCACTCACGCCAGAGTGCAAGCAAATGCAGGACTGGCATTTTGGTTATAGATTTTGAGGGCATGGTAGAATGATGGGCTTATATATACTCGTATTAATTAATTGCTATGTGTTTGTAATTGAACTAATAGGAGAGCAGGCTGTTGCGTAATATCGTGATGATTTTTTTTGATAATTTATTATGTTTATGAGAAATGTCCTTTAGAAATAAGGATGAACAATCGAATGTTGAACGTCTCAACCTTTAACATGTTAAATAAAATAAAATAAATGTTGAAATTTGGCCAATAACCAACATCAATATTGTATTTCGGCTTATATTGGCGCTTGACCTTAATACAGCCCTCAAAAGTGCTCAACAGAAAAAGCGTGAAAGCTGGGGGGGAGAAAATGCGTAAGTGTTATTTGCCTGGGAAACGCCCAGATTTTGGCTTTGCTCTGCCCGAGGAGCGTAACTGCCTTTGGGGCACGTAATGCACAGACTTAAATTCAAGGGGAGAATATGCGTAGGCTGAAAAGCGTGTAGCTACGCGCTTTCTTTGACTGATGCGCATGGGAGAATAGACCTCTAAATGAGGAACTGAACGTAAGCTAAGCATAATCCGGCATCAGTAGACCAGTGTACCACAAGCCTCGTAGTACCTGAGTCTAATGGAAACTAATTTACCGTGCGACCGATATTTCTGCCCTAGGGTGGTTTTTCTCAGACCAATTTGATGATCAGTGGAAGGCAAGACGTTACGCAAATGAGGCCTGTAGTTGTCTAGATTTGGTCTGGGTGCTTTTGTGACCTCCTGGTTCAGTTGTTGATGTGCGCTTGAAAGAATTTTGGTGAGTTGGCCAGTCCTGGGAAGATTTACCACTGTTCAGTTTACTCCATTTGTAGAAAATGGCTCTCATTTGGTCGCACTTTGGAGTCCCAGAGCCTCATAAATTGCTTTATAACCCCTTTAATACAGACATGTCAATAACTTATGTTTTCTTCTGCTCTCGAATTTTTTTTAGATCGCAGCATCATAAGTTGTATATTGCCTTTGGCCAACTTTGCCTTCACACTGCCAGACAGATTCTTATTAAACAAGGCAATCAGAGATAGCAGACCTGGCCCCAGCCACGGGCTGACAGACAGAGTGACAGAAACACACACACACACAGACATGATCATTGCTTAACCTGGCTCCCCCTAGAGGGGGGCCAGGTAATTATGTCTACAGTCAATTGAGCTGGCAGTAAATGTGTCTCATGAAATTAAACCCAATCACCAAATTGTTTTAATCAGGTGCTTTGGTAACTGAGGGGTCAATTCATTTTTCATTAAGGGCCAGAAAAGGTTGGGTAGCTCTTTCCCTTCTACACTCAACAAAAATATAAACGCAACACTTTTGTTTTTGCTCCCATTTGTCATGAGATGGACTCAAAGATCTAAAATTCATTCCAGATACACAATATTACCATTTCTCTCAAACATTGTTCACAAATCTGTCTAAATGTGTGATAGTGAGCACTTTTGCTTTGCTGAGACAATCCATCCCACCTCACAGGTGTGCCACATCAAGATGCTCATCAGACACCATGATTAGTGCACAGGTGTACCTTATACTGCCCACAATAAAAGGCCACTCTGAAATGTGCAGTTTTGTCTCACAGCAAAATGCCACAGATGGCGCAAGCATTGAGGGAGCGTGCAATTGGCATGCTGACAGCAGGAATGTCAACCAGATCTGTTGCTCGGGCATTGAATGTTCATTTCTCCACCATAAGCCGTCTCCAAAGGCGTTTCAGAGAATATGGCAGTACATCCAACCGGCCTCACAACCGCAGACCACGTGTAACCACACCAGCCCAGGACCTCCACATCCAGCAGGTTCACCTCCAAGATTGTCTGAGACCAGCTACTCAGACAGCTGCTGAAACAATTGGTTTGCATAACCAAGGAATTTCTGCACAAACTGCCAGAAACTGTCTCAGGGAAGCTCGACTGCATGCTCGTCGCCCTCATCGGGGTCTTAACCTGACTCCAGATCGTCGCCGTAACAGACTTGAGTGGTGTAATGTGAATATAGGCCACTGGATGGCAGTATTTACCTTTTTTTTGTTCAGCTCAGACTGGAGCTATGTTTGGACATGTCCTGGACATGTCTGGGGCAAGTCCCCGAAAAGTAAAAAAAAGAGGTCTGAATGTGGGTGGGGTCTGCAAAAGAGTATTTTAGGAGAAGAATTGAGACAGTGAAGTAGTAGGAGAAATTGCAAGAAGAAGGATACATGCGACCAGACCTGTCATTTCTGTTCAAGACCTGTGAAGTTTCTTTTGTGGATTTTTGCCTGTGTTTGAGCATTTTCCTTACCCAGGACATCACCAAGCCACCCCAACAAACAAAGGGACTGTAAATATTTCTGTTTTTTCTTTAGTAATCAATCTTGGTCATTTAGTTAGTTGTTATTAGTCTTTGTTTAAAAATTAAATGTGTTCAAGTTTTTAAAACTGTGTCTGTCATCCCTTGCTGTTGCTGTTGTGTTGTAGATTGTAATAACAAATTGGGGCCATAACAAATTGGGGGCTCGTCCGGGATAGACCATTTTGTGAGTCATTTATTAAAAATCGAACATTTCAGATTGTAAAATTGTTTTTGTGAATTTTCCTATATAATTATATTGACAACAGCAATGGATGATTTCTTGGCATCACCAACCGTAGGAGTTTTGAAGTCTTTTAAAAAGACCGAACTGTTGGAAATATGCAGACATTTGGAGCTGATAGAGGTAAAACCAGCCATGCGAAAAGCAAGACTGGCTAGAGAGATAGTTGAATATTACATTGATGAAAATGTGTTTGCACCAGGAGATCTGGAACAGTTTCCAATGGAAAATCCAAATATAGAAATGGAACTTAAATTAAAAATGCTAGAGATTGAAAGGGAGGAAAAAGAAAAACAAAGAGAATTTGAGAGAGAGAAAGAGGAAAGAGCAGAAAGAGAGAGACAGAGACAGAGAGATTTTGAATTAGAGAAGTTGGATAGAGAGGAAAGACTCCAAATGGAGAAACTAAAAATTAAAATTGAAACTAAAAATAAATTTTGTGCCAGTCAGGAGGTAAAACTGGTGCCTCCATTTTCTGAAAAGGACGTAGACAACTATTTCCAGTGTTTTGAAAAGGTAGGAAAGAGTTGCCAGTTGCCAAAGGAACACTGGCCTCTGATGTTGCAAACTGTCCTCAAGGGTAAAGCTCAACAAGCCCATTCAGCTTTGTCTGCAGATGATTCCTCTGATTATGAGGTTGTCAAAAAGGTTATTTTGAGAGCGTATGAGTTGGTTCCAGAGGCTTACCGACAGAAATTCAGAGGTCTGAAGAAATCTGAAAATCAGACTTATGTGGAATTTGCTAATGAGAAGAAGGTTTGCTTCTATGGAGGTCAAGGATGATTTCAACTCACTAAAAGAGATGGTGTTAGTTGAAGAATTCAAGAACTGTGTTAAGGATGATGTTAAGAACTACCTTAATGAGAAGCAAGCACTAAATTTGCAATCAGCTGCCAAATTTGCAGATGAATATGTTCTCACACATAAGTCCAAATTTCAGTCGAGCAGTAACAATAGATGGTCCCAATTTCTACTACAGGGGTTTCTAACCTTCTTTTCACAAAGGCATTTGGTTTGGTATCCTTGTCTTTTTCTTTCTTAGCTTTAAGGATCCAACAGTTAGTTGTAACATGACCAGATTTCTTGCAATAACTGCAAACTAGACCACTTTTGTCACTGTCAGCTTTCACACTTTGATCAGACCTGTTACTGGATTTCTGAGCACCATCACCAGATTTGTCTTTGGGTGAAGAATCTTGGGTATCACCGTAACCCTTTTTCTGATAACCGATCTGCTAAATTGCCTGCTTCTTGTGGGGCTAAAAAGCCTGATACAGCTGACTTCGTGAGGGAGGAATTTCTTCCATTTGTGTCAGAGGGATTTGTGGCTCTGAATGAGCATACTACTCCTGTCCCCATATATATCCTAAGGGATACCGGAGCTTCTCAGTCACTCTTGTTGATGGACTCCTTGGAGTTACGTGATGAGACCGCTTCAGGGGATTTCATACTTGTACAAGGTATTGAAGGGAGGACTGTATCTGTACCCCTGCGCTCTATATTCTTGAAGTCAGATTTAGTTACAGGACAGGTAAAGGTGGGACTTATGTCAAGTCTACCTATAAAGGGTGTTTCTCTGTTGCTAGGCAATGACCTGGCTGGGGGCAAAGTAGTTCCCCCTGTACATCTTACTTCACAGCCGAGCACTGAAGATGGGGAGGAGGACCCATCTCTGTATCCTTCTTGCGCAGTGACTCGTGCTATGGCCAAGAAGGCTAAAGAAGACGATGTTGTGGTGCCGCCCAGCACATTGAATAGTCAGGACTCAGGTGGTTTGCCTCATGACTCTGATTGGCCTACTATGGTTTCTCCGTTTGAGGACTTATCAGATACTTTTATCAGTTCTCTATTCAGCCAGCCGGATGGGTCTGGTGATTCTGATGTGTCTGGAGACTTGTCTCTGTCCAGAAAGCGGTTGATTGAGGAGCAAACTAATGATCCTGAAATTTGTGTACTAAAGAGGAGAGCCCTTCCTGATAAAGAAATATACGCATTTCCAGTTGGGTATTATCTCAAGGATGGTGTGCTGATGCGGAAGTGGCGCCCTCCTGATATCCCTGCCAATGCAGATTGGGCAGTGGTCAGGCAAATTGTTGTTCCGAAGGTCTACAGGAATGAGATCTTAACAATGGCTCATAGTTTACCTTTAGGAGGTCATCTTGGTGTTAACAAGACTTTTGATAAGATCATGAAACACTTCTTTTGGCCTGGGCTTTGGAAAGACGTTTCCAACTTTTGCAAAACCTGTCACACTTGTCAAGTAGTTGGAAAACACCAGTTAGACCCACCTGTAGCTCCATTGCAGCCTATCCCAGCATTTGGAGAGCCCTTCTCAAAGGTCATTGTTGATTGTGTTGGTCCATTACCCAAGACTAGATCTAGAAATCAGTTCTTGTTGACAATCATGTGTGCATCTACCAGATTCTCTGAAGCCATACCTCTACGTAATATCAAAGCAACTGCAATCTCAAAGGCTTTGATAAAGTTCTTCACGTTGTTTGGCCTTCCCAGGGAAATTCAGTCAGACCAAGGTAGCAATTTCACTTCTGGTTTGTTTCAGCAGGTTGTGTATGAACTAGGTGCAAAGCAGATTCTTTCTAGTGCCTATCATCCAGAAAGTCAGGGTGCCTTAGAGCGGTTTCATTCCACTCTCAAGACAATGATGAGGACTTATTGTTATGACCATGAGAAAGACTGGGATGAAGGTGTTCATTTGCTGTTGTTTGCAGCTAGAGAAGCAGTGCAGGAGTCTACTGGATTCAGTCCATTTGAGGTAGTGTTTAGTCATGAAGTGAGAGGACCTTTGCTATTATTGAGTGAACAATGGCAAGAGGAAGAGCCGTACATCAGTCTGTTAGACTATGTTAGCAAGTTCAAGGAAAGATTGCGTGCAGCTTGTGACCTAGCCAAAGAGAACTTGAAATCAAGTCAGGGAAAAATGAAAACTTGGTATGATCATAAGGCTAGAAGCCGTGAGTTTAAACCAGGAGATAAGGTCCTTGTGTTGTTTCCCTTGCAGTCCAATCCATTGCAGGCTAGATTTCATGGTCCTTATGAAATTCTGACAAAACTCAATGATCTCAATTCACTTCAGATTCTCCTATGGTCGAGACGTGTGAAGATGAGGGGGAGTTTCAAGATGATGAACCTTGAATTAAAGCTGAAGTTCTTTCATGTAAATTGTCAAATTCTGAAGTGTTGCAAAATCTTGATGTAAAACTCCAGCACTTAGAACCCTCAAAGAGAGATCAGTTTGAGAGGTTGATCAAGAAATATGAGGATCTGTTTCCTGATGTTCCAAAAAGAGTTTCTATAGACTCTCATGATGTAGATGTTGGTGATGCCAAACCAATAAAACAGCATCCATACCGGATGAATCCTGAAAAGAGAAAGATTGCTGAGAAAGAGGTTGAGTACATGTTAGGACATGATATTATCAGACCCTCCAACTCAGATTGGAGTTCACCCTGTGTGCTAGTTCCAAAACCTGATGGAAGTACTAGATTCTGTACAGATTATCGCAAAGTCAATGCTGTAACTAGAACTGATGTGTTTCCAATACCTAGGATTGATGATTGTATTGATAGAGTAGGGCAAGCAAAGTTTCTGACCAAGATTGATTTATTGAAGGGTTACTGGTGTGTACCTTTAACTGAGAGGGCCAAGAGCATATCTGCTTTTGCCACACCATCTGGGTTGTACCAGTATGAAGTCCTACCCTTTGGCATGAAAAATGCCCCAGCCACGTTCCAAAGGATGATTCAGTCTACAATCGCCGGATTGCCACACACGGTTGCATACATCGATGACCTGATCACATGGAGTGACTCCTAAGAAGAACATCTAAAAGATGTAGAGACGTTGTTCCAGCACCTGACCCAGGCTAACCTGACTGTTAACCTGAGCAAGAGTGACTTTGGTTGTGCTACTGTCACCTATCTTGGCTACGTCATAGGCCAGGGTAAGGTGGCACCCATAAATGCTAAAGTCCAAGCCATCATGGACTTTCCAGTTCCTGACAACAAAAAAGCTTTGCACCGCTTCCTTGGAATGATCGGGTACTACCGCAAGTTCTGCAAGAACTTTGCTGAGATTGCTCTCAGTCTAACTAACCAACTGAAGAAAGGCGTAAAGTTCACCTGGGATGATGCATGCCAGAGAGCCTTCGATCGCCTGAAGTCTCTGCTGTGTCACTTCCCCGTGCTCAAATCTCCTGACTTCAACAAACCGTTCTCCATCGCGGTCGATGCTAGCGACCAAGCTTGTGGATCTGTGCTCCTACAGAGAAGTGACTCTGATGACATTGAGCATCCAGTGGCATACTTCTCCAGGAAGTTCAATCGCCACCAAAGGAACTATTCCACAATAGAGAAGGAGCTGTTGGCTCTGGTTCTGTCTTTACAACACTTTGATGTTTATGTTTGTACAGGGCAAAAGCCAATGGTTGTGTACACAGACCACAATCCGTTAATGTTTTTGAGTAAGATGAAAAACAAGAATCGAAGATTGTTGAATTGGAGTTCGATTTTACAGGAGTTTGACTTGGAAATTAAGCATGTGAGGGGTACAGACAATGTAATTGCTGATTGCTTATCCCGTGTTTGAATATGTATATATATATCACATGTTTATTTGAATATTGTATGATATGTATATATAGACAAGTGTTCACTTAACCATTTTGTATTGAAAAGAAAAATTTTGCCTTTATGAGTCAAAATTTTTCCCTTTTGGAATGGAGGTGTAATGTGAATATAGGCCACTGGATGTCAGTATTTACCTTTTTTTTGTTCAGCTCAGACTGGAGCTATGTTTGGACATGTCCTGGACATGTCTGGGGCAAGTCCCCGAAAAGTAAAAAAAAGAGGTCTGAATGTGGGTGGGGTCTGCAAAAGAGTATATAAGGAGAAGAATTGAGACAGTGAAGTAGTCGGAGAAATTGCAAGAAGAAGGATACATGCGACCAGACCTGTCATTTCTGTTCAAGACCTGTGAAGTTTCTTTTGTGGATTTTTGCCTGTGTTTGAGCATTTTCCTTACCCAGGACATCACCAAGCCACCGCAACAAACAAAGGGACTGTAAATATTTCTGTTTTTTCTTTACTAATCAATCTTGGTCATTTAGTTAGTTGTTATTAGTCTTTGTCTTTGTTTAAAAATTAAATGTGTTTCGGTTTTTAAAACTGTGTCTGTCATCCCTTGCTGTTGCTGTTGTGTTGTAGATACTAATAACAAATTGGGGCCATAACAGTGGGCAAATGCTCACATTCGATGGCGTCTGGCACGTTGGAGAGATGTTCTGTTCATGGATGAATCTCGGTTTACATTGTTCAGGGCAGATGGCAGACATTGTATGTGGCGTCGTGTGGGTGAGCGCTTTGCTGATGTCAATGTTGTGGATCGAGTGGCCCATGGTGGTGGTGGGGTTATGGTATGGGCAGGCATCTGTTATGGACAAAGAACACAGGTGCATTTTATTGATGGCATTTTGAATGCACAGAGATACCGTGATGAGATCCTGAGGCCCATTGTTGTGCCATACATCCATGAACATCACCTCATGTTTCAGCAAGATAATGCACGGCCCCATGTTGCAAGGATCTGTACACAATTCTTGGAAGCTGAAAATGTCCCAGATCTTGCATGGCCAGCATACTCACCGGACATGTCACCCATTGAGCATGTTTGGGATGTGCTTGACCGGCGTATACGACAGCGCGTACCAGTTCCCTCTAATATCCAGCAACTTCGCACAGCCATTGAGGAGGAGTGGACCAACATTCCACAGGCCACAATTGACAATCTGATAAACTTTACGCGAAGAAGATGTGTTGCACTGCATGAGGCAAATAGTGGTCACACCAGATACTGACTGGTTCTGAGTCCCCAGACCCCCAATAAAGCAGAAACTGCACATTTCAGGGTGGCCTTTTATTGTGGACAGTCTAAGGTACACCTGTGCACTAATCATGGTGTCTGATGAGCATCTTGATGTGGCACACCTGTGAGGTGGGATGGATTGTCTCAGCAAAGCAAAAGTGCTCACTATCACACATTTAGACAGATTTTTGAACAATGTTTGAGAGAAATGGTAATATTGTGTATCTGGAGTGAATTTTAGATCTTTGAGTCCATCTCATGACAAATGGGAGCAAAAACACAAGTGTTGCGTTTATATTTTTGTTGAGTGTTTAAAAAAAAAACAGCTAAAATCTGCATTTTGTTTTTACTTGGGTTATGTTTGATATTAAAATGATTTTGATGATCTGAAACATTTAAGTGAATCAAATATTCTAAAACAGGAGACGTCAGGGAAGGGGCAAATACTTTTTCATAACTCTGTGCAATATTGCCAGCTGGGGTACGAGTAGTAGAATGCAAATTTTTTACAGTATTAGGATAAGGCTAGGTATGTGTGCTGTTTTAAATTGCAGCCAATAATTAGCTAACAGAACTACTGCTGAGCTGAAGACCTGGGGGAAAACATGTCCTGCAAATGATGACTCAGGTTCAGTTACAGCAAATGCCACCCACTGCTTGCCCGTCTGATAATAAGGGCAAACCCAACCCCTGCTAGCACTGTTAGCTAGATCGCTTTGGAGATAGCCGCTAAGAAAAGTTTACCCCATCGCTTTGCTGTTGTTGCCATTATTGAATCCTTTGCCGCGGAAGTCCCCTGTTGCTTTATTGCGTGTGGCTGATGGGCCCGTGTGCGAGTGCAGGGTGCAAGAGCTGGGGCAGGCCGCCGTGGGCTGATGGAATAGGTGAATGATCCTGCCTGTCGACTGGCATACCACTCCCATTTGGCATGCCCTTTTCCCAGAGCTCCGACACACAAAGTCTTAATATGGATACCACCATAAGGCAGGGAACAGATGTCATTGTCTAGCTTGGAATGGGTGCACAGTCATTTTGGGCTATCCCCAAAAGCACAGCGAGAATGAAAGATGTTTTATCACAGAAACTGCATCACGCCAAATGCATAAAATGTCAGGCAAGGAATGGAAAAAAAGGAAATTCTCTTGAAATAATGTTGATAGATTGAATTTGTTCATGTGTTGGACTTATTCTGACAAAGTGCATTTCCTCCATGTGTGACAGAGAGTGTAATTCAGCTCTTTGTCAGAGATGAATTAACTCCAATGGACTTAAGTTGAATATTCTTTTGTGAAGGGACACATGCTTGTTAAAATGTCACATGGTTAGGAAAAGTAGTTCTTGATGATAGCCCCAGCAGCCAGCCAACGAAAGGCGGCTCCTAGCCGTTTCTAAGTTTTGCGGTTCCCTTAGATGCTCTGGGCACAACAGAGAAAGAGGAAATATGGTTATTTTTCTTTTCCTCTGCGATAACAGTTGAAGTATAGTATATAGTGTCTCAATGACAGCATGGGGGTTACATAAATTTAAGCCTTGATTTACTCTCTGGGCAGTAGTGGCAATGCTGCAGTGTTTCCATGGCACTGCCACCATGGGTAACGATCACCCTCTTCGTGGCTGCATTTTGTCTTGCTGTGGCTTTTAATTTTCAGGGTCAGTCTTTTATTAATCCTCCTCTTCTTCCTTGCGGCTTGCCTAAATTAATTTCCATTTCACCCTGCAGAAGTAAAATCGAAACTGGTTTAAAATCCAGCTTGACCGTCCTGTACGTCAATGGCTCCCAGCGTCAATCCTGGGGGCCCCCTGTGCATCCTGGTTTTCCTTTCAGCAGCAACTGCTATTAAGCAGCCAATTTATTTTTTGAATTAGGTCCCTATGAAAGGATTATTTACCCTCTTCAGCCACAGGGAAATAAACGTGGCTGGATGCCACAATGGATAAAAATTGTAAGCATCTAAAAAAAAGGGCACGCATTTTTATCAGACTTAATTAAAGACTAGAGTGAATTAATTGGGTCCTAGTTGCATAGCTTTTAATCTCTTTCACACAATCCAGGTTTAGCTTATCATTTGCATTGTCTTTTAATTTATGGGTTACTACCAGATGGATATTTTTATTGAACGTATCCACTCCTTCTCCAAATAGAGTCAATTGATTTAAATAAAAGGTTATAAAATCACCTTTTTTCATGGAAGACAAAATAAAACATCTGTAATATACAGTAGTACAATATGAATATAGAACTCCTCAGGATATGCCTGGTTTTTTCTGACATAATGGGACATAAAAGGGTTGAATCATTCAGAACATGAATAGAGCAATTACGAAAAATTGACATCTTGTTAAAATTCTGGGATTGTATTCGTGGTTGAAAAAAACCCAGCATACACTGGGGTCTCCAGGCCCAATGTTTGGTACGACAGTTTTACATTTACAAGGCACAGTTTCACTCCTGGTCCTTTTGTACAATAACTACTTGCCGCCTTCCTACCTCTTCCTTGTAACACTGCGAATCAGAGGATTACGGTGCAAACTCCTTTTCACCACATAATTATGCAATTATTGTCAGTAGTTACTCATTCCTGTGTTTTGTCTAGACTTATGTCTAGAATATTGATAGGGCTTATGTTTTGACAGCATACTCTCTTTTGAGGCCAAAATGTTGACAGTCTTCACTGTCCTCTTATACTGCTGTATTGAATAGGAATCAGAGCAATAGAGAATGATTGTCAGGGGACAATCGCTGTGAATTGTTTGAAGGGAGAAAAGAGCACACCAGTGTCACTGAAAAGAACAGACATTTCCCTATGTGTCAGCAGCTGGATGAGACCAGAATTTCAAACAGACACTCAAGTGAGAGAGAGACAGAGAGGGGGGGAGATGGGGGGAGAGAAGGGGGTGGCAGACAATGTTGGAAGAGAACGGAATGAGCGGAGCTGGATTGTTTTATTCCTTTGCAAAATCATTGTCGTCCACATTCCTTGTGCCTAAGAATAATACCCTAAGAACACAATAGCTCGCATGTGATGAGAATATCTAAAGCCACACTCTGGAAGCAGGTTTAAGTTGTAAATGTCAAATCATTTGATATTAACACACAGACATTATCTTCTGTGAAATAGGTGTTTAAAATGTGAATTTTGCTTTTCAACAAACACACACAATGAGGTGTTGTAGCACAATCCTCTCAACATACTGTAGTGTGCAGTGATTATTACACCACCGATTCAGTCTAAAAGGGGTCCTAATATACAGGACCATTCATAATTATTGGCACCCCTGGTTAAGATGTGTTAAATGCCTTAAAATAAAATTTTTATTGCAGAAGCATACTCTCACACTGAAAACTGTAAAAAAAAGAAAAAAAAAGTAACTCAACTGTTTTAAGGGTAAAAAAAATCCCTGCCAAAGAAATAATTATTTTTCATAAAATCACTTGTTCCACAGTTATTAGCACCCTTGGGGTTTAAATATGATGTGACACAGAGGCCATTTCTTTTATCCACTCTTCAACATGGGAAAGACAAAGGAACACACCATTCAAGTAAGGCAGATGTGTGTCGACCTTCACAAGTCAGGCAATGGCTACAAGAAAATAGCCATTCGCCTGCACCTGCCCATATCTACTGTCAGAGGAATCATTAAGAAGTTTAAAACAACTGGAACAGTGGTAAACAAGCCTGGACGAGGACGCAAGTTTATTTTGCCACCACGCACAGTGAAGGATGGTAAGAGAAATAAAAAGTTCTCCTTTCTTCAAGCTCACTGTCGAAGAATTGCAACAAATGGTAGCATCTTGGGGTCACAAAGTCTCCAAAACAACCATCAGGCGCTATCTACATGCCAACAACCTGTCTGGGAAGCGTGCACGGAAAAAACCTTTTCTCACTCGCAATCATAAATGCAAAAGTCTGGAGTTTGCTAATTGGTACTGGGACTTCAACTGGGACCGTGTGCTTTGGTCAGATGAGCCCAAGATGGAGGTTTTTGGCAACAAACACTCTAAGTGGGTCTGGCGGAACACAAAAGATGAGTATGCAGAAAAGCACCTCATGCCCACTGTGAGGTATGGAGGAGGATCGGTGATTCTGTTGGCCTGTTTCTCTTCCAGAGGCCCTTGGAACTTTGTTTGGGTGCATGGCATCATGAACCCTTTGAAATACCAGGAGATTTTAAATCAAAATCTGGTTATCTCTGCCCAAAAGCTGAAGATGGGTCGTCACTGAGTCTTTCAGCAAGATAATGACCCTATTCACGTGGCCAAATCTACACAGAAATGATTCACCAGACACAGAATCAAGCTCCTCCCATGGCCATCTCAGTCCTCAGTAGGGCTGGGTATCGATCCAGATTTCCTGGATCGATTAAATTTCGATTCACAAGGCCACGATCCGATTCGATCCACGATCCGATCCGATTCGATTCGATATCGATCTACTGGCTTGTCTCTTTAAAGTAAAAACTGTCCCCATTGACAGGAACAGCCCCATCTGTGTTTGTGCATTTATCTGTGTATGTGTGAGAGGGATACACACAGAGAGAAGATTCAAGTATGTAAAGCATTCATTTTATTTTAATTATTAATCATAACCATGACAGTGAGTCCTCTTTTGCTTCAATAACATGCCCATGGCAGGGTTTCTGACTACAAAGAAAAAAAGGCAATTTCTTACATTTTCTGTGGTTTCTAATACGACTTGAGTGTAAGCATTACTGTTTTGGATGAACAACATACCCATGGCAGGGTTAAAACAACCAGAACTTAACCAAAAATTACCACACAGAAAATAAAAGTCCTTGTAAGTAATGCTTGACTGATGAAATAACTAGTTTCAGGAATTAAGTAATTTTTCTGGAGGAAAAGGAGATGGTCTACGTGCTGTGGGGAGAGGCAGCTTCTTTGAGCAGTAACAATGTCACCAGCGGTTGAGAAGACTCGCTCAGAAGGGACACTGGTCCCTGGTATGCAGAGGTACCGCTTTGCTAAGTCGGCCAGGAGAGGAAACTCATCTGCATGCACCTGCCACCATGTCAGTGGATTTTGAGAAAGAGGAATAGATGGCACTTTCCTGTATGTGTTGACCTCTTCCTCAGCCCTTTCAGTAGGAGTTTGCCTTTGTAGTGGAGTTTCTGATGTGTAGGTTGACCCCAGTAAAGCCATTAGAGCAGAGGAGTCTTTTGGCCTCTTTGGTTGAGTTGGTGCAGGCACAGCCACATCAGTTGAGCCATGGGAGGTGTCTTCTTGCACTGGTGTAGTTTCCTCAGCATTCTGCTGATGAAGAAAGGCATTGAAAAATAATACACAAATTAACCTGAATTCAGGCTTTTTCAGCCTAATTTAAAAAAACTATATAGACACCAAGTCTGAATATTCAAATGTACACAGGTCATCTGCAAACTTACATCAGTTGATTGGTTCAGATAAAGAGCTTCAGAGATCAATTTCAAGAAGACAGCATCACGGGCCTCATCAGACAGGAATGGCAGAGCCTTAAAACGTGGATCCAGTGATGATGCTACACACAAGTTATCCTTCAGGGCTTCATATCTATATAGAGGAACAAATATCACTTCATAGGTATATGTAAACAGTACATACAGTTGCAACAGTCAGTCATGCAAGCACACTTATATAAAAAATGTACAGTCTAAAATTAAGGAGGTTAAATTCTGACTATATTAAGTAAGAAAACAAACAAAATTAGAGACATTTCTATTAAACCTCCATGGAATACACTACTACTACTATTACATGGGTATGCTAAAAGAACATACCTTGGACTCAAGTTGTTGTGAGCGGCTGTTTTGAGCTCCTTAATCACAGGAGAGTCTTCAGCAGTACATTTCATTTGGCTAAGAAGCTGAGACTGTAGCGGTGCAATCATGGACATAGTTGGAGACGCCTCCTCGGAGATGGCGAGCGTGGCCGTCTTCATTGGCCCTAGACATTTCACCACCTCCTCTGCGGTGGTGATGTCCGTCTCCGTTAAAGTGCAGATGTCGCTTTCCCTCCTGCGGACATCGGGTGACAGAGGCGCTGCAGAGATGGCTGGCTGCTGTTCGAGGAAGCGCTCAATCATATCCAAGGAGCTGTTCCATCTGGTCGTTACGTCCACTACGAGCTTGTGTTGTGGCAATTGAAGAAGTTTTTGCTTCTCTTTTAGTGCGTGGCTTGCAGTGGGGCTTCGGTGAAAAAATGCCACAATTCGCCTAACTCGCCCCAGTAAACGTGCTACCGCAGGAGTCTTCAGACCTGCTTGCGATGCCATGTTGATAAGATGTACAAAACACCCCATATGAAAATGCCCCGTTAATTCCACAGCTCTCACAATGTTCGCGGCATTATCTGTAACAATTGCGGGGTCTTTGTCGGATATTTCCCACTCTTTTATAGCTTCGGTGAGCAGATCTGCAAGATTGCTTGAGGTGTGGCTCATTTCAACAGCTCTGGTCTGAAGCACGTTAGACACTAGCCTCCATTTTTCGTCTATGTAATGAGATGTGATAGATATGACACAGTATTCCTTGATGTCCAACAATCACAGGTCAGTGCCACTCTCTCAGCAGACTTCAGGGAATGTGCGAGTTTTTCTTTAGTTTCCGTGTACATCTTAGGGATGACTGTTTTGCTCAAATGTTTGCGAGTGGGCATGACGTACCGTGGTTCCAGTCTCTTTACTAGTAGTCTGAATCCAGCATTTTCTACAACACTGTATGGGCGTATGTCTTTACTAACGAATATGCCAACACCCTCTGTTATGCTCATGGCACGTTGAGAGTTAGAAGGCAATTTCGCACCAAATGCCTTCTCCAATGCAGTTTGATTAGCCGCAGGTTTAGCTGCAATGGTGTCAGCGTGGTGCCTGGATAAGTGGTTGCGGAGATTTGTGGTATTCCCACTATATTTTACCTCGATTTGGCACAGTTTGCACACTACTTTTGTTTTGTCGAGTTCCGCTCTGTCCTCGTAACGCTTGAATCAAAAGTAAAGCCACACATCAGCCTTCAGACCAGGTGGAGACTTTAGCTGAGCTGCTCCAGCCATCTCGCAAGGCGCGCTAAGTTTCGATGTCGTTTGTCGGCACCCGCTTTTAAAGCTCTCCTTGCGCGGTCGAGAAAATAGTGCCTCTCACCATTTGGAAAGGATCGATCCGCAAATTTTTGAATTGATATCGTATTTTTTGATAGTGAATCGATATTGGATCGTGGATCGATATTTTGGACCCAGCCCTAGTCCTCAGACCTCAACCCCATGGAAAACCTGTGGAGTGAGCTGAAGAGGAGAGTGCAGAGGAGAGGACCCAGGTCGCTGGATGATTTAGAGAGATTGTGCAAAGAGGAATGGTCAAAGATTCCTCTTTCTGTATTTTCCCATCTTATGAAGCATTATTGGAGAAGATTAAGTGCTGTTTTGTTGGTAAAAGGGGGTTGTACAAAGTTTTAATGGCACATCTTAATGGCACACATGATTTGTTGTAAAATAATTATTTCTCATATCTGAATAAATGCACTTGAATTAAAGGTTGGATTTTCCCCTTTTTTCATTGTGGTCGTATATTATTTAGAAAAAAAACTGAATTTATTAGAAGCTAAAAGAACAAATCTTAACTAGGGGTGCCAATAATTACAGAAGCTGTAATACTTATAATACGCTGTATTACTTCTCTATCATTTTTTGGCGAAAATACTTTGAAAAATACTATTGTAGGCAATGAGAACAAAAAAATTATCACGTTTATTGATGCTAAAAAATTTGTATAAACTGCTTTGAGGCAACATTTTTCTGCAAAATTACCTTTGATAGTCAGTTGTATCAGTTCACGACATGAACTTTTAGCACTGTCACAGTGCTTGATGGCACGATGAAAGGGGCTCTCTGAGACTGTTTGTAGCCACATTGTGGCCTAACATGACACTGAAGACCTCAAATGCTGCCATGGCATTGTAAGAAACCCCATCAAGCGTTTCAAAGAGACTGGTTTGCTGAAAAATACTGGCAATGGAGATGCAAAATGGAATTCAAGTGCCCCTGATATTTGTTATCTGTGTATGACATGTAAAAAAAAAACCAGCAGTTAACATCACGACAACTCCGGGATGATATTAGAAGTGCTAGAAATGCAGAGATGAAAGTATCAAGATCTACTATTTTTAGAGGCGGGAGTGAAAAAGGTCTGATTGGTTGTGCTGCTGATAAGAGCTGGTAACATCAAAAAAAGAAATTCAAGGATTGGACACCGATAGACTGGGAACAAGCCCCTTGGACTAATGAATCAAAGTTTGAAATTTTCTCACCCAAACGCAGGAATTATGCACGCCTTTAGTAAAACATGGAGTCGATAATTTTATGGTTAAGGGTTCAGTTTGCTGGAAAGAAGCCACTGATCTCATAAAAAGGGAATATGGATCACAGCATCCTTGTGAGGCATATATTGCCACCTAAAAAGAGACTGATTGATTGGGGATTTTATTTTCAACAACATTATGAGCCTAAACACACTTCTAAGTTGAGCAAGAATTATCTCAGCCAGAAAGAAACATCTGGTGACATAAAAGTTATAACTTAGCCTGCTCAAAGTTCTGACCTTAATCCGATTCAGGAAATCTTTTGGAACATTGACAGAATCTCTTTGGAATGAACTTCAAACTGTATGGAATGGTTTAGGGAGTGAAGAAATAAAAAAATATGTGAAAACGATGCCTGAAAGATTAAATGCTGTAACCAAAGCAAAGGGTGGCCACACTAGATATTGACTTTTTCTTGTTTAAAAAAAAAAAACATTATTACTTTTGTTTTTACTATATATTGTTATCTGTTTACACATTTTCACTAATGATCCAATATGACATGAAATAAATACTTGAATAGTATTTGGGTTCTGATCATCACTGCTCACCACTGTATCTGCAACCCCAACATTTCCCAAGAGTCAGGGGCAGGAAAGAGCTGCCACATGGGAAAAGTGAGATGTACGATGGAACAGGTAAATGGGAAGAGTGAGCAAAAGGAAGGCGGGTACAGGGGAAGATTGAAGAGCAGGAGGAAACAGGCACAGGGGGAGAAGGAGCACCAGGTGGGAACAGGGAGAGGATAAGTGCCATGAGCAGGAGGGAACAGGTACAAGGATGGAATGAGCAGCAGGTGGAGCAAGTACAGGGGAAGACTGAGGAGAAGGTAAAGCAGGTACAAGGAACAGATAAGGAGCAGGTTCAGGGAAAGAATGACAAGCAGGAAGGAGCTGGTACCGGGAAAATGATAAAAAAAAGTCAGGAACAGTTTCTGCAGAAGAATGAGGATTAGGAGAGCTGGTGCAGCGGAAAACTACAGTTACTGCAGAACAATGAGGATTAGGAGAGCTGTTGCAGTGGAAAACTACAGTTACTGTGGAAGAATGAGGATTAGGAGAGCTGGTGCAGTGGAAAACTACAGTTACTGTGGAAGAATGAGGATTAGGAGAGGCGGTGCAGTGGAAAACTACAGTTACTGTGGAAGAATGACGATTAGGAGAGGCGGTGCAGTGCTAAACTACAGTTGCTGCAGAAGAATGAGGATTAGGAGAGCTGGTGCAGTCGGAAAACTACAGTGACTGCGGAAGAATGAGGATTAGGAGAGGCGGTGCAGTGGAAAACTACAGTTACTGTGGGAGAATGAGGATTAGGAGAGGCGGTGCAGTGCTAAACTACAGTTGCTGCAGAAGAATGAGGATTAGGAGAGCTGGTGCAGTGGAAAACTACAGTGACTGCAGAAGAATGAGGATTAGGAGAGCTGGTGCAGTGGAAACTACAGTGACTGCAGAAGAAAGAGGATTAGGAGAGCTGGTGCAGTGGAAAACTACAGCTACTATGGAAGAATGAGGATTAGGAGAGTTGGTGCAGTGGAAAACTACAGTTACTGCAGAAGAATGAGGATGAGGAGAGCTGGTGCAGTGGAAAACAGGAGAGTTGATAAGCAGAAGACTGAGCAGCAGGACTGAGCAGGTACAGGGGAAGAATGAGTAGTATTGTGCTGCAGGTACAAAGGAAGAATAAACACCCCACCGGATATACACAGCCTAAGCTCTGATTTTGCGGCTTGAAAGACAGGCCTTTTTTTGTCGTGAAAATTTTATATCAAATGTCTCAAAGGCCTCTGCCATGTTCTTTTTTACAAGTTGTTATTTTAAAGGTCAATAACATAACTGATATTTTCATTTTTCAAAAAGTCCCTCGCACCTTATTTTCTGATATTGTTCCGTCTTCGGTTTTGACTGTTTACAATATGTGACTCCTCAGTTGTTTGTTTAATGAGCACACTCTCTCCTCCCTCACTCTCTCCTTTCTCTTATCATTTCTTTCATAAGTGAGAATTTGAGACCACGCAGGAGAACCAAGGTAAAATAGTTAGTCACAGGGACTAGTCAATAATGGAGAAAATCTGTGCTTTCAGTTGTACTGCTGTCTGAATTGTTTCATTTAGGTTTGATCAATCAATTGCCTTCCACTGCTCTGATAACACTAGGCAGTTGTGCAGAAATCGGGAGGTGTTTTATTAAGCATGTAGCAGTGCATCCTTAGATGTCCACTGGGAAATAATTTCTGTTCGATAAAAAAAAACCGTCCAATAAGGATTGAAAATATGTAATGCTAAAGTAACACAGTCACATTGCTGAAAAAATGATGAGTTGTTTTTTTCAAATTAAATGTTTATTTACATTCCCACTCCCTATATTCACCCGACAACCAAACTGTTTTAGTCCATCATAGCAACCTGCTCCCATCAACTTAAGAGGTGGAAGCTAAGGCATGTGCTTTCTCAGACTAACGTGTCAACTACACAGCAAAATTTTCAGAGTTAAATTGACTCTGACAGTCATTTTCAACTCTAGGCTGGTGTTTATTTTGTCAATCTTGTCAGTGTTAATTCAACACTCCATCAAGAGTTAAGAAAACAACTCATAGCGTCAAAAATAAGTCTCCACAGTGCTAAACACACTCTATGCAGAGTCAAAGTCCAACTCTCAGTGTTATGCCCTGGTGTGACACTCGAGCAGTGATCAGATTAAGGAAAAAAAAATTGATTAGCATTATTTGCTAATCATTATATCAATTGATTAGCAATTGTTTAGCACATTTAAATAATGATTAGCAAAAATTAAAAAAAAAACTGTTAATCAGATTTTAAATGATGAAAGGGCTATTTTATCCTTTCCTAATGACAGATTACAAAGTGAATTAAAGCTGCAAGTAGTGTTGAACAGGCCCTCGCACCCTTGTGCACGTTGGGGTTACCCCAACCTGTGAGAAAGTTTCCAGTGAATCAGAAAAAGCTGAAGGAGTTATGACAAGTTGATACTTCATCCACCAGCGGGCGCTCAGAGCGTAATCAAACGAGGGCAGGTGCATTCAGGGGCAGATCCTCAGCACAAATATGAAGTTTCAAGCGAATCGGCCAATTTCAATGTAAAATATGGCATTTCCTGTTTCCACAAGGGGGCGCTATTCGCAAGATTGCCAACAACCATGTTGTATGGACGCGGTCAATGGGAATTATTCCGAATGAAACAGTACTGGAGGGTTCCTTCTACCCAATACATCTGTCTCTGGAGGAGGGCATTCTACTCTGTTTTCATTTTGCTCAATATGGCTTTTTGCTGTAGAATTTATACCGCGTTTAAAGACATCGAATGCCGAGGTTTTCGTGTCTCCAAATGCATGCACCCACGCACGTTGGTAGATCCCTCGGTACGTTCATTACACCATTCTGTTGAATATGGAGGCATATGCCGTTTGATTTTTCCTGAAAGTGACATTTCTGTTCTGTAAAAATAAGGTGTATTTCAGAATTCAGATATTACTGAGTTAGTGAGTTTTTACCCTTATAAAGTGTAAGGTCATGAGCTTGGATGTGAGAGCGGTTGGCTTTTCATTGCAGCGTGAATATTAAAGCTGTTTAATCAGCACTTTATTTAATGCTTGGGGGACTTCAAAGAAAAATGAACAATATTGTTAACTTTATGATGGAGAAAAGGCATGTTTTGTGTTTGGAGAGGTTACTGGTGACCAATGATGTTCAACTGCACTGATATTGATAAATTCATGCTGAACTCAACCAGATAATCATTAGTTCATGCTAAATTTCATGCCCCAAAAGTTAATTTGTGTCCAATATATGATTAATGTATTATTTGACAGTGAACCATTTTGATGGATCTCAGACTTTGGGGCGACACCTGGATAGCTGTCTAATTTAGCTCATAGCTAGCGGGTTATCTAGAATGTAATGTTCAAGATGAATTGTACTTGTGGTCAAGAAGTTTATGATCCCAGAAATGTATAGACTTAAGCCCCAGCAGTTTTTCATTTTTCAGTTTTTTTTTTTTTTTGCTATTTAAATGGTGAATTCTCATAAAGATTTTTTATGTTTGCAGCCCCTTTTCTCCACCAAAATCATAAAAATAAACTGAAACACGATGGGATTCTAAATGCTTCAAGTGTCTAGACTCAATTGAGCCAAAGTTTTTCTGTCTGTGAAGCTGCAATCTTGAATTATAAAGCCTTGAATCAGGTAACACCTAAAAAGCCAGATTTGGCTTCTGCGCAAAGGGGTTAATATTAAATTCAAGCCCACTATCACTAGTAAAACCCCAAATATATATTAGCTCCCCCTTTTAAAATCGTACTGGCAAAGAAAAGCTGAAACAGTAGAGGGTGAATACAGAATTTTTTCAGCTGAAGCTTGTCAACAAACCAATGTTGTGTCACCCTCCTGCACTAGGACACTTAAGATACATTGAATTGGCAATATAATTACCTTGCTAACAAAGTCTGAAAGCCGTCCTGCAACGACAGGCATACGAACTGGGAGGACAGTATTGTAAAGTTCAATGTCATTCCTTTGTCCAGATCATGATAAGATATATATTTTTTGGCACCATTATGGGGAACGTACATGAAACATTAACTTAACCTTAGTTTTATTCGGTTGCCGCAGTTTTTTGAGTCATCTGTTTAGGAGTGACCGCTCATGACAGCAACAACTCACTAGTTCTAGCTGAACACCCATGTTAGCTAATTCTAGCAGCCACAGATCTAGTATCCGTCGTGATCTTTTGAGTAAAACATTGTAAAAGGAGAGTTGGGAACATAATATCAAAAGAAAGATAAAACATTGACACCATTCCTCATATTGTAATGAAAGGCCGCCAAATATTTCCAAGTTCACCAACATACTGGCTGACTTTATCCACCAAAACTAGATGGCCGTTAGAGAAGATGGATGGCCATACCTTGCCATCAAACTAGACGAGCCTACCTGTATCATTAGTCTACTATTATGCTATGAAGTAATTATAATGTCATTCATTCAAATGAAGGACTGTGAAAGGGAAAACATTACATGCATGTATTATATATTAAAACCATTCAGCAAAGTGTGACTTACCATGAGATTTACTGCATCAATAAGAAAGACGGCAGACCCACATTTGGTCAAAATCCATGAGCGCATGTCTGGAGAGGCTTGGCTTCATAACTCTGTAAGAGTTCAGTTCTTAAACTGCTCAATGACACCGCCTCTCATATACAATTGACTCTGTAATAGTTAATCCAACTTTTTGAAGTGTAATGTTAACTCTACACTTCAGCACTTGGCTAAACACCGGATAATTAACTCTGAAAATTTTGTTGTGTATCTTCCACTTCTCTAAGCTGTATGGGTGCACCATCTATCATGCACTGCCTAAGACCTGCTTGAGAACAGTGCATCTCGCAAAATTAAACTGGTTAAAGGCTTGGTTGGGATTCGAACACCAGGACGAACGTCTTTGCTGATTTACCACCATTTAATCACGCTTTTACAGTCACAGAAGTAACATGACAACAGCATTTTACCCCCCCCCCCACCCCCCCATTGAGAAAACAATGGGGGTATTATTATTTTAAGTATTCACAGGCCTACCCAGAAGCAGAGAGAGATGCACACAACATGCGGTTGATTGCACCCGTCCAGCATCCAAGCTTGATTTGTAACTACTCAGACAAAGCACACTAAAAGATCACTTTGAAATGATTTCTAATCAGCTATTTTTGTCTTTTATGCTTACAAATTAGCTTGCATTGTAATTTGTTAATGAGGAAGAAGTCAGCTTCCATCTATGCATCACTGTACCGATTTTGATTCTTAAAAGACATGCCTATGCACTGTAATTAATAATATTCCCACCAGAATGATGTCAAAGGGGTTTCCTCCTATACTGACCATCTATCGGCTTTCGGTGCGTACTTAATGAAGGCATGACCATTATATTTTTCCATCCTTACCATGACAAAGGACATACAAAATCTGTCCACTGCATTATGGCAACAGTGTTTTATTTAGTAAAAATGTCATAATACCAATCAGTATTTGAAGTGGCCCAAGAGTAAATTCGGATCTCTGTACTTTCCCCTGCCTCTGTATTCAAGAGACTAATAATGTTAGTGATCGCATTAGCTTTAGCTGATTGGGGCTTTCTCTGACCTCTGTCCGACTGGTTGAGTTTTTGAATGAGCATTCGCAAGAAACTTATAACAATGGTAGACAGGAAATATCCAAAATGTGAAATGTGAAAACAGCCAGTACCAAAGCTGGACTGCTGATTAGAAGCTGTGGATAAGGACTTGTGTAGCCTGCCAGGAAGCTGAACATTCTGCCTGCAAAGTAATCACAACGGGAATTCCACAGACAAGTAAAAACACAAAATTGACATCTGGGCTCACTTTAACTGGTCATTTAACAAGGAAATGTGTGAAATCAGAAAATACTGCACTCTTAAAGAAGACAAATGCTGATGGTGGATGATAGCATAGTATGTCCAGCATTCTGCCCAGACACAAAGTTTATAGTTTGGTCTAGTAGTCGAGCTATAGAAAAGGTAAAGAGTCCGGAAAATCAAAAGGGGAACTATTCTAGGCTCTAGAAATGTTAATTGGAAATTTTACCCAATTCCCTTAAGAACTTTAGACTTTCTGTTACTGCCTTTTTGATAAAATTAACTTGAGCCAGAAGGTGGTACTAAAGAAATGGTTACAATTCACCAGAACAAAAGGAATGCTCTTTTAGGCACCAAGACGTTCAAAGTGAAATTCATCTGATTCCTTTTAGAGCAGTTTGATGAACTGCATTTGGAAATGTCATCAGCTAATGGTGGCACTTCATGTTATGTATGTTGAAAGATTACGGAGCTCCCAGTAGGAGCTGCAGTTTACCGCTGATGTCACATCCGAACAGCTGACCATAGTTGGTAATTTGTTAAACAACACTCCAACGCTGGTGGTTAAGGAGTTGTTAACATATAAGTTTCATTATATACATAGCTATCCAGCTGATAGCATAAAGAATGTTGTGACCCAATTTTACAGCACGAAAGACATTAAGAGCCATTGTCTGTAAAGTTCAGGCCGGTTCAGGCAAGGGGTGATCGTCACCTTCTTCAATTTTGCTGAAACTTTGGTGGTTTTATGTCCCTAACTGGAAAATTGCCCAGATTTTTAGGCCTGACTTGCTCCAGTTTAGGTTTTAGGGGTCAATCAAGTGCAAGCCGAAATAGGGCCTAAAATGCCAAATTACCAAAATTTGATTTTTGCGTTGCTCATATTCACTGTGCGATTTTTATCCCAAAGTAAATGTTGGAAAATTGAATTGAAGGGGGTATGGTCAGTGGAAAGAGCGATTTTCGGCCTGGGATCTACTGTCGATAATAGGTGGCACTTTACTAACAGATGTACTGGTACACGTGTAAAGCAACATCCGCTCCAAATTTATTTATTTCTTTTTTATTTAACCCTTATTTAACAAGGGAAGTCCCGTTGAGATTGAAATCTGTTTTTCAAGGGAGCCCTGGGGGTTGAAGTAGAGAGGGAGAGGACAAGTTGCACAGCCAATTAAATCAGGGGATGATTGGGTGGCAGGTTGAAAGAGCCGTGTTGGGGATTTAGCCATGACACGGGGGAACCCCTTCTCTTGTCGAAGAGTGTCATAGGATTTTTAATGACCACAGTGAGTCAGGACCTTGGTTTAACGTCTCATCCAAAAGATGACAATTCCTTCAGTACAGTGTCCCCGTCACTGCACTGGGGCATTGGGGATTATTCCACCAGAGGGAAGACTGCAACCTACTGGCCCACCGACTCCTCTTCCAGCAGCAAATTGATTGTCCCCGGTGGTCTCCCATTCAATGTCTAACCAAGCCCACACCTGCTTAGCTTCAGCCACATGACTGGAGGGGATCGAACAGTGGCATGGCTGCAGGCTTGCAGGCAGGCCTGTATCAATGAGATTCCAATGAAAAAAATCATGGGATATTCTTTGTGCATGTCAATATAAGCTGCTATAGGTGCATTTCGATGGTGTGTCCCAGTAGAACAGGCCCTGTGATGGACTTGACCTTATTTCAGGGAATGATTATTGATTTTTCAACCATCTCTGGCATATTTGTGGTTCCATTAGTTACATCAATTATTGTTTGAGGACAAAACTAGTACTTCCTATTTACTCAATGGTTTCAGACTATCGAAAAGCCATTTTTTCAAGGTTTTATCCATAATCATCTGCACATGTGAATGCCCTTTAAGTGCCAGGACAGGCTTGGTCGAATATAAACACATTCCCAATGTATAATAAATTGTTTGTTTTTTTTTCACACAACCTCTTGTATAGTTACAGGCCCATTTTATACAGGTGGATAGACTTGCATACAGACTGGGCTTGGGCTCTTGCGTTCCATTTTATTGTATTTGTTCCCATTTTTAAGAAGTTCGGAACAAAGTTTTACTAATGAACAATTGTATCCTCCATTCAACTCTTCATGTTCCACAGAAGTAGCATTTTAGCACCCCTTGTATTGACTTGTGCAGTCATGATCCCATTGTTCCCTTTGCAATAACTGCAAGTTTAAGGGTGGCTAGGGGGGGCATTGGGGTTCCGGGCCCGCCCACTAATTCACCTGTGCCCGCCCTGACGAGAGTCCCCTACATGGGGGAAAAAACCTGATAGACGAACCTTAACACTAAAACAAAAAATTAGAATGAAAGATATCAAATAAATAATTCTGCATGGTACATATGTAAAATTAACTGTAAGGCCATCACACTCCCTGAGAGAAAGAAAAAATGAGAAAGCGCCAGAGGCATTGTCCGCCGACTGGACTGAAGTGCTCTTCGTCATTTTCGGTGATGAGACTGGTGGTAAGTCGCCATTTGGCTACTTTTTTTTTGAGTCCCAGTTATATATTGTAAAACATTAAAAACTTGACCTCACTGTGCCCCCATTGCTCTGTCTATCTGTCTGTCTGTCTGCATATGCAGACTTTGAGTGAGCCGAATCAAGAAAAGGAGTCCGGTAGTCTTACTGTTAGCCTACATATAGGCCTAGCCTGCAGTCTGTCATTTTGAATTTTACAGTGTTCTTACGAACTGAACGGTTTTATTACAAAGTTGCTTGTGGGTGCAAAACACAATTCGATAGAATAAATAATGTGGGCTTTTGTATGACTGAAATGTCAAAGCATGGAGTTGGCTTAGCCTAATTATTTTGAGTATATTTTTGCATTTATTTCAATGTTTTGTGAGGCGCATATAGCTTAGGGTTATGGTTTGATATGGCTGTTCTATTGCATACTTTATATGAATGGATCACGTAGCTATTGGTAATATACGGTGTGCAGTAGTGTTTTCTCCACTGTGCAGATGATGTTGCCTGGGTCGTTCAGTAGAGTTACAGAAATGGAGAGACCCTCAGAAGACATATCCTTTTTAGTCTTCGTTTTCGTGCAAGTCGGTGTTTTTAACAAGCGAGAGAGAGTAATCTTTTAGTTGCTTTTCCGCATAGGATTTCGGCCATCAACCAGTTCAGCACTGCAGACAATGACAAAAACACGTGTTACAAAATAATTCCGCTACTGCCATTCAATGAAATTAAGCTTTATTTGTTAAATATCTTTCAAAAAGTAAAAAAAAAACAAAAAAAACAACGGCTTTCCACGATGATTTTACTCATAATGTTGAAAAATCATAATGCCCCCCCCCCCCAACTATGTTTAGTGCCCGTCCACAAATGTTTTCCTGCTGCCGGGTCTGGGTGAAGAACATCTAATACAAAAGTATTTCATTGGGATTTTCACTGCGCATTTCATAATTATGACAGGTGGTATTTGAATGGCTGTGTCATAAATTGGTCTGGTAGTGTCAAACCTCTTGGTCATTTAGTTAGCATAGATTTTTCAGACCATAATGACTGTGCTTTGAAACAATCTGTATTCATTGTGTGTGCAGTGTGCAAATTACTTGGCTGTTATAGCGGATTGCAACCACAAATATTATGTAAACTATTCCAGTCATACTGCTGTGCTTTTTATGGTTCACAGCTTTGGACCCTTAACTCAAGTGGTTTCAAATCCAACTGTGTTCAGTGGAACAAAACCACGCGTGGAATACTAGGTTTGCCATTTCAGACGCATACATGGTTATGAAGTGCTTTAAGCGATCAATACCAAATATTTCTGTGCAGAAATACTGTAAAACTTTGTGCTTTTTATTTTTGGTGATAAATAATTGTAATAAAAGAGTGTCATTTCTTGGTAATTTAGCTAAACGGAATGCTATGTCACCTCTTGGTAGAAACATTGCGTTTTTACGATGTATACTCAGCAACAAAAGTTTCTGTGACGCCAATATTGTTAATTATTTTTCATAACGCAATTATGAAATTGTCATACATGGTGATATCAGACTGAAACAGTACACGTAAACACAACATTGAAATGGAAATCATGAAAATGCGAGAAAATGACTTTGCACGTGAAAATGTGCTTAAATCATGCTTGTGGATGGCAATAAAAGAGGAGAATTTTTGGAATGTTCACATTGTGCCTGATGAACGACGGAAGCATCACTTATCGAAAACACAGCCATTTCGGATCAGGAACTCTACCCTCTAAATGCCAAGACTGTCTGAAAATGATCGGTGGAGGGCCATTGGGATGATTGAATCCGGAACCTCGCAGAGGGACGTTGCTCATCCCCTGAATGTCCACCGAAACACCATTTGGAACTTATGGCAGCGTCATCAGCAGACAAGACATGTCAGAGACCGTCCTCGCAGCGGCCGTCCACGAGTAACCACTCCCAGACAGGACAACTGGATTCGAACAACCCATCTCCGAAATCGATTCCAACCTGCAACCATAACTGCAAGAACGATACCTGGTTTGAGGCGACTGTCTGCACAGACAATCCGTCGCCGTCTCTGTCATTTTGGCATTGTCCCACGTCGGCCAGCAAGACATCCAATACTCACAGTACAACACCGACGACTGCGTCTACTGTGGGCACAACAACATCGACGGTGGATCCAACGTCAGTGGGATCTTGTACTCTTCACTGATGAATCAAGATTCATGCTTAACCGATGTGATGGTCGTTTACGTGTATACCGTCGACGTGGAGAATGTTATGCCAACAACTGTGTTCAGGAATTTGATCGTTTTGGAGGTGGTATTGTCATGATTTGGGGAGGGATCACGGCTAGAAACAGAACAGATTTGCTTGTTATTGATGGAAATCTGACAGGTCAAAGATATCGCGATGAAGTGCTACGGCCATTGGTGGTACCGTTTTTGATGCAACATGGTCCCGGAATAACGCTGCAACATGATAACGCCAGACCACACGTTGCAAGGATTGTACAGCAGTATCTGATGCAACAACATGTCAATGTCCTGCCATGGCCAGCCAGATCCCCAGACATGTCCCCAATCAAGCATCTTTGGGACGAGATGGATCGACGTTTGCGGCGGTTGGATAACCCGCCAGCTTCACTCCAGGAATTGCGACAACGTCTACGTCAGATTTGGAATGACATCCCACAGCAATTTCTGGCACATCTGATTCGGTCCCTGCGCCGGAGATGCGTTGCTTGCATCATGGCACGAGGAAGTCACACCCGGTATTGAAGTGTGAAGGTCACAATTGGTTAGACGTCAGACAAGTGCTTCATGACGCATGAAAATGACATTTTTCGTTTTGAGTGACGTTGGCACTGAAAAGTCAGTGTTTCTCCTGTTAAATAAACATATTGATTGCATTGAGATCTTTGCGTGTCATTTATAACATACACATAAATGGTGTCACAGAAACTTTTGTTGCTGAGTATAAATACAGAGTTTATGCTGAAACACAGCACGTATTAAAGATGCACACTGTCTTTCATGAGAACGAGAATCCTTCCTTCATAATTTTTGTCTGAACATGGCTGTTGAAGGTAGTTTACACATTGAAGGATTTGAAGATGAAATGATATATGACATGATTAATGACATATTAACTGGTTGATGGAGTGTTTTGTTTGTTTGTTTCTGTTCTCATATAAATGTGTTAGATTGTTCTGTGTGTTTTGTCTACTGTGTGTGTATGCTCACTGTATGTGTATGTTTTCTGTACCAATATGAGTACTAAATAAAGATACATAAACATTAGGAGTAATGGAGCCACCACTATCAAGAAATTCCACTATGCAACAAGAATGTTGTAAATAGATTTGACATAATTCCCATTAAAGCTGTTTGAGTTATTGAATTTTTTTAATTTAAAGTGCTGGTACTGCAGCAAAGGTCATCGGGTAAGCAACATCACAAACAGCCTTTCTCTATGCAAAAAAAAACAATCACATGATTCACATGAAATTCACAAGTGTTTGAGTGCACTTGGAAAAGTTAAATTTGGCCAAGTGGAAGCGCTACATGAATCATTACAGAGTCTTCACAATCACTAACCTCCTCTTTCATGCACCAGGAATGTTAAAACCAGACTTAAAATAATTCTGCTAGAAGTTGTTTGATTAATTACAATTTTTAAAAATTAAAAGTTTGCCCTGGTGGTGGCACTACATCGAAGTTGGCTGACCAGTATCAATAAAAGCCTATCTGTATGCAGCAGAAACAATCTGAAGACGTGCAAGTGCATTCAATGCTTGGGCAATACAATTAAGATTATGTTTATATCTATGATTTTTTCGTGTACATATTTCTTACTGCTTTTATTAAAAATTATATGGACTTTATTTTCATTCATCAATCAAAATACAATGAACAAAAGACTAAAATGATACATGGAATGATGGATAAAGTTCAGATTTTTTTTTCAAATTAATTCTTCTGATTTTCATCCTTGCTTACTTGCATTTAAGCTGAACATCCATGATTCTCTTTGTCATTATCACACTTTTATCATTATAGACTACTTGATTTTTTAGTGAACTAATTTCGTGATTGGTAATCAGGCAATGCTTATGGAACCAGGTTATGGTTTACTTGTGACGCGTAAATTATACTGGGATTTGACTGCCTTGCACAGGTATAATGATTGTCTGGTCCTACTAATCTGGCACAATTTTGCATCATCAGAATAATGATAAAATGGAGGACTGCCTTTGTTCACATCAACACTCATTGCACAAGAAGATGAATTTCAGAAGCCCAACGTGTGGTGAAATGCAAAAAATTACTCCAGCAGTCACAGAAACTCTCAAAATTTGGAGTCTGATATTTCACCATTATTTTATATATAGCAGTAACGGTGACTGCTAAATGTTGAATGTTTCCATGTTTTGCAACCACAGTGCAATTTTGGTAGATTTCTTCACTTCGTATAATTGCCTCTAAAGGAGAGGTAATCGCCAGAAGAGAGTTCTGTCTCAGAGGGGTTAATTTAATCAAGGAGAGCAATTTAATTTTCTTGTAAATGCTGTGACTAATGTCACAAACTTGGCACAATGGCGTGCAACCAAGAGGGATTAGGAATCTGTTCATAATGGATGTTTCTGGTGTACAGGCATGGGTGAGGAATCCGCCAGCTCTCTCTATTCCCAGGTACATTTCTGAAATTCACTTCGGCTCACTTGACCAAAACTTTCCCAAAAGTGTGAGCCTCATATCTGTCCAATTTTCATGTCGGAAATGCTTTGATTTTGATCTGTTTCACGGAAGTCGATTTCAGTCAATTGTGAAGCAGAGAAGCATAATGCTGTCAAATTGTTCCACAGCAGCAGGCTTTTCCACTGATACAAAGAAAAATGGGGTCCTTATTGTATCAACCAGACACAAGGTTCAATTTAGCATATGGCAAAATGGCTTATCAATTACAATTCTAGGGAAGCATGTAAGAAGGGATTTAACATAACCTTGTACAGAAATTACCTTCACTATACGCAGCTATGATGTGAATTTTATGAGTTGTTGAAGTCAATCAAAAGTTCCTCATCAACCCAGGTGTCCAATAGGAGACCGAGAAAAGTTTAAAAAGTTTTATCCATAAATCTCCTTTCACATCTGAAGAAAATTATTAGGAACACATATTGAAAATTTGAATTGCTATCAAAAAGCTTTTGAGGATCAGCCGTCCATACTAAGAGTGAGGACAATGTTAACGTACCTTGTTCAATGACTTAAAATTTTTTTCTGTGGATTCTCCGTACAATATTCTATACTGGCTAGAGTATTGCATGTATGTGCAATGGCAATAGTACCTGAGCCTGCTTAAATTAGCCCCATATTCTGTATGCAGGTCTTTATCAATATTATAGTACTCTGGATATGCTTGGGGAAAAAATACATTACTTAAGGGATTGCTTTGCTGGAAGATCTATATTATGGCTACAGTATTTAGCTAATAATTTAATCCAAAGTGACAAAACGTTTGATAGCCTCAGCATAGTTCTACTCAGGGGCTGAATTGAGCTACTTTCTCGTGGTTCCATATCGGATACAAATCTGAATCATGGCAACATGAATGAGAACAGTCAGATCGGAATCCATGTGGTGTTTTGTTCATAACTATGAGTCAGTGGCGGCTGGTGAACTGGCGATAGGGGAGGCTGAAACCCATCCCTTAAAAATAATGATTGGTCATGACCTGTTTTCAATCATTCATTTAAATGACCATTTCAATCAGGAAAGACTAGAACAAGGTGGTGATTTGTAATTGATAATAATTTTTATAAATTAAAACAGAGGAAGATCTTTGGCGGTTAGACCCCGGCAAGAAATATTATATAATGTTGTTGATGATTGTCAATTATATGCTCTATATGAGTAATAAAATTTCCCCCGGGATCTAAACACTGGTGGTGGTGGTTAGGAACTACTGCTGGAAAGATTCCTGAGGGCCGACTTGATCATGTAGCTGGTAGAATTCAATTCAATTAATTTAATATAGTGCTTTTCACAGAGACTGTCGAGAAGACGCCCTACATTGAAATAAAAGAATGAAGGGGCAGTGCCCAGCCTAATCCCCACTTCAGCAATGAGGCAAAAATAAGCCCAGTAGGGAGAAAAATCCTCAAACAGTGGTGAGAAAAAACTCCCCAGTGGGAAGAAATCTCAGGAGGAACCCGAACCTCCACGGGCTTGCTAATTAATAATAAATAAAAAGTACTAGTAGAATAATTGAATTCGATTGCCATTTTGAAGTCCATCTAAATTTGACTTCAATAGCTCCAGAAGTTGCATGTCGAGGATGGAGCTGAGCTGAGCTGGATCAGGACAGCAGCAGCCAGTACTCATGGAAGGACAGGGCTTGGACGGGCCAGGACTCAGGGTCTGGGCATTTTTCAGAGGATGGTGCTGGGGAGGAGGAGGGTTGCAGAGCGCATCAAAACTGATGGACAGCTGAATGACTGCAGGGATAGAGCAAACTTTTAGTTGGCGGCAAGCAGGTGATTGGACTAGCGACGTAGTGTAAGACTCTGATAGGTTAATAAAAGGCCAGTGTAATTGAAGGGACAAGCTGGAATCTATGCTGGAGACTTACGACGCATGTGCAGGGAGATAGTCTTCCTGCTTGAATTTTCGCAAAGCAACATTTCAATCAGGAAAGACAAGAATAAGGTGGTGATTTGTAAATGATAAGAATGTTTATTAAATAAAACAGAGCAAGATCTATGGCGTTCAAACCCCGGGAAGAGATATTATATAACATTGTTGATGATTGTCAATTATATGCTCTATATGAGTAATAAAATTCCCCCCAAAAAATAATGAAATACCGCACCTTGTGGGACTGCTGCATCTAGTGACAGAGAACAAAGAGGTTAATTTGCAGATTAACGGTAAACAAATGCCAGTCACATGTAGAATATACATGAAATTGTTTGACATAAATGAACACGTGGATGCTGGGCGGAGACCAGCCTGCTATGCGTGGATGCTGGGCGGTGGCCAGCCAGCTATGCGTGGATGCTGGGCGGTGGCCAGCCAGCTATGCGAGGATGCTGGGAGGAGATTAATGGGAAAACAAATTGCAAATATGTGTAGAATACACATATTGAATTGTCTTACAAAAATGAAATGAAGGCCAGCGGCGGAGCGAAAGTGGTAAGAGGTTTAAGACATGGACTGAACGAGGAAATAGGATGACGAGAGGAAATAGGATGAGATCCCCCCCCCCAAAAAAAGAAACAAAGGAACTAAACTCAAAGGGTACAGGATAAATGAAAGCACTAATGTTGCTGATGCCTCGGTGCTTACAGCAGTGACAAGTATGTCCCTTGATGAAGCTATAAAATTCTTTGTGAACATGTCATAGTGCCCTAGCTGTGCATCTATGTTTGACATAAGCCATGTTTCCATCCACTTGTCAGTGGAATTACCTGAAGTTTGCCAAAAATATTCAAGCGAATAAAGGCGGTGAAAATGCATTCCCACCTAACAGCATTGGAGTGAATAAATACTTATGCGTATCCTAATCATTACTTGCTTCTATGCGATCAAATCGGTGCATCGAATATATTTGACATTAAGCTGTTTCAACTCATTTTCGCACTGAATCGCAGAACCTTCGAGTGAACAGAAGTAGTTTGGTAGGCAAGAAAATTAACTAGTGAGCAATAAATGCGGTTTAAACTATCAGCGAATCTAATAAGCGAATATGAACTTCGTACTCAGACCGGCGTAGTGGCTATTGCGGTAACAGACAGACACACAAACGAACTACGGTATGCTCTGCTTGCGCACCGAGGCATAACAAAGTTTAAGAAAGCAAAATTGTGAGGAAGTGATATTTAGGATTCACAAAAATGAAACAATTAGCAAATGCAGGGTAAATGACCATTTTACAATGCAGGGCAGTTGCTGATTTGTCGACATACGATAAATTGAATCATACCGTAATGCTGACAACATTTCCTGCAGAATTGTTGAGGTAATGGGACGTCAAGAAGAGGAGAATCTTGGAATTGCATTCAATAGCAATTATATAATATGAGGCACACGCAGTATTAAAACCACAAGTTTTAGGGAACAAATACAAATTGAAATGAAGGGAAAGTAGATCAAACGACTACATGAGATTAAAGGGCGGAAGCGCAACGCTTTTCCGAAGTCTGGAAATGAAAATGAGACGGGAATCCGTGAGTAAATTGGCTTTCTCACCTTCATCAAGTTCTAACCTTTATGGTTATCAACAACAAAGCTGTAAACCTCATCACATCCATGGACCACTTGCCACTTGGTTTTCATGTCCGAAAACCATCCAAACGGTATGTTAGTCCAGTGCAACATCACACCTCAGCAACGCCTGTGGAGTTCTTTCGGGTATGTTATGGCCCCAATTTGTTATCACATTTAAAACAACAGCAACAGCAAGGGATGACACACAGTTTTTAAAACTAAAACACATTTAATTTTTAACAAAGACAAAGACTAATAACAACCTACAACTAAAGACCAAGATTGATAAATAAGAAAAAACAGAAATAATTACAGTCCCTTTTTGGTGGGGTGGCTTGGTGATGTCCTGGATGAAGAAAATGCTCAAATGCAGGCAAAGAAATCCACAAAAGAAACGTCACAGGTCTTGAACAGAATGGCAGGTCTGGTCATCTTCTTGCAATTTCTCCTACTACATTACTGTCTCAATTCTTTTCCTTATATACTCTTTTGCAGACCCCACCCACATTTAGACCTCTTTTTTTTTTTTATTTTCTGAGACTTGCCCCAGACATGTCCAGGACATGTCTAAACATGACTCTTGCCGGAGCTTAACAAAAAAAAAGGTAAATACTGCCATCTAGTGGCCTATATTCACATTACACCTCCATTCCAAAAGGGAAAAATTTTGACTCATAAAGGCAAAATTTTTCTTTTCAACACAAAATGGTTAAGTGAACACTTGTCTATATATACATATCATACAATATTCAAACACATGATATATATATACACATTCAAACACGGGATAAGCAATCAGCAATTACATTGTCTGTACCCTTCACATGCTTAATTTCCAAGTCAAACTCCTGTAAAATCAAACTCCAATTCAACAATCTCCGATTCTTGTTTTTCATCTTACTCAAAAACATTAACGGATTGTGGTCAGTGTACACAATCATTGGCTTTTGTCCTGTACAAACATAAACCTCAAAGTGTTGTAAAGAAAGGACCAGAGCCAACAGTTCCTTCTCTATTGTGGAATAGTTCCTTTGGTGGCGATTGAACTTCCTGGAGAAGTATGCCACGGGATGCTCAATGTCATCAGAGTCACTTCTCTGTAGGAGCACAGATCCACAAGCTTGGTCGCTAGCATCGACCGCGATGGAGAACGGTTTGTTGAAGTCAGGAGATTTGAGCACGGGGAAGTGACACAGCAGAGACTTCAGGTGATCGAAAGCTCTCTGGCATGCATCATCCCAGGTGAACTTTACGCCTTTCTTCAGTTGGTTAGTTAGACTGAGAGCAATCTCAGCAAAGTTCTTGCAGAACTTGCGGTAGTACCCGATCATTCCAAGGAAGCGGCGCAAAGCTTTTTTGTTGTCAGGAACTGGAAAGTCCATGATGGCTTGGACTTTAGCATTTATGGGTGCCACCTTACCCTGGCCTATGACGTAGCCAAGATAGGTGACAGTAGCACAACCAAAGTCACTCTTGCTCAGGTTAACAGTCAGGTTAGCCTGGGTCAGGCGCTGGAACAACGTCTCTACATCTTTTAGATGTTCTTCCCAGGAGTCACTCCATGTGATCAGGTCATCGATGTACGCACCCGTGTGTGGCAATCCGGCGATTGTAGACTGTATCATCCTTTGGAACGTGGCTGGGGCATTTTTCATGCCAAAGGGTAGGACTTCATACTGGTACAATCCAGATGGTGTGGCAAAAGCAGAGATGCTCTTGGCCCTCTCAGTTAAAGGCAAACACCAATAACCCTTCAATAAATCAATCTTGGTCAGAAACTTTGCTTGCCCTACACTATCAATACAATCATCAATCCTAGGTATTGGAAACACATCAGTTCTAGTTACAGCATTGACTTTGCGATAATCTGTACAGAATCTAGTACTTCCATCAGGTTTTGGAACTAGCACACAGGGTGAACTCCAATCTGAGTTGGAGGGTCTGATAATATCATGTTTTAACATGTACTCAACCTCTTTCTCAGCAATCTTTCTCTTTTCAGGATTCATCCGGTATGGATGCTGTTTTATTGGTTTGGCATCACCAACATCTACATCATGAGAGGCTATAGTAACTCTCTTTGGAACATCAGGAAACAAATCCTCATATTTCTTGATCAACCTTTCAAACTGATCTCTCTGTGAGGGTTCTAAGTGCTGGAGTTTTACATCAAGATTTTGCAACACTTCAGAATTTGACAATTTACATGAAAGAACTTCAGCTTTAATTCTTGGTTCATCATCTTGAAACTCCCCCTCATCTTCACACGTTTCGACCATTGGAGAATCTGAAGTGACAGCTGCAACCCTAGCATTTCTGTCATGATAAGGCTTTAGCATGTTAATATGGCACAATTGTTTTGGTTTTCTCCTATCTGGAGTCTTCACAATGTAATTGAGATCATTGAGTTTTGTCAGAATTTCATAAGGACCATGAAATCTAGCCTGCAATGGATTGGACTGCAAGGGAAACAACACAAGGACCTTTTCTCCTGGTTTAAACTCACGGCTTCTAGCCTTATGATCATACCAAGTTTTCATTTTTCCCTGACTTGATTTCAAGTTCTCTTTGGCAAGGTCACAAGCTGCACGCAATCTTTCCTTGAACTTGCTAACATAGTCTAACAGACTGATATGCGGCTCTTTCTCTTGCCATTGTTCACTCAATAATAGCAAAGGTCCTCTCACTTCATGACCAAACACTAGCTCAAATGGACTGAATCCAGTAGACTCCTGCACTGCTTCTCTAGCTGCAAACAACAGCAAATGAACCCTTTCATCCCAGTCTTTCTCATGGTCATAACAATAAGTCCTCATCATTGTCTTGAGAGTGGAATGAAACCGCTCTAAGGCACCCTGACTTTGTGGATGATAGGCACTAGAAAGAATCTGTTTTGCACCTAGTTCATACACAACCTGCTGAAACAATCCTGAAGTGAAATTGCTACCTTGGTCTGACTGAATTTCCCTGGGAAGACCAAACAACGTGAAGAACTTTATCAAAGCCTTCGAGATTGCAGTTGCCTTGATGTTACGTAGAGGTATGGCTTCGGGGAATCTGGTAGATGCACACATGATTGTCAACAAGTACTGATTTCCAGATCTAGTCTTGGGTAATGGACCAACGCAATCAACAATGACCCTAGAGAATGGCTCCCCAAATGCTGGGATAGGCTGCAATGGAGCTACAGGTGGGTCTAACTGGTGTTTTCCAACTACCTGACAAGTGTGACAGGTTTTGCAAAAGTTGGAAACGTCTTTCCGAAGCCCAGGCCAAAAGAAGTGTTTCATGATCTTATCAACAGTCTTGTTAACACCAAGATGACCTCCTAAAGGTAGACTATGAGCCATTGTTAAGATCTCATTCCTGTAGACCTTCGGAACAACAATTTGCCTGACCACTGCCCAATCTGCATTGGCAGGGATATCAGGAGGGCGCCACTTCCGCATCAACACACCATCCTTGAGATAATACCCAACTGGAACTGCGTCTATTTCTTTATCAGGAAGGGCTCTCCTCTTTAGTACACAAATTTCAGGATCATTAGTTTGCTCCTCAATCAACCGCTTTCTGGACAGAGACAAGTCTCCAGACACATCAGAATCACCAGACCCATCCGGCTGGCTGAATAGAGAACTGATAAAAGTATCTGTTAAGTCCTCAAACGGAGAAACCATAGTAGGCCAATCAGAGTCATGAGGCGAACCACCTGAGTCCTGACTATTCAATGTACTGGACGGCACCACAACATCATCTTCTTTAGCCTTCTTGGCCATAGCACGAGTCACTGCGCAAGAAGGATACAGAGATGGGTCCTCATCCCCATTTTCAGTGCTCGGCTGTGAAGTAAGATGTACAGGGGGAACTACTTTGCCCCCAGCCAGGTCATTGCCTAGCAACAGAGAAACACCCTTTATAGGTAGACTTGACATAAGTCCCACCTTTACCTGTCCTGTAACTAAATCTGACTTCAAGAATATAGAGCGCAGGGGTACAGATACAGTACTCCCTTCAATACCTTGTACAAGTATGAAATCCCCTGAAGCGGTCTCATCACGTAACTCCAAGGAGTCCATCAACAAAAGTGACTGAGAAGCTCCGGTATCCCTTAGGATATATATGGGGACAGGAGTAGTATGCTCATTCAGAGCCACAAATCCCTCTGACACAAATGGAAGAAATTCCTCCCTCACAAAGTCAGCTGTATTAGGCTTTTTAGCCCCACAAGAAGCAGGCAATTTAGCAGATTGGTTATCCACTACAGGGGTTTCTAACCTTGTTTTCACAAAGGCATTTGGTTTGGTATCCTTTTCTTTTTCTTTCTTAGCTTTTAGGATCCAACAATTAGTTGTAACATGACCAGATTTCTTGCAATAACTGCAAACTAGACCACTTTTGTCACTGTCAGCTTTCACACTTTGATCAGACCTGTTACTGGATTTCTGAGCACCATCACCAGATTTGTCTTTGGGTGAGGAATCTTGGGTATCACCATAACCCTTTTTCTGAAATTGGGACCATCTATTATTACTGCTAGACTGAAATTTGGACTTATGTGTGAGAACATATTCATCTGCAAATTTGGCAGCTGATTGCAAATTCAGTGCTTGCTTCTCATTAAGGTAGGTCTTAACATCATCTTTAACACAGTTCTTGAATTCTTCAACTAACACCATCTCTTTTAGTGAGTTGAAATCATCCTTGACCTCCATAGAAGTACACCAGCGCTCAAAGCAAACCTGCTTTTCATTAGCAAATTCAACATAAGTCTGATTTTCAGATTTCTTCAGACCTCTGAATTTCTGTCGGTAAGCCTCTGGAACCAACTCATAAGCTCTCATAATAACCTTTTTGACAACCTCATAATCAGAGGAATCATCTGCAGACAAAGCCGAATAGGCTTGTTGAGCTTTACCCTTGAGGACAGTTTGCAACATCAGAGGCCAGTGTTCCTTTGGCCACTGGCAACTCTTTGCTACCTTTTCAAAACACTGGAAATAGTTGTCAACATCCTTTTCCGAAAATGGAGGCACCAGTTTTACCTCCTGGCTAGCCCGAAATTTATTTTCAGTTTGAATTTTTATTTTTAGTTGCTCCATTTGGAGTCTTTCTTCTCTATCGAATTTCTCTAATTCAAAATCTCTCTGTCTTGCAAATTTTTCTAACTCAAATTCTCTTTGTTTTTCTTCTCTTGCTAATTTTTCTAACTCAAACTGCCTTTGTTTTTCTTTTTCTTCCCTCTCAAATTCCCTTTCTTTTTCTCTTTCCTCCCTTTCAATCTCTAGCATTTTTAATTTAAGTTCCATTTCTATATTTGGATTTTCCACTGGAAACTGTTCCAGATCTCCTGGTGCAAACACATTTTCATCAATGTAATATTCAACTATCTCTCTAGCCTGTCTTGCTTTTCGCATGGCTGGTTTTACCTCTGTCAACTCCAACTGTCTGCAAATTTCTAGCAGTTCTGTCTTTTTAAAAGACTTCAAAACCCCTACGGTTGGTGATGCCAAGAAATCATCCATTGCTGTTGTCAATATATATCTAGGAAAATTCACAAAAACAATTTCACAATTTGGAATGTTAGATTTTCAATAAATTACTCACACAATGGTCTATCCCGGACGAGCCCCCAATTTGTTATGGCCCTAATTTGTTATCACATTTAAAACAACAGCAACAGCAAGGGATGACACACAGTTTTTAAAACTAAAACACATTTAATTTTTAACAAAGACAAAGACTAATAACAACCTACAACTAAAGACCAAGATTGATAAATAAGAAAAAACAGAAATAATTACATTCCCTTTTTGGTGGGGTGGCTTGGTGATGTCCTGGATGAAGAAAATGCTCAAACACAGGCAAAGAAATCCACAAAAGAAACGTCACAGGTCTTGAACAGAATGGCAGGTCTGGTCATCTTCTTGCAATTTCTCCTACTACATTACTGTCTCAATTCTTTTCCTTATATACTCTTTTGCAGACCCCACCCACATTTAGACCTCTTTTTTTTTATTTTCTGAGACTTGCCCCAGACATGTCCAGGACATGTCTAAACATGACTCTTGCCGGAGCTTAACAAAAAAAAGGTAAATACTGCCATCTAGTGGCCTATATTCACATTACAGGTAGAATTTTTCAAAGCCATTGACACAATCACCAGCCATCTAACCGATCGGTTTGATCAGGAAGGCCTTTAATATCTCGTCAGGCTGGAGAACTTGCTGGTTTCTGTAAAAATCAGTGACAGCACAAATGTGGTTCATTTAATAATAATAGTAATAATAATGATACATTTTATTTAAAATTGCCCTTCTCAGCACTATTAAAACACAACACGGTAGAGAGAGAAAAAAAACCCCCAATAAAAGTAGCACCAAATTAAAATGAATTAGTGAAGTTACAGAGGATATGCAATTTGAAACAGATGGGTTTTAAGTCTTGATTTAAAAAAGCGGTAAAGAATCAATGTTTCTGATGTCTAGTGGGAGTGAGTTCCAGAGTTTGGGAGCAGAGTGACTGAAAGCTCTGCTCCCCATGATGCTGAGATGGGCGAACGGCACAGCGAGGTGGAGGGGGGAGGAGGATCTGAGGGAGTGAGAGGGTGTGGCAATGCGGAGGAGATCAGAAAGATACGGGGGGGCGAGGTTGTGGATGGCCTTAATACAGTAGGATTGTGAATGTGATTCTGAATTTGACCGGGAGACAATGAAGCTGCTGGAGGACAGGAATGATGTGGTGAAAGGAGGGGGTTCTGGTGATGCGAGCTGCAGATTTCTGGACCAGTTGAAGCTTATGGAGGGATTTTGTGAAGGACACCAAAGAGGAGTGAGTTGCAATAGTCGATACGGGAGGTGACGAGGCTATGGACCAAGATAGCAGTGGTGTGAGGGGTGAGAGAGGGGCGGAGACGATTAATATTTTGCAGATGGACATATGCAGACCGAGTTATGTTATTAATGTGAGAGTGGAAAGAAAGTGAGCTGTTGAGGTGACACCCTGACTCTTAACCTGAGGGGAGGGGGACATTGTGGGAGCGGTCAATCGTGAAACTGTCAGCTTTGGATAAAGTGCATTTAGTGCCAACAAGGAGGAGTTCTGCTTTATTACTGTTAAGTTTAAGGAAGTTGGATTTAATTTCTGAGAGACAGTGGGTGAGGGAGGAGGGTGGGAGAGTGGAGTTTGGTTTGCTGGAGAGGTATAGCTGGGCGTCATCCACGAAGCAGTGAAAGTGGATAACAAATGTGCAAAAAATATCGGCAAGTGGAAGGAGGTAGATAATCAAAAGGAGGGGCACCAGGTCAGAGCCATGGGGCACACCTGAAGTGACGGGGGAGGGCTGTGAAGGGAAGGATTTGAGTTGGATGAACTGCTTGCGGCCTGTAAGGTAGGACTGAAACCAGTGAAGGGAGTATAAGAGATGCCAATGGTGGAGAGTCCATTGAGGAGGATGGGGTGAGAAATGATGTCGAAGGCCGTACTCAGATCGAGAAGGAGAATAGAGATTAAACCAGAGTCAGCTGCCATGAGGAGGCTGTTTCTGTGCTGTGGTGGGTACGGAAACCGGACATTTGCGGCACTGGTTTAATTTTGGGAACTCGTCCCAGGAGCTGGATGATGTATACCCAGAACTAGACAAGCAAGCATAATAGATTCAACTGGCCATGTTTAAATCTAATCACCAATTCCAAACTAGTGAAGAGGCTACCCAAATACTGAGGAGCATGCTACCAGAGGTTCGGAGGCTCTTCAACCAAGTTGAGACGCTGCATAGTTCTAGCCAGGCCATTTTAGCGTACCAGGTCGGTATGCTGACAAAGGTAAAAGTCGCATGCCGGTACACTGGAAAAATCCAGCACTACGCAAACAATTGCTGCCAGTAGGTCACAGATAGGTCACCAGTACCAGTATCAGCAACAACACGGATGGCTTTAGACTGTACTGATCAACCTAGTTTTATTGATTATCTGAAGACAGGCCCGTATAGCCACCGCTCTCGTAAGTTGCTTACCTGCAAAGGCATAGCACATTAGGCTCAGTACCAGTAATCGCTCAAACAGCCGATCAAGGTCGCTTGGCTGGTTTGTCCAGCTCTTGGGACTAGTTCCCAAAATGAAACCAGTGCCGCGAATGTCTCAATACCAGAAACTTCAGAAGACGATAATGCAATCGTCAGAGTAGAGCCTAGTAATGAGTGAAAGCCATCAACAATGGAGGATCTTGCTTGAGCGAGTGAATATAACCAGCTAGAATTAGAATTTGCTCGAAGAAATTCACTCTATTTAACTGTCCGATGGATCCCAATCTTTTCTGCCACTTTGCAGTCTCTTCCATTTAAGGTGAGACACGGCAGGCAAAAACATTGATTTTTCATGCAGTGGTCAATTTTGAGATTTTGGGCTAGTTTACTCCTTGAAAATGCATTCTTTCAAACTGCTATAAAGAAAACATTATAAGTATACATTTAGAGGATTATTTTATGACTTGTCTACTCGCGGCAGTAAGTTTCTTCCGAATTTACCAAAAAGTTGGTATTCCAACACAACGTACAGTACTTCGCCTCTTCTCTGAAGTCTGTCATGACCGGTACCGTTGTAAAGCTCTGATTCTCCTGCACAACGCTGTGAAATCCAAATTAGGGCATTTCCTTTCTATCATTAACTAATCGTGAAAGTTCACAGGGGATTTAACGCTAATGACGAAATATCATTGGCTACTGCTGGTTTCTGCTAACGTGATCAGTTGGTGCGCTCAGACACTTCTGTCTTTAGCTTGCCGCAGAACCTTGAATCGAAGTTGCCCCAATCCCTTCCAAAGGGTCAAAGAAAAGACGTAAGCAATTGCTCCTTGCCAGAGGGAAAAAGGGAAAAAAACCCAAAGGATTACGCAAAAAACCCTTATGAAGCATGTCTGAATGCAGGGCTCTCAACTTTTATACATTCGGCTTTAGTTTCATGTTCCCATGCTGTAGTCAGAAATTATTCCATTTGCGCATTTCTAAGAGATTCTCAGGTGAAACTGCAGTCCTTGTGCATTTAAGTTTATCAGTTTCACATGCGTTACGGTGGATTTCTCCACTAGTGATATGGAAATCAATTATAATTCTGGACTTCTCACGCTTTTCTTCACTCAGGAGTTGGAAGCAATGGAACTGCATAAAAATGTTTCAAATGGTCTTATTTCATTTGAACAATTTGAACAATCATGAAACGCGCATTGTGCTGATTGAATAATTACTGACTACAGCACGGTAACATGAATGGAGCACTAAATCTCACGCTGAATTTCAAAGAGTTGAGAGCCCTGTGAACGTAAGCTGTCGATGGGAAGCCTGGGGGGGTTATGATGATGATGACAGTGTCACCAATGACTGTGCAACCTAGCAGTGGCTGATAGTCCATGTCGTACGTCTCAATGAATTGATCAAGGATTTTTTTTGTCCTAATTGTGCTGCGCCAGGTCAGACAATAAACCCGATCCAAAAAATCATGGGTTCTGCAGAAGTTTATTGCTAGAGTGCAGTGATTGCAAAGCGGACACTAGTGCTTACAGACAAAGCGTCTTTACATCTACACGATTGCAGAGTGAGAGTAGAAGTGATGTCGCGTTTGATGTGAGTTTTGTCTGCAAGTATGTGTAATGTAGGCCAATATGTTTATTAGTTGGATAACTACAGTTGTAGGCCTTAGATGCCTGTCATGTTATCAAATGATCAATTTTCATGAGCTTAAAATATACTGCCTTACTATCAATAAGGGCCTGAACATTTGTTCTGTTTGTGAGAAATTGTTTCCAATGGAAATACATTAAATTCCTCAATGTAAATCTTTGAATACCGTTTTCTCAAAATGAGTTTTTTTGTCATACTCCAAGTCAAACTTCTCCACCTCTGTAGCACCTTCAATATGAATTCCAAACTTTCCAGTTATACACTTAGCTATTTTCTAAAGATTTTTACTGAGAAAATTGTTAATATATCATCCCTAAGCTGATTTTTTGAGACTTTTTATTGCAAAAAATATGGCGAAAATCAATTTTTTTAAGGCTATGGACAGCATGCTATTTTGATTTTCTCAGCAATAAAAGCAGATATCCTTGAATCCCTCCATAATTGTTTTTTCATCTTTTATGTAAACAAAATGAAAAAAAGATTTCCAGACCTGGCTTTATCGGATGTTTAGATATATGGACCTAAAATATGTGCAAATTAGCGGATATTTCATGAGATAATGCCTCATTTGCATAATCAAACATAAAAATTTCAAAAACTTGTGAAAATTTTCAAAAACTTTCATACTTTTGCAAGTCATCAACTGAGGAAGTTTCATGATGATATCTATTATTTTAAAATTTTACCATATTCACCTGTAGGGTCTCGCCTTAACATGCGTAATCGGCACAGTTTAAAATAATAACATAAACTAGGTAGCTATACATTTCAAAGATACCGATATTGCAAATTGATCATTTCAATGGCATCAAGTTGGCCTCAAGTAATTGGACCAAGATATCTTCACGAGAAGCATCAGACATTATTGCATAACACTTCCTATCAGATATAAAATACTGCATCGTCACTGACTATAAAGTTAGATTGGATACTGGAATTGACATTCATATTGTGACTTCACACTCCGGTAGCTTGATTACTTGCAGCAGACTACGTTGTAAATTCATGCCAATTCCCTTACTTATATTGACTAGTTACAAGCACGTCACACAGATGAAAAAATACAGGTTTTCCCGGTCAATTTAATAATTTTGTCATTTTGTTCATATTTCGAGCATTCAATTTCACGCTAGCAGCACTGAATCAGCTTTCAAATTCCCAATCAAATTCACTATCCAAGCAATCAGTTGTTCATTAGCGTCATTCAACTTCAAAATTGGAGCATGCATTTCAGCAATGAGCATTCAAATTAATTTCAAGCCGGTGGCGGAACCTCGTTGGTCATTCATATTCGTGAAAAGGCAACCATGTTCCAAATAAGTGCATTCAATTTAAATGAATCATTGCATTTAGTGAGCTTGGGGTCTATGCGTGGCTTTTTTTTTCCATTTGGTTTTGAATAAATTGGCTTCATCATCAATACAGCTGCTTTGAGTAGGGCCTATATCTGTTAATTCTAAAGTGCAATCTCATTCGGGTACAATGGCAGCTCCACGCATACGCATGACAATCGAGGATAGGGGAAGGTTGATCGACGCCTTTGAGAACGAAAATCTTGACTACACTGCTTTGGCAGACACCCTTGGAATAAATCGAGCAACGGCCAGGTTGATAGTTCTATAGATCGTATCTTCGTAGGACGGTTTCAAGCTGGAGACGTCTTTGAACCTGTTGAGCAGTGTATACTTGGTTAAATATCTTGCTTTAGTTCAATATCTCAAAGAATTATGCAATAAATGTTTTCGTTAAAAGTCATAACGCGAACATTTGTTGTTGACTGGTATCTTATTCACTTTCCACCCGTGAGATTGAGAAATCATGTTGTTTAACAGTTGGTCTTCGGATTGACATTGTGTAGATGTTGTATTTGTTATGTGTAGTTTTATCAATGAGTGTAAGTTAGAAAATGACTTTATGTTGTTTGGATGTGCTGCTGACTTGGCCTTATCATTTAAAATTTCTTGAAATGAAACAACGAGAGTACATGAACATATAAGGGCATAAGGACATGATATCACTGTGATATCACAGAGATGCAATAACAGAACAATATAGAACCTTAAAAAAACATACGGTATGGAAATGGAAATACGGAGTTTGCATGTGTGTTGATTGTTGGGTGTGTTGGTATGTTCTGTATGTGTGTTCGTTTCATGAGAAACATTCGCCCCCTTCTACCCCCAATAACCCCCTTCTTCAAAAATCTATCCTGTCTTCTACACTAAATTGAGTGCACAAAGTAGGAAATTGATCACCTGAAAATGAAATTGAATGCTCCAAACAGGCTCATCGTGATTATTGCGCGATAATTTGAAACCTCAAGCCGGAAATGCAATGCTTGCATTTGGAAATTGAACGCACACGTGAATTTGATTTGCCGGAAATGAAATATAATTTGCATAAATGAAATTGATCGCTTGGATTCTGAATTCGAATGCCCAACTATTTTCACGTGCATGCACTGAGTGAATTTGAATGCACTTTCATGAATTGGAATGACGAAAGTATGAAATTGACCGGGAAAACCTATAATATAATATTGTTGCAAACTCGTCATTTTAGCCATGAGTATCAAAATCAATTAAGATTTCCCAGTTAAACTTGCTGCTGAATCAGTCTGTGCAGACCTTTGTAATGTGTGTTTTGCGACCTTCCATGACATAGCTAGCGAACTTGGAATGTAGGTATACCGTTCACTAATATTTCTTGCTCGTCTTTATGCATGGTCGAAATAAGTCATGTCTCTTGCGCCTGAATACTTTGAATTGTCCCACTCTGCAGCTACTGGGAAAGAAATGCTGTGGGTCCACTGTGCATTTACAGAGGGCTCGGATCCGAGCAATAGTAATTTCAGATGACAGTAAAATGGAGGCCTTGCACTGGATGCAGCGACCGTAGTCAGGGCCACGTTAATGCGCGGGTTTACCGGGGCTGAAGCCCCGGGGCCTGATGCGTGAAAGGGCCCATCACGAGGATCGGGATGAAAACAATCATTGGCAGAAATGCATAATAATACTTACAGTGCTCTGATTATTGTTTGTGTTGAGCCTGCCCTGGAATGGGATGAGGTGCATTAATATTTTGCATAAATAAAAGACACTATGATTGGTTAATGGATGACGTGCGTGCCTGTTGTTACTGTGTAATTAATGAGTCATTGAATTTGAACAGTAATTCAAATAGGCTACAGCCGTTACCTTGCTCCTGGAGTAGAAATTTAAGACAAGACACAAAAACGTGGATTGAAATGTGACAGTGGGGCTCAAAAATCCAACAATCAACTTGTGAAATTGCTGGGGTAGTCCCAGCTCTTAAGAAAAGAAATATAACCAAGCTCATTGGATATTCCAAAACTACGTGACTCCACGAGACAGAAAACCCTCCAGCGTTAGCGGCTATCCGGGCGATGCTAGCAAGCCATCACTGGCAAGGTTGTTGAGCACACTGGCTGCTTAAGATAGTAATGAACGGCATGCAGCTGGTACTAACACAGGATAGATAGCGAGCCAGGCGTTTGGTAGATAAGTAACTTAAAACAAGAACAACAACATAAGAAAATGTAGGCTCTAGTTTCAGTTAAGCCTGTTCCAGTCCACTGTTACCGAAGAGTTTCACAGCAAGCCGCAAAGTTCGTGATTTAGTGATTTTCATCTGCTTTTACTGTTCAGTATTATCATTCAAATTTTGGTTGCATAAACAGTGCAAACAATTATTGTTTGTATGAATAATCATTTCTGAAATTGGAAATATGTTTGCTATTTTTTACATGGCCCTTCCTCAGCAAGTTGCATCGTGATGTAATTTACCATCAGATGGAGTTATCCGATGTGATACTAAATTTGATCCGCTAAAGCTTATCGGTAGCACGACAGAAAACTATTTTCCCTGTATGTACGAAAGACTGCTCACTAGGTTTGTGATATCACTGCACAGTAGTTTGTCATTTAGTTCTGAACAGAATTATAAGATGGCCAGCTAAAGCTCCTAGAACGTTTTGATGCGTCGTCAATTTTCTGCAAAAAGATTGGAAGCTGAAGACCTTCAGAGAGTATCTTGAGAGCATCTTGAGAGCTTGTACCATGAAATTAATGCTGACTATGCAAGCTCATTTCTCACATCTTTACACAATCATGTTTTTCTATTAAAATGCGCGATAAATACTTTACAATGCATACTCTGTTCGTTTCTTCATCTTTTCATGATCACGAGTGCACAACAAATAAGCATTCGATTTCATGCGCTGATCATGCTTTCTTTGAGAAGTCCTGCAATATTCACGTCAATGTGGCTGTCAATTTAATAATTTTGATATTTATTTGGCGAGGGGTTGGGCGGATTTTGAGTTTTTGAAGAACATTTTTGAGACTAATATTCAATGAGAAGTTTGAATTGATCAGTATGGGAAAACCTACTCCAGACCTCAATTTGATGCAAAAAACAAGGCTTTTGAGAGGCATTTCAACACCAGCAATCATATCCAATACCCATGATGATGAAGGAGGAAAATCTGTATTGGGTCCTGGGCCAAAACTGGACTCTTTGAGTAGGTGAAAAAGGCGATTAAATGATCATGAAATGGTAAGATATTTATGGGGTTCTTTTGTAAGTGATTTATGTATGTTTGCCGTCGCTCTCAGTGTTTTGTGTATGTTGATTGATGAGCACGAACAAATAGGAAGGATAAGGGAACAGATTGCAATCTATTTGTTTGTGCTCTTCAATCGAGTTATCGTGACTTTCAAGATGGAGGCAACTGGCAACAACATTGAGGTACTGTTTGCATAAATAGTATTTTTTAATAAACTACCGATGTATTTTCAAAGTTCTCAGTGCCTCGTTTTAAATGTCAGGGCCCTCAGAATTCTACCGATGAAGTGTGGAGCTACTTTGAGCCTTGTTAATGATGAAAAGATTTGCAATTTTTTTGCATGGCAACGCGATTCCTGATTCACAACCATTGTAACCCAGTTGGGAGCTTCGGCTAAAAATCCATTTATTTCGATAAGTTGCGTCAGTACGGAGGTGGGGAATTCGACAAAAGTTAGTGCGCATTATCATATTTCAGTACACCTCAAGTCAGTTTCACACCGGAATTCTCGTAACATGGCGAGAAAGAATGTACAAGTGTTAAGAGTCACGGAGACCACGCAAGCTGAAAGGAATAACAATAATTTAATCACCAGGTAGGTACAAACTTAGATCGAACAAATCAACGTTAAGCCAATTACAAGTTACACACAATTTTGAAAGAGAAAATAAAGTCACACCTGGAAAAATGGAGGCTAACCACGCAGGGTGAGGCCGCACCACGTGCCTGGGGAGAAACTCAGAAGCCATCTCTCCCTGCTTAACTAGATCCGCTACTTGCGCACAGACCCAGGCAAGAAACTCTCCCGAATTAAAAGACTCACGCAGCGAGATTGAAATACAATTCTCCCCCAATGGCTGGAATCTCTTTGTTATAAATCGAAACCACACCTTTGATCCAGGCGCATGGCCATAAAACCTTAGAAGGGGGGGTCCAATCTGGCTTTTGTGTTTCCACCATTTGGAGGATGTGACGAATTCTGGCCAATATTTAGGAGTTTCCCAAAGGGAATGAACCAAAATTTCAATGAAAATTAAACATTCAACTCCTTAGATTCCCTTGAGAATAACAAGACCAAACATGATAGGGATATGTACTAATATGATGCAGTTGTCATGAAGAGGCCTTAAGATGAATTATTATATAGTTTAATTGGGTTATAAGTATATAAGTGATTTTATCACAGAATATTGAACATATAAACATATTATGAAGTTCCCAGAGATTTACATTATTTGAAACAGATTAATATAACTGTACTTTAACTTCGTTAGGGACAGTGATATGACTCTCACAGGAGCCTTGTGGCAGTCAGGGCTTTGCGACTACGCCCCCCGCTGAGTAAAACCAGAGATATACCCCCCACAGGGAGGCTGCAGGAACATCCTAGGTCATAAAAGTTTTACTGCTGGCTCTGGATTTAGTTTATCAGCCATTTGATCAGATACTACATCATCCTCAATGTGACATACGCTGGCACAGAGAAATAATGGAGGAAATTGACAGAGTGGTGTTCTTGATTCTCGGTATGTGGTTCTTTTGTACTGAAAGGATACAAATTTTATTTCAGAAGCGGCTGGAGGCAGCAAGACAAAACACTGCTGGAAAATACTGCAGAGTTTGGGAAATACTCAGGGCTGCTGCCAGAACTGAAAAGTAACGGGAAAGAATATATCCCTTTATGACAATAATTTGTTCTAGCTAGGTCTCAATTGTTCTTAACACGATAACTAGTTATAGTGATAATCAAGAGGCAATTGAAGACATGGCTTCTCTCATCCATGTGATCTAAAGACAAAAAAACAGGTTGCATTCAGTGCAGAAAAGAATGATTTAATTATGATTAGATCTATGCACTGGTACTCAGCGGTGGAAATTTTTTTCCAGCGAGAGCGGCATTTCAGAACTCTTCAGCGAATTAAGGTTATTTCAGTGACAAGTACGTACACCTGTTTTTGTAGCACAGTCACTGTTACTTGCTGAAAAAAATAGACAGCTGTCTGATTGGAAAACGTGAATGGACAACAATACGTATTTGTCACCGAAATTACCTTCATTCACTGAATCAGTGGCGGGTGGTAGACAGAGAACAAGGAAGGCGTTAAAAATGTCTTAAGACTGCTTTTTAGTCTTGATCTGTTTTCAGTCAATTTCCCTAGTAAAAGACACTTGAACTCTCCCCTGTCAGGTGTAGCTAATTGTCATTGTTAAGACGAGAAATCAAACGCCCCAGTTGAACGCAAAAAACGCGCATTTGAGCGTATTTCAATCTTTTTCAATTAAACAATCATTATGCACAGGTTTGACGTCTTGCTTAGGACACGACAAAATTTAATGCGGACAATCCTCAGTGGTTTTTTCGTGAAGAGTTGCCTATCAAGGCATGTGAATGAAACATTTTATAAAATTAATTATTCACTCGCCCTAATATTTCAATATAAGAGAAACTATCATGTTGACCCAGACCAATGATTGAAATCAGGTAATCTCATCCGTTTTAAGAGATGTTTTCTGCCCCGCCATTTTTCCCTCCACCGCCCGCCACTGTACTGAAGAGTTGTAAAATGGCGTTCTCGCTGGAAAAAAATTTCCGTGGCTGAATTAAATGATTTTTCTGTACTGAATGTAGCCCATTATTTTGTTGCTGTTAAATTGCATGGGTGAGAGAAGTTGTGTCTTCAATTGTCACTTGAATATTACAATTATTGGCCCAGGAAATGCTACATCAGAGCATAGACGACAAGATGACACTGGTTGCTCAAAGGCGATGCAAGAGGGCAATGATGCAGTGACAATTCTCTCTGACCAATCAGTGGGCTGCAGTATTATATACTAAATCACATTATTTAGTACCTCTTAGTATCTGGTTGGCTTTTTTTGGAACCCCAGGAGAGCAGGTACCAGAAAAGGTGACACCAGGTACCAAGTACTAAGTACTTTTCCCTGATCGAAAAGCAAAAAAGGCGAGTAGAGTAGAGCTGGTATCACATATTCTACCATTCATTCCAGCAAATTCTGCGTTTTGATTGGTTTACACCAGGTATCTTTACACCGGTAAACTACGTCACACTGGGTCAAGACCGCGCGCTGCGTGAAGGGCTCTCGCTTGATTATCGAGCAATTTCAGTAGAAAATGTAGACTATTAATTTCCGTGTCCAAAAAAGGCGACCGCTATGGCTATGAAGTTCCCACTTCAAACTTTGACTTTCGGAACTTTAGAGTGTTGAGAAGATTCATGGTAGAATGGAGATAAACCTACCGTTTTTTTTTGTGCACTCGGTGTTTATCCTTGGCTAGATACCTGGAAATTTACATTTGAAACCTCGTACAAACACTCAGTTTCAAATGAAATTTCCTGGTATCTATCGTACGATAAATGTTTTGTGTTCTAAGTGTTAAAAAATCTGTATGTTTATCTCCTAAGTGGAAATGGGGCAATAGACAAAAATTGGCTGGATTTGGCATTTACAAGAAGGGGTTAAATATAGAATCATTCAATAAATGACATAAATAGTATTCAAAGTCCCCCGCCACCGCCCTCAAACTAGGGGACCCTAAATTTCAAAAAATTTTATCTAATATATATATATATATATATATATTATTATTATATATATAATTTTTTTTTAAGTTCAGGGTCCCCTAGTCAATTGCAGAGGAATTTTTTCCTCTGAAATATTTTCTAAATTGATGTTGTTAGGCAAAAAGCCCTTGTCACATATAGCCAGGCTGAGCATCATTTGGTTCAAACTCAAACCCACTGAAAAACCTCCAAAGACTTTTATTTGTTGGCAAACCGAACAAGAGAATGGGAGAAATCCAACTTTCAGGTCATACAAGCTTGTCTTTTGTTGACACATCCCAGTAGTTTTCCCACACCTCAGCTGACAACCCCCCACAACAGTGGGGAAACTGCACACAAATCGAACATTCAAATTTATTAGCCCAGTTATAAGTTAATGGGAACAAATTGCTATTCACATGTATGAAGAACAATAAAAATGAAGAGTGGAACAATAATTATCAAGAAGAGAAATTAGTAATATGAGAAGCAGGTTGATTTAAGTGTTTGGTCCTAAATAATGTAATTGCCTTAAGGACAAGAACAAGCCGATGTTAACAGTGTGGAGACAGAACTAATTGAATGATGGCTATTTGTAAATCATTGATCACTTAGAGTGTAGTATGGATTTGCTGATGCATGGCAGTCTAAAATCATTATTCATGGTTATATTAAAATGACTCCATGCATGTACATCTATTATGCACAGCTTGCTGAATGATATACTTCTTCAGAAGCACAAATGAAAACTAAAATATTTAATGCTTCTTCCCTCTATAAAATTGTTCTAATTGCTTTGCATGAGGTGCACCTATCAAAGGCAGAGAGTAAAATTTTAATACCGGCTACAACACTGTGGGTATTTTGTCTATAGGCAAGGGTGTGGACGTAACAAAAGAGAGAGTATGTACTCGGTGGGAGTTGATTTAATAGCATTTAATCATTTTACTCTCAAGCTGTGTAATATATATATATATATATATATATATATATATATATATATATATATTTTAAATGATTAATTAAACAGAGGCCTATCTAACAGATTTTGCTCTTTATAAAATAAGTTCCATAAAGACCTTTGGGTGCTTCATTATTGAAGGTGCTTTAAATGTGAATTTATAAGTCTGTCATATTCACAAAATTAATTTTTATTGCAACAATGCCAGCTCCATATAAATGGATCAGAACCAATTATGTAGACTATAATCTTTATTTTGATTTGAAAATTATGAAATTGAGTATAATAACCATTCATCTTAAAATAATCAGATGACCATGCAATGGCATCTCTACTGTGCATTAACAAGGGTCTCCAGGCTGCAGACAGCGACTTGAAAAAAGAAAAAGAGATAACGAAGAAGCAGCAAGATTAACCCCTTACCACAGAGACCAAATGTGTCTATTTATACGGTATCCTATTTAAGGCTGTATAATTCAAGATTTGAGCTTCACAGAGAGGGGGTCATACCATGACAAATCACTCAGGGGCTCTCAGGTCACCCTCTCAGATACCCCTGAAAAAATTCATGCTAGCTCCTTAGTGTCAAGTATTAGGTCAAGATCTTTGAACATTTTTAAACTGTAGGCCTTTAAAAAAAAAACCTGTAAAATTCATTAATATTTTAATGAGCCCCTGGGACCAGCTTGAGTCAGCTATTTCTTCTCGAATGTGGCAAGCACAACTTTGAAATCATGTGTTAAGGCTACCTTTTTCTGAAGAGTTGTAATATCTTGTCAAACCAAGCCTATTTTGTGTACTATTCCACCTAAAGGCCTCTGAAAATGGCCAAAAATTAAATGCACAGCAAAACTGCGCCTCCTTTAAGTACAAAACCCAAGACCAGTGAAGTTGGCACGTTATGTAAATCGTAGATTAAAACAGAATATCATGATTTGCAAATCCTTTTCTACTTATATTCAATTAAATACACTGCAAAGACAAGATGTTTGATGTTCAAACTGAGAAACTTTTTTTTTTTTTTGCAAATAATCATTAACTTAGGATTTAAATGCAGCAACACATTGCAAAAAAGTTGGCACAGGGGCCTTTTCACCACTGTGTTACATCGCCTTTCCTTTTAACGACACTCAGTAAATGTTTGGAACTGAGGAGACCCATTTTTGAAGCTTTTCAAGTGGAACTCTTTCCCATTCTTGCTTGATGTACAGTTTAAGTTGTTCAACAGTCCGGGGTCTCCGCTGTCGTATTTTACGCTTCATAATGTGCCACACATTTTCAATGGGAGACAGGTCTGGACCACAGGCAGGCCAGTCTAGTACCCGCACTCTTTTACTACGGAGCCATGCTGTTGTAACACGTGCAGAATGTGGCTTGGCATTGTCTTGCTGAAATAAGCAGGGGGCGTCCATGAAAAAGACGTTGCTTGTATGGCAACATATGTTGCTCCAAAACCTGTATGTACCTTTCAGCATTAATGGTGCCTTCACATATGTGTAAGTTGTCCATGCCTTGGACACTAATACACCCCCATACCATCACAGATGCTGGCTTTTGAACTTTGCGCCAATAACAGTCCGGATGGTTCTTTTCCTCTTTGGTCCGGAGGACACGACGTCCACAGTTTCCAAAAACAATCTGAAATGTGGACTTATCAGACCACAGAGCACTTATCCACTTTGCATCAGTCCATCTTAGATGAGCTTGGGCCCAGCGAAGCCGGCGGCGTTTCTGGGTGCTCTTGATAAATGGCTTTCGCTTTGCATTGTAGAGTTTTAACTTGTACTTGCAGATGTAGCGACGAACTGTAGTTACTGACAGTGGTTTTCTGAAGTGTTCCTGAGCCCATATGGTGATGTCCTTTACACACTGATGTCGGTTTTTGATGCAGTACTGCCTGCGGGATCGAAGGTCACGGGCATTCAATGTTGGTTTTCGGCCTTGTTGCTTACGTGCAGTGATTTCCTTAGATTCTCTGAACCTTTTGACGATATTACGGAACCGTAGATGATGAAATCCCTAAATTTCTTGCAATAGCTCGTTGAGGAATGTTGTTTTTAAACTGTTAGACAATCAGCTCACGCATTTGTTCACCAAGTGGTGACCCTCGCCCCTTCCTTGTTTGTGAATGACTGAGCATTTCAGGGAAGCTGCTTTTATACCCAATCATGGCACCCACCTGTTCCCAATTAACCCGTTCACCTGTGGGATGTTCCAAATAAGTGTTTGATGAGCATTCCTCAACTCTCTGTCTTTTTTGCCACTTGTGCCAGCATTTTTGAAACATGTTGCAGTCATCAAATTCCAAATGAGCTAATATTTGCAAAAAATTACAAAGTTTACCTGTTCGAACATTACGTAACTTGTCTTTGCGGTGTATTCAATTGAATATAGGTTGAAAACGTTTTGCAAATAATTGTATTCTGTTTTAATTGACGATTTACACAACGTGCCAACTTCACTGGTTTTGGGTTTTGTATTTTTGTCAGAAAAAGTGTCCCCAAGCTCCTCCCAAACCCAAAACATATGGTTGCAGATCTGATGATATGATTACAAAATTGATTTTTGACCTGCAGCCAAATGTTTTCTGGTACCAAGTACACTTATGAACACCCTTATGCTTGAACATCGTGTTTGTTACGGCTGATTAATGACTGCGCAGATATCCAGTTAGCAAAACACTGCTCCGGTTCAGATCAGGGGAGCTATTCCTCCCAATCACTCCCCTCCAAGTTACTCCGTCATTGCCCGCATGACCACTGAAGTCCCCCAGCAAAACCATGGAATCATCAGTTGGATTCTTTGCCAAGACCCTGCCCAGGGACCCCGAGAAAGCTGGATACTCCAAGCTGCTGTTAGGTGCATAAGCAAAAACAGTAATAGCCCCCCCAATTCTAATTTTCCCAATTTTTTTGACATTGGACTCTCTCCAAACCCCTTTGCCAAAATACCCTGAATTTTTTCACCCTTTAGAGAAACTATGAATTCCCTTTGCTGCCTGCACCATCATCCAATCCTCTCTGTCAGTTTATTTCTCTTGGGCAGGGAACAACCATTGCAATAAATGCCAAAAACTCCCTTCAGTCTGTATTTACAAATTTTTTTATCACCTATCCTTTGTTTTTTCCCCCCATTCTTCCAGTTTTATCGCTTTCTGTCCATGCTATTTCCTTTTAACCCTTACCCTTTTTACCACTTGTGCATGTGACATTGAACGCAGTGCTCATGTTTGTTCCACCTTACCCTACATCTTCCTTCTCACACCGACTTACTGCTGGTGCGATTTCCCCCGCTGTGAAAACACCTTTACATAAGTGAGCTAACACTCTTCTTCATCACACCTGTTTATCCACCTTTTGCAAACTGCCACATGCCCATATACCTGAAACCAATAACACCTCAGAGGAATCCTTTTATTTGGTCTCACCCTATAACTCATGTAACATGAATAACCCTTTGTGCCAATTCCCTCTCAAACCCCAGGAAAACAGATAAACGTTCATGTTCTCTCCCACAGACTCCCTCTACATTCAAAACATTCTGTACCTACGTACAGAGGAACGCTGCTTATTTTTCCCTTGAAACAAACACTATCTCATCACAAAACATACACATTAAATTTCTGTATTTTTAGCTACCTCTCTGTTTCTTTGATTGGCATTGTACAATTTTTTTTTTTTTAATTTCTGTACTCTCACCACTCTCACATCCTCAATTTCTGCTTAAACCCCTTTGTGCAGATGTGGACGTCAACGTCAATGGAACTCAAAAATTTAAGCACACAGTTACAGTACTCGATCACTAGATGGCACCCCTGGATCAGTTATTGAATATCCACAAGCAATTAGAGTTCAAACACAGTTTATTATATGGAGAAGTTCACTCCAATTCATGTTTTTCAGCAGTTGCATGAATTAAACTCCTCAGCTAAAACTGATGTGCAGACTGGCCAATGTCCTTGCCCATAGTATCAACCCAGCAGTTTAAAAAATGATCTCTTGTGACAGAAAAAAATTTTGTCCTCTGTAAATCAGCTGAGACACATGAAGCCTCCTCTTCTTCCTCCTCCTTGTTCATTTCTCACCAATACACATAGTTGCCTATTTTTAGGGATGATAATGTTACCTGCGGCGCAATGTTGCCTTGATATTAAAAAAAAAAACCCTGCAGCCACAGCCAGCGTCGCGCCACTTCTAGAATAGGGTGCAGAGGACTGAGAAGAGCGCGGCGCTCATCATCTTCTCCATGTGCAAATGTCATGCAGCTGAAAACAAAAACTGTTCATGGCTTGTTATTTTAGCCAATGTTGTTGCGTGTTATTGTACATTATATTGTTGGTTGGTGTTCTGTCGGCTTTTCACGACCTGATCACACATCCTCGCGTCAAAAGAGGAGGAAGAAAACATTTTTTTTTCACCAATTTTAGTGAATAATTGTGAGAGTCCCCCTCTACTTTTTTAACTTTGTGGATATAAAGGTGAAGTTTTTACCTCTCACTTCAGCCTACTTTGGCTTCTTTTTGAGTTGTTGTCTCTCGCTAATTCCACATTACTTTTACTATGAGACATATTAAAATTCAGACGCAGCTCCCATTGCGAGAGAGGGATGCAGTTTGCACTTTAAGTAAAAAAAAAAGTACAAAAGTGAGCAATAGTTAAAACAATGATTAAAAAAGGTTAACCCTTTTTCAGCTTTCACTTGTACGTTTTCTTATCTGCCAAAATGATAGACGATTTTATTTTCCACTCATTACCCCTCAGCCCTCAAGGCTGACGGGGTATTGCTATCCTTCATGCGGTCGGGCGGCGGGCGGGCGGGCGTCTCCAAAAACTTCGACATTGGGCTGAAGGGTATTCCATGCATTGCACGCCTATTTTATTTACTTTCTGTGGTTATATAGCGCAACTGTGATAGAAAAAGCTCATACATCCCCAACGTGTAACCGGGTACACGTCGGTTAGAAGTCCCGTGTACTCGTGTAGAAAAAATTGTAATCCTTGACTCCTTTCACGCGCTCGTGAAACTGCCTCGATGTAACGATGGCAATGATGTATTGATTGCCTCGTTTCTTATCCAATTCCCGAGTGTTTAAACTTTCCACTGTAACTGAAAGACATTGATTGGACAAGCCAATGCATATCAGCAAAGTAGGTTGTATCCGTTCAACGTTGAGCACGATTGCGCAGCTGAAAATGACGCGATTTATAGAAAAAAAGAGTCCCTAAATTGGCCTGAAGTGTTCAGTTACATTTACAGGATTTAAATAAGGTAAGGACATGGTCAATGGGAATTGTTTTGAACGTAACAGGACCGGAAGGTTCCTTCTACTGGATACAACGGTCTCTGGAGGACGGATTCAGTGAAAATAGTTAGGTGGATCCCCTGGTACGGTCATTGCACCTTTCTGTTGAATCTAGGGAGGCATATATTGTTAGGTTTTCCCTCATAGTGGAATGTCTGTCCTGTTAAAATAAGGTATATTTCAGAAATCAGATATCACTGAGTTAATGAGTTGTACTTGTTCCTCATAAGTGTTGAAATAAGATTGTGAGCTCGGAAGTGGGAACTGCTAGCTTTCATTGCAGGGTGAATGTTCTGACCGTTTAATTAGCAGTTTATTTCATGAGTATGTGAGCTGGCTTGGGAGACTTTAAAGAAAAATGGACAAAACTCTTAACTTTATTTTGGAGAAAAGGCATGTTTTGTGTTTGGAGAGGTTACTGGTGACCACTGATGTTCATCTGCACTGATATTGATTAATTCATGCTAAACTCAACCAGAAAATGATTAGTTCATATTAAATTTCATGCCTCAAAACTTTTTTTGTGTTAAATATGTGATTATTTTATGACCACTTTAACAGCTCTCTCAAGTGGCAGCTTTGGTCAGCGTCCAAACCTTCACTCTTCCTCTCATACTGTTCATCCACAGCTTCATGTGTCTCAGCTGATACTGCAGAGGGACAGGATCACTCGTGATGGTGGCAGGCTGTGCCAGCTGCTGGCGGACGGCTGGTTGGGATTGGCTGACTGTGGCAGTGACTGGTGGCTGCAGGCGGGCAGCGGCTGCTACGATGGTTGCTGGCTGGCGGCTGCTGGCTGACAATGGCTGCTGCAGCAGCCACTGGCTAGCGGCGATGGCTGCTTGCAAGCATTGTGCAGTGGATGCTGACTCGAGCTACATCTACGATGGCCCCCCATTTGCTCAATAAGTCCAGGCTGATGATACACAGGTTCTGAATATTAGCTTGCCAAAACTAATGGTCAGTGATGTGGCTGTTGACAGTCACTGGAATGGTACTTTTGCCTCTCATCCTGCCTCGCCCTATTGTAAGCGTGGTATTACGGAGCAGGGTAGGCTTTCATCTTCGGCGGTTAGGTCCATTGGACTTAAGCATCATTCTAGGGCGAAGCAGGGAAATGAAGGACCCTCTATCAACCAGGGCTCTGTACTGGCTGCGGTGCTGGCTGCGGTTTGCTTGCGGCAGGAGCCAAGGGGAAATGATGCTCTTTCAGGCAGAATTGGTGCTCTTTTAGGCAGCCCATCATGCCCACAGCGGTCATAGCCCCATCAAGCAGACTGAAGAGGAACTTTCTTCTGTAATTTTTGGCAGCCGGTTGCTCCTAGGTCTTCCTGGGCTTGGAGTTTTCAATGGCATGGAATGTCAGTGCCAGAATCTCGCGTAGAATGTCAGTCATTTTCCACTTCTAATACCATTGTATCATCTTGTCATTTACACTTCTAAAGGGGTAGGCAGGAAGCAGGACATAAATTCTCAGTTTCAAACTGAGGTGGTGTCTTGATTGCAAGCAAGAAACCAACGAAAACGGATTGAAATCCTGCCATCACTGCTTGTCCTGATTAACTCTGATTACTTTCACTGACACACACGCACATGCACAAACACATTCAGCATGGTGGCAGCACCCACAGTCAACATAGCCATACACACACATGCTGCACAGACACAAACACACATGCAAACCTCTATGATACCACAGCACAGACACACAAACTTCATTGAACCAGCTGTTGTGTTCTCTCCGTGTCCTGATCCTGATTCGTTTTCATACCACTGCTTGGGGTCATCCATCCATCCATTTTCTATACCCGCTTATTCCTCACTAGGGTCACGGGGCGAGCTGGAGCCTATCCCAGCTGACTACGGGCAAAGGCAGGGACCCACCCTGAACAGCTTGCCATTCGCTTCACCATTCGCTCTCACACTCATACGTATGGGCAATTTGGTGTCTCCAATTAGCCTGATATGCATGTCTTTGGACTGTGGGAGGAAACCGGAGTACCCGGCGAAAACCCACGCAACACGGGGAGAACATGCAAACTCCACACAGAAAGGCCCCAGGCCAGATTCGAACCCGCGACCTTCTTGCTGTGAGGCAGCAATGCTAACCACTGTGCCACCGTGCTTGGGGGTCATAATGGAGCTAAATATGAATCTGAAGCATGGCCACCATGCCAGGCTCCCTCACATCCATGCAGCACCCTGTGGCACTTTCACATTTTCCTGCGGAAATTTTCTAGTTGTCACTTATTTTTTCAATTCATGGCAGAGCCAAATTAAGTTTACATGCTTTATATCAATTACTTGAAAATAAATATGGCAGCAACTGTATGTAGAATCAGGACCTTTTTGGGGATTTCCTCATGAATCGGTGCAAGAGACAAGGCAACAAAATGACGGTTTATTCTCCGACTCTCTCTTGCTTAAGAAGCTTAATTTAAGACTTACGTCAGGTCTGAGAAATATACATATTCATACGGATGGGCATGAAAACGTGCAAACCCACAGAAGGTAATGCGCATGCATCCCACTTAACATCCCACTACACGTCTGCGAGTGAGTGAGTGACAACAAGCTGCAAGGCATAGACTGTGGAAGCAGTTTTAATTTGATGGTAGACATGTAATAACGCAAAAATACTTTTATTGCCCTATAATTTTTTGTGCTTTAAAGTATTTTAACACTGCAGCCAGAGTTCTGAAAGCATGTATTTACAATGATTATTAGGGAGCTGGTCCATGCTGTTTTTTTCATTATTTTATGAATGCATGCTGTGGATTTTTTTTTTTTGGCCAGGTGGAAACGACAATTCCAAGACTAAATAATGTCCCCCCCCCCCCAAAAAAAAAAACTAACTCCAGTTATTAATGTGTCTGGAATACAGCACAAGTTGGCTGATAAAACCAGTGAATTAAAAAAGGCAAAAAAGCAATACTTCTCATCAGCTTCCACAGCTGACACTGGACCAACCTTATCACACTTCAGGGCTGAGTTTCACTTGGCACAGGTGCTGATTAAGGAAAGAATGTAAGTGCTGAATGCTGAAAATTCTGTTCTTTTTAACATTAAAGCAGCCTTTAAAGGATTATACTTCGGAGCTCAATTATAAGTCTATTAAAAGAGCAGAGGTAATGACAACCTTTAGTCAGATAATGTCAGATTATGTTGGGACAGGAGACTGCTGAGCATCAAAAGGCATTATGGAACAATGCAACGCTTACAATAGCTGTTGGACATTAACCATTGTGTCGTGGTTCTGGGAGCAGCTCGTTGATGTGGACACTAATTGGTAATCTGCCTTCTGGAGTGTCTTAATTAGTATCAGGTGTTCCTCATTGCCTCTGTCTCTAGCCAGGCCTCTATTTAAGCACTGACTTTCCTCTAGTCTGTGCTTCTGTGTAGTCTTGTTGAGCACAAAGCCACTAAAGATATAGTTGATTGTGGATGGTTTGGCAGAATCTTTGTCAAAAGAAATAATCAATTCTTTGTCTACTTAGTTTGTTCTTTTGAAATTAATTCGCCTCCAGAAACAGACTCCATATATAGGGATTAATGTTGGTTCTGAATAGTCCTTTCTGGACCTTAACTAAGACCAGTTGTGTATGGGTGGGTTTTTTTTTTTTTTTTTTTTGGCCCACAACCCTGCTTAGGACTTTGGGGGTTGGGTTTTTTCTGAAAGCAGTTCCTAGTGGGGGCTTTATTCCCGACTGCGTTCGGGTTGTAGCCCAAAAGGGTTAGGGGTATTGTCGTCACGCGCAGTGTCTGTCTCGTCAATTTTGTATTCTGCGCAATAACTCCAAAACGACTTCACCGATCACACAGACAAATCCAGTCATGTCACAGCAGTAGGGATACTTACTGCACTCTAAAAAATAAAGCATTGGGCCAACAAAAAAAATTAAGGCAACATGTTGCATTACCCTTTTTGAGTTATGCCAACTGCTGGTAGAATTGCATTGGTCCAACACAATATTTTAACTATGATGAATTAGCTTTTTGTGTCATAATCATAAGCATTTCTAAGTAACATGAACTTAATAAAAGTTAACATGAACACAAGTTTTTAAGTGGACTTTATTTTAAAAATCAAGTTTTCCAAATTAGTTTTTTCAATATTTGAATGCATTTTAAATATAACTGTAACCTAACATTTTTCCATATGAATTTAAATTTCTTTGTTGACCAACCTCTACCATTGCATTTTCCCAACTAAAATTTCTCTCATCCCAACTCATCTTTTTCTTTTGTCAGTAAAGCCTACCTTTCTGAATGAAGTCAAACAAAGCCAATATTAGACAATTACGCTGCCTTTATTTTGCACTGCGATTCTACAAAATCTCCAGGTTGCACTCAAAATATGAAAAAGCATCACAAATGTCAATAGAAAATTAATTACTTGGTCTGTGGTTCACCATTACAAAATTGTGACTGTTTGCAGTGTGAAACAATGCAAGTATATCCAGTATATTAACAAAACATGAATTATCAGATCTGGATTATTAATAGCTGATTCACTATAAAAACACATATTACACAATTACACATGTAAAATTTGTAATTGACTTTAAATTTTACCAACAGCATAGTGGTAGACTAAGAGAAGGCAGACCTAAATATTATAAAGAGTATTCAATATTAACTCTCAAATTTCTCCAAAGAACAGCAGTTATTTGTGCACAAATACAATATCAGGACACTCATGTAAGAAATATCTTGCACAGTAGAGTGTCAAACTAATAAGACCAGTAAGTGATTATCCTATTGTTTGAGTAAAAAAAATACTAAGAAAGGGTTGAAAATCCAACAGAGCCTGAAATTTTGAATGAATAGAGAGGGCCTGATTAGTCTTCAAGACAGCACCGATTCTAAAGCCAATTCTTACATGTAAAACATCAAGTGTATAACCTGATTAAAAACTCAACCTTTGATAACTAATGGTAACACCAGTATTACAGGTCAACACTGTCCATACAGTCAGGGCAAAAACTTTTTGCACACTGTTTGATGAGAAATATTTTTCAAGTTGGATAATTTGGATAAGAGTGGAAGAAAAAAAAAAAAATTGTCAAATGATACGTAATGGTTTCCCACACAATCAATGCTCAAAAGTGCTGTTGAGTATAATATTAGTTTGCAATAATGACTGAAGTACATGAATATGACATTTTACTGGAGCCAAGACGTTCCCATAAAATTATGTTCAGTGAGTAAAATTCAGTACTTTACTCAGTATTCATTGTGTAACAGGTAGTTAAATTTCTCAAGGGTCAGTTTCTGTGGGCAGGAAAAGGTTTTATATTTGCAAATTAGATGCACTTAGCAATGTCGTGCAAAAACTTTTGGCCGTGACTAATGTAGAGAAGTCTTCAGACAAATCAAAACTTCCAACTCACTGAGAGTGCTGAGGTTTTAGAGCAGTCAGAAAATGCTGTACTTGAGACTCATTACTTTTGAGCTGGCTTTTTGTCCATCAAGCTCCAGGAATAGCTTCTGAAATACCTCAAAGGTAAACTTCAACTGCTTGGGATAGCTGATGTTAAGGGCATATATTATGCCCATCAGCAAAGCACAGGATCTGGCAACATCAATCCCTTCCAAGATTTTGGTTCCCTCAATGACAATGGTTGCACACCGGTCACCAATGATGGCAATCTTCATCACCTGCATCATAAGGTCTGCCTCAAGCTCCTCCCTGTCCTTATAGAAGAAATGGATAGGCATTACGGTGTTGGAAAAAAGGTAAATGCATAATTTACCATGCATAATTTAATAGTAACCCAAGAAAAACATCCAAACTAAATGCAGACACTAAAAAGAGCACAAGGGTCATTCCATGGAAATTCAAAAAGTGCCTCCCACCTGACCCCCTCAGAATCAGCTTATTTTTTTTTCTACAATATCTTCTGCATATTCAATGAAGTCATGCAAAACCTTTCATTCATACTATGGATACTTTCCGAGTTACAGCTCCTCAAAGTTCGAACGGGTAGGTCAAAATTTGGCACTTTTTTTCCCCCACCATTTTTGAGCCTCATAACGTCATTCCTAATAGAGATAGCCACATGAATGTTTCAGGGCTGAAAAACGCACTTCAGTTCAAAACTGCAACCAAGTCCATTTGACATCAATCTCAGGTGTCACAATCCTAAGCCAAAATTTGGCTTTTCTTCAACATAATGTTTTCCCGTAACCAACTTTGGGCATCAATATCTTGGGGAAAATAAGTGTTAACAGCAAAACTGCAGGAGATAAGTGTCTGTGACATAGTGGTTAATTCATGTTCTGGCAGATGAAAGCTCTCATTCTTAGCTCCATTTGGAGACCAGGCTCATCTTGGAACCATGATTCCTTCGGTGTCGAAATTATTTTGTAAAATGGGCAGATTTTTGAATTGCAACCATGATAATTGTCAGGGAGTGAACACTATGTAGATTGTACCTGGTACATAAAGTGTTGACTTGAAAATATGAAAATCTGCTCTCAGACGGACTCCATGGCTCTTAACTACATGTCAGCTCAGGCTCATGTTGTCCAGCTGGTAAAGCCCTGGGCATGCTGCTGCTGACACCAGCATAAGTTGGGAGGCAAAACTTGCAAACTATACATGTTGTATGCATAATGTATTATTAATTAGTTATTATTATTCTTGTGTAATTAATTGGTATATAACACAGATTATACAACTACATTGTACATGCATACAACATGCACTTGTATAGTTTGCAAGTTTTACCTTGCAATTTATGCTGATGTCAGCAGCAGCAGCAGCAGCAGCAGCAGGTCCAGGGTTTTCCTAGCTGCGCATCATGAGCCTGTGAAGCTGATACAATGCTGAGAGCCACACAGTCATCCTGAGCCCAGATTTTCATACTTTCAAGACTCAACACTTAACCATACTGGTTACAATGTACATAGTGTTCACTCGCTGAGGATGATCATGGCTGTAATTCCTTTCAAAAACGAATAGAATCTTCAATTTTATTTCAAAATATGCCTATTTTAGATCATTTTGACACAGAAGGAATCATGGCTAGAAGATGAGCCTCGTCTGCCAAAAATGAGAGCTTTCATCTGCCAGAACTTGTTTTAACCAGCCACCTATCCCGAAACGAACTTTAATTTTTCTGAGTTATCTGAAAACATCTGACACATCCAGGATACCAATGCTTGTTCCTATTCTACTGTGTCACAGACATGAAATTGGTGCCGTTTTGCTTTGAAACTTTCATTTTCCCCAAGATATTGATGTTCAAAGTTGATAAAAGAAAAAATTTTCTGAAGACAAAATAGACTTTGGCTTAGGATTGTGACACCTGAGATTGATGTCAAATGGACTTGGTTGCAGTTTTGAACAGAGCTCACGTGTTTTTCAGCCCTGAAACATTCATGCGGCTATCTGTATTAGGAATGAAGTTATGAGGCTCAAAAATGCTGGGAAAAAACTGACATGAATAAAAAAAAATAAATAAAAAAAATAAAAAGAATTGTTTGCCACAAAAGGTGGCCATGTCCCCCGCCACTTCATGAAATATCGCTTCAGTAAAAATACATACTTAAATGTATTAACAAGAGTTTAAAAAGTGGCCAAAGTGGTGACCTTGGAAATAAGGTCACCCATATCAACTGGTGTTTGTGTAATGCCCCAATGTAGGCCGATACCAAATTTGAAGACTCTAGGTGCAACGGTTCATGAGATATCGTGTTAACAAGAAACGGGACGTACGGACGGACGCAGCTGAATACATAGTCCCCCGTTTTGTGTTGCGGCGGGGGACCAAAAAAAAAAAAGTTTTTAAAAAGGGAGGCAAATCTGGACCTACCTAGATATACTTTAAGGAGCTATAACTCAGAAAGTGTTAATAGTAAGAATGTATAATTTTACATGGCCTCACTGAAAATGAAAACAATATTGTCCAAAAAAAAAAAAAAAAAAACTCAGCCGATTCTGAAGTGGTCAAGTGGAAATTTTTTCTGAATTGGTTGATTTTATATCGAATGACCCACACCTAACATTCAAACAATATTTGAGTGATTTGGGTCAACATCAAAAGAAGTTATGGATTAAAGGTTCAAGTTAAAGGGTACTGAATTACTTACACTGTACTCTTTGAAAAGGTCCTCTTCCTTCTCTCCAAGACACACAACAAGGCAGCGAATGGCAGCTTCTCTGCGCCGCTCAACGGTGTTGTTCTGATTAATGACAAAATTATACCAAGGGTTCACTAAAAATCAGGGCCCGGTTGTTCAAAGCTCGTTAATTTAACGGCTGGTTAGCGCTAAACACATGACATTGTGACCACTCTCTAAATAAGACTCTCGCGAATGCTCTTCACTACTTTAACTAATCAAGGGGAAACCTACAAAATGCATCAAAAACATACAAACATCTGGACTTTCATTCAGAGATATAGATACTGTGGTTTAAACTTAATCACCGGTTAAAGGTAACTAAGCTTTGAACAACCGGGCCCAGATCCACAAATACCTTAATGATAGCAATTTATCTGAACTAATTACTGTTAAGAAACTTGCAATTTAAAAGTTTAATTAATAAGCATACCTCAAGAAGAATGTCCTTAATCTGCCTGATCTTCAGTCCTGCAGCTCCTCCCTTTGACTGGACTACAGTCATCAGCTTCGGGGTGCACTGGTCAAGCTTGGCCATAAAGGTTGATTCAAGGCTCACTGTTGTCACCCTCTTGAATTCTTCATTTATCTGTTGGGAACACAAAAGAGAAATGATTTCAGAGAACTCTACACGGTATTAAGCCATAGTACAAAAACTATACTTTAATAAAACTTTTCAAATGTAAGAGTACAGTTTTACCTGTGTTGAATCAAAAAGGGCAGGCCATCGCTTCATGAACTCTCTGATGGCAGGGGCCTCATTAACTATTTCCTGTCTGCGAAGTGAGAACGTTTTCAACATTTTCTCAGCCACCACTTTAGAGTTATCCTTCTTCATCACTTCATTTAGGAGCTCCACTCTCTCTTTTTCCAAACTTTCAGCAGTTTCACCTGAAGCATGAGGAGGTAGGTAATTTACTTCAGCCTTCCTTGGTTTTTTCACATTCTTTGCAGGAGTCTTCTCATGTCCCGCCTTCCTCTTGAGTGAATTCACCTCAAGTTCAGGACAGCCAAGACCACGGAGTTTGGATCTGAAATTATTCATCTTGTATTTCAGGCGCTGTATCCACCCATAACACCCATTAAAGGACCCAGGCTCTTTGAGGCAGGGATGCTTTTGAACAAGGGCTTCTGCAGCTTGACTTATCTGGAGACTTGATGGATAAGCGGTGTACTCATAAATAGCCTCTGCTAGCTTTCCAAGAATGTCCGGGAGTAGCGAGATGAGGTCCTTAGAACTGAGAAGACTCCCTTCCTTACTGAAGCTTTCATTGGCTAATTGAAGTTGAATCTCTGTGTTAGAAGCAAAGCGAGGAATTATAAATTCAGAGGGCCAACGCTGTGAACGGTGGCCTGGGCTATCTTCAGCTGATGAGACAGGAAGTGTGTCACTGGACAATCCAGATGAAGAGGTTTCTTCAGGAGACTGATATGAAGGCTGGTCAAAAGGCTGAGCACCATCAGTCATATTTGTGACATCAGTCAAGGTGAAAGTTACTGCAGGGGGCTCCATTATGTACACAATCTTGATTGTGTCCTTATCTTTGATGTCAGTTGTTGAACACAGGGAGAAATACTCATTACCAAAATCAACATCTTTATAGTGCAGACTGAAGTCCCCACAAATCCCAAATGTAGCACGAATGACTGAGTGAAGTTCATCCACTGTCCCAGGGATTCCAGATGGTAATGCCAGCTTCCGGACATCATGATCCGCAAGGACCACTCTGAGTTGGGCTGGTTGTGACATTAAAAGTGATCTGTAAGAGAAATAGGTTTCACATAATTCTGTAATTTCTAGTGTCAGCAAAATGGTTCAGACAAACTTCAATAAGCTCTGTGTCTGAAGGCTAATTACTATGCCAAACCAACTATGGTGTATTTTGTTACGTTTCTCATGTTCTCCCTCTTACTCAGAACGGTTTGGCTCAGTGCCCCAGCTTGCCTCGGTTGTCATGCTCCCTTAAGGATTTTGTCATTACGTATTACCGGAAATGGAAGAGGGAATAACTTCTTTAAAAAATAATATGAATAAAAATAGGTGATGCAGCGGGATGAGCTTGAGTCTAGCACAGATTTTGGCAACAAACTTTGGTGAGGAGGAGAAAAGGCACACCAGTTCATGTCATTACATCTCAAAGTCTCCAGAAAGAGCACATAGAACCTTTTGACAGTCCTGAAACTAAAATTGCAAGGTGCAAATTTACCCTACAATGACTTGAACATACACTGCGGTCCAAAATTATTGGGACACCCCTCTTTTCCCATGCTAACACACTCATCTTAAAGTTTTCCTATTGTGGATTCTTGGTGGAAACTAGAAATAAATCTGAATTAATATGTCAGCAATAGGTATGAGATTTGTTGATTATTTCTTACACGTTTGTTACTGCAAATTATGGGGCAATTCAAAAGTTTGTGTGCACACATTTTTCTCCCATTCACTTAACATTGTCTGCAAATAGTATTTCACATATGAAGCGTATCTCTCATCAACTCAATGTTGTAATCATTTTTCGGACTGCAAATGGTCAAATGTATGTTATTCACGGATATAATAGAATAACCTATATCCAGTATCATTTTTTTATATATATATATATATAAAAAGAAAGACTGAACAGACTTGTTACAATGGGGAAAGATAGGGGTGTCCCAATAATTTTGGACCCCAGTGTACAACAAATTTGGTAACCATCTATGGAACATAAATGTAGCGCTTTAGAGTAATAATGCTTTTTCCACCAAGCAAGTAAGATGTTAAAGGGAACATGTCTGATAGCTCGACTGGTTCTAGGACTTTCACTGTGTTTGTTTTCTCAAGCACATAGCTCCTCAGGTGCTCAATTGACCAAGCACTTAAGCATTTCACCAAGAATCCAACAGCCCCCTTCACAACCACGGTCTGGATCAACTCCCCAAAATCTGGCAGACCACCTGTGGAACCATGAGCCAAGATCATCCCACTGGTGAATTTGGTGCCACTGTAACACACACTATTAGCTATTTGGACATGTGTCACACCAGGGAACTTAGCCTGCAGTGCTATCTGGATATCCTCTCTTAGCACAGAAACATCCACTGTAGACAGTGCTGTGGCCTGTAGAAGAGGTCTGACAACACTGGAATCATGTAGGTTATAAGCAACCATCAACTGATGCTTCATGGACAGTGACAGCAGAATATTTCGAAAGCTGTGAGTATGCCTGACAACACGCTTAAAAAAGCTGTGTTTCGCTTCAAACCGCATAGTCCAAAGTGACACCAGTGGACCGTAAGCTCTGATAAGTTCTGGATAATGTTCCAGAAAATGATGTTTTGGGATCAGCTTTTCCTGTGGGAAAACCTGGAGAAACCTATGCTTGTGCTCAGATATCTTACTATCCAAGTAGCAAATAGTCTCATCTGTATGGACTTGACTCACAACAAGCTCAACAATGTCTTTGAGCACAAGAAGCACTTCCCATGCTGGGTCACCCTCAGTGATTTTTGATCCAACCATAAGTGGTAGGAGACGCAACAAAGTCCAATTCTCATGGGCATTCCCTCCAATACTTCTCCGTGCAGCAAAATTCAGAGGGACAAGCTGTGGTGCATCAGTCTTGTCTGACCATTTATAGGGGAACTCTTTGATGCATTTGTTTAGCTCTTCAAGGGTGAAATACTTACTCTGAATGAACACTCTGAGGCACAGAGCCATTTCTAGAGGCACTATACCTTCAAAGAGATCATGCAACAGATCAGGTGGATATCCAGTCAAAACATCAAAATATTTCAGTTTTCCTGTCAGTGCACACTGGCTCTTCACTCCATTCACATGAGTTAAAGCAGCAGTCTCCTGTGCAGCCTGAATATGTAGCGTGTGCTGCTCTTTAGTTCTGGGTGGGAATGTCCCAGTCCTCACTTCTCCTGTTTGAAACTGTGATCGCTCACCCAGACAAAATCTACAGACGTATGAACAGGAAAAGCTCTCAACAAATCCCCCCATAGAATGGGCCCCGAGATTATCTGCAACAACAGAAAAGACTGTCCCTTTCACTTTTCTGCCCAATGCTGGAACATACAATCCTTCCCCTTCTAAGACCACAAGATCTTTGAGCAGTGGCTCCAATACAGTGCTGTAACCAAATTTCTTCATATCCTCAGCCTTGCACAGAATTGCTAAGAAGATTGAGGATAGTGCAGATCGGAGCACTGAGGGGACATCAGCCAATACCCAATACACAGCTGTGATCTTGTGTTTTTTCCTGGATGTACCAAGAGGATTGCATATCTCAAAGTCATCCACATAGAGAATGAGAGCAACGCTAAGATCATCCCCTGAAAACAACTCATTGGTTTTGTAGTGAGTGCCATCACGAAATGACTTGTACATAGTACACTGATCTTCTCCTTCACACAAGATCAAACCCTGGATGTCTTTCCTGCTCAAAATCTGCAGTAATGACTTCAGAATGGGGACATACTGGAAGCTATTCTTCTCTCTGCTGAGAACATACTCAATGGGTTCTACCACAGAAAAGTGCTCTTTAAAGTACTCTCTTCTTTTGTAGGCAGAGGAGAGATGACCACCACTACCAAGGGCAGAACTAATCGGGTTGGCACCACAAAGTTCCTTCACCATCTCTGACACAGCACCCTCTTCAATTTCACAGTTGTGCCTTCTCAAGCAAGACTGCAAAGTGTCTTTCATAATGGGAGCTGAGGCTGAATGAGAGATAAAATGCAGCTCCTCCACAACCTCATCAATGCATCTGTTGGGTACATTATAGATGCTCTCTAGTTTCAACAACAAGTGAGCCAAGCTTTTTTCAATCAACGCTGGCAGTTCACTCACATTACTATCATCGCCTCCAACATCAATATCAGACTGCTCACCCTCTTGATTAACTGGATTGCTGTAAGTGTCTGTGTTTGAAGCCTTTACATACCTGTTTAGCAGGTGTTCTTTGAACTCATCCAGTGAGTGAGGAGTATGCTTGCGGCTTCTGTGGGAAGCAAATGTTCCATAGATGTTAGTTTTGAAATAGCAGTTTTTGAAAACGCAGGTGATAGTTTCTTGCCTCTTCAAATGCCGACCAAGATGCTCAAAATACTCTCTTTCAGTGGAGATTGTGCCTACACTGCAGCACTGGCAACAGAAATTGAGTATTTCATAAGATCTGACCCTTTCTTGAGTTGAGTGTTTTCTTGACAGATGTGATCTGAGGCTACCCCATGTTGTAAAGGAACAAAAACAATCCGGATGAGGACAGGGCAGAGGTTGCCCACCATTACTGTGACGTAACCTATAATGTCTCAACAGCTCTGCTTTGGTGGAGGTCTCAAAAGTACAAATTTTACAAGCCCAATGCATTTTGAGAGTCACTGAAAAAACAGCAAATGTTTTGTTCCATATGTGCTGACTTCACAATGTGTGCACTGCAATTACAAAGAAATGGTAGCTAATTGGAAACAGGTTTGTCACACACATTTTATGGAGTAGACCTACCATAAACGGGGGTGTTATTTTAAACAGGAAAGACCATACTGCCAAATTTAACCATTCAATGACGACAATTTTCTGCTCAAATTTCAGATTCAAAATCAAATCACATTAAGTACTATATGTCAAGATGTGTTTGGTGTGAGATAGCCTAATGTTAACTAAACTGTAAAAAGGTTACAACCTGAAAGCAGGATGGTGTGGAGCAGTGTGATACACTGAACTTTCCCGTGGCACCAAAATACAGCCTATGCCCCAAACAGTAACATTATTTAACAATTACATGCTTTGCAAAGAAAACGGTTTACTTTCAAAATACAAAGACTGAAGGAAGCCTACGATGATATGGTTAAATATATCGCCGTTTCATCTCCTTCATTATGCACCCGTGTAGGCTAACATTATTTAGCTTAACGTTGGTGGATGTTTTGTTCTCGTTTTGTACTCCATTGGAACACTGTAAAGTACTTGTGCCAGAACAACAAATAAACAGAACTGCTGAACTGTTTTAAGCAAAAAATGACCCCCTCAATTTTAGATTAAGAGTGTCAGACAATGGCAGGTTTACAAAAAGCGAATTAGCGCACAGTGTCTAACTTACGTGTCTACCAGCATTCACCACAGCCACAAAATGAAGAGCGTGTTGCTAATCATATCACCATTGGGGGAAAAATCCCCACATCGTTGAAGTCATAGAAAATATGTAACTGTGATAACAGTAGCGGCTCTTTGTCAGTTAAACAAGGCCCTCTGGAACCTCACCTCTCAATTCTGAATAACCAAAACCTCTCGCAGGTTTCTTGCCGATTAGCAGCAGTTGTTCAGACTAATTAGTCGAGGTCAATGGCAGATGTCTGTTTTTAATTGCACGGTTATACGTTGAACCACAAAACGGAGGCTTTTTCTTCCGCACATTTCTGACGACGTCAAATATCAATATATCTTTTATAAATTCTGCGCACAAGCAGCACGCGAAACGACAAAGAGTTTCTGACCGAGGCTAATTAAGCAATACGCCAAGAGAATCCCGCTCTACATTCAGACAGGGCGTGGTTAGGCACGATGCACAGCGGAGTAGAAGTTGAAAGCATGGCAAAAATGAATGTTGCAAAGTCAGCGAACGTTCTGGATTTTTTTTTTTAATTTATTGCATTAATTGCCATCCATAAAATGCCAAATAAAATGCTTTTTCAATATGATTTCTCATTAATTGGTGAAGTACCCTATTGGTGTTGGCGGTACAGTCAATAAATAGTTTGATTGTTAATCGACGATTTTAAAATGAAACAGCTTGAGGGCGATCGGTAAAGGGTGACACAGAGGACTTTCTGAACATCTGATGGCACCACTGAGTAATAACCGCTCACCTTGTTTGAGAAAGATCGCGCTTGGTGTTGCTTGTATTTTACTCAGTCTGCAGCTATTCAAACTTTTCCAGGCATGTGACGTGGGCGGGGAAAATTCGAAGGTTAGAAAATGTAGTTCCCAACAAATGTAATTAAGTTACCAGGATGTGAATTTTGTTCTTTATTGTTGTGTCAAAGATTTTAAGTTCACCTGACTCATGATAGTGTGTTGAAACAATAGTTGCAAGTGTGGTGTCAACCGAACTCAATAAAATGACAGTTAAAAATAAAAAGTCTAACAATATCATAGAACTCATTTTTTTTTCTCACAACAATACATGTATTTAAGCACTGGCTAAAGGTCCTCTGAAGTACTTTTTAGAGTGTGCTTGTTCATTGTCACGTCTCTCAAATCAAGGACATTAGTCAAGTCATGTCACACTGTGGATACTTACAGCCGGTTTCATCACATCTTTCAGCTCACAGTCGAGTCTTATCACAATGTGGATTCTTCTCCAACATCAGCTGGAAAAAGTTCTTAACTTTCATGGGAATGGTAGCACGACGGGGAGAAAGTTCTTTGAACTTCACAAGCACTAATGGCAGATCAGCAGCAAACTACAACATTCTCACGCTCACATTCTAGTGCTACAACGCACAAACAATGCACATGCTCAAATAAAGCTCCCGGCTGAGGGTAAAGCTAGCACTGCTGCACTTTTTTTATTTTATTTTTATTTTTTTATTTTTATTTTTTTTTGTTCTAAATCTTCAGCCTTCCATCCTGGATGTCACACATTGAAGCTGAACTGAACGTTTTTGAATTTCTTTGTCCGTATCAATTACTCGCCACAATGTGGACTTGATTATGTGGTGAATAAAAAGCTTGATTAACAAGGCAGGCACCAACGATGGGAACAGGTTGTGAGAAATCTGTGATAAAAGGTGAAATCACTGTCTGCCCTGAGGGCACATCTTTGGAAAGCCTGTAATTAAAAATAAAACACATCACAAATGCCTGACTTTTATTGCACACATTTTATTGCAGTTTGCATATTCCTGGCCAGGTTTATACTTGTCATTTCATGCAACTTCCAATGTCTGCATTCTATTTACTCTATTCTCATCACAAGCCTCTTTGCTGAACTGATACAAATCCCATTTCCAGTGTCCTGTGCGAAAGGAAAAGTTCATTTGACTGATTTCACTGCTGGGAAGGGGAGGGTGTTACTGGGATTGTGGCCTGTATGTGAGGATGGTGGGGAAGAATAGAATCTCATGCTGAATCCTATAAGGCTGAAGCCAGTGGCAGATGTTGGAGCACCTACTATGGTGCAGCAGGCTGTAGGGCCTGTTTGGCATAGCTGGAGTGATATTTTTGGGTGGCACATAGCTGCTAAGTGTAAACCAGGAACATGAGAGGAAGTTGAATTTGGAAATTAACATACACTCACAACAAAACAATTGTATGTGTTGGTTCTTTTCTTACCATCTGAAATGGCCTATGCAATCATTTCTGATACCACCTAGAGGACAGTCTGTGTTGGGTTTTTTTTTTTGCACTGGCACTGTGCTTTGCTGTAACTAATAGCAGCACTGCACCATGAAAACAAATGTTTAGGAAGACATCATGCCTTTTGGTTAAAGTTTCTGTAACTTAAATTAACTTATGGGTTAAAGTTAGGGTCAAGGGGGCGTATGCATGAGGCCAGGATAAGTGACTTCGCCATCTGTGGGATAGTCTCTATCCTCTGGATAAGTAAAGTAGTATGCATGTAGAGGGGATGGCACTATCCACAGTCCTTATCTTGGAATAAAGTTATACCCAGCTTCAACTGGGGATAGCGGCATTATTCCATGGATTCCGCTGGTCTCGCTGCCAGTTTAGTACAGCTGCTTTCAGACTTCCACTTATCTTTCAATTCTGAAATGGTGCGTTCAGCACAGCCGCATGAATTCACCTTTGCGGCAATTCGGGTCCAAAATTTCAGTTCATTTTGTCCGCCACAGCACATGCATTAGCTGTAAACAGCACTGTACCGATATTTCCGCTAAATGAACACTGATTGCGGTATCAGAAAAGTTACTTTTCCGCTGCCACTTCGGTTCTGAAACAACTGACACCTGCTGCATTGTACATTGTAGAAAATCACTTTGTTTTCCAGCTATAAAACAAGAAATGTGTTATGTAAACGTGTCCACAAGGAATCCCGTACCGACATGCACAGAGGGAATCTCCTTTTCCAAAAATAACGCGTGTAAACCTGGGATGGCTATTCCCTACCTTATCCTTCACTCATGCATATGGAGCACACGCGGCAATTATCCCTAGGATAGTAATCCAGAGGACAGGCGTTATCTGGGGGTAAAGTTATCCCTCCTCCATGCATACAGGCTAAGGTTAGGTTGAGGTTTGGGCCCTGGGTTAGGAAAATTGGAAAGTGATTTTCGAAAGACAACGTTCTCTTTTAAATAAACAGTAATGTGTTACAGTTCCAAAGGTTAAACCAGAGGAAGTGGGACTTAAACCTTGCTTGACCATTTTTGGCCGCTTGCATTTTCAACCCATCTAGTCCGTGGTGGCGGTTGTTGTTGTTGTTGTTGTTGTTGTTGTTGTTGTTGTGTGAAGTTTTTTTTTTTTGAGGACAACCTCTATTGAGGACAACCTCTATTTAACGGGCAGTCACCTTTTACATCAGCTGCACAGCGAATTTAAATTCTTGCTTCAAGTCTTTTATTCATGTCCGAGTATATTCAAGTGGAACAAATATGAATTAAATTTAAATAATGCAGTGTAAATAGGCAGTTCTTTTGAGCAACATCCATGGTGTGTAGTGGTTTTTTTCTTTTCTATTAAATACAGAGCATGAACCTCCATTAATAATTCTACTGGCACCACATGGTGGAAAGGACTTGAGGGAGATTACCAATAACCACGTTTCTATCTGCAGCAAGCCAGCCATATATTATAGACATTAATAAATGCCTCTCAAAAAGAATGAAAATGCTCCAGCAGGATTTTGCCGGATTTGGTAGTGGAAATCACTGCATGGGCTGAGGATTGCTGCTGTAAACCACTGATCGTGAACATGGCTCATTGTGGCATCCATAAATAAGAGTTAAAACTCTACTATGTAAAGATAAAACCGTATGTAAACTAGATCTAGAAACACTGCGGGCCTGAGCTCTTAAGATTGACTGAGGCGAAGTGAAACTTCTGTAGTCTGATAAATCAAAATCTGAAATTCTATGGGAAATTTTAGTCCTCCAGACTAAAGAGGAAAGGGACCATCCAGCTTATCAGCCCATGATAGTATGGGGATGCATTAGTGAATATAGCACGGATAACTTGCACATCTGTGAGGAAACCATAAATGCGAAACAACAATATACACAGGTTTTGAAGTAACACATGCTGTCATCCAGACGTATTTTTCAGTGGAGGACACACTTATTTCAGCAATGCCAAACTTTGCGCCATTACAACAACATTACTCTGTGTTAAGTGCCTGGGTGCTAAACTGGCCTTCCTGCAGTCCAGACCTGTCACCCACAGAATTTTTAGCACAATGTGAAATGGAAACATGTCAAAGGAAGCCAGAAAATGTTGCACAGCTTAAGTTCCACATCAAACAAGAATATTTTGATTTCATAAGTACAGCAGCTGGTGTCAAACTCTTGCAGAATGTTAATAAAAGAAGAATTGATGCAACCCTGGTAAACATTAAACTGGCACCAAATTCGAAATGAGCTTATTTTCCAAAAAGAATTTCAGTCTAAAAAACAAAATCAGATAGTAACTAATTTCAATGAGAGTTTAAATTATTTGCAAATCATTGCATTATGTTTTCATTTACATTTTACACAGCATCCCAACTTTTTTTTTTTTTGTAGGCAGGGTCGTACTCAGACTTGAGCTACTTCAAGAATTGCTTCCAATTACTAAATAGTGGACACAATTACAATTTCTCCCCATCTTTTGACAAATGGATGAATTTCAAAAATCAAAACTTCAAGGGGAGGGGGAGCATTCCTTTTGCGAGGAAGTACATTCAACAAATGTAATAACATGTTAGAATAAAGGTATTGATTGAATCTAGGGTAAGATCTGGAGGCTGTATCACAATGCAGAATTACTGATTTAGGTGACAGCACTGTGCGAAGCCTGGAATCCATCCAAACCCAGATCAAAAACTGAAGTAAAAAGAGCAGTTGTGATGTTTACTTCATGCAGGTATTCAGCTGACTTATGAATGCTGTTATACAGGCCCGCAGGTTTGCCTACACGTGTGCTGCTTCTCTCCATAGGGAGGATGGAAGGCAGCGCCATTTGGAATGAGGCAACTGTCACAACTCCCACTGTGCTTGAGTGTCTCCCCAAATGTCTGCAGGCAGAAACCAGAGCTCCTGGCTGGAAAATCCAAGTCTTTCACTTCTTTTGAACATGATTTTCTTTTCCTCCTTAAAGAGAAGGTGCTTTTCTCCAAGGAAAAGGTTCACTCTCATTCTGTAATGACAGAACGAATGCTTGCTGTTGAATTTGTTGTACTTGTACAATTGAAATCCAGTGGATATGGACATGCACACACGTGCTCAGCCCCAAGGGAGAGTCATTAATTGAATATGTCTACATACTTAAGACATACAGTATTGTGTAAAGCTCTTAGAGGAGCTGTGTGATGATTACTGCGCATGCTCAGAACATACATCCCATGAAAGTGAATTTGCTTGACTGCATGTCATGATCTGACCCCATCCTAGCCACTCTTTTCATTTTGCATTGCATTGATATCATCTCTGTAGAAAATTAAATTTACTTTTTACATTGGAGCTTTCTATGGAAATTTGGAGAAAAGTGCTATTTCAAGCTGTAATCAAGGCATACGAAGAATGTAAGCTGGTATTCCATCGCCTAAAATCATGGAAGGGAAATAGTCTACTGTCTAGATTTTAGCTTGCAGTTGAATGGATTTAATTTGTGATCGGGATGTATAGTATTCAGCTTCGTCTGTACGTCCGTCCGTCCCGAACATTGTCAGCGCGATATCTCAAGAAGGAGTCAACCTATTTCAATTCTTTTTGGTACCAACCTTCCCATGCGCAGACACCAGTCGGTTTTGGTGACCTAACGGCGGGGGATATAGTCACTTTAGTGACAAACTCTTGTTCAATGTTGCGATCATGTGCAGTTCTGATAGGACCACTTCATCAAAAAAAACAAATATTTATTGACAATATTCAGGCATACAATCATACATTAAGTTTGGCAACATGGCTCTGTTATGAGAGATCCCTGCCCGTCCGAACGAGGAACCGAAGGCAGGGAGCTGCTAGTAACCCCCCCTCCAAGGAAACAGAGCCAAAGCAACAATGACCTCACTAAAGAGACATTGCTATAGAACGTAATTTAGACAAAGAGAGCCGGGTTTAATGAATGAAATAAATCAGCGGAGCTGGGGTGGAGGAGGGTTGTAGAGCTAGCGCACGGAGGAGCAGCTTCCTGAAGGCGAGCTTAAGTAGAATAGTATATTACCGGCCAAGCAATCATCAGGCGGCTAGATCAGGTGACAGTCATGCGTTTCTCAGGTGACTCCCTAGCAGGTAGCTGCTCCTCTGATAGGCCATGGAGTCAAGCCTACTATCAGAACTTACGTTAAGTCTTCATTTCTGATAGGACCACTTCGTCAAAAAAAACAAATATTTATTGACAATATTCAGGCATACAATCATACATTAAGTTTGGCGACATGGCTCTGTTATGAGAGATCCCTGCCCGTCCGAACGAGGAACCGAAGGCAGGGAGCTGCTAGTAACCCCCCCCAACAAAACCATGCCAGCAAGTCAGCTGAAATGCAGAAATGTTTAGAAGCAGTAGATGCATAGTAGTTACCCGGCGCTGACAATTTTCTTGAAGCTGATACAAGAGAAATACACTAGACGAGTGTGCTAGGTGTCGTGACGGCACGGCGGTTGCCACGATTTCTCTTGATGCCAATACAAGAGAAATATTCTATGTGAGAGTACGAGTGACGTGACAGCCCAGCGGCTGGAACGATTTCTCCTGATGCCGATACAGGAGAAATATGAAATGTATTATGTGTCGTGACAGCCCAGCGGTTGCCATGATTTCCCCTTGATGCCAATACTGGAGAAATATACTATATGAGAATACGATGTGTCGTGACAGCCCGGCGGCTGGCACAATCTCTCTTGATGCCGATACTAGAGAAATATTCTGTATGAATTGAATTGAGTAGTGATAACCCGGCGGTTGGCACAATTTCTCTTGATGCCGATACAAGAGAAATTCTATATGCTGTGTATTATGTGCCGTGACAGCTCGGCGGCTGGCACGATTTCTCTTGATGCCGACGCAAGAGAAATGTACTATATGAGGTATACTATGTGTAGAGATAGTCCGACAGCCACCTTAATTTCTCTTGAAACCATTTCAAGAGAAATATGCTACGATAAGATCTAGCGTGTTAGCAAGCTGGTACAAGTATGATGAAACAAGATGAGCTCTTTTTATATATTAATGAAGGTGAGTGGTGATGAATGAGATGGCGTAGTATAGTGTTGTGACGCTGATACCCTGGCTATGTGACTGGTAGGGGATAGACGTGAGCAGTGAGCAGAAATGTGTGTAGGAGTGGAGATTAGTGTGTAGTGTTTAGGGCATGCAAAACATTGCAACAGCTAATTACCAGACATATCTTACAACATTTGCTCATTAATTTTGCGGCTCATGTCCTTGAATCCAGAGTGAAGGTGTTGATCATATGCCAAAGATGACCAATGTCGCATGGCCTTCAGTGTCGAGACAGACGCAACGGAAACGGCGGTTTTACTGCTCAAACACGGAAGGAGTGAAGAGTGTGGAGTTGAGGGGAGAGGACACAGCTAGCAAACCAGGTGAAGTCGTGCAGCAAATCAGGACCGAAAGATGGGTCTCTCAACTTCCATGAGGAACTGATGTAGTTCGCTGGATATACTCCATGGACCAGACTGTTCCGAAGGCGGAGACTGGGCAGCACTTAGCAGATGGTCAGATGGCAATGATGGCGAAGACCAGCAGCATGCTCAGGGCAGGGCCCCACCGCAGACATGGAGGGAACACAAAACCAGGCAATTAGTGGAGAGCAGGAGGTGGAAGCAGTGCTAGGAATATACCATGAAATAATGTTGTATACTTAAAGTTCATATGAAAATAAATCTCCATGATTGCAAAATATGAAGATCATTCATGAAAGATGCCAAAATCCACCCCCCCTAAAAACAATGTCGTCGGCATAAACCAAAGACCAGAAGCTAATAACGGGCATAACCCAAAGACCAGATAATAACAGGACGCCTTTACAGCCAGAGACCGTGTGGTCTTTATGACTTTTGGTAAACCAGCAAACTTAAAGGCCACAGTACTGTACATTCTGAGCAGACAGAAACAAAGCCATTTCGAATGAAATGATAGGCAAGATGACCAAAGCGCAAGCTAGCTCGCAGACATAGGAAAAATATTGGAGATAACAGCAAAATATCGTTGCATCATTGCTGAGCGTGCGCAAGATCAGCCACATCTGAGGAAGTGAGCTGATACTTTCAAGCAACCGAAGGCTTACTTCCCAAGCGAATGATAACTTGCTCAGCAAACAATTCTACCTACTAGGGCACAAGTGCCTGGACAAAATGCAAAAGAATCACTGCCAAATTATGGGGAAAACACAAAGGCAATAGTTCACATGCGCATTCACTGCCCTCTGTCCTGTCCCCAAAGTGTCTTTTAGTTTTGTTATGACGTAACTTGTGGCCAAAATACTTCATTTTATATTGCATTTATTGATTCTGCCACTTTCGTGATAAAGGCTTATGCTTGATTACCATTTCCTACGAAGCCCAATTCGTAGCCTATGCGTTTTTATTGACCACTAGGGGTCTCTAGAGTGCATTCGAAACAACATCAAGAAATGAACCACACTTCAACACATCCGGCTGGAAAGCTTCAACGCTTTATGAAGCTTCATCTCACCAGCACTAACAATAACTAACAAAAGTGTAGTTACGGCATGGCTATGGGAAACAAGTAGAATTCAAGCAGCATAGCTGCAATCGATTTAGGAATTCATGGCGATCACAAATGATTGGACCAATTAACAGCAAGCCAACCATCATCTGAAATAATGCTTAATCCATTGCAGCTACGGCTATTCAAATTATTAATAATACAACATGACCAACATACTGTAGCTGATATTTAAAAGCATGAAGTAAATCAAAGCCATGCAAAAAATATATAAAAAAACAACGCACAAGGTATATCCAATATAACCAGGAATATTCCAATGGGAATAACGGGCATGTACGCGACTCTATATAAGCATTCCGATAGAAGCCATGAGCAGGTTCAGTGCCGCGGTAAGATAACTTTCATGATGCGTTTGTTAGGCTTGCAACTCGTATACACTGACCGTGCGAAGAAACTAGCGAGCAACCTGTACAAAAAGAAAATCAAAGTGACATCCGTTAACTCCTCGACAAGCCTTCGTGAATTAGGGACCGGCCATCTGGGCAAAGAACATATTTATCTTACCGGCCGTGGTCGTGTTAACAGCAAACTGATTGATGCATGGCACTTGAGAACTAGTAGCTCGGGTAACTTCACAAAATGCGATACTACTGCGTCATTTCCATTAAATGTTTGCAAAATATACAGGTTCAATTACCACGTTGCCGATGGGCTCAATACCGCAGTACACTTGCAGCGTTTTAAAAGCATCCACATTCTTTCGACATCCGGAAAAGACCGCTTTCAGGCAGTGGCAATTCGTAATAGGCGAGCAGATCGCAATTGTTGCCGTAGAGAAATTATTTAGTTACCAACAATGAGTGTTGCCTTGCCAAGGGAGAACTGAAAATAACGAGCACTCGTGCTGCATCCGGTGTTACGGATCAACTGGTTTCCCTGTAAACTGGTTACCTTTGTTTACAAAAGTCGGGTCTTTCTCACAGCAGCATAACATTTTCCGCTGGCTATAGCTGTCCGTGCAAATGCCTTAACAAGTAAAATTAGATTGTAATTGTTATCTATCCATCCGATTCAAGTATTTCGTTGACTTTTGACATTTGTAAAGCCGTGATGAGTTTAAAAATCGAGTTTAATCTTCTTGCTCCTCCAAATAAAAAAAGAAAAAGAAATGTAACCTCACCCGGGATTCGATACGACATATGATATAAAAGCAATCTTAGTACGACAGATTAACCCGCTAGGCCACCGAACACCCACAACTCTCTCAATGTCCAAATACACTCCATAGCTCAAACAGAAACAACTGGACATTCATTTCTTGCTTGAAAACACTTCGGCTGGATTAAATTGTGACCATTGTTACCGCAGAGATAGTAGCTGAACCTGTGTTTGTTGCGCCGCTGATTTAAGTTTTTCTTGATAAGAATCTAATCGGCTAACCCTTTTTTTTAATATAGCTTATTGAATTTATTGTGTTATTAAACAATCAAAAGAAATTCAGTTTATGGGATGATCGCCGCCGTCTGAAATTTGAAGATGGGAACCGTGTCCTATGGCGTTACCCTTATTCAAAATATTATCAGTAAGTCACCAGCCATTATAAACACATGATGCATGGACTTTGTTTTGACTGGTTATGTATTACGCATTATTGTTTGTAACGGCTGGTTATTAACAGACTATGTTGAAAAAGGTCTACCCGATAAGACAGTGTTACACGACTCCTAGACACGAGACAATCTCGTGAAACTGAATTTGTTTCGGCTGGTTAATGGCAGGATTAAATCAAATACATATTTTTTAAAGCGTTAGCCAATTCGATTCTTCTCAACAAAAACCAAAAAAACCTGACAGAAAGTCACCAGTTAACAGGGAAACCAGATGATCCATCGCACCTGTTAACTGGTGACCTTTGTTTACAAACGTCTGCAGTCTACGGAAAAGACATGGCGCTGATCGTGGATATGCCTGAACAGTTATGATCCTATTTTACTCGGATATCCGTCCAATTCATTTATTTATTTCATATAATTGAGTGAAACTGATGACAAATTGAAATCGCATTTTACTTGCTTCCTTTAATAAAAAAAAAAAGTTCTCAAGGTTTCAACACCAAACATTCTCGTTATTTTGGGTCAAGTTTCCTTGCAATAGCCCACTGCGCTACTGCATTAAAAGCTTAAAGAGAAGTTAGAGTAGACTAGATGTTGGTTTAGCATGAATACCCAGACACTGATTTGTTGGCTAAAAACACCTCGGCTGGATTAACTTGTGACCAGTTATTTCAGTGATTACAGCGGAACCTCAGCGTGTTGTGCCTCTGAGGTGAAATATTTCGTTGGGAAGAGTCTCGTTGAGTTACCCCCCCATTTATAGAAGACTTGATTTAATTTCAAAATTAAATAAAAAAAACCACACAACCCACATGCAGAACATTGTCATAATTTATGAGTTTATATTAGAATAAAGCAATTGTTTTAATGGCTTTACGCATCCTCTCCCATCGCCGCCAGCTGAAAAGGGAATAGTATTGATGCGTTATTTGTCTGAGGGTGCCTTCCTTCTGAAGGGTAGTCCTGTCGCATTTCTTAACCAAATCTTCGGTAAGTTAGTGGAAGTGCTTCAGATTGATGATTCGCAGATGCTGTTATGGGGGGGAATACTGTGCTCAGAGCACTCTTCATTTTGTAGCTGGACTGACTTGTTTAGCTGAGGGAATGGCACACAGGGCAGAAGAATGCTTGGTCTGTAGAAGGCTTTCCCATACAGTCCCAGTGGTACCAGCGCCCATATGCAGTGCATTCAATCTGGAAGAAATATAACTTGAGTGTTAAGCAAGGAGAAAAGTAAACATTTATGAAGCAGAGATGCCCTTACCCAGTCAAAATGGCTCTCTTTAGTGCTTCCCTCTCCCCACAGGAGTGACAGAGATCCAACAGGGTATCTGATTCAAAGAGTAATCCAAACTTCTGTATTTGTGTATAAAAATTTAAGCAAGACCATAAATCATACCTGACTTGTCAATCAATGTTTGGGCCATTTCCACCCTCATTTTATTGATCCCGTTCTGCTTCTCCCCTTTTAAGATGCTCTCAGCCACCTTGAACATGAACTGCAGTAAACTCTCTTTGAAATATTTGAAAGATGGATTAAGTGACAATATGGACTGCTTACTTTACAGACCAGCACCCCACATGACGTGGTGTCCTGCTGGTGGCGGTGGTCGATGGTGTTGCATGACCATCTGGACACATTTATGTTTTTCCTTCTAATGAAGGCTCTAAATTGCAAGGATAAAGGGATCAAGTAATACTGCTTGTGACTTACAAGAGAGTTCATTTACTTCAGACAGGCAACCATGAGAAATCATTCAAGATTACCTTGTTTTTTCCTTGCATTTCTGAAGCTGGGCACTAGTAGCTCCAAAGGGGTCAACAAAAAGGGCCCTTCGCTCCAAGGTGTACATAGCCTGTTTAAAATTAAGATAAATGATTTGTAAGTCTACAGAACTTTTATGCTTGCTAAAGATGTGCATGTAGCTTTGGATAAATGTGCACTTACTACCGGAGTCCAGTGGCTGTCCTTGCAAACAGCTCCAATGAGTGTGTCACACAGTGCAGCATCCAGCTACAAAAATTTCACCTGTTATGAGTTGCACATCTTGGAAACATCAAGATTAAATGATACTCACCTTTCTCAACCCCCTAGATGTGCCATTCCATATAGCAGTCATTTCAAAGGAGTCAATGACAAAGGCTTTGGATGGCATTTGCCTGGCAACAATTTACAAGTAACCGTTCAGGACCTGCAAATAGTTGCCTGTTATAGGTCTGTTTCGACAAAATAAAAACCCAACGGAACCTACAAGCCTGCTTAAAGCAGAGTATATTCAGGAATACTTACCTCACTCATCAGTTCCTTCCCAGGGGCTAGGCTCTGGAGATCTGCTGTAAAGATCTTATAGGGCCCAATCTTTGCCCATAAGATCTCCCCCTTTTTCTGATCCCAGATATCTGTCTCTGGAAAGGCATAGTAGTATTTTGAAGTTACAGAAATAGGGGGGGGGGGAGGATACAAATTTAATCTGACAAGATATATAAATACCATTGCTTTGGAGTGGATTTCTCATTGGAGATATTCCTTCAGTGGGAGAGGTGCTGGAACTGGATTTATGAGGAGAGATGGGTGTGCGGGGACATGACAGAGTGGCTGAGGAGGTTGGAGAGAGGGTGATCAGAGGGGCGTTACAGCATCAGGTTGGATGTTCTAGTGGGTTGGACTAGTACTTGCTGTTAAACTGTGGTGTGAAGCCAGATGAGGGGGCTTGTCTGTTCTTTTAAGCTTTGCTGGAATCCTCTCCTCTGGCTTGATGAAATGAACCACATGATCTAGGTTTACAGTGGTTTTTGTTGTGCTGGTGGTGCTTTTGAGTACAGCAATTTTCTCTTGGAGGTCTGTAATTGTGAATGGTCCCAGCATGTCTGCCTCCATTTCCTGCCCCCTTCCGCTGCTGTTCCCAGATGTTTTTGAGCAGCACGTCACCAGGTTTGAATGCGACATCCTGACCCCGGTCCCCTTTCCTTTTCCTGGTTTTCTCATGGCTTTTTTTAATGTTTTCCCTCACCTCCTTATACACCTCATGCTGTCTGAGTCTTTCCGAGACACCACTTCATCCCTCAAAAGCGTTTCCACCTTTTCCTCGGTCACCCACAAGAAAACACAAGGGCATTAGAGAGAGTCACATTTAATCGGCAGCTGTATAAAAATATTGCAAAAAATTTGGACAGGCTTACCTCATACTCTCTGGGTACTTCTGAAGGATATCTGGCCTCTCTACCAAACATGAGGTAGTAAGGGCTGTATTTTGTGGTGAGATGTTTTTTGGTCCTGATGCCACACATTGCGGCACCCAGATATCGGTCCCATGTCCTGGGATTGTCCCTCGCCAGCTTGCCCAAAGACCTGAAATATTCAGTGGTGTCATATTGAAAGTGATCATGTATTCATTATCAATTTAAAGTCGTTTTTACCCTCCAAGAACGTACCGTTGGATGGTGCTGTTAAGTCTCTCAACAAGCTCGTCTGTTTGGGGATGGTAGGGGGAACAAAAGCTCCTTTTTATGCCCAGCTTCTCACAGAGGCAAGCGTTGACCTTCCATACGCCAAAGATTAACACAAGTCAGCATGGATGACCAATACTAGGGTAATCAAAATTCAAATTCAATTTATTTGTATAGCGCTTTTCACAGAAACTGTCACAAAGAGGCTTTACAGTCACAGATGAGTTACTGAAAGGGCAGTGCCCAGCCTATTCCCCACTACAGCAAATGAGGCAAAAAACTCCCAGTTGGGAGAAAAATCCTCAAACAGTGGTGAGAAAAAACTCCCCAGTGGGAAGAAATCTCAGGAGGATCCCGGCTATAGTGGGGAAGCCCATCCTTCGCGGGCTAGCCAGTTAGATAAGACAATAGCACTGTTTCGATGGACTTTAATGGAACTCTATCAGTTGCTCAAGGAAGTGGCATGCCAAGGATGGTGCAGGACTGGATCAGGACAGCAGCAGCCAGCGCTCATGGTGAGGTCCAGGGCTCGGATGGTCCAGGACTCAGGGTTGTGGAGGGAAAGATCCTCGGAGAAAGACTGAAAAGTGGGGTGAGGTACTGGATAAAACTACTGCATATGAATAAAAATACAGTCCTGTGTCATGTGCCAAATGAGAATTTAGGAGCTGACTGGTCAGGAAACAGTCAACACCCCTCCATCCACTTCCTGCAGCACAGAGGCCCTACACTTATTCCAGGAAGATCACTTCAGATTTTCTAGACACTAGTACCATATGGACCTCCCCGGTGACTCAGGCTGTAGCAAGCCCCACTGGCACCGTTAATGCATGCTCAGTGCCACCGGTTCCACATGGATTTACATAACACCGGCTTCCAATATCGTGAACATGTCATAAATCAAGGTTGTAGTCAGTCCCACCAGAGCCAACACATAACTAATCATGAACTAATCATAGGCTTGACTAAAAAGATAAGTTTTCAGCCTACTCTTGAAGACTGAGTGTGTGTCCGAAGCCCGAATTTGTCTTGGGAGATTGTTCCATAGAATTGGTGCTTTGTAAGAGAATGCTCTGCCTCCAATTGTAATTCTAGATATATTTGGAATTTTCAAGTAGTCAGCACCTTGTGAACGAAGTAATCTTGGTGGGGAGTAAGGAATGAGAAGACTGCAAAGATATTCTGGGGCCAAGTCATTTAAGGCTTTGTAAGTTAGTATTTTGTACTCAATTCTAAATTTTACAGGCAGCCAATGAAGATTTTTGAGCACCAGGCTAATGTGATCATATTTCTTAGTCCTAGTCAGAACCCTAGCTGCAGCATTCTGCACTAATTGAAGACGTTTCAGGGCTGGGCTAGTGCAACCAGACAGTAAGACATTGCAATAGTCCAGCCGAGAAGACACACATGCGTGAACCAATTTTTCAGCATTTTGAAGAGACAACATTTTTCTAAGTTTATATATCTTTCGAAGATGGAAAAAAGCCACTCTGATGATATTGTTGATGTGAGCCTGGAAAGAGAGTTCTGAATCAAGAGTCACACCAATGTTTTTAACGACAGAGAGGCCATCTAAGTTAAGAGAGAACTTAACAAATGAGTCTCTAAGAGATTTGGGACCCAGTACCAATATTTCAGTCTTATCGGGGTTTAGTGAAGGAGAATTTTGCGTCATCCAAGCTTTAACAGCTTTCAGACACTCTTCTGATCTAGTAACCGGATCATTTTCATCCGGTTTAAAGGATATATAGAGCTGCGTGTCGTCTGCATAGCAATGGTATTTAACATCAAGTCTACTTATGATATTTCCAAGCGGAAGCATGTATAGTGAAAAAAGCAAAGGGCCCAGAACAGATCCTTGAGGTATTCCAAAGTTAACCTTGGAATACTCTGAACATTTGTTATTTACCCGGACAAACTGTGATCTATCAGACAGATAAGACTTAAGCCATGAGAGGGCAAGTCCAGAAATACCAACTCATTTTTCCAACCTACGAAGAAGAATATGGCGGTCTACTGTATCAAAGGCGGCACTTAAATCGAGAAGGACGAGAACAGAAATGCGGCCACTATCCATAGAGAGAAGCAGATCATTTACTAAAACAGTGAGGGCTGTTTCGGTGCTGTGATGCTTTCTATAGGCAGACTGAAAACTGTCAAATACCTCATTAGTTTGCAGGAAAGAGGAGAGCTGTTGGGCAACACATTTTTCAAGGATCTTAGATAAAAATGTGAGGTTTGAGATTGGCCTATAATTGGCTAGGACTGTGGGATCCAAATCTGGTTTTTTAAGCAGCGGCTTGATTTCTGCCATCTTAAATGAAGTGGGAACAATACCTGAAATCAAAGAAGAATTAATTATGTGAAGAATTGGGCCGCCAAGAATGGGCAGGACTTCTTTCATCAGCTTTGTGGGAATGGGATCCAAGATACAAGTAGATTTGGAAGTAACAACTAATTTGGCTAGTTCACTCAGGGATGTAGGAGAATACACACAAACCAGTTTGAGTCTATGTGGAAGACTCCATATCATGAGAAACGCCATCGTAAACTGGTAAGGAAGCAGTGATCTTCTCTCCAATTCCAATAATTTTGCCATTAAAGAAATTTAAAAAATCATCACTGCTGGAAGAGACTGGAATTTGAGGGTTACTTGCAGCATGATTGTTCGTTAACTTAGCCACGGTTTTGAACAGAAATCGAGAATTATTTTTATTTTCCTGCATGAGATTTGAAAAGTAACAGGACCTTGCACAAGAGAGAGCATGCTTATAAGCAACAAGGCTCTCTTTCCAAGCACTATGGAATACCTGGAATTTAGTGGAGCGGCATTTGCGTTCTAGATGACGAGATTTTAGCTTTAGTGTCCTTGTCTGGTCAGTGTACCATGGGGCTGGCCTCTTCTTCTGAGTAATCTTTTTATATTTCAGTGGCGCGACTAAGGGTACAACGGAGAGCATCAGCAAACTTTTCTGCTGTATCGTCAATAGCGGAGGCACTGACTGGATGCTCAAAATAAGATTGGAAAACCTCAGTGAATTTTGTAGAATTTGTTGCAGTAAAAGTACGACCAGTGTACATCCTAGTTTCTAACAATGCAGGGTGGGTCAATTGTAAGCAGAAGGTGATAAGAAAATGGTCAGACAAACTGGGATTATGTGAATGAATCCTGACCTGCCCAATGTTAATGCTAAAGCTTAAGATCAGGTCTAAAATATGACCATGAAAGTGAGTTGGGCCAACAACACTCAGAGTGAAGCCAACTGACTCCCAAATGTTAGTGAATGCGGATGTTCGAGAATCATCTGCCCTCTCAAAGTGCAGGTTAAAGTCGCCCAATATAACTATTCTATCATAGCTTAAAACTAAGTCTGAAAGGAATTCTGAAAAATCTTGAATAAAGGCAGAGTAAAGGCCAGGGTGCCTGTAGACTGTCACCAAAGCTAAAGGGTGATCAGAGGTAGGGCCGGCACCTGTATCCAGCACTGAAAAATTCATTGCTAAAACCTCAAATGTATCAAATTTATACTGTAGTTTTGGCACTGAGTGAATGGAATCACTATAAATAGCTGTAACACCACCACCTCTCTGGCCCAGGCGGGGGTTTTGAGTGTATATAAACCCAGGTGGAGATGCTTCATTCAAAGATAGGTTTTCATCTGGTCTCAGCCATGTTTCCGTGAGACACAGTATATCAAGATAACAACAATCAGAGATTAATTCTTTCACAAAAGCTGCTTTAGAGTTCAAGGATCTAATATTTAATAGACCAATTTTGAGAGAATGTTTATTTATTGGTAGATTGATACAGTTGGTGTTAATGCAAATCAGGTTTTTGTGATGTACTCCGCGATTCTTTTTTCTTAATTTAATTGGAATTCGAGGAACAGACACAATCTCTATAGGGTTTGACCTAATCAACAGTTTATCAAAGCTGAATGTCAGGAATTTAGATTTAACTCTCTGCAGTCAATTACGACAATTTAACTTGTAGGCCACATTTCTCGACAGAAGTGCAGTGCCCTCACGAGATGGGTGAACACCGTCCCTCCTCAAAAGACCGGGTCTTCGCCGGAAAGCTCGCCAATTGTCCACGAAACCGACATTATTATCTACGCACCACTCAGACAACCAGCGATTGAGCGAGTCCAATCTCCTGTACATTTCATCACTACATCGGATCGGGTACGGACCAGAGAAATCTTTAGAGCCTGGGCACAGGCCGACTTAAAACCTCTTTGTGATCTCCGATTGTCGTAATCGAATATCATTTGTACCGGCGTTGATAATAATTTTGGAGAACTTGCGTTTGCCCTGATGGAGGCGAATCTGAAATTACTCGATCAGTCACACGTGCGCCAAGAATACAGCTCACTGTGGTACTGCAAATAATCCAATTTTTACCTCTTTTCCCTGATCTGTAAGCAGTCTTTGAGGAGCCCCAAATTTATATACAAAGTCAAGAATACAATGGGTGACCTTTTCTGCTGATTTACTTTTAAGAGGGTAGGCCTCTGCCCACTTAGTGAAGTAGTCAACCATGACACACACGTACTGGTTACCACTCTGAGTGACAGTGAGCTTGAGAAGATCCATTCCAACAAGCTCAAATGGCTCAGACACCTGAAAGACAAGAATGCGCATTATACAACTCCACTGGAAGGTTACATCGGACTCTTCAGTCACAAGGAAGCTCACTTCTATTGGGTTATATTGTTTCTTCTCCTTTAGGTTGGCCCGCTTAGACTGACATGCTGGGCACTGGGCAACCTGAAAAATGAAAGTCCTCAGAATAACCATCATGTCAGGTCTGTCTTTACAAGTAATGTACACTGGATATTTAGATAGCGACAGTCACATCTTCACATCTACTTATTAAAACTTTATTCACACAATTGTTTGAATTGTTTCTGGTCTTTTAGAGTGCCCATTCTTTCAAGTTAGCGGATACATGAAAATGTTTGGGGTGAAGCAATTCCTTTGTTCACTTACCCATTTGCGAATGTCATCTTCCATGCCAGGCTGATAATAAAATGATGAGTTTTTTCCACTCCATGGTGAGCCCCATGAGCGCTGCAGTGGAAGTCCTGAAAAATTTCATCCGCCTCCTCAGATGAAAGAACAACTTTTGCAAGGAGTTCTTCCTGGCCTTTTCGTCTTCTACAAATGTAGAAGAGCTCTCCATCTAGAAAGGATGCTGCTCCTGAATTATTAAGCACCAAAATAATCACTGAAAAATACAGTTTTGTTGATTTGTTTACCCTTCAGGATGAAATTTGCTGCTCTCCTCTTCACATATTTTTGCTGCTTTGTTGCGCCCTGGGGGAATTGATTATGGGCTATGGTCCATCAACTCTCGCACAATTGTTGGATTCATTTTTTTTTTTTAATTCTCTCACTTGCTTAAAACCCAAAACTTATACAGGGGTCATGGGTAATTGGATAATTGGATTCAAAAATCAGCTCTAAAAAAAGGGCTGCAGACCCGTGGTCTAGTGGTCACTGGTTCATTTTAATTAATAATTTGGTTCATTGGTGAACAAGCATTGATACTGTGAGACGTATCAATAAACGTGAAAGTAGTAGCAGTTGTTGAATTAACCCGTTACCACTCCGAAGTTGAAAACACACTACGTCATTTACACAGCTTGTATGCAACTGAGATACTCATGCCACATATCGTCAGAAAGCTAAGATTCTTGAGATTCGAATGATGCCAACCATTTCAAAGTATAATCATCCCAGCAGCTTTAATCAACGCCCATGTCAGACCACAAACAAACGAACAGTTACAAAACTGATGTGACTCACCAATGAAGCCCCCTAGTACTCTTCCAGTCCGACATATCCCCTCAAACATGGTCTTGTTACATCCACAAAGTTCCAGTAAATCAAAGCAAGTAAAGTTTTTAGTCCAAAACACACTATTATACCGGTAAATATCCATGAATAGCTGCTGCATCGTTTTAAATGAATCGGTGGTTATCCACAAAGTTCGCTGCATTAGTAGTCGTTACTTCGGTACAGATTTAGACTGTACACAGCCATTTGCGTCAAAATGGAATCTGCACTCTAACCTTTCGATTGACACCTCACTCGACCAGTTACGAGCTAGCCTGCTATAGCTAACGAGTGCCTGTGTTGAAACGAAGCTCATGCCTCCTTTTTTTGCGTGTAGCCCGAGCAACCAGCAACCAATCGAGACGACGATTGTTGCATTATAACACCAACAAAATTCTGGAAACGCCAATATATAGGTTGTTGGGGTGGCGAAAAGGCTGGCGCTGCCTATCGCTCGCGTAAGAGAATGGACAGAATATGGCTTAGCTGTGCGTAATGCGTGCTGTGCGTTCCTCAAAACAGAGCGAGGCAGAGAGAGATTTCCAGCAAACGTTTGATGGTTGTTTACATAGTTTGAAAGAAAAAATGGCGAAAAGGTTGCGAAAAAAATCATTTTCAGTTCACAAGCTGCAGAGCTGTGCACTCGGCGTGCAAGTGATATTTCTCACCCTGAACTATCTGACCAAAACCGTGATGGCTCCGTAGCAGAGGAAATGTTTCTCGGGGGAGATGACATTACTCTTGACAAGTAGGCATCATATTATAACTTATATTTCATTATATAATAACATTACATTTATTATTATTGTTGTTATCATTATTATAAAATTACATTACGTATTATTTGCATCTGTCACGGAAGGTGGAAGGACGTCATGTTTTCACCGGAGTTGGTGATTCTGTTTGTTATTCTGTAATTCTGTGTAAATAATTACGGGAAAAGGATATTATAATATTATGCTGATATTATTACCATATTACGCATTATTACCTCCGTTACCGAAGGTGGAAAGAAGTTATTTTTTCGTCGGCGTTGGTTGTTGCAGGAATTTTAATTTTCATCCCTGTAAGAAATCAGAGTGAGACGAAGTAAGTAAATAGGATCCATTTTACTATGTGCCACATAGGGTCTTTGTTACAGGCAAGAACGAAGACAAAGGAATCTCTCCTTTGCTTTGGATATATGTAAAAGCACAAAGTCAGAATCTCCTCCCCTTGGGGTTTATATGCAGAAATTTGAGTTTATGCCTCAGTAACCTTTTAATTTTTTAATTTTTTTATTTATCATATATTGTAAAAAGTTTGCTATGGAAAGGTTATTTGTTTGTTTACCTTTCATATAAAAAAGCATTTTTTAACATAACGACACTCGTTTTGACTCTTATGTGCACAAATTTGAGCTTATGCGTCAGTAACTTTTTTTTCAGCAATTTTGATAGTGAATCTGGATATGGGATTGGATTCCTCTAAGTGTCACCTTTCATTAGAACCCAACATTATGACTGTACGTTGAAGCGTTCAAGAGTTATGCCCTTTTATCCTAGGTATGTGACCATGGTTATCCAAGGGTCCTTTTGGGGTCTCCAAATGGCCATTTTTGGAAACGCCTAGACATGGCCTTAGAAAAACATGTGTAAAATGCTCATTTTCTGTAGGATTGTTATCAAATTTGAACTGTAACTAAGTAAGGCTTCATGCTGTAGTCCCGTTGTGTTTTTCAGCTAATAAGTCTCAGCTGTTCTCATCTGCAGGCATCTGTTTGCAAAAAAAAATTTTGGCGAGAGTAAAAACCTTCTACTTCAGTGTGTTCCAGCTTGGATTACTCAATGACAGTAGCACGTAGAGTATTTCTTTCAGTTGGGGGAAAAACTTCAGAGTGTTTCCTTTCAAATGAGACCATAACCATCCATATAGTCCAAACGGTTTAAGAACAGCGTTCAATTTACTTTGGGTACGCTTTTCATAGACATTTTAGGCAAATTTTCCCGGAGTTTTAGTAAACAAAACTGTCTCAAAAGTGTTCGAATTGAAGGTGGAAGTGGAATTGGGCTTCATAAATACAAATAATAGGCTCCCATGCAGAGGTTAATTTGCTGAATATTAGCCTATGTTAAAATGCATAATGACTAGGAAATGTCAAACGATGGCCTCTGTATTGAAGTTAAATCAATGTACTCTCTCGATAACGTAATTTTGGTAATCGTGGGATGAATTTTGTGGTGTGAATAATTTATTATGTTTCCATTGAATCTTAGTACTTATTTCACTCTCTAAAAATACAGAATAGTTTGGAAAAATGAGACTGTATGGGTTTATCATCAACTAGAACCAAAAATAACGGGTTATCACTGCAACAACGGGTCACAAGTTAATCCAGTCGAAGTGTTTTTAGCCAACAAATCAGTGTCTGGTTATTCATGTTGAACCGACATGTCTACTCTAACTTAATCTGAACCATCTGCAGTGGCGCAGTGGGTTATTGTAAGGAAACTTCATCCGAACGTGCGGGAATGTTTGGTGTCGAAACCTAGTTGAGAATTAGGCCTACTTTATTTTTTAAAGGAAGCAAGTAAAATGCGATTTCAATTTGTCATCAGTTTCACTCAATTCTATTAAAAAAATAAATAAATGAATTGGACGGATATCCGAGTAAAATAGGATTAAAACTGTTCAGGCATATCCACGATCAGCGCCGTGTCTTTTCCGTAGTTAGAACATCTGCAGACACTTGGAAACAAAGGTCACCAGTTAACAGGTGCGATGGATCAACCGGTTTCCCTGTTAACTGGTGACTTGTTTATGGGAGTCTTTCTGTCACGTTTTTTTGGTTTTTGTTGAGAAGAATCGAATTGGCTGACGCTTTAAAAAAATATGTATTTGATTTAATCCTGCCATTAACCAGCCGAAACAAATTCAGCTCACGAGATAGTCTCGTGTAACACTCTCATCGGGTAGACCTTTTTCAATATAGTCCGTTAATAACCAGCCGTTACAAACAATAATGCGTAATACATAACCAGTCAAAACAAAGTCCATGCATCAAGTGTTTATATTGGCTGGTGACTTACTGATAATATTTTGAATAAGGGTAATGCCATAGGACACTGTTCCTGTCTTCATATTTCAGACGGCGGCGATCATCCCATAAACTGATTTTCTTTTGATTGTTGAATAACACAATAAATTCAATAGGCTATATTAAAAAAAGCCGATTAGATTCTTATCAAGAAAAACTTAAATCAGCAGCGCGACAAACGCAGGTTCAGCTACTATCTCTGCGGTAACAATGGTCACAATTTAATCCAGCCGAAGTGTTTTCAAGCAAGAAATGTATGTCCAGTTGTTTCTGTTTGAGCTATGGAGTGTATTTGGACGTTCAGAGGGTTGTAGGTGTTTGGTGGCCTAGCGGGTTAATCTGTCGTACTAAGATTGCTTTTATATCATACGTCGTATCGAATCCCGGGTGAAGTTACATTTCTTTTCTTGCTCCTCCAAATAAATTGAGTTTAATCTTTTTTTTTTTTAAACTCATCGCGGCTTTACAAATGTCAAAAGTCAACAAAATACTTGAATCGGATGGATAGATAACAAGTAAAATTGAATTGTAATTGTTAAGGCATTTGCACGGACAGCTATGGCAAGCGGAAAATGTTATGCTGCTGTGAGAAAGACCCGACTTTTGTAAACAAAGGTAACCAGTTAACAGGGAAACCAGTTGATCCGTAGCACCGTATTAGCATGCGCTGTTCTGAATTTACGGTTTGACAAATGACACCAATTACACAGGACTCTGCAAACACATAGGGCAATGTTTCAAACTAGCCACATCTTAAGAAAAATAAGCTTGCGCGTGCTGGCCTTCATAACCGTGCACTCCCAGCATAGTAAAAGCTAGAGCAAAACATGACATCATACACCAGAGTAACATTAACTCCACCGAAGTGCGGTAGCCAATATAAACATTGTTACAGAAGTCTGCAGCGATAGTGAATACCACGCACCTTGTTGAGCTAGCGCACGGAGGAGCAGCTTCCTGAAGGCGAGCTTAAGTAGAATAGTATATTACCGGCCAGATCAGGTGACAGTCATGCATTTCTCAGGTGACTCCCTAGCAGGTAGCTGCTCCTCTGATAGGCCATGGAGTCAAGCCTACAATCAGAACTTACGTCAAGTCTTCATTAATAGTGCCACAGCTCCTTTATTAAGGCTAGATTTACCAATTAAACAGTCACCACAAATATAACCACTATTGTGAATCTCTTAGGGTTGCATATATTGAGTAAATTAATGCAAATTTTGTAATTCAGGTAAAAATGAAGCCCTGAATATTGAGTGGGAAATGCATACAAACCAACATTGTGTGGTGCAGAAAGTTTACGGAAGTGTCACACTCGTCTTTCAATTTACAGGCAAGTTAAAAGTAAACACAGGCAGAAGTTTTTTGTTTGCTGATCTCTCAGAAATGACAAGACAACAACATGGAAGTACATAATAAAAGCTTTTATGTTTTATTGCCATTTTATTGGCATCTGTGTTTTAAAGATCATATTGTAAAAGAATAATGCTCATAGAATAGAATACACCTCTAAATTCATATCCGCTGAACATCGCAAAGGTGAACAAATTTGGTAGTGACATTGTGGTGACATCCATGACCAGGTTCAAAATGAAAATAGTCAGTTCTACAGGAATGGATATGCAACAATATTCCGTGCAGGACTGAATTTGTTATAGCAATTTCACAGGCACTATGAGACGATCAGCCCCTACCTTGAGAAAGGCAGATTAATCTGTTTTACCAGGACCCAGACGGCTCATGTGGATTTATTGACCTCCACAGAACACCAAGGACTCTGTGCAATTGAAGGTTTGGCAAAACTGAGAGGGAAGAGGGACTTCAGAAATCAAACCAGCGGCACGATTGTTTATCTATCTCAAGAGTGCTCCCACTTGAAACATCTTTTTGATAAAGCAAACACAACTTTTAGTGATTTCGAAGATGAAAAGTTCTAATGATGTAGCTGAGCAAATAGCAAATACATTAAAAACTGTAGGCATAAAGCAACTGAGCTTTATACAGCTCTAGCTTGTTCTCAAAACCAATAATTTTCAACACATGTAAGCGTTGAATTTCCTCCAAGGGGAACTCCTGCTCTAATAAACCTCACCTTACTTTAGAACTTATCACATTGGGGTCACCAGCTGTATAATCCCTTTCGTACCATAACTCAGAAATATCCGTAAGATGATGGGACACGTGTCATCGTACTGTCACTGGCTTGGAAGTTATTTGAAAGTTAATACAATTTGCGTTTAACCTTCCTCTGAACTAACAGTGACACACACAGAAGGCTGCAATGGTCAGTCAGTAGTCTGGCTCTTTGAGTTGCTTTCTTACCGTGTAGTTGCTATCTTGCTATGTATAGGGCAGTTTCATGGTGTCAGATGTACATTTCAGAGACTTCATAGGCCAATTAAAAGCACTGAAGTGAGGGGAGAGCTGTTATTTGGGCAGATGACACATCCTGGTTATGGCAATCGTCTGGTATGCGGGGTAGCTCCAAAATACCTTGGTGCCGGACATACTCAGACAAATGTCATTGACATATACATGATTCCTTTTAGAATCTCAGAAGTGTTTAAACCTTTTCCAATTAATAATCCATGACTGTCTTGCGGAATCAATCTTGAGGATACCATTAAGGAATCCATACTTTTTATTATGAGCATGAAATATAGGGGAAGCCAGGCACAGTGAATCAGGGCTATTTTTGGAAAATTGATAAAAGGAATCACTGGTATGACATATCTGCCAACATTTGCAAGAGAAAAACCATAATCTTAATCCGAGCATGGCAGTACGAGAGGGTGCGCCTCCCCATAGGCGGGGGCATGAGAGGCTTCCCCCGGGGGAAAAAAAATGTGAAAAAATAGCTGCTAAATACTGCATTCAAGCTCTTTGAGGCAGAAGTTTGACTAAACAATTCAACTTCAATTACACACTTTTGTAGAGAAATCCTGGAAAGTAGAACTTTTCATAGCCCAGGTAAAATGCCTGTGATAACTAAATAAGAATATTCACAGTAATGTCCAAACCCCTTTAGTACAGTAATTGAAAGGACCAAGAAAATCAAATTCACAACAATTAGACAGATGGTTCATATTTTTAATGGAAACTGGGTCACTGATTCTGAGATTGTCTTCAGTAGGAAAACCAAACAAAAGATATTTGAAGCATCTGGTAAATGCATCATCACTTTAGTTGACTGTGATTTATAATCAACTAGTATCAAAATATATTTGCCACAGTGTTACTGGAAAGTAACTTTAATGTTGATACACTCCTGATCAAAATCTTAAGACCAGTTAAAAAATTGCAAGAATTTGCATTTTGCACTGTTGTATCTTAAGAAGGTTCTAAGTAGAGTTTCAAAATGCAAAAAGAAGAAATGGGAACAAGAGACCAAATGTTTTGAGCAGGCAATTTATTGAAAAGAACAATTTTACTGAAATAGGCTGTTCATCAGCTGATCAAAAGTTTAAGACCACATCCTTTAAAAGCCCAAATCTGTGGAAAAAATTTGGATTCCATGTCATTTTCTGTCAAGTAATCACACTGTCAAGACCTCTTGATGGGAAAAGCAAAAAAACTCACAGCCTTCGAACGTGGCAGGATTGTTGAGCTGCATAGACAAGGCCTCTCACAGCGTGCCATCGCTGCTGAGGTTGGACGCAGTAAGACAGTCATTTTGCATTTCTTAAAAGATCCTGAGGTTTGTGGAACAAAAAAATCAAGTGGTAGACCCAAAAAAATCTCACTGGCTCTGAGCCGGAGGATCCGAATGGCTGTCCGTCAAGACACGGGACGATCCTCATCCCAAATTAAGGCCATTACTGTTGCTGACTGCAACCCAATAACCATCAGACAGCATCTGCAAAGGAACGGCTTCAAAAACAAAAAACGTCTTCAAAGGCCACGTCTCCTTCAACGCCACAAAATTGCCCGTTTAGCCTTTGCAAGGGAGCACCAAACATGGGACGTTCAAAGTTGGAAGAAAGTTTTATTCTCTGATGAGAAAAAATTTAACCTTGATGGTCCTGATGGCTTCCAACGCTACTGGCATGACAAGGAGATGCCACCTGAGATTTTTTCAACACGGCACAGCGGAGGGGGCGCCATCATGATCTGGGGTGCTTTTTCCTTCAATGGAACAATGGAGCTCCAGGTTGTGCAGGGGCGTCAAACAGCAGCTGGCTACGTGAAGATGTTGCAGCGGGCATCCCTCATGACTGAGGGCCCTCGTCTGTGTGGTGATGACTGGGTCTTTCAGCAGGACAATGCTGCAATTCACAATGCCCGTCTGACAAAGGATTTTTTTCAGGAGAATAACATCACTCTTTTGGATCATCCTGCATGTTCCCCTGATCTAAATCCAATTGAGAACATTTGGGGATGGATGGCAAGGGAAGTTTACAAAAATGGACATCAGTTCCAGACAGTGGATGCCCTTCGTGAAGCCATCTTCACCACTTGGAGCAACATTCCTACAAGCCTTTTGGAAACACTCGCATCAAGCATGCCAACACGAATTTTTGAAGTGATCAACAATAATGGTGGAGCTACTCATTACTGAGTCCGTTTTTGAGACTTTAATTTCTGTTTTAGGGGTTTTTTTGAGCTATGGTCTTAAACTTTTGATCAGCTGATGAACAGCCTATTTTAGTTAAATTGTTCTTTTCAATAAATTGCCTGCTCAAAACATTTAGTCTCTTGCTCACATTTCTTCTTTTTGCATTTTGAAACTCTACTTAGAACCTTATTTTGATACAACAGTGCAAAACGTAAATTCTTGCAATTTTTTAACTGGTCTTAAGATTTTGATCAGGAGTGTACGTCTCGATTATAATTGATTTGCCAGTGTTACTTGTAAGTAACTTCAACAATGATCAACTGGTATCAAAATAAATTGTCTAAGTGTTACTGATAAGTAATGTCAATAATGATGCAATTACTGTCCCTTATTTTCCATTGTGCAGCAGTTCCGATTTTAGCCGAGAATGGTTCCAATTCCGTTATTCCTTAAAATCCTCATAACCAGTGAGGCGAGCCGATTGTTTACACAAACAAACTAACAGATTCTCTGCAATCGTAACAAAATGGCATTGGTAAACACAAACTAGCGTCCAAGAACGGGAATAAGCAAACATGTTTTAAAGGGGCAAAAAGCAAAATCGTCTCACTGCTAGGTTTGCTGTTGTGCACTGCCTGTAGACCAAAACAAAGTGTGTCATGAGCCAAACCTCCCTCTACCTCTGCTATTCGGCAGAATGATGGGCCAGTATAAGTTTCCGCCCCATTATTACTCAGTACATCGAACCTGAAATGCTCACGAAACTGCTGGCTGCCAGACTACACGCCTAGCCCATTGCTGGGACCGAGCTGCGAACAACTCAAGCTCCGGACATTAACCCATGCTACAATTGTAACATTAAAGTTAATTGAATTGACATTGCGACATGTGCCTAACGTTACTGTAACACTAATTAAAGCAGACATTTGACTTTGTTACTTACCTGTCCAAAGCAAGCTTCGAGTCAAACTGTAGCCCCTTTAGCTCGAGCAGTGATCTCCACCTTGGAAATGCAAACCGCGGCTAAATGAGCCGTCGTTCGTGGAAGCCCGGTCAAGCCAGCCGCGACTTGGATTTTGATGCGTGTTTATTGCTTGAGTTATGTTCCGGCTGTACAGGTCGTTGGAGCAGCCAAACAAGACGAAGAACGACCCCATTTTCAGCACTTACAGTATTTTTCTCGTGATACCAGGTAAAAACTACATCTGATAGGATTTCACATTATGAGGATAATAAAGAAATTAAAATGGAAGCCATTTTGCAGTTTTGTATCTATTAAATAAAGGTAAACTCCAAATTTAAAAGGTCAATTCATTATCTCGAATTTGTCATAAAAGCATTTCCCTTGTAGGTTGAATGAAATGTCCAACAAATTATTGTTTCAGATGACCATGTTAATGCATGTGATTGTTTGGATTGTACAGTTCTCTAGAAATTCAAAAGGAAATTCTACCTTGATGACATTATATTCTTCTTTTAAAAATTAAAATTAATTCTTCATGAGGTACATGAAATTTGCAGTGGATTCCTGTCCAGTAAGTTGTGATATTTCTGATGGATTCCAGTTCAAGATGACCCTGGCTACAAGTACATCAGGTTTGATATAATTTAACTTTTAGTTTGAGAAATTTTACATAAATGTTACCTGAAATTACATTAAAGCACAATTTTACTTTATCAGAGATTACATTTAAAAATCTCAATAGGCATATGAGACTTACATTGGATTCTGCAGATTTTCTCTCAAGCTCACAATGGATTATTTTGTGTTCTGCTTGAGACATTTTATTCTGTTTTAATAGAGAAGCAGTAGGGCACAATGTGTCTTCTGATCAGTGAAAAATACTAACAGGTAGCACAAGTCAAGTGCTACAGTGTATCATTGTGTTTTTTTTTTTTTAAACATCTGGGACAGACACTGCAGAATCAATCCCTAGAGAATCTTGCGGCTATGATAAAAAGACCTGGCATCAGCAGTGAGCCAGATAATGAAGAACTGGGCCATGAGTCTATGGAAAACAACACGCCCCCACTGCAGAAGAGTTTTTGTGCAAGGTTGGAAAGTGCTTAGTGTCACTGAGCTCTTAGTGGTTAGTGATGCTCTCCATCTTCCATTATATTGCTGCAGTATTAAAGTCTGAAATGGACACCCATTGTGTTTTTGTGGTCTGTGGAAGTGTCCAAATTTACCTTAGTAGTACCTGTTTAACAAGACCTTGATACCATGGTCCAGATGAATACTGGATTCTGACTGGCTGCAGGGTCAGCATTATTTTTTGATATACGGAAACCTATTTAGTTCCTGTGAAACAGTTTACAATTCAAAATTCTATGAACTGAGTGGATCAGTGAAAAATTGAGTTATAGCTTCAGAAAAACTTAGATAGCAACATGCATTAAAATGTTAATTTTATTTCTTTGGCTATTGAGCATGCTGTAAGTGGGGCAATGCCCTGCAAGGTGTCCATAAAGGAAATCACGGACTCTGCCAGGGCAACCATCCTCTGCAGTGTATTTTCCGGTTCTCTGGCCTACTTGTCTATCATTTCTTGACAATGGATACCTTATTGATAATTATCCTTTACTTATACACCATGTAAAATTTCATATTTTATTTCATATTTTACTGAAAAATTTGAAGGGAACATCTCAAATTACCTTAAAACACATGACTATTATTATATTAAAAGAAAAACCTTTAGGATAATCTACAGGACTACACTTCATACTCTGTCAAATTTAATGTAATTTTACAAAAATTCAAAAATTAAGAGTAAGTCGGCTCAAAATACAAATGAACAATTCTACATTTTTGCATATTCATTGTACTCCTGTTCATGATGTCTCTTCAAGTGCATTTGAAATCATGTAGGCTACTTTCATGAGTTTTTTGTAGAACAAAATACATGTTTACTAATTCTGTACATTTTGACAGGGCTGAGAATAAGTCCAGGATTTCTGAAATTTCAAAATGTTTCTCATTTAAATTTCAAATAGTCTCTTTTAGAGCACTTCAAGTTTGAACTATGAACAGCATAATCGTTTGTAGGTTACTATCACAGTACTCCTTCCCTGCTACGTGGAAGATTCATCCATTGACAACACATGAAAAATGCACTGACCAGTTAGGTGTTATCTCTGGTAGGAGGGTATAAAGCTACGTTATAGTGCGCTCTGCTTAAGTTCTTGTGTCTGAGGCCGTGTGCTCCACCTTTAAGTGCGTATGACCAATAATTTCTCCAAAGACCCTGTCTGATCATTTCAGACATCCAAATTGCCATGACAGCACACATTCCATTTCAGAGTACTATAGATTTACTCTTATCTCCAATAAAAATGCACAGGTGAGGTATGTACTGTATATGCAGCAAATTGAAGAATTGAGTGAAAAATGCTATTGCTTGAAGAAAATGCAACAGCTTGTGACACAGGAGAGAGACGACCCTTTGGCATGTTACAGGCAGATCTCAGCCGCGGAGAGGTGGTGAGTCATTTGCACCGTCACCGTACAATCATTCAGCTGTCTATACGAGAATTGAACACAGGCACTGTCACTGACCGACCCCACTTAGGGCAGCCACGAGTGACTATGGCGGCTCAAGAGCGCCACATCTGGTTACAGCCTGTACGTGACAGATTACAGACAGCAACCAAAACTGATGAGATGAGGGGTCTGAGACGAGGGTGAGCGCAAGTACCGTTTGACGCTGTCTGAACAACACACCCGTGCACAAGGCCCCTACAGTAAACCCAATTTTTTTTCCTCATTTACGCATGGTCGGTCAGCGACAGTCCTTTTTTCCATTCTCAGACAGAAACAGGGAAATAAAGTGCTGAGAAATGACACAAAGACAGGTGCCCACAATCAGAAGGAAAGAGAAGAAGAAGAAGAGAATTTATTTAGAGAGCACATTTCATACCCAAAGGCTACACAATGTGCTTCACAGGAGTAGACATATAAGCATACATATAAATATAAATACAAAAAAAAAAAAAAAAAAAACCAGCATTCCAACAGAGACATGCACATTAAAAAAACAAAAAAAAAACACCTCAGACTAGCTAAAAATGACACTAAAAAGCAATGTTTTAAGTTTACTTTTGAAAGAGCTAAGTGTGGGGGCATCTCTGATATCCCTTGGAAGGGCATTCCATGTACAAAACCCAAAACCAGTGAAGTTGGAACGTTATGTAAATCATAGATAAAAACGAAATACAATGATTTGCACATCCTTTTCAACTTATATTCAATTGAATACACTGCAAAGACAAGACAAGATGTTTAATGTTCAAACTGAGATACTTTTTTTTTTTTTTTTTGCAAATAATCATTAACTTAGAATTTAAAGGCAGCAACACATTGCAAAAAAGTTGGCACAGGGGTCTTTTTACCACTGTGTTACATCGCCTTTCCTTTTAACAACACTCAGTAAACGTTTGGGAACTGAGGAGACCAATTTTTGAAGCTTTTCAGGCGGAACTCTTTCCCATTCTTGCTTGATGTACAGCTTAAGTTGTTCAACAGTCCGGGGTCTCCTTTGTCGTATTTTACGCTTCATAATGCGCCACACATTTTTAATGGGAGACTGGTCTGGACTACAGGCAGGCCAGTCTCGTACCCGCACTCTTTTACTACGGAGCCATGCTGTTGTAACACGTGCAGAATGTGGCTTGGCATTGTCTTGCTGAAATAAGCAGGGGCGTCCATGAAAAAGACGTTGCATGGATGGCAACATATGTTGCTCCAAAACCTATATGTACCTTACAAAAGATTCCATAAAATAATCAGCGGTGTTGACACCAATGTAGCGTTTTTTTTTTTTACTGTCTGCATTCCTATTAATTTTTGAGGAGTGAAAGAGGTGTCAAATAAAATGCAAAAATGATCTGATACCGTAATATCCATGATTGAGGTAATAGTAATATTAAGTCCCTTTCCAATAATTAGGTCCAGGGTATGGCCTCTGTAATGGGTGGGTCCAGACACGTGCTGAGAAGTCAAAAGCTTTCGTTAGATTTATGAACTCCCTTCAGTCAGTCATTTTTATTATCTACAAGAATATTAAAGTCCCCTGAAATGACAATATGATCAAAGTCAGTGGAAACTTTGGATAGAGTTCCTACTTTCCTACTCCTGTTGATGGGGGGGAGAGAAGGGTTTTCTGTAGGGTCCGTGTGCACACGTTTTGCTCACATAGTCAGCGTCAAATGGTACTTGCGCTCATCCTCAATCGTCTCGGACCCCTCATCTCATGACTAGTTTTGGTTGCTGTCCGAAATCTGTCACGCTCGAGCTGCCATAGTCACTCGTGGCTGCCCTAAGCGGGGTCGGTCAGTGACAGTGTTCCATTCTCGAATAGACAGCCGACTGATTGAACGGTGACAGTGCAAATGACTCGCCACCTCTCAGCGGCTGAGACCTGCCTGTAAATGACAAAGGCTCTTTTTCTCTTCATTTTTTGTTGACTTTATGTCGGCTATAGATTACACAAAAAAACAAAACAAAAAAAAAAGTGTCACGGTACAGATCACAAACAGCTCAATGTTTGTTATTACTGAAGTGCTTGGCGCGTGCACATCAGGATTAAAATACCACATGTTTTTCTTTATTTCCTCTTGTGCCTCAATGGAAAAGTAATAAAAATCAAATGATTCTTCAGTTTGCTGCAAATAAAATACATGCCTCACTTGTGTGTTTTAATGGAGCCAAGTATACTTTCATGCTGTTGATTGCAAGAATGACCAATTAAAGGATGGTATACCCCAATGCGCACACTTTGTTCTCTAAAAGTAATGCAGATGTTGGCGCTTCCCCCATTTACTTTGGGAACTGGTGAGTTATAGTATTTAGTATGCATTTCCCACCCCACTTCATAATTACATTTTAATACCATTTAAACTGCCTCTGTTCCTTTGAGCATTTGTTATGCATGTATTAGTTCTGTCAATATTGCAATTAAGTCACATTTACATAGAAAAAATAAAGAAAAAAAATGTACCAAGTATATTACATGGTGGACCATAGAAAGCAGCAACTCTGATGACCTTGAGGCTGGTCTGTTAGGAAGCAACACCCAACTTTGGGGTGCTGTTCAACATAAGTCTGAAAGCATTATAATTCTGATTTGTCAGAACACACATTATGCACTCTCATTAAGTGCTTTTTTTTTTTTTTTTACAGAAAAGGTTAAGATTTACAGTCAGGCAGATGCCAGGCATGAGGCAAGAAAACTCCCACTTAAGAGTTCAGTGATCATAAACTCCTCAGTGGGAGAAAATGTCAGGAGGAACCAAGATAGGAGAAGCCCGTCCTCAGCTGGCTGGATAAGTTGATGAGTCTCATTCTCAACTTCATTAGAAATGGATGGAAAAAAAGAAAAAAATAAATCACGCGAGTATCACCCAAGCGGTTCATAAATAAAGTGAAGATGGCAATGGCAGTATGGCGAAGGCAGTGCAGGAACGGCAGTATGGTGAGTCTCGGGGGCCATGGTGGTGCATCTGGAGCTCCTGGGTGTGACAAAGCATGGGCGCGAGGAACTGGGTTGAAGTCATCCTTGAAGTCTTTACCCCACAGAATGAGGGACGGGATCCCCAGGAGAAGAAAAAGGAAGAGGGTCAGGCGCTGGAGATCCCCACAGATTGAAGTAAAGACATGAGCAATTTACAAACACATGCATCACACCTCACTTCAAAAAGCATGACAGGTGGTTGAACCCAATGGCTGACTCCACTGGCTTGTATGACAGTTGCCAGGTGTGCTGCCAGAACCCGCATGTAATCCATTCAAATTACAAGTGATCACCAGTTTGAGGACAACCTCCTTTCATGGCAAACAGGCAAGGACAGTGCTGATCATCCCTAAGTTATATAATGCATTTTGTAAAAAAAATAAAATAAACCCCCACAACATATTGACCTGGGTCCAGACCATATTCACACTGCGGGCACCCGTCTGACGCCAGGCTCACGGGGTTAAACCCAAACCTCACCACTGAAAGTACCGCTGCACTTGGGAACACAAGCTACACAATATGGGGAATCCTACAAATGTCCACCATCCCACTACCCCCTCCAATCAGCAACCAAAGACAATGAGCAGCGAAAATCCAGAGGGGCACCAGGTGACAGCGTCAGCCAACCCATGCATCCAAGCACCTCTCAGTCAACAAGGAAACCAATGATTGCACTAGAAAACAGACTGGTTTGAAGCATAAAATTGTTAATTGCAATCCAGCGATTTGTAACTCAAGGCAGGGGATTAAAACACTTCACTGGTACATCAGGTAGTAACAAGGCAACATTGTCACCAATATCCCCCGTCACGGTAAGAAGGGCCATAACTCCTTAAAAATAAATTTCTCTGAATCAATTGTCAAACTCATTCCGTAGGGTCATTAGTACTGGCCACACACACTTTCACCCATGAAGGGGCAATAGTTGCCAAGAACTTATCCCCATTGCAAGTCCCATATATCAAGTCTAACAGAAGCAAGGACCATCACTCCGTAGAAATACATTTCTCAGAAGCAACTGCCAAACTCATTCAATAGGATCATTAGTACTGGCCACATACAATTTTTCCACGTAGGGGTAATAGTTTGAAAACTTGTCTTGAACCTGGACGGACGAGCTCCATTCCAGTATCCCCCGATCCACTCCGTGGAGGGGGATAATGAAAGATACAGCCAGGGAAGGGAACACACAACATGCAAACCAAAACAAAAGAAACAATTCCTAGACGCACAAGCTGCAGAATGGGAAGAGACACTGAAGGCACATACAAGGGCTGTCTCAATACATGTTGGAAAACAGAAGTCTCCATATCTAGTTAAACTTTTGCATACACTTTCAGCCCAGTGCCATTGGTTCTTTCTATCAAAGAAGAAATGGGGGACAAAGAAAGTTTAACTGAATTTCTATAAATAAACTGAATTTCAGTTAAAATAAGGAGAGAACGTGTTAATTCAACTGTTAGTGGAGTCCTGTCCACATTTAACTGTGTTTACACTTAAGTTTACCACAGGTTTGTGTGTTATTGTAAAATTAGTTATAAACCTGCACCTTTTTATGGCAGTTATTTTAACAGTGTAGGCATGCAGTCTTTAGGTTTCAGGATTTCATTCTCAAATATGAAATTACCATTACCAAGGTTGAAGCTTTACATTAGTCATTTAGACTCTTTGGCAATCTGTCTACCCACTGGCAGCTGGAAAATTCAAAATGAGACCTGTCCAGTTCCAATCAAGTGCAAGGCAGATTACACGAGTGGTACATTCATGTCTTACTGCTAATAACTACAAGGACAAAACTCTTAGACTGATGGGAGGTGGCTGGATTTAACTGAAAAAACACATGGCACAGTTGAAACTGAACTGAAAATGGAATTTTTTAGATCTTGGGTTGTACAAATCAAAGTATGAAAAAGTGTAAACACACCTGATGCTTCATGAATTTCCAAACCCAAGCTTCTACGTTCCTCTGTCATCTCTTCTCTTGTTGTTCCAAATGCCATGATGGGGGAAGGCCCCCATAACCGCTTTTGCCATCTAACAAAGGGGGAAAAAAAAAAACAAAACATGTGACACATTGAATCACTGTTGCATACTGTTATTAAGACTCAATCGCTATTGTCCAAATACTGCCACAGAAAAGACTTAACATAAAGACTGAATTCAGGCACAATTTTCCAAGTCCATAAAAAAAAAATTAAGAGATGTATTGTACCATGATGGCAATTACACCACAGCTCCTGCTGAACTACGTGCTCCAGCGCACTTCCTCCAAATTTTATATCCGCCCAGTTTTGCTGTGGCACGTCCTCCTCATTTTGAAGTACTCGCTGTGAGACAATTGTTGCATTATGAATGCATAGACGTGCATTCATAATGCAACGTCTGACATTGGAAACCCCCCCCCCGGCACACAAACCAGTATAAATGTGTCCAGGTCAGTAGTGTCTGAGTAGACAAACCAGATTACCAAATTTGGTTTGACATCATGCATGTGCCAATATTATTTGTGCAGTTCATTTGATGGACTTAGACTGGTGTCTGCTACTGACGGATGTTGAATTTGAGGACATATTGCACTGAGTGGCAACCATATGCCCACCATAGATGGAAATGTGCAGCTGATCTTGCTGTGACCCTCATCTAAAACTGACATGAATTCACATGCCTGAGGATGGATCTCATTTTGATTAAAATGTCTTTACTTGGTTTTTGTCCTTGGGTCGCTTATTCATCATGTGAGAAGGAATAAGCAGCAAGAGATACAAGTGAGAGGTGAGGATGCAGGTAATGGAAAGCAAAAGCCACCCGACAACTCCAACAGGTGACCACACAATTTTACAGCCCCTCGTCACCTGATGTCCAAACACACACTCATCTACACTGTAAAAAAATCCGTAGAATTATGGTACTATCTACCATAATATTGTGAAGGAATGTTTCCGTAATTCATATAACAGTATTTTTTCTGTTGCACTTTGCATTCTGGGTAATGACATCCAGAGAGTGAAAACGGTGACCATTACAAAACTCTCCGCACTACGCGTATTTTAGAATTTTTACTCTGCAGGACGGGACAGGTGAGGACAGGGTTGAACGACAGGCTATATTTTGAACTGGAACATAATTTCTGTTTGAAAAATACCTCACACTCCTGTGGTAAAGTTTGGTGGTTAGGTTATTTTATTTTTTAAAATTCTTTATTCCATCAACATTACCTCTGGCAGGTTTTGGCGCTAGCTCGCCCCAGTTTCCCCTCCCCGTGAAAAGTTGGGCACACAAAAAATGCCTGTTTTATATAGCTTATATTATATTTGAAGGTTTGTTTGTGTGTGTGCTGTGGCCGTGCTTTGTGTAATAGCATAGCATCGGGCCCGGGCTCCGGTGCCAGTCTTAGCTGAGTTAGCTCCCTCGCTAGCTTCCTTTCGCGCCTAAGAAAAGCCATCTCTTGAAGGTGTAAAAAGAGGGCTATCGCTTACTGTTTCGCATCTATTGTGTGTTTGCACTTGAATTCATTGTAGGTTGCAGCGGTATTAAACATTAAAGTTAGCCTCGCCCCGTTAGCTCCCGCCCTGGTGTAGGAGAGGAGCCAGCTTTAGCGTTTAATAGCATAGCAACTGGTGCTGAGCTGAGTAGTCTTCCCCTTAAACCAGCCGGGAGCTAACGTTAGCTCCCCGTTCCCCAAATAATGCTAATGCTATAGAGTGGCATATTGTACGTGCTTTGTTTATGTTGAGATATCTAACCGGCCGGGAGCTAACGTTAGCTACCCGTTACCCGTCTAATGCTACTCCTATCAGGCATGGCAATTTTCCGCGGATTTCCACCGTTTTTATCTAATATCAGTTGCGCAATTCCGCGTTCGGCATAACTTCTGAAATATTCTGCGATTGAAGACGAGAATTCGTTCGTTCCCCCCCCCCCGCCAACTTACGATCGGTCGACTGTTCCCCCCCGCTTGACAACTTTGCCGCCCCTGTCAACAGTCAACACATTTTCCGCAGAAAAAAAATTCAGCTGTTGCCATGCCTGTCCTATAAATTGACTGACTCCGTCTGTCTTTGACCTGGCAATTTCAGTCTCATCAACATGTTGGCTTGTAACATTTGTGGCTTTTACTGTGTTTCTTCGAAAGATTACCTGAAACACTGCAGATCACACAGAAATATTCATAATGTGTTTTTTTCATGTGGCCATAAGGACTGTGGAAGGAGGTTATCCACATACAATAGTCTTGCTGTTCATATGGCACGGACACACCCAGACTCAAGGAGCAGAAAAACCTGGAACCGTAGTGTATCAGTACAGTTGAAGTGTTCATTTAATTTCTGCAGCAGTGACTATGCAGATCTTAAAAGGTTTGTCTCACTTAATTGCTCACATTCAGAGGGTCTGACTGTAATGTGTCCCTTTGGTGGATGCTCTAAGACGTTTTATGTAAAGTCGTCCTTTACTTCTCACATTTCCAGATATCATAAAGGATGGGATGTTATCCAGATAGCTCCTGTTCATTTGTGTGAAGTTGCAGAACAGTCATTGCCATGTGAAGGATCACATGTTTTAGAGCCTGAAGGAATTGTTGATGGAGAACACAGTGACAATATTGTTTAGTGATCAAGAGCATGACACCTACACTGACAGTCTAGCTCAGTTTTACTTGGGTATACAGGGAAAACATTTGGTCCCAGCCTCCACAAATACAAAGATAGCAAGTGAAATGAATACTCTAAATTATATTCAACAGGAATATACCATGGATGTGCTAGCTCGTGATCTACAGCAGTGTGGTGTTCCAACAGAGACATTAACATGTCTTGGGAAGAATGCATAAGGCATTGGATGCAAATGGTCCTTTAACAACACACCACAGAAGGCTGCAATATTACAAGGCACACTATAACTACGTTGAGTCTGTTGAAGTCAATCTTGGGTACAATGAAGGGCAGTGGAGGCACTACCATTACATTCCAGTACTGGAAAGCCTCAGAGCAACAGGGAGGTGCAGCTCAGCACAGTTTTAATCCTCATGTGGAAGATGACATACTCTGTGATGTCACTGATGGGTGGGCCATTAAATCCAATGCCATGTTTAACTCAGACCCAGACGCTTTAAAGGTGATGCTGTTTCAGGATGCCTTCGAGGTGGCTAATCCACTTGGATCTGCCAAGACAAAGCACTAAGTATTAGCTGTCTACTTCAATCTGGCAAATTTCCCTCCACACCAGCGGTCAACTATTGATCAAATACAGTTAGCACTTCTCTGTACAGAGAAAGATATTAAATATTTTGGGGTCGATAAGGTTTTCGGGAAGCATGTATCAGACTTGTGTGAGTTTGAGGAAAATGGCATATCTTTTGATGGAAAGCTATATAAAGGCACTGTTGCATGCATAATGGGAGATAATCTGGGCTCCCACATGATTGGTGGGTTTACAGAAAATTTCAGCTCTGCAGTATATTTCTGTAGATACTGTCTAGCAACAAGAGATGAATTTCAGTTTTCACCCATAGAAATCCAGCTGATTATAATGAGACAGTGCAGTTTCTGGAAAGTCACCCTGAAGTGCCCACACATCATGGTATTAAAGGTGACAGTGTTTTCAACAAACTATCTAACTTTCACGTGTGTCAGCCCGGACTGCCACCCTGTCTTGCACATGACCTGTTTGAGGGTGTGGTTGCCTATGATTTAGCAATGCGTTTGTGGTTCTTGATCAAAACAGAAAAGTGGTTCAGTTATGAGGTCCTTAATAACAGGCTCAAATCATTTCATGGTGAAAGCAGCAACAAGCCAAATGTTATTCCCATTAATGGAGCAAAGCTTGGAGGCCATGCAGCCCAAAACAGGTGGCTTTTGAGATTCTTGCCTATTTTATTGCATGACAGAATTAAAGATGCCGACAATGCAGTATGGGAACTCGTACTTCTGAGGGATCTAGTTGAATTTGTCTGTGCACCTAGCCTTTCAGAAACGCAGATTGCTTACATGAAGGGACTGATTGAACAGTATGTGGAAATGAGGCAAGTGTTATTCCCACTAGTAAGACTTAGACCGAAACACCACTATCTGCTTCACTATACTGACTTGAGTTTACAGTTTGGCCCACTCATACATACTTGGACGATGCGCAATGAATCTAAACATTCTTATTTTAAAAGATGTATTAGGGCAAGTAAAAACTTTAAAAATGTAACCAAGTCACTTGCTGATATACATCAGTTGTTTCAGGTTTATCAGTCTTGTGTTAGTTTATTTAGCCACCAGGTTCTATCCTGAACTCGATGATCGAAGCATAAGGACAGCAGTTGACGAATTTGGACTTAACTCGAGAAACTCAGTTGTCACAGAGATGGTCCAGGTTAAAGGCACGTCATATGGAAATGGAGGTTGCTCATTCCTCTTAGGCTCCATATTGGCATGTGTTTGTGAAAGAGTTAGTTAAGAAAGCCATGCCATCACTCAGTAGCGACGCACTCATGGACAAACTGGAGGAATTAGGAGTTTAGTGTGTGGATGACCTGAGCCTTGTGGCAGCCTCGGACATTGTGGGCACTCTACCGCTCATTCAGTGCAGAAGACTCGTTAAAGCCTTCGAAGCCGGTAAGTTTTTCTCCTGCACAGAACTAGTACAACAAATATAACATCAAATCACTATTATATTTATGATGATGTTATAATATTTGTCAGGTAACTTAATCATTCTTAAAAATCAGGTACAACACGTCATATCACAATATGATATCCAAAATCCTAGTCAATACTTAGTCTCATGTACTGATATTGATGTCTGTTTATCCTGTGTTTCTCAAACTTAAAATTAAGAACCCCATATCTCTGACAGACTCTAAATGAAACCAAATGGCTTCTGTTTGTACACACAGTTACAGACCTGTAATGTCCATTTGGTTCCATTTGTACACTCTTAGAGTTACAGACCCGTAAGGAACCCTGTTGGTGCCTGGGGTTAGGAAAGCAAGCTGTGACATGCAAATACTGTAAACATACCATGGCTTAGGGTGGGCAATATGTAGATTACATCGAGATGTTGTAAAATGAAACTAGATCAAATCTGGAATTTTATAAACGTAATATGGCATATCACTTGAGCATTATTTAATATTGAGTCAGACATAAAAGATAAAATTTAGAAAAATGAAAATTTACACTTTTTCGCATTGTGACGCATTCTGTGTTTGTAGATTACGGTATTTGGGGAATTTGGGAAAGTTGCTATATATCACCAAATATTAATATAGAGACATTTGGTATAAAATATAACTATTATTTTTCATGTGTTTATTGATTGTTCCATGTTGCCCAATCCCATTATGACCAATATTGTTATAAATTGAAGATTGTCTTTCTTAGTTGAATGCACTGTTTCTCAATGTTGGGTCAGAGGATCACCATTGGTCCAAATGAACCCTTTTATGTCTACAACTCTGACCCTTACGGTTCCCTCTGTTCACTCTTGAGTTATTGACCTTTAAGGGCCCATTTGTACACCTGGTGGTCTCCAACCGTTCAATGGGAACCAGTACATTATTAGTAACATTGATGAGACGGTTAATTTATGATTAATATGGTTAATGTATGGTGTCCATAGATTCACAAGCTTCAACACCGTTCACAAGCCCTGTCCGTGGCCCACCATCTTCACCTCTGCCACAGAGAGATCTGCCCCCAACACCACCTGCCGACTCCCCATCCTGTGAGATGTATTCTGTGCCATGGCACAAAATGCCCCACGGAATCATGAATTACATCGCTGAAAATAAAAGGATACCGCCAAACAAACGGAGAGACATGATTCGGCTCATTATTGATGATTACATCAGCAAACAGAAGCAGAGACCTGGTAGATCACAGCTGCGGGAAATCGCCCAGAAGATTGTTGATGAATATCCTCTCTTTCAAAGAGACTGAGCCCTTTGGAAATCAACCGTTTGAAAAAGATGGTACTGGAGTTCTCTTAGCCCAGCTAGAAAACAGAGTTGAAAATGTAAGGAGGCAGTCAGGTAAGAGGCCAGCAGGGGGTGAAGATCAAAGACCAAAAAGGTCCAGAAATTCGGATCGTTATGGATGTGTGGAGTGGCAGCCTGCTGTTGAGGGGACTGACAGTAGAGCAGAACTGCTGTCAAAACGAGAGGAATTAAAAAGTGCCTTCAAAACTAAGGATCCTCTGGTAGGGCTGCAACCATCCATTATTTATTGTATGGATTACTTTTTGGTTAATAGAGTAATCGAGAAGCAAATATTCAATTTATTTTTGTATATCAATTATATTTGGTTTTGTATAATTGACTAAATTGATTCGTCCAACCTTTTAAGCCCCATTTCATAGTTTGTCATACAAGTGCCGCACAAAAAGCCAAAATAACTGATCTACAAGTTCACAATGGGACATCGTGGCATGTAGATTGGCTATTCTCAATGTTATTTTATTCTCCCTCCAAATAGATCATTTTTATTTATAATTAAATTGATTAGTTCAATAAACTGTTGCCTCCTGTCTTTAGGTGTCATCTGTCCAAAAGTTGATGAGTGAAACCTACGCCATCCAGCGTGAAGCCATCTACGATGGAACTTGTGTGAGGCTGATCATGGAAGAGTGGCCATTCTTATTCGAAGCTGCTCACCTGTTTTACCATGCATCTAAACTCCTTGGCTTTCCGGTACAAGACAAGCTGGCACAGGAACTTTCCAGAAAAGAAACGGGCATCAACTTCCTTGACTCTAAAGGTAAATGACTTTACAGTAAAAGCGGGTGGCGGTGTTGGCACAAGGACAGATTAAATTACCTACCTGGGTTGAATTTTATGGGGCAATCTTTAGGGTGAAAAAATGGCAACAAAAAGTAATCAAGAATGTTAACTAAAAAAAAAAGAGTTTTGGGCAGGATATCTTCATTAGTCAGTAGGAACACACTGAGGAAGCTAGCTGGAGCACTCGTGTCATTTTGACTATGCAATGCATGCACCTCATGGTGCACTAGCAACACAAAACCCCAGACATCCCAAAACAAACTGATCAGGTTACTACTGAGCCTCACACCTAGGACTCGCCTAACTCCTGCTCATTATGCTAGGGTGGGATGGCTCAGGGTAGAAGACAGAGTACGGCAACTTGAGATGGGCCTGATATTCAATGTACTGAAGAATACAGCAACCAAAACATGTAAGACAGACACAAGCACAACACGAGAGAACTCCATGGATCTCATCCCACACTCTTTCGGTCAAATTGGTTTTACTGTTATACCACCATAATTTGGAATGTCCTACAAACAGCTATAAAAAGTGGCTCCTCACCCTCCATTTATACTTTGCTAAAGTTTGTTAATCAACTTGGGTCTAACCTGCCAGCACATGACACATGGGAGCAAAAACAAAAGTGTTGCGTTTATATTTTTGTTGAGTGTAGATCAACATATTCCACCGCCGCTGCTGTTGTGAAACTTACTAATGATATATTTTTAGCATGTGACTCTGGTGATTTCACAGGTGCTATTTTTATTGATTTGGTCGACCACTACTTACTGTTGGACATAGGCCGTCGGATGTGGCTGAAAAAGTGGCTAGAAAATGACTTTCAGAAAGTACTTCCACGGGGGTGGGAAAGAAAGTTGAAATATGTTTTTGAAACTGTTTGGCTATGAGCCAAAAGTTCCCTAGTCAATTCTCGGAGAATCAAGTTATGGCCCCTCAAAGATGACCCCCCTTATCACCCAAGTTGTAGTCTCTAAGCGGAATAACATGTTTTCAATCAATTTCTTCCATTGGTATATAGATCAGAAAAGTTCCTAGCAATGCACTATGGATATCTTTAAAATAAACACTTCTTTTGCTAATCAATAAACTAGATAAATACTCTGGATTTGAAAACAAATAAAAATAAATATCATTCAAAGTGATGGTTTATCAGAAATGGAAATAACAGCTTACAGTATCATTGTCATACATCTACAGTTTGTACTATTGAATGTAGTAAGCACTGAAGTGTTTAAAGGTCAATGTTACAGTCCTTTTCAGTATAGTCACCTTCATCGTCCTCACTCGCTACTGCCTTCTCCCGCTCCCTGACACAATGGCAACCACAGATATCTGTACAAGGATTTGCAGACTTGAAGCATTTTCACCTTCTGTTATCACACTGTCCATGCTGACAGTTACACCTCACACCTTCCAGGAGATGATTAGGAATAGCTGGTTGTGTAACCCACTTAAATGACAAACAAAGCTCTCCTGTTAATTGCACTCTGATAGTTTGCACGCACACAGTGCTGTTTCAATTCATCTTTAGTTAGCAGTAATGCCTGCCATGAATTTTGTGTTGTAAAGAAAAGTTTGTATCTTGTCTCATTCATATCAGATAGTTTTTGTCCATATAAATAACAAACAAATTCTTCCAGTCCTGAAAACAGAGATTCAGAAAGTGAAAATTCATTGCCAAGAAGTAAGAAGACATCTGAGTGTTTTTTCTGACCGATTATAAGATTTAAAACCTTTTTCTTTCCTTTTCTATAGAAGGCACTCGCACTGTCACAACCAGAAAATACATAAAGTCCTATCAGGGAAGAGGATACTTCTGGCCCAATTGGTGTTGCTATCTGCTGCAAGTCAATAATCCTTGCATAGATTTATTTGCTTTTTCTGCCCTGAAACAAGTAACTTTGAAAATAGTTTTCTGTCATTTTTCAGAACCAACTCCATTTCACCTTCAATCTCCTCTTATTTTCATTCTCAAATGTCTGAAGCTGAAGGAGGAGTGAAGGAGTGAAAATGTCTTTTCTTGGGTTGTCAGTGAGAAAGCGATCAGACATAAAAGCAACCATCGCCTCCTCGCCTTTGCCTCTAGCATTGAGAAGATCAGATTTGACAACAACACCTGTGCTGATGGGGACTAAGTCCTCCTGGGAACAATCAAAAGGGTTGATCATATTATTGACAGTAGAAATGATCAAATCAACATCCCTTTTGTCTGGCTTCATTCTCGGTTCATCCAAATCCTTATGTAGTCTCTCTTTGGAATGGACCTCTGCCATGTTTTCAGACTGAGCTAAGATCCACCTCTGCACAGTTCCTCTGTTCAAGGTCATTCTATTGATGCCACTGTTTTCTACCATTCGGTACAACATTGTTTAAATTTCTCCCATCTCGTGCATGTGGAAATGACTCATTTTTGACATTTTCTATGTGCATCAAGCATTTGAATCCCGACAAAGACAATATTTTAGCCATGATCGTCCACTGTCAACATGTTGTCACTGGGCGCAGCAATCTTGAATGGTACTGATTGGTTGAAATGCGACAGATTCGTAAACTAATTTTTCTCACTTTTTTCACGACTCTCCGAATTTTCACATGGGAACTTTTTTACAGATTATGATTAGGTATGACTTTTATTTGTAAAAGGTCAAAAAGTACTTCCATGACAGTGGGAACGGAATGAAACGATAGCAGGCCACAGCCAACGGCCTAACAAGCTTTATGCAATTGGATTCTCACAAAATGCACTTTTTTGGTTTAATTCCTATCTACACAATAGAAAACAATCTGTTGTCCTTCAAGGGTGTAAGTCTGACTTATTTGTTCAACAAAGTGGTGTTCCCCAAGGTTCAACACTTGGCCCTCTTCTCTTCTCCATTTTCATTAAAGATCTTCCCCTTGTTTGCTCAAATACGTCAGTTCCTCTAAATCTAAAATTTTACAAATACAAAATGCCCTTCAATATCATACAAAACTGGCTTTCCTCAAATAGACTGTTACTCAATAAAACCCAATCTTATTCCATGGTCTTTGGCACTAAACATAATCTAAAAATGAAATCTAATAATTTAATAATATCATGTAACGACGGTAAAAATTTGCACAGAGTTCAGCAATTTAAATATCTTGGTTTATGGCTTGATCCAGAACTCAATTTCAAACCATAAAATTGATTACAATCATCGTAAAATCGGCTTTGGTATCAGTGTTTTGTCTCGATCTAAGAACTGTTTTACACTCAATGTTCGAAGAAAACTTGCCTTAAAACTTATACTACATCAGCGTAATCAAAGAATGGTAAAATATTTTAACACTTCCAAAACATACCTTCTGCCTCTTAATATTTTATATAACTGTCTTGCTAGATTTGTTCTTGGTTGCTCATTTTACACCCATCACTGTATCATGTTTAATTTACTTAAGTGGCCCACACTCAATATAAGAAGACAAATTCATTGGTTAAAGTTTATTTTTAAATGTATACATTGCGGTTATCCTGATTACTTACAACAGTTTTTGACTCCATATTTCTCTAAATATCAATTAAGGCACTCATCCCAGTCCTCCTTCTTCTCCATTCCGACAGTGAACAAAACAATTGGTAAAAAAGCATTCAAGTTCAAAGCACCATCAGACTGGAACAATCTCCCCTTGAATATTCGATCATTAACTTCTTTTTATAGGTTTAAATGTGCTTTGTCTTCTTATTTTGATTTAAAGTGCACATGTCTCCGTTGATATTTTGTCAATATTATCTATAGCACACTATAATTTCTACTTGTGATTAATATCATAAATACCTCACAGCGTTACTAGGCTTATTTTACTACTGCCATGGCCACTTGTGGTCATAGTGATGTGCTTGTCTCTGCCTGTGTTGTCTGTGATTGCTGTTTGACTGTTTGTGTTCTGTTAGTCTATCTAGGACCCCCTTGAAAACGAGAGGATTCCTCTCAAGGGGTTTATCCTATTCAATAAAAATGTGTTTGATTTGTAAATCAAATACATTTAAATGTCTCACCTGATTATGCTTTCAAATCAACTGAACAGGATAGATACTGATCAGAGTTACAGAGGCCCGCTGCGTGCGCAATGTGTTACTGCTGCTGACATGGTTATTATAGAATTGATTTTCTGATTGATGAGAAACATTGAAATATAATCCTCAACACAACCATAATTGACCATTTGTGAATTTTAACGCATTATATACATGCTAATGTTAATTGTTATACCCTTATTGTAAAGTGTTGCAAATTCAGGCATGCATCGTTTTAAATAAACAAGCCCCACTCACAGCGGAACAAAGACATTAAAAGCTTCACTTGAAAAATGTTTGTCTTTTAAGTGTACTATTATCTGAAGGGGATGGAGAAAGTCAGATGCACAGATCTGTGTTTTTCACTCAAAAGCATGGATATAAAACCTTCAACACGCCAGAAGAGTGCATGTTTAGAGGTCTCTATGATGTAGCATATCTGATTCCAATAACTGTCCCTCGCCAAGGGCTTAAATAGATAAGTGTTTGATGACACAGGAATGAGGTGATTCAAAACAGACATTAAAAACATGCAGAGCTATGGCATTCCAGGGGGAAGGTTCTCTACCCTCGTACTAGAGTGTGGACAGTGTACTGAGGCCAAGTCCTCATCATAGCAGCCAAAATTTCTAGCCTAAGCCCTTAACATTTAATTTGCTCACCACCTTTCCACGCTATATTTGGATATTCAAATAAATGCAAATTGCAAGATTACCTCGCTCTTCTGTTTTTAAAAGGCAGGTCTGTCGCCAGTGGTGAAACAAAGATTCCTTTACGCTTCACACTTTTGCTTTTCCACATCTCCATTTCAACTTCAAAGGACTGGGGGGGCAAAGAATAAAATTTGTTGTCAGACACTCACATGCCGCATTTTAATACAGTATATTGACTCAAGTGTTTAAAGTGGCACTACTTATTCTCCTCATTTAAGCACTTTATTGAATTGAACTCAAAGTAATCCTTACTTACTTTCTGGATTTTTCGACATCTTCATATTCTAGGAGCAGAGCATCATGCATCTTCTGGTAAATGCGGACAAAGTCATCCAGTCTTGAGAGTCCGCCTTCTCTGGAACCTAATTGTCTTTCGGCCCCACTGACTCTTCTCCATAATGCCCTGCATCCTATTGTCTTCTGCGCAGTTCCGCAAATTTGAAGTACATCTCATGTTGATGTCTTAAAGGCAAGCATTTTAACAATGATGGAGCATTTTAGTTTTTATGCAACACTTACCTGTTTCTTCAATTAACTGATTTCTTTGTAAAGCCTGCTGAGATGCTGGTATGCTGGGCCAGTCCCATGACATCCTAAATCCCCTAAAGAACATTTCAACATTAAGAATTAGGGGACTCCAATATGTAAAATATTTAACTCTAAATTCATTAAGAGGACTTCGGAAACCAACCAAGCATTACTCCAGACCACAAGGTGGGATGTGGGAGGAAGTGTTTTGCCAAACTTGAAATAAATGGTGCATGGTAGGTATTGGCCACGTCACCATCATAATCAAGCGGTGCACTATCAATTATGGTCTGGAAATGACTGTTTATTGGTGACGTTCCTGCATCATGCTGAAAAGCAATATTCACCATTTGACAATTAATGACCAATGTTTACATCATAATACTTCACGGAATTTTACGCATTGCAGGCCAATGCTACATTTCTAGAAATACTGAACTGATCAAATGCCTCCGAAAAGCATTTAATATTTGTTCAGTATTCAATCACATAGGCACTCATTCAAAGACATTTAATGATTATGAAATTCCTGGCTGGCCTGTACAGAGAGAATTTCCTGGATAGGTCATTAAATGCAACACCCATCATGTGTCCACAATGCATGTTCAAAGTCCAGCTGTACTTAACCAAATTCCTGTTTGCCCCATTCAAGTATTTTTTTTTTTTAATATGATTACTCCATTTTCACTGCTAGGCTGACAAACATCTGAAGAGCACTATAATTTTTCAAAATTACCATGTAGTCTTCAGGGATGATGTCCTTCTCATCTACGTCAAAACGCCACCTTTGTCTCATGAGCACCTGAAGATTGTTGTAGTGCTTTGCAACAGTCACTCCTGAGCAAGGACTACAAAATATAACTGTTACACTGAGAAGCACTTCGTCAATTTCTTTTAGTGTTGAAGAGCAGGCGAGAAGGCCAAAAATGGCCAACTTGGTGTATTTTGGAATTAAAAAAAAAAAAAAAAATTTATTTAAATTTTTTAATGAATTGAAGCACTCACATTCTAGTGATAGATTCTGTTTTTTGCAAAGATCCTTTGCATTCTTCATAATGTGGCTCAAACATCTGTGAAGAATGGGCAGGTTCATTTTCTCACTGGGATGTTGCCAGTGATTATCAAGTAGTGCTTGTGCAGTAGATCATCCAGATTCGATCTGCAGAACGTCATAGACGGCGACTGCAGAAGCACCATGGAGCCATCGCAAATCATCATTACGGGCCTTTTGATGATGGCATTGCCATACATCCGGATCAGGTCAGTCTGAAAAGCCGAAAGAAAGCAAGTCACGGACGCTGTGGTGTGGTCACAGGTGAAATGTTGCCACAAGAAGTGGTGATGCCCCCTGGGATGGACTGCGCACAACCAACTCATAGACGGATGACTTTCTGTACTCCCTTTTCGCACTACATTCCCCGTTGCATCATACGAGGCAATTTACATCTTTACATCTTTGGAAGAAGACAGTGTTTTTCTTGACCACAGCATTATGCCTTCTGGGTGCAAAATAACCTTCTGCAGCACTTAATTGTCTGTGCCCCGTTTCTGGTCAACCATCTTTTGGAGACTTATTTACCCATTGGAATCAAGTCGTTTCTCTTGTCTTTGACCCCATGCAATGTTTTTAAAAACGTCCTTAGTGGGTGCTTCATCCCTGCCCGCTGATTTGATGGCATTGACTCCAAATAAAGACTCCGAGGAAGTTTTGTTTCCAGGACTTCCCCAGTTGACTTTCGTGAATCAGCACGCACTGGTCGTCTTCTCAGTTCCTCAGTGCTATGGCACTGTGGCCTGTGAAAACCACTGCAGCCTTCAGGGTGCTTTCGGCAGTCACTTCAACATGGACATTGCCAGGGCAGTCTTCAAAACGACAGTAGCCCATACATTTGAAAATAGGCGTCTTTCTCTGAGTGCAGAGTTTTCACACTGTGTTGCTTAAAACCAAAGCTGCAGTAGGGATGAATGGACTTGATACCTTTGAAAATCACATTAGTCCACTGCAAGCCTTGAAATAGTCTGCCTCTCTGGGTGCGTCTCAGCTCTTGCCATTCTTTTTGCTTAATACAAAAGAAACAGGGCGGCTGTGGCAAACTCAGTGTGAAAAATTCCTCTTCTGCCTTACTGCTGTCAATGGAGACATTTGGTGAAGCAGCAAAGAATAATTCCTCTTCATTTTCCTGAAACAATAGAAAAAAAAGACTGTATTCATCTGTAACATTAAGCCTGACTGTATGTATTGAAGCAGTTTATCAGAAAACTGCACAAGAGAGTACATCTTGATTACTTGTGTGGGAATCACCTTTTCTGGACAGTAAATTAAGTTTGTGTCAAACAGTTTTAATGGTTGCATCCTAAAGAAATCAAAATGCCACCTCTACATTTGTCTTCATCCTGCCACCCCAATTCCGAAATGGTTGGGATAAAGTTTAAATTGTGAATAAAATCAAAATGGAATGACTTTCAGATCACTTGAGCCAATATGTTCTTTACAATAGACCATAGATAATTTTTTTCAAATGTTGAAACTGAGACATTACATTTTCATCCACAAAATGAGCTTTTCAAATTTTCTGGCTTGCAACAGGTCTCAAAAGTTGGGACGCAGGATAAAAAAGGGCTGAAAAAGCAAGTAATATGAAAGAATCAGCTGAAAGAACATTTCGCAAGTAATTACGTTAACTGGCATCAGGTCTGTAAAATGATTGGCTATATTAGGGATGTCTTAGAGAGCCTGTATGTAGCAAAGTGTCCTGTGGTCAGCCGAGCCCAAATTTGACATTCTTGTTGGAAATCATGGGCGTCGTGACCTCCGGGCTAAAGAGGAGAAAGGCCACTCCTCCTGTTATCAGTGTTCAGTTCAAAAGCCAGCATCTCTGATGTTATGGGGATGCATTAGTGCATATGGTGTGGGACACCTGCATGTTTTAAAAAGCACCATGAATGCTAAAGGGTATATACAGGTTTTAGAGCAACATATGCTCCCCTCTAGAAGACATCTATTCCGGGGAAGGCCTTGTGAAAAAATGTGAAATGAGCTCATTTTGTGGATAAAATAGCAAATGTTGAAACTGAAATTTTACAATGTTATCTGTTCTGTTGGGAATAAAATAATGGCTGTGTGATTTGAAAGTCATTGCATTTCAATTTTATTCACAATTTACACTTTGTCCCAACTATTTTGGAATTGGGGTTGTGTTTTTAGTTTCCTTTTTGAATGTTTTTAACATTGATAGATGAAGTTGGTTGCATGGGAAGAGCGGAGATGAAGACTGAGAATGACCCTTTAATATCATCATACGATATTTCAGAAAGGGATTATGACCTACACCCTACAGGTCAAAGAATTCTTGTAATTATGCACACTGTTACACTACCATCTGAACATGTTACATAAAATTACTTTTTTACAGGAGGATGCAGATACAGATGCAAGCTCATCAACCTCCCGCATGACCAATGGTGTCACATTACCCTGGACAAGGTCCGTGTCGGCCTCAGTCTCCAACTCCTCCGGGAAAGTTGCCAGGGGCGGGGCAGGAGGAGAAACAAAAACCATCAAGTACTGCAGAGTTAAGCAGAATACGACATCTCAACCCGATATACACATTTGATAAAAGAAGACTTAGTATCAAGCCAAAACTTTGATAAAATTGCAGTCTGCACTCCATTTTGGTGCGAATAAATCCACGTCAGTAATCATGGACAAAAGACCATTTTAAACGAGAAAAGCATTTGATACTTTATAAAATCATTTCCAGTTCATAGGTACATAAAATTTTTTCAGACAACTTTGAAATTCAAAATGGGGTCATTGGAAACATACATGACTTAATTAATTTAACCATGATAGCTTATATGTATGGCTTTGCATTAACATGTCTCACTTTTGAATGACTTAATGCTTTCATGTTTTTAAAAATAAATAAATAAACCATTCATTCCTTCAATACACATTAACTAAATACATTCTTTGCCCCAGGGGCAATGCTCTTTCAAAAGCGCCTCAACAACATGTAGAACAGACGTGGCCAACGAGGGCCAAATCTGTCCGTCATACCAACTTCAGGCCTTATTTAAATTAGCTGAACAATTAATGAAATCTGACATCTCAGGTGCATGTCTTTCAATCAGGGGTCACAACCCTGTTCCTGGAGAGCTACCATCCTGCAGGTTTCTGCTCTCTCCAATTTGGCAGACATAATTCAACTAATTAGCTGCTTAACTGCCCAGCTCATGATCTGTTAGGGATACAATAGGGAAAAAAACACAGGGATACTCGGAATACCTTGGAACACTTCACTCGAAACAGGAGATGGACACAAAAGGGGAGTGAGACACCAGATGCGAGGATCCAAAATGATTATTTATTAAAATAAACACAGAATAAACCAGGAAGAAAAAGGGGGCACTCCGGCCAACAAAAACACCGTGCCTCGCACTGAAACGGGAGAACTCAGGAATCCAAAAACTCTAAAGAATACCAGGGGGGCAGACTCGGGAACGAGGGACAGACTTGGAACAGGGACTCGGGAAGCTTGGGAACACTCACAAGACAGCCATCTGCCAGCTGTGCCAACTAACTCGGGTAGCACAGCTGGCCAGGAGAAGGGTCAGGGAGAGCATCAGGAGGGGGACAGACAGGACACAGGGCTCAGGGCAGGCAGGAACGCTGGGGCACAGGGCAGGCAGGAACGCTGGTGCTCAGGACAGGCAGGGCGCTGGAGCTCAGGGGGCAGGACGCTGGTGCTCAGGACAGGCAGGGCACTGGAGCTCAGGGGGCAAGACGCTGGTGCTCAGGACAGGCAGGGCGCCAGGAGTGGACGAGGGAGACAGGCACGTAGGGCTCTGGGGACAGCAGGGCAGATTGGCACAGAGGGCTACTGGAGACGGTGGAGGCAGACTGGCACAAAGGGCACAGAAGACACTGGAGGAGACAGGGGGCACCAGGGGCTTGATGGTGGCAGTAAGGGCAGGCTGGCCAGGGTAGGTGGCTGAACTGAAAACACTGGTCCCCTCAGTTCTTCTGAGGAGAAGTGCACAGGGCAGGGAGTGAGTGCAAGTGGCAGCGACAGCGAAGTCAGATCTGCTCGCGTGCAGAAAAGGCTCACAGATATAGGGCAGGGGCACACACAGACAGAGGTGTTGAAACTTAATCTAATTAACAAGGGGTGGAACATGAGGGAAACCAATTACATGAAAACAGATAAACATTAACACACAGACAAGGATCACAAGACAATCCCAAAGATGGGATAAATAATGAGATTTACGAAATGAACCAAGTGCGACAACCAGTAGAATGCAAAAAGGAGGCTTTATTTCTGAAGGGGGAACCCCCCCAACAGAGCTGGCAACGGTACAAAGTCCACAATCCAAAAACAGTATCCAATGGGCGTAATCCAGAATCGTAACCAGGGCACCAATAATAAAGTTTGTGGTCAGACAAAAAGGGTTCGGTACACAGGCGTAGGTTTGGAGGAGAAACAAACTCATAAGCCAAAGACAGTCCGAATCCAAAACCAGGGCAGTAATCACAAAATCAAGGTCGGGCAGAAAAAAGGTCAAAATTCACAGATGCAACAATATCCAAAAAGGGCAAACCAAAAACAATAGTCGGGCAATCCAGTCAGAAACATAAACACTGAGAAATCAAGGCGAGAAACGTGGCACGAGAAAACTAGGGAGAACGATCTGACAAGAGTGTGAAGCAAACAGACATCTTATATACACATCCAGGAGAACACATGACCAGGGAGAACAGGTGCAATCAATGGTAACAATGATTAGGGAGAGACACATGAGGGATAAACTAATTACATGAATTTGGCTGTAGCCAAAACGCAGACAGGGATCACAAGACAAACCTAAGTAAAAACAACAGCTCCGGTTAAGGAGTACTAAAGTGCCAAGATAAAAGAAAAGGAAAGCACAGAGTATAAGTGGAAAACCACAGAAACTTGCAGCAGAGATAATTAGGGATAGGCAAGGAGGCGGAGACTAGAATTGGGCGACAGCTGAGAGATCATTAGTCAATTAGTAAGTGCAGCTATACAATCCCAAGTGCTTGTTAGTAAGTTAGTCCAAATATACAAGGTTAGTGTGGGTTAGTATCTAGCAAAAACAATAAACTGTTAGTATGTGTTAGTAAGACAGTTAAAGAGAGAGGAAGGAAGAACATGAGATAATGAAAGAAGATTGAAACCCAGAAACCAATAAATCACCCGAATGAGTGGCACACAAGACAAGGGACCGTGAGCAAAGATACACACATGACAAGACAGGGGAGACAAAGTGCAAAGCATGGAAATGAAAACATGACATGGAAACCAAATGATCTAAACATGAAAAAACAAACAAGAAATCTAAATTGCCAAAACACAAAACACAATCCTAAGAATAGTCATAAGGCAGGCAGTGGTCACTATACACAAAAAGCATACATGGCTGAGCCAGGCACAGAACTTAAACATGACAGCAGAATCAGAATCCCAACAAATAAACTGGATAAAAAGTGCTAACTCCTAAGTGTAAAGAAAAAGAGCCAGAACAGATTATAAGAATGCAGAGATTCTGAAGGAAACTTTAGCAAAGCCAGTGAATAGTAAAGCAAGGGGCGAAGACTAGAACAGAGCGACTGCTGAGAGGTAATTAGTCAATTAGTAAGTGCAGCTATACAATCCTGGGTGCTCGTTAGTAGATTAGTATTATATACAAGGTTAGTATTGGTTAGTAATTTTAGCAAACAACAAACTGTTAGTAATGTTAGTAAATATAGAAAAGCAAGAGGAAACTAGCAAACGAGAACAGAAGGAAGGATGAAACCCAGAATCCGTTAAATCACCCGAAATAGTGTCACAATCAATTAACACAGAAACTGCTACAAACAAAGACGCGACCGGGGAGAAAGCAAAGACAGTACATGGGTAAAACATGGACTGGACTAACACGGGAGAGGAGTGAAATGTGAACACTAAGACATGGACTAAAAACTGACATACCAAAATAATAACCTAAAATTAACTAACCAGGCAACACAGACCACGGAACACAACATGTTCAGTGGCTAATTAGTTGAATCAGGTGTGCAGAAAAGGAGATCGAGCAGACACCTACAGGATGGTCTAATTGAATTCAATATCCAAGGATTAGTAATATCAGCAAGAACACAGCCGACTACTTCAGGGGCGTGAAACCCATCTTAAAGTCACCGGTTGGACAGTGCAAACCAGCTCCTTTCCCCATTGGCAACATTTATTTGCTTAGTGTAACTAAGTCAAAACTTGAAATTTATAACACAAAGGCTTCAGTTTTTCAAAGATGCTTCCCAGCAAGCATTAAAATATCACAAGATCTTTGTGCAGAGGTCAAGTCAAGATGATCTGTCATTGTTCAAGAATAGTTGTATAGGCCTGATGACCGTTAGCCTATGTCAACATCCAGACATCACCTGGGGATAGGCTGCACATCCTTCCCAGGTGTTCCAACAGCGTGCAAATATGACTTGAACGTGAACAGGCCTAGTACACATTTCTCTAAATTCAGCCATTAAACACAAGTCAACCAATACTGAAAATTGGGAGCATGCATTGACTTGGTGGCACCCTGCAGGACATATTCCCAGACTCATCTGCCAGCCCACGCGGTAATCGCAACTTTCCGCTTTGCTCGACATGATACAAGGTTTTTCACATGTAATAAAATTAACTAAGCTTGTTATAAACGTTTAATAAGCACCGCATTACTCATCCTAAAAACACCGTGCTAGTGAGTGGCCTGCATAGGTGCGGGTCTTTATTATAGCCCATGCAGGGCTGCACCAGCTGTTGATTCAACAAATTGAGTGATTGGGGGTTCAATCAAGATTTTGATAATTAGAAGCAGGTGTATAAGTGTTGTGTTTTCAAAAACCAGCAACCACAGATGCCCTCTATGGATAAAGTTTGACACCCCTGGTCTTGAAAAAAAAAAAAACCCCACCCAAACACCACACTAAATATGTTCCTGACATGACCCACATATGGGCGAAAAACTAAGTTTAATGCATTGACTAATGCGGTTTTAAAATGCTGCTGTTACGGATACAAGAGGGAAAGCACACAGGGGAACTCTGTAGAACTTGGAAACGAAAGGGAGACACAAAAGGGGAGTGAGACGCCAGAAGCGGGGATCCAAAATAATAATTTATTAAAATAAACACAGGGAAAAAACCAAGGGGAAAAGGGGGCACTAAGGCTAACAAAAACACCGTGCCAAGCACTGAAACCAGAAAACTCAGGAAAACAAACTCAAGACTAGGGCAGACCAGAACACTAGACAGGGGGGCAGACAAGACTATGGCTAGGGACTGTGACTATGGCTTGGACAAAGACTATGAACTATGGCTTGGGGCTATGGCTGTGGCTTGGCTTGGGGCTATGGCTATGGCTATGGCTTGGCTTGACTAAAAACACTGACAAGACAAGACTGTGGGCACAGCTGGCAGATGGCAACTCGGAAGGCACAGCTGGCCGGGAAAAGGGTAAGGGAGAACATCAGGAGGGGAACAGACAGGACACAGGGCACTTGGACGGGCAGGAGACGCTGGGGCACTTGGACGGGCAGGAGACGCTGAAGCTCAGGGAGCCAGAAACGCTGAAGCTCAGGGGGCCGGAAACGCTGAAGCTCAGGGGCCAGAAACGCTGAAGCTCAGGGGGCCAGAAACGCTGAAGCTCAGGGGGCCAGAAACACTGAAGCTCAGGGGGCCAGAAACACTGACGAGGAAGACGGGCACAGAAGACGGTGGAGGCAGACTGGCAAGACAGGCACAGGGGACACTGGAGGAGACAGGGGGCACCAGGGGCTTGGAGGCAGCAGGAAGGGCAGGCTGGGCAGGGTATGCAGCTGATGAACACAGAGGAGAACTGAGGGGACCAGAGGGAGTGCACAGGGGCAAGGAGTGTCGCGCGGAGTGACAAAGGGAAGTCAGATCTGCAGGCGTGGAGAACCGGCTCCCAGATATAGGGCAGGGGGCGAGGACAGACACAGGTGCAGCAACTTAATATAATTAACAAGGGGTGGAACACAAGGGAAACCAATTACATGAAAACAGATAAACATTAACACACAAACGAGGATCACAAGACAATCCCAAAGACGGGATAAATAAACTAGATAAAAAGACGCCTAAGTGTACAGAATAAGTCAGGATAGATTATAAGAATGCAGAGAGTCTGCAGGAAACTTTAGCAAAACCAGAGAATAGTAAAGCAAGGGGCGGAGACTAGAACAGGGCGAAAGCTGAGAGATTATTAGTCAATTAGTAAGTGCAGCTATACAATCCCGGGTGCTCGTTAGTATGTTAGTCTAATATACAGTACAATGTTAGTTTGGTTAGTAAATTCTAGAAAACAACAAACTGTTAGTAGGGGTAAGTAATATAGAAAAGCAAGGAGAAATTAGTAAACGAGAACAGAAGGAAGGCTGAAACCCAGAATCCATTAAATCACCCGAAATAGTGTCACAATCAATTAACACAGAAAACTGCTACAAACAATGACGCAACCGGGGAGAAAGCAAAGACAGTACATGGGTAAGACGTGGACTGGAGTAACACGGGAGAGGAATGAAATGTGAAACACTAAGACATGGACTAAAAACTGACATCACAAAAATAATAAAAACCTAAAATTGACTAACCAAACACACAGACCCACGGAACACAACAGCTGCTACAGGAATTTAGGCAAACATAGCCAGATACTGAAATAAGTGGATGAGAAGCTAGATTTGTTTTCGATATATAAATTGGCCTTGAGAAATCCAAGTCCATGTACACAGAATGGATGGCACAGTTTAGTCATTAAACATTTCACGACCAATAAATTGATTCAAAAAAGTATATACTGTCTGTGGTAACTAACTAGCATTGATGTTCTTATTGTCAGACAGAAAAGGTTTTATCCTACCTTGACATGTTTCGACGGGATACTCCCGTCTTCTTCAGAAGAGTCACTATTGTTACGAGTGACGCGTCTTATCAGCTGATGTTAGCGAGGCGTGGCCGCCCTGTCAGATTTGACAGGGCGGCCACGCCTCGTGCTATGCGGCCGCTCCTCCAAGATGGCACTCCAGGTGTGGGAAAGCGTGTATGTCCCCTCGTCCCGGTTCATGGTCCTGTGGGCCCTCTTCCTGATTTCAATTGCCTCCATGATCCAGCGTTCATGTCGGTTGTTCTGAGTACGGATGACTTTGGCCTTGGTTCAGTCCATTATTTGATTTTCCCTCTTGCAATGGTCTGTGATTGTCAGATCCCCTACCCCTACTCAAAGGCGTGCCACAGGGATCCATATTAGGCCCAACTTTATTTAATATCTATATCAATAATATTGCTAATGCCATAAGTAACTCTCACATACACTTATATGCTGATGACACAATCATTTATACATCCAACCCCTCCCTTCATGTTGCATTATCCACATTGCAGGTGGGTCTTAGCAGCATCCAAAGGGCTTTTGCGGATCTCCACCTAACCCTTAACACAAAAAAACTAAATGCATGGTCTTTAATAGACACCCACAGCAGACTGAGTGCCCTCTCACAATCACTTCTTTACATGGTGTTGAGATCGAATTTGTGAAAAGCTACAAATATTTAGGCATCTGGCTCGATAGCAAGCTTACATTTGAAACACATATAAACACACTACGCATCAAGGTCAAATCCATTATAGGTTTTCTTTAACGCAACAAATCTTCCTTCACATTTTCAGTAAAACAACTCCTGGTCAAAATGTCAGTACTCCCAATATTTGATTATGGTGACATAGTTTATAGATCTGCTTCACAAACCCTCCTTCACAAACTCGATGTTCTGTACCATTCTGCCATCCGTTTTGTTACTGGTTCCCCATTTAACACTCATCACTGCTTCCTCTACTCTCAGGTTAACTAGCCCTCACTCCAATCACGCAGACAGATCCACTGGTTCACATATATCTACAAAACTCTCATTGGAAAAACCCCTTCATATCTACAGTCACTACTTAATATTCACACCTCTAATCGTAATTTACGTTCCAGTAATCTCATCAATCTCCTTATCCCCAAAGTCCGCACCTCCTTTGGCCGCTCCTCTTTCCAGTTCTCTGCCGCAAATGACTGGAATTTTCTGCAACAGACCCTAAAACTTATTTCATTCATTCCACTCCACTCTTTCAAAAAACTGATCTACTCAACAGTCAAAGATCGTTGCACTTGTTTTTCGTAACTTCATTGTATTGATGTCGTTGCACCTGTTGATATGTCTGTCTGTCATCCGTTTTTTTTTTTTTTTTGTGACTGCTTCTGGTGTTGCCTCTTGCCCAGATCGTCATTGTAAATGAGAATTTGTTCTCAATTGACTCATCTGGTTAAATAAAGGTTAATAATAATAATAATAATTTAAGGTTAACCTGTAGTCCTTCACCCTAAACTGAGCGTGTCTGTCTTACCGTTGTCTCTTTCTCGCATTCTTTTTTACGTGTGTCAAAAGGTCTACCTGTTTCCCCAATGTACGTTTTATGGCAAGACCGGCATGGGATTTCGTATATGACGTCACATTTGTTACAGTTGTCAATCTGGTCTTTCAGGTGTACCAGTAGTTGTCGTAATTTTATGTATGGTTTTACCGGGGTGTTGATGTGGAATTTCCTCATGGCCCGTTGAATCCGCTCTGTGACGCCTCTTATGTATGGTAACGTAACGACTCCTTTGATTTCGGTTTCATTTTTTCGTTTCTTTCTGAATGCACCGGGGTTTTGCTTCTGCTGTACCTGTAGTTTGCCTGTGTTTATGGCCCAGGGTGGGTACTGCCATTTTTTCAGTGTGTAAGTTATGTTCCTCTTCCTTTTTCTTGTCTGTGTCTTCTGTAATGATGGATGCGCGATCAAACAGTGTTCTTACCTCAGAAAGTTTGTGATTTATGGGGTGTTCAGATGACCAAAGCAGGTATTGATCAGTGTGGGTGGGCTTCCTGTATATTTTAATTTTAATGTCTCCTTCATTTGTGTGATGTATACTTATGTCCAGAAATGCTATGGTTTTATCAGTCTCTTCTTCGTGTGTGAATCGTATTTTCCCAGTGCGGTCCATACTGTTTAAATGATCTGTGAGTTGTTGCGCATGTCCTGATTTTATTTTTTCTAAGATGTCGTCCACGTATCTTTTCCAGAGTGTGGGACATTTACTTTCGGGTGCTGATGCGATAGCCCTTGTTTCCAGGTCCTCCATGAAAAAACCACACATGATGGCAGACTGTGGGTCACCTGTGGGGAATCCTTCTTTTTGTCTAAATATTGTGTTGCGGAATTTGAAATGGGTGGATGTGGTGACGAACCTAAGCAATTCTGATATGTCGTGTACTGAGAGATTTGTGCACTTTTTTAATGATCTGTCCGTCTCCAATCTGTGTTCCACTATGTTTAAAGTGGCGTCTACTGGCGTGCGAGTGAATAAAGAAACCACGTCGTGCGATATGAAAATTTCATCTGCCTCTACTTTGGTGTCTTTGAGTTCTTTGTCTAACTGTTTTGAGTTTTTGCAATGCTTGTTTGTTTGTCCCAGAAGGGGTTGTAATATTTCTGAGAGGGATTTGGGATAGGTTGTACGTTACTGATCCTATGCTGTCTCCTATGGGTTGCAGCGGAGCTCCCTGCTTGTGGATTTTTGGTGTGCCATATATTCGGGGGGTTACACTTGCTGTGGGTATAAGGTGATTGTACGTTTGTTTGTCTATTTTCCTTTCACTTAGTAATCGTTTTATGATCACTAAGATCACTTTTTCTTCTCCTCTGTTGGATCCTTTTTTTAATACTTCGTATGTGTCTGTATCTTCCAGCATTTTCATCATTTGTTTTTCGTAATTTTCTGTGTCCAGGATGACCGTAGTTCTGCCTTTATCTGCTGGGAGAATAGTGATTTCTTTGTTTCTGGACAGAGTGTAAATAGCTTGTGCTTCTGATCTTGTAATGTTGCTCGGTGGGAGTTTGGTTGATTTGAGGATGCCTGCTATGTCATTGCGTAGAGCTGCTTTTTGCCCGGGGTCTGGTATTTTTTCACATGCCAACTCTGTAGGGAGGATGAACTCTTCGAGGGGGATGCGTTTAGGGGTTACCGGAAAGTTTAGCCCTCGGGATAACACACTACGTTCTGCATCTGTTAGATGATGTTTAGACATGTTACATATCCTTTTTTCATTAATTGGGTGTTGGTTTCTTTCTGTGTGCTTATTTGCCTTTCTTTCGTTTTTAAGAACTCGTTCTCATCATGTTTGTGTAAGTTATTGTCTACCATTCGTTCTATTTCCTTACTTAAGGGGTACCGGTGTTTAAACTCCTCCATTTTGTGTTTTAATTCAGATTCTAAATTATATTGTTTGCTGTAATTCGTATTCTTCCCTTGACCAAAATAATCCGCACTTTCTTCATCATTCGATCTGCATTCTTAGTTCGAATGGGATTCATTACATTAAGGCTGGCAGGTGTAACATTTTAATCTCGGCAGCGCAGATTGAAGCGGAGATGGTTCTTCTGGTGCGCCCGTTTTAAAATCAGGTGTTCGAGGTAGCGGAACTCTCTGACACAAGATTGTCCAAAGTTTTTGCGTACTAATCCAAAAAAGTTCATACTGTCTGTGGTAACTAACTAGCATTGACATTCTCATTTTCAGACAGAAAAGGTTTTATCCTACCTTGATATGTTTCGACGGGATACTCCTGTCTTCTTCAGAAGAGTCACTGATGTCACGAGTTATCAGCTGATGTTAGCGAGGCGTGGCCGCCCTGTCAGATTTGAGACAGACACGCTCAGTTAAGGAACAAGCACTACAGGTTAACCTTAAATCAGTAATCACAGACCATTGCAAGAGGGAAAATCATATTATGGACTGGGACAAGGCCAAAGTCATCCGCACTCAGAACAACCGATATGAACGCTGGATCACAGAGGCAATTGAAATCAGGAAGCGGGCCCACAGGACCATGAACCGAGACAAGGGGGCATACACGCTTTCCCACACCTGGAGTGCCATCTTGGAGGAGCGGCCGGATAGCACGAGGCGTGGCCGCCCTGTCAAATCTGACAGGGCGGCCACACCTCGCTAACATCAGCTGATAAGACGCGTCACTCGTAACATCAGTGACTCTTCCGAAGAAGATGGGAGTATCCCGTCGAAACATGTCAAGGACATAACTGTCTAACCGAAATGGGTTACATTTCATCCAATTTACATCATTGAAATCATTGTTTATGTTTTGCTCATTAGGCCAGGGCTGTTCAACATTATCCTGCAAGGGCTAGTGTGGGTTCAGGATTTCATTCCAACCAGGCACTTACACACCTGACACCACCAATCAACCCCAAGACTCATTCCTTAAGAGAAAGATCAGTAGCATCAGGTATGTAAGCACGTGGTTAGAATGAAAGCCTGCACCCACACCGGCCCTTGCTGGATAATCTTAAAATATCTCATCATTAGGCCATTTCTCAAGTTTAGGTCACACCTTCCCCCTTTTTACAGCATCAATGAGACGGGATCAACTAGGTTGCAAAATTACAATTGAATCTTAGTTGGACACTTGAGTCCTCAGTGGCATTTTTCTAATCACCTTAAATGTTAGGCCTACGGTCCCCAAAACGTCTGAGTGGGATGACAGACAATTCGCTACATCCAGCCATGCATGCAATTTATTTGGATTTGTTTCATGTAGCTAATCAGTAATTAAATGATAGATCATTCACAACTTGCAAGCAATAAATTATATTCAACAGTTCAAAAGCCGGCCAGCTGTAATGATTAATTTATAGCCATCAGAGCACTCACAATGAAGCACATACTATTATTTCTTACTTGACCAAGAATTCAAGTTCAGTATGAGGAGGACTTAAGGCTGATTCGGTGCTTACCCGGGCTTTGTATTACGCATGGTTTACAACGACGATGATGGGCATTAACTTTTCATTAAGTATTCCTAATGCTTCGTAGTTTGAACGAAATAAGTCCGTAAGCAATCCAACGACAGCCATTTTATCTATGCTTTCATAAATTGGACCAAGAAAGCCTGCGCATCAGTTGAACAGAAATCTAATGCACACCAACCTGTTGGGGGGAAAAAAGTGATTAACGCAAGGGATAGAAAGGGTCTGTGTATTGCTGCATTATTTAATTATGGAATCATAATGCATTCATGGAAGGGAAAAAAAACAGGTCACCCTATTGTAATTAATGAGAATTAATCTTTTACACAATTTAGAGAAAAATATTGTCCCATCTTGTTTTCTGATTTAATAATATTCTCGTTCATTCCAAACAGGGAGATTTTTTTTGGGTCCAAACTTTTCACATCTTTCCGAGTTAATTATGTTGTTAATTATGTTATTAATTACAAAAAACATTCATTTTCCTCAGGTCAATGAATTACTGCTCTATTCCCATTTGAAAGCACGCAGTCATTTTCCTTTTTTAAAAGCCGACGAAGCAAGGAAAAAGATCTGTATGTTACTTTCTGGACTGATTGTACTGAATAATTGAATGATCGGATGATGTGGGGCTTACCTTGTCCTCCTCATTCACTAGCTCATAATTGTAATTTTTCAGTCTTCCTGAAAAGGCATCTGCTTTCTTCTGAATTTCTATGGCTTCATTTCTAGATACTCAAAATGAGTGAAAAATTTACCATCGTGTTATCAACGAGTGGCTAAATTCAGAATTATTAATTATTTTTCTGCGGTATGTTTGAATCATGACCCTCTGAACATGATGTAGCACAATATGCAGTAGGACTCTCTGACTGATGACACTTTCAGTGTGTTTTCTTTGGCTCAATCTCCTCATCCCCAATACCTAAAAATCTGTCATTGTAATACAAAGAATACAGTAATGTACACAATAGCTATATATATATATATATATATACACACACATATAATTTATGAACCTCTGGAGCTTTCAGTTGGTCTTAACATTGTCAAAAGGCCTAAAGTGATATATCAAACTAATTTCAAATGGAACTAGCCCCACTTAGATGAAGTAAATGTTTGAAAATGCAAATTAATTGATAGCACGCAATGCTCAATAAGAATATCACACATTCACTTTTGTACGCTGAAATATGTTTACATGCACTAATTGGAAATATTGGACCCTCTAAATTTAAATGATGGACAGAATAACAGTTACATCAAGGTGAAAATCCATTACAAATAGACATAGATTTGGCTTGTTTACCCTCTCGAGGCTGTCTTTACCTTTTGAAACTTTGTGCAACTCAAAAATAAACAAAATTATTCCAACCACCAGAACTAAACACAGCGCTAATCAGAAGTTCACCAAGTTTCTAGGTAGCCATTTTTCAAAGTATCAGTTTACAGAGAAGGAGCTGAATGAGCAAAGTTTTCATTGGCCCAGAAATTGAGTGACATCTGTAAGAAAATTGTCTATCTAATGAGAAGAAATGGTGAAATCATTGCCTAAAAGGGATTTCATATTTAATGAAGTTTCACAGAAGCCTTCAAACACACAAATCCTAATGAGCTGAACATTCCAATTTCCCAAAAATAGTTATCACATGAAACAAAATCTCATTTTAAGGGGTAAATGTACAATGGAACTAGTATCCCATCTATAAGCATTGGTAGCATCCCATTAGCAAGCCAGGGACATTCTTGACAGGAAAATATTCTTAATTTCATATAACCTTCTCAGAAAATTGTTTGAATGAGGTGACATTTGTAGAGATTATGGTGTGTTGTCATTAGAGCTGATTTTCTGTGTAAATTTCTCAAAAACTGCACAGTAAAATCACATGAAATTATATGCATTAATAGCCAAGGTCTTTCTTAACAAGAAGCTACTTTACATTTAATGTAACCTCTCAAGGAAATTGTTTTAATTATGACTGTTGTCATTTAAGCTAACTTCCCTCTGAATTTCTCTGAAACCGCACAATAAAATCTAATTTGATCTTTAGTCTTCATAGCCAGTGTCACCATGAGGAGGATTACATTCATAATTTCATATCACCTTTTTGGTGTATTTCTTTTCATGATTGCTGAAATAGGACATTATGGTTGTTTTGTCTATTTAATTGAATTTGCCTTTACATTTCTTTGAAAGAGCACAGTAAAATCATCTGAAATATAATGCTTTCATAGCCAAGGTCATCCTGAACAAGAATCCTTCATTGATTGTAGGTAAACTATTCTGTATGTTTTTTTTTTATTTTTAAATCACATCTCAATTTGGTAGAAATTATGACTATTGTATTTTGAAATGACTTTCCTTTCAATTTCTCTAACTGTACAGTGAAATCTTGGGAAATGGCTATGAACTCAAAGCAGGATCCAATTCATAGCTTTCATGTAACGTCACGCTCCCTAAGGAACGCCCCCTTGGAGGGCAAAACATTACGCTTGCCCGCAACCCACAGCCTAGAACCGCTATAGGACACTAAAGCAAAGACGCACTACATCACAATGCCAGACAGCTGTTGTGCGGTCGGATGTTCGAACCGTCGGGGAAGAAAACCGGGATTGTGTTTCTATCGCATTCCATCTGAAAAAGAAAACTCTGAGGAGAAAACTTTGGATCAGCGCTATCAAGCTGCAAGCAGGGCATACAGAATGGCTCCTACGTGTGAACACACCTCTCCTAGACCTGCCATACAGGTGCAGTGACCAAAACGCACCAATCCCTCCTTCTCCACAGCAACCCAAGCTGTTAGTGGGGGGTCATTTAAGCTGTAGGAATGGTTTACCTGCCATCAGAAAATAATGTTTGATCAAATTTATCTTATATTGACTGTTATGGCATAACATGACAAAATAATCGCTACGCACTGACTGACTAGTGATCGTTTCGAAAATGACAATGAATTGGATGGCTAATGTTTTAGCTAAATTAGTACTCACCTTTGCTCGTAGAATGAAGGAGGACTTGTCCTTCACCTCCCAAACAGCAGCATTATTTACCCATCCAGACATAAAATAACGTTAACTGTCGGTGCTTTTATATGCCTTCATTCTGGCAGCGGTGTAAGGTGACGGGTTCTCAACCAAATAAATGTAAACATCTCCAAATTCCAATTTCGGCAAGGACCTGGCGGTGTATAATTGCTCAAATAACGAATCCGGTGCTGTATATGGGTCACAAGTGCCCAACACTTCTAGCTTGTTTCAGTATCTCTCCTTCTCGGCCGCTGACAGGTGAAATAAATTAGTATTTTGTTTTTTGTCCGCAGAGGTTGCATTTTGCGCTGTCATTTTTGAACGTTGTTTTGCCCTCCAGGGCTCCCGGCGACTCACGTGACTGAAAGCTATGAATTGAAGATTGCATTCATATTTCATGTAAAGTTTTCTGACATCTCAAATCAGAGGACATCATGACTGTGCTGTCAATGGTTGTGACTTTCCTTTAAAATTCCTCCATAAACGGAAAAGTAAAATCGCGTGAAATATAAAGTGTTCATAGCAAGGGTCATCCTGAACAGAAAAGCATTGTCATTTTTATATAAGCTCTTCTGAATATTATTTAATGACCTCTCTAGTTGGAGAAAGTTAAGTGTACAGTCATTTGATCTGATTTTCTTTAAATTTCTCTAACATCGTACAGTAAAATTATTTGAAGTCTCATTTATTAAGAGCAAGTGTAATGAAGAACAGAAGTCCATTTGTTGATTTCTAATTACATTTAAAGAACCTTTTTGAATGACCGCTCAAACAGGATTAATCTGAATAAATTTTTGTTGAGTCTCCTTTTCCATTTCTCTAAAGGCACACAGTAAAATCCCCTAAGATTTTCTGAGATTATAGATATGGTGATAGCCAAGGACACCCAAAGCAGAAATCCATCTTCAGGACTTTCCTCTTCAGGACTTTCTTTGATGACACCTAAACAGTGGGAAATGTTGACTTTGTTGTCATGTGAGCTCTTTCCCTTTTAGTGTCTCTAATATTATACTGTAACTTCTCCTGAATTCTTCCCTGCTAATGGCCAGAGTCATTGTGAACAGTAATTTTTTGTTGTGATGCAGACAAGAAACCAGAAGGCAGAAAATACATATTTATATATCTTCCACCTAGGTTTACTCATTGATTTTGAAAAACAGGGCTATAAACCTTTTAAAATGATGTAATACGGAGATGCTAAGCACTATTTTGAACATTTCACCAATAGGTTTACTATTTGGCAAAGGCAAGTGACAGTTCTTTTAAAAACCCAGGAAAAAATGTATTTTTTGCATGGTGCAAGAATTCTGTTTGGTAAAATGCTTACCGTAAATGTTATGATCCTGTTCTGCCTGACCATGTTTTTGTTTCTGCCTGACTCCCATGTTTGATTATGAATTCTGCTTTGTCTGACCATGCTCTGTATTTTGTATAGTGATTTAGATGCCTTGCAATGTTTCGGTTTTGCTTTGTCTGTATGTCTTCCATATTCCACTCCTGCAGTTATATTCCGGTCCATGTTTTGCGTCTCACCATGCATTGTACTTTGTCTCCCCCTGTCTGGTCTTTTGTCATGCGATCGCTCACTGCCCCAGTATTGTGTGCCACACTTTCGGGTGATTTCATGGTTTTTGGGATTTCAACCATTCCTTCGCCTTGGTTTACTATTTTACTAACAATATTAACAGTTTGTTGTTTTAGTTAAACTTACTAACTTACTAACAAGCACTAGGGATTGTACAGCTGCACATTACTAATTGACTGACAAGCTCTCAGCACTCCCTCTGATCTAGCCTCCGCCGCTTACCTTCACTCAATTTACTTCCCTGTGCTTCAAGCAGATTCTCTGCACCTGGCTAATCACTGTTCTGCCTCTCACTCGGTGCATGGTAGAACTCCCTAACCGGAGCCGTATGTGTGTCAGTAGGCGGTCTCTGATCTCTGTCCGCGTTTTGGCTTTTGCCAGTTTCTTGTAAGCAGGAACTTCCTCATGTTCATTCCTTTGTAATTAGTCTGATCCAATTCACCTGCTTCTCCTTTGTAGCATGTGACTTCCCCTACGTGTATTTAAACAATCATTTGACTCACCGCTCTTGTCAGAACGTTGCCCTTGGTTTGCCTGTGCTACGCTTGTTTTCGCCTTGTATTCTTTGTGATTCATTTCTGACTGCACCGCCACTGTAGTACAATTTTGGCTCTGTTTTGGATTTCCCTCTGCACCTGTGTATCGAACCCTTTTTGCCCGACTAAGAGTACTGTGATTGCTGCCCTGTTTACTTGGAGTTTTGGATTGTGGACTCTACTGTTGCCTCCTGCTCTGCAGGGGTTTCCCCTTCCATAATAAAATCCAGTTTTTACTGCACTGCTTGGTTCTCGACTGGTTCCTGTGCGATACCTCACAATATGTTCTGACAAGCATGGAACCAGCGAGCACCCAGCCACTGCAAGCTGCAGTAAAGGAACAGGGCGCCCAACTGGAATTCCAGCAACAGCAGCTACGGGCCATGATGCAGCATATGCAAACCATGACTCACCAGATGGCCGACCTCACCCGCTCCTTGCTATGTGCGCTAAGACCTTCCGCACTCCCCAACAATCTGCCACCACTACGTCTGTTCCCATGTCTGTTCCTGCCTCTGCCCCTCCCGCTCCGTCCCACGAACCTCGACTATCTCCTCCTGAGAAATATGATGGCGATCGTGGATCCTGCCGAGGCTTCCTGACCCAGTGCAAGCTGATCTTCAGCCTACAGCCCACCACTTTCCCCTCTGAGCAAGCTCGCGTAGCCTCCATCATCACGCAGTTAACCGGGAGAGCTAAACAGTGGGCAACATCAGCTTGGGAAGCAGGACTACCCTGTGTTCAGTCGTTTGATCTTCTGGGGGAGGAGATGAAGCGGGTGTTAGACCGTTCCAGACACGGGCATGAGGCTGGAAGGGAAATTCTGTGAATATGCCATGGAATTCCAAAGTCTGGCTGGCATGAGAGAGCCCTCTATGATGCTTCCATCAATGGGCTGTCTGAGCGAATCTAGGATGAGCTGTCACCACGTGACCTGCCTGAAAGTCTGGATTGGATTATTGAAATGGCCATCCGCATAGATTCACGTTTGGAGGAGTGAAGACCGTCCGCCCACAAAGCCAGTACCTCCAAGCATCTGACGCCATCCCTACCTCAGCCTGACAAGACCAAACCTCCCCTTGAATCAGCACCCATGCAGTTGGGTCGCACTAAGCTCACTACTGAGGAGAGGGACTGCAGGCGGAGGGAACGGGCCTGTTTTTACTGTGGCAAAGACGGCATGAAGAGACCGTGACAACCTTTAGCTGCCTAATTATTACTACTTGCTTCACCAGTTTCCCAAGATGTTTTATTAGTGTTTAGTGGTCCTTTGCACTAAAACCATGGAGTACTATCCGAAGGACTGTATATTACAACTACTCATTTTCTATTGCTTTTATCATCTATTCTCCTTTTTACCTTTTACACTGTCTTTGTGCCATATTTGTTATTAATGTAAGATGTTATATTTTTATTTCATGACATTCTGGACATAAATTGCTTTGCCTTTTTTTTTTTTTTAATCTGCATTGCCGAAGGCGGTAGGTCAAGGAATGGCTTTTTCACTTCCGGAACTGAACTCCAAAAAATGCTCAGAGGGCAAAAATCTCTTGGGAGAGTGCCAAACTCAAATACAGCGGGTGAATTTTTGTTGTCCATTGTCCATATGTCCGTCCAAAGCAACAATGTTATCGAGAAATGAAAAAATAATTGGCCCAGGAAGTTGTAACTTCACCCAAGGCAGGTCGCTATTGAAAATGGGCGCGCTATGTCAAAATCTAAGATGGCCGCCGCCGTTATCGAGATCGCGAAAACTAAGTGTCCTAGGAAGTTATAATTTGGTATGCTGATGGATCTTCATCTAATGCAGCTCGCTATTGAAAACGGGCGCGCTTCGTCAATATCGAAGATGGCTGCTGCTATCAAGATAAAGCAAAAACTATCTTTCATGGGAAGTTCTGATTTAGTATGCTGATGTATCTTCACCTAAGACAGGTCGCTATTGAAAATGGGCGCGCTATGTCAAAATCCAAGACGGCCGCCTCCGTTTTTGTGAAAAAAACATCGAGATAACGTGAATAATGTGTCATAGGAAGTTCTCATTTGGTAAGCTGATGTATCTTCACCTAAGGCAGGTCGCTACTGAAAATGTCCGCGCTGCATCAAAATCCAAGATGGCTGCCGCCGTTATTTAGAATGCGACAAATAAGTGGCCTGGGAACTTTTAATTTGGTATGGTGGTGCATCTTGACCTATGGCATGTTCTTATTGAAAATGATATCACAACATTAAATCCAAGATGGTCACCCAAGGCAGGTCATTATTGAAGATGAGTTTTCTATGCCAAAATCCTTTCCAGTTTATCTTTTCCATATGGCTGCATCCATCATCGCCGTTGTCACCATCACTCAATCAAAGCAAATTTTTTTCACCAAACCAGACTTTTACATAATACCCGTGCAGTGACTTTACATTTGTTATTCCATCAGGTGCACTTGGTAAAAGATCTGAGAACTGGAAGACATGGGGTTCATCTTAAATCTCTTATTAGATATTTCCTTGCTCCTCACTTGAACCAGAAGTTGTCATGACCTGCAAGATTGCTGATCTATATCAAAGCTCTCATTTCTGCCGTGAGAAGAGAGCCCTGAGGAGCCATGACTGAGTATTTGCAAGGGCAGCCTTCCTGGAATACTTCAGCTGAAAACCATGCAGTCAGTCTGTAATAGCAGATCCAGCTGTGTGCCATCAGAAATGGACATGGATTCATGCGATTCTTCAGAGGAAAGGATTCCTCATGTCTTCACTCCTGGCATAATTTCCTTTTATCTCCATGGTGGGAAGGACTGAGACGCTGGGAAACATGAATGCTATTTAAGAGAATTGAGATGTACCGATGGTGTCGCATCTTATCCACTCTAGAGAGATAATAGCATGCGCCTTGTGTCAAAAAAAAATGACTGATGGCTTTTTAATGAGTTGAAGAGTTCACGTGAGTTCATATGAAAAAGAAAAAAAGTTAATTTTGTATTTCCTGCCCTTCTCCTAATCCTCCCCCCTCTCCTCTTCTCTCCCTCTCCGGGGAGGCTGTGTGTGAGTGAGATTCAGCACCGTCCCAACCCCCCTTCCCCCTTGAACGTTCTAGTGCGGGGAGAGAATTTTATACATTTAAGTGTGTTTTAGCGTGTTTTATGTTTTTTGTGGGCATGAGCCTTTTAAAGCATTTATTTTCTTGTGTTATAGTTTGGTGCTTTTTAAAACCGTTATTATATGCGTGGTTGGAAGGGGGAAGTGAAAGTGATAAAAGTGTTAACTTTATTTCAAGAGTTTTGTTGGTTGTGTGGTGTAACGAAAGAAACGAAAGAGTTTAAATTCAGAGTTTCGGAGAGAAAAGAGTGTTTTTTAAAGCAGAAAAAATGAGAGCATGAAGTGTTAAAATAAAACAGATAAGATAAAGGAAATAAATAAATAAAGGAGAAAGAAAATTATTTACCAGTTTTTGGGCGCGATGTGCGTGGAAAAGTAAAGTTACCAAAAAGTTGTAATGTAGTTGACGAAAGAAGTGCGAAATAAGGATGGTTTCCATGCAGTGTTAATTTCGTACGTCTACTTCCCTGGGGCCGGTTGCATAAACTTAGTTTAAGACTGGTTTTCACTGTAGACTGGTCTTAAATTGTCGAGTTAGACTAGTCTAATTAAGACTGTCTGTTGCATAAAGCTTAAGATTGACTTAATTTGAGGCAGAAAAATTAGCCACCTCTCCCCCTGGCTTAGACTGAGATCAGAGCTTTGTAGCCATGGCAGCACATTGTTACACCTGTGAGAGGACACAAAGATACGGCAATATTTATTGTTTTTCTCAAAAAAAGGAAAAAAATATTTTACATTGGAAACAGTATTATCAACTCTGTTATTATTCATTTATTTATTTATTTTTGTAAGGGGTTCTCCTCCGTTTTTTTTAAAAAAAATTTCTCTTTCACATTTCCGTTTTAAGCTGCTTTCACAACAGATGCGAAACGAATTTTCCGCACGACAGATTACATTTGAAGTAAATGCAAAGACCCGAATATACGCATGTATTCGCGTCTTTGCATTGACTTTGAATGCAACGTGTCGTGTGAAAAATTCCTTTCGCGTCCGGTGTGACAGCGACTTTTGATTCTTGCACCAAAGTTTTTGAACATCTTTTACGGTTCTCACGACCGTTGATACTGTTCGTCTCTCCGGAATTTTCTCCCCCAACTTGATGACGTGTCAAATTTTTTGTTCGCTTGATTAAAACAATGGAATAAAATACATTTTTCGGCATTATATTCCACCAGCAAGCAAAGCTTTTCTGTTCCTTTAAGTGCGGTGATCTACCGCTGCCACCGAGTGTCACTGTTGTGTCCGCCATTTTTTTCTGCTCTGTGAAGTGTCCTATTTTACCCATGGTTCATAGCGTGACAGGCCATCTAAGTCAGTCTTAAATAAGTCACTCATAGACAGGTGATATGCAACAGGCTTATTTATGTGTCCATAGTAAGTCTGACTTAAAATTACATTTAAGTCTAAGACTGGGTCTAATTTTATGCAACCGGCCACAGGTCTGTCTCTCCCATCTATGTGTCTGACTGTAGGCATTGAAAGTGAGTGGACCCCATGGGCGGGCGGGGCTTGCGGGGAGGGGGTAAGCCACAGAATGATTGATTGCGCATTGATGCGCGATCAGCTTCTGTCAAAAAGCAGGAGACCGATAAAACTTACCCAGGCGGGGAGGGGTTGAATCCGCCAGGTGTTTGCGCGCGTTAATGAGTTGGCGGACCTTGCGGATGCCCACAGCTGTCATTTTTTTTTTTTAAAACAATGTATGTGTATGTGTACCGATGGATGGTGTCAAAAGCGCATGCGCTGATAGAAAAGTAAAGTCGAAGCCAGTCTTCAGGAGCGTATAAAACGTGGTCTTTAAGCTTATTTAACTTGTAACGACCTTTGAGCTGATTTGTCTTGGTGCACTGAGAAAACTGGTTGCTTTTAAACCGAAAAACATGTCTTCAACTTCGACGCCAGAGTCAGCGGGATCCGAGGCCCGACTGCAAGCGACACCGCAGAGTCCAAAGAAGCTTTCGCTACAAAGTCAAGAATACAGTTGACTTTTGAACCGAAAAGCATGTCTTCGGCTTCAACGCCTGAGTCTATGGAGACTGAGGTCGGCCTGCAAACTGCTCCACGAGGTTCAAAGAAGCCTTTTACAACAATGTCAAGAGCCCTTTTGCGGGTGATGCACCATGAGTGGGGTGGAGTCGCTGATGATCCGCGGTACTACCGCTGCGGCTACCACATTTACACGGATGCTCAAGGTCCAGAAATCCTTTTTTTTTTATTTGTGTGATGACGAGGACTTTGACTCAATTGGAAAGCATGGAATTCTTATCGACAGTTGTGACTGGGATAATTTCAGATGCGCTTTCGCGTATGTCGTCTCCGGCTATCAGAAGCGATTTAATTTTCCCTCTGAATCGTCTTCTTATCGAAAAAAGCGCCTGATAACTGTGTCGGCTGGAGAACTGGGCAGAATGATAACAAGGGAAAGTCTTTTCACGGTATCTGCCTCAGAAGAAGTGAAGGCAGAATATAAAGAGTTTTACTTCCGTTAAACGAGAAATCTTTGTTGGACGCGCTGGTTGATGCTCGTAAAGTTTTTGAGGACTTTGAGCACTGGCAGGCCATAGAAAAAGTGGGGATGCACCTGAGCGAGAAATTCTAGGGAGCCTCAGGGAGCGCGTTTCATTAGGTCACAGAGGAGGCCGCTGAAGAACGCATCATGCGGGAATCGGGTCCCAGTTAAAAGAAGATGAAAAAGTTTAAGCTGTTAATTTACAAGTCAAATTGAGGCTGTGACATAGGCTATATGTATCATTAATGTTTTATGATGTTAATTTGTTTACGCCGTTGAACAATTTGTAATTAATTAAAATTAGAACAAGTCCTTACAATGTGAAATGGTTCATTTATGATGATGTTCTATTTGAATTGAATAAAGTTGGCCATGTGATCTGTGTGCATTTTATGCCTTTTATGCTCCATGTGTTTTAAATAATAAAAATACTTTTTATAAACCACTTATTGTCTATGCCGTTTCATTACAAGGTTATTCAAGCATCTAGCGTTTACTTGCAGGGAACCGCACGGCCATTGATAGGCTGTAACCTCTTTAAAGGCGTGGTTAGAGGGAAACCATGTAAGATGGTCTTTAACAACCCCTTAAAACTCCGGGAAAATTTGCCTAAAATGCCTATGAAAAGCGTACCCAAAGTAAATTGAACGCTGTTCTTTAACCGTTTGGACTATATGGATGGTTATGGTCTCATTTGAAAGGAAACACTCTGAAGTTTTTCCCTCAGCTAAAAAAATACTCTAAGTGCTACTGTCATTGAGTAATCCAAGCTGAAACACACTGAAGTAGAAGGTTTTTACTCTCGCCAAAATTTTTTTTTGCAAACAGATGCCTGTAGATGAGAGCAGCTGGGACTTATTATCTGAAAAACACAATGAGACCACAGCATGAAGTCTTACTTAGTTCCAGTTCAAATTTGATAACAATCCTACAGAAAATGAGCATTTTACACATGTTTTTCTAAGGCCATGTCTAGGCGTTTCCAAAAATGGCCGTTTGGAGACCCCAAAAGGACCCTTGGATAACCATGGTCACATACCTAGGATAAAAGGGCATAACTCTTGAACGCTTCAACCTACAGTCATAATGTTGGGCTCTAATGAAAGGTGACACTTAAAGGAATCCAATCCCATATCCATATTCACTATCAACATTGCTGAAAAAAAGTTACTGATGCATAAGCTCAAATTTGTGCACATAAGAGTCAAAACGAGTGCCTTTATGTTAAAAAAAGAGCATTTTTATATGAAAGGTAAACAAACAAATGACCTTTACGCAGCAAACTCACAGTAAAATATTTACAATATATGACCAATAAAAAAAAGTAAAAGTTACTGAAGCATAAACTCAAATTTGTGCATATAAAAGTCAAAACAAGTTCTGTCATGTAAAAAAATGTTTTTTACATGAAAGGTAAACAAACAAATAACCTTTCCATAGCAAACTATTTACAATATATGATAAATAAAAGAATTAAAAGGTTACTGAGGCATAAACTCAAATTTGTGCATATAAACCCCAAGGGGAGGAGATTCTGACTTTGTGCTTTTACATATATCCAAAGCAAAGGATATATTACCTGTAACGAAGACCCTATGTGGCACATAGTAAAATGGATCCTATTTACTTACTTTGTCTCACTCTGATTTCTTACAGGGATGAAAATTTAAATTCCCACAACAACCAACGCCGGCGAAAAAATAACTTCCTTCCACCTTGAGTAACGGAGGTAATAATGCGTAATATGGTAATAATATAATCATCATAATATCAGCGTCATATTATAATATCCTTTTCCCGTAATTATTTACACAGAATTACTCCGGTGAAAACATGACAGTGAACTCCAGTGAAAACATGACGTCCTTCCACCTTCCGTGACAGATGCAATTAATACGTAATGTAATTTTATAATAATAATAATAATAATAATAATAATAAATGTAATGTTATTATATAATGAAATATAAGTTATAATATGATGAGTACTTGTCAAGAATAATGTCATCTCCCCCGAGAAACATTTCCTCTGCTACAGAGCCATCACGGTTTTGGTCGGATATTTCTTCCCCTGAGCTTTCACTTGCACGCCGAGTGCACAGCTCTGCAGCTTCTGAACTGAAAATGATTTTTTTCGCAACCTTTTGGCTATTTTTTCTTTCAAACTCCGTAAACAACCATCAAACATTCGCTGGAAATCTCTCTCTGCCTCGCTCTGTTTTGCGGAACGCACAGCACGTATTACGCACAGCTGAACCATATTCTGTCCATTCTCTTACGCGAGCGATAGGCAGCGCCAGCCTTTTTGCCACCCCAACAACCTATATTTCGGCGTTTCCAGAATTTTGTTGGTGTCATAATGCAACAATCGTCGTCTTGATTGGTTGCTGGTTGCTCGGGCTACACGCAAAAAAAGGAGGCATGAGCTTCGTTTCAACACAGGCACTCGTTGGCTATAGCAGGCTGTAGACAGGGCAGGGAAGCTCGTAACTGGTCGAGTGAGGTGTCAATCGAAAGGTTAGAGTGCAGACTCCATTTTAGCGCAAATGGCTGTGTACTGTCTAAATCTGTTCCGAAGCAACGACCACTAATGCAGCGAACTTTGCGGATAACCACCGATTCATTTCAAACGATGCAGCAGCTGTTCATGGATATTTACCGGTATAATAGTCTGTTTTGGACGAAATCTTTACTTGGTTGGATTTACTGGAACTTCGTGGATGTAACAAGACCATTTTTGAGGGGATATGTCGGACTGGAAGAGTACTAGGGGGCTTCATTGGTGAGTCACATCAGTTTTGTAACTGTTCGTTTGTTTGTTTGTGGTCTGACATGGGCGTTGATTAAAGCTGCTGGGATGATTATACTTTAAAACGGTTGGCATCATTCGAATCTTAACAATCTTAGCTTTCTGACGATATGTGGCATGAGTATCTCATTTGCATACAAGCTGTGTAAATGACGTAGTATGTTTTCAACTTCCCTGACGGGTTAAAAGGTCTGGGTTAGAAGGCTATCCTTATAAACAACCGCACAAACTTTATGCTAAGCAGCCATGTCTCAGGCAGTGTACAAAACCTATGTCCCGATCAACCGAGCGGACTCGGCGGTATCACCGAAATCAATGGAGACTGAGTACTGCGCTGATAACGATACGCCCAGAAGGAATTGAAGCTGACGACAGTGTGCCGCACGACAGACCATGCTGCCCAGGGAAATGCGCCCGGAAAAAGTATCAGCCATCAGTACTGCAGAGGCCTGCTGATGAAATTGACGGATGCCTTACAGCCCCCATGGTTAAAGTCCTGAAGATGATCATGGCTTGTCTTCTGGACACGGCAATTGAAGAGTTGTTGAAAAGTGAGTGCCAGGGGTGCGAGTATGACCACCCCAGTCAAATCAGGCACAGCTGCCTGTTTGAGCCTGATTCTTTTTATTTTCAACATAACTTTGAAAAACTGTGTGGTAAATTGAAAACGCCATAGTTGAGTGTCCTGCTGTCCAAGGCGCCCAAAGTGCTGGGGCTTAGGCCGAGCCCCATGCGTGTTGAAGGGGCTGTAGACACCATTCTTTCGGAACTCAAGGACGAGCCGCACATTAGGGGGAAGCAGCAGGAAATTAAACACCGTGACTTGGGGCATGTTAGTAACAAGATTGTCGATGAAGTCCGGAGAGATTTCTGGGAGATTTTGGGGGCGATGCAAGAAAGCTTGTGGGCTGACGATAAAGTATAAGATAACCCAATGTTTGCACATTTTTGTCTGTTTCGCTACAGTTTTTAATAAAATGATGACTTTATTAAATGAACTGTCGTGTGATGCCGCGTCATTTTTGTTCTGGTGGCGAAGATGGAGTGTTTGAAGTCTGTGTATTATACCCCGGAGAATCCTGGTTCTTTTGGTGGAAAAGAAAGATTGCAGAGGGGTTTGTTGGAAAGTAAAGGGTTGAGAATTTCCAACTCGAAACTGAGAGTGATTGTCTGGTGAAGATGCCTACATCTTGCACAAGACAGCCAGAGTCAATTTCAAGAGGAACAAGGTTTTTGTCTCAAATATTGACACACAGTGGCAGGCCGATTTAGTCGATATGTCAAGTTTATCTCAGGATAATGATGATATTAAATTTATGCTGACTTGCATAGATGTCTTATCAAAATTTGCATGGGTTGGTCTTCTTAAGAAAAAAAGCGGTAAAGAAGTGACACGGGCCTTCCAAGCCATACTTGCTCGAGACCGCAGGCCCAAAAAACTACAAACTGACAAAGGTTCAGAATTTTTCAACAAGGATTTTCAGAAGTTGATGAAACAATATCAAATAACGCATTTCGCCACAGGCAATGATAAGAAAGCGTCTGCAGTGGAGCGGTTTAACAGGACTCTTAAAACCAGGATGTGGAGATACATCAGCGCCCATAATACGTACAAGTACATTGATGTAATACAGAACCTGGTCCTATCATATAATGAAAGCTATCATAGCACAATTAAAATGAAACCTGTTGATGTAATTGAATCTAAAGCCTTTAATGTTTTTAAAACCATATATGGGCCCTTCCCAAAAAAGCTTAAAAAGCAAAAGTTAAAATTTGAGAAGGGCGATACAGTACGTGGGGCGTTTGCAAAAGGTTTTGAACAGACCTATACGGATTAATATTTCACAGTGGCTGAACAGGTTCACAGAATCCCTCCCGTATACAAGTTGGAGGATTGCGATGGTGAAGACATTGACGGTACATTTTATGAGGCTGAATTACAGAGGGTAACTGTGAGTAAAGATAAAGCATTTAAGGTTGAAAAAATCATCGCGCAGAAGAAAGTAAAGGGAAAAAAGCTGGTCTTAGTCAAATGGGTCGGGTGGCCTGAAAAATTTAACAGTTGGATACCGGCAAGTCACGTGACCGACATTTAATCTGAAAAATATTTTAAAAAGCATACACTGGGACAGACAGTAAATGACCATGGAGGAGACAGATTTCTACGTTACTCTCCCAAGTAATGCATCCTTGCAAACTTACCCGAAAACAAAATTTCAAGCTATAGGACAAAGTTTGTCAGACCTATCGAACTACGAGGCGAGTGGGAGGTTGGCTTAGCCGAAATACAGTACCCGCATACTTGGGACGTATTATCGCGCCAAGACGGCTATTGTACCACACATAATAATGTAAATCAAGACATAAAATATCATGACATTTACCCCAGGCTATTATAGGACTATAGTCAGTATAGTGAACGAAATACACAACCGTACTTTTGGCAAGGAGGGTGTTGAAATTATTAACTCAAACGTTAAAAATAGAATTCAAATTGTAGCCCCGCCAGAGGTGTCATTTTCTGCGACAGGAAAACTAGCTGAAATTCTTGGCCTCGATCCAGGTGTCGGATTGAACTATGAGAACCCAGTTGCGCCACATCCCACGGATATTCGTGCAGGTTTCTATACAATTTTCATCTACACAGACGTCATCGAACACCACAGAGTCGGAGATAGTTTTTTACCCCTCTTGCGATGTGTTGAAATATCGGGGACAAACAACGAGGTGATCACAAAGACTTATGAAAAGCCATACTACGTACCGGTGAGCAAACAGCACATTGATGGCATAACCATTGAACTGAAAACGGATCAAAACCAGAACATAAACTTTCATTACGGAAAAGTCATTAAAGCTGCACTTCAGGCCAGTAAAACATCGCTATCATGAGTAAAATATGAAGAGTTCTGTACTCTACACCGACCCGCACAGATACGTTGAATATTACACCGCACAGGCTGGCAATGGGTTGCCTGGCTTTAGAGGCGGTACAGTCATGTATGGCGGGGGCCTTGGAGGAATTTTCAGAGGCTAATTCCGGATGGCTCTACCGCTACTTAAAACCGGGTTCAATATAGCCAAACCACATCTGACTTTGGCGGCCAAGAACATAGCTAAAGACGTGATAAATAAAGTTTGTAGAGAGCCGCTTGCAAACTGACAGTCAGGAAGGGTCAGGGCTTATGGTAATGTCACGACGCTCACAAAAAAAGACCACCGGGAGGGCGTGTCTCCATAAAGTCTAGAAAAACGTCAGGTAACAATCACTTCACGCGCATTTGGGAAGAGCAAGAGAAAGGGTAAAAAACAAACTAAGAAGAAAAAGAAGCTTACGCAGAAAAGCAGGCTCATTTTTTAAGCAATGGCGTTCATACACAACATGTCCGAGGAATGCATGAAGTCAGAATTGGATCTATTTGCAGTGCCATACACTCAAACAAGTATCGAAAAGAACATTTATGTGGAAGTACCGCCGTTGTCGGCTGTTTCAGACACAGGCCCTTTAGAATTTTTCATTGCAGGGAAAGGCGAAGATTATGTTGACTTGAACAATACTTTACCTTCGATGTAAAATCACGCGAGCCGATGGCAACAATATTGATCAAACTAATAATGTCAACATCATCAATTACCCCATTGCCACTATTTTTTCACAAGTGAATGTTACGCTTGGGGATCAATTGATCACACAGGCCAGCAATACGCATCCTTATAGGGCTATTCTTGAATGCCAATTGAATTAAGGAAATGAGACTTTGTCAAACCAGTTCACATTTGGACTTTTTTTTTACAAAGATACCAGCGGGAGCATGGATGGAAACAGTTACCCAGAACAACGTAGGTCGAAACAACAGAAGCTTCTACACAGCCGCCAGCCATACGTTTGAGCTGCTCGGTCATATACACGCTGACATGTTTTTTCAAGAAAGGATGCTGATAAATGGAGTTGATATTAAAATTACAATGGTACGGGGTAAGGATGAATTTTGCTTGATTTCTCTCGATCAAGCTTACAAGCTTAAATTGGTTTCGTATCACTGTTTGTGAAAAAAGTCACAGCATCACCAGCCGTGAAACTCGGACATGCTAAGGCTCTGTTAACCTCTAATGTTAAATACCCTATAGAGTGGGTTAGTCTCAAGACCTTTTCGCTAGCCGCCGGTAGCCGTGTATGCAATCAGGAGAATTTATTCCTTGGACAGCTGCCCAAAACCGTTATTATAGGTTTGGTTGGCAATGATGCATTTACGTGTGTTTATGACAAGAACCCATTTAACTTCAAGCACTACAATGCTGAATTTGTAGCATTGTACGTCACCGGGCAACAATTTCCATCCAAGCCTTTCCCGCCTAATTTTAACAATGGTAGTGCAGTTCGGGAATACTACAGCCTGGTGCAGGCCTCTGGCCGTCATTTGAAGGACCAGCCCCGGTTGATAAACCGTCAGGAATATACAGACGGTTACACCCTCTATGCTTTCCACCTTTCCCTCGATGAAGGCTGTGGGCAGCATCTGTCATTGATTAAAAGCGGTAACATGCGGCTGGAGTACTTGAACTGTGAACTTGATCATGTACGCGGTTTTTGATATCATCGAGGTGAACCAGAGGAGAAACGTGATGTACGATTATTACCAATCATGAACACCAAAGAACTTACAGCGATTTTGAGTAACAACCCATGTACGGGAAAATTTTTTAAAGGAGTCATAGCCAGTGATGAGTTACCTGCTAGAAAATTACGTGATTTACCCGCATCGAATGTTGTGAATACACACCCCTGAAACAAACCTGGAGAACACTGGCTGGCTCTCTACGTGGACGATGACAAAACTAGGGAATTTTTTGATTCCTACAGAAACCCTCCGGACTACGTTTATTTCCCAGACAGTATCAATATTTTTTTGCAAAAGAATTATGACCGAATTGTCTACAACGATGTACAAGTTCAAGACCCCGTCAGCGCCATGTGTGGACAACACTGTTTTTTTTTACTTACACCATAGGTCCAAAGGAATACATTTTGTAGAATTATAGCTCTGTACTCTGATAATTTAAAAATGAATGATTTTATAGTTTCCAACTATGTTAATAAAATACGTTTAGATAAATGTGTAAAAAATATGTTGTCATGTGTTCAGACTGCAAATTCTTTTATAACTTTTAAATCATGTCATACTTGTAAGTGAAGAGACGCTTGAGCAAAAGTATAATTTTATGTATTTTATTGGACAAAAACAAAAAAATCAATTCAAATTAACCTTTTCTGTTACAGCTTATCATTTATTGCATTGAAGCTGTTTGCTACATTAAAAACTCAGCCATGCATTACTGTCTAATATGGGACTTGAAAAATCAGGCGAAGGAAACTCGCGGTTAGCCGCTTTAGCGCTTGTTGCCACAGTTTTCAAAGGTGGCTTGCTAGGCGTTTTTTTTATGAGTACTTATTTTGTTGCGGACTTGCTGGTTAGGTACAACCGAAAGAGGAATACTAATTATAGCTAAAGCCTCAATAAATTTCTGCCATCCAAGTGGTCTTCGATCACCAGAAACCTTTTGAGGGGCTGTAATGTTTTTTATAAGATCCAACATATGTGATCCGCTCACGGCTTTCCCTCTGAAAAAAAAATTCCCCCTTTTCATTCCATGTTGCAACATCTCCCTATGCGGCATTTTTTTTGCTTCTTGACGGAACTCTTTTGATCACATCTTGAACCAAGGCGTCAGACCCATGCATCTGATCATCTTTGGTATCGGATTCTTTTGCATCATCAGTAGGTAATGATAATGTTAAAATGTTTGATTCTTTTCACCTTGCTTAACAACGGCAATGAATCTTTGTAAAGCCATTGCATACAGTTTGGCTTTCTCATGTGGACTCACATCAGCTTTTGATAGAATTTCATGTATGGATTGATCCAATTCGTCTTCCACAGTTTTTCGTATGGGTGCAGGTGTAAATGAAAGACCTTTTAATTTATCCAGTTGATGTTGAGGTTCAAGAAATATTATTTGGGCATGATCCATTTCAGCTGTTACGTGATGCTATCAAGCTGGTCAAGAAAGGTAATGCCACACTGAGAAGCGGAAAAAGGAAGCCACCTTTCTGAATTACTGCTCTTCTAATGTTTAATCGAGCGTTTTTTGTGAGCCAGAATCTTGATTCCGGATCGCTGCCTCTTTAGTCTTTTCAGTTGAGGCCTTGTTAGAGGTATATTGCCGTGTAAAATATTGAGGGCGATTTCGCAAATAGTTTTTATTAGTTCTGGGCTGGCTGATTGAAGAATGGCGCTTCGCTGACGTGCATTGCCTTCAAATAGCGCTTTTAGAAGCAACAGATTTCGCAGAATTCGGTCTGACATCACTTTTTCTTCCTCGGTAGATAAACCACAGGCCACTCTGGATGGAACAAACCTGTTCTAGGACGATACTGTTCTAGTGTTTGAGCTTTGAGATCCACCAATATATACCCATAAGGATTCTTTGTTGTGTCTTCAAAAGACTCTAAAAAAAAAAAACCTTAAATGTCTGGGGTACATCTGTCGTGCTAAAACATTAATTTGTAATTGATCTCGAGGGTTTTTATACAAAATCATATAGTTGGCATTTAGATTTATTGAGCGGCTCTTTTTACCCTGGAAAAAAAAGGTTTTGCACCAGGTAAATAATGCTCATATTCCTGTGATGCGTATACTTGGCAAAGGCCTTTTCGATTTCAGGGCTATTACTGGCCGCTTCCATGAGATCATCAATAATAACCAAATTAGTTTTATGCAAAGGAAGCAGTGCTCCATCGGTCAATGATTCAGGCAGACCTTCAACAAAAAGTAAATTCTTTATTTTCTGGCGCAAATCATCATGCATTGGTCGCCAGCATGAATAAAACCATACAATATTCTGTGGCACACATGACAGTGCATGGGATGCATTCTCCAGCAACTTTCTGACAGAAACACTTTTGCGGCAGTTTGATGGGCCTGATATGACACAAGAAAACAGATGTTGAAAAGGATTGTCAAACCCCTCATCTCCAAACACAGTTTCAGAAGCCATTTGGTAAAGTTTTAAAATCAGGCTGCAGAACTCTTTTGTTGTAGACCACTCAAAATTTTTTAGAAACTGTGCGGTTCGTGCATTGCGCACAATTTGCTGCGTTGAAGTTGAAATTTCATGGAGCCGACTGATTCTGTCCATAACACACCAAATCGGTGAGGGATGAAAGCTTAACGACCTGATTGTTAGTACTGTGGAGGGTTACACCTTTAACTTTCATGCAAACTTTCCCAAGCATAGTCTTTTAACCGTAAGTCTTTGGGCCTCCAGACAAACATTCAACAATGTGGTCACCTGGATCCAGCTCACTCATTAGCTCGCCGAGGTAATCACCAATATCGGGTTTATAATCATCGGGGGGTTTTTGTTAGAAGATGATTGAGTCATTATCGTGATACAAGACTCTGTCAGACAATTTCTCCATGACAGGTACAATTCCACGCGAGCATAGTCCGTAATGAACGCCGCGATGAACACATTGCTATATTTGGGGGGAACTGGAAAACCCTTTGCCTGTTTCCACTGCACAAGAGCCACATGTTATGTAAGAAATGAAAAATGTGAGATGTCATACTCATCTGAAAAAATCAGTTGCAAAAAATGCTCAGAATCACTAACCAAGGTCATGTTCATTTGGTTAACTCTGGCCGAATGTCCCCCAAAGACTGTTTAAAAATAATTTTGATATTTGTCTTTTTGGCCTTGTTGACCGTAATGTTATTTGGATCCAATCGAACCCCCTCTTTCTGCCAGTACACACATTTTGATGTAAGCCTCTTTGTCAACATCACTGGATACCCAAGAGGGGTCTCCTGATGACTCTTGTCAGGGTTCCCACAGCTTAGGGCAAGTTAAATTCAAGACTTTTTAAGACTTTTTTAATGCCATTTGATATTAAATTTAAGACTAACTTCATAATAAACACAAATGGAAAAATAACACCTCATCATAGGATTCGGGATAATTTTGCCCAAATGTTTATTTGAACATGAAATATGACCTTTTGATCAAATGACAACGTTTTTTTGAAAAACATTAATACTAGGGATGGACGATATTAGATTTTTGGCCGATATCCGATATGCCAATATTTTACAACTCATTTGGCCGATATCCGATACTGATACCGATATTTTTTCCCCCACATCTAATTGCAGTGTTCATCTAGTTTCTGCAGGGGAATTAACAGACAGAATTATTCTGCAGACTCTTCATCATGTCGGCCTGCTGGCAAATGCAGACATAAGACAAAGCTGAAAATGATGAAACATCAGTAATCACTCCTTGTGCAAAATAAGAAAAATACCTCAATTTACGTTATTTAAAACATGTCATTTTTATTCACTACAATTGTTTTTAAACAAAACAAATAAGATACTTTCAGCCTGTCCTACTTAAAACAGACTTATGACAACACCCACAACCAATTTTACCTCTATTCACAAGGAACATGTATGAAGTGCATTGTACAACTGTACAGCAATGCCCGTGACCTTTGACCCCTCAGGCGGTACTGCATCAAAAACCAACATCAGTGTGTAAAGTACATCGCCAAACGGGCTCAGGAACACTTCAGAAAACCACTGTTAGTAACTACAGTTCATCGCTACATCTGCAAGTGCAAATTAAAACTATACAATGCAAAGTGAAAGCCATTTATCAACAGCACCCAGAAACGCCACCGGCTTTGCTGGGCCCGAGCTCATCTAAGATGGACTGATGGAAAGTGGAAAAGTGTTCTGTGGTCTGACGAGTCCACATTTCAAATTGTTTTTGGAAACTGTGGACGTCGTGTCCTCCGGAGCAAAGAGGGAAAGAACCATCCGAACTGTTGGAGGTGCAAAGTTCAAAAGCCAGCATCTGTGATGGTATAGGGGTATATTAGTGCCCAAGGCATGGGCAACTTATAGATATGTAAAGGCTCCATTAATGCTGAAAGGTGCATACAGGTTTTGGAGCAACATATGTTGCCATCCAAGCAACGTCTTTTTCATGGACGCCCCTGCTTATTCCAGCAAGACAATGCCAAGCCACATTCTGCACATGTTATAACAGCATGGCTCCGTAGTAAAAGAGTCTGGGTACTAGACTGGCCTGCCTGTAGTCCAGACCTGTCTCCTATTGAAAATGTGTGGTGCATTATGAAGCATAAAATACAGCAACAGAGACCCCGGACTGTTGAACAACTTAAGCTGTACATCAAGCAAGAATGGGAAAGAGTTTCACCTGAAAAACTTCAAAATTGGTCTCCTCAGTTCCAAACATTTACTGAGTGTCGTTAAAAGGAAAGGCGATGTAACACAGTGATAAAAAGGCCCCTGTGCCAACTTTTTTGCAATGTGTTGCTGCCTTTAAATTCTAAGTTAATGATTATTTTCAACAACAAAAAAGTTCCTCTGTTCAAACATTAAACATCTTGTCTTTGCAGTGTATTCAATTGAATAAAAGTTGAAAAGGATTTGCAAATCATTGTATTCTGTTTTTATCTACAATTTACACAACGTGCCAACTTCACTGGTTTTGGGTATGTATATCGGCAGATATCAGCAGAATGGCCGATGTGCGATATTTAATTTTAAAGTCGGCATCGTTCACTGATATGGCACTGCTTTTTTCAGTTCCTCCTCCACCTCTGCCAATTCTGCCATTTTTTCTTTGTTGCGCTTTCTCAGTGTGTTCACTAATTCATCACGAGTTCACATTTTTAAGACTTTTGAAAGATTTATTTAAGACATTTTAATGCCAATTAAGGCCTTGTTTTTAGATTCGTGAATTTAATGCCTTTTAAGACTTTTTAAGGATCCGTGAGAACCCTGCTTGTTTACCCTTTAAATGCCTTTTGATGTATTCGCTGAATAGAGAATCAGAGCGCTGTGAAAAATGCCAAATTTCAAAAATCTTGTCAATTTTGCTACCCATCTCCGCTGCTTTGATGAATTCAACTGTACACCATATGCCGCTGAGAGCGCGCTCTCCGTCAGAATGATCGCAGAGACCTTGGTTTTCAGATTCACCGCACTTCCTACAAAGTAGAAACATTAAGTTCCCCGACACCCGATAAGGCAACACTGGAAGGTAAAGCTGCCGTGGGGGAATTACCCTCACTTTAGCCAAGCCGAAATAGTTTTCGAGGGGGCCAAAATCCCGGAAGATGATTGTCGGGTGCCCCGTAGGGTATATCTTTGTTTTATTGACAAATGGGTATAGACTGGTAAAATCATAATATGGATTTGCTCACCTTCTTGGACTTTGTAATAAAGTTGAAGTGCGTTAGTTCTACCACCAAACAAAGCATCACGCGGGTTCATTCGTTCGGGGTAGTCCTGATTTTTAAGAAACGCACGAACATCGTCATTTTCCTTTTTAAGCTTTACCCATTCATGCTCCCACATCACAATCACCTGTAGGTTGTAAATGTTATGCAGATTTTCAACTTTTTCTTGAAATTGAGCATACAAGGTGCCAAAATCCAAATTAGTCTGCGCTTGAATTTTGCTGGGATTGTTGCAGACTGGACAGCCATGCCAGTAACAGCCGGCCAGTTTGTATGCAGTGCGTACACCTTATAACTCAGAATAACCATCCAGATAGTAAGGACCCATCTTAACCTCTACCTGATTCAGAGCATGCTGGATGAAAATATTGTCGCGGTAGCTTAAATATTCCAACCATTGAATACCCGATGTGGAAAACGATTTCTGTTGTCGGATGTAATTGTCTGGTGATGTTACGGCTATAATATCTTTGAGTAAAAATCTTGCGCGGTTTTGTTTCATGCATGCAGATGCTATGGTCACACACTGGAAAGGGTCCAGGCCTGTACTCCTAACAACCTCTGCACGGAATCTCAAACAAGCTTCTCGCAATATGACGACGACATTTTGACAGTACATAGCCATCTCTTTTTTAAAGTTAAACACCTTTCCTGCAACGCTGTCGTACCGTTGCATAAATTCTGTCCTCTCTTTTTCCATCATCGTGTCAACACCATAATAAATCGGAGGCGAGTACGGACCAATGTAATTTTAGTTTTCAATTTTATTACAAAAATGGGGAAAGTAGTCTTTCTTTGAATTTTCAAAACCTAAGGCGGCAGGCATGGCGCTCAATTTCATTGTGAGGAATGAAAGCGAATCAATATACTGTTGCTCAAAAGCAGCATCAGTAGTACATAAAAGCTTACTACCCTGTGTGATTAAATGTGGTGTCACTCCGTGTTCAATTAAATATTGCATCAACAGGTAACCGTCATACCCCTTCGAGTTGTGAGCAATGAATGTATAGCCCTTGTACTTGGGGGTCCTAAACTTTTGAAAAAGGCCTCAACGCAATTTTCACCGACAAAAGACCAGGGTTTCCCTTCAAAGTCTATACAGCAAATATAATTTGTGACGTGCTTTCCCTGATTTTGGCGGCACTCAATCATAAAACACATAACGCTGATGCGGTTCTTCGCTCTTCACCTCCTGAATGAAACAATTGTGCACGCTTTCAGGGGTCAAAATTTCATTGCAAACATGACATCGTTTCGGGGTGCATGTGTGTGGCTTTGGCTCTCGGGCGCTGACATAATACCGACTGTAGCATTTAGTGCAGAACTTCACCGCATCGCATGTGCTACGCATTACCCCCTCGGAAGCCCTTGGTTTTTTATTTTCACTGTAGCAAAACTCTGAACTGCAGATTCGCCAGCAATCCTCACAACGCATTGATGCGGACCGATGCTTATAACAATCAGGGGTGTGACAAACGTTAAGTAGCGATCACATTTATGACAACATTTTGATGTGAATGGAGTGTAACAGTATTTGCAGACATAAGCGGAACCGAAAAAGCCTTTTAAGGACTTGATACCGTAGTAATGACCATCGTCCAAGTAGAGAAAAAATGTTTTGGGGTTGTGTACGGTGGATGTTTGGAACTTTGTCTGGCATTATGGTTCGACAAATGGTCCTTTGACAACTACCTTAATACCCAGCAGGTTTTCAAATTTTTGAATGTCCGACAAAACAACCTTATCGTGCGCACTCTACAGCCCTATGCAAACGTTCTGCCTCTCGTAGGGCCTGGCAATCGGTGAACGATGGGTTCATAAGATGCGCTAAGCAGATAGAAAAACAAAGCTGATTATCTGTATTGTAACTGACACTTAAATGCTGGAGTTTTTTCCGGATAATCTCGCTTCTAAGACATGTTGACAATTTTCTGCGGTGGCCGCCTCCACTTGGATTCGAAATGATGTGCGCATGCGCAATCAACTCCAAAGTATCATCCGACAGAATGTAAAAATTACTTTGAATCAGTTGTTCCAACATGCTCAGAAACATGGAAATGTCAATGTCGTGGCCTGATGACTGAACGGAAATGCCTGATATTAGAGAATCCCCACGCAATGTTATTTTCTCTGGCTAATTCGCGCACCTTGGACAGTAACGTTTCCAAAACATTCAAAATGTGAACATAAAACTCTGTGTAATTGTCCACATCATACAATGCCCCAAAGTTAAACCGCACACAGATTTCCGTGTTGAAGCATGGTCTGCGTACCACTTGCATGTCTGAAATATTGCCCCCCCTACATTTTTAAATTATTGTTCATTAAGAAAATAAAAGCACTGACTTTTAAGGTCCGGTACGTCTCTATTGTCCGGGGCGTGTAGTTGCGCGGTGACCAAAAGAGCAGGCCTCGAAGTATTGTACAGCCGCCATTAAAACCAAAGAGACGGCGTTAGTTCACGCCCCGTTATCTCCAACATTTCGCCCTTCTTACCCATTTCAAACCACGATCTAACCAACGAGGCGTATCACAGGACAATTTACCGCCAGTAATAACCACATGTGGCTTTTTATTTTCTCTTGCAGCGAAAGTGCAAGTTAGAGCTTAAGCGACCTCTGGAAAGCGCGTGGCTGATCCTCTGTTTAAAAAGCCTAGCATGAACAAGACAAAAAAAATAGCCTATTATGAAAAATTCGACAGCGAAATATAAGAAATTGTGTTCTTGAAGGAAATTTTTTTGGTATTTTAAATATGTCTTTTTATATCAGAAACTGATACTGAGAGTTTGTGGGTTGATCTTCAGCGAAGTTTGCCGCAATTGATATATTGGTTTTGAAAAGCCAGTCGCAATATAAATAAACAAATTGGCAATATACAACTTACTAGCCTGTGAGCTTATGCTCTCGTTATTCTCCAAAATTATGCGTTTTCGAACCTGCAGAGGTGTGAGGTTGTTTCTCGCCAAGGAGTCAATCTTCGTCCTAAACTCTGGGGAAATGTGTCGTATCGTGACAGGTTACATATGTCAGTTTATGGTCGGGCATTTTATAGAAAATTTCTGCCACGCACTGACTAGGTCACTAATTCTTTAATAGGCTACAATGACCTTAAAGGGAATATTAGGGTGACAATGACTGCATTTACAAGGTCTTTTTTTATCCCGATTTTGATTGGGTTTTTTAAGTGTATCCCGTTTTTGTGTTTGTCCATGTAAACACCATATCCCGAATTCAGAAACCGGGTTATGCCCTTATCCCGGTTTCAAGAATCCCGGTTTTGCCACCTGGAGTACTGCGATAGAAGTACTCCTAAAACCCGGTCGAACAAAAACCATAAGCCCAATATATGGCGTTCTTGTTTGAATTTGTCTGGAAGTGCAGACAGCCCAAAATATTTCGAGAATGGAAAGACAGTACTGTAATGTGAATATAGGCCACTAGATGGCAGTATTCACCATTTTTTTATTCAGCCCAGACTGGAGCTAGGTTTAGACCTGTCCTGGACATGTCTGGGGAAAGTCCCAGAAAATAAAAAAAAGAGGTCTAAATGTAGGTGGGGTCTGCAAAAGAGTATATAAAGAGTAGAATTGAGAAAGTAAAGTAGTAGGAGAAATTGCAAGGAGAAGGATACATGTGACCAGACCTGTCATTTCTGTTCAAGACCTGTGAAGTTTCTTTTGTGGATTTTTGCCTGCGTTTGAGCATTTTCCTCACCCAGGACATCACCAAGCCACCCCACCAAAACAAGGGACTGTAAATATTTCTGGTTTTTTTTTAATATATTCAATCTTGGTCATAAGTTGTAGGTTGTCTTTGTTAATTAAATGTGTTTAAGTTTTTTAAACTGTGTCAGTCATCCCTTGCTGTTGCTGTTATGTTGTAAATGTAATAACAAATTGGGGCCATAACAAATTGGGGGCTCATCCGGGAGAGAACATTGTGTGAGTCATTTATTGAAAATTGTATTTTTGAATTTTCCTATATAAATATATTGACAGATCAACAGCAATGGCTGATTTCTTGGCATCACCAACCGTTGAGGGTTTGAAGGCTTTTAAAAAGACAGAACTGCTAGAAATTTGCAGACATTTAGAGCTGACAGAGGTAAAACCAGCCATGCAAAAAGCAAGACTGGCTAGAGAGATAGTTGAATATTACATTGATGAAAATGTGTTTGCACCAGGAGATCTGGAACAGTTTCCAGTGGAAAATCCAAATATAGAAATGGAACTTTAATTAAAAATGCTAGAGATTGAAAGGGAGGAAAAAGGAAAACAAAGAGAATTGAAAGCTGACAGTGACAAAAGTGGTCTAGTTTGCAGTTATTGCAAGAAATCTGGTCATGTTACAACTAACTGTTGGTTCCTAAAAGCTAAGAAAGAAAAGGATACCAAACCAAATGCGTTTGTGAAAACAAGGTTAGAAACCCCTGTAGTAGATGACCGATCTGCTAAATTGCCTGCTTCTTGTGGGGCTAAAAAGCCCGATACAGCTGACTTTGTGAGGGAGGAATTTCTTCCATTTGTGGCTCTGAATGAGCATACTACTCCTGTCCCCATATATATCCTAAGGGATACCGGAGCTTCTCAGTCACTTTTGTTGATGGACTCCTTGGAGTTACGTGACGGGACTGCTTCAGGGGATTTCATACTTGTACAAGGTATTGAAGGGAGGACTGTTTCTGTACCCCTGCGCTCTATATTCTTGAAGTCAGATTTAGTTACAGGACAGGTAAAGGTGGAACTTAGGTCAAGTATACCTATAAAGGGTGTTTCTCTGTTGCTAGGCAATGACTTGGCTGGGGGCAAAGTAGTTCCCCCTGTACATCTTACTTCACAGCCGAGCACTGAAGATGGGGATGAGGACCCATCTCTGTATCCTTCTTGCGCAGTGACTCGTGCTATGGCCTAAAGAAGAAGATGTTGTGGTGCCGTCCAGCACATTGAATAGTCAGGACTCAGGTGGTTCACCTCATGACTCTGATTTCTCCATTTGAGGACTTATAAGATACTTTTATCAGTTCTCTATTCAGCCAGCCGGATGGGTCTGGTGATTCTGATGTGTCTGGAGACTTGTCTCTGTCCAGAAAGTGGTTGATTGAGGAGCAAACTCATGATCCTGAAATTGGTGTACTAAAGAGGAGAGCCCTTCCTGAAAAAGAAATAGACGCAGTTCCAGTTGGGTATTATCTCAAGGATGGTGTGTTGATGCGGAAGTGGCGCCCTCCTGATATCCCTGCCAATGCAGATTGGGCAGTGGTCAGGCAAATTGTTGTTCCGAAGGTCTATAGGAATGAGATCTTAACAATGGCTCATAGTTTACCTTTAGGAGGTCATCTTGGTGTTAACAAGACTGTTGATAAGATCATGAAACACTTCTTTTGACCTGGGCTTCGGAAAGACGTTTCCAACTTTTGCAAAACCTGTCACACTTGTCAGGTAGTTGGAAAGCACCAGTTAGACCCACCTGTAGCTCCATTGCAGCCTATCCCAGCATTTGGGGAGCCATTCTCTAGGGTCATTGTTGATTGCGTTGGTCCATTACCCAAGACTAGATCTGGAAATCAGTACTTGTTGACAATCATGTGTGCATCTACCAGATTCCCCGAAGCCATACCTCTACGTAACATCAAGGCAACTGCAATCTCGAAGGCTTTGATAAAGTTCTTCACGTTGTTTGGCCTTCCCAGGGAAATTCAGTCAGACCAGGGTAGCAATTTCACTTCAGGATTGTTTCAGCAGGTTGTGTATGAACTAGGTGCAAAGCAGATTCTTTCTAGTGCCTATCATCCAGAAAGTCAGGGTGCCTTAGAGCGGTTTAATTCCACTCTCAAGACAATGATGAGGACTTATTGTTATGACCACGAGAAAGACTGGGATGAAGGTGTTCATTTGCTGTTGTTTGCAGCTAGAGAAGCAGTGCTGGAGTCTACTGGATTCAGTCCATTTGAGCTAGTGTTTGGTCATGAAGTGAGAGGACCTTTGCTATTATTGAGTGAACAATGGCAAGAGGAAGAGCCGTACATCAGTCTGTTAGACTATGTTAGCAAGTTCAAGGAAAGATTGCGTGCAGCTTGTGACCTAGCCAAAGAGAACTTGAAATCAAGTCAAGGAGAAATGAAAACTTGGTATGATCATAAGGCTAGAAGCCATGAGTTTAAACCAGGAGACAAGGTCCTTGTGTTGTTTCCCTTGCAGTCCAATCCTTTGCAGGCTAGATTTCATGGTCCTTATGAAATTCTGACAAAACTCAATGATCTCAATTACATTGTGAAGACTCCAGATAGGAGAAAACCAAAACAATTGTGTCACATTAACATGCTGAAGCCTTATCATGACAGAAATGCTAGGGTTGCAGCTGTCACTTCAGATTCTCCTATGGTCAAAACATGTGAAGATGAGGGGGAGTTTCAAGATGATGAACCTAGAATTAAAGCTGAAGTTCTTTCATGTAAATTGTCAAATTCTGAAGTGTTGCAAAATCTTGATGTAAAACTCCAGCACTTAGAACCCTCACAGAGAGATCAGTTTGAAAGGTTGATCAAGAAATATGAGGATCTGTTTCCTGATGTTCGAAAAAGAGTTTCTATAGCCTCTCATGATGTAGATGTTTGTGATGCCAAACCAATTAAACAGCATCCGTACCGGATGAATCCTGAAAAGAGAGAGATAGCTGAGAAAGAGGTTGAGTACATGTTAGAACATGATATTATCAGACCCTCCAACTCAGATTGGAGTTCACCCTGTGTGCTAGTTCCAAAACCTGATGGAAGTACTAGATTCTGTACAGATTATCGTAAAGTCAATGCTGTAACTAGAACTGATGTGTTTCCAATACCTAGGATTGATGATTGTATCGATAGAGTAGGGCAAGCAAAGTTTCTGACCAAGATTGATTTATTGAAGGGTTATTGGTGTGTGCCTTTAACTGAGAGGGCCAAGAGCATCTCTGCTTTTGCCACACCATCCCGTTCTCCCTCGCGGTCGATGCTAGCGACCAAGCTTGTGGATCTGTGCTCCTACAGAGAAGTGACTCTGATGACATTGAGCATCCCGTGGCATACTTCTCCAGGAAGTTCAATCGCCACCAAACGAACTATTCCACAATAGAGAAGGAACTGTGGGCTCTGGTCCTTTCTTTACAACACTTTGAGGTTTATGTTTGTACAGGGGAAAAGCCAATGATTGTGTACACTGACCACAATCCGTTAATGTTTTTGAGTAAGATGAAAAACAAGAATCGGAGATTGTTGAATTGGAGTTTGATTTTACAGGAGTTTGACTTGGAAATTAAGCATGTAAAGGGTGCTGACAATGTGATTGCTGATTGCTTATTCCGTGTTTGAAAATGTGTGTGTGTGTATATATATATATAAAACGTGTTTATTTGAATATTGTATGATATTTATATATAGTCAAATGTTCAAACCATTTTGTATTGAAAAGAAAAAATTTGCCTTTATGAGTCAAAATTTTTCCCTTTTGGAATGGAGGTGTAATGTGAATATAGGCCACTAGATGACAGTATTTACCTTTCTTTTATTAAGCTCAGACTGGAGCTAGGTTTAGACATGTCCTGGACATGTCTGGGGCAAGTCCCCGAAAATAATAAGAAAAAGGTCTAAATGTGGGTGGGGTCTGCAAAAGAGTATATAAGGAAAAGAATTGAGACAGTAAAGTGGTAGGAGAAATTGCAAGGAGAAGGATACATGTGACCAGACCTGTCATTTCTGTTCAAGACCTGTGAAGTTTCTTTTGTGGATTTTTGCCTGTGTTAGAGCAGTTTTTTTTTCCTTACTTTCCTTACCCAGGACATCACCAAGCCACCCCAACAAAAAGGGACTGTAAATATTTCTGTTTTTCTTGTAAATCAATCTTGGTTAGTATTAGTCTTTGTCTGTTAATTAAATGTGTTCCAAGTTTTTAAAACTGTTGCTGTTGCTGTAGCTGTTGTGTTGTAAATTGTAATAACAAATTGGGGTCATAACAGAACGAACAGTGATGAACCGTCCGTCCACGTCGGACCATGGTGGGACATCCTGATTTTGTCTTATCGAAACACCTGACAGACATCGAAGGTCCGACTTTTCACTCGACAGATGGTCTGACTCAGTCGGACAAGTAAAGTTTATTGACACAGCCCACGGGAGTTTGGCACTTGAGTTTCTCATGAAGTATTAAATGTCCCGGTCAAAAGGAACTTTGTTCTTGTTCTCGCAGCCCCGAGAACAAGAACAAATTTCTCTGTTCTTTTGGAGTATGAATCAGCCTTTAGAGAAAAGATATTGAGCAGATCTTTTTTTAAATTCCGTTTCCTTATTGATAGATATAGAATAAGCTTACTAAACATCCTGTGTAAGGCTTCACAAATAGTTTATTTTGCTTTTTTTAGTGCATTCAAGAGTCGTTATGGTCGAACTAAACTCATATTGTACGCAATTATTTTAAAGTTGCAAGCTTAATTGAACATCTGAATGGTTATGAGAAGTCATTATATCAAATACAGACGATGTAAAACGTTTTGAAAAATTGGTTAAAAATTGCCAATTAGCATTTTAAAACGAAACAGTATATAAATCTAAAAACATTCAAGTTCTTTCCCTAAATGAATTTTACTGAGACGGGTGCGAGTAATCTTCGATATAGTCTACAGTGGGTAGACCAGTTCCGCAATTGGCAGAAATCAAACGACTTCGCTGTCAGCCTTGAGTTTGACACCGCTAGAATGGTAAATTATTGTGGATTTAACTCTTAACTGTCGTTTCGAGATATTCAGCGTCATACAGAAATAGGCTATATGCCCGATAACTGTTGCTTGCCGTTGCAGCAGTAGGCTACCAAATCAACGCCTGTGATAAGGCGCACTGTGCAGTGTATGGCCGTTAAACACTTGTAATCCCGGAGATTTATCACGTTATTCGTGTCATTATAATCGGAAATTATCGTATAATTGACCTTATAAATCCCAACTTCGTACTATTGATAGGCCTACTTTTTCATCAACACCCATTGGAGTGACTGCTTGTCATTTGACTAGTTCCGCAAACGCCATTTTGTAGGTTTTCAAACAGTTTTTTTTTTCCTGAAATAATTTTATGAAAGTTTATTGTAGTCAGTGTGAAATAAAACATTTTCCCTCCCACCATAACTGTTTTTCTGTGGCTCAAAGGGCTGGTCATGACTCATGTCCTGTGTTATTCTGAACTTGTTGTCTCATCCTGATAATTTTAACGTATACTAGGCATTTACTAGGCCTACTTGAATTGGAAAGAGTAGAAAGAATCATCCGTAGTTGCTGATAGCAGTTAAATATCGATGGATGCACAAATCATCGTTAGCCATAGATATCCCCTATAGAGTAATGCTGGCTAAAATTGGTGGAAAATACATGTGTCGGTTTCGTTGTGGCCAGGGGTACGCAATAATGCCAATAAAGAATATAATAAGTTCGGCCTGACAAAGGGCGCTGTTTGCGAAACTGGAAATTATTTGCGGAGCCAGGAAGGAGGTGCCACTGAAAAATGACTGTGCAAGGCTTTATTCCTAAGGACTGAAGAAAATTAACTGTTCCACAAAAAGCGTGAGTAATTTCCGCAAATTCGTGAACAGATAACTTCCCGCCAGCGAATTCTGTATTGATACCAGACGCTTCAAACAAATTCCATTTGCAGAACCGGTCAACGTGCTGTAGGAATGGATAGGCTATACTAAATTTCAGGTTTGCAACAGGAAAAATCATATATTTCGGCACTTGAGTGTAAAATAGGCCTAACAGTACATAAAAGCATGTATTCTCTCCAGACATAAACAGGGCTTAAAGCCCCGTGCGCGGTTGGCGGCGGGAGATCTTCTTTCGTCTTCAATAAAAATCCCAGGACTGAAAATTTCAGACGTGGGATAAGACATTCTGAAAGGGGCTCTAAGCTTGCAACAGTCTAGCCCTGGCCCCTGAGAAATATAATATATAAATATAAGAGAAATATAAACAACATTGTGCGCCCAGCAAACACCAATTAATTGGGTGATATGCTACTTCACATTTCTCAAATGCCTTAATTGTGAATGTGTACAATTCGTGCTTCATTTTAACATAAACACCTTCTGAAGTTGTAGTCTGTCTATTGCTAGTCTAGTCTATTTCAAATATTAAAATTACTGTAGGACTTTAAAGCAAAAGTGCGTAGCAGCAGACCTGCCAACCTTGGCAATTTTTTTTGAGTACACATGCGCAGGCGCGAAGCACCCGCAGAGCCCACGGCACAAATTTTGTGGTTTTCCCGCATGAAATGCTCACAGACCGCGTGTATTTAGGGGGGTCCCCAGTCCCCACACGCCTTTTTGGGTGGGAGCAAATTGTATGTTGACTTACACTAAATGGAGGCAAGCTGTTACAACCTTTTAAATAAAAATGCCAGTCCAGAGAAAAAGTAGTATTACCAGGCTGTAATGTTGCATTGGCAATAATGACAAATCTTTAACATACTAACTGCACCTGCTCAGACTTCGTTAACACTAGTCTAGCAAAACAGTCGAATCATGTTATTCTTTTTACACACTGCTGAGCAGTGCATACCATGTGCACTGTATCTCCACTGATATCAAGCAATGCAGGGTTCTCCTTCCTGACCATTGTCTCCACTCCAGCCTTCTTTCCTCTCATGACAGCACAGTTGTCCAGCAGAATGCTGACAGCTTGGTTCCAGTTTAGGCGATAGGATTTTATGACATCTGTCAGCTCGATTGTGAGGGTTGTTGTATCAGCAATATTGGCTTTTCTTGAGGCCAAGTGATGAGTAACAACTTTGCCCAAATCCTCATCATAATAGCGCACCAAAACGTTCAGCACACGGTCCATGTTTGTATTGGTGGCCTCATCAACATTTAGGGAAAAATAAATGTTGTTCAGCTTGTCAGATAACTGCTTTTTTTATCTGAGTGGAGATTCCGTGAGTGCACACATATGACACCTGTGTGTTTGAAACTTAATCTAGACAGTGCATTTTTGTCCTGTGCAACAGTTTTAATCAGTTCAGCAAGTGGCTGTGCTACCGTGAACGAAAGATCGTGCTCTGCAATAATTGTGCAGATACGCACTTTATGATTGCACACACGATCTGTCATTGATTGGCGAGCATCCTCACTCATTGTTGACGCACCTGGTAGCACTGTACAGTGCTGGAGAGCTCTGACAGCAGCCCTGTGACCTGGTTCATTGTTGTGCTTGAAAAGCTTTTTTTGCCATTTGAACCGTACAATAGCTTTCTGTTGCAAACACAACAGAAACAAGCTCCTGGTTCCTTCAATTTTTGACACCAGGACCTGAATGGCTTACCTGTGTCACCTATCTCATCCAACCAAGCCCACCTCCATTTATTTTTGACAGTGCTGTCAATATTAGTCACGTCTGATCCTTCCTTCACAACTAACCGCTCCATGATTTTTCGCAGACTGAACCGGTACCACAGCAGTGACAACACACGTGGGTAATATTTTGAGTCAAACAATGCAACTCGGTGAATACACCAACCAATCATGATACAGTAGTTGCAGACGCGGTTGATCTAAAACATTACCCAGAATAGTAGATCTGCACACGTAACAATGCTTTTTTGATGCAAGATAACGTAAGAATACATAACAACAACGAATCAATGACCGATCGTGTGTGCAATCATAAAGTGCGTATCTGCACATTTATTGCAGAGCACGTCCTTTCGTTCACAGTTGCACAGTCATTGATTGATGACTTTATTAGAAGTTTGCTGTTTCATACAGTTTCATAACGGTACAGTTCACGAGTACATGGTCTACTAAAATTAAAACACACAGGCGTCATATGAGTACATCCATGGAATTTCCACTCAGATAAAAAAACAGTTATCAGACAAGTTGAACATGATTTATTTTTCTCTAAATGCTGACGAGGCCACCAATACAAACATGGACCGTGTGCTGAACGTTTTGGTGCGCTTCTATGATGAGAATTTGGCAGTGGCGTACCGTCAGATGTCAGGAAGGCCTTCAGTAACATTACCTTTCCCGGATAATTGCTCTTAAACTGTTTGCGATCAGGTTTGCCTGATTAACAATCAAACAGTTAACAGAACAGCCACCACCAATGCGTGACAAGTAATGATTAAGAAATGTTAATGACAAAGCGATTGGCTTTGTTGATATAGTTGATGTGATTCCGCAAGGATGACAATCTGAAAAAATCCGAAACTTTCGCGGACTCGGCAGCAATTATTTTCGTTATCACTCAGCTGTGCATGGTACCTAACAACGCTCTTTAGCTGTCACTACATTCAGACTATAGAACGGATTCTCATGGCTTATTGCTCAATGAACCTCGCGAACTAATTTACGCAAATCCAGAAATTATAAGGACGTAGGCTATTGATATTTTCCGTAGCCATTGGTGTGTGGAAGTAAACGAATAATTTCGTAACGCAATGTATAACGAGGCTTTCAAAATAAATTAGATTCTCGTCTTCCAATCAGTCTGAGCAACTGTTTCTAATCGGGGAGGTAAACTGCGAGAGGTGTCTGTCATTAAGAAGTGAAAGGTGAGGTTATTGCTGGCCCTGTGTTTCTGCCAACGGACCGTCACTGGGATTTGGCCACTGCTACCTTCCCAGTAAATATACGCCAACGTTATATATTTAGATCATACCTGATGTTCACATGGTGTAATCCACTTTCGATGTTTAAGAAAAAATCCACTGACTGCCATTATTCCTTGTGATTTCATCTTTTGAACACTGTCATCCATACTGAGCGAATTTCATAACTTCACCGTTAAAATCCGCAGCACAATGAATCATGAAGTCACATTGCTGATCTGCCATTTAAGTTACTCCAACACGACACAACAAACGCTAGCTGGTTGACGATAAGATAATGCTTGGTGTCAAGTTACATCAGAGCTCAGCAGCCAGCGGCAGCCTATTGAGTGCACTCGGAGCTGCGTATCTTCATAGATGTTTAAATTTACATTATTTCCTTGGGGAGGGATGCATCGCAGTTTGGAAATCACCTCACGAGCAAATGCAGCATTTTAACATTTTTTTCATTGACATCGCGGCCATGGCTAGACCCCCCGCCCCCCCTCCCAATATAACTTTTTTTTTTTTTTTTTTTGCAAATCTGCATCGATCTCATAAATAGCCCCTAGGGAATCTGCAGGACGGAAATCCGTCCCCAGGACGGAGAACTTTAAGCCCTGCATAAAATATTGCAGAAATGATACCTGACAAATAAAATCCTCGCCAAAAATAGCATGATATTTAATAATCCAATTGCATATTATTCCGTACTAAAGTTTTAAAAAGTAGCACAGGTTGAGCAAACTGTATCGTCGAATATAGAAAGGTTTGCAGAAATGATTACCGGCAACATCACCCCCGCTAAAGCAAATTTATAATTTCTGTAGGCTTACGTTAATTTTGCAATTATATATGGAATTAAATCACCAACAAGCTGTGCCATTATCTAGTCCGTACATCTACTGTCAAAATGACCTTCCCAACAGCCCTCGTGGCTCAGTTATAATCGCCCAGCTACCCCGTGCGCGGTTGGCGGCGGGAGATCTTCTTTCGTCTTCATGCGCGTCAACACGCCGGTCCTACTGCATGGGTGACGAAGAGATTACCCAGTCCTACTGAGAGTTTAACGCTCCCGTACTGGCGGATTAACGACTTTTTCTTTGGTTTTAACGGCGGCTGTACTGTACGCTCTGGTAATCTTCCAAAACCTAAAAAAAAAAAAGTCAAAAGTTACAAAATAAAAAGCTCCTGATCACATCAGCATATGAGGTACTTTCTTTGGGTTCGAAGGTAATTTTCTACAGCTTCAAGATCACTACGGTCGACCGGCGCAGCCAAAATTTCATCAATATCTGCAAGACAAAACAGAAGATTATTCTGTTGCACTATTATGAAGTTAAATGTAAAATAAAAGTAACAATATTTTACGAACCTTCCAAGTCGAGCGAAGCAGGATATTCTTCGATGGCGTGATAATAAAAGACAGCTGTGAGCATCTCCGCACAATCAAAACCTATAGGCCACCAACCAACACATTCCCATACCCCCTTTCAGAATAATATATTATTTTATGTTTACTCATTCACCTTGTGAGTTCTCAGACCTTTCATTATACTATTATTTCTTGACAGACGATTTCATCCATGAATCGCTACCCAAACGCCGTTTCAGCAGTCCCATGGTGTCCCACACACCAACACCCCCGCCGGATTCAACCCCGCCCCACCTGAGTTAGTTTTATCGTTCTCCTGCTTTTTTACAGAGGTCGTTCGCACATCAATCATCCCGAATTCAGCTGTTGTTTAAAAAATTATGACAGGTGTGCGCATCCGCAGTTCCGCCAACTCAGCAACGCGCGCAAACACATCGCCGGATTCAACCCCGCTCCACCTGTGTTAGTTTTATCGGTTTCCTGCTTTATACAGAAGTCGTTCGTGCATCAATCCTCCCAAATTCAGCTGTTGTTTAAAAAATGACAGCTGAGCGCATCTCCGTACTTTCAAAAACCTATAGGCCACCAACCAACGCATTCCCATGCCCCTTTTCAGAATAATATATAATTTTATGTTTACTTTTTCACCTTGTGAGTTCCCAGACCTTCAAAAACTTTGGAATGTGAATACTTAGTTGCCTAGGCCACCTTTAAACTTTTTTTTAATTAAGATTGCGAATACTGTGGTTGTAATTTCAAAAATAATTATTCAGTCATGTTTATATGCGACCTTTCATAGTTCTGAACAATTTCGCCCCACCCCCTTCATTCAATAACTTGACATTGTGACGTGCTTAATGTATGATTTTCTGGCACCTTTTAAAAATCAATATGAAGGCCCAGGAAAATCCCCAATACATAGCAATGATCGCCAGGAACAATCTCACAGCACGTCGGCACCCATATCGTTCAGACCACCGCCCTGGGTAAGTTTCATTATAGTATTATTTCTTGACAGACGATTTCATCCATGAATCGCTACCCCAACGCAGGTTCAGCAGTCCCATGGTGTCCCACACACCAACACCCTCGCTGGATTCAACCCCGCCCCACTTGTGTAAGTTTATTGTTTTTCTGCTTTTTAACGAAAGTCGTTCGCGCATGAAACTTCCTGAATTCAGCTGTTGTATAAAAAATAATGACAGGTGTTTGTGGGCATCCGCAAGTTCTGCCAACTCAGCAACGCGCGCAAACACCTGTCGGATTCAACCTCTCCCTGCCTGGGTAAGTTTTATCGGTCTCCTGCTTTTTGACAGAAGCTGATCGCGCATCAATCATTCCGTGGCTTACCCCCGCCCCGCCCGCCCATGGGGTCCGCTCACTTTCAATGCCTACAGTCAGACACACAGATGGGAGAGACAGACCAGGGAAGAAGACGTACGGAATTAACACTCTGCATGGAAACCATCCTTATTTCGCACTTCTTTCGTCAACTACATTACAACTTTTTGGTAACTTTACTTTTCCACGCACATCGCGCCGATAAACTGGTAAATAATTTTCTTTCTCCTTTATTTATTTATTTCCTTTCTTACCCGTTTTATTTTAACACTTCATGCTCTCATTTTTTCTGCTTTAAAAAACACTCTTTTCTCTCCGAAACTCTGAATTCTCTCCCCGCACCAGAACGTTTAAGGGGGAAGGGGGGGTTGGGACGGTGCTGAATCTCACTCACACACAGCCTCCCCGGAGAGGGAGAGAAGAGAAGAGCGGGAAATACAAAAATGAACTTTTTTCTTTTTTTATTTTTCATATGAACTCACGTGAACTCTTCAACTCATTAAAAAGCCATCAATCTTTTTTTTTTGACACAAGGCGCATGCTATTATCTCTCTCACTCTGGACCCCTTTCATTAAGTCAGTCAAGTTGTCCTTGTTAGGCAGTGGTCCGGGAACATTTATGTGTGAATTTATAGTTTTGCAAATATGCAGATTTGGGATAGGTAGTTCTGTATGCACTGTAGTGTTGACTGCACAGAATTTGTACCTGAGGCTTTAGAATCAGGCACTACAAGTGCATCAGCTGGCTCTGAAGCAATGCCCTAATAGAGTACACTTTTTCTAATAAAATTGGTTTAATTAAAGTTTTTCATTTTCATTCATCTTTGCCTAGTAATGACTTGAGTTACTCCCTTTTTACATGAGCATGGGACCTGTGCCAAATCTGCAGTACACTCATGTAAGCAGCAGCAGGGACATATTTGGAACCAAGGGTGCTGTTATGGGCAATGAAGTAGAATTTGGTTCACATCTTTGTGAAATTGAGTACAATTGAGTTAAATTTCATAAATCAGGTGGCCAGACTTCAATACCTGGCAGTTTGGAACCAAAAGAAGATAATGTCCCAATGAATTTGCTTCAGTATGTCTCTGACTTCCGCAATCGTCTCTCTAAGGTTGTGTTTATGGTAAGTTTAATCTCAGAGGCTCAGGGCAAAATGAGAGCCAGATATGACCTTCATTCCCAAGAATGACAATGTGACCAAGTCCTTGCACTTTTGCCAGTTCCTGGAAACCCTCAAAGAGCCTGATATTTCGGTCCTTACACTGTCCTCAAAAAGGTCAGTGATCTAAATTACACCATTTTAGCATTTGAAAGGAGGAAACAAAAACAAATGTGTCTCAACATGCAGAAAGAATACATTGACAGACACTCAGCAAAAGCCAGTCAACGTGGAAAATTCCGAAGAAGATTGTGACTGCCCCTTGGAAAATGAACCTGGTCCAGCCAACTTAAATTCCGACATTCCTCAAAATATTGACAGAAAGTTCTCCCACCTGGACCCTTTTCAACAAAAGCAGCGAAAGCAACTCATATTTGAAGTCACATATTCCCTGCTGTTCCATCAAGGACTGATGTGATTTGCCATGATGTCATCCTACGGGATGGTGCCGGGGCTGTGGAACAGCATCCCTGCGGAGTGGATCTGGAGAAGCAGAAATGCCTTGAACGGGAGGTCGGATGCCTGCTTGAAGATGACTTTGTTGAACCAAGTAAAAGTGACTTTTGTGAAGCTGAAGTTGTTTGTTTAGGTCATATTGTAGGACAGGGTCAAGTCAAACCAATTGATGCAAAAGTAAAAGTAATCTCTGAATTTCTTGAGCCTACAACTAAAAGACAACTAATGAGATTTCTAGGGATGGCTGGCTACTACAGAAAATTCTGTAAAAATTTCTCCATTTCTGAACCTTTGACAAATTTACTGAAGAAAAATGCAATATTCATTTGACCAACTGAAAGCTATCCTCAAAAATGCACCAGTTCTCTTATCTCCTAATTTCAAAAAGGAGTTCAAGTCGGCTGTTTATGCCAGTGATATTGGTGCAGGTGCAGTTATACTGCACGAGGACACTGATGGAAAAAATCATCCTGTCTGTTACTTTTCCAAAAAGTTTGAGTAACAACTGAAAAAGAATGTTTGGCACTTGCTTTGGCTTTGCAACATTTTGAAGTCTATTTGACTACTCCAGGGTCTTCAGTGATCGCAATCCCCACACAATCTTGCATAAGATCAAAAACAAGAATCAAAGATTACTAGGATGGAGTTTACTTTTGCAAGAGTATAATTTGGATATTTTTCACATCAGAGAAAAAGAAGGTTATTCCAGATGTAATTTCTCGCATGTAACTTTACTTTTCGATTTCATTGTGAAAATTGCACTGGTTATGTATATGATTTTTATAATGATCAATGATACTTTGCGTGAAGTTTCAAGATTATGCTGATTATAAAATTTTAACAAAAGAGAGCTCTCTGCAAACATTTCTTTTTAAAGCAGGGAGGTGTTGAGTACTTTATGTAAATGGAGATTTGTTACATAATATTTGTGCTGCCTTACTGGTCAGCTATTTGTTTTTGTTCATCATTTACCACCCTCTGGTGGTATGTCTGTAGCAAAACATGATCTGATGCAATACCACTTGTTTGTGATGAAATAGACCGGTACTTTCTATTAGTTTCTGGCGGCTTCTTGCCTGGAGGGGGGCTGATCACCCAGGACTCCTGTAGATCTCCAGAATGTTCCTAGTCTATAACTGCTGAAAATCACAGCATTTAAATAGAGTTTTAAAGAGTGGAAAATCTATTTTCACCACTATGTCATTGGACAAGGAAATTTTGCAAAATAGTATTTCTCAGTTACATAAAAGCTTTATATATTCTATGTTAAATCATCACAGATATTTATCATGATATTATATGATGAATTTGTGACGTAGTGTTCGGGAACCACACGCAAGAGATACAAATCCAAAAAACACAAGAATTGCCAAGCCACAATACGAAATCCAAAAACAGTGTCAACTAGACAGGCAGGGATCATTACCAGGAAGACAGATGAGCAAAGGTATATAAACGGTAGGCAAAAAGTCGTAGTCGTTTAACAAAGTCAAGATTTTGCAGTTAATTCAAAGTGGCTTCAACCATTTTTAAAACAAAATTTTTCCCTCAAAGACCCAAAATGGCTCTCTAGCGCCACCTAAATACGCCAAAATGAGACTTTTGCTTTCACCACGGCCTATTGCAATGTCATAAAATTCTGAACAAAAATCTCACAACATTGCTGTACCATGCCCTGTACTGTGACTTGATTTCGTGAAAATCCATGATAAACTTTTTGAGATGATAAATTTTATCTACATAATAAGCTGTACAGTAATACAAACTTTCTTGCTGTAGACGAACCATTCAACCTAACAAAATGTCCTTTGGTATAACTCATAATCTCAAATTGAACTAAGTATTTGCCCAGGGTGGTATCATTTCAATTCATATTTTTTGAGATATTAATATGTTATGAATATTCATACTTTGAAAAATATAGAGTGACGCAATTCTGAATTCACCATAGGTTGCAGTGTATGAAAGTTATGTCTGTTTTGAGTGATCAACCTCCCAAAATTTCTGCTCTCGAGGATTTACGTTTAAGAACCATTTATTTCATACTTGCATACTTCACGACGGAGGAGCAGACAATAATCTGAAATAAACACAAGGAATATAAAACAATCATCCAGGCAGAAAGCCACATAGTTGCAGCTGCCAAAAGACGCAAGGAATGCTGGCAAAAAACATTGCTGAGTCAATGCGTAAATTACTGCCATAATATTACTTCCCCACCATGATGGCACTTAGTATATCTGACATTTGTTACATTTGTGTGTTCCATAAATTTTTGCGTTCATGATCTTTTTCATTATGGCATGTCACACTGGCCTCATTGTTTCAGATGCGACCCCAGAGGGAAAAAAAGAACATGGGAGCAAAAAATAAGTAAGTAGTCATTATGCTCAGTATATCTTTTGTGCAGCATACGCATATGTACATATACATGGCTTTACTTCTCTGTTGTAGAATGATCACAATGCAATTGTGGAATTAGTCATGAAAGGCTCCAGCAGCTGACAGATATTCTGTAGTCCTTCTGCTGAAAACCTGTACCTCTCGTAAAGACATTACTCAGGCAAATCAAAAGGATTACAGCGAGCACGAAACACTCTTCCGCGCCTGAGCGCTCTTTGCACAAGTTGTGCTCCTACACCCTCTGGGTTCTCATCAAATGGGCAGGCCATTTTCCAAGAGAATGATCGGTCGGTAGATGGGGCTTTTACACCTGAGCTGTTATCCTGACCTTATCGTGCTCCGCAGCGGGTTAGGTGTGCAGCCACGAAAACGTACCCTGATAAAAAGGAAACCATCTTCGTGATATGGATAACCCAGGGTTAATACAGAAGTTACACCGCTAAGCCGAAATCTAGCTTCATGAGACAACCCCCAGGTCACATGGGTCATACCTCCAATTTACAAAAGAATAAAATGTTTTTCAGTTGATAACCAAGCACAACGACAGGCTTTTTGCCTAAAGGCGATTCAGGTCTGATTTCTTCATGACCGTGTGAAAAGCTGAAGTGACATGAAATCTGATTCTTTTAAATCCGACCTGGGTCGCTTTCAGAGGTAATACTATATCGGATACAAGTCTGATATTTTGCAATGCGCCTTCCGTCTGAACAGTCATGTTGCATTTAATGCGACTTTTATTTCACTGTTCGAAATCTACTATCTCAGCCAATCGAATTGGGAAAACTCAATCGATCATAGATTTCGAACACAGTGATGTAAAGGGATGCATTTTAATCCTAGAACACTATCGCTGGGTGATTTTCACCCGAGCAAACGTGTTTACGTGATTTTCATTATGTTGCGTTTGTTTGATTGTTATGGGTCCCTGGGTAGCTTCAGCATTGTCTTTGACATCTTTGAAGGCACGGGTTTTTTGTTTACCTCAGGGCACTTTTTTTCATTTTGTTAGACATGGCACAGTTGAAAATAAAAGAACAATACTCTAATTTGTCATGTATTGTCATATTTTGATGACAAGGGGCTCTAATTTCGTAGACCAGGCGCAGGCGCGGCGCAGGGGTGTGTCCAACGGGGTGTGTCCAGGCGTATGTGGCAATTTCGTGCCCGGCGTAGCCTGGCGCAAGTACTCCTCTGTCCCGCCTCTGCCCCTCCTTCCAGCGCAAGTTGGCAAAGAAGGCGTGTTTGGGTATAACACAGCCGAGTCAAATCTTCACCAGTCAAATGAGCTCCTCACCTCACCTTTAATGTGTTAGAATATAGCCTAGAAGGCGACCCAGCCGAGTCAAATATTGCTCACTGGCAAGAGAAACGATGGGTAGCGTGTTCCTATTATTAGAAACTGTAGCTGCTTAAAATTTTGGGATTAACATGCATATACAACAAAGCAAGATACGTTACACATTTATTTCCAACATGTGATCTTAACTCAGTACGAGATCATAGCAATCAGGCTGCATTCCTTTCCCCCACTAAAGACGATAAAACATAAGTGACAATAATAGTAGCCTAGTAGAGAGATAATATGATACGGTTTCTGTCAAAATTTAATTGATTTTGATTGATGGCTTTTTGATGAGTTGATGATGTTATAATAGTTAATTATTTATCACCCCTGACTGTGTGGGGTAATTCAGCACCGCCACCCTCCCGCCTTTTTGGGATAACATTTTAAACATCTTTTAAAACATTTATTTAATTGCATAATTATTTAGTGTTTTTAAACGTGTATTATTTAAGTGGTGGGGGAAATGGATGTGATAAGTGGTAAAACTTTATTTCAAGTGTTTGTTGGTTGTGGGAAAACGGAAGAGGGTTAAAATTTGTAGTGTTTTAAAGTTGCGGGTAATATGTTAGTAAAATAGTGTTTTAAAGCAAAATAAAAATAAAAATAAATAAAAAATAAATAAGTTAGTTGTCGAAAGTTCGATGCGAAATAAGGCTGATTTCCAGAGTCCTCTCACCCCCGTTGGTCACCTCGCACTCTGGCAGCGTGTATGTGGGGTGAGTGGGGTATGTCAAAGGGGGCGGGGGCTGGTTCTGTGGGTGTGTGCGTACATGTGTAGGCGGGGAAACGGTCAACCAATGGCTGAGCCATACGGTTTCTGTCAAAAAATCACAACGGTAAATTAAACTTACCCAGGGGGTGGGGTCTGAAGGGGGAGGGTGTTCAAAGCGCATGCGCTGATAGAAAATTGGTGTCAAGGTCAGCCTTCAGAACTTGTATAAAACGTGGCCTTTTAAGCTCATCTAATTTGTAGCGACATTTGAGCTGATCTATCTTGGTGCACCTGGAGAAAACTGGTTGTTTTTAAACCGAAAAGCATGTCTTCGACTTCAACGCCTGAGTCTGCGGGGGCCGAGCCGCAACTGCAAACTGCACCGCGGTGTCCAAAGAAGCCTTTCACTACAATGTCAAGAAAACAGTTGGCTTTTAAACCTAAAAGCATGTCTGAGACATCAACGCCTGAGTCTGCGGAGACCGAGCCACAACTGCAAACTGCACCGCGGGGGCCTAAGAAGCCTTTCACAGCAATGTCAAGAGCCCTTTTGCGGAAGATGCACCATGAGTGGGGTGGATCCGCTCATCCGAAGGACCCCCGTTGTGGCTACCACATTTACACGGATGCCGATGTTCCAGAAATTATTTTTTTTAATTTGTATGAGGGCGAGGACTTTGACTCTATTGGAAAACGTGGTGTTTTTATCGACAGTTATGACTGGGATAGTTTGAGATGCGCCTACGCGTATGTCGCCTCTGGCTATCAGAAGCGGTTTGATTTTCCTTCTGAATCGTCTTTTCATCCTAAGCGTCTGATGACTGTACAGGCATTGACAGAGGACGCAGCGGGTGGAAAACTGGAAAGACTGATTATAAGGGAAAGTCTTTTCACAGTAGGGTCCTCAGGACTGAATGCAAAACATAACGAGTTTTACATCTGTGAAAAAGACAAATCTTTGATGTTGGACGCGCTGGTTGAAGCTCATAAAGTGTTTGAGGATTTCGAGCAGTGGAAGGCCATAGAGACCGTGAGGATACGCCTGAGTGAGAAGTTTGAGGGAAACTCAGGGGGAGCATCTCATCAGGTCAAAGAGGCTACCGATGAAGAACGCAGCATGCGGGGATCGAACCCCGTTGACCAGTTCAAAAAAGAAAAAGTTTAAACAGTTCATTTACAATGCTAAATTTGAACTGTGAAATATATGTATTGCTAACGTTCCTATGATGTTAATACATGTTTTTATTTTATAGTTTCTCTCTTGAACAATTTGTAATTAATTCAAATTAGAGCAAAGCGCTACAATGTAAAAGATATATCATTTATGTTGTAATATTTGAATTTAAAAGTATATGTTATGTGTATTTAATACCTTCTATGATTAATTTGTTTTGAATAATAAACTTTTTAAACCACTTTTCCTCTATTCCATTTCATTTCAAGGTTGTTCAAATGTCAAGCGTTTACTTACCAATACCACAAGCCCAATGATAGGCTGTAGCCTCTTTAAAGGCGTGGTTAGAGGGAAAGGGGTGTAAGATGGTCTTTAAAAAGAACCGAGTTAGAAGGTTATCCTTACAAACAACCCACAAACTTTAATCGTAGCAGTCATGTCTCAGCCCGTTTACAAAACCTATGTTCCGATCAACCAAGCGGGGTCGGTGGCATCTCCAGAATCATTGGAGCCCGAGTACTGCGCTGACAACGATACGCCAATTTCGGACCCCTGGCTAGCGGAAGGGTTTGAAGCTGACGATGGTGTGCCACGCAACAGACCACGCTGTCGAGGGAAATGCGCCCCGAAAAAGAAGGCCCCGTTGCAACCACCAGCACCGCTGAGGCCTGCGGATGAAATCGATGGATGTCTCACAGTACCGATGATTAAAGTCCTGAAGATGATCATGGCATGTCTTCTGGACACCGCAATTGAAGAGCTGCTGAAAAGCGAGTGCCTAGGGTGCGAGTATGACCATCCCAGCCAAATCAGGCACAGCTGTCTGTTTGAACCTGACTCTTTTTATTTTCAACATAACTTTGAAACACTGTGTGGTAAAGTGAAAACGCCATGGTTGAGTGTTCTGCTCTCCAAGGCGCTCAAAGTGCTGGGGCTGAGGCCGAGCCCCACGCGTGTCGAAGGGGCTGTCGACACAATTCTATCAGACCTCAAGGATGAGCCGTACATCAGGGGGAAGCTGCAGGAAATTAAACAGCATGACTTGGGGCACGTCGGCAACAAGATTGTTGATGAGGTCCGGAGAGATTTCTGGGATATTTCGGGGGCGATGCAAGAAAGCTTGTGGGATGACGATAAAGTATGAGAAAACTAATGTTATGCACATTTTTGTCTGTTTTACGCCAATTTTAAATAAATGGTTATATTAAATGAGCTGTTTTGGGGTATCGTGTCATTTTTTTGCTTTAGTGGTGAAGATGGATGTTCAGGAGTGCTTGAAGGCTGTTTATTATACTCCTGAGAATCCTGGGTCTTTTGGTGGGAAAGAAAGATTGCAAAGGGGTTTGCTGGAAACTAAAGGGTTAAGAATTTCGAACAAGAAACTTACAGAGTGGCTGTCTGGGGAAGATGCATACACCTTACACAAGACAGCCAGAGTTAATTTCAAGAGGAACAAGGTTTTTGTCTCAAATATCGATGCACAATGGCAAGCCGATTTAGTCGACATGTCAAGTTTATCCCAGCATAATGATAATATTAAATTTATGCTGACTTGTATAGATGTCTTATCAAAATTTGCATGGGTTTGTCTTCTTAAGAACAAAAGCGGAAAGGAAGTGACTCGGGCCTTCCAAGCCATACTTGCACAAGGCCGCAGACCCAAAAAACTTCAAACTGACAAAGGAACTGAGTTTTTCAACAGGGATTTTCAGAAGCTGATGAAACAATATCAAATAACACATTTTGCCACAGGCAATGATAAGAAAGCTTCAGTAGTGGAGCGGTTTAACAGGACTCTTAAAACCAGGATGTGGAGATACTTCAATGCTCATAATACGAACAAATACATTGACGTAATACAGCACTTGGTCCTATCGTATAATAACAGCCATCACAGTACTATTAAAATGAAACCTGTTGATGTAAATGAAGCTAACGCCTTTAAAGTTTTTAAAACCATATATGGCCCCTTTCCAAAAAAGTTTAAAAAGCAAAAGTTCAAATTTGAGAAAGGTGATACAGTACGTGTTTCAAAAGTACGAGGGGCATTTGCAAAAGGTTATGAGCAGACTTATACGGATGAATATTTCACAGTGGCTGAACGGGTTCACAGAATCCCTCCCGTATACAAGTTGAAGGATTGCGATGGTGAAGACATTGGCGGTACATTTTATGAGGCTGAATTACAGAGGGTGACTGTGAGTAAAGATAAATCATTTAAGGTTGAAAAAATCATCGCGCAGAAGAGAGTAAAAGGAAAAAAGTTGATCCTAGTAAAATGGGTTGGATGGCCTGAAAAATTTAACAGTTGGATACCTGCAAGTCACGTGGTCGACATTTAATCTTAAAAATATTTTTAAACGCTTGCACTGCGACAGACAGTAAATGACCATGGAGGAGAAAGATTTCTACGTTACTCTCCCGAGTAATGCATCCTTGCAGACTTACCCTGAAAACAAAATTTCAGGCTATACGACCAAGTTTGTCAGACCTATTGAACTACGAGGCGAGTGGGAGGTTGGCTTGGCAGAAATACAGTACCCGCATACTTGGGACATATTATCGAACAATGACGGTTATTTTATCACACGTAATAATATAAATAAAGACATAAAATATCATGACCTTTCCCCAGGCTATTATAAGTCAATAGTCAGTATAGTTCATGAAATGAACAACCGCACTTTTAACACGGAGGGTATTGAAACGATTTACTCGAGCATCACGAATAGAATTAAAATTGTAGCCCCGCCAGGAGTGTCACTTGCTGCGACAGGAAAACTAGCTGAAATTCTTGGCCTCAATCCAGGTTTCGAATTGAACCATGAAAACCCAGTTGCGCCACACCCTGCGGATATCCGTGCAGGATTCTACACGATTTTCATTTACACAGACGTCATCGAACACCACAGAGTCGGTGATAGTTTTGTACCCCTCTTGCGATGTGTTGAAATATCGGGTACAAACAACGATGTGATCACAAAGACTTATGAAAAGCCACACTACGTACCGGTGAGCAAACAGCACATTGATGACATAACCATTGAACTGAAAACGGATCAAAACCAGAACATAAACTTTCGTTACGGAAAAGTCATTACAAAGCTGCACTTCAGACCGGTAAAACATCGCTATCACGAGTAAAATATGAAGAGTTCTGTAATCTATACCGACCCGCACAGATACGTTGAATATTACACAGCGCAGGCAGGCAATGGGTTGCCCGGCTTTAGAGGCTGTACAGTCATGTATGGCGGGGGCCTCGGCGGGATTTTCAGAGGCTTATATCGGATGGCTCTACCGCTACTTAAGACAGGGTTCAACATAGCCAAACCACATTTGACCACGGCAGCCAAGAACATAGCTAAAGACGTGATAAATAAAGTTGTCGAGAGCCGCTTACAAACTGACGGTCAGGAAGGGTCAGGTCTGATGGTGATGGCACGACGCTCACAGAAAAGACCACCGGGAGGGCGTGTCTCCAGAAAGTCTAAAAAACGTCGGGTAACAATCACTTCACGCGCATTTGGGAAGAACAAGAGGAAGGGGAAAAAACAAACTAAGAAAAAGAAGCTCACGAGGAAAAGCAGACTCATTTTTTAGGCAATGGCATTCATACACAGCATGTCAGAGGAATGCATGAAGTCAGAATTGGATCTTTTTGCAGTGCCATACACTCAAACAAGTATAGAAAAGAACATTTATGTGGAAGTACCTCCGTTGTCGGCCGTTTCAGACACAGGCCCTGTCGAGTTCTTCATTGCCGGGAACGGTGAAGATTATGTTGACTTGAACAATACTTTACTTCATCTTCGATGCAAAATCACGAGAGCCGATGGCAACAATATCGATCAAACTAATAATGTCAGCATCATCAATTACCCCATCGCCACTATTTTTTCACAAGTGGATGTTACGCTTGGGGATCGACTGATCACACAGGCCAGCAATACGTATCCTTATAGGGCCATTCTCGAATGCCTTCTGAATTATGGAGATGAGACTTTGTCAAACCAGTTCACATCTGGACTTTTTTACAAAGATACCAGCGGGAGCATGGATGGAAACACCGTTACCCAGAACAACGTAGGACTAAACAACAGAAGCTTATACACAGCAGCCAGCAATACGTTTGAGCTGCTCGGTCATATACACGCGGACATGTTTTTTCAAGAAAGGATGTTGATAAATGGAGTTGATATTAAAATTAAAATGGTACGGGGTAAGGATGAATTTTGCTTGATTTCCCCTGATCAAGAACAATACAAGCTTAAATTGGTTTCTGCATCACTGTTTGTGAAAAAAGTCTCAGTATCACCAGCCGTGAAACTCGGGCATGCGCAGGCGCTGTTGTCCTCTAATGTTAAATACCCTATAGAGAGGGTTAACCTCAAGACCTTTTCGCTAGCAGCTGGTAGCCGTGTATGCAATCAGGAGAATTTATTTCTCGGACAGCTACCCTAAACAGTTATTATAGGTTTGGTTGCAAACGATGCATTTACGGGTGTTTATAACAAGAACCCATTTAACTTCAAACACTACTATGCCGAATTTGTAGCACTGTATGTCAACGGACAACAATTTCCATCCAAGCCTTTTCAGCCTGATTTTAACAATGCCAGCGCAGTTCGGGAATACTACAGCCTGGTGCAGACCTCTGGCCGTCATTTGAAGGACCAGCCCTTGTTGATAAACCGTCAGGAATACACAGACGGCTACACACTCTATGCTTTTGACCTTTCCCCCGATGAAGGCTGTGGACAGCATCTGTCATTAATTAAAAGCGGTAACATGCGGCTGGAGATGCGATTCAGGGTGCCACTCCCCAGAACTGTGAACTTGATCGTGTACGCGGTTTTTGATAACATCATCGAGGTGAACCAGAGGAGAAACGTGATGTACGATTATTATTAATCATGAACACCAAAGAACTTACAGTGATTTTGAGTAACAATCCATGTACGGGAAAATTTTTTAAAGGAGTTGTGGCCAGTGATGAGCTACCTAGTAACAAAATATGTGATTTCCCCGCATCGTATGTTGTGAATACACACCCCCGAAGCAAACCTGGAGAACACTGGCTGGCTGTCTACGTGGACAATGACAAAACTGGGGAATTTTTTGATTCTTACGGAAACCCTCCGGACTACGTTTATTTCCCGGACAGCATTAATATTTTTCTGCAAAAGAACTGTGATCGAATAGTCTTCAACGATGTACAGGTGCAAGACCCCCTCAGCGCCGTGTGCGGGCAACACTGCTTTTTTTACTTACACCACAGGTCCAAAGGAATACCATTTAGTAGAATTATAGCTCTGTATTCTGATAATTTAAAAATGAATGATTTTATGGTTTCCAAGTATGTTAATAAAATACGTTTGGATAAATGTGAAAAAAATATGTTGTCATGTCTTCAGACGGCAAATTCTTTTGTAACATTTAAATCATGTCATACTTGTAAATGAAAAGACGCTTGAACAAAAGTATAATTTTATGTATTTTATTATATATAAAACAATAAAAGCAATTCAAATGAACTTTTACTGTTACAGCGTATCATTTTATTTCATTGAAGCTATATGGTACATTAAAAACTTAACCATGCATCACGGTCCAATACGGGACTTGAAAAAGATGGCGAAGGAAACTCGCGGCCTGTGGCTTTTGCGCTTGTATCCATCGTTTTCAAAGGTGACTTGCTAGGTATTTTTTTATAAGTACTTATTTTGTTACGGACCTGTTGATTAGGTACAACAGAAAGAGGCATATTAATTATAGCTAAAGTCTCAATAAATTTATGCCATCCAAGTGGTCTTCGATCATCAGAAACCTTTTGAGGTGCTGTAATGCTTTTTATAAGATCTAACATATGCGATCCGCTCACAGCTTTTCCTCGGAAAACAAATTCCCCTTTATCATTCCATGTTGCAACATCTCCCGATTTGGCTATTTTTTCCAAGACATAGGTGGCATTTTTTTTGCTTCTTGACGGAACACTTTTTACCACATCTTGAACCAAGGCGTCGGGCCCATGCATCTGATCATCTTTGGTATTGGATTCTTCCGCATCATCAGTCGGTAGAGATAATGTCAAAATGTTTGATTCTTTTTCACCTTGCTTAACAACTGCAATGAATCTCTGTTAAGCCACTGCGTACTGTTTGGCTTTCTCATGGGGACTCACATCAGTCCTTGATAAAATTTCTCGTATAGATTGATCCAAATCGTTTTCCACAGTTTGTCGTATGGGTGTGGGCGTAAAGGAAAGGTTTTTTAATGTATCCAGTTGATGTTGAGGTACAAGAAACATTTTTTGGGCATGATCCATTTCAGCTGTTACGTGATGCTATCAAGCTGGTCAGGAAAGGAACAGCCACACTAAGAAGTGGAAGAAGGAATCCACCCTTTTGAATTACAGCTCTTTTATGTTTAATTGAGCGTTTTTTGTTAGCTAAAATCTTGATTCCGGATCGCTGTCTCTTTAGTTTTTTCAGTTGATGCCTTGTTAGAGGTATATTGCCGTGTAAAATATTGAGGGCGATTTCGCAAATTGTTTTTATCAGGTCTGGGCTGGCAGATTGAAGAATGCCACTTCGTTGATGTGCTTTGCCTTCAAATAACGCTTTTAGAAGCGATAGATGTCGCAGGATTCGGTCTGACATCACTTTTTTTTTCCCTCAGTAAATAAACAACAGGCCACTCTGGAGGAAACAAACCAGTTCTAAGACGATACTGTTCTGGTGTTTGAGCTTTGAGATCCACCAATATATAGCCGTAAGGAACCTTAGTCGCATCTTCAAAAGACTCCAGAAAAAAATTAGAGTGTCTGGGGTACATCTGCCGCGCTAAAACATTAATTTGTAATTTATCTCTCGGGTTTTTAAACAAAATCATATAGTTGGCATTTAGATTTATTGTGCGGCTCTTTTTTCCCTGGAAAAAAAGGTTTTGCACCAGGTAAATAATGCTCATATTTCTGTGATGCGTATACTTGACAAAGGCTTTTTCGATTTCAGAGCTATTACTGGCCGCTTCCATGAGATCATCAATAATAACCAAATTGGTTTTATGCAAAGGAAGCAGTGCTTCATCAGTCAATGATTCAGGCAGGCCTTCAACAAAATGTAAATTCTTTATTTTCCGGAGCAAATCATCATACATAGGTTGCCAGCATGAATAAAACCACACAATATTCTGCGGCACACATGACAGCACAAAGGGTGCATTTTCCAGTAGCTTCTTGACAAAGACACTTTTGCCACAGTTTGACGGTCCTGATACAATGCAAGAAAACGGATGTTGAAGACGATTGTCAAACCCCTCATCCCCAAGCACAGTGTTAGAAGCCATAGGGTAAAGTCTTAAAATCCGGCTGCAGAACCCTTTTGTTGTACACCACTCTAAATTTTTTATTAACTGTGCGGTTTGTGAGCGTAAAGCCTCTTTTATTGCGTACAATTTGCTGTGTGGTTGTTGAAATTTCACGAGCTGGCGCCAGCTGATTCTGTACATAATGGCTTACCAAATCTGTGAGGGATGAAAGATTGACAGCCTGTTTGTTAGCACTGTGGAGTGTTACACCTTTAACCTTCATGCAAGTTTTACCAAGCAGTGTCTTATAGCCATAAGTCTTTGGGCCTCCAGATGCAAATTCAACAATGTGATCACCAGGGTCCAGCTCGCTTGTCAGCTCTCCGAGAAAGTCTCCAAGCGGCGGGACCCATTCACCAGGATGATGACAAACGAAGATGATTGAATCGGTGTCATGATACAATACCCTGTCAGACAATTTCTCCATGACAGAGTACAATTCCAGGCGAGCATAGGCCGTGGTGAACGCTGCGATGAACACATTGCTGTATTTGGGGGGTATTGGAAAACCCTGTGCCTGTTTCCACTGTACAAGAACGACATCCTCTGTAAGAAATAAAAAATGTGAGATATCATACTCATCCGAAAAAATTAGTTCTAAAAAATGCTCAGGATCACTAACTAAGTCCGTGTTCATTTGGTTAACTCTCTGGCCAAATTTCCCCCAAAGACTGTTTAAAAACAATTTTTATATTTGTCTTTTGGCTTTGTTGACCGAAATGTTGTTTGGGTCCAAGCGAACCCCCTCTTTCTCCCAGTACATTTTGATGTAAGCCTCTTTGTCAGCATCACTGGATACCCAAGAGGGATATCCTGATGCCTCTTGTTTACCCTTTAAATGCGTTTTGATGTATTCGCTGAATAGAGAATCAGAGCGCTGTGAAAAATGCCAAATTTCAAAAATCTTGTCAATTTTGTAGCCCTTCTCCACAGCTTTGATTAGTTCAACGGTGCACCAGACGCCGCTGAGAGAGCGCTGTCCGTCAGAATGTTCACAGACCCCTTGGTATTCAGATTCAGCGCACATCCTGCAAAGTGGAAACATTAACTTTCCCGACACCCTATAAGGCAACACTGGAAGGTAAAGTTGCCGCTGGGGAATTACCCTTGCTTTGACCAAGCCAAAATAGTTTTCGAGCGGGCCAAAGTCCTGGAAAATGATTCTGGGGTGGCCTGTAGGGTAAATTTTTGTTTTATTAACAAATGGGTACAGGCTGGTAAAATCAAAATAATGGATTTGTTCACCTTCTTGGGCTTTGTAATAAAGTTGAAGTGCGTTAGTTCTGCCGCCAAACAGTGCATCACGTGGATTCATTCGCACGGGGTAGTCATGATTTTTAAGAAACGCTTGAACATTTTCACTTTCCCTTTTAAGCTTAACCCAATCATGCTCCCACATCACAATTACCTGTAGATTGTAAATGCTACGCAGATTTTCAACTTTTTCCAGAAATTGGGCATACAGGGTACCAAAATTCAAATTAGTTTGTGTTTGAATTGTGTTTGGATTGTAGCAGACTGGACAGCCATGCCAGTAACACCCTGCCATTTCGTACGCAGTGCGTACACCATGTGACTCGGAATAACCATCCAAATAATAAGGTCCCATCTTAACCTCCCCCTGATTCAGAGCATGCTGGATGAAAATATTGTCACGGTGGCTCAAATATTCTAACCACTGAATTCCCGGTGTGGAAAACGACTTCTGCTGTCGGATGTAGTTGTCTGATGATGTTATAGCAATTGTGTCTTTGGGTAAAAAACTTGTGCAGTATTGTTTCATGCAAACAGATGCTATGGTCACACACTGAAAGGGATCCAGGCCTGTGCTTTTAAGAACCTCAGCACGGAATCTCAAACAAGCTTCACGCAATATGACAACGTCATTCTGGCAGTACTCGGCCATTTCTTTTTTAAAGTCAAACACCCCCCCAGCCACGCTGCTGTACCATTGCATAAATTCCGTCCTCTCCTTTTCCATCATCGTGTCAACACCATAATAAACGGGAGGCGGGTACGGACCAATGTAATTTTGGTTTTCAATTTTGTTCCAGAAATGGGGAAAGTAGCCTTTCTTCGAATTTTCAAAACCTAAGGCGGCTGGCATGGCGCTCAATTTCATTGTGAGGAAAGAAAGAGAATCAATATATCGCTGCTCAAAAGCCGCATCAGTAAAACATAAAAGCTTACTACCCTGTGTGATTAGATGGGGTGTTACGCCTTGTTTAATTAAATACTGCATCAGCAGCTAACCGTCATACCCCTTCGAGTTGTGAGCAATGAATGTATAGCCCTTGTACTTGGGGGTCCGAAACTTTTGAAAAAAGGCCTCAGCGCATTTCTCACCAGCAAAAGACCAAGAATTTCCCTCAAAGTCTATACAGCAAATATAATTTGCGACGTGCACTCCATGGTCCTGACGACACTCAAAATCATAGAACACATAACGCTGATGCGGTTGGTCACTCTTCACCTCCTGAATGAAACAAGAATGAGGGCCTTCAGGGGTCAAAACTGCCTTGCAGGTGCGACAACGTTGCGGGGCACAGCTGTGCGGTTTTGGGTTACTGATACTGATATCATATTGTCTCAAGCATTTAGTGCAGAACTTCACAGCGTCACATATGCTGCGCATTTCACCCTCGGGCCCCCTTGGTTTTTTATGCTCACTGTAACAATACTCGGAACGGCAGATTCGCCAACAATCCTCACAACGAATTGATCTCGATTGATGTTCATAACAGCCAGGGGCTAAACAGACGTTACAGTAGCGCGCGCATTTATGATTACACTTTGAAGTGAACGGGGTGTAACAGTATTCACAGACGTAATTAGAGCCGAGAAAACCTTTTAATGACTTGATGCCGTAGTAATGACTGTCGTTCAGGTAGAGAAAAAATGTTTTGGGGTTGTGTGCGGAGGATGTTTGAAACTTCATTAAAGGACCATTAGCACTGCCATGGTGCCAGACAACTATCTTAACACCCAGCAAGTTTTCAAATTTTTGAACGTCCGAAAAGCTGACCTTATCGTGCGCACTCAGACCTACAGCCCTCTGCATACGTTCAGCTTCCTGCAGAGCCTCAGAAACCGTGAACGTCGGATTCATAAGATGCGCTAAGCAGACAGAAAAACAAAGCTGATTATCCGAATTGTAACTGATAATTAAGTGCTTCAGTTTCTTTCGAATTATGTCGCTTCTTAGCCAAGTTGACAATTTTCTGCGGTTACCAACACCACCATTTGGATTAGCGATAATGAGAGCCACCAACTCCAAAGTATCATCCGCCAGAATGTCAAAATTACTTTGAATCAGCCGTTCTAACATGCTCAATAACATGGGAACGTCAATGTTGTCACCTGAGGATTGGAGGCTTATGCCCTCTGCCAGAGAAGCCCCGCGCAATTCTAATTGCACAACGTCATTCGCACCGGCCAATTCGCGAACTCTGGAAAGGAGAGTTTCCAAAACATTCAAAACGTGCACATAAAACTCTGCATAATTATCTACATCATACAATGCTGCAAAGTTAAACCGCACACGAATTTCCGTGCTGTTGAATCGCGGTCTGCGTACCACTTGCATGTCTGCAATATTACCCTCCCCCCCATTTTGGTGTGTGTGATTAGCGTCAGGAGCTATGTCTGATGTCCTGTCATGGCCTCTACCGTTTTGACTCCCTTGGTCAGTGTTATTATTTTCATGCAAATTACTGTCATCAGCTATGTCCAGCGTTATTTCAGGGTCAACATAACTATCAACACCACGGCTCAATGCATCCAATGCCCGCAACAAGCCTCCAAAAACGTTATCCTGTGCAAATTCATCAGCTGTAGGCGCATTAAAAATACCGCTGTTAATATCACCAATCATTCGCAATAGATGTGGATTAACAACATTATGTTGAGTTGGCTGTACATTGTTAGTGTGGTGAGTGGTGTTACAATTCAACATCTGATTCTCTGCATCATTGTCACCCTCTGATTCAGAGACCGGACTCCGGGGTCGCTTTGGTGCCATTGATGAATTGCCCCAAAGACCTCACCAATTGGTCGAGATAAAGCAGCTGACGATGAACTTGGTCCAGAGTTCTTGAAATTCTAATAGCTCTGGCTCTTTTTCGTTTCTGCTCCCAGATGTCAGTCTGCGTGGATCCGTCCTTTTTTAAGGCCTCAGGTGCCTCAGCAACGCACGCCCCCTGGAGGATGTCTTCGCCCAATTCAATACTCAGGAGCTCAGTGTCAGAGATGCTGTCATCTATCACACACACAAACAAAAAGAATTACGATCATTTTGTTTGAATACATTTATTTATTTAATTTATTTATTCATTCATTTTTCTTACATGGAACAATTTTTCTTGGTGTTCCTGTGGACTCTGGAGTACTTGGGCCCTGATGATGATCATCATCATCATCTGTCTGGCTTTCAGGAGCTTAAAAATAAAGCATTAAAATTAACAAGACATTAAAATATTTTATACTTAATTAATCTGAATACAAGTTAAAAACCAGGAGATTATTTTGTTGCACGATTATGCTGTTAACCGTAAAATATAAACAATTCAGCAATCTAAGATTAAAAATAAAGCCTTAAAATTAACAAGACATTAAGAAATTTATACTTAATTAATTAATCTGAAAACAAGTTACAAACCAGGAAATTATTTTGTTGCACGATTATGATGTTAACCGTAAAATATAAATATTTCAGCCTTCTTAGATTAAAAATAAAGCCTTAAAATTAACAAGACATTAAAATATTTTATACTTAATTAATCTGAATACAAGTTAAAAACCAGAAGATTATTTTGTTGCACGATTATGATGTTAACCGTAAAATGTAAATATTTCAGCTTTCTAAGATTAAAAATAAAGCATTAAAATTAACAGGACATTAAAAATTTTATACTTAATTAATCAATCTGAAAACAAGTTACAAACCAGGAAATTATTTTGTTGCGCGATTATGATGTTAACCGTAAAATATAAATCTTTCAGCTTTCTAAGATTAAAAATAAAGAATTAAAATTGACAAGACATTAAAAATTTTTATACTTAATTAATTAATCTGAAAACAAGTTACAAACCAGGAGATTATTTTGTTGCACGATTATGCTGTTAACCGTAAAATATAAACAATTCAGCAATCTAAGATTAAAAATAAAGCCTTAAAATTAACAAGACATTAAGAAATTTATACTTAATTAATTAATCTGAAAACAAGTTACAAACCAGGAAATTATTTTGTTGCACGATCATGATGTTAACCGTAAAATATAAATATTTCAGCTTTCTAAGATTAAAAATAAAGCCTTAAAATTAACAAGACATTAAGAAATTTATACTTAATTAATTAATCTGAAAACAAGTTACAAACCAGGAAATTATTTTGTTGCACGATCATGATATTAACCGTAAAATATAAATATTTCAGCTTTCTAAGATTAAAAATAAAGCCTTAAAATTAACAAGACATTAAGAAATTTTATACTTAATTAATTAATCTGAAAACAAGTTACAAACCAGGAAATTATTTTGTTGCACGATTATGATGTTAACCGTAAAATATAAATATTTCAGCTTTCAGGAGCTTAAAATAAAGCATTAAAATTAACAAGACATTAAAAATATATACTTAATTAAAAATAAAATTACTTACTTCTAAGGTCTATCACGTCTCTATCGGCTGGGGCATGCACTTGCGCGGTAATCGAAAGAGTTGACCGGGGTGTGTGCTCTGGTGATCTTTCAAAACCTAAAAATAATGCAGAAAATTAGAAAATAAAAATGAAAATCTCTCCTGCCAGCGACTGTTCACACAATCATACACGTAACACTTACTTTGACTGCGAAGGTAAGTTTCTATAGCCTCAAGATCTCTAGGGTCGACTGCAGCATCATCTGAGTTCGCAGCAGAGTCTGAGAGAATTTCCTCAAAATCTGAAAACAAATAACAAACCAGGAGATTATTCTGTTGCACGATTATGATGTTAACCGTAAAATATAAACAGTTATATTAAATATAATATTTACGAACCTTCGAAGTTGAGCGAAGCTTGATTTTCTTCAGCGGTGCAATGGGGCATTTCTTCCAGAAGTTTGGACAGGGTAGACTACTCTGAGGAATCAACAGAACCGTCTTCTGATTATCGATCCCTGACACAGTATTTAAAGAGCCATGAGGTGACGTGTTTCTTTGCACCTTATGTAAACGTATTTACACATCTTCCTTGCAGGGGCAGAAAAATCCTTGAGCCATATAGGTACTCTGATAAAGATATAGCCCACAGCTGCGTGAATCCCATGGCCTTCACATTACATCACAACATGCAAGCACTCCAGCTTGATGAAAAAACTTTAGTTAAAACCTATATTCAACAGAATTATAGGATATACTTCGAAACTTGCATTTTACAGCTTCCCGCTCTCAATTTTATCATTTCTTAAAGTTAAAAAGCTTGAAAAATGAAACATGGTAGAACCTAAAAGGACCTACTAGTTTATTCATTCTGAAAGAAAGAATAGCCAATATATTTCCACTGCTTTAAAAACAAACTGATGAAGTATTGAATTTATGAAAATAGGCTATATCGAGTATATCGGGAATTAAGTTATTTATTTATTACTCATTTCCAAGACTACCGCAATATATTTCAAATAAAATATTTATAAGTGATAAAGCACTAAACTTTATCAAATACAAAATACAGAAAATATTTTACATGGCCTGTTAAAAATAGAGTATATCAGAATTTATTTTATTCATTTATTTTCAAAACTGGATCCAATACATTACAAGTAAAATATATATAACTTATTAAACATTAAACATTATCAAATACAAAATACAGAAAATATTTTACATGGCCTGTTAAGAATCCTTCATTAAATAGATTTTGGTGGTCCCAGTATATGTTTTATGGCATCATTCTGACACCTTTCAAGTTTCATCATCATTTCTACTTGAAATGATGATGTACACATAAAAGTACTACGGAATTAAAGAATAATGACGCCCCCGTTAGTCTAAACTTTAACTGTGGGTCCTGAAAAGTTCTTGAGACATATTTGCTCAGATAACGCTATCATACCTACAAATGCACACATTCTCATCCGCTTCACATGCCCGTAAGCCTTTAGTCAGAAGTAGCTGACCCAATTTTCGATCAGCGCTCACGCTTTGAACACCTCCCCATCACATACGCAAACACACACACACACACACACACACACACATGCACACCACACATGCACACACACACACGCTGCCAGAGTGCGAGATGACCAACGGGGTGAGAAGACTTTGGAAATCAGCCTTATTTCGCATCGAACTTTCGACAACTAACTTAGAAAAACTTTTTTCTCCACTTACATCTCGCGACCAGATTTAATTTAATAATTTAATCTCTCCTTTCTTTCCTTATTCTGCTCACATATTCGCAGCTATTTCAAATGTACTTAATGCATTACTCTCCAGTTTTAACACTTCACATCTTCATTTTTCGCTTTGAAACAATATTTTATTTATTTTTATTTTTCTTCGTTTTAAAACACTATTTTACCAACATATTACCCGCAACTTTAAAGCACTACGAATTTTAACCCGCCTCCGTTTTCCCCACACCAACAAACGCTTGAAATAAACTTTTACCACTTGTCACATCCATTTCCCCCACCACTGAAATAATGTATGTTTAAAAAGCACTAAACAATAATGCAATTAAATAAATGTTTTAAAAGAGTTATCCCTAAAAGGAGGGAGGGTGTGCTGAATTACTCCGCACAGCCAGGGGAGGAGAGGGTGGGGAGATGGAGGGGCCAAAGGGGTGATACTGAATAAACTACAATAACATCATTAAAAAATAAACTCATATGACATCATCAACTCATCAAAAAGCCAATTTTACTAACTTTTATTTTTATTTATTTTTATTTTTTATTTTGCTTTAAAACACTACTTTATTAACATATTACCCACAACTTTAAAGCACTACGAATTTTAACCCTCTTTCGTTTTCCCACAACCAACAAACGCTTGAAATAAAGTTTTACCACTTATCTCTTCCATTTCCCCACCACTGAAATAATATACGTTTAAAAAGCATTAAACAATAATGCACTTAAGTAAATGTTTTAAAAAAGTTATCCAAAAAAGGAGGGAGGGAGGGTGGCTGTGCTGAATTACACCACACAGCCAGGGGAGGAGAGGGATGGAGGGGCGGAGTCAAAGGGGTGATAAATAATAAACTATTATAACCTAATTAAAAAATTAACTCCTATTACATCATCAACTCATCAAAAAGCCATCAATCAAAATCAATAAAATTTTGACAGAAACCGTATGGCTCAGCCATTGGTTGACCGTATCCCCGCCTACACATGTACGCACACACCCACAGAACCAGCCCCCGCCCCCTTTGACATACCCCACTCACCCCACATACACGCTGCCAGAGTGCGAGGTGACCAACGGGGGTGAGAGGACTCTGGAAATCAGCCTTATTTCGCATCGAACTTTCGACAACTAACTTATTTATTTTTTATTTATTTTTATTTTTATTTTGCTTTAAAACACTATTTTACTAACATATTACCCGCAACTTTAAAACACTACAAATTTTAACCCTCTTCCGTTTTCCCACAACCAACAAACACTTGAAATAAAGTTTTACCACTTATCACATCCATTTCCCCCACCACTTAAATAATACACGTTTAAAAACACTAAATAATTATGCAATTAAATAAATGTTTTAAAAGATGTTTAAAATGTTATCCCAAAAAGGCGGGAGGGTGGCGGTGCTGAATTACCCCACACAGTCAGGGGTGATAAATAATTAACTATTATAACCTAATTAAAATTAATATTACATCATCAACTCATCAAAAAGCCATCAATCAAAATCAATTAAATTTTGACAGAAACCGTATCATATTATCTCTCTCCTAGTATTAAGCCGCTTGCACACTGGACGCGAAACAAATTTTTCGCTCGACAGATTGCGTCTTGTGTCCAAAGGTCTGACAGGGTTTTAATAAATCGTCGTGTCCGACAGTCTATTATTGTTTTTAATTTCTTCAAATCTACTGACTCTTTCAGACATTAAACGTTAATGTTTGATAAGAGGGTTCAGTTCTTCAAGATGAGTACCGAGAATTTCAATCAATGTTTCTGTGTAAGCTCTGTGCAATAAAGTGAGTCGACACTGGCGCGAGACAATGTACAATGCCTCCGTGTCTGACAGCCAAAAAAAAAAAAAAGGACGATTAGAACAGATTGATAATGAAATAAAGAATAAAAAGAAACATTTTAACAACAGAGCATCCAATGAACACTGCGATTTATTTATTGGCGGGTCATCTTTGTTTGATATCACGTTTGTTGCTGATATATTTTTATTCATTATTTCGTTATAAATCTGTTCTCATATCAATACTTTTACTTTTTGCTGGCTGCTGGACATGGAGTAATTTGCATTTCGTGTCGGACAGTCTTGATCGTGCATGCGATGATTTCTTCACTCTGTCAGTGGTCATGGAATTGATTTGCTCACGCACTATATTATCTCTGCTGTGGAAATAATAATGTGCTCGATCCATCTGACTAATTTTCAAAAGAAAGACCGAATAAATACTGATGTCTATCTTCAACGGAAGAAAACAGATGAAAAGGCTAAAAAGACCAAAAAAAGTCGATAGCTATCAATTTGCATTTTGTGAAGGCCGAACACAAACATAGCCAAGTTTGCACGTCTAATAATTCCTGGAATACTCGGAAAAACTAGAACTTTTATGACTCTCGGACACGGAGCTATATTAAAACCCTGTCCGACTATCGCGTCTTTGCATTGACTTTGTCTGTAATCAGTCAAAAAATTCGTTTTGCGTCCAGTGTGCAAGCGGCTTTAATGAGCATAGAACGCAAGCATTCGATATATTATACAGTTTGTGGTTGGCTGAGAAAGATGTGAAGTCCTTAGTTTGCATCACAGATTCAGTTATGTTGATTAAGCCAGGTCAAGTTTCCATTACGCGTGGCAACCGCCTGACATCAGGACAATCGATAAAGGTACAATAATTTATGTCCTTATTCAGATAGTTACATTAAATAGTGCTTCCTGTAATTTTTTCTTGCATTGAAATGTGCCTGACATTCTGTAAACCTGCCTGTGAGATTTCGGTGACGTGTGCGCACTCTGCGCCGGTCAGCCAAATTACCACTGCACGAAAATTAAACCAGGTTGGAGCTGGCGAGTTTTCTGCGCAACTCCAGCGGAGACTTTTTCTACGAAATTGTCACTGCGTCTTGATGAATATGTGACACCTCCCCCAACTACGCCGCCACACCCATCTCGGCGCACCTTCGTATACCGAAGGCTGCGCACCTCACGAAATTACCACTACGCGGGCTGCGCCGTACGAAATTACCACTGTGCGGGCTGCGCCTCGCTACGCCAGCTGCGCTGCGCCAGGAAATTAGAGCCCAAGTACTTTTTATTGGGTATTTCACTATATCGGGAAAAATCACCTGGCATTAGTGATGGTGTTACTAATTTTAGCAATAGTGTTCTAGGGTTAAGGCAGGGGTGCATTTCTCGGCACAACACCTAAGTGCGCTGCACGTGATGTCCTGACTTCATTGTTATTGTTCATCTGCGCAAGCGAGCCTGATCAGGGCCGTGGACTATTCACAAGGGAATCATTGTAGGTGAGATACAGGTCACATTTAAAAAGTAACATGAATCGCGAAACAAAAAAATCGGATCTTTATAAAAAACCGGAATTGAGCAATAAGACTTGTCATCCGAACTAAGCCTAACCTATGCATCAAGGGCTCTTAGCCTGCCCGGACTTGTCGCAAGCGTGACCCCGGAAGAGAAGAAACTGCTATTTTATTGACTTTCAAATCAGCAAATATCATATGTGTAATTCATGGTGTATTGCAAACGAGATCGAAAAATAGTTTTTTTTTTTTTTTTATCGCCTTGAGTATGGTTTCATTTTTTTTCGGTTTCACGTCTCACTGAGGTCACCGGAAAGGGCGGGACTTTGCCACTTCATAAAAAACTGATCGTGATTTTTTTCCCCTTTTGACAAGCTGAATCTCAGAGGTAGGTACTACGCTTGTTTGTTCCCTAAGTTTTAGCAGCAGTTAAGTAATAATTCTTTCCACTATGTCTCTAAAGTTGCGTTTTACTTGTTGAATTTGTTATCTTATTGCGCTGCGGCAAGTTTGTGATGCTGGTGTCGGAAGTCAAAGTTCCCGTTTGTCTTCGAATTATCACATTTGTAGGCCGTCGTGTTGTTTTCCAGCTCCATCGGTTTCGAAAAACACCAATTCCCCAACACAATGGGGTTTTGTTCCTTTTTGCGGTAGTTGAGACTGTGTGTCGTATATATGGCTAATTTTCGGTCTGGTTAGTTTGTCTCACTTTGCTAGATATGTTTTGTAACTGCCAACTCGGTGGAAATTAATGTAAGATGGTGATGGATTTTATTCCGTCTAACAAAGGCTTGAAGAGAATTGAATCTGTTTGAGCTGCTAAGTGACTCGTTTAATCTGTTGGTAAGTTAGCTTTTTGGTGATCTACAGTGGGGAAAATAAGTATTTGATACACCACCGATTTTGCAAGTTCTCCCACTTACAAAGAATGGAGAGGTCTGAAATTTTCATCGTAGGTACACTTCAACTGTGAGAGATAGAATTTAAAAAAAAAAAAAATCCAGAAAATCACATTGTATAATTTTTAAATAATTATTTTGCATTTTATTGCATGAAACAAGTGTTATGGCCCCAATTTGTTATTACATTTATAACACAACAGCAACAGCAAGGGATGACAAACACAGTTTTAACAACTAAAACACATTTAATTTTTAACAAAGACAAAGACTAATAACAACCTACAACTAAAGACCAAGATTGATAAATAAGAAAAAACAGAAATAATTACAGTCCCTTTTTGGTGGGGTGGCTTGGTGATGTCCTGGATGAAGAAAATGCTCAAACACAGGCAAAGAAATCCACAAAAGAAACGTCACAGGTCTTGAACAGAATGGCAGGTCTGGTCATCTTCTTGCAATTTCTCCTACTACTTTACTGTCTCAATTCTTTTCCTTATATACTCTTTTGCAGACCCCACCCACATTTAGACCTCTTTTTTTTTAATTTTCTGAGACTTGCCCCAGACATGTCCAGGACATGTCTAAACATGACTCCAGTCTGAGCTTAACAAAAAAAAGGTAAATACTGCCATCTAGTGGCGTATATTCACATTACACAAGTATTTGATACAAAAGAAAAATCAAATTTAATATTTGGTACAGAAACCTTTGTTTACCATTACAGAGGTCAAACATTTCCTGTAGTTCTTGACCAGGTTTGCACACACTGCAGCAGGGATTTCGGCCCACTCCTCCATACAGATCTTTCAGGTTTCGGGGCTGTCTCTGGGCAACACGGAGTTTCAGCTCCCTCCAAAGATTTTCATTTGGGTTCAGGTCTGGAGACTGGCTAGGCCACTACAGGACCATGAAATGCTTCTTACGGAGCCATTCCTTAGTTGCCCTGGCTGTGTGTTTCAGGTCATTGTCATGCTGGAAGACCCAGCCACAACCCATCTTCAGTGCTCTTACTGAGTTGAAGGAGGTTGTTGCCCAAAATCTCCTGATACATGGCCCCGTCCACCCTCTCCTTAATACAGTGCAGTCGTCCTGTCCCCTTTGCAGAAAAGCACCCCCAAAGCATGATGTTTCCACCCCCATGCTTTGCAGTTGGGATGGTGTTCTTAGGATTATACTCATCCTTCTTCTTCCTCCAAACATGGCTAGTGGAGTTTATGCCAAAAAGTTCCATTTTGGTCTCATCTGACCACATGACCTTCTCCCATGCCTCCTCTGGATCATCCAAATGGTCATTGGCAAACTTCAGACGGGCCTGGACATGTGCTGCCTTGAGCAGGGGGACCTTGCGCACACTGCAGGATTTTAATCCATGATGGCGTAGTGTGTTACTAATGGTTACCTTTGAGACTGTGGTCCCAGCTCTCTTCAGATCATTGACCAGCTCCTTCCGTGTACAGTTAACGAGTTCAAACAGGTGCAATTAATACAGGAACCAGTAGAGGGTAGGAGGGCTTCTTAAAGACAAACAAACAGGTCTGGTAGAGCCAGAATCCTTGCTTGTTGGTAGGTGATAAAATGCATTATAATTTAAAAATCACACCATGTGATTTTCTGGATTTTTTTTTTTAGATTCTATCTCTCACAGTTGAAGTGTACCAACGATGAAAGTTGCAGACCTCTCCATTCTTTGTCAGTGGGAGAACTCGCAAAATCGGTGGTGTATTAAATACTTATTTTCCCCACTGTATGTAGCAAAATAATTACCGGGGAAAGTATTGTGTAGCCAGTATGGAATTTCTCGGTTATTTCCGGAACCATTTTAAATAATTTCTGAGGTTTTATTTGTATGAAGTTTAGTTCAAAATACACAAATTTTCTAGCCAAGCAATCAAGATGGCAGGCGCCATTGTTTGCATTTAACGAGTATAGTAGGCATAACTAGCGATTAAATTCTACTTGCTACCAAGCCTTTTTTTCTGGGTTATAGTTTGTTCGGTTGGGTGGGAGTTGCCAAGACTACTTACCGATATCCATTAAATTCAATGAATTGCCGCCAACGGCAAATCGGTCACTGTTCTGCTTCCGTTAAGGCACGGATGGGACGGTATTTAATGCTGCACTCTGCAAGTTGGTAGACGTCACTTCCGTTGACATTCGAATTCAAACAAAAGCGGTAGCTTGCCCCTGCCTCCCATGGTTCTGTCACTGAAACTGAGAGCTGTCGGCCATTATGTGTACATTAAGGGGAAATAAGGAATGTTAAGTATCTGGTAACTTCCAGTTTTCAATTGGAGTAAGGAGTAATAAATTGGCCTGCGTTGCCAGCAGTCAGCGGCTAGCGGGAGAAAGGAGAGGAAAGACCGCCTGCACGATAACGTAGGTATTTTGAGTAGCCGCCCACTTCCTTGGGCAACGAGCCGCGACGGACCACCCCTTTATTAAACCTTCTTGGTACGTTTCGCTGTTCAGCTCTGCAGCAGTGCATTCTAAAGATTGTAAATCTAGTAGCTGGTCAGAGATGAGGCTTTTCAGAGGAGAAATTACGAGAATGCTTTCTGCCTTGCGCGTTGACGTTGATTCCAAATTTTTGGACAAACCAAGTACAGTAAAAATCATGCTTTTACCGAAGCCAGTCGGCAAAACTCCAAGTACATCTTTACCATTTAGTAAATGATTGATCGACTGTAGTTGTTCCTTCTTTAGACTAATCTTTCGGTCGTGAATTTCAAGATATTCAAGCGATTTCTTTATCAATGCGTCGTTCTTTACATTCGCCGTCTTTGTTCTGGCAGTTTACGGCGTAACCATGCGTTGCGTTACATTTGATGACAATTCAATTTTGATTGACACCGCTTAAGCCAATCAGTAATTCCCGTTCACTGGTGAACGGACAATTCAAAATCCCTACGTTATTGGGCAGGCGGTCTTTCTTCTCCTTTCTCCAGCCAGCCGCTGACCGCCGGCAAAGCAGGCTAGTAATAAATCAATGCATCAAATATGGGCAGTCTGATTTTGGTTTTATGTTCTGACGCCGAGGGGCTTCATATTGCTCCAGTGTGTGTGTTTTTGCATAAGTGCGTTCTCTTATTTTTAGCCTAGTTAATGTTGATAGCTGGGTTCCGAGATGTTTGTAACCCTTTTTTTTTGAGAAAGGCAATGATCTTCTCCCAGATATGAATATATGTTTATACATGTCAAACTGCAAGCTGACTGTATACCCAATTCCTCAATTACTTTTCTTAACTATTTTAAAACCCAAATCATATTCAGAAAACAAACCACAGGAAAGTTTCAACATCTTTATTAAAAACATACACATTTTCACGATGAATCCAAAAAATGTAAAAAAAATTAAAAACTATTTCTCGTCATCCTCCTCCTCCTCCATCCCCGTTGAGGCATCAGAGTAGTCTGAAAATAAAATAAGAATTAATGCAAACATCATTTATAGAATGAGTTTTTCTCCAAACATAATACCACAAGTTATTTTTACACCTTCGTTCAAAAATTCTGACAAACTTTAATCAGACTTGCTAATTAAAATTAATGGTATATAACTGATACACTTAAATATAATAACATTTAATCTATCTTTGGTGAAGTATTTTCATATAATTCTTTGAAGAGGACATGTTTAATAACACTTGATTCAATTACGAAAGACACTTACCATCTTTATTACATGCTATGGTCGCAGCTGTGACCTCCTTCTCCTCCTTAAGCTCTGCCACCGTCTTCCTGAGCTCTTGAAATTCCCTCAGGAGGAGGGCACCCTTCTGCTGTGAGGCATGTAGCAGCCTCTCAGACTTTGCCTGGAGCTCCAGGGTCCTTGCAAAGACTGCTACGGCCTCTCAATGGAGGTCGCAATGTGGCACTCCCTCATCTGCTATTTGGTACTGAAATACAAAAACAAGAAGACGCATATCACTTGTATGACGATATGAAACAGCAATTATTCCTATAAATATTTACACTAGTAAACGACTGCAGAAGTACACATTACAATAAATAATACAGCTATTTGTCCGAATGTGTCAAGTCAAGTTGGTGACTTCTTTTTACATTTTGGGTAACATCTTCTCTCCAGGTTCCGCACACAAAATGGAATGAGAACATAATTAGTGTTTTGCCAAATATCAAAAACAGAGCTAGTGAATATTCAATAACTGATCCTGGTGTGTCATCTAGTGATAGAATACTGTAACTGCGTGCATAAATTTCCATGTCAGCTGGCATCAACATCTATACCCTGCCGAGCACCGTTGTTATTGAGCGCGCCAAATCTACTTCTAATTTCTAACGACTAACAAAGTAACCAGTGTCAACATAACGAAGTTAAACTATACTTTCTATCTTAAATGCAGTAGACGAAACGTAAAAGTCTAAACTCAAGTAAAGTACAACTACTCAAAAAAAGAAAAAAAAACTAAAGTTGACTGTTGTTCGTTACTACACACATCTGACCTACACAAAGTGCGTCAGGAGGGAACTAATTAATTTGGACGACACCCCGGTAATTTCATTTTTCCGCCATGTCAAATTTTCGAGGTGTAAGCTCTGCGTGTAATGTGCAAAAAACAATTTATTTGAAAACTCTGCAGAAATAAGGGGGATGGGGGGGGGAATCCGCACAAAATGCCGCGCAAAATCCGCCCATGCGCTGAACAAATTATTGCTAGGCCCTTTATTCAAAGCGCTCCTTTGAATAAACAATTATTGATGATCAAGCAAATGGCTTGACATTAATTGCTTTAATGACTATTTGAGAAAACTACACAAATTTATTGGCCTAAGATAGAGGCCTGCTGTGTGCCTGAAAGGCATCATGCCTACAGCCAGAAAAAAGTTTAACAGCGACACCAATGTTTCCAAACAACACTAACCGAAGCTACAACAATTTTACACTCAAAATATAAATAGACAAACAAATGTATCTCACAAAGCACTTACTGCCAACAGTTGCAACGCACGCCGAAGCTCCTCCACCTCAGCACTCTTTTGCGGTGAGCTTGCAGCCATCTCATGAAAAAGGAAAAAAAAAACTATACTTAACACCCTTAAATGGAATATTCTGCCAGTCCCGCAATATTCAAACAATTGTACTAAATGATCACACTTTAACACACACAACAAAAACATTGCTGCACAAATGTAGTCCTACGGAAAAAATAACGGGAGGGAAAGAATAATGGGAGAAAAATAAATCCAGCTCACCTTTTCCCTGAAGACTGAAGATGTGACGTTTGCTAATGAGTCGAGTCTTTTTGACGACTCTCATTAGTGAACGGTGAAAACCGATTGGCAGTTGCTTGGCAGCCGTGCGCTCCATGAGTCCGAGTTGTCCACTGCATTCACGTGATCAATTTTTCTCAGCTAACTTATCCACGACTTTCCCGTGAATCCCATTGGGCGTCACCATGACAGACGACACTTCCTCTATCCGGAGACAAACTTACGGTTTAATATCCAGCTATCTGTGAAACAACAATTTATTTTTATCACATTTTTCTGTAACACACAGGATTAGTTTGCCCGCAGTGCCCAGAGAGAAGGATGCCTAGAATCTATTCTAGATGCAAGACAAATCCACCCACTACAGAAGGCAATATTACAGCACAATATTTTTACTGGTTTCAAGTATAAACTGTTTTAAGGCGTTCTAACACATGCAGGATTTTTGGAAACTGTGGCGGAGAGCTTCAGCGTCAGTAACTAGGCATTATCAGGTGTGGCCACTTTTCATAAGTCAACTCGTAGGCGACGTAATAATTGGTCTATGTGTACGGAGGTTTATCAGTTTCACATGTGTGACGGTGAATTTCACATTTAATATGCAAAGCGATTATGACTCTGGACGGAATAGGAGTAAATCATCATGAAGATAGAATTAGGTAGAGCAGGATGTGCTCACAGCAAACACAAGTTAACATCGTAGTTTATCATTTTGCAAAGTGAGCAAAATATTTTTTCTCTAATCGTTGCACACAATAAAGAAAGCAGCACGTTTTACTGCCGATGGCTAATTTTTATTCGTTGGAAAACATGTCAATCATTTTGCTTGATGAACAACGGGTCAAGAAGTATTAGCGCGCATTTTAACTTAACAAGGACAACTGGCGACACCTGATTACCCCTAGGATTTTTGGAGTTTATGTTAAGTCGTTTTAAATTTCCATGGTGGCTTTTATTTTGCCGTGGCGATGTGCCACAATCAATTACATGTAGCGGAAGCCCTGATATGCCTATCCTCCAAATGACGGCTGCTGCATGGCTACAGGACTTCCCTAGCCCTGCAATGCATGTAGAGCCGACCATTTCAATAATGCCAACGGGCCTCATCATTACCCAGGCTAGGTGTTTGGGCTTGTTCACACTCTGACTAGGCTCAACCTCTGCCTTCAGGAAAACAAATTCCCTGTGCTTGGTTCACAATATTTTGCCAATTTTGTTGCTGTGTAGATAATTGTAAGCCTCCGTGCTCTTATAATTCCTTAAAGTCTCGCCATCATTGCCTCACTTAGAATGAAGTAGTTCAGGATATTTACGTAGCTAACATCTGGCCACAATTTCATATCGTCTTCCCACTCTGTCAAGGTAGATGGATGGGGCACTTTAACTGTGTCATCTCCAGAAAGAGTGAGACAGTCCGACCCGTGTGTCTATCTGCGAGATATGTTCATTTTACCAGAGACGTTATTTGTAATAGTGCCGGCCAAACTTTCAGCAGATTGCCGTTGTAACTAGCAGTGGGCTATACGGTAAACAGGAAGATCGTCTCTGGATCGGGTCTACGTCATCAAAGAAGCCAACATTCGATAAAGTTGTGGATTGGAGGTGATATTAGTAAGCGCCGCCCGACTGAAAAGGCACACCTCAGTGAAACTGACAGTTGGCGGTTTTTATATTGGCAGGACGTCACAATGCCTAACTGAATAACGGGCAACAAGGTTTTTGGCGCGATCCCGCCTTGAATTCAAATTCAGCTTGCATTCAAATTCTAAATGAAGACGGTTTACGGTAAAATGGGCTACATTAAAAAAGTATAAAATAGTGAAAGTCATCTTACCATTACATGCAAAAAAATACTCCCATTACATAAAAAATAAAGAGCGTTATTTTATTTTTTATGCATTTTATAGTAGATTAGACAATGGTGACCTTACTCTTATTTAAATATTCTTTCGCTCCATAATACTATCATACTTAAACCTAAGCTTCATTGTTCTACCATAATCATTTAATTATGATATGTTTCCTTACATTATTTAAACTATAACAGTTTGCTATATTTCTATTTTTATTGTGACTACTCTAAAACATCAGTCACACAGCCCTCCTTAATTATTGGCACCCCTAGGGAAGATGTGTTTTTTAGCTTCTAATAAATTCAGTTTTTTTTCTGAATAATATAGGACCACGATGGAAAAAAGAGGAAAATCCAACCTTGAATTCAAGCGCATTTATTCAGTAAGGAATAAAATCCCACATTAAAAAATAATTCTTTTACATCAAATCATGTGTGCAACAATTATTAGCACCCCTGATATTAATACTTTGTACCATACAGATATAAGAAAACTAGAGTGGACCACATGTGGGCTGAACCAAAGCGAAAACAGAAGAATTACTTTGCCATTTTGTGTATGTATAAATGTCCAATGAGGCACATGAAAACAATCGGCTAAACATGGGTGTTGACAACTTAGAGACTTGTTTTCCGTGTTCTTTGTATCTTTTCAAACTTAAAATTGACACGTATAAGGAATTGTCACATGAGTCATAGCTCCATTTTACAAAAGAAAAGTCTCTTTCAGTAAAGGGTTTTGCACTCAACTCAACATAAAACATGTACCTCAGTCTCGTACTGCCCAACGAATGACGATGCTCGACGGCACTCGAACGCGTCTCGCACCCGTTTCGACGTGCGCGGGTGGGCGAGGACCCGTCCAACGCTGCTTGCAGCTTTAATTATTCTTTCTTTATTCTTCTAACGTAACTCTTGACCTAAATTTGACCCCCTAAACATGCTAAAAATTATCCAAATCGGTCACAAAATGGCTCTCTAGCGCCACCCAGAATCACTTTTTGGGCACTTAGATTGCCACCACGACCAGTGCAATTTGCACATCAAAATTTCCTTTTCCCCCTAAATTTGGCCAAAATTTGCCCTCGAACAAACACGAACTCCTTTAAGGGCGTTCATCGTATCGACCCCAAATGCTATTAGATGACAGAGCACATTCTGCCGATGAAAACTACCGTACAACTTTGTCAAAAGTTGAACGGTTTGGATTTTATGAGGCGTCAAAGATTGGGTCCCCAGCCACTTTCACTGCCTTCTTTCAATGCGTATGCAATTTCCAACCTAAATCTGACCCCTTAAACCTGCTCAAAAACAAACCAAATTCATAGTGGCTTCAAAGATATTTCTAATCTGAAAATTCTCCACCAAAGACACAAAATGGCTCTCTAGCGCCACCTAAATACAGCCAAATGGGACTTCTGCTTTCACCACGTCCTGTCGCAATGTTACAAAATTATGGAAAAAATCAAACATCATTGCTGTACCATCACCTGTACTTTGACTTAGTTTCGTGAAAATCCATTCAAGACTTTATGAAATAAAAAATTTTATGTACATCATATGCTGTACAGTAATATATACATTCTTGCTGTGGACAAACCGTTCATTTTATCAAAATGTCCTTTGGTGTACTTGATAATCTTCATGTCGACAAATTAACTGCCAAGTACAGTACCATTTGAATGAATATTTGATGAGATATTATCATGTTGTGAAGATTCATATTTTGAAAAATATAGAGTGACGCACTTCTTAATTCACCATAGGTTGCAGTGGATGAAAATTTTGTCTATGTTCAGGGAACATGCTCCCAAAATTTCAGCTCTCTAGGATTTACCTGGAAGGACCATTCATTAATTTCTTGATTATTATTGATTTTGTGTTTTTCTTTGTGCTGCTACACATTCTGTCCACCGGGTGGCAGTAGGATTACTTGGCTCGTCTCCCTTCACTAAGTTCATGCATGGGGGAAGATTACACAATACACAGCAGTGATAAAATCTGCTTCAGATACTTTGACCAGGTCCCATGGGTCATTGCTCCATTTCACAAGAGAAAAATCTCTTTCATCAAAGGGGTTTGCGCTCAAATCAACGTAAAAAATTTCCTCAGTCTCGTACTGTCCAACGAATGACAATGCTCGACAACGCTCGAACGCGTCTCGCCCCCGTTTCGACGTACGCGGGAGGGCGAGGACCCGTCCAACGCTGCTTGCAGCTTTAATTATATATTATGCTTTTTATATCAAGGAGTTTTCTATGGAAATTCAAGGATTCAAAGTGCTATCATTCTACTTTAGCCAACAGATATGAATAATGTATACTACTTTGCCAACTGCCAATAATCATCAAAGAAGAAGAAGGTATTTTTCTTCTCCCATGATCATTGGTGATGGAAAACCAGCTTACGTTCTTTGTATCCTTTGGCTACAGTGATAAAATAGCGCTTTGAACCCTTAAATTTCCATAGAAAACTCCTTGATATAAAAAGCATTAAGTCCGAGCAACAGATTAGCAAGGATGGAATCAGATTATGATTTGCTGTCAAGAAGATTCACTTTGTTAGGATGTGAGTTCTGAGTGTGTGCAGTAATCATGGCACAGCTCCTTTTACCCCATTGAGAATCTTGGGAGAAGAATTTGCGCAGTGGTCCCACTCTCCCATCATCAGTACAAGATCTTGAAAAATAAATGCAAATCCGGACAGAAATAAAAACTGTGACACTGCATAAGCTTATTGAAATGATGCCATGGCAAATGCATGCTGTCATCAAAGCTAAAGGTGGTCCCAACGAAATAGAATTTGTCACTTTTTTTTGGCTGGGCAGTGTGTATATATTCTTTCTGAGAAGCAGAGGAGGTAGGTGTTGGGCAAAGTAGTTGTGCGTTCCAATGCGAACTTGAATTGGGAATTAAAATTTAGAGGGTTGCATCACAGTTTGAGCCTTCTAAACTGGCATTCTGGGAGAGAAATTTGACTGCCAATGGGCAACTATTGTTGACTAAAAGCACATGGAAACTAACTACCACTCTCAGCACAAAGAAATCTTAAGTGAACTGAGGACCTGGCCTCCTTTTATTGTGACAATTTGTTGTCTCAAAAAATTCCCCTTCCCAGGTCAACATCATTTGCTCTGAACCTGGGCTCCTAAGGGGTTAATTAGCACACAGAATGAGCACTGAAGAAGTGACTTTCCCTGTGACACATACTGCAGCAGAGAGACTTCCCATATCTTGCGCCTGGATGCCTTTACAGGTCTATCACAATTGGCAATGATTGGCTTGAAATAATTCCATGAAAACCGCACAGTCCGTTCTATCATCGGGCGCGCGCGCCCGCGTGTGTGTGGCCCAAAGCCAGCAGAACATACTGAACATTTATTCATGATGCAAAAACTGTGACTGTAAACAAATGACCTGTGTAGTGGAAAATGAAGTCAATTGGACAACATTGAGGATTATCTCCCCTGAGCACCCATTATTCCACACTAGATTACCTTGTGTGATACCAAGGACGCATTTGCACATTTTCCTCTGCAAAATACCAAGGGAATTTTCCACTCATTTGAAGATTCTGGGTAATATTCCACCTGAAATATTGAATCATTTTAGATTCAACACCTTGGCATAGCAAGCAAAATTCAAGTTCTCAGTGCATACTTAAATGTGGAAACCTATTGTTTAATTCATGGTATGAATCAAGTATTGCTTTAATCATAGTTAACAGATGACTTCTCTCAGAATTTTATGTTATATCAGGGCTGAAGAAAAGCACTGTAGAAATCGCTTGCTGCAAAATGGCAAATCACCAGACAGATCATGCTACAGCTCTCACACATAATACATTGTGCTTTGACAAAAATCAGAAACTGGTCCATTAGTGACATTACTGTAGCACTTTTGTAGTGTTACAGTAGACTAGGACCAGTGCTAGGTTCGGCTACTAGAGCAATGAGAAGTGTAAGATGCATTAATGACCACAGACCAGAAAACAATTTTAGATTGCTGGCTTATTATTTTTAGTTGACAGACAGAAAAGGACAGTTGACATACAGTTTACACAAAGTTCTCTATCACCTTGAGATGGATTAATTTTCCCCTCTGTTCAAGTAATTTAGTTCATCAATTCCCTGTTAGATGTTCACCAATTATTTGGCTTTTAAAAAGATATTATATTCAACCTAGGTTATTGTTGTCCCCCGTCGCCCCGCGGAACGGGGGACATAGAAATGCTGTCCATCTGTGCGTCCGTCCGTCCGGGAACAGTGTACTCGCAATAACTTTTGACAGCTTTGATGGAGGCTCACCAATATCATATGACGTTCTTATTGGCTTGTTAGGTTGATCTCAGCCATGGGCACAAAACTATGCCTTGGCAATGCGCCCATCATCCACAAGTCATGAAAATTGTAATCTCTCTCATAACCCATGGTTATATTTAGTTCTTATCACAATGATCCACCCCTCATCCATCTTTCTGTTCAACCAATGATCAATGAGCTACAGTGTCATTGTACTTCACATTATTAGTGGTACAGTGCACCACATTATTTTCAGCCATCAAAACAGTTTTTGCCACATGTTTGTGGTCACTTCTGCGACGGGGGACTCAAGGCCTTCAGGCCAGCGGGCCATTTTTCGTATTAATTTCAAGTTTTATCCTTCAATCTATCTTGAGTTAACTTAGAAATTGTCACTGCGTCTTGATGAATACATGACACCTCCCCCTACTATGCCGCCACACCCATCTCGGCGCATGTCCGTCTACTAAATTGCCAAAGTGGCTGCGCACGGTGTTGCACCGCACGAAATTACCACTGCGTGGGCTACACCATGCTGCGCCAAGAAATTAGAGCCGCTTAAGGTAAGGCATAGAACTGCTGTTTGCCAGAGTGGTGCAATGTTTTCCATAAATTTTGAAAGTAACCTTTTTGTTAATGTACATTATGTTTTTGGTGGACAGGCCTTTTAAAACTTAACACTGAAATGTGAAACATACAAACATCCACTTAAACAGGTTGTACAATTGAATAAATGAATCGTCAGGATACCCAAATTGATGGTAACATAACTGTACATAGTGGTTCAGTTTTTTGAGTGCAATTTTCAGTGTTTAAGTTTCAAATGTTTAAAGTTCTAGGAAAATGACTGAATTGAGTGGTGAGTACTAGGCCCGGAGTGGCTAATCGGGAGGATCTGGACAATTCCAGGTGGGCGGGTCGGATTTAGGGCCGCATGGGACCTTGTCCAGTGATAACACTGGGTTGAAATATATCACAGAAGCTGCTAGTGCTGTCCCTGGGCCGCCTGTGCTGGCAGCTCTTTTATCTTTTTTTTTTGTCATATGCAGCCGGCTCCTCCTTTGACAATACGTCCGTGCACACTGAGGCATGAAACTCCATGGATAAAAATGAGTCCCACTCTGGCCCTGGTGAGTACTATATGTCCTGGACCGGACCAAAAAAAAGTCTGCAATCAATTCAACTATTTTTGAATTGGCATTATAAAAAATACAGGTGGTATTTTTAATTAGTGGCTTAAAATCATCTTCTCTACTTCATCATTTCCATGAACAGGAATGGTGGCATTTTTCATTTGAAGGTGCATTCTTTTGCTTGAATTTCAGTTTCTTGTGTTAAAATCACCAACAAAAAAAAAAGAACTTTGCATAACCTCAAAAAGGTTCTCTGTACTTTTCTTTCCATTGGCTTTCAGCTGGAACCAGACACAAAGCACAATGATGAAAGGTAGCTCTGGGCTCCTTTGCTCCGCTTGCCGCAGCTGTAAATAAAGTGGAGTTTTAGGCTTATGGTTTGTAGTGAGCCGTCTTTATTGGACTTTGGTCCATAGAGATGAAGATAAATTTGCTGCACTGCAGAAACAACTTGCTTATACTAGATGTGTTGTTACAGCCTCCAGTGGAATATGCAGTGAATAACAAGGCACACTTGCATACCCATCAAAAAGATAGGGATTGCTGAGTTTAAAAAAAAAAAAAAAAAAAAATATATATATATATATATATATATATATATATATATATATATATATATTTTTTTTTTTTTTTATGATGAAAAATTAAAAAAATGTAAAAAAATTTTTTAATTGCTTAAATTCTGTCTTTAAAGATCCCATATTGTACAACACAGTTTAATTTCTGCGCATTTTAAACAAAGGTGGATCTATTATCAATCACCGAAATACAGAATTGTTCTAACCTCAGATGAAGTCTGCACGAGGACAAATATTTTTCTTAGTCCCATACGCTCCCGCTCCTGCAAGGATCAATCGTGCGTTAGCCTGCTCCTGCAAAAATTGTCTAATATTATGTCCTACATCTCACCCTAAACTTAATTTTCTCCCCTAGCCCATGTGGAAAAAAGCAAACCGTATGCTTTCTTTAAGTTGTCTCTATTTTCCCTATTTGAAATTGAAAATGGTGGATTTTTAAATCATTCTGGGTCAATGATAAACTAAATAGTCCTTCTATAGGCGTATGCAAAGAACACATAAAACATCACCCACTCTTTAGTGGGCGAGTACAAGCCAGATGGAGCTATGGTGCTTGGCTAGACAGTGAATAAAGCAGGTGTTGGCATCTGTTCCAAGCTGGCATGCACTCAGCAAGGTGAAATTGCAATCACAGAGCGCCGCTACATGATGGGAGAAGGGGTGGCGAGAGGGTGGATGTTGAGGTCTCAGTTGCTGTGATTCCTCAACGAGGCAGTGTAATGGATGTACAGTGTCCAAAAAGATCTTGCGCACCGGCCCGTGAGTGAAGTCCTCTCTGTGTAACTGATTTAGGACAATGTCCAGCTTGCTGGCGTGAACACTTAAGCAACATACTGGGGGAGCATACTCAACATTGGTGTACGCTAGGGCAAAGGCGCCAGTACGGAGAGTGGAAATCCTGGTACCCCATGATGTTCCAGCCAAGAGACGCAGGAGATTATGTGCTTAAATCTTGATGCAAAACAGAGCTCCAAGATGGTGTTTGAAGATCAGATGCCGGTCCAATTTCACCCTGTGGTAAGTATGAAATAGGTTGGGAACAAGGAGTGACCCATTGAGGGTCATTTTTAGTTGGCGGTGAGCTTCCTTGTTCAGATGGAATGCAGTAGTAGAGGTTTTTGCCATGCTGTTTCAATCTCCAGGTCTGAACCATTTGTATTATACAAAGGGGTCATGACCCCCACCTAAGCTGAAACACAGCTCACTGTGAAACCACCTGATTGTAAGCAAGGCCACATGATCAAAGTCACATCTTCAGAAGCTGGTTTTACAGCATTTCGGGCAATTGCATGATCTCTATGCAGCCACTGGACTGGCCTATAGGGCTCAAAGGGTTAAGCTCGCCTGAGCTTCTGATTAATATGCACAACAAGTTTCTTGAAGTAAGATAGAATGGTTTTCGAGTTCCATCTCAGAAACAAAATATCTGTGGATGGACAGACGGACGGACAGACAACCGTTCTGATGACCATATCCAGTGGCGGTTTTACACGGGGGCCTACAGGGGCCTGTGCCCCCGTGCTGGCCCCTGTGCTGACTGAGTAATAAAATTATACTGTATATTTTTTCACGATGATATGTGCTAGCGCCAAAATCGGACCTAATGTCACTCAACATTCTACACGAACTGATTAGAGCGACGCACCAAAGTGTGTAGGCTACCTGCGTTTGCTTTCACTGATCTCAATACGTTGGCTGGGATTTGAATATGAGCGCGGCAACCAGCAAGAACAACCTGTTGCGAGAGACGAAGGTTAGCTAAACGACTGCACCTTATAAAGTAATATGTTGTAGACGTGGCCGTGTTACTGTTGTTCCCCATTCCGGCAACGAAAGCTTGTTGTCAAGTTTGTAAATGTCCCTTAGAATTAAATTACGAATCACACTCAGCAAAGTACTATTGAGAAGTTCCACACGATGGTGCGATGTTAACCACTAACCTCATCTGACTAGGCTGTTCCATTTTGAAAAATAATTGGCTACGAAGTAAAGTAATCAACAGTAGCCTATCTGCCCATGCTAAGTAGGGATGGTTATTTGTGAGATGAGATGTATGCATCGCTTTACATATTTTTTCTTCTTCTAAGACTGTCATGAAACGAGGAAGGGAAATAACCTCCATTTTTGCCTGAATAAAAAAAAAAGAAAATGGAATTACAGGAAACCAAATAAATCGCATATATGGCAATATTTGCCTAGTATTAGTGCAATTCACAAACCAATAATTGTATTTCAGTTAACCGCATCATTTTCCCAATTCATATTTTTAAATCAATCACTCCTCAATAATATTGGCTTCCATAAATGGAAATGGCACATTGTGTCTGAGAGAGTGGAGGGTATACGTATATATGTATGTTTTATGATTACGTTGATTACTTATTGCATTGTGATTACAGTAACTAGAACCAGTTGTTTTGCTAGTTCTATTTTGTTAAATTTGTATGAATAAACACCTTTTTAAAACTAGTTTCAATCCACAGATCCACCGAATCCACCTACTCTGTACTGTAATTTTGATTTATTTTTGAAGAACTCCTCAATTACCAGATCCCTCTGTAGGTGCAGCAGCTTAAAAAAGGCATTTAAATGGCTATCACATTTATTTAATAACTGATAAAATTACTTAATTAATATTTTTATTTAAGTTTTAATAAAACATTAAGTTCCTCCCACGAGGCACCAAAATGCGTTGGGGAATTTACGATACGTAAAATAGCAAGGATGGATTATTCAGACGTTTTGTCCTAATAATCCTTCCCGCAAGATTACCATTTGATTCAGCAAGAAACCTGCCCATTTAGTAACCATTCTCATAAAATTACTAAAATAACCAAAAATATGGAATTTTAATTAATAATTAAAATAACCAATATTAATGATTAAAGAAAACAATTTTTTTAATAATCTGAAGGAATTTTTGAGTTCTACAAACGAACACAGAATATACATGGGCTAATCTACGGAAAGACTATATACGAACTTGAGAAAGTATCAATGGTGTGTGTGTACGTGCAAGTGTGCATGTGTGTTCTTAGCGCATGTGCAGGACGCACGCGTGTGCGCGATTTTGGGAGTGGGCAGGCGCGATGTCCGATGCGCTTGTGTGCTCATGGGTACGAATTCCTTTGTCTTGGGACAAATTCTTACAGCCGGGGCTGCTAAGAATTTGTAAAGGTAGTTATAGGCGGACAATGTGCGAACGGATAAATCCATTTAGATTCAACAAATTGCGAGAAGAGTTTGCTTCAGCTCATACGCAATTTGTATTACTAATTGAGTTATCATCAACACTACGGCATGCGTGTTAGTTAATTGAAGCATTAGAAAGTTAGCCAGGAAAAACATTATGCATGTAAAGACAAACAATCAATGGCTATTTAACGTCATAAAAACGAACACAATGCAATTATAAAATTACAAATAGTAATGGACAACTTAAATGCGGTTCAGTTTAAGTTGAAAATCGCTAAACTGTATTACTGCCTGGAATGTTCAGTTAGTAGCTCGGGATTCCTCTCTGGGTCTGTTGAGCATCGCAGTTCTGGCGAGGATGTCCTACTGGGCGCGCAGATCCGAAGTTCTGTGTCCACTTGAGGAATGTGTGCAGCCCCGCTGTGTCGGAATGTCTATGCCGATTCGGAAAAGTTCTTTTTTTGAGTTGCTCCGAGTCCAACTAGCAGTAGCACCGGGCATAAGCTAGTTTAATGAGATTTGCAGTCCTGAACTGAAATGAAGATTCACAGAGATGTGAGCACTCTGTAGATGTGCCAAATGAAATTGTGCAGTATGCGTGAATTCCAGGCAAGTGCCATCTTTTCGCTTGAAAAGAGTCTGGCCTTTCCCTGGGGGGGAAGATGGCCCAAACGCGAGTGTATCTTTCCTTGAGAGAATATGCGCTAAGAGAGAGCGTGACCTCCTCCGTTGGAAGTGTGCCAAGAAGAGAGAGTGAACTGGGTGCGGTCCCTAGTTCTAAGAGTTCTGTTTCCCGTTTTATTGCTTTTAGGCTCATTCTATTGGAGAAACGTAAAGGAAGCGGGTGTTGCTGTAGAGGATGTTTCCGTTTCCTGTTGACTGCATGGGAAATGTAGTTCTGTGGTCCCATACATACCTACAGTATGTACAGTATGTACAAGTACTGTAGCTCTGTCTGTCACTAATTAAAGTCTGCATGACATGCACACCTGTGTGAGGTGCTATGCATTCAGGCACTGGCAGCATATTTTGTAAATAAGTGTGAAGACTGTACTCTCAAGTCAGTGGCCATGAATACAGATGAGTTTGTACAAATGTTACTTGTGTGCTGTGGTTCTGATAGGCCCAATAACTGAAGAGGAGTTTTGTTTTCTAAGAACGAGTCGCCCATTCTTAAGGCCATAAGCCATTTGATTTGTCTGATACTTCACACTTTATTATGTTGTATTTTATTTTCCATTTTTGATGGCCATCCGTCAATGCATTTTTTCTTCATGAAAAAAATCTTCAGCATGATTCTATAGGCTAAAGCAAATAGAAGTTTTTAATGCTTTAATATCATTGTTGTTGCTTTTTAAAAGTATTTTTGGGCTTTATTCACACAGGACAGTTTAGAGAGCCAGGGAGTGAGTGGTGTTGCAGCACGTCTCAGCTGCAACCCCATGCCTAGGGCCATCATTATTGTTTTTAATGTGCCCCCCTGATTGAACACTGGCCCCACCTGAAATTTGTCTGAAACTGACCATATCCCTCCACATTATATGCCGGGGGATTAAAATGCAAAAATACTTCCAATGATTGATCTATAAAACTGAATCCTTTCCTCCTCTGGTCAAATATCTTAAGCCACCTGCCATATTCAGGAATTCTCCATGGGATTTTATTTCAGTTTACATGTTGGATATTTTCAGTTTGTCGCCCTATTGAAACATATTCCAACAAGTCTCAGTCTCCAACCAGAGACTACCAGATTTTCTACCACAGTTTTAGCATAGTAATCATATTCATCTTTGTAAGATCCTATTTTTTTTTACTTTGCTTCCACCATGAAAATTTGGAATGTCATGCTCCATGAAATAAACTGATCTGCTCCAACCAATTCATATGGCACAAGAGTGAAAGAACTTCAGTTTGCACTTTTATTGCGAAAATACAAAACCCACAAAAATATATTTGCCTGCTTGTTTGTTGCGCATTATTAAAAGTAATACCCTCACTATGTTTCACAGATACAGCGATCCCCAGTTGAGCTTGAAATTTTGGCAATTTAAAGGCCTCTGCTTGTTACTTAATTTTTATTGTAAAGCACTGATGAAATGACAACTCACACAAACTGAAATGAACGTAATTATGCATGATTTTATTCCCAACAAGCAAAGGAGGCAATGAAAACCTGATAACTAATCTCAAAAATGTTGCTAAAGAATAGAGTAGGCATGTTATGCAAGCACCCATCTAGGTGTACAATATAATCTTAATAATGCCACGATCATATTTTTGCTCCTATGAGACCCATGCTGCCATCTCTGGAGAGTGCAGAGAGTTTGTGGATCCACTTCGAATGACGTGCCTGTCAGCCGGCAGTACTTTACACTCGCAGTTTGAAACATCACAAACAAACAGCAGAGGAAACCTAAAAATGCACTTGCATAGAATTCTACTGATGAATGCCCAGGTGGCCAGCAAAAGGTGCTTCAGTAAGCAACAATGCTCATCCAAACTGACTTCATTTTCCATGTGCAGCTTTTAAAAGACTTCTGATCACATCCAGCTGTGGCATTGCTTGGCCTCACACCGGTGCTGTGGCGGTCACTACTGCACCATCTTTACTGAGTGAGTAAACTCAGCAGCCTACAGATACTGAGTATTGTGGTTAAATGCATAATCGCATTCCACTGCCTCACAATGGTTGGCTCATTTCTAATGTGCCTGACCGCACCTCATTTTAAGACCAACAAACATAAGCACTCAGGTTTTTGCTTTTGAGATTTAAACATTGGCACTGCATGGGGAAATGATGACTGCATCAGTCTTAAAGGGGCAAGAAACAAAATAGTTTCACTGCTAGGTATGCTGTTGTGCACTGCCTGTAGACCAAAACAATGTGTCACAAGTCACACCTCCGTCTACCTCTGCACTCCAACCCCCAACCCCACCCTCCACTCGCCTCGTCTGTGAACGACTGTCTGCAAAGTGCAAACATACTGGGCAAAACATCACCATTTTGTGGAACATGTCGAGTAACGAAGTAAGTAACGTTATATTGCCGCAAGACGGAGAACTTCTTTTTCTTTGCTGTTTTTTCCGTAAATTAATCATTATGCCAATAAATAGTGTGTCACCATTGGAATCAAACCTGTCTGTTCGCCGCTAATGGTGTTAGCAGCAGTGACGTGCGGTCGGAGGTTAGTTCGGTGAGGCAGAATCCACCATTACCATTTCTAGTTTAGTAAGACTGTTTGGCAGAATGACGGGTCAGTTTCAGGGGTGATCTGGGGTTAAATGAAAAATGACACCAGGAAACAACTCAGAATTAATCTAAAGAGGTATATGTAATAACACTAAAAAAGATACAAGTTGGCATTTTTCTGTTTATACAGTTGCCACGTTAACAGAGCAAGCCCATTAAATATGCAAAAAACCTCTGGCACCAATTCCTCTTTAACTCAATGATATAATTCAGTTTTTCTTTCATCATTTAAAAGCCATTGCTTACCCAAATGCAATGACATCGCCATTCTTTGCCCAGTTTATCAGTTTTGTGATTTTGGGGCATTTTACTCAAATTTTGAAATTGTTTTGTGCAGAATCTGACGAATACTCAAAATATTCAAAGTATGTAACAGATATGCCTATGTCATTGCATTTCTAATGACATAAAGTACCTGCAGCCCAGATTTAATTGAATTTCAATGATAAATAAAAAAGTTATGGCTGCCACAAACATGAGAAACATGAAAAAAAAAGTATTACCTCAGGAAGTCAATGGAAAATGCATTAGACAGCATTGAAAAGTTAACTTTTTAATTCTTGTAGCAGTTAGTGATTATTAAAGGTGGGTTAATTTTTGGAAAAATAATCAAATTTTGCCCAGTCAACCCCAGATCACCCCTTAAGTTTCTGCAGCATTCTTACTCAGTACCTACACACAACAGTAATACCTGACCTATTGCTGGGACCGAGCTGCGAATACCTCAAGCTCTGGACATTAACCCATGAGAGAGATAATAACATTCGCGTTCTGTCAAAATGATTGATGGCTTTTTAATGAGTTGAAGAGTTCACATGAGTTCATATGAAAAAATTAATTTTATATTTAAATATATAATATTTAAAATAATATTTCATTTTGTATCTCCCGCCCTTCTCCCAAATCCTCTCCTCTTCTCTCCCTGTCGGGGGGGGGGGGTTGTTGTGTGTGAGTAAGATTCAGCGCCGTCCCCAAGCCCCCCCCCTTCCCTCGCAACCCCTTCCCCCTTACACGTTCTGGTGCGGGGAGAGAATTTTGTACATTTTAGTGTTTTTTAGCGTGTTTTATGTTTTCTTTTTTGTGGGGATGAACCTTTTAAAGCATTTATTTTCTTGTGTTAATAGTTTCGTGGTTTTTAAAACGCATATTATTTTGTGTGGTTGGAGGGGTGGGAAGTGAAAGTGATAAAAGTGGTAAAACTTTATTTCAAGAGTTTTGTTGGTTGTGTGGGGTAATGAAAGAGAGTTTAAAATCGGAGAGTTTCGGAGAGAAAACAGTTTTTTTTTTTAAGCAGAAAAAATAGGAGAGTAAGATGTATTAAAACAGGTAAAATAAATAAATAAAGGAAGAAGAGAGAAATAAAATTATTTACCAGTTTTTCGGCGCGATGTGCGTGGAAAAGAAAAGTTACCAAAAAGCTGTAATGTTGTTGACGAAAGAAGTGCGAAATAAGTATGGTTTCTATGTATAGTGTTAATTCCATACGTCTTCTTCCCTGGTCTGTGTCTCTCCCATCTGTGTCTCTGACTGCTTGCAAATGCGTTGAAAGTGAGCGAACCCTATGGGCGGGCGGGGCTTGCGGGGAGGGGGTAAGCCACGGAATGATTGATGCACGAACAGCTTCTGTCAGAAAGCACAAGAACGATAAAACGTAACCAGGGGGGCGGGGTTGAATCCGGCGGGGTGTTTGAGCGCGTTTTTGAGTTGGCGGAACATGCGGGGAAGGGGTAAGCCACGGAATGATTGATGCGCGAACGACTTCTGTCAAAAAACACTAGAACGATAAAACTTACCCAGGGTTGGGGCTGAGCAATATGGGTGTCTGTGTTTTGTGAGATTGATATATATTGGGGTTTTTCTTGGGCCTTTGCATAGTTGATTTTTAAAAGGTGTGAGAAAATCATAGATTAAACACGTTCACAATGTCAAGTTCTTGAATGGAGAGAGCGAAATTGTTCAGAACTATGAAAGGTTGCATTTAAACATGACTTGAATAATTATTTTTGAAAATAACATCTGCAGCATTCGCAATCTTAATTTAAAAAGTTTTGAGGAGGTCTAGGCTAGTGGGTATTCACATTCCAAAGTTTCTGAAGGTCTGGGAACTCGCAAGGTGAAAGAGTTAACATAAGATGAAATATTATTCTGAAAGGGTGCATGGGAATGCGCTGGTTAGTGGTCTAGGATTTTGAAAGTGCGGAGATGCCCACAGCTATGGGGCATGAAATTGTTCTCTGAGGTCAAAGGTCTCAGGATGTTTCATTAATAGGCTTTTGAGACGCCGCACTAAATATTTTTTCAAACGGGTTGTCATTATTTTTTAAACAAGAGCCGATTTGGCTAATTTAAACATTCCTACTTCCCTACATAAGTAATGCCTGCACAAGGGCATTGTGCGTCGGGGTATTGTAAGGTTTGGGAAATTGTAAGATTTGTAGTTGTAATTGGAGAAGAGGAAAGACCTCACGGATCTTTAAATTAGGGTTTTTGAAGATCCGTTATCAGAAGGTTCGTTCTGACTCAGCGCAGCTCCCAGCGAAGCTCCAGAGGAAATGTCCTATTATCACGGCATTGAAGAATATCCTGCTTCGCTCGACTTGGAAGGTTCGTAAAATATTATTACTATTTTTATTTTACATTTAACTTCATAATAGTGCAACAGAATAATCTTGTGTTTTGTAATTTGTCTTGCAGATATTGATGAAATTTTGCTAGCACCGGTCAACCCTAGAGATCTTGAGGCAGTAGAAGATTACCTTCGAGCCAAAAGTAAGTGCCCCATATGCTGGTGTGATCAGGCGCAGGCTGAAGAGCTTTTTATTTTCTAACTTTTGGCTTTTTTTTCTCCTTTTTTTTAGGTTTTGAAAGATTACCAGAGCACACTTCGAGGCCTGCTCTTTTGATCACCGTGCAAGTACACGCCCCGCTTGATAGAGACGTACCGGACCTTAAAAGTAAGTGCTTTTATTTTCTGAATTAACAATAATTTTAAAATGTTGGTTGTTGTAAATTTTTTATGTTTTATTTTTAAAGCTCCTGAAACACAAGCACACGCTGATGATGATGATGACGACGGTCCCAAATACTCAAGAACCCACGGACCCGAGAAACAGAAAATGTGGTGAGGCTTTGGAGATTGTACCAAGGTAAAATAAATAAATAATGTATTCAAACAAAATGACCGTAATTCTGTTGGCTTGTGCTTGTGTGTGGTAGAAGATAGCATCTCTGACGCAGAGCTGCTGGCCATCGAATTGGACACAGCCATCCTTAAGGGAGCATGTGTTTCTGAATCATCTGAGGCCTCACGGTACAAGCACGGATCCATGCAGACTGACTTGGCGAACAGAGACGAAAGAAAGCACGCTCAATAAGAATTGCTGCAACCCTGAATCAACTCCGCTTTGAACTCAGCCGTCTTAAACAATTGGTGCGGTCTTTGGAACAAAGCATCCATAGCCCCCAAGGGACCACGCAGTCTAGAGCCTGAAGCAGAGGGTAATGTTGATGCGAGAAACCGGATGTTGAATTCTAACACTGACAATTTGCAACCGCTTCAACATAATTTTATTAATCAACATCTATTACGAATGATCAGTGATATTAACAACGGCATTTTTAATGCACATACATCTGGTGAATCTGAACAGGTTGATGTCTTTGGAGGCTTGTTACAGGCTTTAGATGCATTGAACCGTGGTGTTGATAATTACGTAGGTCCTGAAATAACAGTGGGCATAGCTCCTGACGCGAACTTGCATGAAAATAATAATGAAACTAACCATGACATGCCGTTGGTCATAGCTCCTGACGCGAACTTGCATGAAAATAATAATGAAACTAACCATGACATGCCGTTGGTCATAGCTCCTGACGCGAACTTGCATGAAAATAATAATGAAACTAACCATGACATGCCGTTGGTCATAGCTCCTGACGCGAACTTGCATGAAAATAATGAAACTGACCACACACAACAAACTGGTGGGGGGAACAATATTTCAGACATGCAAGTGGTACGCAGGCCACGCTTCAACAACACGGAAATCCGTGTGCAATTTAACTTGGGTGCATTGTATGATGTGGACAATTACGCAGTTTTATGTCCACGTTTTGGAAACTTTACTGTCCAAGGTACGCGAATTGGCCGGAGAAAATGACATTGTGCAATTAGAGTTGCGTGGGGATTCTCCAATATCAGGCATTACCATTGACATTTCCATGTTTCTGAACATGTTGGAACAGCTGATTCAAAGTAATTTTGACATTCTGTCGGATTATACTTTGGAGTTCATTGCGCACATCATTTCCAATCCAAGCGGAGGCGGTCACCGCAGAAAATTGTCAACATGTCTTAGAAGCGAGATTATCCGAAAAAAAACTGCAGCATTTGATAGTCCGTTACAATACGGATAACCAGCTTTGTTTTTTTATCTGCTTAGCGCATCTTATGAACCCATCGTTCACCGATTGCGAGGCTCTGCGAGAGGCAGAATGTTTGCAGAGGGCTGTAGGCCTGAGTGCGCACGATAAGGTCGGCTTTTCGGACATTCAAAAATTTGAAAACCTGTTAAGTATTGTGGGAATTTCGGTCTGGTTGAAATTCACCTTATATGAAGGACCCAAAACATCATTTATATTTGCAATTATATTTTCATCTTTAATCAGAGAATAAATGGTTACATAATTAAGAGAAAATCATATTGTCTTCATTGATTACATGCATAAGTATCAGAGACGATTACAATCAAACCATTGATATAGTTAATATAGTAGAATGGTCCTCCGCGAGGAATCTAAGTAGAGCGAGGGCTTGCGCAGCGTCCGTCGATAGTCTGACTCATTAGAGGGCAATAGAAGAATGGCCAAATGAATGCCCCCAAGCCTTTCTATGTTCTTCTTTTTATAGTCCTTCCTCTCCCTCCCCGGGCTTCCTGCTCTGTGTTTACCTAATTAATTGATGTTTGTGAACTCTACTTGACCAATGTCCCGATGACCTCTTGTTCGTACCAATCGCTCAAAAAGACATGTCACAACTCATTCTGATCCCAGACGTCTGTCCTCCTATAAAAATTAAGACCAGCAGGAGGCTTCCACTGTAGTCTTTTTAGTCAGGCCAATAAATTAATGCCGCATCTGTTTTTTTCAAAGGTACAGCTAGTCTGAAGTAGAATGCGGGCCCCATGTTCTTTTGAATACTGAGAATCCCTTTAAGCACCATACACTCAGGTTCACTTTTTTTAGATGAATACAATGTTTCAGTTAATATCAGCATAAGTTTAATGATTAATACATTTGGATAATACTTGATTAATAATGTATTCAGATTTATAATGAATACAACAATTGGGTAATAACTGAATATGATAACGCTTATATTAATACATTGATAGTACATTAAAATGGTCATGCATTTTAAAAGAGTTGATTATAGGGTTACATGAATTAATATTTTCCCACAGTATTAAGGTGGTTGCCTGGCATTATGGATCGATAGATGGGCCTTTGAAAAAGTTCCAAACATCCTCCGTACACAACCCCAAAACATTTTTTCTCTACCTGAACGATGGTCATTACTACGGTATCAAGTCCTTAATAGGCTTTCTCGGTTCCACTCATGTCCGTAAATACTCTTACACTCCATTCACATCAAAATGTTGTCATAAATTCGATCGCTACTGTAACGTCTGTCACACCCCTGATTGTTATAAGCTGTTATGTCCGAGTTTCACGGCTGGTGATACTGTGACTTTTTTCACAAACAGTGATGCGGAAACCAATTTAAGCTTGTATTGTTCTTGATTGGGAGAAATCAAGCAAAATTCATCCTTACCCCGTACCATTTTAATTTTAATATCAACTCCATTTATCAGCATCCTTCTTTGAAAAAACATGTCAGCGTGTATATGACCGAGCAGCTCAAACGTATGGCTGGCGGCTGTGTATAAGCTTCTGTTGTTTAGGCCTACGTTGTTCTGGATAACGGTGTTTCCATCCATGCTCCAGATGGTTTCTTTGTAAAAAAGTCCAGATGTGAACTGGTTTGACAAAGTCTCATCTCCATAATTCAATAGGCATTCAAGAATAGCCCAATAAGGATACGTATTGCTGGCCCGTATGATCAATCGATCCCCAAGCGTAACATCCACTTGTGAAAAAATCGTGGCTGTGGGGTAATTGATGATGCTGACATGATTAGTTTGATCAATATTACGACCATCGGCACGCGTGATTTTACATCGAAGGTAAAGTTAAGTATTGTTCAAGTCAACATAATCTTCACCGTTCCCAGCAATGAAAAATTCTAAAGGACCTGTGCCTGAAACGGCCGACAATGGCGGTACTTCCACATGAATGTTCTTTTCGGTACTTGTTTGAGTGTATGGCACTGCAAAAAGATCCAATTCTGACTTCATGCATTCCTCGGACATGTTGTGTATGAACGCCATTGCTTAAAAAATGAGCCTGCTTTTCCTCGTAAGCTTCTTTTTCTTCTTGGTTTGTTTTTTGCCCTTTCTCTTGCTCTTCCCAAATGCTCGTGAAGTGCTGGTTACCCGGCGTTTTTTAGACTTTATGGAGACACGCCCTCTTGGTGGTTTTTTCTGTGAGCGCCATGCCATCACCATAACCCTGTCTTAAGTAGCGGTAGAGCCATCCGGAATAAGCCTCTGAAAATTCCTCCAAGGCCACAGCCATACATGACAGTACCGCCTCTGAAGCCCGGCAACCCATTGCCAGCCTGTGCGGTGTAATAGTCAATGAATCTGTGCGGGTCGGTGTAGAGTACAGAACTCTTCATATTTTACTCGTGATAGCGATGTTTTACCGGTCTGAAGTGCAGCTTTGTAATGACTTTTCCGTAACGAAAGTTTATGTTCTGGTTTTGATCTGTTTTCAGTTCAAAGGTTATGTCATCAATGTACTGTTTGCTCATCGGTACGTAGTGCGGCTTTTCATAAGTCTTTGTGATCACCTCGTTCTTTTTCCCCAATATTTCAACACAGCGCAAGAGGGGTAAAAAACTATCTCCGACTCTGTGGTGTTCGATGACGTCTGTGTAAATGAAAATTGTATAGAAACCTGCACGAATATCAGCGGGGTGTGGTGCGACTGGGTTCTCATTGTTCAATTCGACACCTGGATCGAGGCCAAGAATTTCAGCTAGTTTTCCTGTCGCTGCAAATGACACTCCTGGCGGGGCTACAATTTTAATTCTATTTTTAACGTTTGAGTAAATTATTTCAATACTCTCCGTGCTAAAAGTACGGTTGTTTGTCAACTATACTGACTATAGACGTATAATAGCCTGGGGTAATGTCGTGATATTTTATGTCTTGATTTATATTATTAAGTGTGATAAAATAACCATCTTGATGCGATATTACGTCCCAAGTTTGTGGGTACTGTATTTCGGCTAAGCCAACCTCCCACTCGCACTAGTTCAATAGGTCTGAAAAACTTGGTCGTATTGCTTGAAATATTTTTTCGGGGTAAGTTTGCAAGGATGCATTACTTGGGAGAGTAACCTAGAAATCTGTCTCCCTCATGGTCATTTATGGTCTGTTATAGTGTATGCTTTTAAAAATATTTTTAAGATTAAATGTGTACCATGTGACTTGCTGGTATCCAACTGTTAAATTTTTCAGGCCACCCAACCCATTTGACTAAGACCAGCTTTTTTCCCTTTACTTTCTTCTGCGCAATGATTTTTTTTACCTTAAATGCTTTATCTTTACTTTATCGTTACTCTCTGTAATTCAGCCTCATAAAATGAGCCGTCAATGTCTTCACCATTGCAATCTTTCAACTTGTATACGGGAGGGATTCTGTGAACCCGTTCAGCCACTGTGAAATATTCATCGGTATAGGTCTGTTCATAACCTTTTGCAAACGCCCCACGTACTTTTGAAACAGGTACTGTATTGCCCTTCTCAAATTTAAACTTTTGCTCTTTAAGCTTTTTTGGAAAGGGTCCGTATATGGTTTTAAAAACCATTTACATCAACAGTTTTCATTTTAATTGTGCTATGATAGCTTTTATTATATGACAGGACCAGGTTCTGTATTACATCAATGTACTTGTACGTATTATAGGCGCTGAAGTATCTCCACATCCTGGTTTTGAGAGTCCTGTTAAACCGCTCCACTACAGACGCTTTCTTATCATTGCCGGTGGCGAAGTGCATTATTTGATATTGTTTCATCAACTTCTGAAAATCCTTGTTGAAAAATTCTGTACCTTTGTCAGTTTGTAGTTTTTTGGGCCTGCGGCCTTGTGCAAGTATGGCTTGGAAGGCCCACGTCACTTCTTTGCCGCTTTTATTCTTAAGAAGAACGACCCATGCAAATTTTGATAAGACCTCTATGCATGTCAGCATAAATTTAATATTATCATTATGCTGAGATAAACTTGACATATCGACTAAATTGGCCTGCCACTGTGCGTCAATATTTGAGACAAAAACCTTGTTCCTCTTGAAATTAACTCTGGCTGTCTTGTGCAAGATGTATGCATCTTTACCAGACAGCCACTCTGTAAGTTTCTTGTTGGAAATGCTTAACCTTTTAGTTTCCAACAAACCCCTCTGCAATCTTTCTTTTCCGCCAAATGAACCTGGATTCTCCGGGGTATAATAAACACACTTCAAACACTCCTGAACATCCATCTTCGCCACCAAAACAAAAATGACACATGGTACCACAAAACAGATCATTTTATTAATACTGTAGCAAAACAGACACAACTTTGCAAACATCTTATACTTTATCGTCAGCCCACAAGCTTTCTTGCATCGCCCCCGAAATCTCCCAGAAATCTCTCCAGACTTCATCGACAATCTTGTTACCAACGTGCCCCAAGTCAGGGTGTTTAATTTCCTGCAGCTTCCTTCTAATGTGCGGCTCGTCCTTGAGTTCCGAAAGAATAGTGTCGACAGCCCCTTCAACACGCATGGGGCTCGGCCTAAGCCCCAGCACTTTGAGTGCCTTGGAGAGCAGAACACTCAACCATGGCGTTTTCACTTTACCACACAGTTTTTGAAAGTTATGTTGAAAATAAAAAGAATCGGGCTCAAACAGACAGCTGTGCCTGATTTGGCTGAGATAGTCATTCTCGCACCCCTGGCACTCGCTTTTCAACTACTCTTCAATCGCCATGTCCAGAAGACAAGCCATGATCATCTTCAGGACTTTAACCATGGGGGCTGTGAGGCATCCGTCGATTTCATCAGCAGGCTTCCGCGGTACTGATGGTTGCGATGGAACCTTCTTTTTCCGGGCGCATTTCCCCGGGCAGCATGGTCTGTCGTGCAGCACACCGTCGTCAGCTTCAAATCCTTCTGTCAGCCAGGGGTCCGAAATGGGCATATCGTTATCAGCGCAGTATTCAGTCTCCATTGATTTCGGTGATGCCACCGAGTCCGCTCGGCTGATCGGGACATAGGTTTAGTACATGGCCTGAAACATGGCTGCTTAGCATAAAGTTTGTGAGGTTGTTTGTAAGGATAGCCTTCTAACCCAGACCTTTTTAAAGGCCATCTTGCGTGGCTTTCCCTCTAACCACGCCTTTAAAGAGTTTACAGCCTATCAATGGCCCTGCGGTTCCCTGCAAGTAAACGCTAGATGCTTGAATAACCGTGAAATGAAACTGCATAGACAATAAGTGGTTTATAAAAAGTGTTTTTATTATTTAAAACACATGAAACATAAAAGGCACAAAATGCGCACAGGTCACATGGCTAACTTTTTTCAATTCAAATATTACATCATAAATGATCCATTTTACATTGTAGCGACTTTAATTTTTAATTTTAATTAATTACAAATTGTTCTGCGGCGTAAACGTATTAACATCATAAAATGATAATGATACAAATAGCTTATTTCACAGAATCAATTTAACGTAAATGAAGAGCTTAAACTTTTTCTTCTTCTTCTTTGAACTGTTCGATTGGACCCGATTCCCGCATGATGCGTTCTTCAGCGGCCTCCTCTTTGACCTGATGAAATGCGCCCCCTCGGGCTCCCTCGAACTTCTCGCTCAGGCGTATCCTCACTGCTTCTATGGCCTGCCAGTGCTCGAAACCCTCAAACACTTTATGACCTTCAACCAGCGCATCCAACATCAAAGATTTCTCTCTTTCACGGAAGTAAAACTCCTTATATTCTGCATTCACTTCTGAGGCATATAACGTGAAAAGACTTTCCCTTATAATCATTCTTCCCACTTGTCCAGCCAACACTGTTATCAGGCGCTTTTTTTAATGAGTAGGCAATTCAGAACGAAAATCAAATCGCTTCTGATAGCCAGAGGCGACATACACGAAGGCTCATCTCAAATTATCCCAGTCATAACTGTCGATAAGAATGCCACGTTGTCCAATAGAGTCAAAGTCCTCGTCATCACACAACTTAAAAAAAAAATTTCTGGAACATCGGCATCCGTGTAAATCTGGTAGCCGCAGCGGTAGTACCGCGGATCTTCAGCGGATCCACCCCACTCATGGTGCATCACCCGCTTAAGGGCTCTTGACATTGCTGTAAAAGGCTTCTTTGGGCCCCGCCAAGCAGTTTGCAGTTGGGCCTCAGACTCCGCAGACTCAGGCGTTGAAGTGGAAGACATGCTTTTTGATTTAAAAGCCAACTGTTTTCTTGACTTTGTAGCGAAAGGCTTCTTTGGACACGGCGGTGCAATTTGCACTTGGGGCTCGGACCCCGCTGACTCAGGCGTCGAAGTCGAAGACATGCTTTTCGGTTTAAAAGCGACCAGTTTTCTCAGTGCACCAAGACAAATCAGCTCAAAGGTCGTTACAAGTTAAATGAGCTTAAAGACCACATTTTATACAAGTCCTGAAGGCCTGCTTCGACTTTTAATTTTCCATCAGCGCATGCGCTTTTGACACCAGCCATCAGTACACATACGCACACACCAACAATCCGCCGGATTCAACCTCGCCCCCCTGGGTAAGTTTTATCGTTCTCGTGCTTTCTGACAGAAGCTGTTCACGCATCAATCATTCCGTGGCTTACCCCCTCCCCGCAAGCCCCGCCCGCCCATAGGGTCCGCTCACTTTCAACGCATTTGCAAGCAGTCAGAGACACGGATGGGAGAGACACAGACCAGGGAAGAATATGTTCAGAATTAACACTCTACATAGAAACCATACTTATTTCGCACTTCTTTTTGGTAACTTTTCTTTTCCACGCACATCGCGCCGAAAAACCGGTAATAATTTTATTTCTCTCTTTTTCCTTTATTTATTTCATTTATTTTACCTGTTTTAATACATCTTACTCTCATCTTTTTCTGCTTTAAAAAAACACTGTTTTCTCTCCGAAACTCTCCAAATTTAAACTCTCTTTTGCTTCTTTCGTTACCCCACACAGCCAACAAAACTCTTGAAATAAAGTTTTACCACTTTTATCACTTTCACTTCCCACCTCTCCAACCACACAAAATAATACGCGTTTTAAAAACCACGAAACTATGACAAAAGAAAATAAATGCTTCAAAAGGTTCATCCCCACAAAAAAACTTAAAACACGCTAAAACACACTAAAATGTATAAATTTCTCTCCCCGCACCAGAACATGCAAGGGGTAAGGGGGTACGAGGGAAGAGGGGCTTGGGGACGGTGCTGAATCTCACTCACACACCTCTCCCTCTCCGGGGGGGGGGGGAGGTTAAGAGGACGGGAGGAATTTGGAGGGCGGGAAATACAAAATGAACTATAATAACCTCTTTTTTAAATTTTTCATATGAACTCATGTGAACTCTTCAACTCATTAAAAAGCCATCCATCATTTTGACAGAACGCAAATCTCTCTCTACCATGCTACGATTTCTACATTAAATTTAATTGAATCGACATAACGACATGTGCCTAACGTTACTGTAACACTAATTAAAGCAGACATTTGACTTTTTGTTGTTACTTACCTGTCCAGGAGAACCAGCTCCAAGTCAAACTGTAGCCCCTTTAGCTCTCACAGTGCTCTCCACCTTGGAAATGCAAGGCCAATATTAATCCTGGTCCTGTCCCTTTCTTTATCCGACAACTTCTTCGCCAACGACCGTTGCTTCTTTAGAAGTAATTTCGCATCCTGCTCGTCGTCAGATGAATGTTTCGTTTCTCTCTCCACCATTTCGCTTTAAAAAAAAAGCGCCCTGCCACTGCTCGGTGGCTGTCAGGAGGAAGGAGGCGGGATTTACATGACCGCCCAGTTGGACCAGCTTGTAAACAAGGGGCTGGAGATCAACAGAGAGAGTGGGTGTGTGACGTCCTGCTATACTTCATATGAAATCACACCTCTCATTCTTCACATAGTGATTTTTTTAACTCCTTCAATCTAGAAATGATACATTTCTGCTTATTGCCCCTTTAAACTAGCAAAGACACTTGCATCGCTCATTAAGCTGTTTAGTACTAGATGTAAGATGGAGCCCAATATGTTGTAAGGTCTTTCACTTTTAACAGTCATGCCCCTATTTGAACCTCTCTAGTCAAATGGCTGAAGTGATGCAGGTGTTGCATTGGTCAACGGAAAGTTTCCGGGGGATTTTAAAGGTACTTTGGGACACGTTTCAGAAAATGTCATTAGCTCGACGGCAAAGATAACTTTTGCTAATTATTGGAAAACTGTGGGCACGAATGACATTTCCAGTCCCTACAGCTGCAGAGGATTGTGGTGTATTTTTCATCTTTCCTTTCTTCAAAGGTTGGTGCTGTGTTTTCTTGCAGGAAGAAGCCAATCACCTCCTTTCTTTCATAAAATAGACAAATTGGCTATTCCTTGTCATGGCTACCAGCCAAACTATTTCTGATTCATGCCCGTTTGCAATGAAGGTTCCTTGCTCTCTGCAGAATTTGGATGCAGCCACTGTCTTTTGGTGAGCTGTTAACCCAAGGTCCCAACTCAAAAGTTATAGATCCCATGACACTCCAAGTCCAGTGGGTTCCTCAGTGTCCTTGCCAAATTTCCTACCCAGCTCTTTCAACCTGCCACCTAATCATCCCTGATTTAATTGGCTATGCAAATTAATCCTCCTCTCACTGTCCACCTCAGATGATGAGTGGTGAGCGCTCCGGCACAAAATGGCTGGCGTGCATCAGTCAGTGAATGCTACATTTTGGTGGCGGAGAGGATATGAGTTCCCCATATCAATGAAAAGCATATACCAAAAACCAGACATTTATCATCATAAGATAGCAGTCAAAGTCAATGCAGGAAATTAAATTTGAACATTATTCACAGGTTATTTCTTTTGCACGCAGCTTTTTGACTTCATTTTTATTAAGGGTGCCAATAGTTCTATTAATGCGGAATCGTACGCTCAGAAAAGTAATGCATGCAAATTCACACACATTTGCATATCAACATACTAAGAAATGCAATGTTTTGTTAGAAACGCATGTTTGTTTACTTGCAAATTTTTGATGGTTGAAGCTTGTGTGATGCTTGACTTTTATTCTAACTCTGCATTTCATTAGTCAAGTGTTCAGAAATACTAACAAGACGACCCTTGAGCCCTAATGATGAACTGCTTTGATAAGAATATAAAAAGAGCAATGTTTAGCTTTTTTCAATGGCAGACAAGGAACAACATGCAAATTCAGGGTACGATCCACAATGGAGTATTTATGGGTAGGAATATAGTATAGTAGTACATGCAAAGGCTATAGGAGGGAGCAGTTCAGCTAAGTTGGTAAGAACTGGAGAGGATAGGGCTTGTCCACGCCCTGGTCAGTTGCTGTGTTAGGACAGAAGCCAGGTGGTGAATGCATCTCACAGTAGCAGGACTGCTTGAGAGGTGAACCGAAGAGTTTAGCAAGAATCCAATCCCAATCCTGGAGACCAATTAAGACTTGAGAAGTGTTCCTAATAAACTAATTCAGAGCAAAAAACTGGAACAATGGATTAACAAGTGCATGGTCCTAATTCTGGAGACCGATATACAGGCTTGGGGGCTTGTTCTTTTTAAGAGTACTTCAAACAGTAATGACATTTTTCTTAATCATTTGCTTACCAAAAAGAGGGGGCCTACAACTGACTTTTTTCTTTTAGTCCAGAGTCAATTTTTCTGTATTGGATATATGACAGAAATAATACTTTGTATGCTGTAAATTGATCATTTTATGGGGTTTATGCAGATGATGTTTGGCTGGGCAATTTAGGGGACATGGTCAAATTGTTTTAAATATTTCTTCCGTCTTGTCGTGTGCCTTTTCAAGTTACTGTCATGTCCTGCATTTATGTCTCATGAGAATGCAGTAGTCAGATAATTGCACAAAAATGCCAATTAATAAATGAATTAAAGGAGACAAAACCACAAAAACACGTGCTGGTTGCTGGAACGGGAGGAACTAATTAACCCTTCTCCATAGATCGTTGACCCAAGTGGACAAGAGCTGCTCTATTTATGCAAGCAGTTAAGCAATCCTATCAATAGGTCGTACTTCAGAAACGACTATTGAATTTTAATGAGGAAGCGGTGTCTGTAAATGATTCAGAATATGGGCGAGTCAAGTCTCACTGTTTCCTGGGAACTTTATGAATTAAATTCCTTAGCCAAGCCTGATGTGCAAACTGCTTAATATACTTGCCCATAGTATCAATCCAGCAGTAAATAATCATTTCTTGAGACTAGAAAAAAATGGTTTCCTCTGTTGCATCCAGTTCAGCTATAAGAGCCCAAAGGTATCCTAATTAAGTAGTTAAAAAACACAGCTTTCTGAAGGAAAAATTCAACATGGTATTGGTACTGTCATTTTACTGCCAATTATAGTCAACAGTGTTTAAAAACCCACAATACCCTACCATTGATTCGTCTCTCGTAGAATTCAGTGATCACTTAAAACCTCAAATAATCTCTCACTGAAATGCAGTCACTTTAGTGATTGCTCTGGTTTATCTGTGAAAGGCACGGTTATAGTTAAGTGAGACTTTCCCAGGAATAATCAATTGATTGACAAGTTTTTTTATCCAAATTAAATTATTTTTTTATAAACCTTCTACGGTAACTGAAAGACGTATATTTCAGATTGCACATTCCTAGTGAGTTATACTATATAACTTATAGGGTAACCTTATAGGGTTTGGAAAGCGTTTATACAAGCTTGCGTTTCATTTGGATGCTCGGAAGTGGAAACAGAAAGCGTTCTGTTGCAGGGTGCAAGTTCTGCCCATAAAATAAGCAGTTTCTTCAAATGGGCATGCGTGCTGGCTGATAGGGCTCTGAAGAGGAAAAAATTCAAGACTTTATCATGGAAAAAAGGCATATTTTAGGTTTAGGGAGGTTATTGGTGACCATTGATGTCATTATTTTCGTGCTTACATTGATGAACTCAAGCTAAATTCCAATTTAAAAACATTAATTCACGGGGCTGCATGGTTCGTAAGTTTATTTGTATTAAACAGTTGGATATTTTGAATATCACTCTCAGATGTTGCACACCTGTAGTGGAGGAGTTTATGATCCCAGAACTGTATTGTTTTATCTCCCAGCCATTTTTCAATTCCCTGTATTTTTCTTTTTATTATTTCCACAATTTTTTTTTGTGTTTGTGGCATTATTCTGTAATAAAAATTATTAAACTATAGTTAAATACAATGAAATTGTTGTGATTCTGATTCTGCCTTGCCATGACCCTGACCTGATTGCCATGTGTATATTTTGATTTTTGCTATGTCTGACTATTCTTGAAATGTGTATTGTGATTTGTTTACTCAGATTCATTCATGCATTGTTTTAGCTTTGTTTTTCCATGTTTTACTTTTTATACCCATAGCTTTACTCTGGTCCATGTTTTTGTTTATACCATGCTTTGCACTTTGTCTCTCCCTGTCTGGTCTTTGGTCTTGTCATTGCTCACAGCCCCAGTACTGCGTGCCACTCCTTTGGGTGATTTAATGGTTTCTGGATTTAAACCTTCCTTCCAATCTCATTTACTTCCTTCACTTTGCTTTTCCTATATCATACTATAATTTGAGGAACGTTTGTCTGTCTGTCTGTTTGTCTGTTTGTTCCCCTACTCCTCCGAGGTCCTCGGACGGATCTTCACCAAACTTGGTGGGTCTATGTAGGTTGTCCCTGGAATTGTCCTTGAGGGGTTAGTTTTTTGAAAGGTCAAGGTCACTGGGGTCAAAGGTCAATTTTTCGCATCTCCCATCTCCCTGGACAGATTTTCATGAAAGTTGGTACGTGGACGTAGGTCTTCACAAGAAATGACCGCTAGAGGTCCGTTCCGTCAAAGGTCAAGGTCACGAGGGTCAAAGGTCACCGTATTCATGAAAGTTGGTATGTGGACGTAGGTTGTCACAAGAAATTATTCTCGCCACGAGTAATTCACTAGTTACTAACCAATACTAACAGTTTGTTGTTTTTGTTAAATCACTAACCAAGACTAACATTGTATATATTACTAACTTACTAACGACCACTAGGGATTATATACCTGCACTTATTAAATGATTAACAAGCTCTCAGCATTCGTCCTGTTCTAGTCTCCGCCTCTTGTCTTTCCCTCATCTTCTCTACTGCGTTTCTGTGGGTTCTCCACATTTGCTCATGCTATCCTTTCTCTTAGTATCTAGGCGCATTAGAACTCCTTGACTGGAGCTGTGTATTTGTCTATAGCATTGTTCCGTGACCCCTTTCTGCGTTTTGGTTTCTGCAAATTTCATGTGATCAGGTTCTCCCTAATGTGTTGCTCCCTTGTCATCAGTCTAACTGCCTGCACCTGAGTTCTGTTATAATGTGATTTCCCAGAAGTGTATATAAGGTGTCTCTTCACAGCACTTCCTCGTCAGATCGTTCTCCTTGTTTGCTTGTGCCATGTTCATGTTCGCCTAGTTCTCATTGTGATTATCTTTCTGACTGGACAGTCCTTGATTATCGATTTTTGCCTACTCCCTGTACTTCGTCGCCGCCTTGTTTCCAAACCCTTTTTTGTACGACTCTGATTTTTGTGATTGGTGCCCTGGTTACGATTTTGGATTTCGCCCTTTGGTTTCTGATTTTGGATTGTGGACTTTGTACCATTCCCTGCTCTGTTGGGGGTTTCCCCCCTTCAGAAATAAAGCTTACTTTTTGTATTTTACTGGTTCTCGCTTGTGGTCCCTTTCGTAATCCCCACAGAAATTGTCATTTTCCCCCTCTCTGTGAACCTCAAATCTTGAATTATAAAGCCTTAAAAATGGTAACCCATAAATAGCCTGATTTGGCTTCTGTGCAAAAGGGTTAAACAAATGGTTCTCCACTGGCTCAGAGGAAGACAGAAATAATTAAATTGTGGCAGTTTTTCTGGTGATTAAGGGATGATACAAGACTTCTTAACCTTCCAAGTGATTGTTGAAACTGACAATGCAAGAAAATGCACAACATACACGAGAAAATGTGACATGCTGGAGCAAAACAGACTTTTTTTGGAATCAGTGACTCAAAAGTGAAACAAGGCTCAAACAATCCCTTAAAGTTAATGATTGTTCACGACCTGTTTTCAATCATTAATTTAAATGACCATTACAGAAACTCTGAAAACTCTCAGCATCATCAGGTGTGGCCAGTTTTCATTTATATCACATAACTGTCAACTCTCTCGCATTCAGTGAGAGTTTAAGTGGCATATTTACGTTCCTCTGCTTTTGTCAAGAATTATTCAATCAAAGCGTATGTAAGAGATTCTCATGTGGAATTGAAGTCTTTGTACATGGAGGGGTTGGAAGCAATAAAATTAAGATGTTTCAAATAATCCTATGTCATTTAAATGATCATGAAACCCATGCATTGCTTCCAACCCCTGAATAAAGAAAAGCGCGAGAAGTCCTGAGTCGTGATCGGTATGCACTGTACATGAAAACTGCCCAGATCTGATAATGTTCAGTTTCTGTAATGGTAATTTAAATGGGTGATTGAAAACAGGTTGTGACCGATCATTAATTTTAAGGGATTGTTTGAGCCTCTTCTGTTGTCAGTTCACAAGCCGCCAGTAAAGTATTCTACTGATCCACCAAAGTTTCACAGAGTTCCTTTTAAAAATGTAGATTCTTTGCAAGGTCAGCTATTCTATTTTGTTTGTCTTATTTGTACGGAGAACAAAAAAATATGGGCCACACTTGACAGAAAGCAGTACTGTTGGGGTTGTTATACTCACAAAAATTAATGTGGTGTGAATTACTTCTCCTCAATGGGGAAGTGTTCTATTGTTGGTTTATTACCTCAATCTGTCTTGTTCATTCTGAGGCCAGGGAGAAGTACAATTCAGCGAAATCCTTCAATAAAATCCATCTGAGGAGTTTGTTTTCCGTTTTTCTTTATTTCTGGGTGTACAGCCTTGCTTACCACTTCTTTTTTGAATTAAAACACAGAAATGACTTCAGTGACTGCAGGTACAATGCGGCAAAGAGAAAAAAATGTTGCAATACAGCAAAGAACAGAGAGTATCAGTTAAATTTTTTACACACCTCACCCCAAGACACAGGGCAAAACGGCCTGCACTGTTGGAATATTAGTCAGGCATACTGATTCTATAGATTTTTCAAAAAATAGGAAACAGAAATAGTTTGTACAAGCAGCTTTTCTAAAAGCAATTTGCGATTGTGCCCTGCTTAACATTTCACCGATTAATGGAATTGGAATTCAAAGAATAAAAAGCTAACTGATGCTTTTTCTCCAGGGTTGGTTATTGCATTCCTGCAGCATTTGTGGCATGCAGTCCTGCTGGATGGCCCTGTGTGCATTGGTCACAGGACCAGAAGCTCGACGGAGGACAGATAAGATACACCTCACTGAACCCCATGGGGTAATTCAACCTTTGCATTTGACCCATCCCAGCAACCTAAGCGGGAAGCCACAGAATTTCACTCGGGGATCAATTCCAGTTGGTCAGGGGCACTGGCAGGTGTGCTTCTACCATGCATGTTTTTGTGATGGGGTAAACCAGAGTACCCAGAAGAAACCAACACAAACTCCAAAGCTGAGACTCAGCCCTTTTTGTGACTCAACAGCAATGCAACTTAATTAGGCGATATGCATCTAGACATGCAAGGACAACTCTCTTTAGCTGTTCACAGTTACACAGACGTACATTGGAACTTTTCACTTCACGAGAAGGTACACTGGTACACTATTTTTTACTTTAACACAGGGGTGCACAGGAATAAATTTTACCTCTTCAAAGAGGTACTCTAGAACATTTTTTATCTTTACTCACTAGGTACACTGGAACATTTCCCTGCACACAGAAGGTGCACTGGAACATGTTTTACATAGAAGTACACTGGAACATTTTACCGTCACACATAGGTACAGTGAAACATCACTTACCTTAACACAGAGGTACACCTGAACATGTTTCACGTTGACATTGAAGTACTTTGAACACTGGAACATTTTTTTTTTTTCTATCTTCACACACTAGAACATGTTTTACATTTACACAGAGGTATATTGGAATGTGCTTCACCCTGATTTGGAGATACACTGGAAAATGCTATACCTGAGGTACCCTGGAACATGTTTTACCATTATATATGAGTAAACTGAAACATGAGCTTCAGCACCCTGGACAGCAGCCGCAGAGCCGCCGCCCGCTCAGCACTCCTGAGACTCGCAGGACCCAGGACAGTTCCCACCAGCTATGAGTCAGGCTGTGAGTTACAAATTTTTAACTCCGTTACCGACCAGATTTTTTGCCCTTTTCTCCCAAAATAAATCAAATGGGAAAAAAAATGCTACTTTGTTGTTTGAAGAACTAGAGAAGACCTACACAAAGCCATTTAAATTATAACTCTATCTTCCTTAGTTTTGGAGTTATGATAAAATATACACCAATTTTGTAACTCAGTTACCAAGTGACCAGGCCCACATTTACATCCACATATTTACACAGAGGTACACTGGAACATGTTTCACCTTTACACATTCACAGCAAAGCACTCTGGAACATGTTTTAACTTTACACAAAGGCACAGTGGAACATAATTTATCTCAACAGAGGCTCACCTAAACACATTTACCTTTTACACAGAGGTATACTGAAATATACGTCACTCCTGGCAAGGTTACTTATATGTTCTCCAGTTGTATCTCTGCCATTTTATTAAACTCCGTGTTGCTCAGTGCTTCCCTAACTTGCAAACAATTTTCCATTCCCATGCCGCTGGCAGGGAACTCCAGCCCCAAAAAGAAGAATGCTGTCATCTGTAGTCCCCTACCTCTGCTGTACAGGCTGCAATCTGCACTCTGCACATTACGCAACTAATGTTCCCCATCAAAGCAGGCTAGAACTTCTCAACTTATGAGCTGCCATTGACTGTGGCTATTTTTATTACTGTGGAGATTGACTGATGGACAGTGTTGATTATGGATGCTTTACTGCAGATACCAAGTCTATCCAACTGTTAAGTATTTGGAGGCCACTCACACTAAACAGGTTTTATTGGCATGAGCCCCTGTTTTGTAATTTCCCATGGATTTGAAGCATTTTCAATGCTGCTTAACAGTGCCCAGAGGCGATGTGCCCAGAGCTCTTCACTGTTTGTAGTTTTGCTGTAGCGTTTAAGTTGTACGGCACATCACACAGTGTACATGCAGAATTTACAACCCCAATTTCGAAATTGTTGGGACAAGGTGTAAATTGTGCAAATCAAAACGCAATGACTTTCAAATCACACCCACTAGTATTTTATTCACAATAGAACAAAGATAACAAAGCAAATGTTGAAACCAATAAATTTTACAATTTTATCCACAAAATGAGGTTTTTTCAAATTTAATGGCTGCTACAGGTCTCATAAAAGTTGGGACAGGGGCCTGTTTACCATGGTGTGGCATCCCCTCTTCTTTTTAACACAGAGTGGAGACGTCTGGGCATTGAGGAGAAGTTTCTTGAGTTTAGCCATTGGAATTTGATCCCACTCTTGTTTAATACAGGCTTGCAGCTGCTGGAGAGTTTTGCGTCTCCTTTGACAGAGCTTTCGTTTAATTATGCGCCAAATGTTCACAATAGGTGATAGATCAGGACTGCAGGCAGGCCAGTTCAGCACACGGACTCATGAAAAAATATGCCATGAATTTAAATAATCTTATCTTATTTGTTTGAAGTGCGTTATGTGAAGCCTGCATTTTAAACTACAGTAATAAATACCACTGTTGTGTGTCATGTCTGCAATTTTTTAATTTTCAATGAAGTAAAATTGGTGGATGAATGTCCATAATTTTTTCCAGGGGTTGTAGTCTAATCAATTTTAAGCCAGATTCTGCCATTCATTCCCAGCAGCTCATGCCACTGCTTTTAACTGCTTGTTCGTCCATCAGGGCTTTAAACTCTACTGATGTTTGAATGGTTTACCACAACCTAACATTTACATTAACCTTAACCCTATAATTCCCAGACACAGACATCATTATAGGAAAAATATTATATTATTTAAAAAAAAATATTTCGCGCTTTAACTCCATAGAGAATTCATGGATCGCTATGAAATTTTGGAAATAGCTTCTAGGCATAGAGGGCGTGTTCCCTATTGTTTTTCAAGGTCATCTGTCAAATCCCAAGGTCAAACAGGTAAAAAAAAGTGTCAATTTTGCCCGATTTGACGGTTTTCGCACCGTAACTCAAGTTTAATTCAATGAATGGCTATGAAATCTTAGAACAAGCTTCTTGGTATGGAGGAGGGGTTCCCTATCGATTTTTAAGGTCATCTGTCGAATCCCAAGGTCACACCGGTCAAAAAAGTGTCGATTTTGCCCTGATTTCACAGTTTTCGCACCGTAACTCGAGTTTAACTTGATGGATGGCAATTACATCTTACAACAAGCTTCTTGGTACAGAGAAAGGGTTCCCTATTGATTTTCAAGGTCATTTGCCAATTTTGAGGTCACACTTGTACAAGAAACCACCAGTCATGGACACTAGGCCACGTGACGGATGCTAAGGCCAAGTCACAGCTATTAGATCCCTCTGATCTACTTGTTGAAGTATTGAAGGGTAGTATTCAGATCCATCGTTCATCATTAGGTTTTGTGACAGCAAAATATACATTGCTGAACATAACTTCTAATTCCAGGAGAATCATATCTGATTCAGCCAAAAATCAGCAACCCTCCAAGACTCAACACTCAAAATTTCTAATTATTTATATGCTCTCTACTATCTATAGCTATCCCTTAACATGTGTAAGAATACGTTTTTGTGTGATATTTACCTTGGAATGCCGAACTTTACTGCCAAAGTCCAAGGAAATTCATAAATTCCCATTCACATGGGAGCTACTACCTTGAAGTGAGTGACTAAGGGAGAGACTCCTGTAATCTCACTTCTTCCTTCCAGGTGGCAGCACTGAGTATCAGATATGATACAGTGAGCAGTCGTGGTTGTGTTGCATCTTACCTGGTAGACATGGTCCTTCAAATTTGGTGTATCATATATGACTCAGGGGGCATTGTAGGGTTAATTTGGAAAGAATTTATGAAGAACTCAACAACTAGTTACTTATCGTTAGCCTCATTGCCTAAGTCATATTTTTACCAAATTGAGACATCGACTGTCTACTCTTTCATGTCAGAGAAAAAATGCTGTTTTCTCAAAACCTTAAAAAATAAAATAATTAAATCCATTCTCTTAAAATTAAAACTTAAAAAATGAGATATGTAATTATGCTTTGAGGCTAGCGATATACCAAGTTGATATTAGAAGGGGGTTAAAACTCATGGTAAAAGCATCGCAGGCCTCTCAACAAGAGCAATGCGAGGCGTGGCATATGCTTAAGATGCTGCAGTTCAAGAACTTGCTCAGAGATGGAGTGCATAGATTCCAGAGTGGGCATAGCAGGAAGCATCGGCAACATCCTTCTGTAATTGGTTGACAGACTTTTTATTGATAAATCACATGGCATTCATGAACTCTCTTTTTCTCATTCCCAACACACAGGCATCTACAGAAAATTGTGGCCGTGACAGCCAAATTTAACATTGAAGCGATTTTCAAAAGGAACCCTCCTCAACTAACCATCAACACTCACAGCAAATTTGAATTTGATCTATTGTCCTCAATCAACCTCAACCAAATTCAAGATAGCTGCTATGATGGCCATTATTTAATATAACGGTGCAGGCATTTTCGAAAGGAACTTTCTTAAGCCACCCCCAAAGTATACACCAAATGTAAATTTGATCGGGTTATCCATTTTCCCTGAAATCAATGAAAACTAAATTCATGACTGCTGCAATGTTGGCCATATTGAGAACCTCAGCACAAAAGGAATCTTCCTGTACCCATCACAACATACAGACACCCAATTCAAAATGGGATCCATATCATCCACATTAAGTATCCCCGAGCACCCATTTTCAAAAGTAACCATCCTATACCCACCCTGAACACACAAAGCAAATTTGAATTTGATTGGATCATCCGTTATCTTAAAATTGATGGAAACCTTAAATGACAGTGCACCCATTTTTGAAAGGAACATTCCTCCACACTTCAACAACACACATTTCAAACTTGAATGTGGATCATCCGTTCTCTGAAATGGCATTCAAGACGGCTGCTTTGGAGGCCATATTAAAAAGTTGCAGCATTCAATTTTCAAAAAGATCCTTCCACTACCCACCAAGAACAAGATAGGATGGAGCACACAGAGAGAATTTTTCTCTGATTGGATCATCCGTTCTTCTCAACATTGACCGAACCCTTGAACATGTCAGTGTGCCCATTTTTAAAGGAACCTTCCTCAATCCACCAACATACACATCTCAAATTTGAGTTTGCTTGTATCATCCATTTTCCTCAAAATTGACAGAAACCACATTCAAGCTGGCTGCTGTGGTGGCCATATTGAAAATAGCAGCATGTCCATTTTCGAAAGGAACCTTCCTTGACCCACTATCAACACTCACAGTAAATTAGGGAGACACATTGTTTTAGGCTTGGTTCCTGTTCGCATCAGCATTTCCACATAGTTTCCAGAGTGTAACTCCAAACCTGTTTGCATGAACTTAACAAAACTTTGCTTACTTACTACTCAGGTCCTGCACTGGTGCCTTTGGGTATGTGCCTGTCTGTCTCTCTGTCCGTCCGGTGGGTTAGGCAGGGAAGGGGGCCGGGGGGAAGATGTACGTTTTTACGAGTAAAAACACATTCTAGTTCACATTTGATTGGATGATCGTTTCTCGAAATTGATAGAAATGAAACCTTCTTCTTCCCACCACAAACACATGGCAAATTTTAATTAGATATGATCGTTCGTTCTCCTTGAAATTTATGAACCCAAAGATAAGATGGTTGCCGAGGTGGCCCAACTGAAATTTGCAGTGCTTCTGTTTTCAAAAGGAAACTTCCTCTGTCCACCTCCAACACATACAGGAAGTTTGATCAGATCATCCAAAAATCCATTTATATGTCTGAGAAGTCTTGGACTGGTAACGTTCGCAAGGCTGACGTTTGAAAGCTGAATAACGCCAGCTAAAAATACCAGTTCTCAAAAAAAGCACATGCACACTTGTACCCATCTACAATCTCATGACTCAACTTTGGAAACAATCCAGAGAGCTTGAGTTTCTTTTACAGGAAAACTTCACAAACAGACAGCACCATACCATAATTAGCCCATCATTATTGACGCCGGTCATTATGATGGGCAAATAGTAACAACTAGAACATCCAGCAAGTGGCAGTTCTGCGCGTGAAAACACATTATTGAATAAAGTCAGAGGAGAATGGGCAGACTATTACAAGCTGGCAGAAAATGGATAGCAATTCAAACAATGATACAATGCAAAAGACCATCTCTGAACACCCAACACATTGAACCATAATGTGGATGGGATACAGCAGCAAGAAAGCCCCAAGTTCCACTCAAGTGACTCAAGTACAGAAAATGATGCTATAGTGCGCAAGGGCATATAAAAAAACCAGACAGAAGATTGGCCAGGCGATGCTTTTTTCAATCTACTCTCATTCACTGTCATTGGTTATGGAATTTACTGGAAACATGTAATACTGCTGACTACGTGGATTCATCCCTTTGGCAATAGTCTAATCATCCTCCAATGGCTACTTCCAGCAGGATAAAGCACCATCTCACAAAACAATGGTCATCTTGAGCTGGTTCCATGATCGTGAAAATGAGCTCAGTGTACTCTACAGGTCTTCAGAGTCACCAGATCTCAATCCTTTAGAGCAAATTAGGGATGTGTTGGAACATAAGACTCGCCAAACATGCAGATGACAAATCGCAGAAGACGCGTGATGTTGTCCTGCCAACATGGAACAGAATTTTCTTACGAATGTTTACATGGATATATCATGGATTTGACGACAGGCTATAAAGAATTCAAGCTGTTCTGAAGGCAGGTGGTCAAACTCATTGAATGGTTTACCTAATAAAGTGACAACTGAGTGCAGATGCACAAAGCATCTGGAGAAGCAGCACATTCAAAACACAAAACAGTAACTTAACCAATACAGATGGATGAAATTGGTTTATGTCCTTAATTTCTGACTCCAATCAATCTATATTCACACTAACAGTTTTGAGAGTGATCAAAGTCATTTAAAATTGTGTTTGTATTGATGGCTAAAACACTTGCATTTTAATGCATTAAAAAGAAAAGGACAAATCATAGGGGACATCTAATGCTTCATTTTCTAAGCCAGAGGGGGAAAAAACTAAGCGTGATGAGTCAATATTGTGACAGTACACTATTGTCCTGCAAGACAATTCCTTTTAGATTGCATTTGTAAGTCGATACAAGGACACATCAATAATGGAAAAATTATCAAGCAGTTATATTATTACAATAGACCATACCTCCCATATCCTTTGACCATTTCACATTAGACTTGGTGTGGTATTGCCAGGAAGTACTAGCACATATTTTCACTGTGCATTATTGTGATTTTTAGCCTTCTTTTTTCTTTCAAAAAAGTCTTTTTTTGCTCATGCTTTTTTCCTTGACTGACTTGAACCACATTTATATCTTCTGTGTATGGAACCATGTGCGTCAACTATGCATTTACTGGACATAATACATTTAACAGAGTTGGATTCCCATCTAATACCTTACGAAGTCATACTTGGGTCCTTAACTCGGAACATATTCATGTGGACTACACTCAATACATTATGGACATTCCTGTAGCGCCCCATTATGTAATAATGTAATAAATTTTCACTTCATTATGTAATAACGCCGCATTTTGTAATAATCTGCCACATTTTGTAATAAAATTCTTGAACGCAATATGTAATAAACTTTGCTGCATTATGTAATAAGTTCTTACATATTGCACCAGTAATTACAAAATGCAGGTGCAGGCACTTTTTTATCAAGAAAATGTAATAATTTGGTGCATCATGTAATAAACCACCAAAATTGATGTCTTAATTAGAAAAAAAAACATTATACCATCAGAACGACATTGACTTTAAGCATACCAGCATGAATCGTTAATATGAATTAATTTTAAAAACTAGTAGGATGTTTCATTGGTCAAATCTAAATCAAATATAACTGAATTCATAGAGATTTTTTTTTTTTTTTTTTTTTTTTTCTGGTATGCTAGCAATACGCTTCCGTAAATGTGTATCTATGTACCGTAAAGATTCATAATGCCACACATTGTTAGTCACACGGGTGTTAGCCTACTGTAATTTAGAGCACTGGTAGAATGTATGCATGTGCTACTGCCAGCCACAAGGTACAAACAGATACAAACATTTTGGCTTCAGTTTAGGGGAGTAATTTCTTCCTCTATAGCTTACACTTCAGCTGGAAAATAAACAAAAGGCAACATGATGAAAGGTATGAACAAAGAACAGATTTCAGACTCAGAAAATGTCTTTTAGAATTTTGTGTTGATTGATTTGCAACTAATATGAAATGCTAACAGATTTAGAGCAAACTTTTAAGCTAACGATCTGATTAGCAATGATAAGTTAAACTAGCAGATGCCAGATTGTTTTTAAAAAGTTTCTGAGATGACAGCTTCACTGTTAAATGTATTCATATAGGAACAGGTCAGACACTTTACAGATTCCCATGTCTATTGACTCAATATTGAGCAAACTACATGCTTTATAACCGATCCGGGAGGCAACAGCCATTCCGACATGAGGCCCAAATTGACAATTTTTGCCTCCTAAGGTCGGAATGGTGGTATTTTTTTCTTTATTAAACGTGTTGCCATTCCGACAAATCTTTTAAAAGGGTTAGGGTTAATATTATTTATTCCTTTGCATTAAGCAACACGCTGCAGTTCAGCACCGCAGACAGCAGTAAGTGACTGTGCGCTCTGATTCCAACACACACACACACACACACACACACGCACACACACACCCTAACCACCACCACTCGGAGTAACGCACATTTCCTTATGGAAACTAAAGCCTTGTCGGAATGGCGGGACGAAATTTTGTCTGAATGGCGGAATGTTCTCATGTCGGAATGGTGACATGTCTGAATGGCGGTATGTCGGAATGGACGCATGTAACCTAATAGCATAATACAACAACATAATATATACAATTAATACTTTTTTGTTTTACTTCTTTTTTGATAGCACCACAGTTAACTATAATTGTGGCCAGTACCCTCTGGATTGTATGCATGGGATATGGACAACAACAATCAATGAATCAGGATGTCTATGAAGTCCTAGTAAAGAAACTAAAGGGAGAGTTCAATGTTCCTGTCAATGAACGTACAAGAGTGCAACAAACTGCTCTGGTGAGGCTGTGGAGGAATAGAGATCTCTACTCTCTGAGCGAAGATGGAGAGACCTTACTGTGTGCCGGGAAGCCAGTGGTTTTGAAGTCTAAAATTGGCAGCATTGTAAAAAAAGGTCTGGATGACACAAAGGGTTCAGGTGCAAGGAAGCTGAACAAGCGACTAAACGTGCAATACTCTGGAATTAGTGAAAGAAAGGTTCAAAGAACCTTGGACAGCTCCAGACGCTACCAACTCCACAAGGCCAGATTTGGAAATCTACCCATTCCGAGGCCCATTAGGGCCAAAGAAGTACAGGATCGGCATCAGATTGACCTCCTCGATATGGGAAAGATGAAGATCAAACATGGTTGTTTCACCTTCCGATATATCCTCACTGTGATTGATGTCTTTAGTCGATACACATGGCTGAAACCATTAAAAAGTAAAGATAGCTCAGAGATTGCAAAACATCTTTCTGATATCTACACTGTACATGGCCCACCCCGAGTTTTGCAGCATGATCAAGGAAGAGAGTTTAGAGGAGCAGTGCGAAGGCTGATGGAATCAATGCAAGTGAGAATAATTGAGAGTTCACCGTACCATCCCCAAAGCCAAGGAAAGGTAGAGAGGACCCACAGAATGCTAAGGAAGAAGATCATGTATGACCTTGTGACTTGTCAGAGGAACGGGGTTAACTGGGTGAAACATTTGCCATCATATTCCCGAGTGCTAAATGAAGACCCAAAGGAAGTTTTAAGCTGGATGTCTCCATTTGAAGTATACTATGGGAGAAAAAGTAACATGGTGATGCTTCCCCTGGCAGGGTCTCCATCCAGTGTCATTGGTGAACAGTCCACAAATGATCCACAAAGTAATTTACCCTCCCTGAAACAGCGGCGTAGATTTGAAGAAAAACGAAGAAGACAAAGACAAATGGCAAAGAAAGCAACTGAGCATTGCAGTAAGCGGATGATACGGCATGCATCTAAAAAAAATCCTCCATCTGTTTATCATGTAAGTGAAACTGTTTTGGTCAGAGTGAAAGATGGCGCCCATCGAGTTTCAAAAAGGTATCGGGTGTTGCCTGGTAGGATCATAAAACGTAACCTGAAGCTTTCAAAATACAAAGTTCAGTTTCAGATTCCTGGTACCGCTAAATTGCAAGAAAAATGGTTCTTTGTGTCTGATGTGACCAGTGCAACACGACAGCAAGAAAAAATGCACTCTAAGTCTTCAAAGTCAGTGCAACATTTACATCCACTTTTGATGCCATACACACATGAAGACAGACTGAGGGACTATAATTCCATGCACCTGAATGTGCAGTTTGACCCAGCACCTGATGGAAATTGCCAGTTTAGTGCTATGGCTGATCAGCTTGCTTCATTAGGAATATTCAGATCAGCAGCAACTCTTAGGGATGAAATAGTCCAAAATCTCAGGTCTAACCCATTTACCATAAATGGAACACCTTTGTCTCACTATGTTGATGGAAATGACTGGAATGCATACTTGGATAGCATGTCGCGATGTGGGACCTATGGCGATCACATAACACTACAAAGGGCAGCTGAGATTTTCAATGTTCAATTTCTTATCATCTCCACACTAGGAATTGATGCATCTAATATTATATCAGAGTCTAACACATACTCAGAAAGCTTGCCATTGCTGGTCCTTGGACACATTGCAGAGGGGCATGGAGAACATTACCTCAGTCTGGAAGGGCCAGTCTCTTTATTCATTGAGAATATTGTGGAAGCTGAGAGAGAATTATTTCAAAGATATGGGTGTGAATCAAACCAAGAAGATGCTGAACCAGATGGTGCCCTGAATGAATGCCATGATGCTACAGTTGACGAAAACCATCACCATTTTCTGGATGTACCCATTGACTGCACTCTGGATGAACCCCTTCACAATCCCCTGGATAAACCCCATGATGATGCCCTTTTTGAAGCCTCTGATACCCTGAATGAGTGCCATGATGCTTCGTTCAATGTAAATCATCACCATTTGCTCAATAAACCGGATTACTGTACCCTGGATCAACACCATCATGACCCCCTGGATATACCCCATGATGATGCCCTTCCATATGATGGTGGAAATTCTGAAATGCCCAACCTGCCGACAGAATTGCTGTCATATATTATTCAGTTGACACTAGATGCTGACATGTCAATGCTTGGCGTATTCAACAGAATTTCTAAGCTTTTTCAGGACCTTACATTACAATTTCTTCTGCAGATTTTCATCAGGGAGTCTTTCGCTGAAAGCCTTCAGCTGGAACATGACCATGACAATGTGATTAGTATTATGAGGCTATATAAATTAGCTGGACGTGGTAGTGGTCTCTCACTGAGACTAAAGGAGCTATTTGGAAAGAATAGCAAGTGGATGAGGGCCTGGGTTGTGTTGAGGCACATGGCCCATGGACACTTCACAATCAAGGACATTTTTTGGAAGAAATAGTAACTAGTGTTTTGCGACTTGAAAGAAAGAAAGAGAGAAGAAGGAAAGAAAGACATCATTTAAAGATATAAATATAGATATAGATGTAAAGTATGGAAGTGTCTGTTGTACATAGTTCAATCATTTTCAGGCTGATTATCTTTCAGTTTACATAAATACTGGTTGTTTTAAGAGGAGTTCATGTTGGAGGGAAAGTTTTCCTACTGTTGCTACTAGAGAACTTTTTTTTTTCATTAAGTCTAAAGTAAATTTTTAAATAATCAATTGTCTATAGCCTTCTTTTTTTAATTACATAAACATAATTAGAGATATATCTTTTTGTTGCGAAGGATTATTTACACTGTTTTTAGTTGGTTTAGTTTTGGTGGTCATTTATTTTTATTCACTATAGGAAAGGACATCAAGGTTACATTAAAGAAATGGTGCTGGAATAAAGTTTTTTTCTGTTCCATATTTGTTTTCGTGTTTTGTCTGCTTTCTGTCATGTATAATATTTGCATAACATAATCCAGATTGCATGTGTGTATGTCTTCCAACATTTCAGTGCACCGATAATGTTCGTGCCAGTAACACTCATTTAGTGCAGTTTTTGTCTCTATGAGCTTTCAAACACATTCTCTATGAATTCAGTTATATTTGATTTAGATTTGACCAATGAAACATCCTACTAGTTTTTAAAATTAATTCATATTAACGATTCATGCTGGTATGCTTAAAGTCAATGTCGTTCTGATGGTATAATGTTTTTTTTCTAATTAAGACATCAATTTTGGTGGTTTATTACAAAATGCACCAAATTATTACATTTTCTTGATAGAAAAGTGCCTGCACCTGCATTTTGTAATTACTGGTGCAATATGTAAGAACTTATTACATAATGCAGCAAAGTTTATTACATATTGCGTTCAAGAATTTTATTACAAAATGTGGCAGATTATTACAAAATGCGGCGTTATTACATAATGAAGTTAAAATTTATTACATTATTACATAATGGGGCGTTATTACATAATGGGGCGCTACTAAAATATCTAACTGCAATACAATTTGAATGTTTTCCCAATGCAAGGCCAGAATAATTTTTGAGGTTTTGCAAGTGAACAACACTATGAGCTGTCTGCATATGCACTGGAGATGAGAGGCAACAAATCCCAATTATATTTATAAGCCAATTAAAATTTCTTCTTTGCTCCCAGGGCTTGCAATGACTTTATCACGTGGTCATTTTTCTCAAAAGCTCAACAGTGATTTGTTATTTCTCTCACCAATAACCAGTTTCCACAGGTGTGGCATATGCAGCTTTAAGGGCATCTCCCTCTGCTTACCTCTGAGTGCTGCCTTCCTTGATAGACTGTATCCACATAGGCAGGGCTCTGCTCTCTCATTAATCCACCCCCACCAATAATTCAGCCGATAATTCAGTTATCAGTAATCAGCCACGGCTCTTAACCTGCACTGCTGGTACACGTTAAAGAGACCTGGAGGAGCAACAAAGACACTGTCTTTGCTTTCCTTAAGGATTTCATGAAGACCCTCCATCTTTATGAATAGCTTGCTAGTTTTCCCAACTGATGCTGAAAAAAGTGAAGCAAGCAGTTACCTGCAGTTTTTCCCTCGACCCCGGCTAACCTCTCCTCGCCACTCTGCCCTGGGCAAAATTTTGCCCAACTAGTCAGACGCTGCATGTTTTCCTGCCTGAGGGCTGGCAATCTTCTGCATAAAAGTCCCAGGTGGCTTAATATGATATTGTTCACTGGCTGGTCTGGCTGAAACCCAGAGGCCACTCAGAGGCAGGCACTACACTCATTACTCGAGGCAGAACAAGTTGAAAACCAATTGTTCATTACAGTCGGCGGTTAAATATGATCCTGTATGTAACAAACAGGGTCCTCGAATTTGAAAGCACTAAGTTCTTTTTTTTTTAAATGTTTTGCCCCCTCCAAACAGATAAGCTTTCAATAAGAAATACAACTGGATGTGGGAAATGTACTGCAAATAAAAATTCTTCATATAAACCATTAATATACCCTGCCAAAAATCCAATAAACAGTTTATGGCCACTGGCCGGTAATTAAACAGACTGTGAGCAACCCTTGGACACGACCAGTCAAATAGCTGAAGTTAAAAGTAATTTATGTTAGCAATCTAATTAGAGGTGCCTACAAAATATCCTTCTGGTTGGGAGAGCAAATTATGGGGATAGGTGAATAAATATGACAGAAACGCTGGGAGTGCGACAATAATTGACAGACCAAAGGTGATGTAATGGCCATTCAAACAGAGTTCGCCAGAGGTCAGTATTATATGAAAAGCCTCAGTCTTCATGTTGCTGACCTAAGTAAATTCACACTCTAAGTAATATTTGTTTCCTCAGATACGACTGATTTTAATTTGTAACAGTGACCTGAAGGTCAAATAACTGCAATTATTGGTATAATTATAAACATTAGACAAAAAAATCAACATCATCAAAGACATCTTCATTTAACCTTGAAGATCACTAATTCAGATTTGGATACCCCATTTTGAAATATTCCTCTATTACATTATTGTAATATGGCTAAACATGATGGATAGTTAATTAGGTCAGCTCAAGGAAAACTCAATAGAAATGATTAAAATGTCTGTCAAAAAGCATGTGCGCTATCTAATTTAGTTCTGAAGCACTGTGTCACTGTACCAAAACCATTGTTGGAGATCTGTATTTGATTCATGAATTAACGGAGTTGGTTGAACCGGATGAAACTTGAAGGCCATAACTGTATTCTCTTTACAGCAGCGGGTTTACACTCTGGAGCAGTTGTAGCCATCTTAGTTGATGGGCTGCATGGGGCCCACATGCACCCCCCCCATGCACACCCCCCCCCCCCACAGAAATATCATTGGTCTAAAATAAAATCGCCGGTTTCAGAGCATTTTACGAATGCTGGTGATGAGCCCAAAGAGAACGATTATCAGGCAATCATTATTTTATGTATTTTATGGGACTAGCCTGCTGCCTGGATGTATTTCTGTTGGCAGAAGTGTCAAGTTACTTTCATTAAAGATAGTTGATTGAATTAAAAATGTAAGTCCTTTATAATGTGGTGAATCACTTTATTCAAGTTTACAATTTTGTCCGAGGATTATTTGCTTATTTTTGGGACTGCTGACCTCAGAGTCTGTATGTCGAAGCTCATAAAACTGCATATGATGGGCTAGGCTTATGAAGTCACATCCTTCTGCGCCGATGTTTCATTGGTTGCAACAGGTAGAAGTTTCTGTTTTAAATGTAAAAAAATGGTGAAATGGGATTCAGAGAAAGGGAAAGAATCACGTATCAAACCTCCACTTTTACTCGCCAGAACGATTTTAAAAGGGGGCGCCATTTTAGGAGGGAGAAGGGGGATGTATCATTTAAGATTAATATTCAATATCGTCAATCCGCACCCTTTTCTTGGGCACACTGTCTCATACAACACTTGTCAGCCCAGCCATATACTAGGTTGCACTTAGTCTTGTTTTACCCTCATGTAAAGCATTTAGATTGTCAATTATGTAGGCTTCATACCATGGATCTATAAATTGAATTTATTAAGGCCGATGTTATTCGCACTTACGTGTGGCCAATGCTGAACTTTTTTTCTTGGCCACACTTGTAAGTGCGCCTGTTACACGCTTTTAGTAAATCAGACATGACACCTGGAGAACACTGATATTTACACCAGAATCTACACCAGCTCCTACGCAAGTTTGATAAATGAGGGCCACTGTGAGGCTGTTTAGACTAGGTTTGCCTACCTCTGCTCAAGAAAGGGAAACTCTTATGGGGTGTCTCCATGTCCTTTGTCATTATTGCAGTTGCTTATTATTTGGAAGGCTGATATTTTATTGCACTTTTGCATGTTGATGAAGCCAAATGACATTAAGCAGATAATACTGTTTACAATTTTCATGTTATAGTATTAATATTAATTGGTTGTCACTTGTGGGCAGACAAGGTTAACAAAGCAAAAGAATTCACAATAGGCCTCTGCTCTCTAAACATAACAATACAAGAGCCTTTTATTTTCTGTAGGCACCAGTTGCATCATATAACGTCATATAATGTGAAGGTTTTCTAGATGGCTTCTTGAGGTACAAATGAAACTGAGCAATATTGACACAACTCCTCAAACCTGAGCTTTGAAAAAAGCTAAAGAAGTCCTTGAAGGATATTTATGTCTATATCCAATGACCTGTTTAGGAATTATGGGCTACATTCCATCTCGTGGTCAGTCCTGTGTCCTGTGATAAACTTTCTAGAACCTGCGGCAGCAGCCCTATTGTGAATTTATAGGCTTTGCCTTCAAGCTTGATGGCGCTGGATTTCTGCTGTACAGACAGCATGTCGTACTGTCCTCAAATTCTCTGGGCCTAAACTTTAAGGGTAAGTGACTTTCAGCAATCTTTTGAGAACTACGTTTCATTAATGTACTTTTCTTCAGTACATTTGTATTAAAAATACAGTTGAAATAGCAGAATATCAAAGTATAATTCCAGGTGTCCTTCCCCCATCCCCCGCCTTAATTTCCCCTTATAGAAAATTCAAATGCTGCTTACCATAAATAAGACAATTATACTCTACAGTCTTTTTTTTTTGTTTTTTTGTAATTTTTGCCCAATCTAATTCCACAAATATGAGAATCCTATAGGGAAAACAAGATGAAAAATAATCGGACCCTGAGTCGTAGCACTTGCAGTGATGTTTTTTTCTTGCTGGGTAGTGTTTGCATTGCACTGATTGCTTTTTTATTGTAAACCCTAGCTTTGTTGTTTGTCTGCGTATAATTCCACTACTGGATATCATAGGTCTACCATGTACAACCCCAATTCCAAAATAGTTGGGATGAAGTGTAAACTGCAAATAAAATCAAAATGCAATGACTTTCAGATCACATGAGTCAATATTTTATTTACAATAGAACATAGATAACGTTTCAAATGTTGAAACTGAGACATTTTACATTTTTATCCACAAAAGTGGCTTATTTCAAATTTTCTGGCTGCAACACATCATAAAAAAAGTTGGCAAACAGGCAAAAAAAAGGGCTGAAAAAGCAATTAATATCGAAGAGAATCAGCTAAAAGAAATTTAGCAAGTAACTAAGTTAACTGGCATCATGAGTGTAACATGATAGGCCCAATCATTCTTTTTATATAGGCATGGGCTATACAAATTAATAAAATGACAACATTTCTTGGGTTGCTAAGAGCAAAGTTTTTATGATTTTCTAATGATTTTTTGCAGGTAAATACAGAAGACACAGACGAAGATGTTTGATTCTGCCTGTTTGCCATGTCTCTGCCCTGCCTTGCCATGTCCATGTTTTGCTTTGCCATGCCTACGATCTGTTTGCCATGGTCATATTTGGATTTTTGCTATGTCTGACTATTCTTTGTGATGTGTATTGTTATTTGGTTACTTTGATTTCTTCATGCATTGTCTTAGTTTAGTTTTCCATGTTTTACTTTTTACCATAGTTTTTTCCGGTCCATGTTTTACTTTCTACCATGCATTGCACTTTGTCTCCCCCTGTCTGGTCTCTTGTCTTGTCATTGCTCACAGCCCCGGTGTTGCGTGCCACTCTTCGGGGGATTTAATGGTGTCTGGATTTCAGCCTTACTTCCAATCTCATTTTCATCTTGCTTTTCTATTTTACTAACCAATACTAACAGTTTGTTATTTTGCTAGAGTTACTAACACAAACAAACATTGTATATAATACTAACTTACTAACGAGCACTAGGACTTGTATCGCTGCACTTACTAATTGATTAACAAGCTCTCAGCACTCGCCCTATTCTTGTCTCCGCCCCTTGTCTTTCCCTAATCTTCTCTGCTGCCTTTTCTGTGGATTCTCCACACCTGCTCACGCAATCCTTTCTCTCATTATCTTTGCACGGTAGAACTCCTTGACTGGAGCCATATGTTTGTCTATAGGATTGTCTCGTGATCCCAGTCCTTGTTTTGGCTTTTGCCCATTTTATGTGATTAGGTTCTCCCTCTTGTTCCCTCCTTTGTAATTAGTCTCATTTACAGCACCTCTGTTTTGTGTTGCATGTGATTCCCCTGAAGTGCATATTAGGAGTCTTTTCGCAGCACTTTCTTGTCAGATTGTGCCACGTTTCTCTCGCCTAGTTCTCTCAGTGATTCCTTTCTGACTGGACCGTCCGACTTTTCGATTTTTGGCTTTGTGATTTTGAATTTATTGTTGCATCTGCGTTTTTTGACCCTTTTCAGCCCGACCACGAGATCTATGATTGCTGCCCTGGTTACGGTTTGGATTACGCCCATTGGATTTTGGCTTGGCTTCTCTGATATACCTCTGCCTGTGTACCAAACCCATTTTTGTCCGAGTACTGTGATTGCTGCCCTGGTTTTTGTCTCTATTTTTGCCCAACTGGATTGTGATTTTTGGAGTGTGGACTTAGTACCTTTGCCTTCTACCCTGCTGGGGATTTCCCTCCTTTATGAATAAAATCGGATCAACTGCACTGCTTGGTTCTCGCGACTGATTCCTGATCGCATCATCACAGAGGATTTTGCCACAAGTCCAAGGCTTTTACAGGAAAGGGTCTCAGAGCCACAGGGTCCCAAAAAATGGCTGATTTTGGCATTTTTCAACAAAACCCATTGTAAAAATTGGGGGGTGAAACCTGAGGGCATTTTCAAAAATACTGTCTATTCAGAATTTAACCAGGCCGCATTATCCATTATGGTACCCTAACGGAAATAATTGATGGTAAAGTCATCTACCCCTTTTCTGAAGTACAGCAGTGCCCCCTAGGCCCTTTTTAATGGAAAACGCATTGAATTTCAACCAATTATGTTCAAACATTAGGTTTTGCATTGATATTAATAAAAACTGGTTTGAATGGGTCGCCTGTGAAGTGTGGTGTGGTTTTTTTTGGGGTTTTTTTTTTTGGATCAATGGCCTGCAAAAATGTCAAAATTATCGGTTGGAGGGCAAACATTAACACTACTCGCCCATTAGTATATAAAATGCACTGAAGTCGCTGATGCTGGCAGTTGTTTGCCCTTCCACTGATACGAAATGAATCAAACGTTCCCCCTTCAATAAATAGGTTTGGTATTGCCACTGATTTCCTGAATCGATTCGATTTCGATTCACATGGTCTCGATTTAATATCGATTCATTGAGGGATACTTCAGCTACAGGACCTGTTTTTCTTGAATGTGAAATGGAGTCTTATAGAACTAATGGCAGAAATTATACTTTCTGTTGAATTATTAAAAAGAAACCTAACTAGGCACAATATTTTAAATATTAAAGTTCACAATAAAAAGTGACCCCAAACTTGTTTTCTGAAAATTCTTTTTATTGACCAACACATTTGATCAATCAACATAATAATGTGCAACATAGACTTTCCAGTCAGTAACCAGAAAACTGGTTGAAAATGGTGGACGAAAATTGGGACTTGTTTTATTGCTAAACTTCCACCCGACGCTGTCATTAAAATATATCTCCCAACACATGTAGTTGAGCTTAAAATAAAGATCTGATGCCGAAATATAAATCCGACATTGATATTGTTCTCTCTTTATTACTTGTAGCTTGAAAATCCGGCCTCAATTTACCGTTCCGTGCGCAACCAGTCGTGTCCACTGAAATCACTTACAAATCACAGTACATTTTCACCGTCAACAGGTAGTTTCGCATTTGCAGCATGCTTTCTATCAGTGAAACACTGCTCGATGTACATTTGCATGACACGTAGTCAAAACGCCTCTACCTGCAATTAACTTATTCATCATTATCCTTTACGTCGGGAAATTCATTCATTCAAGTAGTTTTTTTGAGGATTTGTACTTTACTTGAGTTTTTTTTTTTGAACCGGGACTTTTACTCTACATTTAAAAGATAAAAATTATACTTTTACTTCATTACTTTGACACTGCCCACTTCATTACTCGTTACAAATTAAAATATAAATGTAGTTCATCATTTAAGGATTATCTGGACTAGGCATGCTCGAGAAGAATTGCCACTGCTTACATTAGGTGCAGTAGAAAGATCTCTAATCTCCTCCAAGTAGCCACACCAGGGCATGGTGCAGGCTGGAAATTTTGGCGATACACTGTTGTGAACGGAAACGCAGAAACAGCATATTTTCGCGGCCTAAAAGAGGTCCTACCTGAAAATAATATAACATTTCAATTGTACACTATATTTTAAAAAATTATAGCACTTTAGCTGCTCGGAAAGAAAAAACAAAGTTGCTCTTGAACTAACCAACTGACGTATTCCTGTGCGAGGTGCATCGTAGTTCACTGCGCGCTGTAACAACCAGCTGTTTGGGTCACAGTAAAGCTATGTTTCCATTAAAACGGCTGAAGTCCGGCTGCGACAGGCTACGGGGCAGACACGGGACATCGAAAGCGTCCCAGGGCGCGTCCTCAATGTTTCCATATAAACGGTTGGACTAAGCTCTTCATCAATTTTCGTCCTCATGGCAGGACCCGTGGCAGCACTACTTAAACAACAACTCGTGCTGGATGAAGAGCTCATCGTTATAATTTAAAGCAAGACGATAAAAAGATTAAGATGGCGGGAATTTTGTTCTGTTGAATGATAGTCTGATATTCTGAAGATACTGCTTCATCCTCTGAATTGCAAGAATTAGATGAATTTATGTTGAAACTCCGTACAAATGTCACATCAAATGTCACATGAAAACCACGACTCTGTTATCATGTTGTACCAAACTTAAGCATGTGATACACAGGAACACTTCTGATACACAGAGGTCATAAAAGTATCGTGGCATTACAAAGCTCAGATCATAATTTAAATCAGCAGTATGCTTTTTATTCACTGACTTTTTCAAACCAAAGTTTGGTTAAAATGGCATGACCATCATCTAGTGTCCACGTGGTCATCTGGGTGCCAGAAGTCAAGGGTCTGATCATTTTGGCCCGAAGTGGTTTTCTGACCCCTTCAATTCCCCTTCCAATGGTAATATTATCCTAAAACTTACGACCCAATTCCGAAATAGTTGGGACAAAGTGTAAATTGTGAATAAGATCAATATGTAGTGACCTTCAGATCACATGAGCCAATATGTTATTTACAATAGAACATAGTTCCAACATTTGAAATGTTATCTGAGACATTTTACATTTTTATTCGCAAAATGAGCTTATTTCAAATTTTCTGGCAGCAACAGGTAGCAAAAAAGCTGGGACACAGGCAAAAACGGGCTGAAAAAGCAATAAGTATGTAAGAGAATCAGCTAAAAGAACATTTAGTTAGTAATTAACGGCATCAGGTTTGTAACATGACTAGTTATAAAAGGGATGTCTCAGAGAGGCTGAGTCTCTCAGAAGTAAAGATGGCTAGAGGCTCTCCAACCTGTGAAGGCTTGCATAAAAAAATTGTGGAATACTTTAAAAACAATGTTCCTCAACATCAGATTGCACAGGCTTTGAAGGTATCACCATCGACAGTGCATAACATCATCAAGATTTAGAGAAACTGGAAAAATCTCTGTCCGCAAGGGACAAGGCTGAAAATCTTAACTGGATGCCCGTGATCTTCGGGCCCTCAGACGCCACTGCATCACTCACTGGCATGGATTCTGTCATTGACATTACTAAAAGGGCCCAGGAATACTTCAGGAAACCACTGCCTGTAAACAGTCCGCCGTGCCATCCACAGAAGCCACCTAGAACTCAATCATACAAAAAGGAAGCCATTGTTGAGCATGATCCAGAAGTGCCGCCGTTTTCTGTGGGCCAAGGCTCATTTAAAATGGATTATAGCAAAGTGTCCTGTGGTCAGTCGAGTCCAAGCCTGACATTCTTGTTGGAAATCATGGGTGTCGTGTCCTCGGGCTAAAGAGGAGAACGACCACCCTTCCTGTTATCAGCGTTCAGTTCAAAAGCCAGCATCTCTGATGGTAAGGGGATGCATTAGTGCATATGGTGTGGGACACTTTCATGTTTTAAAAAGAACCATGAATGCTGAAAGCTATATAAAGGTTTTAAAGCAACATATGCTCCCCTCCAGATGACATCTATTCCAGAGAAGGCCTTGTGTATTTCAGCAGGACAATGCAAAACCGCATACTGCAGCTATTACAACAGCATGGCTTCATAGTTGAAGAGTCCGTGCGATGAACTGGCCTGCCTGCAGTCCTGATCTTTCACCGATTGAGAACATTACGCGCATAATTAAATGAAAATTCCCTCAAAGGAGACCCAAAACTCTCCAACAGTTGTAAGCCTGTATTAAACAAGAATGGGATCAAATTCCAATGGCTAAACTCAAGAAACTTGTCTTTTCAATGCCCAGACGCCTCCACTCTGTTAAAAAAGAAGTGGGGATGCTACACCATGGTAAACAGGCCCCTGTCCCAACTTTTTTGAGACCTGTAGCAGCCATCAAATTTGAGTTGAGCTCATTTTGTGCATGATATTGTAACATTTGCTCTGTTATCTCTGTTCTATTTTGAATAAAATACTGGCTGGTGTGATTTGAAAGTCATTGCGTTTTGATTTTATTCACAATTTACTCTTTATCCCAACTATTTCGTTATTGGGATTGTAGTTTGGTGGTGAGAAAGTTGCAAAATATGAGGGAGAAAGACATTTCACTGAACTGAATCCTAGGGACCCCCAAAAAGAGAGAACTCACTTGCTGCCTTAAAAAAATGGATTTTGGGGGCCCTTCGCATATCCCATTGATCTCTCATGGTGATTCTGGCCGCAGATTCCTGATATATGGGCCAGAATGCACCAGCACATAATATTTCAGCTTCCTGTCTCTATTACATGAGAAGTTATAGTCCATCCAAAACAAAATGACCAATTCACAAAAGTCAAAAAGGGCCTTTCACCCAAATTTCAAGAAATTTTCTCACGAAAACCGTCAGATATACTGACATGAAAATTGGGATTCTCTTGTTTGGTACCATAAAGTATTTCTGGACAAAGTTTGAGCAAAATCTGAGAGGTGTCGTGTACAAGGCACCTCAATATTGGCTGTTTTGCCATGGAATGACCCAATAATTTCTTTTACTGCAATTGGACGCTTTAAAATGGCTGAGGATAGTCCAATTGGCAGGTTTTACTCAACTGATGACCTTAAAACTGTAAATACTACCCAGAACCCAAAATTTTCATGTCCAAAAACCATTTGACAGACCCCATAAAATATATTGAATGTCGGATGTTTTATCATCCTCTGTATCATAAGTAAAAATGGTGGGTTCATAAATGGCATTAGGACTTCACATAACTTTGCTTAAGATGGTCCAATTTTCATGAAAATAAGCTACTCAGACATATTAGCCATGATATTTTGACCATGGCTCCTCCGTGGGAAAAGCCCCGTGCTACAGGCTGTGCTTGGACCTGAGCCGGCACCCTGGTATTTGGCTCTTCATCCACAATGAAACTGTAAAAAAGATCTTTGCCTGGGCTCAGAGGCTCGCTCTGGATGGTGTGAGGAGGTAAGTCTGTTCCGCAGCTTCCAGAGCTGATGGCCTCCATCCTGCTGTACCCATGAAGACTACCCTGGAACTGGATGAGGTTGCATGCCATTGGCTGTTCTAGATCCTGCTGCACAAGAAGCAGTGCTACTACTGGAGAAAAAAATTAAAGGCCAAAGGGCGGACTGCACAAGAATTAGGAAAACCATTGCTAAGATTAATCCAATTAATCACATAAGCCTGCTTTTTGAATTGAAATGCAGCTAAATGATTCAATGATTTGGGCAGCAGGCTATTCATATGTGGGTGTAAAGTATAATAGGGCATCCTGTGGGTGTTTGCTAGATGTGTATGCAGAGAAACTGTTTTCTTGGCTGTGGATGCCGTGACTTTTGCCTAAGTGCCCAAATATATTTGCTCTAAATATACCCTGTGCCACTGCAACACTGTGGAGCAATGTAAACACAAAATAGAGCTGATTCTCCATGTTATTCATTGGTCTCGAATGGAAAGCCAGTAACTGCAGAATAAGAGGACATTTAGTGTTCAGACCGATTTGTACAGCAATGTGATATTGTTTCCTAAATTTAACATTCAGGTCCAGGAGACTGGAGTAGTTCAGCATATAATCAATTTCTCCATTTCTTTTCAGGAGACAGCCTGAGAACTCCTGCGTGGTTATTCATTGTATTTGTGTTTATCTCATTTGAGTATTCCACTTTGTGCCACTGTATACTAAATTGAAGTCTGAAGGTGTAAATTTGTGAGCGTGTGTGGAAATATGATAATAGTAATTATTACAAGCAGGACGGTAATGAAAGAGAAAATGCCATTAGGGTGTTCGACAACAAAGTTTTGGAGGCTCGACTTGTAATTGCGACTGCAATTATACCATCAACAGAAAAACGGAAGTCTGTAAACAGACGACTCACCTTGCACAATTTGATATGCTACGTGTGTTCCTGCTGCAAATGCAACACATAATCATCAGGGAAATTATATGCTCAACAGTCTTTCACTCTGTCTCTCTTTCCGAAACATCTTTCATCTTTTTGCCACGCTTGTTTATTTGGTGGTTCTTCTGTTATTTTGCCCAATTCACTTTGTAGGGTTTTACTGAATGCTTTTTCCTTTGTCTCCCTCCCTTTCTTGTCCTTTATGTCATTTGTTCAGTTGACTTTAGAGAAGGCAGGTTTCAGGTGGGGACTATGAGGGACCAATAGGGCACAGAGAAAGCCGAGCCTCGTTCATAGCCCCACACAACGCCAGCTTAAAAAGCAGTGTCAGCCATAACCTTTGGGGATGCCTTGTCACTTGAATGCTGGATGGATTTGAAAACAAACCACTGGAAACTCTAAAAACAGAAGGGGATCGGCAGTCAGCACACATTTCACCTAAGAACAGCGAGCGAGAGCAGGACTAGAAATATAACAGGATGTGCTTATGCTTCAAATATGCCTCTATTTGACTGCACTGAATATGACTGTCTGGCATTGTCACATACAAAACACTTCAAAATTGTGTTTGAAATTCTGTAGCTTAAACCTACTGTGTTCTCCAAAATTTCTGGCATCCCTGACTGGCAAAACACACATAATACAAAAAATACAACCCCAATTCCAAAATAGCTGGGACAAAGTGTAAATTGTGAATAAAATCAAAACGCAATGACTTTCAAATGACACCAGCCAGTATTTTACTCACAATAGAACAGAGATAACGCAGCAAATGTTGAAACTAAGAAATTTTACAATTTTATCCACAAAATGAGCTCATTTGAAATTTGATGGCTGCTACAGGTGTCAAAAAAGTGGGGACAGGGGCCTATTTACCATGATGTAGCATCTGCTCTTCTTTTTAACACTGAGTGGAGGCGCCTGGGCATTGAGGAGACAAGTTTCTTGAGTTTAACCATTGGAATTTGACCCCACTCTTGTTTAATACAGGCTCCCAGCTGCTGGAGAGTTTTGGGTCTCCTTTGAGGGACTTTTCATTTAATTATGCGCCAAATGTTTTCAATCGTTGAAAGATCAGGACTGCAGGCAGGCCAGTTCAGCACACGGACTCTGGACGTCAGCACACATTCATGGTGCTTTTTGAAACATGCAAGTGCCCCACACCATACTCACTAATGCATCCCCATACCATCATAGATGCTGGCTTTTGAACTAAATGCTGACAGCAGGAGGAATGGTCTTTTGCCTCTTGAGCCCGGAGGACACAACGCCCATGATTCCTAAAAAGAATGTTAAATTTGGACCTGTCTGACCACAGGACACTATGCCACTTTGCTACTGTCCATTTTAAATGAGCCTTGGTCCACAGAACACGGCGGCGCTTCTGGATCATGCTTAACAATGGCTTCCTTTTTGCATGAGAGTTCTAGGCGGCATCTGTGGGTGACATGGCGGACTGGGATATTCTAAAACGTGAAAAAAGCTTTGCGTGGCTTTATAAACCAAAACAGTGACCAATAAGCGCAAAATACCTGTTGGGCATTTCTGGTCAGGAGCACTTTCTCCATACAGAAATTAAAACTGAAGTCCAAGGAATAAAGTAGTTGTATCATGAAAAGCGTTTTCCCCTCCATTAACGTACATTATGAGGAAAAAGCTAAACATATTTTGATGTACTTAAACAGCGACCAATAATGACCTAATTCCTCTCAAGCATTTCTTGTCAGAAGCACTTTCATTAAAAAAAAATTGAAACTGAACTCCAAGGAAAAAGGTCACGATATCACGTTCAGCGTTTTCCCTCCAGTGCCTACATTATGAGGAAAAAACTTAACGTAGTTTAATGTGCTTAAACAGCGACCAATAAGCACTTAATTTCTCTTGGAAATGTCTTTTCAGGAGCACTTTCATACACGCGTAAAGCTCCCCTCCCCCCCCCCCCCCCGCCCCTCTATTTACGCACATCAAAAGGAAAAAGCTTAACGTGTCTTAATGCACCAAAACAGCGACCGATACGCACCAAATTCCTCTCCGGCATTTCTGGTCAAGAGCACCTTCTCCCATAAAAAAATTAAAACCAAAGACTGAGGAATATGGTAGTTATATCACGTTAAGCGTTTTCCCCTCCATTGACGTGCATTATGAGGAAAAAGCTTAACGTAGTTTAATGTTCCAAAACAGCGACTAATAAGCACAAATTCCTCTCAAGCATTTCTCGTCAAGAGCACCTTCTTTATACAAGAAATTAGAACCGAAGTCCAAGGAATAAGGTAGTTGTATCTTGTTAAGTGTTTTCCCCTCCATTGATGTACGTTATGAGGAAAAAGCTAAACATTGGTTTCATGTTCCAAAACGGCGACCAATAACCACCTAATTCCTTTCGGACATTCCTTGCCAGGAGTACTTTCTTTATAGAAGAAATTCGAATCGAAGTGGAAGGAATATAGTTGTTGTTTCATGTTAAGCGATTTCCCCTCCATTCACGCACGATACAAGGAAAAAGATTAATGTGACTTAATGTTCCAAAACAGCGACCAATTGTCTCCAAATAAACCATAGGCATTTCTAATCAGGAACACTTCTACTTGTCAAAAAATCAAAATCGGAGTCCTAACAAAATGGACGTTATATCACATTAAGCGTTTTCCCCTCCCTTGACGAGCATTATGAGGAAAAAGCTTAACGTGACTTAATGTTCCTAAACTGCAACCAATAATCAGCAAATTATTCTTAGACATTTCTTGTCAGGAACACTTCCTCCGATCAAAATATCAAACCGAAGTCCCAAGAAAATAGACGTTATATCACATTAAGCTTTTTCCCCTCTATTGACATACATTATAAAGAAAAAGCTTAACGTTGCAAATTATGAGATATATCAATTTATGCCTCATTTTATCAAGGAGTGCTTACATTTATTTTGAATATTATTTTTGGTCCATTCAATGGTATATTACTTTATTTTTGGAGTCTTTTATTTATTTATTTATTTTTAGCAACTTTGATCCTCTTTACTACTCTGGGGTGGATATTTTCCGTGATTTGCTAAAAAGGAAATAAAAAAATAAGCGGGAAACAAAGGCCCAGCAGCTCATCGTTGCTTTTTATATAGCCAAGAGAGTCTTGCTGAGGTACTGGATGGGGGAAACAACCCAACAGTGAATGGTTCACAGCCCTATCAGAAGCTGCCCCTCATGAACATCTTATATGTAAAAAAAAAAAGAAGAAGAAGAAGAAAATTAACTTTTATGTGAAAATGGAACCACTTCTAGCATAGATCACTGAAATGTAAATAAGTCAGATGCATTTGTAATTTAACCCTCCTGTCATCCTCAGTATAGCAAATACGTACATTTTATCTTTAGGGTGATTTGACACCAGGGATACCTGCCTCCAGAAAATTATTTAATTGAAATTGTGAACCAAATTATATCAGGCATTTTATTTATTTGTTAAATACCTAAATATTTCTTAGAATAAAACATACCCCACCCCCCTACACCCACCCACCTTAACTCCATACATTGAGATGAACTGTTATTCAACTATGGAAAAATATACAAATCACCATAAAATCTATATCATTGACATTAAGTTGGAAAGAAAGATGTTTTTCATGTTTAAATGGCTTTTATCGAATTTTATCCCCAAGTGATGAGTCAAGTATATTACGGTTTTACCCAGACTGCCACCGCCACAGTTTCCACCACGGTTGCCACAGACTTTTTTGCATCAGTGTGATAGTTCCCAACAGCTTTCGCTCAAATCTTTTCAAACTTGTTGGGCACATTGATAACACCTTCATGATGAAGCAGATTAATTTTGGTAACCCCATGACCTTTCCTCCAGTGCCACCATCAGGTCAAACATTCAAATTAGAAGTAACTCGCTGACCACATTAATGACCACAAGAGGATGAACCCTATGGATTTTGGTGACCCCCTGAACCTTTCCTGTAGCGCCGCCATCAGGTCATACTTTTAGTTTTAGAATGAATGTATCTTGAAGATCTTTCAGCCAAATCTTTTCTAACTTGGTCTGCATATGCATGACCCTTAGAGAATGAATCCTAATGATTTTGGTTACCTCATGCCCTTTCCTATAGTGCCACCATCCGGACAAACTATCAATATTAGACTCAGTGTATTTTCAAACAGAGTCAGTTCTAAGTACTTTCAAGTACTTTTGAGAATTTTATGCAAGCATATTTTTTTTACATACCATAGTGCTTGTATTTATATCTGAGTACTACCTGACAATACTTAATGAGGCATTAGGCCTTATGCCTAATAATACCTAATAATAAGTACATGCACTTGTATCCAAGTACTTTTCTAAGTACTTGACCAATCTCTGTCAGCACTCATCACTTAAAGTGATATAAGTGCCATATTCCTCAGTCTTCGGTTTTAATTTTTATATTGGATAAAGTGCTCCTGACCAGAAATGCCCGAGAGGAAATTGGCACTTATTGGTTGCTGTTTTGGTGCATTAAGCCATGTTAAACTTTTTCCTTCTAACGTGCGTAAATGGAGGGAAAACGCCTAACGCGTGAAAACTACAATATTCCTTAGACTTTGTTTCTAATTTCTTGTATAAAGAAAGTACTCTTGACGAGAAATGCTTGAGAGGAATTAGGTGCTTATTGGTCGCTGTTTTGGAACGTTAAACTACTTTAAGCTTTTTCCTCATAATGCCTGTCAATGGAGGGAAAGACACTTAAGACACGTTAAGCTTTTTCCTTTTAATGTGCGTAAATTGAGGGGGGGGAGCTTTACGTGTGTAATGCCTGTTTTCCTGTGGCTCCTTGTCCTCCATTTGCGTATATGCATCCCTATATACTGAAAATAAAATAAGAGTTCATGCAAATTGATGTAAGTATTCTCATAAAATTGCTTGAAGAGGAGTGGGACATGTTTAATAACTGATTCAATTACGAAAGACACTTATCATCCTTTTCCCATGCAACTGTCGCTGTTGCAACCTCTTCTAGTTTCTGCTCCCTCCGAAGTACCTCCGGCAGGATATCTCTAAAACTTTTTTTTACTTTAATCTCAACTTTTCTCAGATCATTTGACTATATAGTGCATATACTGACCAGAGGGTTTTCAGTAATAAAATTTTTGTAAAAAAATATGGGCGTTTTAGTGTTGTTGTTTTTTTTTACTTTATTGGGTATCTAATTACAACAAAATCTAGAGTTACACAAATGATTTCCTCAAAATACCTGATCGATCCATAGACATGCATCTGGTGAACTTATGTTCCAAGTTTCACAAGGATAGCATGAGAGAAAGAGGAAAATGGTGTTTGAAGCAATGCTTGGCAGGTCAAAATTAACATTTTTGAGAAATTGACAAAAAAAAAAACAGATTTCCATATTTTTGATAGTCCTCTGAAGTTCACACACCATGAAATGACTGAAGGTTATTTTACGAAAATGTCAAAAACTTTTTTTTTTTTTTTTTTAAAGCCTTTTTGAGAGCGTCTACCTACCTTAATTTTAAATTTTCTGTTAAACTGCTCCTCAGTGTAGTATTAACAGTGGCTTTGAGTGTTGATGTAGAGACATTGTTCTCAGGATCAATATCATTCTCCATATCATGTTCTTTATGCTGTGTGAACACAAAGGTTTTAAGTCCGTGTGTCTTGGTTTGTCATGGGTCAAGGTGTCATGTCATGAGTTTCAGAGTTACTCATGTCAGGTATGCGTTATTAATGAAAACTGGCCAAACCTGATAATGTTGAGAGTTTTCGAAGTTTATGAAATGGTAATTTAAATTAATGACTGAAAACAGGTCAAGAATAAGGCTATTCCTACTTATTGTAATTTAACAAGGAGAACTGGTAACACCTGATGGTCCTAAGGATTTTCGGTGTCAAGCACAGTAAACCTTATGAAGAATGAAATAGGTCATGACCAATCATTGTTTTTAAGGGATGGGTTGTGCTTCCCCTATTGGCAGCTCACCGGCCGCCACTGATACAGTGACTCCAAAATCACTGACACCCCTGACTGGCAATGCAAGAACAAGACAAAAAAAACATTTGACGTGTCAAAATTCAAAGTGAGCTAATATTTTTCATGAAATGTTGACAGTTGGACATTTTACCATCTGATATGTTGTATTTGGTCTATTGTGAATAAACTGTGGGTTTATGAGATTTGCAAATCATTGCATTCAGTTTTTATTTACATTTTACACAGCATCCCAACTTTCTTGTAATTGGGTTTGCATATCACTTAGCCACTATTTGGAAATTATACAGTATATTCAGTCATATTTTATAAAATATATATATGCACACACACAGTTTATATAGTTTTTACTAAAAAAAAGTCCTCAGTAACCACTGGAGGAAAATAGCCTTAAAAGCCCAGGCAGGAATAAAATGAGCTTTGTGGAAGCTTACAGAGGTGCATGGGTGCCGTAAAATGTCTGGGACTGCTGATGCTGTACATAATGACTGGTGATGATTGATACTGCAGAACAAATACAACATACAAAGAGCAGTGAAATATAACACTAATGCTTCTGCCTACAAAGCCTTGAGAGAGAGAGAGAGAGAGAGAGAGAGAGAGAGAGAGAGAGGCATGCACAGGGGCTAAAGTGAGCCGGAACGGTCCGGAACTGTGTTCCGCCACCTAAGTTTGAATTGAAATATTTATTGCACTCAAGCTGCTTTCACAACGGAAGCAAAACAAATTTGTTGCACAACGGATTACATTGTAAGTCAACACAAAGACACGAATAAACGCCAAAAATGCATGTATTTACGTCGTTGCGTTGACTTCAAACGTAATCTGTCGTGCGAAAAATTTGTTTCGTGTCCAGTGTGAAAGCGCCTTAACAGTAGCACCGCGGACTACAGATCATTTTTGCATGCTGCTTTCAATTACAGCCTGCCTGCAACTCTCTCAAAAGCACCGAGATGCTCAACAAATCAGAGCGCAACATCATCAGCCTCTGCCAGCCTCGCCCTCACTAAAACGCAGGTGTACCGTATGCTGTATTTAATTTGAATGAGTGCATTGGTCACGTATCAGCCTGCAAGGAATTGTCGATGTTTGAAACAGCGTTCATAGCCAAAGTAAGTGGATAAAGTTGAAGTCGATGGTGAAGTTCTGGAATATTCAACAATTCAAACCAGCGAACTAAAAGATTTAAAATTTTAAAAGGGTTAATGTTAGCTGCTTTAGGCTATGTGCAAAATGCTAACCAGGCAGCTTACCAGCTAGCTAGTGCATTAATAAAATTATTAGAGATTCAGTCAAAGTCTGACAAAGGCTCAATTGCACTGATTGTTATGCGAGCAATGTTGGTTTATGTTCCTGGCTCAGGAGTAATGTTACTAGTGCATATCTTTCTATAACATCTACTGTCGCCAGCCAGTTAGCAGCAGAACTACTTGAAAATCATTGCGCTGAGTAGCACATTTTTTATGTTGTTGGCAATCAAGCTATATTATTCTGGCAGCATCGCAGCGTTCAGTACTATCCAGGGATGCGTTTCCCAAAAGCATAGTTCCCAACTGCATTAGAGCATAAAATTATTAAAGATCCATTTCAATACACCTAGTCATAATTTTGCATTGGAAATCATTTCATCAAAAAATCAAAACATTTTGGAACTAGAATATGGTTTATGCGTGCAGTGTAAGGACAGTGTATTGAAATCAAAAAAGTTTCATAGATGTCTTTTTGTTCATTTTGGTAATTAGGTTATAGTTTTCATTTACTGTTTAAAGAAATGAAAAATACTGTAACAGTAGAATATCTTCACTGTCATATAGAGTTGGGGGATCGTCTCTATTTCAGATCCCGATCGCCAGAGGGGGTGGGCGGAGTTACATCACAGTACGCACATCTGTATAGTTAGTTGTCAGCAAGGCCGATTACTGAACATGCTTGCCTACATGAATACGGATTACTTTCGCTTTCAGGTAACGTGATCTTGCTGGTGAAAACCCGCATTTTGATATAAAGACTGTCAAGTAGACCCATGAGATGTGAGTTTATTGGTGGAAATGATGGGTTACATAATGGAGTTTCGAAATATAGTGTTCAAAAATTTATTTATAACATGAAACTGATGCACTTTGTAGATCAGTTAGTTTTCTTCAATCATTACGAATAAAGCCTTGTACAGTTATTTTCTAGTGGCATGTCCTTTGACCGGTTCCGCAAATAATTTCCAGTTTCACATACAGCGCCCTTTGCCAGGCCAAAATTATGATTTTCTTTGTTTATTGGCATAATTGCGTGCCCCTTATGGCCAGAAATCTGTGCCACCAGAAACTGAATTTGAATCACATGATTTGAATTTGTATTTTTTTTATTTGAATCATTGCATTGAAAAACTGAATCTGAATAGTATCATTTGAAATTGAATTAATTAGTTTGTTACAGGAATCTAATAAAATTTGAAAATTCAACTGCCAAATATACTCATGTTCAGTTCTCACAATTCAAATTCAGTTCAATTTCAATTTACTGTGACAAACATCCGGGTAGTTTAAGGACGAAGGAAGAGCAATCGATCTCAGATATACAGGACTCCTCTTTGGCCAATCAGCGCCTACGTTCTCAAACACGAGTTCGCGCCTCCTCCTGGTCCTGGACGCGTCTTTTTTTTTTCCGTAACCAAGCGAGGCCAGATTTCGCATTTTCTCATGAATATTCATGACGCAGGCAGGCCGCAATTTTTTTTTCTCTAAACCTTATGTCTATTGCCCCTTTTACCTGTCCTCTGATTGGTCAATCGTCTCCAAGGAGGAGTAGGGTATAGCTGCAGCCTCGGAGACCGCAGTTTCAGGACCGCACATTCAGGACCCCTGGTTTCTCCGAACAGCGCCACTCACCTTAGGAGGCTGCATTACTTGTATAAACAGACGACGAGGAGTGTGACGACGAGGAACAAACTGAGAAGTGAGTACTGAGAAAATTTTATTTGTCATTAAAAATTAAGTACTTTGCATGAATTTAACTGGAAAATAAACGTTGGCTTAACAAAGTATGTAGTAAGTTTGCACAAGTTTAGCTTAGTGCAACATTAATAAGTTTATGAGAGATTGTTGCAACTGTGTTACCATGTTTAATATAACTTATTTAGCTAACGCTAACTATTTAATATTGCCATATTGTCCTTTCGGCCAAGACTATTGTTTGATACAACTATTTTATTTAGCTTTTGGGCAACTGTCATTTCACAAGCAACAGGTAGGATTACTTAAAACTATGCAGCTGGTTGTGGTCACTTATGATTAACCTCACCCGTATAATGCTGACTGTGTATTAACATTTGGGTAGTGAAACCAAGGCGTGATTTGGAAAGCCCAACTGTGTCCTAATTGTCAGTGACTAATCATATTTCTATAATTCATTCCAGTCAGCTTAAAAGGATGATAAAAGCCTCTCTCTCCTGTTTCTTGCAAATGTCAAAAAATCCACCTGCATTGTTACTTATCTGCTTGTAATGTACGTTTTTCTTCATTTTATGCTTTTTCAAATATCCCTCTTTTTTTACAATACTATATTTAGCATTTATGTACAAGCTTTTTGAAGTTAAGGCTCTTAATCAACAATGTTTGTGCCATGAACTTTAATCTTGCGTAGTTTGCATTTGCTTTTCTAAATTTTCAGCAATGTAATTAAGTGCATTCCAGCAGTCAGCATTCTCTTTGCCGCAGACAATTTCATTGCCCATTCTGTCGCTCAACTGTGTTCCACCCAACAAAGTTAAGCAAAGTGAAAGCTCATTTGGAGAGCCATTTCAACAGAGCTTCTCTCCATGAAGGTAACATTTGAGAACATTGTCACAGGAAATGCAAATTAAGTTAGTGTCTGAATGAAATGGGTATTTGTTAGTGAACACTAATATGAGCTAATTTCTTGCCTGATCATAGCCCATACCAGTAAGCCAACCGATCATTTTACAATTTTTTTATTTTAAAAATAACTTCATATAACATGTAGTTCATGCAAATCCAAGGATAGGCAGGGCTCTGATGAAGTGAGTAAAGATGGATGACTTAATTTTCCTAAGCTCTGAAGCAAGTAAATCTGACATCAGTATTACAATGAAAAAAAAACACTATCTCTGACTCTTCAAATGCTCATTTATTTGGTCATCCAGAAACTTCACAAACATACCTAAACTTTTATAAGATGTTGCCTCTAAATTCTAATTCAGCCCTTTGACATCATGTTTAAGTTCAACAACAATTTGAGTAGATGTTCATCAGCATCATTATTTATCATACCCCTTTATTAAAAATGAGTTTGAGACACACTTTTGAATAATATACTAATATAATAATTAATCTTACAGGGTACACTGTTCACAGAAGTGGGTTAAACTGCTGACCACAGTGGCATTACCACTGCATCTACTGCCAGTCAACAGTTTTACGTAAACAGGACTTCATTAATCATCTGTCTCTTTGCAATAAGAACACCTCGGCCATAACTGCAACCATCCCAGCTCCAGCAATCACCACCATGACCACTCCAGTGGCCACCAGCATCCCAGCTCCATCTACCACCACCAACTCCACTCCAACTGCGACAGTCATCTCAGCTACAGTAACCCCCACCATCCCAGCTCCTGCAACTACTAGCCTTCCCACTCCTGTGGCCACCAGCATGTTTATGTTGTTTATATAATTGTTTATATTTGTTCATTGTGTGGATAAAATAAAAATGTAGAGTCATTCTTGTTTCTTGCCTCTTTCTAACCTTTAAAATATCTGGTTGAAATATAGATAGATCAGTTCTGTTTATCTCACACCAAATCATAACAGAAGTCTGTGTCTTTTAAGGCACATTTTTACATGGAGGTCTGTATGTGCTTTCACTTTTTCCCTCAGTATCATTAGCTAATTCTGCTAATAATACAATTTTCAAGTCTTTGCAACTAAGGTCAATTTCATGGCAAAGTAGTGTTTGTATAGAATATGTCGTTGGAAGAAAGTATTAATTGGGTGGAATCAACCTTTAAAATGGCGAATAATTAATCAAAATATTACTTGGTTGGAATCAACCTTTAAAATGATAAAGAACGAATTTTTTTTAGGTAGAATCAACCTTTAAAAATATAAATAATGAATCAATGTATTTGGGTGTAATCCAACTTTACAAAAATACACGATAAGAGTATTTGGTGGAATAAATTTTGAAACCCACAGCAAAAAGTATTTGGTTGCGGCAATCATTTAAGTCAGTAGGAGGTGCTGTGGCAAAAAAGCCAGGGTCCTGAAATTGCGGTCCTATAACTGCTGTCCTGAAACCAGCCTCCAACGGGAGAGGGCGCTGTGGCAAAAACACCAGGGTCCTAGAACTGCGGTCTTGGAAGTGCGGTCTTGAAAGTGCAGCCTCCAGGCCTGCAGGGATGTAGTATTGCCAAGGAGACATTGAAACTTATGAATGGGCAAGGTCATGTGGTAGAGTCTCTGGCTTACGGTAGCGTATTGCTGCCATTCCTGGAAAAAAAACGGGTCTTTTGTGAAAAGTTTCTTGATATTACTAGATCCTTTTCGTGTTATGATGACATATTTCCACGCTTTAACAAGGTATCTTCACGTTACTTCAACGCGAAAACATCACATTATGACAAGAAACTTTTGGCTCATCTACATGGTTTGATTTAGTTCTACTTCTTGCTTGTCCTGAAACATGGCGAGATTATTGCTATTATTGAGCACGGTGGGCGATACTGTGATTAGTATGCGTACAATGAGAGGGATTTTAAAATGCTTGGGGCTGTACGGAACACAGAATGAGCCTGACCCCCTGGATGTAGCGACGTTTCTGTACATCGGTCAAGCCATCACTGACTCGGAAAACGACGGTCGTACCGTCTCAGCTAATAATAAAATGCGGAAATACAGCAGACATCACGTTAGTAACATAATGTGATATACTTGCAGTCAAATAATCGTCTCATGGTAAGATATAACGAGGCTTTTTCAATAAATATGAATGGGTCTATTCTCCCATTGGCGCTCAAGTCCTTTTTTACGCGCTTCGAGTTAAGCGCTTTTGAGTTACGCGTATTCTCCCCTACTCGCTTCGATCACGCCCACAGCGCTTAACTTCAGAATGTAGGCGGCCTTATGAAAGAAGTGTGACTGATCCAAAAGAGAGGCAGACTCTGTACAAAGCTCATTGATTATGGCTATCAGGAAAACATGGAAAAAGGATTTTCTGATTAACCATGAAAACGCATTTGTGGTCCATGGAAAACGCAAACCAGACTTTGAACTTGAATATCGTCGGCCGGCTGATAAAACCTCGTATCTCCAAACTGATAAGAAACGAAAACTCGTATGTTCACTATTCTTACATGCAAAATTAAACATTTTTTATTTTAAACTATATTTATACATTTATATTATTTTATTATTATTATTATTTTATTTTACATTTATTTTTTATTTTCCTGTGAAGTTTGTCATTGTGAAGATACGAGGTTTTATATGCCGCTGTAATAGTAGGCCTATGAATGTCCGTACCAATTAGGCTACAAGACGTAATTCAGACATCTCTTTTTTTTCTTTTTATCCCCCGCCGCACGATTAGCGCGAAGCGGGGAATATAGCATTGGGCTCCGTCCGTACGGACACACAAAATTGCGGCGGCGGGGGATATGTTAATGACAAACACTTGTTATTTCTTACTCGAGCCACCATGGCATTAAAGCTATGCAAACAAACAAATTGCTGCGATGATGAAAAAATAAAGAATTTAGCGCTTCTCAATCAGCGTAATCAGAGCATTGAAAATGTACCCCTCCTACACCAGCCTGTTTGTTCCGTGGAAGACAGGGAAGAAGACAAAGGGAACATTCTAGTCACACAAAGACAGTTTATATGATCTCATTTAGAAATTGCGCACTTGAAAACTACTCCGATGTCAAGTTTGCAACTAAAGGACATGGAAACGCTTTAACAAGGATTCTTACCCCGCACGCGGTCATCTCCCCGCCCCGAAACCGCCTCAGTAATGACGGAATTCCATATCCATAGCCTATCATCCTATTTGATTTGAGCGACACATTCACTTGAACTTGTGCCTAATACTTTATTATAATCAATTATCCCATTTACTGATAATGATTCTTCCCATGTCGGCTATTCTTTAAAGGCTAAAATTGATTAACAAATGGATAGTGCTTTGGTATTTGCCAGGGTAGGGCTCAATCTAGAGTAGCCTATTTAATAATATCTTTATTCACACATTACATTACACAGTATTACCAATGGTAAAAAAATTACTAGGACTCGAGTTAGTTAATAGGCTACAGATTTCCTCAATTAGAAAATCAATCCCCTCACTCGTGAGAATATCGCAACTTTTTAGATAATCACAAACATATAGGGCAGTCGCATTTGTTAATAGAACATGAAGACAATGATGGCGACGTCGAGCCAAAGCCGAAAACCAAATTTCACAGATGTTGGTGTTGAATGGCAAGCGAGCAGTGAAGGCTGATCTGAGGAATTAAGCTACGAATCGTACTGGATGTGGCTTCGGTGGGGAGATGTAAGCGCAGTATCCCCGATTTAAAGCACAAATGGAGAGATCTGGGGGGCGCTGTAAAAGCCAGGCTCTCTGCACACCGGAGAAGTGTACACGCAACAGGTGGAGGGCAACCATCATCCACTGTGCATTTCACTGCACAGGAGGAGGGGATGGCATCCACTCTTTCTGCAGTGGAAGTGCATGGAGAAGAACTTGAAGCGCCAACGAACTGCGTCAGACACCTTGACACAGACGCCTGTGATATGTGTATGACATCACCAGCCACTCTTTGAAACGACCCAGATGCCGGGAGCGACAGCGCAGTTCTGAGGTTGATGACCACGGGTATGTTTTGTGGATAATTGCTGCGGCTGGATAGCTGTTCATCCAGAAGTCGGCAAAGATAGATGATTGCCTCATGCACGGTCCAGGCGAAAGCGCTGGATGCACTCGATGTTTGTTTGTCCCAGGATGTCCAAACAAAGCCGATATATGCGTGTTCGTCTTCGAGCTCGGCGCGCTCCTCTTACTCTTTCCCAATCACGCAAGAGTGCAAGCAAATGCAGGACTGGCATTTTGGCTTTAGATTTTGAGGGCATGGTAGAATGATGGTCTTATGTATACTTGTATTAAGTAATTTTTTTGCGTTTTTTATTTAACAGATTGGAGAAGAGGCTGATGCGTAATATCATGTGATGATTTTGTTTGATAAATTCATGGCTTTGAGAAATGTAGTTTAGAAATAAGGAAGAACAATCGAATATTAAATGTCTCAACCTTTAGCATGTTAAATAAAATAAAGGTAATGTTAAAATTCGGATTATAACCGACATCAAACGCAATATTCAATTTCGCCTAATGTTGGCGCTTGACCTTAATACAGCCCTCAAAAGCGCTTAACAGAAAAAGCGCGTAAGCCAGGGCAAGAAAATGTGAAAGTGTTATTTGCATGAGAAACGCCTGGAAACACCCCGATTTTGGCCTTGCTCCGCCTCAAGCGCGTAACTGCCTTCAGAGCGCGTAATGCACAGACTTAAGTCGAGGAGAGAATACGCTTAGGCTGAAAAGTGCGTAGCTATGCGCTTTTTTCGACTTATGCGCATGGGAGAATAGACCCTTATGTGAATACGAACATTTAATGGCATAGTCCCAATGGGCCAAAAATAAAGCGAATACAGTTATTTGTAATCATATGTGTCATTTTTCCCCACTGCGCCGCGACAATGAATTTTAGGTTTCCCCCTCCTGTCAAATCCCCCTTTAACCCCCGAGCATGCACACACACACACGACAACATACGTGCTGTAATTCCTGACATGCCAATAAAGCACAATTTGAATGAGAAAGAGTTACTGATGTTCAACATTCTTGTCTGCCAATGTTAATGTACCACACAGGAGGATGTGCTTCAGTGGTAATGCTCACTTTTTTTAGCAAAAAAAATTTGAATTGGACGTGATAACTTGTTGACCGTTCCTCATTGTCCCAGAAGTGAATTTTATTCCAAATCCCAAGATTTTCTGAAGTTAAAAGGGCTGAGAACGTGTTGGTCCCACAGAAAAATATCTCACTGGTCTTTGCACACCTGCAAATGCATTAAGACTTTTTCAGTAATTGACTCATGCCACCGCCCCCCAAGGTAGTGCAATAAGAAGCGAACAAAAAGGCAAAACAAACAAAAACATCTCCTTATTCATTAGTGCTGGTAAATCAAGCATTTTCCATATCCATTGAATACTCCTGGGTACATCACTCAAAACAAAACCAGCTTCTTTGAATTATCCAGCCTTTTATATTCATTTGGGTTATGTAAGTTGAGGCTTTGTCACAAGAAGAGAACTCTCCACTTCAGTCTCTGATCTCTGCTCTATGGGAAAGCTAATCCAGTTTCTCAAAGGGAGAAGTCCTATATTTATACATTCAGCAGACACTTTTGTTTATGTGGTTTCACAATAAGACCTCTTATAATAAACCACTGTGAGTAATCATAACAGCAGAATACATATGATAAAGCTTCTGCCTGAGCAGCAATGATAGAAGTACTGGACTAATAGCACACTAGTACACAAAAATACATTTGCTCACTACTACTTCGAGATTACAAAGCATTTGAGGTGCCAAGCATAGAGCAATTGCGGCTTTAACTTTCATTCAAGCACCAGCACTAACAGTTCTGAACAATGATCTACAACAAATAATGATCAAACTGAGAGATAAGAGTTGAAGTGTATAGATAAAGCTGTGAAATCTAGATCCGATTAATGCAGATTAATGTTTCACCAGGTAGGATTTCCAAGTGAATGTAAAGAGCAAATTTGAGGAGCTAATGCTTGCAGTTTCATGTGGAGTGGAGTTGTGAGAAGTGAAGTAATCGGGGGCTTGATCATATTCAAAAATGTGCCAATTTTGGTACATGCATCAGTTGCGGCAACATTTTGGTGTATTACGGCCTTCAGAGGTGGGGGTGGCCAAATGCCTTGGCCACACCCTTTCAACAGCAGCCCCGCCCCCGGCACGTTTCACCGAAATGCATGAAGATCGGTACACACATACATCATGCTCAGACACACAAAAAACTCTCTTGGAGCTATTGCCACGCTTTCTATTTTAACAAACTCCTCCAACAGGATTTATCAGATTGACTTCAAAATCAGTTTCTGACAAATTTATCAAAAGATCCAGTCATCATTGAACGGCGTGGCGGCGGCGTGGCGTCAAATTTCCAGTATTCGCCATGAAAAAGGAAGTTGCTGTAACTTCACTGTGTATTGTCCAATCTGCCCCTAACTTCACGTTTCATAAGAGTCCCACCCTGAACACATCTCCATGACAATATCTTTCCATAGTCATAGCGCCACCTGCTGGGAACAGGAAATGACAGGTTCCAGTTGGACGCGCTACTCGTCGCAGGTAGAGCAGATACAACTGTAATGTGGTCAGAATAGCATCAAGACCTTGAACTGCTGAACTATGAAGATTGTCATGTATCCTAAAACAGCGTTGCTCTGGCGGTACTGTGAACATCAATGTCTTGTCATTACATAGGAAGTTGCTTTAACTTCAGTGTATGTGGTTGAATCTGCCTGAAATTTAGTGTTTGATAACAGTCAAACATGATACGTGTGATATGGTTTTCAGCTTTGGGCCTGGCATAATGGCTTGGACACGCCCTTTAAACAGCAGCTCCAACAGCACGTTTCACCGACATGCATGAAAATTGATTCATACATGAACCATGCTCAGTCACACAATAAAGTATCTTTGAGACATGGCCTAAACCCAACAAGAAGTCGGTCATTTTGAATTAAGTGGCCATTTTTTGCATTTTGCACGCTTTGTATTTTAACAAACTCCTCCCACAGGATTTATCACATCAACTTCAAAATCGGTGTGTGCCATCCAGACTACTTTTTTTTCCCAAGATTTTTTTGGGGGATTTTTTTCCTTTATTCGACAGTTATGTAGTGGAGATAGACAGGAAAATTGGGGAGAAGAATGGGGAAGACATGCCCAAGCCGGAATGAGCCAAGCCGGGTCGCTGCGAGGACACAGCCTTTATGGTGCCCGTGCTTAGACCGATGAGCCACAGACCACTGTCTGATCAAAAATTATTAAAAGATTTAGTCAGTGTTCAACGGTGTGGCAGTCGCGTGGCGTCGAGTTTTTATGTCTCACCATGAAACACAAAATTGCTTTATCTATAACTCAGCTCTGCCAACTTCAGCTGATCTGGCTTAAAGCCGGGGCAGATCCGGAGTGGAGGTGCATGCTATCTGGGTAAGTACTGGGTAAAAAAGAAAAAGTTGCAAATCCAATGGTTTGGCACAGGAAGTTTGTGGGTTATCAGCCTAGGTACTCGAGTGACCAGCCGAGTCAGAGACAAATCCAATGAGCTGCTACCGAGGAATGCTAGTGGCCAGCGGAGGACAGCCAGTCACCAGCTACGCCAGTAGCAAATCCAATGAGTTACAAGCCTCCGCAAATTAATAGCTGGCTTCTCATTTACTTTTTAAAGTGCTTTATTAAATATTTTGGCACATTAGATTTACAACATTACCAAAACAAGCAAAGACAAGGAAGTATACTGACACACCAAGACATAAATAAAATTACTACAGATCGAAAATTGTCTATGGGGTGTTTCTGTCTGCTGCCATATCCAGTGATCGACGCCTTCTCAAGTCCATTACTATTTGTTTAGCCGCCACTTGACTTATGTACAGTTTGGTTGATCATTTTACATCTAGTTTACCATATTTTTGGATTTATAATACAAATTATTAACTAATAGAGTTGCTTTGTCCCTTGCGAAAAATTCTCTTTAATACGCAAAAAATTTTTGATTTGATGTTCATGGGATGATACGCTCAGGAACCAGACGCGAGAACCATGCAATGCAGAAGATGTGAATTTAAGCGAGGGGGGGGGGGAACACCCGCAGGGCAGAAGCCAAAGGTATAATGTCCACAATCCAAAAATCACAATCCAGTTGGGCAGAATCCGAGTTGAAAAACCAGGGCAGCATTCACAGTACTCGTGGTCAGACAGAAAAGGGTTCAAAAAACAGATGCAGACAGTAATCCAAAACACAGCCAAAAATCGCAATCAGGGACGGTCCAGTCAGAATAGAATCATTAAGAGTACGAGGCGAAGACAAGCGTGGCATAGGCAAACTAAAAGAAACGTTCTGACAAGAAATTGTTTTGAGAAGACTGCTAATATACACATACGCAAGGTCACATGCTAAACAGAAAACAGGTGTAGGAAATCAGACTAATTACAAAGAAGCAAACATGAGTGTGAACCTAATCACATGAAATAGGCAAAAGCCAAAACGCGGACAGGGATCACGAGGCAGCCTATAGACAGAACATACGGCTCCAGTTAGGGAGTTCTAACGTGCACAGATAATGAGAGAAAGGACAGAGTGAGCAGGTGTGAAGGATCCACTGAAATGCAGCAAAGATGATTAGGTAAAGGCAAGAGGCGGAGACTAGAACAGGGCGAGTGCTGAGAGCTTGTAAATCAATTAGTAATGTGCAGCTATACAATCCCTAGTGCTCATTAGTAAGTTGGTATTATGTACAATGTTAGTCTAGGTTAGTAGTTTTAACAAAAACAACAAACTGTTACTATTGGTTAGTAATACAGAAAAAGCAAGATGAAGGAAGTAAACGAGATTGGAAGGAACCATTGAAATCCCAGAAACCATTAAATCACCCGAAAGAGTGGCACGCAATACTGGGGCTGTGAGCAATCACATGACAAAAGACCAGACAGTAGGAGACAAAGTGCGATGCATGGACCGGTAATGTGGAAAATGGCAAAATACAAAACATGGCAATAATAAAAACATGGCAAGAACTAAACAGACAAAACATGAACAGAACTTGACATCTAAATCCCAATTCAAAAATACAAAGCATGGTGAGACAAGGCAGAGGTCAAAATCCAAAAATAACAGAATGATAAACAAACATGGCAAACAGAGCAGAATCACAACAGTTCACATCAAAACACAGACCAATTTGTATCATACTTTTCCATATTACTTTTGTTTGATAACAATTTATTAAAAGATGTTTGATTGTTTTGTCTTCTGCAAATTTTGCCATTGGACAGGTTTTTGTTGGGACAAAACAACTCAATTTAACAATTGTCCACGTACAGACAATCTTCCAACAGATATTAACCAAGTTGTATCAAATTTTCAGACAGCATTTTAGAATCAATGTTTTTAGTTCACAATTCACTTTCAGTAGAGTTAAAAATTTTATTAATCACCATTCCATCAAAAAGATAATTGTTCATTATTTCATAAATCATTTTATTTGGGAGTCCAGACCAATCAATGTAAAGGTCTTTAAATCTTAAAGCAAAATCCCCATTAATTAATTTTAAAAAGGGTACCCCTCTTCTGGCTCTGTTTTTCTCTTTTTTACCCAAGTTGTTATATCTCCCACCCAGAAAGCATCCCGTTTTATTCCACAAGTGACATTTTTACAAAAGCCTATTTTAAATTAACAACCAAGTTTAACGACTCTAAGCCCGGTATTAAAATCACCACATAATATTATATGCAATCCAGTAAATAATAATTAATAAAATTTGTTAAAAATGCATTTTCCCAGCTCGTTCTGGCAGCGTATATACATTCAAAATTCTCAATTTTCCACAAAACAATCAACAAGCAGCACTCAGCCAGGTAGAATTTCAAGAGCCTTTATAATTTGAGATCTGCACCCAAAAGGATTCTGACACCATCAGCTCCATCGTCTTCAATGGAGAGCACCGCATTGCCTTTTGACCACATAGATTTGTCATCATTCATTCTCAACCTTAACTCCTGAGTGCAAATAGTATCAAACTTAGTACATAAGAGAGAATTAATCTTCTCGTGATGATTGACCATAGATTTCATCCCGCGAACATTACATGAAACCACAGAGATGTAGACCATAATTAAGAGATTAAGAATTGAATACCGTATTTCGAAGGCATATTCAGCCCGAAGAAAGAATGAGTCACTTTTTCCACACATTTCCGTTTGACAATACCTTTTACTTCTTCTGGCGAAAGAATTCACTTTGTACCCTTTTTGGATATAATTAGCCGCTGAAGGGCAGAAAACTTATTACTCATGTTTGCTTCTCTGCTGGAAAGTCCACCGTCCTTGGGAGAGGGTCCCAAACTCTTACTAATGTCCGACTCGCTAGCGCTTTCAAAAGATTCATCTTCAGAGCAACTGCCTGGGTTGTCGGAAGTAGATTGTTCCTCGTCTGGGAAATAGACGTCTTCTCCGGTCGGCTGGTTATAGAGCTGGACATCATTTACAACCCCCGGTCTCTCTTTAACCAACGTTGGCTTATCTGTCGCTAGATTGTTTGCTGGCTACGAATTGGACGTAGCCGCCGCCGGCCTCTCAGTAGTCCGATTTTTGGCACTTATCCCACCCCTTACCACCCCCTCCCCTCAAGTCTCTGACCAAAGCCACAGCCCCCAATTCATTGCTTCAGTAAAACTCCAGAGGCTGGACGTGGACACAGTTTTAAGGGAGGGGCGGCCCGTTGCATGTGCAAGAGAAATGATTGACATTGTCAGTCACTCCTCCTGGCTCTGATTGGTTGTTTGACTCGCAACCCATAGTAACAGTTTAAACAAATATGACAAAAAGTGATTTTTTAAAAAAATTTCAAGATCCAGCTTTATGCTGCAAATGCTGCGTACACAACGCCAAATCTGCTACCTGTTGGCTTGAATTTTGCATAATCATCAAAAATTCAATAAACATATGTGTGTTGAAGTTGTGCCTTGTAACGTTCTTGACCAAGAAAGTAGACATGTTCTCAACTTCATCCTTAAAGCTATTCTTACCTTTCTGGAATTTTTACACTTTTATTTTGTAATCTTAAAATGCTCCTAATAAGCGTATGGCACACTAAAATGTAAAAGAAATCCACCAGGTGTTGAAACTCATCGAAATTCAGTTCTCATATAGTTCTGATAAAAGTCTGACCAATCGTTTTCTTCGGTCCGAATAAAATGATTTGCCGAGCTTCGTGTCTGTCATCCATTGCTGTGCCCCTTCCAGTTGCCTGCTGCTGTCACAGCTTGTGAGTCGCGCGTCTCTCTGGCAAAGCAGCAGAGCGGTAGAGACAAAACAGGTAGTTACTTAATGAAGTTAGGCTGCAAACAAAGCAGCTACAACTGCTCCTGATTTGATGACTAACGTTACCAGGACTATTCTGGTGAGGTAAGATGTCATAACAGCAGTTTCGTAAGAAAATATGTATGAATTCTCCCGAAACACGAAGCGTCTGACTGCGAACACTCAGGCGCTGAAATGCTATTACTACAATAATGTTAATGGTAGTTCATCAGATGTTATGAGGGCATTTTATTTTATACCACATATAGAATTGAATATTATGTAATTACTGTTGGTTAGTTTTCACTAACCGGTGCCTCTGAATCTGACTGCATTGCCCCGTTGCAAGATGCTTTCACACCGGATGCTAAACAAATTTTTCGTACGACAGATTACATTCAAAGTCCATGCAAAGATGCGAATAGGCTTCATTCAGTTTCATTCGCGCTGCTCACTGTCTCCCCGCACGCGTCAGGGGAGGAGGGAAGCCTCAGAGGTCAGGCAGGGGGAAGAGGGTGGGACTTTGGGGGGAGGCGGATGCCAGAAAGGTAAGAATAGCTTTAATTATGTCCTTACAATACAACGCCGTCTGATGAAAATCTTGAATAATCAACCCGGACAAACTTTCAACGTGACTTAATGCAATACAGTACCAATGTGGATAACGGTACCGCTAAAGTTAATGACTTGTGTACCAGATGTTATTGCTGGCCTTGAATTTTGGCAAGAATAAAATACCACAACTGTTTCGGATACGCAAGCTCGAAATACCGCGACCCAAATTTAACTTAGCAAAACTACACAATACTGTTTACCTCTGTATTAAATAACCATTTTGTATGAAATAGGGATTTGTAGGTGGTTTGCATGGTTTTGTTGTTGAAAACATTCTTACTGACTGTTTGTAACAGCAGCAATGTATACCGCTTTACACAGGGGACCCGGACTTACAAGCATTTTTATTCGGGATAAAAATTAACAACTAACTTACTAACGAGCACCAGGGGTTGTATAGCTGCACTTACTAATTGACTAAAGAGCTCTCAGCATTCGCCCTATTCAAGTCTCTACCCCTCTGGCTTTACTCAATCTACTTTGCAACAGTTTCAGTGGAAACTCCCCACTTGTTAAAATCTGTTCTCTCTCCTTATCTGTGCACGTTAGAACTCCCTAACCAGAGCCGTGTGTCTGTCTATTGGTTGTCTTTGTCATCCCTGTCCGCGTTTTGCCAATTTCTTGTAATCAGGAACTTCCTCATGTTCATTCCTTTGTAATTAGTCTGATCCAGCTCACCTGTTCCCTATCATAGCATGTGACTTCCCCTACATGTATTTAAGCAGTCATTTCACTCACAGCTCTTGTCAGAACGTTTTCCCTGGTGCTGCGATTGTTGATGCCTTGTATTCGTAGTGTTATACTTCTGACTGGAATGTCCCCGATTCTCATTTTGGCTTTTTCTTTGAAACCTCTCTGCCTGTGTACCGCACCTGTTTTGCTTGACCCTGAGTTTTGTCTCTGCTGCCCTAATAACGAATCGGATTACGTCTACTGGAGTTTGGCTTTGGATTCTCTGACATTCCTGTGCCTGTGTACCGAACCTAGTTTGCCTGACTGTCCCTGGGATTCCGATTTTAGATCGTGGACTCTGTACCGTTGCCTTCTGCCTTGTGGGGGTTCAACCCCCAGCTACAATAAAACTCATTTTTGCTGAAACTTTCTGGTCTCCCATTTGGTTCCAGAACGATATCTCACACATAGGCTCGACTTTCAGACCCCACCTTTTGATCAACCTTGCTACTGAAGTTGGTTGCTTTGTTTCTTCCCACAGATGTTTTATTATTCAATTGAACACAAGCCTAATTGATATTGGGGGTGACAATTAGTGCTCTCAGTAGCCTATTCTAAATAGGAATAGCCCACAAGACAATAATACCTCTCCACCCCCACCCTCCCCTTTTGAAAAATGGTATCTGTAACAGACAGCTGTCACACTGAAAATTGTATGATTTCCGTGCAAGCTACTGGGGCCGAGTCGTAACTTATTCTCAACACATCAGGTTATCTTCATAGTTTATTGAGTGGCTGTGTCTGGCGTCTGCCAATAATGTTGGGGTTTTTGAGTCATATATGTAACAAACTTCTTCAAGCCATTTATTTTGTATGAAAACTTAACATCCTAAGTGTTAATTTAGTGAAACATACCATGCAATATTCATTGATTAAAGGTCACGTTCGAGTACATGTAGCGGTTTACTTCAACGTTGGTCAGTGAGAAACTGTTGACAGGTATTGAGTAGAAAACTCATTCTGATTGGTAGAGATTAAATAATAATCTTAAATCCCATTTGTCAAAAGTTCATTTTTAGTCGGTACCAAACTGTTGACACATAGAGAATAGATTTAAAGACAACTCCTACGGATTTATAGAGATTAATCACTAATCTTAAATCCCCTTACTCCGATTTATTCCCACTTATAATACCAGAAATTTTACATGGGCTGGATAATCGGCCCGGAGGGATGCTGTTGGGGGCAGCGCTTTGGTGTTATAAATGATTGGAAGGGTCAGGCCCATCACATTCACTGCTGATCTACGAAGTACACGTACAGTCCCTTCCCAATTTGCATCCCTACAGCACTTTAGCCAATCGTGCGCTGTTCAGAAAAAGCTGCCGATCACTGCTGGTAAGGTAAGACCGGAGATCGAACCCGCGCCGTAGTGGTCACTACTGCTCCGCAAATGCGGCGCCTTAACTGTGTGAGCTAACCCGGCAGACTTGAAATTTATTTCCAATTTCTCGTTCAACCGTGTTGCGCGAAACTCCAATTTTTTATAATATTATTTTTTTTATTTCTTTTCTGAAGCATTTACTGGCTTATATCAGCACCAATTGAAAACAGACTCTAAGGAATTTGAACAGCATTACTCTCGATTAGCTAAGGCAGTTATTTCAGTGAATTTCAACGTCCATTTTTTTTGTCTGATGTCATCTACTGTTTTTACAGAATCTGATGCCAAATTAATATTTCTAAGTCAGATTTCAGTCTTATAGTCCTCTGTTATTCATGATCAAATTGCTAAAAAAGGTGACAGGCATGTTGTAAATGTCAATGCTCAGGGCATAGCATGGGAAGATTTTCAAATGGGGGCACAAGGGCCCTACATGAGGCCCCCAAGGAAATAACAAATGTGTATAATTTAAGTGCCACTGTGTTCTTATCTGTTGTTGGTAATCAATGAACATTGCATGTTGTAGTAGAATGCGCACTAACTATACATTAAGTCCATCTTCCCGAGAGGCACCTCTTAAACCTAATGGTGCTCCAAATGGCTCCAAAATTCAAAATGCTGCTCATTTGTTTTTCATGATCAGATTATCATGATACTTGACAGATGAATGGAAGACATAAGTATCAGGCCTACCAAAGAAAACGTAGCCTCAGCACACAAAAACTTTGAAATGCCTACATTAATCGCGGAAATTGCAACAGAAAAATAATATCCCGCTGCCGAAACTGCAAAAACCGCAACATAAACTGTTGACTCGTAGCATAAGACTATGAAACTGCAACATTTTCTACTGCATCCGTTTTAGCCATTTACTGCTCTTGCGCGTACCGGCCCAGGCTGCTTTCAGAGATTGCGGAATCAGGCGTGTCTCCTTCGGTTGGCAAGTAGAACTTCCAAATATGGCGTTATTGTTAATGCAGATGTTTAACAATAAATTGTAAGACGTAGCTGTTACGTCCACATTCTCGTAAATTCGCTTATTTTAGCATGTCACCCTGCCGAAAATAAACGATGCACTGTCTATTTCGCTATAGTCTTAGAGTTGCCAACTTGACGACTTTCTCAAGACGTATACATACGTCTTGAGTGGACAAACAATCCCGATTTGGAAAGTCGCCAGATTTAGCGAGAAAGTCGTCAAGTTGGCAACTCTAAGACTATAGCGAAATCGACAGTGCATTGTTCATTTTCGGCAGGGTGATATGCTAAAATAAGCCAATGTACGAGAATGTGGATGTAACAGCTATGTCTTACAATTCATTGTTAAACATCTGCATTAACAATAACGTCATATTTGGAAGTTTTACTTGCCAACCGAAGGAGACACGCCTGATTCCGCAATCTCTGAAAGCAGCCTGGGCCGGTACGCGCAAGCGCAGTAAATGGCAAAGACGGATGCGATAGAAGATGTTGCAGTTTCATAGTCTTATGCTACGAGTCAACAGTTTATGTTGCGGTTTTTGCAGTTTCGGTAGCGGGGTATTATTTTTCTGTTGCAATTTCCGCGATTAATGTAGGCATTTCAAAGTTTTTGTGTGCTGAGGCTACGTTTTCTTTGGTAGGCCTGAGTATGTTGAGATTAAAGGAGGCCAATTTTCAAAATGGGGTCCATTTGGGCCCCCAGTCCCCCCACCCCCACCCCCAAAAAGAAGGGAAAAGAAAAAAGTTCTATGTGTCGATTTAGTGCCGCTGCCCTCTTATTTTCGGTTGGATATCAAAAAATTCTTAATGGCCACTAGCAATACGTGAAAAGAGCCCATTTCCCAAAATGGATTGTCTGGATCCCATGGGGCCCAGAGAGGCCAACACACCATCACTCTGCTACTCGTACTACGATTATCTTAAAACTTCATAGATATATTCCAGATATCAGTTCGTCTATGAAGGCAGTATCAGAGGTCACATTTCAAAATCCCGGTGGCTATTAGAGCTATGAAGCGTAATGCAGTAGCCAGAAATGCAAAGCAAAGCAAATTTAATGTTCTGGCCAAAAAAGATGTTGATTTTTGAATGATTGATATGTCAGAGTGAATGGTAGTGAACGTTTTATCTGTAAAATTGTGTAATGTAATTGTTTGCAGCACAATACGTGTTTGTACTGTGGAAATGAAAATATCCAGTTTTTAGCCCGCTCTGGGTCTTTAGTGGTGGTCTGTCATGCGTGCGTTCGTGCGTGCATGCGTAAACTTTTGGCTTGTCTGTGCTCTAGCATCTTCAGTTTTTGACCGATCTTTTTCATGGTCATAAGGTCTAGAGTAGACCAAGTTCAATTTTGAACCGAATCAGACCAATACTTTGGCCAATAGGGAGTGTTCCATTTTGGTCTTGTTTTGCCAAGTGGGCGCAGTGGCTTTGCCACTATTTGTTTCATTTTTATTCTGGCAAAAAAGACAGCAACACTGGTTACGAATTTCATGCTAGTTTTACAGGCAACTGTTCACTTATATGGATGCAATAGCATTACAACTTTAATAAATTCTTATTTATGGGCGAGAACTCGAAAATGAGTGAGATATAAGCGAAACGTCTACTCCAGTCAGTTATGTGACTTGTGATTTCATTACATTGTGTTTGTACAAGGAGGTTTTGCAGCCTAATAACTCTGATATGCTTCAAAAAATTTTCTTGGATAGGAACGAGTGTGAAAAGCTTATTGTGACAAGGACCTGTGACAAATTCCATCAGCTCGGTTTATTTAACAAATTGCGACAAGGTGCTGCAACAAATTGCGACAGAATTAATTACAATTTGTGACAGGTATGACAAATTGCAACAACTCTCATTACAAATTGCGACAGTATAGACGGGGACACGAATGCATGGCATGGTGGTCAAAACATACATGGATTACAGGCATAATGAGGCCAAGGATGACACGTCCATTCATTATCTACATTGCCTCTTCCTCTCAGGTTGCAGGGTATCTGGAGCCTATCTCAGCTGATGGGCAAAAGGCGGGAACAGGCCCTGGACAGGTCGCCAATCCATTGTAAGGAGCACACACCTTTCGAGACCATTCACTTACAACTAAGGACAATTTAGTGTCTCCAGTTAGCCTGACATGCTTGTCCTTGGACAATGGGAAGGGAAAACAGCACCTACAGGAAATCTACACTGCCAGAGGGAGAACATGCAAACTCCACACAGAAAGGCCTCAGGCGGGATTCAAACACAAGACATTCTTGTTTTGAGGCAAAAGTGCTCCCTACTGCACCACCGAGCTGCCCCATGACTAATCAATACATGATCAAGCAAGTTAGTCATTTCATCATTTATACTCATCACCCTCTGTACTGCTGCTGCAGTGCTAACTCGTTATGTAGCGCTGCCTCTTCCATCTGATTCCTCGGCTGTTTTGTTGCCTTTGGTGACATCGATAGTGGTGGTGATGGCAATGCTGTTTTGGATAGGCTCAGGGTTCTCTTCCCCAACTTTAGTGAGTGCAGTGCTGTCACTTATGCTGCTGGAGCCAGAGCTGGCCTGATACTAATGTTAAGACACTGCGTGGTGCGAAAAGAAAATATGGTGGGAATCTACATAATTTGTAGAAACCCACTTCATTGGGTCTAAAAAAGTGAACTTTATTTGATTGACAGGACATTATCTTACCATGGGTGCAGAATGGTTGGGTAATTGACCAACCCTGAAATTAAGTCATTCTTATTTAGGATTTTGCTAATAGCGGAGTAATAAAATGCTCGATGAATGTTACATTTCATGATTTGGTCGTAAGGTGGATTTTCTGGGACAACAGACTAATTTTCGAGTTACTTATTCAGTCATGACCCTGATTCAAAACTATGAAGTCCATAAAGAGAATGAAGTAATTTTTTTAAATATAAAAAAAAAATCTCCTACTATATGACAAGTGCCAAAAAGCCCAGTTGCCATATTAAATCATGGCCTTTATAGCCAAAGGACTGACTCCCTCTCAGAGTCAGGGCTGCTAATGGTTTTTGTAGTTTTAAGTTACGTCCCACAGCTGTGCCATTTCAGAACAGATACAATTACTGAAAGATCCATTAAAATCAAATCTCTTTTACTTCAGTCTAAGCAGCTTTTCTTAAAGGAACAGTCCACCATTTTTTCATAATGAAATATGTTCTTCTATGAAATGAGACGAGATGATACGTACCTCTCCAATCTTTGAACGATCTCTCAGTCAGCCAGACGCGCTGGCACTCCTGTTAGCATTTGTAGCTAGACTTGTTGTGGTCAACGGTATTTTTCGGGGCTGTAGTTAGATGCGACCAAAGTCTTCCACGTTTTTCCTGTTTACATAGGTTTATATGACCAGTGACATGAGTTCGGGTTCGGGTACGCAAATCCAAACCAAACGTGGCTTTTTCTATGCCGTGGGAAGTGCGTACTATAATGACAGGCGTAGTAACACCTTCTGCGCGCTTCAACAGCGCATTGATACCTTCACTTCTATTTTCCCCTCCCCCCTCTCCCCATCCCCCACCCGCCCCTCTTCGCTGCCTTCCGTCAACACACAGCCAATGTGACTGGAAAGATCAGCGCTCAGTGATAGCAGTCAGAGGTACCAAGGTGACATCTGTTAGCGAGCCAAAACAGAAGACCAAGAACAATGGTGATTTCAAGGATCGTGCCGGGTTGTGGCAACAAGCCCAGGGCATACAGTCCCGTGGCGTTTCACACCATTCCAGCTCATTACAAACGGAGGAAGGTTTGGCTAGCTGCGTTACAGTTGGACCCCTCAACTCCACTGGATATTGTGAAGACCTGAAAAGTTTGCTCCGAACATTTTGCGGATGACGACTATACTGCAACAGGAAAACGGCTGAAGGACACGGCAACACCGTCAATTCAGAAATTACGCATCCAATACAGTGACTCGTCACTCAACATTGTGAGGGTCCTTTTTGCACTTTATATTTTTGGAACTGGCATTCACACTAGCTAATGCGAGTCCGGTTAGCAAAGATAACTTCACTTCAGAATCATTAGCCTACACCTGAGACCTGCTATATAATTTACTGATTGAAGTATGCTACTGTAATTTATCTAAGTTATTACAAAAACGTAGACCAACTTCGTCGTGTCAATGTGTACTGTTGTTGTGCTTGTCTAACAATGTACTTTTGTGTTGTCTGACGGTGTTATGAGTACCGTATGTTACATTGATTTGGCGCTTCAATCCGTTATGATATTGACAAAAAAATTTTTTTCCCTCAATTGACATGCTCATAAATGCTGTGTATCTACAGCGCCATACTACAAAGCCTGAATATTTAGCAGCAATTAGTCTCAGGAAACCATGTACAGGTATGGCTAGCCCCGGTCTATGACAGTATCAGTGGAGGGGGATGAGGGAGCTTTGTGTGCTATTGTAGTACAAAGTAGGCCAAAGTGGGCTATGAGGGGATGTGGGGTTTATCACTGGTGAGGCATACAATGTACAGACCCTGTCTGTCTATTTAATTCACAGTGAAAAAACATAATGACTTAAATAAATAAATGTGAAAACTGACAAGCGCTGTATTGCTTTATGTTGTATTGGAAAAGAGTAAACTTGTAATCTTTTTGTGTTGTCAATGTTATACAGGAGGAGTCAAGTGATGTAGGCCTACAGCATGATTTGCATGGACCAGAGGAAACCTTCTTTGAGGGTATACCTCATTCAACCCCCCAGAAGCAAAAACCTGAGGAGACAAAAACTACATTCCGAGCACCCTTGCCTGTCCAGCTAGCCAGTCCTTCACAAACACGTCCTCTTAAAAGAGTGGTTCTGGCTCCCATATGGACAATGCAATCGGTAAGCTAATAAATCTTCATGTATTATATGGCGTTGTAATTGACACTGCATCTTCATCAACAACAAAGGCCGCCACCCATAGTGCACGAAAAAGCCTTATATATGAAGTGAGTGACCTATAACTTCTGCTACAGATGAGCATCATAAAATACAATTAAACTAAATTTTTCCTGCAAAATTACAGTAAGTACTTCATGCATGTATGTATTTATGTATGTACAGTATGTATGTATGTACACTATATTGCCAAAAGTTTTTGCTCACTTGCCTTGACCCACTATATTGCCTTGGCAAAATAGTGTATGTATGTAGATATGTAAGTGTTATGTGTGTAATTGTAAGTGTTAGATATGTAAATTAGCTTTGGGGTGTGAGTGAGGGACTGTGGAATACACTGACAAGTGGGGGGAACAGCTTGTGTTGGGATGAATAGAGGTGTGGCTGTAAATGCCTTGATGTGCCAAAAGTTACAGTAATATATGACCTACTCTTTCTATTTGTTTACATCAGGAACCACACCTCATTGGAGCAACAGCGATGGACATGAGTGCAACATCGGACTTTGATGTCAGCATGACTTCAGAGATTGCTCTTCATCCTGCAGACAGCAGCTATGCACCAGATAGCAGCCCCTCAAAATCCACCACCGGAAGTTCCTCAAGCCTCCCTGGACATCCAAGAAGATGGAGGGAAAGGAAGTGGATCATGAATGAGTCCAAACTCATGGAGTTGTTCAAAAGATGCCCAGAGTGCTGTTCTGCGATATGTGACCTCGATCAATCTGTGTCGGGCTGTGGTAGCAGAATAAAAATAAAATGGCAATGTGACCGTGGCCATGTGGGAAAATGGGAGTCATGTCCAGAAGTACGTGGGATGCCAGAAAATAACTTATTGGCACAAGCTGCAATTCCCTTCACTGGTGCAACATACACCGATATTGCTGACTGGGCAGGACTTATCAACCTGCAGTTGCCCCACAAATCATGGTACAATGTGATCCAGAACACTTACTTGCCAATCAGAGGATGGTGAGGGAGTGCAGCTGTGTGGTGATGGCAGAAGTGACAGCCCGGGTATTCCAGTAAATAAAACATCTACTCTTTCATGGATGACTCCACGAAGCAGATTGTGGTGTTTGAGCTGATGCAGGTAAGACTGAATTATCACAAAAACATGGTCAGTTCTTCAACACCTGTCATACAACTCTGTAACCAGTGGATACATTTCATTTCAGATTCCCTCATCCATACATTTGTGTTCCACAGGTGTCCCAGGGCTCAAGTTCTGCTGCGATGGAACCATTGGGTTTCAGGAAAGGGCTGGAAAACATCCTGAATGAGGGCATCAATGTAACAGTTATCACCACTGATCAGCATTCCTCCATCCGGAAAATTATGAGAGAGGATTATCCTGACATCATTCATCAATTCGACCAATGGCATGTAGCAAAAGGTTTGTTTTCTGTTAGTCTACAGGTGCTGGTCAACGAATTAGAATAATTTGAAATAGTGCAATCGTAAAATTTTTAAATGCATTTTTTGTTCAGAAAGCAAATCAGGTGTTCACCACGCCTGTCCTACTTGTTAGAGTAATCACAGAACCTGCTACCTGTAAAAAATTTGCTCAGCTGAGCTTTCCAAAAGGCCCTTTTAGGCCATTTAACTGTGACACTGTTGTTTTATTGAATTAGAATAATGGAGAAACCGTTTCACTGAATTAGAATAATTTTTATTATAATTAGAATCATCACTTTCTCAGTATTTTGGGGCTGCCCCCTTAGCTTGTATGACTGCCTGAAGTCTCCGCGGCATCGATTTGACCAGCTTGTCACAAGTTTTTGCACTCACTGCTTCCCAGGCTGTGGCGATGTTCTGCTTCAGTTGGTCCAGCGTAGAAGGCCTTCTGTCGCGAATTTTCCGCTTGACGATGGCCCAAAGGTTTTCAATGACATTGAGGTCAGGCTAGTTGGCCGGCCCTGCCAAAACCTCGAACTGTTTTTTGGCGAACCAATCTTTGGTCGACTTTGGCGCACGAGCCGGTGCAAGATCCTGTTAAAATATGAGGTCTTCTTCGCCGAACTGTTCCTCAACAATCGAAATCAACAACGTTTCCAGAACATGTTGGTATATGGCAGCATTGACAGTCTTCTTGAGGAAGCAGAGTTTCCCTCCACCCCGAGCGGACATGCATACCCAGACCATAACGCTCTGGGGAAACTTGACGGATCTTTTCACGGCCTCATGGTTGTAGGTTTCGCCACCACGACGCCAGACACGAGGACCTTGATCACTGAAGGAGATGCAAAAGCGTAATTCGTCACTGAAGACCACTTTCTGTCAGTCTTCAGCAGTCCATTCGCCGTGTTCTTTGGCCCACTTCAGCCGTTTCTCCATTAGTTTCTTGTTCAGCATTGGTTTTACTGCGGGAACGCGAGATTTGAAGCCAATTCGCGCAGACGACGGTAAGTGGTTGATCTCGAGACGTTAGTGCTAGTCTGCTCGTTCCACAAGTCACTGAGCTCAGAAGTGGACTTGGACCAGTTGCTGACTGCGATCTTTCTCAGCTGCTTGTTGTCGCAAGCAGAAGTTTTTCGGACGCCGAAACAATTGGTGTGCTTGCTCCAGTCTTTCTTGAGAGCTTTGCAGACGGAAGACTGGCTGATGCCAAGCTGCTCAGCAATTTTAGTTTGGGTCAAGCCTTGTTGGCGAAGGGTTGAATTTGAGCCACTATTCTGGTTGAGAGGTCGCGCTGCTGACCCATGATTGATTTTATAACTTAGAAATTCTACTCAACCCTGACTTTATACTGCACAGTGAACACTCTTCACAGAAAACAAAAATTCAAGCACTTATTCTAATTCAATGAAATGACTTATAAATTATTCTAATTCAATGAAACAACAGTGTCACAGTTAAATGGCCTAAATGGGCCTTTTGGAAAGCTGAGCTGAGCAAATTTTTTACAGGTAGCGAGTTCTGTTTAATTCTCTAACAAGTAGGACAGGCGCGGTGAACACCTGATTTGCTTTCTGCACAAAAAATGCATTTAAAAATTTTACAATTGCACTATTTCAAATTATTCTAATTCGTTCACCAGCACCTGTATATCTCCTTTATTGTCTTGTAATAATGTTTTAAAAGTTGTTCCTTGAGGAATGTTGTAGGCTGCAGAATGTGTGTAGTACACAGTACAGAGTACACTTATGATGGCAGACAAATGTCAGACAGACTGAAATGATGCTGAAACATCAACACTATACATCACGTGGTTGAAAAGGGGCAGCACTGAAGTTAATGTAATGAAAAGGTAAACAATGAAAGTAGTACGTACACATCCATATTTTATATCAATTGATTTTGTGTGATTGTCCAGGATTTAGAAAGAAAATGATAGCGACATCCTACAGGAAGGAGTATAAAGATCTTGGTCCTTGGGTCTGGAATGTCGCCAACCACATGTCGTGGAGCTGTTGCACCTGCAAAGGAGATCCAAAGGTAACAAGCCTACAGACACACCTTTATTGTACAGTTAGAGATGGATGTAATGCACTGAATCCCTTTGCTGTTGCACATGGAAGGATACTGTGTTGTACTTGAGTTGGTCATTGCCTATTCTCTAATGTTGTCAGGAGCTGCTCAGGCGATGGTCATCTCTCCTACACCATATCACTGGGGTCCACCGCTAGGAAGACAATGGCATGGAATACAGATGTTTCCACAAAGAGTTGTCTGCGCAGCAACAGAGAAGCAAGAGGTGGCTGAAAGTGAATTCCCCTTCCTACAAAGTCCTGAAGTCGAAGTCGATGATGACGAACACTCGCTTGCTCAAAGACCTTCAACAGATGACACTGTTCAAACATACAGGTCTGGGACTGTCTATTGTGGGCAGAAAAACGGCCGTCAACAGCCTGGGGAGATTCAGATGGGCAGTTTACCCCACATTGACAGGACTCACACCTATAGCAACAATAGGTACAAAGGCAGTCTTCAGGGAGGACTGACGCTTGGGGCCAACAACTGAAATGCCGAAGTAAAGCAAAACAGAAAAGATGAGATTAAATTGCCAGTGCGAATAGGAGACATTACTGATATTCCTTCAACACATTGAAAGTAAACCTGAAACACATTACCATCATTACAGAGTGTCTTACTTTGTTTTTTTGTGTTTCAGGACAACTTGAGGTTTTTCACAATGCACTCTTGAAGTACTGCCCAAAGCAACTTCATTTTGAATACCCAGCAATGAAAGCTCGCACTATGCTTGCGATCATGGACCACAACGAGAATCGAGAACGGGAACAAGCAGTAGCTGCAAAAGGTGGGTGCACTGGTACAACACATGTACTACACTACCAAAACAGTGTAAAAACGGCAGTAACACAGATCTAGCTTCCATACATGATCATGATCACATAAGGCACATACACTACATTGCCAAAAGTATTTGCACACCTGCCTTGACTCACGTGAACTTTTCTGCCATCCTATTCCTAACTCTTATGATTCAATATGATGCTGGTCCACTTTTTGCAGCTATTATAAGTTGTACTAGCTGCAAAAGGCAGACCGACATCATATTGAACCCTATGGGTTAGGAATGGGATGGCACTAAAGTTCACATGTGAGTCAAGGCAGGTGAGCAAATATTTTTGGCAATGTTGACTGACCGGTGTTATTTTAACCTTTTCAGGAAAGCATGCCTGGGAAATAGTCCCCAAAAATGGGTGAAATCATAATTTTACAATTGATAACATGATATTGTTTGACAGTTTATATTACTCTTTTTATAATTGCAGGCCTCTCAAGACCTTAGTCCCAATAAATGTGTAATGGGATACATTTAGAAGTGAGAACCTTCTGTATTTTCACCACCTTTGTTCATATTTTTTTATTTCAGGCCTCCCAAGAACCAATGTTGTCCACAAGAAGCAATCAGGCCGTTGGATTTCAAGACCAATATATGCGGAGACAACGCAGACATTCAGAGAGGATCTCATGGAACGAGTGCTTCAAAGACGCCTTGACAACTCAGTGCGACCCAAGGACAAGGCATTTCATATACAAATACCCCAACTGCCTGCCAACATTGCACCAGTACCAAAGCCCAGCAAAGAGGAGGCCAGGAAATCACACACCTCAAGATTCCAAGGCCCATCACAGAAGGACTATCTGGGTTTCAGCTGCTAACAGCCATTATTGAAAGACATCTGAAACTGACTTGCGGTTTTTTTATGTGTGTGTATTTCTCCACCCAAATCTTGGGGAAAAATCTTTATTACTGTTTTTTGATACAATTTTTTGCACTTGTAAATAAATTACACTATTTATCACAATATGATTTCACTGATGTTTTTTTCCTATATCACTTATGAGGTGAAATACAACTAAGTGTATAAAGCCTGTTAATTATTGTAAATGTTATTGTAAATGTTAAATGTGGGCAATCTGTTTATGGTCATAAATTGTGTTTTTGCGCAGTGTTAGACTTCATGTAACTATGAACATTACAGACCATATGTTCTCCATGCAGGCATGTTTACTAAGGTAACTATTTGTTGGCAGATAAATTTAGCAGAGTCTGGATGTTGCATGTCAAAACTACTACATCCTTCACCTGATAACGGAAAGAAGAAAAGTAACAGTGTGGTATGCTCCAAATTTATTTACATGTCATATACTGATATTTACAAATACAGAAATGTTGTCACCCTACTGATGTGATGACATGGCAATACACAGGCTCTGGCTCAATATCAAAGCCACATAAAAGTTGGTAGGTTTATCATAGACTGGCAAAGGCTGCAGTGAAAATGTCCCACGTACAATGTCAGTAATGTCTGACAAGCATGTAATAATCATGTGGGCCTGCATTAGAAACGTTAGAGCCCAGTTTCTACATATCCATAGCTTCCTGCACCTCTTGGAATCCATGATACTCACCGGACTCAGAGGGATATCGCTGCCGTATAGCCTCGACGACATGTGAAGGTTATGGTTTGCGATGTCCTCCACCCAAGGTTTCACCGCGCAGTCCCCATTCCAACACAATTCGGTAGGACACCAACTGTTGTTGACTAATGAGACAGGGAGATGGTAAATACACAGCTTATTGACAAACGGTGGAATTACAAAACGGGTTCAATGGTTTCAGAGAGCACTTACTCCGAGGATAGCTGGCCATCAGGACCACTAGGCGTGTGTCGTTTCCTCCAATTGATTTTATCACATCTGAAAAAAAGGTCCACAACTGGCGGGTGAATCATCGCTGCAAACGCATCTGTTGCCATGACACAATTCGCAGGGTCTTCCAATTGTACCGATGGTACCACCTGGTCCCATTCAGCACAGCACAGACTTTCTACTTCAGTAGGCATCTGTTTACAACAGTCACACTTGCACCACCAGGTGCTGTTTGCCCGTGTCCTCACCATGGCTCCATCCAATTCATCTTCATCTGTTTCTTCTCCCCTCTCACGGTCCATTTCGGCTAGTTCCTCCTCGGTATATTCCGGTTCAAATAGATATGGCTCCGGCTCCGCCACAAGCCAGTCGTCGGCATCTATGTCCTCCATTTGAAAATGTTCCATAGTAGCACGCTTCTGTATTTTCTTTTATAATTTTCTGCAAGCTCTGGCTTCCTGACTGTGTACCAAGTAGTGCAGTGCAGTCACATTGGTTGTATTTATGGAAGTAGGGGGGGGGGGTCGTGGGAGAGAAATGAAATCAGAAGTGAAGGTATCAATGCGCTGTTAAAGCGCGCAGAAAGTGTTACTACGCCTGTCATTATAGTACGCACTTCCCACAGCATAGAAAAAGCCACGTTTGGATTTGCGAACCTGAACCCGAACTCATGTCACTGGTCATATAAACCTATGTAAACAGGAAAAACGTGGAAGACTTTGGTCGCATCTGACTACAGCCCCGAAAAATACCGTTGACCATAATGAGTCTAGCTACAAATGCTAACAGGAGTGGCAGCGCGTCTGGCTGACTGAGAGATCGTTCAAAGCTCGGAGAGGTAACTATCATCTCGTTTCATTTCATAGAAGAACATATTTCATTATGAAAAAACGGTGGACTGTTCCTTTAACTCTTCATCCATAATGACATTGCACCTCCTAAGGCATACTATCGCACAAAAATAATGAGCAGTAAATTACTTGAATGGTGGATACCGTTCTTTAGCGTCCTTATGTAGCAAGACTTCACCAAATTGAAACACTTCTTTCATGAGACAATTCTTTCATAAATGAAAACACTGCTCATTTACATATAAATGTGTTGAATAAAGAACGCTGGCACTCTTATTTGTGGTAATGTTACAAAATATCGCTAAATGCCGAACTATAAACTGCTGTAATTTACATTCGCAATATGGCTCGCAAACTTATTAAGTAAATTTGTATTAATAATTTCATAAAACACACATTAATATTCGTTATGCTGTTAAAAGTTGTGCACTTAAGGAAAATGTAATAGAAGTCTGTTAAAATCATCTTTCTAAAAACTGACAACTATTGTTTTTCAGCTCTGCACTCATTTTTTTGACAAAAACATTCCTCTACAGCACCGAGCCCTTCTTGATACCTTGACGAGATTTATCATTGTTAGCATTCATGGCACTTTACATCTTGCTACTTATATAATGTATGCCGGCTGTCACACACTGTAGAGGAGGTTTAGGGGGCTCATCCTTCTTAACTTGACAGATAAGACTGTAGGAGGAGAAAGGACATGCAGATGAAAGTGTCTGCTTTTATTCATGCTCGTCCAAGGCTCTTCAAGATGGAAAAAGTCAGGAATGAGCACAAAGGGTATCTCATTGCAATAAAGAGCAAATAGACTAATTACTGAACAAATAACCTCAGCCTTACAAAGTGGCCAGTAAGTGGATTAAAGTCCATTTTCTGCACCGTAGACTAGGAGCTTGAGTCATGAGTAATAATATCCTATTAAGACCCTTCTATCCACGTAGTTCAGCGCATTGCAATTAAAATAATAGGCAGTAACAAAGACTGGTCATTATATACCAGCCATTGAGTAAGAAAAGTTGGAAGGGAATTGTCATAATTTTGGCAGTGACATTTGGCATTAAATGTTCTTCACTGAAGCTCAAGTTTTGCATAAACCTCTAGCCTTTTCATTACATGTTAACTGATAGAGACATAAGTCTTGTTTTTCTCTTTTTCCTTTTTGCTGTGTCCTTGTTAACATGGGCTAACTGACGTTCCCCATGCTGGACCTCATGTAGATTTTTGATCCAAAAGGCACGAAGGAGCACTCCACCGTTGTTTTTACACACACTTCTGTGCACAAACACACACACACGCACCGGCCCCAGTTGTTACACAATTCTGGGCAGTGATCTAACCAATCAGAGGAGATCACAAGTCATCTCACGGTTTTCAGATGTGAAATGGTGAATTCTTATATAAAAACGTACGGTATGGGAAAAAAATTTACCACATGGATTGTAAAGTTCCAGAAAGAGTTGTGTGGTGATTCTGGGAATAATGTTCACAATATGTTTAGTAAAGTCTAAGTAGTGTTTTTTTCTGATTTTTATGCACTACACCCAGGGCCGGCGCTCGCCTAGACGATTGCCTAGGCAAACGTCCATCCCTTTATTGGCAACAATTAGTCCTGGGGGGTTTTCCACAAAGCTGAAACCTGGAAACTACTGAAATCTGGAACATGGACTGAAATAAATACAGCTTTCCAGGTTTTACTTTGCGAAAAAGCCAGGCTTACTCCGTTACTCAGCTTTGTGGAATAACCCCCAGGCTTGCTCTTAATGGTTTTCCTTTATTAACACATCTTCCAATTGAAGAATAATCAAATGGGAATTGAAGACACGGCTTCTCTCCCCCTCTGCAATCTAACTGCGACAAATGGGCTTCATTCAGTGCAGAAAAATAATTCATTATAATTAAGTCTATGCAATGACACTCAGTGACGTAACTTTTTTCCAGCGAGAGCAGCATTTCAGAACTCTTCAGCGAATGAATGTAATTCTGGTGAAGTAGGTGGTTTCGTCCGTTTACATTTTCCAATCGGACAGCAGTCTGTTTTTTACTAAAAGAGTTCTGAAATGCCACTCTCGCCGTAAAAAAATTACCGAGTGCCGATGCAAAGACCTACATATAATTATTAAATTATTTTTTCTGTACTGAATTGTAGTCAATAAAGGGATGGATATTTTCCCCCAAATTTTCAGGTCTAGCGCCGGCCCTGACTACACCTCTTTATCAGCTCACTGCCATTGCTTCTCATACTACACCTCTTCATCAGCTCATTGCCAATGGTTCTCACGCTACACCTCTTCATCAGCTCACTGCCAATGGTTCTCACGCTACACCTCTTCATCAGCTCACTGCCAATGCTTCTCACGCTATACCTCTTTATCAGCTCACTGTTATTGCTTCTCACACTACACCTCTTCATCAGCTCACTGCCAATGCTTCTCACACTGCACCTCTTCATCAGCTCACTGCCAATGCTTCTCACACTGCACCTCTTCATCAGCTCACTGCCAATGCTTCTCACACTGCACCTCTTTATCAGCTCACTGCCAGTGCTTCTCTTACTGCACCACTTTAACAGCTGACTGCCATTGCTTCTCACACTACTCCTCTTTATCAGCTCACTGCCAGTGCTTTTCACACTGCACTGCTTTAACAGCTCACTGCCATTGCTTCTCACGCTACACCTCTTTATCAGCTGACTGCCAGTGCTTCTCACACTACACCTCTTTATCAACTCATAGCCAATGCTTCTCACACTGTACCTCTTTATCAGCTCACTGCCAGTGCTTCTCTTACTGCATCGCATTTACAGCTCACTGCCAATGCTTCTTACACTACACCTCTTTATCAGCTCACTGCCAATGCTTCTCACACTGCACCGCTTTAACAGCTCACTGCCAGTGCTTCTCACACTGCACCGCTTTAACGGCTCGCTGCCAATGCTTCTTACACTACACCTCTTTATCAACTCGCTGCCAGTGCTACTCACTATACACATCTTTATCAGCTCACTGCCAATGCCTCTCACACTGCACCTCTTTATCAGCTCACTGCCAATGCTTCTCACACTGCACCGCTTTAACAGCTCACTGCCAGTGCTTCTCACACTGCACCGCTTTAACAGCTCACTGCCAGTGCTTCTTACACTACACCTCTTTATCAACTCGCTGCCAGTGCTACTCACTATACACATCTTTATCAGCTCACTGCCAATGCTTCTTACACTACACCTCTTTATCAGCTCACTGCCAATGCTTCTTACACTACACCTCTTTATCAGCTCACTGCCAATGCTTCTCACACTGCACCGCTTTAACAGCTCACTGCCAGTGCTTCTCACACTGCACCGCTTTAATAGCTCACTGCCAATGCTTCTTACACTACACCTCTTTATCAGCTCACTGCCAATGCTTCTCACACTGCACCGCTTTAACAGCTCACTGCCAGTGCTTCTCACACTGCACCGCTTTAATAGCTCGCTGCCAATGCTTCTTACACTACACCTCTTTATCAACTCGCTGCCAGTGCTACTCACTATACACATCTTTATCAGCTCACTGCCAATGCCTCTCACACTGCACCTCTTTATCAGCTCACTGCCAATGCTTCTCACACTGCACCGCTTTAACAGCTCACTGCCAGTGCTTCTCACACTGCACCGCTTTAACAGCTCGCTGCCAATGCTTCTTACACTACACCTCTTTATCAACTCGCTGCCAGTGCTACTCACTATACACATCTTTATCAGCTCACTGCCAATGCTTCTCACACTGCACCTCTTTATCAGCTCACTGTCAGTGCTTCTCTTACTGCACCGCTTTAACAGCTCACTGCCATTGCAGTGTGAGTTAAGGAATGTCAGAAAGTAACGAAATCGATTAGCCTTGGGGTGAGGAGGTAAGAAGTGAATTTTCATTTTTGGGTGAACTGTCCCTTTTAAATGACAGCCATGTATTAAGAATGATGTTCAACATAACTTTTGGTTTGACATTGAATAGATCAGCTGTGGATACTCGGCGGATGTAATCCTCCACTACCCTGAAGACTGGGAGAAGTCATACGTACGGTACGTACAGTAATTCCCTGAATACACAAGGAAGATCTAAACGAGCAGGTGGAAGCTGGGGTAGTGGCGGGTGAGCAGCAAAACAAATAAGCAGCAATGGAAGCAATAAAGTACACATGGAAAACAGTGCGCAGCGAGTGATTTGTGTCACAACCAAAGCCACAAGAGTGAACAGCTGCATTGCATTATCTTGATTAACGGTTTTTGAAGAGTGTGCTCCATTACTGAGGTCATGTGTTCAGATGTGATTGTGAAAGGATTTAGTTGTCTAAATTCAGGGATGCAGCAGCTGCAAAAGCTCCCAGGCTGAACTGCGGCGAGCATTTCATGCACCTTGCGCATTTCAGTCAGTACAAATCATGTAGTAAAATGCGTGGCATTTATTGAGTATGATGACTGTAGAAGATAACTTTTGGCTTGCCTTTGAATAGGGATCTGCTCTGGGCCCTCGGCGCATATACTCATGCGCTACCCTGAATACAGCAAGACGTTACACTGATGAGCCAAAAGATTAAAACCACGCACAGATGCAGTGAATAATGTTGATTATCTCGCAACAATGGCGAGTTAAGGTCTACAGACAGATGTAAAATTTTAAGCAGACAGTCGATTCTCGTATTCAAAGTGTTGCATGAGGGAAAAGTGGGAACTGATGACTGATGTGGGTTAATTTGTTAGGGGCAGATGAGTGGGTCATACCTTTCTGAAATGGCTAGACATCTGGGCTGCTCCCAGCCAGCAGTGGTGTGAACCTGCTGGCAGAGGTCCTTTGGGAAACTTTATACAATGTATCCATGATCTCCCTAGACAATGAACTGCTGGCCAAAGTTTTTTGAAAGACTGGGATCATGCTTATTAAAATAAGAAATGTGTCCACAATCAACCAGAATATCGGTGAATAATTTTTCACGCACATTGCAGAATTTTATGGCAAAATTAATGTTACCTGCATATTTGAATGTCTGGGCTCAAGGTTGTGTGTATATATATATATATATATATATATATTTTTTTTTTTTTTAATTTAACCTTTATTTATACAGGGGAATCCATTGAGACCTCAGTCTCATTTGCGATGGTGCCCTGTCAACAACACAGAATACAATACAATACATTATCATGAAAAAAAGCGTACAATAAACAATAAAATTATCATACAGGAGTGCATACAATACATGGGGCTGAGAAAATTGCAATAGTATTATTCAAAACACACACAGTCCCCAACTTCTAAATCCTTTATCAGTTTTTTGAAATTTTCTAATGATGTCAATTTACCCAGTTTGAATGTTTCTTGAAAATTGTTCCAGATCCAAGGAGCACAGAATCTAAAAGCAGTTTTACCAAGTTCTGTTTTAACTCTGGGGACTTTTAAGACCAACCAATCCTGAGATCTCGCCTGGTAATTGCTACTGCGCCTTGAATTGAAAGTTGTAACATAACATGGTGATCTGTGTAAGATTGCTTAATAAATGAAGGTCAACCATCGCTGCCTTCTCCTGGCAGCCAATGATGGCCGACCCACAGCTTTATACAGGGAACAATGGTGCATTTTAAAAGGATCTCTAGTAATAAAACGAAGTGCAGCATGATAGACCATATTGAATTTTTTCAAGGTTGTTGGGGCAGCGTGCATATAGATGATGTCACCATAATCTAACACTGACAAGAAAGTTGATTGAATTAAAAGCTTCCTATTATCTTGAGGGAAACAAGCCGTTTCTGGAAAAAGGACCCAACTTTATGTCTTAAATTTTTTGTAAGTTCATCAAGGTGTACTTTAAAAGACAGTTTTTCATAAATAACTATTCCAAGGTATTTGTAACAAGACACTTGCTTGATTTTAGAGCCATCCAAGGAGCGAATTAAGAATGAACAGTCCCTCAACGAACGAGATCTAGAGAAATGCATACATTTTGTTTTTGCCACATTTAAAACTAATTTGAGCTTTAGAAGTGAGAGCTGAAATGAAATAAAGGCTCTTTGTAAGGCAAATAATGCCTCATTCAATGAAGAAGCAGAAGTATAGAAGCTGCTGGTGGGATGAATCCTGCCAGTACTGCTGGAATTGGAGACCTGGGTTCAGACAGGAATCACATACTCAGCTGGGGGCTGGACCTATCCTACCGATCATTATTTTGAGTGGTTGGAGGAACCCCACTGGAGATTCAAAATTATCTCTGGATTTCTCTCTCAAAATTTGAGGAACATTCATGCACAACGTCACAGTTGGCAGCTTGGTTTTGAGTCTTTAGATAGACTCCAAAGGCATCACTAATCCGTGTTTTTGAGATGCTACAAATTGACAATGGAAGCAATGGGAGATAATGTAAAAACAACAGGCTCCTCAGAGCCTGTACTCGGGCTGGGTCTAGGCCTGGGCCAATCCATATATTTAGAACACTAGACTGCTGATGATATCCTTTACAGAACAATGTCAGTTTTAAATGCAGTGTCGCCTGAGGGACTGAAGGCCATAGGCATTCAATGTTGGTTTTCGGCCTTGCTGCTTGCGTGTAGAGATTTCTCTGGATTCTCTGAATCTTTTGATGATATTATGGACTGTAGATGATGAAATTCCTAAATTCCTTGCAGTTGCACATTGAGAAACGTTGTTCTTAAACTGTTGGACTATTTGCTCATGCAGTTTTTCACACAGTGGTGAACCTTGCTCCATCCTTGTATGTGAATGACTCTGCCTTCCGGTGATCCTCCTTTTATACCCAATCATGTCACTTGTTTCCAATTAACCTGTTCACCTGTGGAACGTTCCAACCAGGTGTTTTTTGAGCATTCCTCAACTTTCCCAGTGTTTTTTTGCCCCTTTTACAGCTTTTTTGGAATATGTTGCAGGCATTAAATTCAAAATGAGTGAATATTTCTACAAAAAAACAATAAAGAGTATCAGTTTGAACATGATATATCTTTTCTTTGTAGTGTACTGAATTGAATACAGGTCAAAAAGGATTTGCAAATCATTGTATTCTGTTTTTATTCACGTTTTACACAACATCTGAACTTCATTGGAATTAGGGTTTGTAATTCGTGATTTTCCTGTCGTAATTCTAACCCTCTCAATGTGGGCTGGAAGCTGCCATCAGGAAGCTCCCCCGACCTTTTGCACGTAGATGCGTTCTTCAGCCTTGAATTAGTAAATGGCATTTTAGGACAACTGTTTTATGTTAGTAACCAGAATTACTTTGACTACAAGGTAATTAGGTCATCATGAAATATTTTATAACTGAAGAAATTTCAAAAAAAACTTAAACTGTGATTTTTTTTTTTTAATATCAAGTAGTATTTATTCCACTGGTTCAAACATCTTTTGAGTAGCAATCGATTGATCACCGACTTCTCAGAAAAGCATTGTATGAGAGCTGCCGTATAGCTCACTCGCTAAAGCATCCCGTTGCGAAGCAGAAATGACTATCACGACGCAGGTTCGGTTCCTGCCTCGTACCAGCCGGCAGTGGTTGGCAGCTCTTTTCAGAGTAGCGCTTAATTGGCCAATGTGCTACAGGGATGCAAATTGGGAAGGGTCTGCCTGGATAGGGTATTCTTAACAACAAGTTTCAGGCATCTCCTGTTGGCCAGATGGGCACTCGTTAGGGAGATTCAAGCTCATCCTCCGCCCTCGTTCTGAGCTTCCGAGGTTTCGACCAATGACTGTTTAAGAAGTGGCGGCGACGGGCATGTGCTTCGGAGGAGAGCTGCGAGCTGTCTCACTCTCCTGAGTTGGCAACAGGGGGTCGCATATGTAAAAGCCTTGTATATAGTTCCCCAGTTGGACATTCCAGATTCGGGTGGGATTGGAGATGCCAAATTTAAGGAATCAGAAAAAGAAATGTATCGTTTGTAAGCGTGTGTTGTATCAAAAAGATTTCAATTGAGTGAGCCTGAGATATCAAAATTATGCAACAACAGTTCTTATTCTCATTTAAAAATGTAAAATTACTGCTGGAGTTTCATAAAGTAGATATGTTAGGCTTATAAATTTGAGATCCTTTTTATCGCTCAAATGTCAGCATTTTTTTATTTGGAAAATGTAACAATAGCATTGACTTCTATTCTTTTGACTTCTATTATAAGTCAATTGCATGAAAACTTCGCTAGCTAACACGCTAACGATTTTCACCACTAAATTAAAAAAGTCAAGTGTTTCCCTGACAGTTACACATGTAACTCATTAATGGCCAAAAGCATTAGCATGCTAGCTAACTCATAAGTTATCCCATAGACTTGGATAAACCATCTGAGGCTCTGCTGGGTACACAGGAATACTAATGAGCGTATGGAGAGTTAAAGTTGTGGATCCTCATCCCATGTGTGTTAAACACATTTTCATGATTGCTTGCATTTTTATTTGGGGGGAAGGTCTCAGCTTGTGTGGTGTGTTCTACTCTATCCAGTTTCTTCAGCATTAAAGGTCCCATATTGTATAAATACATTTTGATAGTGTTTAGTATTTCTCATAAAGTCAGAGAGTAAAATAAAAGCAATGAACATGCAAATTCGCTTACAACTGTAATTCCATTAGCTCACCCACAACTGAATGACCTTCCAGTTTTACTTGCCAGTGCAATTTGAATCCAGTTTCTACATCCAGATCACCAGTAAGTTGTCAAGCTAAAAATTTGCATCGCTCACCTCGTCACTGCCTGCTATTTCCCAGCTGACCTGCTGCAACATGAGAACGACATCAGAGAGTGAAAACTGGCTATGAGAAGTAAACACTTTCTGGTCTCAGTGCATCATACAATTTGCTACACAGCTTTCCAAAAAAGCAATGTCACAGGCAAGTTGATGGATTTTATGTTTAAAGACTTGCCTTGATCTGTTCTGAGTTAGTCTTTGCAGGCATGTGGAGCAGCACATTTAACTTAGGAGTGCAGATGAACTCAGGGCTATACAATCCAGGAGTAGTAATTAAATTCATTTTGAAGCAAGGATTCATTCCAATGATTCAGAAACAAAATGGTGGGTAAAAACATTAACACAGCATAAATTACCAGCTCAGAGATCATTTTGTTTTTGAAATGGTAGGCTGGCATTGGCACTAGGAATGAATCAAAAATTTTGCATGATTTCTTTTTCTATGTCACACCAGCTCATAGTTCATTTAGGGCCTGTATCATACAGCAGTATGGCTGAGTTAGTTTGAATACCTCAACGAATAAAGCCCAAAAACATCCTAATCTAAGACACAGGCTGCAATGAGCGATATGCTTTTCAGTTGCCCAGCTTAGTCAATGATTCTTTTTAATGATACAGACCCCAGGACTGATTGTGGCCAAAGCTGTTTAACCTGGGAGAATCAACTGGTGGCCTAACTGGCGGGCTAGATGACTACAGGAGGCTCTGGTGGTAAATATCAGGTCTGCTTGCTCAAACCAAGCGTTAAAAGTAATTTTACTCCACTCGAACAGTTTAGGCTGGTTTTAGATCAAGTTTTCCAGGAGTAAAGTATTGGACAGTTCCTCATTTACAGTCACATCCGGTGGTTGCTGTTTTCTCCCCATTTTCCTTGTCTCCTCTGAAGCCCTATTGTCGCCTTGCTTTCTTCATCCTTCCATTAGAGCTCAGGGAGCAGTGGGCCAGCACGCTCACCACAGGTCTGGGCGGCCGCTGACGTACAATGGAGGGGTAAAGGGAATGATAACAATCTAGTGGGGTTTAATCCCAGCAAGCCCACTCTTCTAGCCGGTGAAGAGCTGCTGGTAAATCCATTGCCTGTCAGCGCCAGCTGCCTTCCCTCATTGTTCAGCTTGACTGCTCCTCAAACACTCCCATCTATAATTGATGCCATCAATAAATGGGGCCTATATTCAGGGGAGTCAGCATCTGCTATACCCCGGCCAACTGGGTTTCCTGCGTTCTCAGCTGGCACTCAGGAATGCTGGAAGACACCACTGTTCATCACAAAAAACCAATTTATTTCAGTCAGCCAAATCTCATGTAAATGGTTAATTGGAGCATGCAATAGATGCAGTGCCAATTTTATTACCAAAGTACAGACCCTGACACACCCTGCAGGATATTCAGTTGAGGAGGATAAAGCAGGAAATGTCAGGATATCCCCCCTTGTGGAAATATTCAAAGCCCGCAGGTGAATGCTGGGGAGGAGGTGGGAGGTTTTTTTCAGCAACAGTGATGTAAGACAGCAGTACACAGAGGCATTTTTGCTGCAAGAAGAGAGCGAGAGAGAGAACAGAGCGCCTTAAATGTCCCACCGTACAGAAGGACGGAGCAGCGGCGGTTATGCATGAACATGGGTTGTGTCTACTGCTATGACGGTATGCTGCAAGTTGTTTGCCTGAGCAAACTTTGCCAATTACACCCCATTTATGCCTTGGATTTGTTCAATTTTGATGATCATGGCCAGTCAAATCTGGGAGGCAGAAATAATGTAATGATGTAAGGTTTTGATATTAATAGCGATAATTCTATCTTCATTAATACTACTGGTAGAACTATTGTCATAACAATATCAATATTGAATATCATTTCTAAGAGTATTTTGGCATTTTTGCAAGGTCATTTTATGGAGAACTTTTTAATGGTGGTGTCATATCTCCACTGTTCAGATCCTGACTTCAAAGGATTTGTAAGACAAAAGTATTACCATGAGAACACGGACAATAATGACAGGTCATGCCACATTGGGCTCACTTGCTGTAATCCGTTATCTCATTGTTAGTGGGAACAAGGGTGAGGTGCCTGAGTGAGGCTTAAGCGCTAAGTATCCGCAAACACAAGACGTGGACAGAGGATTGTGAGGATTTTAATTAATTGGAAATCATGAATTAGCTGCCTGAGGATTGCATTAGACATAGAGTCTGCATCAGCATGAGGAAAATATTGACGCCACAGAGCCAACATGGACACCTCTAAAGGGAACAGAGTTAATGTGAGCAGAAAGGGGAAACTTGACACGGTTGCTCAGGTCTTGTTTTGGTTTCACAATTGTTGAAAAGATTATCGAACTGTTGTACAGCGCTAAAGATGCTCATTTAAAAAGAGAGCCTTGCATGGACAAATGTCTGAGCCAGTCCTCCGCCAACAAAATAGCATCTGGGCTCACATGGTAATTCAATGTCAAGCGAAGCAGTTACTCGATACGGTAGAACTGAGAGTGCATATGTCAGGCCGTCATGGGACAGATGACAGTGTTACAGACTAATGCAGAGGTGATTCAGAACATTCTTCACTTGGCTTTTTCTGGTGATTATAGCATCAATATTTTCCATTCCTGGCCGAGTAAGAATTGAAATTTAGTCCTTTTATTGACTTTGCTTAATGCCAGTTAAGTTTAAGAAAATGGAACTTGTCATTATTTTTGTATTTGATTCATTATCAGCCCCCACAAGATAGAATTCTGGCAGGCCTCAGAAGACATAAAATAAAAAGTCTGTTTTAATCAGTCACAAATATTGTTAAATTTGTGTCACATTGGGTCATTTTTATTCAAGGGTAAGCAAAGCTGCTGAAGTTGGGGCTATTCTGAATTAATATTGATTGATTTCTGTTCAGGAGTGCAACACAAAATATATTAACCCTATAATGCCTCCTGTATCAGATATGATGCACCAAATTTTAAGGACCATGTCCACCCGGTAAGATGCAACACAACCACGAATGCTCACTGCATCATATCTGATACTCAGTGCTGCCACCAGGAAGGAAAAAGTGAGATTCAGGGATGTGATTTGGGTGAAGTGAAATTATCAGAAAATTTAGCCGGGGGTCTGGGGGCCACTGGCCCCAGGGCAGCACCCTGGTGGGTGCGATACGAAGCTCCTAGGTTTCAGTGATTTTTAGTGCCCTAAGTAAACGAAGAATTCAATAAAATAATAAAAAACAGAATTATTATCCAATGTATATTCAAGCCAACAAACACATGCATTTCTAAGTCAAGTCAAAATTAGTCACAAGCTCCAAGCTTGTAAAGAAATAAATCTGCCACTATTGCACTCAGATAAAAGTCAAATAACATTCATTGAATATAGCCAATTTATCAATAAAATTATTGACTTCTTAGTCAACTCCAAAATCATATCACAAAGTCACATGCTCATGGTATTTTTATGAATTTAGACTTCCCTGAATGTACTGTGTAATAGCAAAAATGAAAAATAAGAACATAATCACTGTACATACACACCACTAATAAATCTTTTTTCTTTATCCAATCATCTGTAGAAACCATCTGTAGTATGGTGCTGTATTTTCAGCTTCCGATTATTGACTAAAAACACAATCCTGATGTAACTCCTGGAAATATGCATTACATATTATGCATTACATATTAACTTAGTGATTAAGCCAAACGAAAACAGAAAAGTGTCACTAACTAGCCACATTCGGCTACATTCGGTGTCCAGTGACGCTCCATTTACATGAAAAAACAAAAGTGAAACTATCTGGAAGGGCTCCTCATCGAGGTCCTGAAGCACCTTTATACGAAGTGATAGAAAGGTTGCGTGTCTTAGTGGTATCGCTCGCTAATATTGCTAAAGGTCATGGATTAGCTGGGCCGCTGATGAAATAACGATGATTTAGCTTTGGAGCTAGACGCCCAGCTGTGTTAGCACAGATAACCCAAGCGTATGCTGGCCACAGTAACCAATTAATTCAGCATTCACTATAGTCAAAATGTAGGGTGATAATGCTTCATATTAAAGTTTGCGAAAGTGAGGTAGGAAAGTAACGGTCCATCAGGTTTGTTGGTAAGCTCACGTAATGCAATGTTATGGTTTGACTGGCCATACTTCCAATAATGGCAGCTGGTGAAGGTTCGTCAAAGAGCTAAGCCGAGCACCCACTCACACTCTTGGGGGATACTGATACACACTGAACGAACCACGCAACTTACCAGCGGTGTACAGCATTTGTCTCGACAAGTTACATAAAGGGACGCAGCAGTGTTCAGCCATCAGTCGCTCACGCCGCTGAAACTTAGGCTACAAGACTGCTTCATCCTCGCTCCACTAACTGAATGGGCTACACAAAATACAGGTATACGGACTATTACTTATTATTACTATACTACAGGCTGTCTGTCATCTTGAATATACGCAATATCCAAGTCGTTTCTTTTCCGCAGTGTTGAAACTTGTCGCCACGGCCCCTGCCCTCACAGCTTGACATTTGACTGGAATTAGCTGACCAATTTGAAAACGGAAGTTCTGTAGAATGAATCATGCATAAGATCAATTCTGTTATGGAAATACTGAAAGTCAGAATGCTGTAGATATGAAATCGGATTTTAATGACTGAAAAATCTGAGTTTTTTTATTTTTTATTTTGAAGATAAAAAAGCGGAATTCCGCGAATTAGCAGAAAAATCACATCCCTGGCAGGAGTAGTCTCTCCCCTAATCACTCACTTCAAGGTAGTCGCTCCCATGTGAATGGGAATTCATGAATTTCCTTTGACTTTGGCAGTGAAGTTCAGCATTCCTAGGTAAATTTTACACAAAACTTATTCTTATACATGTTAAGGGATAGCTATAGATAGTAGAGAGCATATAAATAATTTGAAATTTTGAGTGTTGAGTTCTGGAGGGTGACTGATTTTTGGCTGCATCAGATATGATACTCCTGGAATTAGAAGTTCTGTTCAGCAATGTATATTTTGCTGTCACAAAACCTAATGATGAACAGTGGACCTGAATACTACCCTTCAATACTTCAAAAATATTACTGGGTCATATTTTTCCTTTTATGCTGTCTGTGTCTGGGCATTATAGGATTAAATTCGGTCAAATCTGCGATAAACACTTTTGGATTAATTATACAATAATACTGCAAATGGAATTGCCACAAAAGGCTGGAATGTAACATACAGATTTTTCTGCCCGCTCCGCCTTATCAACCCCTCCTATGGGAGATGGAGGAGAGAGAGGACCCACGCACTGTTTTGCAGTGTATGATCCAGCTTTGTTTGTGAGATCTGTATGAGAACCTGGATTACATTTTGATTAATGTCTGCATCTGATTATTTTTGGTCCCTTTCCGTGTGCGTAATGCTGTGAAGCCGCGGTGCTTCCTGCTCAATGGAGGGGGAACTTTTCCTCCTTTTAAAAATGAAGGCAATGTTGACCTTGGTGACTTTAAGAGGCTCATCAGCTGTGCTGTGCAATTCTGCTGCGGTCTCAAACACTCTCACTCTCATACTCACACACAGGCACACACACACACACACACACCTCACCTGGGGTAAATTTATTTTCTAAAATGTACCTACTCTCTGCATAGTGTGGCTCTTCCCGGGTTGTGGCGCATTTTCATTAATGGCCTCATTGAGATCACACCAGAGACAAAATACAGTGAAACTGAGATAGCCCATCTGACTGGAGATGTCGGGATTATCAAGGTTCTCTTTCATTTCATATGGGATCGCTCAGACTTAACAGCCAGTCATTCATGAACACATAAGGCAGATCACAGGCGAACATAATGCTTTCCCACTTTGGCTGCGTTCAAATAGTCCTTTTGGCTTAAGAAAGGTCCTAACTGCTGGTAAATGACCCGTAAGTATTTATGTTGCAGCCAAGATAAGTGTGTTTGAATTCTCCCAAATTTTTGAGAAAGGTGCATCAATGCTTTACCAACCCATCAAATTTAGCAAAGATTACGCTGAATCATCCTTTATAAAAAGAAAGGAGATAATGTAATCTCATAATTCCATGCGGCCGAAATATTTATGGTGACGACCATCCATGCAGCCAATCAAAAAAAAATCATGATTGGCAAGAGATGTATGATCATGTTGCCTTGTAAGTGCATTCGGATTATTTTAGCTGCACGGTTGTCATTTCCTAAGCCGTTAAAAAGTCCCCTTTACACCTTTCCATAACCTCATGATGTTTTCCACAGCAGTTAAATAAAAGTAGCCAGGAATTATACAACAGGATGTAATATTTTTTTCCCCTTTTTTGTACTATTCAAACATAGCCCTAATCCATATTTCCTTGGAGATTCCCCACCACAAATCAACGTCCTTATGCTTCCATTAAACTGGATCCACAAAGCAGTTATGGTGGGTAGGAAGATTATGTGTAGGCGTGGAAATCTGTCGATATATCTTCAGCACATGGATGGTCCTCTCACCTTGGAATAGCAGCAGCTTATTAGAAATTCTACATAATAAGGATGATACGAGATCAGAAAACACCAGACGCGAGATGCAGGGAGACTGGGAGTTTATTAAAACAAGAAAAACAGGCACGAGGGCCAACAACAACAAAAAAAAAACAACAAAAACACAAACCACACACACACTTGGAATAAGAAAAGAAAAAATTAATAAAATAAAAAATAAGAAAAGAATAATTAGACTAAGAATTCAAACAACAAGAACTTGGCTTGGCTATGGACACTACACTACACTACACACTGTGGCACTCAAGGACATGAGGATCGTGGACATGAAACACAGTGAAAATCGAGGCTCTGTCTGCCAGCCAACTTCCACCGCCTCCAAATAAAAACAGGGAAATGAGGATACATGAGGGGAACACCTGGAGAAGAAACAAGAGGCATGGCAAGATCAAGACATGGACAGAGATTGGTTGACATGACTTGCTCATTAAGAGAATGAGCGTGCTCAGCTTAAGTACCAATGAGGCATGCAGATTGGAAGGAAGCATGAATGTTAACAGAAAAGCACAGCAAGACTTGAAATAGCAAAGCAGGAATCATGACAATAAACTCCATGTCTAAATTAGTAATATCAGTAATGTGCTTATCTAAGAGTCACACCTCCCTGTGAATGTTAGTAAATGTTAGTAACTTAAAAACAGTTAATTGCCAATTAAGCTTAGACAGCCCCGAATCCAGCACAGCACAGAAGGAAGGGGGAAATACCAAAGCCAACCAGAGCTCTGAAATGTGCAAAAAAAAAGACATGGGGCGGAACGCAGACCCGGCAAAACAAGAGACACAGAAAAGTAAAAACATGAACAATAAACATGAACTATGGAATGTAAAAACCTGATACAAGAAACAGTTAAAACTGTGACATTAGAAAGAACATGAACTATGGAATCTGGCACATGGAACTGTTAAAACCCAAAAAATACTGTCCTGGCCAAAGGCCCAGGACCCTGGAACGCAATAAAGGAGGATAAATTTTGTCTGAAATGAAACAGATACTGTAGTCACATTGAAAGCCCTTGAAAATTTTCCTAATCAGGCAACAGCCCTTTTATTTGTAATTTATTTGTATTTTCTTTCACATTGAATATGTATTGCAATGGCCCTGAACCCCAATCCTGCCATTTTTTAATATTATTTATTTTGCACTTCATCTTTTTGCACCTGTTTCATTTTTATGTGTTAAGTTTTTCTCTCTGTTTTTACATCGTTTATTTAAAGTCACTTTGTCTGTTTAAAAAACAAATAAATATTTGATCTAAGAATACAAGCCAACACATTCAGGGCTGCCAATTCTCACGCGTTTGGCATATTGACGTTCCTCAGCTGTAGTCAGCAATTACTCAGTTAGCGCGTTTGAAAGAGATTCTCTGGCGGAACGAAGTCCTTGTGCGTGGTGGTTTATCTGTTTCACATGCGTTATGGTGGATTTCACCACTAGTAATATGGAAATCAATTATGACTCCTGACGTCTCACGCTTTTCTTTACTCAGGGGTTGGAAGCAATGGAATTACATGAAAATGTTTCAAATGGTCTTATTTCATTTAAAGAATTGGAATGATTGTGAAACACATACTTTGCGTTGATTATGTAATTGCTTACTACAGCAGGGGAATGTGAATATGCCACTGAATCGCACGCATTTCTCACGCCAAATACGTGAGAGTTGTCAGCCCTGCACATACAATGTACCAAAAATTAACGCTAAACATTGAGTAAGTAAAATCAAATCCAGTAAACGGATAACTTTTGAGTCCAACTAAATTCACAAGCTGATGTGTTCTGAGGATTCTGCGACTTGCCTAATGTTTGCACCTGAGATAGGGTAGAGCTGACAATGAGAAGTAGCACACAGGCTCCACAGAAATTTTTCCACAGAAAAATTTATTATCAATGCCAAATGAACTGTATGCCCACAAATCATATTACGGTCACATGATGAAGCAATGACTCACGATACATTTACTGTACATTATGCACATATGATAATATCTTAAATCAAGATATTTAATTTAATAATGGTGACACATTGCTGAATTCCCAGAGTGGGCATGGCTGTGTCCCTGATGGGCGTGTGTTTGTTGGTACCCATGGGTGGAATTAGAAATCCAGTGTGTTGTACTACAGTCTTGACATGGTTCTTGTAAGTCATATGCAGACAGCCTTATATTTCAGCAAAATTCAAAATATTGACTTGCTCGACTTAAATAACAGCTTCACGGGTGTCATCTACAGTAATATAAACCAAAATTAGAAATGCACCCTTAAGATTCAACTCTCTGCCAAGTTGCACGTAGCAGGAAATGACCAATTAGTCCTGGCAGCTGGTAGAAAATCAGACGTAGACATAGCGATTTGTCTGCGCATGTTCTGTCTGGCCTAGTGCATACAGGAAAATGGGTCTCAAATTGTTCGCAAACAGGGATTTCAGCTTTGAATGAGCAAACTTAAAGGTATATTCATCGGTTTGTGATAAAAATGAGTATTTTCTGAATCCACAATTAATATCCAGGAAAGGACACAACAATGGATTTAGTTTACCCTTGTTGGTAACACTTTATAATAAGGGGACATGACTCATGTAGTTATCATGCATTACTTCATGCATGATTCACTCATGAGTTTATCATGATTTCTGCAATATTTCATGCATGATTGTATCATGACACATCATGAGTTAACATGAATTCATGCATAAAATCATGCAGGAATCATAATGAAATCATGCAGGAATTCCTGGTCACCGTCATGAAGCCAGTAATTTTAGAACAATAAGTATTATTCCTGTGCTTTCAAAAGTTGCTGAGAAGGTTGTAATCAAACAACTGACTACATATCTCACAGATAGCAACTTTTGTTTACATCCATTGCAGTTTGGCTTTAGGCCCAGTCACTCCACTAAAAAAGCTGCATTACATCTGATCAAGCAGATAAAATTTAACTAGACAAAGGAGGGGTAGTTGGTGCCGTATTATAGATTTGAGAAAGGCATTTGACATGGTAAATCATAATATTCTTATCTTAAAACTTTCAAAATTCAACTTTTCATCTGAAATGCTGAAATCGATATCTTCTTATTTATCTCATAGGATGCAATGTGTTGAAGTTACTGATGTATTTTCTGATAATATTAAGCATAAAATGGGTGTGCCACAAGGTTCTGTTGTAGGCTCCCTCCTATTTAGGCTTGATATCAATGATCTGCCACAGGTGTGTCTAGGCATGGATCTGCAAATGCATGCTGATGACACTGTTTAATACAAACATACAAAAACTGCTGAACTAGCAGCTAAGAAGCTGACAGCTGCTATGGAGAGGATCACAGAGTGGCTTGACTAGTCACGTCTCAGCCTTAACATAAGCAAGATAAACGATATGTTCTTCTCCAAAACCAACCAGTCTACCAGCGATGACATTGTTATAAATGCTGAGAGGATTGACATTGTGAGGGAGTTTAAATATCTTGGTGTCATAATTGATTCAAATCTTAATTTTAAGTCACGTGAAAAAAAATGACCAAAACCATAGGATATAATCTGATACATTTTAGACACATTAGCGGTTGCCTTTCAATGGATGCCGCGAAGACTTTCATGCACGCTATGATCCTTTCTCATTTGTCATATTGTATCACATGTTGGGGACAAGCTGGAGAACCTGCTATTAAACCACTGGAATCTTTGTATAAACAAACCTTAAAAACTCTCTATAAACAAGATGTGTTTGTGAAACACTGATGCCCCCATACATAACATGCACATGCTAACCATTAAAGGCCAATCATGAGTCAATCAAAGGTTAAAGGTCAAGGTCACAAGGTCAACATTCATTACCTCATCAGAAAGGCCTTATCCTAAGGAATACATATGCCAGGTATCAAATGCCTATTACTAGCTAATAAAAAGTTATGGCCCATGTTAAAGTTTTTGTCACCAAACGTCATGCTCCAGGGTCAAGGTCACAAGGTCAAAAGTCATGACCCCATCTGAGATGCCTTCTCACAAGCAATGCATATGCCAAGTATCAAAGTCCTATCATGAGCCGATCAAAAGTTATAGCCATCGCAAAGTGGGGACAGACAGACAGACGGACGGACAGGCGAAAAAGTATATGCCCCCGAAACTTTGTTTACGGGGGCATAAAAAAAATCAATGCAGTATCACCACTGCAGGATTCTAGAAAAGCTTCATCTGCTTAGCTTTGAGAATTTTAAACTGTTTTCTAATTTGTGTCTTATGTTTAAGATTGTAAATGGCTTGGCTCCTTCCCCATTACGTCAATGTATTAATATTCGCCCTGAGCAGTCCATAAAATCCACCAGAATATCTCCAATAAGAGATTGTTCTGTGCCTTACGGTCGCACTGCTTTTGGTTGGTGAGCTTTCTCTGTAAAAGCCATGACTCAGTGGAACGCCCTCCCTGACAACATTAAGAACTCTGATTCTATTGGAGGCTTCAAGAACAAACTCAAAAATCTACTAAAAGACACTGTACACTCTGTAACCACTGATTTTAGAACATCATGTTAAATATGACTGTGTGAATGTGTTTGTGTGTATGTGAGTGTATATGTCTGTGTGGGTGACCTACAGCTTGCAGCTTTGAGCTAATGTCTTATTTCAATTTCTTTGTGATGTTTTATAACTGATACTTTGATTGTGACCTGCGTAGGGATTGCAGATGTAACTTAGCTTTAAGCTAACTCTGGTACAATGCATCAAATGGAAATATTTATGTTTTTTATTGTACATGGTCCCTTTTCAAACAAACGGATAAATAAAATAAACCATAATAATCTTAAAAGTGGGGCACCCCGGTGGCTCATCGGTCTAAGCATGCGCACCATAAAGGCTGCGTTCTTCCTGCAGCAACCTGGGTTTGATTCCGGCTCGGGTCATTTGCTGCATGTCCTCCCCCATTCTTCTCCCCAACCCCCCTGTCTCTCTACACTGTATAACCATCCAATAAAGGAAAAATCCCCCCCCCCAAAAAAAAAAAAATCTTAAAAGTACACAAAACCTGCTCAGAAAATTGGGGAGATATGAGCACTGCCATCCAGACATCTTGCATCTCTTGTGAGTATTCAGATACTATCTGATTATAAATGTATGATAGTGTATAAATAAGAAATCTATTGGACTAGTTACTGCCTTAATCACTGGGACGTCTGCAATGGACTGGTGGATTGTGTAATGTTAATCAGTATGGAACCGTTGATGCTCCACAGGCCCTAATGGGATCACTGGGGCCAGTTATAGCCTTAGTCACTGAGGAGGTCTGTGTGTTACTGGCATTTTGACCAAATGGAACACTAGGGTCACATTATTAATACAGCTTGGAGTAAGTGCAGGGTGTCAGAGGTGCAATAAGTGGTCCAGTTTCTAGATTGATTAAAGCTCACAACTACAGGGTAAGAACACAAATTGGAACTTCCAACCAAGACAACAGCTTATTCTGTGTGCTGCTAATCCCTTTTCTTTGTGTACAAACGTGGCTTCTGTCACTGCCCTACCGTGAGTCCATAAACTACTCCAGCCCCGTCCTTAACCATGTGATCATAGACTGCTGCAGCCCTGATTCTGTTCAACCTCTGGTTTATACTCATGCATCTCCACAGTCTGGAGCAACAAATGCGCCTGCATAGACCTCTTATCTAACTTTATACCCAACCATTATGACACTTTGCCTGTGGTCGATAGGCTACCCCACTGTAGCTGGTTCCCTCTTGTCTCCTGAGAATTCTTCAAACATATTTATATTTTTTTTAATGGCTGTTTGAAGGATTTTTTTTTTTTTTTACTACTGTGCCTTTTTTTTTGCCTCAGTCTGTTTTTTTTTTTTTTTTTGGAAGGTTAGGCTGTGTGCTGCTGCTTTGCTCATATCCAATGTTTTTTTGCCTGTCTCTCACTCAGAGTGAACAGAGCTATATAAATAAAATTGAACTTACTTCACTTCTGATGCCAGAGCTCAGTTCTGAATTTGAACTCCAGTCTTTCTGGTCACAGGTCCACAATTAGTCAGGTGGTATTTGTCTGTCCCATCAAAAAACAAGACTCACATTTTGTAATAAGCTGCTTGTTGTTTCAATGTTTATACACTGCTCGGCCAAAAAAAAGGTCACCGTTTGGAAATGAATGAACAAATTCTATAATTGGATCATTATTGCAGTTATTAATATGTTTCAGCTGGCAAAAATCATTTTAACCCTGACTGATGGACGCTTTGCTACTCATTTCTTTAAAAAATCATGTCGGAAGACACATCCCTTGATGGTGGAAAAGATGTTACCGTATTTCAGAACGGGCAAGTTATTGGCCTGCATTTAGCAAAGAAAACCATGAATGACAAAAACAAGTATGAGGAATCATTTTCACAAACAAATTTGCCACCATAAAGTCCTAACATTAAAAGTTATTGGGATGTGCTCAAGAAAGGCCACCAAATGGTTCAACCATTATGTCGAGAAGAAAACATCTCTGCCAAAAATTATGGCATTTCTGATCGAAAATACATGTTCTGGCATTGCATGTAGTTGTCAAAACAATGACAAGATGAATATGCACTGTAATCAAAGCTTTGGGGGTTCCAACTATTTGAGTGTGCGGATTTTTTTTTGGCCAGTCAGTGTATTGAGATATGCACTAATATATAGTAATGTTTTGCCAGAGCTTTATTCTCTTAATCTACTTTTACAATACATTTCAAATAAAGTTTTCAAGACATCATAAATTTGCATACATTAGCTCTCACTGCGGATGAGGAAATGGGAAACATTAATTCAGTATTATCTCGTAATATGAGAAACATTAATTGAACATTATTCCATGATATCAAAGTCATGTTTGTCATTATAAGAAATTATATCAGTCGTGTTGCCTAATATCTATAACCCTGAACTGTGAACAGTTTTATTAGAGTAGAATTGGCATCTAAGAATCAGACTCATTTGTCATTGTTTCCTCTGCTAATATATTTAGGAGAGCAATGCATCAATATGACATTACGTTAAAAATTTTATGAAACCAAACATCAAAATAATTTCAATGTGAATAAGTTGTTTATAGTCAGATTTTTATAATTCAATTAGCATATTTTGCAGATTCTTCAATACATGTGTTTATCAAGACTGGGCTTCACAACAGTAGGGAAAAAGACTGAATAATATGCACCATGGCGGCTCTACCCAGAACCCTCTTCAAAGCCTCACTATGGCTCCTAATTAAGAATGGGCCGGAGACGTCACTAATACCGTCATTTATTCCTGCAGCACTATGCCAGCATGCTCCTCAGACCAAAGCTGCAGTGCCTCCACTTAATGCCTTCTGCACTCACAGAGCACTCAGATCCACGCACCTGTAGCTCTGGTAAACAGTTTTCCCTGGGGCCCTTTGGCAGCAATTTGCTATTACTCAAGCAACAGCACCTGACCTGGATTTCATAGGCATTACAGTGGCATTTGAAAGACTGATCGTCCAGGCAAGTATTTTCTTTGCAGCTTGATGCGTCAGTCTGCCTCAACTTACTGGCTGCGGCGGCCTCTGCAAATACACTCTTTAACCATTCTTGTTATTCCTCAGTTATGCACGTGAAATATAGCAGCTGTAGCATATGAGATGTAGTCAAGAAGGAAATTACTCGCTGTTAAATCTCTCTTTGCATGTGGGGCCAGAAGCCAGATTTGTTATGTGCACAGAAGGGGGAAACAATTTTTAGGCAATTTTTTTATTTTTTTAATTCTTCAGGTTATGAATTTGCTTCCACAGCAAAAAGGGAGTCTCCCCTCCCACTCATGATTTAAAATATGCTCTTTTCTAATATTCAGATTTATTTGACCTTCTGTGAAGTTGCAAGCTGAAGGACAATATATTTTTTCTATGTTGAGTCACAACTTCAGATGAAAGCCCAAATAATAATAATAGGAAAAGTTAATGCGAAGTAAACCAACATTGCCAGATAATGTACGTAGCCTCTGCTATCCAAAACGATAAGCCATTATTTTTTTTTTTTTTTTTTTTTTTTACATTGTGTAATCTGCTTTCAAACATCGCATAATCCTAGAAATGTCAGAATCTGCCATTGCCGACATAGAAAATAATCGACCCATCAAACAATAGGAAATCTTCTACCCAGCCCAGTGCGTGACATAACCAGGGCTGATCATGTCTTTCGAGTGTATGGAGTCAAAGCTTAAGTATTGAAAGATGAAGGAACCCCTTGCGCTTCAGCCCCTTTATCAGCGGAGATCGGTGCTCTCAGAAAGCACAGTACATACAAATAAAAGACGAGACTGGAGCACTGGAATCACTTGCATGCATCAAATTATTTAGGTGCCAAGAGTGGCACCTAAATAAACTGATGCAAGTTATTTAAATGCTCCAATGTCTTTCATTCATAAGTATTGAAAGTTGAGTCGATGATTAAGAGAAGTGACGTGCCATCAGAGCTCAGTAAGGTGAGGCAGAATCCTCACCGTTAAACAAACGATAACTCCCTATTAGTCAATATGCAAAAGTCCAACGCGCTTCAGCCAAGTTTCAAAAGTGAGGAAAGGTGCTCAACAGTAAAGGACAATAAACATAGAAAAAAGACTTTTACCTGGGTTCTTCAAAAAGACGACCCAAAAGTAAAAACACTGGAGCACACTTTACAAATCTGCAAGTTTATTGAGGGGAAAAGATGACTGACTTGCGTCTTCTTCAGAATCCCTGATTCTGAGGAAGTCATCTTTTCCCCTCAATAAACGTGCAGATTTGTAGAGTGTGCTCCAGTGTTTTTACTGGAAGAGTGACAGCCAGCAACTTTGGCATCATTTTAAAAGCAATAAAATTTACTGCTTCTCTTCTGCGCCGGGTCCTGGGACAACAGTGCCTAGATGGAGTACTGGCTGTCCAGTGGGGTGTGGAAAATGAAGCAGAGGGGATCAAGACCTTCTGCCATCTGACGGGCCTGGACACAGAGGAGTCCGGCCTGTGGATATCATCCTCTGGTATCCTTGCAGCCTCACCTGATGGGTTGGTTGGTGAAAAGGCTCGAGTGGAGGTGAAGTGTCCCTACAGAGTGTGAGACCTCACAATCAGAGCAGCCATGCAAAGGCCTGGGTTCTGCCTTAAGGAGGAAGGAGGGGCCTATATCCTGCCTGAAGAGGATGTGTACTGACATCAGGTTTAGAGGCAGTTGCACCTGTCAGGTAGGGAATTCTGCTACTTCGTGGTGTGGACACAAATGGAAGCAGCCGTCATCACGATCCCCGCTGCGAAGCTTGGCACAGTAACGGAGCTTGTCAACATTCTGAACCGTGAACGCATTCATTTTTGAACGGACGCCTGTTCATTTTCGGATGCGTTCGAGGCTGCAAACCTTGTCACTGCATTAGATGATGAACATCCTTCCGTTCATTTCCCGATGCGTTCATTCTCCGATGCCTGCCCAAGGCCTGATGCATTCATCTTTGTGTGAAGTGAGCTTTTAGATTATGGGCGTGGATATTCTTTTTTGAACGATGGCTGAATTTGGATGACAGATTATATAAACGCTTGTACAGGCATTGTACAGTTTTCTTACAAAGTGAAATTGTTCTCATTGTCATTGCTAGTTTTTTTTTTAATATACTGGATATAATCCGCCTGCTAAAGATCATTTGCCGCTTCAGGAATGGGATTATATGTGACCTACTCCTGTCCTCTGAACAAAAACATATTCCGGTTATCTAAACAAAAACATATTAAACTTTGTCGACTTAACAAATTTAATGTTACTTGTGCACATCATCCAAAAGTCTTGTCATCGGTATTCCTGCGTGTCGCATGGATTCAGGTCTCACTCCATGATCTCGTATCCCTAAAGCAGCTAATCCCCATGGCATCACAAGACTAGGCTACTTAGTCGTTTATCTTGCAATCAAGCTTATTCATTAATTTCACTGATAACACCCATAAAATAAGGGTTATATTCATAAAACCCAAGTCATACTATAAGCGGAATGAGCCGGAATGGCGACGGAATGAAAATTCTTTGTATATACCTGGATACTCAAAGTGCATTCTAAAAATTCGGACTGCATTTTGAATGTATTCCAACTATTTGGGCCCGCTCTTGTGGCCGGCCCGAATGTTTTGCTTATGCTTAAAACTTTCCAGGTGCATTCGAGGTGGAGAAATATCGAATGGCATTTGAAGTGTATTCTAATTGCGCTCTGACTGCGTTATAAATATTCTTACGGTATTTCAACAGCATTCAATACATTCTGATTGCATTCGAGGGAGATTTGAAACGGCAAGCCAAGTCAAATCCTGCCAGAATGCATCTCGAATGCATTTCGATTGCTGCAGGAATCTATTTTGACATTAAAACAGATCAGCTGGAATGTGCTTCGAATGCCGTTGGAATATTCTCATTGCTGTTGGAATCAGTGGCGGCTGGTGAACTGGCTTAAAAATAATGAAATGTTTTCACCTGTTTTCAATCAATCATTTCAATTACCATAACAGAAACTCTGAAAGCTCTCAACATTATCAGGTGTGGCCAGTTTTTGTGTCGCCTGCGAAGCATAGCGGCACATAGGATCACTTTTTCCGGCATCTGTCTGTCCGTCTGTCTGTCTGTCCGGTAGTCACACTTTCAGTTGGTAGTCACACTTTCAAACTAAAGCTTCGCAGGCGACACGTGTTCAGATGAACACTCTAGTCATTAATAACGCATACCTGTTAACTCTCCCACATTTGGCGTCAGTTTCAGTGGCATATTGACTTTCCTGTGCTGTAGTCAGCAATAACTCAATTAACGCATAAAGGACACATTCTGAGTATTCGAGCTGCATTCAGTTTGAATACTTGGACGTCACAACCATATTCTGCAGCCATTCTGGAAGCGTTCTGACTGTATTCTAGGTGAATTCGTAAAGCATTCGAGGAACCTTCCAACTAGACTTTGGGTGGTGTTCAGGCAGCAATTGAACCACACTCGTACGGCATTTGAAGTGTATTCTAAATATTCTCACAGCATTCAAAATATTCCTACTCTGTTCCAACTACATTCAAGCTGCATACGGGAGCTACCCAGAATGTGCTAGAATCATTTGAGGGGGGGCGCTGGTTCGAAGTATTCTAAGTACTCAAACGGCATTCTTTCAAAGCTGTAAGAATTTTGATCAATTTTAAATTCCCGCTGGAATGTTGCGTGAATTCTTCATTCTGGCTGGTTCTGCTTGATTCTTGCCAATTTTTTAAATTAACATTCAGACATGCTGATTTTATCATACTACAATAGGTTTTACTTTGCTCATCTGCTCGTCTAGATCTGGACTTGTTGTCGGCAGCTCCCACGAAGCAGCGATTTCATGTGTTGTGACTTCAATCTGAAAAAAAAATACTGTACAATAAATTACAACAATAGATATGACAAATGGTACAAAATGTGTGACAATCAATGAAACAAAATCTGAATATCATTGCAGAACTCATCGTGTATGTAGTCGGCTGTAAAGTGTGGCTTTTTTTTTTTGGCTCGCGCATTCGCAGGTTTAAAAATAAAGGATTAATATTGCAGATAATTTTGCAATTTGATCCGAGCGGGACTAAGTTATCCTAGTTCTTGTACTCACAGAATAGTAGAATTAAATTTGGGCGCAGATGATGTGATACAATGCATAAACTATAATTTTAATGTATATAATTTTTTTTACAATCTTTTGCATACAAATTGCGTAGCGGTCACATCATGATTTGGAATTCTAAAATGCTTTTTATATAAGAAGGAAAATGTGGCACACTGACACCTCACGGAAGCGACGTTCACTCCAGTAAAGTATTCACACAGCAACAGTTGAATGTTTTGGCTAACTGAACGTACCCGGTACCATTGAATCACTATTTATCTCCGGTCTTGAGTGTGGAATGTACGAAAGCATCTTATTGAACTCGATGGAGAGTGTAAGCGTATAGCGGAAAATTGACGATTGGTAAAGATATAATCTTGAAACTGGAGATTTGGTTGGATTTGTAAGTCGACGTGAAAACTGTCGTTATAGAGGCATGTATCTTACAATAGACTTCTAAACTCTGCAGGATGGGAAACAGAGAATTTTTTTATCATAAGAGGGAAATATTTACACATGTTGGTGTAAATTTTGTGAAGTGGAGAGCAGATTCATTTTGTAACGTGAGAGAGGGTTTCTGCGTTTGTTTTTAGAGGCCGTCCGTTCAAAAATGAATGCATGCTTGTTCATTTGAAAGCAAAATGAACGCATGCTCGTTCATTTTTGAATATTCTGCCATTCGTTTTTTAGCTAAACATTAACAGAGACTTGTTCGTATTTGGACGCCTGGTCAAATTTGAATGCGTTCAGTACAGTGGCGGTCCGTCGGCAGACACACAGGGCCTGCAATAACCTCACCTTTCACTTCTTAATGACAGACACCTCTCGCAGTTTACCTCCCCGATTAGAAACAGTTGCTCAGACTGATTGGTGGAACCGACGAGAATCTAATTTATTTTTGAAAGCCTTGTTATACATTGCACAACAAATATTTACGGCGTTTACTTCCACGCATCAATGACGATGGAAAATATCAATCGCCTACATCTTTATAATTTCTGGATTTGCGTTAATTAGTTTGCGAGGTTAATTGAGCAACAAGCCAAGAGAATCCATTCTCTCGTCTGAATGTAGTGACAGCTCAAGTGCGTTGTTAGACGCACAGCTGAGTGATAATCACAAAAGTAATTGCCACGAAGTCAGCGAAAGTTCCGGATTTTTTGCAGATTGTCATCCTTGCGGAGTCACATCAATTATATCAACATAGCCAACAGGTAATCGCTTTGTCATTCGTTAATTATTACGTGTCATGCATTGGCGGTGGCCGTTCAGTTAATAAACTGATTGTTAATCAGGCAAACCTGATTGCAAACCGTTTAAGAGAAATTATACAGGAAAGGGCGATGTTACTGAAGGCCCTCCCGAAATCTGACGGCACGCCACTGGTTCAGTATATTGACAAGCTTCCTAACCTCCACCTGTTGAAGAGTTGTTCCTAGAAGCATGTGCTGCCTCAGCTCATGTCCAGGTAATGTAATTATGTACATACCTCCCCACTCCCCGAACCCCAAAATCAGTTTGAGTTTTTTGATTCATTGCCTCGAAGCTTTTTTGTTGGGTGGTACTGGATCAGCATTCACGTGCACCACCTGTCAGTACCTTGCAAAAAAGGGGATCTAATGATCCAATAACTTTAAAAGCGGGGATTGATTGAGACAGATTTATTATAAAAAAACTGTATCTCTTCTGCAATACAGCAGTGAGGGAATATATAGATCAAATATTGAGTGCACATGTTCATGAATAGGAAACAACATTGCGAATGTGTACAGGGAGAACATTCTAACACACTGAAGGGTGAAATTTTCCATGAATGAGGCAATCACAAAATTTTACAGGCAAGAAGGTTTTAAGTGTCCATAAAAAGCAATGGAACTGCACATAAGAATACACTCGGACCAATGAACAGTGCAAGATCACAAAAAAGCTGCCTAAAAACATCTGCACCTTCATGGAAAATTGATGAAATGTCAGTGGGTAACTAATTCCATCAAATCTACTAAATCCCTTTGCACAGATCCCAAATCAGGTCAATTATTTGGTTATTGTGCATGACCCGGATAAGCCTTTACAACTGAAGATTTGAGAGTCGTAGAGATTAAAGCAATGATTTCATTGAAGGAAGACACTTTTATCATTCAGAAATAAAAAAAAGTGTTAATTGTCATAATTTTAGGAATAAAAAGGCCCAAAAACATTAGGAACTAGAAAAGCACTCGGAGAGCACAAACCTCCGCCAAGCACAACATTTCCCTCCATATTGCGACTTCCACCATAGATATTTGTCTTACATTTATTTCATCTATTTTTTCAGATTCCCTGACCAAGAAAACTTATTATAAGCAACTAGATTCATAATGATATCAATATTAGTTCAGTAGTTATTCAAGAAAATCAAATTTTCCGTAATGGTGGTTTTCTTCTGGATCCAGTTCCCTGGCTTTTGAAGATACAGTAAATCCGGTGACACCTTCCTAATTCTGCAATATCTTGGCCATATAATGGTGTTTGTCATATGTTTGTAGCTTCATTTGTTCTCTTCTTATAATGAAAGTTCCGAAGGTCCCCTACTTTCATATTCTGGATCATAGTATCCAGAATTGTTCCATTTTGAGGATCAGTCTTTGATGTATTGTAGAACATGTTCGAAACTTGTCCTGTATTTTTTTTCTTAGTGCCCTGACCATTTTTGGTGGAGTTATATGCATAAATGTCAAAAATGGTCCTATCTCTCATTAAGGATTAAGAATCCTTTAAAAAAATTCCCGGATCCAGACGGAGACCCGGATCACTTTCAAAATCTAATCATTTCTTCCTTAAACCAATCTGTACAATCCCTGAAAATTTCATCAAAATCTGTCTATAACTTTTTGAGTTATTATGGAAACCAACAGACAAACAAACAAACTGACAGACAAACAAACAAACAAACAAACAAACAAACCCAGGCAAAAACATAACCTTCTTGGCGGAGGTATACATCATGAAAATTCAACACTCAAGTTTGTTAGCAGTGACATACTGAGAAAAACTAGAAAATGTGTCCATGGGACACAAATGACCCCACATCTGGGACAGCTGACAAAATTCTGAAATGAAATATGCCATGCACGCCTTCTTAGTCACAACAAAGTACAAAGTTTCAGGTCGATAAATTCTTTTGAGGATTTCTGAAGAAGAAATTGATGGGCAGCATTTACTATTACAGCCAAGGTATAGAGAAAAAATATTGATGCAGTGCCCCCCATAATTATTGGCACCCCTGGTTTAGATGTGTTCTTTAGCTTCTAATAAATTAAACTTTTTTCTAAATAATATAGGACCACAATGAAAAAAAGGGGAAAATCCAACCTTTAATTAAAGTGCATTTATTCAGTGGGAAAAAAATCCTACATTAAGAAATAATTCTTTTACATCAAATCATGTGTGCCACAATTATTAGCACCCCTGATGTGAATACTTTGTACAACCCCCTTTTGCCAACAAAACAGCACCTAATCTTCTCCTTTAATGATTCAAAAGATGGGAGAATACAGAAAGAGGGATCTTCAACCATTCCTCTTTGCACAATCTCTCTAAATCATCCAGCGACCTGGGTCCTCTGCACTCTCCTCTTCAGCTCACTCCACAGGTTTTCAATGAGGTTGAGGTCTGGGGACCAAGAAGGCCATGGGAGAAGCTTGATTCTGCGTCTGGTCTGGTGAACCATTGCTGTGTAGATTTGGCCACATGTTTAGGGTCATTATCTTGCTGAAAGACCCAGTGACGACCCATCTTCAGCTTTCGGGCAGAGGCCACCAAATTTTGATTTAAAATGTCCTGGTATTTCAAAGCGTTCATGATGCCATGCACCCTAACAAGGTTCCCAGGGCCTCTGGAAGAGAAACAGGCCCACAGCATCACCGATCCTCCCACATACTTCACAGTAGGCATGAGGTGCTTTTCTGCATACTCATCTTTTGTGTTCCTCCAGACCCACTTAGAGTGTTTGTTGCCAAAAAGCTCTATCTTGGTCTCGTCTGACCAAAGCACACGGTCCCAGTTGAAGTCCCTGTACTGCTTAGCGAACTCCTGACGTTTGCGTTTATGATTGTGAGTGAGAAAAGGTTCTTTCCGTGCATGCCTTCCAAACAGCTTGTTGGCATGTAGATTGCGCCTGATGGTTGTTTTTGAGACTGTGACCCCAAGATGCTACCATTTGTTGCAATTCTTTAACAGTCAGCTTTGGAGAACTTTTTATTTCTCTTACCATCCTCCTCACTGTGCGTGGTGGCAAAATAACCTTGCGTCCTCGTCCAGGCTTGTTTACCACTGTTCCAGTTGTTTTAAATTTCTTAATGATTCCTCTGAGAGAAGATATGGGCAGGTGCAGGCAAGTGGCTGCCTGACTTGTGAAAGTTGACACACATCTGCCTGACTTGAATGGTGTGTTCCTTTGTCTTTCCCATGTTGAAGAGTGGATAAGAGAAATGGCCTCTGTGTCACGTCATATTTATACCTCAAGGAAACCGGAAGTGATGATTTACTAATTAAATGTTCCATGATACTCTGATCAACTTTGTAAACTACTGTAGAAATGACAGAAATACTTCAATTACATTTAATTTCTAGGAATTGTTAGGGGTGCCAATAATTGTGTAACAGGTTATTTTTTTTGAAAAAAAATTATTTCTTGGTCAGGGATTTTTTTTTAATCCTTAAAATTCACTCAAGTTGCATTTTTATACAATTTTCTGTGTGAGAGTATGCTTCTGCAATAAAAATTGAATTTATTTTAAGGCTTTTAACACATCTTAACCAGGGGTGCCAATAATTATTGAGGGTGCTGTATATCAAGTTTAAACACCTGAAAACTTCCAAAAATGTGAAAGCAGCCGTACCTGAGCAGACTGTCACGCGCTGACTCAACTATTTGAGTCATTTGCTTCAACAAACATAGTGGTAAATCTCTGGTCAAACAAAGAAATTGAATGCTTGCTCAAGATTTGGGCAGACGACAACAAAATCCTAAATGTATACTATACACAGGTATGCAGAGATTTATAGAATAATTTGCGAGTATATGTATTTGCGTGTTTATCGCAGAGCAGTAGAACAGTGTCATGAAAAATTTAAGAAAATGCAGCTTTAGTGATGCGAGATCAGAGAGACACCAAATGCGACGTGGAAGGGAAATGAGGATTTATTAAACAAAAGAAAACAGGCACGGGGGCCAACAAAAAACTCGGCCCAAAGGGTTGCAAAATACAAACTAAGGTAAGCTACACAGAGCTGGGAAACTAAATAGCAAAACGGCAAGAACAAAAAACACTGGAAACTCCAGGCAGAAATCCAAGAAAAATAAATAACAAGAATATGGCTATATATACAAGGGCTATGAACAAGACTTGGAAACAAGGACTTGAAAGCGTGAACATGAGCGAAGACTTGTACATGAAACAAGACTTGAGACACTGTCTGCCAGCCAACTTCCATCGCATCCAGATAAAGGCTGGGAAATCAAGACATGAGGGGCAACACCCGGAGAAGGAGAAACAAGAGGTATGGCAAGATCATGAGACATGGACTAAGATTGGATAACAAGACCTGCTCATTAAGAGAATGAGCGTGCTCAGCTTAAGTACCAATTAAGTATGCAGTTTGAAAGCAGCATGAATGTTCAGAACAGAAAAGCACAGCAAGATCTTGAAATAGCAAAGCAGGAATCATGACAATAAACTCCCTGTCTAAATTAGTAATATTAGTAATGTGCCTATCTAATGAATTACACCACCCAGTGAGTGTTAGTAAATGTTAGTACTTAAAAACAGTTAATTGCCAATTAAGCATAGAGAGCCCCGAATCAGCACAGCATGGAAGGAAGGGGAAATACCAAAGCCAACCATAGCTCAGAAATGTGCAATAATGAAGGCACGGGGCGGAACGCAGACAAGCGGTGGAGTGGCTTGGCAGACCTGGCGAAAACAAAAATTGAAAAATTGGCAGCAAGGGGTCGCATACTAGCAAGCCTTGTAAATAGTTCACTGATTGGGCATTCCAGATTCGGGTGGGATTGGAGATGCCAAATTTTTTAAGAAAAAAAAAAACTAATAATTGTATGAAGGACGAACAAAACCCAAAACCAGTGAAGTTGTCACGTTGTGTAAATCGTAAATAAAAACAGTATACAATGATTTGCAAATCCTTTTCAACCTATATTCAATTGAATAAACTGCAAAGACAAGTTACTTAATGTTCGAACTGGTAAACTTTGTAATTTTTTGGAAATATTCGCTCATTTGGAATTTGATGCCTGCAACATGTTTCAAAAAAGCTGGCACTAGTGGCAAAAAAGACTGAGGGAGTTGAGGAATGCTCATAAAACACTTATTTGGAACATCCCACAGGTAAACGGGCTAATTGGGAACAGGTGGGTGCCATGATTGGGTATAAAAGCAGCTTCCCTGAAATGCTCAGTCATTCACAAACAAGGATGGGGCGAGGGTCACCACTTAGTGAACAAATGCGTGAGCTGATTGTCGAATAGTTTAAAAATAACATTCCTCAATGAGCTATAGCAAGAAATTTAGGGATTTCATCATCTACGGTCTGTAATATCGTCAAAAGGTTCAGAGAATCTGGAGAAATCACTGCACACGGAAGCGAAAAAGCTGAAAACCAACATTGAATACCCGTGACCTTCGACCCCTCAGGCGGTACTGCATCAAAAACCGACATCAGTGTGTAAAGGACATCACCACATGGGCTCAGGAACACTTCAGAAAACCACTGTCAGTAACTACAGTTCGTCGCTACATCTGCAAGTGCAAGTTAAAACTCTACAATGCAATAGCTGAATGTTTGCCGAGCTAGCGGCTATTTGGCTAGCTAGCTACCTGGCTAGAGGTTGTTTGGCTAACTATGGTGCGGCTAGCTCACTGGCTAGCACAGTGGCGAGTAACAAACGTTCTGGTCAGACAAAAATTTTAGAAGACAAACCTTATGAGTCTGGCACGAAGCACTCCACCATTTTGCCGTGAATTGACCATTGAATATCCCAAGGTCTATCAGAACGTAGAGCTAACATTTCTAGGTAAAAGCTGACAGAGGATTATCGTAGCCTAAATCAATCTGAAACCAAGGTTTCTGATTGGCTTGGAACAAATCACGGGCTATTCGCGCGTTTGTATTGTGGATATGTAGTTTGTGTAATGGACTACAAGCTGGAATACAAATGAAAGAGTTTATTTTATTTATTTTTGACAATAAAATACAAATATTTTGTGCCTTACAAAATCTAGATACTACACAGGTTAATCTCGGAGCGAGCCGGCTCAAAAAATTAATCCGAGTTCGAGCAATGTCAGAAAGTGTCCAAACCCCATTATAAATTCCCATAGGGATTTTACTTCCGACACCAGAAGCTAAAAGCTGTGACGTCATCACTTTAGTACTCTATGCAACAGGCCATCCAAACCTGACTGATGTGAGCTACCAGCCCGAGTGACGTAGGCATTCTCTTCCAGCCGAAAGAACATGGCAGCTTGCTAGAGCGGTCTTATACCAGACAGTTATACGCAGATTACTTGGCTTCAAAAACATTTTTTAAAATAATGGCTTATTGTTTTGGATAGCAGAGATGATGTACTTTATCTGGCAATGTAGGTTCACCATGTGTTTGCTTTTCCTTTAAGAGTCTGCTGTATGCTGTTGTGGGGAAAGCCCTCTGGATTGCTTTCTCAGCACGAACAATCTCTTCCCAGTGCAATAGATTAATGTTTAGAATTTATTTGCCCCTGTGGCCTTACCAAATTGGTCACTAGCCTATTATGTTGAGCGTTTTGTGTGGTTCAGTGAGCTGCTCCCCGCAGGCACACGCAAAGCTTAGCAAAAGTCGGTTCCATTACTTGCTGAGGTTCATATTTTATTTCCTATTTGCATCCATCCATTCACACGTCTGACACATGCACTCTCATAATTCCCCTTGTCCTCATTGTCCAGAGCCACCAATTGAGCTAGATCAAGTATTCACATTTATGCAGTTGTACAGACAGACATCTCCATTGCTAGCCTATCATCTTAAGGCTGTCCTGTCAAATATCTCTCTTCATGCTTTATTGGTTTATGCTGCCATCATGCGCACGCCTCCTCCTCTTCATCACTGCCCTGTCTTTACAGAATCATCAACATCGCCAGTGTATCGGCCTCATCAGCTTCAGTGTCGACTGAAGCCACTGTCACCACCAGTATCTGGACTCTGTGGGGAGATTTATTATGTCACTGCTCAGCACTAATGCCAGTTTATTAAAAATCTCCCTGTATAGTGTAAGTCCAAAAGATTTTCCATATCAAGATTTTAGTGCTATACGTCCTCTGTGTGATAAACCATTCTCTTTTCTTCATTCCCTTTGTCTCTCCTCATTGAAACAACCTCTGGCTATTTGAGTAGTCACTGCAGATTCCGGTTACAGATTTCTCCAGGTATACGTGACTGGCAAATATGACACACTCCTACTTGCAGCCTGTGCTACAAATACACGAACAGTGACACTATGAAAAAGGCTTCTTTTATTGTTCACACATTATAGTATTTGCTAAAACCTGCGAATCAAAGCTGACAGTCACTACTTCAACATCATGCTCATATTTTCAGATCATCCACGATGGTGTGTTAAACCAAGACGCAAAAAAGGTACCTGTCCAAATACTGAAGGAGTACATGTCAATTTCTGAGTGGGGACAAAATGCTGGCTGATTAAAAGATGCAAAATTGTACAAGAGTCTCAGCATGGAGTCCTTGTGGAATCAACCAGTCTGGTAATCTCCCGAAAGTACCCTTCTCAGTGGGGATTAACAGAGATAAATGCCAGTTTACTTATCTGGACGTTGTGGCGCGAAGAGCTCTCAAAAATATCACATGACCCATGAAGGTGTTAAATTGGGCAGCCTGATTTATCAACACTACTTAGGGCTTGCCAGAGAGGTTTACTCCCTTGAAACATGGTTTTCATATGAATGCACCACTAAATCCGTGACAAGGGCTCGCCATTCAACACAACAATGATAAATATGCCACTGTGGCCTCAAGCTCTATTATTACCTTCTTAAGCTACAAGGAAAGATGTAAGGAGTTGAATTTTTATCAATGATTGGTAACATTCTGACACCCCTGAGTTTTTTTTCTCAGTCTCTCCTCCACAATGACTCCACATAAAATGCAGTGTTCAGCATAATTAAGTTCACAGTGGCTCTGTGCATACCCATCTGATCCCACAAAAGGCATTATTAGCATGATCCCTTTAGCTCTGCAAGAGTCTCAGATCCTGCTGTCACTGTGTGGAATTAAATGCTTCAGTTAATAATTTGCTTGGGCAATTATCTTTAAGAGCATGTGATAAGAAATGCTTTTTGTACGCCCTTCATTTTCCATTAATGTCAGAAACCGAGCCTGTATTTTTGGGAACAGCCGCACTCAAGGTCAACTCCTCATTACAGCAAAACAGAGGTTAAGCTATTCTATGCGCAGTAACATTGCTGCCAAATCATCATTGATTACTGGCGGTAAATGGCAAAGGATAAGCCGTAAAAATGGCCTACAGTGCTTCTAATATTCAGGATCACTTGCCCTTCCTGCTAGTGACTCTTTTTACTGTTTATTACCTCCCAGTCCTTAGCCGCTAGTCCAGAGAAATATTGATCGGTGCTGAACAGACAGGGAGGTTAAATGGACTGGCTCCCAAGACAAATATGGGCTTCTGGGGCTTGTGGCTGTTGTTATTGCACAAGTAAGAGACCTGTCTGGCTTGGTGCAGACTGGGTGTTTTTGCAAAGCCAAGAACATGTCCTATTGAAGGACTGATTTAATATGGAGCGTTTTGGTTTTCACAAGAACATTGATCAGAGGCAGAACTGAAAACAAGCTAATTTCACTGTCACATCCACGCCAGAAAAGCATCAGAACAAAACAGTAAACCAGAATTGTAAGAATGGACCATTTTTTCACTATTAAATGGCAGTATTTCCCTGTGACCTAATCAATACCATTGAGTGAATGCAAGATGAAATCAAAAAGGAGCGATTTGACAAATACGGTCTCTTTTAACGCATTATTATTTGATGTTATAACTAGTGAATTCAATGGTTTATTGAAAATATATGTTTTTTCCCAAATCTGATCTTTGTAACTCTCTCCAAAAAAGTTGGCAAAGGGGCAACTTAAGGCTGATAATTGAAGTTGAAATAATATGGTGATATGAAATTTCATATCACCATATTTCACCCACATGCATTTCACCCACTGCAATGCATAGTTAAAAGTGAATTGACTTTTTTAATCAGCCCTTTTTGATTTCATCTGCATTTCTCATGGTATGCCAAATTTCATGGAAACCAAGCCTATACAAGCATATTGGGGTTGAAAAATATTGCTAAGGACAACACGAAACGGCATTCATAATGCAATTAAAATGCGCAACATGATGTAGCTCTGTGTGAAAAATGAAAATCCCATGACAAGCAATGGAGGGTGGGACTTGAAGTTCTCCATCGCCATTTGTTTAGATTGTGAAAAGTGGACACTGTAGAGTAAGTATGGAGTCAGAATCGGATGGTGGTTTCCACGCTGTTCTGAAGGACTACTCACCACCTGAAACTGGCAAAGGAGTGATGGGGAGGGACAAGGCATGTTATTGTCTTATTCTTTAACACATACTTAAACAACAATATTGTTTAACTTAGTTTGAAATAAGGAAACGCAAATGGGAACGGTTTTGGAGAAGTAATGTGCTTTAAAGGGAGGTGAGAGCAGGGCTGTGATCCTTCTGATGGCAGGTCCCAGGAAACCCCTGAAACGATTATTTTTCACTCAAGTTTTCACTTACATGGGTTCAAGGTAAGAAAAAGCATTTTTACATACTGTAAGTTGATGTCATAAACATATTCTGTATCTAATGGTTGCAGTGCTTCACTGAAGCTTCATCACACTTTTTCAGCACAATGTTAAAACCCAGGACACTATGTTTTTATGGGCAAAGCATTGCATCAAATGGAAAATATGTACATCTTGTACGTCATTTTATGCACATTTATCTGTAATTCAGATGGACATATTTGAGATTTTTGGCAACCCAAAGATCCCTATAAGAATTACAGTTCCACAGGTTTGAATACAGCATGGGGTTAGCATTATTTTTCTTCTCCTGCATGGCCTTGCTTTTTCCCTGCAAAAAGATGTGTTTCAGATGCAAAAAAAAAAGATGTACTTTTTAAGTCAAAGTTTGTTCTTTGATACCATATACCTGGTAGAATCGAACAAAATTTGACAGAACAAATAAGATTAATTCTGTTTTCATGCTGTTTTTAAGTCAAACTTCAATGTGGAACTGTAAAGTATCCCAAAACATATTATTAAAAGACACAGTCTCTTCAGAAGGCAAAACTCCAGGTGGTCCACAGCTGGCATGTGTTTCATCTGGGGACACAGCAGAATGCAACATGTTGTCTGTGTGTGAAGGTTGAAGGAAAGTGCTATAGAATTATTGCCTTATTTTTCTTCTAAAGGTTGTGTTTTTTGATTTATTTCCCGTTTTATTTTTTCTGTCTTGCCTTGGGCTTGGTGTCCACCACCAGGTAGTCTCACTTGCAGGGTGCGAACTAAGGTGGAGATAGAGGGAGCTCGGCTCGCCTTAATAAGACATGAGCTCCCCTGAAAACGCAATTTGTGAAATTTTGGGGGGTCTCCAAGATATTGACAATATGCTATTTTTGCACCGCATTTTTAGTTTTTTGTATTCTTATCATAGATGCTGCATTTAAATGGCAATCACAGATGCATGATTTATGCTGTTGATTAAGGATTAATTTACTTTGTTCTTGCCATGACCACCGACGCGTGGCGGAGCTATGTCATAAACTTCACTCACGCAATTAGAGAAACAACAAAAAGGTTATTTAGGTCCTCTCAGTTTCCGCGCCAAGTCACATTATTTTCTGTAGTTATTAGTCTGCAAAAATCAGAGATGGTTGCGAGAGAACAGCCTCTTGGCATTCCTTTTTCTTGATCTTAATGGAAAATTCAGAAAAATTCTACCCAACACTATTTATCACATTTTGGATTAAATCAGGTCATCGCCAGGTCGAGCTTCAGGACGAATTGCAAAGGCAGCTGATCTCAGGCCTCTGTGGTCGCTTCTGTGTATAGATAGGAGCTATTGCCAATTAATCACGTTCGGCATTCAATTGTGATGGGTGTTGAGATGGTGTTATTGGCAAGAGGAACACTTTACATATTGCCAAAGCAAGCTTTAAACATCTATTTTTACTCACTTGGCAGATAGCTGATTCTGGATAATCTTTGGATAATCCGTCGGCTTTGGGTAATCCGTCGGGTCATAAAATTAATATTCTGATTATCTGATTAATGTGTTGCGGTGGGTGAAATAATACACCATCAATGGGTAAAATATTAATTCTATTTTTGTTATGATTCTGGTTTTGCCTTGCTTTGCTTTGCCATGTTCTGACTGCCATATGTGTATTTTGATTCCTTGCTATGTCTGACGATTCTTTAGAAACATGTATTGTGTATTTGTTTGCTTTTCATTTCATGCATTGTCTTAGTTTTGATTTTTCCATGTTTTACTTAAAGCCACAGTTTTATTCCAGTCCATGTTTTGATTTTTCTATGCATTGCACTTTGTCTCCCCCTGTCTTGTCTTTGCTCACAGCCCCAGTAATAAGTGCCACTCCTTCAGGTGATTTAATGGTTTCTGGTTTCAATCTTCCTTCTCCATCTCGTTTACTTCCTTCTACTTGCTTTTTCTATATTACTAACACATACTAACAGTTTGTTGTTTTTGCTAATTTACTAACCAAGACTAACATTGTTTATCATACTAACTTACTAACGAGCACCCGGGATTATATAGCTGCACTTACTAATTGATTAACAAGCTCTCAGCTCTCGCCCTATTCTAGTCCCCGCCTCTTGTCTCTCCCTAATCTTCGCTGCTGCATTTCAGTGGAAATCTCCACACCTTATGCTTTCCTTTCTCTTAGTATCTGTGCGCGTTGACCGGAGCTGTATCTTTGTCTAAAGGTTAATCCTGTGATCCTTGTCTGCGTTTTGGCTTCTGCCAATTTCATGTGATTAGGTTCTGCCAAATGTGTTGCTCCCTTGTAATCAGTCTGACTGCTTGCACCTGTGTTCTGTTATCATGTGACCTCCCTAAAGTGTATATTAGATGTCTCTTCACAGCACTGCTTTGTCAGATCGTTCTCTCATGCTTACTTGTGCCAAATTAATTTCGCCCTGTAACCATCGTGATTATCTTTCTGACTATACCGTCCTTGACTATCGAGTTTTGCATTCTCCCTGTACTTTGCCGCTTTCTTGTGTTTTGAACCTTTTTCGTCTGACCGTGATTTTTGTGATTGGTGTCCTGTTTACTATTCTGGATTTCGCCCATTGATTGTGGACTCTGTACTGTTGCCTGCTCTGTTGGGGGGTTTATTTTCATTTATTTTCAGGTTCTAATCAATACGTCACGCACCATGATCAGATTTTTGCCTTGTCAATCGGATCATAGCCATTCTTTATTTTGAGATCCAGTAGGCAAAGTTTTTCAGAGAGTTGTAAACTGTTTTGAAACGTTTGTTGCCTGATTTCATATTCGGAATGGCAGTATTCTATATATTTTTTTATTTTTGCCGATGGGTTATTGTTGGTTATTTTTGCTCCACAGTCAAACTTAATTTGTAGGGTATTGAAGTGTGTGTTGCACATTGAATTGAATTGACAACTAATGTGGCTCTGGTGTTCACATCTGTCCATGTATGCTGCTGTTTTGAAGAGACAGGCGCAAGCATGCCCCTCCCCCCAAAAAAGTGAGCTCCCCCGAAAGCCACGGTATAGTTTGCACACTGCTCACTTGGTGTCTTATTCAAAGATTGCAAGTGAAAATGAAAACGGCTTTGGAACAACAGCTCGATTTTTACATTCTGGCTTTCCTGAATAATGTATAGGGAAGGAGCGATATTAAAGAAATAAGGGGGAGAGATGAGAGAGGGAGACAGAACCTAGGAATAAGTCTTGTAGGAACTCAATCCACATCCCCAGGTGGGGCTGATGGGATTGAGCTTCCCACTGAAATGGAATGGCATTTTTCATCAGCCAGAGTCGGTACTAATGCCACGTGTGATTTATAGTGTTTCTTTCTTGGTAGAATGAGGTATCCCTTGTACGTCTTCTGGAAGAGAACTACCTTTAAAGAATTGCCCAGGGGTAATGAAGCAGTGAGCTGTAGGATGTAAAGACACTTCTTTTCCCTGTAAAACAGGACAAGAGACACGAGTGAATGTGTAAATATAATTCAACATTGACATGGGAAAGAAGGGACATAATTCATTGTTCAGAAGGACATAGAGCGAGTGTGTAATGGGTTCCGTGAAGGGTAAAACCTGAAAAAAAAAAAAAACCTCAGTGATGCAAATGATTCCCATATCCAGTGAACAGCCAGAGTCACGCTGACCTTCTTTATATGGAAAAAGGCAATGACAGCCAGAAAAAAAAATAGGCCATATTTCATGTCACCTCAGTTGTCATGGGAATACTCAGCCTCGTCTGGCTGTGTACTACGCGTTGCTATTAGTAAACATGTTTGCTAATGTTGAATTGCTTTGATGTAAAAAAGGGGAAATCCTCACTGTCAACCAATCATAACCTTTTGACTGCTGGCACAATGTAACTTTTTTTTTGTTAATAAAAAACTACTGGTTACAGCCTTGTTTATGTCTCAGCTGGACGATGGTGACACCATTTACAGATTTGATTGTCCCACTGTCCTAGCAAAACTTGATTCATTACACCATGCTGCCTTGAGATACATTTCAAACTCTGTCTACCGGACTCACCACTGTGTGCTGTATGAGCTGGTAGGCAGGCCTTCTCTTGCTGTATGCAGGCTGCAGCACTGGCACATTTTAATGTATAGGGCCATTTTGGGAAGGTTAACCAGTTAAATAAGCTCAAAGTTTGACTTGGTTCAAAACGCCTACAATCTTAGGTCCAATAATCGAATTTGTCTAAAGGTGCCACCTGTGCGGACTGAGGCTGGGAAAAAGAGTCTCTTTTATTTCGGCCCTTGGTCTTGGAACAGCTTGCAGGCTGCACTCAACCTAAGGTCCCTGATCCCTTTTAGAAGTTTCAAAGAAAAGCTAACCCAAATCTGCTCCTCAAATTGTTCTTGCTTTATTGCAAAATGACCTGTTTTATCTTGATGTATTTTGGGGTTTTTTTCTTGATGCCCCTCTTATACCTGCAACCCTGTTTTGCCCTAAAATATTGCTTTGTATTTCGTCGTATGTAATCAGCTTGTTCTTGATGGGCAATTTTCTGCTTCCTTCTTGGCCAGGTCACCATTGAAAAAGAGATTTTTTAATCTCAACTGGTTTTTTACCTGGTTAAATGACAGTTAATAATCATAATAATAATAATAGTAATAATACAAATTTGCCTTCTCCAATCCCACCCAAATCTGCAATGCCCAAATGGCAAACTATGTATGCACAAGCTTGCTCATATGCGACCCCATGTTGCCATCTCGGGGGAGAGAGAGAGTTCCCAGCTCTCCTCTGAAACGCGTGCATGTCAGTCTCCACTTCTTTACACTCATATATCGAAATTATACGAGCTCAGAACGGGGGCAGAGGAAACCCGAACATGGCCCAGCTTAGAATTTTACTGACGTGCGTCCGGCTGGCCAACAGGAGGTGCTTGGGCAAAGAACAACATTAGAATTCAAACCGGCAGAATCCTGCCCATGTTTCTCTGTGGCACAAAGCAAATTGTGTGCTGTCATGAAAAGGTTACCAGGCACTCGCGGTGGTCCCTACTGTTCAGCAAAGCAGCACTATAACTGAGTGAGTTAACCCGGTGGCCATAATGTTACTTTTTTGTTAGTTAGACAGGACAAGCTGTCACTTGTGGCCAACTTTAAAAAAAAAAGTTGTCAGAAATGATAAAATTCAAAGATGCACCCCAAAAAATTATGTTGCAAATACCATATGATGTAAAGAAGCTTTCCTTAAAATTTTTTGATGGGCACTATAACTGTCTGTACATTTCCCAGCTTCAGATTCTTTCAAAAAAAATTTCTCCAGCTCATATATACCATGGTTGGTCAGTGCAGCTGAATATGATATGTTGTTACAAATTGGACCAAGTCATCGTTTTGAGATGATAATTCGTATTAGAAGCCCTCACAAAAAATGCAAATTTCTCCATATCTTTACAGGAAATCCAATATGGCTGCCATTTTATTTGGACTGAAAATTGCTAGTATGTACCATTTGTTGCAGTGAGGAATCTTGCATATCAAAAGAAAGAACTTATAGTTTGCAATTCATTGATGTTACTGCCAATGTAACGGGAGCACCTCAGAATGATATAATTATTTAAAAAACTGAATTCTATACCACAAATACCATGAATATTAGCTACAAATAGCTTATTTTATTGCATAAACTTTTTTAATAATCAAATTTGTGTACTGAAAGAACTCTGATAAAATATTTAACATTTATTAATAATATTTTAAAATTTTGTATTTCTGCCATCTGAAGACAGTGCTTATTGTTATTTATTTTTGTGGAAGTAGCACTGGAAATACAGTGACAGGAATACAAACTTGTGAATGCAGAGGAATAAAAACATAGCCACATTCTGCTTTCAGGAAATATCTTAAACTAGAGTTAACGCTTGGTCTACCAGAATTCTGCAACTACTAGAATGATCACAGCAGTCATTTTGACTTCTTAGACATTATTTGCACATAATTTGGATAATCAATAAAAAGATCTAAGAACAAATTGATGGAAAAGGTATAAAACACATCAGGATACAAAATTAAAATTATAATGAATGAGATTTTTTTTCATTTAATTGACACCAACATAACCTCTGTGAAATCACACATGCAAACTCGAACTGAATCCATTTTCTTTGTGAAATAAAAACAAATTTATCCTGCCCTCAGTATAAGTTGGTGTTATCATAAGACCTGAACAATGAAGAGTCAAGTTTTTGTTGAACACTGTTGCCGTGCCAATGCACCAAATTGTTATGTTTCACCAAAAAGCAGAAACTTGATTACCCGTCAGCAGAACTTCACTGAATTTGTATGATGAGTGACTGTCGTCAGACATGAACATAATCACAGGCCACTGTGAAAATTATTAACATCCCAAATGCTGTGATGGCTGCCAGCCAGCTGAAGACACTCTGCTGTTACGATGCACTTGTCTTGCTTATGGCACAAAATCATTCACAGTCAACACAGGTAACCTGTTCCTTCCATGTGCAGCTCCCACACACTACCTTATGACATTTGACACAAGTATCCTTTGCTTTGTTTTTCTTACACTTGGCACTGCCTTCTCCTCTCCATCTTCTGCTGCTCCAGCCGGGGCTCTCGCACCATCATGTGTCTGGCTTCTGCTGCCATGTTTCCGGAGCGAAGTTCATTTGCCAGTCACATTATGAAGTTCCTCCGTGACATCATCTCATTGGTGCATTTCTTGAACAGGATGGCAGCATTTATGGCAGCCAGCCCTAGAATATTATAAAACACCTCCAATGGCCTCTTTGTGTAGGTGCTTCCAGAGAGTATTTACTCGCCATTTGGTCAAGCACATCTACTACAACCTTGGTTCTGTTGTAGTATGTAACAGTCTCCGTTTTAGCCTTGCAGCCACTTGTGATGACGACAGCTGTGTGGACAGAGCTTAGAATGCAGACATTTTTCCTTGGTTTGCATTGACAGTCGCTCAGCGGCTTCACTGAGCATAAAAAAAAAAAACAAACAATAGAGCAGGAGAAAGAGGGGGAACATTTCGAAAATAGTGAAATATGACACCCCTTGTAAAAAGCATGCAGTCAATTTGACTGCTATGGTCGTTCGAGGTAGTAATACTCAGATCTCTTTTATGTTTTGAAATTTTTTATGTTAAAACAATGTTAGAATAAAATATACACACATTTAGGAAAGGTCAGGTCCTATTGGTACGTAGGTTTTAGTTAACCAAAGTTATGTTGTAAATTTTGAAAGCAGTCAAAATGACTGCCTTGGTAGTTCGAGTGTTAATGGTATACTAATTTGACCGTCCCTCCTTGAAAATTCTTTGGAAAAGATAATATCTTACAAACAACATGTTTTGTAAGAAGGTCAACCTGAGCCTCATCCAATCCCTCCCAGATATACATTAACTTCAATGGTTACTCAGGCCTATCTGCTTAAACCACAGCTATAGTTCACGTGCGTGTAAAACTCGCACATTCACTGGCACATGGAGCAAAATATGCTCTAAAATCTGTATTAAAAAATCATGTGTCTATCATTATACTAATAGTACATTATTAATTCCTCTTGTTTGGCTGGGAAATGGTGGGCTTTCCTGATGCTGATACACTGGTAACTGATAGCAAAATTGTTGCATGGCCTTGTGTAAACAGAGCATTGAGATGGACTTAGTTTGGTATTTATATGCAAAGAGAGAGAAGAAAATCCGCACACTGTTGCTGCTCACCGATTCATTAAACACAACGTTTCGACCTCACACGGTCTTCGTCAGGTGTATGTGTCTGTGTCTGAGTGACAGTTCTTTTATAGAACAGGAAGGGGCGGGCTTAGTATCAGGTGAAAAACATCAATGTTCCACAACCCCAACAAGTCAGAAAACAAACACTTAATAATATACAATGACATAAATGTCCCAAAAAAAAGTATTGAAAGACAAGAATAAAGACAAGTATAAAACCCTCGTAGTGAAAAAATATATATACATATCACCAGTACCAGTGTAGTTTCACCGGATAAAAACAAAAATATACAAAAGTAATGGAAAATATTACTACCCAAATTCAGAGTCATCTTACAAAAAGGGTTTGATGTCGAACTCCTCATTCAGCCCGTATGGGGACATAGTATTGAGATAGTAGATGTAATATGTCTCTCGTTGTAAGAGTAGGCGCTCATGGTTGCCACCTCTTAGAGGCCTCTCAACCTTTTCAATCCCCATGTATCTCATGGTGCACACACTATGCCCTGCAGCAATGAAGTGCGCCGCGACGGGATTCCGAATGTCACCGCATCTTATATTGCTGCGGTGTTCAGATATGCGGGTGCGTAAGGCTCTATTGGTCTTACCAACGTAGGCCAGTCCACATGGGCATTTAATCAAATACACAACATGTTGTGTATTACATGTAATGACACCACGAATATCCAAAGTTTTACCGCTGTGTGGATGTGTGTATGTTTTGCTCCTCTGTGTGTAGCCACATTGAGCGCATTTGCCGCATTTATAGTTGCCGTCGGGTATGCTAAAAGACTTCTGTTTTCTAACAGGGGTGTGTGATCTAACTAGCATGTCCCTTAAATTTGGGACTCGTCTAAAAACCATGGACGGAGGATCTGTAAATACATTTTTAAGTTTAGGGTCAGTTTCGACTACATGCCAATGTTTGCGTATGATGTTCCCGAATTCTGAACCAAGTGGAGAGTATCTGGTAATGCACAATGTGGAGTTGCGTGTACGTTTTTGACCTGTGGGCTTGGGGGCTAAACATTGTTCTTGCGTAATATTGGCAAAACGCGCGCTTGCTGCGTCTATCCACTCCTTTTTATAACCCCTCTCGTGGAGTCGTTGTGCAAGATCAGAGGCTTGTGTGGCATATGTCTCATCGGTGCTGCAAATTCTTCTTGCACGATGGAATTGGCTTATATATTTATATGCATCTGAGCATGATATAGGTTTGCACTGTTGTTGGACGCGTTTACTAATTTTACACAGCGCAAACATAATTGCTCATTTCTCAGAAACTGTTCGAGTTGCCATCACCAAATTTACAGAAAAGTTTCTTTACACCAGGTACCTATGAAATGAAGAGGTTGAAAAAAGCATCAAAATGACACCAGAATCAGCTCTCTATGTGCTCTACCTTCAGAAGTATGGTCGTATAAATTCGCAAGGTATCACTTTTTGGCACAAAGTTCATTAGCGTGTATCTAATTAAGAGGCTTAGTGCAAACATTGTTCCAGTTCTGACCATTACTCATGGGTCTCAATGATTCCACTAAATTTGAAAAAAACTGAGGTCAAGGGAAATTTTCTGTCAATTTTATATGTAATGACCCACCTCTGAATGTCTCAAAAGAAACAAAATGAAGGTTATCGAATGGCCAAGTCCAAGTCCTGACTTGAATCCAGGTGAGATGCTGGGGTAAGATACAGGCAGTTTATCCTTAAAAACCCTCAATTGTAGCTGAACTGAAACAATACTGCAATGAGGAGAGGGCAAAAATTCCTCCACGCTGACATAAAAGATGCCTTGCGAGTTGTCACAAATATTTGATTGCAGTTGTACTTTGTAGCTGCCAAGGGTGGCACAACCAGTTACACAGGTAACTTTTATCACTCCCCACCACTGATCTAGAACCCTGATTTTTCAAAAAAAGCTACACATGCATACTGTTTTATCCACCAAGATAGAAAAAAGTAAGCCACTGAGCTTGGATTTTTTTCTAACTTGCACAAAATGGGAAAAATACACAAAATCTTTTCAAATAACATGAAAATACATGAATCTTACAGTTCTTATTTCACGATTCTTCTGCAAGTCACCCTTCTGTAACAATCTAATCATCAGCATAATTATGTAAAATACTTAAAGTGTGCATTGTTTAGGTCTGTAGCTAACGTGAATTCAATAAATTTTCCTGGCACAGCCGACTGTCCGGAGAGTATTAGCAGTAGATTTGTGGAAATTTCCTGATTCTGCTGTCTGCCGACTTATGTTTGTTGTGTTTTGAGAAAAATCAAATTAAACATTGCACATCCCTAGCCTTAATTGTCATTTGGCCAATAAACGAAATGTCCAAATTGCCGTTTGTGGCATTTTGCCTCGAAACCCTTCATATGCTATAATTCAAAATTTGCACAGAAATGCTATGTTTTCTTCTATAGCAGGTTTTTGGTTAACACACAATCTAGCTGAAAAGAAGCAACAATCTTCCCACTTTGAATATTTATGCATGGAATGTTGATGTTTCAAGTCCCTGACCAATAAGAGGCTTGGGGTCAAGAGTTAAGGTGGCAAGAGTTATGACAAAACCAAGAATTCTGCTCTGAACCAATAAATCTTGACGGAAAATCTGCTGTCATCCATTGGTGATCTGAAGCTTGAGCATAATTGGAATTTGCAATGACAAAGTTTCAGAAGCACGAGGGAAAGATCTCCTCTGAAGGGCTCAGAACAAAGAAAACTAAGATTTGAGTGGAGAGACGAAGTCGTGACTTGAACCCTAATGAAATGCTGAGGCTAGAGCCAATTTTTTCTGGTGAAGGTGACTCGACCAGTAATGAAGTTTGTGGGGGCAATTAATTTTTCACATGGGTAGGTTTTAGACAATGTTTCTCCTTCAGACATGAAAGGATCATTAAAAAAAAACAAAAAACTTGCATTTCCTTAAGTTCTGTTTCTTCTGTTATATTTCAATCATGATCTGAAACCACTTACTGCGCTGACTGTGCAAAAATATTGGAAATCAGGAGGGGGAAAAAACTTTTTCACGACGCTGTGACTGTTGTAAAAAATTGATGATTCCTGAGACCAGAAGTCTCATAAGTTTAAGGGTGGTACGATTCATTTAATTTTTCATTTTTTTTCAAAAACTTGTGATTGGCAAATAACAGTAACAGTGGCCAAAATATTTTTTAACACCTAGAAAAACAGAATTTATTTTTCAGTTTTCTTAGCTATAGTCCAACACCTGATACGCATGATAGAACACGCAATATGCATCAGCGCAAAAGTATAAATACAAATGCATGCTGACACGTTCTCGGACTCTCCATGCAATGTCATCTTTGTTGTGGGCTGCAGTTTAGAAAGATGTGGGCTGATGTTGGTGAATATTTTGGTTTTTCACGATAATGGTGGCAATTGAATTTCACGCTCAAGTTCTATGCTCTTTGCAAAATTATCTGTATGGCAATGTCGTCTACCGTCCGTTACATAATTAATGACACAGTAAAGACATTGAGTATGACCTAAATTCCTGCAAGTGGCTTCAGATACCTATCTTCATTGAAGTGTTAAGGGGGCATTGCATTTATAAACTTTGCCCCAGGATTTATCACTTTTGATGCTTCATGCAGCTGGATATTGAAGACATCTAATATATTTATCTGGACAGGAGGCATTTTCATGTGCAACCCCATGTTTTGGGGAGGCTTTTCCTCAAGTGCACTTTGCCATACTGCGGCACAACTGAAAAATTTTTGGATTACATTGTAAGAGTTTCGCAAGTCAATAATTTCACTAAACTCATGGGTATCTGACTTCTTCTCAAACCTCTCTTATTTTGTTATTCGAATACGGAATGTCTCTAGGTTCAGCACAGATGTTCTCATATCAGTGGATGACACAAGCAACATCTGTCCTAGAAAGTTTAATCATGTGGTCTGCATGTATAAAAATAATACAGTACTTTTATTTGATTACTGCTGTGTGTTGTAATTTTCAAGCTGAAATTCTTAGTACATCTATGTGATTTAAACTTTGATTTTCACTTTATGTATGATTTTCTGACGTGCGCATTTATGTAAATGCTATTGCTGATTAATTATGCCCATAGGCAGCAAGTTACCCATATGGTAATTTTGAAAAGACAAACACTGAGATATGGGAAAATAAATGTGCAGCAATTCTCAATATACTTTATTTTAGTGATATTTCTTTACAGCCCAGTCATTAGTAGACGGTCTAAAAATACGGCCAACCTTGCATACTTGTATTAGAACCCACATTTCCACAGATTATATACTATAATATTTTACTTTTACTCCTTATTTTTACCTGTCGTAAATGCTCAGTATCATTTACATCATATCTGTGTCCCATTCTGACAGAAATAGTTATAAATTGGCATTGGTGGCAAAAGATCTGGCTCATATTTCACATTTGAGTTGTTCCAAATTCAATTAAAATATAATCCAATATCTGGACTCCTGCTTGAGAAGTCACTTAAAGAGATCATTCATATCAAGTAACATTCATAGCTCGATTCCCACTCACAAAGCACCCTCTTGGACCAAATCCTCCCTAATGTATGTGAATAGCCTTAAGGCTATAGCTGTACTCATTACCCCATTCTGAATGGCAGAATGGCACATCCTAACTCTAGAGTCCCTCAGAATGACCAAACTTCTTTATATCGTAACTCATGAGAAAATATTTTGAAGCAAAAATAAGAAAGATGTTGAGTAAAGAAACAAAGGGCCAATCATGAGCAATCTCAGAGCAAGCCAGCAGGCCAGCTAAGCAGTTAAGCTTGTGAGATGACCTTAGCTTAATATAGCCAGAGCAAATACAACAGATAGTGATAGTAAGAAACAGTGCTCTAACCAAGTTTTCAACTGCCATTTCCAGCCATTGGGTGGTCACTTTTATTAACTACAAGTTAAATAAGAATGCACAAGTGATTCTTCATGTTCCTGTTACTATCAATACTCACCTCTTTTACAGTTGAGCTCATTAGTCAGGATGAAATTCCATTGTCACCAATTACTCGCAGGTTTGTGGACTACTTCAAATCTGTGTTCCAGAGGGTGTTTGGACCCAGAATCTGGTATCTTTTTAAGGTGCACTATGCAAGTTTGTTTACTTTCTGCGCAATTATATTTTTATCTCAATTCGCCGACATTTCTCCACGATCCACTAGCTGCCTGCCCCTAAATTCACTGGGGGAAAAAACCCCAGGCTCCGGAGACCGCACAGGCTTCACAAACTGCAAATAAACACTAGGGGCACAGGCTGTGCCCCATAACATAACAAATCGTACTGGCCAATCACCAAGAAGAGTTGATCGTTATGGAAGCATGGGAAGGAGGGAAATGTGGGAGGGAGGGGCGGGCTACCTCTTTTTTTTTTTTTGTTTGAATGCTACCAGAAAGTAACTGAACTTGCATAGTGCACCTTTAAGGCACCATTCCATTGTACAGATGGGAATCAGGTTAACCTCACAAACAAACAGCCTTGACTGCTTCATCAAACAAATGTCCAACCATTGGCTGTCAAATGATGTGCGGACTAACTGTCTTGAGGGAAGGAATACATATGTGAAAGATTTAAGTAAAAATGTCCCATTATTTACCATCTCCTGTTATGACCAGACATTTTTTCTAGCGAGGAAACCATTTTCATAATTTTCCAAGCCTCAAAGGATAATTATAGTTTCATTACTGTTTTTGCTTCATGGAATTCCATTCGTCTTGTTGCTATTGTGGCCTCTTTAGACTGCATACCTGTGTGCATGTAACCCAACAATCTGCTGACCTCATTATCCTCCAACAACATGGGCAGCATTTTATTTGTGGTGCAATCTTAGTTTAGAAAATAGCCAGAAAAGTAATCATCTCATAACTTGTTAGCCTCTGTTGTAGACATCTTATGTAGTTCACTTCTCTCCCACAACATAGTCTGTGCTCTCGAGCTAGGTTTTGTGTTCCGTGATGTAATGGCCTGAATGCTTGTTATGTGATATTTCTTTGGGTCTCCCCTGTCACATGTTAATAAACAAAACTGGCGGGTACAGAAACTCTTGGCCGATGACAGATATACTTTTATTGAACCCCGTGGGGTAATTTGTCCTCTGCATTTGACCCATCCTATGGGACCCACTGGCAGGTCCGGGGACCAACTCCAGTTCTAAAGCCAGTTCCTTGGTCAAGGGTGCTGGTTGGAGTGTTCCTATGATGCATGTTTTTGTGGGTGGGGGAAACCGGAGTACCTGGAGGAAACCCACGCAAACACGGGGAGAACATGCTGCACACAGAAAGGCCCCAGGCTGGATTCGATCCCACGGCCCTCTTGCTGTGAGGCAGCAGTGCTAACCACTGTGCCACAGATTGCAGAAAGAGAGAATGCGTGTCTATGGAAAAGGACAACTTGATGTTCCTTCAATTATAAGTAGTGTTCTTTCCTGAATATTCCTCAAGCGTCTGTTCGTATGCCATGCGGGATACTACCGTTTATTAGAGAAATTCTCAAGAATAAAAAGGCAACTGGATGAGAAAAAGGAAATCAAATGACTTTACCATGATAGCAAACAGTTCCGCGTCAAACGTCTTCACTACTGAAGCATCGTCCGCAGCGCGCAACTCTGCAGTTAAAGAACTTGTGTTGAGGACAACTTCAACACTGAAGAAACCTGGAGAAATTCCACCTTTAGAACAATCAAGTTAGTGTTGGTTAGCCTCCATTGCAGACGTCTTGTGGTTCTCCTATCTCCAACAACAGTATGTGCATATTTAATTTTGCTCCAGAAATTTAAGAGCTTCTCTCTGATTGGTTAAAAATTAACCCTGGCTCAAGTGTGCCAATGTTGTTGTGGAAGGGAAGTGAACCAGGCATTCCTATTTCCCCCAGCTACCTGCCTTATCAAATTATTCAATTATGCCTCTGCTCTCTGTTTTATGGTGACACCTGTTCTTATTAGTTAATTATCATTCCGTCTATACCTTATTTTCCCTTTCACAGGCCGGTCACCTTACATGGTAATACCGTTTGGTTTAGAGCACTCCCATTTGGTTCCTTCGGTTTTATCCTTGATAAGTTTTTCTGTTTGTTTCTTAAGCACCGTTTCTTTAATAAATAATTTCTCGTCCTGGCACTTGGGTCCTCCATTCTTATTCAGTCTCCTGGTGCCCTTAACACATCCCTGGGCACTGCAGGAGTGTTACAAGAAGTTTGACTTTTCAGTTTGGGGATTGAGAGAATGTAAGCATTAACCTATAGCTTTATGAACATTTTAGTCCACCAACTTTTAAATAGTAAATTGAAGCTTGCAAAAATAGATAGTACTTTTTTTTTGGAGTTTAGTCTTTGATGCTGACACCCTGCTTGAAGAGTGTCAGGATCAGAAATGACATGCTCCCTCCCCTGCGTGATATTTAGAGTCCATAAATACTGGGGAGGACGCAGAATACCAACAGGCAACAGGCACAGACTAATGCAGCAGCAGCAGCAGCAGGTAATGTTAATGCAGCACCGGTGAGAGGTGCAGCCCAATAGCAGGCAGAAGCATTTTTGCTGCAGAAGTCGAGCAGGAGGGGGCAGAGCAGAGGCTGATGCCCATGGGTGTTTATGAGAATGACAGCATGTCTCGAGTTGTGTGCCTGAATTGGCTGTGCCCTATAAATGTAAAGAAATGTCCGAAATGCCATTGTGGAATAAGCAATGCACTGCAGGTCTGCATGATGGTGTTTGTCATGTTGCCAGTATTCACTGGTAACAGCCAACTGGAGCTGTTACTTTCCTTTCCTGAGTGCATACTGCAAGATAACCAAATAGACAAGCCCATTTCTCATAATGATTTTTGAAATGCAGGTGTCAATAGTCTTAAACAAGTCGTAATGATATCATAATATTGTTAACAAAATTGCCTCTGGATCTTTGAAAAACAATGCTAATGATAATAATCAGTTAATAATGATAATAATTAATGTAAAATGAAACCAGCTTATTCCTGGGCTTGATCAAGGAGGGAAGGGGGGGGTGAGACAGCAAGAACATGCCCCCGGCTGTCATATATTTATACCTACTCTCTCACACACTTAAATCTATGGGCAATGCGGTCTCTTATCAGCCATTCATATTCGTCTTTAGACTGCGGGTGGAAACTAGAGTACCTGGAGGAAGAAATCAGTGCAAACATTTGGAGAAATAGCAAATGCCAGAAATAATAATAATAATGATAATAATAATAAAAAATAATAATGATAATAGCAAAGAGAGAAATGAGAGAAAAAAGGGAAAAAATGCAACGTACCGTAATATTACAAGGACAAGAGGGGCAGCAATCAGAATTAGTTACATCGGGTTCATGACTTTTGTCTACTTACATAGTGAAATAATACATTTTAATGTGATTGGAAGAGCTTGTGACCATGATGTGATGAAAAATGACAGATGCGAAAAAAATCTTTGCATGCATGTATAGTTTTGCTGTTGACAAGAGCAGCTGCAGTCATATTCCAGACAGTGACCATTTATGAGGTGGATGTAAATTACTTCAGTTATAATAATGCATTTAAATGATGACTTCTTTGCAAAAAGTAAGAATTGCAGTTGTAGTGTACCAGTGCTGCTACATATTTCATAATGAAAAAATTCTTCCCTCATTGTGTTTTGATTTTTTTTCAGTTAAAAGACCAGACTAAAGTAAGAATAATAATAATAATAATGAAATTATTATTGAATCGGGGTTTTTTTTTTTCTTCTTCTTCTAATGAGATGACACAAATCTATAAGTAGATGACAGGTTAGGGAAGGAGTGGCTCCCCTTTTAGCCACCTCTGGCAGAACCCAAAGAGAGAGAGGGAAAAAATGGAATGTGGCAGAAAGTTCTAAAAAGAAAAGGAAAAAAGGAAGTGGGGCTGACAGGGAGGAAGAAGAATATGTTGTGGGAATGAAGGCTGCAGCAATAGGGTGTCGTGCAAATGGTCTTTTTAGAGCTATGCATGAAGTGGGAAGATTTATTAAAAACAAAATCGGAGACGTAAAGGCAGTGAGAGCAACGCGGGGTGGAACAGTAGCAGTGGAATGTAGGAATAAGAGACAATATAATAAGCTACTGAAAGTTACAATGTTTGATTTGACGAGTGTGGTTTGTTTCCCAGTGAAAAGAAACACAAATTAAGGGGGTTATAAGCGGTATGCCGCTATCTGTTGAGGCCAGTGCTTTTTTAATGTGGGGGGTGTTTGTGAGGCAAGGAGACTGAAAACATGAAGGCTAGGCAAGGAGCAGGAAAGTCTGTCAGTTCTATTAGAATTTAAATCTGTGTTACCTGAGGGAGTGTTTTTAGATTTTGTAAGCTATAGAGTGCGGGAATATGTAAGGGCACCACTTAGATGCTTCTGGTGTCAGAAGTATGGGCATGTGGCAGCAGTATGCAGGAGGAGGATACCCAGATGTAGAAAATGTGGAAAAGGATGTATGGAGGATTAGTGTACTATCAAGGAACAGATAGTGTGATGAGTCGCTCAGGAACCAGTCACGAGAACCAAGCAATGCAGTAGATCTGATATTATTGATCAAGGGGGAAAACCCCCACAGGGCAGAAGGCAAAGGTAAATGTCCACTATCCAAAAATCACAATCCGGTTGGGCAAAAACAGAGTCAAAAACCAGGGCAGCAATCACAGTACTCGTGGTTGGGCAAAAATAGGTTTGGTACACAGGCACAGGTATGTCAGAGAAGCAAAAGCCAAAATCCAGTGGGCGCAGTCAAAACTGTAACCAGGGCAGCAATCACAGAATTCGTGGTCGGGCAGAAATAGGTCAAAAACACAGATGCAAAAATAATCCAAAAACACAAAGCCAAAAATCATTAACAGGGACGGTCCAGTCAGAAGAGAATCACTGAGAGTATAAGGCGAGACAAAGCGTGGCACAAGTAAACTGAGAGAATCGTTCTGACAAGGAAGTGCTGTGAAAAGACTCCTAATATACATTCTCGGGAAGTCACATGCTAAACAGAACCCAGGTGCAGGAAATGATACTAATTACAAAGGAAGGAACAAGAGGGAGAACCTAATCACATAAAATAGGCAAAAGCCAAAACGCAGACAGGGATCATGAGACAATCCTGTAGACAGACATACCGGTCAAGGAGCTCTAATGTGCATAGATAATAAGGGAAAGGACAGCGTGAGCAGGTGTGGAGGATCCACTGAAACACAGCAGAGAAGATTAGGTTAAAACAAGGGGTGGAGACCAGAACAGGGCGAGTGCTGAGAGCTTGTTAATCAATTAGTAAGTGCAGCTATACAATCCCCAGTGCTTGTTAGTAAGTTAGTATTTAATACAATCTTAGTTGGATTAGCAACTCTACCAAAAACAATAAACTGTTAGTTTTGGTTAGTAACATAGAAAATTAAGGCGAAAGAAGTAAACGAGACTGGAAGGAATGGTTGAAATCCAGAAACCATTAAATCTCCCAAAAGAGTGGCACGCAATACCGGGGCTGTGAGCAGAAACAAGACAAGAGACCAGACAGGGGAAGACAAAGTGCAATGCATGGTTGGAACAAAAACATGGACCGGAATTAAACTATGATAAAAAGTAAAACATGGAAAAAAAACAAAACTATAACAATACATGAACTCTAAGTAACCAAATCACAATACATAATCCAAGGCGCAGTCAGACGTAGCAAAGATCCAAATACAAATATGGCAAACAGATCATGGACATGGCAAGGCCGATCAGAGACATGGCAGACAGGCAGAATCATAACAGATAGTGTGTTTTCACTGTAGGGGAAACCATGAAGTTGCAGCGGAGTGCAGAGTGTAAAAGAAGGAAAAAAGGAACAGGAGGTGGAAAGAATAAGAGCACAGGGGAGAATGTCGTACAATGAGGCAATTAAGAGGGTGCAGGTGGAAAAAGAAAATGTGGGGAAAGATCAGGCTTGGGTTCAGGAAATTGGAAAACAAGATGAGAATTTAATTTGAATGGAAAAAAGACACTTTTTGGCTTTTATCACAATGGTGGTGATTGTTCTAGAGACCTTGAAAGGAAAATGGAGAGAATCAAAATGGTAGTTGATACAGCACGGGAATTTTCAGGCACAGTGGATGTTAAAGGGGGAGAAATTCAAAGGATTTCGGAGGGAGGATTCGGCGAGGGTCAGATGACAGAAAAATAAAGTTTAGGAAAGGGGATTTCAAAGTGGGGGTAGGATTGGTTTTTTATTTTTTTGGTACAACTAAGTTAATTTTCTTTCTGCAGAGGGCAGTAATACACCTAATAGGGTCCACACTGCCGGAAATCTCAAACGAAGAAGAAGGAGGGGCTGCTCTGTGTTACGGGAAGTGCGTCGTGCGGGCTGTGAGTAAGCGGAGCAAATGAGTTGCGTGGCGCTAGCATTCAAAAAAACAGCAGACATGACAGAAAGCTGGGAGTTTAAAAATAATACAAATTCTATTAACAGGAGAAGAAAATAAAAAATCTTCTGATGATCCATTGGAATAAGCCAATTTATCTGTAATTAAGCTAATTTAGCACTCTGCGTCAAGTAGCGACGAAAGTGGCGAACTTATTAGTGATATCGATTTAACTGGCTACTGTGTAGTGGGTTTGGGATTTCGGTAACTTAACAACTTTAGGAGTTGGGTTTGGTAAGGAGTATATTTCCCCAAGGTTTCTGTGTTGCGTTGTTTAGTAAATGTGGCAGTTAAATTTAACCATAATTGTGTTGATAATTAGTACTGCAGGGTTGATGAGTAAATGGCTGTTCGATAGCTTGGGATAATTAACGCGTGAAGTTGGCTGCAGGTGAAGAGAGTCGCAGTAGTTTGCCTCGTTGGGGAGGTAGTTGAGCCCTCAGGTTAATGCTTGTGAGGGAATGTATTTTTCTGTGGGGTAAATTGGCGTTGTGTTCCATCAGCGCGTTGCCAATTTTGTTGGCATTTGGGAGTGTTTGCTATTTGGCCAGCCCTGAAATTTAATGATTGGTTTGGAAGGATTGGGCAGACTAGGCATAGGTTTGTACATTTCTCTTGTTTGTGCTGGTGTTTTTTTAGTACTCGTGTTTTAAAAAGAGTGTAAGAGTTGATGCATCTCCTCTTTGGTTGTTGTTAATGCTCTACTTGACGCATTATTGCCCCTCACATAATACTTGGGCATTTTTTTTGTGCAGCATGCACATCTTTTGGAGTCCTTACGTATATGTACTCTTTGGATTCTCTTGTTGATTGGCAATATAAGACTTGTGGTCATCTATTGGAGGCACTGCAGTTTTGCCAGAGCATTAGGTTTTTTTGTAGTTTTTGCGACTCGGTTTATTTATACAATACTATTATATATTTTTGTACATTAGTGGGCTTTGGATTCCTCTCTGCGTGTGGTTGTTCCTACTTATCTTATAATGTCCTGCGAAGGACTGAATGGTATGGAAGAGTCTGTTGTAGAGATGGCATTGCCCTCCCGCCGCAAATTCCAGCAGCTCACTTGATCAGTTGTTACAGTTGGCGACTGAGCAAGAGGTGGAGGCACTGGAGGGTATACTGAAACCTGCTCTAGCTAAACTTATTGTTGCCTTTCTGGAGTTGGAAGAGTTGTGGGCAGATGAGGAGAGGGAAAATGTGCTTCAGGCAGAGAGAGATGAGCACGAGTCCCGGGAGCAGTTGGCTCAGTTTGAGGTGGAGCGAACTTGAGCTGCCAAGAGGGTTTCTCCTTTGGAGCCTCGTTTTGACATATAGTCTGCTATATCTCTCATGCCTAAGTTTTCTGAGGAAGATGTTGTTACCTTTTTTGACGATTTTGAGGTGGTTGCCCGTGAATGTGACTGGCCTGAAGCCAAGTTCTCATTATTGGTGCAGCGTGTTTCAAAGGGCAAGGCCCAGGTTGCTTTTGCTGCTCTGGATCTGCGCATGGGCTTGGAAGATGATTCATTAAAAACAGCAGTTTTGATTGCATATGGCGGTGTCCCTGAGGCCTACCGGCAGCGGTTCCATACCTGAAATGGCGGGACGGGGAGTCTTATTTGGACTTCTCTCTAACTTTACTCTCTCACTAACAATTTCGCACAATTAAAAGATCTCATGCTGTTGGAGCAATTTAAGAACAGTGTGCCTCGAGCGGTTGAAATCTATCTTAGTGAGCAGAAGGTCACCACTCTTTTGGAGGCAGCTCAAGCGGCAGATGCTTATCAGGTCATCCATGGTGGTTCAGTGAGTTTAGCTCGCCGACTATGGTCAGGGTAGACAGAGCTCTGGTAAGGGCCTGCCTCCTGGCAGTAAGGCATCTGGTCCTTTACAGCCTGGAGGGGAGAAGCCTACATCTGCTGTGGTTTGTCAACATTGTGGGGAACCTGATCACATTAAGCCCTGTTGTCCTCAGCTTAAAAGGGACCGTGACATTATATGCCATGGTTGCCAAACGGCCTGGTCATGTGAAATCCCAGTGTCCCCAGTGCTCCCAGCTGGAGAGCTGAGCTAAAGTGGTTGCGTTGGTGGCCTCTTTGACGAAGGGTGAGGCAGGAACGGGTTGGAATGGTTCCAGGGAGAGGCCCCCGCTGAGTTATCAGCCTTTTACTTCTGTGGGGACTGTATTTGCGGACCAGGGCGGAGAGGAAGTGTCCCTTACCATTTTGTGGGATACTGGTGCTGCACAGTTCCTCTTGTTTGAAGTGGTTGAGCTCCCCAGTGAGGGTTCTTCCCAGTCGGCACTCATTAAAGGTTTCGGGGGGCAGTACGATTGCGTTCCATTGCACACAGTTTATTTAAAATCTAATGTAGTTATGGGTCCAGTGACTGTTGGGGTGGTGCCTACACTACCTGCGCCAGGCATGAGCCTATTGTTGGGCAATGACTTAGTCTGAGGTGTGCGTGACTTCGGTGGTAGTCTCAGAAACACTGGAGTTAGAACAGGAACATCCAGAAGGGTGTACAGCATGTGTGGTTACACGTGCTCAGGCGCATAAAGCTAAAGCCCAAGCTCGTGAGGCATTGATTCCTGTAGATGAGGTGCTCTCTGTCCCAACTGGTAGTGAGGAAGAGGAGCTCATTAGCTTGGCTGACGCGATTTTTGCTCAAACTGTGAGCGAGGGAGGGACCTCTGCTGTTAGAAGTTTGAGTCTCTCTCTGTCTCTGGTGGCAGATGTCACACATTTTTCTAGGGAGGTTTTGATCAAAGAGCAAAGCCACGATCCCTCGCTGGCTCCCCTGTGGAAGCAAGCTGTGACGTTGGAAGAGAGTGAGAGCATTGCTGTCGGGAAATTTGTGGGCAAAGCTATTTTAATGCGCAACTGGCGGCCTGCAGTTCGCCTGGCAGATGAAGAGTGGTGGGTCCGTGTTCAAATTGTAGCTCCTTCCAGCTTTCGCGGTGAAGTGTTGCGGTTGGCGCACTAAACCCCTTTTGCTTGCCATTTGGGGGTCAAGAAGACGCTGGCCTGCCTCCTAAAACACTTTTATTAGCCCACGGTTCACCTAGATGTGGTTAATTTTTGTCGTTCCTGCCATGCCTGCCAGATAGCGGGTAAGGCTGGTCACTCTCTCCCAGTTGCTCCATTGCAGCCTACACCAGTGGTGCGGGCCCCATTTTCACGTGTAATCATTGACTGTGTTGGTCCTATTCCTAAAACCAAGAAGGGTAATTAGTATTTATTTACCATTATGGACGTTGCCACACGTTTCCCTGAGGCAGTGCCAGTGCCCCTGTGGTCATTGAGGTGTTACTGCAATTTTTTTCAAAGTTTGGGTTCCCTATGGAGGTTCAATCCGATCGTGGAACTAATTTTACCTCTGGAACATTCCAGAGTATTATATGTGAGCTGGGCATCACTCAGGTATTGTACTCTGCTTACCACACTGAGTTCCCGGGGGACCTTGGGAGGTGTCATGAGACATTAAAGTCAATGGTGCTTACATTTTGTGAGGACTGCACTAAAGACTGGGATGTTGCAATGGCTTTTCTTTTATTTGCCATCAGTGATGCTGTGAATGAATCCACTGGGTTTAGTATGCCACGGGAAGCTCAATGTCATCAGAGTCACTCCTCTGTAGGAGCACAGATCCACAAGCTTGGTCGCTGGCATCGACCGCGATGTAGAACGGTTTGTTGAAGTCGGGAGATTTGAGCACGGGGAAGTGACACAGCAGAGACGTCAGGCGATCGAAGGCTCTTTGGCATGCTTAATCCCTTGTGAACTTTACACCTTTTTTCAATTAGTTGGTGAGACTGACAGCAATCTCAGCAAAGTTCTTGCAGAAATTGCGGTAGTACCCGATTATTCCAAGGAAGCGGCGCAAAGCTTTTTTGTTGTCAGGAACTGGAAAGTCCATTATAGCTTGGACTTTAGCATTAATGGGTGCCACCTTACCCTGGCCTATGACGTAGCCAAGATACGTGACAGTCGCACAACCAAAGTCACTCTTGTTCAGGTTAACAGTCAGGTTAGCCTGGGTCAGGCACTGGAACAACGTCTCTACATCTTTCAGATGTTCTTCCCAGGAGTCACTCCATGTGATCAGGTCGTCGATGTACGCACCAGTGTGTGGCAATCCAGTGATTGTAGACTGTATCATCCTTTGGATCCTGTTCCTGTTTCCTGTTTGTTTTCCTGTTGCTGTTCGATCCAGAGGCGCCTCTTCACGCGGCCACTTTTTTCTATCATAATCTTTTGAATATAATCCTTGAACTCTTACCCATCTACAAGGCGCTCCATATTTTTCCCTCGGATCCTATTTTTTCCACGAGCAACCGGACTTAATAAAGCCAAATAAAACGTAAGTAGTCATCAAGTTTAAATGGCTGCGTTTGGCTCTCCGGTTTCACCTATCCCTCATCCTTTCTCTGCTTCTTGGGCTGTCTCTTGCTCTGTGTGCGATATGTTTAGTTATTCCTTCTCCGCAGCTAGTGATAACTTTATTTGTGATAAATTTAAGTTAAATGACAGGCTGACGGAGAAGGTTGCTCAATTGGAAAGTCGCATCCGTACCTTATACGAAATTCGAGATAGCGAAAAGTATATAGAATCCTTCTCAGTTCCGGATGCACCAGTTAGCCTTTCCTCAGGTAGCACCCCAGCAGAGCCTCCGCAGCAAGGCGGGTGGATTACAGTTCGGGAACGTAGACGAAAGCCTAAGCCACCTGTCCACCAACAACCTATTCACGTTTCCAACAGGTTCTTCCCCCTCAGCAGCGCACCAGCTGTGAAATCTGTTGAAAAAACTCTGGTAATTGGCGATTCTATTTTAAGAAACGTGAATTTAGCGACACCAGCGACCATAGTCCACTGTATTCCTGGGGCTCAAGCGACCGACGTCGAAGCAAATTTGAAGGTGCTGGCAAAAGGTAAACGTAAGTTTTCTAAAATTGTTTTTCATGTCGGCGCTAACGATGTCCGATTGAAGCAGTCGGAGATTACCAAAAATAACATTAAATCGGTGTGTGATATGGCAAAAAAGATGTCGAGGTCAGTAACTTGCTCTGGTCCCATCCCCTCTCGGCGTGGTGATGAAATCTACAGCAGATTGACATCACTAAATCACTGGTTGTCTGTTTGGTGCCCTGCAAACGGTGTTGGCTTCATAGATAATTGGGATACTTTTTGGGGGAGGCCTGGTCTTTTGAAAAGAGATGGCATTCACCCCACGTGGGAGGGTGCCGCTCTTCTTTCTAATAATTTATCGTGTAGTCTTAGAAATTCCATTTCCTGACACACCAGAGCCAAGACCAGGCAGCAGACTTACTGTCTTCCACAGATTTCTGCTTGTTCCCAAGAGCTGCTGCCCGGGTTTTATGCTATTGAAATAGTGTCTCTACCTCGACCTAAATTAAGCTCTGCTTAAAAACCATAGGAGTGTTTGTTGGGCAAATTTTTAAAAAATTAATACCTGTCATTTTATTAATAATGTGGCTAAACAACCCAAGTTAAAAATTGGATTAATTAATATTCGATCACTAACTTCTAATGCAACTTTTGTAGATGAATTAATTACTGATCACAAAGCTGATATTCTATGTTTAACCGAAACTTGGCAGAAAACTGATGAATATGTTGCCTTAAATGAAGCCACCCCTCCTGGTTATAGTTCTATTCATGTTCCGCGTCTCACGGGTCGTGGAGGTGGGGTTGCTGCCATACACAATTCAAATCTCCTGCCTACCTTGAAATCTGGCTTCAAATTTAATTCTTTTGAAGTTATTGTTCTCAGTTTTGCACATCCAGACAAAAAAGCAGTCAGTTTTGTCCTTGCTATTATATACAGGCCACCAGGGCCATACAGTGGTTTCTTAACTGAGATTGCCGATTTCCTTTCAAATATGGTTGTAAATTCAGACAAAGTTGTAATTGTAGCGGATTTCAATATTCACATGGACAATGAAGGTGATCCTCCCAGATCAGCCTTCTTTTCTATCATTGAATCTATTGGCTTCAATCAACATGTACAGTCCATGCATTCCCACAACCATCCACTCGACCTAGTCCTAACTTATAGTGCTGAAATAACAAATGTAGCAGTCATGCCTGAAAATCCAGTTTTATCAGACCATTATTTAATTACCTTCGAACTTCTTCAAGGCTGTCATGTGTCACTGGATCCCGCATTCTACTACAGCCGAAAACTTTCTTCCTGGACTGCAAATGCTTTTATTAATGAACTCCCAGGCTCATTTGTACACTGTGGAGATTTTCTTGGTGTTAGCCATAATGCATATACAAATGCAAGTAAAAACACAATTGATCAGCTGACAGACAATGTAAATAACATACTTTGCAGAACCCTGGATACTGTTGCACCTCTAAAGAAGAGGAAAGTGTGCAATACAAAATTAGCACCATGGTACAATGACTATACTCGTTCTTTAAAACAGGTGTCACGCCAACTGGAGCGCAAATGGCGTTCAACTAAATTGCAGGTATTCTTCCATGCCTGGAAAGACAGTCTACTTGCCTATAAACGTGTCCTCTCCACTTCACGTTCCTCATATTTCTCTACATTGATAGATCCCCAGGCACCTGTTTAGCACTGTTGCCAAGCTAACCAAGAATCAAGCTGATCCCTGTGTTTCTGTACCATTTAACAGCAATGACTTTATGAATTTCTTCGATAATAAAGTAATAAAAATCAGGGACAAGATTCAGAGTTCCTTTGTCTCTCCTCATATAGGGTCTTCTTCTCTATCTACCCAGCTTATGGATTTAGAATTATCACAAGGACAAGTGTCCTACCTGAACTCTTTTACACCAATAGATGTCAGCGAATTTAATACCATTGTAAATTCGTCAAAATCTGTTACGTGTCTTCTGGACCCCATCCCAACGAAGCTTTTAAAGGAGCTACTACCAGTGATTGGAACCCCATTATTACACATTGTCAATGCTTCTTTAGCATCTGGACACATCCCACACACTCTTAAACTTGCAGTCATCAAACCCCTACTTAAGAAACCAAACTTAGATGTGAATAATGTGTCTAACTTCAGGCCTATCTCAAACCTCCCATTCCTCTCTAAAATACTAGAAAAGGCCGTTTCAAAACAACTCTGTTCATTTTTACACTCCAATTGTATATTGGAAGTTTTTCAATCTGGTTTCAGACCCTGTCACAGTACTGAAACAGCCCTGGTCAAAGTACTCAATGACCTTCTCCTCGCTTCGGACAGTGGCTACATTTCTGTACTTGTGCTTCTTGATTTAAGTGCTGCATTTGACACTATCGATCACGATATCCTGTTGAATCAACTTGAAAATCTTGTAGGCCTCCGTGGACAGGCTCTTTCCTGGTTCAGATCATACTCATCGGATCGATATCAATTTTCTCAACATATATGCTTCCACTGGGACAAGTTATTCGCACACATGGCATTAACTATCACTGCTATGCAGATGACACACAACTATATCTGTCAGTCAAGCCTGATGAAGCTGCCCAGCTGTCAAAGATGGAAGCCTGTCTTGTAGACGTAAAGAAAAGGATGAGTCACAATTTTCTCTTGTTGAACCCTAGTAAGACAGAAATAATCGTTGTGGGTCCCAAATCCCAGAGATGCAAAATCTCAGATTAACATTGATGGAATTTCAATCGCTTCAAGTGCCATTATTAAAGATCTTGGTGTTACTCTTGACCCTGATCTCGCACCAGAGGCTGACATTTGTTCGGGAATCCCACGGGTCACGGGATTCCCGCAGGATTCCCGCGGGATGGGAGTCAACTTTACTATTAATCACGTGATTGGGACAGTACGGGAATAAAAAGTTAACGGGAGCAGACGGGAGCGGGAAGCGAAATTTTTATTACCACTTGAGTTCCAGACCCCAACAGAAACTCATTTGCGAACAGCGATCTTGTACCAAACCATTGAAGGAGTATCTTGAGACATTTTATTGTCTTTACGAGCATTGCACCGACGCACGGTCTTGGAACCACTGACTGCGCAGTCCATACTCAGAATACTGCACTTACATCGAAGATGCCTGCCTTGCTCTCAGCAAAACTGTTGGGCAAATCATTCGTCTAGCCTGCCATTTAGATAAATGCACTCTGAATGTATTTTTTCAAATAAAATGAATAATAAAATGTTAATAAAATCGTATTCGCACTTTGCTGTCGGGTGTTAATATAGGTTTTCGCAATTCAGGTGCTTTCTTTCGGCATCATCGTAAGTAGGGGGTCATAGCTAAACTCAGGCTGAGAGGTGTGATACAGCTTAATGATTTTATACATTTTATATGATCTGACATACACTCAACATACACACTTACAATAACATGGACTTATTTTGTAATAATGAATTAGTTAGCCCTGATTGCTTTCTGGGCAGTGTTTTCTTGCAAATAGGCAAATAATAAATAAAATCCAGAGTGGCAAACCAGACTGAAATGGTAGTTGTATTTTTATTTAATATTTGAATCTTGTGCATTTTTTTTCTTTTTCCAAATTAAACTTTCCTATATTACCACAGATGAACTGTTCTTGCTGGCATTTTTAAAAAATACTTTGTAGTCTGCAGTGTTAATCTTAAAATAATCGGGGGAAGATCAAGTCAAATATCGTGTATGCATAGAGGCTAGAAGGAAAAAAAATGGGAGCGGTACAGAAGTGGGAGTCATTTTGAATGGGAGCGGGATGGGAGTGGGAGTCACTTTACTGGGAGTGGGACGGAACAGGAATTGTTTTTCCCCTCTGGCCCGGGATTGGGACAGGACACAAATTTTCTCTGTGGGAGTGGGACGGGACAGGAATGAAAATCCACTCCCGTGTCACCCTCTATCTCGCACTTGATACACATATAAAGAACATCTCAAGAGTTGCATTTTACCACTTGAGGAATATTTCCAAAATTCGGAAAATGCTGTCATTACATGATGCAGAAAAGCTTGTTCATGCCTTTGTTACTTCAAGATTAGATTACTGTCATGCTCTTTTGTCTGGTTGTGCAAAATCCTCTCTAAAGGGGCTCCAGCAAATTTAAAATGCAGCGGCTCGTATTCTCACTAGAACACGGATACACGAGCATATCAGCCCAGTGTTAGCTTCACTTCACTGGTTACCAGTTAAATTCCGAATAGACTATAAGATACTACTTCTTACCTTTAAAGCCTTACATGGGCTTGGTCCATTGTACCTAAGTGATTTACTTTTACCCTACATTCCCTCCGAGAGCGCAGGCCTCCTTGTTGTTCCAAAAATAGCTAAAATTACCATAGGCGGTAGAGCTTTTTCCTATCGTGCTCCCCTCTTATGGAACGAATTGCCTACTCATATTCGGGGTGCAGACACTATCAGTATATTTAAAGTTAGGCTCAAAACATATCTCTTTAGTCTGTCCTATAGTTGAGGGACAGGAGTGGGTGGCTGGCATAAGCTATAGAATATTTGGTGGACTGAGCAGTCAGTGCTGTCACTGGATCATTGCTGGTGGTGCCCTATTCTGTTGAACTGGTCATGGTCTGGTGGTGACTTTCTCAACCTGCCCTCGTGGCTGTGTTGGCCCCTGCCCCTGTTTCTCATAACTATGCTGCCATAGTCTTATTCTGCTGGGGTTTCCTCATCGCACACAGGCACCTCTGTCTCTCCTGCTCTGTGTACTTGCCATACAACTCCACCTCCCTAACAATATTTTTTTTTTCCTCCTCCTGCTCTGGGCACTTGCCCTGAGCTCTAGATCAAACTTCACCGAACACCCCCTGGCCCGGAGCTCCAGCCTAAGACCAGCTGTTTACCATCTTGTTTCAGCTACAGGACCAAGAGGGTCTTCCTGCCTCATGATGACCTCCATTGCTAATTATTTTACATTAGCTAAGACATCTGTTGGACAGTTTTAAATATACAAATTATTTTAGCATTGATTAGATGGATTTCAATGGAACTCTTGTCATTATCTTGTTATCAACTAGCTAGCCCGCGGAGGATGGGCTTCCCCACTATAGCCGGGTTCCTCCTGAGATTTCTTCCCACTGGGGAGTTTTTTCTCACCACTGTTTGAGGATTTTTTCGCCCTACTGGGAGTATTTTTTGCCTCGCTGTAGTGGGAATAGGGAATAAGTACTGGGAATAGGTTGGGCACTGCCCTTCAGTAACCCATCTCTGACTGTAAAGCGTCTTTGTGACAGTGTATCTGTAAAAAGCGCTATACAAAATAAATTGAATTGAATTGAATTGGAATGTGGCTGGGGCAGTTTTTCATGCCAAAGGGTAGGACTTCATACTGGCACATCCCAGATGGTGTGGCAAAAGCGGAGATGCTCTTGGCCCTCTCAGTTAAAGGCACACCGATAACCCTTCAATAAATCAATCTTGGTCAGAAACTTTGCTTGCCCTACTCTATCAATACAATCATCAATCCTAGGTACAGGAAACACATCAGTTCTAGTTACAGCATTGACTTTGCAATAATCTGTACAGAATCTAGTACTTCCATCAGGTTTTGGAACTAGCACACAGGGTGAACTCCAATCTGAGTTGGAGGGTCTGATAATATCATGTTCTAACATGTACTCAACCTCTTTCTCAGCAATCTTTTCTCTTTTCAGGATTCATCCGATACGGATGCTGCTTTATTGGTTTGGCATCACCAACATCTACATCATGAGAGGCTATAGAAACTCTCTTTGGAATATCAGGAAATAAATCTTTATATTTCTTGATCAACCTCTCAAACTGAACTTTCTGTGAGGGTTCTAAGTGCTGCAGTTTTACATCAAGATTTTGCAACACTTCAGAATTTGACATTTTACGTGAAAGACCTTCAGCTTTAATTCTAGGTTCATCATCTTGAAACTCCCCCACATCTTCTCACGTCTCGACCATAGGAGAATCTGAAGTGACAGCTGCTATGTGGAGTCTTCACAATGTAATTGAGATCATTGAGTTTCGTTAGAATTTCATAAGGACCATAAAATCTAGCCTGCAATAGATTGGACTGCAAGGGAAACAACACAAGGACCTTGTCTCCTGGTTTAAACTCACGGCTAGTAGCCTTATGATCATACTAAGTTTTCATTTTTCCCCGACTTGATTTCAAGTTCTCTTTGGCTAGGTCACAAGCTGCACGCAATCTTTCTTTGAACTTGCTAACATAGTCTAACAGACTGATATGTGGCTCTTTCTCTTGCCATTGTTCACTCAACAATAGCAAAGGTCCTCTCACTTCATGACCAAACACTAGCTCAAACGGACTGAATCCAGTAGACTCCTGCACTGCTTCTCAAGCTGCAAACAACAGCAAATGAACACCTTCATCCCAGTCTTTCTCGTGATCATTACAATAAGTCCTCACCATTGTCTTGAGAGTGGAATGAAACCGCTCTAAGGCACCCTGACTTTCTGGATGATAGGCACTAGAAAGAACCTGCTTCGCACCTAGTTCATACACAACCAGCTGAAACAATCCGGAAGTGAAATTGCTACCTTAGTCTGACTGAATTTCCCTGGGAAGGCCAATCAACGTGAAGAACTTTATCAAAGCCTTCAAGATTACAGTTGCCTTGATGTTGCGTAGAGGTATGGCTTCAGGGAATCTAGTAGATGCACACATGATTGTCAACAAGTGCTGATTACCAGATCTAGTCTTGGGCAATGGACCAGGCCTATGATACATGCTTCCCCAATATCCGCTAGCTCGAACTCCTGTTCGGCTAAGTGGGTATCCACAGCCAGGCTCACTGTCTTCTTGCCCTTCATGCCCATCCTGTGGCCAGTCACGGATTGCAGCCTGGTCACGGTCGGTTCCCAGGTGGCGTTGGGGGGCGTCGTCGGCCGGACGAGAGAGATGGTGGCTCCTGTGTCAACCAGCGCACGGCAGGGTTAGCCGTCCAGTTGGCAGTCTAGGTACAGCCCACAGGCCCCACCTAGCCGGCCCACCCGCGGTAACACGCCTTGCTCATCCGCCCTGAAAAGGGTAGAAAGGGAATTTTGCTCGTCCGCCCTTACAAGGGCAGTATGATGTTCAGCTAGGAGTGCGAGTAGGGCCAGGCTAGGTTCAGGTTCGGCAGGCTGCACACAACTGGGGAGGATGACTACTGGGGCTGGCGCTGTGCAGTCCTGCGCAATATGGCCCCTCTCGTCGCACCGGAAACAGTGCGCTCGTCACGGCGGTTGCAGTGATGTTGTTGTGCCTGACTGGAGGTGTCGGCCCGCCTCACTGGCTCCTCTTCCTCTTCTGGAGCCACTTCGCGTACTTGTGGGCGTGACTCCCAGGGGCTGGTTACCGTCACTTCCTTCATGACGTCTTCTATTCTTTTGGCCTGCAGAAGGGCTTCATCGAGCGTCTGGGGCATGGTCAGCATGACATTGTGCTTCAGCTGTTCCGGGGTGAGAGCCTGCAGGAAGCTGTGCAGCGCTAGCTCCTCTTGCTCACACTTCCCGAATGTGGGGTAGCCTTGGCGCGCTGTCCCCCCGTTTGACGGCGGCGAAGAAGCAGCTTCTGGCGGTGTAGCCGGGTGGACTGGCGCTGCCGGTATCACCTTTCTAACGCTTTGGTTAGCGAAGCTAGGCTAGTCTGTTCAGTTGGGTCGAGATCGAGTAGCGTTTGAAGTGCTGGATCTTCCAAGGCTAGCGCCAAATAAGTTGCTGCCTCGCCGTCCGTCCACCCACAGCACTGGGCCGCCAGTAGCAGCTGAGCCTGGTAGGGCTCCCAGGGCGCTGCGCTGCTAAACCGGGGTAGCTTCACTCCCTTCCGTGGTTCCGGCGCCCCCTCTCTCTCAGCTGCCGCCGCCGCTGCTGCTGTAGGAGCTCGTGCGGGACGAGGTTCGCTCCTTCCCTCCGGTGCGCACAGCCCTCTTGTTTGGCTCCTGCTCCACGCGGCTCTGTCCGCTTTCGCGTGAAGCCCCGTCTTCAGTTCTCCCTCGAGGCGCGCGATCTCGCGGCGGATCTGACACCAATTTAGCGGTCTCGCCGGGCTTCGTTTTATTTGCTGTTCGGCCCTTAGAAGGGCTGTTTCTTCACAGCTCCCAAACAAACTCATTTCTTTCACATTTACAACAGCACTACTCTCATGTTGGCAACTCAGCCCTCTTATACCCCCCCGCTCCGGACCTGATTAGCTCTTCCCCACCTGGTGCAGCCAACCCCGATACTACTCTATTTTTTAGAATTAATCAAATAAACTGGGGCAGAATCGCCACAGTATAATTTATTAACGTAACAACCATCAGGCTATAAACAATTTTTTAAATGATATTCTTCCCAGTTTACACCACTCCCTCTTTTACAGTTTGTGCCCATCTCCTTCCAGGCCAAACATGAAATGTTGTCAGCTTTCCCCCTATTCTTCATCTGATCAATCTTTCAAGAGTTGCCCCATAAACTATCCAATTCCACTAAAGTAGATGCATTGATTCCAGCTGTAATTTCATCCGAAACCTGCCGAATCAACATTGAAATTATTGATGAATTGAATTCACTTTCGGTGTGTTTCATTTTTGTCATATTGTCCTTAGTAAAGTAATCTGTACCTCCGCAATCCAATTCGTTTTTATCCCCAGCCGCGCGTTTAGCACGAAGCAGGGGATAAAATATTCAGCTCCGTCCGTACGGCCATCCGTTTGTACGTACGTCTGTCTGTCCGTCCCGAAGATTGTCAGCGCAATATCTCAAGGAGTCAACCTATTTCAATTCTTTTTGGTACCAACTTTCCTACTGCGAATGCGCAGACACCAGATGGTTTTGGTGACCTAACGGCGGGGGATATAGTCATTTTAGTGACAAACTCTTGTTCTTGCAGTTTTAGCTGCTGTCTGTAAGGTTGCAATATAAGGTTGGACTTTTGTTGAGTTACCTGCTGAAAACTGAGAAGTTGTAATGCTGATGCTTATTGAAACACTTGAACCTGGAGGCTCGTCTACTGAACGGTAGATAGCAAGCTTTCTATATTGTTTACCCTACTTTAATAGCGTAAGCGACTTCGATCAGCTATGAGAAAAGTTGAAGAAATTAGCTACAAATTAGAACCTTAATTTGTAAGGTTCTAACTTTGATCCCCTGGGTAAGCAGCATTCCTACCGGGCCAACTGACTCGCAATCTGTGTTTGTTCTAAAATTCCGAGATACAGACCGCAGAACTAGAAGCTAAGGGCTGAAACTACTGCGGCACTGGCCTAATGTTTCAAGTTCAAGTTCATAAGAACATTTTATGACACAGAGCTGTTAACTTCATTCAAATGCTTACCTTAATTGGTATTCTCTAAAATTAAAAATTTATATTTTGCCAGTTACGAATGGCTACCGATCACCATTTCCCTCCATATTAATCCAAAAAATGCTTGCTACTCTGCTTGATGTCTTAACGAAGCCAAGGCAGCTAGCAAACTTGGTAAATACATAACTGACCATTCTACTTCAACGAACAAAAAATAAACTTACTGAAAAATCTGCAAAGATCCTTCAGATCGGTCCAGTCGGTTAGTACAATTCACAGCAGAGCAACTATAGATCAGCATGGAATATAGATGGAATATAGATCAGCATGGTAAGAACTTCTTAAAGAGGAAGAAACATCTGAAAAAAAAGAAAAAATTTCATGTACGCATTTTTTTCTGAGTGGCATTTCTCCTCTCCACTAACATGGAGGGGGGGGGCTTATAATTTGTACTGCACCCTGCCAGTAAGGCGATCGAGATGTTTTGGCTTAACTTTTCAGGAGCTGTATGGCTCTCCATATTTTATACAGTCCTTGATTTCCTCCGCGTACAATTTCTGCCTGTAGTTCATTGATAGGTTGGGTAAACTAGAGGAGTGAGTAAATTGTCTTGTGATAGAATGTCGCTTTGTCAACCTGTTCAGGGTGTATTCCTACCTCTCTCTCATTGCATCCTGAAATAGGCTGAGGCATTCCTGCAACTTTGACTAGGGAGGAATAAAAGAGTTATTGTATGCCGCTGACCAGCACTCGGAATGCACCGGCCAACACTCAGTTCAGATAGCTTGTGCTTTTCCCGACCGGGACTATTTTTTCAAAGATCAGTTAAAACGAAACATCCAGTGTCCAATAAAATTGCTAGAAACAAAACATAAATGGCCCTTCATATGCCCCTCAGTCTCGATATTGTAAGATTAGCGAACTTTCATTTTCGACCCATGCCCCGTCCAGGGTGGTCTTCATTGATACTGAAAAACTTGCCCAACAGTGATGGAAACACCGAGTGCCAACCGAGCTTGCGTGTGCTGGGTATTCATGGGCAAATTGAATCTGAGGCTGCGGGAAATGATCGGTGCGGTTGTCTCAATCAAGTGAAAGACAGCTAATTATAATCGGGCAGGGTGATTGACTTCTGTAGCGCTGTACTTAGCATGTGGAGAGAAAAGTTCTCTTGTTTTCTAAATGACAGCAAAACTGTAAATAAATAGTAATAAATCTCTGTCGAGGACAGTAACATTCTTTACATGTTAATCTGTGTTTGATAACAGTGGCGGTTGGTGGACAGAAAACCGAGGGAGCGGAAAACATACCTTGAAACGGATGAGATTTGTCTGATTTTAAACATTGTTCTTGGTTAACACGTTTTCCAACCATATAAAAAACCATTGGCAGTTTAGTACTCAGTTTCCCTTTTAATGAAATGGCAAGGCGAGTTAATAATACATTCAATAAAAATGTTTAATTTACGTGCCTTAATAGGTAACCCTTCACTAAAAAAAAAAAAAAACCTAATGTGGATTTTCCGTGTTAACTTTTGCCACATCTTACAAAGCAAGAAAATCACACTTTTTTACATCCAGTTGACACGTTTTATCTCTCGTCGTAATGAAGACAATCAGCTACCCCTGAGAAGGGAGAGTTCAAGTATCTTTTAGCAAGGAAAATAACTGAAACAGATCAAGACTAATAAGCAGTTTGAAGACGTTTATCGCCCTCCTTATTCTCTGTCCAACGGGCGCCACTTAAGAAATGTTTGAAATATAAATGACAGTTGCTAAGTCGTATTCAGAAATTTAATCAAAATTATTTGGATACAAAATAGAAAAACAAGTTTATGAATATGGCATCTATCTATGAAAATTAGAGGCATCTCGCTACGCACCGAGAAACACATCAAAGAAACGCAGTAATCTGGTGACTCAGGCAGTATCTGTTTTCAAATTGACGCAAAAATTTTCCAGCGTGCTCGCAAACCAACAATTCTCAGACAAGCACTCGAAGTGACCTTGGCAGAACCCTAGATGATTGTTCCATGGTATGTAACAAAGTAGAGATAACAGTAATTATGTTGTTACCGCTATTAGTCAAAGAATAAAAATGTGGAAACATACAAGCCTTCATTTATCAAACGTCAGAGGTAATTCTAAACTTCAAAATGAATACCGTAAAGGAGCACAAAAGCATCATTGCAGAAATGTGCAAGATTTGAGCATGCATATGGTTATTTATTCAGCTTTAACCTCAAAAAATAAGGGAAATTTGATGGCATAACACATATTCTGCAAGAATGGGTTGCTGTCAAGCACAAGAGTGGAAAGCAAAAGAAGGAGAGCAAAAGCAAAAAATAGTTTTTGAATATCATAAAGACTTTAATATTCTGAAAGCTGCGTGCCCTTTTGAACTGCATGTCTTTGGGAATTACCATCCTCATACTGAATGTGTCTGCTGCAGCCCTCCAGTGAGCTGGTGTTGAGAACTCAAAAGTCCCCTGTCTGCCGATATGTTTCGGATTTATAGAACTCAAAATGTCGCATGCTCTAACCAGTGGTCTCCAACCCTTTTCCTGGAGAATTTCCATCCTGTTGGGTTTTACTCAAACTAAAGCAAAGCAAACCTAATTTCCCAGTTATAGATCTTAACGAGCAGATAATTAACCAAATCAAGCCGAATCAGGTTCGAGTTAAAAAACAAACACAAAAAAGGATTATAGCTCTCCAGGAACAGGGTTGGAGACCACTGCACTACATTTGAGGACGAGCAAGGAAATGTGCTTAACTGAGTCAGGAAAAATGACTGCTATCGTGTGTCGAACTCAGACCCAGTTTTGTGCTCTTGCCCTTTCCCCGTTTCATGCTTTGACCCAAAAGGCTTGATTCAGAATAACAAACAAAAGCTCTTAAGAATTTATCTATTGATGTCCACATGACAGATATTATAATTTTTAATTCTGCTCATCATTAGTTTATTTAGACAAAGTATGGCATAAATTATAAAAAGAAATGGTACGTAATAGTTGCAAACACTACAGTCAGTAAATATCTGTGAAGTTTTGTTTCGTTTCAATGGCATGCTGCAAAAACTTTGTGTGGATTCTGCCAAATGAGGAAGAGGCTCGTGGCAGAAGCCACGGACGATTCTCAAATAAATTATACTCTCTGACTCATGACTGCTATTTATTTCAGGAACAGTAGTGCAGTTAAATTATGGATTCTTCACAAAAAGTAAACATAGCAGTATAGAATACACAAGTACTGAATTTCAATGAGAGAAGATGATTTTGTGCCCTGATCTTCATCACCCTCCATGAACATTTTGAAACCAATTAATATGAGGTGAAAGTAGAATCTCTCTACTCAGGGAAAATTCATGGCCAAACAGGGTAAAAACACCAAGATGCTCAATACAGATTATAAATACAGCAATAACTTGCTATCACACAACACGTGGTTTTTCTGAGTACTTATTGCATTACTGGATTACTCAGCCAATGGTCTGATTGAGGACTGGAGCACTCTGTTACTTCAAACACAGACTGGTATGTTATTGGTCAAACACCATACTGAACCAATGTTGCTCTTCCAAATATGAGATTTTTTTTAAAAAATTTTCCGTGTTGCCAGAATTATTCTAAATAGTGTTCAGTCCCACATTAAAAAGTTTGAAAAGAACAACAAGTTTCGTGTCAGAATGGGAGAGATAAATCTTGACCATACCCTAGGTCATATAAGAAAGGCAGTTGTCTAACAAATGTTGACCATGACCTTTGCAAATTTCCATCCCTCTATTGATATGTTTTGACCCTAACTCAGACTGAAACGAACAAGAACATTTATTGTGAACAGTCCATGACAGAGTCAATGCCTTTATACCCTAAAGGGTTTTTTTCCTTGGCATATTTTGATATTGATTATTTTGAATAATTTGTCTTTGCTCAAATTAAGAATATTATTATTTTATTTGTAATTTATGTCAAGAGTGGGGCAAATAATCATATAATACTTATACAATCATATAAAGCCTGGTCTGCTATGCTATACGTGTACATTCCAGTAGAGTAAATCACCTAGCTGTGTCATGAAGTAAAAATTCCCATGACAGATTATGCTGTCACACTGCTTGTATTTTCTGTCTGTTTGTAATAGTCTCGTCATAATTACATTTGTCAAAACAATCAGTTTGATCTGTCAAGTGGAAATGAACCTTGCACTCCAAAATGAGAAGCCTTGTCTCTACAGGAAGCAAATCCAAGAAAACAAGGACCAATGCAAAAAAAAAAAAAAAAAACTTACTCTGAGATTGTTCATCCCTTGACCCCCTTGTCATCTCACTTAAAGTTTTGACAGCATCCTTGAATAAATCCTCAATGGAATATGCAACACAGTCTCTGAATATTTTCAAATATGCCACATACATCTTCACTTTTTTTGCTGGGATTCCAGCCTCTGGAGCAGGGGTGGCCAACCCTGGTCCTGGAGAGCCACAGTGTCTGCTGATTTTTGGCGTTACTCAGCACTAGATTGATGGATTTGAATAGTTGACTGCTCACTTAACTGATCTCACCTGGTGTCTCAGGTTTAATTTGGTAATAATGAGCCAATCAAGGAATTGGCAGGAACAACCCACAAGACTCCGAGAGCCAATTAAGCTGACTTGCAGGTTATGACGGCAATCGACATGTTAACCAAGATTTGTCAATGTGGTTGGATATTTAGCATGGTTGTAATGCAGACAAAGTAGTACAGTACAGATAAATGTTTACAGAGCAGGGGTGGATAACGCTGGTCCTGTAGGGCTACAGTTAGGTTCAAATCAGGTGGAGAAAACCAAAGACACCAGGTGAGATAAGTGAAGTGCATAATCAACTGCTTTAATTAATCAATCAAGTACTGAGTATCACTAAAAACCAGCACACACTGCGGCTCTCCAGGACCAGGGTTGGCCACCCCGGCTCTAGAGCCACTGTTTTCTCTGTTCAGTTGACTTCATTGCCTTTGGTTTTGCCACATGGTTTTCAAACTTTTTATGCACAAGGCATACCAAAGGGAAAGCCAAAATGTCGCGGTACACCAGTACTCTTATCTGTGCACAATAGCATCTGTATCACGTGTTTTCACTCTGATCATTCTCTACATCTTTATTCAGTAATGACAAATAACAATAATAATAATTAAAGCTGCAAGCAGCGTTGGACGGGTCCTCACCCCCCCCGCGCATGTCGAAACGGGGGCGAGACGCGTTCGAGCGCCGTCGAGCATCGTCATTCGCCGGACAGTACGAGACTGAGGAACATGTTTTATGTTGAGTTGAGTGCAAACCCCTTTTCTGAAAGACTTTTTTTTTGTAAAATGGAGCTATGATTCATGCGGCAATTCTTTATACGTGTCAATTTTAAGTTTGAAAGGATAAAAAGAACATGGAAAACAAGTCTCTAAGTTGTCAACACTCATGTTTTGCCGACTGTTTCCATGTGCCTCATTGGACATTTATTCATACACAAGATGGCAAAGTAATTCTTCTGTTTTCTCTTTGGTTCAGCCCACATGTCGTCCTCTCTAGTTTTCTTATATCTGTATGGTACAAAGTATTAAAATCAGGGATGCTAATAATTGTGGCACACATGATTTGATGTAAAATAATTCTTTCTTAATGTGGGATTTTTTTCTCTATTGAATAAATGCACTTGAATTCAAAGTTGGATTTTCCTCTTTTTTTCATCGTGGTCCTATATTATTTAGAAAAAAACTGAATTTATTAGAAGCTAAAGAACACATCTTCCCTAGGGGTGCCAATAATTAAAGAGGGCTGTGTGACTGATGTTTTAGAGTTGTCACAATAACAATATAAATATACAGAACTGTTATAGTTTTAATAATGTAGGGAAAAATATAATAATTAAATGATTATGGTAGAACAATGAAGCTTAGGTTTAAGTATGATAGTCTTATGGAGCGAAAGAATATTTAGATAAGAGTAAGGTGACCATTGTCTAACCTACTATAAAATGCATAAAAAATAAAGCTCTTTATTTTTTATGTATTGGGAGTATTTTTTTGCAAGTAATGGTAAGATGAATTTCTCTATTTTATATTTTTTTAATGTAGCCCATTTACCGTAAACCGTCTTTATTTATAATTTGAATGCAAGCTGAATTTGAATTCAAGGTGGGATTGTGCCAAAAACCTTGTTGCCCCTTATTCGGTTACGCATTGTGACGTCCTGCCAATATAAAAACTGCCAACTGTCAGTTTCACTAAGGTGTGTCTTTTCAGTCTGGCTGCGCTTACTGATATCACCTCCAATAAGTTAGCTGAGAGAAATCGATCACGTGAATGCTGTGGACAACTCGGACTCGTGGAGCGCACGGCTGCCAAGCAACTGCCAATCGGTTTTCACCGTTCACTTATGAGAGTCGTGAAAAAGACTTGACTCGTTCGCAAACGTCACATGAACTTTAGTGTAGTTTTACGCTCTAATCCGAAGAAGAAGGGTGGTTTTGGAGAAGGAAAAGAATTGGGAGAAGATGGAGTGGGAAGAGGAGGAAGGAGGGAAAAAGAAAATGATAAAAGAAATAGAAAAAGGAGAGGGGGAGGAAATATATGTAGTTGGAATGAAATTAGTGGGAGCGTATCAACAAACAAATCGTGCTTTCAGTGACAGTCATTTCATTGGTAGATTTATCAAGCAAGAAGTGGGTGACGTTAAAGCAGTGAGGGTTTGCAGGAGTGGTCTGGTAATAATAGAGTGTAAATCAAAGCGTCAAAGGGACAGGGCTTTGAAAATCAAAGACTTTGATTTAAATGAGGTAACATGTTTTAAAATGCGCAATCAACCAACTGTTAAAGGAGTTATTAGTGGCGTTGTCCACTCTGTGAAAGCTGATTCATTTATGGAGGTAGATGGTGTTTGTGGCGCTAGACGATTAAAAAGTTATCGAGACGGCAAAGAAACTGATAGCTGATCAGTTTTATTAGAGTTTGAGGGGGAACTTCCGGAACGAGTTTATTTGGATTACGTTAGTGATAGAGTTAGGGCTTATGAACGGACTCCATTAAGATGTTTTTGGTGTCAGGATTACGGTCATGTGGCGGCAGTTTGTAGGAGAAGGATTTTTCGTTGTAGACGGTGTGGGAAGGATGGCTGTAATGAGGACTATTGCAACTTGACAAAAGAGAGAGCGGTATGCCTTCACTGTGGGGGAAATCATGAAGCGGGTGTAAAACAGTGCGAGCGAAGGCAATTTGAGGGTGAGATTGCACGGATACGTGTAAAAAATAAAATTTCGTTAAGAGAGTGAAAGAAGAAAAAGGAGTTGTAGAGAAGGATGAACAGGCGAAGGTAGATGAAGTCCAATACACTAAGCAGATGGCGGGGGGTTAGTATAAAGAGCGTATATGTATAGAGAAAAAGAGGTTTCTAGCATTCATAGCGATGGTTATTAACTGTGCAAGTGAAATTGAGTCAAAAACTGAGCGCATAAAGATGGTTATTTATGCAGCCAACGAGTTCCTAGGAGTTAGTGAAGTTAAGGGAGAAGAAATCCAGGAAATGTTAGAAAAAGGGTCTGGAGGGAGTAGAGCGGGACCCAGTACTTAAGCAGGTATAACATTCTAAGTGAGTTGTTTGAGAAGGGCCTGGGGGAGTGTAAGCATAGGAATTTTTTTTTTCTTTATTTTTTTGAGATTTGGAATGTTAGATTCCCAGAGTCATGCTCCAGTACAGTTGGTGGCGGCAATGCTACAATCTGGCAGCCGACCGCCATAAAACAAGAAGAAGAAGAAGAAGAAGAAGAAGCGAACGTCACATCTTCAGTCTTCGGTGAAAAGGTGAGCTGGATTTATTTTTCTCCCGCTATTTTTTACGTAGGACTACATTTGTACAGCAATGTTTTTGTTGTGTTTGTTAAAGTGTGATGATTTAGTACACTTGTCTAAATATTGCGGGACCGGCAGGATATTTCATTTAAGGGTGTTAAGTGTTGTTTTTTTTTTCCTTTGTCATGAGATGGCTGCATGCTCGCCGCAGAAGAGTGCCGAGGCGGAGGAGCTTCGGCGTGCGTTGCAAATGTTGGCAGTAAGTACTTTGTGAGATACATTTGTTTGTTTATTTATATTTTGAGTGTAAAATTGTTGTAGCTTCAGTTAGTGTTGTTTGGAAACATTGGTGTCGCTGTTAAACTTTTTTCTGGCTATAGGCATGATGCCTTTCAGGCACACAGTAGGCCTATCTTCGGCCAATGAATTTTCGTCTTTGTCATAAATTTGTGTAGTTTTCTCAAATAGTCATTAAACCAGTGAATGTCAAACCATTTACTTGATCATTAATAATTAATTTTTTTAAAGGAGCGCTTTTAATAAAGGGCCTTGAGATAATTTGTTCAGCGCATGGGCGGATTTTGCACGGCATTTTGTGCGGATTAGCCCCCCCCTTATTTCTGCAGAGTTTTCGAAGATATTGTTTTTTGCACATTACACGCATGGCTTACACCTCGAAAATTTGACATGGCGGAAAAATGAAATTATCAGGTTGTCGTCCAAATTAATTAGTTGCCTCCTGACGCACGTTGTGTAGGTCAGATGTGTGTAGTAAGGAACAGCAGTCAACTTTAGTTTTTTCTTTTTCTTTTTTTGAGTAGTTGTACTTTACTTGAGTTTAGACTTTTACGTTAAGTCTACTGCATTTAAGATAAAAAGTATACTTTAACTTCCTTACGTTGACACTGGTTACTTTGTTACTCGTTATAAATTAGACGTAGAATTGGCGCGCTGAAGAACAACGGTGTTCGGCAGGGTATAGATGTTGATGCCAGCGGACATGGAAATTTATGCACGCAGTTACAGTATTCTATCACTAGATAGCACACCAGGGTCAGTTATTGAATATTCAATAGCTACGTTTTTGATATTTGGCAAAACACTAATTATGTTCTCATTCCATTTTGTGTGAGGAACCTGGAGAGAAGACGTTACTCAAAATGCAAAAAGAAGTTAAAAACTTGACTTTGACACATTCGGACAAATAGCTGTATTATTTACTGTAATGTGTACTTCTGCAGTTGTTTACTAGGGTAAATATTTATGGGAATAATTGCTGTTTCATATCTTCATACAAGTGATATGCGTCTTCTTGTTTTTGTATTTCAGTACCAAATAGCAGATGAGGGAGTGCCACGCTGTGACCTCCATAGGGAGGCCGTAGCAGTCTTTGCCAGGACCCTGGAGCTCCAGGCAAAGTCAGAGAGGCTGCTACGTGCCTCCCAGCAGAAGGTTGCCCTCTACCTGAGGGAAATTGAGGAGCTAAAGAAGACGGTGGCAGAGCTAAAGGAGGAGAAGGAGGTTGCAGCTGCGACCATAGCATGTATAAAGATGGTAAGTGTCCTTCGTAATTGAATCAGTGTTATTAAACATGTCCTCTTCAAACAATTTTATGAAAATACTCCACCAAAGATAGATTAAATGTTATTATTTTGAAGTGTATCATTTATATACCATTAATTTTCATTGGCAAGTCTGATTAAAGTTTGTCAGAATTTCTAAATGAAGGAATGAAAATAATTTGTGGTAATAAGTTTGGGTATGCTAGCATTATAATGTTTGGGGAAAAACTCATTGTATTAATGTTTGCATTAATTCTTATTTATTTTCAGAGTACTGTGATGCCTCAACGGGGATGAAGGAGGAGGATGACAAGTAGTTTTAAATTTTTTTTACATCTTTTTGATTCATCGTGAAAATGTGTATGTTTTTAATAAAGATTTTGAAACTTTCCTGTGGTTTGTTTTCTGAATATGATTTGGGTTTTAATATAGTTAAGAAAAGTAATTGGAGAATTGGGTATACAGTCAGCTTGCAGTTTCACATGTATCAACATATATTCATATCTTAGAGAAGATCATTGCTTTTCTCAAAAAGCTAAGTGATAATTCCTTGAAATAGTTTTCTGCTCAAAGGCTTTCCAAGAATTAATGTTAAGATTTTTTTTAAGAACACAGCCAAGTGCCATCATGTGAGATGCATAGAGAAATACCTATACACAAACAAAGGGTTAAGTGAAATTTGGATGAATTAAATGTAGGTATAATGAGCATTTCTGATGGTCTTCAACTGAAGTAATTAAGTAAATTGTCAGTTATTCTACTAGTTTCAACAGAGCCGTTAGGTTTCCTGGCATATGTCTGCCTAACATTTAAGATGTAGCCCACTTAGCTGTACCGAATCATTTGTTATCAAACAAGATTTGTCCATGATTTATGAATAGAGCAAGATACATAGTCCAATGTTAATTAAAGTAATAATAAAGCTGCCAGCAGTGTTGGATGGGTCCCTGTCCACCTGTGCATGTTGAAGGGAATGCAGGCATGCAAACTCCTCGCCATGCGACGAAATTCGCCGTTTTGAATTTGAAATGGGCCATGTACGCGAATCGCGCAGATCCGACGGAAAAATTTTTGGGGGGGAGGGGGAGGGGGAGGCAGGGGGGTTAGCGAGCGAGCGAGCGAGCAGAACAGTGGACCGCAGAAAACTACATAGACCTACATTACACTCGTCTCGTGAGAGCAAATGACTGACGAGATGCTCTAATTGAAGCGGCAATTTACACCAATCAGCAATGAGCAAGGCACCCCTTCTTCCTAATTTTTTCCAATGTTGCCAACCTGAAGCAATTTACCCACGAAAGAAATCAGCTCAAGGCCTCAATCGTGGAAATTGGAACCTGTGGCAAGGCAAGGCATAAACGATACAGTTATACATTTCTTAAAGTGATAGCCTATGAACAGCTTCATAAATCAGACGTCAATGTTGTCGTTAGATTAATTCCTTCACTTGGAACTTGCGCTAGTTTCGTTTGTGCCTACTGTGCTGTTCGTAATTCATTCTGCCATTAATAGGCTACACGGCTCTTTATAATCCTGTAGAATGCTCCATTCACTTCCCAACATTCTACTGTGACATTTCTTCATAACCGACCATTGTATAGTCTACAACAGGCTGCTGTTAAAGTGAAACAGAACTTTTCCATGAGGGCAAATTAACTAATCTGTAAAAACGAATTTATTCCTCGATATTTGACCGCCTCGCATAACGTTATCCTAGCCTATCAAATGAACTGCACAGTAGGTCTACCGACGTGATGTTTGAGAAAGTTTTAGCTAGACGAGCAAGCCTGTCTCTTCAAAAACTCTTAAGAGTAGCTTAAACCTAAATACGTCGCAGGCCTTCTCCCTTGCATTTATAATTTCGAGGGAGACTCGTTTTTGGGAACGGATAAAACGCTAAATAGGCCTACCGTCTCAGTCACGTATTTTTTTATTAGTCACGACTCTCCGCCATGTGGCGATGGGTGGTATTGCTGAGACCTCACCCTGATGAGTAAATACCGTTTTCTTGAATGAAAATAATAAATTATCAATTGCTATAGCTTTTAGCGGTTATTTTAAAACAATTGTCCAAATGTTTTAACCAGTATGATCAATGAAATTAGAGAAGTATGGAACTTAGTAAAGTTTAATGTAGGTTGATAAAGGCATGAAAAAATGCAAAAGGTGTGCCTATTAAAAACTTTTTGTATTATTTAGGTGTTCATGGTGAAAAGGGCATGTGATATTTGTCCAGGCCAAAACAAAAAATGACATGTGCATAACTTGTTGAATTTTATTTAGGTGTTCATGGTAAAAAGGGCATGTGATCTTTGTTCAGGACAAAACAAAAAATGACATGTGCATAACTTGTTGATTTAGATTTAGGTATTCGTGGTAAAAAGAGCATGTGATCATTGTCCAGGCCAGAAAGAAAGAAAAAGACCTAAGTTATAAGTTATAGTTGTTTTGAATTGTGGTCATTCAAGATGCCTCTGGTGATGCATTTTTCTATAACGCTGACCATGAAATTTACGTTTCCGTTCGCGCCGTGTGTCTGAGCGCTCTCCTCACCTTTTTCACCCATGGGAATGGGTATTGCCTGGGAATGGCAATACATTGATGTACTATCACCTCTTTGGTTGCCATCACGGATTTTGACAACTTTGGAGGCAGAAAAAAAGCAACTTTCAGATCCCTCCCTCTCCCTCTCCACTGCGCTCCTCAGACCCTCCTCTAGAAAGCTACCGTGCACGCGAAGGCAGGCGAACTGTTATCCATGCAACTGCGGAGAGATTTTGCACGTACACATTATGAAAGCGGCCAAGTTGCCGAGGCGAGTTGTTACTGTGGCGAACAGTCAACACTGCTGGCCATTACACGGCGCGTTGTTAGGCCTGAAAATTCCGGGGCTAATATCCCTCCTTTTATTGAAAACAGGTGTTTGCCACTAACATGGCAATATCCCCCGCCGCCTCAATTTTGTGTCTGTACAGACGGAGCCCAATGCTATATCCCCCGCTTCGCGCTAATCGTGCGGCGAGGGATGATAATTAGTCCTGGCAGATTCTAGATGGTTTTCCTTCATTCACACGTTTTCCAATTCAAGAATAATCAAGTGGCAGTTGAAGACACGGCTTCTCTCCCCCATGCAATCTAAAAGCACAAAATATTGGGCTATATTCAGTACCGAAAAATTATTAGATTATAATTAGGTCTATGCACCATCACTTGGCGATGGCATTTCATAACTCTTCAGCGAATGAAGGTAATTTCGGCGACAAGTACATACACCTGTTTTTGCAGCACAGTCGCTCAATTCGTAGTTAAAAAAAAAATAATAATAATCAGCTGTCCGATTGGAAAATGTAAACGGACGAAACCACTTACTAGTCTGAAATGCCGTCGCCGAGTGCAGGTGCATAGACATAATTATAATTAAATTATTTTTCTGTCCCTGTCTGTTATTTTGTCGCTTTTAGATTGCATGGGGGAGAGAAGCCGTCTCTTCGATTGCCACTTGATTATTCGTGAATTGAAAAACTTGTTAATAACGGAAACCCATCCAGAATTAGCCAAGGAGGATATTAGCCCCGGATTTTTCAGATCCAACAACACACCTGCCAACAAAGGAGCAGAAATAAATCATGTCGACATAAACAGTAATCTACAGCAGTATGTATTTATTAAAAACCCAGCACACACTTATTTCAGGAAATTACCCGTTTTTTGAGTACAGAAACTGTCGCGAATCCAGCTGAATGACCAGTAAATCATGCATGTCAGCATTTAGCTGTGAGAGCACAGAAACGTTACACATATTTATAAGGACAGCAGCACAACTGTTGCACTAGGTGGGTTTAAATTAGCCCTTTTTTAAATTACAGAGTACAAGTTTTATGTAATACTGTCTGTACACAGTGACAGTTTTGCCAAAAATGACAAAAAGTTACTTTTCTAAAACTTATCAACTGCAGCTTTAAGTCTGTGCATTACGCGTCCTGAAGGCAGTTACGCGCTTGGGGCAGAACGAGGCCAAAATTGGGGGGTTTCCGGGCGTTTCTCATGTAAATAACACTTAGGCGTATTCTCCCCCTGGCTTACGTGCTTTTTCTGTTAAGCGCTTTTGAGGGCTGTATTAAGGTCAAGCGCCAACATAAGACGAAATGGAATATTGCATTTGATGTCGGTTATAGGCCGAATTTTAACATAAATTTTATTTTATTTAACATGGTAAAGGTTGAGACATTCAATATTCGATTGTTCATCCTTATTTCTAAACTACATTTCTCATAACCATAATAAATTATCAAACGAAAGATATTAGGCTACGCGACAGTAATTGAACTAATTGGAGAAGAGGCTAACGCATTACAAACAATTACAAATATACGGGTGGTCATCAAGGTAACAAGTTTGTAGGCATATACACGGCGTCGGCAATTCATGCTAAAGGGATATTATGCCGTCTGCCCAGATGGCAATTCACGCTGGAAGGTTATTTTGCCGTCTACTCTGACGCATACTTCTCCTCAAGGCCATACTTTTACAGCCACGGACGGCACTACAACTGTTCGCCATGTTATTCGTCCGTCGGATCGGGTATAAGTTAACCAGAAGCATTTTTAATTTGCAGAGCACGCGGACTAACATGCAGTAGGTGATAGGCCAGGGGTGGGCAATCATGGTCCTGGAGGGCCGGTGTGCATGCAGGTTTTTATTCCTATCAATTACCCTGACTAATTGAGTTAATTGATTGCATGCACAAATATAGATTTTTGCAATGATTAGATCAAAGGAAAATGTTTTATGAAGGGAGAAAAAACTAGTCTTTGTAGTTTCATGATAATTTAAAGAAATGCCCATGAAACGTCAGATTTCATAAATGGTTTGGCTAATTGAGACAATCAACTAATTAAAGACCAGACGTTGGTGTGAAAACCAGGGACAGATACGGCCCTCGCTGCCCACCTCTGTGATAGGCCCTAAGCGGTCGTGACTTAGTTTGAATGTAATATGTCGTGCGAAAAATTCGTTTCGCGTCCTGTGTGAAAGCGGCTTGTGTATTCACGTCTTTGCATTGACTTTGAATGTAGGCTAATCTGTCCTGCGAAAAATTTGTTCTGTGTCTGATGTGAAAGCAGCTTTATGGACAATACGCGACAGTAAGAGAGAGCTATTACCTTTTTAATCTCCGCCTTTTTCGGTTTTATTAGCCACAACAATTTCTAAAGGGGGATGAAATTATATCAAGGTAGTGCAGAGAAATCATTGTAAACCGGTAAGTCCACATCTGTGAAATTTGTCATCTTTGTCTTCATGTTTCATGAACAAATGCGACTGCCCTATATGTTCGTGATAATCTAAAAAGTTGTGCTATTCTCACGAGGGAGGAGAATGATTCTCTAATTGAGGATATCTGTATTAACTAACTCGTGTCTTTTTATTTATTTTATTACCATTGATAATACTGTGTAGAATAAAGATATTATTAAATAGGTTACTCTAGATAGAGCCCTACCCTGGCCAATACCTAAGCACTACCCATCACCATTAGAATAAAGAATAGCCGACATATGAAGAATCATTATCATTAAATTGGATAATGTATTATAATAAAGTATTAGGCACAAGTTCAAGTGAATGTGTCGCTCAAATCAAATGGGACATAATAGGACTGCGGTCAAGCTATCACCAGTTCGCAAAACGAGGCGGTTTCGGGGCGGGGGGATGACAGCGTACGGGGTAAGAATCCTTTGTTAAAGCGTTTCCATGTCCTTTAGTTGCAAACCTGACATCAGAGTATTTTGAAATTTCAAGCGCGCAATTTCTAAATGAGATCGTATAAACTGTGTTCATTATTTTTGCGTGACTAGAATGTTCTCTTTGTTCCGTGGAAAACAGGGAAGAACTAAACAGGCTGGTGTAGGAGGGGCACATTTTTAATGCTCTGATTACGCAGGTTGAGAAGCGGTAAATTCTTTATTTATTATTTCATTATCGCGGCAATTTGTTTGTTTGCATAGCTCTAATGCCATGGTGGCAAGAATAAGAAATAAAAAAGAGATGCCTGCATTACTTCTTGTAATTGGCACAGACATAGCTTACATATGCCTACAATTACAGCGACATATCGTTGGCCTCCTAATAAAATCTCGTATCCTCAAATGATAAACTTCACAGGAAAATAAAAAAAAAAAATATATAAAATAAAATAATATAATCGATAAATATAATTTAGAATAAAACAAGTTTAATTCTGCATGTAAGAATAGTGGACATACGAGTTTTTGTTTCTCATCAGTTTGGAGATATGTTTTTTCAGCAGGCCCACGATATTCAAATTTAAAGTCTGGGCCGTTTCTCAAAGCCTAGGCTGCATCCTTTGAAGGCTGCATTTTTAGGGACCGTCGCTCAATTCCATCCGCCGGACTCACATTTAAGGTAAGAGACAAGGGGTTCATCTCGTAGCGTGAGCTGGAGCCTACGAAGACTATGAAGTGTACTCCTTTGAAACATCCACCAGGCCCGGATGTTTGCGTCATGCGAAACATATGTCACCGTACTGCGCTTTCAGAACTGAAGCAATTATGAATGGCAAGACGCGTTTGTGCTTGGTGCCGTTTGATAAGTTCCAGGAGTTGGAAGAGGAGTTGGAGGAAGAGTACCGGCGACGAACCCGACGCAGACGTCGGCGTTTGTGGTGTAGCTATTTTTGGCCGACTGGTAGAAAGGTAATTAGGCATTTTATTTACATAATTGCATATATTTGGGTTCCTCGGTATCATGAGGCAAACTGATCACTGGTCGCAATGTATCAGCATTCTGAATCGTCTGCTTTGGGTTCATAATAGGACTACATGTTCGGGCTACAACCTTGGTGATCTAAGACTGGTTCGTAGTCCTGGATGGGTTGCTACTTAAAAAAAAATTACTCTGTCGGCTATTGTGAATTAAAGGATAATGCAGGCGTAGGCAACCAAAAGCAGTCAAATATAGATATAAATAAAATTTTTGCCAATATTTTTCACACATCCAAACGTCGGATTGGAAGAGTTTCATTTATCCCCCTCCGCAAAACCCGTGGGGGCAAACTGTGGACATCGTCTCCGATGAATTATAAATTGCATTAACGCGTTGCTGACAACCGATTGGAAAAATTCAAAACGAGAGAGAAGCATAAGAGGCACAGTCACGCACTCGGTCTGAAAATATTAGGAGAGAAGCAGTGTTTCGAATAATTACTCTTCCCCCGCATACAGCAGCCATTCTAACTCAGTGAAGTGGTTAGCAGCTGTCGGACGATTACGTTGATTTGACATGTATTCTACCCATGGGTATTTGGTTAGGAAGTGAAGCACACCTTTGTGCTCGGTCCTGTTATAATTTAACAAATTGGAGTGCTGAAAGCATATACAGACATTGTAGCATTCTTCAAAGGAGAATCTCTGATACTGAGCCCCTAACAGTGCATTTTATTAGCTGTAATATCACAGCACATTTATTAAATGTTCCAATTCATTTTCTTACATTATAACCATATCCAAGATGTACAGTGAAGTTATCAATGTTAAAAATTGTGCAAAATATATCTGTTCTCCCTCCATCCTGTAGGTTCTCCATTACTGCCGGTTGGATGTATCTGTCCCAGTCCTGGCCAGATATTTTGAGGGGTGCGACACAAAGCCTGACTTCAGGCTTGGAAGACCAGCTATTGCGGCCCTCCTTCAGTTGTTGCACATGGACAGGCCGCATGGTTGGGGTCCAACGCTGGAAGTCCTTGTGCTACTGTTTTGGCTGGCTTGTGGCTCCTCATAGAGGGTGGTGTCAAGGGCGTTCAACATACCCCTTGCCACAGTACAAAGGGTAGTCCATCGTGTGGTGGAGAAAATGATGACGTGCCTGCCCTCAGTCATCCACTTCCCGTCCACTGAGTCCGAGATCGTGGCTGTGGGATGTGGTTTTGCTGGGTTGGCACAACACCGTGCTTCACTCATGCAGCTGGAGCGATGGATGGCTGTCATGTACATATCAGCCTCCAGCTGGTCCTGATGGCCACTGCTACAACAACAGAAAGCTGTTTGCCTCTGTTGTACTGCAGGCAGTTTGTGACCATTAGGGCCGATTCATTGATATATTTGTGGGCTACCCAGGCAGCGTACATGATGCACGCACTCATGTGCATACATTACAGTTATGAATGTGTCAGTGTATGGTACATATGCAATGAAAACATTTCTGTACTATTTCAGTAATAAACATACTTGAACAAACACAATGTTTATTTTATAATAAAATAAAATATATTATTATAATTATAATATTATTATAAATATTGTAATACTTTGTAATAAATTGTCCCATTTATTTTTTGATTGGAGAGTGGACACTTTCTCCTCCAGGCCTATCTTCTGCAAGATTGTTCTAACAAAATAATGGGAAGTGGAGAATAGACACAGAAAACCAATTATGAGGAAATTCTGATTCATACAAGCTTGGTGACCTGAATGATCTACGTTGCAAGAACACTAAGAAATGGGCATCATCTGTTGGAACTGCTACTTGCAGCTGGTGCGATTTTCTGCCTTAATGCCTTAGGCAGTTTTACATGTCTTTGCTGTAACACGCATGATTCCAGTGATTACAGCTTGTCAAGGCCCTTGACCATTCAGTGGTTTGAATCGAGTGTGTTACAGCTGGAAATGTGCAGGACCACAGCACTCCAGGAGCAGGTTTCCCTGCAGAAATACTTTAACCTCGTACATTAGGTAGCAGACCATCTTTATGCAGCAAATAAGGAGCACAGATAGCCGCAAGAGGTGATAAAACACAGAATTGATGGACTTCACAAAACATTTTTTTTCTAATTTACTGTTGCAGTTGCCCTGTTACTGTTCATTCTTTTCTTGGCCGACTGTTTGGTTTGTGCCCTGATTAATTAAAAAGTGAACATCAACTTTGTGTTCCTCATTCTCTGCTCTGCACCTGTCGGGAACTCTCCTTGGAAATGTCACAAGTGAACTAGTGCAGTACATGTGTAACAAATAAATAAAGGTATGCATGCGGAACGTGAATACAATTAACATACTCAGTAAAGCAAATTCATGACTCATAGACAATGAGTACGATTGAGGACTGTACTGTCGTTACTCATTATCCGTGGACCGCCAAGTTTCTCAAGCCGGTAATTTGGTGGTCGTATGCGGCCCTGAGGCGGAAGAATTTCCCTGTTAAGTCCATAGACCCTAGCCGGAATTTGTAATTAAGACCGAACATCTTATGATCGATGTGTTTCATCTGTGGTAGATAACGTTATTTGTGCTATGTGGAAATACTGGTAATTCAGGGCTTCGCGGCGCTCAGTGTGCCAAACTTGTGGAAGTTGAGCAGTCCATAACTTCCTTAATATTTTACGTAGAAACATCTTCGTACCATTGGATTCGTATTGACATATCCTTTGATATAACACCATTTTTGTTAATGTTGGATAATAATGATTCCCCTCCGTTTCGGTGGCGTATGTTTCATGACAAACTCCACCGAAACGGTCGCATCTGCGGTCTCTGCCATTTTTTTTCACTCTATTGATTAAGCACCTGGGTCCTGCGCCCGCACTGGGATATGGGATACATACGGCCGCAAAGGATACACCTGAACCGTCCTTTGACATCCAGCCGATGAAGGCTGCATTTCAAGAGCGTTAGGCTATGGGAAAACCAAGTTTGCCACAAGGGGCAGATTTTCACTAAACAGACAGAGTCCATTCCTCTGGGGTTACGCTTTTGTCCGACAATGAAACTGACTTGGCCTGTATTTGTTCATTTGCTACATAATTAGATATATAAAAGAGGAAAAATTTTTATTTATATTTATTTATTTTGTCAGTATCCATGCCTAAATGATCCAAAAGTGTACAGGTACATGCTTCTCTCTTGAGGCTATTTTTCAGTTGTTATTTGCATGTGAATAACGTGAATTCTGACCATGTAGCGCCTATGTCCTGCACATCAAATGGTCTGCAAGGGGACTGACCAGACAGATTATGTAGCCTAATAGGTGCGCTGTTTCATAATTGGCTAATTCAACTTGGTCGGTTTTTCTCATTAAAATAAAAATCGATAATTTAATGGAGGATCAACACGCTAGTTTTTGCTTCACAAACATTTAAATACCGATGACTCGTTAGGTTTTGCCGTAGCAAAACAGAGATTCAGAGATTATCTTTTTTGTATCTTACTGTAGCCTGAATGATGAGGCAATGCTGAGTAAGCCCTACAAATGTGCTTATTGCAGTTTCGACTAAAATATGACTTATTACGATTTTTTTCATATCTCTTAAAGTTCCTCGGGCGCATTAAGCAATGCTTTCACCTCGGAACCCACGGTGACGGTGTAGCAGCCTAGAAGTGATGCCTATCAAGGCTGCTGCTTATGTTTCGCAGTGCAGTCTCTCGAGACTCAGCCGGCGAAGACTAGGCCTATATTTTTCTGCCGCATTCGGAGGCGCCTTGACAGAGGCAGAGTCTTCACTGATTTCGCAGCCCTCGAATGCAGCCTTCAAGGACTGCAGCCGACTCATTAAGTTACACACAAAGTTAAAAGTGGGGTTGGGTTTAAGGCTAGGTTTAGAGTTAGGGGTTCGTGTTCAGGGGCCTCATTTATATACGGTGCGTAGGCACAAAAAAAGATACGTACTACGTAACTTTCTTTGCAGATTTCTGATTTATAAACCCAAACTTGACATTAAAAAAGGGAAATTAAGATCATGCATAATGTCAATAATTTCCAAGTCCATCCTGCTTAATAGATGAAAATTCCATGCAGTTTATTTTACCCATAGGTTTATACACTAGGATATTTTCCGCAAGATGTCATTTTTATTTTTTTGTGCGTACGTATTATTTAGGTATGAAATTCACTCAATTTTTTATCAAAAAGACCCAAGGTTAGGGAAATCAGTGGCGTTTAAAACAAAGCTGCTTAACGGAGGTTAAATGACATTACATCGATTTGGCGGGTGGAATTGAGCGACGACCCCTAAAAATGCAGCCTTCGAAGGCTGCAGCCTACGCTTTGAGAAGCACCCCTGATTTGCGTTTTCCATGGACCACAACTGCATTTCCATGGTTAATCAGAAAATCCTTGTTCCATGTTTTTCTCATAGCCATAATCAGTGAGGTTTGTACAGAGTCTGCCTCTCTTTTGCATTAGTCACACCTCTTTCATAAGGCCGCCTACATTCTGAAGTTAAGCGCTGTGGGCGTGATCGAAGCGCATCGGGGGAGAATACGCGTAACTCAAAAGCGCTTAACTCGAATTGCGTAGAAAAGGACTTACGCGCTAATGGGAGAATAGACCCCTAAGTCAGGTCGAGTTTCCATCACGCGTGCCAACCGCCTTTGATATGACATCAGGACAATCGATATAGATACTATAATTTATGTGCTGATTCAGATAGTTACATTAAACAGTGGTTGCTATAATTATTTACTGTATTGAAATGTGCCTGACATTCTGGAAACCTGCCTGTGAGGTTTCAGTGACGTGTGCGCACTGCGCGCCGGTCAGCCAAATTACCACTGCGCAGAAAGTGAACCTGGTTAGAGCTGGCGAGCTTTCTGCGCAACTGCAGCGAAGACTTTTTCTATGAAATTGTCGCTGCGTCTTGATGAATATGTGACACCTCCCCCTACTACGCCGCCACACCCATCTCGGCGCACGTTCGTCTACCAAAGGCTGCGCACCTCACAAAACTACCACTGCGCAGGCTGCGCCGGACGAAATTACCACTGCGCAGGCTGCGCCATGGTACGCCACCTGCGCAGCGCCAGGAAATTAGAGCCCAATGTCCTGTCCCGTTTAATCAGCAGTTTATTTACTGACTGTGTGTGCTGGCTTGGGGGACAAAACTCTAAACTTCATTAAGGAGAAAAGGCATTTTTTGTGTTTGAAGAGGTTACTGGTGACCACTGATGTTCAGCTGCACTTATATTGATAAATTCATGCTAAACTCAACCAGAAAATCATTAGTTCATATTAAATTTAATGCCTCAAAACTTTGTGTTAAATACATGATTATTTGATGATTGAACAGTGCACCATCTCAGACTTTGGGGAGCCACTTGGATAGGTGCATAGTTTGCCTAATAGCATGTCGGTTATCTAGAATGTAATGTGGAAGATTAATTCTACTTGTGGTAAAAGAGTTTATGATCCAAGAAATGTATAGATTTAAGCCCCATTAAAAAATTAAAATTTTTTTCAATTTTAATGGTGAATTCTGATGAAGATTTTAAGTTCACCTGACAAAGTCAGAGGAGCTTATGTCATGGCCTGTTTGTCCGTCGTTCGTCGTTGTTGTCGTCGTCGTCGCTTGTCGTCCGTAAACTTCTTCTCCTCCGAAACCACCGGGCCTATGAAACTGAAACTTGACAGGTACCTTCCTACCCATGAGGACACCAAAGTTTGTTCAAGGCGTTCCAAACCGATTTCGAACATGGTCGCCACGGTGGCCATATTGAAAATCACATAATTGGCCATCTGAAAGCTATTTATGCACATATTCAGCTGAAATTTGCTATGTAGTTACTACGTTGCAAGATACATCACATATCATACAGCTTTTTCCGTATTTCAAATTTTGACCTTGCTTTGACCTTCAATTTTATACAACCCCTGTGAGTTACATTGAAATATTTCAAAATCATCTTGTCCGAAACTACTTGGCCAATGACGCTAAAACTTGGCAGGTATCTTCCTACCCATGAGGACAAGTTTGTTCAAGGCGTTGCGATCCAATTTCAAATATGGCTGCCTCGGTGGCCATTTTTAAAATGATATTAATCACCATCTGAAAGCTATTTATACATATATTCAGCTCAATTTTGCTTTGTAGGTAGCAGGATACATGACATATAATTCAGGTTTTAAATGTCAAGGTCACTGGAGGTAATAAACAAGTTGAAATCTTGCCTTTGGCTACTGGTCAAAAGTGGGCATGCAAGAAAGTCCCTGGGTTTTTGATGACTAGTTTGAGTTAAACTGCTTCTTACACACCCTTGAGTGGTCAGGTGAGCTACAGGGCCCGTGGCACTATTTTTAATGTTTGCAGTCCATTTTCTCTACCAAAATCATGAAAATAAACTGAAATACGATGTAATTCTAAATGATGTCTTTTCTGAGTAAAGCCACTTTTTCCTCTTTATGAAGCTTAAATCTTGAATAATACAGCATTAAATTGGGTATCCCATAAATAGCCAAATTTGGCTTTCGCGCAAAGGGGTTAATACATCATTATACATACATACTCATTAAATACATCATTCTGTTATTTTGCCCCATGGACAATATTTTCTGATCTGCTTCACAGAAGCAACTGTAAAATATGCAATTCACTGTGGCTTATTTAATGTAATTGTAAGAATGCACTTTGGTCTCTCACCATGCTTTTTTTTTTGCACTTGAAATCGATGTCCATATGTCTTGTTCACCCCATTTCTTTTTTTTCTTTTTTCCTCTATATCATTGCCTTTTTCTTTCCTGCCTATGCCCACAGACACACACGCACACCCATGCAGACACATGGACACACACAGATAGAATACATTTCATTCTACACCAAATTTACATAGAGTCCCCTTTATGGAACCAGATAAATTTGTAACATGGAACATTTGTGGCATTTGTACACAGGCAAAAAGACTTAAAATAATTAACCATGTAAAGCACTTGCAGGCAGATATTTGTCCTCTTCAAGAAACCCATATCTCTGAATCAGATCTTCATAAATTAATTATGCCACAATTCAATGAGCTCAATCAAGTCTTCTCTGCCCATTTCAACTCCACTAACGTAGACTGACCATGTTCCGTACAACGACCATATTCTGTACAAATGAACTTATCCGTCCGATCGCAAAATAAATTCTTCCAGGTAATTAATAAAATGTATACCTGCATTATCATCATTTTGTCCCCTTTCGACTCCCCCCAAGACGAGAGAGGTCACGCGATCCGATCAGGCGCTATTCCGGTAAGTTTACCAGGTGCGCCGCCCACAGTCGAAAGTGAAAGCTAGGGAGACCCCAGCCCGGATCTGCTGCCATTTTGGGGAGAGCGCAACATCGGCAAAATGTACATTTTTATCTTAATATTGCCTCATAAAGAGCTGTAATCTGTCTAAAAATATTATTTGGTTATTGGAAGTTAAGTAAATTACCATTTTGTTGAAAAAAAAAATGCTTTTAGATGACTTTTAAACCATTAATTTACGTGATGCTTGGTGTTCTTTCGACCAAGGTTGGCAGCAGCAGGTCTCTCACCACGGCATCTTTCTTTTTCTTTCTTTTTCTTCTTTGGGGCTTAACGGTGGTTTACAAACCTTAGGCATATTACCGCCAGCTACTGGTTCTATGACGTTTCAGAAGTTTTATTTTCGTATAAAGTTTTATTTATGTATAAAACTTCAGTGATAATAATAAAGTTTGGATCATTTGAATACATTCTTTAATGAATGAATAATGCATTAATAATATTTACTTTAGTATTGTGTATTACGTTACCACAGAATTAAACTTAAGCATGTTGTACGGAACGCTGTCCAGCAACTGTACGGAATACTGCCAGCCCAGATGGTCTTCCGTACAGAGGTGGAGACGGCAGTTTCTCCTGGTTTTCTCAAATATTATTGGATCAAATACTGTCAATCAAAGTGTCGCTTGTCCGATGAACGTCCCCCCTGAGAGTAAACACACAATCAAGAGGCGGATCCTCTCAACAAAAGAGCAATGGTTGCTGACGTTTGCGGAAATGAGGAAATGTGTACGGAACATGGTCAGTCTACGTTACCCCTCTTTGTCTCATCTTAATTAATAAAAATATTCCATTTATTCACAACGGCAGCAATATAACACCCCGACGGACAATTCATCATAGTAAATATCACAATACACAATAAACCAATTACTATTGCATGTATTTATGGCCCAAATTATGATAACCCATCCTTTTTCCAAAACTTCTTCAACACCTTATCGAACTCTCCAAAAATAATTGGAGATGTGTTCAGTACAACTCAACCACCATGCACAACTCCAAATTTGCTGCAACAATTAACCAGTTTATGAGTGATTTTGGTCTTGGTGATGGTTGGTGATTACAACATCCTGCAGAATTTTCTTTTTTTCACCCGTTCACCATTCCCACTCTTGAATCGACTTTTTCTGAACAAGGAACTCAATTGTTTCACATCTCACGGATATATCAATACACCCCATAACTATTAGCGACCATGCTCCAGTATCACTCTGTTCGAATAACAACCACCCCCACAATCCGTCCAGTAGATGGAGTTTCAACACATCATTACTAGAAGATCCAGGCTTTAATATTTACATTAAAAAAGAGAGTGGGCCTCCTTTCTTGAAATAAATGATTCACCAGAAATATAACCATCACTCCTGTGGGAAACTGGGATAGCTTAGTTATGCTACACACAAGAAAAAAAAAGATAAGGAACATGAACATTTTTTAGAACAAAAAAAAATCAAACAACTGGAAACCCATGCAAGTAAGAAATGATCTAACTAAAATATAAACTTCAACTGAATGAATACACTAAGAAGACTCAATTTCTCATACATAAACTCAGACAAGAAAATTTTTAACATGGTGATAAATCCAGAAAATGCCTCGATAACCAATTGAAATGAAATAAAGAAAAAAATACAATTTCAATGATTGTACGAGCTTCCCTGCTGAGTTCACAAACACCCGAAGAAATAAATGAAACCTTTCAAAAATTCTACACAGACCTGTTCTCTTCAAATCACAGACCTAAAAAAAAAGACGACGATACATTTCTGAACAGTATTGATTTACCAACACTAACCGATGACCAAGCAAACACAGTTTGTATTTTTTTACAGGAAATATTCTGTAAAGTTTTTCAGTTTTTCAGTTTTTCACTGTTCTCCATATAAAAAATGCCTGTTTGTTTACTGATTTTTGCTGCTATAATATGGTTTACCCTTAAAACGACAAATAAATCAACCATAATTTAAGATTACATCAATATTTTGTTTTTTAATAGAAATTTATTGTATTTCTAGTCTTAAAATGTGATTGTACATAAAATGTGATGTAATTTTTTACATGTTTTTCCTGTTCATGACATATTCGGTACTTTAAAATGAGAGAAACCAGTCGCTAGGTTTTCCATAAATTGCAGGTCAAGCATGTGAAGATTTTATGTTTTTTCAGAGGAAATTAATACTATTGCCACAGAGAAAAAGCTAAATATTTTAGAAAGGGAATGTAGAGATACCTCACAGAAAGTGCTATTTTTTCATATTTTTGTAATGTTTGAGGACAAATATTTTCCTTAAGATTTATAAGTGTGGCATACACTGAGATAAATTTATCTATACTCAGCAATGAACTTATATTCTAGCACATAATGATACTTCTTCTGAAGGTTAATCATTTTAATGAACCCATTTTTCCAAACTCACTTTCAGTACATAGTGATCAAGTTTACTACCAATGTCATACATCATAACAGTTTGAGTTCTTCGGTCAGAAATATGACACAGACCCGCGTAAGAGAAAAATATTTTAATTGCAATAAATCTTATTTTATTTACGCAATTTAAACAATCATTAAACACATGCATAGTTTCCAATCCCTGAGTAGAGAAGCACGAGAAGTCCGGAGTCATAATCGCTTTCCATGTTACTTGTGATGTTACATGTTCAACTTGTTGTTGAAGCTGAAGTTTTGCTGTCCGTCGAATCTAACCGACCCTCACAGCCAGCCTGCAGCCGCACCAAGTTTTCCAAGAACAACGCGGCTGACCATGCTGCAGAGCCATGGGGGTTCGATGTCGACCGACCAAGTAAGAGTCTGAAATAACGCATATGAACGATATTTTCAGTGTGTCGCACTGTAAGACTGCACTTCTGTGTTGTGAAGTTTACAGTCTTGAAGCTAATGTTAGAATTCTGCAAATGAAGTGCTATTATACCGTTACGTTAGGTAGTTATCATTTGAAGTAGCTAGCTAATAATTAGCCATGTTACTTTTACGTTATTGGCAAGTCTAATAAGGCAAATATTCAAAGTCAGAAAAACAGTTACGCCAATTTTAATTTCCGAAGTACCCTAGTCAAGCATGATAATGCTAACTATATGTGTAGGAGAGATTCCATTTTCTACGAGTGGTATATTTCAAGGATGGATACCGAAACCCAGAATCATAGCATCAGTAATTGGCTGGCTATATCATTATCATGGAGAAACAGCCTTGCACTCTTTAAATATATTTGTTTCAAACTGTTAAATGTTAGACACTACAGTTATGTTGAGCTAATGAAATGGATACATTAGTGGCCAAAATTCAAGTTTGGATGGTTGACATATAGCTAAGCTTGTTTTAATTACAGATTCACATTGCGTTAGATTTATAGTTTCCATCTTGGCGTGGCTTAGGTGCGATGCGTAATGTGTAATCAGAAAAAAAGCTACTTTCAATCATAAATTTATCTGTCTCATTAACTTATCTGTGGAAAAGGGCAGAAGGTTTGTAGCTGTGAGTTGTCAAAACCAGTGGTTTTCTCACTGGGTCCTGAGGACCCCTGTGAATGCTGGTTTTCAATCCAATTGCAATTGAAATTGTTCTGCAATGTTATTAAAGTGTTCTGTCGCTTACTGTTAGCACTTGTACTTGTCTCCTAGGAGCTCTGCACTTTTGTACAGATCCAGTGCACTTTTGTACGTCGCTCTGGATAAGAGCGTCTGCTAAGAACCTGTAATGTAATGCAATTCCAGAATTTTAACAAGCTGTTCATTATTCTTAATTTTTTGGATTTGATGTTCAGATATCGTCTTAATCAACAGAATGCCAAAAAAATAACTTTGCAGTGCCCCAAAGATTTTCCAATTTCATACTCTGCTACTGCACTGTGGGCAAAAAATGAGGTAACAAATTAAACAAAACGTCTTAATTGGACATTTTCTATTCACTGCATAACAGGTGGGCCTCATTATCGTTTGTGTAATTATTGAATTCTTCATCATCTTCCAGATGGTTAAGTTTGGTGGCCAGGTGTACATGCCAATTGAGTTTGCTGATTCATTTGTCTTTCATTTTTGAGTTGAGTTGAGTTTCCAGTTTCCTGTTTCCACAATCGCTCACAGCCTGTCAGTCGTCTGGTTTGCTGCTACCCAGGCTTTTAGTGAACTTTTATTATTTTTTCGTTATTTTAGCGTTTTGTTGTTTTGACATCTTATTGTTTTATCATTTTTATTTTATTTACTTTTATATTATCGTCTTAATTGTTTTATCCTTTCTATCATTTTGTTTTATCATTTTATTCGTTTTATTATTTCAAACTATCGTTTTAATTCGTTTTATCCTTCCAACTATTTCATCATTTTATTCGTTTTATCATTTTATTCGTTTTATTATTTTAACTTTTAAGTAATGGCGCCGCTTACCTCTCCGGGCTGCACGAGCTGCGTCCATTTGTCCCAGAGGATCGCGGAGCTGGAGGGGAGAATCTCTACCCTTTACCAGATCAGGGATGACGAGCAGCTCATCGATTCCATGGTCGCTCCAGCTCTCCCCGCTACGAGCGTCACCTCTACGGGCGAGCGAGATTCAATGGCACTCCCTCCTGAAGCCTTCTCGAGCCACACCGAGGTCCCCGGGATCCAGCTGGGAGCAAGGCCCAAAACGGTCGTGAGCTCCACACCCTGCCAGGCGGAACCTTGGGCCGTATCGCGAGGGAAACAACGCTGCGGCAGGAGGTCATCTCGCGTCCCGCATGTTTGGGACCTGCAGCTGGACAACAGGTTTTCCATTCTTGACGAGGAGGGTTCGTCATCCCCGCCGTCTCCTGTATGCCTGGCTGCACCTCCGCCGCCTGCGCCGAGAGAGGAAACGCGGCTCCGGGTGGCAAGCTCCGCTGCCTCGCGGCCTGCTACTCCGATCTCTCCCCCGGCGAGACCCAGGTCTTCAGACAGAGCTGCTCCCCCGGCGAGATCCCGGTCCACGGACAGTGCCCTGAGACTTCCCGTCACCCTCATTATCGGGGACTCAATCATACGGAACATTCAAACGAAGTCTACAATCACATACTGCTTCCCGGGTGCCAGAGTTTTAAACATTTTAAACCGGATTCCCAGCCTCTTGGACAAACATCCCCATGTTCGGAACATTGTTGTTCATGTTGAAACTAATGACACTTCGTACCAACAGTCCGAACTGCTGAAGCGGGATTTTATCACTCTTTTCGATAAGCTAAAGGTATGTGGAAAACGTGTTTTTATCTCTGGTCCTATCCCGACTTTAGGTCGTGGTATAGGGCGTTTTAGCAGAATTCTCAGTCTCCATTCATGGCTGCAGTCAATTTGCACTTCCCATAGCATGTTTTTTGTTGACAATTTTAATTTGTTTTGGGAGCGTGCAGCTTTCTTCAGAGGAGACGGAATTCATCCCTCTCCGTTAGGTGCACGGAAGCTTGCCGATAACATTTTATTTACCATAGATACGTCACGCAAATGACTACGCCAGTCAACGCAGAATAAAAACCCGAGGGTTACCAGCTCTGGTACTCAGTTACAGGTTGACCACGATGTAGTAACGTTATCCTCTCTTGACTCTCCTAGCGATTCGAGTATTATTTCTCACAATGTAGCTGAATCACGACCTAATTTAGTCAAGGGCCTGAACTTTTTTTTATTGAACACAAGAAGCGTGAAATCTGTCAATAAAAAACGTAACAAGTTGATTCAACTTCAAGGCTTAATATACGCTGGCATGCCTGATATTGTCGCCCTCACAGAAACTTGGTTGAACGACTCTGTCGCGTCAAATGAAATTCTTCCCGAGGGTTACACCCTGTATCGCAGAGACAGAGGTGGCAAACGAGGCGGCGGAGTTTTTCTTGGTATTCGTAATAATATGATCTCCCGCCGTCGGCCCGATTTGGAACCCAGTAGTTGTGAGGTTATAATTTGCGAACTTGTGCCTTGTAGATCATTGAAAGTATGCATTATCTTGTGCTACAGACCTCCAGATAGTGATCCTTTGTCTTTTAATGATTTTTTGTCTAACGTTTTTACTAAATGCAGTATTGAGTACAAAATTTTATTCGCACTTGGCGATTTTAATCTCCCAGATATTCCTTGGTGGGACGAATCAGCAAACATCGGTCACACGCTGTGTGATTTGGCTGACAGCTTTTCCCTCACCCAGATCATTGACCAACCTACTCATATTAAGGGAAATGTGCTTGATTTAGTTTTTACCAATATCCCTGAACGTTGCTCCAAGCCCAATGTAACATTTGGTCAGTTTGACAGTGATCATGCTGTGATCCAGTTCAATTTTCAAACCCGTGTCAACAGACTCCGCACATGCGCGAGAAACGTGTACAATTTTAAAAGAGCTGACTTTATCGGGCTACGATCTCACATGGACAAAGTGCCATTTCATTCTGCTCTTCTTCATCTTGATATTAATGTTAATTGGCAAAGTTGGCTTGATCTTGTACATTCATCTGTCAGCAAATTTATTCTCATTGCTGTAATTAAGGATATAAATTCTCCTGCCTGGGTTGACAGTGAAGTGCGCCACCTGAGCAACAAGGTACAATCCACACGGAAACTTGCTAAAAAACGCAATACTCCAGCGTTGTGGGCAAAATTTCGCAAACTAAGGAATAAATTAAAAAATGTATGTACTTTCAAGTACAATCAGTATTTGGACGTTCTCAGTGATTCTCTTGCCACGACACCAAAGCGTTTCTGGGGATTCTTCAAGAGTAAAACAAAGACAAAAAGTGTCCCCAGTTTTGTTGCTTATGGAGAGAAAACTGCCTCCAATCCTAGCACAAAGGCGAGTCTGTTCAACGAGTATTTTCAATCCCTATTTACCCCTCAGCCTTTAGAACGAACATACCCGGATATAACAGTCTTCAAACATGTTCATTTGGGTGATTTAAGGATTACTGCCCATGAAGTTGAATCAGTTTTGATTAACCTTGATACCAATAAAGCATATGGGCCTGACGGGTTACCAGCTCGGATTTTAAAAGAATGTGCTCGTGAATTGGCTCCATCACTTTGTAGTCTTTTTAACAAATCTCTTCAAGCTGGAGAATTACCACTTGATTGGCTAAGAGCAAATGTTATTCCAGTCCATAAAAAATCTGACAAAGAAAATGTGAGTAATTATCGACCGGTATCGTTAATGTGCATTTGTAGCAAGGTGCTGGAAAGGTGCATACTTGATTTTGTCTACCCTCATGTAGTGCCTGTTCTACATCACCTGCAACATGGTTTTGTTAAGGGTAGGTCCACAACAACTCAGTTAATCCAGGTATTTCATGATGTTGGCAAATGCTTAGATCAGTCCGGACAAATTGATATTTTATATCTAGACTTTTCATCTGCTTTCGACTCCGACCCCCATGACTTACTTTTATATAAACTCCAGACATACGGATTTCATGGAAATCTTTTAAAGTGGTTTACGTCGTACTTATCCAATCGTAAACAAAGAGTTGCTGTCGATGGTGCCCTATCATCCTGGTCTCCCGTTAAATCAGGGGTTCCACAAGGATCAATTTTGGGCCCTTTGATGTTTCTGCTGTATATTAATGACATGCCAGACTGTGTAAGTCCTGAGACTAGGGTTGCCTTGTTTGCAGATGATTCTAAATGCATAAGAGAGATCAGAAACACGCAAGACTGTTCACACCTGCAGTGCGACCTAGAAAACATCTTGGATTGGAGTCGTAAATGGGACATGAGATTTAACGCTGGTAAATGTAAACTATTGAGCGTTACAAGGAAGCGAATTCCCATTCTTCACCATTACACAATGAATGGTAATCTAATTGAAAAAGTCGACTGCATGCGTGATCTTGGGATTGTGGTGTCATCAAATTTATCATGGGATGCACATGCTAATGTCTTGGTCAGTAAAGCAAATCGCATGCTTGGATTAATTCAAAGAACTTGTGGTCATACGTGTTCAGTTCAAACAAAACGAAAACTGTATATTTCGCTTATAAGACCACTTTTAGAATACTCCACCCAATCTTGGGCCGTATCATCAAAAAAATCTCTCCTTCATATTGAAGGTGTGCAAAGGAGAGCCACTAAGTACATTCTTGGTTATAATGATTGTGTTGATAGCAATTATAAAGCCCGACTAATGAAGCTTGATCTTTTACCGCTGGGCTACAGACGTGACATATTTGATTGTGTATTCTTGTGCAAATGCTTGAAGGGGGAATATGACATTAACTGCAACCATTTTGTTTCATTTCAAAATGAGGATACATTTTTAATGAAAATTCCAAAATTTAGGACTGAAACTTTTCGCCATTCATATTTTAACAGATTATTTTATTTGTGGAATGCCAGTCACCTCTATCAAATTTCTGATACTACAGCTGCTTTTAAATCGAAGCTATTTCATTTTTATACAGAAAAGTTCAACAACTATTTTTCTTCTGATGATTCATTTACATGGGTTGGCAAATGTCATTGTTCACGTTGTCGTCTGTCCCTCTGATGTTACTTACACTTGCTGATAAACTGTCTTATTTTATTATGTATTTATGAATTTTTTTTTTTTTTTTTTTTCTTCCTTCTCATTGTACAATTGTCTGTACATGTTGTGGGATGATTGCCTCACAATAGGTGCCTTGCCACCTGTGCGATCATTTCCTGACTTCTGTCAAAGCTTAATAAATAAATAAATAAATAAATAAATTTCATTAGTGATAGATAATTTACCTCTCTACATGCATGTTTAAATTAACAATTTAAAATGATCCTAATACGTACTACATGTCCACAGAGGATACATTTCACATCACATGCATAGCCATTTCTGGCAGAATGTAATTGTAAAGTTTAGGTAATCCCACAGTATAAGCTCATGGTTTTGAAAATTAACAGCTTGTTATAATTCTGGGATTGACATTGAGGTTGGAATAAAAACCAGCATACCTATGGGTCCATATGCAGGACTGAGTTTACACTGCTCTAAACAAATGCTTCTTTTTCCATTGATGGATGATACTTGCCAGCCAGGTGAGCGTGAACCGGCAGTTTGAAGTCACCTTTATAACTGTTTCTGAAGCGCAGCTGGCATTGCCTGCTTTAATTGTATCCCATCATGATTTTCACATACACTGTATTAACACCATTGCCAGTTTGGCATTGCCAAATGCCCTCTTCTTCTATGATTACTGACGGTTGGCAAACGCCGGCACACTTACTTTCTTTGTATTCTTCAGCTAAATCTAGAAATTCCCCTTTGAATCCTTTGAATTAACACAGAAAACTCCTTTAATGAAAAGAGTAATGCCTGAATAACTAAAATATACAAATAAAATGCAAAACGATGACAGATTTGCAAGGATGGATGCAGGTTTTAACTTGCAATCGGGCACATTTACTTCGTTCAAAGTCGTGAGCTGCGCAGTAATCGTGACATAGCTCCTTTAAGATGCATGCCGACTAGACAAAGTTGTGCATCAGTTTGGTCTACCTGACCATCTTATATTGGATAAGCTGCAAACTGGCTGTAATATCATGCAACTTAGTCAAGTAATTAATGCTGCCTCCTATGAATTTCACCAACCCTACAGAGCAGCCAGAAAATCTCTTAATTTCACTGATATCATTTCCTGCTCGGCCGCCAGACCATAGTCAGCCGCATGTTTCTCCCCCATCACTTTTCAGCCCTCGCTAGAATTGAATTTCTCTATGAGGGTTTGTCATTGTGTCTGTGGAATATGTAGTGTTTGAATGGAATGCAACTTTTTTCATAATATCCATACATTTTATGATTTCAGGTCATGTGGACAGACTACGCCTGTAGAGATCCATAGCTGATGACCATGGATGCCAAAGTGTGGAAGTAATGGACTGTTTTCAATCTGATTTTGAAGATTAAGTCCTCTGCTGCCATGTGATTGCCCTGGGAGTGTCAAAAAATATTATTTTATTTTCACACTTAGATCCAGAAATACCTGGACAGTAAAACAATTTTCATTATTTTGCCTCTGTATACAATCACCATGGATTTGAAACAAATTAATTGAGATGTGGTTGAAGTGTAGACTTTAAACTTTAAAGTGCCTTGCATGTTTTTTAAAAAAAATTCCAAAAATCAAGCTGTCTGTAATATGGCCCAAAAAAATAATAAAAAATATTTGACCACAAATAACCTTAGGAAATGCAATTTTTCAAAAAGGGGTTTCCCGGTCTAAAAATAGATCGTCTAGATTATTCACCGTGCAAAAGCATTGTGGGTCGAAATCGCGCACTGTAAACAGAGATGGCGTCGCGCGGACGAAAAAGAAGACAGACAGGAACGTTTTTGGAGAATGTGGAGGCGAGTCATTACTTGATGACACATGGGAAGACCATTTGAACATATTATGAATGCATAAGCGTCATGTAATTGAAGTATATCGATTCTTTGATTTTTTCCGTGAAGATGTTGCTAAATGAACGGTACTGTAGGCCTACGTTCTGACACTCATTGAATGTCATAGATTGGCTTCTATTGGAGTTACAATGTCTATTTTTACAGCAGGAATGTTTTTGTCTTACGGATGTTATTGTTGTTTTTTTTTTTTTTAAAAAAACCCAGATATTGTTAACTTGGATTTTTTTTAAATCGAAGAAAAATAACACAATCTAACTGATGTATTTACAAAAGGTTGTGGCGAAATATCGGAAATTATATTTTATCTGGCAGCATTCTGACACGTAATCTGCAGTAAAATGCAATAAAAGAATTTTTGAATTTACTGTGGCACATCACATGCAACAAACAGAGTTCTATAATGTTCAGTGGGCAATGATATTTATAGGTCTTTTATCTTAGCTCCATATTTGTTTTAAGAGGCTATCTACTTCAGACTATCATTTCTGTAGATCCTTAACATTTAGTCACTATATCGCAGACCATATAATATATAACGAGAACATCGGGTTCCATGTTGATTAAATTCTGATTGCTCTCTAAATACATCACGATTTCACGACTGCAATAACCTGTCAAACGTTAAGCAAAACATAATTTCCCCCAGTCGAGGCACACTACCATTTACGTTGTTTACTTTTATGAACTCGAGTAGCGCGAGAAATGTTGCTAAGAGAAACCAACACGGTATTTCAATTTACTAATCCATCAAAGTTAGGGCCAACTCATCATTGACTGCGTTTACATGAACACCAATATTCCTGTATTAATCGGAATATTAGAATATTCCGATTGCGTACCTGTCATGTAAACACGTGCAATAACCCGATTAAGGTCATTTTCCGATTCGAAATATTCCGATTAAGACCCCTGGCATATGCCTGTTTTAGTCGGAATATTGGCTCATGTATACACCTTAATCGGAATATGCCCCCGAACAGAATATTCAACTACGTGTGCGCCTGTTCACTTCGCAAGGAATTTGCATTTTTGGAGCGAGGAGGAGACGACTGTGTGTTTTCAGATAATGAAAGAGATGAATATATTGGAATATATCGATGGTCCAAAGCACCGTAACAACGATATCTTTAAGGTGTGCGAAAAGTGGAGAGGCTGGTTTTGTGTTAACTGCCGAGTGCCAACCAAGTACAGCATCGCTGGAAAACTGAAGGCGGCATATTCCAAAGCGAAAAAAATAAAGGCAGTGGCTCTTCTGACGCCAGTCGTAATCTTACTCCAATTTGCTATTCTTACGAGCTTCTGTATGTTCCTGCACAATGTAGGAAATCGGCACCATAATGTATCGTCTGACGTTAGCTAGCGAGATGGCTATAACACTACTTATGTTTTCTTGCTAGTTGCTTCATTTAGCTAACGGGTTAGGTAGTTATGAGTGTAATTTTAGGTTCAACGTTTGATCGCTAATATTTGTGGAACTGTCAGGTCATCACTCTCCACAATCAGTAGTCAGTAGTGATTAGTGTCGTGTAGGAGAGCTGATAGCTGCACAAAGTTCGTCCTTGCAAGAAATTATACAGTACAAGTTGGCAAATGAGGCAAGCTGGCAAAGTTAGCTGGCTAACAACTAACCTTACCTAACTTGAGTAGAGGACATCCTGACTGTAATTTAAAGTAAGCGGGCTAGCCGATCTAGTAATGATAACCACAAGGCACGCAGCGAAAGCGGGATGTTTTCAACCCAGTCGAGTCGCAATTTTTTTCCGAGGTCGAATTTTGTTTTGTGCAGGCGGATACGGGAGTTCATAAGAATAGCAAATTACAGTAAGCTCACGACTGGCTAAAAATAGCCACTGCCAAAAACAAAACAATACCAGCGGCCCTGATCTAGCCAGTTTCATTTATTTTGCGGTCCTGGATGAAATTCTGGGACAGAGACCGCTGGCGATGGCAATGGCCAAGAAAGTGGAGTCGATGTCGTCTTTAAAGCTCTAACTGAAGCCAACCAAAGCCATGACGATTACTTTCGAGTGTTATATTTGCTGAAAACCCAATGTTGAGATTGGACCTAAGTGGTGGATATGCTAATGAACATGTGAACGGAATATTCCCATCGCTCAGCGCATGTAAACAGCTTATTCGGAATATTACCTTAATCGGAATATGAACCTTAATCGGAATATGATGTGCATGTAAACGCAGTCATCGTCAATGCCCAGTCGCTCTCTCAGACTCTTCCACCGTTCAATAGCACTCCCAATATATACGAGGGATCGTCTTCTTTTGGCATCAAGGGCAATTTTCCGGCGTTTTCTCTCCGAGGCTGTCAACTTGATTTTTTCCGCGATTGCTGTTGTGTGTGCTACGTCACACGTCACGTGGTACACAAGAAAGGGAACTTACTCTAATGACATCAGATTTTCGCTCGCGCGACAGTTTGAGGGTTGAGTGAGTTTTTTACATCAAAATCCATATTTTTCGATGTCGTAAAAATTTGTATAACATATCGATGTGAAGATGAATGATTTCCCTACCTACTGATACCATTTTTATATGTTGTCACATTGAAGACATGCAAGGTACTTACTGGCACTTTAATCCAAGGGGTTTCACAAAAGTATTGAATTAACTGTCAAATAATTACCGCCATTTGTACACATTGTCCTTCCTCCTCAGAGGCTCAAAAGTAAGTGGACAAACCAACATATAACAAGAGCAATCCGAGATTTCTGATCTCTGCCCAAGGATGACATTGATACAAATGCAAGATCTGTCTGTTGGGAAGATTTTAGGACCACGCTTGCCACAAGTTTAATTGGGATTTGTCTGTGTAAAGCAACCCATTCTTGTCTAGCAATGACGTCCAAGTGAAAACAATTGTGTCAGATCATTCATCACAAGATCTTTCCTGTGAGGTATTACTCGATATAGCTCCTATGATTTACCCGTGCCGATTTACGGATGGCCGCTCCGAGTGTCCATCCGCCCTCATGGTTGCAGCCGGCTGCACAGAACCACACTCTGTAAACTCATCAAGTACTCATGGTACTTGCGGGCTACGAATGCACAGAATGATCACATGATGAACATGTGACTTAAGGAATAAATGATTGGTTTGCTGTGATTATCGCCTATATAAGCCCGCGGTGTGATGTGAGAGGACTTCACTTTGAATTGTCTTGTCCTGAGTGTCCTTGTACCCAAGTTTCACCCTTTATCTCACACTTTTCACGTGCTTGATGTACGTGATGAATAAAACTCGTCAACTGTGCGTGTTCGCATAGCCAGGAAACCGTAGCGCAATGGAAGCGCGTGGGGCTCTAGGTCTAATGGAGTCATCCCTAGACCAAGATCTATCTCTGGTGAAAATTTCATGAAGATCCGTTCAGTAGTTACCAAGAAATGTCACTAAATTTGTAGATCCAGATCCGGATCCAGATCATCACCAAAATTTAATGGAGTCGTCCCTGGACCAAGATCTATCTCTGGTGAAAATTTCATGAAGATCCGTTCAGTAGTTTCTGAGAAATGTCACTAAATTTGTAGATCCAGATCCAGATTCGGATCCAGAATCCAGATCCGGATCCGGATCATCACCAAAATTTAATGGAGTCGTCCCTGGACCAAGATCTATCTCTGGTGAAAATTTCATGAAGATCTGTCCTATTGTTTCCGAGAAATCCTGTCCACAGACAGACAGACAAATAAATAAATAAATAAACCGACTCGATCACATAATCTCCTTTGCAGAGATAAATATAAGGATTATTTTTCATACTTGGATGAAAATCCTTTGCAGCCAATGGTCACCTGAAGTTTGGACCCATGGACATCACCAAATGATGACTTTTCTCCCTTAAAATGTTTTGTCAGGCCTTAATTGCAGCTGCTTGTTTGTTCGTCTTTCTGCCATCAGTTTTGTCTTCAGTGAGTGAAAAGCAACTGAGTTAGAGTGAAGTAAGGTGACTGACTTGGCCTTTCAAGAAAATTCCATTTCTTTATCTTGTGTTGCTTTTTCAGTATGTATTGGGTCATTATCCATCTGTACTGTGACGTTATTCTATCAGTTTTGGAGTAATTGGCTGAGTCTAAGCAGGTGGTATGGCTATGGTTACTCGAGAATTCGTCCTGGTGCCCCATCAGCAGTCACATCATCAATTAGAGGTTTGCTGGCAAAGTCTAATTTAGCCTTTCTGTTCCTCAGTGTTACCAGCGGTTTTGGACTGTTGTAAACTTTGTATTTACATTCATGAGGAGATCTCTGATTGTAGACTTGGACAATGCTATGCCTATGTCTTTGAGAGTGCTCTTAATCTGGCTATAAATTGTGACGATCCACTTTTAGTTGTCTTATGAGGTCTTCCTGGCCATTTGATGTTGCTGAGCTCGCCAGAGCATTCCTTTTTTTCAACAATGTATCAAATTGTAGATTTTACCTTTCCCTAAGTTTTTGATATCTGTCTGGTAGGTTTTTTTTCCGTTTTTTCAACCTAATGACGACCTTTACCCAGTGCTTTAAGTGGGCCGGTACGCGCCGGTACAGAGTACCGGCACTTCTGGATTTAGCCCCCATAGTACCGGGACTTCTATAGGCGTACTGGGACACACGAGCACGTAGTACCCTGTCCTGCTGTATTTCTCTCTTGGTGATTCATGATCCTATGGCTATACTACATTACCCACTGTGCACTAGTACGCGCCGCACGCCTGTCATTTTACTCGCAAGACGTTCACCGCAAGGAGATCTCTCGGAGGAGTGGCATGTCTTTCAAATATTATTTGAGCGAGCCGCGTGATCCATTGGCAATCTCATCGCAAACAATCAATAGGAAGTAGCAAGCAATGTTGGCTACAGATCGGACTCATTGTGGATGGGTATTACTGCAGAGAGATGGGAATTAGCTGTCCTAGCTACCTAGCTAATTTAGTGGGGGTGTTTGTAGTCATGCTAGCTAGCTACTTGCCAACGCGTGGAATTTGATCATCTCTGAAGTTATAACTGCTTCAAATGTTTACCGGCACGTTCGCCACGTAATGGCAAGCATAGCTGAGTTCAGTAATAACTTGCATGCCAGATGATATTTCAAACGATTAACTTTAATGGAATCGATATTAATTCTCAAAGTACCCACAACCAAATACATAAACCTAACAGAATAGGCGAGTTTACTGTTGATTTGAGTTTATTCAAGGATTACCCCTTGAGATGCAACATTTCATTTTCTAGGGGGTCCCATCTATATTACGTTATGTCACGTCCATTCGACAAAACCAGTTCATGATGGTGTTTGTAGGCCATTCGTCAGCAATTCGTCTTCATTACTCAATACAACCAATCGGCCTCTCTATCGTTGAGTGTGATGAGTAAAACAACACTCCCAATAACTTCATCATTGAACGGTGTCATGCAAAATAACCCATTGATTCTTATTCTTATATGTATTCCAGTTATATATGTCTTGAAAATGCGGCGCCAGTCCCTTTAATTTAAAAGAAAAATTACTCAGATTTCTCCATTATATTCATTGGAGTGACACACCCCCATCTGAAATGAAACATTTGCAGGTGAGTTTATTATAAGATAGATTTTTGTTCTGGCACTGACACTGGAAAGCCATTGCCTATATTTAAATATAACTGTTAATATAAGATCGTTCCATAAAGATGAGCCGAGTCGTTGTCATGGCACCTGTTTGCTTAAAATGACTGATGTCGGCAGAAGTATAACTATCAGTCCATGAAAAAAATATTTTTTTGAGCAGATATTCTAATTACAAAAAGATTGAGCTGGCAAAGCAGTTTTGTGTTGCTATGTGTGGTATTTATTCAGTTTTAGGAAATCACGATGTCTAGAAAACATAAGCCCAAATTGGCTGTCTCACAAGGACTAGTTAACGTCAGATCTCATATATTTCCACAGAAACGGAGAGAATACTCACAAAAAACTTTTATATTTTGAGAGCAAAATGCACATAGTATGAATATATTTTGATTATCCCTTTTATTTTGGTGGTAATAGTTGTATAACTATTTATAACTGTATAATGCATTATTACACTCGAGGGTGTGCTTTACCGACATTCTTTTGTAGGTGAAAAATGTTTGAAATTGTATGCTTTTAACAGAAAACACTTAGTTTCTGTTTGAAGGTTTGTCGATGTTGCATACTTATGGGGCGTCAAAAGCTGATCAATAATTTGGACTTACAGCATGGACAGTACTACAAAAAAGTTCTGCCAAGATTCAATATCATTTTGAAGGATAAAGCTGGTCTAATTTTGTATGTTACTAATTGTAAATATGGCCTGTGTGTAAGAGCAAAAGCTAATTGTAATCTTTTCGATCACTAACAACCATGGTCCATCTTGCCACCATCAGAAATGTTGCATATCGTGTAACTAATTGAAACCAATGGTATTCTAAAATTAAAAGTTGTGACAAACTTGCAGTTCTACTTTGTTAGAATGATTCTTTGAAAATTTGTTTGCCGGAAAAATATCATGAATTATGTTGATCAAATAAGAAATACGGGTCTTATTTTTACTGGTTTTTAAGGATACAATGGAGTTTGATTAGTTACATAACATGATGTGTTTCTGATGGTGGATATGTGGACCACGGATGAAATGCTTAGTAGGTTTTGCTCTTTTCATAGGCCCTGGGGACAGTAAGTCTAAATTTACACAGGACTTATCCTTTATAACGAATCTCCATTATGCCATCGAATAAATTCAAATAACACGTAAAGACACGTAAATCATCAGTAAAGCTCTGGTATTAAGAATTGAAACAGTCACCCCATCTATCATCCACTCAGACCAAATTGGCTTTATTAAAGGAAGACATTCATCCAATAACCTTTGCAGACTATTCAATCTAATCCACTATACTGCCGACTCAAACATACCAACAGCTATAGTTTCTTTAGATGCAGAAAAGCATTTGATAAAGTAGAATGGGAATTTCTATTTTGCACACTTCAAAAATATGGCTTAGGTGAATCATTTATCCACTGGATAAAGATTTTATACACATCCCCAATGGCCACAATCATCTCAAACAGTCTGTTTTCACCATGTTTCACTCGGTACAGGGGCACCAGGCAAGGATGTCCTCTCTTTCCATCTTTATTCACCATCTTCATCGAACCTCTTGTTGCAACCATCCGCCAAAAAGCAAACATCACTGGAATTAAAACAAACACATGGACCACAAAATTTAGACTCTATGCCGACTATATCTTACTTTACCTCCAAAATCCCGCCTCTTCCTTACCCAAACTATTCAAGTCATTGACACCTATTCTAATATCTCAGATTACACTATCAACTGGTCCAAATCCACTGTTCCTCCTCTCAACTCTCATAGTTGGGATGTGGCAGCACAAACTGCGCCTCTCTCCCTCCGGACTGGCAATATCACAAATTTAAGAGTCACCATTTCCTCTAGGCTGTCCGAGATTGTCAATCTTAACTTTAACCCACTCCTGAAAACAGTAGAGGAGAACCTTCAGTGTTGGATGAATCTACCCATATCTCTTATTAGCCACTATCAAAATGTCAATCCTACCCATGGATAAATTATCTTTTTTCAGTGACAGCCATCACGCCTCCACCAACTTGGTTCCAAACACAAGTCTCATTCCCCCAGCTGGTCCAGAGGTACGGCATCGGGGAAAACCACTCCAGGGCTCGCGCCACAAGTTCGTCAATTCGCAATTGACAATCTCTCCTGCAGTTCGACGATCTGTAAGTCACATTTGGCGATACATTTGACAAACACTTTCAAAAGTGGGGTCACGAGTTTTGCGCAAATCTGCAATAATATTTGGGGGGGGTTAATATATAATTTTGGGTCAGCCAACAAAACACAACTCACAAGCCGACTCTGGCTCTCTGACTCTGGCTCTCCCGTCCGGCATACAAGCTCCAGGAATGTCACGAAGAAGTGTGAAACGAACCATGTGTAGCCTACTGTACCCTTATTAGGACGAAATGCTCGAGCCAATAGACTATGCAGCTGTTAGTTGGGTTGAATGGATTGCGTAGTAACATAAAAGAAAGCATGCTACTAGCACAGGAAACAAGGAAGGCGAGGCCAAGGCCCGGGCTACAATGCCTGCAATTGCGATGTGTATTCCACACATCGCATGCATATTTTCGTTTCGGTTCCCATGTTATTCATTGAGAGCGGCCACACTGCATGCTGAAGCTGCGCAACTCACGCATGCAAAAGCCGTACTGCTACGTTGCCGAAAATATAGATTCGGACTCTTGCAGAATTTTTCCGCACTACACATGCGGGAAAAGGCAAAGCAGAGCTGGAAATGACAGTCAGAAACGGGCATATCGCCATAAATACATGGAATTAAATTGCCGCGGATGCGTGTCTGCTGCAAGCATGAAGCAGACAAACAAATGTAGGTGCAACAGCTTAAATAGGGCATTTAAATGGCTATCACATGTAATAAATAACTAATAAAATTAGTTTAATAAATAATTATTAAGTTCCTCCCACGAGGCACCAAAATGCGTTGGGGAATCTACCTTTACAATGCGTAAAATAGCAAGGATGGATTATTCAGGCGTTTCGTCCTAATAATCCTTACTGCAAGATAACCATTTGATTCAGCAGGAAACCTGCAAATTTAGTAACCAGTCTCATAAAATTACTAAAATAACCAAAAATATGGAATTTTAATTAATAATTACATTAATCAATATTAGTGATTAAAGAAAAAAATTTAATTAATAATCTGAACGAATTTTGGAGTTCTACATAGGCTATTTAGTGCGGCGGCTAAGCTCTCATATGGGGACCTTTGTGCATTTTATGATAAAAGCATGAAATTTGCACCAGTGTTAGAAGATACCCTAAGGGTTATTTTAAGATCGGGAGGTAAGTTGGGTGTGACCTCTGAGAACACTGGGAGGTCATTGACCTAAAAAAAGCTGAAAAATAAAGGTTTCATGACAGTGGATTGCAGAATCATGTCCAAACTGGCCATAGAGGTGTGTATACTATATTGTTTTACTCTAATGAACATGTCTACATAATCAGGTATCAACTGCAGGCACCTCAGTACTCATGGTGCCAAAACACTCAGGGCCCCCTAGTGAGCGATGGGAAAAATAGATCTGTTTTGACCTTTAACATAATATGAGCATGGGTGATGGTTATATATCTGGTTATAATCCTGGTAGTGAGCTGCTGAAGAAGCCTCTGCAGCAGTTGATGATGAGCCAGCGCAGCCACTTGAAGATTGGTGAGCACGGAAAGCCAAGGCTAGTGTGCACTTTGACTATTGGCTGAAGACCCTGTCACTGGAGCTCCTATTGCTGCGGTACATCAGATCACTCCGAGAAGGAAACTTCCAGCTCTACATGGAATCTCTCACACAGATGATGCCTTGGATGTTCGTGTTAGATCATACACACTACTCAAGGTGGCTGTCTGTTCACATCCGTGACTTGATGTCTCTCGGAGACAAACACCCAGATGTGCTGGCAGAATTCAAAGCCGGAAATTTTGTGGTGCACAAAACATGCAATAAATTCTCAGCCATGGCCATTGACCAGTGTCATGAACAAAACAATGCAATGGTCAAGGGGTCTGGTGGAGCAATCGGGCTGACAGGAAACCCATCTGCACTCAGACGTTGGATGGTGGAAGGGCCTGAAATTGCTAGGATCACAGGGGAGTTTGAGGACCAGGCAGCCAAGCCACAAGATGCTGTCAACCCCGGCGGACTTCATCATGATCAATACCCTGGAGTGCAAGCAGCCTTCCACAAGGAAGTCAGAGCTCTTGTGACTGTGCTGGAAGATCTTGAGAATCCATTCCTGGAAACCAGTCAAGACCTGCTAGTCTTGGATACTCAGGATGTCATGGATGCCGCAGTGGCAGCCAGTGTGAGGATGGCTGAGGCGATTGGTGAGGAGCAGTACACCAAGTTCGTGAAAGAAAGGCTTGACGAATGCACGACCCCTGTCGCAGACACACTATTGAAGAATAAGCTGCCTCTGTTCAGCCGGCATCCAGTGAAGATCCAGTCAAAACAGAAGGTGCAGCTTGCTGCACTCAAGAGTGACTGCAGTCTCTTCTCAAGACTGTACATCTCTTGCCAAACATGAGACGGGGATCTAGAACAGTTCTTTTCTCATGAAAACCAGGCAGCCCCACCCGCTCTGTCCACTGGAGGAATGCTGCGGCTTGGAGTCAAAGCAGATCTTTTGCATTGCCTTGAATCAAACCTGTCTGAAGAGATCGGCGTGCCGATAGCTGATGCAGCAGTCCTTGATGGTGCAGCTGTGGTGCAGATACTGAATCTGGGAACATCCAAGACCTTTCAGGAGTACGCAGACACAGTGTTTGCACCCTACATCTTAACACAGCTACAGAAGCATTGTCGCTTGGACATCGTCTTTGATGTATACCTATCGGACAGTTTGAAGGGAACAACAAGGCAGAAGAGGGGAAAAGGGACAAGGAGAAGAGTAGCACCATCTACTATGGTGCCAAAGAACTGGAGAGATTTTCTCAGGGTGGACAACAATAAGACTGAACTGTTTGGCTTCCTATCAGAAGAAATCACTCGTTCTCGCGCAGCTGGTGGGAAGGAACTATATGCAACACGAGGTGCAGACATCCTCAGCAATGCCTCTGAGTCTGACATGACTAACCTCGCACCATGTTCTCATGAGGAGGCCGACACTCGCCTGCTCCTGCATGCAGCAGATGCAGTTCAGAAAGGAAGGAAGGCGGTAACAATACGCACAGTAGATACTCATGTAGTCGTAGTAGCTGTGGCATCCTTTGAGAAGATCAAACCTGACAGGTTGTGGGTCGCTGTTGGTACTGGGACCAACCTTAGATTCATAGCCGTCCACGAACAGGTCAGTGCAATGGGCCCACGGCAGTCTTTGACACTTCCCATGTTCCATACCCTTACGGGATGTGACACTGTGTCTGCATTCGCTGGCAGGGACAAGAAGACTGCCTGGGAGACGTGGAAGCCATTCCCAGAGGTTACAGACGCGTTCGTCGAACTCCAGTCCATGACAACTGACGTCAGTGAGAAGTCAATGGCACTTTTGGAGCGATTTGTGGTGCTCATGTATGACCACACTAGTGAGAGCATGCAGGTGAATGATGCTAGGAAGCATCTCTTCACCCAGAAGGCCAGAGCTCTGAAGAACATTCCGCCCACCCAGGCAGCACAGGAGGAGCACATCAAACGTGCCTGCTATCAAGCGAACATTTGGAACCAGGCAACAGTTCCAGAACCCGAGATGCTCAGTCCTTCTGACTGGGGATGGACAAAAGACTCGTCTGGGTGGCTGCCTCTGTGGACAAATCTCCCAGAAGCAGCAAAATCCTGCCATGAATTGATCCACTGTGGGTGCAAGAAAGGTTGTACCGGGCGCTGCAAGTGCAGGAAGGCCGCGCTCAAATGCACTGCATTGTGCTTTTGCGAGGGAGACTGTGAACTCCTCGTCTCTGTGAAAGAGCCTGATAGACTTGGTTTGAACTGAGAGTTGAAATGATAGAACTATAATAGTTGTGTAACCTTTTCCAAGTCTGGACTGATCACAGAGTCCAACCACTGTTGGCACCTATGAGTGTAACATTGTATTTTCTTTAAGATTTGAAATTAAAGTGAAATATAGAGGGGTTTTTTTGTCAAACTTTGCAGCCCAAATCATTTTTTGTATTTCCTTCCATATCTCATCAAAAATTAATCCAAAAATCATTTAATTTAGTGGTTCCAGAGCATCCCAATTACTGCTGTCACAGCCATAATCTTGCATTCAGCGGTTGATGACGCCACTGACCTCTAACAGGCGCCAGAGGTCAGACCCAGCTTACCTCCCGATCTAATATAAAACTTTATACCATAAGCTATCCCTGGTAGAAATTTCATGCTTTTATCACAAAATGCACAATGGTTTTGCTTAACTGCTGCCCTAATTTTGACTCAGACTCCCACATGTTACAGCACCAAACAGACACCAGGTTTAATAAATTAATTTCTTGAACAAAGGAACACAGAATATGCATGGACTAATCTACGGAAGGACTATATACAAACTAGATAGAGTAACAATGGTGTGTGTGTGTACGTGCAAGTGTGCATGTCTGTTCTTGTGCACGATTTTGGGAGTGGGCAGGCGCGTGTCCGCGCGCGTGGCAGATGCTCGTGTGTGCTCGTGGGCACGAGTTCCTTTGTCTTGGGACAAATTCTTTCAGCAGGGGGGCTGCTTAGAATTTCTAATAGTAGCTATAAGTCTGTGATACGCGACTGGATAAATAAATTTAGATTCAACAAATTGCGAGAAGAGTTTGCTTCAGCTCATACGCAATTTGTATTACTGATTGATTTATCATCTATACTACGACATGCGTGTTAATTAATTGCAGCATTAAAAAGTTGGCCAGGAAAAAGAAAAGAAAGATTATGCATGTAAAAACAAAAAATCAATGGCTATTTAACTTCATGAAATATAAAATGGACACAATGCGATTATACAGTTGCAACAGTAATAGACAACTTAAATGCGGTACAGTTTAAGTTGAAAACTGCCTAACTCCATTACTGCCTGGAATGTTCAGTTAGTCTTACTGAAGTTCCTAGCTTGGGATTCCTCTCTGGGTCCGTTGAGCATCACAGTTCTGGCGAGGATGTCCTGCTGGGTGTGCAGATCCGAGGTCTTTTGTCCACCTGAGGAATGCGTGCAGCTCTGCTGTGTCGGAATGTCCTTGCCGATTCGGAAAAGTTCTTTTTTTTGAGTTGTTCCGTGTTCAACTAGCAGTAGCACCGGGCATAAGCTAGTTTAATGAGATTTGCAGTCCTAAACTTAAATGGAGATTTGCAGAGATGTGAGCACTCTGCAGATAGGCCAAATGAAATTGTGCAGGATGGGTAAATTCCAATACAAATGCCGTCTTTTTGATTGAAAAGAGTCTGGCTTTCCCTAGGGGGGAGATGGCCCAAAAGCGATTGTATCTTCCCTTGAGAGAAGGTGCGCTAAGAGAGAGCGTGACCTCCTCCGTTGGAAGTGTGCCAAGAAGAGAGAGTGAACTGAGTGTGGTCCCTGGTTCTAAGAGTTCTGTTTCCCGTTTTATTGCTTTTAGCCTCATCCTATTGGAGAAACGTAAAGGAAGCGGGTGGTGCTGTATAGGATGTTTCCGTTTCCTGTTGACTGCATGGGAAATGTAGTTCTGTGGTCCCTTACATACCTACACAAAAAAATGTATCAACACTTCCGGCATGTTTATCATATTAAAAGCCTGTTTATATGGACATAATCCCTTCTGCTCAATTCAGCAATGCTTTGTGAAATATTGAAACGTGTAGTGGGAAATTTGCGACTTTCATCGTAGGCTGCTGTCATTAAAGGGGATATATGGAGAAGTATTTAGTAATTCTTAACTTATTTTTAAAACACTTCAATATGACATTGCTCGTTTTATTATGGATTTGGATGTCTAGATTTTGCAGGAGTGTGCCATTAATTGCGGTGCCAAGCCAATGAGCATAGCTTATTATGTTGATGATAAAAGAGTATCAGAGCAGTACTTTTCCGTATAAAAAACAGTCAGCGAGAAGCCAACTTGCACGCTTGGCATCCTCACCGAGGTCTGGATCTCACCACTGTCCGGCGTCAGAAGCAACTCGCATGGGCGTAGGCACACGTTCGATGGCTCTTGGCGCTGGAGAAGAGTTCTATTTGCAGACGAATCCCGGTTCCAGTTTTTTGTAAATAAAAACTCAAAAATTTGACATGGGGCGTTTTTGTTCAGTGTATTCGTATTATTTCTATTATTATTGTTGTTGTCTGTATTTATATTATAATGAAGACTATTATGATTATTATTATTATTTCTGTTATTCATAGTACTATTATTATCATCATCATTGTCTTTTTGTTTTTCTGATTGATTACTATTCTTACTACCCTTCCTCCTCTTCTGTTATTAGTATTATTATTATTATTATTTTGTTGATGTCTATGTCAATGTCATGACGATGATTATTGTAGCAGAGTTATTCGATAGCGGGATACATGGTCTGGCTCTGGCTTAAGGGGCGGGATGGTGTCCCGCTCCAGTTGCCCTGGTGGTAATGCCGAGCCTCTTACTTAGTGGGGTGTAGGATCACTACAGAAATGGCCAGTACCGCCCCCAACCTTAGAAAAGAGAGAAAGAGAGAGAGAGAGAAAGGTGGCAGAATATAATGCAGAGGAGGAGGAAAAAGGTGTGGAAGAAGCACTTAACCCTGTCAGGGCCGGTGCTCTCCCCTGGGTCTGGGCGCGACTCATATGCAGGTGAGTGCATGTCACCTCCCAAACCCTCCTGAAACACAGGAGCTCATGTGAGGAGGCACTCTGCTGGCTGATCCCCGTTTATGCCCCACCATGGGGCCCCGCCTCTGTCGCTGGGGTGGGTGTGTGGGACCACCGCCTCGCCCTGCAGTGGCCCAGTCTGTCATGACCCCCAGTTAATATATAAACCCTGCTGCCATTATTATTACTGTTATTTTTATTATTATTTTTATCATTGTTTTTTATCATCATCATCATGGTATTATTATTTCCATTATTCATGATTATCATTATTTTTTCTGATTTGTTTATTTTTTTGTTTATTTCTATCATAATATTCCATTATCTTTTTTTTTTTAACCTTTTTTCCACATTACCTCCTCCACAAAAATGGTCTCATTCCAATCTATTACGCCCATTACCTATTGGACTGTGCACTCAGGACTCATCAATTCAACACTCCATCTGCTCTGCTTTGACGTTATTTGCCTTTTTTCTCTCCTCTCCCCTCCTCTTCCCATAGAATTGCTTCCATTATTGTTTATGTGTGTTTGTTCCTATCTGTCCACGGCTCTTTTATCTGTTTACGTCTTTTCACCAAAAAAATAATAATAAAAAAGGTGTGTAACATGATTGGCTATAAAAGGGATGTCTTAGAGTCTCTCAGAAGTACAGATGGCCAGAAGCTCTCCAAACTGAGGTTTGAGTAAAAAATTGTGGAACACAATTGTTCTTCAACATCAAATTGCAAAGACTATGAACGTCTCATCATCGACAGTGCATAACATCATCAAAATATTCAGAAAAACTGGAAACTGTGCATAAGGGACAAGGCTGAAGGCCTCTACTGGACCCGTGATCTTCGGGCCCTCAGACACCACTGCATCACTCACAGGCATGATTCTGTCATTGACATTACTAAATGGGCCCAGGAATACTTCAAGATACAACTGTCGGTGAACACAGTCCGCCATGCCATCCACAGATGCCACCTAAAACTCTATCATGCAAAAAGGAAGCCATAGTTGTGCACGATCCAGATATGCCGCTGTGTTCTGTGGGCCAAGGCCCATTTCAAATGGACTGTAGCAAAGTGTCAAAGTGTCTTGTAGTCAGACGAGTCCAAATTTGACATTGTTGCTGGAAATCACAGGCGTTGTGTCCTCCGGGTTAAAGAGGAGAAAGACATTCCCTCCTGTTATCAGCGTTCAGTCCAAAAGCCAGCATCTCTGATGGAATGAGTTTGCATTAGTGCATATGGTGTGGGACACTTGCACGTTTCAAAAAGCACCATGAATGCTGAAAGGTATGTCAAGGTTTTAGAGCAACATGCGCTCCCCTCAAGATGATATCTATTCCAGGGAAGGCCTTGTGTATTTCAGCAGGACAATGCAAAATCACAGCTACAAAGTAGAAGAGTCCATGTGCTGAATTGGCCTGCCTGCAGTCCTAATCTTTCACCGATTGAGAACATATGGCGCATAATTAAAGGAGAAGTCTGTCAAAAGAGACCCAAAACTCTCCAGCAGCTGGAAGCTTGTATTAAACAAAAGTAGGATCAGATTCCAATGGCTTAACACAAGAAACTTGTCTCCTCAATGCCTAGACGCCTTCACTCTGTGTTAAAAAGAAGAGGGGATGCAACACCATGGTAAACAGGCACCTGTCCCAACTTTTGAGGCCTGCAGCAGCCATCAAATTTGAAATGAGCTCATTTTGTGGATAAAATTGTAAAATGTATCAGTTTTAACTTTTGCGACGTTATCTCTGTTCTATTGTGAATAAAATACTGGCTGGTGTGATTTGAAAGTTATTGTGTTTTGATTTTAATCACAATTTACACTTTGTCCCAACTATTTTGTATTGTTTGTTATGTAAGGCCCCAGATAATCTGCTTATGTTTATGTACAGCTGTGCATTTTAGAAGATAAGTACCACCTATGCTAGGTTTTATTTAAATATGGCTGGCTCTTTGAGTATTTCTGAGTGTATTTTCTTTCTTTCTTTCTTTTTTTTTTGTTCATGTAATTTTCTACATTTTTTTTCTAACAAAAGTGAGAGTTCGTTAATGGCCGCTGTCTGGTTGTCTCATATAATATCTTGGGCACATTTCATCAGCCAATGAGACCGCGAGTGAAAGGTCATGGAATAGCAGTTCTGGTGCGAGCTAATCCAGTGGAAGAGTGTGGCCAGTTGGAGCTTGAGTGGAGTAATACGTGAAATATATTTGGTGCCTAAAACGCGGCATATTCGCCCAAATAGTGATTTACTATTAGGGCAGAGTGTAGCGAGAAGTGCTTGTCAACTTCATTTTTTCCTGAATTAAGTTACTTCGGGTTCCGAGCGTGTAGCCTTGCTGTAGCTACGTTGTAGCCAGTGTGACATTTTATTTTTTTATTTCCCGTGCCCCATTTGGCTAAAGACCTCTTCACTTTAGCGGTACTATTCTTACGGAATCTAGCAAAACAGTATGCGGTTTTAGGCAAGGTCCTTCGTGTATGTGAAGTCTGGGACGCTTGAAGATGCGTACTTCTGCCTGTTGTAGAAGCTAGTTGCTAACTCCGAAGACCGCGTCTTCCACTGGAGCTCGGCGGAATTCATTCGCCCAGGGATTGGGTTCTCGGAACTGCAGCTAGAAGAGCATTAACCTGCTGCTCACACCACTACAAGGGATTCGTGAGTACTGTTTGTCACCGACCACCGAGTTGTATTCAACAAGCGAACAATTGGAAGTTCGTACATTGGAGAGTTACTGGATATCTGTGCACCAACTGGGCCCCAATGAAAGAAAAAAATCCAAGCGCTTGGTAATTACTATTTATGAGTGACTGGCCATATAAGAGGGTTTTGAGAGCCATCTAGAGGCTAGGTTACGTACCTGGGTTGGGAGTATCACTTTGAATAAGGCCATCTGTTTTCTCTGGCTAAAGTCAACTCCAGTGTGGTTACCCGACAGTTTTGTCTTCTCTAATTGTCGTTCAAACAGACGCCAGTGTGTTTTGGGATTATTAGTAATTTATTTTATTTTTGTTCATTTTTTTTATTCGGATACTACATTGCTGTACATTTTTATGAGTTTTTTTTTTTTTAATTAAAATTTACAAGGCATTTCAGTCTTAAGAAGGCCCATTAACTTCAGTATTGTGTCTCGCAAGTTTGAGACGATTCATTTGAATAAAGAAATACAAACTTGAATGTATAGACGCGAATCAGTTAGATAAAGGGCTGATAGGCTCTTAAGGTTAATGTGACGTAAAGTTTTTTTAAAAAAAGAGCATTCACTGCACAGTGATACAGCCTGGGTGATGGGGTAACAAAAAAAAAATACACTTGAAAAAAAAAAAAATAACCTACTAAAACTTCATTGTTTTGAAAATAGAAACTGAGAATAAAACTAAATTGTTTGAGGACTCTGGAAACCTTGGTGGTTGGGTCTTGTGTATTTTTGTTTTTTGGTTGTGTGTGTAAATCAGACTAGGCATAACTAGTCATTTCTGGGGAATTACATTATATACCAGGTACCATTTGGTGTAGTAGTTCCACAGTGGAGGCACCGCGCTGGTTGTTGGTTAATTGGTGTCCTTGGATGGTAAATGAAAATGAATCACCACTGTTTACTTTTAACTTAATCTCTGCAGGGGTTATAATTCAAATAATTTTAGGAAGTATCAGCCATTCTACCATCAAACGCTGAGGACCCAGGATCCTGTTCCATTGCAAACACAGAGTGTAGCCCTTATTGAATATTGCTGACCCACGAAAATAGGGTTACATTTTGGAGGCACCGCTGGGATACTTCCTAATATATATATTTATTTTCTTTATTTTCTCTGGTGTTGTCTTGAAACATTCCACATTTAGCCACAGACTAAAATGGAGCTTTCTCAAGTTGTTGCATGGTGCCAGAAAGCGCAGATTAGCCTTAACCGAGCCATTGTACTAGTTGATGCTCCTCTTGATGTAAGTGATGAGGCTATCACTAAGGTCTTAGACACAGTGAAAGTTTTTGGGCGAACCAAAATCAGTGGTCGGAGAGGCGACACCACTGGCACCCATTTATTCATATTAGTGGAGACCAGCACCGATTTAACTCCTGACCTCGTACCTCCTCAAATAGGAATTGCGGGAGAAGCTGGGCCCTGGACTGTGAAATTAGTTGACTGTCTAGTTTCTCCAGAGCCCACCTCTGGTGATGTAACATTCCATAGAAAGCTTATGTCATTATTACAACAGGAAGGCAAATCTATGGATGACGTTAGAGCCATTTCCTCAGTCAGTCAGTCCCCCAGACCCGATTTGAATGTGGAGTTGTTTGACGCGATAGGCAGACTAGTAGATAAATGCAACCAAGTGTCTACTGACGGGCCTAGCTACCGAAAACTGAGGTTGTTCTCGGGAGTGAAACCTGTACCAGCAGGGGAAGAAGAATACGATCCTTGGATGGAGCAGGCTACTCAGATGATTAGTGAGTGGCAGTGTTCTGAGGCAGCTAAGAAGCAGCGCATCACTGAGAGTTTGAGAGGGCCCGCTGCAGACATTGTCAGGTTCTTGAAAATAAGCAATCCGTCTGCCACTGCCACTGATTACTTATCTGCTCTGGATATTACGTACGGCACTACTGAGAGTGGGCCTGACCTTATGGCACAGTTTCGTCATACTTACCAAGAAGAGGGAGAAAAACTTTCTGCTTTCTTATATCGTTTGGATAAGCTGCTTCACAGAGCTCTGCTCAAGGGAGGAATTGACGCTCAAGGCATGAATAAGGCGCGCATGGAACAGCTGGTAAAGGGTGCACTCGTAAACGACATGGGGGCCCTACGTGTGCGCATGATCCACATGGCACGCGACTCTCCTTCTTTTTCAGAGCTAGTGAGGGTGGTTAGAGAGGAAGAGAATTGGATTAGTGCTCGACAGAGTGCGAAACCAGCTGCTAAGGTTGCCACTAAAACTGTACCTCAGATGTCTGTGCATCCCGAATTTGATAGTCTGAAGCGTGAGGTGCGGGAGCTGTCGGCAAATGTGTCCAAACTGTTGACTGTGGCCTCAGCTACTTCAAATCCTGAAAGGTCATCAACCCCGACTAGGCCAGAGATCAGGATATCAACCACTGCTGCCAGTGGTGCACCCCCAAGGACAAAGACCCCTAGACCGGCTCGACCAGGTATTTTTTGTTACAAATGTGGCGAGGATGGGCACACTCGGAGGGAATGTCAGGGCTCTGAGGACTTGCGGAAGGTAAATCAAAAGCTGATACAGAATCGGCAGCAGGAAAACTGCTCAGGAGACCTGTGAAGGAACGGCATGGGGCTCCAATTGACACACGTTCCACCCAATGCTTACCATTCAAAGAGTCTGGCTTGCCAGAAGGCTTAGTTGGACCGCCCTCTATTGTACCTGTGCAAATAGAAGGGGTTTATTCTAGAGCTTTAATCGACAGTGGATCCCAAGTGACCATGTTATATCGTAGTTTTTATGACACTTATCTTACACATCTGCCCCTTCAGCCACTTCGTGCTCTTGAAGTGTGGGGTATGAGCTTTAACCAATACCCCTATGACGGGTTTCTGGTCCTCAAGCTAGAGTTCCCAAAAAGCTGTTGCCGGAGTGTCCCAAAGCATGGAGACTGTGGCCTTCGTGTGTCCAGACCCCACCAAAACTAATAATGAAGCTCTTGTTGTTGGGACGAACACTAGTCTGGTGGGCAGAATGTTTGAATCGTGTAAAGAGCAGTTTGGAGATTCGTTCCTTCGCACATTAAGCATTCATCCAGTCTTGAAAGAAGCTTATGAGAACGTTAGCCGGACAACCTTTTCCTCAGAGGAAACCGATAAACACGGAACTGTATGGTTTACTCAGCGCAGGCCCCTTACCCTTAAACCTGGGCAATCACTAGAAGTTTTTGGTATCCCAAGATTTCCTGGTGAGGTAATTGATGATCTAGTGCTTCTAGAGCAACCTCTTGACACATTTTCTCTTGAAGAGTTTCAGGTTAGACCTGAAGTCCACTCTGCCTCAGAAGTGTCTAGTAAACGAATCATTGTAACAGTCAGAAACATGTCTACCAGGGAATTATCCTTGAAACGGGGGACACCTCTTGCTCGCATTTACCCTGTAACTCTAGTGCCGCCGCTAACTTCATGTAGTGACAGAGACTCACCCGACGCCTTGTCCCCTGCCTCTTTTGACTTTGGCGACTCCCCTATTCCCACTGATGCCAAGCACCGCCTCTGTGAGAAAATGTTGGAGAGGAAAGAAGTATTCTCATCCCATGAGTGGGATGTTGGGTGCTCAAAAAGCACTACACATAGCATACGTCTGAAAGACGAAACCCCTTTTCGGGAGCGATCCCGTCGTCTTCCGCCTGCTGACATGGAGGATGTGCGAAAACACCTACAGGAACTACAGCGAAATGGTATTATCACCGAGTCTAGGAGTCCTTACGCTTCTCCAATTGTAGTTGTGCGGAAAAAGAATGGGAAAGTGCGAATGTGTGTGGATTATAGGACTCTCAACAAAAGAACTATACCAGATCAGTACACTGTCCCACGGGTGGAAGATGCTCTTCATTGTCTCTCAGGAAGCAAGTGGTTCTCTGTGCTGGATTTGAAGAGCGGATATTATCAAATCCCCATGAGCGATAATGACAAGGATAAAACTGCTTTCATTTGTCCCCTAGGCTTTTACCAGTTTGAGAGAATGCCACAGGGCATTTGCGGAGCCCCCGCCACTTTTCAAAGGATTATGGAAAGAACTGTGGGGGACATGAACTTTCTTGAAGTTTTGGTTTACCTTGATGATGTGATTGTTTTTGGACGAACGATCGAAGAACATGAAGTAAGACTACTTAAGGTTCTTGACCGGTTGAGAGACGAAGGTTTAAAATTATCACTTGATAAGTGCCAGTTTGGCCGGACCTCCGTCACTTACGTCGGGCACATTGTGTCTCAAGACGGCATAGCAACTGATCCGTCAAAGATTGAGGCAGTTGTCTCTTGGCCACAACCCAAAACCGTCACTGAGCTACAGTCGTTCTTAGGATTTTGCGGGTATTACCGCCGATTTGTGAAGGACTTTTCCAAATTGTGTCGCCCTCTTAACGAGCTTCTCAAAGGCTATCCTCCTCGGGCCAAGTCAAGCAAAGCTACTAACCTGTCCAGAGCCCAGCCGTATTTCAGGCTCTCTGAGTCATTTGGAGCTCGCTGGAGTGATAAGTGTGAAAGTTCTTTCCAAGAGCTTAAAACACGCATGACACAGGCTCCCGTATTGGCATTTGCGGACCCCCAAAAGCCGTACATATTACATGTGGATGCTAGCATGGACGGACTTGGAGGTGTGTTATACCAAGAGTGCGAGTCTGGACAGCGTCCTGTTGCATTCATCAGCCGAAGCCTGTCTGTTTCTGAGAGAAACTACCCAGTTCATAAACTGGAGTTTTTAGCTCTGAAGTGGGCGGTGGTGGACCGACTGCACGAATATCTCTATGGGGCTACCTTTGAAGTTCGCACAGATAACAACCCACTCACGTATATATTGACCTCAGCAAAACTGGATGCCACGGGCCACCGATGGCTATCAGCCTTGTCAACCTATGACTTCAGCTTGAAGTACAGCCCCGGGCAGAGACACATCGATGCAGATTCACTGTCTAGGCGTCCTCACTCCAGTCTATCCCCTGAAGATGACTGGAAAGAGATCCCCGTCCCTGGAGTGCGAGCTCTCTGCAAAGCTGTGTCCCCAGGGAAAAGGGAGGCTCATTTCCCTTTCTCATGTGTTGCTGCACAGGTTGGAGCACATGCATCTGCTGTCCCAAAGGCTTATTGTTGCCCTATTGCTGTAGTAGCTGAACACGTACCAAAGTTCAGCTCTAGCGAGATCCAAATGGCTCAGCAAACTGATCCCTGTTTAGGTGCCGTGTGGCTGGCTGTTAGTCAGTGCCAACCAGCTAGTAGCCTTCAGATGAACCATCCAGATCTTAGACTCTTAAAGAAAGAGTGGGCCAAACTGTCAGTTAAGGAAGGCTTGCTGTACAGAACCACTAAACAATCTAATCAGCGTTGTAGGCAGCAACTTGTGCTGCCCACTTCATTTCATAGGTTTGTTTTAAAATCACTACATGATCAGAACGGGCACTTAGGGTTTGACAAAACCTACGCATTAGTGCGTGACAGATTTTTCTGGCCCCGTATGAAGCTTGATGTGGAGGCCTATTGCAAGTCATGTGAACGTTGCATAAAACGAAAAACACTGCCCCAAAGAGCTGCTCCTCTGTCCCACTTGCAGAGCTCAGGACCTATGGACTTGGTGTGTATCGATTTCCTTTCAATTGAGCCAGACTCCCACAATGTGTGCAATGTGTTGGTAGTCACAGACCATTTCACACGGTATGCCCAGGCCTTCCCTACTAGGGACCAGAAGGCACTAACGGTGGCAAAAACTTTATGGGAGAAATATTTCATTCATTATGGTTTACCAACACGCATACACTCAGACCAAGGGAGAGACTTTGAAAGTCGGCTAGTAAAGGAAATGCTTACTATTTTGGGAGTTAAGAAGTCTCGTACCTCGCCCTATCATCCTCAGGGGGATCCTCAGCCTGAGAGGTTCAACCGAACCTTATTAGACATGTTAGGCACACTGGAGCCCAGCCAAAAGTCCACATGGAGCCAGCACATATCACACCTAGTGCATGCCTACAATTGTACCTCAAATGAGGCCACTGGGTACTCGCCCTATTTTCTTATGTTTGGGAGGGAGGCCAGACTACCGGTAGATGTCTGTTTTGGGGTGTCTGCTGATGCCACAACAGTTGCTTCTTATACAAAGTATGTTTCAAGAATGAAACAAGAACTGCAAGCAGCATACCAGTTGGCGCGATCTGCCTCAAGTAAAATGAATGAATATAACAAAGGCAGATATGATCAAAAGGTGCGCTATCATAGCCTCAATCCAGGAGACAGAGTGCTTATTCGAAATCTTGGCTTAAAGGGAAAACAAAAACTTGCAGATCGCTGGAGCCAATGCCCTTACATTGTTGACAGCCAAATGTCAGACCTCCCAGTATATCGACTTAGGTCTATTGACGACAATGGCCTCGTCAAAGTGATGCATCGCAACCACATCTTACCGTTGGGACAAGAAGTCAGAATTGGTCTACCAGCGGAACCTGTGCCTTCTCCTTCATCAAGGGCACTTCGACGCAGGAAAACTGAGAAAAACAACATTCAGGAGGCACATAAATCAAGCACCCTGGAGGGTCCAGCTTTGAGTGACCAGAGTCTTTCAGATTCAGAATCTGAATATGGAAGCTATTTTGAGGATGTGGACAATTTTGCCCCTCAAGTGACCCAGATCTCTGAGCGAGTTGCTGGAGAGGAAGTGCAGGAGGTCACCGCGCCAGTTACAGTGGAGTCACCAGTTACGGCAGACCTACAGCAATCCACTCCATTGAGGTCAGCACTGATGGAAGACCCGCCTACTCTAACAGGTGAAGGATTTGAGGTTGCAGAGCCGGAGGGTACTGATGACAATACCTGTTCTCCTGACAATTTTGACTCTGTGTACCCAGTCACTGTGCCAGTAGAAGTGCGACGGTCTGATAGAGCAAGAAAACTAACTGAACGGTTCTCTTATGCAAAGCTGGGAGAGCCAGATCAACATGCTGAAGTAATAAAAAGACCTACAGTTATTAACTCAGCAAAGTCAGACACACAGCCTTTACCTGAACATAACCATGTTTCTCATGCAGGGTGGTTTTGTGCAAGAACGGTTGCTGTTTTGATGTCAGATTCCATGTGCATTCGTCCAGCCACTTCATACCCGCACAGGTCAATTGTGTCATGTATGGGCATCCCGAGCCGAAAACCTGTATGTTAATGTATGTTAGGAGGGGTAGAGTACTTGCTGTGACGACTCATTTTATATTGAGCTGCCCAGCATGGGGGCATGCTGGATATTTGGTGGGGGGAGTGTGTAAGGCCCCAGATAATCTGCTTATGTTTATGTACAGCTGTGCATTTTAGAAGATAAGTACCACCTATGCTAGGTTTTATTTAAATATGGCTAGCTCTTTGAGTATTTCTGAGTGTATTTTCTTTCTTTCTTTCTTTTTTTTTTGTCCATGTAATTTTCTACATTTTTTTCTAACAAAAGTGAGAGTTCGTTAATGGCCGCTGTCTGGTTGTCTCATATAATATCTTGGGCACATTTCATCAGCCAATGAGACCGCGAGTGAAAGGTCATGGAATAGCAGTTCTGGTGCGAGCTAATCCAGTGGAAGAGTGTGGCCAGTTGGAGCTTGAGTGGAGTAATACGTGAAATATATTTGGTGCCTAAAACGCGGCATATTCGCCCAAATAGTGATTTACTATTAGGGCAGAGTGTAGCGAGAAGTGCTTGTCAACTTCATTTTTTCCTGAATTAAGTTACTTCGGGTTCCGAGCGTGTAGCCTTGCTGTAGCTACGTTGTAGCCAGTGTGACATTTTATTTTTTTATTTCCCGTGCCCCATTTGGCTAAAGACCTCTTCACTTTAGCGGTACTATTCTTACGGAATCTAGCAAAACAGTATGCGGTTTTAGGCAAGGTCCTTCGTGTATGTGAAGTCTGGGACGCTTGAAGATGCGTACTTCTGCCTGTTGTAGAAGCTAGTTGCTAACTCCGAAGACCGCGTCTTCCACTGGAGCTCGGCGGAATTCATTCGCCCAGGGATTGGGTTCTCGGAACTGCAGCTAGAAGAGCATTAACCTGCTGCTCACACCACTACAAGGGATTCGTGAGTACTGTTTGTCACCGACCACCGAGTTGTATTCAACAAGCGAACAATTGGAAGTTCGTACATTGGAGAGTTACTGGATATCTGTGCACCAACTGGGCCCCAACGAAAGAAAAAAATCCAAGCGCTTGGTAATTACTATTTATGAGTGACTGGCCATATAAGAGGGTTTTGAGAGCCATCTAGAGGCTAGGTTACGTACCTGGGTTGGGAGTATCACTTTGAATAAGGCCATCTGTTTTCTCTGGCTAAGGTCAGCTTTAGTGTGGTGACCCGACAGTTTTGTTTTCTCTAATTCTCGTTCAAACAGGTGCCTGTGTATTTTGGGATTATTAGTCATTTATTTTATTTTTGTCCATTTTTTCTTATTCGGGTACTACATTGCTGTACATTTTTATGAGTTGTTTTTTTTTTCTATTAGAATTTACAAGGCATTTGAGTCTTAAACAGGCTCATTAACATCAGTATTGCATCTGGCAAGTTCGAGGCGATTCATTTGAATAAAGAAATGCATAGTTGAATGTATAGACGCGAATCGGTTAGATAAGGAGTTAAATAGGTTCTTAAGGTTAATGTGACGTTTAAGTTTAAAAAAAAAGAGCATTCACTGCACAGTGATACAGCCTGGGTGATGGGGTAACAAAAAAAAAATACACTTGAAAAAAAAAAAAATAACCTACTAAAACTTCATTGTTTTGAAAATAGAAACTGAGAATAAAACTAAATTGTTTGAGGACTCTGGAAACCTTGGTGGTTGGGTCTTGTGTATTTTTGTTTTTTGGTTGTGCGTGTAAATCAGACTAGGCATAACTAGTCATTTCTGGGGAATTACATTATATACCAGGTACCATTTGGTGTAGTAGTTCCACAGTGGAGGCACCGCGCTGGTTGTTGGTTAATTGGTGTCCTTGGATGGTAAATGAAAATGAATCACCACTGTTTACTTTTAACTTAATCTCTGCAGGGGTTATAATTCAAATAATTTTAGGAAGTATCAGCCATTCTACCATCAAACGCTGAGGACCCAGGATCCTGTTCCATTGCAAACACAGAGTGTAGCCCTTATTGAATATTGCTGACCCACGAAAATAGGGTTACAGTTATACATTAACATATTATGACAATTATGCACAAAAAATATTTGCATTACAAGTAAAAAAAAGTTAAATTTACATCACCAAGGGAAAAGGAAACTAAACCCTTGAAGCCATCAGAATGCACCACAGGGCTTCAAATTTCCTAAATTTTCTCTGGGTGTATCTCCCTCGAAGCCCCCTGGAGGACTTCCCATCATGAGCACTCACATGCTCGCCACCAGTCATAGCCAACTACTCTACTCTGCCAGCCGCCTACTCTAAAAACTTTTGAAAGTTTGTCTAAGTCTGATTTTCTTCACAATTTACACTTTGTCCCAACTATTTCGGAATTGGGGTTGTACTTACTATGTAGTAAAACAAAATAGAACCCCAAAATATTTTTGGTCAGGCTTATTTGACTCATATGCATTTCTTGGCGCTCTCCACTTTTTAATCTCGCCTCGTCCTCCTAAATACAAGTAACAAATGACCCTTATATCAAGGGTTAGGAGCACAATGGTTATACGTCCAAAATTTGTGGTTTTGAGATTTTTACCCCTGTCACAGCTTTCTATCTGCTAATTCTTGGAGAACAATAACTATATGCCCATCTGCATTCATTATATCCCCGAATGGCGTTCCGGGGGATATTATGTTTTTGGTCCGGCTGCCGCCGCCACCGCCACTACGTGTTAATGAGATAACTTCAGTAATATTTCAATTACAAATTTCAAGTTTTGCACATAAGTAAGTATCATAAAGAAGAAGAATTGATTCGATTTTGGACAATTTACAATCTCTAGATTGGTCACCAGGGGCCAAAAACTGATTTACATGTTAATGTAATAACTGTTGCAATATTTCAATTAGAAATTTCAAGTTTTGCACAGAAGTAAGTATCATAAAGAGGAAGAACTGATTTGATTTTGGACAATTTACAATCTCTAGATTGGCCACCAGGGGCCAAAAACGGAAAAAATCACTGTTTTTATCATATCTCTGGAAATATTTGTCCGATTGACCTCAAATCAAGTGCAAATGAAAGGTCATGACCTGAGGATGTGTCTCACAATGACATTATACCTGTTTGGTTCAAAATTTTGACACAAGGTGGAGCTGTGTCACATAAAATTCACCATTTTTGCTATACCTTTGGTACTATTTCTCCAATTGACATGAAACTATGTGCAACTGCAAGGTCATGACCTCTCAACATGTCACATGATGACATCATACCTGTATGGTTCAATATTTTGCCACCAGGTGGCGCTTTGTGATGGAAAATTACAATTTTGGCCATATCTTCAGAACCGTTTGACTGATTGACCTGAAATTCAGTTCAAATGAAAGTCTATTCAAGGTCTATTCAAGGATTGGGGAATTGAAGGATTGGGAGCGTTCGGGGATATACCCCCAGCTGTCGCCTCCGACAGCATAAGCCTAGGTTTTAATCAGAATTCACATTTTATTTTGTGATATGTCTAACAAAATTTGCTTAAATGAACTTGCTTAGATTGACATTTCGATGACAATCTGTCTTCCATTGCAAACGAACTTACCTTCAACCAATCTGCATTGTGTCATGTCACATTATGCGCTAGAATTTTGGAGCACTGAGGTGACGTGTCCATTTTTGGCAATTTTGACCATGATGTTGCGGTTAGACTCTTATGAAAACTTAGGTGTTCTGAACTATGCAGCAAAAGAGTTACTGGTAAAAAAAAATGATATAAAATACCTGATTTAATCCAACACTTGGAAACCAAAAAATCTATTTTTCTCAAAACCTAAAATGGACATGTAACCATTGCGCTCCAAACCCTCGATATGATGCACCTTGCCTGAATATTCCAACTGATTTCCATAAAATTCTGATAAGCTTGTCTGCATCACTTTATACAGTCAAATCCTTTTGACTCAATGCAATGGAGGTCCCTCCGCTCTCCCTCTTCCTGTGCTCTGGCCCTGACTCCGTCTGTGCCTGGATGTCAACAGGGGTGGTGGCAGACTGATTATAAGCGCATTGTTCTTTTCCATCAGTAATAATGATAACAAGCCAGTGAACAAGCTGATCTCTTTGTTTCCAGTGCTTATTCAAGTGACAGAAATCAAATCATAGGTCAAGCCAAATTAAGCAAATATCCAATTTGACAAAATGGGGAGCACCAAGTTAATTGATACATACGACTCGCTGCTGTTAGTTGGCTTACTTGGCTCGTTTGGAGCATTTGTTCTGACACAGGGTACGTTTTCCCCCAGTGATTCGTTTGGGCTGGTGTGAACACAGCAAACGCACTCTGATGCGGAACAAAACAAACGACCCGACATCACCCAAAAAGGGCGGTCTCGGCTCGCTTACTTTCAAACCCTGGAGAGGTTCTATTGCAGTGAGAACATAATCATCTCAGCAACTGGTGCAACTGACTCATAGCGGTAGTTTGGGTTTTGTTGTTTCCTGGGGAAAGAAGGAGAAATGCCCTTCCATTCCAGGCAAGATTTCTGACCATTGAGAGAGCAATTTGTTTCTTTACAGCTTTGAACGGGTAGAGACTGTTGCCATGTGAACACAAACAAGCTAAAGGGTAAATGCAACAATTGTATAATTTTTGCCCCGGAATCAGAACAAAGCAAGCAAGCCACATGTGTGAATACACCCTAAGTTAACTAATTACTACAACCAGTAGTGATGCTGACTTACTCTACTTTTCAAAAATCTCCTGATGTCCACAATGCGGTAGCCAGTGCGGTGTCTGAAATAAATTTGTGTCCCCTTTCAAAATTGTTCAGGCAAATAAAAAGGCGAAAAAAGTGGACGTTGACCATGGAACGGTTTCCGCAAAAGATGTTTGTATTGTGTTTCTAGGTCTGTTGAAGGATACTGTACTAATGTTACTAGCCAGCTAGCCTATTACCGATGTACATTAAAACCCCATGAAAAAGCTAAATTTTCACGTAGCTCTGCCACAACCTTGCTCCTGTCGGCAGACGATATCTTCTGGGCGTAGTGTGTTTGTGTATCTGGAAATAATAGTACTGTTGTTGGTATCGCGCTGACAAACTTATAACATACCATGGATTCACTTACACAATACGCCTGGGAAAAATCGTCTCCCGCTCCTATCAGTTAGCTTGCTTACTAAGCTAACGCATTCTCACCACATTTAAGTTGGCAACATTTTGAATGCAGCTCATACCAACTGCAAAAAAATCCCTCAAATGATAAGTGCTGCTTGAATTGCAGTCCCCTCTGGACATCTCAATTTCGTTCAAGTTGTTTTGGTTAATTTTTTTTTCAGACATGGGTATGGTTAGTCTGTAATGCCTAAAACTTGCTCCCTGAAATGTTGTGAGCAGTGTAGTTTGTCTACTCACAGTCAGTGGTTCCTGCTTGTAAGTTGGCCTCAGGGCTTTTGGGAAACATTAGAGATTGTGCGTTGCTTATTTCATTTTTGGTTTTAAGTTTCAATGAGCCAAGTTTGTTTTTTGGACCTGGAAACAGTAACACAACGCGTTACCAGCCTTAAAAATATTACTTATTCATTTCATATTGTTATTGTTTTTTTAAAAAAACCCAAATCATTTGGGGGGGGGGGCTTGGGAACAATTTAGCCCTCTTAAAATAGTCCTAACTATGTTCCTGTAGTCGTCTCAAAATCCCACAGCACACCTGAGCTAGCCTCACAGGGCACTAGTGTGTCCTGGCACACCTTTTTGAAATCACTTGTCCAGCCAAAATACACTCCCTGGCCAAAAAAAAGTCGCACACTGAAATATTTAGTTGGAACCCCTGTAGCTTTGATTACAGTGCATATTCATCTTGTCATTGTTTTGACAACTATATGCAATGCCAGAACATTTCTTTTTGATCAGAAATGCCATGATTTTTGTCAAAGATCTTGTCTTCTCGACATAATGGTTGAACCACTCGGTGGTCTTGAGTACATCCCAATAACTTTTATAATGTTCAAGGTCAGGACTTTGTGGTGGAAAATTTGTTCGTGAAAATGATTCCTCCTGCTTGGTTTTGTCATTCATGGTTTTCTTTGCTAAATACAGGCCAATAACATGCCCGTTCTGAAACACTGTAACATCGTTTCCACCATCAGGGAATGTGTTTTTCGACATGATTTTGTAAGAAATGAATAGCGACGCACTTCATCAATCAGGGTTAAAATGATTATTGCCATCTGAAACATATTAATAACCGCAATAATGATCCAATTTTAGAATTTGTTCATTCACATCCAAACGGTGACTTTTTTTTTTTGGCCGGGCAGTGTAAAACATGTAATACAGAAGAATAGACACAATGAGCCAATAAACTGCCACAAGCAACACTTCTCATCTATAAAAGCATTTTAATTGCATTTAAAAATAGGTTAAAGTGCTGGCAAGTAATTATAATAATATTGAAACTATAATCACGATGACAGTGAAATAGTATTAATAGTACGTAACTGCACCAACAACAATAATTTCACTATTTAGCAATAATACAATAACTGAGAACTCTAACTAAAACACAATTTATGCAGGTAATAGGTTATTTACAGCCTTTGGTATGTATGCACATATTGTGCCATATTTGGATGTACCTGTTCTTTCCCATGGAGGATGGTGTTCTTGAATTTCTTTATATTTAGCCCTCTGAATGAGGAAGTGGAGCTCAGCAGCGGTGTCTCAGTTTCTTATTGGTTACAGTGAGAGTGCGGCCTCTCTTCTCAGGGAAGTCAGGTCTGCCTTCTGGGGATCAGTCTCGAGTCTATGCATTGTTAATCCATCCGTCAACTAACCCACTTATACCTGGTCTGGGTCAGTGAGCTGGAGCCTATGCTATCATACATGTCAGTCAGAAAAGTTTAGTTTTGGAGTCACACCCTGCTTCACAGTAAATTAAGTAAATAACAGTGTGGAAAATCTAAAACAGGTGCTAATAAAACAGAGGACAAATAAACCTGTAAAATCATGGAAAACTGTGAAATGAAAAGGTCCAAAAAGCACAAATCATCATGCTGTCTAAATGCTTGTCTGAACAGGTCAGTTTTTGGCTGCTTTTCAAAAATGACCTCTCAGACTGCAGTACTAATGGAAGACTGTTCCATTATTTGTGTGCCATAGCCTGGAAAGTGTGATCACCCGGAGTCATTCAACAAATGGAGCAGTTAGGAGACCCTAGTCGGAGAATACAGGGCTGGAGCGGATCAGCTGTGTATTGAAGTGCCTGGCCACACAAGGCTCTAAAAGTAAGCGCCAGAATTTTAAAACGAACTGTAAAATTAATACGTGGCCAGTGTAGAGATCAAGATGGATGCAGTGTGCTACCTGAGAGACCTCAGTCTTTAAAGCCTGTCCTCTGAATTCTTTGTAGTCTGAAGGTTGTCAATGGATGATTTGTAGAGAGAGCTAGAAAGTAAGGATGTACAAAGAATATATAAGAATGTCAACATGTTGTCAACAACATGCTCGTGTCAAGATTTTGATATGCAAATAAAAACTGAAGGATTGATCGAAATTTCCCTGGGCCTGACAGAGGAGGAGGGCAAAATTCCAATATTCTACTTGTTTATGGACGTAATTTTGTTAAGGGCAATGATAAAAACTTCAGTCCTTTGTACAACCCCTATGCCGAAGAAGCTGGGATGCTGTGTAAGACGTAAATGAAAACAGAATGCAATGATTTGTAAATATCAAACTGACATTTTATTCACAATATACCATAAGCAACATATCAGATGTTGAAAGTGAGATATTATCTTTTGGCTCCATTCGTTTGGCATAATCTGTAGTTTACCAACTATTTCTGAAACCTAATGCTGTTCTGTTTAAATGTTGCTTAAAGCATGCACTGCAGTGTGTTGCGTCTGTCAATTCAACATTATGAACAATTGTTTAAATGTATTGCCATGTGTTTATGAATGTATAACAATGTATAATACAGTAATTTTGTGCATGCAATTGTACATAATCATCATCTAGGAAGATATTGCCCACTGATGGTGAAGAGAGAAGATTACCCCACATGAATGTAAACGGCTTTGAATGCCTAAGAGAAGGTGCTACGTAAATGCAACATTCATTCATTCATTGTTTCATTCATTCATTTGAATGGAATGAACAACGATGGAACAAAAGTTATTCCTCAAAGTTGATCTGCAAATAATTGCAAGGTTTATGTCCCTACATGGACCGTCTGATGAGTTTTTAAGTCACCTAGGATTCAAATAATTTTCCTCAGCTTAAAGTTAAGCGTCTATGCTACAGGAAATCAATACTAAATTGGAGTTACTGAATTTTATTTGTTTGTGGTTATAGAATTGTTTGACAGAGTTTAAACCTGGTTTTAGGAACACCCGGCAGAGATGCGGAAAGGGAAGCAAAATAACTGAACCTGTAGATGCAGACAGAAATGATAAACCATTTTTTGAGGACAAAGTCTGGAAGAAAAGACAACTGTGGTTTATATAAGCAATTATGCTTGGCTAAGCAAAGAGTAGCGGAATTACTTTTAGTCAATTTCATGGTTGACAGCCAGAGTTTAAAGATGAGTGGCCATGGGCACTCGAGGGCCTATTTCTGCAACAGTAGAAACAAACATTCTGTCACGTATCACAGGTCACACCTCTCCCTTTGTTCAGGTGCCTTCCATTTTATGCTTGGCTGCTTTCAATTGATCCAACTTGAGGATGAATGACACCAGCCCTGTTTTGTGACTAAGGAAAAGGAACTGCAGATAGGGGCAAGACGTTTCCTCCATCTCTGACACTCAACACTGTAATGGTTTATAATTCAAAGAGCAAATCTCATTTGAGAAAAATTTGTATTTCTAACGGGAAATGTAGATTGTGTGGAGCAATCGAGAGGATTGATGATTAGATAAATTGAGTTGTATCGGACTTAAAGTGAGTGCAATTTGCAATAACTTATTACCAGTGAAAAACTGAAGAGAAATAAATATGCGACAGAGCTAATATTTCTATATTGCTTTTTATTCTCCAATGCTTTGTCCCATTTTTCTGGTACATTTAAAAAACCTGGGTGGTTCCAGCCTTAAAACATACCCAAACTGCCTAAAAATTATGTTAATCTTTAGGATTAGTGTAAACAAATTATTAGCTTAAGTTCCCTACAGTAATGAGACCTTGAAATTCTTCATGAACAGCAAAATATGCAGTTTGAGTTTCACACTGAGTTTTAACAGCACAGTAATACCTCTGTTCCTCCGGTTTCTCTGGGGAAAAAACTGAAAAGGCTTAGACTATAAAAATTGTGGCTTCCTCAGTTTCCATGTTTTAAGCCTGGCTGCAAATACAAATCACTGCCCGGGGATGTTTTCTGGCTTGCATGCAGAGCTCCAAAAGAAGCTTATACCTGATAAACAGAGGACTGTGCACAACAAAAGCTGAACTCCATTCAGTATCCAATAAAATGACTGGAGCGCAGTGGCAAAAGCTCACAGGCATTGGGATATAATGTTATTATATCCAGAGTTGAATGGAGTTTATCTCCTCAGAATGCATGGCTGGCGCATATATGCACCTAAGCAGACATTCTGTTCAGCTATGTAAACAGGATACACTTGAAAATAAATAAACCACAGAAGGAGAGGCATGGGTGTATTTCACAACATGGGCTTACACAGTTAGCTGGATAATTCTTCCAAATAAAACCTGAGACAGCTTTTCGCTTCATCCCTTGTTCTAGCGATGGAAGAGTTCCAGACTTTCCTTGGTGCACTTATCCAATTGTCTCAGCAATTGTGTTTTGCGAAACAGGCATCATTTCTATCCAAAATCCCAATTATAAAATCAATGACAGGGATGCCAGCAGTTCCTGTAAGTTTGACAGAAGGCATCATCGCAGCTGGAGTTTTTGGTCTCGGTGAGTAACGAGAAAAGGTTATGGCCCATAAAATTTGTAGTTGGGACAAGTGGCTGTGCACCTCCAGAGCAGATTATAGCTTTTGTTCAGGGATCGGCTGAATATCTGACCAGTACCAGGAGCTGAATATCTGAATGCGGAGAAGCAGTTTAGTACTGAACACTCAAAACGTTTTGGAAGGGGGGGCTGCTCTGAGCGTACCACCAGAAGGGACTGCGGCAGCGGGATTTCTGAGGGAAAGCCTTTGAGGGATCACTGCCTGGCGCTTTATCTATGGGGGCTGGTGTGACAAATAGCGCTTAGGGGAGGTGACGCAGTGCAATTATTTTCCAAAATTGGTCCTTAGAACCCTTGGGTAGAGCAAAATGGCCTCTATCTGTGTACTGCCAAAACATCTTTATGAAGATATCAGAGATTCCAGCCTGGTGTTAGATTGTTTAAACTAGAGTTTGAATTTCTAAGTCCTATGATATTATTCAAAATATTGATCCACTGGTGGCAACCAGGATACACAGGGTCTGGGAATGTGACCTGGGAATCGTAATTTCTGAGGAAACTTGGGAGGACTGCATCTCAGCAATACATAAATCCTCTATTTGCATAACACGTGGGTTGATTCGATGTAAGGTATTCCACAGAATACATTACTCCAATGATAAGTCCAAAAATGTGTTATGGTTCTGGTTTTTTGGTTATGTTTTATGTTCTGGTTTCATGTTCATGATCATTGCATTTTATTTATTCTTTTTGGTTTTTGTAACATTCAGGTTTTTGATTCTTTCCATGTTTCAGTTCCATTGCACTTGTCTCCCCTGTCTTGTGATCTAGTTGGTTCAGTCCGTCTTCCCTGTCTGCGTGCTCACTGACTTTAGGTGATTTAAATGAAGTCTGGTGTTTAAAATATTCCTTCATATCTCGTTTTCTCCCTTCACCCTTCTGTTCTGATTACTAACAAGACTAACATTTGTATTTTGTATTATGGTCCACTAACACAACTGACCATGTAAATATATTCGATTACTAAATTACTAATGAGCACTATAGTTTAGGTTGTAAAGCTGCACCGCTACTAATAGACTAATTACCTCTCCGCAATCGCCTGTTCTATTCTCCGCCCCTTGTCTATCGCTTTCCTCCGCCTGAGTTTCAGCGAGAATCTCTCGCACGTGCTTAATCACTCTCTTGCGCTTGTTATCTGTGCACGTAGAACTCCTGGACTGGAGCTGTTTAAATGTCATAGGCTGTTTGTGTGATTCCCGTTCGTATTTTGTCTCTCGCCAATTTTCGTGGTTAGGGTTTCCCTCATGTGATTCTCCCAAGGTAATTAGCCTCATTCCCCACAGCTGATCTCTGTATAGCACGTGACCTTTCCTGTGTGTATATTAGGAGTCTTTTCAATGACTACTCTTGTCAGAACGTTGATCAATATTTCTTTGTGCAGAGCGCCTTGTATGCCATAGATTATTGTTTTACTCCTACTGGATAGTCCGACCTTGATTTTTGCCATTGCCCTTTTGTACTGATTTTTGTCTTTCTGGATTTCGGCCTATTTATGTATGACCACGAGTTTTGTGTTTGGATGCCCTGTGTATGACCATTGGCTTTGCCCATCGACAATGACTTTTTAGCTATCGTTTTTGTACCTCTGCCCATCTGGCTTACTGGTTCTGACCTCTGCCTGTCTAGTCGATACTGCTCTTGGATTTCGTACTGTGACTTGGCAATTTCTGTGTATTTTGGCTTTGACCCGGACTCCATTAAAGGCACACGTTTTTTGGATTAGGCTGTCTCGCGAGTGGTTCCTGAACTTTACCTCACAAAATGTATCCATCTGTTAGCCCTACATGCCCCAGATGTGGTAACTCAGTATCTCTGCGTCACATGTTCTGGTCCTGTCCTCTCTGGTTAAAGCTATAGTATGTAAGTTTTACATGTCCATAAATTTCTGTTTCATCCAAGCCGCTACTAGAGGACATGACAATGCTGATTAAGCCGATCGGCTCCTCCTCTCACTGTATTTTTCAGTATTTGTTTTGTATTGCGTGTCGACCGGCAACATTCCTGCGCTGGCACACAGGAAATGACGCATTTTCATTCAAAACAAGAAGGGAGGGGGAGGAAGAGCAGAGAGTCTCCTACCAAGAAAGTTATGGACCCCACGTGACTTATTGCTTGGACCGTATGGCAGTAAAATGGCCAGCGCTGCAGATGTCAAGCCTTCTGAGTTCACAACTCACTTTAATTCGAACAACTTTGGACTTTATGTCAAAAATTGGTTAAATTGGTTAAATTTTACGGACTTGGAGATTTCTGGAATAATTTGTGAGTACTTACTTTTGTGTAGTTAACACAGAATAGTGCCGTGACAAACTAAAAACTGGGCATACGTCATATGGAAGTGCCAGCTGTATTGTTCTAATAATGCAAAACCTTCAAGGGGGCGACAGAAGTTATGCACTATAGCTTTAACTTCTGGTCCCTAGTATTCAGGTGTCTTTCAGTTTTTTGTAAAACGCCCCTAGAAGGCCAATCCACTCACCTCCATTTTTGGAGTTACTCCTATGAAAATTCAGGCCACAAAATGCACAGAAAAAAGCAATAGCTTTTAGTAGTCTCATAGCTCGGAGGGTAATCCTTACGAATTGGAAATCTAAAGAGCAACCACCCTTTAGAAGATGGGTTCAGGAGGTGTTATCTTTACTCCCACTGGAGAAAATAAGATACTCATTAAATGGGTCACCTGATAGGTTTAATAAGGTTTGGTCTCCTTTTATTGATCATGTAAAGGGATTAACACTTTGAACCATGGCCATATATTCCACCTGTACGATGATTTTCTGTAACCACTGCTAACTTAGCTGCAATATATTACTGAATAACCTTGGACCATTTGTGTGTACAAATTTCTGTTTGGGTGCATGAGCATATATTGATCCATGTGTATAATTTTTATATACATGTATGTCTGTTTGCAGGTATCAATGTTTTCCATGGTTATGTACCTGAACATCAATTTTTTTCAGCCCCCTTTTAAAAAAAAAAAAAAAATTAAAATTAAATGTATATTCCTTCATCTTATTATTATTTTTCTTATTTATTGCTTTAATTCTGCAGATGATTGTGTTTGTTTTACTTTTTTCAAGGATGCTCTTGGTGTAGGGGAGGGAAAAAAAGTGGGTGGGATGGGGTACTGCTTGTTTATGTTTTCAGCTGAGCTCAATATGCCCTGTTGGATATAAAATTGTAAAATATATTGTTAAATAAAGAAATATATATAGAAATATATAGAAATATATATAAAAAAAGATTGTTTAAACTGTGTTTTTCAACCTCTCCCATGTCATGGCTGGTCTATGATTGGTTAAAGCAGCCTGACCTGGACGGCTAGGAGTTAGCTGGTGCTGAATCGAGTGGATAAGGTAACCTTGCGAGCCAATCAGCTTCTAAACTGCTTGTTGACCAGGTAAAAATAATGAGACCACACCCAAGATCAGCATTTGGCTGATTGAAGAGAAAACTTTTGATAGGTTGTTTAGGATTTATCACAGAATGTCACCATGACTTTGGCGTAAAGTTTACTTTTTTTGAAGGGGGGCACATAAGACTGGCATGGAACTTTCATAACTATGACAAAACATGTGGCATGAACATGAAGGAATCTTCATAAAAGTTGGGGTTAAAGATATTGACAGGTTATGTTGTCTAGGTTAATTTCATGGTGTCATAACAAAGATATCCCAAACAATGTTAACTAATTCCTTCATATTTCACAGGTGTCATGTCACTCTTTTGCACACCTTCAAATAAAGTGTTCCTGACCTCAATGGGACGTCTGCTCTACAAATATTCGCAGTGTTCTCTGACCAGATGTCCTTTATTTATGGTCATGTACTGTGACTTACTGTATAAAGGTTCAGTTATGGATTCAATTCTGTTGTTTTTTTTGAGTTGCAGTTCTGTGGTTTATAAGTTTATTCTACTAAGAGTCCATCTTTCTGTCCCTGTTGCTGTCCCACACTTTCAATTGGTCATTATTGCTGTAACTGCTTTTTTGGTTTTTGGCATACATTTTTTACATTTTTCACATGGTTTCCCTCGCCACCTTCAATAATTTCACAGTTTTTTGTGACCAAGGCACCTGCAATTCTGGTACCTACTATTTGGCCCATTTTGAAACTCTATTTGTATCCTTGCAATAAAGACTTCTATTACAAAGTGTGGGTGGTATGTTCTCTTTTTAGTAGACATAAACTGCTAATTTCAAAGTGATAGAAATGACCTAAATTGCTCCTGCAATTGTGGTTTAGAGATTTCAAAGCCATTTTTCAGGGGTGCTTCCAATCCTGTATTTTGTCTGGGCCCTGTATCTTTTATTTTTAGCTCCCTCTAATTACACAAATGCTGGCTGATATTCCATCTACTCCTACCAGTTGGAATAAAATTGTATTTTCTAATCTTCATATGTATAACAGATGTCCTTATCTTACGCAGCCTGAGGTGTTTACATTTAATCTGTTAGAGCAGCTGGAAATATTCTGAAGCAATACATGGTGCCCTGATAAAAATATACAACTGCTGTTCCAATCGGACCTAAAACCAACAACCTCTGAATTACATGATCCCAAATTTTTTTTTTAAATCTTTATGCTGCAATACCACCCTTTTATACTCTTATTCCCACTTGTTTTGATCTCTTTCCTTTTCTCCACGGAAAACATGAAGCCCATCCAATATAGTGGAATCATTCCGGAATGTCACCAGACTGTAGAGGACAGCCACATACACTGGAATAGAGATTTGTGCCATTTAGTTATGTCTTTTCTTTCCCTAACTATCTACTACACTCTGTAACCTCCTTATTGCAAATATATGAGGTTACTCATTACCAGGCATAAAAAGGCAAGGGGTATTGCTGTCTGTGGTATTTTTTGGTCTGTCTGTCTATCTGTCTGTCAGGAATCTATTGCACAAATTGTTCCACTAAGTTTCAATTTTGCACCCAACTGGGTCAAAGTGAAGATAACAGAAAAAGGGAACATTAAGGGCAGAGTATGTTGTGCCTGACACCACTTGTTTTTAATGATGCAACACGTATCAGCATATCTACAACTCTGATGTAAATCATGAATTGTCATGTGTGTATTACCCATTTATGATATTATATTTATTCATTTATAAATTTCCTTGAAGTCATGACTGTTGGCTGAAAGCTGATGTACAATCAGACTAATCAGGTGCATTAATGTGGACCATAATAATAATAATAATAATTATTATTATTATTATAGTGTGAGAGTGAATGGTCTGTGAATGGTGTGTGCGCCTTGCGATGGATTGGCAAGCTGTTCAGGGTGGGTCCCTGCCTTTGCCCGTAAACAGCTGGGATAGGCTCCAGCTCGCCCCCTGACCCTAGTGAGGAATTAGCGGGTATAGAAAATGGATGGATGGATTTTTTTTTTCTCCAAAAACAGTGGACAGAGCAATTTGTGCAGAGCATTTTTTTCTTCCTTGGTTAAAAAATTGTCTTAATAATACTGTTTCACTTTTATAATGGAGCGGAAACAGAGCTCATGACAGAACCAACAAGTTCTCCATCTGTTGCGCAAATGGGGTACAGTTGACAAGATATTCTAATGCTGTCCAACTGCAAAAAAGCAGACAAGCTGTCCTTATCTTGTCCAAGCAAGAAAGGGCTATAAAGTTGCTCTTGTGATGTCCTTCCCCTGATGGTTGTCTCTTCATAGTCCCCTGACTGTGCTCACTGGCAAATGGTTCAGACCAGGACAGCTCGTGTTGTCAGATGCCTTGTGACCTCATGAAGATATAAAAATTATGTCATCACTGACTACTGCCTTCAGAATTTCAAATGAAAATGGGATTTTTCCTCAAGCTGAAGCAGATTTACAAAACTGTAACAAAGAAGAGTAAAGCTTTGTTCTTTAAAGGCCAGTCATGCGCTCGCTCTTTTTTAGCTGCTCATTTGATTAGGTGATCATTCACCACTGTTACCATTACTTTTCTTGAGGCTCTCAGATAATATAGAAATGTGTATGTTAGCACAATGCTACCACAGTGTTGGCAGTAAAGTTTTTACAGGCACTCCGCAAAAGTGCCATGGTCAATTTTGGCTGGGAGGTCAATTCAATGTTAACTAATTTTACTAATGTAAAAAAAACACTGGGGCGCAGCAGTTGTAAGCAGCAACTCATGGATTGTGATCGCTGGTTTAGAAGTCAAGAAGATGCATTTGTGACTCCTGCAGGACAATGTAAAATCCGCGGTTTGGTGTATGCTATATTTCCATAACCCCTTTTAAATAAAAATTGTGGCAATCAAATTCGCACTTGATTACTAAACTGAACCTTAGTCTGTTTAGGATCTGATCATGTGCAGACATTGATTATGGGCCAGCTTTCTCCAGTAATTTCATACGGGCTGCAAGTGGATTCTGCAGTAAAATTGTTATTGGTCAAAAGTAAGGTGACGAGGTGAGATAAGGAAATAATATGAATTCCTTAATAAGAAAATCTCTTGCAGCTGCCGGGTCAGCTCACTCGGATAAGGCGCCACATTTGCGTTGCAGTAATGACTACTGCCGCGCGGGTTCAATGACCAGTTGTACCAACCAGCAGTGGTCGGCAGCTTTTTCAGAACAGCACAGGATTGGCTTAAGCGCTGTAGGGATGCAAATTGGGAATGGACTGCTGGGAAGGGAAATTTTAAAAAGTGATTGCCTTGTTAGTTGCTCCAGCGCCTCCTGTTGGCCAGCCGGGTGCTCGTCAGCGAGATTCTAAGCTTGCTTATGTTCGGGTATCCGCACCAAGGTGGATATTGCAGCAGTCAAAAAGTAATGTCCTGCCCTGTATTACTTCAGCACATGAGCTCATCCAGTGGACTGCACTGATTAGTGCAACCTCTGAGCCGGGGGTTTGTTCTAATTCAAAAGGGCCAGGATGTTAGAGCAAACTATTGGGGAAAGCTTTGACTTTCTGAGCCTGGATTGCACTGTAAACCCTGACAAGTGTGGTGAACTCAAATGTTTTGTGGAAACTGATTACCTTAAAATTAGTTTGCCAACTTAATGATCTTGCGTTCATAGCACTTAAAAGCATGTAAAAAAAAACTTTACCTTATTTTCTTGAAGCTCCATCCACACAATGCAATTAAGTTCCATCCATCCATTTTCTTCCGCTTATCCGGGGGCTGGGTTGTTGGGGGGGGGGAGTAACAGACAAAGCTGAGAGGCCCAAGAGCCCCCCTCCCAGCCACTTCCTCTAACTCTAACTGGGGGACCCCAAGCTGCTCCCATGCCAGCTGGGAGATATAATCCCTCCAGCGTGTCCTGGGTCTACCTCGGGGCCTGTTGGTCCCCATTTTGTAATACCAATCCATTTGGTAATATGTGCCCATTCTATAATAACAGAAGGCCCATTTTGTAATAATGTTAGAGGTGCTTATTTTGTAATAACGAGGCATATTTTGCAACAACTACAGATACATTAAAACACACACCAAAGGTGTCTATGATATGGTGTATGATGGCAAATTGGGTCTGATGTGTAAATGTGTAAATACTGGCAGGTTTGGTACTGAAAATCTGTTTATATATTATACAACCCTAATTCTGAAATGGTTGGGACAAAGAGTAACTTGTAAATAAAATCAAAACGCAATGACTTTCAAATCGCACCAGCCAGTATTTTATTCACAATAGAACAGAGATAACATCAAATATTGAGACTGAGAAAATGTACTATTTTATCCACAAAATGAGCACATTTCAAATTTAATGGCTGCTACAGGTCTCAAAAAAGTTAGGACAGGGGCCTGTTTACCATGGCGTAGCATCCTCTCTTCTTTTTAACACAGAGTGGAGGCGTCTGGGCATTGAGAAGACCAGTTTCTTGAGTTTAGCCATTGGAATTTGATCCCACTCTTGTTTAATACAGGCTTCCAGCTGCTGGAGAGTTTTTGGTCTCCTTTGATGGACTTTTCGTTTAATTATGCACCAAATGTTCTCAATCGATGAAAGATCAGGACTACAGGCAGGCCAGTTTGGCACACAGACTCTTCTACTACTATGAAGCCATGCTGTTGTAATACGTGCAGTATGTGGTTTTGCATTGTCCTGCTGAAATACACAAGGCCTTCCCTGGAATAGATGTCGTCCGAAGGGGAGCATATGTTGCTCTAAAACTTTTATATACCTTTCAGCATTCATGGTTCTTTTTAAAACATGCAAGTGTCCCTCATCGTATGCTCTAATGCATCCCCATACCATCAGAGATGCTGGCTTTTGAACTGAACGCTGATAACAGGAGGGGTGGTCTTTCTCCTCTTTAGCCCAGAGGACACGACGCCTATGATTTCTATCAAGAAAGTCAAAATAAGCTCATATTGTGGATAAAAATGTAAAATTTCTCAGTTTCAACATTTGAAATGTCATCTACGTTCTATTGTAAATAACATATAGGGTCATGTGATCTGAATATTGCATTTTGATTTTTTCGCATTTTATTATTACTGAAGGGCTCTTCTGATTAAACACATTGTAAATGACCCTATCTTTCTATTTTCCTCCGGTTGCTGTGCCTTGATCAGCTGATTAAAGTTTAAATGCTTGTTTGTGTGCTTAGGACAGCTTGTTGGGGGAAGTACCGTGTTTAGTTCACTCACATAGTAAACGACTCGTTTATTCGGTCCGTTTTAATGAAAGGGAACTGGGGCTTTACTCTTTTCTCGGTTACCCTTGGTTGTATTTGCAGCTAGCTAGCTAGATAAGTACTGTTTGCGTTTTTGGCTGGCAGTCACTTGAGTTGTCCAATCTGTTAGGTTGGGATTTAAACGTTAAGTTTTACGGGAGTTCTCTGCCTCCTCTCCTCCTCCAGTTTCCCCTCCCCTCCTCCTGGGCGTTGTAGCCTGTCTGTTTTATCTGGGCTCTCAGCTAAGCCCTGTGATATTTTTAGGCTAGTATATTAATAGTACTGGGACCAGATAAGCACTGCTAATAAGTCAACTTGAGTTTATTACATATAGTGTTTCGCTCAATTTGGTATTTCATTTCTGCTAACTGAAACTAAACCCCTGTTAAAAGTGGCTTATAATCCATTTACATAGTTTCCCCACAGTTTCTATTGTGACTGCTGCTTAGGGCTTCTTAGGTCAATAAATGAATAAATTGTGGCTCCTCAGCTTCTGTGTCACCAGGTTGCTAAATTTAGGGGCCCATGACCAGGGCAACATTTACCAACACGCAGGGAATAGTGGTAGGCAGAGAAATGACTCCAAGGCTACGGATTATATCCTTAATTCCGGTTTTATTACACAGCATTTTGTGGATGGCAAAATCAGTATTAAAACATTAAAAATTGTCAACAGTAAATATAACACGCCAACAGCAAAAGCTGTTGCCGTCCCAATAGCACAAAAATGTCACAGTCCCTACCCCCACCCGCCACTAGGAGCACTATGCTCCCTACAGTCGCAGTACTCCAGCACAGGAACAGCAAGCAAGCAATAAGTCAACAGTTATATTTCCAAGGCAGTCAATTAGCCACGTTGCTAACCAAGCCTCACACCAGCAAAAGCAGCAAGGCATGCGAAGCCGGAGCGAAGCCAGCATCTACCCCGTTCCCAACTGTAGCAGAAGTAGCGATGACAGTAGCAATAGCAGCAGCAGTAGCGACGGCGGCAACAATAGCAGCAGCAGTAGCGATGGCAGCAGCACAGTACGCCGTCCCCTGGGGAATGGTCCTTGCTATCCCGTCTCTATAAAATAGAAGGAACTCGGCAGCGATGGTGTCCAAGCCGCATAGCCCAAAGCTAACACCCAGAATGGTTAGATAGCAAGCCACTTACTTGAACCGGGCACAAACAAAATCTGTGACCCAGAGAAGTAGGACACGCCCAACCCTCCAATCCAGCTGGCTGTACTCCTGTCGCAGCCTCTCCAGGAAACCTCTTAGCTGTGCGCAAACAGAATCTAGCCCCCGGAAGGACGATCGAAGCAAGCTGTAGTGTCGTTACTGCCGCAGCCAGGCTCCCCCGTCTGCTCTGTTCCTCTTGATCTCTCAATTGGAAAACACTCAACCCCACATACACCTGCCCCTAATCAAGTCCAGTCAACTCAGATTGGTGAAGAGTTAATGGGTCCATTATCCCTCCTTATCAGGCAACATTGGGAGCACCAGGCAGGGGTAAAACACAGCACCAGTTAAGACGTGCAAGTTTATACTACCTAATAAAACACGTGAATTTTACATAAACACAAAAAGCATCACAGTAAATTACAAGAATAAATATTCACACACGTGACACCTGTCTCGGCATTAGTAATTTTTCTTTTATTTAGGGTGAGCGAGGTCATTAGGTTGGGGGTTCAAAATGTGGCCAAAACTATGTGACGGTTGCAGGATGTTTGCACTTTTGGAAATAGATTTCCAAATTTGAATACACATGAAACACAGGAATATGCCTTTTTGCAATGGACCACTGAAAGTAACACAAGACTTATGAGTATTTAATCTACTTGATGAAAGTTCTATATACTGTTCGACATTAAGTTCTTCATTTTGCATCGTGCAATCTCTATGTGCAATTCTCAACCTTACATATACATGATTGATTAAAATTAAAGGATAAAAAACCTTAATAAGATTAATATTAAGGTTAATATTTTCACTGCACCTGTGACAACAGAATCTAAAGGGGGTGATGCAATACTGCACTGTTATAAACTGACTGAATTTAACAGTTAAATTCACGTATTGTTTCCTGTTCATTGTAACTGTAAGCGGAGTCCTGTGTGCATTTAACTGTGGTTTACACTTAACATACACAGAACTCTGTTGTAAACTTATTGTGAAATTACAGTTAAAATAACGCAAAAAAGCGCCAGTCAAATTACCTGGCAAAAAGGTGCAATTTTATAGCAGTGTGTTCATGGGGAGTATTGCACACTGTGGTGCATTCTGGGCCACATGGGGAATACAGATGCTGGAGAACAGGTGGCCGACTGCTTTTTTTTACCCTGCATAGATCGAAGAAAGAGAAAACCACAAAAATGAGACCATTTACAGGAAAAGGAGCCAATAGGAGAGAGAGCGGAGAGCACCGCCAGTCACCGCGAAGGGTAAAGGGTTTCTCCTAACATGACACAAAGGCCTTTTTCCAGAGTCAAGTGTGTAAGAGATCAGTATCAGCTCAAAGATACCCCATAACATGCTGTTCTCATGGCTAAAAGAGAAGCTAATCTTGAATGTGTAGCCGCAGTCTCACAAGTATTCTGCAGGTGCTCAGCAGACATACACAAATATTCAGCAGCACAGGTTGATCAGCTGCCACACTTTACCTGGAGTCAGACTGGACAAAACCTGAAAAACCATGAGAATGCATAGTCAATATTACAAAATGAAGTTTGCTGATGGCTTCTGTACAGTACTTCTTGAATTTGGCAGGTCCTTTCATCCAGTGACTTACACGGAAATATTTTCTCAGCTTTATGCAGGATTTTCACCTTGAAAATTTAGTTAGTTTAGTTAGTTTAATTTGTTTAATTTAGTTTGTTTAGTTAAATGACTGGGATATTCTCTGGAGAAAAAAAACACACATAACAGATGTCAATGTATTAAAATTTTTTCCAAAGCAATAAAAATGATTTTGACCCTTCATTTACTTTGTACACAACACTTTTATTTTTGTTAAAAATGCCAATAGCAAGAAAAAAAGCCTGTCCCATGCAAGCAATGTGTAAAATCGCTTCTCTTAAACAATTATGTTAACTCACTCCCTGAAACATCTGAAACAAGCATAAAGTCAAACAAGTATTTAAAAATAACTTTCGCCCTAAATCTCCTGTCAGCGGTGTAAAGTAAATCATTAAAAAAATTACAGAATTGTGGATACTGGCTTCCAGGGTCAAGGCTCAAAGGAATGAGTGGCTCTTTCAACCTGCTCATGATAAAGTTATTTTCCACACTCAACAAGTTTATAATTGTAAATTCTTTTTGTTAACATTTTAAATATTAATACATCATTGGTAAAACTTCTTGTCATGTTCATGCATGCAAAATGCGTTCACTTCGGGAAAAAAATGATTCAATGGTCTAATTTATTGGTAAAAATTTATGATATAGTAATGTTTGCTTTAAGATGCTGTTGCTATCATCTTGGAAAATACATAATGTTATATGTGTGTACATGTATGCAGAATAATGTAATATTTTGTTTTGTGGTACTCAGAAAATGCTCAACCATTTCATAAAGTTCCAGCTACAACTGGACTATTGTAAGTGATTATGTATGTATGGAAGGTTCTCAAGCAAGCCACAGATATCAAACAGACTGTGGAAACTTCTGGAAAATTCTTTTGGGCATAAAATACTATTAGACTTGTGAGGCAGTTAATCTGAGATTTACCATTTCTTGAACACATTTCAATATGTATTCAACAAATCTTGGATTCAGTAAATCCTGTGTTCTTATTCTACATCGGAGGCCATACATTTTTCCTTCTCAATTACATCAATGGACACAAAAATTCTTGGACTCCTTGGAAATTCTTGATTACCTTGGACATTGTACCACCCAACAGCATGAATATTATGTCATGGTTTGGTAGCATTGAGAGCTCTTTTTGTTGCTCTCGTCTGGGACGATATCGTTTTGCTCCCAATCGGATTCCTGGGCCAGCTGGCATTAAATGGGGGCGTTGCCCAGACTCTATTTAAGCTCCAGTTCTGCCTCGCTTCCGTTGCTAGAGTGTCAGTGTAACATTTGTGCTTTAGCCGGTAAGGTCTCGAGACAGAGAGTCGTTAGGGACTTTTGTTGCATATTTGAGGTTTAGTGGTAGTTATAAAGGGATTTTATTTTCCCTTTTCTTTTTGTACCTTCGAGCTCACCTGCTTTCTACCTTGGACGACTTCGAAGTCTGTTGGTAGCGCGAGTCTCGCATTTTTATTCTGTTTGAGTCTGTCCGTTCCCAGCTGTTTTTGCTTTTAAATTCTAGCCGCTGCTTTTGGCGTCCAATATTCAACACCCATCACATTTTAAGTGTGGATCACGAATTGGGCATGTGAAATCTGCAAAAAGTGTGGAGGTGGGAGGTTCTTGTCTGTATTTTCACCATAGGTTGGCCTTGAGGAAGGATGAATACAGCCCTCAGCTTTTGGTTCAAACTTTAACCCTTTTGGAGTGAGGGGGTGAAACAGTTTATAGCCCTTTTCAAGCTATTTTCAAGGGATTTTTCATAAAAAAATGTCATGGTTTGTATATGTGCTTTTTGCTTTCTTTGTTACTCTCGTCCCTGACGACATTGTATTCTTTCCCCATCGGATTTTTTACACAGGTGGCTGATTATTCCTGGGCGGTCCTTCCCCGGAGTCTATATAAGCCGGAGGTCGCCACGCCTCCTTCGCTGGAGTGTCTGCTTATTAAGTTACTCGCTTAGGCTCGAGAAATCTTTAGGCAGGGTTGGTCAGTATATATATTCTCTTTATTTCTGGGAAGCTCTGCTTCTTTAGGTTTTTTATGGAACAATAGTTTGGTGCCTTGTTGGTTTCTCATTTATTGAGATTTCTTTTCCTTTGTTGTTGCTCGCCTCGTTTCTGGCACTTAAGTCTTTTGTGTATTCAGAAACGCGAGCTCCTTTCCATCCCATTTTAGCTCTATCACTTTCAGCTGCGCGGGCTCCGTGCTTCGTGCACCTTCGCCTGCCACGGCATCTGAAACTCCACTTTCACCAGCCTTTACAATAAAAATGGCTCTTTTCAATTAATTTTTGAACCTTTATTGAGAATGCATGCAATATTACTATTGGGCCTTTTCAAGTAGAAATCAATTGCAATTTTTTGAGCCCACAATATCCAACCAAATCTTTGATTTATTAAAGGTACTATGCCCCTTAAAGTTGCATTACTCTCAATGTCTAAGAAGTGCACCCTGCATTATGGGTAATATCTGAGATGCTGCGGGGACTTAGATTTTGCCGCTTTCAGGGTTTGAAGGCATAATGTGACTATAAATTTCTTTGAAATAAAATCTTTGATATTTACTCACATTATTGTGCAGTGCGCCCTGGAAAAGTACCCATTCGTGCCATTTCCACAGTGTCTGTTGCAGGGAAAATACTTGAGTTCAAAGACTTTATCATCAACCCTCCCATATCTAAAGAGCAAGCTAATAACGGTCATGTTTTTATGGAGGCCCCGGGAACTGGCTTGGTATAATTCTTTGAAAGGGAATGGGTTGTAACCCCTCTTCCCGCCCTTTTTAGTTGTGTGACGTTCCAATCACGGGCGTCTGGAGAGTTATGGCTGAATAAAAGCGGCACCTAGGCCCTAGCTCTGTCAAAGAAGCACTCCTAAGATAGGGCCTAGGCCCTCCTAGGCCTCAACGGAGCCAATTTTATTCAACCCTAACTCTCCAGATGCCTGCGGTCCAGTTATGACCTGTCTTACGCCTGAAATACTCCAGGCGCGTTCCTGGCGCGACATGTCAGTCGCAGCAGAATGCACCCATTATTTTCTATTGAAGCTGCTACACCGGCAATGTAAGCCATGCGCAATCACGCTAGCCCGCGCGACAAATCTCTTCTTTTACGTGGCTGGTCTATTTTTTCCCCTCAACGCGCGACAACGCAGCCCCACCAACTGGCAAAACATAGCACAAAACTGTATGAAAAATGAGTACAACAAGTTTAAAAGTGATTAAAATTAAAATTTTGATTGTAACAGAGTCATAGGAGTCTAGCTTTGTTTTTGTTTAAATTATATTGTAGGTATAAAAAAAAGAACAATCTCATCAAAGTGTATTCTGAAGTTAAAATGATTTATTTAAAATTCAGCGCCTTTTATTGCAGGCTATACTTCCCTACTGTACCCCTGGTAACAAACATATCACTTGCCAATACTCAATGTGGGCAGTGAAGGTGATCATCTGTGGATCAAAACAGCAGGAAGTTTCACAGCAGGAGAAATGCAAATGAGTTGGGGGTAAGGGGTGTCCCACTCGAATTTCCAGGTGGTATCCTGGGGGTAGGGTCACGGACATTTTACAAAACAGTTTGGCACAAACATGGACGAAGAGAAGTTGATCTAAAAATTTTAAAAACAGCCGGAGTTGTACGACCCAGAAACCATTTTTTATAAGGACAACCTTAACAAGAGGCCTGTCGGCCTAGAGAGCCCCACGGAGGATAACTGAAATGTCCATGTCATAACTTAATTTCAGAAATCCTTGAAAAATTTTGCAATATTAACACATATGACACAGTAATGAAAGACTGAAAAAATAAGCATAAAAACGTATTTTTCTAAGTCCAAAATGCTGAATTTCTTAAAAACCGGGATGTAGAATTTTCTAGTTTTCCCAAGGGATATTCAGAACATAATAAGAAAGGCTCACAACAAATTAGATAAAAAAATCATCAGACAATTTTTGAGATATTCAGATTTAAAGTGAAAAGTTGACGCCGGACAGACGGTAGGACAGACAGTCGGATGCCGGACGACTCGGCATTAGAAAAGTTCCGCTGACTGAGTCTATATGGACAGAAATAGCGACTGAAGCAGCAGGTGATCTGTAGTGTTTGTCACTGTCTAAAGCCAGCTCTGCAACCAGGCTGTGGAAGGCTCCCAACTGCCGTCTTTGACGATTCAGCGGATGTACCAGAAATATCCTCCTCCTTTATAGCCTCCGAATTACTAAAAAGGGGGCAATCGCCTTCCTTCTATTATTAGCAGGAGCTGTCCATGAGTGAAAATAAAATAATCTGTAAAGTACTAACTATTTCGCAATTCCATGCATAAAAACACTAATCAGTTAACTCGTTTACACAAAGAAAATTTGCAATATGGATAGGATCGCCAAAATGTGAAAGTGCGAATGCAAATAACTTTACAGTACATGTGTATGCCTGGATGTAATTTCTGTATCTCCATCTGTTGTGTGTCTTTTTTAGGCTGGAAGAATGGCTTTATCCTTCTGGGGTTTCCCATTTTGAACTGTGGCACCAACCTGTTCTCCATATTACCTACTTTATTGTTCAATCACTTTCCATTAACTTTTGCCATTTTAGAAGGGTTTCCTTCTCTAGTTGAGGGGAGTTGCCTACACCTCAAATTGGTACCTCAACCTGTGTTTTTGAATGGATGGGTCAAAACACCTTGTGTGGAGTAATTCATTAAACTTCAGATGCTGTGATTTCACTCTACCTATGTCTTAGTGTTCCCAAGCATATATTCCTGTAAGAGTGGCGTTCCTGCTACATCAAAAATAGATCGCTATCTATTTTTGGCAACATGCATATGATTTCATACCGTAAAACAGAAAATTTTTGCTATTTTTTTTAACTTTGCGGTTCAACCACATCCGCAAATTTAATCAGCGCCAAATTTATTTCAGTTCAACATTATCAGTGAGACCGCAAAAATGACACAAACTTTGCAAAATGCAGCATGTTGCTAAAGTCACCCCCTTAATTATATGACAGAATATGAATTTCCTCTCGCCGTGCAGTTTCTTGCAATGCGTTATATTTGTGGTATTTGCGGTGCCGAGTTGTCCGCAAATAATAAAGGCACAAAATAGTATAATGCGGGCAGAAATACAGTGGGTCCGCAGAAATTTCCCATTTTACAGTAGTACTTCTCCAGTTTATGAGTTGTCATACATTTTTGTATGCCTGATTTTGAATGAAGTCTTGTCAAATTCTATGAATACACGCTCAATTATTGGCGTATATTTTTGTGCATTCCACGTGGTTTCACTATGGCTTAATCATGCCATATTATGATGATGTAAATGATATCTTATCAACATCAAAGTATTTATATAAGTTCAACATTTCTTGGTCTCGTTGCTTTCCCCTCCAGATCAATGCCCATCTTGACCATGCGATCCCTACTTTTCCATTTGGAATTTTCTAAAAAATGCCTCCAGAGCAGTTCAGCATCTATATCTTTTTTTCTGCCATTAAGGAATTCCGCTTTTAGAGGATGATCAATAGATATCAAAATCTTGCAAAACATCCTTGTCATTGAATAATATAAGTGCTGCCATCTGTGAGGAAAGTTGGAAACTGAATGTAGCATCTAGTTTCTAACTTCCAACTTCAACAAATAGCAGCACTGATCAATGAATGAAAAACTCTTGACCCCCCCCCCCCACTTCCACATTTTTCATCTGCTCTACCAGCAAGCCCACTCTTAATTGTTTAATATTATTCATTTGTTTGTGATCTTAGTTATAATTTCGTGAAGAAGCTACTGAGAATTGAGGATTTCTTTGTAAATTAAGTTTCAAATCAGCATTGTAGTTTGATGATGATCTCAGATTCTTGTATGTATTGAATTAAAATGCCTGGACATAACAATAATTTAAAGGAATCTTTCAGTGGTGTAATCACTGGTGTAATAGCTTGCATTCGTGATACCAGTAACCATCACAAACACCAGAGACTTGGTAGCAATGGTATGCTTCAATGATGATCAAGAGTATTGATTATTTAAAAGAATTTCATTACAATTACAAATCCCCAAACAGACACCAATGCATTACGTATCACATTTATGGCAATGTAATGTGCAGCCAAACTAATAATGGCTGTTTACCACAGTGCCGTACGGAGGGCATCTCTGAACATGCACAAAACCACCAGCAGGAGACCAAATTTTACTAATTTAAACTAAGAACTGGGATGAGGCTACAGTGGGAACATGACCACCAAAACATCAGAGCTTATGTGTAATGATGGTGGAAGTAATGAGACCAAATGCAGCGACTTTTCAGAGTACAGGGCTAAGCAAGGAGAATCTGCAGCACGAGAGAAAGAACTGGCACAGAACGAAGCTAGAGGCTTCACAAAAAATCCGTCCAACCGGACGAGAAAACTCCTAAAACACCAAATAACGGTGCAAGTAAAAGAGAGGGGAAAAAAAAGAAAGAAAGAAAAAAAATTCTTAAGAATACTCTAGAAATTACAGACTCTCGAAATAACTAACGAAATAGTTCGTTAAACTAGAGAAGATCTTTCCTGGCTTGTGTGAACTCTAAAGGATCAGACACTCAAGCAAACTTCTGACATAATAAATAGAAACAGAAACAGGTGCTGCCCATCTTCAGCCAACAAGCTGGCGTAAGCAATTCAATGTCGTCCTAGATGAGAGACACAGAGAGAGCCCTACACCAAACACAGAGTACAAAAACCATGACATTATGATTTTAGAAACATCTGGCTCGATACACCTTAAAATTATATATTTGTCTCCCATAATTACTGGTAATGTAAAATATTCAAAATGAGACTTTGCATATGAAGACAGAAGTCAAGATATGAACACTGAAAAAAGTTGTGGTAGTACAGAGTGTGGACATATAAACAAAGTAATGAAGTCAAAATGTACTTTGACTGGTATTTCAATTGTAGAACATGAGATATTTCACTCAACTTCACTTTATTTGTAAATATGCATCCATTCCAGTCATTCAGGCCTGCAACACATTCCAAAACAACTTGGGCAGAGACTGCAAAAGTCCATTGCCAAAGATGAGAAGCAGGCATGAACAGATGTGCTGACATAGCCTTCAGAAATAGTCACAAGCCTACTCTCTGGGTGGAGGGGCACTAAAAAGTTGGGTCGAGGGACTTTTAGGACTAGTAATGAGGTAAAATTTTTGAAAAATGATGTTGGAAAAGTGATTTCCAACATCTTGTGCAGTGCTTGTACAGTATCTTGAAAACTTTTCTGACAACTTTTCTTGTTCTTTCAGTTTAATAAAGTTCAGCATAAGTATGTCAGTTGTTGCACATACCAAAATCATTCACTGGTAGCATGTCTCAGGTCTGGCATACGGTTTCCATATTGCTGTGATGCAGCAAAAAAAAAAAAAAAACCTACCTACCCTAAAAATCTTACCCAATAAATAAATTAATTAATAAATAACAATGCCAACCTACCCTACGTTTTCTTTCATAACAGTGTAATAGGAAACGCACCTATTATTTTATTTGGCCTAAGGTCATTACCCCTTTGGTAATAAATGAAGCACACCAAGGGTGGAATTCCTGCTTAGTATGTTTCTAAATGTATGATTCATCCACACAGACAAATATGTTGCTGAGGTAAATTTCTCATGAGTTACAAGACTAACTCTTTTATTATCATACTGCCACGAGCTCAAATGTAAATCTTATTACTCAACAGATCCCATGATATGTGTGCCCTTTTTAATCTGCACCTTTACAAATCTTTGGGAAGAGTAGTACAGTCATCACTGGGACATTACAGAATACAAATACACACACACACACACACACAAGTGCAGAAACAAATACAAATACACGCTGGGCAGACATACACAGACAAGTAAACACGTGCACATTCACCCTTACTCACTCACAAGCAAACACACACACACGCACGCACACACACACACACACACACACACGCACACTTACAAACTCAGACACACAGATAAACACACTCACAGGTCCAGCTCTGCCTTCGAGTGTCTCCATATGTGACTGAAGCCTGGTTTGGGTGTATTTTCCTCATTTTGTCTTCTTTTGCTCTTCATCTGCAGCCCCGCAGAACAGATGGTGCCTTTCCAGATGGATGGCGCATAAGGTAATCATTTGGATCGTCTACACCTATCACAGGCCCAACAGACGCATGCAAAGGACTCCACAGACAGCTTTTGCGAATAGCTCCTAAACATTTCATGTTTGAAACATACTCCATGGGTGCAACAAGATCCTGACAGAAATTAAAACAGAGAAAATCAGACTCTAGTCAAGCAGTGGCTTCAAAGGAATGAAAAGGTCTCTGTTGCGCGTCTGGACGGTTATTTCATGTCCGCAAGGTTTTTTTGGTACTTTACTGCCAGCCGTTATGAGGTTAATATTGTTTCTATTTATTGTTAAAATGACAAAAGCTGCCAGGTATTCTGGCAATGTCATTTCTAGAAATTATTTTATCTGAATGTGAATTGGGTGGCATTGTGCTGTGGTGGTTAGCTCTGATGCCTTGACAGTGGGAGGCTTGTGCATACAAAGTTCTGGGTCGCCCTGATCTACCATGTATAGTGGGCTGCAAAATGACTGGCAACCCTGACTGGCAATGCCCTAAAAGATTACTGTAAATGATATCTACCAAAATTAAACTCGGTATTAAATTCCACTTATTTAAGTTTTATCTAAGTGTTATGATTGTTATCTAGATTGAGCCATTACATCTGTTTCACGAGGATACAAAAATGGGGTAACACACATACAATATCCCTTTGTCATCCAACACCATGAAGAAAACAAAACAATTGTCAGTTTAAATTGCGCAAATAGTCATAGACCTTCATAAATCTGGTAATGGCTCTTAAAAGATTCACAAATTTTGAATATGCCTCTGAGCTCTAAAAGGGCAATTATTAAAAAATTAGTGCCACGGACATTGTAGCTCACCTGGACATACTGTATGTAACCTTCAAACGATAACAAATATTAGTTTTTACATATTTTATTTTGTAAAGTTTCAATGTGAAAGGGCCAAAGTGACGCATTGACATGGTTTGCTTGTTACATACACATTACACATGTGATTGAAGTAATAGTATACATAATACACAGTGCTAGTTTGCCGTTCTCATTGGACAGAACATGCATACCATAATTCACCGTCATAGCTGCAGTGGTTCCAGAAGAATTTTTAAGTTATAACAGAAAAAACAGGGTCTGGCCAGGGATCAAAGGTCAAACCAAAGTCAATTTTGTAAATTTCACAAAACCCATCAGATTTGCTTCTTGGCTTCCTTGTACCAACCAGTGTACCAAATTTCCACTCAATAGCTGGAAAAAACGACCACCCTATGGCATTTTCAATATGACCACTATGGCGGTCATATTTAAAATAGGAAAGTTTTATATATACTTTGGTGTCCTCCTTGGTAGGAACATACATGCCAAGTTTCACCTTCATAACTGCAGTGGTTTCAGAGGAGAAGATTTTTAAAGTTATAACAGAAAAAACTGGGTCTGACCAGAGATCAAAGATCAAACCAAGGTGAAATTTGAGAATTTCACAATACCCATCATATATGTTTTTGGGTTTGCTACCAGCTATTGATTGAGCCACCAGCTCAATTGCTGCAAAAAATGGACATCCTGCGGGCCCGTAGAATTTTCAATATGACATATTTGAAATTGGATCAGGAAGTTTTAAATGATGTTTAGTGTCCTCATTGGTAGGAAAATGCATGGGAAGTTTCACATCATACCTGCAGGAGTTTCAGAGGAGAAGATGTATACAGACGACAAACGACGAACAAAGCATGAAGAAAAACGGACAACCAGGCCATGACATAAGCACACTGGACCTTTGGAATTTTTAGCTCACCTGAACCAAAGACATGGGGCTGTTGAAAACTTCAAACATAGAGGAAGCAACTACATTTTGCTGCTGAGGATACTTAGAAACAACAACAACAACAACAACAACAACAACAACAACAACATCACCAAGAATCACCTTGAAGGAATTGCAGGCCTTGGTGGCATTTTGGGGTCTCTAGGTTTCAAAAAGCACCATCAGTCGCCACATCCACAACCACAGGCTCTTTGGAAGAGTTATCAGAAGAAAGCCTTTTCTGATCAGAAGACACAGAAGCAAGTTCTTGGAGTTTGCCAAACATTTAAATTATGACTGGAACAAGTTGGTTTGGTCAGATGAGACCAAAATTGCATGTTTCAGTCAGATATAGCATTGGAATGTCTGACATCAAGACAGAAATACATGCAAGGAGAAGCACCTTATACCCATGGTGAAATATGATGGTGGGTCTTTTGGGGCTGTTTTAATTCAAGAGGTCCAGGGGCACTGGCTAAGAATAATGGCATAATGTATTCCACTAAGTTTTGGGATATTTTGGCTGACAATCTGTTTGCCTCCGGCAGAAGGCTCACACTTGGCCAAAGGTGGACTTTCCAACTAGACAATTACCCAAAGCATATCTCAAAATCCACACAGACATGGTTCTGTGACAACAAAATCAACGCTCTGCAATGGCCATTTCAGTCGCCCACCCTCAATGCAATTGTAAAACTGTAGGCCGAGTTGAAGAGGGTGGTTGATAATTGCAAATCCAAGAAGGTGAAGGATCTTGAAAGGATCTGCTTCGAGGAATGGTCTAAAATCCCCCCAGATGTGTGCTTTAGCCATTTCAGAAATTACAGGAAAAGATGCTATTGTCCTTTTCTGAGATGGTTGCACTAAGTACTAAATGAAGGGTGCCAAGTATTGTGACACCCTGATTTTGTTGAAATTTATTTTGTATAAAATGATTGTTATCATTGTGGTTGTTTCCATTGAAACATTAAAGTGTTTCAGACATGTTTATATATTTTGTTTCTCTATAGTTACATTTTATTTTGTATTGTTTGTTCATTGCCACTCCGGGGTGCAACTAATTTTGGAGCCCACTGTATGGGCCTGCCATGTTCTCTCTGTTAGCTCAAGGTGAAGCAGTGTCCTCTCACAGCCAAAAACATTCAGCCAGGGACTATAGATGAAGATTAGCCTTGGAGGCTAATGTATTGTGCATCGTCCCTGTCAAATTAACAACGTTTTAAATGACAGCTAAGATTTATTGCTTAATCAGTCCTGAGTCAGTGTCAATTTACACTGATTTTTTAAAGAATTTATTCATGTATGTCTTTGCTCATGTACAAACAGTATGCATTTTAAAATGACAATTATGATTTGTATTTGTCAAGGAAAATTCGCAGCCCAGCAGATTTTTTGTCAGAGACTTTGCTAAAGATCACAATGTTGTTTCACAGAGATGACTGCATTTGAAATGAAAGTTAGCAAGCTTGCAGCTGCTCCTTTAATTTCAAGGCAAGAGTTGACTTAAAGAAAACCCAAGGGATTTCCTATGGATTTTTCTGTACTCTGATAGATGGCTTTGATACCTCCACACATGGATTTAAGATGAAGTATTTGCACTTACTTGCCACCGAAATGTCACCAAAATGCCATTGTCTGAACCTGCCCGTCACTTCTTTCACTATATGCTAAATCAGAGAGGCTCAGAGTTTGTCAGTTCCTGGCTGGAGAGAAAAACAGATTGACATCGCAGAAGAAGAATGATCCAACCGTTTCTCGAACAGCCTAAATGCATCAATTCTGGGACCATAGGAAAGGTAACAATATATCAAAGTTAAGATGACATTAAGAGTGCAAGGCATGTGGGCAGTGCAGAGCAGCAGGGGAGCGGAGAGTACAGTGATCATAATTTCCTCTGAGTGAGGTACGCACTTTGGAAGGCACCGCCACACTCCAGGTGCCCCTACCCAGAATGCTCTGCATGTTCTTGCAATCACATTTATGCCAACATTATCACAAAATGTGAAACAATTCATTTCTTTTACTATTCTATAAATGCTAACATGGAATACAGAACAAGACTGTACTTCATATTGTGGCTAATCATATTGTGGTGGATTGTCTCATCGGGGCGGGGGTGCTCGCTGTCGCGCATTTGGACGGATTTGTGGGCAATGTTTGAGAGAGATGGTGGTTTTGTGTGTCTGGGGTGAGTTTTGGGTCTTTGGGTCCGTCTCGTGGCGGATGGGAGCGGGAACGGGAGTGTTGCGATTATGTTTTTGTTGAGTGTATAATACATAGATGAGATGGACACATTTGTGAACCTATATATATATATATAGCCCATTTCTTTTTACATGTGTGTAGACTAAGTGGGATATGACTGAGATATAAATCACACTGAATGTGTTTTTGTTTTGGACTTTTGTTCTTCTTTATTTTTATTTTATCTGTTTTATACTGTTTTTTTTCTCTCTTTATATACTAGGAATCTTGTGCCTTATTTATTATGTATGTAATTTTTGGGTGGACCCCAGGAAGAGTAGCTGCAGCTCTGCGCAGCTAATGGGGATCCTAATAATAAATAAATAAATAAATAATCCCATTCTTTCCATCATCTTCGCTGCTGAATTTTGGTTCACTGAAGTTATGCCAGCAAAAATGTTTTCTGGAATTGCTAGATTGGTCCAATCCTCTTGGGATCTTATCTACATTTTATTGTCAAACATTCTTGTTTCAGGAATGGTAGTTTATCAAATTCTGATCAAAAATTAAATGTGGATTTCTGTATTCTGAGTAGAATCACTGCCAGGACATACACCTCATCTGTTCAATTGGAAAACTGGAGCAATGGTGCCGTTCTGCTTAAAAACAGGTTTTTCCACACATAGTGTTTTGGAAGTAAATAGCCTATTTAATGTAATGTTGCACCCCATAGCAATGAGTAAAAGCAAGCAGCAGTGGTGTGCAGTGACTATAAGACAGGCAGAACACAGAGACCCCCCCTCACACACACACACGCACACACACAAGGGGAGGTAGGTTCACTCAAGTTGGCACATCTCAATGTGCAATTCTCCAAACAGACTAAAACATGCCTATTCGTGATTTTGTGCTGCCTGTCTTTCCTGTGCAGGAAGTCTCTCCTGTATCTTGCTGTTCTCTTTCTGCACATCTTCACCTTTCTGGACTCCTTTCTGGCTGAAGAAGTGTAAGGGTTATTCCTCTGAACTGACAGTCAACAAATGAAATGTGCAGCATAAGGAAAAATGTATAAAAACAAGGAAGTTCTCAGAGAGTTCTCAGTTCTCATTTGGAACTTTCCTACCATCTAGTGGATCTTGTATTATCTTGTAAGATTCCCAGAGAAATTCTTGAATCAAGATGATGATCTCGATCATTAGCCGCACTTCCACAAAATATCACTAAAATTGGTTGGGAAATTTGAGAGGTATTGTCTGGACAATCAAACAAACAGACAGACATGGCTGAAAATATAACCTCTGCCAATCACTTCTATGGCAATCTGAAAAAATATTTATCATTAACTAACAATGACACACTCCAGTAACAATGCAGAATCCTGAATTTTTCCTGCCTCAGCATGTCATCTCAAACTTGTTGCTGATCTTGCATGGAGAACCCTGTACCTTGATTGACAAATAGGAAAAGATATTAACATGATAATTACTGAGCACTACAGAATTAAAAGGCTTTGGAATAAATTTGCATGGTTCTCTAACATAACATTAGCCAGCTTGCTATTGAGTAGCCAGTTAGCATAATGTTAGGTTAATGTTCTCATTTTACTTTAAGGATAAACACACATCAATAATCTGAGATATATCAATATTTTCATATCTATTTGGTTATAACGAAAGAGAACCAATACTTAACAGGGTAATAGAAAAAAAATGAACATAAAAAAATGAGTATTTACCATAAGTTATGTGGCTGTATGACACCACCCTCAAGATGCAAGAACAAACTGTTGCCCATCTCTCAGGAGAGTGCACCTCAGCGATTCATCCACAAAAAAAAAATCGCTCACTTACTGAATGCAGGTATGAAAGAAAAGACAAAGTATTTTTAATGTGAAAGTACAGTACGTTCATCTCCACGTGTATGATAATGCGTGCAATATACTAACTGATCTCAGAACAGTTAAAGCTGAGTCGAGGGTGGCATAACAGGTACACCTGTCAGCAGCTAGCAGCAGGTATAGTTGCTTGTCCTAGAATTATCCATAATAGGCATATAAAAATATCCAAAAAATCTTGCTCTCCCATCTTATCGACATGCTACAGCCTTTGTCAACAGCCGCTCCCAAGAGATTTTGAGAATAGATAGATGCAGCGGCTGGTAATGTCACAAATTACGGAACGAAGCAAACGCAGGATCGTTGAAGATGGTCTTCAATAGCACAACAGAAGAACATACACTCTAGTGCTATGCACATTTGGTTTCTGAAGACTGGTGCAGGAATAGTCAGGACCTAAGGGGAGTTGGCACAGCAGAGTTGAAGGGACTGGTCTGAGGTCTGTAACTGGGATGGCAACCTGTATGAACCAGGGCAAACTGGGAAGGTGCATGTCTTCTAACAGGAGAAAAGAGGGTGCTTGGTAGAAACCACTTGGCATGGAGGGAATATTCCAAATGATAAATAGATTCTAGGCTTTTAAAAGAGGTACTCCAACAATACACTGACAAAGGAGACTAGATGCGAAACAATACAGCAAAGAGAAAATATTATTAAATAAAGTTTATTTATATAGCACCTTTCAAGAGCAAACATCACTAAGTGCTTCACAATAAGGATTAAAAGGCAAATCAACGTGACTGCAGCAGACAAAAAACAAACAAACAAACAACTAATCATGAAAAAACATGTAGACAAATCAAAGTCTCATTCAAGTCCAATTCAACTGCTTTTTAACAAATGTCCACAGAGTTCACAGTTCTTAGTTCAAGAAGAAGACAATTTCAAAGTTTGGGATTCAGACTCAGAGCCTGGCCCATAGAGACAACTTGGTTGTATGCGGCTCGGTTAACAGCAGAAGGCAGAGAACCAAAACTTCTAAAAATGTTTGACAGAAGCAGAGACGTGCAGTGAGGTGGGGCAGTGACCCAAACTTTTATCAGAGGATTTTGTGAACCTGTTCCTATGTATTATTCCTGTTTGACAATCAATACACTTAAGTCCAAGCCTATAGGAAGCCTGATACAGATAGAGGTATATCGTTTCTGTATATCGTTTAAACATTTTGTTAATCGGATTTTGAAAGAAGACTGAAAATAAATGCCTGCCTTTTTTTGGGCGTAAAAGCACGTATTTAAAGGAGAATACATTCTATATTTATTATGCATGGAACTCTGAGTGAGTTGATCTGTTTTAATTAGGGCTGTCAAAATGAACGCTTTAACTCGGTTTAATCCGTCATCACGATTAATCTGATGAAAAATTTTGACACAATTAATCCGTCTGCACCGCAGAATGACACAAAATCCCTGAAAGTGTCGCAATTCGGGCAGTTTGTCCAAGTAGTGTTACGGTTGCGCGTGCGGAAATGGGCAGTTGATCCAGCAGAGCCAAACAACTCTGTATGGAGGATGCTAAAGATGCTCACGGTCGTGTGAAGCTAAATCTGGAGTAGTTCAAGTGCGCTGTGCAACCGAAATCTCATAAAATCTCGTTTTTGCGATCCCCAGTAATTACTAGACAATAAATAGTGTCATGGTTTTATTGCCTTCGAGTTATTAAAATAATTAAAATGAGTAAAATGAGTTTTTAGTCATTTTAAAGAGCGTGTTCCTGTTGTCGATTGCTTTGAATTCTTGGTTTGTTTTTGCTTTTGACAAAAATGCTTGTTTAATCCCATCCTAATGTTTATTATGCAGAGGGAGGGGAAGGAACGTTTCAGTTTAATTTTCTACCATTTCTTTATTTGTTTGGGGTTTTAATAATCCCATGAAAATGGAGGATCTACGGTATTAATTCAACAATGACTCATGTAAACTTCATGACTTTCAGAAGGTCATCTGTCAGTCCTATCGATGAGTATAACTGACTGCACAATTAGTCCCTGCATTACTACAAGCAGCATAATCTTCAATGTAGCATCTTAGAAAATCCACTGGAAATAATTACAATGTATCTGTTCATCATTTTAATGTACATCTGTACTTATGTATTGGTGTTTAGTAATTAGTTCAAAACAACTTTTTCATTAACTTTTTGCATGCAGAAGGTGTAAATTTATCTTGGCTTTCATGTACAGTAATATTTTTAGGAAGAGCTCATTAAACACTATACATCCAGACATAACAAGACGCATTAAAACACAAATTTATCTCGTTATACACATACATTTTATGAATATCTTTTTATTTTGCACTTACAGTGCCGTGAAAAAGTATTTGCACCCTTCCTGGTTTTTTTTTTTTTTTGCATATATGTCACTCAAATGTTTCAGATCTGCAAATAAACTTTAATATTAGACAAAGACAACCCGAGTAAATACAAAATGCAGTTTTCAAATGATTTATTTTCTTGAGGGGAAAAAGCTATCCAAACCTACCTGGCCCTATGTGAAAAAGTAATTGTCCCCTAAACCTAATAACTGGTTGTGCCACCCTCTGCGACAACAACTAAAAGAAAGTATTTGTGATAACTGGCAATGAGTCTTTCACATTGCTGTGGAGGAATTGTGGCCCGCTCTTCTTAGCAAAATGTTTTAATTCAGCCACATTGGAGGGTTTCTGAGCATGAGCGGCCTGTTTAATGTCATGCCACTGCATCACAATCTTATTGAAGTCCGGACTATGCTTAGGCCGCTCAAAAACCTTCAATTAGTTTTTTTTTTTAAAGCCATTCAGAGGGGGACTTGCTAGTGTGTTTCGGATCATTGTCCTGCTGCTTAACCCAAGCACGCTTGAGCTTGAGGTCACCAACTGATGGTTGGATATTCTCCTTCAGGATTTTCTGGTATAGAGCAGAATTCATAGTTACATCAATTGCGACAAGTCATCCAGGTCCTGAAGCAGCAAAGCAGCCTCGAACCATCACACCACCATGTTTGACTTTTGGTATGATGTTCTTCTTATGAAATTGAACACACCGTGCGTCTAGGCCAAGGAGGGTCCTAGATGAGGCGCAAGGTCTCAGCGTGCTTTCGTATGCTGCGAGGAGAATAAAGACTTACCAGTCTGCATTATAATAATGGGGTCTGGCTACAGCACTAGACCCCTGCCCCAGGCCTCACGTGATGACGTCTTTCACGTCCTGCTTTTAAATGGCCTGAAACGTGCCTAGCGGATGCTGCAGCCCTAATTATCTTAGTGGTTACAATATATCTGACTCCATATCAAATTTAGGATACAAAATCCTAGTTGCAATCATTTGCGGTTACCATGCTTTTGCATAAAATGATCTGATTTTAATTAGTTAATTTTATTACTTAATTTGGAGCTCCGTTGTGCATCAGACTCATAACTGGTCTATACCTTACTCTGCCGGACCAAAACCATCTGAACAACTCAATTCGACGGAAGAACTCAGAGGCTGGCGGCCCTATTAAGCACAGTAATTTGACATAGAAATTCGCTATGACTGGGGATTACTGGGGCCCAAAGCGAGCAACTACAAGGCATAACGATATTCTCATCTTTCAGAGGCCGTGCGTCCGTTCCGCCCAAAGATATAAACGGAATTTGCTCGAAGCCAATTTTAATAACACCATACACAGCATGGAAAATCCACCTTATAACACAGATGCCAAGCTTGTTGATCAGGCACGCAATTACGGACTACGTTACTCAATTGAGAGCCAGGAGTATGTATACCGGTAAGTATATGTTCGTTGAAAGTCAGAAACACACAACAGATGCAGATATCAATTTATCTCTCCAGGCAGGCACGAGCTTATATCACAAGACCCAATTACATTGTTACAGAAAAGATAAAAAGAAGTCAATTCATACCTGGCGCAGCTCAAAACTACACATAGACACAAAGTATACGAGGGAAGGATGAATACAAGTTTCCCCAACTTCTCTGTTTCCCTCTCTTTTATGCCCAAACTCCAGACTGCGTCCTATGGCGGGGTCATAGGTTCGTTTGGGTAATTCGAACCAAGAAGGCTCTCCCTTTCCGGAGGGGCTTTGGGAGGAGACTTGACCACAAGGAAAACTGAAGTATATTTTCTTTCCAAAGTTATTGAATGAGGATATGGCACAATTTTACTTCCTTCAAAATATTCCCTATGCCATTCCAGAAATTTAGAGGATTAAAATGACACCAAACAAGACCTGCTTGCGTTAGAGTTGGTCATGAAACGTCCGATACAATACAGACTTGCGGGAATAATCTGCATTAATGCTATTACTCCACTCTTATCATACAGTATAACAGAAATACACATTATTTTTGTGACATCGGGAGCGCGATGAGTGTTTTAACTCAGAAAATGAAAAGTCTTTAGAAATATTTACATAGAAGGTAGTGCATTTTACAAAACCCAAAACCAGTGAAGTTGGCACATTATATAAATCATTGATAAAAACAGAATACAATGATTTGCAAATCCTTTTTAACTTATATTCAATTGAATACACTGCAAAGACAAGATGTTTAATGATCAAACTGAGAAACTATTTTTTTTTCGCAAATAATCATTAACTTAGAATTTAAAGGCAGCAACACATTACAAAAAAGTTGGCACAGGGGCCTTTTTACCACTGTGTTACATCGCCTTTCCTTTTAACGACACTCAGTAAACGTTTGGGAACTGAGGAGACCAATTTTTGAAGCTTTTCAGGTGGAACTCTTCCCCATTCTTGCTTGATGTACAGCTCAAGTTGTTCAACAGTCCGGGGTCTTCGTTTTCCTATTTTAGGCTTCATAATGCGCCACACATTTTCAATGGGAGACAGGTCTGCACTACAGGCAGTCCAGTCTAGTACCCGCACTCTTTTACTACGGAGCCATGCTGTTGTAACACGTGCAGAATGTGGCTGGGAATTGTCTTGCTGAAATAAGCAGGGGCGTCCATGAAAAAGACGTTGCTTGGATGGCAACATATGTTGCTCCAAAACCTGTATGTACCTTCCAGCATTAATGGTGCATTCACATATGTGTAAGTTGCCCATGCCTTGGGCACTAATACACCCCCATACCATCACAGATGCTGGCTTTTGAACTTTGCGCCTATAACAGTCCGGATGGTTCTTTTCCTCTTTGGTCTGGAGGACACAACGTCCACAGTTTCCAAAAACAATTTGAAATGTGGACTCGTCAGACCACAGAACACTTTTCCACTTTTCATTAGTCCATCTTAGATGAGCTTGGGCCCAGCGAAGCCGGCGGCGTTTCTGGGTGCTGTTGATAAATGGCTTTCGCTTTGCATTGTAGAGTTTTAACTTGCACTTGCAGATGTAGCGACGAACTGTAGTTACTGACAGTGGTTTTCTAAAGTGTTCTGGAGCCCATGTGGTGATGTCCTTTACACACTGATGTCGGTTTTTGATGCAGGACCGCCTGAGGGATCAAAGGTCACGGGCATTCAATGTTGGTTTTCAGGTTTGTTGCTTACGTGCAGTGATTTCTCCAGATCCTCTGAACCTTTTGACAATATTACTGACCATAGACGATGAAATCCCTAAATTTCTTGCAATAGCTCGTTGAGGAATGTTGTTTTTAAACTGTTCGACAATCAGCTCACGCATTTGTTCACTAAGTGGTGACCCTCGCCCCATCCTTGTTTGTGAATGACTGAGCATTTCAGGGAAGCTGCTTTTATACCCAATCGTAGCACCCACCTGTTCCCAATTAGCCAGTTCACCTGTGGGATGTTCCAAATAAGTGTAATGAGCATTCCTCAACTCTCTCAGTCTTTTTTGCCACTTGTGCCAGCTTTTTTGAAACATGTTGCAGGCATCAAATTCCAAATGAGCTAATATTTGCAAAAAATTACAAAGTTTACTTGTTCAAACATTAAGTTAGTTGTCTTTGCAGTGTATTCAATTGAATATAGATTGAAAAGAATTTGCAAATCATTGTATTCTGTTTTTATTTACGATTTACACAACGTACCAACTTCACTGGTTTTGGGTTTTGTAATTTTCAGGGCGCAGTTATGTCAAAGTCCATTGAATGGCACTGTGGAGTTGTCTGGCATGGGTAGCGCAGGCCAAAAGTTTGTGGTAAGCAGTTTTTCGCGGTTCGCAAGACATTTGAGCCAACCATTACCCCAGAGATTGTCCCTCACTTCTGAGGCAGAAGAAAACAAACTTCAACGGAAGAAAACACACAAATAGGCTAAAAAAACCAAGATAAGTCGATAACTATCAATTTGCATTTTGTGCAGCTCGAACAGAAACATGGGCAAGTTTGCACGTCTAATAACTCCTGGACTCCTACTTGGAAAAATTAGAACTTTTATGATTTTCGGACACGGAGCTATATTAAAACCCTGTCCGACGATCACGTCTTTGCATTGACTTTGACTGTAATCAGTCGTGTGAAAAATTCGCGTCCAGTGTGCAAGCATTCTACATATATATATATACACACACTCACACACACCGGCAGTTTGTGGTGGGCTGAGAAAGATATTAAGTTGTGAGTTTGCATCACAGATTCAGCTGCGTTGATTAAGCCAGGTCAAATTACCATTACGCGTGCCAACCGCCTTTAATCTGACATCAGGACAATCGATACAGATACTATAATTCATGTGCTGATTCAGATAATTGCAGGAAGCATTATTTCATGTAACTATGTATTGCATTGAAATGTGCCTGACATTCTGGAAACCTGCCTGTGAGATTTTGGTGACGTGCGCGCACTGTGCGCCGGTCAGCCAAATTACCACTGCACAGAAAGTAAACCAGGTTGGAGCTGGCGAGCTTTCTGCGCAACTCCAGCAGAGACTATTTCTATGAAATTGTCACTGCGCCTTGATGAATATGTGACACCTCCCCCTACTACTCCAACACACCCATCTCAGCGCACGTCCGTCTACCTAATTGCCAAAGTGGCTGCCCACGTTGTTGCACCGCACAAAATTACCTTTGCACCATGCTATACCGCGCCAAGAAATTAGAGCCCATTGCCTGCATGTATACTCTTGAATCGAACCGAACTGGATTATGCGCACTGAGCATGCTCCACTTTCTTCGTGAAAGGCTTTGATTCGGAAGTCTTGTGGACATGTAAACACAAAACTGCTTAGCGAGAACTCTGAGCTTTGACTAGCAAGTTTGTACTGAACAGTAGCGATCCTTATTTGCATGGGTATTGGTTCTTGAACAGTAACGCCTTGGGGCCCGTTAATCTCAGTTGTAGAAAAAGAATAGCAAACAACCTGTATTATATGTACAGAGCAGTAGAGTTATCCATGTTCTCGCCACTCGTTCTTACAGTCAATGCTTTCGACATGCTACAAGCTAGCCGCCAGCTAACTAGTTGGTAAAATATTTGACCTGTGACTAGTAAAAGATGCAAAATGAGCAAGCTGAAAAGCCATGTGTGAAGGTGCGTTCAGGAACCACACGAGGTAAATCCAAAAAAAGTATGCCTTTATTCGAGTCCGAGTCAAAGCCAAAAAACACAGGAATTGCCAAGCCACAAAACGAAATCCAAAATGTGAGGTACAGTTCCGGGACCACTCGGGAGAGACAGGAATTCAAAAATCGTATGCCTTTATTGGGGTGCGGATCAAAGCCAAAATACACAGGAATTGCCAAGCCACAATACGAAATCCAAAAACAGTATCGACTAGACAGGCAGGGGGCAGAGGTACACAAACGATAGCCAAAAAGTCATAGTCGATGGGCAAAGCCAATGGTCATACACAGGGCATCCAAACACAAAACTCGTAGTCATACAAAAATAGGTTGAAATCCAGAAAGGCAAAAACAGAACAAAAAGGGCAATGGCAAGAATCAAGGTCAGACTACCCAGTCGAAGAAAAACAATAATCAATGGCAAACGAGGCGCTCTGCACAAAGAAATATTGATCAAAGTTCTGACAAGAGCTGTGAGTGAAAAGACTCCTATTATACACACAGGAAAGGTCACATGCTATACAGAGATCAGCTGTGGGGAATGAGGCTAATTACATCGGGAGAATCACATGAGGGAAACCCTAACCATGAAAATTGGCGAGAGACAAAATACGAACGGGAATCACACAAACAGCCTGTGACATTAAACAGCTCCGATCTAGGAGTTCTAGTGCACAGATAACCAGAGCAGGAAAGTAATTAAGCACGTGCGAGAGATTCTCGCTGAACATAGGGAGAGGACGGTGGAAAGCAAAGGGGCGGAGAATAGAACAGGGCAATTGCGGGGAGGTAAATAGTCTATCAGTAGCGGTGCAGCTTTACAACTTAAACTAGAGTGCTCATTAGTAATTTAGTAATCGAAATATGTACAGATGGATAGTTGTGTTAGTAGACTATAATACAAAATACAAATGTTAGTCTTGTTAGTAATCAGAACAGAAGGGTGAAGGAAGAAAACGAGATACAAAGGAATATTTAAAATACCAGACTTCATTTAAATCACCCGAAGTCAGTGAGCACGTAGACAGGGAAGACGGACTGAACCAACTAAATCACAAGACAGGGGAGACAAGTGCAATGGAACTGAAAATAGAATGAACCAAAAACCCGAATGTTACAATATCCAAAAAGAAAAACTAAAATACAATGATCATGAACACAAAACCACAAAATGAACATGACCAAATACCTGCCAGAACCATGACACAAAAAACTGTGTTGTCGAGACAGGCAGGGGTCAGAACCAGTAAGACAGATGAGCAGAGGTACAAAAACGTTGTAGTCGAACGAAGCCAAGGGGCATACACAGGGCATCCAAACACAGAAATCGTGGTCATACAGTAATGGGTCAAAATGTGTTGTGTTAGTAGAATACGATACAAAAATACAAATGTTACTCTTGTTAGTAATCAGAACAGAAGGGCGAAGGAAGAAAACGAGAATCGAAGGAATATTTTAAATACCGGAATTCATTTTAATCACCCGAAGTCAGTGGGCACGCAGACCAAGGATGTTTTATATTTCACTGGATATACAATTGGAAAATGGCCGCCCATTCATTTCAATGGATATTGCTCAGTGGCGCAGTGTGCCGACATGGGGGCCAAGCTTCCGGAGCCACGCGGAGCCACTTAGGGTGCGTGTTCATGATCACTTTTCGCCGGAAATGGAAATCTGACCACTACAGACTGCACCCTGATGTACGGAACACAAAGCATAGCCGCCGATAAAGGTTTAATTATGGTTTGAGATTCTATTTTAAAACACAAATGCAATAACAAATGTTAAAAACGACTTTGACAGGGAAGTAATACTATCGATTTCAACTCAAAAATCTCGGCAAAATAGTTGACTTGCTGTTGCGTAACTTTAATATGTCATTGCTCAGGGGTGCGCTTCCCGAAGTCACAGATGCTAACTTCCATAGTGAGAACCACTGACTGAATGGACGTATAAATTTCTGCAACTACGCTATTGGGAAAAACGCCACAGGCTCGTGTTCTCTTTAGTTCAACTTCGAATAACCACATTATCCATTATCTTTTTCCGGATTAAAGACAATAAACCGAACACACAACACAACGCACTTCACCTACCTTATAAACTGATATGTTTTAAAGTCAGGAGCTTTAAACTTTTGTCAATTCTGGTAAGCTAATTTACTTTTAGCTTACGTAACTTATAACCATTCCGTGGAGTATAATAAAATGGGTCTACCGTGCAATGTTACGAACGTTGTACTGCGTTATTTTTCCCTTAAAGCTCCTTTTTTCTGTCCTTCCCCAGATATCTGAGCCTCTTGGAGTGCACTGAACATTTCATCCATGAATTTCTGCATATCAGCGAACCAGAGGCCGTGCCTTTCTATCCATCCCCAAAGCCCTTTCCAATAAAGTCTTTCTCGGTTATAATTTTAATACCGTCTCTACGTTTCATTTCTAAGTGCAAGTTAACATCGATTGTATTTGTGGTAGATTTTGTGATAATGGCCGGCTCTGCGAAAGTTAAGCATTAAACCCCTTTTGATTTTGAGGACTTGAGTTCATCTTCAAATGTTACGCAGAGCAGGCAAAAAAAATCAAAAACTGACAAAACACAAATTAATCTATTTGAAAACATTTTTAATATATATATGTAAATAATGCCTTGGTGGTGACAAATATGACAGGTGGTGGGGTGAGCAGATGGATGGTGACAGCTACATCCGACATGGGGTACAGAATGTGCATATTTACGCTACCAACTGTTGCATTCTTTGAGGTCTCGTATTTATTTTCGTTCAGATGAAAATCAGCCACACCTTCGAATCTACCTGCATCACTCCGGTTGATCTCAGATGCTGCTCACGAACATTAGATGTTCGGATTCAGTATACTCTGACGTTTCCACCAACCCTTAATTGACTTGGCCACATAAAGAATGTTCATCACAGACGGACGGCAAGGAATGCGCGTTCCACCCACTTGGTTCGGATCATGAACAAAAAATAGTTCATTTTGGATCTTTCGTCATCATGTATGAAGGTCGGTAAGTAATTTAACAATGAAGAATGGTTAGGCTGATAAATGGATCGCTAAGCAGTGTTCGAAATGAATTTATATACTGCTATAAACGCACATTACGTTGCGGTAGATGCTACTCAGCTGACCCGTTAAGCATAACGCATCAGAATAGAGTGATGCGAATTGGTGCTATTCAAAGTACTGGCAATACACAATGCAATTCATGGATTTAACCATTTCATTTTAATTTGAATAAGTAAGGTGAGTGTTGCCTGCGTACATGGTTCTAGGATGTCACAACAGTGGCCTTAGCTTACTGTACATTTTCTCGCGCTGCATGAAGTCCCACAATCGAGGTGCTAAGTTACACATTATTACGTATTACGGCCATTCAGCAATTAAAATGGCAAAAATTTACTGAGCAACAAAAGAAACGCAAGTTAGCTAACCTAGTTAGTTAATGTGCTCTTATGGTTACCCAGATAGCAAGCACCTCCGCTCCGGATCTGCCCTGGCTCCAGAGCCGGGGCAAATCCGGAGCGGAGGAGCTTGCTATCTGGGTACTCATAGTTATCGCAAAACAAAGAAAAGTTTGATAAAACGAGTGTAAATGCGCCCACGCTAGTAATAAATTTGATTTTAAATAATTACGCGCAAACTTATTTTCCGGTTTGCCTTTATTTAACTTGCGTTTCTTTTGTCGCTCAATACATATGCTCCGTAGCTGGCCAGCTCACTTCACCGATTTGGCTACGTCTGTAATGCTGATCAGACAGACGGCAAGGAAAGCCCATTGCTCCACCCACTCACATCGGCTGCAGTGCTAAATTCGGAGGAGCGGGAACGCGCTTACATATGAGGACCCGTTGGTGTTCGCATAGCCTGAATATAAATAAAAGATTTTGTCTTCGCCGAGAAACGAGGGATTAATGATTTAAAAGAGAAAAATAAACCATTTCGGTATCGATAATTTGTGGCTGTCAAAAAAAATTATTCACGGATTTATCAGCGTGTCTTTTTCAATTATTCCCTATGAAGAAATTTTTTTTTGGCCCCCATGGCATCACGTGACCTGCAATATCACATTCGCCGCTAGGACCATGGAGGCGTATGTGGTCGACCCGAGTTGTGCGTTCACATCTCCTTATAGGTCCATGACGCAGACAGGAAAGACAGACTGAACCAACTAGATCACAAGACAGGGGAGACAAGTGCAATGGAACTGAGAAATGGAATTAACTATAAACCTGATTATAACAATAACCAAAAAATTGAATAAAACAAAATCATGAACACAGTACCTGAACATCAACATGACCAAAAACCATAACCATGACGGCATATCACTATGCTGATTACAAGTATACGACGAGTACAAATCACTTTTGGCAGTTTTTACCGGGGACATGGCGCCGATTTTCTCACTTGTACTTGTCCGAAGGATTTTCTCACTAATGTCCTCACTGTTATTGGCCCTGCTAAACAGCAGGTGGGGCTATGACTCAATTTCCAAGAGCTCTACACCGTCGAGTTGACCAGAATAGAGAGAACGGCCGGCAGCAAAAACCGTGGACTTGAGGATGATGGCTGAGGCGAAATAAAAACGCAGTGTCTACGTGTTCGAAATAACTCTGTGTCCGACAGTGGGATGGTTTCATTATAGCTCCGTGTCCGATAGTCGATTATTGTTTTAAATCTATTGAAATCTGCTGAATCTTTTAGGTATTAAACGTGAATGTTTTGACACAAACGTCCGTCGAAACGTTTATATACCTAAAGTGATCATTTGATTACAGAGTAACAATACCCGAATGAGTCACTTATGCTGACAGAAATATAAGAACCATGCAAGATTTGGTGCTTATTTTGTTCTTGGACCCTTTCTTTGTAACTCCGAAAGTGGTCTGAGGAATAAAGAAATTCACGGACCCTTCGATAAGTCTTGGGGTTGAGTAGTTCATAAGTGAATTTTCATTTTTGGGTGACTTTTTCCTTTAATGGTAATAGACAAATTAATCAGAGCACACTGGGGACTGGTGAGCTGAGGTGGAAGATAAAACTGGCCTCTAAACAAATAACTGGCGTGCATTGCTTAAGCGAAACGTTTCAAAGCACTTCAAATGTTTTTGCTGGGCAATGGTGTGTTCGCTGCGAGCGCCTGGAACGTTCCATGGTGGAAGGCTGAGGTAGCTCGAAGAGAAAACAAAGATGGCATCACAAGTAGCTTGATTTCATTTCTTCAAAGGATTTTCCTTCAATGGTGTAGGTTGAGCTTCAAGTTTAAGCTCGAAGTTGAACAAAGCATTGTTTATTGAGGCAAACGTTCGTGGCGAACAGTTGCAATACATTCTGCGCAAGGCAACGCAGCTCAGGATTTGACATGTTGAGCATTTGTCATTCCAATTAGCAATACCTGAACTTTATCACCTTAACATTATCAGCTGTGGCCAATTATCCTCATGAAGGTGAGATGAAAAATAAAATGAGTTATATCAATGATAAATTGCATTTCTTAATCATTAAATTGCGGATTCTTGTTGCAAATCTCCATTTTCTTTGCTGTAATTTAAACAGTCTGGAAGTGCAAAAGTGAAAGAGTTGTTTATCTTTTTCAAATAAAATACTCTTCCCTGAATTGTACCATTTTCTAGCTGCAGCAATGAATTAAGATGGATGCTGTAAATACAACTGCCAATGGAATACTCATATTATTGGAAAACTTGATCAAGGTTTTTAGTTTTTCACCTGTCCGTCTGTCTGTCTGTCCGCACTTTGCCATGGCTATAACTTTAGTTCAGCTCATGATAGGACTTTGATACTTGGCATATGCAAGAAGGCATTTCAGATGGAGTCATGACTTTTGACCTTGTGACCTGGACCTTGGAGCATGACGTTTGGTGACAAAAACTTTAACATGGGCTATAACTTTTCATTAGCTAGTAATAGCCAATTGATACCTGGTATATGTACTCCTTAGGATAAGGCCTTTCTGATGAGGTAATGCATGTTGACCTGGTGACCTTGACCTTTAACCTTTGATTGACTCATGATAGGCCTTTAATGGTTAGCATGTGCATGTTATGCACGGGGGCATCAGTATTTCACAAACATATCTTGTTTCTTTAGCCCTTTAATTTCAGCAGAGCAGCCGTCAATGGCATATCACTTTTACTTTGTATAGGCTACTATGCTTCCATCGTGTAATACGTTTTATCTCTTCTTAATATTCGATGTGCTTTTTTTTTTTTTTTTTGACTGACACAACTCACACAGGCCTACATTTAAATCGGTGACTGTGGCCTAAAATCAGGTAAAAAAACATTTCAGCACAATTAAAGTGGACGGCGGAAACCTAAGTGACAAAGTACTTAACTTCCGTAAGCGCAGTCCCGCGTACCAGCTGCTTTAGGAAACCCACGTTAACAGCAAGGAATTTTCGTAAAATTGCACATAGCAAACCCTTGTTGAGCTCTGCGATCGATTGTTATTGACCCATTTACAGCCGACGTCATCAAAATGATGTGCACGCCTCTTGGCAACGAAAGTAGTGGTCTCCCCAATTCAGTCTGACGAGTTATGAATCTGCAAACATTGAATTAGATATTTTAGATTTTAAGAGCTTTATTAAATATTTTGCACATTACAAACAATACATTTACCACATCTCAAGAAAAACAAAAAATTAAACAAGCTTCAGGCAGTTACAGATGTCATAGAGACAAATCTCTCCAGTTCACACATCAATTCCAGTCCATTTTTGTTCGGGGAGTTTTCTTTTTAAATCAAGAGTCCTCTTCCTTCTTAAGGTCGTCAAAAATTGTTTAAAAACAACGTCACTGTTTATAAAAACACATGTTGTAGTAACTTTGCATCTTGTTTTCCACAATTTTGTCACAGCAACACAAACACACAACCACCGAAATGTCTGTTTGTTGCGTGTACGGCTGTCAGAATTGATATTTCATTGGTGTACTCAAGTTATACAGGATTCCGAGAAGATCACATCCGTATAACGCCCACTAGCCGCAAGCGAAGCATCAAGTCAAACTCCGAACGCTGCCTTGATGCTTTTAAACGCCCACTGAAAGCATCAGTCGCATCAACATTGACAGCTATCAATACGACCGAGAAGCCATGGGTGTCACACTCAAAATTCAACAAGAAAAAGTTTAATTTTGAAAACACCTACCGATAAAGCTTATTTTAAGTGATGAAAAAGTGTGGCGTTCAGGTTACTACGCACTATGGGGTCTATTCTCCCATGCGCTTAAGTCGAAAAAAGCGCGCCTACGCGTATTCTCCCCTCGACTTAAGTCTGTGCATTACGCGCCTTGAAGGCAGTTACGCGCTTGGGGCGGAGCAAGGCCAAAATCGGGGCGTTTCCGGGCGTTTCTCATGCAAATAACACTTACGCGTATTCTCCCCCTGGCTTACGCGCTTTTTCTGTTAAGCGCTTTTGAGGGCTGTATTAAGGTCAAGCGCCAACATTAGGCGAAATTGAATATTGCGTTTGATGTCGGTTATAGGCCGAATTTTAACATTACTTTTATTTTACTTAACATGGTATAAAGGTTGATATATCGGCTTCGTTTGGACATCCTGGGACAAACAAACATCGAGTGCATCCAGCGCTTTCGCCTGGACCGTGCATGAGGCAATCATCTATCTTTGCCGACTTCTGGATGAACAGCTATCCAGCCGCAGCAATTATTCCCAAAACATACCCATGGTCATCAACGTCAGAACTGCGCTGTCGCTCCTGGCATCTGGGTCGTTCCAGAGAGTGGCTGGTGATGTCATTCACATCACAGGCGTCTGTGTCAAGGTGTCTGATACAGTTCGTTGGCGCTTCAAGTTCTTCTCCATGCACTTCCACTGCAGAAAGAGTGGATGCCATCCCCTCCTCCTCTGCAGTGAAATGCACAGGGGATGATGGTTGCCCACCACCTGTTGCGTGTACACTTCTCCGGTGTGCAGAGAACCTGGCTTTTACAGCGCCCCGCAGATCTCTCCATTTATGCTTTAAATCGGGGATACTGTGCTTACATCTCCCCACCGACGCCACATCCAGAACGATTCCCAGCTTAATTCCTTGGATCAGCCTTCATTGCTTGCTTGCCATACAACACCAACATCTGTGAAATTTGGAATTCGGCTTTGGCTCAATGTCGCCATTATTGTCTTCCATGTTCTATTAACAAATGCGACTGCCTTGTATGTTCGTGATAATCTAAAAAGTTGTGATATTCTCACGAGTGAGGGTGTCACAGCCCTGCTGGTCTGTTAAAGCTTAGATAAGAGTACTTGTAAAAACTCCACTTTGCTAATTGGTATCAGTATTCAATTAACTCATTCAGTTCAATTTGTGAAGAGAGAATTGAAGCTCATTAGCTCCACCTGTGTGATACTATTTAAATGAGCCGCCTTCTCCAAATTGGGGGGGGAGGAGATTGGATTTGTTTGTGGCAATGGTGTGGAGTTTAGGGGTTGTCTTTGACAAATATGACTGGCAAAATAAATTATATTGTTTTAACTTTTGTTTCCCTGTGTGGTCTCCCTTCTTGTTATGACCTCATAGTCTTGGTCGTAACAATTGGGGGCTCGTCCGGGAGCTTTGTTTAGCTGTGTATTTTGTAGTTTTGTGAAATGGATAGAATTTGAGTGTTTGGGTGTCAGAAGCTCATTTGAGTTCTGCCATTTGTGTTTTGGGAGATGCAGAGGGAAAAGTTGAAGGCTATGGTATGTTTGGTTTGTGTTGTATTTGTTCTGGTCATATTATTGAACTGGTGCATTGAATGGCTTGAGTTGTGAAGTGAATTTGTTTAATCAGGTACTTGTGGAAATTGGAACAGTATTTTTCTAGTTTAAGTTCTTTGTCAAATGGGACATGTTGGCGAATTGGTGAATGACAGTTTGCATAGGGTAGTCATCGGGCAAGCCCAGGGTGGCTTGTCACTTTATTATTTTTCCTTTTTTGTTTTTGCTGGTGAATATGGGGGACTGAATGGCATTGCCAATCATGAGCCCAAAAAGTCGGTGAAGACTAGGTTAAATTAGGTTAGTTGAGTAAAGATCTGTCCATTTATGTATTTCACTTGACCCTGTTTATATTTGAATAGTCTGGAAGAGAACATGGTCCCATTTGTACATTTAAATTCCTTCTGTGGAAGGATGTGATTTATGGCTTCAAGTTTGTCTTTGGACAGTTGAGTAGTGTGTGTCTGGGGGATGGCCTTTCATTTTTGTACCCGTTTCTGCTCGCGCTGCTTTTGGTGCACATTGATGCAGTCCTTGATTTGTGTCCTGAGATGGACTTTGGTGTTTGTATTCAGTGTGCTTTTGGATGGCTGTGTTAGGTTTTACCTTGTCAGACACTTTTCAGTTTCATTTTGATAGTGGAACTTTGGTTTTCAGTGGTAGTGCTGCTGTAGTTGTCTTGGAATGGACTTCAATTGCTTGCGCTACTTGTTTGAGTGCTTGTTTAAGTTTGCATGTGCTCTTGGAATCAGATTTAGATCTTTATTTCATTCACTTGCCACATGTATAAGCTTTGTTGTTGGGACCTGGAATTCGTTTGCTGGCCACGTGGGCCAGCTTTGTGTGTGTCCGGGTCCGGAATTCGTTTGCTGGCCACGTGGGCCAGCTTTGTGTGTGTCCGGGTCCGGAATTCGTTTGCTGGCCACGTGGGCCAGCTTTGTGTGTGTCCGGGTCCGGAATTCGTTTGCTGGCCACGTGGGCCAGCTTTGTGTGTCTAGGGACTTTCAATTTGGTAAACCTGTGGGCAAGCTCTGGATTGTATGTGTAGTTGAGGTTTTTATTTTTTTTTGCTTTAAAGTCTTGTTTGTTCCTTGTATTCGATTTATTTTATTTATTTCCATAAGTACTTGATTGTAATTAAATGTGGTTTATTGAATTAGTTTGCTTTTGAGGCAACTAATTCAGGGCCCTATGGGTCCCTGTTTTTATGGAGGGGAGTGTCACAGCCCTGCTGGTCTGTTAAAGCTTAGATAAGAGTACTTGTAAAAACTCCACTTTGCTAATTGGTATCAGTATTCAATTAACTCATTCAGTTCAATTTGTGAAGAGAGAATTGAAGCTCATTAGCTCCACCTGTGTGATACTATTTAAATGAGCCGCCTTCTCCAAATTGGGGGGGGAGGAGATTGGATTTGTTTGTGGCAATGGTGTGGAGTTTAGGGGTTGTCTTTGACTAATATGACTGGCCAAATAAATTATATTGTTTTAACTTTTGTTTCCCTGTGTGGTCTCCCTTCTTGTTATGACCTCATAGTCTTGGTCGTAACAGAGGGGATTGATTTTCTAATTGAGGATATCTGTATAAACTAACTCGAGTCCTAGTAATTTTTTACCATTGGTAATACTGTGTAATTTAATGTGTGAATAAAGATATTATTAAATAGGCTACTCTAGATTGAGCCCTACCCTGGCAAATACCAAAGCACTATCCATTTGTTAATCAATTTTAGCCTATAAAGAATAGCCGACATGGGAAGAATCATTATCAGTAAATGGGATAATTGATTATAATAAAGTATTAGGCACAAGTTCAAGTGAATGTGTCGCTCAAATCAAATAGGATGATAGGCTATGGATATGGAATTCCGTCATTGCTGAGGCGGTTTCGGGGCGGGGAGATGACCGAGTGCGGGGTAAGAATCCTTGTTAAAGCGTTTCCATGTCCTTTAGTTGCAAACCTGACATTGGAGTAGTTTTCAAGTGTGCAATTTCTAAATGAGATCATATAAACTGTCTTTGATTGTCTTTGTGTGACTGAATGTTCCCTTTGTCTTCTTCCCTGTCTTCCACGAAACAAACAGGCTGGTGTAGGAGGGGCACATTTTCAATGATCTGATTGCGCTGATTGAGAAGCGCTAAATTCTTTATTATTTCATTATCGCGGCAATTTGTTTGTATGCATAGCTTTAATGCCATGGTGGCTAAAGTAAGAAATAACAAGTGTTTGTCACTAACATATCCCCCGCCTTCGCAATTTTATGTGTCCGTACGGACGGAGCCCAATGCTTTATCCCCCGCTTCGTGCTAATCGCGCGGCGGGGGATAAATAAAGAGATGTCTGAATTAGGTCTTGTAATTGGTACGGCCTACTATTACAGCGGCATATAAAATCTCGTATCTTCACAATGACAAACTTCACAGGAAAAAAAAAAATAAATATGAAATAAAATAATAATTATTATAATAATATAAATGGATAAATATAGTTTAAAATAAAAATGTTTAATTTTGCATGTAAGAATAGTGGACATACGAGTTTTCGTTTCTTATCAGTTTGGAGATACGAGGTTTTATCAGCAGGCCGACGATATTCAAATTTAAAGTCTGGATTGCGTTTTCCATGGACCACAAATGCGTTTTCATGGTTAGTCAGAAAATCGTTTTTCCATGTTTTCCTGATAGCCATAATCAATGAGCTTTGTACAGTCTGTCTCTCTTTTGGATCAGTCACACCTCTTTCATAAGGCCACCTACATTCTGAAGTTAAGCGCTGTGGGCGTGATCGAAGCGAGTAGGGGAGAATACGCGTAACTCAAAATCGCTTAACTCGAAGCGCGTAAAAAAAGACTTACGCGCTAATGGGAGAATAGACCCCAATGTTATTTACAGGCATAATTTTCCTCATAAATTTAGCTGTTTGGTAAATTAAGATGATTCACTTTACTTCACCCAGCAGCGAATTACCTAGCTAGCTAACTTGGCAGTGTTAAATTCTGACCAGTGTACCTTGAGTTAGGTTCTGTCTAACTGTAGATTACTTGATAACTTAAATGTGCACAAAGTGATGGATTTCCTCTCAAAACTGTGACTTGGTTAAAAGGTATGTATATCGGTTTCGACAACTGCATGTGAGGTGTCCGCTAAACGTGTGCCACCAACCATGACAAGGTGAATTAGGTAAATAGCTAACCTAAAAGACAAATGCGTTTCTATTGAGTTGACGCTCAAGAAATTGAGCAATGGCGAAAAGTAAAAATCTGACGCGTGTCACACGCTGCCAGTGGGCTTTACTCCATTGAAATTATTGAAACCAATTTTTTGACGCGCGTCTCATGGGTACAGACATTAAATGAAATATGTGAAAATAATGGTAACCAAAGCAGATTTCATGTTTGCATGACAACTACGCAGTCAAACTCGCTAGCTTGCAAGCCAACAATACAAAATAATACTTAGCCTGCCATGGAGGTAAAATTAGCTTCCCTCAAGACATAGTTTTCTGTTTATTAATGTATTTTTTATCATAACCCATGGGTCATACACAGAGATGCCAAGTCTCACACATTCGGCGTAGGTCTTACGCATTTTTTTTGGCTTATTCACCGTAGTGCATAATTATTCATTGAATGCTTAATGAGATTCTCATGCAGAATTAAAATCCTACAGCATTGAACTTTCCGTTTCACTTGCGTAAAGGTGCACCTCATCACAAGTAACATGGAAAGCGATTATGACTCCGGACTTCCCGTGCTTCTCTTTAGTCATAGACTGGAAAGAATGCATGTGCTTCATGATTGTTTAAATTGTTTTAATGAAATAAGACCATTTCAAACATCTGAGACCAGATGTAAGGAGAGATATTGTTTTCATATCATCTAAGTGCTGTATTTTTTGACAAACTGGTAAAGTACTGCTTGGCTAACTTGTCCTGACGGCACACCACTGGCAATTAGTAAGTCAGTTTTACAGTGCAACTACTGCAAAATATTTGTTCAGGTTGTTCAAGAAAAAAGTAAAGCACATCTTGAGTTACAGGGTAGGTAAACATCTCCCTTCACTGAGCTATTCGTGGAAATGAATTTGTAAAACTTATGTCAAATTGATTAAATCATTTAAAAGCTGACACATCTCATTTTCAGGCAATTTAGCAAAAAAAATTAAATAATTTGTTTTCTGAAAAATAGCCAATATTAATTCAACCTCTGTAATAGAGAAGTCAAGCATTTTGCTGTTAGTATACTTCCCTATCACAGAAACATGGAACATGACAAGGCCCAGTACCATCAGTCTGTCTGGTAATAAGTTATTAATTAATTTATGCACACTTGTCCCTGGCATGTTCAACAGCATTTTAGTGCAAGAAGGAAGGGGCCCTTAGTTTATCAGTTATTGTTGCCAGTTTGTAAAACTGTTCATTTTTGTTGAAAAGTGAGAGATTCTTCAACGTGCCATAATGTCGGGAGATTGAGATGTTCTGGGTACCACCTGGTAAATCGGGGGGAGTCGGCGAACACCATTCACAAGCTTCAACTATTCCTCTCAACAGGCAAAAGCTGTTAAATCTGTCTATAATGGTTTGGCCACAATTCAGATGAAAATACGCTGTTTATTACAATTTCATATTTACGCCATATTAGAGACCCCACAACTTTGGTGTTTATTTGTTCAAAGCCACTATTTTGATTTATTGGTTAAATCCATTCGAGGTCTGTAACTAGCTAAGTTTCGTTGTTCTAATGACAATGACTCTGTCACCTGACTGCCAAAGTTGGTCAGTTTTTCAATTTTAGACAGAAAGAACACCAAAACGGTTTGTCGTACAAAAAAACTGCAAATTCAACCGTCTGATGTAAATCAACGTGTAGAACACACATTTTCTGCTCTTCCATTTGAGAATTTTAAAACGAGAAGACGTCACAAGATATAATTAGGTCACAGTGAACTTCAGTTTTTATCGAAACTTTTATCAAAAACAGTTTTTTTTTTGTTTTTTTTTCCAAACTTTGTGTCCACAAAAAATTTGTCTGCTCTCCATAGCCACTGGAAACAGCAATTGACTCCATAGAATGCTACCATTGGAAAAAAAATTAGCAACATGTTTTGAACTTTGACCCCCAAAATCTCAACTGTTATCTTGTGACTTAGGTAAATCTTTTACACAGGTCCTCAAAAAGTCAAAGTAATAACCTTTGTTTTGACTCAGATCTTGTAGGTTCTTATTGAATAAGAAAAGAAACTGTTGCAACTAGGCTTATGCCGTCGGAGGCGCCGGCTTGGGGTATATCCCTGAACACTCCCCAATCCTCCAATTCCCCAATCCTTGAATAGACCCAATACAATATAAAGCCCCTCAGGTCATGACCTTTCATTTCAACTTAATTTCAGGTCAACTGGATAAATGGTCCTGAAGATATGGCCAAAATGGTAATTTTCCATCACAAAGCTCCACCTGGTGGCAAAATATTGAACCATACAGGTATGATGTCATCGTGTGACACGTTGTGAGGTCATGACCTTGCAGTTGCTTCATGTCAATTGGACAAATGGATCCAAAGATATGGCAAAAATGGTGAATTTTATGTGACAAAGCTCCACCTTCTGTAAAAATTTGGACCAAACAGGTACAATGTCATCGTGGGACACATCCTCAGGTCATGACCTTTCATTTGCACTTGATTTGAGGTCAATCGGACAAATATTTCCAGAGATCTGATTAAAAAAAAATTTGTTTGTTTTCAGTTTTTGGCCCCTGGTGGCCAATCTAGAAATAGTAAATAGTTCAAAATCAAATCAGTTCTACCTCTTTATGACACTTGCTTATATGCAAAACATGACATTTCTAATTGAAATATTCCTGAAGTTTTCGCGTTAACACATAGGAGGTGGCGGCGGCGGTCGGAACAAAAATAATATCCCCGAAACACCGTTTGGCGTTCGAAGATATAAATATTCCAATTCTCCCTTTACTGTATTTGATCACACATTTAGCCGGCACAGCTTGCTTATAAGTAGATTAGTCGTTATCAAGTAACACTGTGACCTTACGCTCAAACACCACTCACAGGGTAGTTCAGATGTTAAAAGATCTTACACAGAAGCTCAAAGATTTCAGAAAACTATTTCAGAAAAACTGCAACAGAGAAACTGGTACATTTAAACTGACAGTTGTACTACTCCCAATACAACAGCAGGGCTCAGATGCACCGCAGGTAAATATAGAAACTAAGGCTTTTTTGTCTTTTCGTTTTACAGATGGAGCAGTTTAGCACTGCATGATTATGTGCATCGTTCTTGCAGTGGTGAAGAAAACCTCAATGCTAACAGACTGGGCGTGAGACACGAGATGGGCTGACTCTGAACCGCAGATGGCGAGTCAGCCAATGAGAGATAACCACTGGAGTTGAATGACAGTCTCAACAAAACAGCAGAGCACAAAACTTCTGTTTCAGTTAGGGCATGAGCCCGATCAGAAGTCCTGCTCATGTAATTCAGTGCCAGTTTTCCTTGTTCCAATGAACCAGCAGAGTCGTAATAACTCCAAAGAGGTTATTAGTCCACATACTGGAGGCGGGAGAGTCCTGGGTCTTGAAATAAACTGCAGGTCTCAAACGCTTGACTGAACCAGGTGATTGGGTCATAACTCTAAAGGGTGCATTATTAGAGTGTGACTATCGGCCCGGCAGTCGGGTGGACAAATCTATTTATCAGCACAACAGTCACATATTTGTGATTTGTTTATAACACTGCTGTCGTGTGAGCAGCAATGCTAATGCACACAGCAGTCGTTCGGATATCCTCATCCTAAATATAATGAATATGTGCGTTTGGTGATTATGAAGGTAAACCACCTATAAACTGCTCCAGTTCTAATTGGGCGGACAGGTCTATTTATCGGCACGACAGTCGCATATTTGTTATTTGTTTATAAACTGCCGCCGTGTGAGCAGCTCTGCTAATGCACACAGCAGTCGTATGGATATCCTCATCCTAAATAGAATGAATATGTGCATTTGTGTGTGTATGAACATAAACCACCTATGTATTGCTCCAGTCATAATCTGGCTGATAGGTCTATTTAATCGGCACGACAGTCGGGCAGATAGTCTCATTCATATTAACAGGTATTACAAGAGGGCATAACCTGAAGATTGGGGTTATTTTGGGCTTGGTAATTGATTCAGTCAGTATAAGGCAAAAACATTCCCCCATCCAGCTGGGAATGACAAATCACTTATCTGCATTTTTGTGGGACTCTGTGAGGTCAGTGGGTACAGACTTAGGAGGGGTTCATGTCCTATTGACCCCAGAATAGCTTTGTCCCTCTAATCCATTTCCTTAAATTAAAACCTTAATTTGTAAACTCATCGCTATTTCATGTTAAGTAAAACAGTGAACAGAATTCCTCTGTCCCTCTGATAGCTAATTTGGTTTCGGCTTGTAATGTGCTTTCACCAATTTCCTGACAGAGGGGATGTAGAGAGACAGTTCTAACTCTACCTGCCAGGAGTTAAGGGCACAGGCATACTGCCCCACCAAGGCAAACGGAAGTAAATCAAACAGCAACCATTTTGAGCAAAATGCAAAAGTTTGTTTTTGCTTCTACTGCGCACAAATATCCGCTTGCATGTACCAGATCTCTGTAATTAGGACAAATTTTGTCATGATCATGCTTCTACTGAATCGAGCACCACTTGTAGGCGTGTGTTACGGTCTTGGATCGAATTTGACAAAAATTCACTTACTTCCTTTTGCCTTGGTGGGGCAGAATAGAAGACCTAAGACGAAGGCAACATGACCCTTTCGCTTTGAAAATATCAAATTCTCTCCTGCATACTTTCCCCATCAAAAATATTTCGAAAATATAATGAAAATTAAGAAATTCCACAAATTCCGTATAAGACTGAACTGCTCCCTGCAATTTTTATTAATTGTAGGCCCATGCATAAGGGTATTTTCAGTCAGTTACAAAGAAGCAGGGGTCAGTAAACAGTAGAATCCCAGTGTTAGATGCATTATCACAATGTAATTTTGTATGTGTGCATTTTTGCGCACATGAATTGGCGAGTGGTTTTGTGTGCACTACCACATGCATGTACATATGTGCAGTTGTGGTTTATAAGGGGTATAAGAACTCTGAAGGACAAGATTAAAATGTTAACATCACACCCTGGAATAATATATATATATATATACACACATATATACCCAGTGGTGGATTGTGTTTTCGCGCGCCTACATTTCGAGCAAGTATTGAATTTCTTCATTTGAATGGACAGATCCATTCGCCGCTGCGGCATTTCTTAAGAACAAGACAACCGCGGCACATAACGGTAATCTTCTGCCATGTTGAAGTACGGTTGCTTTCACATTTGATACTTGTATGAACTAAACCATCTCTATCCCTAACCCAACTCATAGGGAATGCTATCCAGATCCCTAACTCGAACGCTAACCTTAACCCAACTCAGCCGCAAACGATCGTTTGTTCTGCTCAAATTATTCTATCCAGTGTCAACAGATCAGGCAACTCACCAGCATGAAAAACATCAAAATGGATATTCACTCGACGTCTCCTCATCGACAACAATAAATAAAAGTCTTTCACCCTTCAGGGATGAATGGAAACTAATGGCGCTAAGCTGGCAACAAACTCAGTTAGTGTAGTGGTTAAGGCCACAGTGAATGGTGTGATTAACATTGCTTTCTCCACAGGTTTCCTGGTTTGAATCCCGCTGTAGACACTAATGTAATGTCTAACTCAACATATAAACCTTTGTTTACAGCCTCGTTGACAGAGGAAGGAAAAAAAAACTTTATAATAAAAGAAGAAGAACATAAGTAATTCAAGAGAATATGGTATAGAGTAAATGACACCAGGGAACAATTCAGATGTGGAAAGCGGAATTACTGCAATTTATTGTTTTACTCGCGCCGCGTCTACCCCCTCCTTTTTAACTTTCCCCTACATCATTGTAAACCCCCTTCTCACTCATAAAACCCCCCCAAAAATATTTGTGCCTCTTTATAAAAATATTCTGGCCAAAAAAAAAACCCCAAAAAAAGTGGAGGTAGTGTATGGAACTCTTGCCGGTTTAATTTGTGAAACCTCGGCAATTAAATCCTTTAATTCAGAACGTGTTACATTCGCCGGAGGGAGTCGCCGGAGCGGGAGATGCTGACTGGAGGCGGTGAAGTGCAGCTTTGCCTGGGGGAGAAGCCCAGTGAAGCCCAGTGATCCACCGTCTGGAAGATGGTCTGTCTAATCTGGAACAAAGACATCATCCGAACTGAACGCGTTGGAGAATTTGTTGGAATACTTTGGTTCGGTTGAACGATTGAGTTTGAACTCGTAATCTGTATTGCTTGTTAAGTAAAAACAGCGGATAGCAGGAAAACATTTACTTAGTGAGAAGCTGGCAATGGAGAATGCGGGTCCAGTAGAATGCTTGTTTTGGAGAATGCGGTCCGATAGAATGCTTGTTTTGGAGAATGCGGTCCGATAGAATGCTTGTTTTGGAGAATGCGGTCCGATAGAATGCTGGTTTTGGAGAATGCGGTCCGATAGAATGCTTGTTTTGGAGAATGCGGTCCGATAGAATGCTTGTTTTGGAGAATGCGGTCCGATAGAATGCTGGTTTTGGAGAATGCGGTCCGATAGAATGCTTGTTTTGGAGAATGCGGTCCGATAGAATGCTGGTTTTGGAGAATGCGGTCCGATAGAATGCTGGTTTTGGAGAATGCGGTCCGATAGAATGCTTGTTTTGGAGAATGCGGTCCGATAGAATGCTGGTTTTGGAGAATGCGGTCCGATAGAATGCTTGTTTTGGAGAATGCGGTCCGATAGAATGCTGGTTTTGGAGAATGCGGTCCGATAGAATGCTTGTTTTGGAGAATGCGGTCCGATAGAATGCTTGTTTTGGAGAATGCGGGTCAGGTAGAATGCTGGTTTGGAGAATGCGGGTCAGGTAGAATGCTGGTTTGGAATCGTGAGACAACATACTGGAACAAAATGGCATCACAACTTTTTAAAAAAATAATGTCAGATTATACACGTTTGAACTTACCACTTTCCCATTTTCTTTTTTCTTCATCTTCTTGTTTTTTTTTCTTTTCTTTTTGCATGCCCTGACGGATATGTTCGCTTCATTTTTCCTCGAATTTGAAGTACCGCAGACAGCCGGCCACGGGCAGTCGGGGCCCGATTAGGGGGGTTCCAAACATGTCGCTGCACTGTCTATGGAGGTTTCAGGTTGTGTCATTGATATGGATTGATATTGGTCGTGTCTCAGGGTCCCTTAACACACTAGGCAGTGACAGCTAGTGGGGGCCGTATCCGGGGGGGTTTTGCAATGCATCGATTTTGCAGTGTCTAAAGTAGTTTTTTGTTTTTGACAAAAGGACCAATGTCAGCGCTGTCCTGGGGCCCCTTCCAGCTCGGGGCCCAAGGCAATTGCCTAGTTTGACTACCCCGTTGCTGCGTCTCTGAGTGGTAGGCTGTAACAAGACTCCAAACTATGGTATGAGTTTACATCACTTCCCAAAAAAGAGATGCCAAGTCTCGCACATTCGACAGAGTCTCTCACCTCTCAAAGGCATCCACCTTCCTGTGCTGCAGTTCGCAATTTTCCAATCAGCGCGCACTGGAGAATTTCACTCGTGGAATTGAAGTCATTGTGCATTAAGTTAATCAGTTTCACGTGCATTACGGTGGATTTCCCCACTAGTGTCACAGAAATTGATTTTGACTGGGGAATTCTCACGCTTGTCTATACTGAGAGATTGAAAGCGATGGAATTGCATATAAAGATGTTTCAGATGGCCTTGTTTCATTAAAACAATATAAACGATCATGAAACACATGCATTCTTTCTTTTTCCTGTGGAAAGAGAAGCAGGAAAAGCGCTGTAATTCTTTTTAATGTAGCGTACAACTGAAATGGGGTATTATTTTCAAGTAGGACCTCTTTTAGGCTGCAAAAATACACAGTTTTTTGTGTATGATCAATAAAGATAGTTTTTTTTGGTAAAAATTTTGTCAAACATCTCAAGGATGAACACGATGTAAACAGATTGAAATGGTTACACAAAATCCCCAAAGATCTTGAAATAGTTTAACTAACGCTTTCAATCACTACATCACGTGCATGCGCCCATTTAAATTGAAAATATGTCGAAAAGGATTTTCAAATCATTGCATTCTGTTTTTAGTCACGTGTCACTCAACGTCCCAACTTAATTGGAATTGGGGTTTGTGCATTCCTCAACTGTTGATTTCATTTTATTTCAGGTAACTAATTTATGTACTCTGGGTGGAAGTGATGTTCAGGACGCAATGCGACGCATCCTATATCGATTTGGGACGGCCAAGTTGTGGTGCTCCTACAACCTGAGAGGTAAAGGAGAAAAGGAGGCCCTTTCTGCTGCTCGTCTCTACAAAGTGATATGCTGTAAGTTATCTAAAAATAAATAAAAACCATGTTGTAATGTGTGTTTGAAATTAAATGAGGACATAAAACTACTCTTAATTGTATTTGAAAAGCTGATTTTGGATTTTGTAGTCTGGTATAGTCTGTATGAAGTGAACTTACAAATCGGTTAAAACTAGTTCCTGAGAGAGGGTTGATAACTGCTTTATTTCATTGTAGAAGCATGCTGCAAGTTCCATCCTAAACTAAGAAGAAGATGAATTTGAAGATGCAGTGCCCCGGTCACTAATACATGCTCCTAACAAGAAAGGAGGATACAGGTTCAAGGTAGGATGGTTTGCTTTCCTGATTACTAAGACTTAAGTTTCCTGATGACTTTAATTAGTGATGAAGAACTGCGGCATCTTTTCTTTCCTGGAAATGAAAAAATTCTGGCATTGCAATTTGCAAATTAATCCACTTTGGGCCAGATCTACTAAGATCCTAATTTGCGTGTACTAATTTGCGCGTGCAAACTAGAATTTTGCATGTGGGGCTGAACCGCGGTTTGCAGGTGATTTACTAAGAGTGATTGCGCAAATGGCAACAGGTGCAAACGTGTTGGACGCACCCTATTTAAATGAGGGCTTTGTAGGAAAATTCAAAAGGAAAATTCAAAAAAACAATTTTACAATTTGAAATGTTAGATTTTCAATAAATGACTCACACAATGTTCTGTCCTGGACTTGAGCCCCCAATTTGTTATGGCCCCAATTTGTTATTACATTTACAACATAACAGCAACAGCAAGGGATGACAGACACAGTTTAAAAACTTCAACACATTTAATTAACAAAGACAACAACTAACAATAACCTACAACTAATGACCAAGATAAAATATATTAAAAAAAACAGAAATATTTACAGTCCCTTGTTTTGGTGAGGTGGCTTGGTGATGTCCTGGGTGAGGAAAATGCTCAAACGCAGGCAAAAATCCACAAAAGAAACTTCACAGGTCCCAAACAGAAATGACAGGTCTGGTCACATGTATCCTTCTCCTTGCAATTTCTCCTATTACTTTACTGTCTCAATTCTTTTCCTTATATACTCTTTTGCAGACCCCACCCACATTTAGACCTTTTTTTTTTTTTATTTTCGGGGACTTGCCCCAGACATGTCCAGGACATGTGTAAACCTAGCTCCAGTCTGGGCTTAATAAAAGAAAGGTAAATTCTGCCATCTAGTGGCCTCTATTCACATCACACTTCGAATGAGATTGCTGCGTGTCTGCATCCCTGCAGTATTGGGTTGTTGCTCCATACAGGGGGGCAGGTCGGCGTTCTCCTCCGGCATGGCCTCATGCTCCAGCCCGTGTTGCTTGGCGATGTTATATAGCATGCAGCAGGTCACTACAATCTGGGCCACTTTTTCTGGCCTGTACAGCAGTGCTCCACCAGTGTGATCCAAACAACGGAACCTGCTCTTCAGGATTCCGAAGGTGCGCTCCACAATATTCCGTGTACAGACATGGGCCTCGTATCTTATTTCTCCGGCAGTGGTCGGGTTGAGAACCGGTGTCGGGAGGAAGGGGTGTAGGGGGTATGCACTGTCACCTTAAACATATGAATCAATGTGAAACATGCTCTTGTTTTTAATGAAATTTCGCTAAGGATTTTACAAATTGACTCACCTACAAGCCAGGCATCTCCAAACTCGCCATCTCGCAACTTGGAAAACAGAACTGTTTCTCAGAATAAAAGAATCATGTACTGACCCGGGATATTTTGCCACAACGTTGGAAATGATGCCTTTGGCATCACAAATGCACTGCACATTCAATGAATGCGAGGGTTTGCGATTTCTGTACACGTGGTCAGTGTCTGCGGGGGGCACAAGCTGCACATGGGTGCAGTCAATCGCCCCTATAACTCTAGGAAATCCAGCTACTGCAAAAAACCTTGTTTGGTTTCATTCAATAAGTGCCGAGTGCGTGGAAACCTAATGAACTTGGCCATCCGGCGCGACGTGGCATTTAGGACTTCAGACAGCACATCTGAAAAACGGGATTGGGAGATCCCAGCTGTAATGGCTACCGTACGCTGGAATGACCCAGATGCAAAAAAATGCAAACTTGCAAGGAGTTATGTCATTGCAGGTATTGCGTGACTCCTTCTCGTGGCTGGCTCCAAATCCTCTCTGAGTTCCTCCAACAGCCCCAAAATGGCAGTGCTGGATAGGCGATATGTTTTAATGATTTTTTCCTCGTTCATTCCAAAAACGTTCGCATGAGGGTGAAAAATGCGTTCTCTGTGTCTCCTTTCATGATTTCGATGTCTCCTTCTTGCGACAATAACTGTAGCCATGTGTGCGCAATTACGCATACAAACCGTTTGCACCTCCTTTTGACACGTGTTAAAATATAGACGCAGATTTTATTCGCAAAATTTCTTTCAGGTTTGATAAATCAATTTGCGCGTGCTAAATTAATATATTTACATTTTCTCCTCCCAACACACGCACAATTGCGTGTAAACGCCCCATATTGCATATTCATTGTGGCAGACGTACTAACTGGATGCAGACGTGCTATTTTGCACCTTTGAAAGAGGCAACCCTTACTGTGCACTGTTAGTAAATCAGTTTGTACATACACGTTTTTATACACGCAAAGCTTTTGTAGATCCGGCCCTTTGTGTAATTCTTTGCTTGCACAGCCTTAATTGCCTTGCATTTGTCTCCCTACTGCCGGTCAGAAGGTTTTTAGCTGCCACTCTGTCTTTCATTGGTTTAACTTTAGTTTGATATTTCTTTGTTTTTGTGATATTTTCAGAGGGGACCATGTCCTACTTTTGTTTTGTGCTTTTCACTCTCTTCATTTATTCAACTCTTCACTCCCCAGCCTTGCACAAGTCTTCTTTAGAGTCAACCCTTTCAGATGTAAGTTTTGCTCATGCATCACTTGACTGTTGGTAAGGATCCAACCAGTATATTTCTCTGGGGAGGCTTGGTTTTTTTACTTTAAAATTTGAACCAGAAATGAAGGAAACAATTTTGGCATCTTGGGGGGGGGGAGAAGGCCTCTGTAAATCGCCCCTAATAATTTAATTTCTTTTATTTTTCAAAAAAAAAAATCTATTAGCATTTGAAAGAAATATATTTGTCGGCTTAAATTTCTGAAAAAAAATTCTCTGAAAAAGACCCAGAAACCAAGTGCCCCTTGGTCATTTGCCGGAGTGAGCCGGGTATCGACAGAGAAATGTTCTGGACACACCCTGACACCACAGATGTTCAGAGGGCGCCAGGGCCAGGACTGGAGAAGAGGACTCAAATGCTGGGATGTGGATTTTATTAAACTAAGACGGCGAATTTAACAAAAACAAATATAAACCTTCCAGGATAAAAAAAGGGAGTGCACTGCACTTACAACAAGGGGAAACAAACTAGGGCTACCTGCCTGTGAATGGGGAAATTATGCTTTAATGAAAAGAATCTTAATTAACAAAGAGAAAGCAAGTGAAAACCATTAACTGAGAACAGAGGATAATTGATTAATTGGCTATGGGCAGGTAGCCAGGCATAGGAATGCTAAAGAGGAGGGGCATCACTGCCATTTGATTTTTCATCATGGAAAATGAAATGTTTTGTTTAATTAGACAATTTTTGTTATTTGTTTTCATATTTTATTCTTTAAAATATTATCTAAATATCTGTGAACAATAAATAAATTGATTTTATTAATAAATCCTTTAATTTTTGCAATATTGCACTAAGAAAGAAGCCACATATTTAACTGCTGATGGATTTTTCTAATTGTTCAAAACCTTGTTAATGAGGGAAAATCTTAGAAAACAGGTTAAGACCACTTATTAGCTAAAAGAGATTGTTTGTGCCTTGACTTTCAGCTGACCAGTGAAACTAAAACCAACTCTTGATTTGAGAGGTTAAAGAGTTATTTCTTAATTTTCTGTGGCCACCAAACCTTTCCTTCCAAATGTCTTACTGGAAGCTTTTCTTTCCCACCCAGAGTTGCCTTTGGCTTGCTTTGTGGGTATTGCACTGGGATCACAAAATCTTCAGAAGTGTTCTCGCATTTCTTTCTGAGATGTACTGACAACTTCAGTGTCACAGTTGCCTCAGTCTTCCTGCAAGGTCTCAGGCAGACTGCTAGGGGAATAGATTTTTCCCCCTGATGAATAAATCCATTGCACTTGCACAGAAGTGACAGACAAAAAAAAAAAAGTAGACCAAACAAATACTGGCACAGAGAGTGGAAAATACCCAGGGACCTGGAGGGTTTTTTGTTGTGTCTTGAACAAGGCCTCTTCCTCTGAAAAATATTTTGCCACCCAGATTTTGAGGTTGGTGAGAATAATCCCAAGCAATATCTGGGACTAAATGCAACATCCCTCCATTCGCCTATAGCTGTGCACCCTCTGTTTTCTTGTTTCCCCTTCCTTTGTTTTCATTTCATTCTCTTGAGCAATAACACCTGCCTTAGGCAAAGACTTGCAATGTAATGCTATAAACAAGCAACCAATGGCAGAGGAAATGAGAGGAATTTTCAGTCTTTCTTAGATTTAAATGAAGAGCTGAAATATTGTCAGCACTTATGCCTGGTATACCACGGAGGATTTTTGAGATTAATGTCAGTTCATGAAAAACCAAGATTAAAATGAAGGAGCCAAGACAAACACGGTGAACAGCAGGCAACTGCACTCGAGTCATAAGGACTCGGACTCGAATCAACTCGAGCCGCAAATTTGACAGTGCAAATTTTTTTGCACTGTATCGCAGAACTTTCGAGTGAACAGAAGAAGTGCAGTAGCCAGCAAAATTAGCTAGTTAGCCAAAATGGATCTACCAAAAAATGATGATATTTACACAAGTTGTGATAGTGCTTATGTGTCATCTATTAGCAACATAGCAAACCATTATCAGAAGGCAACGACGACATCAAAACACCGTCACGATGCAGTTGCAGATTGTTTCGGCAAATAACGTTTCCATCAGTATTAATCGCATAAGCCTTTTACCGATCAAGAAAAAATCCAGTGAGATCAACCGTATAAACTTTGTGGCGAATTCTTGAAATCAAGTCGAATTTCACCGTTTCCATAAGGCATTTCTTTCTTAACAGAAGTATTTTGCTGCTGATGAATACTGATGAATTTTCATGTTTAGGCAAAATGTTCAAAATAAACAATTTTTCGTATCAAACATGCCATTTCTTCAATGGAATGTAGCCTTTGCCATCTACCTAGGTCTTAATGATCAGACATGTAATGTTGTAATGGTTAATTGATCAGCTTTATGCTGGTTTAGCCATGCAGACTAGTCTGCAAGCTCTTTTTTGAGATTGACATTAGGTTTTTCTCTTCAAGATATAAACCTGAGTGCTTTGTGGGTGGGCTGGGGGACAATGTTGAGGGACTTGACTTGACTTGACATAGCCTTGTGACTCGACTTGCCCACAAAAGAAAAGACTTAGGACTTCCTTGAGACTTGGACCAAATGACTTGAGACTCGCTTGGGACTTGGATCGGAGGGACTTGGAAAATTGTCTGGTGAATAGTCAGAGGAATATGGAGCCAGGCATCATTGACGCAGCTGAACAACACTATTATACCACTCGCAAAGAGCCGGGTTAATTTCTGTGGTCAGGACCCAGGATTTTGTTTGTCATAGATTATCTGGCAGTTAGTATTCAGTCACAGTTTTGAGTGTTTCAAAGCCGACTCTTGTTTAATCTATTATTAATTATGTACTTTACCAAAGCGCGTCTTTGTTGAGCAGGGGTGAGGTCCAATCCAAAAGGAAGACGACACGCGTTAAGATGGACCTCACAGTTTGGGCAGTAATCCAGCTATTGTGGAGACCAACTGTCTCATCTGCAGTGGCAGTTTCTGGTCTCAAAGGGTGACTGAGATGGAAAGTCTGGATAATGGCGGTCTTGGGTGGGGGTCATCATGCAGGGTCATCACGCATTTGGGTGGTTTGATGTCACGCCTAATTCTTCAAAACGGTGTCTTAGGCGACTTATTTTTGAAACATGCTGGAGAGTTTTGGGTCTCCTCTGACGGACTTTTCGTTAAATTATGCACTAAATGTTCTCAATCTGTGAAAGATCTGTGATGACTATCATTGATAGTAGAATGACAGCATCCATACCAGGTTGAATTTGTGCTTCAGAAAACCGATTTTTCTGAACAACTAATTAGGATACCATTGGCTGAACTGGTTGCTATAGAGGACAACGATTTTTTTCTGTTGCAAGAGGTCTTTTTTTAATTGCTGGATAGATACCAATGGGTAAGTAAATTAATCAGTTTGCACATCTGGCTTAGCTGAAGCGGTTAATTCATACAACTCCTGAAAAACAGGGATGAGATTGAAATCGTCCATATTCTAAACCGTGTTTGAGCTCGGCTTGCTAATGAATATTCAATAACTGCTCTGGGTGAAAGAATAGTGTTAACTCTATGCAGCTCTATGTCTGCTGGCATCTACATCTGCACAGAGGGGTTAAAGCTAAATGAAATCATGACACTCACAATAACTTAATGTATTTTTACTGAAGGGAATCATAAAAAGACACCAGCAAGTTCATTCAAGCCAATGTGGCTGACACAAAATATGAAAGTGGCTAATTTATTTCATTTTCTTCTACATCCTTGAGAAAGGAAGGTATGGATCATGTTTTCCCGTTATTACTACTTATCGCTGTGCTAAGTTTTGGCATTTTTAACATGCATTTCCAATGGACAAAGACGGTAGATACATTGCACGTTTCATTTTTGAGCCTGTCTTTTTTTTTTTTAATACACCAGTTTAATATCTGCTATCAAACCAGTATATGATTATAACAATCTAATAATATTCCCTTGCCCCTCAGAAAACAATTGAACCCTTAATGACAATAACTATTACTAAGCAAAGACAGGCAAGTATAATTTCAGTTTTAACTTTTATTTCTTGCTTTCTTGCACTGTATTAGCCTGGAATCCATCCATATCAAGCTTTGTTCGCTCCCAAAGGTCATTTGTTTATATATCTGGCCTCAGTCGGTAGGCCAGCGTCTGACTTTCAAATATTCACACAAAATCCATGCGAGATCTGTGATTGGCTCACAGTTGCAAGGATGCCTTGCTCCTTTAGACAAACTTAAAAATAAATTAAATACCACATTTTTGCATTCAACTGCAGTCCTGCCTCCCGGCTCGTGTTTATACGAGTATTCAGCTGAGTGGTAGAGTCTCTGGGCAATGAACGAGCCGGGAGGCGGGACTTCTATTGAATGCGCCAGCTTACTTGAAGCATAACTGTGGTATTTTATAATTTTTAGTGTAAAAAAAAATAGGACAAAGCAGGCTTGGATTATACTGGACGATGGTTTGAAAGTTTGTCAATGGACGTTTTGTGGAGTTTTCCCATTGCTATTGGGTGACACCATTTGCTTCCAGCAAAAAAGGAATTTGTGAAATTTTTTAAAACTCTCCAGTGGCCATAAAGTTGTGCCAAGTGAAGAACAACTTCGTCTGTTCAAGACATCTAATGGTGAGTAATTATAGTTTTTGGCTGGAGTATCACTATAATCTAGCTGATGCAATCATGCCCCTCGAGCTATAACTAATGCCAATTACAGTGAAATACATTATTGTAATTTGAGTATTATTTAATTTAGCCTTTATAATACCGGGGAATCCCACTGAAATAAACAAAACGCAGATATGGCCAAACCCAAACATTATCCTGTTGAAAACCTAACAACAACTCCAAGAGTAAACGCAAGCAAGCCAAAATCTAATTTTTAAGCTCATGGAATAACATTCACGAATGCTGTTGCCGGCCAGCTAACTCATATTCGATTGGTGGTTCTCGCCAAAAGGTCACCCAATCAGCCAAGAGCAGAAAACATGAATATTCATTTATTCACTTCATTGGTGATGTAAGCTAAACGCTGGCTATACGACTGAGGCCAGGCTGATATCAGTCAGTGACCGTTGGTAGCGACCAGCACTGGATTTGTATGGATTCCAGGCTACACCATATTTCTGTTTTGCCAAATGTTATGAGGCCACTGCTGAGAGACAGGGCTCAAAAAAAGTTTATTTTCTCTTGATTTGTCAGTGTTAAAAATATCATTCTGAAATGACGAAAAATAAGAACCATAAGTGCTGTTTTTACCTCAGTGACTATGGGGCAAAAGAATCAGTTATAACCAGCGTTACATTCAATCCTCCCACAGGTATTCATTCACTCAGGACCTGCTGCTCGCCTCCTGCAGAGGCGGGGCACTCACATGAGGTATACTGGGGTGTGGTTTCTTGTTCCTTTACCATCTTTGGCGTGGATCTTATTTGCATATTATCTGTCGGCTAAAACTTTGAGCCTTGGTGGCCAATAGAGGTCCCCTTTAACTTCTGTCTAATTTTAATACCAAGAGTTTTGTATATGGTTGAAACGGCCCACATCTTTTTAAACATAACAGATTTCCTGGTGAACCAACCTCTATACACTCAACAAAAATAATTTGTTGGGTGAACATAAAAAAATTATGGAAAGTATTTCCACCCAATCATAATACGCTAATTTAGTAACAAATTATTTTATTGAGTGACATAAATGTAAATATGCTGGTATAAAATAAGGTGTTGATGTTACTATTACTCAATTACAAGGGGTAAGTCCAACAGAATAATCATTTGTTGGGTGAACATAAAAAAAGTATTTCCACCCAATTATAATACGCTCATTTAGCAAGAGACAGTTTTGTTGAGTGAAATTAATGTAAACATGCCGAATAAACATAATGTGTCGGCGTTACTCTTACTTAATTCCAAGGAGTAAATCCAACATAACTTAAATCAAACATAGGTAAATATGTTGAACTAAAGTGTGGGTGACCCAATTTAATGGGGTAGGTTCAACTTTATTTTAAAATGATACAACACAACTAACTAATTGTGCTGATCAGACAAGACTTTTGTATGTTTGACAATTACAAATACTTTAGTTGACAGTCCTTTCAGTCATATGAAAGTCAACAGTAATAATTCATTAAAGTCCATTCTGACATCAATATTTGTTTTAAACAATGTAAACATTTGTTATCCTAGTTTATGACAGTTGATATCAAGTTAGGAAAAAAAAACACCTAAAAGCAAACAGGATTTCTTAAGATTGAACTTTATTTCCCATGAAGAGGCAAACAGTGAAAAAAATCTGGCTCTACAAAAATTTTTAATACAATAAAAATAAAAGTGCATTCTTGTGCATCCATGAATTTGGGACACTTTTGCGAAGGGATGGCAGTTAAGGTGAATGGCTCCACACACTTGGTCTTTTCTGTGATGACCAGAGAGAGAGAGAGCAATCAATAAGGGTGAAGGAGAGATCTATTCAGAGAGAGAGAGAAAGCCAAAATGTGAAATAATTGCTGCAAATTTTATCTCCTCATGCCATGAACTCAGAACAACCAGTGGAAACTCAGAAAATGAATAATTACTGTTAGTTTATGTCTATGTTTGTACATGTATTAATATTTGTAAGAGATTTATTTCTCTCACTCACTAAAATGAGTTGAGAAAATTTATTAAAAAATATATTGGGTAATTTAGACCATAGATTGATCAAATGTAGGACAGAATCACAGAGAAAGAGAGAAACACACACACATACACACACATATATATATACAAGACCCAAAACCAGTGAAGTTGGCACGTTGTGTAAATCGTAAATAAAAACAGAATACAATGATTTGCAAATCCTTTTCAACTTATATTCAATTGGATACACTGCAAAGACAAGTTACTTAATGTTCGAACAGGTAAACAGGTGGCAAAAAAGACTGAGAGAGTTGAAAAATGCTTATCAAACACTTATTTGGAAGATCCCACAGGTGAACGGGCTAATTGGGAACAGGTGGGTGCCATGAAAGGGTATAAAAGCAGCTTCCCTGAAATGCTCAGTGATTCACAAACAAGGATGGGGCGAGGGTCATCACTTAGTGAACAAATGCGTGAGCTGACTGTCGAACAGTTTAAAAACAACATTCCTCAACGAGCTATTGCAAGAAATTTAGGGATTTCATCATCTACCGTCTGTAATATCATCAAAAGGTTCAGAGAATCTAGAGAAATCACTGCATGTAAGCAACAAGGCCAAAAACCAACATTGAATGCCCGTGACCTTGCCGTGATCCCTCAGGCAGTACAGCATCAAAAACCGACATCAGTGTGAAAAGGACATCACCACATGGGCTCAGGAACACTTCAGAAAACCACTGTCAGTATCTAAAGTTCGTTGCTACATCTGCAAGTGCAAGTTAAGACTCTACAATGCAAAGCGAAAGCCATTTATCAACAGCACCCAGAAACGCCGCCGGCTTCGCTGGGCCCAAGCTCATCTTAGATGGACTGATGCAAAGTGGAAAAGTGTTCTGTGGTCTGACGAGTCCACATTTCAAATTGTTTTTGGAAACTGTGGACGTTGTGTCCTCCAGACCAAAGAGGAAGAGAACCATCCGGACTGTTATAGGCGCAAAGTTCAAAAGCCAGCATCTGTGATGGTATGGGGGTGTATTAGTGCCCAAAGCATGGGCAACTTACACATATGTGAGGGCTTTATTAATGCTGAAAGGTACATACAGGTTTTGGAGCAACATATGTTGCCATCCAAGCAACGTCTTTTTCATGGACGCCCCTGCTTATTTCAGCAAGACAATGCCAAGCCACATTCTGCACGTGTTACAACAGCATGGCTCCGTAGTAAAAGAGTGCGGATACTAGACTGGCCTGCCTGTAGTCCAGACCTGTCTCCAATTGAAAATGTGTGGCGCATTATGAAGCGTAAAATACGACAACGGAGACCCCGGACTGTTGAACAACTTAAGCTGTACATCAAGCAAAAATGGGAAAGAATTCCACCTGAAAAGCTTCAAAAATTGGTCTCCTTAGTTCCCAAACGCTTACTGAGTGTTGTTAAAAAGAAAGGCGATGTAATACAGTGGTAACTAGAACGGGCACTCGGTAGAGCGCATACCTTCGCCGACGCCACTGAATCCCTCGCCACTGGCGTTGGTTTCATGCCGATCGGATAAAAATTGACCGAGATATGGCCGAAAGTTGGTTTTGACCTTTTCGTGACCTTGACCTTTGGCCCGATCACTCCCAAAGTCTAATCGATTGATCCTCAGGTCATGCCAAATCAACCCACCAAATTTTATGAAATTCCGTTTGGTACTTTTTGAGTTATTCAATACACATACACACAGACAGACAGACACACAAACAAATAAATACACGGGGATCAAAACATTACCTTCGTCAGAGAAGTCGCTGGCGAAGGTAAAAAGGCCCCTGTGCCAACTTTTTTGCAATGTGTTGCTGCCTTTAAATTTAAAGTTAATGATTATTTGCACAAAAAAAAAAAAGTTTCTCAGTTTGAACATTAAACATCTTGTCTTTGCAGTGTATTCAATTGAATATAAGTTGAAAAGGATTTGCAAATCATTGTATTCAGTTTTTATCTACGATTTACATAACGTGCCGACTTCACTGGTTTTGGGTTTTGTATTTTGATCATGACTAATCATGATTAATCTCAGAGTAATATTGCTATTAGTAAGTTACAAAAATCTAATAGTTTGACAGCTCTACTAAATACACATACAAACACTATACTAACTCTGGTTAATCATGATTAATCACAAATGAATTGCACATCTTTATCTGCTCCAAACATACCTTAGTGCAATTTTTCCAAATAAATAACACTCTAGAATGTTTTTACACGTAAAAACAGATGTCTCCCCTTTGGAACGAAATTTTTTGCAACAGAATTTGAATTGAATTTTGGTTTTGAATTGAATTTAACCTGCTTTGAATTGAATTTTTTGGTTTTGAAATTGAATGAACAAGTAATATGAAACTGAATCCAATTATTTGTATTGAATTTAAGAGAAAACCTGAAACATTTCCTTCAGTTTGCAGTCACGCCTCTGTCCCTCGTGGCTTGCCTTATTTGGAATAAGGTAACTATGTAATTTATGGGAAGCGCACCTTAGAACGAATTCTAAACCCACCCGACTTTTCACCGAAAACGTTTACCAAAACTTCGGCTCTTTATCAGTTTAATATAATGAGCTAAAACAAATAATCTTCAACAGTTAACCCTGAGTTAACCTAAGATCATCAGTAAATGCACTCGTTAATTATCCCCCGCCACGTGATTAGCGCGAAGCGGGGGATATAGAATTGGGCTCCATCCCTCCGTACTGACACATAAAATTGAGGTGGCGGGGGATATCACCATGTTAGTGGCAAACACTTGTTTCTATAGATTCTTCGGCAATGTAAATAATCCTAACGTTAGTTACGAATGAGTGTCTTTTCTCCGTCGGTATGTGTAAATGTATTTCAATGGCGAGCCTACATGTTAAAGCTCCTGTACTTCAAGTGTAACGTTATATTCAGTCAAAATCAAAATAATTAGAGCTGTTCAGAACTTAAACTTCAAATTCCTCGGAATTCAGTACTTTCTACTGGTCATCGGCAATGTCACTAGTTCGGTCTCTGGCAGGTTAAAACCCTGAGGAAATATGCTGAAGTAAAAACTCGGACATTGCTCACTCACTGTAGAGACGCTGCCATAGACCGAACTAGTATAGAAAAGTATACTGAATTCCGAGGAGCCTCCGAATTTACATTGCATTTCATATTTCCGTGAATGCTGTTGATGATTTGCCGGATATAGCTAGCCAGCTATAAATGAACCTGGAGGGTTTAAAATGCTACGACAGACTCATGTGCATACAATACGTAAATCCGTATTGGCACCGTATTTCCGCAGAGAGCATATCTCCGTACTCTTATCTGCATATTTTCGTGCATGAGTGAATTTGCATGTGCGTGAAGTCCCGCTCCAAATGAGGAATATTTCTTTGACTTGATTCAGCTGCAAGCCCTACTGGATTACTAGCAGTCTCTTCTCTTCGCGGGTATGTCATCACTTTGTGACTCTTTGCATTCTGAACCATTAAGCCATATGAAGTTTAAGTTCTGAACAGCTCTATCAAATTATTTTGATTTTGTTGGAATGTAACGTTGCACTTGAAGCTCTCGAGCTTGAATGCGTAGGCTCGCCAGCTAACGCCTGATTCACGGTGAGGCCCCACTACACACGGAAAATCACTGTTAATCAGGCTTAAAAATATTCTCACATACCGATTGGTAGAAAAAGTGACCCAATTGTAACTAATGTTAGCATTTTTTTTTTACTACGCCAAAGAAATGCTAGATTATCGAGTGCATTTACTGATGATCTTGGGCTGACTCAGGGTTAACTGTTGAAGATTAATATGATGAGCTAAAACGAATAAACTGATAAAGAGCCAAAGTTTTGGTAAACGTTTTCGGTGTACAGTCGGGTGGGTTTAGAATTCATTCTAAGGTGCGCTTCCCGGAAATTACATAGTTACCTTATTCCAAATAAGACAAGCCACGAGGGACAGAGGCGTGACTGCAGCTTGCCATGCGCGTTCATGTGATGTTACTCAACTTGAATTTGAATTTTGAATTTGAATTATATGAACTGAATGAAAAGCTTCAAGTTTTCTCTTAAATTCAATAAAAATAATTGGATTCAGTTTCAGATTACTTCTTCATTCAATTTCAAAACCAAAAAATTCCATTCAAAACTAATTAAATTCAACACCAAAATTCAATTCAAATTCTGTTGGAACAAATTTTGTTCCATACTCCCCCTTCCCCCATTTCACATTTTAGAGTTATGGTCCGGAAATGAGTCCCACCCTTCAATATGCCCAAATAAGTCCAAATTGTTGCCATGGAAACAGAAAAAATAAAATTCAAAAGCATTTCAAACCCTCAAAAGGCACATGTACATGTTAGGGAGAGACACTATATCAAATTTGGTGAGAATCGGTCGAACAGTTTCAGAACAGTTATGCTCCGGAAACAAATGGGAACGCCGACGGGAATTCAGGCAAAAACAATATGTCTCCCCCCACAGGAAGGGGGAGACATAATTAATTTGAGTGTGTGTAACCAGACTCCGCTAATGCTAATACGACGCTAAGCATACATGGAACATAACGCACTACGAAAAAATTCGGTGACGAAATTAATCATTCAAAATCGTAAAGCGGACAATAGAAATTTATGAGACATTTCTGTTCAGTGGTTTAATTTTTAAGTCGATGGATGATAAATGATTTACCTTACCACCCTCCCCAACTCAGACCTCCCAACATGTACGAATTAGTCGTATTTTTTACGAATTTTGGGCCCGTTTACGAAAATACGCAATCAGTTCCAATTTTTGCGAATGGAAGATCGATTTTTTCAAAAATTGAAAAGCACCGTTTTCGCGCGCTTGAGAATAGCAGACGACAAGCGGACCCAACCCCGTCTCCTGGGCACCCATCTGTGCTGTACTTGAGAGTACAGTGATTGTATCCTACAGTACAGTCGCCATTAAAACCAAAGAGACGCCGTTATTTCACACCCGGTTATCTCGAACATTTCGCCCTTCTAACCACGATTTAACCAATGAGACGCATCACCGAACAATTTACCGCTAGTAATAACCACATGTGGCTCCGCGGAACTGAATGTAGTACCGCATGTAAGTAATAGAATAGAGGGCATTTTGACAGTTAGAATTACGCGTGCTTGCCGTTATGTATTTTTTTTATTTTCTCTTGCAATGAAAGTGGAAGTGAGAGCTTATGCGACTTCTGGAAAGCGCGTGGCTGATCCTCTGTTTAAAAAGCCTAGCATAAGCAAGAAAAAAATAGCCTATTATGATAAATTCGACAGCGAAATAAAAGAAATTGTTTTCTTGAAGGAAATTTTTTTTGGTATTTTAAATATGTCTTTTATATTGCAGAAACTGTGATTCTGAGAGTTTGTGGGTTGATCTTCAGCGAAGTTTGCCGCAATTTATTTATTGGTTTTGAAAAGCCAGCCGCAATATAAAAAACAAATTGGCAATATACAACTTAATAGCCTGTGAGCTTATGATCACGTTATTCTCCCAAATTATGCGTTTTCGGACCTGCAGAGGTGTGAGGTTGTCTCTCGCCAAGGAGTCAATCTTCCTCCTAAACTCTGGGGAAATGCGTCGTATCGTGACGGGTTTGTACGCAATTATTTTCTAGTTGCAAGCTTTGCGAACATTGTTTGAACATCTGAATGGATGAGAAGTCATTAAAACAAATACAGACGGTGCAAAACGTTTTGAAAAAATGGTTAAAATTGCCAATTAGCATTTTAAAACTAAACCTTATATAAATCGAAAAACACTTAAGTTCTTTCCCTAAATGAATTTTACTGAGACGGGGTGCGAGTATTCTTCGATATACAGTGGGTTGACCGGTTCCGCAATTTGACCGATTCCGCAATTTGCAGAAATCAAACTTTTTGTTGCGGGAAAACGACTTCGCTGTCAGCCTTGAGTTTGACATCGCTAGAACGGTAAATTGTGGATTTAGCTATTACAGTGGATTACAGTGAGGCACCTGTCCCCGACCCAAAGGCGCAGGGCAGTGACCTTCTCGTTCACCAGGGAAAACTCCAACACCTGACGGCTAAGCTGGGGGGCTATAAGCAAACCCACACCAGCCCGCCGCCTCTCACCGCAGGCAACTCCAGAGTAGAAGAGAGTCCAGCCTCTCTCAAGGAGTTGGGTTCCAGAGCCCAGACTGTGCATGGAGGTGAGCCCGACTATCTCTAGCCGGTATCGCTTGACCTCCCGCACAAGCTCAGACTCCTTCCCCCCCAGTGAGGTGACATTCCATGTCCTCAGACCCAGATTCAAAGTCCGGGGATTGGGTTGCTGGGGCCCCCGCCCACGACTGCCACCCAAAACACAAGGCATCAGCCCCTTCTGAACCCTCCCGTGGGGGATGGGCCTACGGGAAAGCGGGCCCATGTCGCTCGTTCGGGCTATGCCCGGGCGGGTCCCGTGAGCGGAGGCCCGACCACCAGGCGCTCGCCTTCCAACCCCAACCCTGGCTCCAGGGTGGGGTCCCGGTGACGCCCATCCGGGCGATGTAAGCATCCTCGATTTTTTGACATTCATTAGGGGGTTTTTGAACCGCTCTTTGTCTGACCTGTCAATTAGTGTGAGTGTCATTTTTGAATACGGGCCCAAGCCTCTGTAAAGGCACTTTCTGAATGGGGCCAAAAAATATAGGCTTAGTATTCGTCCGGCTGAGTTTCAAGGTGCTGCACTGCGAAACGTAGACAGCAACCTTGATAGGCAGCACTTATAGGCCGTTACACCGTCACCGTATGTTCCGAGGTGAAAGCATTGCTTAATGCGCCCGAGGAACTTGAGGTATGAAAAAAATCATAATAAGCCATATTTTAGTCAAAACTGCAATAAGAACATTTTGTAGGTCTTACTCGGCATTGCCTCATCATACAGGCTACAGTAAGATACATAATAGATAATCTCTGATTCCCTATTTTGCTGTGGCAAAACCTTGTGAGTCATGGGTATTTAAATATTTGTGAAGCAAAAACTAGAGAGTTGATCCACCGGGCTTTTTCCAACATTAAATTATCGATTTTTTGTTATGACAAAACCCACCAAGTTGAATTAGCCAATGACGAAACAGCACACCCATTGCATAATCTGTCAGGTCAGTCCCGTTGCAGACCATTTGATGTGCAGGACATGAGCGCTACATGGTCAGAATTCGCGTTATTCACATGCAAATAACAACTGAAAAATAGGCTCAAGAGGAAAGCATGTATGCACTGAAAAAACTGTTACACGCCATAGCATTGACGTAATTGCAAGGTTTTTGCTAGTAATTTTCATAATTGATAATTAACACTTTTGGATGGGAAACCTTAAGTCATTTAGGCATGGATACTGACAAATTAAATAAATAAATTAATTAAAATAAATGAAAAAATTCTCCCCTTTATATTTATAACTATGTAGCTAATGAACAAATACAGGCCAAGTCAGTTTTATTGTCAGACAAAAGCGTAATCCCAGAGGAATGGATTCTGTATTTTAACTGAAAATCTGCCCCTTGTTGCTTACTAGGTTTTCCTATAGCCTAACTCTCTAGAAATGCAGCCTTCATCGGCTGGACGTCAAAGGACGGTTCAGGTGTATCCTTTGCAGCCGCATGTATCCCATATCCCTGTGCGGGCGCTGGACCCAGGTGCCTAATTAATAGAGTGAAAAAAAATTGCTGAGACCGTTTCGGTTGAGTTTGTAATGAAATGTAAGTAAAAAGATATGTATATGGATGAAGCAGCATCTCAGAATTATAAATCGGCGTCTATAATGCCAGCTACTTTCACCAGTGAATCAAGCGCACACTAATAGAATACGAGAACGTTTGTTTAGAGGCCAAGTGACTTTCAGCAGCTTAAATAACTAGCTATTTGGGGGGGAATAATTGTCCAACATTAACAAAGGTGGTGTCATATCAAAGGTTATGTCAATTCGAATCCAGTGGTACCAAGATCATCTTTCTATGTGAAATATTAAGGAAGTTATGGACAGCTCAACTTCCACAAGTTTGGCAAATTGCGCGCCGCGATGGCCCGAATGACCAGTATTTCCTCATAGCAAAAATAACTTTAGCTACCACAGATGACTTTATACATCGAAACACATGGATCATAAGACGTGCCATCTTAATTAAATGCAAATTCCGTACTGGGACCAAGGAACTGACGGAGAATTTCATCCGCCTCAGGGCCACACATGACCACCTATTTACTGGTGCGAGAAACTCAGCGGCCCATGAATGGAGGTTAATGGCATTACAATTCTCAGTCGTATTCATTGTCTTTGAATCGTGAATTTGTGTTTTACTGTATATGTCATATGTGTTCCCGTTCAGCATGCATACCTTCATTTTTTTGTCACACACGTACTGTACACGTTCACTTGTGACATTTCCAAGGAGAGTTTCTGACAGGTGCGGAGTAGAGAATGAGGAACACAAAGTTGATGTTCACGTTTTAATTCATCAGGGCACAAACCAAACAGTCCGCCAAGACAAGGATGAACAGTAACAGTAAATTAGAAAAAAAAAAAAATTGTGAGGTTCATCAATTGTGTGTTTCATCACCTCTTGCGGCTATCAGTGCTCCATATTTGCTGCATAAAGATGGTCTGCTATGTGCCAGGTTAAACTATTTCAGCAGGGAAACCCTGCTCCTGGAGGGCTGTGGTCCTGCACATTTTCAGCTGTAACACACTCAATCCAAACCACTGAATGGTGAAGGGCCTTGACAAGCTGTAATCATTGGAATCATGCGTGTTTCAGCAAAGACATGTAAAACTGCAGGGTTATGGCTCCGCAGGAGCAGGGCTCCATACCCTTGCCTAAGGCATTAAGGCAGAAAATTACACCAGCTACAAGAAGCAGTTCCAACAGACGATGCCCATTTCTTAGTGTTCCTGCAATTTAAATCATTCAGGTCACCAAGCTTGTATGAATCAGAATGTCCTTATAATTGGTTTTCTGTGCCTATTCAAAAAAAATGGGACAACTTAAAAAAGAAGTACAAAGTATGTTTAATACAAAGTATTACAATATTCATAATAATTTTATGATGTAATAATACATTTTATTACAAAGTATGTTTATTACTGAAATAGTACAGGAATGTTTTCATTGCATATGTACCATACACTGACACATTCATAACTGTAATGTATGTACATGAGTGTGTGTTATTGAGATAACTAAGAATTGCTCTTTACATTTTAAGGATTGCACTTGTCCAGGGTCAGGCCAAGGACTGGAGGATGGCAAGCCCACTGCAGCCCTTGGCCTTGGTTTGTCATCATGGATGAGGTTTTAGGCTGGAGTCACGCTGCGTGCCCTCCGATACTAATCGCCTCAATCCAGGATGACAGACCAGGGCCAAGTGCTGCTGCCAGTGTGCCAGAGCAGGGCGAGGAAGGGCCAGAGAGAGAACCTCCGCCTAAGAGGAAGCGAGTGAGGCGCAGCACCGAAGATGACTTACTCAGTCTTCTGAAGGAAGACATGGCCCACCAACGGCAGGCAGAGGAGAGGAGAGAGGCAGAGGCAAAGGCCAGGAGTGAGAGGTTCTTCACGCTCATGGAGAAATTCATTGAAAAATAAAAGCACGTGTTTATATTTTTGCTCACTTCCATTTTGTACATTCACATGACATTACAGAAGTAAAATATTTAAGGCTCCTGCTTAAAACAGAACACATATAAAACAGAGTTTGAACTCACAAAGAAACAGTTTCTCACTAAATGAAATGTGCAGGAAATGAAATATACAGGGCAGACATTGCTATTTAGAGGGTGTTCAACTGTGCGAACTATGTGCATCTATTTACAAGAACTTTGCGTTGAGGAGTCCCAAAGCGCCATTTAGCTCTCCTGCAAAATGTAGACGTTAGATTAGAAATGACAATATTCAAGTATTATGTTTTTGGAAGAAATTTATATGCATATTACTTACTTGGTGGAAATAATCATGGTCATGAGGCGCCTGCTGAAGGGTGGACACCTCCGCTGCCGCCACGCTGCCCCACATGCCACCCCTGACTCCACTTCCTCACCTTCCTGACCTTCGTCCTGGGACTCCTCCTCCAACAAGATCCCCGACCCCAACACAAATGTTGTGGAGCATTGCACCCGCTGCCACAACCTGAAGCATGAAACACTATTGGTAACTGAAAGTCTACTTCTATTAAAGACATTCCCACTTTCCTGCAGTAGCACACAACATATTACAGGTATTAAGAGGTTTGCATTTGGTAAACTATGCTTTCCAGAATGCTTATTAATGAATGCAAGTAATATCGTCATAGGTGAAAATGACGGAACCTTTGGAACAAAAGTATGAAGCACTTCATTTGTTTGGAGGAAGATGCACCGGAAGCGTGTCTTCATCATTCCAAAGGCACGTTCTATAACAGAGCGGCCTCTTGCATGATGAGAGTTGTACCTCTGCTCTGCAATGCCTCTCATTGGCCTCTTATATGGTGTCATAAGGGCCACAGGTTTTTCTAGGCATGGTAACCTCCATCAGCTAATAGGAAGTAGCCTTCTGGGGGGTATATGGGGCGGGAGTACAAAGGGCTGTTCTTAAAAATGCGTGCATCATGTACGCTGCCTGGGTAGCCCATAAATATATCAATGAATCAGCCCGAATGGTCACACACTGCCTGCAGTACAACAGAGGCAAACAGCTTTCCGTTGTTGTATCAGTGACCGTCAGGACTGGAGGCTTGATATGTACATGACAGCCATCTGTCGCTCCGGCTGCATGAGTGAAAGCACGGTGTTGTGCCAATCCAGCAAAACCACATCCCACAACCACGATCTCGGTCTCTGTGGACGGGGATGACTGAAGGCAGGCACGTCATCATTTTCTCCACCAAGATGGACTACCCTGTGTACTGTGGCAAGGGGTATGTTGAACGCCCTTGACACCACCCTGCATGAGGAGCCACAAGCCAGCCAAAACAGTAGCTCAAGGACTTCCAGCGTTGGACCCCACCCCTGCTGCCTTCCCATGTTCAACAACTGGAGGAGGGCCGCAATAGCTGGTCCTCCAAGCCTGAAGTCAGGCTTTGTTTCGCACCCCTCAAAATATCTAGCCAAGACTGGGACAGATACATCCAACTGGCAGTAATGGAGAATCTATAGGATGAAGGGAGAACAGATACAATTAGCATCATCATCATCGTACCATAATTTGAGGAACGTTTGTCTGTCTGTCTGTTTGTTCCCCTACTCCTCTGAGGTCCTCTGACGGATCTTCACCAAACTTGGTGGGTCTATGTAGGTTGTCCCCGGAATTGTCCTTGAGAGGTTAGTTTTTTGAGTCAAGGTCACTGGGGTCAGAGGTCAATTTTTCGCATCTCCCATCTCCCTGGACAGATTTTCATGAAAGTTGGTACGTGGACGTAGGTCGTCACAAGAAATGACCGCGAGAGGTCTGTTCCGTCAAAGGTCACAGTATTCATGAAAGTTGGTTTGTGGATGTAGGTCGTCACAAGAAATTATTCTCGCCACGGGTAATTCACTAGTAATTTTTAACATTGATAACTTTACTATATATCTTGGATATGGTTATAATGTAAGAAAATGAATTGGGACATTTAATAAATGCACTGTGATATTATAGCTAATAAAATGCACTGTTAGGGGCTCAGAGATTCTCCTTTGCAGAATACTAAAATGTCTGCATACGTGTTCAGCACTCCAATTTGTTAAATTATAACAGGGCTGAGCACAAAGGTGTGCTTGTTAAGGTTTTGAGGGGAAAACACGGAACTCGGAACACTCTGACTCAGAAACAAGGGGGAGAGAGATGCTATGTGCAGGGATAACCAAATAATTTAATAATAAAACTAAAAACCTCGGAACGGGAAAAAACGTGGCACACAGGCCAAAATATCCACCGTGCACCAGCACTGAAAGGGGGAGAAACTCAGGAATGGCAAATAAACCAGAATCCTCGGGGACTCGGGAACACTAGGGGGCAGATTTGGGAACTCTGGAACGCTAGGGGGCAGACTCGGGAACTCGGGAACGCTGGGGGGCAGACTCGGGGACTTGGGAACACCAGGAGACTCGGGAAACACAGCAGGCAGGGGGCGGACTCGGACGGGGCAGGCTCGGGAACACAGCAGGCGGAGGGCAGACTCGGGACTCCGACGACAGGCACAGCTGGCAGATGGCAAACTCGCATGGCACAGCTGGCAGAGGGCAGGCTCGGGAATACAGATCCCAAAAATGCCAATTTTGGGCATTTTTCAACTTTGGGGTTCAATACCTCGCAAAATTATGGGCTGATATAAGCAATTTTGCCCTTTCTCTAAAGTCCTGGATGTTTACTTTCAAATGACACTAGAAACAGGAAGAATGGTGCTTTATTTTTTTTCTAACCTGACATGCCAGACGGACAGTTCCATATATCTGCCACGGAAATATTTCACAAGTCCATCTGGGAAAGAGCCGTTCAAAAAAGTTTTCAGAGGAGGAATCTTCAAAAAATTCTGCGACTGCTGATTGGACGATTGTTCTTCTCGTCACCGACCAATCCACATGGGGTTTGGAGTCTTTCACATCTTTTTCACGACCAGAGGAGCCAGCTGGTACATCAAACTCTTACCGAAACTGGTTGGGAGAAGAGCAGAAACATCGTTTCCCGTCAGAAAAGCTTTTAGTGACGTTCTTTCCTCCCTTTTTAATGAATAAATTGAGTCTATTTCTGATAAAACTGCTGATATTGACCCATCCACAGGAACCGCTTCGCACGCCGCCGTTGAATTCAAACAAAGTCGCTTCCTGATGATGCCACGTCTGCAGCTCCCGCCTCTCTTTCCCCTGATTGGGCCCTACAAATTTAGCAAGACGTACCTGCAGGATTGCAGACAATGAATCAGGCAGGGCCATCTGCTCTGCAAGGCTATTTTTTCTATTGCTCCCTGAATTCAAAAAGACCCTAAAATAGGCCCAAACATTGTTTCTTGGATCCCCCATATTGCAAACAAAAGTACCCTAATCGAAATTCACTGAATTTTCATTGTAGCAGTTTCAAGGCATGAATTGCAAACCCCTCTTCAGTGCATTCAAAAGCGGCCTTTTTACTTCCTCAGTTTTAAACACTCGCAGTCAAAATGTCTGTTTTCATACTAGAATAATGTTGACTTTTATTTCTACAAGTCTGCTTGGCACTGAAGCAACTGGGATGGGAAAGCACAAATGTGCACACAAACGGACAGACACATGCTCACTGTCACTCCAAATCATTCAATTCTTTCGGACTTGGAAAGACCCGGGGACAAAATTGTCTTTCTCCTGCAACAGCTATGGAATAAAAAACAGACTTTTACTGAGACTGAAAACACAACAAGGGTCCTTTTTCATTGGACTTGTATATCTTCTGTTTTGGGGTTTGCAGATGCAAGATCTCCATGCTATGAGTCTTTCACAACCAGCAAATAATGCATAACACCGCAATCAAAAGAAGCTTCAGTGGTGTATGAACGTTTATGGTGTATTGTTGAATGCAGCTAGAACTACATTACTTGAATATTTCTGCTTCTTCCCAGGTAAGTTGTGCTACAAATCTAGTTTGTGCTACAGAACTAGTCGAAGGACGCCCTAAATCAGGTGTGTTTTTTGCCTTCTACATCCAAATGCAATCAACTATAGCTGAAAAAAAAGACTGTGACTGTGATGAGTAGTGGCTAGTGGTTTTTCATAGGTGAAGAACTATGACTTGGAAAGAAATACCTGAACGACAGTCACCACTTGTCATCCATCCATTATCTATACTGCTTCTTTCTCAGGGTCATGAAGGTGCTTGAACCAATCCCAGCTGACTGTGGGTGGAGGGAAAGAACACACCATTGAGGGCTCACTAATCCATCGCCAATCTAACACACTCATGCCAACAGGCAATTTGGAGTCGACTCAGCCTCACATACATGCATGTTTTTGGGCTGCGAGAGGAAACGGGAGATCCTGGAGGAAACACACGCAAACACAGGGAAAACAAGAAAATTCTGCATATGACACTGAAAGACCCCCGGCTGGATTCAAATCCACAGCAGCGCTACGCCCTGTGCCACCACTTTTTACCCTTCTGTGCTTTCGCACAGCTGAGAAAGAAAAAGAAAAGCACGAAAGATCTTTCTTAAAATAGTAAAATTTATAATATACTGATGAAATAAAAAATATTGCGTCAAACAACAATGAAGGGCGCAAGCCTATTGCAATGGCCATGAATGACATTAGTATACTACTCAAAAGAAGTTAAGGGTCAAAAATACTTGTGCATATAAATAAAAGCTAACAAGCTAAAATGGTGAAGACTTCTGATTAAATAATTCTGTGATGGCTTAAGAACAGAAAACACAAAACCAAAAAACTTTGATTACACACTAGTTTACTCTTTCGATGAAAAAAGTCATGTACCCCCCAAAATGATGTTCACACAACAGAAGCTTCTGTAACTGCTGTAACCACTGTTAGCATTCAAACTTTAATATATGCCTATAATGCACGTCACATTGTCTTGAGTGACGCTGGGTTTCACATAGATGGCTGAAAAATGATTAAATGGCCTTATTTTAATATTTATTTATTATAACTGAGTTGCCGATTTGCGTAATTTCACACATCTCCGAAGAAACCACCGTGAATAATGAATCTGTTTTCCGCATACACCGGTTTTACTGCGTGAAAAAGACGATGCGCCAGGTTTCGAACTTAGTTATGAAGTGAAAACTGCATTTTGAAGCCATTTTTGCTAGTAAAACCGGCTAATTCAATCAACTGTTAATGTGTTTGAAAAAACCCAGGCTGCCTACATTGCATCGAAAAACAATTCCCGCGCATTTAGCCATGCATAGTACAGGTATCGGCTAGTTTCAATTATTATGGTTCTGATTAATTTTCTCATGGTCTTGCCTTTTTTTTATGTAAGCACTTGTTTTCCAACTTGATTGGGGCCAGCGTGTCTTTTTTTATGTACAAAGCTTCACTTTGATTGGACTTGCGGTATATTTTAACTAATTCCCTACGGCAAGCCGCTGCCAACAGCGCGGCAAATTCTACCATTCCCTACAGTAAGCCGGTGCCAGCGGCGTGGATGACCATTAGCACTCCAATGAAAACACAAACTCAGTTGACAATCACGGTGATGGGCCACCAGTACTTCAATACTTTATATTGTGTAATTAGCGGGAAAAATATTCTGTCCAATCGCGACAATTTTTAAAACAAATTTGAAAGTATAATGTAGGGAATGAGTTCATAATATTTTTATATTTAAATTCAATTAAAATTTTTTTTTTTATATATACTCAGCAACAAAAGTTTCTGTGACACAATTTATGTGTATGTTATAAATGACACGCAAAGATCTCAATGCAATCAATATGTTTATTTAACAGGAGAAACACTGACTTTTCAGTGCCAACGTCACTCAAAACGAAAAATTTTTTTCATGCGTCATGAAGCACTTGTCTGACGTCTAACCAATTGTGACCTTCACACTTCAATACCGGGTGTGACTTCCTCGTGCCATGATGCAAGCAACGCATCTCCGGCGCATGGACCGAATCAGATGTGCCAGAAATAGCTGTGGGATGTCATTCCAAATCTGACGCAGACGTTGTCGCAATTCCTGGAGTGTAGCTGGCGGGTTATCCAACCGCCGCAAACGTCGATCCATCTCGTCCCAAAGATGCTCGATTGGGGACATGTCTGGGGATCTGGCTGGTCATGGCAGGACATTGACATGTTGTTGCATCAGATACTGCTGTACAATCCTTGCAACGTGTGGTCTGGCGTTATCATGTTGCAGCGTTATTCCGGGACCATGTTGCATCAAAAACGGTACCACCAATGGCCGTAGCACTTCATCGCGATATCTTTGACCTGTCAGATTTCCATCAATAACAAGCAAATCTGTTCTGTTTCTAGCCGTGATCCCTCCCCAAATCATGACACTACCACCTCCAAAACGATCAAATTCCTGAACACAGTTGTTGGCATAACGTTCTCCACGTCGACGATATACACGTAAACGACCATCACATCGGTTAAGCATGAATCTTGATTCATCAGTAAAGAGTACAAGATCCCACTGACGTTGGATCCACCGTCGATGTTGTTGTGCCCACTGTAGACGCAGTCGTCGGTGTTGTACTGTGAGTATTGGACGTCTTGCTGGCCGACGTGGGACAATGTCAAAATGACGGAGACGGCGACGGATTGTCTGCGCAGACAGTCGCCTCAAACCAGGTATCGTTCTTGCAGTTATGGTTGCAGGTTGGAATCGATTTCGGAGATGGGTTGTTCGAATCCAGTTGTCCTGTCTGGGAGTGGTTACTCGTGGACGGCCGCTGCGAGGACGGTCTCTGACATGTCTTGTCTGCTGATGACGCTGCCATAAGTTCCAAATGGTGTTTCGGTGGACATTCAGGCGATGAGTAACTTCCCTCTGCGAGGTTCCGGATTCAATCATCCCAATGGCCCTCCATTGATCATTTTCAGACAGTCTTGGCATTTAGAGGGTAGAGTTCCTGATCCGAAATGGCTGTGTTTTCGATAAGTGATGCTTCCGTCGTTCATCAGGCACAATGTGAACATTCCAAAAATTCTCCTCTTTTATTGCCATCCACAAGCATGATTTACGCACATTTTCACGTGCAAAGTCATTTTCTCGCATTTTCATGATTTCCATTTCAATGTTGTGTTTACGTGTACTGTTTCAGTCTGATATCACCATGTATGACTATTTCATAATTGCGTTATGAAAAATAATTAACAATATTGGTGTCACAGAAACTTTTGTTGCTGAGTATATTTAAAAAATTCATAATGGCAGAAAATCTATCACCTTTTTTGAACCAAATTGCTTTTCTGTTCATCTTGAGGAGCCAGATCTGCCAGATTTGATTTGGTGTCTCTATGATAAAGTGTTGAAAAGTTATTGTTTCTTGTGGCGATAGCACTGCCTTCTGGAATTTTTTGCATAAATTCTTGTGAAGGTGGGGGCTGGGGTCCTCTCTGTGCCTGACAAAAAGCAAAAACATTAGCAATATTTTTGAAAGACGTGGCTTTTTATCATGTAAACAGCAGAAGGCTGAATAATAATAATAATAAATACCAATGAAAGCAGACTGAATTTTTGTCTCACTCATCCGTCAAATCTAAAAAGCTTTGCGAACGCAGTAACAAGAAATTTCCCTATGCCTTTATCATACTTTTGAAAAGAATGCGGTCAGTCATTTTGGTGGCCTGACTGGGAGAAAATAATTGGGTATTATGGAAAACGTTTTGATAACAGTTGTATATCTCAATGTGAATAACTGAATGCCTAATACAGGCCATGATGGCAGACATTTAATCTCACAGCAAAATGGATTGCCTCAACTTTGCCTCCGCAGTTGCACAAACTAAGCTGACAGTATTACATGCAGTATATGTATCCAAATATAAACCAATCAGCCACATGATTAAAACCACCTGCCTTCAATAGTGAAGGTCCCCCTTTTGCAGCCAAAACAGCTCCATCAAACTGAAGCCACTTGAATTCCCCACAGTGAGTTTTCACTTGAAACGTAGGGTTTCCCCACAGAACATTTCCCAAAGTATCGCACATCCTCCTCCAGCTTATCTTATTCCCACAGTGCATCCTGATGCCATCTCTTTTCAGGTAAATGGTCCACATGTACCCAGCCAAAGCTCATGATGTAAAAGACAATGGGACTCTCTGAACCAGGTGATCATTTTCAACTGCACCAGTGTCTGGTTTCGAAGCACTGGTGCCAATTCGGAGAGCTTTTGGAGGTGGTCCAAGGTTAAATTTGGGCACTCTGACTGGTCTGCAAGCTAAAACGTCCAATACCCAGTAGAGTATGATGCACTGTGCCTTGTGACACATTCCTTAATGTAAATATCATTCAAATTCTCAGCCACAGGGCCACAGTCGTCCTTCAATCAGTTTGGACCAGACAGGGTAGTCTTCATTCCACTTGTGCATCAATGAATCTTGGCCACCCAAAACCCTTTGCAATTTTCACGTTGTTTCTCACATAACCATTACCTACTAAGCCGCTTGAACACCAATCACTTCCACAATTACCAACAATGGGTAGTAAAATAACCTAGAGTTAGAAGCAGACAAACGGTTGCCTAATTAACATGTTAAGAACACTGGCACGGGGTGCCCAGGTGGCTCGTCGGTCTATGTGAGTGCACCGCAAAGGCTGTCCTTCCCGCAGCGACCTGGGTTTGATTCCAGCTCAGGTCATTTGCTGCATGTCTTCCCCCATTCTTCTCCCCAACTTTTTTGTCTCTCTACACTGAGCAACTGTCAAATAAAGGAAAAATTACCCCACTTAATTATCTAAAAGAAACACTGGCATAATGTCTTTTGGAATGCTGGAGCAAAGAATCTGCAAAGTGAAAGGCTAAAAAAGAAATGGATAGCAGAGACATCTTATTTCAATCATGCATATTGACTCAATCACTACTTTTTTTAAAAGCCAACTTGCAAGCAAATAGCATGGCAAGGATAAGGCTATATCAAACATTGATAGCAAATGCGGTAGTGTTCACCCACCAGCCAATACTAGTTAAGCTGTCCCACCTCGACTTGAACCAAGAGAACCACAGCCAGGTACCTATTCTCCTGCCCCATCATCCTCTCCACTTGAGCTGCCAACATCGTCTCAGAGGCTCAGGCCTACAGTGAAGCATATGGTGAGACCCAGTGGCAGGTATGATACCAGTTTAGCAGCTTCATAATTTACATATTGCTATATAGCTACCTATTTCAACTATACTTTAACCTAATTATTTAATCCATCCAGGCAAGGCTCCAGAATGGGTTGTATTTTTGTGAAATGAAATGCATTAATTTATCAATTCAATACAGACAGGCTAAATAACAACATATGAAATAATTCATTTACTAACCACTCTCATCGCACTAGGACAGCACAAGATATTCTTTGACTTTAAAAATAATTCTCTGTCAAAATCAGCAGGGGAAGCCACATGGAAAGAGCTTTTTGCTTCTCTACGCCACGTGTGATAATACAGTTCTAGATTGCGCCCGCGCGTTGGGGGGTGGGGCTTTCCAGATTTTCTGCCCAGGAGCCTCTAAATTTTTTAAGGATCAGCGTGTAAGATTTAGAGCCATCTGGTGGTAAGATTATAGGTTTGCTTCCAACTGACCATTCTTTTTTTCAGAAAACCTATGGTGGCTGCAAAACTTGCAAAAAAAGGTGAAAGGTGCTCTTTTGTGACAGAGCTTTATTAATTTGCTTTTTCCCGTTCTGGGCTACTGTAGAAAAAATGGAGGAGCAACATAGCAGCATCCATGGAGGTGGACCCGCTCCCATGTAGGTTTAAAGGACTTATTCTAAGCAAAATGAAACTCAGAGATTATTGTTTTCACGCGATTATACACTACTTAAAAGTAGTTATGAATGTTAGATTCCATTTCAGCTAAAATATCAATCTAAATTCTACACACTGCTCCTTTAATCCTTGCCGTGCTGCTAAGGAGCACCCCAGAAGTCTTGCCACTTCAGAGATGCTCTAACCCACTCATCACGGCACAACAATTTGGCTCATGTCAAAGTCATTCAGTTCCCATGTCTCCCACATCCAACAATATGAATATGTGAACTGACTGTTCACTTACCATCTATGGTATGTCTGCAGACTTTAGGAAACCAGTTGTGTGCTCATCCAACCTGTATTTAGGTCAGGTGCAGGACAAAAAATATATCAATGAAAATGAAAAATGATGAATGTCCGCACACTAGATTGTCACGCCCAATACTTTATTGACTGGAAGAACAGGCAACGTTTCAAGCCAACAGGGTCTTCATCAGGCAAATGACTACATCTCCCGTAGACAGGTATATATAGAGGCAGTAGGCCAGTGAGAGCATTCTGACATGACTGTCAGCCAATTAAGGCTAAGGCACAAATACAATCAATAATACACTGTCAAGATTTATCACAGAGAAAGTGACACAATGTAAATAGACATAACATAGCAGACAACAAGAGATTTTTGTATTAAAACATAAATGACATACGCATGTGGAAGTACCTGACAGGATGGCAAAGGACAGTCACAGAAAGGGTTTTAAGTCAAATTCCTCATTCAAACCTTTAGGGGACATGGTATTAAGAAAGTAAATCCAGTAAGTTTTAAGTTTTTCACTGGAGGAGCCTCTCTTCGAGATCACCCCGAGATCACTCCGAGATCACGCCAACACCAGTTCCACTTTTATGCATCAGATAGCAGCACTGATGGTCTAAATATGTCACTATGGGCATTAGGTTGCAAAATTTATGTGGGGTCAGTGGTTTTGACAGCCCCCAAAATCGTGTGACAAATTTGCCACAGGGATCATTTAAGGGTAAATGCACTGACATTATGACCTAATTGTTTATGAGCAGCCACAGGATCGGATTCATCTCCAGTTCTAATGTTACTTCTATGTTCGCTAATCGTGTCTTATTCAACTACGTACTTTGAATAGTAACCATGTTGACTGATACAGTTGCGAGGCTAACAAAATAAACTGCATGTATGGACAATAGGCTATACTCCTTGCAACATACTAAAGGCAGTCTAAAAGCCTAAAAGGAAAGGACGGGATATCAGGACAGGTGAAGAATGGAGTAGGTGGCTTAGTGCTAGCAGGTACCATCACATGCACAATATGAGTATACTTATGAAGCAAAGAAGAAATAAAATGGGGTGTATATACATGTACAGTCAAAGCTGTAAAGTACTATTGGAGCTGGTCAGTGAAAAACATGCCAGCCAAACGTATGGCAGGAGTGGAAAAAAAGAAACGTATGCACACAGAGTCCACTTTGCTAATAGGTAAATAGGTAAATATATGAATATACAACTTTTATTTATATTTAGTTATTTTTTATGAACATTTTTAATGAATGATAATCAATTAATTAATGAAAGTAAATATATGTATAATGAATAAAGTAAATAAATATTGAGATTAAAACTCTGGGCTACATACAAATTACATTTTCAGCACAATTACCCCCCCCACCCCTCTAGACATCCCTTAGGCCTGCCCCAGAGCTGAAGAAAATGCACTACAAAGACACAAGTGCTGAATTTCCTGACAAAAAACCCCCCTAAACAGAATAATAATTTATTAAATAGTGGTCACGCTTGTAGCCTGATGTGTGTCACCAGTCCATTGCTTATCATTTCATTTTATCTAGTGGCGTATAATGTACACATGTACAGCATTTGACTGCGCAATTTCCCTGCCGATTCCTTACACAAGATGGCGGACGCATCTCACGTTTTCCCGTTGGTTCAGTCAATGATGTTGTCCACTCTTGTGTTTTCTTTAGCTCTGTGGGAGCATCCTAGTATCCTGGAGTCAGAAAATAAAGATCCAGCAATGTGCTACTTTCTGTAATGAACTCAGCCTACTGATTTCACTACAGTGGACAACCCTCTGGCCAAAGAATTGAGCAAATTAGCAAATTCAGGTGATTGAAACCAAAGACTGGTGAGTACTTTTACTTTCTGAGCCGGGAGTTTACACCTCTGTTTTCCAGTTAAGGAGAATGCTTCGGTGCTCTTGCCACCAAAGTTGCTGAGCGGTAGAGTATATTATTAAGCACTGGGAACTGTATAATAAGCATATAATTACATGGCCTGTATCTTCCATCAAATTTCTAAATACAGAATGAAACCAAGCCTCAACCACAGAGTAATTAATTCTAGGGAGAAATGCTAATTTCTCTTACCACTGGAAATTGCAGTAAAAGCCACCAGGATGTGGATGTGAGCATATCTGTGACCATTAGTCTGCTGTGAGCAATCAGCGTGCTGACTTAAACTTTGGAAGGAACATCACTGTGGGTCAACACAGATCACTGGCCAGTAAAAATAAAATCAGCCATTTATCAAAAAGCAGGATTGCAAAACCAGGCCCTTTATCAAGGAGCAAGTGTTAATCAAAGCAAAACCAGCCCCTTTATCCAAGAATGGGTTAGTCTGACTAAACCGGCTGCTTTGTCACAGAAAATGGGTTACTGTCTCCAAAACCAGCACCTTTAAAACAGAGCTGTGTTGCCAAAACCATCATTAATCAGAAAGCAGAGGTTAGTCTAGTTAAACCAGCTAAATGTCTTGTATGTATACATGTGAAACTGCTCATTCTGCTGTCTTCACCACAACTCCCTGGAAGAAGAGATCTTGTATCTCAATGGGACCTTCCTGGCAAAATAAAGGATAAATAAATAAAAACTAAACCATGGAAACTTACTTTTTTCCAAAATGAGCCAGTGTGGGTGCAGGCCATCATTCTAACCAAGCAGTTTCACACATGATTCTGCTATTCAAAGGTGTATGGCAAAAACTTGAAGGGTTGATTCATAGAATCAGGTGTGTGACTAGTTGGTTAGGATGAAAGCCTGTACACTTCCTGCTCATTCTGGAAAAGAGTGAGCATCCCTGAACTACACCATCCTTTAATAGAGATTAGGGGTTAGTCCCTCTAAATCAGTGCATCTCAGAACACTCATGGAGCACCACTTGTCCTACTTGTTTTAAATCTTTCCCTACTCCAGCATAGATCATAAGTGGATCATTTGAATCACCTATCGGCTTTCGGGGGTTGATAACAAGCTGATCATTTGAATCACACGTGCTGGAGCAGGGAGAGATCAAAAACAAGCAGGACAAGTGGTGCCTCGGGGGATGTTTTGTGAGGTGCTGTCTTAAAAAAACAGGCTTCATCAGAGAGCATAGGTTAGGCTCGCTTAAAGCAGCCCCTCTGCAGAGCAGTGATTAGTCAAACTAATACCAGCCCATTTTTTTTCAGAGAGCAGAGCTTGGTGCTACCAAATCTAACCCCTAAATCAGACTGTTGGAGTTAGTTTAACTGAAAACAACTTTTATCAGAAAACAGGAGTTAGTCTTAAAAAAAACAACTTTTTTTCCCCTTTATCTGAAAGCTGGAGTCAGTCTCAGTGTAACTAGCCACTTAATCAGAGAAAAGGAGTCAGTCTCAGCAAAATCAGCAGCTTTATCTGAGAAAATGGGTTTTAATTACCAAAAGTTTCCTCCTTGTTACAGAGTAGGGGTTAGTCTTACTAAAATCAACCCCATTATCAGAGAGCTTAGGGGCGTCTAACTCAAACCATTCACTCAATCATAGAGAAGGGTTTAGTCTATGCTATACAAGCACCTTGATCAGAGAGCATGATTTGGTCTGGCCAAAACCAGACCACTTATTTTTGAGCGGGGGCTAATCTCACCAAAACTGTCCCTTTTATCGCAAAAGCACAGGGCAAGTCTAACCAGTACCTTTAACACAGACCAGGATTTTTGTCATCAAAACGTGCCCCTTTACCAAGGATAAAGAGCAAGTATACTTCATCTTATTCTGGGTTTTATGATCATATTAATCAGCAAATACTATAGTGAGTATCAGCAGGAACCAGAAAGCAAGCCTCAGCAGAAGTAGTTTTTCTCTTGGTGCATTCTCGTGTAATAATTTTTACTGGCTTGTATTTTTTTAATATAAAAAATATCCAAAGGCCACTGCTATATTTCAGAGTGTGTGATGCTGATGGCTTTCTACTGCTTCTAGACGCAGTAACCTCATCTTGAACGATTTTAATGCCCCAAGAATGTAATTGTACCAATATATGATTCTGTTGGGCTGTTGGACTTTCCTCTAATATATGAGCTTCTAAGCCTCCACTCATAGTTATCCAAAACAACAAAATAAATGGGCGTAATTCTAACAGTCTTTGGTAGGTTTTATATACTGTGGGTTCCAGTGAAACTTTATGTAATATCACACTGTAATGATTTGGAAAGGCAAGTCTCATGATTTCAATTCACCTGCATGCTAACTGTGCAGCCATAAATACTTATATATATACACATATATACACACTGTTATGGCCCCAATTTGTTATTACATTTACAACGCAACAGCAACAGCAAGGGATGACAAACACAGTTTTAACAACTAAAACACATTTAATTTTTAACAAAGACAAAGACTAATAACAACCTACAACTAAAGACCAAGATTGACTACATAAAAAAAAACAGAAATAATTACAGTCCCTTTTTGGTGGGGTGGCTTGGTGATGTCCTGGATGAAGAAAATGCGCAAACACAGGCAAAGAAATCCACAAAAGAAACGTCACAGGTCTTGAACAGAATGGCAGGTCTGGTCATCTTCTTGCAATTTCTCCTCCTACTTTACTGTCTCAATTCTTTTCCTTATATACTCTTTTGCAGACCCCACCCACATTTAGACCTCTTTTTTTTTAATTTTCTGAGACTTGCCCCAGACATGTCTGGAAACATGTCCAAACATGACTCCAGTCTGAGCTTAACAAAAAAAAGGTAAATACTGCCATCTAGTGGCTTATATTCACATTACACCTCCATTCCAAAAGGGAAAAATTTTGACTCATAAAGGCAAAATTTTTCTTTTCAATACAAAATGGTAAAGTGAACACTTGTCTATATATCCATATCATACAATATTCAAATAAACACATGATATATATATACATATTCAAACACGGGATAAGCAATCAGCAATTACATTGTCTGTACCCTTCACATGCTTAATTTCCAAGTCAAACTCCTGTAAAATCAAACTCCAATTCAACAATCTCCGATTCTTGTTTTTCATCTTACTCAAAAACATTAACGGATTGTGGTCAGTGTACACAATCATTGGCTTTTCCCCTGTACAAACATAAACCTCAAAGTGTTGTAAAGAAAGGACGAGAGCCAACAGTTCCTTCTCTATTGTGGAATAGTTCCTTTGGTGGCGATTGAACTTCCTGGAGAAGTATGCCACGGGATGCTCAATGTCATCAGAGTCACTTCTCTGTAGGAGCACAGATCCACAAGCTTGGTCGCTAGCATCGACCGCGATGGAGAACGGTTTGTTGAAGTCAGGAGATTTGAGCACGGGGAAGTGACACAGCAGAGACTTCAGGCGATCGAAGGCTCTCTGGCATGCATCATCCCAGGTGAACTTTACGCCTTTCTTCAGTTGGTTAGTTAGACTGAGAGCAATCTCAGCAAAGTTCTTGCAGAACTTGCGGTAGTACCCGATCATTCCAAGGAAGCGGCGCAAAGCTTTTTTGTTGTCAGGAACTGGAAAGTCCATGATGGCTTGGACTTTAGCATTTATGGGTGCCACCTTACCCTGGCCTATGACGTAGCCAAGATAGGTGACAGTAGCACAACCAAAGTCACTCTTGTTCAGGTTAACAGTCAGGTTAGCCTGGGTCAGGCGCTGGAACAACGTCTCTACATCTTTTAGATGTTCTTCCCAGGAGTCACTCCATGTGATCAGGTCATCGATGTATGCACCCGTGTGTGGCAATCCGGCGATTGTAGACTGTATCATCCTTTGGAATGTGGCTGGGGCATTTTTCATGCCAAAGGGTAGGACTTCATACTGGTACAATCCAGATGGTGTGGCAAAAGCAGAGATGCTCTTGGCCCTCTCAGTTAAAGGCACACACCAATAACCCTTCAATAAATCAATCTTGGTCAGAAACTTTGCTTGCCCTACTCTATTAATACAATCATCAATCCTAGGTATTGGAAACACATCAGTTCTAGTTACAGCATTGACTTTGCGATAATCTGTACAGAATCTAGTACTTCCATCAGGTTTTGGAAGTAGCACACAGGGTGAACTCCAATCGGAGTTGGAGGGTCTGATAATATCATGTTTTAACATGTACTCAACCTCTTTCTCAGCAATCTTTCTCTTTTCAGGATTCATCCGGTATGGATGCTGTTTTATTGGTTTGGCATCACCAACATCTACATCATGAGAGGCTATAGTAACTCTCTTTGGAACATCAGGAAACAAATCCTCATATTTCTTGATCAACCTTTCAAACTGATCTCTCTGTGAGGGTTCTAAGTGCTGGAGTTTTACATCAAGATTTTGCAACACTTCAGTGTTTGACAATTTACATGAAAGAACTTCAGCTTTAATTCTTGGTTCATCATCTTGAAACTCCCCCTCATCTTCACACGTTTGGACCATTGGAGAATCTGAAGTGACAGCTGCAACCCTAGCATTTCTGTCATGATAAGGCTTTAGCATGTTAATATGACACAATTGTTTTGGTTTTCTCCTATCTGGAGTCTTCACAATGTAATTGAGATCATTGAGTTTTGTCAGAATTTCATAAGGACCATGAAATCTAGCCTGCAATGGATTGGACTGCAAGGGAAACAACACAAGGACCTTGTCTCCTGGTTTAAACTCACGGCTTCTAGCCTTATGATCATACCAAGTTTTCATTTTTCCCTGACTTGATTTCAAGTTCTCTTTGGCAAGGTCACAAGCTGCACGCAATCTTTCCTTGAACTTGCTACCATAGTCTAACAGACTGATTTGCGGCTCTTCCTCTTGCCATTGTTCGCTCAATAATAGCAAAGGTCCTCTCACTTCATGACCAAACACTAGCTCAAATGGACTGAATCCAGTAGACTCCTGCACTGCTTCTCTAGCTGCAAACAACAGCAAATGAACCCCTTCATCCCAATCTTTCTCATGGTCATAACAATAAGTCCTCATCATTGTCTTGAGAGTGGAATGAAACCGCTCTAAGGCACCCTGACTTTCTGGATGATAGGCACTAGAAAGAATCTGTTTTGCACCTAGTTCATACACAACCTGCTGAAACAATCCTGAAGTGAAATTGCTACCTTGGTCTGACTGAATTTCCCTGGGAAGGCCAAACAACGTGAAGAACTTTATCAAAGCCTTCGAGATTGCAGTTGCCTTGATGTTACGTAGAGGTATGGCTTCGGGGAATCTGGTAGATGCACACATGATTGTCAACAAGTACTGATTTCCAGATCTAGTCTTGGGTAATGGACCAACGCAATCAACAATGACCCTAGAGAATGGCTCCCCAAATGCTGGGATAGGCTGCAATGGAGCTACAGGTGGGTCTAACTGGTGTTTTCCAACTACCTGACAAGTGTGACAGGTTTTGCAAAAGTTGGAAACGTCTTTCCGAAGCCCAGGCCAAAAGAAGTGTTTCATGATCTTATCAACAGTCTTGTTAACACCAAGATGACCTCCTAAAGGTAAACTATGAGCCATTGTTAAGATCTCATTCCTATAGACCTTCGGAACAACAATTTGCCTGACCACTGCCCAATCTGCATTGGCAGGGATATCAGGAGGGCGCCACTTCCGCATCAACACACCATCCTTGAGATAATACCCAACTGGAACTGCATCTATTTCTTTTTCAGGAAGGGCTCTCCTCTTTAGTACACCAATTTCAGGATCATTAGTTTGCTCCTCAATCAACCGCTTTCTGGACAGAGACAAGTCTCCAGACACATCAGAATCACCTGACCCATCCGGCTGGCTGAATAGAGAACTGATAAAAGTATCTGATAAGTCCTCAAACGGAGAAACCATAGTAGGCCAATCAGAGTCATGAGGCGAACCACCTGAGTCCTGACTATTCAATGTACTGGACGGCACCACAACATCATCTTCTTTAGCCTTCTTGGCCATAGCACGAGTCACTGCGCAAGAAGGATACAGAGATGGGTCCTCATCCCCATTTTCAGTGCTCGGCTGTGAAGTAAGATGTACAGGGGGAACTACTTTGCCCCCAGCCAGGTCATTGCCTAGCAACAGAGAAACACCCTTTATAGGTAGACTTGACATAAGTCCCACCTTTACCTGTCCTGTAACTAAATCTGACTTCAAGAATATAGAGCGCAGGGGTACAGATACAGTCCTCCCTTCAATACCTTGTACAAGTATGAAATCCCCTGAAGCGGTCTCATCACGTAACTCCAAGGAGTCCATCAACAAAAGTGACTGAGAAGCTCCGGTATCCCTTAGGATATATATGGGGACAGGAGTAGTACGCTCATTCAGAGCCACAAATCCCTCTGACACAAATGGAAGAAATTCCTCCCTCACAAAGTCAGCTGTATTAGGCTTTTTAGCCCCACAAGAAGCAGGCAATTTAGCAGATTGGTTATCTACTACAGGGGTTTCTAACCTTGTTTTCACAAAGGCATTCGGTTTGGTATCCTTTTCTTTTTCTTTCTTAGCTTTAAGGAACCAACAGTTAGTTGTAACATGACCAGATTTCTTGCAATAACTGCAAACTAGACCACTTTTGTCACTGTCAGCTTTCACACTTTGATCAGACCTGTTACTGGATTTTTGAGCACCATCACCAGATTTGTCTTTGTCTTTGGGTGAGGAATCTTGGGTATCACCATAACCCTTTTTCTGAAATTGGGACCATCTATTGTTACTGCTAGACTGAAATTTGGACTTATGTGTGAGAACATATTCATCTGCAAATTTGGCAGCTGATTGCAAATTCAGTGCTTGCTTCTCATTAAGGTAGGTCTTAACATCATCCTTAACACAGTTCTTGAATTCTTCAACTAACACCATATCTTTTAGTGAGTTGAAATCATCCTTGACCTCCATAGAAGTACACCAGCGCTCAAAGCAAACCTGCTTTTCATTCGCAAATTCAACATAAGTCTGATTTTCAGATTTCTTCAGACCTCTGAATTTCTGTCGGTAAGCCTCTGGAACCAACTCATAAGCTCTCAAAATAACCTTTTTGACAACCTCATAATCAGAGGAATCATCTGCAGACAAAGCCGAATAGGCTTGTTGAGCTTTACCCTTGAGGACAGTTTGCAACATCAGAGGCCAGTTTTCCTTTGGCCACTGGCAACTCTTTGCTACCTTTTCAAAACACTGGAAATAGTTGTCAACATCCTTTTCTGAAAATGGAGGCACCAGTTTTACCTCCTGGCTAGCCCGAAATTTATTTTCTGTTGCTATTTTTATTTTTAGTTGCTCCATTTGGAGTCGTTCTTCTCTATCGAATTTCTCGAATTCAAAATCTCTCTGTCTTGCAAATTTTTCTAACTCAAATTCTCTTTGTTTTTCTTCTCTTGCTAATTTTTCTAACTCAAACTGCCTTTGTTTTTCTTTTTCTTCCCTCTCAAATTCTCTTTGTTTCTCTTTTTCCTCCCTTTCTTTCTCTCTTTCCTCTCTTTGTTTCTGTTTTTCCTCCCTTTCTTTTTCTCTTTCCTCCCTTTCAATCTCTAGCATTTTTAATTTAAGTTCCATTTCTATATTTGGATTTTCCACTGGAAACTGTTCCAGATCTCCTGGTGCAAACACATTTTCATCAATGTAATATTCAACTATCTCTCTAGCCAGTCTTGCTTTTCGCATGGCTGGTTTTACCTCTGTCAGCTCCAACTGTCTGCAAATTTCTAGCAGTTCTGTCTTTTTAAAAGACTTCAAAACCCCTACGGTTGGTGATGCCAAGAAATCATCCATTGCTGTTGTCAATATATATCTAGGAAAATTCACAAAAACAATTTCACAATTTGGAATGTTAGATTTTCAATAAATTACTCACAAAATGGTCTCTCCCGGACGAGCCCCCAATTTGTTATGGCCCCAATTTGTTATTACATTTACAACGCAACAGCAACAGCAAGGGATGACAAACACAGTTTTAACAACTAAAACACATTTAATTTTTAACAAAGACAAAGACTAATAACAACCTACAACTAAAGACCAAGATTGACTACATAAAAAAAAACAGAAATAATTACAGTCCCTTTTTGGTGGGGTGGCTTGGTGATGTCCTGGATGAAGAAAATGCGCAAACACAGGCAAAGAAATCCACAAAAGAAACGTCACAGGTCTTGAACAGAATGGCAGGTCTGGTCATCTTCTTGCAATTTCTCCTCCTACTTTACTGTCTCAATTCTTTTCCTTATATACTCTTTTGCAGACCCCACCCACATTTAGACCTCTTTTTTTTAAATTTTCTGAGACTTGCCCCAGACATGTCTGGAAACATGTCCAAACATGACTCCAGTCTGAGCTTAACAAAAAAAAGGTAAATACTGCCATCTAGTGGCTTATATTCACATTACAACACACACACACACACACACACACGTCCCCGCCCACACACACACGCGCGCGCACACACACACACACACACACACACACACACAGTTGCAATCAAAATTATTCAGCCCCCGTTACAAATTAGGTTTACTGGCAAAATTTACAAACTTTCAATTGTTTTCAATGAACAAATCAAACAAGAACAATTTAAATGGCTCAACACAACATATACTACAAGTGGCTTTTCCAAATTCAACACAAAATGCCACTTTCAATGACTACTGCAGGATCAAAATTATTCAACCTCTTCATGACAAGCATCTTTAATACTTAGCAGAGAACCCTTTTGCCGCTACAACCTGCTAGAAATGTGATGTATAGGCAGATGTCAGCTTTTGGCTGCTTTCCCAAGGAATCTCAGCCCAGTCCTCATGGATAATGGCCTCCAGTTCACTAAAATTTTAGGGTTTACATCATGTAACTGTGTTCTTCAAATCCTACCAGAGATTTTTTATGGGGTTCAAGTGAGGCGACTGTGATGGGCATTCTAGAATCTTCCTTCTTCTGAAACCAAGCCTTGGTGGATGTTGAGTTATGCTTAGGATCATTGTCCTTCTGGAAAGTCCAATGACACCCAAGCATCAGCTTCCATACAGACAGCATGACATTTTCTCCTTGGATATCCTGGTACTTGACTGAATCCATCTCGCCCTCCATACTTTGCAAATTTACAGTGCCAGACGAAGCAAGGTAGCTGCAGTGCATCAAAAAGTCCCCACAATTCTTCATAGTAGGCAGGGTGTACTTTTCAGCATATGCTTCTTATTCCTCCGGCAGACATACCACTGATTCCTAAGCTCAAAATATTCCAGTTTTGTTTCATCACTCCACAGAACAATATCCCCAAATCTCTATGGCTTATTTAAATGGCTTTGAGCATATTAGAGCTTGTGCTTTTGGATCAGTGAATGAATGAATGAATGATTTTTTTTTAAATTTAGGTGTCATAGTAATAATATACATTGGACACCATACTTGGTGTTATTCAAATTTCACGGTCAGGTAATGAACGGTATATAGATATATATACAGTAAACATACGATGGAATTTGATGTAGATACAATATGCATAATACAATGTAAAAGAAAACTGAACAGAACGAAAGAGGTCAGACAATCAAGGAGATTTGCTTAGGATAAACAGAAGTTTATCAATTAAAAAAGCATCATGTATTCTCCTCCAAGCTCTTGACATATGTATGTCTTGGAGACCTTCAACGTTAAGTGTGCGCCCTACTGTGCAAAATGAAACCTCAGTGCCTCCTCCTCCACTGTAGCCACTCTTCCTGTAACTCTGAACTTGTGAACTATGCTTCCAACTGGATCTCAACGAAAATTCAGAGCCTGTGCAACCTATTTACATCCTTTTTCCTTGTTTGTGCTTGGCAATGATCCCCTCTCTTAGCTTTTTGACAATTCTTTTGACAGCCATGTTTCTAAAGTGCAATTACAAGTATTTGATGTGTTCTATCTCAAGCCAACCTGATGCAACTAATTAAGCTCTTGATTAGCTGCATTAGGTGTGCTTGAGACAACATCTGATTTGCAAATTTGCTCTTCTTATGAGGGATTCTATTCGGGTGATTGAATAATTTTGAGACTGCAGCAGTCATTAAAAATGGCATTTTGTGATATGTTTGATGAAACACTTGCAATATTAGTCGTGTTGAGCTATTGTTGTTTAATCTGTTCGTCGCAAACAGCTGAAAGTTTGTAAATTTTGCAATTTAATCCAATTTGCAATGGGCATTGAATAATTTTGATTGCAACTGTATATATGTATCAGTGGCAGCTGGTGAAATGTCGATAGGGGAGGTTCAAAACAATTCCTTAAAATGAATGATTGGTCATGACCTGTTTTCAATCATTCATCCAAAAACTCTCAACATTATCAGTTGTGGCCAGTTTTCATTAATAACGCATACCTGTCAACTCTAAAGCATTTGGTGTGAGTTTAAGATGCATATTTACATTCTTCAGTAGCCAGCAATTATTCAGTCAACACGTATGTCAGAGATTCTCGAGTGGAATTGAAGTCCGTGTGCACTGGAGGGGTTGGAAGCAATAGAATGGCATAAAGATGTTTGAAATGATCTTATTATATTGAAACAATCATGAAACACATTGCTTCCAGTTATTGAATTAAGAAAAGCGTGAGAAGTCCTGAGTCATAATCGATATGTATTGTGAATGAAAACTAGCCATGTCTGATAATGTTGAGAGTTATTGGAGTTTCTGTAATTTTAATTTAAATGGGTGATTGAAAACAGGTTGTGACAGTTCACATTCCTTGTAAATATTGAATATAGACTTTCTAGCTACGTAGTTTACTTGATGCCTCTTACCATTTGTAAATGAGGTGTACACCATGATTCCACCATGATTCCTAGGAGGTTATCTCGGAGGACCTTGGTAGCCAACATGTTGCGCCACTTCCTCTGCATAAGCCAGGCTTCAGGACTACCAAAGACCAACTGACAATGGCCATTCCGAATTTCCTTCAATTTAAGTACACCTAGTTGCATGGCTGTGAGTCCAAATTTGGTCGCCTCTGTGGCCTGGTCCTCCATAAGGGCGATCAACGGCGAGACTACAACCTCCAGTGGGTTTACCAGTAAAATGCAAAAAGGAGGCTATATTTCTGAAGGGGGAAACCCCCCAACAGAGCTGGCGACAGTACAAAGTCCAAGTCCAAGGGGCGAAATCCAGAATCATAAACAGCGCACCAATCAGAAAAATCGTTGTCAGAAAAAATGGGTCAATAAACAAGAATGCGGCAAAGTACAGGGATCAGGCAAAGCTCGAAGTCTAAGACGGTCCAGTCCGAAAGATAAATCACAATGATACAAAGCGAGAGAAGCGTGGCACAGGTAAGCAATGGAAGAACGATCTGACAACGGAAGTGCAACAAACAGACATCTAATATACATTTCCGGGAAACCACATGACTAGGGAACACAGGTGCAATCAATGGAAACAATAATCATGGAGAGACATTAGGAAAAAACTAATTACATGAATTTGGCCGTAGCCAAAACGCAGACAGGGGCACAAGACAAACCTATGGACAAACTAACAGCTACAGTCACGGAGTACTAAAAGTGCATAGTTTAGAGAAAGGAAAGCACAAAGCAGTTTGTGGAGGACCCACAGAAAGTGCAGCGGAGATAATTAGGGAAAGGCAAGAGGCAGAGACTAGAATAGGGTGACTGCTGAGAGATCGTTAGTCAATTAGTAAGTGCAGCTATACAATCCCGAGTGCTTTTTAGTAAGTTAGTCAAAATATACAAGGTTAGTGTTGGTCAGTAATTATCAAAATAACAAACTGTTAGTATGTGTTAGTAAGATAGCAAAAGTAAGAGGAAGGAAGAACACAAGATAATGAAAGAAGATTGAAACCCAGAAACCTATAAATCACCCGAATGAGTGGCACGCAAGACAAGGGACCGTGAGCAAATACAACACTCAAGACAAGACGGGGGAGAAGAAGTGCAATGCATGGAAATGAAAACATGGCATGGAAACTATGAAAAATAATAAAACATGAAATCTAAGTTACTAAAACAATACATAATCTAGGAATGGTCAGACGTAAGCAGAGGTCACCAAACACATGGGTCAGACAAAACATGGCACAAGGCCAGGCACAGAACTTAAACATGAACATGGGCATGAAACATGGAACATGGCATGGCAAAGACCGAATCACAACAATATTGGCTCATTTGATCTGAAAGTCACTGCATTTTGATTTTATTCACAATTTACACTTCGTCCCAACTATTTCTGAATTGGGTTTGCATGCGCAGTGATTATTATACTCAAATGAGAAACCAAGCACAATTCAAGTATTGCATATAGATGAAAATAAGTAAAGAGATAACAAAATATAGTAAAAACAAAAATAAGGCAATCAGAGATAGCAGACCTGGCCCCAGCCACGGGCTGACAGAAACACACACACACAGACATGATCATTGCTTACCTGGCCCCCTAGGGGAGGGGCCAGGTAATTATGCCTTTTTGAGAGGAAAAAGTCAATATCTAGTGTGGCCACCCTTTGCTTTGACTACAGCATTAATTCGTCAGTTGCTAAACCATTCTCTATGGTGTTAGTTTAAAGCTGGTGTAAGTGATTTTTTTTTTCTTAAACAAGTGTTAAAAAGCTCCTCATTCTGAAAGAAATAATTGATTTAGAGTATCTGGTCCATAACACAGTCTCTGTTCTCTGCAGTAAAGTAGTGAATAAAATTCTGGAGTCACCCACTGCCTCTATCCAATTAGCTGAGAGAACACCATAAAGAGGCGGTTCTCTCTGCTTGTCAACACGTGCTGTTTCACCAAAAACTGTGGCCCATCGGATCTTGTGACATCAGGGGGCGATGGTCTACAGTATCTGTCTGTGCGCGATGGACAGCAGTCGAGAAGAAGAGCACTTTAAAAAGAGTGAATGTGACGACTGGACAGTGAGTGAGGGGGGCGTGTTTGTGACAGTCAAAGATGTGTGTGGCAAGGCAAGATAGGAATTCTCCTCCCAAGGCAATAATAGCAGATCGATACTTTATTATAGAGTAAGCCGATCGCTACAATTCTATTTAGTGGAACAAATGAAGCTTCCAATCCCAGCGCTACGAAAGACGGCGTGCATGACAACCATTAGAGGAACAGATAGCAAAGGAAGCAAAAATGGGAGATGGCCAAGAGCGTATTGGTGTCGCTTTTCGAAGGTTGCGAAAACAAGGAATCTAGGGGTCAAAAAAAATAAATGTCTTGGGTAGTCCTGTTGGTGATTTTTAATCCTGGTAATGTTAGTTTGTATATGTACTGTCTTCATTAGCTGACGAAGGGAGGCTGTTGTATAAAAAAAAAAATAAAGCGTGCTTGAAAAGGGCTAGCAGAAAACTGTTTTTATTTAGACATTTGTGATTTTTTTCTGTCAGAACGATCTCTTCACCATATTCATACCAAAGTTTCTATATGGATGTAATGTGTCGTTGGTCTGTGTTTTCAGTATGGCTGTCACACAACAATCACTGAGAGTGTTGGTAACCCATGCATGTTTGTGAGTGGCTTCAGGGTGGGCAGGGCCGCATTAAAGAACCATTGGCCCTAGGGCAACCACTTTTTCAAGGCCCCCCCATCATCGCTGCAGCAAATACCATCACAGTTACACTACTGACCTGACTCATCTGTGCAACATCAGCCCTGCTTACTTTCTATGCAATAATGCATCAACAATCACTTGTAACTGCAGCTTCAATTTATGACTAATTATAGCACAAAATACTTTTATCATAGAGAGGCTAACATATATTCAAGACAATTATACAGAAATTGTGTCACCAAAAAGGATAAAGACCAGCTATCAGTAGGACAATATACATCTGTAAGGTTTTACGAAATGAGCCAAGAGCGAGAACCAGATAAATGCAAAATGGAGGCTTTATTTCTGAAGGGGGAAACCCCCCAGCAGAGCTGGCAACAGTACAATGTCCACAATCCACAAGCAGAATCCAAAGGGCAAAATCCAAAACTGTAACCAGGGCACCAATAACAAAACTCAAGGTCAGGCAAAAATGGTTCGGTACACAGGCGTGGGTTTGGTGGAGAGGCAAACTCATTACCCGTAAACAGTCCGAATCCAAATACCAGGGCAGCAAAAGACAATAGACGTGGTCGGGCAAAAATAGGTCAAAACTCACAAAGGCAATCAGATCCAAAAGGGCAAACCAAAAACAAGTGTCGGGCAATCCAGTCAGAAAGAAAATATCACAATGAGCAAGGCGAGGAACGTAGCACAAGACAAAGGATTAAAGACGATCTGACAAGGAACTAAAAGTGCAGACACCTTATATACACATCCGGGTTAAGCACATGACTAGGGTAAACAGGTGTAATCAATGACATGGGAGTGACACATGAGGAAAACTAATTACATGAATTAGGCGATCTGCCAAAACGCAGACAGGGTAACAAGACCTCCCTATAAACAAATAACAGCTCCGATTAAGGAGTACTAAAAGTGCATAGTCTAAAGAAAGGGAAAGCAAGAGATACAAGAGGAAACCGCAGTGGAGATAATTAGTGATAGACAAGGAGGCGGAGTTTACAGATTGGGGCGAATGCTGAGAGATCGTTAGTCTATTAGTATGTGCAGCTATACAATCCCGAGTGCAAGTTAGTCAGTTAGTATAAATGTACAATGTTAAACGGTGTTAGTAATTATCGAAAACAATAAACTGTTAGTAGGGTTAGTAGATAGCATAAAGAGAGAGGAAGGAAGAAAATGAGATATGAAGAAAGATTGAAATCCCAGAAACCAGGAAATCACCCAAATGAGTGGCACGTCAGACAAGGGACCGTGGGCAAAGACCTACACAAGACAAGACAGGGTAAACGAAGTGCAGGACTAGAAATTAAAACAAGACTATGAAAGCATGGCAAGGCTATGAAAACATGGCAAGGCTGTGAAACATGGCAAGACTATAAAACATGGCAAAGATATAAATAATAACAAAACATGAAAAATAATAAAACATGAAATCAAACAACAAAACACAATACATAATCATGGGGATGGTCAGAGGCAGGCAGTGGTCACTTAAACACAAACGGCATACGTGGCATGGCCAGGCACAAAACTTAAACATGGGACTAGGGAAAGGCATGACCGAAATGCAGATTCACAACAACATCTCTCTGACACATAACTGACACATTTGTGTGCTCATACATGCAAGCGAACATACACTCTACAACAGCTGAGAATGAGCGCCCTGTCGAATAATTCTGAACGGTCACAATAAAAGGGAGCATAAATTTCCTGAAAACTCATCCGCAACACAAACAGCGTGCCTGCATCATTTTACCTAGTCACACCTATCGCAAAATGCAAAAAACGTCACTTTGGACATTTTTGAACCACCATTGCAAGAATATAATTTTTGACAAGCCGGTTGACGTTTCGAATTAAGCCCTTAGCCACACGCAATATCCCTGTGTTAAAGGCACTATCCAGCATCCGCCATGACCTAAATTGGGGTGTAACGCCGATTCAGCTAATTATACAAACAATTGATAGGTACACATGTATAGTATATACCCTAAGGACCATTTCCCCCATAATAGCATATTTAGTAAAATTTTAGTATTTTTACGAATTAATGACACGAGTCAATAATTCACAACGGTCGGCTATGACGTATATTCAGAACCACGGTCACATGTTGGTCTTTCCCAACAAAGACGGCGACAAGACCAACAACACGGAAGAGGGGCGAAAAGAATTTGCTGTGTGTAGTCGCGCTTCAGCATTCGGTACATATGTCTCCTTTGTCTAAATTTTACAGATATCAAGCTGGCGTTGTTTCAACTCCCATGAAACGCCCAACTCACAGCGGCCACGGAGAATTATCCACTTTCAACGCGGTGTGTTTATTTCCTGATAGCATACGGAAGCAGTCAGCCAGAAGCTCCTCTGCGCATGTCAGTGATGTCATGCTGACCGAATTTGAAACCCTGTGGTGTAGAAGCGAGTACGATGTAGATCAGTGGCGCGTCTGTAACCCTGATGGAATTCCCTCGAGAAATAATATATATATTTTTTCTTTTTAATTGAAAAAGGTGGCAAACAATCTCTTATTAGGTTGTTTAAATGGTACAACCATGAAAAATGGCCTTTGTAGACCCCCAAAACATGCTGGATAGTGCCTTTAAGCATGCTTGGACATCAGTATTAATCAGCCTTTCACCAAGCTAGTTTTTCTGCGAACAGTGATACATCCTCGTCACCGATCAGCGATGGAGATAGATGTCCGCACTGCCAACAGTGACTGTTTAACGCGGTGGCTGTCAAACTTTTTATGCCCAAGGCACACCAAAGAGCAAGCCAAAATGTCAAGGCACACCTGAATTTATATCAGCACAAATTAGCCTCTATAACACGTGTTTTCACTCTGATCATTCAGTATAATTTTTTTATTTACTAATGGCAAATAAAATTTGCAAACAACCATATCACTCCTCAAATATTAGGAAAACAATTCAAGGATTAACTTTATAAAATTACACAAAATAATTCAAAAAAACTTTGTGTCATTTTCCTTCTCAGAGTTGCAGAAGCACCAAATTCCCTTGTTACGTAAGGATTTTTCTTGGTAACTTAACAGAACTGGGCATGAATATCTCGTCCACCCAACCCCCCCCCCAAATAAATAAAATCAAAATTATTAAAGTGACTCCTACACTGACGTGAATATTGCAGAATTTCACTAAGAAAGCATGATCAGTGCATGAAATCGAACACTTAAAATCATAAAAGCTATCCAAACCTACCTGGGCCTTTGTGAAAAATTAATTGCCCTCTAAACCTAATAACTGGTTGTGCCACCATCGGCGACAACAACTGCAGTCGAGCATTTGCGATAACTGTCAATGAGTCTTTCACATTGCTATGGAAGAATTTTGGCTCACTCTTCTTTGCAGGATTGTTTTAATTCAGCCACATTGGAGGGTTTTCGACCATGAACGGCCTGTTCAAGGTCATGCCTCAGCATCCCAATCAGATTTAAGTCTGGACTTTGACTAGGCCACTCCAAAACCTTCATTTTGTTTTTAAAGCCATTCAGAGGTGGACTTATTGGTGTGTTTCAGATCATTGTCCTGCTGCATGACCCAAGTGCGCTTCAGCTTGAGGTCACAAACTGATGGTGGGACATTCTCCTTCAGGATTTCCTGGTAGAAAGGAGAATTCATGGTTCAATCAATTACAGTAAGTCATCCAGGTGCTGAAGCAGCAAAGCAGCCCAGACATATCAGTAGCAGCACCATGTTTGACTGTTGGTATGGTGTTCTTTTTATGAAATGCCATGTTAGTTTTATGCTAAATGTAACGGGACGCACACCTTCCAAAAAGTTCAAATTTTTGTGTTATCAATCCACAGAATATTGTTCAAATCTAACAAAGTTGTGAGACAAGCCTTTGTGTTCTTTTTGGTCAGCAGTGGTTTTCACCTTTGAACTCTCCCATGGATGCCATTTTTGCCCAGTCTCTTTCTTGTTGTTGAGTCATGAACACAGACTTTAACTGAGGCAAGTAAGGTCTGTAGTTCTTTAGATGTTATTCTGGGTTCTTTTCTGGCCTACTGGAGTCGTCAGTGCGCTCTTGGAGAAAATTTCGTAGGCCGGCCACTCCTGCAAAGGTTCATCACTGTTCCAAGTTTCCTCTATTTGTGGATAATGGCTTGCACCGTGGTTTGCTTACCATGGCTTTGTAACCCTTTCCAGACTGATTGATGTCAATGACTTTTGTTTCTCATCTGGTCATGAATTTCTTTAGATCACCGCATGATGTATTGCTTTTTGAGATCTTATAAACTACCTCATTTTATCAGGTTCTCTTTATGTGATTTCTTGATTCAACAGGTCTGGCAGTAATCAGGCCTGGGTGTGGCTAGTGAAATTGAACTGAACAAGTATTTGCCACTAACATGGCAATATCCCCCCCACCTCAATTTTATGTGTCCGTACGGAAGGAGCCCAATGCTATATCCCCCGCTTCGTGCTAATTGTGAGGCGGGGGATAATAATGTGGTGGTCAATCACAGTTAATTCATGTTTTTACAAGAGGGGGGCCGGGGGTTGGGGGGGGGGGGGGCAATTACTCTTCCATATAGAGCCAGGTAGGTTTGGATAGCTCTTTTCCCTTAATAAATGAAATCATCATTTAAAAATCAGCATTTTGTACTTTTGTATTTACTCGGGTTATCTTTGTCTAAAATTTAAATTTGTTTGATGATCTGAAACATTTAAGTGTGAAAAAAAAAGGACTCACGAAGGGGGCAGGTACTTTTTATGTAAACTGCTTCAGTGCTGAAGAGTATTGAAATATGAGGACAAATGACATCAGGACCAAAATAAAGACTGCCCTTTGAGAGCTTAATGATAATTGTTTTGTTTCTGTGTGACTAAGTTGCACCTTGAGCCTTGCCATGGTTTTGTAGAAGTGTAAATTGAAAGTTTCCTGCTGACGCATGAGCTTGTTAGCATCAAAGCTTGGACGCTGTCCAACGATGGTGCTCCCGCATTCTTGTCCCTCTAAGTCAACCTGTCAGGGAGAGTTCAGTCCTAGAGTACCCTCTGCCAAACATGGCTCAAAGACACGGCATCTCCCCCAAGAAAAGAATCAACACCGACAGTGTGAAAATCACCCGCACTAGTACACATGGGCCTTCATGATTCATCATCTCACTTCTGGAATATTCTAATGCCTGGACATTAATGGGTCAGTGGAGTATGCTGTCCGCAACACTTAAATGCACTTGCATCCCACAATATCGAGGTAGCCTCCTCTATGCAGAGGCAGAAGAGGAAGGAGAGACCCAGAACACTGTATGTATGATCTTTATCATTATTCAATCAATGTCACACTGTTGACAGTCATTCTGCTTTTGAGGGCAAGCAGATGTGACATATGTTTGCTGTCTTTGCCTCCTCAATTTAACAGGGATGCAGATGCAGGGTTTTGTCGGGCCCCTTGTGAATGGTATGTGTGCGAGGGGGGGAGTCCAGACATGGATTTCCTATCTGGGGCACTCGGTCTCTGCTTGCGTTACACATGCTGGCGAATCGCAGTCATTTCCGACAGGCAGTGGCACTTCCAAGGCAATTTAAACAAACGGATGTGAAGCTACAGGAGGGTTGGAGGGATTTGTGTGCGGAGCGCAAATTGTTCTATAATTCACAGAGAAAGGCTGTTATTACATTGGCTTTGCCCTCCTTTACTCTGATAAATGCATATATGCATGTCTGCTCATATCTGAAACCAACAGTATAATGTGTACCAAGACAGCCTCTGGGACTGCTAATGATTCTGACAATGGCCGACGGTAGATATCAGTTAACTGATTTAATGCAGGTAGTGAAGGATTTCATAGATGCTATAATGTTTTCTTGGTTTATTTTATATGTCTTGAGCACTCGTGCTGCTCTTGTTTCCAGTGTAATGCTAAATTCTGAATCACTTGGCACTGGAGTGCTTCTGGCAGGTTTCTTTTACTTTCTTCCTGCTCCAAGCCCCACTCACTGTCAGGCAGGCCTCCTCTGATCCTTGCATATATAAAGATGCATCCCACAGCTCCTCTGGGCTGAGGGCTTGCCAGGAGCAGATTACATATCCGAAGCTGGCCTGGATCCAGATTTTCCCCAGGATGTATCCTTCCAGAATTCCCCCTGGATCTGGGTTCTCAGGTTTCACAGCAAATGTAGCTCACAAGCACGCTTCCTCTTACCGTACACAAGGCAGACAGGTGCTCTTCATCGACCCGCTGCAGGTTAGAAGTCTTTTCATGGTGCGCCCGTGTTCTCTGGCGCCACCCGCTGACTCACTTATGTGCCTGCGTGCTCTTTTCGCTCCAGTGGAATGCTCATTCCCAGTCAAAGGTTAATTAAGGTTGCCAGTGCATCTCAGCCACTCGACCAGGTGAACGGCTGCTGTGGCTGTGTCAGGAGATTGCTGCATGAGGTATTGGATTGTCCTGACAAAAGCAATTCTTTCCAGATACTATGCCGTCAACACTGCGGGCGCCAGCAGGCTATGCTAATTTGTTTTTTTATGTATACTAATGGATTCCCTGAAGTATATTACATTTTCAGACATAAAGGTACAGTGGATTTACACTTTTGTTCTTTAGAGGAGGACAGAGTATGAACTAATTAATAACCCATGGCTAGCAGTTATATTTACCAATTGGGTACAATCCCACTGACAAGCTATGTGCCTTTTATTACCTTTCTTCCAAGGTTCTATTTGCGTTTCCATCAGAAGGGAAGCATAGCCTGCTTTGAATGCACAAATTGTTGTAGTGCCAGGCTGGGGTTGGCCATTGCACTGTGTGGTGAGCAGGCAGCAGTTACAAAAATATTGGGAAACAGGACCATTCAATGTCAGGAAACATAGTGTCCTCAAAAAAGAAGGGAAAGAGCAAATTGCAATGCCCAACTTCCTGTAGCTCCGGGCTCATCCTAAAAAAATGTACTTCCTGGTCTTGGAGCTGTAGGGCCCTCGACGGGGCAATGGGGCATGGCTGAGTTGACTGTAGCCTCATGAGTGTGGGCTGGGTGCTTCCCTCTGGTGGTGTTTTCATTATTGATGGAGACTTCTGACTCTCCAGCCTGTGAGCTGTTTCACCCAAACTCCATCAGCATGTCTCCTCTGGTGGCATGCTCCCTGCTCAGACATCTCTCATCAAGTGTGTGATGCCACCTGTTAAGATGGTAAAAATGCAGCCAGATAAAGCAGACGCTTCGCTCCAGTTGGGGCTCCAGCACACTGACTAGAGTATGTTTGCTAGCCGGGCCTGCGGGGACCCTCATACTCATATTGACATTGAACGACATACTTCTTTCATGTTGGACTCCATAAACAAGTGTGTGGATAAGGTCACTACCAATAAACGCATCAGAACTTCCCCCTATCAGGAACCTTGGATAAAGTGTGAGGTCTGCCTGCCACTGACAGCACACAGTGCTGCTTTTAAGATCGGCAACCAGGCTGAGGTGAATTCTTCATCGGAGGATGAGCATCACGAGAGCCAGCCATGCCTTCAAACTGCAGATGTAGGAGCACATCAACAGCTCAGACCCTCATCGCATGTGACTTATACACATGCCTCACATAAGAGATAACATGTAGGATGTAGGCCTATGTGCAACGTATGTGGGCAGTATGGATATGTGTTTGTGCATGCAAGGCTATGAATAATAAATATTTCACAATTGTTAATCATATATTATTATGTATGTATGCTCACTGTATTCTGAATTTTGTACATAATGTGTTGATAATTCTTGCACCTTAAGAACCATCACTGTATTTAGCACTTCTGTGAAGATGCCAACCACATTTGACTTTCTTTGGGCTTGTTCTCTGCCAACTACAATAAAACAACAAGTGTTGCCATGCAAAATAAACCTTGCTCAACAGCACTTATTCTGGTGCTTTTGATACTGACTCAATTTTACAAGTATGACCTCAACCGTTCTCAACTTGTAGTAGTCCTTTGAAGTCTCGCCTCGCTGACTTCATCATCCAGTGACATAAAACTGAACCTAATTTACCTAATGTGAGAGGCTTTTACCAGTGGCGTAGGCAGAATATTTTTTTTTTGGGTGGGCCTGAACAAATGTGGACGGGCCTTTTTTTTCCCCCCAGAAAATGTTGGCGTAAAATACAGATTAAAATGAAAAATATATCATGCTTTCATTAGGCTTAAAAAAACGGAGAAATGGGAACCAAACAAATAAAAATATTGGCAGGCAAGACATTTTTATGTTGATTATGTCCCAGAAGATAAAACCAACAGTCAAAAACCCTTTATAGCACAAGTGTACATATAGCCTATACATCCAGCCAAAGGCATAGGTTAAATGTGAGAATTGGTAGGGACAGGTATGTGATGTGAGCGCACAAAGCGCTCAAGCAGGACAATTTTTTGTTAATCTGAGTGCAGATGCTGCCTTTACTGTATACATGTTGTGATCCTGCATTTTCTGTCTTTGCCATGCCATGTCCCTTGTCTATGATCATATCTAGTTTAAGTTCTGTGCCTGGCCTAGTGCAATGAATGATTGATGCTAGTGTTTTAGTGACCACTGCTTCGACTGACCATACTTGGTTTATGTATTGTGTATTTGGTTATTACAATTTCTTGTCTTGGTTTTTCTAGTCTCCATGCCATGTTTTGTTTTCATAGCCATGTTTATTTTTCCTTGCCATGCTTTGCACTTTGTCTCCCCCGTCCTGTCATGTGTGTATCTTTGCTCATGGTCCCTTGTCTAGCGTGCCACTCATTCGGGTGATTTATTGGTCTCTGGGTTTCAATCTTCTTTCATTATCTCGTGTTCTTCCTTCCCCTTACTTTTACTATCTTACTAACACAGACTAACAGTTTATTATTTTCACTAATTACTAACCGACACTAACCCTGTATATTTTGACTAACTTACTAACAAGCACTCAGGATTGTATAGCTGCACTTACTAATTGACTAACTATCTCTCAGCAGTCGCCCTATTCTAGTCTCCGCCTCCTTGCCTTTCCCTAATTATCTCTGCTGCGATTTTCTGTGGGTCTCCACAAATACTTTGTACTTTCCTTTCTCTAAACTACGCACTTTTAGTACTCCGTGACTGTAGCTGTTTGTCTGTCCATAGGTTTGTCTTGTTATCCCTGTCTGTGTTTTGGCTATGGCCAAATTCATGTGATTAGTTTATTCCTAATGTATCAGCCTTGATTATTGTACCATTGATTGTACCTGTTTCTTATGATCATGTGTTCTCCCGGATGTGTACATAAGATTTCTGTTTGATTCACTTCCTTGTCAGATCGTTCTTCCTTGTTTCCTGTGCTTCGCTTCTCTCGCCTTGTTTCATTGTGATTTATCTTTCTGACTGGACCGCCCTAGACACTGAGCTTTGCCTATTCTCTGTACTTTTGCCGCATTTTCGTTTTTCGACCTCTTTTTGTCTGACTTCGATTTTGTGATTGGTGCCCTGTGTATGACTCTGGATTTCGCCCATTGGACTCTTATTTTGGATTGCGGACATTGTACTGTTGCCAGCTCTGTTGGGGGGTTTCCCCCTTCAGTAATAAAGCCTCCTTTTTGTATTCTACTGGTTTTCGCAATTGGTTCATTTTGTAAAACCCAACAATATAGATTATCCGTATGAGGGTTTCTTCGTTTTTTTAAAAATTATTCTTATGCTACGCAAGGTAGCTCCATAATTTTCAAAGATCCCACATATATAAACTTGCCACCACCTGAACTGACAGCTGCCTGCAAACCATCTCAGCGCACTCATGAAACCCGATCAAATCTAGTAACCTGGACATTGATGCCAAGTGAGTGGCTATGTAATAACGTTAGCAAGCCAGCTCGCAATTCTCTCTATTAAGCATTTTAATGTGCAGTAATGCCATTGCAGCCGCAATGAACACTTCAAAATGGACCACCGACTATAAATTGGACAAGGTGCAAACCGAGCATTAATCGGACTTGATCATGTTATATTTACAATTACGTGTTTCGTTCATTTCCCCCACTGAGACAAAGTGGTTGGGACATTTTTTCTTTCAAAGGTTATATTTGCTGAACATCATGAGACTGACTTTTATGCTTTCCCTATAATTCTGCAGAACAAATCATAATTATGATCTCACCTGAAGCCCTGATACACCTGTATCCTCAACAGCTTGCTCTGTTTCCCTAGCTTGCTGCTGTGGTTCCTGCAAATAATTAATTAATTATCGCACCTTCGCAGTCATAATTTGACATATCCACCTGATTTATATTTGCTACAGCTAGCAACCTGATTACTAACCAACATGTGACAGAGGCCAGGTTCAGTTTCCTCGTTGAAACTAGCGAACATGTTTAATTAACATTCTTTGGCATTATTTTCCGGTAAAAACTAAAACTAACTAAGGTAGCTAGCAAGTTTTTAGAGTACACCCAGATCCGTTGACACAGGTGAAACCTGCAAGTGAAACAGCCTACAGGGAGCTAAGCCCATCAAAAAACAGACCGGTCTCAAAGACATATTTGGGAGGTGGTGCCGAAGTGAGAAAGGATGTAACCCTTTGTATGCCGCACGACTCGCATTTTTCCCTGCAACTTTAATATTGGTGTGGACGTTTCAGCCATCGTTTGAGATTGGTATGGACATGTCCATACTGTCCATACACACGAGGCATGCAAACAGAAAAATATAAAACTTTGAAAAACGCCTGAGCCCAAATGACCATTTAAAGGCTACAATGTCCTTCACACCTACACTTACACTGTTATTTCAGAATAATCGTTAGCTCATTCGTCTGACAGCTAATATAATCGTCACAAAAAAATAAACCAAGGAAATAGAAAGTCTAGTATCCATTGAGTAAATATACGCCCTAATGGTAACACTTAGAGATATAGAGGCAGTAAAGTACAGAGGTAACTATGTCATGATAAATTTTATGACTCAAGAAATTCAAGAAAGTTTTGAATGAAGAAATTTTATTTTTACTTGCTAAGTTGAAGTAAAGAAAATCTGGCTAACCCTTCCACGAGCATCGGTCCCAGAGTGGGCCGGCTATTTGTGTTTTTATAGCCTGCGGACAGATACTGTGCTTCATTGGAGAGCTAGCTATTTTGTGGTCGAAAGTTTTTTGTCTCAGCAATATAACTGTGTTAGCCTCTTTATGATACAAATGTGATAGCGAAAATCATAACAACCCTCCGCTTGTCAATGGAGTCCCATATGTTCAGTTGTATAGCATTGTTCAGGTTTGTCAAAATATGTTGAAACTAGTGGTTACCTGTGGGGATCCAAGGGTTCTAGATTCAACCCACATGGCGCTGCCCACATGGGGCCCAATTTTCAGTACAAGTTTAAATTTTTGTATGATGTAATGTTTCCGATGATAACTATCCATGTTGCCGTATTAGGCTCAGCATATCAGCATGATCAGTCACAGTACTTGGGGATACACAATGTTTTGTGTAACTAATACATCTTTCAGAAGGCCTTGTTTTATAGTGGCATTATTTTTCATGAATACATCGCTAAATGATTTAGCTCTGGAGAATGCCACATATAGCTGGCCATGGGATAATACTGGTGCTGGTAAATACAGGCCTACTTTGACAAATGTTTGTCCCTGGGATTAATTGTCATTGAATCGGAATGCCTTCGTTCCAGCAACAAAGGGAGATTTGGTTCTGAATGTGCCGGCTTCACTCTTGGAATTAGAACTTGTTTTCCCTTGTTGCCCCCTGTGAGAATCTCTGCATCTAGAACATTGGCCTACTGATTCATAATGGTGGTTCCATTGCAGAGACCATTACGAATGTCTAAATTCCTCAGCAACATCACAATCGCTCCCACCTTAAGGCTGAATTGGTGGGGTGGCATCCCAGTTGGTGTGAGACTGTGCAGAAATTCCCGGGAGTAAGAATATGTTTCCTCTTCTTTGTCAGTGACAACATTATCCACACCATAGTAGGTTTTCTTCTCTCCATCCGCTCTCTCCAGAATTTCATCATTGAGCTTCAGTGAATCTTCATTCTTTGGCGTAAGGATGACTTTTCCACATATGTCCTGATCATTGATATCAGGAAATACAGCATCAATGACACTTCCTGTTTATCAGCTTTGAAATTGAGGTAGCTGCCATGAGTCTTTAAGATTTTTCCTTTGATTAGCTTTTTCTACTCACGATGCAGAGCTGTAGATCTGTACCATAACTCTTCAAAAACAAAGGAAGTGCACCACCTGACTATTATGTGCTGATTAAACTGAACAATCCTGGCCTGTATCAGCCCTTACTCCAGCTTTACAGAGTACACAGACAGCCAGTGGTCTGTAACTTCTAAAAGACGGGTGCGTATGGTAGGCAGGGGTTATTTTTTACATGAAGTGATTATTTCAATGGTTTCTGATTAGGGGAAATTTTGTTAAGGCCGATGATATTTGCATTAATACGTGTGGCCAATGCTGAAATTTCCCCTTGGCCACAGCTTAAAAAAAAAAAAATTGGTTTTGGACACACTTAAAATAGGTGTGGGCAATGGAGCAATATGCATCTTGGCCACACTTAAAAGTGCATCTCACAGAAATTTTGATCAATTTTTGCGCTTGGATGCACTTGAATAAGTGTGAATAGTCACCTCGTTTCGTTAATGACGCAAAGGAGTTTTGTTTAGGAATTACCAAATCCTCCTCTCGCAGTTTTCTGTGCCTGATTAGCAACAATTGCCAAGACTAATTGATAGGGAGATGTATTATCGACAGCATGGTTCATTGATCACAATGTTATGACAAGAAGGACCAAAACACAAATTACATTACTGCACAAGCAAAAATACAGTCCATCTTCATAGCGAGTTACTCACGCAAACAACGGCGTAATCTTTATACAATTAAAAAAAAAAAAAAAAAGCCATTAAGACCAGGTGGGAGCCTGGGCAAGCCAGTGAACGAACTAGGCGGGCCAGTTGCGCCTGGGCCCATTACTGGCAATGCGCCTGGTTTCCACAGTTTTTGTTTTGTTTTGTTTGTTTTTCTTTAGTGGAGTAGTATTTTTTTAAACTCATGGCTCCCTGCTGGTCTTGTCAGTTTTTATTATCCCCCCGGCATATAATGCGGGGGAATATAGCGATCAGTGTGTCCGTCCGTTCGTCTGTCCGTCCGCCTGTAATAAAATCGTTCCCGGACCAGAACTCGAAAATTATACCACTTACAAACACCAAATTTGGTATGGAGCTTCTCCTTATGGTCTAGTTGTGCCTTTTGGGGGTTTCGGTCCGTCCGTCTGTCCACACAACCTGTAGGTTACACAACCTACAGCCGGGGGGGATCCGCCATTGCCAGATGGCTCTTGTTCTAAATTATGATTGGATACTATTGGATTAGATAGTGATCACACTTGTGTTTTCTATCTAGTTGCAGCTGATGGATAGAAAGCAGGGAGGGCATAAAACATCTTTAAACTTATAATTATACTGGATCTATTTTCACTAATTTTCATTGATTAAAGATACTTGAACTCTCCTGTCAGGTGTAGCCAAATCTCTTCGTTAAGACGAGAAATAAAACACAGCAACCGAATGCAAAGGTGCACATTTCAATCTTTGTTTTCATTTATCAATCATGAAGCATAGTAGATTTGATATGAGTTTTTTTTTTTTTTGAAGGGTAGCCCACTGAAGCATCTGAGAGTTGTTCTAATGTTTTGCAGCATTGGTTCCTTGGTGTGTGTGTGTGTGTGTGTGTGTGAGAGCAAGAGAGAGAGAGAGAGAGTGTGTGTGTGTGTGTGTCTGTGTGTATAACTAAATTAAATCAATATTTGGTGTATCCACCCTTCGCATAAAGATTCAGTAGTGATTTTATAGCTTCATTAGCAAATTGACTGCCAGGTTGGTTCAAGTGCACAGGAGAACTTGCCTCAGTTATTTTGCAGAATCACTAGTGTCTGCCTCTGGAGTAATCTCTAACAGCCTTCATGACATTGACATCACAGATCTGTTGAAGCTATGCCATCAGTTACAAAAATGTATTCGTACTTTTTAAATTAGTCCAAAAAGCACTTTTTCTACAGACACAATTGAATAAACAAATATAGAAAATGAAAAATGTCAACTTTTGATTCCCACGGTATATTACGTCATATGGTTTATAACTATGGCACGTAATATCGACTGCCATTAAAAATTTGTCATATTTTAGATCTACATAAGATAAAAATTCTATTGTGCAAGAGCGATGCTAAACAGCATTGGGTAGGAAAGAGTCAAAGGGACAGACTAATGAAGAATACAGGTGCCTGAGGCAGGATAAATGGATTGAGAGAGATGGATGACAGGACATTGCGGCTTAATTAATCTTGAATTCATCGCCTAAAGCTTGCTCTGCGGCAAAGCAAAAATCACACTCGGTGTACTCTATGCCTCCAGCAGCAGCCTCTCTACAATTTGTCAGTTTGGTTTACGTACACACTGGACGTTTCCACAGGGGAAGAGGAGCAATCATAACACTCCTAACACCGCAGAAAACTTTCATTTAATTTCCTGAAACCCTCAGCTGGGAATTCAGCTTGCATTTTTCTCTTCCATGCGTTTTCAACTCTAACAAACTTAACAGCGTGTGATTTTTCTAGGAAAGCATTCTGTAATAACCTTAACCCAGCAGCTGTCACCCACAGCCAGGTTATGGGCTTAATTTTATCTGACCTTTATTAGATTGATTTTTTTTTTTTTTTTTTTTTTTTACAAATGACTTGAGGACCAACCCAATCAGATGTAGGGGCAAGATTATATGTGCAAAAAACATGCAGAAAAACATTATTTGAATAAGGCTGGGCCATTTATACCCCTCAAAGAGTCAAATATCTCATTCAAAGTGTGACACCTTCTAAACCATCCTCTCTTTCACTGACATGGGGAATTCAATCTATATTTACTCCTGAGTGAATCATGGTCCTTCTGAAAGATTTAACACCTCTTTCAGCTGTAATGTTTCCTTAATCAGTCCATACCTGCTTAACTTCAGAGGTTTGACATTGAGTTAAGGGGAGTCTGATATACTAGCTGCTTCACGTCAAGAATGTGACAAGAGAACAGAGTACAGGGCGGTACAGCTTAACTTCAGTAGTTTGACAGTGTACAGGGTAATATTTCCACTTTGGTTGAGCAGTTTGACACACGGAGCACACAGGCTGGTTTTGCCAATTAATGCTTTTTAGTTCAATGTACACTGCCTGGCCAAAAAAAAGTCACCATTTGGAAACTAATGAACAAATTCTATAATTGGATCATTATTGTGGTTATTACTATGTTTCAGCAGGAAATAATCATTTTAACCCTGACTGATGAAGCGCGTTGCTACTCTTTTCTTGAAAAATCATGTCGGAAGACACATCCCTTGATGGTGGAAAAGATGTTACAGTATTTCAGAACGGGTAAGTTATTGGCCTGTATTTAAGAAAGAAAACCATGAATGACAAAAACAAGTCTGAGGAATCATTTTCACAAACAAGTTTGCACCACAAAGTCCTGACCTTGAACACATTAAAGTCATTGGGATGTACTCAAGAAAGACCACCGAGTGGTTCAACCATTATGTCGAGAAGACAAGATCTCAGCTAAAAATTTTGGCATTTTTGATCAAAAATAAATGTTCTGGGATTGCATATAGTTGTTAAAACAATGACAAGACGAATATGCACTGTAATCAAAGCTACAGGGGTTCCAACTAAATATTTGAGTGAGCGACTTTATTTTTGGCCGGGCAGTGTAATTCATTCAAGAAGCCTGCATGATAGCGACTGCATGACTGCAATAATTTGTCGAGTAAGTACAAGGTGGTACAACGGCTCATTAGCCTAAGCAGTTTAAAATGAGAATGGTGCAGGGAGAAATGACTGCTTAGCATCAGTAGGGTTAACCGGATTGCAGCCTGGCTTCAGCAGTTCCACATGCTGTCGCTCCAGGGATCCGCATAGCTGCTTATGAGAAAAGTGTGGTGCAGTAGGTACGCCTGCAGTAATTTAAGCAGCACTTACTGCAAATCTGGGCCTGCCAAAGCTGAACAGTGTTCGGCTGGAGTCCACCTCGTCCACTCTAAATGGGTCCGTAAGCTCAATCCTCCTCCCTCCTCAGTTCACAGGAGGGCAGATGGTCACAACCTTTCCCGAACCGCAAGCAAGCTGTCAGGCCGATAAGCTCTCACAGACTGAGTGAGCAGGGCACTCCATCTGAAGCTAGCGCTAGCACACAGCTAGAATCTGAGATCACTGGTGTGCAATGACATAGTCAGCCCACTGCGAGCCGTAATTCCCCAGGCAGTACTACTGCCAATTATGGGCCTACCCACAGGACTGCTGTAGAAAGGACTGTCACGGTCTGGGGCCCTTACATGCACTCTAAAAGCACTCTCACAGCCACCTGGCTTCCCCCCACACGGATATTGAGTACAATACATTTCTGAATATTACACCATCCAACTGCACCCTCAGCTATAAGTAGTGTAATTTTCTGCACGTATCCAGTCATTTAACGCAATGAGGAGATATGTTGTGGTGACTTATAAACTATCATCTCTGACAAATTGTTGAGAATTATTTTGAATTCAAATTATCTTACTCCCATGAAATCCTTGACTGTCAACTTAGTCACCTCAATACAGGCCGCAGACAGCATGTCCTTGTGCATTAGCTCTGTTCGTCTATGTTCTTAATGCCTTTGTGTACTTTTAAGAGGTGGAAAAAACTCCATGGAAAATGAGTCTGCGCACCAAAACCCATTAGCCCATCAATCAAATTTCAGTATCAGATCTCTATTTATTTCTATCCCAGACAGCTTCATGGGCTTAAGAATTGATCCCACTTTGTTTGCAGCGGGTACAAAAAGAAGGCCGAATAGCCCGCTCCACCATAGGAGCCAAAATTTTGTCTGGTTTTATTAGGCAGGTGGGCTCCTTGATTACATAGTGTTCCATCAGGTGATCCATCATAAGCCAGACTAAGTAGCGCAGAGAAAACTCATTTTCAGCCCCAGGAGGTGCATATGTATTGGCTCATTAGCCGATGCTATGCTAAAAGCTTCTGGGAATCTTTATTTCTTAGTCCTGAAATGATTTCCCTTTGTTGAAATTCTGTCACAAATGTAAGCATGGACCAAGGCCAGTTCCATGGCTTTATTTAATTACACGGGGAAGCACCTTTGAAATAATAAACATTGCATATCATTAAATCAAGTTCCAACCATTTAAGTTACATAAAAAAGGCCAGATTGCATTTTAATAATCTTTGGACTTTGGGACATGCATACAAAATCACTCAGAAGTTTGGAATCACTTGTTTTTTTAAGCGCCTCTAGCCATTCTATCCAATAAAAAAGTTTTGTAGCAACTTAAACTATGTGAAAGAAAGAGCCTCTGCTCTAACAAAATATGCCTGGAAAGGTCATTTGTCAAGCAGCTTATTATGACCATAAAGTTATGTTTAGGAGTTAAGCGACCTCTCCCGGTCAATTAAATAACTACGGTCTGGTTTCCATCATCAGCGTCTCCGTCAGTAAATCCATATCCTAAACCTAATCCTAACCCTTACCCAAACCCCAGCCATAATCCTTATGCAAACCCTTATTTTAAGTGTAAATATGACTGGAACTGTATCTGAAACTGAAACTGTAACTGTAATAGTACCTTCCAGCTGCCAGTAGGGGCGCGATTTTAGGAAACGCTCCTATGGGTCGTAAATCAGAGTAAATGAGAATAGTGGACCTATTTGAGCGTATGGTTTGAGCACAGGTTGGATAGAAATACCAAGATTCATTTCAAGAATTTAAGGGTAAATTTCTTCAAATCATTTGTGCGGTTATCGGTTTAGTGACTTCTCATGAAACCATCCACCGTGAGATTAGCAGTTGTGTACAAAAAATAGCAGTGCAACATCAATAAACTGATGAACACTGTTATTAGTAGTAATGATATTTCTGCATGCCAAATAATTTAGTTTTAGATGTAGTTGTGTAATAGAAAAACAACTGACCCAACTGTCACGGTATGCATGCTGCTTGTTCTGAGAAACTGACTCATTCATTCATGTTCAAAATAATAGCAGTGTGGAATTAAATTAGATAACTCATTAATTCTGCAAAAAAAAACAGTGTCATTAATTGTCCTTTAGTAAGGAAGAAGGGAAGTAAATGCTGCACACATTGTTTTTTTATTCTTTATGTGACATCTTCAATCCCACCCGAATCTGGAATGCCCAATTCAAGAACTATGTACAAGCTTACTCGAATGCGACCCTATGTTGCCATCTCAGGAGAGAAAGACAGTTGGCAGCTCTCCTCTGAAGCACACGCCCATCAGCTTCTGCTTCTTTGCACTCATAGGTTGAAACTTTGCAAGTTTTTCCATATTCCGATTTGTGCTGGTATTTCTTTCAGAAATGCCAATAACAAGGTGATTCCATAAGTTTTTCCTCAAAATATTCCATATATTTCCCCTCTACTTGATTTTGAAAAAAATGTTTTAATTAATTCAAATACAGTAATTTAAAATAATCAGTTTGAGTTGTGTTTCATGAAGCCTGAGTTTTAAGCTAATAAACAAATTTTGTTTTGTGTCACATTTTGCTTTGAAGTAAATAAAAACTGGATCCTCCTTGTGTGGTGATTTTATCATTTATGCCAGGGGTTGTGGCTGTGTTATTGCTTATGGGCACAATGCATGAACGTAATGAGCCAGATGAGGCCAGTGATTCAGCTGACCGCAGCATATTTAGTTTTTTCCTTTCCAATTTATCCCTGAAGATTTTGGATTGATGTTTTGGGGCATTGTTTTGCTGTAAATAATATTTAATCCATTTAGACTATTTGAAAATTGCTGATGATTCCAAACTGTTGAGTGGTAGCTCAAAATATTGTAATACATGTCATGTTTTAATATATGACCACAGCGCTTGACAGTATTGGAATCCTGAAATGTATGGTGTTTATTTTTGATGATAAAATATGAACAGGTCATGGCATGGTGGTTTACTGGGTGCACTATAAGTGTAAATCAGCCCCAGCATGCACAATAAATCTAAAGTTCAAGGAAAATGACTATAAATTTATGATATTGTCATACACTTTCTGCAGGACCCTAAACTTTCCATTTAAAATGAAATTGTGTCAACACATTGAGAAAGATTTTCAGATTAATAAGTGAATTTCAGTCAAGTGGACAATGATCTCAATCTTTGATGCATATATTTGTTTTTGGGTGTGCCATTATATTCAGATCTTTTCACTGTTTCAATAAGTAGTGTCTAATGCTCAAGACTTTAAACTCTCAATTAAGATCAGAATGCATCCAAAATAACATCTAAATCAGGTTAGTACTCCATGATCAATTTTTACAAGTTAAAAATGGCCATAAAGTCAAACAAACGTGTACTGAATAACTGCATTACTTCTTCATACAACAGGGAAATCCAGTTAAGGTGGGTCATTCCAGGTCTCTGGTCTATTTTCAGGCGAGCTTATGTTCAAGCCTCACCACATCCCTGGAATGACTATGAGCACCTTAAAAACCACAAATATGTCTTTATTACAAACATCATGTTTGTTATCATTCTGAAACCTACAGAGCTGCATAACATTTCCCACAAATCATGTATCAGTTTTGTAAATCAGCATATTTAAATATTCATACTTCAACTCGCCGTGGCATTTTTCACTACAGGGCATTTTCTGAATAATAAAGTACAGTCAGTATCTTTAGCATATACAGAATGTCAAAGAAAGCAAGCATAAAACAATTTAAGTACAGGTACAGCGAATTTTATCTTTCTATATCTGGGTGATGGAAATCCATTCTTCGAAAACTGGTGTGTGTGTGTGTGTGTGTGCGTGTGTTGGTATTTGATATCACATAATATATCACACATGATATAACTTCTTTTATTCATTTACCTTGCCAAGTCCTCTGACTCTAGTGGACTCACAACTCAAAACATATTAAAAATTCCAGAAAATGAACAACTACTTGGTTGTATTTGAAAGTCCATACAAGCAAATGGGACATTAAATAATTAAAAGTTGAATTTTTCATGGAATTCAGACAAGATTCTCCTTACCCATCTTCAAGTTCCTTCCAAATAAGGTGACAAAGTAGATTTGGGTAGCTGATTTTTGTCACCTTGATAATTTTGTTGCGTGTCCTAAGATTGTTCTTGAGCCTAAAATAATTTCTCAGAATGAATCACTGAGGTGAGGGCAGCAGTCACTAGATCATCTTGTTTTTCCACTCCACTACCATATTTTTTAATTGCATATCAACTGATTTTCTGACCAGAGATAATTATCTTCCAGCAATCCACAGCAAAGCAAGGCTAACATCGCTTGTTCTGTCGTAGCTCTAACTGCCTCATTGGTCAAGCCAGCAGCCCTACAGGGCTTCACATAATTGACAACGGCATCAACCAACTCTCTCTCAAGCCTTTCGTAAATTAGCTGCACATTGCCTGCTTGCCAAACTCGGCACAACTGCACAGAGAAAAGAAGCGGCATTTCAACCTCTCATGTTATGAAGGAGAGCGCTTGTTAGCAGTGTTGCTGGAGGTCAAATCGGATGCGTAGGTGAGCAGCAACATACAACCATATTGGGTGTTCTAAACCAGGAGCATATGAATTATAAAATAAGTATGTGCCGTTTTCACATTAATACAATCTTTTTCATTGTACATGAATTACTGTGCAAATTGTTTGGGGCCTTGAACCATCCCCATGTTTTCAAACTGTGTGAATATATTGTTCTTTTAGTTTCTTGGCACTTTGTAACGGACCTTTGGGCTCTGATAGCAGCGTGTAATATGATTCAGCACTGGTCCGTAGGCCTTGTGGGTATGTGCTGTCAGTAATGGCTTTCACCCTGCTGATGCCGTGGACACAATATAATGGCTTTATTCAGAGGCATTCAGATCATGCTGGCCCTGTCCTTTATATGGAAAGCTAGGAACTTCCACGGTTTATATACCCAGTCTCCGACCAAAATATGCTCACATGCATATGTAAATGCATGTACAGATGCACACATATGCGCACATAAAAACATTATGCATGCACTCAAGGAATGAATGTGTTGAAAAAATAACACAAAACATTTATAACACATTGTTATACATTACATTACATTATAAAAAACAATTGTGTTGAAAACAACACGAAATGTGTTGTCCTTAACTAGACACACAGGTGTGTTAAAAACTAACACGTTGTGTTATTTTCAACACACCTCTTTTGAGATTGTGCATGCACATTCAGGGACACTACACCAAGATTCATGAAACTGAAATCAAGGAAACAGAAGGAAATAAAAAAGGATTCAACCTCTTTACCAAGGCTCGCAATTCTGTGCATTTATTTGTTTACTGTTTTACCTTATGACTCGCTTTTTGATCTCAATAACGTAGTTTTCATGAAAACATTGATTTGAATCACTGAGCTCTGTAATAGTTGTACCGCATAACCAAAATATGGCATTGTTCTTTAGAATGTGCTGGTTAAATCTGTAATGGTGCGATCAGGAACCAGTCGCGAGAACCAGGCAATGCAGTAGAACTTGCTTTATTAATAAAGGGGGAGGACCCCCGCAGGACAGGAGGCAAAAGTACAAAATCCACACTCCAAAAATCAAAATCCAGTTGGGCAAAAATAGAATCGAAAACCAGGGCAGCAATCACAATAATCGTAGTCGGACAGAAATGGGTCTGGTACACAGGAACAGGAATGTCAAAGAAGCAAAACCAGAATCCAATGGGTGTAATCTGAATCGTAACCAGGGCAGCAAACAGATCTCGTGGTCGGGCAGGAAAAGGTCAAAACTCACAGATGCAACAATAATCCAAAATCACAAAGGCAAAAATTGAAAAGTCGGGTGGTCCAGTCAGAAAGATAAACACTGAGTAATCAAGGCGAAAAGAGACGTGGCACAAGAAGACTATGAAAACGATCTGACAGAGACTGGCTGTGAGAAGACGCCTAATATACACTTCTGGGGAGATCACATGGTAAGGGACACAGGTGCAAACAGTCAGACTGATTACAAAGGAGCAGCACATAGGAAAACCTAATCACATGGAATTTGGCAGAAGCAAAAACGCATACAGGGATCACGGGACAAACCTATACAAAGATTAACAGCTCCATTTACGGAGTTTCTACCGTGCATAGATAATTAAAGAAGGACAGCGTGATAAGACGTGGAGCTTCCACAGAAAATGCTGGAAAGGTAATCAGGGAGAGACAAGAGGCGGAGACTAGAACAGGGCGAGAGCTGAGGGCTTGTTAATCAATTAGTAAGTGAAACTATACAAATCCTTGGTGCTTGTTAGTAAGTTAGTATTATCTACAATGTTAGTTGGTGTTAGTAACTTCTAGCGAAAATAACAAACTGTTTGTATGGTTAGTAAGATAGAAACGTAAGACGAAGTAAGTAAATGAGATCGGAAGGAAGGTTGAAATCCAGAATCCAGTAAATCACCCGAAGAGTGACACGCAGGACTGGGGCTGTGTGCAATGACTAGACAAGAGACCAGACGGGGGAGACAAAGTGCAAAGCATGATGGAAAACATGAACCGGAATAGACTGTGGCAAAATGTAAAACATGGAAAAGGAAAAGACATATACATATAACTAATCAAAGTTACCAAATCCCAAATACACATACAAAGAATAGTCAGGCATATCATATATCAAGAAACGCGAAAGGCAGAAATAACAAGGCATGAACATGGTCAAAGCAGAATCACAACAAAATCATCATCATCTTAGAAGAAGCTCTTTGAGCAGCTAGCTCTTAGATGAATCATTTACTCATTTTACAGTTGTCAAAATAGTATTAGGAAGAATAGACACCTTGGAGCTGCAAAAATATGACTGCACTTAACCAGCTTTTTTGTGGCCACATCTTGTCCTACATCTTCTTCGCAGTACTAGGCTTAGTAGGAGTAGCTGTTGTGACTTCAGTGGTAGGAGTACCATTACTATTCAGCTCAATTAAATACATTTTACATGTATAATGCATCATATTTAAGAAATGTAACAAGGATACTTTAGTGAACAGCAGCAGGACAGATACCTGGCCTTAGTCCCTAAAACAGCTTATCAGGTAAAAACTTCCAGGAGGAAGAAAAAAATTCCCCGATGCAAAGAAACCTCAGGAGGAAAACGGCTATAGTGGAGGAGCCCATCCTCTGCTGGCAGGGTAAGTGCATGTTTACGGGCCTCGGGCGTGCAAGACCGTTGAAGTCTATGAGCAGTCAACTATTCGGAGAAATATGATTATATAAGTTATTATGAATCAAGTAGTAGATATCAAATATAATACAAATAAATGGTGAAGATGGCATTGGCCGTTGGAGGGTGGGCGGGGAGCAGCGGGTGGTGCAGCTGCAGGGTGTGACCAAGCAAGGAACAGGGCTGAAGTAGTCCTTGGACTCCCCAACTCACTGGCCAGTGGAGGGATAGGAGCCCTCGGGAAAAAAATAAAGAGAGAAAGTCAGGCAGTGTGGAAATCAACACAATCCCCGCATCCCTACTTCATTTTAGATTGAATTTCTAGCGCAGAGCCGAGGATTAGCTCAAGATGTCTTCCTCCTTCAACAGTCTTGTGCAAATTAATTGGATGAAGCAGGCTGGAGTGGGAAATACCAAAAAAAAAAAAAATGTTTTCTGGCTTTTTATCATTTGAATAGCGTCTACATTCGGCGCTCAGTACGAGATGTGTCCTCCGCAGCTTGACAGGCTGTTTCACCTGTTTTAGCATAGAGCTGACTAGGTTTTGCTGGTTGCCTTGATTTCTTCATCGTGATGCCACACCTGGACAACTGCATCAATGACCCTGGCTTTTGTGGTGCTGTCCTTTTGCTGCAGTCTTGACCTAATGATAAACCAGAGATTCTCGACAGGATTGAGGTCAGGTGAATTACTAGGCCAGTCCAACACAGTTACAATACTAAGCAGATGATACAATCACATTAGTTGCATAATACCAGTCAAGGAAATTGATGAATGGTTAAAACGTACAAAGCAGTGATCTTTGAGGTGGTCTTTTTAAAATGTCCATTACTTTCCATGGCTATTTGCACTCCACTCAGCTCATTCAATTGACAGCTTTATCCAATCAATATGCACAAGACTAAGTTATACTCTTCAGAGCAGAGATCCCGCACACCCCTCACACCCTCAGAGCCACTCGGTCCTCCCCGTCGACTAAGGTTGTAGCTAACCTTACTAGCGTCTGTAAGGCTTCTTAACGACTCCTGTTCTGTGTGAATTTAGAAAAGACCCAGAATATAAAACCTACAATCCTGCAATGCGGCATAGTTTACTGTTCACTGCTACCAGTTCCACATCAGTGTCCTAACAGTGTTTAATTTGAAAGTGATCAGCTTTCAGGCAACCAGAGAGATTATGCTCCAGTAATATGCCTCATCTAAAGGATTTACTATACAGGTATATTTTGAACAGGGATTCCATTTAGTCAGAGAGAAAGTCTTCAACTCAGATCTACTGCCCGAGGGGGTTTGATATTAGATGGCTCTCCAGCCAGCAATAATTCTACTTACTATCAGAGTGGTCCGAAGTCCAGCACTTTGTTAACAAAGAGTCATTCAGGGCTATAAGGGCAATTTAAGTCTGTCAGACTGGGTGGGGGTGAACCCATTTAAAACCTTAAATGTGGCCAGTATTTCAAAATCTATGCTAATTTTAATCTGTAAGCAGTGTAGAGATTCTATAAAATGCTCAAAGTGTTTAGTTCTGGTGAGAATATGTGGAGCTGCATTTTGCACCAACAGAAGTGGCTTTAGCGGGGCATTTGCACATCCAGACAACCGGACTTTACGGTAGCCCAAAGGTAAAAAAAAAAACAAAGAAAAAAAAGCACAGTCTAACTTATAGGGTCACCAATGGACATCATTTGTCCAACTTTGGCTATATTTATTAGATACACAGTAAAAAATGGAGTGTCAATATTCCAGAGTAAACCCATTTTCCTCTGGATAGAGTACTTATAACACTATGCAGAGTGAAATCGTCTAAATGGAAGTGTCAAAAGTGAGAGTCAATTCCCACTTCCACACAAGGACGAAATCTACTCTGCAGGGTGATGATTCCCTATAGTGTCAAATATTTTTACACACCTCATTGTTAATTTTGACACAAAATAGAGTAAAATTAACGATAAAAATCTTACACTGGCTGTAGAGTAAAATTTACACTGATTTTGAGTGGGACCAAATGTTATCTGACAGAGAGTTAAATTCAACTCTTAAAGAGTAAAATTGACACTATGATTTTTACTGTGTAGAAAAAGCAGTTCAAGATGTGTTCTTTAAGTGTGCCATAGTGAAAAGTTCAGGATAAAAGGTTACACTAAGGTTTTTAGTGACAGAATGTGATGGAACAGTGACACTGTCAAGATGTAGCACTATATTTGTGGTAACAGACTTTGGACATACAACCAATATTTTGTATTTATCTGAATTAAGGCGGCAGACATGTTGGTCAATCCACATCTTAAAATCTATGAGGCAAGCATGTTTTACGTTTTCGCAATGACATCTGGTTTATCTGATACGTAAAGCAAAGTGTTATCTGCATAACAGTGGGAACTGATGCAATGTTTATGGATACTTTGGCCAAGAGGTAACATTAAACAATATACGGCAGATAGCAAAGGCTCAAAGCACTAATCCTTACGGTATTTCACACCTCAGACTATAGCAATAGAAGGATTGATTATTTGTAAATAAAAGTTGAAATCATTCTGAGAGATAAGATCTAAACCAAGAGAGCACCTGTCCCCTTAAGCCAATAAAATTTTCAAGTCGGTCTGACAGAATATTATGATCGTTGCTGTCAAAACCTGTGCTTAAATCCAGTAGCCTAAGTCATGAGATACAACTGTTAGGGGAGATCAGTAGATTATTCTTTGAGAAGAGAATTTTCTGTGCTGACTGCATCTAAACACAGACTTAAATATTTCCAAAATGTTATTGGAGTTTAAAAATGTGCACAGTTTGCTTTGCTACTGCCTCTGTGAACTTCGAAAGGAATGGGTGGTTTCAGATGGGTCCGTAATTTGATAGATTGCTAGACCTTAATCAGGCTTTTCGAGGATAGGCTTAATTACTGCCTCTATGAAGGACAGAGGCACATATCCGGATAAAAAGGAAGTACAAATAACCTGTGATAAAACTGGGCCAATAAATGGTAGCACTTGTTTTCAGAATCGTGCAGGTATTGGGTTTAACAGCCTAATAGAATAATTAGAGGAGTTAATTAAGAAAAAAAATTAGAGTTTAATTTTTAACTTATTGACGTCACCTAAGTATGTGGCTGGCTGAGGAGTCATATTGACTTTATCAGAGACGGGACAAGCTAAGCTGCAGGCAGAGGTACAGAGAAGATTTTGCATTGTCTCTTTTATTGTGATTTTTCTATCAAGGAAGCACATGATGTCTCTGCAACTATTAGTTATGGGAATGCAGGGGTCAAATAGTGCCCTACTTCTATTTAGCATGGGAATAAAGCTAAAAAAAAAATAGAGTTCTGTCTTTTTCTCCATCAGGGCAGAAAGGATAAAGCACCTCGCAGCTTTGACGGCATGCCTGTGGTTTGTAAAACTTATCTTTTTTCAGTAGACAGTATTTGGTAAAATAAAACTAGATAATCTTTTGAGTTTCTACATATTTTCTTTGAGGGCCCGAGTCTGGTCATTATTCCATGGAGCAAGCTTTTTACATGGCCTATTTTGGTTATGAGGTGCAACACTGTCCATGGTTTCAAGGACCATGTAGTCAATACTGTCCATTAATTGATTAAAAGGGCAATTTGATTTGCCCATGAAGACGCCGTACTGAGTTTCAAAGTGGAGGCTTTTTATAAATAGGTCACACACAAACCAAATGCATTTTCCCACAGCAGCTCGAGATATTGGCATATTTACTACCCCTATGGCTTACCTACGCATTTGCTGTCAAGATGACAACTACCATAATGCATTGCTGTTGTCACTACTCCAGACACACTCTCAACCCCATCTATATCTATGGCCTCCAGCTGTCATGAATAGCATTGCATTGGATTACTATTCCTTTCCCCATCAAAGAGGACTGGTCTCAATGATAATGCCAAAAGCTGTTCTGGGCACGGGTGCTCAGGCATGAAAAAGGCCAAAGCTTAAAAAGTGAAAAATTAATTAAAATCTGAAAATGCAGTATGGGCGATTTAAAAGACTCGGGCAATTGCACACACAAGACAAAAAGTAGGAACGCTCGCTAAAAATGAAAAACTGCAAGTTTGCCGCAAGGATCTCTGAGATTGTCTGTATCAGCATTGTGGCCTTACATGATGCTAAAGACGTTAAATGCTGCCACAACATTGTAAGAAACAAGATCAAGCATTTCAAGGAGACCGGTTTGCTGAAAACTTAGCGGCAATAGAGGTGCAAAGCGGAAGTTAACCACTTAGCTCATGCGAATCGTGTTTAACAGGGCTGCTGTGCACACTGGTCCGGATTATTTTCACTGATGGTCGTTGGCGTTATGGGTGATAAAAACTGTGCTGCTTAGTATCTAATCCATCCAGACACTGACTTGAGTTCATGCAATATACAATAAGGATGTAACCAATTACGCTATATACATCTTTTACTTACAAAGAAACAGATTGCGAGGTGACTGAATGATGAGGACATGAAACTTGCATAAAAAATTCTTGACAGTATGGTTAGTGAGGAAGCACGGTTCGACGCGAAATGGAATCTCATAAGTTACACACATGTAGTGTGACTCTTTCCTTACACCGCTCTTGGCACATACTACACAAGATTCGCAGTCTCAACTTTTTCGCAGTCGGCGGGTGCGAACTAGCAAGTTGATCACTGCGATCAACACTGGTCATACCGTATGTAGTTCTTATCAACAATACATTGTGGTTTCACTATTCGCTCACCCTGACGATTCCTCTTCACTGTTTCGCACATGTGGCCCGCGGGTTGACAGCATCTTCACAAGCTTTTTGTCCTGCCACAGTAGGACTAGCATCAGTTCGTTTGGCTGTCATCATGTGATTACTGTGAAAATGAACGAAACAAAAAATTTTGAAACTGAAAGTAATGGAATGTATGCACGTTACTTCTTATATCACCCAAGACCAACCATAATGTCCCATGAACTCAAACCATTGTTTGTGTTTAGACGCAAAGCAAAAAGCATTCATGATAACAGTTCCTCGTGCTCAGATGCAAAGTGAGTAACGTGATCAGACACAGCTCTGGGACTCAAGCCGGTCGGCAGTTATACAAGCAGCCTACACGTTTCCGGGCAAGTTCGATAAGCCAACTGATGAGACATCAGGCAGGCGTGAGCTGTGGTAATGTAAACATACGGGAAGCAAGTAGTTAAGTTCCTCTGATGCTTGTTATCGGTAACAGACAAGTACAAAAAAAAAAAATCGGCACGACAACTAGCCTCCTTTGCAGATGTCTTAAGTGGTTTGCTTCCCTCACACAACAAAATCTATGCACTCAAGCTGGGTTTTCTGCTCCGCAGTGCAATGGCAAAGTGTGAAATAAGCAAATCAGAATGCTTGTTATATGACAGTCCTTTTAGAGTTCCCCTGTCAAATATTAATGAGACAAATTGCGGGTACAGAAATTCCTAAAAAATAAAAAGAAAAAAAGTAGTTTTTAATGACAGTTGTGAAATATGTAATATTTAATAAAATAAGAATTGGATTGAAGAAAGAAAAAATACAAGTGTATGGAAAAAGACAACTATGTTCCTTCAACTATAAGTCATGTTCTTTCTGCAAATGCCACTGCATATGCTTTGAAGACTAATATAATGAATGGTTGCTGTTTATACCACTTTTAAGCATAATCATTGCTAATCAACATTCAAATTAATCGGAATAACCAGTGCAGTTGCTTTTGCAATTATCAAACCACGGTAAACAAACAACAATCAGATGTTTTTTTAGTACAGCGCAAATTGCCGTCCGCCATATTGAATCACTTTTCTGAGCTTCTGCTCATCATGCGTATGGCCCATAGAGACTGTATTAAACAAGGTACGGGCTACACAATCGGAATAAGAATATGGATACGAGATTTGCGGTTTTGGTGAAGATTTTCATAGAGTGGAGCGCAATCGAGGATCCCTGACATATCCGAGTGTAACTGTGATAGCTGCTGGAGATGTACGTCAAGAGCAGTGGCCAAATATAAAAAGGCAAATCTCTCACCGTGTAGAGAGACTAAAAACAGATAGAAATAATGAGGCTCGTGCTACCAACAGACCAGACGCCGTCCGTGGTAGAAAACCAGCGAGCTCGAGGCAAACAAAACAAAAGGGAAATAAATCAAAGATTCCGTTACTCACTAACACTGATCCTGTTATGCAGCTAAGTCCTTCACAATAATCTCTCAAGAGACCTTACCGGCTAAAGCGCCAAAGATGCACTGACACTCTAGCAAGGAACGCGAGGCAAAACTGGAGCTTAATCCCTTAACCCCTGAGCCTCTTTTTGAAAATGGCAAGCCCAAAATGAAATGAGTATATCTCTGTGACTGCTTGGACCATTTGAATAATCTTGGTATCGTAATAAAGGTAAACCAATTGGGGTTTCATACCTGGTGTAAAGATCACTATATATGTCACTGAGTCAGAGTAAATGGAGATGGAACACAGTGTAAATGAAAGATCTCATTTTGCACCTAACAAAGTTTTACTTCGATCCCTTGTAAATTTGTTGAGTTGCAGCCTGAAACCTCTAAAAAATTACAGCACAGAATGTCATTAGTATCTGTGCCAAAGTTTATTCTGATCAGGTCAATCAGAGCAAAATTAGAGAGGAATGTCTAGGTGGCTTCTCCATTTTGGCAATTTAGGTACTTTGTGTTCCATTTCAGATTTCTTAGACACCAAGCTGTAAAACCCATAAAATTTCACTTATATATCACTATAGGCATCCATTCCATCCAAATTCAACATTTTTACACTTCAGCCCTCAAGGCTGACGGGGTATTGTTATCCTTCGTGCGTTTGGGCGAGCAGGCGGGTGTCTCCAAAAACTTAGACATCGGGCTGAGGGGTATTCCGTGCATTGCACGCCTATTTTTTAATTTTTAGAATAAAAAAATTATTATTATTTCTGCCAGTTTTGTTGCCGATACAATTTCCCATTCAAAGACAATACATACAATGAAAGTTAAGTTTGACTCCACTGGAGCATATTTATTAAAAAACAAAATAAATAAGTAAAATAGGCGTGCAATGCATGGAATACCCCTCAGCCCGATGTCGAAGTTTTTGGTGACGCCCGCCCGCCGCCCGCCCGCCCTCCCTACTGCACGAAGGATAGCAATACCCCATCAGCCTTTAGGGCTGAGGAGTAATAAAAATGATAAATACAAAGACAATGTGAAAATATGTTAAAGAAAAGTAAGAATAACAAAAACCCCAGCGATTATTTGTAGAAGGCAACTGCGATTATTTCCAAAAATAATAATAATTAAAAAAAAGGTACCCTGATCAGGAATCGTACCTTCACAATTGCTCTTCAGCTGCGCGGCATTTTATCCAATAGGTTGCGCCAATGGACAACAGTCTATGGTCAGATTACTCATTTGTGCGGAATAGTGCAAAGATTCTGTTAGAAAACGACTTTGAAAATGAATGTTGAATATGTAGCGGATAATTATTCGGACAATACCTGAAACAAACTAATTATGCGTTTATATTTTAGTGCTATTCAAGAACATGCATATGTCCCATGGACTCAGCTTGACGCACTCGGAACGCAAGGCTGTAGGTTAGCTATGTTTGACTCGGATCATTTGAGGGATTCGGATCATTCTGAGTCACTCGGTAATATGAGCCGGGTTGTGCGAGTCACTTGAGTCACTTGACACAAAATGGCCCAATTAAATGTTTGCAAAAACCATGGTACATTGACTCGAGCCATAAAAAAGCATACACACTTACCTTTGTGTGTTACTGCCTACCAATAGAATATCCAGCCTGTAGCTGCCCTGGCTACTAATTCTACAAAAGGGCTCTTATTATTGTTGTTGTTCTTATTATTGTCATTATTATGAATAATATTATAGTCATCACAACATGCAGAAACCCCCACCTCCAAGAAAAAAAGAAATCTAGAAATAAAAAATTATTATATTACATTAAATTTCATCATATTATTTTACATTATACAGTGGTCCCTTGCTATAACGGGACAGCGCATTGTGCTATGCCCCCTAATTGGTTACGGGACTGTATAATATTGTCAATCAATATCCTCTGTGTCGTGTCTCCTGTACAGAATGCGTTCAGCATGTAAAATTTACATCGCTAGCTGTGTGACTCTGAAGCTGTATTTGTGGGCGGGGGGAGTTACAGCCTCAAATCATCTATATGATAATTGTAAAAAAATAAAGCTAAAAATAAAGAGGTAATCCTACTTTGCGGATTTCGCCTATTGCGGCTTATTATTTTTAGAATGGAACTCCCGCGATTAACGAAGAACCACTGTATTACAGGATTTAATGTTTGTGAGGAATTCAACATTATAACAGGCCCAAATGCAGAATACAGTCTGCAATTCAGAATGCAGAACGCATTACTTGAAAATGAAATGTGTATTGTTTTTCCTTAACGCTGGAATACGTTTTCATTATTTGTCAATAAATGAATAGCTTAAGCAAAAAGACAGGTCGTCAGTCGTATTACGTCTGCAAAAAAAACACCGATGTTCTAAATAGTGACGCTCCCAGGGTAACCAGTAACCACTACGAAAGAATATTTAATTTTATTATTATTATTATTATTTTATTCTCTTATGGTGAATATGGATATGGGGTGGATCACAGTATTCATTAACACAACATAGGCAACAAGCTTATACGACAGTCATAAAAGTCAACAACATGGCAAACTCGTGTCTGTGTGCGAGACCGCTATTGGGGTATGCAGGGTATTTCCTCTGCTACAGTTTGTGCAGGACCGCGAGCAAGCAGGGATTCATACTCAAGCTAACCGAAAGCAGGGAGCCGAGTGAAGCCATGAGCTAACCGAGAGCAGCGAGCCGCGAGTGAGGCCATGAGCCAACCGAGAGCAGCGAGCCATGAGTGAGGCCATGAGCCAACCGAGAGCAGCGAGCCGCGAGTCGAAGCCATGAGCCAACCGACAGCAGCGAGCCGCGAGTGAAGCGATGAGCTAACCGAAAGCAGCGAGCCGCGAGTGAAACGAAACTCAGGATCCACCACGAGTGACGGATCTTAAGTTAAGTCGGTTGGATCCTTGTGACGGATCTCGGTTAAGTTAAGTTGGTTGGATCCTTGTAGTTGAGTCAGAGACTCAGAGAAGTTAAGTTTTGTTTTTCTGCCGAGTGCCAACTGAGCGAGTGAGTGGCTGAGTGCCTATGCTTGCGCTACTGCTTGGATCCACTAGTTGTGCTCAAGTCGCATAAGTGTCATTTCTCTGCCAACTATAGGACTCAACTGAGCCGGTTAAATAGACGTCTAGATCTGTGGTTCGTGAGTGATATTAGAGGGCCGGTTAATTGAGCCGGATCCCGGATCTTCTTACAGCTCTATGTAGCTCAGGCTAGGTTTCTGCCATTTAGGTTGTTTAGAGTTTGTTAGAATCTTCAGAACTCATGCAATCAAATTCCTACCGACATAGTCTTACTGACAGCATCAAAAGCAGATAGGAAAGTACATTGCAAGGAAGCTGAATGCTACGGAGCTGAGATATTTGAAGCAACGCCCTGGGAAAGAACATGCTAGGATCCTGGCAGATCTAGTTTCATTATAACACGAACACATTGGGATAACAATAGCAAGCGCAGATTTACCCTGGAGCAGTTTTTTTACTGCAAACTTTATCAAAGGTAAGAATTTTTTTCTGCTCATCTCTGTAAAGTGTATGCCAGCTGTTCTTTCAATGTGGTGTCGGTTCAAAATGACAGGGCTCATATCGTTGCATTCTGTGGACTTCTTATTTTATTTGGGGTATCGTTTTTATGCATAGCACGAATTCAGCAGAAATCCTGGTGATTCAGCGCTGATATGATTTTATCCTATGTTCTGCTGCATGCTTATTTACTTGCTTGGTGCTTGAATTGTGTTCATTTGAGGTAAAAATGGTTTACATGAGCTTTTGGCCGAGTTTCTTTGTGAAATGTGGATAAGGCACTTGACAATGTCGCGATTTGGAAAAGATGCAGTATTTATAATGCGTAATTAGTACCGGGGCGTAGTTCTTAAGGGGTTAAATAGTGTGATGGCGTTGGTGTTTAGACGCAAAGAGCAGTGTCCCGAAATAAAAGTAAAATCCAGCAGCGTGCTGAGAGACTACAACAAATGGAAATCACCAGGCTCGCGCTACCAACGGATCTGACGCCGTCCGTGGTAGCCAACTGGCGAGCTCTAACACAATACAAGGAAAAATAAACCAAATGGATCCCTTACTTACTAATACTATACCTCTTAAACAGCTAAATCCTGCCAATCCTCTAACTTCTCAAATACCTTACTGGCTAAAGCATCAAGCGCAAAATGACACTCCAGCAACACGAACGAGGAAGGGCAGGAGCTAAAATAGAGTGCGGGAAACACCCCCAATCAATGCCAACTGGCTAAGGAATCCGACGGTGAGCAAAACGATATCGTCCCGGACGAGAGTAACAAAAAGGAGCTAACAAAGCTCCCAAACCATGACAAATAGAGTCCAGGCAATGCCCCCAATTACTGCCAGCTGGCCCAGGCATCCGATAGGAAGCAAAAACATATCGTCCAGTACGAGAGAAACAGAGCTCTCAAAGCTCCCTAACCCTGACAGTAACATGACTGCATAAACGTGGCTATTTTAACTGCCCTGGATGAGGCTTTGAGGTTTTTTACTTTCATAATTTAATAGAAAGCTTATAAAGCATGTAAAATATTTTAATGAAATTTCCATGCTCCATATATAATTTATGAAATAATCATATTCAAAGAATACATTTGAGAAATTTTATGGATTTTTTTCTACCAGGTCCAAGATGAGAAATCATTGGCCTCCATGTCAATCTGTATGATTTCTTATCCTGCACCTGGTGGAAATTTACGACAAGAACTTTAGAGCAGAAAGAATGGTGCAAAAACAGAAGCAGCTGTGTGCAGTGCTTTGTTTGGAAAAAACAACTCCACCACTTTCTCTTCCTGTTCTACCATCCATGAGAACCACACACTTTGCACACCTTTGTGCAAAGGCCCACCAGCGCATGCATTTTTATCGCAAATTGAGAGGTTTTAATGTAGACACTTCTTTTATGAGGATGTTTTATTCTTGTTTTATTGAGTCCGTTTTAACCTTCTCTTTTATTTGCTGGTTTGGGTCCCTCACTGTTAAGGACAAGAACAGGCTTACCGGTATAGTGAGGATGTGTGGCAGAATTGCGGGGACAAATTTTGAGGAGCTCTCTGTCCTGTATAGAGCCAGGGCGACCAGAAGAGCTGAAAGCATCCTGACTGACCCCAGTCATCCGCTGGCCTGCCAATACAGGCTACTGCCTTCTGGTCGCAGGTACATGGCAGCAAAGGTCAGAACAAACAGATTCAAAAACTCGTTTGTACCAATGACAATTGGCCTCATAAATATGTTGTGTTGATTGGTTCCCTAAAACATTAGTGCACTGTATTTATTTATTTATTTATTTATTATGACTCGCGGTGAATGTGCATGTTGTTGTCTGTTTGTATTGCTGTGCTGTTTTTTCTTTCTGCTGGCTGTGAAACAAATTGCCCCCTTGTGGGGATAATAAAGTTTACTAAATGCTAAATGCTAAACACTCTATCGCCTCCCCTCCATGTCTGTTCAAACTATACTCAGCAACAAAAGTTTCTGTGACACCAATATTGTTAATTATTTTTCATAACGCAATTATGAAATTGTCATACATGGTGATATCAGAATGAAACAGTACACGTAAACACAACATTGAAATGGAAATCATGAAAATGCGAGAAAATGACTTTGCACGTGAAAATGTGCGTAAATCATGCTTGTGGATGGCAATAAAAGAGGAGAATTTTTGGAATGTTCACATTGTGCCTGATGAACGACGGAAGCATCACTTATCGAAAACACAGCCATTTCGGATCAGGAACTCTACCCTCTAAATGCCAAGACTGTCTGAAAATGATCGGTGGAGGGCCACTGGAATGATTGAATCCGGAACCTCGCAGAGGGAAGTTGCTCATCGCCTGAATGTCCACCGAAACACCATTTGGAACTTATGGCAGCGTCATCAGCAGACAAGACATGTCAGAGACCGTCCTCGCAGCGGCCGTCCACGAGTAACCACTCCCAGACAGGACAACTGGATTCGAACAACCCATCTCCGAAATCGATTCCAACCTGCAACCATAACTGCAAGAACGATACCTGGTTTGAGGCGACTGTCTGCACAGACAATCCGTCGCCGTCTCCGTCATTTTGGCATTGTCCCACGTCGGCCAGCAAGACGTCCAATACTCACAGTACAACACCGACGACTGCGTCTACAGTGGGCACAACAACATCGACGGTGGATCCAACGTCAGTGGGATCTTGTACTCTTCACTGATGAATCAAGATTCATGCTTAACCGATGTGATGGTCGTTTACGTGTATACCGTCGACGTGGAGAACGTTATGCCAACAACTGTGTTCAGGAATTTGATCGTTTTGGAGGTGGTAGTGTCATGATTTGGGGAGGGATCACGGCTAGAAACAGAACAGATTTGCTTGTTATTGATGGAAATCTGACAGGTCAAAGATATCGCGATGAAGTGCTACGGCCATTGGTGGTACCGTTTTTGATGCAACATGGTCCCGGAATAACGCTGCAACATGATAACGCCGGACCACACGTTGCAAGGATTGTACAGCAGTATCTGATGCAACAACATGTCAATGTCCTGCCATGGCCAGCCAGATCCCCAGACATGTCCCCAATCGAGCATCTTTGGGACGAGATGGATCGACGTTTGCGGCGGTTGGATAACCCGCCAGCTGCACTCCAGGAATTGCGACAACGTCTACGTCAGATTTGGAATGACATCCCACAGCAATTTCTGGCACATCTGATTCGGTCCATGCGCCGGAGATGCGTTGCTTGCATCATGGCACGAGGAAGTCACACCCGGTATTGAAGTGTGAAGGTCACAATTGGTTAGACGTCAGACAAGTGCTTCATGACGCATGAAAATGACATTTTTCGTTTTGAGTGACGTTGGCACTGAAAAGTCAGTGTTTCTCCTGTTAAATAAACATATTGATTGCATTGAGATCTTTGCGTGTCATTTATTACATACACATAAATGGTGTCACAGAAACTTTTGTTGCTGAGTATAGTTTCCTTCTTCCTTCTTCCACCAAGTAACATTATGTTGATTAAAACATTAACGGGGCAAACATACACGCGTTAGCGGGACAGACAAATTAGATGTTTCAGGAATTTCAATCAGTGTACTAACATATATGCATTATGCTCTGCAAAAAAAAAGTGAAAGTGAAAAATTTGAGCTACAGTAATTTTCAGTTTCAAGTCCCTGCCATGCATTTGGGAACTTTCAAATGTGTCAGTGCGTTTACATTACGGTAGACATTAGGAATTATCGTGTTTTCCAACTATGACCAGACTTTTAAAATGCATGCATGCATGTTAGTCCGAATGGAATCATGCTAAATTGAATTTCTCATAGTTCGACTAACACACCCAGATAATGCGGTTCACAGTCGCATTATGCCTGCATGTATCCGCGTGAATCGAACCAAACTGGACTATGCACTCTAAGCATGCTCCAGATTCTTTGTGAAGGGCTTTGACCCAAAAGTCTTTTGGACATGTAAACACCAAACTACCGAGCTACCATTTAGCCGTCAGCTGACTATTGTTTCTTCAAATGTTTGGTCTGCGACGTAATAGGTAAATCAGAAAAAGATGCAATCCGTACAAGCTGAACGGCATATTGCCACCTATCGTAGCTGAGATGGGCATGCTTGGGTCAATAAATCGAATTTTGTTCTGCACATGTATGCTGGGACAAGGACAGTAGTCTGACTGTATGGCTTAATTGAGCTATTACCATAGCTCGACTTAACTGTGCATGTAAACGTACTGTGTATTTCTGCCTCACGCCAAGTGGATGCAGTGACATCGGAAAACAGCAACACGGGAATGTAATGATCCTGCGAGTTCTGTCACTAAAGCAGCAAAGAACAAACCCCACCATTTTTTTTTTCAGTTCCTCGGTACCTACAAACTTCACAGTGGCGATGAGGATTTTAATTGGATACAATTTGCTGGACAGGATCGTTGGGATAATGAGGGAGAAGGAGTCGAGAAAATTGCCATCCCAACGTGGGTTCAACCTGTCAACCATTCTGCTCTAACGGCTGGCCAGGTAATGACAACAACGGACACCAGTGAAAACAAAATGATGAACTTTGTCATAACAAGCTACGCGGCTAATCTTTTTAGAGACAGACCCGAGTACAATCGGAACTAGATGGTAAGTGTGTTCAACGTTTTGAAAACTTTTTCGTTGCATTGAACACTGTGAGTGATTGAAGATAAAGACCCCTTGCTGCGCTAGGCTGGAGAACGATTTCATGATATTTATGACACACTTGGCGAGGATGATGATTTTGATTGAACTAAAGCAAAGCTAGGCAGATATATATCTTGTGTACAAGTTCAAGAAAGCTGTACAGCAGCGAAATGAAAATCTGGACACATATCAGACAAGGCTTTGCATGCTAGCCAAAGACTGTGAATTTATCGATGCTGACAGTGACATTAAAGCACAGCAAATCCAGAGCTCCACTTCCGCAAGGCTATACAGGAGGGCACTAAGAGAACCTGAAATTATATTAGAAGCACTGTTGATTTTTTGGAGAACACTGGAAATATCAGAGCAACAGGCTGAAGGCGTTGAACAAGGGACCTCTGCTGCTGTCAATGCACTGGAATACAAGCAAAACCATCATCTGTCGACCAACAAGGGCAAAGGAATTCCAATACTCAGTGCAGGAACTTTGGAGGAAAATACCCTCACAAAGGAGAGTGTCCAACCAAAGGACAGGGGTGCAACACCTATGGGAAGCTAAACCACTATGGCAAGGTATGTCGCTCTACCCAGAGTAAATCAACATACAGTCAAGACAAAAAATCACATCAAAGCCAAGACAAAGACTCCACACACAGGAAAACTCGAGAAAAGTAAATCAAGTTACTGCATCATGCTCTGAGTGCTGCACACACAGGGACTCATTAGGTAGCAATGACCAGTATGTGTTGGTAGTCAAAAGCACAGCCTGCACACAACATCCACAAACACAAATTATGCTCCACGGTGTGAGAGTTGATGTGTTGATAGACTCTGGAGCTTCAGTTAACATCATCAGTGAGTCAGTGTCAGAGTGCTTTGCCTCAAAGTTATTATCGTTAATAAAAACGAATAAAATAACGCAAACTAAAATTGAAAAAACATTTTCTTTAACTGAAATAAAGAAAAAACGATAACTGACTGAAACTGCATTGAGTGTTTACAAAACTAACTAACGTACTGAAATTATACATAAAATTTCCTTCGTTTTCGTCTTTGTCAATGTATTTATAAGCGTTTTGGATTGATATGAAATCGATTTATTTCGCTCCAGCTGTTATACGTGAGCTGGCGGCACCATACGGCACCTCACGTCACTTCCTGTTTACAGTTGAAGTACTGTATTGTTAATCTACTGCATCGATATGCCTAAAAGCTGCACCTGCATCCAGTGGCAGCAGCAGAGATTTTCTTTAGCAGGTGCTATTGGGATGCTTCACTCTTTGAAGAAGGTGCCCTGAATCTTGGGGGTGTTCGTTATTGTGTCGGTCTTATCGGAACGCTGGTACACATACACAGACCTGCGTACACGGTCGCATTAACGATGCCCGTATCACTCTGATATACGTTGTACAAAAATAGATATAAAGTTCATAAGCCTGCTAACGTAAACCTCTGAAAATGTTTCACACAACTCTGCCGCAGACGGGCCCTGAACACAAGGAGCAACAAACACTGCACATTTCAGCCAAAATGCTGGGATCACGAAATCACACAGCCAGTTACCAACACGAGTCTAATAATGAATCAACTTGCGGTCAAGAGGCCGACTCACGGTAAGGTCAGAAGTAAAATGGGCTTTCCGTCCATTGGCGGAAGCAGATCGTCTGTTTTGCCTTTGTTTTTAGTCTAAAAATACTATATTTTTAAATTCATTCATTGACAAATTTTGAATAAAACTATTCACACAACATTAAAACATATACTCACGTCGGCAGTTTCCGATGTAAAACTGCATTGCCATTGCCATCTTTTTGTGAACTAGTTTGCCATCTTAGTCAGACTGAATCAGTTTCATCAGCAAAGAAAACACTCATATATTCGCCACGATGCTTTGAATAGAAGGTAGGCTAGTTACTGCACAATCGTATACACAAATGTGCGTAGAACATCCACTGTCGAAAGATATAATCTGAAAGCATATCCGCTGTGATCTGCTTTGTTTTCATTTCATAACATTATCGCCGGGTGGCACAACGATCATGTCCCGTTTTAAAAGTACGGTTGGCCAATAAGTTTTTTTTAAGGAAATAGAGGTTTGGGGTGAGATACATGGGCTTGCAGATTTCAGTGTTTCTGGTGGTTAGCTCCAAAACGGCTTGCTGTCCATCACATAGCTCGGTGGCTCATTGTGTGTGCATGTCAAACACTGGAGATTTTACCCAAAAAGACGAGCACTAAGATAAAAAAACTTACACAGTGTAGGCTATTTGTAGGAAGATTCGCAAAATGTTCATTTCTTTTTTTAATTCAAGTTTTTTTATTCTACAATGTCCTTCCGTACACTTGCCGCAAATTTTTCAACCTCGAAAACCGCTGACACATGTAATATAAAAATCAATGGAATTTCTTGGGGGTGCTATGGCTATTGCAGGTGTAGCTACAGTAGGTAGTTTTGGTCAAATAGTGATTCAAACCTGTAGAGTGTATTGGGTTTTTGAGTTTGTTCATGTTTTACTCAGAGTGAGCTCCCTGACACTCCTGGCACTCCATAAATGTGACATGTGTCTCCCAAATGTTTTTTTTTGTTGTTGTTCATGTGTGAGAATACATTTTTTTTGCAGGTATCTTTTGTTGAGTTTTATTTAACAATACTTACTCTGATCATTTTGAATCCTGCACCTGACAAATAAAAAAACTAAAAGCAACACTAAAACTAATAAAAACTAAAACTAAGCATTTCCAACAAAATAAAACTAATAAAAACTAGCAAACCTGCCCCAAAAACTAATTAAAACTAACTTAATTTGAGAAAAAAAAGTTAAAGCGAAATAAAACTAAACTATAATGAAAATTCCTGACCTATTATAACCTTGCTTTGCCCATTATTAGTGTGTTTCAGTGCAACATCGAGGTGAAACACAGAAACGCAGTGGCGACTATCTTTGTGCAGAGAGGTAATGGACTTTCGCTTCTGAGCTATGAAACCGCTAGCAAGCTTGAATTAATTTAGCCAGTCGCGCACTCACTGACGTCAGGAGGCAATACTCGCAGAGCAAAAGAGAAGCACTAGCCATTGAATGGAGCTGTGAGCACTTCCAGCTATACCTCTACGGAAATCTATTCACCTTAGTGACTGACCTAAAGCCATTAGAGCTGATATGGAACAACCCAACGTCAAAGCCACCTGCCCGAATTAAGCGATTAGGACTTAGTCTGCAACCTTAAAACTTCCAGATTATCTACAGAGAGGGAGCCAACAATCCAGCTGATTACATGTCCCAACATCCAAGTCCTCTGCAGGCAGCACAAGAGTCTCCAAAGTTGCTGAAGAGTATGTCAACTTCATATCTCTGCTGGCCACGCCCAAAGTGATGAAATTGGAAGAGATCAAAGCAGAGACATTAAAAGACAACACACTTCAACACGTCAGTGCACACATCAAGAACAACTCGTGGCACACAGTAACAGACAAAGTACAAAATCATGCTCCACTACTGCAGTACAGATAAGTTAACAAGGAACTTGCACTGTCAGCGACCGAGGAACTCATACTCGGGCTGCAGAATAGTCATACCCCTGTCTCTCCAGCAGTGAGTACAAGAGCTTGCTTACGAAGGCCATCAAGGCAGTGCTAAGACCAAAGTTCTCCGAGAGAAAGTGTGGTTTCCCAACATTGATCTACAGGCCGAGGCCCTCATCTGAAAATGCCTTGCCTGTCAAGCCAGTACTCCAGTCACCAGAACAGAACAACTCAAGATGTCAGAGCTACCTGAGGCACCGCGGCATTCTGTAATTGCAAACTTCTACGGTCCTCTTCCATCAGGAGAGTACTTGCTGGTGATCATGGATGACTATGCACGCTAACGTAGACTTACCATGTTCCGTAGAAATGACCTTATCCTTCCTATCCTATGAAAAGCGTACCCAAAGTAAATTGAACGCTGTTCTTGAACCGTTTGGACTATATGGATGGTTATGGTCTCATTTGAAAGGAAACACTCTGAAGTTTTTCCCCCAGCTAAAAGAAATACTCTAAGGGCTACTGTCATTGAGTAATCCAAGCTGGAACACACTGAAGTAGAAGGTTTTTACTCTCGCCAAAATTTTTTTTTGCAAACAGGTGCCTGTAGATGAGAGCAGCTGGGACTTATTAGCTGAAAAACACAATGGGACCACAGCATGAAGTCTTACTTAGTTCCAGTTCAAATTTGATAACAATCCTACAGAAAATGAGCATTTTACACATGTTTTTCTAAGGCCATGTCTAGGCGTTTCCAAAAATGGCCATTTGGAGACCCCAAAAGGACCCTTGGATAACCATGGTGACATACCTAGGATAAAAGGGCATAAGTCTTGAACGCTTCAACCTACAGTCATAATGTTGGGCTCTAATGAAAGGTGACACTTAGAGGAATCCAATCCTATATCCAGATTCACTATCAATATTGCTGAAAAAAAGTTACTGATGCATAAGCTCAAATTTGTGCACATAAGAGCCAAAACGAGTGCCTTTATGTTAAAAAAAAATGCTTTTTTATATGAAAGGTAAACAAACAAATAACCTTTCCATAGCAAACTATTTACAATATATGATAAATAAAAAAATTAAAAGGTTACTGAGGCATAAACTCAAAAATGTGCATATAAACCCCAAGGGGAGGAGATTCTGACTTTGTGCTTTTACATATATCCAAAGCAAAGGAGAGATTCCTTTGTCTTCGTTCTTGCCTGTAACGAAGACCCTATGTGGCACATAGTAAAATGGATCCTATTTACTTACTTTGTCTCACTCTGATTTCTTACAGGGATGAAAATTTAAATTCCCACAACAACCAACGCCGGCGAAAAAATAACTTCCTTCCACCTTCGGTAACGGAGGTAATAATGCGTAATATGGTAATAATATAATCATCATAATATCAGCATCATATTATAATATCCTCTTCCCGTAATTATTTACACAGAATTACTCCGATGAAAACATGACGGTGAACTCCAGTGAAAACATGACGTCCTTCCACCTTCCGTGACAGATGCAAATAAAACGTAATGTAATTTTATAATAATAATAATAATAAATATACATGTAATGTTATTATATAATGAAATATAAGTTATAATATGATGCGTACTTGTCAAGAGTAATGTCATCTCCCCCGAGAAACATTTCCTCTGCTACGGAGCCATCAGGGTTTTGGTCGGATATTTCTTCCCCTGAGCTATCACTTGCACGCCGAGTGCACAGCTCTGCAGCTTCTGAACTGAAATGATTTTTTTCGCAACCTTTTGGCTATTTTTTCTTTCAAACTCCGTAAACAACCATCAAACATTCGCTGGAAATCTCTCTCTGCCTCGCTCTGTTTAGCGGAACGCACAGCACGCATTACGCACAGCTGAGCCGTATTCTGTCCATTCTCTTACGCGAGCGATAGGCAGCGCCAGCCTTTTCGCCACCCCAACAACCTATATATCGCCGTTTCCAGAATTTCGATGGTGTCATAATGCAACAATCGTCGTCTTGATTGGTTGCTGGTTGCTTGGGCTACACGCAAAAAAAGGAGGCATGAGCTTCGTTTCAACACAGGCACTCGTTGGCTATAGCAGGCGGTAGACAGGGCAGGGAAGCTCGTAACTGGTCGAGTGAGGTGTCAATCGAAAGGTTAGAGTGCAGACTCTATTTTGGCGCAAATGGCTGTGTACTGTCTAAATCTGTTCCGAAGCAACGACCACTAATGCAGCGAACTTTGTGGATAACCACCGATTCATTTCAAACGATGCAGCAGCTGTTCATGGATATTTACTGGTATAATAGTGTGTTTTGGACTAAAAACTTTACTTGGTTGGATTTACTGGAACTTCGTGGATGTAACAAGACCATTTTTGAGGGGATATGTCGGACTGGAAGAGTACTAGGGGGCTTCATCGGTGAGTCACATCAGTTTTGTAACTGTTCGTTTGTTTGTTTGTGGTCTGACATGGGCGTTGATTAAAGCTGCTGATGATTATACTTTGAAATGGTTGGCATCATTCGAATCTCAAGAATCTTAGCTTTCTGACGATATGTGGCATGAGTATCTCAGTAGCATACAAGCTGTGTAAATGACGTAGTATGTTTTCAACTTCCCTGACGGCCCGATTGCGGGCCGTCGGAGTGGTAACGGGTTAATAAAATTTATACCTGTGTCACCATCATTTTGTCCCCTTTGACTCCACCCAAGAAGATAGAGGTCACGCGATCCGATCCGGAGCTATTGCGGTATGTTTACTGGGTGCGCCGCCCACAATCAAAAGTGAAAGCTAGGGAGACCCCAGCCCGGAGCTGCTGCCATTTTGGGGAGAGCGCAACATCCGCAAAATGTACATTTTTATCCTAATATTGCCTCTTAAAGAGCTGTAATCTGTCTAAAAATATTCTTTGGTTTTTGAAAGTTATTAAATAAATTACCTTTTTGTTGAAAAAAATACTTTTGATGACTTTCAAACCATTAATTTTCGTGACGCTTGGTGCTGGTTCGCCCAAGGCAGGCAGCCGCAGTTCTCTCACCATAGGCGCAGTTTGCAGGGCATCTTTATTTTTCTTCTTCTTCTTTGGGGCTTAACAGGAGTTTACAAACCTAAGGTGTATTACCGCCAACTACTGGTTCCATGACTTTTCAGAAGTTTTATTTATGTTAACTTCAGTGTTAATAAAATTTGGATTTTGGGTTAATGAAACTTACTTTAGTATTGTGTGTTACGTTACTTTACAAACAACGTATAAGAGTTTATTTCAACAAAACACTGAAATTAATATATTTATTGGAAAATACATATTTTTAACAAAGAGAATAAGAACAACATATAACACTGAGTACATAAATGAAAATTAAACAGTGAAATTCATGTTATATGAATTTCCCAGTAATGTAATATAAATAAGTTGTTAAATTCATTCATTGGGAAATTCATATTTTAAGAAGATAAATGAAAAAGAACCTGGAACGTTGAACCATGCAAGTTAATTGCAAAAAATGAGTCAAATGAAAAATAAAATTAATTTATAATATGAACTAAATCAAATGAACTAACTAACAGGAAATGCCAGGAGAAGCGAGGGATAAAGAAGGAAAGAAGTGAGAGGAAAGAAAAAGGGAAAGAAAAAATACAGTAGTGAAAGTCTGGAGCTCGCCATTGAAGAGATTAAGGCAGGCTCGAGCTAGAGGGCAACAGCAGCAAAATATGGAATCACCCACACCACCCTCCAGGATTACAAAACTAATAAATATTCCCAGAAACCCCATCCCAACTCAACCCTGCTGCCCGAGGAGGAGAACGCCCTGATGAATTTCATCTTCTTGATGGCAGACCATGGGTTCCCCATCACCCGCTCAATAGTCAGGGTCCTTGTCGCTGGGATTATAAAAGACGGTGGAAGGGAGGACAACACAACAGTTAATTTGGAGAAGGGGCCCAGCGACAAATGGTGGAGCAGGTTCAAGGCTTGTCACCCCAAACTTTCCTCCAGGACATCAGACTCCCTAGACAAGGCACATGTCCACGGGGCAACACTTGAGGCCATTGATAGCTTCTTCAAGCTCTATGAGAGCCTTCTGGAGAAACATGGCCTATGGGACAAGCCTCACCTCATCTTCAACTGTGATGAAACTGGGTTTGGGGATGAGCCTCGGTCAAGGGAGAAGGTGCTGTGCCAAAGAGGGAGGGAGCACATATATCTCCAGCAGCAGACAAAGCGGGAGCACATTACAGTGCACTGCTGTGTGAGTGCAGCCGGGGTGAGTATCCCGCCATTCATTATCTACCCCGGCTGCCTCCCAAGCAATGCGTATCGCCTGGATGCCCCAAGAAATGCCCTGTATGGGGTACAAGAGAAAGGGTACATGGATGCAGAGCTCTTCCTCAAGTGGTTGCACCACTTCACCAAATTTTCTCCAGCCCCTGGACATTGCCGTCTTCGATTCCCTGAAGGCTGCCTTCTCCAAGATGGCATCCAGGATGGGGCTTGTGCCGGGGGGGGGGGGGAGCCAGTCTTCTCAACTGCTGAAGCACGTATACCCCACTGCAGTGACCCCCCCGCAACATCCAGGCAGGGTTCAAGAAGCCGGGGATATTTCCATTCTTCAGGGAAGCTGTGTATACCAGCCAGGTAAGTTAAGTAATGTTAAAGATTAACACAATTACAATGAGATATTCATTCTCCAGCGTTATCGTTAGTCTGTTACTTGCAGTTATTCTCAATTTGTGCTAGTGAGTTTTAAAATGTGGAAAAAAACAAAGGAGGAATGACTTTTAAAAAAAATTATCCCCTATCTTTTAGGGCTTCAGAGATCATTTTAATTTATATTCCTGTCACTTGTGATTTATTGTTTGCTCCATATTTTTAGAGCCATATTACGCATAACCCTATTTGTTGTTGTTCTTAACATATATCATAAGGTTACTATGCTTGCCAGGTGGTGAGAGTGCTTCCATCTGGAGATGGAAGTGATGTGGCTCCATCATCTCCTTCCACTAACGCAGCAGTACCATCCAGCACCACATCCCTGGCTGCGGCTGCAATATCAGCTGCACCTTCGCCACAGCCACCAAGCACTGCATCCGTGGCAGCTGCCCCTTCCTCTGGAACACCATCCACATCATCAACTCCAGTCACTCCATCTTGCCCCACATGTGGACATGTTACAAATGCCCCAGAAAACTACAGGCATCAGGCATCATTCCACCTAACCTGGCCAATGTCTTGATGACTCCAGTGCTGCAGAGGAAGGAGAAGGTGAGGCGCCGCATTCCGCCGTCAGCCCGCGTGGTCACCAGCGAGGAGTACTGCAACATGTTGTTGCAGAGAGAAGCAGACGAGAAAGAGAAAGAGGAGAGCAAATGAAGAAGAAAGAAGGAAATGGAGAGGAAGAGGGAGGAGAGTAGAAAAATAAAAGAGGCAAAAAGGCAGAGAAAGGAAGCAGTACCTCCGGAGGGTGAAAACAGTGAGCACTGCGCCAGGTCCTGCCATGTTGTGGCTCCTGGAGCACAGGAAGACACAGTTGATGAGTGGGTGCTGTGTGACCTCTGTAACCTCTGGTTCCACTTCGAGTGTGCTGGGGTTAATGAAGTGCCAGAGGGCAACAGGCTGTGCCATAAGTGCAGTCTTTCTGCCTAAACCTTGCTGCAGTTTATGCACGCACGCACAAGTTTAAAATCAGTTTCAGTTTTTATAAAGTTTGTTGGTTACAGTAATGTTGGGTTACCATTCCAATTAAAATTGCTCAAACAAATATCGTTGTTTGTCTTTTTTTGTTCCACAGAATGATAAGAGATGGTAATGTTGCTCAGAAAAATTGCACAGGGTTCCTGTTTCACTCACATGCCTTAATTACCACCTGCTGGGGTCCTCGAAGACACAATAACTTTAACTTATATCATGCTTTACCGAGTGACGCTCTAATTTACGGAGCAATTATCATGTTTTAACAATAAAATGAAATAAAAATTAGTACACACCTTTCTTCCGTAAAATAGTGGTTGAAATAAATGTAACTGGCACGCATTCCTTAATTAACCTTACCAGGAGCGAGCACACTCTTGACTTGGTTATATCACGCTTTAGTCGCATGACGCTCTAATTAAGCAGCACTTACTCCCGCGCTTTAGACCTAATTCAAATAACAACGTAATTTACAATTTTCTTTCTAATGTTCATGGTCAAGATAGAATTTTCCTCAGTTAAAACAAATTAACATGGCTCATTTAATGAGCCACGGTCATCTACACTTTAAACACAACCAACGTTAATGCCATATTAACTGTTACGCATTTCTTATTATGCCTTTTCTAATGTGAATTCACGCAAAACATTTGTGTTTTAGACTAAATAAAAGGCTACCCCCCTTCCTCCAGTAAAATTCACTCTTTAAATATAAATATTTATTTGGTTAAAATTGAAATTCGAATGTCTCTTACCGCAGAAATAAACTTGCGCACGCTGTACGGAACACTGTCCAGCAACTGTACGGAATACCGCGAGCCCACATGGTCTTCCGTACAGAGGCGGAGGCAGCAGTTTCTCCCAGTTTTCACAAATATTATCGGATCAAATACTGTCAATCAAAGTGTTGCTTGTCCAATGCACATCCCTCCAGAGAGTAAGAACACAATGAAGAGGCGGATCCTCAACAAATGAGGAATGGTTGCTGACGTTTGCAGAAAGAAGGAAATGTGTACGGAACATGGTCAGTCTACCATGGCGGACGGTGGCGGACGTTTCATCTCTGCTAACGTGATGATACCAAGCATGGACGATGTCTTCTCTATGTTTGGAATAGCACAAGTTGTCAAGACAGACAATTGACCTCCATTTAATGGCTCACAGTTTTCACAATTTGCCGATTACATGGGATTTCATCATAGAAAGATAACACCTTTTTGGCTAGAAGCCAACAGCACAGCTGAATGATTCATGCGCACAACTGGAAAGATCATCCGGACTGCCCCAATGAAAAACGTGTCGTGGAAAAAGCAGCTGTACATCTTCCTTCATGAGTACTGATACACACCTCACAATACAACAGGAAAACCTCCTGCTGACCTGCTGTTCCAGAGATGCATGAACACCAAATTACCCTCTGTCTGCCCTGCTATCATCCGCACTAACAGTGAGGTATGTAAAAAGGACACTGAGACGAAAGCCAAAATGAAAGCATGTTTTGATAACCGGTGACATGCTGCAACATCCACCATCAGGCCAGGCGATACCGTGCTGTGTCGTCAAGTGAAACAGCACAAGCTGCAGCAAAGAACCACTCAGTCACGTGTGAAAGGCTCCACGGTGACCGCTGGAAGGAACGGATATGCCATCACCAGGAACAGCTCATTCTTCAAGAGCACAGCAAGATCCATTGCCACAGAGTGCACCTGACTTTGATCCTGAACCTGATGACAACAATGCTGATGCAGAACCAGCACCGTCATCCAGATATCCAGCCAGGCAGCACAGACGGCCCCCAGCCTATCTGTGCGGCTCTGAGTGATGGACTGTAAAGAAGTCATATTCAGAGTCTGTTTCAACTTGAGAGTATGCTTTGAATAAGTTGCTGCATTTACAAGGGTTTAATAAGTGCTAATGAGAATGATACAGTATCAGTTAAGTTTGATATTGCTGCACATGATGATCTGTGGTGCGAACGGATACAGTGTTTTGATATAGGTAGTTTAAAATGTTTTATCTACAGTGATGGGAGAGAACTTTATTGGGCATCATTATTCTTGTGTTCAGTTTTATGCTGTGATTACTGTAATGTAATGTGTTGCATTTCATCTTCAAAAAAGTGCATTCTTATTAATGGTTATTAATGGGGGCGCCTCGGGGGCTCATCGGTCTAAGTGCGCTCACCGTAAAGGCTGTGTCCTTCCTGCGGAGACCTGGGTTCGACTCCGGCTCAGGTCATTCACCGCATGTCTGCCCCCATTCCTCTCCCCAACCCTCCTGTCTCCCTACACTGGATAACTATCAAATAAAGGAAAAATGCCCCAAAAAAATCTAAAAATAAAACATTTTATGGTTTGATGGAGTTTTGGAAATAATTGAAGACATTAAGTGACTGTGATCAGTACATAATATTGGTTCAGCCAATTTTCCCATCCACATTGATGCACTGTTAGAGTGATAATCATAAATGGCACTTATGAACCATCTGGTGTAAATTGATTACACTTTCATAAGTTCTAATGTTTATACAGTATAGCAATGCATATGTGTAATCTTGTGAGCGATCTACACTTGTGTGTTATCTCTTTTTTAAAATCAGTATAGCTGGGCATAAATTGCTTAGCATTTGAATGTTTCTTTGTCTGCTAGACATGTTGACTGACCTCACATGCATCTGCTGGCTAACTGATCTCAAAGTCCTTCTATGATTTACTCTGATGTGAAGCTTTGAGGAACTGAGTCAAAGCTTATTGCGTGTGATAAAAGCAATGCATCGCCTAACGGCTCAAATTGAGTCAGCCATTGGCATCCTTTTACGTGACCTCCGGCTTTCAAGTCTACGTATGCTCCTTTTTGAAGCTCTACATACACTGCTGACAAGCCTGAGTGTCGGGAGCTAAACACAAAAAAAAGTGAGGCTAGTCCCGTAGGGATGTGGTTAGTGTTAAATAAAGGAACTGGAGAGAGACAGAGGCAGAGCGCATGATAAAGACCCTTCTGGAGCATACAAGCTCAGGAAAGGCAATATAACTCCGTTCTTAAGACTACACTGCCACCTAGGGGAAACTGTAGGCTCTTGCTCTTCCTCTTAATCTGGGTCTGGAACAGCACTCTCAGGGTAACAAGGCCTTTCTGTGATATTAAAATATTCCCAGACACATTTTTTGTTTTGCTCAGTGGTTTTTTTTTCCAGAGCAGTGCGGGGACATTACCTTTATCAGTCAATAATTTGTGTATGTGGGTATGTGTAGTATCTGTCTTTTTGACTTTTCAATGTTCCAGTGACCATATTCACTGAGTTGCCCACTACAATTTGGGCAGGACTTCGAGATTAAAAGGGTTGTAATTCACATGACCGCCACCGGACTGTTTCACATGATTCGGACATTGATCTTTATTTTCAAATCCAATGTACCAGTGAAAAAAGAACAAAAATTCAAATAAGTGTACTATACTAATTATAATGAAGCTTAGCGACTGTTCAGACAGGAAGACACTCTCTCTCGCGTACCTCAACTCGCGTACGTTTATTTTCTTTTCATTCGCTCGCATATTCGCCCATACACCTCTGCAGTCAATGTCTGGGGCTGTCAATTGAGCAGTCAGCTGGCGTAGCAGCTGACTGCATCCGACCGTGGCACACCTCAGTCGCTTCGCTATCCAATCGTTATGTTGCCGTTTTTTTAAAAATATGTGATTTCTCTCTGCTCTAGTTTGTTTATGCTGCCGTTCGCTGACCCTCCTCCTCCCCAACGCCACCCTGCTCTCGTCAGACCTTCCGTACTGCCACACCAGCTTTGTCAGCCTTCAGCCACCACCGCCACCAGTGTCTGGACTCTTCGGGGTATTTTTCCAGCTGCTGCCCTGAGCCATGCTCCTGCTCAATGAGTCTTCCTGAAGAGTCCCAGCGCCTAAGACTTGTCTGATTTAAGCATGTTAATTCTGACTGCTGTCTTCCAGCTGCCCTGATCCCCTCATCCCTAATTTACCATCAATTTATTATTCAGCCAGCGGAGGATGGGCTTCCCCAGAATAGCCAGGTTCCTCCTGAGATTTCTTCTCACTGAGGAGTTTTTTCTCACCACCGTTAGAGGCTTTTTCTCCCTACAGGGAGATTTTTGCCTGCTATCCGGGATTAGGGTTTAGTCTGGGCTCTGTCCTTTCCTCTATATATAGAGCTATATAAATCAAATTTAATTGAATTCTACTTATGCTCAACGCATATAAAAATTCTTGATTTCACTCGACTCTCTCCTGATTGAAATACTTTTATGCACTCTACCTTACTGTCCAATGTCACTTTAAAGAGTAAAAAAAAAAGATTTTCTCGGCCACTACAAAGACAACCAACCCCTTACAATTAAAAAATAATGATGCGTCCGTGTCAGAGTAAATGTACATTGGTAAATATCAGTTGGGTGCTTGTGTTTTACTGGAAGAAATATCAACAGAATTCAGAAATGGAAAGCTTTGGGGTTATGCGAACCACTTCTGGGGCTTCTCAGTCTGCATGCATGTTCAGCTTTAGTGAACCCCCCACTGTAGACTTTTGAAAAATTAATCCAGGCCCTGTTTCACAAGGCAGGATTCCTGAGGTTGCTGGATAACTATACTCTAGATAGCTTGACTGAAATAGAGGATTTAGTCAGCAGTTGTCCAGCTAGATTAGTAATCCTGCTTTTAAAAATATCCCCAGGGTGAAATGCAGGCCCACAGAATCTGCTGTAGCTGAGATTATTCAGTTGACAGTTGTTACTCATAGAAATTGAAGGTGCTGTAATGAAACAGCCAATCTGTATGGTAGGGCAAAGATTAGGGCCCACTGTCCAATGCATTCTATTTTGGACAGGGTTTAATAATGTTAGAAGCCAAGCAAAGAAACTTCTAGACAACAAAACATGTTATTTATGCATTACATAACTGGATAGCTTAAATAACAGCTTGTCTCCTTGGGGATAGCATGCTTTAATCTTCTGTTTTTTATTTTTGTGTATTTCATTGTTATAGATGTTTATTTCCATACTTTAATCACAAAATCTGGAGGACTATGAAGTTCCACAGTCCCCACACCACTGAAAATGGCGCTTTTTACTTCCTGTTGAGTTATTGATTGAAACTGTGGTCTCCCTGAATAATAGCACCCGACTTTCTTTTGTAATAAAATCCCAAATAAGCTCACGACTCTTCTGCAGTTGAGACGTGGACTCCATAACAAAAGCATTTCCACAGGGGTTTGTATTCCTCCAATATCAGAGCAAAGTGATTTAAAAGACGATAATTCGAGGTGTTTACCAAAAACATTGCTGCTGTTGAGTTGAGGTGGGGTATGGCAAAATAGAGTTTGGAAATTATTGAGCAGCTTCAATTGCATGGAAGTAAAAAGCCATGTGCCATTTATCCAAAAAATGGTGATCATATAAGAAAATGCACATACATTTTCATTAATTTTACAGTGGAAATATGGACTAAATTTTATCCAAGGCCCTGTGTCAAAGATGATTGCACAGCTAGCTGAATACCTGTGCTGAGTAAAACCTGGAACCCTCCTAAATGTGGATGGCTGAAGTAAAAAATTGATTTATTCTACGCTCAGCAGTTGTCCAGTAAACAAAGATTAAGCCCAGCATTGGTCCTTTAGTATTGCATTGGCAGGCCACGGTCCACTGTCCTAATGTGGTCCCATAAGAACATGACAGGTACTATAACCAACACACTGTAAAGACACTGTAACAAAGACATCAAACACTCTGCGAGTTTCATGATGTGCCTGACCGTTAAATTTTGATATGCATCACACACTTCTAGCAAAACCTTGCCTTGCGCCAGTCCTACAAGATTCATAGATTATAGACACTGCCACTAAAATCTACACTATCTTGCTTATGTACTCTACCTTCTCCTGTACAGCCCACAGTTGTATCAGCAGGAGGCCTGCAACAACACAATAGCCATAATGTGTGGATGAAGGCAGTTGATGTTTCATTGCCTTTCAAGGACTAAAGTGAAGGTTCCTCCAAGCAGGTAAACATTACGCTGTGGAAAAAAACCAGTCAGCTGCACTTGCGATACAGCAGTCATTTAGTGAACAGAATTAACATACCTGCGATCAGCACAGTCTGGTCAGTCACCCATAAAATACTGGAATATGTAGACAAACCAGCATCAACAGAGACAACACCCGTAGATCATTCGAGAAGACGGTAAAATACGAGCTAGCCAGGCCGCCAGACACTGACCTGTCATTGGCAATATACGACCACATTACCTTGGGGTTAGGTATTTATATATTGGAATAACTATTCAAAGGAGGATCCTTGAGAGGTGGTACCGTTATATCCTCTTCATGGGTAGTAATTTGTCCTCATATGGGCAATAATTTGCTGAAGATGGTGAGGAGACAGATTTATTACCCTTGAAACCTTGATGTCATGCGGATTGGATATGGAAATGGATCAGTCTAATTGCCAAAGTACTGCAACTGTCCCTTTAGTCTGTTGCTGGAGGGAAAACCTGTTCACTCATTTATATTATGGCCCATGTCATGGTATATATAAATTAGATTTAATTTTTTTTTTTTGGCTGCTTTTGTGATCATCCTCCTCTGAAATGTCTGACCATCTTCTGCATTGTCCACTATCATTTCAGTTTCTCTGAGCATGCTCAGATGCAGAAAAGATGCTTCATGTACTGTGTGACCAAAGTGACTTAGATAACCTGATGGGGAAGTGTGTACACTCTTGGGAAAAGGGTTAAATTGCTCATTTTTATGGTCTTTTCAACAAATCATTGGTCAGAAAATTAGCAAGAATTAAGCAGATAGATAAAACAACTTAGTATTAGACAGTTTATCCCTTAGATATTTTTTTAAATATATAAGCCTTGTGGGTGAACAGGTGGACAGCTTTTCACAGAAAAACAGGTGTAAAAGTGGATCATTCCTCTCTAGAAACAACCTTTCAGTTGTGGAAATCAAACGTGTCTGCATAAATCTCCTATACTCCAAAGCATCGATTGTCTTCACAGTGAAGCAGTTTTCAGCTTTTACCAACGACCAGTTCACTGCGACTAAAGTTAACGAGAGCCGTCAGGAGTTGGCATATTCCCCAGCCCCACGTCATCAACTTCGGATTAGCAAAAGGCACCATGTCAGGTCATGATTAATGTGCACAGCAAGTTTTATGGGAAAATAATGAACAGTTTTCAAGTTATAGCTCGGAAACAAAATGTTCACAGACAGAGGGACGGACAGACGGCTGCACCCGTGACTATATCCCCCCGCATTATATGCCGGGGAGATAACTAGCTAGTGCTGGCACAGAAGATCTCAGGATTACATTCATTTTATCCTTTCTAATTTTTGACCAATGATTCGTTGTAAAGACCATTCATTTCTTACTATTTTTCCATTTCGAACTTCTCCCATCCCCGCCCTTTTTTTAAAATTGATTTAACCTTTAACTGGCAAAGTCTGCATTCAGCACGAAATCGCAGGGCTGAAAAACACACTGGTATATTGTCCCTTTGCAACTTCAATCAATTTAGACACACGGTATTCATTTTCTTTATTTCATATGAAGATTTTCAAAGACTGCTGTCGTTCCTCCTAATTTCACAACTAACCCACTGTTAAAAACAAGTTGGTAAGAAAAACGGGCAACTCAATTGTGGGTAGAAAAAACTGCGGAAATATATTTTTACCATATTTCATTTCATACTTCAAGGGATATTGAATCTGTATGGTTCCACAGTTAAACTGTGGGGGAGCAACCTACTTGGTGTATGTAATTAATTAGGCTGCATCTGCCGCAAATGAACAGAGATGTGTGTGGGCAGCCTAAAATCAGAATAAAATGTTTCATCTACTGCCTGGTTCCATTTGCTGCACCTTCTATAAATAACCCACTGTTCCAACGCCGAGGAGGAATCATCAGCCAGCCTGGCGCCCCACTGGGACTGCATCCGCTGAAAAACGTACAGAATTTCCTCTTGCCTTGGGAGAGAGAGAGAGAGAGAGAGAGAGAGCGAGGGAGAGAGAGAAAAGAAGAGAATGCAGTTTCGGGACATAATGGCATTTGCATATGAAGCCGGGCCCGAGAATACCAATAAGAGGCTTTCATGGAGATTTTGAGGAAAACAAGGCCAGCTGAAACATAAGAGGAATTACTCCATACAGCCGTAATGAGCTTTAATAAATGGCTCATGCCTGCAGGAGCACAGGAGGTCTGCCTTCACAGCGTTAAAACCTCCAGACAGCCTTGACGCTCTCTGCTGCTGTAATTTCCCAGGCACCGATACATCTCACTCTCTAAAATACTCCCTCAAGGCCTTATTTCAAAGTATGTGGATGGATAGGATTCATCTTAATAGGGATTAAAATGTTCGAATTCGTACGTTCAGATGAACTGATAGGGAAAGATGGGAGCTTTGATGTTTAGTTACTGTAGACTGCACTACCTGGTATGAGAGGGGATAAATTGCTTGAAACCCCCTGGGTAGTAAGCTGTGGCATGAGTCTGTGGCCCTGGTTCAGAAATGAAAGATTTAACAAACCTCTGATGCAGTTCTCCATTTGGAAAGGAGGTAGCCAAATAAAAATACATTGATATTTCCTGTAAGCGGCAGCACAGTGGGGCAATATAAGAGAGAGATGCGTGATTGGAGACAAAATCGTCCATATGTGTGAATGCATGAGTTTACAGTGTGTGTGTGTGTGTGTTTGTGTGCCAAGCCATGGATTAGCAAACAGTCTCGAGTGTATTCCGGCTTCTGGGCTGTTGAAAAGCACAGATATGCACAGCGCCATCTCGTACTGTCCACCCCCGATCAACCAAGCAGGAGAGAAGCTCCCCACTGACTCCCACCTATCTAATCCTGCACCCACACTGAGATCATGGGCCATTGCCATCTGACACATATGTGGGAAAAATAAAATCTGTGTATTCTTATTGTGACCAATACTGCATCTTTTTTGGTTCTCCACCTCTTTCTGGTTTCCGGTCTTTCAAAAACAGCAGAATTCGCCGGCAAAGAGTTCCTCGTAGATCATCAGGATGAAGGATGGAGCACGTCATAAGCTGTTGCTTATATCACTCCAAATCTATTTTTTACTTCTGTTCAGGGTGTTTTTAAATGGCTCCATCAACTAGAGATCAATGTGACAAAGGGGCCCTGCACTGCCAGAGGTGATTTACACTTTTCCGGCCTCCTGCTCTCTGATCGATGGGACGTGACACTTGTGAAGGCGCAGGAGTCTGTGCGCTGCTTATGCAGCTGTGCATCAGTGGACGAGTGCGGCTGTGTGAACACCTGCCTCTCAGAATAATGCTTCCCTCTGAATTTCTGTGAGTGAAACATATCCGAGCACGGCGCCTCATCCCTGCTGAAATTCGGAAGGCCGATTATGGCGGGGCATTTGCATTTGGCATCCGCTGGCTGTGTCCTGCAGTCTAATCTGAGCAGTTTAACCGCTGCCACTTTTCGGTGTGGCAGTATTATGAACTGCGAGGGAGTGGGTGCGTATGTAATTTATTTGTGTATGCGCGCGCATGAATTAATAACAACTCTGGGCAAGAGAGAGAGACACACAGACCAAGTATGTGTGCGCTTCTATGAAAGAAAAAGAGAGAACAAGAATATGCGTGCATTCAAGAAAGAGAACAAGAGGCCGATTGTATCCATGAAAGGATCTTGGTGAGCGAGTGTGTGTGCATATATGCCTGTGTCTGTGTGTGCGTGTGTGTGTAAGTCCGCAAGCTTTCCAGCTGATTGGCTCTGCGATTCCATCACTCCCACAGTAATTCTGTCAGATTTATACTGAGATGAGTTTAAATGTTCAGACATCAGTGGGATTCATCAGGACTTGAATGCTTTGAGCTAATGTTTTACAATCTCAATTTTGGAAAATAGCTGTTTTGAATCAACAGCAACAACTGTTGTAAATTCTGGGCTCAGGCAGTGTAAATGTGAGAAGCAGCATAAGAGCCTATTTTGGATTAATTATCTACAGTGATCAGACACATACGCTCTTCCCTTCCTCAGCAATGTGTTTCATTACCACTGCTTTCATATCTGACTGCTTCTTTGTCATTGTCACAATCAGTTTCTGCGAAATGCTGTCATGATGCCACTCCTCAAAATTATTTTTTAAAATTTCTTGTCATTGCTATTAGTGTTAGAACTACCTTGTCTCTGTGGAATGCAGCCTACATAACATCAATGCCTATGATAAGCATCTCAAATTTAGTCTTCAAAAGACAGGTTTCTTTTTCTTGTAATGCACTCTTACTTCTCAGTTTTCTCTGACAATTCATTTGGTTCACAAGCTAATTTATAAGCATGGTATTTACAAATTTGATAAATTGAATGCAATGTTCCATTAATGGTCCACTGAGGGACGCTACACTCACAAATGTACTAAAAATGTAATATATACAGTGGGGGATACAGGATTTATGATTACAATTGTTCATGGGCAGTTTTGTGCTTGGAAAATTTTAAAATCTTGACATTTGCAAGACAATGCCTCCAGCCGTCCAGCTCACTGGTCTACTAAGACTTCTCGCATTATTCAATTATCACCTGCACCTGTTTCTCATTTCCACTGTGTGGTAGCAGTGTGCTTTGTAAGACTGAACTTCGCACTTAGTCATTGCAAAGTCTCGACACTATATACTTGTGTTGTATGTATTTCTAGTCTGGTATAGACTTATTCTCCATGTTTTGCGTGTATCAAACTCTAAATCTAACTTAGGGCTGTTTACAGTTTTTATCCACCACTTCATATTAAGGAACCTCGCTTCCTGTTTGCTTTCTATTTGTAATACATTGTTACTGCAGATTATATTCAGTGTCTGTATTACAAATAGTGTTTATTAAGGAACCTCCATTTTGTTTTGTACTGCTTCGCTTGTGCCTGCTGCTGTGCAGGGGGCATAATAAACAACAAGTCCTCAACTTCCTGTCCTCTGTGCACCTGAACTGTGTGCAGAGCACAACCCTTACAGAAGACTTCACCAATGTATGAATTTAGCAAGGATTCTGTTGCCAATGGAGGAAGGAGAGTTTGCTAACTTGCCTACCGACCTCTACAAGTTGGTGGGGGAACAGCAGAGGAAGATTGCCTGTCTGGGGGCCATCCTGGATGAATTGGCTCTCGGGGTCTACGAGCTCTTCATCTCCAATGCTCCACCACCAACCTCCGTGTCCCCTGCCAGGATGCAGGCTCCCCCAGCTGCTCCCTGGGGTGAATCGCTAGTGCACCTGCCAGAGCGCTAAGATGGAAATCCCAATGCATGCAAAGGCTTTATTCTGCAGTTCACTCTATACTTCTTGTACCTTCCAGCCCTGAGCGAAGCAGAGAAGATTGCCGCAGTGTTTACCAATCTCTCTGACAATGGCGCTTGATGGGGCGACGGCCGTCTGGGGGGAATTGGCATTTACCACCTATGCAGATTTCCTCCAGCAGTATCGGTCAGTCTTTGACCACCCTGAGAGGAAGGCTGGGGACCAGCTGCTGGACCTGAGCCAAGGGAACAAGACTACAGCAGACAACGCTCTCCAATTCCGCACCTTGGCTGCTGTCAATGGCTGGAATGAGCCTGCATTATTAACCATCTTCAGAGAGGGGCTGTGTCCACAGCTCAGGGCAGAGATGGCATGCAGGGACCTTGAACTATCCCCATCATCCTACATTGATCTAGCCATCAGCCTGGACCAGCTCCTGCAGGAGAAACGGCGGATCCAGCCCTGCGGTCCCACCCAGCTGCCAACAGAAAAGGTGGGGCGCATGAAACTGGGGCACTCGAAACCACCTGAATGTCCCCCCTGGAGGAAAAGAGGTCCCTGAACCCAAAGTTAAGAACGAGGAACAGCACACCCCAAAGTAAAGGTGTCATCTAAAGCCATAACTGGTCAATGCTTCAAGATTCCAGTCCAGGTATCCAGTAATGATGTGACCCTTCGTGCAGAGGCCATGATTGACTCCAGTGCAGGGGGCAATTTCATCTCCTGTCAGTTGCTGCGACGACTCGTCACACTAGTTACACTACCAGCTGATAGAGTCTATATCCTATATTAACTATATACAGTCATTCTCAAGTGCTTCGATAAACTCTGGACAGAGGTCTGTAAATGGTATCTTTGGGAAGTAGATAAACGTCTGTTTACCCTCCACTGCAGGCCTTGCTAATAACAGACTGTGGTAAAGTGTACCTCTCTAAAGCAGCATCCTCCTTGGTGCTATGTCTTTAAAGATGTTGATGACCTCACTGTGATTTATCTCAATGTCTTTTTCAATGGCAATCAGGAGAAGGTCAGAGAGCCTTTCTTCGCCACACAGATTTCTTAGTTTAGTTTTGATGATTTTCAGCTTTGAAAATGATCTTTCAACTGAAGCAGTTGTCACTGGTAATGTTGCATATATTTGGATCATCTTCACAAAGGCAGGAAAGATCTGCTGGCCATCGTTTTCCCTCAGTATTGAAAATATTCCTCTGAGGTCTTTTGAAGTAAAGCTGGAGTGGAAGACCTTTAGTTCTGTTTTTAGCTGGTCCTCATCTTCTCCATAGAACTCACAGAGAATGTGGACAGCTTCTATGGCTTCTGTGTTTGGTGTGCTTACCCAGTTAGCATGTACAGTTAAGGGCTGGAATGATTCAGTGATTCTTGCTGTAGTGCTTCCAGTGTTGTCCCCTTTGAATCTCCTGTTCATCTCCTCAGTCATAATATCCAGGAAGGTGAAATACATGCTACTCCTGAAATATGCCTCCACTGACTCAAACTAAGGACCTACTTGAGACAGTGTTGGGCTGTGTTGGAAACGCACAGGCACTTTCCGTTTCCTCTCTTGACCAGGCACCACAGTAGGTACTGGAATGCTGAAACGCTCTGCCTTTTCTGATGCACATCCAAATATTTCTCCAAATTTCTCCTCAGACCTCATGGTTTTCAATGTATGAAGCACACCATCAATTACCTTGTGGGCTGTGGAATGGTCTAATCCCTCTTTCTGTAGTGAATCTAATGCCACAGCAGTGACTTTGAATACTGGGATGGTGATCTCCATGCACAAAATAAACATGAAGTTGATGGCATTTCTGTACATCTGAGCATCACCTCGGGCCAGGTTAGGTGGGTCACTTTCAGTGATGTCATCAAGGAGCATCAAAATAGCTTTCAGATTTCTCTGAAGTGCCTTCAGAGCTTTCTCCCTGCAAGCCCATCGGGTATCTGACAGCTGCTGGAGCTCCATAACACACTGTCCAGGATACAGGGACTCCTGAAATTTGACCAAGGCAGCATGGCGCTTTGGGGAGCCTGTGCAAAAGGTATCCAATTTCTCCACCAGGTTGAAGAATTTCACAAAATGCTTGCTGGACTTTGCTGCTTCCACCAGTACGAAATTGAGACAGTGGGCTTTGCAGTGCACATAGAGCGCCTTCTCATTGTGTGCACGGATCCTAGCTTGGAGACCTTTGTACATGCCACTCATATTGGCTGCTCCATCATAGCCTTGGCCATACATATTCTTCAGCAGAAGCGAGAACACAGTGTTCTCCAGCTCCTGACCTGTAGTTGAATCAACATTGCACACTTCCATGAATCTCTCTTTTATTTGCATATTGTGTAAAGATCGCACAACAAATGACACTTGCTCTTTGTGTGAGACATCAGAGGTTTCATCAAGGAGAATAGAATACATTTCAGCCTCTTTTATTTCGTGGTTTATTTCCTTTCTGATATACGTGGCTAGTGCTGCAATGATGTCATTTTGGCAACTGTTGGAAAGCAGTGACACCTGGGGCCTTGTCTTGGTGGCTTTAGCTTTAGAGACTTTTTCCAAATGCATTTTCAGCACACTGTCATAGCGGGAGAACACATTCACCAATTCAAGGAAATTGCCACAGTTGTCACTGGACTCACTCTCATCATGGCCTCGAAATGCTTGTCCCTGACGTGCAAGATACACTGTGAGGTCAATTAATCTTGTCAGGATTTCTCTATTTGTCTGCCTCTCTCGCTCTCTAACTTCCACCCCCTTTACATTTGAAACATCAAATGCAGACTGGAGGACCTTTTTTTGGAAGTTGGTCCATCTAACCATGCTTGTCATGTGCATCTCTGTGATGGAGTGTTGCTTCATTTTTTCAAGAGCAGTGCTCCACTTCCTGATGCCATCAGTTGTCCAGGCTGTTCTGTTATGTACTTTTCTTCCGAGAGGAAAAGCCGACTGCTAAAACAGTGCATTGAATTAGCAGCTGGTGAGTATTCCAGCCACACATTCCCGGAAAACCATTGTTTCTGGAATGATCTCCCCTCTGTATTTTTAGGGTAAGGCATATCTGGCTGACATGGGCCCACACGGCAGCACATTGAAATGTATCCATCATCATTGCTCTTGATTTTAAATGTGGTAACGTGAGAAGGATCCGTTGGGTATTGCAAAGTAGCTATCTTATGATTGTTAATTGTTTCATCTTGCTCATCTGCCTGGACCTGTTTTCCCTCATCCTGGTCTTCAGATAGCACTACTTCTGTCACTGTAACTGAACCTGTTGCTGCTTTGGGCTCAGCTTCATCTGTGTCTCTCTCTCCCTCATCTGCTGTGCTGGTAGATGGCATAGAGCTGCTTCCCTGTTGTGACTGGCTATAATAAAGTAATAATGATAATAATAATAATAACAATAATAGCTCTAATAATATGCCACAGTTAGTTTTAATAATAGCCTATTAGGGCAACATGTCTGAATGTCTTGTAACATAGAAATGATTTATGGTACAAAATTAAAGGTAGCTTATTACTTGCTGATTTAGTACAAACCACTTAAAAATAAAATGTGAACAGCTTTTAAGATTTTTCAATAAAATTAACCCAAAAGAACAGATCAAATCAATAGCCTATTAAACTAGGAGCTAAAAAAGGCGCAAAACAGTAAACATGATTCTGGCCTTGACTCTGACCTAAGCGACCTTTCATCCTCATTTGGCTTTGCTTTCATCCAGGAGAGCAGAGAGCTGCTTCCCTGGGCTGCCTGTTGTAGCTCCTTCTCTCTTTCCCTTTTCAGCCTCTCCTTTCTTGGCATTATGCTGCAATTAGTAAATAAATATACCATTTAGACAATAAACAGACCAAAAAGTATGAAAATGAATAATACTCATGACTGTCATTCATTACAACAGTGGTTCTCAAACTTTCTCTACTGGGCCCCCCTTTGGTACATTAGAAAATTTTTGCGCCCCCGCCCCACAAAAAAAAAACAGGTAAAACATATTTTGTTTTCAGAGTCCATTGCAGTTTATTTCACACATTGTAATTCACATAAACTTCAACCTTTTTTGAAAAAAATAGTCAACTGCCATAAACTGTAGGTTGTCATCAACTACAACTAGGCTACTTTCAGAATGAGAAATGAATAACTAAATAACGAACCAGCTTAGCTTTTTTTAATACTCAGCAACGTTGCTATTAATGCATTTTCCGGACACCAACAGAAACTTACTTGCATACAGCCAATCAGCGACCTTGTGCCGGACCTCTGATGGAGTGTCTCGAAACAGTTACATTTTTCTCATTTTACTGGCCTTGCACTTATGTTATGAAGTAAAAATAACTGAGATTGCGTCAGCTTATTGTAGAAAATGTAAATGCTCTGAACAGATGATTTTTGTCTAGCATAGCTGGAAACATGAAAAATGATCAGCAGGTTTGGAAACGGCCACCGTAATTTTCAAATGAAGGACACGAAGATTTAATCATTCTAAACCTCTTTTAAAGTATAATATTAGGCTGTATCACTCCCCTCTGCCTGAGTATAGCCGTCTTCTTAAAATTATGTGTCTATGATGCAGAAAGAAAGCACCATAATCAACCTATATTAACAGCCGACAGCAAAGTGCGAATAAAATTCATGAACACCACTGGCCAAACCTGCCGATATTATATTCAGTAGCGAGGCTACATAAAAAATATTAGAGCATTCATATTATCGAGAATAAGATGACGCAATCTCGGTTATTTCTGCTTTATATTCATCGGATTTTGTTTGGAGTCACTTACTAGTTTATTGTTAATATGCCAGATCAGTGTAGGATAAAAAAAGCTGCGAGTTGGGTATCGTTAGACAACATTGATTGTAACCAGCTCATTTTACCAGCTTCAAATATTTGAACAACTACATTCATAAATTATTTATGAAAATGACAGGCTATATGAATGATTTGGCCAACAGTTATGTTCAGAGTAAGGCGGGCATTTACGATGTAATCGCCGAAATCTGGGCAGCGAATGGACTGTGCTGTCAGTGGTTCTGAGACCGTATCTCGGTGTCCAGTAAAGACAGAAAAAGTTAAACTGTCTCAAGACACTCCTTCAGTGGTCCGGAACAAGGTTGCCGATTTGCTGTATGCAAAATAATTTTCTGTTGGTGTCCTGAACTCTAGTCATGGAAAAAAATTCGCTTCCCGCACCCCGCGCCCCCCCTGCAATTGCTCTGCGCCCCCCCACTTTGGGAATCACTGCATTACAAGAAGGCACATGGGTAGCCTTTATGGGGATATTTTTCTCAGGCAATGGGGAACTGCCTGATTATTCTTTATGTGTTCAGTTATGTTGCCTAACAAAACCTACACAAAAGAAAATGTTCAGCTTAACAGATAGATTTGCAAAGTCGACCGACATTGTTTGTGGTGGTCGTCCTCACGTTATCTATCATTGATTTGGGCTATAGCATTAAACTAGCTAATCAGGTGACCAGTCGGCTAAAAAATGCTCAGTTGTTTGGTGCTGTATGAGACATGCTACTGCACAACAAAATTATTACAGGTTGAGCTTGGAGGGCAAACTGTACGATTTCACTTGATCTGTGTGTTACCTGGCTGGCGGGGCACAAGACTGTGGCTTCCAGTCGCTCAGCTGATATGCTCCTGCAGCGCATCTATATGCACAGTGCGCGTGTTCACGTGACAAAGGAAGAGAGGTCGGAAGTGCGTGAGGAGGTGGCCCATTTCGGGGCATATTTTTCAGTAGTTTTTAATCACTCAGCTTTCTAAAAGATCATTTCAACATTGGCCCCACTAAAGTGTTAATAATAATAATAAATATAATCATTAAAAAAAAAAAAAAACGAAGTTTCAGAAGGGCACTTTCATTGATAAAGGGCAAAGAGGCAAGTGCTGTAGCACCACCTAGCGTCTATTTGTGCACGCCTATGCGTGTGGATATGAACTAAAGAACTGCGTCTAAAACTGTTTGGTTTGAAATAAACTATTTGAAAGAATGAATGAATGAAACACAGAGTTAAAATTTCCTCCTCTGTGTGTAAAACTGAAGTTACCAGCATGAATGTTTACCCTGCCTTTACAGCTGGATCCAATAAGCCAAGGATAGAGTCAAGAGCTGAATCTCAAACCGCACACTTGCATGCTCCGAGCGCACATTGGGAGCACGCATCCATCTTGGAATGTGAGTCAAAACCGAAGTACGGTAGTGTGGAGCACGGATAAAGTTTTAGGATGTGCACTCCGTTTGGCCTAAATTCGGATCATGCATCGATGCAGACTTCGACTGGAAAAAATCCCATCATTTTTTTCGGGAAGCTGCGGTCTTAGCAGAGGCAAATGGCCAACCACGGTGCGAGTGTGGCCAGATCTGAAGCCTTCTTCAAATGTGAGTTAATTTGTATGCAACGTTTATTTACATCTTTCACCTGTTTGGAAATATCGCTGTAAGAAATCTCATTTTGTGAGGCTGCGACAATTTTGTTAGCTAACTAGCAAAATTTGGTCATTCATTTTCGGTTTTTGTAGTCGTGAAGTTAGCTTGTCCTACTGTGTCGTTATGCATTGGACTTTGCTTGCTGGCTAGCAAAAGTTAATTTATTCTTTACTTCATCCTTTGCTAACCAGTTACGTTAACACACTAATTTGGAGACCGGTTATCGAACTATGCTGACTCAATGTATGAGAAATGAATTAGTCATAAGGTAGCATCAGCGATAACGTTAGTAATGGTAGCCTACTCTATCAGCCATCTGGCTAATGCTGAAACCTTCTAGCCACTTGATTTGTCACTTTGGCAGTTCATCTGGGTTACATAAACTAGCTAGCTCATTAAATAGCTTGGTATCTTGCTTGCCACACGTCTTTGTTCGCTATCTAAGCGACTAGGCATTCGTTTATATAGGTGAATGCGTATTTCATATATGTGACTTCATCAGTTTGCTTCTTTCAATTGTGTCTTCAATAAACATTTGTGTTGCCCATATTAAAATAATTGTTCACCACTAAAGTACTTGAATTACATGAGGCCATCTTCACTGGCAACGGAATGCTGCCAAGACTGGATGGGAGTAAGTTAATAAAGCTAAATGCGAAAGTGTGGTTTTGCTTTATTTTAATACTTAACATCACTGGCGAATATCTTCCACAGACAGTGTATCAGTGATCATGGGCGGATGGGCCAGGTCACCAGTGGCCAAGCCAAAAAGAAGTGGGAAAACCTGATGAAGAAGTATAAGGTCAGTGTCAGAAATGTTTTGTTACTCATAACTGTGTATCGAAAGAGAATTATTTTCACCACTTTACAAATGGAAACGTATATTTTGCGAAGTATGCCTAATTGTATTTGTTTTGTCTTCATTTATGTAGTAATTAGATTTGAACAGCTTGTGTGGTCACTGTATCATTGTTTGTCTCAATAGGAGCTAAAGAGCCCACCAACAGGAGTGAGTACAGGGGGGGGTGAGACCACTGCTACATCCTGGCAATGGTTCACCGTCATGGATGAGGCAATCAGGGGAGGCCATCTATCTTGCCTCCTGTCCTGGTTGCCTCAGCCTGTGGTGAGGGGGATGCAGTAGTGGTCTCATCCCAAAACAGGAGGCAGAACAGGCCAGGCAGCAGCAGAAAAGGAGGAAATCAGACCTGGTGGAGTTCCTCCAGAGGCAGGCAGATGTGGAGTAGGAGAGGGAGAGGCAGGCTCTCAAGAGGGAGCAGCAGAGGGAAGCTGAGGCCTTGAAGAGGGAGGAGAGGAGAGAGGCTAGGGAGAGAGAGGAGAAGAGAGAATTCCTTGGCCAATTTATTTCTTTGTTTGAGAAATTTGTTAATAAACAATTGCTTTTAGCAGTTGTCGTCTGTCTGTTATTGCTTGGCTAAATGATTACAATCCTGTTGTGATTATACAATTGCATTTCTGTTATGACTACCATGAATGGTATGAGACTGGCAAAGATGGTTCATTCAAGAAAGATTCATTACTGTAACCTAAAAAGGGCATCTTATGATAAATAATAGGTGAAAATGAATCACTACTCTTAAGTGATGAACGAATGATGAACAAATAGGATAGGGGAACAGATTGCAATCTATTCATTTGTGCTCGTCAATTGACTTATTGTGAGTTTCAAGATGGAGGCGACTGGAAAGTACATTGAGGTACTGTTTGCATAAATAGTATTTTTTAAGAAACTACCGGTGCATTTTCAAAGTTCTCAGTGCCCCGTTTTAAATGTCAGGGCCCTCGGAATTCTACCGATGAAGTGTGGAGCTACTTTGAGCCTAATGATGAAAAGAATTAGAGATTTCTTTGCATGCCAACACGATGCCCAATTCACAACCATTGTAAGCCTGTTGGAAGCTTCGGCTAAAAATCCATTTATTTCGAAAAGTTGCGTGCATACGGAGGTGGGGTATTCGACAAAAGTTAGTACATATTATCAAGTTTCAATACACCCCAAGTCAATTTCACACCGGAATTCTCCTTTAACTACGATCTGTGATAAACCGGCGATATTAGCCAGTCAACCCACATCGGTGCTGAGAAGCACGACTGTCCTGCGCAGCAGTGTCCTCCTTCTCGCTGCGGACCTCCAAATGGTTTGCCTTGGCCTCCTTCCATTTTCAATAATAATTTGCCGCCACCTTCGTCCTGCAACCCGGCTGTTCTCCAGCTCTAATAAATGAAAGCCCAGGTATACCACTGTAGCCGTACGAAGAACGTTATCTTCCATATTTGATGTCCTGGATGCTTAACCACTTGCTCACGTGGTGGTAAACAGTGCAAAAATAACGCGCGATATAATTGTTTATAAAGTAATGACTGATATTGTGTGTTTCTTCTCTGAGTAGTTATCCAAAGGTGCCATGGATATCCTCATGTGTGACTGGAGAGTGTGAACAAAAACGAGAATTGAGCTGGGAGGGATAATTCTTATTTTTATTTATTTAATTTTTGGTCTCAGGATTATTTGTGGTGGATATCCCTTTTCAGCGCATTATACCTACAATAAATAAAGGCTGACCTGAATTAAATCAATATTCATCAAAGTGTACCTCATGTTTTTAATATTTTCAGTGCTGTATGTTGTCAAACAACTCTTTTTGGCGCTACATTTTTTTAAAGTGCATGAGACGCAACTTGTATGAACAGTCGGGGAAATGTCACGCAGTGCCACATCGTTTTACAAGGTAAAATACAGGGAATACTCTAAAATATGACATAATCCAACGAATATTCATTTATTTCAGATGATTCCTGTTTCAGATGGAAAGTTTGCTGCCGACCTGGCTACAGCATAGCTATATAGCTGTGTATAGCACTGCTTCAGTGACAGCATTACACCCTGCTTAAAAATGGGAGCTTCCTGACCATTAGCGAGTGCTGGTAATGACTAGGGTGAGTACCTCACACTACCCAACTTCAAAAAAATACTGGATAGCCTATGCATTTTGATTAAGCTTCACCGGCAATATTTCCAGTCATATCAGCATTTTACCGAATGACTTTAACTTAACCGCATTCCCTCGGGACTAGATAGTCTTCGGAGGAAGAGAAAAAAAATAACAGCTGATGATGTCACCTCAAAGTGTGAGTGCATCCAAAATGGAGACAATTGCCACGCTACCGCACTTCCACACTCACGAGTCTGCACTTACAAGCCGTGACTGGAGTGCACACTTGGAGCATAGAAGTGCAGAGCATGCAAGTATGCGGTTTGAGACACAGCTATATTATATAGCTGTATTATAACAGTCTCTACCGCAGGTACTCAAAGATGCAGTTGGTTTTATAGATGGACCATGGCACACATCACATTTTGGATGTGAGAAAGGTTGTTTTGGTCTTGCGAGCATCTTGGAAGATGGGTTTGTTTTTCTGTTGAACCTTGAATTTTGCTAGGCCTTGGACTCTCTGGAAAGAAGTTTCTGATAAGTTAACAATTAGTTTGTCTAATGGGCTAGTATTGTTACTTGGTTATTTGAGCTTTTGCAAAGTTTTTCTAGTGTCCATGAAGGGCCAGTGAAAGTTGCATCTGTATTGATAAAGATCAAAATTTCCCAGCTAAACTTCAAACTATATATATATATATATATATATATATATATATATATATATATATATATATATATATATTAGTGGTATTGCAGTTATTGCAACAAAACTACAAAAACCAGGGCAGCAATCACAGTAATCGTAGTCGGACAGAAATGGATCTGGTACACAGGAATAGTACTATCGGAGAGACAAGCCAGAATCCACAGGACGTAATCCGAATCGTTACCAGGGCAGCAAACAGATCTCGTAGTCAGACAGAAAAAAATGGTCAAAACACACAGATGCAACAGTAATCCAAAATCACAAAGTCAAAAGTCGGGCAGTCCAGTCAGAAAGATAAACACTGAGAAATCGAGCCGAGAAACATAGCACTAGGGAGAACAATCTGACAAGAAAGTGAACCAGACATCTTATATACACATCCGGGGTAAACACATGACCAGGGAAAACGGGTGCAATCAATGGTAACAATGATCAGGGAGAGACACATGAGGAATAAACTAACTACATGAATTTGGCAAATGCCAAAACACAGACAGGGATCACAAGACAATCCTATGAACAAACAACAGCTCTGGTTAAGGAGTACTAAAAGTGCATAGTCTAAAGAAAAGGAAAGCACAAAGTATAAGTGGAAATTTCACAGAAACTTGCAGCAGAGATAATTAGGGATAGGCAAGAAGGCGGAGATTAGAATTCAGCGACTGCTGAGAGATCGTTAGTCAATTAGTATGTGCAGCTATACAATCCCGAGTGCATGTTAGAAAGTTAGTAAAAATATATAAGATTAGTGTGGTTAGTAATCAGCAAAAACAATAAACTGTTAGTATGTGTTAGTACGACAGTAAAAGAGAGGAAGGAAGAACACGAGATAAAGAAAGAAGATTGAAACCCAGAAACCAATAAATCACCCGAATGAGTGGCACGCAAGACAAGGGACCGTGAGCAAATGTGCACACATGACAAGACAGGGGAGACAAAGTGCAAAGCATGGAAATGGAAACATGGCAAGGAAAACTAAATGATCGAAACATGAAAATAATGAAAAAGAAATCTCAACTACCAAAAACACAATCCACAATCCTAAGAATGGTCAGACAGGCAGTGGTCACTAAACACAAGAATCCTAAACATGGCAGAGCCAGGCACAGAACTTAAACATGACATGAGCATAATCAGAATCACAACAGCGCGCTTGTGTGATTCTCAGTCTCTCTTGTCTCTTGCAGTAAAAACCTGGAATTCTGACTTTTATTTTTGTTAACGGTAACGATCACTCATGTATAAATTTTATTTATTTATTTATGCATTTATTTAATTTTCATCAGCAAACTATCATTAGCATCATGTTTTATGCACCAGGCTGCCAGGCTGGGAGTATAAACAAAAACTGAATGGCACAGAATTGATTAATTTATCCAGGAAGCTGGATGAGTTGTTGGCAGCCTCAAACATGCATTTTAAAAAGGCAGCGCAAAGTGGGAGCTTATCTACTATTATCATTTGTAAAGTGCTTTTAATTTTGGCAATCACTGCACTGAAAATAAATGTAGAAAATGTACAAAGTGACAAGGTGGTGATAAAAGCTCATGACAATTTAACAGTCGTGGCAAATGGAAAAACAGAATTCATCCCAAGCCTGCTCTGCCTCTGATAAAGATGTTTATCCCTTTAAGGTGTAAGATCAGAAATATGCAAATAAAATGTTCCCAATTGAAGATTCTAATTCCCGACTAAAATGTTTAATTAAAAGGTAAATTTATAATGTTCATGCCTGATCATTCTAATTATGATATAACAATGACCACTGGTAACTGATAAAGTTGTCGAGGACAGACTTGACAGTGACAGTGGACAGTGCTTGAAAAAATATAATTCTGAAAGATTATTATTTTCTCTTCAAAGGGTAAAAGATGTTTTATCTGCACCAATGTCTGTTGGATGACGATATGTTTGCGGATGTCAGGCCATTTAAAAAAAAAATTCTATTATGATTACACTTGGAGCATCACAATGGCTCAGTGGGTACCCCTGCCACTACATAGCAAGAGGGCTGTGGGTTTTCATCCGGCCTGGAGCCCTGCTGTGTGGAGTTTGCATGTTCTCCCTGTGTTCACATGAGTTTCTTCCAAGTACTCGAATTTCCTTCCTCAGTCCAAAGACAGGCATGGCAGGCTAACTGAAGACACTCATTGCCCACGGCTATGAGTGTGTGAGTAAATGGTGTGTGGGCCCTGCAATGGATTGGCGAGCTGTCCAGGATGCATCCCAGCATTTTGCCCATAGTCAGCTGGGATGGGCTACAGTTCCCCCACGACCCCAGAGAGGAAGAAGTGGTTCAGATAATGGTGGATGGACACAGTGTTCCACAAATGCAGTGGCCTGTGGCCTCATGGCTAAGATGCCCCACTGGGACTTTGTGGTTTAAGCCCCTGTGAAACCATAACAAGGTCTGTACTGCAGTTAGGCCCTGTGCCCCATATTACTCCAGGGGCAGCAATCCCTGCTTAATCAAATCAGCTATAAGCTGCTTTGAATAAAAAATTGATGTATTTTTATGTCATTCCATCCCATTTCAACCTGAATAGATCAGAGTATTTTGCTGCAAAATGAGTAAAATGGTGTATAAATGCAGAAGTCACCTTTCTCAATATTTCGAATTTTGTGAAAACGTCTTCAAAATCATTATACGTTACACTTGCTCATACAGAGAGAGAGATAAATGCCCCTCCCTCAACTACTCCTCCCACCTTATTTTGAACTCATATCAACATTTCTATCATTGAATCTGTGGCAGGGAGTATTACAGGATCACACGCAGGCATGACATTCACCAGACTAAAAATGTCAACTCGTAATAGTCCAAATAAATTGATTCCTACTCTTTGTTGCCAAGCTAACCTTTGGTGCAGTAACAAATTTTCAATTGAGATGCTGCACTCAGTAGCCAGTGATGTGCATTAAGTCCAGGTAGTATAAAGCTGGTAATTTACCCTGGTCCTATCTCACATTCATTTGCCACTTACTCAAAAAAACTAATTAGTTTCTTGACATTCTGGAATAAACTCTGCAAGGTAATTGATATACTTGTTGCCAAAGCAATTATTACTTGGGCTACCTGTAACGCAGCCTGAGTCTTGGTCTTCCGTTTCGCCTGTCGTCTAGTGTTTGGGTATTGTATAATGAAAATGAGGCTTTGTATGAGGTCACTACCAGTTTCAATCTAGGTCAAGGGTAGCCCGAGTGTATGTCAGCTTGGCCTCTATGGTACCCCCCCCCCCCCCCAATGATAAGACAGCTCATTGCATGAGGAATTTGCATTAATTGAGGAAATCAGCAACAAGGAAAAACTCTTCCACAGCACTGTTCAGTCATGTGGCTGGATGACGTACACTATTTGTTCAGAACAGGTCAATAAAAGTTTATTGCAAACAATTTGGAGAGAAAGTAAAGGAATTTTATTGGAAAAAAAAGCTGAAGTCAAGGTTTTCACAGGTAACTGTGTCGGGTGGCTGTCCATGAGAAGAACTATCTGAGAGACATCGGTCTTCATCGGAGTGATGGACATCTGGCAGAATTAGCCTACCTGCCCAGGAAAATCCGTCGTCTCCCCTTTGAATGCATGCTGTTATCAATTTGACCATAGCAACCAGCTTTGTCATCTCCATGTATATTCTTGTATTACCGAATGATCCATCTGGCTTAAAAATTTGGCAGTTTGGGATATGAAATATTGAATAGGTTTGTATGTGCATTTGTCCAGCAACAGTAGCACATTTTCTAAGATGCTCCAGAAAGTATATTTTTGTTCATTTCTCTTCACCACAACCTGGTAAATGTCCCTCACAAGCACTGAAAAGAAGTATCAGGCTGAAACATTTTCACAGTAACCCTCCTGCCACCTTGTGGTGTGAACAGTATCACTGCATTGCGCAGAAGGACACGCTGTTGATGAAACACACCACAACAAAAATGCTGAACCAACAATGCAAATTATTCCCTCATTGACACCTAAGGTGATAAATAGTAGTTAAACATAAGAACACCTTTTCCCAATGACTTATGGTATTACACATGTATATACTTGATTTTCAACTGATTTCTTTAACTCTTACTACCATCTGATTTAGCTTTACATGGAAAATTGCATGCCAATGCTGCTTTATAATGATTCAGAAATGTTCCAGTGCCCATACATGCTTTCAAAACATATACCTGCTTTTAATTTATTTTCATTATATTCAATACTAGTACTTGCGTTTACTTTGTCAATTTATTCATTTGGGAACCTGACTGAAGATAAACCTGATTGCTATGGCAGACCCCATTCAACGCTCAGTCGATTGTGCCCTCTTTGAACAAGGCTGGGATATTTCATAACCAGGGCTCACCACATATATGGGAGTAGCTAGACTATCATGCATTTGATTATCTGAACATTGATAATGTCACTTTTTATTCAGTAAAATCTCAGGACAAATTAAAGAGGAAAATTACCTTTCAAATTATCTTTGAAGGTCATTTTTCAGTTGAGGTCTCAATAATATCTATGTGCCTGGTCATTTAATAGATAGTCGGGGAACAGCAGCTGGCAATGTTCAAGATGAACTTGAATGAAACTAATCCAGTGAAACCAGGTGCAGCCAATTTTGTCCTCTGGGGCTCATCATCCCAGCTGGCAACTACAATGAGTGAAAAATGAAGCAAGGCTTGGTACTGTACTCCGGTGAAGCACACAGACTGCACCATCCGGTGAGGCATGCAGACTCTGTGCCATGCAGTTTCACAGATGAAAGTTCTGTGATGGGATGAGAAAATCAAGGCAGAAACGAACAATCAACTGCACTGCTCATCTGAACAGGATGGGAGACTGACTGTGCCATTAACCCCTTAAGAACTGAGATCCTTAAGAACCCCGGTACCGGGGACGGTTATTACGCATTATAAATGCAGCATTTTTTCAAATCGCGACATTGTCAGGCGGCATATCCACATTTCGCGAAGAAACTTGGCCAGAAGCTCATGTAAACCATTTTTACCCCAACCGAACACATTTCAAGCACCAAGCAAGTAAATAAGCATGCAGCAGAACATAGGATAAAATCATATCAGCGCTGAATCGCCAGGATTTCTGCCGAATTCGTGCTATACATAAAAACGATACCTCAAATAAAAGAGGAAAGTCCACAGAATGCAACAATATGAGCCCTGTCATTTTAAGCCGACACCACTTTGAAAGAACAGCAGCCATACACTTTACAGTCTACAGGGATGAGCAGAAAAAGATTCTAACCTTTGATATTTTGCAATAAAAAAACTGAACTGCTCGAGGGTAAATCTGCGCTTGCTATTGCTAGCCCAATGTGTTCGTGTTATAACGAAACGAGATCTGCCGGGATCCTAGCATGTTCTTTCCCAGGGCGTTGCTTCAAATATCTCATTTCCGTAGCATTCAGCTTCCTTGCAATGTACTTTCCAATCTCCTTTGGGCTTGCGATGCTGTCAGGAAGACTATGCCGGTAATTATTTGATTGTATGAGTCCTGATGATTCTAACGAACTCTAAACCACCTTAATGACAGAAACCAAGCCTGAGCTACAGCCTTGCGTTCCGAGTGCGTCAAACTGAGTCCATGGGACATAATAAATGTTCTTGAATAGCGTGAAAATATAAACGCATAACTAGTTTGTTTGTTTGAGGTATTGTCCGAATAAGTATCCGCTAAATATTCAACATTCATTTTCAAAGTCGTTTTCTGACAGAATCTTTGCACTATTCCGCACAAATACTGGGCTTACAACGTTACAGTAGCCTATGTATTTTCCTTACCCATTGGTTGAATGGGCAATTTCACCATTGACTGTTGTCGATTGGCGCAGCCTACTGGATAAAATGCTGCGCTGCTGAAAGGAAATTGTGATGGTACGATTCCTGATTGAGGTACCATTATTTATTAATTTTTTTGTAAATAATCGCAGTGGTCTTCTACAAATAATTGCTGGGGTTTTTGTTATTCTTACTGTTCTTTAACATATTTTCACATTGCCTTTGTATTTATCATTTTACTTATTTGTTTTGTTTTTTAATAAATATGCTCCAGTGGAGTCAAACTTAATTTTCATTGTATGTATTATCTTCGAATGGGAAATCGTATAGGCAACAAAACTGGCAGAAATAATAATAATTTTTTTTATTCTAAAAATTAAAAATGTTGTAATTGGTTGGAATGGGTGCCTGTAGTGATATATAAGTGAAATTTTATGGGTTTTACAGCTTGGTATGTAAGAAATCTGAAATGGAACACAAGGTACCTAAATTGCCAAAATGGAGAGGCCACCTAGACATTCCTCTCTAATTTTGTTCTGATTGACCTGATCAGAATAAACTTTGGCACAGATAATAATGACATTCTGTGCTGTAATTTTTAGAGGTTTCAGGCTGCAACTCAACAAATTTACAAGGGATCGAAGTAAAAATTTGTTAGGTGCAAAATGAGATCTTTCATTTACACTGTGTTCCATCTCCATTTACTCTGACTCAGTGACATATATAGTGATTTTTACACCAGGTATGAAATCTCAAATGGTTTTACCATTATAACGATACCAAGATTATTCAAATAGACCATGCAGTCACAGAGATATACTAATTTATACTCATTTCATTTTGGGCTTGCCATTTTCAAAAAAAGAGGCTCAGGGCTTAAGGGGTTAACAGCCGAATCAAAAGTAAACATCAGGAATAGTAAAAGTTTGTAGGCGCAATGTTTTTTTTTCTGGATCTATAAGCGGAGTCTTGTGTGTGTGTGTGTGTGTGTCTGTGTGCATGTAAGTATATGGGAGCATCTTTCATGACATAATGCATGGTTTATACTCAGATACTTTCTGACACTGATTGTGCTTTGGACATAAGAGTACAGGATATATAGGGCTTTGTGTGGCACTGGTGAAGGTTCTGGATGTGATCCTAATTTGACCTAGCAGTGCCTCTAGTGGTATTTTCTGCTGCCTCTGCTCTGCGAGCTTTTAGGCTGGCCAACTCTGCATGCAGAAATGTAACTTCACATGAATAAATAAAAACTGCACTGAGAGGCAAATTTAAGATGATAATGCTGTGAATTTTGCTGTGGATGTAATACTGGTCATCTGTCAAAACAGAAATTACATTTCTCTGCATTTTTACCTTTTCTTCATGCTCCCAGTGAGGCATGAACCAAGAAAAAAAAAAGAAAGCTGATTCAAAAAAGAAAATTATATCCAGAAAAAGTATGCAAGATCCAGGCACTCGCACCATTCAAAAGTATAAAAATAAAAAAAAAAGCCTTTACAACCGCATCGCAAACTGATTGAAGACATCAGCCTATTTTGATCACACTAGATGGTCCGCATAAGGACAACCATTTCTTCTCTCTGACACCCAGAACCACCAAGTTTTCAACATTTAAATGTTTTTTTTTTGTGATGCACTTCAGCGCTAAGTGGTTTTATTGATTATTAATTTAAAGAAAATTATATGTTTGGCTTGGTTGCATATTTGCTCAAACTGGGAGTTTTTAAATTATTATTTTTTGCCTGAGTACAATTAATTTAGAATTAAGAGGACCTCAAAAGGAGACTGGACATATCAAAACACATTTAAAGGTTAAAAAACAATCTCTAAATGGTGACATTTTGTGACACTGCCTTCCTGAGCGCTCCAGAAGTCTCTGCAAAGCTGCTAAGTTCAAACTGCAAAGCTCCAAAAGAGTAAACTTTATTATTTATTTCTGTTCATTGAACTAACCATATTTAATTGCCCATTTTAAAATGCAGGCCAAGATGTCACAGGAAAACTATGGACCATTTTATAGCCTGTGTGGTTATGGACCCTTTACACTGGAAAATGGTAGTAGAAAATATATCCCTGGCCTTTCATGTCAAAACAAAGCTGGTGATGCAGCATCTGATACAGACTGATCAGTGACAGAAGCAAACCGTTAATGTTGAAGCAACCCTGTGTATTTCAGAAAGTACTTAACATCTCATGCAACTACCCAATGGGCCATATTGAACGATCTTTTGTCATAAAATAATGGAATCACACTTCCAGCACAATGACAGCGCACACCTCTGGGCGAAGGGCGACAGTTCATCATTCTTGTGCGATGTTACGTCATTATCACACGACCGTTGAAGCAGACGACAACTAATTAGGGGAAAAAAACCGCATTTATCTCATCTTTGATGTTATTGTCCCAATTTGCTACACCATATAAGACAGCAAGGGATGACAGACAAAATTTTAAAACTCAAGCAGATTTAATTAAACAAAGACCAACACTAACCTACAATTTATACTACTGACCAAGATTGATAATATACAAGAAAAAAAATATTTACAGTCCCTTGAGATGGGGTTGCTTGGTGATGTTCCGGGTGAGGAAAATGCTCCAACACAGGCAAAAATTCACAAAAAGCTTCACAGGTCTTGAAAAGAGAGACAGGTCTGGTCAAATGTATCTTTCTCCTTGCAATTTCTCCCCCTTATATATTCTTTTGCAGCCCCCTCCCACATTTAGACTTTTTTTTTTCTCTCTGGGACTTTCCCTCTCAGACATGCCCAGGACATGCCCAAACCTAGCTCCAGACTAGGCTTTACAAAAAAAGGTCAATACTGCCATCTAGTGGCAGGTACATTCACATTTCACATTACATTGAAAACAAAAGTTCCACATTTTTGTATTTTACAATATTTATTTCTTAATTGTGTTTGTATAAAACAGGATCATGATTTAGCCCTGAGTTCCCCTTTAACTTCTCTTTTGTATGAGCTACAGGGCTAAAAATTGCTAAAAGGGTCATTGATTGCCTCCTCTCTTGGAACCAATGCTTACAAGTAAGATTCTAGTTCCATTGTGTACAATATTAACCCCTTAAAACTGAGACTTGTTTCATGCAATAATGATTTTTGGGATATTGGAGGGTCCAGGTAATTGAGATTTGTGTTTGAAGGCTTATTGAAAACTTCTTCATCAAATATGATAAATATGATAACATTACTGTAACTCTGATACTTTCCAGGGACACTAGGTCATTAGTCGGGTAATTGGGGGGGGTGGGGGGGTCCCAAAAAGGGTGACAGGACAAACAGACCCTTCAGAACTGTAATGTTAAGCAATGATTTCACCATGTCTCCACTTAGGATAGATAATTTGCTTTAAATATGACCAACTAACATACCTTATCCAAATTGAGGGAATTTAGGGATAGTAAGAAATTGCTTATCCAGCTCTTTCTATTTGAATTGATTTCTTTTTGAAAAATGGACCCACGTAAGTCAACTCTGATGAGCGCAGTATTGATGATTTTGGTGGTTGAAATCACGCTCTACCAAGGGCGTAATAATGGTGTTGACATTGGTGGGGACATAATTTGCCTCCCATGCCTCCCTATGTCATGACCTAACCTACTCAAAATACAGCCTCATCAATCAGCAATACAGTGTGTTGCTTAATTTCCACATGAAATATACCTGTCTGCCTGATGGAGACTGATCTGCAGAGCTGCTGTGTTGTGGCTGTAAAACTAAATTTATAATCAAGAAACACTACCTATTTTTGTCTCTTGTTGCATAATAATAATAATAATAAAAATAATAATACATTTTATGCTGGCTGGCTGTTTATTGCATTAATAATACATTGTCCTTCTATATTATTACTCATCTAACCATTCCATCTAAAGCCCTATTAGGACGGGACTAGTTTTATGGGGGGACGTAGGGTAAAAATGCATTCAGATGCATCAACATGCATTGTGGAGATGGCGGTCACGTGACAACTGTCACAACAGTGCGTGCGTGAAGATCTACCCCTCACGTTCTGTTCTCTCGTCCGAATAGGGCTAAAGATAATTCTAAAAATTATGTAAAGATTTTCTGTTCTTATTTCACTCCGCTCTAAGAGACTTTTAGCATGATTAATCTGTTTCAGTAGAATCCGTGTCAGACTGCAACGCACTCCCCCTCCAAAACGTCAAGCATGGGAATGGGAAGCACGGAAGTTATTAGGCTACAGCATGTTAAAGTTTATGCTGTGCTACTGGAAAAACAATGAAAGCGAGCGCTTGGAAGAGAAAATGCGTCGCGGTCTAAACAGGTTTTTACAAGACTATTTTGTGTGAGTAACTTACCATTGACTGGGTGAAATAATGTCTAATGTCCGCCTTTTTTCATTTCCTGCCCGAGTCAGACATGATTCCCCGAGCCAGCGACAGTAGACGCTGTTATTACGCCGTTATTTTTTATTTTCACCGCGTAGCCTACCAACTTACCAATGACAACCCAGTCATGATGATGGATACAGGAAGGGGAGCCAATCACAGATAGCAAGGCTCTCCCCACCAATGACACGCCGTCTTTGAGAGGCGGAACTAAGGAGGGGAAATTTAACCTTTTGTGTCCCGAATGCCGTGCAATGCCCCATTCAAAATTGGTATGGTGGACATTTCAAACACATCAAAATATTGGTATGGACACGTCCATAGCGTCCATACGCATTTTTACGCCCATGCGCTCTACGAACAAATAATGATACATAGAATAACGTTTTCATTATATCAGGGTGGAATTTCATGAAAATTATCATGATTTCGCTTGTTAACCCTATTATAACTCATATTCCCATCTGGAAAATAGGTAAACTTCTGATTAGTTCTGGTGGTTGAACTTTTTTTTTTTTTTTTTTGCTGAAAAACCATGTATGAAACACATTACAAGCTGAAGAAAAGTATTGTACATAAATCTTAAAACATGTCCAAAGAGGATCTTTAAAATTGAGGTATATTTTTCATCTCAGCTCTCAAAGTAATGAATTCACTGATTGCACCTGTGTCAGTGATATAATGCACTAACGTATCAGTTTGCATTTCTTGAAGTGCTAAATAAACTTAAATGAAACATTCAATGTTGTCTTAATTTATTTGTCAAGTCTACCACGCTCCCTGGTTGGATTGAAGTTGAAGCGTATTTGTGCATACATATGCTACTTCGGCGAAATGCATAAATAATTTTTTAATCACTATTAAAGATTTCATTGGCATTTTTTTTTGATAAAATGCATTTTGGGTCATAGTTTTTTTTGTTGGAATACATTTTTCAAGACAGAAATACATTTTCATATAGCAGCGTGTCCTGTTATAGAGTTGAGCTGTCGTCTTCTCAAGCAGTGCAACAGCTCCCAGCAGTAATGCATGGATCACCAGTGGTGACCTCTCTTTGTCAGAGCGAACAGACACTGAGAAGCATTGGTGAATTGAAGGACCTTCTTCCATGCTGTTTATTTTTTGCAGTTGGACAGCCTGCTTACATTCTTCATATCCTTCAGCCAAAGCACTTAAATAGTGCTTTGAAACCCCAAATTTGGATAGAAAATTCCTTAAAGCTGCTGTAACTGATTTGGTCATGTTTTTCACTTTAGCTTCTTGTCTGAAGCCTATGTAAGCAGTCCCTGCCCCCCATCCCCAAGCCACGCACAGGAACACACATCGGTTTCATCAGAGGTAGAGGAGGGTAGCGACTCAGTTACAATAAGTACAATAGAAACAAACACTCTCAGTGACTGTCCTGTGAAAGCCACACTGAAAACATGGACCAACAGCACATTACATCCATGCAGAAACTCAGTATAAATGGCTTTTTTAAGGTATTAGCTAAGACTAGCGAATGTCCTATAGCCACACATACGCAGCTAAGCAAGCTGTAGTTAGCCACAAAGGGTGACAGTTCATTTATAAATGAAGGAGAAAGGCGGGGGGGGATAGGACAATTCCAAGGGCCAAAAAAAAAAAAGCCAGAGGAAGCCCCATAATGGTCTGTACTGGATGTATGTAATCTAGTGGTGGTGATACAGAACTGTAGGTAATTTGGGTCAGTGTTCTGTAAGATTTAGTGTTGTTCATTTAATGATAAATAGCATATTTTGAGATATATATCACATGGATTGTGTACATCCGACAGAGCCAGGGTTCTCTCAGGTTTGTTCAGGAAGAAGTGTGGCAGTGCAGGGAGAAGGGAAAGACAGTAACAGTGCAGATGATGAGGATGAAGAAAATGAGAGGTGCGTGAAAGAAGACAGACGACGTGATGAAAACAATGTTGAATGACAAGTTACTGATAACATCGTATGTGAAAGACATTCCATGGAGAAATGTTTCAGTTAGATGACCCAGGTTTGTGGCCAGCAAATATAACTGATGGGGGCAGAGAGGCTATTGTGAGGACACTGGCCTTCAGAGATGGTGATATACAAATGCCACACGATTCTGAGGGAAAACCATTCCCTGAATACTTGCAGTACAATAAGGCAGCCAATGGGAGGGAAAAGGTGGACAGAGGCTGGGTAACTGACAGCAAAACTACTAATGCACTGTATTGCATCCCACTGTGTGCTTTTCTCTTATTTGCAAAAAAGACCTTCACTAAGTGCACTGAACAGCCAAAATGGATATAAAATGTCTGATGTAAAGTGGCATCGAATGTATGAGAAATTCCCTGTCCATGAGAAGAATAGGGCACACAGAGACTGCTACTTGAAGTGGAAGAACTTGCAGCAATCAATAATGGGTGTTAGTGGCATTGACTCTCAGTTGCAAAAGCAGATACGAACAGAAACTGAGAAAAACAGAGCTCTCTTGCAGAGAATTCTGGATGTAACACTGCACTTGGCATCAAGGAATTTACCTTTAAGGGGTAAAACCAAAGACCTACATGATATCCAAAATGGTAATTTCTTAGGCACACTAGAGCTTTTGTCTCATTACGATCTACTGCCCAATGAGCACTTGCAAAAAGTCAGGGACAAAAAAGCAAGAACCAGGTCGACACACTAGCAGTGCTCAGACATTTGGAGTGAATTTATTTATTTATGTGGCGGAAGAGTTCTGATAAAATTTTAAAGGAAGGGGAGGAGGCTGTTTATTATTCAGTCATCTGTGATGCTATACCAGACATTTCCCACACAGAGCAGAATGTGCCGCTCATACAGGGTTCTCACGGATCCTTAAAAAGTCTTAAAAGGCATTAAATTCACGAATCTAAAAACAAGGCCTTAATTGGCATTAAAATGTCTTAAATAAATCTTTCAAAAGTCTTAAAAATGTGAACTCGTGATGAATTAGTCAACACACTGAGAAAGCGCCACAAAGAAAAAATGGCGGAATTGGCAGAGGTGGAGGAGGAACTGAAAAAAGCAGTGCCATATCAGTGAACGATATCGGCCTTAAAATTAAATATCGGACATCGGCCATTCTGCTGATATCTGCCGATATACATACCCAAAACCAGTGAAGTTGGCACGTTGTGTAAATTGTAGATAAATACAGAATACAATGATTTGCAAATCCTTTTCAACTTATTTTCGATTGAATACACTGCAAAGACATGTTTAATGTTCAAACTGAGAAACTTTTTTTTGTTGTTGAAAATAATCATTAACTTAGAATTTAAAGGCAGCAACACATTGCAAAAAAGTTGGCACAGGGGCCTTTTTATCACTGTGTTACATCACCTTTCCTTTTAACGACACTCAGTAAATGTTTGGGAACTGAGGAGACCAATTTTGAAGTTTTTCAGGTGAAACTCTTTCCCATTCTTGCTTGATGTACAGCTTAAGTTGTTCAACAGTCCGGGGTCTCTGTTGTTGTATTTTATGCTTCATAATGCACCACACATTTTCAATAGGAGACAGGTCTGGACTACAGGCAGGCCAGTCTAGTACCCAGACTCTTTTACTACGGAGCCATGCTGTCATAACACGTGCAGAATGTGGCTTGGCATTGTCTTGCTGGAATAAGCAGGGGCGTCCATGAAAAAGACGTTGCTTGGATGGCAACATATGTTGCTCCAAAACCTGTATGCACCTTTCAGCATTAATGGAGCCTTCACATATATGTAAGTTGCCCATGCCTTGGGCACTAATATACCCCCATACCATCACAGATGCTGGCTTTTGAACTTTGCACCTACAACAGTTCGGATGGTTCTTTCCCTCTTCGCTCCGGAGGACACGACGTCCACAGTTTCCAAACACAATTTGAAATGTGGACTCGTCAGACCACAGAACACTTTTCCACTTTCCATCAGTCCATCTTAGATGAGCTTGGGCCCAGCAAAGCCGGTGGCGTTTCTGGGTGCTGTTGATAAATGGCTTTCACTTTGCATTGTAGAGTTTTAACTTGCACTTGCAGATGTAGCAACGAACTGTAGTTACTGACAGTGGTTTTCTGAAGTGTTCCTGAGCCCGTGTGGCAATGTACTTTACACACTGATGTTGGTTTTTGATGCAGTACCGCCTGAGGGGTCAAAGGTCATGGGCATTGCTGTACAGTTGTACAATGCACTTCATACATGTTCCTTGTGAATAGAGGTAAAATTGGTTGTGGGTGTTGTCATAAGTCTGTTTTAAGTAGGACAGGCTGCAAGTATCTTATTTGTTTTGTTTAAAAACAATTGTAATGAATAAATATGACATGTTTTAAATAATGTAAATTGAGGTATTTTTCTTATTTTGCACAAGGAGTGATTACTGATGTTACATCATTTTCAGCTTTGTCTTATGTCTGCATTTGCCAGCAGGCCGGCATGATGAAGAGTCTGCAGAATAATTTTGTCTGTTAATTCCCCTGCAGAAACGAGATGATCACTGCAATTAGATGTGGGGGAAAAAATATCGGTATCAGTATCGGATATCGGCCAAATGAGTTGTAAAATATTGGCATATCGGATATCGGCCAAAAATCTAATATCGTCCATCCCTAGTATTAATGTTTTTTTTTCAAAAAAACGTTTTCATTTGATCAAAAGGTCATATTTCATGTTCAAATAAACATTTGGGCAAAATTGTCCCGAATCCTATGATGAGGTGTTATTTTTCCATTTGTGTTTATTATGAAGTTGGTCTTAAATTTAATATCAAATGGCATTAAAAAAGTCTTAAAAAGTCTTGAATTTAACTTGCCCTAAGCTGTGGGAACCCTGTCATAAGATATGTGAGTTATAACAAAGAAACAGGTGACTGGGAGATTTCTGAATGGTTCTTTAAATTTAAGAACTTTCACAAAAAAAACAGGAAGTGAGATAGCAGAGATGATTGAAAACGTGCTTCATGACAAAGGGATAGACACTGGAGACTGCAGAGGGCAAGGGTATGACAATGTGCCAAACATATCAGGAAGGGTCAAGGGAGTCCAAGCCCAGATATTAAAGAACTATCATCTAGCAACATGTTCACCCTGTGTCTTCTAAACCTTAAATCTTGTAGGTGTACAGGCTGCACAGTTAAGCCCAGAATTAGCAACAATTTTTGGCTGCATCAATCGCCTGTACTCACTTTTCTATGCTAGCCCAGAGCGCTGGGCCAAAAACAGGTTGCTCTTTGCATCGCCTCTCAGATACCCGCTGGATTTCAAGGATCATGGCTGTTAAACCCGTAGCACAACACCTTCCCCTTGTCATTGAAGCCCTTGACAGTATTCTCACGACATGTAGTCTCACCAGTGAGGCCAGATCAGAGGCAAAAGGTATAAGTATTGATATGAGAACAGATTTATAACAAAATAAAGAATAGAAACATATCACTGACAAACAGAACATCCAGAAAAGATCGCCCACAAATAAATAAATCGCAGTGTTCATTGGATGTTCTGTTTGTTGTTAAAATGTTTCTTTTTATCCTTTATTTCGTTATCAGTCTGTTCTAATTGAACACCCCCCCCCCCTTTTTTTTTGGCTATCAGACGCGGAGTATTTTGCATTTAATGTCCGACAGGCATTGTACATTGTCCCATGCCAATGTCGACTCACTTTATTGAGCAGAGCTTAAACAGAAAAATTTATTGAAATTCTCGGTACTCATCTTGAAGAACGGAGCCCTCTTATCAAAACATTCACGTTTAGTATGTAAAAGAGTCAGTAGATTTGAAAAAATTTGAAACAAAAAGACTGTCTGACGCGGAGTTATATTGAAACCATCTGACAGTCGGACACAGAGATATATTAAAACCCTGTTTGACCTTCAGACACGTAGACACTGCGTTTAACGCAATCTGTCATGATTGTGTGCAAGCCGATTCTGTGTAAGCAAGCGGCTTACAACTAGACTATCATTGTCACTTAGGTTTTATCATATTTAGTGGGGGAAAGGAATACAGCCTGATTGCTATGCTCTCGTACTGAGTTAAGATCACATTGAAAATAAATGTGTAACGTATCTTGCATTGTTGCCCATGCGTGTTAATCCCAAAATTTTAAGCAGCAACAAGGTGTAATAATAGGAACACGCTATCCATAGTTTCTCTTCCCAATCATGCAGGCAGAAGAAATAAATGAGTGACCGTCGTATTCATTCAAATTTCATAAGGTTGAATGATCTGGCGTACTTTCGTTTTGAAATTCCATTCAAGTTCGCTAATGGTAATAATTCATGAATGCCCAAGCAAGCCAGCTAACTCATATTCGTAATGCTTAACAAAGACGTAAGCAGTGCAGAAAACATGCCTGAAGCAGCAAAGTAAAATGCAACATTAACGCATCATGCAGATATAGGACAGAGGCTTCTATATTCCAACACATTAAAGGTGAGGAGAGGAGCTCATTAGCAGTGGCGGCTTGTGAATTAGCAACAGGGGAAGCCCAAACAATCCCTTAAAGTTAATGATTGTTCATGACCTGTTTTCAATCATTCATTTAAATTACAAAACAGAAACTCCAAAAACTCTACATTATCTGATGCGGCCAGTTTTCATTAATAACGCATACCTGTCAACTCTCGCGCATTCGGGATGAGTTTAAGTGGCATTTTTACGTTCCTCTGCTGTAGACAGCAATTATTCTATCTATGTAAGAGATTTTCGCGCGGAATTTAAGTACTTGTGCATGGAGGGGTTTGAAGCAATGGAATTGCACAAAGACGTTTCAAATTATCGTATTTCATTTTAACAATTATGAAACAAATGCATTGCTTCCAACCCCAACCCCTGAGTAAATAAAAGCGTGAGAAGTCAGGAGTCATAATCAGGATGCGTTATAAATGAAAACTGGGCACATCTGATAATGTAGAGAGTTTTCGGAGTTTCTGTCATGGTAATTTAAATGAATGATTGAAAACAGGTCATGAACAATCATTAACTTTAAGGGATTGTTTGGGCTTCCCCTGTTGCCAATTCACGAGCCGCCACTGCTCATTAGATTGGTGAAGATTTGACTCGGCTGTTATACCGAAACACGCCTTCTTTGGCACTTGCACCAGCAGGAGGGACTGAGGGGGGACAGAGGAGACAGAGGCTGCGCCCGGCGCAAAATAGCAACATATGCCTAGACACACCCCGCTGGTGCGGTGCACCCCCCATTCGCCACGCCTGGTCGACGAATTTAGAGCCCAAAGTCTCTTCTGTGTGCCAATCACTTATCAAGAAGTATTCCAGAGATCTCACGTCTGAGTTGAAAATGAAATAAGGCACCTGAACACAGTATATGCTGCCACTTTCCCTCCTAACTTGTCCCCTCTTGGTCTCCTGAATGCAATTAACAAGATGCGGCTGCATCGCATTTTTGGACAAGTCTGTATTGCTTTATGTATATTTTGTACATTGCCTGTGACTGTTGCTGGTGGGGAAAGAGCATTCAGTAAGCTAAACTGATTTTTTTTAAAAACTATTTGAGGTCCTCTACGTCCCAGGACAGGCTTTGCAGTCTTGCCATGTTGTCCATTGAAAGTCTGTTGGCTAGAAAGCTGGACTTCAAAGACTTGATCAGTGACTTTGGTAGCAAGAGGCATGGCGCGCTGGGCTCTTGGTGAGTCAGGCTAAGCAAGGGCCAGTGATAGATAGCTGTGAAATGGCAAGGCTATAATGCCCACAGCCTAAAAAAACAAACTAAGAAAAGGATGTACGTCATAGTAGCCTAATGGCTGGACTGCCAAAAACTTTGTTGAGTAGAATCAAGACACAAAATTTGTTGAGCTGTTATTTGAGAGAAAAAGTGAGGGTTTCCAGGAGTCTTTTGTTCTTATTCATACCATATTATCCTACCTTTTAATTTGATGTCACTGGTTTTGTTAGTTTGTTGTGACCATATTTGAAACCTCAAACACCATATTTGATTTAGTAATCACTTTATCTGTCTTGTAGTACCACCATCAGGCCTTTTGATTCCATTTTCCATTGAAACTATCTTGTAGGCATATAAGTGCAGCTAAGTTCAAAAATCGGCTGTTTTCATTATTTTGAGATAATGATCTTAAATATTCATTAACTTTTCAATCAAAATAAATTAAGTTATAAATTAAGTAAATATTGCATGGGTAGTATTGAACTATAAGAAGTAAGACAGTTGCAAGCCTTCAGAGTTGGAGTTATGTAAAGTTTTTAATGGGTCAGTTAAGTCCTAGAGATGTGGAGACAACAAAAATGTGATTTTTTTTTTCATGGGTCCCAGAATTCCTGGCGGCACCCCTGACCTGACATCAGCAGGATTAAAAACCACCAACAGGACTATCCGAGACTAATAAAACTGCATAATTACAACCAGTGCTTTAAGTGGAAAAAAAGAAGTACCGGTACCTTTGCAACTACTGGCAAGTAAATTAGGCGGTGGGTGGTCGGTACCAGCAGATCATTAAGTGATACATTCAAATGTTAAAACATGATGCTGATTTTAAAGAAAAATTGTTTTAAAACTCCACTCAGAGTTTTAACAAGTAGTTTCTTGTTAAAATCCATCTATGAATTATCTGCCGACAAAACACTTCCAATTGAAAGGAGATTTTGCCAAACACTCAGAGCACAATGACACAGTTCTCTGGTTTTAGGGTGAGGCATGATATAGCCTAGAGTGTAGAGCTTGTCAAAAAAAATCTTACAATGGTTAAGTCCACCAACCTCCTTGAGAACATCGCCAATTGCCAATTCCAGATGATGATTTGAGCAGTGCCACACAAACAGGTCTGGAAATCTGGTACAAAGTTGTGCAGCAACTCTTCTGTTCGGTATTACTTATGCTCCATCACATACAAATGCCACAAAACACTCACGCAAGAAGTAGTCATCAAATCCAATTTTATGAAGACAAGCTGGCAGTTTCACTGTTATATCATTTGCTGTGGTCCCATCCAACTCAAGCTGGTCAAAAAATATTGTGTCTGACTGTGCATTGGTAATAGCTGACCACAAACACCCCAGGTAGCAAGCACCTCCACTCCCGATCTGGCCCGGCTCAGTGCCGACTCCAGCTGATCCGGCCCAGAGCCAGGGCAGATCCGAAGCGGAGGTGCTTGCTATCTGGGAAACTACCAACACAGACTTTCCACTGATTGTGGTGGATTCAATCAATCAATGCACACAATTTTCGTCTGTTTTTGACTATGTCATCAGCCACTTTTTTTGTAATCATATTAGCTAGCTAATAGTTAAAGAGACCAAGATGGCTTCAGTGCACCACACTCTCCAGTTTCCCATATTATACGACACGTAGATCCAACCGAGCAATCTGATTGGTCAATTAGACGTTTAGAAAGTTCTCGAATTAGCACGACCGTACCGGTAGCGTGTGCTGAAATGAAAAATACCTCATCACTGAAAATATTACTCTGCCTATCTCTGGTGCCTAGGCCATTGATTTAATTAATTTGTTTGTATTTGTACTTTGAAATGAACATTTAATATATCAACAGATTCGTGAAAACTGCTTATTTCAGAGGTAATTTGATATAAGTCTGAAAAGGTGATTAGCGAAAGCCCCCGAGAGGTGGGGCTGAAATATTTAACTCTGTTCAGCCTTAATTTTGCTGGTGACTTTTGCTGCTTGGCCACATTAGTCGGAGCTAACGTTAATTGAGCATTAGTACTCACGAGGATGTGCTTGACCGTCATTCTTGTCACGACAGTGATGCGGCCAGCGCCTCGTTCCGTTATCACTGAAGTGACAAGAATGACGGTCAAGCACACCCTCCAGTGTAATAAAGCGATCATACAACTATTACTACTAAAATAAAATGTATAATCAAAATTTATTCATACTATGGGCATTTCGCTCTCAAAATATAAAAGTTTTTTTGCAAGTATTCTCTCCGTATCCATCGTGATTTCCCAAAACTGAATAAATACCGCACATAGCAACACAAAACTGCTTTGCTAGCTCAATCATGTTGTAACTAGAATATCCGCTTGAAAAAATTTTTTTTTTCATGGACTGATAGTTATACTTCTGCCGACATCAGTAATTTTTAGGCTTACAGGTGCCGCGACAACGACTCCGCTCATCTTTATCGAACAAACTTATATTAATGGTTTTATTTAAATAAAGGCAACGGCTTTCCAGTGTCGGCGCCAGAACAAAATCTTTAGATTAACTTACCAGCAGATGTTTCATTTCAGATGGGGGTGTGTCACTCCAATGAATATAATTGATAAATCTGAGCAATTGTATTTTAAATTAAAGGGTCTAGTGCCGTATTTTCAACACATATATAACTGGAATGCTTAAAAGAATACGAATCAATGGGTTATTTTGCATGAGACTGTGTGATTATAAAGTTGTTGGGAGTGCTGTTTTACTCATCACACTCAACGTCAGCGCGGCCGATTGGTTGTATTAAGCAATGACGACGAATTGACGATGAATTGCCTACAAACACCGTCATGAATTGGTTATTTGTCGAAAAGGACGTGATGTGGATGGGCGAACAGTAAACTCATCTTTTCTGTTCTCTAGCCAGCTGGCATTGGTTTATGTATTTGGTTGTGGGTATTTTGAGGATTAATATCGATTCCATGAAAGTTAATAGTTTGAAATATCATCTGGCATGCAAGTTATCATTGGACTCAGCTATGCTTGCCATCGCGTGGCGAAAGTGCCGGTAAACATTTGAAGCAGTAATAATATCAAAGATGATCAATTTCCACGTGTTGGCAGGTAGCTAGCTGGCATGATTACGAACACCCCCACCAAATTAGCTTGGTAGCTACGACAGCTAAAACCCGTCTCTCCGCAGCAACACCCATCCACAATGAGTCCGATCCGTAATCAACATTACTTGCTACTTTCCATCGATCGTTCGCGAGGACACTACCGATGCATCACGTGGCTCGCTCAAATAATGGGTCGAGGATTTTTCGGATCCCTGAAATTCCTGTACCCCGGAAGTGACGTGCTGTAGCCAGTCCGCCCGAGAACATGTCTTGCATTGAAAACATAGATATATATAGAGTGGCGAAGTCACGCCCCTTCCGGTGGACCGCAAGGGACCTTATTTCGAAAAAAATTTATATGGTAGTCAATGGCGAGAGAAAAGTTAATTTTCGATCCCGTTTGTTTTGCGCCATGAATTACACATATGATGTTTCTGAATTGAAATGATAATTTTCTGACCGAAGAAAGTTGCAGGTTGTTGGAAAGATTTTAAGTTATATTTATTTTTGTCTGAGGCCGCTCAATGAACTACATCCCTTCGTCTCACTGAAATTGCGTCATCGACACCAACATGGCCGTAAGTCTGGCACATTTCACCGCGTTCTTCCAGAACAAGAATAAAAGTATTAAAAGAGGCGAAAACCTCTTCAAGTCTGGTCAAATTGAGAGCTGCAGCTATTCGAAAGGGAAGTTAGTCGGTTCCGTCAGAGCTGGTATGCGGGACTGACTCAACAAGGTTTCGGTGAGTGTTAAACAAGTGAAATGCCAACTAGCTAACGTTACATTACTGTTAGCACCAGGAGGTATCTATAAGTGTAGCTAGCTTGCTAACGTGCGAGTTAACAGTAATCCGTAAAACTCGTGTGATTTAATGTGTACGTCAGAGACTACAGATATGTGCACACTGTCGAGGCTGTTATTTGATTTTTGTGAAAATAACAAATGGCTATGAGTTTTACGGATTACTGTTAATCCGTATTTGTACGGCGTATTTGTCTCGCACAGCGAGAAGACAGAGGACAACCGAGAAGCCCTCCAGGTGTTTAAGAAATGGAACTCTGACTGGCACCCCTCTCACTTCATGGTTGACTTTTGTGAGACAGAAATTGGTGCCCTGGAAGCTGAGTTCGAAGGTGAAACTGAACTGAAAACTTTTAAATATACATGATATGAGAAGTCAATAAAAGGAAAATACATAGTAAATGTAACTACACTGCCTGGCCAAAAAAAAAAGTCACCACCTGGATTTAACTAAGCAAATAGGTACAAGCCTCCTATTGGATAATTACTGCATGGGCGATTATCTTTCAGCTGGCAACAAGTTATTTAACCCCTACTGGTGCAATGAGTTGCTTCTCATTTCCTAAACAACCACGTCGAAAGACACATCCCGTGGTCGTGGAAAAGATGTTAGTCTGTTTGAGAAGGGTCAAATCATTGGCATGCATCAAGCAGAGAAAACATCTTAGGAGATTGCAGAAACTACTAAAATTGGGTTAAGAACTGTCCAATGCATTATTAAAAACTGGAAGGATAGTGGGGACCCATCGTCTTCGAGGAAGAAATGTGGCCGGAAAAAAATCCTGAATGATCGTGATCGGCGATCACTTAAACGTGTGGTGAGATCAAATCGAAGAAAAAGAACAGTAGAACTCAAGGCTATGTTTAATAGTGAAAGTAAGAGCATTTCCACACGCACAATGCGAAGGGAACTCAAGGGATTGGGATTGAACAGCTGTGTAGCCTTAAGAAAACCACTAATCAGTGAGGCTAACCAGAAAAAAAGGCTTCAATTTGCTAGGGAGCATAAAGATTGGACTCTGGAGCAATGGAAGAAGGTCATGTGGTCTGATGAGTCCAGATTTACCCTGTTCCAGAGTGATGGGCGCATCAGCGCGTCAAGTGATGCACCCATCATGCCTAGTGCCTACTGTACAAGCCTATGGGGGCAGTGTTATGATCTGGGGTTGCCGCAGTTGGTCAGGTCCAGGTTCAGCAACAGTATGTGCTCAAAGAATGAGGTCAGCTGACTACCTGAATATACTGAATGACCAGGTTATTCCATCAATGGATTTTTTCTTCCCTGATTGCACGGGCATATTCCAAGATGAAAATGCCAGGATTCATCGGGCTCAAATTGTGAAAGACTGGTTCAGGGGGCATGAGACATCATTTTCACACATGGATTGGCCACCACAGAGTCCAGACCTTAACCCCATTGAGAATCTTTGGGATGTGCTGGAGAAGGCTTTGCGCAGCGGTCAGACTCTACCATCATCAATGCAAGATCTTGGTGAAAAATTAATGCAACACTGGATTGAAAGAAATCTTGTGACATTGCAGAAGCTTATCGAAACAATGCCACAGCGAATGCGTGCTGTAATCAAAGCTAAAGGCGGTTCAATGAAATATTAGAGTGTATGACCCTTTTTTTTGGTGGCGACTTTTTTTTTGGCCAGGCAGTGTATATTCCTTCATGTACATACCAAAGAAGCAGAATTGCTGCCCATAATCAAACCGGAAGATCTCTTCTGTCGTAGCCACACCATAGCAAAGAGAACATTAGATATATATATATACAATGCAAATTAGCAGTCTGGGTGCCATCCTTAGCAGTTCACCGGGGATCCCATACTTTCACCAGATAGTTGGTGAGGGGGAGAGTATGGGAATCCTGGTACACTAACCAGGATGGCACACAGGCTAGCAAATTAGGGCAATATTTGCATAGTAATATTTTGCGAACATACACGTACAGTATTCTGTTTTACCCACATTTTTATGTGTCTCTTGTGTTTTATGCAGACTCAGAGGTGCTACTATGCGATTTTCATCGAGAGAAAGCTTGGGATGAGTGGGTAAGAAAGCGGGACCATGGAGTGAGCCAGATGCAAGACACTGTACTCCAACTGCTGAGGGACATTGCAGCTGCTGCCACAACTAAAGACTATGACACCAGCCATAAAGAAGCAGCTATCCAGTATGTTGGAGGAAATGATGGAACACACACCACATGATGAGAGCCTCCCACTCAGAAGCCCCAAAAAAAGAAAAGGGGAGATGGCTGACAACCATGATCTACCAACTTTGCCTCCTAAACACTGTTCTTAAAATTGGGTAGGTTGTCATGCCGAAATAATGAAATCAACTTTCAGGGTCAATGTTAGTGTGGACGGCAAGGAGAAATATCCAAAGCTCGAAACAACTGTGGTAGACCGTGACTTGGAGGCTGAGGTAGACTGTGACTTGGAAGCTGAGAGTGAGACAAATGTAGGTGCCGAAAATGAATGGTTGGTGATCAACCGAACACAGTTAACACAAAGGGACAGACAAACCCTACAAGGTGACCTGTGGCTAACTGACAACCACATCAACTCTGCACAGCACCTAATAAGGAATGAATATCCCCTCATTGATGGCTTGCAGGATACAGTGGTTCTGATGGTCAGTCACCACAACCCTGTCCCAGCATCCAGTGACTGTCTGCAAATGCACAATGTTGGGCATCACTGGGTCGTGTCTACATCCATTGGTGGGAATATTACGGTATACGATTCCCTCCATCCCTCTATGAGGCCTGAGCTTCGCAGCCAACTGGTTAATCTGTACAAACAGTTTGCTTATGGGGAAGATCGCATCATTCCTGTCAATGTCATCTGTGCTCAGAGGCAACAAGGTGGAAATGACTGTGGACTGTATGCAGTTGCCAATGCTGTGGCACTGGCTGAGGAAATTCCTCCAACACAAGTCATCTTCGACCAAAGCCAAATGAGGAGACATTTGGAGGACGGCTTTGAGATGAAAGCCATCAAGATGTTCCCACATAATCACAAAGTCGGACAGGCAAACATTGTGTCAAGTAGCTATCAGCTGTCAACATATTGCAACTGTTTCGAGCACAGGCCAGGGTCACCAATGATTATGTGTGACAAGTGTGTTCAGTGGTTCCACTATCCTTGTGTCAACTTAAGTGATAGTGAAGTCCATGCCATGATCACACAAAAGCAGGATTATGTCTGTCCTAAGTGTTGCTGTGCCTAGAACTGGTATGACAGCTAGTTTTGATTTATTTTCTAAGGGGATACTGTTGTTCGCCCAATTTGCAAGAGTCTGTGTTGCTCTTAAATATGTGCTTGACTGTTAAATGAAAAGGTTTGTAGTAATTGTGCATATGCAAATGATTGTTCCCATTTCAAACATTTCTCATAAGTTAAAAAGACGGTCAAGCAATTTTTTGGGCATCACGAGAACAGAGGGCACTGCCACTTCCTATGCTTTATATGCATATGACAGCAGGCATGGAACATTACCCTCAATTATTTTTTTTTTAATGTGTGTGTTCAGAGGATGGATCCTCGGTGATACTGGGGCTTGACTAGGGTTACACTCCCTATTCACTGAGCGGGGCCCTACTTAATGTTCCATATTACAGTCTTATGTAGCCAGTATAGTTGGTGGTTGTTGTAAGTAACAATTTCGGCATTCTGGGGACCAAAATCACAAAGCAAAGTCGTTGGTGGGTGTCAGTAATGTTGTTTCTTTTTTCAGACCTGTAGCAACCAGAAAATTTGAAATGAGCTCATTTTGTGGATAAAAATGTAAAATGTGTCAGTTTCAACATTTGCTATGTTATCTCTGTTCTATTATGACTAAAATACTGGCTGGTGTGATTTGAAAATCATTGCGTTTTGATTTTATTCACAATGTACACTTTGTCCCAATTATTTCGGAATTGGGTTTGTAAAAATTACCGAGATTGCGTTTGCTTATTCTAGAAAATATGAACGCTCTGAACAGATGATTTTTTAAAAATTTTTTATCCATCCTAGCTGGAAACATTAAAAATGATTGGTAGGTTTGGAAACAGCCGCTGTATTTTCAAAGGAAGGGCACGAAGATTGATTCAAAACCTCTTTCAAAGTATAAAATCATTTGGCTGTATCACACCCTCTGCTTGAGTGTAGCTATGGCCGTCTAGCTACTTAAAATTAGGTTTATGTGATGCAGACAGAAAGCACCACAATCAACCTATATTGACAGCCGACAGCAAAGTGCGAATACAATTCAACGTTTAGTTGCGCGGCTAGTTGAAAATAATCTGTCGGCCTACAGAGCATTCATATTTTCGAGAATAAGCTGACCCAATCTCCGTTCGGTGTCACTCTAGTTTATTATTAAAATGCCAGATCGGTGCAGGATAAAAGCGACGAGTTGGGTATTGCTAGACTACATTGATTGTAAACCAGCTCTTTTTACTAGCTTCAGATATTTGAACAAATACATTAATAACAAATCATTTATCTAAATGGCAGGCTAGACGAATGATTTAGCCAACAGTTTTGCTGAGAGCTTAGGCATGCATCTACGATGTAATCGTAGTATTCTGGGCATGCATGGACTGTGTAGTCAGTGGAGCAAGGCTCGTATAGGCAGAAATATTTCTGTCTCGTGACACTCCTTCAGTGATCCGGAACAGGGTCGCCGATCGGCTGAAAGCAAATTAGTTTCTGTTGGTGTCCGCAACTCTAGGGGGAAAGAAAAATTCGCAAACGGGCTTGAGTACGTCACTTCCCGGGTACAGGAATTTCAGGGATCCGATAAAACCTCTACCTAAATAATATTTGAAAGACATGCCACTCCTCCTTAAGATCTCCTTGCGAGTGAACGTCCCGCGAGTAAAGGGACAGACGTGCGGCGCGTACTAGTGCACAGTGGGTAATGTAGTATAGCCATCGGATCATGAATCGCCTAGAGAGAAATAGAGCAGGGCAGGGTACTACGAGCTCGTGTGAAGTCCCTGTATGCCCGGCGCTAAAATCTAGAAGTGCCGTAACGGCCCACTTAAAGCACTGACTACAGCAGAGTAAAACAGCTTACCTGTCCAGTAGCAGCAAAGCTAGCTCTGCATCGCTTATTAAACCCTGATTCCTTCAGCTTTCCCCACTGAAAGCGGCACTGATATAAATACAGCTCTTGGCCATCTTGCATTTTTCTCCTTAATTCTATTTGTTCCTCTACCATTCTTTGGCGCTTTGGCTGTTTGATTGTGTACGCCATCACCTGTTGCGCTGGGATCGGAAACTTCTTCTGTTCTGCTATTCCCAGCAACACAAACTTTCCTTTGTCTGTTTCTAATGAACGGGAGATGACACACTAACGATGCAGATTCAGCTCAGCGCATTCACAAACGGAGAGAAATGCGTCTTTATTGTGTCCTCTCACCTGATTGGACAGAGGCAGTCGTCGACGCCCGATTTTATATGTTGCTTTATTGCAGAAGACAGTGACTGAGAGACTTGTGTTATTGACCAGATACTCTAAGTGATGATCTATGTTCGAATGTGGAGCTTTTTAACACATTTATAAAAACAAAAAAAATCACTTTCAGCTGCTGTAATGTAAAAAGCATAATGCCTGAATGACTAAAATATAAACAAATCCAATCACAAGAAAGTTTTGCATATCTCATAAACCCACTTTATATTCACAATAGCACAAAGACAACGTACGTTAAAAGTGAGACATTTTATCATTCCATGAAAAATATTAGCTCATTTTGAATTTGATGGTAGCAACACTTCTCAAAAGTGTTGGAAAAGGGGCAACAAAAGGCTGGAAAAATAAGTTGTACTGATAAAAAAACAGGCGGAGGAGCATTCAACAATAAACAGAGCTTCACCATTCTGCAAAAAACTGCATGTAAAAATCGTGTAACAATTTCAGAAAAAGGTTCCTCTATGTGAAATTGCAGACTTTGAATCTGCCCTTCATAATATCATCAAAAGATTCAGAGAATCAGGTGAAATCTTTGTGCGTAAGGGACAAGTTCAAAGGTTAGTACTTGATGCTCATGATCCCTCAGGTGGCACTGTATTAAAAACTGGCATGATTCTACCCTGGAATACACTGCATGGGCTCAGGAACAGTTCCAGAAATCATTGACTGTGCGCTGGATCTGCCCACATCGGAAACTACTCTAGCAGGGACTAACAACGGAAGATCATACTATGTAGTACATACATACATACTTAGTAGCATCGACACTTTCGGAAATCCAAAAGAAGAACCGCAGCTCAACTGAGGTGCAGTTTTGTCAATATCTTTCCCAAAGCTGCTTGTCCGTTTACTTTTAGACACGAAGAAAAACTCCAAAAGACGATGCCACCAGAAATCAGTGGGTAGCTTTTTTTGCTTGCTGGCAGCAAACAGCCATGGCCAAAGGGAGCGTTAGCTTGTGCTCAGCATTTCACCAACAACAGTTTTGTCAATAAAGAATATTTCGACGCTGAATATGCATTTCAGCTGCTTCTCAAACCTGAAGGAGTTGCATGGTCAAGCACTTGGAGCCACAAGTAATGATATAACATCATATAATTTAAGTGTAATGTAAGTAAAGGTAACGTGTTACGGGTGGCTTGCAGGACTGCTAGCGATAGGTAGCACTAACAATTGGCCTCACGCAGGCTTTGTAAACAGTACGTGGCGTCTCTGGAAGTGATAATTGGTGGGGCCTGGACCATGCCTTTGAGTCAATGATTTTTCCTGGCTTGTACTCAGTTATTTTCCGTTACTGACACATTTTCCAATTTTGCTAATAATCCTTTGGCAATCAAAGTCACGGTTTCCCTCTCCATGCAATCTTTTGACGACTAAATATTGGGATAAATTCAGATCAGAAAAATTATTTCGGCAACTCAAAAATTGTTCAATGCTTTATGAAAGACAAACTGCTCTCAAATGTCTGCGCTACCTTTTCCACACATCAAATGATTTAACTGGCGCTTCATAATTGTTTTGTTTAAATAGAATAAATGACCATTTGAAATGTCAGTGTGCAATTCTGAATAACACTGATTTAAATGCAGGAAATTACGTGTCCAGATTAATAATTGGCGGATCGAAATGTACCGTACCGCACCAGCGTGTTCTCGGAGTGAATCTATTGCTCAGTCCCTCAAGGAATTTGCATGTCGCGATTGCAACTATTAAAGCAAATTCAACCACTCCACACAAATTTCTCGCGGACAAAAAAAAAAAAAAAAGCCAAGACATTGCAACTTTCATCGCCACTTTTTGAAAAAGTTACCGCAAAAAACCAATTAAAAAGTCAAGAAAATCAATCTGAAAGGATTGTTTGTCAATTATGTAAATACTTGGGTGCAAGTCAGGGTTAGTAATTGTTTTAAAGGGGAGCTCTGGGCCCCACCAATCTTTAGTCCAAGACGCCCCTGTTTGTAAAATATCTGAAGATAAAGCCTGTATTGGTTGTGACTGTTCTTGACCCATAGACACAGAAGCTGTAAGTTGCTTCTTCTGCATAAGCCAATCTGACGTGATAGCCTGTTGATTGTGGCTGTAGCACTGCGGTTAACATAGCCAAGTTACTGTTGCCAATGTTTGCGTCCTAAATATTTAAGAGTGATATCAGAAGAAATTCTACAGAAACTGTGTGAACATAAACCTCATTTAGAGCTAACTTTTAATTAGGGATGCTCGATATCATCGGGCCTCCGATATTATCGGCCGATTATAGCTTCAAAATTCAATATCGGACAATATCGGTATTAGTTTTTAAATGATGACTAAATGACTTAAGTATTTTATACTGTAGCCGAGCGTTCTTGTTGGAAAGCTGAAGCTCTTTTCATCCCGCAAATGCAGGCGGACGTTATGTCTGCCTGTAGAGTGCTGGCCAAACAAAATAAAAACAGAGTTTGAAATGGTTTAGAACGGGCTACGTTACCTGAACAAGGCAAACGGCATTGATATTTAAAATCTTTCAATGCATCGATGCCACATTTTGTTAAGATAATGGATATAGATATCTTTGTTATATGCATCCAGTGTAATTGACATAGTAGTAGCCTATGACCTATATATTTATGAGCAAATGTATGACTGTTAATTCTCTAAGTCTATGTGATATCAACTGAATTTGGTGTGAAAGAGAAATCACGCATGTATCGGTATCGGATAAGATCGGTATCGGAAATTAGGAGTTGGACAATATCGGTATACCGGATATCGGTAAATAAACAATATCGAGCATCCCTACTTTTAATACTTGTTTGTAATCTGGATACTTGGTACAACTGCCCACGGGAACGGAACTTGCTGTTTGTAAAACCTGTGTTGCAAGGGTTTGTCTCTGTGGTTATTGTGACTGCTTAGTAACCACTGATTGCATGTTAGTTGCGTGCCGTGCTAACTAAAATGCTCCTGGTTAAGTTATATGCAGTAATTCTGACCGGTATGCTTGTGTTACTTCGGTAAGCATCAATGTGACAGTTTCATCATTACGTTGCCCGATTGTAGCCACTACAGTTGAAGCTAACCAGAGAGGTGCTGTAAAAGGCTGCAGTTAGACCTGACGTTGGTTTTGTGGTGCTTGGGATAGGTGTTTGGGCTTGTTTCGCTACACTTATCCATGGGATCAGCCGAATACTTAACAAATATCTGGGTTGGCTCTCTGATTCTACCGAGAAAGCAATGAGAAACGCAAAAGCTGTAACCTATCTGGTATAATAAGCAGTGCAGATTTCTCTGCACTTCTGTGACATGAATTTCTAAAGGGGGATGAAATTTTCAGGCTAATAAAATGCCATAAAAGGCTGAGATTAAATGGGAAATTCTTTCCTAAAGAATTGTGACGATTCACTAGCTCCACACAAACAGCTTGTCCACGCAAACGAAAAAACCTGTATTATCTTCATAACGCAACCGAGCTCTGTATAGCGGTCGCGTACTATCCATAAAGCTGCTTTCACATCGGACGCGAAATGAATTTTTCGCGAGACAGATTACATTCAAAGTCAAAGCAAAGATGCAAATACAGGCGTTATGGGCGCATCAAGCAGCTTTCACACCGGACGTGAAACGAATTGTTCGCGCGACTGATTAGCTACATGCAAAGTCAATGCAAAGATGGAAATACAGGCGTTATGGGTGTGTCAAGCAGCCTTCACACCGGTCGGGAAACAAATTTTTCGCACGACTGATCAGCTGAATTTAAAGTTAAAGCAAAGATGTGAATACAGGCGTTATGGGCACGTCACGCAGCTTTCACACCAGATGCGAAACAAATTTTTTTGCGCCACAGATCACGTTCAAAGTCCATGCAAAGACGGTAATAAACTCCTTATGGCCCGGTCCCACTGCACTTACGGATGCAAAGGGAATGTAAAACGTAAAAAAATCTTGCCATCCGTTGGAAAACGCTATCCGTTGTGTACTCATTGCATACGTGTTTCATACGCTCTATCCATCGAGCATCTGTCCACTGTGATTTCATCCGCGCAAGAAGTTTTGAGCTGCACAAAACTTTTAGAAAGGATGAACTTTCCGCTGTGTACGATGTAAATCCGCGACGTATCCGAGCAACAAACGTTCTATGTCCGTCATCATCCGTTAAACGTCTGCTGTGTCCTCTCTAGGAGACGCAGTGGTCAAGCAGGCTTGACTTGAGATCGTAAGATCCTGAATTCAAGCCCCGGCCACGGCCTTCGCGGTGTATTCTCAGGCAAAACACTTTACTCCCACAGTCCACGCCTCACTCCACCCAGGTGTATAAATGGGTATTAGCAAGTAGGCCGGGAAACTTGTCTAAGAGCTGGACTGGCATCCCATCCAGGAGGAGTAGCAACACTCCTAGTCGCTTCATCCTGAGAGCAGTCGCTCTTTCTTTGTCCGGTTTTGTTGTGTTATCCCCTCTTTCCTTTGGATCTTCCGTCTGCTTCTGAGGCTCTTCAAGTAAATACGGAATTAATTAGCTGGTCCCTGAATGCAATTGACAAAATATTTTCCCCGAGAAGCGGAGCACCTGGTGAACCGCGTTGACCGAATGGGACTTTTGCTGCTGGCTACGTTCGGGATGCGTGGTCGAGATGGTAAGTTCTTTGTCTGGCAGCACTATCTCTTGAAGATGTGGAGGATGTTTATCTTTTTGAATTCATGGTGACGGGATTTCTCCTAATTGGCATGGGAGTTGCTCTGATCTACCGCAAAGTACGTGAGCTGGGAGCGAGAAAAATGGCCCACACGCTGCCTAGCACCGAAATTATTATGGAGTGCTTCAATGGAGTATCGGAGAATGGTGAGTTGCTCAAAAAGACTCATCTGCAGAAATGCACAGAAAGATGGACGCTGTTTTGAGTCAGTGTGGGGAGTTTGTGCGTTTGACTGTGAATTTGGGCAAGAGATGGGATGAGATGATGGGAGAACTGGCGGCCCTGAAGCGTGAAGTAAAAAATTTACAAAATGAATAGCGGATCAATCAAAATTGCTTGTTTCACCCGAAATTGAAATAGAATTCGGCACCCCTCCCACTCCGCGTCTCCCCTCTGTCTGCCTCAGTCTCACGCGAAATATCAACAACTTTCTTATCCCTCTGACAAGGACAGAACATTCTGCCCCTGAGAACTGGCATCCCATCCAGGGGGAGTAGCAGTACTCATAGTCGGTTCATGCTATGGACACCGGGGTTAAAGGAACAGTCCACCGTACTTTCATAATGAAATATGTTCTTCTATGAAATGAGACGAGATGATACGTACCTCTCAGAGCTTTGAGCGACCTCCCAGTCAGCCAGACGCGCTGCCACTCCTGTTAGCATTTGTAGCTAGACTCAGTGTGGGCAACGGTATTTTTCGTGGCTGTAGTTAGATGCGACCAAAGTCTTCCACGTTTTTCCTGTTTACATAGGTTTATATGACCAGTGACATGAGTTCGGGTTCGGGTAAGCAAATCCAAACGTGGCTTTTTCTATACTGTGGGAAGTGTGTACTACAATGACAGGCGTAGTAACACCTTCTGCGCGCTTCGACAGCGCATTGATATCTTCACTTCTGATTTCTTTTCTCTCCCACGACCCCCCCTACTTCTGTAAATACAACCAACGTGCGAGCCTGCATTAGAAACGCTAGAGCCCAGTTTCTACATGTCCATAGCTTCCTGCACTTCTTGGAATCCATGATACACTGGACACAGAGGGATATCGCTGCCGTATAGCCTCGACAACACATGAAGATAATGGTTTGCGATGTCCTCCACCCAAGGTTTCACCGTGCAGTCCCCATTCCAACGCAATTCGGTAGGACACTAACCTTTGTTGACTAATGAAACTGGGAGATGGTAAATACACAGCTTATTACCAAAGGTAGAATTACAAAACAGGTTCAAAGGTTTCAGAGAGCACTTACTCTGAGGATAGCTGGCCATCAGGACCACTAGGAGTGTGTCGTTTCCTCCAATTGATTTTGTCACGTCTGAAGAAAAGGTCCACAACTGACGGGTGAATGATCGCTGCAAACGCATCTGTTACCGTGACACAATTCCCAGGGTCTTCCAATTGTACCGATGGTAGCACCTGGTCCCATTCAGCACAGCACAGACTTTCTACTTCAGTAGGCATCTGTTTACAACAGTCACACTTGCACCACTAGGTGCTGTTGGCCTGTGTCCTCACCATGGCTCCATTCGATTCATCTTCGTCCGTTTTTTCTTCCCTCTCACGGTCCATTTCGGCTAGCTCCTCCTCGGTATATTCCGGTTCAAATCGATATGGCTCCGGCTCCGCCACAAGCCAGTCGTCGGCATCTATGTCCTCCATTTGAAAATGCTCCATAGTAGCACACTTGATTATTTTCTTTTATAATTTTCTGCAAGCTCTGGCTTCCTGACAGTGTACCAAGTAGCGCAGTGCAGTCACGTTGGTTGTATTTACGGAAGTAGGGGGGGTCGTGGGAGAGAAAAGAAATCAGAAGTGAAGGTATCAATGCGCTGTCGAAGTGCGCAGAAGGTGCTACTACACCTGTCATTATAGTACGCACTTCCCACAGTATAGAAAAAGCCACGTTTGAATTTGCGAACCCGAACTCATGTCACTGGTCATAGAAACCTATGTAAACAGGAAAAACGTGGAAGACTTTGGTCTCATCTAACTACAGCCACAAAAAATACCGTCGCCCACACTGAGTCTAGCTACAAATGCTAACAGGAGTGGCAGCGCGTCTGGCTGACTGGGAGGTCGCTCAAAGCTCGGAGAGGTACGTATCATCTTGTCTTATTTCATAGAAGAACATATTCATTATGAAAGTATGGTGGACTGTTCCTTTAAGCACCACTAGGCTCGATGGGCCACTAGGCTCGTATAGGCTTACTGTATCCTCTCTGCATCCTTGCAACTCACATCCGCTGTAGCTGAAAACGGAAAGAGGGAGGAAAGATAAGGTACATGGAACGTCTATACGTCATTAGTAGCACGGAAATAGAAAGGTTGTAAGCGTATGCATCTCGTATATAAAGTATTCAAAACGGACAAAGTGCTTCATCCGCTATGCATCCGCTCTTTCTGCTATGCGTCCGCTTTGCAGTTATCCCTGGTAACCCCTTCGGAGCTGTCATCCACTTCCATCCGCTAAGCTTCCTATGAATGTGCGTTTGACATCCCCGCTATATACTACCCAAGTCCGTTCTTTTCCGTTCTGTTTTCGCAAATTTTCCTCCATTTCTGGAGAGGATGAAAACAGATGGGAGCCACCCCCGAAATTTTGCTCTTCCGCTGTGTCCTTTTTGCATACATTTTGTGTCCATCGGCCAGTGGGACCGGGCCTTTATTGGCAGGTCACGCAGCTTTCACACAGGACATGAAACTAATTCTCAGTACAGAATTACTACATCGCTTCACTGCACAAATATAAGTTATGGCAATTCACATTAAAACGCAAAGCTACAAAGTAAGCCGAGACTGAATTCCCCATTGAATTGTATTGAGTACATCAGCAACTCGATTATATCAGTGGTTCTCAACCTCAGTCCCGGGGCACACCTGTGTATGCTCGTTGTCTGGACAACATTCACCCACTGTCGCCTTATGCCACGGACCTTGGGGAATGAACGAGTTGACACACCGTTGGCTGCGTTCGCAGTGGCAATACAGCCAAACGCAACATGACTATTCACGATTTCCAACGATATTCAGCACAATATAAAAGCGTGTATTTACATTTTAAATAAAACTTTAATTTAAAATAAAAAAGTCCATTGCTTAAAAAGCCCAATATTTTTCGATTTATTTTTTCAATTCAGATGATTATACACTTTCTCAACCCAAAAGTTGACAACGTTCAGTTATACCTTTAACCACTTGGCCACATCAGCAGATCTACTCCCGTCAAATTGCCGATATAAAGACTTAGACAAGAAAACGTGTCATGCACCTAAGTTTAGCATTTGTACTACGGCCTGTCTAAGTGCTTGTGCTAAATGGCGCAAGGATTCTCTGCCTGTAATTACTTCGAAAATGACTATTGACAATTTAGTGGCTGATAATGCCAAAAATACCACAAATAAACCACTCAAGTGTTTATATTGTCGCTTACTTTAAGTGCATGTAAATGGCCCCCAAACTCAGCTTAACACACTGGGAACGCGAGGCTCTATCCCAGGGTAGCTTTGTGCGATTAAGGTTGTTCAAGGCTTGTTTGAAACGTCAGAGCCCATAGAATCATAGGTCACCTGCAAAGTCTTACTGACAGCATCAGAAGCTGACCTCAGAGAGGAAAGTACATTGCGAGCAAGCTGAATGCTCAGGAGCTGAAATCGTTTGACGCAGTGCCCTGGAAAAAACATGCATGGAGACCGGCAGATATTCGCTATAACACTGACACTTTGGGCTAACAATAGCAAGAGCAGATTTACCCTCGAACAGTTTTTTATTACAAAACATCAAGGGAAAAAAATTTTTTTTGCTCATATCTGTAGAAGGGAAAGTGTATATCCGCTGTCCTTTGTGTGTGGTGTCGGTTCAAAATGACTTGGCTTATATCATTGGATTCTGTAGACTTTACTCTTTCCTTTGATGTGTCTTTGTTTGCATAGCACAAATTCAGTTGAAACGCTAGCGATTGAGCAATGATATTTTTGTATCCAACGTTTTGCTTCATGCTTATTTACTTGCTTCGTGCTTGAATTGCGTTCAGTTGATGTTAAAATGGTCAACACAAGCTTTTTACTGAGTTTCTTCCCATTAAAGGGATCTTCCGCATGACAGTGTTGCTCTGAGGAAACATACTGTATTTATCATGTGAAATCATTGCCCCCAGCATCGGGGACGTTTGGTTTTAAGGGGTTTAAAGAAGAGACGTTACAAAATAATGGTAATCTTCTTCTTCCGCCTTCTGAGGAGAGCAGTCGCTCTTTCTTTGTCCTGTTTTGTCGTGTTACCCCCTTTTTCCTTTGGATCTTCCGTCTGCTTCTGAGACTCTTCAAGTAAAGACGGAATTAATTAGCTGGTCCCTGAATGCAATTGACAAAATATTTTCCCCGAGAAGTGGAGCACCTGGTGAACTGCGTTGTCCGGATGGGACTTTTGCTGCTGGCTACGTTCGGGATGCGTGGTCGAGATGGTAAGTTCTTTGTCTGGCAGCACTATCTCCTGAAGACGTGGAGGATGTTTATCTTTTTGGATTTATGGTGACGGGATTTCTCCTAATTGGCATGGGAGTTGCTCTGATCTACCGCAAAGTACGTGAGCTGGGAGCGAGAAAAATGGCCCACACGCTGCCTAGCACCAAAATTATTATGGAGGGCTTCAATGGAGTATCGGAGAATGGTGAGTTGCTCAGAAAGACTCATCTGCAGAAATGCACAGAAAGATGGACGCTGCTTTGAGTCAGTGTGGGGAGTTTGTGCGTTTGACTGTGAATTTGGGCAAGAGACGGGACGAGATGATGGGAGAACTGGTGGCCCTGAAGCGTGAAGTACAAAATTTACAAAATGAATAGCGGATCAATCAAAATTGCTTGTTCCACCCGAAATTGAAATAGAATTCGGCACCCCCCAAAAATGCAAGCTCATGGGAAACAGACACTAATTCTACTGATTGAATCTTTTGACTGAACAAATTAATGCTTAGTTGCCAATTTGGAAACTTAAATCGGAACAGGTTTGGAGAGGTAATGCAATTTAAGGTGAAATGACAGCAGGGCTCTGTGTTATGTAGCTTAGCTGGTATACTCTCACTTCTCATAAATGTGAAAATGACTATTAATATATGATGGGAATAGAAGAGGAAAAATTCAGGCTCAGAAAGCTGAAATCCCTCAGAATTTTGTTCTAGTCACCTGAATTTGTCACTTGGCACAATTCTTCCACTAGGGGATGGAACTAATCCCTGAAATCGGCTGGATAAGCCGCTGGAAGACAGATAAACATGATGGGATTTTACAATTCTGACCCCTGGATTTCACACCTATGTATAGGTGTGAATCTGAGCCTGCACTGGGTATAATTAGATTGCTCTAGCATAAGTGCAATAACATTTACCCACACATTCACCGAATCACAGATTTTATTGTGATATGCCTCCGTTTGGTCAACACTTTTATCCAACAGAATTCAAAATAGTTTGGAAGATAGATCATGCCATAAACTAAGATCTGTGCGAATGTTTGAACATATAGAGCTCATACAACTAAGCTATCCATCTCCGAAAGACGGTTCAGAAGCAGAATTGACGATTTAATAGATCCCTCCCTAGAAATATATTTCAACCAATCAGGAGAAGCCTCGCGGAGATGTTCACATGGGTGACGTCACATGGGTGCAGCACGTTGAAGCTATACATGGCGAGTGAGACTGCACAAGCATTGGGATAGTTGTTAAATTACTCACTCTTGTCACCATTTTTCTGTGCCAAAGGACATTGTTAGTCACAAACAGACCCTACCATTCATGAAAATATTCAAGAAGGCTGTTTGAAGGCTGAGAGAGAGAACAATATGCCTGCGTGTGCAGCGGTTGGGAGTACATGCAGGACTGGTTCAGGTCAGCAGCATGGCTGCACGTTCTATGCTGCCGTGCTTAGGCAAAACTGCGTAACGTCACATTTGTTCAATAATGAGTTATTGTCATTTTGGGAGTATTGAAGACCTCTTTTATCATGTGGATGAATATTTTTAGTCAATTTGATTGTTTTTATAAAATAAAAACTGTGTCAACAGTAACTCTGAAAATCCCACCAGAAACCATGAAAGAACGCCGTTACTGCAGTTACTGTGCTTAGCCTTTGTTTCGGTACGCTGACGTTGAGTTAAGGTACCCTGCATTGACAAAGCATTGTTACTGTACAGCCCTGAAGTTATGGTCAGTGATAAGTCGGTGCAGGCTCGTCTACGCCTCACTCACACATCTTCCTGTCAGCTAGCCTGCCTGTCATCAGGCCCATAAACAATTAAATGCACATCCTACTTTTTCTTGTAAACCGATAAAATCCATGCCAGCCACCTCATTTGGAATTTTTTCCACGATAATCCTCAAGCGTTAGAGTAAATATTCCTTAGATGCTGCAGAACGAGTCCGCAAGCTTGGCTACCCAAGGTCCACTGTTGGTTGCAAAGCAAATTGTTAAGAAACATTTCGTCTATGAAACTTTATTTAGTCGATTGTAAAATGTCTTGCAGGAAAATCCAATTCCATCATTATACACATCTGCTATGTCAGGCACATCATCAGTAATGTTTCCACAGTAATCCACTGTTAGAGCAGTTCCTTGGATGCAGGCGAGCAGACCACTTCTTAATGATCAACAAGTCCGGAAGCTAGTCCTACCTAATGTCCATAGTTCGTTGCAAAGCACATCGAACACACACTCTGCCTGTAAAACCCTTTGTTTGGTTGATTGTGTCTGAGTTAAGCTGCTTTCACATCGGACGCAACACAAATTTTTTGCATGACAGATTACGTTCAAAGTTAATGCAAAGATGCAAATGGAGGTGAAACGCGTGTATTTGCGTTTTTGCATTGACTTTGAATTTAAAATAAATTCCTGTATTTGTTCATACTGTATGATGTAAAGTAACGTATCTGCTGACATCTTCTGACATTCTGTTTCTGGAGTCACACACCAAACTGGAGCTTTTCTCTGTCATGAAGATGTGACGTAATGTCATCACAGCTCTGTACAGCAACAATTAAATGTATCTTATTCATTCTTAATCAATCAAAACAAATGTCTTGATGGTTAGGTTTAGGTAAGTGCTCTTCTAATGTTTTTGTATACAGAAAACAGCAACAAAATATTGAATTAATGCAAGTTCACAGTAGAAGACCACATGCGCCAACAGAAGAGTAATGAAGAGTGGAGATTCACCCTTGCGCCCATGAGACGTCACGCATCGCTCTTCAGGGATGCAAAATGGCAGCTGTGGCCTTCGGACTGCCACACAAAAACGCTCACAACTTTTTCATAAATAGTCAAGTATACCTGAAATTTTTTTCATGGGTCCTCAATATCATAAGGTATTAACCTATGCAAACACTTACATTCTGTTGTCTATTCCCTTAAAGTCATTGTGGACAGCCTAACTGTTAGCTAAACAATAACCAAATCTTGCCTATCCCTAAATTTAACATAATTTAAATTCATTCTTGACTCCTAACCTTAACCAAGACCTCAGAAGTGAAATTTTTCTTCAGTAGGACCAGGCTTTGGTCCCCATGAGGACTGCTGGTCCCGACACAAACAGTGTTTATACCACTCACACGCATAGACACACACACACACACACAAGGAAATTTTTCAATTCCAAAAGCTCACACTTTGGGTAATTCGTCTTGCGAAAGAAATCATGTCAGGAGGAATAGAGAAGCATCAGCAGCTGAGCTCCAGTTATTCACACTGCTCTCATTAGCACCATTAATCTGAGCAGTCCACAGCTCCAAATAAATCACTCCCAGACAGAAGAGAAGCCAGTGTCCAACTGTGAGGGAGCACGAGGGCTTCCGTTACCTAGCAGGCAGCTTTTTTTTCCCCAGGTGTTATTCTGCCAAGTATATGTCACTTCTCAAGCCTGAGGATACTGAATGACAACATATCATTCACCATCAAAGCCAGCAGCATTACAGGTATGGTCATTGATACACATGTGGACAATTTACATGCCATGTAAATGCCATGTAACTGTGCAGCTGGTGAGCACACCCTCCGCTAAATACCAGGGTTCTTCCTTTGTGGCCCTACACATCTTCTACGGCACTGAGAGTGTAATGCCGCAAATTATTGGCATCATGTCCTGACTACACTTCAGTGCGACTTGTCTTAATTATTATTTGACTACTAACCCTTTCTTGTATAATCAGCCTATTTCACATTTCTGGGTCTGTAAAACGGAAGTGGGCACCTTGTTTTTCCGGTTAGCATCTGTAGCTGTTGTAGGACTAAATCCCTTCTTTCACTCAGTAATGTGGTTATGACTGTTTCTTAGACGTTCGGTGAACAAGAGATTCAAGTTATTTTTTGCGCAGTTCTTTTATGATTACGATGGTTAATGATAGTAACATACAGATAGTGGTGGCTAACAGGTAGCAGCTACATAACTAAGTCACTAGCAAGTAACTTTGATCCTATTCAATTTATTTACAACATTTTATCCTCAGACAACGTTGTTTTACGGATTTAGTTCTATTTCATCCCTGCTGACCGCCAGAGGGCGGTGCTTAAAGCACTGAATATTCCCCTTCGCGCATGCGTAGTGCGAGTATGTATACCAACAATGTCACCTGTGACCTGCAGGTGACCCAAAGAAGATTATATCTTCCGGTGTCACCTGAGGATCGTTTCTTATTTTCTTCTCGCGCGTAGTTTGCTTGCTTGGGAAGCATTGAGTCTATTGCTTCACTACTAAATTCCGTTGCTAGTAGTTCCGCGACCATTGTCGGTCGGAGCAGCGATTGTTCGCCCTCCAGGAACTGCGACGGCGATCTTTCTCTGGTTGAGAGAGACTTTACGTTACTTTGCTGTGTTTGTTAATTACTTGTCGGTGACGGTTGCGTTCGCGCATCCTTATCCCGACGTTTAATTTAGTCGGTCGAGCTGACTTCGTTAGCTGGCTGGCGGGTTGCGTGAGCGTTTCCCGGTGTCCAGCGTGGATAATTATTAGCGGTAACGCTTGCATAGCTACACCTTCAGGTGAGTTTGCATTAACCTCTGCTGGTTTAGGCTGCGTAGGCGCTGCCTCCCTCCAGCATATGGTCTGTTTTTGTGTTTGTGCTGTGTCCCGACGTTAATTAAGTCGGTCGAGCTGACTTCGTTTGCTGGCTGGCGGGTTGCGTGAGCGTTTCCCGGTGTCCAGCGGATAATTATTAGCGGTAGCGCTTGCATAGCTACACCTTCGAGTGAGTTTGCATTAGCCTCTGTTGGGACAGGCTGCGTGCGCGCTGCTTCCCCCCAGCATATGGTTTGTTTATATGTTTGTGCTGCGCCCCGACGTTTAATTTAGTCGGTCGAGCTGACTTTGTTTGCTGGCTGGCGGGTTGCGTGAGCGTTTCCCGGTGTCCAGCGTGAATAATTATTAGCAGTAACGCTTGCATAGCTACACCTGCTGATGTGTTTGCATTAACCTCTGTTGGTACAGGCTGCGTGCGCGCTGCTTCCCCCCAGCATATGGTCTGTTTTTGTGTTTGTGCTGTGTCCCGACGTTTAATTAGTCGGTCAAGCTGACTTTGTTTACTGGCTGGCGGGTTGCGTAAGCGTTTCCCGGTGTCCAGCGTGAATAATTATTAGCAGTAACGCTTGCATAGCTACACCTGCTGATGAGTTTGCATTAACCTCTGTTGGTACAGGCTGCGTGCGCGCTGCTTCCCCCCAGCATATGGTCTGTTTTTGTGTTTGTGCTGTGTCCCGACGTTTAATTAGTCGGTCAAGCTGACTTTGTTTACTGGCTGGCGGGTTGCGTGAGCGTTTCCCGGTGTCCAGCGTGAGTAATTATTAGCGGTAACGCTTGCATAGCTACACCTGCTGGTGAGTTTGCATTAACCTCTGTTGGTAGAGGCTGCGTGCGCGCTGCTTCCCCCCAGCATATGGTTTGTGTTTTGCTTTGTGCTGTGTCCCGATTTGGATTTGTTACTGAGCCCCTGCTGGTTTAGGCAGCGTACGCGCTCCCTCCCTCCGGCTTACGGTGGCCATACTCGGTTTGTCCATAGCGTTCGCGCTCAGGTTATCCGAGGAGTATTCATTAAATACCAGCTGGGTTCCTTACTCGGTATAGGCAGCGTACGCGCTCCCTCCCTCCAGTGCAAGCCCCTGTAGTATACTAGCGGGAGCGTCTGAGCTAATTTGGACAGGTGAGTGTCGTGTAAGCCTCCAGCGCCACCACAATGGATGACTCCCATTTCTGTATGTCATGTGAGGCTCCTCTACAGCCAGAGGACGGCCATGACCTATGCTCCGCATGCCTCGGTCCTGAGCACCTGCGGGAGGCGCCGTCAGACAAACCCTGCATGAACTGCAGTTACTTGCCTTGGGCGGTGAGGGCTGCCAGTCGGGCGCAGGTGGAACATCAGGGGGATGAAGGTGACCTCCCCCCATCAGGCCAGTCTCCCCCGGCCTGTTAGAGACGCTCTAAGCGGCGGGCTGCGGCTACAGCAGTCGCACCCTCCAGGAGGAGGGCGAAATCTGCTCAAAAAGAGGCAAAAGAAAGCAGGCTCTCATCTAAAGTCGATCAGCTGTCTGCTGAGCTGGCCCAGGTCAGGCCCATGCTCAGAGACTGCCAGCCTGATGCCCCATTGCAAGGTGATTTGACACCCTCTCCTCCAATGCCAGTGCTGGTACCTGAGGAGGATACGTTTTCCCTGGCAGCTTCGGCTACCTACTTCCACGGTTATGGGGGAGATTCGTAAAATGGGGGTTCCCAGGCATCTGAGCGGGGCTCCCACTCCTCGGTTCAGAGTTCAGTGGCTGAGTTGGGGGATGGCTCCATGCGGGCAATCATGCGCATGGCTTTAGATCGACTGCACATGCATGTACCACAGCAGGCAGAAGCTGCACCTGCTAGTGCCCTCTTCAGGCGCAGGCCAGCCCCCACTGCCTTCATTATTCCCCACTCTAAGGACAATCTGAAGGAGTTGCAGGCCTGTTGGAGACCTTCTCACAAGGCCTTATGATGCTGGAGCACGTGCTGGCCGCATGGGGAACTCTTTGTCGAATCTCACGTTGGCGCTCTCAGCTTCATTGCAGGAGGGCAACGTGGCTGCTGATTCTGTAACTTTTTGTGATGCCTCACTGGAGGCATTCGGCCTTCTGTCCAGGGAACTTGGACGGATGATGTCCATCCTGGTTCAGGCTCGTCGCCAGGTTTGGCTATCTCAGTCAAACTTAGCAGAGGCATCCAGGAGACTCCTTCGCAGTCTCCCCATGGAACCGGGAGAGATTTGGTACTGCAGCCCAGGAAGCACTGGAAAGGACCATCCAGGCAGGGCAAACCAAGCAGCAGCTTGCGGGCCTTGGGCGGATGCCTCTTCTTGATAGGCCTCCTGCCAGCAGAACGAGGGGTTCCTCGGCTGCTTCTCACACCCGCTTACCACGGCCGACCCACTCCACTGGCCGCCGTGTTGTCCAGCGTCCCATGCGGAGACCAGCTCGGGACTTTCGAGGCCCTGCCCGCCTGTCCACCCCCCCCCCCCCCCTTAGGGGCCGGGGGGCCAGACATTGAGGCCGTGGGGCCGGCGGTCGGATATTTTTCACATCAGCAGCTCCGACAGTGGGCTGCTCATGCTTCAGACCCATGGGTGGTTGCCTCCTTGACCCACGGGTACAAGCTTTAATTCCGTTGCCGGCCCCTCACATCTGGCCGGGTCAAAATGGCCTCCATCAGCGACCCGGCAAAGGCTCTCGTGTTGGGCCAGGAGTTATCCACCCTCCTGGCCAAAGGCGCCATCGAGCCCGTGGACCCTCTGTCGCGTCCCTGGGGGTACTATTCAACATACTTCCTAGTGACGAAACAGACTGGCGGATTTCGCCCAATCTTGGACCTCAGAGGGCTGAACAAATCTATGAAGGTCATTCCTTTCCACATGTTGACCACTGCAGATGTCCTGCAAACTGTGGCACAGGGAGAATGGTTTACATCCATTGACCTCAAGGACGCTTACTTCCGTGTCCCCATCACTCAAAAACATCGGCGGGTTCTCCGCTTTGCCTACCGAGACCGCCACTGGCAGTTCAGGTTGCTACCCTTTGGGCTCTCCCTCTCTCCAAGGGTCTTCACGAGGTGTGTTGCCGCAGCCCTTGCGCCTCTACAGTCTCAAGGCTTGAAAATTCTCCCATACCTGGATGACTGGCTGGTCTGTCCACCATCCCGTGCTCAGGTGTCCAGTGGTACAGCATGTCTCCTGTCCCACGTGGCCTGCCTCGGACTCGAGGTGAATATGGGAAAGAGTTGCCTGGTGCCATCTCAGGCTACAACTTTCATTGGGATTGCATTGGACAGTGTAGCCATGATAGCCAGACCGCCCCCCGCTGTGTGGGCGACATCCTTCACCTTCTTGCCCTGTTCCAAGAGGGCCGTTGGCCGACCTTCCTTGCATTTCCTCGCCTCGTGGGCGAACTAACGTCCATTTCAGCTGTGGTTCCGCTGAGCTTGCTGACACTACGCCCCCTGCAGAGGTGGCTGAACAGCTTCCACTTGGATGCCAAGCGACACAGGCACAGGAAGCTCAGGGTGTCACAAAGGTGTCTCCTTGCCTTGGCTCACTCGGCACTCAGGCACTTTCTGCCACACCTGAGGGGCAAGCATGTCCTCGTAAGGTCAGACAACACATCAACTGTATATCATATAAATCATCAGGGCAGGACCAAGTCTGCGCGGTCGCTGCGACTGACAGAAGAGCTCCTCACGTGGGCGGCCCCCCCGTCTGATCAGCCTTCGGGCAATGTATCTACCGGGAGAGCGGAGCAACCTGACAGGCTCCCTCTCCCGTCAAAAACTCCGTCAGGAGAGTGGCGCCTCCACCCGGAGATGGTCAGCACTATTTGGAGCCTCTTTGGCAGAGTGGACCAGAAGTCTCTACCCACTGTCCTCTGTGGTTCTCCTTAGCCGAGACAACCAGTCCCTCGGGCCAGGACGCATTGGCCCATCCTTTGCCGGACGGCCTCCTGTATGCCTTTCCCCCACTTCCTCTGATTCGGTCGGTACTTCAGAGGATCCTTCAGGGGGGTCGCAGTGTCCTCCTTGTGGCTCCCTTCTGGCCAGGGAGGAGCTGGTTCCCACTGCTGCACGGACTCTGTCGCGGTGTACCGTGGCGCCTTCCTGACAAGAGGGATCTCCTGTCCCAGCTGGCGGGGCGGATCTGGCACCCCAATCCACGATGCCTCCAACTGTGTGTTTGGCTGCTGGAGGGCCCGAGTCGCTGTTAAGCTCTTGTGTGGACCCTGTCAAATACACCATATTCAATGCAAGAGCGCCGTCCACTCGTCTTCAATATGAGAATAGATGGAAACTGTTTTCCGACTGGTGTACAAGTCGGGATGAGGACCCTGTGCGCTGCTCTGTGCCAACTATTCTTGACCTCTTCAGTCTCTTCTGGACGAAGGTCGGTCTCATTCGATGTTGAAAGTGTACGTAGCGGCAATATCTTGTGGTCATGTGAGGATTGACGATGGCACTGTGGGGAGCCATAGTTTGGTGTCCCTCTTCTTGAAGGGGGGCTCAGAGATTACATCCTCTGATTTCCCCAAAAGCTCCAGCATGGGATCTTCCCCTGGTACTGGATGCACTAAGCCGGCCCCCTTTTGAGCCCTTGACACAAGCGGAGCTGAAGTGGGTGTCTTGTAAGACTGCGTTCCTTCTGGCCATTTGCTCTGCAAAGCGTGTCAGCGAGCTGCATGCCCTGTCTGTCAGTGACTCGTGTTTGAGGTGGAACTCGGATGGCTCAGGGGTCACTCTGTGGCCGAACACAGCGTTTCTCCCTAAAGTGTTGGCTCGCGCTCACCGCAATTAGCCTATTCGGCTGGCTCGGTTTGACCCTTCTCCAAGGGAGAGTGGGGATGAGCCTGAACTGTTATGTCCAGTGCGGGCTCTGAGGGCCTACACTGCAGCTACTGTATGCATTCGAAGGTCTGAACAACTTTTTCTCTGCTACGGTGGCCCTAACCGGAGTTGCGCCATCTCCAAGCAGCGTTTGTCCCACTGGATTATTAATGACATCACCCATGCCTATCGGACGAGTAACCGTCCCCTTCCACCTGGCGTGAGGTGCCACTCTACCAGTAGTGTTGCTTCTTCATGGGCTGCCCTGAGGGGAGTGTCCTTGGAGGACATTTGTGCCGCAGCTTCATGGTCGTCACCGAACACGTTCTCCAGGTTCTACAGGGTGAACGTGGTCACACCCCACCCCTCAGCCGTGGCTCTGCGGCCGGGGTCTTATGACTTTTTGCACACTGAAGGTCCGTGATTCGGATTCTTCGTGACCTTGTTGGTATAAGTCATTCAGTGCTTTAAGCACCGCCCTCTGGCGGTCAGCAGGGATGAAATAGAACGAAAGTTACGAATGTAACTACGGTTCAATGAATCCCGAATGACCGCCAGAGCTCTCTGTCACTCAGAATCCTCGTGTGCTCGCGAGAAGATTCTGTAAGAAACGATCCTCAGGTGACACCGGAAGATATAATCTTCTTTGGGTCACCTGCAGGTCACAGGTGACATTGTTGGTATACATACTCGCACTACGCATGCGCAAAGGGGAATATTCAGTGCTTTAAGCACCGCCCTCTGGCGGTCATTCGGGATTCATAGAACCGTAGTTACATTCGTAACTTTCGTTTTAGACTTATTATATCCCCAAAACGCTCAACGGCGTTGTAAAAGGGCCTCTGTGCCAACTCTTTTGCAATCTGTTGCTGCCTTTAAATTCTAAGTTAATGATTATTTGCAAAAAAAAAAAAAAAAAGTTTCTCAGTTTGAACATTAAACATCTTGTCTTTGCAGTGTATTCAATTGAATATAAGTTGAAAAGGATTTGCAAATCATTGTATTCTGTTATTATCTACGATTATCTACGATTTACATAACGTGCCAACTTCACTGGTTTTGGGTTTAGCCTCATATTTCATAATCAATGATGAAAGTCACATGAAGGCTGTCACCAAAATTAAACAGGCTAATACTGCACCCCATTGACCATAAACCGTAATTATGTAGCTCGAGTAAACAAATGTTGTATTCACGCCAAAGCTTTATGCCTCAATACTGATGGCTCTTCTGAGTATTAATCCAAAATTTGGACTGAAAGCTGGACATAAATGTCTTCCCAGTGAAACACAGTGCAGAGTTGTGCAGCCACTTAGCATAATAAGTCATTTTTTCTTTTTTTTTGCAAAATACCGATATCAGCTGCCAGTTCTTTCATGAAGCCTGAAGCCCACCCCCCAGCCCCTTTTTTTTCTCGAAACCTTAATAATAATAATAATAATAATATTGGTAATTATGGTACCAGGCTATAACGATTGTTTAAATTAAAATTTGTTGATTCAGGAAACGACTCGAGTGAAAAGCAGGAAGCAATACATAATTTACAAATTTTGGCATCAGAGCATTGTCATAAAGCTTAGGCAATAAACTATTTATTGTAGAAACAAGTAAGAATTTATGCAGGACAGCAGTCATATCTCAGTGTCCCATCATTTTGCCTGTAGTCCCTGGCATGTTTCGAACAAACTTTAAACAAGAAAAATTTTTATTCCAGTGTGTCCAGCGACAATTTGATAACTGAGATGTCTTTGATTCTTATCGAATTTGACCCCCAAACAAAAGAAAAAAAAATAGAGCGTGGTAAATCACAGTCAGATCACGTAGCCTAATTATATGTAATGATGGACGAATGAAGCGCAACGTTAATGGTTTGTCTCGCTCACATAATCAGACTTTACTATAAACATAAGCGAAGCATTCTGTTCAGTTGAAGTAATACTTGCATGTCGGTCAATTGTGTCACGTCGCAGACTTATTGAATTTGAGTTCATGAGGTTCCTTGCTTTTCCTCTGAGATCTACAGCACCTGGTTATCATGAACACCATGCCAGTTACAATGTTTAAACAAAGCAGGTATATGATGGCAAACAGAGACGCACAAACACATTTGACATAAAATGTAAGTTTTATTGGCAATAAGTAACGCAACATTGCACGGTTGAAAATGTCTGCTGTGTGACCTAGCCAACACAAAATTTGTACTTCTAACTTACAGCTTGCCGCATTACGCTTGTTGTCTGAAGTTACAGTTAGTTAGCCAAGCCAGCATACTGTATCAAGCCAGACAGGCGTAGCTACCAGGTGATAGCTAATGCAAATTTAGCATATTCCTTCCTAATTTCGTAAATTGCCATAATTTCGGTAATCAGTAAGATTTCAGGTTGTCGGTCCCGCTGGACCTGAAATCTTACCGACTAATGACTGGTACATACTGTATGATTTTAGCAATCTTATAAGACGACTGCATGACGCACTATGTGACGTGGATCTAATAAACCGTGATAGGATGTCAAATTTGATGAGTGCAGACTGTACGATGGCTGTTTACTGAATCGCAGGTTACGACGTACATCAATTTGCAACGTCATTAGCGTATGGCATCCATCATCGCTACCATTTGTATTGGCTGATTAGTTAGACGTAGGTCATAGCAGCTGTCACACTGTGAGATGTCCTCTCAGGTTATCTTTGGTCGCAAGACGCTGATAACGGCCATCCTTGAACCTGTCTCACAGTGCGACGTAAGACCACCGATTTAGAGCCACGACCAAAGATTTCTCCACGTTTCTCCTACGATGGTCATCTTTCGTCTGGGACGGCCCAAAATCGTACAGTGTGTACCAGCCATAAGGAAATTAGGCCATTTACGAAATTGGGAAGGCACATGCTAATGGACAGCCAGCAACAAAAGTTTCACAATATCACATGACACCGCAAACAAACAACTTGCTGTAAATACATCCAAAACAAAATCAGAGTACCTTTGCTTTAGCCAAGATTATAATGTTTTTATAAATTAATTGTGATGAGGCCTGCTAGCTAGTTACATGCTACCTGTTAGCTTTGCCTCAGCGCCACATTTTTTTCACCATCATTACGTATCGCAATCATTAGTTAAATTTTCAAAGTACTAATGTCCCTCAACTGAACTTTGGGTCTTTAAATTGTTTACAAGAATTCCAACCACACCAGTGGTGCGAAATTTTAAGAGCAAAAATTGGCTTTTTATGAAATCTACCATTTCCATGCTGAGAAGCCGCATACCTATAGCCACAGAAGCTACCCGGAAAAACAAGTGGTCCACATCTGGTCGTGATCGCCATATTGAGATAGGCCTATCGTGACATTGGTGAGGTTTTAAACAGTATTTTTGGTTCAATGGTCACTAGTTTGAAACCTTGTTGTTTTTTTATGTTTTGGATTGCTAATCTGCCCATACCTGTCAATAAGTTCAGTGTAGATAATACAGTTAAACGGAGTTATTTTTCTGCAGCTTCCATTTTCATATCTGTGTCTTTGTACCTCAGGTAGTATTAACATAGCTTACTGTTATGATCTGATAGGGAAAACACTGGGAACTCGGAAACAAGGAGACAAAGGGGGATGAGAAGCCATATGCAGGGATCCAAAAATATTTATTAAATAAAACCAGCAAACTCGAAAGGGGAAAACGGGGCACTCCGGCCAACAGAAACACCGTGCAACTGCACTGAAGGAAGGAGAATCCAAAACAAAGAAGGGAACACCAGGGGGCAGACTCGGGAACTGAAAGGGGCAGACTCGGAATAGGGGCAACTCGGAAGGGGGAAACTCGGGAAGCTCGGGAACGGGGGAGCTCAGGACAGAGGCTTGAGACAAAAAGGCAGAGGGCAGGCACAGGACGAGAAGACGGGCACAGCTGGCTGACTCGGAAGGCACAGCTGGCCAGGAGAAGGGTAGGGGAAAAAAACATCAGGAGGGGGCAGATGAGGACGACTGGAACATCTCGGGGCAGTGACAAGAACATCTTGGAGCGGCAACAGGAAGAGCTTGGGGCTAGAGAGACGACTTGAACACTTAGCACTTAGGGCTCGGGAGACATCAGGGGGCACCAGGGGGCTCAGAGACGACAGGCAGGGCGGACAGGACTGGACGGCACAGCTGGCAGGAAGAAGGCTCTGGAAACTACAGGAGGGGGGCAGACTCAGACGGAACTGAAGCGGGAATGGCAGGCAAGGCAGGCTGGGCTGGGGCATGATGGCTGGAGAACACAGAGAAGATAATGGGGAGGGGAAGTGCACAGGGGCTAGGAGTGGTGAGGCGCGAGCGAAGTCAGATCTGCAAGACTGCAGAATCTGAGGACCTTTATAGGGCAGGAGCACGGACAGACACAGGTGCTGGAACTTAATATATTTAACAAGGGGTGGAACATGAGGGAAACCTAATTACATGAAACAGATAAACATTAACACACAGACGAGGATCACAAGACAATCCCAAAGATGGAATAAATAAACTAAATAAATATTTCACAGTGGATAGAAAGAGACAGGACAGATAAGATAAATGCAGAAGATTCTGCAGGAAAACACAGCAAAGCCAGTCAAAGAAAAGCAAGAGGCAGAGACTAGAACAGGGCGAATGCTGAGAGATCATTAGTCAATTAGTAAGTGCAGCTATACAATCCCGGGTGCTCGTTAGTAGGTTAGTCTAATATACAATGTTAGTTTGGTTGGTAATTTCTAGAAAATACAAACTTTTAGTAGGAATTAGTAATATAGAAAAGAAAGGGGAAATTAGTAAACGAGAAAGGAAGGAAGGCTGAAACCCAGAATCCATTAAATCACCCGAAATAGTGTCACAATAAATTAAGACAGAAAACTGCTACAAACAATGACGCGACGGGAGAAAGCAAAGACAGTACATGGGTAATACATGGACTGGAATAACACGGGAGAGGAATGAAATGTGAACACTAAGACATGGACTAAAAACCAACATCACAAAAACAATAAAAACCTAAAATTGACTAACCAAACACACAGACCCACGGAACACAATACTTACTGACCATTTAAGATCTTATAAAATGCTTCATTATCTCATGGCTATATTATGAAAATAGCCATTTTTGTTCAAGTATGTGGCTTTGATAGACTTTGAAACTAATAACTGAATGGCTGCAAAAAGACTTTTTTTTTAATCACTATGACACTAATTATCTGAGCCATTTACTGATAATCAGATAACACCAGATGCCATTCTGATATTGTAGATATTTGAATATTGTACACTAGCAAATGTGGTGAACTTTGCCGGGGTGTTCACAGTTAATCTCATAATGTGCTCGGATCTGTAGTAAAAGATCACCTTGGCTTTACTCCGATGTTACCGAATGCACTGAAGTTAGTAGGGATGTTCATAGTTAATCTCATAATGTGCTCGGACTTGTTGCGAAAGATCACCTTGGCTTTGCACGTATTGGTATTGTTATGTACAGATGAACTGTGGCGTCACACAGTCAAAAATACGAAGATTACAGACTGGCGTTTGACAGTTGTAGGGAGCAATTTTGATGATTGCGCCACTGAAATTTAGTCAAGAAAATTTTGACATTAATTTCACATGCTGCTATACGTGGTAATTCGTTCACGGATTTAACAGAGCCCCGCTTCTGAGTGTAGGCTATATTGGTTTCGCGGGCATTGGCACCGTTTTTCCATTCTCAAAATATTTTGGGCTGTCTGCACTTCCAGACAAAATCAAACAATAACGCCATATATTGGGCTTATATTTTATGTCCGACCGGGTTTAAGGACAACTCTCGAGTAGGCCTACAAAGTCGATAGACCGATTAATGAGACACTTAGAAAAAAAAGGACCATCCGATCCAGTCTGTCGCGTTCACTGAAACAGCCTCCTGGTTAGTCAAAGGGTCACGCCCACTCCATCTTTCTGACCAATCACACAACAGCTCTCGGACACCACACGAGAAAAAAGTTCTGCCCTGGTGATGTGTCGAGAACAAGCTGCAAGAACTCCGAAACCCGGGCTGCAAGAACAAAATGACGTCATTTCGTTCTTGTAACCTCGAGACCATGAACAAATTTCTCTGTTCTTGTGGAGTATGAATCAGCCTTAACTCTGTTTATTTGTCTTAATTTGCAGCATTCCATGTTAAGACAGTCATTTATCTTCTAAGCCTGCGTTTTGATGGACATATCCATGTGCCATGAAGAATAAGAAACCCTTGAACTTTTTGTGCTTATTTTCTATAATGTGAGGATTTTTAGGTGAAAACATTATTAGACAGATCAAATTAGACTTCTAAAATCAGTAAGCTCCAAATTAGGTTGCTCATAGTGATGTTTTTAGGTCTCGTAAAATAATTTGCCTGAACTGAATAAACATCTGTTATGATTCTGCCCTTTCGTGTGTTGTCCCGTGCGTTTTTGTGCTTGTGATTTACTTTCGTCTCGTTTATTTACCAGCTTTCAGTTCAGCCGGCTGACAATCGCTCCCAATCTGTTTCCTGTGGTGTTGCGTGATTGCCTTCAGCGTGCCTGTCTCCTCATCCAATCACCTTTCTACTTTCGGTTTGGCTTTGGTATTTCATTCATTGCTTCCAGCTGCACTTAATTCCGGGTCTCGCTAAACTGAGTGAATGCGTTCTCTGATAGGGCATTACTAACCCGTACTAATCTTCACGTATTTAAGGGTGATTGTAAATACCTTGTCACTTTGTATTAACCTTGATTAACTCATTTAGCGAACGTATGTGTTTCTGGCTTTCGTGATTTCAATCTGAGCTTTCTGAGTAACTGCATTTAAAACTGTGCCTTTCCTTTCGCTTTTCTTGTGGTGCTTTTTACTTGTCACGTTTAGATTGCCTTAATCTAAACTGTCTAGTTTGATTGATGGTCTCCGCGTCTCGTCTCGAGTCATTATTGTATACCCGGTCCTCGTGTGATTGTTTATTAATCCCATGTGTTTCTCTTTCAGTGTGATTGCTTTCCGAGTCCCCGCCTCCTCTTGAGATTTCAAAAGCTCCAGTTTTCCACGCGATTGTTAGACGGATCCTCCGTATTGTCTCTGTGCTACATGGTGAAGTCGCAGCTCTTTGTGCGTTCTGAGTGTCTCCCGTGTATAGTTCCCGAGTCTTTCTGTTTGCTGCGCTCTGATTTGATTTGAATTTATTAGGTAAAAATCTACATATAAAATATACATAAATAATCACCGAGGATAACACATAAAAGCATAAAACTTATTTCCAATGTGGTCCTCATAGTACATTCAATATAACATGGCTGGCAACAGAGACTATATAAAAACATATAACAAGATAATACACATGTACAATATTGTATACTGATTAAAGTAAAAATTATGAATAACAGACAAAATAATACAATAATTAAAGCCAATAACTGGCAATATAGTAATAATTGGAGAAATGACTTGCTCTTCTTCTTATGCAGAGGTACAACCCTAGCCATTTTCAAGTCATCTGGGATGATACCAGTATCGAGTGATAGATTGACAATATGTGTAAGTGGAGCAGCAATGGTATTACAACTGTCCTGAATAAATTTAGCTGGAAGGTTGTCTAATCCAGTTGCCGTACTTGCACTCATACTACGTAAAATTTTAAGAACCTGATCTTCATTTACTTCTGATAATCCAAACATATTGTTTACAACATTTTTACTTTTATAGAACTGTTCAATACAAGCAATACCATAGCGACCAGTGCATGCAGGTAATTTATCCACAAGAGATGAAGCAATAGTAGTAAAAAATTTATTAAAATGAGATACAACCTTTTCCTTATCGAAACATAAAACATTATCTATAGTCAGACCGATATTACTACACTTAGTTTTACATTTAGCTGAGGCACCAAGGTCTTTAAGTATCTGCCACAACTTCTTTGGATTGTCTTTATTGTCATTAACTGCATCAACAAAATACTGAGATTTAGCACTATCTTTTTTGTATCGCACCTGATTACGAAAGTTCAAAAACTGTTGATAGTCCGATTGATCTTTTGACTTCTTAAACTTGGCAAGATATTTGTCCCTATGTTTTATAAGATCGAGCAGCTCGGTGGTAATCCAAGGTTGAGTTCGCTGCTTGAGTCTGACTTCCTTAAAAGGTGCTATCTTATCCAAGATAGATAGAAACTTGGATTTAAAATTGACCCATGCTTCACAAGTATCGTTGGAGTTCATAACCTGAGACCAGCCCTGATCGCTTAATGATTGAACAAATCGCTCTTTACTATACTGCTTCATTGATCGCAATCGAATAGTGTTGTGCTTATTAATCTGCCGTTTCGTAATTTTACGAGTACAGTAAATTAAGTTGTGATCACTCAGACCAATACTGATTACTCCAGATTGACACACTTTCTCATGATCTGACACTAATACTAAATCCAGAATAGATGAAAATAATCCACACACTCTTGTTGTTTCCTTTATCAACTGGGTAAGACCATGCATCCGTTCAAAATTTGATAGAGCATTCATAAGAGCACCAGTTGACATCACATTAGTATTAAAATCACCCAGAATCACACTTTCATATTCAGCGAAACCATTTCCATCATTACACGACTAGTCTAACTTATTGTAGAAATCATTCTGTTTAGGTGGACGATAGCAGACCCCAGTCAGTATGGGTCGTGTTTTGGGCAATAGAATCTCAACCCATAGAGATTCCAGATTATCTTTATCCATATCAGGGCGTGGGTTGAAAGATAAATAATTCCTTATGTATAAACAGACACCTTCTCCATTCCGGTTGCGATCCCGTTGTTGAACAATATATCCAGAAATTTCAACTTCCGGGTCACCAATGGAGTCATCTAACCATGTTTCTGTCACACCAATTACTGCTGCATTGTATTGCGAGTATTCAGGTGGAGAAAATGTAGACCCCTCCTTTGAAAACATTTGAAATAATCCGTATCAGCTTCGGAAGGCTGTGTTGTGTCATTTATACCCAAAGCAACTTCATTCTCGATTGGTGCAGTTTGTAGATTATCAGCTGGTGGCTGATCCACTAAACTAGTCTCGTCTGCAGGGTGCTGATTTTCATCTACAACCGGTTCTGTAGCGATCTTACATCTGCCACATACAAATGGAATTTCTCCTCCAGATGCAGCAGCAGCGTCATACACATCTTTAGTAACATCACAACATTGCAAATGTGTCCAGAGACCACAAATGTCACAGTTGATGATAGCTTTACTGTTCGATCTAACACCCTTATCACATACTTGGCAAGGATATTTGGGTCTTCGGGTGATTGGGCCCGGGCATGGATGAATATCCCCGCAAAGTAACAGACTATTGAAGCTCACCGATTTCACTTGACCTTTTGATTTGTTGTTATTGCTAACGCCGCGACCTTCACCTTCATTCCCGTTAATGGGCGATAATAAAGTATTGTACAAAAGTCCTTCTCCAAAAGAAATCTTCTGGGGAGTCGATCGCCCAGAAACATATCCCCAACTGTCCTTCGAAATGATATTGTCCTCCACTGTCAATTCAAAACCACTAGTTATCCTCAGTGATTACAATATACAACAAAACATAAATGCTAAAGAAAAATCGATGTTGCCAGCCGCCATATTGTCCAGACGAAACGGAGCTGGCTTGTCTTGTCTGCCCCGTGTTAAAGTCTCCCAGTGTATCCGTCAGTTTAGTTAGGTTCAGTTTTTGTTTTCTTAGTTTATCCTCTCTTGGAGAGTGTACCTCTGTTTCCCCCCTGCCTTTGGCAGTGTACCTTAGTTCTCCCCATTGTTCAGTGCTTGAGCACGGCGTTTTATTTCTGGCGTGTCTGCCAACCTTTTCTCAGTGTTTTTGTGTTTAATAAATACTTCTGCTTCCTGCATCTGGTGTTCCCCGGACCTCTTCTTACAACATGAGACAACTGTCGCAACTCTGTTGTTTGCCAGTAAATAATTTAGTGTTTGCAACCATGTGTCAACAGCTTCAATGATGAGAACCTATTGTTTGTTGATTAACCAATTGCTTTAATTGATTCAATTAATGGTTTAATTGTTTCCCTCAGCTTTTAATATATCTCAACTTGGATATGGAATTTTTATTCTTCATGGCATGTATAGATTTGTCAAATGTGGTTGAAGAACTGCTATAAATGTTAATGCGCCTAAAAGAAAAACAGCTTTTTAAAATCCTAAGATTGCAATTATGGTTGTGAGGACCGAAGGGTTAATTCAAGGTTCTTGGCTTAGGTGCTTGACGACGCCACCTGGGGCCTTTCACCTCAAGCTATTACACTTAGTTGCCTCTAAGCACCTGGATTGAGACAAGAGGGATATCCCCAACAGATGTGTTAGGAGGTACAGAGATGTGATATTTCAGTCAAAAGAATGAATTTATTAATGAATAATACAAAATGAAACAAGATAACCCTTCAGTTTTTTTGTTTTGCTTTACATGGAGATGCTTCTACTCACAGAATGGGAATAGTTCACACGGCGCTCAGGGATAGTAAAGACTGCCACACACAACATTGGGTATCAATTGGCACAGGGGACTAAATGGAGCAGCTGTAGAGGGGTAGGTTACCTGCCCTAGAAGAGTGAGGCTGACACACCAAACGTGCTCTTGACTCTGGTGCCTATCAACACACACAAACAGATACTGCAAAGCAAGTGATCACAACAAATGGTGGGGTGGTCTTACCACTTTAAGTCCTGTGTGCAGTGCGCGAAGAGGAGGACTCAGATCAGGCGACCTGCCCTGATGAACAGCTGAGATGCTGCATGGGGCTATATGCAAGATGCAAGAAAAAGATTGGTTAAAACTAGCTGCAGGAACCTGAAAAAGACAACACACAAATAGCCTAATTTGCTACCACAACAGCAGTAGAATCATTGAGTATTTCTCAACAAAATTGAAAATATGGATACATCGTATTGTGTAAATCTGCCTTTTTATACATCTGTTCATCCTCTCATCCATCTTTCTGTCCCTCCACTGAATTTTGTTTCCAGGCCAGATATCAGCCATCTTGTGGCAGATATCAGAATATTTCATGCTTATTCAGTCTCATTCTCATGCTTATTACTGACGTTCCAAACAGCTGATTCCTGTACAGTGCTCTGAAAAAGTATTTGCCCCCTTCCTAATTTCTTGTTTTTGTATATTTGTCATACTTAAATGTTTCAGATCATCAAATTAATTTTAATGAGACAGAAGTAATCTGTTTTTAAATGATGACATAATTTATTGAAAGAAAAAAGCTAGTTAACTTTACCTGGCCCAATGCGGAGTAATTTCCCTCTCAGTTACTAAATCAACAATCAAATTTAATGGGTAATTGTGCTCAATTTCACTAGACACACCCAGCCCTGATTACTGACAGCCCTGTTTCATCAAATCATCCCTTAAATACTGTCATGGTTTGTGAGGCGTGCGTGTGTTTTGGACTCTTCTTTGTGGCTCTCGGGACAAGATCAAATTCCTTTTCAATCGGATTCTTTTCCCAGCTGGCTGATTGAACTGGGGCGTCGCTTCCCCAGACTTTATATAAGCCGGAAGTCCGCCACGACTCCTTTGCTTGAGTGTGTGTTTGTAGCTAAGCACTATAGCCAAAGAAATCTCTAGTCTGGATTTGTGAGACATTGTATCTTCCAGTTATTATTGGAGTTCCTTCCACTTTAGGAATTTTTCCTTTTCTACTTTTGTTCTCTCTCGTGTTGCTTCCGTTTTTCGGACTATTATATGTCTTTTGGACAATAAATAGCGAGTACTTTCTGGTGGTTTGTAAAATTCTCTGTGTTTGTATTGTGTCCGTACTGCTCATTCTCTCTCTACCCACTGCCCTTGGCCTCTCAATTTTACCAGCCATTACAGGCTCCCTCAATAACAGCAAGTAAAGGAGCATGTTGTCACTGAATTCAATTCTGACATGAGTTTAATTCCTTAAAAGAGATAAGGATGATCCATTAAGCACCTCATTATCATGTCCTGGTGGTTGGAAAAGTCGTTAAGAAGAGGAAACCAGGAGCAGATCCAGAAAAAAACAAGCCCTAAAGGCACTTAAGTAGCAAAGGGTTCAAAAAAGGAATAGACAAAAAACTGAAAAGGTAGAGGCCATCCCTAACGCACTAGTCACAGGCACAGAGAGGCATGTAAGCAAGGACTCGGAGAGGTATGACACAAAGTACTAAACTTTAGATGACAATCAAGCAAAGCCGGAACAAAGACCAGGGCCCGGTTTTTCGAAAGGTCGTTAAATTTTAACATGCCGTTAAGCTGAACTCAACGGTAGTTTCGATTTAATGGGGTGCTAAACTGTTCCTGGAAGACCCGTTATCTTTAATGGCACGTTATCTTGTCGTTGAAGTTAACAGAGGGTGGGGGGTACTTTAAATATTTAACGAAATGATTAGCGAAAGTGACGATGGCACTTATGTTACAACCAAATACCGCTTTTATGAATGTTGTTGCACCGAAAGCCCTACACCCACTGGAAGCGTGAGACGCGCGTCGAAAATAATTGGTTATATTAATTTCAATGGAGCAACGCCCACTGGCAGCGTCTTTCTTTTTTTTACATTTTTTCGCCACTGCTCAATTTTTCCTAGTCACCACTGCTGAATTTCTGAAGCGTCAACACAATAAAAACACGATAAATAGTCTTTTAAATTATTTAGCTATTTCGCCTTGTCATGGCAAGTCTCACATTTACCGACAACCTCACATGCAGTTGTCAACCTGCTTTTCAACCAAGTCGCAGTTTTGAAAGGAAATCCGTCATTTTGCCGGCATTTAAGTTATTGAGCAATCTACAGTTAGACAATACCTAACTCAAGGTACACTGATGAAAACTTTACACTGCTAAGTTTGCTAGCTAGCTAATTCGTTGCTGGGTAAAGTAAAAAGAATCATAATCTTAATATACTTGACGTCTAAATTTATAGGAAAAATATGCCTGTATATCACGTATAGTGACCGTCACACTTTGCCATCACTGAAAATAAGCTTGATTGGTAAGTTTATTTTTTTCAAAATTAAAAGTTGTCTTGTTTAAAATTTTAGATTGACACTCATGGCTTCCCGATCGAGATGACAGCTGTCAATGTTGACGCGGCTGACGCTTTCAGTGGGCATTTAAAAGCGTCAAGGCAACGTTCGCCGTTTGACGGGCCGCTTCGTGGCCAATGGGCGTTGAGCTTAAGAAGGCAAGAGTTTTTAGGATGTTTGAGTTCAACATGACAGATGAAGAGCTTGATCAAAGTATGGACTCTTGAATATATTTTGGAGTAAAGCTGCTTTCACACCGGACACGAAACAAATTTTTTGCACGAAAGATTACATTCAAAGACATTGCAAAGACACGTGTATTCGCGTACTTTGCTTTGGTCAGAGATGATGTACACTAAAATAAACAATGCACTGTCAGAAGAGAAACAGGTGCTAATAACCCTCAGATTTTTGGTGAGTGGGAGTTTCCTGCAAGTCATTGGCGACACCATGGGTGTTGACATGAGCACAGTATCTCAGACAGTGGATCGAGTCGTCAACGCTTTGATTAAATGTTGAGGCAATTATCGAATGGCCCGTGGAGGTCGTTAGAAATGGAGGCAGAATTAATTGAGATAGAATTTCAGTCCGGGAAAACCTTTTTCCTCTTTCTTTTTTCTTGTCAGATGTGGATGAAGCACCAGCACAAGTGGCCATCTCAGTTGGGGCACTGTGGAATACTTAACTCAGAATTGTGGGTAATGGAAATATTTTAACAAGGGATTAGCTAATAATGGCACCATTAGTTAACGAAGTGAAAGAAGTGCCTTTGAGCAACACCAAGTTAATGACTCGTTAACTAACGGACAGTTAGCAAGATAATGGCAAGTCAGTGGATAACGTCACCTTAAATTCACGTTTTTTTGAACAACCAGGCCCAGGAATTTAAATATGCCTTGACAATGCGTAACAGGTGAGGATAGCTAGGAAGGCAGACAAAGAAGGGAGAGACGCAAGACAATTATCAATTTAGGGAATTTTTCTGATACTGACACAGACTGTTGGACTGTGGAGAAGACACTTGACAAGGGACTGGAACGTATAATGATGGACACTAGCAATGATCCAGTAATGCCTCCAGCGCAGGAAAAATACTTTCCTGCAAATTTTTGAGCCCGAGTACCACTTTAATTATGCACAACAAATGTATGCGCAAATTACTAAATTTTCCTGCAGAGAAAGAAGGGCTGTTCTGAAAAGGCATCCTGCTTGAGCTGTTGAAACGGGCTGACATCCTAATTAAGTCTCGGGGCTCCACTGTAACTACTCTTCAGAGAAGTTTAAAAAAAATCTAAATATATTCGCTTGCATTAAACTATCCTGGGAAAAGAGAAAGGTTATTGAAAAAAAATAGGTCAACTCAGAGAGCTGTTCAACTTCTCTGCTTCAGGAACCCTCAGCCCTCCCCATTAAATGGTTATCATGATGGGAAAAGGCATAGACCATGAAAGTGTTGTTTATGTATATTTATAAATACTGTGAAAAGATTAAGTAGTCCACTGCAATGCTGCAAAATGTTTCAGTGGCACAGAATTTGAATTCTTCAGTTCAAAGAAAATAACAAGTGTTGCTACTTGAGTCATATTCACTCTGATGGAACAGCATGCTAGGCTATTTATTATGCAAAAGCTAATGAAGCCAGCAATATTAATGCTCGTTTCTTCCTGATATGTGCAGCTGGAGAATTCCAGGATAACAGTGGTAACTCAGTAAAGCAAACTATAGCAGTGGCCTGTTGGGTTTTGAAGCATCTGAGCCTCGTTGGTAATTTAGCCGTGCACTGAATGTGGAATGACCTGGGAATGAGATTACTGAGTGGGAAATCTGTAATTTGACCTAATCCCTGACAATGTACAGAACTATTCCAATTTTACAGTCAGTCAGTGAGTTGTTATTGCAGTGTGACCTGTGACCACAGGCACTGTGAATGTATGTTTTGTTTGGTTAAACTTTATGAGCAAACTTTTACAATTTCCTCATGAACCTTGACATGTGGAAAGTTGCAAATGCTCATATGGTTATCATGATTCCAGAAATTACGATTTTGACAAAGTTTTTTTTTTTTTTTTTTTACTAGCAAAGTAACAGAAGTATTCAGTCGGGTCATTGAAAGTATTTAGTCCTGAAATGTATTCAATATTTATACAATATTGATATGATCCAGAGAAGGAACAAGTTGCAGAGTCAGAGTACAATCAAACGAAGATGTTTATATGTTTATTGATAAGAATATGGTAATGGCAAAGAGGGACAAAGCTCAGAGTAGCAAGAGTTCAGTTCAGATGATATTATGGGTTGGGTAAGGTGCACGCCCAGTGGCATCCTGGGCAGAAGCCTGGTGTTGTACACCATCACCGCAGAACAACCAGACAGTTGGTCCGAGAGGTATTGCAGGAAAGCAGGACCAATGAAGGCCTATGAGATATTCCTAATAAACTGGGCGGGGGAGCAAACTGGAGACTCAGGTTAACTAGAATGCAGTCCCAATCCTGGAGCCCAGCAATAAGGATTTAAAGTTTTATTAATTGGAACAAACTTGGAGGAGTACCATCCTATTTCACGATCACAAAATTGTGCGATAATTTTTGAAAACAATAAACTCAGAGGAATGAGCTGACTGGTTGCTTTAAAACACACAGCAAAAGACAAGCCAGCCACTCCGCTAGACACAAAGTCAGGTTATATTTACAACATCTGGCAAAGGGAGGTACACAAGACACTAAACCTTTCAAACCAATTAAAAGAGACAATATTTCGAAACAGTTGCTGGAAGGAAGGAGGAAGCAATCAATCAGACTCAAAAGTTGTGACGAATACTTTTTTGTGATATGCAATTTGTTAATTCTAGAAACTTCAAACATCACTCAAAATTGGTCATTTGAACTCATGGATGGTTGAAGTGTTTGCATGTTTTTATTTATTTTTAATCTGCAGTCAATATGGACCTTTGGAACACAGCATATCAGAAAAAAAGGAGGAAATGCACAGTTGGCATTTTAAACTAAAATAATAATGACATTATAACCTCCCAAAAGTTCCACACAATCCACCACATTTACATAATCAGTCGAGAAAATTACAATTGCAAATACCCACCAAAGAATTTCAGCAAAATGTGTCCAGCCAGTCTGTTCTTATGCAAAAAAATGAGTCTCATGCATATTTTGAATTTTGAACAATGGACTACCGAAGAACATCTCCACTCAAATATGAAGGCGCTTAAACTTAGCTGAGATGGAAAATTTTGCATATTGAAAAAAGAGAAACTGTAATAAAGAGTGATGAAAGCAGATTTTTCATATAAAAGAAGGCATGACAGTGACCCAAATTCCAGGCTCCTTCTCCAACAGTAGTTGAAGGAAACGCAATCTGATTCACTTTTTGCTTTATTTTTTGCTTGAGAAAGAAGTTTGCTGAACAATGAAGAAACAATTGGATGGAAACTTAGCTCTTCCCTCAAGGAGAGAATGTCTTTTTTTACCATGTTTTACCAGTAGAGTGATCTTTAGTTGTAATGTGAGAACTTAGTGTTTTTGTGGATCTGCGCAAGCAACAAAAGGTAGAAAAACTAAATTGATAAGCAAAATGTTGCACCAACAGTTGAAGAGGTTATTCTGCAGGCTGAGCTCAACAGCAAACAACCTTCTTCTACAGTTTTGAAGGTTTTCTCTCAAACTTTAACGGAATCAAACATCATTCAACAGCTGCAAACATCCTAATAGTACTAGTATAATCTGGTCTGCCAATTAAGGGTTGAAATAAAATCCTACTGGATAGTCGATTACAGGAATTCTGCACTGCACCTACCAAAACAAACTATTTTGAAAACAACTTGTTTGCAATGTCGTCGAGGTTAGAGTTTGAGTAAGGGTACGGTTCATGGTTATTTAAAGGCTACTGTAATTTTTAAAAGACAGTTGTGACAGGAGTGCAAATGATAAACTTGTGCTTGGAAACAGGAATCAATCAAACACCAGTCTCAGCAGGGAATGTCTGCCGCTCATTGTTCCAAACACTACCTCAGCCTCCCCTCTGTGTGGAATATATCGCTATATGTAAGGACAACATCTGATTTCCTCATTGCTCTTCTTAGTTGAATGTTAATATTTGTCATTTTGAGCACTTCCATGCACAAAACCCAAAACCAGTGAAGTTGGCACGTTATATAAATCGTAGATAAAAACAGAATACAATGATTTGCAAATCCTCCTCAACTTATATTCAATTGAATACACTGCAAAGACAAGATGTTTAATGTTCAAACTGAGAAACTTCATTTTTTTTTTGCAAATAATCATTAATTTAGAATTTAAAGGCAGCAACACATTGCAAAAAAGTTGGCACAAGGGCCTTTCTACCACTGTGTAACATCGCCTTTCCTTTTAACGACACTCAGTAAACGTTTGGGAACTGAGGAGACTCATTTTCCAAGCTTTTCAGGTGGAACTCTTTCCCATTCTTGCTTGATGTACAGCTTAAGTTGTTCAACAGTCCGAGGTCTCCGTTGTCGTATTTTACACTTCATAATGCGCCACACATTTTCAATGGGAGACAGGTCTGGACTACAGGCAGGCCAGTCTGGTACCTGCACTCTTTTACTACGGAGCCATGCTGTTGTAACACGTGCAGAATGTGGCTTGGCATTGTCTTGCTGAAATAAGCAGGGGCGTCCATGAAAAAGATGTTGCTTGGATGGCAACATATCTTGCCCCAAAACCTGTATGCACCTTTCAGCATTAATGGTGCCTTCACATATGTGTAAGTTGCCCATGCCTTGGGCACTAATACACCCCCATACCATCACAGATGCTGGCTTTTGAACTTTGCGCCTATAACAGTCCGGATGGTTCTTTTCCTCTTTGGTCCGGAGGACACAACGTCCACAGTTTCCAAAAACAATTTGAAATGTGGACTCGCCAGACCACAGAACACTTTTCCACTTTGCATCAGTCCATCTTGGATGAGCTTGGGCCCAGCGAAACTGGCGGCGTTTCTGGGTGCTGTTGATAAATGGCTTTCACTTAGCATTGTAGAGTTTTAACTTGCACTTGCAGATGTAGCAACGAACTGTAGTTACTGACAGTGGTTTTCTGAAGTGTTCCTGAGCCCATGTGGTGATGTCCTTTTCACACTGATGTCGGTTTTTGATGCAGTACCACCTGAGGGATCGAAGGTCACGGGCATTCAATGTTGGTTTTCGGCCTTGTCGCTTACGTGCAGTGATTTCTCCAGATTCTCTGAACCTTTTGACGATATTACGGACCGTAGATGATGAAATCCCTAAATTTCTTCCAATAGCTCGTTGAGGAATGTTGTTTTTAAACTGTTCGACAATCAGCTCACACATTTGTTCACTAAGTGGTGACCCTCGCCCTATCTGATACGAGATCAGGTAGACACCAGGAGCGAGGTGAAGGGGAATAAGGAATTTATTGAAAACAAATCAGGCACGAGGGCCAACGAAAAACTTGGCCCAAAGGGTTGCAAAAGACAAACTAAGGTACGCTACACAGAGCTATAAACAAAAGAATACAAAAATGACAAAAAAGCAAAAGGCACTGGAAACTCCAGGCAAGATGACCATAAACAGAAAAGAATAATGATTCTTTGATAAGAAAGCAGAAGGCTATATACAACAAGACAAGAACTAAGAACAAGGACTTGAACAAGGCTTGGAAACATGAACTAGGAACAAGCTTGCAAACATGGACAAGAATTTGAGACACTGTCTGCCAGCCAACTTCCACCGCATCCAGATAAAGGCTTAGAAATCAGAACATGAGGGGCAACACCTAGAGAAAGAAACAAGAGGCATGGCAAGATCAAGACATGGACAGAGATTGGATGACAAGACTTGCTCATTAAGAGAATGAGCATGCTCAGCTTAAGTACCAATTAAGTATGCAGTTTGAAAGCAGCATGAATGTTCAGAACAGAAAAGCACAGCAAGATCTTGAAATAGCAAAGCAGGAATCATGACAATAAACTCCCTGTCTGAATTAGTAATATTAGTAATGTGCCTATCTAAGAATTACACCACCCAGTGAATGTTAGTAAATGTTAGTAACTTAAAAACAGTTAATTGTCAATTAAGCTTAGAAAGCCCCGAATCAGCACAGCACAGAAGGAAGGGGAAATACCAAAGCCAACCGTAGCTCAGAAATGTGCAACAACGAAGGCACGGGGCGGAACGCAGACAAGCGGTGGAGTGGCTTGGCAGACCTGGCGAAAACTAAAACATGGAAAAGTAAAAATATGGACAATGAACATGAACTATGAAATGTGTAATCCAGATACAAGAAACTGTTAAAACTGTGACCTGAACTATGAAATTATGGAACATGAAACTGTTAAAACTATGACTATGGAATCTTGAACATGAAACTGTTAAAACCATAAATGCTGTCCTGGCCCCCAGAACGCTGAAAAAAACACCAAACTTAAATACATGAAGCCGTACAAAACTAAATACAAATCCCACAAGACAAATAATCAACTAAATACTAAGGACAAAAACTCTACAACACAAAACATCTAACCAAGAAACTGTACTACAAGAAACACTAAATATAAACAAGATTACTTATTCTCCAGCAAGCTGGGGCTAAGGCTTAGGCAATGGCTATGGGCTATGGCTATGACTATGGCTTGGGCTTGGGACTATGGCTATGGCTTGGCTTGGCTTGAGGGTATGGCTATGGCTTGGGGCTATGGCTTGGGGTGTGACTGATAGTAATCATGGATGAGGGTCTTGTCAAGAATGTGCCTGGCCGGGATCCAGGAACGCTCCTCTGGGCCGTACCCCTCCCAATCCACGAGGTACTGGAGGCCCCGGCCCCTCCGTCGGCAATCCAGTAGGGACTTTACTGTGTAGGCCTCCCCGCCGTCGATGAGCCGAGGAGGAGGCGGAGGCTCAGGTGGGGGCAGGAGGGGGGAGGTGGCAACAGGCCTCAGGCGTGAGACGTGGAATACTGGGTGGAGACGTCGCATGGTGGACGGTAGCTTGAGCCGGACAGCAGTGGGGCTGATGATCCTTTGAATGGGGAAAGGACCCAGGAAGCGAGGAGCCAGCTTGCGGCTTTCCACCCGGAGTGGGATGTCCTGCGCCGCCAACCAGACCTTCTGGCCGACTGGATAGTGGGGGGCTGGGCGCCGACGCTTGTCTGCCACGGTCTTCATTGTCTTGCCCGCCCTAACCAAGGCGCGGCGAGCAGACAGCCACACACGGCGACACCGTCGGATGAACGCCCCGGCTGAAGGTACTCCGACTTCCTCTTCCTGGCTGGGGAACAGTGGAGGCTGGTAGCCCATACAGTACTCGAAGGGGGAGAGGCCGGAGGCAGAGGCGGCGTGGGAGTTGACAGCGTACTCGACCCAGGGTAGCATGGTTGACCAGGATGTTGGGTTGGTCGAGCACAAACAGCGGAGGACCGTCTCCAGAGTTTGATTAGCCCGCTCAGTCTGTCCATTTGTCTGTGGGTGGTAACCGAAACTGAGGCTGAAGGATGTACCAAGGGATGTGCAGAATGCTTTCCAGAAGAGGGAGGCGAATTGGGGACCACGATCTGACACTATATCCAAAGGTATGCCATAGAGACGGACAACATGCTGGATTACTAGGTCAGCTGTGGTTTTAGCAGAGGGGAGCTTGGGAAGGGGCACGAAGTGGGCAGACTTGGAGAACCGGTCAACTATGGTCAGGACAGTGGTGTTTCCATGGGAGACGGGCAGGCCAGTGACAAAGTCCAGAGCTATGTGGGACCAGGGACGGTGAGGAATGGGCAGTGGTTGAAGCAGACCGGAGGGAGGTGCGTGAGAGGACTTGGCGCGGGAACAGACTGAGCAGGCTGTGACAAACCCCCGGACCTCTGCTGCCATCTTGGGCCACCAGAAACGGCGCTGGATGAAGCGCAGGGTCCGGCCGACCCCAGGATGGCACGACAGGTTGGAGGAGTGGCCCCACTGGAGAACGTCAGATCGGGCAGCTGCAGGAACGTACAGGCAGTTGGCAGGGCAGGCACTGGGCGTAGCTGCACCGTTCTGGGCGTTGCGGACCAGCTCCTCGATCCGGAGGCACACGTTGTTGACGAAGCAGGCTTTGGGCAGGATGGAGCTGGGCTCTCCCTTGGACGTGGAGGCGTCAAAACGCCTGGAGAGCGCGTCAGCCTTGGTATTCTTGGACCCTGGCCAGGGAGAAGTTGAACCGGTCAAAGAAGAGGGCCCATCTGGCTTGTCTGGGCGTCAGCCTCTTGGCACAGCGGAGGTACTCCAGGTTTTTATGGTCAGTCCAGACCAAGAACGGAATCCTTGCCCCCTCAAGCCAGTGCCTCCACTCTTCCAGGGCCAGTTTCACCGCCAGCAGCTCCCGGTTCCCGATGTCGTAGTTGGACTCCGCAGGCGTCAGCCGGTGGGAGAAGAACGCACATGGGTGTACCCTCTGATCATTGCTGGATCTCTGGGAGAGAACCGCACCAATCCCGACATTGGAGGCATCCACCTCAACAATGAACTGCTTGGCGGGGTCGGGGGTGGTGAGGATTGGCGCGGTGGTGAAGCGCCTCTTCAGCTCACAGAAGGTAACCTCGGCTTGCGGAGTCCAATGGAATGGCACCTTGATGGAGGTAAGGGTCGTTAGGGGAGCTGCCACGCTGCTGTAGTTCCTGATGAATCGCCTATAGAAATTGGCGAAGCCCAGGAAGCTCTGCAGGGCCTTGCGGTCCTTGGGTGCGGGGCAGTCCACCACAGCCTTGACCTTCTCCTCGTCCATGCCCAGGTGGTTTGGGGAGATGACGTGCCCCAGGAAGGAGGTAGTGGTGGTGCTGAACTCGCATTTTTCGGCCTTGACAAACAGGCGGTTTTCGAGGAGGCGGCGGAGCACCTGGCGAACGTGGTTCGTGTGCTCCGTCTTGTCCCTGGAGAAGATCAGGACATCATCGAGGTAGACATAGACGAATCGCCCGATCATGTCGTCGAGCACATCATTCACCAAGTTCTGGAACACTGCGGGTGCGTTTGTTAGGCCGAATGGAACCACCAGGTACTCCCAGTGGCCGCTAGGGGTGTTAAAGGCGGTCTTCCATTCGTCGCCTTCCCTGATGCGCAGGAGGTGGTAAGCATTCCGCAGGTCCAGCTTGGTGAGGTTGGCCGCCCCTTGAATGACATCGAATGCCGAGGACATCAGTGGGAGTGGGTAGCGGTTCCTGACTGTGATCTTATTCAGGCCTCGGTAGTCGATGCAGGGGCGCAGGGAGCCATCCTTCTTCACAAAGAAGAAGCCTGCCACCACGGGAGAGGAGGATGGACGGATGATGCCAGCCGCAAGGGACTCCCGGATGTACTTGTCCATTGCCCCCCTCTCTGGCTCAGACAAGGTGAAGACACGCCCCCTAGGGGGTGCTGTACCAGGCTGGAGGTCTATAGCGCAGTCATACGGGCGGTGCAGGGGGAGAGACACCGCACGGGACTTGCTAAAGACAGCCGCCAGGTCGTGGTATTCCGGGGGCACTCTGGAGACGTCTGGCCTCCCCTAGGAAGCTGGTCCACCCGCAAAACAGGAAGGTCGGGAGTCGAGGAGGCAGCTGGCCGAACAGGAGGCACTCCACTCCCGCACCTCATGGCGGGCCCAGTCGATCACCGGCCCATGTAACGCCAACCAGGGGTGACCCAGGACGACGGGAGAGCGGGGCGCCTCGGTCACGAACAGCCGGACCTGTTCGTGGTGGTTGCCGGACGCCAGCAGCTGGATGGGAATGGTCCGGTAGCACACCTTAGCAAGGGGTTGCCCACCCAGCCCTGAGATGGATAATGGGCTGGGAAGTTGGCAGAGGGGAACCCCCCACTCAGCAGCAGCTCTGGCGTCGATGAAGCTCTCCTCAGCTCCGGAGTCAATGAGGGCGGTGGTCTTGCAGGAGCGGCCCTCCCAGGTCAGGGTCACCGGGATGCAGGTCCGGCGGTAGGAGGAGGTTTCCTTGGCCGAAGCGCCCACCAGTACTCCTCCAGACGCTAGAGGGCGTTGTCTTGATGGGCAGCCTCGCACCGCATGACCCTGCTGGCCGCAGTTAAAACACGCCCCCGACCTCCTCCTCTGTTGGCGTTCCTCCTGGGTGAGCCGGGACCTCCCGATCTTCATGGGAGATGCCTCCCCAGGAGAGGGTGTGGTGGCGTTCCCCCTCGACTGGTCCTGAGGCGACACACGACCGGGACCCGGAGGTTGGATCTGGCCAGAGGGAGCAGAACGTCGGCTAGGACCAAGGGTGAGCGCCCTCTCCTCCAGGCGGCTGTCAATACGAAGGGCCAGGTCGACAAGGGCCTCTGGAGACTCAGGGATCTCGCAAAACAGCAGTCGGTCTTTGACTGGATCGGACAGCCCCTGGAGGAACACGTCACACAAGGCCTCCTTGCTCCAGCCAGACGTGGCTGCCACCGTCTGAAAATCGATGGCGTAGTCCGCCACCGATCTCCTCCCCTGCCTCATCCTCAGCAGCTCTCGCCCTGCAGCTCTCCCCTGCTTGGAGCGGTCAAAAACGCGCAGCAATTCCTCCGCCAAGGCCTGGTAGGTGGTGGTGCAGGGCTGCCGAGCCTGCCATGCGGCAGTTCCCCACAAGCGAGCCCGCCCCGTCAGCTGGGAAAGGACGAAGGCGACTCGGGCCGGCTCCGAGGCGAAGGTGGAAGGCTGCAGAGCGAAGCACATCTCGCAGGAGGTGAGGAAGGCCCTGCAGAACCCTGGTTCTCCCCCGTACCGCTCAGGTGGTGGAAGGCGGGGCTCAGGGCCTGGGTACGTGACCGGCTGCAGCTGGGGTACTTCTGCTCCGGGCTGGAGCACAGGTGCAGCGGTGGCAAGGGGCTGGGTAGCAGGCATGGTGGGAGCCTGGCTGGAACCCGCCCAGGGGAGGCTGGCTTGCAGAGTGGTCAGTGCTGCAGTCAGCTCCTGAATCTGCCGTCGCTGGTGGGACAGCTCAGCCTCTCGCTGGGCGATCTTACGCTCCATCTCGCTGGTGTCTGTGAGACAGTGTCTTCTGATACGAGATCAGGTAGACACCAGGAGCGAGGTGAAGGGGAATAAGGAATTTATTGAAAACAAAACAAAACAGGCACGAGGGCCAACAAAAAACTTGGCCCAAAGGGTTGCAAAAGACAAACTAAGGTACGCTACACAGAGCTATAAACAAAAGAATACAAAAACGACAAAAAAGCAAAAGGCACTGGAAACTCCAGGCAAGATGACCATAAACAGAAAAGAATAATGATTCTTTGATAAGAAAGCAGAAGGCTATATACAACAAGACAAGAACTAAGAACAAGGACTTGAACAAGGCTTGGAAACTTGGCAACAAAACTTGGGAACATGAACTAGGAACAAGCTTGCAAACATGGACAAGAACTTGAGACACTGTCTGCCAGCCAACTTCCACCGCATCCAGATAAAGGCTTAGAAATCAGAACATGAGGGGCAACACCTGGAGAAAGAAACAAGAGGCATGGCAAGATCAAGACATGGACAGAGATTGGGTGACAAGACTTGCTCATTAAGAGAATGAGCGTGCTCAGCTTAAGCACCAATTAAGTATGCAGTTTGAAAGCAAAATGAATGTTCAGAACAGAAAAGCACTGCAAGATCTTGAAATAGCAAAGCAGGAATCATAACAATAAACTCCCTGTCTGAATTAGTAATATTAGTAATGTGCCTATCTAAGAATTACACCACCCAGTGAATGTTAGTAAATGTTAGTAACTTAAAAACAGTTAATTTTCAATTAAGCTTAGAAAGCCCCGAATCAGCACAGCACAGAAGGAAGGGAAAATACCAAAGCCAACCGTAGCTCAGAAATGTGCAACAACGAAGGCACGGGGCGGAACGCAGACAAGCGGTGGAGTGGCTTGGCAGACCTGGCGAAAACAAAACATGGAAAAGTAAAAACATGGACAATGAACATGAACTATGAAATGTGTAATCCAGATACAAGAAACTGTTAAAACTGTGACCTGAACTATGAAACTATGGAACATGAAACTGTTAAAACTATGACTATGGAATCTTGAACATGAAACTGTTAAAACCATAAATGCTGTCCTGGCCCCCAGAACACAACACCATCCTTGTTTGTGAATGACTGAGCATTTCAGGGAAGCTGCTTTTATACCCAATCACGGCACCCACCTGTTCCCAATTAGCCCGTTCACCTGTGGGATGTTCCAAATAAGTGTTTGATGAGCATTCCTCAACTCTCTGTCTTTTTTGCCACTTGTGCCAGCTTTTTCGAAACATGTTGCAGGCATCAAATTCCAAATTAGCTAATATTTGCAAAAAATTACAAAGTTTACCTGTTCGAACATTAAGTAACTTGTCTGTGCAGCGTATTCAATTGAATATAGGTTGAAATGGATTTGCAAATCATTGTATTCTGTTTTTATTTACGATTTACACAACGTGCCAACTTCACTGGTTTTGGGTTTGTGCAACAGGGTGTATTTTTTACAAGGATGAGATTAAATTGCAAGAATGCAGATGAGGGGAACAGGGGCTGCATCCATTTTTCGCTCTCATGCCAATTTCTGGCCTTAATTCCACAAAAAAATGAACCCACAAGAACTGTAATGGCGATGGCCAGGCAGAACTTCACAGTGAGAAATACCCAGCATCTGGTGATTTCTATGCATCACAGACTTCAAGCAGTCATTGAATTTAAATAATATGCATCCAAATGTTAAAAATTATTATTTTATTCTATATTTACACAAGATTTATTCTATTCATACTACTGTCCAAATTTTTTTCAATACACCCAAAAATGGTGGGGCTATGTACTAAAGGTTCTGTCCTGTGGCACAGCCAGAACTGAAAATAGGGTTGGCAAAATAATATCCCTTTAAACTACTCTTGAATTTCTTCGCCACTTTTTTCGCACAGGTGATCTAACCTGCTCTTCAAGATTGTTGTAATAGTTAAATTAAAGACAAAAATTTTAAAGGTCCTTAAAATTTTGAAGAACGCTGATTGAAATGCACCAAATTGTGCGTCCAAATGAATGGCTGCCGTATTACCTTAACAAGGAAAACTACCAACATCCGATAGTGAGGAGTGTTTTCTAAGTGAATTTGGGGTTAATTAAGAAATATGCCAAAGAAAAAGTCTCTTCCCTATTTTCAGCTCTGGTGATGTCACTGGTTCACTGATTCATCCGATATGGATGAAATACCCTTGAATTAAATATGACAGTCTACACTTAAACCCAAGTTTCATTGTATTACTTCAAACTGAGAGTGCTAGAGAACCAAACCGGAATAAAAAGATTTCACTGTCCAGTGAAATATGATGCTCACTGCAATTATACTGAGATAATCAGTGGATACTGAGGGAAGAGATTTGTATTCCAAAACAGGTGGTGGTACATCTGCATGGAATACAGTGAAGCTGCTTCTATTGCAATGAAGGGTCTCAGCAGTAGCTATCTGCTAGATACAGGGGTCACCACCAATTTAATCTGATTTCAGTTCTTTAGATTTTCTTTGTAGTTAATAATAGAGACAAAGAAATTTACAGGCAAGAACAGATGCTTTTAATTATAACCAATGGAAACAAATGATTTTGGGCACAAAAAGCACTTAAAGAGATATTAAGAGTTCATGGGTAATCTGTTCTACATTGAGAAAAGAGGCAAAGAATGTTTGCAAGCATTCAAAAGCTTTTCAGACAAAAGAACTAAACATGGCCGAATCAAGGTCCTGTGAGGTCCCGGGGCCCACACCCCCCCTGGCCTCACGGCCACCGGCGGCCCACCCAGCTCCCTAACACATGAACATACTTTCTTACAGTGAGGGCTGGACCAAGACAAAAAAATAGCCCAGGCATTGTGGGCCAAGCAGCCCACACCAGCTATCACTGCTGGGACCCCTAATTACATTGAAATCTATCAGCCCACCGGGCGGTATGCCAGATAACCAGTCCAGTCCTGCTTTTAATGGCACCTTTCTTACCTTCCTCCCTGCAAAATCATCAATTATATCATTAAAATTTAGCTGTCTGACAGGGTCTGACTCTATTGGCAGAGGTGATAAAGAGTTGAGACATGTTTGGCACATACGTCTCCACAACTAATTTTTCATTCTGCCGAACAGAAAAAAATTCTGGTCACCCTGCCAGTTTGTCTCTGGCAAAGTTTCAAAAAATCCAGAGTGCCACGTAAACATTGGGGAACACTGACTCTAAATTAAGGTCCTGCAACGCGTAAAGATTTTGAGATGGGCACTTACTTGCAGAATCGAAAGATTTAAAGTTCATGTCCAGATCTGGTGGATATGCAGCAGAATGTGCATTTACCCTTTCCACTATGACATCTCTGTCAGATACCTGGTCTGATCTGAGGAGTTTGTGATGCTGGCGGGGCTTTTAATGGGCATAGTGACAGTTAAGCTGGGCGCACTGTGTAAATGTACCCATAATGGTGCATACAGTTCATTCATATAATTCATTGGTATTAAGTTGATATACAGTTTATATATAGTTGCTTACATTTCATATTAATAATTGGAGACATGATTGTATTTTCATGTTGTTTTATTGAATGACACATGGTTTGATTTATTTATGATTATTGTCATGATTATATCTACAAAACCCAAAACCAGTGAAGTTGGCACGTTTTGTAAATCTTAAATAAAAACAGAATACAATGATTTGCAAATCCTTTTCAACCTATATTCAATTGATTACACTGCAAAGACAAGTTACTTAATGTTCCAACAGGTAAACTTTGTAATTTTTTGCAAATATTAGCTCATTTGGAATTTGATGCCTGCAACATGTTTCAAAAAAGCTGGCACAAGTGGCAAAAAAGACTGAGAGAGTTGAGGAATGCTCATCAAACACTTATTTGGAACATCCCACAGGGGAACAGGCTAATTGGGAACAGGTGGGTGCCATGCTTGGGTATTAAAGCAGCTTCACTGAAATGCTCAGTCATTCACAAACAAGGATGGGGCGAGGGTCACCACTTAGTGAACAAATGCGTGAGCTGATTGTCGAACAGTTTAAAAACAACAATCCTCAATGAGCTATTGCAAGAAATTTAGGGATTTCATCATCTACGGTCCGTAATATCGTCAAAAGGTTCTGAGAATCTGGAGAAATCACTGCATGTAAGCGACAAGGCCAAAAACCAACATTGAATGCCCGTGACCTTCGATCCCTCAGGCGGCACTGCATTAAAAACCGACATCAGTGTGTAAAGGACATCACCACATGGGTTCAGGAACACTTCAGAAAACCACTGTCAGTAACTACAGTTCGTCGCTACTTCTGCAAGTCCAAGTTAAAACTCTACAATGCAAACTGAAAGCCATTTAGCAACAGCACCCTGACACGCCGCCGGCTTCGCTGGGCCCAAGCTCATCTAAGATGGATTGATGCAAAGTGGAAAAGTGTTCTGTGGTCTGACGAGTCCACATTCAAATTGTTTTTGGAAACTGTGGACGTCGTGTCCTCCGGACCAAAGAGGAAAAGAACCATCCAGACTGTTACAGGCGCAAAGTCCAAAAGCCAGCATCTGTGATGGTATGGGGGTGTATTAGTGCCCAAGGCATGGGCAACTTACACATATGTAAAGGCACCATTAATGCAGAAAGGTACATACAGGTTTTGGAGCAACATATGTTGCCATCCAAGCAATGTCTTTTTCATGGACTGAGTGTCGTTAAAAGGAAAGGCGATGTAACACAGTGTTTAAAAGGCCCCTGTGCCAACTTTTTTGCAATGTGTTGCTGCCTTTAAATTCTAAGTTAATGATTATTTGCAAAAAAAAAAAAAAAGTTTCTCAGTTTGAACATTAAACATATTGGGCTCTAATTTTCTGGCGCAGCGCAGGTGGTGTGGCGAGGCGCAGCCTGCGCAGTGGTAATTTCATACGCCGCAGCCCGCGTTGTGGTAATTTTGTGAGGTGCAAAGCCTTCGGTAGACGAAGGCGCGCCGAGATGGGTGTGGCGGCGGAGTAGGGGGAGGTGTCACATATCAAGACGCAGTGACAATTTCGTAGAAAAAGTCTCCGCTGGAGTTGCGCAGAAAACTCGCCAGCTCCAACCTGGTTTAATTTCTGTGCAGTGGTAATTTGGCTGACCGGCACAGAGTGCGCACACGTCACCGAAATCTCACAGGCAGGTTTACAGAATGTCAGGCACATTTCAATGCAAGAAATAATTACAGGAAGCACTATTTAATGTAACTATCCGAATAAGGACATAAATTATAGTATCTACATCCATTGTCCTGATTGGCGCGCGTAATGGAAACTCGACCTGGCTTAATCAATGCAGCTGAATCGATGATGCAAATTAACAACTTCACATTTCTCTCAGCCAACCACAAACTGCCTCGGCATCAGGTAGTGCGTATATATCCAGCTTCTCTCATCTAAAAAAAAATTCAACACAAATGAGAAAAAAAGAGACACTTGCCAAAAAAATGTAAGTCATATTCGGTGTCTTTAGGATTTACCTGTTTCATGTGTTTGCGTATGTATATATATAATTTGATTTTTTTATTTAGTTATTTTTTATTTTAATGCTCAACGTAATCTACAGATGGAGTATATTATTGCTAGGAGAAGGAGGAGGAGGAGATACGGGGACGGAGTTTACCATCAAAGGTTTTCCTATTTGGGCCTGACAGAGCAGGAATGCAGGTGGAACACATGAATAATGTCTGGAATAGCCTACCGCCGTGTGTAATGTATTTGTCACTTAATTGTGTACTCCTATCCATGACACAGGAACAGATTACATCTGTCCCGTGAGGTGGTCCACGTGGTGACGTGCATCGTGGCCTCTGATGCGCACCGCGGTGGCCCCTGCGCTCTCCCAGTCGCTGTAAAAGTGACAGCAGCTCTGACTTTCTTTGCCACTGGGTCTTTCCAGCACACCGTGGCCTCGGTGGTGGGGATCAGTCAGACTGCTGTCAGTTCGGCTATACATGCAGTGTCTTCCAGTCTAGTCCGACATGCAAATGAGCACATCATTTTTCCATCAACACTTGAGAGCAAGCTGGAAACGAAGCGATGTTTCTTGTTGAAATGTGGATTCCCCGGGGTACTGGGTGCCAACGACTGCACACATGTCCAGTTGTGCGCACCAGATACCCAAGCCATCACTTAGGCGAATCATAAGGGAGTACACTCCATTAATATCCAGGTGATTTGTGACTCGAATCGCCTGGTGACACACGTGTATGCCAACTTCCCTGGATATGCACATGATTCGTTCATCCTGGCGAATTCTGCCATTCCTACAGTCTTTCAGGGGGACCCCGCTCTGGATGGGTGGCTGCTAGGTGACAATAGCTTTTCACTTAAAACGTGGTTGATGACGCCATACATTACACCCACAACAAGAAGACAACATGATTTTAACACTCTCCTGGCTCATGTTGCGAATTTACAACAATAAATTAATTGATGACTGATGATAAAAAATTAAGACCACACGGGAAATGGTTTGATAAAGTTACTCTTCCAGCTCAGTATTGCAAAAATACAACATTAGTTCCACCTGCAGCCACTAGTGTATGAGAACTATTCTCCACAAATGAAAGATTCTTCATATCTCAATATAATAAATTGGGCTGGAGAGGGTTAATCGTGTTTTCAGTAGTGCTAGGTCAGTCATCAAACATACTTTTGGACTACTTAAGATGCGTTTCAGATGTCTGGACCGTTCGGGTGGTTCATTAACATACAGCCCTCGGAGTGTCAGTGCATTCTCCGTGGCATGTTGCGGGCTACACAACATAGCTGTACGCCATGGATGTCACTTTGACCTCACGCAGGAGACATTACAGGACTTGAGACAGAGAGAGGCCGAACTGCATGTGCCGTATCAGCAGGGAGAGCAGCAGTGCGAACGGGAGAGGAGAGACCAGCTTGCTGCACAGCTCTGTCCTTAAATGTATTTACATTTATCCATTTTTTTGGCCACAATTTACTCAATCACATTAAAGATGCGTAAAATCACTAATGAGACAAATGATTGTGTTAACAATTTTTTTTATTGTTGTTCCTCCTCCTCATGCGCGGGGACGCTCTGCACTTCTCCTTGGATGGGAGAGAGGAGAGACTGCGGAGAGCCTCGAGTGCGCGCTCCTAACCTGGGAGAGGCGGGGCGTGCGGATGTCCCCAGAGTGGTGTGGAGGCGTTCAGCGGCATCCACCAGCCTTTCTAGGCTGGCAGCGATGCCACCGAGCCGGGAATTTATAGCTCCCAGTTCCCTCTCCAGCATTGCAAAGCCCCCCTGTTGGATGTCCAGGAAGGGCTGATCCTCGTCCTCCACCGTGACACGTCTCCGCTCTCATCCAGCTGTATGGCGCTGTCTCCCTCCGGCCGTTACCGCCTCTGTCCCCGGATCGCCATCCTCCTCCTCCACCTCCTCCTCCTCTTCCTCTTCCTCTTGCTGCTGCTGCTGCTGGGTTACCAGTAGATCGGATAAAATTAAATGCAGAAGCTGGGTATTGTTGTAAATAAACTGTTTATCAAACGTATACAGATCTTTGATTTTGTGTAATCCGGACTTGCATGCCAAAATGATCATTATTCAATTCGATAAGACGTTCATTTCACATGCAAACACTAGTGACAAGGGTCAGACCGCGTGAGTAGAGAGCATTTTTGGCATCTCTCATCTCAGGAAAAAAAAAAAAAAATGTAGCGAAAAAGAGACGCGTTGCAATGCGTCCTTTACGCACAGGTGCCTCTGATTTCATCCCCATCACGCTTGGTATTTGTTTATGATGTGATCTGTGCACACTACTTACCTTTATTACACAGAGTTTAAAAGTTGGTTACAGTATGAGTGCCTTTCTTAGTGGGCAAATATGTTTCCTTACCCGTAATGCCAACCTCAATCCCACCAAAGCCCTAGACACTGACGGCTGAGAGGGTTGAGGACACAACGTCCTCCACTGAGCTCATGGCCACGCTGGTGGAGGGGCCGCCTCCGGTGGCCATTGTCTGCCTCCGGTGCAGCGATAGCTTTTGTTTGCCCCGTCTTCTTACATCATTGAACCTTTTTTTGCCCTGGGCAGCGGTTCTCAGTATATCAGGACAAACATGATTAACAATTTTAGAAATTTCTTCCCAGGCTGCTTTTGCATCATCAGCCCATGGAGGTCTGCTCGCGCAACCATATATACGACCACTACGAGCTTGAACCTCCCGGACGAGAACATCAGTTTCCTCCTGGCTGAAATTTGGCCATCTGGGGTGGTTGCCATGTCCTCTCTCATCCATGTCGAACGATGTTTGCACTGCGCCTCGCTCACAGCGCTTTTAAAGGTAAGGAGAGGAGCTCATTTGATTCGTGAAGATTTGACTCGGCTGTGTATGCCCAAACACGCCTTCTTTACTACTTGCGCAGATAGGCGGGATAGAGGAGTACTTGCGCCCGGCTATGCCGGGCACGAAATTGCCACATATGCCTGGACACACCCCGTTGGCGCGGTGCACCCCCCGTACGCCGCGCCTGCGCCTGGTCTACGAAATTAGAGCCCATTGTCTTTGCAGTGTATTCAATTGAATATAAGTTGAAAAGGATTTTCAAATCATTGTATTCTGTTTTTATCTATGATTTACATAACGTGCTAACTTCACTGGTTTTGGGTTTTGTATAAGCTTGTTCTCGCGCTGTTTTGAGGAGACATATTTTCACTCTTTCCGGGTTGCGCATTCCGCTAGCCTCTTGACAAAGGTGAATGGACCCCGCGTTCTTTTCTGATCACTCGCGATCATTATAAGTTTAAGTTCGCCAAGCAAAGGACAAAGAACGGCATCCAGGACAATCACCTTTAAGTTTCACGGACGATCCCCTCATTGTGGCATGCAGCCAAATAGGTATTTTATTATTTGTGTGGCTATTACTTCGTCTTGTTGTAGCCAAGCTACATGCTACGTATGTTGTGTTGTTTAATAATGTGCTCTATGAGCTACTTTAGCTAAGTGTGTCAACTTCATTAAACCAGTTCAAGAAATCTACTTGTGTTCGTCGTGCCTTGGGAGAGTTACACACAGTGATTTTAGCAGTCTTCTTTTTAAGCCCCATCTCCTACTGTATGAGCAAGTTGCATACTGTGTAAAATGAATCTCATCATTTATGTGCTCACAACTGTAAATGTGAAGTAAACAAAGAAGAAGGAATGTATTTGTAGCTATCACACAATGATAACCAATGAGAAAAATATTCTGCCTTTACTAAATGGGTTGTTTTGTGGGCCAAAGCATATAACAAAATGAGACATCGGCTTATGTAGACACGCAGCTGCATTGTAATTGAACAATATTGTTCATCCATCTTAAAACAAGGACTGGAGGACATAGCAGTTTGATACACCATATTGCAGCTGGAAAAACATTCCAAAACATAGCTAAGCTAGTTCTCACTGAAGAAAGATTCTCCCAAAGTGAAGTTTCATTAAATGAAATTCACTCATCATTTTGCTGTGCGGTAGATAGTGCAGGGTTTTAAAGGAGAGAAAATAGCCAATGGCTTGCATGTTTTAGCTTCCGTCCCTCACTCGCTAGGTGCCCAGAGGCCCCCTCGGGCTCCTAGTGGTCAGTTCACTCTTAAAATGCCAAACACTTGTGAAATTGACATTAAAAATAGTTCTGGAATCTTTTTAACTGGAATTGGGTTGTTTTACATGTGTACATTAGCAGGAAAGGCCCTGTAGGAGTAGTCTCTGACTTTTTCCCACAAACGATTTTAGTCCTCACTTTCTAGTAGGGACCTCAGAGCATTCCTGGAAAAGGCCAGCCTTCTGGTTCAAATATGGTGCACGGATCAACTGGGATGCAAGTACTTCAATATATTTTCAATGCAAGCTCTAGTATGTTAGCCAACTACCTATTCAAATCTCCTGAGTTTAATGGGTCCTACCGGGGTCCCACTTGTAATGGAGACACGACTCGTATAGGGTCAGGGGAAGGCCCTGCCTCATACTTTAGTTTTCCCACTGCCCGCAGTGGAAAACCCCCAACTGGGAGGACCTTTTACCCCTTTGTGCAGATGTGTCCGCCAGTGGACATAGAGCAGCAAATTTATGCACGCAGTTACAATATTAAATCGCCTGATGGCAAATCGGATCAGTTATTGAATATTCATAAGCAAGCCGAGCTCGAACACGGTTTAGAATATGAACGAGTTCGGTCCCATCCCTGTTTTCCAGGAGTTACATTAATTACCAACTCCTCAGCCAAGTCTGAGATGCAAACTGTTCAATATACTTGCCTGTAGTATCTATCCAGCAGTTAAAAAAAAAAAAAAGATCTCTTGCAACAGGAAAAATCATTGTTCTCTGTAGCAAGCCCTTCATGATTAAAGAAAATGATTATTGATTTCATTAATAATCTGAAGGGTTTTTGGAGTGCTACATAAGCTATTTTCACTCAGACTTCAAGTTTCACAGCACCAAAACAGACACCAGGTTTAACAAATGAATTTATTAAACAAACAGAGAACATACTTGGGCTAATCTACGGAAGGACTATATATGAACTGGATAGAGTAATAATGGTGTGTATACGTGCGTGTTAGTGTGCATGTGTGTGCAGACGCACATGCTCCACACATGTGCCTGTGGGCGTGTGCGCGCTTTTGGGGGTGGGCAGGTGCGTGTCTGCGTGCGTGGCAGATGCGCATGTGTGCTTGTGGGAGAACAGCAGCGGGCGAGCTGTCAAGAATTTCTAAATGTATAGGTGGGCTGATGCGCGGCGGGATATCTCAATTTAGCTTCAACAAATTGCATGAAGAGTTTGCATCAACTCATATGCAATTTTTATTACTAAATGAGTTATCATCCATACTACGGCATGTTTGTTAGTTTATTGCAGCATCAGGAAATTAGCCAATGGGAAAAACATTATGCATGGAAAGATAAACAATCAATAGCTACTTAAGTTCAGAAAATATAAAAATGGACACAATGCGACAGTACAATTATATCAGTGATGGACAAACTGAATTTGCGGTAGAAACCACTAAACTGCATTACTGCCTGGAATGTTCAGTTAGACTTACTAAAGTTCATAGGTTGGGATTCCTTTCCAGGGCCATTGAACAGTGCAGTTTTGGCGTGGATATCCTGCGGAGTGCACAGATCTGAAGGCCTATGTCCACTTGGAGTTGCGAGCTGCTCAGCTCTGTCGGTTGCCAAGAGCAATGTCCCTGTTGAATCGGAAAAGTTATTTGACGGAGTTGTTCCGTGATTAACTAGAAGTAGCACCGGGCATTAGCTAGTTAAAAGAGATTAGCAGTCCTGAGCTTACATTGAGTTGCAAGCACGCTGGAGGTAGGCCAAATGAAATTGTGCAGGTTGCGCGAATTCCGATACAAGTGCTGTCCTTGCGCTTGAAAAGAGCAGGCCAAGAGGGAGTGTGGCTTCCCAGTGGGAATAGAGCCAAGAGAGCGTGTGCTCCTCAGTGGGAAGTGTGCCAAGGGAGAATGAATTGGGTGGGGTCCCTAGTTTAAGGGGTCAAGACTAGGTTCAGACTTGAAAAAAAATTTTTTTTTTTCATTTTGTTAAAAATCTTTCAAAACATTCATAAAAGGTGATTATAAGACCAAAAAACTATCTTTTAAGTGGCTTTTCATCATGTGAACGCCTCCAGTGCATTTGTTTCGCAACAAAAACGCTATTTTCTCGCATCACAAAATTTCATAGTTTATCAGGCTTGTGGCAGGCATAAAATCCACATTTTTCAAGGTATTGCTCTGAAATTTTCACCACAGCATCCGTTTGTTATGTTCTATACAATTACATAGCCATATTTGGGTAGGTAGATACATGGTGTATTTAGGATACATCTGCCAGGCAGGTTTTGCCACCCATTTCTAAAATTCTATGACCAAATAATTTTCAAAATATGTTCCCATGAAAATACCCAGAATGAGTATGTCATCGTATAGCTGGTGATATTAGTTTCAAAACAAAAAAAGAACAAGTATTTGACACTAACGTGTCTTTGTCCCCCGCCACAAAATGTGAAATTGTGTCAAAACGAACAATTTCTCGGTGTGACCTTGAGGATGGCGCGAAGGTCACCGAAATGGACTGGCGCCGAGGTATCACCCTAATACATGTTGATATAAGATTTGAAGTAAATCGGTCGATTCGTTCTTGAGATATGTCGCTGACAAGGCTATCAGTGTGAAAATCCACAATCTCTCGGTGTGACCTTGAGAATGGTGCGAAGGTCACCGAAATGGACTGGCGCCGGGGTATCACCCCAATATATGTTAACATGGAGTTTGAAGTAAATCCGTCGGTTCGTTCTTGAGATATCTCGCTGACAAGGCTACCTGTGTGAAAATGCACAATCTCTCGGTGTGACCTTGAGAATGGTGCGAAGGTCACCAAAATTGACTGGCGCCGGGGGCCTCACCATCATACATGTTGACAAGAAATTTGAAAAAAATCCGACAATTCGTTCTTGAGATATCGCGCTGACAAGGCCAAAAGTGTGAAAATCGACAATCTCTCGGTGTGACCTTGAGAATGGTGCGAAGGTCACCAAAATCGACTGGCGCCGGGGCATCACCATCATACATGTTGACATCAAATTTGAAGAAAATCTGACAATTCGTTCTTGAGATATCGCGCTGACAAGGATTCGGGACGTACGGACGGTCGTGAATACTGTCCCCCCCTAATGAATGTTGCCACCAAATATGAAATCAATCCGAGGCTTCCTTCTTGAGATATCGCGCAGACAAGCATTTCAGTGTCAGAATCTATCATACCTCGGTGTGACCTTGAAAATGTCGCGAAGGTCATCAAATTCGACTGGCGCCGGGACATTACCCTAATACATGTTGACACCAAATTTTTAAAAAATCCGATGCTTACTTCATGAGATATCGCGCAGAAAAATATTTCATTGTCAGAATCTATCATACCTCGGTGTGACCTTGAAAATGTCGCGAAGGTCACCAAATTCGACTGGCACCGGGACATTACTCTAATACATGTTGACACCAAATTTGAAAAGAATCCGAGGCTTCCTTCTTGAGATATCGCGCAGACAAGCATTTCAGTGTCAGAATCTATCATACCTCGGTGTGACCTTGAAAATGTCGCGAAGGTCACCAAATTCGACTGGCGCCGGGACATTACCCTAATACATGTTGACACCAAATTTGAAAAAAATCCGATGCTTACTTCTTGAGATATCGCGCAGACAAGGTTTCGGGACGTATGGACGGTCGTGAATACTATGTCCCCCGCTTCGCGCGTTACAGGGAAATATGGTATAGTTTCTGAGATATTGTTGCCACAAGATTTCACATTTTTCGCCAATAATGTACAGTTTTCACAGTAAAAAGCTTATTAAATTTGATTAAAATCAAATTCCATTCTGAGCTTATTTCAGTTGACACAATTTTTATGTGTTTTTAGTGTTTAGAAGAACTTAATTTGAGTGAACCCAGGCTTAACTCCTTAAAGAGTCTATTGCCTGTTTTATTATCCCCCGCCACGAAGTGTGGGGGATATAGGTTTGACCTCCGCCCATCCATCCGTCCTTCCGTACTTCTGCCGTCCGTCCGAAATGGGGACACATTTACACAAAAACTAATGTAGCTAGGATTAATATATTTTGTGTGTAGCTTTGTGACATGATTACCCAGGTCAAGTTCGAAAACTAGATCCGTACTGCCATTTTTTACCGAGTTATTGGCCTTGTCTCGTTTATCTAACTTACTGCATGGTATGTTCAACGGGAACAGGTTTTCTCAGAAACTACTGGAGATAGGATTACCAAATTTTGTGTGTAGCTTTGTGACATGATTACCCAGGTCAAGTTCGAAAACCAGATCCGTACCGCCATTTTCTACCTAGTTATTGCCTTTGTCTCATTTATCTAACTTACTGCATGGTATGTTCAAAGGGGACAGGTTTTCTCAGAAACTACTGGAGATAGGATTACCAAATTTTGTGTGTAGCTTTGTGACATGATTACCCAGGTCAAGTTCGAAAACCAGATCCGTACCGCCATTTTCTACCTAGTTATTGCCTTTGTCTCATTTATCTAACTTACTGCATGGTATGTTCAAAGGGGACAGGTTTTCTCAGAAACTACTGGAGATAGGATTACCATATTTTGTGTGTAGCTTTGCGACATGATTACCCAGGTCAAGTTCGAAAACCGGTATCTTGCCACCATTTTCTACGGAGTTATTGCCCATGTCTCATTTCTTCAACTTTGTGCATGATCTTTTCAAAGGAGCCACATTTACACAGGAATTATTATGCGCTGCCACAAAGTGGACCAGGATATAGATTTAATCTCAGTTTGTTCGTCCATCCATCTGTCTGTCCGAAACTGGTGAAAAAAGCACCCATGTTCTCAAAAACTGTTTCAGGTGGCCAAACCAATGTTGGTGTGTAGTTCTGGAACATGAATACCTTGATCAAGTTCGAAAGTTCAGAACCATACTGCTAAAGCCTGCCATGTAGGTTTTATCCCCTGCCAACACAAAGTGGGAGGGGGATATAGGTTTGACCTTCGTCCATCTGTCCGTCCGAGATAAAGGGGACAGCTTTGCTCAGAAACTTCTACAGATACAGTAACCAAATTTGGTGTGTAGCTTCAGACCATAAAGGCCTTGATCGAGTTCGAAAATAAGAAGCGCACGATTGGCGGGGGATTACAAAATTTGGTAATCCTTGCTGCAGTAGTTTTTGTCCCCATTTTGGACGGACGGACGGAAGGACGGACAGAGGTAAAACCTATATCCCCCACACTTTGTGGCGGGAGATATAATAAAGCTGCTTTCACCCCAGACCACGCGAGAGAAATTTTTCGCACGATATATTGCATTCAAAGTCAGTGCAAAGACACGAATACACGTGTTTCGCATGCATTCACGTCTTTGCATTCACTTTGAATGTAATCTGTCGCACAAAAAATTTGTGTGATCCAGTGTGAAAGCAGCTTTTAGCTCCGCAACAGTCCTCACGGATGCTATAGGCTAGCAACAGCAAAAATGAACGTAAAGTCAAAGGCTTAAAAAATAATGTGAAACCGATGCCCCTCACTCCCAAACTTCGCTATTTGCATATAACTGTCATAAATTAAACACTACACGTATACAATTCTTACATTTGTAAGACACTTTCCCTGCGACAATTCCCCCTTTTTGCCTGTAGAAAAAAATGGCGGACGTGAAATTTTGACCAAGGGAGAATGAGCAAAGCATTCTGGGCAATATTAAAGCTTGGAGGGATGTTCGTTGTTGGCTTCGTTTGAGGGAGGATAATCGAGGATTTGAGCAATTGAAAATGCGCCCTTCCCTCCTCAAAACTGGATTGGAACGACCCTACAAGTGGCAGCCATCTTACCTCTGGGATTTTTTGGGGATTCCCCCCTCGATCGGAGGGCGAGTGAACACGACGAAGCAAGCATTTTTTAGGATTGGACTAACCAGTCAAAAATTATGGCCAGGGTTAAAGTTTTATGAAAATGTCACCGATGCCAGGGTGAAGGTCACAAGGTCAAATTTGATGAACTCATCTGAAAGGTCTCGTCATAAGGGATGCACATGCCAAGTATCAAAGACCTACCACTGACCAATCAAAAGTTATGGCCAAGGTTAAAGGTTCTTTCACTGCGGACAAACAGACGGACAGACAGACGGACAGGTGAAAAACTATATGCCCTCAAAACTTTGTTTACGGGGGAATAGAAATCACGTCATTTTCAGCTGGGAAACTGAATCCAATGCTTAGAGATGCCTAAAGGCTTATATATTCCTCTTACTGTCCAATCAGTGTCTTTTAGTTACTGAGGAAATTTTATACACTCTGACTCGTTTCTGATCCAATGCCAATCAAGTGAATTTGTCGATGGAGGAATCTACGCGTAAATAAACGGTTGGGAACTATGCTGTAGGGTCCACAGAACTACATTTCCCATGCAGTCAACTGGAAATGGAAACAACGTCTACAACACCTCCCTGTGTTTGTCTCTTATTTTGCCTTACTTCCTTTCTTTCCGGCCAAAGCATTTGGCATCTCGAAAAACCAACCATCACAAAGGCTGGATTTACACTGCCGGTTAAATGTGACACGAATCGGATCTTTTGCTCAAATGCAGCCAATACTCGATCTGTCACATAGCTGTGTAAACAGAAAAAAAAACCACATTGATTTCGCCCCACTCCACGGAGATCGCACTCATCTTCGTCAGTGAGGCGCTTCACACTGCACGCGCCGCCTCCCTCTCATCCATCCAGATCCTCCTCGACCTCTCTGTCGCATTCGACACTGTGGACCCCTCCATTCTCTCTTCCCTGTCTGCACTGGGGATCTGTGGTACAGCCCTCATCTGGTTGAAGTTGTACCTCTCCGGTTGCTCCTACAAGGTTGCCTGGGCTGGTGAAGTATCAACACCCCACCCCCTTACCACAGGCATCCCCCAAGGCTAAGTTCTTGGTTCACTCCTCTTTTCTCTTTATCTCCAGTCTCTCGGTCCTGTCATTTCTGCTCATGGTTTATCATATCACTTTTATGCTGATGACACTCAATTTTTTCTCTCTTTTCCCCCTGATGCCCAGGTCTCCACCCATATCTCCGCCTGGATGGACAACCATCACCTGAAGCTCAACCCAACCAAGACGGAGATGATCTTCATCCCTGCTCCATCCTCCTCTCTCCTGGACCTGACCATCACCCTGGGGGATACCACCATCTCCCCCTCGCGGAGTGTGAAGAACCTTGGGGTCCTGTTTGACGACAGGCTCTCCTCTGCTGTGAACGTCACAGCAGTGACTCGGACCTGCAGGTTCATCCTCTACAACATCCGTAGAATCCGGCCCTTCCTCACCAGCTACTCAACGCAGCTCCTTGTCCAAGCACTGATCCTCTCCCGCCTGGACTATTGCAACTCCCTCCTCGCCGGCCACTCAGCATCTGCCATCTGACCCCTGCAGCTCATCCAGAACGCTGCAGCTTGCCTGTGTAACGGAGTTAATAAATAGTTATTTGAATTTTGCATTAAATCCTGCATAAATGGGTCGAGACTTTTATTTTGTAGTTTTTCCATACAGTTTTGCATTATGGGTATTTCGAAGCAGGAAGAACTTAACCCTGCTGCAGGTAGGTTGGGATATTGTGGGTCAGAGATAAACATCGTTAAAAGTCATATTTGCACTGTATTGCATTAGTCAAATATTCCCCAATCAAGTATTATGTATAAGGTCACCTATAAATCGCATTAGTGCGATCTTCTACAATGTATTGTTGCTTTTATTTCGTTGTATGTTTTCGGTTGACCTGAAACACGGTTGTCTTCAATAGTGCGACTGGTAATATGACATTTATTTTGTTTAGGCGGACTCCATATTTTGCCAACCCTCATTGTTTTAATTGTGATGACCCCTATGCAGGAAATAAATGGCTTCATCATTCACCTGAGAGTCTTCTTCCCAAAGAACACAACGCAGAGATCAGTAACACCTGGTCCACAACCTCCCGAGACACTCCCACGTCACCCCTCTGCTCACAAGGCTCCACTGGCTCCCCGTTGCCGCTTGCATCAAATTCAAGACTTTGGCACTAGTCTACCAGGGAGTCAACAAAACAGCTCCAGCATACATCCAGAGACTGTTCAGACCTTACACCCCTGCCAGAGCACTCCGCTCTGCTTCTTCTGGTCGCCTAGCTCCTCCCCCTCTCCGCTCCTCCCCTTCCCACTCAAGGCTGCTGTCTGTCCTGGTACCTCGTTGGTGGAATGATCTACCTATCGAGGTCAGAACAGCAGAATCCTTGAGCATCTTCAAGCACCGACTGAAAACCCACCTCTTTAGGCTCCAGCTTTCCCCTACTCCACTGCCCCGAATCCTGTCCATACATCCCTTGATTTGTTGCCCTTACACAATTTTGTTGCACTTAAATTTGTTTACCTTATTTCCTGATTATTACTGCTTGATTTGGTTGCCCTTCATTTTGTTGCACCCTATTTTGTCAGTTTACTTGATTTTCCTGCCCCTTTGTTACACTTATTTTATTTTACTGCACTTTTCTTGCACTTGACTCTGCCCCTTTGTTGTACTTGCCTCTGTTGCACTTGACCTTGTGCCCATTTTGTTCACTTGACCTTGCCCTTGCCCTTTTGATATTAGTTTAGGTCTGTAACTATGGAACATGTTCTGTCACTTACTGTTAGCACTTGTACTTGTCTCCTTGGAGCTCTGTCCTGTGCACTTTTGCACGTCGCTCTGGATAAGAGTGTCTGCTAAGAACCTGTAATGTAATGTAATGCCCTCGATCAGATCAGTCAGATCAGATCCAGGCCTCATTCAAATGTGGTTTTTGTTTGGACATGTATCTGAAGTGTATGGGATATGTGCCAATGTGCCCGTTCTGTAAATGCATATCAACATGCAGATCGTATATTTTGTAAAAAAAAAAAGGCCTAGACCAAGGTTGAGTCTGCCTACGCATTTGCGATGATGCAGGTGATAGGTGTAAAGCTGCTTTCACACCAGACGTGAAACAAATTTTTCACGCGACAGATTACATTGAAAGTCAAAGCAAAGACACGAATGCACGCAAACGCGCATATTCGCGTCTTTGCATTGACTTTGAATGTATTGAGGATTATATTTCACTATTCTTCATCAGTAAATCAGCAACCAAATTAATTTGTTTCGCGTCCAGTGTGAAAACGGCTTAAAAGACGTTAACGAGAGAATCAGCTGTAGGTTACCCAGTCAAATGTTGCGAGCTTGCTTGATGTTTTGATCATTTCTATGACTGTTTAAGCCTGCATGCTTTAGTGCTTCACGCACATTTGCTTTTATTTTCGCTAGCCTTCTTCAGTGCGCGCATATTGATCGCCCAAGACAATGGCGAGGTAGTGAGTGGTGTAAACAAACAGTATCGAAAGGAAACATATCATTCAGGCTCAAAACAAGATGTAAACACACAGATGAACAAATCAGATATGGGCTATATCCTATCAGGGCCAAAAGACTTGCAATGTTAATCCAGCCAAAAAGTTGATTTTTCGTTAAAAATATGATTATTTTGTGACTTGACAGTGCGTCTTTTTGAGGCCTCTGACAGTTTGGGGAGCCATCAGGACAGCTGCCTAATTTGGCTTCAATAGAGTAGATCATTTAGAATTTCATGCTCAGATAAAGTGCACTTGTGGGCAAGGAGTGAATGATCCCAGAAAATAATTGTTTCAACTCCCAGCCAATTTTCCAATTTTCAATATTTTATTAACAATTTCAGTGCAAAATTTTCATGAAGATTGTTTATGTTTGCAGCCCTTTTCCTCTCTCAAAATGATGAAAATAAACAGAAATATGATGGAATTCTAAATGCTTTAAGTGTCTTGTCTAAGTTGAGCCAATTACACTTCTCTATGAAGCATTAGATAGGGTAATGCATAAATAGCCAAATTTGGCTTCTGCACAAAGGGGTTAATGCCTCTCAATATACTTCGTAATGTCTTTTCCGCTGCGCCTTTTTCTGAGCTTTATCAGAGGATGTAAAATTGGACACCAGGAGAACCATGATTGCAGTGGCCACAAACCAAGCATGGTGTCACTATACTCTTTGGAAAAAAGAAGGCCAAGCTCTGTGATGACAGTGTTCAAGTTAAATATTTATTTACAATGTTCAATGTTATTTACAATACGTTTTGTTAGAATGTATATTTTTAAAGGTACCAAATTTGTTCCTTAACTTCTCCCTTTTTTCGCATAATTTGCCAGGCTGTTCCAATAAAAATATTTGTTTTTAAGTTTTAATGTTGTCCTCGACCCCTAACAAGGATAAACTCCAAAGCAAAGCAATAACTTGACCATTAGGACCAGCCATTGCGGCTGCTGGACTGTGGCCATTTTGACATGCCTACAACTTAATATCCATGAGCGATTTGCATGAAAATTCACTTCAGATCAGTCAACAGAATCGACTGCGAGTAAATAAATTACGTTTATGCATTAGAAATCCATCTATCCATCCATCCATTTTCTATACCCGCTTATTACTCACTAGGGTTACGGGGGGAACTGGAACTTATCCCAGCTGACTACGGGCAAAAGGCAGAGTCCCACCCTGGACAACTCACCAATCCATCGCGGGGCGCACACACCATTCACAGACCATTCGCTCTCACACTCATACCTCTAGGCAATTTAGTGTCTCCAGTCAGCCTAATATGCATGTCTTTGGACTGTGGGAGGAAACCGGAGTACCCGGAGGAAACCCACGCGAACACGGGGAGAACATGCAAACTCCACACAGAAAGGCCCCAGGCCGGACTCAAACCCATGACCTTCCTGCTGTGAGGTGCAGTAGAAATTCATTATAATAAATATGTCTAGTCACAAATATGGGATGATTGCAAGTGCATTAACGATCCGAAAGTGCTGGGAAACAGGAAAATCAGGCATTTGCACCAGGAATCAAGCTTACTTACGTATCCAGAAAAAGTTTTGCCGCATCTGCATCAGAAATATCTCCAAACCTAGCTTGAAAAGTTTGTCAGGGATCACTTTGGAATTTTATATTTATCCTGTTCTTCAATGGATCATCTTCCTGGCCTTTTCTTGTCCTTTTATGGGCCAAATCAAGTTGATATTTCTTTGGCCGCGGCATGTTGCCGTCACAAACTTCTTTTTTGCAGTTGTATCACAGTTAGTAAACACTTTTTGGTGCCAGCTAAGAGTTCTGGTTTTAGGGATTTTGTCCATTACAGCGCCCTCCATAATTATTGGCACATCTTATTGGTTAAGATGTGTTAAAAGCCTAAAAATAAATCACATTTTTATTGCAGAAGCATACTCTCACACTGAAAATTGTAGAAAAATGTAACCTTCAACTCAAGTGAATTTTAAGGGAAAAAAAATCCCTGACTGAGAAATAATTATTTTTCATAAAAATTATCGGCATCCCTAACAATTCCTCGGAAATAAATGTAATTGAAGTATTTCTGTCAATTTTGCAGTAGTTTAAAAAGTTGACCAGAGTATCTAGGAACGTTTAATCAGAAATTAATCACTTCCTGTTTCCCTGGGGTAAAAATAAGACGTGACACAGAGGCCATTTCTCTTATCCACTCTTCAACATGGGAAAGACAAAGGAACACACCATTCAAGTAAGGCAGATGTGTGTCGATTTCAGAAGTCAGGCAATGGCTACAAGAAAATAGCCACTCACCTGGACCTGCCCATATCTACTGTCAGAGAAATAATTAAGAAGTTTAAAACGACTGGAACAGTGAAAAACAAGCCTGGACGAGGACGCAAGGTTATTTTGCCACCACGCACAGTGAGGAGGATGGTAAGAGAAATTAAAAGTTCTCCAAAGCTCACTGTTAAAGAATTGCAACAAATTGTAGCATCTTGGGGTCATAAAGTCTCCAAAACAACCATCAGGTGCTATCTACATACCAACAGGCTGTTTGGGAGGCATGCACAGAAAAAATCTTTTCTCACTCACAATCATAAACGCCAACGTCTGGAGTTCGCTTAGCAGTACTGGGGCTTCACCTGGGACCGTGTGTTTTGGTCTGATGAGACCAAGATAGAGCTTTTTGGCAACAAGCACTCTAAGTGGGTCTGGCGGAACACAAAAGATGAGTATGCAGAAACCTCATGCCCACTGTGAAGTATGGGGGAGGATCGGTGATGCTGTGGGCCTGTTTCTCTTCCAGAGGCCCTGGGAACCTTGTTAGGGTGCATGGCATCATGAACGCTTTGAAATACCAGGACATTTTAAATCAAAATCTGGTGGCCTCTGCCCGAAAGCTGAAGAGGTGTCATGACTGGGTCTTTCAGCAAGATAATGACCCTAAACATGTTGCCAAATCTACACAGAAATGGTTCACCAGACACAAAATCAAGCTCCTCCCATGGCCATCTCAGTCCTCAGACCTCAACCCCAATGAAAATCTGTGGAGTGAGCTGAAGAGGAGAGTGCAGAGGAGAGGACCCAGATCACTGGATGATTTAGAGAGATTGTGCAGTGAGGAATGGTCGAAGATCCCTCTTTCTGTATTCTCCCATCTTTTGAAACATTATAGGAAAAGATTAGGTGCTGGCAAAAGAGGTTTGTACAAAATAATAACATCAGGGGTGCTAATAATTGTGGCACACATGATTTGATGTAAAAGAATTATTTCTTAATGTGGGATTTTTTTCCCCCACTGAATAAATTCACTTGAATTATAGGTTGGATTTTCCTCTTTTTTCATTGTGGTCCTATATTATTTAAAAAAAAACTGAGTTAACCAGGGCTGAGTTAACCATCTTAACCCGGGCTGCCAATAAGTATGGAGGGCAGTGTATTCTTTGCCAAAGCTTCTAGTTCTGCGAGATTCTTTGGCTGGCTTGCATGCATTGCTCTTTTGAGGTCTATCCACAGATTTTCAATGATGTTGAGGTAGGGGACTGTGAGAGCCATGGTAAAACCTTCAACTCGCACCTCTTGAGGTAGTCAGTTATGGATTTCGGAGTATGTTTAGGGTCATTATCCTGTTGTGGAAGCCGTCCTCTTTTTTACAGATGGTGTGATATTTGCTTCCAGAATTTTCAGAAATTTAATAGCATCCATTTTTCCTTCTAGCAGTAACATGTTCCCCATCCTGGCTGCAACACCAGCTCAAAGGAAGATCAATCCAACCTCACGCTTTAGTTTTATACTTTTTTCTCCAAACATACCTCTGCTCACTGCAGCCAGGGAGTTCTATTTTAACTCCATCAGTCCACAGGACTTGTTTCGTAAATGCATCAGCCTTGTTCAGATGTTCCTCAGGAACCTTCTGATGGTGAATTTCATGGTGAGGATGCAGGAAAGGTTTCCTTCTCATGGCTCTTCCATGACGGTCATATTTGAGCAAGTGTTTCTGGACCGTAGGGTAGAGCACCATGACTCCATGGTTTGCTAATTCTTGCTGAAGGCCATTTGTTGTGAAACAGTGTTTTTATTCACCTTTGTAGCAATCCAATGAGCAGTTTTCTTGGGAAATTTTCTGGGTCTTCCAGACCTCATCTTGACCTCCACTGTTTCTGATGATTTCCGATTCTTAATGATATTATGAACTGAGGAAATTGCTATTTAAAAATGCTATGCCATCTTCTTATAGCCTTCTCCTGCTTTGTGGGCATCAATTATTTTCATTTCAGAGAGCTAGACAGGTGCTTAGAGGACCCTATGGCTTCTGATTGTTGTGCCAAGGATAGAGGAGTCTGGGTATTTATAAACTTTGAAATTTGCATCATGTGGCCTTTCCTTACGATGACTGTGAACAAGCCATAGCCCTAAAAAGCTAAATATGGTCTGAGTCCACAGTCAAAGTTACCCGAGAGCGCAAATCTTTTGCAGTGCCCAAACTTTTTCACGGTGCTCTTATCCTTTTTTTCACTCAAGATTTGTAAAAAACAAAACAAATACATTAATACTGCTTACAATGTCAAAAAAAGTATTTATCTGTAAATTAATGTCATTCAGAGATCAGTTCATCTTTTACTTGTTAAACTATTCTCAGTAACAGAAATTTTGATTAGGGGTGCCCAAACTTTTGCATACAACTGCAAATTTTTGCTCCATTATACTCATAGAATTCCTTGCATTGGTGTGTCATATATGCATGATGCAGCCACGTCCAAAACTTTGCCTCATTGACAAAATTCCCCAGAAACTATTGAAACAATTCCTTCTCGTAAAAATGTATCGCTTAATGGCTGCCATATGTCTTTGAGACGTTCCAGACCGCTGGCTGAGCATAAATTTTTATTTTCCCATTATGTTGGAATGAGAGTTAATCGGCTGAAGCAGTTAACTGTTCTGTTGCATCAGCACATAATAGCCAGTGGGTGCACTTACTTTGTTCCTAAAGGGCCATAATTTACAGTACTGCATCATGAGTGTAGCTAATTATTGTGAAATTGACAAAAACACGCAGCTACTACCTTTAAGGCAAAGCTGATTTAGTAGCGTTAGTCCAAGCTTGCTTGTTGTGCAGATTTAAAAATTATAACTGGTTTTAATTTCTGGATGGCTAGGAAGGATCATTGATTTCAAGACATTTTGACAAATCTGAACAATACTATACAGCTGAACCTAAGGGACTGTCAAATCAAGCTGAGGGTTGTTAAGACACAATTCTAAATAGTTATTGCTATTATGTTTGCATCATAAGATGGCATACACCGGGAGACTGCTGAGTCCTCAAAGTTTTCAGTGATGTATAGTCCTACAAAGTGGCGAAATATTTGAACAATTGTGTTTATAAATAAACAAATAAAAACTCAATCACAGCCAGTGGCCTGTCCTTGGGCTAATGGTTGTGAAAGGGTTAAGAAACTGGCTTTTTTCTTTTATGCACAAATTCACTCAGTAAAGACTGCTAAACATTTAGAGCATGATTTCAAGCCATGATATTTCACGGAGAAACATTAAATTGATAAACATATAGTGATATTCCAATGCGATATGCCCGTGGGTGTTGTAAAAGCACTTATAGTTCAAGTGGTGGTTTTTCGTAACATGGAAATCGTAAATTGTCAATTTTGACTGGTTGAAACATTTGAATTTTGAGCTGCAAGCAAGCTCTCTACTTTGTATTGCCAATTTGAATAAATGCACCTGAAAGTATTATTGTTCGCAGTTTGCCCCTTTTATACTCTAAGATGTTGGTAGATTATCCTCATTTTATCATAAAGGCGGTCATATGGTACTCAAGTGGTTGACAGAAACATGAATGCGATCTATACAACTAATACAGTTTGTCCCTGTGATGTCGTGATTGTAGTTTCATTTATGATGTTGAAACAATGTTCCTGCAACATTACATTTACAAAATTATTAACATTGTTGCAATGTTCCTGCAATGATTCTGTGTGAGTTGTGAGATTGCATGTGGCTTCCTGGAGATTTAAAAGTCACACTATCAAAACATCTCTGAAAGGTCATGGTAACATCAGGACAACGTGCCAGTGACGTTGAAAATAACATGTAGACACCGTAGCCAAGGAATTTCACTCCCTAGGTCGCACTAAAATTTTGTGATGTCCTGGCGATGTAGATCGTCGCAAAAATTATGTTGCAGTGACGTTCCAACGTCGATTCTGTGTTTGAGGGGTTGGCGATACCACTGGTTTACTTGTGGATGTATGGTAGTATGGCATTATGGATGTGCTGAGTTAACCCTAAGACCAAAAATCCAAAACATAAAAGACAAAATTGGCCAAGGTTTTCTGTACTTTTTCCAATGAGGGCCAGCTGCTAGATTAATGATTATAGCTTTTTTGCTGGGCCGAACTTCAATCACACCATGCCTACCATTATTGATTATAAAACCAAACATGGCATCTAATGTTGCATTTGATGTATTTGGCTGCACATGAAAGCAATTGAGTTAGTTAGGCGAGTCTTCACCACTACTAGTCCTGTTTCCATTGAAGTATTTTCGTTCGCACTTTGAAGTATCCCATTAGAAGTGGTTGATGGTAACGGATTAAAAAAAAAAGTCCTCAATTTCCCAAAAACAGTTTTTACACTCACCTGAGGAGGTTTCGCCTTTTTTGAAAAAGAGTTATTCTCTGAGTGGGAGATGGAACCACTGCTGCCTAATAAATTCTGATGTAGCGAACGTTTAACTGACATGACTGATCAGCAGTTTCTTCAACTCTGTTGATAAATGGGTTCAGCCAGTAAAGGGCCGAGTGCACAAGGTCAAAGTGAAGGCACATAAAGAAACAATACTGGCAAATTCACTGTAGTGTTTACTATGCTGCAAAGAAGGCAAAGCAGTCTGGCGGAGAGCTGTGACAGGAAAAGGAAACATCTGCAACAATACTTACTGTATGTGACAGAGGCCTGCCAGTTTCTGTCAGAATATAAGAGCTCAGAGATCTTGCTTTTGGAGCACAAGTGTTTAGTGTGGTGCGTAGGTCATATTGTGGCTCTTGTGCTTTTTTAAAATCGTTTTTTAGTGTTTGTATAAAGCGAGGAACCTCCTTCTTCCTCTGTAACAGAAAAATTTAATTTGTGTCTTAGATTGAGCAATGTGCCTGGATCCCTCAAAATGTTTGTCAGCAGTTCTAATTGTAGCATTTCACTTTGTTATAAATTTTTATTAAATGATAGAATTTCAACTATCTATCATTTTTGAACATGAGAACAACAATGAGGGTCAGAAAGATTTGAATGTTCCTTCTCAAAAGTTATCACATCCCTGCCATCTTCTGGTCTGTTTTGTTACTACAGCAGTCTATATCACAATAAACCCTGTTCAGTGAAAAAATGACTGAGAAAGTTTGCGTAACAATCTGATATTCTGATGTGACATGTTCAATTAGAAAAAATGTCACTAATTAATTAAGTTTGGAGGTCAGTTTGTTGATTAGTCCTGTTAATATGGTTTATCTGTGCTTAGATATGAGTTATAGAGTGGCCTTTAAAGCACAGTAAATACACTGTGGATGCCAGTACAGGGAAGTATTAAAATTTTTGGTGAATGTTATTTGACCTCCAGAGTTAAAAAATTCATTGCAGAAACTTGTGGCCAAGATGAAAGTGAAGGAAAGTCAAATTAAACAGAATAGTATAGAAGGTGAGAGCAGGTACAGACAGTAAAATATTTATTTTCCACGAGATTCGGGTTTTCTGTTTAGTGTAGACATTACATCACCTCTCCTTTATCTGTGCCTTCAAAGCACTCATATGCACATGTACACACACACACACGCGCTCGCACACATACAGGTTTTTAAGGTTTAAAGGGACTTATTCTTCAAAGCAATATAGGACATGTTTTTAAGTGGACATATTTTTCCCAGTGCTGCACTTAAGGTCAATTTTTTTTTTTAGTCTACACAAGACTAATCTCACTTCATATTTTGTTAACACCAATCTAAACTCCAGATATCACAACTTGACATTTTGGTGGTATAAAGTAACCCTTGCCATTTTCCCCGCCCATAACGAGAACAGTGTTTGCAAGGTCACACCTACAAAACCCAAAACCAGTGAAGTTGGCACGTTGTGTAAATCGGAAATAATAACAGGATACAATGATTTGCAAATCCTTTTCAACCTATATTCAATTGAATACACTGCAAAGACAAGTTACTTAATGTTCGAACAGGTAAACTTTGAAATTTTTTAAAAATATTAGCTCATTTGGAATTTGATGCCTGCAACATGTTTCAAAAAAGCTAGCACAAGTGGCAAAAAAGACTGAAAGAGTTGAGGAATGCTCATCAAACACCTATTTGGAACATCCCACAGGTGCACGGGCTAATTGGGAACAGGTGGGTGCCATGATTGGGTATAAAAGCAGCTTCCCTGAAATGCTCAGTCATTCACAAACAAGGATGGGGCGAGGGTCACCACTTAGTGAAAAATGCATGAGCTGATTGTCAAACAGTTTAAAAACAACATTCCTCAACGAGCTATTGCAAGAAATTTAGGGATTTCATCATCTACGGTCCGCAATAGCGTCAAAAGGTTCTGAGAATCTGGAGAAATCACTGCACGTAAGCGACAAGGCCGAAAACCAACATTGAATGCCCGTGACCTGCGATCCCTCAGGGGGTACTGCATCAAAAACCGACATCACTGTTTAAGGACATCACCACATGGGCTCAGGAACACTTCAGAAAACCACTATCAGTAACTACAGCTCGTCGCTACATCTGCAAGTGCAAGTTAAAACTCTACAATGCAAAGCGAAAGCCATTTATCAACAGCACCCAGAAACGCCGCCGGCTTCGCTGAGCCCAAGCTCATCTAAGATGGACTGATGCGAAGTGGAAAAGTGTTCTGTGGTCTGACGAGTCCACATTTCAAATTGTTTTTGGAAACTGTGGACGTTGTGTCCTCCGGACCAAAGAGGAAAAGAACCATCCGGACTGTTATAGGCGCAAAGTTCAAAAGCCAGCATCTGTGATGGTATGGGGGTGTATTAGTGCCCAAGGCATGGGCAACTTACACATATGTGAAGGCACCATTAATGCTGAAAGGTACATACAGGTTTTGGAGCAACATATGTTGCCATCCAAGCAACGTCTTTTTCATGGACGCCCCTGCTTATTTCAGCAAGACAATGCCAAGCCACATTCTGCCAGTGTTACAGCATGGCTCCGTAGTAAAAGAGTGCGGGTACTAGACTGGCCTGCCCGTAGTCAAGACCTGTCTCCCATTGAAAATGTGTGGCGCATTATGAAGCGTAAAATACAACAACGGAGACCCGGACTGTTGAACAACTTAAGCTGTACATCAAGCAAGAATGGGAAAGAGTTCCACCTGAAAAGCTTTAAAAATTGGTCTCCTGTTCCCAAACGTTTACTGAGTGTCGTTAAAAGGAAAGGCGATGTAACCCAGTGGTAAAAAGGCCCCTGTGCCAACTTTTTTGCAATATGTTGCAGCCTTTAAATTCTAAGTTAATGATTATTTACAAAAAATTAATAAAGTTTCTCAGTTTGAACATTAAACATCTTATCTTTGCAGTGTATTCAATTGAATATAAGTTGAAAAGGATTTGCAAATCATTGTATTCTGTTTTTATCTACGATTTACATAAAGTACAAAACCCAAAACCAGTGAAGTTGGCACGTTATCAGGACTCCTGAGAAACTATGCATGTACATTTGAGAAAAGTGGGAAGTGACACTTCCTGTGGCTCTAAGGCTAAATTCAGTTGAACTTCAATGTCTGGGAGCAGCCAATGATCCCACTGACTCAACGTAGAAATACCCCTTCAGCAGGCAGCTCTGCCTTCAGTCAAGAGGAGACTGAGTGCAGCAGGTCAATATGGAGCACAGACCTGTGTACACCAGCCTGTTACCTCCATCAGATGCATTTTATTTCTGAATTATTTTCCAGGCAGGTTTCGTTAATATTTTATGCTGACTTTCTTAACTTTATTCACACACCTTGGCCCATGTGTATTGCTTCCCATTTCATAGAAAACGAGGATTACATTTGACCACGACAAATGAGCACAACAGTGAGCAGTACCCACACAATACCAATAATAAAAAAAAACACATCTGGGATCATGTGTATCAATGGCAACCATTATGTCACATGTCCTGCCCATTCAGCGGCAGTTTAAAAACTCACCTCTTCAGATTATAACAAAGATAATCTAACCCCCAACAATCACCATCACCCTCTTTTTTTCCTCATATTAGTCATAAGTAGTTCATCACAACATCCACTGGACAAGAGGCAGTCTGCCAGAACACTGCACAGCAAACACATACGTGCACTAATATCGAAGTGGCTATACGTTTAATGTGCACCTCTCCTTCGACTGTGGGAGGAAACCAAAGTATCAAAGTGTCCAAAGAAAAGCATCACAGACACAAGGAAAACACGCTAACCCCCGTCAAGCAACCTTCCTCTCTCCCTTTCAATAATGCGAAAGTTATACAACATTAAGGTTGTTTTCGTTCTAGTAGTGATATCCAAGTTTTCACGCCTGTGTAGGTTCTCTCAGGATTCTCCAGTTCGTCCCCCATCCACATTCTAAAGATATGCATAAGTATTCAGTTAACTGCCCACAGGAGTGAGTATCTGAGAATGGTGCGAGTGTGTGTGAGCCCTGCAATACACTGGTGAACGATCCAGGGTGAGTGTGCACCCATTAGTTTCTGGGATAGGCTCCGGTTCCACTAAGACCCAGACCAGGGTTGGACAGTAAAATATTATTCAATCAGGAAAGACTAGAAAACAATGTGATATGACATTTAACAAAGTATTTATTCATAAACATGAACATGTACTTTGGTGATTAGACCCCGGCGTTGAACAAATAAGGGTCATTCCGTGCCAACTCACCTAAATATCAAAAACCTCCCCAGGTCACCTCCTCAGATTTTGCTGGAAAAATTCTTAAATGTATATCTATATAACTCTACCCACCATGCAAAAGATAAGCTTTCAATTCCTCATAGTTAAAAAAATATAGGCCTTTGAAATTTGGCCCTAAAAATGCCACATGTGAAAAACGCATTTTCTTCCAACTTCAGGGGCTTATAATTTTATAATGGACTCTTTTAGAAAGCTAATATTGCAAATATTTACTAATTGGCATCCAAATATTTTCAATTATGGCATCAGATAGCCTCTGGGATACATATATCTCACTCTATAGGAAGCTAAAAATGGCTTTTTGGCCAAAATGAGCTACAATAAGGTAAAACTATAGGAGCCCTCCTGAAAATATGGAACAATTTACATTTTTTTCCTCATAACACAGTGATTATAGGGTCATTATCTATTCACATGTACAACTCTGCCAGGATAACACTGTTAGGTGATGAATTATAAAAGTTTTAACATAAGCCCTTGCCTCGGAGAGCTCAAAAATGGGCCAATTTTGTCTCCTGGTTTGACCATGTGGCTAGGGGTTTAGGATCTTCATATTTTTCTGATAATTGCCTTATATAAGGTATATCTACTCACCAAATTATTTTATCTAATGCCCATGGCTTCATATTAAAATCAATTTTTATTTACATGGAAGTTTTTTTTAATAATTATTCACTTTTTCAGTATTCAGTAAACTTTAAGATTTATAAGCTCCTATCTAGCAAAGGCATACTGCAGATATTTGTAAACTGGCATACCAAATTTAAGAATCTGTTATAAGAATATTTTTCTATGTGTAGGAAGTTGAAAATGCCAATTTGACCGAAAATGGTGAATATGCAGGGGAATATGCAACATTAACTGAGGTTATGTAACAACATATAATTATTAATTTATAAGAATATTAATTTCAAGTACATTTTCTATTCATAAACAAATTCATATAATGATAATACAAAACATATGCTTGGGTTTTAATTTAAAAACATTTTAAATGCTGGGCAATGAATTGCTTGCGATGCAGGGTTGCTGGGCAATGAATTGCTTGCAATGCAGGGATGCTGGGCAATGAGTCGCTTACGATGTGGGGATGCTGGGCAATGAGTTGTTTGCGATGCAAGGATGCTGAGCAACGAGTTGCTTGCAATGTGGGGATGCTGAGCAATGAGTTGCTTGCAATGCAGGGATGCTGGACAATGAGTTGCTTGCGATGTGGGGATGCTGGGCAATGAATTGCTTGCAATGCAGGGTTGCTGGGCAATGAATTGCTTGCAATGAGGGGATGGTGGGTAATGAGTCGCTTGCAATGCGGGGATGCTGGGCAATGAGTTGCTTGCAATGCAGGGATGCTGGGCAATGAGTTGCTTGCAATGCAGGGATGCTGGGCAATGAGTTGTTTGCAATGCAGGGATGCTGAGCAACGAGTCGCTTGCAATGTGGGGATGCTGAGCAATGAGTTGCTTGCAATGCAGTTGGTTGAACAGCAGTATTGAAGTAGATTAATACAGAAATGGTGAGTAGCAACATGAAGAGTGGAGAAGAGCAGGAAAGTGCAAATAAACCACCACCAGTTATATTCATGACTTACCCGGAATCAAGGCTTTAGAGACCTTTGAGCATCTAGGATAGAGGCAGCATCTGGTCTTATGTATGTAGAATAGGCAGATGATGACCACCGGCCCAGTTGCTGAAGGGAAGCTGAAGCGGTCCCTTGGGATGCAACTGTAGTTGCAGAACCTATTCTCAATGAATGCCCTGAATGGTACTGAGGGGAGATATAGCATTTCCTGAGAATTTTGTTTAAGTGATAATTGAACCAGGATTTTGACATAGAATGACCATCAGGGGTCAAGAAGAGAGGAGACATGGAGTCTGGATTGGTTCTCCTGCGAAGGTATTTTAGCATGGCCTTGTAAGGACAAAATGGGAACTGATACGAGCAATAATTATGGAACAAGTCCCCCCCCCCCCGCCTTAGAATGTTTAAGGTATAAATTAAAATAATTTGGATGGAACGATAAGTGAGGATGTTATATCTCTACCTAGATTAAATTCATTTGAAATGGTAGCAAATTTGCCGGTTCTCAAAAAAAACCCCCACAGAAAGTCAATAGAAATACACTTTCTTGAAGATTATTGACATACGGAGTAATAGAATATTCTGTAAGGCCGATATAACTTCGCGCAAAACAGCGAGAGTTATGGGACATCTGTGATCGGGAATAAATGATAAACACTTAGAAATTCCTTTCAACAACAATTTTATTGTATGGTTACTAAAAAGACTAGGAAAGGAGGGGTCATAGCATCGAGCGTGAAACTGAATCCCTGCAATCAGGCTGCAAATGTATGGAGGCTTGAAATGCCGTACGTCTGTAAAGGCATTATCTGCAAAAACAGAATCAGAGCGGGTTTTCAGGGAATGCTAACGGACATACAAATAAAGTGAAAGTAGACCAAACGAAATCATAAGATTTAAGGGTGGAAGCAGCTAAACTTTTTCTTGTGTAATATGTGGCTGAGACTAAGTATTTTTTAATGGGTTCCTCGTTTAGTACAGCTAGTTCGTTAAGAGGAGGAAACGGCGTGGGAAACTGGCTGGCGCCCGGACAGAGACTCTGGAAGGTCTGGAAATTGAAACGAGACAGAGAATCAGCTATTAAATTACACCGACCGGGCACGGGACGAGCATTAATTATGAAATTGTACTTGACGGATAACCAAGTAATGAGTCTCATGAATGGCATGATATCATTCGCTGAAGAAAGGCCTTTATTAATTATGCTCACATCAGCCTCATTATCACATAGGACCGTTATGCGTTTGCGAAGCCACAAATGTCCCCAAACATGACAAGCATCAGCAATGGGATAAATCTCATAGAGAGCGGAGGAAAATTGCAATCTGATAACTGGCTTGGCCAAACACTGGCGAACCACCACCTTGGTAGAACCCCCCAAAAACCTACAGAAAGAGCAGCATACGTATAAAAAAACAATCATCGAGACAGAAGACTGCACAATGTCCTCAAGAAAGGAAGAGATTCCATTACACTCATTAAGTAATTGCGACCAAAAATTTCAAATCGGAAAAGCAGCCTTCGTCCCATACAATGAGGTCGTGCAAATTTGTAACCGAAAAGCCAAATCAAGCAGCCTGGAAATGAAAGAACGGCCTTGGGGAATGACGCACATAGCAAAATTTGGGTGCCCCAAGAGAGAGAGAACTTGCTGTTTGGTGATCATCTTAGCCAAAGTAAAGCAGTGCGCGATCTGGCAAATGCGCTGCAATTCATCTGCTCAAATTTAGTTTGCGGGGCCGAAAGTTCTCTCGTCTGCGAGCAGAACCTGAATTGGCTAACGGAGAGCCAGAACTATCGCTTGGCGAATCAATTAACAGAAAATCATCCAGCAAATGAAGCACACGTGGAACACGCACGACAAAATCCAACAGAGGGCTTTAGATACGAAATTGAAAATGCACAGACTGCTCCTACAACTGAATGGGAGTATAACTTTGAGTAGTTAGAACTTAGATTCCCATTTAATGCCGAAGAGATGCCATTGGGACGGATGTACTGGGACAATTTTGAAAGCACCGATTATGTCGACTTTCAACAGCAGAGCGCCCCGACCCGCCTACTTAATCATCTTAATCGCATGATCAACGGGTAAGTGCACATGCTTTCATTGAAACTATTGCATATTGGCATGTTATTTAAGAACTCCGCCTTACGGCCACGGACATCGGTCTTAAATTGGAATGACGGCTGGGGTGGAGGCGGACTTAGCCGAAGGCTGGAGAGGTAATTGAGGGCAGAGTGAAAAGGAGTGACTAAGATTTCCACACATCTGACAGGAAATAGCCTACTACCTTCCGATGTGCATGACTATTTCTATGTCCAGAACGGACCAGTTTAAACGAATGTTTAATTGTTCAATGAGTAGAGCAAATTTGCTGGCAAAGGTTTTGTGATATTGATAGGGGATCTTAAAAATACGGCAAGAACATCTATCAGAGCCAGATAGCTGTCGAGTTCTTAGTTTCAGTCCAGGAAAACTGAACAAATTACGTCCCTATGAACGCCTAAAGTAACTAGAAATTTGCCAATGCATAGATCCCGATCCAGGCATGAGTTAGATGATTTGCAATTAGCGGTGAAATTCTCGGTCACCGCAATTTTTTAGTCACATTCGGGTTAAGGGAGAATAAGACTAATTAAATTAATGTATTTACCCTGCAGGATTTTTGGACCTTAAACGAGATATGTTACCGGTGGATGAAATGAAAGGCCTACCCATCAAAGCGCAGGGAGTGCAGAAGCCGGGGAATAACGGGAGGCGGATGGGGCAGCAGGAGCAGCTCAAACAGGGGAAAAGTGAAAGGCAGAGGCGTAGGAGGATGGACTGCAGCTGAGGTCAAAGGATGATGATATCGAAGCGTTTCCCAGGGACTTGATATGATTGTTCATATTGGATAATGCCCTCAGAATGACTGCATGGTGGACATTAAGGCGTTAGGAATCGCCACGTCAGCGGAGGTAGCGCTTTGGGCGGCTGGACAGCAGGGCGGGAGTATAAGGCAGAGGAAGCGTTGGCCGACTTCTTTTTTGCTTGGGGAGTAGCAGTTTTTCTGGTTCTTTTGCGCCCCGGAGGGGGCTCGGCGGCTAGACACACAACCTCTGGAGTTTCTTCCACAGGAAGTGCCGAACCCGGAGAGCCGGTAATGATGGCATGACTGGCCAACTCCTGAAGCTGGGACAGCTGGAGACCTGGGGTTGGAGTGACTCCTACATTTTTTAAATGCGCGAGAGCGAACTCAAGGTGCGAAGATCCAGTAGCCTATTAATGCGAAGGCTTCTGCGCAGACCCGATGAAGAATGGGCTGGATCCGACAACAGCTCGCAGCGAGGAATATCTCCCTCCAAAAATAATGTCATCTTCAGAATCAGACATCACGAAGGTAAACCGCTAAGTTAAGATGACGTATAGGTTGCAGCGCATATCAAAGCGCTTGACAGCTGGTTAACTGCAGGGAGAGAGAGTACTTTCAAAATTTGACAGCTAGCGAATGATTGATCCAGAGACTCATAGTAGGATTCCGATCGGTTTATAAGTTAGGCAGTATAATTTTTAAAGGGCAAGCAGAAACTATACAAAGGCATAGTGGGCCTGCGCGAAGAGAAAGTCTTTCTGATTGAATTTCCACTTAGCTTCATTTCTATGATAATCTCATAAATTATTTTTACTAATATTGAAAACTTCAAGCTCATCACATTTCTTTCAGAATGAGATCAAACCAGTCACATAGTGGTCCTTCCTATGAATGCCGGGTCACCAAACCCCCACCGTAGACTTCTCTAGAATGGTTATAGCTTCTTTAAGCAATTGCAGATTGTAGCATTGTAACATCTGACTGAACAATTCAAGTTTATAAAAACTTGTCATTTTTCTGAATTCAGAGTGACTGATCTTCATTATAATGCACCCTGGTCCACTACTTAACACTGTAAGATGGTCCTGTCTGATTTTCCTGTCACTTGCACACAGTGTCGGGGAGTAACGGAATACATGTAACGGCGTTACGTAATTAGGATATCAAAATATGAGTAACTGTATTCTGTTACAGTTACAATTTTAATACATGGTAATTAGGATACAGTTACATTTTAAAAATCAATGGATTACTTTCCGTTATTTTAAACTAGAATTATTTCCCAAATCAAATCCGAAGAAATTAATTCTTTCCCACGCATTTTCCCAGCTGATCCCAGAATTGTAGCACTCTCTGATCACGCGCTGCAATGCCACCTTTTACAGGATGTGACCGTAGGATGCGCCTGGAGATTCGTGTCATCGTTCATCCGACCATTCAGTACTTTTAATGTCGGAGGCGTCGGAGACAGAACCGGTAGGCCAGAGCCTGATCAGAAACGCATTTTTAAGCTGAAAATTTAACCTCCTCCACTTCACTTTCACAACGCAAGAGAACGCAGCATAACCGTGCAGTGCAACCTCTGCTTGCCAGCAACCAGGGCTCTCAAGTTAATAAGTTTACACGCTCTCATGCCACACATGACATTTCTCACACTGAGAAGTGATAAAGCTCGCCGCACATGAGTAACATAGACTATAAATGAGATTAGTGATCTATGACTGGATGAGGCGAAGGCAGAGGCACACGGCTCTGCTTGAATCAGCAACCTATCAGCCAATCAGAAAATAGTATTTCTTGTTGTCAGGTGAAATAGCAGCGCCGTAATCACGTCTTCCACTTGCTCAAATACTATTGTGTGCACATGACAGAGAATAACTGGAAGTGGAAGCCCGAAATCAGGTAATCACTTCATCACTTTTTTTTTTCAATAACTGCTTATGAAAGTCGAAGAACTATGTAGGATATCTGCTTAATGGATCTTTCTTTTTTTAACCTCAATTTAACAGCTTTGGACGGTTATGGTTAATGTTAGTCAATTGACTTGTAACAGGGAGAGTGGGGGCTCTCTGCCCTCCATGTAGTGTATTTTGGCTGAAAACAAACCCTGCTCCGATCCGGTGTCAGGGGTGGTACTGCAACATCTCTTGTTTGAGACTGACCAAACGATACAAATACACAAAATAATTATTTTATTTAGCCTTTATTATACTGGGGAGTCTCAATGAAATTGAAAAAGCACATATATTGGAGGGAATGAAGAGTCACTTCTTATTTCAGTTTACTGGCAGTTGTGAATTTTCAATAGCTGATCCTGGTCTGCCATTTAGTGATAAAATATTGTAACTGCGTGCATAAATTTGCAGCTCCATGTCCACTGGCGGACACATCTGCACAAATATAACGTTACACCGTTGTTCTTCTCAAACGCACAAAATCCAGATAATCCAAATGAAGAATTAAATTAATAGTTTAATTTGAAATGAGTAACTAAGTTGCCTGTGTCAAAGTAACGAAGTGAAAGTATACTACTTAAATATTGTAACGAAGTACATGTACATCGTACCATGCACCCCCCTAGAAAATCTCACTGTGGCCTGCATTCAAAACTTGAGAGCCCTGTGCAACGAATATCCTTTCAGCCTCGAAGGACTCCACCTCCAATCTGAGTAAGCATCTAAAATTAAGTTATTTATTGGACTCGCCATCAGTAGTCTCTGCCATTGTATCTGTTATCTTCACCTTACTTTTTTATATTGGTATGTATGAAGGGTGCCTGCTTATGTCGACGAGCAACCTTAAAATATCAATATGGCAGCCCATTAATCATTCTAGCTAAGCTGATGTTAGCTGACATCAGCGCACGTTAGCCTGCAAATAGTTTTGGAACGAAGCTTCCTGCCAACTTCTGGTATTTGGGAATAGCGCTACTCTTAAAGCTTTTGTAATGTCTTGAAGTGCACAATATGATTTTTAGGTGCATGTGTGCATGCTCTTGCTGGTGTCGAAGATTTTATTCACCAATATTGATTATATATTTTTTTTTATCATTTCATTGCTCATACTAATAATCAATAACCATATTATGTAGGCAGCAAAAAGACACACACATATAACACACACACACACATACAAGTGGTTCACATACTGCATTGCAGACACACACATAACACAAATATGCATACATACAAGCATTTCACACACAGACACACATATACAAGCAATTCAGTTCACACATGCATGAGCAGCTCACACACATATGCAGCACGCTTCTGTAGCTTTGATTAATAAGCAGCATGCTTCTGTAGCTTTGATTAGTATAAAAAAAGAACATAATCAGAGGATGTATTTGATTTCTGTAGCTTTGATCAATATTTGTTCAGCAAAATCATTATTTGCTACTGAAAACATACTCAATTGAATTATTTGTAATAATTTGATATGCATCTAATTCATCCACTGGTATCTTTTTCTTTTTCATCTGGCTGTATTCTCTTGCTGGGTGTGACTGTCCACTGTAATGCGCATGCGTCTCTGAATTCCTGAGGGAGTAGGTAACAGGTCTCAGGTTGCCTGTCCAATGGTAGTGCGAGAATGAGAGATATATAACCGGCCTGTAAATGCCAGTTTGTCAGTTCTTCAGGGAAGAGTTCTGCAGTTCTTCTTGGGGAGTTGAGTTCCTCTTGCGCAAGAGGAACTTGGCTTTACATTTATCAACATGACACAATAAAGCCTAATTTTTCTTTTTCAGAATCTGTCTCTCTCCAATTGCTTGAGGATGGGGGAATCTCAATATGTTGAAGAAAATCCACAACACTGGCATTAAGGCCTCGTCTACAGCCTACTTGTGCCAGTTGGCTTGCAATATGGATTCAGTGTATTGCAGGGGTGTCCAATCTTATCTGCAAAAGGCTGCTGCGGGTGCAGTTTTTCATTTTAGCCTCGAGCTACAACACCGAAATGATCGAATTAACTAATCGTGCGGATCAATAAAGACCTTAAATAGTAAAATCAGGTGTAGCACTATTAAGCTGCTTGCCGGATGTGAAACGAATTTTCGCACTAAAGATTGCATTCAAAGTCAATGCAAAGACGCGACTACAGACATTTGGCGTGCGTCTTTGCATTTACTTTGAATGTAATCTTTCGTGCGAAAAATTTGTTTCACGTCTGGTGGAAAAGCAGATTAATAATGCTGCTTCTGGTTTGATTAATTTTGTTTAGTAAGCAGGGTGTAAATTCATGCATTTATAAAATTGAAGAAAATGTGGAAGTAATCCAAGTATTCGGATTACAATACTCAGATTGAGTGATGTAACAGAATACATTACAGATTACATTTTAGGGCATGTATTCTGTAATCTGTAGTGGAATACATTTTAAAAGTAACCTTCCCAACACTGCTTGCACATAGTTGAACTGAGGTTTGTGCACATATCCTACAACGATCTCTCTCTGTATTGTGTTCTTCATATGTTGTAAGTTCACACGTCATTGCCTTCTTGTCCGGACACCTTTGCAAAAGACCTACGGAGACTTCTCCTCTGAAATAAATTATTACCATTGTAAAATTATGGAAGGTTTTCAAGGCAAAATTGATAACTTGGTGCACTTGTTCATGCCTCACCACTTTGACACTATAATCAAAAAAATCTGCTTAATGACGGTCTTATATTATCACTACTACGATTTGAGTGATGTCTGCGTCTGTCTCCCTCTGTCAGCAGTGCGTAGCGTCACTCATCGTACGTCATTATGTTACTGTGAGATGAACACTGGCCTTATTTCTCTTCGCTTCACACAGGCTCGATTCAGCCTCGCTTCGTTTCACACAGCCGGACCCCAAGTTTGCAGTGGCTTCAGTGACAAATTGACATTGAACCCACAAGAAAATTTCAAAAGTGGCAATATTTTTGTGAAAAATCTTCCCAAATGGCTGACACTTTGCAATGACCTTTCCCTGTGGTAGGGAATATTTGAGCCAAATTTGAAAAAAATCCAATATACAATATTTGCAATATCAATTGGGAAAATTGACATAGAAATTTTCAAGTAGGTTCAAAGTGCAAAAACAGGAAAACGGCGATATTTTTGTAAAAAATCATCCCAAATGGCTGACACTGCATTGCACCTCTCCCTGTGGTAGAAAATATGTATGCCAAATTAGAAAAGAATCGAATGAAAATATTTGAGATATCGATCAGACAAACAATGTCCTCGGATGGAAAGGCAGATGGATGGAATTCTAGGTATATAACTATATACCCCCGACAACGATTACCAGAGATGTACTGGCACACACCATTTTGAAAGTCATTCTTTTAGGTAATCCTGTAGTACAATTTAGGGATTATTTAAGGAATCTTTCCTGTGTAGTCATGAGACCCAAGCAAACCAATGTCAAAGTTCAATTAATAAATAACGTAAACCCAGAATTTGGCTATCCAGTCATTACACAGACAATTGACAACATTGAGAAACCAAACCAAACCAAGCAGCTGAATAAGACTGTTAGCTAGCAACAGTAGTAGCCACGTCGCCCAAACCTCTTAGTGGCTACAAAATCACTGTAGTGGAGCTCGTGTATGACACTGCAGATATGCAGGGGTACAGGATAAAAGTGAGAAACTAGCTCATCAATGGACGACCGTCAGCCTGTTGGCAACATATGGAAAATCTATGCTACACCTTCAGTTACTTCTCAGCAAAACACATCAGAACAGACTGCAACTAGTTACCACGTGAGAAACATTACATACTATTAGTATTTATGTGGCCTGCATTGACCAAGATTGTAGCAAACCAGCAAGTTTGTGAATCAGATATAAATGTTTGTTTTCATGCAGCTAACATGCACGAAAACTGAGCACCCATTTGCAAGAACAGGCATCCCGCCTCACCTGGAAGGTCTGGGAGATTCCCATCAGGGCTAAATGTTACTCCAATACAAGGTATCCCGAGAGGCTGGGCAATGGGGTGTATTATATATCCTTCCCAAAGCTATATCATAACCGAGGGGAGTGTCTCCTCTGGATAAAGCTTTGTGGAAGACCCCACTATCAGCTAATCATAGATAACAAAGGTCAACAAGAATGTCTACATTTGTTCCAACATTGTTTTAAGGGGACATCTTGTCACTTTGCTGGAGATAAATGTAAAATTATGTTTTATGTGGCTAACGTTTGCTAACGTTAGCTAAAGTCAGTAAACTCTATAGCACTAACTTCTGTGCTGACGGACGTTGGCTTAACATGAGCTCCTGGCTGCATTGTTCACTATGGGGTCAATTCTCCCATGCGGGTAAGTCGAAAAAAGTGCGTAGCTACCCGCTTTTCAGCCTACGCGTATTCCTCTCCCCAACTTAAGTCTGTGCATGGCTTACGCGCTTTTTCTGTTAAGCGCTTTTGAGGGCTGTATTAAGGTCAAGCGCCAACATAAGGCAAAATGGAATATTGCGTTTGATGTTGGTTAAAGGGCGAATTTTAACATTAATTTTATTTAATTTAACATGGTAAAGGTTGAGCCATTCAATATTCGATTGTTCATCCTTATTTCTAAACTACATTTCTCATAACCATAATAAGTTATCAAACGAAATCATCACATGATATTACGGAACAGCCTCTTCTCCAATCAGTTTAATTACAAACGCATAGCAATTAATTAATATGAGTATACATAAGCCCATAATTCTACCATGCCCTCAAAATCTAAAACCAAAATGCCAGTCCTGCATTTGCTTGCATGAGGCAACTGTCAATCTTTGCCGACTTTTGGATGAACAGCTACCCAGGCGCAGCAATCACCCACAAAACATACCCGTGGTCATCTAGGTTACAACTGTGCTATCGGCCCTGGCATCTGGGTCGTTCCAGAGAGTGGCTGGTGATGTCATGCACATTTCACATGCGTCTGTGTTAAGGTGTCTGTCACAGTTCGTTGACGATCCAAGTTGGATGCCACTTCCTCCTCCAGTGCAGTGAAATGCACAGGGGATGACAGTTGCCCACCACCTGTTGCATGTACACTTCTCCGATGTGCAGAAAGCCTGGCTTTTACAGCGCCCCGCAGATCTCTCCATTTATGCTTTAAATCGGGGATACTGCGCTTGCATCTCCCCACCGAAGCCACATCCAGAACGATTCGTAGCTTAATTCCTTGGATCAGCTTTCAGTGCTCGCTTGCCATACAACACCAACATCTGTGAAATTTGGTTTTCGGCTTTGGCTCGACGTCGCCATCTTTGTCTTCATGTTCTATTAACAAATGTGACTGCCCTATATTTTCGTGATAATCTAAAAAGTTGTGATATTCTCACAAGTGAGGAGATTGATTTTCTAATTGAGGATATCTGTATTAACTAACTCATGTCTTTAAAATTTTTTTGCCATTGATTATACTGTGTATTTTAATGTGTGAATAAAGATATTATTAAATAGGCTACTCTAGATTGAGCCCTATCCTGGCAATACAAAAGCACTACCCATTTGTGAATCAATTTTAGCCTATAAAGAAGAGCCGACATGGGGAAGAATCATTATCAGTAAATGGGATAATTGATTATAATAAAGTATTACGCACAAGCTCAAGTGAATGTGTCGCTCAAATCAAATAGGATATGATAGGCTATGGATTTGGAATTCCGTCATTGCGAGGTGGTTTCGGGGCTGGGAGATGACCACGTCCGGGGTAAGAATCCTTGTTAAAGCGTTTCCATGTCCTTTAGTTGCAAACCTGACATCAGAGTAGCTAAAATGTTCCCTTTGTCTTCTTCCCTGTCTTCCACAGCACAAACAGGCTGGTGTAGGAGGGGCACATTTTCAATGATATGATTGCGCTGGTTGAGAAGGGCTATATTCTTTATCTATAATTTCATTATCGCGGCAATTTGTTTGTTTGCATGGCTTTAATGCCATGGTGTCAAGTGTTTGCCACTAACATGGCAATATCCCCCGCCGCCTCAATTTTATGTGCCTGTACGGACGGAGCCCAAAGCTATACCCAAAGAGATGTCTGAATTACTTCTTGTAATTGGTACAGACATACATAGGCCTACTATTACAGGGGCATATAAAACCTTGTATCTTCAAAATGACAAACTTCACAGGAAAATAAAAAATAAATATAAAATTAAGTAATAATAATAATAATAATAATAATAATAATAATAAATGGATAAATAAAGTTTAAATTAAAAATTAGAATGGTGGACATAAAAGTTTTTGTTTCTTATCAGTTTGGAGATACAAGGTTTTATCAGCAGGCCGACGATATTTAAAGTCTGGTTTGCGTTTTCCATGGACCACAAATGCATTTTCATGGTTAATCAGAAAATCCTTGTTCCATGTTTTCCTGATAGCCATAATCAATGAGCTTTGTACAGAGCCTTCCTCTCTTTTGCATTAGTCACACCTCTTTCATAAGGCCGCCTACATTCTGAAGTTAAGTACTGTGGGCATAATCGATGCATGATGGGGAGAATATGCGTAACTCAAAAGCTCTTAACTCGAATCGCGTAAAAAAGGACTTGCGTGCTAATGGGAGAATAGATCGCTATGTCACCTTGTTTACTCAGGAGTTCAGGTTAGGTTTCTTAAATTCGGTAGCAATGGTAATATGTAAATTTAATTTCTTACCCTGCAATGCATGAACAATGCTGATCATCCATCTTGTCGTGTGAGAGGGTGATGGTAATGAGATGCGGATGATGGGGTTTGCACCGAGACCTGAAAATTTTAGCTTCTAATTTAAACTTTTCGTTGACCTTCTCCACAATTCATTCATGCCTCCTTCATGCATGATGGGACCGTTTTTGCTGACTTCTTGATGATATTTGAGCCTCCTGTCGCCGAAAATCATCGATATTTCCGACTGTGATACCCGCCATTAGCGTCTGTTCAAAAATGTTGATTGTTTGTCCGAGTCAGTGGAGGGGGCGGGGCATAGCCATAGGTCAATTGGGTTTCTGCAAAGCGAACGCTCCCTCTCCAAACTCTATTGGAACATCCCAGAGAGATGTCCCTTTCCAAGTTGAAAAAGGTATTATGGTTTTCAAGACAGTAGCCTGAACATGACCCAACATGAACTAAATAAGTACATTATTTTAAAAATGTCAGAGGTTAACACACACCCTATAAAATATCACTCATATTTTACAATCTCGCAAAGTGTTTATTAGGTAAAGAAAGATAAGTTTTGCAGTCACTGTTTAACTGTGCCAATTATACTCAGTTTTCTTTTAAATACACAAAATTACGCACTCATGAACTATATTAAATCTTTAACATTCTTATGTCAATAAACCACAGCAAGGCAAAATACGTGCCTTTTTCGGATGCACATCATTTTGTATATGAATGCTTGCTGTTACACACGTTTTCATTCACCCCCAAGTATAAACAAATGGCAAAGAACTCCCATTCAGGAAAACACTAATGCTAACGATCAGCAAAAACTCTGGTGCATGAAAAACAAAGTTCGAGGACACCTCACTAATGCTGGGAACCATCACTATGTATTTTGCAAGTTTACAAGACCAATTGTTTTCCTGGAAATCAAGGGAACTCAGATTTCAGATTTCAAAAATATAATTTTTGGGGGCAGGGTGGCTGTAAGTCAAATTAAACATAAATCTGAAGTTAGATTAGAAATGCTGTAAAAGGCAATTCAGTGTACAAATCAAGCACATTTGTAGTAATACTTATAGCCATGTTGAATGCAGCTTTGTTGAAATTTCACAAAAGATGAAACTTTGTCTATGCAGGAATCCGTTAATTACATGCCATTCCAGTAGAATCATGTACACCAGTGGTAATCAACACTGGTCCTGGAGAGCCACAGTGTCCACTGGTTTTTGACGAGACTCGGCACTTAGTTGATGAATTAAAGCACTTGATTACACACTTCAATCATATCATCTGGTGTCTTAGGTTTAAATAGGGTGGAAAAAACCAAACTCACAAACCCTGTAGCTCTCCAGGGGCCGATTGCCCCGAATGTTTAGTAAGTGCTTGTCGTAAGACACCAAACTTTAGGACAGTGCTGAGATATGTTGCAACTGCCATTTCACCAAAAACTCATAAAATCTGTATTTTAACATTTGTCTTAGGACATGTCCAATGACATACACAAACATCCCTGGCCGTGAAGTCCTGACTGGTGTCTCCAACTTTAGAAAGGTCAAATCTGAGTGGCAAATAGTCAGTTTTGGATGGTCTAATCTATGTATGTATGTATGCATGCATGCATGCATGAGCAGTTTATATGATATATGCAGTAATATATAAATAAAAATTAGTATCACAGATAAGAATCGACCGATACATCGGCCGGCCGATATATTAGGTCGATATTTGCATATTTTACTTGAATCGGCATTGGCCGATTCACGCGTGGGTTCGCCGATGTATTTTTACGCTGCGTGATTTACAGACAGGCAGCTAGGGGCAGCTCTGTGTTGCCGGAAGACCCTGCAGCACATGCAGACGCATTACCCCTCCCCCACTGGAGGAGTGGTGAAAGCAGTATTGCCCCGTGCCTGCTTCAGAACAAGGCGTTTTAAAATGCCAATTAGCCTCTCACTGTTAAACTTAGTTGAAATATTGCCACCCACTTTGAAATAGGAAACATGTATGCCAAGTAATTGCCATGGAATACACGTGCTTGCAAACATAGTTAAGTCTGTGGGTCAGAAAAACGGGAATGCTGCTGAGTACTTCGTCTTTAAAAGTGCTTACCATTGTATTTAGGGAGCTGTTGACGTAGTTGTGGGCTAATATGTACAGATGTCTCAAACATCAGTTTCAGGACTAAGTAATGTCAATGTTGTCAATTCAGTTCCATGGTGTTTGTAGGAGTTTAATTCAGCAAACACCGGGCTGAGGTTAAATGCGTTTCGTGTTGTGAGTGTATGTGCAGGGCTCGAAATTGCAACCGTTTATACTGTGCGACCTTCGAATTAAAATAGTCGCACCTGTGCGACCGCTTTTCCCCCCAATTAATCGCCTCTTTTCGGGTACATTTGGTAGTCAGAAGGCATGCCAGCCGCTGCTGCAGCTTAAATAAAGATGGGCGTATGTCTTGGAGCAGTGCATGAATCTACTGGATATATCGCAGCCGGGTGCACCGGTATAAGAATGGAGCGCACCCAATGTGTCCCCTCGAGCTGACAGTAACCATTCTGACCAATCAAAGGGGAGGTTGACGTCCTAAACCTCTACTTACTCTAGAATGGTCAGTGTTAGACGTCATTCACTCAATTTCGCAGGACTGAGAGTTACTCTTGTAGTAATGTGAATATAGGCCACTGGATGGCAGTATTTACTTTTTTTTGTTAAGCCCAGACTGGAGCTAGGTTTGGACATGTTCTGGGCATGTCTGAAACAAGTCCCAGAGAAAAGAAAAAAAAGTCTAAAAGGTGGGAGGGGTGTGAAAAAGAATATTTAAGGAGTAAAATTGAGACAGTAAAGTAGTAGGAGAAATTGCAAGGAGAAGGATACATGTGACCAGACCTGTCTCTTTTAGTGGATTTTTGCCTGTGTTACAGCATTTTTCTCACCCAGGACATCACCAAGCAACCCACCAAAGGGACTGTAAATATTACTGTTTTTGTATATTATCAATCTTGGCTATTAGATTAGTCAGTAGATTAGTTAGTTGTTGATTGTCTTTGTTAATTAAATGTGTTTGGGTTTTCAAATTGTCTCTGTCATCCCTTGCTGTTGTGGATGTTGCAAATGTAGTGACAAATTGGGGCCATAACACTATGCACAAGATTTGGACAGAAAATGAAATGAAGAGCGATGGAAGACTTTTTTTTTGGCACCGTTAACATTATAGGAAGTCGAGTCGGTATCAAAAGTTACTGAAACTGAGAATCATGAAGGTGATTCGGATGAACGGGCGGCAAAATCAGTTGATTCTTTTCGCAAAGACTTGCATCGAAATTTTGAATGGCTGCGGTTATAAGAAGGTGAAGTGCACCGGGTACATTGTAAAGATAATGGCCCGAATCTCGCTGGTAACAAACATGGAGAACGCATGAAACACAGAAAATACTGTGACAAATGTGCATAAACGAGTAGGTTCAGTGTTCTGTTAATAGTTGCAACTCATCAAAATATGCAGCCTCGCGGCTCGGCACTTGCGCAGCCCCAAAATCTCTTCGCTCATATCTTCAGTATCCTATCTGCAAAAATCATTGGCATACTTTTTTTTTACAGCGCGTCTTTAGACCAGTAAATGTTTATATATTTGCAAGTACACGCAACGTTTTCCTGAAAATGCAGAAATTTGATGACAATGGCGTGTGCACTGGCGTCTTTGGAAGAGATAATTGGTGAAGCCCGGACTATGCCTTTGCGTCAATGATTGTTCCTGGCTTGTACTCAGTTATTTTCCGTTATTAACACGTTTTCCAATTTTGACAATAATCCTCTGGCAGTCGAAGTTATGGTTTCTCTCTTCATGAGATCTATTGACGACTAATTAATGGGATAAATTCAGATCATAAAAATTATTTAGGCCACTCAAAAATTGTTCAACGCTTTATGAAAGACAAACTCTCTAACGTCTGCACTACCTTTCCCACAAATCAAGTGATTTAACTGGCGCTTCAGGATCGTTTGTATCAATAAAATAAAAGAACATTTGAAACCTCTGTGTGCAATTCTGAATAACGCTGATTAAAATGCACGAAATCCACGAAAATGCTTCCAGATTAATGATTGTCGCCGTACCGGCGTGTTCTCGGAGTGAATCTATTGCTCAGTCCCTCAAGGAAGTTGCATGACGCGATTGTAACCATTAAAGCAAATTCAACCAATCCACGCAAATTTCTCGAGGACATAAAAATAAATCGCCAAGACATTGCAACTTTCATTGCCACCTTTTGGAAAATGTTACCGGGGGGAAACAAAAAAAAGCACAATTAAAAAAACCCAGGAAGATTCTGGAAGGATTGTTTGTCAATTATGCAAATGATTACGTGCAAGTCAGGGTTAGTAATTGTTTTAAAGGGGAGCTCTGGGCCCCACCAATCTTTAGTCCTAGAGACGCCCCTGGGCGTGTGGCACAGGCCACTATATCTTAAAACAAATATATCCAACTCATTATAAAGTCTGCTTATGTTATAATAAGCCAACAAATAGCAAAGTTACCGCTGTGCACTGATTTATATTGCAATATTGAGGCGAAAAAAAGGACTTTACATCAGATCTGCATTTAACCCTAACACAATTGATGATTTGAATCGGATCAGTGTGGAGGGTCCTCTGGACATATTGGATGCCTCATACGCATTAAGGAGATGGATAGAAGGGCAGAGAGCAAGGAGACCCAATCCTGGCCTCCAGATAAGGCAAAAAGCCAGTGTAGTGGAAACCTTTGTTAATCATTGAACTCAAGACTCCCATATTATTTAATGATTATCATTTGTTGCAGACAGTTGTATTGTTAACGTGGAGTGTTTTATTATAGTTTCTTTAGACATTAAAAAATATATATATTGGCGCTTCTTTGATTTCGGTGTGTGCGCGCTAAATTTTGGCTCGCGCTTCTAACTTTTTAAACTTGAGAGTGCAGCGCTACCAAGCAAAAAAGTTAATTTCGAGCCCCGATGTGTGTGCTCTCTCCCTCAGAGCGGAGTGGCGCAGCCGTGTCTGCTATCGGAGAGGTCTTTAGCGTGCACTAGAAGAACTTAAATGATGAGAGAAATGTTTCATATGTAGCACTAATTTGTGTCAGTGTTTCGTGAAAACATGTTTAGAGCTGTTTGCTGCCGTTATCAATCCAGCGGTAGTAGTGTTTTTCAGTCAGCGTCTGCTCAGCTGATGTGTGTGCGTGTTTGTGAGTCTATGTGAGGGGGGGGTGGTGCACGTCTCACTGGGGAGGAGCAGCCATCACATCGAAGGCTGGTTGAAACTTTTCAATAAATGTTTATCTAACTTGAGACCTGTGATATTTGTTCTAATTGTGTCATTTTTTTGATGGAAATTGAGGGAGCAAAAGCATTATCAGCCACAAATATCGGCCGAAGAAAATCGACAGTCCATAATCGGTCATCGGCTCAGGTGGATGAGAAAAAAATCGGTATCGGCATCGGCCCTAAAAAATCCATATCGGTCGATCCCTAATCATAGAATGAACAGAACTAAGACAGCTAGTAGTAGTAGTAATCTTTATTGACTAAAAGAACATATACATTTATCAGTCAGCAGTATTCATTCAGTAGGCCAGCAAAGCGAGCAGTAGCACAATATTGTTCATTTCAGTCAGCAGGGTTTTAGACCCATTGATCGCCATACCATAGTCTTTACAAAACTGGAGCAAAATTCTAAACTTTTCTATGGCCTGCTCTTGACTGGTTGCCAACAAAATAGTATCATCCATCAGTAAAAGACAATGAACCCATTTAAGAAAACCGTCATAAGCACACTTACGTTTCAAAGCACCGACAAAACAATCAATATACAATGTAAATAAAAAGCAACTGGTAGGTGATCCCTAGCGTAATCCTATGGAAGCGGTAATAAGTGCAGACCCCAAGATCATAGCTGTATTTGAATATAAGCATGATATAACCATTAGCATGGCAGCACCACATCCAAGTTTTTTCAACATATTCAACATCGCAGCTCTAGGCACTCTATCATAGGCCTTACTGAAGTCTACATAAATAATGAAAAGTTTAGCCTTTTTTGACGTTGCATAATCCATTAGCAGACGCAATGATAGGATATGCTCAACACATCCACGTCCGCGCTGGGCCCCGGCTTGCTCCCGATGCGGCCGAAACCAGGCTTCTAGTCTGACACAGATAATAGCATCAAATAACTTGGCAAAAGTATCCATCATCGAAATTCCACGGTAGTTATCACACAAATGTTTTGCACCTTTTTGAAATATAACACTCAACCGGGAAAACCGCCAACTCACAGGGGCCAGTGACGTGTAGAGGATGAGGGAAAATATTGTTGCCAGAAATGTAATCCAATTGGCAGGTAAACATTTTAGCACGCCAGGCGGTATACCTGATGGGCCTCCGCCTCGGTCTGGCTTTAACTTGTTTATAGCACAGGTAACTTCTGCCGGACTTACTGGATCATCTGTAACTGGTAAGTACACGTTATAGTCATCACCCACCTCGAAACTCTCAACACCATCTGGGTTAAGAAGTTTTTCAAAGTGATCCTTGAACTCCGCATCTGACGGCTTGTTTAGGCTTGGATTTTGGTTGTTTACGTCAAAATTCCAGTCGATTTTATTCCATATCGCCTTAGAGTCACCTAGAGCCAGTAGCTGACCCCACACATCACGCCCGTAATCCTGGTCATCTACCGTTGCTGCTGGTCTCACTTTAGACTGCTCCAGGCACGCCGAGAACGTGTTTTCAACGCTATGAAAAATATCATCAATGTCATTGTCATTATCCAAGTTTGGGGGGTCAGCGGAACTCAAGCGAATATGCATGCGGTCACTGTCGATATCCCTCCACTTAATCTGGCGCCGTGAGCGGGGGTGGTGGTCAGCGTGTGACAGGTCACTCTGACCCAACCAGCGGGCACGGCAAACCAGGTTACACAGATCCCGACTCATGTTAAAGGCGTTACCCTGCAAGGACACCACCGGAGGGGCATGATTTGACGGCAGATATGTATCATCTTTTATCTCCAAGTCACTGACGGAACTAAGCAAGTTTTTGGAAACATAGCAGTGATCCAGCTCTGAAATCCACGTGTTTCCACATCGAAACGTCAGCTTATTTTCAAACTGAAACTGCGGGCCAACCAATCCGTTAACCAAGAACAACGGGCTCAATACGCGTACTAGCTGTCTTGCATTGTTGTTTGGTTGTGTCGCAGTATCAGGTGATAAATCCGGTACATTCTTGTCCTCAAGGAAAACGTGACGTAAGGAGGCATAACGGCAATTCAAATCGCCCAACAACAGCACTTCCGCAGCACATGTAACCTGTATAATCGCATTCACATGGGCTACGGAGTCCAGCAAAAAATATGGAGAGTCATGAGGGGGTATGTAGCAAGCTACAAAAAGGATGTCAGGATAAAGTTTCAAACGAAATGTTATCGTATTCTGACGCGTTAAGTCCATATGCACAACATGTTTACTGAATGCATTCCTCATAAGGACTGCACACCCTCCTCGGTGTTCGTTATCTGTATCACAAATATAGGTGACATACCCCGGTAAATGAAAAGGCGTCTTAGTCTTAATCTCGTTAAGACATATTATGTCACAGGCTGTTAACATGGATCTCACACGATGGTTTTCAAGTTTGTTTGCGACACCATTAATATTCCACGTCACAACACAGAGGGGCTCCTCGCTCTGCTCGCCTAATGAAAATGTGCCAGGTAGCGGTCGATAACCACATCATCGCGCACGTCGGCGGTCAAATTCAATCTTACATCCCACATTCTCCGGGCGTTTCTTCTCCGCTTCGACGACTCAAATAGCCGCTTCCACTCCGCCCTGACAGCAGGATGGCTATCCTTCTTGACGCGTATCTGGGCAAAATCCGCATCTTTCTTGAGCACGGTGGCGTTTGCAAGGATCACATCCCGTGTGTTGTCAGCCGGCAAGGTCACCTTCAGTAGCCTGGGGAGCCCGGCATCTTGGGGCCTGCCAAGACGCAAGAAAGTGAAGCCGGATGCAGCATCAGCACACCCTAGCGTGTCGAACAGGAGCTCCAGCTTCGCTTGGTCTCCATCCGCATCTTTCAGCATAGACTTCTCTGCCACACCGCTCACGATCAACATGCGTGCCCTCGTCTTAGCGTCCTCTCGCTCCAACACACTTTGCTGACCGATCACGGCATCAATCACGTTGTTTAAATCCTTTCGTTGCCGTAAATTCTCCTCTTTAGCAGCGTTAAGCTCTGTGCGTATACCAGTCAGATTTTCCAACATCTTAGTTTGAGCTTCACTAAGCGCCTTCAGCTGCGTAGTCTGAGCCTGCAGAAGCGCTATAATGGCTGCTAAGTCTGTTTGTTTTGTATCCGCAGGCAGGCTAAGGATTGCGTCGGTCAGTTTTTCCTTAGACCATTTCATTAGGGCCTCTTTCCCTGTTGACTGTAACGCTTCAACAGACGCTGCCATTGACGCCATTACGTACAAATGGAGAAGTTTAAGGTTACATGTAGGTTAAGTTGAATTTTTTATTTCGGTGACCCTACATACACATGCTTGCCCACGATTCTGAAGGCAACTTCCAGCCTACATGCAATGCAATGATACATATAGCACACACAAAAGCAAAGAGGTGGTTTTTCTCTGAAGTATAGCAAAAAACAAAAGAAAAAAGCAGGTCCAAACGAATGATTTCCATCTTTCACGAGGAGAACTTGCAACACCTGATTGAGAGGAGTGTTTTCTGAGTGAGAGCATAGTTCATTAGGAGAGATGATTGCAAACAAGCCAGGACTAACAGAAGTTGTAAAAGGATGTGTCAGGAACACCCTATTTTCTGTTCTGGCTACGCCACTGCTCTAAGCCTGTCCCCATTTACTTTGCTCAATCAGTAATCGAACATTAGATTTGCTTATTTCATAAGGTGAATGATTAGATACTCCAATTTATCAAGATGGCATGTTAGATTATCGCATTTTGAAAATTAAATGGCCATAGAACGGCACAGTTTTGCAAGAATGTGATTGCACAATTTTTGTGGGCTTACATTTGGCCATTTTGCTCGATTGCGATAATTTATATCTCAATGTCAGGTTTCTTATGTTATACAGAATGTAATGGCAACCTATTCACCATTCTTGCAGGATGTAAAGTTTCTGCACTTGAGCTTTTCGTAAAGCAATAAACTCCAAAGAAAATCCAAGAGGGGAACGAGGCCGATGTAAAAAAGGGGAAAATGAAGCGGTTTATTCTCCATATATAATCCAGATTGAGCAACAGAAAAAACGTTTCCAAGCAAATTCTGGGTATCCGGTCTGTCACCTCAAACTAACTGACAGAAAATGTGAGCTTCTTATGCCAATATGATGACTAAGCTATGGTCAGAAAAAGTGTAGCTCCCGTCCTGCGGCGAACATTTTTGCTAACAAGCCGAGAAGCCGGTAGGTGCTCACATGGCTAATTACAACAATTAGCAACCATAAACTGTGCTTTGCGGCAGTATCAATTTGTGGTAGCAGGACAAAATAAGAGCATTATAAAAATAATATCTACTGAATAGACATTAATTACAGTAAGATAAAACAAAATATCAATTATGATTAGTCACTATAGACTAAAGCAAAATAGATATGAACTAATTAGCACAAAATGCAAACATAAGCCTCAATTTATCCATGGCTCTCTCACAGAATGTTTTCACCTTGTGTAGCCTATTTGTTATATGCCCAAAATCAACAGCGATCTTAACAGATGAATTGAACAAAGAGATTCATTTTATCTCCTAAAAATACTACAATAAGAGAGATGAAATTCAGAGTTGGGAAGTGGTAATGTTAAACCAGGATTTTTAAAAGCGTGACCACTTGCCGCCGTGGGGTATGTAGACAGTTGCGTGCGATTTCTTGAAATGTACATACTTGAAGTGGTCTTACTGTCGCAATATTAGAAGATTATTACATATAAATTAAAAAGAAAGAGATTTATTTAAGATTGCACCACACTAAAGTCACCTCCCACCACACAGTTTTTGTTGTAATTCCGTGTCCTTACTTGTGTTGGTGCAATGGCACTTTTCGCCGTCGATAGCAGTTGCACCAATTTGTCTTCCAACACAGCACTAATGACAAGGCTTGTCGTATGTCATCGTTGGTGCAACCCATTTTCGTGCTTAACTTTAGGACAGCACTTAAGACGGTTGGTGCAACCGGCCCCAGGACCAGGGTTAGCTACACTCCTGCACTAAGGGAATAATAAGCCAATCAATTAATTACCAGGAACCACCCACAAGACTCATACAGCCAATTAAACATACATGCAGGTTGTGACAGCAGTCTACATGGAAACCAAGATTTGTCAATGTGGTTGGACACTCAGCATAGTTGTAATGCAGACAAAGTAGAAGTACAAAGTAAAGAAAATAGGCGTGCAATGCACGGAATACCCCTCAGCCCAATGTCGAAGTTTTTGGAGACGCCCGCCCGCCCAACCGCACGAAGGATAGCAATACCCCGTCAGCCTTTAGGCCTGAGGGGTAATAAAAGTTTATAGGCCAGGGGTAGCAAGCGCTGGTCCTGTAGAGCCACAGGGTTTGTGAGTTTGGTTTTCTCCACCCTATTTACACCTCAGGCACCAGGTGAGATGAGTTAAGCGTGAAATCAACTGCTTTCATTCATCAATTAAGGGCTGAGTAATATCAAAAACCAGCAGACACTGCGACTCTCCAGGACAAGGGTTGACTACCAGAGATGTTAACCAACATATGTAAGAATACACTGCTGCATTATGACGCAAAGAGACAGACAGGAAACCGAAGGGTATGTGATGACAACTGCAATGATTTTAAAAAATTCCAATAACTTCTAGCTTAAAAAAAAAAAAGTCAGAAAGGTACACTTTCAAGTTATTCCTTGTTGCAAATCATGGTCAAGTTTATATTACCAAACGTTTTCTCTTTAAAGCAATCCCTCTATTTTGCACTAAGTCTCTGATGTTCTGAGCACTGCGTCTTGCAAGCACAGGATCCTCAGCAGTCTTGCACTGTTCACACTCAACCATTGTGGCCAATTTTCCTTTTGTTATATGAGACTTAAATGCTTCATGACCGCCGTGACCTTGTGATGTGACCATGATGCTCTCGTCATCTTCCTAGGAGATTTTTTGTCTTCTTCCTCGGAGCTGTCTGTCTTTTCCTCAGGAGGGATGTCTGACACAGTATCATTTTGGAATTCAGTCAGAGAAAAACATCCAAGCTGCATGAATAAATAAAACTGAACCCGTTCTAAATAAAGTGAAGGAAACTAAAATAATTCACACTCCTAGCTCCAGGTTTGGTCAGAAGTTCTGTCATACAGTGACACTGTAGCATGATGTACAATAGCATATTTTGTAGAAAACGCATGGTCAGTAATGTTGCAGTTGTGGGTGTGAACAGGATTTTTTAAAAAGATAGTTCTGGATCTAGTAGCAAAGTACAAAGAGACGAATATATTGTGCCAGTGTTAAAAAAAATTCTCAATCAGTGACATCATATAAAAATAGAAACTTGAGGGTAGGCTACATGGCAAAAATACTCATTTGATACATTGAGGGCTGACTGCAATAAACAGTTATGTCCACATGTTAAATATTGGACATATCTGTTTATTGCAGTCAGCCCTCGACATACACCTTTTATTTCTATTCAAAAAAATCATAGCTACATGAGTCCGCCTAAACTGAAACACATACGAGACAATAGTTGTTCTCACTGACACCAACCTCCTTTCTTTTGCCCACCAGCAGTTTCAGTGCATCTACCATGTCTGGTGTCAGGAGGACAGCAACCTTTCGGCCTAGTTTACCCCTGATTTCCACTCTTCTAAAATGTTTGCAGACTTCCTGTTCAAATCTTGAGTGTCCCACAGCAACGTCCTCATGGAGGTGTGTCCAATCTCTTTCAAGGAAGCTTTCAAGCTGCATTTTGGATATTTCACGGCACGTCTCCGGTTAAAAACAATTATTTGCACCGGTGTTACTTTAGCTAACTCACCATAGCTTTGTTGAGTTGCCTTCTTCTTAAAAATGTCAGATACTTTTTCAGCAATTTCCTGAAAGTGTCACTGAAGGAGCTGAACATCCCGAGTGAAAGGCAGAGTGGACGGCTTGTTAAATTTTGCTTCACTCAAAGTGGTCAAGGCTGAGTGAGAAATAAGCTCAGACCACTTTGTGGAATAAAGCTTCTTGAATGCCTCTGTGGACTTGATTAGTGCCTCATCTTCTGTGATCAAAGCTCGACAATGGAGAATCTCGCAGACCTTCTGCAATGTGTGTCCCAATTTTAAGGCAAGGCTTGGAATTTGGTAGTCATGATTTTCTTTGCTGAGGCCTGACACTTTCTTGACAGCTTCAACAACCTTATGAAAACTGGCAGGTTGAACAGCCTCCTCAAGGCTATAAACTGACAATTCTAAGCAAAGAGTTGGCAAAAATCTTCCAATCTCACAGAGCTTCTGTCGCAAATACTCATGTTTTGTGAGGTCATGGCCATGTTTGTTGAAGAATGTGCCAGTTGAAGAATACAGCCCATATGAAAAAGATTCATAAAAAACTGTAATGAAATGGCATATATGGCGCATGCTACAAAAATGGCCCACTTCATGTATATGGATGGAATACAGGTCATAAAGGATTTGTATAAATTACAAATAAGCCAACATATATGTTCAGCTTATGAAACATGCAATGTTTTATATGAGGGATGGACAACAATGTAGTTTTTTTGTATGTTTACATCAATTTTCATACATGAATATGTGCAAGCCCATACATGTTTTCTGTATGTTATGTGTACAAAATCTTATAGATTTCTTACATATTTCCAATACGAACACCTACAAGGACACATATGTTTTTTGTATTTTATGTGTGCAAACGTTTATAGATCACTTACATATTTCTATTTCTATTAATATTCATATATGCATATGTGGTTGCTCATACATGTTTTCTGTATGTTATGTGTGCAAACATTTATAAATTACTTACATATTTCTATTAATATTCATGTAGGGATATGTGGTTGCCCATACATGCTTTCTGTACGTGATTCAGAATTCTGTTGGTCTGAACTAAATGACTTCTTAGGTTATGCTCATGATGCTTTGGCGCAGCCTACTTACTGGCTTTTACAAAGCCATAGGCCTACTTGCCAATCAGATAGTACAACCATACATGTACATTCCATGCCCATCATCCACAGCGATTGTGTGCAAAATCCTGAGGACTTGCTACTGTAAATGAGTGCATTTATCATTTTTTTGCATGTTCAGTTGCATGCATGCATTGAATTGAATGTTTTTTTGTCTGCTTATGATGTTGCAACCTAAATTTTGTATGTGTTACTGATCATTTATGAAAATTAAATCCCTCAGAAATGCCTGATTTCAATTCATTTCTTGACTGACACCACTTTAAAGGAATACGCCACAGTTTTTCAAAATTGAAATGTTCTTCCTTGATATTAGATAAGTTGAGGCATATGTCTTGCCTTCATGCGTGCTCTGTCACACTGGCGTAGACGTGTTAGCATTTAATTAGGATCCAAACATTGGTGAAGTGAGAGGCAACCAACAACTTCCATGTTTCCCGAATTTAAATACAGTTATGTGAGCATCTGTGGGTATTTTAAGAAGCAGATACAAAGGACAGCTATAATGTATGGCGGAACTATAGGCTGCTTGGGAGTACTTCAACAGCATTGATACCATAACTCCCAAACAACCCTTTGGTGATATTACCAAAGTCCTTTTGGGCAAGTTCGTCCACTCAGCCGCCATATTGGTGACGCCTGCAGGCAGCTACAACAAGTCCAGGCCCTATCAAAATGAATGGGGTGATATCAAAAAGTCCAGACTGGTGGGTTGTACATACTTAATTCAAATGTGAATGAGCTCATTGGACATTCGTGGCATGGCTACAACTGGTGATGGAGATAGTAAACAAAAGGCTAACCGCCAGTAATAAATTCCACGTCCAACAATGCGATTGACTACTTTCAAAACAAGTCAGAACTTGCATTCAGAATGGCCGCAATGTGTTTCTATTGGAGGATTTCCTCAGTATTTGGTCTCCCTCTCCCTCGCGAGATAGATTACATGGAGGAAGACGAGACAGGTCGGCATTAACTTGTCTAAAAGCAGGGACAAACATATATCAGTACTGAAAAACGGCGTGTTTCTTTAAAGTGTAAAGCATAAAGTATGCAAACATGTATAATTCTCCCAATCAGTGTTTACTTCTGAAATATAGAAACCTACAAATTCTGGTCATGAATATCTTCTTATCTAAGAAACAGCTTAGCTTCTAGCTCAGGGGTTTTAAAAGCCCTCTGTGTGAGTGAAAAACAAACAAACACTGTCATAGGCCAGGTGGTGATAATTCATGAGTTGATACATGCATAATAATCACAGGTGTCACTATCCAATTTTAGCATGCCATTTTAGTGGATAGAAATTATGGAACTTTTCTGATAAAATGAAGGTTTAATAAATAAAAATGTGTGTGTGTATATATATATATATATATATATATATATATATAATCCTTTTTCCACAGAAAACGCGCTCTGCCATCACTGACCACAGCTTGGAAATTACATTGGCCGGGCGTATCATCATGAAAAAAACAACCCTTAACTTGTTGACGGACTTTCATCATGTCTTTGCTAAGAACTTTATATGTATTCTTTGTCTGCCTATATCTCTCATACAAAGTTTGGCGCTATATGTCATGTAGTACAAAAGTCTTATAATGATATTACATGAGGGTTTAGTGCCATCTATGATTCTTCTATGGTGTAAAATTGTGTAAGTTTGATTTTGTAGGAATTTTATATGAATATTGTATCTCCTATAAGATGCATATATGTTTTTCATAAAACACATATAAACATTACAAGTTTTATATAAATCTTTTTCATATGGGTGTACTTGTAAATCTTCCTGTGAAGCTCGACTGGCTCCTTACTCAAGTCAACCAAATCGAGCTGGTGTTCGCACTGTATGTGATGTGCTCTAAGAGGCTTTGGTATAGCTTTGTTGGTAAATGCTGCATTGAGGACCCAGTATTTAATGTTACTTGACATGACTTGTCGTACCTTTCTCTCTGGAAGTCCTGCATAACTATGATGTGATCTATGTTTAAGCTTTTTGTAACCGGCTGATTTGGTTATTTGAAAGTTTTTGCAACAACTCCTGAAACCTCTGACTTTTTCACTACATTCATTCCGTTGAAATACAGCCTGGGACTTTCTTCATTTCTGAAAGTAAAGAGTTCCTTTCTTCTCCAAAACTGAACCACGGCACTTTTCTGTGATCTCGTCCGCTGAGCCATTGGCGCATGAAATTTTCCCTTGGCAAGAAGCAACAAAGTCTTGTACTTATCATCATCAACTATGTGAATAAAGCTAACTTGCTTCTTGTTTTGTTTGTCTCCACCTTAAACAAATTGGAGAATACAAAAGAAGAGCAGCTACAACAGATGAACAATGGAAAACATTGAAACCCGGTCATCGGCCTCATCAGTAGATCCTGCCAGGAAATCCCCGAAACTAGTCCTCTGAGAGAAAGAAAATTACCCTATTGGCTGAGATGGCCACTGGTAAATAACCTGTAAATTTTTATTGGCTCTAAATGCCCCATGCTTATGACTGGATTAGGCTGTCCGTCATCGCAAATCCTTATGGCGCTGACCTAAAACGAATAGCTTCAGACAAAATCAGTGTTGAATGAATAACTCAAAACGATTGAACACTCTAAATGACTGGTTAAAAATAAAACCCAAAAAGAATTAGAGTCTAGCTTGTCGAAAGCAATATCGTAAACATCGGCCAAAAAGTCATTTGTACAGAGGGCTGTAACCAAGATTTTTGAAATAGCGAGGTCCAATTATGCGCATTTATCTTGGAATTATTTGCGTGATCTTGCGACAACAACGTTCTGACAGCAGTATTATTCATTCACTTATGGTAGAAAACTGGCAGAGGTATATGAAAAACCGGAAAAAAAAAACTCAGTAAAAGTTCCATAACTGATAGTTACTTTGGTAAAAGATGAAGTCACCCATAAGAAAATTACTTGAGCAAATGTCCTAAAGTAACTCACATTAAATGTACTTAAGTACATTAAGTATTATGTGAAAAAATGTACTTATGTATCACAAGTGCAAATACAAGTAAAAAGTATTTAACATAGTGCGCATGGAAAGAAGCAAAGCACTTGTGCTCTTTAATCAATTTTCAGGTGAATGAAAGATACATTATTCAATTAACACAGGCAGTCTCTCGGCAAAGGAGACCTATTATGCTACATTTCGAAATGTATATTTTGACCTTGGACTCCCCATAGAGTACTCCTGATCATTCAAAGTCCAAAAAGGGTCTTCATTTAGCTCATACTGCCATCCTTAAAAAAACCGATTTGTAGTCCACTGTAGTTTCTGCCTGAAATGCCTTGTTGGGGCGGCTCTTCCGCTATGGCCCCTACTCCCAATATGCCCATTTTCTTCTTACTGGCCAGCTCTGTGGAGGGCAGATCTGGGCAGGACGAGGCAGCAGAACGCGGTTTTCTGGGTCTGCCTCCCCGGAGTGAAACTGAGACGCATTTGGAATCTGAGAAGGAATTGATGGGCTAATTCGGCAATCAAACGCAATACTTGTGTATAAACCTAATATAATGAACTGGTTCTAATAAACGCAACAGCGAAAGAGGAGGACGCAGTGCGAAGGTCTGGCAGCTCAAGCTCGAATTTGCTATCTACCTACAGCTGCTATAGTGATTACGCTGGTCTTTCTACTCCATAGCTAGGATTGAGGGAAAGCTAGAATCCACCCCATACAGACACATTTGTAGAACGGGTCAACATACCCAAGTGAAGACCGGAGACGGTAGAAATCCGGTGGGTCAGAGTTTAGAGGGAAACATGGACAGTGAGGAGCAGCAAAAAGTGGACTTATGACCCATTGACTGCTTCGGTGTGCTGGTTTGTGCGCATAACTGTAGTGTGTCGTTAGCGTGGAGTAACGAATAGCTTCTGCGCTGGTATATGACAAAGGGGCGAAAGCTTCAGGCTAAACGGCCTTTTCAGAAATTGCTTGTGGTAATGGTTTGCAACGGAATAACCAGTGTTATTGTCTTTGCATTGACTTTGAAATGTAATCTGTCATGCGAAAAGTTTGTTTTGTGTCTGGTGTGAAAGCTGCTTGATGCGCCCATAACGCGTACATTCACGCCTTTGCATTGACTTGCAAAGAAGTCGTTTCGAGTCTGGTGTGAAAGTGGTTTACTGCGGCCATAACGTGTGTATTCGCGTCTTTGCATTGACTTTGAATGCAATCTGTCGCGCGAAGAAGTTGTTTCGAGTCTGGTGTAAAAGTGGTTTACTGCGCCCATAACATATGTATTCGTGGCTGTACTTTGAATGTAATCTGTCCCGCGAAAAATTCTTTTCGCGTCCGATGTGAAAGCAGCTTTATGGATAGTACGCGACAGCCAGAGAAAGCTTGGTTACATTATGAACATAATACAGGTTTTACAGACCGTAAGTGTGAGGTACAGTTCAGGAACCACACGCGAGAGACAGTAATCCAAAAAACGTATGCCTTAAATGGAGTCCGAGTCAAAGCCAAAAAACACAGGAATTGCCAAGCCACAATACGAAATCCAAAAACAGTGTTGACTAGACAAGCAGGGGTCAGAACCAGTGAGGCAGATGAGCAGAGGTACAAAAACGATAGGCAAAAAGTTGTAGTCGATGAAGAAAGCCAAGGGTCATACATAGGGCATCCAAATACAGAAATCTTGGTCATACAAAAATGGGTTGAAATCCAGAAAGACAAAAACAATACAAAAAGGGCAATGGCAAGAAGAAGAATCGAAAAGAAACAATATTCAATGGCATAGGAGGCGCTCTGCACAAAGAAGTATTGATCAACGTTCTGACAAGCGCTGTGAGTGAAAAGACTGCTGATATACACACAGGGAAGGTCACATGCTATACAGGAAACAGGTGTGGAGAATCAGACTAATTACAACGGGAGAATCTCATGAGGGAAGCCCTAACCATGAAAATTGGCAAAACACCAACGGGAATCACACAAACAGCCTAAGACATTCAAACAGCTCCGGTCCAGGAGTTCTACATGCACAGATAACGAGGGCAGCAGCATGATTAAGCACGTGCAAGAGATCTCACTGAAGCTCAGGAGAGGACAGAGACAGGTGAAAAGGCGGAGTAAAGAACAGGGTGATTGCAGAGAGGGAATCAGTCTAAATTAGTAGCGGTGCAACTTTACATGTTAAACTAGAGTGCTTGTTAGTAAGTTAGTATTCTTATATACATGGATTAGTTGTGTTAGTAGACTATGATACAAAATACAAATGTTAGTCTTGTTAGTAATCGAAACAGAAAGGCGAAGGAAGAAAACGAGACTCGAAGGAATATTTTAAACACTGGAATTAATTTAAATCACCCGAAGTCAGTGGGCACGCAGACAGGGAAGACGGACTGAACGAACTAGATCACAAGACAGGGGAGAACAGTGCAAAGGAACTGAGAAATGGAATGAACCAAGAACCTGAGTATTACAATAACTCAAAAGAATAATTAAAAGACAATAATCATGAATACAGAACCAGAACAAGACACGTCAGAGCTTCTGCATTTCGCAATTGCTTTCATGGTAGCACCAGAGAGATAGACCAGATATTTGTGAAGTATTCGGCTGACCTCGGTCATGGATTAGTGAAGTGCTCACAAGCAGCCGTTAAGAAACCCAAACATGTGTCCCAAGTTCTGCAAAACCTTAGTCTGGTCTAACCATCGTTAGTGGTCCTGCTAGCCACCTGTAACACGTTAGCTTCACTTACATTACTTGATGTTCTCAAGTATCATTACTTACAGCTTGTGGCTCTGAGCACTTGATTGATGCAACTGTTTCAGGTTTGAGAAGAAGCTGAAACGCTTATCCTATGCCAAATTATCCTTTATTGGCAAAGCTGTCTTTGGAAAAATGCTGAGCACAAACAGCTAATGTTCCCTTTGGCCGTGGCTGTTTGCTGCCAGCAAAAAAAAAAAAAGCTACCCACTCATTTCTGGTTGCATCCTCTTTTGGAAGAGAAATAGGTGCTTATTTTAGCGTCACAAAGTAAACGGACAAGCAGCTGTGGGAGAGATACTGAGACAACCGCAAATGACCTGCGGTTCTTCTTTTGTATTTCCAGAAGTGTTCAGTAGTGTTGACGCTCCTAAGGCATAGTATGATCCGCGGTAGTTAGCGCCTGCTAGAATAGTTTCCGGTGTGGGCAGGTCAGGCGCCTGATTGGCTCTGGCTATGTCTGTATTAATTGGACGGCACAACGTGACGTCAGGTTTTACCTAGATCTCGTGAAGATCTCAGGAGGAGCTGTTCAGAGAGGAAATCAAAGCCCGAGCAGAGCGCTCTCCGAACTGTGGCGAAGAACATCCCTCTTGTTGCAGTTTGTAATTTTTTACTCTTTGTCTGCTATAAACAACTATTTTCGACATTTGGTCGACAATTCTCTTATTTCTTTTCATTCTCTCCCTTGAACACTCTATAGTTGGCACAGAAGGGAAATTCCTCATTTACAGTCAGCACTTCACATTAACACTAACTACACAAATTACAAAGCATATAAGTAGATGATATTAACTTAATTATTTACACAGTGCTATGTTATTTACAGTTTCAACTGGTTCTGATCGAATAAGTTTTGTCACACTTTGGGGTCACATTGGAATTTTGTTATTGTGCACGTACAAATTATGATACAAATTTCAGATGAACACGTTTTACTTAATTTTTCTTTTTAGCTGACCATTCACTGGTAAAGTTACTACAGTTTCCAATAAAATCCCATTGCCAGTATCAGTATTATGAATATTGGTTGCAATCCACCGATCAAAATCAATTCCCTCTCTGCCTCATACGTCTGCAGAGTGGGAATCTCAGAAGTCCAGCATTGCGTTGACCAATATTCTTCTGCGTCGTGTGAGAGAACGCGAAAACCCACAGTTCTGCAAATCGGAGGTTCCGGATGACTGCGTACAAACCGCAGGACTATGCAAACAGCTCTCTAGTCAGTTGGTTCCTCAAATAGCGAGCATCACTCAATCTGGGTGTGCAGTGATTTTGTGACACAGACTCAATTTGCAGAATTTAACTTGTCCCTTTTCACTGTCTACCACCACCAGCGTGGATTTACAACAAAATGTACATTTTCTAAGAACACATTCCAGAAGGCAAGGCCCTTTAGTTTTGGGTATTTTAAGGTGTATGATTTATTTATTTATTTATTTTTATGTCATACCCTCGTGTGTATTTAACCCCGGCGGTTTGAATCCGTTAACAGGAGTATTAAACTGGTTAAATCCACTGGCAGACGTTCGTCCAATAGGCTCAATTCAGCCCGTTTATTCCTACCTCAACTTCAACAGCGCCCACACGTGTAAATTAAAATACCTTGTGCGTATTTATCCTCGGCGGTTTGAAGCTAGTTCAACAGCGCCCGCACTTATCTCTCACCCGGGACTTTCTTTATCGACTAGTCGTTTTAGGACGTTGAGTTCTGGAATGTGCACTTTCACAATACTCTGTGACTGTTACTCAAATCATACAAAAGTGTAATAATATAATTTTGAACCTTTCCGTCAAACGTCAGACACTTCGTAATCTATCCTACGCAGATTTTATTTAAAAAGGCTCTGCTTACCTCTCTCTTTTGACCGGTCGTGAAGTGTCTGGCGATTGTCGTCAAGGTTGGAATGTAGTTTCAGAAGATTCTAGGTGCGTTTCCCGTCTCCCCCTCCACGTCGGGGTCACCAATTTTGTGGGCTTTTTCACCTTTTGTCAAGTCTGATTTTACTCTCACACATTCTGGGTAAATAGGTTTATAAGCTTTGGGGTATTGACATAGCAGATGTTTTAAGCAGTATAAGATAAAAATGACAATACAAAAGATGTTTTGGTAATAATTCTTATGATAATAAGATGATAAGAATACAAAAGATGTAGTATTCCACAAGCGGGAGTATCATGCATTTAAAATGCACGGTGACGCAATAGCCTACACTACACGATGAGGTTGCGGTATCGATATTGATCTCTCTCTCTGTCTCTCAGACACACATACACATGATTTACTGAATAAACGGGCACAGTGAGGGGAAAAATATTTGGGGGAAAATGAAATTTCAGGGACGGTGGTTACAGCTATGTTTGTGCACCAACACCGCACAAGTTTCCATTGAGTAAATTAAAGCGAAATTGCCAGACATAAAAAATATCTGAAAATATCACGCAGCAAGAATTTTAATTTCCAACCAAGTTAAAACACCTCAAGTTAATATTTACTTCTGGGAGCAGAAAATGGCCAAGAACTTGCATTGTTAATAAGTACACTGTAATTCTGAGTACTAAAATAATTGTGGTTGGTTTTTTTTTGCCTCTAAATTGAGTAATGGGGGTTTTTGGTTTATGCCGAGAGAATGACGATTTGGCCATAAGTCAATATGCGGCCTCCGGGAAGGAGTGTCGAGTGACGAGAACGAGGCAATCTTCACAATCAGTGACAATTAGCCTCTGTCTTGAGTTTGGGGGATTGAGGACGAGGTAGGATAGACCTGAACTGCTGGCAAAGTCCCTTTAAACTTGTGCTGTTATAGTTTAAATTGAGCTTTATTATTGCATTTACGCCTCCTTGCCACTAATTAAATAACAATACTTTGTTCTTTCTTCTTAGTTTCTTTGGATGTTTTCCTGGTAAAAATAACATTATTACAATTTGTGTCGGGCTTTGTTACTAATTTCGTAGACCGATGATTATTACAAAATGTCGCACCTTTTATTACAAATGTGTGAGTCTTTACAGAATGCGGCAACCTTTGGTACAAAATGTGTTAGTTGTTACAAAATGCATCATTATTACATAATGCGGCAGAATAGGATTGCCACATGGCTACGCTTCACTGGAATTTGTGATAGCCCGCTTGCGCTCACCTCAGGTATAGCTTGTTAAACTAGTCACTTGTTTCGATGATGTGCTATTCCCACTATTGCAACATTTGTACACAATGTTCTGGATTGCTGCAGGTGACATTAGTTTTTATGTGGGTATAGAACTTAGCTTTGTTGAGCTTCATCAGTTGAAGTTGCCATTATCTCAGAGTATGTTATCAGGAATACCCTATTTTGTTGTTAGTCTAACACAATTGCTGTCAATTAAATTGTGTGTGTGAGAGGAGAATAAACATTATATATAGTAATGCTGTATTTCATTACTATGCTCTGAAGTACTTTTGAACCACTCTCTCCCTGACAGCTTGCATGCTCAGTAACACTTGCATCAGGGCTGTGGGCGTTTGCGATGGCATCAAATGGCATGTCATTGTCTCTATCAGGCAGAGGGAGGCCAAGTTCCACAGCTTTGTTGTGCAGCATAAAACATACAGTGACGATTCAACACACTTTTGCCAAGTCCAGTCAGCTCGGAATGCAGGCCGTGGAACCTCCTCTTGACCATGCTATTCCTCAGTGCACTTTCAGTGCACTCCTTGTTCTTGAATTGTAAAATTCCACCTGCTGTTGAGTTTCAACATTTGTGTTTGTGGTCAGCAGCCATTCCCTAATCAGGTAACCACCATCACCTAGGACAAACCCTTCAGTGGGTCTGTTAGGTGACTTGAATGCACGGAATAGATCTGATTCCCTTAAAGGTTCACTCAGATATTTTTTTGGCTATTTTTCGAAGAAATGGATCATATGAAGCAAATTAATATGCATCACACATTTGAAAATGCTTTCTTTAACTTTTTATCATGATTTGAAAACTAAAATTTGCCTAGTTTGTACGGTCCAAGGTTATTATAGTTTTGAAATTTTCATTAGTTTTTATTTTTATTTAGTTTTACAGTTTGCTTTTTTCAGTTTAGTTTTAGTTTGCTGAACAAGTGATTGAGCAGTTTTAGTTTTTATTTTGAGGAATTCACTAGTTTTTTAGTTTAGTTTTTATTAAGTTTTAGTCTTAGTTTTAGTTTTTCAGCTATTAGGAGGAGGGCCTTAATTTGTAGAAGCTGACCAGGACAAAAGAATGTACGATAGCTAATATGTTTTTACCAAGTCCTTTATTAATCCTGTATTCTTTAACCATCATTTTTTTTAACATGTGACACTGATGATACTAATATAACTGGGGAAAAAAATCCAACCCATCTCACCCCATACAGTCATCATGCTCAGTTATTTCGGCAGCTTTTGCCATGTTTGAGAGCGAACCATCTTCACTGAATGTGCGCAGGGCAGTTGCTTAGAATTCTGGGGCCCCTGACAGAATATCGGTGTGGGCCCCCGCCCCCGACTTTTCATTGCCACTCTTTACCGACAATATATCATGATGCTATTCATTATTTTTCTGTTTCTCAGTGTTCTTGACAGTGCGTAATGCAATACACCCAATTTTTCCTTTTTTAAAATTAACCACTCAACAAAGAGAGCATCATTATGTGAATTATGAAATATTAGTTGTCTTATTCACTAGTTTACTCACCATCAAAAACATATTCAGACTGCTGGTGGTGAGGATCTATTTCTGGGTCAGGTTCAGATGAAGTGACTACAGCTGATTCTGAAGTAGCAGAGCATAAAGGTTTAATTGTTCAATTTCATATTACTTTCGTAAACATTTGTGGTTATGTTCCATGGAACAACTAACGAAGAACTAACCTTCCGAGTCTTGGAATAAACAGAATCTAAACGGACATCCCAGTGCCATAGCTCTAAGCACCCAGCTTCATTTTGCTATTGATAAGAGGAGGGCAAGCTCAGTAAAATTACCCCCCACGTGAGCAAGACTTATCCCAACAGGCTAAAGTAGCAGTTTAGTTTTAGTAAACAGTTAAGGTAAAAGTAATATCAGCCTTGACAAGTGATTATTTAAGTTACACCTAATTTTACCGCACTGACTACATGTAGTTCGCTAGCCAAACCTAGCCTATACTAGAGAAAGCTGAGTATGCAGTAACCACTCATAAGAACGGAGGAACGTGTCCTAGGCTGCTGCTACCAAATTTTTTGACGCCATGTTATGATGGCTGGCGAATGATAACCTTACTAATCTTTTCTGTAGATGATACCGTTAATAACTGAGTATTGTCATTCTTGTCAGGCGATTATTTACTCAGCTGACTGCATGTTACTTTAACCAAATGTTAGCAGCAGGATAGCCAGCCTGAACAGCTAACATAGCAAGCTAGCTAAATACTCTCACCTTTCTTTGAAAAGAATTTTGTAATGTTCTGGATCCCTGCTTTGCTCTTCCTGTCCTCTCTCTATTTTTTTCTGATGTTCAGATTTGTGTGTGTGGGTGTGTTTGTTTGTTTGCTTTTGGACATCATATTCCCAAGGGTGGTGATCCCTGTTCGCTGCCTTAGTTCACGACCTCGCCAGCAAAAACGCACAGACAATTTTCCAATACGAGCACGAAGCATGGATTCAACCATTTACGAAGGGGGTTACTGAAATGTATTTCATCAATATTGCTTGCCTTAATGGCTTTGTTTAAACTCTGATGCATTAGTATTAATATTAGGTAGATCTATTCAAGATAATTTTGTCATGGCGCCTACTGTGAGTTTTGTGGGCCCCAATGGAGTGTGAGCCCTTACAACAGCGCTGAATTAGAGGAGTAGTGGAGCTCCACTCCTCCGTGCGTTTGCAGCTAGACCCTTTTGGCGGAATTGCGCACGTGAAGCATCATCTTCTGCTGACGCCTGCAGCAACTACGGCAGCTAATAGCTGCTATGCTTCCCCCCTCTGGAAGCAACCGGTTAACTCTGACTGAACAGGACAGTAATCGAGGGAGAAAACGAAACTACCAACGAGAACAAAGCTAATTTTATCTGCAATTCAGTTTAGTTTTAGTTAGTTTTGTATTGTCCATTGTAGTTTTTATTTAGTTTTCTTTTTTTTTTAATTGACATTTTTATTTTTATTTCAGTTAACTAAATTATTTTTTCACAGCTAGTTTTAGTTTTAGTCTTAGTTTTCGTTAACTATAATAACCCTGGTACGGTCCTAAGCCCCACCCCTCAAAGAAGTCGTTGCTCACGAACCTTTTAGTCGTATGACCTGTGACGTGTGAAAAGTAAGTTGCAAACGTTCCCAGCTGAACGACCAGTGGTTTGTTCTATACTGATAATTGATTTTGCCTTGATCAATCCTTGATTTCATTGATTTTGAGATAACACTCATCAACATGCCAAAAAGGTGTTTATTGGTAGGCTGTAACAAGAATCCAAACAATGGTATGAGTTTACATCACTTCCCAAAAAAGAGATGCCAAGTCTCACGCATTCGATAGTCTCTCACTTTAGTGTCATTCACCTTCCGGTGCCATAGTTCACAATTTTCCAATCAGCGCACACCGGATAAATTCACTCGCGGAATTGACGTCATTGTGCATCGTGTTAATCAGTTTCACGTGCATTAGGGTGTATTTTCCCCACTAGGGTAACGGAAATCGATTATGACTCAAGAATTCTCACGCATGTCTTTACTGAGAGATTGAAAGCAATGGAATTGCATAAAGACGTTTCAGATGGTCTTGTTTCATTAAAACAATTTAAAGAACCATGAAACACATGCTGTAGTGGCCGTTTGTCAAACAAACTTTAATTTAAGTTTAATTCAATTTAGTTAAACAAAGCAAATTTCTGGCACCCTGGGCAGGTTAAGTACGCCGGCAAGAATGAATGTAGTTTCCAGGCAAAATTCTCTCTTTGAGGCTGGTTTATTGTTATTTTCCAGGTGAGCAAACAAATCCATGTATCTCTCGCGCTGGTAAAAAGCCATGTGCCCACTACCCAGGTGCATACAGGTGTCTTACCACTTCCTACCTATATGCACCCTTTCCAGTGCACACTACCACCCTCAGGTGTCTAAACCAAATTAAATAAAGTTAATAAACCAAAAAAAAAGACTAAACAAAAGAGGCAAAGCAATTAACTAGGCAAATAACTAACTAAAAAATTACCAAAATATAAATGACTAATGTGAGCAAAATCATAAAAATAAAAAAATTGATTGACAAAATTATCACTATTTAAAGCAAAAATAGCTCCAAGACATGCATTATCTCTTGTACCTGAGTAAAGAGAAGCCTGAGAATTCCAGAGTCCAGAGGATTTTCATTCCGCGTGAGAATCTTATTAATAAGCTTTCATTGAATAATTGAGGACTACGGTGAATAAGCCTAAAAAATGCGTATGACTTACGTCGAAAGCGTGAGACTTTGCATCTCTGAGATCCGTTCTCATGCTTACTCCTCCACTTGCTCAGCTGCTACTGTTATGGCCCCAATTTGTTATGGCAAATCGGACAGCAGGGGATGACAAACAAGATTTTAAAACTTGAATAGATTGAATAAAATAAAGCACTGACCAAGATTGATAATATGAAAAAAATGAGATAGTTACAGAGATGGGGTTGCTCTGGGTGATATTTTTGGACAGGAAAATGCTGAAACACAGGCAAAAATCCACAAAATAGGCGTGCAATGCACGGAATACCCCTCAGCCCGATGTCGAAGTTTTTGGAGACGCCCAACCGCACGAAGGATAGCAATACCCCGTCAGCCTTGAGTGGTAAAAAAGCTTCACAGGTCTTGAAAAGAGTGACAAGTCTCGTCAAATGTATCCTTCTCCTTGAAATTTCTCTTACTACTTTACTCTTAATTTTTCTCCTTATATACTCTTTTCCAGCCCCCTCACACCTTTTAGACTTTTTTTCAATTCTCTGGGACTTTCCTCTCTCAGACATGCCCAGAACTTGCCCAAAACCTAGCCACAGACTGGGCTTAACAAAAAAAGTCAATACTGCCATCTAGTGCCTTTTTTCCCCACATTACACCTCCATATATAATACAAGATGCTAATAAATGTGATATATACACATACTAAGACACGGGATAAGCAATTAGCAATTGCATTGTCAGTACCCTTTACATGCTTAATTTCCAAGTCAAACTCCTGTAAAATCAAACTCCAATTCAACAATCTCAGATTCTTGTTTTTCATCTTACTCAAAAACATTAACGGATTGTGGTCAGTATATACAATCATTGGCTCGACCACGATGGGGAACGGTTTGTTGAAGTTAGGAGATTTGAGCACTGGGAAGTGACACAGCAGAGACTTCAGGCGATCAAAGGCACTTTGGCATGCTTCATCCCAAGTGGACTTTATGCCTTTCTTCAACTGGTTAGTGAGACTGCACTTCCGACAGGAGATGAGACTGAAGCACTGGACCCTGGATTGTTGCTAGAGGGCCTCTCTGCCCCCTGCTGCTCCTCCTCCTCATCCTCACTGCTGCAGCTTAGATTGTCCAGGTTAAGACTGCTGACCATTGGCGGATCTGGCTCAGACTTTCTCAGGTCCCTAAGGGCAAACAACGTTGCCCGTTACTTGGCTGCCTCAGCTATGCCCTTGTGATTCTCCCCTTCTGATTTCCTCATGCACATTCTCCAAGTGTTTGTCAAGGTGAACTCAGCCACGACACTTGCAGATTGGACAGTCAAGTGGGCCAGAGTGAATGCCAGATGCATAATTCATGACAAGCTGCAGCTCCTTCCTGTTATACATCTGGTGTAGTTTCAAGCAGTGCTGGCGCACTGATACATATGGCACTTGGCATAGAGGGCAGTTGCTTGTACTCCCTGGCATTGCTAGTTGAGGGGTTGGCACTTGGTACTTCGTCTTGAGCCTTTCGAACCTCTCACGAGAGGGAGTGGTTGTATCCAGAGTAGGTCTTGCAGGAGTTTGTATTGGCATCTGTGTCGTGATAGGAGAGTGAAGGAGTGATTCCAAGTGACGGACCTTTTGCTGGAGGTGACTGCACTTCTTTCTCTCTTTCTGCCCTCTCAAATTCTCTTTGTTTTTCTTTTTCCTCCCTTTCAATCTCTAGCATTTTTAATTTAAGTTCCATTTCTACCTTTGGATTTTCCACCTGAAACTGTTCCAGATCTCCTGGAGCAAACACATTTTCATCAGTGTAATATTCTACAATCTGTCTAGCTAGTCTTGCTTTTACCTCTGTCAGCTTTAACTGTCTGCATATTTCTAGCAGTTCTGTCTTTTCAAAAGACTTCAAAACCTCTACGGTTGGTGATGCCAAGAAATCATCCATTGCTGTTGATCTGTCAATATATATCTAGGAAAATAAAAAAAAATAAAAAAACAATCACACAATTTGAAATTTTAGATTTTCAATAAATGACTCACACAATGGTTCATCCCAGACACTAAGCATTAAGAGCGTGCGGAGCACTCTAAGTATGGATTATACGGGCCCAGTTGTTCCACTTTTGAGGGATTTATTTCCACGTTCTCTCTTGGTAATTGTTCTCAGTTCCTCAGGTGTCTAGCGACTATATTGTAGCATTTTGCACTTCTTAAAGCAGCAAATTTGGGGCTATTCAAGCAGCTGTGCTTGCCAATTCAGAAGCCACACTGCTTTAATACACAGAATGTGGCTGGCTGTTGTCTTGTTGACTTAAAGAGGGGTGTCTTTGAAGAGAACATGTGTTTGCATTTCATCAGATATATTGAAACTACCAGACACCACAAAGTTCAAATTTCGACTCAATTGTCCATAGAATACTATACCAAAGATGCGTTTTGGCTGATGTGAATTGAGTGTTGATGTTTTTATTAGTGAAATATCAGTAATTGAAGCTCTGATTACTAAAATCCCGCAAGTCAAGTCAAGTGTTACTTACGGGGTTTTAGTAATAGGTGCTTCAATTGTTGTTTTGTTAGTTTCACAACTTAGGCGCCAATTCTTTTTCACCAGCAATTCCCTTTCCCCCACCCCAGCCCCCCAAGTTTCTCTGCTCTTATCTTACATGTTATTTGCTCATTTCAAATTGTCTGGAGAGAGACAAATGCTATAAGAAGAAATTGGGAGGGGGAAAATATTTTCCCTTACCACTGTATATTAGGGGCTGGCTGCTTTCTTCGAGTGTTCAGCAGTCATCATGGTCAGAAGAAGTGTGAATTTCCAAAAAAAAAAAAAAAAGAACCTGATAAGCTACAACAAAAATATTTCATTCTTCTGCTTTACATTTGATACTGATGCAAAATCACTAAAATCACTTTTTCAACTTTTATTTTCCATTTGATCCCAACATTTTCAGAAATGAGGATGTAAATTTGTCTTTTCATTCCAAATGTTAATGCATAATCAAAATGAAAATTCTTTCCATTGAATCATTGAATTCACCAAGTCTGAAGGACTTCACTGCTGTGACTATTTTATTGATTATAGCGAGGTACCTTTGGGAAGACGGTGGTATTCTCAATGAACTCCGTCATGTCTTAAAAACTCTGCTAGCTGATCTAGTTTGGTGTCATATAGATTGAGGAGCTTTAACATAGTCGCAACATGTTTTTGGAGCTTGGTGGAGGACAGTGATGTGGGATTTTTTTTACTCTGCATTCTTTTGCAGACTCTTGGAGACGATCAGATCCTCTTAAGTGGGTCAAGGCAGCAGGCTGTGCAAACATGAATGCATTTGCAGTGGGAAATTCACATAATTCTCTCTTTTTTCTTTAAGCAGCACCATTCCCTTCTGCATTGTTGGAGTTAACAAGATTGAGACTTTCTTCCTCTTATTTACTCTTATTTCAATTCCAGAAAAGTGGGGACACAGCTTCTTTTCAAGGTCTGAAAGTGCCAGAGCAATGTCTTCATGTAAATTCTTTGTATTGTTTTCGATACATGATGACAGCATCATCTTTGAAACTTCGCCTTCTCTTCTTCGATTGAAGAGAACAATCTGAGTAAGGAGAACCTTTGCAAAGTATGTCCAGTTTTTGTTCATCCCGCATGAGTGGGGCAGTGGTACAATGAAATTTAAGTCGGGTAGTTGTTGACTGAAGAAGATATCGATATTGAAGGTATTATTTTTCTGTCGGTGGGCTTTTAAAAACTAAATAAAAATATAAACTAGCCATAGGCTAGCATCTTGTCAACCTTTGTCTTTATTTTAGAAACACTGGGTGTGAGATGCAATAGCGCATAGCGCATATCAGTGTTTCCCACACGTTCATTTATTCATGGCGGCCCGCCATAAATAAATTTTGGCTGCCACGAATACATTTTTCGGCTTTTGACTCGATTTCGCCTCCGGACTGTTTGCTTTGTGAATGTCGCGTGTCGTTACAATTCTGGCGCATTGGGTGGCGGTATGCATTGTAACGCCTCCTATAAATTAATAAGACGCAGAAGAAGAAGTCGTGGTGGGCCTATAAATAGAGAAGACTCAGAAGAAGCGGTCGTGGTGGAAGAGGCGGTGCTTGAACGACGAAGGTAAGACGTGCCGGTAGAAAGTGGTCAAATAAGCCCAAAAGTGGTCTGAACAAAAAAAGTGGTCTTGGATATATCCATGCGTAATTTTGTGCACTTCGAACTTCAGAAACTCTTTCTGATTGTTTCACAGCGGGTGGTTCAGTGTAAAACATATCTGCATGACATTTGCGGTTCATTTATTGTAATGGTTTTTGCAGGTGTTCATGTAAAATAAAGTATTTACACATGAAGGAGGAGACATGTCTCCATATATTGTGCGCTCTCACGCGTTCACTTCTGGAACCAGGATATCTGTGTCGTCGCATTGAAAATCTTGTTTCCTCCTGTTAAATCTGCCATCATGCTGCCACTGCTTGCGCCTTTTTGTTAAAATGTATATCTATATATGAATGCAGGCTATTTTCATCAATACTTGTACATAATTAATCTATTGTTTTATTCTGTAAATATTTCTATTCAAGTACATTTGTATAGCATTTATATATGTATGTATATAGTAGGGGTGCAACGATTCATCGAAATTGTCGACAAAATTCGATAAAAAAGTTCGTTGTTGACTAATTTATTCATCTATGATTTGTCGTTACGCAATTGCAAACGTATTTCACGCATTGGAACTGGACTAAACGTCGTTTAACAGGACCTGGAGATAAAGGCAGCTGCAGAGTGAGCCATCTAACTTAATTCGCAACTCTCAGTCACGCCTGCGCAAATGTGACCGTTGGGAGGAGAGAGGAAAGCGAGGATAATGCGGACTTGGAGCTGCAAATTTATGCACGCAGTTACAATATTCTATTACTAGATGGCACTCCAGGATCATGTATTGAATTATTCACAAGCACGCCGAATACTGAATACCGTACTTTTCATTCACTTGAAAATTGATTAAAGTGCACAAGGAGAGAACAAAGAATGGTTGCTTTTCTTCATTCTATGCATACTATGAAAAAAACTTTGTACTTGTACTTGCACTTTTGATACTTAAGTATATTTTTCACAAAATTGTTTTGGCACTTAAGTAAATTTAATGTGAGCTACTTTTACTCAAGTAATTTTCTTTTACCTAAGTAACTTTCAGTCATGGTACTTCTACTTAGTTGTTTTTTTCCCCAGTGGTTTATACATCTCTGGATAAACCTGGTTTAATATTAGAGACTCTAGACCAAAGAATCTTGTTCACAAAATTCTGATTTTTTTAATGGAGGAAATTTATTTATTTTTTATTTTTTTGCTGCTGCTGCTTGTCCTTGGTGATCAGAGAAAGAATCTGTTTAATTATTTATATTTGCACTCTACCTGACAACAGTTCAAAAACTTGAATTCTCAATTGAATTTTTGTTTATCTTTTGTCCACAAGTAGCCTAATGAGCAGCAAAGTTTAATAAAACATTTTTGGAAGAAGTATTAATCTTTATTGTTTTTGTTAGTTAGCACGTGGCTAAATTGACCTCTAGCTAAATTGAAAAGTTAATTTATAAATAACTATTGCACTGTATGAGTCAATCTGACTAGTCGATTAATTGTTTCAATAATTTTCAACGAATCGACAATCAAAATAATCGTTAGTTGCAGCACTAGTATGTAGTGTTAACAATGGCAGCTTTGCATATTCGTGTATTTATATAGTGTTACATTACAGTTTTGCAGTTCCATTCAAAATGTGGGTTATGACATTGTCTCCCCCCCCCCCGGACCACACCACCACAAATAGATCCTTGATCTGTGGGAAACGCTGCATATGTAAGTCCCAAAGGATGTCTTATTTTGAGTTCTCCACAGATGTCTCCATTGAATAGCTGCGATGAAGCTAGGATAATTTTCCTACGAAGCATGGGTTCACCAAAGAGAATGTAATGTAAGCTTATCAAAGTAGCTTTATCACTGACACATGAGAAGTGAGGTGAGTTCATGAAGGAACTGCGGTCAAGCCAGCCATCTTCACTTTTTCCTTGGTCAAACCCGCCGCTCCTAAAATTTGCGAGCGCCCGTATTGCAAACTTGGTGGTAGATACATTAAAACACAGTTTTCTTTTTTCACCGTCATTAAACACACGTTCTGAAGACTGTTTGAGCATAAAAATCTGACCTGAATGGAAATTATGGAATGCTTTGGACTGATTTTACTGTACACTTTTCAAAAAATTAAAGGCACAGTCCGATCAAAGTAAATTATACCATTCATAAATTCCCCAATATTTTAACTGTCAAAAAATTAATTCCTCAAATACGTAGAAGTAAATTACAATGGATTATTATTCATGGAGACTCAGCCTATGTTGACATGAAATGTGGACTGATTTATTGTACACTTTATGAGAAAATTAATGGCAAAATCAGCTGAAAAAAAAAGTACACTATACACTTTATAATCTCCCCTATATTTTAATTGTCATGAAATTGATTCCTCAAATAAGCAGAAGACAATTGTCATGGATTATTATTCATGCAGGCTCAAATTATTTTCAAGTGAAATTTGGATTGAGTTTACTGTACAGTCTGTGAGAAAATGAAAGGCAATGTCCGCTCAAAATACAGTATACCATTCTTAATTTCCCCTGTTTTTTAACAGTCATAAAATTAATTCCTCAAAGAAGTAGAAGGAAATTACAATGGATTGTTATTCATGGAGACACATCCTACATTGACATGAAATGTGGACTGATTTTATTGCACAGTTTGTGAGAAAATTAATGGCAAAATCAGCTGAAAATAAATTACACTTCATAATTTCCCCTATATTTTAACTGTCATTAAATTGATTCCTCAAATAAGTTGAAGAAAATTGCAATTGATTATTGTTCATAGACCCTCATCCTATGTTCGTGTAAAATTTGGACTGATTTTACTGTACAGTTTGTGAGAAAATTATAGGCAAAGTCAGCTGAAAATACAATATACCATTCATAATTTCCCCTATATTTTAACTCTCATGAAAATGATTCCTCAAATAGGTGGAATAAAATTCCACTGGATTCTTGTTCATGGAGACTCAGCCTATATTCACATGAAATTAGGGCTGATTTTACTGCACAGTTTGTGAGAAAAATAAAGGCAAATTCAGCTCAAAATACAGTATACCATTCATAATTTCCCCCATATTTTACCGTAATAAAACATATTTGAGGTATCATCAGAAAAAATTTCGGTAACACTTTATTTTAAGGGGTCACTGTCCCTGTGTATCTACCTAATTATTTACAGTGTAATTACCTATGTAACTACATGTAATAACATGTACTTACATTGTAAACACATAGCGTATTTTGGTGCACTTAAAGGTCCTTGTTACACTTGTAATAAGAAATGCTTCTGACAATCCCTTGTCAAAGTGGGCTCTCTCTTTCGGGAAGGGGTACACCTGCAAGAAAAATGGCTGAAACCACAACCCATGTTGCCTGGGCAAACTTTTCCATCAATCTTCCTCCTGCCTCTTGAGTCTTGGAACATGTATGCTGTTACACAACTTAGTATATGCAACAGTTGTGTTAATACACCTTTGTTACTCCTTGATACAGTGGAATGAGCACATTAAAATAAAGTGTACCTGCTGGGATACCACAGTTCTTACACAGTAACTGCCATAACCAGTGTCTTCGATAGTGTACCACATGTGCTAAAGTGTACCTGCTGGCGGAAAATAGGACTATTTAGGACTTATATTAACAAAAACATTCCGCTGACTTATGCTTTAAAGCCATTAGCATTGTATATCACCATATAGCTAGCGTTAACTCAGTTAATGTTCGACCAAGAGAAACACTTCTGAGGGGGTGTTTAACCCGGGCTCATGGTGCAAAGGACCCAATGATGTAATTACTCCAAACCATCACTTTAACATTAAATACAAACTGTGAATTGTTTTCCAATTGTCCTATAAACAGTAGGCAATGTTTCTTGAGTGTTTGCTGGCTGCATTTCATTTAATTACAGTACATTTTGAGGTTCATTGTGTAACTTCTCCTGTTACCTATTCACGAAAATCGTTTATTTAATTCAAAAGTACGTTTTTCATTCATCAATAATTACCCCCATCAACAAACTGAAGTGTTCCTTTAAGCTCTGAGTTTTTCTGTTCAAATCATTCATATCTACATGGAGCGGGTAAGCTCGGTGCTGTCTGCCATGTTGTGTCGCCATGTTTTTACCTTCAGTGGCAACGTGACGGTAGGAAACCACAGAAACTGAGTGGAGACACCGGAGCTGTCGGCTCAGGTCGAGGCGGCGTCTGTGAAAAGTCACTGCGGTAACACAGTGAGGACTGTGCAGTCGGAAAAATGGCCGCTGGTAACAAACCAGATTTCATTTTAGTCACAGAAGTCCAGAGAAAGCCGGTAAAACGTAGTATCAGGTCAACAATACGACATCGCCATGACAACAGATTGTGACATGTATTGTTTTGCCTCGTGCTGATGGACCACTTGTTTACGTAAAGGCTTGTTTAAGCTGTTACCTGCAGCTGCTGTCATCTAACCGATTTCACGTGAATGCATCATGAAAAACACGACTGAGTTGCTTGCGATCTACAACTGCACCACTAGATGGGAGTAATACTTACACAATATACCTTTAAAGTGTTCACCTACAAAGCTGATTTTAAGGAATGTACACGTACAAAAGAGTAGTGTCCAAATGTTTGAGTCTAATTATGTGTGTATTTCAACGAAAAGGTGTGCACTGCATCTTTGAAAAGACTGAAGTCGAGGAATGCATTCAAGATTGGTGTTGGCGTTCTAACAATCGCTTTGTGGTCATTGACGAGTCAAAATTCATCCATAAGCGAAAGGTTCGTACCTAATCTGTGTCACTTTTAAAGTAAAGTTTTTCTTAAATGTCAAGACCACGTCCATGCACCATACGGTAATGTTCCTCTCTTTGTCTTGCTTCTTTTCAGTTTAAACGTGGAAGATTTGGTGGCTCATGGATGAGAAAGGGGTGGGTGTTTGGAATGCTCGAAGTGCACAAGCAGACTCGAAGACCAGTCCTGAAATTGGTGAAGACACGTTCACGAAGAACGCTAGTCCCTATCATAAAGAAGCATGTCAAAAAGGGCTCTTATATTTACAGTGACTCATGGAGAGCTTATGTCAATGCTCTTAATCCAAGTGGTTTTCGCCATTTTGTTGATCTGGTAACAGGGAGCCACACACAACACATTGAGCGTTTCTGGAAGACAGCAAAATGTGAGATTTGGCGAGCTAGGGGAAATCGAAGTAAAAAATGTTAAAGACCCATTTAAAGTTCATTGAATGGACTTACTGGCTTGGTAAGAGGCACAGAAATGGTGTCTTTGGGCAGATTGTCCATGACATCAAAAGATATTACAAGGTGTGATTGGTTATAGGCTACAGGTTATAGACTACAGTATGAGGGATATGGCATTTTAGGTTCATTATAGTTTTTATTTCTCTGCTGTAAACATTTAGGAGGCGGCCGACACCATAGCAAGCATGATAAAGGGGAACACGTTGGGTCAGTTCACAGAGAAAAAGTCCTAAATAAGAAAAGGCAATACCACAGTTACATCAATTAAAATTTTACTCAGTTCTATGTAATGTTTAAATGCACTCAAATAGGTTACAGGTACAAAGTAATCTTACACACCTACACTGAGATCACTTATAACAAAGCTTATAGTCACATATCACTGGAGTTACGATTTCACCATTTGTAATGAAATACACTATTTTTAATAAAAATGTAAATCATTATGTTGTCAACTTGTGATTGTAACTCTGTTTAGCTTGATCACACTCAAAAGGGTGGAATCAAATAAGATTAACACAATGAAATTACTTTTTGATGCAAAAATACTTGAGTACTAAGGTCAATACCAGTTTAAAGTTTCTATCCCAGCAGGTACACTTTAATGTGCTCATTCCACTGTATCAAGGAGTAACAAAGGTGTATTTACACAACTGTTACATATACTAAGATGTGTAACAGCACAAGTGGTACAAGACTGAAGACACTGGTTATCACAGTTAATTTATAAGAGTTGAGGTATTTCAGGTACTCTTTATTTTAATGTGCTTATTCCACTGTATCAAAGAGTAACAAGTGTGTACTAACACGACTGTTACATAGACTATGTTGTGTAACAGCACACGTGGTACACTATCGAATACACTGGTTATGGCACTTAATGTGTAAGAGCCGTGGTATCCCAGCAGGTACACTTTAGCACACGTGGTACACTATCGAAGACACTGGTTTTGGCAGTTAATGTGTAAGAGCTGTGGTATCCCAGCAGGTACACTTCAATGTGCTCATTCCACTGTATCAAGGAGAAACAAAGTATATGTAACAGTTGTGTAACAGCACAAGTGGTACAAGACTGAAGACACTGGTTATCACAGTTAATTTATAAGAGTTGAGGTATCTCATGTACACATTATTTTAATGTGCTTATTCCACTGTATCAAAGAGTAACAAGTGTGTACTAACACGACTGTTACATAGACTATGTTGTGTGACAGCACACGTGGTACACTATCGAAGACACTGGTTTTGGCAGTTAATGTGTAAGAGCTGTGGTATCCCAGCAGGTACACTTTATTTTAATGTGCTCATTCCACTGTATCAAGGAGTAACAAAGGTGTATTATCACAACTGTTACATATACTAAGTTGTGTAACAGCATACATGTTCCAAGACTCAAGAGGCCGGAGGAAGATTAATGGAAAAGTTTGCCCAGGCAACATGGGTTGTGGTTTCACCCATTTTTCTTGCAGGTGTACCCCTTCCCCAAAGAGAGAGGCCACTTTGACAAAGTATTGAAACAAGCATTTCTTATTACAAGTGTAACGAGGACCTTTAAGTACACCAAAATACACTATGTATTTACAATGTAAGTACATGTTATTACATATGGTTACATAGGTAATTACACTGTAATTAATTAGGTAGATACACAGGAACAGTGACCCCTTAAAATAAAGTGTTACCCAGGTGGGTGATACCAACTGCATGGGTTCTGTCTCAGAGGGAAGCTTGCCAGGGTTAAACTGCGGCAGCGAAGGAGTCACGGGTGGTTCGGAAGAGTAAGACCGGAACATAGATCGTCTTCGTTCCTCCAATCAGGAGTCGACGCGAATGGCCATGCTTATGACGCGTTCCAGGCTTTCAGGCAGGTCACAAGGGAGAAGCTTGTCCTTTATACGTTCGGACAGACCAGCAACAAACGCGTCGTAGAGGGCCCTCTCATGCCATCTGCTGTTGGTCGCCAGAGTTTGGAATTCGATGGCATAGTCAGACACAGAGCGGCCCCCTTGGTGGGTGCGGAGAATCTCCCTCCCGGCCTCATGTCCGTGTCTGGAACGGTCGATTACTCTTTTCATCTCTTCCCCAAAACTGTCGAAGGACCGCACACAGGGTAATCCTGCCTCCCAGGTAGCTGTAGCCCACTGCTTCGCTTTGCCAGTCAGCTGCATGATGACATACGCCACTCGTGCAGGTTCAGAGGGAAAGGTGGAAGGTTGAAGGCTGAATATCAGTTTACACTGAGTGAGGAAGGCACGGCAAGACCCCGGATCACCATCATACTTCTCCGGGGGAGGTAGACATGGTTCCTGGAGTGGGGCAGGTGGTGCAGGGGCTGGACTGGACGCAGGCATGGTGATGACCGGAGGCTGGGGTGCTTGGATGTTCGGTGCACTCCTCAGTGAGTGAGCGATATCCGCCATCTGATTACTCATGACCTGCATATGTTGCATCAAAGCCCGTAGCTGCCGTTGCTGCATGTCCAACTGGGCGCCCTGCTCTTCTACTGCAGCCTGCAGAGGCTTGGAGCTCGCTGGTTCCATGCTGTTCAGATCGTAATGTTGTGTTGCGATCAGGAACCAGATGCGAGAACCAGGAACTTTATTGGTAAAGGGGGGTGACCCCCGCAGGGCGAAAAACAGTACAAAGTCCACAATCCAAAAGTCGAAATCCAGTTGGGCAAAAATAGTATCAAAAACCAGGGCAGCAATCACAGTAGTCGTAGTCGGACAGAAATGGGTCTGGTACACATGAACAGTATTATCAGAGAGACAAGCCAGAATCCACAGGACGTAATCCGAATCGTTACCAGGGCAGCAAACAGAGATCTCGTAGTCGGGCAGTAAAATGGTCAAAACACACACATGCAACAGTATTCCAAAATCACAAAGGCAAAAATCAAAAGTCGGGCAATCCAGTCAGATAGATAAACACTGAGAAATCGAGGTGAGAAACGTGGCACAAGAAAACTAGGGAGAACGATCTGACAAGAAAGTGAACCAAACAGACATCTTATATACACATCCGAGGTAAACACATGATCAGAGAGAACAGGTGCAATCAATGGTAACAATGATCAGGGAGAGACACATGAGGAATAAACTAATTACATGAATTTGGCTGTAGCAAGGACTGTATAAAAGATGGACGACGCGTCTCCATTCACTCCCATTCAACAAAAATGGAGCCAAAATATCCTCGATATGGCCGCTGCCATGTTGCACATCTGGAGCCTGAGTCGGCGCAGTAGTGATCGGGGGGTAGAGCCGCGCTATCGAATCCAACCCACACACCATCCGACCAGCCCCCCTGAACTTTTCACCTGGTCTGGCAGCTGCGCTATTAACGTAAGTGCCCGTAATGGCCAGCCCAGCTCTCACACGGAGACGGTGCAGGAAAGTGAAAGGACCTAACGACTGCCGGCAGCATAAATATTCGCGGGCTTGTTCAAAAAGTTAATGGCCTCATTGGTAAAACATTCCCCACCTCACAGTCATCTGTTATGAAATTAGTTGAAGTACCTAACTGGCTATCTATGATATCTTAGAACTGAATCTTGTTTAACTAGCTAGGTATGCAGCTAATTACATTAAGTAAGGCTTCTGATTTTTGCCACATAGCCAGCTCCAGCCAATGTTCTCCATCGTCACTTACCCAATGTTGCGAGTGGCGAGCATATTAACGCCGACTTTCGTTGTATTTTCTAATTAACGTTCCACCGGGAAAGTGCCATTTCATATGCGCATGTTCTAGCTGAGTAATGGGTCGAACTTTTAATTAACACGTTAGAACGCTAAATCGAGTTTTGAATTAAAATACACTGTCCTTCTAACCAAAGTTAGCCTGCTGTGTTTAAGTAGTCGCATATCTTACCGCTAGCTAATGTTGTATTTCTTAAAAATGTTTGCAGTTGAAGATAACCATCCTGACCAGGCTTGGGGGACCGGGAATTCATTCTCTGTGATAGTTAACTTAGCAATGCAACCCCCCTCCACGTTCTTTTTTGTGGACTCGATGTATTTGAATGCATAGTAATTGTTCAATTTTTGTTATCCTAATTTTTAGACGACGAAATGGAGTCGGCATCCTCCACAGTGGCCAAGAGTATGTATAAATCTCATGGGAATATCTAAAAAAAACGACGCTTGTGGTTATTAAAGCAAAAGACTTTTCACGGGAGAATGCCATAAAAACTGATTTATAACATTAAATCACATCCATTTCATGCATAAAAAGCACAATACCACCAGATAAAATATGGAGAAATAGAATAGAAATATTAAATGTGCTAAATTCCATAAAAAGCCAGCAGAAGTGTATCATTTAAAGGTGACATTTGCACTTAACAACCAACAGGGCCAAAAGTTTGTATCATAGGGGACAACTACATCTGCCGTGGGGAAAATCGCGCAAGGGAGACCATTGAGACCAACCTTGGTTTGGATGCCCAAGTGCAGTGGTTTGGCTAGGGTGGCGTGGTTTGAGGATACCTCCTCCCCTTTATCCACCAGTACCTGAGAGGAAGAGCTGTGCAGGAGGTCCTGCTGGTCCACTGTGGCGGGAATGACCTCGGAAAAATCAAGAGTGTGAAGCTTGTCGCAGGGATCAAGCAGGACTTGGAAGATGTTCATAGGCAGTTCCCTTGGATGAAGATTATCTTCTTTGCCATCACCCAGCGATGCCGGTGGAGGTCTTCCCATCCAAAGAGGATTGAAAAAGCCCGGCGATATATCAACTGTGTGATGGCTACCTTTGTTTTGCATATTGGTGGAGAGATTTTGTATCATCATCAGATAAAGCAGAGATCCTGGCCAATTTTTGCATGACAGAGTTCATTTCACCCCTATGGGAAATGATATTTTTAAATAACATTGCCCTGCATCTGAAAGACCAAATCCAGAAGGGTGATGCTGGATTTGGATTTTCAACATCAGTTATGGGCGCAAAAAAAGGTCATAGTTCGTTTGCTATATGTGATATTTGATGTATTTTTTATTCATTTATTTTTTACTAGCCATCATACCTATTGTTTTCCCAGGTCTTCCTCTCCATCCACCTTCCTTTCTCCAAACCATTTGCTTTCCCCCAGCCTTTCCACCTGATGGGGCCTCCTTCATGTTTCCCCACGGCGAAAGTAGCCAGTAGGTTGTTGATGGACCACAACTACATGCAGTGTGATTTTTGTTTAAATACATTTTTTTATTTAACACCCATTTGCATGCCTGATTTACTGCAGCAGAGGACATGTATGTGAAAGAATTCCAGAGTGAAGTCTTTGCTCAATGTAAATGTAAAGACCTTTATTGTACAAAACAGGTTTAATTTACCACCATAACAGGAAATGTGCAGTCAATTACATAACATTTCCCATGTGCTCCCAGTCCAAGGACAGATGACTCGAGTCTTTGTTGGAATACTGAAGGCTCAGTAGTGAAGATGAACAGCTTCTGAATGCATTATTAAAAAAAAAAAAAAAAGACAGTTTATGCCAATTTTTGAAGACAATGGCATATAAGGAAGGTGACACAGACGGAACAAGCATACATAAGAGAAGCCAGTTAGAAGTCCATTATTACTCAGTCAACATGGACTAACCTGCTTCCTTGTAAATTATGGTCAAACAGAACCATTGCAGGTTTCTGTGACAATGCATAGTTGAGCAGTTTTGACAAGCATTTTATCAGGTTCATTTACAGATTACTTCAGAAGTATCTTCCAGCAATACAACAAAATAATTGCTTGTGGCATGCTCCAAGTCTTCACTGTGTAACGCTGAGGTCTGAATTTGAGGGCGGCTTCTGTAATCACCTGATTAAAAAAAAAAAACAAAAAAACATTGAATTATTTGTGAAGCTTTTGTCTGAAACCTAAAGTGCAGTCTGCCCTACCATGACAGCAGTAAAGTAGAATTCCAACCCATACATCTGGCAATTTTTCATATGGCAGGTTTTACATACATAAAAAAAATAGAATGGAGTGATATGCAGCTTTAAATACTTAGAAACGAAATTCTTCCTGCTACCAATTTACTTTCCTTTTTATGTGGGGTAACATGGTACAGCAAGTCTGATACAGAAATACTCCACCAGTCAAAAAACAGCTGCACACTCAAATATTTAAATGAAACCACAGTAGCTTGAATTACAGCACAAATTCTTTGTGTTATTCTCTTGACAACTGTATGCAAGGTCAGAACATTTACTTTCAATCGGAATTGCATTAACTATGGCTGAGATCTCGTATTGACAAGCAGATAGTTGAATGAATTTGAATGAATACATGCACCTATTCGGACTTGAAACGTGTCTCAAACATAGTTTGTTTATGAAGAGACATCACATTTCAAAATAACTCACTCTGTTTTTCGAGAAATTATAAAGCTGATCAAGGAAAATATTATCTTGTCATTGTGGAACGCCCAAACTCAGCTCTGACTGTCGAAATTAAGATACTGAAAGCACTACTTTAACTACTTTAATGTGTTTCATTGGCTGAATTAATTGATCATAAATTGCCGTGTGCAAGGTCAGTTAACGTTAACTGAAGTCAGCTAGCTCGCTAGTTAACGTGACTCCATAGCAAACGCAGCAATAAGTAATGTATAATTTAATAGCGCAACATCCATTACGCTACAAACAATTTTTAAATGTTATTATTCCCAGTTTACACCACTCCCTCATTTACAGTTTGTGCCCCTTCTCTTTCCAGGCCAAACTCGAAATGTCAGCTTTTCCGCGATGCTTCGTCCGATCAATCTTTTAAGAGTTATCCCGTTAACTAGCCAATTCCACTGAAGTAGATGCATTGATTCCATCCGTAATTTCATCCGAAACCTGCCGAATTCACATTGAAAGTATGAATGAATTGAATCCGCTTTCGGCATGTCTCATTTTTGTAATACTGTCGTTGGTAAAATAATCTGTACCATTGATCCAATCAGTTTTCCTTGCAGTTTTAGCCGCTGTCCGTAGGATTACAACATAAGGTTGGACTTAAGTTGGATTGACGTTACCCACTGAAAAACGAGAAGTTGGCTTGCTGATGCTTAAGAAAACATTCGAACCTAGGGCTCGTCTGTTGAAAGGTAGATTAGCTCGCTACAGCCTTTACGCTTTATTAGCCTAAGCGACATCAAGCAGAATTCCTACCGAGCCGAGACACTCGCAGTCTCTGTTCGTTCTAAAATTCCGAGATACCGACGGCAGAACTGGAAGCTAAAGGCTGAACCTACTGCGGCACTGGCTCAAAATTTCAAGTTCAAGTGCACAAGAACGACATTATATGACACAGAGCCGTTGACTTCATTCAAAAGCTTACCTTAATAGGTATTCTCTAAAATTAAAATGTATATTTTTTCCAGTTACGAATGGCTACCGATAACCATTTTCTCCATATTCATCGTAAACGTCTGTTACTCTGCTTGCTGTCTTAACGTAGCCAAGGTAGCTAGCTTACTTGGTAATAACTTCACTGACCGTACAACTTCAACAAACAAAAAATAAAATTAACTTACCAAAAAAACTGCAAAGATCCTTTCCATCGGTCCGGACGGTTAACTTGTTAGTGAAATTCATAGAGGAACTCATTTCGTCGTTTTTTGTTGCAGTCTGCCCTGCTTGAAGCACAATCGCTGTTAGCTGTGAAGAATTTCAGATAGCGCTAGACGTTCCCACTCCAGCTCTGCGCGAAATTACTATTCACAAAACGAAGTACGCAGGGGGCAGGCGCTATCGGGACTTAGTCCACGCGCACTGCGGTTGTCAATCACTGTGTTTATTATGACTACACGCCCCTTTTGCATAATATCAAATACAAGGTTGACAGAAAACTGATCAGAAAAATTGACGCTAGAATATATATCAGTATGGTAAGAACTTCCTAAAAATGAAGAAACCATCTTCAGAAATAAATTATTTTTCATGTACACAATTTTTCCTGTCTCGAATTTCTCCCCTTCACTAACATGGAGGGGGCGGGCCTATAATTTCTACTGCAGCCTGCCAGTAGTTGGCGATCGAGACGCTTTTGCTTCACTTTTCAGGAGACGTTAGGCCGTCCATCTTTTATACAGTCCTTGGGCTGTAGCCAAAACGCAGACAGGGATCACAAGACAAACCTAAGTACAAAACAACAGCTCTGGTTAAGGAGTACTAAAATGCCTAATAATTAATTAGGGATAGGCAAGGAGGCTGAGATTAGAATTGAGTGACTGCTGAGAGATAGTTAGTCAATTAGTATATGCAGCTATACAATCCCGAGTGCACGTTAGTAAGTTAGTAAAAATATACAATGTTAATACTGGTTAGTAATCTAGCGAAAACAACAAACTGTTAGTATTGGGTAGTAGATAGTAAAAGAGAGGGGAAGGAAGCACACAAGATAATGAAGGAAGATTGAAAACCCAGAAACTAATAAATCACCCGAATTAGTGGCACGCAAGACTAGGGACCGTGAGTAAAGATACACACATGACAAGACAGGGGAGACAAAGTGCAAAGCATGGAAATAAAAACATGGCATGGAAAACTAAATGATCGAAACATGAAGAATAATAAACAAGTAATCTAAACTACCAAAAACACAAATCACAATCCTAAGAATGGTCAGACAGGCAGTGGTCTCTAAACACAAGAATCCTAAACATGGCAGAGCCAGGCACAGAACTTAAAAATGACAAGCAGAAAGCAGAATCACAACACTCTGATATCCCTGTATCTCACAGAAGATGTTTATGTACTGCCACTTTTAATATATGTTTTATTGTTGTCTTTATAAAACTGGGGAATTCTCTCCCCTATGGCGAGACACTACAGGTGAACAGGGCAATATTTTTAAATAATAGATATCATCATGAAACTTCCTCAGTTGAATACTTGCAATAGTATGAAAAAAAAGTATTACAAGGTTTTGACATTATGTTTAAATATGCAAATCAGGCATTATCTCATTAAATCTGCGCTCATTTGCATATATTTTAAAAAGATAAATCTAAACATCTGAAAAAGCCAGGTGAAAAATTCTTTTTAAATTTTGTTTAGAGGTAAGATCAAAAAAACAATTACAGAGGTATTTAAGGATATCTTTTTTTATTACTGTGGAAATCAAAATATGCTCTCCATAGCCTTAAAAATATCGATTTTCGCCATATTTTTGGGAATAAAATGTCTCATAAATCAGGCTAGGGATGATATATTAGCAAATCCCTCGGTAAATATCTTGAGAATATACTGAGGTGTATAAGTGGAAAGTGGGGTATAGAGGTCCTACAGAGGTGGAGAAGTTCGACTTGGAGTATGACAAAAACATTTTGAGAAAACGGCATTCAAAGATTTACATAGGGCAATTTAATGCATTTCTATTGGAAACAATTGCTCACAATCAGAATAAATGTTCAGGCCCTTATTTATAGTAATTAGGTATATTTTAAGAAAATGAAAATTGATCATTTAATAACAGGACAGGCATCTAAGGCCTACAACTGTAGTTATCTGACTAATAAACCTACTGGCCAACTCTGCACAAACTTGCAGACAAAACGCCCGATAGACATAGGCATGTCTATAGAACACAGAACCAGATCTAGATTTGTCATAGCAGTTTAAAAGTCTAATTGTCCATTCCAACAACATATGTTGGTCCCTCAGACGTCTCTTGCTGGTGCCTTTTCAGTTTCTTGTTTGTGCTCACAATTTTCCGTTTACGTTTTGCACTCTGGGACTGAATGGTGTTTGCTTCGGACACCCTGAGCAGGTCTGCCTGCTTGATGGTGTTCACGGTGATGAGAGTGCTCTCTAGCCATAGGTATGCTATCACAGTACGCAAAGCAGACGCACCCTCATTAAAAGAGGAGATGGCCATGTTTACCACTGCCGCGACCCTGCGCTTACCTACAAAAACAGTCTTTGGGCAGCAGGCCCATATGACAGAATTGAGACACTCATTTGCATTTAGTGCGCCGCCATGCTGCATTCTCTGCAGCAGGCTGACGCTCAACATGCGGTGGTAGATGGGGATCAGCTTCTGGCCCACCTTGTTGGATAAATAATTTGTACCTTGACTAGTGTGGCTTTCAGGAATCTCACCTTTTTCTTCTGCCCCCCTATACAAACACTAAGATGCATTGCACCTGGTATGCAGTGGTGTTTCATCAGTGGACATGCAGTGAAGACCTGCCCATATCTCTGCTTTCATTTTATCCAGTGACCCCTGATTATATAAAATTGCCCCCCTGTGATAATTTTTTACATTTTTTGCTTTTATTCGCTGTCAGTTTCCTCAAACCCTTGCCTCCTAATTTCCGCTTAGCACTCAATTTTCTGAGCGCTGTGCCCATGCACTTGTGAGCATGATTATTACAATCTAGCTTCACTATTTCATGCCCAGGATTGAGTGAAACAACTTCCTGAAAAAAGCAGCACTGTTCCCATCTGAGAGCAGCTCAGTGTACCGCAGCTGGTGACCACTGACCGACCTCGCCCACATCCTCTTTGCTGCCTCCTGCTCCATTGCTTCACTCGACCCCATGACATTTTTGGCACAGTCAATGTGTCTGACTCTCCAGCAGTCAAATTCCTGCACAGTGATCTTCCCCTCATGCTTGGCTCTTTCCTTTAAAGCACAAGCATGGCAGTAGGAAGATAAGAGTCAATCACCAGTCCTGTAAGAATGTCTATGCACACACCAATGCCGTAATGGGAAGTGAGCCCCCTTTTCTGCCGGGTGCCATCAAAAGAGACTCTGATGTTAATGACAGCACCTGTATCCTCCTGTTATGCTTCTGCCATGCCTGCCATGTTCATGCCTTGTTTTGATATTTGTTTTATTGCTTATTTGATTCTCTGTCATACCTGACTATTCTTTGGATTATGTATTGTTAGTTGGCTGCCTTGATTTGTTCATGTATTGTCAAGCAGCAGTGACCACCTCTGTGTGGGTTTTTTGTAATCAACTGAAGTGTTGTGTTCCGGGTTGAACAGTATTGCTTATGGTTTTAACAGTTTCATGTTTCAAGATTTCATAGTTCATAGTTTCATGTTCCATAGTCATGTTCATAGTCACAGTTTTACCAGTTTCTTGTATCAGGGTTTTGCATTTCATGTTTTACATTCCATGTCCAAGTTTTTCCTTTTCCATGTTTTTGTTTTCGCCAGGTCTGCCACGCCACTCCACCGCTTGTCTGCGTTCCGCCCCGTGCCTTCGTTGTTGCACATTTCTGAGCTCTGGTTGGCTTTGGTATTTCCCCTTCCTTCCATGCTGTGCTGGATTCGGGCCTCTCTAAGCTTAATTGGCAATTTACTGTTTTTAAGTTACTAACATTTACCAACACTCACTGGGTTGGTGTAATTCTTAGATAGGCACATTACTAATATTACTAATTTAGACAGGGAGTTTATTGTCATGATTCCTGCTTTGCTATTTCAAGATCTTGCTGTGCTTTTCTGTTCTTAACATTCATGCTTGCTTCCAAACTGCATACTTAATTGGTACTTAAGCTGAGCACGCTCATTCTCTTAATGAGCAGGTCATGTCATCCAATCTCTGTCCATGTCTTGATCTTGCCATGCCTCTTGTTTCTGCTTCTCCAGGTGTTGCCCCTCATGTGTCCTTGATTACCAAGCCTTTATCTGGATGCGGTGGAAGTTGGCTGGCAGACAGTGTCTCGCGTCTCGTTGCATGTTCAAGTTTTGCCAAGTTCTTGTTGTCAAGTTCCCTTGCATTTCTAGTTTCTAGTCTTGTCCTAGCCTCTTGTCTTGTGAATATATATATAGTCTGGTTATTTATTTTTCTTGAGCATCTTGCCTGGAGTTTCCAGTGCCTTTTTGTTTTTTGCCTTTTTGCATTCATTGTTTATAGCTCTGTGTAGCTTACCTTAGTTTGTTTTTTGCAACCCTTTGGGCCAAGTTTTTTGTTGGCCCTCGTGCCTGTTTTGTTTTGTTTGGAAATAAATCCTCATTCCCTTCTCCCCGCATCTGGTGTCTTACTGATCCCATATCATGAAGGACATCTGGCTATCTGTGGTGCTGCTTCTGGAGCTATTTGAGTGCAGTGCTGTTTTTTTTTTTTCCATGGTTTTCCCTCGCCTTTCAATACTTGAAGATTTTACAGCAACCTTGCATGCAGCAAGGGAGGTACTTTCCCTGAAGAGGCTTCTCTTTGGCGGTCCCCCCAACAGCAGCCACAATGTCTGAGATATCATCAAACATGACAAATCTGTCCGCAACTTGAGACACAGCATCAAGTAGCCAGGTTCTTCATATGTCTGGGGAACCAGTCCCTTTTGTTGTCGGGGATGAAACGAACGGGGACATCTGATAGCACAGAAAGAACAGTGATAATGATTAAGACATAGGTATAGTTGTTTGCAAAAGATAATTGAAGTGAAGCTTTTTTCACCTTAACATTTCCAAAAATAAAAATTGGGAAGCAGAGTAACCATGTGATAATGTAGTTATACATTACATTTTGGTAAAATAATCACACATAGCTTACAGAAGTTTTGATATTGCATTTCAAAAGTAATTTCACTGACCAGCCAACATAGGACTATAATTATCGTCACAAAAAGAAATATCATACCTTTCACATCTTGTAGTCCAAAGTGTTCCATTGCTGCAGCTAAAAAGAGAGCTGTAGTGTCTTTCCGGACAAACTCTGTATGCATTGAAAGCACCATGTGGACATTGTTTTGCATTGCTGCACCGGGAAGAATATCAGAAATGAGGAAATTACTTTTTTATCAGTGTGATAATAGTATACTATTAACAAAGTAGGCTTCATACTACAAAACCCAAAAGCAGTGAAGTTGGCACGTTATGTAAATCATAGATAAAAAGAGAATACAATGATTTGCAAATCCTCTTCAACTTATATTCGATTGAATACACTGCAAAGACAAGATGTTTAATGTTCAAACTGAGAAACTTTGTTTTTTTTTTTTTGCAAATAATCATTAACTTAGAATTTAAAGGCAGCAACACATTGCAAAAAAGTTGGCACAGGGGCCTTTTTACCACTGTGTTACATCGCCTTTCTTTTTAATAACACTCAGTAAACGTTTGGGAACTGAGGAGACCAATTTTTGAAGCTTTTCAGGTGGAACTCTTTCCCATTCTTGCTTGATGTACAGCTTAAGTTGTTCAACAGTCCGGGGTCTCCGTTGTCGTATTTTACGCTTCATAATGCACCACACATTTTCAATGGGAGACAGGTCTGGACTACAGGCAGGCCAGTCTAGTACCCGCACTCTTTTACTACGGAGCCATGCTGTAACACAGGCAGAATGTGGCTTGGCATTGTCTTGCTGAAATAAGCAGGGGCGCCCATGAAAAAGACGTTGCTTGGATGGCAACATATGTTGCTCCAAAACCAGCATGTACCTTTCAGCATTAATGGTGCCTTCACATATGTGTAAGTTGCCCATGCCTTGGGCACTAATACACCCCCATACCATCACAGATGCTGGATTTTGAACTTTGCGCCTATAACAGTCCGGATGGTTCTTCTCCTCTTTGGTCCAGAGGACACAACGTCCACAGTTTCCAAAAACAATTTGAAATGTGGACTCGTCAGACCACAGAACACTTTTCCACTTTGCATCAGTCCATCTTAGATGAGCTTGGGCCCAGCGAAGCCAGCGGTGTTTCTGGGTGCTGTTGATAAATGGCTTTCACTTTGCATTGTAGAGTTTTAACTTGCACTTGCAGATGTAGCGATGAACTGTAGTTACTGACAGTGGTTTTCTAAAGTGTTCCTGAGCCCATGTGGTGATGTCTTTTACACACTGATGTCAGTTTTTGATGCAGTACCGCCTCAGGGATCGAAGGTCAAGGGCATTCAATGTTGGTTTTTGGCCTTGTCGCTTACGTGCAGTGATTTCTTCAGATTCTCTGAACCTTTTGACGATATTACGGACCGTAGATGATGAAATCCCTAAATTTCTTGCAATAGCTTGTTGAGGAATGTTGTTTTTGAACTGTTCGACAATCAGCGCACACATTTGTTCACTAAGTGGTGACACTCGCCCCATCCTTGTTTGTGAATGACTGAGCATTTCAGGGAAGCTGCTTTAATACCCAATCATGGCACCCACCTGTTCCCAATTAGCCCGTTCAGCTGTGGGATGTTCCAAAAAAATGTTTGATGAGCATTCGTCAACTCTCTTAGTCTTTTTTGCCACTTGTGCCAGCTTTTTTGAAACATGTTGCAGGCATCAAATTCCAAATGAGCTAATATTTGCAAAAAATTACAAAGTTTACCTGTTCGAACATTAAGTAACTTGTCTTTGCAGCGTATTCAATTGAATATAGGTTGAAAAGGATTTGCAAATCATTGTATTCTGTTTTTATTCACGATTTACACAACGTGCCAACTTCAGTGGGTTTGGGTTTTGTATGTTAGATACCAAAGTGACACAAAACTCATTACGAGACGAGTTTGTAATTGCACTGAATGATCCCCTGTAGTACCAAACCGAATTCATGGTGGCTGGACTACATCTCCCCTCATTGTACACAGCATAAGAATGTTGTCATGATGAAGTTCCAGGGGGGAATTTATGGAGCCTGATGTTCATCAGTGATAGGGCTGAAAAATAGTAGAAAATGAATTAACAAAGCTGCTCTAATAGAGAAAATGAAGCAAAAAAATAAAAAAAATGATAACAGTAGTTCTGGCATACAAAAAAAGACACCGAGGAGAATACAGAGAAAAAAAACATGTTATATACTTTAAACAAAACAACTAAAATAAAGGCCCAAACTTTTAAATGGATTTTTACAAACCTCAGTATGTTCATGTTAGACAGCTGTTGTGTTCCGTGGTCTGTGTGCCTGGTTAGTTAATTTTAGGTTATTATTTTGGTACGTCAGTTTTTAGTCCATGTCTTAGTGTTCACATTTCATTCCTCTCCTGTGTAGTCCAGTCCACGTTTTACCCATGTACTGTCTTTGCTTTCTCCCCGGTCGCGTCTTTTTTTGTAGCAGTTTCTGTGTTAATTGATTGTGACACTATTTCGGATGGATTCTGGGTTTCATCCTTCCTTCTGTTCTCGTTTGCTAGTTTCCTCTTGCTTTTCTATATTTACTTACATTACTAACAGTTTGTTGTTTGCTAAAATTACTAACCAATACTAACCTTGTATATATACTAATCTACTAACGAGCACCTGGGATTGTATAGCTGCACTTAATTAGCCAATTAGTATCTCTCAGCAGTCGCTCTGTTCTAGTCTCCGCCCCTCGCCTTACTGTTTACTGGCTTTGCTAAAGTTTCCTGCAGAATCTCTGCATTCTTATAATCTGTTCTGGCTCTTTTTCTGTACACTTCTTTTTACCCAGTTTATTTATCCCATCTTTGGGATTGTCTTGTGATCCTTGTCTGTGTGTTAATGTTTCTCTATTTTCATGTAATTGGTTTCCTTCATGTTCCACCCTTTGTTAATTAGATTAAGTTTCAACACCTGTGTCTGTGTGTGCCCCTGCCCTATATCTGTGAGCCTTTTCTGCACGTGAGCAGATCTGACTTCGCTGTCACTTGCACACACTCCCTGCCCTGTGCACTTCTCCTCTGGTCCCCTCAGTTCTTCTCTGTGTGTTTTCAGTTCAGCCACCTACCCTGGCCAGCCTGCCCTTCCTGCCGCCATCAAGCCCCTGGTGCCCCCTGTCTCCTCCAGTGTCTTCTGTGCCCTTTGTGCCAGTCTGCCTCCACCGTCTCCAGTTGCCTCTGTTCCAGTCTGCCCTGCTGTCCCCAGAGCCCTACATGCCTGTCTCCCTCGTCCGCTCCTGGCTCTTCCTGGCGCCCTGCCTGTCTTGAGCTCCAGCGTCCTGCCCCCTGAGCCCCATCGTTACTGCCTGCCCTGAGCCCCATCGTTACTGCCTGCCCTGAGCCCCAGCGTTCCTGTCTGTCCTGAGCCCTGTGTCCTGTCTGTCCCCCTCCTGATGTTCTCCCTGACCTTTCTCCTGGCCAGCTCTGCTACCCGAGTTAGCCATCTGCCAGCTGTGCCAACTGTCTTGTCTTGTGAGTGTTCCCAAGCTTCCCGAGCCCCAGTTCCGAGTCTGTCCCTCGTTCCCGAGCCTGCCCCCTGGTGTTTTGTTCCGAGTCTGCCCCCTGGTATTCTTTCGAGTTTTTGTTAGTTGTTTTTAGAGTTGTTTTTAGAGTTCTCCTGTTTCAGAGCGAGGCACTGTGTTTTTGTTGGCCGAAGTGCCCCCTTTTTCCCTCTGATTTTTTCTGTGTTTATTTTTAAAAAATAATCATTTTGGATCCCCGCATCTGGCGTCTCACTTCCCTTCTGTCTCCCTCCTGTTTCGAGTAAAGTGTTCCAAGGTATTCCGAGTATTTCCGAGTTCCCGTGTGTTCTTTCCCTCTTGTACCCCTAACAACAGCAGTGTCCCATGGTCTGTTTCAATTTCTTCTAAAATATTTGATGATAGATCTAAAAAGCATATACTAATGTTAATGTCAGAAAACTTTAAAAAGAGAAGGAAAACATGCTTTAACTAGTCCCCCCAGGAATCCGCGATCGCAGAATTTACCGCAGATATCAAAGCAGTCCGCGGAATATAGGGCGAGGTGCAGAATTTTATATTTTACATGTATTTTTCAGTCCAGCCGCTAGATTCTGCGGTCAGATAAACGGGATCTAAGACTCACAGCTGGTGCTGCCGGTTACGGAAACTGATTTTTTTTTCTGCTGTATGCAGCATAAACTATTTAAAAAGATGGACGCTGCACCCTGATTTGAAAAAAGAAGCCCATGAGGACGTACCGTAGAATGGCATTCTATGTAATGGCCAGCAGATGGCGACGTCAGTGGTTGCAGAAAGTTGTTCAATGCAATAGAAGTCTATGAGAAAATGATCCTACTTCCCGACCTGATTTTTAATTTAAATAATGATTTTTAACATAATTTTATGTTAGCAATAGCAAGTTTCAGGTCTCCTTTGATATATCATGACATTCATTTTCGTGAATTATGGTCCCATATAAATTAGAATAAAGTATAAAGCCAGAATATGCTTCTGGAGCGTCGCTATCCTCTGGTCCTCGTCCGATACGGTCAGATCCAGAGCCACGTTCCTCCCCGGATCTTCGATTCACTTCATCTTCGAACCAGTGGCTGACATCACGGTAGCTTCATCCATCTTTTTATACAGTCTATGGTATGCAGTAACGTTTACAATATCCTGAGGATACAGTGAAGAGTGTACACTTTGTTTAAATCTTTACTTTGATCTTTGGCACTTGTTCAGTTTCTAACCCTCGTTCACCCATAGTTTGGTGCAATGTTTTGCACTTTAAAAGTGATGCAAATAAATCTGCTCAAAAAGACAAGGGACAAAAAGAATATTGATTTTATAACCACAATGTTTCGCAGTGTTTTGGTATTGCAAATAATTTCATAAGAGAATTTTTGCTTCATTATTTCATAAATTTGCTTTATAACTAGTCATTTTAGGTTTTTTTTAATGCCCGCAGAAAATCAACTTTCAAGCAGCGGAATCAAGAATAGCTCTCCGAAGAATAAGGAATGTTCTTCGCGGAATCAACACTTTTTCTCCGCAGATTCCTGGGGGGACTATTTAACAAATATGACGCAACAAAATTGCTATAACTTTTCTCTCTCTTTTTTTTCCCCGTGTTTTTAAGTGTATCCAGACCTTATTTGATGTGAGAGTGTGAAAAGGCTTCTGAAAGAGGCGCTTACCACTCCGTCAACACAACACCCCCTTTTTACTTTTCTGATTACAAAGCTTCAAAGTTAACCCATATGCAGGTCTGCTCACCTCAAACAAGTTTCTGATGGCATGCCAATCTTCAGACTTTGAAGACAAGGCTCTCTAATCCGTCCTCCATGCTTTCTCCTTTTGCAAAAGCCCACTGTACGTTGCGACTGTTCCCCTCTGTCAGCCGATCTCCACCGACTAAAATGGGTTCCAATCCATCTGGGCCCCTTGGAACATATCCACAAGACATGTTCATTAGTTCCACATAGTAGCACAATATTTAGATGCTTTAAATTGAAAGCTACAAACATGCCCTTTTTACCGTATCGATGGTTTGTGTCCAGTGCTTTTAAGTAGAAAAAAAGAAGTGCCAGTACTCCCCCTTTTTAACTGTTGGCAGGTAAATTAGGCGGTGGGCGGTCTGTACCAGCAGAGCATTAAGTGACACATTCAAATGCTAGAACATGATGCTGATTATAAAAAAATGTTTTAAAACACCACTAAGAGTTTTAACAAGTAGTTTCTTGTTAAAATCCATCCATGAATTAACTACTCTGTGATGGTCTGGCCTTGCAGGCCCTCCCCCCTCCTGTTTGCACCTCCACCTCAACGAGCCACAGCTGCTGCTCGTTGAGGTGGAGGTGATTTGTAGAGTATTTAAGAACTGCACTGCCACACAGCGCAGCTGGATTCTGTAGGCTCTCTTTGTCTGTTGGCCGTGTGTTTTAGGAGCCCTGATTGTCGCTGCTGTTCCCCTGGGCGTTGGATGGTTTTTTTAATTAAACTTTATTTATTTTTTACTCAGCCTGTGCACTTGGGTCCCTCAATTTCTGTTTTGGGTACATGGTCCCAGTGCCCGCCGGCTTGCTTCCTTACGTCGGCGGGACTAAACCATGACATACTCACAAAACATGTCCAATTGAAAGGAGATGTTGCCCAACACTCTGTGCACAGTGACACAGTTCTCTTTGGTCTTTGGGAGAGGCATGATATAGCCTAGAATGTAGAGCTTGTCAAAGAAGATCTTACAATGGTTAAGTCCACCAACCTCCTTGAGAACATCGCCAATTCCAGACGATGAATTGAGCTGTGCCACGCAAACAGATCTGGAAATCTGATACAAAGCTGTGCAGCAACTCTTCTGTTTGGAATTACTGATGCTCCATCACATAAAAATGCCACGAAACACTCACACAAGAAGTAGTCATCAAAGCCATTTTTATGAAGACATGCTGGCAGTTTCTCTGTTATATCATTTGCTGTGGTCCCATCCAACTCAAGCAGGTCATAAAATATTTGTGTCTGGCTGTGCATTGGCAATAGCTGACCACAAACACACCACCAAAAAGACTTTCCACTGATTGTGGTGGATTCAATCAATCAATGCACACAATTTTCATCTGTTTTTGACTATGTCATCAGCCACTTTTTTTTGTAATCATGCTACCTAGCTAATAGTAGAAGAAAACAATATGCCGTTTAGTGTACCACTCTCTCCAGTTTCCCTTATTATACAACATGTAGATCCAACCAAGCAATCTGATTGGTTAAGAATGTTCTCAAATGAACAAGATAGTACGGGTGGCCTGTGCTCAAATGAAAAATACCTCATCACTGAAAGTATTACTCTGCCTCTCTCTGGTGCCAAGACCATTGATTTAATTAATTTGCTTGCATTTGTACTTTGAAATGAACATTTAATAAATCAACAGATTCGTGAAAATTGCTTATTTCGGAGGTAATTTGATAATAGCCTGAAAAGGTGATTAGCGAAAGCCCCCGAGAGGTGGGGCTGAAATATTTAACATTAAGCCTTAATGTTGCTGGTTACTTTTGCTGCTTGGCCACATTAATCGGAGCTAACGTTAATTAAGCATAATTACATGCGAGGATGTGCTTGACCGTCATTCTTGTCACGACAGTGAGGCAGCCAGCACCTTGTTCCGTTATCACTGAAGTGACAAAAATGACGGTCAAGCACACCCTCCAGTGTAATAATGCAATTATACAACTATTACCACTAAAATAAAATGTATAATCAAAATGTATTCATACTATGGGCATTAATATAAAAGTTTTTTGCTAGTATTCTCTCTGTATCCATGGAAATACATGAGTTCTGACATTAGCTAGTCCTTGTGAGCCAGCCAATTTGGGCTTATGTTTTCTAGACATTGTGATTTCCCAAAACTGAATAAATACCTCACATAGCAACAAAAAACTGCTTTGCTAGCTCAATCATGTTGTAAATAGAATATTCGCTGGAAAAAATATTTTTTTCATGGAGTGATTTTAGGCTAACAGGTGCTGTGACAACGACTCAGCTCAACTTCATCAAACAAACTGAACGGTTTTATTCAAATAAAGGAAACGGCTTTCCAGTGTCGGCACCAGAACAAAAATCTATCTTTTGATTAACTCACCAGTAGATGTTTCATTTCACATGGGGGTGTGTCACTCCAATGAATATAATGGAGAAATCTGAGCCATTTTCTTTTAAATTAAAGGATCTTGTGCCGTATTTTCAACACATATATAACTGGAATGCATATAAGAATAAGGATCAATGGGTTATGTTGCATGACACCGTTCGATGATAAAGTTATTGGGAGCGTTGTTTTACCCATCACACTTAACGTTAGAGCGGCCGATTGGGTGTATTGAGTAATGACAACGAATTGCTGATGAATTGCCAACAAACACCATCATGAATTAGCTTAGTTATTTGTCGAAAGGACCTGACATAACGTACTGTGGATGAGCGAACAGTAAACTTGTCTTTTCTGTTCTCTAGCCAGTTGGCATTGGTTTATGTATTTGGTTGTGGGTATTTTGAGGATTAATATCGATTCCATGAAAGTTAATAGTTCGAAACATCATCTGGCATGCAAGTTATCATTGAACTCAGCTATGCTTGCCATTGCGTGGCGAAAGTGCCGGTAAATATTCGAAGCAGTTATATTATCAAAGATGATCAAATTCCACGTGTTGGCAAGTAGCTAGCCAGCATGATTACATACACCCCCACCAAATTAACTTGGTAGTTAGGACAGCTAAAACCCGTCTCTCCGCAGCAACACCCATTCCACACAGATCTGTAGCCAACATTGCTTGCCACTTGCCATTGGTCGTTCGCGATGAGAGTGCTAGTGCATCACGAGGCTCGCTCAAATAAGGTTTTGAAAGACATGCCACTCCTCCTTGAGATCTCCTTGCGAGTGAACGTCTCACGAGTAAAGGAACAGACGTGCAGCGCGTAGTAGTGCACAGTGGGTAATGTAGTATAGCTATCGGATCATGAATCGCCAAGAGCGAAATAGAGCAGGGCAGGGTACTACGAGCTCGTGTGAAGTCCCGGTACGCCAGAGGCTACAATGTAGAAGTGCCGGTACTCCGTACCGGTGTGTACCGGCCCACTTAAAGCACTGTTTGTGTCCAAATATCATGTGTCGTTGCACTATATTAATGTATGTGTATGGTGAAGATCTAAAGTTGGCAGGTGAAGTATATTTTTGTTGAACAAACAATGTACAGTACAATGCTTAAGTGGTATTTGATCCATTATAAATTGCCCACCGCAGTCTATGCTTACTTATTCTGGAGCTGCAGTAGAACATCTGCCAGGTCCCTATACTGGTTCTCATCTTTAAATAGAAGTGGATGCTATTGAGAGACAAATAATCAAACAGAAAAAATACAAATGTAATTTTAGTTTATACTTGTTGGTATTGTACATTATGGAAAAAGTCACAAATGATTATAAACTTCACTTGAAAACAAAACTGAATTTCCAACTCACAATATACTGAATATCTTTTTACACTTACATGGATGGAGGCTTGTGACATGGTTTCTAAATATTGGTGGGGGGTGCGATGAATCACAACAGGTGATAATGGCTTGAAGGCCTCCAAGTATTGTGTAAGTATTCTGCTCCCCAAGACAACAAATTCTCTTCGCATATGGGCTTGGGTCTGTGGACCTGGGAGTGAGTTTCCATTGAGATGGAGTAAAAACCCAAATGAATAGTTGATAAGACAAGATATTTATTTCATGTAGTTGATAAAAAATTTGGCAAGACTACTCCGTGTTGCTAAAGTGAATTAGTTTTTGCACTATGTTTCGGCTGGGTGTTTTTTTGGGCCACCCTGTATGTACTTGACTGGTAAATAAATTGTGTCTGTTACTGTGAATTCTTTAAAAAGTTGTCATTTACCCCAATGCCCCCTTATTTTGACAAAATTATACAGCACTACCTTGGTAGTGTTGCATGCCAGAGAAGAGTTGCTTGGTCACTTTTAGAGACCATGTACAATTTTCTGCTTTTCACCATTTAAGTTGCTTATATTTTTATGATTAGTTTTTCTTATCATTATTCTTTTTGTAATTAAGGATACATTTTGATATTGGCCAACTATCAGTTTCAGCAGAAAATGGTTAATATTTGTAGCATCGGTCAATCATCTGAAGTTTGAAGTTGTCCAGTTTGATAGAATATTGTTTCCAAGAAAGGTCTCAAAATCATGTACCTATGTGAACTATTAATATGCGGATTGTATACAATTAGAAAAATCACAGTATTGTGATTTGAACAATACAACAATGAGCCAAAACATTAACACCACCTCAAGATGAAGTGAATAACGCTGACTGTCTCATAAGAATAGTGAATGTCACAGTCTGCAGAGATACCGAGTAAGCAAAATCATTTCACATAGTTGACGTGTAGAATGCTAGGGTGCGGGAATGGGAACTGAGCAACTTTGAAAATAGCCACATTGTTATTGCCAGACATGATAGTCAATGCAACTCTAAAGCAGCAATGTTAACAGACAGTGGACCAAGGAGGGACAAACCATGAACCGGCAATCATGTGTTGGGTGCCAAAGGCTCATTGATGTACGAGGGCAACAAAGGCTATCCCATTTGGTCTGAATCGACAGGGGCCACTGCTGCACAAATCATGTTTTTTTTTTGATACATGTGGAATGTGTAACAGCGCACTTTGTAGCTGCAGACCAGTCACAGTGCACCCTTTAGCAGTTGAAGAAGGTCAACCGGTACAGTGAGTCCTGTCTTTTTTTTTTACATCGTGTTAATTGGGCAGGTACGTGTGCACTAATTACCTGGGGAAGAGATGGCACTAGAATGCACTGTGATAAGAGGATAAGCTGGTGGAGGGAGTGAGACACTCCAGGAAATGGGAAAAATTGGGTTTGGGAATTCTAGTGACATCAGTTTGATGGAGCTGTCTTGGTGGCATGAGAGGGACCTACACAATATTTGGGTGGTGGTTTTAATGTTGTGGCTGATCGGTGTAAATAGGCAATGTTACAGAAGTCATATCTTCCATCATGAGAAATAATTGTAAAATGACAGTAATAGAACTCACGTTGATCAAACACACATTCAAGGTTGTTTTAAACTCACCCTCTTGTTGGCAACACTTCGTTCAGCGGTTGGTCATCGAGAGACCTGGCAATGGCCTCATTCAAATCCGAGTCTTGGGATCCAGAGTCATCAAATAAATCCACATAAAACCTGAGCAAAAACAGAGTAAGGGACTAACATCACCAAAACCAAAATGAAAGTGAAATCTCACTCACAAGCAGCTTCATAAATAAGACAGCCCAAGCAAGTCAATGTGTCGACACTGGTCATTGCACACCACAAAGCTGGCTACAAGAGTCAATTCAGCCAACATTTTCCAATTTCTTGGCAGTCTCCAAGGTATTCCTCTAAGCTAGCGGAAAAAACGCAAAAAACGGAAAAAAGAGTATGGGGATATTCTGATAAAATTTTAATTACGAAATCGAAACTATCCAACTCCCTCATCAACTAATGATTGCTCACACTTGGCTGCTTTTAGTTTCGTTAGCAAACATGGTGCAGTTTTGCACCACAGAGGAACCATCAAAATGACATGAAATGCCCCAGCCTCCACATTCTACACTTCTGTGCCAAATATAATTGAGGTCGGCCAAAGCCACACTGAAACGAGATGGAAAAAGAGGGGATTGGAGGGACATGACTAACGCGCTGTGCCTCCCGGCACCATTGGGTGCGGGGGCATGAACAGTATAAAAGAGAAATTCATGAAGTTATGTCAATTTCATGTAAGCTACAGTTATTAATAAAGCTAGGTTAATTTAAAGTGAACATACCTGCCTGCCTGCCCCCCCCCCCATTTAACCCACAGTATTTACCCCAGAATTTTTTTCAGCAGTGGTGCTACTGTGTCCGTGTACTTTCAGTACTGAAGCAGAAAAAGGAACATCAAATAGGATGTTATGTGCAAAAATAAGAAATATGTATCGCTGCTATATGATAACAAGCATATTGCGAATACCTTAAACTGTTTTTTTGTAAAGAATTTTACCTCGGAGTGGGTTTTCATTTGACCAGAGGGCATGTCCAACGCTCAACATTATTTTGCGGAAATTGATGTTAGGGATAATGAAGTATTAGACAAGTTGCATAAACTAAAGGCAGATAAGGCGGTGGGTCCTGATGGCTTATATCCTAGAGTGCGCAGAGAAGTTAGTGAGATCATCTTTAACCCGCTCTCCGCCATTTTCAGACGGTCTTCAGAAACTGGAGAAATACCTAATGATTGGAAGCAGGGAAATATAATACCAATATATAAGAGAGGGGACTGTACTGACCCAGGAAATTACAGGCCAGTCAGCTTAACTTGCATTATATGCAAAATACTGGAATCTATCAAAGGACGGGCAGGAATTATTTCTTGAACGTAATAATATCTTGAGGGATAGCCAACATGGTTTCCGTAAGGGAAGGTCATGCCTGACAAACCTCCTGGAATTTTTTGAAAAAGCCATCAAGACTTATGATCAGAGTAGAGCTTATGACATCGTATACTTGGATTTTCAGAAAACGTTTGATAAAGTACTGCATAAGAGACTAATTTTTAAAATGCACTCCTTTGGAGTTACAGGAGGTATTCTGGAATTGATTCAAAACTGGTTACAGGACAGAACACAATGTGTGGTGGTCAGTGGAATCTCATCTCAACTAGGTATTGTAGGGAGTGGTGTCCCTCAGGGATCGGTGTTGGGACCCCTGCTGTTCCTCATCTACATTAATGGTGTTGATAGGAATATTGAGAGCAAATTAGTTACATTTGTAGATAATACTAAATTAGGAGGTTTGGCAAATAGTTTACACTATACTTAAGTTATTCAGGATGATATGGATAGAATCCAGAATTGGGCAGAAATGTGGCAATTGTAAATTTGAACATGTAGGTAATGAAAACAGACAGGATTACTTCATGGGAGGTTTAAAACTGGAATGTGTGAGCTGCCGGATAGCTCACTCGGTTAAGGCACTGCGTTGCAGTGCAGAAGTGACTATTATCTCGCGGGTTCGAGCCGCGGTTGTACCAGCCGGCAGGGGTCGGCAGCCTTTTCAGCGTAGCAAACAACTGGCCATCGCGCTACAGGGATTCAAATTGGGAAGGGACTGCCTGGTAAGGGGATATAAATAAACAGCTTTGTTCGTTGGCCAGACGGGTGCTCGTCAGGAAGATTCAAAGTTTGTTCATGTCCGGGTTAGGGATGGGAATTGATAAGATTTTTACGATTCCGATTCCATTTTCGATACTGCTTAACGATTCGGTTCTTTATCGATTCTCTTATCGATTCTCATTTGGAAAAAAGGAGAACAAACAGGTCAATTAGCATCAACTTTGTTTAGTTTAGAATTAACATGACCTAACAAACAACAGTGAGGTCTTAAGAGGCCCACAGCCTAGGGCATGGGGTGCCAGGGGGTCCCCAGAATAAATAATTTGGTACACTGCTTTGGTTTTGAGCACTTTTTCTTGAGCCTTGACATTCCTGACATAATGCAGCTTTACAGTAAGGTAATGATCTTGACTAAAACTCGTCCGTGCATCAGCAGTGATGGCTGCCTTCAGCTCAGAGTTCAGATTTCCCTTTTCAACTGCATACCAAGCAGGGATCAAGTGGTTAGTTAAACTGTCTCTGTTTGGAGCTGTGTACTTAGGGTTGAGAATCTATGTCATCTCCCTAGAAAATATATAATGGAAATGACTGAGTGAAACATCTGGTTAGAGGAAAACATACAACGTTGACATTCTTTGACTTAGCCTACAATTAACCCTTTAGCCCTGAGCCTCTTTTTTGAAAATGGCAAGCCCAAAATGAAATGAGTATATCTCTGCGACTGCTTGGTCCAATTGACTAATCTTGGTATCGTGATAAAGGTAAAACCACTTGGGATTCATACCTGGTGTAAAAATCACTATAAATGTCCCTGAGTCAAAGTAAATGGAGATGGAACACAGTGTAGATGAAAAATCTAATTTTGCACCTAACAAAGTTTTACTTCGATTTGTTAAGTTACAGCCTGAAACCTCTAAAAAATTACAGCTTAGAATGTCATTATTATCGGTGCCAAAGTTTATTCTGATCAGGCCAATCAGAGCAAAATTAGAGAGGAATGTCTAGGTGGCTTCTCCATTTTGGCAATTTAGGTACCTTGTGTTCCATTTCAGATTTCCCAGATACCAAGCTGTAAAACCCATAAAATTTCACTTAAAGATAACAGGCATCCATTCCATCCAAATACAACATTTTTTAATTTTTAGAATAATAAAAATTATTATTATTATTTCTGTCAGTTTTGTTGCCTATACAATTTCCCATTCAAAGATAATACATACAATGAAAATTAAGTTTGACTCCACTGGAGCATATTTATTAAAAAACAAAACAAATTAGTAAAATGATAATTACAAAGGCAATGTGAAAATATGTTACAGAAAAGTAAGAATATCAAAAACCCCAGCGATTATTTGTAAAGGCAACTGCGATTATTTCCAAAAAATAAAAAAGGTACCTTGATCGGGAATCGTACCTTCACAATTTCCTTTCAGCAGCGCGGCATTTTATCCAATAGGCTGCGCCAATCGTCAACAGGCTTTGGTCAATTTGCCCATTCAACGAATGCGTAAGGAAAATACTTACTGTACTGTTGAAGGCTCAGTATTTGTGCGGAATAGTGCAAAGATTCTGTCGGAAAACGACTTTGAAAATGTATTTTGAATATTTAGCTGATAATTATTCCGACAATACCTCAAACAAACTAGTAATGCGTTTATATTGTCGCGCTATTCATGAACATGCTTATGTCCCATGGACTCAGCTTGACGCACTCGGAACGCAAGGCTGTTGCTCAGGCTAGGATCCTACGATTAAGGTGGTTTAGAGTTCGTTAGAATCATCAGGACTCATGCAATCAAATTCCTACCTGAAGACTATAAAGTGTATGCCTGTTGTTCTTTCAATGTGGTGTCGGTTTAAAATGACAGGGCTCATATTGTTGCATTCTGTGGACTTTTCTCTTTTATTTGAGGTATTGTTTATATGTATAGCACGAATTCAGCAGAAATCCTGGCGATTCAGCGCTGATATTATTTTATCCTATGTTCTACTGCATGCTTATTTACTTGCTTGGTGCTTGAATTGTGTTCGGTTGAGGTAAAAATGGTTTACATGAGCTTTTGGCCGAGTTTCTCTGCGAAATGTGGATATGCCTCTTGACAATTATGTTGCGATTTGGAAAAATGCTGTATTTATAGGATTAAACACATTCACCTACCGAAAATCAGGGGCATCTACTGTGGCAAATGGGTGCAAGCCTTTTACCACAAACATAGTCACTGCTCGATGACATTCGTCTATCCTGGCCTGGGTCATTTTACTCTTCCCTGCCTCGTTGAAAGGAGAAGCGAGAGGTTGACGAGAACTGGAGCAAGTACTGTCAGCCTCTGAGCCAGTCAGACTCGGTGTCTCGTCATGGTAATCTAGATGTAATGCATGAGAATGCATTCATTTAACGTTAACAGCTAGTAATAATAAGTTTTACAATGAGGCAAATGGCGCTAACACGATAGGCAGTGTTGGTGAGTTAGTTACCTGCAGTATTAACAGCAGAGGACGTGCTAATGTTGCCGCTGCTGCTGTGTTGATATTCTCTCCGGAGCGCATCGAAAACGCGACCTCCACTCAAAGTCACTGTATGCTGTGCGTGCAGATGTTTCTGCATGTTGAAAGTATTTCCTCTCTTTGAGGAAATATCAACTTTGTAAGTATTGCACGTTGCCCTGTTCTCATTTTTTCTTGTAAAATACAACCAAACTTTTGAGCGTTTGTGTTGCTTGGAGGCCATGTGTCATACTGGCTGCGCTGGTGAATGATGTCGCCACGCACGTTGCGTAGCTACGCGATGTGCGTGGTGACGTCATTCGCGCCCACTGGAATCGATAAGGGAATCGTTTGCAAAATTGGCAAACGATTCCAAGGAATTGAAACACTGGAAACCGGTTCTCAACAAGAACCGGTTTTCGATTCCCATCCCTAGTCCGGGTATCCTCCGCCCTCGTTCTGAACTTGCGAAGATTCAACCAATGACTGTATAAGAAGCAGTGGCTGATGGGCACGTGCTTCGGAGGAGAGCCGTGAACTGTCTTCACTATCCTGAGTTGGCAGCAAGGGGTCGCGTACGAGCAAGCTTTGTACATAGTTTGCCAATTAGGCATTCCAGATTCGGGTGGGATTGGAGATGCCGAATTAAAAAAAAAAAAAAACTGGAATCTGCTCCACATGAAAAAAGATTTGGGAGTGATTGTCGACTAAACCCTCGCAGGTTCTAGCCATTGTGCCGTAGCAGTTAAAAAAGCCAGTCAGATGCTGGGATACATTGCCACAAGCATTAAGTGCAAATTCAAGGAGGTGAAACTTCTCTTGTACAACACGTTCGTCTGACCACATCTGGAGTATTGTGTACAGTTCTGGGGACCATACTTTAAGAAAAATATAGAGGCTCTAGAAAAAGTTTAGAGAAGAGCAACTATTCTGATTCTGATATTCTGCAACTATTGCTGATTCCGGGTATAAAAGATGAAGGCTATGAGAAGAAGCTGAAGATCCTTAATCTCTTAAGTCTTAGGAAAATGAGCCTCAGGGGTGATCTGATTGAGGTCTTCAAATATGTTAAAGGGATTAACAAAGTGAATTATCTTGGATTCCTTCGGCCAAGTTCTGTTAGTAGAACTCGGGGTCACAAATGGAAGTTTACCAAGGTTAAATTTTCCTGATATTAGGAAATATTTTTTCACCAAAAGAGTAATTTCGATTTGGAACAGCTTGCCTGACCATGTTGATGGGGCAGAAACCTTGGGAATTTAAGAGCAGGCTGCACTTAAAGCTAGATACCATTGAGTATCTGAAGTGATATATTCACAATAGTTTAAAAAAACTGGCGAGCCTATTTGGGCCGAACGGCCTGTTCTCGCCACTCATTATGTTATGTTATGAATATGCCACTGAGCACTGTCAGGGAAATTATTGAAAAAAGATTCCAAAGATATGGAACTGTTGAAAACCTTAATGGTAGAGGACACAACTGCATTTACCCCTCAGGATATTGAGGAGGATGGTGAGAGAAGCAACACAATCCCCAAGAATAACTGCAGGAATTGCACAATTTGGTGGCATCTTGAGGTCACCAGGTTTCAATAAGCACTATCAGGTACCACCTCCACAAACACAGGCTCTTCAGAAGGGTCGCCAGAAGAAAGCCTTTTTTACAAAACATTGTTTTTAGAAACAATTTACAGGTGAATTTACATTCAAATATATACCTGCTATTCCGTCAAGGGGAATGTCTCCTCAAGTTGTACCGAGGGCCGGCTGCAGGGCTGGCTTCTCTAGGTCTCCGTGCTTCAGGACCAGCAGATGCTATAACATTCGCAGCATTTTGTCGACTGAACAGTGATGAAACCTCACGATCAATGTTTACACTATTTTGTTGACTGATTGCATGGACTAGTGTGGTAATTAGAGCAGGGTTGACCTCGCTCAATCAGACATGCTGCTTGTACGTCACTGAACACCAGAATCTGGGCGCAGAGATAGTCTTCTTCGAGCCGCTATGGCGATAGCTTCCTGTGTCCCATGAATATGACGGACATGAGTTGTTTCTGGAAAAATTTCTCCCTAATTTACATTTTAAACCAGCAAAATATCAGAGAAATAACAGTTGAAAATACATAGGCCTACACATTCACATAGGGTAGGCTGAAATAAACAGTATTGTTTCCGAGCTAACGCCGTACCTGTTTTAAAGAAAATAAAAGCTTATATTCAATTTTACACTTATATTTTGAAGGCTACATGCTAAAACCGAAAGTCCTTTTTTTCCCTTTTTACTCCACAACGTAATAAATCACATAAGTTCCTTCAATCCGACTGTATATAGCTCAAACAGCGGCCACAAATGCACAGTTGAGTTTTCCTTTCTTTTTATGCTTCGATTATTTTTCTTTTTTTTCCAGTTTGTAAGAAGGCAAGTGGATAAAAGACAGGTGACACTTAACTCAACAAACCATCTACTGGGACAAATGGAAAAAATGAGATTATTGCCAGTTCAAGAAGCACGTTCAGAAACAAAAACAAAGGAAACTGTGAACAATAATATTAGAAGCATGTGGCTGCAGCAAAATGGACTACATAGGATCAAACTCTCGGCCAACAACGAAGCACTACTGAATCCCTCTGTTACACAATGGAAACCCATGAGTGGAAAATAAAATGTGGAATGTAGCTATAACTCAATACCGCACGTAATACAACAGAGTATTTGGGCCAGGCATAAGTAATATTTCATTATTATTATTATTATTATCCCAGAGCGTTGGAGGGCCTGGGCGGGGACTTGAGCCTCCAGACTCCTGGGTAATAGTCAAATGCACTGACCACATCGCCAAAGATCCAGGCTTGCTGGCAAGGTAGCCAGGGCGCATACTTATTAGGAGACATTCTAGTAACAGGACCTTTCAACTGTCACATTGTTATTACTATTATTATTAGTATTATTTTAGCCTAGATTTCAAGAATGAAGTCAAAATTCTAAAATGCTGAGAATAGAGTGGAAATGTCGAGAACAAAGTGGAAATGTCGAGATTAAAGTATAGACGTTGAGAACACAGAGGCTTTTTTCATTCCCCAGAATAAAGTCTAAATGCAGAGAATAAAGCTGAACTACCGTTTCAAGAGTTAACATCATCTTTGCGTCTGGGCATCATCCCAAGCGCCTAATGGATGTGATGAAGTAGTCCGCTATTACTTTTGGGTCATTGACTGTTCTGTAAGCTTCCATCCACACAACATAGTGACCAAAACCATCACTACAACCATTGAAGGCAATGTCGTATAGCATCAACTTTCGTATGAATCCATATGCTATAGTGTGTTGGGACCATTGCTGCAGAAATGTCTGCGTCTCAGACGCCGTGCCCGCCTGAGCTTCACACGTTCAGGATCAGTCAGGTTAATCAATTGCATTATTATGTCCTGGGATACTAGTACTTAATATGCTCTCTGTATTGCACACAATAATTACCATCGATACCCTTGCATCTGTCAATTACTAGCTATTTCATTCTGCACGAATGTGGCCATCTCGTCTTAAGTTTCTGTGCTTTCTCCCTCGGAACAATTGCAATTTTCGGCACAATCTCTTTGAAATCCTAATAGCTACTTATTATCATGCCATGTTTATGCGCTAAGAGAGAGAGAATTTCCATTTTTAAAACCAATTCTGAAGTAAAATTTTACTTATTCATCTGCATTTTGGCATATTGTAGTTTGATGTTCGACTTAAATGTTGAAAAGTAAGCATAATTCTCGACACTTCAACTTTAATCTTGACATTTCCAAATTATTCTTGGCATTTCTACTTTATTCTGGATATTCTGACTTTTTTAATGTAAAAAAAACTGCATTGTCTATTTACGCAAATTCAAACCAATATATTTACCAGCAAATCAATGCAAATTAACCTTAACCAGTGTATTTACCAGCAAAGCAATACAAATCAACTCAAACCAATAAATTCATAAACAAACCAATATACAACCCAATACGGCCCAATTTCGAAATAGTTGGGACAAAGTGTAAATTGTGAATAAAGTCATTGCATAAACGTTTCCCGGAACTGTTGATCAGTCCTTCACATCGGCTTGGAGGAATTTTAGCCCATTCCTTCGTACAGAATAGCTTCAACTCTGGGATGCTGGTGGGTTTCCTCACAGGTCCTACCACAACATTTCGATTGAATTAAGGTCAGGACTTTGACTTGGCCATTCCAAAACATTAACTTTACTCTTCTTTCACCGTTCTTTGGTAGAACGACTTGTATGCTTTGGGTTGTTGTCTTGTTGCGTGACCCTTCTCTTGAGATTCAGTTCATGGACAGATGTCCAGACATTTTCCCCTAGAATTCCCTGGTATAATTTGGAATTCACTGCTCCATCAATGATTGCAAGCCGCCCTGGCCCAGATTCAGCAAAACAGGCCCAAACCATGATACTTCCGCCACCATGTTTCAAAGATGGGATAAGGTTCTTTTGCTGGAAAGCAGTGTTTTCACACTTTTTTATTTAAACAAAAAAGTTCTATTTTGGTCTCATCCATCCACAAAACATTTTTCTGATAGCCTTAGGGCTTGTCCACGTGATCTTTAGCAAACTGCAGATGAGCAGCAATGTTATTTTTGGAGAGCAGTGGCTTTCTTCTTGCAACCCTGGCATGCACACCATTGTTGTTCAGTGTTCTCCTGATGGTGGACCCATGAACATTAACATTAGCCAGTGTGAGAGAGGCCTTCAGTTGCTTAGAAGTTACCCTGTGGTCCTTCGTGACCTCGCCGACTATTACACGCCTTGCTCTTGGAGTGATCTTTGTTGGTTGACCACTCCGAGGGAGGGTAACAATGGTCTTGAATTTCCTCCATATGTACAGAATCTGTCGGACTGTGGATTGGTGGTGTCCAAACTCTTTAAAGATGGTTTTGTAACCTTTTCCAGCCTGATGAGCATCAGCAACACTTTTTCTGAGGTCCTCAGTAATCTCCTTTGTTCGTGCCATGATACACTTCCACAAACGTGTTGCGAAGATCAGACTTTGATAGATCCCTGTTCTTTGGGTGCCCACTCACACCTGATTGTCATGTCATTGATGGAAAACACCTGACTCTAATTTCACCTTCAAATCACTCGTTAATCCAAGAGGTTCACATACTTTTGCCCGTCACAGATATGTAATAATGGATCATTTTCCTCAATAAATAAATGACCAAGTATAATATTTTTGTCTCATTTGTATAACTGGATTTTCTTTATTTTAAGGACTTGTGTGAAAAACTGATGATGTTTTAGGTCATATTCATGCAGAAATACAGAAAGGGCTCTAATTTCGTAGACCAGGCGCAGGCGCGGCGAATGGAGGGTGCGCCGCGCCAACGGGGTGTGTCCAGGCGTATATGGCAATTTCGTGCCCGGCATAGCCTGGCGCAAGTACTCCTCTGTCCCGCCTCTGCCCCGCCTTTCAGCGCAAGTTGGCAAAGAAGGCGTGTTTGGGTATAACACAGCCGAGTCAAATATTGCTCATTGGCAAGAGAAACGATGGATCGCGTGTTCCTATTATTATACTGTTGCCGCTTAAAATTTTGGGATTAACATGAATGGACAACAAGGCAAGATACGTCACACATTTATTTTCAATATGTGAACTCAACTCAGTGCGAGATCATAGTAATCAGGCTGTATTCCTTTCCCCCACTGAAGACGATAAAACCTAAGTGACAATAATAGTAGCCTAGTATTAAGCCGCTTGCACACTGGACGCGAAACAAATTTTTCGCTCGAAAGATTGCGTCTTGTGTCCAAAAGTCTGACAGGGTATTAATAAATCTCCGTGTCCGACAGTCTATTGTTGTTTTTAATTTCTTCAAATCTGCTGACTCTTTTAGATATTAAACGTGCATGTTTTGATAAGAGGGCTAAGTTCTTTAAGATGAGTACCGAGAATTTCAATCAATATTTCTGTTTAAGCTCTGCTCAGTAAAGCGAGTCGACACTGGCGCGAGACAATGTACAATGCCTCAGTGTCTGACAGCCAAAAAAAGAGAGGACAATTAGAACAGATTGATAACGAAATAAAGAATAAAAAGAAACATTTTAACAACAGAGCATCCAATGAACACTGCGATTAATTTATTGGCGGGTCATCTTTGTTGGATATCCCGTTTGTTTTGATATATTTTTATTCTTTATTTCTTTATAAATCTGTCCTCATATCAATACTTTTACTTTTTGCTGGCTGCTGGACATGGAGTAATTTACAATTCGCGTCGGACAGTCTTGATCGTGCATACGATGATTTCTTCACTCTGTCAATGGTCATGGAATTGATTTGCTCAAGCACTATTTTATCTCTGCTGTGGAAATACAGCGTAAATCTGTTAGATCCATCAGACTAATTTTCAAAAGAAAGACCGAATAAATACTGATGTCTATCTTCAACGGAAGAAAACAGATGAAGAGGCTAAAAAGACCAAGAAAAGTCGATAGCTATCAATTTGCATTCTGTGAAGGTCAAACACAAACATATAAGTTTGCACGTCTAATAATTCCTGGAATACTCTGAAAAATTAGAACTTTTATGACTCTCGGACACGGAGATATATTAAAACCCTGTCTGACTATTGCGTCATTGCACTGACTTTGTCTGTAATCAGTCATGCGAAAAATTTGTTTCGCGTCCAGTGTGCAAGCGGCTTTAGTGAGCATAGAAGGCAAGCATTTGTTATATAATATAATATATATATGTATATATTATACAGTTTGTGGTTAGCTGAGAAAGATGTGAAGTCGTCAGTTTGCATCACAGATTCAGCTGCGTTGATTAAGTCAGGTCAAGTTTCCATTACGCGTGGCAACCGCCTGACATCAGGACAATCGATATAGATACTATAATTCATGTCCTTATTCAGATAGTTACATTAAATAGTGCTTCCTGTTATTATTTCTTGCATTGAAATGTGCCTGACATTCTGTAAACCTGCCTGTGAGATTTCGGTGACGTGTGCCCACTCTGCGCCGGTCAGCCAAATTACCACTGCACAGAAATTAAACCAGGTTGGAGCTGGCGAGTTTTCTGCGCAACTCCAGCGGAGACTTTTTCTACGAAATTGTCACTGCGTCTTGATGAATATGTGACACCTCCCCCTACTACGCCGCCACACCCATCTCGGCACAATTTCGTCTACCGAAGGCTGCGCACCTCACGAAATTACCACTGCGCGGGCTGCGCCTCGCTACGCCACCTGCGCTGCGCCAGGAAATTAGAGCCCAAAATTTGAAAGGGTTCACAAACTTTCAAGCGCCACTGAACCAAAATGCTAAACCAATGTATACAGAACAAAGGGAAACCAATGTATAGTTTGGCTACACAAGACTTTTAAGCTGAAGGTCGTTAAGTCCAATGACGAACTGACTCCACTTCCATCAGATGAACTGGCCTATATGCAGGCTGGATTGGCAAAGAGGACGGTTTTTCTTGACAGTGATCTAACACATGCAGAGGTATGCAGAAGCAATCACGTTGTAGTTGTGTAGTTCTAGTCTAGAGAATATAATTTTTGTCCCTTTAATGCAGACACTGGGCTCTAATTTCTTGGCGCAGCACAGGTGGCGTAGCGTGGCGCAGCCCACGCAGGGGTAATTTCGACCAGCGCAGCCCGCGCAGTGGTAATTTCGTGAGGTGCAACACCGTGCGCAAACGAACATACGCCGGGATGGGTGTGGCTGCGTTGTAGGGGGAGGTGCCACTTATTCATCAAGACGCAGTGACAATTTTGTAGAAAAAGTCTTCACTGCAGTTGCGCAGAAAGCTCGTCAGCTCCAACCTGGTTCACTTTCTGTGCAGTGGTAATTTGGCTGACCGAAACGTTACCGAAACCTCACAGGTATGAATGTTAGGCACATTTCAATGCAGTAAATAATTACAGCAACCACTGTTTAATGTGCCTATCTGAATCATCACATAAATTATAGTAAATATATCGATTGTCCTGATGTCATGTCAAAAGCGGTTGGCACGCGTGATGGAAACTCGACCTGACTTAATCAACGTAACTGAATCAATGATGCAAATTAAAGACTTCACATCTTTCTCAGCCAACCACAAACTGCCTCGGCATCAGGCAGGCACACGATCAAGACTGTCCCACGTGAAATGCAAAATACTCCATGTTCGGCACCCAGCAAAAAAATAAAAGTATTGATATGAGAACAGATTTATAACGGAATGAAGAATAAAAATACATATTCATCACCAACCAACAGAACATCCAAAAAAGATGACCCGCAAATAAATTAATCGCAGTGTTCGTTGGATGTTCTGTTAAAATGTTTCTTTTTATTCTTTTTTTCGTTATCAATCTGTTCTAATCGTCCTCTTTTTTTAGTCAGACACGGAGGCATTGTACATTGTCTCGCGCCAATGTCGACTCGCTTTACTGAGCAGAGCTTAAACAGAAACATTGATTGAAATTCTCGGTACTCATCTTGAAGAACTGAGCCCTCTTATCAAAACATTCACGTTTAATATCTAAAAAGAGTCAGTAGATTTGAAGAAATTAAAATTGATAATTGGCTGTCGGACACGGAGATTTATTAAAACCCTGTCAGACTTTCGGACACAAGACACTGCTTTCAACGCAATCTGTCGAGCGAAAAATTTGTTTCGCGTCCAGTGTGCAAGCGGCTTAATACTAGGCTACTATTATTGTTACTTAGGTTTATTGTTTTTAGTGGGGGAAAGGAATACTGCCTGATTGCTATGATCTCATACTGAGTTAAGATCACATCTTGAAAACTAGACAAGCACTCAGAGAGCGCAGACCTCCGCCAGGGGGCAGCAAAACCCAGAACCACGGCTATTGGAACTCCAGCCCATTGGAAAGACTTGAAATCTTGAACTTTGGCGTATATCTCATTAGTACTTTGGCCTAGATATGACAAAATTTAATCACCTGTTCCTTGACTTAATACCCACTTTCTCTGAAAATTTCATCAAAATCTGTCGATAAATTTTTGAGTTATGTTGTACACAAGCTTCCAGGTCATGCAAGTGTTCTATCTGTAATAGAAAATACAAAGTCAAAGAAAATACTATTAAAACTAGAACGGGCACTCGGTAGAGCGCATACCTTCGCCGACGCCATTGAATCCCTCGCCACATAACTCTGAGGACCAATTTTTATTTTTTTAAATGATCGATGAATGACGAGTACAATATATTTTTTTTTACATCAATACGCCTTTAAGTTCGAAAGGTAATGACCCCCCTGACCTTTGACCCCCAACCGCTAAGAAGGGTATTGACCCCATTGTACCGTGGTTCACATCACAGGATCGGGTATATAATTCTGCACATTTTGCCGTTGGTTTCATGCCGATCGGATAAAAATTGACCGAGATATGGCCGAAAGTCGGTTTTGACCTTTTCGTGGCCTTGACCTTGACCTTTGACCCGATCACTCCCAAAATCTAATTGATTGATCCTCAGGTGATGCCAAATCAACCCACCAAATTTTATGAAATTCCGTTTGGTACTTTTTGAGTTATTCGATACACATACATACACACAGACAGACAGAGACACACAAACAAATAAATACACGGGGATCAAAACATTACCTTCGTCAGCGAAGTCGCTGGCGAAGGAAACAATTGCCTTGTAATGTACTGTGAGGTTGAATATTCATACTATGTTAGGTCATATTTATCTAGATACTTCATGTACATATAACCTGCTTTAAAAACTAATGGATTGCATGCTGCAATGTTTGGGACAAACCTCAGACAGATCAGGCTCTTTCACCGGTACTTGCATCCTGCCAATTTTCCAAAGCTGATTTAGGGTCAGTTTTGCCTCGGTCCTCAAGGGGTGACAATTCCATGTCTCCACAAAATTTTGAAGGTCTGCTTGTTGATGTGGAAGGAAAATATACCCAAGGCAGAAGAGGTGAACAGTGTTTGAGAGGTCTACAAACCCCTCCTCCTCCAAGGTGTGAAGCACGCTGTAGTACTGAGATGTAACAGCTTTCCACACATCTCTCCATTGTCATTCCACTCTGCAAATAAGTTACATGGTGAAGTGGTTAGTTGCATTGAGAAAGAAAATACTAGTATGTACAAAATGACATTAGCCGGTCTACAGAAGTTAGAATCAAATTGAAGGAAGGTTGGTCTCATGTAAAGGAAAGCGTCTTTTCCACTCTGAATTTTAATAGACTGAACAGCACCATGAATTACAATGATTAGCCATTCGACGCCAAGGGAAGAAGTAATACTTTTTTAGCAGTCTGAACGGCAGCTTCTTATCTATTCGGCTTGATTTATTTATGTATTTAGAGGACAGTGCACATCAAGGAACATTGCTGTAAATGTTCCAGTGTTCCCCAAAGGCAAATTTCCAACTGAAGTCCTCCGGCATGCAAAAATTGCTATCTTGCACACCTGCCTTTACCTGCCTGGTGCATACCAATGGGAAGGGGTTCCAATAAGCGGGCCTTTTCGAGCAGGGGCCCGAAAACGTTCGAAATTTAACATGAGAAAAATTTTCTAAATGGTTCTAGAGCGATGCAAATTTTTTTTAAAGATGCGTCATGAAATTCTGATCAAAAAAATCAATGGCAATGAAGTCGTAGGTCACGTGGTTTAGCTGCCATCTTGGAGTTTTCGCATTTTCCCCTCCTGATGACCCTTCCATTTTCAAAAATCTTCTCTGTAAAAACTGCTCGTTGAAAAATTCTGAAAATGACATATATGAACCTAGACACTCTCCTAAGCAAACGATCTCGAGCAGAATTTGAAAATGAATTTTACTTTTTAAACTAGATGCTTTTGAATGTCAGTATGTATAAAAGATCTTTGAGTTTCGATAAAAGGTCTTTCGCTTTTGCTCTGGCGTTAAAAAAATATTTCCTTCCACTTCCATTGAAATAAATGTGGGAAGTTGGAGATGTAACCATTTCTTTCTGTTGTCAATAAGATTACTGCCATTGGATGTTGACCGTAAACTATTATATTTCTAAGGCGTGTTGTGAATTTTTGTTTTTGTCTTTGAGCCGCTTGGAAGGGTTGGCCTTTAGATATAATTTGCTGATTTGCCATAATCCTCGCATTTCTTTCACCACGACAAAATCTGCAAAATCCTCAGACTTCCAATTTCCTATTCTGTCCCTCTCTTTGTATGACTGGTTCACTACGCCGCGATATAGTGAGTGAGTTTGGGCTTAACGTCGCTTTCAACAATATTTCAGTTATATTGCGGCGAGGTGACCCAGTCACCAAAAGAGAGGTATCTGGGATTTTTTGCATTTTCCGCTCCTGATGACCTTTCCATTTTCTAACATCTTCTCTGTAAAAACTGCTTGTTACAAAATTCTGAAAATTACACAAATGAACCTAAAAACTCTCCTAAGCAAACAATCTTGGGCAGAATTTTAAAATAAATTTTTCTTTTTAAACTAGAAGCTTTTGAATTTCAGTACTTGCTGATTTGCCACCATCCTCGCATGTTTTTTAACATCAACGTCAATCCTATTGCAGCCTCTTAGCCTCTGTGGGCTATTAGGTAAATGTTTGCCTTTTTGGACTTCAATTTTTTAAATGCAAAAAGAGGTAGGTACTGATGTATATATTTCTTTTAGTTGCATGTGCACATATTTGTATTAGTGTAAGTATAACTTTTAACATGTATTACTGCATCACATTTGAGTTGTGAATCATTTCAAATTTGCTGCAATGGAAGATGCAAGGCTCTAATGCTTACCATACCTGCAGCTTTGTTTTGACAATTTAATCAGTAATTGTTGCTAGTAGAGTTTCATTAATGTGATGCATATGTTAAAAATGTTCCTTGTGTTCACATCGCAAGAATGTATATCAAAAATTTTTGCTAACCTAAATAATATGATGTGTTGAACATGTGTTTTAATACAGTTGTTGGAAACTGTAATAGGTGACTGCTTGAAGAGTGTGAGTTATTGAATTAACTGTTTCTTGTCATCAAATAAAAAGAAAACCCCACCACATTAACAGTGCCTTCTCGTGGCGTGGTGGCTTGTGTCTCTCTTTGACCCTGCGGGCTATGCTGACCAGAGTTTACACTCGTGGTAGGGACACCCATGTCAGAAAGACCAATGGATAGAGACTCGACTAAATCTGCACAACTTTGAAGCAAAAACAAATTGTTTTTAAATTTTAACATTTGGAAAATTTTCACTATGTTGTCTCTAGTGTCAAACCGGTCATCCTCATAGGTCAAGCTACTATGAGGAGACCGCACTTTTGCCCGCGGGCAAACGTAACACTAGTTACTGTTATTATTATTTGACATTGACATATTGTTTAGTGTTTGGTATGTAAAAACAAAAAAACATCAAGCCTACCCCTTTGGTGAAGGAAACTTAAAAAGAAAGAAAAAAAATGTGTTTTGCCATGCACTTCCAACTCCCTCTCCCATCTGAAATGTAGCATAGAACAAAATCCCATTTTAGAAAATACCCACAGCCAAATAAATAAAATAAAACAACTTTGAGTATTTTAAAAAACGCTATATGAATTACATGTATTATTACATTATTAGTAGCCTGATTGCACAAATTACTTGCCAGGCAGGCTGCAGATGACATGACTTGTGGTGTCACAGCTCTGCTGCCAGCTGGTCCCACATTGCCCCTGCTACTGCTAGCACTATATCAGCATTTGGAGTCGGTACCTGCACTTGACGTGGAAGGAATGTGTTCCGATACGATTCACGTACGTGCCACTATTCAGAGCCAGAGCCTGAATCAGAACGTGTGTGCAGTCAACGGCATCCAGAACCCTAGTAAACCCATCAGTGGCGGGCGTTGGACAGAGAACAAGGAAGGCGATAAACATGTCTTTAAACTGCTTATTAGTCTTGATCTGTTTTCAGTCAATTTCCCTGGTAAAAGATACTTGAACTCTCTCCTCTTAGTTGAAGCTAACTGTCTTCTTCAAGAGGAGAAATCAAACGCACCAGAAGAACACAAAAAGAGCGCATTTCAATCGTTTTCAATTAAACAATCATTGCGCACAGGTTTGACGACTTGCTTAGGATGTGACAAAATTTAACGCAAAAAATCCACAGTGGTTTTTTTCATGATGAGTTGCCTATTAAAGCTATTCTTACCTTTCTGGAATTTTTACACTTTTCTTTTGTAATCTTAAAATGCTCCTTATAAGCATATGGGACACTAAAATGTAAAAGAAATCCACCAGGTATTGAAAGTCATCGATATTCAATTCTCAGATATTTCTGATAAAAGTCTGACCAATCATTTTCACCGGTCCGAGTAAAATGATTTGCCGAGCTTCCTGTCTGTCATCTGTTGCCGTGCCCCTTCCCGTTGCCTACCGCTGTCACCGCTTGCGAGTCACCCGCCTCTCTGGCAGAGCGGTAGAGACAAAGCAGGTTGCTACTTAACGAAGTTAGCTTGCAAACAAAGCAGCTACAACTTCTCCTGATTTAATGACTAATGTTCCTGGGACAATTCTGGTGAGGTAAGACGTTATGACAGCAGTTTTGCAAGATATTATGTATGAATTCTGCCGAAACACGAAGCATCTGACTGAAAACAAACAGGCACTGAAATACTATAATTACTACCATTAATGGTAGTTCGTCAGATGTTACGAGGGCATTTTATTTTATACCACATATGGAATTAAAGATGGTTAGTTTTCACTGACTGGTGCCTCTGAATCTAACTCCATTGCCCCGTTTCAAGATGCTTTCACACCGGACGCGAAACAAATTTTTCGTACGACAGATTACATATTATATTATTATTTCCATGCTATATTATAAAAGCGGGAAAAATGATTGATACGGCTCTGGGCTTCTTCTATTATTTAACTGGCGATCAAGGCGATTTCGTACTCTCTCTACCATTTTCTCTGGGGTTCAACTGAGGCTAAAGTTTTAAAGGTGGCTTTTTATTGGCCAGTTGGTTCGGGAAGTGGAGCCGCATGTGCAACACGCATTGAAGCCGCCTCGGCACGCTCTTGTAAAAGCCCAAATGGTTAGTGGGTGGTTTGAGGACCCGCTATACGCATTTCCTAACTTGTGTGGTCAAGATAGCAATTGAAGGGAAATCGCATTAACATACCCACGGGCACACCTCCAGGCGTAAATAAGGGAGTCGGCATAATGCATAGCAGGTAGTGTGGCCGCAAGATACCGTTTCAGGATAGTGGAAGCTGCAAAATACGTAATTGACGGGTAGCGGGTAGTTGGTAGTGGCAAAGGGTAGACTGTGTGAAAGAGAGCCCACACTGTTTCCCATTCATAGACCAATGAGTTGTTGTGGTGCAGTGCCAGAGAATCAACATCAAGGGCCACAAATTGATTCCGCTTTTTTTCCCCCAACCTGATTTTGAAATATAACTATCATTCCGTTCATTCATCTCGGTGAGTAATTCTCAACATGAAACTTGAAACACAGGTCTTCCTCCAACACAGTCCTGGTTATATGTGTTATGGCCCCAATTTGTTATTACAATCTACAACACAACAGCAACAGCAAGGGATGACAGACACAGTTTTAAAAACTTTAACACATTTAATTTTTAAACAAAGACAAAGACTAATAACAACTAACTAACTGACCAAGATTGATTAGTGAAATATTTACAGTCCCTTTGTTTGTTGGGGTGGCTTGGTGATGTCCTGGGTAAGGAAAATGCTCAAACACAGGCAAAAATCCACTAAAGAAACTTCACAGGTCTTGAACAGAAATGACAGGTCTGGTCGCATGTATCCTTCTTCTTGCAATTTCTCCTACTACTTTACTATCTCAATTCTTTGCCTTATATACTCTTTTGCAGACCCCACCCACATTTAGACCTCTTTTTTTTTATTTTCGGGGACTTGCCCTAGACATGTCCAGGACATGTCTAAACATAGCTCCAGTCTGAGCTGAATAAAAAAAAAGGTAAATACTGCCATCCAGTGGCCTATATTCACATTACACCTCCATTCCAAAAGGGAAAAATTTTGACTCATAAAGGCAAAATTTTTCTTTTCAATACAAAATGGTTAAGTGGACACTTGTCTATATATACATATCATACAATATTCAAATAAACACGTGATATATATATACATATTCAACACGGGATAAGCAATCAGCAATTACATTGTCTGTACCCTTCACATGCTTAATTTCCAAGTCAAACTCCTGTAAAATCAAACTCCAATTCAACAATCTCCGATTCTTGTTTTTCATCTTACTCAAAAACATTAACGGATTGTGGTCTGTGTACACAACCATTGGCTTTTGCCCTGTACAAACACAAACCTCAAAGGGCTGGAAAGAAAGAAAGAACCAGAGCCAACAGCTCCTTCTCTATTGTGGAATAGTTCCTTTGGTGGCGATTGAACTTCCTGGAGAAGTATGCCAGGGGATGCTCAATGTCATCAGAGTCACTTCTCTGTAGGAGCACAGATCCACAAGCTTGGTCGCTAGCATCGACCGCGATGGAGAACGGTTTGTTGAAGTCAGGAGATTTGAGCACGGGGAAGTGACACAGCAGAGACTTCAGGCAATCGAAGGCTCTCTGGCATGCATCATCCCAAGTGAACTTTACGCCTTTCTTCAGTTGGTTAGTTAGACTGAGAGCAATCTCAGCAAAGTTCTTGCAGAACTTGCGGTAGTACCCGATCATTCCAAGGAAGCTGCGCAAAGCTTTTTTGTTGTGAGGAACTGGAAAGTCCATGATGGCTTGGACTTTAGCATTTATGGGTGCCACCTTACCCTGGCCTATGACGTAGCCAAGATAGGTGACAGTAGCACAACCAAAGTCACTCTTGTTCAGGTTAACAGTCAGGTTAGCCTGGGTCAGGCGCTGGAACAACGTCTCTACATCTTTCAGATGTTCTTCCCAGGAGTCACTCCATGTGATCAGGTCGTCGATGTACGCACCCGTGTGTGGCAATCCGGCGATTGTAGTCTGTATCATCCTTTGGAATGTGGCTGGGGCATTTTTCATGCCAAAAGATAGGACTTCATACTGGTACAATCCAGATGGTGTGGCAAAAGCAGAGATGCTCTTGGCCCTGTCAGTTAAAGGCACACACCAATAACCCTTCAATAAATCAATCTTGGTCAGAAACTTTGCTTGCCCTACTCTATTAATACAATCATCAATCCTAGGTATTGGAAACACATCAGTTCTAGTTACAGCATTGACTTTGCGATAATCTGTACAGAATCTAGTACTTCCATCAGGTTTTGGAACTAGCTCACAGGGTGAACTCCAATCTGAGTTGGAGGGTCTGATAATATCATGTTCTAACATGTACTCAACCTCTTTCTCAGCAATCTTTCTCTTTTCAGGATTCATCCGGTACGGATGCTGTTTTATTGGTTTGGCATCACCAACATCTACATCATGAGAGGCTATAGAAACTCTCTTTGGAACATCAGGAAACAGATCCTCATATTTCTTGATCAACCTCTTAAACTGATCTCTCTGTGAGGGTTCTAAGTGCTGGAGTTTTACATCAAGATTCTGCAACACTTCAGAATTTGACAATTTACATGAAAGAACTTCAGCTTTAATTCTAGGTTCATCATCTTGAAACTCCCCCTCATCTTCACAAATCTCGGCCATTGGAGAATCTGAAGTGACAGCTGCAACCCAAGCATTTCTGCCATGATAAGGCTTCAGCATGTTAATGTGACACAATTGTTTTGGTTTTCTCCTATCTGGAGTCTTCACAATGTAATTGAGATCATTGAGTTTTGTCAGAATTTCATAAGGACTATGAAATCTTGCCTGCAATGGAAACAACACAAGGACCTTGTCTCCTGGTTTAAACTCACGGCTTCTAGCCTTATGATCATACCAAGTTTTCATTTTTCCCTGACTTGATTTCAAGTTCTCTTTGGCTAGGTCACAAGCTGCACGCAATCTTTCCTTGAACTTGCTAACATAGTCTAACAGACTGATATGCGGCTCTTCCGCTTGCCATTGTTCACTCAATAATAGCAAAGGTCCTCTCACTTCATGACCAAACACTAGCTCAAATGGACTGAATCCAGTAGACTCCTGCACTGCTTCTCTAGCTGCAAACAACAGCAAATGAACACCTTCATCCCAGTCTTTCTCATAGTCATAACAATAAGTCCTCATCATTGTCTTGAGAGTGGAATGAAACCGCTCTAAGGCACCCTGACTTTCTGGATGATAGGCCCTAGAAAGAATCTGCTTTGCACCTAGTTCATACACAACCTGCTGAAACAAACCAGAAGTGAAATTGCTACCTTGGTCTGACTGAATTTCCCTGGGAAGGCCAAACAACGTGAAGAACTTTATCAAAGCCTTCGAGATTGCAGTTGCCTTGATGTTGCGTAGAGGTATGGCTTCAGGGAATCTGGTAGATGCACACATGATTGTCAACAAGTACTGATTTCCAGATCTAGTCTTGGGTAATGGAACAACGCAATCAACAATGACCCTAGAGAATGGCTCCCCAAATGCTGGGATAGGCTGCAATGGAGCTACAGGTGGGTCTAACTGGTGTTTTCCAACTACCTGACAAGTGTGACAGGTTTTGCAAAAGTTGGAAACGTCTTTCCGAAGCCCAGGCCAAAAGAAGTGTTTCATGATCTTATCAACAGTCTTGTTAACACCAAGATGACCTCCTAAAGGTAAACTATGAGCCATTGTTAAGATCTCATTCCTATAGACCTTCGGAACAACAATTTGCCTGACCACTGCCCAATCTGCATTGGCAGGGATATCAGGAGGGCCCCACTTCCGCATCAACACACCATCCTTGAGATAATACCCAACTGGAACTGCATCTATTTCTTTATCAGGAAGGGCTCTCCTCTTTAGTACACAAATTTCAGGATCATTAGCTTGCTCCTCAATCAACCGCTTTCTGGACAGAGACAAGTCTCCAGACACATCAGAATCACCAGACCCATCCGGCTGGCTGAATAGAGAACTGATAAAAGTATCTGATAAGTCCTCAAACGGAGAAACCATAGTAGGCCAATCAGAGTCATGAGGCAAACCACCTGAGTCCTGACTATTCAATGTGCTGGGCGGCACCACAACATCTTCTTTAGGCTTCTTGGCCATAGCACGAGTCACTGCGCAAGAAGGATACAGAGATGGGTCCTCATCCCCATCTTCAGTGCTCGGCTGTGAAGTAAGATGTACAGGGGGAACTACTTTGCCCCCGGCCAGGTCATTGCCTAGCAACAGAGAAACACCCTTTATAGGTAGACTTGACATAAGTCCCACCTTTACCTGTCCTGCAACTAAATCTGACTTCAAGAATATAGAGCGCAGGGGTACAGATACAGTCCTCCCTTCAATACCTTGTACAAGTATGAAATCCCCTGAAGCGGTCTCATCACGTAACTCCAAGGAGTCCATCAACAAAAGTGACTGAGAAGCTCCGGTATCCCTTATGATATATATGGGGACAGGAGTAGTATGCTCATTCAGAGCCACAAATCCCTCTGACACCAATGGAAGAAATTCCTCCCTCACAAAGTCAGCTGTATTAGGCTTTTTAGCCCCACAAGAAATAGGCAATTTAGCAGATCGGTTATCTACTACAGGGGTTTCTAACCTTGTTTTCACACAGGCATTTGGTTTGGTATCCTTTTCTTTTTCTTTCTTAGCTTTAAGGAACCAACAGTTAGTTGTAACATGACCAGATTTCTTGCAATAACTGCAAACTAGACCACTTTTGTCACTGTCAGCTTTCACACTTTGATCAGACCTGTTACTGGATTTCTGAGCACCATCACCAGATTTGTCTTTGTCTTTGGGTGAGGAATCTTGGGTATCACCGTAACCCTTTTTCTGAAATTGGGACCATCTATTATTACTGCTAGAATGAAATTTGGACTTATGTGTGAGAACATATTCATCTGCAAATTTGGCAGCTGATTGCAAATTCATTGCTTGCTTCTCATTAAGGTAGGTCTTAACATCATCTTTAACACAGTTCTTGAATTCTTCAACTAACACCATCTCTTTTAGTGAGTTGAAATCATCCTTGACCTCCATAGAAGTACACCAGCTCTGAATTTCTGTCGGTAAGCCTCTGGAACCAACTCATAAGCTCTCAAAATAACCTTTTTGACAACCTCATAATCAGAGGAATCATCTGCAGACAAAGCCAAATAGGCTTGTTGAGCTTTACCCTTGAGGACAGTTTGCAACATCAGAGGCCAGTGTTCCTTTGGCCACTGGCAACTCTTTGCTACCTTTTCAAAACACTGGAAATAGTTGTCAACATCCTTTTCCGAAAATGGAGGCACCAGTTTTACCTCCTGACTGGCACAAAATTTATTTTTAGTTGCTCCATTTGGAGTCTTTCTTCTCTATCGAATTTCTCTAATTCAAAATCTCTCTGTCTCTGTCTTTCTCTTTCTGCTCTTTCCTCTTTCTCTCTCTCAAATTCTCCTTGTTTTTCTTTTTCTTCCCTCTCAATCTCTAGCATTTTTAATTTAAGTTCCATTTCTATATTTGGATTTTCCATTGGAAACTGTTCCAGATCTCCTGGTGCAAACACATTTTCATCAATGTAATATTCAACTATCTCTCTAGCCAGTCTTGCTTTTCGCATGGCTGGTTTTACCTCTGTCAGCTCCAAATGTCTGCATATTTCCAACAGTTCGGTCTTTTTAAAAGACTTCAAAACCCCTACGGTTGGTGATGCCAAGAAATCATCCATTGCTGTTGTCAATATAATTATATAGGAAAATTCACAAAAACAATTTTACAATCTGAAATGTTAGATTTTTAATAAATGACTCACAAAATGGTCTATCCCGGACCTTGAGCCCCCAATTTGTTATGGCCCTAATTTGTTATTACAATCAACACAACAGCAACAGCAAGGGATGACAGACACAGTTTTAAAAACTTAAACACATTTAATTTTTAAACAAAGACAAAGACTAATAACAACTAACTAACTGACCAAGATTGATTAGTAAAAAAAACCAGAAATATTTACAGTCCCTTTGTTTGTTGGGGTGGCTTGGTGATGTCCTGGGTAAGGAAAATGCTCAAACACAGGCAAAAATCCACAAAAGAAACTTCACAGGTCTTGAACAGAAATGACAGGTCTGGTCGCATGTATCCTTCGTCTTGCAATTTCTCCTACTACTTTACTGTCTCAATTCTTTGCCTTATATACTCTTTTGCAGACCCCACCCACATTTAGACCTCTTTTTTTTATTTTCGGGGACTTGCCCCAGACATGTCCAGGACATGTCTAAACATAGCTCCAGTCTGAGCTGAATAAAAAAAAGGTAAATACTGCCATCCAGTGGCCTATATTCACATTACATTTGTATGAGCAAATTAATTCTACTGGCCTGCCCTGTAATGTATGGAGTTGGGGTGAGGAATGAGACCAGGCAGGGTTCTGGTCAAAATGTTTAGTTTTCTTCTCTTAAAGAACTTACTTTGAAGAATTAAGATTGAGCTGAATTATTTCAAATACTTCTTGTAGCTTTAAAATAGTCTTAGCTGGTGACTGAAGAACAATAAATAACAGTACAGGGTTATATTTAACATGGCAGCTTCAGAGAGTATGTGTTTGAATGCTGCCCGTTGCACGCACTTCTGCATACATCCCGATGACCGACTCCACTGACCGCAGCGACACCATGAAACTCGATTCCCCCACCAGCGACAGGGTGGCACCACGAATTGCTACTTGTTCTGTGGGAAACACTGACATAACCCTCATAAAACGAACATTAATTTCATAATGCTTGTAATTGTATTTGTGCTGTAAAAATGGAGACAACTGCATAAATAAAACACTACCTGATCGACTTGTGATTGGTGTGAATGTGGACAAGCGACAACGAAGCTGGAACAGAGTATGTCCATCTGGCGATGCATGTCAACTGGATCATTCTTGAGATGATGCCTGCTCCATCAACACGGTGCAAGGTTGAATTGTCTCTTCTCCATGTGACATGGTGGGCTCTAATTTCTGGGCACAGCGCAGGGTGGCATAGCGTGGCGTAGCTTGGCGCAGCCCACGGAGTGGTAATTTCGTCCGGAGCAGCCTGCGCAGTGGTAATTTTGCGCGGGGCCGTGCGCAGCCACTTTGGCAATTTGGTAGACAGATGTGCGCCGAGATGGGTGTGGCGGCGTAGTAGGGGGAGGTGTCACATATTGATCAAGACGCAGTGACAATTTAGTAGAAAAAGTCTCCGCTGAAGTTGCCCAGAAAGCTCGCCAGCTCCAACCTGGTTTCTGTGCAGTGGTAATTTGGCTGACCGGCGCACAGTACGCACACGTCACCGAAACCTAACAGGCAGGTTTCCAGAATGTCAGGGACATTTCAATGCAATAAATAATTACAGTAAGCACTATTGAATGTAACTATCTGAATCAGGGCATAAATTATAGTATCTATATCAATTGTCTTGATGTCAGATTTTAATAAATAAAATAAAAAATTTTATTTATTTAACCGGGGAAGTCCCGTTGAGATTGAAATCTCTTTTTCAAGGGAGCCCTGGGGGAAGAGGTGGGGAGGGACAGAGGAATTGCACAGCCAATTAGATGGCTATTAGCCAATCGGGGGATGATTAGGCGGCAGAACGAAAGAGCCAGGTTGGGACTTTAGCCATGAGACCGGGGAACCCCCATTAGACACTATCGAAGAGTGTCATCGGATATTTAATGACCACTGTGAGTCAGGACCTCTGTTTAATGTCTCATCCAAAAGACGGCGTCTCCTTCAGTACAGTGTCCCCGTCACTGCACTGGGGTATTGGGGATTATCCCGCCAGAGGGAAGATCGCCACTTACTGGCCCACCAACACCTCTTCCAGCAGCAACCTGGTTTTCCTCAGTGGTCTCCCATCCAAATACTGGCCAAGCCCACACCTGCTTAGCTTCAGCCACACAGCTGAAGCAGATCTAATTGTGGTTTGGCTGCTGGCAAAGGGGGTTAGCATAACGTAATGGAAATTCGACCTGGCTTAATCAAGGCAGCTGAATCTGTGATGCAAACTAACTAACTAACTTTTTCAGTATCTAGTATCGATCCAGTAGTTTCAAAAAATAATTACTTGCAACAGAAAAAACGTACTCTGTAGCAACCATTTTAGCTACAGTGAGCCAAAAGTATTCCAATTAGTAGTTAAAAAAATACATTTTGGGAAGCAAAAAAATCCGACATAGTATTGATACTCTCACATTCTACTGTCAATTACAATCATCACACACAAAATATGCGTAGTTCCCTCCCATGGATTAACGCGTATATTCCTCCATTGACAAATTCAGCACTCCCTTCTATTCACCCAATTACTGGTGTCGATAGCCAGTCACTCAATTATATACTCAGATGCATCTGTGTAACTCTACTGTTATAGTTCACGCCCCCGTGAAGCTTCCCCGGTAAGGATGTATTGATAGACTCATTTCTTATCCAATTCCTGAGTGTTTAAACTTTCCTCAATAACTGAAATACATTGATCGGACAATAAGAATAGGATACAAAGCTAAGCGTAAAAGTAAGGTCGGTTATGTTCTTCGAATGTTGGTCACGGTTGCGCAGCTGAAAATGATGCGATTTCAAAGACACCCGAAACCAGCCTGAAGTGTTCAGTTTCATTTACGAGATACATGTTGTATGGACGCGGTCAATGGGAATTATTCCGAATGAAACAGTACTGGAGGGTTCCTTCTACCCGATACATCTGTCTCTGGAGGAGGGCATCAATGAAGAAAACAGGTTATTCTTCTACTCTGTGTGCATTTTGATCTAATATGGCTTTTTGCTGTAGAATTTATACCGCGTTTAATAACATCAAATGCCGAGGTTTTCGTTTCTCCAAATGCATGCAGCTCACGAACGTCGGTAGATCCCTCGGTACGTTCATTACACCATTCTGCTGAATATGGAAACGTGTCGTTTGATTTTTCCTGAAAGTGAAATTTCTGTTCTGTTAAAATAAGGTAAATTTCAAAATTCAGATATTACGGAGTTAATGAGTTTTTACCCTTATAAGGTGTAAGGTTATGAGCTCGGATGTGAGAGCGTTAGCGTATTGCAGCATGAATGTTATGGCTGTTTAATCAGCACTTTATTTAATGCTTGGGGGACTTCGAAGAAAAATTGACAATATTGTTAACTTTATTTTGGAGAAAAGACATGTTTTGTATTTGGAGAGGTTACTGGTGACCAATGATGTTCAACTGCACTGCTGTAGATAAATTCATGCTAAACTCAACCAGAAAATCATTTGTTCATGCTGAATTTCATGCCCCAAAAGTTAATTTGTGTTAAATATATGATTAATGTATGATTTGACAGTGAACCATTTTGATGGATCTTAGACTTTGGGGAGACACCTGGATAGCTGTCTAATTTGACTCATAGCAAGCGGGTAATCTGGAATAAAATGTTCAAGATGAATTGTACTTGTGGTCAAGTTTATGATTCCAGAATTGTGTAGTTTTAAGCCCCAGCAGTTTTTCAATTGTCAGTATTATTTTTTTTGCTGATTCAAAGTTGATTTTCCATGAAGATTTTTTGTGTTAGCAGCCCCTTTTCCCCACCAAAATCATAAAAATAAACTGAAATACGATGGGAGTCTAAATGCTTCAAGTGTCAAGACTCAATTGAGCCAAAGTTTTTCTGCCTGTAAAGCTGCAATCTTGAATTATAAAGCCTTAAATCAGGTAACACCTCAATAGCCAGATTTGGCTTCTACGCAAAAGGGTTTAGATGGTCTGAGTTGTGTTATAAATGCTGATGGAAACGTTATTTGCCGAATAAATCTGCAACTGCACCATGATGGTGTTTTGATGCCATCATTGCCCTCTGATAATGGTTTGCCATGTTGCTAATAGCTGGCACATAAGCATGTACAACTTGTGCAGTTACCATCATTTGTTGGTATACGCGATCCATTTAGCCGATTAATTTAGCTGGTTCGCCTAACACACTACTTTTTTTCGCTTGAAGGTTCTGCGATTTAGTGCGAAAATGAATGGAAACAGCTTAAAATGTCAGAAATCTATTCGATACACCACTTTAGTCGCATGACAGCATGTGTCGTCTTTATGCACAACTTTTTATTCACTTTAATGCCGTTAGATGGTAACGCATTTTCACCTGCTTTTTTCGCATGAATATGTTTGGTGAACTTCAGATAGTTCGATTGACAAGTGGATGGAAATATAGCTAGTGTCCCTCATTTCCATTTCCGAGGTGAGAACATCTCGTAACAAAGAAACAAATTCAGGCCTCCTACCGATTCAGCCTAATGGCAAGTTATGTTTCTTAATAAATTTTAAATTTGTTTTAATGCCATTCGTATCATTTTATTTTGTTGTGTTTATCTGCCACACACTGAAGGCCGGTCCGTGATATTATTGTCTTATAAGCAATTGAAGGGATGATCATGATTGAGATTGAACTGGGTTGTGGAACATGATTGTTGAACATTTGCTAGTCGTATAATTATCTCTCTCTGTTCTGTTAAATAGTTACGCCGTTATCTGGCGCACAGCCACTTCTGAACCAACTTTAGTGGACTACGTGGAAAGGTCTGTCTTCCATGCAACATAGGAAGAAAAGTCAAACACTGAGGGAGTTGCATTTAGTTTGAACCTGTTGTTTCTACGAGTCACCGGTACTCCTGCCTCATCAATGACTTTTCCTCCACGAAGTCTTCAGCTACAAAGTGATCACTACAAACTCTAGCATTGCTGCTAACCAGTGGGTTCTTCCTTTTGAGTGCAGCTAGCCAACGTCAGAGAACAGGTGGTCGTTTAAGTTGAAAATGCAGGAAATGTACTGGTTTCTCCCGATCTTGGACTCTGTAAAATTCATTTGAGCATCCAGGAGCAATGCAAAACATGCCTCCCTAAACTCGCTTTTTAATTTGCTCCTCTTTCTCTGTCATTTTGAATGAACGGATGTAGTTTCTCAGAACACAATAGCAATGGCTCCCTCCTTTGTTTAGACAGTCGAACATAAATGGCAGGATTTTGAAATTTCTTTCTCCATGGTGGTAAAACTAAAATAATCTTTTTAGGGTGAGAGACCGTCATAATATTAAGATAACTACATTTAATGTTTCATGTCCTCTTTAAGGTCAAACTTGACCTAGTGAAAATTCAATGACTAAAATAGTCATTTATCACTAAAATAGTCACAGATGGACCCCAGGTTTGTGTTACTGACATCTAGGAAGTCACACATGAACTTTCATTTGGTGACATTCAACTTGACTGTCAAACTCGACAGTGAAATTACAATGACTTCTATCATAAAAACTGCCTCAGAGCTTAGGATTGAGTTTGTGTTACAGGAGGCCTTATAAATGTATGTGACCTTGACATTGATTAGAAAGTCAAACTTCACATGAAATTTTCATCACTGGTATCATCACTATAAGACTGCTTGCCAGTAAGCTACAGGACCCTTGGTGCTATTTTTCAGTCAAGCTGCAAAGCAAATTTCCTATTATCGACACAGCTTAACATGTTTTTAAGGGATAACGGACCCGGACAGGCCAACGGGCGATACGGGAGTTTTCCCGAAGCGCCGGTATGTGCTTGGCCTGCTGGCTGCCGCCTGCATGTCAGGTTTTTTTTTTTTCTACTGGAGACTGCCGGTCGGCCCGTTTTGACAATTTGTGCAGCCTTGTCAAAAAGTGCTACCGTAGCGCAAATCGATAGCAGAGTCTATCAATTTTCGCTGCCCCATCAAAAAATGCTATCATATCATTATCCATTTCCAGCGGTATAGATTCCAAAAAGGTATAACTGTCTCAGTATTACGGCACCTTTATTAATGTTTATTGATACTAAACAGGGGTAAGTGACCTGTATGAGATTGCGAAGTACATCTTCATTTCGATTTCATGGGTAGTGTATTTTGATAGGGGTTTTTGGTCTATCAAATATTGCTCCTACTACAGAATCATTTTAAATTTCATTACTACTCACTCCAGGTAATCTGTGAGAATATGGAGAGCATGTTTTGATATATCTGTGAGATTTCAGGGGAAGCGGATTTTGAACAATAACCCCTATCAAGTATTACTCCCACTACAGAATAATTTTTAATTTCAGCACTACCCACTCCAAATATACTCTGAGATATGGGGAGCATGTTTGGTATATCTGTGAGATTTCAGGGGTAGCGTATTTTGATAGAACAATAACCCCTATCCAATATTTCTCCCAGTACAGAATCATTTTAAATGTCATTACTACTCACTCCAAGTACACTGTGAGAATATGAGAAAGATGCTTTGATACATCTGTAAGATTTCTGGGGTAGCATATTTTGATAGAACAATAACCCCTATCAAATATTGCTCCCACTACAGAATCATTTGAAATTTCATTACTACTCGCTCCAAGCATACTGTGAGTATATGGGGAGCATGTTTTGATGTCTGTGAGATTTCAGGGGTGGCATATTTTGATAGAACAATAACCCCTAGCAAATATTGCTCCCACTACAGAATCATTTTAAATGTCATTACTACTCACTCCAAGTACACTGTGAGAATATAGGGAGCATTTTTTGATATAATACCTGTAAGATTTCAGGGGTAGCGTATTTTGATAGAACAATAACCCCTAGCAAATATTGCTCCCACTACAAAATCATTTTAAATGTCAGTACTATTCACTCCAAGTATACTATGAAAATATGGGGAGGATGTTTTGATATAATACCCGTAAAATTTCAGGGATAGCATATTTTGATAGAACAATAACCCCTATCAAATATTGCTCCCACTACAGAATCATTTGAAACTTCATTACTACTCACTCCAAGTATACTGTGAGAATATGGGGAGCATGTTTTGATATCTGTAAGATTTCAGGGGTAGCATATTTTGATAGAACAATAACCCCTAACAAGTATTGCTCCCACTAAAGAATCATTTGAAACTTCATTACTACTCACTCCAAGTACACTGTGAGAATATGAGAAGGATGCTTTGATACATCTGTAAGATTTCTGGGGTAGCATATTTTGATAGAACAATAACCCCCATCAAATATTGCTCCCACTACAGAATCATTTTAAATTTCATCACTACTCACTCCAAGTACTCTGTGAGAATATGGGGAGCATGTTTTGATATCTGTAAGATTTCAGGGGTAGCATATTTTGAGAGAACAATAACCCCTAATAAGTATTGCTCCCACAAAAGAATCATTTTCAATGTCATTACTACTCACTCCAAGTATACTATGAGAATATGGGGAGCATGTTTTGATATAATACCCGTAAGATTTCAGGGGTAGCGTATTTTGATAGGGGTTATTGTTCTATCAAATATTGCTCCCACAACAGAATAATTTTAAATTTCATTACTACTCACTCCAAATATGCTGTGACAATATGGGGAGCCTGTTTTGATATTATAATATCTAAAACTGCAGGGGAAGCATATTTTGATTAATTGATATGCCCCATCAAACAATGCTCCCACTGCAGAATTCACTCCTTGTATAGCGTAAGAACACACGATCCTTAGCATGCTGTTGGCCTATGAATTAACGCATGAATGAAATACGTCATTAAGACTTAAATTATGGGACATAAGTATACCACAACCTACTTGCGTGCAGGAACATAAACACAACAAATATATCCATAGTCTTCATCACCCGAATTCATGAGAGTGGATGACAAAAGCATCTGATGATAAAGCTTTTTTTTTCTTTATTCTGCTACTAAAAGCAGAGTAAGAAGATTCAAGAATGGGAACAGCATAAAACATTGGCAACTTTATTAAAAAGTCCATAGAAACCACACCATCAAATTCATTAGGACTGTAAAACATCTAAAACCCCTTACTGATAGAACCAGTGTATTAAACATGTTTCTTTATTTGCTTTTAGCATAGTTTACAGAATAGCTAAATGTAACAATGACATAATTGTGATTCAAGTATTATGTTAAAAAAAATCTTTGGAGCAAGCCACAATGGCAGTTCATTGCAAAACTTGCATGTTAAGGAATGCCATAAATACTGTATGTGTGACTGATTAAAAATTACTCAAATTCCGAAATAGTTGGGACAAGTGTAAATTGTGAATAAAATCAAAATGCAATGGCTTTCAGAACACATGAGCCAATATGTTATTTACAATAAAACAGAGATAACATTTTACATTTTTATCCACAAAATGAGCTTATTTCAAATTTTCTGGCGGCAACAGGTCTCAAAAAAGTTGGGACACAGGTAAAAAAAAAAGGGGGCTGTAAAAGCAATTAATATATGAGAATCTGCTGAAAGAACATTGAGCAAGTAATAATTTAACTGGCATCAGGTGTGTAACATGATTCGCTATAAAAGGGATGTCTTAGAGAGGCTGAGTCTCTCAGAAGTAAAGATGGCCAGAGCCTCTCCAACCTGTGAAACCATGCTTAAAAAAAAATAAAATTGTGGAATACTTTGAGGAACATAGTTTTTAATGTCAAATTGCAAAGGCTTTGAAGGTCTCATCATCAACAGTGCATAACATCATCAAAAGATTCAGAGAAACTGGAAAATCTCTGTGCGTAAGGGACAAGGCCGAAGACTTATACTGGATGCCCGTGATCTTAGGGCCCTCAGACGCCACTGCATCACTCACCGGCATGATTCTGTCATTGACATTACTAAATGGGCCCTGGAATACTTCAAAAAACCACTGTCAGTAAACACAGTCCGCCGTGCCATGCACAGACGTCACTTAAAACTCTTATCATGCAAAAAGGAAGCCATTGTTGAGGATGATCCAGAACCGCCGCCGTGTTCTGTGGGCCAAGGCTCATTTAAAATGAACTGTAGCTAAGTGGCAAAGAGTTCTGTGGTCAGACAAGTGCAAATTTGACATTCTTGTTGGAAATCATGGGTGTCGTGTGCTGAAAGGTATATAAAGGCTTTTAGAGCAACATATGCTCCCCTCCAGATGACAACTATTCCAGGGAAGGCCTTGTGTATTTCAGCAGAACAATGCAAAACCACATACTGCAGCTATTACAGCAGCATGGCTTCATAGTGGAAGAGTCTGTGCGCTGAACTGGCCTGCCTGCTGTCCTGATCTTTCACCGATTGAGAACATTTGGCGCATTATTTAAACAAAAAATCCGGCAAAGAAGACCCAAAACTCTCCAGCAGCTGGAAGCCTATATTAAACAAGAGTGGGATCAAATTCCAATGGCTAAACTCAAGAAACCTGTCTCCTCAATGCCCAGACGCCTCCACTCTGTGTTAAAAGAGGGGATGCTACACCATGGTAAACAGGCCCTGCCCCAACTTTTTTGAGACCTGTCGCAGCCATCAAATTTGAAACGAGCTCATTTTGTGGATGAAATTGTAAAATGTTTCAGTTTCAACATTTGCTATGTTATCTCTGTTCTATTGCGAATAAAATATGGGCTGGTGTGATTTGACAGTCATTGCATTTTGATTTTATTCACAATTTACTCTTTTTCCCCACTATTTCAGTATTGGGGTTGAACAATGCATGGGTTTATAGCTTCAGAATTCATCATTGCCTCACATCACTTGGACCCTATTAATTATCGTCGGCGGCCAGATTTTTTGCTGCATTTTTGGCACAAATATACAGAGCTACTTTTGTGGTCATATTTTCAATGTGCCCACCTGCTGCATGAATCACACTGCACCAACCAAAGAGGAAAAAAAAGAGTATTTGGAACATTAAACTCAACAGTGAGATAAATTATACGGTAATATGCACAAACATTTGTGAGTTTATTAAAAAAACAAACATTTCTTTTTATACTTTACCATTTTAATCATGTTCTCATCGGCATCATTATCAACCAGGGAGCACACCAAACAGTGGTCCTCTGCATTCCTTAGGAATAATGGTTTGATGTCTGTTTCTTTTGTGAGTAAGAAGGCTCATACACTGTGAGATGTCACTGACCTTTACACCGAAGCAGCGCACAAGCTACCTCAAATTGTGCCTTTTGAAAAGCTGGTGGAGATGTCTGGACCGTACTGATGTCTCCCTTCTTGAGAAAATCTTCTACAAACTGCAAAATAGCATTTTAGCTGGCAAATGTAATCTCTGTGACTTATAAATGCCTATAACAGTTGTAAAAAAAACAATTACCAGCAACACCAAAATCCCACAGCTGCAGGAATATCGCTGCTTGTTGTGCATCATTGTATATACCCTCCATTTCGCTCCCTGGCCCCAATGGTCTGTCATCTTCAAGAAATTCCTAATGTTCAAAAAATAATGAAAACGAATAACACACACATCTGTGGCAAATTCTGGCAAATTCACTCATCATTAAAAAAAAGCTTCAAAGTTTGCTCAATGACCAAGGTCAGCTTAATATGTGATCAATCTGATTGTTTTCAAAGATGCAACTTTATCACAATCAGCGTTGCCTCCAGTTTCGATGAAGTTTACGCTCATAGGCACCTTCATTTGCAAATGGATCAATCAAGACAAGAACCTTGTCTGTCATGTTGACAATCTGAAAATGTTTAGCGCAGTCATATTATTCCTTGAAGAAATTACTCCATTTATATATTCAGATCATTTTATCCAAAGTGACTTTGAGCTCTGCAGCATCACAGGTCAATTGGATCTGACACATGCAAAAAAATATAATTGAGAATTATATTTCAATGTAAAAGTAAAAAGGTAACCAAACCACTAAAATCCAGTGTGCTCCAACGTTTACAGGACACATCCACATTTCTTCCACTGGAAACTTCATCTGAGGAATGGGTTTAATACCATGTTGTTGTTAATTATTGTTACTGATAATTAATCCTGCAAGCCAAGAAGAATACTCAGATATACTCAGATATAGATACTCAGATTCCAACACCTCGGGCAACCGTAAAAAGCATTTTCCAAAAGTGGAGGACAGAAGGAAATATGAAAAGGCACATTGATGCAATTAAATGTATCTCTACAATTACATTTTTTTCAAAAATATTGAACTGTTTAAGCGTTAAGGCCTAGAAACAAAATTTGGCCAAGGGATGGACATGAGGACGGAGAGAAGTATGAAAAGACATATATGTAGGTACAGTATATACGATTTCATGGAAAAATGTTGAATGGTTTAGAAGTTTTGGCCCAAAGAAGCATGTCACAAAAAAATTTCCTTTCTGAGTCTCTGGAATTGTCCATGAAATAAAGACGTGGCGATGACTGCACAGAGCTGGCAAACAGGTTTCTGTCAAATAAATTTTGTTTGTTTAAGCAACATAATGGTGCATCAAACCAATGTTATGTGAAAATAATTTCCACTTGCCTGCTGTTTCTCAATAAGGATGTGCAAGTAGGCGTCAATAACCTGCATAGCAAAAATAAATTAACAATGTTAATGATAATTATGAAAAAAACGCAACTAAAATGTTCTCTTGATAGATTTTCAACTGTGCAGGTTTGTCTCTTACGTCATCAGCCAGCCATGCAGTCCCATGCAGTGTACGGAAAGACGAATCATACAGTTTGTATGGTCCAGCAACTGCTTCGACCTGGGCCTGGTCTTCTGCAGCCTACAGCTTTCTGACTAAAATCACAACATGAATGTTAAACCACATTTCTCCATTACTGTTACTCGGCCAAAAATAGAACTGCCACTACTATGTATTATTTGCATACATTGTGAATTACTTTGTTGGTCATTTTCTTAAGGAATCAATAGTTCTATGGTCCAAAAATGTCATAGAATGGTGAAAAATATTGAGCACAATATTCCACATCCTTAGGTGACATTCTCAAAGGTGTTGTTTTGTCCCAACCAGCCCACAGACCTTACATATTTAGTTTACAGTCCTAATAGACTAAAGGAACCAAATGATATTCACATTTGATGAGCTGGAATCAGGATTTTGAAATTTTATGACTTAAAATAGCTCAAAACAATTAATTATCAAGGTAGTTGGCAATTAATTTTTAACTTTAGAAACCAATTGATAAATTGACCAATAGTGGCAGCTCTAGCCAGAGGTATATGAACTCCAGAGGAATATAAGCTTTTATTTACTTTTAAACCCATGGCCATCTCTATGGAGTAAATCCAACAAAACTGAATGCCCACAATTCTACAAAATGTTGTTGCATGCTGTAGGATTGAAGATTTCCATTTATTTTCAAAGACGATGTCTGGCCAAATTCATTAATAAAGTGGTATTCATATTTAGCAACATGGTGCATTTGGCAACCAGCGAGCAATGGGTTGCAACAGCTGACATGAACAGTTTGAACAGGCCAAGCCCCCTTCAGGCCAAAACTAACTTGGGCAGGCCAAACAAATGACCAACAGGTCAAAACTCAGTTACTATAACCTCTTTCTTGTAGGCTCTCCATTTTGGATGAAGAATCCTGAGGATGCTTGAAGATTCAAGATTGTTATTTGCCATATATAGTCATATAAAATGCAGTGACAATGTAATCAAAAATATGGCAGAATGAAGGCAATGAATAAACTTCATAAAGGAGAAATGTATTATAAAACCATCGAACAAAGGGGATTATACTCAAGGCACATATAGTGATTTAGCTCTTGGGCCATCATCTTTTTGGGGGGCAAAATTAATGACTGAAGGCCTCTGCTGCACAGCAATGTCTTCAGTCATTCTTTCAAAGGCCTCTTCAGTGGTTAATGTGTATGGACAACGAGAGAATACAACGTCTTGTTCTCCTTGAGAATCCCACGTGACTCTTGCCGAGCATCCAATCCATCATCAGTTTGGCTCCTTCTGTAAGGCTTAATGTGGTTTACGTTGTATTTATTCTTTAAAGTAGCCCCTTCAGAGTTGGACAGTGTAACAAGCTTGCCAGATATTGACTGAATTATGTAAGGCCCTAAAAAATCACGCTCGATTCTTCCTCCCTTCCTTCCCCACTTCCTCATATTCAACAGAAGCACTTCATCTCCAACATGATCTCCAACTGAATTTTGGTACTTTTTTAGCACTCGTTTTGCATATGCCTGCTTCTGTTTTTCCTGAAATTTCTAGATGTTTTCCGCAGATGTTTATTCACAGTATCCATTGACTCCTTTTTGTCTTCAAAAAATTTACCATAAGTCCTCTCCTCTGGAAGAATTATGCCGGACAGCTGAAATGAGAAATAATTGAAAATAATAACTTGTTATCAAGTGAAATAGTGAATAAATTAAATTGTTATGGACAACTAAATCACCAAAAGTGAAAAGTGTGTCCAATTTTAACAATGAACTACATACAGAGCATGTGTTGGCTAACTTAACAGTTTTCCACAATAACTGTTGGTATTTGTGAAATTTAAGTTGGCTACAGCAACTAAGCAAAAAAGAACATAAAAAGATTTATAAATCAGCTTTACTATTGACTACTATTACAGTAGCTCTCACTGAAGATGATTTGCTAATCTTTCCACAAGCCATTATGATTATTTTTCTAAGGACCATAGAAAAACTGACCAGCCTGTCAACAGGAACCTCATAGGGGAAAACTGCCTCCCTCCCAAACAGCAAAAGAAAAGGGGAGTGTTTTGTGGTGGTGTGGACCTTCGATCTTAGTGAAAACAGCGTAGCATCCAAGAAGACATCCCAATTGCTCTGTTTATCGTTTACCAATTTTGTAAGAGCTCCATAACAAATGCAGGATAAACAAAATTAAGCTTCTATAAGAAACAGTTCCAGATTTCTAGCTCCAACCATGCAGTTCATGTAACATAGTGATATTAATCGTGATACACATATCAAGAGAGAATAGTAATATTAAATTAATATTGACTGAATGTGATTAATATCAATTATCTATGGTAAAAAAAATTCTTTCCCTAAAATATGAGTTCAACGTTAAAAGTAATTTAACGAGACTAGCCTGCCACGAAGCTCCACAGAAAGATTTTTAATAATTACCAAAAAAAATTGTACCTCTTTATGTTGTCGTTTTATTTTTTCATCCAGGCCATTGGTTTGGGGATGATATGCAGCTGTGACGCTTCGTTCAATGCCCAAAATATTACAGAGGTTGTTGTTGAGCTGAAACTGAAAACATTTACAATTAAAAATGTAGAAGAAAACTACAAAAAAATGCACATACTTCCTTCACAAATTCTCTTCTTTGGTCGGAGAGGATTCTCTTTGGACAACCGTGCCTATAAATAATACAGCAGATGTGCCGTCCCATTTCTGCAGCCGATTTGGTCTTTAATGGGAAAGCCTCAACCCATTTTGAAAAGTAATCTGTGGCAGTTAAAATGGACTGGACGCCATCCAAAGTTTTTGGGAGGGGCCCAGTGATATCGATGCCTATGAGTTCCTAGACAGCAGATATCTATCCACGTTAAAAAAATCTATTTACCTTCACATCTTCTGTACTTTTCCATTATAAGCCATTGTATAATATCAAGGTACCACTACAAACATGTACCTTTATACACTCTAATGGATGTGCTGCAGTCAAAGGTTTTCCAACTTTTTGGCATTGATCACATTCCAAGACCAAGAAAGTACCTGTTAATAAAACTCAAAACAGAAAAATGCCAAACACAATAACTCAAATACATACCCAGTTTGTAATATCAGTGGACATGCCAAGCCAGTAAAACCTGGAGCTGATAGCAATGCGTGTTTTCAGGATTCCTGAATGCCCCCCTATTGGAGAGGAGTGAAAATCCCTGAAGAGCCTTCTTGCATCCTCTCTGCATTTGTCAAATCTTCTTTTTCTCTCCCTTTGCAGTGAACATTCATTATAGAACTGTTATCAAAAACCTATATGACAGAGATACTAGCTACATTTCAGTGTATTTTAGATACTCACCCTTTAGTGTAAATTTGGATGCATATTTCCTGAGGTTTAATTTCTGGGACTCATTATACCCTAATGGATATGTTCCCAGAGAGAGGAAATTGAGGATTTCATGCCACCTTTCCTCCATGGCTAGACAGGTGATGACACACAAGCATTTAGTGTTCTTATATTACAACACACATCTTGTTGTAATGTAATGTGAATATAGGCCACTGGATAGCAGTATTTACCTTTTTTTTGTTAAGCCCAGACTGGAGCTAGGTTTGGACATGTTCTGGGCATGTCTGAAACAAGTCCCAGAGAAAAGAAAAAAAAAAGTCTAAAAGGTGGGAGGGGTTTGCAAAAGAGTATATAAGGAGGGAGAATTGAGACAGTAAAGTAGTAGGATAAATTGCAAGGAGAAGGATACATGTGACCAGACCTGTCATTCTGTTTAAGACCTGTGAAGCTTATAGTGGATTTTTGCCTGTGTTAGAGCATTTTCCTCACCCAGGACATCACCAAGGAACCCAACCAAACGGTACTGTAAATATTTCTGTTTTTCTTGTTAATCAATCTTAGTCATTAGATTAGTCAGTAGATTAGTTAGTTGTTTGTTGTCTTTGATAATTAAGTGTGTTTAAGTTTTAAAATTGTGTCTGTCATCCCTTGCTGTTGTGGATGTTGTAAATGTAATAACAAATTGGGGCCATAACGAATTGGGGGCTCGTCCAGGGTAGAACATTGTGTGAGTCATTTATTGAAAATCTAACATTTCAAATTGTAAAATTGTTTTTTTGAATTTCCCTAATATATATATATATATATACATAGAAAGATCAACAGCAAAGGATGATTTCTTGGCATCACCAACCGTAGGGGTTTTGAAGTCTTTTAAAAAGACAGAACTGCTAGAAATTTGCAGACAGTTGGAGCTGACAGAGGTAAATCCAGCCATGCGAAAAGCAAGACTGGCTAGAGAGATAGTTGAATATTACATTGATGAAAATGTGTTTGCACCAGGAGATCTGGAACAATTTCCAGTGAAAAATCCAAATATAGAAATGGAACTTAAATTAAAAATGCTAGAGATTGAAAAGGAGGGAAAAGAAAAACAAAGGCAGTTTGAGTTAGAAAAATTAGCAAGACAGAGAGATTTTGAATTAGAGAAATTCGATAGAGAAGAAAGACTCAAAATGGAGCTACTAAAACTTAAAATTGAATCTGAAAATAAATTTTGTGCCAGTCAGGAGGTAAAATTGGTGCCTCCATTTTCGGAAAAGGATGTTGACAACTATTTCTAGTGTTTTGAAAAGGTAGCAAAGAGTTGCCAGTGGCCAAAGGAAAACTGGCCTCTGTTGTTGCAAACTGTCCTCAAGGGTAAGGCTCAACAAGCCTATTCGGCTTTGTCTGCAGATGATTCCCCTGATTATGAGGTTGTCAAAAAGGTTATTTTGAGAGCTTATGAGTTGGTTCCAGAGGCTTACCGACAAATTCAGAGGTCTGAAGAAATCTGAAAATCAGACTTATGTGGAATTTGCTAATTAGAAGAAGGTTTGCTTTGAGCGCTGGTGTACTTCTATGGAGGTCGAGGATGATTTCAACTCACTAAAAGAGATGGTGTTAGTTGAAGAATTCAAGAACTGTGTTAAGGATGATATTAAGACCTACCTTAATGAGAAGCAAGCACTGAATTTGCAGTCAGCTGCCAAATTTGCAGATGAATATGTTCTCACACATAAGTCCAAATTTCAGTCTAGCAGTAACAATAGATGGTTCCAATTTCAGAAAAAAGGGAACGGTGATACCCAAGATTCCTCACCCAAAGACAAATCTGGTGATGGTGCTCAGAAATCCAGTAACAGGTCTGATCAAAGTGTGGAAGCTGACAGTGACAAAAGTGGTCTAGTTTGCAGTCATTGCAAGAAATCTGGTCATGTGACAACAAACTGTTGGTTCCTTAAAGCTAAGAAAGAAAAAGAAAAGGATACCAAACCAAATGCCTTTGTGAAAACAAGGTTAGAAACCCCTGTAGTAGATAACCAATCTGCTAAATTACCTGCTTCTTGTGGGGCTAAAAAGCCTGATACTGCTGACTTTGTGAGGGAGGAATTTCTTCCATTTGTGTCAGAGGGATTTTTGGCTCTGAATGAGCATACTACTCCTGGCCCCATATATATCCTAAGGTATACTGGTGCTTCTCAGTCACTTTTGTTGATGGACTCCTTGGAGTTACGTGATGAGACCGCTTCTGGGGATTTCATATTTCTACAAGGTATTGAAGGGAGGACTGTATCTGTACCCCTGCGCTCTATATTCTTGAAGTCAGATTTAGTTACAGGACAGGTAAAGGTGGGACTTATTTCAAGTCTACCTATCAAAGGTGTTTCTCTGTTGCTAGGCAATGACCTGGCTGTGGGCAAAGTAGTTCCCCCTGTATATCTTACTTCACAGCCGAGCACTGAAGATGGCGATGAGGACCCATCTCTGTATCCTTCTTGCGCAGTGACTCGTGCTATGGCCAAGAAGGCTCATGAAGTAGATGATGTGGTGCCGTTCAGCACATTGAATAGTCATGACTCAGGTGGTTCGCCTCATGACTCTGTTCGGCCTACTATGGTTTCTCCGTTTGAGGACTTATCAGATACTTTTATCAGTTCTCTGTTCAGCCAGGCAAATGGGTCTGGTGATACTGATGTGTCTGGGGACTTGTCTCTGTCCAGAAAGCGGTTGATTGAGGAGCAAACTAATGATCCTGAAATTTGTGCACTAAGGAGGAGAGCCCTTCTTGATAAAGAAATAGACGCAGTTCCAGTTGGGTATTATCGCAAGGATGGTGTGTTGATGCGGAAGTGGCGCCCTCCTGATATCCCTGCCAATGCAGATTGGGCAGTGGTAAGGCAAATTATTGTTCCGAACGTCTACAGGAATGAGATCTAATCAATGACTCATAGTTTACCTTTAGGAGGTCATCTTGGTGTTAACAAGACTGTTGATAAGATCATGAAACACTTCTTCTGGCCTGGGCTACGGAAAGACGTTTCCAACTTTTGCAAATCCTGTCACACTTGTCAGGTAGTTGGAAAACACCAGTTAGACCCACCTGTAGCTCCATTGCAGCCTATCCTAGCATTTGGGGAGCTGTTTTCTCAGGTCATTGTTGATTGTGTTGGTCCATTACCCAAGACTCGATCTGGAAATCAGTACTTGTTGACAATCATGCGTGCATCTACCAGATTCCCTGAAGCCATGCCTCTACGTAACATCAAGGCAACTGCAATCTCAAAGGCTTTGATAAAGTTCTTCACGTTGTTTGGCCTTCCCAGGGAAATTCAGTCAGACCAAGGTTGCAATTTCACTTCAGGATTGTCTCAGCAGGTTGTGTATGAACTAGGTGCAAAGCAGATTCTTTCTAGTGCCTATCATCCAGAGAGTCAGGGTGGCTTAGAGCGGTTTCATTCCACTCTCAAGACAATGATGAGGACTTATTGTTATGACCATGAGAAAGACTGGGATGAAGGTGTTCATTTGTTGTTGTTTGCAGCTAGAGAAGCAGTGCAGGAGTCTACTGGATTCAGTCCGTTTGAGCTAGTGTTTGGCCATGAAGTGAGAGGACCTTTGCTATTGTTGAGTGAACAATGGCAAGAGAAAGAGCCGCATATCAGTCTGTTAGACTATGTTAGCAAGTTCAAAGAAAGACTGCGTGCAGCTTGTGACCTAGCCAAAGAGAACTTGAAATCAAGTCAGGGAAAAATGAAAACTTGGTATGGTCATAAGGCTAGAAGCCGTGAGTTTGAACCAGGAGACAAGGTCCTTGTGTTGCCTCCCTTGCAGTCCAATCCATTGCAGGCTAGAGTTCATGGTCCTTATGAAATTCTGACAAAACTCAATGATCTCAATTACATTGTAAAGACTCCAGATGGGAGAAAGCCAAAACAGTTGTGTCACATTAACATGCTGAAGCCTTATCATGATAGAAATGCTAGGATTGCAGCTGTCACTTCAGATTCTCCTATGGTTGAAACGTGTCAAGATGAGATGGAGTTTCAAGATGATGAACCTATAATTAAAGCTGAAGTTCTTTCATGTAAATTATCAAATTCTGAAGTGTTGCAAAATCTTGATGTGAATCTCCAGCACTTAGAACCCTCAGAGAGAGATCAGTTTGAAAGGTTGATCAAGAAATATGAGGATCTGTTTCCTGATGTTCCAAAGAGAGTTTCTATAGCCTCTCATGATGTAGATGTTGGTGATGCCAACCCAATAAAACAGCATCCGTACTGGATGAATCCTGAAAAGAGAAAGATTGCTGAGAAAGAGGTTGAGTACATGTTAGAACATGATATTATCAGACCCTCTAACTCAGATTGGAGTTCACCCTGTGTGCTAGTTCCAAAACCTGATGGAAGTACTAGATTCTGTACAGATTATCGCAAAGTCAATGCTGTAACTAGAACTGATGTGTTTCCAATACCTAGGATTGATGATTCTATCGATAGATTTGGGCAAGCAAAGTTTCTGCCTAAGATTGATTTACTGAAGGGTTATTGGTGTGTGCCTTTAACTGAGAATGCCAAGAGCATCTCTGCTTTTGCCGCACCATCTGGGTTGTACCAGTATGAAGTCCTACCCTTTGGCATGAAAAATGCCCCAACCACGTTCCAAAGGATGATAGTCTACAATCGCCGGATTGCCACACACGGGTGCATACATCGATGACCTGATCACATGGAATGACTCCTGGGAAGAACATCTAAAAGATGTAGAGACGTTGTTCCAGCACCTGACCCAGGCTAACCTGACTGGTAACCTGAACAAGAGTGACTTTGGTTGTGCTACTGTCACCTATCTTGGCTACGTCATAGGCCAGGGTAAAGTGGCACCCATAAATGCATGGACTTTCCAGTTCCTGACAACAAAAAAGCTTTGCGCCGCTTCCTTGGAATGATCGTGTACTACCGCAAGTTCTGCGAGAACTTTGCGAAGATTGCTCTCAGTCTCAACAACCAACTGAAGAAAGGCGTAAAGTTCACTTGGGATGATGCATGCCAGAGAGCATTCGATCGCCTGAAGTCTCTGCTGTGTCACTTCCCTGTGCTCAAATCTCCTGACTTGAACCAACTGTGTACACTGACCACAATCCGTTAATGTTTTGAGTAAGATGAAAAACAAGAATCGGAGATTGTTGAATTGGAGTTTCATTTTACAGGAGTTTGACTTGGAAATTTAGCATGTAAAGGGTACTGACAATGTAATTGCTGATTGCTTATCCCGTGTTTGAATATGCATACACACTCAACAAAAATATAAACGCAACACTTTTGTTTTTGCTCCCATTTGTCATGAGATGGACTCAAAGATCTAAAATTCATTCCAGATACACAATATTACCATTTCTCTCAAACATTATTCACAAATCTGTCTAAATGTGTGATCGTGAGCACTTTTGCTTTGCTGAGACAATCCATCCCACCTCACAGGTGTGCCACATCAAGATGCTCATCAGACACCATGATTAGTGCACAGGTGTACCTTATACTGCCCACAATAAAAGGCCACTCTGAAATGTGCAGTTTTGTCTCACAGCAAAATGCCACACAGATGGCACAAGCATTGAGGGAGCGTGCAATTGGCATGCTGACAGCAGGAATGTCAACCAGATCTGTTGCTCGGGCATTGAATGTTCATTTCTCCACCATAAGGCGTTTCAGAGAATATGGCAGTACATCCAACCGGCCTCACAACCGCAGACCACATGTAACCACACCAGCCCAGGACCTCCACATCCAGCAGGTTCACCTCCAAGATCGTCTGAGACCAGCTACTCAGACAGCTGCTGAAACAATTGGTTTGCATAACCAAAGAATTTCTGCTCAAACTGTCAGAAACCGTCTCAGGGAAGCTCAACTGCATGCTCGTCGTCCTCATCGGGGTCTTAACCTGACTCCAGATCGTCGCCCTAACAGACTTGAGTGGGCAAATGCTCACATTCGATGGCATCTGGCACGTTGGAGAGGTGTTCTCTTCACGGATGAATCTCGGTTTACATTGTTCAGGGCAGATGGCAGACAGCGTTTGTGGCGTCGTGTGGGTGAGCGCTTTGCTGATGTCAATGTTGTGGATCAAGTGGCCCATGGTGGTGGTGGGGTTATGGTATGGGCAGGCATCTGTTTTGGACAAAGAACACAGGTGCATTTTATTGATGGCATTTTGAATGCACAGAGATACCGTGATGAGATCCTGAGGCCCATGTTGTGCCATACATCCACGAACATCACCTCATGTTTCAGCAAGATAATGCACGGCCCCATGTTGCAAGGATCTGTACACAATTCTTGGAAGCTGAAAATGTCCCAGTTCTTGCATGACCAGCATACTCACCGGACATGTCACCCATTGAGCATGTTTGGGATGCGCTTGACCGGCGTATACGACAGCGCGTACCAGTTTCCACTAATATCCAGCAACTTCGCACAGCCATTGAAGAGGAGTGGACCAACATTCCGCAGGCCACAATTGACAATCTGATAAACTCTATGCGAAGATGTATTGCACTGCATGAGGCAAATGGTGGTCACACCAGATACTGACTGCTTCTGAGTCCCCAGACCCCCAATAAAGCAAAAACTGCACATTTCAGGGTGGCCTTTTATTGTGGACAGTCTAAGGTACACCTGTGCACTAATCATGGTGTCTGATGAGCATCTTGATGTGGCACACCTGTGAGGTGGGATGGATTGTCTCAGCAAAGCAAAAGTGCTCACTATCACACATTTAGACAGATTTGTGAACAATGTTTGAGAGAAATGGTATTATTGTGTATTTGGAATGAATTTTAGATCTTTGAATCCATCTCATGACAAATGGGAGCAAAAAAATGTGTTGCGTTTACATTTTTGTTGAGTGTATATATCACGTGTTTATTTCAATTTTGTATGATATGTATATACAGTATAGACAAGTGTCCACTTAACCTTTTTATATCGTAAAGAAAAATTTTGCCTTTACGAGTCAAAATTTTTCCCTTTTTGAATGGAGGTGTAATGTGAATATAGGCCACTGGATGGCAGTATTTACCTTTTTTTGTTAAGCCCAGACTGGAGCTAGGTTTGGACATGTTCTGGGCATGTCTGAAACAAGTCCCAGAGAAAAGAAAAAAAAATGTCTAAAAATTGGGAGGGGTTTGCAAAAGAGTATATAAGAAGGGAGAATTGAGACAGTAAAATAGTAGAAGAAATTGCAAGGAGAAGGATACATGTGACCAGACCTGTCATTCTGTTAAAGTCTTGGCCAGGAGTTATAAGTTAGCTAAATCGTGGAAACGCGTTATAATCGTGGCGAAGACAACCAAATCGTCGGTATGACTAATATCTCGTGAAATTTTTTAAACATTCGCGCGTTATTGGGAGACATGAGAAAATATAACTAAATAACCACAAGTTTACAAGTGGTTTAGTCTTGGCCACAAGTAGTAAGTTACACGTTAGCTAACTCCTGGAAACGCGGTGAAACTCGTGGCCAAGACTAAACCAAATCGTCGGTATATCATCTTATGGAATTTTTTTTTCTTGTGTCATGGTACTTCCCTGGCTCATGTGTTCACATGTCAAAAGGCAGAATGAATAAATGATTTTTAAGGAAAAAAAGAAGATGTTTAGAAGACTTTTTCTCACCTTCAGACAGCAAGCAAGGTTGCATAAATTTATGGGCGTGGAAACCGAGTCCATGACTGTTGGTCTACGCATGCGCAGAACCGCGAAGTAGCATATTTTGATGGGTAGCCAAATTAGCAAGAACACCACAGACTTGCAGCTGTCTGACTGTTTTTTCAGCCCAATCAGAGGCCACTCAGGCCAGTAGCATGTGAGGAGGACAACAAGACGATTGGTTTGTTTTGATTAACACGCACCCCAACAGTCCTTGTCAACCACACGGATAGCGTGTGTGGGGAGGAGGAGGTGTGTCGCATGTGTGTCTGTGTGGTACCTGCTGCTGAGGAGAGGGGAGGGGAGGATGACTTGAGAATGGACCCCCCTAAAAAGAGGAAGGGTGGCGCGGAGGGGGAGAGAGATAAAAAGAGGAAGGCACTCAAGGATGATGCGGCCAAATGCCAAAAATGAACAAGCTTATTTAGCCCCCCCCATGACGGCGCCATTCAAAAAAAAAGATCCATCAGCGTCAGACTCTGGGGGTAAGTTTTCTTAGAAAAACAAAACACTGGTTCTCTTTAGACGCCTTGTGCATGTTTACATGATGTAAATATGTTTGCTGTCTGTTGCTGACTTGCTGTTATGTATCCCGGCCCATACATGAAAGCTATTGTGTATTCCAGCTTCGGATTTAGCTTGTAGTTCATTAGTATTTCCTGAGAACCTATTTTAAATGTTAGTCAATGCTATGCTCCCATTCGTGCGTGCAGCATGCACGTGTTCTGTGTGTTCAAAGGCCTTCCTCATAGTAAATTGATTAATCATTTGATTTGGACTTAGGCTAGTTGTCTTTCTTGGTTAGGGTTATATCGTAGGTTACACATGAAAAGTATTTGCCAATGAATGATTTGCAAATAGGTGCCTTTCAGAAATGCAACATTTTCTGGACTTTTATGTATTGACAAAGGATTTTTTTTTTACTTTTTGACTTAATTGTCAGTTTGCTTAGATGGTTTTGTTAATGTTCTTGCAACTGTTAATGTTTAGTTTTGATTAATGTGAAAGCTGATGTTTCGGGAATGTGTTGTGTGTCTGTCTGCAAGTGTCTGTTTGCAACAAGCTACAGGCTAGTTAACATAATATTAGTTACATTGTCGCACAAAGTAGTTGATATTCTACATGATATGACGTTTTATGTACTGTATAGCTTTAACCTTGGCATTACTTGTTATGTAAAATCTTCATTCTCTTCTATCAAGTGTGCTTGTGGATATTCCTGAGGACTGTAGTGGTACTGTATTGCCTCTTCTACTCCAACTAGATTTAGATTGTAGGTCCCATATGTGTACTTCTGTTTGGAATGCCAAAAACATACTATTGTGTCTGTGTGTGTGTGTGTCTGTGTGTGCGTGCGTGCCCATGCATATAAATGTAGGTGTGAACGTGCGTGTGGGCAGGGCGGCCTGCTGAATGACTGACTCCTGGCCTGAAAAAGTCTCCCAGTCCGGCCCTGAGAGATAATGTGTTTTTTGATCGCTGTCAAATGTAAGTGAAACAATCCAAGCTTTGGAATAAATACTTTCCATGTGAAGAAATACACATGAAATAAATTCAAGCTTGTATTGTTGTTCTATTAGAAATATAGGTAGCTGTACTGCATTATATAAAAGCACATGGTCAATTGAAAGGTGCTCTATGTTGCTGCTGTTAAGTGCTCATGTTTATTTAACCAATATATCTATTCACCAATAGATTTTGAATAAAAATGAACATTTTCAAGTTTTGCATAAAAACAGCAGTGGTGTTGAATTTTTTAATGTAATCCAAATTATTTTTTAACACTAAAAGCTAACATTTGAAAATTGAAATGGAAAAGGTAAGGTTAATTTTTTCAATTATAAAAGGTATTATTAGTTAACAGTATTTTAAAAGCTTGAAGAGAAAAGGTCAGCGAAAGAAATTAAATTTGAATGAAGCTTCGCGGAAATTCAAGCAGGAAGACTTTCTCTTCAAGCATGCCCACTATGCCTTTGTTTATTTTCTGCTTGCCCTTTAAAAATTACTCTGCCTAACTTATAAACCAATCGGAATCCTACTCCGAGTTTCTGGACCAATCATTCGCTAGCTATCAGATTTTAAAGGTACTCTCTCTCCCTGCAGTTAACCAGCTGTTAAGCGCTTGGATATGCTCTGCAACCCTCCTCCTCCCCACCACCATCCTCTGAGGTTCGCCAAGACTCCTCTTCTGTCATGATTCTGCTCTGGCTGGTCTTGTTTCTCTGCTTTTGATATTTGTCTTATTTAGCATTTGAACTTTGCAATGTCTGACCACTCTTAGATATGTGTATTGTGTACTGTTATCATTGGTTTGTTCATGTATTGTCTTAGTTTTTACTTTTCCATATTTTGCATATTGCCATAGTTTCACTCCGGTCCATGACCGGAGACCGTCTGGTCTCTCGTCTTGTCATTGTTCACAGCCCCAGTCCTGCATGTCACTCTTCGGGTGATTTATTGGATTCTGGATTTCAGCCTTCCTTCCGATCTCGTTTGCTTACTTCACCTTACTTTTCTATCTTACTAACCGAACTAACAGTTTGTTGTTTTCTCTAGAAGTTACTAACAATAACTAACATTGAATATAATACTAACTTACTAACGTGCACTAAGGGATTGTATAGTTTCACTTACTAATTGATTAACAAGCTCTCTGCACTTGCCCTGTTCTAGTCTCCGCCTCTTTTCACTCCCTAATCTCCTTTGCTGGATTTCTGTGGAATCTCCACATCTGATCACGCTGTCCTTTCTCTAATTATCTATGCACGTTAGAACTCCTTGACTGGAGCCGTTTGTTTGTATATAGGCTTGTCCCGTGATCCCTGTCCGCGTTTTGGCTTCTGCCAAATTTCATGTGATCAGGCTCTCCCTCTTGTGCTGCTCCCTTGTAATCAGTCTGACTGTTTGCACCTGTGTTTCTCCCCATGTGATCTCCCTAGAAGTGTATATTAGGTGTCTTCTCACAGTCATTCTCTGTCAGATCCTTTCTCGTGTTTACCTGTGCTGCTATTTCTCTTGCCTCTCTTGCCATTGCGTTTCTGATTCTGACTGGATTGCCTGACTACTGATTTTTTGGCTTGCCCTTATTGGATTACTGTTGCATCTGTGCGTTCGAACCCTTTTTGCCCGACTACGATTTTGTGGATTGCTGCTCTGTTTACGATTCGGATTGCCCTTTGGTTTATGAGTTTGCTTCTCCTACAAACCACTGCCTGTGTACCAAATCTGTTTTTCCTGACTACAATTTTTGTGTTTGCTGCCCTGGTTATGATTCCATTTCTGCCCCCCTGAATTTTGACTTTTGGATTGCGGACTCTGTACTGTTGCCTTCTGCCCTGCGGGGGTTACCCCCCTCACTGAATAAAACTTTTTCTTTTGCAATCCTGTGTTCTCGCATTTGGTTTTGGATCGATACCTCACATCTTCAGCTCTCCGACCACTCTGGTCCCAGGACTCATCCCAGCAGCTGCCTCTCACCACCACGACCGGGGTGTTTAGACCCCGTTGGAAATTCATCTCTACGAAGCATCTAATCCTCAGATTCTCTAAATGCTTTATTTGTTCAATGCCGGGGTCTAACCGCCAAAGTTCATGTTCATAAATAAATACTTAATTAAATTTCATATCTCATTGTTTTCTAGTCTTTCCTGATTGAATTGTACATGCTTTTAAACTGATCTAAGTGTGACAGTTGAAAGGTCCTGTCACTAGAAATGCCTCCCAATAAGTATGCGCCCTGGATATTTTGCCAATGAGCCTGCCTCTTTGGTGATGTGGTCAGCGCGCATGACTCTTACCCGGGAGTCTGAAGGTTCAAGTCCCTGCCCGGGCCCCGCCTTCAGCCTGCCACATTCCCGGGAGTCTGGAGGTTCAAGTCCCCACCTGGGCCCTTGTTTGGCCTGCTACATAAGCACACTAAAAGAAATGGCTACATGGTGATGAATTCGTACTGGTTTACAGTGTACATGAATCATACACTAATTTACCATTGAAGTAGTTTTTAATTAATACACTAATTGTTAGTACACTTTAACACTGCTATGCTGACAATACGATGAAAACAAGTGTTATGAAAGTGCACTTGATAAAAGTAGATGCAAATCCACTAAAATTAAACTATTTAAAGGATTCAAAGTATACTATGAATAAATGTAGCCTACTAATCAAACGCCTGTGTATATTTCAGTGGTAGTACATTTTATATGAATATACACTGAACAAAAATATAAACGCACCACTTGAAATATTGGCACCATTTCAAGTATGCCGTTATGAAATACCAAATATATTTGTTTTCATTTTCATTGCAAAAGGAATGTTTCCATTGATGTCTAAAATCTGAGTTCAGCTCAGGCATTGAGTATTTTTTTCACCGGTGTAATGATTGGTATGAGCAAACGAGTGCGGTGTACCCAGACACTGCTCAGACAGAATGAGCAGTACTCAGACAAACCTTGGGCCGGGGACTATAAAAGGCCACACCAAAATGTTGGATATTGCCAGACGCAGCCATGTCTCAAATTATGCGGGAGCGTGCCATTGGCATGCTGAATGCTGGAATATCCATCAGAGGGGTCGCTGCAGAACTGAATGTTCACTACAGTACCATAGTTCGTCTACGACTGCGTTTCCGACAGACTGGAAGCACTGCGAACAGGCCTCATCGGCGTCGTCCACGTGTGACCACCCCTGCTCAGGATCGTCACATCCAGCTGGTGCACTTGCGTGAACGTTTCAGACCAGCGACACGCACGGCCGATGAGACAGTCGGTCTGAACAATAGACAAATCTCTGCTCAACCAGTTCGCAATCGCCTCCGAGAAGCAGAATTGCATGCTCGACGCCCTCACCGTGGGCTGGACCTCACAGACGTACGCCGCCAGAATCGTCTTGCATGGGCTAACGCACACTTCCGGTGGCCCTTGGCACGATGGAGAAATGTGCTGTTCACAGATGAATCAAGATTCAACTTGTATCACGCGGATGGGAGACGTCATGTGCGGCGCCGTGTTGGTGAACGGTTTGCTGACAGAAATGTCACCCGGAGAGTTGCCCATGGCAGAGGCGGGATCATGGTGTGGGCAGGGATTGCACACAGACAGAGAACTCCATTGCATTTCATCAATGGCAACTTGAACGCCCAAAGGTACCGTGCTGAGATCCTCGCACCAACTGTAGTACCGTTTGTCCAACAGCATAATGTCACGTTCCAGCATGATAACGCCCGTCCTCATGTCGCTAGGGTCTGCACCCAGTTCCTCACAGCTCAGAACGTTCAGGTGCTGGACTGGCCCGCATATTTGCCTGACATGTCGCCCATAGAACACATTTGGGATGCTCTGGATCGGCGTATCCGGGACCGTGTTCCAGTCCCAGGTAATGTCCGGCAACTCCGGATAGCGCTCCAGGGAGGAGTGGAACAACATTCCACAGGCCACCATAGACACTCTGGTAAACTCCATGCGTAGGAGATGTGTCGCGTTGAGAGATGCGCGTGGCAGACATACGCGATACTAAACTGTGAAATTAATGGTATCCACCCCTGCACTGTTGAAACTGTTGCCAAACTTTTGATTGTGCATGTATCAAGGTGTAACGGACATCAATATGATCAGTATAGATGTCTTTATCATGTCGTAAAATTTGCTGAGGTTCACATTATCCCATATGTAATAAAATTCACAAAACATCTGGTGGTGCGTTTATATTTTTGTTCAGTGTATTTAATATAAATGTAAGTATTAGTACTAAGAAGTGTACTTCATCCAAGTAAACTGAAGTACTACTTAGGGAATAATATACGTGTAATTAGTATATTAATAATATGTTTACTTTATTTTAACACACAAAGTCAAAATGTGCTGGAAATGTACTTTCTGAAAATTGAGTACATTTTTAGTACATTAAAGTATATAACTCTTTTACTTGGGTTTTTACTGTAACCAGTGGTCCGTGTCTGCAACCATGGTCCGGACCAGTCACTTCAGCGCCCCAAGAGGTAAGGACCAGTGGTCTGTGCGGTGGTCCGTGCCAGCGACTATGGTCCAGATCAGTCACTTCAGTGCAGTGACGGATCCAGGATTCTTCTGGACGAAGGGGCCATCAAGGGGTCATGTTTCTCACAGAGGGGCCAAGTATTTGTCCAAAACTCATGCACACAATCACATTTATGATAAGGTGTGTATATATTTCACCAGTCATACCTTTTTCAAACACTTTAATTAAAAAAGTGTACACAGTGCAACTCATTTGCTATTTTAGATTTGAGACTGAGCAACTCCAACGGAAATGCAATAATATTCAAAAACATTAAGCTGAAACCATGTTGTCTATCAGACCACAAATATTCAATTAAAAATTAAGAAAAGGAATTAAAATAAAAAAATGAAACATCAAGGTGAGCTCTGGTTGAGGTGAGGTGCAAGAATTCAAGTATTCAGGATGCTGAAATTATCCTTCGCTCAGCAGTGTCCAAATTTTTTCACCAAACATATAGCCAATGATATTATGTATTTAATGTATTCTTGAAATACTTCAATTTCATGACGAAACACAACATGAGATTGCACAATGTGCAAGTGAATCTTCAGTGAGACAGAGATCCGGATAAATGTCAAGGAGATTCCTACATTCATACAAACTTTGCTGTGGTCAAGTAAGGTGGATCTGAACTTTGATTTCTACACTGCTCCTTTAATTTAGGATACATTCATTTTCTGTTTTCATTATTTTTATTCACAATAGTCACAAACAGAGGTAAAATATTCAGTGCACGTTAAATATAATCTCGTGGAGATTCTCACAATAGCACTTCATTACAATTACTACTAAATTAGTATAAACAAGTGTGTGATGAGTTTTATCATTCAAGTGACCAGCCAATTGCTTAAGTTGTTCTTTGAACAGAAAATATGCAAACATTTAACGACAATTTGAATTGGGACTTAACAGTGTGACCATTATTTATCTTCTGTGGCTTTTCATATCAATATCAGTCATATTACAGAGTTGCTGCTGTTGCTGTGTCTGGACGATGATTGTAGGGCTCTCAACTCTCACGCATTCGGCGTGAGATTTTGTGCTTCATTCACGTTCTTGTGCAGTAGTCAGCAATTATTCAATCAACGCAATGCGTGTGTTTCACGATCATTCAAATTGTTTAAATGAAATAATACTATTTGAAACATTTTTATGCAGTTCCATTGCTTCCAACCCCTGAGTGAAGAAAAGCGTGAGAAGTCCGTAATCATTACCGATTTCCATATCACTAGTGGTGAAATCTACCGTAAAGGCCCATTCAAACCGGGTCGAAGCGACAGAGCAGCACAGATTTTCTGAAAATTCACTGCACGAAAATTCCGCATGAAACCATGCATACCTGACTCGAAACATTGAAAAATGTTCTAATTTCCGCGATCTTGCGTTCCAATTTCACACAACAGACAAACAAATCTGGGGAAATATTTAATCAAATTGGACCATGAGAGCAGCAGCAGCAATGATGACATTTTGTGCATGTATCTAAACGATAACCTTAGCCTCATGTCTACTTCTGCGTGACAGATGGTCATCTCCGTACTCATTGAGCGTTTCCATTATTGATGTCTGGAGCTGGTCTTTCAGCTCGTTCAAGTAATCATCCTGCCTCTAGTCATAGAGGACAGGATGCCGGAGAACAGTATTGATGAGACACTCTTCTTTGTTCGACAACGTATTATGCTACGTACTGAGTTTGTATCTAGTTTATGTGACTTTGCAGTTTGAGGTTTGAATGCTGTAACGTGAATAGACACAAAGCATTTCGTTGGCGAAAAGTCTAGTTTCGCAGACGGATTTTCGCAAAGTTTAAGTCCGTGTGGATGTCTTTTCTGCTGCATGAAACTTCTGCCTTGGTGTGCAAGCTTACATTAAGAACCCATGACATAAGCTTCTATAAATATCTGCACGAATAATCCGCACAGAAATTCACACTTGGTGTCAATGGGCCTTGAGACTGACCCTTTCGTTTCATACTTAAGATTAACCATAATGTTTCGTAGCAGTTAACACAAAAATGCAAATGACAAAGAAGTAACATACACTGATTAGCAGGTATTATCGAAAGCTAATGCTAACTAATAGCTTACTGCTGCTTCTTAATTTAATGTTTGTTAGACATCAACTGAGTGGCAGCAGCAATTAATGGTCTTTTAAACATTAATGATGACCATGGGGATTTGTAACTCAAAACGTTGACTGCCATCGAGCGGTTATCCGTGTCTTCTCCAGCCCACCTGTCACTATGGTATTGGTGTGAATCAGTGTTCATTCAAATAAATCAAATGAATCATCTTCTTCTGTGAGCTTTATTGACAGTGATATGCCCATTTGACGCAGAACTGCTACCAACTATTGGGCATGGAATTGCATTCACCTATAATCTGATTGTCATTCTCGCAGGAAACGACAGATGAGTGACAAGACAGGGGCATTTCAGGGGGCCAATTAGATTTCAGATGGAGCCATGCCCCCGTGGCCCCGTCCCTAGAACCGCCACTGCTTCAGTGCCCCAAGTGGTAAGGACCAGTGGTCCAAGCTCAACAACCATGGCCCGTGTACGGACCACTAATTTGGCTACAACCCCTGCTGATCGCAGCAGAATCTGCACTCACATGTTATGTAGTTAATCCGAGCGGCTGAGAAATCACTTTGATGTCAAAAATGCAGTGTCCATAGTAAGCGTATTCTCTGGCAATAGAAAGAAGTCGTTCCCATAGACATCTGTTATGGAGACCAACACATAACCGCACAAAAGAAACTGTGACGTGAAACAAGCAGTTAGCAGTATGAGCTTATCTCTGGCCTTTTAAAGAACGCCATTCCCATACAAATCACTATCACGAAGAGCAGTTTTTTTCCAGTCTATGTCTAATATTCATGGAAATATGTCAAGGTCTACCTATGATTTGGTGGGGAGTTTCAAAAATTTATTTCATTTGATTTTGACGAACTCTTTTTTAAAACAAAAATAGACCGCGATTCAGCAGCATGCTTTCCGTCAGTGTTGTGAAAAAAATATCCCTTCTTTCCCCGCTTAGCCGTTGTGGATGAATTGTGACCAAACAGGCCTCCGCTGTGACGTCATATAAATGAAACAGCGGAGGCCTCAAAGTACAAACACGATCACTTGAGCAGCAGGAGAGGAAAAAGTAAACATGCCCGATGTCTGAGAGATTTTTATTTTTTTCTTCGCACGCGACATGCAGGAAGCAGAGTGAACTGTTAATCAAGAACGGACAACGAATGCCAGTTATTTGAGGTCAGACTGCAGCAAGATCATTACCTTGCTTGTCATTCACAAATGAATAAAATTGGTACTCGCGTTAGCTAATAATACTGCATACAGTACTTTCCTGTAATCAAATACTAAATTGTGAAATGATTTCTCTTGTACGACCTTGTCTTGGCAGGTAATGAATATGAATGCTTTTCACAACAGTTGCTATTAACTGTCATCAATTTCTCAGTGATGGCTGGTCTGAAAATCTGGGGTCGTATCCCGATAGCACAGATGGTAACTTGTTGGGCCTAATTGGAACCACTGACCTTGGATGTTGGTAATTAGCTTTTGGGAAATTTACCACTGTGGTGTGATTGTTTGGGAAGCTGTATTACGTTGGGTTATTACTGTCATGTCACGAGGCAGAGGCACTGAACCAAAGACGCAAAAAGCACAATGTGCCTTTCGTAATGCATCTTACGCGATGCCTGTTTGCAGCTCGGATGTTGCTGTTGGTGCAGAGGTGGTCAAACTGTTGCATTAAACGGCCTTGGGCAGGGGTCCCCGATCTTTCCCAGAAAGGTGTGGGTGCAGGCTTTCAGTGCAAACAAGCACTTACACACCTGATACTACTAATCAACCCCTGAACTCTTTGCTAATAAGCTTGATTAGTAGCAGCAAGTGATTAGCTGCCTGGTTGCAATGAAAGCCTGCACCCACACCGGCCCTTTCTAGGAAAGATTGGGGACCCCTGGGCTAGGAGCTGCAGGTTTTCAAACCAACTAAGGAAAAGCACACTGAATACAATTAATTTAATCAGCTGATGTCAGCCTTCACAGTTGATTAGTTGTATGAGGCGCGCTGCCATTCGGCAGAAATGAAAACCAGCAGCCCCTCGGCCGTTTTATGAACCAGTTTGACACTTTTGTGTGAGTGGGTGCAATATTGTGTGGTAACTAAGGGTGTTGGGGAAAAAAAGTGTTTTTGAATGAGTGAAGGCGGGGGTGGGGCAAAATAATTCTTGCTACCAGGCCCATCACACGCTTCCGCCATGGGAGACCAGTAATGGTCATCTGTAATGTCACTGCAGTCAGGGCTCTCGATGACCTGAGGTCTAGGGTCAAATACGCACCAAATCAAGATTTAATGCAAAATAGAAAATTGCAAGAGTCAGTGCGACGCACGAATATTTATAGAACTTGAGTCCTCGTCTTGAATAAATGATGCACAGCAAAGTTTTCTGAGCCTTTTCCAGTGTTTAATTCGTGGCGATCAGGAAATGATGCGCAAAATTGTTTGACCAGCCGGAATTGGGGAAAAAGGTATGGCAAAACAGTGCCGTCGAAGTATATACCGATTCCACGGGCTCAAATGAAAGTTAATTTATGCAGTATAGTCATCCTGTGTAGCGTCTTTAAGTCCTGATGTTATAATACAGCATGATGAGCACATGTTTATGTTTGGATACTTCAGTCAATCGTGAGCCTTCACAGCTCACTCCCCCCTACTCTCTACTAGAGTTTATACAGTCTTGTGAAGAGTTGAATTAAAGTGGTTTAGCAATTTCTACACATTGTTTTTAAAGTTGTCTCGCCTTCCCATCTTATTTTATTCTGAAATCACCAGTTGGTAGCATAAGGACCTGTGACCAAAGCCAGCGTTTTTTTGGCTGGAAGCGCCCATAACCTCATTTCCAGGGCACTCCCTTCCAGGACTTATTGTTGCTAAGTTACAAAACCCAAAACCAGTGAAGTTGGCACGTCATGTAAATCGTAGATAAAGACAGAATACAAGGATTTGCAAATCATTTTCAACTTATATTCAATTGAATACACTGCAAAGACAAGATGTTTAATGTTCAAACTGAGAAACTTTTTTTTTTTTGCAAATAATCATTAACTTAGAATTTAAAGGCAGCAACACATTGCAAAAAAATTGGCACAGGGACCTTTTTACCACTGTGTTACATTGCCTTTCCTTTTAACGACACTCAGTAAATGTTTGGGAACTGACGAGACCAATTTTTGAAGCTGTTCAGGTGGAACTCTTTCCCATTCTTGCTCGATGTACAGCTTAAGTTGTTCAACAGTCCGGGGTCTCTGTTGTCGTATTTTATGCTTCATAATGCGCCACACATTTTCAATGGGAGACAGGTCTGGACTACAGGCAGGCCAGTCTAGTACCCACACTCGTTTACTAGGGAGCCATGCTGTTGTAACACGTGCAGAATGTGGCTTGGCATTGTCTTGCTGAAATAAGCAGGGGCGTCCATGAAAAAGACGTTGCTTGGATGGCAACATATGTTGCTCCAAAACCTGTGTGTACCTTTCAGCATTAATGGTGCCTTCACATATGTGTAAGTTGCCAATGCCTTGGGCACTAATACACCCCCATACCATCACAGATGCTGGCTTTTGAACTTTGCGCCTATAACAGTCCGGAGGACACGATGTCCACAGTTTCCAGAAACAATTTGAAATGTGGACTCGTCAGACCACAGAACACTTTTCCACTTTGCATCAGTCCATCTTAGATGAGCTTGGGCCCACCGAAGCCGGCGGCGTTTCTGGGTGCTATTGATAAATGGCTTTCGCTTTGCATTGTAGAGTTTTAACTTGCACTTGCAGATGTAGCGACGAACTGTAGTTACTGACAGTGGTTTTCTGAAGTGTTCCTGAGCCCATGTGGTGATGTCCTTTACACACTGATGTCAGTTTTTGATGCAGTACCGCTTGAGGGATCGAAGGTCACGGGCATTCAATGTTGGTTTTCAGCCTTGTCGCTTACGTGCAGTGATTTCTCCGAATTCTCTGAACCTTTTGACGATATTACGGACCGTAGATGATGAAATCCCTAAATTTCTTGCAATAGCTCGTTGAGGAATGTTGTTTTTAAACTTTTCGACAATCAGCTCAGGCATTTGTTCACTAAGTGGTGACCCTCGCCCCATCCTTGTTTGTGAATGACTGAGCATTTCAGGGAAGCTGCTTTTATACCCAATCATGGCACCCACCTGTTCCCAATTAGCCTGTTCACCTGTGGGATGTTCCAAATAAGTGTTTGATGAGCATTCCTCAACTCTCTCAGTCTTTTCTGCCACTTGTGCCAGCTTTTTTGAAACATCAAAAAAACATCAAATTCCAAATGAGCTAATATTTGCAAAACATTACAAAGTTTACCTGTTCGAACATTAAGTAACTTGTCTTTGCAGTGTATTCAATTGAATATAGGTTGAAAAGGATTTGCAAATCATTGTATTCTGTTTTTATTTACTATTTACACAAACGGTTGTAAACTATGTAAGTTGCTGGCAAACTTGGTCAGCAACTACGCTTTTGGTAAATGCGCCCCAGATTTCCAAAAGACAAGAGGGCTGAGAAAGGCTTGGCTGTCAAAAGTCAGGAGAAAAAAAAAACATTTCACCATCCCCGCGATCGGTGGGGTGAAACTTGTTGATGGAGTAGCTCCAGTTAACGAGCACTTCCATTTAACAATGTTGGCATTTGTGATATGAATCCATTGCCGCCGAGTCACATTTTCGGTCTTACCTTCCATGAGTGCGCCTCTTCCCCAACCCAAAAAAGAGTATATTTAGGGAGACTAATATGTTGCTCTAAACAGCGATACCAAAATAACGCAGATTCACTCACTAGTATTTATGAGAATGTAAATTTAAAGTAGGAGAAAATGAATGGGAGTCTGAGCGAATTCACCTCCAGGTGTATACACTGTTGGAACAGATGCTTCACTTCAACATACCCAATCAGGAATTTAGTGTTCTATATATATGTACAGTTTGTTCCCAAAAGGCAAGATATCAATTTTACTCATTTTGAGTAAATCAGCTTTTTTCTTTGCTGGCCTTTGACCATCAATAAACGTACTTCATAGTATGAATTTCTAAAAATGGATTTTTGCACCATGTGTAAAAAGCACAGGGCTATCGCTTTATGATATTGTCAATTTTTGTAATTTTGGTACTTACTGCATTTTTGAAACAGACTCTTCATATACAGTGCTGTGAAAAAGTTTTTGCCCCCTTCCTGATTTCTTTTTTTTTGCATATTTGTCACACTTAAATGTTTCAGATCATCAATCAAATTATAATATTAGACAAAGAGCAAATACAAAATGCAGTTTTGAAATGATGATTTGATTTATAAAGGGAAAACAGCAATCCAACCTACCGGGCCCTATGGGAAAAAGTAATTTCCCCCCGCCCCCCTTTTTGAATCATTAATTAACTGTGATTAACCAAATTTTTTTGTTCAATTTTACTAGCCATTCCTAGGCCTGATTACTGCCAGACCTGTTGAATCAAGAAATCACTTAAATGGAACCTGTCTGACAAAGTAAAGTAGGCTGTAGGATCTCAACAAACAACAGATCATGTTGCAATCTAAAGAAATTCAAGAACAGATTAGAAAGTCATTGTCATCCACCGGTCTGGAAAGGGTTACAAAGCCATTTCTAAGGCTTTGGGACTCCAACGAACAATGGTGAGAGCCATTATCCAGAAATGGAGAAAACCTGGAACAGTGGTGAACCTTCCCAAATGTGACCGGCCTAGCAAAATTACTCCAAGAGCGCATCGAAGACTCATCCAGGAGGTCTCAAAAAAACTGAGAACAACATCTTAAGAACCGCAGGTCTCACTTGCTTCAGTTTAAGTGAGTGTTCATGATTCAACAATAAGTAAGAGACCGAGCAGCACAGAAATAATACAAACACTGAGAATCACACAGACCATCAGAAAGTACTTGCGCGTCCAAAGGATGTAAAACAGTCTGGAAAACGGAAGCAATGTGAGAGAGAGAAAAAGTTGAAATGGGAAAATTCCTAACGAGGAAGGAACTCCAAAAATAACTGGAAGATATAAAGTCACACAAATACTGACTAGATATATCTTCGGCTATAATGCTTAGCTACAAACAGACACTCTAGCAAAGGAGGCGTGGCGGACTTCCGGCTTACATAGAGTACGGAGAAGTGCCGCCCCAGTTCAATCAGCCAGCTGGTTAAAGAATCCGATAGAAAAGGAATTTGATCTCGTCCCAGGACGAGAGCACTAAAGAAAAGTCCAAAACACCCGCACACCTCGCAAACCATGCCAGGACACCCCCCCCCAAAGGGACGACTCCAGACATTCCCACAAAACCTTGAGCACGGAACTCTGAGATAAGGGTGGGGTCCAGGATATCCCGAGAAAGGACCCAGCACTGCTTCTGAGGACCATACCCCTCCCGATCAATTAAAAACTGGGCCCCACGACCCACATGCCTCTCGGCCAAATATATATATTCTCCAGCGACTGGTTGGTTCGCTCTGTCTGCCCGTTAGTCTCCGAGTGGAATCCAGACAAAAGTCTCATGGTAGCCCCCAGCTGGTTGCAAAAAGCATGCCAAAATTCAGCCGTAAATTGTGGGCCCCAGTCAGAAACCACAATTTGAGGTAGACCGTGCAGCCGGAACACATAGTCCACAACAAGAAGGGCCGTCTCCTGCACCGAAGGCAACTTGGACAGCGCGATAAAGAGGGCAACCATAGAAAAGCGGTCGACCACAACCAAGATGACAGTGTTGCCTTCAGAAATTGGCAGCCCCGTAACAAACTCTAGAGCGATATGGCTCCATGGGCGCTTGGGGACAGGCAACGGCCGCAACAGACTAGAGGAGGGGAGATGGGAAACCTTGTTCCTAGCGCAGATACAGTACGATGCCACAAATTCCCAGATGTCCTCAATCATGCTGGGCCATCAAAAACATCGGGGGAAAAAAACGCTTAGTCCAGTGAACCCTCGGGTGACTCGCCAGGCGAGAAGAGTGCCCCCACTGGAGAACATGGGACCGTACCACTATCGGAACAAATAAACAGGCAGCCGGCTCTTCACCAGGACCGGTATCTGACCTCAAGGCATCCGGCACAACAGACTTGATGCCCCACTGAATAGCAGCCACAATTTGAGCTGCTGGAATAACCGGCTCAGGAATCAGATTGCGGCCAGATCAGTCGTAAATCCGCGACAAGGGGCCAGGCTTGATGTTTTTGGAGCCAGGGCAGTCAGTCAACGTAAATTTAAAGTGATTGAAAAACAACGACCACCGCGACTGCTGGGAATTACGTCGTTTAGTCTGTTGGATATATTGGAGATTTTTATGATCCATCCAAACCACAAACAGATGTTCAGCCCCCTCAAACTAATGGCGCCACTTCTAACACCAACTTGACAGCTAACAACTCCCGGTCACCAATGCTAGAATTCCGTTCAGCCGCAGACAACGACCAGGAGAAGTAGGCACATTGGTGCAACTTATTGTCCTGAAGGGGGCGATGGGACAAAATGACACCCACCCCGACCTCCAACGCATCCACCTCCACAATAAATGGGAGGGAGGGGTCAGGTAAAATGAGAATGGGCTCTGAGCTAAATCGTTTCTTCAACTCCGGAAAAACATCCTCGACTGCTTGAGACCAAGCAAACGATGAGGAGGTATTCTTTTTAGTGAGTGTGATAATGAGGGCAGCTACCGCGCAAAAATTATGGATAAACCTCCAATAAAAATTAGCAAAGCCCAAAAACCATTGAACCTCCTTGACATTTTGAGAAGCAGGCTAATTCCTGACCGTTGCCACTTTGTGTCTGAAGGATTAGTCCGCATGGATCCTGACAAAGAGGCCAAGAGACGAGACTGTCTTGGCATGGAAAGTGCATTTTCCAGCCTTGACAAAGATTTTGGCTTTAAGGAGGGCCTCATGCATTTGTCTGACTTGTTGTTCATGCTCCGAGAGAGTTGTAGAAGAAAATCAGAATATCGTCAAGGTAGACAAAGGCAAATTTCTCCAACATCTCATGGAGCACGTCATTAATGAGTGCCTTGAACACTGAGGGGGCGTTAATCAATCTGAACTGCATGACCAAATATTTTTTGTACTCGTCATGTGTATTAAATGCTGTTTTCCACTCGTCCCCCTCGCGGAGTCGAACCAAGTTGAAAGCCTCTTGCAGACGTTCATCAATGTATGGGAGTATTAATGGTGATATTATTCAAGCCCCTGTAATCAATACAGGGTCTTAAGCCGCCATCTTTTTTGCCCAGAAAAAAAAAACCCCGCTCCGGCAGGAGACATGGAGGGCTGAATAAATTCATTTGCCAGAGCCTCCTAAATATATTCTCGCATGACCCTTCGCTCAGGCCCTGACAGCAAGTATAATGAACCCCTGGGGGAAGTGGTACCCGAGTAGAGACTGATTTTGCAATTGTACGTACGATGAGGAGGTAAAGTCAAGGCCTGTTGCATGCTAAACACCTCCGCGAGATCAGCATAATCGTTAGGAACATTAGAAGGCAAACAAAAGTTCAGAGCAGCCTCCAAATTCTCACCCTGTTTGGAACCTGCCATCTCTATGTCTGATTCCAAGTCAGAGAAATCCTCCGAATCACAATCCTCCTTTGGCCGCCGCCAGTCAAATTGAGGATCCCACTCCAACCCCTCCTCCGCCCCTTTGTCTCACACAACCCTCCAAATCTAGAAAAACTCCTCAGTATCACTCTAGGCGTCAGCCTCCCCCATAGGTTGATGCCCGGGATGACACGCTAAACTGTCCTGTTATGGCCCCAATTTTTTATTACATATATGACAGGAAGGGATGACAGACAAAATTTTAAAACTTTAACAGATTTCATTAAACAAACACTTTTAGCTAATCTACTGTCTACTCTTCTGACCTATATTGATAAAAAAAAAGGAAATATTTACAGTCCCCTTGGTGGGGTTGCTTTGCGATGATCTGGATGAGAAAAATTCTCCAACACAGGCAAAAATCCACAAAAGCTTCACAGGTCTTGAAAAGAGTGGCAGGTCTGGTCAAATGTATCCTTCTCCTTGCAATTTTTCCTTCTACTTTACTCTCTCAATTTTTCTCCATATATACTCTTTTGCAGCCCCTTCCCACCTTCCAGACTTTTTTTCAATTCTCTTGGACTTCCCCTCTCAGTCATGCCCAGGACATGCCCAAACCTAGCTCCATATTGGGCTTGACAAAAAAAGTCAATACTCCCATCTAGTGGCTTTTTTTTTCCACATAACACCTACATTCCAAAAGGGAAAAATTTTGACTTTTCAATACAAAAATGGTTAACACGTGTGTGTGTGTGTATAAATATTAGGGCCGTCAATCGATTAAAATATTTAATCGCGATTAATCGCACGATGGATCATAGTTAATCACGATTAATCGCAAATTAATCGCAAATTTTTCATCAGTACATTAAATGGATTTTTTAAAATTGTAATACTTTCTTCAACATGACAATAGACAAATGCTTGCTTGATGCAAAAACATGTTTATTTATTGCTACAATGAGAAATACTCTCAGTTCAAGTAACTAACATATGCAATCTGCATAGTAATGTTTATTACACAGTAGTGTGTTGAACTTCATACTCGATCCATTTAACAGAAAAGAATGCCCCTCAATGCATTGCATAGCAATTTGCATCAAATTCAAAACAAACAGGGTGATGCACAAAATAACTTATAAAGTGTGCATGAGTGTTATAGAACATGACTCAAATGATAGTGCAGTCAGCCTATACCCTATAAACAACTGTTTTGTTATATTCAGCAGAGGCTGAACAACCCAACCTCCATCTCCTCTCTTTTAACAGACCAAATAAACTTAACTAAACATCAGCCTCCATTTCTTCTCTTTTTTACCAGACCAAATGAATTTCAAGTTAATTCTTTCCACTGAGCCAGTTGTTCAAACAGACAAGCCTGTTGACATTTTCAGAAGCCAGGGAGGCTCTCTTCTTATTCACAATATGCCCAGACAGTGAAAACAGCCTCTCGCATGGCATGGAGGTGGCAGGTGTTGCCAAGTACTTGCGTGCAAGGCGGGCCATCATGCTGTGTGCCCCTTCATGGTTGGACCACCACTGCTGCGGACAATCCTCCATGTCAATAGTGGGCTCCGCCTTGTAGCGCTCCACACAGCTCTCAAGGCAGTCCTCTTCTTCATCGGATGAAGACCCTGGAGCAAGCAGGAGAGCTAATCTTTTCTTAGGTGGCCCAGGTGCCACTAGTTGTTCTTGCTGTGCAGGCTTCTTCTTCCTGAGCAAGGCAGTGATCAAACGCCACACCTCAGCCCTGTCAGATTTGCTCAGACACTTTAGGTCCTTAAACCTAGGATCTAGAGCTGCCGCAATCCTCAGCCATGTCATGTTTGTTTTTTCCTTGCGTTGCTCCAAGTCTGCTGTGAAGGTCTCCTTGAATTTAACCATGTAAGCTGGGTCATCCTCAGAGACCTCCATGACTCGTGACAGATGGCATAAGGCTGGCAGCACTACTGAACAGGATACAAACTTCTCTCCTCCGAGAAGTTCTGTTATGTACCTGCAATAATAGGGGAAAGAAAGTGTTAAGAACTTGTTACATTCACCCACAGAAGGGCTAAAGACCTCCCCCCCTTCTTTACACACACACTCATCTCTCTCTCTCTCTCACACACACACTCTCACTCACACTCTTTCTTTCTCTCACACTCATCTCTCTCTCTTTCTATCACACTCACACTCACTCACACACACACACACACACCTAGAAACAATTATTGCATCAATGAGGGTATCAGACAGTAACTCACCTGCAGGGTTCCAGCACTGCCTCCAACTTCTGCAGTTTATCCAGCTCAGCTGCTGTTGGCATGGTGACCTTGGTTGCATGGAGGGCCAGGGCATCTCTCAGTGGTTCTTGATTTCTCAGAATATGCCTGATCATCTCCAGGGTGCTGTTCCATCTGGTTGAAACGTCCGGTGTAAGCACCTCTTTAGTTTTTCCCCTCGCAACTTGTTGCTGCTCAAGCTCCGCTGAATTTGGCGCACTGTGCTTGAAATGGCCGACTACCTTTCTGCATTTTGCCAGTGCATGATCAAATGGGCTGTGTTGTAGAGAAACGGTGATAGCTCGCTGAAGGAGATGTGCTGTGCAGGGCATGTGCTCAAACGGGAGCTCCTTAGACGCCGCAATCATGCTCCGTGCACTGTCAGTGGTCAGCATGCTGACTTTCTCTGTGATCTTCCACTCTCTCGCTATGTGCATGAAATGCTCCGCGCGCGTACTGGCGAAGTGCCTCTCCTTTGTTTTCATAACAGTTAGAGCCCGCGACTGAAGTCCCCACTCGTCATCGAAATAATGTGCCGTGACGCCGATATAACGATGATTACTCAGTGAGGTCCAGTAGTCTCCGGTCAGCGCCACTGTGCCTGTCTGCCCCAACGCCGCCGCCACCTTGGCTCTCTCGTCCTCATACAGCTCGTGGATATTCATGACAGTACTGGCTCGACTAGGCAGTTTGTATGTCCAGTCCTTGGATGCAATGCGGATTATTTCTCGCAGACCGTCGTCCTCCACAATACTGATCGGCCTGCACGCTGTAGCCACCCATTTAGCGACTGCTTTTGTAAGTTTGCGGCTTGTAGAGTCGTCCAGCTGTTTCCCTTTCAAATTATCCAGCGTGGTTTGCTTCATGCCAGGAGGGGGCGCCGACGTCTCTGCATCCGCTGTGTGCTTGGCCGACAAGTGGTATTTGAGACTTGACGTACTCCGGTGGTAGGTAAATTCACGGTGACAATAAATACAAATGACTTTTGTCCTGTCACGAGAGCCATCTGGCAAGACTTTGTAGATGAACTTGCCATTCAAAATACAATATTTTTCCATTACTGCTCACGGGGATGTAGTCTGTTGGCGGCACCGACCTCGGCAAATTGCTTCCTGATTTTCCAAGCTACGGAATGGCCTGAGGTTCCAATGCCACTGCGTTAATCCCGCGTTAAAAAAAATAGTGCCGTTAAAGGCATGCTGCGTTAACGCTTTAACTTTGACAGCCTTAATAAATATATATATACATATAATACAATATGCTAATAAACACGTGTACACATACTCAAACACGGGATAAGCAATCAGCAATAACATTGTCAGTACCCTTTAAATGCTTAATTTCCAAGTCAAACTCCTGTAAAATCAAACTCCAATTCAATAATCTCCGATTCTTGTTTTTCATCTTACTCAAAAACACTAACGGATTGTGGTCAGTATATACAATGCTTTTGCCCTGTACAGTCATAAACTTCAAAGTGTTGTAAGGATAGATGCAGAGCCAACAGCGCCTTGTCAAGTCTGGAATAGTTCTTTTGGTGGCAATTGAACTTCCTGGGGAAGTATGCCACGGGATGCTCAATGTCGTCAGAGTCACTTCTCTGTAGGAGCACAGATCCACAAGCTTGGTCGCTAGCATCGACCGCGATGGAGAATGGTTTGTTGAAGTCAGGAGATTTGTGCACAAGGAAGTGACACAGCAGAGACTTCAGGAGATCGAAGGCTCTTTGGCATGCTTCATCCCAAGTGAAATTTATGCCTTTCTTCAATTGGCTAGTGAGACTGAGAGCAATCTCAGCAAAGTTCTTGCAAAACTTGGGGTAGTACCCGATCATTCCAAGGAAGCGGCGCAAGGCTTTTTTGTTGTCAGGAACAAGAAAGTCCATGACAGCTTGGACTTAAGCATTTATAGGTGCCACCTTACCCTGGCCTACAGCCAAGATACGTGACAGTAGCACAACGAAAGTCACTCTTGTTCAGGCTAACAGCCAGGTTAGCCTGGGTCAAGAGCTGGAACAACGTCTCTACATCTTTCAGATGTTCCTCCCAGGAGTCAACTCCATGTGATGAGGTTGTCGATGTACACACCCGTATGTGGCAATCCGGCGATTGTAGACTGTATCATCCTTTGGAAAGTGGTTGGGGCATTTTTCATGCCAAAGGGTAGGACTTCATACTGGTATAACCCAAATTGTGTGGCAAAAGCAAAGATTCTCTTGGCCCTCTCAGTTAAAGGCACACACCAATAACCCTTCAATAAATCAATCTTAGTCAAAAACTTCGCTTTCCCTACTCTATTGATACAATCATCAATCCTACGTATTGGAAACACATCAGTTCTAGTTACAGCATTGACTTTGCGATAATCTGTACAGAATCTAGTACTTCCATCAGGATTTGGAACTAGCACACAGGGTGAACTCCAATCTGAGTTAGAGGGTCTGATAATATCATGTTCTAACATGTACTCAACCTCTTTCTCAGCAACCTTTCTCTTCTCAGGATTCATCCGGTACGGATGCTGTTTTATTGGTTTGGCATCACCAATATCTACATCATGAGAGGCCATAGAAACTCTCTTTGGAACATCAGGAAATGGATCTTCATATTTTTTGATCAACCTCTCAAACTGATCTTTCTGTGAGGGTCCTAAGTGCTGGAGTTTTACATGAAGATTTTGCAACACTTCAGAATTTTGACAATTTACATGAAAGAACTTCAACTTTAATTCTAGGTTCATCATCTTGAAACTCCCCCTCATGTTCACAAGTCTTGGCCATAGGAGGATCTGAAGTGACAGGTGCAACCCTAGCAATTCTACCATCATAAGGCTTTAGCATGTTAATGTGACACAACTCTTGGCTTTCTCTTATCTGGAGTCTTCACAATGTAAATGAGATCATTGAGTTTTGTTAGAATCTAGTCTTGGGTAATGGACCAACACAATCAACAATGACCCTAGAGAAGGGCTCCCCAAATGCTGGGATAGGCTGCAGTGGAACTACAGGTGGGTCGAACTGGTGTTTTCCAACTACCTGACAAGAGTGACAGGTTTTGCAAAGGTTGGAAACGTCTTTCCGAAGTCCAGGCCAGAAGAAGTGTTTCCCGATTTTGTCAGCAGTCTTGTTAACACCAAGATGACCTTCTAAAGGTAAACTATGAGCCATTGTTAAGATTTCATTCCTCTAGATCTGCGGAACAATAATTTGCCTCACCACTGCACTACCTGCATTGGCAGGGATATCAGGAGGGCACCACTTCCGCATCAACACACCATCCTTGAGATAATACCCAACTGGAACTGCGTCTATTTCTTCATCAGGAAGGGCTCTCTACTTTAGTACACAAATTTCAGGATGACTGGTTTGTTCCTGAATCAACCGCTTTCTGGACAGAGACAAGTCTCCAGACACATCAGAATGACCAGACCCATCTGGCGGGCTGAACAGAGAACTGATAAAAGTATCAGATAAGTCCTCAAACGGAGAAACCATAGTTGGTCGAACAGAGTCATGAGGCGAACCACCTGAGTCATGACTATTCAATGTGCTGGACGGCACCACATCATTTTCTTCTCGAGCCTTCTTGGCCATAGCACGGGTCACTGCACAGAAAGCATACAGGTATGGGTCTTCATCGCCATCTTCAGTGCTGGGCTGTGAAGTAAGATGAACAGGGGGAACTACATTGCCCCCAGCCAGGTCATTGCCTAGCAACAGAGAAACACCCTTGATAGGTAGACTTGACATAAGTCCCACTTTAACCTGTCCTGTCACTAAATCTGACTTCAAGAATACAGAGCGCAAAGGTACAGATTCAGTCCTCCCGTCAATACCCTATACAAGTATGAAATCCCCAGAAGCGGTCTCATCACGTACCTCCAAGCAGTCCATCAACAAAAGTGACTGTGAAGCTCCGGTATCCCTTAGGATATATATGAGTACAGGAGGAGAATGCTCATTGAGAGCCACAAATCCCTCTGACACAAATGGAAGAAATTCCTCCCTCACAAAGTCAGCAGTATCAGGCTTCTTAGCCCCACAAGGAACAGGCAATTTAGCAGATTTATCATCTTCTACAGGGGTTTCTAACCTTGTTTTCACAAAGGCATTTGGTTTGGTATCCTTTTCTTTTTCTTTCTTAGCTTTAAGGAACCAACAGTTTGTTGTCACATGACCAGATTTCTTGCAATGACTGCAAACTAGACCACTTTTGTCACTGTCAGCTTCCACACTTTGATCAGACCTGTTACTGGATTTCTGAGCACCATCACCAGATTTGTCTTTGGGTGAGGAATCTTGGGTATCACCGTTCCCTTTTTTCTGAAATTGGAACCATCTATTGTTACTGCTGGACTGAAATTTGGACTTATGTGTGAGAACATATTTGTCTGCAAATTTGGCAGCTGATTGCAAATTCAGTGCTTGCTTCTCATTACGGTGGGACTTAATATCATCCTTCACACAGTCCTTGAATTCTTCAACTAACACAATCTCTTTTAGTGAGTTGAAATCATCCTTGACCTCCATAGAAGTACACCATTCCTCAAAGCAAACCCTCTTCTAGTGAGCAAATTCCACATAAGTCTGATTGTCAGATTTCTCTAAACCTCTGAATTTCAGTCGGTAAGCCTCTGGAACCAACTCATAAGCTGTCAAAATAACCTTTTTGATGATCTCAATATCAGAGGAATCATCTGCAGACAAAGCCAAATAGGCTTGTTGAGCTTTACCCTTGAGGACAGTTTGCAACATCAGGGGCCAGTGTTCCTTTGGCCACTGACAACTCTTAGCTACCTTCTAGAAGCGCTGGAAATACTTATAAACCTCCTTCTCTGAGAATGGAGGCACCTGCTTTACCTCCTGGCTAGCACAAAATTTGTTTTCAGCCTGCAATTCGATTTTTTGTAGCTCCATTTGGAGCCTTTCTCCAAATGGCTGGTTTTACCTCTGTCAGCTCGAACTGTCTGCATATTTCTAGCAGTTCTGTCAGTTCTGGATGTGAGGCCTATGTTCCTGTAGCCAGGAGTGTCCTATAATGAAAGGGAAAACAGGGGAAATGATCATAAAAACCGGACCTCTTCAGAATGACCACCAAAAAGGACGATCATAGTCAGTGATTCAGAGACCTCGGTTATAAATCCAGTTGCCAGTGAACGACCGTCCAAAGATCATACAGTGCATGAATGTAAAAGAGGGCGGATGGGAATGGAATGTCTCCTAGCCCACTCTGCATCCATTAAACAGTCCATAGCACCAGAGTCCAAAAAAGCCTCAATAAATATTCTGTCACCCCACAGTCAATTCTACAGGAAGTTTGGAAGGGAAATTGGGTCTGTCCCTCTAAGCGCCCCCCATACCGCTAAAGGGACTTTCTGTTTCCCTGAAGCTCAGGGCAGCGTGGACGGATGTGTCCCAGTTTGTTACAATTATAGCAGATTATACGTCTGTGAATGGGCTTACGAGCCCGGCTCTCATATGGGCTATCAACCTGCATAGGCTCACCTTGAGTGGAAATTTCCAGAACCCTGAAAATGCACAGGCAGTTCACCAAAAAAGTGTGTTTATGCAAACAGCACCCCGAGCCAGCCTCCTGCCACCCCTGTCCCAAAAGTCTATGAATTAGGAATTGATTTTTTGTATTTGTGATTTCATTCAAGTGAAATTTATATTTTCTTAGTTCATTCTGTGTTTCCTCGCTTGAGTTACTCACAATGATACTTTCAAGCTGTTTGATTTTTTTTGTTCAAGTTCAGCTTCTTGTTGTTGTTCTCTCTTTATTTTTGTCCGCGGAGTATGAAATGATTATAACTCTTAAAACTGCTTTACCTGTTTCCCATAGGATAGATGGAGATGACTCTGGGGAATCATTTATTTCTAGGGAGGATGCCCACTCTTTTTTCAAATTCTGGGTCTTTGAGAAGGGATGTCTTGAGTCACCATCTAGTTCTGGGTTTCGGCGGACTGATTATATTCCATGTAAATGTTATAGGGGTATGGTCACTGATAATAATGGGATGCATTTTTGAATCTGAAATATTAGGTATAAATGAGTTACTGGTAAGAAAGCTGTCAATGTGTGAGGATGATTGGTTAACCGATAAGAAGAATGAATACTATTTTGTGGATGGGTGTTGCAAATGCCAACTATCGTCAAGACCATCATCACTCATGAACTGTTTCATGGTTTCTGTGGAATGCCAGATACTTTTGCTTAAAGCGTTACTTCTTTCTATTGATGGATTAATGACTGTGTTGAAGTCGCCTCCTTTTATGATTCAGCCGTGGGAGTTAATGGAGATGGTCGTGCAACGGATCATTGTTGATCCGTAATCTGAATGGATCTCGCTTCACGGTTCGGCAAGGTTCGGTATGCACATGATCCCAAATTGGTTGATGGAAAAAAAACGGTTGTGCTAGGGGTGTGACGTTATCGAATCGTGAAGTGAAATGAGACAACTTGACGCTATGGGGTGTGTGTACACAGTTGCGTCCCATTTCTTCTTCAAACATAAAAGCTGTCTGAAATAAATGACAATCATTTGAAGTGTTTCCGGGAAGATAATTCAGATTTGAACTCCTCTGATTGTCGGCGAGGTTGGGCAGCTTCCATCAACTTTAATGGCTCAACTGGCTAACCTTAAATCTGCTCCCGCATAATGAGCATAAATGACAATCAAGCAATTTAGCCCGTTGCCAGTAATGATTATGAAGTGATAGAGAAGAGCTGACAGACGCAACTGCAGTACAATGTTAAATTGAAAGAATGCTAATAGCCTTGTCCAGAATTACAAAAGAAACCTTGTACAAACTCCATCTCTCATCATAGCGTTTTAGCTGATTTTTCAACTCTTGCACCCTGGACTTGCCATCGCACGTTACCTCGCCCTGCTTTCACCATACTTTCTCCAAACCTGTTCCCATTTACGTTCCCCAATTAGCAACTTGGTGTTAATTCGTTCAGATGTGAAAATCAGTCAGTAGAATTACTGTCCTGCTCCCCTCATCCTGCATTGTTCATTGCAATTATCAAGCAGTTCCCCATCCACGTTAATTGTGACATAAATTAGCAATATCTTTAGGAGCTTCTTAATTCATGTAGCCCACAAAATGGCATAAAATTATATACATATATATAATTTTATTTTATTTATTTACTTATTTTTTTCTTTCTGTGTCCTACTTGATACGCCTAGGAAAATTTTCTATTAGCCTAAATGCGGTTTAGCCAACAGAGGTCCGAGCGTTTCGTTTGCTCGCGTAAAAAAATAAAACTGCCTACAGCAAGTGACATTACCATAATGCAGGTTAACCCTCAACCCAGGAACCGATTATGGACCGGGCCAGCGGGGCCGGCGCTCAGGGGCCCTGGGGGGGCCCGTAGCCCAAATCAGTCATGGCTATCAACAATACATTTTTATTTCAGAGGGTTTCCATTCTCTAGGATCCTCCGACTAACAGGGCCCCCGACCCTGTTAGCCTCTGACTAACCAAGGGCCCTGAGTTAGGGTGCTTTCAGCGGGCCCCACAGCTGGCCAGCCGTGGAGCCCGCTGAAAGCACCTCAACCCTAGGCCCTTGGTAAGGGTGGGTATGGTTGTGTGAGTGGCGGGGGGGTCATGGACCATGAGTGGCCCCCAGTCCTTTGACTACAAGGGCTGCTCACCTCACTAAGGGCCTACTCACACAAGGCAGCCCATACTGTACCTTTCAGGTATGATACGCTAGTACACTTAGAAGAGGTGAACTCTTAGCACGATACACATGTAGTGTGTCTCAAACATGACGTTAATGACAAGACTCCACATAATAAATATGTCAATAACTGGTGTTTCTTTAAACACATTGTTTCAGAGAATAGTGAATTATATGACATTCAAACTGCATCATCAATGTGCACTGTTGTGTAAAACTGGACCGGTTCTAATATTTTCTGATTTCATAATCAATATTTACCAGAACTTGCTTATCAACTAATGATGGCTAGTGTGAGTACGCCCTGAAAGGCATTATGCTAGCTAATGAACTACTGCTATGATAACTGACAATAGCAGGTTATTTAAATTGGTCAATGACATAGCTGGCCGGAGGGGTATTGTCATCACCTGCGTGTCCGTCTGTCGTCCGTCATCTGCCGTCCGTCTGCCATCGTCTGTCGTCTGTTGTCCGTCCATAATTTTGTCCAGGCCAGTACTCGGCAACTAATGATTGCAGCTTCACCAAATTTGGTTTGGTAACTCACTATGACCCATAGATGTGCATTTAGTAGCATTGGGGGTACCAGTAGGAGATTTACAAATGCTTTACTCACTTGCTCTCTACCAAATGGGCAAACTGTGACAAGGCAGTGGCTACTCTACTCCCCTTCAACTGGCTGTGTGTATTGTTTCGCTTGCAAGCTGTTTTCCAGTAAGCACAATACATTTGTTCAAGAGTTGTCTGACTGGAAACATTCAGATTGGCGAGCATGACAGGAGTGTGGTGCATAGGGCTTGCATGCTAGCATTACATAATCGGTCCAGAGGCACAGCAACAATTGATTCTGATATTGTCAAACAAACTGATGCAGAGGGACAATGCTGGCGGGAGGTTTTGAAAAGAGTTGTTGCAGTCATTCAGTTTTTGGGGAGAGGGGACTCTGTTTCAGGGGAGTTGATGAGCTACTAGGCTCAGCCCACAATGGTAATTTTTTGGGCATCATTGAACTCTCGGCCAAATTTGACCCATTCCAAGCTGAACACCTCCAAAGGTTTAGAGGGAAAGGGAAAGACTCTGTGTCCTACTTATCATCAACAGTCTGTGAATAATTTGTCCATTTAATGGGGGAGAGAACAAAGCAGGTAATTGAAGCACTGATTACTAAAACCCCACAAGTCAAGTCATGTGTGACTTATGGGGTTTTAGTAATAGGTGCTTCAATTGCTAATGAGATCAAAGAATCAAACTACTTCTGACTCCACTCCAGATCTCCACTAGTGGACTCCACTCCAGATCTTGCTCATGTGGAAAAACTCACCATTATTTTCAGGTTTGGTAATAATGACGGACATGTAGTTGAGTGTTTTCTGGCTTTTTAGCCCATTGAAAACCACAGTGGGGACAGTTTGGCTGAGTGTGTTGTTGCCATGCTTTAGAATCTGGGCCTAGACTTATCTAACTGTAGGGGCCAGTCATATGATAATGCAAGTAACATGTCAGGAAAGTTCAATGGAGTCCAATCTCATCTTAAACAAAGAAACCCATTTATTTGTTATGTCCCTTGTGTTGCACATTCATTGAATTTAGTTGGTGTCAATGCTGTTGACAGTAGCCCAGAAGCTGGACGTTTTTTTGACTTAGTTCAGGCAATGTACACATTTTATGCATCATCTACACACAGGGGGGGAAAGGTTTTCCATGGCACTGATGTCAAACTCACTTTGAAATCACTGTCAGGTACTCGGTGGAGTGCACGGGCTGAGTCGACTAAGGCTCTTTGGAAATATTATGCACAACTGAGAGAGGCATTCAATGCTATTTCTAAAGATATGGAGGAGAAACGTGAAACTCGAAGTGAAGCCTCTGCACTCTGTGGCAAATTGAACACGCTGGAGATGGCTTTCATGGCACACTTCTGGGACATGATACTACAGAGGTTCCAAGCCACAAGTGTACAGTTGCAGAGGCATGATATTGACGTATGTACAGCTACACAACTTCTCTTGTCTTTACGAGACTTTGTGGCAGCACAGAGAGATCACTTTGAGGTGTTTGAAGGTGGAGCTTTAAATGTCACCACTGCTGTCTCCCAAGAGCACAGGCATGACATCCAGCACACAAAGTAGCTCAAAAGAATGCCTGATGAAAGTGCAGAGCCAGGTGTAGCATTTGATGGAAAGGACAAGTTTCGGATCGAAACTTTCAATGTTGTCATTGATAAACTTGTGTCCTGTCTTGACCACCGTTTGAATGCATACACACATTTAACTGAGCTATTTAATGTTCGTTTCATGCCCGACAATATGTCCAACAGTGAGCTCACTTTAAAGGCTAACTCATTTGCTGCAGCATATCCTTCAGATTTGGACATGAACCTGGCAGATGAACTGACACAATTCAAATAATTCATATCAGAAAAAGAAAAATGTCCAAGTAAAATGCTCAAAACTAGGACAGATTTGGGTTTGCAATCAACCTTTCCGAATGACAACAAAGCACTTAACAGTGCCTATTACAAATTGTGAAGGGGAGCGTTCATTCTCCAAACTGACACGTATTAAAAATGAACTCAGGATTAGGATGTGCCAGAATCGCCTGAACTCACTGTCACTTCTGGCCATTGAATCAGAGTTGGTCACACCGCTTAATTTTGATGAATTAGTAGATGACTTTGCTAGAGTAGAAAGAAACTTACCTTTTGTATATAAAATAGATTATTGACGGATTATTGGGTTAGGGTTAGTTATTGTCACTAGGTTGTTTATCATTTTCCCTTTTAATCTTCTTCACAAAATATCTGTAATTAGACCTACATTTACATTTATGCCTAAATGTTATACATGTTATCCACAATTACGCATTAACTTGGGAGTCGAAACCGTAAAATTAAATTGTATTTCTCCCTCTGGCTTAAACGGACCTCTTACTCCAGTTTCACAGCGGTTCACAAATGTATTAAAATCTCCCCCCTCCTTTAGAACATAACACATGCAGGCTGCCAGTGTGAAAGTGCAATGAGGTGTTCGTTTTTTGTTTTAATCTTGGTTAGAGCATCCTTTCTTCTTCCCTTGCTAAATCTAGATGGCAGAAAATATTAGAACGAAACTTAATGTAATGCACGTACCATTACAATCGCAGATTTAAACAAAGTAAGACTTTCATAGTTTCAAGAAGACTTTCAAGAAGACAAATTGATCATATAGCTAATAGCAAGGATTACTGTAGGTAAGAAAATAGGGTTTCCTTTATCATATGCCTGCCGTGGCACTAGTTACCAAGAAATATTATTAGGGCCCGAGCGACGAAGTCGCCAGGGGCCAACGGGTCCTGGCAACGAAGTTGCGAGGAACCTATTGTTTTTGTAGAGATTATTATTATACTTCTGCGGCTTTGCCACCCCTATTGAGGCCTTTCCCGCGGTGCGAGCCGCACCAAATTTGGCACAGACCTCAAGCCTGGCAAAACTCAACATTTTCTGGAGTGACTGGGCGTGGGCGTGGTCAGGGGGCTCAATAGCGCCCCCAAACGTAGGGCTGTTTTTGGGCATATTTCGTCGGAGGTGCGCGAAGTTTGGTGACATCATAGGTCCCCTAAGTACGATGTCATGAGATTTTTAAAACATTTTTTTGGAAGTCAGCCTTGGACCGTTTCCTGCGGAAATTTTCAATATACGATTGCAGTTTTGAGGCCTTTAGGATGTGCGAAAACCTAAGAAACTTTGCACATATGTGTGAATCCCAATGCAATTTCATATATATCACAGCTGGCCACGGGCGTGGCAGATCAGCTCCGTAGCGCCCCCTAATGCATTTTATGATATTACAGATGGAGGATAGCTTGTAGGCGCATGATACATGGCACGTATGTTGTAAGGTACGGTAATTGATTTTTTTGGGGGGTTGCGGGCATGGGCGTGGCAAATTGGCTGAATGGCGCCCCCTAGGCACTCCCAGTAGTGTTTCAATGAAGCAGCCCCCGCGTACCGTTTCACTTACAAGAATGAAAATCGCCAGTCACCTGTGAGGGGTCAAGACGTACAAAAAGGCCACTTGGAGCGATATCGTAAAACCAGCAGGAAGTCAGCCATTTTGAATTTTAAGGTCATGTTGGGGCAATTTGCAGGTGTCGTATTTTAACAAACTCCTCCTAGACATTTAATGCGATCGACTTCAAATTCAGTCTGTGGTTTCATAAGACCTGTGAGAGCAAAAGTTGCGTAAGACGTGGCCGTGGGGGCGTGGCAAACTTTGATGTTCGCCATAAGACATATAATGTTATAACTCGGCCATACATAATTGTATCCGCCCGAAACTTCCTACATATGATGAAAGTCGCACCCTGAAGATGTTTGTATGTCAACATTTGTTAGAAGTCACAGCGCCACCTGCTGGCGACAGGAAATGGCATGTTTTACGGCTTTGATGTGCACTTCCAAGATCTGAATGCAGATTTCCTAGACAGTTCATCATATCCTATTCAAAATTCTGGATATTAGCTTTAAGGCCTTGCAGATGAAGTGCTGCGAATATTGTGCGCTTTCGTCAAACGGCGCAGCCGTGGTGGCCCATCAAATTTTAGGTGGAGCCGTGATAGAAGAAGTGATAGAGGAAGTGGATGAAAAAAAATTCCCAAAATTCACCAGAAAGTCCTAATGAGCTGAAACTTTGACAAGTAAACAAGCAGACCGAGGCAAAACTTTTGTACACTGCAACCCATACTGTGTTTTGAAGTCCGTCACTCTACATTTTTCAATATATATAGACAGTCATAACATAATAATATTTCCAAAAGTTTTAATTCAATTTCTACCAAACTTGGTAATAATGTTTCATGTGTTGTGTTGATGAAGTGTACCAAACGGCGTTTGATTCCGTCAAACGGTTCATGAGATATGATGTAAAGATGACAGTGAGTGCTGCAGCAGCAGTCATTGTGTAATTTGAGCTGCTTGGTCTCAGGGCAGGTAGGGGAGGGGGAGGGGTGTTTGGCATGTCAAAATGGTATCATAGCACCCTCCAGAAAATTTTTGCACTCCCTTCTGGAAACCACATTGTACGCGGTCCTACAGTGTCCAATGGCTCTGAATGGACACCTGCACCCATCAAGATGTTGCCGCCACCCCAACGTGCAACCCCTGCTTGCAGCTTTACTTTGGACTTCTTATTTCACGTAGGGTGTATGTGTTGTATCCTATCCTATGGTCAGATTCATAGCATGACAGACTGTCTAGCTAACGCACTGCCACCTCTCAACTACATGAGTACACAGTGCACTTCTGACAGACAACCCACGTGCTGCGGTTCAGCCAGTAGTTTTGAATATTTCAGGATGTTGGTAGTCTTTGTGATGGCGCTTACTTTACAATTTAATTCTTTATGCGTTAAACTTTGCATTAACTTTGTTGTTGGCCATGTGCATATAGCTACCCTTTCACCAGTCTTTCTGCTGGTTTCCATTTACCTCTGGTTACACACAGAACCCTGGCTGTTGAGACGTTAGTGGTTTAATGTGCCAGGCTGTAGTGGTCTTCTTCAGGAAAGATGTAAAGCAACATACCGACGCTTCAATTTCTTCATGTTCGAACAAGCACACTAAGTTATGCAATGTTGCTGGATTTAGCACTGCAACAATAGCGTTCTTGACGTTTTGATAATTTAATTTTAAAATTTTTAAAAGTTTTTTTTTTTGGGGGGGGGCCTCCGCGAACTCTTTTCCCAGGGGCCCAGATGACCCATAATCCGTCCTTGCTTCAGGCGGGTGTGGAGTGGTAGTCTGTGTAGTCGATCTAAGCACCCTGGTATGAATCAACCAATAGGAATGAGGTCATACGATGACATAGTTCATTGTCTATCTCATTACCCTATGGTCAATGAAATCAATATGGCTATTCATAAATATATGAATAAATAAATAGTGCAATATATAAATGCCTGGATACCCATGAATTAATAACTTCTATTCATATATAAGTATATATTTGTATTTTTGCATTTATAATTATTTATTCATGAATTTATTTATCTTGACAATTATTTATTAATCTATTTTTTATTTTGACAGTTTTGGGCTTCTGTACCTCAAAGGCAAGCAAGTCAACGTCATTTTCAACAAACAATGTATCTAGATATTCAGCATTTTCATCATAAAGCATCATTGTGACAAGTTCTTGAATGCCTGCATTTTGAAACAACATGCGGTCAAAATCCAGGAAACAAGAGGACTGTTTTGAATGATTCATTCATAAGTTAACTATGCAGTTCAAACAAATTGTTACGATGCACTAGCAACCTATCCCCAACGTGACCAAAAAATATGATTGATACGGTGAAACACACCAACCCCCCAAAATGCCGCGACTTGCAGTTGTGGCTGGAAACGTCCTTGCGCCAATAGCTATGATCAACAGCCGTTATCATTCTTATCGCGATTATAGCTACTACCGCTTCAAGGGTCAACAACCAGCAGTCATACCACAATTTGATCAGCTCCAGCTGCCTGGCTGAAGCTAAGCAGGTGTGGGCTTGGTCAGTACTTGGATGGGAGCAAGGAAAACCAGGTTGTTGCTGGAAGAGGTGTAGGTGGCGGTCATCCCTCTGGTGGAATAATCCCCAGTGCAGTGACAGGGAGACAGTACTGAAGGAGATGCTGTTTTTCGGATGAGACCTGACTCACTGTGGTCATTACAGATCCTATGACACGCTTCCATAAGAGTAGGGGGTTCCCCGGTGTCATAGCTGAAATCCCAACCTGGCTTTTTCAACCTGCCACCTAATCATCCCCTGATCTAATTAGCTGTGCGATATCTCCTCTCCCTCCCCAGGGCTCCCTTGAAAAAGAGATTTCAATCTCAACAGGACTTCCCTGGAAAAATAAACCAGCCTCTTTCCCTCACGTTTTTTAAATGCAGAAAAATGCCAAATTCTGTCAAACTGGATCAAACAAGGCATGGGATGATAGCATGATTTTATTCCTATCGATTTGAAGTATTCTTTTTTTCCCTTGTGCTCTACAGTCTCATTGAAAAAGAAAGTTGGCTATGACCGGACGTCAGACCAGTGTTACTCTCAGTGCTTGGCTGTTCATACTGTGAGATGGTTGAGAACAAGGTAGTTATGATCACCAGAACTAAAAGTGTTTTATTTAACTTTTTTATCCCTCCTTTTCCCACCTTGACTATCATTGCTTAGTAAGTATTCTTACTAACTGTTGAGGGCTGTATGCCTTATTTAGCAGAACAGACATTCCTGTTTCGATTTCCAATTTGATTTATGCAAATTGTTGTAAAGCAGTATTGGTGTGAGCCTGGTGGAGCTGCACTTGCGGAGACAGCATTGGTATGAGCCAGTAGTGCAGGGGAGGAAGTTAGTCTTTGCATCACCTGAAACTGCAGACACTTCTCGGTTCTGCTCATGGGTTTGGAAAGATTTAGAGTTGAGGCTATCAGCGAATTTAAGGTGATTTTTCAAAATATTCTCTCTTTGGATGTTAATTATTAATGGGTAAAAGCCTAATTATGCTCTGCAAATGATTGCTGGTGTTTTAATTTGCATGTTTATTATACTTTAAAAATGTAAAAAAAATGTGCATGTTAGGATTCTGTCAGATGTCTCCTAGCCCGCAGGTGTTCTGCTGACTGAGTGAACAAATATTATTCACTACCAAACAGCACAATGGGCTTGATCACACTAAAATATTCTATGACAGATTTTAATTGCGATTCATGTATTATAACATTTCATTTTGATTGCATTAGGGCTCCTCAAGCTTATTCCTGATGTTATAGTGAGACTGGTAGGTGTGCAGTATGATGGTGTATGACCGTGTTTCCAAAATGTTTTTGTGAGGTGTACGTGTTATACAGTGATTGTATAAACAATGCAGATATGGTCAGTGGTGCGATGTTTGGGTGGAGAGCCCATTTGTTGCTTCAGAGGGATGATATAATTAAAGGTTTTTAAAATTCTATTTATAATACTGCAGAATGGCTTCCTTGCCATGGGTAAAAACTTGGCAGATGGAGTGACCCACCCTTCTGAATATGATTAGTTTGAGACATGACATGTTTGACCGGAGAATGATTTGAAAAATATTTAGATGGAGGGAAAGGTTAAGTTTTGAAGTTTATGTGACCCTACGACGTACGATCAAGTTCATACCCTCTAGTCTAGGTTGCATGATTATGCCACCCCAAGAATAAGTTTAACCGCAACCATAGATTATAAAGATGCAAGAGGATCCCCAAACTAACACAAGTCAGCTTGTCAGTAATGACAGGTGTAGTATTTCAGTTTGGATGGGCAGTTTTAATTGACAAATTCATTCTAAAATGAATTTCTTCTGTGAAATATTACAATAAACTGTAAAGGGCAAGTTTGTACAAAAAGGGCTGATGGCTGCTACCAGAAATGATAAAGAAATATTTAAAAAAAAACATAACAATAGTGGAACAGGCTGTCGTTGGGGAGGTTACCTTCATTGGGAGTGGAAAGGGGTTAATTTACCCTCGAGCCCTGGATCCACATGCCTGCTGACTCACACTAATGCATTTACACACACACTGCAACAGTGTGATTGTAGTAAATGGTGATGTGCACTTTACCACTACAAAACACCACATGCGGTGCAGGATTGAGGGGAAGACAGATCTGGCGGCCTGTCCCACAACATAGCAACCAAAAACCTCTTGTGGGCTTGAGGAAGGAGGGATAAAAATGGGGAAAAGAGATCAAAATAATGACCAGGATATGAAAGATTGATCAGGATTACAAGACACATCAAACAATATAAGGAACAAAAGAAAGTACTGGGGCAGCCAGTACCTCTATTTATTGCTCATCCAGGGTAAAATTAAACTGAACAAGCACTCTTCACAAAGGGGTCTATTCTCCCATGCGCTTAAGTCGAAAAAAGCGCGTAGCTACGCACTTTTCAGCCTACGCGTATTCTCCCCTCGACTTAAGTCTGTGCATTATACGCCCCGAAGGCAGTTACGCGCTTGGGGCGGAGCAAGGCCAAAATCGGGGCGTTACCGGGCGTTTCTCATGCAAATAACACTTACGCGTATTCTCCCCCTGGCTTACGTGCTTTTTCTGTTAAGCACTTTTGAGGGCTGTATTAAGGTCAAGCGCCAACATAAGGCAAAATGGAATATTGCGTTTGATGTCGGTTATCGGCCGAATTTTAACATTAATTTTATTTTATTTAACATGGTAAAGGTTGAGACATTTAATATCTGATTGTTCGTAGTTATTTCTAAACTACATTTCTCAAAGCTATAATAATTTATCAAACAAAATCATCACATGATATTACGCATCAGCCTCTTCTCCGATCAGTTCAATTACAAACGTAAAACAATTAATACGAGTATACATAAGACCGTCATTCTACCATGCCCTCAAAATCTAAAACCAAAATGCCAGTCCTGCATTTGCTTGCACTCTTGCGTGATTGGGAAAGACGAACGAAGTAAGACGAACACGCATATATCAGCTTCGTTTGGACATCCAGGGCATCCAGCGCTTTCGCCTGGACCGTGCATGAGGCAATCATCTATCTTTGCTGACTTCTGGATGAACAGCTATCCAGCCGCAGCAATTATCCACAAAACATACCAGTGGTCATCAACGTCAGAACTGCGCTGTCGCTCCTGGCATCTTGGTCGTTCCAGATAGTGGCTGGTGATGTCACACACATATCACAGGCATCTGTGTCAAGGCGTCTGACACGTTGACGCTCCAAGTTCTTTTCCATGCACTTCAGCTGCAGAAAGAGTGGATGCCATCCCCTCCTCTTGTGCAGTGAAATGCACAGGGGATGATGGTTGCCCACCACCTATTGCGTGTACACTTCTCCGGTGTGCAGAGAGCCTGGCTTTAACAGCGCCCCGTAGATCTCTCCATTTATGCTTTAAATCGATACACTGCGCTTACATCTCCCAATCGAAGCCACATCCAGAACGATTCGCAGCTTAATTCCTCGGACCAGCCTTCAGTGCTCGCTTGCCATACCACACCATACCACCACATCATTTGTGAAATTTGGTTTTCGGCTTTGGCTCAACGTCGCCATCATTGTCTTCATGTTCTATTAACAATTGCGACTGCCCTATAAGTTCGCGATCATCTAAAAAGTTGTGATATTCTCACGAGTGAAGAGATTGATTTTTTAATTGAGGATATCTGTATTAACTAACTCGTGTCTTTGTAACTTTTTTACCATTGATAATACTGTGTATTTTATTGTGTGAATAAAGATATTATTAAATAGGCTACTCTAGATTGAGCCCTACCCTGGCCAATGCCAAAGCACTACCCATTTGTTAATCAATTTTAGCTTATAAAGAATAGCCGACATGGGAAGAATCATTATCAGTAAATGGGATAATTGATTATGATAAAGTATTAGGCACACGTTCAAGTGAATGTGTCGCTCAAATCAAATAGGATATGATAGGCTATGGATATGGAATTCCGTCATTGCTGAGGCGGTTTTGGGGCGGGGGGATGACCGCGTGCGGTGTAAGAATCCTTGTTAAAGCGTTTCCATGTCCTTTAGTTGCAAACCTGACATCGGAGTAGTTTGATCTTTTTGTGTGACTAGAATGTTCCCTTTCTTCCACTGAACAAACAGGCTGGTGTAGGAGGGGCACATTTTCAATGATCTGATTGCGCTGGTTGAGAAGCGCTAAATTCTTTATTTATTAATATATTATCGCGGCAATTTGTTTGTTTGCATAGCTCTAATGCCATGGTGGCTTGAATAAGAAATAACATGGCAATATGCTTCGCCGCCTCAATTTTATGTGTCCCTACAGATGTACGGAAGGACGGGGCCCAATGCTATATCCCCCCTTCGCACGGCAGGGGATAAATAAAGATATTTCTGAGTTACTTCCAGTGGCGGCTCGTGAATTGGCAACAGGGTAAGGTTGAAACAATCCCTTAAAGTTAATGATTGTTCATGACCCGTTTTCAATCATTCATTTAAACAGTGGCGGGTCGTGGGCCGTAACAAAGGGAAGCCAAAACCTCGCCCTTCAAAGCTCAATGACTTAAACCTTTCGCAGTTTACTTTTCTTGATCAGCAGTTGCTCATAGGAATTGTTAGAAGAACAGTCAATTGAGTCAAATTTATTTTCGATGGCATTGTTATAGGCCTACATTGCACCACTAAATTATGAAGGGTTTTCTTTCACACATAAATTATGACATAAATTACCATAGGCCTACGCAATAAATTCCACGCTCAAGAAGCTCATGAAAACCACAGATTCGCAAATTGATTAGTGAGGCTCATTAAGCAATGAGCTGTGCAACATGGAATTCTTTACTTATTGCGATTATAGAAAATGGACTGTCGTGGCTTCTTGCGAAAGAAGCCTCGCAAACTAATTTATAAAGACGTATTGATAATTTGCGTCATCATTTGCTATCGAAAATAAATGTGATTGTCTTTCTACCAATTCGTATGAGCAACTGCTGATAAAGAAAAGTGAACTGCGAAATGTTGAAGTCATTAAGCTTTGAAGGGCGAGGTTATAGCTCCCCTTTTTTACGGCCAACGAACCGCCACTGGTTACTTCTTGTAGACATACATAGGCCTATAACATTACAGCGGCGTATAAAACCTTGTATCTTCAAAATGACAAACTTCACCAGAAAATAAAAAATAAATAATAAATTTAATTTTAAAAAATGTTTAATTTTGCATGTAAGAATTGTGGACATACGAGTTTTCGTTTCTTATCAGTTTGGAGAGGTTTTATCAGCTGGCCGATGATATTCAAATTTAAAGTCTGGTTTGCGTTTTCCATGGACCACAAATGCATTTTCATTGTTAATCAGAAAATTCTTTTTCCATAATCAATGAGCTTTGTACAGAGTCTGCCTCTCTTTTGCATTAGTCACACCTCTTTCATAACACCACATACATTCAGTAGTTAAGCGCTATGGGCAAAGCAGCAGTTAAATATGTTAGAATTACACATTAATATCATAAATATACAAAAGCATAATATGAGTGAGAAGCATTCACATTTGCCCTCTGTGTAGGCAATCAGACGGGGAAACCATAGTTCTATTTTACCTTGAATCATCCACCGCAAGCAATATTGATTTTACTCAGCTTGATATTGAAACCTGAAGTGCCCTCCGAAGTGCCCAAATGTATGTTCCTTCCATTTCGTTAAGCAAAAGCCCTCAGATGAACGTTCACCGTGATAAATGGCTGGGCCACTATACTTCGTTAAAGAAAACATGTCGGCTGTTGAAGAGATTGACAGATATGCTAGTTAGCCATGTTTTCAACTTAGCTACTGCAATGTAACATTGCGATACTGAAATCCATGCCCTTATACTTAAAAAAATCTGTGATGTAGGTGCAACAGCTTAAAAGGGCATTACAATGGCTATTTAATGTAATTATTAACTAATAAAATTAGTTAATTATTTATTAAGACTTTAATTTAATACTTAAAGTTCCTCGGGCCACCACCCTTCAAGAAAAGGGGAAATTAATGGCAATTGAATGACCAAGTCTCATTAACGTTTCACCATAAATGCCAGATTACTATAATCACAATTTATGTTATAAATGAATGATTTCAACATTCAACAAAAATGGGAAAACTGGCTTAATTATCAATGCTAAAATTCAATATAGTTACCATCAATATCCAGCATCAATAATATAGCCACACACTGAAGGAAATTGGAGCTCTTGACCTGGCAGAGGTTAGATTCAAGCTAATATTCAGGCAATATTCAGACAACCAGAAGCACTTGTTGAAAATATATTAAAAGGTTTATTATGTCTCAGTAGCAATGAACAGGCAATCAATACTACTTGAATAAAACAATAAACACACAGGAAGGATTAAATAGCGGTTACATCATGAAACAGCGTATACAAATGGACTAAAGGTAGGATGTGTGAGTGAGTGTGTGTGTGTGCGTGGATGTGTGTGCGAGCGTATGCATATGTGAGCAAGTCTGAGTACCCGAAAGGGAGGGGTTAAAATAGCAGCTTGGACTCAGACTTAAAATGGTGGACTCCGATCTAAGTGGGCGGACTCAGATCCAAAATGGCGGACCGATGATGTGGCAGTCTGAGAACCATGTGTGCTTGAGAGTGGGGGAAGTGAGAGAGGGAACAAAGGACTGGGTGGTAAAGGCGGGAGAATTAGAAAAAGACTCCTGCATGAGTTTGGCCAGAGTCAGTGTTTCCTACTCATTAAGCAATGCATAGTATCCAGACATTGGCTGAGAAGAAAATATGTGAATAGGGAGAGAGTGTGAAGGGATGAGAGAGAGAGGAGAGCCAAAAGGAAGGTGCAGGCAAAGTCTAATGAGATTGAGTAGCAAGCCACAGCGGGCTGAACAATCAGTCAGACAAGCCAAAAAGCCCAATTCAGTTCACACTCTCAAGAGTTCCAGTGATTTACAGAGAGCACATCAACAATGTAAAACAAACAATTCGCTGGTTAAATGAACTCACTCAAGGATCGGATATTTAACAGCTCAGCAATGCAGTAATATAGAGTAAGTATCTGCAATTTCCAGAGAAGTTTTCAACCAGTACAACAGTAAAATCCAGTACATTAAAAGGTCCAGTACATTAAAACATAAAGCAAAGAAAAATACAGCTCAGAGTATACAGTAATTATTGCGTTCAAGCATCAACAATTAGCATAGAATCACGCATTTTCTATTCTAGCTAAATCTGCCCAGATGCAAATTGCCTTACTTGGGATCACTAGTAATCAAGTTCCTCTAGTGTCCAAGTGAAGGCTTCGAGCGTGGTCCCTTTGTTTCCAGAGTCTGTTCGCAGACAGGAAACGATGTCCGCTTTTCAAGGCACAATGATGCGCTAGTTAAAATGCAGAAACTTTGTAGATCGGGAAAAATAGCAAAAAGGGAAGCTGGTCACCTTTTCGTTATTTCCAAAAGTCAAAGATGTTGAAACAAAAGAAATTCCATTGTCGTGTCCCAGTGTGAATACTTTTACCAGTTCTTGAATAAATGCACCTGTAGGCAAGAAAAGTAATTATGGAACAGAACGAAGTTAATCTTCAACTCTACCGAGGCCAATTGGAGAGGTCCAAAAAACTTTGTTCTTTGTTCTATTCCAGGGAAACTTTTCAGTCAAATAGAAGTGCGCCCCTTTGATTCCCCTTTGTACTTCTGCCACGGCGAAGTTAGAGAGAGAGAACAATGGGTTGCTTGACTTTTTAAAGGGGTTCGACGTCATTAGTTTTATTGCATTAGAGACAACGCTTTTGGAATTCTGGGAAATGTAGTTAAAATGGCTGTTCTTTGGTTTGCAGCCATTTTGGCGGGCCTTGGACCTTACATGTGCAAGCAAGAAACTTAATACAATAATTTATCCCTGATTATCTTTGTCTCAATTATGAAATATGTAGGGTGGCAAGTACAAGATTCAGTACAAGATATGAGTTTCACCACTACAGTCTTACAATAGCTCATATTATTCCTGTAAGTTAACAAATACTGCAGGTGCTTGCAGGCGAGCTAGCTACACCTCTCACTCAGATTTTGACCTTGGCACTGGCATAAAGGAGAGTACAAGATTATGCATATCGTCTTGTTTTAATGCATTCCTTTCTCACACTGTTTTCTATAATTATGGTTACCATGAAGATGGACTTAAAAAAAAAAATCACATTGTCTTCCCACCGTAGTAGAGTCGATGGATGGGACAATATGTGTGAATCTAGGGGCCCAGTTGTTCAAAGCTTCATTAGTTTAATGGCTGTTTATCGCTAAATACCTAACATTATGACTAGTCTCTAAGATTCTCGCAAATGCTCTGATGTAACATTACTTAAACTAACCGGGGGAAACCCGCACAATGCACCAAAAACATGCAAACGTCAGTGCTGTTATTCTGAGATAAAGATGCTGTGGTTTATACTTAACCATCGGTATAAGTTGCTAACAAAGCTTTGAGCAACTGGGCCCTGATTGTTATTTGTATTTTTCTGTGCTCCAATGTTAAAACATTTGATGTGGTGTAAGAACTTATTTTACATTGGAGCCAACGAACGATGTCAAAGATCCTTTTGCTAGCTTCCAGGAGTTTGGTGGAAGTCAGGCCCAGTTCACACGAAGACGCTTGCGAGTAAAGACGACAAAATATTTGAACGGAAGTGCCTTTTGTTTACATGGTGACGGCGTTTTTGGGGCTTGAAGACGCAAAAATCTCAAACCACCCTCGAAAGTGGAAAACTTGAATATGCTCCGGCGTAGCGTTACCGTCTAAACTGGCCAAGATGCATTACTGGCTCAGATCTGCTGTTCTTCTCACGTCGCGTAGGCGTTTACGTCACGCAGTAAACAAACATGTCAGATTACGTCCATGCTTCGGACGCGTTCGCGGCAGTGACGAGAAGAAGGAAGATTCTACGCTTGCGCGCAGGCATGGCGGAGTTTGTGTTAGTGTATCACAGCACCACCTAGCCGTCTGGCATGCATACCCAATCGATTTCTACACACTTTTTGCCTCACCATATGCACACAGATTTCCTGCCGAGAACGCTCGTCTGAACACGAAATAAAAAGTGAAGACGCGACGCCACTTTTGCGTCTTCTGTTCACACCGTCATCATGTAAACCTACCCTCAGATGACATGATGTGAATGAGGCAAAGTATTAAAAGTGGGCGTGGCGGAATAAGGTCGCGCTCTGGTTGGGGGTGGGGGCTGTAATGGGGGTTATCACGCCTTCGTTTTCAAAAAAACCGTTTTGGTTGTCCACACAAAAGATGCTGGGATGGCGTTTTCAGAGCCCGTTTTCCAGAGTGGCATTTTCAGTTACCGGGCTGCATTTTCACTGCCTCTATGTGGATGCAAGGTCAAAATGAAAAAATATTTTTGTGGTTTAAAAAAAGAAAAACACTCTCGTGTGGATGGGCCCTTTATTTGTTCCTATAGGGCAGCAATACAATCTACAGCAGTGCAACATGAGCAGGAAACCTAATTATAGTGTAATTTGCATAGATGCACAGCTGCTACATCTATGGCAGTCGATTTAGTAACGTTGGTCCAAGCTTGCTTGTTATGCAGATTATTAAAAACTACTTCAGGTTTTCATCTCTGGACTGCTACCATGGTAAGAATATTGATTTCAAAGTATTATGACTCATCGATGCAACTCAGTAGAACTGAAGGGACTGCATAGTCAGGCTGAGGGTTGTTATGATTTAAAATTTTATTTTTGCTGTCACGTATGCTTCATATAATGGCTTATGCAGCTTGAATGCTGAGTCATCAAACTTTCAAACAAATTTTTTAAAGCTGCGTTTACACATAGGCACGATGCGTTACAAACATAATTTTCCAGTCATTCGTGGCACATTCGTGACATTCGTAATGTGACTTAACGCATCTGAATAGGGTTCTTAACAGCGCATGTCTGTTCGTGACATTCGTGGAGCATGTTTATGCCTACCACAAAAATCTTCCACGAATGTCACGGATCACCCTCGATTCGTGGAGTTTGCAACTGAGCGTATCGATTCGTGGTGATTAGTAGTGATTCGTAATAAAGCATGACAGCTTTCGTAGTGTATTCTTGCCATTCTTGGAGCCTATACTGTCACGCGTCGTCATGAATTGACCCGAAAGCTGTTGTGGTGGGAAAAATGTCCCAAACGGTTCTAAATTCAGAATAGTACAGTAATCACATTTAAACAGAGAGAACTCAGCCAGCTTCTTGTGGCCCCTCAAAATTGCTAGAAGACTGTGGAGCAGAGAAGAAGCATAAACTCATAAATCTGCCAAACGCAAGATAACAGGACTGCAAACCGGCCGACCAAGGCTGGCTAGATGAGCTAATCTTCGGAAATGACCATATTGGTCAGCCTGGACCCACTACCGGAGCATGCGCAGCTAAGTGTTCTGGAACCATCCATGACCTAGATAAGTTACTGAACTTTTGCTGAACCCAAGGTTTGGGAGGCTCAAATGTGGTCTTCGTGCGTCCCTGGAGGCTTAAAATGAATTTACACTATGATGTAATGGTTAACTTGTTACTAAGGGCGGAGGGTTGCTATATGACAATGAACCAATCAGAATTAATAATTTTGTATAAAGTGGGACGAGCCACATTTAATCCCACCTGGAGGGACGTGCCAAAAGGGTAATAAATACGAGGGTTCGGACAGTCAGTGGTCAGTCTGTGTCGGGTGATTGAAGAAGAATGAATGCTATGTGGTTTGCGCAGACCAGCCTGGGTTTTGTACTTCACTTTGAGCGACTTGCAATAAACCTGATCACATCAGACCCTGGAGAATGTGTCCATTCCTTGAAGGTAGATTTATAGGGGTTGGGAGAACACTTAGTCCACAAGTGTTTTCACTTAGACTGTCAAGAACTGAACAGGATGACGCGTGACACCTCTGCCCCGAATCTTCAAATTCAATTGAAATTTGTGATCCTCGGTCACGATTTGAGGCATTCGTGACTTGTTGTTGTTATGTGTAAACCCAGCATAAGGGCATATAGGCCATGTAGTAAGTTAGTATTTTATATACATGGATTAGTTGTGTTGGTAGACTTTGATACAAAATACAAATCTTAGTCTTGTTAGTAATCAGAACAGAAAGATGAAGGAAGTCAACGAGAATCAAAGGAATATTTTAAACACTGGAATTTATTTAAATCACCCGAAGTCAGTGGGCACGCAGACAGGACGGTCTGAACCAACAAGATCACAATGCGGGAGAAAAGTGCAATGGAACTGAGAGATGGAATGAACTAAAAACCTGAGTATTACAATAACCAAAAAGAATAAATAAAAGAAAAAATCGTGAACACCACATGAACATAAATATGACAACAAGCCAGAATCACAACAGTACCCCCCCTCTTAAGAAACGCCTCCTGGCGTTTCACCTCGTTGGTCTGAGGTGCGTAGCATAGAAGTCTCTGATCAGAGAATTATCCAGGATGTAGCTGGCTGGGACCCAGCTACAGTGTTCAGGACCGTAGCCTTCCCAGTCGAGGAGGTACTGGTATCCTTGTCCTCTGCGACAACAGTCCAGTAATGTGCGAACAGTGTAGGCTTCGCCTCCGTCGATGATGCGGTTTGGGTGGTGGGGAATCGGGACCAGAGGAAAGTGGGTGGGAAACAGCAGGTTTAACTTGTGACACATGGAATGTAGGGTGAATACGACGCATGGAAAGGGGCAGACGGAGGCGAACAGCAGTAGGACTAAGTACTTTCTCTAAAGTGAATGGGCCAATGAACTTAAGGAAGAGTTTACCCCCACGCCCCCTTTAAGGAATGTCTTTGGAGGACAGCCAAACGCGCTGCCGAGGTCGATAGGATGGGGTGACAGTGCGTCTCTTGACCGCCAGGGTCTTCATGCATGCCACCGACCTGAGCAGCGCCTCCCGGGTATTCTTCCACGTGCGTCTGCAGCGACGAATGAACTCTCGAGCAGAGGGAACAGCTACCTCCTCCTCCAGGCAGGGAAACAAGGGGGGACGATAGCCAAGACAAGCTTGAAATGGGGATAGTCTGGATGCAGCAGAGGTGTGACTATTGATAGCATATTCTGCCCAGGGAAGTTGGTGGCTCCAGGAGGAGGGGTTCTTAAGGCAAATGCATCTGAGGACAGTATCTATGCATTGATTGGCCTGCTCGGTCTGGCCGTTAGTCTGGGGATGAAAACCTGATGATAAACTGACAGAAATACCAAGTGAATTGCAGAATGCTTTGCAGAATTCAGCTGTGAATTGAGATCTGTGATCGGAAGTGATGTCTTTGGGGATACCGTGTAACCTAATAACATGCTGGATGAGGACGCTGGCTGTTTCTTGGGCAGAGGGGAGTTTAGTGAGGGGAATGAAGTGGACCGCTTTGGAAACGGTCTACAACAGTGAGTATGGTAGTGAAGTAGTTGGATGGGGGAAGGCCAGTAATTAAATCTAAGGCGATGTGTGACTAAGGGCGGTGAGGAGTGGGCAGAGGTTGTAGTAATCCATGTGGGGGTTGATGTGATACCTTTCCCTGGGTGCAGACCGAGCAGGCAGCGAACTAACTCTGGACGTCTTGATTAATGCCAGGCCACCAGAAATGGTGTGTGATGAAGTCAAGGGTACGACGGACTTCTGGATGACATGAGACGTTAGATGCACGCCCCCAGTCCAGGACTCGGGGGTGCAGGTTAACAGGAACAAACAAACAGTGATCAGGACAAGCACTGGGTGCAGCAGAGTCATCTTGGGCATTTCTTACTTCAGTTTCAATATCCAATTCAATGGCATTGACAAAAGTTCCTTTAGGGAGAATGGTTTCAGTACTGGGCTCTTCAATATCTACCCCAAAGCATCGAGACAACGCATCAGGCTTCACATTTTTGGAAATTAAAACGAGAGAAAAATAGCGCCCACCTGGCTTGTCAAGGGTTAAGTCTCTTGGCAGACTGGACAGACCACAAGAACCTGGAGTACCTCCAAATGAGAAACGGAAGCTCAGCTCCCTCCAGCCACTGCCTCCACTCCACTAACGCCAGCTTGACCGCTAATAGCTCGCAGTTGCCGATGTCATAATTACGTTGTGAGGGACTCAAGCGACGGGAAAAGTAGGCCCACGGGTGGATCCAGTGTCCCGTGGGAGTGTTAAACACAGTCTTCCATTCGTCCACCTCCCAAATGCGGACAAGATGGTAGGCGTTTCGTAAATCCAACTTAGTATAGATCTTAGCTCCTTGTAGAAAGTCGAAAGCAGTATTCATGAGGGGTAAAAGATATCTATTCTTGATCTTGATATCGTTAAGGCGAGACACGGCAGGCAAAAACATGGATTTTCCATGCAATGGTCAAATTTGAGATTTTGGGCTAGTTTACTCCTTGAATATGTATTCTTTCAAACTGCAATAAAGAAAAAAAAATTATACATTTAGACGTTTATTTTATTACATTTTGTCTACTTGCGGCAGTGAGTTTCTTCCGAATTTACCAAAAAGTTAGCATTCCAACGCGACGAACAGTACTTCGCCTCTTCACTGAAGTCTGTCATGTCCGGTATCGTTGCAAAGCTCTGATTCTCCTGCAAAACGCTGTGTAATCCAAATAAGGGCATTTCCTTTCTGTCAGTCACAAATTGTGAAAGTTCATATGGGGATTTAAAGCTAATGACAAAATCTCATTGGCTACTGCTGGTTTCTGCTAACGTGATTCGCTGAGATGCATCACGTGGTGCGCTCTGGCACTTCCGGCTTTAGCCTGCCGCGGAACCATGGCTGCGTCCGAATAGTTAAATAATCACGTCCTATCGTCTAATTCCGAACCGCTTTTCTTAAACCCCTGTGTAAAACGTCATGAGATAAAGGAAAGGTGTAAAGGGGACTCTTAACTTAGGGGGAGAACCGCGCTCATAAGAGAATCCGAATGCACTTACACTGGGCACAGTGATCACCCGCCTCCTGCCGTCATGTTTGTTTGTTTGTTTGTTTGAGATTAGGTGGTATGCTTGCGTTCCCATGCCGTGGTCAGCAATTAGTCAATCAACGCAATGCATGTGTTCCACGATCATTCAAGTAGTTTAAATCAAATAGGACAATTTGAAACGTTTCTATGCAATTCCATTGCTTTCAACCCATGTGTAAAGAAAGTCTGGAGTCATAATTATTTCCATGTTCCATGTCGGTGGATTATTTCCAATCCACCGAAACGCATGTGGAACTGATAAACCTCCATGCACAAGTACTTCAATTCTGCTTGAGAGTCTCTTACAAACGCGCTGGTTGAATGGTTGCTGACATACGGGACGGGAACGTGAATATGACACTTAAACTGCGAATGCGTGAAAGTTGATAGCCTTTTGTCCTAATTATGCTGCGCTGGGTGAATAAACATTGATACAGAAAATCATGGGTTCTGCAGCAGTTTATTGCTCGAGTGCAGTAATTGCAAAGAGGACACTCGTGCAGACGAAGCGTCTTTACATCTACACCAGTGGTTTTCAACGTTGTTCCTGGGGACCCACTGTGTATGCTGGCTTTTATTCCAACCACAGCTGTAATCGCAGGATTTTAACGAGCTGTTGATTAGTCTTATTTAAGTGTATTTAATTCTTAGAGCAGTTATTTGCCCTCTTAATTCACAAGATAAGAGAAATATCCGTGTTTGCCATCCAGAATAAAAAAATGCCATACCCACATTGCTATGCATTGGAAATAACAACATAAAATGAGAGAAAACAATGTAACTAATCAAATTAAAGATGTATTTGGCTCCTACTTGGTGAAAACTACCATTTGCTTGACGAATAAATTTGTCTTGATGTGCCAATTAAAGAGTCAAACCAGCTCTGTGTTAATCTAATTAATTCACCTGAAGTTTTTTGAAAGAACTTGAACTTGAAACAGTTGTGTCCCTCAGCCCAATTTGGGGTTTGCTGAGTTCTTCAGTGTCTAATTTGATCAGTTTCAAATGTTACAATGCTGTAAATTTCTTACAGTATAGAAATAAAACCTCAATCTTCAAGGATATTTTATTCTTCATAGCATGTATGGATGCTTCTATGAAACATTTGGCTAAAAATAGTCAGTAACAACGCAAAATATGAAAAACAACTAATTAAGACATTAACAACTTGTTAAAATCTTGTGATAACAATTGTGGTTGGAACAAAAATCAGCATACACAGTGGGTCCCAACTCCCAAGAACAACGTTGAAGACCACTGATCTACATGATTGTAGAGTGAGAGTAGAAGTGTTGTTGCATTTGACGTGAGTTTTATCTGCAAGTTTGAGCAGTGTAGGCCAATATGTTTATTAGTTGAATAACTACAGGTGTAGGCCTTAGATGTCTGTTATGTTATTAAATTATCTTAAAATATACCATATTACTATTTTTAAGGGCATGAACATTTATTCTGTTTGTGAGCAATTGTTTCCAACAGAAATGCATTAAATTCCCCTATGTAAATCTTTGAATGCCGTTTTCTCAAAACAAGTTTTTTGTCATACTCCAAGTCTAACTTCTCTACGTCTGTAGTACCCATGTATACCAAACTTTGCAGTTATTCACTTAGCAATATTCTGAAGATATTTACAGAGGGATTTGTTAATATCATCCCTAGCCTGATTTATGAGACATTTTATTCCCAAAAATATGGCGAAAATTGAATTTTTTGAGGCCATGGACAGCATATTTTGATTTTCTCAGTAACAAAAGCAGATATCTTTAAATCCCTCTGTAATTGTTTTTTCATCTTATATGTTAACAAAATGAAAAAAAAATTTGGCACCTGACTTTATCAGATGTTTAGATTTATCTTCCTAAAATATATGTGCAAATTAGCACATATTTAATGAGATAATGCCTGATTTGCATATTTAAACATTAAAATTTCCAAAACTTGTCATAAAATCTTTTTTCATACTATTGCAATTAATTCACTGTGGAAGTTTCATGATGATATCTATTATTTAAAATTTTCACCCTATTCACCTGTAGTGTCTCGCCTTAAGTTCCCTGTAGTCAATACATGGCCGTAGAGATCCGTTTTTCTTTCCCACAAAAAAGAAGCCAGCACCAGCAGGAGATGAGGAGGGGTGAATGATGCCAGCTGCGAGGGATTTCTCCATGGCCAGAGTTTCAGGGCGAGACAAGGAAAACAGACGACCTCTAGGGGGCATAGTTTCTGGCTTAAGGTCGATGGCACAGTCATAGGGTCTGTGTGGGGGTAAGCAGGTTGACCGAGATTTGGAGAAGACCTCCTTCAGGTCGTGGAATTCTGGAGGAACCTTCTCCAGGTTAGGCATCTCTTCAGAAAGGGGAGCAGGGACACGATCCAGAGTGTCACTAAGGCAGGACTGAGCACAGTTGAGACTCCATCCCCTGATCTTTTGTTTACCCCAATCGACTTTGGGCTGATGTTTGGTCATCCTAGGATGACTGGGATATAAGAAGACTGGATAAGATAAAGCAGTATGGACTCTTGGTAGTTTCCTGAAATCCGTAGCTTGAGGGGACTGGTGTCATGTGTAATGTGACCAATGCTCTGGCCATTGAGGGAGTTAGCAACTTGGTTGGGGTAGACTTTCTCCATAGGAATGCCCTCCTCATTAATGAGCGTGGCTTTTAACTCAGGCACCGTGAGATGAAGTGTCTGGCTTGTCTGCAGTAAAAACACACCCATCTTTTTCCTCACTCGCCAGCTTAGTGCGACCCACCTTCATGGGCTCCGATTTGAGGGGAGGCTTGGGTTTAACATCAGGTATAGGCAGAGAAGGGGTCATCATCGGAGGTTTAGGGTTCCTGGCACCGTAAGTGGATCTTCTTCGCTCCTCCAAGTGTGCGTCAATACGGATGGCCAGTTTAATAATCCAGTTAATCTGTCTTCGGGCAGATAGCGTGTGAGAAGCTCATCCTTAATCATTCAGACAGGTCGTTGATGAAGGCGTCATAGAGCGCTCTTTCTTGCCATTTTCTGTTGGTCGGCAGGGTCTGGAAATCAATGGCATAATCGAATACTGAGTGAACACCTTGGCGGATGCGGAGGATTTCTCTCCCAGCTTCATGGCTGTGCCTGGAGCGATCAAAGACTCGCTTCATCTCCTCCTCCAACAGAGACGACTGGACACAGGGTAGCCCTGCTTCCCAGGCTGACATAGCCCACTGTTTAGCTCTCTCAGATAACTGTGTGATGATGTAAGCCATGCGGGATTGCTCAGAGGGGAAGGTGGTAGGCTGGAGACTGAAAATCAGCTTACACTGCGTCAGGAAGGCATGGCAGAACCCAGTTTCACCATCATACATCTCAGGAGGAGGTAGGCGTGGTTCGTGGACCAGAGGAGGTGGGGCAGTAGCAGGAGTGGTAACTGCTGAAGAACAGGTGGTGAGGTGGGCTGACTAGCTCTCACAGCTGAAGCCAGGTCCGACATCTGGTGCGTCATAGACTGCAGGTGTTGCACAACGGCTAACAGCTGTTGCTGAGCAACAGTTCAAGAACCACTTGCGAGAGACAGAAATCCAAAAAACGTACGCCTTTAATGGAGTTCGAGTCAAAGCTAAAAATCTCACGAATTGCAGAGCCACAATACGAAATCCAAAAACAATGTTCACGAGACAGGCAGGGGTTAGAACCAGTAAGACAGATGAGCAGAGGTACAAAAACGATAGGCAAAAAGTCTTAGTCGATGAGCAAAGCTAAGGGTCATACACAAGGTATCCAAACACAGAAATCGTGGTCATACAAAAATGGGTCGAAATCCAGAAAGACAAACACAATACAAAAGGGGCAATGGCAAGAATCGAAGTCGGACAATCCAGTAGAAGAGAAACAATACTCAATGGCATACAAGGCACTCTGCACAAAGAAATATTGATCAACGTTCTGACAAGGAGCTGGCTGTGAAAAGACTGCTTAAATAGATGAGAGGGAAGTCACATGCTATGCAGGAATCAGGTGTAATGGATCAGACTAATTACAACGGGAGAATCACATGAGGGAAACCCTGACCACGAAAATTGGCGAAAGCGAAGACACGAACGGGAATCACACAAACAGCCTATGACATTTAAACAGCGGTCAAGGGGTCCGAAGTGCACAGATAAGGAGGGCAGGAAAGTTATTAAGCACGTGCGAGAGATTTTGCTGAAACTCAAGAGAAGATCGGAACAGCTGAGCAAGAGGCGGAGATTAGAACGAGGCGATAGCTGAGAGGGAATTAGTCTAAATTAGTAGCGGTGCAACTTTACAGATTTAACTAGAGTGCTCGTTAGTAATCCATATACAAATGGATTAAGTTTTGTTAGTAGACTATGATAGAAAATAAAAATGTTAGTCTTCTTAGTAATCAGAACAGAAAGACAAAGGAAGTAAACAAGAAACGAAGGAATATTTTAAACACCAGAATTCATTTAAATCACCCGAAGTGAGTGGGCACGCAGACAGGGAAGACTGACTGAACCAACTAGATCACATGACAGGGCAATAGCAATGGAACTGAGAAATTGAATGAACTATAAACCTGAGTATTACAATAACCAAAAAGAATAAATAAAATACAAAATCATGAACAGTGAACATAAATATGACAAGGCAGAATCACAACAGCTTCAGTCCCCATGGCAACTAAGAAGTTGACGTCTGCCTGAGTGCGCCTCTGCGCTGAAGACCTGCAGCCTTTGAACATCGGTCCGGTCCGCCCGCTCGCCCTAGGCACAGCTCATGACGTCCGGTCTGCCCGCTCGCCCTGGGAGCTCCAGAGCACCCCGCTGGCACCAGCCAGACCCGGGAACACCTCACCGGGCCAGAACGCCTGGTGCCAGCCGTAGCCTGAACGCGGGGCGCTAGCGGGAGGACCCTCCCCCCAAGGCACGCCTCCAGGCGTGCCAGGGGGAACCAGGCGCCACACCTCCGGAACAAACGGGGCGCTCTCCTCCCGGGCACGTACCCACTTCCGGACCAAACCTCCGGGACTGTGCCCCCCCGGCTGGAGCCCTAGACAAAATAAAAAAATAAAACTGCTGCCGCTGCTCCACTGACTCAGCCTGGCTGGGTCCTATGCTGGCAGCTGTATTCTGTCATGGTTTAGTCCCGCCGGCATAAGGAAACAAGCCGGCGGGCACTGGGACCATGTACCCAAACCAGAAGTAAGGGACCCAAGTGCACAGGCTGAGTAAAATATAAATAAAGATTTAATATTAAAACCAAATACAGGAGAGCAGCAGCAAACAGGGCTCCATAAGGCACGGCCAACAGACACAGAATAGCTCTTATATACTCCACAAATCACCTCCACCTCAACAAGCAGCAGCCGTGGCTCGTTGAGGTGGAGGTGCAAACAGGAGGGGGGACGGCCTGCAGGGCCAGACCATCACAGCTTGAGGCCAGAGAATGTTGATAACATTCTGTTCTTGAACTCTTTCTACTAATTCCCCAAGAACTTCTGTAGAAAGACTTGTATGAGTGCTCATGGACTAGATTGTCAGGGACAGTTGTAGCATCAAAGTAACTTTCTTACTTGTGATGCATTTTTATTTTGTACTTGATTATTTGCCATGAGTATGTTGTTTGTTTTCAACTGTAAATAGATAAGTTTGTCTAAGTATGTGACAGATTACGATACTGAGAAGAGATATGTAACTTTGCATAAATTCATGCTTTGTGCATGTTCATTATATGATTGTTTGAAGAGATTTGTAAATAGAAATCAAATTAACTTTTAAAAATGTTTGATGTATGTTTTACTTCGTACTTGATTGATTGCCATAAGTAGGAAATTTGTATTCAATTGCAAATGAGAAGAGATACGTAACTTGGCATAGATGTATGCTTTGTACATGTTTGATGTATGATGTACTTTGCCATTGACTGATTGTCAGGAATATTCAATGAAACTCAATTGTAAATAATCAATTCTATTTATAACCGTTATTTGTCCCTGTTTCTTGTACAATTTACACAAAAACACAGTACTTATGACACTTTCTCTACAAACCAAAAAAAAAAAAAACCACATTACACATAGGCCAGTGTTTCCGTGAGCGCTTCCTAGGTGTGCCGCGAGAAAACCCACTTAGCGTTTTTTTTTCTGATAGGCTAAACCCAAAACCAGTGAAGTTGGCACGTTATGTAAATTGTAGATAAAAACAGAGTACAATGATTTGCAAATCCTTTTCAACTTATATTCAATTGAATACACTGCAAAGACAAGATGTTTAATGTTCAATCTGAGAAACTTTATTTTTTTTTTGCAAATAATCATTAACTTAGAATTTAAAGGCAGCAACACATTGCAAATAAGTTGGCACAGGGGCCTTTTTACCACTGTGTTACATCGCCTTTCCTTTTAACGACACTCAGTAAACGTTTGGGAACTGAGGAGACCAATTTTTGAAACTTTTCAGGTGGAACTCTGTCCCATTCTTGCTTGATGTACAGCTTAAGTTCAACAGTCCCGGGTCTCTGTTGTCGTATTTTACACTTCATAATGCGCCACACATTTTCAATGGGAGACAGGTCTGGACTACAGGCAGGCCAGTCTTGTACCCGCACTCTCTTACTAGGGAGCCATGCTGTTGTAACACGTGCAGAATGTGGCTTGGCATTGTCTTGCTGAAATAAGCAGGGGCGTCCATGAAAAAGATGTTGCTTGGATGGCAACATATGTTGCTCCAAAACCTGTATGTACCTTTCAGCGTTAATGGTGCCTCCACATATGTGTAAGTTGCCCATGCCTTGGGCACTAATACACTAAGTTGCCCATGCCTTGGGCACTAATATACCCCCATACCATCACTAACGCTGGCTTTTGAACTTTGCGCCTATAACAGTCCGGATGGTTCTTTTCCTCTTTGGTCCGGAGGACACAACGTCCACAGTTTCCAAAAACAATTTGAAATGTGGACTCGTCAGACCACAGAACACTTTTCCACTTTGCATCAGTCCATCTTAGATGAGCTTGGGCCCAGCGAAGCCGGCGGCGTTTCTGTGTGCTGTTGATAAATGACTTTCGCTTTGCATTGTAGAGTTTTAACTTGCACTTGCAGATGTAGCGATGAACTGTAGTTACTGACAGTGGTTTTCTGAAGTGTTCCTGAGCCCATGTGGTGATGTCCTTTACACACTAATGTCAGTTTTTGATGCAGTACTGCCTGAGGGATCAAAGGTTACGGGCATTCAATGTTGGTTTTCGGCCTTGTCGCTTTCGTGCAGTGATTTCTCCAGATTCTCTCAACCTTTTGACAATATTACGGACCGTAGATGATGAAATCCCTAAATTTCTTGCAATAGCTCGTTGAGGAATGTTGTTTTTAAACTGTTCGACCATCAGCTCACGCATTTGTTCACTAAGTGGTGACCCTCGCCCCATCCTTGTTTGTGAATGACTGAGCATTTCAGGGAAGCTGCTTTTATACCCAATCATGGCACCCACCTGTTCCCAATTAGCCCGTTTACCTGTGGGATGTTCCAAATAAGTGTTTGATGAGCATTCCTCAACTCTCTGTCTTTTTTGCCACTTGTGCCAGCTTTTTAGAAACATATTGCAAGCATCAAATCCCAAATGAGCTAATATTTGCAAAAAATTACAAAGTTTACCTGTTCGAACATTAAGTAACTTGTCTTTGCAGTGTATTCATTTGAATATGGGTTGAAAAGGATTTGCAAATCATCGTATTCTGTTTTTATTTATGATTTACACAACGTGCCAACTTCACTGGTTTTGGGTTTTGTATAAAACGGCAGAACTTTCAGGATATTTTAAATTCCTTCTCGATATTTCTGTGTCATACTGTACAATTCCTTCTCGTGATTGGCTAATCACACATCGTCGTACGCGAAAAATTAAACATTCCCTGGTAAATCTCAGCTAAAACAGCAGTGTAGGCTAGTTGAAACGAAACAATAAAAATGGATAAATTCCTAACCCAAACCTCGAAAAGGCCGTCCAACTAATACCCTGAAACGTGCGCCGTCGTATAGGGGGGAAAGGTGATGACAATTATAAGGGCCCACAGTCCAGTAGGGCCCGCAAAACCTACAGTAGCCACCATGACAAAATTATTCTGCGTAGATTTACCCAATATTCATACTAATGCATCAGTGTTTAAACAAAGCCATTAAGGCATGCAATATTGATGAAATATATTTCAGTAACCCCCTTTCTTAAAAAATGGTTTGATCCATGCTTCGTGCTTGTATTGGAGAATTGTTGGTTCGTTTTTGCTGGCGAGGTAGCGAACGAAGGCAGCTCACAGGGAGCACCACCCTTGCGAATATGATGTCCAAAAACAACAACAACAAAATACAAATCTGGACACCAGAAAAGAGAGAGGACAGCAAGAGCAGAGCAGGGGTCCTGAACATAACAAAATTCTTTTCAAAGAAAGGTGAGAGTATTTAACTAGCTTGCTATATTAGCTGTTCAGGCTGGCTATTCAGCTGCTAACATTATGTTAATGTATCATGCGGTCAGCTGAGTGAATAATCGCCCAACAAGAATGACATTACTCAGTTATTAATGGTATCATCCACAGAAAAGATAAGTAAGGTTATCATTCGCCAGCCATTTTAATATGCCGTCAAAAAATCTGGTAGCAGCAGGGCACGTTCCTCTTCTTATTTTGACTGATTACTGCATACCAGTGGCGTCTCTGGAAGTGATAAATTGGTGGGGCCCGGACCATGCCTTTGCGTCAATGATTGTTTCTGGCTTGTACTCAGTTATTTTACATTATTAACTCGTTTTCCAATTTTGACAATAATCAAATAATAATAATAAGTTACGGTTTCTCTCTCCATGCGATCTATTGATGACTAAATAATGGGATAAATTCAGATCAGAAAAATTATTTAGCCCACTCAAAAATTGGTCGACGCTTTATGAAATACAAAGTGCTCTCAAACGCCTGCGCAACCTTTTCCACACATCAAGTGATTTAACTGGCGCTTCATGATCGTTTTGTTTTAATAAAATAAAAGACCGTTTGAAACGTCTGTGTGCAATTCTGAATAACGCTGATTTAAAAGCACGAAATTAAGCCTCCAGATTAATGATTGTCGCCGTACCGAAATGTACCAGCGTGTTCTCGGAGTGAATCTATTGCTCATTCCCTCAAGGAAGTTGCATGTTGCGATAGCAACTATTAAAGCAAATTCAACCAATCCACGTAAATTTCTTGCAGACGAAAAAATAAATCGCCAAGACATTGCAACTTTCATTGCCACTTTTTGAAAAAGTTACCACAAGAAATAAAAAAACAATAAAAAAGCCAGGAAAATCCTGGAAGGATTGTTTGTCAATTATGCTAATGATTGCGTGCAAGTCAGGGTAAGTAATTGTTTTAAAGGGGAACTCTGGGCCCCACCAATCTTTAGTCCTAGAGACGCCCCTGCTGCATACTTAGCTCTCTCTAGCTGTAAGTGACTGTACAGGCTAGGCCTTTTTGTGATAATTGAAAAATGGCCATAAGTTCCTTATGCAGTGAGCTAGGATGCTCAAATTTTTATGGGAGATTCATGAGATGACTCTTCATCAAGAATCAGATGGGTTTTTATTTGAGCTCATTTTGAACGTTTTCTAGGTCAAAAGGCGTCAGGTGTGCCAATCGTTGAAAGGGATGGCACGTATTGTTATTACTCAACGTAGAAGGCTGCAAATTGGTCTGGGTATGTATCTTAGTGATAGCAACCTGCGTGCCAAAAATTGCCATTCTGTTATTCATATTTTGGCCACTAGGGGGCTTTTGTGAAAAAAGAAAAATGGCTATATCTACCTTATGCATTCAGCAAGGACGCTCAAATTTTTATGGGAGGTGCATGGCATGACCTTTCATTTTTTTGAAAAAATGAAGTTTTTGATTTGATCTAATTTTGACCATTTTCTAGGTCAAATGGCATTAGATGTACCAATTGCTGTACTGTGCGTCCTTTCCTTTCTTAATACTGTCATTTCAAAATGCAATTCAAACAGTAATTTATGCAGTCAACAGACACTCAAAAAGTACTCTATCCAACTAAACAACTATATCACATTGGTATAACTCTTATCATTATCAGTGCTTTGTCACTGCAACAAGCAGATTATCATTTGAACAGCAGAATGCCAGTACAGTGAATTGCCCTCTGACACATTACTACTACTCCCATAACATTCATTACGGAGCGCGGAGATTGCGATGGCGCGCCATCGACATACGTCTTGTTCATTATGCCACTCTTTAGACGCTGTTGCCTTTCTCCATAGAAAACAAATGGGGGGCACAGGCGTCAATTGATGCGCCGCGCCAGTGTAAATACACCATAGTGTATACACTTATTGGAAACGCCCAAGCGACTATGAGAAACCACAAATTGCAATCATGCAGCACCACTGCAGTGTATTCCTACCATGAAGGTAAGATAATAGAATTGGAGAGAGTGAGGAAGTACCACCCCTTTCACTGTCAATGGGAGATACTAGGCTAGCTACTTCAGCCCAAGAAGTACGGAATTGACTGACACCATCTATAAAAATGGCGTTCCATGAGTGCTTATTTCCGGCTCCATTTTATAAGATTGCCAATCTGATTACACAGCACAAATGGCCAAGAAAAGTGTCGTCTGTGCGGATTGGCAAATGCTTGAGGGGAGATGAGCAACGTTGTTAATCAGGACCACACACAAACTTTTCATTGAACTGCTGCAGTCAGGAACAGCTGGACAACCAAACTCGTGCATGAGCTGTCATCAAGCTTTAAGTATACTTTACATGGCCTCTTGAAAACATCGAACAGTTGCGTCAGACAAAGTGTAAAATAATGAGGGATTACCAAATGCACTTCGTTTTCCTCGGCAAGAAAAAAAAAGTACACTTTTCAATTGGTGTCTATGGAGCTGCCGCATCTTTGGCCACAAAATTGGCTTCAGTGGGAAATGCAGAAGCAGTAAGCTAACATGCTAATTGGCTGAAGCAAAGGTACTTCCTCGTTCTCTGGTTCAATTATATATCTATATCTCTGGTTCCTACCACATGGGCTTTGCTTAGGTGAAATAACGTTCTCTATTCAATAAAGTTGACAGAAATAAAGTCAGTGACAATGGAATTACAAAATGGCAATGGAATTACCTCAAACCCTGAAATGACTTCTAAATTAAGTAAAAAGTTGACAGATGAACTGTTCAATTTATGGTAATCGAGTTATCACAAAAGGGGTGAAATTCTAAGTCTATGAGAATTCCATGAACAGGTAGCCAAAACGAACAGCAGAGACAAATCATGAGCCTTTAACCCCATATCAGGCCATTTTAAACATGCAATTCCAGTATTTTTACTGTACTGGGTGTTCAGGAAAAAAAAATGCACAAATTACTTCATGGAAACAAGAGGCCATGTTTTCATTGGAGCAGAAAAACAAAGCAAATAAATATATCCAAGAAAGGTTTTTTGCTCTGAATTTCTCAGAATTGTGAGGTAGTGTTCAGGAGCCAAATCGCAAGACCCAGGAGATCCAGCAAAATAGTATTTTAATAAAGCTGAGGGGTGAACCCCTGCAGGGCAGGAGGCAACGGTACAGAGTTCAATCCAAAATCAGAATCCCAGGGGCGTAATCCAAATTGTACACAGGGCAGCAAACACAACTCAGGGTCAGGCATAGCAGGGTTGGTACACAGGAACAAGAATCAGGTAAATCCAAATCTAAAATCCAGTAGACGACACCGGTTTGTAAACAGGGCAGCAAAGACAAAACTTAGGGTCGGGCAAAGCAGGTACGGTACACGGGCACAGGAATATCAAAGGTAAAGCCAAAATCCAGGACGTTCCAGTCAGAATTATAACACTAAGAAGGCATCAACAGTCGCAGCACAGGGAAAACATTCTGACAAGAGGTGGTTGTGAAATGACTGCTTAAATACACATAGGGGAAGTCACATGCTACGATAGGGAACAGGTGAGCGGGATCAGACTAATTAACAAAGGAATGAACAAGGGGAAGTTCCTAAACACATGAAATTGGTGAAAGCCAAAACGCAGACAGGGATTTACACAGACGCCCTATGACAAACCAACGGCTCCAGTTAGGGAGTTCTAAAGTGCACAGAGTGAGAGGCAGAACAGCGATTAACAAGGTGCAGAGAATCTGCTGAAGCACAGCGAAGTATATTGAGTGAAGGCAAGGGGCGGAGACCAGAGCAGAGTTTATAGTAAGTACTATAAACAATGTTAGTTAATGTTAGTAATTCATCTAAAATAATAAACTGTAAGTATTGTTAGTATAGATAGCAAGGCGAAGGAAGCAAACGAGATTGGAAGGAATGTTTGGAAACCCAGAAACCATGAAATCACCTGAAACTGTGGCACACAAGACTGGGAAAATAAAGCTGTCTCAGAACACAAGACAAGACTGGGACAATGTGCAATGCAGGGTATGAGAATAACAAAAACCAGAATGACAACTTAACAGTGAATATGGTAAATGGCCGGAAAAAGACATGGCGAGGCAAGACAGGCAAAATACAAAACATGGCATGGAATAACACAAAAAACAGGGCATAGAGTCAGGGTAATAACAAAAACATGGACAGGCAACAGCAGAATCATAACAAGAATTCCTAGGTTTTAGCCAATACCATTCTGTTTCACCGGGGGTAAGTTTGAATTTTCATATATTCAGCTTTCTGCTGTAGAGTTGCACACTCACATTTGATAGTTTAGCCTTTTTTAGAGGAGGAATGAATAGTACTGATGATATAATTTTGCCCCTGCAACACTCTGGCACGGCACTACAGGTGCTGGTCAACGAATTAGAATAATTTGAAATAGTGCAATCATTAAATTTTTTTAATGCATTTTTTGTGCAGAAAGCAAATCAGGTGTTCACAGCGCGTGGCCTAATTGTTAGGGTAATCATAGAACTTGCTACCTGTAAAAAATTTGCTTAGCTGAGCGTTCCAAAAGGCCCATACAGGCCATTTAACTGTGACTCTGTTGTTCTATTGAATTAGAATAATGGAGAAACCGTTTCACTGAATTCGAATAATTAGGGCCCGAGCACCGACCGGTGCCAGGGCCCGAAACGGGTCCTGGCACGGAAGGTGCGAGGAACCTATTGTTTTTGATGGGATTTTTATTATTCTTCTTCTTCTTCTTCTGCTGCGAGAATGCATTTTTGAGGGCTTTGCCATGCATGAAAACTCACAAAAATTTGCCCACACGTCAGTCGTGGTGAAAATTGCAAACTATTATTTATTTTGTGCTTGGACATGCCCTGGTGGCTCTATAGCGCCACCAAACACACGGCCATTTTGGAACGCACTTGCTCGGATTCTAATGAAATTTTATAGGGTCATAGTAGTCATCATAAATTTTTTTGCCACACAGGAAGTGAGCTATGAGCCATTTCCTGCGTTTTTTCAGATTTTACGAACACATTTTTGAGGGCCTTATCATACTCAAACAGACCAAACCTGGCTTATTGACTAAAAATATTAAGTTCTTTGATTCTATATCTCATTTGGCAGTGGGTGAGACATGGTAGGTCTATAGCGCCCCCTAATACATAATTGCATTTTTGAGGGAAGCAGCATGCTCGAAAACTCACAAAACTTTGCAAACATATTTAGCTGGTCATATTCTTTACTAGGATATAGGGTTTACAGATGAATGTGGCAAAATTGCATTACAGCGCCACCTAGAAAATTTCAATGAAGCAGCCCTCGCAGCGTGTTTAACCTACATGTACAAAATTCGGTGGACATGTGTACTATGCCAAGACCTAAAAAAAAGTCCCTTGGTGCCATCACCTAGACTCAACAGGAAATCCGCCATTTTTAATTGAATTTGCCATTCACAGGCGTCGTACTTTAACGAACTCCTCCTAGAGATTTTATCCGATCAACTTAAAATTTTGCGCATGACATCTAAAGACTTTGTCAATGTTAAATTGCGAAGCTTTTCTGGATTCATCGAATTTTGTATCCTTGGCGTCGCGGCGAATTTCGATGTTCCGCTATGAAACAGGAAGTTGGTTTTATGCGCGTACGCTTTGTGAAATTTGCCCGAAACTTTACAGGCTTAATAAGAGTCAAATTCCAAATATACCTATATGTTGATATTGGATTGGGTGTGGTCAGGTGGCTCCACAGCGCCCTCTGGACACGGCCATGTTGAGTTAACAGTGCTTGAATGTTCATGAAATTTGGTCTGATCAGTACATTTGTTTTTTTGGGCTATGCTTATTTTTTTGAAATTTTTCGACCGAACAGGAAGTGAGCTATGAGCCATTTCCTGCGTTATTCCAAATTTTACGAACACACATTTGAAGCCTTTAGCATACACGAAAACTTGCAAAACTTTGCAAAAATTATAATTGTCTGATTATCTTCAATTTGAGACAGAATTTGGCAGTAAATGTGGCATAATGGCTCTAAAGCGCCCCCAATCAGATTTTTAAAAGAATTGCCCTTTTGAGGCTCTCAGCATGCTCAAAAACTCACAAAATTTTGTACCATTCTAAAAACCATCATTCCTATTACACTGATAAAAAAAATACTTATAGAGTTGGCAAAAATGGCATAATAGCGCCCCCTGGAAAATTTCAAATAAGCAGCCCTCGCATCGTGTTTGACCTGCATGTATGAAATTCGGTCAACATGTAGAATATCCTGAGACCTGAAAAAAAATCTCTTGGTGCCATGACCAAGACTCACAAGGAAGGTCGCCATGTTTAATTGAAATTTCAGCATTTTTAGATTTTTCGCCATTCGCAGGTGTCGTACTTTAACAAACTCCTCCTAGAGATTTTATCCAATCAACTTAAAATTTGATGAATAATATCTCAAGACGTTGTCGATGGTAAATTGCGAAGCTTTTTTGGATTTATCAAAGGATGTATCCGTGGCATTGGGGTGAATTTCGATGTCCTGCCAAGAAACAGGAAGTTGATTTTACTCCCACATACTTTGTGGGATTTTCTTGAAACTTTCCAAGCTTGATTAAATTTTCCTCCCAAGTATAAGTATATGCTAATATTACATCGGGAGTGGCCAAGAGGCTCCACAGTGCCCTCTAGATACAGCCATGTTAAGATAAAAGTGCTTGAATGTTCATGAAATTTGGTCAGATCATTGCATTTGTCATGCCGAGTTTTCATTATTTTTTTTAAATTTTTTGGCCAAACAGGAAGAGAGCTATGAGCCATTTCCTGCGTTTTTCCAAATTTTACGAACACATGTTTAAAGGCCTTCCGATCATCCAAAACTTGCAAAATATTGCACAAAATATCAGTGTCTTATGATCTTTAGCTTGATGTCCCAATTGGCACTTAATGTGCCACAATGGCTCTATAGCGCCCCCTAATTATTTTTGCAAAAGAATTGCCCTTTTGAGGGTCTCAACATGATTGAAAATTTACAGAAATCAACACATTTGTGGAGCCTGGTATTACGATAACTCTGGGAGAGGTTTTGCACACAGGTATTTCAATTTGGTATCATTGCACCCTCTAGAAATTTTCAGCAAAAAGGTTCTCAGAGTTCAGTTAACCTACATGAACAAAATTTGGTGGAGACATGAAACGTGCCAAGACTTGTGAAAAAACCATATAGTGCCGATACCCAAACCCAACAGGAAGTGCATTTTTTTAAATTAAAATTTCAATTTTTTTTCATGAACAGGTGTTATACTTTTAGATGCTCCACCTATTGATTTCAGGAATGGTGTTTGCACTCCACTGAGGAAAACATATTGTGTGCAGTCTAGCAGTGTCCAGTGGCTGTTGACGGGTGCATTTGACCAGTCACATCTCGCCACCACCCCAACGTGCACGAGGGGTGCGAGGGCCCTTTCAACGCTGCTTGCAGCTTTAATTAGGGCCCGAGCACCGACCGGTTCATAAAATTTGGTGTGATCATTGCATTTGTCATTCCCTGCAATTGTTAATTTTTGAAATTTTTTTGCCAAACAGGAAGTGAGCTATGAGCTATTTCCTGCGTATCTCCAAATTTTACGAACACACATTTTAAGGCCTTAGAATGCTCCAAAACTTGCAAAACCTTGCAAAAATTAAAAATGTCTTATTCTCTTCAATTTCATCCATCAACTGGCGCTAATTGTGGCATTTTGGCTCTATAGCGCCCCAATAATATTAATAAAGGAATTGCTGTTTTGGAAGTCTAAACATGCTGGAAAATTTAAAAAAATCAACACACTCATGCAGCTCGATATTACGATTACTATGTTGTAGATTTTGCGCAAAGGCATGTCAAAATGGTTTCATAGCGCCCTCCAGAAAATTTTTGCACTCCACTCAGGAAACCACATTGTACGCGGTCCAGCAGTGTCCAATGGCTCTGAATGGACACCTGCACCCATCAAGATCTGGCTGCCACCCAAACGTGCACGAGGGGTGCGAGGGCCCTTTCAACGCTGCTTGCAGCTTTAATTGTTTTTGTGCTTGGACATGCCCCAGTGGCTCTATAGCGCCACCAAACACGCGGCCATTTTGGAACGCACTTGCTCGGATTCTCATGAAATTCAACAGGGCCACAGCAGTCATAATACATTTTTTTTTTCGCACAAGAAGTGAGCTATGAGCCATTTCCTGCGTTTTTTCAGATTTTACGAACACATTTTTGAGGGCTTTATCATACTCGAAAACTCACCAAACTTACCTCATAGACTAACAATATTAACTTCTTCGATTTGAAATCTCGGTTTGCACTGGGTATGACATGGTGGCTCTATAGCGCCCCCTAATACATAATTGCATTTTTGAAGGCATCAGCATGCTCGAAAACTCACAAAACTTTTCAAACATATTAATCTGGTCATGCTCTTTACTGGGATACGGAGTTTACAGATAAATGTGGCAAAATTGCATTACAGCGCCACCTAGAAAATTTCAATGAAGCAGCCCTCGCAGCGTGTTTAACCTACATGTACAAAATTCGGTGGACATGTGTACTATGCCAAGACCTAAAAAAAAGTCTCTTGGTGTCATGAGCTAGACTCAACAGGAAGTCCGCCAATTTTAATTGAATTTGCAAATTTTTTTAATTTTTTGCCATTCACAGGCGTCGTACTTTAACGAACTCCTCCTAGAGATTTTATCCGATCAGCTTAAAATTTTGCATATGACATCTTAAGACCTTGTCGATGTTAAATTGCAAAGCTTTTTTGGATTCATTGAACTTTGTATCCGTGGCGTCGCGGCGAATTTCGATGTTCCGCCATTAAACAGGAAGTTGGTTTTCTGCGCATATGCTTTGTGAGATTTGCCCGAAACTTTACAGGCTTAATAAGAGTCCACTTTCAAATATACCAATATGTTGATATTGGATTGGGTGTGGTCAGGTGGCTCCACAGCGCCCTCTTGACACGGCCATGTTGAGTTTAAAGTGCTTGAATCTTCATGAAATTTGGTCTGATTATTACATTCGTTTTTTTGGGCAAAGCTTATTTTTTTTAAAATTTTTCGGCCGAACAGGAAGTGAGCTATGAGCCATTTCCTGTGTTATTCCAAATTTATCGAACACACGTTTGAAGCCTTTAGCATACTCAAAAACTTGCAAAACTTTGCAAAAATTATAATTGTCTGATTGTCTTCAATTTGAGACAGAAATTGGCAGTAAATGTGGCATAATGGCTCTATAGCGCCCCCAATCAGATTTTTAAAAGAACTGCCCTTTTGAGGGTTTCAGCATGCTCAAAAACTCACAAAATTTTGTACCATTCTTAAAACCATCACTCCTATTACACTGATAAAAAAATACATATAGAGTTGGCAAAAATGGCATTATAGCGCCCCCTGGAAAATTTCAAATAAGCAGCCCTCGCATCGTGGTTGACCTGCATGTATGAAATTCGTTGGACATGTAGAATATCCTGAGACCTCAAAAAAAGTCTCTTGGTGCCATGACCTAGACTCACAAGGAAGTTCGCCATTTTTAATTGAAATTTCAACTTTTTTTGATTTTTCGCCATTCGCAGGTGTCGTACTTTAACAAACTCCTCCTAGAGATTTTATCCGATCAACTTAAAATTTGGTGAATAGTATCTCAAGACGTTGCCAATGTTAAATTGCGAAGCTTTTTTGGGCTCATCGAACGATGCATCCGTGGCGTCGCGGCGAATTTTGATGTCCCGCCATGAAACAGGAAGTTGCCTTTAGTCCCACATCCTTTGTGGGATTTGCCTGAAACTTTCCAAGCTTGATAAAATTGTCCTCCCAAGTATAAATATATGTAAATATTAGATCGGGAGGTGCCAGGTGGCTCCACAGCGCCCTCTAGATATGGCCACGTTAAGATTAAAGTGCTTGAATGTTCATGAAATTTGGTGTGATCATTGCAATATTCATTCCCGGCAATGCTTAATTTTTTAACATTTTTCGGCCAAACACGAAGTTAGCTATGAGCCATTTCCTGCGTTTTTCCGAATTTTACGAACACACGTTTTAAGGCCTTAGAATGCTCCAAAACTTGCAAAATGTGGCACAAATTATCAGTGTGGTTGAAAGTTTATGAAAATCAAGACACTCATGGAGCCTGGTATTCTAATAACTATGTTGTAGATTTTGCGCACAGGCATGTCAAAATGGTATCGGAGCGTCCATGGGATTTTGCAATCCCATCAGGAAAACACATTGTACGCGGTCCAGCAGTGTCCAATGGCTGTGAATGGACATTTCCACCCATCAAGATCTTGCTGCCACCCCAACGTGCACGAGGGGTGCGAGGGCCCTTTCAACGCTGCTTGCAGCTTTAATTTTTATTATAATTAGAATCATCACTTTCTCAGTATTTTGTGGCTGCCCCCTTGGCTTGTATGACTGCCTGAAGTCTCTGCGGCATTGATTTGACCAGCTTGTCACAAGTTTCCGCACTCACAGCTTCCCAGGCAGTGGCGATGATCTGCTTCAGTTGGTCCAGCGTAGTCGGCTTTCTGCTGTGAATTTTCCGCTTGACGATGGCCCAAAGGTTTTCAATGACATTGAGGTCAGGCAAGTTGGCCGGCTATGCCAAAACTTCAAGCTTTTTTTCGGTGAACCAATCTTTGGTCGACTTTGCCACATGAGCCGGTGCAAGATCCTGTTGAAATATGAGTCGGAATCAGGAACGTTTCCAGAAAATCTTGGTATACGGCAGCACTGACAGTCTTCTTGAGGAAGCAGAGTTTCGCTACACCCCGAGCGGACATGCATCCCCAGACTATAACACTGGGGAAACTTGACGGATCTTTTCACGCACTCGTGGTTGTAGGTTTCGCCACCACGACGCCAGACACGAGGACCTTGGTCACCGAAGGAGATGCAAAAGCGTGATTCGTCACTGAAGACCACTTTCTGCCAGTCTTCAGCAGTCCACTCGCCGTGTTCTTTGGCCCACTTCAGCCGTTTCTCCATTTCTTTCTTGTTCAGCATCGGTTTTACTGCTGGAATGCGAGATTTGAAGCCAAGTTTGCGCAGATGACGGTAAGTCGTTGATCTCGAGACGTTAGCGCCCGTCTGCTCGTTCCACAAGTCGCTGAGCTCGGAAGTGGACTTGAACCGGTTACTGACTGCGATCTTTCTCAGCTGTTTGTTGTCGTGAGCAGAAGTTTTTCGGACGCCAGAATAATTGGTGTGCTTGCTCCAGTCTTTCTTGAGAGATTTGCAGACGGAAGACTGGCTGATGCTGAGCTGCTCAACAATTTTAGTTTGGGACAAGCCTTGTTGGCGAAGGGCTTGAATTTGAGCCACTATTCCGGTTGAGAGGTCGCGCTGCTGACCCATGATTGATTTTACAACTTAGAAATTCTACTCAACCCTGACTTTATACTGCACAGTGAACACTCTTCACAGAAAACAAAAATTCGAGCTCTTATTCTAATTCAATGAAATGACTTATGAATTATTCTAATTCATTGAAACAACAGTGTCACAGTTAAATGGCCTAAATGGGCCTTTTGGAAAGCTCAGCTGAGCAAATTTTTTACCGGTAGCAAGTTCTGTGATTACTCTAACAACTAGGACAGGCGCGGTGAACACCTGATTTGCTTTCTGCACAAAAATGCCTTAAAAAAATTTTACGATTGCGCTTATATCAAATTATTTTAATTCGTTGACCGCCACCTGTACACCAGGGCTAGGGGGTGCTATAGCCCCGTGACAAATCTACAGAGCCCCAGTTAAGCCCCCTCAAGTATTTTTAAGTTAATTAATTAGTTTATTTATTTGAATAAAAGAATTTGTAAAAGGTAATTACTCGCCATTCTGTTCCCAGTCTGATTGCTGGCTGCGTGCTTGTGTCCCGCGGTTTGTGTGTGTGTGGTACGGGGGAGGGGGCGACTCTCTGCGCTTGCACTGTACCTCAGGCTGCGAAATCTTTTTCTGCAGGTCGGCTGGTACCATTCCGTACATCAGCCGAACACAAATCGGCTGTGGTACCATTGTACATGCCATTAGCCAATCACAGCTCGGCTGTACTGGTGTATCGATGAGAAAGGCAGTGCATTCGACCGTGTCACCGTCAGCTGAGTATTGCACGCGGCAAATGGTCGTCTGGCAAAAACTATGTAAATGCTGCACAATATGCGAAAATACAAGTAAACAGCTGCTGCAGAAGTCCAATATTCTATTTTTATATTTTGTAATATCTATATTCATGTTTGAAATCGGTGGTTGGTCTGAGTGCAAGATGATTTATTTTCATTAGAGTATGATAGAGAGGAGATAAGCTGCGGTTGTTATCAATTTTTAGTCTGTTTTCATTATGGTTCTGATAATTGGCCAGCGGTCAGCACAATTGTATTTTATGGATTGCAGCAAATGTTCAAAATACTGATTCAGAAGATAACTGGTAACGCCTCCCCAATTTACTCCAGCGAGGACCATATGCTTATCAGCGATTTTTGGGCTAATAACGTCGGACATCGTCCTCACTCTCAAGGTGCGTTTCCGTTTAATACCTTTAGAAATGCGCAAAATGTAAATAGCTTAATTATTTTAAAAATGGTAATGGCAACACAGTAATATCATGATATTACAATATCATTTGCTCTCTGATCTGCACTATTAGTCACTGAAGCCAAGGCCTGATAAACACACTATTGGACTTCTGCAGCAGACCAGTGAGTGTAACTTGTGTAATTTCGCGTATTATGGAGCACGAATATAGTTTTTGTTAGACGACCATTTACAAATTCGCCACGGGCACAACTCAGCTGACAGTGACAAGGTCAAATGCTTTGCCATTCTCATCGGTGCATGAGTATATTTTGAATGTTTTAAGGTGTCATTAACTGTGGCTCAGATGGTGCTTTCCGATGCTGCAGTCTTTCACCTTTGCGCGAAAAAGATGTTTTTGTATTAGGCTTATAGCTATATTTGTTGAATACTAGTGAATTACCCGTGGTGAGAATAATTTCGACTGTGCGAGCATCGAGATGGAAATACAGCAGTTAGATTTGTAAAGGGCTATGCCACACCCTTATCCCCAAGAGGAAGGGGAGTTTTGTCTGTCATTGGGGTGGTGGAGTGTCCAAAGTAGAATGGTTTGGTTGGAGCTTACTGGTTAGTTGAGGATTTCTCTGTAGACAACATTGTCTGTGTATGTGCCTTGTTTGTCAGGAAACTGTCCATTGACTTTTGACCCCAGTGACCTTGATTTCTCATGATGACCTACGGTTTGACCTTCGACCCTCGTGACCTTGACCTTTGACGGAACGGACCTCTCGCAGTCATTTCTTGTGACGACCTACGTCCACATACCAACTTTCATGAAAATCTGTCCAGGGAGATGGGGAAAATTGACCTTTGACCCCAGTGACCTTGACCTTTCAAAAAACTAACCCCTCAATGACAATTCCAGGGACAACATACATGGACCCACCAGGTTTGGTGAAGATCCGTCAGGGGAACAAACAGACAGACAGACAGACAAACGTTCCTCAAATTATAGTATGATTCTTTGGTCAAATTTAATCAAAAACTACATTTATATTGAATGTGGTGTAAGCACCATTATCTGCTTTTATTGAAAAAACATTTTTTTAAAAATTTAAAGAATAACTGAAGTCACGAAAATCGACTGTTATCTTAGCACCCCAAGTTTTGGTCAAGCCCCCCATTAGACCCGGGACAGAAAAAATCCTGGCGCCATGTTGGTTTCTCAAATGGACGCAGTTTGGTAGCAAATTACATGTGTTTGATTTCTCTTTCATATATCTCTTTCAAACATCTCTAACGGATGAGCCCAATATATCAAATTTATGAAACGAGAGGAGCAATTCTGAGTCTTTGGCAGACAAGAAATGAAAATTATGACTCAAGTAATTTGTGGGTTTCTTGCTTGCAGATGCTGGGAATCATAAAGGTACTGCCTCTCTCTCTCCTGGCCTACATCTCGGGCCTGCTTCTCCAAAGCTCCTGCCTTCAGGCGGAAAAGATGTTCAGCTGCAAGATCAAAGGTGAAACGGCTGACTGCCGCCACCTCAGTCTCAAAGAAGTGCCCTCTGATCTGCCCGCCAACATCACCAGGCTTGACATATCTCACAACATGCTTCAGGCACTGCCAGGGCGATCCTTGGTTTGTTACCCTAAGCTAGTCCGCCTAGATGCTAGCTTCAATGACATCAAACGCATAGATTCTGAAATGTGCCGTGTGCTCCCCCTCCTGATGGATCTTATCCTTCATCGAAATGAGGTCCACCTCCTAACCAAGGAGGAGTTGCTCCACTGCTCACACCTAATGCACCTTGATCTGTCTGCTAACCGACTCAAACTCCAGAGGGAGCCTTTTCAACCCTTGCAGGTAATACACTGCAGGCCCTCACTAAATGCAAGCCAGTTAGGAAGCCATAAGCTTTTTTTTCAATACTGCATGTCAGACAACACCAGCTTTGTTGATTCCAAGAAAAATAAGTGTTAGCGAAGTGTGTGCAATACCGATGGGAGACATTAACATTTTCAGAGTGAAATTTCATTTGTATTCATACATTTCATACAACGTTAGAATTAACACTTGGCATTTTACAGTACAGCCCCTGACAAAAATTATGGAATCAAGAGATGTAGAGGATGTTCATCCCGCAGTTTTACTTCATGGCAAATAAACAAATCACAGATGTAAAGAAAAACAATTTTTTTAATTAGCTTAACAGTCAGGCTTTATGAAACACTTTTCAAATAAAAGAGGTAAAATTACTTTAATTTGTGGTATATTTTTTCTCAATGAAATTGAGGGGCAGAAAACGAAATCAAACAATGTTGAGGAAAACATCATGAAATCATTATTTCTCAAAGAAATACAAACTCAGATCTGAATAAGCAAATCAGTCTGCAGTTTGAAAGTCCTTGCAGACCTTAATAAGCGACTTAGCTACTTGAGAGGGAGCAAGGCACCAACGAGAGAGCTTGAAATTGAAACAATGGGAAGGATAATAAAACTGCTCCAGGGAGGAAGTTCAACACTGCTAGTGGCAAAAGATGTTGGTTCTTCCCTGTCAGCTGTGGATAAAATTTGGTGCAAGTATAAACGGAATGGGAAGCTTATAAAAGCAAAACATGCGCGTAGACCACAGAAGACGCCAAAGTGTCGGCACAATAAATTCATACTGACATGCCGTGAGAACAGAAACTGCACAACAAAACTAATGTAAAACAAATGGGCAGAAACAGGAGTCAATTTTTGTGATAATTGTGGACAAGCAACATATGATCTTACACGATTGTACAGGACACTGTATTTTTGCATGTTAATTATGCATGTGAAGTATGTTGCAACAATGCTGAAGTGTCGCTTGTAACTCAGGATCTATTCAGAGAATGTAGCTAGCTCATAAATGTAATGGCTAAATTATTCCTACCCGGCCAGCATAAGACATGAAATGAAGACATGCGAAAGTAATGTTAAGGGAGAACACTTCAACTGAGTCAGAAACAAAAAACAAACATTGCTAGCGTAACTGTTGGTGAAATCAAGCCAAATCAGGTTTTGACATAATTGCTAATAATTTTATCAATGTGCTCACTAGCTTGGTTATCGATCCGAAGTAGATGCAACGTGCAGTCCTACTGGATTGTACAGGTTTGTGCGATGCATTAAGTTTTTGCATATTAATTTTAGTGTCATGCAACTTCACAGATTCAATCAAATTTTAATCAGCTCATCTGCTACACTATATATCTTAATGCAAAAAGTTAGAAGATTTTGGCTCGTACCATTCTTGTGATATTGAGTATGAAAAGATCCTGACTCGCTCACTCATTAACATCCATTATGGCCATATTAGCCAGCTATCATAGGGAAAATTGGTTGAGTGAAATAGGATTTACATGCAGTACAGCCAAACAAAAACTAGGGGCCTGTTGCACAAAGGCGGGATAAGGGATTAGCCCATGATCAGCACGGGATCAGCCTGATCTCAAGCCCCATTTTGGTTGCACAGAGCATGTGGGCTAAGCCTGAAATGTGGAAAAACAAGGGAAACAAAGTCTGCAGAGCTAGCCAGCTCCGAACAAACTTACCAACCAGCCTCTTAGCTCCTGCCTCCAGCCAATTTCACCTCATCTCAGTCAGCAGACACCCAACTTGAAAATCAATGTCCTTAACAGTCGTTCTAAATTGTCCACTACACATAATTGCTATCCAAATTATCGTAGGGCCAGAGTAATTATCTTAAAAACTTGTGACCATTAATCTCAGTAAAATAGCTAATATTCAATCACTATATTCAAGTATACATGTGACAGCCTCCATTACAATTCAGTCAGTCCCCCTTCCATGTCACATTTTCACCACATTTAGAATCTGTCCTCATCAGATTTGTCCTTATGTCCCAAGCTGAGATTTCCATCTGAGTAGAAGATGAGCAGTGCTGTATGAAGGGGGTTACAGTGTTTCAACACCGTCTCAAATCGCTGTGCTGACCCCCTGCATACAGCAATGCTGCTACTTTTCTCCATCTTTATCTTGCCCTTCGCAGTCTGAATAAAGTTGTCGCCTTAACACCAGATACGAATGCAGTGTCAGGCGCGGATCCAGAGGGGGGCGCACCCAGCGCACGGCCCCCTTATTTTTCGATGACCAACAATTTTTTTTTGCTCCGATATCCTCTGAGAAAACAATGTAAAGGACAACAAGAATGCCAGCAATCCAACACGTACGTTGCGTGTGTTGTAATCCTTCCCGCAAGCCTGACGACCCACTGACTAATAAGAGAACGCAGATTTGATCCAAGTAGGCCTAGATGATATGCAAGGTTTTTCATTAGTAATTCAGTGACAAGCTAGCGACGCATTACGTGCACGCGTGCTGGCGGTTCGATTTCCTCTCCCTAAGCTCAGCGAGAATCTCTCGCACGTGCTTAATTACTTTCCTGCTCTTGTTATCTGTGCACGTAGGACTCCTGGACCGGAGCTGTTCAAATGTCATAGGCTGTTTGTGTGATTCCCGTTCGTATTTTGTCTCTCGCCAATTTCCGTGGTTAGGGTTTCCATCATGTGATTCTCCCGATTTAATTAGCCTCATTCCCCACAGCTGATCTCTGTATAGCATGTGACCTTTCCCGTGTGTATATTAGGAGTCTTTTCACTCACAGCTCTTGTCAGAACGTTGATCAATATTTCATTGTGCCGAGCTCCTTGAACACCTTTGAATATTGTTTCTCTTCTACTGGATAGTCCGACCCTGATTCTTGCCATTGCCCTTTTTGTACTGTTTTTGCCTTTCTGGATTTTGACCTATTTTTGTATGACCAGGAGTTCTGTCTTTGGATGCCCTGTGTATGACCATTAGCTTTGCCCATCGACTAAGACTTTCTGCCTATGGTTTTTGTACCTTTGCCCATCTGTCTTACTGGTTCTGACCCCGGCCTGTCTATTCGATACAGTTTTTGGATTTCGTATTGTGGCTTGGCAATTCCTGTGCTTTTTGGCTTTGACTCGTACTTCTTCAAAGGCATACGTTTTTTGGATTTCTGTCTCTCGCGTGTGGTTCCTGAACTGTACGTTACAGTACGTTCTGACCACCATGGAACCAGCGAGAGATTTTAAGTTGCAAGAAAGTGGCGAACCAGGATGTCAGGCTTGAATCCCAGCAGCAACAGCTATTAGCTGTCGTCCAACACCTGCAGGCCATAATGCACCAGATGACGGACCTGGCTTCAGCTGTGAGAGCTAGTCAGCCCACACTCACCACCTGTTCCTCCGCTGTTACCCCTCCTGCTCCTGTGCCAGTGCCTGCTACTGCCCCACCTCTTCTGATCCAAGAACCACGCCTACCTCCTCCTGACAAGTTTGACGGTGAACCTGGGTCCTACTGCGCCTTCCTGACGCAGTGTAAGCTGATTTTCAGTCTTCAGCCTGCCACCTTCCCCTCTGAGCAATCCCGCGTGGCTTACATCATCACGCAGCTAACTGGGAGAGCCAAACTGTGGGCTACAGCAGCCTGGGAGGCGGGGCTACCCTGTGCCCAATCATCCAGCCTGTTGAAGGAGGAGATGAAGCGGGTTTTTGACCGATCCAGGCACGGGCATGAGGCTGGTCGAGAGCTCCAGCACATACGTTAAGGTTGTCATTCTGTTTCTGATTACGCCATAGATTTCCAGACCCCGGCTACCAACAGCGGGTGGAAGAAGGGGGCACTGTATGACGCCTTTTTGAATGATGTGGCTGAGAGGATAAAGGATGAACTCCTTACCCGCGAGCTGCCTGAAGAGCTGGAGGCTCTTATCAACCTGGCCATTCGTGTGGACGCAAGATTGGAGGAGCAGAGGCGGACGAAGCAATCCAGCGCTTCTCCTGACCTCCCCATCGTGACCCAGGCTAGACGGCAGCCTCCTCTCCTAACATCAGCAGTTCCCAAGTCCGCTCCTGAGAGAGAACCTATGCTGAGGAACCGAGCCAGACTGACCAAAGAAGAGCGGCAACGCAGGTTCAGGTAGAGGGCCTGCTTCTTCTGTGGCAAGGCTTGACACATCGTCTTCCAGTGTCCAGCCAAGGGTCAGCGCTCACCCATGAAAGGACCATTAGTGGGTGTTATTCCCGTGGAGGTCTCTTTGACCAGCCGAACATGTCTGCCCATCAGTTTGGAGTGGGAAGGGAGCTTCAAGCAGACCACTGCCCTGGTGGATTCTGGAGCTGAGGTCAGTTTCATCGATGCTAAAAGAGTGTGTAATTGGGGAATACCTCTGCAAGAGGTCTCATGTTCCCGAGTGGCTAATTCAGTGAACGGTCAGAGTATCGGCCGTATCACCCATTCCACTGCCCCCATCAAGTTACGCATTTCGGGCAACCACTAGAAAACCATCAGACTGAACCCCATTGACTCCCCTCATGCTCGTGTTATCCTGGGCCATCCTTGGATGGCTAAATACAACCTCGAGATAGATTGGGCTACTCATGAAAGTAAGGGCTGGAGCTCTAACTGTTCCCAGTCATGCCTTGTAAATGCTCATGTTCATGTTCCTACCCCTGCAGAGATCCCGAACCTCGAGAAGGTCCCTCAAGTATATCATAACCTTAAGGAAGTATTTTCCAATTCCCGTGCCACGTGTCTACCCCCTCATCGTCCTTATGATTGATCTCAAACCAGGTACCATGCCCCCTAGAGGCCGTCTGTTTTCCCTGTCCCGTCCAGAGATCCAAGCCACGGAGAAGTACCTTAGCGAGTCCCTTGCTGCTGGGATCATCCGTCCTTCCTCCTCGCCTGCTGGGGCGGGGTTCTTCTTTGTTGGTTAGAAGGACGGGACCCTAGGTCCATGCATTGATTACAGAGGCCTCAATGAGATTACTGTAAAGAATCGCTTCCCATTGCCACCCATGACCACTGCTTTTGAGCTTCTCCAGGGGGCCACGGTGTTTACTATGCTGGATCTGCGTAACGCCTACCAACTGGTCCGCATCCGAGAGGGGGACAAATGGAAGACGGCCTTCAACACCCCCACAGGGTACTGGGAATATTTGGTTCTTCCCTTTGGGTTGACTAATGCCCCAGCTGTATTCCTGGGTCTTATTTATCATGTCCCTCAAAACATCATTAACAAGTTTGTTTTCGTGTATCTTGATGACACACTTATTTTTTCCAAGACCCTGGAGGATCATGTCAAGCAGGTGCGTCAAGTCCTCAAGCACCTCCTGGAGAATCGACTATTTATTAAAGCTAAAAAGTGTGAATTCTCTGTTCCGATCACGACTTTTCTGGGTTTCGTCATCTCTGCCGGTGTTATAAGCATGGACCCTTCCAAGGTCAACGCTGTCACAGAATGGTGCAGGCCTACAGATCGTAAGTCCTTGCAGCGCTTTTTGGGTTTTGCCAATTTCTATCATAGATTTATCTGCAATTATAGTGCTGTTGCTACCCCTCTCACCTCCCTAACCTCAAGTACTCTCAAGTTTCAGTGGAACGATGAAGCTGAGAAAGCTTTCAAGGACCTTAAAACGCGTTTTACCACTGCCTCCATTCTGTCTATCCCTAACCCGGAAGCCCAGTTCATTGTTGAAGTTGATGCTTCTAATGTTGGGATTGGTGCCATTCCGTCCCAGAGATCTGAGAAGGAAAACAAGATTCATCCCTGTGCTTTTTAATCTCACCGTTTGAGTCCCACAGAACAGAATTATGACATTGGCAATGGGGAGCTGCTGGCCGTCAAGCTTGCGCTGGAGGAGTGGAGACAGCGGCTAGAGGGCGCCAAACTCCCATTTCTCGTCTGGACCGACCATAAGAACCTTGAGTATCTGCAAACAGCTAAGAGACTGAATCCTCGTCAGGCTCGGTGGGCTTTATTCTTCTCCCGATTTAACTTCCATCTTGCGTATCGTCCAGATAACAAGAATGTCAAGCCGGGCGCGTTATCTCGCATTTATGAGCCCCCAGACAAGGAACCGTGCACTGACACCGTTTTTACCAATGCCATCTCATTAAGACATTGAAAGAAAGGTGAGAGAGGCTCTGAAAGATTCTGCCGCCCCCGGTAGTTGCCCCACCAATTGTTTATTTGTCCCCATCACCATGCGCCCCCAAGTTTTGGAATGGGGCCACGCATCTAACCTGTCCTACTACCCAGGAGTTAATTGGACTCTGGACTTTATCACACGTCGCTTCTGGTGGCCTGATATTAGGAGGGATGTCCGGGACTACGTCTCCGCCTGCTCGGTCTGCGCCCAATCCAAGGTATCTCACCAACCCCCTCATGGCCGACTCCAACCCCCACACACACCCCATCGCCCCTAGTCACATATCTCCCTAGATTCATCACAGGCTTACCTTCTTCCAATCATTATAACACCATCCTCACAATTGTTGACAGATTTTCCAAGGCAGTTCACTTTATTCCCCTCACCAAAATCCCCACGGCACAAGAAACCGCTACGCTACTTATACAACGTGTCATCCGACTCCACGACATACCAACTGACATTGTCTCTGATCGAGGTCCCCAGTTCACTGCCAAATTCTGGAAAGCTTTTTGCACCTCCCTTAGCACTACAGTCAGTCTTACATCAGGCTTCCATCCCCAATCTAATGGCCAGACCGAGCAGGCAAATCAATGCATTGAGACGGTTTTGAGATGTCTCTGTTCTAAGAACTCTTCCTCCTGGAGCCATCAATTGGCATGGGCCGAGTACGCCATCATCAGCCACACCTCCTCCTCCTCCTCTAAGCTGTCTCCTTTTGAATGCTGCATGGGGTACCAACCGCCACTCTTCCCCAGTCAGGAGGAGGAGGTGGCTGTCCCGTCCGCACTGGCCTTCATCCGCCAATGCAGGCGCACCTGGACGCATCGCCCTGCTGAAGGCGGTGGCCAGAATGAAGAGCCTGGTGGACAGACAGCGTACTCCGGCTCCAAGTTACCGAACAGGACAGCGCGTTTGGCTATCCTCCAGTGAATTTTCATAACACGGGACCTTTCATGGTTTTCCTTTTTACACATGCTGTGAGAATAGACATATTGTGCCTGATCAGCTAGATTTGTTTTTGATTCCATAATGTAAATGTCCCGATACACAGAGTGTAACTTGTTCCTGCACAACCTGCGTGATCTGATAAAGCATAATTTGCACGTTTGATGCTAATACACGTTTCATTTCCTGTATCAACATTATTGCCATACTGATTAAGCTAAAATTATCAATACATTTTTTAATCCCAAAATGACACATTGCTGCATTATAATAGGACCTGGTTTGTGTAATTTCTTTCACATGCTTTTTGAAAATAATTACTTGCTTTGCAGATCACTTCATCCAGGATACCCAGCCAGTATTTCATTATTGTTGTAAGGTAGTAAAGAATCTGACAGAACATTCTGTGTCTTTGTGGTGTAGCAAAGAGGATGAAGGCAGGGTTTATGGTCTCGGTCTTCTGTGGTCTGAAAGCCCAAGCAGGTTTTTTGCATTTCCCACATTTCCTTCTCTTTTTCTTGGTTTCAGTTATTACAACACATTTCCAAAAAAGTTGGGACACTGTGTAAATAATGTAGATAAAATGAGACTGTAATGATTTGCAAATCAATTTCAACCTATATATGTATTTTTTTTTTAATTATTAACTGAGAAATATATATTTTTTAAATATCTGCTTGTCTTGAAATTTAAGCAAGCAACACATTTCAAAAAAGCAACAAAGCATCAAAAGATTGGAAAAGTTTTATGATGCTAAAAAAAATACACCTAGTGGAACATCTCAGTGCTAATTTAGTTAATTGAAAAAAGGTTAGCAACATAATTGGGTATAAAAGTCTTTCAGAAATTACAAAATGCAAGGGCCTGACCACTCAGTGAAAGGCTGCACGGGCTAAAAACAATTTAAGAATAATGTTTCTCAAAGAAAAAAAAGCGTTGCCAAAATAGAGTGTAGAGTGTTGTCAGAGAAGTGGCTGTAAATGAATGAGTGTCAATCCTATCATTATAAAACCCTTTAGTCATTGTTAATACAGTTGTCAGAAACTGCCAAAGGTCTGACTCTCGCTTTCATCTTTGAACAGTCTTCATTCGGTTGAACCCTGGATTGGTCGCTTGCAGCTATATTTATTTTTAATCTTCAGAAACATTTACGCAAGTTCCTGTAAGGTGGAACTCCATAGAAAGATGAAACTTCCACCAATGATTAAAAAGTTTGTTCATTACTTGCACAACAAATATGACCCCAATGCACCTGATGGTGGCGCTACCATTAAAGGTGGAATCTCCTTTCTTTAAAAGGTCATAACTCATATCGTGAGGCCGATTTACACCTGACTTTCTACAAAGATGTGTTGGACCTTCCTCTACAAATTGGCAATGAGGACCCAAAAGGCCAGCCTTGGTAAATTTTCCACCTTTTTGAATTTTTTGAAAAACCCATTTTTGACATATCCTCCTAAACTCTACGTTCAATTTGCACCAACTCTGCTGTGACATTAGTGGATTTAGCTTATCAATTAGCATAAATCATGATGATGTCCATATCCATTTTGAAGATATTGACCAATGAATTTTAAAAGGGCTGTGGCTTAACATATGAGTAAACATAACTTCAAAACCACCAGGCCAATCATCACAAAATGCGCAGGATATGTTAACAGCAGGACTTGGAACATAGCTGAAAATTTCATTCAGATCGAACAGTAGGGGAGGCTACAAACACAAAAAATTGAAGCACTACACAAATCAGACTATAAATCAACAATTTTTGCATATTCATTACTATGCTCATAGGATATGTTTCATAACACTTTTGAAACGGGCTCCAAACGTGTCCGTGGGCCTGGCTTAGATTTGGCTATAAATCAATGGCATTTTGTCCATTCATCACCAGAGTTGGTGGATAATTTTCAATAAGCTTTTATAACATGTCCCTAAAATATTTTTGAAATTCAGAGAGAGTCAGGAGATTTATTGTCATTCCTTCCACTTACACAGTACACACTGATACAAGACACCGTTTCCCCAGGACTCCATGCATAGACACATGTAATGTACCATACCACCCTACTAAAACAGGCTAACAAGCCACAACTAACTAACTGGTACTAACAAGACCTACAGGTCAGTAGACTAAGGATAGGATGATATGGGAACATTGTATACTGAGTCAAAAAAACTCCACACTTTTTGTAAATATTTTCTTCTAAGTTTTAATAAAAGAGTTTTTATTATCACTAGGGGTAAATCCATTGTCAAAGACATCATGACACACATCAACTCCGACGTGCACAGGTACGTAGCACGTGCGAGCATACTTTAAGCTAAAACCATGTTTTCTTGTGCTCCTAGTCACGTGACCATATGAGAGACAGCTGAGCTCATGTTCGCACGTTAGAGTGACATCTCGGGAAAAAAAGTTTTTACAGTTAATTATTTGTTGATTTTCAATGCCATGGCTGTCAACCATTCAGCGTGAACGTGCCATTTGCATGCTGAATACGGAAACGTCCGTCACTAATGTTGCAAGGGTTATGGGATGCAGTCGACGGACTTTCCTTGATCTTCGGACAAGTCTCCAACAAACTGGCACCACAGCTGACTGACCTCGTTCTTATAGCCTTCGTGTGACGTCAAAAGCAGAAGACCGACAAATTGTCTTACGTCATTTGCATAGTCGATTTGTCACTGCAACATCCACGAGGAATGAATTGTTGAGAGGTCGTGTGACTGCCCAAACCATACGTATTCGCCTGCGCACTGCTCTTATTCAAGTTTTAACTTACCATTTTTACTCTTGGACATTTCCGTAGCATTTACGGTGGAACTGGTTACATTATGGACATTATTGTTATGATACACCATCTTTAATGAGTACAAAATTAAATAAAATCATTATTTATAACCTCATTTCTTGTATGTTCAACTAATTGCCCTTCAAACGAGTGTGAAGTTTTTATTTTGGCTGAGTATAGATAGAGGAAAAAAGTGTACGGTACAAAGGGAAAAATATAGTATCCTATACTATCTTATATATGTGTGCAGGACCAGGAAACGGGGTCATTTTTCCATTCACCCAATTTTTTTCTCAAAATGAAAATCTTGCATCACTCTTTGATTTTGTTGGAAAATCTCAATTTTCATAAAATGACCCAAGTGACCCCCTTTCCTAGTCCTGCACACATATGTATTTACGTATAAAGTAACATTCCTTCCTGAAGTGCAATACAACAAACAAAACAAGCATTAGTGGTTAACAGAAATCGACCAATAGACGGCATTGCTAAAATAGAGTGTAGCCGGTCAGCAAATTGGCTGCAAATGAATGAGCGTCTGTCCTATCATAATAAGTTAGTCATCGGTAATACAGTTGTCAGAAACTACCAAAGGTCTTACTCCAGCCTTCATCTTGGAACAGTCTCGATTGGCTTCATTGGCTTGAATGGCTGCTTGCGGCTATATATATTTTGTATTGATCACATTTCATACAACAGTATTTTTCAACACATTTTCGCCAGAAAGATATCGATAGGTCATATATTTGGAGCCCTTTAAGACGAAAATGGTGGTGTATAATGACCACTGCAGGCTACTGTATGCAACAAGGCAGTATCGAATCTGACAGAACATTCTGTGATCCTTGTGCTGTCACAAAATGGATGTAGGAAGGGTTTATGATTTTTGTGGTCTGTTGCCTAAAAAAACCCTGGCAGCTTGTTTTGGTTCCCCATGGTTCCTTCTCCTTTTCATGGTTTCAGATTTTATGAGCGTTCACTGTTTCTCAAAGCAACCTCCTCAAACACTCAAACCATGGAGTAGAGTGGATGAATTATTCTCATGCTATATAATATAAAAGCACTGCCTGAGGAATAGAAAATAAGAACAGTGATTGTATAATGGAAGACAGTAACATAGAAACACACACATTTATGCTAGATTGGGTTTATCAGCCCATCTAGTAGGTTTCCCTTCATTTCTTTTTTTCAGTACCTTGCTCTTTGAATGATCTAGCTTGGTACACAAGCCACGTTATGGAGCTCTGATAAATTTCAAACAATGAAACCAAGTATAATTATATTCATAAGTATTCAGAGATAACACATGTCCACCTGGGTTAATTTGCATAAATTAATTCATTCTCTCCTTGGCAGAATCTGACCACGTTGGACGTGTCGGCCAATGGTCTTACATCAGCCCAGCTGGGGTCCTCTCCACAGTTATGGAACCTGGAGACATTGTCACTCTCTGACAATTCCATAAAGTCCATCAAGAGCCATGACCTCTCCTTCCTCAACAGCTCCTCCATTCAAACACTGTTCCTCTCCTCACTACCACTGAAAACGGTACTCAGAGTTTTTCTTTGCTCTTAGAAATTTGTGTCTTATACTTATACTTAAACTTATAAGTTTAAACTTAAACTTATACTTGCCCTTTATTTTAAACATACAACATAAACATAAGTTATTCAAGATGTATGACATAAATCACATTTACCTATTAGACACATTTGCTTGAAGTTGGTTTAAAGATGGAAAAAGCATTTTCTCCATATTGTAGGTCACCTACATATTTTATATCTGCTGGTTGTCGGGCTACACTGAAGCTACATCTCTCTTCTCTTGAGTGAAAAATTAAACCCAGGATGCCATGTGTTTATGGCCACAGCATTGAATAAAATGAAAAATATATAAATCTTGTCCATTTACAGTCACGAGAAGAAGAAAGTACACCCTCTTTCGGTTCTATAGAATTATGTATCAGGACACAATAAAAAGCAGCTGGTCTTGATCAGCTGTCTCTTAGCCCATTCCCTATCCATAAAACAGTCTACTGCCCAGGGGCATCACTAGACCTAATGCTGTACAGGGGCACAGCAGGGGCACAAACAACACAAGCGCGCAAAGCGTGTGAGCAAAACTTTTTTTTCACTAATTAAACATAAAAAAGTATAAATAGTGCTGAAATTATAAATTCATTTCAGATTATCTTGTTGTCTGGATCTATGGTTAACCACCATGGTTAATGGTGGCACAGTGGCCAGCACTACTGCCTCTTGGCAAGAAGGTCGTGGGTTCGAATCCGGCCTGGGAGTTCTTTGTGGAGTTTGCATGTTCTCCCCCTGTTCGCGTGGGTTTCCTCCAGGTACTCCAGTTTCCCCCACCCACAAAACATGCAATATAGGAACACTCCTGTATGGCTGTGTGTGAATGTTTGGTGGTGGTCGGAGCCACGCTTCTGTCAGTCTGCCCCAGGGCAGCTGTGGCTACAAAAACGTAGTTTACCACCATCAGAGAGTGAATGTGAGAGTGAATGAATAATGTTTCCATTGTAAAGCGTCTTTGAGTGTCCAGAAAAGCGCTATATAAAATTGATGCATTATTAGTATTATAATGAAAAAAAAAGTGGTGCTGCAGGCTAAACTGTGAATATATATTGTATTATGTATTGAGGATTGTATATTATATGTATAGTATAGTATAGTATAGTATATGTATATTGTATTATATTGTATTATAATTGAGCATTTGCAGCAGTGCAGTGAAACAAAAAGCTAAAGCACCCCTGTAACTGGGCTTTAAATTATTTCTATTTCAGTAAAGTAGCCCATGCTATACAAACATACACAGAGGAAAACGGACAAAACATTACCATATCAACAGTTTTGAGTCAAGGCACGAAGTGTGCAAAGCTACACCAAACAACTGACTCACATTCAAGTCACATCTCAGTTTCACTGCAGCATTAATGGGAGGCTAAACATTCATTGTGTAATTCAAATCAACCATTTCATCAAGGTATCAATACCTGCCATCATTAAACTGTATCTTATATGTTCTATTCTAATCAGTGCATCTTTACTAAACATAAGACTGTATTCACTAGTGTCGGCTATAACAGTAGGCTATCTTTAAGTCTTTACCAAAACTGTATACTCTCCTTTGTTATCCTCAGTGTCTCATAACCAAAGTACTCGATCAGCCCAATTCTCTGTTCATACAGAACCCATGTTTTAACGTGAAATAGCTCACATATGCTCATCAAACATCGATAGCAATCTCCAGAAACCAAGTTAACAGTGCTAGGCTAACCATCAACGTTGAATCAACGTTATGCCTATGATGAGCCAGTTAGCTATAAGGCAGCAGCTAATGCCTGCACTAGGCTACTTCAATTAACAGCCAGAGCTAGCTGGCAAGACGGCAGCTGAAAGTTTAAGCAAAGTTGTGACATTTAAATTCCCATAGAAATGGCGACACAGATAATAATAAGGACAGGCAGTTGCCCAGCACGAACCTGAAGACAAGTGGAAAGAATGAGGGCGAGAGCATTCAACACTGACAGACACCGTTGTGTGTGTGACCTTGTGTTCCGAAGTTTGAAGTGAGCACTAGCCGAATCACAGCCAAAGCCACGTGAATATTAAGTAGCCTCATCCCATTGTGTACTATACGGAGTGAAGTGAATAAAGTTGCAATGAGTTACAGTTATCATATTAAGTAGTTGTGTGCCTATGCACTTTCTGTTACTGTAGATTCTCTTACTGTAGATTATGTGGACATGTAGACTTAAAACGTGATTTATTTTTTTAATCCCCTAGGGAAAATTATACTGGGGCACTGCAGACCAATACTGGGGCATGTGCCCCAGCAAAATATGTCTGGTTCCGCTGATGCTACAGCCCCAGAGTCCAAAAACGCATTAATAAATATTCTCTGTGTCCCTTTAGTAAATTATGCAGGAATTAAAGTACGATGGGGAAATTTATTCTGACCCTCTAGTGCTCCCCATACCACTAGGGGGACTTCCCGTTTCCCTGAAGCTCAGGACAGTTTGGACGGATATGCCCTGGCTTGCCATAATTATGGCAGATTATATGTCTGCGACCGGGTTTACGAGCCCTGCTGATAAATAAGCCATCAACCTGCATAGATTCGTCAGGAGTGGAAGTCTCTGTGGGCGGAGTTAGGACTGTGTGAATGCTACGGTTAATACTAACCCTGTTATCAACAGTACCCAATGCATAGTGTTTCTCCTTCTTACGTTCACAGAGGCGATTATCAATTCGCTCAGCTGTATGAACCAACGAATCTAGGGAAACACAAGGCTCCAATGCTGCCAAAGCGTCTTTAACATCCTCAGCCAGAGCATGAATAAAAACTGTCTTTAAGGGCACTTCCGCCCAGCCAGTTTGAAAAGCTAACGAAAAAAATGTGATAGAAAAGTTAGCGACACACTCAGATCCTTGCTCAAGATGCATTAAACACGTTGCTGCGTCTTGACCATGAACATCCTGATCAAAAACTGATTCCATAGCTCTAACGAGGGCTTCCACAGTATTCACGACCAATGAATCAGATTGGATTAGTGGACCCACCCAAGTCAGTGCAGTATCAGTCAACAGGGTTAAAATAAATGACACTCGAGACTCCTCATATCCGAACCGTGAAGGTTGGGCTTTAAAGAAAATTTTGCATTGCCCAATAAAGTCCTAACATTTCCCTGCTTCACCCCCATATCTTGAAGGCATTTGCAGTTTCGGTTCTTGGTAGGAATTCAAAGATTGTGCTTGTGGGACTTTTTGTGTAACCTGAGCCGACAGGGCTCCAACACTCTCCGTGAGGGAGAGCAGCCTCCATTCTTTGAGTCCTACTTTCTTGTAAGCGTAGTCTCTCCGCAAACTCTGTTTGTTGAGCATTAAGAGCCAAGAGACCCTTGCCATTGCCAGAAAGAACAGCCTGTTGGTTAGCTACCACTTTCTGAAACGCAGCCATGGCTGACGACTCCCTGTCTGGCTGGAGTGTTCTGTGAAGGCTGGTTAATGAGGAGTTTCAGATGCCGTGGCAGGCGAAGGTGCACCAAGCACGGGGCCGGCAGAGCTGAAAGTGATCGCGCGAGAATGGAAGGGAAAAGAGCTTGCATTTCTGAATATAAAAAAGTGCCAGAAACAAGGCGAGCAACAACAGAGGAAAAGAAATCTCAATAAACGAGAAAATAACAAGGCACCAAACAATTGAGCCAAAAATTCCCTAAAGAAGCAGAGCATCCCAGAAATAAAAAATAACATATAGTCTGACAAACCCTGACAAAAGAATTCTCAAGCTGAAGCGAGTAACATGAAAGTGGACACTCCAGCAAAGGAGGCGTGGCGACGTCTGGCTTATACAGACTCCGGGGAAGGACCGCCCAGGAATAATCAGGCAGCTGGGTGAAAAGTCAGATGGGGAAAGAATACAATGTCGTCAGGGATGAGAGTAACAAAGAATGCAAAAAGCACATATACAAACCATGACAAAGCAATAAACCAGCAAATCAGCAACTAGAAAAAGAGTTTATAAAGAAACTCAGAGTTTGTATGTGATAGCACAGTTCACTGTGTATTGCGATGTTTATTTTTGCATTGTCCTGCACTCTGTTGTATGAAAAGGTTCAAAGTGTCTTCTTTACTGATAGGCCGTACAGTATGATAAACCATGATGACTGACCATTGCATGGTCGAAGTGATCAGGACATATTTAAGGGTTAAATTAATTGTCAAGCTACATCATTGGTATATAGCATTATATAAGTTATTTGGATGATGATAATCGTTATTGTTGTCAGTAATGGTTCAGGTATGTACAACCCCAATTCTGAAATAGTTGGGACAAAGTGTCAATTGTGAATAAAATCAAAACGCAATGACTTTCAAATCACACCAGCCAGTATTTTATTCACAATAATACAGAGATAACATAGCAAATGTTGAAACTGAGAATTTTAACAATTTTATCCACAAAATTAGCTCAATTCAAATTTGATGGCTGCTACAGGCCTCAAAAATGTTGGGACAGGGGCCTATTTACCATAGTGTAGCATCCCCTCCTCTTTTTAACACAGACTGGAGGCGTCTGGGCATTGAGGAGACAAGTTTCTTGAGTCTAGCAATTGGAATTTGATCCCACTCTTGTTTAATACAGGCTTCCTGCTGCTGGAGACTTTTGGGTCTCATTTGACGGACTTGTATTTTTATTATGCGCCAAATGTTCTCAATCGGTGAGAGACCAGGACTGCAGGCAGGCCAGTTCAGCACACGGACTCTTCTACTACGAAGCCATGCTGTTGTAATCGCTGCAGTATGTGTTTTTTTCATTTTCCTGCTGAAAAACACAAGGCCTTCTCTGGCCATCTGAAGGGGAGCAAATGTTGCTCTGAAACCTTTATATACCTTTCAGCATTCATGGTGCTTTTTAAAACATGCAAGGGTCCCACACCATATGCACTAATGCATCCCTATACCATCAGAGATGCTGGCTTTTGAACTGAGCGCTGATCAAATTAGTACCACAGGACACTTTGCTACAGTCCATTTTAAATGAGCCATGGCCCACAAAACACGGTACTTCTGGATCATGCTCAACAATGGCTTCCTTTTTGCATGATAGAGTTTTAGGTGGCATCTGTAGATGGCATGGAGGACTGTGTTTACAGACAGTGGTTTCTTAAAGTATTCCTGGGCCCATTTAGTAATGTCAATGACAGAATCATGCTGGTGAGTGATGCAGTGGGGTCTTAGGGCCCGAAGATCATGGGCATCTATTAAAGGTCTTCGGCTTTGTCCCTTATGCACAGAGATTTTTCCAGTTTCTCTGAATCTTTTTAAGTTTTGCGCTGTAGATGATGAGACCTTCAAAGCCTTTGCAATTTGACATTGAGGAACATTGTTTTTAAAGTATTCCATTATTTTTTTACACAAGCCTTCACAGGTTGGAGAGCCTCTGGCCACCTTTACTTCTGAGAGACTCAGTCTTTCTAAGACATCCCTTTTACAGCTAATGTTACACACCTGATGCCATTTAACTTAATTACTTGATAAATGTTCTTCTAGCTGATGCCCTTATATATTTATAGCTTTTTCAGCCCTTTTTTGCCGGTGTCCCAACTTTTTTAAGACCTGTTGCATCCGGTAAATTTGAAATGAGCTCATTTTGTGGGAAAAATGTGAAATTTCTCAGTTTCAACATTTGAAATATTATCTATGTTCCATTATGTATAACATTGGCTTATGTGATCTGAAAGTATTTGCATTCTGATTTTATTCACAATTAACACTTTGTCCCTACTATTTCGGAATTGGGGTTGTGTTTGTTAATTATGTATATGCTGGTGTTTCATGGCTATTGATGCACTATCATCTTTATCAACATGTTATTATTCAAAGCCTAAGATTGTAATACAACTATTATTTATCTAAGTCTAACAATACATGGCAGACATTTATAATCATTCTGTTGCTTTTATCAATATTGTAGAACAGACATTGTTAAAAGATGTAGTATTATTATTATCCCCCGCCAACACGAAGTGGGAGGGGGATATAGGTTTGACCTCCGTCCGTCCGTGTGTGTCCGTCCGTCCGTCCGAGATAAAGGGGACAGCTTTACTCAGAAACTACTACAGATACAGTAACCAAATTTGGTGTGTAGCTTCAGACCATAAAGGCCTTGATTGAGTTCGAAAATGAGAAGCGCACGATTGGCGGGGGATGTTGTAGACCATGTCGACTTGTTATTATTACTTTATAATTGGTTTCCTGACTGGCAGCATCACCACCTTGTAAGGCAGCTGCAGTAATTGAGAGGCACAGGGTTCATCGGGTAGTGCAGTCAGCCCAGCGAGTTATTGATGCTGTATTGCCCAACCTGATGGACTTAAACTATTTGAAGTAAGGACCCCTGTGAGTGTGAGGTCGACCACCGTGCTTCCCTACTGACTAAGATGAATGATGGGCAACCAAATCTCACTGCTTTGAACGACATGTGGATCTGATGAATCACAAAACTTGAACAATTTGATTATTATGTATGTATTATTATAGATGTATGATTTTTGTTGGTATTATTATGGGTGTTAATAACAACAATACTTGTACTAGTTTTGATTGTTATCATATTATGAAAATATTAACATTAATTATGACATTCATATCATACAAAACCCTCCCCAAGAATGCAAAGTGTCTTTTATAGTTTCTATGATGATAATGATATGATGAATATTATTGATATTCTAATCACCAAATAAAAATAATCAAGTATGGTTGACTGTTCAATTTTTGTGTCGACACAGATTCTGTTCCAAAGTAAATGAAGTGTTACTCTCGCCGATTCTGGCTTGGTTTCGGGTCTCTCACATGGTTTTTCATTCTAGAGCTGGAAATTGGAGATTTGGAGCAGCTCATTGAGACAAGTGTTATTTTCAGAACAATACGGATGATTCGTTTTCCAATTAAGAGTTCTTTCCAGATCGGTTTGCTTATTTTAAGGAGCTATTGCAGATTATCAGTCAACATTCCAATCATATTTGGCCTGTGTTCTGTTCGAGATGACCCGGATTGTCGCTGTTCAACAGTGATAATTTAATTTCGTCCATTTCGGAAGACCGAAATATCATTTCAGAGGCAAATACTTTTATAACTTCGTGTTAAATGGAGTAGCCTAAGTGACGCAGTATGAGTGAGATCGCGCTGATGGTTAGCCACCCAGAGTCCGTGCATACGACCATTGCCAAATGTTGCGACAGATCATTAAATGCTGATATAGATACTGTGTCCTCCGTCCCTCTTGTATTGTTCTTGCTAGCCGTTCGGACTATTGTTATTGGATAGGAATCGCAAATGTAGCCATTTTTCATTACCCATGCGATTGTAATATGACTCGTGATCGCTGTAATCCTCATAATTATACGGTGTTCTTCGGTGGCTTCTGTGAGTGCTGAGCGCCTCCCAATAGATTTAGCTTTTAGAGCTCAGATGATGGAAAAAATGCTACGGGTCTGACAGAAACCTGAAATCGGTTTGCTAATTTTTGGACATAAAAATGGCCATTCTGTTACGAGTAAGAGTATGTCATCCATGACTGATTTATAAACTGAACAGCTGACGATGTTTATACCCTACAGCTATATTCTGAATGCACATGGCAGCGATATTGGTCAACTTTGAAATGAATGTTAATAAAGCATACTGCCTGTTTATATTTAGCGCACAAATGTTCGAGTCGACGCAAATTTTGCTTAGAATTTACATAGCAGGTGCGGTCCGTTTGCAAGCCATCTGGGCTTTCTGAAATCACCGACTTTTAAAAGATGGTGTAACGTGTTATATTGTCTTCTGTGTCTAGTTGGCTCCATCTAGCATTTTGTTTTACCTAGCTGGACATAGCTAAGCATTTTTCTGGTCATTTTTGTTGTATATAATTATTTCGTTATAAGTGTGTAGCTAGCATGCTAGCTAGCTACATGGAACTCCGTGCTGTGACACGGAGCCTCAGAAACTATAATCGCGATACATTTTCATAAAACAATATGCCAGTTGGCATGAAATAATTATGTTTCCTAATTGTATGAGATTTGTTTGTTGTGAAGTTGCGATTAAATTTGTGCTTTAATTGCTGTTTGCATTGCATTATTCCGCATACTTTCGCTGCATACTGCCCGTTTATAGTTAGCGGACAAAGCGATCGCGTTGACGATCTTGCATGGAACTGTACACAGCAGATGCGGTCCGCTTGTCCGCCATTCTGGGCTTGCCGGAATCGCCGATTTTTTAAAAAGATGGTATAACGTGTTATATTGTCTTCTGTGTCTAGGTACCTCGGTCTTGCTTTTTGTTTTCCAAACAATCTGAAGTCCATCATTCCACAGTGATGAAGATAATATTTACAAGTGGAAAACAACAGTCGCTAATCTTCCCAGGAGTGTACGTCCCATCAAATTTACCCCAAGGTCAGACTGTGCTTTGCTTAGAGAAATTGCACAAAACCCAAGAACTACATTTAGGACCCTGCAGGCCTAAGTTAGCATGGTAAATGTAAAAGTTCTCAACAATACTATTTGAAAATGACTGAACAAGCATGGCTTGTTTGGAAGGGTTGCCAGGAGAAAGCCTCTTCTATCCAAAAAGAACATGGCAGCACGGCTTAGGTTTGCAAAGTTGTATCCGAATAAACCACAATCCTTCTGGAGCAATGTCTGCTGGAAAGACGAGACTAAAGTGCAGTTGTTTGGCCATAATGCACATTGTCACGTTTGCTGCAAACCAAACTGAGAGTATCAACATGAATACCTTATACCAGTGATTCTCAACTGGTGGGTCGCGACCCAAAAGTGGGTCGCGGACCCGTTTTCATTGGGTCGCAGGCCTTTGCCGGGTCAATAAAAAAAACAGTGCTTTTATTTTGAAGAGGATTTTTTTTATGCAGCGGAGTGCCGTCTATTCACACTCCTTAACACTAGGGGCTCTAACTTCGTAGACCAGGCGCAGGCGCGGCAAATGGGGGATGCGGTCTGTCCAGGCGTATGTTGCAATTTCGTGCCCGGCGTAGCCTGGCGCAAGTATTCGTCTGTCCCGCCTCTGTCCCTCCTTCCAGCGCAAGTTGGCAAAGGCGTGTCTGGGTATAGCACAGCCGAGTCAAATATTGCTCATTGGCAAGAGAAACGATGGATAGCGTGTTCCTATTATTACAGCCTGTTGCAGTTTAAAATTTTGGGATTAACATGCATGGACAACAATGCAAGATACGTTACACATTTATTCTCAATATGTGATCTTAACTCAGTACGAGATCATAGCAATCAGGCTGTATTCCTTTCCCCCACTGAAGACGATAAAACTTAAGTGACAATAATAGTAGCCTAGTATTAAGCTGCTTGCACACTGGACGCGAAACGAATTTTTCGCTCGACAGATTGCGTTGAAAGCAGTGTCTTGTGTCCGAAAGTCTGACAGGGTTTTAATATATCTCCGTGTCCAACAGTCTGTCTATTATTGTTTTTAATTTCTTCAAATCTACTGACTCTTTTAGATATTAAACGTGAATGTTTTGATAAGAGGGCTCAGTTCTTCAAGATGAGTACCGAGAATTTCAATCAATGTTTCTGTTTAAGCTCTGCTCAGTAAAGCGAGTCGACATTGGCGCGGGACAATGTACAATGCCTCCGCGTCTGACAGCCAAAAAAAAAAAAAAAAAAAGAGGACGATTAGAACGGATTGATCATTGGCGCGGGACAATGTACAATGCCTCCATGTCTGACAGCCAAAAAAAAAAAAAAAAGAGGACGATTATTTCGTTATCAATCTGTTCTAAAGAATGAAAAGAAACATTTTAACAACAGAAAATCCAACGAACATCTTTTTTGGATGTTCTGTTGGTTGGAGATGAAGGCCTATATGTATTTTTATTCTTTATTCCATTATAAATCTGTCCTCATATCAATAGGCTACTTTTATTTTTGCTGGGTGCCGGACATGGAGTATTTTGCATTTCGCGTCGCACAGTCTTGATCGTGCATGCGATAATTTATTCACACTGTCAATGGTCATGGAATTGATTTGCTCTCTGATTGCAAGCACTATTTTATCTCTGCTGTGAAAATAAAGCGTGAATCTGTTCGATCCATCTGACTAATTTTCAAAAGAAAGACCGAATAAAGACTGTTGTCTAGCTTCAAAGGAAGAAAACAGACGAATAAAAAGACCAAGAAAAGTCGATAGCTCTTTGCATTGACTTTGACTGTAATCAGTCCTGCGAAAAATTTGTTTTGCGTCCAGTGTGCAAGCGGCGTTACCGAGCATAGAACGCAAGCATAATATATGCACTGCCTGATGCCGCTCCCCAGCTCTCCCATTAAGTCCTCCAGACACAGATCTATGGTGTCAGTAAGGCTGAAGTTACTGCTGCTTAATATTCTTCAAAGCACAATGTTTCTCAGTATTTACCAACTGATAAGCCAATAAGAAGAAAAGTTAATTTTGTATGGTTGAATCTTTTTGAATTGCCCTTTTTGTTTAATTTATTTTGAGTTTGTGGATAAAAACTGAAGAAACTGAATTTATTCCATAGTGCACTGTTGTCATATTTGCACTTTTTATTTTATTTTTAATTTAATTTTTTTTGCCAGAATAAGTGGCTGAATAAACTTTAAGAGTACAGTTACTGAAGTGTGACTGAATGTTATGTTAAATCAATTTGAAAAGTTGACTTTTTTTTATTTGGGTCACGGCTTATCATTAAGGGGTGATGGTGGGTCCTGAAGCCAGACCAGTTGAGAACCATTGCCTTATACCAGCTGTCAGGCATAGTGGTGGAGGGAAGATTTGAGCTTGTTTTGCGACCACAGGACCTGGGCACCTTGTTGGAAAAATGTGTTGCTCATTTGTTGTTCATTCTCATCTCTTGAGATCAATTTGAGCTTCTCATATTCATATCATTCTGCAATCATTTGTTTCTGAGTAACTTGTCCTAAGGGCCCCTTAGGAGCAAGAGATAAGCTAAAAAGAGACAAGACATCTCGAAGAAAAAGGAGGTTGAGTTGAGATAACCACTTGAGCAGTACTTGAGTAGTGGGATAAACAGAGAAGATCCCATAATTGTATGCCCCAAATCTCAATTATGTCTTGGTTATTTTGAACTAGAATGAAAGAGAATAACATGAGACAAATCTGAGACTTTGATGAGACAAATTTGTGAAGTATGAGCCCTAAAAGAGATCTTATCATTGTATGTCCAATGTCTCTTCCAAGTCTTGATTATATCTCTTAAATGTCTTACTGAAGCTATGTATGAGAATGATATCTGAGCCATATTTGAGAAATATGAGAGCAAATTGAGAATATAATATAAAGATTTAATTAAATACAAAAATAAAAATGTAATTGTCATCCACTCACTCCCTTTTTGTTTAAGTCAGGTGTAGTCTTTTAATCCTCAAAACCTAAAACTACAAAAAAAAATTTCTATGGTAATCATAGACAAAACCGAATAAAAGTATCCCTCAAAAAACTAAATCCTCCAAACAGTGAGATGCAGAATTATGTTTTTTGTCGATACTTTTACATTTGTCATTTACTCAGTTGAATCTGAGAAATTTTACAATTTTATCCACAAAATAAACTCATTTCAAATTGATGGCTTCTACAGGTCTCAAAAAAGTTGGGACAGGGGCCTGTTTACCATGGTGCTTTCTCCTCTTTAGCCCGGAGGACACGACACCCATGAGATCCAACAAGAATGTCAAATTTGGACTCATTTGGACAATCATGATTAGTAAGCGCATTGCGCTTCATCAAATTGATTGTAATAGTCAGCCCTGTGGCCTGATAAGCAGGTTATCTCAAAATATAAGTTTAATAAATTTCTCAACACAGGTTTCTAATTTATTTTTTAATTTATCTATTTATTTTGCTTATTTTTTTATTTTACTAATAAGAACAACAACAGCATGACGTCTGCATTGTTGCATACGGTTTATTTTGATAGCTGCACTCGTTCCTGCATCTTGTACGCTGGTTTCAAATGTGCGTACGCCTGGTCAGACCTGGCGTGAGAGTTTTTTTACGCTCACATTCAGATTGATCATGCCGATCCTTACGGGAGATTTAGCATACACCCATTTTTTTGGTGTACGCATGTTTGATAAATGAGGGCCATTGTGTTAGTGAATCTTGTTGCATGTTCTGCTTGTATATTACGTTTTGGCAGTAATTTAACTCCATACACGACGCAAATGCTGAGATGTCAGGCAGGGGCAGGACCAGACACAAGAAGTGTGGGGCGGGCTGAGGTGACAGTGACTGATCCTATGAGCTGGACCTAAAGAGGAGAAAATGGGCGGCCACGAAGGGAGGAGTGTTGCCAGATGCATCAAGCCAAATTCATGCGGACGTGAATGGATGACAGTGTTTCCAGATTATTGAGCCAAATTTAATTACACTTTGCTGATTATTCACACGACTGAACGTTTTCTTATCCTCTGGCCTCAAACTTCAAGCTGACCCCCGATTCAGGCAAGATGTCGACAATTTGATAAAGAGTTTGGTCATGAATTTCAGGCTGCGAGAATCCACACACTGAACGGACGTTTTCATGAATCTGCCCAATGCCTCCCGCATTAGATTACCAAATTACCCGTAAAGCGGTGCACCCAAAATTTGAAATCTGTCGCCCAGATATTCCTGAGAACAAAATGGCCTTTACAGACTGGCCCAAACCCAAAGCAGCTGTTCCACCCAGACACGGCGCTCGGCATACGCTTATCACGCACTGCGCGTAGGGCACCAACTGCCTGGGGGGCACCAAAAAAATCAAGCCCATAAAAAAAAAATAAATAAATAACAGTATTTAATATTTGAAATAAAAGTTTGTAAAGCATGTTAATAAATATAAGTAATACAAAAATAACGTGGGCTTATTTACGCGAAAAAAAAGATTAATCTCCTGTGCGGCCCTCTCATCGGTCTACCAAATTTAAAAATTTGTATTTAAAGTTCCTTTCTCAGAACTGTATTTACAGTTAAAAACCGATGTTTATTTGTTAATAGTCGTGGCATTTGTTATTATTTTTTATTTAGATTATTTATATTTATTTATTTGATTATTTGGTGACATTTTTGGTGTTTTATAAAGACTTCATTATTATTTATCTCTTTATTATATTATTATTATAATTATTTATCTCTATCTCAGTTTTTGAGCCATTAATATTAACAACTTAATTTGTAAAATAAAGCAAAACTGACAAATACTCAGATATTGTTCATTTCTGTCAGAGGTGGGGTTGGGTGGGTATGTGGCGGGGGGGCACCACAAAGCATTTATGCGTAGGGCACCAAAATGGCAAGCGCCGGCCCTGGTTCCACCTTCATCAGATCATCACCCGCCTTTTCCGACTGTCCACTACATCCAGTTCAACGTCTGACTCTGAAGCATCCATCAAATCCATCCGGATTCTTAATAGGGCATGTGAAGGTACCACGTGACCTAGGTCCGAAGTAATTTTGACATCCACAGTTCACCAGCCGTTGCACGAGCAATGACGGGCGAACTGTTGATGTCACAGTCACTGAGTTAGGTCACATGCTGTTAATGCTGTACTCGATTATTCTGAGGCAGTTCTCCTCTCACCAGTTTCCTTGAACTTTATCCATTACCCACATTGATCTTCATGTTTTACTTTACTTGAGCATATCTCTTTCTAATTCATTAAAATGAAGGCCATTATGCTTTGCAAACACCCAGATTTGAGAAGCCATGTGCTCCTAGGCCAGATGTTCACTTGGGTGTTCGCACAGTGTAACCATCTATGAATAAAACTACACTCTCTTCTAAAATAAAGTAATCAATTAATAGACAGAAAAGCCACACTTACAAATATTTTGGCAAATTTCGGTCCTTGCTCCTCACTATTTTTCGGTAAAATCAATGTGTAACCTGTTTTAATTTGCACGAGATTGAAAGGGTTAATGACATACTCTGCTTATCAATAAACTACTTAATCTAAAATGGACATTTTCTTTTTCCTGGGCCCTGAAAACATAGCTTTTGTACTGTAATTTACCGGATTTAGCCACTATTTCACTGAGTTACACAAAAAAAAAAAAAATTTTCCCTTATAGCGGAACCCATTTGCATATTATGCAGAATTCCCAGGGGTGCCAGGGTGGCATTACCCAGATTCTTAAAATAGACCCCCCACAGATATCAAAACTGCAAAAAAAAACTTTGTATGGACCCTATAGCAAGGTTCTCCCCAAAATCAGGGTTTCACTGCAGGACTATACGTGAGGAAAAACTAAATTGAGCCCAGGATTTCCCATGACCACTTGTTGCCTGTAAGCCCCTCCAGCCAGCAAGCAGGACGGATAAAAGCAGTGGTCAACTAGCTCTTCTTTCTTTTGGCTCTTTGGACTCTCTCTTTTGACTGTGCTCTCCCCCCTTGGTGAGGCTCCTGGACCCCTGTGGACTGCTCAGTTTGGGTTACTCCTCCCCCACCTCTTGGTCTCTCTCTCCCCCGAAGCCCTGCACAGCCATGCTGAAGCATCAGCCATGCTACCAGGAGTACTTTTGATGTGTAAGCCCAACCGACGGCACCCTTATGTGACGTGCCACTGCACTCACAACAATGTTGCCACTGCTTGAGCATTATCACCACAAAGGTGCCACCATTCAAGGCATGACCCCAACATTGGTGCCCTATGCGAGGCATTACCCTAATAACAGTCACCCACTCACGCCCAGATGAATTGAATGAACTAAGTTATTACATTATCGGTTACATTATTTTACATTGTCAGATAGACAATTTTTATTTAATAATCGGACAGGCAGTTATTACATTATTGGTCCATTGTTACATTATCAGCTGTTACAGACCTCCGAATCTCTTAAAATCAGGACTGTCTTTTGGTCACAAATATACTAGCTATGGTCTATGTCTAATGCATTGTTGATGTTGAAATATTTTTGTCTCCTCATGAGTTTATGAGTCATAACAGTCTTAGTAAAGTTATTGCATCATATTAGGTGACTGAATTCAATGTGGCAGTGCACATACTGAGACCTAGGTTACTAGCAAGTTAACATCAAATACCTCAATGGCACAGGGTCTTATAATTCCATATACAGTAGTTCACTGATTAACGTAGCTCAATTAATTGAATTAAGGTTTTTTTAAGCATAATTGCAGCCCCCGGACGCAGTCGGGCAGCTACTATGGGTTCATGCGTGTTGTCTCTGCCGCTGCCGCAGCTTCCATCGACACTGCTTTATGGACGCTCTACAGACTGTAATTTTCGACCGACTACTTTCAGATTTGGTATGGAAATGTGTTGTTCTTCACTTATGTCGTTTGGGGTAGGGTGCGCACATCCAAAGTCACTTTTTGCAGGTGCCAGACAATAGTGTCAGACAGTTGAAAAAGGCAAGCAAGCAACGTTTTGATCACCCTGGATCTTCGTCAGGCATATGGATAACATGCTTCCTGTTATCCATATGCCTGACGAAGATCCAGGGTGATTGAAACGTTGCTTGTTTTAATTTAATAAAGTTTATTTTTGGAGCTCATTTGGCAGTGTGCAGACCTACCTTTTTCAATTGTTCTTCACTTATGACACCTAGCGATTTTGGTTGCCATGTTGACAGTATTGGCCTAATTATATGCAAATTAGTGGTAAAACTTAGAGATTTCATTGTGGACACAGCACAGGCTGCAATTTTTGACCAATTACTTTCAAATTTGGTATGGGCATGTAGTATACTTGAGTTATGACGCCAGTCAATTTTGGTTGCCATGGCGACAGTACTGGCCGAATAATATGCAAATTAGTAAGAAAACATAGAGAATTACTTGTGGATGCAATACAGGCTGCAATTTTGACCAGATTGCTTTCATATTTAGTATGGACATAATTTTGATTGAATTTCATTGCCATGGCGACACTGTTGGCCGAATAATACACAAAAAAAGGGAGAAGCCGGCTTTCTTAGGCTACGCCCATGGGGTTGCAGCCGACCGGTCTGTTTAGATCAAGGTAAGAATAACTGCCACAGTGGAGCACACAGTCAAGTTTTTGCCTTTTGTTTTTCAGGAGTAATCCAAATGAGGCCATCCCAGAGTTGAAATTTAAAAAGATACCATGAAAAGGATAGACAGGATAGATTTTATGTGATACAGCACCCTCCATAATTCTTTAGCTTCTAATAAATTCAGTTTTTTTCTAAATAATATAGGACCACAGTGAAAGAGGAAAATCTAACCTTTAATTCAAGTGCATTTATTTAGTGGGAAAACAAGCCCACATTAAGAAATAATTCTTTTACATCAAATCATGTGTGCCACAATTATTAGCACCCCTTATGTTCATACTTTGTACAACCCCCTTTTGCCGACAAAACAGCACCTAAAAACTCAGCAGTCTTGCCTACTGACGATTGGTGTCTGGTGCTTAGATGCTGCTGCAGGTGTGCAGGTTTCATGGTGTGGTTTGAGAGTACCTCTCCACATAATGAACACAGAGGCTGAGGAGGGTCAGAATCCTGTAAATCCAAACATAATGTATTCTTCTTTATGAAGTCTCCTTGCTGTCTGGATGTAGATCGAGTTAAATTTGGATTTACAGCGTTATGCAGTTGAACAATGCAAATGGGAGCGTATCAAAACAAGGCCTCGTAGTAAAATATGAGGAATTATTCTTGTGAAACGGATGGAATTAGAGAAAAAAAGTCCTATTTCCCCCTGCAGTTCAGGTAAATAAAGGTCTCGGTCACATTTGAGTGGAATAATGCTATGTCTTTGAAGGTCATAGGATCTTTTTAAAAAGATTTTTTACTTTCACGGACCCCTTGCAGTAACACCACGGACCACTAGGGGCCCATGGACCCCTGGTTGAGAAACACTGCTTTGGAACGTGGCTGGGGCATTTTACATTTCAAAGGGTAGTACTTCATACTTGTACAACCCAGATGGCGTGGCAAAAGCAGAGATGCTCTTGGCCCTCTCAGTTAAAGGCACACACCAATAACCCTTCAATAAATCAATCTTGGTCAGAAACTTTGCTTGGCTTACTCTATCGATACAATCATCAATCCTAGGTACTGGAAACACATCAGTTCTAGTTACAGCATTGACTTTGCAATAATTCGTACAGAATCTAGTACTTCCATCAGGTTTTGGAAGTAGCACACAGGGTGAGCTCCAATCTGAGTTGGAGGGTCTGATAATATCATGTTCTAACATGTACTCAACCTCTTTCTCAGCAATCTTTCTCTTTTCAGGATTCATCCGGTACGGATGCTGTTTTATTGGTTTGGCATCACCAACGTCTACATCATGAGAGGCTATAGAAACTCTTTGGAACATCATTTATATTTCTTGATCAACCTCTCAAACTGATCTTTCTGCGAGGGTTCAAATCGCTGAAGTTTTAAGGCATTCGGTTTGGTATCCTTTTCTTTTTCTTTCTTAGCTTTAAGGAACCAACATTTAGTTGTAATATGACCAGATTTCTTGCAATAATTGCAAACTAGACCGCTTTTGTCACTGTCAGCTTTAATACTCTGATCAGACCTGTGATTGGATTTCAGAGCACCATCACCAGATTTGTCTTTGTCTTTGGGTGAGGAATCTTGGGTATCACCATTACCTTTTTTCCTAATTGGAACCATCTATTGTTACTGCTAGACTGAAATTTGGACTTATGCGTGGGAACATATTCATCTGCAAATTTGGCAGCTGATTGCAAATTCAGTGCTTGCTTCTCATTAAAGTAGGTCTTTAACACAGTTCTCGAAATCTTCAACTAACACCATCTCTTTTAGCGAGCTGAAATCATCCTTGACCTCCATTGGAGGACACCAGAGCTCAAAGCAAACCTTCTTCTCATTAGCAAATTCCACATAAGTTTGATTTTCAGATTTCTTCAGACCTCTGAATTTCTGTCGGTAAGCCACTGGAACCAACTCATGAGCTCTCAAAATAACCTTTTTGACCACCTCATAATCAGATGTAATGTGAATATAGGCCACTGGATGGCAGTATTTACCTTTTTTTTATTCAGCCCAGTCTGGAGTTAGGTTTAGACATGTCCTGGGCATGTCTGGGGAAAGTCCCAGAAAATAAAAAAAAAGAGGTCTAAATGTGGGTGGGGTCTGCAAAAGAGTATATAAGGAGTAGAATTGAGACAGTAAAGTAGTAGGAGAAATTGCAAGGAGAAGGATACATGTGACCAGACCTGTCATTCTGTTCAAGACCTGTGAAGCTTTTAGTGGATTTTTGCCTGTGTTTTTCCCTCTCCCAGGACATCACCAAGCAACCTACAAAAGGGACTGCAAATATTTTCTGTTTTTTGGAAATCAGTCTTGGTCATTAGCTGTAGATATTAGATTAGTCATTATTGTTAGTTGTTGTCTTTGTTAATTAAATGTGTATAAGTTTTAAAAACTGTCTGTCATCCCTTGCTGTTGCTGTTGCTGTTGCTGTAGTGTTGTAAATGTAATAATAAATTGGGGGCCATAACAAATTGGGGGATCAAGTCCGGGAGAGACCATTGTGTGATTCAGTAATTGAAAATCTAACATTTAAAATTGTAAAATTGTTTTTTGAATTTTCCTATATAAATATATTGACAGATCAACAGCAATGGATGATTTCTTGGCATCACCAACCGTTAAGGTTTTGAACTCTTTTAAAAAGACAGACCTGCTAGAAATATGCAGACATTTAGAGCTGACAGAGGTAAAACCAGCCATGCGAAAAGCAAGACTGGCTCGAGAGATAGTTGAATATTACATTGATGAAAATGTGTTGGCACCCGGAGATCTTGAACAGTTTCCAGTGGAAAATCCAAATATAGAAATGGAACTTAAATTAAAACTGCGAGAGATTGAAAGGGAGGAAAGAGAAAAACAAGGAGAATTTGAGAGGGAAGAAAAAGAAAAACAAAGACAGTTTGAGTGAGAAAAAGTAGCAAGAGAAGAAAAAAAGAAGGAGGAGGAAAGAGAAAAAGAAAGGGAGGAATAAGAGAAAGAAAGAGAGGAAAGAGAAAAAGAAAGGGAGGAAAAAGAGAAAGACAGAATTTGAGAGAGAGAAAGAGGAAAGAGCAGAAAGAGAGAGACAGAGAGAGAGATTTTGAATTAGAGAAATTCGATAGAGAAGAAAGACTCCAAATGGAGCAACAGAAAATAAATTTCGGGCTAGCCAGGAGGTAAAACTGGTGCCCCCATTTTCGGAAAAGGACGTAGACAACTATTTCCAGTGTTTTGAAAAAGTAGCGAAAAGTTGTCAGTGGCTAAAAGAACACTGGCCTCTGCTGTTGCAAACTGTCCTCAAGGGTAAAGCTCAATATTCGGCTTTGTCTGCTGATGATTCCTCTGATTATGAGGTTGTCAAAAAGGTTATTTTGAGAGCTTATGAGTTGGTTCCAGAGGCTTACCGACAGAAATTCAGAGGTCTGAAGAAATCTGAAAATCAGACTTATGTGGAATTTGCTAATTAGAAGAAGGTTTGCTTTGAGCGCTGGTGTACTTCTATGGAGGTCAAGGATGATTTCAACTCACTAAAAGAGATGGTGTTAGTTGAAGAATTCAAGAACTGTGATGATGTTAAGACCTACCTTAATGAGAAGCAAGCACTTAATTTGCAATCAGCTGCCAAATTTGCAGATGAATATGTTCTCACACATAAGTCCAAATTTCAGTCTAGTAGTAACAATAGATGGTCCCAATTTCAGAAAAAGGGTAACGGTGATACCCAAGATTCCTCACCCAAAGACAAAGACAAATCTGGTGATGGTGCTCAGAAATCCAGTAACAGGTCTGATCAAAGTGTGAAAGCTGACAGTGACAAAAGTGGTCTAGTTTGCAGTTATTGCAAGAAATCTGGTCATGTTAAAACTAACTGCTGGTTCCTTAAAGCTAAGAAAGAAAAAGAAAAGGATACCAAACCAAATGCCTTTGTGAAAACAAGGTTAGAAACCCCTGTAGTAGATGACCAATCTGCTAAATTGCCTGCTTCTTGTGGGGCTAAAAAGCCTGATACAGCTGACTTTGTGAGGAAGGAATTTCTTCCATTTGTGTCAGAGGGATTTGTGGCTCTGAATGAGCATACTACTCCTGTCCCCATATATATCCTAAGGGATACCGGAGCTTCTCAGTCACTTTTGTTGATGGACTCCTTGGAGTTACGTGATGAGACCGCTTCAGGGGATTTCATACTTGTACAAGGTATTGAAGGGAGGACTGTATCTGTACCCCTGCGCTCTATATTCTTGAAGTCAGATTTAGTTACAGGACAGGTAAAGGTGGGACTTATGTCAAGTCTACCTATAAAGGGTGTTTCTCTGTTGCTAGGCAATGACCTGGCTGGGGGCAAAGTAGTTCCCCCTGTACATCTTACTTCACAGCCGAGCACTGAAGATGGGGATGAGGACTCATCTCTGTATCCTTCTTGCGCAGTGACTCGTGCTATGGTCAAGAAGGCTAAAGAAGAAGATCTTGTCGTGCCGTCCAGCACATTGAATAGTCAGGACTCAGGTGGTTCGCCTCATGGCTTTGATTGGCCTACTATGGTTTCTCCGTTTGAGAACTTATCAGACACTTTTATCAGTTCATTGTTCAGCCAGCCAGATGGGTTTGGTGATTCTGATGTGTCTGGAGACTTGTCTCTGTCCAGAAAGCGGTTGATTGAGGAGCAAACTAATGATCCTGAAATTTGTGCACTAAGGAGGAGAGCCCTTCCTGATAAAGAAATAGACGCAGTTCCAGTTGGTTATTATCTCAAGGATGGTGTGTTGATGCGGAAGTGGCGCCCTCCTGATATCCCTGCCAATGCAGAATGGGCAGTGGTCAGGAAAATTGCTGTTCCGAAGGTCTACAGGAATGAGATCTTAACAATGGCTCATAGTTTACCTTTAGGAGGTCATCTTGGTGTTAACAAGACTGTTGATAAGATCATGAAACGCTTCTTTTGGCCTGGGCTTCGGAAAGACGTTTCAAACTTTTGCAAAACCTGTCACACTTGTCAGGTAGTTGGAAAACACCAGTTAGACCCACCTGTAGCTCCATTGCAGCCTATCCCAGCATTTGGGGAGCCATTCTCTAAGGTCATTGTTGATTGTGTTGGTCCATTACCCAAGACTAGATCTGGAAATCAGTACTTGTTGACATTCATGTGTGCATCTACAAGATTCCCCGAAGCCATACCTCTACGTAACATCAAGGCAACTGCAATCTCGAAGGCTTTGATAAAGTTCTTCGCATTGTTTGGCCTTCCCAGGGAAATTCAGTCAGACCAAGGTAGCAATTTCACTTCAGGATTGTTTCAGCAGGTTGTGTATGAACTAGGTGCAAAGCAGATTCTTTCAGAAAAAATTCTTTCATCCAGAAAGTCAGGGTGCCTTAGAGCGGTTTCATTCCACTCTCAAGACAATGATGAGGACTTATTGTTATGACCATGAGAAAGACTGGGATGAAGGTGTTCATTTGCTGTTGTTTGCAGCTAGAGAAGCAGTGCAGGAGTCTACTGGATTCAGCCCGTTTGAGCTAGTGTTTGGTCATGAAGTGAGAGGACCTTTGCTATTATTGAGTGAACAATGGCAAGAGGAAGAGCCACACATCAGTCTGTTAGACTATGTTAGCAAGTTCAAGGAAAGATTGTGTGCAGCTTGTGACCTAGCCAAAGAGAACTTGAAATCAATTCAGGGAAAAATGAAAACTTGGAATGATCATAAGGCTAGAAGCCGTGTGTTTAAACCAGGAGACAAGGTCCTTGTGTTGTTTCCCTTGCAGTCCAATCCATTGCAGGCTAGATTTCATGGTCCTTATGAAATTCTGACAAAACTCAATGATCTCAATTGTGAAGACTCCAGATAGGAGAAAACCAAAACAATTGTGTCACATTAACATGCTGAAGCCTTATCATGACAGAAATGCTAGGGTTGCAGCTGTCACTTCAGATTCTCCTATGGCCGAGATTTGTGAAGATGTGGGGGAGTTTCAAGACGATGAACCTAGAATTAAAGCTGAAGTTCTTTCATGTAAATTGTCAAATTCTGAAGTGTTGCAAAATCTTGATGTAAAACTCCAGCACTTAGAACCCTCACAGAGAGATCAGTTTGAGAGGTTGATCAAGAAATATGAGGATCTGTTTCCTGATGTTCCAAAAAGAGTTTCTATAGCCTCTCATGATGTAGATGTTGGTGATGCCAAACCAATAAAACAGCATCTGTACCGGATGAATCCTGAAAAGAGAAAGATTGCTGAGAAAGAGGTTGAGTACATGTTAGAACATGATATTATCAGACCCTCCAACTCAGATTGGAGTTCACCCTGTGTACTTGTTCCAAAACCTGATGGAAGTACTAGATTCTGTACAGAAAGTTGAGTACATGTTAGAACATGATATTATCAGACCCTCCAACTCAGATTGGAGTTCACCCTGTGTACTTGTTCCAAAACCTGATGGAAGCACTAGATTATCGCAAAGTCAATGCTGTAACTAGAACTGATGTGTTTCCAATACTTAGGATTGATAGAGTAGGGCAAGCAAAGTTTCTGACCAAGGTTGATCTATTGAAGGGTTATTGGTGTGTGCCTTTCACTGAGAGGGCCAAGAGCATCTCTGCTTTTGCCACACCATCTGGGTTGTACCAGTATGAAGTCCTAGCCTTTGGAATGAAAAATGCCCCAGGCACGTTCCAAAGGATGATACAGTCTACAATCGCCGGATTGCCACACACGGGTGCATACATCGATGACCTGATCACATGGAGTGGCTCCTGGGAAGAACATCAAAAAGATGTAGAGACGTTGTTCCAGCGCCTGACCCAGGCTAACCTGATTGTTAACCTGAACAAGAGTGACTTTGCTTGTGCCACTGTCACCTATCTTGGCTACGTCATAGGTCAGGGTAAGGTGGCACCCATAAATGCTAAAGTCCAAGCCATCATGGACTTTCCCGTTCCTGACAACAAAAAAGCTTTGCGCCGCTTCCTTGGAATGATCGGGTACTACCGCAAGTTCTGCAAGAACTTTGCTGAGATTGCTCTCAGTCTAACTAACCAACTGAAAAAAGGCGTGAAGTTCACTTGGGATGATGCATGCCAGAGAGCCTTCGATCGCCTGAAGTCTCTGCTGTGTCACTTCCCCGTGCTCAAATCTCCTGACTTCAACAAACCGTTCTCAATCGCGGTCGATGCTAACGACCAAGCTTGTGGATCTGTGCTCCTACAGAGAAGTGACTCTGATGACATTGAGCATCCCATGGCATACTTCTCCAGGAAGTTCAATCGCCACCAAAGGAACTATTCCACAATAGAGAAGGAGCTGTTGGCTCTGGTTCTTTCTTTACAACACTTTGAGGTTTATGTTTGTACAGGGCAAAAGCCAATGATTGTGTACACAGACCACAATCCGTTAATGTTTTTGAGTAAGATGAAAAACAAGAATCGGAGATTGTTGAATTGGGGTTTGATTTTACAGTTTGACTTCGAAATTAAGCATGTAAAGGGTGCTGACAATGTGATTGCTGATCCCGTGTTTGAATATGTGTATATATATCATGTGCTTATTTGAATATTGTATGATATGTATATATAGACAAGTGTTCAATTAACCATTTTGTATTGAAAAGAAAAATTTTGCCTTTATGAGTCAAAATGTTTCCCTTTTGGAATGGAGGTGTAATGTGAATATAGGCCACTGGATGGCAGTTTTTACCTTTTTTTTTATTCAGCCCAGACTGGAGCTAGGTTTAGACATGTCCTGGACATGTCTGGGGAAAGTCCCAGAAAATAAAAAAAGAGGTCTAAATGTGGGTGGGGTCTGCAAAAGAGTATATAAGGAGTAGAATTGAGACAGTAAAGTCGTAGGAGAAATTGCAAGGAGAAGGATAAATTTGACCAGACCTGTCATTCTGTTCAAGACCTGTGAAGCTTAGTGGATTTTTGCCTGTGTTAGAGTTTTTCCCTCACCCAGGACATCACCAAGCAACCTACAAAAGGGACTGTAAATATTTTCTGTTTTTTGGAAATCAGTCTTGGTCATTAGTTGTAGATATTAGATTAGTCATTATTGTTAGTTGTTGTCTTTGTTAATTAAATGTGTATAAGTTTTAAAAACTGTGTCTGTCATCCCTTGCAGTTGCTGTAGTGTTGTAAATGTAATAACAAATTTGGGGCCATAACAAATAGGAATCATCTGCAGACAACGCCGAATAGGCTTGTTGAGCTTTGCCCTTGAGGACAGTTTGCAACATCAGAGGCCAGTGTTCCTTTGGCCACTGACAACTTTTAGCTACCTTTTCAAAGCACTGGAATTAGTTATCAACGTCCTTCTCCAAGAATGGAGGCACCAGTTTTACCTCCTGGCTTGCACAAAATTTATTTTCAGTTGCTCCATTTGGAGCCTTTCTTTCTATCGAATTTCTGTAAATCTCTCTGACTTGCTAATTTTTCTAACGCAAATTCTCTTTGTCTTTTATTTTCCTCCCTTTCTTGCTCTCTTTCTTCCCTCTCAAATTCTCTTTGTTTTTCTTCTCTTGCCAATTTTTCCAACTCAAACTTCCTTTGTTTTTATTTTTCCTCCCTTTCAATCTCTAGCATTTTTAATTTAAGTTCCATTTCTATATTTGGATTTTTCCAGATCTCCTGGTGCTAACACATTTTCATCAATGTAATATTCAACAATCTCTCTTGCCAGTCTTGCTTTTTGCATGGCTGGTTTTACCTCTGTCAGCTCTAAATGTCGGCATATTTCTAGCAGTTCTGTCTTTTTAAAAGTCTTCAAAACCTCTACGGTTGGTGATGCCAAGAAATCATCCATTGCTGTAGATTTCTCAATATATATATATATTTTTTGCATATTTTTCACACTTAATTGATTCAGATCATCAAACAAATTTTAATATAAGACAAAGATAACCCGAGTAAATGCAAAATGCTGTTTTTAAAAGAAGATTTCATTTATTAAGGGGAAAAAGCTATCCAAACCTACCTGTTGCAATGTGAAAAAGTAATTGCCCCCCTTCTTAAGTCATGAATTAACTGTGATTAACCACATTTTTGAGTCCAATTTCATGAGCCACACCAAGGCCCGATTACTGCCAGACCCGTTGAATCGAGAAACACTTCAGTAGAACCTGTTCAAAAAGCAACACGTCATACCGCGATCTAAAGAAATTCAAGAACAGATGAGAAACAAAGTAATTGACAGCCATCAGTCTGGAAAGGGTTGCAAAGCCATTTCTAAGGCTTTGAGACTCTGGCAGGTCACAGTGAGAGCCATTATTCACAAATGGCAAAAACTTGGAACAGTGGTGAACCTTCCCAGGAGTGCCTGGCCTACCAAATTTACTCCAAGAGTTCATCGACAACTCATCTAGGAGGTTACAAAAGAACCCAAAACAACATCTGAAGAATTGCAGGACTCGCTTGCCTCAGTTAAAGTCAGTGTTCATGATTCATCAATAAGACAGAGACTGGGGAAAAATGGCATCCATGGGGGAATTCCAAGGCAAAAACCACTGCTAACCAAAAAGAACACAAAGGCTCGTTTCATATTCGCCAAAGTACATCTTGGTGATTCCCAAAACTTTTGGGGAAAAATTCTGTGGACTGACAAGGCAAAAGTTGAACTTTTTGTATAGGTGTGCATCCCATTACATCTGGCCTAAAACTAACCCAGCATTTCATAAAAAGAACATCTTACCAAAAGTCAAACATGGTGGTGGTAGTGTGATGGTTTGGGGCTGCTTTGCTGCTTCAGGACCTGGAAAACTTGTCATAATTGATGGAACTATGAATTTTGCTCTCTACCGGAAGATCCTGAAGGAGAATGTCCAACCATCAGTGTGACCTCAAGCTCAAGTGCAGTTGGGTAATGCAGCAGGACAATGATCCGAAAAACACTAGCAAGTCCACCTCTGAATGGCTTAAAAACACAAAATGAACAGTTTGGAATGGTCTCGTCAAAGTTCAGATTTAAATCTGCTTGAGATGCAGTGGCATGAACTTACACAGCCCATCCATGCTCAAAAACCCTGTAGTGTGGCTGAATTGAAACAATTCTTCCACAGCGATGTCAAAGACTCATTGCCAGTTATCGCAAGCGTTTGATTGCAGTTGTTGTCGCCCAGGGTGGCACAACCAGTTATTAGGATTTGGGGGGCAATTACCTTTTCACATAGGGCTTAGTAGGTTTAGATAGCTTTTTCCCCTTTAAGAAATGTAATTATCATTTAAAAACTGCATTTTGTATTTAATCGGGTTGTCTTTGTCCAAATTTTAAAATTTGTTTGATGATCCGAAACATTTAAGTGTAACAAATAAATAAGAAATAAAAAAAATAAATAAAAAAAAAGAGATCAGGATGGGGGCAAATACTTTTTCACAGCACTGTATATATATATATTGTTGTGATTCTGCTTTGGCTCATGTTCTGTTCTGCTTTGACCATGCTCATGCCTGGTTATTTCTGACTGCCTTTTGTGTTTTTTGATATTCGCTATGCCTGATCATTCTTTGTTTGTGTATTTGGGATTTGGTAACTTTGATTAGTTTATGTATTGTCTTAGATTTTCCTTTTCCATGTTTTTTTCCATTTTGCCATAGTCTATTCCGGTTCATGTTTTCCATCATGCTTTGCACTTTGTCTCCCCCGTCTGGTCTCTTGTCTTCTCATTTCACACAGCCCCAGTCCTGCGTGTTACTCTTCGGGTGATTTATTGGATTCTGGATTTCAGCCTTCCTTCCGATTTCCTTTGCTTACTTCGCCTTACTTTTATCTTACTAACCATACTAAGAGTTTGTTATTTTCGCTGAAAGTTACTAACACCAACTAACATTGTATATAATACTAACTTACTTACAAGCACCAAGGGATCGTATAGTTTCACTTACTAATTGATTAACAAGCCCTCAGCACTCGCCCTGTTCTAGTCTCCGCCTCTTGTCTCTCCCTGATTACCTTTGCTGCATTTTCTGTGGAAGCTCCACGTCTTATCACACTGTCCTTCTTTAATTATCCATGCGTGTTAGAAACTCCATAACTGGAGCTGTATATCCTTGTATAGGTTTGTCCCGTGATCCCTGTCCATGTTTTGGCTTCTGCCAAATTCCATGTGATCAGGTTCTCCCTCATGTGCTGCTCCTTTGGGATCCGTCTGACTGTTTGCACCTGTGTCCCTTACCATGTGATCTCCCCAGAAGTGTATATTCGGTGTCTTCTCACAGTCAGTCTCTGTCAGATCGTTTTCATAGTCTTCTTATGCCACGTTTCTTTTTGCCTTGATTACTCAGTGTTTATCTTTCTGACTGGACAGCCCGACTTTTCGATTTTTGCCTTTGTGATTTTGGATTATTGTTGCATCTGTGAGTTTTGACCTTTTTCTGCCCGACCATGAGATCTTTGTGTGCTGCCCTGGTTACGATGCGGATTACGCCCATTGGATTCTGGTTTTGCTTCTTTGACATTCTGGTACCTGTGAACCAGACCCATTTCTGTCCGACAATGATTATTGTGATTGCTGCCCTGGTTTTTGATTCTATTTTTGCCCAACTGAATTTTGATTTTTGGAGTGTGGACTTTGTACTTTTGCCTTCTGCCCTGCGGGGGTCCTCCGCCTTTATTAATAAAGCAGGTTCTACTGCAGTGCCTGGTTCTCGCGACTGGTTCCTGATCGCACCATTACATATACAGGAAAATTCAAAAAACAATTTTACAATTAAAAATGTTAGATTTTCAATAAATGACTCACACAATGGTCTATCCCGGACGAGCCCCCAATTTGCTATGGCCCCAATTCGTTATTACATTTACGACAGCAAGGAATGACAGACACCATTTTAAAACTTAAACACATTTAATTAAACAAAGACTTTTAACTAATCTACTCTATTGACCAAGATTGATATATACAAGAAAAAAAAATATTTACAGTCCCTTTGGTTGGGTTGCTTGGTGATGTTCTGGGTGAGGAAAATGCTCCAACACAGGCAAATATCCACAAAAAGCTTCACAGGTCTTGAGAAGTGTGACAGGTCTGGTCAAATGTATCCTTCTCCTTGCAATTTCTCCTACTACTTTACTCTCTGTTTTCCTCTTTATATACTCTTTTGCAGACCCCTCCCACCTTTTAGACTTTAATTCTCTGGGACTTTCCATCTCAGACATGCCCAGGACATGTCCAAACTTAGCTCCAGTCTGGGCTTAACAAAAGAAAAGGTCAATACTGCCATCTAGTGGCTTCTATTCGCATTACAGCGCCTACTCATAAACTCAAGTTACAGTAGGGTGAAAAAATTCGGCCACCCTTGGTTTAAACGTCTGTTAAAATTAATCCAAGTGATTGAAAGCAAACCTGAACACTAAACGCTACAAAGTTAAACACGACACCTTTCTGCAAATTTAAAAGCAAGGTTTCTTTTTATTTTAATTTCTGAGTTTTTAAATGATAAGAAAGGAAAAGGGCCCAGTGCAAAAGTTTGGGAACCCTTTTGGATTATTCTTTGTTGCATTTTAAGAAGATGATTACTGAGGCCCAGACCCAGGTGATTTACTCATTAGGGCCTCAATGAGTCAGGTGAGTATAATTCCAGGGTTGAACTATATATTCTGAAGTCACGCCATGCCTTCTAAAGTATCCGACTCCGGTGGCCCTTGTGTCTGATGTTCAAAACCATGTGTTCCTCTAAACAGTTGTCCAGGGATGTCAAAATCAAGATAATTCACTTCCACTAATAAGAAGAGGGCTACTCTTGCAACGTGTCAAACAACCCATTTCTACTGTCAGAAACATTGTATGTAAATGGAAAATAAATGGGACAATTGAAGTCAAGGCAAGATCTGGGAGACCAAGAAAAATTTCAGATAGAATGGCCCAAGATCTGGTGAGAAACACTCAGAAGACCTCACACATCACTGTAAAAGAGCTGCAAAAAAGAGCAGCAGACACAAGTCTAGTTGTTCACAGGACAACAATACAGTGTACCTTAAAGGGGACCTATTTTGTCATAATTAAATGATCACATTTTGATCTTGGACTCCCCTAGAGTACTCCTAATCGTTCTCAGTCCAAAACAGGGTCCTTATATAGCTCATACTGCCATTCTCAAAAAACCCCATTTGTAGTCCATGGTAGTGTCTGCCTGAAATGCCTCATTGGGGTCGCTCTTCCGCTATGGCCCCCACTTCCCGTGTGCCCACTTTCTTCTGGCTGGCCAGCTCTGTGGATGGCGGAGATGGGCGGGAGAGGGTGCAGAACTCAGTTTCCTGGGTCCGCCTTCCCAGAGTGAGACGTGAGACACGGCTGCCATCTGATAAAGAATCGGCGAGGAAATTACAAAGTCTTAGGCTACTTGAATATAGATCTATTGAAATGAACTTGTTCAAGTAAACAGCGGTGAAAGTGGATGATGCAGTGTGAAAGTCTGGCAGCACAAGCTGGAACTTGCCATCAGCTACAGTTTGCTACGGCAACAGTGGTGAGTACAGCGGTTTTTCTACTCTGTAGCTCGGATGCAGGGAAAGCTAGAATCCACCTCATATAGACACATTGGTAGAATGGGTCGACGTGCCCAAGTGTAGACCGGGGACCGTAGAAATCCGGTGGGTCTGAGTTTAGAGGGAAACCTAGACAGTCAGGAGCAGCTAAAAGCTTATGGACTGCTTTGGTGCTTATTAGGACCTGCTGGTTCGTGTGCATAACTGTAAAGTGTTGTTAGCGTGGAGAAACGAACAGCTTCTGTGCTGGTATATGACGGAGGGGCGAAAGCTCCAGGCTAAACGGTCTTTTTGGAAATTGCTCGTTTTAAAGGCCTACTTACTGCATCGGAATGACCAGTGTTTGCTCGCGGAGAATGCGCGCGTTACGGATAGTGTGCAAGAGCTAGAGAGAACTCCAGTTATGTCATGAACATAATACTTGTTTTACCGACCGTAAGTTCCGTTTGCGTGAACCATTGCTTATGTGGAGCTAGCGAATCAATAACTTTTACAGGAAAGAATTTAATATTCAATTGCCCATTTAATATTCAATCGACGGCTATGCAGAGAAATTGTTTGTTATACCGGACACGTTATAGCCTGTGCGCTTCCCTATTGCTTTCACTGGAAGCATCTGAGAGCTTGCCCAGGTATTGGAGTAGTATCAGGCAGACTCCGGTCATGGATAAGTAAAGCGATTGTTTCACAAGCACCCAAAAACGCACCCCAAGCTTTGCAAAACCTATGTCTGGTCTAACTGCACCTCTCCGTTTGGCTTCAACTGCAGTGGTTACAGTCAGGCAATGTTATGATGAAACTGTCACATTGATGCTTACTGAAGCATACCGATCAGAACTGCTTCATATAAGATGACCAGGAGCATTTTTAATGAGCAGAGCACGTGAACTAATATGCAGTAGCTGATAAGCGGTCATAACTTTGAATGTAATCTGTTGCGCCGAAACTTTCTTTCGCGTCCGGTGTGAAAGCTGCTTAACACGCCCATAACGCGTGTATTCGCGTCTTTTTATTGACTTTGAATGTAGCTAATCTGTCACGCGAAAAATTTGTTTCGCGTTCGATGTGAAAGCTGCTTAACGCGTCCATAACGCGTGTATTCGCTTCTTTGCATTGACTTTCAATGTAACCTGTCCTGCGAAAATTTTTTTTTACTTCCGGTGTGAAAGCTGCTTAACGTGCCCATAACGTGTGTATTCGCATCTTTGCATTGACTTTGAATGTAGGCTAATCTGCCCCCCGAAAAACTGTCTGGCTCACCAACACCTCTCACCTGTGCCCCAGTGACGCTCTGAAGTAAACGTCATGCAGACTGCTATTGGCTAAACCCCTACTATGCCCAAGTTGTCATGTAAACACCACAATATCGTTGCAAAATATATTGCAATAAAAAACATCATATTGGCTACAACAGACTCCTTGCTGGCTACAGTAGGCCTTTGTAAGCTGTTATAGCGGCTCGAGGAGGAGTTACAAATAGCGAGCTGATAGAACTTTTTTTGAAACTGTAAAAAGTTAAAAATAAAAACCATTCTTGCTTTAAAATGTGATTAAATTTGTCATGTTTAACTTTGTAGCATTTAATATTCAGGTCTGCTTTCAATCGTTTGGAGATTAATTGTAACAGACATTTAAACCAGGGGTGCCCAAATTTTGTACCCCACTGTACAACATTTCCGAATATAATCTGACATCTGATGTTGCATTTTCTCCCAAGGATCTCCCAGGTATTGCAACGGTGGGGCTCAATGTAGTTCACAGAAATACCGAGTAGCAGTCACAGAACAGGAAGCAAATGTTATAAGCTTTACCCAAAATTGTGCTCAGATGGTAATGGTGCTATGAAACACAAAGCTGGTACAAGTAAGCAATAAAAGTCTATAAAAACAATAATAAACAAGGAATAAAGGCAATAAGGGTCATTCCATGTCAAATGTCCGAATGGCTCCCACCTGACCATCTCAGATTTGGCTTAAAAATTCCAGCGGGTGCATTCACCTCCTAATAGGAGAAATCCAAAATTTTAGCTCTCAGCTCCTAACAGTTTTGTCATACAAAAATATTTTTGCAAATAATTTCTGTCCCTTTTTGAACAGCAATTTCTGAGGAGCCACTTTCACTTGGGTATATCACGAGACGTATTTCAGCCAAGGTGAAAATATGCTACTATAACTTGAGGAATATGGGCTTACAAAAGGTAACCCCTTTGTTCGTTATATATTTCTGGGTGCCTAAATTTGCTCGAAAATTTTACTTTTTTGTAGCATATTTGAAGGACTGTAAAAAGCCTACTTTCAAAGACAGGGATTTGGTATTGCACATACAGCTTCCTATATATGTTGTGTATTTTGTATTCTAATTCTGCCCCTCTATTATGAATAATCTAGAAAATATGAAGGCTTAAAAAAAAAAAGTGTGCTACATTTAACATTTTATACCAAAAAAACCACTAACATCAAATTGACTGTTTTCGAAAGATTAGTTGCCTGTTATTAACATATACAAAATTTTTAATGGTGTTCTGCCTTATTTTCTCAATAAATTTTTTGAAAATACTGTATTTTTGTGGAGGCACAGCATTTAATGGCATCAAAGCCATATTCAAACATTATTTTATAAAATGCACATTGTTAATGATGGAAAGCTGAAATTCAACAAAATGCTGCCTTTCATAAATGTTAATTTACACTTGGGGGCGCCCGGTGGCTCATCGGCTAAGTGTGCATACCATATCAAGTCCTTCCCGCAGCAGCCTGGGTTCAAATCCGGCCCAGGCAATTTACTGTATGTCTTCCCCATTCTTCTCCCCACCTTTCCTGTCTATCTCTACTGCACTGTCAAATAGAGTAGACAACTCCCAAAAAAATCTTTAGAACTTACACTTGAATTATAACCCATATACAAACATTTTCAGATGTATATTTAAATACTGCAGTTCCAACATCAGTGGAAGTTCAAACTTGTTACAAATCATTACTTAAAATTATTGGATCAATGAAGATTTATTTCCAAGTGGAAAAAAATGTACCTGAATGCTTCACGTAGTAATAACCTGTGTTAAAATGAGTTTTTGACAGTCTTGCAGAATGAGACATAATGAAATATTTTAAATGACCAGTTGATTAGCAGTTAGCACAGATAATACACAAATTATTAGAACTCCTTCATGAAGTTTTCAGCTACCTTGGTGTCCTGCTCCTTGAGTGCATATCTACGCCCAGTTCTAGCGCTTGGAACTTCAATCTTGGCAATGATATGTTGCACAGCTACCCAGCATGGGTCTTCCTTCCTGGGCCAGAAAAAACTTTTTGCCGGGCTGTGCGGATGCATGAACTGTTCAGACATGTGCATTCATACTTCTGCGTGACCAAACACGTGTCTAAACTTACAGCTTAAACATTTTTAAAAATAACTTTTGTTATATTTTATAGATTGTATTAATTTATTAATTAATAAATCAAAGTGTACTGTTGGTAAATTAATAAAAAAACAAGGCAAATCTGTGGAATTAGCTTAGGAGCAGATCCTCAACGGTAGTGTTCTCCGGGATTCTACCGGTACCACGTGCAAGCAGAGAAAAGCAGGATTTTATCTGGAGGTTTAACACGTGGCTACGAACCTGTTGTAGGAAAGAGGGGTATAGGTTTATGGGGCACTGGAACTTTTTCTGGGACGGGGGTGAGCTGTTCAAGTCTGACGGGCTGCACCTGAACCGGATGGGTACCTTTGCACTGGGCCAGCGTATGTTGAGGGTAGCACAGGTTCATTTAAACTAGGGACTTGGGGGGCAGGGAGGTTGGTGAGTGTAACACATAGGGAAATGCAGAGTGCCCCGATGGAAACTGACAGCGTTACATGCACTATCGATGATTTACTTTTGATGCAACAAAGCGTAGTGGGGGGCTTGAAGCAGCGGCCACATGGGAAATCAAGGGGAAGAGCATTAATAATAACCTGAAATGTTTTATTTAAATGAAAGAAGCAGAAAGAATAAATTTCCAGAATTTGAGGCTGTAATGATTAGTGAGGGCTATGACATAGTTGGGATTACCGAGACATGGCTTAGTGAAGAGGATTGAGATGAATACAATATAGAAGGTTATAAGCTCTTAACGAAGGATAGATATAATAGGCGAGGAGGGGGCGTAGCAATCTATGTGAATGAAAACATAAATATACAGGAAATTGAACATTTCTTGCCCTGAGAAGATATCTGGGTCAGGCTCATTGGCAAACATGAGACAGGTTGCTATCGACCACCAGCTTTGGACAGTACAATCAATGAAATGCTTTTTAGCTTGAAGAGGTGGAGGGACTATTATTATGGGAGACTTAAATTATCCTGGTATCAATTGGGAAATGGTGAAAGGACAGGGTAGTAGGGAGGAAGAATTACTAAATGTTATAAATGATCATTTCTTGGTGCAGTATGTTAATAAATCTACCAGAGAGAAGGCAATTATAGACTTAGTGCTCTGTAATGACCCAGATAGAATTAGCAGTGTTGAGGTAGTGGAGCCACTTGGGACAAGTGATCACTCTGCTGTTAATTTTTAATGATGTTTCATGGGAAGTTAAAAAGCTGCATTCAAAAACAAAAATTTTTTATTTTAGGCGAGCAAACTTTGACAGGATGCGCTCATATCTAAGTGAAATAAAATGGGAGACACTCTTGGTCTGAGAGTTCATAAATGAGATGTGGGAAAGATTTAAGGGGGTTTTACTTGAATCACAATGCAGATTCATTCCAAATGTGTCCAAAAGTAAGCTGAAAAAGCAGAATCCTCAGTGGATGACCAAAAGAATTTGTAGGGAAAAAAGGAATCTCTATAAGATGTACATAAAGGATAACAATGCGAACACTAAGGCTGAATACTGTAAAATGCGGGCTGTGGTCAAAAATGAGCTGAGGAATGCTAGAAGACTCTATGAAAGACAAATTGCAGAGGGGGAAAAAACTAACCCAAAGCGCTTCTTTCAGTACTGTAGCAGAAAAAGGAAAGTTAAAGAACAGGTTAATTGCATAAAGAATAAAAATGGATCGCTGCTATATGATAACAATAATGCCTTAAACAGTTACTTTGTTGAGAATTTTACCTCAGAGGGGGGTCTTTATTTGGCCAGAGGGCATGTTAAATGCTCAAGATTATTTAGTGGAAATGGAGGTTCGGGATAACGAAGTATTAGACAAGTTGCATAAACTAAAGGCAGCGGGTCCTGATGGCTTATATCCTTGAGTGCTCAGGGAAGTAGGTGAGATCATATTTAAGCCGCTGTCCGCCATCTTCAGACGGTCTTGAGAAACAAGGCAATGTTATACCAATATATAAGAAAGGGGACTGTACCAGGCCAGGAAATTACAGGCCAGTCAGTTTAACTTGCATTGCGTGCAAAATATTGAAATCTATCATTTGAGGATGAAGTCATCTATGAAGTCATTGCCACCAAGGGCCAGCACCAGGTCAGTGCTGTGACCTCGGGGGAAAGAGGGACATTGGTGACCATTGCCTTTGCTGCCAACGCACAAGGCAACTTTGTTCCCCCTTACTTTATCTTCCCAAGGAAGAAGTTCCATGACCACTTCATCCGGGATGGTCCCCCTGCCTGCACTGATTCTGCCAATGGCTCGGGTTGGATGAAGGAGAAGTGTTTTGGCAAGACACACCTGCGTGACCCCGAAGTCAAAGTTGCTGCTACTCTTAACATAACATAACATAAAATAACATAACATAACATGAATGGCAAGAACTGGTCGTTCAGCCCAACTAAGCCCTCCAGTTTCTTTATACCATTGTGAATATATCCCTTCAGATACACAATGGGCTCTAATTTCTTGGCGCAGCGCAGGGTGGCGTAGCTTGACGCAGCCTATGCAGTGGTAATTTTGTCCGGCGCAGCCCGCACAGTGGTAATTTCGTGAGGTGCAACATCGTGCGCAGCCTTTGGTTGAGGAACGTGCGCCGAGATGGGTGTGGCGGTGTAGTAGGGGGATGTGTCACATATTCATCAAGATGCAGTGACAATTTCGTAGAAAAAGTCTTCACTGCAGTTGAGCAGAAAGCTCGCCAGCTTCAACCTGGATTACTTTCTGTGCAGTGGTAATTTGGCTGACCGGCGCAGAGTGCGCACACGTCACCGAAACCTCACAGGCAGGTTTCCAGAATGTCAGGCACATTTCATTACAGTAAATATTTACAGCAACCACTGTTTAATGTAACTCTCTGAATCAGCACATAAATCATAGTATCTATATCGATTGTCCTGATGTCAGATCAAAGGCAGTTGGCACGTGTAATGGAAACTCGACCTGGCTTAATCAAAGCAGCTGAATCAGTGAAGCAAATTAACGACTTCACATCTTTCTCAGCCAACCACAAACTGCCTCTGCGTCGGGCAGTGCGTATAATACTTGCATTCTATGCTCAGCAAAGCCGCTTGCACACTGGATGCGAAAAAATTTTTTCGCACGAATGATTACAGTCAAAGTCAATGCAAAGACGCGTTAGTCGGACAGGGTTTTAATATAGCTCTGTGTCCGAAATTCATAAAAGTTCTAATTTTTCGAGTGTTCCAGGAATTATGAGACGTGCAAACTTGGCCATGTTTGTGTTCGACCTTCACAAAATGCAAATTGATAGCTACCGACTTTTCTTGGTCTTTTTATTTGTCTGTTTTCTTCCGTTGAAGATAGGCAACAGTCTTTTTTCGGTTTTTCTTTTGAAAATTAGTCAGATGGATCGAACAGGTTCAGGCTTTATTTCCACAGCAGAGATAAAATAGTGCTTGTAGTCAGTGAGCAAATCAATTCCATGACCATTGACAGTGTGAATAAATTATCGCATGCACGATGAACACTGTCTGAAGCGAAATGCAAAATACTCCATGTCCGCCAGCCAGCAAAAAGTAAAAGTATTGATATGAGAATAGATTTATAACGAAATCAAGAATCACAAGCGTCTGCCACTAACATGGCAATATCCCCCGCCGCCTCAATGTTATGTGTCCGAGCAGACGTACGGACGGACGGACGGAGCCCAACGCTAAATCCCTGCTTCACGCTAATCGCGTGGCGGGGGATAAAAATATATCACCAACAAACAAAACATCCAAAAAAGAAAACCCGCAAATAAATAAATCGCAGTGTTCGTTGGATGTTCTATTGATAAAATGTTTCTTTTTATTCTTTATTTCGTTATCAATCTGTTCTAATCGTCCTCTTTTTTTTTGGCTGTCAGACACGGAGGCATTGTACCGCGCCAATGTCGACTCACCTTATTGAGCAGAGCTTAGACAGAAACATTGATTGAAATTCTTGGTACTCATTTTGAAGGAGTGAGCCCTCTTATCAAAACATTCACGTTTAATATCTAAAAGAGTCAGTAGATTTGAATTAATTAAAAATAATAATAGACTATCGGACACGGAGATATATTAAAACCCTGTCAGACTTTCGGACGCAAGACACTGCTTTCAACGCAATCTGTCGTGCGAAAAATTCGTTTCGCGTCCAGTGTGCAAGCGGCTTAATACTAGGCTACTATAATGGTCACTTAGGTTTTATTGTATTTAGTGGGGGAAAGGAATACAGCCTGATTGCTATGATCTCGTACTGAGTTAAGATCACATATTGAAAATAAATGTGTAACGTATCTTGCATTGTTGTCCATGCATGTTAATCCCAAAATTTTAAGCAGCAACAGGCTGTAATAATAGGAACATGCTATCCATCGTTTCTCTTGCCAATGAGCAATATTTGACTCGGCTGTGTTATACCCAACCACGCCTTCTTTGCCAACTTGCGTTGGAAGGAGGAACAGAGGCGGGACAGAGGAGTACTTGCGCCAGGCTACGCCAAGCACGAAATTGCAACATACGCCTGGACACACCCCTTGGCGCGGCGAACCCCCCCATTCGCCGGCATTATATGTGCTGTATAAAGCCCTTATGAGCAACACTTCATCTAAAGTCGACCTGCTGAATTAAGTTGAAATCCTGGTTGTGATAGAGTTTTCGGTAATAAAGGTTCAAATATAAATAATCCAATTTATTCTGTAATGCATCATTAAGAGGGGACCAAACTTAAATGAAAAAAATCCATGATACTTTTTATTAATGCGAGAGACAAGTCTGGTGAAATCCAGTCTGCTAGCATCACCTTTGAGGGGTTTATTCCAGGTTTTCTCTCGTAAAGTTGATTATGGCCAAAGGTTGCCACCATGTAGACATTTTAAAGTTCTGTCCATTGAAAAAGTGGTGAAAAAATGTTATAGTATTGCCTAATGCAGTAAATGTGATGTGAGTAACACTGGAATAGGCCTTCAGCAGATGAGGAACAGCGGTAGATATTGGTATTGCAGATGATATAGCATAGATTTAGCATGCTCAGTCTCTTGGCGGTCAAAGGTGGTCTGCAGTGGACATTGGTCAATGGTGGTTGGATGAATAAAAGATGCATAGATTTATTTGTACTTCTGAATCTTTTAAAGGTCCCATCTTATGCTGTATTTAGTCCTTTAAAATATGTCCAATGGGTCTTTAAAATAATGTTAAGAATTCAGTTACAAAAAAAACTCCACACACATCCAGACCTAGTGAAAACTCTCCTCTTACCGCGTCTGTGCCTGAAACACAAGCTGTTTTAGGTGGGGAGGCTGTGCTAATGAGGCACAGCTCTGATTGGCTGCCTGGCCACTTCAATTCAGGGGGAGGGAGCAAACCCGAAAAACCAGGAAACCAAGATGGCAGGTATTTCAGGACAGCTCTCTGTGACATCTATTGCTGTAAGACCATACTTTTTTGATCCCGAATCTGACCCGAAATGGGAGGAGGAAGCAATTCATTGCAGCAACGTTTACAGCAAGATGTCGATGACCGGCAAGTTGAAAGTTCTGTGTTATGCTCATACAGCCTCGCCTTCCATGCATGTGATTGTAGCTGTACTGTTATATTGTAATGTCACATTCTCACTTAGCTATCCGGAGGAAACTTTGCTAAAAGCTTCTGTTAATCATTTCTACCAAAATGAAGCACAATTCTGACACCAGACTACTAAATGACTTTGGAGCAAAAACAAACAAACAGTGTAAGCGTTGCTTATGTAGAGCTAGCAAATCGATAACTTCTACTGGAAATCTGTATCCAACCTCCACTAGTTTTTTGGCTTTTTATTAGCCAGAACAATTTTCAAAGGTGGATGAAATTTCACCACGGCAATTCAGGGAAACCATTTGTTATATCAGACATGTTATAGTATGTTTTGCAATTGCTTTCACCAAGGTAGGATCAGAGAGCTAGCCAGCACCACGGCAAGTACCTGGCTGACCCTGGTAATGGATAAGTAAAACTATCATTTCAGAGCAGCAGTAAACACACCCAAACACGTAACCTAAGCTCCGCAAAGCATACATCTGGTTAACAACAGCCTTATCAGCCCAACTTTGCAGACACGTGCAACACCTCTCTGGTCTGCTTCAACTGTAGCAGCTACGGTCAGGTAACCTTATGATGAGACTACTACCATGATGCTAACCAAAGTAACACAGGCATACCAATCTGAATTACAGTTGCAAGAAAAAGTATGTGAACCTTTTGGAATTACCTTGATTTCAGCGTAAATTGGTCAGAAAATGTGATCTGATCTTCATTCAATTCAATTCAATTTAAGTTGTACAGCGCTTTTCACATAGACACTTTAAAGTGAGAGATTAAATAAATGAAAGGGCAGTGCACTGCCTATTCCCCACTACTGCAAATGAGGCAAAAAACTCCCAGTAGTGAGAAAAATCTCCCCAGTGGGAAGAAATCTCTGGAGGAACCCGACTATTGTGGGGAAGCCCATCCTCCGCGGGCTAGCTAATTAATAACAAAATAGAGTAAAATAGAATAAAATGGCAAAAGAGTTCCATTTAAGTCCATTTGAACAGTGGCATCGGTAGTGCCAGGAAGTGGCAAGTCGAGGATGGTGCAGAACTAGATCAGGACCGGATCAGGACAGGACAGCAGCAGCCAGCTCTCATGCAAGTCACAACCGTAGAGAAACGCAGTCTTCTTAAACTAATACCTCCCAACCAATTACATGTTTTTATTGAACACAACATATACGCAAACATCCACAGTGCAGGGTAGAAAAAGTATGTGAACCATTGGATTTAATAACTGGTTGAACTTCCTTTGGCAGCAATAACCTCGACCAAACATTTCCAGTAGTTGCAAATCAGACCTGCACAATGGTCAGGGGGAATTTTGGACCATTCCTCTTTACAAAACTGTTTCATTTCAGCAATATTCTTGGGATATCTGGTGTGAATCGCTCTCTTGAGGTCAAGCCACAGCACCTCAATCGGGTTGAAGTCAGGACTCTGACTGTCCTCAAGGTGTATTTTCTTCTGTTGAAGCCATTCTGTTGTTGATTTACTTCTGTGCTTTGGGTTATTGTCCTGTTGCATCACCCATCCTCTGTTGGGCTTCAATTGGCAGACAGATGGTCTTTAGTTCTCCTGCAAAATGTCTTGATAAACTTTGGAATTCATTTTTCCGTTGATAATAGCAATCCATACAGGCCCTGAGGCAGTAAAACAGCCCTAAACCATGACGCCCCCTCCACCATAATTCTCAGTTTGGATGAGGTTTTGATGTTGGTGTGCTGTGCTGTTTTCTCTCCACACATAGTGTGTTGTGTGTTCCTTCCAAACAACTCAACTTTGGTTTCATCTGTCCACGGAATATTTTGCCAGTAGTGATATGGAACATCCAGGTGCTCTTTTCCAAATTTCAAATATGCAGCAATGTTTTTTTTTAGACAGCAGTGGTCTCCTCCGTAGTGTCCTCCTATGAACTCCATTCCTGTTTGATGTTTTACTTATTGTAGATTTGTCAACAGAGATTCAATTCAATTTATTTTCAATTCAGTTTATTTGTATAACGCTTTTCACAGAGACTGTCACAAGGACGCTTTACAGTGAGAGATAATGAACTGTAAAAATCTAGTTAGTGGATCAATTTCACCTGGCTTAAAAGATATATACAGCTGTGTGTCATCTTCATAACAGTGGTACTGTACATTATATGATGTTTCCAAGGAGAAGCATGTATAAGGAAAGCAGCAGAGGGCCCAGAACAGATCCTTGAGGTATTCCAAAGTTTACCTTGGAATACTCGGAGGAATTACCATTTACTCTAACAAACTGACGTCTATCAGAAAGATAAGACTTAAACCATGAAAGGGTGAGTCCATAAATTCCAACCAGATTTTCTAACCTGGAAAGAAGAATATGGTGGTCTATTGTGTCGAAGGCCGCCCTTAGATCAAGTTGGACAAGGACAGAGATGTGGCCACAGTCCATGGAGAGAAGCAGATAATTCATTACTACAGCGACGGCTGTTTCAGTGCTATGATGTTTTCTAAAGCCAGACTGAAACCTCTCATGTACGTTATTCATTTGCAGGATGAACGTAAGCTGTTGGGCAATACATTTCTCAAGGATCTTGGATAGAAATAGAAGCTTTGAGATCAGCCAATAATTAGCCAAAACTGCAGGATCTAAATTTGGTTTTTTGAGTAGAGGCTTAATTTCAGCCATTTAAATGAAGTCGGAACTGAACCTGAATGTGACGTAGCGTTCAGAAACCACACGCAAGAGATAGAAATCCAAAAAAAGTATGCCTTTAATGGGGTCCGAGTCAAAATAAAAATAAAAAAACACAAGAAATGCCAAGCCACAATACAAAATCCAAAAACAATGTCAAAAAGACAGGCAGGGTTCAGAACCAGGAAGACAGATGAGCAAAGGTACATAAACGGTAAGCAAAAAGTCATAGTCGATGAACAAAACCAAGGGTCATACACAGGGCATCCAAACACAGAAATCTTAGTCATACAAAAATGAGTCGAAATCCAGAAAGACAAAAACAATACAAAAAGGGCAATGGCAAGAATCGAAGTCGGACAATCCAGTAGAAGAAAAACAATACTCAATGGCATACAAGGCACTCTGCACAATGATATATTGATCAACGTTCTGACAAGGAGCTGGCTGTGAAGAGGCTGCTTAAAGAGATGAGAGGGAAGTCACATGCTATGCAGGAAGCAGGTGCACTGGATCAGACTAATTACAACGGGAGAATCCCATGAGGGAAAGCCTAACCACGAAAATTGGCGAAAGCCAAGACACGGCGAGAATCACGCAAACAGCCTATGACATTTAAACAGCTCCGGTAAAGGAGTTCTAAGTGCACAGATAACGAGCGCAGGAAAGTAATTAAGCATGTGCGAGAGATCTCGCTGAAACTCAGGCAAAGACAGGAACAGCTGAGCAAGAGGCGGAGGTTAGAACAGGGCGATTGCTGAGAGGGAATTAGTCTAAATTAGCAGCGGTGCAACTTTACAGATTAAACTAGACTGCTCGTCAGTAAGTTAGTAATCTATATACAAGGATTAGTTGTGTTAGTAGACTTTGATGCAAAATACAAATTTTAGTCTTGTTAGTAATCAGAACAGTAAGACGAAGGAAGTAAACGAGAATCGAAGGAATATATTAAACAAAGGAATTCATTTAAATCACCCGAAGTAAGTGAGCATGCAAACAGGGAAGACGGACTGAACCAGCTAGATCACAAGACGGGAGACAAGTGCAGTGGAACTGAGGAATGGAATGAACTAAAAACCTGAGTATTACAATTACCAAAAAGAATAAATAAAAGACTAAATCATGAACACTGAACATGAACATAAACATGGCAACAAGGCAGAATCACAACAGAACAATTTATAATACATCACCATTTTGGAATTTTTTAGGAACAAAAGTCAACAATATCACAAAAAGAATTTGAACTTGAGTACTAAGAAACTAGAAAATATATATTATCTCCAATTCTGAAATAGTTGGGAAAAAGTGTAAATTGCGAAAAAAAAAATCAAAATGCAATGACTTTCAAAATCACACCAGCCAGTATTTTATTCACAATAGAACAGAGATAGCATAGCAGATGTTGAAACTGAGAAATTTTAGAATTTTATCCACAAAAAAAAGAGCTCATTTCAAATTTGATGGCTGCTACAGGTCTCAAAAAAGTTGGGACAGGGGCCTGTTTACCATGGTGTAGCATCCCCTCTTCTTTTTAAGAGTGGAGGTGTCTGGGCATTGAGGAGACTGAAGTTTCTTCAGTTAAGCCATTGGAATTTGATCCCACTCTTGTTTAATACAGGCTTTTTGGGAGTTTTGAGTCTCCTTTGACGGACTTTTCATTGAATTATGCACCAAATGTTCTCAATTGGTGAAAGATCATGACTGCAGGCAGGCCAGTTCAGCGCACAGACTCTTCTACTATGAAGCCATGCTGTTGTAATAGCTGCAGTATGTGGTTTTGCATTGTCCTGCTGAAATACACAAGGACTCCCTTGCATTAGATGTCTGGAGAGCAGGATAAGTTGCTCTAAACCTTTATATAACTTTCATCATTCATGGTGCTTTTTAAAACATGCAAGTGTCCCACACCATATGCACTTATGCATCCCCATACCATCAGAGATGCGGGCTTTTGAACTGAACACGGATAACAGGAGGGGTGGTCTTTCTCCTCTTTAGCCCGGAAGACACAATGCCCTTAATTTCCGATAAGAATGTCATATTTTGACTCGTCTGACCACAGGACACTTTGCCACTTTGCTATAGTCCATTTTAAATGAGCCTTGGCCCACAGAACACGGCGGCACTTCTGGATCATGCTCAACAATGGCTTCCTTTTTGCATGATAGAGTTTTAGGTCATATCTGTGAATGGCAGGGCGGACTGTGTTTACAGACAGTGGTTTCTTGAAGTATTCTTGGGCCCATTTAGAAATGTCAATGACAGAATCATGCCGGTGAGTGGTGCAGTGTCGTCTGAGGGCCTGAAGATCTCGGGCATCCAGTAAAGGTCTTCGGTGTTGACCCTTATGCACAGAGATTTTTCCAGTTTCTCGAAATCTTTTGATACTGTTATGCACTGTCGATGATGAGAACTTCAAAGCCGTTGCAATTTGACGTTGAGGAACATTGTTTTTAATGTATTCCACAATTTTTTTATGCAATCCTTCATGGGTTGGAGAGCCTCTGGCCATCTTTACTTCTGAGAGGGACAGCCTCTCTAAGACATCCCTTTCATTGCCAATTAGTGTAATTACTTGGTAAATGTTCTTTCAGCTGATTCTCTTATATATTAATAGCCCCTTTTTTTTTGCCTGTGTCCCAACTTTTTTGAGACCTGTTGCAGCCAGAAAATTTGAAATGAGCTCAATTTGTGGATTAAAATGTAAAATGTCTCAGTTTCAACATTTGAATTGTTATCTATGTTCTACTGTAAATAACATATAAGCTCATGTGATCTGAAAGTCAATGCATTTTAATTTCATTCACAATTTTGGACACCGGACCTCTGGCCGAATAAAAACCCGCTCCGAGGTAAAATTCTCAACAAAGTAAATGTTTAAAGTATCTGCAATATCCTTGTTATCATATAGCAGCGATCCATCTTCATTCTTTATGCACTTAACCTCCTCTTTGACTTTCTTTTTTCTGCTGGACGCGCTTAGGATTAATATTTTTCCCTTCCGCAATTTGCCATTCATATCGTCTTCTTGCATTCCTTCTTGCATTCCTTTTTTGACTACAGCCTGTATTTTACTGTATTCAGCCTTAGTGTTCTCATTGTAATTCTTTATGTACATCTTAAAAAGATTCATCTTTTCCCTCAAACTCCTACGAATGGTTGTGATCATCCACTGAGGATTCTACTTTTTCATCTTACTTTTGGACACCTCTGGAATGAATTTGCATTGTGAATCAAGTAAAACCCCCTTAAGTCTTTCCCACATCTCATTTACAGACCCAAGCTTGCTCACCTAAAACTGAATATTTTGGTTTTAGAAGACACCTTTTTAACTTCCCTTGAACCATCAAAATTAACAATAGAGTGATCACTAGTCCCAAGTGGCTCCAGTCCCTCAACATTGCTAATTCTATCAAGGTCATTACACAGCACTAAATGTAAAATTGCCTTCTCTCTTGTAGGTTTATTAACATACTGCACCAAAAAATTGTCATTTATAACATCTAGAAATTCTTCCTTTACCCTGTCCTTTCACCATTTACCAATCAATCCCAGAGTAATCGAAGTCTCCCGTAATAATAGTCCCTCCTCTACAAGCTTGCCTGGTCCTCTTAAAGAGCATTTCATTGACAATACTGTCCAAAGAAAATAAAAACATTTCAGGCAGTGGCGTGCACAGACATTATGGGGGAGGGCACTTTTTTGCACACATGGAACATGTTATTATAGTGTGACATAGTGTGACCAGTCGGCTAAAAAATGATCAGTTGTTTGGTGCTGTATGAGCAGTGGCGTACCTTCAGATGCCAAGAAGGCCTTCAGTAACGTCACCCTTTCCCGGATAATTGCTCTTAAACTGTTTGCGATTAGGTTTGATTGATTAACAATCAAACAGTTAATTAACAGAGTAGCCACCACCAATGCGTGACACGTAATGATTAAGAAATGCTAATTACAAAGCGATTGCCTGTTGGCTATGTAGATATAATTGATGTGAATCCGCAAGGATGACAATCTGCAAAAAATCCAAAACTTTCGCGGACTTCACAGCAATTATTTTCGTCTTCACTCAGCTGTGCTACTACGCACTTTGGTTGTCATATTCAGAGTATATAGAACGGATTCTCATGGCTAATTGCTCAATGAACGTCCCAAATTAATTTACGCAAATTCAGATATTATGAAGACATAGGCTATCGATATTTTTTTCCGTAGCCATTGATGTGCGGAAGTAAGTTAAACGCTGTATAATTTCGTAGTGCAATGTATAACACGGCTTTCAAAAACAAGTTAGATTCTCGTCGGTTCCTCCAATCAGTCTGAGCAACCGTTGCTAATCGGGGAGGTAAACTGCGAGAAGTGTCTGTCATTAAGAAGTGAAAGGTGAGGTTATTGCTGGCCCTGTGTTTCTGCCAACGGACCGTAACCGAGTATGAGACATGCTACTGCACAACAAAATGATAACAGGTTGGGCTTGGAGGGCAAACTGTACGATTTCACTTGATCTGTGAGTTACCTGGCTGGTGGGGCACAAGACTGTGGCTTCCAGTCGCTCAACTGATATGCTCCTGCAGCGCAGTTATATGCACTGCGCGCGTGTTCACGAGACAAAGGAAAAGAGGTCGGAAGTGCGTAAGGAGGTGGCCCATTTCAGGGCATTTTTTTCAGTTGTTTTTAATCACACAGCTTTTCTAAAAGATCATTTCAACACTGGCCCCACTAAAGTGTTAATAATAATAAATATAATCATTAAAAACGAAATTTCAAAAGGGCACTTTCATTGATAAAGGGCAAAGGGGCAAGTGCTGTAGCACCACCTAGCGTCTATTTGTGCACGCCACTGATTTCAGGTCATTACGAATGCTCTTCCTCTTCCATTTCCGATGTGCCTGCTGCACCATGCCCCCACTGCGCTATGTTGCTTTATGTTAGCGTTGTCAGCTTCCATCAGGGCAGTCTGCATTTCCCTATGTATAACACTCACTAACCTCCCTGCCCCCCCAAGTCCCTAGCTTAAATAACCCTGTGCTACACTGAACATACGGTGACCCAGTGCAAAGGTACCCCTCCGGTTCAGGTGTAGCCTGTCCGGCTTGAACAGGTCACCCCTGTCCCAGAAAAAGTTCCAGTGCCCCATACACCTGTACCCCTCTTTCCTACACCAGGTTCGTAGCCACATGTTAAACCTCCAGATAAAATTCTGCCTCCCTCTGCTTGCACGTGGTACCGATAGAATCCTGGGAAACTACTGTGGAGGATCTGCACCTAAACTTCTCAGCTAATTCCACAAATTTGTCTTGCAGAATCTCAAACCTACCCTTACCCATGTCATTTGTCCCAACATGGACTATGACCACGATCCCTCCCCACTCTAGCCAGGAGCTTGTCCGTATGCTCCAGGAGGTCTCCTACTTGGGCACCAGGCAGGCAACACATCATACGAGACTCCTTGTCACACAAACAGACTAACCTGTCTATTCCTCTAATGATCGAATCCTCCAGTATCACTAACTCCCTTTTCTGAGGGGAAGAAGCCACCAAGGTGCCCAGCTGCTCATCAATTCCCCCACTCTCGGGGTCAGGGGCCAAGTCGAGTTCACATAACATGAATGGGGAGAACAGGCCGTTCAGCCCAACTAGCCTGGCCAGTTTCTTTATAATATTGTGAATATATCACTTCAGATACTCAATGGTATCCAGCTTTAAGTAAAGCCTGCTCTTAAAAACTCCCAAGGTCTCTGCCTCAACAATATGGTCAGGCAAGCTATTCCACATCGCAATAACTCTTTGGGTGAAGAAATATTTCTGAATATCAGTGCTAAATTCACCTTTGGTCAACTTCCATTGGTAAATTTCGCGCTGATGTTCGGAAATAGTTCTTGCAAGGGCCGTAATCGGTTGGACTCCTCAACCACTGGAGGAGCTGACGCTGTACGGCGTGCACGCACTTTCCTGCACTGATGTCCTACAGTTACCCAACTTTCTCTCCCTGCCTGCTCTGGGGTCTCTGCACAACCCTGCTTTGGCGTACACACCATTTCTCTAAACGACATATTACTCAGTTCCTGTAGGAACTTTACTGATTGCAAATTATGTTGTGCCGCCAACTGGCCCTGAAGATCAAGGATGTTGCTCTCCAGGTGCTCAATTAGCTGGCATCGGTGGCAGAGAAATCCACCCTGGAAATCTCTTTCCAGAAGTGCGATTATTCTGCCACCGTCACATTGTTAACCCCCACCCTAATGACCTCCCTCACCCTAGATTACAAAAGTGCAGTTCCCGGGGAAACTGCATGGGCAAGCTGGAAGCTGCCGATTATGTAAAATTCGAATTGCTGACAATGAGAGGTTAAAGCTGCTGGAAATGAAATAAAACCTCTGAAAATTAAAATGATTTGTGACAGTGGGACATTGTTTTGTTTTTAGTAATTGTTCAAATTTTTTTACATTAAGTTGTATGAAAGCACTTATTTAGGAAGACCTCCGCAAGATGCAAGGTTACCACACATCAAACCTACTTCATATATGTATTCAGGATAAATTGATGACGTTGCCAACTAAAACATTGCCATAAAAACATGTGAAAGAAAAACTACATTCTAATTTTTATTTATTGCAAATTTGCATCAATATTAGCCTATATTTAAATTTATAACTGAAGATTATGGAATTATTCGGGCACGACATAAAGAAAGGGAGTGACTATTCGCCCCGCAGCGAGGTGAGTTGAGGGAAATACATCAGCAATCTGCCTCACAGGGGGGCCAATAAGAAAATAAGCTCTGCTATTTGCACCACTGCATGGTGGATAACAGAAGCACTTCTGCTATTTGCCCAGCAGCTGGGCCAATAAGAGATTTCACTTTATCATCCGCCCCACTGTTTGAACTTTCGCGCGGAAGTGCTGAAGGCACTTTACCTTAAGAAACACATTTAAAGGCGATACGTTGTTGAACTTTTCCAATGAGTTCATTTATTTTCCATTCAATAAAAAGCAGAATTAATTTTAAAATCAAATGCAAATTTTTAATTGAATAAAGGTTGAATCATCAGCTACAGAATCATCAAGCCCGATAAATATTTTGAAAAATGTCATTAGCTGGCATATAAATGATTAAATCAATTCATTTTAGATAATGTTGAAGCCAAGATAGGCAAGATGACCAGAACAACGAGCAGCACAGTGTATTGGGGTGTTATTATGTGCCAATAAAAACTTCCGTAAAGTGATTGATCTCATGTTCTAGCAAGAGTCAAGTGATAATGTAAAAAGTAGGCCTAATAATAATTATAATAGTAATTATTGAGCAAGTAACGTTAGATGGCGGCATTGATCCATTTATGGAAAGCCAAACTACGAGGTGCTACTGCGCTGTTATCAATGGACTGGATTCATCAGTCTCCTTGTTATAAGCTCATAGCTCATGAGATTTTAGCTCATGCGCTTCTTACCATCAATTAGATGGTCGCAATTTGTAAGTCCAATCTACGAAATGGAGGTACCATATGAAAGAGGAGAGTCTGCTAAGTAAAATATCTGGAAATAGTCTGTGTATTTTCAAAAATGTGGGAACACAAGCAAGTGAGAAAACTGTGCATTTAGCCTTTGCAACCAGAATTTTCTTGTCTCATTTAATATGGGAGTTAATGGAGTTTCAGTTTGCGGGCCCGTTGCTTTTCGGCTCATATAGACAAAACTGTGAGTCCGATAGCTTCCATAGTTACATTTTTATGACCAACACAACTTTTGCTATAACTTGAATATAAAAATATTTATGTGGAGAGAAAAATGTTGAAGTAATAGCAAGTTTAAGAGAAGACTTCCTGACGGATTTACATTTGTCACCACACTCTAAGTTCCCAGAATTTCTTGCAGAAAAAATAATGGATATTATTAAAAAAGCTGAATTGTAAAGAAATTATCCAAGATTAGCATAACATTTTCCAGTTTAAATGACAAGTCTAGCTAAAAGTATGACAGAGTCAAAAATAGCTGAAAATAGCTGAATTTTGAAAAATCAGTTCCATTGTTTCCTAAGGGGGAAAAATATTTTGTACTTTTTGAGTCATTCATTTATTTCAATATATCAAGAAGTTGAATACAAGCAACATAATTCAGACCAAGCTGAATGTTTTACATTTTGATTGAAGTTTCTTGGTTAAAGTATGTCGGAGTAGTAGTACGCTGCTGTAAATGAGTTTAAAGCTTCTGAATATGATAAATGAGAACAACCTCCACACTTTTAAAGGTATGAAAGAACCAGAGGGAAATATTTGTTAAAGTGGTTTTGTACATAAGAGAAAGTAAAGGGGTTGAAGTGCTTTAAGTAGTACTGTATCGACGCTTTGAAAGATTCAAATGCAAATTACACGCCTGTGATTGAGATCATTGTGACAGATAAAGTGACTGCCATTTAGACAGTGAACTGTTTATACTTGTCAGCTTCTTGACTGTACATAATAAAGGTAAACATAATTAGCAACATTTTATATTGCATGAATATTTAGAAAGAAACAAAATAATTCTGAATATTGTGTAGGCGCAAAGAACCCCATATGTGCCATGAACACTTAACATATGGGAGTATAAACAGCAGAAATTTAGCAGGAGGGATTAACCAATATGCTGGGGCTGGTCACTTAACTCAAACAGTATGAAATATATCAAGAAGATGAATACAAGCAACATAATTCAGAACAAGCTGAATTTTTTTAAAAGTTTGATTGAAGTTTCTTGGTTAAAGTATGTAGGAGTAGTTGGTCAGCACAAAAATTGGAGAATACAGAAAGAAAGAAAGAAACTAGAAAAGTGCAGTTCCGGGGAAACTGTGTGGGCAAGCTGGAAGCTGGTGATAATGTGAAGTTCGGATTGCTGATTTAATGTGAGGTTAAAGCTGCTGGAAAAAATTATGGATGACAGTGGCATATTGTATCGTTTAAAGAGATAATTCAGATTTTTCCAAATGAAGTTGTATGAAAGCACTTATTTAGGAAGACCTCCCCAAGATGCAACGCTACGACACATCAAACCTACTTCATATATTTATTTGCCAGAAATTGTTGATGTTGCCATAAAACATTGCCATAAAAATACAGGTGCTCCATAAGAAAAATATTACATGAGACCGAAGAAGTCTATTTATCGCAAAATTGCATCGAAAATATATTTACACATATTGCTGAAGAATATGGGAATTATTTGGGCGCAACATTAAAAAAAAGGAAGTGGCTGTTCACTTCGCTACAGGGTGAATTGAGGGAAAGATATTGGCTATCTGCTCGCAGCGGGGCCATCAGGAGAAGCAAGTTCTGCCATATTCCCAGCAGTTAGGCCAATTAGAGATTTAATTTTGTAATCCGCCCACTCTTTGAAAAAAAAAAACAACCACTAAATAAATTGCACGTTTTTCAGCTTTTCCAATGAGTTGGTTAATTTTCTATTCAATAGGAAGCAGAACTCCTTTTAAGATCAAAAGCACATTTTAAATTGAAGAAAGGTTTACAGCAACAGAATCATCATGCCCAATAAATATTTTGACCAATGTCATTAACTGGCATATATTTATACATAAATTATTGCATCAATTTATTTTCGGTAACATTATAGCTTAGGTAGGCAAGATGACCAGAACAACGAGCAGCACTGTCAATTGGGGTGTCATCATTTATCAATGGAATCTTCTGTACAGTGATTGGTCTCGTAGTAGGCCTAATAATTATAATTATTATTATTTTTCTTCTTCTTCTTATTATTATTATTGTTATTATTTAGCAAATAACGTTACATGGGGGCATTGATCCATTTATGGAAAGCGGAGCTACTAGGTGTTACTGCGCTGTTATCATTGGATTTCATTTATCAGTTAATTTCACCCACTGTCTCCTTGTTATTTTAACTGTAAGCTGAGTCCTGCAGGCATATAACTGTGGTTTACAGTTACCATTCTCAGAACCTCTGTTATGAACCGATCGTAAAATTGCAGTTAAATAAGTGGCAAAAAAGGTGCCAGTTAAAATAACTGGCAAAAGAGGTGCAAGTTTATGACAGTGTGCTTACTCCAGCCTTAAACCCGGCTATTTTAAATCTCAGGAAAAAATCACATCAAGCGATGAACTAATAGTGACTGGGGACATCACTTTCATTTCTTTGTACTGAACTAGCTCTATTTCGATATCAATATTCTGCCTATTTTAGATACGATCATAAATATATCACATTAGATTGGCTTATGCAGTAAAGCAACACAAAATAGTAAAAATCACTGCTTCCACGTCTGTGAGTCACGGACATTTGGTACCTATCCAGGCTTTATCTTCAGATATCAACTGCGTTTGAGGCCAGTTGTTAGTGCTTACTATTGTAAGCGGTCCTGCTAGCCACTCAATACATGTTAGCTTCACTTATGTTATTTGCGGTTATATCGTTACTTACAGTTTGTGGCTCTGTACGCTTGATCGATGCAACTGCTCTAGGTTTGAAAAGCAGCTGAGATGCATATCCAGCATCAACATCATCGACAAAGCTGTCTTCGGTGAAATGCCAAACAGCTAACGTTCCATTTGAGTGCGGCTGTTTGCCGCCAGCAAACAAAAAAGCTACCCACTGATATCTGGTGGCATCATCTTTTAGCAGAGAAAATATTTGTGCTTTTTTTCGCATTAAAAAAAACATGTTCGAACATCTTTGGGAGACATACTGATAGATCTACACGTTATATGATTGGGGCTTGTTTGTGTCTGATAGAATAAATTCCAAAGTGGGAGGTCCACCGCCGTGATTGGCTCTGGCCAGGTCTTTCCTGATTGGATGCAACAACCTGACAACAGGTTTTGCCCAGATCTTGTGAAGAGCTAGGAAACAGCTTTTCAGAGAGGAAATCGTGTTCGGGTAATCACGTTCTCGGATTATGGCAAAACCCCTATATCTTATGTTTAAACCTTTACTTGTATGTATTAAAAGAAAGATCAGCATAATAGGAGACCTTTGAAATTTGCTGCTCTGCAACAATCCCAGTATCCTCCAACCAGGCATAAAATAAATAGTTGGCATAGAAATTTTCCTTTCTCTCCTCGGAAACAGGGCTCCCCTCCAACATCAGTTGTCCAGCAAGTGTGTGCATCTTTAGTGACCACGTCTCAAGCATTCCAAGCAGAACCTTGAAGTTACCTCCACTTGTATGGGGGAGATTCAAATTTTAAAGCTAAATAAGAAAAGAAGTTAAACAAAAATAAAAACTAAATATGAATTGTCAACTGGTTGTTGACAGCAATGATCACCATCCCTGTTCCTGGAGATCTACTGTCCTGTAAGTTTTCATACTAATCCTAACTCTATATATATATCACTCAGTGGCTAAAGACCTGTAGTAATCAGCTGATTGGTTGAATCCGATGTTCCATATTAGAGTTGGAGTGATGGTAGATCTCTACAAATAGGATTGGTGTCCACTGGCCAAACGGAATTTGATGAATGGAAAGTGTCATTATTGCATTTGTCTATTGAAGACTTAAAAGGTAAGAATAATTCAGGGTACTAATAAAAGCATTTGATCGGCTTCATCAAATGAAATAACAGTTGCTTTAATCTTTTACAGCTTGGTCCTGGTTGCTTCCAGCAAATAAGTGGGCTGCATAATCTGATGATGGACAACTCGGTGCTGAGCCCCCAACTCATTGCCAAACTGAGTAATGAGCTGTCAGGAACAAGGATCACCAGCCTTTCCCTCCAGAAAGTTAATCTGATATCTTTATTAGATAGCACTTTCAAAGGTTTGAAAGACACTAAAGTCATCTCTCTGGACTTGTCCTACAATAAAATAGAGTCATTGTGCAACAAGCCCTTCCAGTGGCTAAGCACTTTGGAGATCTTGTACCTCAACGATAATAACCTGAAGCACCTGACTAATTCATCATTTGTTGGGCTGACAAACCTCAGGGTCATGAACCTCACCAGGGCACTGGTGAAGAGCCACAAATCTTCGCACCCAATAATTGAAAACTTCTCTTTCAGCCCACTGAGGAGACTTGAAACCCTGCTGATGGATCACACAGCCTTTCGTGGCATTACTGCCTGCCTATTTTCAGGCCTCGAGAGCCTCCATCACCTGAGCCTGAGCTGGAGTAGCGCCAGCCTTCAGATAGTTCGCAATGGGACATTCAGTTCTCTGTCCCGTTCGCCACTTCAGATTCTGGACCTGACAGGCATGGATATTAAACGCCTGCAACGTGGGGCCTTCTGGGGCCTAGGGAATCTTACAACACTGATCCTGGCATCCAATTTCATCTCCCAAAATCTTACTGGAGAGGAGTTCCAGGGGCTTTCCTGTTTGGAAGAGCTAAACTTGTTCCACAATCAGAGGATCACCCTCACTGATTTATCCTTCATCCATTTGCCATCATTGAGGAATCTGTTCCTGGGGCTCGCTCTGGCCCAAAATCAAGACTTCAGTTCCTCCCCATTCAAGCCGCTTCGTAACCTCTCCATTCTGGACCTCAGCCACAACAACATTGCAGCTGTGACTAAGGGCCTGCTGGAAGGTCTGGAAAACCTTCGGGTGCTCAGGCTGCAGCATAACAACTTGCAGCGAGTGTGGAAGAGTGCCAACCCGGGCGGGCCTGTCCTATTCCTGCAAGGTCTACGCAGCTTGGAGATGCTGAATCTGGACAGCAATGGGCTGGATGAAATTCCTGTCATGGGCCTGAGAGGGTTGTACCACCTCCGGGAGCTCAGCCTTGCTGGAAATGTCCTTGACCACTTGCGATACTCCATCTTTGATGACTTGGCATCCCTCCAGGTTCTGCGGCTGCAGCGGAACCTGATAACCTCGGTCCCGCCGGGAGTGTACAGTACCGCCTTTCGCAATCTGGGCATGCTGCATATGGAGCGCAACCCTTTTGACTGCACCTGTGAGAGCATCCTGTGGTTCTCCAACTGGCTCAAAAACACCAACACTAGTGTGCCTCAGCGGGGCTCCATGTACATCTGCAATACACCCCCAGCATATTTCAATAAGTCTGTGATCTTGTTCAATCCTATGTACTGCAAGGATATGGCCCCCTTCTACACTCTCTATGTGGTGAACTGTGTCCTGGTGCTAATTATTTTGGTAGCCGTCTTTGTGTACCATTTCCAAGGGTGGAGGATTCAGTTTCACTGGAATGTCATTGTCAGCCGTACCCTGGGGTTTGCAGAGCCAGACCTGGGACAGGTCAGGTTTGAGTTTGATGCCTATTTGATCTATGCACAAGGAGACAGCAGATGGGTAGAGAGACACTTGCTTCCCCTGGAGGAGGAGAAGCAGTATACCTTCTTCATGGATGGCCGTGACTCTGTGCCTGGCACATCCCACTTAGAAGCAACTGTTAAGGCCATGAAAAGCTCCAGAAAGATTGTGTTTATTGTCTCAGAAAAACTTCTGAGTGACCCCTGGTGTCGAAAGTAAGCTATTATTATTATTATTATTATTATTATTATTATTATTATTTTTGTTGTTGTTGTTGTAATTATTTTTACTGCTAAGTCATTGCGTAAAAGGTATTTGTTAAGAACGTTAACCTTGTACACGTAGAAGGAATGAAAGTTTACTTCAGTGCTATGAAATTTTACTCATAATGTGGGTACTTGGGCGGTTTTTTTCAAAATGCCATAATGGCAATGTTCATAATTTTGTAGGAAAGAGCCATAGATCAGAAACAATATGATATAATTTGCCTAAATCCTTCCACCCAACCCAGAGATTTTAAAATCTGAAGGCCCTGATTTAGCAATACTTCCTCTGCAGCGCAACGACTAATTTGGCCTAATTAACACATTTTCTGCTGTTCAGAATATTTATGCACAAGTGCATATACTTTTTTATTTTGCCATCATAGCAAGATTTGAGTGGCCGTATAGCTCACTGACCACACTGTGAGCAATTGTGTAGATCAATCTTACTGGTGCACTGAGTTAAGGGCAAGAATTGGTTAGAAAAGCAACCATCAGTTCACCAATAACTGTTTACTTTGCAATCACTATTCCAATAGGCTTCATGCTGGATCAAACCTCTTGGCTGTGCTGTAGCGCTGTTCATTGGTGATCATTCTGATTGAGTTGAGAGAGGAAGACGTGTGGGACTGAAGCTGAGGATTTACTCTTGTGTAAACAGTGTTTTCTGAAAATAATTCTTGTGTTAAGGCTTAAACAATAATAGAGATTAGAAGATTTGCTCTCGAGGTATAACCTTTGTCGCAGTAGGGGCAGGGAGAATCTTCCTCCTTCAAGCGAGCAGCCAAATTAAGTCGCTAATCTGGTCAAACAAAGGCGACGTGGGTTTTTTGGGGGGGGTTTCAGTCTCCCGGGAGCAAAGCAAAGTAAGGTAAAGTAAAATAAATTTAAACGCTAAATTTAGAGAATAAATTAAATGCTAAATAATTGTCCAACTAAGTGAATTGTGCGATATACAAAGTAAAACAGTTGTTCTCACAGCCTGTGATACTGTCACTTGTTTTTTCTGTAGCTGATTTAGCAAACAAACCCGAGCAAGCTCTCAACGCCAAGAATATTATCGAATTACCAAGATCTCTAACAATAACCCGGCTTGGTTTCATACTGGGTGGCTTGCCTTTCATACAGTCTTCTAGCCAATAAATATTGACGTTCACCGGGGTTTTTTAGTCCCCTTCGTTCTCTATCCTGACTGCATTACCGCATAAAAGCATTGCCAAGCTTGAATATTGACGCCAACTGGGGTTTTTGTTTTTTATTATAACCGACGGGCTCTTCTGATTGAACACATTGTAAACACTCTATCTTTGTATTTTCCTCCGGTTACTGTGACTTGATCAGCTGATTAAAATTTAACTGCTTGTTTGAGTGTTTAGCGACAGCTTGTTGTAGGAGGTACCGTGTTTAATTCGCTCACATAGTAAACAACTTGTTTATTCGGTCCGTTTTAATTAAAGGGAACTGGGGCTTTACTCTTTTCTCGGTTACCCTTGGTTGTCTTCGCGGCTAGCTAACTAGATAAGTACTGTTTGCATTTTTGGCTGGGGATCTGAGATTTCCTATTTAGTTTGTAGGGCAGCAGTTACTTGACTTGTCCGTTCGGTTAGGTTGGAATTTAAAGTTTTCCCAGAGTCCTCCGCCACCTCCAGTTTCTCCTGGGCGTTGGAGCCAGTCTGTTTTATCTGGGTTCTCAGCTTAGGCCTGTGATATTTTTAGTTAAGTATATTAATAGTACTGGGACTAGATAAACTCAGGCCGGCTTATTAGGAGTGCTTATTACATATAGAGTTTGGCTCAATTTAGTATATAGTTTCTGTAAACTGAAACTAAGCCCCTGTTAAAAGAGGCTTATAATCCATTTACATAGTTTCCCCACGGTTTCTGTTGTGACTGCTGCTAAGGGCTTCTGAGGTTAATAAATTAATAAATTGTGGTTCCTCAGCTTCTGTCTCGGCATTAGTAATTTTCTTTTATCTAGGGTGAGCAATAGGGGGCTCAAAATGTGGCCAAAACCATGTGACGGTTGCAGGATGATAGCACTTTTGGAAAGAGATTTCCAGGGTGGGTTTGTCTGCCACGGGTGCCAGCTAATTGAGCATCTGGTGAGCAAGGCCCTTGATTTTCAGGGCCCGTTGGCGGCACGAAATAGTTCGCAATCAGTAGAGTTCCTAGAGGAACTAAGTTTTATTTCGTTTAGAGAAATGGTGTGTAAGCCGAAGCAGGGTGGTACTGGGATCCCAGAGCAGGCTGGGAGAGAAAGTTGGGTGACTGTAGGTCGACAAGAAAAGGGCGTGCACGCCGTACAGCGACAGCTCCTCCGGTGGTTGAGGTGTCCGACCGATTCCGGCCCTTGCAGGAACTCAAATTAGCCCCTGACTCTGAGAGTGAGGGGACTGATGAGCAGCAGGGCACCCTGTTGGCCTCTACACCTCAGAAAAGAGAGTTATTGATCGTGGGGGACTCAATACTTAGAGGAATAGATAGCTCAGTCTGATCGTGCGACAAGGAGTCTCGTACGGTGTATTGTCTGCCTGGTGCCCAGGTAGGAGACCTCCTGGAGCGTGCGGACAAGCTCCTGACCAGAGTGGGGAGGGATCCAGTTGTCATGGTCCATGTTGGGACTAATGACATAGGAAAGGGGAGGTTTGAGGTTCTGCAAGGCAAATTTGTGGAATTAGCTGAGAAGCTTAGGAGCAGATCCTCAACGGTAGTGTTCTCCGGGATTCTACCGGTACCACGTGCAAGTAGAGGAAAGCAGAATTTTATCTGGAGGTTTAACACGTGGCTATGAACCTGGCGTAGGAAAGAGTGTTTCACAGTGGGAAATGCAGACTGCCCTGATGGAAGCTGACGGCGTTACATGCACTATTGATGATATACTTTTAGAGCAACAAAGCGTAGTGGGGGGCTTGAAGCAGCGGCCGCGTGGGAAATCAAGGGAGAAGAGCATTAGTAATAACCTGAAATGTTTTAATTTCAATGCAAGAAGCATAAAAACAAAATTTCCAGAGTTTGAGGCTATTATGATTAATGAGGGCTATGACATAGTTGGGATTACAGAGACATGGCTTAGTGAAGAGGATGGAAATGAATATAATATAGAAGGTTATAAGACCTTTAGGAAGGATAGATGTAATAGGCGAGGAGGGGGCGTAGCAATCTATGTGAACGAAAACATAAATGTACAGGAAATTCCCGAAATTGAACATTCCTTGCTCTGTGAAGATATCTGGGTCAGGCTCATTGGCAAACACAAGACAGGTTTAAACATGTGAGTATGCTATCGACCACGAGCTTTGGACAGTACAGTCAATGAAATGCTTTTTAGGAGGATTACGCAAGCTTGTAGAGATGGAGGGACTATTATTAGGGGAGACTTAATTATCCTGGCATCAATTGGGAAATGGTGAAAAGGACAGGGTAGGGGGGAGGAAGAATTTCTAGATGTTATACATGATAATTTCTTGGTGCAGTATGTTCATAAACCTACAAGAGAGAAGGCTTAGACTTAGTGCTCTGTAATGACCTAGATAGAATTAGCAATATTGAAGTCAGGGGCGTTGACTCACTTTTATTCCCATGGGTTTTTTTCACCCCAAAGGGGCCCCTGATTAGCCTGTCTGTCTGTCAATCAAAACATATCTTTCTATTGATGCATTCATTAAAACATTGAATTTATACCAACTGAAACATATAGCTAGCAGCAGAAATAAATGTGTTCATTTAGGCAAACGTTTTTGCCAAAGATAATACGCCTATACAGAGTGCAGCTGCATGATGTTAAAATGTTGGAAATTAAGTTTCAGGAATCTGTTTCCAATATACTGCCTTTTTCTAAAATTTTCACTCAATTCGTTCTGAGGCAACATGTCATGTGAAAGGCTTATTGGCCCAATGATCCAATGTCTGCTACTCAAAAAAGGTTTGAACAAATGAAAAACGCAATAAAAAATAGGCCCATTGTTTGAATGTGTAGACAATATGAACTTATTTTTTTCATCCTCGCAAATGTAGACTATCAGTTACATTGCTGAAGTCCACCCTCTGTCATTTCTCTCTCGATAAAAAGCATTGGCAGATTTTAGAGACGATTCTCACTCATTGAAGGTAGGCTATGTTTTAATTAAGATGACTGAAAGTAAGCTCTGCCTGTGCGCTGCTAATGGGAATAGTGACATAGGTCCAATATAAAGTTGAGATGCTAGGAAAAGTTTGGTGCATGTCATTGGCGACGAAGAACTACAAAATTTGGCCTGAATAAAACTCTCCTCCTTCGGTGAACCGAGCCAGATCATTGGTCTTATCGACTGAATTTGGATTTTTTTTTTTTTTGGAAGTGCCATTCGTTGAGGACTTGAAAATGACTTGCAATGTTGAGACGGTCTTGAAACGTGTCAAACTGTTGGTCAAAAACGTCCTGGATATAATATAAAGAGTGCACTGTAAAACGTGTTCTACTCTCATATATAGGCTCGTCTGCAGTTTTTTCGTCGGGGCAATGCTTTCTCTTTTTCACTCTGCCCTCCTGGAAATCAGTAGATGTCACATTTTATTGATTACGTTAGGGTGGATTTCGCCACTTGTAATATGGAAATAATTTTTTCCGGACTTCTCACGCTTTTCTTCACTCAGGGGTTGGAAGCAATGGAATTGCATAAAAATGTTTTAAATGGCGTTATTTCATTTAAACAATCTGAACGATTGTGAAACCCTGCATTGCATTGATTGCTGACTACAGCACGGAAATGTGAGTGAAGCACTAAATCGCACGCAGAATGCTAAGAGTTCCCAGCCCTGATTTTCGTTTTGCACAAGCCTCGATATTTGCAAAGCCCTCCTCTGGCCATAAGCTTTACAGATCACTTGCGCAGTGGTCATTCAGCTCAAGCGCGCTGTTCAAATGGATTCTTTCTGAAGATAGTTTGATAGAACAAACATTTCTCTAAAACTGTGTTCCAAAAATTGATTCTGTTTCTTTTTACACCCTCAAATAATAGCCCTGCTTTCATTTGCCTCAATCACTGAACTCAACCGGCCATTTTTTTTCTTCGCAGAACCCACGCACCCTATTCAAATTACGCTACTGGTTGAGTACGATATTGGAGCCACATGGTGATCACTCTGCAGTTAATTTTGATGTTTCATGGGAAGTTAAAAAGGTCTATTCAAAAACAAAAATTTTCAATTTTAGGTGAGCAAACTCTGACAGGATGCGCTCATATCTAAGTGAAATAAAATGAGAGACACTCCTGGACTGTGAGTCCATAAATGAGATGTGTGATGCGAGACCAGTTAGACACCAGGAGCAAGATGCAGGGAATAAGGTGTTTATTAAAAATAAAGAAAATCAGGCACGAGGGCCAACAAAAAACTTGGCCCAAAGGGTTGCAAAAAAAAACTAAAAAAAGCTTCACAGAGCTAATAACGAAAGAATCCAAAAACGACCAAAAACAAAAGCCACTGGAAACTCCAGGCAAAATAACTATAAACAGAAAAGAATAACGATGCTAGGGTTCAAAAAGGACAAGATACGCAAAGGCTATATATACAAAAAATAACAAGACTGTGACTGTGAAACGCACTGACAAGACTAGATCTGAAAAGCTCACAAAGAGCCATGAAACCTGGGCAAGACTTGAGACTGTCTGCCAGCCAACTTCCACCGCCTGCAGATAAAGGTAGAGAAATCAAGACACATGAGGAGCAACACCTGGAGGAGAAACAATTGGCAAAGCAAGATCATTGGACATGAACAGAGATTGGTTGACAAGACTTGCTCATTAAGGGAATGAGCGTGCTCAGCTTAAGTACCAATGAGGCATGCAGATTGGAAGGAAGCATGAATGTTTTTAGAACAGAAAAGCACAGCAAGACTTGAAATAGCAAAGTAGGAATCATGACAATAAACTCCCTATCTAAATTAGTAGTATTAGTAATGTGCCTGTCTAAGAATTACACCTCCCTGTGAATGTTAGTAACTTAAAAACAGTTAATTGCCAATTAAGTTTAGACAGCCCCGAATCCAGCACAGCACAGGAGGAAGGGGGAAATACCAAAGCCAACCAGAGCTCTGAAATGTGCTACAACAAAGGCACGGGGCGGAATGCAGACAAGCGGTGGAGTGGCATGGCAGACCCGGCAAAAAACAAAACACGGAAAAGTAAAAACATGAACAATACACATGAATTATGAAATGCTTGATCCTGATACAAGAAACTGTTAAAACTGTGATATGAAATATGACCATGAACTATGCAATCCTGATACATGAAACTGTTAAAACCATAAAAACACTGACCCTGGAACACAACATTATGGGAAAGATTTAAGGGGGTTTTACTTGAATCACAATGCAGATTCATTCCGAAGGTGTCCAATAGTAAGCTGAAAAAGCAGAATCCTCAGTGGATGACCAAAAGTATTCGTAGGATTTTGAGGGAAAAGAGGAATCTTTATAAGAGGTACGTAAAAGATAGCAATGAGAACACTGAGGCTGAATACTGTAAAATGCAGTCAAAAAAGAGCTGAGGAATGCTAGAAGACTGCATGAAAGACAAATTGCAGAGGGGGAAAAAACTAACCCTAAGCGCTTCTTTCAGTACTGTAGCAGAAAAAGGAAAGTTAAAGAACAGGTTAATTGCATAAAGAATAAAAATGGATCGCTGCTATATGATAACAATAATGCCTTAAACATTTACTTTGTTGAGAATTTTACCTCAGAGGGGGGTCTTTATTTGGCCAGAGGGCATGTTCAATGCTCAAGATTAGCGGAAATTGAGGTTAGGGATAACGAAGTATTAGACAAGTTGCATAAACTAAAGGCAGATAAGGCAGCGGGTCCTGATGGCTTATATCCTAGAGTGCACAGGGAAGTTGGTGAGATCGTCTTTAAGCCGCTGTCCGGATCTTTAGACGGTCTTTAGAAACTGGAGAAATACCAAATGATTGGAAACAGGGCAATATAATACCTATATATAAGAAAGGGGACCGTACCAAGCCAGGAAAATACAGGCCAGTCAGTTTAACTTGCATTGCAAGCAAAATATTGGAATCTATCATAAAAGATGAGCTGGACTTATTTCTTGAAAGTAACAGTATCTTGAGGGATAGCCAACATGGTTTCTGTAAGGGAAGGTCATGCCTGAAAAACCTTCTGGAATTTTTTGAAGAGGCCACCAAGACTTATGACCAGAGCAGTTCTTATGACATCATATACTTGGATTTTCAGAAAGCATTTGATATAGTACTGCATAAGAGACTAATTTTTAAAATGAGCTCCATTGGAGTTACAGGAGGTATTCTGGAGTGGATTCAAAACTGGTTACAGGACAGAACACAAAGAGTGGTGGTCAGTGGTATCTCATCTGAGCTAGGTAAAGTGGGGAGTGGCGTCCCCCAGGGATCGGTGTTGGGACCCCCGCTGTTCCTTATCTACATTAATGACCTTGATAGGAATATTGAGAGCAGATTAGTTACATTTGCTGATGATACTAAATTGGGGGTTTGGCAAATAGTTTAGAGCCCACTAAAGTGATTCAGGATGATTTGGATAGAATACAGAATTGGGCAGAAATGTGGCAAATGAAATATAATGTTGCGAAATGGGAAACTGGAATGTGCTGCACACGAGAAAGATCTGGGAGTGATTGTTGACCAAACCCTCACAGGCTCCAGCCATTGTGCCGTAGCAGTTAAAAAAGCCAATTGGATGCTGAGATACATTGCCAAAAGTATTGAGTACAAATCTAAGGAGGTGATGCTTCTTTTGTACAACACATTCATCAGACCACATCTGGAGTATTGTGTACAGTTCTGGGGACCATACTTTAAGAAAGATATAGAGGCTCTAGAGAAAGTTCAGAGAAGAGCCACTAAGCTAATTCCAGGTATAAAAGATGAAAGCCATAAGAAGAGGCTGAAGATCCTTAATCCATTTAGTCTTAGGGAAAGGAGACTCAGGGGTGATTTGATTGAGGTCTTTAAATATGTTAAAGGGATTAACAAAGTGAATTATATAGGATTCCTTCCACTAAGTGTTGTGAGTAGAACTTGGGGTCACAAATGGAAGTTGACCAAAGGTAAATTTTGCACTGATATTCGGAAATATTTCTTCACTCAAAGAGTAATTTCAATGTGGAATAGCTTGCCTGACGATATTGTTTAGGCAGAGACCTTGGGGGTTTTCAAGAGCAGGATTGACTTAAAGCTACAAAACCCAAAACCAGTGAAGTCGCCACGTTATGTAAATCGTAGATAAAAACAGAATACAATGGTTTGCAAATCTTTTTCAACTTAAATTGAATACACTGCAAAGACAAGATGTTTAATGTTCAAACTGAGAAATTTTATTTTATTTTTGCAAATAATCATTAATTTAGAATTTAAAGGCAGCAACACCTTGCAAAAAAGTTGGCACAGGGGCTTTTTTACCACTGTGTTACATCGCCTTCCCTTTCAACGACACTCAGTGAACGTTTGGGTACTGAGGAGACCAATTTTTGAAGCTTTTCAGGTGGAACTCTTTCCCATTCTTGCTTGATGTACAGCTTAAGTTGTTCAACAGTCCGGGGTCTCTGTTGTTGTATTTTACGCTTCATAATGCGCCACACATTTTCAATGGGAGACAGGTCTGGACTACAGGCAGGCCAGTCTTGTACCCACACTCTTTTATTACGGAGCCATGCTGTTGTAACACGTGCAGAATGTGGCTTGGCATTGTCTTGCTGAAATAAGCAGGGGCATCCATGTAAAAGACGTTGCTTGGATGGCAACATATGTTGCTCCAAAACCTGTATGTACCTTTCAGCATTAATGGTGCCTTCACATATGCGTAAGTTGCCTATGCCTTGGGGACTAATACACCCCCATACCATCACAGATGCTGGCTTTTGAACTTTGCGCCTATAACAGTCCGGATGGTTCTTTTCCTCTTTGGTCCGGAGGACACGACGTCCACAGTTTCCAAAAACAATTTGAAATGTGGACTCGTCAGACCACAGAACACTTTTCCACTTTGCATCAGTCCATCTTAGATGAGCTTGGGCCCAGTGAAGCCGGCGGCGTTTCTGGGTGCTGTTGATAAATGGCTTTCGCTTTGCATTGTAGAGTTTTAACTTGCACTTGCAGATGTAGCGACGAACTGTAGATACTGACAGTGGTTTTCTGAAGTGTTCCTGAGCCCATGTGGTGATGTCCATTACACACGGATGTCGGTTTTTGAAGCAGTACCGTCTGAGGGATCGAAGGTCACGGGCATTCAATGCTGATTTTCGGCCTTGTCGCTTACTTGCAGTGATTTCTCCAGATTCTCTGAACCTTTTGACGATATTAGGGGCCGTAGATGATGAAATCCCTAAATTTCTTGCAGTAGCTCATTGAGGAATGTTGTTTTTAAACTGTTCGACAATCAGCTCATGCATTTGTTCACTAAGTGGTGACCCTCGCCCCATCCTTGTTTATGAATGACTGAGCATTTCAGGGAAGCCGCTTTTATACCCAATCATGGCACCCACCTGTTCCCAATTAGTCAATTCACCTGTTCCCAATTTTTGCCACTTGTGCCAGCTTTTTTGAAACATGTTGCAGGCATCAAATTCCAAATGAGCTAATATTTGCAAAAAATTACAAAGTTTACCTGTTCGAACATTAAGTAACTTGTCTTTGCAGTGTATTCAATTGAATATTGGTTGAAAAGGATTTGCATATCATTGTATTCTGTTTTTATTTATGATTTACACAACGTGCCAACTTCACTGGTTTTGGATTTTCTAGCTACCATTGAGTCATTGAGTATCTGAAGGGATATATTCACAATAGTATAAAGAAACTGGCGAGCATAGTTGGGCTGAACGGCCTGTTCTCGCCATTCATGTTCTGTTATGTTATGTTATGTCATGTTAATTTAGGCCACTCATTTAAACAATCAGCAAGGCAACCATGACCTGAATTCACTGAGTCTACTCTGGCAACTGTTTTCTGAATGAAAGAATTATTGGTAACAACTATCAAAAATTTCCAGTGTCAAGCATACCTCTGCTTAAAACTGTCATGAGTACCCCACCTCTTTAATTTGAACTCAAACCAAAGGCAAATAATCTTTTTTGTAGCCAGTACACTAGCCTGATACAGCAGCTGTCTTGAATGCAAATGGAGATAAGGGTGGTGATATTTAGAAGCTATAAGCTCATTTAGCACTGAGGGTAATATTATCATTTTGATGTGCTTGTGCTTGGCTTGTCCAATCTCCTTCCCCAACCATGGGGAAGAAACTGGGAAACATCTCAAGTAAAAAAAGGAATGTATTAAATAGTCAGATGCTGGGATAACTTCCCAAAACTTAAAATCAGTGAAACCTACTGCACCACGAGTAGAAACTACTTTATGAATTGCCTTTAGGACGAGGGCCTGAAACAAAAGCAATACTCCAAAAAAAAAAAAAAGAAACTCTTGCACTTCTGCCATTTATGCATGTCAGGCCGTCCATTCAGCACAATATATGTACACTCCATCTGCAATGAGTAACTCCCCCTACCCACTGCAAGCCTTCTTACCCTTTCATTATAATGACCACTTGGTCACATGATCACAACCATCCAATCAGTGCACTCATCCTGCTTTAAGCTACATCATTTGTCATTGGCTCCGAGCGACCCACGTGGTTCCTAATCTTATATCGCACTGACATACCACGCTCAAGCATGAAAGCCCTTCGGCACAATGGTATACCCTTTTTTGGGGAGTATTTTCTGCCATGATCATCGCGGATTGTTTACTGTTTACACGTGGTTTCCGCCATTCCATCTGCTGCTGGCGAGGCATATGTAAGCTCGGCACTGATTGGTCCTCAGTCGTTGTCGACTTGCGGTTGCCACTGAGTGGCCATTATTATGAAAGAGTACAAAGGCTTGCAGTGGGTAGGGGGAGTTACCCACTGCAGATGGAGCGTAAATATATGGGGCTGCATCTGAAATAGGATGTGCTGCTCCGAGTTTCGAGCCTTAACGTCACATGACAGACAGCTGTTGTCAAAGCTTACTGATTGCACTAAGCAGTGATTTAATTACAATTAGTTTGATTCAAATTACAAGCTCTGCAAAGTGTAGCCCACTTAGCTAAGCAATTACATTGTCGGCAGTATTAGTTGAAACAAGGTTTTCATCAAAATAAATTGATTAAGCATGTTGCATAAACAGACCTGTAACCCAGTCCATATGCATAACTCAAGGCACTCATAGAGTGCAAACCTCCGCCAAGGCAGCACAGTTCAAATCTTGGTGAGTGCCAGCAAAGTTCAGTTATCGCGTGTCATAGGATTTTAAGATGGCGGATTCCAAGATGGCGGTGGCGGCCATATTGTTTGACTAATCAAGGTGAAAATCAATGGGGTCCATCCCTGATGTAATAGTGACCCACCCACAAATTTCAGTTATATTGTTCACAAACAAACAAACAGACAAGCAAACAGACAAACTAAAGGCATCGATCACATAACCTCCTGCCAACTTTGTTTGGCAGAGGTAATAACCAGATGGAGCAGAGCTATTAAGCAGCAGCTAATTGGCTTTGATTTGGAGATGCCAGCAATGCATTGACAGACTCGAGCGGATCCAAACAGAGTTTAAGTGACAATTTCTGGCCAGAGTCCAAAGATCACGGGTGTGGAGACATCAAACTTCTTAAAAAGGAAGGAAATTAACTAGATATAAAGTCTGCCCCAGCCAGTTGAAACTGGATGCCTGCACAACATGCAACCTGAGAAGAGAGTCCGACCACAAAGTCAATCTAACTACCACAAGCCAAGTCAACCCTACCAGAGAGCGGTAACCAAAGTGGGCATTGTAATAAATGTTTTGCTGCACTTATCTGCATTGTTCTCAAAAGACAGAAAACCACAGGATTTTGTTGCCAGTGGGTTGCTTTGTGAAGAGAGCATGGAGAGAGGCTTCTTCAGAAGACGAGCTTAAATAAGTAAGACAATGGACTTGACAATCAAGCAATCAGCTGATGGAGCAAAGTCAGGCGACGGTCAAATGTCATCAGGTGTCTCTGACGGACTGAAACGCTGACCTACAGCTGATCAGGTAGCTTGACAGCATAGTCTATCAGAATGAATGTTGGCACTTCAGTTCTGTATGCTAAGCAGGCAGACATGAGAGTGGCCAGTGATGGAATTGGAAGAAAATAATTTTGGTCTTTAAGAATGCAGAATGCAGCATGCCAAAGGCCTACCTAGGGCGGTCAGGGGTTTATGCCCCTCCCCCAGAAAATTTTGGAATCTATGGCTTGATTTTACAGCATTTTAAGCATATTTGGCTACTGAAGAACAGACAATATAAGCTATCAATATGTTGACAAAATGACAAAAAAAGTGCAAAGTGTTACCATGAGACAGGAACAGGTGAAGTCCTTAATGTCTTTAATACTTTCTTCGAAGTTTTTTTTGAACACTAAGTTACATTTCTTTGAACCAAGTCAGGTGTCATTGAACAAAAAAATCTTATCTTGAACATCTTATTACAGCATATACTAAATCAATCAAAGAAAAGCAAATTTATTACTTTCATGGAAAAAAATTGCGTCTGGGTTCTAGCTTGCTAATTAGCCATCTCATTGAATTCACAAGACCACGGACTAAAAGCAAATGCAAGCAAACGTTGACTTGGCAGTTAATAACACTAGCAAGGAGGCAAACAAGCTAGCAACTCGTAACTGACACTCAGCGACACTACTGCTATCCTGCAAAATATTTCAAACAATAAATAAGTGCCTCATTCCCAAAAAAAGCGCTAATATTTAGGTATATAAAATTTTGCTCGGCGCAGCAATACCAAAATAACACCAACTCAAATGCAAATGTTTTTGAAAATGTAATATTAAAGTAAGTGAGAATGAATGAGACTTTTACTTCCAGGTGTATAAGCTGCTGGAACAGATGCTTCAATAGTGCCACCCTATCAGCAATCTAGTGTTCTGTATATATATCAATGGGTCGAACCGACGATTAAAAGGATTCGGTATGTTGCATAAACAGCCGAAAAACATTCAGAAAAAGATCCGTTTCTTGATGCATAAACTAGAGTTACCTCCCTACCAAATTTCGAGGGTGATGTCCTGCCAAAATAAATTTTACATGGACATTTATCGAATTTGGCAGAATTAATAAAATTTGACTGAAAATTACTGCTGTAACCCCTCTATTGGCAAAAAACTCTCATGTCTGGCAGGGAAACCATGACTCATTTGGGATGATACTCCCAAGGTTTTGAAGGTATACTTTGATTTGCTTTCAATTAAATTTCGGCAAAGGGCAAAATGAAAATATTTGACGATGGGAAGAGAGCGATATTCAGACATGAAGCATTTCTTGAAAATGGTTCTGAATTTGATCAACTTTTTCAATCCAGCTTTACAAAATATTGTAAATTGAAGGGAGAAATTACACCCAGAGCTCACCCAGAGCTACTAGTACTTTGCCATTTATTTATTTGGGCATCATTTACCTATGTATTGATTTCGCATTTGGTTAGCGACACAGTTAACATTAATTTCTGTGGTAGCTTTGTGGATCAGGTGTTTGACTGGGACTCAGTGGCCTGGTTCATCAAGCTCTGTAGTAGCAACAATAATTAATGCAAAATAATCAAGGTCCTATACTGTTCCATAATGGCCACAGCTCAGTTTTAGCTTCAGTAAGATACTTTTGATGAAATGTATTAGCTTGGTAACTGCAGGGTATTTTAGTTACCGATGAACAAGTGGTTACCCACCCTCTTCCTGTGGATTTACATTCTTTTTGATCTATATTCTATTTATTTATAGTCTGAATCAGGCATGGTGCCAGGATTTCAGTTTGGGGTGGGCCAGACCAATTGTGGGTGGGCCTAAATTCAAAAGATTAGGTCACTTAATAAAACTTAAGCCCTGTTCAGACCAAAGATTTGCGACGAGACGAGACCGTTTTAGAACGTAGAGGGAGGAGCTGCAGCAGCGTGAGCTAGCCCGTCGCAGCTCGACTCAAGCCAGCTGGTGGCGTCGCCAGAGATTCAGCATGTCAAATCACAAGAGGCTGGTTTTAGAACTTAAAGCTAGAGTATGCAATCTTGAAACAGCAAGCAAGATTTGAATGTAGCCTCACCTCTAAACCCACCCCCTCCCCTCAAGTCTCTGACCAAAGCCACTCCCACTGATTCATTGCTTCGGTAAAACTCCAGAGGCCGGATGGTGACATAGGTTAAAAGCGCAAGTGAGGCGGCAGAAAGAATTAGCACTAGATGGAGCCAGATGACTCTGATTTTCTGATCACCTAACTCAAATCCCACTGTCAGGTCATAGAAACAGTTTGAACAAATATGCCAAAAAGTGATTTTTTTAAAAATGGCAAACTCCGGCATTAATGCACGTAACCCGTCTCAACAGCCAATCAGCTCGTAACGAATTTGGCTGATCAAGTCAGTTACAAACTGTCAGCTAGTTGGAACTGCGTCGGGAATAACCAGGATAAATTTACAAAAGGGGCAGGTCTACCACCGCGAGCTCCTGGCACAGATTGGCAACAGCGCCTTTGGTATCTCGTTGAAGCACCCATGGACCAGTGGCGCAGCCAGAACTTAAAATTGCTTGGGTACTAAACATCCCTTTAAAATAATTATTAGTTCTGACTCGATCGCAATCATTTTCTCTAATTACCTTCAATCCAAAAACACTCCGCACTATCAGGTGTTGCTTGTTCACCTCATTATGGCAAAACATCAATCATTCATTTGGATGTGCATTTAAAATCTCTGTCTTTGATTCAATTTAAACAATTAAATTGATCATGAAGCACTGGCTAGATCGCCTGATGAGACAGAAAGGTAGTGCAGAATTTCCACAGCAGTTTACCTCTCGTAAAAGTAGCCCATAAGCCAACTTATGAGTAACTTATTTTTCTGATCTGAATTGCGCCTATTGATTATTCGCCCTAGATTGCATCACTAAAGAAGCTGTGTCTTTAATTGCCAGCTGATTATTATTATGAGTGGAAAATTGTGTTAACAAAGGAAATGACCGAGAACAAGTTGGGACTAATAATTGTAGTAAAGCGATGGTGTGTGACCACTCATTTTTCAGTTCTGGCTGCGCCACTGATTTCAAATGCACAAAATTGCGCGTCCAAATGAACGATTGTCGTTTTGCCTTAACGAAGTGAACAAGCAACACCTGATTTCGGATTGAATGCATATGATCGCGATAGAATAATTGTTTTAATGAGATGTTTAGAGCCCACCGAATTTTAAGTTCTGGCTAAGCCACGGCCATGGACGGCTCCAAATGATCGCTCCTTTGTTTCTTTTTTGTTTGTCCTCCTTTTTTCTTAATAGCTGAAATGGAACTGATGCGCCTAACTCATCAACACCAGGAAAATAGGCCGAAAAAGCCGGCAGTGAAAATGGAAGCGCTGAGACTCAGTGCTATGGAAACGATACATCTTCTCATCTCCTCGCATCGATGTGAACTGGCAGGTTTCAGAACATCGCAGACTGGTGTCTCGCAAGTAGTTGGAAGTTTCAACCCGTCTCATCACGAATCTTTGGTTTGGGCTTTAGTAAACTTAATAAATTTAATAAACTTCACTTAATAAAAACGTCTAGCAGATGTACTACTATATTATCCCTTTTTATTTCGAATTTGGTTGCTAATGTTAATTAAAGATTTTGTTGCATTTTTTTTTTTAACGTTTCAGTGCTTAGGCTACCTATCCGTGACCGCTCTCGGTTCTAAAGCGGCCACGTTGACCACGGTTAAAGCGTCAACATAACCAACCTTTTTAAACCGTTTTTACACATTTGAATCATTAAATGTATGTAAAACAATATATTATATATATTTATCAATTTATATATATATTTATTTATTTATAAAGAAAGGTTTAGGGTGGGCCTGTAGATGAGTGGGTAGGCCTATGACCACCTGGGCCCACCCATAACGCCATGCCTGGTCTGAATAAAATTAATTTGAGCGATCGCCAATACAAATAAAAATACCTGGATGTTGCAATCAGGCCCCATATCCAATGGTTTATGGGATAGTTTGGTGGCCAAGTCGCCGTAGCTGGGTGGAAAAGGTGGTTACCATGCATCATTACGTTTACTTGGCCGTATGATAACGAGCAAAGAAGCCATATTAATTCTTCATGCATCTGGTACTTTTTCTTGGCTTGATTTTAGCGTTTATATTGCTTGCAGATCCTCAAGTATAGCTTGCACTCTTCTGTTATTCCAGTTCTTCTTCTTATTATTAGTGTGGATTAAAATGCACACTATTGTCAATCTGGTCTTCTTTTTATTATTATTAGAGTTGTTATGGCCCCAATTTGTTATCACATAAGACAGCAATGTCTTAACATAAGGGATGACAGACAAAATTTAAAAACCTAAACAGATTTAATTAAACAAACACTTTTAACTAATCTACTATCTACTCTACTGACCAAGATTGATAAATACAAGAAAAAAAATATTTACTGTCCCTTTGATGGGGTTGCTTGGTGATGTCCTGGGACAGGAAAATGCTCCAACACAGGCAAAAATCCACAAAAAAAAAACTTCACAGGTCTTGAAAAGAGTGACAGGTCTGGTCAAATGTATCCTTCTCCTTGCAATTTCTCCAACTACTCTCCTTATATACTCTTTTGCAGCCCCCTCCCACCTTTTAGACTTTTTTTTTCTCTGGGACTTTCCCCTCTCAGACATGCCCAGGATATGCCCAAACCTAGCTCCAGACTAAAAAAAAAAAGTCAATACTGCTATCTAGTGGCTTTTTTCCACATTACAGAATGTAGGCGGCCTTATGAAAGAGGTGTGACTAATGCAAAAGAGAGGCAGACTTTGTACAAATCTCATTGATTATGGCTATCAGGAAAACATGGAACAAGGATTTTCTGATTAACCATGAAAATGCAGTTGTGGTCCATGGAAAACGCAAACCATACTTCAAACTTGAAAATCGTGGGCCTGCTGATAAAACCTCGTATCTCCAAACTGATAGGAAACAAAAACTTGTATGTCCACTATTCTTACACGCAGAATTAAACATATTTTATTTTATTTATATCTTAAAATATATTAATCAATGTATATATTTTTTTATTTTTCTGTGAAGTTCATTATTTTGAAGATACAAGGTTTTATCAGCAGGCCCACGATATTCGGCTGTAATAGTAGGCCTATGTATGTCTGTGCCAATTACAAGAAGTAATACAGACATCTCTTTTTTATTTCTTACTCTCGCCACCAGGGCATTAAAGCTATGCAAACAAACAAATTGCCGCGATAATGAAATAACAAAAAGAACTTAGTGCATCTCAACCAGCACAATCAGAGCACTGAATATGAGCCCCTCCTACAGCAGCCTGTTTGTTCCATGGATAACAGGGAAGGAGACAGATAAAGACAACATTCTTAACAATCAAAGACAGTTTGTATGATCTCATTTAGAAATTGCACGCTTGAAATCTCAAACTACTCCGATGTCAGGTTTGCCACTAAAGGACATGGAAACGCTTTAACAAAGGATTCTTATCCTGCACGCTGTCAACCCCCCCGCCCCGAAACCGCCTCAGCAATCACACAATTCCATATCCGAAGCCTATTATGTCCCATGTGATTTGAGCAACACATTCACTTGAACTTGTGCCTAATACTTTATTATAATCAATTATCCAATTTACTGATAATGATTCTTCCCATGTTGGCTATTCTTTATTGGCTAAAATTGATTAACAAATGGGTAGTGGTTTGGTATTGGCCAGGGTAGAGTAGCCTATTTAATAATATCTTTATTCACACATTAAAATACTTAGTATTATCAATGGTAAAAAAAAAAAAAAAAAAAATAGGCTACAAAGACATGAGTTAGTTAATACAGATATCCTCATTTAGAAAATCATTCTCCTCCCTCCTGAGAATATCTCAACTTTTTAGAATATCACGAACATATAGGGCAGTCGCATTTGTTAATAGAACATGAAGACAATGATGACGACGTCGAGCCAAAGCCGAAAACCAAATTTCACAGATTTGGACTTAGCGATTCACAAATGATTTCTCTGAACTACCTTGATATAATTTCATCCCCCTTTAGTAAATTGTTGTGACTAATAAAGCCGAAAAAGGCGGATATTAAATAGGTAATAGCTCACCCTAACTGTTGCGTACTGTCCATAAAGCTGCCTTCACATCAGACACGAAACAAATTTTTTGTGTTAAGCAGCTGACACACCGATGCAAAACGAATTTCTCGCATACGCGACAGATTGAATTCAAACTAAGTCATGACCGCTTATCAGCTACTGCATGTTAGTTCCCGTGCTCTGCAAATTAAAAATGCTTCTGGTTAACTTATACCCGATCCGACGGTCGAATAACATGGCAAACAGTTGTAGTGCCATAGTAGTAAAAGTATAGCCTTGTGGAGAAGTATGTGTCAGAGCAGACGGCAAAATAACCTTCCAGCATGAATTGCCGTCTGGGCAGACGGCATAATACCCTTTAGCGTGAATTGCCGACGCCGTGTATATGCCTACAAACTTTAAGTCTACATCTGTGACAACTGCGCATGTCAAGCGGACGTGACGGCAAAATAGCAGAAAAAATCGGGAAATGTCAGACGGCAAAATAGACACTGCTTAGCCTAAATGGAGAGATCTGCGGGGCGCTGTAAAAGCCAGGCTCACTGCACACCGGAGAAGTGTGCACGCTGCAGGTGGTGGGCAACCATCATCCCCTGTGCATTTCACTGCACTGGAGGAGGAGGTGGCACCCACTCTTTCTGCAGTGGAAGTGCATGGTGAAGAACTTGGAGCGTCAACAAACTGTGTCAGACACCTGAGATATGTGCATGACATCACCAGCCACTGTCTGGAACGACCCAGATGCCAGGACCGACAGTGCAGTTGTGACCTTGATGACCGCCGGTATTAGGGATGGGCATTTGAAGAAATCTTTTCGATCGATCATCACGTAAATTAACGATCAATTATCGATTAATCATTAATATTCTTATCAAAAAATGTCCATGACTGAAAATACCACAGGCAGCCTGCTTTTTCTCAATGAAATATTTATTTCAAAAAGAACCTTTAATCCAACAATCCTCTTGGACAACATAGGCCACAGTTTAAATGTGTAGGAAATATGCGGACTTGCGGAGGCATCAGGCTGAAACAAAATAAGAGCCAATGTTCTCACAATAAATAAATACAATTCCGCCTCTTTTAGACATAATAAACATATTGGGCTCTAATTTCCTGGCGCAGCGCAGGTGGCGTAGCGAAGCGCAGGCCGCGCAGTGGTAATTTCGTAGGGCGCAGCCCGCGTAGTGGTAATTTCGTGAGGCGCGCAGCCTTCGGTAGACCAAGGTGCGCCGAGATGGGTGTGGCGGCGTAGTAGGGGGAGGTGTCACATATTCATGAAGACGCAGTGACAATTTCGTAGAAAAAGTCTCCGCTGGAGTTGCGCAAAAAACTCGCCAACTCCAACCTGGTTTAATTTCCGTGCAGTGGTAATTTGGCTGACCGGCGCAGAGAGCGCACACGTCACCGAAATCTCACAGGTAGTTTTACAGAATGTCAGGCACGTTTCAATGCAAGAAATAATTACAGGAAGCACGATTTAATGTAACTATCTGAATAAGGACATAAATTATTGTATCTATATCGATTGTCCTGATGTCAGATTAAAGGCGGTTGCCACGCGTAATGGAAACTTGACCGGGCTTAATCAATGCAGCTGAATCTGTGATGCAAACTAACGACTTCACATGTTTCTCAGCCAACCACAAACTGTATATATATATATATATATATATAGAATGCTTGCGTTCTATGCTCATTAAAGCTGCTTCCACACTGGACGCGAAACGAATTTTTCGCCCGACTGATTACAGACAATGCAAAAGTCAATGCAAAGACGCGATAGTTGGACAGGGTTTTAATATAGCTCCGTGTCCGAAAGTCATAAAAGTTCTAATTTTTCCGAGTATTCCAGGAATTATTAGACGTGGAAACTTGGCCATTTTTGTGTTCGATCTTCACAGAATGCAAATTGATAGCTATCGACTTTTCTTGGTCTTTTTAGCCTATTCTTCTGTTTTCTTCCGTTGAAGATAGCCAGCAGTCTTTATTCGGTCTTTCTTTTGAAAATTAGTCAGATGGACCGAACAGATTCACGCTTTATTTCCACAGCTGAGATAAAACAGTGCGTGAGCAAATCAATTCCATGACCATTGACAGTGTGAAGAAATTATCGCATGCACGATAAAGACTGTCCGACACGAAATGCAAAATACTCCATGTCCACCAGCCAGCAAAAAGTAAAAGTATTGAAATGAGAACAGATTTATAACGGGATATCCAACAAAGATGACCCGCTAAAAAATAAATCCCAGTGTTCATTGGATGTTCTGTTGTTAAAATGTTTCTTTTTATTCTTTATTTCGGTATCAATCTCTTCTCATCGTCCTCTTTTTTTTTTTTTTTTTTTTAGCTGTCAGACACGGAGGCATTGTACATTGTCCCATGCCAGTGTCGACTCGCTTTACTGAGCAGAGCTTAAACAGAAACATTGATTGAAATTCTCGGTACTCATCTTGAAGAACTGAGCCCTCTTATCAAAACATTCACGTTTAATATCGACAAGAGTCAGCAGATTTGAAGAAATTAAAAGCAATAATAGACTGTCGGACACGGAGATTTATTAAAACCCTGTCAGACTTTCGGGCACAAGACGCAATCTGTCGAGCGAAAAATTCGTTTCGCGTCCAGTGTGCAAGCAGCTTAATACAAGGCTACTATTATTGTCACTTCGGTTTTATCGTCTTCAGTGGGGAAAAGGAATACAGCCTGATTGCTATGATCTCGTACTGAGTACTCATATTGAAAATAAATGTGTCACGTATCTTGCATTGTTGTCCATGCATGTTAATCCCAAAATTTAAAGCAGCAACAGTTTGTAATTCATGGGAACACGCTATCCATCGTTTCTCTTGCCAGTGAGCAAGATTTGACTCGGCTGTGTCGCCTTCTTTGCCAACTTGCGCTGGAAGGCGGGGCAGAGGCGGGACAGAGGAGTTCTTGCGCCAGGCTACGCCGGGCACGAAATTGCCACATACGCCTGGACACACCCCGTTGGCGCGGCGCACCCCCCATGCGCCGCGCCTGCGCCGCGCCTACGCCTGGTCTACGAAATTAGAGCCCAATATGTTAATTAATAATAATCAAACATTTAATCAAATCATCCTCTTGCACGACATTGGCTACAGTTTAAATGTGCAACTGTTAAACAAAAGAAATACGCTGAGGCGTCGGCAGAAAATAAGAGCAACGCGGTCTGCTGTGGCTAACTCGTTTCGCAGCTTTTGCTTTCGCTCCTCATATTGAGTTTCAATGAGCCTGGTGATGGTACGTCGTGACGGAATATGATAAGCTGATTTGAGTAAATTAATCACACCTCGAAAACCTTTCCCATCAACGACACTTATGGGCAGCATATCCGTTTGAATCATTCGGCAGATGCCTTCTGTGATTTTCTCTGCCCGGTGCGCGTCGCAGCTCCTCCGGGCTCAAGCTGCGGGGATGGTGGGTTGAGAGCAGGATTCATCACCTTTAACCACGGTCGGGTGAACGTTGTTCAAGTGGTACATCATTGGCGTTGTTGTTGTGTTGTACTTATAAACCGTATCACAGTGTCGACAATGAACGGAGTCATTTTTTAACTCAAAATGATCCCACACCAGACTTCGCCTTGCTCTCTTCATGTTCACCCTCGTTTAGGCTACGGCAGCTCGCAGGCAGGTAGGTTTTCTTTGCTGTCTTTCTAGCTATATCGCCCTCTGCTGGTAGGTATTTTATTACCGCCACATAGTGAAATTCATTGCATTGCTTAAAGACACACACACACACACAAAACATGAACTTTGTTTTATAACACCGTTTAATCGATAAAACAATTACACGATCGACAAAATTCTTAATGATCAATTATCGATAATCGATTAGTCGTGCCCATCCCTAGCCGGTATGTTTGTAATTGTTTGTAATGCATTTGTAATTGAACTAATTAGAGAAGAGGCTGTAATATCTTTCGTTTTATAATTTATTATGGTAATGAGAAATGTAGTTTAGAAATAAGGATGAACAATCGATTACTGAATGTCTCAACCTTTACCATGTTAAATAAAATTAATGTTAAAATTTGGTCTATAACCGACATCAAACCCAATATTCCATTTCGCCTTATGTTGGCGCTTCACCTTAATACAGCCCTCGAAAGCGCTTAACAGAAAAAAGCGTAAGCCAGTGGAGAATACATGTAAGTGTTATTTGCATGAGAAACGCCCGGAAATGCCCCGATTTTGGCCTTGTTCCGCCCCAAGTGCGTAACTGCCTTCAGGGTGCGTAATGCACAGACTTAAGTCGAGGGAAGAATACGCGTTAGCTGAAAAGCGCGTAGCTACGCGCTCTTTTCGACTTACACGGATGGGAGAATAGACCCCTTAATGTGGCCTCAACCGTTTAACGTGTAAACTTCAATCAAACTGCGTTGCGTAGGTCTTACTTAGGACACTTGTGCAATGTATTTTTCATCTTTGTTTACAACGTTTACATATTTTAAACTATGAAATAAAAACAACTAATTTTTTCCCCGTAGACTTAACATTGGGCTGATGACATCACATTAAGGCCATTAAGCAAATATAATCTTGAGCCAGGTGTCCTGACCACTTGCAGCAACTGTCAGTTTCCAAGGCTTTAAGACATCATTCTTGCTCTCTTAATACTACAGATCCTGTTCAACTGTTTCCTCTGCTCACAACTGTTTCAAAATAAAGGTCGTTACTACAATAATTCACTATTAAATAATTTAACGATTTGAACTACTCAAATATTTAACTGTTCTGCCATTCCAACTGTTAGTTTTCATCAACTATGACTCCTGTTCAACTGTTTCCTCTGTCCAAAACTGTTTCAAAATAAAAGTTCTCATGAAAATAAATCACGATTAAATAATGTAACTATTTAAACTACTCAACTTTTCAACCGTTCAGCCATTTCAGCTGCCCGTAGTCATCAACTATGACTCCCGCCAACTGTTTCCTCTGTCCAAAACTGTTTCAAAATAAAAGTCCTCACTGAACTTATACACTGTTAAATAATTTAACTATTTAAACAACTCAACTGTTTAACTGTTCAGTCATTCCACCTGCCAGTAGTCATTAACCATGACTCCCGCCAACTGTTCACTCTGTCCAAAACTACTTCAAAATAAAAGTTCTCACTGAAATAATTCACTGCTGAATAATTTAACTATTTAAACTACTCAACTATTTAACTGTTCGGGCATTCCAACTGTCAGTTGTCATCACCTATGATGTCTGCCAATTCATTCACCTGTCCACAAGTGTTTCAAAATAAAAGTGTTCATTACAATTAATCACAATTAAATGATTTAACAATGTAAACTACTCAACTATCCAACTGTTCAACCATTCCAACAAGCAACCGAATAGCAATGCCCTAGCAACCTCCCAGAAAACCATAGCAACCGCCTAGCAATAACCCCAGCAACCACCCAGAACACCATAGAAACCACCTAGCAATGCCCAAGCAACAACCTAAAGCACCATGGCAACCGCTTAGCAATGCCTTAGCAACAACTTGGAACAGCATAGCAACCACCTAGCAATGCGTTAGCAATCACCCAGAACACCATAGCAACTGCCTAGCAATACTCTAGCAACCATCCGGAACACCACAGCAACCGCCTAGCAACGCCCTAGAAACCACCCGGAACACCAAAGAAACAGTCTAGCAACACCCTAGCAACCACCCAGAACCCCATAGCAACCGCCTGGCTACGCCCTAGCAACCACCTGGAACACCATAGGAACTGCCTAGCAATGCCTTAGCAACCAGCCAGAACACCAAAGCAACCACCAAGAATGCCCTAGCAACCACCCAGAACACCATAGCACCCGAATAGCAATGCCCTAGTAACCACCCAGAACATCATAGCAACCGCCTAGCCACACCCTAGCAACCACCTAAAACACTATAGCAACTACCTAGCAACGTCTTGCAACAACTCAGAACACCATAGTAACCGCCTAGCAATGCCTTAGCAATCACCCAGCTCTACGGATTCTACGGATGTTGTAGAGGAAAAACCTGCAGGTTCAAGTCACTGCTGCGATGTTCACAGCAGAGGAGAGCCCTGTGGTCAAACAGGACCCCCAGGTTCTTCACACACCGCGAGGGGGAGATGGTATCCCCCAGGGTGATGGTCAGGTCCAGGAGAGGGGAAGCAGGGATGTAGATCATCTCCGTCTTGGTTGGGTTGAGCTTCAGGTGATGGTTGTCCATCCAGCTCTGGATGTCTTGTAGGCAGGCGGAGATGCGGGCGGAGACCTAGGCATCAGGGGGAAAAGAGAGAAAAAGTTGAGTGTCATCAGCAAAAAAGTGATATGATAAACCGTGAGCAGAATTGACAGGACCGAGAGACTGGAGATAAAGAGAAAAGAGGAGTGGACTAAGAACTGAGCCTTGGGGGATGCCTGTGGCAAGGGGGCGGGGTGTTGATACTTCACCAGCCCAGGCAACCTGGTACAAGTGACCGGAGAGGTACGACTTCAACCAGATGAGGGCTGTGCCACAGATCCCCAGTGCAGACAGGAGAGAGAGGAGGATGGAGTGGTCAACAGTGTCGAATGCGGCAGAGAGGTCGAGGAGGATCAGGATGGATGAGAGGGAGGCGTCGCGTGCAGTGTGAAGCGCCTCACTGACGGAGATGAGTGCGGTCTCCGTGGAGTGGGAAGCTCTGAATCCCCACTCTTGGGGGTCCAGGAGGTTGTTTTCTACAAGAAAAAGAGGAGAGTTGGTTATCAACAGCACGTTCAAGGGTTTTTGACAGAAAGGGGAGGTAGGAGACTGGGTGGAAGTTCTGAATGACTGAGGGGCCAAGGGAGGGTTTTTTCAGGAGAGGGGTCATGGTAGCCTGTTTGAATGGAGAGGGAAAGCATCCAGAGCACAGAGAAGAGTTAATAAGGGAGGTGACGAAAGGGAGGATGTTGGGTGTGATAGCCTGGAGGAGGGGGGAGGGAATAGGCTTCTGAGTTTCAAAATAAAAGTCCTCATTACGATAAATAATAATTAAATAATTTGAATTTTTAAAAGACTCAACTTTTCTTCCATTCAGACATTCCAACTGCCAGTTGTCATCAACAATGACTGCCTTCAACGGTTTCCTCGGTCCAAAACTGTTTTTGGTCCCCACTGCAATAATTCACGATTAAGTAATTTAACCATTTAAACTACTCAAATATTTACCTGTTCAGCCATTACAACTGTCAGTTGTCATCAACTATGACTTCTGCCAACTGTTTCCTCTGTCCACAACTGTTTCAAAATAACAGTCCTCATTACATTACATCACAATTAAATAATTTAACTATTTAAACTAATCAACTTGTCAACTGTTCAGACATTCCAACTGTCAGTTGTCATCAACTACGACTCCCCTCTACGGTTTCCTTGGAACAAAACTGTTTCACAATAAAAGTCCTCACTACATTAATTCACTATTAAATAATTTAGCCATTTAAAATACTCAAGTATTTTATTGTTCAGCCATTCCAACTGTCAGTTGTCATCAACTATAACTCCTGCCACCTGTTTCCTCTGTCCAAAACTGTCTCAAAATAAAAGTCCTCATTACAATAAATCACAATTAAATAATTTAACGATTTAAACTACTGAACCATTCAACTGTTCAACCATTCCAACGGCCAGCTGTCATCAACTATAACTCCCGCCAACTGATTCCCCTGTCCACAACTGTTTCAAAATAAAAGCCCTCACTGAAATAATTCACTGTTAAATAATGTAACTATTTAACCAACTCAACTATATAACTGTTCAGCCAATCCAACTGTCCGTTGTCATCATCTATGACTCCTGCCAACTGTTTCCTCTGTCCACATCTGTTTCAAAATAAAAGTCCTCATTACAATAAAGAAAATTAAATAATTTAACTTTTTAAACTACTCAACTTTTCAACCGTTCAGCCACTCCAACTGCCAGTTGTCATTAACTACGACTGCTGTCAACTGTTTCCTCTGTCCAAAACTGTTTCAAAGTAAAAGTCATCACTGAAATAATTCATTGTTAAATAATTTTACTTTTTAAGCTACTCAACTATTTAACTGTTCAGTCATTCCAATGGTCATTTGTCATCAACTATGACTACTGCCAACTGTTTCACCTGTCCACAACTGTTTCAAAATAAAAGTCCTCATTACAATTAATCACAATTAAATAATTTAACTATTTAAACTAGTCAACCATCCAACTGTTCAACCATTCCAACTAGTAACCGACTAGCAATGCCCTAGCAACCACCCAGAACACCATAGCAACAGCTTAGCAATGCCCTAGCAACAACCGGGAACACCATAGCAACCACCTAGCAAAGCCCCAGCAACCACTCAGAACACCATAGCAACCACCAAGCAAAGCCCCAGCATCCACCTATAACACCATAGCAACCGTCTAGCAATGCCTAGCAACAACTCGGAACACCATAGCAACTGCCTAGCAATGCCTTAATAATTACCAAGAACACCATATAAATCGCCTTGCAATGCCCTAGCAACCACCCAAAACACCATAGCAACTGCCAAGTAACTTCTCAGTAACAACTCAGAACACCATAGCAACCACCTAGCAATGCCTTAGCAATCACCAAGAACACCATAGCATCCAACTAGCAATGCCTTAGCAACCACCCAGAACACAATTGCAACTGCCTAGCAATGCCCCAGCAACCACCGGGAACACCAAAGGAACTGCCTAGCAATGCCCTAGCAACAACTCCAACAACTCGGAACACCGTAACAACCACTGAGTGATGCCTTAGCAATCACCCAGAACACCATAGCAACTGCCTAGCAATGCCCTAGCAACAACCGGGAGCACCATAGCAACCGCCTAGCAACAGCCTAGAAACCAACCAGAACACCATAGCAACAGGTTCCCAAGACCTTGGCTAGCACCCCGATTACTTTATGTGTAGAACATCAGGCACATTCTAAATTTCTACCTGATTTTTCTATTTATTCGACTAACAACCTAGCTGACCTATCACAAAGCAACTTAAGCAACTACAGCTTGCATTTTCATGCACTCGTAATTCCCTGGAATTACATTCTCTAGTTGTTGTTGTCATTCTGCTGTGCAAGCTGCGCACTGGATGTGTGGCAGTCCCGGAAATGTAAGAAATTTTGCAAAAAAGCCTTCTCCAGGTTTTTTTTTGTATTTGCGTGTACGTGAATTAGGCCCTTGAATTGCATTGTGTCGACATAGATAAAACATGGTGTTCTTTGATACAAATGTTTTTACAACCCCAATTCCAAAATAGTTGGGACAAAGTGTAAATTGTGAATAAAATCAAAACGCAATGACATTCAAATCACAGCAGCCAGTATTTTATTCACAAATAGAGCAGAGATAACATAGCAAATGTTGAAATTGAGAAATTTCACAATATAATCCACAAAATAAGCTCATTCCAAGTTTTATGGCTGCTACAGGTCACAAAAAAGTAGGGACAGGGGCCTGTTTACCATGGTGTAGCATCCCCTCTTCTTGAGGAGACCAGTTTCTTGAGTTTAGCCATTGGAATTTGATCCCACTCTTGTTTAATACTTTTGGGTCTCCTTTAACAACTTTTCATTTAATAATGCACCAAATTTTCTCAATCGGTGAAAGATCAGGGCTGCAGGCGGGCCAGTTCAGCACACAGACTCTTCTACTATGAAGCCATGCTGTTGCAATAGCTGTAGTATGTGATTTGCACTGTCTTGCTGAAATACACAAGGCCTTCCCTGGAATAGATGTTGTCTGGAGGGGAGCATATTTGCTCTTAAACCTTTTTATACCTTTCAGCATTCATTGTGCGTTTTATCCCACTGGTATGGAATACCGTGGGATATAGTCATCGCCCTGTCCGTCTGTCCATCTGTCCATCTGTCCGTCCGTCCGTCCGTAATCATTCTCATTTCCGGAGCAGAACTCAAAAATTATGCCACTTACAAACTTCACATTTGCTATGGAACTTACCCTTATGGTTTAGTTGTGCCTTTCGGGGGTTTCAGTTCCATGCTGCCCATAATTTTGGAGATTTTCACCAAAAACAGCCATAAAATTGGACTTTGTCTCGTTTCCGGGACAGAACTCAAAAACTCTGCCACTTACAAACTTCATATTTTGTACACATGTTATTCTAGTCATCCCATTGTGCCTTTTGGGCATTTTGAAATCATGGTTCCCAAAATTTATCCGTCAGTCCGTAATAATTTTCATTTCCCGAGCAGAACTCAAAAAATATACCACTTACAAACTTCAAATTTGCTATGGAACTTACTCTTATGGCGTAGTTGTGCCTTTTGGGGGTTTCACTTCCATTCTGCCCAACATTTTTCATTTCTATACCAAAAATAGCCCAAAAATTGGACTTTGTCCCTTTTCTACAGCAGAATTCAAAAACTCTGCAACAAATCACGAATTAGGTGGAACCGGTGGGGTATGTCATCTTCTGATGACTCTTGTTAAAACATGCAAGTGTCCCACACCATATGCACTAATGCATCCCTATACCATCAGAGATGCTGGCTTTTGAACTGAACACTGATAACAGGAGGATTGGTATTTCTCTTCTTTAGCCCGGAGGACACGAAGCCCATGATTTCCAACAAGAATGTCAAACTTGGACTTGTCTAAAGACAGGATACTTTACCACAGTCCATTTTAAATGAGCCTCGGCCCACAAACAAGGCAGCGCCGCTGGATCATGCTTACCAATGACTTCCTTTTCGTATGATAGAATTTTAGGTAGCATCTGTCGCTGGCACGGCGGACTGCGTTTACAGACAGTGGTTTCATGAAGTATTCGTGGGCCCATTTAGTAACGTCATTGACAGAATCATGCAGGTGAGTGATGCTGTGGCGTCTGAGGGCCCGAAGATCATGGGCATCCAGTAAAGGACTTCCTTTAACCTTCCTAAAGCCTTGAAATTTTGTATGTAATGCTGGAAAACTATTTGAATTTGAAAGAAACATCTAAAAGTCCTTGATTAGTGCTGGAAAATTTAGATTATGCACTTAAAAATATACAAACCCAATTCCAAAGAAGTTGGGACATTGTGCAAAATCTGAATGAAAAACATAATGCAATGATTTGCAAATCTCATAAACCTACATTTTATTCATAATTGAACATAGACAACATATTGTTAGGCGCAGCGATGGGAAACACCAGATGCAAGACGTTAATCCAAAATAAAAGGGTTTTATTGAACAACACACAAAATAAACACGGCACGAGGGCCAACAGAAAACTTCCCTCAACAAGTTGAATAACAAAAGAAATGCCTAAAGCGGGGAGCATAAGGGGGCACCACACACGCATGCACGCACGCGGCTGCGTCCAAATAGTCAAAAAATTACATCCTATCCACTGAAACCTTACCTTTTCTCTTTAACCTTTGTGGAAAGTAGGATAATCATAAGATAAGAAAGGTGGAAAGGGGAATTCCAAACAACGGAAGACAACCGCGCTAATTAGAGAATCCGAATGCAATTACCCTAGGCAACGTAATAATCAGTCCCCTCCCCATCACATACACGCTTCTTAACGCAATTGGCCAGATGAATGGTCACTGCTTTAAATATTGCTGCTGTGCAGAATTGTGGGATAGCGTTTTCTCTTATTTCAAAAAGGATGGTTCTGTGTATCCTATGCTAAAGGAGGTAAATTTGGAAGCACTGAGACACCTTTCCTTAACATTTAAAGAATTCAAATCTCCTTGTCATGGCTGCCACGTAATCATTTCCTGGATCATTTTTTAGGAAGTTAGGAACTTTCTTAGGCAAAAAAACACTATTCGGATGCAGCCTCAAAGAGCTGATAATCGGAAGGGAATAACAAAGCTAATTAAAGCTGCAAGCAACGTTGAAAGGGCCCTCGCACCCCTTGTGCACGTTGGGGTGGCGGCAAGATCTTGATGGGTGCAGGTGTCCATTCAGAGCCATTGGACACTGCTGGACCGCGTACAATGTGGTTTCCTGAGGGGAGTGCAAAAATTTTCTGGAGGGCGCTATGATACCATTTTGACTTGCCTGTGCGCAAAATCTACAACATAGTAATCATGATACCGAGCTCCATGAGTGTGTTGATTTTTGTAAATTTTCCAGCATGTTTAGACCTTCAAAAGAGCAATCTTTTATAAATCTGATTGGGGGCGCTATAGAGCCATTATGCCACATAATGTGCCATTGTGCCAATTGATGGATGACATTGAAGAGAATAAGACAATTATAATTGGTGCAAGATTTTGCAAGTTTTGGAGCATTCTAAGGCCTTAAAACGTGTGTTCGTAAAATTTGGAAAAACGCAGGAAATAGCTCATAGCTCACTTCCTGTTTGGCCAAAAAATGTCAAAAAATTAACCCTTGCCCGGAATGCCTAATGCAATGATCACACCCAGTTTCATGAACATTCAAGTACTTTTACGTTAACATGGCCATATCTAGAGGGCGCTGTGGAGCCACCTGGCACCTCCCGATCCAATATTAGCATATATTTATACTTGGGAGGACAACTTTATCAACCTTGGAAAGTTTCAGGCAAATCCCACAAAGTATGTAGGAGTAAAACCGACTTCCTGTTTCATGGCGGGACATCGAAATTCGCCGCAACGCCACGGATACATCGTTCGATGAAATCGAAAAAGCTTCGCAATTTAACATCAGTAAAGTCTTTAGTTATTATTCACCAAATTTTAAGTTGATCGGATAAAATCTCTAGGAGGAGTTTGTTAAAGTACGACACCTGTGAATGGCATAAAATCCCAAAAATTTGCAATTTCAATTAAAAATGGTGGACTTCCTGTTGAGTCTAGGTCATGGCACCAAGAGACTTTTTTTTAGGTCTAGGCATCTTCCACAGACATCTTCAGGGTGCGACCGTCATCATATGTAGGAAGTTTCGGGCGGATACGATTATGTATGGCCGAGTTATGACAACATATGTCTCTAAGACTGTAGTACACGTCTTACGCAACTTTTGCTCTCACAGGTCTTATAAGGCACAGATCGAATTTGAAGTCGATCGCACTAAATGTCTAGGAGGAGTTCGTTAAAATACGACACCTGCAGATTGCCCCAACATGAATGCCCCCATAAAATTCAAAATGGCTGACTTCCTGTTGGTTTTATGATATCGCTCCAAGAGGCCTTTTTGTACGTCTTGACCCCCTACAAAGGACTGGCGATTTTCATACTTGTAAGTGAAACGGTACGCGGGGGCTGCGTCATTGAAACACTATTGGCAGTGCCTAGGGGGCGCCATTCAGCCAATTTGCCACGCCCATACCCGCAACCCCCTTCAAAAATTAAGTACCGTACCTTACAACATACATGCCACGTATCATGCGCCTACAAGCTATCCTCCATCTGTAATACCATAAAATGCATTAGGGGGTGCTACAGAGCTGATCTGCCAAGCTCGTGGCCAGCTGTGATATATATAAAATTGTATTGGGATTCACACATATGTGCAAAGTTTCGTAGGTTTTCGCACATCCTAAAGGCCTCAAAACTGCAATCGTATATTGAAAATTTCGGCAGGAAACGGTCCACGGCTGACTTCCTGTCGGGCAAAAAAAATTTTTTTAAATCTCATGACATCGTACTTAGGGGACCTATGATGTCACCGAATTTCATGCTCCTCCGACGAAATATGCCCAAAAACGGCCCTACGTTTGGGGGCGCTATTGAGCCCCCTGACCACGCGCACGCCCAGTCACTCCAGAAAATGTTGAGTTTCGCCAGGCTTGAGGTCTGTGCCAAATTTGGTGCGGCTCGCATGCGCTGGTGTTTAGACCAAAGTTTTAATGTTTTGTATGATAGTTTTTCCGTGGGATTATGGATTTTGGACAAATGGAAAAGTGAAGGAGGTCAAAATAGGAGGAAAAAAGGAAGTGAAAATGAAACCGACGAAGGGTCAGTTTTTTGTAAGGATGAAAGCGGTAGGAGCTGGGTGGGAAAACAATTGCGTCAGTGAAAGCATTTGGTTGGGAAATTTATTAAAAATGAAATCAGGGACATTAAGGCCGTTTGGGTATGTAAAAGTGGTATCATGATAATTAAAAGCATGAATAAGAAACAAGCACACTTAAAATAAAATAAGAGCCACCTGGCAATGGCATATCCCCCCGGCCCCCCACATTCATGGATTAACTGTTGAATTTACATGATTAAATGTACTACAGTATTAAAAGACTTGATCTGAAGTAATAAGGTAACGAACTTGCCTGACTATGAAATGGCAATCCAGACAATGTTGTTGTGAGACCAATATGTGTTCAGTGTCCCTGTGTCCATCTGTCGAGGTATATTGGTGTAGATGTGGTCAATCTGTGTTCTACTGTCTACCTGAGGCCATTACCTGTCGTAGTTGTGGTTGTTTGTTGATCTTACTGTTCATGTTACTTGCACTCAAAATAATCAGTGAGCTTAGTCCGAATTCAACCATGTTTCCATGTAAAGAGCAAAAATCAAAAATTGTGTAAAATTCCTAAGTATGAAAAAGCACATCTAGACAATGCTTAATGTATGTATTAAGTTTGGTGAAGGTCAGATGTATAGTTTCTGAGATATGGCTCAGACAAGCTAAGTTCCAGTTCAGAATTCACACAAGCTTCCATGGAAAGCACAAAAATTAACAATTCCAGAAATTTCTAAGTGTCAAAAGGCACATGTAGACATCATGCTCAACAAATTTTTCAAGTTTTGTGATGGTCAGATGTGTAGTTTCTGAGATATGGCCCAGACAAGCTAAGTTCCAATTCACACAAGTTTCCATGGAAACCGCAAAAAAAAAAAAATTCCTGAAATTCCTAAATTTGAAAACGCACAGCGAAACATCATGCTCAACAAATCTATTAAGTTTTGTGAAGGTTGGATGTATGGTTTCTGAGATATGGCCCGGATAGAGCTAAGTTCCGATTCACACAAGTTTCCTTGGAAACCGCAAAAAAAAAAAAAAAAATTCCAGAAATTCCTAAGTATGAAAAGGCTCATCTAGACATCATGCTCAACAAATGTTTCAAGTTTCGTGAAGGTCGGATGTATAGTTTTTGAGATATGGCCCGGAGAAGCTAAGTTCCAATTCACACAAGTTTCCATGGAAAAGGCAAAAATGAGAAAATTCAGAAATTCCTAAGTATGAAAAGGCACATCTAGACATCATGCTCAACATATCAGTGAAGTTGCTTGAAGATTGGATGTATAGTTTCGAAGATAAGGCCCAGACAAAATATGATTACAGACGGTCACGTGGACGGACGGACGGACGGACTATATCCCCCCGGCAGTAATGCTGCCGGGGGGATAAAGTGATCTTTCTCCAGTTTTCTCCAGTCGCTTGCTCTGGAAAAGGATTCTTTTTTTGGAGGTGCAGAGCGTTTGTGCAGCTCGGCGATTGAAAAGCTATAGAGATGGCAAAGAACAAGACAGCATGGTGGGAATGCTGGAGTTTGAGAAAGAGTTACCTGACCGGATATTCTTGGATTAAGTGAGTTTAAGGGTGAGAGCCTATAAGAGGGTGCCACTTCGGTGCTTCTGGTGTTAAGAATATGGTCCTGTTTCTGCAGTGTGCAGGGTGAAGACATTTAGATGTAGATGGTGTGGCAAATGTGGGTGATCAGAAACTAAATAGATGCAATTGAAAGAGCAAGCCGTTTTTTTCATCGCGGGGGTAATCATGAAGCTGGAGCAGAGCAATGCGATTGGAGAAAATTATACAGTGAAGTGGAACTGGTGCGGATGCAAAACAAGTTATCATATTCGGAGGCTACAAAGAAGGTGAAGGTAGAAATAGACACTGTGAGTAAAGAACTGCGTACTGCAAAGACAGCGATAACAGAACCAAGACCTTATAGCCTACTGAATATATTAGTTTGGATAAAAGGAGGTATTGGATGTCGTAGCAATGGGTATTAATTGTGCAAGACAAATAGAGTCAGAGATGGGAAGGATTAGGATGGTGGACCACGCAGCAAAGGGATTTTTTGGAATTACTTATGTAAAGGGATAAATCTTGGGATTTGCTATGTAGGGGGGCCTTGTGGCTTCAGGGTTGATGCACGAGTGCACACAGACAAAATCTGACATCTCTATTAACCAGGTACAGGTATGACAACACAAATAACAAATAGAAAATGTGCCAACAAATAAACTTGAATTATCATAGTAAATGGGCTTGACGCTTTTATACAAACCCTGATTCCAATGAAGTTGGGACAGCATGATCGGCCAACAAAAGGGGGCGAAATAATTCTGTATTCAACATTCACCAATATCCAAATGCAATCATTACTTTTTCGGCTTACCTTGATATTTGGGTAGCTATTCAGAGATTCAGGTGAGTAAAAACATCAAGCATCCAGTCAAGAAAATTTCTGCATTTTTAGCCAATTATGCTGTCCACTGCCTCATACCACAAAAATTGATGTTTCTCATAACTTGAGCCGCCAGACTTCTACATCGCGTCCCGCACCTTGAAATATTGCAGCCGCATTTTCTTACGTTTTTCACGGCACTGTTTAATTGTTCTGTGATAAGCACATGAATGAAACTACTCACGAATTATTGCATAAATCTCGGAGTATCAGTTAGGGGAGGCTGGGGTCTGATGAGCCATGGGGACCTATGAGCCATAGTGGTTAGCACTACTGCCTTACAGCAAGAATGTCGTGGGTTCGAATCTGGCCTGGGGCCTTTCTGTGTGGAGTTTGCATGTTCTCCATGTGTTCGTGTGGGTTTCCTCCGGGTACCCCGGCTTCCCCCACACACAAAACATGCAATATAGGAACCCACCCTTCCTCCCTCCTGTATGGCTGTGTGTTAATGTTTGGTGGTGGTCGGAGGGGCCGCATGAATGTGAATGTGTCAATTAGTCCCCCCAGGAATCTGCAGAGAAAAAGTGTTGATACCGCGGAGAACATTCCTGATTCTGCGGAGAGCAATTCTTGATTCCGCGGCTTGAAAGTTGATTTTCCGTGGGCATTAAAAAAAACCTAAAATGACCAGTTATAAAGCAAATTTATGTAATAATGAAGCAAATATTCTCTTATGAAATTATTTGCAGTACCAAAACGCTGCGAAACATTGTGGTTATAAAATAAGCAGCATCAATATTCTTTTTGTCCCTCTTGAGCAGATTTATTTGCATAACCTATAAAGTGCAAAACATTTCACCAAACTATGGGTGAACGAGGCTTAGTAACTGAACAAGTGCCAAAGATCAAAGTAAAGATTCAAACAAAGTGTACACTATTCACTGTATCCTCAGGATATTGTAAACGTTACTGCATACCATAGACTGTATAAAAAGATGGATGAAGCTACCGTGATGTCACCCACTGGTTCGAAGATGAAGAAGTGAATCAAAGATCCGGGGAGGAACGTGGCTCTGGATCTGACCGTATCGGACGAGGACCAGAGGATAGCGACGCCCCAGAAGCATATTCTGGCTTTATACTTTATTCTAGTTTATATGGGACTATAATTCACGAAAATGAATGTCATGATATATCGAAGGAGACCTGAAACTTGCTATAGCTAACATAAAATGATGTGAAAAATCATTATTTAAATTAAAAATCAGGTCGGAAAGTAGGATCATTTTCTCAATGACTTCTATTGCATTGAACTTCTTTCTGCAACCACTGACGTCGCCATCTGCTGGCCATTAAATAGAATGCCATTCTACGGTACTTCCACATGGGCTTCTTTTTTCAAATCAGGGTGCTGCGTCCATCTTTTTATATAGTTTATACGGCATACAGCAGAAAAAAAAATCAGTTTCCGTAACCGGCAACACCAGCTGTGAATCTTAGATCCCGTTTATCTGACCGCAAAATCTAGCGGCCGGGATGAAAAATACATGTAAAATAAAAAATTCTGCACCTCGCCCTATATTCCGCGCACTGCTTTTGAAATCTGCGGTAAATTCCGCGATCGCGGATTCCTGGGGGGACTAGTCAATGAATAATGCTTTCATTGTAAAGCGTCTTTGAGTGTCCAAAAGCGCTATGTAAAAAATTGATTATTATTAAAATAGGCAAAACAGTGATATGGCTCATTTATCCCCATGACTCATCAGCCAATGGTCAAATATTTTGCATATTTTAAGCAGCTCTGTCATCGATTGATCGCAGAATAGTGATATGGCTCATTGTTCCCCATGGCTTATCGGACCCCAGTCTCCCCGATTTATCATGTATCAGACAGCGCAAGTGGGGAGTAATCAGCAGATAGCAAGGCTGCGCAAAATAGATTAGAAGCTTACATGTTTAATAACAGGATGTAAAATGCTCTAATATTTTCTTTAAAGCAATTCTTACACTTTTCTTTTGTATTCTTAAAATGCTCCTAATAAGCATATGGCACACTGGTAGAAATCCGCCAGGTGTTGAAACTTTTTAATATTCAATTCTCATATACACTGCTCAAAAAAATAAAGGGAACACTAAAATAACACATCCTAGATCTGAATGAATGAAATATTCTTATTAGATACTTTGTTCTTTACATAGTTGAATGTGCTGACAACAAAATCGCACACAAAAAAAATTAAAAAAAAAAAAAAAAATAATCAATGGAGGTCAGGATTTGGAGGCACACTCAAAATTAAAGTGGAAAAAAAAAAAAAAAAAAAAAAAACACACACACTACAGGCTGATCCAACTTTGATGTAATGTCCTTAAAACTAGTCAAAATGACGCTCAGTAGTGTGTGTGGCCTCCACATGCCTGTATGACCTCCCTACAATGCCTGGGCATGCTCCTGATGAGGTGGCGGATGGTCTCCTGAGGGATCTCCTCCCAGACTTGGACTGAAGCATCCGCCAACTCCTGGACAGTCTGTGGTGCAACATGGCGTTGGTGGATGGAGCGAGACATGATGTCCCAGATGTGCTCAATTGGATTCAGGTCTGGGGAACAGCCGGGCCAGTCCATAGCATCAGTGCCTTCGTCTTGCAGGAACTACTGACACACTCCAGCCACATGAGGTCTAGCATTGTCTAGCATTAGGAGGAACCCAGGGCCAACCGCACCTCCTCCTTGCACAAAGGCGGAGGTAGTGGTCCTGCTGCTGGGTTGTTGCCCTCCTACGGCCTCCTCCACACCTCCTGATGTACTGGCCTGTCTTCTGGTAGCGCCTCCATGCTCTGGACACTATGCTCACCGACACAGCAAACCTTCTTGCACAACTTGCATTGATGTCCCATCCTGGATGAGCTGACCAAAACATCAGCCAGAAAGCATAGGAAATGAGAAGTGGTCCGTGGTCACCACCTGCAGAACCGCTCCTTTATTGGGGGTGTCTTGCTAATTGCCAATAATTTCCACCTGTTGTCTATTCCATTTGCACAACAGCATGTGAAATTGATTGATTGTCAATCAGTGTTGCTTCCTTAGTGGACAGTTTGATTTCTCAGAAGTGTGATTGACTTTGAGTTACATTGTGTTGTTTAAGTGTTCCCCTTTTTTTTTGAGCAGTGTATTTCTGATAAAAGTCTGACCAATCATTTTCTCCGGTCGGAATAAAATGATTTGCCGAGCTTCCTGTCTGTCATCCGTCGCCGTGCCCCTACCACTGTCACTGCTTGCGAGTTGCACGCCTCTCTGGCAGAAAAAAAAAACGACGCATTTGACTGTGAACGAACAGGTGCTGAAATGGAATAATTACGATAATAACATTAATGGTTGTTTGTCAGACTACTAAGGTAACTAAACATTATGAGGGCATTTTATCTTATACCTCATTATAGAATTGAATATTATGTAATTGCTGTTGGTTACTTTACACTTACCGGTGCCTCTGAATCTGACTCCATTGACCCGTTTCACTCTCCTGAAAAAAAAAATTATAGCGTGTGGTGCAAGGAAGTGAGCAGTGTGAGTGAAACAGGTCAGTGGAGTCAGATTCAGAGGCACCGGTAAGTGAAAAGTAACCAACAGTAATTACATAACATTCAATTCTATAATGTGGTATAAGATAAAATGCCCTCATAATGTTTAGTTACCTTTGTAGTCTGACAAACTACCATAAACTGGCTATATATATATAAATATTTTGTAGAAGTTTGGGAATCGGGGGGAAGAGGGTGGGACTTTGGAGGGAGGCAGAGTTGTTCACGTTCAAATTTTTACTAATTGCTGTGCGACATGGCAGAAAGGTAAGAAATGCTTTAAATAATGATCCAATTACAAATTGAAGTTTACCATTATCGTAACTGACAAATGAAGCTAGCTAGCAAGCATGTCAAATTTTCAAGCGACAGTACCATTTTCAGGATGTTTGTGGTTTGGGCAAATATTGAAGAGGCTCAGGTTACACTATGACTAGCTTTTGCAGGCTTTTTTTTTTTTAACCATTTCCCAGCTATGAAATTAATTAATGAAAAGTAACCAGATTTTGGTTTTAGTCTGGCCTCTCAGGAACAACATTTCATTAAATGTGTGCATATTCCAGGGTTGCCAGTTCAAATGCATTTTATCTGAGACATTAATTATGTACCGAGTCATGTCAACATGAAAAATAAATTCTGTCCACTTGAATGCATTTTCAGGATTCGGGCTCCCAGGCACCGTGTACACCATCCATACAGCGTAGGCACCTGATAAGTACCAGGAAGGTTTAAAGGCTGGAAACAAATTGGTGATGTCACGCAGTGCCCGGATCAGGTCCATCATGGCGGATTTCTAATTTGACAGAAGCTAACCCAACGAGATATATAAAATAGAGGCGGTATGTTGTTCGTTCCAGAGCAGCTAATGTGTGCAGAGCTTATGACGGGCGTGACTGCTGCTGGGACCCATGTCTTTCGAGAGTCGATGTCGTAAAGTAGGCAGGACTATGCCTCCCGGAGCATGAATTTTTAGGGGGGTCATATAAATTACGATGGTTTTTGCCGCCAGATTTATCAACGCCACGGCAGTTCTACGCTGAAATCTGCGAAGTACACACATTTAGTAAATCAGACACGACACCTGGCGAACGATGATATTTACACCAGAATCTACACCAGATCCTACGCAAGTTTGATAAATGAGGGCCAATATATCCATTTTACTCATTTTGATTAAATCAACTTTTCCTATGTTCGCTCCTGCTGCATTTTATAGAAAAACACAAACTTTGATCATGAAAAAATACACCTCATAGTAAGAATTGCTGAAAACAGATTTTTGTACCATGTGTAAGAAGCACAGGGCTATCTCTCTATGGTATTATCTCAATTTTTGTAATTTTGGAACTTATTGCATTTTGTATTCAGCAGCGATTGATTTCCAGCCTTTTTCTGACTGATTACTAGAGAATAGTTAGCTTGAAGCGCCATTTCTGTCTATTATCGACCATTGCTTTTACCAAAAGCGTAGTTACTAACTAAGCAGCTTACATAGTTCATCCATTCATTGTCATTGATTCCTCCAACGTAAGTTAGCATCTGTGATTTTGGGAAATGGACTCCAGAGCGATTGATATTTTTCCATAGGGAATGTTTGCAAATACGGTGATATACATCCTGGCCATTTTAAAACCCCTTCGGTACAGTAATATCACTGATCTTGTTCTGTCAGGCCGGGTCTATTTGTCTTGCAGTACAATCTAGGACGGGGCACTTGTTAACTAGTTAGATAAATTATCAATGCAAATGCAGGGAACCTTGATAACAAGTCATCCCATGAATAACAAAAGGTTGCAAGTAACATTCCTGATGAAACCTGTTTTTCTGCACCATTAAGTACTACTGTGGCTACTTTGTGGTGCAGAAAAACAGGTTTCATCAGGAATGTCACTTGCAACCTTTTGTTATTCATGGGACGAAGCGTCTTATTGTGACCGCAGCCAAGTCGTACAGCTAGTTTATTAGTTTAGAAAATAAAACTGGTTTTTACTTGAATCTCACATGTTGGCCTATCTATTAAAAAAGCAAAACAAAAAAATTGGTTTGCAATTGGATCAGACATGTATCTATCAGTGACGTGCGGTGGAGGCTAGTTCGGTGAGGCAGAAATCTCCCCTTTGCTTGATTACCAATCAGACGATTAACTAGTTAAGACTATTCGGCAGAATGACGGGCCATTTTAAGTTTCCGCGGCGTTATTACTCAGCAGGCTACATCGAACTTGAAATGCTCACGAAAATGCAGATTTGCGAGTACTTGCTTACAGTGAGCCAAAGACGTGCGGCGAGGTGAGGCAGTCACCCAAACATTTATCACAGGATTTTGTGAATTTGTTCCCGCTCTATTCCTGCTTGACAATCAAAACAATTAAGACCAAGCCAATAGGAAGCCTGATACTGAGAGAGGAGATAATGACGAAAAGATTCATTCACGTATAGCCCTACGCTTCAATTTGAGACTGCAAGGATGGAAATCTGAATAATCACTTAGGAAAAATTCTCGTTAATTCTGTAGATTGTTTAAACATTTTGTTAATCGGATTATGAAAGACGACTGAAAATAAACCCCCGCTTTTAGTATAGGTGTAAAAGCGCGCATTGAACTCCACATAAATCGAACCGTTGTAATATTTGTTGATGACATTGCTTCGGCTTCCTGGAAGCAAGTACGCGCAAATCTGCTGTTGAGAATTTCAGGTTCGCTGTAGACTACTGAGTAATAACGCCGCGGAAACTTAAACTGGCCCATCATTCGGCCGAATAGTCTTGCTTAACTAGTTAATCGTCTGATTGGTAATCAAGGAGAGGGGAGGTTTCTGCCTCACCAAACTAACCTCCGACTGCACGTCACTGGTAGGCTATCTATGGCTATTTTTTGTTTGATAGAAGCTTCATGGTGCAAACCCAGACACTGACATTACTATGGACGAGGAACAACTAAACCTATTCGCGTCTTCTGAATTCAGCGGTCTTTCGGACGAGCCTAACTCTTAAGTTGAGAATGATTCAAAGTACTGCAGTATTCTCGCTTCTTTGGACTGTATGGCACTCAGTGGAAATCAAAATTTCTTGAAGGCATGGATCTACTTTGCTGCACCTTTCTGTGATGGATGCCCGTCACAATGGCGGCCAGACTTGCACACTGAAATCGTAACATAGCGCCTCTAGTTTATAGCCTACAGCTTGTTGTGTTTACCATCCTTGTGTGACTTTGATGATACTTTCCGTGATTAAGTACAACAAAAAAATTGTTATGGCCCGATATAGGTTGTGCTGAGATATATTGCTGACCTCCGGAGGTACCCTTTAAATATCCAATCTTTTTAGAGCGTCTTCTCAAGCGTCTTCTGTTGGCCAGCCGGGCGCTCATCAGAGAGAAGTTTGCCCCCGTTCGGGCATCCTCCGCATTCATTCTGAACTTGCGATAGTTTTGATCAATGAGTATAAAGATGCAGGGGCTGACAGGCATGTCCTTCGGTGGAGAGCCGCAAACTGTTTCTCTCTCCTGAGCTGGCAACGAGGGGTCGCATATGTGCAAGCTTTGTACATAGTTCTCGAATTGGGCTTTCCAGATTCTGGTGGGATTATCGATGCCAAATAAAGAAAAAAAGTACAAGATTGTAAATTATCAGCTGAGGGGGCAGTGAAGCAATGTTGATTTACTGATGTATTCATTTCTGACGTATAAAGTACGACATAATTTAATCGAGCAGGGGTGTCAAACTGACCCGTAAAAGGGCCAAGAGGCTGCAGGTGTTCACTCCAACAATGCAGAAGCGCTCCTGATACAAATAATTAGTTGTGCAGGCCTAGAACAGTTGATTAAATCAGTGCTTTCAGGTGAGCTTCTGCTTGGTAGGATTGAAGACCTGCAGCCTCTTGGTCCGTTTATGGGTCAGTTTGACACCCCTGTAATAGTTATTTCAAGCATTGTCCAGTGATGCACTGAGGTAGAGATGGATGTTGACAATGTGAATAACTTGTTGACTGTCAGCGCTGGCCCTGGTGTTGGTTGGTTATGCATTTTATTGTATCATCGTTTTGATCAATTTCTATGTGTCAATCTTTTTGTGTCAGATTTCCCATGTTAACCCCTCCTTTGCCCACCCCCATCCCAAATGGAACCACAAAAGAAATAAGTCTGAGGACTTTTTTGTTATCTTGACCTTTTCTTTCATGTTAACACTCAATACCAAGACAAAGCAGATGTTCTTCTAAAAACGAATTTGTCAAAATCCTTCAAACAATCAATCAATCTGTGGGTTTTCGTTTTAATCCTAACTCCTCTAATTTTCAGCATGGTGCTGATATTTTGCAGTTGAAGAGGCATGCTTTTTTAGAGTTGGAGGGGAAACTTGCATGATGCGAGATCTGTATGAATAGGTTTAGTTAATGCTGCAGTCAGCTGTTGTTTTGTATTTTCCTGTAACAATCCTCACTGTGGTCTTTCCAGGTTTAAGGCCCTTCAGGCCATGCACCAAGTGATTGAGGACAGCAGGGACTCTGTGATATTGGTGCTGCTGGAGGACGTGCCAGACCACAGCCTGAGTTGCGCCCTACTGATCCGCAGGGGCATGCTGAAATCCCATTGCATTCTGCACTGGCCCTTACAGAGGGAACGCATTCCTGCCTTTCGCCAAAAGCTGCAGGTGGCTCTGGGCTCCAGCAACGTTGTGCAATAATGTGGCTGTAGGGTGGGGGGGTCCTTTCTGTTGTCTAACTGCTGAGCTTCAAGGGGTCCTTTGAGCATGGTGACTAGTATTCTTGAGGCAAAGTGCTTAATTTTTTTTTTTTCTCAATTTACTTGACACACAGCAAATATCAAATTGTTAGATTGCTGATTGAGAATAAGTGTAGCTAGTAAATCAAACTACACAGGTTTCAATAGACATTACAAAGTTTTGTTTGAATTACTATATGTTGATAAAATGGATTGTGCTGTAGGCTGCTGTTTGATCCAGTCTGTGATCGTTTATGATCGCGATCAAACCTGTGAAGCTTTCGGCCTATTGTAAATTCTTGTTGAGATGTTGTTATGATTCTGATCTGCCTTGCCATGTTCATGCTCTGCTTTTTATGATATGTCTTATTTTGCTTTGAATCATTGCTATGTCTGACTATTCTTTGGTATGTGTATTGTGATTTGGTACTTCGGTTTGTTCTTGCATTGTCTTAGTTTTACTTTTCCATATTTTGCATTTAACCATAGTTTCTATCCAGTCCATGTTTTGCTTTCCACCTTGCTTTGCACTTTGTCTCCCCCTGTCTGGTCTCTAGTCTTGTCATTGCTCACAGCCCCAGCCCTGCGTGCCACTCTTTCGGGTGATTTAATGGTTTCTGGATTTCAACCTTCCTTCCCATCTCGTTTACTACTTTCACTCTACTTTTCTATTTTAACTAACCAATACTAACAGTCAGAGCATGTGAGCGGAGCGGACGAATTTTGAAAGGAGCGCAGAGCGGGACTTTTTTTCTAGGATGATTCGGATGGAGCGGGGCGTTATCCCGCTCCAGTTTCGCTCCGTTACCGCTCACATCACGGTCCCGATGCATGCCCAAACATACCTCAAAATGCATCGGTGTTCACTTCAGTTAGGCTACAGACAGCAAGATGGAGTTCGCAAAATATTTCAAAAGAGGTCGATAGGTCATACAGGTGCACAATTCCTGTCAAAATAACAGATGGTGATAAGGAGAAAGAAAGAGAATGTAACGAAATTGTGTCTGTGAGCAAAGATTCCCTGTGGAATCTAAAAAGACACCCCTCCCGCAAACACTACGTGAGCACTCTAGCAAGAAAGAAAAAGGTGAGCATTTTGAATTAGGCTGCGGTTATTTTAACTTACTGTACAGTCGCCGTTAAAACCGAAGAGACGGCGTTAGTTCACGTCCAGTTCCCTCGGACATTTCGCCCTTCTCGCCCATTTCTAACCACGATCTAACCAATAAGCCGTAATTTACCCCCAGGAATAACCAGGTGTGGCTCCGCGGGACTGAATGTAGTACTGCTTGTTCGTTATAAAATAGAGGGCATTTTGACGGTTAGAATTACGTTTGCGTTTGCTGTTATGTATTTTAACATCTTTTTATTTTCTCTCGATGTGGAAGTGAGAGCTTATGCGACCTCTGGAAAGCGTGTGGTTGATCATTTCCTCGGTTTAAAAAGCCTAGCATGAACAAGAAAAAAATATATTCTGATATATTCGACAGTGTAATACAAGCAATTGTATTCTTGGGGGGAATTTTTTTTTGGTATTTTAAACACGTCTTTTTATTGCAGAAACTGTGTCTGCAATTCTGAGGGTTTGTGGGTAGATCTTCAGCGAAGTGTGCCGCAATTGTTTGATTGGTTTTGAAAAACCATTCGCAATATCAACAGTAGCAAAGGGTAGCCAAAACCTCACCCTTCAAAGCTTAATGACTTCAACATTTCGCAGTTTACTATTCTTTATCGGCAGTTGCTCATACAAATTGGTAGAAGGACAATCAAATTTATTTTCGATAGCAAATGACAACGCAATTTATCAATACGTCTTTATAAATTAGTTTGCGAGGCTTCTTTCGCTAGAAGCCACGACAGTCCATTTTCTACAATCTTAATATAGAAGAAAAGAATGCGATGTTGCACAGCTTATTGCTTAATGAGCCTCACTAATCAATTTGCGAATCTATGCCGTTTCATGAGCTTCTTGAGCGCGGAATTTATAGCGTAGGCCTGTGATAATATATGTCGTAATTTATGTGTGAAAGAAAACCCCTCATAATTTCGTGGTGCAATGTATAACAATGCTATCGAAAATAAATTTTACTTAATTGACTGTTCTTCTAACAATTCGTATGAGCAACTTCTGATCAAAAAAAGTAAACTACGAAAGGTTTAAGTCATTAAGCTTTGAAGGGCGAGATTTTGGCTTCCCTTTGTTACGGCCGACGACCCGCCACAGAATATCAATGAACAAATTGGCAATGTACAACTTAATAGCCTGTGAGCTTATGATCACATTATTCTCCGAAATTATGCATTTCGGACCTGCAGAGGTGCGAGGTTGTCTCTCGCCAAGGAGTCAATCTTTGTTCTAAACAGTGGGGAAATGCGTCATATCGTGATAGGTTCCATAGTTGTGAATGTGATGTCAGTTCATGGTTGGGAATTTTATAGAAGCTCCTGCCACGCGCTGAGCTGATCATTAATTCTTTAATCGGCTCCAGTGAGCTTAAAGGGATTATTAGGATGACAATGAGTAATAAATAGAGATGTATTGAATCAGTGCCAGGTGTATCCGCTTTTAATTCCGTGAATTCAGTTTACGAAAGAGTCTTTCAGTTTTAAGTGACATTTATGTTTTTGTCCTTTAGAGATAAGATATTGAGCAGATCTTTTTATTAATTACGTTTTCCTTATTGATCGATATATAGTAAGCTTACTAAAAATAACCAGTGTAAGGTTCCGCAAATAGTTTGTTTATTTATTTATTTATTTATTAATTATTTTTTTAATGGCACATTCAAGAGTCGTTTAGGTCGAACTAAATTCATATTGTACACGTCTTTTCTAGTTGCAAGCTTTGTTTGTAACAGGAAAAATAATATAGCCTATTTCAGCACTTGAGTGTATTTTAATGGCACATAAAAGCACACATTACCTCCGAACATAAAATATTGCAGAACTGATACCTGACAAACAAAATCCTCACCAAAAATAGCATGATATTATATAATCCAATTGCGTATTATACCTCACTAAAATTTTTAATAGGAGCACAGGTTGAGTAAACTGTATCGTCAAATATAAAAAGGTTTGCAGAAATGATTACCGGCAACATCACCCCTGCCAAAGCAAATCAATATTTTATGTAGGCTACGTTACTTTTGCATTCATATATGGAAATAAATCGCCAACAAGCTGTGCCATTATCTACATGTACGGACTACTGTCAAAACGACCGCCCCAACCGCCTTCTTGGCTCAGTTATGATTAAACAAACACCCAGCTAACGGGATATTGCCCTGCTACCCCGTGCTCGGTAGACGGCGGGAGGTCTTCTTTCGTCTTCATGCGCGACAATAGGTCCTACTGCACAGCTCACGGTGCGATTTCCCGGTCCTAAGTGTTAACATTTGTGGTTTTTTTTTTTTCAATAAACGTTCACTTTTAAACTTTATGATGTTCAGGCGCAGAGCTTTGTTAATAGGCTGTAAAAGTGAAATGTCCGAAAAAACAAAGTCTAGCCATAGGACCAATACTTACCAATACCAATCCACCTCTGATTAGATCTAAGGCTTCAGCTAAACATGTAAATTTAATATGCATGCAAACATTTTTGGAGTGGAGCGTGGAGCGGAGCAGGATGCAGTCTTGCCGGAGCGCTGAGCGGTCATGGGTGGAGCGGCATGTTGCGACTTTGAGCGAGGAGCGAGGGGATCGACAACCTATGTGAGCGAGGAGCGGGAATTCTCGTCACTCCACTCCGCTCACATGCTCTGCTAACAGTTTGTTGTTTTCGCTAAGATTACTAATCCAACTAACATTGTATATAATACTAACTTACTAACAAGCACTAGGGATTGTATGGCTGCACTTACTAATTGATTAACAAGCTCTCGCCCTGTTCTAGTCTCCGCCTCTTGTCTCTCTCTAACCTTTTCTGCTGCATTTCTGTGGAATCTCCACACCTGCTCGAGCTGTCCTTTCTCTCATTATCTATGCACCTTAGAACTCCTTGACCGGAGCCGTATGTTTGTCAATAGGATTGTCTTGTGATCCCTGTCCGCGTTTTGGCTTTTGCCTATTTTATGTGATTAGGTCCTCCCTCTTGCTCCACCCTTTGTAATCAGTCTCATTTTCTGCACCTGTGTTCCATGTACCATGTGATCTCCCTGGAGCATATATTAGGTGTCTTTTCACAGAACTTCCTTGTCAGAACGTCACTCGTGTTTACCTGTGCTGCTCATTATCGGCCTTGTACTCATTGCAAGTAATGGTCAAATGAAGCCTCATGAGTCACTGAGGCTTTCCAGCCCATTGCTTCACTGAAAAGTTCAGTACTTGAGGCCTCAATGAAACATCGAATGCTGCCATCTGCTGGGCAAAACAATGTATGACAGTCAAAGAACAGTACCATGACCTGAGCGAATATGTATGAAAAACTTTTGTGTGCAGTAACAATAAACAATGGATATTTCTATAGTATGTGCATGCGTAAGTATATGGACATAATTGTGTCAGTATATTTGTTCATAATTAAAATAGCAATGAAACAATCATGATACTTTGCTTTTTTAAAAGCATTTTTATTCAAAAACACAAATGCAGGAGTGACATTTCTTAAAAAATGACATATCTGACTGTGGAAACATTTTTTTATTGATTAATTTAATTATTATTAATTGCTTATCCTTGCTTGCTCATATTCTGTTTTAGTTCTCAACTTCATAGGCCTAGAGTGTGTGTGTGCTTGCATATTTCTGATTTAGCAGGGGCCTGCATAACTGTACTAGTGTGTCATGACATATAGCCTATTTAAAGTCATGACAACTAGAATGTCTGTATCAAGGGCAAGATGTTTTTCTCTTTCTGAAAGTTTATGTGTTTATAGAAAGCTTCGGAACCCATAACAAGATAAGCTGGAGCCAGAGCTGAGAGAGAAGGCAGTTGCTCTCCTCCCTAGCAAGATGTGTGTGTATCCTTAGACAACTTGACGTGGTTACATACCAACTTGACGCAGTTGCGTGCGACGGCAAAGGCTTGCGTGATGTGTAAATCAGCACGGGGGGAGGAGAACCAGAGGACTTTCTAATTGTGTATCCTCCTCCATTTTGCTGACTTGACTTTGTATGGGGATCTTTTTTTTTGCAAAAAAGTAAACGGACTTTGGCTTGGGTATTAACTTCTCTGTCTCTGACTGATTTTTTGTCTGGGTTGTCTGAGGTTCTTTTTGTGAAGGTAATACCAGGAATGTAAAATAAAATTTCCTTTAACATTGGGGGCTCGTCCGGGATTCCAATATCTCACCTGCACTCCCTGGAGAATCAGCGCCGACTGAAAACCGTGTGCACGGTCGTCCAGGGGACGTTGTTGTAAGACCTCAGCCCAGGGTGCTTGAGAAGGCCCCTTTGGGGTGTGTAGGAGGTCAGAAATGGGGGGTTCACCAAACAATGAGTGGAGGTGCGGGTGAGTGACGGAATTTTTACTGAATTCGGCTTAGTTGTTGTGAGGCAGAGAAAGTAATATTACCAATTATAGGACTGATGAACAGTAAAGGGGTTGTTGTTGTTGTTGTTGTAAGGACTGCTGTTCTGGGACTGATGACAAAGCGTTGACTGAGACTGGGCAATTTGTTGAAAGTTGACATAATGGTTCAGGGAATCATTGTGGGTCTGAGCCTTGGATCTTTTCCAATGTGAATGTATGTGAGAGAGGAAAGTACACTAAGGTATGTGTGTGTGTCCTGAGCTCAGACTGCGTGTGCGTATGTGGAAATCAATGTGAATGAACCTAACTCAGTGTCTGTAAACAACTGCATTGCTGGCATATTTGTTAGTTCTGTCTTTGTTAGATTGAATCTATTCCATGAAGTGCATATAGATGTTTTCAATAAAATTTGCATTTATTTGAGAATAAGTTAAGGTGCCAGTTGATTAGCTAATATCTACAGTATTTTATGGAGTCCTTACTGTAATTGGTAAAAAGTGATAATTCTGAAAAAAGTGTATTAACAGAGCAAATTTGTAGGAGTTAAACCATTTTTAATGACTGTATTTGTAAAAGGACAAAGTTGCAGAAGTAAGCAGAATAATTTTTCCTTATGAAACCGAGCAAAAGTCCCCATTTCTTGATAAAATAAATGCTAACCCCTCTTAAACTGTCTGAGTCTGCCCCCTGGCTGCTGTGTCCAGAGCCTTCTTCCCGCCAGCTGTGCCTGAGCCTGCCAGCTGTGCCGTCCTCCAGTCCTGTCCGCCCTGCCTGATGTCTCCTAGCCTCCTGGTGCCCCCTGATGTCTTCCGAGCCACAAGCTGTTCCAGTCGTCTTCCGAGCCCCAAGCTGCTCCAGTCGTCTTCCGAGCCCCAAGCTGCTCCAATCGTCTTCCGAGCCCCAAGCTGCTCCAATCGTCTTCCGAGCCCCAAGCTGCTCCAGTCGTCTTCCGAGCCCCAAGCTGCTCCAATCGTCTTCCGAGCCCCAAGCTGCTCCAGTCGTCTTCCGAGCCCCAAGCTGCTCCAGTCGTCTTCCGAGCCCCCGCCTGACGTTTCCCCGAGCCTTCTCGTGGCCAGCTGTGCTCTCCGAGCCTACCATCTGCCAGCTGTGCCCTTCTCGTCCTGTGCCTGCCCTCTGCCTGATGTCTCCAGCCTCCGTTTGTCCCGAGCGCCCCCAGTTCCGAGTTCCCCTAGTCCCGAGCTCCCTCAGTCCTATCTTGCCCCTGTCCCGTCCGAGTTGCCCCGAGTCTGCCCCTAGTGTTCCCTTAGTCAGTTTTGATTCGTGAGTTTCTCCTTCCTTCAGTGCAGTAGCACGGTGGTTCTGTTGGCCTGAGTGCCTCGTTTTTCCCCTTTTCGAGTTTTCTGATTTACTTAAATTTTTTGGATCCCTGAATATGGCGTCTCATCCCCCCCTTAGTTTCCTTGTTTCGAGTGTTTCCTAGTCCTGTTCCATGTTTTCCGAGTTTCCCAGTGTTTTCCTTCCTCTAACCTACACAGATATTTCTTTGAGAGTTTTCGCTTCTCCTCCGCTCCCCCCGCCAGACCCTGGTTCCGCAGACAAGGTGGTCAGAGATACGCGGCCCCCTGCATTGCTGAGACAGATCGCTTTGGAGAGGCTCGGTGATGGTCTGGGGTGCCATTTGGTGTGGCTAAAGGTCCGACCTGGTCATAATCAATAGAAATTTATTTTTTATTTATTTATTTATTTTTGGCATTTTCTTGTTTATTTGACAGTCACGCAGTAGAGACAGACAGGAAGGTTGGGGAGAAGAATGGGGAAGACATGCGGCAAATGACCCAAGCCGGAATCAAACCGAGTCGCCGCAGGAAGGTCACTGCCTTTATGGTGCGCGCGCTTAGACTGATGTGCCACTGGGGCGCCCCCATCAATGGAAATCTTAATGCAGCCCGCTACTGTGACCTTGTCATCAGACCACACGTCATGCCTTACATCACAGACCACCCTGAGGTCACGTCCATGCAAGACAGTGCACAACCTCACTCAGCTCATGTGATGCAGCAGCTCCTGGCCCAGAATGGTGTTCAAGTCATTGAAAGGCCACCTTTCAGCCCTGACATGAAGTGCATCGAGCATGTGTGGGACCTGTTGGATAAGCAGATTTGGCAACGCACTATAGTACCCTGGACGAGGGCTGAGCTCCAAGAAGCCCTTCTGGAGTGGCAGGCCATTCCCCAGCAACAGCTCAACAGAATGGTGCTGTCCATGCCAAGATGAGTGATGGCTTTGTCGAAGTTGTTGTTATGGATAAAGTCAATACATAGTTACAAATTTGAATCCGAGTTTGGCTACAATTCTGGTTATAAGTTTTTACAGTCCATCAGTGTATATTACTTTTTGATTAGGAACCACAAAGCCCAAATAAGTCAGGCGGTGCAACTGTCTGTGCAAATGAACATACTAAATGAACAATAAATGATATTATGTCAATGATAATACATTTGAAATAAAATGCTCTGGCATTACTTTATATTTTAAACCTGTGAAATAAAAATATTTTGCAAATATACATAGTTGTAAAGCTGTTGAGAGGATTAAACAAATGTTGTCCCACAAATTCTATGTTATCAAATGTCAGGGCGGCGCAACCATACCATCATACTTTTATTTAGAAGTGAAGAGGTCATAACAGAAAATAGGATATTGCTTCATTGAGGGGACCCAAAGTAACCATTGCGGCTGACTGAAAAGGCTTGTAGATCTCTTTCAAATGTCATTAACCAACTTATAGGTGGTAAGTTTTCCATGACAGGTGGTACAACCCATGTAAAAACTACTAAAATGTCTCTCTATCATACAATTGAAAGTATTAACTTGCTAACAAAGGCTAACTCAAATTCAGGCGTCCAAGCAGATGCCTGTTTAATTAGGAATTAATTGTAAAGTCAAGGGGCACCACCAGTGAGTCAGGTATTTCAAGCTATTATGCATTATATTTCTGAAATGTGTTATATTTTGAAACAAAGTATGTTTCAAAGGAGCTTTTGAATTTTATTGCAAATAAAATTTCACCAAAAATAGCAAAAGTCCAGTTTCCTGAAAGTAATGGCCGTAGGACCATGGAGAGACCCTGCTTGCATGGATGCAGTATTATGTCTCAGGAATAAAAATTGGTGGAGCTATTAAACTTTATAACAAATAAAAATTCACCAAAAATAGCAAAAGTCCACTTGACTGAAAGTAATGGCTGTAGTAGGACCACAGAGAGACCCTGATTGCATGCAGGAAATATTTTGGCTCTGGTATGAAAATTAGAGGAACTATTTAATTTTATTGGAAATAAAAATTCACCAAAAATAGCCAAAGTCCAATTTCCTGAAAGTAATGTCTGTAGTAGGACCATGAAGAGACCCTGCTTGCACCAATGCAATATGATGACTCAGGGATGAAAATTAGAGGAGCTATTGAATTTTATTACAAAAGAAAATTCACCAAAATTACAGAAAGTCAAATATCCTAAAACTTATTGCTGTAGTAGGACCACGGAGAGACCCTGCATCCAAGGACGTATTTGTATGGTGCTGGGATGAGAATTGGCGGAGCTATTGGCTGTTATTGAAAATCTTATTCATTATAAATACAAAAAAATGATAAATATTATTGTGAAATAACATTGCTCTGATTTTCTCATAATATGGCAAATCAAAGTGCTGCAGTATAAGCAGAAGGTGTTCATGCGTGCCTGGCTTAAATTTGGTGGCATTTCACTGAGTCGAAGCAAAGGCACTGACTGTTTTCAACGTAGCCGTTTTGCGCTTTGCAGACGGTCCCTAAACTCGCACTCGGTCGCCAGTTCCATATTGGGAGCAATACAATTCAGCGATCGCAGAGGATGGCCCGTTTGGATAAAATCGGGATAGTAGTACCTTCTCTGTGTTGCTTAAGTTAGTTTGAGCTGTCATATGTGTTCGAGAAGTGTTTCGGTGAAGAGCTATTGAACCGCAAACATCGAATCAGTTGCCAACTTTACCAAACTACGAATATGAGGCATTCGCAAATTATTACCATTAGCGAACTTGAGTGGAATTTCAAAACGAAAACTACGTCAGATCATTCAAACTTATGAAGTTGGAATGTAATGCGACGGTGCTCATTTATTTCTTCTGCCTGCATCACTGGGAAGTGAAACGATGGATAGCGTGTTCCTATTATTACACCCTGTTGCTGTTATGATTCTGCCCTTTCGTGTGTTGTCCCGTGCGTTTTTGTGCTTGTGATTTACTTTCGTCTCGTTTATTTTCCAGCTTTCAGTTCAGCCGGCTGCCTTTCTACGTTCGGTTTGGCTTTGGTATTTCATTCATTGCTTCCAGCTGCACTTAATTCCGGGTCTCGCTAAACTGAGTGAATGCGTTCTCTGATAGGGCATTACTAACCCGTACTAATCTTCACGTATTTAAGGGTGATTGTAAATACTTTGTCACTTTGTATTAACCTTGATTAACTCATTTAGCGAACGTATGTGTTTCTGGCTTTCGTGATTTCAATCTGAGCTTTCTGAGTAACTGCATTTAAAACTGTGCCTTTCCTTTCACTTTTCTTGTGGTGCTTTTTACTTGTCACGTTTGGATTGCCTTAATCTAAACCAGGGGTCTCAAACTCAAATGAGCTGGGGGCCACTGCTGGCATTGTCATCTCAGTGGGGGGCCACTTCAGTGTTTGAGACGAGTATCAAAAAAATTAAAAACTCACAAATATTTCTGAAAACTGAGTTTCTTTTCAAATACTGTATTGCAAAACTATTAAATTCACAGTAAGTGCAAATGTTTTTGGCCTCATTCTTAAATAACTTATGAAAGCCTTTCATGAACTGACAGCACTTCTGTTCATCTGGTCTTCATATTAAATAACACAAAAATAACTCTAACTTTGTATGCATATTTTAACAGTTAGTGAAATTTTTTTGCTTGAATAACCCATTTTAACATTTCAATCAACAGAAACTTTGCTTCTGAGTACACTTGTGCTTTATTTCTTGCCAGATACCTGGCAGCGCTTCTGTGCACATAGCTGAGCAGTATTTACTCTGATGGATGTTGCAGTTGAAACTCTGAGTACAGCTTCAAGATGAGCATCTGTAAGCCTTGTCCTGTACTTGCTTTTATTAAAGTTCGTTGTAGAGAACAGTTTCTCGCACATATATGAAAACTCTGGACAGCTCTGGGAATGAAGGAGGCAGCTGCCTGAGGAACTCTCCAGTCTTGTCTGCTTTTCCCTGTGCCTCTCTGAATTTAGTTTTCAGTTCACTGTTGCACTGTAAGTCAATGAGTTCAGTTTGCAACATGCTGGGGACACTCTCCACATCAGCTGAAAAGGGGTCAGCAAACAGCTGGAAAGTGTCACGGTGAGCCTTGAAATCAGCAAATCGCTCATCAAACTCTTGCTGCAGGTTTTCAATAGCAGAGACATATTCATCAGGACTGAATGGTGTTCCCTCTTCTGCCAAAGATCTGCATGCAGCAAAATGGCAGAGGTTTTTTGCAGACAGTTGAGTTTTCCACAGTCTCAGTTTGGTGGAGAAGGCCTTCACACTCTCATAGGCTGTTGTGATGAGCTGACCAGGACCCTGCAGCTTTAAGTTCATGATGTTTAGTTGTTGTGTTATATCCACAAGGAATGCCAAATCCATTATCCATTTTGGATCGTCTAGTTCAGGAACATCCAGTCTGCCATCTTCCATGAATGTCTTTATTTCAGCTCTTAACTCAAAAAATCTCTTAAGCACATTGCCTCTGCTCAGCCAGCGCACTTCAGTAAAATACAGTACATCACCATACGATGCTTCGATTTCTTCCAAAAAACCCCGGATCTGGCGGTGCTGTAATCCTCTGGACCTGATGTAATTCACACATTTCAGGATGACAGACATGACATGTACACATTTCAAGCGCTTGCTGCACAGTGCGTGTTGGTGTATAATGCAGTGCAGAGCGATCGCCGGGTCTGAGTTTTCCTTCGCTAACTTTCTCTGAACCTGCGCAACCAGTCCGTTTTTTTTTCCGGTCATGGACAGCGCACCGTCAGTTGTAATGCCCACCAGTCTGTTCCACGGCAGACCAAGCCGCTCCATCGCATCACACAGTTTCTGAAATATATCTTGCGCTTTAGTGTGGCCATGCATCGGACACACACTCAGCAACTCTTCTGTCACCTCAAACTTGTCATCCACACCCCTGATGAAAATTGCAAGCTGAGCATTGTCAGTTGCATCAGTGCTTTCATCGAGCGCCACAGAGAATGCAGTGAAACGTTTTGCTTTCTCCCGTAACTGTTCATAGATATTATTAGAAAGTCCATCAATCCGCTCTGCCACAGTGTTTGCCGACAGCGAAATGTTGTTAAACAGGCTTTTCTTTTCGGGACACAGAATATCAGCAACTCGTAGCATGCAGTCCTTCACAAACTGCCCCTCGGTAAATGGCCTCCCCGCCTTGGCGATTAATTCACTGACCACATAACTTGCCTGGACTGCAGCATCGCTGTCCTTTGCAGCTTTGGTGAAAAGTTCTTGCTGGGATAACAGCCCTCTTTGTAGCTGCTCAGCTCGCCCGTTCCTGTCATCTCCGCTGTATTTCTCATACTGCTCACCGTGTTTTGTTGTGTAATGTCGCTTGAGATTATATTCCTTAAGAACGGCAAGTTTCTCCTTACATATTAGGCAGATGGCGTTTCCACCAAACTCAACAAAAAAATACTGTAATGTCCATCTTTCTTGGAATTGTCTGTGTTCGTCATCCACCTTTCTCTTAGGTTTGGAGAGCGACATCTTAGCTTCTTCTTCTCCTCTATTTACCTTTTCTTCTTCTGCGCTTCTTTTTCATGTCGTCAGCACATCCCATGAAATAATTTTGGATTTACTTATTTATCATTAGATTTTTTAAATTTAATTTTTCTTGTAATTGTTGAAAACAAATAAATAAAAATAAACTTGAAGGGCCAAATTGCATGAACTTTTTATATCAAGGTGCGGGCCGGATGTAGGGGGGGCGCGGGCCGGAAGTGGCCCCCGGGCCGGGAGTTTGAGACCCCTGATCTAAACTGTCTAGTTTGATTGATGGTCTCCGCGTCTTGTCTCGAGTCATTATTGTTTACCCGGTCCTCGTGTGATTGTTTATTAATCCCATGTGTTTCTCTTTCAGTGTGATTGCTTTCCGAGTCCCCGCCTCCTCTCGAGATTTTAAAAGCTCCAGTTTTCCACGCGATTGTCAGACGGATCCTCCGTATTGTCTTTGTGCTACAGGGTGAAGTCTCAGCTCTTTGTGCGTTCTGAGTGTCTCCCGTGTATGGTTCCCGAGTCTTCCTGTTTGCTGCGCTCTAGTCTTGTCTGCCCTGTGTTAAAGTCTCCCAGTGTGTCCGTCAGTTTAGTTAGGTTCAGTTTTTGTTATCTTAGTTTATCCTCTCTTGGAGAGTGTACCTCTGTTTCCCCCTGCCTTTGGCAGTGTACCTTAGTTCTCCCCATTGTTCAGTGCTTGTGCACGGTGTTTTATTTCTGGCGTGTCTGCCAACCTTTTCTCCTTGTGTTTTTTGTGTTTAATAAATACTTCTGCTTCCTGCATCTGGTGTTCCCCGGACCTCTTCTTACAGTTGCAGCTTAAAATTTTGTCATTAACATGCATGGACAACAATGCAAGATACATTACACATTTATTTTCAATGTAATCTTAACTCAGTATGAGATCATAGGAATCAGGCTGTATTCCTTTCTCCCACTAAAAACGATAAAACCTAAGTGGCAATAATAGTAGTATTAAGCCACTTGCACACTGGACGTGAAACGAATTTTTCGCTGTTGCGTTGAACGCAGTATCCACGTGTCCGAAAGTCGAAGAGGGTTTTAATATATCTCTGTGTCTAATAGTCGGATGGTTTCGAACTCGTGTCCGACAGTCAATTGTTTTTAATTTCTTCAAATCTACGGAATCTTTTAGAAATTAAGGGTGAAAGTTTTGATAAGAGGGCTCAGTTCCTCAAGACAAGTACCGAGAATTTCAATCAATGTTTCTGTTCGAGCTCTACTCAATAAAGTGAGTCGACATTGGCGTGGGACAATGTACAATGCCTGTCAAACATTAAATGCTAAATACTTCGCGTCTGACAGCCAAAAAAAAAAAAAAAAAAAAGAGGACGAATTGAACAGATTGATTACAAAATAAAGAAAAAAAAACATTTGGACAACAAACAACATCCAATGAACACTGTGATTTATTTATTTATAAACGATTTATTTATCGTTTTTGGATGTTCTGTTTGTTGGTGGTAGCCTATATTGTTATTCTTTATTTCGTTATAAATCTGTTCTCATATCAATACTTTTACTTTTTGCTGGCTGTCAGACATGGAGCATTTCGCGTCGGACAGTGATCGTGCATTCAATATTTAATTCACAATGTCAATGGTCATGGAATTGATTTGGTCACTGACTACAAACACTATTTTATCTCTGATGTGGAAATAAAGCCTGAATCTGTTCGATCCATCTGACTAATTTTCAAAAGAGACCGAATAAAGACTGTTGTCTATCTTCAACGGAGGAAAACAGAAGAATAAACAGATGCGTGTATTCGCGTCTTTGCATTGACTTCGTGAGTGCACACACTTGCTGCAGCACAACGCGTCCAAAACGCATAGTATTGGAGGTGTCCACTAGAGGCAGACAGCAGCATATCGGACCCTGAAATCGTGAAAACGGCGGGCGGGATTGCCCGGATATGGCATACACTGTCACAATGGATTCGTTCGCACAAGCGCCTCTAGCGGTCATGTCAATACTGCATCTCGCGCATGCAGCACTTTACCTCGTTTCGAGATGAGCGACCTCTACGCTCACGAACATAGAATACGCGTGGCAGCCATGTTGCGAGCAGCAAGTATATTCCAGGCCTTAGACTGTAATCAGTCATGCAAAAAATTTGTTTTGCGTCCAGTATGCAAGCGGCTTTACTAAGCACAGAATGCAAGCATTATACATATGGTTGGCTGAGAAAGATGTGAAGTCGTTAGTTTGCATCACAGATTCAGCTGCCTTGATTAAGCCAGTTCGAGTTTCAATTACATGTGCCAACTGCCTTTAATCTCAGATCAGGACAATCCATATAGATACAATAATTTATGTCCTGATTCAGGTAGTTACATTAAATAGTGCTTGCTGTAATTACCCATGCCCGACAAGGCAGTGTGGGTATACAGTTTATTATTTATTGCATTGAAATGTGCCTGACATTCTGGAAACCTGCCTGTGAGGTTTCGGTGACGTGTGCGCACTGTGTGCCGGTCAGCCAGATTATCACTGCACAGAAAGTAAACCAGGTTATAGCAGGCGAGTTTTCTTTGCAACTTCAGCAGACACTTTTTCTACAAAATTGTCACTGCGTCTTGATGAATATGTGACACCTCCCCCTACTACGCCGCCACAGCCATCTTGGCGTATGTCCGTCCACTAAATTGCCAAAGTGGCTGCGCACGGTGTTGCACGGCACGAAATTACCACTGCGCGGGCTGCACCAGACGAAATTACCACTGTGTGGGCTGTGCCACCCTACGACACGCTGCGACACCCTGCGCTGAGCCAAGAAATTAGAGCTGGTAGTGTCATTAGAGGCTTGACTGCGCAGCAGAGGGTGTGATAGTGCAAACAAGGATGCAAGATCAGGTTCTTCTTAAAGGGGAACTCCGGTCAATTTCAACACGTATCTTTGTTGTTTGTGGTGAAGGAATACTGTCAATAGCGAGACAAATGAAGAAATTTGGTTTTGCCTACACCGAGTTATGCTCCTGCTAAAGTTCGTACCTAAGCGGCTCCAATGGGGCAGGCGTTTAACGTGCTTTTAGCGTCTTAACAGGATCGTGATGTCATTTCAAGTCCATAGCCATGTTCACCTAACCCTATCAAGTGACCGCAATGAACTTCACTACAGTAGCTGAACTATAAATGTATTAAAATTGTGCTAATTTACTCAGTGCACGTACCTCTGTTTACTTCCTGTTTTCCGATGAAGTCCACACTGGTCGATTGTCGTACTCGAAAAATCCAATATTCCAAAATGTAATTTTTCCACCAAAAAACATGCTTACGAACCGCTGTGGTTATGTCCATTGCGATGACTGTGAAGCAACATAGCAACACTGCAGCCTAACATCACAACTACATTTTAATACTCGCGCACAGTCTCATTGGGAATTAGCACTACAGATGAGTGTCGGCAACATCCGCGGAGATCTCAGACGAAGACGGAGCGTTAGAACGACAACGACATTTGTTCAGTATCTTGAAAATATTTGCTCTGATGGATAGTTCATCCGAATCCGATGTGGAACACGAGGAGTTTTTTGAGTTTGATGGCCGGGGTTACCTCTTCGAACCTCAATATACGGACAAAGAGTTATTGGCACAAGATCTCAAAAGAGCGGCAGAAGCAGAGGAGCAGGCTGAGGCTGAATTTTACCGTTAAATTAACGCAATGTCTCCTTGTCATTTCAACTGTAAGAAGAGTCCTGTGTGCATTTAACCGTGGTTTACACTGAACATGCGCTGAACTCTATTGTAAAATTACAGTTAAAATAACTGGCAAAAAGGTGCCAGTTAAATTGCCTGACAAAAAGGGCTTCAGTTTATTTGTGTATTATTATCAGTGTATTTGCGGAAACTTAAACTGGCACAGTTTCATTTACATTAATTATATATGCCTACTTTTAGTTTGAGACTCCTATATTGATCCCAGTTGGGGCAACACGCAATGTCATCCTATTATCCATTGTGTCAGGGCAAAGATGGATTAAATGAAGACAACAAGTGGGTATGAACACTTCAGAATGAAGTTGTTCCGATCGTAATACACAAAGCATACATATAACTTCATCTATGCATATAAGGACCATAGTTTCTTCCAGGTGTAGACCTGGGTCGGACTCACAGGCACTGCTGAATGCGAACCTTTTTTCTTGGAACGAAACAAAAACGTAGTTACCTGAGTGAGAACAGAAAGGGCAAGGCAATTGTAGAGCTTATTCTCTAGCTTTGCCAAATAATGGAGCATAAATATTGTTGTTCAATTACAATTACTTTTTCGTGTCCTTTTTAAGAATGAAAAGATAAAAAAGAACATGAAAAACAAGTCTCTCCCCAGAAAAAAGAAATAAAAAATAAGGAAAAATGACTGCTATTTAGGAGGAGAAAGGAGGCATACAGTTGTTGTGACTAGACTAAGACTGGGACATTGTGGCCCAGCATGGGACCTGACAAACATGGACTATGTGTGACGTGCAGAAAACAACAAACTGTGAGACACCTACTCACGGAATGCAGTCAGCATACAGGTGAACGAGAAAGACTGTATGCTACAGTTCTAAGTTTGGGAATAGCAATCTCATTAAAGAACCTGCTGAATCCTGTGGAGAACCAGGCAAGGATTGTGAATGCAGTCCTAGAGTTCATTGCTGCAACAACGCTACAACTATGGGAATAAAATCACCATTCCATGTTGAAATATAATTATAACCAGTGAGAGGCAGCAATGTGCCGCAAGGCATCTAGTGTGCCAGAAAGCCACAAGAAGAAGAAGAAGAAAACCCTTCTGTTGAGAGGTTTTTTTGGATGGTTGAGACGCAGTCGGTGAGACTACATTTTGGAATCTATTTATTGAATTTGTTGCGTTCTGGAGTCATCGTTAAAGAACAACCTGTAACATAAGAAGTATATTCAAGAAAGCAAATTGATGGTTGACGGAGAGGAAGAATGATTGCCTGTAACAGCCATGGACGGGGAGGGATGGCTGAGACGAGTGAAGGAAGTATCGTAGAGGCACTTGGTGGCAACTGGACTGGGAATGGTCAGGAGTATGCAAGGGGAAGTGATACCTCAATAAGGAGAGACAGAGAAAATGGAAAAGGTGGGGGAGTCATAACATTCGTACAAAAAGGCATTCAATATAGGGAAATTAAAAGAGGGATAGATATAGAATACACCATAATAGAGGTCTGGTCAAATGAAGGCAATATAGAAATAATACATTTCTATAACCCATTTAAACAATTAGAAGTAAGTCAGTTGGCAGAAATTTGGAAGGACACAAAAGGGAGGGTGGTATGGTGTGGTGACTTCAATGCACACAGCACATTCTGGGGGGATAAGAATGATGTCAATGGGGATGTGGTTGTAGAATTTATGGATCAGGAAGAGCTAGTTTGTCTGAATGATGGTTTAGGCACTAGATTGGATATGGCTAGAGGTACAGAATCAGCAGTTGACATCACATTAACTACAATAACACTAGCAGACAAGTGTGAGTGGGAGGTATTGAATGACAATGCAATAGGCAGTGATCACTTCCCTATTAAAATTCAAGTAGGAATGGAAGTTGAGCATGAATTTAAAAATGAAAGATGGATTTTAGAGAAAGCAGATTGGGACAAATTTAGAGAGAAGAGTGATGCTGGCAGTAATAGATATAAATAAGGATATTGAAAGTTTATGCAAAGATATCAGTATGGGCATAATCACTGCTGCAAGCATAGCCATTCCTAAATCCTAAAAACCTAGCAATGTAAGCAAAATAGTACCATGGTGGTCTAATGATTGCAAAAAAGCAATGAAAGATAGGAACAAAGCTTTTAGAGTTTTGAAAAGAATGCATAATTTTCAAAACTTAATTGAAGCTCAAGCAGTTGTAAGGAAAACCATAAAGGAGGCTGAGTGGTGGTTGGAGAAGGTTCTGTGATTCTATAAGAATAACTACTCCAGTAGAAAGAGTCTAGGGCATGATAAAGAAAATGAAAGGGAATAGAAGAGAATATGGATACCCTATGCTGATTGTTGACCAAAATATAATCTCTAGTAGTATTGGCAAAGCAGAGATAATGGCAAAGACATTAAGTAAGGTACACAGTACTGAACATCTGAGCCAACAGGAAAAGAAAGCAAGAGCAGAAACAGTTGAAAATTATCAGCATGACTCTGAGAATGAAGAACTGATAGGAGGGATGATGAATTAATTATTTACTATAACTGAACTCAATAATGCACTATGAAAGTTAGGTAAATCTTCTCCAGGAGGGGATGGAATTTGTTACTCTATGTTTGAGAATCAAACTGATAAAGGAAAGGAAGTTGTATTGATTCTTTTCAATAAGGTCTGGATAGAGGGAAGAATTCCAAGAGTATGGAAAGAGTCTATTATTATCCCTATTAAAAAGCCTGGGAAAGACCCAAAGATTCCTAGCAACTACAGACCAATAGCACCAACATCCCAGATGGGGAAAACTATGGAAAGAATAATAAATGACAGGCTTATATATACAGTTGAGACTAAAGGATTGATCCAAAATTATCAGTGGTTTTAGAAGCGGTAGAGGTACCACGGATCCTTTAGTTTATTTAATGGACACTATAAGAAGAGCTCAAGTAAATTAGGAATCAGTTGTGGCTGTTTTTTTTATTTTGAAAAAGCGTATGACATGTGTTAGGAGGGCCTTTTGATTAAATTATACCATATGAGACCTGCTCCCACAAAATGAGAGGAAAGTTGCAAAAAATATTTTTTGAGTTTTTGATATTTTCTGAAAGGTTATAATTTCAGCTTTAATTTGATTTGATGTGGCTTGCCATTTTGATTCTCCTTCGAATGCAATCAGAATGTTTTGAATGCTGTTGGAATGCTGTAAGAATATTAATTATGCAGTCAGAGCGCAGTTAGAATACACTTTGTGCCGTTCAATATTTCTCCACTTCGAATGCACCTGGAAAGTTTTGAGCATGAGCAAAACATTCGAGCAAGCCACAAGAATGGCCCCAAATATTTGGAATGCACTCAGAATGCACTCAGTATTTTTGGAGAATGGCCCTAAATATTTAATATCAAATCAAATTAATTAATCAATCAAATTAAAGCTGAAATTATAACCTTACAGAAAATATAAAAATTTTTTTTTGCAACTTTCCTCTCATTTTGTGGGAGCAGGTCTAATATGATAATTAAGGGAAGAGTGTTTACATCGGTTAAGGAATTCTTGTCAGATAGAACAATAATGGTAAGGATAAATGGGGTGACAAGTGAGCGGTATCAGGTAGAGAATGGTATTCCACAAGGTAGTATTATCAGTCCTTTATTATTCTCCATTATGATAAATGATATCTTTAAGGAAGTGGAGGATTTTGTGGATGTAACATTGTTTGCAGATGATGGTGCTTTATGGAAAAGAGGAAGAAATATTGAATTTGTAATGAATAAAATTTAGCAAGCAGTTGATGTAGTACATAATTGGTCCATTAGATGGGGTTTTAGGATATCAATGGAGAAAAGCAAAACAATGGATTCTCAAGAAAAAAAATGGCTATGGATTTAAAACTGAAGCTATCTGTTAATGAATTAGAAAGGGTGGAATTCTTTAAATACTTGGGCGTACGGTTTGACCAAAGGCTAACATGGGCGGTGCATATACAAAAAATAATTGATAAATGCAAGAAGGTACTGAATGTAATGAAATGTCTATGCGGAGTGGAGTGGGGAGCAAGTAGACCTGCTCTAAGAACAATTTACACAGGATTGATCAGCTCTGTATTTGACTATGGAAGCATAATATATGGGTCTGCAGCTAAAACACTACTGAGTAAGTTGGATGTCATCAAAAATCAAGCATTGAAGTTATGCTGTGGTTCTGTCAAAACCACGCCAGTGACAGCTATCCAGGTAGAGATGATATGGGATCAGTAAGACACCAGATGCGGGGAGAAGGGAATGAGGATTTATTTCCAAACAAAAACAAAACAGGCACGAGGGCCAACAAAAAACTTGGCCCAATGGGTTGCAAAAAACAAACTGAGGTAAGCTACACAGAGCTATAAAACAATAAATGCAAAAGGCAAAAAACAAATGGCACTGGAAACTCCAGGCAAGAAGCACAAGAAAAATAAATAACCAGACTATGTATATATTCGAAAAAACAAGAGGCTGGGACAAGACTTGAAACGAGAAATGCTGGGGAATCCTGACAACAAGAACTTGGCTACACTTGCACATGCAATGAGACGCGAGACACTGTCTGCCAGCCAACTTCCACCGCATCCAGAAAAAGGCTTGGAAATCATGACATGAGGGGTAACACCTGGAGAGAGAGAAACAAGAGGCATGGCAAGATCAAGACATGGACAGAGATTGGATGACATGACCTGCTCATTAAGAGAATGAGCGTGCTCAGCTTAAGTACCAATTAAGTATGCAGTTTGGAAGCAAGCATGAATGTTAAGAACAGAAAAGCACAGCAAGATCTTGAAATAGCAAAGCAGGAATCATGACAATAAACTCCCTGTCTAAATTAGTAGTATTAGTAATGTGCCTATCTAAGAATTACACCAACCCAGTGAGTGTTAGTAAATGTTAGTAACTTAAAAACAGTTAATTGTCAATTAAGCTTAGGGAGGCCCGAATCCAGCACAGCATGGAAGGAAGGGGAAATACCAAAGCCAACCAGAGCTCAGAAATGTGCAACAACGAAGGCACGGGGCGGAACGCAGACAAGCGGTGGAGTGGCATGGCAGTCCTGGCGAAAACAAAAACATGGAAAAGTAAAAACATGGACATGGAACATGAATAATGAAATGTAAAATCCTAATACAAGAAACTGTTAAAACTATGGCATGAACTATGAAACTTGAACTATGGAATCTATGAAACTATGGAACATGAAACTGTTAAAACCATGAACAATACTGTTCTGGCCAAAGGCCAGAACCCTGGAACACAACAAGAGATGAGAGAAATGCCTCTTCACCTTAGGAGAGATCAATCAGCACTAGTGTACTGGGCAAACCTGAAGGGCCAGGATGGAAATCATATGAGTCCGTCAGTTCTGAAGCAATGCCAAGAGCGTGAAAACACTCAAGTTAAAAGTTTTGGTTAGGTGGTCAATAATAAAGTTAATGAAATGGGGCTTAGTGAATTATAGATTGGTCCTCCTGTGCCTATACCAATTGCCACACCATGGATTTTTAAAGAAGTGCCCGATGACTTGGGGTTATTAGAAGAGAAGCAGGAAAATGACATCCACAAATATAGGGTTCTGAGCTATTTTATGGAGAATTACAGAAAGGAAATAACTTTATATACGGATGCCTCTAAAATGGATGATAAAAGACTGTGAGTTGCTTATGTGATCCCGAAATTAAAATTAAAAGTAGGCAAGAGAATAAGGGATAACCTAGCTGTCTATACAGCATAGTTGGTGGCAGTGTGGTTGGCCCTGCTATGGGTGGAAACTAATAGGCCAAGGAAGGCAGTAATTGCTTCAGACTCCAGTTCAACATTGCTCAGCATCAAAACCTCTCAATCAAAATCAAGGCAGGATATTTTATTTGAAATAATTCAAGTTGCAAACAATCTGTTAAATTCGGGGATAAAGACAACTCTTGTACGGGTACCAGCTCATATAGGAATGGTAGGAAATGAGCTGGCAGATAAATGTGCCAAGCAAGCAGCTGGAAACCCCAGTGTAGATATTGAGATCAAATACAGTAAAGCAGAAATTAAAAGTATGGTTAAGAATAAAGTTAAGGAAACATGGCAAACATTATGGGACAATGGGCAGACTGGAAGACACTTCTATAATATCCAGAATAAAGTGGGAAAGAGCAGGAACAAAACCAGAAGCAATGAGGAGGAAGATGTATTTTCAAGAATGAGGTATGGACACACAAGACTAAATAATATTTTGCAAATCATGAAGAAGCACACTGATGGCACTTGTGAATTATTTGGTATCCAGAATCAATAGAGCAAGTCATTTTACATTGTCCTAAAAATTAAGAAGAAAGACAAAGACTAATATTGCAATTGCAAAGAGAACAGTTAAGTTTAATCCTAGAGGACACTCTACAAAGAAGCTCAGGTGAAATCTGGTTGAATTGCATATTCAGCTTCCTAAGGAATACAGGACTAATTAAGAGAATTTAGGTTTTTTTTTTTTGCATCATTCTCGGAAGGTTAGACTCTAGTACCACACACCAGTCCAGCTGGTGGCGGTAATGCACCAATGAAGTTATTTACCGCACGCCGTAAAACCGAAAGAAGAAGAAGTAGTGAACACGAAGAAGAGTGGTAAGTAAGTGGTAAGTATGTTACCTCTATAACTGGTCAGGTGATTTTCTACAACAGCTTTTTGCGACGAGATCTGAAACCATGGGCTGGAAATGGGTTTTCTGTAAAAACGGTATTTTCTGCCAACATCGTGTTACTGCATTGAATTCTGCATGCAGTAACATTGCTGCTTTAGTTTCAATTGTGATTGACTTGACAGCTACCGGACGCATTCGTCCGGGAACTCAAGCAAGCAACTGGATTCAGTATCTTTGCGCTTACATTGAATGACTTAACATTTTAAAACTTTCAGGTTATGGAAAACGGAGGTTTCATAATTTTCCGCCTAAGAGGGGATTTGGAGCTGACCTGTCATTTGGACATCACCGATGGTAACGTTACTTATCGAGCTTGCAATAAGTTCAGTTATATATATTGTAATTTCGTTGCTTTGTGTTTTGACAGTTTTATTCTATCGATTGAATTTCGACCATTATCTAGCGGGAAAGCACTGGAGGAACGATTCATCTTCTCGGAAAAAAATGGGAGGATCTGTAATGAGTGAGCCCGGGATCTCATGCTTCTAAAACGAGAGCTGTTGTTATCATTTACGCCAGGTCTTTCGCGAGATTCATGAATGAGATAATCTGACCTCAAAAATTTGCTTTTATATCATTTTTACATTATTAATGCAGGAGTCATATTATTTGGAAAATGAAATAAAGCGTTAACGTTAGCTTCTTGCTGACTGTCTTTTCAGGTCAATGGGATAAATGATTAGGAAGTAGCTATATCTACGGCGCCGTACACGGGGCTATGTTTACGGCGCGCGTGTCCGCACTTACGTTTCTTCACTTATGTTGGCAGCTTCCAAGCTCAGCACGCTTATCGGCGGAGTAGCATCTGCCTTGTGTTTAATACAATCTCTCAGACCGCTTTCGCACAAAATACGATTGTTCGGTACCGTACAGTGCGATTGGGTAATATGTTTTGGGGGATTTTATTTTGGCAGAGTCTATTTAGCCGTCCGACGGTTCCCGTTTTTTTCTGCTATTTTGCCGTCGCTTCCGCTTGAAATGCACAGTTGTCACAGATGTGGACTTACTGGTTTACAAATGATTTCTCTGCACTACCTTGATATAATTTCATCCCCCTTTAGAAATTGTTGTGGCTAGCAGAGGTGGACAATCCAGGTTCAGAAAGTAAAAATCCTCCCCAGTATTTAGTTCCAACCTCCTGGATTTGCTAAATAAAACAGCCCTTCAGACCAGAGGTTGGACTAGTCAAGAAAACTAGCTGGTTGAGTTGATGGGTGGAAGTAAAACATGGTGGGACTTTTACTTTCTGACCCCTGGAATGTCCACCTCTGGTGCCCAATAAAGCCGAAAAAGGCGGAGATTAAATAGGTAATTCTTTCCAGTGAAAGTGATCAATTTACTAGCTCCACATAAGCAACTTGTCCGTGCTACCAGAACTTACAGTACGCAAAGCCTGTATAATTTTCATAACATAACGGAGCTCTCTCTAACTGTCGCGTACTGTCCATAAAGCTGCTTTCACATCAGACACGAAACAAATTTTTCGCAGGACAGATTAGCCTACATTCAAAGTCAATGCAAAGACGCGAATACACAAGCCGCTTTCACACCGGACGCGAAACGAATTTTACGCGCGACAGATTACAGTGAAACTAAGTCATGACCGATTATCAGCTACTGTATGTTAGTTTGTGTGCTCTGCAAATTAGAAATGCTTCTGGTTAACTGAATTGCTGCAAGTCCACATCTGTGACAACTGCGCATGTCAAGCAAAAGCGACTGCAAAATAGCAGAAAAAAACAGGAACCGTTGGACGGCTAAATAGACACTTTGTTTATTTTTGAGAAGGGGCTTTACAATATTAATATCGCGAATGCAAGCTACTCGTGCCCTAGCAACACGGTGTGTCAGCCCCATTCGTTTCTGAGGGCTTGTTTTAACATTCTGACATTTACTGGCCCAGTGGAGTCGCATGCCGTGCCATTGACAAAACCTGCAAAAATGGAAATCACCAACACCACTTGACATATTGACAATATTGACATATTTAAGTTTCGTTCGGCACCTATGGAGTTACATTAGGGTCTAAAGTTTTGTACTTGGAAAAAATAAAATTTGAAACTGAAAATTCATGTGTTGATCTTGAATTTAGAAAAATATAACAATGTGTATGAAACGTTTTTTCAGGTTAAATATAATTTTGATTCACTTTGGTAATTCTTTTGAATAAATTATTTATTTTCACTTTTCACTTCCATATATACACTGCCCGGCCAAAAAAAAAAGTCACCCATTTGGAAATTAACGAACAAATTCTATAATTGGATCATTATTGTGGTTATTAATATGTTTCAGCTGGCAATAATCATTTTACCCTGACTGATGAAGCGTGTCGCTACTCATTTCTTAAAAAATCATGTTGGAAGACACATCCCCTGATGGTGGAAAAGATGTTACAATATTTCAGAACGGGCAAATTATTAGCCTGTATTTAGCAAAGAAAACCATGAATGACAAAAACAAGTATGAGGAATCATTTTCACAAACAAATTTGCCACCACAAAATCCTGACCTTAAACACATTAAAAGTTATTGGGATGTGCTCAAGAAAGACCACAGTGGTTCAACCATTATGTCGAGAAGACAAGATCTCGGCCAAAAATTATGGCATTTCTGATCTAAAATAAATGTTCTGGCATTGCATATAGATGATAAGACAATGACAAGAAGAATATGCACTGTAATCAAAGCTATAGGGGTTCCAACTAAATATTTCAGTGTACGACTTTTTTTTTGGCCGGGCAGTGTATTTTGACATTTGAGGTCTTTTTTTTTTCCAGTTGGATGTTTTATCTTTTCAAATTCAGATCTTATTTTTTCAGTTTCAAACCTTTTTTTTTCAGTTTCAAATCTGTTTTTTGAGTTTCAGACTTTTGACCCTGATACGGTGTGGGGGGCGTGGTATCAACTGAGCTGGGCGTGGAATCATGAGTGACAGCTAAATGAAAAGGCTTGGACCCTCCCCAGTGACAGCGCCTTCAGGGAACGTGGGAATTAAAGCAAGTCTAACTCAACACGTATATATGCCAAATTCATGTGATTGGCAGTGTAAGAATTGATGCCAGTGACCAACTTCCATGTAAAAATCTGTTTTAGACAGTACTGAGCACCAATTGCATAGGTACTTTAAAGCCGCTTGCACACTGGACGCGAAACGAATTTTTAGCATGACACATTATATTGTCTTTGAACGTAATCTGTTGTGCGAAAAATACGTTTCGCGTCCAGTGTGCAAGCAGCTTAATTCACTGAAAACATGTGCAGGAATGGCCCACTTTGACTATCTTTTATTGCGTGCGCTAGGGCAGTTTTTGCGGGAATCTCGCAATTGGCTGCTTAATGGAAGCCTTGCCAAAACGTAGCTAGTTAACATGTCTCATCGGTGTGTTGGATGTATGGGCTCCAGCAGGTTGACCCGACCGGCCGGACGCCATCTTTGCAAGCCAAGCGGACACTACGCTGCGTTCACAGTGCTATGTGGAAATCGGACATATCAGCAATGTGGCTGTTGAACTGCAAAATCTTGTATAATCGATCGCTCTTATACCGCAATTGGTGCTCAGTACTGTCTAAAACAGATTTTTACCTGGAAGTTTGACACTGGCATCAATTCTCACACTGCCAATCACATGAATTTGGTGTGCATAAGTGATCAGTTAGATTTGTTTTAGTTCCCACGTTCCCTGAAGGCACTGTCACTGGGGAAGGTTCCAAACCTCTTTGTTCAGCTGTCACTCATGATTCCACGCCCAGCTCAGTTGATACCACGCCCCCACGCTGCATCAGGGTCAAAAGTCTGAAACTCAAAAAACAGATTTGAAACTGAAAAAATACGATCTGAATCTGAAAAGATAAAACATGCTACTGAAAAAAAAATAAGACCTCAAATGTCAAAATATATATGTAAGTGAAAAGTGAAAATAAATAATTCAAATAATATTCAAAAGAATTAACAAAGTGAAGCAAAATTATATTTAACCTGAAAAAATGTTTCATACACTTATTTTTATTTTAAATACATTGTTATATTTTTCAAAATTCAAGATCAACACATGAATTTTCAGTTTCAAACTTTATTTTTTCAAGTACAAAACTTTTGACCCTAATGTAACTCCATAGGCACCAACCATTCATCATAACTCCCTCTCGTACCGAACAGTAAGTCTGGAAATGGCAAAACTTCACCCCTGAAATCTAACTTCCTGCCCGGAATCGTTCACGGCAAAACTCCACACAGCCATGAGATTTTTCACGAGCGCTGATTGGCTGGCGCTCAAGAGGCCCGCCAGGTCTCTCAAGCACTAGCCAATCAGCGCGTGTCCCATTTTCATGGCTGTGCCTTGAACGATTCTGGGATTCTGGGAACGAGTATGGCAGTATACGCAAACTGTAGCCTTATTTTGTTGGCGTAATTATGTCTGAGAATACTTTGATCATTGAATGCGAACTGCAGCCTTTTTAGCCTGCTAGCCAGTTGGCTATTCAGCCAACTAGCTCGCTAGCGAGTAAGACTGTGAGCAAACTGTAGTCCTATTTTGTCGGCGTAATCATGACGCAAATTAAGGCGCATTAAAAAAGTGACGTGGGGGGACCTGAATTCCAGAATAGCGGCGCATTAACAGTACGGAAAAAAATACCGCCGCCGGGCAAAATCCTAATCCCTCATCAGTGGCAGCAACCTTTGTCATAGCAACAGCCAAGAGTGTCATTGGCAATGTATCACTTCAACCCTGATTAGACACGGCGGAGAGACTCATGAATTCCTCAGCGGCTGAAATTTTTGAACTGGACTATGTTTTAGAAAAGGAACTTGATACAGAATTATTTGTAAACAGCAGGCGTAGTGCCGCGTTTTGCAGCGATATTAATGTGAAGGGCAGTAGTAAAATGTTTCATGTGCAAGCTATTGTAGAAACACAATGTTATTATGTTCATGGAGAAAATGGCATTTACATAAATGCTAGCAAGCCAATTAGCCATTTCATTGACGAGGAAACATGCTGGCTCAAAGCAAATGCTAGCACTACTGGCCTGTAATGATGATATTTATAACCTGAAATACAGCATCTCACAAAAGTGAGTACACCCCTCACATTTCGACAATTAATTTATTATATCTTTTCAAGGGGCAACGTAACAGAAATTAAACCTGTATTTGACAGTAGTCATTGTACAATATGTGTAGCAGTGTAGATTTACTGCACTGTCCAAATAACTGAACAAACGGTCACTATTTCCAAAATGGGGTTGCAAAGTTTGTAGCAAGGTTTGTAGCGAAATCCTGGGGTCTTGGGTTTATACAGCGTGTGATATGTAAATGCCCATTTGATGTTCCCTATGTATGACATGGCTACATTACACCAATTTTTTTATCATTTATGGGGTTAAACACATTACTTCTGGAGCTCCTTGAAAATTCATTGCATTGTAATCCTACAACGATATTGAAAGTTGTTTGTTTTTTGTGAATATGATTTTGGTTAGAGCTGCTAATAATAATAATAATAATTATTATTATTATTATTATTATTATTATTACAATGGTGTTTCTAAAAAATTTTGAATGCTGTTTAATATATAAATAAAAAGAGAACTCTTTGATCTGCAAATCATTTAAAGCCTTTATTTAATTGAACCCAGCACGAAGACAACATATCAAATGTTGAAATTGAGAGAAGAGGGGTTATGTTATTATGCTATTTTGGCTCATGGGGGTAGATTAAGTATTTTTCAAAATTAATTGCTTATAAATCATTAAATTCCTGTCCCATATAGAAGGTACCCTTACTGTCAAATACTGATATAGGTTTTCACCCAATAGTTTCCTTAGGGCAATTCCATGGTGACTGATGTTGCATTACGAGAGGGAACAGGCCCTTTGGTATGGCCTGGTAGGAAAACTTACACTCCTTGGATGTTCATATTTTGTGACAAGCATACTAGGGACTAGGTCCACTTTGAGGCAGAAGGAAACTTTGCTGGTGTTATATCCAAGATAGTATGATGTGAAATTGTGAGAGTGACTGACGATACACAAAAACTTAACGACCATCAACTTAATTGCAAACCTGTTTTCAAACCATACAGGGTCGACAATTTTTTTTCATCTCAAGATGTAAGGTATCATGCAACTTAAATTCTAGGAATTATTTCCATGTACCAAATCAAAAGGCATTATCCGAATAATGATATACACCTCATTTGCTTGCAAAAACACTCAAAAATGATGTTTCATGATTGATGTAAAATTTAATGCCAATATGTGACGAAATAATTGGAGATTAGGTGTTCCAAATTTCAAGATGTTATTGCATATAGTATATAGATATCTAAATGGATATTATGGTCTTTTATCAAACGTGCGTACACAAAAAAATGGGTGTACGCGAAATCTCTTGCAGGATTGGCATTTATCAATCTCAGCGTGAACGAATGGTCCGCAAAAATCTCAGCCAGGTCAGACCAATTGTACGCAGATTTGAAACCAGCGAACAACATGCAGGAACGAGTGCAGCTGTCAAAATGAGTAATAAACCATATGCAGCGATACGGGCATCGTGCTATTGTTGTTCCTATTAGTGAAATGCATAAGTAGGCTAAATGGATAAATGACTGAATCAGGGCTTGTGAAATCGCTGTTCAGAGCGCCCGGGACAAGTAAAAATTTTAACATAACATAACATGAATGGCAAGAACAGGCCTTTCAGCCCAACTACGCTCGCCAGTTTCTTTATACTATTGTGAATATATCCCTTCAGATACTCAATGACTCGGTGGTATCTAGCTTTAAGTCAAGCCTGCTCTTGAAAACCTCCAAGGTCTCTGCCTCAACAATATGTTCAGGCAAGCTATTCCACATTGAAATTACTCTTTGGGTGAAGAAGTATTTCCGAATATCAGTGCTAAATTTACCTTTGGTCAACTTCCATTTGTGACCTCGAATTCTACTCACAACATTTGGTCGAAGGAATCTAACATAATTCACTTTGTTAATCCCTTTAACATATTTAAAGACCTCAATCAAATCACCCCTTAGTCTCCTTTTCCTAAGACTAAAGAGATTAAGGATCTTTAGCCTCTTCTCGTTGCTTTCATCTTTTATACCTGGAATAAGCGTAGTGGCTCTCCTCTGAACTTTCTCTAGAGCCTCTATATCTTCTCAAAGTATGGTCCCCAGAACTGTAAACAATACTCCAGATGTGGTCTGATGAATGTGTTGTACAAAAGAAGCATCACCTCCTTAGATTTGTACTCAATACTTTAGGCAATGTATCCCAGCATCCGATTGGCTTTTTTAACCGCTACGGCACAATGGCTGTAGCCTGTGATGGTTTGTTCAACAATCACTCCCAGATCTTTCTCGTGTGGAGCACATTCCAGTTTTAAACCACCCATGAAGTAATCCCGTCTAACCTACATGTACAACTTTACATTTTGCTACATTAAATTTCATTTGGCACATTTCTGCCCAATTCTGGATTCTATCCAAATCATCCTGAATCACTTTAGTGGACCCTAAACTATTTGCCAAACCCCCCAATTTAGTATCATCTGCAAATTTAACCAATCTGCTCTCAATATTACTATCAAGGTCATTAATGTAGATGAGATTTTGTCGGACATGCAGAAATTAAGAGGCGCTGGCCCGACGGGCTGGCTGAAAATTTCAGGCCACAAAGTAATTTATTTCTGATCTTCATGTATTATTCACTGTACCAATGTGGCCATTAAACTCATTTGAGAAAAAATCTGATTTGTTGCTGAAAACCGATGGCCTATTTCACAATATTTTAGGCGAGACTGTCACAACTTTCCGATTACCGGTTGCCAAGTGCTATAGTCAAACAGCGGGGCTCTGATCCGCCGCGGTCTAGTTTGGTTGGTGCAGGCATAAGTGATGACTTGACTCCCAACCATCAAACGGGGAAATAAAAGTATACATGCGTGCAGCTGGTGCTAGGAATCACGTCGGACGGCCATTCCATTGAACGGTCACTCACAAAATCACTTTCTCGGAACACGGGTATAATATAATGTTTGACTGAGAGGAGCAAAACTTTTATCAACATTAGTTGTTGTTTTTTTGTGTTGTTTAAAAAGGCCTACAGCAAAGTGAATATATTTATTTAACATTAAAGTTACTCATCTAAAGCAGTGTTTTAGACTCGCATCTTTACCACATTACATTTCGTTTCAATCACCTCAGAGCCGAAACGACAGAATTGTGGTTACACATGAAGGGAAGAGGGGGATAATTAACATAACTTTCCACAATTTATCGATCAAGCTCTCGGAGCCACAAGCTGTAAGTAACCACATAGCTTCACTTTCATTATTTGCTGTTAATGTGTTCCAGGTGGCTAGCAGGACCACTAGCGATAGTTAGCACTAACAACTGGCCTCAAACGCAGGCTTTGTAAAATATCTGCATATAAAGCCTGTATCGGTTGCGACTGTTCGTGACTCGCAGACACAGAAGCTGTAAGTTGCTTTCACTGCAGAAGCCAACCTGATGTGATAGCCAGTTGATTGTGGCTGTAGCACAGTGGCTAACATAGCCAAGTTACTGTTGCTAATGTTTGTGTCCTAAATATGCAAGAGTGATATCAGGAGAAATTCTGCAGAAGGTGTGTGAACATTTGAAGCTAACTTTTAATACTTGTTTGTAATTTGGATGCTTGGTACAACTGTTCACAGTAACAGAACTTGCTGTCTGTAGAACTTGTATTGCAAGGGTTTGTCTCTGTGGTTATGACTGCTCGGTTACCAGCTACTGCATGTTCGTTTGCGTGTCGTGCTAATTAAAAATGCTCCTGGTGAACTTGTATTCAGTAATTCTGATCGATATGCTTGTGTTACTTCGGTAAGCATCAATGTGGCAGTTTCATCATAACGTTGCCCGATTGTAGCCACTGCAGTTAGTGATCGCTTCACTTATCCATCACCGGGATTAGCCGGATATTTCACAAATGTTTGGGCAAGCTCTCTGGGGCTACCACGAAAGCAATGCAAAACACAGAAGCTCTACCGAATGTTTAAAAATGATTTCTCTGCACAGCCTTGACATAATTTCATCCCCCTTTAAAAATCGTTGTGGCTAATAAAAAACCAAAAAAGAGGGAGATTAATAAGGAAATTCTTTCCTGTCGAAGTGATTAATTTGCTAGCTCCACGTAAGAAACTTGTCCACGCTTACGGAACTTACGGTCTGCAAAACCTGTATTATGTTCAATAATAACCAAGCTCTCTCTAGCTGTTGCGTACTATCTATAAAGCCGCTTTCACAACAGGCACGAAATGAATATTTCGCAGGACAGATTACGTTCAAAGTGAATGCAATGACGCGAATACAGGCGTTATGGGCATGTTAAGCAGCTTTCACACCGGACGCGAAACAAATTTTTCCAGGGACAGTTTATATTCAAAGTCATGACCTCTTATCAGCTTCTGCATATTAGTTTGCATGCTCTGCTAATTAAAAACGCTTCTGGTTAACTTGTATGCAGCAATTGTGATTGGTATGCTCGTGTTACTTCAGTAAGCACAGTGGTTAGCACTATTGCCTCACAGCAAGAGGGTCGTGGGTTCGAATCCGGTTCAGCCTGCCTGCCCCACGGCAGCTGTGGCTACAAAAACGTAGTTTACCACCATCAGAGAGTGTGTGATTGAATGAGTAATGTATCCATTGTGAAGTGACTTTGAGTGCCCAGAAAAGTGCTATACATAACTGATGCATTATTATTATTATTATTATTATTATTATTATTATTATTATTATTATTATTATTATTATGTGTCTGCCGAGTTGGGCTGCAGTTAGACCAGACGTAAATTTTGCAGAGCTTGGGGTGCGTTTTTGGGTGCCTCTGAAATGATCGCATGGATTACTTATCCATGACCGGGGTCAGCCTCATACATCTCCAATGTCTGGGGAAGCTCTCTGATACTACCGGTGAAAGCGATTGGGAAGCGCACAGCCTATAACGTGTCCGGTATAACAAACGATTTCTCTGTATTGCCATTGATTGAATATTAAATTCTTTCCTGTAAAAGTGAACGATTCGCCAGCTCCACGTGAGCAACGGTTCACGCTGACGGAATTTACGGTCTGTAAAACCTGTTTTATGTTCATGACATAACCGGAGCTCTCTCTAGCTCTCGCACGCACCCACAATGCCCATTTTCCGCGAGGAAAAGCTGATCATTCCGAAGCAATAAGTAAACCATTACCACGGGCAATTTCCGAAAAGGCCATTGAGCTTGGAGCTTTCGCCGCTCTGTCATATACCAGCGCGGAAGCTGTTCATTTCTCCACGCTAACAACACACCACAACTATGCACAAGGTGCAGCAGGTCCTAATACACACCAAAGCAGTCCATAAGCTGTTGGTCCACTTTTAGCTGCTCCTCACTGTCCATGTTTCCCTCTAAACTCAGACCCACCGGATTTCTACGGTCTCCGGTCTACACTTGGGCATTTTGACTCGTTCTGCAAATGTGTCTATATGGGGTGGATTCTAGCTTTCCCTGCATCCTAGCTAAGAAGTAGAAAAACCGCTGTACTCACAAACTGTTGCCGTAGCAATCTGTAGCTGATAGCAAATTCATGCTTGAGCTGCCAGACTTTCGCACTGCGTCCTCCAATTTCACCGTTGCGTTTATTAGAACAAGTTAATTTCATTAGATCTATACGCATGTATTGCGTTAGATTGCAGAATTTGCCCGTCGATTCCTTCGGAAGATGCGTCGGTTTCACTCTGGTGCCGGACCAGGAAAACTGCGTTCTGCTACCTCGTCCTGCTTAGATCCGCCCTCCACAGAGCTGGCCAGTTAGAAGAAAGTGGATACACGGGGGAGTGGGGGCCATAGCGGACGAGCCACCGCAATGAGGCGTTTCAGGCAGAGACTACTACGGACTACAAATGGGGTTTGGATGGCAGTATGAGCGAAATAAGTCCCCTTTCTTTACTTTGCGCAATTGGGAGTACTCTAGAGCAGTCAAAGACCAAAAATTTTTGGGTTAACATGCATGGACAACAATGCATACGTTACACATTTATTTTCAATATGTGATCTTAACTCAGTACGAGATCATAGCAGTCAGGCTGTATTCCTTTCCCCCACTAAAAACGATAAAACCTATGTGACAATAATAGCATTAAGCCGTTTGCACACTGGGCGTGAAATTAATTCTTTGCACGACAGATTACATTCAAAGTCAATGCAAAGACATGAATACACGCTAGTTCGCGTCTTTGCATTGACTTGGAATGTTATCAGTCGTGCGATATATTCAATTCGCGTCCGGTGTGAAAGCAGCTGAAGGGCACATACCCCCATAGCATAAACATGCACTCACGCGCCCGCATATACAGCTCTCTCTCTCTTTGATCTGACTTCTGGACAATCTATATAGATACTATAATTTATGTGCTGATTCAGATAGTTAAATTAAATAGTGGTTGCTGTAATTATTTATTGCATCGAAATGTGCCTGACATTCTGGAAACCTGCCTGTGAGGTTTTGGTGACGTGTGCGCACTGCGCACCGGTCAGCCAAATTACCACTGCACAGAAAGTAAACCATGTTGGAGCTGGCGAGCTTTCCGCACAACTTTTGCTACGAAATTGTCACTGTGTCTTAATGAATGTGACACCTCCCCCTACTACGCCGCCACACTCATCTCGGCACACGTCCGTCTACCAAATTGCCAAAGTGGCTGTGCACGGTGTTGCACTGCACGAAATTGCCACTCCGTGGGCTGCACCAGACAAAATTACCAGTGCGTGGGCTGCGCCACCCTGCGCTGCGCCAAGAAATTAGAGCCCATAATGTGAATTTGCTTTATCCAATTTAATTCTTCAGTAATTTCTTAGGTTAGTCATTTCGTCATTAATAATACATACTTACGACTGTTCGACTCAAAGTGAACTTCGACTGGTTAATTTACTATTGCTGTTTCAATGAATGAGAAAAAACAAGTTATCCCTTGTGGTAGTCTGCTGGAATGTTCTGTAACGTAGCTGTTCTCCCCAAGCTTGAATTAAAAACCCAACAAATGAACTCATAAACAATTATTAGCAGAAATGAGAACAAAATCGCTCTTATTTAGCCTAGTTCGTTATTTAATGTAATTTACATTTTGTGTCCATTTGAGAGGCATTGGAGTCCATGAGAATTTTTGACTTCATGATTGTTACAGTTAACAATAAAACGATACTGGGGCTTAAATTCTCATTAGCAGAAATAAGATGAACCAGGTCTAATCAATAAAACAACCTTGAAAGTTTTATGGTGGGGTGAAATACAGGCATCAGCCTATTGTGCAGTCAACTTCAACTTCTCAAGTGCAACAGCAGAATCACAAAGTGTAGTGAAATTAGGAGGCGCCAAAGAGTTTTCTCATTTTGAACGATTTGGGGGAAAAAAGACCGATTATTAGCCAACCACTTTGTTATAATAGGGGACAGCCCTATTAACTTATTAATTAAATCGCAGCAAAAACTGTAGTTGAGATGTGAATGGAGCTAATCTGGTTTGCGTTTCCCAAAATCACTGATGCTAACTTCCATGTTGGAACTATTGTCTTTGAATGGATGAACTAGGTTAGTTGCCAACGTTGGCAACTATGCCTCTGGGAAAAGAACCAGGGCTCAATTCATTAGCAGGAATGACTGATTGATCACACCAAGTTTCACTGTCAAAACAACCAAAATTTGGCAATGAAAACTTTCGTTCGATAGATCAGAGGAAGCTTACTTCCATTACCCACTCCTTCCCGTCCTTTCTGACAGTTTTAACGGGTTTTATGCCCCTGGTTTCGACATCCCACATTCTATGAGTAGGAAGCTGGGCGATATGTCCAACCCGCTTCCCCATCTTTGGTGGGTTTTTTTTTTTAATCTTAAGTGGCAGATGCAACGCGCAGTTCCATCAGTTCAAGTTTTGCATGTCCACACACTGTTTCTCATGGGGCTTCGCGCGTAATGCATAAGAGTTTGGAAATGCTGTCTTGATGGTGCTGCAGTTCGGATAGCTTGGCGTGCAGAAATTGAACGTTTTTTTGATGGATGGGCACGCATTTATTTGCGCACCTAAAATGCTATTTTAGACACGCAATTGCACGCCTTTCAAAAGAAGGCCTGGATGTGGCTGCATCAATGCATGCGACTGTGAATTGTCATGGCATTCCTTCTAATATAAGCCTAGGCCTATCACCCGTAGTACATTCACAAGTACCTACCTGTTCCAATCGGCAGTAAAAATGTCTTAATCAAATGTCTTTTTTTGCTGGTACTTTTGCAACTGCTTCCAGTCAAGGCCAAGCTTGTATCTATGATAGTGATGCCCTTGTCAACAGCATGGAATAGCCCAGCACACAGTACAATGAGGTCACACTCCCTCTCCAGTTGCAGTCGTGAGCCCTTCTCTCCATTTTCTTGAAGAGGAGCTTTTAGCCCTGAACGATTGCTTTGAATGGGCTTGTCACACTTTCTCAACGCAATATAACTATTCTCTTTTGGGTCATTCGATGCCAAGTGATCAAATGGCTGTCTGGTGACCATCTCAAATTTTGCTTAAAGTACTTGTCAAAATGAACTTTGGGGTGTATAATGAACACCTGACAATTTTCAGGGTCCAACTCTGACCGGTTTGGATTTTATGGCCCTTCAAATTTTGGGTGCATACTGCATTTGGTCTCCACAGTTCCCAGAGAGTGTCGTTAAAAGCAAAGTTCATGCAACACAATGGTAGATATGCCCCAATTACAGCTTTTTTGGATTGTGCTGCTGGAATAAAATTCAAAGGGAGGATGCATTTTTCAAAAGTTATAAAATTTCATCATCTGATGTGTTGTTTGGCTGGTATTGAAAAAATCTAGTTTAAATGGTTCGCAAATTGTTGTTGCATTCTGTTTTTATTTGTATTTAGCACAGTGTTCCTACCTTTTGGAAATTTCTTTGGTTTTAAATTGGGAAAAAAGCAATGCAATTATGCTTTAATCTGATAAGGGCGCGTTAATATTTGTTTGCTCTTTCATTGCAGGACCAACGGTACAGCAGTCTCTGTCTGAGGCGTTTAAGGGCCTTTGTTCCAAAGTTCGGTCAGAGAATCTTGTGTTTTTTGTTCGGGACAGTCCGCTTTTAATTTGGCCCAACAAAAGTGTCCGTATAATTCCAGATGAAGTCAAAGAAGGAACTCCTTGCAAAGACATCCTACATCACATTCAGTTAGTAACATATCAGTGCAAAACCACATGTGCAACTCTTATAAAAAATTATTCCATGTGACCTAAAAAAATATGTGATTGTTTGTCTCACCAGCAACAAGATACTTTGCATTGTATTCAGGAAAAAAATACCTCACTTAACCCTATTTTGTTCAAAAATAGTATTGCCAGAATGTCATTTTTTCTATGCTAAACCCTGACATTTATTCCCTAGAACTGGCGAACATGGCAAGAAATTCTCTAAAAAGAAAGAGTACATCACCACCACCACGGTGAGTGTCTGCCCCTCCTGATACCATCTTTGGGTCCCCCATTTTTCTATACATATGTGTGCATGTCCACTGATGTGCGTGTCTGTGTATGTGTATCTCTTGAAGCAGGTGATCAACATGGACCTAATGCTGGAGGCGACTGAGCCCAGTCAACTCTCAAACACCTTTTTCACCAGCAGAATCCAAAGGCTGCACTTCCTGCACATGACCCTGCCCATGGACTGTGTGGCATTTGTTCGTATGGAGGAGACTGTTGGAAAGTGAGTGAGCATGCTCATCCTCCTTGTGTCTACTGAGGTTGAGTCTCAGTTCCACCACTGCTGTGCTCAGGTTGTACTGGGGTCATTCTATGCCGGTTCCACAAAGGCTGCATGGCACTTTGTCTCAGATTTTGATAATACTCACTGCATATGATCTGAAACATGTCAAAAGTATTAATCGAAAATATTAGCTATGTACTCCTAATATTTTTTGAGATCTTGCATCTTTAGCAAGCAGGGGTTGAGACTATATCCTGGGTGTGCGCGAGCCATTTGCTACGTTGCCATTGGCAAAAGAAATCTCTCTGAGGTGAAAGATTTCTTATGGCTCTTTGCCATAGTTGCGAAAGCTTTCCAGTGGTACTTTCATCGGAAATAATTTTATTTGATCTGAGTGCATCACGTCGTTGCTAGATTCCCCTTTCTGAGCGGGGCGCGAACTTGCGATTCCCAAACCACATGGCTATGGGAGAAGTTGTGACTACTCCATCTACACGATCACACCCCCAAGACCTCCTTCAACCTTGACAAACTGCATCTGTTAAGTGAACAGCAAGCAGACAGTTCGGGGTGAGGCATATCACTTGGTGACTAATTTCTGCTGCGTTACACCACTACGTATGCGATCGCATATTATGATGCTCTTCAGTTGGGTGAGGCCATCTTGCTAGCTAGCTAACACTAATTAAAGTGAAGTCTTTATAAATAATAGTCATATTTAATTGATGTCATTTGTTTTTCACCCTAACTTCACCAGCTAGCTAGCTGTAACAGCGATTGCTGTTGAATTGGTTAGCTATTAAGGTAGCTAACGTCCCAAAAATATCAAAGTACAATTCGGATGCACGAAAGCACAGCAAAGCATATCAGAAAAGTTCATGCCTATTACAGCTAGCTACATAAAGTTAGGGCAAAACCTAATCATATTGCGCAAATATGGCGATTATTTCCTCAGACTTTCCTGAGATAATGTAAACTAGCCAGCGAGATGGATGTACAATCTAAATTATAACATATTAAATGTAACATGATAAGCGATTGTGCACATAGCTGTATAGCGCAGTCCAGATATCTGTGATAGTTTAGATTTTAAGAAGAGTTCCTGTGACATTTTGCAGTTATGTAAATGATCTTTCTTTCAACTTTTATTTGTCTTTCCTGTGGTATTGTGATGCTTAATTTGAGATTGTGGATTTCTATACTTAATCATGATGTACTTTTTTATTGCAGTAGATAAAAAAAGTTTGTGGTTTTTGACAACAGTAAGTGGATGTGTTACTGGTTATCTAAAACAGTGTCAGTAGAGTCAAATGTGGTTGATTTGCTGGTGAAGTAAAACAAACAAACTAACGCATACCTTTGCTTAAATAAATGATCTACTCCTACATGCAAGTTCAGAACTGAATGTGTGGAATATATGCAATAAATTTGTTGTTTGTATTTGTTGTTTTCACTGCTTAACAAGGCAGATACATATACTAAGCTTATATTGTGAAGTCGCACATGCAACACAGTGTTTTGATGTTGTGGATAAAAAGATCTTGGTTGGTAAAACATTAACAGGTTGTTAAGCTAAAGGCAAAAAAATCCAAGAGCACACCCAGCATATCTTTTAATCATTCTCACTAAGCAGATACCAGTTGACAAATCTAGCGGCAGAATTTTTTTCCCCTTTCCTTCATTATGCTGGTCCACAGAATTGCATCAAGTCTTTATTGTGGTATATTTGCCTTTATAATAGTCCATATCGAGGGGAAAATAAATATTGAATGCATCAAAGTTTTTACAGTAAATATACTGAGAGGCATTTAAAACGCAAAGTAGTTTTTATGTCTAATTTGAAAACTGATGGTTTTTCCTTTTGTTGATTGATATGATGATCATCAGGTATGGTAAGCATTGCAAAATGTCAAGTGTCCGGGTTGCGAAATTTTTATTCTCACTGGAGTTCCAGACCCCAACAGAAACTCATTTGCGTACAGCCAATCAGCAGACTTGTGCCGGACCTCTAAAGGAGTGTCTCGAGACAGTAACATATTTGTTTCTCTTCCCTGGCCTTGCACGAATAATGTATAAATAAGCGAGATTTGCCTCAGCTTATTCCAGAAAATATGAATGCTCTGAACAGATGATCATCAATCCTAGCTAGAAACATTAAAAATGATTGGCAGGTTTGGAAACGGCCACCGCCTTTTCAAGGACACGAAGATTTATTCAAAACCTCTTTCTAAGTATAAAATCATTAGGCTGTATCACACCCCTCTGCCTGAGCATAGCTATGACCCCCTACTTACAATGATGCAGAAAGAAGGCACCTTAATCGCGAAAACCTATATTAACACCCTGACAGCAAAGTGCGAATACGATCCATTAACAGCACTTGCCAAACCTGCCGGTATGTTTATAACGGTCAGTAGCGACGCTAGATAAAAATAATCTCTAGGTCTACAGAGCATTCATATTCACTTGAATAAACTAATGCAATCTCGGTTATTTCTACTGTATATTCATTGGATTTTGTTCGGTTTCACTAACCAGTTTATTATTGATATGATCAGTGCAGGATAAAAAAGCGGCAAGTGCTAGACCACAATTATTGTAACCAGCTCATTTTACCAGCTTGAGATATTTGAAAAAATACATTCAGAATACATTTATCTAAATGGCAGGCTAGACGAATGATTTGGCCAGTTCTGCTGAGAGCAAGGCAGGCATCTTTGATGTAAGTGCAGTATTCTGAGTATGAACTGCGCAGTCAGTGGTTCCGAGACCGTGCGTCGGTGCAAGGCTCGTAAGGACAAAAAAAAAAAATGTCTCAAGACACTCCTTCAGTGGTTCGGTACAAGATCGCTGATTGGCTGTACGCAAATGAGTTTCTGTTGCGGTCCGGAACTCAAGTGGGAATAAAAAATTTGCGTCCGGGTCCGAATCCTTTCTTGGTTTAACACCTCATTATGATTATCTAAATGAAGCACAGTTCAGTGTTTCCCCTACATTGATTCAGCAGCGGCGCAGCTGATGCATGAATTGGACATGTCAGCTTCATTTGTAACCGTACACAATTACAATCGTTTAATGAATAAAGCCTGATTACTTCGCTGCTATTACATTTACGTCATTATCGCTTGAGTACGAGTCAGCGAGCTGAAATCAGTCTGCTGGAACAGCACGTAGCTAGCGAACTGTCAGCAGTTGCTGATACACGAAGTGGACACGTTAGCTTCATTTGTAACCATACACAATTACGATCGTTTATTGGATAAAGCCTGATTACTTCGCCGCTATAATATTTACGGTCATTATCGCTTGAGTACCTGTTGTTAACCGCCCCGCTGGACGCAACTTATATGACGCCGCTGAATTTACTGGAGATTAATGACCAGCTAGGTTTCTGTTGTACCCAGTCAAATACCAGCTCTATCGTTGCTATGGTTACAAGTTGACTTGTGGATGAATTTCAAATGGTGAAACGACCGTAGCCGAACTCACCTGTGCGGTTCCACGGTTTTAATGGATACCTGCCAGCCAATCAGAAAAAAAGTATTCACCCAGACCATGGTATAATGCCAAATGAATTCTGTGTCAATAAATGGAGTATGTCTTATAAAAGTTTACGATATAAGCAATTGTATTTACTCACTGTGTTATAAAGTTTAATTTTATCCCAGTGCATATAGCCTTTGCTAATCAAGGCCTTACATTTGAGTGAACTGATTTGGAATAACCAAGTATTGAAATTGAAGTTTTTTTATGCTTAGATTTAATGCTTAAAATGCCAAAAGCTATGAGTAGACTTGTCACAAATGCACTGACGATAAATATTGTTTTTATGGCAACGTTGCCTGGGGTTGGTTGTCATAACTGCTGGAAGTCATAATGATGAGTGCCATTTTTGGTGTTTCTGAAGGATGACATAAAATCGCAGTTATTGGCTGCTCCTGTCTTGAGGCTATTTAAGATCAGGTTGCAGCATTGCAACTTGTCAAGAGCAATGATGCGTGTGAGCATCAATGGCCCCCCTACTGCTGAGTTCCACTATAGACGAGCTCTGGAGTTTATTTACTAAAGGCCCAGAAAAATTAAACGTTCACAGGCTGGATGTAGGCTGTGTAAATAAGTCTTCTGGTCTGTAAATAAATAAAAGGTGTGAGTAAATTTCTGTGTTGTGACATTAATTATTATTTTTATATTCTTCAGATAAATGTCAAAAGCTGTAAACTGAGACAAAATAAAAACATGTTATAATCCTGTCTATAAGGATTCCAAGATCATTTAATTTGAAACTATTTTCGCACCCATGAATACGGGTCAACCCCGCATCCTCATGGAGGCGGACACAGTAGCACCACTGCTGAAAAAAATTCTAGGGGAAACACTGCAGTTTCCTGGATCATGGTCATGAATCACATGGGGAGACATCATTTTGCACATGAAAAGTTGAAGTTCAGGGTCAAAAAACACACATAAACAAAGTCACATCATTCCCACTTCAAATGCCACAAACAAATGAATCTCAAAAGAATCAAACATTTTGAATGTTGAAAGATGGCCAGCCTCAATGAAAAGATTCTGGACGCATTAATGTCCATTAAATGACTGTATACAGACTGCTGGGATGACACAGAATGACCAGATGTGTCAGCTGTCGTCCTGACAAAGTGCGTCATTCTATGACATCACAAAAACACATTCCATAAAACGTCTTCTGCCATGTCAAATAATTGATGAACACTGCTGAATTGACTTCCAATGTAACGATAACAGTGAGGGCAAGTGTCACTACCAAAAGCACAGTTTCCCGAGATCATGTTTTGCAACTACGAAAGAAACCATTTACCACTACTTAAAACAGTATATTTTATTATGCGTTTTTAATGCCTCTCAGTATATATTTCGAACAGTGGTGGTTTTTCACGGAGGCCGAGGGAAGCCTGGCTTCCCCAAAAATTATTGCAAGAAAGAAAAAATATAAATAAGCTTCACCACAATGTAGTTTATATTGTTGTCATTTCCATGTCAAAACACTACATCAGCGCACTTCTCCTTTGGCTGAGCGTGAGGAGCAAAACAGCGCCCCTCCTGTCAAGCTCTCATTGTGTCTTACACTTCGTGTCTCATGCCCTCCGCCCTGTCTGTCAGTTCGGAGGCCAGCTTCACTTTGCCTCCCTTAGAAAAAAAAAACAGCCCGCATTAGCCAATCAGATTGAAGCAAGGCTCATCGCTTAATGGTCGATGCATCATTAAAAAAAATATGAGGGAGGCCAGATCAAATCTGGCTTCCAACCAATCACAAAATGGTACGGAATACACACACTGATTCAACTGTCCCGCCAGGCACCAGCCAGCCCACACAGAAAGTACAGCCATTAAGTCAGAGAATGGATGGTGACAGGGACCCTGAGTTTCTTGTAAAAAATGACTTCACAAAACTTCCTTTTGTGGTTCAACTAAAAGTCAAGCGGGATGGTTGGCCGACTCCAAAGCTCAATTTAACTAAGGGCAGAGCTGATGGAAAAGTTCGCTCTTTTTGTGAAGCCAACTATGCTAGAAACGAGTGGCTAACAGGAAGTGCCAAGCTTAACCGGCTTTTCTGCTGCCCATGTCTCCTATGGCCCGCCGTGGCCTTTTTGATCACCGGGTTGTTGTCACATTTTTCTTATGCGATGCATAAAATGTGGTGTTTTATTCTTTATTATTCTTGTCGTGTCTATTGAATTTCAGAGCATGATGGCTAAGCTGTACTGTTTTTTTTGTACTCTTAATCCTTACCGAGACTGCATTTAGGTCCGCTGACATCAGCTGCACTATCAGCTGTCAGCTGTAAGGTTTACAGTTGATAGCGCTGCAGCACAGTTGATATCAATTTTTATATAAACCATTGTAACAAACGTTATGTTTTTCATATTTAGTTTATGTAATTCAGACGTTGCGCACGGGTTATGCATTCATGTTGAGTGTGTTTTTGGATGTATGAATATTGGGCATCCTTGTGATTTGTTAATTTCAGTTGCGAGGCTGTCACATATGACATTATTACTAATGTTGGTGGAAGGGGTTTGCCTGTGTTTCTGTACAAAAGACCATGGCTATCTTGCAAATGCTTTTGTTGCCAATTAATTAAAAATGAGTCAGAGAGAAGCATTATTCACAAAACGGAACTTCATTAATACTGTCTGTGGAAGCAATGGCTAAAATGTTTTTGTTATATCTAGATCTTGTCATAATTGCCGTCTGAATCGCTATGTGTTTCGCTTTCTGCTGTAATAAAGCTACGAGACGTTTACCAGCTTCGCATGGTCTTCCTCTGACTGATCACATACTACTGTGTGCCAGAGCCATGAGCATCCGCAGCTCTCCCTCGCGCTTTCACTCTCTCTCACACACGCGGTCCTCTTTTTTAACCCCTTTTTTCACTAAAATGAATGAGAAGTCGGCAGAATAAAGTTACTGTAACAGTAGGCTAATTTGTTTGCTAGAAAATAACACGTAAACACTGAATTAAATTCGTTGTTCATTCTGGCTTCCTCGGTAATTTTTGTCACGGGCCGCCACTGATTTCTAATGGGGCTATTGTCATGAAATTTTCACCAGATTTCAGTAATGACCCTAGTCATCCACACATGCACAGAAAACAAAACAAACAAGTCAAAAAATTATGTGTAATAAAGTGGAATGACACAGGGAATTGTTGTGAAAATTTTTAATTGTAGTCTTGAAAGAAATCAGACATCAGAGGCATTATGAGAGTAAATGGGATCCTTTACTTCCATTTGTAAATAGGGTCTTCGTTACAGGCAAGAACAAAGATAAAGGAATCTGTCCTTTGCTTTGGTTATATGTTCAAGCACAAAGTCAGAATCTTCTCCCCTTGGGGCTGAAAAACATCATGTTGGTTCCAGCCGTTCCTCAGCCAGGTGTTTGCATCCCACTTATGGCTGACCCTGACAGCCATATCTGCAGTAAAGAGGAGTCTTTCTCTCCTCAATCACCTGTTGTTTATCTCACGGTTCTGCAGGCTTCACAGGAACTGTCTCCTGGGAACCCACACAACTCAAAATACACTCCTCGGTCCGACTGGACCTCAAGGTTTCCGATAGAATGAATGCACAATAAACACAGTTAATGGCATTTCTGCTATTAAAGCTAGTTTATATAAGTTTAGCAATCATGCCTGACCTAGGCTGCTCAAAGGATAAGCAATTAATAACACAATAAGCAATAATAAAGAATTTATGACTGAATTCCACCAACAGAATAAGTATCAAACACGCGAAGAAAAGAAGGTGCAAAAAGGCATGGAAAGCCAAGAAACCAGCTGAAATCTGTCAAGGGGCAGGATTTCTTTCCAAATGCTATCAGTGCAAATTAATGGTCCTAATTGATGTCTGCTGCACAACTTTCGAACAAGCCTATGAAATATTGGAGGATATAGTCTCGTCAGATGAGACCAAAATTGAACTCTTTGGATGTCATGGCACACATCATGTTTGGAGGACAAATGGCACTGCGCCTCACCCCCAAAACACCGTACCAATAGTGAAGTTTGGAGGTGGGAACATCGTAATGTGGGGCTGTTTTTTAGCATATGGTACTGGCAGTCTTCATGAAATTGAAGGGAGGATAAATGGAGAAATTCTTGATAAGAATCTGCCAGAATGCTGAAGATGAAATGAGGGTGCCCTTTCTAGCAAGACAATGATCCCAAACACACAGCCAAGGAAACTCTCAATTGGTTTCATAGAAAGAAAATAAAGCTGCTAGAATGGTCCAGTCAATCACCTGACTTGAATCCAATTAAAAATCTATGGAAAGAACTGAAGATCAGAGTTCGTAGAAGAGGCCTCCGGAACCTTCAAGATTTGAAGACCGTTTGTGTGAATGGGCCAAAATCGCACCGGAGCAGTGCATACGACTAATGTCTCCTTACACGAGGCGTCTTGAGGCTGTCATTACCAGCAAAGGCTTTTCTACTAAGTATTTAATAAATTTCAGTAAGCATGTTCAAAACTTTTTCCTTGTGTCGTTCCATGTTATTAACCTCCGCCGAGGAGGTATATGTTTTCGGTGCCGTTTGTTTGTTGGTTTGTTTGTTTGTTGGTTTGTTTGTGTACAACATAACTCAAAAACTTATGGCCGGATTTTGACGAAATTTTCAGGGTAGGTGGGTATTAACTCAAGGAAGAGGTGATTAAATTTTGGCATATCTAGGCATGGAGTGTCCCATTGGATAAAAACTGAAGTTATATTGGATAGTAAGATTATTAATTCCATACAATTTTGGTGTTATTTAATTCTTATAGTCATTGTAAATTTTAACCAATGAATGCCTGTGCTGAAATTAATTTGGCCAACCTGGTGAGTCCCTTCTCAACAAAGTGTTATTTCCAAGGAGTACAACGTTTTTATTGTATTTGAGGGGGTGGGTAAGCAGCTTATGCAGAACACTGGATTCATGTTTTCTTTATTTATTTATTTATTTTATTCTTCAATTAGCTTTAATCTTGTTAGTATAATTTACATTTGGCTGACTGTCAGTCTTGAATTTGCTTATCACAGTAACCACTCAGTTTCTTTTGCCTGTGTTGTGGCCTTGTAGTGTCTGTAGGAAACTGATGGGGGCACTGTGTGATCAGATGGAAGGTATGGAGAAGGTGGTGCTGCAGCATGTGAAGGGAACAGACCTGCTCCTGCCCCAGCCATTCCACTTCCTGCTGCCGGAGCCTGCTGGGCTGGTCACTGTGGTATACCCTGCTGGGGTACCTGACAGTCAGCTGGAGCTCACCAGAAAGGCATGTTACTTGGCATGACTGATAATTAATTAGCAATAGAACATAATCAATCAATCAATCAAACTTTATTTATGCAGCACTTTTCATCCAAACATAGTGGCACACATAGTGCTTTACAGAAGAAAGAACAATATAAATGCAATACCCGACCAACCCCACCCTCCCTCCACCACAAAAAAACAACCCGGATGAAAACAGGAGCTAAGGAAACGTTATCATTAATCTGTTAAATCTGAATAATTGGAGATATATAGCATAGATGTGAGTTTCATATGTAAAAAACCAAATATAGAAGATTTGTGATAGGCTATCTTATTCACTCGGTAAATTAAAGAAAGAAAGAAAAAAGGCTGCCTAGTGAAAGATGGGGAGGACTTGTAAACCTGAATGATTACTAGACCGGATGTCTAGTGGGGTAAAAAAATCCAGTTTCTATCCCTGCTTATGATGTGTTGACTCTCTAACTGAAGCAGAGTGTTCGCAATTTAAACTCATATGTATAACTTAATTTCGACTCCAATATTCAATGGTCGACAGTTGAAACAGTCAAAATATTGTCAAAATCCAAATATTTGTGGATCTGGATTCAATTTTAATGAGTTGTCTTTGACCAAAGTTCTCCATGTGTGCAGCTAAATGTGTTCAAATTCAAAATATTTCAGTCCTAATGCCTGCAGAATCTAAATATTTCGTCTTAGTACCTACAGAATCTAATCAGCCTCAGAAGAATGCATGGAAAAACCAAGGGACAGAATCACAATGTTTATTTTACAAAATTTGCAGATGACCTTTCAGCATTGGCTGTGTTTCTGATGGTGCAGGAGAAGGGGCTCAAGAGTCATTTTTTTGCCTAGGGCCCCATGACAAGCTTGCTACACCACTGAGTCCATGAGTCAATAAACTCCCTTATATCATGCATTTTAACATTAGTTCTTACCAGTGTCTTCCGCGACGACTTTTATCATGTAAGCGCGACAGGTTTGAAATTGTGCGAGACATGTTTAAAAGTTGGCGACATGTTTAAAATCATGAGCAACAGGTTACAACGTAATGATCTTAAATAGATCATCAAAACTGACTGGCTCGTAAATTTTCAAAAGCAAAACATACTAAAACCATTATAACATGCAAAAATACATACAGTTAAGTTTCAGTCACGTTGGGTACGGCAGAAGTGACGAAAGCTCAAAATAAATCAAGAAAACAAATGGCTCAAATGTGCGTGCTTTATCTCAGGGCTCCAGTTCACGTTTTTGCGGATGTGTGGCTGACAAGATAGCCGGACACAGCAGGCACTGGAATGCTACCATGCCGGTACTCCGAGCCACATCGGGGTTCTTGAGAAGAACAGGGACGGCCTGTTCATTGCGTCGCATTTGTGGCGAGTCATTCTGAGCGCTAGCACAGTTAAATAGCTATCTTGACCAAAGCACGTGTACAGTGTACAGCGCCCTCCATAGTTATTGGCACCCCTGATTAAGATGTGTTCTTTAGCTTCTAATAAATTCAGTTTTTTTTTTCTAAATAATATTGGACCACAATGAACAAAAGAGGAAAATCTAACCTTTAATTCAAGTGCATTTATTCAGTGGGAAAAAAATCCCATATTAAGAAAAAAATATTTTACATCAAATCACACAATTATTAACACCCCTGATGTTAATACTTTGTACAACCCCCTTTTGCCAACAAAACGGCACCTAATCTTCTTCTATATTATCATATTGCAATAATACAGCAAAAACCAAGACTTTACGATCGCATTGCATTACGGTTCCATTTTTTGACAAAAATGAAGGTCGGTTCAGCATGAAACAGACTGTTGTTCGTGATACGACGGTCAGACACTGGGGTCGTAACACGTGGCCTACCGGATCTGGAGCGATTGGCCGTGTGTCCAGTGACATTAAACCTAGTTCTGAGGTGACTGATTGTCACAGAATGCTTGCTGAATTGACGGGCAACTCTATCTACCCGACTTCCGGCCTGGAGCATCCCAATCGTGTGTTCTCGTTTAACTTCCGTTAGTCCTGGCATTATAACCCCTCTGATTTTTACTCATTTTCGGTCGGGCTGTTATAAGCCCCGATGTATACTAGGAACTGAAAACAAGAATGAGAGTGTCAGTACAATGGTAGTACTTCAATCCAAGCACTGCTGATTGTTTGGTTCCGGACAAATGGCGGCTCCAGAATACGCACTGTGACCGCAGATATTTGTATGATAGAAGTATTAACCTCCAAAAATAACTTGGAGCAAAAGCATCTTTCTCAATGGGTTTGTTGAAATTTGGCACCGTTTCCTAGAAGTTGGGACACTTTTTTCAGCTGAAATAACATTTAGCAAGTAATTAAGTTAACTGGCATCAGGTGTGTAACATGATTGACTATAAAAGGGATGCCTAAGGCCCATTCACACTGGCACGGATTTGTGGAATATTAGCAGCACGAAAATTCCGTGTTAAACCATTCACACCAAACTTGGTGCGAAATTCCACGTTCTTGTGTTCCAATTCCGCATAGCGGAAAAACAAATACGCAAGTTATCATTTAACCAAAATGAACCATGATAGTTACAGCAGCGACGATGACCTTGTTTGTATGTATCTGAACCATAACGTGAGCCTCGCTGTCTACTTTTGCTCTGATGTAGCCAACAAACGTTTCCTTATTGATATCCGGACCTGGGGCTGTTCCAATAAACTTAACTTGTCAAACCCAGACGAAGCGTCGTCATAATTTGCACCTCAGCGACGCACAGCTTCGTGATTTGGCGCACAAATTTTCATCATATGAAAACATTAATTGAAAAAAATAAATAAAACTATGATGAGCAAGATCTCTAAATACTATGAAAAAGCAAACTAACTGCGCACATAGCTGTAAGATATCACGTTAAATTCCAGTGTTGACTGAATACAAGCTATCTAGCAAATCAAAAGGTTCGAATGCTGTGACATCAATAAAAACAAATCATTTCATTGGCTAAAAGTACAATTTCGCAGGCAGATTTTCGCGGAAGCTTAAGTCCGTGTGGATGTTTTTTCTGCCGCGCGGAAATTCCGCCTTGGTGTGCAAGCTTACATTAGGGTTTAGCTCCTATAAACATCCATGCGAATAATCTGCACGGAAATCTGTTTTTGGTGTGAATGGGCCTTTAGAGAGGCTGAGTCTCTCAGAAGTAAAAATGGCCAGAGGCTCTCCAACCTGTGAAGGCTTGCGTAAAAAAATAGTTTTTAAAGTATTCCACAATGTTCCTTAATGTCAAATTGCAAAGGCTTTGAAGGTCTTATCATTGACAGTGCATAACATCGTCAAAAGATTCAGAGAAAGACGAATGACACACCCGATGTTTCTAAAAGCACGCACTAGGTGCTTTCCCCTTAAAGGGAAAGTTTACCTAAACATGAAAATTCACTCATCATATACTCACCCCAAGGCTAATTGAAGGGTTGGTTAAATTCTTTTGTCCTCAAAATAGTTTTGGAGTTTTAAGGAAAAACGGCATTAAAGAGAAATCCAAATGAATGGAATCCTATGGTGGCCACTTTTTCAAGCTTTAAAAAAGCCACGAAAAAAACATTAAATGCCTCTGCAGTCCACACTGCTCGGCTGACATTTTCGAAGTATGTGCAAGCTCCGACAATATGACTTGACTCGAAAAGACGTCATTTATCCTATGTTTTTCACCTAAATGTCCAATGTAGTCACTTAGACTGGAGCCATGTTTTATGTTTTTTAACATTGCTTTTTTAATCTTGAAAAAGTGGCCACCATAGGATTCCATTCATTTGGTTTTTTTTTTTTTCAATGCTGTCTTTCCTTAAAACTCCAAACCTATTTTGAGAACTTAAGAAATTAACCAACCCTTCAATTAGCCTTGGGGTGAGTATATGATAAGTGAATTTTTATTTTTGGGTGAACTTTCCCTTTAAGACTTATATTCGCTGGCAGATTATTTCTCTTAAAGTATCAGCCATGCGAGCGCGAAATACTCTAATAAAATTCTTAATCTTGATAGGCAATACGCAGCCTCACCTGAATTATATTAAGAAAGGCTCTCCTTCCAAACTGAGTTCAAGCTTCTTTCTACTTCGGAGACTACAATAGCTCGTCACAGATTCTATGAACATGGTGAAAAAGCAGGCAAAGTCCTCTCACTCCAAATTAGGGAATCAGCTGCTTCTAGATTAATCACAGAGATCTGCACTCGTTCTGGACAAATAACGATGAATCAACAAGAAATCAATGACGAATTAAAATTGTTTAATTCTAATTTATATTCCACAGAATCGGCCGATGATCCTGGATTAATTGATAGTTTTCTCAATAAATTTGATATACCTCTCATAAGTCAGGAGAATATAGAACAGCTCGAGGAAGCGATTACCCTGAAGGAAAAGCCCCGGGCCCAGACAGGTACACGGCAGAAGTCTACAAAGCATTTATAGAACTTGTTTCTCCTTTATTACTTGAAGTATTTAACAAAAATCCCTCAGAATAGGTTTTACATTTTATCAGGCCAGCATTTTTTTGCTTTTTAAAGCTAAAGACCTGCTCGGTCCAAGCTCATGTTGACCCATAAGCCTTCTGGATGTAGATGTAAAATTCTTAGCCAAGATTCTATCGACACGATTAGAGAAATTGCTCCCAACAATGATTTCTTGGGACCAAACAGGTTTTATTAAGGATAGGCATTTATTTTTTTAACCTTAGGGGTTTATTTAATATTATTCATTCTTCCAGTCCCAACCCTTGCAGTTCTGAAGTGTTAATATCTCTTGATGCAGAGAAAGCTTTTGACAGGGTCGAGTGGGACTTTCTCGACTCGGTCGAAATTTGGATTTAGCACAAAATTCATATCCTGGATCAGATTACTCTATGCTTCGCCCTCAGCCTCTGTTCACACAAACGAGTTCAGATCTGAATATTTCCCCTTAAGCCGCTGCACCAGACACGGCCTGCTTCTTTTTGCTCTGGCTATTGAGCCGCACACTATTTCTTTATGTGCTGCGGATATCTACACTGGTATCACCAGGGGAGAGAGGGAACGTAAGGTGTCGTTATACGCAGATGATTTATTGCTGTACATTTCCAACCCTGCGACGTCCATTCCTAGTATCTTATTTATTCTAGAGAGTTTTGGCAAGGCACTATGAAAGCTCCTTCTGATGCAAAATATTGTGAGTGGTACAGCAAAGGCATTCGCACTTTGCCCTTCCAAGATCTTTTTATTGAGGATATATTTCCATCATTCCAACAGTTACAAGATAAAATTGATCTGCCCCACTCACATCATTTTAGATTTTTGCTGCTGCGGGATTTTGTCAAACAAAACACTCCATCCTTCCCCAACATCCAAGACCGTTCACCAATGGATACTATATTTTTGTCCGAACCATTAACAAAAGGAGGGACTTCCACTATTTATAATACGCTTTCATGCTTAAATTGCACCACCTCCGTTGATTATCTAAAAACAACCTGGATAAATGACCTAGGAGTAGTCATCACAGATGAACTTTGGACTGAGGCTGTCTCTGGCGCACTCCTCGTCGGTCTGTGCGGGACATGGGCTCTTGCAGTGCAAACTGTTACATCGATTACACTTTTCAAAGGTTAAGCTCTGTAAAATGTTTCCAAATATAAATCCTGCATGTGATAGATGTGGACAGTAACCAGGTTCACTAGCCCATACGTTCTGGCACTGCCCAAGAATAACAACATACTGGCCAAAGATTTTCCCATTTTTTTTGGACATCATCCTAATCCATTGATGGCAGTTTTTGGTGTGAAGGAACCTGGTCTCATACTATCCAGCTCTCAATATGACAAGATGACATTAATATCCCTTTTAGCACGCAGACTGATATTATTAAACTGGAAGCAGCCCCAGCCGCCAACTCACTCTAACCTTATGAAGGATGTTATGTGTCATCTGCATTTGGAGAATATAAAATTCTCATTGAGAGGATGTGAATACAAATTCTACCAGATCTGGCAACCCTTTATCGATCACTTCAATAAAAATTAGCCAACTTTTCCCTCTAACTAGCCTGTTGTAAAAATGAAAGCACTACTGAGCTACCCTACATCCACTTAGGAAAAAAAAAATGATAAAAAAAGAAAATCTGTCTTTATTCTTTTTTTCTCTCCTCTTCTCCATTCTATTTGATCGTAGATTTGCAGTACCAATGACTATGTCCTAATAAAATTTTACAACGACAATAACATAACATTTCCCTGTTTTCTATATTTGAAATGACCCCTGCAAGAAATTGTTTACCAACTGGTAAAACTGCCCATTTACTTGCAGGCAGTGAATTGCTGTACTCATGTGGTTTAATGTTTAATGTTTGCATGTTTAACTCTGAAACTCCAATAAAAAGAGTTGTAAAAAAAAAAAAATAAGATTAGGGGAAACTGGAAAAATCTGTAAGGGACAAAATCGAAGACCTTTATTGGATGCTTGTGATCTTCAGGCCCTCAGACACCACTGCATCACTCACCGGCATGATTCTGTCATTGACATTACTAAATGGGCCCAGGAATACTTCGAGAAACTACTGCCTGTAAACTCAGCCCTCCATGCCACCCACAGATGCCACCTAAATCTCTATCATGCAAACAAGAAGCCATTGTTGAGCATGATCCAGAAATGCCATCATGTTCTGTGGGCCAAGGCTCTCATAAAATGGACTGTAGCAAAGTGGCAAAGTGTCCTGTGGTTAGACGAGTCCAAATTTGACATTCTTGTTGGAAATCATGGGCGTCGTGTTCTCTGGGCTAAAGAAGAGAAAGACCACCCCTCCTGTTATCAGCGTTTAGTTCAAAAGCCAGCATCTCTGATGGTATGGAGATGCATTAGCGCATATGGTGTGGGACACTTTCAGATGTTTTAAAAGCACCATGAATGCTGAAAGGTATATAAAGGTTTTAGAGCAACATATGCTCCCCTTCAGATGACATCTATTCCAGGGAACTGGCCTGCCTGCAGTCCTGATCTTTCACCGATTGAGTACATTTGGAACATAATTAAAAGAAAAGTCCGCCAAAGGAGACCCAAAACTCTCCAGCAGTTGGAAGCCTGTATTAAACAAGAGTGGGGTCAAATTCCAATGGCTAAACTCAAGAATCTTGTCTCCTCAATGCCCAGACACCTCCACTCTGTGTTAAAAAGAAGAGGGGATACTACACCATGGTAAAATTTTTTGAGACCTGTAGCAGCCATCAAATTTGAAATGAGCTCATTTTGTGGATAAAATTGTAAAATTTCTCAGTTTCAACATTTGCTTTGTCATTTCTGTTCAATTATGAATAAAATATTGGCTGGTGCGATTTGAAAGTCCTTGCGTTTTGATTTTATTCACAATTTACACTTTGTCCCAACTATTTCAGAATTAATGTTGAATAAAAAAAGCAAAAACGGAGGAAATGAGGAAGGGGCGAATATTTTTTCACAGAACTGTATTATTGGAGATGTCTGTCATTTTGACTTCTCATATTTCAACACCGTGCATCCACATGATTTCTAACTTGGTGGTTGTATTGCTGAGGATCCAAAGAAGAGCGACGTTGCGTGTGAAGTTCGTTGGCTGAGTGGTTCTCAAGAAATTGCAAGGAAGTCCTATGCAGCAATACCATGCAAGCAGCAAGACTGGAGACCAAGTACGCTGCACGTTCTGGACGGGCGCATTTTGTGAGGCCCCCTCACTAATGGATGCTGCACAACGAATGGCAGAACAGTGGTCTAGTGGGTTTGCATGGGGTTTTTGGGGCATTCGCTTCCCCCCACAGTCAAAATGCATGTATTTTCAGTCATTGGAAACTTTGAATCTCTCAAAGGTTTCAGCGTTTGAGCAAGTGGTACCCTGTGATGATTGGCAAACTGTTAAAGTATTCCGACTTCTCCCCCATTCCATGCAGGGATAAGCTTCATTCACCCCACAATGCTGAACAGGAATAAATGGGTTACATGACGATGAGATAGATTATGACGATGCGTACTCTCTCAGTCATTAAAGACCTGAGCTTGATGAGATGGTGCCTGTCCCCTTTCAGGAACTGCACAGCAGGTTTCAGCTGCCAGATGACTGGCCCTACTTCAGACTGGCCAATGCCTTTCATTTCCCAGATGAACCCCACAAAGATGGGCGCCTGAGAAACCCCCACACTGCGCTGAATCTCCCCAACATGGAAGGCGCCAAGGTCACTGCGCTCACTTATTCTTCTTGCCTCTTTTTTGCAATTCCACCTCAATCTGCATTTGAACTCCTTGTTCTGTAACAAAATTTTTGACCATTAGTTTTTGACAAAATGTCAAATTTATGTTTATATGCTTTCAAACTGCAGTCTTCTGAAACATGAGGGGGTGCAACAGTAATTTGAAGATCAGTCCATATTGCAGTTTTGCTTTGGCATCTAAGATACGACAAATGTGTAATTAACATTTTAGGGCTTTGAAGGTTTGTGCAGTAAAACTGTCAAATATTGAATAACTGCTATAGCCTCTGATGTCAAATCACATTTTGGCCTTTTCTATCAGCCTTACCTGGTGCAAGGAGTCTACAGCTACCACCACTACATGCAGGACCATATAGATGATAATGGCTGGGGCTGTGCCTACAGATCTCTACAGACCATCTGCTCTTGGTTTCAACAGCAGGGCTATGTGGAGCAGGATGTGCCCTCACACAGACAGATCCAGCAGGTAAGAGTCACCTGACCCAAGCCACTCTCACAGAGAAATCCAGCCTTTAAATGGTCTTGACAAAGACCTCCCTCTTTGTCAACTATCTGATAGGGATATCAAGCAGATCGGAGCAGGCTGGCCCAAACTCCTTCCTTCTGAACCCAGCCCTTCCCACAGTATGATTTAGTAACCTAGGCTATGTCTGAAACCACCTCTTCACTACTGTTGCTTTGCAACATATGACCTCAACAAAAAGTTGGGACTGGAAGGAAGATGCACTTAAAAACAGTCAGCAGTGATTTATAAATTTTCTTTGATTTGTATGACATTGTAGACAGTAAGTAGACAAGACATTTTGTGTTATGTCTATTGAACTTTATTGTTGTTGTAAAGATACATCCATTCTTGTCATTCACACAAGCAATGCTTTTCAAAAAAATTTGAAAAGAGGACAGTTTAGGGCTAGTGATGAGATTAAAAATGTGATGTTATGATCCAGTCTAGGAACAACATGCAGAGACAGAGTACAATCCTAATATTAGGATTTATTAATAATACAGTTATGACTGCGAGGGATGGAGCCTAGAGCAGAATGGCACAGTTCACTTCAGATAGTAGTGGGCTTGAGTGAAGAGTGTGTCTGTGTCCGTTCAGTCGCATTTCGCGGCAGTTGACGGCGGGAGATCATTTTCGCCAGAGCAGAACTGTCAGATGGCAAGGCCAGAGAGTTCAGCAGGACTGAACCATAGCGGAAGAGCCACCCCAATGTGGCGTTTCAGGCAGAGTCTACTATGGACTACAAATGAGGTTTTTTGAGGATGGCAGTATGACCGAAATAAGTACCCTTTTTTTACTTTGCGCGATCAGGAGTACTCTAGGGGAGTCAAAGACCAAAATATAAACTTGGAAAAATAGCATATTAGGTCACCTTTAATATCAGTAGAGCAACTTCGCATGTCACGTTTCTACACCTACAGCTCTCTACAGCAGTGCTTAGTACTAACTGAGTATACAGCAGGTCATAACATTTTCCAGTTCACTGGACTGAAAACATAACCTCCTTTTACCTTAGATGGCAGAGGTAATTTTGAAATGGGGAGTTTGCATACCTGCATGCAACGCATGAATGTCAGTTCAGCAACTTTGCATGTCACGTGTCAACATGCGCACCTTTAAATTTGAGATGGAAGGAACGGCAAACCGCACAAGAAACCACTGTTATGGCCCCAATTTGTTATTACATTTATAACACAACAGCAACAGCAAGGGATGACAGATACAGTTTTCAAAACCTCAACACATTTAATTAAACAGACAAAGACAACAACTACTCACTACAACTAAGACCAAGATTGATAAATAAGAAAAAACAAAAAGAAATATTTACAGTCCCTTTTTGTGGGGTGGCTTGGTGATGTCCTGGATAATGAAAATGCTCAAACACAGGCAAAGAAATCCAAAAAAAAACGTCACAGGTCTTGAACAGAATGGCAGGTCTGGTCATCTTCTTGCAATTTCTCCTACTACTTTACTGTCTCAATTCTTTTCCTTATATACTCTTTTGCAGACCCCACCCACATTTAGACCTCTTTTTTTTAATTTTCTGAGACTTGCCCCAGACATGTCTGGAAACATGTCCAAACATGACTCCAGTCTGAGCTTAACAAAAAAAAGGTAAATACTGCCATCTAGTGGCCTATATTCACATTACACCTCCATTCCAAAAGGGAAAAATTTTGACTCATAAAGGCAAAATTTTTCTTTTCAATACAAAATGGTTAAGTGAACACTTGTCTACATATACATATCATACAATATTCAAACACATGATATATATATACACATTCAAACACGGGATAAGCAATCAGCAATTACATTGTCTGTACCCTTCACATGCTTAATTTCCAAGTCAAACCCCTGTAAAATCAAACTCCAATTCAACAATCTCCAATTCTTGTTTTTCATCTTACTCAAAAACATTAACGGATTGTGGTCAGTGTACACAATCATTGGCTTTTCCCCTGTACAAACATAAACCTCAAAGTGTTGTAAAGAAAGGACCAGAGCCAACAGTTCCTTCTCTATTGTGGAATAGTTCCTTTGGTGGCGATTGAACTTCCTGGAGAAGTATGCCACGGGATGCTCAATGTCATCAGAGTCACTTCTCTGTAGGAGCACAGATCCACAAGCTTGGTCGCTAGCATCGACCGCGATGGAGAACGGTTTGTTGAAGTCAGGAGATTTGAGCACGGGGAAGTGACACAGCAGAGACTTCAGGTGATCGAAGGCTCTCTGGCATGCATCATCCCAGGTGAACTTTACGCCTTTCTTCAGTTTGTTAGTTAGACTGAGAGCAATCTCAGCAAAGTTCTTGCAGAACTTGCGGTAGTACCCGATCATTCCAAGGAAGCGGCGCAAAGCTTTTTTGTTGTCAGGAACTGGAAAGTCCATGATGGCTTGGACTTTAGCATTTATGGGTGCCACCTTACCCTGGCCTATGACGTAGCCAAGATAGGTGACAGTAGCACAACCAAAGTCACTCTTGCTCAGGTTAACAGTCAGGTTAGCCTGGGTCAGGCGCTGGAACAACGTCTCCACATCTTTTAGATGTTCTTCCCAGGAGTCACTCCATGTGATCAGGTCATCGATGTATGCACCCGTGTGTGGCAATCCGGCGATTGTAGACTGTATCATCCTTTGGAACGTGGCTGGGGCATTTTTCATGCCAAAGGGTAGGACTTCATACTGGTACAATCCAGATGGTGTGGCAAAAGCAGAGATGCTCTTGGCCCTCTCAGTTAAAGGCACACACCAATAACCCTTCAATAAATCAATCTTGGTCAGAAACTTTGCTTGCCCTACTCTATCAATACAATCATCAATCCTAGGTATTGGAAACACATCAGTTCTAGTTACAGCATTGACTTTGCGATAATCTGTACAGAATCTAGTACTTCCATCAGGTTTTGGAACTAGCACACAGGGTGAACTCCAATCGGAGTTGGAGGGTCTGATAATATCATGTTTTAACATGTACTCAACCTCTTTCTCAGCAATCTTTCTCTTTTCAGGATTCATCCGGTATGGATGCTGTTTTATTGGTTTGGCATCACCAACATCTACATCATGAGAGGCTATAGTAACTCTCTTTGGAACATCAGGAAACAAATCCTCATATTTCTTGATCAACCTTTCAAACTGATCTCTCTGTGAGGGTTCTAAGTGCTGGAGTTTTACATCAAGATTTTGCAACACTTCAGTGTTTGACAATTTACATGAAAGAACTTCAGCTTTAATTCTTGGTTCATCATCTTGAAACTCCCCCTCATCTTCACACGTTTCGACCATAGGAGAATCTGAAGTGACAGCTGCAACCCTAGCATTTCTGTCATGATAAGGCTTCAGCATGTTAATGTGACACAATTGTTTTGGTTTTCTCCTATCTGGAGTCTTCACAATGTAATTGAGATCATTGAGTTTTGTCAGAATTTCATAAGGACCATGAAATCTAGCCTGCAATGGATTGGACTGCAAGGGAAACAACACAAGGACCTTTTCTCCTGGTTTAAACTCACGGCTTCTAGCCTTATGATCATACCAAGTTTTCATTTTTCCCTGACTTGATTTCAAGTTCTCTTTGGCAAGGTCACAAGCTGCACGCAATCTTTCCTTGAACTTGCCAACATAGTCTAACAGACTGATATGCGGCTCTTTCTCTTGCCATTGTTCACTCAATAATAGCAAAGGTCCTCTCACTTCATGACCAAACACTAGCTCAAATGGACTGAATCCAGTAGACTCCTGCACTGCTTCTCTAGCTGCAAACAACAGCAAATGAACCCCTTCATCCCAGTCTTTCTCATGGTCATAACAATAAGTCCTCATCATTGTCTTGAGAGTGGAATGAAACCGCTCTAAGGCACCCTGACTTTCTGGATGATAGGCACTAGAAAGAATCTGCTTTGCACCTAGTTCATACACAACCTGCTGAAACAATCCTGAAGTGAAATTGCTACCCTGGTCTGACTGAATTTCCCTGGGAAGGCCAAACAACGTGAAGAACTTTATCAAAGCCTTCGAGATTGCAGCTGCCTTGATGTTACGTAGAGGTATGGCTTCAGGGAATCTGGTAGATGCACACATGATTGTCAACAAGTACTGATTTCCAGATCTAGTCTTGGGTAATGGACCAACGCAATCAACAATGACCCTAGAGAATGGCTCCCCAAATGCTGGGATAGGCTGCAATGGAGCTACAGGTGGGTCTAACTGGTGTTTTCCAACTACCTGACAAGTGTGACAGGTTTTGCAAAAGTTGGAAACGTCTTTCCGAAGCCCAGGCCAAAAGAAGTGTTTCATGATCTTATCAACAGTCTTGTTAACACCAAGATGACCTCCTAAAGGTAAACTATGAGCCATTGTTAAGATCTCATTCCTATAGACCTTCGGAACAACAATTTGCCTGACCACTGCCCAATCTGCATTGGCAGGGATATCAGGAGGGCGCCACTTCCGCATCAACACACCATCCTTGAGATAATACCCAACTGGAACTGCATCTATTTCTTTTTCAGGAAGGGCTCTCCTCTTTAGTACACCAATTTCAGGATCATTAGTTTGCTCCTCAATCAACCGCTTTCTGGACAGAGACAAGTCTCCAGACACATCAGAATCACCAGACCCATCCGGCTGGCTGAATAGAGAACTGATAAAAGTATCTGATAAGTCCTCAAACGGAGAAACCATAGTAGGCCAATCAGAGTCATGAGGCGAACCACCTGAGTCCTGACTATTCAATGTACTGGACGGCACCACAACATCATCTTCTTTAGCCTTCTTGGCCATAGCACGAGTCACTGCGCAAGAAGGATACAGAGATGGGTCCTCATCCCCATTTTCAGTGCTCGGCTGTGAAGTAAGATGTACAGGGGGAACTACTTTGCCCCCAGCCAGGTCATTGCCTAGCAACAGAGAAACACCCTTTATAGGTAGACTTGACATAAGTCCCACCTTTACCTGTCCTGTAACTAAATCTGACTTCAAGAATATAGAGCGCAGGGGTACAGATACAGTCCTCCCTTCAATACCTTGTACAAGTATGAAATCCCCTGAAGCGGTCTCATCACGTAACTCCAAGGAGTCCATCAACAAAAGTGACTGAGAAGCTCCGGTATCCCTTAGGATATATATGGGGACAGGAGTAGTATGCTCATTCAGAGCCACAAATCCCTCTGACACAAATGGAAGAAATTCCTCCCTCACAAAGTCAGCTGTATTAGGCTTTTTAGCCCCACAAGAAGCAGGCAATTTAGCAGATTGGTTATCCACTACAGGGGTTTCTAACCTTGTTTTCACAAAGGCATTTGGTTTGGTATCCTTTTCTTTTTCTTTCTTAGCTTTAAGGAACCAACAGTTAGTTGTAACATGACCAGATTTCTTGCAATAACTGCAAACTAGACCACTTCTGTCACTGTCAGCTTTCACACTTTGATCAGACCTGTTACTGGATTTCTGAGCACCATCACCAGATTTGTCTTTGTCTTTGGGTGAGGAATCTTGGGTATCACCGTAACCCTTTTTCTGAAATTGGGACCATTTATTGTTACTGCTAGACTGAAATTTGGGCTTATGAGTGAGAACATATTCATCTGCAAATTTGGCAGCTGATTGCAAGTTCAGTGCTTGCTTCTCATTAAGGTAGGTCTTAACATCATCCTTAACACAGTTCTTGAATTCTTCAACTAACACCATCTCTTTTAGTGAGTTGAAATCATCCTTGACCTCCATAGAAGTACACCAGCGCTCAAAGCAAACCTGCTTCTCATTAGCAAATTCAACATAAGTCTGATTTTCAGATTTCTTCAGACCTCTGAATTTCTGTCGGTAAGCCTCTGGAACCAACTCATAAGCTCTCATAATAACCTTTTTGACAACCTCATAATCAGAGGAATCATCTGCAGACAAAGCCGAATAGGCTTGTTGAGCTTTACCCTTGAGGACAGTTTGCAACATCAGAGGCCAGTGTTCCTTTGGCCACTGGCAACTCTTTGCTACCTTTTCAAAACACTGGAAATAGTTGTCAACATCCTTTTCTGAAAATGGAGGCACCAGTTTTACCTCCTGGCTAGCCCGAAATTTATTTTCAGTTTGAATTTTTATTTTTAGTAGCTCCATTTGGAGTCTTTCTTCTCTATCGAATTTCTCTAATTCAAAATCTCTCTGTCTTGCAAATTTTTCTAACTCAAATTCTCTTTGTTTTTCTTCTCTTGCTAATTTTTCTAACTCAAACTGCCTTTGTTTTTCTTTTTCTTCCCTCTCAAATTCCCTTTCTTTTTCTCTTTCCTCCCTTTCAATCTTTAGCATTTTTAATTTAAGTTCCATTTCTATATTTGGATTTTCCACTGGAAACTGTTCCAGATCTCCTGGTGCAAACACATTTTCATCAATGTAATATTCAACTATCTCTCTAGCCAGTCTTGCTTTTCGCATGGCTGGTTTTACCTCTGTCAACTCCAACTGTCTGCAAATTTCTAGCAGTTCTGTCTTTTTAAAAGACTTCAAAACCCCTACGGTTGGTGATGCCAAGAAATCATCCATTGCTGTTGTCAATATATATCTAGGAAAATTCACAAAAACAATTTCACAATTTGGAATGTTAGATTTTCAATAAATTACTCACACAATGGTCTATCCCGGACCTTGAGCCCCCAATTTGTTATGGCCCCAATTTGTTATTACATTTATAACACAACAGCAACAGCAAGGGATGACAGATACAGTTTTCAAAACCTCAACACATTTAATTAAACAGACAAAGACAACAACTACTCACTACAACTAAGACCAAGATTGATAAATAAGAAAAAACAAAAAGAAATATTTACAGTCCCTTTTTGTGGGGTGGCTTGGTGATGTCCTGGATAATGAAAATGCTCAAACACAGGCAAAGAAATCCAAAAAAAAAACGTCACAGGTCTTGAACAGAATGGCAGGTCTGGTCATCTTCTTGCAATTTCTCCTACTACTTTACTGTCTCAATTCTTTTCCTTATATACTCTTTTGCAGACCCCACCCACATTTAGACCTCTTTTTTTTAATTTTCTGAGACTTGCCCCAGACATGTCTGGAAACATGTCCAAACATGACTCCAGTCTGAGCTTAACAAAAAAAAGGTAAATACTGCCATCTAGTGGCCTATATTCACATTACACCACCCAATGCTCCATTAGCCTGGACTTATGAGAGATAAATTAGCATGCTTCACAAAAGTACCGTTCACGATAAAATAAAAATGGAAAGGCCTGAACTCCAAAGTAATCATCGAAGCAATAATTAAGAAAATGTTTGACCTCTATAAAGAAGTATCGCCTCTGTTTAGCATTTTACTGCATTTTACAGAACCACTGAAGACACTTATTTCATCTGACCTCTCCAATGCAGAGCTGAATACTGAGGAGAAATCGAAAATTTGGAGAAAGCTACATCGCCAAAATGTCAAAGATAAAACAGCATTAGTATAAAATTCTACTGAACTAAAGAAAACTCCCCAAAACAATGCATGCATAGATAAGAGGAAAATAATAATGATGTGCGCAAACAGAAATTGATTTTTGGTGAAGTTTAACACTGCATGTTCACACGGATTACACTTATGATACCAAGAACAAAACCTGAATGATAAAGACGTTGATTTTTTTATTTTTTATTTTCTCTGAATTTTTTTTTGACCGAGGTCCGAGATTACTAGTTACGGCTATGATGATTGGTCGGATATGCCGAACTGAATATCATATGCTTCCTCACAGCAGGCACTGGTTGTCTTGATCTGTGAGAATATTGCGATTGCTAGTTTTGATTATAACATTGTCATCATCCTCTTGGTCGTTACCGAGGACGGTCAATCGGGCTTACGCTTGGATTAAATAGTGGCGTGACCGCAAATTGACTGAACAGGGGTGTTAAATCACGCCCGTGAGGACGACTTGGCGGGCGTTCACGGGTGCCAGCACGATCGCGCCCGTCTTGTGGCATGCACTGCATATACCTACCCTTGTAAAGAAAATGTGAGTATGCCCAGCAAAAATAACAACAAATGCTCGGTAGGCTAGGATGCAGAACAATAAAAATAAGTATGATTTGTGTGCATTAGGATTTGTTTTATAATTATAGGAAGATCTGTAAACTTGAAAAACCTAATTTTGGTCAATCTTTGACCACACATGATGCTATGTGGGATAGCTCATAGGTCATTGAAAGCTATGTCATTTGAAAGAACTCATTTTCATCTACATTTTGATAATAAAGTGAACTTCAAGCCATGAATCCTTCTTTGTCACAAAAACTTTCCAAATTTCCATAATTGCGAAGTGTAAATCCATTCATTCAGGTTTGAACATTCCAAATATAATGATAGTGTTTTTTTTCCCTCTTGGCTCAAGCTGACATCATCAGAATCATGCCCAAAATGAATTGAAAGTTGGGTTTCCCCAATTTGTCTTCATTAAAATATACCACAATGTACATGTACAATAAGCACAATAAGTCTATATAACCGTTGTCATGGTAAGAGCCCCGCTGGATGCCAAATGCAGTCTGGCGGGCGCTAGGATCATGGGCCTAGAAAACGGAGACACGGGAGCACAGGCTGACTATGAAGAATACAAAGATTTAATAAAACCCAAAGAAATACACAAAGCAGCAGTCACAAATAAAAAAGGAGAGAGAGCTAACAGTCCCACTGACCTGCAGTGGGAAGGGAATTCAGAGGCAACTTTGACTGGCACCTGCCAGTCCTAAATACTCTGCAATCACCTCCACCTTAATGGGCTGCACCTGTGGCCCATCAAGTTGGAGGTGAAAGAATGTTGAAGGGGAGGGGCTGTAAGGAGCAAACCCTAACAACTACAGCCAGCATGCTTGCATGACATCACTTTGAAATATAAAACAGAATTCAAAAACTGACTGGCAAAACCAGTGGCTGAAAACAGTGTATTCTGAATCAAAAGTCAAAATTTCAGATGAATGGAAACCTTAAGCGAATTAAAGAAAATACTAAAAGGCCAAAGCTAGTGTGTGAATATGAATTGTGAATCAAAATGATATTATTCAATGTTGATGTGTAAATATACTTGTTAAATTCATGTTGCAAACTCTTTCTAAGAACATCATGAACATGGAAACTCCATGGACAGAATGATAATCAGCTTATTTTGTAAAGTTTTTGAGACACAGAAGGATCCATGCCTAGAAGTTTATTTTAGTATCACTATGTAGATAAAGAAGAGTTCTTTTAAGTGACCTAACTTCCATTGACCAATAAGCTATCCCACATGGCATTATGTATTCTCTAAACTTGCCCAAAATTTAGTTTTTAGCTTACCGCCCCTAATTTTATGTAATTCTTGCAATTCAGAGGATGAAACAGAATCTTCAGAATATCAGACTTCATTAATCAACAGAACATAATTCCAGCCATCTTTATCTTTTTATCATCTTTAATGGTGCTTTCTTTGAGTTTGTTTCTTCTTCTGTATTAAAATGTAGCTTTTAATTATTATGATGAGCTCTTCATCCACCATGAGGTGCTGTTTAAGTAGTGCTGTGTTGGGTCCTGCCATGAGGACAAAAACGGATGAATAGAGTACTTCAGCCGTCTATATGGAGACACTGACGACGCGCCATGGGATGCATGCGATGTCCCATGTCTGCCCCGCAGCCCATCTGTCGCAGCCGGACTTCAGCCATATTAACGGAAACATAGCTTAATAGCGTAATGAAATGTATGAAATGGGCAGGGGACTCGATCACGTTGCTTGCTTTAAGTGCATTCAGATTTTCCAGTTAGGATAGGATAGCTTGTGGGTGTAACGTCATCAGACTCCAAACAATTGAAGGAGAGATGGTAATGTTCACTGGCATGTACACGTTTATTTAGTAGATTAAATCGCAAATCGCAGCCTTTTTTGCTGTTATGCAATTGCACAGTTTGAAACTGCGATTGCAAATGCGATTAGATTAATCATGCGGCACTAGTTCTAAGCCTAAAGAAATGTTAGAAATTAAGATGTTTATTAAGTTTCATTTGGTGACATTGAACTTGACCTCAGTGACCTTGAATGCCCAAAACTTCACAGTGAAATTTCAATTACTTATATCAGTAAAATGGCTACAGATAATTTTGGTTTGTATTGGAGATGTGTTGGAAGTCATACATGAACTTTCATATGGTGACCTTGAACTTGACCTTCAGTGACTTTTCGTTGCTCAAGCTTCGCATAGTGAAATTTCAATGACTTCTATCTCCAAAACTATTACAGATAGAGCTTAGATTTGTATTGTGGCCATGTAGGAAGTCATGTATGAAGCTACATTGGGTGACCTTGAACTTGACCTTCAGTGACCTTCAACGGCCAAGCTATACAGTGAAATTTCAAGGACGTATTTCAGCAAAATGGTTACAGGTTGAGTGTAGGTTTGTATTGGAGAAGTATAGGAAGTCATGTATGAAATTTTTTTTTGGTGACCTTTAAAGGTCTAACTTGACCCAGAGAAAATTCAATGACTTCTGTCACTAAAAAGGTCACAGATGGAGTCTAGTTTGTATTAGAGATATATAGGAAGTCATATATGAACTTTCCTTTGGTGACCTTCTTATTGAACTTCAAAGGTCAAATGTGACCTAGTGAAATTTCAATGACTTGTATCACTAAAATGTTCACAGATGGAGCCTTGGTTTGTGTTACTGACATCTAGGAAGTCACATATGAACTTTCATTTGGCGACACTCCACTTGACTCTCAGTGACCTTTGAGGGTCAAAATTGACAGTGAAATTACAATGACTTGTCACCAAAATGGTCACAGATTGAGCCAAGATTTGTGTAGAGACATGTAGAAAGTCATAGATGAAGTCCATTTGCTGACCACAACTTGACATTTTGTGACCTTTAAAGTTTACAAGTGACATATTGAATACATCTTGACATATTATAATGACTTGTATCACCAAAACTGCTTCAGAGGTTTGGACTGTATTACAGAAGGTTTTATAAATGTATGTGAACTTTTATTGAGTGACCTTGACATTGATTTTCATTGATTCAAATGTCAAACTTCACATGAAATTTGCACAACTTGTATCATCACTGTAAGACTGCTTGCCGATACAGGACCCTTGGTCCTATTTTTCAAATTTTCAGATCTTCCTGCAATTAAAAAATGAATCCTTAATGCAGGCAAATCATGCTTATTTGATTTTTCTGTTTCCTAGGGATTAATTTGATCATAGCTCTGTTATCAAACTTACATATTTCCAAAAATATTGATGCTTGAATTTGGCGGCCAAGAAAATTGCAGTCACCAATTTTCTAAGTTTGACATCATGCTGTGGGGCCACAAATGCACATTGCAGTATTATCATTGATGTTTTCAGCTGAGCTGATTTGTGGCTTTCGACCCTGAAGTTTTCATTCATCTACCTACATCACATAGAAAGTTATGAGGACTCAAAAATGGCGGAAAAAATGAAACCCCCCAAATATCAACTTTCACCCGCATACTTCAAAAGTCAGCAGCTCGAAAAGTTTTTGCATGATCCAAGAAATATTTGGCATGGGTTCAATAAATATGTTGTAGTTACTGTGCTGAAACTTTCAGCTGTATCTGAAGGGGTTGTGCGGGAGCCGCTTGTTGAAATTATATGGAATGACCCGTGCATGTATGTTTGAATGTATGCTCTGTGAATGTGGAGGCCATTTCAGTACAATGAGCTCATTTTCATGTTCAAGAATCCAGTTTCACATGATTTGAGTTTTGTGGCATGGCGCAACATGCTGCTGGAAGTAGCCATCAAAAGATGGGTACACTGTGGTCATGAAGGGGTGGACATGGTCAGCAACAATACTCACGTAGGCTGTGGGCTTTAAACGATACTGAATTACTAAGGGGCCCGAAATGTGTTGAGAAAATACCCCCCGCACCATGACACCAGCACCACCAGCCTGAACTGCTGATACAAGGCAGAATGGAGCCATGCTTTCGTGTTGTTTTTTTTCCGAATTCTGGCCGAATTCTGTTGCAGCAGAAATCGAGACTCATCAAACTAGGCAACGTTTTTCCAGTCTTCATGATATTGTAGCTACAGTAGGATGCGAAAATTTGGGCACCTCTGGTTTAATTGTCTGTTAGAATTAATCTCCAAGTGATTGAAAGCACACCCGAACACAAAATGCTACTAAGTTAAACATGACACTTTCTGCAAATTTAAAAGCAAGGGCTTTTATTTTAATTTTTCTGAGTTTTTAAATGATAAGAAAGGAAAAAGGGCCCTGTGCTAAAGTTTGAGAACCCTTTTGTATTATTCTTTGTTATATTTTAAGAAGATGATGACTAAGGCCCTGACCCAGGTGATTTACTCGTTAGGGCTTCAATGAGTCAGGTGAGTATAATTCCAGGGTTGAACTATATATTCTGAAGTAACTCCACGCCTTCTAAAGTATCCAACTGTGGTGGCTGTTGTCTGGTGTTAAAAACCATCTGTTCCTCTAAACAGTTGTCCACGGATGTCAAAATCAAGATAATTCACTTCCACATGGAGAGGGCTACAAAAAACTCTCGCAATGTTTCAAACTACCCATTTCTACTCTCTGAAACATCTTCTGATAATTGAAAATAAATGGAACAATTGACGTCAAGGCAAGGTCTGGAAGACCAAGAAAATTTTCAGATAGAATGGCCCGAGATCTGGTGAGAAATGCTGAGAAGAACCCTCACATCACTGCAAAAGAGCTGCAAAAAAGAGTAGCAGACACAGGTCTAGTTGTTCAAAGGACAACAATACAGTGTACTTTAAACAACAAAGACCTACATGGCAGAGTTGCTAGAAAGAAGCCTCTCCTACTACCTCAACATAAAAATTAAGCGTCTGAAGTATGCAAAAGGGAACCTCGAGAAATGTCAAGCCTATTGGAACAATGTGCTTTGGACTGATGAAACCAAAATTGAGCTCTTTGGATGAAGGCATGTTTGGAGAAAAAAGGGTGAAGCATTTGTAGAGAAGAAAACATTGTTAAGCCTGGAGCTGGATCCATTATATTTTGGGTTTGTGTAGCAGCTGGAGGTGCAGGCAATACTGTGCGGGTGGAAGGAAGAATGGAGTCCACCAAATATCAAGTCATTCTAGAGGCTAATGTTCAAAGTTCAGTCCAGAAATTGAAGTTGAAGAGACATTGGGTATTCCAGCAAGACAATGACCAGAAGTATACCTCAAAATCCACCATGAAGTACCTCAGGAAAGACGGATGAATGTTTGGGAAAGGCCATCACAGTCTCCTGATGTGAATAGTATTTAAAATCTATGGAGAGACCTCAAACATGCCGTGCATGCAAGAATGCCAAAGAATATTTCTGCACTAGAGGTGTTCTGTCAGGAAGAATGGGGAAAAATTCCAAAGACTGGAATTGAAAGACTCTTAGCTGGCTACAGGTAGCATTTGCAAGCTGTTATAGCTGCCTGAGGAGGAGTTTCAAAGTACTAGCTGACAGGGTTCCCAAACTTTTGCACATGGCCTTTTTCCTTGTTTTATTACAAATTTTTGTATTTTGCAACTGTAAGAAATTGAAAATTAAAATGATTCTTGCTTTAGAATGTCCTGAAATGTGTCATGTTCAACATTGTAGCATGCAGTGTTCAGGTTTGCTTTCAATCACTTGAAGATTAATTTAAAGACATTCAAACCAGGGGTGCCCAAGTTTTTGCACCCCACTGTATTGGATTGTTGCCTCAGTTTCCAGTTCTTTGTTGAGAGGAGTGGCACCCAGTGTGGTCTTCTGCTGCTGTAGGCCATCTGCTTCAAGGTTCGTTGTACTGTGCATTCAGAGAATGCTCTTCTGCATACCTCAGTTTGGAACGAGTGGTTTTTTGAGCTACAGTTGCTTTTCTATCTGTTCAAGTCAGTCAGGCCATTCTCTTCTGACCTCTGGTATCATTAAGGCATTTTTGCACAGATAACTGCCACTCACTGGATTTTTTCTCTTTTTTTCTGTAAACCTTGAGATAGTTTTGCATTAAAATCCCAGTAGATCAGCAGCTGCTGAAATACTCAAACCAGCCCATCTGGCACTAACAATCATGCCACGTACAAAGTCACTTAAATCCCCTTACTTCCCCATTGTGATGCATGGTGTGAACCTCAGCAGATCGTCTTGACCATGTCGACATGCCTAAATTCATTGAATTGCTGCCATGTGATTGGCTAATGAGATGTTTGCATTAATGTATAGTTGAAAAGGTGTACCTAATGAAGTGGCCGGTGAGTGAGTGTGTGTATTATAAGGTTGGCTTATTATATTGGTGTATATCTACCCATTATCTGCTTCTTCCTCATCTGGAGTCTATCCCAGCCATCTGTGGGCGAATGGCAGGAAAGCATCCTAGACAGCTTGCCAGTCTGTCACAGGGTTCGCACACCATTAACTCACACACTCGTACGAGTTCATCTAGAATGCATGTTTTTGGGCGGTGAAAGGAACCTGGAGTAGCCATAAGAACACAGGGGCAACTTGCAGTTAAAGGCAAGGTATTTCAGTTTATGCTTAACACCTTCCCCCCCCCCAGTTTTTTTAAAATTTTTGTTTCTTAGCTGTGGCAACCCCTACACCTGGATATTTCCTCCAAAATATGAATATTTGAGTTTCCAAAGGGCCCAACTCCAAGAAACACTCTTTTTCAAGAAAGGGAGAAATTGATTTCTTTCTTGCCCATATGTGTTGACCTATATATTTTTAGTTTATTCTTTACGAAAGCGTGTCATTGGGATACTTTTGGCTGAAATTACATAAGTTCCCCTTTTTATTATAAGATATGCAAATTCATTAGAGTTGCGCCCTTTGGACACTGAATGATTCATATGGTTGAAGACCTGAAATGTACCCATTTGGCATATTAACTGCAAATGAAAATCCAATGATTACAATAATGTTTGGGGGAAAAAAAAACTTTCATACACGAGGAGGCCCCAAGACTCACTTTGGGAACCACTGCCATGCAAAACATTTGTCATTTTGAGTAATTGGGAGGTGAATGCCATGTCCAGTAGATGAGAGGCTGCTTGCCCTGTAGTTCCACACCTTCCAGTATGGCAGCCGCATTTTATGGACCCGTGTGTCTGTCGGTTTTATGGGGTATACACATGCTACTTAATTTAATCTCATCCAGTTTACTCAATTTACTTAAAAAAGGGAAAGCAAGGGTGTGTAATTTTGCATTCTACCTTAGATTCTCGTTTCCCCCATGTTCTTCCCACATGACCCCATGCTCTTACCCAGGGGGATACAGCAAGTTTGACATGAAAATTTGTCAGATAAAATCATGTGATTCCAGCTGAGCAATCGCACAAAGTGTGTTCCAGACAAGCTTCAATGCGGGCTTTTGCTCTTTAGCCATAACACACTTCTATTCTGCTTTGTATAATATAGGCCCTAGTGGATGCTGGGGACAAACCTGCCACCTTTGTAGGGTCCCGTCAGTGGATCGGCTCCATCGAAGTGCAGGTTGTGCTTGACAAACTGCTGGGCATCACCTCAAAGATTCTGTTTGTGAGGTGAGGTGTGCTGGATTTCTCTGTTTACTCCTGTTTTGTGGAGTGCACTTTTACAGATTGGTGCATTTGGCTTAGTCAGTAGTGTGGGCTAGTTTATGGCTAGTTGTATCTTGTTTCAGCATAAATTGTGAGTGATTATTGCCAATATTTCCAAAAGTCAAGGGTCAGACCTGGCATCCAAAGGGAGAGAGCTGGCCAGTCACTTTCAGACAGATGGTACACCTGTTATGATTGGTGAGTAAAGCTCGGCTAATGCAGGAGAGACATCAGTGGTTTGGTGTTAAAGATTACAACTCTCCAATCAGGAAAAAAACATGTCCTTAACCCTGTTTTTTAACTAAAGTAATGAGAGATAATGAACTTTGTTACAGCAGCTCTAGCATGCTTTGCAGTCCTGTTTGCTGTCCATTTGTAGCCATTTAAGAACTGTTGATAAAAGGGTTGCATTGGAAACAGTTCTTTTTCATTTAAACTGCCTTTAAATTATTTTAGTCTAACCTAACAAGTTTGTGCCTATATTTTTTCAATCCCAAATGGAAAAATCAATCAAAAACGAACTGTAAAAATGAAATGAAATAAAGACTCCAGCAGTATTTCTTCCTTCATATTTTTGTCCCCCTCACCAGGAGGTGGCGTCCTAGCACACACGATCCTGGGAGTGCTGTGGAATGAGACGACTGGACAGATCAGGTTCCTTATCCTGGACCCTCACTACACTGGGGAAGAGGATCTACAAGTCATCACAGACAAGGTATTGGGGTATCTGCAGGTTTATGATGGGACAGAAATGGACGGAAATACAGTATGAAGGACCCAGCCAGTGAAATCAGTGCTCTCTGTGTTTTTATAAAATGTTTCGCTTTTTTTGATGTTCTCATGATAATTTTACAGCTGAAATGCTCGATTCACAAAGGCCAATATTGTCTGCAAAGTCTTCCACAAATGACACTGCTGCAAGTACAGAGCTTTGAAAAAGAATTTGCCACTTCCCTTTCATATTTAAACACTTCAGATCATCCAGGTAACTTTAATGCAAGTCAAGGACAATGTGGAAAAAACACAATGCAGCTATAACCCCTTGGGTATGACTTTGTATTTGACTGTGTGCTTAAGTGACTGGCATGTATGCAATTCATACAAGCCAGTCAGCCAGGACCTGCATATGTGCGTGCAGGCAATCTGTTCCTCTGGCCGGAAACCACGCATTCTTGAATGGGAATGCTGGATGGAATGTGGTTTCAACATGGAACTGCTGTTAGGTGATTGCTGTGAATGGTTTTGTACTAATATTGGGTCAAAGTACCTGATTGCTCATTAGGTGTGTATCCTGAGCTGAAAATGTGAGTTTAGCAAAGAGAATGTGCGTAGTTGACAGATCCGATTAGCTTGCCACCAGCCACGCCTGAGTCCGCAAGTTTGTGAAATGGCATAAGAAGCTGTTTCTGTACTTTTTCGAGATGTGTTTCGTGAACGATTTTTGCTTGTACAAGGAACTGAATCCGCAGTGCCACACAATCTTCATCGACTTCAAAATGAAATGGGTCGAAGAAACATTCGATGAACACTTGGAACATATCGCCGGACACGCGCGAGTTCGCCTGGCAAAGTTGTTAGCTCCAAACGCACTCCTTGGACAAACACTTCTTGGAGAGCCATGCACCCACAGCAAAGACCCGAAAACTGTGGAAACTGTGCTTTGTTTGTTCCAAGAACAAAGTTCACTGTGAGTCCCAGTTCAGATGTGACACTGGCGAAGTTGGTTTGTGCGTCAAACCGTGTAACAAACTCTGCCACAGGAAACGGTTGTACTGGAATGTGACTGAGGGATTTTGTATATTTTTCAATTTTTCTGTATTCATTTATAAAGAGTGAAATGAAGCATAAAAATTCAGTTTCTAGTGTTGTGTTGTGCCATCATCCAAAAATTGTTGATAAAATACTTTTCCTGGCAGTCACCACAGCAAACAGGCGAATAAACAGGTAAAAAATGTGCATTAAATACTTCCGTGGCAATCGTCACAAGAACCAGCCAACAATACCGGCCACTGCAGGGCGCCTGCATACTCAAGTCAGGCCATGGTGGTCAACAGAGCATGGAGCGGATTTGCCGTTCCCATACAAAAGGGCTAAATAATCATTGCATTTTTTGAATGTGAAGAGTTATTCAAAACCTATATCACCCATGTGAAAAAACACATCTAAACCTAATAACTGGTGCCACGTTTGACGGCACCATCTGCAATCGGACATTTGCGATGACTGGCAATGAATACTTTCCATTGCAGCAGAAGAATCTTGACCCACTCTTCTTCGCAGAATTGTTTAACACTATCCATACCACAGACACATGCTTTGAATTTGCCATGCGGTGAAATCCCACTGCCGCGCATATGAACTGCCAACTGTTAAGGTAGAAAACCACCACCACATGAATGCACGTCTACTGCTGTTATGGGAAACCCCAGTGACGCATATATGCGGAAATCCAGGGTCTGTCAAACAGCTTATGATAGGTTTTAATCCTGTTAAATGCTAGGGGATATCAGGAGCGCGCCACTTCCACATCAGCACACCATCCTTGAGATAATACCCAACTGGAACTGCGTCTATTTCTTTATCAGGAAGGGCTCTCCTCTTTAGTACACAAATTTCAGGATCATTAGTTTGCTCCTCAATCAACCGCTTTCTGGACAGAGACAAGTCTCCAGACACATCAGAATCACCAGACCCATCCGGCTGGCTGAATAGAGAACTGATAAAAGTATCTGATAAGTCCTCAAACGGAGAAACCATAGTAGGCCAATCAGAGTCATGAGGCAAACCACCTGAGTCCTGACTATTCAATGTGCTGGGCGGCACCACAACATCATCTTCTTTAGCCTTCTTGGCCATAGCACGAGTCACTGCGCAAGAAGGATACAGAGATGGGTCCTCATCCCCATCTTCAGTGCTCGGCTGTGAAGTAAGATGTACAGGGGGAACTACTTTGCCCCCAGCCAGGTCATTGCCTAGCAACAGAGAAACACCCTTTATAGGTAGACTTGACATAAGTCCCACCTTTACCTGTCCTGTAACTAAATCTGACTTCAAGAATATAGAGCGCAGGGGTACAGATACAGTCCTCCCTTCAATACCTTGTACAAGTATGAAATCCCCTGAAGCGGTCTCATCACGTAACTCCAAGGAGTCCATCAACAAAAGTGATTGAGAAGCTCCGGTATCCCTTAGGATATATATGGGGACAGGAGTAGTATGCTCATTCAGAGCCACAAATCCCTCTGACACAAATGGAAGAAATTCCTCCCTCACGAAGTCAGCTGTATCAAGCTTTTTAGCCCCACAAGAAGCAGGTAATTTAGCAGATTGGTGATCTACTACAGGGGTTTCTAACCTTGTTTTCACAAAGGCATTTGGTTTGGTATCCTTTTCTTTTTCTTTCTTAGCTTTTAGGAACCAGCAGTTAGTTTTAACATGACCAGGTTTCTTGCAATAACTGCAAACTAGACCACTTTTGTCACTGTCAGCTTTCACACTTTGATCAAACCTGTTACTGGATTTCTGAGCACCATCACCAGATTTGTCTTTGTCTTTGGGTGAGGAATCTTGGGTATCACCATAACCCTTTTTCTGAAATTGGGACCATCTATTGTTACTGCTAGACTGAAATTTAGACTTATGTGTGAACATATTCATCTGCAAATTTGGCAGCTGATTGCGAGTTCAGTGCTTGCTTCTCATTAAGGTAGGTCTTAACATCATCCTTAACACAGTTCTTGAATTCTTCAACTAACACCATCTCTTTTAGTGAGTTGAAATCATCCTTGACCTCCATAGAAGTACACCAGCGCTCAAAGCAAACCTTCTTCTCATTAGCAAATTCCACATAAGTCTGATTTTCAGATTTCTTCAGACCCCTGAATTTCTGTCGGTAAGCCTCTGGAACCAACTCATAAGCTCTCAAAATAACCTTTTTGACAACCTCATAATCAAAGGAATCATCTGCAGACAAAGCCGAAAAGGCTTGTTGAGCGTTACCCTTGAGGACAGTTTGCAACATCAGAGGCCAGTGTTCCTTTGGCCACTGGCAACTCTTTGCCACCTTTTCAAAACACTGGAAATAGTTGTCAACATCCTTTTCCGAAAATGGAGGCACCAGTTTTACCTCCTGACTGGCACAAAATTTATTTTTAGTTTCAATTTTAATTTTTAGTTGCTCCATTTGGAGTCTTTCTTCTCTATCGAATTTCTCTAATTCAAAATCTCTCGGTCTCTGTCTCTATCTTTCTGCTCTTTCCTTTCTTTCTTTCTCTCAAATTCTCTTTGTTTTTCTTTTTCTTCCCTTTCAATCTCTAGCATTTTTAATTTAAGTTCCATTTCTATATTTGGATTTTCCATTGGAAACTGTTCCAGATCTCCTGATGCAAACACATTTTCATCAATGTGATATTCAACTATCTCTCTAGCCAGTCTTGCTTTTCGCATGGCTGGTTTTACCTCTGTCAGCTCCAAATATCTGCATATTTCCAACAGTTTGGTCTTTTTAAAAGACTTCAAAACCCCTACGGTTGGTGATGCCAGAAATCATCCATTGCTGTTGTCAATATAATTATATAGGAAAATTCACAAAAACAATTGTACAATCTGAAATGTTAGATTTTTAATAATTGACTCAAAATGGTCTATCCCGGACGAGCCCCCAATTTTTTATGGCCCCAATTTGTTATTACAATCTACAACACAACAGCAACAGCAAGGGATGACAGACACAGTTTTAAAAACTTAAACACATTTAATTTTTAAACAAAGACAAAGACTAATAACAACTAACTAACTGACCAAGATTGATTAGTAAAAAAAACAGAAATATTCACAGTCCCTTTGTTTGTTGGGGTGGCTTGGTGATGTCCTGGGTAAGGAAAATGCTCAAACACAGGCAAAAATCCACAAAAGAAACATCACAGGTCTTGAACAGAATGAAAGGTCTGGTCACATGTATCCTTCTTCTTGCAATTTCTCCTACTACTTTACTGTCTCAATTCTTTTCCTTATATACTCTTTTGCAGACCCCACCCACATTTAGACTTCTTTTTTTTACTTTTCGGGGACTTGCCCCAGACATGTCCAGGACATGTCTAAACATAGCTCCAGTCTGAGCTGAAAAAAAAAGGTAAATACTGCCATCCAGTGGCCTATATTCACATTACAGCTCCAACATGCCCAGCCCCTAATTGTGTCGGACAGGGGACTACATCAATTACTTAAATCAAAATGGAGCCAATCAATTTCAATTCACATGCATTTCTCAATAGCAATATTCAATCAATAGAACTTTTAAGCATGTAAATTTAGCATAATGTCCATCATGCATATTGTCATTACACTGCTTCCTGCAACAAACATATGTTGGTCACGGGTCTTACGAGGACGCCGCTCTCTGTCTGCACTTGCACACTTCTTACAGCTCCCTTGGAATCCAGCATAGTCTTGACGATACGGCCGATCATCCATGAGTTCCATGGGCCGGAAGGATCCAGAATCATTACAATGTCATTGACGGCAAAGTTCCTTTTCTGCTTGGACCGGTGCTGTCATTCTTGTTTGTCTTAGGTTGTGCTTATGTTCTTTTGCAGCTCCTTTCTCTGAAGGCTCAATTCCAGCAGTATCTTTTTCAGATGGATAAGCCATGCAACTGCTTTCTTCAGTCAGTGCCAGTCAAATTAATAAGCAATGACCTTGTATTTCAAGACAGTCATACTGTCTGTCCAAAATATTGACTCTTTCAATTCTATGTTCAGCTCCTGTCTCAACCTCCCGTCCAACTTGACAGCCACAGTTGCTGCTGTTAATTCCATTCTGGGTACAGTTATTTGCTTGAGTGGCGCAACTTGAGACTTGGCCATCACAAATGAAGAAGACTTCTCATCATGCACATTCGTCAACACCAAATACGTCACAGTCCCATAACCGTCCTTGCTGGCATCGAAAAATTATGCAACTGTGCTGTTTTGACAGATCCAAAACTTGTAGGCTTGTAACATCTTCTTACTTGAAAACTAGACAGATTCTGTAGATCAAACAGCCATCTTTTCCATCGTGCCGGTTGCTTTTCTGAGATCTCCTCATCCCTACTGATCCTGTCTTTACAGAGGTCTCTCAGGAGCAGTTTGGCTGGCAACACAAATGATGCCAGAAATCTAAGAGGATCATATACAGAGCCAACAACTGCCAAGATTCCTCTTCTTGTGGCAGGTTTGTTCTGTGCATTGATGCTGAAGGTAAAAGTGTCTGTCTCTGTGTAGTCCAGTGGAATTAGGGTAGAACCTTTTGAATTTTTGGTGCATAGTAGTTCTCTTCAGTTTTCAACTATTTTGAGTGCCCAAAATAAGAATCTGCCAGGTGCAAGTTGCACTGTTGGGAATTTTCCAAAATCCAAGATGGCGGACAGATGCTATATAACACAATAACTCGGTAAATATTTCACATGAGGCAGCCATTTTGGTGTCTAACCCAAATTTTTTGAGGTCAAGAAATTCGTTGGCATTACATAAATTTTTGTGAAGCAATTGCGTCATAGCAAATTCAAGATAGCCAGAGAAATGAGCAAATTAATGATTAACCACAATGACTTACAGAAATCAATGTATTAATATTTAACAACATTTTCCAAGAAAATGACAACATGTTCAGCCTAGCTCATGATGGTCCTTCATGAACTGTCTTTATGGGGTGCGAAAATGTATGGAATGTATTATTTTCAGCAGGTAAGACCAAATTAGCCAAGTAGTCTACGTGTACATTATACTACCATAGTTGCAGTCGGTTCTACATGGATTTATATTTCCCCTACCCCAGAATTTTTCTGTCGAAAAGTGATTCGAGTCCGTTGGTAATGTTCTATTTTCATCAAAATGCCCAACAGTGCAAAAATTGCACCCAGCTGATTCCAAAACTAGAGATTCCATACTAAAAATGCCTATCAAGAAAAACTATGCACCACAAATTCAAAGGTTCAGCTCCAATATGGGGTTTGGCCACTGGACTAGTGCACCAGGTCACTCCTAGGGCTCGTTCTACAGACAACAAACCACCATCTAAGTCCAAATTCTTTACTTCTGTGGCTCGCTCCTCCTCAGGAATGGATGACAGAAAGGCTCTTTGAATTGCTCATCCACTTCGTCAAGCGGAATCCATCTTGTCCACAGAGAGATCTCAGGTCCCTGGCTACTATGATTGCTTCTTGTTCTGTCTCCACTGAGGCTGCGCTCTCTGACTGCCCTTGTTTAAAACTGCATTTTTGAGTTCACTCAGCAGGTCATCCTTGTCTAATTGTATCTCCCTGACAACAATAGTAGGGAGATACTATGGTTTAGTTCCGGGCTCTGGAAGCCACAATTATTACTGGAATTTCTCCAAATTTCACACAGGCGAAGATATTGATTGGTCAATGCTCAAGACCGATTTTCACAGATTTCGGACATCCAATATGGCTGCCAGCGGCCATTTTGTCTGAAATTTTGGGATCGGGAAAGGGACACGACTCGGTCCCTGTGGCGACCCAGTTATCTAGTTATTAACCCATTTAAACCGGGACAGCATGTGCGCATTTTAACCTTTAAAACCGGGGACGCTGTTACGCATTTCTACCCTTCAGGCCAGGAAAGTGGATACGTCATTTTGTTTTCATTACTTTACTGACCATTTCCAGAAAAAATAGCCAAGTAAAACTAGCCAAAGTTATGACAAGCGTGCGGCTCAAGCCATTTGCGTGAGAGTTGACAGGTAGGCTATGCAATTTCGAAGAACGTAGATTTAAATACAGCAAATAAGCGTCCAGATGAATGATTGTCATCTTACCTAATCGGAGAGAACAAGCAGCTCCTGTTAAGTGTGGAGCGCTCTCGGAGTGAACCTTTTGTTAATCATGAAGATGACTGAGAATAGGTCAGGATTTATAATTGCTTCAAACGGCTGTTTTGTGCAACCCAACTCTCTGTTCCGCCACTGGGCTGAATTTAACCTGCGATTTCATCGCTGTTAGATCGCATGTGGAGGGAAACAGTGTCTTCAGTTGCCAATTACAATAATTTGAAAAGCCGTCAATAGAGGAAAATGATTGAGATGTAGCCAGGACTTAAAGGGACGTGTCTTAGCCCCCCCTGTAACTCCGCCACTGCTGCCACCTGTTCCAGAGAAAGAAAAAATGTTTGTTATTGTCTGGTGAGAGCTTATACTTTCATTTATTAGGCCTCTTTATTCCATTTGAGTTGTGCATGTTATGTAGATAGAGATTTGTATTTATTTTATTGGTTTTATTATATTTTATAGTTTGTTATAGTTTGTTCAGTGTTCAGTGTTAAATATTGTGATGATGTGCACAAATTAAAAACATAGTTCTTATGAAAGCCATGGGTGTAAGCTCTCAAATACTTTTTGAATTTAGTTTCTACCTGCTGAGATATCAGCTTTTAACTAGACATTGACACCTGGGTGCTGTTTTCCAGAAAGCCTCAGGTTTTAGGGGTTCTTTTTAAAATTGCCCATAGGTTTTCACAGGCGTTTTTTTTGAATAGGCCTCAGGCCTAAATGGGTTAATATTGGTCTAATGATCTGAATCATCAAAGTGTGACAAAAATGCAAAATTAGAAGAAGTTGGGAAGGGGGCGTGTACTTTCACAGCAGTGCCAACCACCAAGATTTATGATTATTTTATTTCATTCCTGATTTTGGGAGACCTCTAAACCAGACATCAGATAAACTCAATTAGGCATTTAATTACACAGTTATCTCATTTGGTTTCTTGGGTCTGTATTGGTTAATGCAGTTCAGACAGGGAAAAAATAAAAACAACTAGCTTATCCTTACTTTGCCTTGACAAACAATGAACATCTCTGCATTACAGTAAAAAGCAGGCTAGACCATTGTGCAAATAGTTGAGAGCAATCGTGTTAATCATTTCCTGTATTCCTTCCTCCAGGGCTGGTGTGGATGGAAAGGCCCGGAATTTTGGGATCAGAATGCCTACTATAACCTCTGCATGCCCCAGAGACCGAAGATCATATAACCAGCTGCTTTTTGTTGGACTTTGATTTAGACATCAATTTAAAATCACTTATTTTATGAAATTTGTTCGTAGATGTGGACAGTTCATAAAATGAAGTCACAAAGCATTTGGGAAATCAAGTGCTATATTTTATTTGTTATCAAATGTCTAACAGAGATGTGAATCATATGCACTTATAACACTTTGCTGACACATGCTGTGGCTGTGTATTTAAAGATATGCTAAATGTAAATGTATGGCTTGTCAAATGAAATCAAAACCATACATTTTAGGAATCCATGGCATTAGGTGTGCGAAACAACTTTTGATTTTGCATGGACATGGATTCTAAAACAATGCCTTCTACACAAAAGTTAAGTTCCCTTCACAGAAAGGAAGGAAAACCCATCCAATGCACATGCTTATCTAGGCAGCTATGCCCTTGCTAAGAGGACAACAGAAATGGGTTCTGGCAGGACAGCGCCAGAAATACAATTCAATATATTTGTCACATCTGTAGAGTCTTTGAGGACTAAGAAAATCAAGGGATTTTCCTGAAGGATTGAATCATCTCATTTTTGGTTAGCATGTGCAACAGGGAACTCTTCCCACACTTAAAGGGACATTATTGTAGTAGAGCAAACCACGCTCAATGGCTGCATAAATACACAAAATAAATTGTGTGGGAAATTTTTCATGTGAGGACATCCTTTCGAATTGTTTAGATGTTTTTTGATGACTTTATTGAATGCGCCATGACACTTTTAGCAGACAGTATTTTTGAGGAAATGCCACTAGGGGAGCTGTATATGGTGACATCATCCTGGCTGTCTGTCTTTGCTTTGGCTGTCATTTCATAAAAATGACATAAAAATGATATAAAAATGGGGTCCGTCCGTCAGTCCGTCCAACAGGTTTGTTATCCGGGCTATAACTTTGAAACTAATCATCCGATTCTGATCATATTTGGTATCGAGGTATAAAACCACATAAAGGTGTGTCATGAAAAACAATTTTGAAAATAATTTTGTAATTTATCACGTTTTGGGGCAAAAAGCGACAAATTTGTGGGAAATCTGTAATGTGTCGTGTCCGGGCTATAACTTTGAAAATAATCATCCGATTGTGATCATATGTGTTTTTACACCTTGATGCCAAATAAAGGTGTGTCATGTAAAACAATTCTGAAAATATCTTCACAAATGTTTGCGTTTTGGGTCAAAAAGCGTCAGATTTGTGGGAAATCTGTAATGTGTCTTGTCTTGGCTATTCATTTGAAACTAATCATCCGATCCGGATCATATTTTGCATCGAGGTGACATAAAGGTGCGTCATGACAACAATTTGGTACAATTTTTTCCGAGTTTTCTGATGCATAATCTCCGGGCTATCTTTTTTTGCAAGGAAATTAAGAGCCTTGCGATTAGTACAGTTCTTTAGAAATCTTAATGCATATAAACATTCTCTACTCAAAAATGCAATGCCAGTTGCGGGGGATATTGCTTGACAATGTCAGCAGCTTGTCATTTTTATTGCCTTCATGCATTATGTATTGTGATGATAATACTTGAACATTACTTGTCTTTTTTGTGATATCCGGCTATTTATACAAATCATGTGCCTTGAAAGGAAGTGGCTTAGTTGGATTTCCTGCACCTAGACCTCAACAATGTTTGCATGACTGTCATAGAAGCACACATGACCAATGACACAAACTCGCTGTGCAGTACGGTAGCCTACCCCGGGGATATACATGATATGGAGGATCTTGCGTGAGTCAGCTTGTGTTATGAAAGCTATTAAAAGTGTAAATTTTGCCTTTGTTGCAAGCCTTTGTTTGTACTGGGCTACATCACTCTGATACCCTGTAAAGAGTCACAGGCATTCATGGTTGAACTTGCCATGGTTTTTAAATTCACAGTCAACACTGACTAGCCAGGTAGCTTACAAATTAATGTCTCATAACGGTTATGTAAAGGTACTACGTGCATGTGGGCTTGCTTGTTCATTTCACAAAAATTGCGGTGGAAAGACTGCAATTGTACTGTGTATATGCTGTATGTGGTGTATATGCTGAGCAGCCGGAGTAACGTCACAGCTAAGAGCCGAAAAAGAAACTGCTGCCAAATGAATTGTCCCATTCAAGGGAAAACGGCCTGTTTGCTCACATCCTTCATTCGATATTTGAAATACGTGGGGATTTAATCACCCGGAAAAGTTTAAAATTTGAATGTACTGTTATCTGGGAATGATATAAGTGGCGAATTGTATTGGATGATGCTGTCCCTTTAATCTTTTTTTTTTTTTTTTTTTTCCCTTGTGCTGTGTGGGTCAGCCTTCAAAATGCTGATTGTGGATTATTCTCCTTATACAGTGGTTGGGATTACGGAAGCATAGAACAGGGAAAACTGACTGCGGTTGAACCAGTCACCTCGCTAGTCTTTGTGGCATTTTACTGAATAAGTACTTGTTGATTGACAGTTATGGGCTAAAATATAGATGAAATCCTGCCAACTAAAATATGCCTGTCTGCATAGACTGTCTCTCATGAAACCTCTTAAAGCTGTCTCTGCTGTTACAGCTGCAGCAGTGGAATGTCTGTTACGGTAGGAAAGCACTGCCATCACCTCTCAAATGTGTTTACGCTCATGGCCGTTTCCACTAGGTGTAAGCCTAACTCTGAGATACCAGAAGCGTTGGACTCATAGTTGCTAGCATAAATTTCAGTGCAATGCATAACACAGGCAAGATTAACCAATCTACCTATGAGGCATCATGCATCATACAGTGTAAATGAAACCTCCGACTTCTCAGATATAATGGGCTAAAGTGTAGTTGGCTCAGCTACTGTGTTTTATGTAAGGAAGTCAAATATCCCTGTTAGTCCAATCCTGCCCCACTATTACAACCCAGCAGACCATATCTAATTTAAACAATATAACTTGGAATGTGCGTGGCCTCAATACACCCATCAAGCGAACACGCCGTTTGGAATTTTTGCATCGCAAAGGGATAGACAAAGCTTTAAATGAAGAAACCCACCTAAAAGAGGAAGATGTACATCGCTTCCAAAATAAGGAATACAGGTTGGTGATTAATTCTTGCGCACCAAACAAATCTAAAGGTGGCAGGATTCACAGCTGCTGAAAAAACTATAATGCAGCAATGGTTTCCCCTAGATGTAATTCTGAAACTATTTTGGATAGCCTCCTTACATTTACATAGTTTGTCTGGAGCGCACAACTGCAAAGATTAACAAGGCAAAGGAATCCACAGTAAATTCCTGGAGGAGCATAGCCCCTGCCCTTGAGGAGCTGTTTTGAAGAAGTCAATGAGTTTGAATTTATTAATGTCAACATGAGTTTACCGCCAGTGTTTGTTCTTTGTTCTACTTCTTCTTTTCCCTTTTTCTTTTAACTACACCAATTCATATGCTCTTATGATGTCGTCATTTTTGTATGATGATAAAAGTCAGAATCACAAAAAAATATCACTGTTTGGTCAAGCGGAATTGATCTGACTCTTAAGTGTTTTAAATATTTTAAATCATGCTTCTTTAGTCGGTTGACCAATGCAGTTTTGTCCTGCTCGTTCAGAGATTGCATAGATTAACTTTCTCGACCTATTTGATTAAAATTAAAACTCCCGCTCACTGGCCCTCAGTTATCAAACTCGCGTAGGATTCTGTGTAAATATCAGCGTTCGCCAGGTGTCACGTCTGATTTACTAAATGTGTGTACGTCGCTGATTTCGGCGTGGAACTGGCGTGGCATTGATAAATCTGGCAGCTGAAACCATTTAATTTACATGATACGTCCCTATAAATTCATGCTCTGGGAGGCATAGTCCTGCCCACTTTACGACATGGACTCTTGAAAGATGGCAAAGAAGAAAACTTCACTGAGGAGGAAATATAAATGATCACATCCGAGGTGGGGAAAAACAAAATAATTTTATTTGGAAGCCTTAAGATTGGCATAAAGGGAGCATAGAAGGCTGCAGTTTGGAAAACTATTGCTGCTGCGGTAAACACCGTTGAGGTGGAAAACCAGAGTGCAGCAGACATTTGATTTAATTCATTAGTAAATCGAAGTAACTATTTGCATTTCAGTGCGTCTCAGCACAAAAATTGATCGAAATTTGCGTTAGATGCACTTATAAGTGTGGCCATGATGCACATTTCTCCATTGCCCACACTTATTTTAAGTGCATCTAAAGCTAATTTTTTTTTTTCTTGGCCAAACTTATTTCAAGTGGCACTGGAATGATCATCAGCTTGCGCACTTATAAGTGTGGCCAAGAAAAAAATTCAGCATCGGCCTTAATAAATTCAATTTATAGTGCCATGATATTTCAGGTTATATAGCCTACATAATTGACAATCCAAATGCTTACATGTAGGTTAAAAAAAGTGGTCCAATTTTAAGATTGCCACCAAAAAATGGGTTGCGGTGCTCAGGCACAGCAGCGCATGGACTGGTGGAGACCAATCAGACTCAAACCTCAAACTGTCACCGTTCGAGGAGTTCGTGGCAACACTGATAGGTGGGGAGTCCTCACCGTCTCGATCGGAGGTGCATGAGGGTAATTGTTAAAATACAGTCTGCAGAGATCACTCTTCATTGTACTTTTATTAGTATTATTCCATGACATTTTATTGAGTGCCACACAAAACGAGCAGCCACTCGTCACTTTCCCAGAGGAGATCTTCTCTGTGCCGAAAGTTCCTCACTCTTTGGACAGAAGCTTATTCCAATAACAATAGATCTGCCAAAATGTGATCATGGCCAAAGTGTCCGTCGGCCTATATATACTGAGCAACTAAAGAAACACAAGTTAGCTAGTTAGGCAGTGAGCTCTTATGCTTATTCAGTCAAAGTGACTGCAAAATAGAGAAAAGTTTGGTGAAACGGGTGTAAATGTGCTTGCGCTAGTAATAAATTAGTTTTTCTAAAATAATTATGCGCAAACTTATTGTTCAGTATACACTACCGCTCAAAAGTTTGGGGTGTAATGTGAATATAGGCCACTAGATGGCAGTATTTACCTTTTTTTTTTGCTAAGCTCAGACTGGAGCAATGTTTGGACATGTTTTAGACATGTCTGGGGCAAGTCCCAGAAAATTAAAAAAAAGAGGTCTAAATGTGGGTGGGGTCTGCAAAAGAGTATATAAGGAGTAGAATTGTGACAGTAAAGTAGTAGGAGAAATTGCAAGGAGAAGGATACATGTGACCAGACCTGTAATTCTGTTTAAGACTTGTGAAGCTTTTAGTGGATTTTTGCCTGTGTAAGAGCATTTTCCTCACCCAGGACATCACCAGGAAACCCACAAAAAGGACTGTAAATATTTCTGTTTTTTTTTTCTAATCAATCTTGGTCTTGGTCATTAGTTGTAGGATAGTGTTAGTCTTTGTTTGTTCATTAAATGTGTTTAAGTTTTAAATTGTGTCTGTCATCCCTTGCTGTGTAAATGTATTAACAAGTTGGGGCCATAACAAATTGAGGGCTGAAAATCTGAAAATCAGACTTATGTGGAATTTGCTTATGAGAAGAAGGTTTGCTGTGAGCGCTGGTGTACTTCTATGGAGGTCAAGGATGATTTAAACTCACTAAAAGAGATGGTGTTAGTTGAAGAATTCAAGAACTGTGTTAAGGATGATATTAAGACCTACCTTAATGAGAAGCAAGCACTGAATTTGCAATCAGCTGCCAAATTTGCAGACGAATATGTTCTCACACATAAGTCCAAATTTCAGTCTAGCTGTAACAATAGATGGTTCCAATTATTGAAAAAAGGGAACGGTGATACCCAAGATTCCTCACCCAAAGACAAAGATAAATCTGGTGATGGTGCCCAGAAATCCAGTAACAGGTCTGATCAAAGTGTGAAAGCTGACAGTGACAAAAGTGGCCTAGTTTGCAGTTATTGCAAGAAATCTGGTCATGTTACAACTAACTGTTGGATCCTTAAAGCTAAGAAAGAAAAAGAAAAGGATACCAAACCAAATGCCTTTGTGAAAACAAGGTTAGAAACCCCTGTAGTAGATGATCTATCTGCTAAATTGCCTGCTTCTTGTGGGGATAAAAAGCCTGATACTGCTGACTTTGTGAGGGAGGAATTTCTTCCATTTGTGTCAGAGGGATTTGTGGCTCTAAATGAGCATACTACTCCTGTCCCCATATATATCCTAAGGGATACTGGAGCTTCTCAGTCACTTTTATTGATGGACTCCTTGGAGTTACGTGATGAGACCGCTTCAGGGGATTTCATACTTGTACAAGGTATTGAAGGGAGGATTGTATCTGTACCCCTGCGCTCTATATTCTTGAAGTCAGATTTAGTTACAGGGCAGGTTAAGGTGGGACTTATGTCAAGTCTACCTATAAAGGGTGTTTCTCTTTTGCTAGGCAATGACCTGGCTGGGGGCTGTAATGTGAATATAGGCCACTAGATGGCAGTATTTACCTTTTTTTTGTTTAGCTCAGACTGGTGTCATGTTTAGACATGTCCTGGACATGTCTGGGGCAAGTCTCAGAAAATAAAAAAAAAGAGGTCTAAATGTGGGTGGGGTCTGCAAAAGAGTATATAAGGAAAAGAATTGAGACAGTAAAGTAGTAGGAGAAATTGCAAGAAGATGACCAGACCTGCCATTCTGTTCAAGACCTGTGACGTTTCTTTTGTGGATTTCTTTGCCTGTGTTTGAGCATTTTCTTCATCCAGGACATCACCAAGCCACCCCACCAAAAAGGGACTGTAATTATTTCTGTTTTTTCTTATTTATCAATCTTGGTCTTTAGTTGTAGGTTGTTATTAGTCTTTGTCTTTGTTAAAAATTAAATGTGTTTTAGTTGTTAAAACTGTGTTTGTCATCCCTTGCTGTTGCTGTTGTGTTATAAATGTGATAACAAATTGGGGCCATAACAAATTGGGGGCTCAAGGTCCGGGATAGACCATTGTGTGAGTAATTTATTGAAAATCTAACATTCCAAATTGTGAAATTGTTTTTGTGAATTTTCCTAGATATATATTGACAACAGCAATGGATGATTTCTTGGCATCACCAACCGTAGGGGTTTTGAAGTCTTTTAAAAAGACAGAACTGCTAGAAATTTGCAGACAGTTGGAGCTGACAGAGGTAAAACAAGCCATGCGAAAAGCAAGACTGGCTAGAGAGATAGTTGAATATTACATTGATGAAAATGTGTTTGCACCAGGAGATCTGGAACAGTTTCCAGTGGAAAATCCAAATATAGAAATGGAACTTAAATTAAAAATGCTAGAGATTGAAAGGGAGGAAAGAGAAAAAGAAAGGGAGGAAAAAGAAAAACAAAGAGAATTTGAGAGGGAAGAAAAAGAAAAACAAAGGCAGTTTGAGTTAGAAAAATTAGTAAGAGAAGAAAAACAAAGAGAATTTGAGAGAGAGAAAGAGGAAAGAGCAGAGAGAGAGAGACAGAGACAGAGAGATTTTGAATTAGAGAAATTCGAGAGAGAAGAAAGACTCCAAATGGAGCAACTAAAAATTAAAATTGAAACTAAAAATAAATTTTGTGCCAGTCAGGAGGTAAAACTGGTGCCTCCATTTTCAGAAAAGGATGCTGACAACTATTTCCAGTGTTTTGAAAAGGTAGCAAAGAGTTGCCAGTGGCCAAAGGAACACTGGCCTCTGATGTTGCAAACTGTCCTCAAGGGTAAAGCTCAACAAGCCTATTCGGCTTTGTCTGCAGATGATTCCTCTGATTATGAGGTTGTCAAAAAGGTTATTTTGAGAGCTTATGAGTTGGTTCCAGAGGCTTACCGACAGAAATTCAGGGGTCTGAAGAAATCTGAAAATCAGACTTATGTTGAATTTGCTAATGAGAAGCAGGTTTGCTTTGAGCGCTGGTGTACTTCTATGGAGGTCAAGGATGATTTCAACTCACTAAAAGAGATGGTGTTAGTTGAAGAATTCAAGAACTGTGTTAAGGATGATGTTAAGACCTACCTTAATGAGAAGCAAGCACTGAACTTGCAATCAGCTGCCAAATTTGCAGATGAATATGTTCTCACTCATAAGTCCAAATTTCAGTCTAGCAGTAACAATAAATGGTCCCAATTTCAGAAAAAGGGTTACGGTGATACCCAAGATTCCTCACCCAAAGACAAAGACAAATCTGGTGATAGTGCTCAGAAATCCAGTAACAGGTCTGATCAAAGTGTGAAAGCTGACAGTGACAAAAGTGGTCTAGTTTGCAGTTATTGCAAGAAATCTGGTCATGTTACAACTAACTGTTGGTTCCTTAAAGCTAAGAAAGAAAAAGAAAAGGATACCAAACCAAATGCCTTTGTGAAAACAAGGTAAGAAACCCCTGTAGTAGATAACCAATCTGCTAAATTGCCTGCTTCTTGTGGGGCTAAAAAGCCTAATACAGCTGACTTTGTGAGGGAGGAATTTCTTCCATTTGTGTCAGAGGGATTTGTGGCTCTGAATGAGCATACTACTCCTGTCCCCATATATATCCTAAGGGATACCGGAGCTTCTCAGTCACTTTTGTTGATGGACTCCTTGGAGTTACGTGATGAGACCGCTTCAGGGGATTTCATACTTGTACAAGGTATTGAAGGGAGGACTGTATCTGTACCCCTGCGCTCTATATTCTTGAAGTCAGATTTAGTTACAGGACAGGTAAAGGTGGGACTTATGTCAAGTCTACCTATAAAGGGTGTTTCTCTGTTGCTAGGCAATGACCTGGCATGGGGCAAAGTAGTTCCCCCTGTACATCTTACTTCACAGCCGAGCACTGAAAATGGGGATGAGGACCCATCTCTGTATCCTTCTTGCGCAGTGACTCGTGCTATGGCCAAGAAGGCTAAAGAAGATGATGTTGTGGTGCCGTCCAGTACATTGAATAGTCAGGACTCAGGTGGTTCGCCTCATGACTCTGATTGGCCTACTATAGTTTCTCCGTTTGAGGACTTATCAGATACTTTTATCAGTTCTCTATTCAGCCAGCCGGATGGGTCTGGTGATTCTGATGTGTCTGGAGACTTGTCTCTGTCCAGAAAGCGGTTGATTGAGGAGCAAACTAATGATCCTGAAATTGGTGTACTAAAGAGGAGAGCCCTTCCTGAAAAAGAAATAGATGCAGTTCCAGTTGGGTATTATCTCAAGGATGGTGTGTTGATGCGGAAGTGGCGCCCTCCTGATATCCCTGCCAATGCAGATTGGGCAGTGGTCAGGCAAATTGTTGTTCCGAAGGTCTATAGGAATGAGATCTTAACAATGGCTCATAGTTTACCTTTAGGAGGTCATCTTGGTGTTAACAAGACTGTTGATAAGATCATGAAACACTTCTTTTGGCCTGGGCTTCGGAAAGACGTTTCCAACTTTTGCAAAACCTGTCACACTTGTCAGGTAGTTGGAAAACACCAATTAGACCCACCTGTAGCTCCATTGCAGCCTATCCCAGCATTTGGGGAGCCATTCTCTAGGGTCATTGTTGATTGCGTTGGTCCATTACCCAAGACTAGATCTGGAAATCAGTACTTGTTGACAATCATGTGTGCATCTACCAGATTCCCCGAAGCCATACCTCTACGTAACATCAAGGCAACTGCAATCTCAAAGGCTTTGATAAAGTTCTTCACGTTGTTTGGCCTTCCCAGGGAAATTCAGTCAGACCAAGGTAGCAATTTCACTTCAGGATTGTTTCAGCAGGTTGTGTATGAACTAGGTGCAAAACAGATTCTTTCTAGTGCCTATCATCCAGAAAGTCAGGGTGCCTTAGAGCGGTTTCATTTCACTCTCAAGACAATGATGAGGACTTATTGTTATGACCATGAGAAAGACTGGGATGAAGGGGTTCATTTGCTGTTGTTTGCAGCTAGAGAAGCAGTGCAGGAGTCTACTGGATTCAGTCCATTTGAGCTAGTGTTTGGTCATGAAGTGAGAGGACCTTTGCTATTATTGAGTGAACAATGGCAAGAGGAAGAGCCGCAAATCAGTCTGTTAGACTATGTTAGCAAGTTCAAGGAAAGATTGCGTGCAGCTTGTGACCTTGCCAAAGAGAACTTGAAATCAAGTCAGGGAAAAATGAAAACTTGGTATGATCATAAGGCTAGAAGCCGTGAGTTTAAACCAGGAGAAAAGGTCCTTGTGTTGTTTCCCTTGCAGTCCAATCCATTGCAGGCTAGATTTCATGGTCCTTATGAAATTCTGACAAAACTCAATGATCTCAATTACATTGTGAAGACTCCAGATAGGAGAAAACCAAAACAATTGTGTCATATTAACATGCTAAAGCCTTATCATGACAGAAATGCTAGGGTTGCAGCTGTCACTTCAGATTCTCCAATGGTCGAAACGTGTGAAGATGAGGGGGAGTTTCAAGGTGATGAACCAAGAATTAAAGCTGAAGTTCTTCGATGTAAATTGTCAAACACTGAAGTGTTGCAAAATCTTGATGTAAAACTCCAGCACTTAGAACCCTCACAGAGAGATCAGTTTGAAAGGTTGATCAAGAAATATGAGGATTTGTTTCCTGATGTTCCAAAGAGAGTTACTATAGCCTCTCATGATGTAGATGTTGGTGATGCCAAACCAATAAAACAGCATCCATACTGGATGAATCCTGAAAAGAGAAAGATTGCTGAGAAAGAGGTTGAGTACATGTTAAAACATGATATTATCAGACCCTCCAACTCCGATTGGAGTTCACCCTGTGTGCTAGTTCCAAAACCTGATGGAAGTACTAGATTCTGAACAGATTATCGCAAAGTCAATGCTGTAACTAGAACTGATGTGTTTCCAATACCTAGGATTGATGATTGTATTGATAGTGTAGGGCAAGCAAAGTTTCTGACCAAGATTGATTTATTGAAGGGCTATTGGTGTGTGCCTTTAACTGAGAGGGCCAAGAGCATCTCTGCTTTTGCCACACCATCTGGATTGTACCAGTATGAAGTCCTACCCTTTGGCATGAAAAATGCCCCAGCCACGTTCCAAAGGATGATACAGTCTACAATTGCCGGATTGCCACACACGGGTGCGTACATCGATGACCTGATCACATGGAGTGACTCCTGGGAAGAACATCTAAAAGATGTAGAGACGTTGTTCCAGCGCCTGACCCAGGCTAACCTGACTGTTAACCTGAGCAAGAGGGACTTTGGTTGTGCTACTGTCACCTATCTTGGCTACGTCATAGGCCAGGGTAAGGTGGCACCCATAAATGCTAAAGTCCAAGCCATCATGGACTTTCCAGTTCCTCACAACAAAAAAGCTTTGCGCCGCTTCCTTGGAATGATCAGGTACTACCGCAAGTTCTGCAAGAACTTTGCTGAGATTGCTCTCAGTCTAACTAACCAACTGAAGAAAGGCGTAAAGTTCACCTGGGATGATGCATGCCAGAGAGCCTTCGATCGCCTGAAGTCTCTGCTGTGTCACTTTCCCGTGCTCAAATCTCCTGACTTCAACAAACCGTTCTCCATCGCGGTCGATGCTAGCGACCAAGCTTGTGGATCTGTGCTCCTACAGAGAAGTGACTCTGATGACATTGAGCATCCCGTGGCATACATCTCCAGGAAGTTCAATCGCCACCAAAGGAACTATTCCACAATAGAGAAGGAACTGTTGGCTCTGGTCCTTTCTTTACAACACTTTGAGGTTTATGTTTGTACAGGACAAAAGCCAATGATTGTGTACACTGACCAACAATGTCCGTTAATGTTTTTGAGTAAGATGAAAAACAAGAATCGGAGATTGTTGAATTGGAGTTTGATTTTACAGGAGTTTGACTTGGAAATTAAGCATGTGAAGGGTACAGACAATGTAATTGCTGATTGCTTATCCCGTGTTTGAATATGTATATATATATATATATATATATATATATATCATGTGTTTATTTGAATATTGTATGATATGTATATATAGACAAGTGTCCACTTAGCCATTTTTTATTGAAAAGAAAAATTTTGCCTTTATGAGTCAAAATTTTTCCCTTTTGGAATGGAGGTGTAATGTGAATATAGGCCACTAGATGGCAGTATTTACCTTTTTTTGTTAAGCTCAGACTGGAGTCATGTTTAGACATGTCCTGGACATGTCTGGGGCAAGTCTCAGAAAATAAAAAAAAAGAGGTCTAAATGTGGGTGGGGTCTGCAAAAGAGTATATCAGGAAAAGAATTGAGACAGTAAAGTAGTAGGAGAAATTGCAAGAAGATGACCAGACCTGCCATTCTGTTCAAGACCTGTGACGTTTCTTTTGTGGATTTCTTTGCCTGTGTTTGAGCATTTTCTTCATCCAGGACATCACCAAGCCACCCCACCAAAAAGGGACTGTAATTATTTCTGTTTTTTCTTATTTATCAATCTTGGTCTTTAGTTGTAGGTTGTTATTAGTCTTTGTCTTTGTTAAAAATTAAATGTGTTTTAGTTGTTAAAACTGTGTTTGTCATCCCTTGCTGTTGCTGTTGTGTTATAAATGTGATAACAAATTGGGGCCATAACAGGGCAAAGTAGTTCCCCCTGTACATCTTACTTCACAGCCGAGCACTGAAGATGGCGATGAAGACCCATCTCTGTATCCTTCTTGCGCAGTGACTCATGCTATGGCCAAGAAGGCTAAAGAAGAAGATGATGTGGTGCCGTCCGGCACATTGAATAGTCAGGACTCAGGTGGTTCGCCTCATGACTCTGATCGGCCTACTATGGTTTCTCAGTTTGAGGACTCATCAGATACTTTTATCAGTTCTCTGTTTAGTCAGCCAGATGGGTCTGGTGATTGTGATGTGTCGAGAGACTTGTCTCTGTCCAGAAAGCGGTTGATTGAGGAGCAAACTAATGATCCTGAAATTTGTGTACTAAAGAGGAGAGCCCTTCCTGATAAAGAAATAGACGCAGTTCCAGTTGGGTATTATCTCAAGGATGGAGTGTTGATGTGGAAGTGGCGCCCTCTTGATATCCCTGCCAATGCAGATTGGGCAGTGGTCAGGCAAATTGTTGTTTCGAAGGTCTACAGGAATGAGATCTTAACAATGGCTCATAGTTTACCTTTAGGAGGTCCTCTTGGTGTTAACAAGACTGTTGATAAGATCATGAAACGCTTCTTTTGGCCTGGGCGTCGGAAAGATGTTTCCAACTTTTGCAAAATCTGTCACACTTGTCAGGTAGTTGGAAAACACCAGTTAGACCCGCCTGTAGCTCCATTGCAGCCTATCCCAGCATTTGGGGAGCCGTTCTCTAAGGTCATTGTTGATTGTGTTGGTCCATTACCCAAGACTAGATCTGGAAATCAGTACTTGTGGACAATCATGTATGCATCTACCAGATTCCCTGAAGCCATACCTCTACGTAACATCAAGGCAACTGCAATCTCAAAGGCTTTGATAAAGTTCTTCACGTTGTTTGGCCTTCTCAGGGAAATTCAGTCAGTCCAAGGTAGCAATTTCACTTCCGGATTGTTTCAGCAGGTTGTGTATGAACTAGGTGCGAAGCAGATTCTTTCTAGCGCCTATCATCCATACAGTCAGGGTGCCTTAGAGCAGTTTCATTCCACTCTCAAGACAATGATGAGGACTTATTGTTATGACCATGAGAAATACTGGGATGAATGTGTTCATTTGCTGTTGTTTGCAGCTAGAGAAGCAGTGCAGGAGTCTACTGGATTCAGTCCGTTTGAGCTAGTGTTTGGCCATGAAGTTAGAGGACCTTTGCTGTTGTTGAGTGAACAATGGCAAGAGAAAGAACCACATATCAGTCTGTTAGACTATGTTAGCAAGTTCAAGGAAAGATTGCGTGCAGCTTGTGACCTAGCCAAAGAGAACTTGAAATCAAGTCAGGGAAAAATGAAAACTTGGAATGATCATAAGGCTAGAAGTTGTGAGTTTAAACCAGGAGACAAGGTTCTTGTGTTGATTCCCTTGCAGTCCAATCCATTGCAGGCTAGATTTCATGGTCCTTATGAAATTCTGACAAAACTCAATGATCTCAATTACATTGTGAAGACGCCAGATAGGAGAAAGCCAAAACAGTTGTGTCACATTAACATGCTGAAGCCTTATTATGACAGAAATGTTAGGGTTGCAGCTGTCACTTCAGATTCTCCTATGGTCGAGACGTGTGAAGATGAGGGGGAATTTCAAGATGATGAACCTAGAATTAAAGCTGAAGTTCTTTCATGTAAATTGTCAAATTCTGAAGTGTTGCAAAATCTTGATGTAAAACTCCAGCACTTAGAACCCTCACAGAAAGATCGGTTTGAGAGGTTGATCAAGAAATATCAAGATCTGTTTCCTGATGTTCCAAAGAGAGTTTCTATAGCTTCTCATGATGTAGATGTTGGTGATGCCAAACCAATAAAACAGCATCCGTACCGGATGAATCCGGAAAAGAGAAAGATTGCTGAGAAAGAGGTTGAGTACATGTTAGAACATGATATTATCAGACCCTCCAACTCAGATTGGAGTTCACCCTGTGAGCTAGTTCCAAAACCTGATGGAAGTACTAGATTCTGTACAGATTATCGCAAAGTCAATGCTGTAACTAGAACTGATGTGTTTCCAATACCTAGAATTGATGATTGTATCGATAGAGCAGGGCAAGCAAAGTTTCTGACTAAGATTGATTTATTGAAGGGTTTTTGGTGTGTGCCTTTAACTGAGAGGGCCAAGAGCCTCTCTGCTTTTGCCACAACATCTGGGGTGTACCAGTATGAAGTCCTACCCTTTGGCATGAAAAATGCCCCAGTCACGTTTCAAAGGATGATAGTCTACAATCGCTGGATTGCCACACATGGGTGCGTACATCAATGACCTGATCACATGGAGTGACTCCTGGGAAGAACACCTAAAAGATATAGAGACGTTGTTCCAGTGCCTGACCCAGGCTAACCTGACTGTTAACCTGAACAAGAGTGACTTTGGTAGTGCTACTGTCACCTATCTTGGCTACATCATAGGCCAGGGTAAGGTGGCACCCATAAATGCTAAAGTCCAAGCCATCATGGACTTTCCCGTTCCTGACAACAAAAAAGCTTTGCGCCGCTTCCTTGGAATGATCGGGTACTACCGCAAGTTCTGCAAGAACTTTGCTGAGATTGCTCTCAGTCTCACCAACCAACTGAAGAAAGGCGTAAAGTTCACTTGGGATGATGCATGCCAGAGAGCCTTCGATCGCCTGAAGTCTCTGCTGTGTCACTTCCCCGTGCTCAAATCTCCTGACTTCAACAAACCGTTCCTCCATCGCGGTCGATGCTAGCGACCAAGCTTGTGGATCTGTGCTCCTACAGAGAAGTGACTCTGATGACATTGAGCATCCCGTGGCATACTTCTCCAGGAAGTTCAATCGCCACCAAAGGAACTATTCCACAATAGAGAAGGAGCTGCTGGCTCTGGTTCTATCTTTACAACACTTGATGTTTATGATTGTTCAGGGCAAAAGCCAATGATTGTGTACACTGACCACAATCCGTTAATGTTTTTGAGTAAGATGAAAAACAAGAATCGGAGATTGTTGAATTAGAGTTTGATTTTACAGAAGTTTGACTTGGAAATTAAGCATGTAAAGGGTACTGACAATGTAATTGCTGATTGCTTATCCCGTGCTTGAATATGTGTATATATATCACGTGTTTATTTGAATATTGTATGATATGTATATATAGGCAAGTGTCCACTTAACCATTTTGTATTGAAAAGAAAAATTTTGCCTTTATGAGTCAAAATTTTTCCCGTTTGGAAAGGAGGTGTAATGTGAATATAGGCCACTAGATGGCCTGTTTTTTGTTAAGCTCAGACTGGAGCTATGTTTGGACATGTTTTAGACATGTCTGGGGCAAGTCCCAGAAAATTTTTAAAAAGAGGTCTAAATGTGGGTGGGGTCTGCAAAAGAGTATATAAGGAGTAGAATTGTGACAGTAAAGTAGTAGGAGAAATTGCAAGGAGAAGGATACATGTGACCAGACCTGTCATTCTGTTTAAGACTTGTGAAGCTTTTAGTGGATTTTTGCCTGTGTAAGAGCATTTTCCTCACCCAGGACATCACCAGGAAACCCACAAAAAGGACTGTAAATATTTGTTTTTTTTCTAATCAATCTTTGTCTTGGTCATTAGTTGTAGGTTAGTGTTAGTCTTTGTTTGTTCATTAAATGTGTTTAAGTTTTAAATTGTGTCTGTCATCCCTTGCTGTGTAAATGTATTAACAAATTGGGGCCATAACAGGGGTCACTTGCAAATTTCTTTGTTTTCCAAAGAAAAATACATTTTCATGCATTTCACAAACTTTTTTTTCCATTTCACAAACAATTAAAATTAATCAGATGATTTTCAAAGAATGATCTAAATTTTTGCATAGAGGCCTATCATCAGCAACTGTCAGTCCTCTGCATCAGTCTCCTAGTATGGCTGCTAATCCAAGTTAAGCATTTTATAAGGCTAATTGATTATTAGAAAACCCTTCTGCCAATGAGTTGCACAGCTGAAAACTGTTATACTAATAAGGGAGCGCAAAAGGGAGCATGGCATTCTTGAGGTTGGTTTAGTACCTGAAGCATCAGCAGCAGTTTGTTTTTTTACAGGCCCAAAATGGCCAGAAAGAAAGAACTTCCTTTAGAGACCAGTCAGTCTATTGTTGTGCTTAGAAAAGAAGGCTATTCAATGTGAGAAATTGAAAACTTAAAATCTCTTGCCATGCTGTCAACTGCTCCCTTCAGAGAGCAGCACAAGCTGGCACTAACAAGGACAGAAAAAAAGAGTGGGAGGCCCTGATGCACAACTGTACAAGAAGACAAATACCAGTTTCAGTTTTTTTTTGTTGGTTTTTTTGATGAAGGCAAAGTTTGAAGTACATATTCATCATTTTCCATTAAAATCATTATTTCTAACTCAGACAATGTCAGCATGTTCTGGTCATTTGCTATATTTCTTATTCAGACTAATTTTATGTCTGTTTCCATGGCAAACAGGAAAATTTCCAAGCTTTTGAGCGGTAGTGTATATCTGACTGGACGAGCATCTGACATACCACACTGCATATTTGCCAAGCCACGCATTATGCTTAATCAAATTGATTATAATGGTCAGCCGTCTGGCCTGACAAGCAGGTTGTCTCAAAATATAATTAATTTCTCAACACAGGTGTCTTATTTATTTATTCATTCATATATAAATTTCGCCTATTTATCTATTCAGCCTATTTATTCATTTTACTAATAAGAACAACAACAGCATGACGTCTGCATCGCTGCATATGGTTTATTACTCATTTTTTTTTTTTTTAATAAAAAAATTTGGCATCTCCAATCCCACCCGAATTTGGAATGCCCAATTGGGGAACTATGTACAAAGCTTGCTCGTATGCGACCCCTTGCTGCCAACTCAGGATAGTGAAGACAGTTCACGGCTCTCCTCCGAAGCATGTGCCTGTCAGCCACTGATTCTTATACACTCGCTGGTTGAATCTTCGCAAGTTCAGAGCGAGGGCAGAGGATACCCGGACATGAACCAACCCGGAGTCTTCCTGACGAGCGCCCGTCTGGCCAACAGGAGGCGCTGGAGCAACGAACAAAGCTGTTATCGAGGACCCAAATCCGGCAGTCCCTTCCCAATTTGTAACCCTGTAGCGCGATAGCCAATTGTGCGCTACTCTGAAAAAGCTGCCGACCCCTGCCGGTGGGTACGCCGAGGCTCGAACCCGCGACGTAGTGATCACCTCTGCACTGCAGCGCAGTGCCTTAACCGTGTGAGCCACCCGGCAGCCCTTATTACTCATTTTGACAGCTGCACTCGTTCCTGCATGTTGTTCGCTGGTTTCAAATTTGCGTACACCTGGTCAGACTTGGCGTGAGTTTTTTGCGGACCGTTCGCTCACGTTCAGATTGATAAATGCAGTAGAGCCATCTGCAGAGATATGTTACTAATATTATGCAGATATGTAGCAAGCCTAGGGGTCAAATAGATCAACTACTTATAAGCTTTGGCGAGCCAGTTGTCTCTAGGCTACAGCTCATGGCAACTGTAGTGGATCCATATTACCTCCTCTTCCCCTACTGTTTGTATTTCTTGAACAATAAAGTCCTCCTCTACCATGTTGACAAATATTCTGTGTTTCCTGGGTAGTTTTGATGAAAATAACAGATTGTGTTTACCGCAACTATGAAAAGCTCTAGAGAAACCGAGGCAAAATCACGCTACTTCACTTAGGGTTCTTAATTTCCGTTTTGTTGCGATTATATTGCAATGCTGAGGCAAGTATGAAGTTAATGTTTTTCGGCGCTGATAATACAGTGCTTTGTCTTGGTATTCTATATGACATGGGCTATGTTATGCGAGCATTCCACCCGCAAAAGTAATGCGTTGGAGCATCTTAATAACTAAATAAATGGCAAGCTTGTTGGTATACTTGCTATTTGTCAGAAAGTTCCAGTTTTCTAAATGCTGATACCCAGACACAGGTCACTAGCTGCAAATACATTTGCATATTAGTCGGTAGGGGAAACCAGGGCAAAGTGGAACACGGGGCAAAGTGAAACACCCCCAATAAAATCTATCCTCATGCAGCCCGCTATCTAAGCTCATGGACCAAGAACACTGCATGGATGCTGGATCGTTTGTGACCGGAACTGTGGAAATGAGTAATGTGTGTGCTTTGAACAGAAAATATTGTTTTTCCATATATTTGAACCAATAATCCAAAAAGGTATATTATCTGATAAATTATATTGTGCATATGCTATTATCTCGAAAGCCATATTAATGATGAATGGGGGTAAGCTTACTTTATTAATGCTCACATGGCTAGCAAACAATGGCCGACATGACCGTGTGGCGTGTCGCGAGAAATCTCATATGATCGGGGAAAAGTGGGCGGGGCAGAGTGGAACACTATTCCTTCAAAAAAGTGTAGCAAGTATAGCTGGAAAATCCAGAATTTGCAACTTTCAAATATTTGAATGATTCAAGTGTAACTTGTCCTTAATCCCCTAATCTAGATCATGAAAATCAAGTGTTTCGGAGTGAACGACCATGACCACTCCAGCCCGCCTTAAAGGTAGCAGGCCAATCAGAACTATGCAAGTATTATCAGGCCATAACAGTAAAACGATGTTCCAGGACACTGCTGTACCAGGAAGTAAATGATTTCCTCAAGGGGAAGCATTCCATTTTGCCCCGTCCTGTGTTTCTCTTTGCCCCGAAGATCCGGGCAAAGTGGAATTTGTATATTTTTTTTCAAGTTCATACCATTTAATAAAACTGATTCTTGGAGAAACGCTTCGTGTCATTTGTTAGTAGTAAGCCTTAGGCAAGATTATAAACCCAAGGTCTTGCTTTACTTTGCTTTAAAATCCTGTTTTGGCTGGCCAAAAATTTTTAGTCTGCTTTGCCCCGGGTTCCCCAACAGCCACAGCCAAGTGCCTGAACAACTACAGGTTCAAATATTGTGATTGTTAAAGCTAGAATGAATATGTCACTGATTTTATTTTTTGGTTATGGTATGTATGTTTCAACAAATAATTTTGGTCTAAATTTCCCTGTGTTCCTAACCACGTTTGCATTCGATTTTAGAACTGTTTCAGGCCTACATCTTTCTTCAATCAAGTCTCTTTCCCGATACATTGCCAAATTTTCACTGGTATAAACCCTTCCGATTCCCTGCACTGGTTTGTGATTGTGTATGTGTAAAAAGGTCGTTTCCAAGACTGGACTGGCTGTCTCTGGAAACAAAAGGAATTAGATTTTCCCATTATTTTGTTGTGAGGGCTGATGGGCTAATTTGTTAGATTGGAACATTGTAGCCAGTGGGTGCACTTATTTTGTTCCTGAAGGGTTACTGTGCAATTAACAGCACTGTACCAGGAGTTAAAATAAAAAGTGCTAATTACTGTAAAATTTACAAAGATGGGAAGCTACTATCTCTGTGTCGAAGTCGATTTAGTAACGTTTGTCCACGTTTGCTTGCTTTGCGGATTAACCTCTTCCATCTGGGACTTGCCATTATTTTAATGGAAAGTCGACTTTTTGCCATGAAAATAATGTTGCACATGGAACTGTTTTGCTGAAACTTGAATTTATAAATTTAATGGTGAAAAGCAGTAGAATGCTAGCAGGCAAATTATTAATCCAATTCACTTGAATAGACCATTTGAAGCTAATACAGGATTGGTAATGTTACTATTGAGAAGATATTGTTTGAAATATGCCAGGGAACAGAATCTGATCAATTGCGACATGAGAAAGCTCAAACATGTATCACATGGCTGTATCACACCAGTTTTTATTAATCATTTGTGGCATAATGGTGTATACATGTCTACAATACTCTTCAACAGAGCAAATGAATTTGGAATATTCCTCAGATCTTAAGCCGATTATTGCAATGACATTATTCTGATAAAGGTTATCAGAACATAAGTCTGCTGTTTACATGGCAGTGGCATACTCAGTATATTGTCTTTATCAGGTTAATGTTAGAATAATGCCGTACATGTGATCGAGTGTAAATGATCGAACCAGGCAACTTAAGAAACGTTGCTACCCTGTCTGAGTTTCTTTAATCAGCATTTCGAGCACCTTTTAATTAAGGCCTTTATTGGTCTAAAGTGTTTTCTCTCTGAACAGTGCCTTCCCCCTATTCTACAGATGCATATCACGTTTGCACCACATTCACTGAGATAAACTTGTATTTCAGAATTGCGCCTGCATATTCAAGCTGTTGTTAGGTATTGGTTGTGCCAGAGAATTTGAGCAGGAGTAACTGTAGAGTTGTGTTTGTGGGAGAAAAAAATACAACTTTACAAATATATTTTTTGATGTAGTTGCGCAAAACAGTTTTGCTCCGTATTTTTTTAAACAACTGTTGCCAAACGTGAATGCATGAGTTGCTTAAGTTGTGAATTGTAGATTAGGAGTTGTGCTCCTGCAGTATGGATTTTTTGAGGATGTCAGAGTTGTTTTAAGTTTGAGGGGTTGGGGTTACTTTTTGTACTGCTAAAGAGATTAATTGACACTGAACATTATATTATTTTAAGACGCACATTGGGGGCTGCATTGTGATCAGTATTTTTGCCCCAGGGTTGTGCAATCATTTTCTTTTAGTTAGAAATGGAAATGTGGTGCTAATAGTGATGGTTACCTCCTCAATAGCATTTTCACTAGATGTCTGCAACAACTTCTTAAAATGGCAATGATAGATAATCCCTACTTGATCTACTCAACAACCAGTCCCTACACAAGTTAAAAGGACCCTGACAAGTTCGTTGGCAGGACGATGCATAGGCTACTTCTCGGCCTCTCACGCCAAGGTTTTATCTCAATTGCAAATTTTGAAATGAGTCACATTATCTGGCCTAAACTGAGATATTTCTGGTTTATTCTTTGCAAGATTGGCAGGGATAGACAGAAATAATGTGAAAGATATTTGTACTTCAGGAATGATCAGCAGAGGGCAGTGTTACTTCATGAAAATCACAGATCCAGACAACTATTTGAAGGTTTCCTGTCAATTCAGCACTTGCACAGCCAATTACCCATTAAATGCCATTTAAAAATACATTATTTGTGAGATCACAAGAGGGAGGGTAACCCAGAATAATGAAGGAACTGATTCACTGGGTGACTGAAGTTGATCAGTTTTTTCTTGTCTTCACCTTATGATGCTTGTAATGACTAATTGACTGTACACCAGGTGACAAGATTGCAGTCCATTACTGGAGGCTATGTGGGCAGCATAAGTACTGGAAAAATAAATTCAAAGCTATTATTGTATGATTGTTTTTATGGGATATAGTATTCGTTTCATGAATATCCACATAAAATAATGTTTTAATCATGTTTTCTAATCTCAAGAAATGTAGGGATGTTACAGAATTTTCTGAGAACATTCTGTTTAAATGATACACCACATCAAATGGCGCACAAAAATAGCTTCATTTGGGTTCTAAAAGCATCTCTGTAACCAAAGTATTAAGATTTAATGCCATTTTTGTTCCAGGAAATTGACACTAATAGTATTGTTCTAACATTAGGTGGAAACAAAAGCAGTGATCAAAGTCTGTTATTCTTGAACCTTAAGTGCCAGAGTTTTTATGTTGATTTTGGTGCAGAACTTTTTCTGTTTGAACGCTACTCAACGGGATCTTGGACTGAAGAATCGTTTTTTTTCCCTTTTCCCTCTCTTTTATTATTATTATTATGATTATTATACGCCCGTCTTAAGACGGGACGTATTATGTCATCACCCCCGTCCGTCCGTCCGTCTGTTGTCTGTTAGCAATATCTTGTCCGGGGCATAACTCCTGAGCCGCTTGAGCTACATTTGTGATATTTCACATACACGTACACCATCACCAGGCGCTGTGTCGCGCACCATGATTTCGTTCACCCGGTCAAGGTCAAGGTCTCTGGCGTCACATGGGGCCCAGATGGGGCTTGTCCGGAGCATAACTTCACAACCGCTTGAGATACATCCATGACATTTCACACACACGTGTACCATCACTGAGCGGAGTGTCGCGTACCATGTTTACGGCCCTCCCTCCAAGGTCAAGGTCACAGACATAGGTCAAAGGTCACATGGGGCTGTTGTCTGTTGGATATTGGTATCATGTTGTCTGTCCACTTCCTGATCCATGTTCATGACGGGCGTATTATGCACCGTTGCCGGTGCTCTTGTTTCTTTTACCGAGGCCACTACGTGTATTTCCGAGTGGAAGACCCGCCTTGTAAATCATAAGGTATAGGACTACATACACCACCCTCCATAATTATTAGCATCCCTGGTTAAGATGTGTTTAAAGCCTTAAAATAAATTCAATTTTTATTGCAGAAGCATACTCTCACACTGAAAAATTGTAAAAAAAAAAAAAAAAATGTAACCTTCATCTCAAGTGAATTTTAAGGGGAAAAAAAAATCCCTGACTAAGAAATAATTATTTTTCATAAAATCGCCTGTTCCAAAAGTATTGGAACTCCTAAAAATTCCGAGGAATTAAATGTAATCAACGTATTTCTGTCATTTCTACAGTAGTTTACAAAGTTGATCAGAGTATCTAGGAGCATTTAATTAGTAAATCATCACTTCCTGTTTCCCTGGAGGCATGCACGGAAAAAACCTTTTCTCACTCACAATCATAAACGCAAATGTCTGTAGTTCGCTAAGCGGTACTCGGACTTCTACTGGAACCATGTGCCATGTGTCAGATGAGATCAAGATAGAGCTTTTTGGCAACAAACACTCTAAGTGGGTCTGGGGGAACACAAAAGATGAGTATGCAGAAAAGCACCTCATGCCCACTGTGAAGTATGGGGGAGGATCGGTGATGCTGTGGGCCTGTTTCTCTTCCAAAGTGTTGTGTCCTGGCCTTAGGCCAGGACAGCATTTATGGTTTTAACAGTTTCATGTTCCAAGTTTCATAGTTCATAGTTCATAGTTCCATAGTTCATGTTCATGTTCATAGTCACAGTTTTAACAGTTTCTTGTTTCAGGATTTCACATTCCATGTCCATGTTTTTACTTTTCCATGTTTTTGTTTTCGCCAGGTCTGCCATGCCACTCCACCGCTTGTCTGCGTTCCGCCCCGTGCCTTCGTTGTTGCACATTTCTGAGCTCTGGTTGGCTTTGGTATTTCCCCTTCCTTCCATGCTGTGCTGGATTCGGGCCTCTCTAAGCTTAATTGACAATTAACTGTTTTTAAGTTACTAACATTTACTAACACTCACTGGGTTGGTGTAATTCTTAGATAGGCACATTACTAATACTACTAATTTAGACAGTGAGTTTATTGTCATGATTCCTGCTTTGCTATTTCAAGATCTTGCTGTGCTTTTCTGTTCTTAACATTCATGCTTGCTTCCAAACTGCATACTTAATTGGTACTTAAGCTGAGCACGCTCATTCTCTTAATGAGCAGGTCATGTCATCCAATCTCTGTCCATGTCTTGATCTTGCCATGCCTCTTGTTTCTGCTTCTCCAGGTGTTGCCCCTCATGTGTCCTTGATTACTTACCCTTTATCTGGATGCGGTGGAAGTTGGCTGGCAGACAGTGTCTAAAGTTCTTGTTGTCAATTCCCTTTGCATATCTAGTTTCAAGTCTTGTTCTAGCCTCTTGTCAAGTCTCGTAATTCTAGCTCTTGTCTTGTGTATATATATAGTCTTGTTATTTATTTTTCTTGATCTTCTTGCCTGGAGTTTCCAGTGCCTTTTGTTTTTTGTCATTTGCATTCTTTGTTTATAGCTCTGTGTAGCATACCTTAGTTTGTTTTTTGCAACCCTTTGGGCCAAGTTTTTTGTTGGCCCTCGTGCCTGTTTTGTTTTGTTTAAAATAAAATCCTCATTCCCTTTTCCCGCATCTGGTGTCAACTGATTCCATATCACAAAGGCCCTGAGAACCTTGTTAGGGTGTATGGCATCATGAACGCTTTGAAATGCCAGGACATTTTAAATCAAAATCTGGTGGCCTCTACCTGAAAGCTGAAGATGGGTCGTCACTTTCAGCAAGATAATGACCCTGAACATGTGGCCAAATCTACACAGAAACGGTTCACCAGACACAGAATCAAGCTCTTCCCATGGCCATCTCAGTCCCCAGACCTCAACCCCATTGAAAACTTGTGGAGTGAGCTGAAGAGGAGAGTGCAGAGGAGAAGACCCAGGTCGTTGGATGATTTAGAGCAGGGGTGTCAAACTGACCCGTAAACGGGCCAAGAGGCTGCAGGTCTTCAATCCTACCAAGCAGAAGCTCACCTGAAAGCACTGATTTAATCAACTGGTCTAGGCCTGCACAACTGATTAGTTGTATCAGGTGCGCTTCTGCATTGTTGGAGTGAAAACCTGCAGCCTCTTGGGTCAGTTTGACACCCCTGATTTAGAGAGATTGTGCAAAGAGGAATGGTCAAAGATCCCTCTTTCTGCATTCTTCCATCTCGTGAAACATTACAGAAGAAGATTAGGTGCTGTTTTGTTGACAAAAGGGGGTTGTGCAAAGTATTGACTTCAACTTCTGCACTTTCTTTTTGTAGATTGAAATCCTTAAAGGTACGGTGTGTAACTTATTTGGCTTTTTATTTGCAGAAAATCAAATATTGCTTTCATAAATACGTATTTACCGAAGTCTAATCACAGTCGCATCAGATGAAAGCTTTCTCGTAGCTTAGAATGTTGTGTACAAATACGTAGGTGGCGGTGCACCCACTGGAGGCTGCCATGTTTGAATGCGGTAGCCAAAAGGGGACAAACTTGGTTCGCCTTTCGCGTTTTACCTTTAAATCCCCATGTGATGTCAGGGGCGGGGAGGAGAAGCAAGCAAAGATGACTGTGTTGGTGAAAGTGCCCTGCGGTTCATATACTTGCCCTTTCCCTTGAAATGGAGGACCATGGATACTCTTTACCCCATGAGTGGGAAGGAAAACCACCCAAAAAAAGAAAAAGAAAACATTGTCAGGATAAACCGGAGTCTAAATCGGCGTAGCTTTTCCCAGATGGAGACAATTCATGAGCGAGAAGGACTTGAAAACGAACGCAGAGGTTGCTACCTTTCTGCTAGACAGGTAATTAAATCTAACAGTGAATTTTATTTTGGCGTAATGTTAGAACCAGGGCAGTGTAGTCCAGCAAGTACTTAATTCTCCCTTTTTAGTCGGATAATTTGCTGTTACTTGCAATACAAAACGGCAGAGACTGCTAGTTTGTCAGTTAGCTTACATTGGAAAAGCTCCCTTGCAACAGTTTTCAGTTGCTGTGACTCTGCACATAAGTCGTAGGTGACCGTGCATGATGTAACTCTTTCATCCGAATTTACGGAGAGTTTTTCTCATGTTTTATACTAATTTATTTCAGCTAATTGCCAAGGGGGCGTGGGAGTTTGATGTCCTCCCTCTAGTCAGACAGAATTTATCTGTGAATTAATCACTAGAACCGCAAGCATTTTAACGCTAAAAGTATCTTCAGGTAATAATTATACCGAATCGCCCAACCCCCCCCCCGCAGACTTTCTTCTAAACAGATTCTTGACTCTTCACAGCTTCCGTAGTGGTAATGACACGCTTAGAGGAGGGTGTGCCAGAGAGCACTACTCGGTTGTTTGCATTTTATGAGCGCACCACTAGATGGGAGTATCTCTCACACACTGCAGCTTTAAAGAAGCTAGATTGAGGATTTGTTGAGATTTGGAATGTTGTGCTGCCATTTCGCAGCGCCTAGCCAGAAAACTTGAGGCACAAGCCCCCTCAACAGGTCGCCAGGAATATGCTATAAGAATACTTTTTTCCTCCACCTTACAGGAAGCCCTAATGAGTTAGTATTATTTCTAATTCTTCATTGGCATAAAACTGTTGAATCCAGCACCTTGAAATGAAGTTGTTACAATCTTAATAAAGCTATGGTTCACAGACCATAATTATTATATATTGCAAATCCAGGCGTATACAGCTGCTAATCATTTACAGTAAAATGCGACCTCTCAAGAAAATCGACTTTTAAGTCACTCAAAATGTGGGCCATTGCCATTTTCCAGATGACACATTAATGTAATTCATCCAGCTAAATTGTTAAACACATGGAAAAATTGGGAAATATGTTCCGCCCATCAATCAGATTGATGAATCTTGTGACGTTTTCATGTGTGCTATAGTGAGTGAGCTATAGTGTCCAACTCAGACAAGGTTACAAAACATTTCCCGTAATGTCTTAGGGCAAGGAAAAAAAATGATGGACTTAACAACATTGCTGTGGCGTGGAGTTTTCCTGCCGATCACATGACTGATAATTAAGGGTGAGTCAACCTCAGGTGAGAGAGAACAGCCAGCTGCCTGCCTTTGATGAGCAGATACTGGGAGGGGTGATTTTAAGTTATCACACAACCTGGCAGAGTTTAACAGGTATATGTCCACCAAATCATCTTTTCTTCTTCACAGCAAAAAAAAAAGAAAAGAAAAATAGGCAAATCTCAGCAAGTCATATATTCACACTCCATGTCTTGGTTGTGTTATATTAGCCAAAAATCCAGCCAAAGAGATGCCGTGGTTTGTAAGACTTGTGACAATTAAAATGCTCATTAAAACACGCTTTATTTGGCACTGTTGCAGCAGCACCACTGTTCCTTGTCAAAACATTAAGCCTTTACCTCTTTGTTACAGCATGAGGCACGCATCAGAACATGTGATGCTGCCCTGAGGCAGAGCCAGCTGCTGTCCAGTTAAAGAACATAATATTTTAACTCCGCAGTCGCAAGTTAAAATCTAAGGTGAGTTGTTACTATTGCGGCTATTCTGAACTTAGTAATGTCCTGGAGTATGAATCGGCAGTGCTGTATATGAAACTCACTCTTGCTCTGCAACAGCAGAAGACAGAATTCCCTAAACATAATTAACATGGGAGCAAAATTTGAGCAGGATGATGTTCTTAAAATCAGCCCGGGATTTACATTGGTAGAAACCTCCCTGAGAACGAGTCAGCTTAGTACTCAATCTTTCATTGCACATCATACTGTTTATTATTGATATTTTATTTCCTGTTTTTTCCCGGTTCTTACAACTTGGCTCTTGAATCTCTCCGAGCAGCCATTCCTGCTGATACCGGGAGTGATGACTCCTCCAAATAAATTGATGCTTATTCTCACAATTTTGTGCACTGGAGATGGATGGGAGCGAGGGAGGTCAAAGTGCACTTCCAGGCAACTGGTCTGACCAGGGGCCTATTGCACGAAGACGGGATAAGGGATTAGCCCAAGATCGGCATGGGATTAGCCTGATCTCAAGAGTGTGTGAGCTAAGCCATGGCACTAGTTACTATGGGAACCAAGTCTGTGGAGCTAGTCAGGTCCGGAGCAAGTTTATGAACTAGCTAAGCTCCTGTCTCCAGCCAATTTCACCTCACCTCAGTCAGCAGTCACCCAAAGTGAAAATCCATGTCCTTAACAGTCATTCTGAATTGTCCACTACACATTGCTATCTCAATTCTAGTATGTCCAGAGTAATTATCTTAGAAACTTGTGACCATTGATGTCAGTAAAATAGCCAATATTCGATCATTATATTCAAGTATCCATGTGACAGTGACCATCACAGTTCAATCTTCAATCAGTCCCCCTTCCATGTCACATTTTAACCATATTTAGAATCCGTCATTATCACATTTCTCCTTATTCCTCAAGTTGAGACTTCTGTCAGAGTGCAAAATGAGCAGTGCTGCATGAAGTAGGTTACCATGTTTCTGCCCGGTCTTCGCTGCGGTAACCCCCTACCTACAGCACTGCTGCTACTTTTCTCCGTCTTTATTCAGACTGCGACAGGTAAGGTAGAGTCGTTGCCTCAGTGCTAGACACGAGTGCAATGTTGCTTGCTTCGTGGTACTGGAATCCAACATTTTCAGGCGGCTCCTTGATATAAGTTTCTGACGCTAATATTCTACTTTTTAATTTCAGTATGCCTTCATCAGAGGTTATTAAAAGTACAAAGTAAACTCAACTAATCTGTAAATGTTTTCTAGATCAGACCATCATTTCAGTTTGTATAGAACAAAAACGCCTTCACAGTGTGTATGACACACGCAAGCTCAATCTCTTTGTCTCGCTCGATCATAAATCTGAGAGCGAAATCTCATCTCGTTCACGGTAACACCGAAGTGCATCAGCTACTCCTTTTTGACAGCGCTGAAACACTTCCCGGGTTTACTTTCACTTGAGTTTTGCTCACTTTAATACTCCACTCAAACGTCTCGCTCCATTCAGGCAGAAACTAAAGGAAGAGCAAGCAGAGGCATTTCAGAGATCCCATCACCCCTTTATCTGAACGTGGTCTTTGAGTGTTGCTAGTGCATGCGACTGCTGCAGCTACTTAGTGCCCATGGTAATGATCAGCGATTCTGTGATTGATCTCGGGGTCTATTTGAGGTAGCCGCACTCAGGCGCGCACTCAGGCACCAGGCTTCACTTACCCTATCCTCCTCCACCCGCTGTTGGCTTTGTACAATCAATTAAGCCAGAGACGGACTGTTCGGGATATGGCAATCCTCGCTTTGGCGTTGATCCAGGATCTCAGGATCCGACTTTTGTGCAATAGCCCACGGCAGCCATCCTGAAATCGTATGACACGCGATAACTCAACTTTGCTCCCACTCATGAAGATTTGGACTCTGCTGCCTTGGCGGAGGTTTGCACTCTACGAGCGCCTCTAGTCAGCACCTTTGATTGTACTCCTTTCTTGGGAAAAAAAAAAACCCTCTCAACTGCTGCCAACACCCTCTGTCAAGCAATGAGAGTAAATACATGCTTCCTGCAAAGGAGCATACTGCCAACCTTCGATGCTTCTACTCTGTCTGAACACCAAACGCTCTCTTTAGGTGTCATATTAAGGAGTTAACAGTTCCATCTCGAATTATCTGCACTCTTTAGTTAAAATGAGCACAACCTGAAGCAAAAAAGTCTTTATTGTTCATCCTCATTGTCACAACTGCTGCATTAATTCCTTGTGTGTCTCAGTTCAGAAACTTGCGTGTCAAATAGGTGTCAGTGATTTTTGATTGGTTGGGGTCTTGTGCGTCTCTCCCTGCCTGGCTGAATCGTGTAACACAGTTGTCTCCTCATGACTGTGACGGATATTGAAGCCCTCTGTTTAATTTGCAAGTGGCTGGATTGTAAAGTTGCATTCCTAATGAGATCACAATCATATTTTTATAAGTAAAAGTTCTTTTTCTTCATTCACAGCAACCAGCACTTTAGTGACAGCCTTGTCACTAAGAAGTTTCTATTGACATTTGGTTAATTTGACCAAACTTCCAACTCCTTTCAGGGCCCCGGAGGTGAACTCACTCCTGTTCATCCACTCATGTTTTCAGGAAGAAGCATCTGACCCCAATCAGGGTCCAGGACGGGGACTGTGTTCTTGTTGACCCCGCAAGTTTATTCTCCTGTCCAGTTTGTTAGGAACAAGCTTCCAACCCTGACCCGGGTCCAGGACTGGGTCTGTGCGCCTCTCAGTCAACTTCCTCATCCTCTGAAGCAGTTCAGTGCCATCACAGTCACCTAGCTGCTTCCCAGAAGCATCTTGCCAATGATTGTCAGCCTCGCCTATAACATCTGTGCTGAACTGTTTTAGTATCTAGGGCTCCACCCCCACGACATTATCCAGGGGATTTTTCCCCCATTCTGTACTGTATTGCTGTCAATAAACTACCTGTTGAGTTGCCCATCTTACTGCGCACTTGAATCCTGGTCTAGTCCATAACACTCATGATCTTTCATTCAAAATATTTTTTAAAATCTTAACATACAATTGATGTGACATTATAGAAACATTAAAATTCTTATCATAAAGTAAATGTCTTTCTTTCAAAAATACTTTCGCCAAGATTAATGGCACCCTCTCGTGTAATATTTTGTGCAACCCTCCTTTGCCATGATAACATCTCTTATAATGCTTGGTGAGCTTCTTGAACACATGGCTCTGGATTTGAGACCATTCTTCCAGTTTGAAATATCTATAGCTCCTTCATATTCAGAGGTTGATTCTTGTGGACTCTCCTCTTTGAATCATTCCACAGATTTTCCATGGTTTTGAATTGGTGGACTGAAATAGCCGGGCCAAACCTCTGTTCAGCATCAGTGGGCAATTTTTTTTGTTGATTTCGAGGTGTGCTTTGGATTACTGTCCTGTTGGATGGTCCCACCATGGCCCATTATAAGCTTCCTGGCAGAAGCTACTAGGTTTTCATTGAATATCTGCTGCCATGTATCCTAGTAAGATAGCAGGGGCCTTTAGAAGAAAATCAGCCCCACAATATAAAATATTCACCTCCAGACTTCACAGAGGGAACAAGGTCTTTTTCTGCCTGCCTATCTTTCTGCTTAAGCCAAAACCAGGTTTGGTGCTTGTTAGCAAAATTTTTTTGGTCTCATCTGATTCCATAATTGGGTTCCATTGAAAGTCCTTGTAACATTTGCCTAACTGTTGGTGCTATAGTTTGTTGTTGATAGATAGCACAGGCCTTTTTTCTGGCAACCCACTCAGACAATGTATGATGGTATGTAGTGTCTGATGGTAGTTTTGGAGACTTTCTGATCCCACGACTCAACTAATCTCTGTAATCCTCCAGCTGTAATCCTTGGAGATTTATTTACCAGTCAAACAATTCCCCTATAACCCTCCTGTAATCAAAACCCATAATAGATTGATCCAGAAATAACTGCAGTCTAATCAGGGATAATAGTTTGGACCTGCCCTGTTTGGTTATGCATCATGATGTAATATTGGCCATCTTGAACCATAGAGGGGTTTGAGTTGAGTGATATTCAGCTGTTGGATCCTCCACCAAGCAGCAAGTTCCAAACTTCCCTCCTCAACTAAGGACTGGTAACAACTGGGCATTCAAACCTTCTCGAAGAAAGACCAACTGTGTGTATGTGAAAAATGATACCTGTTGTGATTGTTTTTAGGATTGTGTTAGTTGGTCAGGATGGTATTAATGTGTAGCAGACAGGGTCTCGCATGCAAATAACCTCCTGTAAACTAACACGGCACCATTCCTGTGCAAAAAGCACGCATCTCTTCATTTAAACTCTTTCTTTAACTTTCATTGTTGCAAAGACTTGGTCTTTGTTACAGTAAGGTTGCCCTCCCCCACTCCACATGGTTAGCAGGGCACCTTTGATCATCCTTTTATTCCCCCTCACCCACCCATACACACACACACACACACACACACACGTGCACGCACGCACACAGGCAGGCACGCACGCACACACACACATTCACATGAACAGACACTCCTCCTTCATTGTGTATGTAGTGTCAGTGTTTAGTGTAGTCTAGATTGTGTGTTATATTTGTTTCATTTAAATAAATATTCTTTCAAGACACATGTGGTGGTTATTGATGTTGTACAAGAGTGAATGAAATTTCCAACCTCTTCTATGTAGAACTCATCTACTTCAATCTAGCTGCTGATTAGGTAAGTTGGTTACAATTATTAGTTTAATTATTAATCAATTTCCGCATTAATAGCTTAGTGGATATTGAGACTGAGGTTTTATTAATTGGCTATCGTTTTCCCTTCACTGAGGAAGGGTGGTGCCCCGAGGTATTCATATTAATATGTAATATTAATATTACAATATTATATGTTTTTGATAGTCAAATTAATAATATCATTTGACAAATTGCCTCAACACATGGTGCCCACCTATGAGATGTAACCCCAACAGCCAGCGCCTGTTGCATGTACAACAACGTCACCACTGCTCGGGCATTATCACCACAAAGGTGCCACCATTCGAGGCATTTCCACAACATTGGTGTTCTGTGCGAGGCATTACCCCAACACCATCTAAACAGTCGCATCAGTAGCTCCAGGAAGTGGCATGCCGAGGATGGTGCAGAACTGGATAAGGACTTGATCAGGACAGCAGCAGCCAGCGCTCATGGTGAGGGACAGGGCTTGGATAGTCCAGGACTTAGGGATGTGGAGGGAAAGATCCTCGGAAAGAGGCAGAAAAAAGTGGGGTGAGGCACTGGATAAAACTACTAAAACTAATTAATAAAAATACAGTCCTGTGTCATGTGCCAAGTGAGAATTTAGGAGCTGACTGGTCAGGAAACGGTCAACACCCCTCTATCCACTTCCTGCAGCACAGAGGCCCTACACCTACTTCAGGCTGGAAGATCACTTTTGATTTTCTGACCTCTAGAACCATACGGATTTCCCCAGTGACTAAGGCTGTAGCAAGCCCCACTGGCACCGTTAATGCATGCTCAGTGCCACCGGTTCCATATGGATTTGCTTAACACTACCACCAGTGCCATATGGACCTCCCCAGTAACTAAGGCTGTAGCAAGCCCCACTGGCATCGCATGCTCAGTGCCACCAGTTCCACATGGATTTATTTAACACTGGCTTCCAATATCTTGTGAACATATCATAAAACAAGGTTGTAGTCAGTCCCACCAGAGCCAATAAATGTTTATACATAACTAATCGTGAACTAATCATAGGCTTGACTATAAAGATAAGTTTTCAGGCTACTCATGAAGATAGAGAGTGTGTCTGAAGCCCAAATATTTCTTGGGAGATTGTTCCATAAAATTGGTGCTTTGTAAGAGAATGCTCTGCCTCCAATTGTAATTCTAGATATATTTGGAATTTTCAAGTACTCAGCACCTTGTGAACAAGGTAATCTTGGTGGGGAGTAAGGAATGAGAAGACTGCAAAGATATTCCCGGCCCAAGTCATTTAAAGCTTTGTATGTTAGTGATAGTATTTTGTACTCAATTCTGAATTTTACAGGCAGCGAATGAAGATATTTGAGCACCGGGCTAATGTGATCATATTTCTTAGTCCTAGTCAGAACCCTAGCAGCAGCATTCTGCACTAATTGAAGATGTTTCAGGGCCGAGCTAGTGCAATCCGACAGTAAGACATTACAGTAGTCCAGCCGAGAGGACACAAAATGCGTAAAACATTTTTTCAGCATCTTGAAGGGAAAACATTTTTCTAAGTTTAGATATGTTTCGAAGATGGAAAAAAGCCACTTGAATGATACTGTTGATGTGAGCCTGGAAAGAGAGTTCTGAATCAAGAGTCACACCAAGGTTTTTAATGACAGCTTTGGCAGAAACAGAGAGGCCATCTGAGTTAAGAGAAAACTTAATGAATGAGTCTCTGAGAGATTTGGGACCCAGTACCAATATTTCAGTCTTATCTGGGTTTAGTGAAAGAAAATGTTGCGTCATCCAGGTTTTAAAAGCTTTAAGACACATCTCTTATCTAGTAACTGGATCATTTTCACCCGGTTTAAAGGATATATAGAGCTGCGTGTCGTCTGCATAACAATGGTATTTAACATCAAGTCTGCTGATGATATTTCCAAGGGGAAGCATGTATAGAGAAAAAAGCAAAGGGCCCAGAACAGATCCTTGAGGTATTCAAAAGTTAACCTTGGAATACTCTGAACACTTGTTATTTACACTTGTTATTTGAACTGAGATCTATCGGACAGATAAGACTTAAGCCATGAAAGGGCAAGTCCAGAAATACCAACTAATTTTTCCAACCTACAAAGAAGAATATGGTGGTCTACAGTATCAAAGGCAGCACTTAAATCGAGAAGGATGAGAACAGAGATGCGGCCACTATCCATAGAGAGAAGTATATCATTTACTACAACAGTGAGGGCTGTTTCAGTGCTGTGATGCTTTCTATAGGCAGACTGAAAACTGTCAAATACCTCATTAGTTTGCAGGAAAGAAGAGAGCTGTTGGGCGACACATTTTTTTAAGGATCTTAGATAAAAATGTGAGGTTTGAGATTGGCCTATAATTGGCTAGGACTGTGGGATCCAAATTTGGATTTTTAAGCAGCGGCTTGATTTCTGCCATCTTAAATGAAGTGGGAACAATACCTGAAATCAGAGAAGAATAATTATGTGAAGAATTGGGCCCCCAAGAATGAGCAGGAGCTCTTTCATTATCTTTGTGGGAATGGGATCCAAGATACAAGTAGATGATTTGGAAGCAACAACAAATTTGGCTAGTTCACTCAGGGATGCTCAAAATAAGATGGGAAAACCTTGGTGAATTTAGTAGAAGTTCTTGCAGTAAAAGTACGACCAGTGTCCATCCTAGTTTCTAACAATGCAGGGTGGGTCAATTTTAAGCAGAATGTGATATGAAAATGGTTAGACAAACTGGGATTATGTGAATGAATCTTGACCTGCCCTATGTTAATGCCAAAGCTTAAGATCAGGTCTAAAGTATGACCATGAAAAGGAGTTGGGCCTTCGAGTATGGAACGAAATTTGTTCCAATAGAAATTGAATTGAATTTGTTTTGAATTGAATTTTATCAGGTTTTGAATTGAATTTTGGGTTTGAATTGAATTTAATTGGCTTTGAATTGAATTTTTCAGTTTTGAAATCGAATGAACAAGTAATCTGAAACTGAATCCAATTATTTGAATTGAATTTAAGATAAAACTTGAAGCATTTTATTCAGTTCACGCATCCAAATTCAGTTCATAAAATTCAAATTCAGATCTCTAAATTCAAATTCAAGTTGAGTAACATCACATGAATGCGCATCGCGAGCTGCAGCCCCGCCTCCGTCCCTAGTGGCTTGTCTTATTTGGAATAAGGTGACCGATATAATGTCCGGGAAGTGCACCTTCTGTATTCCAAATCCACTCAACTATACACCGAAAAACATTTACCAAAACTTCGGCTCTTTATCAGTTGATTTTTTTTAGCTCATCATATTAATCTTCAACAGTTAACCCTGAGTTAGCCCAAGATCATCAGTAAATGCACTCTCTAATTCCTAGCGTGTCTTCGGTGTAGTAAAAATGCTAACGTTAATTACAGTTGAGTCACTTTTTCTCCGAGTCGGTATGTGTGAATGTATTTAGCTGGCGAGCCTACACGTTCAAGCTCGTTGGCTGTGTGTAACGTTATATTCAGTCAAAAGTTTCAGCTTTTCAGGACCAGTTTCAGCTGCAGCGCCTACTGGATAAATTGCAGTATCTTCTCCTCACGCGTATGTCATCATTTAGTGACTCCAGGTATTCTGAACCATTAAGGCATATGGAGTTGAAGTTTAAGTTCTGAACAGCTCTATCTAATTACTTTGATTTTGACTGAATATAACGTTACACTTGAAGGCCATGAGCTTAAACGTGTAGGCTCACCTGCTAAATACATTCACACATACCGACTGGGAGAAAAAGTGACTCAATCGTAACTAGCGTTAGCATTATTTACTTAGCCGAAGAAATGATAGAAACAAGTGTCTACCACGAACATGGCAATATCCCCCGCAGCCTCAATTTTATGTGTCCGTACGGACGGATGGAGCCCAATGCTATATCCCCCGCTTGGCGCTAATCGCGCGGCGGGGGATAATTAGCGAGTGCATTTACTGATGATCTTGGGCCAACTCGGAGTTAACTGCTGAAGATTAATATGATGAGCTAAAACAAATAAACAGATAAAGAGCCGAATTTTTGATAAACGTTTTCGTACACAGTTGGATGAGTTTAGAATCCGTTCTGAGGTGCGCTTCCAGCTCACCTTATTCCAAATAAGGCAGTCCAGGAAGGATGGAGGCGGGGCTGCAGCTCGCAATGCACGTTCAAGTGATGTTACTCAACTTCAATTTGAATTTAGAGATCTGAATTTGAATTTTATGAACTGAATTTGAATGTGTGAACTGAATGTAATGCTTCAAGTTTTCTCTTAAATTCAAATCAAATAATTGGATTCAGTTTCAGATTACTTGTTCACTCAATTTCAAAACCTATACAATTCGAGTCTTTTCAAGTCATTGGGATGAATAATTTGCTTGCTAGCATGCTAAAGCTTTTTGTCATTAAATTATTTAATTCAAGTTTTTGCAACAACTGTTATACATTTAATTTAATACTTTAATAGCAAAAATCTTAAGCATACTAGCCAGACAGGGGTGTGTTTACCAAAAGCATAGTTGCTCAGTAAGTTAGCAACTTACATGATTCAGCCATTCAGTCAATGGTTTGTCAATGTCATGACTTAAATGTAAGCTTTTTCATTAACATTTGAATATTTTCATAGATTTCCCATATGAGTATGTGAAAATGGTCATTGGATTACTGTCTTTTCAATTTAATGTTGTCTCAAAAAAAAATGTTGTCTCATTCATAAGTGGAAAATGATTATCCAATAGTGGAATTACATTTTCATTTTAATATTGTTCCCTATGAGCTTCCATAGTACTGCATGCCCTCATGAATGATACCAAATATGACCATTTTTTAAAAAGTTTCAAATCAGTACATGTCTACTTTGAAGCATCCCGACTAGCTGATGCCAAGGCAATCAGCTAGTCTTCCTGGGATCCCCAAATAATTGAATTACAGATATCTTGATCTCTTACCGTCACTAAATATTAATTTTTGACTAGTAAGAATTCATTTATGGCTAGTATCAATGATGGAATCAAAGATAAAATGGCTTTCCATTGATAGACACTCAATTAGCTCATCCCATCACAGCACTTGAACAAAAACTGCCAGATCAGTTGAAACCATGGGGGTTGAAAGTCGTGTGAATCTGACCTGTGTGCCTGTGTCAATGCAACAATATGATTAGCTAGATATGTTCACTGATTTGGCTGTATAGAGCAGATTATCAGCTTTTGGGGGCAAGGGGGGGAGATATGTCATACAGCCGCCATCTCTTGCATTTCTGGTGTTGCAGACTTTCCCTTCAAAATCCTTTGAGTGGCATGTATTATCTCTATAATGTATCTGTGGCTCAGATCTCTTGGATATTATAAAAGCCTGGCAGCAGTTCTGTGCACCACTAACAGGTGGTATGGAGACCATTTGCTGAAAAAGTTAAAAAGGTACTGCCGTAGTCTGACAAAGAAGAGACAAAATTTGGATAATTGTTTCCAAAAAACCTTAGCCTTGAGATCCCCAACTGGTTTAAGCAAGAACAAGTCAGCACTCGAATGCGCTAGTCAAACTCCAAGGTCTGGTCAAAAATTATGCCTTGATTTCGAAGGGTAGACCTGAAGGGTGCAATGAGTAACTCAAGGCTGAACACTGCTTTAGAAGACATACTGTTTGAGCCAGTAACCAGACCTTCAGTTTAACATGAGTTCAGTTGCAAAAAATTCCCAATCCATCAAATTAACTGTAGTGAAACCATCAGTTAAAACACCCAATTTATTTCACTTGTCTGGCTTGAAAGAAAAGTACAGATCAACATCATCAGCAAAGTGTGGAAGGTGATGTCATGTAAACAAAGGTGTGTCCCAATTGTTAAAAATAATTTCCACATACTTGAGCACTCTATCATCACTTGCAAACTACATGCAGATTTGCATTCCTTATCACAATAGATATGTAAGTGTCGAAGTATGTTTGTCTTTTTTTGCATTGAGAAATGTGCTCACGCAGCTAAGGCATGCACTTAAGTGTGCAGTTCCAGCATTGACCAGAAGAGCTGCTCTTGAGCAATGTGCTGACTACAGTTTCAGCTGCGTCCCCCCCTTCCCTGGGTGGAGCCACAGACGTACAGTGTACATCTGCTCGGAAACCACTGGCATTGTCAGGCTTACGAACTTGTAAGAAGTATTTCACAGTCTGGAGTACAAACAGACGCGGAGTGGAATTCATTTGTAAGTTTGTTTGAATGGTGTACAATCCTATACTAGACAAACCACTCAGGTGCAGACTGTATTTTTGGATTGCAGGCATCAAAACTGCATTTCAGCATCTAAAAATACTTTGCTATCATTGAACACATTATTTTATTAATCTAGTGGAAGATTTACAGATTTTCGCCTTCTGTAATGGAATTTCTCCATTGAATAAAAAATATATATGAAATCATACAGTGGAACTCAATCCGTAAAGTTTTCCGCCACCTGCTTGTCTGCCTGTATTCTCAGATAGGACTTTGCCCCAGAGGTCTTTGAGAAACCATACATGGCTGAACAAAGCACCCCATACATGAATGCCCAGCAACATTTATGACGTGAATAGTCTGTAACAAAAATATCCTTGTTGAAGATCATGGATATTGCCTCTGCTTTGATTCCTTATAATAACATAATATCCTTCTTACCATCTTATGGACTGATCGTAAACGTGTCATGGTTTTGGAGGTTGGCGTATGTTTGGGAGCTTTCTTTGTTGCTCTTCGGGACGTCCGGGACAGTGTCGTTTTGCCCACATTGAAATGCCAGATGGCCAAAGAATCCAATCAGGAAAGACTAGAAAACAAAGAGATATAAAATTTAACAAAGTATTTATTGATGAACATGAACATGAACTTTGGCGGTTAGACCCCGGCATTGAAGAAATAAAGCATTTAGAGAATCTGAGGATTAGATGCTTCGTAGAGATGAATTTCCCCCCGGGGTCTGAACACTGGTGGTGGAGGTGAGAGGCTGCTGCTGGGATGAGTCCTGGGACCAGAGTGAGAGAGAGAGATGAAGAGGAGTCTTGGCGGACCTCAGAGAATAATGGTGGGGAGGAGGAGGGTCGCAGAGCATATCAAAGCGCTTGAAGGCAGGTTTACTGCAGGGAGAGAGAGTACTTTTAAAATTTGACAGCTAGCGAATGATTGTTCCAGAGACTCGGAGTAGGATTCCAATTGGTTTATAAATTAGCCAGAGTAATTTTTAAAGGGCAAGCAGAAAGTATACAAGGGCATTGTGGGCATGCGCGAAGAGAAAGTCTTCCTGCTTTAATTTCCGCTAAGCTTCATTAATTGTGGGTGGCGCCCAGACTCTATTTAAGCACAAGTTCCGCCTCGCCACCTTTGCTAGAGTGTCAGTGTTACGATTGCACTATAGCCCGTAAGTTCTCTAGCAAGAGAGTTGGTTAGGATTTAGTTGGTTAGTAAGGGAGAGTTTCTCTCTCTTTTCCATCTTCCTTCCTCTGTCTGTGCACCGTCTGGGTGCTTAATCTTTTGATCTCGGCTTCCGAGATTTTTCCTTTAATTTCGTTCTGTCTAGCTCGCTTTGCTTCCTGATTAATATTTGGACGAGATTTATGTCCTTTGGAAGCACGAGCTCCTCTCTCTTGTTTTATCTGTGTTTGTCATTTTGCTGTGCTTCCTTCATTCCACCCACTGCATTTAGCATCTCGAAATACCAGCCATCACAAAACCACCGTCAGTTTCCAAACCAAACAAAAAAAAAAATCATTACAATCATTTAGTACAACAGAATTTTCAACAAAATCAAGATTTCATCATTAGTGGCACCCTTCATTCAGTACTTATTGCGACCACCTTTGTCTTTTCCAGTCATTTTGACAAGGTAATGGCACACATTTGAGAGGATTTTGGACCATTCGTCTAAGCAGATCCTTTCAAGATCCTTCATATTCTTGTGTTTACGTTCATCAACTGCCCTCCTCAACTCAGGCCACGGGTTTGCAATTGGTTTGAGGTCTGGCAATTGAGATGGCCATTGCAGAACATTGATTTTGTTGTCACAGAACCATTTCTATGTGGACATTGAGGCATGCTTTGGGTCATTGTCTTGTTGGAAAGTCCACCTGCCTTCTGGCAGAGGAAACCAGATTGTTAGCCAAAATATCCCAATACTTGGTGGAATTAATTATGCCATTAATGTTAACCAGTGCCCCTTGACCTCTTGAATTGAAACAGGCCCAAACATGACTGACCCGCCATCATATTTCATCGTGGGCACGAGGTGCTTCACTTTGTATTTATCTCTGTTTTGATGCCAAACAACCTGGTGACCCCAAGATATCACCTAGGCCTGCAATTCCCTCAGGCATTCTGGGAATTTTTTTTGCTCATCATCCTTCTCAGTAACCTGGGGGGCAAAATGCAGTTCCAAAATTCCAAAGATTCAGAACTGTTCAAAACCTCAAGGGTAGAGGACACCCTCTACCCTTGAGGTTTTGAACAGTTCTGAATCTTTGGAATTTTTTAATAATTGTCCTGACAGTATTCAGTGGCATTTAATCGTTTGTGAATCTTCTTGAACCATTGCAAAATTTATGAAGGTCTATGACCATCTGCCTCTTTTGAACTGACAGTTGTTTTGTTTTCTTCATGTAGTTGAATGACAAAGGGATATTGCATGTTTGTTACCTTAATTTATACCCTAGTGAAACAGAAAGTGATGTAATGGCTCAGTATAGTTCCATAACACTTCAATAAAACTTAGAGTAGGGATTCAAATAAAATAAGTACCCATAAAATTGGTCCGTTATGGCAATTTCATGATAGGTTGAAGGTATTCACTCAGATAACAAGAGAAAAAAGTGTCATGCGACTTGATATTCGCTTTCCAAATGTTGCTTCTTTTCCACCGTAACCAGTCCGCTGACAGTCTCATTTTTCGAGACGTCACATACGCGTTGTGTACTCTGAAAGTACCCAGATGTTCCATAGTTATACAGTGAACTCTGCGTAAACTTTTTTAAATTTTGTTTTTAACCCTTAAATGCCCCCTGTGACAAATTTGTCACACGATTTTAGGGGTTGTCAAATCCACTGACCCCACATAAATTTCGCAACCTAATGCCTATAGTGACATATTTAGACCATCAGTGCTGCCATCTATTGCATAAAAGTGGAACTGACACTACACTGGCTACACCAGCTAACCTTTCCAATATGACCGCCCCCATGGTAGAATCAACACAATAGATCAGCACCCATTCATCACTGGATAAAGTAGACAAACAGGTAAGCTAATGAAAAATAAACTATGCCTAATACTTCAGCAATACGTCAACTGTTTTATCATTCAATTCATTTTAGCAATAAGGTCCCTGAAATACTAAAATGAGGTCAAAGGTCAACAAAAATTAAAAATTGCTATTGGGATGTTATTAGCCCCTCCCCAGGACATATTAACAGAATACATAGATTTTTCTTTCAACTTTTACTATAGTTGGGCATTTAACGGTTAAAGCCTGACGAGTCAGAACTCTTAATAGATTTCTTCCAGATCTTCCAGTAGGTCATAGTTTTAAATCCCAGGTTTAAATCTTTTTTTTTTTACCTACTGTCACATAAAGGTGATTTCTTTCACTGATGCATATTAGTATTGCTGCTTATTTTGGTTTGTTCCATTTCTGCAAAAATTCGGTCGCCGCGTTAGCTATACGCTATACACTACACGTTGTCTAGTTTAGAAAGAAAATTATGTTTTTACTGAAGTCATGCTACCATTCCGAGGATGGTTGAATAAGCCAAACCTGGGCTACAAAAAAGATTTTAAAAAAGTATTTTATGAACACGATCAAGTGGACTCTCATAACAGTGATTGACTGTCATGGAAAAATGCAGTGACGAGGTCAATGCCATTTAGAACACAATCATACCCCTCAAATATCTTCACCCAATACTTCAAATGCAGCCTGTACTGCTCATGCACTGAAGCTCAATTTCAGGTCTTAATTGCTTTTTTATAGTTGTTACATCTCTTCCCCCAGCGTTTCCGCTTCATGTAGTTCATCGTGGCGCACCGCCACGGCAAAATAAAAGCCGCCATGCCAATGTAAAATGACTTTATAAAAACTCCAAAAATCCTGAGGACAATCAGGTGTCGCCAATTCTCAATGTTAAGTTAAAATTAGCGCTAATAATTCTTGACCTGTTGACAATCATATTGCTTCATGAACACGTTTTCCAATGAAAAAAAAATATTAATCGGTAGTAAAACACTCTGCTTTCTTCTTAATGCAATGTGTGCAACGATTGGAGAAAAAAATATTTTGTTCACTTTGAAAACGATAAACTACGATGTTAACTTCTGTGTTTGCTGTGAGCACATCCTGCTCTACCAAATTGTATCTTCATGGTTATTTAATTACCATTCTGGAGTCCGGACTCGTCATCTGTATTCATATTATGTGAAATCCACCATGACGCTTGTGAAACTGATAAACCTTCGTGCACATAGACTTCAATTATTACATCGCCTATATACTGATTATTGAAAACTGGCCACACCCGATAATGCAGAGTTTTGACCCAATGCTGAAGCCCTCCGCCAGAGTTGCAAAAAATCCTGGAGGAAAGCCTGCCTTCTCCATATTTACACGATTTCCGTCATATCGTTTATATGTCCAAGTTTATCTTCAACTAGCTGCTACCCGCTACCCGGAGTGAAATTGCCTTTTTTTTGCGTGCATGACCGTTTTTCAAAAATCGGGCGAGATCAAGTCCTTCCTCAAATATATTATTGACCTCAAATCGACCTCAAATATATTATTGAAGAAGAAAGATGCATGTTCTAGGCCTATATAGAAAAATATGAGTTTAAATAAATGAAAAAAGACCGATAAAATAAAGCTTAGAGAGAGACATAGTATTTCTACTGACATGTAACAGAGCAGAGCTTGCAAAACCTGTACATTGATGTCGAAATTGCCATATTTCAGTTTTTCCTTTGAATCCCTACAGTAAATAAGTGGAATTTAATACCTGGTTTAATCTTGGTAGATGTTCTTTACAGTAATCTTTAGAGTGCTGTTAACTGTGAAACCTTCATTTAGAGGAAATTGATTTTCAATAAATCGGTAAATGATTCTGATTGGCTCAATTTTAACATTAATATCATACAGTATTTCTCATGTCGTTATTTAGAGTTTGTCCAAAAAATTTTTTTCCCCAGAATTTTTTGTTTATTGTTTGTGCGTTGTCAGTCAGGGGTGCCAGGAATTTTTGAGCCCACTGTATTTTAGATCACTCTTTTTACCTTTACCTATGATTGATAAGACAGCACAACATATGCAACTCGCACACTATTCCATTATACAGCAGTCAGATTTGTTCAGTTTTATGTAAAAGGCTGGTGCCGTTGTCAAGTTTTGTTGTAGTCCATTACTAAGACATCTGATAACATAGGAACACACAGGCATACTGGCAGCTACGCTTCTGTCAGTCTGCCTTAGGGCAGCTGTGGCTACAAAAATGTAGTTTACCACCATCAGAGCGTGAATGTGTGAGTGAATTAATAATGTATCTATTGTGAAGCGTCTTTGAGTGCCCAGAAAAGCGCTACATAAAACTGATGCATTATTATTGTTATTATTATTAACACTCATAAAGTTCTTGACTGAAGCTCTTGTGAGGAGTATTTCATTTATTTTAATTTTTTTTTTTTTTTTTTGCGAGTACTTTCTGGTCTTAAATTATTAATTGATCCCCACCTCCATATTGATTGTTGGGGAGAATAAAATGATCAAGACACTGTTCTGGGATATGGGGGAACAAATGAACCCATGAGACCTGAAACTACATTCAAATGAAACGAAGGAAATAACAATTGGTTCTATGGAACGCCTTATAAAACATTGACATACTCTGGGCAAATGGAGCCCAATACAGGAATCTGATATGCCCAATCGGCAAACTATGTACACAAGCATGCTGGTATGAGACTCACGCTGCCATCTTGGGAGAGCGTAGATAGTTCGCGGCCCTCCTCCGAAGCACACGCCTGTCAGCCACTGCTTCTTTACTCTCATGGCTTGAAATTTTGCCAGCTCAAAATAAGGGTGGAGGAAACTCAAACGTGCTCGCACAGAAGAGCATCCGGCTGGCCAGCAGGAAGTGCTTGTGCTATGAACAGTGCTAACCCAGACCAGCTGTATCCCTCCCATATGGCGGGAGCGCTAAGGCAATTTTGTGCTGCTCAGAAAAAGAAGGCTACTGGCCACAGCCGGCACTGATGCGGCTCAGATTCGAACCCAGGCCATGGTGGTCACTACTGCTTCGCAAGGCGGTGCCTTACCCAAGTGAGTCAACCCAGTAGCCCCAATACGAGAATTTTTAATGGATGCAAAATCCCTGGTGGGACCTCTGCTTGCAATGTCAATAGAGCACACATTTTCATTCAAATAGACCCAAAGTTGCACTGAAAGTCTCAATAAGGTGTGTAAATCCATCTGTCTGAGAAAAACTTTGCAAATCTAGCTTGATAACCAGTTAGATATGACAACTTCTCTTAAATACAAGGGGGATTTCTCCCTGACCACAGTTTCAGAACCTCTTTCCTGATGGTAAAACACTCTAAACCTCAGTTCTGGGAACAAATTTTGATTGTAAAGAATGTTTTCATAAACATTACTTGTCTTTTCTATCAGTGTAAAACTATATTCTATCACATTCTTACAGTCAAAGAATCCGCACAGAAATACATTCTTCATTCTCATAGGTGGACTCAATCCTACTTGTATAAGTCATATTCAAAAATTTTCATCAACCATTCATCAAAAAATTGATAGTCACTTATTTGACTTAGAATAAGTATAATATTGCATGGTGCATCCATCATTACTTTTCTGGACATAATGCACTTGGAAAAGTTATATACGTTGTCAAATTTTGTATTCAAAATGATCAAAATGGTCTCAGTTTGGATATGTAAAGAAATTGTATATGAAGTAGGTTATACCAATGACTTGCGTAATAAACAGACTGTCACTAACAGCAGGAATGGAGCCAGTTACAAACTGAGGAATGATTAAGCCTGACTTTGACACGTTTTGGGATTGAGCCAGGAGCCCTGGGGGTGTCCCCACTTCGTGTGACTCACCATATCATGGCACTGAGTCAGGAGATTCGCTTCATCAAAAGAAGGGTTATTTCACTTATTTCATGTGAGGACTTTCTTACAGGCAGCTACAGCGGTAAGGACAGCTCTGTATCACATACTAGAAAAGACATCAGAGAGAGAAATGAGAAAGCACTATATCAGCCTCATGACTGCATGAAGGTGCCCAGCGTTGGTTTTTATTTTGTTTCAGGGCCGTAGTATGCTTTCATCTGCGCATGATATATGGGCATATAGTACAAGATTCCATTCCCTGGTTTAGTTTTACATGAATCAATGATTACATTTAATATAAAGCACAAAAGAAAGACTCCTAACCTGTATGGGATTCATACATTTTTCAATTATTTATTTCGGAATTACTTCATTTTAGTGGTTCTCAAGTCCCTTGGTCAGGACACGATAAATGAAGTCTGTACACTTTTAGAGAAAAAAAAGTGCCTTAAGCGACACAAATGCTAGTCACTGGAGTTATACTTAGTAGGTTTACGAGCTTATAACTCAGCAATCTTTAAGTAATTTCTTTTCTTCCTGTAAAAGCTACTCAATCGTATACATTGAAAACACAATTATTTTCAGGGTATAGCAAATTTGTGCCTTGAAGAACTTTTATTTTTTTTAACCACAGTTTCTTTTTTTATGTGAGTGAAAAATATTAATTATTTTGCTTTCGTTTTCTTTCTTTTTTTTTTTTTGCTTAATTTTTGCAAGTTTTGGCACTTTTTGAATTCTGCCCGGCAGATCCCTGATGCTCTTGAAGTAACTGAGACTCACTCGTTTGACTCATTTCACGTAATTTATGCTCTGTGGTGAGTGCCACTGAAAGAGCAGTGACTGGACTCACAGTGCCCGTAAGCAGGCAGCATGCTTCCTGTTATGCAGCTTGCACTCCCTACTGACTCACTGAAGCACAGCAGGGCCAGTGAGAGCGAACACAGGCAGTCCTGTAATTACACACTGCTGGAATGTGTCATTTTGTGGGGGGTACAACACAAGCTTCCCATAGCTTCCAAATGCGCAACCTGGGGAATTCTGTCCACCAACTGGCAACTGCAGCTTTTCTTTTCCTCTTAGAATGGAAAATATCTTCTGCGGCATCTCAGTTTGTTTACTTCTTTGTCCGTGAAATCCGTAATTAGGGATTAACAATCTTCTAATTTTAGAAGGTGCTCGTTATCAGCTTAGTTTTAAATGAGGCAAATTTTCCTTCGATAGCACACATGGAATACACATATTCTATGCTAAATATAGCTTATGCATCTAATCAATTGTCTAAACTGCTTATTTCTGGTCAAGATAACGGTGAGGACGAGGAGCTGGGCGGCTGGGACCTATCCCAGTATTCAAAAGATGAGAAGCAGGAAAGGACAGTTTGCCAGTCTATCTCAGTGTACATACTCACACCTATAGGAAATTTAGAGTTGCCAACAGGGGCGATTTTAGGATTCAAGAGCATCAAGAGCTGAGGGGAAAGGAACTGGGGCTGAAGTTGTGCTCGCGCAGAAGATGTTTGGGGGCGCCGTACGGCGGAAGGTCCCTGTCGTGCCACGGTGGAGTAGCTCGCCAGCGTATCTATGGACCATGCAAAAAGACATATAGGCCTTCACTGTGTAGACTCTAGAGCTCATCCAGAATGAAGAGTAAACACAAATTACACAGACTACTTGTGTAGTGTGTGTGTAGTTGTATTCTTTGCCACTTATATAAGTGCATGTCAAACAGATGCCATCTGACACCACAGCACCTCTGCTCTGCCAATCTTGCTTAAACATTTCATTATCATAAGATTAGAAAACCCTCATGTAAATATGAATAATAATCAAGCTACATTAATAGAGCAGAATAAAAATGTACTCATCTATTAAAACACCTTACAATAAAATCAAGCATACAAATACTTTAAAGGGAAAGTTCACCCAAAAATGAAAATTCACTCATAATAGACTCACCCCAAGGCTAATTGAAGGCTCTGTTCATTTCTTTTGTCCTCGAAATGCTTTTGGAGTTTTAATGAAAAACAACATTGAAGAGAAAACCAAATGAATGGAATCCTATGGTGGCCACTTTTTCAAGCTTAAAAAAGCAACGTTTTGAAAAACATAAAATTCCTCCACACTGTTCGTGCGACATTTTTTAAGTGTCTGCAAGCCCCGACAATATGATAAGAATTTTCACTGTTTTTCGCCTAAAGTCCAATGTAGCCACTCAGCCAGGAGCTATGTTTTTGTTTTCTCAGGAAGAGTGAAGTTTTGTTACTTGGAGGACTCAAAATACGAAGAAGAAGTGGTGCCTTAGCAACATCCGCCATAAAACCAGAAGAAGAGGACCTAGAAAACGTAGCACCGAGCTTGTGTTCACATGCAAGTAGAGTTACAAAGTCCGCTTATAATATGCGACTTTGGGCTTCTTTTTTCCTGAAGTCGCTTGAAAAATTACGGGTCGCAGGTTTTTTTTGGGCTTGTTTTTAAAAATATGGTTGCTTGTTAGAGAAGTGTAACAAGCGACCTAATTGTTATACATTTACGGCTGCTATATCCCCCGATTCATTGATTGACACTGTCTGCTCACAACCTATGTGAGAGAACGCGCCCTTCCTCCCCTCGAGTAACTTAATGAAAGGTAATCTCCACCCCAGGTCCACACAGTCTAATGCTGTATTCGGTGACACTCGTAAACACGAATCGTGTCGTGAATGAAGTTGAAGGTACGAGGAAGGTTTATTTGGACAGTGAGGTCAAAAGAACGGAATTCACCAGTCGTGTCTCGAAAACACGGCTCATGGGACGCGTTGCCAAATGCAACATTAGTACACTGCTCAAAAAATGAAGGGAAAACTAAAATAACACATCCTAGATCTAAATGAATTAAATATTCTTATTAAATACTTTGTTCTTTACATAGTTGAATGTGCTGACAACAAAATCACAGAAAAATTATCAATGGAAATCTAATTTATTAACCCATGGAGGTCTGGATTTGGAGTCGCACTCAAAATTAAAGAGGAAAAAACACACTACAGGCTGATCCAACTTTGATGTAATGTCCTTAAAACAAGTCAAAATGAGGCTCAGTAGTGTGTGTCGCCTCCACGTGCCTGTATGACCTCCCTACAATGCCTGGGCATGCTCCTGATAAGGTAGCAGATGGTCTCCTGAGGGATCTCCTTCCAGACCTGGACTGAAGCATCTGCCAACTCCCCGACAGTCTGTGGTGCAACGTGGCGTTGGTGGATGGAGCAAGACATGATGTCCCAGATGTGCTCAGTTGGATTCAGGTCTGGGGAACGGGCGGGCCAGTCCATAGCATCGATGCCTTCGTCTTGCAGGAACTGCTGACACACCCCAGCCACATGAGGTCTAGCATTGTCTTGCATTAGGAGGAACCCAGGGCCAACCGCACCAGCATATGGTCTCACAAGGGGTCTGAGGATCTCATCTCGGTACCTAATGGCAGTCAGGCTACCTCTGGCCAGCTCATGAAGGGCTGAACAGCCTCCCACAGATTGATAAATGCCGATCCTTGCGGCAGTTTTGGTGTGCACCCATTTTTTTGGTGCACGCTCATTTGATAAATGAGGGCCATTGAGCGTGTGGGTGTGTATATGCTTTTCATTTTTGGAAAATAGCTTTATCTATATTTTAAATTACATTTTTTTTTTTCAAAAACCAACCACCTGTCTTTACAGAAGCAGTAGAAATGCTCTCCTGATGTTAATTCAACAGGCCAAAAATCTCATACTATCTCACTTGATTTTTGCTTCTTTTTGTTTGTGATTTGTTGTGATCTATTTTAATTAAAATGCCAGAACTGAGCGAGCAAGCACCTTGTACCAGAGACTGATTCATGGTTACTGAATGACGTCTTCTGAAAGTTGCTTGGCCACTACTCTGTGCAAAAAGGCGTGTTCAAAACATTGACTCATCGCATGGACGGAGCAATACAGTTTCAGATGACACATTGTGGTACTTAGTACTGCTGTGCATGTTTCTCTTGACAATGGGCTGCACTTACTGGCAGCTGGCTTAGCAGCAGGCCTCATTAGGGCTAATAAACTCATCCAGTTGCTCATCCTTTTTTTTTTTTTTCGAGTGTATCTGCCAAAGCATTAAAACTTTCTGAAGTCCGAAAAGGTTTGATGACATGTGCTTGTCCAAATTATCCTCTCCCTAATCTAGCTCTAAGTGCCTTTCCCACTGAGTAAAACTTCATCCCTAACAATGCAATAAATGAGTACTGCAGCCAGCACACTGGCAGGGAAGCCAAATTTCTCAGTGACACATCCCAGCATGCCCAACGTGCAGATCATGTCTACTTGGACTTGGGCTACGCCAGCCTCCTGCTAATGTAAGTTAAGGACGATGATGGTTTCCCCTTGTTCGCCGACCTCTTTTCCTGTCATGTGCTCTGAATGCAATATGTTTTGTAAGGACTCCTCTGCGTTTAGCGGCACTTTTATTTGCAAGAAATGTATCTCATAGCCGATGCTAGCTTAGCTGAAAAGCTTTTACAGCTGGAAGCTGGCATTGAAACGCTGCAGAACGTTAGGTCGAATGAGGAGTTCATTCAGGGCCATTACCAAGGGGGGGGGCTCTGCCCACCCAATGAAAACTCAAGATAAAAAACTGATTTACTACTATTTGACAGCAAACACACGATATGCAACTGAATCACAGCCGGAGGTAGACAGCCATTTAGAGTGAGCTTTACGTATGTTTCATTTATCTATCACTATGTGTGATTGGTGATTTCTTTTGCCAGTCTTTTCTGCTGTGAAACCAATGGGCAATTTCGAATTACTAGGGACCCTCCCACTCTCTTAGACTGCCTCTTCACTCATCAGTCTGAGTTCACGTTGTCTATGGCCCTGAGCTTCTTTCAGGGAATAAAAACTTCGCCCATATCTCTTTTGTTGCTACTTCTGCCACCGTTTATTTCGTCAGTCTTGTTGTTTGACTTTAAGGTAATTTGTCATCTGTGTTGACTTGTGTATAACCTGAGTTGGTTTCGAGTGAGCCTAGGCAGCTAGCCAGCAGCTTGTCTGGAGCTTCCAGAAAAAAAAAGCTTGACTGGCATAAGTTTTTTTTGGCGACATGCTGCATGGAGTCAAGTGAAGGACTACAGAAGGCAACTCTAAGAAAAGTAAACATGTTCCCATTTACTTTGCTTGATTGGCACTGAAATGGTGGATTCGTTTACTCTCTACGTTGAATGAGTAGAGCTGTTTCTTAAGACAGCATGTTTGATTGATGCATTTCGAAATTTAAATAGCTGTAGAACAGCAGATTTTCATGAACACAATGTCATTGCCACCCAATTCGTGCAACTGATCATTTACATCTCACAATTGATACGAAATCAGGTAGACACCAGAAGCGAGGTGAAGGGGAATGAGGATTTTATTTAAACAAAACAAGTCGACATGGTCTACAACATCCCCCGCCAATCGTGCACTTCTCATTTTTGAACTTAATCAAGGCCTTTATGGTCTGAAGCTACACACCAAATTTGGTTGCTGTATCTGTAGTAGTTTCTGAGTAAAGCTGTCCCCTTTATCTCAGATGGACGGACGCACACGGACGGACGGACGGAGGTCAAACCTATATCCCCCTCCCACTTCGTGTTGGCGGGGGACAATAAAACAGGCACGAGGGCCAACAAAAAACTTGGCCCAAAGGGTTGCAAAAGACAAACTAAGGTGAGCTACACAGAGCTAAGAACTAAGGATCAGAAAATGACAAAAAACAAAAGGCACTGGAAACTCCAGGCAGGATAACCATAAACAGAAAAGAACAATGATTCTTGGAATGCAAAGGCTTTATACAAAATGACTATGAAAACAAGACTTGGGAACATGAGCTTGATAGAACCAGAACTGGGAACATGAACTTGGAACAAAACTTGCAAACAAGGACTTGAGACACTGTCTGCCAGCCAACTTCCACCGCATCCAGATAAAGGGTAAGAAATCAAGACATGAGGGGCAACACCTGGAGAAGGAGAAACAAGAGGCATGGCAAGATCATGACATGGACAAAGATGGGTGGACAAGACTTGCTCATTAAGAGAATGAGCGTGCTCAGCTTAAGTACCAATTAAGTATGCAGTTTGGAAGCAAGCATGAATGTTAAGAACAGAAAAGCACTGCAGACTTGAAATAGTAAAGCAGGAATCATGACAATAAACTCCCTGTCTAAATTAGTAGTATTAGTAATGTGCCTATCTAAGAATTACACCACCCAGTGAGTGTTAGTAAATGTTAGTACTTAAAAACAGTTAATTGCCAATTAAGCTTAGACAGCCCCGAATCTAGCACAGCACTGAAGGAAGAGGGAAATACCAAAGCCAATCAGAGCTCTGAAACGAAGGCACGGGGCGGAACGCAGACAAGCGGTGGAGTGGCTTGGCAGACCTGGTGTGACACAAAAACATGGAAAAGTAAAAACATGGACAATGAACATGAATTATGAAATGCAATGACTGGATACAAGAAACTGTTAAAACTGTGACATGAACTATGAAACTATGAACTATGGAATCTTGAACATGAAACTGTTAAAATCATAAATGCTGTCCTGGCCAAAGGCCCAGGACCCCAGAACACAACAACAATAATGTTTCATCCGCTTTTCAGAATGTTTTCCACCTTGTGTATTTTCTAGACACCTAAAATCCATGGCGGTCTTATAACAAATCTTTTTATTTTTATTTTATCATTCGAGATCTCCAAAAATACTACAACGAGAGATGAAATGCTGAATAGTGATATGGCGATGTTGAACTTTTGATTTTTTTTTTTTTTTTAAGTGTGATGAGCCCACTTCCAGTCAATGGGTGTGTAGGCTCTCACAAGCTATTTCTTGAAACATACACCCTTGAAGTGGCATTGAACTATTTAAATTGCCACCGGGAAGAAGCCTAAGTTTAGATTTCGCTAATTGCAGGTGCTCCACCCTTCCCTAAATCTGCTCCCCTGTACTTGGTCTAAATAACAATCAAGCAATTTTAGTGGCCTATAACGATTAAGATGTGATGGTAAAAAGCAGACAAACCTAACTGAGCTACGGCGTTAGGTTGAAAGAATGCCAGTTTGAATAATTATTTTTAAAAAATCTTCCTCTTCCCAAAAGCGGATGAAACATGAATCAGAAATATAAATGGTCAGTCGCACGAAATCGCGTGGCAATGACAATCGTGTTCATGCAAATCTGCTGTTCTATGGCCATTTAAATTTCGAAATGCATGCTGTCTAAACAGCTCTACTCATTTAAATAGAGAGTAAACGAATCCAACATTTGATTGCCAATCAAGCAAAGTAAATGGGAATGGAGTAGCCAAATTGGTTAATAGGAGGCGGTTCTGTTGTCCTTTGCTTGGCTCCGTGCAGCATGTAGCCGAAAAATACTGATGTCAGTCAAATTTTTGCCTGAAGCATTTCACATGCCCTTTGATGTTTTGCACTTTTGTTCAACCTGCGTTGGGTTTGATGAAGGCAAAGGGAAAGCTCGGATGTTCGCCCCATGGCAGCAGGTGGTGGTGCTACGCCTTAAAATAATCGTGGTTCACGATCGGCACAACCCAAGTGTGCATAATTAATGAAAACTGACCTCACCTGTTAATGTCCCTCCCCTATCGCCATTTCACCAGCCGCTGATTAAAATTTGTTTTACGGCGATTTAGAGTTTTTTTTTTTTTTGCCCCCCCCAAAGAGGACAAATGCCCCCCCGAGCTTGGCATCCTGGTAAAGCCTCTGAGTTCATTGATTCTTTCTCGGTCCAGCCTGAAACTAGTGTTAATGTAAGTTGTAGGGCTGGGACGATTCTGAATCGATTCTTTTTTAAGGCATAGTACCACTACCAGCTGCCATGGTGTGAACATCCGAGCTTTCCCTTTTCCTTTATTAAACCCGACACATTTGAGGTTTGAGTGATGAATTTTTCTGTGCTGTGCTAAGCCCTGCCCTTGATTGGTCTTTAGCTCTGGTGACAGTCTACAGGCCCCCTGGCCTTTACTCTGCCTTTATTCAAGATTTTTCAGAATTCCCTTCAGGCTTAGTTTTAAGCTATGATAGAATACTTATATTGGGCGACTTTAAACTGCACTTTGAGAGGGCAGATGATTCTCTAACATCCACATTCATTAACATTTTGGAGTCAGTCGGCTTCGCTCAGAGTGTTGGCCCAACTGATTTTCATCGTCATACTTTAGACCTGATCTTAAGCTTTAGCACTAACATTAGGCAGGTCAAGATTCATTCACATAATCCCACTTTGTCTGACCATTTTCTTTTTACATTCTGCTTACAATTGACCCACCCTGCATTGCTAGAAACTAGGATGTAGTCTGGTCGTACTTTTACTGCAACAACTTCATTGAGGTTTCCCCACCTTATTTTGAGCATCCAGTCAGCCTGCTCTGTATTGACAATATGGCAGGAAAGTTTGCTGATGCACTTTGTAGTACCCTTAGTGTAGTCGCGCTACTGAAATATAAAAGGGTCATTCCACGCCAAACGTCCGAATGCCCCAGCTCAGCCATCTCAGATTTGACTGAAAAAATTCCAGGAGGTTCACACACTTCCCAAAAGGAAAAGTCCCAAATTTTAGCTACCAACTCCTTATAGTTTTGTCATTAAAAACATTTTGTCAACTACCCCCTGACTTGTTTTGAGCAGAGTTTTCTGGGGAGCCACTTTCAGATTGTTGTATCTACAAAACTGCTTAAGGTAGGTCCTTCAAATTTTCAAGGGTTAAAATCTGGCAAAAGTACTTGTAGAATATGGACTTTTACACATGTGCTTTTCGTTTATCACAGAATTATGGGGGCTTGAATTTGATCGAAAATTCTACTCTTCAAATATGACTGAATATTTGAAGGACTGTGGAAAGTGCAATTTCAAAGACAGAGGTTTGATATTGAACATACACCATCTCACAGATGCTGTGTTACTTCGTATTTTAAAACTGGCCCGATGTGATGAACGGTCTAGAAGACATCAAGGTTTAAAAATGGAAAAAATTCATTTGGTGCCATTTTTGCCATGTGATTCCAAAAAAATGACAAAATCTTTATTATTGGCCTTGTCATTCTGTGCGAGTTGAAGCCATTCTACTGTCACAGGTTGTGATTAGTTAAAAGACAAGGCTGTGTCCTTGTCCTGATCGTATGCTGTGTGTACACCTTTTAAATTCAGCTTGTTTCTCTCTGTGTCACAGCTGGCCCCCCAGCTTGTTCTCATTTTGTTTAATGCTCCTATTGGTCACTCACAAAGACAGAACTGCAGCACCAGCAACACTGCAACGATATGCCTGGGACTTTCTGGATTGATAGGTACTTGACCCTGTCATATTGAACAACCTAAGACAGGAAACAGGAAAAGTTCATGCCGAGAGATTTGTCCAGTATAACAAATTTTTTCTCCGGGATTGCCTTAAGACAGCTAAAATTGCAGTGTGTGTGCTACACTGCACAATATATTCTGTGTTTAGTCAGATGAGCTAGTCCAGGCATGATGACCGAGGTCACTGACCATTACAACCGTATTGAATGAGCTATTACAACATCTACATGCACCCACTGTAAATTAAAAATTTCAACCAAGTTATTCAGCTTGTAGAAAATAATGTGTTCAGTCTCCTTTTTTTCTTAAATCTCTTGCATCAGTGACATGGTGAAAGGGCAATGTACAGTAGCGAGCAGTGATGATTATACGCCACCATTTTTGTCTAGACAGGGGTCCTCATATATTATTTCTCTTTAACTTTTTGGTGAAAATGTATTGAAAAATACTATTATAGGCAATGAAAACCAAAAAAAGTCAGCCCCAGAAGAATATTTAGTTAAAAATATGGGTAATAAACAAAAACTCAAAACTCATGAAAACATCAGTTGACTCTTGCATGGCCTGAATGCATGCTTGAAGGCTCATAACATGATTATTGATGCTAAAAATTTGTTTAAACTTGTTTGACCCGACATGACTCTGCAAAATTACCTCTGATGTTCAGTTGTTCCAGTATATAAGGTGAACTTTGAGCAACGTCACAGTGTTAAACACAATGGCACGACTGAAGGAGAACTCTGAGATTGTTCGTAGCAGCATTATGGCTTTACATGATGCTGAAGATGTTATTTGGTGCCATGATACTATAAGAAACACCATTAAGCATTTCTAAGAGACTGATTCGCTGAAAACTAATGTCAATAGAGCTGCAAAATGGAAGTAAAGTGCCCCTGATGCTCCTTATCTGTGTATGACTGGTAAAAAAAAAAAAAATGGCGGTTGACAGCACGACAATTCTGTGATGATATTAATAGCACCAGAAGTGAAGAGGTGAAAGTATCAAGAACTACTATTTCCAGACACCTGCGTGAAAATGGTCTGATTGTTGCCAAGAGCTGGCAACATCAAAAAAGGACTGGAGTTTGCCAAGAAATTCAAGGATTGGGCACCAATGGACTGAGAACAAGTCCTTTGGACGGATGAATCAAAATTTAAAATTTTCTCACACAAATGCAGAACTTATGTGCACGTTAGAGTTGGAGAATGTTTCAAAAATGACTATTTAACCCCTTCAGTAGAATGTGGATGGGGTAATATTATCGGTTGGGATTCTTGAAAGGAGCCAATGATCTCATAAACATTGACGGGATCATGAATCAAAATAAGCATCACAGCATACGTGTGAGGCATGCATTGCCATGTGGAAAGAGACTGATTGACCAAGGATTTAATTTTCATCAAGTTAATGACCCTAAACGCACTTCTTAGTTGTGCAAGAATTATCTCAAAAAGAAACATCTGGTGACATAAACGTTTTGACTTGGCCTGCTCAAAGTCAGGACCTGAATCCGATTGAGCAAATCTGTTGTTAGATTAAAAGAATCTTTTTGGAATGAACTTTAAACCATATGGAATGGTTAGTTAGTGAGGAAATAAAAAATAAATGAAAACTATGCCTGAAAGATTAAATTCTGTTATCAAAGCGAAGGGTGGCCACACTAGATAACGGACTTTCTCTCTCAAAAAAACATTATTGTGTTTTTACAACATATTGTTATCTGTTTACTTATTTTCATCTGTACGATGTAATATTACATGAAATAAATATGTGAATAGTGCTTGGTTTCTGATTTATCTTCATTTTGTTAAGTGTATAATCTTCACTGCACACTACTGTAACAGAATGAGTTATCCAGAAAAAAAAAAAAAAACAGTTATGAGTTGTGTTCCACACCTGCCATCAGGCGTAAAATCTTTCACTAACTCTCAAGTGGAAAATATTTACCTGGTTTTTCTTTCTCACCTCATTTCTCAGTTAAGGCACATTTACTCTGCAACCACGGATTTCAGATATGGTTTTAATTCTAAGACTAATCTATTTGCTGCAGTGAAAAGAGCTTCAATTAATTTAAAGAAATTTTCGATCAAGAAGCAGACTTAACTCAAAGTGGTATTTTGTGTGAAGAATATGAATTGCCTGTTATCACAACCCAAAATAAGTCACATGAATAGAATGAGGAAGTTTGCTTATCTCTGACTCAGTAAATTTTAAGCTTTATCATACTAACTACGTTGTACTTACTTCTAGAAGAAAATTATAAAGCCACATTCAACTACAAAGCGTCTAATTCCAGACTGGTTGAAATAGTTTTAAGTCCATGTAATTTAAAGAAAACACTTCAGTCAGGTAACTGTATAGTTGTCACCACCAGATTTTTTAAGGTGAATAATGTAAAAGTTAATAGTCAGGTAATGTAACTGTGTCAAAATAGCAAGAAGGCTTGACTCATCTAAGTCGTTTATTTCAGTGAATTATTATCACAGCTAAAGTCATACACCTGAGTCTGTCATGAGGGAGACTAACTCACATATCTCAGCAGAAGAGCTGCACTGTTTGAATAATCTTTTCCAATTGTAATGCATCTGCAAAACATTGTATCTGCTTACAGGACTGAAAACTACTCCTGTACTCAGTATATTTGTTCAGCAAATTTTCCAAATGGTGGTCATCCCTGGTTTTCACGTAGCAATTTCTCACACTCTCTGTGCTCACATTGTACAGGAGTGTCATATCTTCCGTAGGCTTCTCAAGGTACAGTTTTCACATTGGGTTTTCTGCTTTTCTTTCCTGGCAAGAAACTGCCCAAGATATCACAGATGAGTCACCATGAAACGTGACAGCAATATCTCTGTACACAACACTTCCTGGAAGCTGATACGACATGCTCTTTGACCCGACAAGAAAAAAACAGTCTCATGCTCGAAACCAAGCTTTGTTTACATTGCTAACAAGCAAGAAGGATTTTCCTTAGTTCTTTTTTTTGTATCATCATGACAAGCATACTCTCAGAAATGACACATCATGTTTCCCTTTGATAACTTCCATGTTACATTACTGGATGTCACAGGAGTCAAACCTTATCAAAAGACATAATTTTTGCTGCCATTAGCCAAAGTTATGTATTGATTACTTGAAAACCCAGAAAAAGAGGAACAGAGTAGTGAACAAGATTTTTCATCTTCTGAAGATTTTGTATATACAGTGCCATGAAAATGTATTTGACACCTTCCTGATTCTGGCAGTAATCAGGCCTGGGTGTGGCTATTGAAATTGAACTAAAAAAATGTTGTTAATCACAGTAAATTCATGATTTAACAAGGGGGGCAATTACTTTTTCACATAGGGCCAGGTAGATTTACATAGCTTTTTTCCCTTGACAAATGAAATAATCATTTAAAAACTGCATTTTGTATTTACTCTGGTTATCTTTGTCTAATATTAAAATTTGTTTGATGATCTGAAATATTTAAGTGTGAGAAATATGCAAAAAAAAAAAAAGAAATAAGGAGGGGGGCAAATACTTTTCATTGCACTGTCTATATATACTGTATACAGGGATACAGGGTGTATCCAAAAAAATGTACCTCTTAGAAAAATTGCCCTACAATGAATATTCTATCACTTTTTGAAAATCCTCTTACATAGGTTGATAGACAATGGTTTAGTGCTTTTTTTGTGTAATCGCTCATACTTAACATGTCACGCATGAGTGAGCACAGGCTAATTACGTAAATTACGATACATCTGTTTTGCGCAAAAAGAGTGCTGTGATGAAAACAGGATCTGAGACCGTAGGAAGCAACGTTAGATATTCCCTTTGTTTATCACAATTTGCCATTATTTTTGTATTAACCCTTTCACATGTCCTCAACATGTCCACCATTTCTTTCCAGGCAGATTTGGGCCCTCCTCAGCATATCGTACTCTAGGCCCTCCTCAGCATATCGTACTCTAGGCGGCGGATCGAAGCTCTGTCCCTTCTGAGAACATTGACTTCTACCGTTATGCATTCCTCAAGGTCATCTAGGTCCCTAGGGGGAGTAATGTACACTTTTGACTTAAGATGACCCAACAAGAAAAACTCAAGAGGGATTAAGTCCGCTGACCTCGGGGGCCATAAGAAGTTGCGGTGTAGGGTAATAACTCATTCTCCGAACAGTTCTGTAAGATGAACTGAAATGTGTCAAGGGATGTGCTGAGATCAAGAAAGTGCAAAAACCTGGTGTTGTACCATTCTGGGGACATCCATTCATTCATTACATAACATGACATAAAATGACTGTTAGCCACCTGGGGTGCAAAGAGTTAAAGCAATTTCCTGAAAATTTTTAGGACACTTAAGGACATAATTAATATTGCTTCTCATGGTCTCAGATCATATTTTCATCCCAGCACTTTTTCGCGCAAAACAGTTGTATCACAATTCACGTAATTAGCTAGCCTGCGTTGCCAGCGGTCAGCGGCTGGCGGGAGAAATGAGAGGAAAGACCGCCTGCACGAAAACGTAGGGATTTTGAGTAGCCGCCCACTTCCTTGCGCAACGAGCCGTGACGGACCACCCCTTTTTTAAACCAATACGTACTTCTTGGTACGTTTCGCTGTTCAGCTCTGCAGCAGTGCATTCTAAAGATTGTAAATCTAGTAGCTGGTCAGTGATGGCTTTTCAGAGGAGAAATTAGGAGAATGCTTTCTGCCTTTCGCGTTGACGTTGATTCCAAATTTTTGGACAAACCAAGTGCAGTAAAAATCATGCTTTTACCGAAGCCAGTCGGCAAAACTCCAAGTACATCTTTACCATCTAGTAAATGATTGATCACCTGTAGTTGTTCGTTCTTTAGAGTAATCTTTTGGTCGTGAATTTCAAGAGATTCAAGCGATTTCTTTATCAAAGCGTCGTTCACTACATTCGCCATCTTTATTCTGGCAGTTTACGGCGCAAGCATGTGTTGCGTTACATTCGATGACAGTTCAATTTTGATTGACACCTCTCAAACCAATCAGTAATTCCCGTTCACAGGTGAACAGACTACTCAAAATCCCTATGTTATCGTGCAGGCGGTCTTTCCTCTTCTATCTCCCGCCAGCCGCTGACCGCCGGCAACGCAGGCTAGTAATTAGCCTGTGCTCACTCATGCGTGACATGTTGAGTATGTGCAACTGCAGAAAAAAGCACTGAACCATAGTCTATCCACCTATGTAAAAGGATTTTCAAAAAATTATAGAACATTAATTTTTGGGCAATTTTTCAAACTAGGAAATTTTTTTAAATACACCCTGTATACGATATATATAGATATATATGGGGACATTTCTTTGACTGCTATTCACTCCTTAACCCCTTTCCCAGACCCAAACCCTTAACACTACTTATCTAACCCTATCTCAGACCTTATCCCAACCTTAACTTTAACCCCTAACCCTAAAATAGCTCAAGTTTTTGTCGGGACCTAAAAGTGTCCCCACAAGTATAAAGATATCAGGAATTCTATGTCTTGTGGGGACATTTGGTCCCCACAAGGGTTGGTGAACATGGTGCACACACATACATACAGTATATGACACTACTTTCAAAATTTCTGGCAGCCATCTGCAAGAAGATCATCATTGGCTCCTAGTCATACCAAGTTGAGCCTTTAGCAACGCTCTGCATGTCCCACTCTTTAGCATGCTTAAACCTCAGCTTTCATTCCAAAGCACAATAAACCCAAAATCAGTTTTTCCACTAACTGCTATATATCCACACGGCCAATCAGCAATGGAGAATCCCGCACTGCCAACTTGCTCCGATTGTTTCGCAACTCTTGCTTTGGGAAAACAAAATATATCAATATCATTTCTATGCTGCAAGCTCTGTGGAAAAAGGTATTCCCGAATTTATCTGTCAAGAATGTGTTACCCATCAGAGGACATAGTTTTCTCCCCACTGTCTACATAGCCACAACACACAGAGGAATTTTAAGAAGTTTTACAGAAACATGGAAATGTTTACCTCTATGTGCTGATTGGCAGGCTATGACTTGAAATAGCATCTCTATGAATATATTTCATTTTACCAAATTATCGCAACAAAGCTCATCTTATCATAAAATTCATTCTTCTTAGACTTAATTGAATTATGGTATTGTGTTTTAACTTGTTAAGCAAGACATATTCACAAATAAGAAAGGTCTTCTATGCTTACCTTGCCAATAATAATAATAAAAACTTTTTGTTTAGCACCTTTATATAAGACTGTTTACAAAGTGCTTCACAGAATAAAAAAGACATAAAATAACACATTTAACAAAATTGTATAATAGTGATTAAAAACAAGAATAAAATTTTAATTTGGCACCCAGATATAAAAGAAGAAATATAATAAAAATGGAAATAAAAATAATAAATAAAATGAGCAAACCAATTCAAAAGCAATGGTAAAAACATATTTTATGATGCTTCTTAAAAGCACTAAGTGTATCAGTTGCTCCCAACTTGACTGGAAGGGATTCCCAAAGTGTAGGCCCACAATGGCTAAACGCTGACTCACTACTCTTAAGCTTAATTTTAGGAGTGGTCAGTAACCTGTTATTGGAAAATCTAAGTGATCAACACGGCACATATTTCACTCTCATTTCACTGCGGTAGGGTGGGGCGAGACCATGAATGCATTTAAAAACTACAACCCAAATTCCAAAATAGTTGGGACAAAGTGTAAATTGTGAATAACATCAAAATGCAATGACTTTCAGATCACATGAGCTAATATATTCTTTACAATAAAACATAGATAACATTTCAAATGTTGAAATTGAGACGTTTTACATTTTTATCCACAAAATGAGCTCATTTCAGATTTTTTGGCAGCAACAAGTCTCAAAAAAGTTGGGATATAGGCAAAAAAGGCCTGAAAAAGCTATTTATAAATAAGAGAATCAGCTGAAAGAATATTTAGGAAGTAATTAAGTTACCTGGCATCAGGTGTGTAACATGATTGGCAATAAAAGGGATGTCTTAGAGAGGCTGGGTCTCTCAGAAGAAAAGATGGCCAGAGGCTCTCCACCCTGTGAAGGCTTGCGTAAAAAAAGTCAAATTGCAAAGGCTTTGAAGGTCTCGTCATCAACAGTGCACGACATCATCAAAAGATTCACAGAAACTGGAAAAATGTGCGAAAGGGACAAGGCCAAAGACCTTTACTGGGTGCCCATGATCTTCGGGCCCTCAGACGCCACTGCATCAATCACCGGCATGATTCTGTCATTGACATTACTGAATGAGCCCAGGAATACTTTAAGAAACCACTGTCCATAAACACAGTCCACCATGCCATCCACAGATCCCTCCTAAATCATCATTTTTTAAATATCACCATGAATGCTGAAAGGTATAAAAAGGTTTTAGAGCAACAAATGCTCCCCTCCAGATGACATCTATTCCACGGAAGACCTTGTGTATTTCAGCAGGACAATCCAAAACCACATACTGCAGCTATTACAACAGCACAGCTTCATAGTAGAAGAGTCTGTGTGCTGAACTGGCCTTCCTGCAGTCCTGATCTTTCACCGATTGAGAACATTTGGCACATTATTAAAAGAAAAGTCCATCAAAGGAGACCCAAAACTCTCCAGCAGCTGGAAGCCTGTATTAAACAAGAGTGGGATCAAATTCCAATGGCTAAACTCAAGAAACTTGTCTTCTCAATGCCCAGACGCGTCCACTCTGTGTTAAAAAGGATGTTACACCGTGGAAACAGGCCCCTTTCCCAATTTGTTGAGACCTGTAGCAGCCATAAAATTTGAAATGAGCTCATTTTGTGGATAAAATTGTAAAATTTCTCAGTTTCAACATTTGCTACATCATCTCTGTTCTATTGTGAATAAAATATTGGCTGGTGTGATTTGAAAGTCATTGTGTCTTGATTTGTATTTGGTTGTCACCATGGAAAAATAAATACAAGCAGTATTTTTGGAAGATTGTGCAGTTTGTATGTTATTATTATAATCAGTGTTGCTGTATTAGATCTTACCAGTCAACATGCATTGTTGCCAATTTTTCTGATAGAAAATTAAAAAAAAATGAATGAAAGGGTTATGAAAAACTCTACTCTTGCAAAGTGGACAAAAGCAGCATCTTATATAAATAATAATAATGTTTGCCGGTTGTAGAGTGAATGATGTGGCCTAGATGTCAATGCGAGTGCTTCCAAATTAGTCCTGGAGTTTTCTTGTTCAAGCAGAACTTCCGAATGCCTGTAAGTCATTCATTAGAGTTGAAAGATGTCTGTTTTTTCAACTGCAATAGTCAAATGATATAAAAGTCCAGATTGACCAGAGGAATGAAAATACATTCTGCTATCGTTTCAAAGGAATTACTGTGTCTGTGACTCGACAGTTCCAAGTACCCTCACCCATGCCCAATTGCTCCAACAGCTGTTCATTTGTGAGTTTCCATTACGTTTTTTTCTGGACCACAAGGGTCAGGTGTTTCATCCCTTTTTTATTGCAGTGGCTTGCAGCAGACTCTGGAATGGATGAGTGGCCACTAGTGAAGTTGAAAATGACATGATGGTAATGCATATGCTCAGCAATGTAATTTCCCCAAGGTGTCTACTGTGAAACTGCGGCAACAAACTTTTGCACGGAATCAGACAGTTTCTCGCCACGTCATTTATGAGTGTGCAAGAAAGATAGATGGTGCATACCGAGGTACGATTTGACAGGATAGGGTAGGTGCTGTCTGACTCTTAGAACCAGTTCCTGAATTTGAGAAAACATGGGAAATTTTCAGTACTTCTGACCACATGTAACCCATCAAAGTGGGACACAAGCTTCATTACAGATGGGTTGTTCTTCCGTGCAACATTGGTAATTATCACAGATTTTCAAATGGACTTTTCAGTTAATTCTATGTGCTGGAGGCTGAACTGTCCACCAGATCCTCTAGGTGGTACTAGAACCCAGGAGGTTGTGCTTGTTGAAATCTGTGGTGCCCCTCACCCCCTTCTTTCAATCCACCCCTGGCTACAGCTGGCTCCCACTGGGGCAGTTCCCATTGCTTTCACAAATCGTCTCGCCATCTCTTACACAAGCTGCTGTAGCTAAGGCCTACAGCCGTGGGCAGTGACGTGCCGTCGGAGGTCACTTAGGGTTGGCAGAACTTGCTTGATTAGCAATCTGAGGATTGATTAACTAATTTATTGACTAAACGGCAGAATGGCCTGCCAGTTCCTTCCACAACATTATTGCTCAGTGCATCGAACGTAAAATGCTCACAAGACTGAAAGTTTGTTAATATTTGCCAAGAGGAAGCTAATGCAATGCCATTAACAAATATTATAACCTTTCTTATGCGGCATTCAATGGGTCTCATTCATGAAACGTGAGCAGAACGAATTTGTGTGTAAACTGTTCGCAGACGGAAATTTACGTGCATCTCCGCATTCATCAATATTTTAGTAGCTCCGATCTTTTCGTAGCTCGTAACAAAATCTACACATGCTGCTGACCATGCGAAGTGCTTGTGTACCTTTAAATAAACACTTTGGATCCTGCTTCTGGTGTCCCCTTGACTACTTCCTAACAGAAATGGGAGGCAAAGAAACGAATTAGCGCACACACAAAAAAAAAAAAAAAAAACATCAGCCACAGGAGGAGGAGGCTCACAGTCACAACTCGTCCCATGAGTTGTGTATTTCTGCACCACGAAGTACTACAGCAGCTAATTCACAATCATGAACCTAATCCGGTTCTTAAAACGCTAATTGCTAACAAATTTAACTAAATGTGTGTTGTGTCCTGTGCTTTTAGTAAATGTTCAGACTCATGCATGTTCCCGCCGTCATTCTTTACACAGAACACTACATAATTGGCGACGAGATTGCGAATCCTTTTCTGCTACGATGACGGCTGCAAACGTATCGTTCCTGTCCTTCTTCTTACCATGCCCGGGTGATCCTGCTATACCTTTTAAAACTTGGAGAAAAATCTTCGATAACTACCGGCTAGTCATCAATGCGAGTGGAACTGAATGGCCAGTTGCCGGGAAAAGGGCGATACTTCTACACTGCCTTGGCGTGGAGGGCCAGAGAATCTTCTAATCCCTGCCAGATACAGGTGATACCTACGACTGCTTTAACTGCATTGGCGACACATTTCAACCCAAAGACGATTACAATTGCCGAACGCCATGCATTTCGTAAGCGTGCTCAGGCTTCTCATGAGACAATACCACAGTATGTTGCTGCATTACGTGAACTTGCTTCTACTTGTGATTTTGGCGCGAAGACAGACGAAATGATCCGTGACCAATTGATAGAACATGTGTGCAATCCAAGAATACGCGAGAGACTGCTGTAAGACCCCAAACTTACGCCTCAAAAAGCTATAACTTTTGCCATCCAAATTGAATCCGCTGCAGACCACGCCAAGAGTATTACCGATGCACACGTGCCCCCCTGCAGGCCGTGCAGCAAACTTCCAAACGCAGGGGGAGAGGTCACAAGTCAAACGCTGCAGGCGCCATTGCTTCTGCCAAGGGTAAACAAAGGACGTGCTACCGATGCGGATCAAACGCTCACCTAGCCAATCCACCCAACTGTCCAGCAATCACAGCAACATGCAAGCAATGCAAAAAGAATAGACACTTCGCTAAAGTCTGCCGTTCTGCCCAGCTTAACACAGGAAGTGCGTGAAGTGGAACTGCCTGAGGTTTTGGTGCTATACACAGATGATGCTGCCAGTTCACCTGCTAATATTGCGTGCACCGTGGAGATTGCAACTGAACAGTCACAACCCTACACAGTGGAATTAGTCGTGGACTCTGGGTCTTCTGTGTCCATACTGCCACAGATTCTGTACGTGCGCCACTTCAACCACTTTTGGCTGACTCAGCCCAAAGTCAGGCTTTTGTCTTATTTAAAAACGCACATCCCTGTCCTTGGCTGCATGTCCGCGAATGTGTCTCTACATGGCCGCACAGTCCCAGCCACATTCTACATCGTGACCAGCAGAACTCCACTGCTTGGGTGAGACCTCATGGCTTCACTACAGGTGTGCACTCAGCCCAACAGAGTCCTGCCCCCAACTGCTCCTGCACCAGTGCTGGAATGTGCCACTGCCACACCTACACCACCTGCCATTGGCTGTGCAAAGAACTTTGTTCACCTGCCAAAAATTGACAGCACCATTACACCAGTGCGTCAAAAGCTCCGCTGCCTGCCACTGTCGGTTCGCGATGCAGTGACAAAGGAACTGAACAAGCTACAGGCAGCGGGCATAATTGAGCGCATTGATGCTTCAGCATGGGTGTCACCAATTGTTGTCACGCAGAAAAAGTCTGGAAAAATTTGCATGTACGTTGATCTGCGTGAGCCCAATAAGGCAGCGATCATTGATGCATACCCACTGCCCCACATGGATGAACTGCTGTCCAGCTTAAAGGGTGCCACCGTCTTCTCTACAATTGACCTGGCTAGTGCGTACTACCAAATTCCCCTGTACGAACAGAGCCGTGACCTAACAGCGTTTATCACCCATGACGGCCTGTTTCGTTTCTGCTGTGTGCCATATGGGCTTGCTTCAGCTCCTGCCGCTTTCCAGAAAATGATGAGCGTAGTCCTGGATGGCGTGTAAGGAGTGGAGTACTACCTTGACGACGTAATGGTTCATGGACGTGACGTGCCTGCTCATGACAATGCTTTAGCTGCTGTACTTCATCGCCTGAAAGCTGCTAGCCTACTACTCAACGAAGACAAGTGCCGCTTCCGCCAGCCTAAACTGCCATTCCTGGGACACATCGTGTCAGCAGATGGACTACAGCCTGACCCTGAACGCATTCAGGCCATCGCTGATGCGCCCGCACCTACCCATGCCTCGACTCTTCGCTCCTTCCTCGGACTGCTCTCATGGTACTCAAAGTTCCTGCTGAACCATGCCACTGTGGTGGAACCGATGCGAGCATGCCTGAGAGTGTCTGACAGTGCTTTCCAATGGACTGACGAGGCACAAGCAAGCTTTGACACTGTCAAGAAAATGCTGGTCAAGAGTCAGGCCCTAGCTCTGTTTGACCCCAGACTGCCTACAATTGTGTCGACAGACGCTTCTGATCAGGTCTAGGCGGCGTACTGCCTTAAGTGGGCCCAGACAACATTGAAAGGACTGTAGCATTTGCCTCCCGGACTCTGTCTGTGGCCGAACGTAAATATGCTACGGTGGAAAAGGAAGCACTGGCATGCGTATGGGCTGTTGAGCGATGGTGAACTTACCTGTGGGGACGCCGCTTCACTCTACGAACCGATCATCAGGCGTTGACTACCCTCCTTACCACAAAGGGTGTCGGCCGCGCCGGTCTCCATGTGTTCAGATGGTCTGCGCGTCTCATGTGCTACAACTACGACATCACCTACCGTCCAGGTGCCGAGAATGCTCCAGCTGACTGCATGTCACACCTGCCCTTACCTGCTGCTCCAGAGTGCTCCGCTGCGTCCACCCTCTCCAATGATGCTGATCCTGAGATGGTTGCTCTCCTCTCTACTGCTTGTGATACACTGTATGCCACTGATCTTGACACTGCCAGCTCTTCATGCCCCGAGATCACGAAACTCTGACTCCAGATCACACGTGGATGGCCTGCATCATCCAAAGGCCTTGACCCTGATCTGCTGCCAGACTACAAGCTCCGCACAGAGTTATGCATCAAAGACCACTTTGTGTTTCGTGACTCTCGCCTGGTTTTACCCATTGCACTGCGGCCAGACCTGATTTCCATTGCTGATTTCCATTGCACATGAGTCTCACCAAGGGGTGGTGCGAATAAAGCAATGCCTACGTGAACTCTACTGGTGGCTAAAAATGGATACAGACGTACTCAGTGCCATCCGCTCCTGTCAGCTGTGCTAGCTCAATGACAAGACCGCGAAACCTAGTCCAGCTCCTCTGCAACCAGTGCCTCTGCCAGACGGTCTCTGGCAGAAAGTTGCTATGGACATTGTTGACCAGCCTTCAGGTATGCAATCACACTTACGGACTACTTTAGCAAGTGGCCAGAGGTTGCTATCACACAGAACATCACCACAGATACAGTCCTCACATTCCTGTCCACTGTGTTCAGCCGACATGGCAACCCCCTGAGCATTTTGACAGATAATGGTGTTCAGTTCACTTCTGCTTTATTCACTGCTTTCCTTCAAGAAAGGCAACTATGTCACCACCACTCCTCTCTCTACTACCCTGCTGCCAATGGGCAAATTGAGAGATTCAACCGCGTGCTCAGACAGACAATACAGCTAGCCATACAGCAACCCAAGCCATGGAAGCCAGCTGTTACTGACTTTTTACAAGTGTACCGCACTACACCCCACGCCACAACTGGGTCTTCACCTTTCCTGCTCCTCTGTGGACGTTCCATGTGCACCAAGCTGACTGTGCTTCCTCCTTCTCCTCCTCCTCCTGTGCCCACACAAAAGGACACTGACACACGTCACAGGGTTAGCCAGCACCAGTCAAAAATGAAGGCCTACACTGATGCTAAGCGCGGCGCTCAGTCTCCTGCTTTTAAAAGGGGGGACAGAGTGCGTGTGAGAAACCCACTACATGTGCCTAAGGGCCACAGGAAGTTCAGCTATCCTCGTACGTATGTGGTTCTTCTTTAAAAAGAGGGGAAATGTTGTGTCCTGTGCTTATATTTTGACTGCAGGAAGTATGCCTGTGTAGTGCATGTTGCCTGGATACGAATGTGTACGGATGCGCTAGAGATTCCTCTTAGTAAATGTTCAGACGCACGCATGTTCCCGCCGTCATTCTTTACACAAAACACTACAATGTGTTATATTTTTCATTGTTTGTCATGTTTAGGCTATATCACATGTTTCAAATAGGAACATCTACATCTGCGTATTGTGTACATAACAGAGTGCAATATGAATTAAAACTGTGATTTCCAATAGTGACAAGCACTATTTATTTGCCTTCTTAAACACAAAACACAAGGGAAAAATGGCAGACCGGCCAGAAACAAAACACTGTGCACATGCACTGAACAGCTGGGAGGACTGAGGGACACTGCCCAAGGCAGGGGGAAACATAAGTACTCCCTCCTAGACTGGCTAGACTAAAAAAACAAAACTGCATCTAACTAAACTGATGGAAACACTGGGAGACTTAGACAAAGGGCAGACAAGATGTGGGCGCAGCAAAACACGAGGTTCGGGAAAAACACAAAGGAAAAACTCAGGAAGGCACAGGTGCTGTGAATTGGCAATGCAGAGCTGAGCAGATTCAGAAACAAAACCAAGTCCCGTCTGACGGTCTCTTCTCTCCTCCCCACTGATATACGCATGGGAGGAGGCGGGGATAGGGAAGACAATCTCAGGTGGAAAGAGAAACACATGGGATTAATGAACAATTCACGAGGACCGGGTAAATAATAATGACTCGAGACAAGACGCTGAGACAATCAATCAAGCTAGACAGGTTAGATGGAGGTAATCTAAATGTGACGAGTAAAAAGCACCATGAGAGAAGCGAAGGAGAGCATAGCTTTAAACACAGTAAATCAGGGAAAGCTTAGGAAGGAATTTACAAAAGCTAGACATACTCGCTCTCGCTAATGAGTTAATTAGGTTAATGACGAAATATGTACAAACACCCTTAAATAAGTGCTGGTTAGTACGGGTTAGTAATGACCCTATCAGAGAACACATTCACTCAGAATTTCGCGAGACCCAGAATTAAGCACAGGTGGAAGCAATGAATGAAATACCAATGCTGAAACCGAAAGAAGAAAGATGATTGGACAATGAGACTCAGGCATGCTGAAGGCTGTCACACAACATTACAGGAGTCAGGGCAAGAGGGAATAAATTTTTATTTATTTACCGCGGGAATTGAGCTGGAAAACAAATTAAGAGAGGCACGAGGGAAAATGTACAAGCACAAATAAGCACACCTGGCAGAACCGTGACAGTTTCATGTCAAACCATTTACACTCTACCTCGGTCATGGTTCTTTGGACTACAGAGACAACATTAACGGCATCTGTCTCCTCCCTCCAGGTCGTCGCTTTACCCGTCCCTGTCACACCACTGCTGACAGATGAAAATAAAATGTTTTTCTTGTCTCCACTTCACCAAAAATTATTTCTATCTCCACTTCGGAACAATAATTTTTTCTTTCTCTCGCTTTCTTTCATTGCGCCATGACTGACAGATCTAGTGGATGCATCTACACCTCCTTATATGGTGGTCATTGGCAATTCATGGGCGGGGATTTACGCTGAGCTGATTACCGGGAGCACGCTGTCAGTTCACGATAGATTGGTATTCATGATCATACACACAAGCTTACAGATCTGAGTTTCCTGCGGCGTTCATGAATCCAGAGTAGGTTTTTAGTAGCGTGGGCCTCTATGTGCAAATCTACGCACAAATTTACTTACATTTTGTGAATGAGACCCAATATGTGGTCAATAGGTTTATGATAATATTTACCCCCTTAAACATGTACTTTTTAATGTCAGTTTTTTAAAAATATGGAGTTTATCATCACTCTTTTTTCATAATCCGATAAACAAAAGATAAAAACAAGGTCAAATTGATTGATTGACAATCTGGCATAGTACGTGGAAACAGGTCAACAAAATGTAGCGATAAAAAAGGTGAAGTCACTGCCTACCCTGATCGCACATCCCTGGCAGTGGGGTACATTTCCTAAAGTTGCTTACCTATGTTAGCAACTTACATACTAAGTTGTTGGAAAGCATACCCCTGAACAGGAGCTCAGTGACAATATCCATACCCTCGAACCAACATCCTATCCTATTTATGTCATGATTTGGTCCCGCTGGATGCAACCTGCAATCCAGCGGGCACTGGGACCATGTACCCAAAAGCAAGGAAAGGGACCCACTTGCACAGGCTGATAGAAAAAAAGCAAGACATTTAATAAACATTCTTTAAAAATAACAATTATTCAACACAAAAACAACAGGGGAGCAGCAGCGCCACACAGCAGGGATAAAAACCTAGAATGCAGCTGCAATGCCCATTGGCAAAAGTAGCTCTTAAATACTTAAACTTCACCTCCACTTCAAGGGGCAACAGGTGTGGCTTGTTAAAGTGGAGGCGAAGACAGCCAAAGGGGGAGGGACTGCAAGGAAACCCTTACAATTTGACTCCTGACAAACTTAAGTCCATTTGTTACGGCTGAAATTGGCCCCAATTAACCAATTAGGGTAAAACCCAAAGTACTGCACTAAAGCCATAAACATAAGAAAGCCACATGGAGAAATCAAACCATCAAAAGTTGCTAGTCACTGCAAAAGTGCAGGCATTTATTTGCCAAATGTAATTTGACACCAAAAGTAATTTAAAAAAGAAATCACAAACAAAATATATTCCCCATAGCTGTTAGGAGGCAGGACGGGAGAGAATAAAAAGTATACTTCTGATAATTGAAACAACAAAAAGGGAAAGAAAATACTCACCGTCCTGCCGGGGAACATGAAAAAGAAACTACTTAAATGTCATCCAAACTAATCCTCATAAACAATAACAAAAGGTAAACAGAGAATGGACAACTCAAACATGAAACAAGTGAACAACATAATGGCAGTGTCGAGGGGGGGAGAACTCCTTGTCCAACTTCTGGGCAAACTTAAGGCCTCAAGGCAGGTGCAGCTCATGAGGGCAATCAGCAGCTCTCCCAGTTGGCCCCGCCTCCTCAGGCACAACTCCATGTAAAGGAAATGGGCAGGAGCGTAACACCCCCACCCATAAGACATTAAATCATAATTTAATGAAATTTAAATAAGAAAACAAGACCAGCCCAAAAATGAAACTCGCCTGCAAGCCCCCCCCAATAGAAAACGGGGGAGCACGTATAGGATGAGACAACATAGGCAGGGTCTGCCCAGCTCTCAAGACAGCATGAGATCAGGAGTCCGGCATCAGGGGTCCGAGGGAGACGACAGCATCCGCACCAACCAGAGTCAGGAGCAACAAGGAAAACAGCTGAGTAGGAACAAGCCAGAGCAGCAGGGCAAGGAATAGCAATCACAGCAATGGTCACTTGCCTTGGGCCACCCCCAATACAATATTAGGGGAAGGCACAGAGGGTAGGAAGCCTGATCTTAAAGGAGGGTGTAAGGTCCCCAGGAAATCTGCAGCCACAGCTCCAGCAGTAGATCCCCTCCAGAAACAGCATAGGCAGGAGAATAGATGAGACCGCCAAAAAATTAGATAAAATTCAGACTTGTGAGAGGGCAGTGGCTAGGAAGTTGCATCTTCCCTTTATATGCCAAGTGACAAGAGGGAAAGTCCGCTCAAATAAATGGGCTTCACGGCAAGAACCAATGCAAAAGCTTCTTTTCAATCACAGAATAGTTCTTTGGATGCTTATTGAACTTTTCCGAGAAGCAAACTGAGTGTTTCACTCCATTCTCATCCTCTTGGATCAGGACAGCCCCAGCCCCAGTATCACATGCATCACCAGCTGGTTGGAAAGGATGGTGGAAATCAGGAGCAGCCAAAATAGGTGCATTGGCTAGCAAAGACTTGGCCCCCTCGAATGCCTGCTGACACTTTTCTGACCAAACAAAAGGCTTAGCACTCAAGAGATCAGTGAGGGGTGCAACCACCTCAGAAAAGGTTTTACAAAACGATCTATAATAACCTGCCATCCCTAGAAATCTCCGAACGCCCTTACAATCTAAAGGAACAGGAAAGTTATCTATAGCCTCGACTTTAACCCTTACTGGCCTAACCTGCACAACCTTTGCTCTCAGCTGAGCAGCCTTACTCTTTGACAGGGGCAAGACAGGGGTATTAGCTAAAGCAACTGGTTTAGAAGACCTGGCATTCTTTCTTTGAAGTGCAAAACAATCTGCAATAACATGGCCAAGCTTCTTACAGTAAATACAAATAGGTCTGTCCCTTAAGTCAGACTGTTTAAGGTTGCCCACTTTCTTTATGGCACCTAAACTACATCCCTCAAAAACAGAAGCTTTGGGAGAATTCCCTTTCACTTGGTCAGTACACAAATTTGACCTGTCAAAGAATTTATGTATCAAAATGAACTCATCAGCAAGAACAGCAGCTGAATTCACCTGAAGTGCTTTCTGTTCATTCAAATAAGTTTCTACAGCTTTAGGGAGACAGCTCTTAAACTCCTCAAGGACCATCATCTCTCTGAGCTTAGCAAAGGTATCAATTTTCAAAGATTGACACCAACGATCAAATAGGTCCACCTTCTCTCTGGCAAATTCTACATAGGTCTGGCCATCATGCTTCCTAGAATGTCTGAACTTTTGACGGTAGGCCTCTGGGACCAATTCGAAGGCCCTTAAAATAGCAGCTTTGACAACATCAAAATCTAGACTCTCATCAAAAGAAAGTGAAGAATATACTGCCTGGGCTTTCCCAGTAAGAACAGACTGTAGGAGCAGTGTCCAAACATTTCTAGGCCAACCTAAAATAGTAGCCACCCGTTCAAAATGAGGAAAGTATTTCTCAACTTCCTTTTCAGAAAAGGGAGGAATCATACGAATATGTTTAGTGACATCAAACTTTTGATCTGAACGATTAGACCCAAACTCCAACTGCTTTAAACGAAACTCATACTCAAGTTTCTCAGTCTCTCTTCTGGATTGCAACTCCAACTCCCTCAAATGAAGTTCTTTAAACCGAAGCTGAAACTCGAGTTCTTTTAAACGCAAGGCCTGATCACTAGGCTTGTCCTCAGAATCTGAAGACACAGGAAGAGCCGCAGTAGATGACTCAGTCACCTCCTCCTGGGACAACACGTTGTTCTCAATCAAACCAGACAAAACAGCCAATTTAATATCAACCTTACGACCAGAACGAACCACCTCAATTGAGTAGTGGTCAGCAATTAACAAGAGCTCCTTCTTAGTACAACAGTTAAACTGTGCCAATGTTGGTGCTTTAACAAATTTCTCCAATTCAAACTCCATAATTCAAAAAAACACAGAAGACAATACCGTCACAAGAGTGGGTTAAAAACTTCAAAGCCTCAAAAGCTAGACTCAAAATATGGCCAAAACAGCCATTACACAGCAACTCATAACATGCGGCAAAAAAAAAAAAAAAAAAAAAAAAAAAAAAAAGTGGCGGCTAACCACAATACAAATAAGCAGCACACAAAAACAGCTAATTAATTGATCACTCAATTAGCCAATTAAGGCTCCCGGACGAGCCCCCAATTATGTTACGGCTGAAATTGGCCCCAATTAACCAATTAGGGTAAAACCCAAAGTACTGCACTAAAGCCATAAACATAAGAAAGCCACATGGAGAAATCAAACCATCAAAAGTTGCTAGTCACTGCAAAAGTGCAGGCATTTATTTGCCAAATGTAATTTGACACCAAAAGTAATTTAAAAAAGAAATCACAAACAAAATATATTCCCCATAGCTGTTAGGAGGCAGGACGGGAGAGAATAAAAAGTATACTTCTGATAATTGAAACAACAAAAAGGGAAAGAAAATACTCACCGTCCTGCCGGGGAACATGAAAAAGAAACTACTTAAATGTCATCCAAACTAATCCTCATAAACAATAACAAAAGGTAAACAGAGAATGGACAACTCAAACATGAAACAAGTGAACAACATAATGGCAGTGTCGAGGGGGGGAGAACTCCTTGTCCAACTTCTGGGCAAACTTAAGGCCTCAAGGCAGGTGCAGCTCATGAGGGCAATCAGCAGCTCTCCCAGTTGGCCCCGCCTCCTCAGGCACAACTCCATGTAAAGGAAATGGGCAGGAGCGTAACACCATTCAAATATTCATTCACTTTTGAAATAAACTGCATAAATTGATATTTATACTTCTAATACTCAGATTTAGTGTGCATGGAGGCGTTACAGTTTGGAGAAGGTACTTAATGGCAAATACCATGGAAACGTAAGATAAAAGCCATGGAGATTAGTTTTATGTAACATCCCATTTATGTCAGTTGGCCTGGTTGAGAATGGCACGGTTGGTATGGAATAAACTAGTCTTCTCCCCAGGTGTTTGCATGTATGGTATTGAGTTCAGCTGTGTTACCCATTAACCCAGAACTCAATCACAATTGAGTAAAAGAAATGGTATGCAAGGATATACTCAAAACACATTTTTTTGTGCTTTTCACTGCACCAAATGATGGTAATTTCATCAAAAAAAGGCTAACTGGCAAAAACTTGAAAAGCAATGTACAGTATAAGCTTCAACAAATTTAAAGAGCTCCTTTCGAAATACTGGCTTCTATGTTGTGTTTCACAGAATTGAGCCTTACTTAACTGGCTATCCTGATCTGATAGCCAGGGGCTTTATGTGAATAGAAAGGCCTTAGGAAAAAAAAAAGTACTGAACTGAACTATAGATTTTGTTCAGACGTCAGTTTGTAGCAAGATAGTCATCACTGGGTGTATCTCACATGAATTCCCAGCTTGCAGATAAGGAGCTCTTATCTTGAAGCAATGGAGAGATGCATTATGGGAAACTGCTCCGAGAGGTAACACGTGCCTTGCTCTAACTTCAGGCTGAAATGCTTCTCATTTGCCGATGAGAAAGTATCCCTCGGATCCAGGGCAGCACAGCTGAAGTGTTCCAACAGGGAGCAATCTGACTTCCGTACTGCTGGATTGTTAATGGTCACCTGAGCCAGCGCCGAAATCCTATTGTCTGATTTGAGGCATTCAAAGTAACTTGGGAAATGTGGGTACAAGATGTATTCTGCTGATGCACAGGATAAAATCCCAATGTTGGGAAAGTGAACAATCATTAGGGATACATGCAAATCGTATTGATTGCAGTTCTAATTTCTGGTCACCAAAAAAAAAAAAATCTTCCAAACTTTCTTTTTAAGCTGTGAACCCTATTTATTATTTTACAACAAATACTCCTTTGTCTCCAAATATCATATAATTGCTTGTAAACTCTCACATTTTCTTTTTTTTAACCTCAAATGCAATATTTGTAAATATACTGCATACTGCAAAATAAATGTTAATGATATAATTTATCCCAGATAATGCCACCTCTACTTAATACATGTATTGTATATGCGACCAAAGGCATAATTAAGGGGCACATTCACAAAATGAACGTCCTTTTGTGAGTTCATACTGAAGTACACAGTCAGAGCTACAAAATGATGGCATTCAATAAGATTGACCTAGTATATTGGCCATAGAAAATAATACTTCTGCAAACAGTGGATCTGAGAATTCATTCTCAGCACAAAATCCTCTTTAGAAAAGGAACTGATGCTTTACTTTGATAGATCTGTTGAATGGGCAGTTGTGAGGTAAAAATAAATGGAGAAATTTTTAGTAAACATTAAAAAATATTCCAATTTACAGATCAAATAGATGGCAAATTGTGTCATTTTTTGTTCTCATTGTATGCTTACCTTTGCGTGAGCCATTTTCATTCTTTCACTTCAGTATATTAACAGTTCTTCTTCCTACTGTTGTGTATCAAAGATAGCATCAACAACAAATGTAGAGTTTCACTCGTTTAAGAAATGAGGAGCTACATACTGAATCAGTCAGGATTAATTTTTAATTAGAATAATTTAGAATTAATGACAAATTCAAATGGTAACTTTTTTGACGGGCAGTGTGCATATATATATATATATATATACCGTGTATCAGTGGTGGCTGGTGAACTGGCGGTAGGGGAGGCTCAAAACAATCCCTTAAAATTAATGAGTGGTTTCGACCTGTTTTCAAACATTCATTTAAATTACCATTACAGAAACTCCGATAACTCTCAACATTATCAGACGTGGCCAGTTTTCATTTATAACGCATACCGATTATGACTCCTGATTACGACTTCTCACACTTTTCTTTATTCAGGGATTAGAAGCAATAGATGTGTTTCATGATCGTTTAAATGAAATAAGATCATTTGAAATGTCTTTATGCAATTCCATTGCCTCCAACCCTCCAGTGCACAACGACTTACATATGCATTGTTGACTACAGCAGAGGAATGTTAATATGGCACTTAAACTCACACGGAATGCCTTATTAATGAAAACAGGCCACACCTGATAATGTACAGAGTTTTCAGAGTTTCTGTAATGGTAATTTAGATTCATGATTGAAAACAGGTCGTGACCAATCATTAATTTTAAGGGATTGTTTTGAGCCTCCCTTATTGCCAGTTCACCAGCGGCCACATATATATTTTTTTATTTATTCTTTTTTTCCATTTGGGGTCATGGTGTAATTTCGGGCTACAGCAGTGTGCACACATCAGCGTAAAAATTAGAGCGGCTTGCTCAATGAATACCCCACTGTTTCCGTTAGTGCTGGGTGACCTATATAAAGTTATTTATTTACTTGGGTTGGTGGCAAGTGGGGGGTGGCCTTGAAACACTTTCTCAATTAAAAGGTGGGTTTGAGTATTAGCCTGCATGGGGCAGCTATACAGACCAAGGCAGACCATTTCCTCCAGCTCCGCAATCAATTTCATGCCATTTGTGTTATTATATGGTTAACATATTATTCATTTCATTAGAATGTACAAATGTACAAAAAACTGAAACAACTGGTTTACTTCTTCAGTCTCTCCTAGCCCCCGGGAAATTTATGGTTCACAAATAATTGTGACTCAAATGCATTTTTAGTCAATATCTAATAACCTGAGACAGAAAGGAAAACAAAAGACAGTTGCACATTTTAAGATTCTAGAAACCTTGTGCCATAGGCCTGGAGACATTTCTTTTGGTTGAAGCAAATTATTCATATTTATTATCAAATACTTCCTCGTAAACCTGAATCCAGATCCTAAAAGTACTGATAGTACAGTTAAAACAAACTACCTTCAAAGATTAATCATCTATAGTGGAGACCGTGCTAATAATTAAATAATGTGAAATAATGGGTTTCAGCAATAAGTCATGATGGTAATGTTAATGTGTTAAAAACGGAGTATCATTCTTTCCAAACCCTGATACAGCCATGATACACTAGCTGGTTTTTTCATTTTCTGTAACAAATCCTACCAAAGAAAGTGTCATTTTTTTCTCTGCAGTCCAAACTTATCAGTGCTTGCAGTTACTTTTACAGTAACACTGCTTTATTTGCAGGGCCTTTCCATGCAGCACGGACACAGTAGAATTAGTTTCCTTTTTCCTGCACAACCAGTACACATCACAGATTACTTCACACAACTCTGTTTTGACTTTCACCGCCTGTGGTGGCAATACGGAGAGGCTGAAACTGTATCATGTAAATGACAGTTTGAATGATCATACTGCACCATATTTTTGAGCAATGCCTTATGGCTTAATTCGTATTTGTCATCTTGTCAGATAAGAAAACAACAACAAAAAAAAAGAAAGAACAACCCAAAAGAGAGAAAAACATTTTCCATCGGGTTTTTCTACTGGAAATGGGGGAAAAAACCCCAAAGAATTGCCAATAACAGCAACACTGGCTAACAGTCTTGAACTGCTGATCTGCTCTCACCACAGTGGATTGGACTTCCTGTGTGTTCATGCAGGTGGACATTTGTGTTATTAAATAATGTTGGTGTAAAAACAATTACTTGTTCTGTTTGTAACAATTACAATGTTCTTCTCCCGCGGAACTAGTTCAAATTCTTAGGGGCAATATCACCCAGAGGATAATGAGCAGTGGAATTTTACTTTATAAATATCACCTGAGCGAGACAAATTTAAATACACAAGTTGTGTGCGATGTACATTTTTATAATTACAAATGGTTCTTGTTGGTTGGTAAAAGAAAAAAAATCAAGGTGTTGCTGATAAATTTCATGATTAACTGCTTGATGGAAGAAGTGAAATGTACGTCACAGATCAACAGAGATTTCGTTTAGTTGAATCCCTTGTGTAAATCTGTCCCTTTTGAGCATTGCAATCCAGTCAAATTTCTGTTCCCTTGATTTACAGGAAGATAAACATCAGAAAACACAGAAGCCACTGTTTACCCCCTCTTGTTTATTTATTTATTTTTTTCAGAAACTTGACGTTTTAACTGTAGAGTGAAACTGAATCCCCTGGTCTCAGAACATCTGTTGTGGCTAATTAGCTGTGGTTAAAAAGGTGTGCTTATATAGCTGTCTCTATTAGTTTCCATCTGGGGCCAGTTTTGAAAGCTTGGTAAAGTGCAGAAGTTTTTAAAGGTTTCAAATAAAAGAAAACACTTGGTGAAATGCGTCCATTCAGGAATTTTTGAGTAGTGTTCACCATTTCTGATTTCATCCAAGAAGCAAAAAATGTTGTGCCTCCGGCAGCGGTTCAGGAACAATGTGAAAAGGCATCTGAAATGATTCAGCAAGGTCTTCCTCGAACATGGACCGCGTGAACCAGGCAACCAAAAGAAACTTTACCACACAGGTCCATAAAACAGTTTTTCATGAGTATTTTTTATTCACCACCCACTTGATAATGTCATTGGCTCCACTCCAACCCCATCCAGCCTACCATCACGTTGCATCGCTGGCCTTCTCATCACCAGTGCTACTAGTAGATAGTGCTAGGTCCGTATATTCTATATTATAGCACTCTTTTTTGTGCGGTCAGCAAGAGTGCATTTAACTTTCTGTCTGCGTTTTTTTTTTATTGTTTTTTTGCCCTGAACAGTCTGTGACCTTGTTTGTGAGTGTCGATTTATTTTGGCCAGTTCTGCCTGTGTACTTGTGCACTCAAATAAACCTTACTTTGCAATTGTGTTGGGATACAGGAATCACAAATGATAATATTTCACACTGATCACCTCTGGTGATTTTAGACATCACACCTTCAAACGCAAAAATATTAAACTATATCAGGAGTATGATCACAAACATGTGATTAAAATGTTCTCAACGGAACATTCAAATACTCATGTCATCACCACTACCGTTAACTCATAGCAATGGATCTCAAGAACATTTACTAAAAACTACTCTTCAAATAGAATTGTAGAACAGTGAAGAATATGGGGAAAAATTCTCAAAAAACAAAACAAAAAAAAGCCTCCCTTCAAGGGGTGAAAAGAATATACTTCATCCAAGAAAATTATCAAAATCTCCTGAGGACACTCAAAATGCAAGTTTTTGCAAAATTAATTAGCTCTATGCACTCATTTTCCCCGCAGGAAAAATCTCTCTTCAACTTGTTATTAGCGACAAATTGGCAACAGCCAGTCTATTGTAAGCATTGATTCTGCATAAGCTCCATAGAAATTTTTTTTGAACAAAGGTTAGAAAAATCAGACGCACCAGATACCAGGAAACCAGAAAGACGTTCTCCGTCACTGGGATGGAAATGGTTAACCATCGTGTTATTTTTAGAGCACAAACCGGCCCCCAGATGATGACAGCAGTCACTGGAACAGCAGAGCTCTTTCATCTTCTTACTCTGCCATTATGGCAACTCATTTCAGCGCTGCTAACCCCTCATATTTTTACGCATATAAAAGGTCAAACTGTTAGAAATAAGGAAATAACAGTGAAGTATGGAAGGGGCAAAGGACACAAAGTACTGTTCTCTGTATGCTCGAGTTCTGTGGTAAAGCAATATTTAATCATGAGTGGAGAGTTACTGATGTCATTTCCTGTCATAACATTGGGACCTGACTTGTGTGTATAAATGTGCTAGAACACAAAGTTTCAAAATATATGGGATTCTTAGATCTTTCTACTGTTCCCCATAACAATTTGGTCTAAAATTAATGTCCTTCTTATTATTGTAACATCCTTTTCATCCTGTGGTTTCGCAAGAATCACAAGACTAATGTTGATACCAGCTTGAATGATATGCGGTGGTGTCAACATTTTGTAGAAAATAGCAGCTGGTTGGCCTATGCTATACAGATATTGTTTGAGTGGGATGCGGCCCACAGTCTGATGTTCATAAAGAGACTAATGCACTGTTATACAGAGTGGATGGCCTTCAAGATGTGATATCTGCTAATGCGTTGTCATAGCGACTGGATGCCCCCATGATGCCCCCTCTGCTGAGTTTGCTCTTCAAAATTTGCAGTCAGATTTCAAAATCTTTCAGCAAGCTCTTTTAGACCACAAACTGATTTTAAACTCTGAGAAGACAAAATTCATGCTATTTTCTCAGAAACCTGGTGCTAGATTTTATAATGGAAGCATTATTACAATAAGTGGAATTCGAATTTAAAGGGTTCCTTGCAACAAATACCTGGGCATTTGAGTTGAAGATAAACTTAATTTTAGGAAGCACATATATGAGCTGGCAAAGAATTTGAAACCTAAACTGGCCATGGTATATAGAAATAAAGCCTGCTTTCCGAAGAGTTGCAGAAGGAGGATTGTTCAGGCAACTGTTCTATCAAGAATAGATTATGGCGACATACTTCACTGCTGAAGTCGCTTGATGCAGTATACCACGCTGCCTTAAGGTTTATAGCGGGTGATGGTTTTAGAGTGCATCAGTGTACTTTATATTTAAAGGTTGATTGGTCCTCATTGGCCATTAGAAGGGAGCAAAATTGCTGCCTTTTTATATACAAGGCATTGCTGGGTAAGCTGCCTGGATATATTGCCGGTTTGCTCAATTTTAGATTGGGGGAGTACCATCTACGTGGTATCGATTATTTGGTTTTAGACATCCCGAGGGTTCAATCCGAACTGGGTAAAACTGCCTTCCAGCACTATGCCCCTCAGAAATGGAATAGACTGCAACAATCGTTAAAATTGAAAGGACTTATTTCATTTGATTGTTTCAGAAGTCTTTTATTGTCTACCATGAAGCATGAATGTACTTGTGTAATGTAGTTTTCTGTTTGTTTTATTGTTGTATTTGGTTGTTTTTTAGCTGCAACCAAGCAGCTCAATGAACGCTTCTGTATGTCCGTATATCCGTCCGTCTGTGACACCTTTTTTTTCAGGAGTTATTGACCTTCACCAAAAAGATGTCCATGCACAAGGTCGAGGTCAAAGGTCAAAGGTCAAGTTCACAGAGGTCACGACCTTGCTTGCAGGTTTTCGCGCTGTAACTCCAGTTAGAATTCATGGATTGCAATAGAATTTTGGAAATAGCTTCTAGGCATAGAGGAGTTGTTCTCTATTGTTTTTCAAGGTCATCCGTCAAATCCCAAGGTCACACAGGTAAAAAAAGTGTCAATTTTGCCCGATTTGACGGTTTTCGCACCGTAACTCAAGTTCAATCCAATGAATGGCTATGAAATCTTAGAACAAGCTTCTTGGTATAGAGGAGGGGTTCCCTATTGATTTTCAAGGTCATCTGTCGAATCCCAAGGTCACACCGGTCAAAAAAATGTCGATTTTGCCCCGATTTCACAGTTTTTGCACCGTAACTCGAGTTTAACTTGATGGATGGCTATTAAATCTTACAAAAACTTCTTGGTACAGAGGAAGGGTTCCCTATTGATTTTCAAGGTCATTTGCCAATTTCAAGGTCACACTTGTACAAGAAACCACCAGTCATGGACACTAGGGCCACGTGACGGATGCTAGGCCAGGTCGCAGCTATTAGATCCCTCTGATCTACTTGTATGGTTCATAACTGGGCTCCGTTGCAAAAGAGAGCTTGTTCTCAATCGGACTCCCAGTATAAATAAATAAATAAATGTTCTGGTATCTGCTAATTCACTGTTACAGTGAGCTGAACGCCCCCATACTCTGCTATCTACTAATTCATGGTTACAGTGAATGAAATACCACCGAGATCTGCTATCTGCTAATATAGTGTTTCACTGAGTTTAAGACCCCATGTTATGGTATCTGCAAATGCACCGTTCAATCAATGGATCAATTTTACTCGCTCCGAATGGAGCACAAGGCGCCAGTGAAGCTCTTCCGGCCATCACGGTCTTGAGTGAGCCAGCCAAGTTATTAATTATTAATTAGTTAAATTAAATACCACACATTTATGGTGCTGTTGAATGACTGCACTGCTTATTCCAAAATTGTAAAATCATTACAAGTGCTAATGTTTTTTGCCTCGCTGGCAAACATTCACTGATACTACGCGTATCCACCTCACGACCACTCGCTGACATTCACGGATACTGCACGCGTATCCACCTTACAGCCACTAGCAGTGGCGCAGCTCACTAGTGCTTCAGTTATTGGTGCTCTTTCCCTTGCTGGCAAACATTACCGGATACTATGCTCATCCACCTCACTGCCACTCGCATTACCACAGCCCACTAGCGCTTCGTTAGCGCTTCAGTTATTGGTGCATTTTGCCGCGTCGAAAAACATCCACGGACACTGCAAGCGTTTACAGCCACTAGCAGTGGTGCAGCCCGCTAGCACTTCAGTTATTGGTACACTTTGCCTCGCCGGCAAACATTAACAGATACTACACGTATCCTCCTCACAGCCACTGGTACTGTCGCAGCTCACTGACGCTTTGGTTATTGGTGTATTTTACCTCGCCTGCAAACATTCATGGAAACTGCGCGTATCCTCCTCACGGCCACTCGCAGTGGTGCAGCTCGCTAGCGCTTTGGTTGTTGGTGCACTTCGCCTCGCCGGAAAGCAGTCACGAAAACTACGCGTCTTCACCTCACGGCCACCCGCAGTGCCAAGGTTCACGCTCTCGGCCGACTTTCAGTCCCGCAATCCATCATCCCGTCTCGCCTGCACACCGTCCATCTTCAGTTTCCACACTCAAGCACGTCGCTCCATACAATCTGACTGGCTGCTTGCCCAACAGTGGTTAACCCGTCACTGACTGTCCTCCATCTCACCACTCTCATCTGCCTCACCGGTCGCGGTACCTGGTTGGCTAAAGCCGATACTGCAAATGTTTAGGGTCGTCCCACTCTTCCCTCATTCAAGGTCACGAACAGACCGCCAAATGTATAACCATACATTATGACACCGACCACAGTAGACACTGTAAACAAAGGTCGTTCCTGCTCCCTCTCGTTCATCCCGTTCCAAAGGAAACAAACCCTAATTTCTGCAAAACACCATTCCATGCTCAAAGCTGCACATATTCCAGACCAAAAAATGCCATCACTAATGCCTAGCAGAGAATCAGACACTATCTCCGCACTTGCATATTCACCCTACTCCGGTTCCACCGTTTTCCGCAACTGTCGATCCCTGACACCACAACCCGAGCCATTCGCTACTTTATCTCTCGATACCATTCTAAACGAGTTTGTTTACTTCCCCATACCTCGCAGAACAGAAGCAATTCAAGAAATTTCATTCAGCCCACCAACTGCCATTCCCAGCACTCAAAGTCATTTCCCTTACAAGCTTCATTTCATACATTCACTCCATACACTATGTTCGCCCAGCCCAATACAAGTCTTCCTAAGCGGCGTCGACTTCTTCATCTAATTAGCCACAGGTTATCCGTGCTCATTTATTTCCCACTCTCGTGTAATCACTGCTGAAAGGTTTACGTAAACAAGAACCTCCTGCTCTGACCAAACGTATACTCCTAACGGCAGACCTCCCCTCTGTCTGCATCCAGACTTTGCGTTCGGGATACCATTCTCCTTCCACGGATTCCACTCTAGAAGCAGTGTTACTATCGGCCTTCTTAGGTTTTGAGACGTGCCGAATTCACTCTACTCTCTGCTAATTATTATCCTTCTCGTCATGCCAGCCCAAACAACATCTCATTCTACTCCACTGATTGCCTTTTGTTCAAGAGATCAGTTCGGCATTTCTCTGCCCATTATTCTGTCTCGCCTAGACTCTGCCCTCAGTCCGTTCGAGCCAATATCAAACTACGTCACCTCGAGATACAATAACCATGCTTCTACCCAGACTCGTTATTAATGATCGACACCGGGGCCATAGCCACTCACCACTGGTTCCTCTACCATTTTCGTCAAGTTTTAATTAGATCCAACATTGCACCCAAATACTTCTCTGAGCACTCATTCCACATCGGCGCCGCCATCACAGCATCCAAGCGAGGACTGCCGGACCACCTGATTAAAATCCTCGGCCACTGGACATGGAACTCGTATGCAAGCTATATTTACAATAATGTTGACGATGTACGTAGTGCACATCTCTCGTTCATACAACAACACTTTGTGGGGCTTAGGAGCCACACAGACTCCAACAAGAGATGCGAGCCCCATCCTGAGTCTCATCACAGAGGGGGCACCCAACGTCCGCACAATCACAGATCAAGTCCAACACCACACCCGCCCCAATCTCCTATCTGCCCGATCTCCTATCCACAATCCGACCCAATCATTCATTAACCTTGCTTAGGACTGTTTTATATTAATACAAAACCCAAAACCAGTGAAGTTGACACGTTATGTAAATCATAGATAAAAACAGAATACAATGATTTGCAAATCCTTTTCAACTTATATTCAATTGAATACACTGTAAAGACAAGATGTTTAATGTTCAAACTGAGAAACTTTTTTTTTTTTTGCAAATAATCATTAACTTAGAATTTAAAGGCAGCAACACATTGCAAAAAAGTTGGCACAGGGGCCTTTTTACCACTGTGTTACATCGCCTTTCCTTTTAACGACACTCGGTAAACGTTCGGGAACTGAGGAGACCAATTTTTGAAGCTTTTCAGGTGGAACTCTTTCCCATTCTTGCTTGATGTACAGCTTAAGTTGTTCAACAGTCCGGGGTCTCCGTTGTCGTATTTTACGCTTCATAATGCGCCACACATTTTCAATGGGAGACAGGTCTGGACTACAGGCAGGCCAGTCTAGTACCTGCACTCTTTTACTACGGAGCAGAACAACGTGCAGAATACGTGCAGAATGTGGCTTGGCATTGTCTTGCTGAAATAAGCAGGGGCGTCCATGAAAAAGATGTTGCTTGGATGGCAACATATGTTGCTCCAAAACCTGTACGTACCTTTCAGCATTAATGGTGCCTTCACATACGTGTAAGTTGCCCATGCCTTGGGCACTAATACACGCCCATACCATCACAGATGCTGGCTTTTGAACTTTGTGCCAATAACAGTCCGGATGGTTCTTTTCCTCTTTGGTCCGGAGGACACGACGTCCACAGTTTCCAAAAACAAATTGAAATGTGGTCTCGTCAGACCACAGAACACTTTTCCACTTTGCATCAGTCCTTCTTCGATGAACTTGGGCCCAGCGAAGCCGGCGGCGTTTCTGGGTGCTGTTGATAAATGGCTTTCGCTTTGCATTGTAGAGTTTTAACTTGCACTTGCAGATGTAGCGACGAACTGTAGTTACTGACAGTGGTTTTCTGAAGTGTTCCTGAGCCCATGTGGTGATGTCCTTTACACACTGATGTCGGTTTTTGATGCAGTACCGCCTGAGGGATCGAAGGTCACGGGCATTGAATGTTGGTTTTCGGCCTTGTCGCTTACGTGCAGTGATTTTTCCAGATTCTCTGAACCTTTTGATGATATTACGGACCGTAGATGATGAAATCCCTAAATTTCTTGCAATAGCTTGTTGAGGAATGTTGTTTTTAAACTGTTTGACAATCAGCTCATGCATTTCTTCACTAAGTGGTGACCCTCACCCCATCCTTGTTTGTGAATGACTGAGCATTTCAGGGAAGCTGCTTTTATACCCAATCATGGCACCCACCTGTTCCCAATTAGCCCGTTCACCTGTGGGATGTTCCAAATAAGTGTTTGATGAGCATTCCTCAACTCTCAGTCTTTTTTGCCACTTGTGCCAGCTTTTTTGAAACATGTTACAGGCATCAAATTCCAAATGAGCTAATATTTGCAAAAAATTACAAAGTTTACTTGTTCGAACATTAACTTGTCTTTGCAGTGTATTCAATTGAATATAGGTTGAAAAGGATTTGCAAATCAATTATATTCTGTTTTTATTTATGATTTAGACAACGTGCCAACTTCACTGGTTTTGGGTTTTGTATTTCTGTATCTTGCAAATGGCAAGATCCCAGTAAGTTAATGATTTTTTAGAAATAAATGTGGTTGTGACACTAATCTGCCATTTGCTCAGCCTTTCCCGCAGTGGCAATGCGCTAAGTTTCAAATGTGAGGAGAGCAGTCATTTATCATTAGTCATTATGAATTGGCTGCATTGCAAATAGTATAATAAAATGAGCAGCGCAATAGGCAAAGCTGGAGGAGAAACACAGAATGCTCCCTGAAACACATTTGAACACTCCAAACCTGCTCTGAAGTGTATGCCCTCCTCGCACCTGGAGTTGCCCACACCCGCATGAAGATGCCAGAAGTGAAAATACGAGAATAATGGCTGAACTTGCCACTCTGGTTGTGGAATATTATGACGAGACGTGAGCAACAGGAACCAGGGCATTCTCTGTTTCTCTCTCTCTTTTTCTATTGCTCTCTCTCCCCTGTTCTTTGAATTAACTCCTGGGGTCAGTTTGAAAGCTTTAAAGCCCTAATCTTGAAAAGAGCCAGATTGCACAGCATGTGGAATGCGCTTATCCCTGCCATCTCCCTCCTTACTGCGGCTGCCTGATTCTCTCTCCCTCTTTACCAGCAAAACAGCCTCTCTACAGTATGTTGTACCGACAGGGGTTTCGTCTGAGAGCTCGAATACCACACACACTACAGTCCTGCTTTTTCAATATTTCCTTTCTCAAATATATACATTATCCATTTTTCAGGTGGTTCTTCAACATCATCAGCCGTGTTTCTGCTTTAGCTCCCAAGATGGGCATATTTGGCCAGTGCCAGTTTGGGGCAAGATGTCATGGAGGGTCTCAATGAATGCAGCTTGTTTGCAGCTGTTTCTTGTCTGCTGACATTGGGGGCTTTGGCTGTTTGACCTCTCTGTGTAATATTTAAGCAGGCGGGAGCTGGGGTCTGTAGTGCCAGGTCTGGCATGGAGGGAGTCCCTCGGGAAGCAAGCCAGAGGAAATGCAATCCGTAAGGGTGAGGTCATCGCAAATTCCTCCAGAAGCCCTCCTGTCAGAGGGTTTGATGACGTGGAACTGAATGTCCCATCTGCTCCACTCTCATAAAAACCTTGTCAATACTGCACGACTTGCAAAGTCCTAACTCAATCCCAACAATTGCGCACATCTCACATTTAATTATCGTGGCTTATAAAAAGCTTGGACCATCAGAGCAATGCTCTCATTATCTGTGTAGAAACCGGATATGGTCAGTGTGTTTTACACTACAAAAGCCAACACAAAAGACCTATGATAAAACCCAAGTTAGTTTGATAAATAGGGAAGAAATTCCCTATTCCCTAATTGTTGTCACTTTTCACCGAGAAATTTTTGACCTGGTTAACCAGCTGTTTTGCAGATTTCTCCTATCTTTTACTGGAGTTTGTCTTTCAAACAATGACTGGGGCTAGATAGTTCCTTTTTTCTTTTTCCCACAACATACTTTTTGAGGAGGTTGTTCAGTTCCGTGAACTACATCAAGTACAAGCAGAAAATTGAGGAAATAATATCTGATATTATTTAGTGCTTCAGATAAAGGTCATCTGGGTGTGATTTTAGACTCTGGTCTTAACTTTATTAGTCATTTTAACAACATTGCTAGAACATAATTTTTTCATCTTAGGAATATAGCCAAAATTAGACAAATTTTAACTCATCATGCTGATTCATGCTTCCGACTGGACTACTGTAATTCTCTTTTTACTGGCCTGCCCAAAAGGTTTCTCAGGAAGTTACAGTTAATTCAAAATGCAGGATTTTAACGAATACAAAAAAATGAGCACATTACCCCTCTGCTTGCATCGCTGCACTGGCTGCCGGTTTCTTTTAGAATTGATTTTAAAGTCCTTTTAATTATTTATAAAGCCGTACATAAACAAGCACCTGCGTACATCAGCAATTACCTTTCATTTTATGTGCCCCCAAGAGTTCTTAGATCTTCAACTGCCCGTCTTTTAGAGATTCCAAGGGTCTCCCCCAAAAATCTGAGGAGGCAGCTTTCTGCTCTCATGGTCCTACACTGTGGAACAGCCTCCCTCTGGATCTTAGAACAGTTGACTATCTTGGAACATGGAAGATGTTAAAAACCAATCTTTTTAATTTAGCATTTAATATGGATTAATTCTATATATAGGTGCCATTGCATTGTAATGTACAGTATTTTAATGCATTTGTTTTAATTTATTTATTTTATGTTTTATGTCTGTTAACTTGCTGTTTGTAAAGCAGGTTGGGTTGCATCTCTGCATGAAAAGTGCTATACAAATAAAATGTATCATTATTACTGTGGTTATGCTAAAACAGGACTAAAGATCAGTTTCTCAGCTCAGACTCCATAGTCGTCAGCTACAGTGAAAGGGCTGGGTTTCCAATCAAGCTGCTTCCTCTGGCTATGGTACTGCTCATGAGATGAGAAATTTGGCAGACATTTTGATTAAACACCACTTTCTGGGCTAGGAGGAGTTGCACACCCAACATTTGCTGCAAACAGAAAGCAATGCGACAATAAATTACTGACACAGATTTGCAGGTACAAAAGGCACTGCGTTTGCCCTCTTTTCAAGATTGTGACTTAAAAATAGGAAATCTGCCAAAGCAATATCTTACACAAAAAATTATCCGGTAAGTAATGTACAACCACAATTCCGAAATAGTTGGGACGAAGTGTAAATTATGAATAAAATCAAAATGCAATGACTTTCAGATCACATGAGCCAGTATGTTATTTACACTAAAACATAGATAAAATTTCAAATGTTGAAACGGAGACATTTTACATCCATAAGATGTACCAGGTGTGTAACATTAGCTGTAAAAGGGATGTCTTAGAGAGGCTGAGTCTCTCAGAAGTAAAGATGGCCAGAGGCTCTCTACCCTGTGAAGGCTTGTGTAAAAAAATTGTGGAATACTTTAGAAACAATCTGCCTCAACGTCAAATTGCAAAGGCTTTGAAGATCTCATCATCAACAGCACATAACATCATCAAAAGATTCAGAGAAACTGGAAAAATCTCTGTGCGTAAGGGACAAGACTGAAGACCTGTACTGGATGCTCATGATCGACGAGCCCTCAGACGCCACTGCATCACTCACCAGCATGATTCTGTCATTGACATTACTAAATGGGCCCAGGAATACTTCAAGAAAAAACTGTCTGTAAACACAGTTCGCCGTGCCATCCACAGATGGCACCTAAAACTCTATCATGCAAAAAGGAAGTCATTGTTAAGTATGATCCAGAAGCCCCGCTGTGTTCTGTGGGCCAAGGCTCATTAAAAATGGACTGCAGCAAAGCGCCAAAGTGTCCTGTGGTCAGGAGGGTCCAAATTTGACATTCTTGTTGGAGATCATGGGTATTGTGTCCTCCGGGCTAAAGAGGAGAAAGACCACCCCTCCTGTTATCAGTCTTCAGTTCAAAAGCCAGCATCTCTGATGGTATGGGGATGCATTAGTGCATATGGTGCGGGACACTTGCATGTTTCTAAAAGCACCATGAATTCTGAAAGGTATATAAAGGTTTTAGAGCAACATATGCTCCCCTCCTGACGACATCTATCCCAGGGAAGGCCAAGTGTATTTCAGCAGGACAATGCAAAACCACATACTACAGCTATTACAACAGCATGGCTTTGTAGTAGAAGAGTGCTTGTGCTGAACTGGCCTGCCTGCAGTCCTGATCTTTCACCGATAGAGAATATTTGGCACATAATTTAACGAAATGTCCATCAAAGGAGACCCAAAACTCTCAAGCAGTTGGAAGCCTGTATTAAACAAGAGTGGGATCAAATTCCAATGGCTAAACTTGTCTCCTCAATGCCCAGACGCCTCCACTCTGTGTTAATAAGAAGAGGGGATGCAAAATCATGGTAAACACACCCCTGTCCCAACTTTTTTGAGACCTGTAGCAGCCATCAAATTTGAAATGAGCTCATTTTGTGGATAAAATTGTAAAATTTCTCAGTTTCAACATTTACTATGTTATCTCTGTTCTATTGTGAATAAAATACTGGCTGGTGTGATTATAAAGTCATTGTGTTTTGATTTTATTCACAGTTTACACTTTGCTCCAACTATTTCGGAATTGGGGTTGTATAACCAGCTTTCTGAGTCAGCCATTCTGAATGACACACCAGCTGTCTGAGGTCAAAGAACAGTGTGTGTGTGTGTGCGTGTGTGTGTGTGTGTCTTTGTGTCTGTGTTCATGCCTGCAAGCATGTGTGTTTGTGTTTGTGTGTGTGCGCGCGCATGCATGTAACAGAACACAAAATACAAGTGAAGAATGTTAAAATTGTCAATTTTTTAGAGGTCAGAGGTTTACACCCAAAATTAAAAATTTCCCTCACATTTTATTGCCGTCATGCCATTGAATTTTGTCAGAGTTGCGTGTTGTACAAGCCTCGGAAAACAATCACAAACCCCTCAGTTCATAAATTCATTGAATGAACCGAAGCAATACAACAGACAAGACTTCAAAGTAATTTTATTTTTATTAGAATATACTGTATGTCAATGTCATTGGCTCTACTCTGTGCTCTGTCCACTCTGACGCAGGGAGACCGCAATTCATTCTTGTGATGTTCAGCACTGAGTCATGAAATTGTGCTCTGTTGAAATACCCACAAACCTGTAGGTATGTTGGGCAAACTTTTTTTTACAATAGTTGATGAGTATTGCAGGCAGGTGAGTAAATCTCCCCTGTAGTGAGGCTGGGCAGCATGGTCAGGCAGTGGATAGCAGTGCAACTTCACAGCAAAGACATTTGAATCAGACCAGGGGCCTTTCTGTGTGGAGTTTGCATGTTCTTCTTTTGTTTGCGTAGGATTTCTCTCGGTACGCTGTTTCCACCCGCAGTCCAAAGACATGCATCATAGGCTAATTGGTAACTCTAAATTGGCCACTAGTGTGAGTGCGTGTGTGAGTGAATTGTGGATATTGCCAGTGTATTTTCTCACTCAGGAGGAACGCAGTCTAACCACTTATTTCAATGTATGAAACCTTTCAGAACAACAGGGTGTTCAAGCAATCAAGGCAGTTTAAAGAACGTGTAGCACTGTAAGATGGCTGAATTTAAAAACTCCAGGGGTGTCTGTTTCAACGACCCAGTCAGACAAACTGCACTGTCGACTGTGTGCAAAAATAATTTGAGAGAAGACTTCTGTATATTGTTATGCTATGTCGTCTTGTTGACAGTAAGAAATTCATCAGATCTTAATCATCCAGTCCTCCAACAAATTTGTCCAAGAGTTTGGATAAGTAAAGATATCGCCCCAGAACATTGTTCTAAAAAATACCACTGGTTATGTGTGTGTGTAGCTAGAGTCTACATGTGGACAGGATGTTGTGGTGGTAAGCTGGCTGCACATATTCAGCACCACCCGCGGAGAGTGGAGAAAATGTCATAGAAAATAGGGCTAGAAATACCGATGCACCCCCTCCACCCACCTGACATTTACCCAGTGACATGTGAAGAGTGTCTACACTTTGCAGATACTTCGGACATTCTGACAACCAAGGGTTCGACTGACAGGCTCGCGATCACTTGGCTAACTGCAGCCGCCTTGATTGGTCTGGAGATGAGTGGCTAGTGATAAGTCTGTTTTTTGATGGAGACAGACACTCACAGCGTCCAAAACACACTGTTTTTAACAGTAGAAGGTAAGATTATGGTCAATAAAAATGGCATGAGAGACTAGGGTCATCCAGTGACACGAGGAGTCAGGAGAGTTTAAATTAAAAAAAAAAAAGCTTGCATTTTTACACTCCCACTCCCACTTAGATCTCAGGCTGATGATCATCATTCCTGATCTTGCAGTGGACCATAAGATCTTCTGGTTACCATTTCCCCCCAAATTTAGTGTTAAACTTAGTGTTAAAAATGTATCCCTGACAGCATTGTAGACATCTGATAAAGTGCCTCTCTGGTATGGCAGCATACAGCTAACAATGAAAGCAAATTAAAATGAAAGCATATTAACCTCCGGCCCAGAAGTCCACTGGCTTCTCTGACCACCTTTCACAATTAAAGGAGATTTTGTTGAAAGTCCCCAGGCGAGGCTTGTGGAGCTGCTTTCACAGTGTGGCCAATAGCAGAGGCGTAAAACTACAGATAAATGCAAGCTTCAGATTTTGACAAAATTCTTCATTAAGTAACCATGTCATTCTAAAAATCCATATGCTAAAATGGCATCATGGAACGTATAGTTCATGAGTAAGTAGAATCTCAGCACAGACACCCCCCCGGGACCCCACGACAATGGACCATTGCATGACCACATCTACGGAGGAGATTAAGAGTGTAAACAGAGACAAGGTTGTGTGGTAAAAAAAATGAAGCAACCCAAACAGTTGTGAAAAAAGGAAGAAGTGGGAGGAGCGTAAAAGCTTTTAAGCAACTCTGCTAACGTCACCATCCTATCCTGTCATCTGTTTCTAACTGACAAGTTTTGTCGTAAGTAACTGTTGTCTCAACCTACTCCCAGACCCATTCTGTACATTAACCTTAGCTGACAATAAAAACGTCTATTTGATTTTGGTGAATAATTAGCATATGGATTAAGCAAACTAATAGTTATGATTGCAACCATCATGTCAGTAATGAAGTGTGGCAACATACTAATAATATTCAATCTTGGTCATAAACCACTGGCGTTGTCCTCCAGTGGCATCTGACATCCCTGAGCCTTTCACTGAAAGCTAATGTCAATATTTTTCAGACTGCTATTGGTGAGGCTGGCTGCAACTAATGCCAATGTATCTTATAAATGCAGTCAATGTCTCATGCCACGGTAACGACTCTCAAGAATGGATCGCTTCATTGTCACTTGCCTATTTTAGGTTGCTAACAATATTATGCTCAATAAATCTTGAAGGGAAAAAAGAGTAAGTCAAAATGAAATAACAGATTTTCTATCATATGGCTAATAGATAATTCAGTAACTAAAATGTGTTACTAATGTCCATCCATCCATCCTCTATACGGCTTCTTCCTCATTAGGGTCGTGGGGGAGCTAGAGCCTATACCAGCTAACTATGGACTCACCCGGAACAGCTCACAAATCCATCATAGGCATTACTAATGTCTGCAAAATAATGGTGAGGGCTGAAAAAGCTAGTATATCAGAGAATTAGCTGAAAGAACATTTAGCAAGTCATTAAGTTAACTGGCATCACGTGTCCCAAATTTTTTGAGACCTGTAGCAGCCATAAAATTTGAAGTGAGCTCATTTTGTGGATAAAATTGTAAAATTGCTCATTTTCAGCATATACAACATTTACAACATATCTCTGTTGTATTGAGAATAAAATACTGGCTCGTGTGATTTGAAAGACATTGCATTTTGTTTTATTCATAATTTACACTTTGTCCCAACTATGTCGGAATTGGGATTGTATTAAAAAAATCCTTAAATTAAACCTGAATGTCAACATTTCAAGTAAATCTTGAATGATTCATTATAAATCTGTGTTTCGGTGTACAGGGTCAAAATGATAATTGCGTCACCCTCCAAATACCTCTGGACCTGGCTGTATTTTTCCATTGTACAGTGTCAAGAGAAAGATTTAAATGGCCATATGAATAAAATTTTGAGAGAAAATATTTTCCTCTCTGAGAGAACTCTGAACACAGTCACAGGCTGAATTTCTGCGAATTCTTTCGCTTCATGAAAAAGTGACAAAATAAATAAAAAAAACATCAAAACTAAAGGCACTATTTTTGAAACAGTTCACTGCAAACCCATGCTGTTGTCAGTTAGTTGCGCAAGATCAATCCAGACAGTGACGTTAAATAGGGGAAAAATTATAGCGTCAACAAAACATGGGCCATTCTGCTGAGGACACTGCAAACACTGGGACGTGGGGTGTCATTTCCGTCAGACTATAGTCTGGGCTCTGTTTTTCATCAGTGTTGTTCCTTTGCACCCATCGCAAGAGCCTACATCTGCGAAAACTGCAAGAACTCACTAAAAGGGCAAGGCTATGAAATAAACACGATTAACGTGTGTTTATTTGAAGATAAGTGTATGCATGTCACATGACATCAGTTTTGTTTTTTCCTATTATTTAAAGCAGCGTTACAGTAAATTAATGCAGTTGCCTGCACTTATTTGACTATTCTAGCTGTCGGCTGTACATCCTTGGTCATCATACCCACTGTGCTTGAAAAACTTTATCAAGAATCACATTGTATAAAGATTTTGTGAAAACACCAATGGTTATGCCTGCAATATCGCCACAATATCGATATTGATCAGTATTCGGTCAAACTGTTTTGATATTTGATTTTGTCCCTGTCGCCCAGACCTTACACTAACCACATTTGAATCCTTCATTCTTTGGATATCAATGCGTCTCACATGGTTTGTGTTATTTTATTCTTGATTTGCCTCTACAAATTTGTGATTGAACAATTCACATGTGGTTAAACTGTACATTCGCAGCTTTCCATTTGGGGGGTTCTTATACACTTAGGTAGCTCCAATGAATGATATCACGATGCAATGCTGTCCAAAAATATTTGGTCTGTGTCACCTTAAAGGGGCCAATTCATGCAATATATGGCTTAAAGGGCACAGATATAAGGACCAAAAAAATTAAAGGCTTTATGCTGATATACATCATTTAAATCTAATATTCTTGATGAAATATCCAAACAAACATTATATCAATCCAAATTCTTATAGATTTTTCTGCATATTGTTTGGCACATTTTAAAGTGTTAAAATTCACAGCAAATAAACACTACAAAGTCAGTTTGGGCCTCTTGCAGTTTTTGGTGTTGCACTGTAAATTGCTGTCAGGGTTTAGAACGTGCACCAAAACAGCCAGTTTCAGATTCTTCTTCTTCTTCCACTTCAAAAAAAAAGTTCAAACGGGAACTGAAGAGCTTGCTTTCACAAAATGTCAGCACATATCCTTTTCCTGTCATGTGACATATCCTGTGCAGTACAACAGTTCTATATGTCCTTGAGATTTCCCTGGAGAGTCTATCTCTGCCTGGCCTGAACACAACAAGAGGTCGTGTTTTGTACAGTCTAAGCAGCCATGCCTAGCACTGCTCAAGAGCGTGTGGTTGCTGTGCCAGCATGTTTGTGGTTATAACCTGTAACGTGGTGAAGCTTTATCAGCTAATTTCCCACAGACTGTGATACTCTTTTCTCACACCCACTGAGCACTTTTTGCTGGACACAGATGGTTATTAGTCATATAAAAATCTGGATGGCCAGTTGAGCGCCAATGATTAAGCACAGGGTATAGTTACTGTTATTAATTTAGTTATTTTTTTTATTTTAATGAGGCACTTACAGAGGCATAGTGCCATTTATGTGTGCATTTGTTAATCCTTGCAGCCATGTGCTTCTAATGCAATTAAGTTCTACGCATTTCATTATTTCTGATATTATTAGTTGACACTAGTCATCTGACTATGACATTTGACAATATCTAAATTATAGTATTAGGACAGCTTTTTTCAGTTTATTTTTTATTTTTAGACATTTTGTTTATAAACCTCTTCCTTTTCTAGGAACATGGGTTCACTAATTGTTTCGGCAATGTCACACCCCAAACATTAACCACACTCCTTTCTTAAATACTGCCAACTTGCACACGAGAGAAGAGGAATATCCCACACTGAGGTAACCTTTCAGTAACTGATTTATGGGAGAGAGTAATGTGAGATCTCTGGAAACCTCACTCCAAAGGTGGAGGTGATTGCAGAGTATAAAGGGCTGGCTTTATACTTTCAGAGTATAAAGGCCAGCCCCCATTGCCTCTGCATTTTGTTTTTATCCTGCGGTTATGTTTGGTGCTGCTCCCAGTAATGTCTGCTCTGTTTTGGTCTAATTCTTTATTAATTAAAACATTTTTCTTTTTAGCAGCCTGGCACTTGAGTTTTTTTTTTAATCTTTAGGCTCATGGTTCTCGCTAGGTCCTAGTTGGTAAATCCATGACAGAATCATTGATTGGCCACTCGCCTAAAAGCGACTCCGTTAAACCACTGTTTACCAGACAGAAAAGGGATCTCTTTCTCAAATTTCAGAGAGATGCAGTGTAGTGTATTCTGGTTGTTGATCTGTTCTTGCAAGAACTTAGATTGACAAAGATTGGATCGAATTAGCAAACCTTCTTCCGGGGCCTGGCCGTCTGATGGAGAGGAATACTCTCACTGGCTCTCCTGTACTTAGCTTGCAGTCTGGCCCTTTCAGGGAAAGATTGGGGACCCCAGCTATAGGCCATTCATAAATAGGTGTAATAACTCATTATTGAATTCTGAAACAATTTTGAAAATGTTTAAAATATGCAACGGTCTCCATCACTGTAGGCTATCCATCATTGACACAACATTACTTTACTACAATTATTATACGTAACTTGTTCTCAGCCATGTTTCTTTGTGAAAGCAATTTCCATTTATTTGAATAATCAATTGGCAATTGAAGACAAGGCTTCTTTCGTGATGCGATCTAAGGGCGACTAATTCAGGCATAGGCATAATTCAATTCAGAAAAACTGCTTAGGAACTTCAGCGCTACCTTTTTGGCTCATCAGGCGATCTAACCTGTGCTTCACGATCAATTGAATTATTCAAATTGAACCATTGATAGCAATTTGAATTGCACAAAATTGCGCGTTCAAATTAATGATTGTTGCTTAGCCTGAACGAGGTGAACAAGCAACACCTGATTGTGCGGAGTGTTTTTGGATTGAAGGCATAGTTAATTAGAAAAAATGATTGTGATCGAGTCAGATTTAATAATTAAATAGTTTTAAAGAAGCTTATTGCCCACGCAATTTTATGTTCTGGCTGCGCTACTGGTCCATTGGTGCTTCAATGAAATACCCAAGGCACATATTTCAATCAGTGCCGGATGCTCACAATGGGAGACCTGCCCTCTTTTGTAAATGTCTCTGGGTTATTCAGCACAGTTCCGAGCAGCTGATAATTTAACTCCCGAGACCATCTGAATTTGTTACAAGCTGATAGCCTGTTGAGATTTATTAAGAAAATGCAAGATAATCTCTCAGCGGTGATGCGTAGTTTGCAAGAATAGTTTAGATTAGAAGTTTGTACTTTATGGGTGTTTTGTTTTTTGGTGATGGTGTCAACCCCAACCAAATTGGAGGCCAAATCTTCAGAAAACGAGATGCTTTCATTGGAAGGTAAATGTCACTGCAGCATTAATTGCTCACTGTCATTCTTTGCTTCGACGTATTCTTCCTTCTGATCATGCATTACCTGACAAATAAGAAGCAAGCCAAAAGAACACTGTAAATGATTCATTCTTTTTGGCTGTGCAATCGCTTATTATGATTTGGCAATCAAATCACAATGCTTTACTTCCTGAAAAGGCATTTATGTAAGACTCCTGAGGTCACTTTTTTCCCCAGTTCGTCATTGGCTTTCAGGGATCATGCGTCGGCACCTCCTCTTCTCAGTCTCTCGGTAGTTCAGTTGCAGCCCATGGCCATGGACTTCAGTCAGTGCCATCAGAACCCGCTACTTACGCACTCAGGTGTGAGACAGGCCAGCCAAGAAGTGGAGCAGTTGCATGTTGACAATCCCTTGACATAACTCCCTCTTTTTATTACTTTGTCATACTGTGATGACACAGATTAATTCAGGTTCTCAGGTTCACCGTTCTTTCCCAAAGCACTTCACTAACACATCGGAATTTACTGATGCCATTGTCTCTGCGACATTCTCATCAGTATTTTTTCCTCCAGTAGACTTCTTAGCGTTAACGTATCACAGTTTCTGATCACACTTAGGGCAGCGTTAATGAGAATTTCCCTTCGAAATGCGCACAGAGCTAACTTTTACAAATTCCAGAGGAAAATAGGGAAAAACAGAAATCCAGTCTTTTTGCCTTAATGGTTGGCCCATGCACCAGAGACACAGCTCTTATCATTGAGATTAGTCCCAACGCACCACTCCAATAAAGCTCAAAGTCTCTGGGAACTTAACTCATACATTTTTGTTCATCTATCTTTGTTTGGACAAAGGGGATATACAGTATAGATACACAAAATATGAGAGGAGGAGTTCTTTTCCCTAGTTGGATTCACAAATCTTAAGATTTTCCTCTCCCAGGCTACACCCACCTTTAGAAAGTTGAACTACGTTGTTATGAAGGTCCTTAGGCAGTTCTTTTCTGTTCCTCATGGCTCCGAGTCTAGCCAGATCCACCCAGGAGCTAACAAAATGAATGACTATACACAGACACTATTTACAATTTAAAAAGCCACAGGTGTGGAACCCATAATAGCTATTTAAACATGAGTGTGTCACCTTGTTTCAGTATAACAAGGTCAGACATTTAAGGGCATGTAAACTTATGGTCAGGACCGTTTGGGTGATTTCAGTTATTATGATTTAAAAAGGGGCAAAACACCTATGTGATGATAAATGACTTTACATGATCTCTGTCCTTAAAGAAAATATCATATTTAATCAAATTTTCAAAATAAATGGCAACATTTTACATGCTAGGGTATGCAAACTTTTGAGCACAACCGAACATATGACACTAAGTAAAAACAAGTTCGTCATTGATTATTAGTCCTCAGCGAAAGACGTCTACTTTGGCCCCTCAATGATCGCGTTTGGCAAACCACATGCAGTACGATGTCAATAATTTTTTAAGCACAGTCGTAATGTATGTGATTTTCCAGGGTTAGACAGAAAGGGTCAAAGTTCTACCATGGGAAAACAATAAATGACGGACTTGGTGTACAATGTTTCTTCGCAGTTGTAATCGCTTGCAGTTCCTGCCCAAGATTTAAACATTAATATTGCACGGCTCCATAAATAATTTGCTACAAGTTGGCAAGCTAGGTTTCTGCTTTGATAAGCATCGTTAGCATGCTTGACAACGCCCAATTCACTCTCTTACAGTACACTTGTACAGCTTTAGTATTATTGACTTTCACTTCCCAGGCCGTTTCATCATGAATGTGTGCATATGGAACGTGCGCACAAAGACTGAGAGATTGTTCAGTCTTGCTGTATCTTCAGGCATATATATACACACACATAGATTACCAGTTTACTTGCACTTAATTCTGACCCAATGAAAGAACCCACTAAGGTTTTGTGTGTCCCAAACAAGTATAAAAATAGATAGGAGAGTTAAAATTCTGTTCTCTGTAAAATCCTAGCTGTATATGGGAAATCTTATGTCATGAAATGGCAAACAAGTATAAATTATTTAAGGTAAAATGACTTACTTTGAGTTAACTTTAATCTTTTAGTTTATTCAACTTACCTGAGGAGTTAGAATTTCCTTTGTCTTCCTTGTTGATGGCAGCTCAGGCAACCTACATTTTTTATTACCATTCAGTATTTGTTTTGAGTTGCCCTTTTCATAGAAAAGATTTATGATTTCATCAAGGTTAAAATGTCATGTTCAGCCCTCTTAAGCTTATTTAATGTCCTTAATTACTTGGTGCGGTGCGCTTCAGATAGAATACCATCCAAAGCTATTTGTGCGATGATGTCAGTCAGTGGCATTACGGCTTTATGTCAGATGCAGCCCAGACTAACAGGGGGTTTACATGGGGGCAGCTAGTACCATGCACCAATACCCAGATTGCAATGCATCAGTCACAAGGTTGGGCTAGGCTCAGTCCAGTGAGGGGCAGAGGGTAAATGCGACCTATGCGCTTAGGCACAACCAACAATGATACAGCTGATCTGATGAGCTGGAGGGACTGGTGGGGTTTCTGGCAACCTGTAACACATCTCCCTGCCCTGAATCAAACTCACTGCAGTTGGCTTTGTTTAAGCAACATATTGTGTTTCCAAAACGAACAGGTTCAACAGGGTTTTCAAGGATAATCACAGGGTTGTAGACCTTCTTCTCAGCAAGGTGACCCTTTCTGACTTGAATTCAAAAGCTTTCGAGGGAACCTTTTTTTTTTTCGTACATTCAGACAAATTCAAGTCTATCCCAGAACTAATTTTGTGAGGCTGCTTTAATATTTTCTGAATGTAGTTTCATAATTTGTTCATATCCCAGCATTTAACTTAACTTTCTTCAATTGCAAGATTTATTTTCATTTGTAAATTTTCTTGCTGTATAATCTTTGGCCTTCTCAAATATACTGTACAGTATATGTGTGGTATTGAGCACTAATTATTCCTTCTTTTAATTTTCTTTTTAAAAATAAATTTGTAAAGCCAATCACTCGGAAGAGACTGCCGTACATTTTGGTATTGCAGGAAATTTTTTTTCTTCTGTTATGTTTTATCTTCTAAACTCTCCTCCTCTCCATCTCTCAATCTCGAAATCCCATTCAAAAATTGTTAAATGTTAAACAGCCTTTTCATTATCTTTTTTCATTGAATATTGTCATAGAAGGCCCATACAAGAATGTGAAAATAAAACTGATATTTGGATTCATACATTTTCAATTTATTTTTTACTCATACATATTGAGAAATCGTAATATTATTGTTATTTTCATTTTCAAGCATACATCATCATTTTAATATTGTCCCCTATGGGCTTCCATACAATTCCAATTGCAATTTATCTTATTTTTAAAGAATGGCTATGTCAGGCCTTGCCTCAGCCATCCAACTCACCGGTCTATAAAGATCCGGACTGCATTTTTCACTTCACACATCATTGCTGGCATCTGTGTGTAATTGCCACTGGGTGGTAGCAGGGTGTATTTAAGGCCAAGACTCACACTCCCTCACAGTGAAGTCTCGTAAATACATGCCTCTGCGGCATTTCTAGTCATGTATAGATGTATCTTCCGCATATTGCCTTACTATATCAAAACTCTTTAAACTTAGTGTTGTTATTGTTTTTACCTCCGCCAAGGAGGCTATGTGATAGAGTCGGTTTATTTATTTGTCCGTTTGTTCGTTTGCTTGTTTGTCTGTGGACAGGATTTCTCAGAAGCTACTAAACGGATCATCATGAAATTTTCACCAGAGGTAGACCTCGGTCCATGGACGACTCCATAAAATTTTTATGATGATCCGGATCTGGATCCGGATTTTGGATCCGGATCATTTTTTTACAAACTAAGTGACATTTCTCCAAACCTAATGAACGGATTTTGATGAAATTTACTCTGAATGTAAATCTTGGGCAATTGTTTATATAAGTATGAAGATCATGTGGCTAAAGATTTTGAATCTGGATCCAGATCCGGATCAATATTTTATGATTTTCAATTAGGCAATTCTCCATAACAACTGCAGCATTTCTACCAAATATTTACCAGAAATATTGACATGGTAATGAAAGATTCTTAAAAGATCAGTAATGACTTCCATTCTCATGGGTCCAGATCCAGATTAGGATCAACAATTTGGACTCCAGAGGTAATACCGCTTGATGAATGCTTACCAGATCTGGCACAACTTTGACTATTCAACCTCATTTGTGGAAATGACAAAAAATATTCCCATCCGAACAACTTGACTGATCGTCCTGAAATTTTCCCTGAGAAAAAGATCTTGCATTTGGATCAACGTCATCCCTTGGCAGAGGTCAGAAATCTCGGATTGCTCGTTTTTTTTTTATAAACTTTTTTATTGATTTCAAACAAACAGAACAACTCGACAACATGCAGTGCCCCCACCCCAGACAACCATATAGTACATCAACAGAGGAAAATGAGGAGAATAACTAACTAAGGACATGAATAAAACAAATAAGACTTCAACAATAATAAGAAGAAATACTGGCAATACTTGCGTAAAATTAAATAACAACAATAGGACAAATTAATACATTACATGCTTAAAGAAAACAAACAAACAAACAGAACAAGTAGATCAGGGGGATCTAATAGCTGCGACCTGGCCTAGCATCCGTCATGTGGCCTAGTGTCCATGACTGGTGGTTTCTTGTACAAGTGTGACCTCGAAATTGGCAAATGACCTTGAAAATGAATAGGGAACCCTTCCTCTGTACTCAGAAGCTTGTTGTAACATTTAATAGCCATCCATCAAGTTAAACTCGAGTTACGGTGCAAAAACTGTGAAATCGGGGCAAAATCGGCACTTTTTTGACCGGTATGACCTTGAGATTCGACAGATGACCTTGAAAATCATGAGAATCCCTACTCTATACCAAGAAGCTTGTTCTAAGATTTCATAGCCATTCATTGAATTAAACTTGAGTGATGGTGCAAAAACTGTCAAATCGGGCAAAATTGACACTTTTTTTAACCTGTGTGACCTTGGGATTTGACGGATGACCTTGAAAAACAATAGGCTACACCTCCTCTATGCCTAGAAGCTATTTTTAAAATTTCATAGCGATCCATGAATTCTAACTGGAGTTACAGTCAAGGTTAATATAGTTTTGAAATTTTCATTAGTTTTTATTTTTATTTAGTTTTACAGTTTGCTTTTTTATTTCAGTTCAGTTTTAGTTAGCTGAACAAGTGATTAAGCAGTTTTAGTTTAGTTTTTATTTTGAGGAATTCACTAGTTTTAGTTTAGTTTTTATTTAGTTTTAGTTTTTCAGCTACTAAGAGGAAGGCCTTAATTTGTCGAAGCTGACAAGGATAAAAGAATGTATGACAGCAAATATGTTTTTACCAAGTCCTTTTTTAATCCTGTATTCTTTAACCATCATCTTTTTTAACATGTGACACTGATGATGCTAATATTACTGGGAAAAAAATCCAAACCATCTCACCCCATACAGTCATCATGCTCAGTTATTTCCACAGCTTTTGCCATGTTTGAGAGCTAACCATCTTCTTGACTGAATGTGCGCAGGGCAGTTTCTTGGAATTCTGGGGCCCCTAACAGAATATCGGTGTGGGCCCCTGCCCCCGAATTTTCATTGCCACTCATTAACGACAATATATCTATATATATGATGTTATTCATTATTTTTCCGTTTCTCAGTGCTCTTGACAGTGCCTAATGCAATACACCCAATTTTTCCTTTTTTGAAATTAACCACTCAACAAAGAGAGGATCATCATGTGACTTAAGAATTATTAGTTGTCTTATTCACTAATTTACTCATCATCAAAAACATATTCAGACTGCTGGTGGTGAGGATCTATTGCTGGGTCAGGTTCAGATAAATTGACTACAGCGGATTCTGAAGTAGCAGTGCATAAAGGTTTAATTGTTCAATTTCATATTACTTTCGTAAACATTTATGGTTATGTTCCATGGAACAACTGATGAAGAACTAACCTACCGAGTCTTAGAATAAACAGAATCTAAATGGGCTTCCCAGTACCATAGCTCTAAGCACCCAGCTTCATTTTGCTATTGTTAGGAGGAGAGCTAGCTCTGTAAAATTACCCCCGGCGTGAGCAAGACTTATGCCAACAGGTAAAAGTAGCAGTTTAGTTTTAGTAAACAATTAAGGTAAAAGTAATGTCAGCCTTGACAAGCGATTTTTTTAAGTTACACCTAAGGTTACTGCACTGATTACATGTAGTTCGCCAGCCAAACCTAGCGTGTACAGTCAATTACAGCTAGAGAGAGCTGAGTATGTAGTAACCACTCATAAGAATGGAGGAACGTGTCCTAGGCTGCTGCTACCAAATTTTTTGACGGCATATTATGATGGCTGGCGAATGATAACCATACCGATCTTTTCTGTAGATGATACCATTCATAACTGAGTAATGTCATTCTTGTCAGGCGATTATTTACTCAGCTGACAGCATGTTACTTTAACGTACGGTTAGCAGCTGAATAGCCAGCCTGAACAGCTAACATAGCAAGCTAGTTTAATACTCTCACCTCTCTTTGAAAAGAATTTTGTAATGTTCCGGACCCCTGCTTTGCTCTTCTGGTCCTCTCTCTGGTCTTTTCTGGCATCCAGATTTGTGTGCGTTTGTTTGTTTGCTCTTGGAGATCATATTCGCAAGGACGGTGATCCCTGTTTGCTGCCTTAGTTCGCGACCTCGCCAGAAAAAAACGCACAAACAATTTTCCAATACGAGCATGAAGCATGGATTGAACCATTTTTAAAGAAGGGGGTTACTGAAATGTATTTCATCAATATTGCATGCCTTAATGGCTTTGTTTAAACTCTGATGCATTAGTATTAATATTAGGTAAATCTATGCAAAATAATTTTGTCATGGGGTCTACTGTGGGTTTTGTGGGCCCCAATGGACTGTGAGCCCTTATGACGGCGCTGAATTAGAGAAGTAGTGGAGCTCCACTCCTCCGTGCGTTTGCAGCTAGACCCTTTTGGCTGAATTGAGCAAGTGAAGCATCATCTTCGGCTGACGCCTGCAGCAACTACGGCAGCTAATAGCCGCTATGCTTCCCCCCTCTGGAAGCAACCGGTTAACTCTGACTGAACAGGACAGTAATTGAGGGAGAAAACGAAACTATTAACGAAAACGAAGCTAATTTTATCTGCAATTCAGTTTAGTTTTAGTTAGATTTGTATTGTCCATTGTAGTTTTTATTTAGTTTTCGTTTTTCAAAAAATTGACATTTTTATTTTTATTTCAGTTAACTAAATTATTTTTTCACAGCTAGTTTTAGTTTTAGTCTTAGTTTTCGTTAACTATAATAACCCTGGTTACAGTGCGAAAACCCACAAACGAGGTTGTGACCTCTGTGAACTTGACCTTTGACCTCGACCTTGTGCATGGACATCACTTTGGTGAAGGTCAATAACTCCTGAAAATTTCATGATGATACAATGACAGGAACATGGTCAAAAAGGTGTCACAGACGGACGGGCAGCCTGACGGACAGACAGACGGACAGACAGAAGTGTTCATAGAGCTGCCTGGTCGCAGGTAAAAACATAGATCAGATGAATATACTAGCTCAACAAACTCAATTTATGACAGTTTGGACCAACCAGTCATCAGTAACCATGTCATTGGAGTCCCCCAGCTAGGGTCATCTGAGGTGTCTGCCACTCAGAAAGGAACCTTCCTTTTAAAATTAAATTTCTCAAGTCTGTTGGTAAATAATCAAGGAAAGGTGGCCATACATTCATAAACAGCTCATCTTTTCCCCTAAAACTACCTGCAATCTTTCATAGGGGAAGGTGTTTAGACCTCTCTGTATGACAGGGTAACACTTGGTGGGGAAGCTTTGATCCATTTGTGCAGGATGCACCCATGGGCAATCAAAAGGAGCTTCTCCAGAAGTCTGTGCTGTGATGCAGGGAGATAACTCCCTGGAAGGCAGGCCAAGGAGGAAAACACCAGGGTCCTTTTAGTGTCACTACAAGGGAAGGGCAACAGGATAAAGGGTAACCTGAGAAGACACAAAATTTATCTGCAGGTATCCAAAAAAGTGTTCCTTAGGAATATCAAACATTCCCTGTAGTTGCCGGAAAGACAGTAGAACATCGTCTTTAAATAAGTCATTAATTACATGGATGCCTTTGTCTTGCCAAGAGGAGAAGACAGATGTGTCTATACCTGCAGGAAAGTCTGGGTTCAGGGTAACGGGACAGGAGTGACTTCACGCTTTTCCTTCCCGGGCATTTAGTCATGTCATGCCAGACTCTGATACTGTTATATATAACAGGATTATGCCTTATATCAGAGTTTATCTTTTTTGCATCACAAGTAACCAGACTCCATAAAGACTGTGGGGCACAAGCCCAGGGGTTGATACAAGGTTCCCTTTTCAGATACGAATGCAACCATTGCCTAAAATGACGTGCATGACAAGCCCAGTTGTAAAACTAGGCTTATATCATCGGAGGCAACGTCTTGGGGTATATCCCCGAACGCCCCCAATCCTCCAATTCCCCAATCCTTGAATAGACCTTGAATAGACTTTCATTTGAACTTAATTTTAGGTCAATCGGACAAATGGTTCAGAAGATATGGCCAAAATGGTCATTTTCCATCACAAAGCGCCACCAGATGGCAAAATATTGAACCATACAGGTATGATGTCATCATGGGACACGTTGTGAGGTCATGACCTTGCAGTTGCATATAGTTTCATGTCAATTGGACAAATGGTTCCAAAGATATGGCAAAAATGGTGAATTTTATGTGACAAAGCTCCACCTTGTGTCAAAGTTTTGCACCAAAAAGGTATAATGTCATCGTGGGACACATCCTCAGGTCATGACCTTTCATTTGCACTTGATTTGAGGTCTGGTCATTTCCAGAGATATGATAAAAACTGTGATTTTTCCGTTTTTGGCCCTTGGTGGCCAATTTAGCGATTGTAAATTGTCCAAAATTGAATCAGTTCTTCCTCATTGTGATATTTACCTATATGCAAAACATGAAATTTCTAATTGAAATATTACTGAAGTTATCGCGTTAACACGCAGGGTGGCGCGGCGGCGGTCGGACCAAAAACATAATATCCCCGAAATGCCGTTCGGGGATATAATTATAAGAAGAGTAGAACACTTGACCTACTCAGCTCCTCCTTAATTTAACATGTTCCAGGTCGGAAATGTGGGTTTCTTGGAGAAAAGATAGAAGATAGATTAAGAAGATCGTTCTTAAGATAAAATTTTCTGGCATTTAATGACATGGCTTATACCCTTCACATTAAGTGAAATAATTCTAAGATCACTCTGCACATTCTTTATATTTTGTGGAACATCCCTAAGATCGTAGACACAGACAAGTGTCACTAAGGTAAGTGGCGGGGCAGTTATATATCGATTATTCACGTAAGCAAAGGCCGGGTAATAATAATAATACACATATAGTATAACATAAAATAACATAACAAGTGAAGCTGTCAACAAAGATGGATGGATCCAAATGATGGAACAAATCCCAGTATAGAACAGAACCCCCAAAAAATAAAAACAGATAGCCATTCAAAGGCATTAAATGTCCTGGGACAAGTGAGGCTAAGAGGCATTCCCCCCCACAAAAGAGAACCACACACCAGCTGCAAGAGTCTCCATCCCACCGCTTACAGTCGCCCTCTGCATCCCTCCCGCCCCCGGCGCGATTAACAACATTAACGTGATCAAACCACAGTCAGTCAACTACAACCCCAATACCAAAATAGTTGGGACGAGGTGTAAATTGTGAATAAAATCAAAATGCAAAGACTTTCAGATCACATGAGCCAATATGTTTTTTTTTTACAGTAGAACATAAATAACATTTAAAATGTTGACACTGAGACATTTTACATTTTTACCCACAAAATGAGCTTATTTAACATTTTCTGGCGGCAAGTTGGGACACAGGAAAAAAAAGAGCTGAAAAAGGAATTAATATATAAGAATCAGCTGAAAGAACATTTAGCAAGTAATAAAGTTAATTGGTATCAGCTGTGTAACATGACTGGCTATGAAAGGGATGTCTTAGAGAGGCTGAGTCTCTCAGAAGTAAAGATGGCCAGGGACTCTCCAACCTAGGAAGGCTTGCATTAAAAAAATTGTGAAACAACGTTCCTCAATGTCAAATTGCAAAGGCTTTGAAGGTCTCATCATCGTCAGTGCATAACATCATCAAAATATTCAGAGAAACTGGAAAAATCTCTGTGCGTAAGGGACAAGGCCGAAGACCTTTACTAGATGCCCGTGATCTTTGGGCCCTCAGGCGCCACTGCATCACTCACCGGCATGATTCTGTCATTGACATTACTAAATCGGCCCAGGAATTCCTCAAGAACTGCCTGTAAACACAGTCCACCGTGCCATCCACAGATGCCACCTAAAACTCTGTCATGCAAAAAGGAAGCCATTGTTGAGCATGATCCAGAAGCGCCGTTGTGTTCTGTGGGCCAAGGCTCATTTAAAATGGACTGTAGCAAAGTGTTCTGAGGTCAGACGAGTCCAAATTTGACATTCTTGTTGGAAATCATGGGCATCGTGTCCTCCATGCTAAAGACCACCCCTCCTGTGATCAGCGTTCAGTTCAAAAGCCAGCATTTCTGGTGGTATGGGAATGCATAAGTGCATATGGTGTGGGACACTTGCATGTTTTTAAAAGCACCATGAATGCTGAAAGGTATATAAAGGTTTTAGAGCAGGGGTAGGGAACCTTATCCGGAAAGGGCCAGTGTGGGTGCAGGCTTTCATTCCAACTAGGTAATTACACACCTGATTCTACTAATCAAGGTCCTTAGCAAAGATCCCAGAGGTTAATTATTAGAATCAGGTATGTAGCTGCTTAGTCCCTCGCGAACTGATTGGGACCTCCCCGATAATTTCCAACATGTTGGATGTTATCGGGTGTTCGGGGATGATCCTACTGGGCGTTACGTCATCGAGCAGAAACCAAAAGTAACAAAGATGGTATGTTGGACAGAAGAGATGGAGGAGCACCTGGTGGCGATGTGGGGGGGAAACGAATGTCTGTACAGTATTTCCTCGCAAGACTACAGGAATCGCGTCATGAAAGAGAGTGCGCTGGGCGAGATGGCCAGAGCTGTCGGTGTAGCAGGAGAGTTAACTTAAATAAGAGCAAGCGAGCAACAAACGGTTACATTGTTACGTTTGCTAACAGTTGCTAGCTGGCTACCTACACATACTCTTCACTTTTAAGCTACAGTCACATTCTTCTGTCAACCAGGATAGTTTCAGTGAATCTACATGATTACTATTTTTAACTTTGTTAGGTTAAGGTTAGGTCAGGTTCTGGTTCTTCTCGCTTCAAATCTTGTGCCCAGGAAAGGGGAAATTACGTCAAAGTCATGTTTGATCATGCAAGTTTTTGTGAAATCTTGGAAGATAAGGATATCGGGAGCTGTAGTGTGCAGAGTCCCTCTTCTTGAACGAATTCGTACACAGCTTGTTGAATAAAATCGGAAAGGATTATCGTTATGTGTGCAGCCCCCCGCAATTTTTTTATAATAATAATAATAATAATGCATCAATTTTATATAGCGCTTTTCTGCTTTCTGGGCACTCAAAGACGCTTCACAAGGATACATTATTCATTCACTCACACATTCATGCTCTGATGGTGGTAAACTACGTTTTTGTAGCCACAGCTGCCCTGGGGCAGACTGACGGAAGCGTGGCTGCCAGTATGCGCCTACGGCCCCTCCGACCACTACCAAACATTCACACACAGCCACACAGTGTTCCTATATTGCATGTTTTGTGGGTGGGGGAAACCGGAGTACCCGGAGAAAACCCACGCAAACACGGGGAGAACATGCAAGCTCCACACAGAAAGGCCCCAGGCCGGATTTGAACCCGCAAACTTCTTGCTGTGAGGCAGTAGTGCTAGCCACTGTGGCACCGTGCCGCCCAAGATCTTAAAAGATTTGGAAACTCCTGTAGTGTGCACCCAGCATAAGGCACTTATTTTCTGCATAAAATCCTGGGTAATAACGCTAGCAACATTAGCCTCATTCGGCTCACCTTCGTCATCCTCCATGCTAGCTTCGTAGCAAGACACATGTGCCTTTTTTACTTCAGAGCGTGTCCTCATCTGAGTTTCCCGTAAGTTACTGTTGCCATCTGTTACAGGAATTATTTCCACCAGAAGTCAACTAATTTGCAGTTGTTTAATCGGTTAGAAATAAAAATAGTCGACCAACAAAGCGGGAGGTCGGGGGAGATGATCCCCTCACTCTGAGTACATCACGTGATCCCCCAGTGCTGTTATTGTTTATGTCAGCACTTTATATTTAGGAACCACCCTTCCTTTTGGTTTTCTATTAATAATACATTGCTCCTGCAGCTGAAGCCCAGAGTTTGTATCACCTATAGTGTTTATTGAGGAACCTTGTCTCCTCTTTGTTAACCTCCGCCGAGGAGCTTTATGTTTTCGGTGCCGTTTGTTTGTTGGTTTGTTTGTTTGTGTACAAGATAACTCAAAAACTAATGGCCGGATTTTGATTAAATTTTCAGGGTAGGTGGGTATTAAGTCAAGGAAGAGGTGATCGAATTTTGGCATATTTAGGCCAAGTTACTGCTGAGATATACTCCAAAGTGGGCCGGAGTTCCAATCGCCGTGCTTTTGGCTTTGCTGCCCCCTGGCGGCGGAGGTTCTGCGCTCTCTGAGTGCTCTTCTAGTTTTATATTGTTTCATTCGTGCCTTCTGCTGCACAGTAGGCATAATAAAACTTTCGGTAATCGTTGTACCTGACTCTAGTCCACAACTTCCTGTCCTCTGTGTACCTGAGCTTCGCATGAGGCACAACCCTTACAGGCTACCAGATGCTTTTCTCTAGAATTGTGCTAATTGACCAAATATTAAGAGTCTCAGTCTGCTTTGCGTTTTTAATCGATCTTTGGCAACTTGTACTCTTTGGCAAATGGGTATGACATTAACAGTCCCAAAAATCTCCAGAATAATGTAGGAAAATAATTTGAAAGTAAGCTACATCTTTCAGCTCTCTCGGTGAAAACTAAGCTATGTCCATGCAACATCACCCAATGACCTCAAAAATATTACATGAAAAAATCAATTGTGCTGCCTTAGCTCCCCAACCAATTGCACAACTTATCAGCTATCAGATACTTCTCGTTCTTTTTCCCAAAGGAATTTTTTCTTCTGAATTCCAGAGCTTTTATTTTATCCTGTGAAATAGTAACATTTATCACAGTGTACAATGAGCTCTCTTCCTGGATATCTTATCAAAGACATTTTCAGTCTTGCATAGACCCACAGAGCTTCAGTCTCGAATCATTCTTGACCTTAATTTGAGCTCAAATTGGACTAAATAACTTGACTAGTCCTGATTTTGACTCGATTCATTCTTGCTTCAGCTGAATTGTGAATAAAACACTGCATCTGTCAGATAACAGTCTCCTCACTCCTCAGAAGGCAGCTATTCACAAGTAGAATTTTCATGATTACGTGACTATTAGTCTGAATGGCAATACCTGGCACTAGAGTAGGAATTAACATTTCTATAAAAATTTCCTCATGAATTTTCCATTTGTGATCAAGCGTTTCACCAATGTTGTCATGAGCATATGGGGGAAAAAGATAAATAATCAATGGCTGTCATAGCAAGGAAGATAATGATGAATGGTATGATAGTCATTTTAGTCATATGCTACCATAATTGGAAAGGTATTTTGTACATCCCTCTTGCCCGGGAAAGAAAAAGTTTTGAAAACAAAGTCAAAGAAGTCTGGTCCACATCCAGTGCTAATTAATGACCTTCAACTGTGCTCAGAAGGGCAGTCTGGAATGATCATAAAGTTGGGACTGAAGCAAGAGGTAAATAAAGCTCATGATGGTTTTTTTTTTTTTCAAAGAACACTGTGATAGCGAGAGGAAATACTCAAATGAAACAAATTTTTGTCACATCTTTCATAGTGGGCTGTAGAGTATGGAGAGAAAAAAAGACCTGGCACAAGATTACACCTTGTAGGGTGGCCTCAGGAGCTTGTGATGAGTTACGTTAGAACAAGCTGCAAGAGAAGGAAACAGTGATTTAAGCCTCCAGTCGCCACTGATGATGAACAAAGAGGGCTTTAAGACAATGCTCAGGTTCCTGGGTGGAGGCACAGGCAGAGCGTTCAATTATGCAAGGAGATCTGACAACAAATGAATATTTGCTTCAGCAGTGGCAGATGAAGGAATGCTGCTCACTGAAAGTTGAGGCCTACACACTTTTAGTCTGAGTCATTGCGGATTGCGACTGGCTTGGTGTCAATCGCATGTGACCATCTGTGTCATTGTGGTTTGGCGTGTTTGGATGGAAGGCTGTAATGGAAGGAGCAGTTAAAATAAAACAGGGAGGTCCATCTATTGAAAAGCATCAAGCAGAGCCACACAGCACAGGCCTCCCGCTATCTTCACAATGTGAAGCACGCCCAGCTGAACAGACTCAAATCTCCTGCTCTTTCACTTCAAAGCTGGCCTAGCAAACGCTTGTCTGAAAGAGGTCAAGTCTGTCTTGTTCAAATTTGTGTCCAGCTGATGTCACTTAGATCTGAGCGAGCGCACACATGTACAGCCACACAAACATATACGCACACCCATAGACTTACTCACTGACATTAAGAAAAACTGCACGCTCATATGCAAATACACATACTAGCACAAATGGGAGTGGCTTAGAGTAGGGACAGAGTACATAAAAATAAGATAATCAGGGCAACTGCCACAATTCATTCCAAAAATTCCTAAACATGCCAAGATTCACCAGACATAGACATCAGTTCACGGAGATGTGACCCAGGGAAATAATTTCAAACCTTTTGCCATAAAGCAACTCCAAAAGATCTCGCAGTGAAAATATAAAGCTCATCCACAGTGCACTTCATTGAGGAAGTAGAAATTTTCAGAATTCATCCGAGCACTTCGCCTCATGGAAATGCCAAAATGCTAGACTTGAGTTCCTGATAGTCAAACTGCCTCCCTCAGTTAGCAAGATCCAACTCTCTTTCTCCTTTAAGCAATTCTTACCTTTCTGGCATGTAGCTCAGCACTTAGTAAAAATTTGAACATGAACAACTCCGCCTCCATCCAAAGTCCCACCCTCTTCCCCCTGCGTGACCTCTGAGGCTCCCCTCCTCCCCTGACGCGTGCTGTGAGAAATGAGCAGCACAAATGAAGCTGCTTTCTCACCGGACGCGAAAAAATTTTTTTGCGCGACAGATTACATTCAAAGTCAATGCAAAGACGGGAATCTCGTGTGTAGTCACGTCTTTGCATTGACTTTGAATGTAATCTGTCGTGAAAACTAACCAACAGTAATTAGATAATATTCAATTCTATCTGTGGTATAAAATAAAATGCCCTCGTAACGTCTGACGAACTACCATTAACGTTATCATAGTAATTATAGCATTTCAGCGTCTGTTGGTTTCAGTCAGATGCGTCATTTTTCAGCAGAATTCATACATATTTTCTTGCAAAATTGCTGTCATAACGTCTTACCTCTCCAGAATTGTCTCGGTAAAGTCAGTCACTGAATTAGGAGCAGTTGCAGCTGTTTTATTTGCAAGCTAACTTCGTTGAGGACCTGTTTTGTCTCTACCGCTCTGCTGCTCTTTCAGAGAGGCGCGCGACTCGCAAGCGGCGACAGTGGTACGCAACTGGAAGGGACGCGGCGACGGATGACAGACAGGAAGCTCGGCAAATAATTTTATTCGGACCGAACAAAATGATTGGTCAGACTTTTTTTTGAAATATATGAGAGTGGAATATTGATGAGTTTCAACACCTGGTGGATTTCTTTTACATTTAGTGTGCCATACGCTTATTAAGAGCACTTTAAGATTACAAAAGAAAAGTGTAAAAATGCCAGAAAGGTAAGAATTGCTTTAAATACTAAGCTATACATCCCAACTAACATACAGTAAAATGTTTTCACAATATTATTCCAGGATAGAGCCTTTATTACTGCATTGCAGCTGCATAGTAAGACTTTTTCTTCTTAGCTGAGATATATGGTGGCACTCAGTAAATGTTGCTCAAGCTTGAATGAAATTCTCTTGCCACATTGCTTGCTTTCTGTTAGTAGCTTGAAGGGGACCTATTATGCTGCATTTCCAAGTTTATATTTTCATCTTGGATTCCCCTAGAGTACTCCTGATCATTCAAAGTCCAAAAACGGGTGCTTTTTTAGCTCAGACTGCCATGCTCAAAAAACCCTGTTTGCATTCCATTGTACTCTCTCCCTGAAATGCCTCGTTTGAGTGGCTCTTCCGTTATGGCCCCCCCCTCCCTGTGTGCCCACTTTCTTCTGATTGGTCAGCTCTGTGGAGGGCGGAGCTGGGCGGGACTCGGCAGAATGCAGTTTTCCCGGTCCGCCTCCCTAGTGTAAAACGGCGGGGAAAATCCGTCGTTAAACGCGTTACATCTAATGAGATAACCTTGTTCTAATAAACGCAGCGGCCAAAGGGGAGGACGCAGTACATAAGTCTGGCAGCTCAAACTCAAATTTGCTTACCTACGGCTAATATGGTGAGTACACCGGTGTTTCTACTCTTTAGTTAGGATTGAGGGATAGCTAGAATCCACCCCATACAGACACATTTGTAGAACAGGTCAACATAACCAAGTGCAGACTGGAGACCGTAGAAATCCAGTGGGTCTGAGTTTAGAGGGAAACATGGACAGTGAGGAGCAGCAAAAAGTGGACCAACAACTTATGGACTGCTTAGGTGTGTATTATAAGGACCTGCTGGTTAGTGTGCATAACTGTGGTGTGTCGGTAGCGTGGAGTAACGAACAGCTTCTGCACTGGTAGGCCTATATGACGGGGGGGGCGAAAGCTCCAGGCTAAACGGCCTTTTCAGAAATTGGCCATGGCAATGATTTACTTATTGCACCGGAATGACCAGTGTTTGCTCACGGAAAATGAGCGTGTTAAGCTGCTTTCACACCGGACGCGAAAAAAATTTTTTTGCGCGGCCGATTACATTCTAAGTCAATGGACTGTCTTTGCATTGACTTTGAATGTAATCTGTTGTGCGAAAAATTTGTTTCCTGTCCAGTGGGAAAGCGGCTTAAAGCGCCCACTACGCGTGAATTCGCGACTTTGCATTGACTTTGAAGGTAATCTGTCGCGTGAAAAATTTGCTTCGCGTCCGGTGTGAAAGCAGCTTTATGTATAGTACACGACAGCCAGAGAGAGTTACGATCATGTTATGAACATAATACAGGTTTTACAGACCATAAGTTCCCTTCGCGTGGACAGTTGCTTATGTGTAGCTAGCAAACCAATCACTTCTACAGGACAGGGATCTTGGATAAGTGAATACTTATAACTTCACCAATATCTGGGCTAGCGTTTGATGCTACTGTGAAAGCAATCGGACAACACACAGGCTATAACATGTCCGGTATAACAAATGATTTCTCTGCATAGACATATTGTTATTTCCTCCCCCTTTAGAAATTGTACTGGCTAATAAAAAGCCAAAAAAGGCGAAGATTGAATAGGAAATTCGTTCATGGGTAAGTGAAGCGATGACAAGCAGCCATAAACAAACCCAAACACGTATCCTAAGCTCTGGTCTAACTGCAGCCTTTTCAACCCAACTTTGCAGATGCATACAGCACCTCTCTGGTTAGTTTCAACTGTAGTGGCCACAATCAGACAATGTTATGATGAAACTGCCATATTGATGCTTACCGTAGTGACACAAGCATACCGATCAGAATTACTGCATATAAGTGAACCAGGAGTATTTTTAAGTAGCACATACGCGAACTCACATGCAGTAGCTGGTAACCGAGCAGTCATAACAACAGACACAAACCCTTGCAATACAGGTCTTACAGCCAGCAAGTTCCGTTACCATGGACTGTTGTACCAAGCATCCAAATGACAAGTATAAAAAGTTAGCTTCAACGGAGGTAGATGTTCATACATCTTCTGTTGAATGTCCCATGATGTTACTCTTGCATATTTAGGACACAAACATTAGCAACAGTAACTTGGCTAGGTTAACCACAGTGCTACAGCCACATTCAACAGGCTATCATGTTAGGTAGGCTTATGCAGTAAAGCGACTTACAGCTTCTACGTCTGTGATTTATGGACAGTCGCGACCGATCCAGGCTTTATCTTCAGATATTTTACAAAGCCTGCCTTTGAGGCCAGTTATTCTCGCTAGCTATTGTTAGCGGTCCTGCTAGCCACCCATAGCACGTTAGGTTCACTTCCATTATTTGCTGTTATATCATTACTTACAGCTTGTGGCTCCGAGCACTTGATCGATACCACTGCTGCGAGTTTGAGAAGCAGCTGAAACGCTTATCCTATGTTGAATTATCCTTTATTGACAAAGCTGTCTTTGGTGAAACTCTGAGCACAAACAGCTAACAAAGAAGCTACCAACTGATTTCTGGTGGCATCATCTTTTGGAAGAGAAATGGGTGCTTTTCTTCCTGTCCAAAAATAAACGGACGCGCTGCTTTGGGAGGGATACTGACAAAACTGCACCTTAAATGATCTGTGGTACTTTTTTTGTATTTCGAAAAGTGTAGATGCTACTAAGGTATAGTATGATCCGCGGTTGTTTGTGCCTGCTAGAATAGTTTCCGATGTGGGCAGATCCAGCGCTGTGATTGGCTCTGGCTAGGTCTGAGTTAATTGGACGGAAAAACCTGACGTCAGGTTTTGCCCAGACCTCATGAAGATCTCGGGACAAGCTGTTCAGAGAGGAAATCATGTTTACGAAATCACATTCTTGGATTACGGCATGACCCCTGTATCTTATGTTTAGAAAATTTACAGAGGTTGAGTATGGACATCCAACATTATAACATTACTTATACGTATTAAAGGAAGGATCAGCATGATTCTTGAATGTGGATGAATTGTAATCTGAAGGGTCAATCATTTCTTTTCAGTTTAAAGAAATAAATAAATGCAACTTCTGATTTGGGCTGTTGCCCCTTTTCACAAATTATGACACTTATTTCACAAATTCATTCCACTTGAAATTTCAGTTTGAGTTTATCGGTTTCTTCAAAAATCAAAAACGAATTATTTCTGTCTGGATTTTCAGAACAAGAACCGCATAAACATTGAGGAAAAGCAGTACTGGCTTCTTTACTGACTGAAGAAGATTTAGCTCGCAGCACTTAAAACCAGTAATTTGGTCAGGAAATGGTCCGAAGTTAGGTGGGGGCAAACAGGATATCAGCGAGGTGAGATTAGGCATTGTTGAAGGGACTTGTCCAAGGTCAGTGACTGGGATAGCAAGCCAAATGAAGCAGGGCATGCAGGCAGATGCACACCTTCAAACTGGGGTGTATGAGGGTGAATTGCCATGACCGCAAACACTGAGAAGAGATTACCAATTAAAGAGTTACTTGTCTTACTTAGTAATTAGACCACGGATAAAAGAGAATATTCCAACAAATTGGGGGTACAGACCAGGAACTTAAATGTGCACAACAAAAATTAGCAATAGAAAACAGGTGAGAGAGGGACCACAAAAGGAAGGGTGAGACACAAGGCAATAATTTAAGTATGGGATCTAATTGGGGAAACTGAAGGGGAAACTGACACGGACAGCTTGATTGCAGGAAAAACTCAGTACAGGACAAATTTTTGCAGTAAATTACTGTAATTTAGATTAATTATGAATGATATTTTGTACATTCTGTTCAAAATATCTTTGAAATATGTTGGCGCATGGTAATGTTTACTGATTCAGAATCTTCCAAGATCCTTAGAGCAAACAACAAAGTGCTGACTAATTTGGCAATAGAGGCTCAGTTGCCTTTCAGCACATACAAACAATAAATAAATAAAACAGGATGCCACAGTATATGATGTCATATGTTTGCAATCCCTTGCATTGCGATTGTTCTAGAAGATTACAAAAATATGCTGTCTGGTCTAAATTATATAACACTGACAAAGTCTGCTGACAAGCTCTGCAGACAACACTATTTGAAACTGAAAAAAAGGGAGAAAAAAAGACGTGGTAACTTTGACAAGGAACAGATTATGTGCAACATTCAGGCTGATAACAGGGGTGGTTATGAAAAACCAGATGAAAAATGTTTATGAAATGGAAGTTTTAGTGGGACTGGGTGACACGTTCTCAAGCAGCTGGCCACTGTCTCAAAGTGACCTAACAGCCTCCTGTCACTGCCTGTGACTGACAAATTCAATATGGCTGCCGGGGAAAAATGGTCAGTAACTGAACGTTTGCATGTTATCAGACATGTCACCTTGTATTCCACAACATTCTGCGGAAAATGGGCCAATCCTCAATCTGCTAAGGTAGAAGGCTACATTCCGGCTGGATGCAGTAAATTCAATGTCCATTTGTTGTAACAGTGCAGTAAATTAGAAAACACAAACTTGCAAAAGAGGTCCCACCTTCAGCTGTCGAGTGAGACCCACATGTTCTGAGCGAAGCTCAGACTGGCACAGAGAATCCAACCCACATCTGGGCTGGGTGTATTATTGTTTTTTTTTTTTTCGAGTTCTCTTTTGTAACCTTTCAGCAATGTGACCTATAAAGACCTTGCCATTTGTCTAGAGACAGTTTAAAATCCCACCTGCTTCCTTGACCAGTTGGGTGGGGAGCAGGTAAAACTCCACAGTCTGCAAAAGTTTTCTAGTAAAGAGAAAAACAGGTTGGCTCAGGTGTGGCTGTTGTTTCTTGTTATCACAAGATTGATTGCTAGGTGTGTCAGGCCAACTGTCGTGTTAAAATGAATTGTCTCTTCACAGGTGACTTTTGTGTCATCACGCAGGAGTGTCACTTCAGATGCATGGTGATTGAAGACTTGATTTGGTGACCAAATAACTGTCCTTTCTTAATTTTATAGCATTTGACCTTTGATTAATTGGGAGCAAGATGAACTATGATGTTAAATGATATGACTAAAATAAAAATACAAATAAAATAAGTATTATATACACTTGGACAACATAAAATTTCACGTTGCCATCACCTCTTTAAGTATTGCTGAGTAACCACAATTGGGAAACCTATTTATCTTCGTGAGGTTTTGTGGTTGGACTCAGGTGGGGCACTGCTCTTTGCTTCTGAAGCGAAGTACACTACGTAGCATCAATACCCCTGTAAATTTCCACAAGTATGGAGCTAGAACAGTCTCAAAATAGACAAATGCACAGAAAAAATTCACAAATGTATTTGGGGATTTATACATACGTATGACTCAAAACACAAATACATTTTTAATGCACACACAAATATGTTTCATTCTATGTATATAAGTTTTAAAAAAATCCACATATAAAATAATAAGATTCATAAGCATATTTTCGATGTACACACAAATAGAGAAAAAAAAATCACAAATATATGCATGTAAAAGGATTTGCAATCTTCATCAAATGCATATGTGGAGCTTGTTACATTCATATATGAACTGTTGGATCTGCATTTACAAAGTGCTTTTAATTTGTAAACTTCGCTGCATTTGTGTGTGAGACTTTTGAGACTCCCCTGACGTGACTCCAATCCACAAATGTATTATTTCTAAGAGGAATCGTCTGTAGCCAATCAGACGTCTCACTCCTTTACAGCCAATCACCTGAGTGCTTCCCCACGAGGGGTGTTTTATGACGTCATTAAAATGCGCAAAGGCGGCCAGAGGCTGGAGATTTTTAGCCATGGATCCCAGAGCCATGGAGAAACAAGAGTTGCAACAACTCCCTTGACTTCAATGGGCCGCTGCTATGGGAGATCATGGAGGCGTCCAATAGTTCTAAACAAAGCTTCCTGGGAAACCGCCTCGCTGTGTGTCTCGCATCTTTTAAGTGATTAATTATAGGTAAGAAGTAGCAGACCAATGCATTATGATAACCATTTTACTAGCATATTTTAATCGAACTAAAGGTGTGATTTAAAACATTATAGCTCATCTCTTTAAAGCAGATTTTAAGATATAACATAGTTAGCGAAGATTGACAAAAAATGTCCGTCTTTGCTAAATGTGCTTAATGCCTGTGAACGAAACGTTTAACTGAGCTATAATTAAGTTTAATAGCGTATCTCTGTGATGTGTGAATTGACGTTATATGGATCATTTAAAGCTTTAAATAATGCTTAATGGTTATTATAACATTATAGGCCTAATAACTAAAACGTAGATGCTAGCATGCAATGCTGACCTTGCGAACCGACAACGTTAGTTGTCTTAGCATGAATGTTCTTGGTTATTCAAGTAATTTGAACAACCAATAATGATCGATCATCATCCGTCTCTTTTAGCATGAACAACAGCTTATCACGTTATTCTGTAAAGTTACTATGAGGTGTAATGTTATCAACGCTGCGTTCAAACCAGCTTGTGAAAACCATAACAGTGAAAATTATGGCACCTATATAATTTGGTTTTCCATCGATATTGTTCTTTTTTTAGGTCCATTAATAGTATTCCCATGTTTCCTGGAACACCTGAAGACCTGGAGATTTTATAGCCTGTTGGACCCAGACTTTGTTTCATTGCCCCATTTCTTCCCTTTTGTTGTGTTTCTGCCCTGTGCCTTAATTTGTTCTATTAAAAATATTTTTCCAATTCTCAGTCCTTAATATTTATTCTGGAGAGCTGCCTTTTAATAATTTTGAAAAATTATTTCTCAAAAGATGCATATGGTCTGGAGCGTCAAATATTGTGATCAAAGTCATATCGTAAATTTGTTTCCACAGACGATCCCTCTTAGAAAAAATGCATTTGTGGATCGGAGTCACGTCAGAGGAGTCTCAAAAGTTTCACACACAAATGCAGCAAAGTTTTTGAATTAAAAGCACTTTGTAAATGCAGATCCAACAGTTCCTATATGAATGTAACAAGCTCCACATATGCATTTGATGAAGATGTGTTCTGTGGGTCTCCGTGTGTTTGGTTAGTCAATTTTAGGTTTTTATTATTTTTGTGATGTCCATTTTGAGTCTGATATTTTAGGGTTTCGCATTTCATATCTCTCCCGTGTTATTCCAGTCCACGTCTTACCCATGTACGGTCTCTGCTTTCTCCCCAGTCACGTCATCAGTTCGTTGCAGTTTTTGTCTTAATTGATTGTGACACTATTTCGGGTGATTTAATGGATTCTGGGTTTCAGTCTTCCTTCCGTTCTCGTTTGCTTGCTTCTCCTTGCTTTTGCTATCTTACTAACCCGTACTAACAGTTTGTTGTGTTCTAGAATTTACTAACCAAGCTAACACTGTGTATATAGGACTAACGTACTAACGAGCACCCGGGATTGTATAGCTGCACTTACTAATTGACTAACGATCTCTCAGCAGTCTCCCTGTTCTAGTCTCCGCCTCTTGCTTTTGTTTAACTTGCTTTGCTGTGCTTTCTGCAGACCCTCTGCATTTACCTTACCTGTCCTGCTTCCCTCTCTATGCACTTTGGAGTCTTTTATTCAGTTTATTTATCCCGTCTTTGGGAGTGTCTTGTGATCCTCGTCTGTGCGTTAATGTTTTCTGTTTCATGTAATTAGGTTTCCCTCGTGTTCCACCCCTTGTTAATTATATTATTTTCTGCACCTGTGTTTGTCCGTGCCCCCGCCCTATAAATGTTTCCTGCCAGCAGTCTGTTTCAGATCTGACTTCACTCCACTCTCTCCCCTCATCGCACCGCTCCTCGCCCCTGTTCACGGTTCCTCTGGTCCTCAGCGTGTTCATGCTTTTTGCCTTCAGCCCCACCCGAGTTTGCCCCCTGCCTGCTGTGTTCTCTACCAGCCCCATCCGAGTCTGCCCTCTGCCTGATGTGTTCCTGAGCCAGCCCTGTCTGATGTGTTCCCGAGCCAGCCCTTTCCGAGTCTGCCCCCCGCCTGATGTGTTCCCGAGCCAGCCCTGTCCGAGTCTGCCTCCCTGCCTGCTGTGTTCCCGAGCCTGTTCCCTGCCAGCTGAGCCTCCCAACTCAGCCACCTGCCAGCTGTGCCCGTCTCCGTGTCTTGTGTCTACCCGAGCCTCCTGATGTCCCGAGTGACTCCAGTCTGTTCCCGAGTTGCTTCCTGCTGTTCCCGAGCTGCCCCAGTCTGTTCCTGAGTCTGCCCCAGTCTGCTCCCGAGTTAGTTTTGAGTCCTGAGTTTCTCTCCCTGTTCAGTGCTGTCGCGCGGTGGTTATGTTGGCCTGGGTGCCTCGTTTTTCCCTCCCGATATTTTTAGTTTTATTAATAAATAATTTTTGGTCTTCCCTGCATTTGGCGTCTCTCCCCCTTGTTTCCTTGTTCTGAGTCCGTGTACCGAGTTTCCTACTGTTTTCCCCAGAAATCGTAACAGAAGATTGCAAATGCTTTCACAAGCATATATTTGTGATTTTTTTTTCTATTTGTGTGTGCATCGGAAATATGCTACTGAATCTTATTTTTTATATGTGGATTTTTTAAATCTTATATATGGAATGAAACATATTTGTGTGTGCATTGAAAATGTATTTGTGTTTTGAGTCATACGTATGTATAAATCCCCAAATTTGTGAATTTTTTCTGTGCATTTGTCTATTTTGAGACTGTTACAGCCCCATACACAAGGCTATTATTGGCTATAACTGTCATTGCAACACTGTTATTTTATTGGGAAAGATTACAAAACAAAATTACATGCTTACAGGTAAATTTCAATCCAGAAAAGTGTCATGTCAAATTCAACTCACATGGGTATTCCAGCTTTCATCTTTCTTCATCTTTTTTACGCAAAATTCCTTTCAAAGCATAAGTCTCCTCAACTTTTAGAGTAACGGGCATCTTCACATCAACAGTCAGAAATTGCCAATACTTTGCAATTTCCTTACACAAAATACTTAATACCCTCAAAAATATGCCTTATTCTATCATTGAAAATGTATATGTCCCTCTTTAGCCCTCAAAAGGCGACTACTAGTTCCATTGTGGCCCAATTCCTAGCCATTGGGGGTTTTATCGTTTTTATAATATACAAAACCCAAAACCAGTGAAGTTGGCACGTTATGTAAATCATAGATAAAAACAGAATACAATGATTTGCAAATCCTTTTTAACTTATATTCAATTGAATACACTGCAAAGACAAGATGTTTAATGTTCAAACTGAGAAACTATTTTTTTTTTTGCAAATAATCATTAACTTAGAATTTAAAGGCAGCAACACATTGCAAAAAAGTTGGCACAGGGGCCTTTTTACCCCTGTGTTGCATCGCCTTTCCTTTTAACGACACTCAGTAAATGTTTGGGAACTGGGGAGACCAATTTTTGAAACTTTTCAGGTGGAACTCTTTCCCATTCTTGCTTGATGTACAGCTTAAGTTGTTCAACAGTCCGGGGTCTCCGTTGTCGTTTTTTACGCTTCATAATGCGCCACACATTTTCAATGGGAGACAGGTCTGGACTACAGGCAGGCCAGTCTAGTACCCGTACTCATTTACTACGGAGCCATGCTGTTGTAACACGTGCAGAATGTGGCTTGGCATTGTCTTGCTGAAATAAGCAGGGGCGTCCATGAAAAAGATGTTGCTTGGATGGCTACATATGTTGTTCCAAAACCTGTATGTACCTTTCAGCATTAATGGTGCCTTCACATATGTGTAAGTTGCCCATGCCTTGGGCACTAATACACCCCCATACAATCACAGATGCTGGCTTTTGAACTTTGCGCCTATAACAGTCCGGATGGTTCTTTTCCTCTTTGGTGCGGAGGACACGACGTCCACAGTTTCCAAAAACAAATTGAAATGTGGACTCGTCAGACCACAGAACACTTTTCCACTTTGCATCAGTCCATCTTAGATGAGCTTGGGCCCAGCGAAGCCGGTGGCGTTTCTGGGTGCTGTTGATAAATGGCTTTCGCTTTGCATTGTAGAGTTTTAACTTGCACTTGCAGATGTAGCGACGAACTGTAGTTACTGACAGTGGTTTTCTGAAGTGTTCCTGAGCCCATGTGGTGATGTCCTTTACACACTGATGTCGGTTTTTGATGCAGTACCGCCTGAGGGATCGAAGGTCACGGGCATTCAGTGTTGGTTTTCGGCCTTGTCAGCATCCTGCCTATCGAGGATGCTGGCTTTGGAATAGCGTACTGATAACAAGCCGGATGGTGCCTCCCCTCTATAGCCCGGATGAAGCAGCCTCGATAACGTTCAAAAAGAATTCTCTATTTTGATTGGTCAGACTGCAGGACAGTTTTCCTCTTTAACTCAGTCCTTCAGTGAGCTCAGGCCCAAAGAAGGTGATAGTGTTTTTGGATCTTGTTTTACAGTACTTGGTTTGATCTTTAAATGGCAAAATTTTAACTTGCATTACTGGATGCAGAGACATACTGTGTTTACTGACACTTGTTTACAGAAGTATTCTGATTGTGTCTAATGCAGTGTGACCTGAGGGGATGAAAATCATGGCCATTCAAAATTACTTTTCTGCCTTGTACCTGGCATACAGAGATTCCTCCAGATTTTCAGAATCTTTGAGTGACATTATGCAACATAAATAAAATTCCCAAAATCCTAGCAATTTTACATTGAGAAAAGGTAGTCGCAAAATGTTAAATGTTTGCCCATGCAGTTATTCACAGACTGGTGAAGCCCTCGGCATCTTTACTTCTGAAAATTCTGAAATACTTTCTGTACGCAATCATGATATTGCCTTGTTGCCAATTAACCTAATTAGCAGTGAGATTATCCAACAGGTAGATTTTTTTTTTTGGCATCATACAGCCTTTGTTGCCCCAGTCCCAACTTTTTTTAAAACTTGTTGCTGGCATCAAATTAAAAATGAGCAGATATTAAAAAAAAAACTTAAAATTTCTCAGTTTCAACATTTGATCTGTTGTCTTTGTTCTATTTTCAAATAAATAATTCAAACTTGTAAATCATTGCACTCCATTTTTATTTTACATTTTACACTGCGTCCCAACGTTTTTGGAAATAGGGTTGTTTTTACCGTACAAAAAAAACTACATTTTAACATTTGTGCTCCACGCTCAACTTCTCCCAGTTTTCTCTGAAGTTCTAGAAAAAGTGGTAGCGCAACAATTAATAGCACATTGGGAGGGTAATGATCTCTTGCACCCAAATCAATTTGGCTTCAGGCCCAAGTATTCAACTGAATTAGCTAATTGCTATCTGGTGGAAAACATCGAGAGCTCTTTAGATAGAGGGAATGTTGTTGGCGCAGTTTTTCTAGATCTTAAGAAAGCGTTCGATACTGTCAATCATGACATTTTATTATCAAAATTAACTAAATATAATTTTTCTGATCAAGCAAAATCATGGTTCGATTCTTATCTATGCAACAGAAGTCAACAGGTCATTATTGGTCAGTCTAAATTTAATTGCCGTGACAGTAAATTGGGTATACCACAAGGGTCAGTTCTTGGACCTCTGCTGCTCAGCTTGTATATTAAGGCCTTTTTCGAATGCTGCACAGTAGTTGGCCAACAAATGTATGCTGACGACATGGTTTTATTTGTGGCGGCAAAAACACCCGCTATTGCTGCAGCCAAACTAACAGCCTGCTTAGATAAGGAGCCACGCTGGCTTGATACTTCCCGTTTAACATTAAATGTCAAAAAAACTGTCTGTGTTTCTCAATCAGGAAGCTTCCCTCCATAGACTCTTTTAAAGTAAAAATCAAAGATAATGAATTAGAGATGGTTCAGGATTTCAAATATCTTGGAGTTGTTTTGGACTTGCAGCTTCGGTTTGACAAACATATAAAAAAGCTGAGCAGAACTTGTAGGGCTAATCTACCAACTTTTAGACAAATCCGACACTGTTTACCATTTAACAAAGCCCTCACATTTATGCATGCAATGCTTTTCTCATCTTTCGTTCAGTATCACTTCCTGGTCTCAGGCATTAGCCTCTGTCATTAGACCGCTAACATCCATTTACAATCAAACAATCAAAGTTTTAGATAATAAACCACTTCGATTTCATCACTGCACCATCCTAAAAAAATGCAATTTATTCAGTTTTGAAAATTTCATCAATTACGACAACCTCATACTTGCATTTAAATGTCTTCACCATTTAGCTCCACCCATCTTTAACACTATTATAACTAGACTTCATTACACTGCCACCAACACCCGAAGCACATCAGAAAGAAACTGCAGAATCAGACGCTGTAAGACCTCCTTCGCCCAAACTGCCTTCTCAATTAAAGGTACAATTCTGTGGAATTCCTTACCTGCGAGTCTAAAACAAATCCAGGATATTAAAACATTTTCTCCTGCAGTCAAGTCCTGGATTAAACTCGGCCAGAACTGTAGTCATGACATCAATTAACTCACAAGTGAAGTTTGAATGTGGCAGTATTTTTAATTTGTTTGTTTGTAGTCATGGTGGGTTACCACTAGTATTGTTGTTATTCTTCTTAATCATTATACTGTGTTATAATACTGAGCTGATTTTTAAATTTCAATATAATGTGAACTTTTATAATTTTTGGAATATCAATGTCTATTACTGGTGTTGGAAATTAACTTTGGCTATATACACTTGTACATTACATCGGACACTGCGTCTGCCGCAGTCAATGTTTTTTTTTTTTGTACAAATTACAAATAAATTAATAAATCAAATCAATCAAATCAAACTTGATTCATACACTGTTCAAAATGCTAATAATTTTAATCTGTAAAATTTCATCTGAAATATATCATCTCAGCTAGAAAGAGGATATACACTACCGCTCAAAAGTTTGGGATCACTTGCAAATCTCTTTGTTTTCCAAAGCAAAATACATTTTTTTCCATTTCACGAACAATTTTATCCATTTCACAAACGATTAAAATTAATCAGATGATTTTCAAAGAATATTCTACATTTTTGCATTGAGGCCTATTATCAGCAACTGTCAGTCCTCTGCATCAATCTCCTGGTATTGCTGCGAATCCAAGTTAAGCATTTTATAAGGCTAATTGATCATTAGAAAACCCTTCTGCAAATGTGTAGCACTGCTGAAAACCGTTGAACTAATAAGGGAGCGCAAAGGGAGCATGGCATTCTTGAGGTTGGTTTAGCACCAGAAGCATCAGCAGTTGTTTGTTTGTTTACAGGCTCAAAACGGCCAGAAAGAAAGAACTTCCTTTAGAGACTCATCAGTCAATTGTTGTGCTTAGAAAAGAAGGCTATTCAATGTGAGAAATTGAAAATTAAAATCTCTTACCATGCTGTTGACTACTCCCTTCAGAGAGCAGCACAAACTGGCACTAACAAGCACAGAAAAAGGAGTGGGAGGCCCCGATGCACAACTGTGCCAGAAGACAAATATCTGAGAGTGTGTAGTTTAAGACAAAGACGCCTCACAGGTTGTCAACTAGCAGTTGGGCTAAATAGTTCCCGTCAAACACCAGCTTCAGTATCAACAGTGAAGGTGTTTTTTTTTTTTTTTTATTGAAGGCAGAGTTTTGTCATTCATCATTTTCCACTAAAATCATTATTTCTAACTCAGACAATGTCAGCATGTTCTGTTCATTTGCTTTATTTCCTATTCAGACTAATTTCATGTGTGTTTCCATGGAAACAAATTCCAAGTGATCCCAAACTTTTGAGCGGTAGTGTACCTTCAATATGCAAATATTTTAAGACGATGTATTGGCAGGTGAGATTATTTGTTGTAACAGAACAAGGCCACGCAGTTGTACAATTACCAACAAAATCAAACAGGCTTCAAAGCCCTTGACCAAATATGGCAAAGACTGTGTCATGCGCTTCAATCTTCTCCATTCAGTCTCCCAAGGTAAACAGTCTAACCTTCTTGACTGATGTAGTGATGGCATAGAAGTGCGAATGTAAAAAAAAAAAAAACAGCACTTCAGGGATTGCAAGTCAGTATTTGCTAAATAAACAGAGCTGCTATTGACAGTATTCATTCCCTTGTCCAGAGGTGCTGCTCTGCCAGTGTTATAGAGTGGATAGGGTGACCAAATACTCACAAACCAAATTTTGGTTTGTTTTAGGACAATGTAGGACATGTTGCCAGTGCTAAAAGGTCGTCTCCAAATTCTGATAAATGAACATTGAGATTCAGTCCCTTGGTTTGTTATATCTCCCTGCCTTACCCTTTGGCTGATTCAGTATCACACAACATGCTAGTATTAGGACTGAATCCTTTTTATTATTAATTGGTTATGTATTTTATTGCCCGCATACAGTAAAAACCGCCAGCCAATATATCTTGTTTTGGCCGACCTGGATTGGCCGAGTTCAGCACGTGCTCAAGTAACTATTGGCAACTGTGGCATTTGCTCTCTTCAGAAAAGCAGACAACAGTCGCGGACCTAGCATTTAGCTCTTTAATGAGTCTTGCAGTCGCATACTTCAGAAGTCATAGTCATGATATTGTTATGATAGCACAACATACGTAACCAATTGATAAAAATATTATAAATTGCTAATTGCCACATTGCTTTGGTATTGGCTTTTGGGTCGCGGTATTAGCCCTCGGCCTGCGGCCTCAGTCCAATACGGCGACCCTCAGGCCAATACCAAGGCAATGCGGAAATAAGCAATTAATAACATATAATATGACCACATTGTGCTGGAAAAAAAAAAGTAAACTGCCATAAACTGCAGGTTGTCATCAACTACAACTAGGCTACTTTCAGAATGAGAAATGAATAACAAAATAACGAACCACCTCTTTTTAAATTTTTTTTTAAAATACTCATCAACATTCCTGTTAATGCATTTTCCGGACACCATGGCCCTCATTTATCAAACGTGCGTACACCAAAAAAATGGTGTAAGCCAAAACTGCCACAAGGGTCAGCATTTATCAATCCGAACGTGAGTGAACAGTCTGCAAAAATCTCACGCCAGTTCTGACCAGGTACACGCAAATTTGAAACCAGCAAACAACATGCAGGAACGAGTGCAGCTGTCAAAATGAGTAATAAACCATGTGCAGCTATGCAGACGTCATGCTCTTGTTGCTCTTATAAGTAAAATGAATGAATAGTCTAAATAGATAAATTGGCTAAATGAATGAATGAATAAATAAATAGAGGAGACCGGGGTTACCTCGTCATGATTTTGTATTTGGCTTCATAAACTCTTTCTTGCGAAAACTTAGAGAAATACCTTTATGGTCTATGTGTAGTGCAGAATTTTGTCTACAAAACTTGTATTGGACAATCTCAATATAACGTATATTTTTGTCACAATATTCAATTTTCGATGTGTCACAAACATGCCGAAGTAACCTCATACCCGGGGTTACTTTGTCAAATGGGTGGGGTAAAATGGTCACAGTTGGCAATCAGCTGAAGCTGAAAAAGACAGTCCAATATTTTCATCACAGAAATGGTGAGAACTGTTTTATTTTTACAACGAACCAACACAAGCTATGATTTATGCATAATCACCATCAGAGTAGCAGTTATGACATATGTAGGCAAGCACACTGACATTTGCACTGTGCTCATGTGCCAACCCTTTGCATGAGAAGCATTGGACCCACTCCTCTCCACCTTTGGATGATGAGTAAGGACCACGGCAAGAGAGCAGCAAATATTCCCACTGGCAAAGGAATGGAATGAAATTTAGAGGCCCCAAGGCTGGCACCTGCCCACCCTAAATACTCTGCCAACACCTCCACTTTAATGGGCCCCACCAGTGGCCCATTAAGGTGGAGATGAAAGAATGAGAAAGGGGAAAGGTTGCAAGGAGCAAACCCTCACAAACCCATAATTGTGTCCTCCAAACAGGCCCAAATAGGTCCTCTATCATAAACATGAAATAAATGCAAATATTAGAATTATTAAGACACTATAGGTGTCTGAAAAACAATAAATCGGCTCCTATATTTGACCTTGGAATATTTTAATATTGGCCTAACACAGGACCTACAAGTGGTGCAACCTCTGCACCCTGACAAACTAACCCCATGCTGCTCGGCCAGTGTAGCCCCGTGCTCCCATTTTGGAAATCAGGCCACATATCTCATCTCATGATCACATCAGGCCTTTATCTTATGTGTTGTTAATAACTCTAGTTACATACGTTTATGAAACAGAAAAAACAAAGTGGAAATCTTTGTCTTCAAGGAAGCTAGACACATTTCTTTAAGAAACTTAAAGTTTGGAATTTGGGCCAAAATTCAGTTCTTTTCGCAGAAAACACTTATATGACAGTACAAGTCCTTCTTCTTTCCATGAGATGATGTCGCTGGGATGTCACATAATTTGTACATTTTCGTTTTCCTGTCAGAGCGTTTGCAATGAAAAAAACTGGGGTGACAAACCTAATACCCTGACCGAAGTAACCCCGGTCTCCCCTAAATTAGGCACCTGTGTTGAGAAATTAAATTTATATTTTGAGACAACCTGCTTGTCAGGCCAGTAGGCTGACAATTACAATCAATTAAGCACAATGCGTAGCTTGGCAGATATGCAGTGTCGTAGGCCTATGTCAGATGCTCATCCAGTCAGATATATACTGAACAACAAAAGAAATGCAAGTTAGCGTAATTAAAGGCAGACTGGAAAATAAGTTTGCACGTACTTATTTTAGAAAATCAAATTTATAACTAGCGTGTGCACATTTACATTTGTTTCATCAAACTTTTCTTTATTCTGCGGTCACTTCGACTGAGTAACCATAAGAGTACATTTACTAACTAACTAGGGTGCTTTTCTTTTGTTGCTCGGTATATAGATGCCTAGGGACACTTCGACCGTGATCACATTTTGACAATTGCAGATCTTCTATTGTAAGACCTTTCAGCACAGAGACTCCTCCGGGAAAGTGACGAGTGGCTGGTCGTTTTGTGTGGCACCCAAAAAAAATGTCAAGGAGTAACACTGATAAAAGTACAATGAAGAGTGATCTCTGCAGACCGTATTTCAACAACTACACTCATGCAGCTCAGATCAAGGCGGTGGGGACTCATCCATGCTCTCACCGCCTCACATTCCCTCAATGGAGGGGGAGCCTATCAGTGCTGCCATGCACTCCTGGAATGGAGCTGTCTGGTTGGCCTCCACCAGTCTGTTTTTTGGAGGCGATCTTAAAATTGGACCACTTTTTTAACCTACATGTAAAGCATTTGGATGGTTTATTATGTTGGCAATCTAACATGAAACATCGTGGATCTATAAATTGAATTTATTAAGGCCGATGTTAGTGATGTAGTCAAGACCGCCCTAGCCGAGACCAAGACACTACCAAGACCAAAGGGTAGCAAGACCAAGACAAGACCGAGACCAAGACAGACCATTTCGAGACCAAGACCAGAGCAGGACAAGACCAAGACCAAAAAAAGTGTTTCACTTCACTGTAAATATGAGCAGTGTTTGGGTGAAATAATTGTGTATAGCAACTGCAAAACAGCTATTATTGCCATTTCAGAGAATTGAGACTTTATAAGCATTTAATTTCTTTCCTGTTAGGGATTGGTATGGTTACATAGTCCAAAATCCATTGTCACCATTCCGGAGACATTAAACATTTAAAATTTCCATCCAAAATGAATAGCAGCGGCTGGAGATGAATTCTCATTTTGCCTGCATAAACAAAGGGGAAACAAATGTAATGGGTTTTATTGAGTTTTTTGTCATATGGGGTGCCAAGTTCACGAAGCTGGAAAACAGATAGCCTATGTGGAAAGTTCCCTTGCATGAATTTTGTGATCTTCTGAAACCAGTGAATAGCCTGCCTAGCTAATTTTACTTGGCAAGATTGATATCGGTGGTAATGATGACATACTGGACAAATAGGGGGCAACCACCAACAGTCGAAAACCTGCCGTTTTTTGCTATTTTCATCTGGCTGATGGCTTCAGATAAAGCCACTGAAGACACAAAAGTTCAGAACACTCAACATGACACCAGGGCATTTATAAGCTCCTCAGTAGTTACCCTGCATGCATAGCTATCCTCAAAACTTCAAAACCATTCATTTGTAAAACAGCACAAGCTCCCCAATACTATGACTGAGTTGCAATATGCTTCTTCAGTGAATTCGCAAGGAAATTTACTTAAAGTGCCAGTGATAACTGACCTTACCTATGACTGTTAACTCAGCTAGAGCTAGCGAGATTAACTGCAGTTTACCAGGATTAGTCAGCAGATGCTTGCAAACTGCTTAAATTTAAAGTCCTGAACAGATTATACTGTGCATCCATGTACAACAGTTTTACAATAATATATTAAGTATGTACAAGTTGTGTTTGGTCTTGAGACGTTTGGGAGTTTTTTTTCCTCAGAGCAGAGCCAGTCTAAGCTTACTTCTCAGCGTGTTTCCTCTTCAAGTGCCTGGTGAATGTTGACGTTGTACAGGCCAGGGTACTCTGGACAGAATGTTCAATTACAATTACTTTTCGATAAAAATTTCAATTAAAATGAAATTACAATTATGCAAGTTACTGTATTAATGTAATTGTAACTGAAAAAAGTACTTGAACCAAACCCTGGTACCGGCAGTCTCGGTCAGGGCGATGTGACAAAATCTGAACGCAGCAGAAACTTTTATTTTCTTTTTTATTTCGCATATAGTTTCACTGTTTATTTCTGTATGATTTTCCGAGGGCAATCAGCGAACGCAAGGTCACAATGAAGACTGCACTACTTTCTGCATTGTTTAAATCCACTTCACCCCAACCTTGAGCTTCCCTGATTTACGCTAGAAAGGTCGCTGGATGTGACAGGAGATGTTCGTGAAGAGCCATAACTTTTTTTTTCTGCGCTTGCCGGACGCACAGGACTCGAGCCAACTCCATTGTACACATTGTAGTAGAAGCGTCTGTCTTGTTGCATCGCTGCTTGGAAGTGCATCCGTATTAGCCCTTGTAATCACTTTCATACGCAGCCAGATAGCTCCCAGAGAAATCGATGCTTGCACCTGGGTTGGTTTTTCTGGAAATCGTTAATTTTCATATCTTGGAGTCGCACTGTTGATAAATGCCCTGTTTTTACGTGCCTTTATTTTTAGTTTTTCCGTTTTGTTAATCTATATATTTTGTTAATCTATTATATTTGCGTCACTGTTGTAGCAAATGGGATGATTTTACCCAACGAGTGAATGATCAGTCTTCATCTTGAAGACTAGTCAACCTTATAAATGACCTCTTAAGATAGGCTGTTAGGTGTGTCAGACTCAGTAGATAAGTGAACATGTGGCCACTGAAGTTCGGTCGCATACTCACTGAAAAAGACGGAAAGGATAGATCAAACAATACAATCAGCAAGTAATTAGTAGAGTTCAGCTTCATGTATACATTTTTTTTTTTGAGACGAAAAAGTGCAGAAATAATACGACCGCGCAGAATTCCTATTGCATGCCGACTAGTTTATTTTGCCTGTAACGTAACATCCCGTTTCGCAGCAATAATGAGAAAATATTTTTTAAAAATAGGCAGCTCTGGTATTTTAAAGCTGAATTGTGAAGCACTCAAATGAGGCGCCAAAATCCGTGCTTCGATTCGGTCTGGTAGATATGGATCTTACAATAACCAGAGTTATATTGGAAGTGAGTTTTGTTTCCAAATGTTATACAGTATATAACATGAGGCTAGGTTAGTTTGGTGTCGCTATCCAAGGAGTCCCACCAAACGTTAGCTGTATAGCTTACACTCTGCTAATATCACGTTCACGTAGCTTAGCACTCATATAGACATTTACACACCTTGTTCTCTTGGCTCAACAAGAGAGGATATTTGAGCTCCTGCTTCTGCTGTTATCCGCGTATTATTTTCTCTCACTAACTGACTGTGCGAACTGCATTTGACATATCAAACCTATGTTATTCGCACTCATACATGTGGCCAATGCTGAATTTTTTCTTGTCCACACTTGTAAGTGCGCCATTTGATGATCATTCCAGTGCCGCTTAGAAAGAACTGCTTAAAGTAAGTTTGGCCAAGAAAAAAATTTTAGCTCTTAACTTATAAGTGTGGGCAATGGAGTAATGTGCACCTTAGCCACACTTATAAGCGCGTCTCACGCGAATTTCGATGAATTTTTATGCTTGGACGCACTTGAATAAGCTTGAATAGTCACTTTGATTTATTAATGAATTAAATCAAACGTCTGCTGCATGCCAGTTTTCCACATCAACGATGTTTACTGCAGCAGCAATAGTTTTCCAAACTGCAGCCTTCTGGGCTCCCTTTATGCCACTCTTAAGACTTCCAAATAAAATTATTTTGTTTTTCTCCATCTATCGTCGGCCTGCTGATAAAACCTTGTAGCTTGAAAATGATAAACTTTACAGGAGAGCAAAAAAAATATTTTTTTTTGCATGTAAGAATGCAGTTTGATGTCATCGGGTTGGATGACTAATTTTCCTCCAAGAATGTGTCCAATCAATTAAATTTTGTATTTGGCAATGTTTATGTAATTATCTTGGACATACAAGGTTTTGTTTCTTATCAAATTGTAGATACAAGGTTTTATCAGCAGGCCAACCATATTTCCACCTCAGTAAAAGTCTTTCTTCTTTGCCGTCTTACGAGAGTCTATGTCGTAAAGTGGGCAGGACTATGCCTCCTGAAGCATGAATTCATAGGGGCGTGTCATGTAAATTCCGATGGTTTCTGCCGCCAGATTTATCAACGCCACAGTAGTTCTATACCGAAATCAGCGACGTACACACTTTTAGTAAATCAGACGTGACACCTGGCGAACGCTGATATTAACACCAGAATGTACACCAGATCCTACACAAGTTGGATAAATGAGGGCCAGTGGATGTGATTTAGTAGTGCATGTTACTTTTGAGTCACTGGTTGTTCTTTAAGCTTTTATACACAAGACATAGCAGCTAAAACTACCAATACAACCACTGATGGCAATGCCGTATGGCTTCAGCTTATCGTACCAATCCAGATGCTGTAGCGTATTGGGACCTTTGTGGCAGTAATGCCTGTTTCTCAGACGCCGCCCCTGCCTGAGCTCCACACCCTCAGGATCAATCAACTTGATCTATTGTCTTTTTGCATCCTGGTATAAAACATATCTTCTCTGTATCTTCACTCAAGTGTAACCCTCGCTTCTCTTGCATGCGCCCATTACCAGCTATTTTATTTTTCACAAATGCTGCCACCGCTTCTAAGTTTGTGTACTTTTTTCTGTTTTTCGTTGAGTTTTTCTGCCTTTGACGGAATGCAATCGCAAATTTTGCGCTTTTCGACGGCCTGCAATTCTGCAAGACGCTCGTGAGGTGAACCTTGAACTTGGGCTATGCGGCATCCTACTAACGTAGGCTAAGTTATCGACTATGATTGCTTCCCTTTGTTCGCCGACCTCTTTTCCAGTCTTGTGCTCGGAATTTAATATGTTTTGTTATGACTCCTCTGCGCTTAGCGGCACTTTTATTTGCAAGAAATGTATCTCATATGCTAGCTTAACTGAAAAGCTTTTACAACTGGAAGCTCGCATCGAAACGCTGCAGAACATCAGGTCGAATGAGGAGTTCATTGATTCTTTCTTGGTCCAGCCTGAAACGAGTGTAAATGTTAGTTCTCTTTGTGTTTCTCGTTCCTTACCTGCTGCAGCAGCTCCTTCACAGCGTGAAGTATTTGTAACAGTTCGAGGTAAACGCAGGGGAAGGAAACTTGAGCAGCCATCCAGACCCTCTCCCATTAAACTGTTTAATTCATTTGCTCCCTTTGAAGAATTACAACCAGACGAATGAGTACTGGAAAGGTCGCTAATTATCGGGGATTCCATTGTTAGAGATGTAAGGGTGTTTAAACCGGCTACCACAGTGAACTGTATTCCTGACGCACGTGTGAATGATATCGAGGCGGATCTGAAATTACTTGATCAGGGCAAACGCAAGTTCTTCAAAATTATTATCCACGACGGTACAAATGATTTTCGATTACGACAATCGGAGATCACAAAGAGCAGTTTTAAGTCGGCCTGCGTCGAAGCTCTAAAGATGTCACGGTCAGTGACTTTCTCTGGTCCGTACCCGATCCGATGTAGTGATGGAATGTACAGTAGATTAGACTCGCTGAATCACTGGTTGTCTGAGTGGTGCGCAGATAATAACATCAGTTTTGTGGACAATTGGCAAGCTTTCCGGTGAAGACCTGGTCTTTTGAGGAGGGACGGTGTTCACCAGTGGCGTAGAAGGTAACGTTAGAAGGTTCACACCGAGAGCACTCCACAGACGCGCGTCCAGATGAATGATTGTCGTCTTACCTAATTGGGGAGAACAAGCAGCACCTGTTAACTGTGGAGTGCTCTCGGAGTGAACCTTCTGTTAATTGTGAAAATGACTGAGAACAGGTCAGGACTAGTAATTGTTTAAAACAGAAGTTTTGTGCAACCCAATTCTCTGTTCTTGTTACGCAACTGTACTGAATTTAGCCCATGACTTCATCGCTGTTAGATCGCATATGGAGAGAAACCGTGTCTTCGGTTGCCAATTATGATAATTGCAAAACGGGTCAATAAAGGAAAATGATTGAGAATGACTAATTGCCGTCAAAAAGGGATGTGTCTCAGCACCCTCGCTGGTTACACCACTGGTGTTCACCCATCTCGAGAGGGCACTGCACTTCTGTCAAGAATTCTGGCCTACGACTTAAATTATTGTAGTTGATTGCCGAGAGCTGAATCTAAATTCTGGACATTCAGCTTAGATAAACCGTTGATTAGGTCAAACCCAATAGAGATTGTGTCTGTTCCGCGAATTACAATGAAATTAAGAAAGAAGAATCACGGAGTACATCACAAAAACAACTGTATCAATCCACCTAATAATAAATATTCTTCTCTCAAAATTGGTCTATTAAATATTTGATCCTTGAACTCTAGAGCAGCTCTTATGCACAAATTAATCTCCGATTGTTCTCTTGATGTACTGTGTCTCAGAGAAACATGGCTGAGACCAGATGAAAACTTTTCCTTGAATGAAGCCTCTCCACCTGGTTTTATATACACTCAAGACCCCCGCCTGGGCCTGAGAGGTGGGGGCTTTGGAGCTATTTATAGTGACTCCATTCACTCAGTGCCAAAACTACAGTATAAATTTGAGGTTTTAGCGATGAATTTTTCAGTGCTTGATACAGGTGTGAGCCCTGCCCCTGATCAGCCTTTAGCTCTGGTGACAGTCTACAGGACCCCTGGCCTTTATTCAAGATTTTTCAGAATTCCTTTTAGACGGCGGGTCATAGTATTCACGACCGTCCGTCCGTCCATACGTCTCGAATCCTTGTCAGGGAGATATCTCAAGAACAAATTGACGGATTTTCTTCAAGTTTGATGACAAGTAGGGTGATACCCCGGCACCAGTCGATTTTGGTGACCTTTGCGTCACTCTCAACATCACAACGAGAGATTGCTCATTTTGACACGATTTCACATTTTGTAGCGGGGGACAAAGACACGTTAGTGGCAAATACTTGTTTGAAGCTATGATAGAATAGTTATATTGGACGACTTTAACTTGCACTTTGAGAGGGCAGATGATTCTCTAACATCTGCATTCATTAAGATTTTGGAGTCAGTCGGCTTCGCTCAGTGTGGTTGGCCCAACTCATTTTCATGGTCATACTTTAGACCTGATCTTAAGCTTTGGCATTAACATTGGGCAGGTCAAGATTCATTCACATAATCCCAGCTTGTCTGACCATTTTCTTATTACATTCTGCTTACAATTAACCCACCCTGCATTGTTAGAAACTATGATGTGCACTGATCGTACTTTTACTGCAACAACTTCTACAAAATTCACTGAGGTTTTCCCATCTTATTTTGAGCATCCAGTAAGCGTCCTCTGTATTGACGATACAGCAGAAAAGTTTGCTGATGCTCTCCATTGTACGCTTAGTGTAGTCACGGCACTGAAATATAAAAAGATTACTCAGAAGAAGAGGCCAGCCCCATGGTATTCTGACCAGACGAAGACACTAAAGCAAAAATCTCGTCAACTAGAATGCAAATGGCGCTCCACTAAACTAAAGGTATTCCATGGTGCTTGGAAAGAGAGCCTTGTTGCATATCAGCATGCTCTCTCTTGTGCAAGGTCCTGTTACTTTTCAAATCTCATGCAGGAAAATAAAAATAATTCTTGATTTTTGTTCAAAACTGTGGCCAAGTTAACTAACAATCATGCTCGTGTAACCCGCAAATTCCAGTCTCTTGCAACAGTGATGATTTTTTAAATTTCTTTAATGGCAAAATTATTGGAATTGGAGAGAAGATCACTGCTTCCTTACCAGTTTGCGATGGCGTTTCTCATGATACGGATTCTTCCACATCAAACAAAAACCAGTTTGAGTCCCTTTCTCCTATATCCCTGAGTGAACTAGCCAAATTAGTTGTTACTTCCAAATCATCTACTTGTATCTTGGATCCCATTCCCACAAAGCTAATGAAAGAGCTCCTGCTCATTCTTGGTGGTCCAATTCTTCACATAATTAATTCTCTGATTTCAGGTATTGTTCCCACTTCATTTAAGATGGCAGAAATCAAGCCGCTGCTTAAAAAAACAAATTTGGATCCCACAGTCCTAGCCAATTATAGGCCAATCTCAAACCTCACACTTTTATCTAAGATCCTTGAAAAATATGTCGCCCAACAGCTCTCTTCTTTCCTGCAAACCAATGAGGTATTTGACAGTTTTCAGTCTGCCTATAGAAAGCCTAACAGCACTGAAACAGCCCTCACTGTTGTAGTAAATGATCTACTTCTCTCTATGGACAATGGCCGCGTCTCTGTTCTCGTCCTTCTCGATTTAAGTGCCGCATTTGATACTGTAGACCACCATATTCTTCTTCGTTGGTTGGAAAAATTATAAGGTATTTCTGGACTTGCCCTCTCATGGTTTAAGTCTTATCTGTCTGATAGATCTCAGTTCGTCCGGGTGAATAACAAGTGTTCAGAGTATTCCAAGGTTAACTTTGGAATACCTCAAGGATCTGTTCTGGGCCCTTTGCTTTTTTCTCTATACATGCTTCCCCTTGGAAATATCATAAGTAGACTTGATGTTAAATACCATTGCTATGCAGACGACAAGCAGCTCTATATATCCTTTAAGCTGGGTGAAAATGATCCGGTTACTAGATTAGAGATGTGTCTTAAAGCTGTTAAAGCTTTGATGATGCAAAATTTTCTTTCACTAAACCCAGATAAGACTGAAATCTTGGTACTGGGTCCCAAATCTCTCAGAGACTCATTCATTAAGTTTTCTCTTAACTTAGATGGCTTCTCTGTTTCTGCCAGAGCTGTCGTTAAAAACCTTGGGGTGACCCTTGATTCAGAACTCTCTTTCCAGGCTCACATCAACAATATCATTCAAGTGGCTTTTTTCCATTTTCCAAACATATCTAAACTCAGAAAAATATTGTCCCATCAAGACGCTGAAAAAATGGTTCACGCATTTGTGTCCTCCCGGCTGGACTATTGGAATGTCTTACTGTTTGGTTGCACTAGCTCGGCCCTGAAACGTCTTCAATTAGTGAAGAATGCTGCCGCTAGGGTTCTGACTAGGACTAAGAAATGTGATCACATTAGCCCGGAACTCAAAAATCTTTATTGGCTGCCTCTAAAATTCAGAATTGATACAAAATACTATTACTAACTTACAAAGCTTTAAATGACTTGGCTCCGGAATATCTGCGCAGTCTTCTCATTCCTTACTCCCCTCCAAGATTACTTTGTTCACAAGGTGCTGAGTACTTGACAATTCCTAATATATCTAGAATTACGATTGGAGGCAGAGCATTCTCTTACAAAGCACCAATTTTATGGAACAATCTCCCAAGACAAATTCGGGCTTCAGACACACTCTTCTTCTTCAAGAGTAGCCTGAAAACTTATCTTTCTAGTCAAGCCTATGATTAGTTATGTATAAACATTTATTGGCTCTGGTGGGACGGACTACCACCTTGTTTTATGATGTTCACAAGATATTGGAAGCCAGTGTTAAGTAAATCCATGTGGAACCGGTGGCACTGAGTTTGCATTAACGGTGCCTGTGGGGCTTGCTACAGCCTTAGTCACTGGGGAGGTCCGTATGATACTAGTGTTCAGAAAATCAAAAGTGACCTTCCAGCCTGGAGTAAGTGTAGGGCCTCTGTGCTGCAGGAAGTGGATGGAAGGGTGTTGACTGTTTCATGACCAATCAGCTCCTAAATTCTCACTTGGCACATGACACAGGACTGTATTTTTATTAATACGCAGTAGTTTTATCCAGTGCCTCACCCCACTTTTTTCTGTCTCTTTCCGAGGATCTTTCCCTCCACAACCCTGAGTCCTGGATCATCTGAGCCCTGTCCTTCACCATGAGCGCTGGGTGCTGCTGTCCTGATCCAGTTCTGCACCATCCTCGGCATGCCACTTTCTGGAGCTACTGATCCCACTGTTTAGATGGACTTTAATGGAACTGTATTGCCATTTTATCCTATTTTGCTTTATCTTGTTATTAACTAGCTAGCCGGTGGAGTATTGGCACTATAGCCGGGCTCCTCCTGAGATTTCTTCCCACTGGGCAGTTTTTTCTCACCACTGTTCGAGGATTTTTCTCCCTACTGGGAGTTTTTTGCCTCATTTGCAATAGTGGGGAATAGGCTGGGTACTGCCCGTTCAGTAACTCATTTCTCACTGTAAAGCGTCTTTGTGACAGTCTCTGTGAAAAGCGCTATACAAATAAAAATAAATTTTTAAAAAAATTGAAATTACTTTCTCCATCAGAACAAATGCAATTTTCAGCACAATCTCTTCAAAGTCCAAATACTTATTACCACGCCATGTTTATGTGCTTAAACAGAAAAAATTTCCATGTTTTAAAAACAGATTCTGAAGTACAATTTCACTACTTCATCTGCATTAGGCATTTTGTTGAACCAGCACTAATGTTTGTAGTCTGATTTTAAGTTCAACTGAAATCTTGAAGTGGTAGCTTTATTCTTAACATTTTGACTTTGATCTCGACATTGCCACTTTAATCTCAGAATTCCCACTTTATTCTCAACATTTTAACTTTAATTTCAGAAAGTCCACTTTATTTTTGAAATGTAAAATAAAAAAATCTTACCCCACACGTTTTTTTATTCCTTGTGCCCTATTCTGTTGTACTAAATTTGGTTGTGTTAAGGGTGGGGAAAAAAGAAAGAAAGAAATTTTAAGTTTAACGTTTTCAGTTTTGGTGAAAGGTGAAATATCTTAACAATTGTTTTTTTTTTCTTGTGATAATACTTAAAATCGTATTTCTCTCCCAAAAATGATAAAATCTTAGATTTTTTTCTTGACTCCAAAGGAAAATCTTGAAATTACTCTCACTGTCACAACCCACTGGCAATGTTTTATCTTATTTTGCAGTAAAGCAATAGTAATATGATTATGTTTTGAAGACCAAAATACTGTATCTGTTAAGATTGGCTGTGTTGACCAACTTATTGCCATTTTAGTGTGTGAAGTTTAAGGATAAGCTTCTCTTTCCCCTGGAAGGGACTCTCTCCAAAGGGTGCAGAGATCCAACAGACCGAAAGAGAACTCTGAGTCAGCTAGAGGCCTAACTCATCTGGCAATAATGTGACCTACATTGTAGGCATTCCTGCAATTTCAGGCAGCAGGGGTGAGTCACAGCTAGGCAAATTGATTCAGACCAGACTGACTAATCAGTTTAAGAGGTGCAACTGGTCCCCCACCAGAGGTGACCAAAACGTGCGCAGAAAAGGCTTGGTCTGCTTCAAAAATGAAGAAAAAATAAATAAGATAAAATAACAATGAATATCATAATAATCCTGTAAAATTTTCTGCTGTTCTCTGAAGTAGAACATTGCCTTGTGTTTTTTCCCATCGGCAAATCATGAGTCAAACTGACTCACCACACGGGCTTAATTTTTTTCTGTATAAAACATATGTCCTAAATGTCAAATAAATGTCATAAATATAAGAGTTTAATTCTAAATTATTGATAACTATTCTCCTTGAGATCAGACTTTTTATTGGCTTTGGCAGAGCAGTATCAATTCTATACAGCCTCTCAGCAAATGTCACAATGATGTCTAAGACTAAGTGATCATTTTGATCTTACGTTATGCATTTTGCCACTTGGGAATGATTTAACAATAGTAGCAAATGCTTCTTTTTTGTTTTATTGGTCTAGGTGTGCTTTAGTTAACTGTCATTTGGTGTGTGATCAATGTTGCCTTCTGCTATCTAGTCTGTGAATCCATTATTAACCAAGTTTTAAAGTCTATCGCTCACATTCTGTTGGGTGCACTCATGATACTTCCTGTCTCATTGATCTATTCACAAAGAAGTAAAAATCAATAATCATTCCCTTCTCCCCATAATTTATGGACAAATATAAATTGAATTTGAACCATTAGATTCATGGCTCTTGATTTAAAGCTGCCAATCACAGATTTTGGAGTATAAACTTTGCAGGCTTCCCTTCTTTCACTGATTTTTTAATTTTTTTTACATATCTGCTCTATTGGGCAGATATAGTCGAGACATACGGAATGAAACTGAGAGGGGTAATGGCATGTAGCAAATGGCTGCCGGCGGATTTGAACCTGGGCCACTGCGTGAAGGATGGAGTTTTTTGCGGGATGCGCCACAGGGCGCTCCGGCCTCCTTCTGTTCAAAAGACTAATTTATGGAAGGCTTTGTGGTCAAAGTTTATCTTTAGGTTTATTAAAACAGATATTAAGAGCTAGTCCATGAGAAAATGGCACTTTTAGAAGAAGTTGAGGAGTTGACCCCCTGGAATTGAGTGAAACTTAGCACATAGGTTTATACGGGTGTCTGACAGAAAAAAAGACACATTTTTAGATCCGTATCTCACTTAGCCTGCTGGTGGCTCCAACGGGAAGCCACTAAAGTGGATCAGTTTTGTCGTCCAAAAGCTGTTGACACCACATTTTGCATCAACTATCATGACTTAAGGGTACACGGTTATACTTTTTTATATTTTATACTTTTATCATGACCTGTGACACCTCAATTCTGGCTAGACATCAGCATCACACAGTGGCCAAGCTGGGTAGCTACTTTATTGATCCAGAATTATTTGAGAAATTACAATAAAAAATGAAAATGGGAAGGAAAATAAAATAATATCTCAGACATTTCCCAATCTAGAATGCTTTATTATGAGTTAACTCACAACAAGACGATTATTTTCAGTGAATAGTACCTTGGTGTCTGTGATAGTGCAATGTACGGGCGGAAAGATGGCCATTGTTGATGTTGAATGCATGTTTGCGGTATATTTTCTCAATAACCCAGATATGTAATGTGGTGGCAAATGCTGTTTATTGTGCTGCTGTTTTCAGTAACACCAAGCATACCTTTGGTAGTAACAACACTTTTCAAGCTAGACGGAGCCATAGTTGGAGGAAAACTCAAAACGGACCATATCACAGCGCACAGGGCCTATGTTTTGGTGGCATTATTTTGTTTACTCAGCAAGATAGAGATCTGAAATTCCCTAGATTCTTAGTCCCTTTAGAGTAAATTACAGTGTTAGTAAAATCTCAATGGTTGTATTTTCAGTGTAGATGATATTTTACATCAAACGTCATAAAATTTCACCCCCAGTGGGTGCTGTAAGCTGGATGCAAGTACTGGCTATCTCCTGCAATGTACCAATGAAATTGTTTTTGAGTTGTGATATACACAGCGGGTTTTCTCTGAAAATGAAGAGTTTCTTTTGGTACTATGCTGGGTAGATAGCGTTCTGACTAAAGGTGGCGCTCTAAAGACCTAATGATCCACCGACCTAATATTCCATATTCCCAGACATATACAAAGTTCTGATTTTTGAAATATATGAAGTACATGCACAGTTATTCATAAAATTTGTACTCCCTTTGGTATAAAGCCAGGCTTGTTGTAAACTTGATGCGAGATCAGAGAGACACCAGATGCGAGGTGGAAGGGAAAGGGAATTTATTAAACAAAAGCAAACAGGCACGAGGGCCAACAAATAAAACTTGGCCCAAAGGGTTGCAAAATACAAACTGAGGTGAGCTTCACAGAGCTAATAAAGGATCAAAAATTACAAAAACAAAAGCCACTGGAAACTCCAGGCAGATAATTCATAAACAGAAAAGAACAAAGATGCTATGAATGCAGAAGGCTATATACAAAATAACTATGACAATGAAAAGCAAAAGACTTGAACATGGGCTTGAGCAAGAACTTCGGAACAAAACTTGCAAACAAGGACTTGAGACACTGTCTGCCAGCCAAGCATTGTCTGCCAGCATGAATGTTCAGAACAGAAAAGCACAGCAAGATCCTGGAATAGCAAAGCAGGAATCATGACAACAAACTCCCTGTCTAAATTAGTAGTATTAGTAATGTGCCTATCTAAGAATTACACCTCCCTGTGAATGTTAGTAAAAGTTAGTAACTTAAAAACAGTTAATTGTCAATTAAGCTTAGACAGCCCCGAATCCAGCACAGCACAGAAGGAAGGGGGAAATACCAAAGCCAACCAGAGCTCTGAAATGTGCGACAACGAAGGCACGGGGCGGAACGCAGACAAGCGGTGGAGTGGCTTGGCAGACCTGGCAAAAACAAAAACATGGAAAAGTAAAAACATGGAAAATGAATGTGAACTATGAAATGTGTAATCCAGATACAAGAAACTGTTAAAACTGTGACATGAACTATGGCTATGAACTATGAAACATGGAACATGAAACTGTTAAAACCATTAATGCTGTCCTGGCCAAAGGCCAGGACCCCAGAACACAACAAAACTGGTGGTGATTGTGAGCGTTACAAACACATCATACATGTACTATTACCAAATGGGAGTATTTATTTATTTATTTATTTATCAATGATTGTTATGGTTTTGGTTGTTTCCATTAAGACATTAATCAAGAAAAGTATTTCATACATATACAATAGGTATATTCCATTTCTCTGTAATTATATTGTTTTTTTTTTGTATTGTCAGTGCATTGCCAGTCAGGGGTGCCAGTAATTTTGGAGCCCACTGTATGTATGTATGCGTGTGTGTATGGATGTAGGTATGCATGCATAACTGTCTGTAAGGGCATATACATGCATGAATGTATGCATGTATGTAGTATGTCCTTCAATTTTCTCAACAAGTGCTCATTTGAATAACTTCACACTTGGCAAATGTATTGCTGAAGACCTCGTGAAGTGCAGTGTCAAGTGTGAAGTTGTTTGACTGAGCAGGTCTCCAGAAATGTGCAAGCAGTAATACTAGAGATCAAGCAATTGCTCCATTCTGATCCATTTCTGAACAACTTTTGGAGAAAAGAAATGCAGACTCCTTCCATTTTAGCTTGATTATTAAGTTAGAAGATTAGACTTGATTTATGATGAATGGTTGAAAGCATTGTTTTGCATTTAACGCACCTCTCCACATTGAGCACAAAAGAACTTTTTATGCAACCAAGTTGATGCTGATTCGCGCACTGACTGCCTAAGAGCTTATTGTGCATTTGCTGTTCTGATGCGCCACTTTTTTCCCCTAAGATTCTGTCCTTGCCACAGCACGTACACATGAAGAAGATGTGGTGTCCTCTGTGGAAGCACTTAGCGGTCTTACGCAGATTCAGATGTTTCCCCATGTGTCATCCGCCATATTATTGAACGTTTCCATATTCAATCTTGCGCAACCATGCAGTGCTTTTCTGAACAAAATGTCCAAACAGCTCTCTCTTGCAGATAAATTCTGAGTTCCAGAGAGGCCGTCATCTTGGCTGAGAAGTTCACTCCAGAACATGGTCCTTAAAATAAATACAGCCGTTTAGTACTGAGCAACCACTAGTCAGCTGACACAGGAAAGGGATGGGGTGGGGATTAGTTCTCAACCACTACAGTGTTGCAGTGGTGCAGTCTAGTGCAGTGGTTTAGCCAGATCTCAAAATTGGGAGGACACAGAACATCCATTACGACAATTAGAAGTTCTGACTTCTTCTCAGACATTTTTCTTGATAAATAATACATTTCCTCCGAAAACACTCCAAACAATCAGATGTTGCTAGTTCTCCTTGTTATGGTAAAAGGACAACCATTCATTTGCAATTTGGTGCAATTCAATCAGCCTAATACAAAACTGAAGTAAAGGTGTATCAAATCCTTGTCTCTGATTTAATTAAAAGTATTTAAGCAATCATGAAGCAAAGTTTAGGTCAGCTGATGTGCAGAGAAAGTAGCGTGGAAGTTCCACTGCAGCTTACTTTTTGTAAAGCATAGGCCTACTTCTGAACTGAATTCTGTGTACAATTTAGTCACCCTTAGATGGCAATCAGAAAGGGACTGGGTCTTTAATTTCCAATGGATTATTATTATAATTGAGAAATGTGATAATAAAGGAAATATGATTGAGAACAAGTAAGGACTCATTATTGCTGTTAAGCAGGGATACTCACTCTTTTCCAGAATGAGCCGCAGTGGGTGCAGGCTTTCATTCTAACCATGCAGTTACACACCTGATTCTACTTATCAAGGGTCCATGGCAAAAGCTTTTAGGGTTCATTAGTAGAATCAGGTGTGGGACAGGTTGGATAGAGCGAAAGCCTGCACCCACTGTGGCTCATTCTGGAAAAGAGTGAGTATCCCTGCTGTCAAGGGATGTTTAGTTCAGGCAACACCACTGGTTTGGTGTCTGACGGTGCCCACCTTGCTTCCTAAAACTCTGGATTAATCGATTGCACTGTGGATCAGGGCGTCCCTTACGGAAAGTTCTCTGGGGGGGGTGTTTCCATGGCGGCACTCTGATGTGAAATAGGAGAAGTAGATCCTGCTGGGTTGTGACACTTCATGTAATATAGCACTTCCATGAAGCATGTCTCAATCTGGGATTAACAAAGCAGGAGTACCAGCTTCTCCTGCACGGAGGGCCAAACTGAAACATCTCTTCTGGCTGCCTGGATTTGACTTTGTTATTGATTTTGGGGCTGGACACAAACCTGAGAATTTGGCTTTTCAAGATTAGGGCTTGGCCTGGAATATGCTATAAAGCAGACTCAACAGACTCTCAAACTGTTCAGATATTCCTCCATTCTTTACCTCGAAGCATCTTTGACCACATCAGTGAGGGCACTTAAGTCATATTTATCAATTTAAAACAGAACGACAGGTATTTGACTTTGGCAGTGACTCTGCTCGAGTGATGCTCTGGACCACTCTGAACAAGTATGACACAGGCAGTCCCTGAGATCAAACCCCCCGCAGCAGAGCCTAGGATTCTTAACATTTAAATTATTGAACATGATAGGAACAGATGCTGCTTGCAATGAATATCCTTATTTCTAAAGGAGGAGGCTGGGGAGGTGGGGGAGATGCAGATTTTTAGTAGACCATAGTAGGCGCAGTGCAGAGAGAACAGAGCCAGAGAAATGAATGAATTTGGTTTTAAAAGCTCGCCAATTGGGTGGGAGATTCTGAAGTCAAAAATGATTGGACAGAAAGGGGCTTGTGAAGAGTCTGACTACCGTGCCTCCTTGAACCAACACTAAGGCTCCATTTTATTTCAGTCCGTGACCATAAGAATAACTCAGCCTCATTTAGAGGAACTCAGCCTCATTTAGAGGGATATATTCCCTTGTTCCCTATTATGGTATATTCTTAATTTTGTGCACATGTAAGTCAATGAGGGAGCGGCAAAACAGGAGGAGAGAAGGCCTTCTGGTAAAGAAATACGTTGCTAGCCAGTATTGCCAAGCTAACCCACACTGTTAAAAGTGACCAGCGCTTTCATACTGTCTTGTTCTGCTAACTGCCTGGCACTGTGAAATATCATCTGTGATGCATTACAGGTTGTTTGTGTTGCGAAGGCCTCAAAAGCACATTCTGCATTGATTATGTGTTCCATCTGTCTCGGCTGGTGCTGGTCAGGCTGAAGTCTGTCCTGATTTGTCAGCAGGCTCAACAGGCCCAGTGCAGCTAGCAAGTAAGAATGCCTGTTCCTGATTGGTTTATATTTAGAATGGAATTTACCCTCATTGGACCTTTTCTGTGATTAAGATCCAGTGTATTACTCCCAGGCGTGCCCTTCTTGCAGATTTTTATTCATGTGTCTTTCAGTTCCAAAGGCTTTGACGCACTTTGTTCCATGTGTGCAGAGAGCACAAAATGACTCAATGGTCTATAAATCTATAAATATATGCCAGAATTATTCTTGCATACAGGATTCTACGACTGTTCACAAAATGGCTGGAGTGAAGGAATGTTCTGGATTTATTTTTTCATTTCCACTTTTTGATCAGTGGAGGTAAACTGAATATCCTACCTGGGGTTGAGAGATGTTGATGGCATGCAAAAAGTATTGAGAGGAGAATAAGGGAAAGGGCTGAAAGAGCCTGTTTGTCATCTTTCACTTGTTGGCGTTTTACTTAGATTTCGCCTCGAATAATCCACAATAGCTACCCCGTCAAAAGAGTTACTGTTACACAATCTGCAGCTTGTGTCGGCTGCGCAGCACAGAGGCTATGACACTTAACCCTGCCAAAGTCGTATACTCAAGCTGGATTTGACATGCAATGAAAACAGAACCGTGTACCCTTTGAAGAAGCTCTGAACTCTGGCTGCCCCTTTGCACCAGGGTTTAGCTGCTCACGCGAACACTGTTTTCAATGCATCTGTTTAACTTTTTTTGATAAGGGGATAGTGGAGGAGGAAAGCAGATAGGGCGCTGTAACAATTAGATTTTTTTTGCCCACTTATTCATGCGTTTATGGCTGATATGCCTACATTCGCATGAAAAGCGCTGCCACAGGCAAACTGGTGACTTGCATATCAATATGACTTGTGTGCTGTTGTGAGGTCATTAAAATGGGCACACAATACAAACACAAAAGCATTACCTGTTCAATTCAATTCCAGACAGAATTGCTGCTTGTATTTCTTCAAACTGAGCACAAAACTGCGCCACTGCAATAAATCTCCTGACATAAATTTTGCATTCAGTGTTCTTTCGGCAGAAGTTGCGTCGTGCCCATTGTCCATGTCCATGAGTTTGCAACTTCTTGGGGTTCACTTTAAAACTTTTACGCATTTCCAGCAGGATAGTGAAGTGCATGGGTGAGGTTGTGAGAATTTGCACATTCACCATTGCCTGTCGCTGAGAGGGGGACGATAGGCTGCAATGCCCCTACACCCATACCCAATCATGCAAGTCATGTTGTACCCTCCATCAGACAAAATTAATTTCCTATTAAAAAGAATATAAAATCTGTCCATTTTTCATTTGTGATTACATTTCAGATTAAAGAGCTCGGGAGCAGAAATTCAACACAGCTTCTTGAAAATTTCATTGCTTGAAAGATACCTGAGCATTCGCTTTCTGGTTTTTCTCTTTTTATTCATGCGGCCCAGTCAGCAAAAGTTGAGCATTGGAATCAATGCGGGCAGCATTAGGCTGTTATTCATTGGGCTATTTACAAATCTTTTTTGAAATTGGGGCTGGCTACTAAATACTTTGAGGCTTCATTCAAACCCTTTATGAACGGATAGTCAATTGAATTTGAAAAAACTATGGGTGCGTGTTAAGGAGTGCGTTCAGAAAGCTGTGGAATAAGACACAATATTCCCCGCTGCTCAGGACAGATTAAAAACCCATTTAAACGCAGGCTTGTTATTTGTTGGCATTTTGGTCAACTTAATCCTCCTTTGCTGCAGCAACGTTCTTGTTTATATTCTTATAAATTTGAATATGCCGGTGTTATGCTGTGATGCGCTCTGACACAGACATCAAGTGAACCCTCTTCTTTTAAGTGTGTAATTAACAAGTTTGTGATGTGTTTTTATATTATATGAGGGGTTCTCTTGTCACAAAATGGTATTGGCAATTCTAGCCTGTAAATGTATACATTTCCAACCATGTTGGGAAGTCTGGGCCCCCCTGTGAAAACTGACTGTCCCCCCATCTGGCTACAGGACTGCTCTGAGTGCTCACTGCTGTATATCTGTTGATGGTGTGTGTCAATAGGGAGCTGGTGGGAAATACAGTACATATGTGAGAGAGCCTTTCCAGCTGCTCTCAACAGACAGAAGCCCTATGCAGCACTGGGGAACCGTACAAATAACTTCATAATAGACGAGGGAGAGGAAAATCACAGGGCTCTGAGGCAGTGGCGACTGCAACATGAATCTCCCAGTCCCATGCAGAGGGTAACCTACTTTTTCTTCACAAGATTTAAAGTGCCTACTGAATTACCTCAACCCACTTAAAACTGTTTGTGAAGCAGCCTCATCTGCTCATGCTAGTCTTAGCTGTGTTAACTAGCCCACTGTGGCTGGTTCACTAATTGTTTTTTTTTTTTTTTTTTTTTTACTCGGCTAGTTCACTAGTTGGACAGCCAGCTTATGCTACCAGCTTAGCCAGCTTTCACCAACATGAGATCAGCTATGATCAGCAACAGACCACCAATGACCCCTGCTCTGAGCCTAAACTATTGTAGCTTAGCTGTCACAAAAGCATAGCATCTCCTGTGTGTCTGCAAAGTTCAGAATGCTGTCAGGAAAGCATTTTATCTGGTTTTACCTGTTATCTAGTGGTACTGAACATACACAGAAATCTTGACGCAGCTCCTTGAACACGTGATTAATATCTCAAATTTAGAGACTGTTAGGGGTCGGAAGGAGCATTAACTGGAAAGTGAAACAAGTAATTTGTTATCTTCAATTAAACACAATAAATTTCTGAAAATACAGATGCATTTATTAATTAATTTCATTGTGTTCTGTTCAATCATAAATCTGTAAAGTCTTTTATGCAGAAATGCTGTTTCCGATAAAAGTTTCACAGCTTTTCTGTTATCAATCCTTAACTGTTCAGGCTTTTTCTGCTACCCTGTTTTTCTTGCTGACCATTTACTTTTGTGGCATAAACCCATCCATGTTCAATATCAATGCTTCAGAATGTGTTACATCTCCAAATGTAAGGGCATTTACATTTTCTGACTCTAAAGTAAAACACTGCAGTTCGAACTGCTGACATTTCCACCACTCTTACATAAAGCTATGTATGTAAATACCCACAATTCACGCGGTGACAGTCCCTAATTAAACCCATATTCCTTGTTTTCACATCCAGCATGGTTGAGTACAAAGCCAAAAGATACAGTAAGACTTTGGTCACGGTCCAATTATTTACAGACCTTATTGTAAAGACGAAAGTGTTTAGGCTGCCCTTCTTTAGAGTTTTTCTTCTTTTTACTTTTCTTTACTCAGGCTCAGGCCTACCAAAGAAAACGGCCAAGCTGTATTAAAAGTTTGCCAGATGTCTGCCTTTTCCAAGTGACCAGCAACACACAATCGAAAACATGCCATATTCCTGCAAAACTTCGCACCACAACACTTTGATGTCGATATGATTTAACTCTGTGTTGCTGGTTATTTGAAAAAGGTTGACATCTGACGAACTTTTGTTGCGGCTTGGCCGTTTCCTTTGGTAGGCCTAAGGCCGAGAGAAAGCAGTTTGGGTCACACAGAGTATAGACCAGGGATCACAAAGCCCCATTTTTATTTTTTCCTGTAATTAACTAATAAACTGAACAATTATTGCCAGCGACTGGCCAGACTGTCTTTACACCCGACTCCCAGGTAAAGGGAGGGTGAAAAACTGTGTTCCAGTGACACTTCCATTTGCCAACTTTTTGATATTAATGTAAAAATGAGTACATACCATGATGCTCCAGAAGCCAGGACTACCATCAGAAATCCTGTTTTAATAATGAGTGGCGTGGAGATGAAATTCGAAATCCCAAAATTTTAGCGGTTTGAGGTTACGCTGAAGAATAAACAGTAAGTTTGAACGAAAATGTTCCATATAGCCAATGATTGTAAAGTTGACAGATGTCTCATGCAATTTGAGCTATCGCCAATACAAAATTATACCCGGATGATGCAATCAAGCCCCATTTTCGATGCTTTATGGGATAGTTTGGGGGCCAAGTTGCTTCTGGTCCTGCGCAGCTCTTTGGCAAAGAATCCCTCTTTCCGTCAAAAAAGCTTTCAGCTGAGCAACGGTCATTTTCTTGAAGTTTCCATAGCGATATTCAGGCGATTTATATAATTATATCACCGAAATACGAGTTTCAGGGATATTATGGTTTCACCCCACCCGCAACCGCCGCCGCCACGTCCACAGATTTTAGGCGGTAGCGCGATAACTCACAAAATACTTTACATTGGCGTCTCATTTTTAGCATACGGTAGAGAGGATAAACTTATTAGAATTTGGGCAAGTATGCACGATTAGGTTTGCCACCAGGTGGCGCTGTATATTGAAAAAATCTGTTTTTTTACCATATCTCTGGAACAATTGCATACACAGACCTCAAATTTGCCTCATATTGAAGGTCTAGTAAAAAGAAATCTAATAAAGCTGGCTTTGATGATTGGGGAATTTCGAGGATATATGCCCCTTGCTGTCGGCCTCAGACAGCGTAGGCCTAGTTTCTAGCATAATTTTTGAGTGCTTCTCAAACTCTCCTGGAATACCACATCACCTGCATATTTTAGATCTCTCCCTGCTAGCGCTGATGATTCTAATGATTTGCTCATTATCAAGCATCTTCATGGGTTTGTAACGAGCAGATCATTTGACTCACCTGTGCTGGAGCAGGTAGAGATTTGGATTGGTATCATTTAATGTTATAATGCATATGCAGTAGGCCTAAGCGCTAACGTACAAGGCATAGTGCTATGTAAGCTGTGCTCTGGAAGTGTGGGAGTCCAGGAAGTGTAAGAAATTTCAGCTAAACAGCTTAGTTTTTTTTTTGTATTGACGATAGCTCAAATTCTTGGCCCCAGCCAATCCATCAAGAGATGCACCAAATGCATTTTGACAGCGCTTTTTGACACCCCTGAATTTAATTGAGCAGGCTACCAGTATTTTGAATAGTAATATCGTGTGCTTGTATGCATGTTCTCCAGTATATATGTTCTCCAGTATTGAGGGTACCCTCCCAGTGAAAAAAGGAGGTAAAAATTCCTGGAATATGCTATCATAGATTTGGCAAGCCAAGCTGCTATTTTAATAAACTATGGAAGAGGTTGAATGAACTTTATTGATGGAAAGAAGAATTCTTTTTTTTCCTTTTTTTTTGGTGTTCAAATGTAATTTCAGTTTTATCATTATGCAAGCTTCAGTTTGCAAGGAAGTTCACTGGACTAACTCATTTAGGTAAGGTTAGCAAAGTGTTTTTTATTGGAGGGCTTTATAAAGTAAAAAAAAAAACTACTGCCAGCTAAATATGTAAATGTATACGTTAATTTCTGTGGCAAAATGACCTTTGATGGAATAAAAATTGAGTCGGAGGTAGGAAGGAAACTGTTGTGGCTATATATTGAGCTATGTATAAATGCAAGTATTTAGGGTTCAGAAATTTCCCCACCACAGCGGACCTAGTTTTACACCCACCAAGTCTGTTTAAAGTGCGCCCAAACTTCAAAGTAACTTCGGCAGTTGAAGTCAGACATGCAAACTCAGAAGAGGACAACTGTATGCTTCCTGTGAAATTCTGCCGTACTGTAAGACCGAGATAGACTTTGGGCTGTGAACATTGGTGTAGTTATCTGACAGACAAGGAATGCTGACAGGCGGGATTTAGAAGAGATAACGCCCCGATATCAATGAGGTCAAGAGGTGGTTGTGATGCATGGCATGTTCCCACACCCACTCCTCTCTCTTACTTCCCGTCTTCCTTTCCTTTCCCACTCCCTCTCTTTTCTCTCTCATATCAATGACTCCTCCAGGCATGAACATTCCTTCTTTTGCAACACCAAACGCCTGCTTATCTCTCACTCGCATTTTTATCTTGCAATGTATCTTTGCACACTTTGTACTTTCAAAACTTTCTCTCTTCCCTTCCTTAAACTCCAGCTGCAGACCAGAAAGAGGAAAAGGAAGAGACATTCACAACAAAAACATCTAGGTTTCTTACTGTCGGTTGCTGAGCAGTGGAATGTGTGCTAACAAACAGAAACAAAAAAAAATCCCTGATTGCCAAACTGCTTGTTAGTCTCATTTGCCAGGGTACAGGATGTCTCCTTTTGTTTTACCCATTGGATCCTGCCTCCCCAGGCCTCTCCTTTCCCGTGGCCCATGGTCCATTAACAATAGGGAGTGTTCCAGAGAGGAAGCTGCTGGGAAGCTAAATTTAAAGAGGCAAGTTCAAGTGAACAGAGCCATGTTGGATGTCAGGGCTTCTTGCTGCCAACATCCTCAACCATAAAGTGCATTCCGGCCCCAAAAATACCCTGCCACTTAAAAAAGTACAACCACTAAATCGCCCAAGGGGTTAGGTGGAGACTTGCTTAATCCGACTTTGGAGCATGGGACAGTAACTACGATTACACTGAAGGCTCACTTGCTAGACTTAGCCTTTAAGTTAGATATACAAATGAAAAAAATTGTATTAGAAATATTAGGCCTTCACAATTAGTAATCCAGTAGACATTGTGGAAGATGGAAGCTTTTGATTTCGCTTACATTCAAATTTTTTGTTGTGGACTAAGGAACTGAAAGTGATCTACATGCACCCTGCTTGGAACCATTTTAAGTGCAGCCACTAGACACCAGAGATTGGTGTGAAAAAGATTTGTGACACAACGATGTTGTGACAAAAGTGTGGCGCACTCTACCTCTCACACACTTCCAAATTATGTTTGGACATTACAACCAAAACATAACTTTCAAATTTTCATCTGTGGCCGGGCACACAATGATAAAAAAAATTAGAAGTAACAATAAGACAGTATCTGGTGAGTAGAATAAAAGCATTTGTGTTCAGACAATCCTTTAGCTTATGCATTGAAGACAAATATATTCATACCACATGAAAGTAAACTTTTGTTATATCATCGCTCAGTTGGCTAAATAGCAAAACGTGGCTGGGTAGCAACTAAATCAAGGTTACTTATGCTAGTAGTTTTGTTTGTTAGCCATCGTAGACTAGTACCAACAAAAACCTGCTTGTTTATGGGAATATACTCAGAAAATTTTAACCAGATGATTGCTATCGCTGATTCAGTGTATCACTGGACCAACCTTGGTGACGTTGAGTTGTCATTTTCCACTTAGGTGACCAACTTGGTGAAAGCTTGATTGCTGCTGCTTAAGTGAGCAAAGGGACTAACTATGGCTTGCTATTGAGTTTCGATTATCACTTGGTTTGCGCGCAATCAAACCATTCTGGATCTTTTGGCCCGACTGCAACAAGAGCTTACAGAAGCAGAGGTGAAATATTTAGGGTCGCAGTTAGTGCAAGACCTCTGTAGAATTGTATTCTGATCACCAGTTTGATTTCTTTAATTTGCATAATTCTTGATTTTCAATCAAAATTGATCACGGGTCCTTGGCTATCATTGCTGTCATAGTTTTAATTCACTTTATGATTACGGAAACCGACCTTTGCTCCCAGCCCCCTCCTCAGCCCTTCTATAAACCCTTTGCACGATTTTTGCATTTTTATAATTATGTAGTGGGTGGAGCTTGGCTCAGAGCAAGGGATTCAGTTAGATTTTCAGTTTATGGAGCTAGCTGATGGTCAGTTTGTGGACTTGATAATTATACTGGCTGCCCAGCTTACAAGAATCCGGTTGACCAGCTAAACGAGTCAATTAAAAGCATAGACCAGTTTGACCAGTCTGGCTGGTTTAATTTGTTGTGATTACAGTTCATTTATTCTTTTCTGACTAAGCTACGCAACTGCCAGTAACACAGTATGACTCAACCATACCTTGGAAGGACTTGCATCATATATCAAACGAGATTATTATTAATCCGACTGGCTGCTGTTTTTTGTATGCATTTGACTGGTCTAATTTCTATCATGCCCTGTTATTCAAACGCCCACACCTGCACTCTATCTAGCCCCATTCATATCCCAGAACCAACAGACTACTTCTCTGTTTCAAGGCCCATTGTGTTTTCACTTCACAGGAAACACGTTTGCCTTTGTGAAGACATATTGCTAAAGTAACATGCTTATTATGCTTCTGTTTTCCCGTTTCCAGGATACTGTGAGTTCTGGTGTTATCCTCCTCCTGTGAAAAGGATAGCTTTGCTGTCCCAGGTAGAAAAGCAGGAGACTCCCTGTTAAGTCATGTTAATTAATAAAGGCCAAGAGGCAACTTTGACATCACAAAAATGCTTTACATTTAAACAACAGGATGCTAAAACTATAACATTAATAATTTCCTTTCTGAAAATCTCATCTTAAACAAGATGAGTTGGTGTTAAGATATGCTTTCTTGCTGGTTTCAGCTAATTTACAACCAGGGTCCTATTGTTAGCTATTTCACCAGTTTGGTCCCCAGCTTACTGGCTTAATTACCGATGTATAACAGCAAAAGACCTCCTATGACAATTCTTAAACAAGCTGTTCATAGTTGGATTTTTCAGTACAGTTAGTTTCATTTACATGTCAAGTTTTCTTCACTTTTTAAGGTGAAATTCTAATGCTTTAAATTCATAATACAAAAATATGCAAGCTATCTAAAACTTTGGAATGGGTTTTAGTTGGAGCCTAGAAATATTGTAATCCTGGGTGATAAGAAAACTGATGAGAATGTTCACCATGACCACGCCCTGAAATGCAGATGTGCCACACTAATCCACAGAGGAGTAGGGAGTGGTCGAATGAAATGGAGCTTGTGCTTCCCCTGGGAATTTCCTAGGAATTCACAAGGGACATTGGACTGATGGGATTGATGGGTACCCCAAACTGTGATGAGGTAACGGAAAAGAGAAAAAGTTAAGTATCAGTGATGAGTGGCATGCATGCAATAAAGGCCGAAGCATTTGCCAATTCTCAAAAGTAAGAATGTTGTTTTAGTCGCATTTACTAGGTATGAACTCAGAAAATGAACATGTGCATTCTGAGCAGTTTAAGGATGATCACTGCATCTTTTTAAGTCTTTGCCTGTCCTTATTTCTAAGACTCATGCTTCTGCAGCATTTCAAAGTGACATTTTTCAGTCTACTCACAGTTCCTTTGGCTGAGCCCCTCACAACAGGAAGAGGGTGAAAACGTATATCAGACCACAGGAAACACCTCACTGCGGTCAGGCAGTCATGAGACACAGGTGTCAAATATTTCAGTTGCGGAAGCCCCCCACAACTCCACCGCCCTCCCCCCCTTTCCAACGACTGACATTTTGAACCTACATTTTACACCAGGCTTGTCGACCCTAGAGCCCCATAGTATTTTTGGCACGTTATTCTTTTTTCAAATTACTAGGCCTGTAGTCAACCAAACCACCATCTACCGAATTTCACTGAGGCATACAATTTAAACATAATTTTTTGAGTTCTTACACAAAGTACAGTAATGAGGCAGACTATTTCAATAAAATATCAAATGAAGAAAGAGAGGAAGGAGATGAAGAGGGAGAAGATTATTTCTGGGGTGTATTATTGTCTGTTACTGAATGCTTTAGGAAGGCCACCACCTTTCCTGTGACCCTGAGTTTGCAGAAGCGGGTATGGTAATGAATGGAGATCAGGCTGGATCAAGACGTGGCTGAAGTGTGGTGATGCAATGAGATGCATCATTCAGAATGACGAGCACCAGGATCCGACTGAGACCTGCTCCTGTCATCTGAGTGGAGCACTGATATCAAAGAGCGAGTGTGAGCACATTGGCCAATCAGACTGGCTTACAGAAGTGCAGCAGCCATTTAATTATAAAACAGGTGGCCTGCTGCTCTCTCTGCAACTGGGCAAGTGGATTAAATCAAAACTTTGATGAATCCAGCCAAGAAAGAATTACAAACTCTGCACACACAGCAATTTGGAGCCTCAGGAGAGCCACCCAACAGACAGAAACACTACTGAAAGCCTCTGAGCTGCAATACTAATACAGCGGCCAAGCTAACTTCCGCAGGAATTTCAGACATTTTATGGATGAGGCCAAGGGTGGGAAATATCAGTCCAGGAAACCCTTGTTGTATCTGGCTTTTTGTTTCCATGAATTACCCTTGCTTAAATAAAGCTAAACGGCTCCTAACATCAACACTGCTACACTTGAAAATTAGATCAAAGTAAAATGTTTCACATAGTGAAACAAAAACATTCTTTACTGTCATTTTTCTGCTTTCCTGCAATCAAAAAATATTGCTGAAGTAAATTATGGCATGAATATTACGATTCATCAAGCAAGCAAGGCCAGAAATACCACAGGTACACCCCTCATTTCACTGCTCAGCACAATGCTAAATGTTTTGAGAAAAGTGGCAAGAGATATAGTGGGCAAGACCCCAGAAAAAAAAGACAGTCCTCCCATTTAGCTGAAATAAAGTACTATGAAGAAGATATTTGCATTCAATAATAGTCATTACTAATTTAACACCATGCAAGTAAATGAAAGCATCATGCTGTTACACAAGTGGTACCCACTGCAGAATTATATTCTTTCTTTGAGGCATCTAACAGTGCAGCAGGTACAACCCCAATTCCGAAATAATTGGGACAAAGAGTGAATTGTGAATAAAATCAAAACCGAATGACTTTCAAATCACACCAACCAGTATTCTATTCACAGTGGAACAGAGATAACATAGCAAATGTTGAAACTGAGAAATTCTACATTTTTATCCCCAAAATGAGCTCATTTCAAATTTGATGGCTGCTCCAGGTCTCAAAAAAGTTGGGACAGGGGCCTGTTTACCATGGTGTAGCATCCCCTCTTCTTTTTAACACAGAGTGGAGGCGTCTGGGCATTGAGGAGACAAGTTTCTTGAGTTTAACCATTGGAATTTGATCCTACTCTTGTTTAATACAGGCTTCCAGCTGATGGAGAGTTTTGGGTCTCCTTTGACGGACTTTTCATTGGATTATGCGCCAAATGTCCTCAATCGGGGAAAGATCAGGACTGCAGACAGGCCAGTTCAGCACATGGCCTCATCTACCATGAATCCATGCTGTAGCAATAGCTGCAGTATGTGGTTTTGCATTGTCCTGCTGAAGTACACAAGGCCTTCCCTGGAATAGATGTTGTCTGGAGGGAGAGCATATGTTGCTCTAAAACTTTTATATACCTTTCAGCATTCATGCAACCCCATACCACCAAAGATGCTGGCTTTTTTTTTCTCTCTCTCTTTTTTTAAATTTGGCATCTCCAAAGCCACCCGAATTTGGAATGCCCGATCCAAGAACTATGTACAAGGCTTGCTTGTTTGCAACCCCCTATTGCCAGCTCAGGAGAGAAAGGCAGTTCGCGGCTCTCCTTAGAAGTACGCATCTGTCAGCCCCTGCATCTTTACACTCATTAGTTGAAATTATCACAAATTCAGAATGAGAGTGGAGGATACCTGAACATGAGCAAGCTTAGTATCTCACTGACGAGCGCCTGGCTGGCCAACAGGAGGCGCTTGAGCAACGAACAAGGCAATTTCCCTTCCTAGCAGTCCATTCCCAATTTGCATCCCTACAGCACTTAAGCTAATTGTGCACTGTTCTGAAAAAGCTGCCGACAACCGCTGGTTGGTATGACCGAGGATCGAACCCGCGTTATAGTAGTCATTACTGCACCATAATTGCAGTGCTTTAACCGAGTGAGCAAAGATGCTGGATTTTGAACTGAACGGTGATAACAGGAGGGGTGGTCTTTCGCCTCTTTAGCCCGGAGGACATGATGCCCACGATTTCCAACAAGAATGTCAAATTTGGACTCTTCTGACCACAGGACACTTTGCCATTTTGTTACAGTCCATTTTAAATGAGTCTTGGACCACAGACCACAGTGGCACTTCTGGGCCATGCTCAACAATCGCTTCCGTTCTCCATGATAGAGTTTTAGGTGGCATCTATGGATGGCACAGCAGACTGTGTTTTCAGACAGTGGTTTCTTGAAGTATTCCTGGGCCCATTTTGTAATGTCAATGACAGACTCATGCCAGTGAGTGAAGCAGTGGTGTCTGAGGGCCCGAAGATCATGGGCATCCAGTAAAGGTCTTCGGCCTTGTCCCTTATGCACAGAGATTTTTCCAGTTTCTCCGAATCTTTTGATGATGTTATGCACTGTCGATGATGAGACCTTCAATGCCTTTGCAATTTGATGTTGAAGAACATTGTTTTTAAAGTATTCCACAATTTTTTAATGCAATCCTTCACAGGTTGGAGAGCCTCTGGCCATCATTACTTCTGAAAGACACAGCCTCTCTAAGACATCCCTTTTATAGCCAATCATGTTACACACCTGATGCCAGTTAACTTAATTACTTGCTAAATGTTCTTTCAGCTGATTCTAATATATATTTATTGCTTTTTCAGCCCTTTTCCCAATTTTTCCAACTTTTTTGAGACCTGTTGCAGCCAAAAAATTTGTAATAAGCTCATTTTGTGGATAAAAATGTAAAATATCTCAGTTTCAACATTTGAAATGTTACCTATATTCTATTGTAAATAACATATTGGCTCATTTGATCTCAAAGTCATTGAATTTTGATTTTATTCACAATTTATACTTTGTCCCAACTATTTTAGAATTGGGGTTGTAAATGTTTGGACAATGTCACTGTATAGAAAGGACGGTAATTCCAAAATTCCGAATTTTTGAAGTCGACAATCTCTGCTTAAACCTATTTGCTGTTCTGTTGTTTTCAAAGCTGGAGTACAGGGACGAATTAATCAAAATTGTGTCGTGGTAGAAATACTCATAGACTGCACTGTATGACCAAAAGTGCCGTGCAGTGGGACCTGTATGTAAACTGAGGTCTCTGTGAGGGCACCGTTTGAAAATCAGAAAGGTTACTCCCTGTATAATGCTGGTCTTGTTCCTCCGTGAATATTTCGCACTTTGCAAATGTGTTTCAGAGGTGCCTGTAAAATCTGCAACTCCAGAGTGAAAGGAGCATGATGACTGCACCCTGAATGAATACTTTCACGGGAAAGTTCTGCCCTCCAATGGGGCCCATTCGCAAAGAAACCGCAGTGGACCAGAATATCACTTTAAACTGACATAAACCAACATATTCAGCCACATAACCGCAATTTTATTTCATCCCTTTTTGGAAATATCTATGCATAATAGCAAATAAAAAATAAATACTCAATTACATATCATGTTACAGTATCGTAACATTTAATTTATTATTATCATGTCAAGGGGAAGAGGTAGCTATGCAGCCTGGACAGTTATCAGTCCCACATTGGGTACACACTCTATTTACTCACATGCGACTAGTTTTCAAGCCCAATATAGCTTGATCGCATTGCCTTTTAACTGTAGCTGTTAGGCAAGACTGCTTGGTCAAAAACCTCTCAGACACAACTGGGATTTGAAAAGTTTATGCTGAAAGGCCCTCACATATATAGAAATGTTTTACGTGTTTGGAAACCTCACTGCATCACTGCCACCCTGCAGAGATTGACTTGAAATATTAATATTCAGAGAGACTTACAGCAGTAAAAACTTTAAGCATAACAAAACACAAGTCATTATAAATTTGCAGCCAGGATAAAATGCAATAATAAAATGTGTGAAAGTGTGGTCAAAGACTTTGAAGTTCCAAAAAATTCGCATGTTGAGATGAGTATTAACCTGTACCAGAGTGATATAAAGAGAAACCATGGAGGAACAAGATGGCGGTGTCATCAATATACCCCGCCATGATCAAGGGCCATAACTCAGTAAAAAAAAATATACATCCATTTTTTAACCCAACATAGATCATGAGCAGCTTATGAAGCATACAAAATTTCACATATCTAGGTATAATAGTTTCAGGGAAATCTTGACCCCATTGGGGCCCAGATGGACAGAAGGACGGACCCCACTCCAATATCCCCTGTCACACTTTGCAGCAGGGGATGGTAAAGGACCTGCTCATAATGCAAGTTACCCTGCCCCATGATACATATTGAGGGTACTGTTCTAACTTGAGCAGGAAACTGCCTCGCTTATGCAGTCGAGCATACAGTTTGCATGTTGGCCCATGCTGTACCCTGTGTCATGTAGGGTTTGCTGGAAGAAGGAAAGAGTGGGCTTTTGGCTGCATGAAAAACAGACTTTGTAGAGCAAAAAGACAGCAACAATGCATTGAGCAAAATATCCAGACTGTTTTGGTTACTTAGATGAGTGTGTTTTTACACCGCATGACAGGGAGCCTGTTTGACAAATTAAAAAAAAAAAACTAGGTGTTTTCCAAAAACAGAGTGACCACCTTTTTTTTCTCAGAAAAGCAAGTAAAACACAGCAGATATGAGGCGTTTCTTGAACCACACAACAAACTGAAACCAGCCAGTTAGACTGCAATACATGCCAGAGATCACAAAGCGCTGGGAATACAGTGTCAATGCACTCAGAATCACACGCAACTATAGCTGCATACTCACAAATGAATGCACGTGGTGACTAGAAATTAATACAAGAAATTATGCTATGGTCTATTTATGCAAATGTTCTTTGTTAGTTCAATATTTGCATTATTCAGTGCGCTGGAGGAAGAGAAAGGTACTTTCCCTCTCACGCACCGGTCTATAAATATGACCTCGTGATAAGTGCCTACTCACTCTACAACGCAGTATTTTTTTTTTTAACTTCAGTTATGAGGTCATTTATAATGTCAAGCACATGGTAGTGTAACGAGGTCTGATCCTGATGTAGATCTATGCAGAATGAAAACTGAGTGCCAATGCAGAAAAACATATAACCAATACAAGACAGGTGCCAACATTTAAAATCCCTAAAAATTAATGAAAACAGGCCTGTCAAAAGGTAAAGTGCCCTTTCTGAGTTCTTACATTTTTGTCACACTTAAATGTCTCAGATAGCTGAGCTGATTAAAATCAATCTGATTTTAATATTAGACAATGATAACCCAAGCAAACGCAAAATGCAGTTTTTAATGATGATTACATTATTGAAGGAAAAAAGCTATCCAACCCTATGTGACCCTATGTGGAGACGTAATAGCCCCTTTAAGAACTAAATCAACCAATTAAACAAATTTTACTGATAATAGGGGTCAATTTCACTACACACACCCAGGCAGGATTACTGCCAGTCATGCTGAATCAAACCTTCATTTCAATAGAACCAGCCTGGCACTGTGAAGTGGGCAAAAATGATACTGTGATATAAAAACAAATCGAAAAGAGACAAGAACCAAAGTAGTTGGTTTCTAGTAGCCTGGAAAGTGTTACAAAGTGATTTATAAGGCTATGGGACTTCAGCAAACTACAGACAGCCATGATGTAAAAATGGAGAAATCTTGAAACAATGATAAACCTTCTAAGGAGTGGCCAGCCTGCAAAATTCCTCCAAAAGCGCATCGATGACTCATCCAGGAGGACACAAAAAAAAAAAAAAAAAAAATCCAGGCTAACGTTTAAAGCACTGCAGGCCTGAATTGTCCCAGTTAAGGTCAGTGTTCATGATTTCGCAATAAGAAAGAGACTGGGCAAAAATGGCATCCACTTTAGAGCTGGAAAGTGAAAACCACTGCTGATCAAAACGTATACAAAGACTCACCTCACATTTTCCAAGAAGCAACTTGATGACTCTTAAGACTTTTGGGATAAAATTTTGTGGACTAATTAGTCAAAAGTGGAATATTTTGGAAGACGTGGGTCCTGTTACCTCAGGCGTAAAGCTGACATGACAATCCACAATCAGAACATCATACCAACAGTCAAATACTATGGTGATAGTTTAATGGTTTGAGGCTGCTTGTAATAGGTTTCCAGAAAGCAATTGAGGGGACCACATTATCTGAGTTTACAGTGTGAGATTTTCTGTCAATTATGACAGTATCTGGCCAAATCTGGCCATTCTCTGGCAATCAGCGTTTTCACTGGTATATGGTGCGGGTGTGATTACAGATCCTATGACAAACTGGGCATTGAAAGATCAATGCACATAATCAAAAATTCTGGAAGCGGCTGGCAACTTAAAAATTGTACACAGGCAGAAGTGTTAAACATGACAAACAAGCAAAAACAGAATAAATAGGAAAGGGGGAAAATACTTCTGCACAGCACTGTACAAACAAGTAGCTGACCCATGTTAGAGTTGCTTTTCACTCTAGTGTACCACAGTGATAGGAGTGTGATGGTCATAAAAAAATAAAATGAATATTAAAAGCATCACAGAGAATTGGTGGCCATATTTAACGTGTGCTTACTCATCAATATCTCTCAGTGCATCAACATGATCTTTTAAAAAAATGCCAAGGAGAAATAAAACACAAAGAAAAAAATGTTTTTATAGTACAGCCATTGTTGGCAACATTCACTTTAAACTTCACTGAGCACTGCCCAATAAAGAGGGCAAACGATAAAGTTGATTGTTAAGTCCGACAGTATGTTGAATTTACTGTCGATTTCCTGTGCATTTTAGTAGTTTATCCAAAATAAGAGACAGACTCTTTAATCATTTCACTAACGCATGCATTCCCAGCAACATGCAATTGATTACACTCAAAGCAATGGGGTATGAAGGACATTGGTCAAGGGCCCAACAGCTGCACTGATGTGAACAAGGCGGCACTGGGGTTGAACTATCAACCTTTATGAGTCGCAGTCAACTTTGCTGGCCAACAGGCCATTGGTCAGACGTCCACTAAAATTAACTTGAACACTCTTGGTAATGCCATCAGACATGTAACCTAGCAGCACACAGAGGAATTTAACCAGTGAAGGCAGTATATTAAAGCATTTCAGCTATTTAAGCTTCATTTTCCCCAAAATGCTAAGTGAAGGCATTTTCTGGTGCTGCACAAGGCTGAAATGAGACATTTACATGGGGAGTTTAGCTCCCTAAAGCCCAACATCCCCATGGTGGTAACACCAGCCATATGGGATTTTCAATCGACGTGCTGTGAGTCTCTGGCCCTTAAACACATAATTGCTTTCAAGCTGACCTTGTTTCAGATCGCTTGATCAATAATCACACAATTTATTTACTGAATAATCAAGACCAATATTTGAGCCTTGATTATTTAGAAAATATTTAGAGATGGCAGATCACCGAAGGGTAACATTGACAACAGACTTAATTATGATATTGCATGGATGAAAAAAAAGGAAGTAATAATTTAAAAAAATGAATTACCTAAGTGCTTTCCCTGAGTTCCATCTCCCGTTCTAGGATTTTTTTTAGCTGTCCAACTTAATTTATTTTAAGATTGCACTTAATCATTATGTTTTCAGCACTCCAAGGAATAGGTTGCATTTACAGGGAAGAATAGTTGCACGCTGGTTGCCAACAAAGCGATAATAATTAATTTATTAAATTACCAATTGGTGATTGAATAATTTAGTAAATTGGATATTAGTGCATTGAGGAAGTTTGACACATGGCATGCATTTAAAATCATTTAGTGTGCATGCCATACATCAGACTTTCAAGGTAGCAAAATCATTCATTAGGTCTTTTCAGTTTGGCTTTTGAGAAAGTTGTGGGAAGGCTATAATATGAGATTGTATAAAAGTTTATAATTTAATTAAACAAAATCTAAACCTTATCTAAATACCATCTTCAGCAGCATTTACTACAAAATACTCTACTTCGACATGGGATTTCAAGAAATTTCACTTAATTACCGCCCATGCAGTCTCATATTGTAGTCTTCCTGGTCAACACAAAGCTGTAGCGTAGGTCATAATTGTTAATGGCAATGCAGCTTACTGGAGGCCCATTAGTAAATTAATTCAGTTTATTACCCGATTCTTACTCGGAAATAGGTTGTGTTAACCTGCATTTTGGTCATTTCAATGGTTGTAAACAGAGTTCTATTTTTACATGAGCAGTCTTAACACACACACCTAAGTCCCAAAACTGCATTTTTACTCCTGGATAAGCAAAGCTGAGGAGGGATTTTTGTGATGAGACTCAAGTATCACTCACTTATCAATCAATCAGTCAATAATCAATTATCAATTTTCCATTCGCAAGACCACTGGCGGGAAGATTCACAAACAGCTTATCCTGGAGTTAACGATGGTGTCACTTTGATTAGAAATGTTTTCTTAAGTGTATCAAGCCGATCGGACTTGAATGCAGAAAAAATATATACTGCTTTGTGAGCTGCAAGAATTCAGAAGCTTCGTAAGACATTGACGTTTTGTCACCTTAATAGGAAAATGCTAGATAGCAACGAACTATAAAACAAGCTGAAGGGAAATTAATACGGACTGATCTTCGCAACTGAACAAATTAACAATTAGTTGGTGATTAGAACACATAAATGGAATCAAGTTTGGAGATATAAAGGGGTTTAAGGCGAGGTGAGAGCAGTGCCAATATCCCTCCAATGACAACTCTGGGGTGGAAGAGGTAAATGAAGATTAAGCGGTGTCTGCCAAAGATTTGTGTTGGACAGTGTAGTCTCTTGAAACCCTGAGAAACATAAACACTGAAAGTGTACTGAATGTACTTTGCTTCTGTGAATGCAACCACAGTCCACCCAACTGTCCCTCTGCACAGTTTGCAGTCAGAAGGCTTCTGGCCCAATGGATATTATTTCTAGCCAAATTTTAAATCTACCATAACAAATGTGCTTTTGGTTAAGAACTTTTTATCTAAATTTTTGAAATGCTATTTTTATTCGCAAAAATATTTTCTTGGATTTTGATTGTCTCTATTCATTTTAAATACTTTTTTACTTTTATTGTACGACAGTGGACAAGTTATTTAACCAATGTTTTACTGCTTTTGTCTTCTTTTTATTTGATGCTTTTGAAGTGCATGGAGTGAGACTGTGTGCAGAAACTGTGTGAGATAAAAAAAGAGTATTATTATCATTAAGGCCAGACAGCAACAGTTCTGTGAAGATCAGCAGGTTCTTAACGACGGTTCTTCTGACTGAGCTACTTGCTCAGTGACTGTGCAAGGGGAACCCGACACTCCCAGGAATGTTTACTCTAGTGGAGCTGAGCCAATGGCATGGAGGAAAGCCCCCTGGCGTGGAACAGAGTGTTCCAGAACCCGGCACTGAGCTAGCCCCACGGCGCACGACGTAGCCCAGGCCAGTACGTGCCTGAGCAGTGTGTTTGTGTGTGATAGAGTACTCTGGAAACGCCCCTTCCTGCTACAAGGATAAATTTCCATATGCTGAGAAGCAGCAGTCAGAAAAGCGTGGGGGAGAGGGCTGCATAACCAGTAATTCCTGAAGAAACAAAATCCCAAAGGACAGGAACATTTTCCACTTCTCATCCTCCATTTAAAGATATCATTTCTGGCTAATGTAGACAAAAAGTCAAGAGAGATATTTTTAACTGGACCAGTGTCGACATGTAATACGTCTTTGCTTCCAAATTTAGGACTGAAATAAGAGGATAAGGGACAAATGGTTGGATTTCAGCCATACAGTTGGTTAAAATTTCAAGCAGGTGTGCAAGTTCTACTGTTCTTTTTTCTTTTTTTGGGGGGGGGGGGGGGGGTGTTCCATTTTGACTCAGCAACATGCAGTACAGAACAAAACTCATTCAAAAAAACAGATGTGTGTACACTGGCTGACAATAACACAACAATTCAGACATAGAATCAGAATGTTGTAGACAAAACAAAAAGAAATTTTAAACAACTCATGCCAAAATATAATCTCAGGGTGAAGGAATGGTTAGAAAAATACCAAGATACAATTTCTTATTTGTTTGTTTGCTTTGCATTTTTACTTCCATTTGTCAGAGAACACTAAGGCCTGATAGTGTGCCTATCGCAATGTTAATGTATACATGTGGTAAACACAAGAAAGATAATACTCAACCAAAGGGATATTAAGTACTACACATGTAATTGATATAATGTTTAAGAAGGACTAATCAGCAAAGGAGACTATTTGAAATTTAAAAGGAGCGATTGCTGGAAGAAGCTAACTTTCATAAACTACTTCTTGAGAAATAAGTGCACACAGTATTATACAAGATATCCCTGATTTGTACTCTGAAATCATTTCTGAAGTGACTCAGTTTTTCACATAAGCCATGTATGTGTGTTAGGAGGAAGGGGTTTCTGAAGACATGAAGGGCTTTATCTGGATGGGTGCACACAAACATTATCCAGCTTTCCTTTCTCAATAAATGGCTTCGTAAGGTGAATCAGGAATACAGAAATTGAGAGTAATTTCCATCTATCTTTACCATCAGTGCTGCTGATCAGCTGAACTTACATAAGTGAACTGCTCCCTGCATGACTGTACCAAGTAATATGACTCAAAATGATACTGCAAATGCAAGCTTGAGAGATTAACAACATCAGAAATTTAGCATTTCCATATGTTCCATGATTCTGACTCGTAATACACGATGATACACAAATATTCAGTATGAATAACTAAACAAAAACCTTCTATAAACGCAACATGAACGCTGAGAAAAGCGCACCTTACCGAAAAATCACCGAGGACTATTCCGGTAAAAAGCAAAAGCTGCTCCAGCTTTTTCTTTTTACCGGAATAGTCCTCGGTGATTTTTTTCGGTAAGGTGCGCTTTTCTCTGCATTGACTGTCCATGCTGTTGAGCACCTTTATACTCCTTTTCCATAGCGGGCTTTGAGTGCGTCTGGTCTACTCCTCTACGTGCAACATGAACGTTCTAAGCAACCTTCGTAAATTGGAGAACAATTCAGTGATTTCAATTTTGCCGCCTATCAATCAGTTGTCCTCTTGCGATGAACGTGCATTCATTTGGTCATTTTGACTTAAATCAAAAGGGGAAGGGGAACAAATGCAACAGGTTGTTTCGACGTGCAGTAGACTGGTTTAGCTGCTGTCGCAGTTAACTAAATACACTGAGATAGGTCTTTCGCAATAAAATAGAATAATATTTCATCAGAGAGCGCACAGGGAATTTGTTAAAGTTGTATGGTGGTGGGTTTCCCGTGCTGGTCGGTTGCAGGTGATTCCAACAACATAAAAAACACCTTCAAACTGAAATTTTCTCAGGCACCATAGTCTGTCCTGTATTAATAAAGTTTTTCTTAATTAAGAAAAATTAAGCCAGCCATTCAAACGTTTAGTACCATCACAATCAAAAGCAATGTGATGGAACGTAGTCTGCAATATGATTGTGCGTAATTGCGTTTACAGTAAATGCAGCATACACTGTGGCGGACGTAATGTCGCTGGACAATGTGGACAATACCATGGCCACTGCATATTTGTTGTTGATGAAACTGAAACTTTGAGTTTTGACTTGAGTTTTTTTTTTTTTTTTTTTTGTAGTTGTCTAAACGTACCCGGAGAACTTTGCTGGTCATACGTCAGTCAGACTGATTTTGGAATGACACTGCTGTGGGAGTGGTGTACGGGAAGATAGCAAATGGTAACTCCTCCCTGTACACTATAAATACTCTTGTCAAGAGCCACTGTGAAAGAGCTCTGAGTCTCGCAATTGGCAAAAACCCTAGCTCAGCGGAAGGAAAACATTATTTTCAGGTTCAGAATCTGTTTCTTCTTGTTATCAACATGTCCGACAGGCTAGATGACATTCTCATCATGGTAAGTAGGCGACTAATACGCCAACGGTCTCACTGTTCTTTTGACACGTATTGAAGAACATAAATGAAAATACTAAATCTGACTCTGTTAAAAGTTGTATAAGTAATTCTTTACTTTTCACAAGAAATATGGTCGATTTTGTTGTAAACAAACTGAAGCACCGATCGGTTAATGGTGGGTCCAGCGATAAATTTTTGTGCAATAAATTGTGTCGCTTGGGCTTTACGCTTACTGTGAGATGTGACTTCAACCTCTGTGTCCTGTTTTCCCACAGAATCTTTTCAAAATCGGTGCGGAAGAGTCCTTTGGTCAGCTCCCTACTACGTCGGCAGCACCTCGTCTGAATCGGTCGACCTCATTCTACTCCCCGATTTCCAATAAACCGAGTCCCAGCTCTGAACAGCTGACTTCAGGGTGGCCTTTGGACATTTGGAGTGAAAGCCTGACCAGCAAACAGTTTTCTTCTCGGTCCGACCGCTCAATGAGTCTAACAGACGCAGGTGCCCTCACGTTTAGCAAAATCAAGACCAACGAAGTGCCTCCTCCACCCGGGTTTCCACCGCTAAGCAATTCGACAGCAGTCCCTTCCAACCGCTACAAAACAGAACTCTGTCGTAGCTTTCAAGAGAACGGGAGCTGCAAATATGGAAGCAAATGTCAGTTTGCCCACGGAGAATCTGAACTTCGCGGTCTGTACAGGCACCCAAAGTACAAGACGGAGGCTTGTCGCACTTTTTATAACTTTGGCTACTGTCCTTACGGTGCGCGATGTCACTTTATTCACGAAGAGAAGCTTCCGCTGCAACAGCATAACCAGGCACCCGGCACTAGTCAACCTCGCCTTCTTCGTCAGAGCGTCAGTTTTGCGGGGTTCTTGGGATCCAGGAGCTCTCCTCCACCCACAGTTAACGACACTTTGGGCTTCTCCCGTGCGCCCTCGGTATCCCCTCCACCCATCGATCTGCTCTCTCCAGTCTTCTCGGATTCTGGCACTCAGTCCGCGAAAAATGCATTTCAGTTCTGTCAGAGTCGACCAAGCGACATTCACGACATTCCTCAGATAATCGAGCCACCGAAGTCATCATGCTGCGTTTGTGGTCACGGAAATAACTTCTCGTCCAGCCTGAACAAATTTTTCCAAAAAGATGAGCGAAACACCGAGTATGTCCACCAGCCAAACCTTCAGCGATGTCCTTCCGAAGATTCGCTCTCAGACCGGGACAGTTACAGCAGCACAGGCAGCTCCAGCGGGTCCGAGTCACCAACTTTCGAGGGCTTTGGGAGCAAGCGTCTCACTGTTTTTGAGCATCTGTCGCTGTCAGATTAAGAGCGTTTCTCACCAGGGACGATTATGCTTCAGAATCTAAACGAACTTTCAGGTTGAAATCTAGCTACAATTAAGGTTATATAGAGACTATGCGCAACAACACTTTACTGTTTATTTATGTTCACGGACGACTTGCTCAGTGGAACTATTTTTGTACACGACTGTCTGTTAACCAAAACTATATTTTTTATAACTTTATCTTGCGTATATTTTCATCATCGTCTTCCTTGATTTGCTTTCGTTTAATTGCAATTGATCCAAATTATTCATAAAGTTATTTGTTCTAAATTTCCCACGGAAGTGAAACCCGTTTCAAACTCTGTTTTGTTGCTAGGAAAAAACGGTAAAGTATGTTTTAATTCTAAGATCCCCTTTTCCTGGCCTTTCCATCGGAGACACTGATTTCTCTGTACTTTTCGATTCTGAATGTCAGTATTGATCAGTTAAGCCATCAATGTGACTAACTTGAAAAGGAAAACTTTGATATCTACCCACTGTGATTTGCACTTTAAACTGTAATGGGAGAGAAATCTCTGCATGTAGCATTTAACCAAACCTTCAGTCTTTTCTACTTGTAGAAATGATTATTTTCAAGACATTCTTTCCTATGTGATCTGAAGTGCCTTGACAAAATATTTGGAAACAATGCACAGATATGCATTAGTAGTTAATGTTTCCAATCTTGCTAGACAGTCCAATTGTCTCAATATTGTGGACAATAGTTAGTTTTGCCAACTGCATGGTACTTGCCTGCAAAGGGTTTTGCAGCAGCCAAAATGTTTAAAGATCTGTGTTCTTGTTACATAATGGTTTGACGGCCCTGGTTCAGATCTTAGCCAAGGAAGCTCATCTTTAATCAGGGAAAATAGCAATATAGTACTTCCTTATATTTTTGGTTGGATTTGTTTCCATCAATTGTGTATTTTATAGACGTAACTAATATATTTATTGTTCTATTTATTGAAGTAATTCCAATGTATTTTTTACTTATTTATCAAGTGTATGTTTTTTTCTGAATATGACTTGATGCAACTGAAGATGATTTTATTTTGAATTGTTGAAAATCGCAAAATAAAATTCCCATGAAAACAAAGGTCTGTGTGCACTGGCATTCGTTTTGGTTGAAAGAATTTAGCTGTCCAGGTTAATGCAGCACTAACTGGACTGTGTACATTATAAGAAAATGATATGACTGCAATTAGCTGCACTAATAGTCTTTAAAAAATACTGAATAATATTGTTGTATGACGTACATAGCAATGCATCGATTTCAGACAATAATTAAACATGAATTTGGGTATTAACCCTAATTAGCATACTTTTGTTCATTTTAATATACTGCCCTATAAAGGCTAAGTGCTGTAACTACAAAATAATTAAAAGAGTAAAAAATGGCTTCAGAGTTTGTTTGCTGTCCCAACAAACAAATAATTAGCACCTCTATGATAGATTATGTTTCACTGACTTGATATGGTATAATGTCTATCTAAATCCATGCTAACCTCCAAATACTTTCAGGCCCAACCCTGCAGAACTCAAATTTTACCCAATGCTTAGTTATTGCACTTAGGCATTGTAGGGCAGTATACTGTTATAACCATAACTGCTACTGTTTAGATAAGGGATTGTGTTCGCAAAACGGATGAAAAAATTTTACCCTATGGAGGGGAATGTTGTTCATGGAGAACCACGTGCAGTGACATCAAATGGTTTGAAGTGCCACCCTGAATGTGACTTAAAGTGTGTCTGATATTGAATTTACATGGTCTTTCCAGTGTAAACTTCTCACAGTTGGTGTTTCAATACTACAGCTTATGTTTTGTTTTGCTGTTCACGGATGATGCAACTGAGCAAGAATGATGTCTGCGATTGTTTAAGTACCAGGTTATCATTGGAACTACAGCGCCCTCCATAATTATTGGCACCCCTGGTTAAGATGTGTTCTTTACCTTCTAATAAATGTAGTTTTTTTTAAATAATATAGGACCACAATGAAAAAAAGAGGAAAATCCAACTTTTAATTCAAGTGCATTTATTCAGTGGGAAAAAAAATCCCACATTAAGAAATAATTCTTTTACATCAAATCATGTGTGCCACAATTATTAGCACCCCTAATGTTAATACTTTGTACAACCTCCTTTTGCCAAGAAAACAGCACCTAATCTTGTCCTATAATGTTTCACAAGATGGGAGAATACAGAAAGAGGGATCTTCGACCATTCCTTTGCACAATCTCTCTAAATCATCCAGCGACCTGGGTCCTCTCCTCTGCACTCTCCTCTTCAGCTCACTCCACAGGTTTTCAATGGGGTTGAGGTCTGGGGACTGAGATGGCCATGAGAGGAGCTTGATTCTGTGTCTGGTGAACCATTTCTGTGTAGATTTGGCCACATGTTTAGGGTCATTATTTTGCTGAAAGACCCAGTGACAACCCATCTTCAGCTGTCGGGGCAGAGGCCACCAGATTTTGATTTAAAATGTCCTGGTATTTCAAAGCGTTCATGATGCCATGCACCCTAACAAGGTTCCCAGGGCCTCTGGAAGAGAAACAGGCCCACAGCATCACCGATCCTCCCCCATACTTCACAGTGGGCATGAGGTGCTTTTCTGCATACTCATCTTTTGTGTTCCGCCAGACCTACTTGGAGTGTTTGTTGCCAAAAAGCTCTATCTTGGTCTCATCTGACCAAAGCACACGGTCCCACTTGAAGTACCAGTACCGCTTAGCGAACTCCAGATATTTGCATTTATGATTGTGAGTGAGAAAAGGTTTTTTCCATGCATGCCTCCCAAACAGCTTGTTGGCATGTAGATAGCGGCTGATGGTTGTTTTGGAGACTTTGTGATCCCAAGATGCTACCATTTGTTGCAATTCTTTAACAGTGAACTTTGGAGAACTTTTCATTTCTCTTACCATCCACCTCACTGTGCGTGGTGGCAAAATAACCTTGCATCCTCGTCTAGGCTTGTTTACCACTGTTCCAGGTGTTTTAAACTTTTAATGATTCCTCTGACAGTAGATATGGGCAGGTGCAGGCCAGTGGCTATTTTCTTGCAGCCATTGCCTGACTTGTGATGGTCGACACACATCTGCCTTACTTGAATGGTGTGTTCCTTTGTCTTTCCCATGTTGAAGAGTGGATAAGAGAAGTGGCCCCTGTGTCACATCATATTTATACCCCAGGGAAACGGGAAGTGATGAATTACTAATTGAATGTCCCTAGATACTCTGATCAACTTTATAAACTACTGTAGAAATGACAGAAATACTTTAATTACATTTATTTCCGGGAATAGTTAGGGGTGCCAATAATTTGGAACAGATGATTTTTTTGAAAATAATTATTTCTTAGTCAGGGATTTTTTTCCCCTTTAAATTCACTTGAGTTGAAGGTTATATTTTTCTACAATTTTTAGTGTGAGAGTATGCTTTTGCAATAAAAAATGAATTTATTTTAAGGCTTTTAACACATCTTTACAAGAGGTGCCAATAATTATGGAGGGCACTGTATATATCGAGGGCTGACTGCAAAAAACAGTTATGTCCAATATATAACATCTGGACATAACTGTTCATTGCAGTCAGCCCTCAATATACTCCCATGAAGGAAATCTATAACAAAGTTATGCATATCAATCTCAACAACTTTGGAAATGTGCCTCCATTTTTCATTTCAACATCAAAATGGAGCTTTTCTGATTATGAGTAGATGTTCTGTTGCGACAGAAAAGTTGTGAATAGATTGAAATGTAAGAGGAAATATTTTTTAAAGCCATTCAATTGAACTAAGTTAATTTCCTGAATATACCTTAGGCCTCACTTTTTTAGGGGCAGGGGAGCCTAAGCTGCCAGGACCCTATTGTTATCCTGCATGTTCTTCTTTCTTCTTCTTCCAAGGAAATCCTATGTCCCATGCATAAAAAATCACCGAACTTTGCACAAAGGTCCAGTCCCATACCAGATTGCCTCAGCTACAAAAACAGGCCAATAGTCCTGATGATGGCACTACAGCAAGCCTCTAAATTTTGAAATTTTGAAAATTCACAACAAATCAACCATATGTGCTACAGATTTAAAACTTTCACCAACATGTAGATCCAATACTGAAGAAACTCTTGTACATTTAAAACTATTTCAAATTATGAAGTCCATCACTGTTTTTTTTTTTTCAAAATCTGTAAAACTTTTGAAACCTATCTCTTCCCACAATTTTTGCTCAATTGACACCAAACTTGCTACAGAGCATCTTCAGACTGTCAACGGTTCAAACAGATTTTTGATTTATCAAATATTGAGCCTACAGTGCATCAAAATGTTTGACTGGAAACAATATTGTAAATATATACTTGCAAATTCTTGCTAATAAATTTTCAATGCTCATGAAAAAAATGACAAAATTTTGGAGTCATGGTAGATGATGTTTGAAAAATATCAGAATTTTATCTCAAAAACTGAATTTTTTTTACAGCATTTTGAATTTCGCTCTCATGCAAACAATTGGAGTCAATGCAAAAATGGCATTTTTAAACATTAGTTTTTCACTTATGGAGCGAATAAATCATTGTGAAAAACCAAATACAAACATCTCCATGCCGTCTACATTCAATTTGTGTATTTTTGGATTTTTGTCTTGATAACTGAATTTTTGACAGCCATTTGAAATCTGCCTTTAGATGCTAACAGCTGCTGTCTTGCACACAGGTGACTGGCTTTGTCAATTTTTGAAGCTACATGTGACATTTCCATTTGCCAGTTAGCTCAGTGATATAGAGCACAGTCTCTTTTGCCAGAAATAGTGAGTTCAAGCCTCAACTGATGAAAAATGCACATTACAATGCTACATTTTTTCCATCTTCCTACATTCTGCTTGTTGCTCAGAATTGCCTAATTTTGCCTATAATTGCCCGGCCCCAACCATTGCTGCGCAGCAGCTATATTATTTCTTGCATTACGGATCCGCTCGCCCTACCATTTCTAAAAAGAAGAAAAAAATGTAGCGGCAAATCTGGAGTTCAAGCCAAGGAAGAGCATTAGTAGTTGAAAGCTTTAACAGCTTAAATAACAAGTGTTGCCAATAAATGTGGCCATGTCCCCCACCAGGTGACAGAAATCGACTGGGGTCGGCATATCACACAAATAAACATTGAAGCCAAAGATTAATAAAATTGGTCAAAGCGTTCTTGAGATTTTGCGTTCACAACAAACGGGAAGTGATGGACGGACGGCTGAACAGAAGGACTGACGTATGGTATGGGATGGACGGCCAGGCAGACGGATGGAGCTGAATACTATGCCCCCCGCCCCTAATACACCTTGACACCAAAGATGAATAGAATCGGTCAAACCGTTCTTGAGAAAAGAGATGAGATGAGATGAGATGAGATGAGAGATGAGATGAATTTATTGTCGTTGTTACAGAATATTAATGAAATTACATCATTCTTACAGAATAACAACGAAATTATGTTTGGAGAGAAAGTGTGCCAAATTCTATTCAATTTCAGGTGGAACAAGCAATTTCGATTGATCTGCTATTCATTTTGTAAATTTTTTACTTCACGCTTCAGGGCCACCAGTTCTCCCATCATCTCGTCCTGTCTCTTGCTCAAGTTCACAGTCAAACGTACAAACTCCCGACACTGACTCAAAACAGTGTCCATCTTTCTGTGCATTTCTGCAGATGATCCCGAAGTCTTTTTGAGCTACTCACCATTCTCTGATACTCCACTGAAGCGCTCCATAAGAATTTTGGTGCTAGGGAGCGCGTTGGCCATTATTCTCGCTCCCAGCTCGTGTACTTTGCGGTAGATCAGAACAACTCCCATGCCAATAAGGAGAAATCCCGTCACCATAAATCCAGAAAGGTAAACATCCTCCACGTCTTCAAGGGATAGTGCCGCCAGACAAAGAACTTGGCATCTCGACCACGCGTCCCGAACCTAGCCAGCAGCAAAAGTCCCATCTGGGCAGCGCGGCTCGCCAGGTGCTCCGCTTCTTGGTGAAAAAAATTTTGTCAATCGCATTCAGGGACCAGCCACTTCATTCCATCTTTACTTGAAGAGTAGCAGGCGGAAGGTCCAAAAAAAGGAAAAAAGAGGGGGTAACAGGACAAAACAGGACAAAGAAAGAAGACGCAGGCAGGAGCAGAGATAGTGTGACTGCTCTCCTCAGAAGGCGGAAGAAGAAGAATATCAAGTTGACAAGGAATTTGTAAGTGGTCAAATGATCGTAATGACCTTGAGAATAAAGCTAAGGTCACGGAAATCTACTGGGGTCAGCGTATCACACCAATATACCTTAACACCAAAGATGAATGGAATCGGTCCAACTGTTCTTGAGATATCGCGTTCAGAACAAACAGGACGTGACTGACGCCCGGACGGAGCTGAATACTATGTCCCCTGCTCTGCTCACTATCATGGCGGTGGGGGACAGAAGCCACTTTAAGAGTGTGTTGCAGGTATTTATGTGGACCTATTTTGCCAGTGTAATGGTTGGACCAACATGATGTATAGTCTGATTTGTGTTATGTTAGGCTATTTTGTGCATTTATGGTACCCCCTACTAGTCGATTTGATTGAAAATTTCAGGCTACTTTTCACTTTCTTATGTGGACATATCCTGCGAGTTTTGTAATGATTGGACAAACTATTTATGATTTATAGTCTGATTTGTGTTATACCATGTTGCTTTGTTTTCCATTTATAATGCCCCCTATCAGTCAATTTGAATTAAATTTACTGCGTATGTTTCAAGTACTCATGAATATATCCTGTGAGTTTTATGGCTATAGGAAAAACTATTGCTGATTTATAGTCTGATTTGTGTTATTCCATGCTGCTTTGTTTAGCAGTTATAGCGCCCCCTATCAGTCAATTTGAATAAAGGTATGTTACAGTTGCTTATATGAATATATCCTGTGAGTTTTATGGCTATTTGACAAACAATTGCTGATTCATAGTCTGATTTGTGTCATACCACGCTGCTTTGTTTTGCATTTATAGCGCCCCCTATCAGTCAAGTTGAATGAAGTTTTCTGGGTATGTTTCAGGTACTAATATGAATATATCCTGTGAGTTTTATGGCTATAGGACAAACAATTGCTGATTTATAGTCTGACTAGCTGCTACCTGCTACCCGGAGTGAAATTGCCATTTTTTTCCGTGCATGACCGTTTTTCAAAACTCAGGTGATGTCAAGTCCTTCCTGGTGTTCAAGTGGATATTCACACCAAATTTGGTGAAAATCGGTTGAGAAATTTAGGAGAAAAACGTGTACATACACACAGACAGACAGACAGACATCGACCTCAAAAATATTATAGATTTGTGTTATACCACGCTGCTTTGTTTTGCTTTTATAGCGCCCCCTATCAGTCAATTTGAATGAAATTTTCAGATTATGTTTCAACTACTTGTATGAATATATCCTGCGAGTTTTATGGCTATCAGACAAACAATTGCTGATTTATAGTCTGATTTGTGTTATACCATGCTGCTTTATTTAGCAGTTATAGCGCCCCCTATCAGTCAATTTGAATGAAATTTTCTGGGTATGTTTGAGGTACTTATATGAATATATCCTGTGAGTTTATGTGCTATGTCCATTTATGTGCTAAGCCACACCCCTGCTGAAGTTCATTGGTCAATATCTTTCAACAAGCTTTATGCAATCTTTGATAGGCTTGGTCCACTGATGATCCATTGCAAATTTCGAAGGAATCGGACCTACGGCCTAGGAGGAGGTATCAAAAAAGTGTTTTTCAAAAAATTCAAAATTCTGGAAAATCAAATACGGCGTACCTTCAAGATCGTTATGGGATCGTTGTTGAAAAAGTACCAAGAGATGTCTCTACCAAGTTTTGTGAAAATTGGACTTACACAGTAGGATTTATGACCTTTAAAGTGAAAACCTCTTTTTCTTGAATTATTGCACCACCATTAGGCCGATTGAGTTAAAACTGCCTCGGTCAGCATTTTCCCACAACTTCCAACCACCAAAATTTCAGGTCTCTGCCAATTACCATCTCACGGGAATTTACAAAAACATTTCTGAAGAAGAAGAAAAAATAAATAAATAAAAATAATAATAATAATAAAAAGCAAAAACAATAGGGTTTCAGCTGTAATGTGAATAGAAGCCACTAGATGGCAGTATTGACCTTTTCTTTTGTTAAGCCCAGAATGGAGCTAGGTTTGGACATGTCCTGGGCATGTCTGAGATGGAAAGTCCCAGAGAATTAAAAAAAGTCTGAAAGGTGGGAGGGGTCTGCAAAAGAGTATATAAGGAGGAAAATTCAGAGAGTAAAGTAGTAGGAGAAATTGCAAGGAGAAGGATACATTTGTCCAGACCTGTCACTCTTTTCAAGACCTGTGAAGTTTTTTTTTGTGGATATTTGCCTGAGTTGGAGCATTTCCCTCACCCGGAACATCACCAAGCGACCCCATCTCAAGGGACTGTAAATTTTTTATTTTCTTGTATATATTAATCTTGGTCAGTAGAGTACATTGTAGGTTAGTGTTAGTCTTTGTTTAATAAAAATCTGTTTGAGTTTTGAAGTTTTGTCAGTCATCCCTTGCTGTCTTATGTCATAACAAATTGGGGCCATAACACAGCCCTACGGGCTTGAACCCCTAATAATAATAATAATAATAATAATAATAAAAAGCAAAAACAGTTGGGTTTCAGCCCTACAGGCTTGAACCCCAAATAATAAACCAGGACAAAAATAATATAATAAAAATTATATCTAGATAGGCAATTCCTGAAGAAATTGCGAGTGTGAATGCTGCACACTGAACCTAAACTGCGATGCTGTCTTGAATACAATAAAGTTTGAATGATTTGAATGTTTGCTGACGCCACACTGAATAGCTGCCATGAAAATATAATATTTGAATTATGTCGAATACTTTATATGTTTATATGTGTTGTTTATAAATGTTTATAAAAAAAACAGAAAGCTGAGCAAAGAAAGGAAGAAAACAGTTGCTGGTAGCTATATGCTGGAATAGGATCTCAAGCTATTGTTTTTTCTGCTTTGCCATTTTTACTTTAACATTGTTCTCTTGGACACACCCAGCAAAAAGTGCCTCCTTTCCGGCACTCAATCTGCTTTCGCGGGAGGCAAAATGTTTTTTTCCCCACTAGAGTTCCGGACACCAACAGAAACACATTTGCTTACAGCCAATCAGCGACCTTGTGCCACACTTCAGAAGGAGTGTCTCGAGACAGTTAATTTTTTTCTCTTCGCTGGCCTTGCAATAATAATGTAAAAATAACCGAGATTGCATCAGCTTATTCTAGAAGATATGAATGCTCTGAACAGATGATTTTAACCAATCCTAGCTGGAACCAATTAAAAATGATAGGCAGGATTGGAAACGGCCAGCGCATTTTCAAATGAAGTCCACAAAGATTTCATGTCCTGGAGCTGGTTTCAGCGTCTGTACCAACTACTATACCAGAAATTCTTTCACTGAGTTTGACGCAGAATTATTCTTTTAGAGTCGTCTGTATCTTTGTCTCTTAAAAACGACCGTGTTCAGGTGTGGAAAAAGGCCAGCAGAAGGCAGAATCGAACCGCAAATGATCCATATTTAAGATACCGCATATGACCATTTAGTAGCCCGGGCGTTTATTTCGCAAAATCAACTTGGACCCCAGGCGTTTATAAGAACCAGGCTGGTATTTGCAACAGGCCATTATTTATTTTTGCACCAACCTGCACCAGGCTTTCCTCCACAGTTATAAACTGACTTAAATTAATTGTTAAATTACTTCATTGTCTCCTTGTCATTTTAACTGTAAGTGGAGTCCTGCGCGAACTTAACCATACTGGGTTTATACAGTTGGGGCAACATGCAATGTCATCCTGTTATCCATCCTCTCAGGGCAAAGACGGACTAAATGAAGACAATAAGTAGGTATGAACACTTCAGAATGAAGTTTTTCCGATCTTAAAAAAAAAGCATACATATAAATTCATATATGCATTTTACGACTAGTGTTTTCCAGGTATAGACCTGAGTCAGAGTCGCAGGCACAGCTGAATGCGAATACTTTTTTTTTTTGTTGAACGAAACAGAAACGTAGCAACTGAGCAATTTGCTAGGCCTATATAAAGGTTAAGGTTATTCTTTAGCTTTGCCAAATAATACAGCATAAATATTGTTGATTTACAATTCCTTATTCGTGTCCTTTTTTAAGATAAATAAGAAATCGGAGAACAATTTCCCCACCCAAAAACATAACGCAGTGTCTCTGGAGCCACGGCAGTTTTTATTGGTATGGCAGTCGATTTCAAGGGATTAGGATAAGGATTTAGGATTATGGTTAGGGGAAGGGTTAGAGGTTGGGGTTAGGGTTAGAGTTAGGGTTAGGGTTAGGGTTAGGTTAAGACGGGGCTTGAAATGGAGACTGCCGTACTTCTCCACATTGAAATGCATTGAAAAACTGCCGTACCGGTAGCAACTGCCTATAAATAGCCCAGCCTCTTGGGATACCTCATATCAGAGTTAAATTTACCCCAAGCACAGCATTTGACCATTTTTTAAAACTTAGAAACATTTTGAAACCCCATAAAAGTGAACGATTTGGAGTTTCCATAACGCATTTCACTGGAAGTTCAGGCTCAGAATGTCTGAGTATATGGGGAGAGAATACGCACTGTGATTGGCTCAACGCATTTGAGGGCGGGCTTAGCCATAGTTAATTTGGGAAGGACTGCTGGGAAGGGAAATTAAAAATGATTGCCTTGTTCGTTGCTCAAGCGCCTCCTGTTGGCCAGCCAGGCGCTCGTCAGTGAGATACTTAGCTTGCTCATGTTCAGGTATCCTCCGCCCTCATTCTGAACTTGCGATAGTTTCAACAAATTAGTATAAAGATGCAGGGGCTGACAGGCACATGCTTCGGAGGAGAGCTGAGAACTGTCTCTCTCTCCTGAGCTGGCAGTCGGGGGTTGCAAACAAGCAAGCCTTGTACATAGTTCTCGGATTGGGCATTCCAAATTCGGGTGGAGATTAGAGATTTGATGAATTTTCCTAACGTGACCCAAAATGTGCAAAGTGGTAATATTTCAAATTTTAGTATTTTTCTACAGCTGCAACACACTTTTAAACATTATGGCTGTTCTGGGTCAGTATTTAAAATGAATTACTGTATTTAGCCATTCAAGTGGGTCAGAGTGGTGATGGGGGAATGTTGAATCAGTAGAAACTGTGCGCATGTCCTTGTTTCATTTGCACAGGGATTGGTGGTGTCAATGGTCAAGAAGAGTCCACACAGTGTCACAGGATCTACCAGTGTTACCACCATGTCACAAGGTCTGCTGAGGTTCCCACCATAATAGATGTTCAAGGGGGCACCTAGTTGTCATTGAGGTGGTAATGTTGGAATTTTGAAATGGTGAAACTATAAGGTGTCTTTTCCAGCTGAGCATGTCCAGCGAATCAATCAAGTGTGGAATAAAGATATGGGCAACATGTGGTGCATGATTGAGCTATACGTGGAGTTTTATACCAGGAAGATACTTGGGAGAACCCCGAAGAGAAAACAAAGCGTATGCATTGTTTTAGACATGACAGATGGGGACTCAAAGTGACCTATGATAAGTTTTTCACTTCCTATGAGCTTTGCCAGTAACGTCAGAAGAGGAAGATCACCACGGTGAGCACTGTGAGGTAGACCAAGCCTTAGCTCCTCTTTACCCAGATAACCGCAAAGGGCAATGAGGTCTTCTCCTCCGAGTTTTCTTTTACTCCCACCTTCACTGTGACTCACTCCAAAGAAGACCAAGAATGTAGTCCACATAAGTAGAGTGCTGAGGTCAGTTGTCGGGAAGGTAAAAGCCATTAATCTCAATCACAATGCCAACTAGAATGGAGCTCGATAGAGCGCATACCTCCTCCACACCAAATGTCAGTAGTATTGGTTCTGGATCCACAGGAATATTATCCAGACAACTATAATCAATTCTACATTCGTGTAGATTCAATTTAACACTGAAATTTTAAGAAAATCTGTTCATTACCTCCGCTGAAGAGGTTATGTTTTCACCCATTTGCTTGTTTATTTGTTTGTCAGTCTGTCTGTTAACAGGATAATTCAAAAAGTTACGTATGGATTGGCACTAAATTTGGTAGGATGGTAGGTGGTCGACTACAGATGAGTTGATTCAATTTTGGAAGTGATCCAGAACATATTCTGAATTCTGGATTATGTTTTTTATGGAAATTCGAGGATTCAAAGCTCTGTTTTCACATTTTAGCCGAAGGATATGAAGAATGTGAGCTGGTTGCCATCGCCAATAATCATAGAAGAAGAAAAATATCTTTGGCAGTTGGCATACCAGTTTTATTATTCATTTGAATCCTCAAATTCCCATGGAAAACTCCTTAATTTAAAAAGCATAATGCCTGAGAAACTAAAATATATGTAGTAAATACACTGCAAAACGATGACAGATTTGCAAGGATGAAATCAGAGTATGACCAGCTGAAGAAGTGAAAGTGAATCACCTCGATAGATTGGCTGTCAGTCTTGGCCCATGATTTGAAGTGAATCTATTGCATATGGCCTCAACATCAACTACTCATCAGCTGTTGAGTTATGGTCAACCACAGAGTGTTGAGTTTTTGAATGTGACAGATAAAAACATCTATTATTGCAACTCTCATATTTCAAGAAAGATTGTAGTTAACGGGACATTAAATTCAAATTGCTTCAAGTTTAATTATGTATTTATCGGGTGGATGAAGACGAAAAGTACCAAAAACCATGTAACCTGTTTGTTTCATTTTCAGGCTGTTACACCATCATGACAGCCTAAAAAACTATCCCAATTATAGCTGTTGCACAGCGATGGTCGGGGCCGGGCAATTTTAGGCAAAATTAGGCAATTCTGAGCAACAAGCACAGTGTAGGAAGATGTAAAGAGGTGGCATTCTAATGTGCATTTTACATCAGTTGAGGCTTAAACTCTCAATTTCTGACACAAGAGACTATGCTCTATCTCACTGAGCTAATTAGCAAGAGACAACGCTGCGGTATATACAGTGCCACCAGCAAGTATTCACACCCCTTCACTTTTTCCACATTTTGTAATGTTAAGTTATTCTAAAACTGATTTGAGCACAGTTTTCTTTTAAGAAATCTACACAAAATAGCCTGTAATGATTAAGTGAAAAGATCTTTTCAGACATTTTTGTAAATTTATAAAAAAAATGTACACATTCAAACATAATTGGTACATAAGTATTCACACCCTTTGCTATGACACTCAAACTTAAGCTCAGGTGCATCTGATTTCTACTGATCATCCTTGAGATGCTTGAATGGAGTCCACCTGTGGTAAATTTAGTTGATTGAACATGATTCAGAATGGCACACACCTGTCTATATAAGGTCTCACAGTTGACAGCGCATATCAGAGCAGAAACTAAGCAATGAAGTCAAAGGAATTGTCTGCAGAGCTCGAGACCGGATTGTGTCTAGGCACAAATCTTGGGAAGGATGAAAAAGAATTTCAGCAGCATTGAAGGTCCTGAAAAGCACTGTGGTCTCAATTATTTGGAGATGGAAGAAGTTTGGAACCACCAGGGCCCTCCCTAGATTTGGCTGCCTGACCAAGCTGAGTAACTGGGGAAGAAGGGCCTTGGTCAGAGAGCAGTCTGAATGTCATTGAGTGGTTCAGTCAGAGCCCAGACTTGAATCCAATTGAACATCTCTAGAAAGGCCTAAAAATGGCTGTCCAGACGCTGCCCATCCAACCTGACTGAGCTTGAGAGGATCTACAAAGAATGGGAGAAAATGCCCCAAAACAGGTGTGCCAAGCTCGTAGAGACATACCCAAGAAGACTTGAGGCTGTGATTTGCTGCCAAAGGTGCTTCAAGAAGATATTAAGCCAAGGGTGTGAATACTTATGGACATTTTTGTTTTAAATGTTTACATTTTCAATAATATTACACCAATGTGGGGGGGGGGTTTTTTTTTTTTTTTTTTTTTTTTTTTTGTCTTTATGGGGTGGTTTTTTGTTTCTCTCTCTCTCTCTTTCCCTTCTCTCTCCTTCTCCCCCCCCCAATAAGTTTGTAATATAACAAATGTGGAAACTGTGAAGGGTTGTGAATATTTTCTGTTGGCACTGTATCTTCAAAACTTCTCTTAGTGGTTCTTAAACTTGGTCCTGGCACCTCACTGTGTTGCTACTTTTTGTTCCAACCACAATTGCAATCTTAGGATTTTTAACAAGCAGTTGATTTGTCTTTAATAGATGCATTTATGTTTGGAGTTGTTTGTTTATCCTCTTAAGCCACATTTGAAGAATCTATACATGCCTTGAAGAATAAACATTTCATAACCACATTTGAAATATTAGAAAACAGTATAAATAACTGCAGAGGGAAACAATTAACCAAAGATTTAATCTGCGTAAATAATCGGTCCCTTGTTGGTGAAACAGACACCTGGTCACAAAAACTGCAATTAACTTGGCAAACAATAGTCATACCCATTTAATTAAAGTTCAGGCAAATTATTTTGAAAGAACTCAACCTTTGTGCTCAGCAACCTAATTTGGGGCTAATTTTATTTAGTCTGATTGGATGTATTTAAATATTTTCACCTGAAAATCCTCACAAAATAGAAATTCAAGGGTTTTTATTCTTTATGGCGCAGTGGGTATGTCCCATAAAATATGGCTTAAAATGATAACAGCTCTGAACATGGAATGAAGCTTATTAAGACATTAACAGCTATTTAAAATTCTTTTGTCTCCATAAGTTGGAAAAACTTTAAAAATGCCATTTTTGCATTGACATTGAGTAATTCAAAATGCTGTTAAGTAAAAAAAAAAAACCTGAATTTATTTTTTTATGAAAATTCTGATTATTCTCTTTGCAAAGTTTTTTTTTTTTTTTTTGTGCAAGGGAAGTAGGATTTTTTCGAAAGGAGAACATGCAGAATAACAATAGGCCCCTGGCAGCTTAGATCGCCCGGCCCCTAATTAATGGGAAACGGAATGATGCTATAAAAGCTTCAGACACCAATCTTGTGCATACTGAGAAAAGTGATTGAGAGGGGGTGCTGGGCAATCGCGCGGGAGTTGCACAATCAAAAATGTACCTATTTTTAAAAGTTGTGATCCCCCATTAGCAAAATTTTTTGGGAGGCCATCAGCCCCTCGCTTCCTATATCACTTTATGCTGCAGATTTTTTGTAATTTTGAACAATTACCCCACCCCGCTCAAAGGGGGAAGGCAAGGGGTATTGTTTTTGGTTTGACTTATTTCTCTGTAAACACTTCAGCAAAACTAATGACCAGATTCACCCTAAATTGGGTTTAGGGATTTCCACGGACCCAGAATAGATGCCTATTGAATTTTGGAAAAGTAGGTCAAAGTTCAACGTGTGAGGGGCGGGGGTTTGTTGTGCCTTGCACCACTTGTTTCTGGATGTATCCATGGGGTAAGTAAAATTCTTACCCCAGGAAATGGAGAAAAAAAATTATTGTGGTAGAAGTCTAAATACAAGATTAAAGTGCTTGGCAATATTTTTGTTTACAGTGTAGAAGTTATTTAATCTTTCAACAGATGCCTGAATGGTCAAAAACAAACAGAAAATAATCAAAGCTATTTTACTATACATACTGGATATTTGCAGGTGTCACAATTTAATCATATTGAGACGCTGAAGGGAGGGGTACTTTTAGTGTTTCTGTAAACCAATGGTGCCCGATCATGTGCCACGGAAGGTTGAGCACATTTTGTTTCCAACCAGTCACTGATTTCACTAAATAGCACACCCTCAGCCAGAGCAGAGGGAACCAATCAGGGTAATCACCAGGTGTAGTGATTGGTTGGAATGAAAACCTGTATACTTTCAGCACTCCATGGCACATGATTGGCCACCACTGCTGTGAAGAATGGATTTAGCACCCAGTTAGCAGTGTCTTACTCCATCATATCCAATAAGCCGCTGGGTCAGTTGCCACTATTAGGTGCCAACCATTTTGAACTCTGATGCTCTTATTTTAAGGCGTTTGTGCAGTTGTAGAAGCCTGCGGATATCAAGATGCTCTATTTATGCATGCTGTTATGCTATTTTATCAGTAGGCGGCACACCCAAAACTGTTACTGAATATTCATAATGAAGCGATGCTGGTTCCCAATTTAGAAAAATGGATGAGTAAAGTCTCATCACTGTTTCTCAGGACTTGTATGAATGAAACTCTTATGCCCAGCCTGATGTGCAAACTGCCTAACATACTTGCCTATAGCATCTATCAAGCAATACATAAAATTACCTCTTTCAACAGATATAATCATTTTCCTTTGTTGCAAACACTTTAGTTACTAGAACAGGCTAAAGGTATCTAAATTAAGTAGGTCAAAAATCTGTTTTCTGAAGCAAGAATTCAACAAGGTATTGATACTGTATCAATCTACCATACATGTATGACAAATTCAGTGGTTCCTTACAACCTTATATGATCTCTCACTGAAATCTAGTCACTCTAATGCTTGCTCTGGCTTCATGCCCACTTGAATTATAACCTGGTAATTATCTATTGATTGACATGTTTTTATCCAATTCTCAACAGTATAAACTTTCCTCAGTAATTGCAAGACTTTGATTGGACAGTCAGAGAAGTATTTCAGCCCTTGCATGTCAGGAAGTTAGGTTGTATTCTCTTAACTGTGTGCAGCTGAATGAAGTGGGTACAAGGGGAAAAAAAGACGGTAACACTTTACTTGAAGGTATCGTCATGAGAGTGACATGACACAGTCATGAACGTGTCATAAACATTATGTCAGTGTCGTAAACGTTGTCATTAAGTGTCATTCAGTTTTTGAGATGACAAGTTGACATTGTTTGGGTTGTCTTGATTATGACAACTTTGTCATAAGAGTGACATGACACATGTAACAGTTATGACAGTGTCATATCACTCTTATGACGGTACCTTCAAGTAAAGTGTAACCAAAAAGACTTTCAAAACCAACCCAGAAGTCCCTAGGTTACATTTACGTGATGGCACTGTGTCACCGACATGGATAATGGGAGTTATTCTGAATGGAACGGCACTGGAGGGTTCCTTGTACCGGACAGCTCTGTTGCTCTGTTTTTCCAGAAGTAGACTTCAATTATGGAGTTTTTCTTCATTATGAGTGAGTACAATTGAGCCATATGGAGTGCTTATAGCTAGCTGGCTAGCAGTTTTTTTATTTTCGGTTTGCCATAACCATGATGATCTGAGAGCTTGTTTGCCACATTGGTTAGTATAAGTAACCATTAGCCTTTGCTAATAATACTTTATATGATTTTGCTCGGTGTGGAATTGTTTTAGAATTTATACCGTTTTCAACATAATTGAATGCCCAGGTTTGCGTTTGTTTAAATGAAAAAAAGCCCCAGGACTTGGGTAAATCTCCTGCTATTTTCTTTGCACCAATTCTGTTCAATCTAGAGTAGCATACTGTCATTTTTTTTCCTGGTGGGGGAATGTCTGTTTTGTTATGAAATATATTTCAGATATAACTTTGTTAGTGGGTTAAACTCGCTCCTTGGTGTGAAAACTGTTAATACAAGCTTGCATTTGGCTTGGATAATCGGAATTGTAAATACCAAGCTTTCCATTGCAGGGTGAATGTTCTGACCCTAAAATAAGCAGTTTCATACGTATGTGTGTTGGCTGATGCAGCTTTGTCAAGAAATGGAAAAAATTCTAAACTTTATCATGGAGAAAAAGAATGTGCTTGGTTTGGAGAGGTTACTGGTGACTGTTGATGCCCATCTTCGCCTATAATGATGAACTCATGCTGAATTCTGCAAGAAAATCACAAATTAATATTGAACTTCATGAGTCAAAAGTTGATTTGAGTTAAATATATGATTATTTTATGATATGGCAGTGCATAATTTCAAGGGCTCTGACAGCCTGGGCAGCCACTGGGTCTTATTTGGCTCATAAGAAGTAAATAATTTTGAAAATCACTGTCAGATGAAGTACATTTGTGGTCAAGGAGTTTATGGTCTCAGAAATGCATTGTTTTAGCTCCCAGCCAGTTTTCAATTCTCAGTATTTTTTTGTTTATTTTTTGGGGGGTTTCCCTTTATTAGACAGTATTCAGTTCAGAGAGACAGGAAAGGTGGGACAAGAATGGGGATGACGTGGCAGATGGGCCCGAGCCGGAATCGAATCTGGGCCTCTGTGGGAAGGACTCAGCGTTTTGTGGTCCGCACGCTTAGACTGATCTGCTACTGGGGTGCCTCCCAATTCTCAGTATTTTTAAAAATAATTTCATTGCTGAATTCTCATGAAGATTTTTTGTGCCTGTGGCCCTTACTGTGAAATATAACTCTGAAAAGATGTAATTCTAATTGCTACAAGTGTCTTGTTCCATTTAAGACATTTCCCTCTCTCTGTGAAGCTCAAATCTTGAATTATGAAGCCTTAAATAGGATTGCACATAAAAAGCCATCTTTGGCTTCTGTGCAAAGGGGTTAAGGGCAAGTATCAGCAGGAACAATATGCCTACACTCAAACTTTGGGAAAGAAAATGTGGCTATGTTGCATAAGAGGGGGAAACGATGCATTTGAACTTATATTTCTAAATACTCACATGTCCATAAGTATGATCCCAACAAAAATAGAATTGATTCACATGTTCATGTTGCACCAATAATGGTAGGGGAAGAGGACATGGTGCTGTCATGTGTCCACAAACCCAGCGAGGAGTTAAACATATTCACAATTCACCTAGTTCCTCTTGCCTGACGTATACAGTATGTTGTCATGGCAACACAGGCGGCCCAGTAAAAGCAAATATCCTCTAAAAAGCACGGTCAATGTTCCTGTTTTTCAGCTCACATTAATAGCTGGTGGAGAAAGCTTTACATTTAGAAACATTGCATGTGCATTTGGACAACTAGAATGACCTGGAACACCAAAACTGTTTATCATCTCCTTATTCTTTCAAGAGAAGAGGATGGAATTTACACACAAACAATAAATAAATTCTAAAGAAATTATTTCACGGAATAATTAGTGCAGTGTTTTGTCATAAAAATAACTCATAGTAATTCCACAAAAGTCAATGATTGCATTTTAAGTTCCTACATTCAAGTGTAACACCAATTAATAAGTCAAAGACTTTCATTAGTCAGGGTTTTCTGAACATCTGCTGATCTGCAAGTGATCATTCTGCAAGTCACCTTTGGTGTCATTCCTGCACATCCAACATTGGTTAAGAATGACTGGCCTTTCGAAGTGGAAACACAGTTGTACTGGGAGACTACCCAGGCATAGAGACCAAATGTATTTTATTGGAATGAAAATACTAGACCCGTTCTTGTCATTCAGAATTAGCTTATGGAATAAGCATTCCCATTTCAACTGAATGTTTGGCATGTAATTTAACTTCAACTTCAACCTCTCAAACCTGTATTATGGCGGCAGGTAGCTGTGGCAGCTCGGCGGGTGCTGTCTTCTTACCTCTTAAACAAACAGGGAGATCACCTGATCTTCAAACTACAAAAGGAGCCAGGACGTTATTGCACTTGAGTTTTAAAAACTCAAAAACACCAATATTCTCTGATCTATTGATCTTGGCGCTGTATCTGTTGTTTCTAATACTAACACAAATGAGGGGAAATTGGTCTTCTGCTTGTGAACGCTCCTCACTGAATGTCACCGCACTGGGAAATCTCCCCATCCCACTTGACTCATGGAGTCAGTACGTCGTCTTCTCAAACCATCTGGACTGGCGATCACCTGCCCGATATACTGTATATGGTATGAATAGCGCAGACAGAAAAGGGCCGCCAAGTTGGCAAAACAGAGTTATTCCACCTTTTTCTGCATAATTCTCCGACTGTCTGGACGTTCACTCAAACCCTGGACCTGAGGGCTCTCTGCAGCCGCAAAGCGTGGACACATGGAAATCAGCTGATTGCTACGGACCTGCTGTCAGATTGGAGCCTTACTCTCATCTTAAGCTCCCCACAGGACCTCCAGGTAAAAACGCTGTGACTGGGCAGGAAATTGGTGCAAGTCCTTCAACAACAGCAAATGAAACTATTTCAGACTGTAAATCACTTGAGCGTACTTTGGAACCCGAAGACAAAGCTGAAAGGCGTGTTTGGTGGACATTTAAATATACACAGCATGATATCTAAGACTGAGCAAATTGAGCACTTGTTGTTGGATTCACATTTGGAGTACTTGTGCCTCACTGACACATGGTTGACTTCCATAACTCTACTATCAGGATTTAATGTCCCAGGTTACAAAGTATACAGACAAGACGGGTTGAGGGAAAGGTGGCGGCATTTTGGTCTATGTCAGAGAAAGCATTCAAAGTGAACATATTGAGATCTGAGGAGGCACTTTGGAATGTGTGGGGGTAAAATCACATTATCCCCTCAAATGTCATTTGTTATTTTTGCAATTTATCGACCTCCTGCTGCAACAAATGATTTCTTTCACAGTTTATTGGAAATTCTTAAACAGTATGATGGCAAAGAAATCATACTTATGGGTGACTTCAACTTAAACTGGATTGGTAAAACACGCAGGAAAAAACTCAAGGACACTGCCAAAACTTTTCGGATGACAGAGAAACCGACGAGAATAACAAAATCTTCCCAGACCCTAATGGATTCAATTTTTACAAATAAACCTGTCAGAATAAATAAAACACAACTTAATCACAGGCCTAGCAGATCATAACTTGACTCTGGCAGCTAGAAACTGACTAAGTCAAGGTATAGGGATCCACATTCAATGGCAAACAAATGTAGTATATCCTTTATTCCAATGAGAGATCAAGCACTCACTCATTGAGAATGAGCTAATGGAAATAAATTTGAATAACACCACAGAAAATTCACCCTTTGAAAGTGAGTGTAAAGATCTAATGTCAGTCCTCAAAGACATTCTATCAAAATATACCAAAACAATTACCAAAAGATCAAATGTCAAACAGAGTCTGCCTTGGTTTAAAAGTAATCTCTGGGACTAGATGAAAAAAAGGGATGCAGCCCTCAGAATGTGTCTGAAATCAGGATTGAGTACCGATGGCTTCATATACAAAAGCCTAACAAATAAAGTCACAATGCAGCTCAGAGAAGCAAAAGCCTAATTTTTCCTCGAGATGATTAGGGAAGCAAAAGGAAACAGTAAAAAAACTTTGTAAAAGCATCGACAAACAAACTGGAGAGGAAAAGTCCAGGTGCACTAATATACAGCCTAAAATAAATGGCACTATTCAAAATCATAGCCTGGCTATGGTAACCAATTTTAATGACTATTTTATAAGTTCTGTGCAATAATTATGTCCTAGCAGCTTTGCTAAACCTGGTACAATGCATCTCTCCTGGTTTTATACACGATTAATGTTGTAAATTGTGTGCTGTCGCTGTTTAAATAAATAAACTAGGCTTATGCCATCGGAGGCGACGGCTTGGGGTATATCCCCGAACGCCCCCAATCCTTGAATAGACCTTGAATCGACTTTCATTTGAACTTAATTTCAGGTCAATCGGACAAATGGTTCTGAAGATATGGCCAAAATGGCAATTTTCCATCACAAAGCGCCACCTGGTGGCAAAACATTGAATCATACAGGCATGGTGTCATCATGTGACACGTTGTGAGGCCATGACCTTGCAGTTGCACATAGTTTCATGTCAATTGGACAAATGGTTCCAAAGATATGGCAAAAATTTTATGTGACAAAGCTCCACCTTGTGTCAAAATTTTGAACCAAACAGGTATACTGTGATCGTGGAACACTTCCACAGGTCATGACCTTTCATTTGCACTTGATTTGAGGTCAATCGGACAAATATTTTCAGAGATATGATAAAAACAGTGATTTTTCAGTTTTTGGCCCCTGGTGGCCAATCTAGACATTGTAAATTGTCCAAAATCGAATCAGTTCTTCCTCTTTATGATACTTACTAACAAGCAAAAGATGAAATTTCTAATTGAAATATTACTGAAGTTATCGCGTTAACATGCAGGGCGGCGCGGCGGCGGTCGGACCAAAAACATAATATCTCCGAAACGCCATTCGGCGTTCGGGGATATAATTACAATTACAAATTACAATTACAGTTACAGTTATTGTGATGCTAAAACAATTATAGCCTTTGGAAGTTCCCACAATCCTTATCAGGATATCAAAGGATTGCTTTCTTTCAGATACTGTTGATATGGACCAATCAATAATACGCATTCATTGGGCTAATGAGGAAAACACTATGCAGTTGTCCATTGCTACAAAAGATTAGTTATAATGAAAAAAATAATGAAACTTTTACGGTCACAATATTTGGGGAAAAGAAATGATGGTTCTCCACAGGGAAGGACATATATACAAGGTGTGATGGTAAGGACATGAATGTTTGACATGCTATTAATTTTTTTCACTAAGGACAGACAATGAATTGTGTAAAATTGATCCGTTATTACCGATTACAGAATGAACAGATTAAAGGCTGTGATGATAGCCTTTAACTCTTTCGTGCTTGAGTTGACTGGGACATTACTCAACGGAGGAGCCTCTGGCCTAATAGGGTAGATGAACAATAAAGTAAAGTTCATCTTCTTGCAACAGAAGTTTGGCTTGCGTAATTTGCATAAACCAACGTTTGGTTGTCAAACCTGTAGTGCTCTGCAAGGGACAGTAAAGATCTACATACTGACTAGGCTGCTTCTTATTTTGTTGAGCGTGGAGGGGAGATGCCTTTTCTATTGTTGACTGAAGGAGCATGGCACTAATAATGTGCTCATTACGCGTCTTCCAGTACTTTTAATTTTACCTTTTTTCTTTGCGCGCAACCAGATGAGAATGCGATACTGAAAATCGCGTTGGGGCAGAATCAATCTGTGGAGGGCCAAGTTGATTCTGTGGCGGCCCGCCACACAATGGTCTGTGTGTGGGAAACCCTACAATAAATCACCGGTAACGTGAATATACAGGAACCAACACATTCTGTTATGGAACACTTTTTTCAATCATGCAAGAAAACTTGTCTATAATGTTGAATTATTTAGTTTGAGTTGAGCACGTTTTCTTTAAATAATGATACGTGTCTGATAGATATTCTGACATATTGGCAGCAGATTACTGCATGCTGCATATGCTAATGTCGAGGTATGTCATCTTGCATTGTTGACTTTTTTCCAACATGCTAGAAAACAATTTGGGGGCCGTTTTCATCCACTAAGTAACGCAAGTCCCTAAATTTGATGCTGTCTTACACAGACTGATGTAGCATTCCGTAAAAGCTGATCAACTGGTTTGCAGTAAGCTTACGCAAGAAGACAAAATTTCTGCAAGTTTAAGGCCCGGTCACACAGCGCTTTGCGGCTTAATCACGGCCAAAACCCGTCAAAAAGTGGTCTCCCGTGAAGCCGACGATGTTGTTCGCGTTGATGTCGAGTTTAAGACGAGCTACAGTCGATTTATAGACGCGGCAGGACGCGGGGAAAAATCGGAACGGCGTCGGACGTGGTAAAAAGTTTTGAACTGCTCAAAATTTCAGCCCGACAACCACGGGCGGCACACGTGGTAAAGACGTGCAACACACGTGAAACACACTAATTTGCGTTCCGGCAGTGATTAAAACTTGGGCAGACGCGGTAAGATGCGAAAGTTTAGCGGTTTGTCACGGGCAGAGCACGGTCATCGGACGAGTGTTACGCGTTGGTATCACGGGAAATAGCATGTGTTTAGCGGCTTATCACTGACAAATGGATTTTTCCGTGAACATAGCACTACCTAAGCCCGTTAAACGACGTCTCGAACAAGTTCTAAATACGATTGATCACAGCCTAATCACTTCTGTATCACTTCTTATTTGCGGCATATAAATACCGTAATTTTCTGAGACCTCGGCACTTTCTGAGACCCTCAACGCCGTGATGTCCTCATCTTCATCCATCAAATGATGTTTGATATATGTACTGATGACATTACATATTGTATTAATGTAATAAATTGAAATGTAAAATGTGTTTGGCAGTTTTGACTTTACTAGATTAAAACTAAATTAGACTATAGAAGTAATTAATTATGAATTGGAATAAATAAACTTCTCATATATTAAATTAAAATAAAGAAAGAAATAAAGATAGCAAACAAAAAAATATAAAGTACATATGAAATGAAAGGAAAATATAAATTGGATTAAGACAATTATCTTCTATTAAATGTTAGAAGATAACTGTCTTAATCCAATTTTTATTTTAATTTCATATGTACTTAGTCATTTATTTTTTGTTTGCTATTGCTTTATTCTTTTTCTCATTATTTTATTTTTTTCTAAGTTCAAATTGCGTGGAGGTGTGGACTGTAGAAGATTTGGATCGGCAACTGTGAAGACCAGCCGTGCGCGGCCGCTTTTATGCGCGCCAAGCCGCGCTTCCGACGACGCCGAGCCGCAGTCACCCGTGATTGGGCAGTGCTATGGCAGTGGAGTGCCCGTTTTCCGTCCGCGCTCAACACTTGATCGGCAGTGCTACAGACGCGATGAGGCCGCGGTTAGCCGTGGTTACTTGCGGCTTTTTTCCAGCGTTTGAAGATGTGCAAACCTATTTTTAGCCTTAGACGTGGCTGGACGTGGTTAGCTGTGCTTAGGCAGTGCTTCAGCAGTGGAACAGCCGCCGATGGCCATACCCCGTACAAAGCACGGCCAAGCCAAAATTGACCAAAAATGACTACTTACGACTACTTCCACCAGATGTACGTGATTTAGACGCGAAGTGCTGTGTGACCGGGGCTTTACGTAAGGCATTATGTTACCTTACATGCAGAACCTTACTGTACAGTGAATCTACCCTATGAGGTGCAACAGGAAAATTCCCCATGGAAGTCCAGATACTGATGGTGGTGGTGGCTGATGACTGATAGGCTGATGAAGATGATGAAGCAGAGAAACCTGCAAAGACTGGGCAGTGATGGGGAGGTGGAGAGTACGCACAACAGTAATCTGCATATAAAGGCATCAAGAATCATGTTTAAAAAGACAGCATGGAGAGGATAGGCCAACAATGTAGGTATTTCGCTGTGGTTTTGGGTGGATGTTATCAGCCGATGACTCAATTGGCAGCCACACATGATCACAGCTGGAATTGGCAGCATGCATTAGAGGAGAGAAAGCAGATCTGTCAAATCCCAAGGTCACACCGGTCAAAAAAGTGTCGATTTTGCCCCGATTTCACAGTTTTCGCGCCATAACTCCACTTTAACTTGATGGATGGCTACAACATCTTAGAAAAAGCTTCTTGGTACAGAGGAAGGGTCCCCTATTGATGTTCAAGGTCATTTGCCACTTTCAACATCACACTTGTACAAGAAACCACCAGTCATGGACACTAGGCCTCGTGATGGATGCTAGACGAGGTCGCAGCTATTAGATCCTTCTGATCTACTTGTTATCTAATGGTGCCAACCTGAAGCAAATTACCCACGAAAGAAATCAGCTCAAGGCCTCCATTGTGGAAATTAGAACCTGCGGCAAGGTAAGGCATAAACGATACAGTTATACATTTCTTAAAGTGATAGCCTATGAACAGCTTCATAAATCAGTCGTCAATGTTGTCGTTAGATTAATTCCTGCACTTGGAACTTGCGCTGGTTTCGTTCGTGCCTACTGTGCTGTTCGTAATTCATTCTGCCATTAATAGGCTACACGGATCTTTATAATCCTGTAGAATGCTCCATTCCATGCTCCAAAGTGAAACAGAACGTTGCCATGAGGGTAAATTAACTAATCTGCGAAAACTAATTTATTCCTCGATATTTGACCGCCTCGCATAACGTTATCCTGGCCTATTAAATGAACTGTGCAGTTGGTCTACCGATGTGATGTTTGAGAAAGTTTTAGCTAGACGAGCAAGCCTGTCTCTTAAACAGCTTTTTTAAGAGTAGCTTAAACCTAAATAGGTCGCAGGCCATCTCCTTTGCATTTATAATTTCGAGGGAGACTCGTTTTTGGGAACAGATAAAAGGCTAAATAGGCCTACCGTCTCAGTAACGTATTTTATAATTAGTCACGACTCTCCGCCATGTGGCGATGGGTGGTATTGCTTAGACCTCGCCCTGATGAGTAAAGCACATCTCGTTTTCTTGTATTAAAATAATAATAAATTATCAATAGCTATAGCTTTTTGTGGTTATTTTAAAACAATTGTGCAAATGTTTTAACCAGTATGATCAATGAAATTAGAGAAATATGGAACTTAGTTAAGTTTAATGTAGGTTGATAAAGGCATGAAAAAATGCATAAAGTGTGCCTATTAAAAAGTGACTTTCCATGTTACCGTTTACTGCTTTTGAAGAGCTTGCTTACATGTGGTGATATACATTGTGTTGTATCAAGCACATGATCGGAGAGTGATTGTAGCCTATACTGTAGCCTATCTGTTGTCACTGACAGAGCATGTGATCTTTGTCCAGGCCAAAACAAAAAATGACATGTGCATAACTTGTTGATTTAGATTTAGGTATTCATGGTAAAAAGAGCATGTGATCATGGTCCAGGCCAAAAAGAAAGAAAAAGGTTGAGTTCTGTTCTGTTGAGTGAAAATGTTTTTTTTAAATCTCTTAAAATTTTCTAGTCAGTCATTTATTTTTTTTGTCAATATGCAAGGTCTAACATGCCTGATTTTGTACTATTTGTCCTCCGAACTCTGTTGCATAAATCTTGATACCCTCAGAAAATCCAGGATTAAAATCAAGGTCAAGTATATGTGTCATGAGGTCTGATGAAAATTATGATAGGCCCAATTTTATCGTATATTTGCTATATCTAACAATATTTATACAGCTTGGAGTTGAAGAAAACCAGTTTCATTACAAATTGCAAATAAATTCAGTGGAATCTGGAAAACGATTATTCATTACATTTATATCTTAACAACCCAGTAGGGAATGAGTATTGTTTGTATTTTCTTCTTGTACTTGTGTACTTAATGTTGTTTTCTTACATGAGTATTCATTCATTTTGTAGTTGTAGTTCCAAAGGCCCTGGACATCTTATATGAATGCATAATATCATGGACCCCATCAAATACTAGCTGATATTCAATAAAAACTGAACAGCCTCAGTCAGGAAGCTTTAAAGAGGTTGTGGTTAGACCTTGCTGCAGGACTTTGATCCAATGCACTGTTTAGAATTATATTTCAATATTTCTAATCATATTTATCAGTAAATCAATAACCATAATTAATACTCATAATCAGTCACCACATTATATAAGCAACAGTAACACACACACACACACACGCACACACAAGCACTTAGCTTCTGTAGTTTCTGTTCAGTTGATTCAGGCAATATCTGTTCAGTTATCAACATTATTCACCATCATTCATCAGAAACCATATAGTTTGCATGCTCCAGTATTACATTGGAAGAGGGTTGTTATTTTTTGGGTGCAGTTTTCAAGGCAGGTTGGCAGTGTTTTGGTTTGCCTGTCTCTGGGATGACGACCTGTGACCCAACTAAAAGTCTCTGAAACAAGTAGCCTTGAAGTTGTTATTTTGCAAAGGATGCCAACTAATGATAAAAAGAGAAAAACCATTGTAGCATGTGAGGGCGGAAAAACCATATTTGGAAGATATTTCCTGTGATAAAGGTATAAAAACTAGGTGTGAAAAGCAGAATGGCAGTTCTTCTTGTGCAAAAATAACTCTGCTTTATATTCATCAATATGGCTCAATAAGGCCTAATTTTCTGAAGAATCTGTCTCTCTCAAATTGCAAGAGGATAGGGGAACCTCATAATATGAAAATATTTCCGAATGAAAACCACAACAGCACTCCTGAAAATCTAGTCAAAAATGGTTCACTAACTGCAGAAAATGTAGGTTTTGCCATGACCATCATAGTCTCCTGACATAAACCCCATAAAAATCTGTGGGATGAACTGACAAAGAGAGTCCATAAGCATTAACCTCAGAATCAGAAGGATGTGGAGAAATTCTGCTCTGAGGAACGGTCTGAACGGTCTCCATGCGTTCACCAACCTCCTCATACATTAAAGAGGAAAACTAAAAGCTGTTATCCTGGCAAAGGGAGGTCACACAAATCAAGTGCAGAGTTGACAGTAATGATGGGACACACATTTTTGAGAAAAATAATTGTTTCTTGCCAAAATTTTTAGGTTTCTTTCAATTATCATACTGCAATTAAAAGTTAGATTTCTGTGAATACTTGTAATGAAAGATAAATGATGATAAAGAAAATAGACTTTTTTCCCTCCATCTTGTATTGCACATTTTTACTGAACGTTGCCAATTATTCCAATGAGCACAACGATGGACTAGGTTGCGTACAATTACAGGGACAGAACTAATGAAACACTTGGGTCCGAGGCAGTTTGTTTTCATTAATATGTTTAACAAAGGATATTATGGGGGGGGTGCGCATACTGGGGACACAGTGTAAGCCAACAAACATCTGACAATTACAGGTAGAATCCATGCTCTGTGTAATTTCAAAAGATTTTAATGTAAAATCAAATTGTTTAATTAAAAAAGAGTGAAATAAATGCAAGTCATCAGTATTACAATTCCTTTTAATACGAGGGTGGATTAAAAAATGTTCAGTTCTATAACTTCGCTCACAACATCATAAAACTCCAGTACTTGTCCCCGATTAAGTTATTACGTAAGTACAATGTTTATCTAAGCAATGATATTTAATAATTTGTAAAACTAAATAAAAATAAAATAATTAAATATAAATACTTTCACATTTGCCGATGGGTTGTCCCCTTCTGCCTCCTACTCTACCCGTGGCTGAAATCACTTGTGACTCTTGTCGCAGTGATCCCAAGATACCAAGCTGTTGAAGTCCTGATGGCTGACTTGCTTACACCAGCTACATCTTCCTCCATAAGTGTCTGGTCTCCGGGGTCTTGTGACCACCACAGAGGAGAGATATGGTATTAGGGCACTGCTTGAACAATAGTGAATCAGCATGAAAATAATTTGACAGGGTAATGGTGCACGCAGCAGGCATCTGTGAGGAGGGAGCTGAGAGACAGTTTATGAAATATGGTTGGTGGTGGAAGCAGGCATGGGGGACAGTCCTCTGTGGCTCAAGAGGGAGAGGCCCAACAAGAGATGACTGAGGTCCTTGCAGTTTGGGTCCAGGCTATTACTGCAGGATCTTGTCATTTTGGGCACAGTTGAACAGAACACATTCAGAGCAATGTAAAATACTGTGTCCAATTAAGTAGAAAACAAAACATCACTCAATGGTAAATAAATTCTTTCAAACAGGAGCTACCTGGTGTGTGAATCTGAACAACTTCACCTTATGCTTGGCTGTAGGCCTATACCATTTTTGACCAAGCACCCAGCCTACTTGACAAAAAGATGTGTATATGTCCATACATTGTGTAAGAAAAAAAGGAGGACAGGACAATTCTTCCAATCTTCGAATGAAAAATGGTGTTTATATCCAGTAAAAACGGCAGTGAGCAGAAATACGGGTAATGTACACTGGGGCCAGCGGAGTCAAAGTGAACTCCGAGCCTCCCCAACATACATTTCTTATACATGAAAAAACCTTTGAAGTTGGCCAGGCATATTGAGTGTATTCATTACTTAAATAATGCTGATCACGATCTCTTTGGGTGAAGCCGGTCATCAATGTATAATGGTGAGGTGTATCATGATTAAGTTAAATGGTCAGAAGACCATTGTTTATTCAGCACTAATTCCGTTTGGATGGTCTCTGATTGACTTAGGAAGCTCACAATGGCTATGTCCCAATTCAGAGGCTGCATCCTTTGAAGGCCACAAATGAAGACCGGTTGCGTCACAGAGGCGCGACTCGGCCGCTCATTTCGAAGGCTACTTCAAAGGCTGAGAAATGCGGCCTTCTTTTCGCGGGCAACGAAAGCTGCAGCGGGTGGATCCTTTGCGGTCCAGTCTTTCCCAAGATTCATTGTGCGGTGGTTAATCAAAATCGAATCGAACAATGGCAGCTGCGGGAAGCAAGGAGCCCTCTTTTAAATGTAAGTACTGGGTTTTAGCGAAGATACTCTGGTACATCTTTGGTTTCATCTCGGTAAATAGCGAAAAATACATAAAACCAAGGGGCGTCAAAAGTGGGAAAAAGAGTCAGCAACATGTTTTGAATTAGATACATTATTGGCTAGCTACCTAACTGCTGCTGCTTGCATCTGACCTGTGCTTTAGCCTTTGACTCTAAAAAGCAGTGACGACTGCTGAACAGAAAGCCAAGAGGGCTTTAAGCATTACATAAATTAAGCATTACATAAATGCCTTCAGTTTTAAACTTTACTGGTTCAAATGTTGATTTATATCATAGCTAGACTGTGGCGATTTTACAGCTTTTTTTAAGCTCAGGAAAAAAACGCAGCTCTGAGTGATGTTTTTTTTTCTTCTGCATTATACAGTATTGCTCACTGTAAATTAGTGGATTAGCTGAGGGTGAATTTATTGTTCCTAATTAAATTACTGAAAATTGATACATTTCTATGTATTGTGTTTTTATGGCTATGAGTATAGTATGCAGAGGCTCATTGTGGCTTATATTGATCTGATGAGGTTTCTGCTTCAGGAGGAGCGATAGCAGGAGGGAACAGGAACAAGAGCTCTTGACAGAAACCATGAGATGGCAGAGAGAGGCAGAGGAGAGATCTAAAGAGCAGGGATAGGATGGACAGGCTCTTGTCTCTACTAGAGAAAATGGTGCAGAAATAATCATTTAAAAAGTTTTAAAGTCATAGTTTATTCATTTATAACTGACAAATATTTACAACGAAACATACGAATGCATACCAAAACCACTGAGTGCTTTTAAAGTCTTAAAATTATCTGTACAATGTAAGTATGTAAGTGTACATTTGTAAGCCAAAACAAAGAAAGCAGGGTCTTGATTGTGGCGCCTCATCCATGCCGCAATTCCTGATTGAGAAGGTCAGCAGCACTGCCAGGGCCTGCCTGCTCAGGTGAAAATCAGGCCTGTCTTCTCCACCAAAGAAGTGTCCCCAGCACAGGGACACTGAGGTTGACCTTGCAGTAGCGGGGTCTGGGCTGGTTTAGGGAAAGAAGAGAACTTGGTAAATGAACAAAAGCTGGATATTTATTGTGAAGATCTTAGGTAAAATTTAAAACTTATCAATCTACTCAGCCGTTTTTAACTGAGCAATGGTTTTCTTTAATATTAAATGACTACTGCATTTTTGCATTTAACTGCTGTAGATAAAGGTTAAGCTAATTTCAACTACAAAATATACTTCTGGTTTTTGTAGTTTGATGAGCTAAAAAAAAGTGTTTTTCTTTTTCTTCTTCTTCTTTTTTTTTGCTTTGTAATTCATTTTCCTGATTTCCATATTGATTTTGGAGTTGGAGAATGCTGTAAATCCACAAAGGAATGTCACTTAAATGTTTTAAAGCATTATCATTCCACTTCAACACATTTTGGGATAGCTACATGGTTTTTACTGAACAAAAAGGGTATGAAAATTTGAAATCTGAAATGTAACTAGCTGGATAAAGCTAGTGATTACAGAAATAAATGAGTAGCTGGAAAGTACACAATTTGCCCATGAGATATAGAGGACAAATAGCATGAATATGCATAAAATGGAAATTATAAAAAGTACAGGTATCTAGGATTAGCAGTTAAGTAAAGGCACAAAGTTACATTCCACCCCTGGTTATTTTGAATAAATGGCTTGATGGTCAAAGTCAAATGGTATTTGGGCTGACGGGAGTAGTCTGATTAGCAACTTTTAACTGTTGGCTTAAAGTACGAACCTCAACGTGTATTTTACCTGGACATGGCTCTCTTAGCCTTAGCTGAATCAGCCGTCGGCGGCGAAGTATCTCTTCCATCTCCTCCAATAATTGAAACAAAAAAAATTCTGTCTCGCAAGTCACACTGCAGGGTCCAGATTGTCAGCTGTTGCAGTCAAAGTTGCTAGGCGACGAGAGCAGTGCTTCCAGATGCGAAGGTATGGGCGGGAACAGCACGAGACATCAACTGCGAATCCTCCGTGGACTGAATTGGGACACAGTTCGTCCATTCAGTCAATGGGTCCAACTATGTAAGTTAGCGTATGTGATTTCGGGAAATGCACCCCAGGATCGGTAAAGCTGCTTTCACACCGGACCCGAAACGAATTTTTCGCATGACAGATTTACATTCAAGGTCAATTATTTACTTTGAAAGTAATCTGTCGTGTTTGTTTCGCGTCCGGTGTGAAAGCAGCTTCAAACCAGCTAGATGGCTTGCTGACGTTAATTTCCTGCAGTAGTTAGCCAGCTAACTTAAGTTCAACATAACGTCATATTTTCATGAATTTCGTTATGAAATTATACAGCAAGCGTTCAGTCCAGTGTTGATAGAATTGCCAAGTTACATACTAACTATCTACGTGCCAGTTTAACTAACCACCTTCCCCATTTAGCAGGCTAACGTTAGTCAGTGACAGTTGTGTGTATTTCCTTCTATCCAATAGCCCCGGTCTTGGTTCAGGCTGTTAGCGAGCTTCATGAGCAGAGTGTTTCGTGGGTACTCTCGTCTTTGCGTTGACTTTGAATGTAAACTGTCATGCGAAAAATTGTTTTCGTGTCCGTTTAACGCCACCAATTCTAGCAAATATTCTGGCGATTGATCCTGAAGTTTAATGCCATAGATGGTTAACTTTGATAAATTAGCAGGCGAGGGTAACGGAACATTCACATTGGCGCGGCGCGTCTGTTGACGGCTACGCCTCCCCATTCATTTGCTATGGAAGGCGGCGAGCGCGTCCGTAGCCGTGGCGCAATGCATGATGGGAGCAGCGCGTCAAATTCTGTGCTTGCGGCGCGTCGAGGAAGCTGGGAAAAATTAAGTTTATGGTAATGAATCCGGCAAACGGAACGCGTATAGCCAATCAAGTGGTTGAAGGCAGTGTGTACGTTGTCTTCCAGGAATGTGGGCTACGAAATAATGGTTCCGCTTATTGCAAGTGATTCGGGAACACAATGGAGGAAAAGCTTATTATCGCCGTGTCCTCTTTTCCTGTTTTATATGACGGTTCCCTGCCTAGTTACAGGGACAATGAGAAACGCAACTGCGCATGGAGGAAGGTAGCAGAGATTGTTGGTGTCTCTGGTGGGTTTGAGCATTCTGTCACTGTTAAAAATGAAATAAAATGCGGTATTGTGCTGCTCAAATTACTGAGACCCGGCGCTCAGCAAAATCATGTTTTTCATAGGCCCAGACACGTGCTGCTTAGGAAAATTAGCAAACTACGTACACCATTTTACGATACAAAATATGACCATCGGCCTTAGGTCCCATGTTTGATGTATAAGTGAACGCATCAGGTAAAAATATGCATTTCATTACACTTTGGGCTTTTCACTGTGGTTTGTTCAATTTGATGTCCAAACATTTCAGTCATTCTCCTGTTAGTTCCATCGCAACTCCATGACAATAACGGCATTTATACACAACTGCAGTCCCTCAAAAATTCAAAATCCAAGCGGGAAAAATGACAATTGGGTGATTTAATATTATATATATATAATAGTTGTCAATGAAAACTTGCTTCAGCCAGTTGACAGCTGCATTTCGCTTCCAGTGACGTCACTAGAAAACTGGACTGCCCAAAGGCGGCAAAACCAAGGGGATAGAAGCATCTGCAGGCGTTGACGCGCCGCGCCAGTATGAATGTTCCGTAACTGCCAAATTTTTTACGTAGCAGAGAAACTTCGCAACAGCCGGCGGAACGTAGCTAAGTACCTTAACTAGCTCACGCTCACAGACCCCTCTTCCCCACAGATAACATTACTCGGGGGGGGGGGGGAGTATGATGGCGGAGGAGGTCGCGGCTCACTGCCTGGCGTATTGCATAGTGCCAGAGCCATGTAGGGAAAGAGTCGCGTCAACAGAGCTCCAAAATTCTCGATCGTCACTTGGTTCATGGAGACAGCGAATAGTTCCCGGAAGTCGCTGGCGGGCAATTAAATGCATCCGTCAAATAGACTGTAGAGAGACAAACCTGCAATCCTTGGTAATTACTGGTCAATAAATAGCGTGATTTCTGCCATATTTACATATTTTAGGCTTGAGTGAATGTCGCCATCTCACTTAAGTGACCCCAACGTAAAAGAAAACCGCGAAAAAGCTTCATTAAATGGCAGAATTTTGAACATTTGCACTCAATAAAAGGAGATTTAGTCATTTTAAAGAGCGTGTTCCTCTTGTCTATTGCTTTTGACTACAATGCTTGTTTAATCCCATCCTAATGTTTATTATGCAGAGGGAGCGGAAGGAACATTTCAGGATTGTTTAATTTTCTACCATTTCTTCATTTGCTTGGGGTTTTAATCATCTGATGGAAATGGAGGATCTAAGTTATCAATTCAGTAATTAAGTAATGTAATCTTCATGACTTTCAGACAGGACAGAGGACTGACAGGTGACTATCAAAGAGTATCAACTGACAGCACAGTTAGTCCCTGCATCATTAAAACCAGCATAATGTTCAGTGTGGCATCTTCGAAAATCCACTGGTAGTAAATATAATTTATCTGCTCATAATTTTTATGCACATCTGCACTTATCACTAAACACCAATACATAAGTTCAAAACAACTTTTTCATTGACTTTTTGCATGCAGAAGGTATAAATTTATCTAGGCTTGCATCTATAGTAATATTTTTAGGAAGGGCTCATTAAACACTATATATCCAGACAGAACAAGACACATTAACATACAAACTTATATTGTTATACACTTACAAACACATACATTTTCTGTATATCTTTTTATTTTGCTCTTATGTAATACAATTACTTCATGAAAAAGAAATCTTGAATAAACTCAGAAACATGAATAGCACGTGAGGCAGTTTGTCAGTGCCCTCTCTCCCATGTTGTCCTCGTATATAATCTCGACTATGGTTTGCCGTGCTGCATGGGGATGCACCAATCGCTAGGGGTTTGAGTACAAATGTACAGTTTGTAGGCTCAATTCAGCAGGAAAAATCTAATAATCATTCAAAATTATAACAACAAAAAAAATGTGAGGTGATCATATTCAAACAGTGTGCATGCATTTTTTCACAACCAAAGACCACACGATTTGGAATCTTATTGTCCAGTTTATAAAAAGTAAGGAATGGGGAAAGGCTTGCACAGCTTCGGGAGTTAAGACTCAGGGTGCAGGGTGAGAGTCGTCTCTCATTGCAGGGAGTTCTCTGTCTCTTATTGAATCACTTTTGGGCTATTTTTCTAAGAAATGGATCGTATGTAGTAAATTAATATGCATCACGCATTTGTAATTGCTTTCTATAACTTTTTACCATTATTGGAATACTAAAATTTGGCTGGTTTGTACGGTCCTAAGCCCCACCCCTTGAAAAAGTCATTGCACACGGACCTCATAGTCATATGACCTGTGACGTGTGAAAAGTAAGTTGCAAACGTTCCCAGCTGATTGACCAGTGGTTTGATTTCATTGATTTTGAGGTAAAATTCATCAACATGCTAAATAGGTGCGTAGTGGTAGGCTGTAACAAGACTCCAAACGATGAGTTTACATCACTTCCCAAAAAAGAGATGCCAAGTCTCACGCATTCGGTAGAGTCTCTCGCCTCTTAGTGGGATTCACCTTCTTGTGCAGTAGTTTGCAATTTTCCAATCAGCGCGCACTGGAGAAATTCACTCACGGAATTGAAGTCATTGTGCATCGTGTTAATCAGTTTCACGTGCATTACGGTGGATTTTCCCACTACTGTCACGGAAATCGATTATGACTCGGGAATTCTCACGCTGGTCTTTACTGAGAGATTGAAAGCAATGGAATTGTATAAAGACGTTTCAGATGTTCTTGTTTCATTAAAACAATTGAAACGATCATGAAACACATGCGTTGTTTCTTTTCCCTGAGTAAAGAGAAGCACAAGAATTCTGGAGTCATAATCGCTTTCCATGTTGCTTGTGGTGAGGTCCACCTTTACACAAGTGAAACTGAAACTTCAATGCACAAGGATTTTAATTCCGCGTGAGAATCCCATTAATAAGCTTTCATTGAATAATTGCAGACTACGGTGAATAAGCCTAAGAAATGCGTAGGACCTACGTCAAATGCGTGAGACCTGGCATCTCTGAGATCCTTCCTCGTGCTTACTCCCCACTTGCCGGGCCCGGCGCGGGTAGCCCACGGCTCAGCCCCGCTGTACAGCTTCGGTGTTAATGTCTATGTGAGAGTGCTGTCAAGACGAGCTGACAAGTGAGATTGTGTTTACATTGCTTTGTTAGTAACTTTGTTATTGTTGATGATGACATTCAAATTTTGCTTTTGTGTTGGTTTCTGAAACATTGGCCATATCGTGATCCTAGTGACGGGGGACTACTGGGACTTCGGTACGGCACATATCTGAAAGCGAAACCCAAACATAAACACAAGGGACCGGTCCATGCGAGTATTAAGTTGCCATACAGTCCCTTACTATGTTCGAAGTCCAAAATTAGCACTCATTTTGTGTAAAATATAATGCAAGAACACGTTTAACCAGCGTTTACATCCAATGCAAACTGTTAGTTTTGCAATTCCAGATGAGATCAGAGCTTTGTTTGCAGAAAAATTAAGAACCCACAAAGTCTGGACAGTTTGTGTCAAATCATTTCATAGGGTATATAGAAAATGCATCGATAAGAATATTCTACAAATAAGATAACTATAACTCGTCTTTCTTTCACAAATTTGCTGTTGAAATTAGGAGTGGAACGAGCAATTTTCTGCACTAGCTCCGGTGCAACTGATTTCTCATATGTGGCAGCCAATTAGCCAATCGCTCGCGAGTTTTAAGAAGAGGTCTTAAAGTGTCTAGTTTCTTCATTTTTTTGCCAATATGACAAACAATTACGAAAGTTAAATGCTGGATTTGTGAATTACAGGCAATAATACTTGTCTACAGCATTTTTTCCCCCTAACATAGTAGACCTTTCACAACCGTGGTGTGATTTTTTTAAATTAATACAATTTTTTTTTTTTTAAACAGACACCATGCATCTGCCTTGTCTTTTTGTTTTGAACAAGTAAAATTGTATTCACATCATTATTACAGACGTCCACATTGCATAATGCATTGGCACAAGCCGAGTAAGCTCAGATAAATTGTTCCTCTCTATACACAGTCCGTCCTCTGTTTCAATGCGCCTAGACTTGTTTACGTCTCCTTTAGCGCCCATTCTTCACTGAAAGCTAGGCACATAATCTGTATCAGAACAGTATACATACTGCAATCAACAATTTGTCTACAGTAAAACTACCTCATAAGCCCCGCCCCCTACCCAACACAGTCCACACACAGATGTAAACTACTTAGACTTCAACCTTTTCTCCCAGTAAATCTTATTTTTGCCTTCAGCAAATTGCAACTTCCCATATTAATCACAAAAATCTGCTCTAACACAGAAAATATTCACACAGGGCGCACCGCAGGGGCCAACCAGTCTCTGATTATTTGATCATTTGATCAGGTGTCATTCTCTTCCTTGTCTATTCTAAATGAGAGGTGGGTCCATGCCAGGCGTACCGATGTGGCCATTCATACCAACAATGGCATCGAGAGACAGAATGATACACTGAAGGGACTTCTGGACGGCTTCAAGAACTGCAGCCTCAGCGAGATGCTGACCATAGTTGTCACCAACTTTCTCCCATCGTCATATCGGAGGTAAGTTAATAGATGTATCGCACCTTGACAGACTGTTCTCTTATCATTTAGCTAATTCACTCCATAATAATGTTTCTCTCTTAATTTTTTTGTTCTTTCTATTGCTTTTTGGTCCTATGCTACTCCACTACTATATATGCACTAAATGGTAGGATTAACGGTACAGAATCTGTGTGTGTTGTAATTACCATCACTTTGTTTTGTTCCTTTTTCTAATTCAAGGCATATTAACCCCTTTGTGCAGAAGCCAAATTTGGCTATTTATGGGTTACCCACTTTAATGCTGTATAATTCAAGATTTAAGCTTCACAAAGAGGAAAAATGTGGCTCAATTCAGGAAAGACACTTACAGCATTTAGAATTACATTGTATTTCAGTTTATTTTCATGATTTTGGTAGAGAAAATGAGCAGCAAACATAAAAAATCTTCATGAGAATTCACCATTGAAATTGCAAAAAAAATAATTCTGACGATTGAAAAACTGCTGGGGCTTAAAACTATACATTTATGGTATCATAAACTCCTTGAGCACAAGTAGAATTCATCTTCAAAATTACATTCTAGATTACCTACATGCTATTAGCCAAATTATACAGCTACCCAAGTGTCTCCCCAAAGTCTCAAAATGATTTGCTGTCAAATCATTAAAAAAATCATGTATTTAACACAATTAAAGCTTTAAGGCATGAAATTTAATATGAACGAATGATTTTCTGGTTGAGTTTAGTATGAATTTATCAATATCAGTGCAGTTGAATACCAATGGTCACCAGTAACCTCTCCAAATACGAACGTGCCTTTTCTCCATAATAAAGTTTAGAGTTTTGGCCATTTCTCTTCAAAGCCAGCACAAACACGCATTAAATAAACTGCTAATTAAACGGTCAGAACATTCACCCTGTAATGAAAGCTACCAGTCCCCTCTTCTAAGCTCACGAACCCATTTCAACACTTATAAGGAGCAAGTACACCTCACGAACACAGTAATATCTGAATTCTGAAATATACCTTATTTTAACAGAACAGACACTCCACTTTCAGGGAATATCAAATCCATTGCGTCTCCCGATTCAAAAGAAACGTGCAATGAACGTACCGGGGTTCCACACCAAAATGCACGGGCAGTTCGCGTTTTAAACAGGAAAAAAACCTCGACATTCGACTTTGTTGAGTACATATACATTCCGAAACAGAAAAAAAAAAAAAACAAACAAAAATAGCAGCCTGACCTTTTTCGTGAATCCCTCCTCCAGAGACAATGACTGTATAAAATAGAGAGCGATGTATCCAGTAACAAGAACCCTCCGGTCCTGTTTCATTCGAAATAATTCCAATAGAGCATATCGTTCTCATTTAAATCCTGTAATGTAACTGAACACTTCAAGGCCAGTTTTGCGAACCGACTTTCTATAAATCCCGTCTATTTTAGCCGCGTAATGTGCATAACGTAGACAGGATACAACAGCGCATGCTGATACGCATAGGTTTGTATGCTCTGTGTTTGTCCAATCAATGTGTTTCACTTACTCTAAAATGTTTAAACACTCGGGAATTGGATAAGAAACGAGCCAATCAATACATTGTTATCAGGGAAACTTCACGAGACCATGAAGTGTAACTCTACAATTACGCAGAAGAGCTTGAGTGTATGGTTGAGTGATTGGCTATCAACGCCAGTACTCGGGTGGATATAAGGAAGCGCTGGATTTGGCAATGAAGGAATCTACGCGTAAATCCACGGTAGGGAACTACAATTTTTTTTTGTATGGGACAACTGTAATAGGCAATAGAATGTGAGAGAATCAATACCATGTCGATTTTATTGCCTCAGAAAACTGATTTGTATGAACTATAATTTGAATACTGTTAGCTCACTGTGGCTAAACTGGTTGCTACAAAGGATACCGATTTTTTCTGTGTCAAGATATCGTTTTTTCAAACTGCTGAATCGACACTATGGGCAAGGATACTGACCAGTTTGCACATCAGGCTTAGCTGAGGAGTTTAATTCATGCAGCTCTCAAAAAACAGGGAGTGGAGTGAACTTCACCGTATTCAGAACCGCGTTCGAGGTCTGCTTGCTTGTGAACATTCAATAATTGATCCGGGGGTGCTATCTAGTGATCGAGTACAGTAACAGCGTACTTCCAATGTGCAGGTCTATAGACGCGGGCATCTACATCTGCAGAAAGGGGTTAAGCTCAATGTGAAGAACAGTGGGGGCTACCAGCGCAACAGTGTTGAAGTGGCTCACTTTCTGAAGGACCGGCCCCGAAAGATTGTAGATGCCAAATTTAAAGACGCCAAATCCTTCTACCGCCATGAGCCCATCACCCAGCAGGAGGAAGGGGTTTTCTGGGTGCGAAGCCAGAGTAACACAAGCATCCAACACCTGGTCCAGTTTGGGTCTGCTTCCACCCTGCCCTCTTGCTCCTGCAAAGACTGGCGGAAGAATTTGTTGCTGTGCAAGCACTTCTATGCTGTGTTCTTATTCATTCCGGGATGGGGCTGGGAGCAACTTCCAGTCAAGTATAGGGACAACCTCCTACATTCCCTGTATCCTGTCTGCCTTCACTCCTCTCTTTCCTCTCCCAGAGATGGTGCCTCTTCTCTGCTCGAGCCCCCCACCCCTCCCAGAGATGGTGCCTCTTCTCTGGTCGAGCCTTCCACCCCTCCCAGAGATGGTGCCTCTTCTCTGTCCGAGCCCTCCACCCCTCCCAGAGATGGTGCCTACTCTCTGGTCGAGCCTCCAAGAGGTGGACTACCAGAGAACATCCATACAAAATGTGACAAGAAGCGTCGTGAACGCGGCACCTTACTGCGTGAGATCACAGACCTAATGTCAGCTGTCGAACATCCCCTTTCACCACCAGCGAAGAAATACTTAGCCAAATACTTACCTCTCAAGTCTGGCCGCAAGTCACAGCTGTCCTCTGGCCGACATGGCAAGCACGCTGAAGTGATGAGATCATGCTTCAAACTCCAGACTGGCTTCCAGCCCCAGCCTAAACCCTAGCCTGGCAACTAGCCCGGACCTTGACCCCAGCTGGTTATCAGCCCAAGCGCTAGCCTCACGAACACGCCAAGTTTGATTTGAAGTTCTAGTAGGCCTTTTCTGAGCCCTCTAGTGATAGAGTTATGTGATTTATTTTTTTATTATTAGGAAGAAACATACAAGATGATTTCAGCTCAATTACACAGACCACAACTGCACAATCATATATTTTCCCATCTATTACTCTTCCTTTCATTTTACAATCTGTAAAATAAGAACACTTGAACAACGGATGTCACCCTCATTTTCCCATCTAATTCTTACTGACAGAAGTAAGAAATTTTTCTGATTGTAGTTTTTAAAGCGAATTTCAGTCTTCATGATGTAGATTCCGTGGACAGAATTACTGCATATACGTTAACCAGGAGCATTTTTAATTAGCACGACATGCAAACTAACATGCAGTAGTTGGTAACCGAGCAGTCATAACCACGGAGACAAACCCTTGCAATACAGGTTTTGCAGGTTCTGTTACTGTGAACAGTTGTTCCAAGCATCCAAATTACCAACAAGTATTAAAAGTTAGCTTCAAATGAGGTTTATGTTCCCACACCTTCTGTAGAATTTCCCCTGATAACACTCTTGCATAATTAGGACACAAACATTAGCAACAGTAACTTGGCTATGTTAGCGGCTGTGCTACAGCCACAATCAACTGGCTACCACGTCAGGTTGGCTTATGCAGTAAAAGCAACTTACAGCTTCTGTGTCTGTGAGTCACGGACAGTCGCGACTGATACAAGCTTTACCTGCAGATATTTTACAAAGCCTGCGTTTGAGGCCAGTTGTTTGTGCTAACGATCTCTAGCGGTCCTGCTAGCCACCTGTAACACGTTAGCTTCACTTACATTATTTGCTGTTATATGGTTACTTACAACTTGTGGCTACAAGCCCTTGATCGATGCAACTGCTTTAGGTTTGAGAAGCCGCTGAAATGCTTATTCTGTGGCAAATTATCCTTTATTGACAAAGCTGTCTTTGGCTGTTTGTGCTCAGCATTTCACCAATGTGCCCTTTGGCCGTGGCTGTTTGCTGCCAGCAAACAAAAAAGCTACCCGCTGATTTCTGGTGGCATCGTCTTTTGGAGGAGATTTTTTTTTTTGTTTTTGCGTCCAAAAGTAAACGGACAAGTCGCTTTGGGAGAGATGCTGACAGAATTGCACCTCAGATGATCTGCGGTTCTTCTCTTGTATTTCCAAAAGTGTAGATGCCACTAAGGCATCGTATGATCTGCCGTTGTTGGTGCCTGCTAGAATAGTTTCCGGTGTGGGCAGGTCCAGCCCAGTGGTTGGCTCTGGCTAGGTCAGTACTAATTGGACGGCACAACCTGACGTCAGGTTTTACCCAGATCTCGTGAAGATCTTGGGAGGAGCTGTTCAGAGAGGAAATCATGCTCAAGATATCACTTTCTTGGATTACAGCAAAATCCCTGTATCTTATGTTTAGAAACTTTTCAGAGGTTGAGTATGGACAACCAACATTATAACATTACTAGTATCAGTGACGTGCACAAATAGACGCTAGGTGGTGCTACAGCACTTGCCCCTTTGCCCTTTATCAATGAAAGTGCCCTTTTGAAATTTCGTTTTTTTTTTTTTAATGATTATATTTATTATTATTATTATTATTATTATTATTATTAACACTTAAGTGGGGCCAATGTTGAAATGATCTTTTATAAAAGCTGTGTGATTAAAAACTACTGAAAAAAATGCCCCGAAATGGGCCACCTCCTCACGCACTTCCGACCTCTCTTCCTTTGTCACGTGAATACGCGCGCAGTGCATATCAGCTGAGCGACTGGTAGCCACAGCCTTGTGCCTTGCCAGCCAGGTAACACACAGATCAAGTGAAATCGTACAGTTTGCCCTCCAAGCCCAACCTGTAATCATTTTGTTGTGCAGTAGCATGTCTCATACACAGTGACGGTCCGTCGGCGGAAACACAGGGCCAGCAATAACCTCACCTTTCACTTTTTTTTTTTTTTTCTTAAAAATTTGGCATCTCCAATCCCACCCGAATTTGGAATGCCCAATTGGGGAACTATGTACAAAGCTTGCTCGTATGCGACCCCTTGCTGCCAACTCAGGATAGTGAAGACAGTTCACGACTCTCCTCCGAAGCACGTGCCTGTCAGCCACTGATTCTTATACACTCGCTGGTTGAATCTTCGCAAGTTCAGAGCGAGGGCGGAGGATATCCGAACATGAACCAAGCCGGAATCTTCCTGACGAGCGCCCGTCTGGCCAACAGGAGGCGCTGGAGTAACGAACAAAGCTGATATCGAATACCCAAATCCGGCAGTCCCTTCCCAATTTGTAACCCTGTAGCGCGATAGCCAATTGTGCGCTACTCTGAAAAAGCTGCCGACCCCTGCCGGTGGGTACGCCGAGGCTCGAACCCGCGACGTGATGATCACCTCTGCACTGCAGCGCAGTGCCTTAACCGTGTCACCTTTCACTTCTTAATGACAGACACCTCTCACAGTTTACGTCCCCGATTAGCAACCGTTGCTCAGACTGATTGGAGGAACCGACGAGAATCTAACTTGTTTTTGAAAGCCGTGTTATACATTGCACTACGAAATTATACGGCGTTAAACTTACTTCCGCACACCAATGGCTACGGAAAAAATATCAATAGCCTACGTCTTTATAATTTCCGAATTTGCGTAAATTAATTCACAACGTTCATTGAGCAATTAGCCATGAGAATCCGTTCTGTATACTCTGAATGTGACAGCCAAAGTGCGTAGTAGCACAGCTGAGTGAAGACGAAAATAATTGCTGTGAAGTTTTGGATTTTTTGCAGATTGTCATCCTTGCGGATTCACATCAATTATATCAACATAGCCAAAAGGCAATCGCTTGGTAATTAGCATTTCATAATCATTACGTGTCACGCATTGGTGGTGGCCATTCTGTTAATTAACTGTTTGATTGATTGATCGCAAACAGTTTAAGAGCAATTATCCGGGAAAGGGTGATGTTACTGAAGGCCTTCCTGGCATCTGACGGTACGCCACTGCTCATACAGCACCAAACAACTGAGCATTTTTTAGCCGACTGGTCACCTGGGGTGCGTTTCCCAAAATCACAGATGCTAACTTACGTAGTTGGGCTCATTGACTGTGAATGGACAAACTATGTAAGTTGCTAACTTAGTTAGCAACTATGCTTTTGGGAAACGCGCTCCTGATTAGCTAGTTTAATGCTGTAGCCCAAACAATGATAGATAACGTGAGGACGACCACCATAAACAATGTCGGTCGACTTTGCAAATCTATCTGTTAAGCTGAACGTTTTTTTTTGTGTAGGTTTTGTTAGGCAAAATAAATGAACACATAAAGAAGAATCAGGCAGTTCCCCGTTGCCTGAGAGAAAATTATCCCCATAATGGCTACCCATGTGCCTTCTTTTGTTGAATGACAGTAGTCATGAATTGCATTGAACATGCGCGTGTAATGTTTATTTTATATTTCTATCTCACACTATAATAGCATGTTCCACGTGTGCAAAAAAGTGCCCTCCCCCTCCCCCCTGAGCACTTGCCCCGCATAATGTCTGTGCACGCCACTGACTAGTATGTATTAAAAGAAGGATCAGCATGTTGGGTCCCCTTTTTTGTCATTTTTCTTTTTCTTCCATTGAATATTTGTAATCCAGTGATGCATATGAAGATGTGTTGTAACATTCATAACCTTACACATTCCCACTGTATGCAATAAATTCATTTTCATACCACGAAGGACCTTTTTCTGGTTGGGTCATCTATTTTAGCAGGTTATGATTACTAGCAGATAATAGTCCATGGGCTTTGGCAGGCCTGGGATAAAAACAGCCTGAAAGGGGCCCCATTTGCAGATTATTTTATCATACAGAGGGCTTGGGTCAGGCTGGGAGCTGGCTGTTGTGGGCTTGGGCTTTTTAGGACCCGAAAATTCCAGGCCCCCCTGCTCTGTAAGTCCTTTATCGGCACATTTGAATGGGCAATTCTAATCAGAGACAACTGTACATTCCATTCTTTGAATTCAATTGTCTGATTAATAATATTATAATCAGATTTATTATTGAAAGCAATGGATGGAACATTTCTGCTCATTCCATCCAATGTCATTGATTGGACCTGTCTCACGGTATGCTTTTGATGATGTCACAGATGGGTAAACATTATGAATCTTGATAGTAATTTTAGTTACATAATTACAAACATAATCTGATTATTATTGTTATTGAAAGGGGTGTTCAGTAATTATCTCATTAGAAATGTACATGTAACAGTGCCTGGTGCATTCTAAAACAGAGCATTCAACAATATTATTGAGGTTCATCAAAGTTCTGATTATATATTAATGTTAGAGGGAGAAGGTGGTTGGGAAGGCTTTTGTTGATAATGGCCATACATTAGGGAACCCTAAGATGCGCTGTCTATTTAACTGGTCTAGGGTTACTAACAGGCCTGGTGCTAGAACAGGGAATTGGGGAGGGGGGGGGGTCACAGACATGTCCCCTCATTAGTCCTGGCTAGTTCTCAATCATTTTCCTTTATTGATGCGTTTTCCAATTATCGTAATTAGCTTCTGAAGACACGGTTTCTCTCCATATGCGATCTAACAGCGATGAAATCATGGGCTAAATTCAGTACAGCGGTGGAACCAGAACTGATAACTTGGGTGCACAAAACATCCGTTTAAAAAATTGATTAGTCCTGACTTGTTCTCAGTCATTTTCATGATTAACAAAAGGTTCACTTTGAAAGCACTCCACACTTAACAGGTGCTGCTTGTTCTCCCCGATTAGGTAAGACAACAATCATTCATCTGGACGCGTATTTGCTGTATTTAAATCAATGTTATTCAAAATTACATTCCTGTGCAAATAGCTTGAGCGCATGCTTTTTGTAGCCTATTTAACTGCCGAGTGCCACTTTTTTTTTTATTAACCCACGCAATACCAAGACTGTAAATTATTTTTGTACTGAATTTAGCCCATGATTTAATCGTTGTTAGATCGCATATGGAGAGAAACTGTGTCTTCAGATGCTAAAATGGTAAAAGAAAGAAGATATGATAAAAGTGGCAGTTAAAAACAATTTACAGCGTGTAAACAATTGCAATACAAGTACAAAAGAGTTGTTAAGTGTTGCGCTGCAAAAATGCAGAGTGCAAAAAAGTGCAGGATGTGGTGTATATGTATATATTTTTAGGTGTTTATGATCCGTATGGCCTGGGGGAAGAAGCTTTTTCTCAGCCTCTCAGTCCTGGCCATGATGGAGCGGAAGCGCTTGCCAGAGGGCAGCCGTTCAAACAGTTTGTGGTTGGGGTGGTGAATTACCTTCATGATACAATTTGCCCTGGACCAGCACGGCCTGGTGTTGGTGTCCTGGAGGCAGGGCAATGCAGTCCTGGTGATGTGTTTGGCCCACCGGATCACTCTGTGAAAAGCTTTCCTGTCCTGAGAGCTGCAGCTGCCGTACCAGGCAGTGATACTTCCCGAGAGCACAGACCCTATTGTGGCAGAGTAGAAGGATTTCAGCAGCACGGTGGAGATCTTGAATTTTCTCGGCGCCTGAGGTGATACAAGCGCTGCCTTGCCATCTTCACCAGGGTGGAGGTGTGTGTAGATCATGACAGGTCCTCTGCAACGTGAACTATAAGGTACCTGTAGCTACTCACTTTCACTGGGGCCCCGTAGATTGTGAGTGATGTGTAGTGGATCCTCTGCTTCTGTCTCCTGAAATCTATCACCATCTCTTTGGTCTTTGAGACATTCAGGTCAAATTTGTTGTCCTTACACCATGATGACAGCAGCTCCACCTCTTCCAGATAGGCTGTCTTGTTGTTGTAGGAGATCGGGCCTACCACCACCGTGTCATCCGCAAATTTCACAATGATGTTGGAGCTGTATGTGGCTATGCAATCATAGGTGTAAAGGGAGTAGAGCAGAGGACTCAGGACGCAACCTTGGGGGTTGCCGGTGTTGAGGGTTCGGGGGCTAGAGGTGTGGTTTCCAACCTTCACCACCTGAGGTCTGTCAGTCAGGAAGCTCTGAACCCAGGAGGAGAGAGCAGGGCTCAGCCCCAGGACCCTGAGCTAAGTGACCAGTCTGAGGGGAATTATAGTATTAAACGCTGAACTGTAATGAATGAACAGCATGCGTACATAATTCCCCTTACCAGTGTACAGGTGGGAGAGGGTGGAGTGGAGGACGTGGGAGATGGCATCATCAGTACTCCTATTAGGGCAATAAGCGAACTGAAGGGGGTCTAATGAGCCAGGCAGAGGTGAGCAGATGAGGTCTCTGAGTCTCTCAAAGCATCTCATCACTACAGATGTCAGTGCTACAGGGCGGTAGTCGTTAAAGCAGGCTGGATTGGTCTTCTTGGGTACATATATAATGGTGGATATTTTGAAGCATGTGGGGATGACAGAATGGACCAGGGACAGATTGCAAATAGAGGGGAACACAGGAGCTAGCTGGTCAGCACATGATTTTAACACTCGCCCGGGGATGCCATCTGGGCCAGCTGCCTTCCTGCTATTCACTTGTCTCAAAGCTCTCCTCACATCGTGCTCTGAGACAAAGAGTGGGCGGTCCTCCTCACCGGTCAGGTCTCCTGCTTCAGTTGCGCAAGCACTAGCAGCAATGCTAGCGGTGTCGGCGCTTGCGCTGCTGGTCTCAAAGCGTGTGTAGATGATGTGTAAATCTTCCACTAATGAAGAGTCCACGTCAGCACAGGTCTGCGTTCATTCTCTATAGTCCGTGATCGTCTGCAGTCCTTGCCAGATGCGTCTGCTATCATGGTCGCACAGTTGAACCTCCACTTTGTCCCTGTTCACTACTTGTCTGAGCTTGTAGAACGCCGCTTTGTATGGTGAAATGTCTCCAGAGCTGAGCCCTTCGTTGTAGGCAGCAGTGCGTGCTTTCAGAGCCTCGCGGATAGTTTTATCAACCCACGGTTTCTGATTAGGAAAGGCCTTAACAGTCACCACGGGGATGATATCATCCATCAGCTTGGATATGAAGCACGTCACCACTTCCGTATTCATGTTCACGTCATCAGAGCTCGCCCGGAACATATCCCAGATCAGGTCACTCAGTGCGTCCTGTAGCATGTCCTCTGATTGGGCAGAACAGCGTCTGACCTCTCATGATATCGGTGGTTCCTATCTCAGCTTTTATGTATGCTTGGGAATGAAGAAGATGGCGGCGTGATCAGCTTTACCAAAAGGTGGCTTTGTAACCATTCTTGAACAGAGTGTAGCAGTGATCCAGTATATTTTCACCCGTGGTTGGACATGTGACATGTTGGAAAAAGAAACAAAACCAGAATAAAGAGAGAAATTGTCATGGTTATGGTTTTTGTTCATGTTTCATGTTCAAGATTTTGTCTTTTGTTTATTCTTTTTTGTTATTGTATTCCTCAGGTTTTAGTTCAGTCCATTTTCAGTTCCATTGCACTTGTCTCCCCTGTCTCGTATTCTAGTTGGTTCAGTCCGTCACCCTGGTCTGTGTGCTCACATGCTTCGGGTGATTTCAATGGTTTCTGGTGTTTAATATTATTCCTTCAATTTTTGTTTACTTCCCTCACCTTGCTGTTCTGATTACTAACAAGACTAACATTTGTATTTTGTATTATAGTCTACTAACCCAACTACTCCATGTATATATACTACCAACTCACTAACGAGCACTCTAGTTAAGTTGTAAAGTTGCACCGCTACTAATAAGTACTAATTCCCTCTCAGCAATCACCCTGTTCTAGTCTCCGCCTCTTGCTCAGCTTTACCTGTCTCCCTCTGCATTTCCACGAGATCTCTCACACGTGCTTAATTACTTTCCTGCACTCGTTATCAGTGCACTCAGAACTCGTTGACCAGAGCCGTTTAAATGTCATAGGCTGTTTGCATGTTTCCCGTCCATGTCTTGGCTTTCGCCAGTTTTTGTGGTTAGGATTTCCCTTGAGTCCCTCCCTTTGTACAAAAGTAATTAGTGTGATCCAGCTCACCTGTTCCCTGCATTGCATCTATTTAAGAGTCCTCACTGCTGTTCTGACTTTGTCAGAACATTGATCAATATTTGTTTGTGCAGAGCCTTTTGTATGCCATTGAGTATTGGTTTCCTTCGACTGTTTCATCCAACCACGATTCTTGCCATTCCTCTTTTTTGTATTGTTTTGTTTTTCTGGATTTCAACCTATTTTTGTATGACCACGATTCCTGTGTTTGGATGCCCTGTGTATGACCCTCTGTCTTGTTTATCGACTACGACCTTTTGCCTACCGTCTATGTACCTTGCTCATCTGTTTTACTGGTTCTGACTGGGCCTGTCTAGTCGACTCTGTTTTTGGATTTCGTTTTGTGGCTCGGAAATTCTTGTGTTTTTTGGCACTGACCCGCAACTCATTAAAGGCATATGGATTTAAAGGCATATGGATTTTTGGATTTCCCTCCCTAACGTGTGGTTCCTGAATGCACCATCACAGTAATATTTACAATAAATTATTAAAGGCCCCAAAAAATAAATGAGGCTAACAAAACAGACAACTAAACACAGCGCTGACAGAACAAAAAAATTTAAAAAAAAAACATTTCACCATTGAAGACTGGGGAAACATATAGTGGTTAGCCAAAAGACACATAGGAGGCAGTAATCAAAAACAACTAACAACTAAGATCTAACTTCCTGTTACCAACTAAACCAGGAAACATTATCAAATTAATGCAGAGGAGAACGGTTGCTTCCAATTTGCCTGCAGATGGCCACCAGCTGTCCCAGGTTACTTAAGTGGAGTGGAATCACAGCCTCGCTCTTTGGCAGTACTGGATGGCAGCAGGTAACTCAAAATAAAAAGGAAGGTTAGTCAAAAGAACTATAACTAAAGAGAATGAATACAATGTCAACTTAAATGTGTGCGCTCCATCTTTAGGTAACACTGCATTTAACTAAAGCTGTATAAAAATAAAATATTGTGAAAACCAAACCTCTGGGTTATTTAATGTGTAAATGTACCAAATATGGAAAACTGAAAACATGGGATGTGTAGTGTAATGTGGTGGAAGGCAACTTATTATGGGTCTTAAGGTGCAGCCACCAGACCCAGAGCTGTGAGCGTGTTCCTCGTGAACTAAGCAGGGAAACCTCTGCAGCTGACCTCTGCAAGCGTTCCGCCCCTTGTCCCTGCACTGGTGGACTAATTCTTAGTACTTGGTGGTTTTAATCTCTCAGGCCTCATCACTCCCTTCCTCCCACGGGACAGTCAATTCCACCAAGATGATCTTCCTTGCCTCTTCGAAGTGCAGGGCCAGGTCAAGTTTCAGGGATGTTTGGACAACCTGGGGAAATTGTAGTTTCCTCCCCAGATCCACTCTCATAATGATTATGTGTGGTGCCAAGTCCTGGCCTGCCTGTGTGCGGGTTTCCGATGATGTCTTTCATCTTCAGTGTGCTCTCCACCTGTGGCACTGAGGTATCAGCTACGTACATGCATCCTGATCTTGGAGTGATGACTGCACCTCTGACCTTTGCATTGCTGGAGTCTCAGAACATCATCAGGGCCTTGCACTTTGCAAGCCTGAAATCTTGAACCACTGATGACAAGGTTGTTTGGCCAGACTGTATGTTGATCCCTACTGATGTGAAGCCTGGGGGAATGCCAGTCCCCTTGCAGAGGTGTTTCTTCATTTGTCTTTCAACCCCTTCCACTGTTGTCATTGGAACCTCATAGATCGTCAGTAGCCACATGGGCCTTAGTCGGAGACCATGTTAGTAGAGCCAGGCCTAAAGCTTACCCGGAAGACTAGACCTCTCGATTTTCCTCAGCCAGAAGTCCATCTGCTTCTCCCTCTGAGGTACATAGCATCTGTCTGAGAGATAGACATTGCATCACTTCCCCAGACACTTTATTGAGCTTTCCTTTGGTGACGGTATAGCTTCTACCTGGATTTGGAGTTGGGAACTGCTGGTCTTCCTGATGACCTCGCTTCTTGACTTTTTTAGTTTGAATTTCATTCTTGCCTATGTTACCACATTGTCAAGAACCTCCATTTTGCTTGCACATGAGATGAAGTTGTTATTGTTCAATAAAGCCTCTTTCTGGAGTTTGATGAATGTCTGATTCCATAATCGACCCTCTGCATCCTTTCCTGCTGCTGTTTTGAACAGGTTCATTCCCATGATGAACAAGGTGGTGGATATGGTGCAGCCCACAAAGATGTACTTTTCCCGATCTAGGGACTGGGTGGTGAAAAGGTTGAATAACAACTTGAACCCTCTGAAGTAGCTGTTGATCGTCCCTCTGATGTAGTTGGGGATGTGATAGTGTTCCATGTCAGTCTTGATGAGGTCATGGGGGTTTGAACCGTAAACGATGGCTAAATCAAGCCACACAACGGTCAGGTCACCTCTGCCCTCCTTTGCCTCCCAGATCAGCTGATTGAGGGTAACGGTGCGCTCTAGGCATCCAGGAAATCTGGGGATGCCACCTTTCAAGACTGCAGTATCAATGTACTTGTTCTTGACCAAGTATGCAGTCATTCTATTCGCCAGGAAGAACAAAAAGATCTTAGCTTCAGGGTTCAGGAGAGAGATTGTACAGAACTGACCCATTGCTGAGTAGTCTGCTTCTTTTAGTACAAAGCAGCTTCCTGCTCTTTTCCAGGCAGGAAGGGTGCTGCCTTACCCTCTGCAAAATTTCCATGGCCTGTGGAATAGCATGGGACATCTTTTGAACGCCTTGCAAGGAATACCATTTAGTCCTGAAGCAAAAGCAGAATAGACTTTCCATACAATTTCTTGGACCTTCCACACTTAAGCTCACTGGTGTCAAGCTCTACCTCAGGGGGTTCAATTTTACCGATGATTGGGTGTATACTGACTAGATCTGTGTGGCTCTCTTTGAGCAACTGCTCCACCTCTTCCTTTGGGCTAATCAGTTTCCCAGATCAGTTTTTGTGAAGCTGTATGGGTTTCTGATGAACTGATCCTGCTTTACCTTCTTCTCCTTCCTCAGTCTCCAAGACCTCTCTGTCCTTCTCAGTTCACAGTTTCTCTCTTTGTCCACCAGTCAGATCTTTGATCCCCACTTTCTCTTCAGGACTAGCTCTATTGAACTCCCTCTCGAAAATGTTAATTTTTCTTTTGAGCTTTATGATCTGTCTCCCTCCTATTTGGCTTTCTTCCCTCCCTCCCCTTGTTCCCTTCCCTCTCCTCTGTGCCAAATCATTCTCAGGCCATACTCTAGCCAATTTTCGTCTTAATTTTAGTTTCGTCTCTGCTGTGCCTGCCGGTCTGGCCTTCCTCAGGCCCCTGGTCGCGCTGGTGCCATCCTGTGGTGTTGTTAGCAGGGGACCACTTCAGCCTCTCTCTTGCAGGTTGTGTGCCTGGGCTGGTATTGTGGGATTCCCTTTTGTGAGAGAATTTCTTTACTAAACAGAATTTTGTTTATTAGTAGATAAAATTCACCAAAGATGGTGGTCACCAGACTGCAATCTGGTAAAGGAATGGTGAAGACCAGGAAGTTAAATACACAAGATGACAATCAGCAGAAAGAGGAAAATGCTTGTACAATCAGAAGGAGTGAAGGGAAAAGAACGTGATGACCAGGGCCTGAAATTAACACCTGACTACACGCCTAATGCGGGTAAGTTTTGCAATTGGCGGGTGAAACTGACACTCTACCAGCCATGTTGGTGGGTAGCCAATGAGGATTGAGTTATTCATTAGTCATTGCTCATTTGTCACTCCCAACCAACTTTAAGACAACGCAAAAATGTCTCAACCAACTTTGGCTCAGTGGGGAAAATGAAAGAAATGTGTGATCTTAAATCTAACATGATCCAGCCCGACAATATGCTACATTTGCGGCTCTGTCCAATTCATAGATGGTCCATTTTTAAGTGTTTATCTCGGCTGCAGTCGCATTACCCCAATTAGATGGCTAATACACAGGATTGCGAACTGGCTTGCTGACGTAGCTATATATCCCCTCACTTGGTTTCAATGCCCAGGCTACCCGATCTCAGCGGGTTTTGTGAGCGCGCTGAGATGGTTTGTATTAAGGTTGTGGTAAGTGAAAGAAATTTAAACAATATTTGATATTCAACTACATGATCGTCAGGGATGGAAATACCGGAATGCACAATTGCACCCAAGTCCACGAGCGATGGGGCTCCATTTAAACTCCATGGTGATAGGATTGCTGTGGCAATCATAAAGCATAATACGCACATACACATGTTATCGACTGGCACCTTTTTTTGTCAGTATACAATCAGTTTATAACAGAGGTTCTGCGTATGTTAACTGTAAACCACAGTTAAATGTGTGCAGGACTCTCCTCACAGTTAAAATAATAAGGAGACAAAGTGCTAATTTTACTGTTAAATTCAGTTAATTTTCTAACTATGTAATGTAAGTAATCAACAAGAATCCACGCAAGCGATTTAACGCGCTGCTTCTAGATCGTCTCTATTGATGTTGTAGAAAGATCAACATGAGCGAAGACTAAATCTTAGTCATGGGAAGTAACACTCTTAAGACTTCCATACATTAATTATGTTAATAATTACGTAAATATAAAGGGACCAACATTAGATGATTGAATTTTACATTGAAATTGCTAGTTAATTGGCTGCATATTTTCCATTTTTATCATGGAAAATATCCTTCAATGAAACTGACTTCCCTGAAAATGCGGTCATCAAAGAACAAACATAAAAATGAGAGAAAAAGGAAAATAGAGCAGAAGATGAAGCGAGGGTAATACTGCCTAAAGTAAATTTCTATTTTATGTTATTTAGCTCGCAAGCTATACCTACCTAGTAAATTACCATAGGATTGTAACGTTTGCTATCATTACAACATACCATTGTGTAATGAAGTAACCTATTAGTCTGGAAGAGATTTTCATTTGTTTGATATATCTAAACGCTGCCATAATGTTAAAATAAATCACTCTTCATTTTTTGTCCCATAACTATTTCTTTTAATTTAAATTAAAGTGAAATTCTATAGCAGTCTGTATTTTGCTGAGAACCTCCCTGGAAGCCCTTCAAGAACCTTGATCACTCTTCAATACAGTGATGTATTCACATTATTTGTTGAGAAATCAATAAATAGATAGATGAAGGTAGTCATTAATTACATTAATTTGGTTTATAACTTGACAGCGCTTTAACATGTATTCTAAACAAGTTCAAGAACCATGCTTGGGCATTTCCTGTCTTTCACTTTTATTTTCAGGCAAAAAAAAAAAGGTGGGTGAAAAGCCTGTGTGGCTAGTGGATTTTAAAGGAGCTGTATGTAAGTTTGTGGCCAAAACTGTTACTGCAATCACATTCAAAACACTGCAGAGCGCAGCATCCCCACCCCCTCTCCCCCAGACGAGAGGTTGCCAGCTAGGTTGCGGGATCCAGCTGGAACATCTACCACAAGGAGCTACCATGGCGAGCAAAAAGTCCTACAATGTAAGTATCGTTTGTTAATTATATTTATGCTTCATGCTTGATGGTTTGCAAAGTAATTATGTATAGCAAAAATTATGTTATCACTAAATACAATTGTAAAGATAAGTACTGTAATAGCTCATTCCTGTCGAAAGATGGATTGTTTTCATCAGCATTCCATGCTAAAATGTCTTTGTTAGGTTAGTGGTGCGACATAAAGCTTTTCACGAATGCATTTAGCATGAATGTACGGGCAACCACAGAAAATTCCTTGTCGATGATGTACGGATAATGTTTGGCGTCATTCTTCAAATTCTTCTCCGCTTTCAGCTGTCTCCTTCTTTCAAAGGCATGTCCTATACAGATCCTTGTTTTGTTTCTGACTTTGTCACGACATATTCTGGAATCATAATGAGGGCTTTTAGGTTAAGTAACACCAAACATTTGTGCTCCGAAACGCTGATAGCTGCAGCTCAGTGGTAACTGGCAACCTGGATGCCGAAATGCTACTGACTTCGTGATTGGGAGATAGGTGGAGGATGGCCCAACAGGACAAAACACAAAATGACAACATCAACATTAGTTGTTGGCTGCAATTTTGCTTTTGTAATGAGAATATTCTGCCTGGACTACTGTTGTCAGTGATACAAGTATTTGAAATTAACATCATTCCTCACTGTCTGGTGATATATCAGGGCCATTTTATGATTAATCTACATACATTTCTTACATACAGCTGCTTTAAAATCCACCAGCTACAGTGGCTGGTGGCTGAAAGAGTTATCTTCAAGCCCTAGTGACAACAATTAAATAATGAGAATCAATAAACAAGATGAGACCAAAATAGCTGAGGACAGCTTTGATTGCAGGGAAAATACTTAGGGAAACGCTCAGGATGTAAAAACAATAACAATACGAAGAATAAAATTTTAAGCAAGCAAGGTCAGCATGATGTTTGAAGCAACACACATGCAGCTGACCTAATCCTTTAGAAACCTCTGTTGTTATTTTTGGAATGCAATCGATCACAGCTCACCATGTGATAATCTGCATATCCACATCATTGGATATTTTGTGTCTATATGTCCCTGATCTGAATTATTCCTTGTAAGCAACATGTGTAAATCTGTGTAATATGATAACCTTAGGGAAATGATAGCATAATACGAGTCTGTAAAAATTCTTCAGTTTTGTGCCCAATATTTTATTTAGTTATTCATTTCCACAGTATCATGCTCAAAATTATATGACATGCCTAAGTGGTATAAGGTATTACTATGTTGATACGTCTAACATTAGTACTCAACTATACCTCCACAATATCCCACACAGCATGTTGAATAAGAGTCCACATTTCCCCTTTGAGCACCATCATTTAAGGCCGAGGTGGACAATGTGGGCTGGTTGTCTCTGATATTCAAGCCAACTTCCTGTCTTAACTTCTCTTTATATGCTATGTGACATTTCCTTGTAAGGGCATCTTCTTTTTATCTGTGCTGTAAATGAGTGAACTATTGGGCTAATTCCAATTATCTGATTGTCACATCATTCCTTCCTTCTTTTTTCTTAGCTCCTCTCAATGGGGAGAAAAGGGAAAGAACTGAGAAAAGAAAGTAGATATGTTAAATTTAATAAGAAAGAATCTGCAAAATGGGACATCATTGCAAGTGACAGTCTGAAGTGATGCCAGTGGCCTGGAAGACACATTAATCAATTGTGGTCTGCAACAAGAGGACCAGGGGTGTGTCTCCCTATGCTAGATGGGAGTAACATTCCAAATGTCAGGAATGATTACATAGAAAGAGCTTGGACCCCATAGATGACCTGCAAAACAGAATGCATCAATAAAACAAATCAAGTCGGTATGGTTAGTGTATTAAAAAAGGAAGGGGGAAGGGGGGGGGGGGGGGCGCCACCGGAGGGCAGTGAGGAGTGTCTGTGGAGGTAGATCAGACAAGCTGCAGAATTCTTGATTCAATGCTGAGGTCTGATGCTGGACACCGCAAGGCCAGCTAAAAGTGAGTTGCAGTTTCTCGGGGTGGGACAATACAATGCTTGGATCAGAAGATAGTTTGAATAGGTTGCGAGTAAAGGTTGGATTCTCTGATTGTTACATGCACAGAATCTGTGCAATCTTCTCAGAGAGGGATAATCTGTTGTCCATCACCTCACTGTTATTTCTCTCACTAGAAGACAAAGGCATCAAGCTGGCAGCAACAGAGATAGTGAAGTCTCACATGGGAGTGGGGGGGGAGGAGGGAGGAATATCACCATTGTTTTACCTGGGTCGAGCTGAAGATGGTGGTCACGAGTTTAGCTCGGTATGTTCCTCGGGTAAGCAGAGATATGACCAAAAACTTGTTTGTCAGGTGATACCAAGGTGACCTAGAGCTGAGTGTCATCAGCATTGAAGTGGCAAGATAAAGCATATTCAAAGATTATAGACCTTCAAGAGGAGAGGAGAGAGCATAAAAAGAGGACAACAGTTTGTGCCCTGGGAGACCCAGGTAATTTTCAATATGCGAGCACTGCCTGACATGGAGTATTTTGCATTTCGTGTCGGACAGTCTTGATCGTGCATGCGATATTTAATTCACAATGTCAATGGTCATGGAATTGATTTGCTCACTGACTGCAAACACTATTTTATCTCTGGTGTGGAAATAAAGCATGAATCTGTTCGATCCATCTGACTAATTTTCAAAAGAGAGACTGAATAAAGACTGTTGTCCATCTTCAACGGAAGAAAACAGATGAATGAAAAGACTAAGAAAAGTCGCTAGCTATCAATTTGCAATTTGTGAGGTTCGAACACAAATATGGCCAAGTTTGTACATCAATTAATTGCTGGAATACTTGAAAAATTAGAACTTTTATGACTTTCGGACACGGAGCATTTTAGGATCTCTGTCTGACAGTTGCTTAATTCGTCATCACTGTAAAAAATGGCAATTTCCTTGAAGGACCTCTCGGTTACTCCAAGAACCGAGGGGCTTCTACAAGAACTCAGACGTTCCTCGATGTTCTTAGACGTGCCATTTGAATTAAGGTTCCAAGAGGAACTTTAGACTGCTGTATTTGGGTAGAAGGAACTTCTTGACTGTATCTCACTGAAGTAAACCACTGCTCTGCAATTGCTTCCTTCTCCCATGTTTTTAACATCAATGTGCACACCACTCTACAACTGCATGGTCATACACTATATTTTTTGCAGGGCTGGACAGGATATTTAAGGCCCTGGCTGGGAATGCTGCCTTTTGAAGAATACTCCAATGGATTTTTTAAAAATAAATATTGAGGACTGTGTACTCCTTTATGATTTATTGTTAAGCCTTCACTTGGGCAAGTGAGATTCCTTCCATGAACGTCAAAAAAAGAGAAAAAACTATTGGGTAGTTTATGGGGGCCTACCTCTAGCAAAATAAGAGAATTCCTTAATTACTGCAGATATAATGTTGTTAAGCCTATTATCGTCATTTTCCGAGAAAGAGAAGTTTATGTAAGTGACAGATGTCGTTTGATTAATGAGTATAGAAACTGGTCGATAAAGGGCGCTATTAAAGTTTGTGAACATGGAAGAGTTCCAAGGAAAGGTCACAATAAAATAAATCAATGCATGCTCATGTAAAAATACTAAATGCGTACCGCTGGACACTGGAGCAGCTGAACGAAAGCTGAGAGCTTTCACACAGAAACAGAAGCAGGGGAAGCTGATATTTTACATCAAGTTCATTTCCAGTGCTTCTGCCGCCTGCTACTGCGAAGATGATGATTCATTAATGTGGAATGGAGCTACAGACGGTTTGGCTGCGCGCATCCCTCGGATGATTGATTTGATGTGCGGAGCGGAGCCCGTGTGCCATTTCCCAGGGAGGCGGTAACAAAGGTGAGTGCCACAGTTAGCTAGCTAGTCTAAGACGTTCAAGTTCAATAGCCTATACATGCCTAGTCGCAAATAAAAACCTACTACTTCAAATAAAAACAAAATGTTGGCTGAATCACGAAGTGATTTCCTGACGTTAGCTATCTAACTTAAGACGTTAACAGTTAACGTTAGTTTGCTCCCCAAGTTCGTTTTCAGTTGAAAACGCTTCGAAGTCGTCCGGCAGATGCGCTTTGTCGGAGTATTTTTTTATAATTCCTCTTTTCAAGTGAAATGTGAGTTATGTGGCCCAGTTAGCTATTTTTTTATGTGGAGAGATCCAGGCCATTCTTTATAAATTTGATAAGCTTTACAATGACTACATAATACCCTTTTGCTTTGGCCTGCCAGTGCTCAAAGTTAACAAAAAAGCATAATATTGCACATCCATCGAGTTCAGATAATGAATAAGAATATAATATGTACATGAAAATGTTGGCTAGCTTACATTCATTTCCATTACCTTAATGTCAGTATTTAAATTTAAGCTTGCACTGCAACCGCTAGCATACAAACCCAGATAGCAAGCTCCGCTGCTCCGGATCTGCCCCTACCCACTATGTACGGCATTATGTTTTGAATGTTCTACATAGAAAACAATATAAATACAATGAGAGAGCGAGTGAACAAGTGAGCATTCCGTGAGTCATCATCAGAACAAAGTTAAACTCGCCAGCGATTTTGCGCTTATTGAAATTCATCCGATGCTATGAATTTCCAATCTTAAAAAGGTAACCTACCTCCTGTTTATTTTAACTGCCAGGTCTAAGCTAATTTGGCACTATTTTAAAATGTTGCTCTCTTTGTCAAACAATCAAACATAAAGAAGCATTCGATAGAAAAGTAATGTTAAAAAGAGAAACATATGTTCATGAATGCGATGTTGCCACTGTTTGCAGTCTACTTAAATGGAATTACTGCTTAGTAAAGCAAGTGTTTGCCTAATGCAAGGTTCATTTTCAAAAGTTATATCTTCACTAATTACAATGCAGGCTCGAGGTCATCAGCGTCTGTTTGCCAGTGTTACCATGTTGATTTCCGTGGACATGGAGCTGCTCTATTTATGTACACAGTCACACTATTCTCTCACTAGATGGCACATCTGGACCAGGTATTGAATATTCACCAACAAGTTGACCTCGGACACAGTTTACAATATTGGCGAGTTCAGTCCCAACCCTGTTTTTCAAGACTTGCATAAATGAAACTCCTCAGCTAAGCCTCCTGTGCAAACTGCGCAATACACTTGCCCATACTATCTATCCAGCAATTCCAGAAATGCTCTCTTGTGACTGAAAAACTTGTTGTCCTCTGTAGCAACCACTTCATCTATACTGAGCCAGCGGTATTCAAATTAGTAGTCCAGAAAAATTGGTTTTCTGAAGCAAAAATCTGACATGATATTCATACTGTTATTGTTCTATCACTATCATTTATCTCTTATCGTTTCCCTCATGCAGAGGTATTTCTGGGCCAGGAAGCAAATGCGCGACCACCGCAAATCCATAGTACCCCCGTACACTCTGTTCGTGGATACAATATTGTCTTTTTGTGATAAAAAAAAAGTCACTATCTAGTTTTCCCCTGCACCCTGCAATTGTCCACATGAAGCATAACTCTGATGTTATTCAACCCATTGCCTTGTTGTGTGAGGTCACTGCGAGCTATCGATTATAAGAAAAGGAACAAGAAAATATGGGTTAAAATTGAGTTATGCTTTAAATTATGGCTTCATGACAACATTGTTTCTTATGAAATTTCATATCTTCAAAAGTGTGCAGCCGTCCTGATCTTGCCAACTCTTTTCAAGGAGGACCCCAAGTATCTGTATTGTTCAGAGGAGGTGTGTGTTGTTCCTATCACTGCAATTTACATTTCTGTGTTGTGTCACATGAACTCCATCAGCAGATCCGTTAACACTGTACATTTCTCATTTGCAGGAACCATTTAGCCCATTGACCTTCATGGTGCAGAAAATCCTCACATTCCCAGCCGAGCCTCCATTACGATGGATGGAGTAACGATCACAGGTGGAGAGATGGACATCCTCCAGTCTCTATAAAGCCTCCTAGAGGTTAATTTTGTTTTTGGAGTGGCATATCCCAAACAGATGAAAAACACATAACATTTCATTGAGCACTACTTGTTTAAAATTGAAAATCAAAAAAGGGTGCCCATTCCAGTTCTTAAAATGTACAGTCAAATTAGCGAATGATGTTTTAATGTTTGTAATGTTCCCATTAATCTAACAAATCTAATCTAAACCAATGTAGTATTGTTAATGTATTTTGTATTTAAATTTATTTTGTATTTCATTGTTTTTCATTGTGTATGTATGTAATGACTTTACAAATGACCAATACTGTACAATGCATTTTAGAAATCTCTCCACTTTTTTTCATTACAGAAATAAATTCCTTAAATCATAACTGTGTATCATGACACTTCTTTTAATGATAGTCCAAGTGTTGTAATTTATAACTAACCATATTTGGAATACCAATGATAAAGTTTCAACTGAAAAATAAAGGTAAAAGATCTGGGGTATGAATAAACCTTTTTAAGGTGCTATGTAGAACCCTTTTATAATAAATGTAAGAACCCCAAGGGTTCTTTAAATTGAACCCTCTGAAATGGTTCTATATAGAACATTTTGAGGGTGCCATATATGTACCAAGTTATATAACCTTCAACCTTTGTTTTTAGAGTGTGATTTTTATGCAACAGTGCATGGTTGCTATCAAAAAAAATGACGAAATTCCATTAGAGGTCATTAAAATGGCAAATTTCTTGTCCTAGATATCGAAAATATTGTCAGTTATGGTAAATGCAGATATACATGAGTCCTCTCGCACAAGCACACACTACTTCAGTCATGTCCTGTGTATTGAATTGTTGAATTGATGGATTGATCTTGTAGTATTTATTGTGTAATATTTTGAATTGAGGTTTGTATCCTTGCAAATTATAAATGCTTGTGTAACTTTTCATAAGTCTGATGTGTGTGTGTGTGTGTGTGTGTGTGTGTAACAGAAAATATATAAATAAAATTTTACGTAGACAGCTGCTGTCTCATCCTTAGGTCTCCAAGACGAAAGTCTTGGAGACCTATTGTTATCAACCTGTTTTTATTGTTATTATGTGTAGATTTTTTGTGCGCTTTCGTTTGAAGTAACTACTGGGCCGATTTTTATTAAATTTTCAGGGATGATAGAGCATAGTAATGTCAGCTGATAATAATAACCATAAACTGAAGGGAACTGAAGATTATTGAATAATTAAGTAGGTAGACGGCAAACTCACTTGATTTCCAGATAAGGTACGAGAACTGAAGACGGTATGTGAAAAATAAACCACTGGAATGAACCCATTGTAAGTTAGGTTAGCCAGGGCAATTGAAAAAAACTGCTGAATGGACATCAGCCCTCTTGAAAAAAATAGTCTAAGTTATGTCCTTTTGTCTGAAATTTATACTTATTTCTCTCATCTCTTTCATCACTCAAGATGAAAATGATGATAATAACTAACAGTGTATGACTAATTTCAAGATCTAACAAAGTTATAAAAATGATAATGTCAAGCAACAGACAGTGTGTTGTGATTCTGGTTTGACTGCCATGTTTGTTTATGAATTCTGCCTTGTCTGACCATGATTTGTTTTGTGATTTGGATTCCATGCCATGTTTTGTTTTTGCCTTGTCTCTGTCTGTTTGCCATATTCCACCATTGCAGTGATACTCCGGTCCATGTTTTGTCTCTTACCATGCATTGCAGTTTGTCTCCCCCTGTCTCGTCTTTTGTCATGTGATCGCTCACTGCCTCAGTATTACGTGCCACACTTTTGGGTGATTTAATGGTTTCTGGGATTTCAATTATTCCTTCCAATCCCGTTTGCTTCCTTTATCTTGCTTTTTATTACCCCTCTGCCCTCAAGGCTGACGGGGTATTGCTGTCCTTCGTGCGGTTGGGCGGGCGTGCGGGCGTCTCCAAAAACTTTGACGTCGGGCTGAGGGGTATTCCGTGCATTGCACGCCTATTTTCTATCATTACTAACCAGACTAATAGTTTATCATTTTAGTTAAAGATATTAACCCAAACTAACACTGTTTATAATACTAACTTACTAACGAGCACTAAGGATTGTATACTCAAACCTACTAATTGACTAACGAGCTTTCAGCATTCGCCCCATTCTCGTCTCCACCCCTTTGGCTTTACTCTATCTACTTTGCTACAGTTTCAGTGGAACCTCCGCACTTGTTAAACTCTGTTCTCCCTCCTTATCTGTGCACGTTAGAACTCCCTAACCGGAGCCATGTGTTTGTCTATAGGTTGTCTTCGTGATCCCTATCCGCGTTTTGGCTTTCGCCAATTTTATGCGTTTAGGAACTTCCTCTTGTTCATTCCCTAGTTAATTAGTCTGATCCAGCTCACCTGTTCCCTATCATAGCATGTGACTTCACCTACGTGTATTTAAGCAGTCATTCAACTCACAGCTCTTGTCAGAAAGTTTTCCTTGTGCTGCGATCGTTGATGCCTTGTATTCATAGTGTTATACTTCTGACTGGAACGTCCCCAATTCTGATTTAGGCTTTTTCTTTGATACTTCTCTGCCTGTGTACTGCACCTGTTTTGCCTAACCCTCAGTTTTGTCTCTGCTGCCCTGTGAACGGATCGGATTATGTCAACTGGAGTTCGGCTTTGGATTCTCTGATACACCTGTGCCAGTGTATTGAACCTGTTTTGCCCGACTGAGTTTTGTTTGATGCCCAAAGTGCAGTTTGGATTACTCCCCTTGGATTCTGATTTTGGATTGTGGACTCTGTACCATTGCCGTCTGCCCTGCGGGGGTTCACCCTCCCCCCCAGCTTCAATAAAACTCACTTTTGCTGAAACTTTCTGGTCTCGCATTTGGTTCCAGAACGATACCTCACACAGTGAGCGGAGAAAAAAAACATTTTGGGTCATTCCTGGACTAAGAGCTTATGGAGAAAGATCATTGTCTGTGCACCTGATGCAAGATCAGGTAGACACCAAATGCAAGGTGGAGGGGAATAGAAAGTTTATTAAAAGAAAATCAGGCACGAGGGCTAACAAAAAACTTTGCCCAAAGGGTTGCAAAAAACAGACTAAAGAGAGCTTCACAGAGCTAATAATGAAAGAATCCAAAAATGACCGAAAACAAAAGCCACTGGAAACTCCAGGCAGAACAACCATAAACAGAAAAGAATAACGATGCTAGGGTTCAAAAAGGACAAGAAACGCGAAGGCTATATATACAAAAAATGAACAAGACTGTGAAACGGACTGACAAGACTAGATCTGAAAAGCTCACAAAGAGACATGAAACTTGGGCAAGACTTGAACTTGAGACTCTGCCAGCCAACTTCCACTACCTCCAGATAAAAGAGAAATCAGGACACATGAGGAGCAACACCTGGAGGAGAAACAATGGGCAAAGCAAGATCATTGGACATGGACAGAGATTGGTTGACAAGACTTTCTCATTAAGGGAATGCGCGTGCTCAGCTTAAGTACCAATGAGGCATGCAGATTGGAAGGAAGCATGAATGTTTTTAGAACAGAAAAGCACAGCAAGACTTGAAATAGTAGTATTAGTAATGTGCCTGTCTAAGAATTACACCTCCCTGTGAATGTTAGTAAATGTTAGTAACTTAAAAACAGTTAATTGCCAATTAAGCTTAGACAGCCCCGAATCCAGCACAGAAGGAAGGGGGAAATACCAAAGCCAACCAGAGCTCTGAAATGTGCAACAACGAAGGCATGGGGCGGAACGCAGACAAACGGTGGAGTGGCTGGGCAGACCTGGCAAAAAACAAAATACGGAAAAGCAAAAACATGAACAATAAACATGAATTATGAAATGCAAAATCCTAATACAAGAAACTATTAAAACTGTGATATGAATAATGAACATGAACTATGAAATCCTGATACATGAAACTGTTAAAACCATAAAACCACTGTCCTGGCCACAGACCAGGACCCTGGAACACAACAGCACCAGCTTATGAAGGGATGCTCCCTCCAAATATGAACCATGTTTTGATCATGAATGCCAGAACACTTGTGCCTATTTATACTGTTGATACAAACAAATACGCATTGTAAATGATCCATATAGTCCAGCCATCTCATAGTTCTCAACTGTGTGTGGAGAAATTAAATGGACACCATTTGTCAGAACAGTTGTGAAACTTCCTAAAATAAACTCAAATAAAATGGACACCATTTGTCAGAACAGTTGTGAAACTTCCTAAAATAAACTCAAATATCCAACTAAAAAATACCCAGACAATGAAAGTTGAAAGAGACACCAAAGGACACTATAAGAGCTTCAAACTCTCAAATGCACATTGTGTGTGTACCAGTAGCCCACAGCACTGGCAGTTCTCTTAAAGGTCATAAATGATCAATATGGCCTTTAGACAGTGAAGAATCAACCACAGACATGCCATTTTAAATCTTTCCATAGCTGGTGCGAAAAAAAAAGAAGCTCAAATAGAACAATAAAAGGGGAAGGTCTGTTCCACCCTGTCTTGAGAAAGACTGGTTTTTAGACACCTGTGCACAGCTTGAAGGTCATAGCTGAAATGGGCCTGGATAAGGCTGCATTTCAGTATGTCTTTCTGAAAGACAAATTCAGGATTTGTAAAATCACAGATGTTACACAACTGCCAATGCGGTTAGATTGTTTAATATATTTTAAGATTTGTCAATCAGGTAACATAATTTCACTTGTCAAGTTAAAAAGTACCTTAAAACAGGTTAGGTAATTTTTTTTGCTGTTAACTTGAACTAAGTAAACAAACTGAATTCACAGGGAATTTTCAGTTGGCAACAAAAAATAGAACAAAGTATCCACATGATTTGCAACAGTCAAAATGACAACTTTTAGAAAACTATTCTAATCATAAAACTAACCTTAATTTGATACATGTGTAAAGTATGACATTTTTGAAAATGCACGCAAAAAAATAGCTCCACTCTGGCTGAGGAGAAAAGCTGAGTTGTTTCTCACAAGTTCTTGAGGTTTATGTTCATCTGTGTGGCCTCGTTTCAAGGGTCGCTGGGTGATAAGGGAAAGCGAACATCGAAAGTACACACGGTGGCTAATTTGCACGCGTCTCTGATGTGGCACAAGGTGTGTTGCGCAACCCGCTTTCTCTCCATGGTGACGATGTTCAAACAGACACAGGCGACGTCATGGAAAACCGGTTAGGCCCTCATTGGTTAGGCCCTCTGCGCGCCCGCATGGTTTGCCATGGGAACTCACCAGTGAAGCTGGCACATCTGCCCTGGTGGTGCAGAACACTAAGGAAAGGAAAAGACCCTTCACCTGATTGAAAACTTGTCACACACTCTTCCATAAAGTGCTGCAAAGAAATGAAGAGTTGAGATGCAAAACCCACAAAGTCCACTCATATTATGCTGAGTAAAAAACACTCAATTTAAGGCACAAGAGGTTGAGTGGACTTTGTGGGTTTTGCATTCCAATTCTTCAAATATTCTCTGCAGGCAAAATGCACTTGGCTACCTGAGTTCTTCAAAGAGCACCAATGAAAACTCAGTGAATTTTGCAAATTTGCTGAATGGCAGAGAAACTTTCACAAGTCGGGACCAGGGTCGATTTTAGGATTCAAGATCATCGGAGCTAAGGGGAAAGGAATTGGGGCTGAAGTTGAGCGAGTGTGCAAAATCTTTGGGGGCCCCTAATGGTGGGGGGTCCCTGTCGCGCCACGAAGGAGTAGCTCACCAGCGTATCTATGGACCATGCAAAAAGACATATTGGCCTATACTGTGTAGACTCTAGAGCTCATCCAGACTGAAAAGTAAACCACAAATTACACAGAATACTTGTGTAGTGTGTGTGTAGTTGTATTCTTTGCCACTTACATAAGTGCATATCAAACAGACGCCATCTGACACCACAGCACCTCTGCTCTGCCAATCTTGCTTTCACATTTCATTTCATTATCATATGATTAGAAAACCCTCATGTAAATCTGAATAATAATCAAGCTACATTAATAGGGCAGAATAAAAATGTGCTCATTATCTGCTAAAACAACTTACTATAAAATCAAGCATACTAATACTTTAAAGGGAAAGTTCACCCAAAAATGAAAATTCACTCATAATAGACTCACCCCAAGGCTAATTGATGAAGGGTCTGTTAATTTATTTTGTCCTCAAAATAGTTTTGGAGTTTTAAGGAAAAATAGCATTGAATGGAAATCCAAATGAATGGAATCCTATGGTGGCCACTTTTTCAAGCTTAAAAAAGCAACGTTTTGAAAAACACTTTTAGAATTGAAAAGACATAATTTTCACAGTTTTTTGCCTAAATGTCCAATGTAGCTACTTAGCCATCAGACATGTTTTTGTTTCCTCGGGAAGAGTGAAGTTCTGTTACTTGGAGGTATGTGTCTCTTTTGGTAATTGGATATAATGTATGAAAACGGGGAAAAATAGAAAAACAACTGGATATTTGATTTTTGATTTGCCAGCAGCCATACCACAATTTGATCTGCTTCAGCTGCGTGGCTGAAGCTAAGCAGGTGTGGGCTTGGCTAGTACTTGGATGGGAGACCACTGAGGAAAACCAGGTTGCTGCTGGAAGAGGTGTTGGTGGGCCAGTAGGTGGCGATCTTCCCTCTGGCGGGATAATCCCCAATGCCCTGGTGCAGTGACGGGGACACTGTACTGAAGGAGACGCCGTCTTTCGGATGAGACGTTAAACCGAGGTCCTGACTCACAGTGGTCATTAAAGATCCTATGACACTCTTCGATAAGAGTAGGGGGTTCCCCGGTGTCATGGCTAAAGTCCCAACCTGGCTCTTTCAATCTGCCACCTAATCATCCCCTGATCTAATTGGCAGTGTAATTCCTCTGTCCCTCCCCACCTCTTCCCCCAGGGCTCCCTTGAAAAAGAGATTTCAATCTCAACGGGACTTCCCTGGTTAAATAAATAAGGGTTTTGTTTTAAAATATAAACATTAAAATTGAAATACAGTTTGAGTTAATTTTTTCTTGTCTGAAATGAGTGAGGAAAAGTCAAATAACATTTTGATTTTCAATTTTCATTTCTAAAAAGAACTGCTGATATGGACCAGTAGATAGCGACAGCATGGCGCCTACACACGTCAGCCAGCAGAAAGTTCGGCAGAAGAAGGAGGGTACGCAAGTAGGAGAAATCCGGTTGCCGACTTCCCGAATCGCAACCATAGATATATATATATATTGAACACTAGATTGCTGATGTCGTCATATTTACATTATCCAAAGTGAAGCACCACGTTTCGTGCTGGCTAGCTAATTAGCCGTCCCATTGACTTGAACAGACCTCTGACTGAAAGCGAACGCTAGCGATTGATAACAGTCACCAGTGAGCTACCCTGGCGTCGCGGGGACTACATTGACTCAGTGGTAAATAAAATGAAAAAGGTGGCTAGCAAGATCGCTAGCTACTTGTAATTGACATTCAACGACAATACTTCTTACCTGCATGATATTTAAAATAGTGGACATGTCGCTTTGTCTGTTTGATACAGAGCTCCAAAAGACAAGGAGGGGAGGAAGCCTTCACTAGTGCTTCCTTTTATCAACGTTGGCATTAGCCATATGATTCAATATAAACAATTCGGGTGATTTCAAATAGTCAACCAGGGTACAATGAAGTGAGGAAACCATAACGTATATGGACATTAGTCGACGTTTCTTATAACGGCGATAACTTCCAAGCAATTATCTTATCAGAGGTAAAAGTCTAGGTCGCGTTAATGTCACTTTTCTGCTGCACTTTAACGTTAACAGCGAGTCACATTTCGATCTTCGCTTTAGAAAGTGTGCCGCTTTCCACCCGCCGAAAAGCACATATTTAGCGAGGCAAAATGTTGCTCTGCACAGCGATACCAAAATAACACTGGCTCGCAAGCAAGTGTTTTTGAAAATGTAATTTTAAAGTAGGCGAAAATGAATGGGAGTCTATGAGTGGATTTTACTTCCGGGTGTATGGGCTCTTAGAGCAGATGCTTCACTTGAGTGTACCCTATCAGAAATCGAGTTTTCTATATATATATCTATGATCGCAACCCAGTTTCCACAAGCCCACGCCTACTTTTGCATATGAAGCTAGCCTCGCCTGCTGCTTTCCCATGGAAACCGCACGAGAAGAGACGCAGACTCACCAAAGTGCCCTTCTACTAGCTAATGAACTGAGCTAACTAGACACAGCCACAGAGATATAAGAAAACATGTAACATGTATCATATACTAAAAAGAATCAGACATCTGGTATCATTAAATCTGGAGATATAGAGAGCCAAAAGTGCAACCATGGACAAGCGCGCATCCCAGAAAGCCATATTTGGCATGCCATAAATATGCAAATATGTCACATACGAAGCTCTCCTTCTGTGTACAGAGCCTTATTATATTAAAGAATCGTGTGAAAATTTGAACTATTCGGTGCGAAAAGTTCAAAACTTATTAGCCATGAAACTATGGATGTTTCATTGTAGTACTCGTTTTTATGCTAAATATGGGGCCACATCTCCTTTTTGAAGGCTTAATATCTCCAAAACTACTGGAAATATTGGCCTAAAATGTTGCACAGCAGTTATTAGTAACAAGGACATTAAAATAAAAAAATGAAGAAAATCTGAGATAGTCAGTCGGGAACTTTCTCTGAAATCTGGTGATTTGGCATGGAATCACCCATAAGTGAAATTAAATGAGCTCTACAGTTTGGTATCTGAGAACACCCTATCAGCTTGGAGGGGCCACCTAGACATTCCCAAACTCAATCCTCTAATTTTGCTCTGATTTACTTGGTTAGAATACACTTTGGCACAGATAATAGTGAGATTCTGTGCTGTAATTTTTAAGGGGTTATAAAATAAAATCATCATTTTTAAGACTGCATTTTTTATTTACTCTGGTTATCTTTGTCCAATATTAAAATGTGTTTGATGATCTGAAACATTGAAGTGTAAAAAAATATGCAAAAGAATAAGAAATCAGGAAGGGGCAAAGGTAAATACTTTTTTAACATCACTGTACATTTTAAATGCCATTTTAAATCTAACCTGCTCTTGATATCGCATGAAATATGATCAGGATTGTGGAGATTGTGGAGGACAGTATTGTTTCTTGGGGGGTATAAAAAGCACTGTCCTGCGAGCATGAGTCTGAGAGCTACATTACATATCAAACCACAAAAGAACATTGCCGAAAGTTGTCAAAAAAAAAAAAGAAGAGTTGAACATTAGCAGTTAAAATAAAAATTTTGATCAAAATTTGTGGAGGAATAATAATGAAAACGGTTTTCAGCCTTTTTTGTTTGTCAATTGTTTATGGTGTCCTTTTTGCAGGCTGCAATTTTTCTGTATCGTTGATGCATCGCAATTTCAAAGACCAGGAAAGAAGTCCCCTAAAATAACACTTCCATAGTCCACATTTTTCCTAATATCTAATGTGAAGAAAACTGGGCACTACAGCTTTTCATTGTTGAAGAGAGATTAATGATTCCCAGTGATAATTACTGTGAATGTCCTCCTGAGATGAGGAATATTAACCCCTTTCTGCAGATGTAGATGCCCGCGTCTATAGACCTGCAAATTGGAAGCACGCTGTTACTGTACTCGATCACTAGATGGCACCCCCGGATCAGTTATTGAATGTTCACAAGCAAGCAGACCTCGAACGCGGTTCTGAATACGGTGAAGTTCACTCCACTCCCTGTTTTTTGAGAGCTGCATGAATTGAACTCCTCAGCTAAGCCTGATGTGCAAACTGGTCAGTATCCTTGCCCATAGTGTCGATTCAGCAGTTTAAAAAAACGATATCTTGACACAGAAAAAATCGTTATCCTTTGTAGCGACCAGTTTAGCCACAGTGAGCTAACAGTATTCCAATTAGTAGTTCAGAAAAATCAGTTTTCTGAGGCAAAAAAATCGACATGGTATTGATTCTCTCACATTCTATTGCCTATCACAGTTGTCCCATACAAAAAAAATTGTAGTTTCCTACCGTGGATTTACGCGTAGATTCCTTCATTGACAAATCCAGCGCTTCCTTATATCCACCCGAGTACTGGCGTTGATAGCCAATCACTCAACCATACGCTCAAGCTCTTCTGCGTAATTGTAGAGTTACACTTCATGGCCTCGTGAAGTTTCCCTGATAACAATGTATTGATTGGCTCGTTTCTTATCCAATTCCCGAGTGTTTAAACATTTTAGAGTAAGTGAAACACATTGATTGGACAAACACAGAGCATACAAACCAATGCGTATCAGCAGGCTCGGTTGTATCCTGTCTACGTAATGCACATTACGCGGCTAAAATAGACGGGATTTATAGAAAATCGGTTCGCAAAACTGGCCTTGAAGTGTTCAGTTACATTACAGGATTTAAATGAGAACGATATGCTCTATTGGAATTATTTCGAATGAAACAGGACCGGAAGGTTCTTGCTACTGGATACATCGGTCTCTATTTTATACAGTCAATGTCTCTGGAGGAGGGATTCACGAAAAAGGTCAGGCTGCTATTTTTGTTTGTTTTTTTTTCTGTTTCGGAATGTATATGTACTCAACAAAGTCGAATGTCGAGGTTTTTTTCCTGTTTAAAACACGAACTGCCCGTGCATTTTGGTGTGGACCCCCGGTACGTTCATTGCACGTTTCTTTTGAATCGGGAGACGCAATGGATTTGATATTCCCTGAAAGTGGAGTGTCTGTTCAGTTAAAATAAGGTATATTTCAGAATTCAGATATTACTGTGTTAGTGAGGTGTACTTGCTCCTTATAAGTGTTGAAATGGGTTCGTGAGCTTTGAAGAGGGGACTGGTAGCTTTCATTACAGGGTGAATGTTCTGACTGTTTAATTAGCAGTTTATTTAATGCGTGTTTGTGCTGGCTTTGAAGAAAAATGGCCAAAACTCTAAACTTTATTATGGAGAAAAGGCATGTTTCATATTTGTAGAGGTTACTTGTGACCACTGAAATTCAACTGCACTGATATTGATAAATTCATACTAAACTCAACCAGAAAATCATTCGTTCATATTAAATTTCATGCCTTAAAGCTTTAATTGTGTTAAATACATGATTTTTTTAATGAGTTGACAGCAAATCATTTTGAGACTTTGGGGAGACACTTGGGTAGTTGTATAATTTGGCTAATAGCATGTAGATAATCTAGAATGTAATGTTGAAGATGAATTCTACTTGTGCTCAAGGAGTTTATGATACCAGAAATGTATAGTTTTAAGCCCCAGCAGTTTTTCAATCGTCAGAATTATTTTTTTTGCAATTTCAATGGTGAATTCTCATGAAGATTTTTTATGTTTGCTGCTCATTTTCTCTACCAAAATCATGAAAATGAAATACAATGTAATTCTAAATGCTGTAAGTGTCTTTCCTGAATTGAGCCACATTTTCCTCTTTGTGAAGCTTAAATCTTGAATTATACAGCATTAAAGTGGGTAACCCATAAATAGCCAAATTTGGCTTCTGCACAAAGGGGTTAAGGTGCTTTCACACCGGATGCGAAACGATTTTTCGTACGACAGATTGCATTCAAAGTCAATGCCAAGACGCGAATACATGCGTTTTCGCGAGCATTCACGTCTTTGCATTGACTTTGAATGTAATCTGATCGGTCGTGCGAAAAATTCCTTTCGCGTCTGGTGCGAAAGCGACTTTAGGATGTTAAATATATTCAGCAACAAAAGTTTCTGTGACACCATTTATGTGTATGTTATAAATGACACGCAAAGATCTCAATGCAATCAATATGTTTATTTAACCGGAGAAACACTGACTTTTCAGTGCCAACGTCACTCAAAACGAAAAATGTCATTTTCATGCGTCATGAAGCACTTGTCTGACGTCTAACCAATTGTGACCTTCACACTTCAATACCGGGTGTGACTTCCTCGTGCCATGATGCAAGCAACGCATCTCCGGCGCATGGACCGAATCAGATGTGCCAGAAATTGCTGTGGGATGTCATTCCAAATCTGACGTCGACATTGTCGCAATTCCTGGAGTGTAGCTGGCGGGTTATCCAACCGCCGCAAACGTCGATCCATCTCGTCCCAAAGATGCTCGATTGGGGACATGTCTGGGGATCTGGCTGGCCATGGCAGGACATTGACATGTTGTTGCATCAGATACTGCTGTACAATCCTTGCAACGTGTGGTCTGGCGTTATCATGTTGCAGCGTTATTCCGGGACCATGTTGCATCAAAAACGGTACCACCAATGGCCGTAGCACTTCATCGCGATATCTTTGACCTGTCAGATTTCCATCAATAACAAGCAAATCTGTTCTGTTTCTAGCCGTGATTCCTCCCCAAATCATGACACTACCACCTCCAAAACGATCAAATTCCTGAACACAGTTGTTGGCATAACGTTCTCCACGTCGACGGTATACACGTAAACGACCATCACATCGGTTAAGCATGAATCTTGATTCATCAGTGAAGAGTACAAGATCCCACTGACGTTGGATCCACCGTCGATGTTGTTGTGCCCACTGTAGACGCAGTCGTCGGTGTTGTACTGTGAGTATTGGACGTCTTGCTGGCCGACGTGGGACAATGCCAAAATGACGGAGACGGCGACGGATTGTCTGTGCAGACAGTCGCCTCAAACCAGGTATCATTCTTGCAGTTATGGTTGCAGGTTGGAATCGATTTCGGAGATGGGTTGTTCGAATCCAGTTGTCCTGTCTGGGAGTGGTTACTCGTGGACGGCCGCTGCGAGGACGGTCTCTGACATGTCTTGTCTGCTGATGACGCTGCCATAAGTTCCAAATGGTGTTTTGGTGGACATTCAGGCGATGAGCAACTTCCCTCTGCCAGGTTCCGGATTCAATCATCCCAATGGCCCTCCACCGATCATTTTCAGACAGTCTTGGCATTTAGAGGGTAGAGTTCCTGATCCGCAATGGCTGTGTTTTCGATAAGTGATGCTTCCGTCGTTCATCAGGCACAATGTGAACATTCCAAAAATTCTCCTCTTTTATTGCCATCCACAAGCATGATTTACGCACATTTTCACGTGCAAAGTCATTTTCTCGCATTTTCATGATTTCCATTTCAATGTTGTGTTTACGTGTACTGTTTCAGTCTGATATCACCATGTATGACAATTTCATAATTGCGTTATGAAAAATAATTAACAATATTGGTGTCACAGAAACTTTTGTTGCTGAGTATACATTGGCATGCTAGTTATAACATTATAGATATCGATATCTCTTTATCTTGCTAGCTAGCTAGCCAAATAGCTCCCTCGCGAGTATTCCATTGTGAGCGAACTGTAGCTTTTATAGCTCGCTAGCCAGTTGGCTATGTAGCTAAATACAGTGGCGTGCTAGCTGTGTGCGACAGCTGCGTCTAGCTAGCTCAGTTTGTTAGCTAGTTGAAGGGCACTTTGGTGAGTCGGCGGGAGAGAGGGCAAGATGGCGGAGTTACAACTCCATTTAGGTTAGGTTCTTTTGCTATCTGAGTGAGCGGATTAAACAAGGGTTAAACTTGTAGTTCACTTTATCTTTTGTTTTAGTGTTTTTTGGTAATGTTAACACTTGGTTTGGTTCATTGAATGTTAGGGGCCTGAAGGACATTGTGAAAAGGAAAGCACTTTTTAGCTCACCTGACGACGAAGTCAGATGAGCTTATGTCATGGCCTGTTTGTCCGTCGCTCGTCATCGTCGTTCGTCGTCCGTAAACATCCTCTCCTCCGAAACCACTGGGCCTATGAAGCTGAAACTTCACAGGCTCCTTCCTAGCCATGAGGACACCAAAGTTTGTTCAAGGCGTTCCGATCCGATTTCCCGCGGCCATATTGAAAATCACATAATTGGCCATCTGAAAGCTATTAATGCACATATTCAGCTGAAATTTCCTATAGAGTTAATACTTGGCAAGATACATCACATACCATACGGCTTTTCCCGTATTTCGAATTTTGACCTTGCTTTGACCTTCAACTTTATACAACCCCTGTGAGTTACATTGAAATCTTTCAAAATCATCTTCTCCGAAACTACTTGGCCAATCAAGGTGAAACTTGACAGGTACCTTCCTGCCTATGAGGACACAAAGTTTTCTTCAAGGCGTTTCGGTCCGATTTCAAACATGGCTGCCATGGCGGCCATATTGAAAATCACATAATTCGCCATCCGAAAGCTATTTATGCACACATTCAGCTGAAATTTGTGATGTAGGTAGTAAGTCGGAAGATACATCACATATAATACCAGTTTTTCTGTATTTTGAATTTTGACCTTGCTTTGACCTTCAACTTTGTACGACCCCTCTAAGTTACACTGAAACCTTTAAAACTCTACTTCTTCAAAACTACATGACCAATGAAGCTGAAACTTGACAAGTATCTTCCCACCCATTAGGACACTAAATTTGTTCAAGGCGCTCTGATTCAATTATAAATATGGCCGCCATACCGGCCATATTGAAAATCACATAACTGGCCATCTGAAAGCTATTTATGCATATATTCAGCTGAAATTTGTCATGTAGGTAGTATGTAGCAAGATACATCACATGCCTATAAAAGGTTTTTCCGTTTTTCGAATTATGACCTTTGACCTTCAGCTTTAAACTTGCCCAAATAATGAGATTTTGTTGTAACCACAGCTGATTCAGGTGAGCTACAGGGCCTGTGGCCCTATTTTTTTATTTTGTAAAGGGCAAAGAACTCAGTGTTTATTGTTGCAAGAGACTCATTCTGCTGAAGTGGATGAAACATTTTGGATCAATCAATGGGGAGACCATATTTTATTTTGTCATGGCTCTAACCGATCAGGAGGAGTGGCTATATGCTTTAATAAATGCTCTGAAGAAGTTATAACTCATAGAGCTGATGAAGATGGTCACCGGCTGACAGTGGTATTGAAAGTTGAATGTCTTTATATGATAATAACAAATATTTATGGGTATACTAATGAGGGGCAAAACATAAAACTTTTAGAAAATATAACGAATGTGATATTGGATCTTAAAATGCTGTATCCCACTAACTGTGTCTTAGTAGGAGGAGACTGGAACATGACTCCGGATGAATGGTTGGATAGGTCACCTCCAAGACTGGGTAAACCACAATGTAATGACACAGTTAAAAGTTTCATGACCGATAATAACTTTACTGATATAGGGAGAAATGTAAACCCAGATGTTAAAAGTTAGATAGATTTATTTTTAGAACCCACATTGAAGGAAGTAAAGAATAAAAGTTATTGGAAATTTAATGCCGGACTGCTAAAGAATGAGGAATATTGTAATAAGATTAGAGAATTGATAAAGGAAACTGAAAATAATGAATCAATTGAAAATAACATAGGTAAGTGGGAATATACCAAATTTAAAATTATACAATTTACTATTAAGTTTTGCAAAGAACTTAACAGGAAAAAAAGAGAATATATGAAAGTAATTTACTCCGAGAAATAAGTATGTGTTGTAATAAACCAAACAAAGAAAAAGTTACACGCACACCGCGTATAGGTGCAAGGCTATCAAATAAAATGCGTCAATGAAGAAAGGAGAAGAGGCCTGCACACTTACTCCAAGCCATCAAAGAAAACTTTATTGGTTATAAAATGACAACGTTTCGATCCGACTTGGATCTTCGTCTGGTCGGCAATTCTCAAAGGGGGGGGGGGGTGTAGGTACACACCCATATTTATACATTATCCCCACCAATAGGCTGACAGGATTGATGATAATCTTCAATAAGGCAAGAGACTACAAATTCAAATTCAAAATTCAAACATATATCACATAACACAAAGGGAGCAAATAGGTAGATACACACAAAAAAAGAAAAAGTAGAGGCACCAACTATATTGTGAAAATTGTACGGAAAAAGAAATATAAATCCATAGATACTAATGTGCATCAAAATATAAGCATCAAAGACCTTAAAAAAGCAACAAGATATTCCGCCAATGTAGTATAAATGTGATCAAAGGAAAGGTTTGAGATCAAATTCTTGATTGAGTCCTCTAGGTGCAAGAGTCTGGAGTGTGAAAATATAAAAACTTTCTCTTTTCAGCAAGAGGGCATTTGTGTCACCTCCTCTTCGAGTGTGCAGGCGTCTTCTCCTTTCTTCATTGTAATAAACCAAACCCAAGCTCGCAAGTAAAGATTAAATTAATGGAGTTACAAGTCAAATTAGATTAACTTTATCTTGTAAAAGCTCAAGGCGCCTTCATAAGATCAAGAGCGAAGTGGAGGGGGGGGGGGATTCATCATATTTTAGCAATTTCGAAAAAAGTAAACAACAAAAAAATTCAATTACAAGTCTAATGATTAATGGGGTAGAAAATAAAGATCCCAAAAGAATAGAAAAAGAGGTTTTCTCATTTTATTCTGAATTATATTCCTCCAATTATTCTTTTGTAGATACTGAAATCCTGTTTGATATGATTGGGAACTCTATCCCCTGTATCGATGACTCGTTTAAAGATCTATGTGAATCTGACCTTATTATTGAGGAATTGCACTCCATTATTGTTAAAATGGCTTTAAACAAATCCCCTGGAACAGATGGGCTCACAACAAATTTTTATCAATTCTTTTGGAAGGAGGTAAGAAGTCTACTATTCAAATCGCTAAAGGAATGTATAGAGAAAAGAGAATTGATGGCAACCATGAAACAAGGGTTAATTACCCTGATTCCTAAACCAGGAAAAGACAAAACGATATTAGACAACCTAAGGCCAATCACTCTGCTTAATACAGACTACAAGATTCTCTCAGGGGCTATTGCTGCTAGATTGAGAGATGATATCTCTTTGATTATAGGTGAAACACAATCTGGCTTTCTAAAAGGAAGGTTAATTCACAATAACATCAGACTTGTATTGGATTTGCTTGATTACAGTCAATGGGTTCAAGAAAGGGGGTTTATTAAATTTCTAGATTTTTATAAAGCTTTTGATTCAGTTGAACATCCTTTTATTTTAAAAACTTTATATCATTTTGGTTTTGGAAGTAAATTTATAGATATGATTGGAATGCTATATAATGGAATCAACAGTTCGGTAGCTTTAGGACATGGCACCTTTAATAGATTTGAGATTAAGAGGGGTATTCGACAAGGCTGTGGTAGCTCACCATCATTGTTCATAATGGTTGCAGAAATTTTATCCATTCTAATCAAAAATGGTCATATTGAAGGGTTAACTGTGGCAGACAAACAAATTATAGTAAGTCAATTGGCAGATGACACAACTTTATTTCTTAAAAATGAAGATCAAATTCCCTTAGCACTGCAGACTATCAACCAATTCTCAAGAGCTTCTGGCTTACAGTTGAACTTAAATAAATGTGAAATCTTAACATTACATGACCATCTGCAATCCTTGTATAACATTAAAATTAAAAAGGAGGTCAAATATTTGGGTATAGTTATTTCTAAGGAAAAAACAACAACTGAAAATATGAATATTTGCAACAATGTGGACAAATGTAAGTGAATTTTAGACAGGAGTTTTGTTGTCGAAAATGGACAGTTTGTCCAGACTCATTTACCCAGCTTTCTCCTTACCCATCTCAGCAAGAATAATTAAAAAAATAAATTCTGTAAATTTTCAGTTCATATGGAGAAATAGATGTCAACATTTAAGAAAGACAGATATGGTCAAAAGTTATGAAGAGGGAGGGTTGAATGTGATTGATTTTGACATTATGAACGGGGTTTTGAAATTGAAATGGTTGAAACCTTTCCTTACAAACAGAGATTCTTTATGGTTCATTGTCCCAGATATGATTTTTTAAAAATGGGTGGAATAGACTTTCTTCTGCGATGTGACTTTGAATGTAGCTCATTACCAGTTAAACTTTCTGCTTTCCATCAGCAAGTCCTTCTTCATTGGAAATTAATCTACAGTCATAATTTCACTCCACCAGTTTGGAATAACAGGTACATATTGCTTAGTAGAAAATCTGTGCATATCGAGGAATGGAGATCCAAGGGTGTCTGGGCTATTGCTCATTTTTTGGATGATACTGGAAATATGTTACAACATGAGGATTTTTGTGTTAAATACCATCTTCAATGTCATGTTAAACATTATGGAAGGATTGTAAAAGCCATACCAATCTCTCTGAGGGCCATGGTTAGTGAAGACATTAAGTACTCAAAGGTCTCACCTGAACTGAGACAGCTTTGCATTGGAGAAGTGGATTTTTATGACTCCAAATGTACCAACAAAACGATCAGAGATATTTTGCGAAAAGAATTTTACCCTAACCCAGTTAAAAGAATGTACAGTATATCCTCAAGGAATTTGGAGCAGATAAAATAAAAAAAATAAGAAAGAATTATGTTTCATTTCCACTCCCTCTGAAAGTAAAAGAGATTAACTTCAAATTTTTAAATGAAATTGACCCAACAAATATCTAAGACTAAGATTTAATGTTGATTTAAATAATTGTGTTTTCTGTGAAGAGGAAATTGAAAGTTTGGAACATCTTTTCTTTTATTGTGATTCAGTGAAATCCTTTTGGAGTGAGATGCAGAGCTGGCTACAATCCAAGGAAATTGAGTTGCCTTTAACAGTGAAAACTATTTTTTTTTTGGTGCTTTTGTTGATAATAAGAATGTAGACTTAGTTCTCAACAATCTGCTGCTATTTAGCAAGTTCTTCATCCATAAATGTAGGTTTTATAAAACCAAACCGTATTTAACCCATTGGAGGAATGAGTTTAAACTCTGGAGTAAATCACTGAGTCTTGTTAAAGAAAAGAGAGCCCTTAAGCTATTCTCTCTATTGGAAACATCTAAGTTATTATGAGATGGCCCCTGTGTTGTGTTTTTTTTCGTACGTGTTTTGTTTAATTTTTGTTTAATGTGTGTACATATATATATATATATATATATGAATATGTATATCATATTTAGACTCAGACCTTGTCTTATGCTGTTTTTGCTCAATCTAAGGCAGAATTAATGTATATTTACATAACTTTTGTATGCCTTGAATGGTTGTATATATTTTCAATAAAAAAAAAACAAAAAAAAACTTTGAGTCGGCGTCTCTTCTTGTGCGGTTTCCATGGGAAAGCAGCAGGCGAGGCTAACGTCATATGCAAAAGTGGGCGTGGGCTTGTCTAAACTGGGTTGCGATTCGGGCAGTCGCCAACCGGATTTCTCCTACTTGCGTACTCTCCTTCTGCCAAACTTTTTGGTGGCTGTGTATGTAGGCGCCACGCTGTCGCCATCTACTGGTCCGTATGAGCAGTGCTCTTGTTATGACAACTTCCGGTAGTCCAAAGCAATTAAACAGATCGTTTTTCGATTTGTTTCTCGTGCTATATTCTATTTTCTTTTTAAAATGAAAATTGAAAATCAAAATGTTATTTGACTTTTCCTCATTCGTTTTAGACAATAAAAAATTAACTCAAACTGTATTTCAATTTTAATGTTTACATTCTAAAACAAAGATCAAATATCCAGTTGTTTTTCTATTTTTTATATCTGTTTTCATACGTTATATCCAATTAACAAAAGAGACACGGGCCGTTTCTCAATATGCATTCTTCTCTGTACTTCTGTTCTTGTGAACTTGAGAAACGTCATCCTTCTGAGACCATGTACTGTCTCAATTCAAAGTTTGCATCTCGACGAGAACGGTTACCAGTCCCGGAAGTGTTCTTGATACGCCCATTTTTCCGAGGATGCATTGGATGGTAACTTGTGTGAACTTGAAAGCCCGCATATCCCAGAATTCTTTTCGGCATCTGTTCCGCCCCCAAGAGAGAAGGGCAGGGTTTCGTTTCCCAAAAGCGTAGTTGCTAAATAAATTAGCAACTTACATAGTTCGTCCATTCACAGTCAATGGTCCTAACTATGTAAGTTAGTATCTGTGATTTTGGGGAATGCACCCCAGGATCGGTAAAACTGCTTTCACACTGGACGCGAAACGAATTTTTCGCACAACAGGTTTAAGTTACATTCAAAGTCAATGCAAAGATGCAAATTCACGTCTTTGCATTAACTTTGAATGTAATCTGTCAGTATTCGTTTGCTATTTCTTAGCTAAATACTATTCTGCTAATTTTCAGGTGAGGAACTATTATCAGAGTAGGATTTGGAATATTGGCTGCTTTAAGATGTTTTATGTTGAATATGCTCCCGTGTTTTTGTAGTAGAGAAACTCCGCAACAGCTGACGGAAGGTAGCCAAGTTAAGCACCTTAACTAACCCACGCTCACAGACCCCTCTTCCCCCACAGATACATTACTGGGGAAAAAAGGCTGTTGGTGGAGGAAGTCGCGGCCCACTGGCTGGCGTATTGCGTAATACCAACGAGAACACATCGTCTCAAACCGTCGACAGTGTTCTGAGTGCTCGCAGCCTTGGAAGTGCACTCTTCCGAGAACGACTAGCGAGAACGTTCCTACCAAGAATGCAAGTTTGTTCTTAGCATTCTTGGTATTGAGAAACGGCCACGGACCCTTGGGGCACTCAAATACGAAGAAGAAGAAGTGCCTTGGCAACATTCGCCATAAAACTAGAGGAAGAGGACCTTGAAAACATAGCGTCGAGCTTGTGTTCACTATGGACCTATAAGGAGAACTGGGCACACAACTAGGGTCTGTAACACACGCCGACGTGGTCCTAGCGGCGAGTCTGATATTGCAGGTCAAGTGATGCCATGGGGGCCAAAAAGGAATTTCTCCATAGGGACTAATTGATAAATCCGTGAATAATTTTTTTTGACAGCCACAAATTATCGATACCAAAACGGTTTATTTTTCTCTTTTAAATCATTAATGCCTCGTTTCTCGGCAAAGACAAAATCTTTTATTTATAATGACAAAAGAGAAAAAAGAAAGAAGCGCTACTTGGATATAATAGGGCTTTTCTTGGCAGGTGCTCTTCAGTTATGCAGGTAAGTAGTTGATCTCAATTACCCAAGGAAGTCCCATACTCTTTGTAAAAAGTGCAGACTACCAAGGAAAAAAGGAAACTGAGGCACTCTGTCTTCAGGTAAAAAATATTTTTATAATAAATTCTTTGGAGCAAGGCAACTAACAGACCTACGCGTATCGACCAAAAAAAGTCTTCTTCAGGGTCTGACCAACAATCAATTGATTTCAGTAATATACAAGTGAAATTTGACAAACAATCATTCAATCCCAATTATACATAGGTGAAGTTGGCAAACAATCAATCAATCTCAATTAGATACAGGTGAGGTTGGTATTCAGTTTCACAATTTGTATACAACAGAAGGCGCTAAAAGCCTATTAACATAACCTCTGTGCATTAACTTTTTCGTTTTAAGACATAGTAACTCTGTACTTTAACAATCAGCTGGAGCCAGGGCAAATCCGGAGCGGAGGTGCTTGCAATCTGGGTAACCGTAAGAGCACATTATCTAACTAGCTAACTTGCGTTTCTTTTGTTGCTCAGTATATTTTTGCCATTTTAATTGATGAATGGCTGTAATATGAAGCACCTCGATTGCTGCACCTCATGCAGCGCCAGAAAATGTACAGTAAGCTAAGGCCACTGAGCAAAAATCAGTCCGAAAAAAAGTCCGAAAGCTTGGCCCCCATGTCGGCGTGCTGCGCCACTGGGCAATTTCCATTGAAATGAATGGGCGGCCATTTTCCAATTGTATATCCAGTGAAATATAAAACATCCTTAGTGTTCACATGCAAGTGGGGTTGCCAAGTCCGCTAATAGTACGCGACTTTTGGCTTCTTTTTTCCTGAAGTCGCTTGAAAAAAATTATGGGTCCAGGTTTTTTTTTTTTGGGCTTGTTTTTAAAAATATGGTTGCTTGTTACTAGTGTAACAAGCGACCTAATTGTGATACATTTACGGCTGCTATTTCCCCCGATTCATTGATTGACGCTGTCTGCTCACAACCTATGTGAGAGAACGCGCCCTCCCTCCCAGCCCCTCGAGTAACTAAATGAAAGGTAATCTCCACCCCAGGTCCACACAGTCTAAAGCTGTTTTCATATAGCACGCGCATGGCGCAGATCTCGGCCACCGCAGCCATTCATTGTCTACGTCATCGCTGGGCGCGAGGGCGCACCATTCTGCGCCGAGGAGGGCGCAGCGAGAGGCTGGCGCCGCCGCTGGATGGGGCGCTGCGCCCAAGTTCAAAATATTGAACTTGAGCGCAGCGCCCACCTCGGCGCGTCCAATAGGAGAGATTATTGGAATCGGAAAAAATTTGGCGGATTTTGTTAGAAAGGCAGGGCAAAAATGGAGGAGAGCATCATTGCGGTGGTCTCTCTGCATGCAGAGCTGTGGGACACGAGACTCAGCGTCTGCCGGGATCTCGTTAAAAAAAGCCCAGGCATGGAGAGAGATACCCCACAATTTGGGAATTCCAGGTGTGTTTAAAAACCGGCAGAGATATCGTTAGCCTCATGGCATTATTGGCTCCTAGGGCCGTCCGCACCGATAAAGATAACTCACACGACTCACCTCACTTCTTATGTAAATGCTGATTTAGCTGCTTTGATTAGTTCACATTGGCTGTACTTTCTCTTCAGCGAACCCATTTTTGCTTCGTTGGAAAATTGACGTTGGCCTAGCTTCATGGCTACTATTCAGCGAATACATCTGACGAGTTAACGTAATACAAGGTATCCTTTTGGACTTAGATTAACGTTATGTATGAGTTTCTCTGCGATGTTATCTGCCATGTTGAAGTGAAGCCCCATAAATTCCGACGGATTTGATCGGCGGTCAATTTTTCCATCGTTCGTAAAATTGCTCTGAAAGTGATCACAGCGATATCGTTTGCCATTATTGTTGTGGTGTGGACTTCGCCATCTACATGAGTTGGAACGATTTTTAAAACTATATCTTTATTGTTATCGTTGTAGTTATCTTTCTTGATCGGTCGCATAGCAAACAGCGCCACGTGCGTGCACAACGCGCATGCGTGCGCCCTACTCGGTTCCATCTCTGCGCCGTCCAAACCGCGTGCTATGTGAAAACGGCTTAATGCTGCATTCGGTGACACCCGTAAACACGAATCGTGTCGTGAATTAAGTCGAAGGTACGAGGAAGGATCATTTGCACAGTGAGGTCAAAAGAACGGAATTCTCCAGTGTGTCTCGAAAACACGGCTCGTGAGATGCGTTGCCAAATGCAGCATTAGTACTATTGTCTAATTTCTATTGGGCTTGCTGTTTGGTCGGCAACCCTGCATGCAAGCAGTGAACTGGGCCCCTCGCGACAGGGAGATCAGCGAGCATCACGTTTATAGTTTACGAAGCTAGTGTTGGTTTCTCAGTCAATGATTAGATTATTTCACACCAGACGCGAAACAATTTTTTTCACGGGACAGGTTACATTCAAAGTCAATGCAAAGACGCTACACGCGAAAGGCATGTATCCGCATCTTTGCGTTGACTTTGAATGTAATCTGTTGTGTTTCGCGTCCGGTGTGAAAGCGACTTTAGCTGGCAAACTTCGGCGCATTTAAATGCCAGCTAGCGAGCTAAATGCTCGCGGTCCAACGCCCACCAAATTAGTTTGCATAATAATGGCTACATTTCAAATTGACTACATTTAAATGCATGAAATATAACATTAGCTAGCTAGAAAGAGAGCCTTTATGCCAACTTAGCTAGCTATATTTAATGTATGTATATGCAAGCTAGTGATGGCCAAACGAGGCTTTATGAAGCTTCGGACCCCTTTGGACAATTGTATTGAAAATTGGTTCACCACTCGAAGCTTCGTTCATTGAGCACGTGGGCGATATCTGCTGGCACTGAGATTGTTGTACAGCCTTGCAATGGTGACACTGGCGCGTCTTGCGTGTGCACTGAGTATGTTGTATTGTGAAAAATACTTAAATAAAGCTGAAATCTAACTTCGTCTTACATCTGTCTGTTGATTTTCTTCCTTACCTTAATAATCATATTATATTATAAAAACATTAATTACATCCACAGCCTCATTGAATCCCGTAAATATTTACTCTGTCCAAAAAACATATCGTCGGCCTGCTGATAAGACCTCTTATCTCCAAAATGATAAAATTTACAGGAGAGCATTAAAAAAATGTTTAATTTTGGATGTAAGAATGCAGTTGAGCTTGAGCTGTGCTCGGGTAGGATAACTATTCTTCTTCCAAGAATGTATCTAATCAATAAAATATTGTATTTGCAATGTTTATGTTATTATCGTGGACATACAAGTTTTTGTTTATTATCAGATTGGAGATACGAGGTTTTATCAGTAGGCCGATGATATTTTAGTATGTTTTTTTATTTTGTTTGGTGTATACTGGGTATGCATGTGCAACTTGGGCATTATTATTTTTGAAAAAAAAAAGCCTTAAGCCTAATTCATGCTTCTTGCGGTCGGCGCGGTCAGCACGGCCCACACGGTGAAATGACGCAATTGATAGAGCGCAGAGGGTCCGCGGAGGCTCTAAACGTCGAGCCGCGCACCTGGAGGACTTTGTATCAACGCGGCTGGGGTCGCACAGACCGCGTTGCAATGATCGGCCAACTTCAGGACTGCGAAGTACGTTTACCGATTAAAATTAAAAATGGAAAGCTATTAAGAAAGGCCAGCTGAACATACAAACAGCTGAAAATACGTATGTCTTCCAACACATGGAAGGACATCGGAAATTTTCATCAGACGGGTATAAGATAAAATGGAAAACCTTTTGCAACCAGTTTGTGAAAGCACGAAAAACAACGAGGGGAGGAGTGGAGAGGCTGACGAAATCAGTGTATCGGCAATATTTAACGCTACATCATTGTCCTGGCTCATGCTGATTATGAAACTTTTGGAGACAAAATCAAATGTCTCTGCAGCGTTCTGTTTTACCCAAGATTTTTCGTATTTATCGTATTTTGAACGTATTTATCACAGAAATGAGATTCAGTAGCGCAACTGTAGAACAGGATCGCTCTTGGAGCCGCTTTGGGGACCGTGCGCGCCGTCCGCACCGCTGAAACCGCGCCAACCGCAAGAAGCATGAATCAGGCTTTACAGAGCAGTTTCATCCATTTTAAATACATTTGAATTGCGCCTGTTTTTCAAAGCTCCGCCTATCGAACCAAAATGGTCAGCTAATTCAGTTTGAACGAAGCAGTGAAGTGGTTCGAACGTCATCAGTCATGTGGTTTTTCCCGATTATGAAGCCAGCTCCAGCACAGTGCTTCAGAAAAATACCCTGTCAAGTTTGAAGCAAGCTTCGGAGCCTCGGTATCAGCGGTAACATCACTAATGCGAGCTAGGCGCCTAAATGGCGAAGTAATAATTTTTTACAATTATCCATTGATTTCTGTGAGCAAATCCAAAAATTATTACCACTGCGCAGGAGTACTGGAGGGCACAGCGAAATAGCCGTTGATATGTAAAAACGGTTTACAGCTAAAAATACACTTCGTGAACTGTAAACGTGATGCGTGCAGATCTCCCTATCACGTGCGGCGTAGTTAGAGCTGTAAGAAGATCCGGGATCCGGCTCAATTAACCGGCCCTCTAATATCACTCACGAACTACGGATCTAGACGTCTATTTAATCGGCTCAGTTGAGTCCTACAGTTGGCAGAGAAATGACACATATGCGACTTGAACTAGTGGATCCAAACAGTAGCGCAAGCATAGGCACTCAGCCACTCACTCACTCAGTTGGCACTCGGCAGAAAAACGAAACTTAACTTCTCTGAGTCTCTGACTCAACTGCAAGGATCCAACTGACTTAACTTCATCGAGATCCGTGACTCGTGGTGGATCCTGAGTTTCGTTTCACTCGCGGCTCGCTGCTCTCAGTTAGCTCATGGCTTCACTCGCGGCTCGCTGCTCTCGGTTGGCTCATGGCTTCACTCGCGGCTCACTGCTCTCGGTTGGCTCATGGCCTCACTAGCGGCTCGCTGCTCTCGGTTAGCTCATGGCTTCACTCGGCTCCCTGCTTTCGGTTAGCTTGAGTATGAATCCCTGCTTGCTCGCGGTCCTGCACAAACTGTAGCAGAGGGAATACCCTGCATACCCCAATGGCGGTCGCGCACACAGACACGAGTTCGCCATGTTGTTGACTTCTATGACTGTCGTATAAGCTTGTTGCCTATGTTGTGTCAATGAATACTGTGATCTACCCCATATCCATTCTCACCATAAGAGAATAAAATAATGATAATAAAAATAAAATAAAATATTCTTTCGTAGTGGTTACTGGTAACCCTGGGAGCGTCACTATTTAGAACATCGGTGTTTTTTTTGCAGACGTAATACGACTGACGACCTGTCTTTTTGCTTAAGCTATTCATTTATTGACAAGCAATGAAAACGTATTCCAGCGTGAAGGAAAAACAATACACATTTCATTTTCAAGTAATGCGTTCTGCATTCTGAATTGCAGACTGTATTCTGCATTTGGGCCTGTTATAATGTCGAATTCCTCACAAACATTAAATCCTGTAATACAGTGGTTCCTCGTTAATCGCAGGAGTTCCGTTCTAAAAATAATAAGCCGCAATAGGCGACATCCGCGAAGTAGGATTACTTCTTTATTTTTAGCTTTATTTTTTTACAATTATTATATAGATGATTTGAGGCTGTAACTCCCCCCGCCCACAAATACAGCTTCAGAGTCACACAGCTAGCGAAGGAAGATTTATGTAAATTTTACATGCTGAACGCATTCTGGACAGGAGACACGTGACAGAGGATATTGATTGACAATGTGACAGTCCCGTAGCCAGTTAGGGGGCATAGCACAATGCGCTGTCCTGTTATAGCAAGGGACCACTGTATAATGTAAAATAGTATGATGTAATTTAATGTAATATAATTATGTTTTATTTCTAGATTTCTTTTTTCTTGTAGGTGGGGGTTTCTGCATGTTGTGATGACTGTAATATTATTAATAATAATAATAATAATAACAACAACAATAATCAGAGCCCTTTTGAAGAACTAGTAGCCAGGGCAGCTACAGGCTGGGTATTCTATTGGTTGGCAGTAACACATAAAGGTAAGTGTGTATGCTTTTTTATGGCCCGAGTCAATGTACCATGGTTTTTGCAAACATTTAACCAGGCCATTTTGTGTCAGGTGACTCAAGTGACTCGCACAACCCGGCTCATATTACTGAGTGACTCAGAATGATCCGAATCCCTCAAATGATCCGAGTCAAACATAGCTAGGCGTAGTTCACTGCTTCCATGTGCACAAGCTCGAGACCAGACCTTGCTCGAGACTAGGTCCTCTTCTTCTTCGAGTTTTATGGTGTGTTTTTAAGTTTTCCTCTTCGTGGTATTTTGAGTCTTCCAAGTACAAAACCCAAAACCAGTGAAGTTGGCACGTTATGTAAATCGTAGATAAAAAAAAAATTCAATGATTTGCAAATCCTTTTCAACTTATATTCAATTGAATACACTGCAAAGACAAGATGCTTAATGTTCAAACTGAGAAACTTTATTTTTTTTTTTTTGCAAATAATAATTAACTTACAATTTAAAGGCAGCAACACATTGCAAAAAAGTTGGCACAGGGGCCTTTTTACCACTGTGTTACATCGCCTTTCCTTTTAACGACACTCAGTAAATGTTTGGGAACAGAGTAGACCAATTTTTGAAGCTTTTCAGGTGGAACTCTTTCCCATTCTTGCTTGATGTACAGCTTAAGTTGTTCAACAGTCCAGGGTCTCCGTTGTCGTATTTTACGCTTCATAATGCGCCACACATTTTCAATGGGTGACAGGTCTGGACTACAGGCAGGCCAGTCTATTACCCGCACTCTTTTACTACGGAGCCATGCTGTTGTAACACGTGCAGAATGTGGCTTGGCATTGTCTTGCTGAAATAAGCAGGGGCGTCCATGAAAAAGACGTTGCTTGGATGGCAACATATGTCGCTCCAAAACCTCTATGTACCTTTCAGCATTAATGGTGCCTTCACATATGTGTAAGTTGCCCATGCCTTGAGCACTAATACACCCCCATACCATCACAGATGCTGGCTTTTGAACTTTGCGCCTATAACTGTGCGGATGGTTCTTTTCCTCTTTGGTCCGGAGGACACGACGTCCACAGTTTCCAAAAACAATTTGAAATGTGGACTCGTCAGACCACAGAACACTTTTCCACTTTGCATCAGTCCATCTTAGATGAGCTTGGGCCCAGCGAAGCCGGTGGCGTTTCGGTTTGCTGTTGATAAATGGCTTTCACTTTGCATTGTAGAGTTTTAACTTGCACTTGCAGATGTAGCGACGAACTGTATAATGTTTTTACCTGTGTGCAAAAAATAAAGAAAAAAAATATAGCTGCAAGCAGCAATTCCAGAGTTCAAGCCAAGAAAGACCATTAGCAGTTGAAAGCTTTAACAGCTTAAATAACAAGTGTTGCCAGTAAACATGGCCATGCGAGGTGACGGAAACCGACTGGGGTCAGCGTATCGCAAAATGACACATTGAAGTCAAAGATGAATAAAATCCGTCAAAGCGTTCATGAGATTTCGCGTTCACAACAAACGGGACGTGACGGACGAACAGTCGGACAGATGGATTGATGGAGCTGGAGACTATGTCCACCGGCCCTATTACACCTTGACCGCAAAGATGAATGGAATCCGTCAAACAGTTCTTGAGATATTGCGTTCACAACAAACGGGATGGGACGGACGGAGGGCCGCACGGATGGAGCTGAATTCTATATCCCCCGCCCCTAATACGCCTTGACACCAAGGATAAATGGAATCGCTCGAACCGTTTTTGAGACATCATGTTGACAAGGAACAAGGTATTTGTAAGTGGTCAAATGATGGTAATGACCTTGAGAATAATGGAAAGGTCACGTCAATCGAGTGGGCTGTGAGCACTCCCGTAATACACCTTGACACCAAAGACGAATGGAATCAGTCAAGCCGTTCTTGAGATATCGCATTCAAAACAAAAGGGACATGACGGACGGAATGACGGAGCTGAATACTTTGTCCTCCTCCCCTAAAACACCTTGAAACAAAAGAGGAATTGAATCGATCAAACTTATCTTGAGATATTGCGTTCACAACAAACGGGACATGACGGATGGATGGACAGAGCTGAATACTATGTCTCCCGCCCCTAATACACCTTGACACCAAAGATGAATGGAATCGATCAAACTTATCTTGAGATATTGCGTTCACAACAAATGGGACACGACGGATGGATGGACAGAGCTGAATACTATGTCTCCCGCCCCTAATACACCTTGACACCAAAGACCAATGGAATCGATCAAACTGTTCTTGAGATATCACGTTCACAACAAACGGTATGGGACGGACGGCCGGAGCTGAATACTATGTCCCCCGCCCCTAATACACCTTGACACCAAAGATGAATGGAATCGCTCGAACCGTTTTTGAGACATCATGTTGACAAGGAATTTGTAAGTGGTCAAATGATTGTAATGACCTTGAGAATAATGCCAAGGTCACGGAAATCTACTGGGGTCGGCGTATCACACTAATATACCTTAACACCAAAGATGAATGGAATCGGTCAAACTGTTCTTGAGATATCGGATTCAGAACAAACAGGACGTGATTGACAGCCGGATGGAGCTGAATACTGTGTCCCCTGCTCCGCTCGCTATCATGGCGGTGGGGGCAAAAACCACTTTAAGAGTGTGTCGCAGGTATTTATGTGGACCTATTTTGCCAGTGTAATGATTGCACCAACAGGATGTATAGTCTGATTTGTGTTATGTTAGTTTATATTGTGCATTTGTGGCGGCCCCTACAGGTCAATTTTATGGAAACTTTCAGGCTATGTTTCAGGCTCTTATATGGACATATCCTGTGAGGTTTGTAATGATTGGGAAAACTATTTATGGTTTATAGCAGGGGTGTCAAACTGACCCGTAAACGGGCCAAGAGGCTGCAGGTCTTCAATCCTACCAAGCAGAATCTCACCTGAAAGCACTGATTTAATCAACTGATCTAGGCCTGCACAACTGATTAGTTGTATCAGGTGCACTTCTGCATTGTGAAAACCTGAGTGAAAACCTGCAAGCCTCTTGGCCCGTTTATGGGTCAGTTTGACACCCCTGGTTTATAGTCTGATTTGTGTTACACCGCACTGCTTTGTTTTGTATTTATAGCGCCCCCTATCAGTCAATTTGAATGAAATTTCCAGGGTAAGTTTCAAGTACATATAAGAATATATCCTGTGAGTTTTATGGCGATAGGACAAACAATTGCTGGTTTATAGTCTGATTTGTGTCATACCACGCTGATTTGTTTTGCATTTATCATGCCCGCTATCAGTCAATTTGAATGAAATTTTCAGGGTATGTTTCAGGTACTTATGTGGATACTGTATATCCTGTGAGTTTTATAGCTATAGGACAAACAATTGCTGGTTTATAGTCTGATTTGTGTCATACCACTCTAATTTGTTTTGCATTTATCGTGCCCGCTATCAGTCAATTTGAATTAAATTTTCGGGGTATGTTTCAGGTACTTATGCGGATATATCCTGTGAGTTTTATGGCTATAGGACAAACAATTGCTGATTTATAGTCTGACTTGTGTCATGCCATGCCCATTTTTTACATTTATAGCCAATTTTATGGATCAATTTGCATGAAACTGTCGAGGTATGTTCTTGGTACTTATATGGACATATATTGCAAGTTCCGAGATGATTGGCCCAATGGTTGTTGACCTTTGTCCATTTATGTGCTAAGCCACGCCCCTGCTGAAGTTCATTTGTCAATATCTTGGAAACTAAATGAGATTTCAACAAGCCTCATGCACTCTTTGATAAGCTTGATTGAATGATGATCCACAGCGAATTTTGAAGGAATCGGACCTGTAGCCTTGGAGGAGATCTCAAAAATTTGTTTTTCAAAATATTCAAAATTCCAAAAAATCTCTTTGGCGGACCTTAGCAGTCATTATGGGAAAGTTGTAGAGTTTGGACCAAGGAATATCTGTACCAAGTTTTGTGTAAATCAGACTTACGGCATAAGAGTGATGACCATTAAAGTGAAAAGCTGTTTTTCTTGAATTATAGCACCCGCATCAGGCCAGTTGAGTTAAAAATACCTTGGGCAGCATTTACACACAACTTCCAACCAATGTGCAAAATTTCAGGTGTCTAACATTTACCATGTCATGGGAATTTGCGAAAACATTTCTGAAGAAGAAAAGAAATAAAAATAAATATAGCCGAAATCGGCAATTCCGGGGTTCACGCCAAGAAAAACCATTAGTAGTTGAGAGCTTTAAAAACTTGCTTAACAAGTGTTGCTACTAAACCTGGCCATGTCCCCTGTCAGGTGACGGAAATCGACTGGGGTCGGCGTATCACACAAATACACATTGAAGCCAAAGATGAATAAAACCAGTCAAAGCGTTCTTGAGATTTCATGTTCACAACCAACACAATGTGAAAGATGGACGGTCGGACGGATGGACTGATGGAGCTGAATACTATGTCCCCTTCCCCTAATACACCTTGACACCAAAGACGAATGGAATCGGTCGAACCGTTCTTGAGATATCACGTTCACAACAAATGGGACGGGACAGATGGACGGGCAGATGGACGGCCGGGTGGATGGAACTGAATACTATGTCCCCCGCCCCTGATACACCTTGACACCAAAGATGAATGGAATCGGTCGAACCGTTCTTGAGATATCATGTTGACAAGGAATTTGTAAGTGGTCACTAAACTTGGCCATGTCCCCCACCAGGTGACGGATATCGACTGGGGTCGGCTTATGACAAAATTACACATTGAAGCCAAAGATGAATAAAATCGGTCAAAGCATTCTCGAGATTTCATGTTTACAACGAACGGGACGTGATGCATGGAAGGCCGGACGGATGAACTGTTGGAGCTGAATACTATATCCCCTGCCCCTAATACACCTTGACACCAAAGATGAATGGAATTGGTCAAACCGTTCTTGAGATATCATGTTGACAAGGTATTTATAAGTGGTAAAATGTTGTAATGACCTTGAGAAGAATGCCGAGGCCGCGTAAATCGAGTGGGTTGTGAGTACTCCCCTAACAAACCTTGACACCAAAGTTGAATGGAATCAGTCAAACTGTTCTTGAGATATCGGGTTCACAGCAAACGGGATATGACAGACAGATGGATGAACGATTGGAAGTGTATACTATGTCCCCCGGCCCTAATACACCTTGAGACCAAAGATGAATGGAATTTGTCAAACCGTTCTTGAGTTATCGCATTCAGAACAAACAGGACATGATGGATGGCCAGATGGAGCTGAATACTATGTCCCCCACTCTGCTCACTACCGTGGGGACAAAAACCACTTTAAGAGTATGTTGCAGGTATTTATGTGGACCTATTTTGCCAGTGTAATGATTGGACCAACAACTTATGATGTCTTGTCTGATTTGTGTTATGTTAGCCTATTTTGTGCATTTGTGGCGCCTCCTACAGGTCGATTTGATGGAAATTTTCAGGCTATGTTTCAGGTTCTTATACGGACATATCCTGTGAGTTTTTTAATGATTGGGACAAACTATTTATGGTTTATAGTCTGATTTGTTTCATACCATGCTGATTTGTTTTGCATTTATAGTGCTATCAGTCAATTTGAATAAAATTTTCAGGGTATGTTTCTAGTACTTATATGAATATATCCTGTGAGTTTTATGGCTATAGGACAAACAGTTGTTGATTTATAGTCTGATTTGTGTCATTCCGTGCCCATTTTTTTGCATTTATAGTGCCCCCTGTGGGCTGATTTGCATAGAACTGTCAAAGCATGTTCACGGCACTTATCTGGACATATCCTGTGAGTTCTGTGATGATTGGCCCAATGATTGTTACATTTTTTCCATTTATGTGCTAAGCCACACCCCTGCTGAAGTTTATTGGTCAATCTTTTCGAAACGAAATGAGATTTCTAAAAGCTTTACACAATCTTTGATAAGCTTGGTCCACTGATGATCCACAGCGAATTTCCGAGGAATTGGACCTACGGCCTAGGAGGTGATCTCAGAAATGTGTTTTTCAAAAAATTCAAAATTCCAGAAAATTTAATATCGCGGACCTGAGAGATCCTTATTGGAAAGTTGTAGAGTTTGAACCAAGAAATGTCTGTGCCAAATTTCGTCTAAATCAGACCTACAGCATAGGAGTTATGACCTTTAAAGTGAAAAACAGTTTTTCTTGAATTATAGCACCACCATCAGCCCGATTGAGTTAAAAATGCCTTGGGCAGCATTTACACACAACTTCCAACCAATTTCATGTCTCTACCATTCACCATCTCACTGGAATTTACAAAAACATTTCTGGAGAAGAAAAGAAACAAGAGAGCAGTGTGAATGCTGCACGCTGAGCCCACTCTGCAATGCTATCTTGAATACAATAAAGTTTGAATGATTTGAATGTTTGCTGACGCCACACTGAATAGCTTCTATGAAAATATAATATTTGAATAATGTAAAATACTTGAATGTTTTTAAAAAAAAACTGAAAGCTGAGCAAAGAAAGAATGAAAACAGTTGCTGGTAGCTATATTCTGGAATAGGATCTCGAGCTTTTGTTTTTTGTGCTTTGCCATTTTTACTGTACAGTGTTGTCTTAGACGCACCCAGCAAAAAGACCGTTCTTTTCCCGCACTCAATGTGCTTTTGCTGGAGGTGAAATGTTTTTTTCCCTATTAGAGTTCCGGACACCATCAGAAACTCATTTGCGTACAGCCAATCGGTGACCTTGTGCCGGACTTCTGAAGGAGTCTCTTGGGACAGTTAATTTTTTTCTCTTCACTGGCCTTGCACTGATAATGTAAAAATAACCAAGATTGCGTCGGCTTATTTTACAAGATATGAATGCTCTGAACAGATGATTTTTACCAATCTGGAAACATTAAAAATGAATGGCAGGATTGGAAACGGCCACTGCATTTTCAAATGAAGCACACAAAGATTTTGTGTCCTGGAGCTGGTTTCAGCGACTGTACCAACTACTATTCCGGAAATTCTTTCAAAAAAAATAAAAATTCTTGGGACGGAGGGCATGATTTGCAGTGTAAGTGAAAAGCCAAGCAAATTCTTTGCTTGCACAGTGAAATACCAGCTTGATACTTTTCTTGCACTCCTTCCTCTGTTGGAAAGGCATGAAGAACTTCCTGTGGGCTGCTTTCAGACACTGTAATGGAATTAGCAGGAAAAGGGAGGGGTTTAGCAAAACTAACTCTCCCGCCTGGCCTTACAGCCTGCACTCCTTGGTGCGTCACAGTCCTCCCCAAGCTGTCAGAAGCTTGTACACTTGTCAGGAATGCACTCAATCGCAAACATGGCTATAAAAGGCAAGCACTTCCACCAGGCTTCTGACGTCATTGTTAAGGCATTCTGCCCCAGTCTCTCCAGCTTCTCAGTGAAGTCAGTTCCCTCCTTTCAGAAAGTGCGGAAGGCAGCATTTTCCTTTTCTTGGCTTGAAAAGCCAGACTTGTTTTCTCGTGTAGAGCACGCCCTGTGCAATTCCATCATGGAAACACAAGAAAACACATATCACCAGGAATTTAGCTTGTTTTCTGTAAATGGAGAAAACCATCTCCAGAGTCTAAACTTTGCAGCTAGTCATGCACCACAGAGAGAAGTGTATAGCACAACCTGATAGGCTGAAATAGATTGAATATTTTCCAAATGAGTGTTCACGAAGACAAACTCCTTTACAGAATGAATATCATTCAAATACATCCACTTTGAGCAACTGTTATGGATGTGGAGCAGGGACATTACCAAAACTACAAAGAGCTAAGATAATGCTTATTTTAATCCAAGTTTTTTAAAACAAATTAGGAAAATAAGAGACCATAAATAGGACATGAGCAATTATCAGAGCAGCCATTGATCGCAATATAGGGGATCAGTTTTATTTTATACTGAGCGTCATATCATAAGTAACCACATTTTATAATGGGAATGTTATGAATATTAAACACTAAGTGTAATATATGCATAAACATGTGCTCTATTCAAGCAACTTCAGACTCTTCATTAATTATTGTGTTCTTGATTTTCATCCTTTGAAGTTGTAGAATATCAGAATTTCTAAGAAGTCCGTCTGTGCAAATGTTTAAAATCATGCCTTTGAATGGAGAAAAAGTGTTTCGGGTTAAGCTCTCTTTGTTCTGCATTAGAAAATTAGAAATACCCAGCAGCTTCTTCACATCCTCATCTGGCTATGGAGAAATGCGTTTCACAACTGGTGTATTTTAAAACTGCAGAAGTCCTGGCCCGACTTCCTGTTTCAAGTTCCTCTGTGAAATATGAACTTGTACACCAAAACAAAGCGTAGCCAACAGGCCCAGAAGCCGCTAAAAAATCAACTGCAGCCTTGCTTTTTTTTTTTTTTTGAACTTTTCTGGAATCTACAACAGTTTTCTGAATTTAAAAGCAATGTAATCCATGGATACGAGGAGTTTAAATCAAGATACAATAGTCATACACATCACTGCTTCTCATTAATGTCGTATTCAGGCAATAATGGACAGATGTTCATACTTTATTCCAGGGTAGGTAAAGGCAGGCAAAATCTGTCATGAGCTAAGTAGCTCATCGGGCTGGTGCTAAACCCTGGTTTCCTGTAGCACAAAGTGACTAGGAGTATCGCTACTCCTGGATGGGATGCTGGACCATCACAGTTTACCCTCCAGCTCTTAGTCAGGTTTCCCCAACCATTTGCTGGTACCCAATTATACTCCTGGGTGGAGTGGAACACAGTGGGAGTAAAGTCCTGTTGTAGTAATGTGTGCAGAGTGCAGTATTTACCATAGACTTGCTGAAATAAGCAAGGGCCTCCCTAAAAAGCCATCTGGATGGCAGTATATGTTGTTCCAAAAACTGTATACATATTGTTCAGCATTAATGGCTTCTTCACAGACATGTAAGTCACCCATGCCATGTGCACTAATGCAACCCCATACTATAATGGATGCTGGCATTTGAATTGAGCACTGATAAAAATCCAGATGGTCCATCACTTCGGCTTGGGTCCAGTAAAGGCAACAGCGTTTCTGGAGCTTGTTTAGACATGAATCTCATCTTCCGATGGTAAAGTTTTAACTTGGTTTTGTGGATGCAGCGATGAACTGTATTCACTGACAGCGGTTTTCACAAGTGTTCCTGAACCCAAGCAGTGTTTTCAACTACTGAACAAATTCTGTCCGTTTTTACTGCAGTGCCCCGTGAGGGCCTGAAGCTCACAGCCATTCAGTGTTGGTTTCCGACCTTGTCCCTTGGGAACAGAGATTTGTACCTTGTCCCTTAGGCACAGAGAATCTTTTAATTATATGATTTACCATAGATAATGAAATGCCCAAATTCTTTCAGAGAGTCGTGAAACCATCGCCATCTTTACATCCATAAGACTCAGCCTCCCAGGGATGCTTTGTAAATACCCAATCATGTTACTGACCTGTTGCCAATTAACCTAATTAGCCAAAAGATGTTCCATCAGGTGTATTTTTGAAGCATCTTAAGCCCAGTTCAGACCAAAGATTTGCGATGAGACGGGCTGAGACTTGCAACTACTTGCGACCCACCGGTCTGCAACGTTCTGAAACCTGCCAGTTCACACCGATACGACAAGAAGAGACGGTGTATCGTTTCCACAGCAACGACTCTCTGTGCTTCAGTTCTAACTGCTGGCCTTTCAGGCCATTTGATACCTTTGTTGCCAGCCGCGTTTGAAAATATGGATAATAGTGATGATGAGAGGCACAACAGTTGCATTTTTGCTATTAAAAAAGAGCAAGGACACAAAAAGAATGGGGCGAGAATTTGAGCCCACCCATTGCAGTGGTGTAGCCAGAACATAAAATTGCATGGGCAATAAACATCTGTTTAAGACATTTATTCGTTCTGACTCGATCACAGTCATTTTTTCTAATTAACCACACATTCAATCCGAAAACACTCCGCACTTTCAGCCGTTGCTTGTGCACCTCGTTCAGGCAAAAGGACAATCATTCATTTGGACGCGCAAATTTGAGCATTTCAAATCAGTGGCGTAGCCAAAACTGAAAACTGACCGGCCACACAACATTGCCTCGCCACAATTATTATACCTAACTTGTTCTCAGCCATTTTCCTTTTTTATTTATATGAATAATCAATTTGTAATTAAGGACACGGCTTCTTTTGTGATGCAATCTAAGGGCAACTAGTCAATAGGCATAATTCAGTTCAGAAAAATATGTTACTCATAAGTTGTACTTTAATACTAATAACAATAGGCTACTTTTTGAGAGGTAAACTGCGCTGGAACTTCCGCGCTGCCTTTTTGGCGATCTAACCTGTGCTTCATGATCGATTGAATTATTCAAATTGAACCAAAGACAGATTTGAAATGCACAATATTGCGTGTCCAAATGAATGATTGTTGCTTTGCCTGAACGAGGTGAGCAAGCAACACCTGATTGTGCGGAGTGTTTTCGGATTGAAGGCATAGTTAATTAGGAAAAATGATTGCGATCAAGTTAGAACTAATAATTGTTTTAAATAGATGTTTATTTCCCAATCAAGTTCTGGCTGCGCTACTGGTCCATGGGTGCTTCAACAAAATACCTGGGGCACTGATGCCATTCCGTGCCGGGAGCTTGCAACGGGAGACCTGCCCTCTTTTTCTCTCGGTTAATTTCTGCGCAGTTCCGACCAGCTGATAGTTTGTCACTCCCGAGACCAGCTGAATTCGCTACGAGCTGATAGGCTACTGACAATTTAAGTGCTTAACATTCTAAAACCAGCCTCTTGCGATTTGACAAGCTGAATCGCTGGCGGCGCCATCAGCCGGCTTGAGTCGAGCTGAGACTAGTCAGTTCACACTGCTGCAACTCCGCCCTGCGACGTTCTAAAACAGTCTCGTCGCGTCGCGAATCTTCGGTCTGAACTGGGCTTTACAACTTTCCCAGTCTTTTTTTTCTGACTCTCTTCCAACTTTTTTCGAAAGGGATTGCTGGTAACGAATTCAAAATGAGCAAACATTTAAAAAAGTAATAAAATTTCTCTGCTTCAACATCTGATTTGTTGTCTTCATACTATGTTCAATTAAATATTGAGTTGAAATCATTCAAAAATCATTGCACTGGTTCTATTTACATTTTATTCAACATCCCAGCTTTCTTGGAAACAGTTGTTCTGCAACAAATTAGCCAAACCCACATTGCCAATGAGCAAATCTAAGACTGAGAACAAAGCAGCAATTTCTAAGGGTTCAGAAACTAAAAGTAACAAATCGTCCACTGTGGGGTCAAAATGTATTTGTTTTAATAATAAGGGACTATGGATGGAAGAAAAACCAAGCAAAGGAAACCAGAGATTTGTGCACCATTAGCCTGTCCTAGAAACCAATGTTAATGGTGTTAAAGCACGCCAACTGGGCCCATCATTGTGGATGACTTGGCAAAGGGCTTGGAGTGCCTTTGTTTATTCACGTCAGATGTGAATATAAAAATTCCTTGTAATGGCTTCAAACTAAAACAAAAATTAAAATTTGCTTGCTGTTAATTTTATTTAGCCTTCCTGAAATGTGATCCAGTAGAGAGTGCAGCATCTGAGTTTGCAGAACTAAAACAGAACTAAAGTAGCTTGCCTGGGAAAGACTCCCACATCTCCTGCAAGTCATGAGTACTCAGTGTTATTGCAGACTCTAAAACAGATCTTGGGTTTCTCAACCACGGTACTTTAAAAACCAGAAATGTGGAGTGTGACATTGGCAGTACGAGTAGGTGAACAATTCCTCTTTGTGAAGCACTCCTGTTTAAACAGGTGTGTTAATTTCATGAAGGAAGTACATATGCAAACGTGGTTCTGGAAGTACACATTGTGCGTACCCCAAAGCCATATCTTGACAGTTTTGGAAACCTAAGGAAGTAAAAATTTACCTTTTTTGAACTAATATAATCCAGCTGGGAAATAAAGAGAAACAACCTAATTGACGGGGGATGTATAATGCATATATACACAGTCCGATGGGTTGTGAACCTCTTGAAGGAAAACTCATGGTCAGCTATAGTAGTTTGTGTGTGTAAGGAATTTTCCGAGCGGACGCGGTGATCACGGCGCTCGGCTGAGCTTTTTTTTTTTTTGATAAGCTAATTAAAGACCAGATCCAGCTAAATATGGCAGAAACGTGCAAATGTCCAGGGATAGACAAACCAGGTGGAAAATAAAGTTACGGCAAGGACAAGATCAAGCCATGGCCGAGGAGTTGGCGCACCGCTAAGGACATACCTGACTGGGGCAAATTTTTTCTTCGTGAGACCGCCGCAATTAAGTCCAACAGGACGAGCTGTTCGAAACGCTGGACACTAAGCATGAGAACATGGAGAAATCCATCAAGTCAACTGAAAAAGAAAACAAGGGCTCCAAAAAAAGAATTTCCAATGCAGAAAATCGCATCAGGGCGCTAGAAAACTCGAAAAACATCTATCAGCCGAAAATGGATGAACTGGAAGATGAAATCGTGAGTCTCCAGAGCCAGGTTGATGATTTAATAAGCAGGAACAAATGAAACAACTTACGTTTGATAAATGTGTAGGCAGGAGCTGAAGCTGGGGGCATGGACTCTTTCATGGTCAAAATCCTGAGTTACATCTTGGACCTCAAGGGTGATGAAAAACCCCCAGAAGTGGAAGGGTTGCACAGGGCCCTTCGCCCCCAACCAGAGCCCGACCAGCTGCCTAGACCCATCTATATTCGTCTGCTCCAGTGGCCCGACAGGCAACGAATTCTACAGGCCGTGGGGAAGAGAGCTCTTTCCTGGGATGACGTGCATCTGTATGGTCAACAGGACCTCTCCCCCGGAGTGTAGAGAGAACAGCGTACAACGAGGTAATCACCCAGATCAAAGCCAAAGGATACAGATTTGGAATACTTCACCCAGCGAGATTGGTTGTCACCATTGATGGACAAAGGCTGGCCTACACCTCCGCATCCGAGACAGACAGGGGCCTTAAAGTCTTTCGAGCCTGGAATGGTCATAGAGTGAGTAAAAAGAATTCACAAACTATCTGACTCTAATATCAATCTCATTCCCTTCTCACTATTGGTCTCCAGAGAACCTTGGAATTGTTAGCCTTTTGGTTTTGCCACACCGTACTTATACGGACTAATGGCTTCCCAAGAGGGATGTGAGTTTAGTTTTATTAAACCTACTTGATATTAAGCTCTTCGGACCCTGACAAAAATACCAAAGAATTCATTTTGAGAAAGTAGCCTATAGCCCACATTGCAGTGGCTACAGGCCTATCATTTGGCTATTATTATTATTATTATTATAGGCCTATACTAGTATTTACTAATCGCTAACTCCCTCTAAGGCTAATGTATCGTGGTCCCACAAATTCTGGGCTTTAAATAGCCAGCTCAAGCAGCCCGTCTGAGCCAGAGGGAAATGGTAGGCTACAGCGTTTTCACCTTTATATTGGACCTTTGCATAATTGGCATTATCAACATGATGGTTTAATTAATTAAGGATTGGTCCAGGCAAATTACATCTTACCTGAGAGGCCTACACCCGGCACTCACGGATAGGAGATGGATTTAGAATCCATCTCAATGTTGTGTCTGACACTTTGCAAAATATTACATGTGTGCTTGTGAATATATCTGCTCCTAATACCGGACAAGCTGCTTTCTGAACATCACTTTGTCCTCTACTCTAAAAGTTTTCAGATTTACCTTCGGTTATTGGAGGAGATTGGATTCTTGTACCTGATCCAGTCATAAACAGATCTAAACATCCTCTCCCTGCTTACAGGGCCCTCTCTTCTGCATTCAATGAATTTCTCAGTTTGTTGGGTGTAGTTGAGGTGTGGCGTGCATTGAACACAGATACTACTTTTATTCCAAAGCCCATAATTCCAATTCCAGGATTGACTATTTTGTTATCTCAAATCATTTGCTGACAATTGTTATCCATTGTCAAATACAGAATATTATCATTTCTGACCATGCCCCTTTGGTACTTACCATTGCTCCTACAAAGAAAACTATGGTTGCGCGTACTTGGAAATTTAATAATTCCCTCCTTGGAAATGAAGAGTTTGTGTTGCGTATCAAGAATAGGATTTCTGAGTTTATTACTTTAAATACTAACTCAAGAAGTACAAGAAGCATTGAAAGCTACCAGCAGAGGCTGGATAATTAGCTATTCAACAGCTTAAAAAGAAACAAAGTATTACTGAGAAACACAAACTCATTAAAGGCGCTGGAAAAAAGACATATGTTAAATATGTCCAGTGATTTAGGTACAAAAAAGAACTATACTTGATTAAATCGCAACTTCAAACTTTTATTCATAAAGAGACTGCTTTTGCTTTATATCGACTTGTTAGGGAAACTTTTGAATCAAGTTATAAGGGTGGCAAGATGTTGGCCTTAAAATTGAAACAACTAGAATCCAGTCAAACTATATCTTCCATTAGACAGGGATGGGTCAGTTATCACAGACCCAGAGGGCATAAATGAGAGATTTAAACAGTATTGTATAGAATTATATACTTCACAATGCAACACAAACTCTGTAGAATTGGGATCATTTTTTGGAGGCTTAGATCTTCCTACGGTGGAGCAACGTGAAAATTTAGTCCTGGACGCCCCTATTTTGGAGAATGAAATTCATCAAGCTCTGAAATACAGCGCCCTTCATAATTATCGGCCCCCCTGTTTAAGATGTGTTTAAAGCCTTAAAATAAATGCAATTTTTATTGCTGAAGCATACTCTCACACTGAAAATTGTAGAAAAATGTAACCTTCAACTCAAGTGAATTTTAAGGGAAAAAAAATCCCATAACTAAGAAATAATTTTTTTTTTCGTAAAATCACCTCTTCCACAATTATTGGCACCCCAAACAATTCCCAGGAAATAAATGTAATTGAAGTATTTCTGTCATTTCTACAGTAATTTACAAAGTTGATCAGAGTATCTAGGAACATTTACTTAGTAATTCATCACTTCCTGTTTCCCTGGTGTATAAATATGATGTGACACAGAGGCCATTTCTCTTATCCACTATTCAACATGGGAAAGACAAAGGAACACACCATTCAAGTAAGGTAGATGTGTGTCGACCTTCACAAGTCAGGCAATGGCTACAAGAAAATAGCCATTTGCCTGCACTTGCCCATATCTACTGTGACAGGAATCATTAAGAAGTTTAAAACAACTGGAACAGTGGTAAACAAGACTGGACGAGGATGCAAGGTTATTTTGCCACCACACACAGTGAGGAGGATGGTAAGAGAAATAAAAAGTTCTCCAAAGCTCACTGTTAAAGAATTGCAACAAATGGTAGCATCTTGGGGTCACAAAGTCTGTAAAACAACCATCAGGCGCTATCTACATGCGAACAAGCTGTTTGGGAGGCATGCACGGAAAAAACCTCTCACTCACAATCATAAATGCAAAAGTCTGGAGTTCGCTAAGCGGTACTGGGACTTCAACTGAGACCGTGTGCTTTGGTCAGATGAGAGCAAGATAAAGCTTTTTGGCAACAAATACTCTAAGTGGGTCTGGCGGAACACAAAAGATGAGTATGCAGAAATCACCTCTGGCCCACTGTGAAGTATAAGGGAGGATCGGTGATGCTGTGGGCCTGTTTCTCTTCCAGAGGCCCTGGAAACCTTGTTATGGTGCATGGCATCATGAACGCTTTGAAATACCAGGACATTTTAAATCAAAATCTGGTGGCCTCTGCCCAAAAGCTGAAGATGGGTGGTCACTGGGTGTTTCAGTAAGATAATGACCCTAAACGTGTAGCCAAATCAACCCAGAAATGGTTCACCACAGAATCAAGCTCCTCTCATGGCCATCTCAGTCCCCAGACCTCAACCCCGTTGAAAACCTGTGGAGAGCTGAAGAGGAGAGTGCAGAGGAGAGGACCCAGGTCGCTGGATGATTTAGAGAGATTGTGCAAAGAGGAATGATCGAAGATCCCTCTTTCTGTATTCTCCCATCTTGTGAAACATTATAGGAGAAGATTAGGTGCTGTTTTGTTGGCAAAAGGGGGTAAAATATTAACATCAGGGGTGCTTATAATTGTGGCACACATGATTTGATGTAAAATAATTATTTCTTAATGTGGGATGTTTTTCCCACTGAATAAATGCACTTGAATTAAAGGTTGGATTTCCCTCTTTTTTTCCTTTGTGGTCCTATGTTATTTAGAAAAAAAATGAATTAATTAGAAGCTAAAGAACACATCTTAAGAAGAGGTGCCAATAATTATGGAGGGCGCTGTAACTTTCAACAGGCAAATGCCCAGGTGAAGATGGCTTTAGCATAGAATATTGAAAATGTTCTCAATCTGTGTTATCTCCTCTTTTCTGTAAAGTTTACAGAAAGAACATGAGGAAATGCCTGTGTCAATGCACCTTGCCATTATTTCAGTAATACCAAAATCTGGGAAGGACCATTTAGAAACCACAAGCTGGTGACCAATCAGTATTCTCAACAATGACTACAAAATTTATGCTAAAATATTGGCTATAAGGCTATCCAAGGTCATTCCCTCATTGATCCACCTTGACCAGTCAGGTTTTGTTAAGGGGCGTTTATCATCCAACAACATGAGAAGACTCTACCATATTATTTGTAAAGCAAGCTCACTCTGCAGTCCAGCGGTAGCTATATCCCCGGTGAGAGAAAGCAGAGAAAGCTTTTAATGGGATGAAATGGTCATACCTTTTTTAACTTTGTCCAAATTTGGCTTCAGCCCAAATACAAAACCCAAAACCAGTGAAGTTGGCATGTTGTGTAAATCGTAAATAAAAACAGAATGCAACAATTTGCAAATCCTTTTCAACCTATATTCAATTAAATACGCTGCAAAGACAAGTTACTTAATGTTCGAACAGGTAAACTTTGTAATTTTTTGCAAATATTAGCTCATTTGGAATTTGATGCCTGCAACATGTTTCAAAAAAGCTGGCACAAGTGGCAAAAAAGACTGAGAGAGTTGAGGAATGCTCATCAAACACTTATTTGGAATATCCCACAGGTGAACGAGCTAATTGGGAACAGGTGGGTGCCATGATTGGGTATAAAAGCAGCTTCCCTGAAATGCTCAGTCATTCGCAAACAAGGATGGGGCGAGGGTCACCACTTAGTGAACAAATGCGTGAGCTGATTGTCGAACAGTTTAAAAGCAACAATCCTCAACGAGCTATTGCAAGAAATTTAGGGATTTCATCATCTATGGTCCGTAATATCGTCAAAAGGTTCAGAGAATCTAGAGAAATCACTGCACGTAACCGACAAGGCCGAAAACCAACATTGAATGCCCGTGAACTTCGATCCCTCAGGCGGTACTGCATCAAAAACTGACATCAGTGTGTAAAGGACATCACCACATGGGCTCAGGAACACTTCAGAAAACCACTGTCAGTAACTACAGTGCGTCACTACATCTGCAAGTGCAAGTTAAAACTCTAAAATGCAAAGCGAAAGCCATTTATCAACAGCACCCAGAAACGCCGCCGGCTTCGCTGGGCCCAAGCTCATCTAAGATGGACTGATGCAAAGTGGAAAAGTGTTCTGTGGTCTGATGAGTCCACATTTCAAATTGTTTTTGGAAACTGTGGACGTCGTGTCCTCCGGACCAAAGAGGAAAAGAACTATCCGGACTGTTATAGGCGCAAAGTTCAAAAGCCAGCATCTGTGATGGTATGGGGGTGTATTAGTGCCCAAGGCATGGGCAACTTACACATATGTGAAGGCACCATTAATGCTGAAAGGTACATACAGGTTTTGGAGCAACATATGTTGCCATCCAAGCAACGTCTTTTTCATGGACGCCCCTGCTTATTTCAGCAAGACAATGCCAAGCCACATTCTGCACGTGTTACAACAGCATGGCTCCGTAGTAAAAGAGTGCGGGTACTAGACTGGCCTGCCTGTAGTCCAGACCTGTCTCCCATTGAAAATGTGTGGCGCATTATGAAGCGTAAAATACGACAACGGAGACCCCGGACTGTTGAACAACTTAAGCTGTACATCAAGCAAGAATGGGAAAGAGTTCCACCTGAAAAGCTTCAAAAATTGGTCTCCTCAGTTCCCAAACGTTTACTGAGTGTCGTTAAAAGGAACGGCAATGTAACAGTGGTAAAAAGGCCCCTGTGCCAACTTTTTTGCAATGTGTTGCTGCCTTTAAATTCTAAGTTAATGATTATTTGCAAAAAAAAAAATAGTTTCTCAGTTTGAACATTAAACATCTTGTCTTTGCAGTGTATTCAATTGAATATAAGTTGAAAAGGATTTGCAAATCATTGTTTTCTGTTTTTATCTACGATTTACATAACGTGCCAACTTCACTGGTTTTGGGTTTTGTACTTTAAAATGGGCAAAATCATTATATAATGGTGCCATTTCTACCCTGAAAACCAATGGTATAACCTCTAAACCTTTCCATCGTAAGGCTCATTTACCCTCCCTGTACGTACGAAAATAGAGATATCTGTTCGAAATATCATAAATGTCTCTGCCCTAATACTTCCATGTGTCTTTGGCGTTGGCATGGATGTTAAGCTGTAAATCCACTAGGGGGGTGCTCAGAGTGAAAAGTTTCGGACAATAAGAAACATAGCTGTGTCCGAATAGTGGTTTTTTTTTTTTTTTTTGCCTAGGAAAGTTCCTAACTCTTCAAAGTGATGCAGAAATGATTACTGGGCAGCCATGATAAGAGTATTTGAATTCTATAAATTTTAAGAAAAGGTGTCTCAATGCTTCCTAATTTACCTCCTTTGCAAGAGGGTACACAGAACCATCCTTTTCTTAAAAAAAAAATTGGATGATGCTATCCCATAATTCTGTGCAGCAGCAATATTTAAACCAGCGACCATTCATCAGGCCAATCGCATAAAGACTCGTGTATGATGGGCAGGGGGTTTATGATTGCGCTGCCAAGTGTAAGTGCATTCGGATTCTATACTTAGCGCGGTGTGGCCACCCGGCCTAATAAAAGAGGCAGACGCAGGAGTTACGGTGTCACCAAAAGCCCAGAAGTTTATTTAAAATGGTTTGCGAAAGGGAAGTTGGGGTGAAATTCAACTGAAAATCTTCCCCTCGTCCGAGAGGGGGTGACAGGATCCATCCGTTGGTCAGGCTCAGTCCTTCCCCTGGGGCCTAGAAGGAGAGAGGCATTAGTCTAGATGAGTAGCCCAAGAACTGACCTTCTGCCTCCAATTTCCATCCGGTGGACCTTCCGCTTATCTGTTGAGCAGTCTTAGCAGGAGCAGTCTTCTTCCCACCCGGGTTGCTGTGTCTCTCCTTGGATTCTGTGGCCAAGGTTTTAAAAAAACCCAATAATGGCCTAACTAATGCTGAGCACCTGTCAGGGTGGCATTAGGGAATATTACAGACACCTGAAAGGGGCTTGGCCATCAATTACCTAATTCTGGGGAAATAACGGCCATCTAACACAACTCCCCTTGTAATTGGTTTGTGTTTGCCAACACATGCTACTGTGGAAAACAGCTGACGGGCTGGGCTTCCACAGCAGTTATGCAGTTAGGAATTCCCCTTTACACGTTCCTTTTACCTTATGACATTTTCCTCAAAGGTTAAAGAAAAGTGATTAGGAATAAGTGGATAGCCCGTAATTTTTTAACTATTTGGACGCAGCCATATCTTCGGTGAGTTTCCTTTTCGCGTCTTGCTCACGTCCATATCTTTTATCAAAAGCTACACTGCCCCCACGGTGTCCAGTGGTACTGCTCAGTTTGGCCCCTATCCGTAAGCTTTGTGGAAACGTGCAGAAATACGGACAAAATGAATGCAGAGTTCGGACAGTAGACTCCGTCCATATCCAGATCCGTATTTAACTTTGAGCATAAATGGGCCTTTACTCGCTCTACACGACAGAGTTGCCCAGTCTCCCCACTTCTTTTCATTCTAGCTTTGGAACCCCTGGCTTTTGCTGTACGCAATAATCCTCAAATAAAGGGAATTGAAGCAGAAGGTTATGAATTCAAATCCAGTTTATACGCAGATGGCATATTATTAACCTTATGTAATCATTCACAGTCTATTCCTTCAATGTTAAATTTAATCAATTTGTTCAGTAAAGTCTCCGGTTACAAGATAACCTGGAGTAAATGTGAAACAATTCCTCTTAATTGTAACACCTTCTCTTCTGACCTGGACAATGCACCTTTTATATGGAAATCTAATGGAATGAGATATTTGGGCTTTAATGTTATATATTTTGGAAATAGGGGCTATAAGTTGAATGCCCCAAGATTATTAAGGAAAATTAAAGTGGGTCTGAAGAGATGGTCAGCTTTGCCAATATCTTTGTGGGGCAGGGCTGAGATCCTGAAAATGAGCATTCTTCCCAGAATTTCATTTGTTATGGCAGCTAAACCCTTAAAATTTCCACCAAGCTGGTTCAAGGAAATAAAATAATTATTTTCCTCTTTTCTGTAGAACAAAAAGAAACCTAAAATAAGTTTGAAGAAACTTTCAATGGCCAGGGATAAGGGTGACTTGGCTGTGCCAGATATCATCAGTATTACCTGGCATGTATCTAGATATCCTCTGCTTGGGGGTGTGCAGCCATAACATTATGGGAAGCTGGGAATGGTCAGAGGGACAAATTGTCTCCAATCTGAAAGGGAAGATATTTTTGGCCTCTTTATGGTGTAATCCAAACCTTCAGCTGGACTGAATAACCCAATAATTAGCTTCTCATGTAAAATTGGCAAATTGATGCTCAGTAAACTCAAAATCACAGGAATTTCACTTCCCTCTTGCCCTCTCTGGCACAATCCATTATTTATAGCAGGAGGAAAACCATTTGTCAACACTAGGTGGCAGAACTCTGGAATTCAACACTTGGGAGACGTACTCAATGAAGGGAAGATTGTGCCATTTAGTAATTTAAAGGAACAACACAACCCGAAGAATACTTCTTTTTTATTTTTTCAACAATTATATTCAATAATTAAAGAAAAAATGCAGAAGGGCATCCCTCTGTCAGCAGATGAGGCAACAGATAACAGGCCACATGGAATAATGGCCAAGAGAGGACAGGGCAGTAATATTTATAAACCAGTGAGCCTTTCCTCAGACCAGACCAACTCAGCAATACAAACATTTTGGGAGAAAGACACTGGTGCCTCTCTCCCCTCAACTAAGTGGCAAAGAATTTGGAATCAAATTCAATCATCTCTAAATGCATTAGATACAGAATAATCCAACTAAAAATTTTACATTGGGTGTATATTACTCCCATCGGACAAACAAACAAAAAAAAGAATAACTCGCTATCAGATAAATGCTGGCACAGGTACGGCGGGAGAGGGACACAATGGGACTGCCCTGCTGTAAGATTGTTCTGGACTGAGGTGACAAATGCTCTCTCAAAGATCCTTCAGGTTGATATCCCTAAATGTCTTGTACTTTGTTTATTGGGAGACAAACTAGATGCTATATCTGTAAAAGAAATGAGATTTATAACATTTGGTTGTCTTGCTGCGAAGTGGAGAATAGCCATGAACTGGAAGATTAGTGCGCCATCATGTATTAGTTTGAATAGCTGGCTAGGAGACTTCATTGATCTGATGGGTATTGAAAGAGCAGCTGCCACTAAGGCAATTTGACACAGATTTTGAAGGCCTTTGGGATAAAGTGAGATCATATCTTAGCTTGTTACCAGCTTGACGAGTTCCATCAATAATAACTATACAATAATCTTTATTAATACCTGTTTTCATTTCTCATCTTTCTTTCTATGTTGGCTATCTCATGCGTGTCTTGTGTACATTTGCTCAATAAGCATAATTTAGAGGTTATGGTAGGCAAGTAGACACCGTTCACATCGGGGGTGCGACCGCCTGGCTGCTTAGGCACGGGCGCTGATGGCTCTGTGGGGCTGTGTCTAGGTGGGAGCTATACGACGACCCAGACCGGTCACTATCGTGGTGGGGTGAGGCGGACGGTCGGGGGCAGCTTGGTGACCGGATCCCCTAGTCTATTGTCTTTTTTTGACAGAGAAGCTTTTCTCTGCACCTGTGTTTGTGCTGTTTGATGTAAAGGGGAAAAAAGAAAGGGAGAAAAGAAAAGGATAAAAAATCATGGATATTTGTATGTTGGAATATGTATGTATACTAGTGCAGGTGCCTGCAGAAAATTTATGCAAAAACCTGCAAAATGAAGGATGCACACCATGTAAAATAGGAGATCATGACAGCACAGTGTTTGTTTGGAACTATAGCGCTTCCTCATGAACCACGTGAGCAGTGCAGTGACAAAGTCAATGATACCCCTTTACCAGCAAAAATAACCTGGTGCTCGAGCCGTGCTGGTGCTAGTGCCAATGCTTAGTTGGTTCAACATACGAACCTCCTAAGAACCTGTTTGATTTCCCATCGGCGAGGAGCCTACTCAGAGTCACGCGATTACGTCACTGTAATTAAAGACCAACAGATCAGGAGAAAATAAGCTTTGTTCGAGATCTGTGTGTCTCTCAGCAGCGCTGTCGTAACATCTGGCAATAGGCTACAGTATGGACTGCGGGAACGCACGAACAGAAATGAAAAACTGAAATAGTGCGTGTGTTCTAAAGCAGCTTGCACACTGGAGGTGAAACAATTTTTTCGCCGGACAGATTACATTCAAAGTCAATGCAAAGACGCGAATACACACGTGTATTTGCGTCTTTGCATTGACTTTGACTGTAATCTTTCCTGAGAAAAATTCATTTTGCGTCCAGTTTACTAGTACTGGCAGTTAGGTTTTATCGTTTTTGTGGGGGAAAGGAATCCAGCCTGATTGCTATGATCTCGTACCAAGTTAAGCATATTAAACATAAATGTGTAACGTATCTTGCGTTGTTGTCCATGCATGTGAATCCCAAAATCTTAAGCAGCAACAGGGTGTAATAATAGGAACACGCAATCCATTGTTTCTCTTCCCAAGGATGCAGGCAGAAGAAAGAAATGAGCAACCGACGTATTTCATTCCAACTGCATAAGTTTGAAAGATCTGAGGTAGTTTCGTTTTGAAATGCCATTCAAGTTTGCTAATGGTAATAATTTGCGAATGCCCTAGCTAGCCAGCTAATTCATATTCCCCGCGATGGTAAGGGTACCAGGGTAGCTCAATGGTGACCGTTATCAATCGCTCGCGTTTGCATTCAGTCAGCGGTCTATTCAAGTCAATGGGACGGCTAATTAGCTGGCTAGCACAGGAACACGATTTTTTTCTATTAAATTGTGAAATTTGCGTTTCTACTTTAATTTACGCATGAAGTATTTTGTTAGAGCTCTTCAAATGAATATTGCTGCAAAAGGTAGCCGCACATCACGGCATTTTTATGCTTATATTGACTTATTTGAAATTGGCCTCATTGGAAACCATTCATTTTTATGAAGAAGTTGGGTGTATCAATATGGTTGCTGGGTGCTTCACTTTGGGTAATGTGAATATGACATCATCAGCAATCTACAGTAGCAGATCTAGACCCGGGAATTGGGGGGGCGCAGACACGTCCCTTTATGACAATTAGTCCTGGGTAGTTTGCAATCATTTTCCTTTACTGACGCGTTTTCCAATTATCGTAATTGGCAACTGAAGACACGGTTTCTCTCCATATGCCATGAAACAGCGATGAAATCATGGGCTTAATTCATGCTTTTATCACCAGTAGGCTAGATTACTGCAATGCTCTCCTTTCTGGTCTACCTAAGAAAGCTATGGATAACCTACAGCTGATCCAAAATGCAGCAGCACGTATACTGTCCAAGACCAGAAGAAGAGCACACATCTCACCCAGGGATTGCGCTAGCTGCTCGCCACGTTTGCCAATCCAATAAAAAAAAGTTAGGGCGGCAATAATATTTTTGTTAGTCCTCACCACAGTGGCGAATGCCATATATTCTTCTAGTGGTGATTAAATATCATTCTCTGGCGAGTTTAATGAATTTAGATCATGTTATTTGAATGCTGTGAAGTTCAGAAGTCCGGAAATCATTCCAGTAACTGTTGACTAGAGGCTCCGTTTGAATGCTGGCTCATTGTCATAATAATTCCTTTGCAGGGCCGACTCGCTGTACGTACATCGTCTCTGAAATTGCGTACAGTATTCCCGATTGGGGAGATTAATTTTGACCTCATTCGTATTGTCATGATAATGGCTTGCACACGCACAAATCGGAAGGGAGCCCTGCATCATTTTGAATATTGGCCTCCCAAGGGCTGAAACACCTTGTCGAAGTCCGACCATATGATAGAAGCAGTGGCGTGAACTGGCGACAGGGGAAGCTCAAATAAACCCTTAAAATGAATGACTGGTCATGACCTGTTTTCAATCATTCATTTAAATGACCATGACAGAAACTCCAAAAACTCTCAACATTATCAGGTGTGTTTTACCAGTTTTCATTTATAATGCATATCAGTCAACTTCGCGCATTCAGTGTGAGTTTAAGTGGCATATTTACGTTCCTCTAATTATTCAATCAACGCGTATGTAAGAGATTCTCTTGCGGAACTGAAGCCCTTGTGCGTGGAGGGGTTGAAAGCAACGGAATTGTTCACACCATTGACTGTATAAAAAGATGGACGAAGCTACCGTGACGTCACCCACTGATTTCCGCATACCATAAGGAAGCCTCAATTTTGGCAATTTGAATCGTGCCATGTTTTCATTTTGAAACTGGATGTGATTTCTATTGGATGAGAGCGTGTATTGAAGATCCGGGCAGGATCATGGCTCAAGATCTGACCGTATCGGACGAGGACCAGAGGATAGCCACGCCCCTAAAGCATATTCTGGCTTTATCCTTTATTCTAGTCTATATGGGACCATAATTTACTAAAATGAACATCGTGATATATCGAAGGAGACTTGAAACTTGCTATAGCTACCTTAAAATAATGTAAAAAAACATTATTTAAATTAAAAATCAGGTGGGAAAGTAGGGTCATTTTCTCATAGACTTCAATAGCATTGAACTTCTTTCTGCAACCACCAACGTCGCCATCTGCTGGCCTTTAAATAGAATGGCATTTCACGGGACTTCCGCATGGGCTTCATTTTTCAGACCAAGGTGCTGCGTCCATCTTCTTATACAGTCTATGGTTCACACAGCTCTGCGACCTTATGAAGACCATGCCGATCACCCCAATCATCCCCGATCTGAAAAAGTTATCAAATTGGGGCATTATCGCCTTCAAAATCCTGCAATTTGGGAAATTACAGACTATATCACAACCGTACTTAATGCTACTATGTCAAAAGTGCTGCTGATGAGAGCCGTGAACTGTCCCCTCTATCCTGTGTTGGCAGCAAGGGGTCGCATACGAGCAAGCTTTGTACATAGTTCACCAATTGGGCAGTCCAGATTCGGGTGGGATTGGAGATGCCAAATTTAAAAAAAAAATGTGCTGCTGACTTGCTGCCACTACGATTACACTTTGACCAATGCTGACCAAGTGGTTGTTTCTACTACGTTGCCACTACGATGTACAGGAACACACAACATTATTACATAGACCTAGAAGACTTTAGGACGATGTTGCTGCGCTGGTGCTGACCATATTACACTTCTAGTACACTTCAGGTCCGATTTGTGGTGATGTCTATGTAATTGTAATTACTGAATGCATTATATTTCTTTGGAGTATCTTATAGGGGTTGATTGAGGGAGGTCTACTATTCTGACTGTCTGAACTTCTCAAAAAATTGGCTCTTAAAGACGTCTCAAATTATCTTATTTCATTTAAATGATCTTGAAACGCATCCATTGCTTCGAATCTGAGTAAAGAAAAGCGTGAGAAGTCCAGAGTCGTAATCGGTATGCAGTATAGGCTAAATGAAAACTCGCTATATCTGATAATGTTGAGAGTTTTTGGAGTTTCTGTAATGGTAATTTAAATGAATGATTGAAAACAGGTCATGACCAATCATTGATTTTCAAGGATTGTTTGAGCTTCCCCAATTGCCAGTTCACAAGCCGCTACTGGATGAAAGTGATTGCAGTTGCGTTCTACCATTTTGATTTAGGTACTTCCCTGGTTATGGGACGAAGTTGTATTGCTCATGGTGCTGCGAGGCCGGCAAGAAAAACAAGCTAGCTTAACAGAAAGATTGTTCAATGATCCCTAAAAAGAATGATTTTGAAAAACACCAGATGATTTGTGATCATCAGCGAGAGTACAATGAGTATTTCATTGGTATTTCTTCAGAATTCTCTGACAGGTCATTGTGTGTGTGTGTGTGTGTGTGTGTCTGTCTAAAGGTTTTAGAGCAACATGTGCTCCCCTCCAGATGACATCTATTCCAGGGAAGGCCTTGTGTATTTCAGCAGGACAATGCAAATGCACCGTACTGCAGCTATCACAACAGCATAGCTTTGTAGTAGAAGAGTCCGTGAGCTGAACTGGCCTGCCTGAAGTCCTGATCTCTCCCCGATTGAGAACATCTGGCACATAATTAAACAAAGTCCATCAAAGGATACCCAAAACTCTCCAGCAGCTGGAAGCCTTTAAACAAGAGTGGGATCAAATTTCAACAGCTATACTCAAGAAACTTGTCTCCTCAATGCCCAGATGCCTCCACTCTGTTTAAAAAGAGGAGGGGATGCTACACTGTGGTAAACAGATCCCTGTCCCAGCCATCATATTTGAAATGAGCTCATTTTGTGGAAGAAATTGTGAAATTTCTCAGTTTCAACATTTGCTATTATTATTTGCTAACATTTCCCTGTTCCATTGTGAATAAAATACTGCCTGGTGTGATGTAAAAGTCATTGCGTTTCGATTTTATTCACAATTTACATTTTGTCCCAACTATATCGAAATAGGTGTTGTAACTTATTCAAAATAATGGCTTGCATACTCATTAAAATGCACACCTGTTGGATCAAATTATGGGTCATATGACATACAGCGGGCTCCAAAATTACTGACCCCCTTTACTGGCAATGTATAAACAATATAATTTCACAGAAACTGAATATATCAACATGTGAAATACTTTATTGTTTTGTTGGAAACAACCTAACTCAAAACAATTTAATACAAAATAAATTTCAACAAAATCAAGGTTTCATGGTAATTAGCACCCTTCATTATGTATTTAGAGCAAGGATAGCAGCATGGGGTCCTGTTATTTATGACAAGGTTAAAGCACACATTTGGGGGGGATTTTGGACCATTCCTTTCAGCAGATCCTTTAAAGATCCTTCACAATCTGGGATTTACATTTGTCAGCTGCCCTCTTTAACTCAGACACCAGGCCATTGACATCTGGTGACTGAGATGGCCATTGCAGAACGTTGATTTTGGCACAAAACCAATTCTGTGTGGATCTTGAAGTATGCTTTGGGTCATTGTCCTGTTGGAAAGTCCACCTACAGCTAAATCCCAGCCTTCCAGTGGAGCAACCAGATTATCATCTGAAATATCATGATACTTGGTGGAACTCATTATACCATTAATCTTAAGTGCCTCCAGCACCAAACATGATTTAACCCCCAACATATTTCATAGAGGTATGAAGTGCTTCTCCTTCTAAGCATCTCTATTTCAACGGCAAACATACCAATGCTGTATCTGAACAAAACACGCAATTTTGCTCTCATCTGACCAAAGCACCTTGTTCCAGTCATAATTTACATGTTTGGCAAACTCAAAGTGCTTGATTCTGTGTTTTCCAGTCTGAAAAGGCTTTCTTCTGTCTACCCTTCCACAGAGCCTGTGGTTGTGGAGGTGGCGCTTGATGGCGCTTTTTGAAACCTGGTGACCCCAAGATGCCACCAAGACTTGCGATTCCTTCAGTTATTCTTTGAGATTTTTTTGCTTCCCTTACTATCCTCCTCAGTATCCTGGGGGGAAAATGCAGTCAAGGTTTTCAATATTTCCATATCTTTGGAATTTTTTTAATAATTGCCCTGACAGTGCTCAGTGGCATATTGAAGCCATTACCAGATTCATGAAGGTCTGACCATCTGCCTCTTTTGACCTGACAGTTGTATTGTTTTCCTCATGTAGTTGGTTGACAAAGGGATATTTCACGTGTTACCGTGTTTTTATACCGTAGTGAAACACGAGGCGATCCAATGGCTCAAGTATAGTTCCTTAACACTCAGATAAAACTTACAATAGTGGAATTTAATTCCTGGTTTAATGTTGATGTTATTTACAATAATCTTTAAGGGTGCAATTCATTGTGAAAACTTGATTTGAAGGACACTGATTTTTAATTAAATCAGGAAAAGATTTTCGTTGGTTCCATTGGAAGATTAGATTAGAGCTGTATAGTATTTCTCACCTGTTGTTATTTTGAGTTTCTCTACAAATATATATTTTTAGAACTTTTTAAGGTATCGATTTGTGCATTGCTAGTCAGGAGTGTCAGTAATTTTTCCAATTTCCAATTATTTGTATAGCGCTTTTCACATAGAAACTGTCACAAAGACACTTTACAGTCAGAGATGAGTTACTGAAAGGGCAGTGCCCAGCCTATTCACCACTACAGCAAATGAGGCAACAAACTCCCAGAAGGGAGAAAAATCCTCAAACAGTGGTGAGAAAAAACTCCCCAGTGGGAAGAAATCTCAGGAGGAACCCGGCTATAGTGGGGAAGCCCATCCTCCGCAGGCTAGCTAGTCAATATAGTTAATAAGCAAAATAAGATAATGACAATACAGTTCCATTAAAGTCCATTTAAACAGTGCTTGAGCCCACTGTACACAAAGGCTTCCAAAGATCATCATAAACATATGATTATGAATTCTGTACTATCCAACATCACTCTCTGATAGCTGAGTCAGGCAGTATAAGCATGAGACCCCGTGTTTGAGAGTTTGCATGTGCTTGTTGGGAACTAAATTATTCAAAATAACTGCTTGAGCTTGTTTAGTCACTAAAATTGTATACTTGTTGGATAATTTTATCGGTCATATTGCATACATGAAGGCTTGCAATATTTGTTATAAACATATGATTATGAATTTTGTTCTATCCAACATGACTTGGCATTTGCTCTCAGATAAGGGCCGCTGAGTATCCAATATGACTCAATCCCCACATCTCACAAGCCTGGTTCTACGTGTCTTTGGCCCAAACATAATTTGGGCAAAAGGTGAAAAGGGAGTGGGTAAGTTTTACTCTTTTACGAGGTTGTTCTTGAGACTCACACAAACACAGTTGTACTGCCTTGCAGGAAGTGCAGATAGCTTTTTTAGGGCATCGTTGTCCATTGGAAGTCATTCTCTTTCAGCTGAAAGAAAGACCCTTATATTTTGATCATGTGTGAGGTTTTTTTTGACTAAATTGCTTCTCTTTTTACAGGACAGGCTAGTATTTTCTTCCTATTCTGCAGAATATATGCACATTTTAATTGTTGATGTGTGCTTATTTGTGCTAGCGCACACACGTGTGCGGGAGGGACTAAATAATTATAATTACGACAGTATATTATCTATCAATGCTGACCCTGTCCAAATGAATTGCTTCAGTCCGTAAAAATACACTACACATTTCTAAAAGGCAATCAAGTTGCCTTCATTTAATCAAAATGCCAACTTTACTGCTGCCAAGAGGATCAGGGTTTTTTGTTTTGGAATACTTATCATCAACATGGACAGAGTCATGGACAACATGATCAGGCTGAGGGGACAGGAGGTGATAGGAGAGTGTGGAGGCGGAGGGGAAAGACCCTCTGAGTAATAAACAAGAAATAAACAGGATGCCTGCATTACCAATCAGACCCCGAGGTCACTGAGCTCAGAGCACTTATACAGAAACTCATGCATATTAACAGCTTTGCTGCATCTTGAATATCAAATGAAGATCTCCTTCAGATCCCCGTCCCCCTCAGCCAGATTCCACAAGTGAAACTCATCTTGGTAGCTTGTGGAAAATATCATATTCAGCCCTCTCACCCCTTACTCACTCACTAAGTACGCATACTAAACAGACACAGATGTGTCAGGCAGTTCATTGGCCTTGATGGAATTGGCACATAAAAGAGTGCGTGTGACAAAAATGGCATGTGTCCCATGTCATGGTACTTCTTTGGCTGAGACTATGCCAGACATTAATGCCTGGGTCAAGCCGCATGTATCTTTTGACTCTGAAAGCAAATGTTTTTCAATTCATAAATGCAATATGATGGCTGAAGTTCTGACCAGAAATTAAGTAAGAAGAGAATGTACTGATTGAGACTACGCAACAAGTGATGTGATACAGCCTATGAAATCGTCGAAATTGGAAGCACAAATCCAAATATTATTTAGTCAATGTATGTTTGAACTGTGAGTCAAGATGATGAACAAACGACCAAGAACTACAGATCGTTTTGTCTCATGCATTCAATTCTACACTGGACAAAAATATAAACGCCCCATGCCAAATTTTTTAGTTTATTAATATTAGGGTTATGCAATATATGAAGCGAATCAAAATAAATTTTTGTTAATGACTAATCTTCAGATCACCGTCCATTACATCTTGATTTTGCCATCTGCAAAGGAGTGACAATCCTTTGAACACATTGGGGGTAAGTTTGAAGAAATTGAATGTTCAATATCTTGTGTGTCCACCATTTGCGTCTCTAAGAGCAACACATCTCCTTCACATGGAGTTGATCAAGTTGTCTATCGTGGCCTGTGGATTGTTATTCCATTCCTCCCGGAGGTCCACACAGAGCTGGCGCGCATTAACCGGAACTGGAACACGGTCGCGGACAAAGATGCTCTATGAGCGACATGTTCGGCGAATACGCAGGCCAGTCCGGAACTGGAATGTGGCTCTGCTTCAAGGAACTGCATGCAGACCGCTCTGGTGGACATCCCTGCATCCAGCATGCCAATGGCACGTTCTCGCACGACCTGAGACATCTGAGGCATGATGACTTTTGACAAAATTTGACATTTTGGGGTGGCCTTCTATTGTCCGCAGTATAAGTAGTGTCTGGGTACTGTTCATTCTGTCTGATCACCGTCTGGAAATGCCACAGCCATGTACTGAGTGAAATCACTGCATCACTGAGCAAATGCTCACTAACAGAGATATGGATTAAAAATGGTACACAAATCAAGACAAAATATCCCTATTGTAGAAGTTAAAGTCAGCATATGCTCACTTAAAGGTGTTAACTCCATGTGGCATTGTTACAACCCCCACAGGCCTATGGGTGCAGGGGGGGTAGGTAACTGGATGTTTAAAATAGGTAAGAACCGGGAGGTGTTTAAGATGTAGTGATTAAGTACAAATAATAATACGAGGGGACAAAGTAGCAACTCAGTGCACAAAGGTTTACTGTGGTGCAAGAAAGAATTAAGAAAACGGGAACAAACAAGACAATGCAGACTCTCACAACCTAGGTCAAGGGACGCTGGATGTTGCCAAAAGAACAGCAAAAACAAACTAGCTAAGAGAGAACAATCTAACCTAGTGCATCAAGTACACAAAACAAAAGCCTACCTACTCTAACTAGCATTATAAATACAGTGGTTGGCAACCACCCCTAAAGGCTAGTGGGTCTATTCATTGCAAATCCTACGGGTAGATGTACAGCCCCCAGTCTTACCTGTCCTAGTACCTGGAAGTGAACACAAAGCAAACAAAATACACAGTCAAATGAATAAGGGGAAACAAAGACAAAATTAAGATTCGGGCAGTTTGCACTAACACAACAAAATCAAAACTACGCAAAAACAATTCAGGATTTCAAACAATGTGGTGGATCCGGATTGGTGGATTGGTGGATGGCACGGAACAGGCATGGCAACAGCTGAATTTTTTTTTCCGTGGAACATGAGTTGACAGGGGCGGCAAAGCTGTTGAGCGGGGGGGGGGGGGGGGGACTTAATTTAATGCAAAGTTAAATTAAGTTTCCTCAAAATGTAAACAATAACACGTGTCTGTCCGCACCTCGCATTTCTGCCTAAGTTATGCCAACCTCGGAATTGCGTAACCGATATCAGATAAAAATGGCGGAAATCCACTGATCGGCGGAAGATTGCCATGTCTGATGGAAGCTTTGGATTGGTTGAAGTGGAACTGGGAAGGCTGCGGTTGGTGGAGGCGGGACTTGGATGATGAAGAATGACAGGTGGCTCAACAAATGAAGATTGTGGCAGATAAGGACAAGCAAGTCAGACAAAACATACAAAGCACATAACAGGCATCAATATTTGACATGGGGCGTTAATATTTTTGTTCAGTGAAATAACTAATTTTATATTGAGTTGACTCGCTCCAAATATGTTAGGCTGTAAAGAATCCATATGAAATGAAAGCAATTTATTGGTATTGCCAGCAATTAGCAATGTTTAATTACTGACAAGGTAGGCCAGACTGACGCTAGGGTAGGTAATTCAGAGCCCTTGCTTAATACCACCCCCTGAGCGACTGGTTATTGAGTTATTATTGTCAACTGGTGTTTGCATGGTATGCAGTGAGCACTACAATTCAATGCACAATGACACCGTTTTTGTCATCTCGGTTCCGTAGATCTGGTCAATCATCCAATCTAAAACCAATTTAACATGCATTACATATGGAGGAGGAGATGGAAGGCAAAATTCTTGACTTGTAGAGACAAGATCTGAACATCGCTGCTGTGCGCACCTGGCAGAGTGTCACCAAGGAAGATACTCTGTCTGGTAATGTTTCTCCATCACAGCAGTCATAGCAAGCAAACAATAAGCGACCAAGATTTTAAGAATTATTGCTTTATGCCACATTATGTCAAAATGTCTAAAATGTTTTTATGCATCTAAAAATGGGAGGGCCTACGTACAAAAGATGTTTTCATTTCTGTACGGTTCATCCAATGATGAAAACACCCTAACAATAAAGCTGACAGTCCGCTTCAATCATTGTGATTACATGCTTTAAAGGAGACGTATTGATTTGAAACTTCATTAAAAAAAGTGTTGTTTTTGGGATCATCCGAAGGGCATGCAATACTGTCTCTAACTATCAACACTTTCCACCCGGAGATGATTGTGGAATATTCATGGATGTTAAACGGGCTTTTAGCAGCCCCCAATTATGCACTTGCACAGCACTGGAAATTGGGCCAAGAACAGAGATGTCACTCGTTGGATCAATTGTGACACATAGGCAACCGTATGTGTATTTTACATTGCAAGCAAAACGTCAAAATCCATTAAAAATTTCAGAATTTTTGCTTGACTCGGAGACTGAAGTTGATGAGAGTGATTCCAGTGCTGGCTCAACAACTAGCGACAGTGTTGATGACAAAGGAGAGGTAAGAGAAATGGAAAATGAGGAAGAAATCAGCGACGATACCGTTTCAGCTGAACACTAACAGTCACTGCGGGTGCGCTAGTATGAACTGGAGGTACGGGTGAGTGAGTGGGAAGGAGGTTCCGCGGTGTGTTCCCAAAAGCAAAGTTGCTAACTTACTCAATTGGTGTAATTGGCTGTATATGGTTGACCGAACAACGTAAGTTGCTAACATGATTAGCATCTGTGCTGTTAGGGTAACCTGCACCAGAGCGAGAGCAGAGGAAACCCGAACATGTACAAGCTCAAAATTTTACTGACTAGCGACCAGCTGGCCAACAGGAGGCCTTGAGCAACTAACAATGTTGTAATCCTGTAGTCTCAAACTGGCTGTCTACCGCAGTTAATTTCCCTGCTGTCCAAAGTTAATTGCGCCCTGCTCTATAAAGGCTACCTTGCATTGACACCAGGGTTTCCGGCAGCGCTTTTTTGGCCAGGCGCCCGGCCTGAAATCTGTAGCGCCCGGGCTAGAATGTCGAGCGAAAAAAAAAATGATACGATTCATGCAAGCGACACTGCAGCGCTTGAGAACTAATCTACCAGCGCACCTCAGGGCCTGTGTTCTAATTAATTTTGCTACCCATCAAAATATGCTACCTCGTGGTTCAGCGCTTGCGCACGCCTGAAATCTTGAGCTGTTTCCACACTCATATCTTAAGTATCCTCAAAAATCATAAAAATTTATTTATTTTCAGTGCGCATTTCGACCTGTAAGCGTACATATATTTGCATGTACACGCTGGGTTTTCCTGAAAATGCCGAGATTAAATGATAATGCCGTATATAGGCAAATATCTTCAAACAAACTAATCCCACTCATTATAACATCTGCTTTTGTTGCAATGAGCTGACAAATAAAGTTACATTTTCCAATCGGACAGCTGTCTTTTTACAGCGAGCTGAGTGACCGTGCTGCAAAAACAGGTGTACGTAGTTGTCGCCGAAATTACTTTCATTAAATGAAGAGTTATGAAATGCCGTCGCCGAGTGACGGGGCATAGACCAAATTATTTTTCGGTACTGAGTGTAGCCCATTATTTTGTCGCTTTTAGATCGTGTGGGGGAGAGAAGCCGTGTCTTCAATTGCCACTTGATTACTCTTGAATTGGAAAATGTGTTAATAAAGGACAACCGTAATTAATTTCAATAAAGGGAGGGATATTAGCCCCGGAATTTTCAGGTCAAACGATGCGCCTGAGGTCCCACGTGCATTAATGGCCCCCCCTCCCCCCCCCCCCCAAAAAAAAAAAGCTGGAAGTGAAATTAAACAGCGACATCGTCGCAAAGAGGTGAGCAAAGTTATTAAAATACTTGCATAAAGATATAACGTCAAGGATGATTTATGATATACAGACTAAAGACTCGGTGAGATCTGCTCCGAAAACTAAGGCGGGCATTTTAGTGTCATATAAACGTGCACCAACTAGTAACAACAAGAATAATTAAAAGGCCAACAATGCTTAATTGTTTATGATTAATTAAACCAGTCTCATTCAGTTGGCGAGTAATGTTTTAATGTTAATTTCGAGTCGTGATGGCCGGTTGCGGAGAGAAGGCAAAGCAGCGTAAGATCTCCTAGTTCTTTACGACCGGCGGGGTGACCCAAAAATAAAGAGTTTGTGTTTTCCAACATCATGTTTGTGGGTTTGTTGTTAAGCAACTTCTCTCACATTTTGAGAGCAAAAAATAATAATTGATTAAGCATCTTCTCTTTAATTTTGAGGGCAAAAATAATACTCGAACAATATAATTAATTTCTTTTTTTTTTGCGAGAACGGTTGAACCGTCCTCCCCGGCCAAAGTTTTTTCCTGCAGGAAACCCTGGACATTACCTGGGCTCCAACTCGGGTCCTGGTGCTCACTATACCGCAAAAAGTGGCGTCTTTATCAGGTGAGCTATCCCAGCAGCCAAGTAATAGCATATTTTTGACGATCATAAGGAAACGAGACCAATAAATAAACGCATTAGGACAGGCAGAGGATGATCGATGCTCTGGACTTCCTAACCCTGAGTCCCTGTTTTCCACAAATTACACCATCAGAAAGGGGGTATTTTTGCTCAGTTTTTTGGGGGATGTGTATGAGTTAAAATGGTGTTCAAAGTGCCTCCTTTATTCTCTTCTTGTTTGAATGAGTGTTCAGAATGTGATTTATTCATCATCTCCATGACATTTGCTTTCCGTAAAGGTATCATTTGCCCATTTTTAAATTTCTCAATACGTCTACTTTAAAACTCAAAGAGTGAGAGCACAGAATCAAGCTAAAAAATGTGTCACTGCCCAATTAGTTATGGTGCTAACTGTTTACTATTGCCTGAGAATAAGCCACTGTGGTTGCATGCCAGTTATTGGGTAATCCTAAAGTTGCAAACAAACCGTCCCAGCTTTTCTGGCACTGCAGGGTGAATCTGCTGGGACTTCAAGATTGCGCACTAAAAAAAAAGAACCACGGCTGACTTCACCATCCGTATTGCATTAACATTTCACAAAGGCACACCTTTCCGTCTTAATGTGTTTGCCAGTAGAAGGTGCGAATGAAAGCTGTTTCTGCGAATCCACCAGACAGAGAATAAAAATAAATTATAAATGTTAAATGTTTTTAAATGTTATAAAACAATAAAACATGTTCAGTTGTGCGTCACAGCCTCTAGTGGCCATGGAAAAAAGAGCGCAGCTGCCACTAAAAACGATCCTCTCTTATTTGTGGGGGGATTTATTGCTAAATAAATGCAGGCAACAGCTGGTGAACAGGCTGCTGTTTGGTATTAGAGGAGAGCCTCAGCTGGAATTGCTGTCAAGGGAGAGGGAGCGATTTAGGTAGTGGTGGGCTGGGCTGTCTGCCTGTAGGGGAGATGCATATCTACTACAAACAGGGAAAAGAATGGAGGATAGGGGGTGGTACAAGAATGTGCCCAGTGACTCTGTCAGCCGATTTACTGATTCTTTTCTTAAAGTTTTGTTCCAACCATGAATCATGAAATAAGAATAAATGATAACTTGAAAAATCTAAACAGCCCTTGATAGGAACTAATATGATAACTTGCTGAGTAGGATTGTTTTTATTAATGCCAATTTTCTTCCTTGTTACCATGAAATTAGCAGATTACAAAAGCATTCTCTGTCGCTAAGTGAATGAACCAAGCTCTCCCTCTACAACTGCCGAGAAGTACTTTCCCTTTTTTTTTTAACGAGGGGATATAAATATTAGTTTGGTGTACTGCCAAAAACATTTGGCCTCCTAACAGAAGGCCTATGTTCTCTGCTACACTTAAAAAATTCCATTTAGCTTCTTTTCAAATGTGCTTCTAATTTAGATAGCACTGCATGTTCTCTGGCCAGGATAAGACACTGCAGGTGTGTGGGATATTGAAAAGCCAAAATGATGAAAAAGTGAAAGATATTTTCCTGACCAGGACCCCAGGAACCGGCAGTCATTTCAGTGGCTCCTTCAGGGGAGCCTTCTGGATTATTCTGCTTATCTGTCGTTGCAGGAACAAAGCCAAGCTGTGGACAACCTAAGGCTGGTGGACAGAAGGGGAACTTTGAGAGGAAATGAGATGGGCGTCGACGCCACTCACCAAACAACCACTTTTCACACTTATACTCTCCGACATTAGGCCTTGGGGTAGAGTCCACTGGATACTCATTGCTTGGAATGTTTGGGGACTTCCCCAAGAGTACACTTGGTATTCAGACCAACAAAAAAAAAAATGAACTGGAGTTTTAAAGAAGGCTATTGGTTCACAGAAAATAGCAAAGGCTCATATTCAAAAATGATTTCAAGGTGACAGTACTGATCTTGGGCCAGTTCTGTCTACATAAAATTAAATTAGGGACCAGGAAAACAGGTCATCTTCTTTTAACAAGATGAATAGCAAAAATGGTGCTAACCCATGATGATGGAGACAAGGTAGACATGTATATTCCCTGATCAGCACTGGATGTGAGTATGGACGTGGGGTTAAACCAGGTTTGATGCTATGAGACAATCATGCAGTACATTGGTTTGGAACACAACGGTCAAGTTCATTCAACATTCTCGCACTTAAAGCCAATCTTCTAATTTGATGATCACACCTGTGTTTATGTACTCAAAAAATGAAATATCCCTGTGATGAATTGGCAAACAGTCCAGGGTATGTGCCTACCATTTTGAATGATGGGGTAGGTTCCAGCTTTCCTGTGGCCCTGACCCCGATTATGTGGGTTAGACAATTGACGGATAGACAGGCAGATGGATGGATGTGTTTAATACATGTAATGTAAAACAGAGGGTTGGGACTCGTGAACAGATTATTTCATCATTTTGAACAGATTATCATCATGGCTAAACAGCTGGTCATTTTATTGCATTTGAGAGGCTGAGTTTACTTTAATCTCTGCCTTTCCATTGCTTTCTGACATTTTCGTCTGTAGTGGTTGAAACGCGTTTTACCGCAACAGGGGACAAGCAAGGCCATTGGTTGAACAAATTTTCCAGCGAGCCTGCCCTCTTAAACTTCAGGACGAAAACAACAAAGTTAAATAAATTGAACATAACTAGTCCATGTATCGCTTTTTATTTGTAAGAAAAGAGTTTCTCGGTCATTACTATCACATAGAGCAAATATACACAGTTGGATCCGAATAAATTTGCCATGATGCAAGACAACCGGAATAGTGAAGTTGAACCATTAAAAGTGGTATATAAGCCATGTGGACTTTCATTGATTGTCAGAGATAGTAGCTGTTACAAATTTAAGCATAAGCATTTTAAATCTGGGTTTAATTAAAGAATAATGCACGGTTAGTTTTTTCTCTTCTCTGCGAAAAAAATTATCAGTGGATCAGCCACTGATTATGGATATCTTTCCAGATCGTGGACATAATCTACCTCATTTGGCAGTACAGGAAGTTGCAGCTGATGATGATGATTGTTGTGATTCTGGTTTGGCTTTGCCTAGTTCTTGTTCTGACTGTCTCGTGTATTTTGATTCCTTGCAATGTCTGACTATTCTTTGATATATGTTTTGTGATTTGGTGACTTAGATTTGTTTATTTATTGTCTTAGTTTTACTTCTCCACATTTTACCATATTTTTATTCCAGTCCATGTTTTGATTCTCCATATATTGCACTTTGTCTCCCCCTGTCTTGTCATTAGTCTTGCCTTTGCTCACAGCCCCAGTAAATTGTCTCACTACTTCAGGTGATTTAATGGTTCTGGGTTTTAATCTTCCTTCTCGATCTCCTGTTCATCCTTCCCCTTGCTTTTGCAAAATTACTAACATCTACTAGCAGTTTGTTATTTTCGCTAATATACTAACCAATACTAACATTGTGCATGAGACTAACTTACTAACGAGCACTCGGGATTGTATAGCTGCACTTACTAACTGCCTAACGACCTCTCAGCACTCGCCCTGTTCTAGTCTCCGCCTCTTGCTTTCGTTCAATCTGCTCTACTGTGTTTCTTGCAGATTCTCTGCACCTGTCTTATCTCTGTTCTGCCTCTTTCTCTGTGCCCTTAGAAATCCCTAACCAGATTTGTGGTTCTGTCTATAGGAATGTCTTGTGCTCCCCGTCCGCATTTTGGCTTTTGCCTATTTTATGTAATTAGGTTCTCCCTCGCGTTCCACCCTCTGTAATTAGTTTCATTTCCAGCACCTGTGTCTGTGTAGCATGTGTTCTCCTTCCCTTATGTATTTATTTTGGGGAAGAAGGTTCAAATGGCAGACGGGACTTCACATTCTTGCTGGGGCATGATCTCCTGGCGGGCGCGTTTTTTGCTGCTGCTTGGTAGCCATGCAGCAGCTGGGTGTCCGCTCTGCCTTCCGAGCCATCTGAGCCAGCTGTGTCTTCCGAGCCATCCGAGCCATCTGTGTCAGCATTGTCTTCAGTGCTCCCTTCCTAGGGTTGTTCCCGAGTACCCCAGGCTTTTTGTTTCCCAAGTCCCGAGTTACCTTAGTTTTTCCCTGTTCAGTGCGTGGCACGTTGTTTTGTTTCAGCCCCTGTACCACATTTTTTCCCCGAGTTTTGGATGTCTAATTAAATCTTCTGTTCCCGCAATTGGTGTCTACCCGCTCATTCCTAACAGATGATGAGTTGTAGATGTCCTTATTACAATAATGTCAGGACTATCTGTCACAGTTGATGTGGTTTCGACTGCATAGACTTGTAAACATACAATTGATTTTTGTGTTACATTATTGTTCATACATGTATCAATGTATGTACATTCAATATTGTTCGTTTTCTTTGTTTATGATAACTGGATGAATGTGAATGAACAGAAATGCAAATTTTACCCGCGGGCCACAAAATGATAAGGAAATGTCTCGTCTACTCCCCCGCCTGATCAAAAATGAAACTCTGTTGGACCAAGATTTCAATCACTCAAACTTGTCTTTGTAAAGACGAGAGATAAAACACGTCAACTGAAGGCAAAAAAGTGCGCATTTCTTGCTTTGTAAGATGTGGCAAAAGTTGCCATGGAAAATCCAGTCGGGTTTTTTAGTGAAGGGTTACCTATTAAGGCACGTGAATTAAACATTTTTATTGAATTTATTTACTCGCCTTGCCATTTCATTAAAAGAGAAACTGTGTACTTAACTGCAAATGGATTTTTCAAATTGTTGGAAAACGTGTTAACCAAGAACAATGTTTAAAATCAGGTCAATAATCTCATTTGTTTCAAGGTATGTTTTCCGCTCACTCAGTTTTCCGTCCACCGACCGCCACTGTTATTAAACACTGATAGATTAACATGTAAAGAATGTTACTGTCCTTGACAGAGATTTATTTAGTTTTGCTGTCTATATGACAAGAAAACTTTTCTCTCGGCGTGCAAAGTACAGAGCTACAGAAATCAATCACCCTGCCTGATTATAATTGCCTGTCTTTCAATTGACACAACCACAAGATCATTTCCCCACAGCCTCAGATTCAATTCACCATGAATACCCAGTACATGCGGGCTCAGATGGCACTCGGTGTTTCCATCACTGTTGGGCAGGGTTTTCAGTATCAATGAAGACCAGTGCAGATAGGGCATGGGTCGAAAATGAAAGTTCGCTATTCTGATAATAACAGGGGGGGGGGATATTTAGGGTAATTTATGTTTTGTTTCTAGCAATTTTATTGGACATTGGATGCATTCATTTTAACTGCTCTTTGAAAAAAGTGCCAGTCGGGAAAATCACTAGCTATCTGAACTGAGTGGTGGGCGGTGCATTCTGAGTGCTGGTCGCCACCGACCAACATACTTTTTCACAGGTTTTGCTCATACATTTGAATTACAGGGTACTGACATTTACTAAACCAAGATGCTTAAACTCAAAGTTGCATGCTAATGTTGGTATTTTGACTTTTGGAAGATGAATGAATGAATTATAGGGAGAAGTTCAAGAATATCTTGACTTCATTGCCTGAAATACAATGGCCTCCAAAATTGCTGGCATCCCTGACTGGCAATGCTCAAAAAATGCTTTGCAAATTTCTAAAAAAGTATATTTCGAGATAAACTATAAATTACAACGTGTGAAATACTGTGTAATGTTGATGTTCCAGAGGGACCAGCAAAAGTCATTTACTGATTTAATTAAAAATTCATTACCTCAAATCAAGGCTTAACAATTAATGACACCCTTAAAGATTATTATAAATTACATCCAAAATTAAACAAGGTATTAAATTCCACTGTTTTAAGTTTAATCTAAGTGTTAAGAAGCTATATTGAGCCATTACATCACTTTTCTAGTGTTTCACTAGGGTATAAAAATGAGGTAACACACATGCAGTATCCGTGTATCATCCAACTCCATGAGGAAAACTCAACAACTGTCAGTTCAAAAGAGGCAGATGGTCATAGACATTCATAAATCTGGTAATGGCTCCAAGAAGTTTCACAAACGATTGAATAAGCCACTAAGCACTATCAGGACAATTATTTTATAAATCCCAAAGATATGGAACTGTTGAAAACCTCAAGGGTAGAGGACACAACTGTATTTTGCTCCGCAGGATATTGAGGAGGTTGGAGAGAGAAGCAACAAGATTCCCTAGGATCAGTGTGAAGGAATTGCAGGCCTTGGTGGGCTCTTAGGATTACCAGGTTTCAAAAAGCTCTATCAGGCGCCACCGCCACAACCACAGGCTCTTTGGAAGAATAGACAAAAGAAAGCCTTTTCTGACTGGAGGACACAGAAGCAAGTGCTTGGAGTTTGCCAAATGTCATTTACATTATCACTGGAATAAGGTGTGTTGGTCAGATGAGACCAAAATTGCATGTTTCTATCAGACACAGCATCAGTATATTTGGCGTTGAAACAGAGATGCATACAAGGAAAAGCACCCCATACCTTTGGTGAAATATGATGGCGGGTCAGGTCAATTATATTTTGTGGCTGTTTTAAATCGAGGTCCAGGGGAGCTGGTTACAATTAATGGCATGATGAATTCCACCATGTATCAGGATATTTTAGCTGACCATCTGGTAGCCTCCGCCAGAGGGCAGGGATTTGGCCATAGATGGAATTTCCAACAAGACAATCACGCAAAGCATACTTCAAGAAAAAGAAAATGAAAACCACGCAGAGATGGTTTTGTGACAACAAAATCAACATTCTGCAAAATGGCATCTCAATCACCAGACCTCAATCCAATTGAGTGAAAGAGGACAGTTGATAAACACAAACCCAAGAATGTGAAGGATCAGGAAAGGATCGGGTCCAAAAAATGGTTCAGAAGAATAAATGGTCCAAAATCCCATTGATGATATGCTCTTATCCTTGCCAGAGGTGGTTGCACTAAGTACTAAATGAAGGGTGCCAGTTATTATGAAACCTTGACTTTGTTGAAATTTATTTTGTATTAAAAGATTTTTTTAATTATTTTTGGTTTTTTCAATTGATACATAAATAAAGTGAAGTATTTCACACATTAGTATAATATAACATCACATAACAACATAACATAACATAACATGAATAACAACATAACATAACATAACATGAATGGCAAGAACAGGCCTTTCAGCCCAACTAAGCTCGCCAGTTTCTTTATACTATTGTGAATATATCCCTTCAGATACTGAATGACTCAGTGGTATCTAGCTTTAAGTCAAGCCTGCTGTTGAAAGCTCCTAAGGTCTCTGCCTCAACAATATGGTCAAGCAAGCTATTCCACATTGAAATTACTCTTTCGGTGAAGAAATATTTCTGAATATCAGTGCTAAATTTACCTTTGGTCGAGTATATTCGGTTTCTCTATAATTATATTGTTATTTTATTATTATTATTATTTTTTTTTTTGCATTGTTTGTACATTGCCAGTCAGGGGTGTCAGTGATTTTGGAACCCACTGTACTTATTAGATAAATCTAATACTGACTCACTGACAAGCCTTTCACTTCTCAGTCTATATGCACACAACTGAGACAAAGCAGCTCTTATTAGATAAAACAACTCAATCCCTCACTAGCTTGCGAAAGCCCGTTCATTCTTAGCAACACAAATACAAACTGCACAAAGTCGGGCTTTTGACAACTTAGTTTGTACAGTGACACACTGCTCTCTAAACAGAACCTCCACCTTAATACTGCTCACAACCCGGAGGCGGGGGCTGACGTCACACCCTTACGCAATTTCACACAGAAATTAGGCCAGCTTCACAATACGTTTTAGCAGAACATATCTCTGTGTTCAGTTGGGATCCTCATAGATACCAGGGTTGGGCAACACTGCGCCATCGATGCTGGTCTTCACTTACCGTAACTTTCCTCATTGTGATGTCATGAGTCCGATGGGGAGACAGAAATGTGTACAAAAAGGTTATTTCCAAAATGTGGTGAGACTTACTGACAAGCAAAATGTTCTCGTTTTAACTCTGTTTTCTTAAAGGCTTATGTTAAGTATTAACACTTTTGTATCAGCAATAATCATGAGGGACAGCTTTGTTATTTTTCATCTTGTTTCAAGATTTTTCAGACCAAATATTTCTCAAATCTTAAGCCCTGCTGTTTTGGTCGTCATGCTCCCACTGTCCATTCTTCCACTTAGTAGTTGAAAGTAGTAAAACTCAGCTTGGTGTCCTGTTGTTGGTTTGATGTGTGAGTCGCTCTCTGTACAACACTGAGGTAAATGGCTGTCATTAGTTTTATGCACATAGCTTTGCCACATCTGTGATTAATTAGAGCTGAGTGAACTTACGTATTAATTGACTCAATAAATTCAATAAGGGCCCAACAAACAAATTTTTTCAGGAGAACCTTTTTATGATTTTCATCAGACTGGCTATGATCTCAGTATCCTGACAAGACATGGGGGAAAATTATGTTTTTGTTTCAGCTTGGTAACTAAATCAAGGCAGTGGAGTAGGTCGCTTCTTGAAATAAAGACCTGAATCTTCTAATATATGGAAGGGATAGAAATAGTCTTGTCTCTCCAGAATTATTTTATTTCAAAATCTTGTGATGAACACATTTAAATACCGACTTATTTTTATTGTACAGAGTCATAATCTCAGCTGAAGCACAGCTGAATTCGTCTGGTCAGACGAATCCAAATTTGACATTCTTGTTGGAAATCATGGGCGTCGTGTCCTCCAGGCTAAAGAGGAGAAAGACCACCCCACCTGTTATCAGCGTTCAGTGCAAAAGCCAGCATCTCTGATGGTATGGGGATGCATTAGCGCATATGGTGTGGGACACTGGCATTTTTTAAAAAGCACTGTGAATGCTGAAAGGTATATAAAGGTTTTAAAGCAACATATGCTCCCCTCCAGATGACATCTATTCCAGAGAAGGCCTTGTGTATTTCAGCAGAACAATGCAAAACCACATAATGCAGCTATTACAACAGCATGGCATCTTAGTAGATGAGTCTGTGTGCTGAACTGGCCTGCCTGCAGTCCTGATCTTTCACCGAATGAGAACATTTTCCGCATAATTTAACAAAAAGTCTGTCAAAGGAGTCCCAAAACTCTCCAGCAGCTGGAAGCCTGTATTAAACAAGAGTGGGATCAAATTCCAATGGCTAAACTCAAGAAACTTGTCTCCTCCATGCCCAGACGGCTCCACTCAGTGTTAAAAAGAAGAGGGAATGCTGCATCATGGTACATAGGCCCCTGTCCCAACTTTTTTGAGACCTGTAGCAGCCATCATATTTGAAATTAGCTCATTTTGTGGATAAAATTGTAAAATTTCTCAGTTTCAACATTTGCTATGTTATCTCTGTTATGTTGTGAATAAATTACTGGCTGGTGTGATTTGAAAGTCATTGCATTTTGATTTTATTCACAATTTACACTTCGTCCCAACTATTTCGGAATTGGGGTTGTATTTAACGTTGATAAATAATTGTAGCGAAAACTAAGGCTCTTAAAGGCATTAAAATGGCTATTTGTGGATATTAGACTCAAGTAACATGAACGTTATTATTATTTTTTTCGCGCTTTCCCTCTTTCAGAAGACAGAAGCTAGATCCACGCTTGAACAAGAGGCACTCCTAGAGTGCAAACCTCTGCCAAGGCAGCACAGTCGTAATCTTGCTGAGTGAACATGCCTCTTAAGAAATTTACGGTTTATCACATAACTGAAGTACTTTTCCCATAGCCCAACTCATGACATATTTTTGATATTACCCTATATATCACTTTTGCGAAAATTGCACTGGCGAAGCGTGGGGGGAGACTTCGCTTTGGGTTATGTCTCGCTGTTTCTACTAAGCCAAACTGAATACCGAGTGTGACATTGATTGAATCGGTATGGCTCAGCGCTGCAGGAGGTTAGTTAAGCACCACTGACATAACTAAGTTCACTTTGATTTAGCTAGGTAGCGTGCACGCAATACTTTTTCAAAACCAATACGTAACATTAGTTTGTTACCCAGCGAGCTAACATTAGCCAACTACTCAGTAGACTGAATTTACAAAGCATTGCTTGTTCAGCCAAGAGACTGAGTAAGCAGAGCGATGTAGTTAGCGCAGTGCTAACATACAGTGGGCGCTATAGGAATTTACATTTGCTTTCCATGAAATTACGCATTTCAGTTTTGTGATAAACAGAAGGAGAACGTTATGAAAGATGTTCAGTTAATTTTGGGTTTGTTGCTCACTAAAGCTTGCAAGAAATGCAAAATTTACTCAACTTGTTTCATAACTTCCATATGACACGCTCACTCTTGCAAGATCCTGTACACCTGCAACATAGGATTTCGCGATGGTTGCTGTGGTGGGCATATTGTTTGACTGATTGCCATTCAAATTAATAGGGTCCATCCCTGATGTAATAGCGACCCACCCACAAAATTTTAGAGATATCCGTTCTTTACTTTTTGAGTTATCTTGTTCACAAACAAACAAACAAACTAACAAACAAACAAGCGGCACCAATCACATATATCTCCTGCCAACGTCGTTTGGCGGAGGTTAACAAGTTTTTACAATTCCTTACAACAGTGAATAATTTTCCATCATGTAACAAATTCAGTGCATTTAGCAAGTCTTATGTTGATGCCATAATCCTCTCTTGAGCATCTAACAGCAATCATAGCGTAACTAACTTACCGTGATTCAAAGTTACTGAAGATAAAGATGTTTTCTTTGTACTTCAAGTACATCATAAACGCTATATATGGCTTGTTGAAATCGGTGAGAAGTGTAAACGTTATAGATTTAGCGCAAAAGTTAAGAGTGGGCCAGATTATAAAATTAATCTCTTGTTGGCCCAGCTGCGGGGCAAATAGCAGAACTGCTTCTCTTATCCGCCCCTCTGCGGGGCAGATAGCCAGTCTCTTTCTCCTAATACACCCCGGTGCGGGTCGAATAGTGACTACTTTTAGAAAATCCACATCTTCCCCATTTACTTGCATTTGTTTACATGCAGACCCTGCCCTCCCTGATTTGGCTGGCGCTCTGGCGCATCAGAGCAACGGATCAAAGCTGCGAATGCGGTGCCTACGTATATATGTGTATGTCCTGACCCTTCCTTCTCTCTCTGGAGAGGTGTGTCTTTGCTAGAATGTAGGCAGCCAGCGGCCTGCCGAGTTGACTAGGGAGTGCCCAGGCGCATATTTTAAGTCTACTAACTGAATTATCTAATCCAGTGACGGCAGCAAATGAGTATTTTGCTGTCAAGATGCCGCCCTGGGCCACTGCCCATGTCCACCATATCTAAATCCGCCACTGCCTTCAATTATAGAGGCGACAGAAAAGTTGCACTTCGCAGTGGCATCATTAACTAATATAAAGGTCATAGAGTAGCTGGGCGGCTGATGTAATAACCACAGAGCCTTGCAGCCAGGTGTCCAGCTGTGTTAGCATTGATGACCTTTGTGTATCCAGGCCACAGTAAACAAATAATTCACCATTCACTGCAGTCAAAATCTAGGGTGATAATACTTGTGATCAAATTGTGCAGGTGAGAGGAAGGAAAATAAAGGTCTATCGGGTTTGTTAGTAAGCTTAGGTAATGCAATGCTATTGCCTAACTTGCCATACTACCGTTAATGGGACCTGGCTAAGGTGCGTAAAAAAGCTAAGCTGAGCACCCGCTTGCACTCTGGGGTGGATATTGATAGGACAGATTTGACGTACTAACTTGGCCACAGCGAACTATGTAGCATTGAGCTGGACTGGCTTCTTAGCTAAGCCTTAGCTAGCTTGGTAACTTCGAGCTTGGAGGGCATGTTTCAGCAAACAGCCTCCAGTCAGCCAGCCCATTGGGCTCACCTCAGCTCCAGCAACGGTCCACCTTTTTGCCCATTTTTTGATTGGATGGGAGGTAGGCGAAGTCAAGTAAGTATCAAGATGGCTACCAAATGAGCTTTGAAGCAGATATTCAGAAACCTATGCGTGATGTCACAGAGGCTATGTCCATGTTTTATGCAGTCAATGCTCTTACCATGATATTCTTAGTTCAACAAAAAGAGTTTACTTTTATCGTAATTTTGTTTACCATGTACCTATAATCATTCATCCCTCTACAATATAGAAATGTTTCAAAATGTTCAGCACCATGAAAGCATGCACCATGATCTTGGTATCATTATTAATACTAATATAAATGAGTAATAAGGAGTTCAGGGCTGAGCTATTGCTGAACTTTCCCGAAACAGGGAAGCTTGACCATTTTGTTTTTCAAAGAGGAGAAGAAATTAAAATAAAAAGGACCATATTGGTCTCAATAAAATGAAAATAATACTCTCTGCTCTGGTATGACAGATGCTCCAATGAAATACAGGGTTCCTCCAGCACTTTTAATGCCCAGTGTTAGGCCTTTGTCATAATTTTTCCCATTCATTTTGCTCTAAATGGAGAAGAATTTGGCCGAGATAACTTAGTGCCTGTGATAACCATTCCTTAACGTTATGGCAGGAAAAAAGCAACATTGCATCGGGCATGGATACTGCCAGTCTGGTAACTGGAAGGGCTCGCCTCAGCATTAGGTTGACGTCTCCTCTGCTAACTCTGGTTTCTTAAACCACAGAAGCCATGATGTTGTAATAGCTGCAATATGTGGTTTTGCATTGCCCTGCTGAAATACACAAAGCCTTCCCTGGAATAGATGTTATCTGGAATGGAGTATATGTTGCTCAAAAACCTTTATATACCTTTCAGCATTCATGGTGCTTTTTAAAATATACAAGTGTTCCACGTCATTTGCACTAATGCATCCCCATACCATCAGAGATGCTGGCTTTTGAACTGAACGCTGATAACAGGTGGGGTGGTTTTTCTCCTCTTCAGCCCAAAGGACACGACGCCCATGATTTCCAGTCCATTTTAAATGAGCCTTGGCCCACAGAACATGACGGTGCCTCTAGATCATTCTCAACAATGGCTTCCTTTCTGCATGATAGAATTTTATGAGGCATCTGTGGATGGCACGGCGGACTGTGTTTACAGACAGTGGTTTCTTGAAGTATTCCTGGTCCCACTTCGTAATGTCAATGAGAGAATCATGCCGGTGAATAATGCAGTGGCGTCTGAGGGCTCAAAGATCATGGGCATCCAGTAAAGGTCTTCGGCCCTGTCCCTTATGCACAGAGATTTTCCAGTTTCTCTGAATCTTTTGATGATATTATGCACCATCGATAATGAGACCTTCAAAGCCTTTGCAATTTGACGTTGAGGAACATTGTTTTTAAAGTATTGCACAATTTTTTTACGCAAGCCTTCACAGGTTGGAGAGCCTCTGGCCATCTTTACTTCTGAGAGACTCAGCCTCTCTAAGACATCCCCTTTATAGCCAATGTTACACATCTGGTGCCAGTTAACTTAATTACTTGCTAAATGTTCTTTCAGCTGATTCTCTAATATATTAATTGGTTTTTTTATCCCTTTTTTGCCTGTGTCCAACTTTTTTGAGACCTGTTGCAGCCAGAAAATTTGAAATAAGTTCATTTTGTGGATTAAAATGTAAAGCGTCTCAGTTTCAACATATGAAATGGTATCTATATTCTATTGTAAATGACATATTGGGCTCTAATTTCTTGGCAAAGCGCAGGGTGGCACAGCGTGGCATAGCTTGACGCAGCCCACACAGTGGTAATTTCGTTTGGCGCTGCCCGCGCAGTGGTAATTTTGTGAGGTGCAACACCGTGCGCAGCCTTTGGTAGACGAATGTGCGCCGCGATGGGTGTGGCGGCGTAGTAGGGGGAGGTGTCACTTATTCATCAAGACGCAGTGACAATTTCGTAGAAAAAGCCTTCACAGCAGTTGTGCAGAAAGCTCGCCAGATCCAACTTGGGGTGCGTTTCCCAAGGTTGTTTGAACTATGTAGTTGCACCGCCAGTGTTTCCCAAAATCATCGTTCGAACTATCAAGGTAACTTACGTTGTGCGAACCATCGTTAAACGACGCAGGGGTTCCCCAAAACCGTGGTTAGAACAAACGTTCGCAACCACTGTCTTTAAAGGCCGTGTAAAGAAAAATCAGAGATTTGTTTCAAAATATATTATAAATGTTGCAAATTAATTGTTAAAAAACACACAAAAAGACTCACTTCTATATAGTGCTTAATTTTAGATTTAGACGGTTGAACTGTTTCACTCTGTTTTAGTGGTTTAGGGTTTTTTGGGCGGGCTTAAACAGGGGGCCGCATGACGCACTGCGGCCCCTACTTTCATAACTCCTCCCAAGCACACTGTAACAGTATAAATACTTTCAGCGCAGAAGCCTCTGTAGTATTCCTGCTCGTTCTCAAGCCTCGAGAAGCATCAACTGTTTGCAGCTGGCTAGGTAACTAACTAGTCATGACTCCTCCTCGTTCGTGCATCTTTCCTGGATGCCACAGTGTGCAGGGTAGTGGCTCTGTCAGTTTATTTAAATTTCCAACGGGCGACAACATCAGGAATTTTTAAAAGGCGCGGGTGTTGTGAGCAACGCTGGTGTGCGGTGTCTGTCTCTAGGCAACCGTGACAGCAACACAGTCAGGCAGCCAGGCACAGACACACAGGCGCTGCGTAGATCAGCGCCACGACTATTTTGCCTGCCTTAGTATTTCCTGTGTTTTATTTTGTTCATTATTGTTAGATTTAGTGTTGATGTGTGTGTGACAGACATGTGTATTGGACATTTACAAAAATACGGAACAAATCGCGTACTGTATTGGTTCAATATGGTACGCAACATGTAGCCCAACGCCCACTGGCCGCGAAGCATCGCGTCAAACTCCGAATGTTGACTTGACGCTTTTAAACGCCCAATGAAAGCGTCAGCCACATCAACATTGACTGCTGTCAACACGACCAAGAAGCCATGAGTGTCAATCTCAATATATTCAACAAGACAACGTTTAATTAAAAAAAAAAAAAAAAACCGACCGATGAAGCTTATTTTAAGTGATGACAAAGTGCGACGGTCAGGTTACTATGCACTATCCGTTATATACAGGCATAATTTCCCTCCTGAATTTAGCCGTCTGGTAAATTTTGATTATGATTCACTTTACTTCACCCAGCAGGGAATTAGCTTGCTAGCTAACTTAGCAGTGTTCTTATCGGTGTACCCTGAGTTAGGTACTGTTCAACTGTAGATCGCTTGATAACTTAAATGCTCGCAAAATAACGGATTTCCTCTCAAAAATGCGACTTGGTTAAAAAGCAGGCATATTGGTTCTGACAATTGCATGTGAGGATTCCGTTAAATGTGTGCCACTAACCATGACAAGGTGAAATAGTTAAATAACCTACACGACAAATGCATTTCTATTGAGTTGACGCCCCAGAAATTGAGCAGTGGCGAATAGTAAAAATCTGACGCGCGTCATATGCTGCCAGTGGGTGTTTCTCCATTGAAATGAATGTAACGTCAGCTAATCAATTTTTTGACGCGGGTCTCACGCTTCCAGTGGGCGTTTTAATTGTCAATTAAATGACCCCAATGAAGCTGATACATGCATTAGCATCCATTTTTTCACTTCATAGTGGTGGTATTTGATTGACAGGTGACAAATGAGAGTGGGCGTCGTTTCAGGGCCCCCAGCGGACACGCCCCCAGCGTCTTAGAGCAGAGATAACTCCTTCATCTTTCTGGTTTTAGAAACCTAATTTTTAATACTTAGCAAATTTTTTGATCATTCAAATTTTGCTGGGTGGTTAATAACACACTTTTCTCTGCTGAGAGAAACTCAGGAGATATTTATTATGACTTTACACGGACTTTAAGTTGTGTAGTTCCAACTACTGCTCCCCAGCTGTAGTTAGAAGCTTAGTTCCGAGTAATTGCGTCGGAAAATGCAGTCCACGAAAGGTAAACATAAGGTCAGTAGCTGAAAATGTTCGATGATCTTGCTGTTCAAACATTTACAACATCAACACAGTGATTTGAAAATGTAGCTAATCAGGCAAAACACTTTTTGTTGTATTTCTCTGTTCATGAGTGGGCCTATGGTTGGATCTCTGGAATTATATCTCTTGTAGCCTTCGCCTGCATTAGCAAAGAAACTTTAATGTTCGGCAACGATTAACTACACTAGTCTAGTAATTCAACACTTGTTTTTTCCTGCTGTCATTAGAGAGGGAGGTGGTTAATTAGCCTACTTTACGGGATCATGGTTCAAGACAGTAATACTGTTGAGTAAATCTGTAAAGCTTGTGACTTTGTGTTGCTAGTCATAGGAAGTACATATGATCTCGCTGTTTACCTTCATGTATTTTTATGTATCGATAGGAGAGGATGTTGTTTGCCCGCTTGCAACTGTGAATATGGTAGAAATCATATATTAGACAGTGGATGGGAAAGTGTTGATAAAAAGAAAGGGGGTGGGGGAGATGGAAGTCTTTTCCCATAATAGTTGTCATTTCTTGTGGTGTGTGGAATGCACGGTCATCTTCAGCATCCTTTACAGAGATCGCCTCATCTTCAGGGAGCTGGACATTTGCTGTGACGGCCATGCTGTGCAGGACATAGACAAACTGCCAGTCTGAGAGGATTCTGGAGACTCAGGGGAAAGAGCGGCCCTGACACACAGAAAGCCATGCCAGAGGGGGCCTGATGTGAAATGGCCCAGTGAGAGGATGGCCAACGTTGAGGGGTCCTGCATGTGGGTGCCCAATTTTGAGGGGCCCTGGGAATCAAAATGCAAGGGACAAGGCGTAAATGGGCTTAGAGGAAGTGGGCAGAGGGGGGGAAGACACTCATGTTGGGGAATTGTGCATAACACAGATACCTATACCCCTGGGACTCCCGCCAGCACTTCTGGGCTCAGCATGGACAAAACTCTCCTCAGGAGTTAGAAGAGGCAACACCACCAGTCCTCTGTAGTGCACTCCTTAGAGCAGCTGCTCTCCTTAGTAATGTCTGGCTGGCAATCCCTCCATCCCCCTCCCTCCCCATATCCACTGCACTGCATCTCCATCCGTGGCCCTCAGAATATACACTGCTCACAAAAATTAAAGGAGCACTTTAAAGAAACACATTAGATACATCAGATCTCAATATGAAGTTGGATATCTATACAAATAACGACAGGGCAGTGTCTTAGGAACAAAAGGATGCCAAGTCTTTTAATGGAAATAAAAGTTTTCAGCCTACAGAGGGCTCAATTGTGTAGACACCATAAAATCAGAGTGAAATGAAGATGAGGCAGGCTAGTCCATTTTTTCCAAAACGTAATTTCTGCAACTTAAAATGCTTTTCAGTATCTTGTGTGGCCCCCACGAGCTTGTATGCATGCTTGACAACGTCGCGGCATGCTCCTAATGAGACGACGGATGGTGTCTTGTGGCATTTCCTCCCGGATCTGTGTGAGGGCATCCCTGAGCTGTTGTACAGTCTGAGGAGCAACCTGGCGGCACCTAATGGACCGAAACATAATGTCCCAGAGATGTTCTATTGGGTTTAAGTCAGGGGATCGTGAAGGCCATTCAATTGTTTCAATTCCTTCATCCTCCAGGTACTGCCTGCATACTCTTACCACGTGAGGCCAGGCATTGTCATGCATTAGGAGGAAACCAGGACCTACTGCACCAGCGTAGGGTCTGACAATGGGTTCAAGGATTTCATCTTGATACCTTATGGCAGTCAGAGCACCATTTCCTAGGCAGTAGAGGTTTGTGCGTCCCTCCATGGATATGCCTCCCCAGACCATCACTGACCCACCACCAAACCTGTCATGTTGAACGACGTTGCAGGCAGCATAACGTTCTCCTTGTCAGCTCCAGACTCTTTCACGTCTATCACAGGTGCTCAGGGTGAACCTGCTCTCGTCTGTGAAAAGTACAGGGCGCCAGTGGCGGACTTGCCAATTCTGGTGTTCTTGAGCAAATGCCAGTCGAGCTCCACGGTGCTGGGCAGTGAGCACAGGGCCCACTACAGGACGTTGGGCCCTCAGGCTACCTTCATGAAGTCTGTTCCTGATTGTTTGGGTAGAGACATTCTCACCAGTGGCCCTCTGGAGGTCATTCTGTAGGGCACGAGCAGTGCTCAGCCTGTTCCGCCTTGCACAAAGGAGCAGGTATCGGTCCTGCTGAGGGGTTGAGGACCTTCTAAGGCCCTGTCCAGCTCTCCGAGAATAACCACCAGTCTCCTGAAATCTCCTCCATATTCTGGAGATTGTGCTGGGAGACACATTAAACCTTGCTGCAGCACGTGTGGATGTGCCATCCTGGAGAAGTTGGACAACCTGTGCAACTTCTGTAGGGTTAAGGAATCGCCTCATACTGCCAGTAGAGATAATTACGCAAGCCAAAATCAGCACGAGTGGAAAACCAGCCAAAAAAGATCAAGAGGGAGAAACTTGAAATGACCTCCACATGTAAAACCAGTCCTGTTTTGAGGGTTTTCTAATTGTTGCCACTGAAGTGCACCTGTTGTTAATTCCATGAACACCAATACAGCTGAAATTGATTAACGAGGCCCTCAGCTGCTTAACCAACCAGAAAATTATCAGACAGGTTTAATTCAATTCATGCCAGGCCCAATAAAAAAAGGGTTCCTTTAATTTTTGTGAGCAGTGTATTTTTTCTGTGGTCTTATGCCATTTTTTGTTCTTTGAGTCGCTGAAATAATTTTTAAGGTACGAAAAAGAAATAAAAATTTACTTTTTATGTTCCTTTTTTGTCTGTGTGTGTATTTCTATGGCCATGAATAAGGTGGGTGACCTTATATAAATATTTTCTCCATATATTAAAAGAGACATCGTGACACACAAATCGTCTAAATTTAATGATCACTCGTTCATCGGAGCACACGTTGCCATGAATTAAAAGACAGCGTGGGGAAAAAAGCTATCTCTCTCTGCGGGAGTCGAACTCTCAGTCTATGAAGGTTGAGCAATTACATGTAGTTGGCTTTATCCACTACCCCGCAGAATTTACATTACAGATGGAAACTTAGAATGTAATTGTAACTTTTAAGAATTTTAATGATTAATGAATTTCAAAATTTTGTATTCGTTAGTGGGGCTCATCTCGTTAAATGCACTGAAATGGCAAATCGATCTTGAGATTTTTTTTCTTCCAAGGAATCGTTGCCTAAATTGTCTTTTCATTTAAATGTATTGTAGCTAGTTTGTATATAATCACAAAATAATATGCCAAAATGACAAATTAGTATTGTAATATTGATCACAACTGCCGTATTTACTCACAAATACAAAGTTTTCAAGCTTCCCGCGGTGAAAATCAGACCGGAGTGCTCCTGGTAACATTGTTGTTCAAGCAACAATTGCTCAAACTATCATGGTTCAAACCAACATCGTTCAAACCAACATGGTTCACACTACTGTGGTACAAACAAGGTATGAAGGTTTTGGGAAACCATCGTTCTTCTGATGTTCGTTACTTTAACGATGCATTGTACCATGTTAGTTCAAAGCTAACTTCCGTCGTTGTTCGGGATATGCGATACCCTGGTTTACTTTCTGTGCAGTGGTAATTTTGCTGACCGGCGCACAGTGCGCACATGTCACCGAAACCTCACAGGCAGGTTTCCAGAATGTCAGGCACATTTCATTACAGTAACCAATTACAGCAACCACTGTTTAATGTAACTATCTGAATCAGCACATAAATTATAGTATCTGTATCGATTGTCCTGAAGTCAGATCAAAGGCGGTTGGCACGCAATGGAAACTCGACCAGGCTTCATCAACGCAGCTCAATCAGTGATGCAAATTAACAACTTCACATCTTTCTCAGCCAACCACAAACTGCCTCGACATCACCGGCGGTCAAGCCAGCCTCCACTCCGGAAAACACGGTCAAGCCACCCCTCACGCATTTAATTGGTGTGCGAAATTCAGATTAGAATTAAGTGCAAACTCCCTGTTGTCACAGACTGATTTCAAATTTTCGAAATAAAAGCTGGCTTACAAAATGCGTTATGTTAATCAGGAATGAGTTAATTTAGAAAGAAATAGAAACTGCATTAATCACTGCTGTAAAAAGAATAGATATGAAACTGAATAATTAATTCAAAATTAATACTAATTAAAAAAACAAGAAGAAGATGATCAGGTAACATTCCTAGGAAATATTTCAGAACAAAAACATCCTTGGAAATATCATGTATTTTTTCCCGTATTTGCTGAATTTCACACTGGAATTAAAAATTTTGTGTTGCCACGGAATACTTTCTCTGCAGCATGAGAGTAAACCTTCACAGAGTCACGCTGAGAATATCATCACATTCTGATGTGACATTTCAAAATGATATTCCTCTAAAATATCATAAATTTTTGTTGTGGTCCCTCTAATTACAGATTAGAATTAAAGGGAAACTCACCAGTGCCACAAACTGATTTCACTAATGCATGATAGGACACCACAGAAGTCAGTACATTCTGATGTGATATTTCAAAATTAAAGCCTGCAAAACATCATAAATGTGTTTTTTTCCCTTCAAATTTGGATTAGAGTGAAAAGAAAATTCCATGTTGCCACAGAATGATTTCACTGCAGCGTGACAGAACAACATCATAGAGTGTTAGTGAGAGGATATAAAGGTATTCTAGTGTGGCATATTGAATTTAAAGGCCTTTGAAATATGTAGTTTTTGCTGTGTTCAGTGGAAATTCAGATGAGAATTAAGTGCAAACTCCCTGTTGTCACAAACTGATTTCACTACAGCATGATAGTACAGTACCTCACAATGTCACTCAGTGAAGATCAGGACATTCTGATGTGGCATTTCAAAATTAAAGCCCTTTGAAATAGAAAGTAATTTTTGCTGTGTTCAGTGGAAATTCAGATTAGAATTAAGAGAAAACACCCTGTTGTCAAAGAATGATTTCACTACAGCATGATCGTACAGTACCTCACAGTGTGAATTAGCGGGTATCAGGACATTCTGATGTGGCATTTCAAAATTAAAGCCCTTTGAAATAGATTGTAATTTTACCTTGTCATGTATGCGTATTTTAAGTACAGCATTATATTTCATTAGTAAATGGAGATTTGTTACATGCTGTTTTTGCTGCCTTGCTGGTCAGCAATTTATTTTGTTCATTTGGCACCCTCTGGTGGTGTGTCTAGCAAAACATAATCTGATGTAATAGACTAGTGCTTTCCAGAAGCTTCTGGCACCATACGGCCTGGAGGGGGCGGGATTACCAAGGAATCCTGTGGATCTTTCCAGAATGTTGCTAGTCTATATAAATACTGTGATTTTAAGCACAGTGCAGCAGAGCAGAGAGAAGCAGAGTTTTGTTTTGGCAAGAGTTAATTAGTGGCATTAGAGTGTTATTAGGAATTAAGTAGTGGATATCTGTAGTGGATATATTTGTAGAACTTTTTTTTATTGAAGAATAAATTTGTTTTAGTTTTCTTTGCTGGTTTTCTTTGTTGAGATTTTTTTAAAGTCATAACAACCCATGTTGAGTGGAAATTCAGATTATAATTAAGTGAAAACTCCCTGTTGTCACAGACTGATTTCACTGCAGCATGATAGTGCAGTACCTCACAGTGTCAATTAGCGGGTATCGGGACATTCTGATGTGGCATTTCAAAATTAAAGCCCTCTGAAATATCCTGAATTTTTGTTGTGTTCAGTGGAAATTCAAATTAGAATTAAGCAAAAAGTCCCTGTTGTCAGACTGATTTCACTACAGCAGGATAGTGTAGTACCTAAATATGTGAATTAGTGGACATCAGGACATTCTGATATGGTATTTCAAAATAAAAGCCCTTTGAAATATCATGTATTTTTTGCTGTGTTCAGTGAAAATTCAGATAACAGTTAAGAGAAGACTCCAGTTGCCACAGACTAATTTCAATGCAGTATGATAGAACACTACCTCACAGTGTCACTCGGAAGACATCAGGACATTCTGATGTTGCTTTTCAAAACTAAAGGCCTTTGAAATATTGTGCATTTTTGGCTATTTATATCCCCGAACGCAGAATAGCGTTCCGGGGATATTATGTTTTTGGTCAAACCGCCGCGCCGCCCTACGTGTTAACGCGATAACTTCAGTAATTTTTCAATTAGAGATTTCATGTTTTGCACATAAGTACCATAAAGAGGAAGAACTGATTCGAGTTTGGAGAATTTACAATTTCTAGATCGGCCACCAGGGGCCAAAAACGGAAAAATCCACTGTTTTTATCATATCTCTGGAAATATTTGTCCGACTGAACTCAAATCAAGTGCAAATGAAAGGTCATGACCTGAAAAGGTGTCCCACGATGACATTATACCTGTTTGGTTCAAAATTGACACAAGAAGGAGCTTTGTCACATAAAATTCACCATTTTTGCCATATCTTTGGAACCATTAGTCCAGTTGACATGAAACTATGTGCAACTGCAAGGTCATGACCTCACAACGTGTCACATGATGACATCATACCTGTATGGTTCAATATTTTGCCACCAGGTGGCGCTTTGAGATGGAAAATTACCATTTTGTGTAAAGTAGCGATCAGGAACCAGACGCGAGAACCAGAAAATGCAGTAGAGCTTGTTTTATTAGTAAAAGGGGGAGGACCCCCGCAGGGGAGAAGGCTTAAATACAGAATCCACAATCAAAAAGTCAAAATCCAGTTGGGCAAAAATAGAATCAAAAACCAGGGCAGCAATCACAGTAATTGTAGTCGGACAGAAATGGGTCTGGTACACAGGAATAGTACTATCAGAGAAGCAAGCCAGAATCCACAGGACGTAATCCGAATCGTTACCAGGGCAGCAAACAGAGATCTCGTAGTCGGGCAGAAAAATGGTCAAAACACACAGATGCAGCAATAATCCAAAATCATAAAGGCAAAAATCAAAAGTCGGGCAATCCAGTCAGAAAGATAAACACTGAGAAATGAAGGCGACAAACATAGCACGAGAAGACTTGGGAAAACAATCTGACACTGGAAGTGCTTGAAAAGACATCTTAAATACACATCCGGGTGAACACATGACCAGGGAGAAATAGGTGCAATAAATGATAAATAAATCCTGAGTGCATGTTAGTAAGTTAGTAAAAATATACAAAACCCAAAACCAGTGAAGTTGGCACGTTATGTAAATCGTAGATAAAAACTGAAAACAATGATTTGCAAATCCTTTTCAACTTATATTCAATTGAATACACTGCAAAGACAAGATGTTTAATGTTCAAACTGAGAAATTTTTTTTTGCAAATAATCATTAACTTAGAATTTAAAGGCAGCAACACATAGCAAAAAAGTTGGCGCAGGGGTCTTTTTAGCACTGTGTTACATCGCCTTTCCTATTAACAACACTCAGTAAACGTTTGGGAACTGAGGAGACCAATTTTTGAAGCTTTTCAGGTGGAACTCTTTCCCATTCTTGCTTGATGTACAGCTTAAGTTGTTCAACAGTCCAGGGTCTCCGTTGTCGTATTTTACGCTTCATAATGCGCCACACATTTTCAATGGGTTACAGGTCTGGACTACAGGCAGGCCAGTCTATTACCCGCACTCTTTTACTGCGGAGCCATGCTGTTGTAACACGTGCAGAATGTGGCTTGGCATTGTCTTGCTGAAATAAGCAGGGGCGTCCATGAATAAGACGTTGCTTGGATGGCAACATATGTCGCTCCAAAACCTCTATGTACCTTTCAGCATTAATGGTGCCTTCACATATGTGTAAGTAGCCCATGCCTTGGGCACTAATACGCCCCCATACCATCACAGATGCTGGCTTTTGAACTTTGCGCCTATAACAGTCCGGGTGGTTCTTTTCCTCTTTGGTCCAGAGGACACGATGTCCACAGTTTCCAAAAACGATTTGAAATGTTGAGTCGTCAGACCACAGAACACTTTTCCACTTTGCATCGGTCCATCTTTGATGAGCTTGGGCCCAGCGAAGCCGGCAGCGTTTCTGGGTGCTGTTGATAAATGGCTTTTGCTTTGCGTTGTACAGTTTTAACTTGCACTTGCAGATGTAGCGACGAACTGTAGCCACTGACAGTGGTTTTCTGAAGTGTTCCTGAGCCCATGTGGTGATGTCCTTTACACACTGATGTCGGTTTTTGATGCAGTACCGCCTGAGGGATCGATGGTCGCGGCATTCAATGTTGGTTTTCGGCCTTGTCGCTTACGTGCAGTGATTTCTCTAGATTCTCTGAACCTTTTGACGATATTACGGACCGTAGTTGATGAAATCCCTAAATTTCTTGCAATAGCTCGTAGAGGAATGTTGCTTTTAAACTGTTCGACAATCATCTCACGCATTTGTTCACGAAGTGGTGACCCTCGCCCCATCCTTGTTTGTGAATGACTGAGCATTTCAGGGAAGCTGCGTTTATTCCCAATCATGGCACCCACCTGTGCCCAATTAGCCCGTTCACCAGTGGGATGTTCCAAATAAGCGTTTGATGAGCATTCCTCAACTCTCTCAGTCTTTTTTGCCACTTGTGCCAGCTTATTTGAAACATGTTGCAGGCATCAAATTCCAAATGAGCTAATATTTGCAAAAAATTACAAAGTTTACCTGTTCGAACATTAAGTAACTAGTCTTTCCAGTGTATTCAATTGAATATAGGTTGAAAAGGATTTGCAAATCATTGTATTCTGTTTTTATTTACGATTTACACAACGTGCCAACTTCACTGGTTTTGGGTTTTGCACAATGTTAATATGTGTTAGTAATTATCGAAAACAACAAACTGTTAGTATGAATTAGTAGATAGTAAAAGAGAGAGGAAGGAAGAACACGAGATAATGAAAGAAGGTTGAAACCCAGAAATCAATAAATCACCCAAATGAGTGGCACGCAAGACTAGGGACCGTGGGCAAAGACCTACATAAGACAAGACAGGGTAGTGCAAAGTGCAAAGCAAGGCATGGCAGAAAATAAACATAGTAAGGGATCTAAGAAACATAGCAAAGACTATAAATACACAAGACCAGAAAAAATAATAAACCAGAATACTAAAATAACCAAAACACAATACATAATCTAAAGAATGGTCAAACTCAGGCAGTGGCCGCTAAGCACAGAAAATCCATCAACATGGCAAAGCCAGGCACAGAACTTAAACAAGGCATGAGCATAATGCAGAATCACAACATTTTGGCCATATCTTCAGAAACATTTGTCCGATTGACCTGAAATTAAGTTCAAATGAAAGTCTATTCAAGGTCTATTCAAGGATTGGGGAATTGGGGAATTGGAGGATTGGAGGCGTTCGGGGATATTCCCCAAGCCGTCGCCTCCGACAGCATAAGCTAGTTTCATTTTAGAATTAAAGGATTATTCCTTTCTCCCACAGTTTGTTTTCCCATCCCCGTGACTATAAACCATTGCAAAGAGTAACTCAGACTTTATCACAACATTCAATTTTTATATTCTGCTGCTTGAAAATGGCATGTGCTTACTCCTGTGATTTCTCTTATTTCAGGTAAACTTCTTTTTTCCACAGGATAGTTTCTCTCTACAATAGCTTTGAGCTGGAGCATCTGGTTGATGTATGCACTGTGAACAACTTGGAGCTGAATAAAGTGAAAAGAGTGGGAAGGGGAAAGGACTCTGGGAAGAACGCACCCTCCCCATTTTCAACATCACTGCTTCTGCCATTGAGTCCTTCATGTTTCTGGGATGTACTCGCTAATGTCATGAAGTGGAGGACTTACATTGGCTCTATTGTCAAGACGGCCCTGCAGAGCGTGTTGTTCACACGATCCTCTCCCTTATGTCCCCCTATTAAAGCCAATTGTGGGAACAGTTGTTTCTGATTTGAGATGTACTCTATCTATTCTGAAATATCTTTGTGCACTTTGTATCAACTGCAGTTATATCAACCTGCCACATGCTTAGGAAATTGCTAACAATGCGGGCCATTTCAGAGGAATACAGTGCCATGATAAAGTATTTGCCCCCTTCCTGATTTCTTACTTTTTTACATATTTTTTACACTTAAATGTTTCAGATCATCAAAAAAAATTTAATATAAGACAAAGATAACCCAAGTAAATAAAAAATGCAGTTTTTAAATGATGATTTCATTTATGAAGGGGAAAAAGGTATCCAAACCTTCCTGGCCCTCTGTGAAAAAGTAATTGCCCCCTAAATCCTAATAACTGCCACCCTCGGCGACAACAACTGCAATCAAACATTTGCGATACCTGGCAAGGAGTCATATTGCGATAACTGGCAGATTTCGTCATGAGTAATAGTAGTTATTATAATACTGTTAAGAATATTTTCTGTCATGGAGTCAAATCGGGACTGATGTAAATGACACACAGCAATGACCACTTTCAAATTGAAAAGGGTTTTATTACATTGCGCAAGGGAGGATCCTAGCATCCGCCGTAGCAGTTGCAGAGAATCCTGACACACTGTTCACATCTTGGGGTTTAAGTCCAAGATCCGTGGCAAAGCAAGTGGTGGATGTAACACCTTCCCATAGACATCCAGCCAAACTTACAGGATGTTGATATTACCATGTACCTTCCTTCTGAGCACAATACAGCAATTACCAAGTGTGACCAGGTGCCCCCCACTGTGGGAGGATATTGATGTGAGCGCGCGTGTGTGTGTGTGTGTGTGGGGGGGGGGGGGCTGGGAATAGGTGTGTGAGTGGATCTGTGTGTGCTGAGAGAAAAACATTAATTCAGAAGCTGAATTCTATCAGCATGTTGGCAGAAGCGGCCAAATTTGCTGATGAATTTGTACTCGCGCACAAACAAACATTTGGGGCTGCTAAATCCGATAAAGTTACTTCTCCATCTACCTCTACTAATAAAACGCAGGCTAGTCCCACGCACTCCTCGTCAGTATCCCCTAATGAGGAACGGGAATGTTATTTCTGCCATCGAGTAGGTCACGTTAAAGCAGATTGTTTTAAGTTGAAACGTAAATTGGCACAATCCAAACAAACTAAAGAAGTGCCGTTGGTAAAAACGATGGGTCCAACGTCCGCACCTTCAGAAGGAAAGTGTGAGACTGCGGTCAACACTTTTGAGCCATTCTTACTAGATGGGTTGTTTTATCTATCAGGAGACAAATTAAAACAGCGTCTGGTCGGTATTTTAAGAGACACTGGTGCTGCACAAACGTTGATTTTACTAAGTGCCTTACCCTTTTCTGACGGGTCTCCATGTAATTCCAGTGCTTTGGTACAAGGCATTGGAATGGGGTTGTTTCCATACCTCCTCACCAGGTGCATTTGTCTTGTAGTTTAGTCACTGGAGTATATAAAGTGGGCGTGTGGTCAACGCTGCCAGTAAAAAGCATTTCATTTATTTTAGGAAACGACATTGCTGGGGGCAGAGTTGCTCCAGTGGTGGAAGTTTTGAATCGCCCAGTTATATTGCAACCCGATGTGTTGGCTGAGAACTTCCCTGAAGTGTTTCCCATGTGTGCAGTCACTCGTGCGCAGGCACGCAGATTAGGAGAGGAGGAGCTTAATCTGTCAAACACCGTGTTTCCAGCTGGGCTGCTTGATGAGACCACGTCTTCACAGGCCACTGTTGAGAAGAGGTGTAAACTTAAACATGAGAGTTATTCACCCACAACCCAAGAAAAATTCTCTCTACCAATGACACATGAAAACATTATTGTTGCCCAGAAGGAGGATGCTAGCCTTTCTAAGTATTTTGACATTGCTGTTTCTTCTGATATGGCAAAAAGTAAGGAGGTGGCGAATTTTGTTGAAAATGGGCTAATGAGGAAGTGGGCATTGCATAATGGTTTTGAGTGGGGTGTTGTGTGCCAAGTGGTGGTGCTTACACAATTTTATCAGTCTCTGTTGTCACTGGCTCATGATAATTTTGGGCCGGGCATTTACGGGTTAAAAAAAACCTGTGATCGTGTTTTTAAACACTTCTTTTGGTCAGGGTTGAAGAAAGATGTGTCCAAGTTTTGTCGCACCTGTCATGTGTGTCAAATGATGGGGAAACCGAACCAAGTAATTTTACCTGCTCCACTTCGTCCTATTCCAGCTAAGGGAGAGCCATTTGAACATGTACTAGTTGATTGCGTTGGTCCCCAACCAAAAACTAAATCTGGAAATCAGTTCTTGCTTACAATAATGTGTGTTGCCACGCGTTACCCTGAGGCTATTCCCCTGAGGAAAATAACATCGCAGAGAGTAGTTAAGGCTCTGATCAAGTTTTTTTTCTACATTCGGCCTTCCAAAAATAGTCCAAACAGATCAGGGGACAAATTTTTAATCAGGGATCTTTGAGCAGATTTTACAGTCTTTGTCTATTATGCACTGAGTATCAAGTGCTTATCATCCTGAGTCACAGGGTGTGCTTGAACGCTGGCATCAGACAGTTAAATCAGTTTTACACAAGTACTGTATGGAGACAGGAAAAGACTGGGACGAGGGTGTCCCCCTGGCACTGTTTGCGGTACGAGGAACGGCGGTACGAGAGTCCCTGGGTTTTGGCCCAGCCGAACTTGTGTTTGGACATGAAGTTAGAGGGCCATTGAATGTTTTAAAAGATCATATTATTGGTGAGAGTTCGCCCACTAAAAAGAATGTGCTGACTTATGTAAGCCAGTTCCATGAACGGTTATATGATGTTTGGGAAATGGCCAAGGAAAATCTCTCTGTTGTGCAGGTGGGGATGAAGCGTCTGTTTGAAAAGGGCGCAGTTCCGCGGTCACTGCAAGCCGGTGATGAGGTGCTTGTCTTATTGCCTGTACCTGGTTCAGCTTTGCATGCTCGGTTTGCTGGTCCTTATTCCATTGATAGGAAATTGAGTGACACGGATTGCGTGGTAAAAACTGCTGATCGTTAAAGACAAACCAGAGTGTGTCACATAAATATGTTGAAGCATTATTACTCGAGAGATGACGCGACCTCTGAAAAACCAACTGCGTCTGTGATGGTTGCTGCGGCAGTTGCGGTGCCAGAAGTTGAGAATTCTAGTGTTTTTTGTGCTGATCGAGATGAGGATGGTTTGTGTCTGGGAGAAATTCAGCGGCAGTCCCCCCGGTTGTGCAATTTAGAAATGTTACGAAATCTCTCTTCCTTAATGCCGCACTTAAAGGCCCGGTCCCACTGGCGTTTAGAAAGATTTGCGTATGAATTGCGCACAAAATTGGTTTACATCCGCAAAACATCATTCATTCGTGAAACATGCTTGTGTGAGGCGGCCGACATCCGCACATGTCCGCAATTATCCGCAGAGGCATGTTTTTCCGTTGCCAGGATTTTGCTGCACAAAATTTTTGTTGCAGATGACATCCGCCTCACATACGCAATACATATACAATCTATGCGCTGTATATCCGCTGTTATCCGCTGATATCCGCAACTGACGGGGTATTGCGGCTTGGCAGCGGACTGGGACAGTGCGTAAAACAGATATATTGCGTGGCTATAACGTCCACATCACGAACTAAAATAATTTGTAGCGAATGCATACAGATAGGCCACAAATAATGCGTTTGTATTACGTCTGCTTTGCATTTGATTTGCGAACAATTTGCGAGTGCATAACAAACACTTAAGGTAAACCCAAAGGTCTATATAAATGTGGCATTAAATCGACATATTTGCCAGTCATTGCCAGTGCAGCTGTGGAGAAGTACAGATGTAGTTATGCATCGGCATGACTAGGACCAGAAACGACTTCCAGGACCTCATCAACAGCAGCAGCTTCAGGAGGTGGGGTGGGAGACCTGGCGACAGCCCGGGACGGCGCTAGAGGGGGCGGGGTGGGAGATCTCTGTTCTGCATCAGCGGCAGCCTTCTGCCTCTTCCTCCCATGCTTCTTTGACTTCGTTCTTGTAGACATGTTGTCGCTGTGCTTTTGGTATGAATAGTGATGCCGATACATCCGCTGTTTCCGCTACAGATGCACAATGCATTCTCAATACATCTGTAATACTTCTGTGATAATCGCAATGCATCCGATCTGTTTCCTCAATACATGCGCTATACATCCGTGATTGTTCGTTATATATCCGCAATGTTTGCAATACATTCGTCTACATTTACCTGTTGTACCCCTCATGGGAGAGCATCCACAATCACTTTCGCTTTTATTCGTTAAATATCCGCTTTTATTCGTCATATATTTGCTATACATTATTAATATATCGGTATTTCATACGAAGAAATTTTTGGCCAATTTTGCTGCGGACGACAACAAACGCCTGGAATTTGTACACTCAATTCATGCGCAATTTAATCCTCTCCCTAGTGAGACCGGGCCTTAAGTAAAGAGCATTAGTGCGTTTGTAACGCCCAACGCATTTATGCAATATTCTGTCATGGCGTTCGGAATGGGAAATGCACCAGCCACATTTCAGAGGCTGGTGAACTTGGTGTTTGCTGGTGTGCCTCACTGCAGCGCCTATTTAGTTGTGTATTCGTCCGACTGGCCTACCCATGTGTCCTCACTGAGGACCGTGTTTCAACGGTTAGCAGACACTTCTCTAACATTAAACTTACCAAAGTTTGAGTTCGGGAAAGCGAAAGTAACTTATTTGGGTAAAAAGGTTGGCGGTGGTCAAGTGCACCCTCTAGAGGACAAGGTGGCTGCCATTCTCTCTTTTCCGGTGCCGAGTACGAGGCGTGAGTTACGTCGGTTTTTGGGAATGACCGGGTATTACATGGGGCTCTGCAGGAATTTTTCAATCATAGCCGCACCCCTCACCAGTTTAATTAGTACATCAGTACCATTCACATAGTCAGACGCGTGCAAGGTGGCCTTTGAAAATTGTAAAGCACTGTTGTGTAGTGCCCCTGTGCTCAGTGCCCCTGACTTCACTACTCCTTTTTCTTTGGAGGTTGATGCCAGTTGTCTTGGTGCTGGAGCAGTATTGACCCAGGTGGATGCTGATGGGTTAATCCATCCTGTTGGCTATTTTTCAAAAAAATGTAATAGTTGTCAGAAGCGCTATTCCACAATAGAACAGGAGACTTTGGCTTTGTTGCTTGCCCTTCAATTTTTTGAGGTTTATATTGGGTCTAGTTCAGTCCCCGTGGTAGTTTATACAGATCATAATTCTCTTGTTTTTTCGATCGCATGTACAACCATAATCAGAGGTTAATGTGTTGGGCTTTAATTTTACAAAGTTATAATCTGGTCATTTGTCACAAGAAAGGCTCAGAAAATGTGTTTGCAGATGCCCTTTCTCGTGCTTCGTCAGTTGAGAAGATTTAAAAATAGGGGAAGGTTTCTGATGTCGTCAGCTATGGGCTAACTCTTTGTGGGGGGAAGTGTTACATCCTGTATGTTTATTTATGTGTGTTTATATGTAGGCCTACATATTTTGTTAGATATATTGTTTTCTGTGTTGTGGTTTTGCTTTTACTCCCCCTTCTGCTCACTATTCTCCAATTTTCTCAAATGCAGCTGCTTGGTTACCTGTTCATCATGATCACCTGCTCCAGATTAACAATATAACAATAAACTTACTCCTTCCCTCTTAAATAGTCTCCTTTTTGCTTATTTCAGGCTCTCTCTCCTGTGCTGTGGCAGGGCCAGGTGGTGAGCTGTTTAAAATGTTGTCAAGATAAAGGGCCAGGTGGTGAGCTGTTTAAAAAATTAAAATGTTGTCAAGATAAACGAAGACAAATTTCTCCAACATCTCGGAGGACATCATTAACAAGTGCCTGGAATACAGAGGGGGCGTTAACCAATCCAAACGGCAACACCAAATATTTGTAGTACCCGTCATGCATATTAAACGCCGTTTTCCACTCGTCACCATCTCACATCCAATCCAAGTCATACGCATTGCAGGTCCAGCTTAGTAAAAAACGATGTCTCCCGCTAGCGTTCGAATGCGGAATTCATCAGCGGAAGTGGGTATCGATTTTTAATAGTAATATTATTCAGGCCCCTGTAATCGATACAAGATCTAAGGCTACCATCCTTTTTTTCCGCAAAAAAGAACCCCGCCCCAGCGGGGGACGTGGATGGTCGAATAAAACCATTACTCAGGGCCTCCTGAATATATTCCCGAATGGCTTTCTGTTTAGGACCTGACAGTGAGTATAATTATCCTCTAGGGCAGGGGTCCCCAATCTTTCCCAGAAAGGGCCAGTGTGGGTGCAGGCTTTCATTTTAACCAAGCAGCTACACACCTGATGCCAATGATCAAGCTTATTAGCAAAGAGTCCAGGGGTTGATTAGTAGTATCAGGTGTGTAATTGCTCCCCATACCACTGGGGGGGCCTTCCTGTTTCCCTGGAGCTCAGGACAGTGTGGACGGATATGCCCAGGCTTATCACAATTATGGCAGATTATATGCCTGCGAGCTGGTTTGCGAGACCTGCTATTAAATAAACCATTAACATGCATAGATTCATCAGGAGTGGAAGAATCCGTGGGTGGAGTTAGGACTGAGTGAACGCTACGGGGAATACTAACCCTGTTATCAACAGTAACCAATGCATAATGTATCTCCTTTTTGCATTCACGGAGGTAATTATCAATTCGCACAGCCGTAAGAACCAACGCATCTAAAGAAACACAAGGCTCCAATGGCGCCAAAGTGTCTTGAACATCCTTAGCCAGGGTATGAATAAAAACTGTCATTAAGGGCGCTTCCGCCCAGCCTGTTTCTGTGGCTAACGAACGAAATGTGATAGAAAAGTTAGCAACACTCTGAAATCCTTGCTTAAGATGTATTAAACGCGTTGTGGAGTCTTAACCACGAACATCCTGATCAAAGACTGATTCCATAGCTCTAATGAGGGTTTCAACAGTATTCACGATCGGTGAATTAGATCGGATTAGTGGACCCACCCAAGTCAGTGCCGTATCAGTCAATAGGGATGAAATAAACGACACTGAAGACTCCTCATTAGCAAACCTCAAAGATTGGGCTTTAAAGAAAATTCACATTGTGCAACAAAGTCCTTAGATTTCCCTGCTTCAGCCCCATATCTAGAAGGCATTTGCAGTTTAGGTTCTCGGTTGGAGCTTAAAGATTGTGCTTGAGGGAGGATACGCTCAGGAACCAGACGCGAAAACCAAGCAGTGCAGTAGATGAGAGTTTATTAATCAAGGGGGAAACCCCCGCAGGGCAGAAGGCAAAAGGTACAAAGTCCACAATCCAAAAAATCACAATCCAGTAGGGCAGAATCAGAGTCGAAAACCAGGGCAGCAATCACAGTACTCATGGTAGAGCAAAAACAGGTTCGGTACACAGGTACAGGTTTGTCATAGAAGCAAAAACCAAAATCCAGTGGGCGTAATCCAAACCATAAACAGGGCAGCAAACACAAAACTCGTAGTCGAGCAAAAAGGGTTCGTAAACAGATGCAGACAATAGTACCAAAAAGCAGAGCCAAAAATCATAAGTCGGACGATCCAGTCAGAAGAGTTACACTATGAGTACAAGTCGAAGACGGTAGCAGCACAGGTAAACAAGAGAAACGTTCTGACTGGGAACTGCTGTGAGAAGACTCCTAATATACATATACAGGAGGTCACATGCTAAACAGAAAACAGGTGCAGGAAATAAGTCTCATTACAAAGGAGCAAACACGAGGGAGAACCTAATCACATGAAATAGGCAAAAGCCAAAACGCAGAAAAGGATCACGAGACAGCCTATAGACAGAACAAACAGATCCAGTTAGGGATTTTTATGTGCACAGAATGAGTTGCTGAACAGTAATTAGGCAGGTGCAGAGAATCTGCTAGAAGCACAGCAAAGTAAATAGAGTGAAGGCAAGAGGCGGAGAATAGAACAAGGCGAGTGCTGAGAGCTTGTTAATCAATTAGTAAGGTGCAGCTATACAATACCTAGTGATCGTTAGTAAGTTAGTATTACATACAGAGTTAGTTAGGTTAGTAACTTTAGCAAAATTAACTAACTGTTAGTACTGGTTAGTAATATAGAAAAAGCAAGATGAAGGAAGTAAACGAGATTGGAAGGAATGTTAGAAATCCCAGAAACCATGAAATCACCCGAAAGTGTGGCACGCAATACTGGGGCTGTGAGCAATCACATGACAGAAGACCAGACAGTAGGAGACAAAGTGCAATGCATGTATAAAAGCAAAACATGGACCGGAATGTGACTGCAAGAATGGAATATGGCAAAATACAAAACATGGCAAAAATAAACTAGACAAGACATGAACCTAATCAGGCATACAAATCACAATGCATAATTCAAGACATGGTCAGGCAATGCAGAGATCGAAATCCAAACAAGACAGGATGGCAAACAGATCAGAATCATAACAGCTTGGGCAACGTTGCGTGTAATTTGAGCCAACAGGGCTCTAACACTCTCCGTCAGAGAGAGTAGGGCAGTTTCCATTCTCTGAGTGCTGCTTTCTTGAAATCTTAGTCTCTCAGCGAACTCTGATTGTTGTGCATTTGGAGCCGAGAGACCCTTGCTATGCTCAGAAAGGACAGCCTGCTGGTTAGCTACCACTTTCTCAAACGCAGCCGCGGCTGACGAATCCATGTCTGGCTGGAGTGTTCTGTACTGGCTGGTTAGAGGGGAGATTCAGATGCTGGGGCTGGCGAAGCTGTACCAAGCAGAGAGCTGACGCAGCTAAAAGTGACAGCCAAACAAGGGCGGAAACGAGCTTGTGCTTCAAAACAAATGAAAGGCTCAAGCGCCAGAAACAAAGTGAGCAACCAGACAGTAAAAGAAAACTTAATAAGAGAGAGAAAAATAAACAAGGCACCTAACAATTGTGCCAAATAAACTAAAGAAGCTAAGCTTCCCAGAAACAAAGAATATATTTATATAAATAGGCGAACCCCTGACTAGAAATATATATAGCCGAAGTGAGCAAAGTCATATCAAACACTCCAGCGAAGGAGGCGTGGTGACTTCCGGCTTAAATAGACTCAGGGAAGGACCGCCCAGGAGTAATCAGCCAGCTGGGTAAAAAATCCGATGTGGAAAGAAAACGATGTCGTCAGGGACGAGAATAACGAAGAAAGCAAAAAGCACATAGCAAACCATGACATCCTAAGCTGTGCGGATCATACAGACCGATCTCTCTTTTGTCAACTGAATACAAATTGCTTACTAAAATTATAGCCATTCTATTTGAGAGGATGGTTCCCTATATGGTTGATACAGACCAGACTGGATTCATTCAAAATTGGTCATCAATAGACAATGTCAGGAGGTTCTTTAACAAAGTGCATTGTGCTAAGTCCCTAAATGATCCAGTTCTGGCAGTCTCACTTGACGCGGAGAAAGCCTTTGACCGCGTCGAATGGCATTTTCTCTTTGTGGTCCTACAGAAAATTAATCTTGGCCCAAATATGTTTAGCATGATTCAGTTGCTATACCTTAACCCCACAGCCATAATGCAGACAACTTCAGATACAAAACCTCTATTTCCCCTCTCAAGAGGTAGCGGACAGGGGTGCCCAATATCACCCCTGCTTTTCTCAGTGGAGCCCTGAGCTATTGCAATAAGGACCCGCCCCTCGATCTCAGGGGTCACGGTCGGGGATGCAAACCATGTCATCTCTTTGTATGCGGACGACATAATCCTATTTCTGACAAATTTATCCACCACCCTGCCGGGCCTTGTAGATTTGCTCAATACATATAGTGAAATATCTGGACATAAAGTGAAAAGGCAAAAGAGTGTGGCTTTACCCCTTAACCTGCCAGCTGTACAAATCCCATGGGAAAATTTCCCTTTTCAATGGAATGCTCAGTGCGTCACATATCTGGGCTTAGAAATTCCTAATCAGTTAGATAAGGCTTTCTCACTTAACTATGTCAAACTGTAAAGGAAGGTGGAGAAGGACCTGGACAGATAGATGCAACTACCCATCTGTCTGATAGAGTGCGTGAATTGTATAAATATGAACTTGCTACCGCGATTTCTCTACCTGTTTCAAACCCTTCCCATATTAATCCCGACTAAATTCAAGAAACTAGAAGGTGTGATATCCAGGTTTATATGGAGGGGGGAAGTACCCAGAATTAAAATCAAAACGCTGCATAACACTCCCCACCATAGTGGATTGAAACTCCCCAATTTCAATTTTTTTTTTACTAGGCTGCTCAGTTAACTATCTGGTTCTGGCAGACAGTGATGCCCAATCCTCCAGCTTGGAAGCAAATAGAGCAATTCCATGCAGCTGATGTCCCACTGGCTGGTATCCCTTTATTAAATCATACTTTAAAGGATGGCAAAGATAATCCATTCATCAACCATACGTCCAAATTATGGTCAGTTATACAACTACGTACCCGTAGTGTGAAACTATTACATAGCAGCACCCCCTTTCATAATAACCCCGCACTACCATCTGTACTAAGAGATGGTCTCACCAAGAGTTGGCTCAGCAAGAGGATTAAAAACATTTGGCAACCTCTATGAAAATAATATGCTAAAATCTTTTGAACAGTTAAAAGATACCTTCAATCTTCCTGCTGCACATTTCTTTAAATACCTGCAGATCAGGCATTTTATTTGCTCTCAAGAGGGTGACCATCCAACCCCTCTAGAATCTCCTGTAACTGATAACATTCTGAAGGGTATTCAACTCCCTAAGGGCATGGTGTCCTTGATATTCAGCAGAATACTGGACCTCCTTGCAAATAAAACTCTGAAATCTAGAGCTAAATGGGAACAAGATCTTGGTTTCATCTTTAAAGACTGTGATTGGGAAGCTCTGTGCGGTGCAGCTCAAAATTTCTCGTATAATAGACGTGATAGGCTTCTGCTGGTTAATCTCATTCATAGAATCTATCTCACACCAGAGAGACTCCATAAAATGTACAGCACTATCTCTGAACTTTGTCCTTGATGTAAGGTTGCAACATTAAGTCTTATCTTTTGGGATTGTACAAATTTGAAACAATTCTGGGATCACATTCTGGATGCACTCAAGCGCATCACAGGGATTGAGATTCCTCACTCACCAAGATTGATTTTGCCGGGGGATTTGTGTGTTTTACCCGCTGAAAGGATAAGCAAAACACATTTTATTAGGTTATCCCTAATTGCTGGAAATAAATGCATTGCTATATTGTGGAAAAGTGAAAACTCGCCTACTGTCTCAATGTGACTTAAGGAAGTTGCATCATGCATGGCCTCTGAAAAAATTATGTTCAATATGAAAAAGAAACCCCATTTTTTTGACAAATGCTAAAGTGACTTTAAAATGTATCTGGATAACTTCTCCCAGTTAACTAGTTGAGTACTGCTAATGATGTGGCGGTGATTTTGGTTGTAGCACACCTATAGGAGTAGCAGTGCTTCTCTATTGCCAATGTCATGACCTTTGCTGCATGTATTTTGCAGTGCTTTGTATTTTCTTTCTCTCTTTATGATTTTAATTTATTTTTATTAGTCAATTTATTTATTGTTTATTATTATTATTATTTTATTTTATCTTCTCCCCCCTTTTTATAGGGATGAAGGCAAGAGTTGGCCTATAGGGTTTGGTTTGGGAAGGGGGTGGGTTTGGGTGGAATTTGAAGCGCAATTACTGTATATGAAAAATGTTAAAAAATAGTTAAATAAAAAAGTTATCACAGATGAGATGACGCATCGTAAAGCGATAAATTCTAAAACTCAGCCGTCTCCTGCAATTTGCTACGTGTTTTGCCTTCAATTTCAAAGTGAAATGTTTCATGAAGCCTGACAGTCAAACAAATAAACTATAATTGTTTTACCATATGTGTTACTTGCTTCTTTGTTATGAAGGTAAAAAGGTAAATTAACATCCTCAGCGTGTGGTGATTTCATATTTTTTGCCAGAGGTTGTAGTTACATTATGGAATACTGATGGTACACAAATGCCTTGAGAACATGTTGCCTTTTTCTATGAATACTCCATGTCTTTTATGGATATCATTAGGGATATAATTTTGGTTTTTAGGTGCTAAGTATTTAATGTGCAACTGAATCGGACACAACACCAGCTGCTATCCTATGCATCAGGACAATCAATGTCAACCAAGAAATTACAATTAAACACGCGCAGACTTTAGTGCCATAACGTGGTGACGGTAGTGCGCATCCCCTGATTTACGCACAAATATTTAACAAAATCGACGGATTAAAAGTAAAATGATGAAACTGAGGATGCCGTCGCGGCAGTAACATGCTGCATCGCAATGACGAGCAGGTACCACGGAGGCGGTACTATCCTCTAATGGAAAAGCAACCCCAAAAAAGAACCCGGTACCAAGGCCAAATAGAGTAGAGCCGGTACCATGCAGTGGAAAAGTGCCAATAAAAGCTACTTAATAGAAGGGTATGGTACAACTTTGGACTGAAACATATGTGCACAGCAGAGGTGTATAATCCAGGGGTCAGAAAGTAAAAATCCTACCATGTTTTCATTCCACCCGAAAAATCCTGTCAGCAGATTTCACTTGTTAGTTTTACCTCCCAACTGAAAAATAGGGCCAACTGACAGGTCTTCTGTGGCTGGAACAATATCCTGGGATGGACTTTTACTTTCTGAACCTGGATTATACAACTCTGATGCTCAGCACACAATGGCCTCATCAAATATTACTGGCATTTTGATGCAATATTAAATCCAATCGGTGCCAGTGCTTATAACTCTGTTTTACAATACTGGCGATGTTTATTATCTATCCTATTTGTAATGCAATCAGGAAAGACTAGAAAACAATGAGATATGAAATTTAACAAAGTATTTATTTATAAACATGAACATGATTTTTGGCGGTTAGACCCCGGCATTGAACAAATAAAGCATTCAGAGTATCTGAGGATTAGCTGCTTCGTAGAGATGAATTTCCCCCGGGGTCTAAACACTGGTGGTGGTGGTGAGAGGTGAGAGGGATGAGTCCTGAGACCAGAGTGGTAGGAGAGATGAAGAGGAGTCTTGGCGGACCTCAGAGGATGGTGGTGGGAGGAGGAGGGTTGCAGAGCATATCAAAGCGCTTGACGGCTGGTTAACTGCAGGGAGAGAGAGAGTACTTTTAAAATCTGATAGCTAGCGAATGATTGGTCCAGAGACTCAGAGTAGGATTCCGATTGGATTATAAGTTAGGCGGTGTAATTACCTGGCCCCTCCCCTAGGGGGCTAGGTTAAGCAATGATCATGTCTGTGTGTGTGTGTTTCTGTCAGTCTGTCTGTCAGCCCGTGGCTGGGGCCAGGTCTGCTATCTCTGATTGCCTTGTTTTTAAAGGGCAAGCAGAAACTATACAAAGGCATAGTGGGCATGCACGAAGAGAAAGACTTTCTGCTTGAATTTCCGCTAAGCTTCATTTCATAGCGACATATAGAATGGACATACGATTAATGCTAGTATTATTACAAGACATTAGGAACGGGAATGACAATTTTGACATACTGGCGGATATGCAGGCCTGTATCTGTATAATTATGATCTAGATCTTTAATCTGAAACAGAAAGAATCTATGACTGAAGAATAATCTGATAAATCCTAAGATATCTCACTCTGCTCTGCCATATTCTTCCGTTGACATGTGTATTATGTGTTTGCAAGAATTATGGCAATGATGTTACAGTCAAGATGGGTCGGCAGGACAAGACTCTATCAGTGGTGCAAGGGAAATAAATTTTTAATCGCTTGCTCTTTGTTATTATTTGTTTGCGGTTGGAGCAGCTATGACACAGACCTTCCAGTACTACTTCTGATTCTTGAGGTCTTTTTATACTTTTATTTGCGTGTCATAAACAATTTAAGTTAAGGGCAAATAAGTAGTGGCGCTGTGCATCCGTGCACTCCTGGTCTGAGCCCAGAAACAAAAATATTCATTGCACACTCATTAACTTATATTGTATTTAAATATTGCTTTGCACTCATTAAAACCTTTAAAGAATAGCTTTAACAGAAATTCAAAGTTACACTGCAATACCTTTCATACACAAAGTAAAATGAAGTGGAAGGAATGAGGTTTTTTTTTCCACAAAGCAATTAAAGCGTCAGAGTGTGATATATGTCTCCACATGCAACAGCCATTTCCTCCTCTCTCTGAGTCCAGTGGTGAGTGCATTTGGCATGCTGTGATGTTTTCCGGCAGCAAAGAGTTCCTCTTCACACAGCTCAAGCATAAGGAATTTTGTGTTCAATAACAAACCCAAACCTTTTCAAAAGCAGAGAAATACCATCTCGAAGCGGTACACTAGAGGGTAAAAAAGTGGTGGAGCTGGAACACCCAGGGGTCAGATAGAAAAATTCCCGCAATGTTTTTCTTTCACCCTTGATGGAGGCCAGCTGATTTCACTGATCAGTTCTGCCTCCTGGTTGAAGAATTTAGCTAACCTGCAGGGCCAGGTGACTGAACATAGCACTGGGTAGGACTTTTTGAACCAGGATTCTCCACGTCTGGTAAAGAGGGTACGCAGACAGACTCTACATAAAGCATCTGGCTGATAAAACTTTTGGTTTAAGGTCAAAAATTGCTGTTTGTTAAATTCTTCCAGCTGATGCTGTAAAAAATGTAATTATCTTATTGTAGGGTATATGATGTTACATCTATGAAGCAGTGACTACTCCAGAATAACAGATAGAATTAAAGGATTCCTGTTGGATTTCTTCTCCAGCTTTGCAGCTGCATTTATAATACATATTTATATTTATAAAAGACCGCTCCAACAATCTCTGACCTGCCAACCAGATGTTTTGGGGCTGCTTTACAACCCCAATTCCGAAATGGTTGGGACAAAGTGCTAATTGTGAATAAAATCAAAATGCAATGACTTTCAAATCGCGTGAGCCAGTATGTTATTTACTGTAGAACATAGATAACATTTCAAATGTTGAAACTGAGACATTTCACTTATTTATCCACAAAATGAGCTTATTTCAAATTATTTCAAATGTCTTAGTGAGGCTGAGTCTCTTAGAAGTAAAGATGGCCAGAGGCTCTCCATCCCGTGAAGGCTTGCATTAAAAAAAATCGTGGAATACTTTAAAAACAATGTTCCTCAAAGACAAATTGCAAAGGCTTTGAAGGTGTAATCATCGACAGTGCATAACATCATCAAAAGATTCAGAGAAACTGGAAAAATCTCTGTGTGTAAGGGAGAAGGCTGAAGACCTTTACTTCATGCCCTTGATCTTCGGGCCCTCAGATGCCACTGCATCACTCAACAGCATGATTCCTTCATTGACATTACTAAATGGGCCCTGGAATACTAATAGAAACCAATGTCTGTAAATAGAGTCCACTGTGCCATCCACAGATGTCACCTAAAACTCATCATGCAAAAAGGAAGCCATTGTTGAGCATGATCCAGAAGTGCCGCTGTGTTCTGTGGGCCAAGGCTCATTTAAAATGGACTGTAGCAAAGTGGCAAAGTGTTCTGTGGTCAGCCTAGTCCAAATTTGACAGTCTTGTTGGAAATCATGGGCGTTGTGTCCTCCGGGCTAAAGAGAAGAAAGACCACCCCTCTTGCTATCAGTGTTCAGTTAAAAAGTCAGCATTCCTGATGGTATGGGGATGCATTAGTGCATATGGTGTGGGACACTTGCATGTTTTAAAAAGCACCATGAATGCTGAAAGGTATATAAAAGTTTTAGAGCAACATCTGCTCCCCTCCAGACAGCATCTATTCCAAGGAAGGCCTTGTGTATTTCAGCAGGACAATACAAAACTATATACTGCAGCTATTACAACAGCTTGGCTTCGTAGTAGAAGAGTCCGTATGCTGAACTGGCCTGCCTGCAGTCCTGGTCTTTCACCGATTGAGAACATTTGGCGCATAATTAAATGAAATTTCCGTCAAAGGAGACCCAAACCTTTCCAGCAGCTGGAAGCCTGTATTAAACAAGAGTGGGATCAAATTCCAATGGCTAAATTCAACCAGAGGTGCCAATAATTATGAAACCTCAATTTCAGTGAATGTGTTTGTTTATTAGATATATATATGACTTTGGTTGGCTTAACCCTTTGAGCACTGAAAAAAATTTTCAAGGAATTAAAAATGTCATTATTCGGAGCTGTTGAAAACCTATCATGTTGAAACTTGATTAAAAGAACTCCCGGGAGATCTTTTAAACAAGTTGCCACATGGTAGGTTTTCAACAGCATCTGATTTTGATATCTTACATCATTGTGCAACTATAGCGCTGAAAGAGTTAAATGGAATATTAATTGATATAAATGTTTTTCATATTCATCTCCAGATTGCTATTTTTATAGCATTTTTTGGACTTTTTTGTCAGGATTGCCAATAGTTCAGGATGTTTCTAAAGGTGAATAGCATTCTGCATAGTAAGTCAATACTCCAAATCCACCAAATATCTCCAACTAGTCTCAGAGGAATCCTAAAATTCCTTTCTGGCAGTTGAAAAGATCTGATACTGGTCTGGGCCCTGATGCTCAGAATGCAACTATTTCCACTTGGTTTGACTTGGTTTGACCTCTAGTTCCATAAGACCTGATGTGTTGGTGTTAGATTTCCCGCCACATTGATATTAAAGGTGACAACAGGACTGCATACTCTAAACTGAGAGCAATCTGCTGTGGTGAATTACTGAGAACCACTCCCTGTATTACCCAAGTGGGAAACTTTACCATTCATAAAAGAGGGAGAACAGTTGGCAAAATTATCGCTCTCCACAGTCCGATTTCCTGGAAGGAGCATGATTCCCCACAGGCTACTTCCGAAAACTGCATCCTGGTGAAAACTTTGGGTCAAAATGTCTACAAGCTTTTTAGGTAACAGTTTTCTCCTGAGTGATATTTGTGTGTTACCCCAGGCAAAAAAGAAAGTGAGATTTGCTTTTGCGCACAGAGAAAGTAAGTGAAAGCTTGGCTGCTTGGTCGGGAAATTCCCGGTGTTTTCTTAAAAGAGCTGTCCCAGCTGAACACTTAACGGCAAGAGTAATAAACTGACGAAGAGTGAAGCTGAAAGCTTTAGGTCTTACTGGTCATATTTGGCACCACTGGATTCTGGGATTGTGTGTGTGTGCGTATGTGTGCGTGCGTGTGTGTGTGTGTTTTTGTTCTTGCAACACAGTGAGGTGTGTTCTTGTACTTGCGACAGTAAGGACAAGAAAATGTTTTGTTCTTACAGAGAGGGGACATTATTGGGAAGTGAGGACAGTTTCACCTGTCCTCACAACTACAAAAGAAAATCGGGGGCTTGTTAGTTAAGGTTAGGGGTAATATTACAATGAGGTAAGGTTAAGGTTAGGAAAAGGGCAAAGGTTCGGGCTAGGCTTGTGTCGCCCTTTGTTATGATTAGGGAAAGGCTGGAGAGACGCACGAAGAATGAGTGGAAGTCAATGTAATGTCCTCACAAGGATAGAAGTACAAGGATGTGTGTGTCTATGTGTGGATGTGTCTGTGAATGTTTATCGGCGGTATCCATGCTTTACGCTCTTAGGAGTTTAAAGTGGAATGTCTCCCACTCTTGGGGCTAACTTTCTAAATTAATTCACCTGAATGACCTGGGGGAAAACTTCTTAAAACAGACACACCTAATCTTGCAGTAAATTCCACTCCCACTATCATAACTTTTCCCCTTAGGGAAAGTTATGGAGAAGCAAAAACAGGCCACATCAATATTTTTAAGGGACAGGGGGGATAAGCCGCCCTCTAAGCGATATGCTGCTATTGCCTCACTTTCATAACTCCGACCCCATACGTTCCTCACAGGTTACCGGGAATTCAGCTCATCTAATGTGGGAGCTGGAGGGGCTTTCGGTGTATCCCATCAATCTGAGACAAAAAAGGGCCTGCAGAGGCATTGCTCAATCTTGAATTCTACACATTCAAAAAAGAGCATATTCAAAATGACTCACGAGTTGCTATACTGACATCTCTTACACAATCTGAGGAGAGCACCGATGGGATAGCAGCTGTGCTCCAAAAACAATGACATCGCGTGTTGCACAACTCCTTCTGTTCTTCATTTTTTATGCATTTAGGACAAAGTTCTGCAATTTTTCTTTTAGAATGGGCCTCAGGCATTTGGAGCGCATACGGTAAGGCGGAAGACAAAGGAAGTCATTAAAAGCACCCGACTGAAAAAGAAGGAAAAAATTGATGCAATCTCCACCACTGGTTAACATTTTCCTAACCTCTGTCACCAGGGAGAGATGTTGATTCTGACAAGAATGTAGGAGACAGGATTGGAGCAAGAAGGCTGCAAAGGTGCTCATTTAGAAAGCACCGCCTTAAAGTTGTGTCTGCATGGTCTGCCTATTTCTGGGGACCATAATGTTTGGGACGAATGACTTTTCAGGTGTTTCTAATCAGTGAGGTCCTTCTTCAGTGTTGCAAGAAGCAAACTTTCAGTATCGAATTTTGATTTGAGGCTTTTTATTGCCTTTGCAGTCTGTGATTGTGCTGTTCAGCACAAGACCCAGGGGGTGCGCCAATGAAAACCAAGGAAGCTGTTGTGAGGCTGAGAAAAAAAAGCTGTGGAACTTAGGGAAAACCCTTCAGTGGACCAAAATGCAATGTTTTGATCATCATTAAGGTGAAAGCCTCAGTATCAAAATCACACTTCTACATTTTTTGACCAAGGAATTCTCACAATAAAGGAAGAAAAACTCCTAAACAACAAACAGCTAGATATTAAGTCTTCAGGAGGCAGGTGTGAATGTGTCACTGACTTTTGTATTTATGAAAACATCCACCTTCACTGAACTTTATGAGCCAGGTCTGCCACCACCAGTTGAGCGGTGTATTAGACCAGTGGGCCTCTAAATTGGTTACGCTTGAGAATGAAGAATCAGCCACACCACCTGGAATCTACAGACTCCACACACAGCAGGAGCTGCTTCCACACGGGAGCAATGTACTAACAAATGAAGTTTCCATCTTATTTTTTCAAGTGTTCGGTAGTCTCACTTGTCCATGTATTAACCCGCTCAACTACTGCAAAATTTCTTATGCAAATGAACCCATCTCAAGAGAAACTCAGCGATCAGTGTCTGAAAGTAATGCTAGTGATCCTGACTGGCACGCAGCCCGAACCAGCCCATTTCAAATTCAGGATTTATTTACACAACCTACTGTGAATGGGGAGGACATGGCCAACAGTTTGCAAGAACTTAATGAAACAATTGGCCAAGAAAGTATTCCAAATAGCAAATATACACTCCTGATCAAAATCTTAAGACCAGTTAAAAAATTGCAAGAATTTGCATTTTGCACTGTTGTATCTTAAGAAGGTTCTAAGTAGAGTTTCAAAATGCAAAAAGAAGAAATGGGAACAAGAGACCAAATGTTTTGAGCAGGCAATTTATTGAAAAGAACAATTTAACTGAAATAGGCTGTTCATCAGCTGATCAAAAGTTTAAGACCACATCCTTTAAAAGCCCAAATCTGTGGAAAAAATTTGGATTCCATGTCATTTTCTGTCAAGTAATCACACTGTCAAGACCTCTTGATGGGAAAAGCAAAAAAACTCACTGCCTTCGAACGTGGCAGGATTGTTGAGCTGCATAGACAAGGCCTCTCACAGCGTGCCATCGCTGCTGAGGTTGGACGCAGTAAGACAGTCATTTTGCATTTCTTAAAAGATCCTGAGGTTTATGGAACAAAAAAATCAAGTGGTAGACCCAAAAACCCATCAGACAGCATCTGCAAAGGAACGGCTTCAAAAACAAAAAACGTCTTCAAAGGCCACGTCTCCTTCAACGCCACAAAATTGCCCGTTTGGCCTTTGCAAGGGAGCACCAAACATGGGACGTTCAAAGTTGGAAGAAAGTTTTATTCTCTGATGAGAAAAAATTGAACCTTGATGGTCCTGATGGCTTCCAACGCTACTGGCATGACAAGGAGATGCCACCTGAGATTTTTTCAACACGGCACAGCGGAGGGGGCGCCATCATGATCAGGGGTGCTTTTTCCTTCAATGGAACAATGGAGCTCCAGGTTGTGCAGGGGCGTCAAACAGCAGCTGGCTACGTGGAGATGTTGCAGCGGGCATCCCTCATGACTGAGGGCCCTCGTCTGTGTGGTGATGACTGGGTCTTTCAGCAGGACAATGCTGAAATTCACAATGCCCGTCTGACAAAGGATGTTATTCTCCTGAAAAAAATCACTCTTTTGGATCATCCTGCATGTTCCCCTGATCTAAATCCAATTGAGAACATTTGGGGATGGATGGCAAGGGAAGTTTACAAAAATGGACATCAGTTCCAGACAGTGGATGCCCTTCGTGAAGCCATCTTCACCACTTGGAGCAACATTCCTACAAGCCTTTTGGAAACACTCGCATCAAGCATGCCAACACGAATTTTTGAAGTGATCAACAATAATGGTGGAGCTACTCATTACTGAGTCTGTTTTTGAGACTTTAATTTCTGTTTTAGGGGTTTTTTTGAGCTATGGTCTTAAACTTTTGATCAGCTGATGAACAGCCTATTTTAGTTAAATTGTTCTTTTCAATAAATTGCCTGCTCAAAACATTTAGTCTCTTGCTCTCATTTCTTCTTTTTGCATTTTGAAACTCTACTTAGAACCTTCTTATGATACAACAGTGCAAAACGTAAATTCTTGCAATTTTTTAACTGGTCTTAAGATTTTGATCTATTACCTCAGCTGAATTACTGAACTCTGGAGCACAGTTCTTTTTGCTTCAGACTGTGTAAATCGCTGCAGTTATCAAGCTAATGGAGTAAACAGGCTTTGTGAAATGGATTCCTGGACACTGGGGAACTGAGTGTAATATCCACAACTACTGTCATGGGGTCTCAACACACTAAGTCGGGGCCTGGATTTAGAATCCAAAATCCCTGTTTAAATTATTTTGCAATGCAAATGATGTCTTTCGAACAAAAATATTTTTGAACAAAAATGCAAATTCATCTTTATTTATGAGAGAGCAAATTGTGGCTGAACTAGACAAAGTGCTTTGCCTTACCACCACTAATACAACTTATTTGTTGTACTGTGTAGAGCTACAAGGTCCAGCCTTTTCACAATGCATTTGACCCAAATTATTATTTGTAAATGCTGCAATCATAAGTGGGGCCGGCCGGCCCAGGGCCCAGGCCCCCGTGGGGCCCCTTCTGCCTGACTGAGCTATTTTCTCATCACCGCCTAAAAGGAGATTCATATAAAATCAGTTTTCCGCAAGGCCCCAGGTTTGCAGCATAAGCATACAGGGTATATGGAAAACTGGAAGATAACAAAGCAGGGAGAGGTTGACCTTGGTAAACACCAAAAAGCCAAGATTTTCCTGCCCAAAACGGATTCAAAATCCACCAACTGAATAAGATACTGCCCCAAAACATTTACCAAAACTAAGGCTATTTTAAATTATCAACCATTCACCATGAGCTAGCTGATATTAGCAAATGCATGCAATAATTTCTTGTGTTTTTTAGGGGCAGTAAACAATACCGTACACTTTCAGCCCATGAAAGGGCTGTGCTACAACGTACTGCCTCGCAAGCTGTATGTATCCACACAAGCACAAACGCATACAGATTGGGAGAAAGAGTCACGTTTGTAACCAACAAAAGCCTGACAAAAGCGAAACAATTGGCTTGATCCAAACGTTCATACCTTCAATTTTAACCTCATATGACCTAATTGTTCAGACAACTAGGAGTCTCTAAATGATGCCATGTCTTCAAGGTGAAGAAAAAACGATTAAAAGCAAACCTGCCAATGAACTTGCTCCCTATTTAACTTGCCAAAAAAGACGTTTTGGGTTTTTACAGCAGTACTTCACACACATGCAAATGAACTTGTACATGAAAACATGCAGTTAAGAGAGTAGCGACTCACCAATATCCAGTATGCTCTCTGCTGAAATACGGCGCCAGAACGGATTAACTGATAGTGTGCACTTGGTTCAGTAGCTGCATATTAAACACTCCCGTTTCATAGCTAGCTAGCTGGCCATATCAGATAAATCATCTACAGTATTTTTTGGCACATGAAATGTAATGTAAGTTAGGTGGCTCTGCAGAGTTCACTACTTTCTGCTGGTAATCGGCAGTGTCACTTGTTCGGTCTCTAGTACAGTTTCTTTACAGTGAGTGAGCAAGATGCGAGGTCAGTGTTTTTATTGCAGCATATCCCTTCAGGGTTTGTAAAGTGGGATAGCTAATATAGGTCCTCCAGATTTTGCAATGGGTTCTACACACGGCTGCTTTGTCAGAGTGCCCATGCCTAAAGATCAACGTCATTTTCCCACTCTTTACAGTAATATAATGTTTCTCTTTTTTGCCCATGTGTATGACTACACTAATAGAATATTCTAGTGGCCGTCGTCTTGACAGGGTAGTTAGCTTCAATATCAGTTCTTAACCAAAATAAAATAGCTCCTAACAACAGTTCTTAACCAAATTTCAGTAGTTTCAGTAATCTCCTCTGTTGTTTTCTTTGCCTAAAGGAGGCCGATAATTTGACCTTCCTGAAACAGAGTAAAACAACACCTTTTCCATGACCACAGGATATGATCTGGCTTTGTTGTTTACCTACTAACTGCATCAGTTAGGGTTAATTAAATTGTTAGCGCCTGAAACACATTAATCACTGCGGTAATTATCCAATGGAAGGCTCTTACCTTTTTGTTTTACTTAAATCCAAGAGGTGACTTTTTTGGCCGGGCAATGGACAAACTCAAGACATGAAATAATTGGTTTAATTTAAAGTGTTAGTGTTTTTTTATTCATTTAAGTATCTTTTTGATTAATATGAAGCATTTTAGTGAAGTTTGGACCTGCGCAATTAAATTTTATGTCTTATTCCAGACTTTTTCAGTTGGGCTTGTAAAATGTTGGAGGGCTAGTGACTTTTTTTCTGTTGCAACCTTGGCAAAAAAAAATGAGAAGATGGAGCTTTGCTGATATATAAAATTCATCAAACTCGAGTAGTAATTCCCATTTTCATCTTGCTGAAGGCTCGACAAATGTAAAAATGACTACTTTCGTCCTTGCCAAAGGCTTGGAATAAATGAAAATTAATATTCTCGTTTTGCAGACGTCTGGCAACCATACCCAAAATGCTTTTGCTGCCAAAATACTGCCAGCTTTTTTTTTCTTGCCCCTTCCCTCAGACCAAATTTGACTGAAAAAGTGGCTTCACTGTATGTTTTCTAAAACGTAAATTTGCTTGGCTCAATAAGTGACGATTTGTGTTGGATAGGATAGAATAAGATATAGCCCAAGGCCTATCCGTTATTTTACAGTTGACTGCAATGACTAATCTGAGGGGCCCTCAATAATGCTCCGCCCCTTTTGGGCTGAGAGCCTAGCTCCACCCCTGGCTGTAATGCACCTTGGAACATTGTCGGATAATTATCTAAGATTTGGGGCTTATTTTTAATGCATGACGATAGAGTCCTGGATGGTGTTATTCAATGGGGTGATAGCTTTTTCACTGTTCCTTTAAAGTGGGTGATAGGCAACAATGATGTTAACATCTTCAATACGGCAGTATAGTTTGACTCTTAGGCTAATGCAGTGGCGTAGCCAGTGGGGGTGCTGAGACACGTCCCTTTTTCACTGCAATTAGTAGTTCATAATCATCAATCAATCATCTCCCCGATGAGGTAAGATGACAGTCACAGATGAATGATTGTCGTCTTACCTAATCGGGGAGAACAAGCAGCACGTTAACTGTGGAGTGCTCTCGGAGCGAACCTTTTGTTAATCATGAAAATGACGAAGAACAGGTCAGGACTAATAATTGTTTTAAACAGAAGTTTTGTGAAACCCAATTCTCTGTTCTTGTTCTGCAACTGGACTGAATTTAGCCCATGATTTAATCGTTGTTAGTTTGCATATGGAGAGAAACCGTGTCTTTAGTTGCCAATTAGAATAATTGGAAAACGCGTCAATAAAGGAAAATGATTGAGAACTACTAATTGCAGTCAAAAAGGGATGTGTCTCAGCACCCCCGCTGGCTACGCCACTGGGCTAATGGAATAGGTTTGTTCCCTTTGCTAGTTCAGTTTTGAGGGTTATTTCCTCTTTTTTCTTCCTGTGCCCTTGAAGCTCGGACAAGGAAACGCCAGAAAGAGGAAGTGAGAGATGCTTTGGGCATCTGTGATGCAGTCTCACACAGGAAATGACAAACGTAGCACAGGGTGCGGCAGGGCTGTGTGTGTGTGTTTGCATGTGTGCGCGCGCGTGTGTGTAAGGAACTGTCATTAGCTTTTCACACCACAAGTGAGGCACAGTTCTGGAACACTGCACCCTTGTCTTTGGCCTTCAAACATCGGGGTGTGAGAGACAAACCAATTGGCGAGGAAAGTGTTCTTTTTAGCAGCCGACCAAAGACATTGGCTGCTGCTTGTAGTAGAAAGAGAGTTGTTCCTCTCTGGCTTTTTCATCTGTCCACAGAAAAATGTACTGGACCTCGATAAAAGAGAAGCTGAACTAAGGTATTACTATGGGAACAAACACAGTTGGGTCCACACATATTTCGACAGAGACGCAATTTTCATTGTTTTAGTTTTGTAGGCCACCATGGTGACTTTGAAAATAAAAGACTAAGATATGTTCAAAATGCTCACTTTTAACATCAATAGCAGAGTTTTTCTTTTTTCAAAATTGTCTGATAATAAATAATCAATTTTATATATTGATTTTTATATATCGCTTTTCTGGACACTCAAAGACGCTTTACAATGGAGGCATTATTCATTCACTCACGCGCTGATGGTGGTAAACTATGTTTTTGTGGCCACAGCTGCCCTGGGGCAGGCTGACGGAAGCGTGGCTGCCAGTATGCGCCTACGGCCCCTCTGACCACCACCAAACATTCACACACAGCCATACAGGAGGGAGGGTTCCTTTATTGCATGTTTTGTGGGTGGGGGAAACCAAAGGAAGCCCCACCCAGAAAGGCCCCAGACCAGATTCGAACCCACTACCTTCTTGCTGTGAGGCAGTAGTGCTAACCACTATGCCACCATGCCGCCCACACATTGTGGTGACACACATTTTATGAGCAGCCCTTCAGTTTTAGAGGTTCAAAAGTAATTGGACAAAGTGACATAATTAAATTGTCATTTTTAATATTAGTTTGGAAACCTTTGGGTCAATGACTATTTGAAGTCTGGAACCTGTAGACATCACCAGAAACTTGGTCTCTTCCTTGGTAATGCTATGCAGATATCTTTAGTCCGTGCCTTGTTAGAGTGTTCTGCCTTCAGCCAGTGAATTGCATGCTCAATGGGATTCTTGTCTACAGCATAGATTGTATAAAAAGATTAACGAAGCAATCGATGTGTCACCCATTGGTTCCAGCATACCATTTAGAAAGCCTTGATTTTGGCAATTTGAACGGCGTCATTTTGAAATCGAATATGATTCCTACTGGTCGAGAGCATGAATTGAATATCGAGGGAGGAGCAAGGGGTGTATCTGACCGTATCTGACGAGGACCAGAGGATAACCACTCCCCCATATTCTAGTCTATTTGAGACCATAATTCACAAAAATGAAGGAGACATGAAACTAGACGCCATAAAATAATGTGGAAAATCATTATTGAAATAAAAAATCTGATGGGAAAGTAGGGTCATTTTCTCATAGACTTCTATAGCATTCAAATAATTTCAGCAACCACCAACATCGCCATCTGCCGGCCATTAATTAGAATGCAATTTTAAGAGATTTCCGCATTGGCTTCAGTTTTCAGACCCGGGTGCTGGGTCCATCTTTTTGATACAGTCTATGGTGTACAGTAGAACATTCCATTTCGTTGCCTTAAAAAATCTTGGGCTGTTATTATGGTGTGCTCTCAAGTCGCTGTCCATCTGCTCTGTAAAGCATTTTCCAATTGAAGCACCTATTACTAAAACCCCATAAGTCACACTTGACTTGACTTGTGGGGTTTTAGTAATCAGTGCTTCAATTAGCTCTGATGCATGCTGCTGAATCTAGGCATACACTGCAATCTAGCTCCATAATTCTGAATTCATCCTCCAGCTTTTGTCAACAGTCTTATCACCAGTAAATACAAGGGAACCAGTTCAATTTGCAGCGATACACACCAATACATAGCCACTCCTCAAAAATGAGGTGGTATGCCTCAGATGAGAAGTTCCTTCCTTTCACCATATCCGTCCTTTCCTATTTCTCTGGTATAAGTTGAACTTTCTTTCTTCTTTTTTCTTGTTTTTCTATAGGATGTTGTTCCAGAACAGGCAGTTTTAGATTTTCGTTTTTTTTGTACAAATGTCTTGTTTTTGAGCCTTAATAATGCTCTACATATTAAAATCATCCCTCTTTATTTACTCTGGTGAAGTGATCTCCTAATTGCTGAGTTAGGTACTCATATACCTACCCCTTGAGCAGAGGTAGGCAGTGAGGGCCGTATCTGTCCCCGGTTTTCGCACCAACTTCTGGCCTTTAATTAGTTCATTATCTAAATTAGCCATGCTTTTTATGAAATCTGACCTTTCAGGCGCATTTCTTTAAATAATCTTGAATGACCAAAGACTATTCTTGTCTCCCTACATAAAACATTTTTCTTTGATTGAATTTTTGCACAAATCTGCATTTCAAACCAATTATCTTGATTAGTCAGGGTAATTGATAGAAATAAAAACCAGCACACCGGCCCTCCAGGACCAGGATTGCCCACCCCTGCCCTAGAGTATGCACTTGATCTGGCCAATTATTTTGATGGTTTTTCCTGAACCAGGGAAAGAATTCTTCTGTCTTCCAGTTATTAGGGGTTCAAGCTAAACAGGAAGTGAGCTGTGAGCCATTTTCTGCATTTTTCCAAATTCTACAAACACAAGTTTGAAGGCCTTAGAATACTTTAAAACTTGCAAAACATTGCACAAATTATAATTGTTTTATCGTCTTCGATTTGATACATTAATTAGCACTAAATGTGACATAATGGCTGTATAGCGCCCCAATCAGATTTTTAAAAGAATTACCCTTTTGAGGGTTTCAGCATGCTCGAAAACTCACAAAGGTTTGAACAAGTATAAAGCCCATCATTCGTATTACTGTGATAAAAAGGTTACATATAGCTGTGGCAAAATGGCATTTTAGCGGCCCCTGGAAAATTTCAAATAAGCAGCCCTCGCAGCCCGGTAAACCTACATGTACGAAATTCGGTGGACATGTGATTTATGCAGAGACCTAAAAAAAGTCTCTTGGTGCCATGACCTAGACTCAACAGGAGGGCCGCCATTTTTTATTGAAATTTCAACTTTTTAAAATTTTTCGTAGTTAACAGGCGTCCTGCTTTAAAAAACTCCTCTTAAAGATTTTATCCGATCAACTTAAAATTTGGCAAGTGACATCATAAGACCTTTCTGATGTTAAATTGCAAAGGTTTTTTGGATGTATCGAACAATGTATCCACGGTGTCGCAGCAAATTTCAATGTTTCGCCATTAAAGAGGAAGTTGATTTTACTCTCACATACTTTGTGAGATTTGCCCGAAACTTTACAGGCTTGATAAGGGTCTCCTTCTAAGTTTAACTTTATGCTGATATTTGATTGGGTGTGGTCAGGTGGCTCCACAGTGCCCTCTAGCCACAGCCATGTAATGATAAAAGTTCTTGAATGTTCATGAAATTTGGTGTGATCATTGAATTTCTCATGCTGGGATTTGGTAATTTAATAGAAATTATTTGGCTAAACAGGAAGTGAGCTATGAACCATTTCCTGCGTTCTTCCAAATTTTATGAACACTCGTTGAAAGGCCTTTGGATATTCCAAAGCTTGCAAAACGTTGCACAAATGGTCCGTCTTCTTATCTTCAAGATGATATCTCAATTGGCATTTTATATGGCACAATGCCTCTGTAGTGCCCCCTAAACTTTTTTTTAAAAGAATTGCCCTTTTGAGGGTCTCAACATGCTTGAAAATTTACAAAAATCAACACACTCATGGAGTCCGGGATTACGATTACTATCGTATAGGTTTTGCACACAGACATGTCAAAATGGTATCATCGCGCCCTCCAGAAAATTTTTGCACTCCCCTCAGGAAAACATATTGTACGCAGTCTAGCAGTGTCCAATGGCTGTGAATGGACACCTGCACCCATCAACATCTCGCTTCCACCCCAACGTGCACCAGGGGTGCAAGGGCTCTTTCAATGCTGTTTGCAGCTTTAATTAGGGCCTGAGCATCGACCGGTGCCAAGGCCCGGAACAGGTCCTGGCACCGAAGGTGCGAGGAACCTATTGCTTCTGAAGGGATTTTTAGTATTCTTCTTTTTATTATTAGGGCCCGAGCACTGACCGGTGCCAGGGCTCGGAATGGGTCCTGCCACCGAAGGTACGAGGAACCTATTGTTTTTGATGGAATTTTTATTCTTCTTCTTCTTAGTTAGGGCCCGAGCGACGACTGCAAGTCGCCCGCGGAGGACCCTATAGAAATCGTGCTGTTTATGATTATTATTGGGGCCCGAGCGGAATGAAAGTGGTCCGAGAACCCTATTGAAATCGTACTGTTTATTTTTATTATTAGGGCCCGAGCAATGACTGCAAGTCGTCTGCGGAGGACCCTATTGAAATCGTGCTGTTAATTATTATCTTATATATAAGGAAGACGGTGTGTGTCTGTGTGTTCGCCATGCATGGCCATATTTGGGCATGGATTTTTTTCTAATTTCACACAGTGATACCTGTGCTTCCAAACTAACACCTAAGCCAGTCTTCAATAACGAAAACGGTCATGCTCGCAAAAAAATGGCAATTTTACTCCGGGTAGTGAGTAAACTTATATAACCTGATGATGATGCGCGTAGCAATATCCGGCTGCACCGCTAGGAGCCGCAGTGTCCTTACGAACGGGCGTTGAGGTAACCTGCGAGCAGGCTACTGTTTGCAATGGGGCCGAGATAGTGATAAGAGAGCCTACACGAAACCCGGCCTTTTCACAGGGCACCGCGTTCGTCCACGAATGCAACATTCTGATTAGTCGAACTTCACAGCTCCCAAATTCAAATGTGACAGTCGAACACTCGCAGGGCTGGCGTTAAAGCCTCATTCACACATCGCTACTCGTCCATCTCTGAGCGAGAACCGTCAATGGAATGTGAACGTGTTCCAGCAGAATGTGGCGAGGACTGGCGACTCGAGGACTAGCGATGCGATGTGGGCGGGTACGGACATAAAATATTTTTTACTGTCAGCGATGCGAGTGAAGCGAGTTACCAGTGGGAATGTAGAAAAGAGATGATTCACTTGACTTGAACAGACAGTTCCACAGACAGTTTGAACACCGCTACGCACAAGAATTTTGGTTCCTACATCATGTCTGACGAGCAGCTCTGACACGTTTGCAGTGGGAAGTAAACCATCAGGGAGCCATGGCAACCGATGCTGACGGCAGAGAATTTTTCTGCCGGCGAGTACAATTTCAGCGAGCAGCGAGGGGCGATGGGCGAGTAACGATATGTGTGAATGAGGCGTAACACCTGAAAATTCGCGGGCAATTATTCACAAAAATTAGTCCTGGCTGATTCTAGATGGTTTCCCTTGACTAACACGTTCTCCAATTCAAGAATAATCAAGTGGCAATTGAAGACACGGCTTCTCTCCCTCATGCGATCTAAAAGCGACAAGCTAATAGGCTACACAGCGGGTAGCAGCTTGTCTCTTATATACGGAAGACGGTGTGTGTCTGAGTGTTCGCCATGCACGGCCATATTTGTGCATGGATTTTTCTCTAATTTCACACAGTGCCACCTGTGCTTCCACAGGTTTCAATGACGAAAACGGTCATGCTCGCAAAAAATGCTTTCAAAATGCTTTCACGCCCAAACACTTGATTGTAGCAGCTTCAAACTTGCTGGATATGACAACTGCTCCGCCCTGAACATCCCAAAAGATTAACTTTCCACTTGCTAATAGCGCCCCTTTGTGGTAACAGGTAGTGACCACTCGTTACTTACACTTGTACTAATGACACATTTGTTAAACCCATCAACTTCGTTCCACTTATAAAACATGCAGAACAAGTTGATGAAGCTACATTATAAACGCTGTGAAGCTACGAGTAATTGCGTCTGTGTGACGACACGGCGACTTTGGATCCCTCGCCATGAAAATACATTTGGGATTCACAATGCTCTCCCGCCCACACACTTGATTGTAGCAGCTTCAAACTTGCTGGACATGATGAGTGCTCCGCCCTGAATGTCCAGATGCATTAAAGTCCCATTTTGCTAATAGCGCACCCCGTGGTAACAGGAGGTGACTTTCACTTGTACTGATGACACATAGTTGAACACATCAACCTCATTCCACTTCTATTACATGCAGAACAAATTGTTGAAGCTACCTTATGAATGCTGTGAAGCTAGGCATAATGGCGTCCGTGTAGTGACGCAGCGACTATCCATTCCTCGCCATGAAAATACGTTTGGGTTTTAGATGTCTTTAATGAACTTGTATCATCGTAAAGATTCATAGACAGGTCAAGGGTGGAAAGCTCTCACATCTGATTGGGGCGTTGCCCATGAGGGCAGCAAAATGCCTCGATAGCGCCCCCTTGAAATTTTCAAAAACCCCTCCCCATAGGGGTTTTTTTTGGAGTAGGAAGATGAAAATTGGTATATATATGTATTTGGCCAAGACGCACAAAAAAGTCTCTGGCATCATTTGTCTACTCCAAACAGGAAGTCGGCCATTTTGAATTTAACATGTCATTTTTGCCTGATTTCCACACACTGTATTTTAACGCACTCCTGCTAGATATTTCATCCAATCAAAACCAGATTCATTAATAAACATCAAGAGACCATGCTGATCAAAATTTGTGCTCTGCAGGGCTGTAAGTCAGTGGGCGTGGCCGCTAACAGGAAGTGACCAGTTTTTACTTTCACTTGTACTGATAACATATAGTTGAACCCATCAACTTTTTTCCCCCTCTACAACATGTAGAACAAAATGTTGAAGCTACTCTATGAATGCTGTGAAGCTTCGAGTCATGGCGTCCGTGTGGCAACGCGGTGACTATGGATCCCTCGCCATGAAAATACATTTGGGTTTTTGATGTTCCTTATGAATTCGTATCATAATGGAAATTGATATGCCGGTCAAGGGTGGTGAGCTCTATCATCTGATTGGGGCTTTGCCCATGAGGGCAGCAAAATGTCTCGATAGCGCCCTCTTGAAATAGGGGTTTCCCCCATAGGGGAAATAGGGTTTTTTTTGGAATAGGATGATAAAAATTGGTACTCATGTGTATGTTGCCATTACGAACAAAAAAGTCTCTGGCACCATTGGTCAACTCCAAACAGGAAGTCGGCCATTTTGATTTTAACGTGTCATTTTGGCCCGATTTCCACACATTGTACTTAAACCAACTCCTCCTAGCGATTCCATCCAATCCACCTAATATTTATATCAGATTATCAAGAGACCATGCTGATCAAAAGTTGTGCTCTGCATATCTGTCGCAAAATGGGCGTGGCCGCTATGGTGTCCCCATTTCAGATGCCTCGCCAAACACACTCGAGCAGCTCCCTCTCCCTCATACTTCATCTAAATGGATTTAAAATTACTGTACATGCTAAAAGCCCCACCCTGAAAGCCTGGCTCATGGCGCCCCCATGTCAAAACAGTAAATGCCATATGTTACGTTGACATTGGCCGATTTGCTCAAAACTTCACATTTGTGCTTGGAGTCTGCCTCTGAATGCGCCTGCCCAAATTTGGTTATGCTCTACACGCCCCCTGGTGGATGAAGTATCAACTTATCATAACTCCTTCAGCTTTGTCCGATTCGCTCAACACTTTCTCACAGGTTGGAGCCTGCACTTGACCGATCCAATAGTCGTGAGTGTACAGCTGCACCCGTCAGGATCTCACGACAACCCCAACGTGTGCAAGGGGGCAAGGGCCCGTTCAACGCTGCTTGCAGATTTAATTATTATTATTATTATTATTATTATTATTATTCCTCTGACATTTCAAGGGCCAATTTCGCCCCTTACTCAAGCTTGAAAACGCTTGTAACTTTCCAGATTCGTCCGGCCACATTCGAAATTCAATATTTTTGGGTGCTTGTTCATGGTTGACACAAAATGCCAAAATAGCGCCCCCTAAACACATTTCAAAATTCCCATAGGGAAATATGGGGACTTACTTGTATGCAAACAAAATTCAGTAGGCATGTGTATCATAGCCAGACATACAAAAAATTTCATTGCAGCCACACCCTAAACCCCACAGGAAGTCGGCCATTTTGATTTAAATTTTTGAATCTTAAAACGAACTCCTCCTAGGGATTTCGCCTGATCAACTTCAAATTTGGTACACATCATCTAGAGACCAAGCTGATTAAAACTTGGGCTCTGCATGTCTGTCGGTCAAAAGGCGTGGCTGCTAGGGTGTGACAAAATTTGGCGACTCGACCAAAAAATTTCAAAATGCTCTCATGCCCATATACTCGATCTTAGCAGCTTCAAACTTGCTGGTCATAATGATTTCTCTGCCCTGAACGTCCCCATATCATAACTTTTCACTTTATTAATAGCACCCCCCGGTGGTAACAGGAAGTGTCCAGTTTTTACTTTGAAAACGAACTCCTCTAGGGTTTTCGACCGATTGACTTAAAATTTGGTACATATCATTTAGAGACCAAGCTGATCAAAAGTTATGCTCTCCATGTCTGTAGGCTGCTAGGGTGTGCCAAAGTTTGACTACTCGCCAAAAAAATTTCAAAATGCTCTCACGCCATCATACTTAATCGTAGAAGCTTCAAACTTGCTATAAAGGATGATAGCTCTGCCCTAAACCCAACAGGCAGTGGGCCACTTTGATTTGAATTTTTCAATTTTAAAACAGACTCCTCCTAGGGTTTTCAACCTATTGACTTCTAATTTGGTACAGATTATCCACAGACCAAGCTGATCAAAATTTGTGCTCTGCACGTCTGTAGGTCAAAGGGTGTGGCTCTCGGGTCGTGAAAAATATTGGCGACTCGCCAAAAAAATTTCAAAGTGCTCTCACGACATCATACTTCACCATAGAACATTCAATCTTGCTGGAAATGATGCTGGCTCCACCCTGAACATCACAGTACACATATGTATCATAACCAGACATACAAAAAATTTCATTGGAGCCATGCCCTACACCTAAAAGGAAGTCGGCTATTTTGATTTGAATTTTTGAAATTTAAAACTAACTTCTCCAAGGGATTTTGCCCGATCGACTTCAAATTTGGTAGAGATCATGTAGAGACCAAGCTGATCAAAAGTTGTGCTCTGCATGTCTCTCGGTCAAAGGGCTTAGCTGCTAGGACGTGACAAAATTTGGCGACTAGATAAAAAAAATTCTAAATGCTGTCACGCCCATATTCTTGATCTTAGCAGCCTAAACTTGCTGGATATGATGAAGTCTCCCCCCTGAACGTCCCCATATCATAAAATTTCACGTAACTAATAGCGGCCCCCGGTGGAAACAGGAAGTGACCAGTTTTTACTTTGAAAACGAACTCCTCCTCAAGATTTTGCCTGATCGAATTCAAATTTGGTCCAGATCATGTAGAGAGCAAGCTGATCAAAAGTTGTGCTCTGCATGTCTTAAGGTCAAAGGGCGTGGCTGCTAGAGTGTGACAAATTTTGGCGGCTCAACAGAAAAAATTCACAATGCTCTCACGCCCAAATACTTGATTGTAACAGCTTCAAACTTGCTGGACATGATGACAGCTCCTCCCTGAATGTCAAGATGTATTAACTTCCCACATTGCTAATAGCGCCCACCTGTGGTAACAGGTAGTGGCCAGTTATTACTTTCACTTGTACTGATGACACATAGTTGAACCCATCAACTTCAATACACGTCTAAAACATGCAGAAAAAGTTGATGTAGCTACATTATGAATGCTGTGAGGCTATGATTAATGGCGCCTGTGTGACTTAACATTGGGCTGATCACATCAGAATTGGGCCATTAAGCAATTAGAATCTTGTGCCTGGTGTCCAGACCACCTGCAGCAACTGTCAGTTTCTCAGGCTTTAAGTCTAAAATATGGCTCTCTTAAGACTAAAGATCCTGTACAACTGTTTCCTCTACCTATACCTGTTTCAAAATAAAAGTCCTCATTACAATAAATCACAATTAAATAGTTCAACTCTTTAAACAACTCAACTTTTCTAGCGTTCAGCCATTCCAACTGCCCATTGTCATCAACTATGACTCTCGCCAACTGTTTCCTCTGTCCAAATCTGTTTCAAAATAAAAGTCCTCACTACAATTAATCACAGTTAAATCATTTAACTATTTAAGATACTCAACCATCCAACTGTTCAACCATTCCAAATAGCAATCGCCTAGTGACGCCCTACAAACTACCTAGAACACTAAAGCAACTGCCTAGCAACGCCTTAGCAACCACCGTGAACACCATAGCAACCGCCTTGCAACTCCCTTGCAACAACCCAGAAACCAACAGCAACCGTTTAGCAATGCATGAGCAACCACCCAGAACACAAAAGCATCCCCCTAGCAATGTCCTAGCAAGCACCCAGAACACCATAGTAACGGCCTAGCAACGCCCTAACTACCACCCAGAACACCATAGCAACTGCCTAGCAAAACCCCAGCAACCACACAGAACACTTTAGAAACCACTTAGCAACACCCTGTCAACCACCCAAAACAGTAGCAGTAGTAGTACCCAACCACAGTAGCAACCGCCCAGTAATGCATTAGCAACAACCCGGGACACTATAGGAACCGCCTAGCAATGCCTTTGTAACCACCCAGAACACCATAGCAACCACCTAGCAAGGGCCTGTGAACAATCAAGAACACTATAGCAACAGCGTAGCAATGCCCTAGCAACCTCCCAGCACTCCACAGTAACTGCCGAGCAATGCGCTAGCAACCACCCGGAACTCCACAGCAACTGTCTCGCAATGCTCTAGCAACCACCATAGAAACTGCCAAGCAAAGCCCTAGCAACCAAACGGAACACCATAGCAACCACTTGGCAACACCCTAGCAACCACCCAGAACACTATAGCAACCACTTACCAACGCCTTAGCAACAACCTGGAACACCATAGCAACTACCTAGCAATGCCCTAGCAACCACCAACAACACCATAGCAACTGCCTAGCAATGCCCTAGCAACCATTAGGAACGCCATAACAGCTGCCTAGCAATGCCCTAGCAACGACCCAGAACACCATAGCAACCGCCTAGCAATGCCAGAGCAACCATTAAGAACATCATAGCAACTGCCTAGCAACACTCCAGCGACCATCCAGAACACCAGAGCAACCGCCTAGCAATGCCAGAGCAACCATTAAGAACATCATAGCAACTGCCTAGCAACGCCCTAGCGACCATCCAGAACACCATAGCAACTGCCTATCAATGCCTTAGCAACCACCCAGAACACCATAGCAACCACCTGGCAGCACCCTAGCAACCACCCAGAACACTATAGCAACCACTTACCAACACCCTAACAATGACCTGGAACACCATAGCAACTACCTAGCAATGCCCTAGTAGCCACCAACAACACCATAGCAACTGCCTAGCAATGCCCTAGCAACCATTAGGAACACCATAGTAACCACCTAGCAATGCCAGAGCAACCATTAAGAACATCATAGCAACTGCCTAGCAACGCCCTAGCGTCCATTCAGAACACCATAGCATCCGCCTATCAATGCCTTAGCAACCACCTAGAACACCATAGCAACCACCTGGCAACACCATAGCAACCACCTGGAACACCATTGCAGCCACCTAGCAACCACCAAGAACACCATAGCAACCGCCTAGCAATGCCCTAGCAACCACCCGGAACACCATAGCAACTGCCTGGCAAGGCCCTAGCAACCATTAGGAACACCATAGCAACCGCTGAGCAACATCCTTGCAACCACCCGGAACACCATAGCAACTGCCTAGCAATACGCTAGCAAGTACCTAATACAGCACATTAACTGCTTACCAGAACCTTGGCAAGCACCCTGAATACTGATCATCTCGGGCAGCAGGCAAATTCAACATTTCTACTGGAATTTTCTAGTTATTATTATTTCTTTTCTTTCTCAGAAATGTTTTCACAAATTCCTGTAAAATGGTAAATGGTAGAGGCCTGAAATTTTGCACCGTGGTTGGAAGTCGTGAGCAAATACTGCCCAAGTAATTTTTAACTCAATCAGCCTGATGGGGGTGCTATAATTCAAGGAAAACTGTTTTTCAATTTAAAGGTCTTTACTCCTACGCTGTCAGTCTGATTTACACGTAAGTTGGTACAGACATCCGTTGGTCCAAACTCCACAACTTTCCTAATCACACCCCTAAGATGCTTATTATTGGATTTTCCGCCATTTTGAATTTTTTGAAAAACACATTTTTGACATTTTCTCCTAGGCCATACGTCCAATTCCTGTGAAATTCGCTGTGGATCATCATTGGACCAAGCTTATCAAAATTTGCATAAGGCTTGTTGAAATCTCATTTGGTTTCCATGTTATTGAGCAATTAACTTCAGCAGGGGCGTGGCTTAGCACATAAATGGAGAAAAGTCAACAACCATTGGCCCAATCATCACAGAACTTGCAGAATATGTTCATTTAAGTACCACAAACATACCTTCACAGTTTCATGCAAACCAGTTGATAGGGGGCGCTATAAATGCAAAAAATGTGAATGGCATGACACCAATCAGACTATAAATCAGCAATTGTTTGTCCTATAGCCATGATACTCCCAGGATATATTCATGTAAGTCCCCGAAACATACCCTGAAAATTTCATTCAAAGTGACCAATAGGGTGCGCTACAAATGGAAAACAAATCAGCGTGGCATAACACGAATCACACTATAAATCACAAATAGTTTTCCCAATCATTACAAAACTCACAGGATATGTCCTCATTAGAACCTGAAACAGAGCATGAAAGTATCAATCAAATCGACCACCGGGGAGGGGGGCACAAATGCAAAAAAGGGGGGCGGTATCACACAAATCAGATTATAAATCAGAAATTGTATGTCCTATCGCTACAAAACTTGCAGGATATGTCCACATAAATACCTGAAACATACCGTGAAAATTTCATTAGCATTGACAGATAGGGGGTGCTACAAATGCAAACAATAGGCATGGCATAACACAAATCAGACTATACATCATATATTTTTGGTCCAATCATTACACTGGCAAAATAGGTCCAAATAAATACCTGCAACATACTCTTAAAGTGGTTTTTAATTAAGCTGTTAAAGCTTTCAACTACTTCTGGTCTTTCTTGGCTTGAACTCTGGAATTGCTATGTAAAGTATTGCTATGAGAGCAGATTTATCACAAAATAAAGAGTAAAAATATATATCACCAACAATCAGAACATCCAACAGGCACTGCAATTTTTTTATTTGCGGGCCATCTTTTTTAGATATTCAATTTCTTGGTGATATTTTTTTATTCGATTTTACGACTTTCGGACTCGAGGACACTGCGTTTTTAGAATGGGCAGCGATCTTCCCAATTTCACATAGCTACTGAACCAAATCTACTACGAAATGCATATAGCAAAGCTACAGTCAACTCGTGATTTAAACTAATTGCATAACACCCAAGTAATACACTTACTTTGAATCCTGACACCGCGAGAGTTGAGATGGCCCAACATCATTCTATGTCCTATGTTAGGATGACAGCAGAGGATCTTGTGTACTATCGGATCCAACTCTCGATCCTCGATGCAGTTTACGTCAGACACCCTTTTGAAAAAGATAACAGCAATGTGCTCTGCCGTTTCAAACTTAATGAGCACTTAATTTACCAGGGAATGGGAATTTTTGGCAAGACTTGAGCTGTGTATCATGGGCGGAACCTCTCAATTTTAGTAAATTATTACATATTGTCTTCACTATTTTAATGACCTGTTGTCTTTTTGGGAAAGGAAGAAATTGAAAGTGTTTTGGACGTAGCCACACCGGGTAGCCTTGAATAGCGAGGTGCAAAACTCTCCCAATGCCATGCTCTGCCAATCGGCGGTAGACACTTCTCTCACTAACCCCCAAAAGAGCAGCAATTTCCCGGACATGCGCATCAGCTTAAACACATCTCTGCACAGCTTCCATGGGGAGTACGAGAGAGAGGCGTCCCACAGCCTTATCAGCATTTAGGAGTAAACGATTCAGGCTATGAACCACCTCATCCAAATTGGTCAACACCTCAGTGTCAAACTCTGTGTCATGAAATGAAAATATAGCTAGTTCCTCGAGGCAATAGCAAACAATCAAAATTGGTGTTTTCATATCCTGCGATGTCAGCTAAAAGTCTCAAATCTCTCGCTTCTGCTGGTCTTAGTGAAGCCATTCTCAAATTTAGTGAATTGACCATTCTTAAACAGCAAGCTTACACAGGAGGTAGGCCTGTGTGATCAAACTAATCACTCTGTTTTGGAACAACCAATGGGAATAAGGCGACGCGATGACAAGGATGAAAGCCACACCCCCTCATTACCATTAAATTTCCTGATTTCTTGCTCCGGGACTGCCACAGAAATAAATACAGAAATAAATTTGGAAATAAATATAAATGGAAATAATTTAAGAAATAAATGAATATGGAAATAAATATAGAAATAAATAAATGAGTGAAAAAAAGTATTTTATTTATTTATTTATACATTTATTTCTATATTTATTTATTTTTAATTTTGTCAGTTTTGGGCTTCCATACTTACGGCTATATTTATCTATTTTCTTCCTAGCATTTTTTTAATTCCTGAACTCATCAGTACTTTCTTATTTTCAATAATACACCAAGAAATTCAGTTGGCCTCAACCTTTTGGTTTCTCTTCAGCCTATTAATGGCTGACTATACTGGTACTAACGGTGAGGGAGTTCACAGCAACAGATTCCACATGAAAATGTGACTCTTGTTATCTACTGTGGTTAGCGTTGCTGCCTCACAGCAAGAAGGTCGTAGGTTCGAGTCCGGCCTGGGGCCTTTCTGTGTGGAGTTTGCATGTTCTACCCGTGTTTGGGTGGGTTTTCTCTGGGTACTCCGGTTTCCTCTCACAGTCCACAGACATGCATATCAGGCTGATTGGAGACACTAAATTGCCCATAGGTATGAGTGTGAGAGTGAATGGTCCGTGAATGGTGTGTGCGCCCTGCAATGGATTGGCAACCTGTCCAGGGTGGGTCCCTGCCTTTGCCCGTAGCCAGCTGGGATAGGCTCCAGCTCGCCCCGTGACCCTAGTGAGGAATAAAAGGGTATAGAAGATGAATGAATGAATGAATGAATGAACACACCTGACCATGAAACAGCTGAGCATTAAGCTGTGTAAATACTTTTGGTCCTTCAAAAAGTAGACCCTCAAAAAAGTGCTTATTCCTACACTATCCACCCAATTTCTGATATGTTAACCCTGAAATTAAGGCAGAATGATGTCATTTTGAACTCGTATTTATCATTTAATTTCAACAACTATATTCTTTGGTGGACAGCTAAAATAATAAGATCATCAATGTCAAAATATTTACCTCACTGTACGCTAAGAGTAGGAACATATTGTATATACTTTTTAAAATGCTGGTTCACTTACCAGTATGTCAGAAATTGCACCAGTACTTGTAAACTCTTGTGAAATGCGTTTCATTGTCCACTGACTGAACTATGAATTTTAAAAAGCGAATAATCCATAATTACTAGTCACTGGAATCGTATGACGGAAAACTTATTTTATTTCGGCAAGATCGCCCCATTGCTATCAAATTCACTTTTGCAAAAGGGACCTGACATAAAACACAAAGTTGGTCTCCAAGCAAGTGGGCAACAAACTTAAAAACCATAAAATATAAAACAAGTCAGTCGTATAACAGTTATTAAGAGACATAAATTTCATCTTTAAAATAATAAATTTGTCAAGTTTTTTTTTCACCTTGTCTCAGAAGTAAGGTTCAAAACTATTTTATGGTCAGCGTTCCAAATTCGGTGTAGGTGTGAATGGGTTGTATCATGAGATACACTCTGGAGCATTGTCGATTTAACGGAGCGTGACTGGGCAGCAAGTACACTTTCAGAGACGTGCCTCTGCTGCCCTCTTGTGGTGCAATTACTGCTTGGTTTAGAGAGGGCCTGCTTGGCGTTGAGTCCATTAATTCCCACAGTGTAAAGTAAGCTGACACATAAAAATGCAATTAAAAAGTAAAACTGAAAATGATTTCAGGAAGAAAAAAAGAGTTTTATTGAGATTTTAATGTTTTTGCTTGGCTGGGGAGATAAAGACCACTAGATGTGTTTGGAACCCGAGTGCTTCAAGAAGTGGCCATTAAACTTCCCGGAGATAAAATCTAAATACAGCTCAGACTAACCAGATATTACTACTATTTTAAAGATCTATTAGTCTTGTTGCATGTCTAGATTTCAGCTGCAACCCAAGAATGCAGCCAAGAATCTGAAGAACTACAACTTATCTGCTTGTTTCAAAGTTCTCTGTGTAAGCGCACTGCAGTCAGCACATTAAATATTGAACTCACTACCACTTCTGCATACAGTATGAGTACCCCCCAGCTTTCTAATTTAAAAAAACTCATTAAAGTACTAAGTTAGGCTTAATGATGCTCAAACAAGCTTTACGTAGCCTCCTCCTTAACACTCAATAGCAGGAGTGATACCGTACAGGCATGTGGGAAGACACTCAATAGCAGGAGTGATACCGTACAGGCATGTGGGAAGACCCCCCCCAGACCCCCCCTGCATTTGAAAGGGATATCCTTATCTGGGACCATATGTTGGGCCCACTGTCTCAGCGAATGTGGCCATCTGCTCACATTCCAAATGGCTCTCGGCTGTGAGAATGCCTTCGCTTTTGTCCAAACTCTCAGGCCAACACAGGGGAATCTCCAGCCCCACAACAATACAGGACTACTTAAAGCTCAGCAGATTTTTTATCTCTTTAGCCAGGTCAATACAGTGGCTTGAAAAAGTGGCAGTCCTCTGAGCGGGAATGGTAAGAGCATCCATTACCCACCAGGATAGTAAAAAAAACAGTTTTAACTTTTGGGAGGGTGAAGCAACTTAGGCTTAAAACTACCAAAAAAAAAAAACTTCCACCTCAGATCTGAAAAAGGTTTAAAAAAACTTTCAGGCCTTAGGAGTTCTTTTTTTCCCCCCATCTTGCGCAAACAACGCAGCAGATTAGGAGTGGGTTTACGATACCACTGGGGAAAGACGACACCGAGGGTCTTGTTTTATGGCTATGCATGAGCACAGGGCATTGAGACTCCAAAAACAAAGCTCCCTCCCCACTCCCCTATCAGGTCAGCCCCCACCCACCCAAACCTGAATAACAATAATGCTGAAAAAAGGACAGTACAACAGAAAGGCCCCCCCCCCCCCCCCCCCCCACAATCTCATTATCCTTTCAAATGACTGTTATAGTGTCCAGTCTCCGGACAGAGCCCAGCACAAAACCAGTGAAGCTGCAAGTTTATTGAACTTCGCAAATTGTACAGCTTCTGCAAAGCCCTGCATCAAGCACACATCAGCAACTATCGTAACAGTACAAAAAGCTATCTTAATAGGGTAACTTAATTTGCGACTCAATATTCTGTCATTGGGTCAGGGCTTCAAAATTTCAAGACTAGGGAGAAATTTAAATTCCTGCGCAGGAGGAGTAAGCCATATTAGGACTACTAAGTGGAGGAGGGCTGCGTGGCTATAATATGCAGCAGCTCTGGTTGACATTACATCACACGTGACAACATGACTTCATGCCTTTGATCTAAAAGTTAATGTGATTTGTTTTATGGGTCATTCCATATAAAATCAACAAAATCGGAAAAAAGTTCCCACCTGACTCCCTTGGAATCAGCTGATTTTTGTAGTGCAGAAACTGCAGTGTATTTTGTGAATCCTTGCTAAATGTTACTTTAACCTTGCAAATATTTTTTTGATTTCCAGTCCCTAAAGCAGCGGAGCAGGTTGAAATTTCTTGGGTCATTTTTCCTAGCATTTTTGTGCCCTCAACTTCATGTGTATTAGAGATGGCTACATGAATTTTTCAGTGTTGAAAGATATATTGGAGCAAAAACTGTTAAAAACTGCAAACCACCAGTATGCTCAATCTTAGTGTCACAATCCTAAATCAAAATCTGGATTTTCCTCAATGAGATTTGTCCTGTAACCAACTTCAAGCTTCAATATCATGGGAACTATGGAGGTTTCAATAGCATCCATAGTTCCAATACTTGTTTTTACTACACTATATCAGTTATTAAAATTGTGCAGTGTTGCTATAGAAACTTCCATAGTTCTCATCATATTGGAGCTGGTTTCAGTACAAATCTTGAAGAAAACCAGATTTTGGTTTGAGATTGACACATTCAGAATAGGCACACAGTTGATTTAATTGCGTTTATTAGTGCTCCAATATTTCTTCCAGCTAAAAATTTAATTAAGCCATCTCTAAGACACAAGGTCATGACAGCTCAACAATGCAAGGAAAAATAGCGCCAGAAATTCTGATCAGCCCCTGTGTAATTTTAGTCACAAGATCAAAGTGAAATTTGGCTATGATTCATGAAATATACCGAAGTTACTGTACTAGAAAAATCAGCTGATTCTGAGGGGGTTAGGTGGGAGGCACTGGTTGATTTTATATGGAATGACCCTTACTCCCTTCCCCACGACACCTTTCCACCATGTAGCAGGACTTGAAATCACATTTGTGTTGAGACTTCTTCCTTTTCTCCAAAAATTACTTGCAGAAGGAGGGCACAAGTTTGGAATGAACATTCAATGGAAAATGGCAAAGGTCAGATAAGCCTCACGCGGTCAATTCCCCCTTCCCAACACTGCACCCAACTCTTTGAGAGACACCATTTTATTTGGTTGAAAAAAAAATGTTTATTTGCCATACAAAAACTGAAAACCCAAATATATTAAACTTAGTACAAACATGACCAACAGAAAGTTTTCTATAAATACATCATAAAATAAATTAAAAAATTAATTTACTAGTTGTCTTTTCACTTAAACCATAAACAAGCATGCAGCTCGTCAGCAAATGCGTACTTTAGTGGAGAAAAAGGTCAGGAAAAAGCCCAAATGCTGAAAAGTATACCAGAACCAACTACTCAGACCAAACAAATCAACATAATCGCAGACAATAACATAAGCAACTATAAACAATGTAAATATCCATCTCAACTATGCAGTGTAAAATCATTGGCTAGACTTCTATAAAATCTCTTGCAGGGGGCAGGGCCACAAATTCTATTCAATCCAGACTAAACTCACTCTTAACTGCCTTGGGGGGAGAAACCCAACATGAGCATATTTTTTCAGCTCATTCCTGATTTTTTTTAAATGCAAGCCAGATTTTAAAAGCACTGCAGGGAAGAGAAAAGGAAATCCACCAGCTTCACATTTTGCTTTAAAACTGAAATTAATTCTGAAGTCACTGGTTTATTTCATACAAAACAAACACTAAATAGTATGTCAGTAAACAAGTTAGCAAAAAAGGCATTACTCATTAAAAATTTGAAGAGTTATGATGTTTCTGAATGAACTGTGAGAAGCATTCTAAACCTGACGGGGGGGAAGACCAGCAAAAGTCAGCTGTAGTATCAAACCTTGACAATGTTTAGACATATAAAATAAAACTGAACTTATTCCCAGCAGGGTCATAACAAATGCACTCTCAAGACGAGTCAAATTGTACATATTTTGGGTATAAAAATAAGCAAGAACATCTAAAACATTATCAAAACTCTAGACAAGTGTATAAAATTAGATATATCCCCATACAGATGGGCAACAATCACAAAAGGTTATTTTTGCCCCCTCTTTGGCTTTATCAATCAAGATTTCTTAAATAAAATACAGAGGAAACATTCAGTTTATTTTTAAATTTCTAACTCTTCAGCAGCAGCCAAAAAAAAAAAAAAAAAAAAAACCCACTACACGCACAATCACACTGTGATTGACTACCATCTTTCAGTTTTACTCCTGGAGAGAGAATGGAGAGGAAGGGAGGTCAGAAAACAAAAAACAAGGCCTGATTTCTTTTGAACTGCACTGAGCTCCCAACCACTAACCCCCCTCCTGTACAGAAACTGCCGGCAGAACACACACAAGCATTCAACTGTTGATCTTCCCTGGACACCGAGCAACCATCCACATGTTACAGTAGGCAAACACTGGTATACAATCAAGGCTTCAACAGTGTAAGGCACAATGCAAACACGCATCGCATCCCTGCTGGCTGGGTCAGAGGATATTATAGGTAAGCATGGGATGGCAGAGTTAGGTTAAGAAGCCAGCACTGTCATCTGGTACCGAGAGCTGGCTGAAGATGGGCAGCCGGCGGCCAGCCCCTTCGAAGACTGACGATTCTGATCCGCTTAAGCTGCAAGCCGAACTCCCCGAGCCGCCCTCGTGGTCGGACAGAGAGGTGTAGGAGAGGCTGCGAGACCGCAACCCAAAGCCTTCCAGTACATTCTGTTGCTGCCGCCGCCGCCAACACCCATCCCCCTTGGAGTGGACTGAGCCGGAGCAGCAGGACGAGGATCCCAGATCGTGGGACGCCTGGAACTGGTGGGTGCCTGGCTCTGAGGCAGGGTCAAAGAAGGCCGAGAAGGGGCTGGCCTGGGAGAGCGGCTCCGGGAAATCGGCAGAGACCGGGGGCGAGACAGTGGGGGTGCAGAGGAATGGGTTGACGCGCAAAAGCTCTGGCAGCAAAGGTGCAGAGGGGAACCCAGCAAAACTGATGCTCTGTCGCAGGAGAGGGGGCCGGCGGGTAGCACGAGCCTGAGCGGGGGGTAGGCTCCGGGCACTGCCCAGGTCGTCCTCATTGTTATGCACAAAGTGACAGCGGATGCCATAAGGGCAGTATCCAATGGTGTGGAACGTGCGGCAAGGCTCCGTTTTGTACTTGGGGTGGCGGCTGAGGTCACGAAGCTCCTCCACCCCGTGCGCAAACTGGCACTTCCCACCATATTTGCAGGCCCCACTCTCCGCAAAGGTACGACACAGCTCAGTCTTATAACGGGAAGAGGAAGAAGAGGACAGCAGAGAGTTCTGGGCGGAAGACGTCGCTGCTGGCTGCGGGCAGTGACCGTTAGAGCTGCTCTCCCCTGCCACTGACGGCCAGCGATGGCCGCTCATGCCAGCCTCAACCACACTCACTGAGCGCTCCGAGCAGAAAGAAATTTTTTTCCATCGAGACCGAGGTGGACAGGGCTGCTCCATGTGCTGCCCCCAGTAGCCACAGGCCATAGCTGCAGTGTCTCCAGATTCCACTGTGGAACTGTTTGCTCCCAGGCTGAGAGAACTGGGAGACTCCACTGTCCTGTACCCAATGGGCAGCACAGACAGCAAGGACTCCGGGGGGTCACGAAGATCAAGGCTCAGGAACTTCTAAGAAAAAGAACCCACAGTCAGACAAAGATCTTGATCCTCTCTCCAACAAAATACTCCTTAAAAGACAATAAAAATCCAATGAAAGCATTTTAGTTATTAGAGTAACAAACATGCCTTCAATTTTCATACTGCTCATTTCCAGCAAATAATATTTTCCCAATTTAAGCAATAAACCCAAGTGATTTTGGTGGGGGAACATCAGATTGGACATGGGGTTTAAAGGGTCTCCTACAAAATAAGTCTTGAAACTATGATACAGCAGCACAGCGTTTGTAAACGTGCGAAAAGCTAGTGAAAATGTCCATTCAGTTTTCTTAAGAGTGTCTATTTAGCCGTCCTACAGTTCCGTTTTTTTTTTTTTTTTTGCCATTTTCCGTCGCTTCCGCTTGACATGCGCAGTTGTCTCAGATGTGGACTTACTGGTTTACAAATGATTTCTCTGCACTACGTTGATATAATTTCATTCCCCATTAGAAATGGTTGTGGCTAATAAAGCCGAAAAGGCGGAGATTAAATAGGTAATTATCTCCAGTGGAAGTGATCAATTTGCTACCTCCACATAAGCAACTTGTCTGCGCTAACAGAACTTAACGTTACAGTACGCAAAACCTGTATTATGTTCATAACATAAGAGCTCTCTCCATCTGTCGCGTACTGTCCATAAAGCTGCTTTCACATCAGACACGAAACGAATTTTTCGCGCGACAGATTAGCTACATTCCAAGTCAATGCAATGACGCGTATACAGGCGTTATAGTCGCTTTAAGCAGCTTTCACACCGGACGCAAAACGAATTTTTCGCGCGACAGATTACAGTAAACTAAGTCATGACCGCTTATCAGCTACTGTATGTTATTTCGCGTGCTCTGCAAATTAAAAATGCTTTTGGTTAACTTAATTGCCGACGCCGTGTTTGCCTATGTCCACATCTGTGACAACTGCGCATGTCAAGCGGAAGCGACGGCAAAATAGCAGAAAAAACCGGGAACCGTCAGACGGCTAAATAGACACTTCGTTTTATTAAACTACCAGTCTAAAAACTGCAAATGCTACCCCTTCTTGTGAAGAAAAAAAATTTTGCTGTCTTGAGTCTCATGACTTTGACAGTGTAACATAACAGGCGCGCGACTGTAGGAGGGCAAGAATGCCTGAATTTTCTATAACTGATGTTATTAGCAATCCCGCACTGCAAGTGGACTGCAGGAACTTCAATGGCAACTGGCAAGCTAACTTGCGACGTTAAGAAAACAAATACAATGGTTTCAGGTAGAGTATTACCGAGCTGATGGCAATGCAAAGTTGGCTTGTTTCAGCGAACAAGCTGGTTACTTAACCTCGTCAATGTCCACGCTAGTTTATTTAACTTGGCGAGCGAAGAAGCATCCACCCATCGACCCATTGACACGAAATAACCTTCTGGCGAAACACTAAAATGTTTCTAAACTAGCGGGCTAAAGCACATAAGTAATTGTATTATGCTCAAGCAGGCGCAGGGTTCTGCGAGTTAGCCAGCGAGAAATCACATGCGAATGAAGAAAATCGCCCAGTAAGTTGCCAACTGATGTTAACTTGATCCGTAAGCTAGCAAACATTGACGCAAGTTACATGTACTGCTGGCTCGCTTGCATGCAGAATGCAGTTTGCACAGCATTAAACTGAACAATTATTATAACTGCATACTTTTCGTGAGATCACACGTTTGCCGAGCATATTGAAAATTACCCGAATGATAAATCTACACCCTCCTGTGACCAGTCTTGAAGAATAGCCTTAAACGACATTCTCAGTCAAACCCAAAACCGCAGAACACAGCTAAATCCCAGCTGCAATTTCGCTCGTCACTCGAACGATACACGGTTACTCGTATTCAAAAGTGCTAATAAGTTAGCAGGTAAAGGGTGCCATGAAGTAGCATCGCATACAAAAGCACTGCACCGACGTCTCGCTGAGCATCGCAGCAGGCTTCTGTAGTTGGCTGACGGTAGACATAAAGTTTAAAAATTTTACCTGGCACAAAACGTCATCGAAAAATGCTTCATCAAGAAACGGATTGAGCGCGTAAGATGGCATTTTTCGAGTTCGCTGAAAAATGCTGATTTCTTCTCGTCCTGACGTACTGTTCCTTTCTCCCCTCAACAACTTCCCAAAGTTTTCTGAGGAACTCAGGACTTCAGACGAGCGGACGCACACGTGTGGTCTTAATGGCGCGGTGTGCAAGTTGGCCACGCCTCCGTCAGCATGACGAAAAGAGTGTTTTCTTCCCAAGTCCCTGGTCTACCGAAAATCTGCAGCTGCATCAGCAGACAGGAGTAACTAAGTGAAGTGCAGCCAGGTACCATAAGGTGAATTATCGAAATGGAAACGTAGGCTACGTGAGGTGGTCCCGTGAAAATCCTCGGAGTAGCTACACAACTTCGTTTAATTCCATTTTCGTGAAGAATTTTTTTGCTCTGGCTTTAATGACTCTAGCATGGAAATTTAATTTAGTAAAATATTATTTTAACCCTAATGCCCAGACACAGACATTATTATAGGAAAAATATGACCCAGTAATATTTTTTGAAGTATTCAAGGGTAGTATTCAGATCCACCGTTCATCATTAGGTTTTATGACAGCAAAATATACATTGCTGAACAGAACTTCTAATTCCAGGAGTATCATATCTGATACAGCCAAAAATCAGCACCCCTCCAGAATTCAACACTCGAAATGTCAAATTATTTATATGCTCTCTACTATCTATAGCTATCCCTTAACATGTATAAGAATAAGTTTTTGTGTAATATTTACCTTGGAATGCCAAACTTCACTGCCAAAGTCCAAGGAAATTCATGAATTCCCGTTCACATGGGAGCTACTACCTTGAAGTGAGTGACTAGGGGAGAGACTCCTGTAATCTCACTTCTTCCTTCCAGGTGGCAGCCTTGTGTATCAGATATGATTCAGTGAGCAGTCGTGGTTGTGTCGCCTTTTAGAGGTGGGCATGGTCCTTCAAATTTGGTGTACCATATATGATACAGGGGGCATTATAGGGTTAAATGAGACAAAATTAGTTTTTATTTCACTGACGCAGGTGCATTCTTATTGTTAAGATTAGGATCTGTTGGGTAAAGATGGCATAAAAATCAAGATATATTGTTGGGATGTACTGTACATATGGATTTCATATTGTATAATAATAATTGGCCTGTGCTTCTTTACATGTGCCATATTTTCATCTTATCTTCTTGTGCTAAGAAAGCTTTAAAACCAGTTTACAACGAAGCAAAAACAGCCGTAACTTGGGGGCATTTGTGTGCATGCTCTTTGCAAAAAAAAAAAAAACAACAAAAACAAAAAAATAACACAACATTGTACCATCGCTACTTATTTCTGAGAGTTAGATCATGTGTAAATTAATTGTTGAGTTGCCTTAATGCCTTAATGTCAAATGCTCCTCTGAAAATTCATGGTGATTGTTCGTCAGGCTGAGCATTCATCAAAATGATTTTAAGAAATGTTAGAGATTTATTATTACCCACAATTTTTGAAAAAATGCCTACATTTTATTTGGAGTCCTTAAATCTGCATTTTACATCAAATAATGCCCAGGATTTGCTCATAAAACTGATCTATGAGAGACATATTGTCAATTGCCCCTCCTACCTAACTCAGTATAAACAGGGACAGGATGTCCTAAAAAGGGCCTTTGATTTGGGGGGGAGAAGGTGTGGAAAGTTATCACTTGTCACTAAATTCCAGACGCTAAGGCTGTTCTGACAGCTCTCCTGGAGCTGACAGAAGGCAGATGAGACACAGCGGCACATCGAAAACAGCTTACTAGACTCTTGTTGTTTTACTTCGACATAGCACCATTAAGAGATGATGGTCCTCAGGTGGAGGAGTTGAGCACTCGGGCTTCAGAGATAACTGAATTGCTGTGTGATTTCAATGGGCACTGTAAGGTTAGGGATTGAGGAGGCAGTATGGTGAGAACTGAGATGCTGTGTGTTTTTAATGTGAAGAATGGATGGGGATAGAGAAGACATTACAGAGGGAACAGACCTGAAGAAAATATCTTGTTCACAGACTGCCATACGTATGAGTCATTAATTCGCTGTAGCGATTCCTGAGAAGGACTACACAATTTGCTGCTATTAAATTGGCTATTGCAGATCCGCCTATGAGACTGAAGTCCATGAAAATGAAAATTATGCTCATGACCCGCATTTATTTATAATGTAGGATGTAGTCAGGCTTTACATTCTGTATGCTGGGTTGTGATATCTATCTTACACCTGAAATAAATCTCTTCAAATCATGATACTAGTTTGTCCTCCCTCTGAGCAGTGTACATTATTACCCCAATTTGTTTGAGTATTAGTGAAACAGTATCAATAAAAAAGGAAAATATTTTGCATATGTATAAATGTTTGATTTTCACGGTTTTCACTGGGGACTGGTCTCACCATTAAATTCAGGAGCTTGTTAGTGCCTTGTGGAGCAGGGTTTTCTCCGGACAACACTAATAAGGCACCATCTTTTGTTGAAGGGAAGGGAAGGGAAGGGGGGAGGACCAAAAAGGAGTTCAGAGGCCAGAATGTCAGCACCCTAAGAGGCTTGTTGAGACACAGGGGCACTCGAGAACTAGCTGACATTAGTCTTATCATTGTACACTCTTATTCTTTGCTACGTTAACCTAGTTTAAGACGAAGCAAAACAATAAAAAAGAACAAGCATAGAGATTCAGTGTTTTGCAAGCTGCACAATGGATTGAGTCTTACAGCAGCTGAATACAATTATATTTCTTTGAAAAGTTTTTTGAGCCTCAAGGAATTGGTAAATATTGTTCAAACTCTGGTTTCTCATTTTCATAGGTGAGCCAATCGTTTTGTGCGGTAAGCAGGCACAAGTTATTCACTTCTTACTTTTGATGTTTTAAGTTCTATTTCATAATCCATTGAAGTTTACTTTGGATAAAGTACACATACCATGCTAAATTTAGAACTACATAATGCATTCAGGAAAGTGTTTCCTTTTTTGTCATGTTTTTAGTTAACAGGGGTCACGGTGTTATAAGAAATGGAACTCACTTTTTCTACTCTTTTGAGCTCAAACTATCCTGTAGTTTTTGTTACAAAGAAAAACAGGAGACTGAGCACCACAAACACAGACAAATTACTCCCAGTATTGACAACAAATAAATAATTCTGCATGTCATGGCATGTCATGACAAAGCTTTATCACAATCTGACCCTAGGCTAAATACATTGCTTGAGATCTGGTGTGGGGACAAAGGACCATCTTTATTTCCTTTGAGTGTATAGCTTACCACAGGGTAGGGCAGTGAGTTCATTCATTTGAACAGGCGCAGTTGTATTTGAATCCAGTGTCTGGTGGAATTTGAAACAATGTATCAATAACCATGCATCCTATTACACTGAACATTGAAATTACACAAAAAAAAAACAAAACAAAATGTTGTCAACACTTTATGGGTATGATAAAATTTACAAAGCACTTTCTTAATAGTAATCAGCCAGCAGCTTTGTATCAGCTTGAAGCAAACTGATATTTTGCCAGATTCCATTGAGTTTATATTTAAGCTGAGCACTGGCCACTCTAGTTGTACAAAAACAGTGAGCAAAACTTGGCTGAATGGCTTGTTCCCATCATTGTGGTATATTACATAAGATTTCTTATAACTTCACCCTCTTCCCTTAAAACATGATTAAAGACTAACCTGTTGTGTGTTTATAGTTTAAGAATTGGTATTGCTTCTGATCCTCTCTCCAGACTAGTGGTTTGGTAATTCCTGTTGGTTCCCTGCATGAGTAGCCCTTGTTAAGTTTTATCTTGAGATCCACCACCCCACATGGTCCCAGATTTGACACATCAACAACAGAAAAGCACCAGAGAACCAAAGAATAGGCGTTCTAAGTCTTCAACAGAAACTTACACCTCACACCACAGACTTCACAAACTTGGCCTGAAGACCATTGCTGTGTGGTGAAAAGCCATCAGGCAGTTTGTTTTTGGTATGCTGAGGAGAACATTAAGTGACTTCTCTGTTCGGCGCAATGTTGTTAAGAAAGGGGAGGGCCATTAGCTTATCTTTGTTGGTCAGCTAAGGCAGTGAAGGCGTAAGAGCTTACTGGGTAAAGAAAAAAAAGTTCTGGCACTGCCACTGACAAAAGACCCCTCTTCCCTTCCTCCCCTGCCTCCTGTAGGCAAAGTGGGAGTTTTTGTGGGGGGTGGGATTTTGTGTCTGCGTGTGTGTGGTGATTGTTTAGAAAGAGGGGAGTTAGCTGAAACCCTTCCCTAATCTACAATCACAACAATGGCAGAAGGCTTTGAGAGCTATGCAGAATGGCCCATCATCCTGCCAGCTGCTCCACACTCTCCCATTAGTCAAGCTGAAAAATAAGAAGTTCTACTTTGTGCAGTGTGTACTGGAATGCACCTCACACAGCACTGCTTGCAGCTAGCACTGTTCAACTCCTATGTCAGATTGCGATTGTTTGAACATTCATTTATAAGCACTTTTCAAAAATATAAAGTTGTAGGGAGTAGAAAATTGGGTGGATGCAAATGTCTGCCTGCAAAAAGACAACAGCATTTATGTTAAATGCTTGGTTTTTCCTCATACAATATTGAACCAAAAATGGTGCAGCCATGCAGAATTTATGGTGGGCATACATGCTTTGTCATTTTACTTTAATGGACACAAATTTAGTCTGATTTCAGGGCAGCTTCCGTCCAAAGGCAATATCCCGTTAATATCCAACAGAGTAGCATTATTTGGAAACTTTGGAGCAGTATAAGTCCATTATAAGTGGTCTTGCTACTCTGCAACTGAAAATTCACAAACTCAAATTGAGTACTGTCGCAAAAGTAGCTACATTGGTGGAGACAGAATGTGGAAGCAGTTTTCAGAAGTTAAATGAGTTTTTGTGTTTAACGTTAGTGTCTTCTGAAATGAAACAACTGCCATTTCACAGGACGTTTCAGATTTATATGTTTGTTAAATGTATACTCTCAAGGCTTTTAATAAACTGTAAAATGATTTTTACTTGTCTGTAATGGAGAAAGAGTCAGCCGAATACAGAGGAGAAAGAGTCAGCCGAATACCCTGGTCTCTGTTTCTGTTGGACAAATATTGTGCCTTGCTAAGTATGGGGCCATGGTAAAAGCCTTCACTGCCATACTCAGTTTAAACTAAATTCAAATATTTCTCAGTCTGTGCTTGTAGTTGTTTTAGTCTCAGCTTGTTTGGATTCTAACCTTTAACAGACTTTCTCTGCGGCTTAAAGGGCATCTAAAGTCGGTTCTCAGACGGGACGTTGAACGTCCAATGTTTACAAACAAATCACTTGCTTTTGTTGACATCTTGGATTGTCACATGACCATTTTCATTCACATAAACTAATGTTTTGTTTACATGCGTAGATAATCCTTCTATTTCACTTTGTTTGCACAGGTGCGGCTCACTGATTGGACGATAATCAAAAACAATGGCAATCGACTTTAGATGGCCTTTAACAAACCCTGTAGTTGTTTTTTTTTCCTGCTTCTGTCCAATCAGCTTTGATAAATGACAGTAGTGAAATGCCATTGGGTGAAAATGGAAGACAACACCACAGTTCCCTCCCTCAGATTTTTTTTAAATTTTTTTTTTGAAACTGGCTTGACTTTGACTAGGATTTAAATCACTCAACAGAATTTGTAACGTAGACTCTATAAAAAGATAGCTGAAGCTACCATGACGTCACCCATTGGTTTCAGCATATCGTAAAGGAAGCCTCGATTTTGGCAATTTGAATTGCGCCATGTTGTCATTTTGAAATCGGATGTGATTTCTATTGGACGAGAGTGAGAATCAAGATCCAGGGAGGAGCGTGTGGTGGATCTACAAGTGGATCTGGCCCTATCCGACGAGGACCAGGGGATAGCCACGCCCCATGAAGTATATCTGGCTTTATCCTTTATTCTATCTATTTGGGACCATAATTTACAAAAATGAACATCATGATGCTTTGCTGGTTGGCTGTTGCTGTTGCTGACCTCTTGGCTGTGCTGTAGCGCTGTTCATTGGTGATCATTCTGCTTGAGTTGAGGCAGAGGAAGACGTGTGGGTTTGAAGCTGAAGATTTACTCTTGTTTAAACGGGGTTTTCTGAAAATAATTTGTGTGTTAAGGCTCAAATAATAATAGAGATTAGACAATTTGCTCCTGAGGTATAACCTTTGTCGCACAAGGGGCAGGGAGAATCTTCCCCCCAGCTTCTTTTCACTTTTTTCCCCCTGTTACAACTCGATGACCAAACAGCCAAATTAAGTCGCTAATCTGGTCAAACAAAGGTGATGGGGGTTTTTTGGGGGGGTTTCAGTCTCCCGGGAGCAAAGAAAGGTAAAGTAAAATAAATTTGAATGCGAAATTTAAGAATAAATTTAATGCTAAATAATAGTCAAACTAAGTGAATTGTGCGATATACAAAGTAAAACAGTTGTTTTCAAGGACTGAGGTACTGTCGCCTGGTTTTTCTGTGGCTAATTTAGCTAACGAACCCTAGCTAGCTCTCAATGCCAAGAATATAATGGAATTACCTGGATATCTAACTATAATCCGGCTCGGTTTAATACTGGGTGGCTTGCCTTTCACACAGTCTTCTAGCCAATAAATATTGACGTTCACCGGGGTTTTTTGGTCCCCTTCGTTCTCTATCCTGTCTGCATAACCGCAGAAACGCATTGCCAAGCTTGAATATTAACGCAAGCTGGGGTTTTTGTCTTTTCGCATTTTCGCATTCACATTTCGCATTTTATTATTACCGAAGGGCTCTTCTGATTAAACACATTGTAAATACCCTATCTTTGTATTTTCCTCTGGTTGCTGTGCCTTGATGAGCTGATTTAAGTTTAACTGCTTGTTTGAGTGCTGAGGACAGCTTGTTGGGGAAGGTACCTTGTTTCGTTCGCTCACATAGTAAACAACTTGTTTATTCGGTCCGTTTTAATTGAAGGGAACCAGGGCTTGATTCTTTTCTTGGGTACCCTTGGTTGTACTGTTTGCATTTTTGGCTGGGGATCTGAGATTTAGTATTTAGTTAGTAGGGCAGCAGTCACTTGAGTCGTCCAATCGGTTAGGTTGGAATTTAAACAGTAAGTTTTACCGGAGTGCTTCGCCTCCTCCCCTCCTCCAGTTTCTCCTGGGCGTTGTAGCCAGTCTGTTTTATCTGGTTCTCAGCTTAGCCCTGTGATATTTTTAGGATAGTATATTAATAGTACTGGGACTAGATAAACTCAAGTCGGCTTATTAGGAGTGCTTATTACATATAGAATTTGGCTTCATTTGGTATTTCATGTCTGTGAAAGTAAGCCCCTGTTAAAAGAGGCTTATAACTCACTAGCTGCTACCCGCTACCCGGAGTGAAATTGCCATTTTTTTTTGCGTGCATGACCATTTTTCAAAAATCGGGCGACGTCAAGTCCTTCCTGGTGTCCAAGTGGATATTCACACCAAATTTGGTGATAATCGGTTGAGAAATGTAGGAGAAAAATGTGTACATACACACAGACAGACAGACATCGACCTCAAATATATTATAGATTTACATTGTTTCCCCACGATTTCTATTGTGACTGCTGCTTCTTAGGTTAAAAAATTAATAAATTGTTGTTCCTCAGCTTCTGTCTCCGCATTAGTAATTTTCTTTTATCAAGGGAGAGCGAGATCATTAAGTAGGGGGTTCAAAATGTGGCCAAAAACTATGTGATGGTTGCAGGATGATCGCACTTTTGGAAAGAGATTTCCAGGGTAAGTTTGTCTGCCACTGGTGCCAGGTAATTGAGCATCTGGAGAGCAAAATCCTTGATCTTCAGGGCCAGTTGGCGGCACAACATAGTTTGCAATCAGTGGAGTTCCTAGAGGAACTAAGTAGTATGTCGTTCAGAGAAATGGTGTGTACGCCGAAGCAGGGTGGTACTGGGATCCCAGAGCAGGCAGGGAGAGAAAGTTGGGTGATTGTAGGTCAATAGCGCAGGATAGGGCGTGTACGTCGTACTGTGACAACTCCTCCAGTGGTTGAGGTGTCCGACCAATTCCGGCCCTTGCAGGAACTCGAATTGGCCCCTGACCCTGAGAGTGAGGGGACTGATGAGCAGCAGGCCACCCTGTTGGCCTCTACCTCACAGAAAAGAGAGTTAGTGATAGTAGGGGACTCAATAATTAGAGGAATAGATAGCTTAGTCTATTCGCACAACAAGGAGTCTCATATGGTGTGTTGCCTGCCTGTTGCCCAGGTAGGAGACCTCCTGGAGCGTGCGGACAAGCTCCTGGCCAGAGCGGGGAGGGATCCAGTTGTCATGGTCCATGTTGGGACAAATGACATACGTAAGGGTAGGTTTGAGGTTCTGCAAGGCAAATTTGTGGAATTAGCTGAGAAGCTTAGGAGCAGATCCTCAACGGTAGTGTTCTCTGGGTTTCTACTGGTACCACGTGCAAGCAGAATTTTATCTGGAGGTTTAACACGTGGCTACGAACCAGGTGTAGGAAAGAGGGGTACAGGTTTGTGCAGCACTGGAACTTTTTCAGGGACAGGGGTGACCTGTTCAAGCCTGTCGGGATGCACCTGAACCAGATGGGTACCTTTGCACTGGGCCAGCGCATGTTGAGGGTAGCACAGGATTATTTAAACTAGGGACTTGGGGGGGCAGGGAGGTTAGTGAGTGTTACACATAGGGAAATGCAGACTTCCCCGATGGAAGCTGACGGCGTTACCTGCACTATTGATGAAATACTTTTAAAGCAACAAAGCGTAGTGGGGGGCTTGAAGCAGTGGCCGCATGGGAAATCAAGGGGGAAGAGCATTAGTAATAACCTGAAATGTTTTTATTTAAATGCAAGAAGCATAAAAAATACATTTACAGAGCTTGAGGCCGCTATGATTAGTGAGGGCTATGACATAGTTGGAATTACAAAGACATGGCTTAGTGAAGAGAACGGAGATGAATATAATATAGACGGTAATAAGCTCTTTTGGAAGGATTGATGTAACAAGCGAGGAGGGGGGGCGTAGCAACCTATGTGAACGAAAACATAAATGGACAGGAAATTCCTGAAATTGAACATTCCTTGCCCTGTGAAGATATCTGGGTCAGGCTCATTGGCAAACACAAGACAGGTTAAAACATAGGAGTATGCCACCAGCTTTGGACAGTACAGTCAATGAAATGCCTTTTAAGAGGATTATGCAAGCTTGGAGAGGTGGAGGGACAATTATTATGGGAGACTTAAATTATCCTGGTATCGATTGGGAAATGGTGAAACGACAGGGTAGGGGGGAGGAAGAATTTCTAGATATTATAAATGATAATTTTTTGGTGCAGTATGTTCATAAACCTACAAGAGAGAAGGCAATTTTAGACTTAATGCTCTGTAATGACCCAGATAGAATTAGCAATGTTGAGGTACTGGAGCCACTTGGGACAAGTGATCACTCTGCTGTTAATTTTGATGTTTCATGGGAAGTTAAAAATGTGTATTCAAAAACAAAAATTTTCAATTTTAGGCAAGCAAACTTTGACAGGATGCACTCATATCTAAGTGAAATAAAATGGGAGAGACTCCTGGACTGTGAGTCCGTAAATGAGATGTGGGAAAGATTTAAGGGGGTTTTACTTGAATCACAATGCAGATTCATTCCGAAGGTGTCCAAAAGTAAGCTGAAAAAGCAGAATCCTCAGTGGATGACCAAAAGTATTTGTAGGATTTTGAGGAAAAAGAGGAATCTTTATAAGATGTACATAAAGGATAACAATGAGAACACTAAGGCTGAATACTGTAAAATGCGGGCTGTGGTCAAAAAAGAGCTGAGGAATGCTAGAAGACTGTATGAAAGACAAATTGCAGAGGGGGCAAAAACTAACCCTAAGCGCTTCTTTCAGTACTGTAGCAGAAAAAGGAAAGTTAAAGAGCAGGTTAAGTGCATGAAGAATAAAAATGGATCGCTGCTATATGATAACAAGGATATTGCGGATGCCTTAAACAGTTACTTTGTTGAGAATTTTACCTCAGAGAGGGTCTTTATTCGGGCAGAGGGCATGTTAAATGCTCAAGAGTATTTAGCAAAAATTGAGATTAGAGATAATGAAGTATTAGACAAGTTGCATAAACTAAAGGCAGATAAGGCAGGGTCCTGATGGCTAATATCCTAGAGTGCTCAGGGAAGTTGGTGAGATCATCTTTAAGCCGCTATCCGCCATCTTCAGACGGTCTTTGGAAACGGGAGAAATACCAAATGATTGGAAACAGGGCAATATACAGCACCCTCCATAATTATTGGCACCCCTGGTTAAGATGTGTTCTTTAGCTTCTAATAAATTCAGTTTTTTTCTAAATAATATTAGACCACAAGAAAAAGGGGAAGATCCATCCTTTAATTTAAGTGCAATTATTTAGTGGGAAAGAAATCCCACATTAAGAAATTATTCTTTTGCATCAAATCATGTGTGCCACAATTATTAGCACCCCTGATGTTAATACTTTGTACAACCCCCTTTTGCCAACTAAACAGCTCTTAATCTTCTCCTATAATGTTTCACAAGATGGGAGAATACAGGAAGAGGGATCTTCGACCATTCCTCTTTCCACAATCTCTCTAAATCATCCAGCAACCAGGGTCCTCTCCTCTGCACTCTCCTCCTCAGCTCAATCTGCAGGTTTTCAAAGGGGTTGAGGTCTGGGGACTGAGATGGCCATGGGAGGAGCTTGATTTTGTGTCTGGTGAACCATTTCTGTGTAGATTTGGCCACATGTTTAGGGTCATTATCTTTCTGAAAGACCCAGTGATGACCCATCTTCAGCTTTCGGGCAGAGGCCAAGAGATTTTGATTTAAAATGTCCTGGTATTTCAAAGCGTTCATGATGTCATGCACCCTAACAAGGTTCCCAGGGCCTTTGGAAGAGAAACAGGCCAACAGCATCACCGATCCTCCCCCATACTTCATAGTGGGCATGAGGTGCTTTTCTGCATACTTATCTTTTGTATTCTGCCAGACCCACTTAGAGTGTTTGTTGCCAAAAATCTTGGCAACAATCTTGATCTCATCTGACCAAAGCACACGGTGTTAGTTGAAGTCCCAGTACCGCTTAGCAAACTCCAGACGTTTGCGTTTATGAAGGTGAGTGAGAAAAGGGTTTTTCCGTGCATGCCTCCCAAACAGTTTGTTGGCATGTAGATAGCGCCTGATGGTTGTTTTGGAGACTTTGCAACCCCAAGGTGCTAGCATTTGTTGTTCTTTAACAGTGAGCTTTGGAGAACTTTTTGTTTCTCTTACCATCCTCCTCACTGTGCGTGGTAGCAAAATAACCTTGTGTCCTCGTCCAGGCTTGTTTACCACTGTTCCAGTAGTTTTAAACTTTTTAATGATTCCTCTGACAGTAGATATGGGCAGGTGCAGGCAAGTGGCTATTTTCTTGTGGCCATTGCCTGACTTGTGAAGGTTGACACACATCTGCCTCACTTGAATGGTGTGTTCCTTTGTCTTTCCCATGTTGAAGAGTGGATAAGAGAAATGGCCTCTGTGTGATGTCATATTTATACCGCAGGGAAACAGAAAGTGATGATTTGCCAATTAAATGTTCCTAGATACTCTGATCAACTTTGTAAACTACTGTAGAAATGACAGAAATACTTCAACTACATTTAATTCCTAGGAATTGTTAGGGGTGCCAATAAATGTGGAACAGGTGATTTTATGAAAAATAATTATTTCTTAGTCAGGGTTTCTTTTTTTCCCCCTTCAAATTAACTTGAGTTGAAGGTTACATTTTTCTACAATTTTCAGTGTGAGAGTATGCTTCTGCAATAAAAATTGAATTCTCTTCCAGAGGCCCAGCTATCCTTGTTAGGATGCATGGCATCATGAAGGCTTTGAAATACCAGGACATTTTAAATCAAAATCTGGTCGCCTCTGCCCGAAAGCTGAAGATGGGTCATCGCTGGGTCTTTCAGCAAGATAATGACCCTAAACATGTGGCCAAATCTACACAGAAATGGTTCACCAGACACAGAATCAAGCTCCTCCCATGGCCATCTCAGTCGCCAGACGTCAACCCCATTGAAAACCTGTGGAGTGAGCTGAAGAGGAGAGTGCAGAGGAGAGGACCCAGGTCGCTGGACCTGAGAGAAGAGGAATGGTCGAAGATCCCTCTTTCTGTATTCTCCCATCTTGTGAAACATTAAAGGAAAGATTAGGCGCTGTTTTGTTGGCAAAAGGGGGTTGTACAAAGTATTAACATCAGAGTTTATAATAATTGTGGCAAACATGATTTGATGCAAAACAATTATTGTGGTCTAATGTTATTTAGAAAAAAATTGAATTTATTAGAAGCTAAAGAACACATCTTAACCAGGGGTGACAATAATTATGGAGGGTGCTGTATATTGCCCTGTTTCCAATCATTTGGTATTTCTCCCGTTTCCAAAGACTGTCTGAAGATGGCGGATAGCGGCTTAAAGATGATCTCACCAACTTCCCTGAGCACTCTAGGATATAAGCCATCAGGACCCTGCCTTATCTGCCTTCAGTTTATGCAACTTCTCTAATACTTCGTTATATCTAACCTCAATTTTTGCTAAATACTCTTGAGCATTTAACATGCCCTCTGGCCAAATAAAGAGACCCTCTGAGGTAAAATTCTCAGCAAAGTAACTGTTTAAGGCATCCGCAATATCCTTGTTATCATAAAGCAGCAATCTATTTTTATTCTTTTTGCGCTTAACCTGCTTAGGTGCTGTTTTGTTGGCAAAAGGGGCTTGTACAAAGTATTAACGTCAGGGTTTATAATAATTGTTGCACACATGATTTGATGTAAAAGAATTATTTCTTACGGTGGGATTTTTTTCCCACTGAATAAATGCACTTGAATTAAAGGTTGGATTTTCCTCTTTTTTTCATTGTAGTCCTATATTGTTTAGAAAAAAAACTGAATTTATTAGAGGCTAAAGAACACATCTTAACCAGGGGTGCCAATAATTATGGAGGGTGCTGTATTTGTCTTCTTGCACAGTTGTGCATCGGGGCGTCCCACTCTTTTTTTCTGTCCTTGTTAGTGCCACCTTGTGCTGCTCTCTGAAGGGAGGAGTTGACAGCATGGTAAGAGATTTTAAGTTTTCAATTTCTCACATTGAATACCCTTCTTTTCAACAATAGACAACAATAGACTGACGGGTCTCTAAAGGAAGATCTTTCTTTCTGGCCATTTTGAGCCTGTAAACAAACAAACAACTGCAGATGATTCAGGTACTGAACCAACCTCAAGAATACCATGCTCCCTTTGCGCTCCGTTATTAGTATAACAGTTTTCAGCTGTGCAACACATTTGCAGAAGGGTTTTCTAATAATTAATTAGCCTTATAAAATGCTTAACTTGGATTAGCAGCCATACCAGGAGATTGATGCAGAGGACTGACAGTTGCTGATAATAGGCCTCTATGCAAAAATGTAGACCATTCTTTGAAAATCATCTGATTAATTTTAATTGTTTCTGAAATGGATAAAATGTTTGTGAAATGCATGACAATGTATTTTTCTTTGGAAAACAAAGAAATTTGCAAGTGATGCCAAATTTTTGAGCGGTAGTGTACACACTTGTTTGTGAGGAGTGGTCACCTGCAGCCACGTATGGCTGCTAATCAAGCTGGTTTCCTTGTATGTATATTTAATGTGACTGTTTTACAAAGCTGATGGATGAACCCTGTACTGAATTGGCTACATGTGCATAGATTTAGCCACCCACTGGGGAATGCCTCACAGTGCAGACAGAAGATGATTTCTGAGCACCCTGCGAAAGCAACCCAAGATTTTTTGTAAGCCAAAGAAGTGGAAATTGAAACAATACACCTCAGCCAAGTGATCTGAATCTAAGTGAGCATGCCTCTCACTTGCTGAAGGCAAAACTGAAAGGGAAAATGCCCGAACAGCAAAGCAGGAACTGAAGATGGCTTCAGTAAAGGTCTGCCAGAGCATCACTTGGAAAGAAACGAAGCATCTGTTGAAGTCAACAGGTTCCAGTCTTCAGGAGATTGCCACTGAATCTTAAAAAGAATAAATAAAATTTAATCAAAGATTATCTTACCACAGTGGGCTCAAAAATTACTGGCACCCCTGACTTGCAATCCACAAACACTACATTTTTCAAAGTATTTATAGAGAAGCTCTTAATGACAACATGAGAAAAGTACAGTGTGATATTAATGTTCCAAAGGGGCCAGCCAAAATCATTTACTGATTTGATCGAAAATCTACTGCCTCCAAGTCCAGGTTTGACAATTAATGGCACCCTTAAAGATGACTGTAAATACTATCTACCAAAATTAACCCAGGTATTACATTCCACTTATTAAGTTTTATCGAAGAGTAAAGGAACTATATTGCACCATTTCATCACTTCCTGTTTCACTAGGGTATAAAAATGTGGTGACACATATGCAATATCCTTGTGTAGGCCTGTCACGATTACAAATTTTGCTGGACGATAAATTGTCCCTAAATTTATTGCGATAAACGATAATATTGTCGTTTCGGTACCGTTTTTCAAATATAAGGATATTCTATAAAAGTGCAAATTAACCCTTTTTAAAGATCAATGAGCTACTAGGTTTTAGTGATTTTTAGTGCCCCAAGTGTACTAAGAATTCAATAAAATAAAAATAAAAAAACACAGAGTTATTATCCAATGTGCAAACCCAAAACCAGTAAAGTTGGTACCTTATGTAAATCGTAGATAAAAACAGAATACAATGATTTGCAAATCCTTTTAAACTTATATTCAATTGAATACACTGCAAAGACAAGATCTTTAATGTTCAAACTGAGAAACATTTTTTTTTTTGCAAACAATCATTAACTTAGAATTTAAAGGCAGCAACAAATTGCAAAAAAGTTGGCACAGGGGCCTTTTTACCACTGTGTTACATCGCCTTTCCTTTTAACGACACTCAGTAAACGTTTGGGAACTGAGGAGACCAATTTTTGAAGCTTTTCAGGTGGAACTCTTTCCCATTCTTGCTTGATGTACAGCTTAAGTTGTTCAACAGTCCGGGGTCTCCGTTGTCGCATTTTACGCTTCATAATGCGCCACACATTTTCAATGGGAGAAAGGTCTGGACTACAGGCAGGCCAGTCTAGTACCCGCATTCTTTTACTACGGAGCCATGCTGTTGTAACATGTGCAGAATGTGGCTCGGCATTGTCTTGCTGAAATAAGCAGGGGCGTCCATGAAAAAGACGTTGCTTGGATGGCAACATATGTTGCTCCAAAACCTGCATGTACCTTTCAACATTAATGGTGCCTTCACATATGTGTAAGTTGCCCATGCCTTGGGCACTAATACACCCCTATACAATCACAGATGCTGGCTTTTGAACTTTGTGCCTATAACAGTCCGGATAGTTCTTTTCCTCTTTGGTCTGGAGGACACCACGTCCACAGTTTCCAAAAACAATTTGAAATGTGGACTCGTCAGACCACAGAACACTTTTCCACTTTGCATCAGTCCATCATAGATGAGCTTGGGCCCAGCGAAGCCGGCGGCGTTTCTGGGTGCTGTTGATAAATGGTTTTCGCTTTGCATTGTAGAGTTTGAACTTGCACTTGCAGATGTAGCGACGAACTGTAGTTACAGACAGAGGTTTTCTGAAGTGTTCCTGAGCCCATGTGGTGATGTCCTTTACACACTGATGTCGGTTTTTGATGCAGTACCGCCTGAGGGATCGAAGGTCACAGGCATTCAATGTTGGTTTTCGGCCTTGTCGCTTACGTATAGTGATTTCTCCAGATTCTCTGAACCTTTTGACGATATTACGGACTGTAGATGATGAAATCCCTAAATTTCTTGCAATAGCTTGTTGAGGAATGTTGTTTTTAAACTGTTCGACAATCTGCTCACGCATTTGTTCACTAAGTGGTGACCCTCGCCATATCCTTGTTTGTGAATGACTGAGCGTTTCAGGGAAGCTGCTTTTATACCCAATCATGGCACCCACCTGTTCTCAATTAGCCCGTTCACCTGTGGGATGTTCCAAATAAGTGTTTGATGAGCATTCCTCAACTCTCTCAGGTCTTTTTTGCCACTTGTGCCAGCTTTTTTGAAACATGTTGCAGGCATCAAATTCCAAATGAGCTAATATTTGCAAAAAATTACAAAGTTTACCTGTTCGAACATTAACTTGTCTTTGCAGTGTATTCAATTGAATATAGGTTGAAAAGGATTTGCAAATCATTGTATTCTGTTTTTATTTCAGATTTACACAACATGCCAACTTCACCGGTTTTGGGTTTTGTATATTCAAGCCAACAAACGCATGTAATCTTTCATTTCTAAGTCAAGTCAAAATTAGTCACAAGCTCCAAGCTTGTAAAGAATTTTATCTGCCAATATTGCACTCAGATAAAAGTCAAATAACATTCATTGAATATAGCCAATATATCAATAAAATCATTGACTTCACATTCAACTCCAAAATCATATCACAAAGTCACATGCTCATGGGATTTTATGAATTTAGACTACCCTGAATGTACTGTGTAATAGCAAAAATGAAAAATAAGAACATAATCACTATAGATACACTCCACTAATAAATCTTTTTTCTTTATCCAATGATCTTTAGAATCCTTCTATGAGTTCTGTGAGTATTTTCAACTTCCAATTAATGACTAAAAACACAACCCTGATGGAACTCCTGGAAATATGCATTACATATTACGCATTACAAATTAATCTAGTAGATAAGCCAACGACAATGGAAAACAGTGTCACTGACTAGCCACATTCGGCTATATTCAGTGTCCAGTGACGCTCCATTTACATGAAAAAACAAAATTGAAACTACGAGGAAGGGCTGAAGCACCTTTAATATTAGCGAACGATACCACTTACTTTCACCTTTACGACGCGATAGAAAAGTTAGTGGTATCGTTTGCTAATGTTGCTAAAGGTCATGGATTAGCTGGGCAGCAGATGAAATAACCATGATTTAGCTTTGGAGCTAGACGCCCAGCTGCGTTAGCACTGATAACCCGTGCGTATGCTGGCCACAGTAACTAATTAATTCAGCATTCACCATGGTGAAAATATAGGATGATAATGCTTCATATTAAAGTGTGCGAAAGTGAGGTAGGAAAATAAAGGTCCATCAGGTTTGTTGGTAAGCTTACGTAATGCAAAGGTATGGTTTGACTGGCCATACTACCATTAATGGGAGCTGGCGAAGGTGCGTCAAAGAGCTAAGACGAGCACCCACTGGCACTCCCGCGGGATACAGATACACACTGAACCAACCACACAACTTACCCGCGGTGTACAGTATTTCTCTCAACGAGTTACATAAAGGGACGGAGCAGTGTTCAGCCGTCAACCACTCACGCCACTGAAACTTAGGCTACAAGACTGCTTCATCCTGGCTCCACTAGCCGAATGGGCAACACAAAATACAGGTATACGGGTTATTAATTATTATTACTGTACTACAAGCTATCTGTCGTCTTGAATATCCACAATATCTAAGTCGTTTCTTTTCCGCAGTAGTGAAACTTGCCGCCGCAGCCCCTGTCCACACAGCATGACATTTGACCGGTGTACCTTACCCGGCTAATTTGAGAACGGAAGTTCTGTCGAATGCATCATGCATAAGATCAATTCAGTTACGGAAATACTAAAAGTCGGAATGGTGTAGATATGAAATCGTATTTTCATGACTGAAAAATCAGTGTTTTATTTATTTTTTTAATTTTGATGATAAAAAAGCGGAATTCCACGAATTAGCGGAAAAATCACATCCCTGAGACAAAGAGTGAGTGATTGACAAGACGGTTCACTCCACGGAGGAGTAAGGAACCGCGAGTAATCAGTCAAAGATCAATGCACTGGAGTTAACTCTCTTGACATCCAGTGTCTTTGATAAATGAAAATTATCGACCCCAGAAAACTTATCGACCTCATTTTTTGTTATCATTAGATTAATTGATTTATTGATTATCGCGACAGGCCTACCCCTGTGTTTGTCATGGTTTTACCCCCCTCCCTGAAGACGACAAGCCGGCGGGCACTGGGACCATGGACCCAAAAGCTTGGAAAGGGACCCAAACGCACAGGCTGAGTAAAAAATATAAAAATCTTTCATTAAGGAAGTAAAATAACACATGAGGGGAGCAGCAGCACGCACACACGACGGGGCTTTCCACTCAGAATGCAGCTGCACTGCCCTGCATCTCCACTTCAACGGGCAACAGGTGTGGCTCATTGAAGTGGAGGCAAAGACAGCAGGAGGGGGAGGGACTGCAGGGCAGAACCATCACAGTGTCATCCTACAGCTTAAAGAAAACTAAATAACTGTCAGTTCAGAAGACGCAGATGGTCAAAGACCTTCATAAATTTGGTAATGGCTCCAAGAAGATTCACAAATGATTTAATATGCCACTGAGCACTGTCAGGGCAATTATTAAAAATTCCAAAGCTATGGAACTGTTAAATAAACTCAAGGGAAGAGGACACAACTGCATTTTGCCCTCCTAGATGCTGAGGATGGTAGAGAGAGAAGCAACAAAATCCCCAAGAATCACTGGAATTGCAGGCCTTCGTGGGATCTTGGGGTCACCAGGTTTCAAAAAGCACCATCAGGCACCACCTCCACAACCACAGGCTCTGTGGAAGGGAAGACAGAAGAAAGCCTTTTCTGACTGGAAGACACAGAAGCAAGCACTTGGAGTTTGCCGAATTTCATTTAACTTATGACTGGAACAAGGTTCTCTGGTCAGATGAGGCCAAAATTGCACATTTCGGTCAGATACAGCATTGGCATTTTTGGCGTTGAAACAGACATATATACAAGGAGAAGCACCTCACACCCACAGAGAAATGTGATGTCAGTCATGTTTTGGGGCTGTTTTAATTCAAGAAGTCCAGGGGAACTGGTTTAGGTTAATGGCATAATGACATGCCTGTATGCCTCAATGCTCATTAAATTGCAGTTCCAGAATCATCATCTTAGCCTGTGCATATTCGTGATTCAATTCTGAATATCAATTTCATCCAGTCATCCACGCTCCAAGGTTGCTTCTCTTTAATAATAATAATAATAATGCTTCAATTTAGGCCAGTATGACCTTGCTTTTTTCTGTTTAGGTGTTAGTGCTGGTTTTTGTTTGGATTTTCCGATGTAAATCCCATTTCATTCAGCCAATTTCTTATACTCCTGTCACAGACATTGACTCCCGTTTTTGTCCACTTGTTCTCCCTGCTGCGCGATTAGCGCAAAGTGGGAGATATAGCACTGGGCTCCGTCCGTCCGTCCATCTGTACAGACACATAAAATTGAGGCGGAGGGGGATATAGCCATGCTAGTGGCAAACACTTTTTTTTCTTTTGTTCTGTTGCCCATTGTTTTGTTGTTTTCTATTTTCAAGGCAAATTGCATTAATTTCTCTGCCCTACCGCTTTGACGTCTTCCGTTGTCTAACTGCATGTTTTACTTTTATAACTCTCCTATTTTGTTTATACTTGAACCAAATTTTAGAAACCCCTGACAAGGAACAACCAACATCGTTTGCCACTTTCTGTGTTGTATTTCCTTCTTGGAGCAGTTTTATCATCTTTGCCATTATTTCAATTGCCAGCTTTCTACTTGGTGCTTTTCTTTCTCTCAATTAGCCAAGTCCAACACCTTGTTAAGGGTCTGCAAGCATTCTCTTCTCAACATAGACTAAATTGCATTTTCAGACTTTCACTGGTATTTTTTTCAGAAATGCCAATTACAGGGTCATTCCATAAATTTTCCTCAACACTGGGTGATTCCATATTTTTCGCCCTACCTGGTTATGAACAAAAAATAGGCCATTAAATAAAATAATTTCATTTCTTTTTTTTTCAGGTGTGGTTAATGAAATCAGAATGTTAAGCTTAAGGGGGATTTACATTTGAACGTACGGGCGTCTACGTGCAACTTACATGCGAAATTTGGGAAAAATGACTGCGTGCTCGATGTGGCGAGTACGTGACACGTGCGTGTTTTGCTGGCCGCAGGGCACGTAGAGCCGCCCGTAGCAAAGAATTGGTCTGCAAATTAATTCCACGGTGCACGCAGCGATCAGTCGAAAATAGTCCACGCCAAGTACATGGCGAGTACTTCACAAGTGCGTGTGCTGTGGATATATATAGGGTTTTATGGGGAAAATTCCATTAAAATTAATTCAAAATGAATCATATATCAAGAATTTTAAAATATTTTTAATATTGTAAGCATATGAATATACACCCACGCAAGTGCCACGCACGTGGTAAGCACTTCTGTCGTCCGGGTAGCGCAAAACTGACTTACTTTCCACGCACAACACTGGCGGAGCAAGCAGGTCGGACGTACGTCTCACGCAGCGCACGCACTTGGCAAGTACTTGCACGTGCGGGTTATTTAAACCCGGTCATTTGCCAGTTCTTGAACAGTTGTGAAAATGCCACCCAGGAGATCCAAGAAATCACCAGCTTCCAGTCAGCTTTCTGCTTCCACTGCCTCCACTTCCAAGGATACCAGCTCAGATGAAGATGACAAATGATGCTGTGTCCTGTTACATCAGCATTTTTAAATAGTACCCCAACCCGCACTGGCCACGTAGAACACGTACTCCACATTCACTTGCGCCTTGTCGTCGACGTGCATGCCACTCAAGTGGCAATCACGTTACACGTGCGTGAACCCCTCCCGTACGTCTGCATTACTTGCCACTTGAATCGCGCCTGCATGTTAAGTACTCTCCACTTGCGAGCATCACGTCCCACGTGCGTGTGAAAAGGTCCCTGATCGTCATGAATTTCGCAGATCACGCCAGCTTCATGTAAGTAGCACGTATTGAACAAGTACTTACCCTGTACGACCAGAAAAATTGGCTGCGTGCGCCACGATCGGTCTGCGGGTCAGTTTTGGCCGTAGAATTCGGGTCGCCCGTAGAACACGCAGTTCACGTAGACACGCACGATCAATTGTAAATAGCCCCTTACAAACAAACTTTGTTTTGTGTCAAGTAAAAATGCTCGATGGACATCCTCTATGTGTGGTGATTCCATAATTTTTGCTGGGGATTGTCGCTACCGCTGTCGTGGCAGAAGCTGAAAAATTGAATGTCACAACCCCACTACCTCTTCAGGGGAAGTCTCAAAGAACACATTATTGTTTCTCTCTCGCCCACGTACAGAGGTCTTCCCTGGTGGGTTGGAGTGGGGGGAGGTGTAGGGTATTTTTGTTTACCCCAGAAATTGGTTTCCAAGTGAAAAGGCGCACAGCCATGTGCAGTGCCTCACAACAGGATGGCGATGGTAGGTATGGGGAAGATTTGGGTGTTCTCCCTGCTTCGCAGCTGTATAATTTGTCCTAATTAGAGGAATTAATGAATCTAATAGGACTGGCAGAAAGCCCCGGCCTATCTCCAGGCTGTGCCTGCAGCTAGGCGGTACAGAGCTTGAATGCCACACCCATGTCTGTTCTTCTCTTTGCTCCTGAGGCTGCAGGCCAGGTAGGAACACCATTCCAGAAGGTCTGGTTCCTGGAAACAAGTCTGCGTAGTCAGAAGCCACCACTCCTGTCAGAAGCATTCCTGTTTGTGAGCACCAACCGCTCTATGCCATACGAAGTTTTCTGACAGTGGCGGCTCGTGAACTGGCAACTGGGGAAGCTCAAAACAATCCATTAAAATTAATGATTGGTCACGACCTGTTTTCAATCATTCATTGAAATTACCATCACAGAAACTTTGAAAACTCTCAACATTATCAGATGTGGTCAGTTTTCATTGATAAAGCATACGTGTCAACTCTCATGTATTCAGTGTGAGTTTAAGTGGCATACTTACGTTCCTCTGCTGAAGTCAGCAATTATTCAATCAACATATATGTAAGAGATTCTCACGCGTAACTGAAGTTCTTGTGCACTGGAGAGGTTGGAGGCAATAGAATTGCATAAAGACGTTTCAAATGATCTTATTTTATTTGAACGATCGCGAAATACATGCCTTGCTTCCAACCCCTGGGTAAAGAAAAGCGTGAGAGGTCCAGAGTCGTGATCGGTATGCGTTATAAATGAAAACTGGCTCCACCTGATAATTTTGAGTTTTCAGAGTTCAGTACTGGTAATTTTAACTAATGAAAACAGGTTGTGACCAATCATTAATTTTAAGGGACTGTTTGAGCCTCACCCTGTTGCCAGTTCACAAGCCGCCACTGATTTCTGAGATGGCCTTAAAAGTGCAATGAAAAAGGTTGGCTGACAGGCTGGAAAACTATTTAGCAGAAACACTTTGTCAAGATCAATGATAAGGGTAAATTTTTCTTCGTAGCCAAATTAAACAATGCACACTACATTACATTTTTGTAAACTCTTTGAAGATAAGGTTTTTGGCAATGTTGTCCGCCAAATTCCAAGTCAACTTTGAGAGCTCAATTGCATTGCACTACCAGTTCAGCTCTAAAAACTTGTACCATATGCAGAGCATGTGAGTGGAGCTGTGAGATCTCACAGCTCCACTCATGCTCCACTCATTATCACTCCAGGCTCCGCTCAAATTGCATCCCGCTCCACTCAAATTACCCTTTGCTCTCTCCTAAAAAGAAATAAAATCTGCATTGTATTTTAACTTTACGTTAAACCGTTGCCTGACATCCAAAAAAAAAAAACTGCAGGACAACGATCGCATTTTCCAAAAAGAAAAAGGTCTTTTGCAGTGAGCGGGTCACGTGACCATTCTCCCATAGCAACAAGTCTTTTGGGCAAGCAAACCAGACATTCCTTGACAACGCTAAGTGCTTGACTGACCAAGAGTGTAATACCAACAATATAGAGGGTGTTTATGTAATTATTCTTTAAGTTCGCGACTTCTCCTTCCAGATTTAGCTAGAAGAAACATTGATTATTAGTTGTAGCTAATTTTTGAGACGAAAGAACAAGTGAAGGCGAGTTATCGAGGCCGATTGCTTTGCATTCGGTGGACGCGACACGCCAAGATTGCGGCGATCTCAGGTATGTTTACTACCATTTAAACACTCGTGTTTATACCGCTAATCGTCCAGCATTTTGTAGAGCTTAAGGATTTTATTTGTAGAGTCACTAGACTCTCTAGTTTCAGCCATAAAAGTGAATATTTTTGCTATCAGATGGTTTCACGACCAAAGATACTGTGTTAGTTTACATGTGCGAAGTGCGCCATAACAGTGACAAACTTGACAAATCAAAGTACTAGAACCTAGTTATTTATTATTTCGTTTTATCTTTAATCTCTTGCTCTGTAATAGTGAAAATAAGACTAATGACATCTTTATGGCGCACTTCCCACATGTAAACTAACACAGTATCTTTGGTCGCAAAACGATCTGATCGCAAAAATATGGGCCTTTATGTGCTGTGAAGAACCTTTTGAATTTCTCACTAATTTTCTCTTGTTGCTGTAGCTGCACCCCTCACTCTATAAAATACACATTAACGGACGGCGCAAATTAATTTAGACGAACAGTAATAGGCCTCTATCAATTAACAAAAACAAATTTGTTTGAATATTTGGCTATATTCATTCTATATTTGTTACAACCTTACCACTCAACTTGATCACTTATTGATTTCTTTCGAGCGTGTTCATGTGGCACACTCTCGTGTTTTCAAGAAGGGTGTTTTTTTAGGGTTGTCAAAATCAGGCGGTAAGTGGTAGGTTTTACCGTTTGATGTGGGATCACTTACTGTCTACTGTAATCCCAAACATGGTATTTTCACGTATCTAAATTTTCAGCTCAATACGACATGATTAGAGGGTAAATATCGCCAAAAATCTGAGTTTATTTGCAGGGATGCGGGACCTCAGTCAGAGCAGTGGTTGCTGAAAGAGAGAGTCTAATGACATCATATAAATGCTGTGCAGCAGTGCAACATTCAAGATAGGCTGCTTTGAATGGGCAACATTTACTTAGCACTGGATAGCATGAGTGAACATGTCTGACATCTACGTAGTTGTCCCGTCTGAGAAGCCACTCGCAAGCGGCAGGCAGAGCATAAGTTTGCTCCTGCATCAGCTGCCAAAGCACACCGTCATGGTGCACATCTCCTCTCATAGGTAGCTCCTCTCGACCTATGAACTTCACAGACCGAATAGTCAGCTCAAAAACAATCTGTGCAGTCATTTGCTCTTTAGAAATTGCATGTGAGAGCATCGTCTCAATTATCGTTCTTTTTAATGCAGCCAGTTTGTTGTCGGCTTCTGAGTGAAAATGAGATTTCTCACACTCCTGAAACTTATCCCTGGCTTTCCTCTTTTCACAAAGTACCCATCCCTTATCCTGTCCACAATGAAAAGGTTCTTCTGTATAGCAGAACAGCACATGAAGCATACAGCTTTATCAATTTCCTTAATTTCGATACAGTACCGCATAAGAGACTAATTTTCAAAATGAGATCCATTGGAGTTACAGGAGGTATTCTGAAGTGGATTCAAAACTGGTTACAGGACAGAACACAAAGAGTGGTGGTCAGTGATATCTCATCTGAGCTGGGTATGGTGGGGCGCGGCGTCCCCCAGGGATCGGTGTTGGGATCCCTGCTATTCCTCATTTACATTAATGACCTTGATAGGAATATTGAGAGCAGATTGGTTAAATTTGCAGATGACACTAAATTGGGGAGTTTGGCAAATAGTCTAGGGTCCACTAAAGTGATTCAGGACAATTTGGATAGAATCCAGAATTGGGCAGAAATGTGGCAAATGAAATTTAATCTAGCAAAATGTAAAGTTGTACATGTAGGTAATAAAAACATTAGACGCGATTACTTCATGGGAGGTTTAAAACTGGAATGTGCTGCACAAGAGAAAGATCTGAGAGTGATTGTTAACCAAACCCTCACAGGTTCTAGCCATTGTGCCGTAGCAGTTAAAAAAGCTAGTCGGATGCTAGGATACATTGCCAAAAGTATTGAGTACAAATCTAAAGAGGTGATGCTTCTTCTGTACAACATCGTTCATTGGACCACACCTGGGGTATTGAGTAGTTCTGGGGACCATACTTTAAGAGAGATATAGAGGCTCTAGAGAAAGTTCAGAGAAGAGCCACTAAGCTTATTCCAGGTATAAAAGATGAAAGCTACGAGAAGAGGCTGAAAATCCTTAATCTCCTTAGTCTTAGGAAAAGGAGACTCAGGGGTGATTTGATTGAGGTCTTTAAATATGTTAAAGGGATTAACAAAGTGAATCATGTAGGATTCCTTCGGCCAAGTGTTGTTAGTAGAACTCGGGGTCACAAATGGAAGTTGACCAAAGGTAAACTTAGCACTAATATTCGGAAATATTTCTTCACCCAAAGAGTAATTTCAATGTGGAATAGCTTACCTGACCATATTGTTGAGGCAGAGACCTTGAGGTTTTCAAGAGCAGGCTCGACCTAAAGCTAGATACCATTGAGTCATTTAGTATCTGAAGGGATATATTCACAATGGTATAAAGAAACTGGCAAGCTTAGTTGGGCTGAAAGGCCTGCTCTTGCCAGTCATGTTATGTTATGTTATGTTATGTTAATGTAGTGAAGCCATGTCCACCGCAAAAACCTAGTAAACTTTCCAAAGCGCTTGGCTGGGACTTTGAACTCCAGCTGGAAAGACGCTTCACCAACAGAGTAGTTAGCAGTCACAGGGTCATCCAGAGCGGGCGTAGCACTGACATTAGCTGTGCTGGTGTTAGTTAGCTGCTGTTGCTCCGATCTCTCCTCAAGGCTGCTGGAGTGATAGGGTTGAGCGGGCAGGAAGTCGACTGTGCTCTGGTCCGGTACTTTTTTTTGCTGTTTTGCTTTAGGGCCGCCTAAGACATCCAATATCTTTTTTTGAGACGCTGGCATGAATGTATAACACAGGCTATCGAACATTAATCCACCATTGCCGTCACTAACGTCCGAGACAAGTTGTCAGGGCAGGCGGTGGCTTCTCCTTTTTATCGCTAGTCTGTCAACCTGTTTCCACGTACTATGTCTGATTGACAATCAATCAATTTTAACTTTTTTTTGCCAAACAATTAAGACCTAGCCTAGGCTATAAGTGGTGATATTAAGAGGTGATGGTGACAAAAAAAATTAATTTACATTTACGCTTTAGTTCAAGACTGCAAATACCGGTATGTAAATCTAATAATAAATTAGAAAAAACATCAGCTCCCTCTGTAATTCCGTGTATCGTTTTGACCTTTTGTTTATCAGTTTATGAAAGAAGACTGGAAATAAACTCCGTATTTTTTGAATGGCATTAAACAAGTATGTATTTAAGAGGAGAAACATCGTCAACATATTGACCACACATTGAACGCCGCATAAGGTTTTAACATTTGTTAATAGCATTGCTTAGCTTCCTGTTAGCAAATATGTACAAATTTGCGGTCTCATGAGCATGCACTAAACAATAATGTCATGGATGAAATTGGCACACCATTTCTGGCATTTAGTCTTGTAAATTAGTAAATCAATCCTCAGATTGCTAATCAAGTAAAGTAATAGTGAGTTAGCGTTTGTTTAACGGTGAGGATTCTGCCTCCCCAAACTGACCTCCGACGGCACGTCACTGGTGATCCTTCACACTGAGCGATGTCACGTGCTGCGTTTGTGCATCAGATCAGTGAGCTCATTGCAGCAGACAGGTTACAAGGAAAATACCTGCTATGTTCAAAAATGAAATCAGATATCATAAAACATAACAATGGGTGTATTTCATCAATTTATCTCATAAACCCACATTTTACCCACAATGGAACATAGACAACATATCTGATGTTGAAAGTGAGACATTTTACCATTTTATGAAAAATATTAACTCATTTTGAATTTGCTGCCAGCGACACATCTCAAAAAGGTTGGGACAGGGGCAACAAAAGGTTGGAAAAGCTACTAATAAAAAACAGCTGGAGGAGCATTTTATAACTAATTAGGTTTAGTGGCAACAGGTCAGTGGTATGACTGGGTATAAAAAGAGCGTTTTGAAGAGGCAGAGTCACTCAGAAGTATAGATGGGCTGAGGCTCACCAATTTACGAAAGACTGAGTCCAAAAATTGTGGAACAATTTCAAAAATCTTCCTCACTGTAAAATTGCAAAGATTTTGAATATCTCACCATCTCCAATACATAATATCATCAAAAGTGTCTGAGAATCTGGAGAAATCTCTGTGCGCAAGGGACAAGGCCGAAAGTTAGTGTCGGACGCTCGTGATCTTCAGGCCCACATGCGGTACTGCATTAAAAACAGGCACGATTCTACACTGGATTCACTGAAAGGGCTCAGGGCTTGCTGTGCAATCCACAAATGCAAGTGAAAGCTGTATCATTCAAAGAAGAGGCCATATGTGAACATAATCCAGTAATGCTGCGGTCTTCTCTGGGCTAAAGCTCATTTAAAATGGACTTTGGCAAGACTGTTCTGTGAATCAAAATGTGAAATTCTTTTTTTAAAACCACAGATGCCGTTTCGTCCGGACTAAAGACAAGATGGACCATCCACCTTGTTATCAGCGCTCAGTTCAAAAGCTTGCACCTCTGATAGTATGGGGTGCATTAGTGCCTAAGGTAAAGGCAGCTAACACATTGGGATAGGCATTATCAATGCATTATCAAAAGTATAGTGGGGGTCGGACTCAAAAAGCCTCTGCTTCTTCCTACTCCTTTTTAGACTCATATAATGCTTTATCTATTGGTTTTATGGCATTATGGAAATGTATACCTTTAAAATGAATTGTTGTTTTATTTATTTATTTTCTTTGTCCAAAATACAACCCCAATTCCAAAATAGTGAATAAAATCAAAATTCAATGACTTTCAGGTTACATGAGCCAATATGTTATTTACAGTAGAACACAGATAACATTTCAAATGTTGAAACTGAGACATTTTACATTTTTATCCACAAAATGAGCTTATTCCAAATTTTCTGGCAGCAACAGGTCCCAATAAAGTTGGGACACAGGCAAAAAAAGACTGACAGAGCAATTAATATGTAAAAGAATCAGCTGAAAGAATATTTAGCAAGTAATTAACTGGCATCAGGTGTGTAACATGATTGGCTATAAAAGGGATGTCTTAGACAGGCTGTCTCTCTCAGAAGTAAAGATGGTCACAGGCTCTCCAACCTGAGAAAGCTAGCATAAAAAAAAAATTGTGGAATACTTTAAAAGCAATGTTCCTCAACGTCAAATTGCAAAGGCTTTGAAGGTCTCATCATCGACAGTGCATAACATCATCAAAAGATTCAGAGTTACTTGAAAAATCTCTGTGTGAAAGGGACTAGGCCAAGGATCTTTACTAGATGCTTGTGATCTTCCGGCCCTCAGATGCCACTGCATCACTCACTGGCATGTTTCTATCATTGACATTACTAAATAGGCCCAGAAATACTTCAAGAAACCACTGTCTGTAAACACAGTCTGCCGTGCCATCCACAGATGCCACTTAAAACTCTATCATGCAAAAAGGAAGCCATTGTTGAGCATGATCCAGAAGCACTGGAATGTTCTGTGGGCCAAGGTTCATTTGAAATGGAATATAGCAAAGTGGCAAAATGTCAAAGTGTCCTGTGAACAGACGAGTCCAAATTTGACATTCTTGTTGGAAATCATGGGCGTCATGTCCTCTGGGCTAAAGAGGAGTAAGACCATTCCTCCTGTTATTAGCGTTCAGTTCAAAAGCCAGCATCTCAGATGGTATGGGGATGCATTAGTACATATGGTGTGGGACACTTGCATGCAAAAAGCACCATGAATGATGGAAGGTATATAAAGGTTTTAGAGCAACATATGCTACCCTCCAGCCAACATGTATTCCAGGGAAGGCCTTGTGTATTTCAGCGGGACAATGCAATACCATATAGTGCAGCTATTACAACAGCATGGCTTCATAGTAGAACAGTCCATGTGCTGAACTGGCCTGCCAGCAGTCCTGATCTTTCACCAACTGAGAACATTTGGCGCATAATTAAACAAAAAGTCCGTCAAAGGAGTCCCAAAACTCTCCAGCAGCTGGAAGCCTGTATTAAACAAGAGTGGGGTCAACTTCCAATGGTTAAACTCAAGAAACTTGTCTCCTAAATGCCCAGAGGCCTCCACTCTGTGTTAAAAAGAAGAGGGGATGCTACACCATGGTAAACAGGCCCCTGTCCCAACTTTTTGTGACCTGTAGCAGCCATCAAATTTGAAAAGAGCTCATTTTGTAGATAAAATTGTAAAATTTATCAGTTTCAACATTTGCTACGTTATCTCTGTTCTACTGTGAATAAAATACTGCCTTGTGTGATTTGAAAGTCATTGCGTTTTGATTTCATTCACAATTTACACTTTGTCCCAACTATTTCAGAATTGAGGTTGTAAATAAATAAATAAATTAATATAGAGGTTTTACAACATCTCTTTCAGGGAAGGCCTTGCATATTTCAGCAAGACAATGCTAACCCACATACTGCATCCACCACAACAGAATGGCTTCACTGAAGAAGAGCCCGGGAGCTGAAATGGTCTGCCTGCAGTCCAGACCTTTCACCAATAGAACACATTTGGCGCATCATAACAGAAAAAATCTGGCTAAGAAGACCCAGGATAGTTGAGCAGCTAAAATCCCATCTCTGACAAGAATTGACAAATCCCAAGTTAGCCGCTTACGCACATATCCCGTTTCAAAACGAGGCTCTGAGTGTTGACCTCGGCAGCATTAAGTGGGTGTTTATTGTTTTGACTGGAAAAATCGCTTAGCATTTTGGCAGATAAACTACGTTTTTTGGCAAAACAGTTTACGAAATCAATCGCATTTGGGGTTGATATTGAAGTGCAATCCCCATTTCATATCCGAGTGGTGTTATTTTTAAACGTCAGTGTCAGTTGATTGCGTTCCTATCGAACTTTCACCGCTTGAAAATTCAGCAGTTTACACACGCCATCATGCACGCACATTCCTATACACAACTAGCCACACATCACACTCTTCGCCTGTCTGTTCGTTTGGTGGGTTTTTCTGGCCTCTCCTGGACTTAAATCAATATTTTCTGTAGCTGGTTGACAATAGCTTGGGCTGATAGCCAGTTAGGCATGCAGGAAGCAGTTTTTTATTTATAAATCCGCCTGTGATATGGAGACAGTCCAGTCGGTCAGTCAAGGCAAAACACCGTAACATCACATTTGGTCGAAGATGAGTTATTGTCATTTTGGGGGTGTTGAAGACCTCCATTATCATGTGGATGAATATTTTGAGTCAATTTGATTGTTTTCATGAAAAAAAAACACTACCACCGAAAATCCCATCAGAAACCATGACAGAACGCCGTAACTGCAGTTACTGTGCTTAGCCGTTGTTTCGGTATGCCGACGTTTAGTTAAGGTACCCGGGCTTTGTTTATCCGCACATCAAAGCATTGCTACTGTACAGCCTTGAAGTTGCAGTCAGTGATAGTTGGTGCAGGCTCGTCTACGTCTCACTCACCTGTCAGCTAGCCTGCCTGTCATCAGGCCCATAAACAATTAACCCTCTCTGGTACGCATTATTTTTGGCAATGGGTAAAAAGAAATTGTGTTATTTTTCCATCTTAAAATGGGACATTAAAAAAAAATCAATGCACTTTTTCAAAAAAAATTTATTTTATCTAGTTTAAAAAATAGTTGCCTCTAGGCAATATTGTACCATAATGGAGAAAACATAGCATTTGATGTTATCAACAGAAAGAAAAAAAAATTCTTCAAAACATGTATTTCTTTCATCGAACACTTAAACTAAGATATTTATTTGGTTTCTGGAACACAAGAGATTTCATATTTCACAAAAAGGCACAAAATACATTCAACTGTTGCTCTAAGGCAGCATTGTACCATCGTGGAGCACAAATATATTTCAATCATCATATCATCGTACCATTGAATCATCTTATCTAATCATTATAGCTGATTAAAAACTGTGATTAAGATATTAAAAAGAGTAAAACACTACCCTAACTTTCAGAAACATGTTTATGCACACACGAATGTACCTGCTAAACCACACAAGCACCCACAAGAACATACAAAATCTCCTCCCTCATGCTTTGTGGAAGTTGAGGAAACAATTCCTCTCATGACTAAAACACAGGTAAGTGGAACATTTTGAGCACTGCACTTTTACAAAGCCTGAACACTTTGGGAATTTGCATCTCCCTTTTCGTTCCACCCAAATAGGCCAGTGACCTGTCTGATCAAAGCGAACCAGCTGTGACGGGCATGCATTTGCAGGCGTTTCTTGGCAGCTTCTCTGCCGGTCCTTCCTGTGATGGTCTCCCTGTTTTCTTGGCAATATTATTTTCTCCTTCTTTTCTTGGCAAATCTCTTTTATGGCCAATATAATTTATAATTTAAACTGATTTCCTTACAACTGTAATATACTTGTATCCTGACCCATTATACCCTGCATAGCCTCAAGTGATTGCATTACAGTACAACGTTGCCTCAGGGCAACATGCAGTTTTTTGCTATTTTCTTAAATATATATAAATGTATATATAAATACACATTTTGTAAAATCACTGAAAATACATTGTTACATACCAATGAAGGTTACTCATTTTTTTTATATGATTTACAGGGTAAAAATCAGTGAAAATGGCACTTTTAGTAAGAGGAAATGTGGTGTTGCGCGGCAGGAGCACGTGCTGAAAGAGGATTCAAAATGGCTGCTATTAGGTCATGTGACCAGTAGTTTGCATTTCCAATGGTCAATATAGGGGTTCTAGGCTCTTAAGTTGGTGTAGACTAATATCAGGGATGCCTCACTTTCTTTAAACAAGGTCAAATATTCAATGTTGCCTCAAGGCAACACTGTACTATTGACCGTTAAATGTACATCCTATCATTTTCTTGAAAACCAATAAAATCCATGCCAGCCACGTCATCTGCAATGTTTCCACAATAATCCACAAATTAGAGTAAATATTCCTTTGATGCTGCAGGCAAGCAGACAAATTCTTGATGAACAATGAGTCCGCAAGCTAGGCTACCCAATGTCCTCTGTTGTTTGCAAAACAAACCGTTAAAAAACATTCCTGCTTGGTCAATTGTGTAATGTCGGAGATGACTTTGTCCAAGCAGGAAAATCCATTTCCATCATTATGCATGTCTGCTATGTCAGGCACACCATCAGCAATGTTTCCTCAACTAGAAAAGCACTCAGAGAGCGCAGACCTCCGCCAGGGGGCAGCAAAACCCAAAAGCACGGCGATTGGAACTCCGGCCCATTGGAAAGACTTGAAATCTTGAACTTTGGTGTATATCTCAGCAGTACTTTGGCCTAGATATGGCAAAATTTAATCACCTGTTCCTTGACTTAATACCCACCTTCTCTGATAATTTCATCAAAATCTGTCCACAAGTTTTTGAGTTATTTTGGAAACCAACAGACAAACAGACAGACAAACAAACAAACAAACAAACCCAGGCAAAAACAACCTCCTTGGCGGAGGTAATAATCCACTGTTAGAGCAGTTCCTAGGATGCAGGCGAGCAGAACACTTCTTTATGCCAACAAGTCTGCAAGCTAGTCCTAATTTGTCGCAAAGCAAATCGAACACACATTCCGCCTGTAAATCCCTTCCTTTGGTGGATCGTGTCTGATTTAAAGGCCCAGTCACACAGCCAATCACGCACGAATCACTCACAAATCACGCACAGATTGGGTTTGTGCGTGCTTGTGCGTTGAGAAATTGACCAATTTTTCGGGGTGTCGGGGGTAGAAATCTCGGACGAATCATGCATGAATCGCGCATGAACCACGCATGTATCACTTACAATCACTGACATATCGCGCACGTCGACGCATAATAGCAAACACGGTGCAGTATTCCACGAACATTCGACGCACGCCCGACGCATGAATCACCGGCGGAGCACGCACGAAAAACGCACCTTCGGCGTCACTATCGCTTCGGTTCAGCGCATATAAAAAGCAGTGAACGACGGGAGTTCCTCAGTACCTTTCGCCAATCAAGAACACTTCAAGAGATGCCACCCAGGAAAGCTCGCTTGCCCTCAAAGACAAGGGTGCAGAAGAAGAAAGCTGCTGAAGAAGAAGAAGTTCTGCAGTAGGAACACCATAACATCTCTTCTTTGAGGGTTCATATAGTGATATGGACCCCTTTGCAGCAAGGTCTGGAATGGCAAAAGTGCCCGAAATGGCTGCTTTTATATGCCAAAATACATACGTGAGTTGTCAGTGGTTCGTCAGTGGAACATCAGTGAATCATCAGTTTTCTGTCAGTCAGTCGTGCGTCGGAAATGCGTCACTCGTCAGTGGATGTGCGTCGTTATGCGTTTTCCTTCAGTGATATGTCAGTTATTCGTCAGTTTTATAATTGATTGTCAGTGGATGTCAGTGGAATGAACGTGATACGTGCGCGTTTCATGCGTGATATGAACGTGGGGCATCAGTGGACGGACGTGGACGTGCGCGGATTCAAACCAGTTCTGACGCATAAGCACTGACGGCCGACGAGTGTCCCGCGCATAGTTACGCATACTCGACGCATAAACTACGCATGCCGACTCATGAATTACGCACACCAACGCACAGTTGTGCGTCGGAAAATTTTTGAACCGTTCAAAACTCAAAATCACGCACAAACCGCCTTCGACGCACATCCACTTACAATCACTGACAGTCCACGTTCGTTCCACCTACGAATTACGCATACGACGTACGCTCCGCGCAGAAATGAAAATCTGTGCGTAATTCATGCGTTTTCGCTGTGTGACTGGGCCTTAAGCTGCTTTCACACCGGACGCAAAACAAATTTTCAACACGACAGATTACATTCAAAGTCAATGCAAAGACGTGAATACAGGCACAACGCATGAATTTGCGTCTTTGCATTGACTTTGAATTAAACATAATTTCCTGTATTTATTCATTCTGTATGATGCAAAGTTACTTATCTGCTGGCATTCTGTCTCTGGTGCCTAACACCAAACTGGAGCTATTCTCAATCATGAAGATATGACGTAATGTCACCACAGCTCTGTAAAGCAACAATTAAATGTATCTAATTCATTCTTAATCATTCAAAACAAATGTCATGATATGCAATCAATTATTTAAAAAACTAATGGCACTTGTAACGGTATTCATCTAACTGGGACTCGTCTAAAGCCGGAAGTGGGTCAAAAATAGCCACGCGTCTATCTGGGATGACACACAGGCCAGAATCATGCATCAATTCTCCCTCAAAATAACCATTTTGAAACTCATAATTTCACTTCGAATGACACATTTGTAATCTACGGGGATTCAGCTTACTTTTGCGTACATGTTTGATGCAATATTCCACCAAACATGGGGAATTCACGGCAATTTGAAAGCCATATCAGTAAAATGCCGCTTGGATCATCACTGTTTGACACTCAGAGCCTCGTTTTAAAACCGGAGGATGCGCAGATCGTTTCAAATTCTGCAGCTTGTCTATGGATTTGTCTATGGGACAAAACAAAACTCCAGCAAATGGTCTCCTCACTTCCCAAATGTTGACAGACTGTTGTTAAAAGATGAGGGGCTGATACACAATGGTAAATGTGGCCCTGTCCCAACTTTTTGAGATGTGTTGCTGCCATCAAATTCAAAATGAGCTATTTTTTTTCATGAAGTGGGAAAATGTCTCACTTTCAACATCTGATATTAGTCAGGTTATGCACTCTACAAGGTTGTAGCTAAATAGCTAATTTCCACCCATAGGTGTAACTGTAAAACTAACAGTACAATCCAGCGGTGCTCATGCAGGAGACGCAACCTGGGTTGCACAGACCTTTGTTTGTGTGGAAGTGAATGTGAGAATGATGCAGACTGCGGTGGCCCGAATGACACCGAGGAATGTGAGGAAGCCTTGTGAAAGCATAAGGGTAAGTTCAGGGAATCTCCTTCCATGATTTCTTTCATGAGTTTTTTTTTCTAGTGAAATTGAACATTCCCTGTCTCTATTTACCAGCCCTTTCTGCAGATGTAGACACTTGCGTCTCTGGAACTGCAAATTTAAGCACAAAGTTACTGTTCTCAATCACTAGATAGCACCCCCGGATCAGTTATTGAATATTCACAAGCAAGCCGAGTTCGAATGCGGTTTTGAATTTGGGGAAGTTCACTCCACTCCCTGTTTTTCAAGAGTTGCATGAGTTGAACTCCTCAGCTAAGCCTGATGTGCAAGCTGGTCAATATCCTTGCCCACAGTATCGATCCAGCAGTTTAAAAAATGATCTCTTGCGACGGAAAAAAATCATTGTCCTCTGTAGTAACCACTTTAGCTACAGTGAGCCAACGGTATTCCAATTTGTAGTTCAGAAATATCAGTTTTCTGAAGCAAAAAATTCGATATGGTTTTGATTCTGTCACATTCTACTGACAATTACAGTCATCACATACAAAAAATGCGTAGTTCCCCACAGTGGATTTACATGTAGATTCCTTCATTGCCAAATTCAGTGCTTCTTTATATCCATCCAAATACTGGTGTTGACAGCCAATCACTCAATTATACACTCAGGCTCTTCTGCGTAACTGCACAGTTATAGTTCACGCCCTCGTGAAACTTCCCCGGTAACAATGTATTGATTGGCTTGTTTCTTATCCAATTTCCGAGTGTTTAAACATTCCACAGTAAGTGAAACACATTCATTGGACAAACATAAAAGCATACAAGCCTATGCGTATTAGCAAGCTCAGTTGTATCTTGTCTGAAGTTGCGTACATTGCACGGCTGAAATAGGTGCGATTTATAGAAAAACTGGCATTGAAGTGTTCAGTTACATTTACAGGATTTAAACAAGATAAGGACATGGTCAATGGGAATTATTTTGAATGAAACAGGACCAGAGGGTTCCTTCTCCAGGATACATCAGTCTCTGGAGGAGAGATTCAACGAAAAAGGTTAGGCTGCTACTTTTGCTTTTTGTTTTGGAATGTATACCGTATTCAGCAAAATCGAATGCTGACATTTGTTTCCTGTTTAAAACGTGAACTGCCCATGCATTTAGGTGGACCCACTGGTATGTTCATAGCACTGTTCTGTTGAATCAAGGGAGGCAAATATTGTTTGATCTTCCCTGAAAGTGGAATGTCTGTTCTGTTAAAATAAAGTATATTTCATAATTCAGATATTACTGAGTTAGTGAGTTGTACTTGTTCCCTATAAGTGTTGAAATGAGTTTGTGAGCTCTGAAGTGGGAACTGGTAGCTTTCATTGCAGGGTGAATGTTCTGACCGTGTAATCAGCAGTTTATTTCATGTGTATGTGTGCTGAAGAAAATGGACAAAACTCAAACTTTAATATGGAGAAAAGGCATGTTTTGTGTTTGGACAAGTTACTGGTGACCACTGATGTTCAACTGCACTGATATTGATAAATTCATGCGAAACTCAACCAGAAAATCATTAGTTCATATTAAATTTCATGTCTCAAAACTTTATTTGTGTTAAATACATGATTATTTTATGATTTGACAGTGCACCATTTTGAGGTATCTCAGACTTTGGGGAGCCACTTGGATAGCTGTGTAATTTGGCTAATAGCATGTAGGTAATGTCGAATGTAATGTTGAAGATGACTTCTACTTGTGGTCAAGCAGTTTATGATCCCAGAAATGTATCAGTTTAAGCCCCAGCAATTTTTCAGTTCTCAGTATTATTTTTTTGCAATTTTAATGGTGAATTCTCATGAAGATTTTTTATGTTCGCAGCCCATTTTCTCTACCAAAATAATGAAAATAAACTGAAATACGATGTCATTCTAAATGCTGTAAGTGTCTTTTCTGAGTTGAGCCATATTTTTTCCTCTTTATGAAGTTTAAATCTTGAATTATAAAGCATTAAATTGGGTAACCCATAAAGAGCGAAATTTGGCTTCTGCGCAAAGCGGTTGATATCCAGTTTCTTCTTTGATCCACGACCATTGCCAGCAATTCCAGTGTCTACACACACAATCCCATATGATTGGACTGATCGCTGAGAGACAACAGACCCACCCTGGGTCTCACACTTCAGATCCGGACTTACATCTTCAGCCCCCTCCCTGCAAAAAAAATGTTCTATAGGACTTCTAAGGAATTCTATACAATTCTATAGCACTCTACAGAACATCAATGGAACTCTAGAGAACATTTTAGTAGAACAGGATGTTCTGTAGGACTTTCTGTGTGATCTATAGGAATTTGCAAGGGGAAGTTGATTTGCTGTGCTTCTAGCAGATTTTATGCACCTGGTCAATTACTATTCTGCCTCTAACTCTGTGCACGGTAGACCTCCCTAACCGGAGCCGTATGTTTGTCAGTAGGCTGTCTCTGTGATCCCTGTCCGCGTTTTGGCTTTTGTCAATTTCTTGTAATCAGGAACTTCCTCAGGTTCATTCCTTTGTAAATAGTCTGATCCAATTAACCTGTTCCCTGCATACCATGTGACTTCCCTCTTGTCTATTGAAACAGTCTTTTCACAGCCAGCTCCTTGTCAGAACGTTGATCAATACTTCTTTGTGCAGAGCACCATGTATGCCATTGAATATTGTTTCTCTTCTACTGGATTGTCCGACTTTGATTCTTGCCATTGCCCTTTTTGTATTTTTGTCTTTCTGGATTTCGACCCATTTTTGTATGACCACGATTTCTGTGTTTGGATGCCCTGTGTATGACCCTAGGCTTTGTTCATCGACTACGACTTTTTGCCTATTGATTTTGTACCTCCGCTCATCTGTCTTCGTGGTTCTGACCCCTGCCTGTCTAGTCAACACTGTTTTTGGATTTCGTATTGTGGCTTTTTGGTAAGGATTTTGTTTGTCAGGTATCATTTCTGCAATATTTTATGTTCAGGGACTGTGTGCTTTTATGTAGTATGATTTTACACTTGAGTGCTGAAATATATTATTTTTCTAGTTGCAAACCTGTAATTTAGTAGCTAATATCCATTCCTATATCGAAGATTACTCGCACCGGATCTCAGTAAAATTAATTTAAGGAAAGAACTTGAATGTTTTTCGATTTATATACTGTTTTGTTTTAAAATGCTAATAGGCAATTTTGAACAAATTTTTCAGGACAAAACGTTTTGCATCATCTATTTGTTTTAATGATTTTTCATAACCATTCAGATTTTCAAATATAATGTTTGCAAAGCTTGCAACTAGAAAAGAATTATGTACAATATGAAAACGGCACTCCTATATCCCTGCTGCCTACCTAACCATAGCCCTGCCCCTCGCCCTGACACCCATTGCCTGTCTTCACCGCCGGCAGACCTAACTGGCATGCAAGTGGCACCCACCCTCCAGTAATGAATGCAAAATGCAAGTCGCTCGGCTGGGCTACTGCCCCATGACATTCACCAAGCTCCGCTCCCAGAACACCCGAGCCGCCACAACTTTTGCATTTAAATCATCTCCATTCATTGAAACCTCTCTCCCCCCACGCAGGTGCAATCACTTTCTCTCTATCAATCCAATTACTCATTACAATATTATTTTCTTCAAGTTAGCAGTTGGTTTGGATTAATTACAGTTCACACTCTCTAGCTATATCAGAGTCGATTATCACAATTTGTTTATTTGTACTGCGGTTGGCTTTTTAAAACCAATAAATCAATTGCGACACACTTTGCTGAAGGTCTACCCACAAACTCTCAGAATCACAGTTTCTGCAATAAAAAGACATACAGTATCTCAGTGAGTACACACCTCACATTTGGACAATTAATTTATTATATCTTTTCAAGGGACAATGCTACAGAAGTGACACTTCGATATATTCTAGAGTAGTCATGGTACAATATGTGTAGCAGTGTAGATTTACTGCACTGTCCAAATGCCTGAACAAAGAGTCACTATTTCCAAAATGGATGGCAACAAAAGTGAGTACTCACCCCAATTGATAATGGTCAACCAAGCAATGAAAACGCGACTTTTTCATCATGTTCATGCTTTTGTCTGTTCGACTGGGCGACATGAGGTTGTGTAACATGTTGAAGGGTTAAATTGTAGTGCTTTAGGTGCAATGCACCTCATTCTGGTCACTGTAGGGTCAACATGGCACCTCATGGGAAAGAACTCTCTCGGTCCTGTCATTTCTGCTCATGGTTTATCATATCACTTTTATGCTGATGACACTCAACTTTTTCTCTCTTTTCCCCCTGATGCCCAGGTCTCCGCCCGCATCTCCGCCTGCCTACAAGACATCCGGAGCTGGATGGACAACCATCACCTGAAGCTCAACCCAACGAAGACGGAGATGATCTACATCCCTGCTCCATCCTCCCCTCTCCTGGATCTGACCATCACTCTGGGGGATACCACCATCTCCCCCTCGCGGAGTGTGAAGAACCTTGGGGTCCTGTTTGACGACAGGCTCTCCTCTGCTGTGAACATCGCTGCAGTGACCCGGACCTGCAGGTTCTTCCTCTTCAACATCCGTAGAATCCGGCCCTTCCTCACCAGCTACTCAACGCAGCTCCTAGTCCAAGCGCTGATCCTCTCCCGCCTGGACTACTGCAACGCACTCCTCGCCGGCCTCCCAGCATCTGCCATCAGACCCCTGCAGCTCATCCAGAACGCTGCAGCTCGTCTGGTCCACAACCTCCCAAGACACTCCCACGTCACCCCCCTGCTCACAAAGCTCCACTGGCTCCCTGTTGCTGCTCGCATCAAATTCAAGACTTTGGTGCTAGCCTATAAGGGAGTCAACAAGACTGCTCCAGCCTACATCCAGAGACTGTTCAGGTCCTACACCCCTGCCAGAGCACTCCGCTCTGCCACTTCCGGTTGCCTGGCTCCTCCCCCTCTCCGCTCCTCCCCTTCCCGCTCAAGGCTGCTGTCTGTCCTGGCACCTCGTTGGTGGAATGATCTACCTATCGAGGTCAGAACGGCAGAATCCTTGAGCATCTTCAAGCGCCGCCTGAAAACCCACCTCTTCAGGCTCCACCTCTCCCCTACTCCACTGCCTTGATTCCTGTCCCTACATCCTTTTGATTTGTTGCACTTTATTCTGTTTACTTCCTGACTGTATCACTTGATTTGGTTTCCCTTCATTTTGTTGCACTCTTGTCAGTTTACTTGATTTTCCTGCCCCTTTGTTGCACTTGACCTGTTGCACTTATTTTATTGCTCTTTGTTGCACTTGCCTCTGCCTTGTTGCCATTTTTGTTCACTTGCCTTTGACCTTGCCTTTTTGTTAATAGTCTAGATCTGTAACAATGGGACGTGTTCTGTCACTTACTGTTAGCACTTTTACTTGTCTCCTAGGAGGTCTGCACTTTTGTACTGTTCTTATGCACTTTTGTACGTCGCTCTGGATAAGAGCGTCTGCTAAGTACCTGTAATGTAATGTAATGTAACTCTCTGAGGATCTGAAAAAAAGAATTGTTGCTCTCCACAAAGATGGTCTAAGCTACAAGAAGATCTGTGAAACCATGAAACTGAGCTACAGCACGGTGGCCAAGGTTATCCAGCAGTTTTCCAAGACGAGTTCTGCTCGGAAAAGACCTCGTCAGGGTCGACCGAAGAGGTTGAGTCCACGTGCTCTTTGTCCAGGTGCACAAGTTGGCTTCAGAAAACAGACGCAGGAGTGCTGGCAGCATTGCTAACAAGGTTGTAACAGTGGGATAACAGCCTGTCAGTGCTCAGACCATATGCCATGCTCTGCGCAAAGTTAGTCTGCATGGCCTTCAGCCAAGATGGAAGCCTCTTCTGAAGCTAGCCCACAAGAAAGCCCAAAAACAGTTTGTTGAAGACAACCAGTCCAAGAACATGAACTACTAGAACCATGTTCTGTGGTCTGACGAGACCAAGATAAACTTGTTCGGCTCAGATGGTGTCCAGCATGTGTGGCGGCGCCCTGGTGAGAAGTATCAAAACAAGTGTGTACAGTCAAACATGGTGCTGACAGCATCATGGTCTGGGGCTGCATGAGTGCTTCTGGTCCTGGGGAGCTGCGCTTCATTAATGGAATAATGGAACCAACATGTACTGTGAGATTCTGAAGCAGAACATGATGCCCTCCCTTCAGAAACTGGGCCGCACGGCTGTTTTCCAACATGATAATGACCCGAAACACACCTCCAAGATGACAACTGCCTTCCTGAAGAAGCTGAAGGTGATGGTATGGCCAAGTATTTCTCCAGACCTAAATCCCATTGAGTACCAGTGGGGCATCCTCAAGAGGAAGGTGGAGGAGCAGCAGGTGTCCAACATCCACCAGCTCCATGATGTTGTCATGGAGGAGTGGAGGATCCCAGCAACAACCTGTGCAGCTCTGGTGAATTCCATGCCTCGGAGAATCAAGGCAGTGCTGGACAACAATGGCGGTCACTCTGAATATTGACACTTTAGACACAATTTGGCATGTTGACGGTGAGGTGTACTCAGTTTTGTTGCCACCCATTTTGGAAATAGTGACTGTTTGTTCAGTTATTTGGACAGTGCAGTAAATCCACACTGCTACACCTATTGTGCAATGACTACTCTAGAATATATTCAGTTTTCATTTCTGTAACGTTGTCCCTAAGAAAGATATACTAAATTAATAGTCGAAATGTGAAGGGTGTACTCACTTTTGTGAGATACTATATTTAAAATACAAAAAAATTTCCTTCAAGAATACAATTGCTTATATTAGCTACACTGCCGAATTCATAATAATATTTTTTTTCTTGTTCATGCTTGGCTTTTTAAACCGAGGAAATGATCTGCCACATGCTTTCCAGAGGTCGCATAAGCTTTCACTTCCACTTTCACTACAAAAGAAAACAAAAAATGTTAAAATACATAACGGCAAACACAAACGTAATTTCTAACAGTCAAAATGTCCACTATTCTATAACTTACAAGTGGTACTACATTCAATTCCGCGGAGCCACATGTGGTTATTCCTGGTGGTAAATTGTCCTGTGATACGGCTCATTGGTCAGCAGTGTAAAGTGCTGCATTATCGTGCTAGATCGTGATTAGAAGGGCGAAATGTTCACAGTAGCCGAGCGTTACTTCGGTTTTAACAGCGACTGTACTGTACCTATCTAAAATATCCTAGATTTCATAGTCTGACAACTTTCAATTTGGTAAACTGGAGGGATTTTGGCTTGGAAATGGTAGAGTGGATAGAACCTTTGCTCAGCGATCTTGTCATCCTGATGAGGTGACCCTATATCCAGCCCCCTGATTGGACAATGTGGACATAGAACTTTTTAAACTGAAGTGGACTGAAAATTCATACAAAGTTTTATGCACTCTCTTGATGATTCTCCCAGCTGACATCTATCATTTAAATATTGACTTGTCAGCTAATAATTCAGGTTTTCACTGTGTTATGGTCCATCGCAGAGACTTTCAACCTCAGGGAAGTTTCGGATGCTTCTGCAAATTGTTAACCATTTGTAGTATGACTCTTTTCCTCTGCTTGTTAAGAGTGGTGGGTGAGTTTGGCTACTTTTATAAACATGGTGTGACAAAGGGTCAACGTAAGGGTTCCTTTTTGCAGTGTAAATTTTTAACTGGCATTTGTGGATGTATCCTTGCATTACATTCGAGCCAAAGGCATGCCAAAGTCATCCTGAACCCATGTGCCTATATAATTTATAAACAAATGACGGTTCTCCATGCAGTGCTGTCTGAGTAATTGGAGATGACAAGTATTCAACCCCTCTTTCAGTTATATAACAGTTATTTCGGAAGATTCTTCAAGCCTTTTAAATGTGTTATGTATCATATTGGGTAAAATACCCAAATCCCATCCCATCTGGTTTTGAGGAACATTCTTTTCACACCTTACAATAATTTTGTCATGCATATAGGGGCAAATTGCCCATCCTCTGCCCATCTTTGCTCCTGAAGCATTAAACCTTCCCTGGAAGCTGCTTTTGTACCAAATCATGATTACAATCACCTGCTGATATCAGTTACTTTAAATCACATCATTGTTCAATTTTTTTTCCTCATTACTTGTCTTAAATTTCTCCCATCCCAACTGTTTTTGGAATGTGTTGCAGGCCTGAATGGCACGAATGGGTGTACATTCATGAGAAAAAGAGTGCACACCATCTTTCAGTTCTTTTGTTTTACGTATCAGGATATTTTTAAAAAATCAGCTGGTTCTTATCAGGTCCCAAAATTAGGTAAATATAACCTCAGGTCTGAAACAACACACAACAGATTCCACTGTGCCATTATGAATTAAACCAAAATGCAGCCAAAATGCAAAAATCATCTGTGTAAGTACACCACATGATTCAACATCTTGCAGAACCAGCTTTAGCGGCAATAACTTGAACTTATCATTTTCCATATGACTTTATGAGTCTTTCACATCGTGGTGGAGGAATTTTGGCCCACTTTTTTTTGCAACATAGCTTGGACAGGTACAGGTCTCAACCTCAACAAAATATTGATGCAGGTTAGTGCAAACTGATTATTAATCATGAACTTTCTCTCTAACACATTCTGGTAAAGAAGTAATATGGCATGTTTTGCATATTTTTCATATCACCAAAAATTCAACCTTTTTCCCGGACCCAACCGGAATCTATTATGTATACATACATCCACCTTATGTAGGTTTTTGTATACTACAGATCCACCCAACCCCGAGATAGAGATGACTGGGTGATTCCATTCTCATGGCATCAGGAGGAGCTGGCTTATTGATGTCAGGAATGCAGCCAAAGCCAAAATCAAGCCAAAAAGCGCGTGAATTGGTTATTTTTTCAGTTGTTTTCTTTGATCCAAATAACAGTCAGTGAAATCACTTTTGCCACCTTGATAGACGTATATGCTTTTGCCTGGAAGCATAATCTTTAAAAAGTCTGGAACCTGTCTATCTGACCTTCAGGTTCTGCCACAGCATTTCAATCGGCTTGAGGTCTGGACTTTGACTTGGCCACTTTAACACCTTGATTTTTTTCTTTTTCAGCCAATCTGAAGTTGATTTGCTGGTGTGCTTGGGATAATTGTCCCATTGCATGATCCAATTATGGCCAAGCTTTAACTGTCATGTAGACAGCCTCACATTTGACTTAAGAATGCTTTGGTATACAGAGGAGTTCATGGTTGACTCACTGGCTGCAAGGTTCTCAGGTTTTGTGGCTAAAAAACAAGACCAAATTGCTACCCCTCCACCACCATGCTTGACAGTTGGTATGAAGTGTTTGTGTTGATACGCTGTTTGATTTGCACCAAACATGGTGTTGTGTATTATAGCCAAACAACTCCACTTTGGTCTCATCTGTCCTAAGGGTATTGTCCCAGAAGACTTGTGGTTTATTCAGATGCCACTTTACAAACTTTAGCCATGCTGCCATATTTTTGAAGACAAGAGGCTGTCTCCCAGCAATCCTTCAAAACAAGCCATACTTGTTTCATCTTTTTTGACTTGTGCTGTCGTCAATTCAACATTCAGCATGCTAACTGAAGCCTGTAGAGTCCCTGATGTACAACCCCAATTTCGAAATAGTTGGGACAAAGTGTAAATCATGAATAAAATCAAAACGCAATGACTTTCAAATCATACCAGCCAGTATTTTGTTCACAATAGAACAGAGATAGCATGGCAAATGTTGAAACTGAGAAATTTTACAATTTTATCCACAAAATGAGCTCATTTCAAATTTGATGGCTGCTACAGGTCTCAAAAAAGTTGAGACAGGGGTCTGTTGACCATGGTGTAGCATCCCTCCTCTTTTTAACACAGAGTGGAGGCATCTGGGCATTGAGGAGACAAGTTTCTTGAGTTTAGCCATTGGAATTTGATCCCAATCTTGTTTCATACAGGCTTCCAGCTGGAGAGTTTTGGATCTCCTTTGACGGACTTTTCATTTAATTATGTGCCAAATGTTCTCAACTGGTGAAAGATCAGTACTGCAGGCAGGCCAGTTCAACACATGGACTCTTCCACTATGAAGCCATGCGGTTGTAACAGCTGCAGTATGTGGTTTTGCATTGTCTTGCTGAAAAACACAAGGCCTTCCTTGGAATAGATGTTGTCTGCTCTAAAACCTTCATATACCTTTCAGCATTCATGGTGCTTTTTAAAACATGGAAGTGTCCCACCAGATTCCGTGTCCAGGGATTGGGTCGTCCACGACTGCCACCCAAAGCACAATGCATCGGCCCCTTCTGAACCCTCCCGCGGGGGATGGGCCTCGCTGGAGGACACGCTGGAGGGACTATGTCTCTTGGCTGGCCTGGGAACGCCTCGGGATACCCCCGGAAGAACTGGAGGAGGTGTCCAGGGAGAGGGAAGTCTGGGCATCCCTGCTTAGACTGCTGCCCCCGCGACCCGGCCCCGGATTAAGCGGTTGAAGATGGATGGATGGATGGATGGAAGTGTCCCACATCATATGCAGTAATGCATCCCCATACCATCAGAGATGCTGGCTTTTGAACTGAATGCTGATAACAGGAGGGATGGTCTTTCTCCTCTTTAGCCCAGAGGACATGACGCCCATGATTTCTAACAAGAATGTCAAATTTGGACTCGTCTGACCACAGGACACTTTGCCACTTTGCTACATTCCATTTTAAATGAGCCTTGGCCCACAGAACATGGCAGCGCTTCTGGATCATGCTTAACAAGGGCTTCCTTTTGTGGATGGCACGGTGGACTGTGTTTACAAACAGTGGTTTCTTGACGTATTCCTGGGCCCATTTAGTAATGTCAATGATAGAAACATGCCCGTGAGTGATGCAGTGGCAACTAAGGGCCGGAAGATCATCCAGTAAAGATCTTTGGCCTTGTCCCTTATGCACAGAGATCTTTCCATTTTCTCTGAATCTTTTGATGCTATGCACTGCTGATGATTAGAACTGGTTCAAAGCCTTTGCAACTTGACGTTGAAGAACATTGTTTCTAAAGTATTCCACAATTTTTTAGGCAAACCTTCACAGGTTGGAGAGCCTCTGACCATCTTTACTTTTGAGAGACTCAGCCTCTCTAAGACATCCCTTTTATCGCCAATCATGTTACACACCTGATGCGCGTTAACTTATTTACTTGCTAAATGTTCTTTCCACCGATTCTTTTACACATTAATTGCTCTTTCAGCCCCCCCCTTTTTTTTGCTTGTGTCCCAAATTTTTTGAGACCTGTAGCAGCCAGAAAATTTGAAATAAGCTCATTTTGTGGATAAAAATGAAAAATGTCTCAGTTTCAACATTTGAAATGTTATCTATGTAGTATTGTAAAAAAACATATTGGCTCATGTAATCTGAGAGTCATTTCATTTTGATTTTATTCACAATTTATTCTTCGCACCAACTATTTCGAAATTGGGGTTGTAGTTCTTGGGTTGTCTGCCATTTCTCTGAGGATTGCACGGTCTGACGTTGGGGTGAGTTAGCTGGGCCCTCCAATCTTGTGAAGATTGGCAACTGTTGTGAATGTGGAAGCACTTGCGAATAATCTTCCTTACTGTGGAATAATTGACAGACAGCAATATTTGCTTCTCTAAGATTATTTCTGTTGTCTTTCCCCTCATGGCACTGTTTTAACACACGCCTAAATGCTCCAAACCAGCTCAGTTCCAAATCCTCTGCTTTTATAGAGGTCATCACACTTGCTGATAATCAATTAATCAAGTGTATTTGATCAGCAACACCTGGCTGCTAATGGCCTTCTTAATTCCTATGGAAGCAGTAAGGGTGTACTAAGATTTTCATACATGGCTTCTGCGATTTCACTGCTTTCCATTTTAGTGTGCAATTTCCATAATGTCCCAACTTATATTGAGTTGGTGTTTTGCCAAAAAATTGCATCTAAGGGTTTATTTTTATCCTTAAACTTTGTGGTTACAGAATGACCCAATGCCTCAGTTGGGTCTATGACAGAAAAAGTGATGGCTTCAATGAGGAAATGTGCGACAAGAGCATTTCGCAGTTTACCATAAAAGCCATTCCACTGTGTTTCTACTTTACCTCCTTATAGCTGTCATGGTTTTGCCCCCGCCGGCTAAAGGCAACAAGCCGGCGGGCACTGGGACCATGTACCAGAAGGAGAAATGAGAGACCCAAGAGCGCAGGCTGAGTAAAATATAAATAAAGTTAAATTTAAAATCAAACAAATGCCCAAGGGAGCAGCGGCAAGAAATAGGGCTCCTTACACAAACGGCCTACTGACAAACAGAGCCTACAGAATCCAACTGCACTGCCAAACTGACAGTGCAGTGCTTAAATACTCTACAAAACACCTCCACCTCAATGAGCAGCAGCTGTGGCTCGTTGAGGTGGAGGTGCAGACAGGAGAGGGGAGGGCCTGCAGGGCCAGACCATGACAATAGCAGCCTCACGCAAACCATACCCACCAGTGCCCCCCCTGCTCCTTCAAAGTTCAACTATGGTTTTTAAATCCTGTCCAGTCAATCAATTTTTAATATGATCACAATGAACATTGATGGGATTTACATAGATTTGTGGCTACAGGAAAGGAAGAGAAAAAACAGTGGTAAATTACTTTATTTAATTAATTTTTACTGTGAGAGGGTGATCAAAATGTTGGTGAAGCATAAGAATAAATAAGTCCTTTGCGCGCTTTCCGTAAGTGCAGGAAGTCCTTGTCTCTCCATACGCACTACTAAAAGGTGATTAATCAGCAGTCACTCCTTCAAACTCCACCGAACCCTCAGGTCGTGCTGGAAGCAGGTAGCTGACACCAGGTGACACTGCTCAGTGCAGACAAGCCAAAACAATACCATGTTTAAAAGGGCTTTACTGATTGTGGGGAGCTCATGGGGTCGAGTCCGGGCAGGTGTACTTACACCTCCCAGACACACACAAACGCAAGCACACACATGCACACACAAACCAAAGCACACACACACATACACTCACAGAAACTCAGGAAGAAAGGCTGCATAATTTCAGTCACTCCAGATGTGGGTTTGAAGTATTAATCAATTTGTTCATTCTTTGCTTGGAAAAGGTGCTTACGATTATCCAAAGAACATAGTTCGGCAAAACAGTCCCTTACATGACAAACATGTACTTCTGCTGTATGTTCATTTTTCATAGGACGCATATGCTTGTGCTCACACAAGCACATCTACACACATCACACACCTAAAAACAAAAATAGTGGCAAAGCCACTGCGCCTGCTTGGCCAAACATGGGCAAAATATTGGCCAAAGTATCAGTCCGATTCGGCTGAAAATCGAACTTGGTCTAGACGTTATGACCATATATGCATATAAGAAATATGAAAATGATCGGTCAAAAACTGAAGACGCTAGAGCGCGGAAAAGCCAAAGTTTTCGCACGCAAGGACGCACGCACGCACGACAGACCACCACTAAAGACCCCGAGCATAGCACAAGCCCCTTGGGCCTTTTGGCCAAGCAGGCTAAAAACCAAAAATACATATGAAGACCACAAAGAAAAAATGAGTCCAAATTTTGCATTTTTGTATATTTTATGTATTACATATTATTGCACTATTTATTATAATATATTATTATGCTATTATAATATATATATATTTTTTTGCAAATTTTTTCAGTTCTTGTTTCTAAGATCATTTTGAATTTTTAATGAATCATTTTGACTGATCCTTTTTCCATTGTGGTCTTCATACGTTTGGTATGAGGGAGAGAGGAGTCCAGAGAAAACATGGCCAGCTGAATATGACACCAGATCCTTGTAGGACGATGTGTCTCTTGCCGCCGAATTCCAGCGATTTTAAGCACCTTAAGCAGCCTCTCTACTTTGGCTGGGGGTAATAGATGAGCCCTTTTCAGGGGGTGGAGTGGTTCTCCAGCCTATGTACAGCCTCTGAAGAGATCATGGTAAATGCAGAGCAGGTGGCCCTCAGGGGTCTTTGAGAGTGCACTACCATAAAGCAAGCCACAGGCGGTGCTCCACAGGTTAACATTTGTGGCCCATGATGATGATCATCATGATGATAGTGAAAGCACTTGGCCGGGGTGCAATTGTGGAGGGACTTTCTGGAGCACATGCTCTCACAAGGGTTTATCCCTGTTGGTTAAAAAAAAAACAATCCCCAGAAGTGTCTTACAATTGAGAAACTTTTTATTGGAGGGGGTAATTTTGGTAATTAAAGGCCTTATTGCTCAGCCAAAGTACAGCGGTAGTTCGTGAGAAGCCATCAGGTAAGGGCCACATCTCACCTGCTAACCACACTGGTTGCTGGACTGAGCATTTATTTTCTGGGTGTTCTCTGCTCAGGTTGATGTTTTTGAAAAACTGAGATATGTTATGAGTGGGTCAGTGATGTTGAAAGGGGGAGTCATGGTAAATTGAAGGTCCTTTTTTTCAGCCTGGGCCCACATCCGTCAAGGCGGGGGCTATTGGAAGTAGAGATTGCAATGAGTGATCCGGGCTACCACAGCCTGCCCATCTGTAGTACGTGTCATTTCCATTTCCTTTGCCCCACCAACACCTGTTGCCAGGTGCCCTGCAGTTGACGAGACTGGGACTTCACCTCACTCTGCACTTCCAGCACTGCCAATGCAGCTACATTATCCTGCAGAAACCAAAAAAAAAAAAAAATCTCAATTTCAAGTAGTTTAGTCTGAAACTGTGAATTTAAATCTTATTTCTATAATTTCAAGTAGTTTAGTCTGAAACTGTGAATTTAAATCTTATTTCTATAATTTCAATGGCCTTATACAATTTGTACCAATACAATAATGGGAGAGATTGGGAAAAAATATACAGGTTAAGTTTTAAGTTTGTATTCTACACACACTGTCGTGATCTGTGCATTCTGCATGCCATGTTTTAAGTTCTTTGCCTAGCCTAGCCATGTTTAGGATTTCTGTGTTTAGTGACCACTGCCTGCCCTTTGACCATTCTTAGGATCATGTGTTGTGTTTTTGGTAATTTAGATTCCATGTTTTATTATTTTTTTTCATGCCTCAGTTTTCTATGCCATGTTTTCATTTCCATGCTTTGCACTTTGTCTCCCCTGTCTTGTCATGTGTGTATCTTTGCTCACGGTCCCTTGTCTTGCGTGCCACTCATTCGGGTGATTTATTGGTTTCTGGGTTTCAGTCTTCTTTCATTATCTCGTGTTCTTCCTTCCTCTCTCTTTTACTGTCTTACTAACCCATACTAACAGTTTATTGTTTTTGCTAATTACTAACCACACTAATCTTGTATATTTTTAATAACTTTCTAACATGCACTCGGGATTGTAAAGCTGCACATTCTAATTGACTAACGATCTCTCAGCAGTCACTCAATTCTAATCTCCGCCTCCTTGCCTATCCCTAATTATCACTGCTGCAAGTTTCTGTGGATTTCCACTTATACTTTGTGCTTTCCTTTTCTTTGATCTTGGCACTTTAGTACTCCTTAACCGGAGCTGTTGTTTTGTACTTAGGTTTTTCTTGTGATCCCTGTCTGCATTTTGGCTACAGCCAAATTCATGTACTTAGTTTATTCCTCATGTGTCTCTCCCTGATCATTGTTACCATTGATTGCACCTGTTCTCCCAGGTCATGTGTTTACCCCGGATGTGTATATAAGATGTCTGTTTGGTTCACATTCTTGTCAGATCGTTCTCCCTTTTCTTGTGCCACGTTTCTCGCCTCGATTTCTCAGTGTTTATCTTTCTGACTGGATTGCCTGACTTAGTGATGGCCTAACGAGGCTTTATGAAGCTTCGGACCCTTTCGGACCTTTGTATTGAAAATTGGTTCACTACTCGAAGCTCCATTCATTGAGCACGTGGGTGACATCTGCTGGCAGAGAGATTGTTGTACAGCCTTGCAAAGGTGACGCTGACGCACCTTGCGTGTGCACTTCGAGTATGTTATATTGTGAAAAATACTTAAATAAAGCTGAAATCGAACTTCGTCTTACACGTGTCTGTTGTTTTTCTTCCTTACCTTAATTATTCATATTATATTAAAATAACAATAATTACATCCACAGGCTCATTGAATCCTGTAAATATTTAGTCTGTCCAAAAAACATATTATACTGTTTTTTTACTGTTCTTGGTGTATACTGGGTGTGCTTGAGCGACTTTGCCATTATTATTTATGAATAAAAATGTCTAACAGAGCGCTGTTTCATCCATGTTAAATACATTTGATTTGCGGCAATGTTTCAAAGCTCCGCCTATCGAACCAAACCAGTCAACTGATTCAGTCTGAATGAAGCAGTGAAGTGGTTCGAACGTCATCAGTCACGTGGTTTTTCACGATATGAAGCAAGCTCCGGCACAGTGCTTCAGAAAAATATGCCGTCGAGTTTGAAGCGTGCTTCGGAGCCTTGGTATCAGCGGTAACATCACTAGCCTGACTTGATTTTTGCCTCTGTGTTTTTGGATTACTGTTGCATCTGTGTGTTTTGACCATTTTTCTGCCCGACTACGAGATCTGTTTGCTGCCCTGGTAACGATTCGGATTACGTCCTGCGGATTCTGGCTTGCTTCTCTGATAGTACTATTCCTGTGTACCAGACTCGTTTCTGTCCGACTATGATTACTGTGATTGCTGCACTGGTTTTTGATACTATTTTTGCCCACCTGGATTTTGACTTTTGGATTGTGGACTCTGTACTTTTGCCTTCTGCCCTGCGGGGGTCCTCCCCCTTATTAATAAAACAAGCTCTACTGCATTTCCTGGTTCTCGCGACTGGTTCCTGATCGCACTATTACACACACCAACTGCTAATTGGCTCATTTGACCAGGTAAGGCACAGTTGAGTTTGTCCCCCAGAAGTTGATGGCCTTAGAATAGTAACAGCAAATTATCACATCAATGTGGTGTTGGTGGTGGAATTTTTTTTTTTTTTTTTTAAAGTAAAAACAAGCAAACTTGCCTATGGTTTTTGCCATTTAAATGATTTATTTTTGGGGTAAGAAAATGAAGGGAATTTGAAAGTAAGCTGATTTCAACGTTAGTGTAAGAATTTTTCCAGTGCTTACACACATGCATACCCACTGTAAAATAAAACAACCCAGCTAGTTTTTGTGGGCTGCCTGTCTTCGAAAACATTGCATTCAGCATGCCATTCAAATTCATCTCCTCTTACATCAAATGAAGGCTCGTGGGATTTGTTCTGCCGCTCATCTGAATCTCCATCCACAGCTTACCTTTATGGCAACATCCAAGTTTCAATCAGCAAACACCTACACATGTATGCCATGCATTTTGTCTGATTGCTTTATATTACTGACCTGGATCAGTACAATGCAGTACAGGCACCAAAATTTACATTAAAACCATAAAGCTTTAACTTCTAAAAACCCAATTCCAAAATAGCAGGGACAAAGAGTAAATTGTGAACAAAATCAAAACGGAATGACTTTCAAATCCCACCAGCCAGTATTTTCACAGAACAGGGATTAAAAAAAGCAAATGTTGAAACTGAAATTTTACAATTTTATCCACAAAATGAGCTCATTTCAAATTTGATGGCTGCTACAGGTCTCAAGTTGGGACAGGGGCCTGTTTACGATGGTGTAGCATCCCCTCTTTAACACAGAGTGGAGGCATTTGGGCATTGAGGAGACAAGTTTCTTGTTTAGCCATTGGAATTTGATCCCACTTTTTAATACTGGCTTCCAGCTGCTGGAGAGTTTTTGGTCTCCTTTGATGGACGTTTAATTATGCACCAGATGTTCTCAGTTGGTGAAAGATCAGGACGGGAGGTAGGCCAGTTCAGCACACGGACTCTTCTACTATGCTGTCCCAACAGCTTCAGTATGTGGTTTTGCATTGTCCTGCTGATATACACAAGGTCTTCCCTGGAATAGATGTCCACTGGAGGAGAGCATATCTTGCTCTAAAACCTTTATATACCTTTTAGTATTCATGGTGCTTTTTAAAACATGCAAGGGGAGTGCAATGCATCCCCATACCATCAGAGATGCTGGCTTTTGAACTGAACGCTGGAAACAGGAGGGGTGGTCTTTCTCTTTAGCCCGGAGGACACAACACCCATGATTTCCAACCAGAATGTCAAATTTGAAGTTGTCTGACTACAGGACACTTTGCCACTTTGCAACAGTCCATTTTAATTGAGCCTTGTCCCCAAGAACACGGCAGCGCTTCTGGATCATGCTAAACAATGGCTTCCTTTTTGCATGATAGAGTTTAAGGTGGCATCAGTGGATGGCACGGTGGACTGTGTTTACAGACAGTTGTTTCTTGAAGTATTCCTTATCCCAAGTGCATCACTTGAAGAACTTAGTGCTGCCTTGATAGAAAATAATGTGTTAACTTGAAATTGCCACACTCGGTCCTGCAGCCCACCAACATTTGATGGTTTTTTCACAAACACAATTGCAATTTTATGTTTTCACCAAACTATTCATTTCTCTTCTTAGGTGTATTTACCCTCTTAACCTTCTCCTTCACCAGAAATATCCGTGTATGCCTTGCAAAATGAAAGAACCTTGAACATATTGTTTATTTTTCTCTTCTTCCAAGGTATTATTTTACAGATCAAATTACTGAATGATAAAATTCCAACTTAATCTCCAACTTAAGTCACTGAACGCAAGTGTTTTATTTCTTTCAAAATACTTTGCTTGACCTAAACATAAATATGACAGAATTTGTCATTTTTTATCTTTCATGTCATTCATGCATATTTCTATCAAAATATTGCTTTAGAGGGTAAATAGCTGCTTTAACCATGTAAAGCACCAAGTGAGGACAAATTAGCTGTTTTAAAATTGTCTTAAAATTGTATCCCAGCAGCCATAGCACTATTCGATCTGCTCCAGCTCCAGGGCTGAAGCTAAACCGGTGAGTGTTCACAATGCTGGGCATCAATTCCAGTTAACAACTTTTTGAAGCTTTAGCGAAGTTAAAATCCAGTTCTTGTGACAGATATGGGTCAATTTATTTCGCATCCAATGCCATCAAGCAACGAAGACAATTCTAGGTATAGTGCATGTTCCTTGTACCTACAGCAACCATTTATTGTCCAAAATATGACCGTTTTCTGGCAAAAAAATGTAGCATTTGAAAAAGAGCATCGGTTTACCTGTGTAAAAACCAGGGCTTTGAACGTCAGGTTGTGCCGTCCAATCAGTACAGACCTAGCCAGAGCCAACCACTGCGCTGGACCTGCCCACACTGGAAACTATTCTAGCAGGCACTAACAACAGCAGATCATACTATGCCTTAGTAGCGTCTACACTTTTGGAAATACAAACGAAGAACCGCAGATCATTTGAGATGCAATTTTGTCTGTATCTCTCCCAAAGCTACTTGTCCGTTTACTTTTGGATGCGAAAAAAAAACCAAATATTTCTCTTCCAAAAGATGATGCCACCAGAAATCAGAGGGTAGCTTTTTTGTTTGCTGGCAGCAAACAGCCACGTCCAAAGGGAATGTTAAATGTTTGTGCTCCGCATTTCACCAAAGACAGCTTTGTCTATATAGGATAATTCGACACAGGATAAGCGTTTCAGCTGTTTCTCAAACCTGAAGCAGTTGCATCAATCAAGCGCTTGGAGCCACATGCTGTAAGTGACCATATAACAGCAAATAATGTAAGTGAAGCTAACGTGTTACGGGTGGCTAGCAGGACCGCTAGCGATAGTTAGCAATAACAACTCGCCTCAAAAGCGGGCTTTGTAAATTATCTGAGGATAAAGCCAGTATCTGTTGCGACTGTCCGTGACTCACAGACACAGAAGCTGTAAGTTGCTTTTACTGCATAAGCCAACCTGACGCGATAGCCAGTTGATTGTGGCTGTAGTACAGCAGCTAACGTAGCCAACTTACTGTTGCTAATGTTTCTGTCCTATTTATGCAAGAGTGATATCAGGGGAAATTTTACAGAAGGTGAGTGAACATAAACCTCATTTGAAGCTAACTTTTAATACTTGTTTGTAATTTGGATGCTTGGCACAACTGTACACAGAACTTGCTCTCTGTAAAACCTGTATTGCAAGGGTTTGTCTCAGTGGTTATGATCGCTCGATTACAAGCTATTGCATGTTAGTTTGCGTGTCGTGCTAATTAAAAATGCTCCTGGTTAATATATATGCAGCAATTCTGAGCGGTATGCTTGTGTTACTTCGGTAAGCATCAATGTGGCAGTTTCATCATAACGTTGCCCGATTGTAGCCAGTTAGTGATCACTTCACTTATCCATAACTGGGATCAGCCGGATACTTCACAAATGTCTGAACAAGCTCTCTGGTGCTACCATGAAAGCAATGCGAAACGCAGAAGCTCTGCCGGTTTACAAATGATTTCTCTGCACTACCTTGACATAATTTCATCCCCCTTTAGAAATTGTTGTGGCAAAAAAAAAGCCAAAAAAGGGCAGAGATTAAATAGGTAATTCTTTCCTGTAGAAATGATAAATTTGCTAGCTCAACATAAGCAACTTGTCTGCACTGACAGAACTTACGGTCTGCAAAACCTGTATAATGTTCACAACATAACCAAGCTCTCTCTAGCTGTTGCGTACTATGCATTAAGCTGCTTTCACATCAGACACGAAACAGATTTTTCGCAGGACAGATTAGCCTGCGTTCAAAGACAATGCCAAGACGCGAATACACGTTATGGGCACGTCAAGCAGCTTTCACACCGGATGCGAAACAAATTTTTCATGCGACAGATTAGCTACATTCAAAGTCAATGCAAAGACGTGAAAACAGGCGTTATATGCGCATTATGCAGCTTTCACACTGGACGCAAAACAAATTTTTTGCGCGACAGATTACATTCAAAGTCATGACCGCTACTGCATGTTAGTTCGCGTGCTCTGCTGTTTAAAAATGCTCCTGGTTAACTTATATGCAGCAGTTATGATCGGTATGCGTGTGTTACTTCAGTAAGCATCAATGAGGCAGTTTCATCATAACGTTGCCTGATTGTAGCCACAACAGTTAAAGCTAACCGGAGAGGTGCTGTATGTGTCTGCCGAGTTGGGCTGCAGTTAGACTAGACGTACATTTTGCGGAGCTTGGGGTGCGTTTTTGGGTGCTAATGAAATAATTGATTCACTTATCCATGACGGGGGTAAGCCTGATACATCTCCAATGGCTGGGCAAGCTGTCTGATATTACCAGTGAAAGCAATAGGGAAGCGCACAGGCTAACGTGCTCGGTATAAAAAATGCTGCATTGCCATCGATTGAATATTAAATTCTTACCTGTAAAAGTGATCGATTCGCTAGCTCCACATAAGCAATGGTTCACGCAGACGGAACTTACGGTCTGTAAACCAGTATTATGTTCATGACATAACCGGAGATCTGTCTAGCTCTCGCACACTATCCATAATGTGCCCATTTTCCGTGAAGAAAAGCTGGTCGTTCGGAAGCAATAAGTAAACCATTACCACGGGCAATTTCCGAAAAGGCCGTTTAGCTTGGAGCTTTCGCCCCTCCATCATATACCGGCGCGGAAGCTGTTTGTTTCTCCACACTAACAACACACCACAGCTATGCAAACGAGCCAGCAGGTCCTAATACACACCGAAGCAGTCCATAAGCTGTTGGTCCACTTTTAGCTGCCCCTCACTGTCCATGTTTCCCTCTAAACTCAGACCCAACGGATTTCTATGGTCTCCGGTCTACACTTGGGCATGTTGACCCGTTCTACAAATGTGTCTATATGGGCTGGATTCTAGCATTCCCTCAATCCTAGCTATAGAGTAGAAACACCGGTGTACTCACCATAGTAGCCGTAGGTAGAAAGCAAATTCGAGCTTGAGCTGCCAGACTTTCGCACTGCGTCCTCCACTTTCGCCGTTGCATTTATTAGAACAAATTAATTTAATTAGATCTATACGCATGTACTGTGTTTGATTGTTGCATATGCCAGTTGATTCCTTCTCAAATAGGAGACGCATCTCAGTTTCACTCTGGGAAAGCGGACCAGGAAAATTGCGTTCTGCTGCCTTGTCCCGCCTAGATCCGCTGGTTATTTGAAAAAGGTAGACACCTGACAAACTTTTTTTTTTTACAACTTGGCCGTTTTCTTTGGTTTGTATCTTAAAATAGCATTATGATTTGGCTGTCAAAAATGCATTTGGGAAGTCTTGCTTAATGATGTTATGTAAATATTTCTGATGTGTGAATATTTAGATGCTATATATAGGCTGTGGGTGGAGGGAGTGCAGGTTATGTCAATAGATGTGAAAATACTATAACATCATCTGAATTTGAGTTTTTTTTTTTCCTGTATATTTTTTGAGCAGAAAAATCTTGGACACATATAATCTTGGACATATATTTTCATTTCTAGCCACAACCATCTTGCCCCCACCTGACATGAAAACACAGAAGTGTTGAACAGGAGGGGGCTGGGGTAGCGCATTCTCTTCATCCTCGCAGGGCTGAGAGAAAAGAGGAAGAAGAGGAATATGAAGCAGAAAAAATGGATTGCTTTTCTTCCAACCTCCCTGGACCCCATTTTTTAACTTCTTTTTTTGCAGGGGCCCTACAGGAAGTCTCATTTTGCAGTGCACAGAGCGCTCCACTCCCCATGGAGGCTCTATCCAGGCTCACATTAGGCAGATACGTTTTCAAAGCCGGGCCCCACTGGCCCCCTACATAGCCTGGCCTTTAACGGGCATTCAAGGGCATGGAAATGTGGGGGTATTAAAAAAAAAAAATCAAAAACACTCCCTGTGTACAAAACCCTATTCAGCCGAGCAAAGGGGTGCAGCAGTTGTGGCAGTGAAGGATTTTCAGAGCGCAGGGAGCTGGTGGGGCCGGGCTGAACATCTGCTCGTGAACAAGACAAATCAACATACAACCCCATCCTCTGCTCAAACCTCCCTCCTATTCACTTTCGTCCTTCGATCACAATAATCCTTGGGAACTCCAGTAATGAGATTCGACTCGTTGAAGATACTAAGGCAAAACTGCCAATGCTTGGCTGAGCACGCTGATTGTTTTTTTTTTTTTTTTTTGAGAAAGAGCCCACAGCCACTTTAAAGAGAGTTCGTTGGGGGCAGGGTGGAGGCTTTAGTAATCCTGGAGCACGTTTTAAATGACAAGATCTGCTTTAATGGGACCAAGTCCAGTGTGCTGCTTCAAAGGCGAGAGGGGAGAGGGGGAGTGAGGGTGAATAGACTGAATAAAAGTAGCAATCGGAAGTACAGAGGCAAATTGGAATGATTATTATTGTTACTAAGTCCAGATAAAAGAGAGCTCTCTTGGCTTAAAATTGCTCAGTGGTTGCTAATTGCCACCGGTATGGGAAGTGGGGAGTGATGCTTTTTCTGCAATGGCAAGTTAAATATATTAACCCCAATTTCAATGAAGTTGGGATGGTGTGTAAAACTTGAATAAGAGCAGAATAGAATGATTTGCAAATCCTTTTTGACCAGTATTAAACTAAGTACACTACAAAGACAAGATATTTAATGTTCAAACTAATTAACTTTACTGTTTTTTTTATTTTCGGAAATATTCACTCATTTTGAATTTGATGCCTCCAACGCTTTCCAAAAAAGCTGGGACAGGGGCAACAAAAGACAGGGAAAGACATTCCACAGGTGAACAGGTTAATTGGAAACAGGTGTGTCATGATTAGGTATAAACGGAGCATCCCCGAAAGGCTCTGTCGTTCACAAGCAAGGATGGGGAGAGGTTCATCACTTCCTGGACAAATTGCCTGAGCAAATTGTCCAAGAGTTTAAAAACAACATTTCCCAACATGCAATTGCAAGGAATTTAGGGATTTCATCATCTACAGTCCATAATATCATCAAAAGATTCAGAGAATCCCGAAAAATCTCTACACATAAGCAGCAAGGCCGAAAACCAACATTGAATGTCCATGACCGTCGGTCCCTCTGGTGGCACTGCATTAAAAAGCGACATCATACTGTAAAGGATATTACCATGTGGCCTCAGGGACACTTTGGAAAACCATTGTCAGTTAACACAGTTTGTCGCTACATCTACAATTGCAAGTTAAACTCTTCCATGCAAAGCGAAAGCCACATATCAACAACTTCCAGAAATGCCACCGGCTTCAATAGGCCTGTGCTCATCTGAGGTGGACTGACGCAAAGTGAAAAAATGTGCTGTGGTCTGACAAGTCCACATTTCAAATAGTTTTCAGAAATCATGGACATCATGTCCTCCGGGCTAAAGAAGAAAAGGACCATCCAGATTGGTATCAGTGCAAAGTTCAATAGCCAGCATCTGTGATGGTATGGGGACTTGCACATCTGTGAAGGCACCATTAATGCCGAAAGGTACATATAGGTTTTGGAGCAACTTATGCTGCCATCCAATCAAAATCTTTTTCAGGGACTTCACTGCTTATTTCAGCTAGACAATGCCAAGCCACATTTTGCACGTGTTACAACAGCATGGCTTCGTGGTAAAACAGTGCGGGTGATAGATTGGCCTGCCTGCAATCCAGCCCAGTGTTCTCGTCTAAATTTTTCAATGACCGGGCGATAGGTTCGTTTTGTTGAGCGGGGGCGGGTGGGAGCATTCCATTTTGTTTATTTCATTGATATTGCGCACTGAATCGCATGTCTTCCAGTTCTCAGTTTTTTTTTTTTTTGACCAGGTGGCTGAGGATTCTTACCAGGCGCATATATTATGAACAGGTGGCAATTGCGCAATCGCTCAAAATGAACTGGCGGCCCGATCATTATTGATAGTGGATATGACTATGAAGTGCATTATGAAGCTCAAAATACGACAACGGAGACCTCGGACTGTCGAGCAACTGAAGTCGTACCTCAAGCAAGAATGGGAAAGAATTCCACTGACAAAGCTTGTTAGCTTGTTAAAAGGAAAAATGATGTAACTGTGATGGGTGGTGAGATTGAGACGCCAAATGCAGTGGCCGGAAATAAAGGAGGACACGCAGAAGGGAGAGAGAGAAACAAACAAAACAGGAGAGCGAGAATCGCGCTTCCAACGGACTAAGATGTAGTCTGAGGCAAGGAAGCAAGGCGAGCTCGACAGGACGAACAGAAAGAGGAACACACAGAAAGATTCCCTTACCAACTAGAACTCCTCCTTAAACATGCAGCTAAACCGAAACAGCTCTCTTACTACAGACCTTACCGGCTAAAGTGCGAAACATAGCACAGACGCTCTAGCAAGGGAATTGAGGTGGAACTAGGGCTAATATAGAATCTGGGCGACGGCCCAAATGAATAACAGCTGGCCCAAGAATTTTATTGAGAGAAAACGATGTCGTCCCGGACGAGAGCAGCAAAGAAAGCTCTCAAATCCACCAAACCATGACAGTAACACAGTGGTAAACATGCCCCTGTCCAAGCTTTTTTGAAATGAGTTGGACTATACCGTTTACCCCCCAAAACAGCGAACTTTGACCTGGAAAAAAGAAGGGAAGGAGGAGAGAACCAATGCTGAAAACTGACATAATATAGCTTACAAACAGATGAAACAGGAGCAAAAAGTTGGTTAGGCAAGGTATTGTCTCCCAAGGGTTTTCGGCCCTCATTAGAGGGGCCATTTTTGGCTACATTCAATTGTGGACCCATATTAGACCCCCACCAATCCATAACCACACTATCAGGGGAGATTCATAAGCATTTTACTCAAAGCTGTACCCATATTTGATATCCCTGCAAAGAAATTGATGTTATTACACAACATGTGGTCTCGGGGTCCCTCCAAACCCCCAGGGCCCTAAGGTCAATCTTGCAAAAGTTCCCTATTTGGGAACCCAGAAATGCTAAATGGTGCAAAATAATGAAATCTGAGCACATATTCTGAAAGACTGGGCCAGAATTGGCTAGGTTACCAATTTTCAGCCTTCTGGGGCTCTCCATTGTGGAGATATAGACCTCCCAAAACCACCTTGGGCATTCGCATTTTAAAAAGTGGGTGTGGCACCCAAAATTTGAAGGGTGATAAATCCAAACTGGTGGGAGTTGGACCCTGAAAATTTTCAGGGGTCCATTATACACCCTAAGGTTAATTTTGACAGACTTTAAGCAAAGTCTGAGAAGGTCACCTGGGAAGTTTTAAGAAAATGTGATCACTTGGCATGGAATGGCCCTATTATTTATAACTGGGAGACACGCACACAAACATACACACACAGATAGAAACACTAACACAAACACGTATTTATACCTACAGTCTTGTTTGTTTTATTATAATAAAATTTTGTTTTGTTTTTGGTTGCTGCATTTAGTTGCAGGTTTTAAAAACACAAAAAATGCTACCGAACAAGAATAAAATTGAGAAAAAGGGGAAATTTTTGGTCCTCATCAGGATTCCTGGAACACAGCTTGAGGATACTCTGACCTCATATTACTTGAACAAAATGTGGTTTAAGCTGTGCCCTGCAAAAATATGAGTCTTAATTTTTTTTCTTTTAAATGTAAGGTTCTTTTTTTCTCTCAAGTAGAAAATACTACATTGTTTTAAGTTACTCAGCTTGACAAGAGATATTTTCTTGCAACATATACACAAATCCTGAAATAGATCCAAATATTTCACCTCATTGCCATATTTTTCTTGTAATATACACAGAGAATAATTGAAATAAAATGTAAATATTTATTTCAAACTATGAAAAAAATAGATTTTAATATTGACTATTTGTATCTGCTGCTGGTCACAGCTGATGAAATCTGGTTAAATTAGCTGAGTGAAATGGTCCCTAAAAATGTTGGATGAATTGATTTTCAGTTGTACAGCTGGTGAAAATAATTTTTTTAGCAGGAACGCTACTGCTAATCTACAGTAGGCTCTCAGGCATTGCTGGAATACAGTGCTTTAGAGGAACTTCTGAAAGAACGGGTGTGGGGTGGTTTCCTGAGACGGTGTAATGGTGTAACGCTTTCAGCGCTATGCTGCTTGCACTGAAAGTAGGAAACGGTTGCAGGATCCATGTGTGAAGCAGAAAAGGTTTAAGAGGCTGAAGCAGAGCTTCAGACACAATTATAAAGCATGCAAAAACATGGGGAATGCAATCGCCAAAATACAAAACATACAAAAAGCACTGTGAGTGCGATAACAAGACTATATTACATAATGCAAGTAGAACCTTACGTCTACACCGGCTGACAGAAACGGGGCCTCTGAGACTTTGCACTGAGGGAAGGGGGGTGTGAAGTTTAAATAGGCTTAATTAGTTGATGGGTATCAATTAAGATACAGGAAAACGAAATGTGGAATGTTGATGAGACGCGTGACTGGGAATCTATACTCAGGGGACGTGGGCCGTTGTGGGCTAGGCATGAAAGTATCCCCCCGAGGCACGCCTCCGGGCATGTTGGTTTTGCGGCGGCCCTGAGGACAAGTCTTGAGTCGAAAGGACAGTCCGGATGGTACTCGTGGTGTTGTGGTACTTGTGGATGAGTTGGGGGTCCAAGATGTTGTGGGACGGAACCCAACTCCTATCCTCCAGACTGCAGCACTCCCAGTCGACGAGGTACTGAATCCGTCCTGCTTGTGTTCTGGAGTTTAGGAGGACAACTGGTATGCTGGAGCTGCTTCGACCTCCAAGGTTGGAAAAATGTCTTTGATGGCAAGTGTCTCAGCCAATGGGCCTGCAATCATTGGCACTCACTGGCACTGGCTTGTGGACTGTAGGAGAGATTTTGTTGTCAGTCGGCAGTAGCAAAGTATTTGTAGAATCATTGACCTTCCAGCCAGACCTGATCCCCAAGTTTTTATTTGGGGGCGTCCAGGCGTCTTCTGTCTGCCTGGATCTTCTGACAGTGGAGAGCTCTGCGGATCTGAACAATGGTGTCAGACCATACCTTTTCCCCATGTCTGAGCCAGGCATGCACAGATGGGATTTCCATCTGGTTGGGATCCCAAGGGCACAGGGGTGGTTGCCGACCAAGCACACACTGGAATGGAGAGAGTCCGATTGCTTTTTAGGTGGTTTGAGGTGCTCTTTAAGGATTTCTGGGCATACTCCACCCAGGGTAGGAACTTAGCCCAGTCCTGCTGGCATCAGTGGCAGTGTGCCCGAAGGAACCTCCCCAATTTCCTGATGGTCCTCGCCACCAGCCCATTGGACTCAAGGATGGTAGCCCGAGGTGAGGGTCACCGTGGCTTCCAGCTTCTTGATGAAGGCTTGCCACATTTGGGAGGTGAACTGAGACCCACGATTTGAAAGGATGTCCTCCAGGAGGCCAAAGTTCCTGAAGACTAGGTTAAAATTGGTCTCCACTTGAAAAGCAGAGAGAAGAGAGGTGAATGGTGCAAACTTCCGAAATTAGGAAAATTAATCGACCATTACCAGGATTGGGGTGTATTCCCCACACTCCGGGAGGTCTTTCACAAAGTCCATTGCTATGTGGGACCGTGGTGGGTGTGGCTCTGGCAGTGGATGGAGCTTCCCTGCTGAAAGCTGTCTGTTAGATTTTGTTATTGCTCAGGTGGAACAAGAACTCACCAATGTTTTGATGACAGAGGCCAAGTAGGGCCACCAGTATTTTATAGTGATGATTGCGTGGTTCTCTGAGTTCCGGAATGTCCTGTGGTTAGGGAAGCATGCACCCAAGTGATGACCCAGTCCCAAAGAGTGATGGGGACTCTCCTGTAGCCTATGTCAGGGAGGGCAAAGAAATCAGAAATTAGCATCTCATAGTGATTACATCTCAAAAACCTGTAGCTGTAGGGTACAGATCAATTTGACAAGTATGGACTGTTCTAAGCTTGTTTCTACATGTTTTTGCCGTTTCATAAGCTGTTCAACAGCTGAGTGCTGTATAGACAGTTAGATTGGCAGTGTAGCTACCAGCTTACTCCACCTGCTTAACTAGTAAACTACATCAGCTTTTACAGGCTGTTACCTGCCACAGACCACCGACTACTGGCTTGTCTGTGAATTCCAGCTGGTCTTGGATTTTTTTTTTCCAGTGAGAATATATTGTATCCTCAGTTTTCACTGGACTGAGAGAAACAGATGAGCTGTGGTACTGTTGATGTGATGAAACAAATTTGTATACCAGCCACCCATAAGATCATTTTACCCCATTACAAGGCAAGTTTTTTTTCATCACCCAAGTGATAGGCCGATGCTTTTAGTGTGCAAACCACAACTCTTAGCCAACCGAGCCTACAATGTGAGGTCTGAATTTCAGGTATCCACTCGATTCCTAAAATAAGTGATAATACAATCCAACAAAACACTGGATCACTGTACATATTCAATCTGGTTGTACTCTCTAAAGCCATGTTCTCCTCTGATCCCCATAATTGCTCCTAATTACTCCACACCACTAACACTAGAGTGATGAATTCCTGCCCTCTCTCCTCCCCACTCCCCAGTCAGAAACCACGCAAGGCCTGAGTCATAGCAGGCCTGTTTCCCAAGGCCCTGTTTTATGCCTCTCTTAAGACACTTCTCAGATAATCTGCTTATTACTTTGATTTGTGGACCCCGAGGGCCATTGGATGGGTGGTGTGGGGTCCTCGCTCTATTGTGATTTACTCCACCCAGAGTCCCCTCAGCCCCACCCCCCTTCACCCTAAAGCCTGAGGTAAGGCAGAGGGGCTGTAGGTCCGAGCATGTGGCAGCAATTACATATCAGCAACCCTCCCGCATTCTCTCTGGAGTTTTATCAGCCGCATGCCCCACTTCTCTCATCTATCTCGTAAAAAAAGTGCTGCGTCATGGGGTATGCCTGTTTGTCTCTTACCAAGCTCTCCCTCCACGTGTCTTGTTGTTGCTTCGAACCACCAGCCCTCCGACAAACACAAAATCTACAGCTGTGTTTAGTGCCAGTTGGTGTATGTGCTGCAACGAACCACTCCACCCTCGCCACCCTGACACATCCCTGTGACTCAGATGCATTTTGAAACAACACCCTTTCTCCCAAAATCAGGAACTTCATGTGCTGGGAATGCTTTTCACAAGTCATGAATATTTGGTTTTCCAAGATATGCGTCTCTGTAAGTCCTGCAAACTGCTGGTATCTGCTGAAGTTTCTTTTACCTAAATTTGTCTTAATATGGATCCAAAATTATGTGGTCATTGTTTTTGCATTTGGCGCAACGGTATAGTCAAATCGATTGACAACTGAGCATGTGACCGAAACTGCTGGATTAATTTATTCTTTCACTAATCTTGTATTGCTTTTTTACAAAATCAGATGTAAGAATGGATGCTTCGTGAAACTGTGCACATTACTCAGCCTGAAAGTGTCTGATAAATATCCACAATGCACTGCTAGTCAAGTGCAATTCAGAGTCTCAGATTGGTGAACAAACTTGTAAATTATCAGTGTCTGGAATGACAATATTGTGTAATTTCCTAAATTCTATTCTCAATCTGTTGTATTCTACAGAAAAAAAAACTATTCCAGACAGGAGTTTTAATTTTCTTTGAAAAAAGAACTATTCTTTAATCTTTCTTAGATTTGGTGGGATGTCTTTCTACACCCTTTGAATAGTTATTTTTTTCTGATGCTCTCCAAATTTTAAGACAGTGTTCAAAACTCAGCACCATCAGTTACTGAAAATAATCATCAGTATTAGGCTACATCGGGACATTTTACATTGAAAATTATCTCTGTACACATATAAATGCAATTTGAGTAGTGTGGACGCTTGGCAAAAACACAGCAAAAGTTTTGCGTTGTAAAATGAAAGTGTAGTCATGTGGATGTAGCTGCAGAGTGTTTTTTAAGAACATTCAAATCACAGGTTTGTGATTTCACCCCTAAAAGGGATAAACGCGGTCCAGGATTTTCAAGGCATAAATATACAGCTGTTCCAGATCTGTTTTTGTTTTACCATTTGTCCTGCGTATCATAAATGAGGGAACAAAAAGGCCTTTTTGAAGACCCAATTCTCTCGCGTAAAATTCCTCAGCTTTCCAGTCAAAATAAGGCCCCGTCACTTTATAAAAAATGAAGATTAAAAAAATCAGCAACCCTCTTCCAGCTGTGGCTCATTACTGTCAGAAAAATACACAGGGGTTAAGTTGCTGAAACGTGAACAGCCCGATGCCCATTGGGCACGCCCAGCAGGTACCGGACAGGGGTCAAGAGTGCTGACCATCGCACTGGCCTCTGACACACCCCTTACACCCTACACTCCCCCTGGATTGCCCCCCCCCCCTCCCATCCATCCACCCAATAACATGGCTATGAAACCCATGGTGGAGTGGTGGAACGCTTTTGCATAAGAGACATTTTTAATGGAGGTGATTGGTCAGTGTGAATCTGTGTTGCACTGTAATAGACTCAAAGGCCCAGTGACTCACAGAGGTGAGATAAAAACATGTTTTCTTTGGGGGGGGGTGATAAGATGCACAACTTGGCACAATGGTGCAGAGATCACCGTCAGTCAGGCTGCAAAAACTATCCGCACAGATTTTGTGTGAATGTACCATCATTTTCATAAACGCACAAAGAAAGAGAAATTCATGCATTTCATTATGCATGTAACACATTTATAATTTTGCTACAAGCGTGGCAGATCATTGAAGGGAATTTAAATGACATTCCAAACTTAATGCTCGGTCCACAGTCTGATAGAGACCTAAACATCGGAACATATTGATCTGAAAAGGTCAAGAGATCTGCACAATTTTTGCATTATTGCCATTTAAATGATTCTTTATATAAAATGTACTATATTCGACAAAACAGTTACACTCGAGAACACTCGATTTTGACAGGAGTGTGTGACATGTAAAAACTGAACTTAACTCTTTAGTGTTGTTTGCATCATTGGTGTTAATCCAAGACACATAAAAAATCAAAACATTATCAGATGACTTTGTTTCCCCAAAAGAGGACATAAATAAGGAAGACCAGAATCACAACCAGACGGTTAAACAATGTCCAAAGTCATTTCAGTACCTTGTGTGATCACCATGTGCTCTCACCACAGATTGACAGCGTCTTGGGAAGCTCAGAATAATTGAAAACAAAAAAGAAAAACTCAGTGGTCCTTAACTTTTTTGTTGAGTATATTAGAATACACACACACACATATATATATATACACTGCCTGGACAAAAAAAAGTCACCGTTTGGAAATTAATGAACAAATTCTATAATTGGAACATTATTGTGGTTATTAATATGTTTCAGCTGGCAATGATAATTTTTACCCTGACTGATAAAGCGCGTCACTACTCATTTCTTAAAAAATCATGTCGGAAGACACATCCCTTGATGATGGAAAAGATGTTACCGTATTTCAGAACAGGCAAGTTATGGGCCTGAATTTAGCAAAGAAAACATGAATGACAAAAACAAGTATGAGGAGTCATTTTCACAAACAAATTTGCCACCACAAATTCCTGACCTTAAACACATTATAAGTTATTGGGATGTGCTCAAGAAAGACCACCGAGTGGTTCAACCATTATGTCAAGAAGAAAAGATCTCGGCCAAAAATTATGGCATTTCTGATCAAAAATAAATGTTCTGGGATTGCATATAGTTTTCAAAACAATGACAAGATGAATATGCACTGTAATCAAAGCTACAGGGGTTCCAACTGTTATGGCGTCAATTTGTCATGACATATCAGAGAGCAAGGGATGACAGACAAAATTGTAAAACTTTAACAGATTTAATAAAAGAAATACTGACCAGGATTGAAATATTAACAAAAAAATGAGATATTTACAGTCCCTGTTGTAACTGAGATGGGGTTTCTATGTTGCGATGTCCTGGGACAGGAAAATGCTCCAACACAGGCAAAATATATTCTCCTTATATACTCTTTTCCAGCCAACTCCCACCTTCCAGACTTTTTTCAATCCTCTGGGCCTTTCCCCTCTGAGGCATGCCCAGGACATGCCCAAAACCTAGCTCCAGGCTGGGCTAAACAAAAGAAAATGTCAATACTGCCATCTAGTGGCTTTTTTTTTTCACATTACACAATTAAATTGTATACCTATTAGCCTCAGCATTTAAACCACCTACCTAATATTTTCTATATGTTAGCATATCCTTTCATCCATTATTCTAACCCTTATTTCCTGTCCGGGTTGTAGGAGGGGCTAAAGCCTATCTCAGTATGGGCGAGAGGCAGGACCACACCCTGGACAGTCCACCTATCTATTACAGGCATCACACAGTGATCTCTCACATACTCATTCCTCTAAGCAATATACACTGATGAGACACAAAAGTAAACTCATATGCCTAATATTGTGTGTCTCCTTGTGCCGTTGAAACAGCTTCATCAAACTGACGTCGATTTGTTTTTCCAAACCCAGGGTTTCCCTGTAGAAAATCATCACACTACCTCCACTAGCTTGTCTTCTTCCCCCAGTGCATCCTGGTACCATCTGATCCCCACCTACATTATGCACATGTACCCAGCAGTTGTCAAAGAAACCTTGACTCACTGGACCAGGCAACCTTTGTTAATTGCTCCAAGGTTCAGTTCTGATGCTGAACTTGCCCACTGTAGGCACTTTGGGAGGTGGATTGAAGTTAAAATGAGCACTCCGTTTGGTCAGCAGATACAAGGTGCTCTATTCAGCTGGATGCAATGCACTGTATGTTGTTACAGATTCCTCCCATAACCATCATGAAAATTTTCTGCGACCAGCAGAAATTAAGAACACCATAATTTAATCATATCTTTTTCTGTTATTTAAGTCACTGACAAAATAAGACAAAATAATAACCATTCTGATTCACAAAAATACTTAATTTACGTACTCATAACAACTCCATCACAGACACTGAAGGATGATTTCTCATTTTGAACAAGTGTTGTCAGGCAAAAAACCTTGCCTGCCAGTACTTATTTCGTGCTTTTGATACTGACTCAATTTTTATAGTCTGACCTTCAGTTTAAACGTTCAAGGTCAAACGTCAAAGGTGTGAAATAAATGCCCCTATAGAAGTTCCTATATGCTCATAATAGTAAACAACTATTTATTGAAAGTTAGCCCATCATGCAGCAGCATGGTTGGAAGCACAATGGAAAGATGCACAGTTTGGTTTGAAGGCAATCTGATGAATTTGAAGAAAGTTATTGCAAAAATAAAAATGTGCTTCACAAGAGCAAAGGCAATACCCCTCAGCTGACTCAAAACACTGGATCAAAGGTGAAGGTGTTTGAGCCAGAGTGAAAGGTCATTGTGGTACAAAACCTGGATGAGGTACGCCTACTAAGGCTGGACAGGTATTCTGGCATTTGGGGCAATGCCCGATAGGCCAAGCACATTTTGGGCCGATGCAATCATAGTTTATAAAATTGCAAACAACCGTGCTGGCCTTTAAAATACGGAAAGCAGCCCACTGGTTCATTTTCTGCACTGACACAGGGATGGCTGTTATGATTCTGCCTTGTTCTGTTTGTGTTTTGTCATGTCTTGATCCATGCCATGTTTTGTTCGTGTTTATTCCTGCATATTCTCCCATAGTCCATTCCCTCAGTGATATTCCGGTCCATGTTTTGTCTCATGCCATGCATTGCACTCTGTCTCCCCTGTCTGGTCTTTTGTCATGTGATCGCTCACTGCCCCAGTATTGTGTGCCACACTTCCTGGTGATTTCATGGTTTCTGGGATTTCAACCATTCCTTCTTATCTTGTTTACTTCCTTCACCTTGCTTTTCTATTTTACGAACAATACTAACAGTTTATTGTTTGAATTAAACTTACTAACCAAGACTAACATTGTTTATAGTACTAACCTACAAACAAGCACAAGTGGTTGTATAGCTGCACATTACTAATTGACTAACAAGCTCACAGCACTCGCTCTGCTCTAGTCTCCGCCCCTTGCCTTCACTCAATTTACTTTGCTGTGCTTCAAGCAGATTTTCTGCACCTGGCTAATCACTGTTCTGCCTCTCACTCGGTGCACGGAAGAACTCCCTAACCGGAGCCGTATGTGTGTCAGTAGGCTGTCTCTGTGATCCCTGTCCGCGTTTTGGCTTTTGCCAATTTCTTGTAATCAGGAACTTCTTCGTTCATTCCTTTGTAATTAGTTTGATCCAATGAACCTGTTCCCTGCATACCATGTGACTTCCCTCTTGTCTATTTAAGCAGTCTTTTCACAGCCAGCTCTTAGTCAGAACGTTGATCAATATTTTTTTGTGCAAAGCGCCTTGTATGCCATTGAGTATTGCTTCTCTTCTACTGGATTGTCTGACTTCGATTCTTGCCATTGCCCTTTTTGAATTTTTCTTGTCTTTCTGGATTTCAACCCGTTTTTGTATGACCAGTATTTCTGTGTTCGGATGCCCTGTGTATGAGCCTTGGCTTTGTTCATCGACTACGACTTTTTGCCTATCGTTTTTGTTCCTCTGCTCATCTGTCTTACTGGTTCTGACCCGTGCCTGTTTAGTCGACACTGTTTTTGCATTTTGTATTGTGGCTCGGCCATTCCTGTGTTTTTTGGCTTTGACCTTATTAACGGCATACGTTTTTTGGATTTATCTCTCGCGAGTAGTTCCTGACTGTCCTCACACTGGCCCAATGAAATCTCTGAGCCCTCCCTCTTCAGGGAAAAAAAACACAAATGCGTACAGCCCATTGGTAGCCAGTGGCCCACATTATGGTGAGCAAACAGCAGGATGATTTTTGCTAATTCGAAGTGGAATTTCATTCAGATAAAATCAATATATAGCCAATGGATATTTCTCCTTACAGATTGCTACATAGAGAGCTCATCCTGAGAATTACTGCATCCCAATTTTAAAGAGACACGTGCTTTATATACCACTTTTTATTCTTCTGCTGCACTATTCCGATTATCTTGCGTCTTGGCAATTTTTCTGTCTCTATTTATATATTTGTTTCATGATATAGGAATTACTGAAAACCTGTATTCTTGCAGATAAAAAAAAATGCATAGGCTTAAGCCATGTAAAGCTTTCGTAATGTTGTTGCTTTCATCCTAAAAGTTTAAGAAGGCAGGCTTGCTGTGAAATTAGTTTGACCAATAACCTTGCTTGTCTCCAGTTGCGTTAACAGTCTAAAAATGCGTTTCAACGACTATGAGATCAAACAAAAATGTCAGAAAGCAGTGGAGAGGCGGAAAAGCTTTGAGAATAAAATGAACAGGCATTGGAGCCTCGGGCTTTCAAACGCTAAAAAAATTGACCAGCTGTTTGGCAACGATGATCCTCATGTAGCAAGCACTTTTCATTTGGAGGGGGATATGGAAAGCGGTAAGACTGATGTTATATTAATAGGCTATCGCACGTATAAAAGGCCCCCAATGATGGACCAGCTCTTCATAACCTACTATTTGATGCATACTGATTTGTTGTTTTACAGTGGCAAATAAAATTTGTCCTGAAATACAGCAAGGAAGACTTTCAAATTTTCCTATTTAAAACCCTATCTTGACGTTCAGAATCACCAACCAGTACACGTGCAACCAGTGAGTACTGCGTTTCTGGAGCTAGTGAGCTATTCTATGCCCAAATGAGTCTCTAAGACATGTAACGTTATTTAAAAAGGTTATGTATGAATCAATCCAAATTGTGCAATGGTCTTATTGAAAAATTATAAATGGCCCCAAAGTCACATTTCTTTTTCACATTCATGTCAATATACAGTATTAATAATAATGATAATAACTTCTCTTTGTCATGGTGGTGCAGTGATTAGCACTGCCACCACACAGCAAGAAGGTTGTGAGTTCGATTCCGGCCGGGGGCCTTTCTGTGAGGAGTTCCAGGGCATGTAGGCCACGACTGTGTTTAATTTTAAGTTTTGGTAACAGCAAAGTGTGCGCGTATGGCGGGCCGTCACGTTGCGATCAGGTTTGGCCGCCATTGCCGAAAATGCCAGGGCTGTTTTTTTGTTGTAGTCCAGCCCTGACACCTACCCACGAAGGCAAGTCAACAAATGCAAAATCAAGTTCCTAACCCAAGCGGTTTCAGAGAAATGGCCTGGACAAAATTTTAAAGGTGATGGTCAGTGAGGCACAGTCAAAGGTCATTCAGGTACAAAACCACGATGAGGCACAGCTAGATCCAGTTATCTGGATCTGTCCCTAAAATTGTAGCTGTAGTGTATCGTCCACCCAAGCCTCACAAAAACTTTGTCGCTGAGTTTTCTGCATTTCTGTCTCATCTCTCCTCACTATCTTCAAGTGTAATGCTTCTGGGTGATTTCAATATACACTTTGACAATATCAGTAATTAAGTCACCAAATATTTTACATCCTGTTTAGATAGCTTTGGGTTTTTGCATTTCATCAACTTTCCAACTCACTCTAAAGGACATTCATTAGACTTGTTCTGTTGCACTGGTATCTCTCCTTCTGACTGTAAAGCAGATCATATCCCATTTTCTGATCACATGTTACTGTCTTTTAATATTAACCTACTGCTTTCCAAAACTAACCTTCCACGCACCATGACATTCCGAAATTTAAAGAACATTAACTTGGACACACTTTCCACAACTATTGACTGTCTACCCACTGCTGACAGTTTTTCCACCCCAGATGAACTTGTTTCCCACTACAACACCAGCCTTCATTTTTTTTAATAATCTTGCTCCACTAAAAACTAGATCTGTCACATTTGCCCACTCTTCACCTTGGTTCACTCCCGCTCACAGACAGCTTAAAGCAAAAGGCCGCCAACTGGAACGCCTTTTTAAAAAGACCGGTCTCACTGTACACAAAGACGTGTATCTTACTCACATACATCATTACAAAAACTGTATTGCTCAAGCAAAATCCTCTTACTACTCTGGCTTAATCAGCTTACATAATGGCAACTCTCGGACTCTGTTTTCCCTTCTTAAAAAACTTACACAACCTCCTGATCTACTTCCACCACATATGAATTCCACCACCTTCTGTAATACGCTCATAACCTTTTTTACTGACAAAGTCACAAATATTCATCAGCAACTTATCCCCAGTTCTTTTGACAATCTATCGTCCCCATTTCTCTCTAATCTCCCTCCACAGCCACTTTCTTTCTTTACTCTACCATCTCCAACTGAAATCTCTGAGGTCATTAAAAAATCCAGCTCATCTACCTGTTAGTTAGACCCCCTTCCAACAGTTTTCATTAAAGGAGTTGTTTCCGCCATAGCTCCTCACATAACTAACATAATTAATTCTTCACTCACTACTGGAATTGTTCCATCCTCCCTCAAAACAGCTACTGTCACCCCTATAAACCCGGAGCTGATCCCACAAACCTCAATAACTTGCGTCCTATTTCCAACCTCCCATTTCTTGCAAAAATACTTGAAAAATCAGCTGCCTCTCAGCTCCATAACCATCTATCCTGAAATAATCTTTTTGAACAATTCCAGTCTGTTTTCCGCCCTTTTCATAGCACCGAAACTGCTTTAATCAACTAACAATCTACTCCTTGCTGCTGATTCCGGTCTCTTACCATTCTCATCCTACTCGATCTGAGTGCAGTATTTGACACCATCTCACACACCGTTCTCCTGGACAGATTGCTCTCCATTGGCATCACACACACACACCCCTCAACTGGTTCAAATCTTACCTCTCCAGCCGCACTCAATTCATCCAAATCAAATCATTCACTTCGCATCCCCGCCCAGTTACCACTGGTGTGCCTCAGGGCTCTGTCCTGGGGCCCCTGCTGTTCATTATTTACTTACTTCCCCTTGGTTGCATATTTCATAAACACAATATCCACTTCCATTGTTATGCGGATGACAATCAGCTTTACATTTCCACCAAACCCAACTCCTCCCTTCCACCTTCCTCCCTCACAGACTGTTTGCTTGACATCAAGTCCTGGTTCACGTCAAACGTCCTAAAATTAAACAGTGATTTAACAGAGATGCTGCTCATTGGCACCAAATCCACCCTAACCAAATCCCCGTTTCACAGTATTGATTGATAACTCTTCCACCCTGCCCTCCCCCCAGGTTAAGAGTCTGGGTGTCATCCTTGACAGCACACTCTCCTTCAAATCTGACATCAATAACATAACCCGCTCACGGCTTACTTTCACCTCTGTATCATCAACCGACTTCGCCCCTCTCTCTCGCCTCACACTGCTGCTATCCTGGCACACAGTCTCGTCACTTCACGGCTTGACTACTGCAATTCCCTTTTACTTGGCCTTCCCCACAGATCTCTCTGTAAACTACAGCTAGTTCAAAACACTGTAGCACGTATCATCATAAGGACCCCATTTACTTACCACATCATAGCAGTATTGCAGCAGCTCCACTGGCTTCCCATCACACGCCGCATATATTACAAAATACTGCTCCTGACATTCAAGTTCACAACCTTGCCCCTACTTATTTGTCCAACCTAATTCACCTTGCTACACCAGCCCGCTCACTCCGATCCTCTTCCTCCATTCACTCCTTCCTTCCGTCCGCCTCGTCACAATGGGGAGCAGAGCATTCAGCTGCTCTGCTCCTCAGCTCTGGAATTCACTCCCTCCTAACCTCCTCAGCACCAAGACACTCCCCCTGTTTAAATCTTGTCTTAAAACTCATCTCTTTCGTAATGCATACTCCCTCTGATTATATAGTCCCATGCTCTTTGTATATTATTGTATGTTTTTTTTTGTTTTTTTAATTGTTTGTATTGCTGCTCTATTAATGTATGTTTTAATTATGTGTTGTAAGGTGACCTTGAGTTTCTTGAAAGGCGCCCTTAAATAAAATGTATTATTATTATTATTACCCACCAAGGTGATTCTACATATGCAAAATCAGGTTCCTAACCCAAGCAGTGACAGAGAAATGGTCCGGACAAAGTTTTGAAGGTTAAGGTCACTATTCGTAAAGGTCAAAGGTCATTCGGAGATGAAACCTCAATAAGGCAAGGCTACCCACCAAGGCAAGTCCACATATGCACAGTGAAGTTCCTAACCCAAGCAGTTTGAGAAAAATGGCTCAGACAATGTTTCGAAGGTCAAGGTCACTGAGCAAAGGTCAAAGGTCATTCGGAGATGAAACCTCAACAATGTATGGCTACCCACCAAGGCAAGTCCACATATGCACAGAAAACTTCCTAACCCAAGAGGTTTGAGAGAAACGGCCCAGATGGTGTTTCGAAGGTCAAGGTCACTGAGCAAAGGTCAAAGGTCATTGGGGTACAAAACCTTGATGAGGCACGGCTACCCACCAAGGTGAGTCCACATATGCAAAATGAAGTTCCTAATCCAAGTGGTCACAGAAAAATGGCCCAGACAAACCTTTCCTGCCTGCTGCCTGTCCGCGAAGGGGACGACAATACCCCTCTGCCCCTTAAGGGTCATTTCCACTGAAGAAGTCCCTGGTAGTATTTTGGGGGCAGGAACTACAACAGGAACATCCTGTCACTCGGCCATCAAGAGGAGGAAGGTTCCTGTAATGTTGTGTGACGTCCTTTTAAAAATGTGACCCCTCATCATCGTTTTAAAAATGCCTGCTATTTTGTCGCTCTCTGTTGACATCACATCCCACTCTGAGTAAATCCAATCAGCACCAAATAAACCCCAAGCCCCATCCAGGAGTTTTTCGGGGCCATTCAGCGTACCTACTCCGAGGGAGGGACATTTTTAGCCCTTGTAAAAGTTCCGGAACTCTGTCCTTCCGGGGCGGTTCTGGCGGTGGGGACACGCAACAATGGCCCCTGCCCCGTAAAATTACCCCGAAGTTCCTGCGGTGGAAACGGTCCTTTAGTCGGGGCTGAGGGCAATGGCGTAGATTTGCGTATGGACAGTAGGGACATATCCCTACCAGTGTTTTGAGAAGCCAGATTGTCCCTACCAATATTTCAGCGAACTCATTTTTATCATCTTCCCAGATAAGCCACATTAGACCCAGTTGTCGAGGCTATGTCTTCATGAAAACCTATTTAGGCATTCTTGCATTTGATTGGTTGAAAAAGAGGGGCTACCTGAGGGCTGAATACTCCCGTTTTCAAAGGTGCATAGTTTACGAGGTACATGTACTTCGTTACAGTACTTAAGTCGTTTTTTTTGAGGATTTGTACTTCACTTAAGATGTTTTTTAAACCAGGACTTTTGCTTTTACTCTACCACATAAAAAGACATACAATACATTAAAAGATAAAAAGTATAATTTCACTTAAGTTCTTTGACACTGGCAACTTGGTTAGTTGTTTCAAATTAAAATATTAATTTAATTCATAATTTTACGGATTATCTGGATTTGGCGTGTTTGTGAAGAACAAAGGTGTATCTTTGTGCAGATGTGTCCGTCAGTGGACATGGAGCTGCAAATTTCTGCATGCAGTTACAATATTCTATTACTAGATGGCACACCGGGATTAGAATATTCACAACTGGCAGTAAAGTCAAAGGAAGAAGAAGTGACTCTTCATCTCTCTCTCTCTCAACCCCCCCCCCATTGTAAGAAAATGGTCACACTTCCTGTCTCCTAAGTGGGCGCGGTCGCGGGGGGTTTGTGCGCGTTGTAGTGTATTTGCAGAATGAATGCTGACCGGGGTATCCGTCGCATCTTGTTGTCAGAAATGGTAGCTCAAGTAGGTGAGCAATTCAATATAAATCTTATATATCTATGTTGCATGTATATTTCCTTTTGTACTCTTCCAAAAAAGAAACTATGCAAATATTGAATTTTCAATATGTTTTCCACATTTGTCAAAACATTTCATGTATAATAAATTGATGCTAAAAACAATGTATAGTTTCTTTTTTGGAAGAGTATACTTTGCCACATCAAGCATTTTACAACACAGCTAACAGCTGCAATCTGCATCACAAATATGAGTTAGCTGGCCAGCTACTGCATTCGTGAATGTTATTTGACATGAGCTTTAAAATTTGATTTCAACTTGCTAACATTTACTCTTGGAGTAGTTGTTAGGTTTTGAACAAGATAATGTTTAGCCATATCTGTACTTTTTTCATTTCAATGGGACTCCCCAGTATACTAAAAGCTAAATTAAATCATTCTTTTGTATTTGTTCCTTTTGTCTGTCACAAACAAGAGATGTTGCGGTACCACCTGTGACACTGGATCGGAGCAGGGTTTGTTTTCAGCCAAAATACACTACATGGAGAGCAGAGAGCTCTCACGCTCCCCGTAAAGTTACATGTCAATTCATCTAATCATAACCGCCCAAAGCTGTTAAAGGATCAGTGTGTAAGATTTAGAGCCATCTAGTGGTCAGATTATAGATTGCAACCAACTGACCACTCCTTTTCTCAGAAAACCTACAGTGGCCACAAAACTTGCGAAAACGTGAAAGGTGCTTTCTTGTGTCAGGGCTTTATTCATTTACTTTTTCCAGTTCTGGGCTACTGTTAAAAAAATGGCGGCACAACATGGCGGCCTCCACAGGGGTGGACCCGCTCCCATGTAGGTTTAAAGGCTTTATTCTAAGCAAAATAAAACTCAAAGATAATTGTTTTCACATGATTATCCACTACTAAAAAAGTAGTAATGAACGTTATATTCAATTTCTGCCAAAATATCAATCTAAATTCTACACACTGCTCCTTTAAATTTGAGGTAATAAATGATCCATAAAGAAAATATCCTGCATAGTTCCTCGATTTTAATAAGCAGCTATTGTAAAAAAAATAATAATAAATAAAATTTAGTGATGAAGTGATTACCTGATTTCGGGCTCCCACTTCCAGCTCTTCTTTGACGTGTGCACACAATAGCAGCATTCTCGCCCATTTGCATGTGTGTGGGAGACGTGATTACGGCGCTGCTATTTCACCTGGAACAAGAAATACTATTTTGTGATTGGCTGATAGGTTGCTGATTCAAGCAGAGCAGTCTGTCTTCGCCTCATCCTTTCATAGATTATTAATCTCTTCTGAGTACAGTCAATGTTACTAACGTGCGGCGAGTTTTATCACTTTTCAGCGTGAGAAATGTCATGTGTGGTGTGTGAACGTGTGAGCTTATTGAAATACGTGTGTCTCACACTCAATGGCCCTCATTTATCAAACTTGCGTAGGATCTGGTGTAGATTCTGGTGTAAATATCAGCATTCGCCAAGTGTCACGTCTGATTTACTAAAAGTGTGCACGTCGCTGATTTCAATGTAGAACTGGCGTGGCGTTGACAAATCTGGCGGCAGAAACCATCATAATTAACATGACACGCCCCTATAAATTCATGCTCCGGGAGGCATAGTCCTGCCCATTTTACGACATGGACTCTCGAAAGACGGCAAAGGAGAAAGAATTTCACCGAGGAGGAAATATTGTCGGCCTGCTGATAAAACCTTGTATCTTCAATTTGATAAGAAACAAAAACTTGTATGTCTACGATAATAACATAAACATTGCAAAATACAAAATTTACAAAATACATACTCAGAGGAAAAATAGTCATCCTACCCGAACACAGCTCAACTGCATTCTTACATACAAAATTAAACTTTTTTTCTTGCTCTCCTGTAAAGTTGATCATTTTGAAAATACAAGGTTTTATCAGCAGGCCGACGATAAATGGAGAAAAACAAAATAATTTTATTTGGAAGTCTTTAGAGTGGCATAAAGAGAGCCCAGAAGGCTGCAGCTTGGAAAATTATAGCTGCTGCGGTAAACACCATTTGGGTGGAAAACCGGAATGCAGCAGAGGTTTGATTTAATTCATTGGTAAATTGAAGTGACTATTCGCACTTAATTTTTGTGCTTGGACGCACTTAAATGACCAAAATTCTTGGTAGACGCACTTATTATTGTGGCCAAGATGCACATTTCTCCATTGCTCACTCTTATTTTAAGTGTGTCCACTCCAAAGCTAAAATTTTTTTCTTGGCCAAACTTACTTTTAGCGGTACTTTCTAAGCAGCACTGGAATGATCATCAGCCGGCGAAGTTGCAAGTGTGGTCAAGACAAAAATACTGCATTGGCCACACGTATAAGTGCGAATAAAAATTATAGATCTACAGTATTTAATGTTATATTGCCTACATAATTGACAATCCAAATGCTTTACATGTAGGTTAAAAAAGTGGTCCGACTTTAAGATTGCTTCCAAAAAAACGGGTTGCTGTGCTCAGGCACGGCAGCGCACATACCGATGGAGGCCAACCAGACAGCTGTCACCATTCCAGGAGCGCATGGCAGCAGCGATAGGCTCCCCCTCCATCGTGGGAATGCGAGGCGGTGGGACATGGATGAGTCCCCACCGCCTCGATCTGAGCTGCATGAGGGTAATTGTTAAAATGCAATCTCCAGAGATCACGCTTCATTGTACTTTTATCAGTGTTACTTCATGACATTTTATTGGCTGCCACACAAAACGACCAGCCACTCGTCACTTTTCCGGAGGAGTCTCTGTGCCGAAAGTTCCTCACACTTCAGACAGAAGCTTATTCCTCTAACAATAGAAGATCTGCCATTGTCAAAATGTGATCACGGTCAAAGTGTCCGTAGGCATCTATATACTGAGCAACAAAGGAAACGCAAGCTAGCTAGTTAGTTAATGTACTCAGTTGAAGTGACCGTAAAATAAAGAAAAGTTTGATGAAATCAGTGTAAATGTGCACGCGCTAGTAAAAAATTTGATTTTCTAAAATAATTATGCGCAAACTTATTTTCTACTCTGCCTTTAATTAGGCTAACTTGCGTTTCTTTTGTTGATCAGTCTATATCTGACTGGATGAGCATCTGACACAGGCCAACCACACTGCATAACTGCCAAGCGGCGAATTGCAGTTAAAAAAATTGATTGTAATTATCTGCCGTCTGGCCTGACAATCAGGTTGTCTCAAATATAAATTTAATTAATTTCTCAACACAGGTATCTAATTTATTCATTCATTAATTAATTCATTTATTAATGAATAAATGTATTAATTTAGCCAATTTATCTATTTAGACTATTTATTCATTTTACTTATAAGAGCAATAACAGCATGACCACTGGATCGCTGCATATGGTTTAGTACTCATTTTGACAGCTGCACTCGTTCCTGCATGTTTTTCGCTGGTTTCAAATTTGCATAGGGGAGAGCTGGTGCGAAAGTAAGGTGGGACAAAAATAATACGGTGATTTACTCACAGCCATCCGCACTGCGATGCATCAAATTAGGTCAGCATGTGCAGCTCGCAATACACTACAAACCCGGGAAAAATCTTGGGCGGAAGTACCAACGGTTACGTTCGTCCCTCTCTGCTAATGCAGCCGCATTTTGTGGTTTAAAGCTAATTAAAAAATGTGTGTGTTATATTTTACCGACAGAAAATGCCAAGAGTTTGGGTCAGAACTACCCAGAGAGGAATGGTTGACCAGCAGGTTTACGGAAGGGCCTTTTCTGATGTCCGAATAGGCGAGAGTATAAGGAGGGCAGCAGAGGTGCATGGCGTTTGTCATGTCACCCTGTTCAGGTACTGCAAGAGGAGGGCAGAGGCAGGAGGGCAGCAGACTAGAGCCCCAGGGTACAGGGCTCACAACAAAGGCTTCACGGAAGAACAGGAGAGACTGCAGGCATGTATAAAGAGAGCAGCTGATACATATTTTGGCCTGAGTCCTAAAGAGGTTGGAGTAACACTGCAGACAGAGCTACACCACCACACCGCCAGCATTTTTTCATGCTGTTTTAGGTGCAAAAGTTTGCATATGAGCTGGCCCAAAATGTTTGCCTCAAAACTCCATGTTCATGGGAGAAAAACCAGATGGCAGGGAAGGATAGGCTCACCTCCTTCCTCGAGCGCAACAAAAGCCTGTCCATCCCTCAGCCTCAAACCACCAGCATGTCCTGTTCCACCAGCTTCAACAAGACCAACTTGACATCGTTTTTTAACAACCTAAAGACTGTCCTCACCCGCTATAATTTTGAAGCAAAGGACAACCGGAACATGGATGAAACAGGTAAAAATTTATATTTAGATAAATTATGAAGCAACAGTGATTTGCAGCAGCAATAATTCATTTCATTTATTATTTCAGGTACCACAACGGTTCAAGTGCCAGACAAATTCATTGCCACCTAGGGGCAGCGCCAGTTCGTTGCTGTGACCTCTGGGGAAAGAGGGACATTGGTGTCTGTTGCCTTCGCTGCCAACGCACAAGGCAACTTTGTTCCCCCTTACTTTATCTTCCCAAGGAAGAAGTTCTATGATCACTTCATCTGGGATGGTCCCCTTGGCTGCACTGGTTCTGCCAATGGATCAGGGTGGATGCAGGACACAGATTTCTTGGCATTTTTACAGCATTTTGCAAGACACGCCCGCGTGACCCCAGAGTCAAAGTTGCTGCTACTCTTAGACAATCATCCATCACACCTCCCTGTGGCAGCTATTGACTTTTGCAAGTCACGTGGCATTGTACTCCTGTCTTTTCCACCCCACTGCTCCCACCGTCTTCAGCCGCTAGACCGAAGCGTTTTTGGCCCTCTGAAGCACTACATTAACAGTACAGCAGACAATTGGACGCAAATGAACTCTGGAAGAACTTTGACCATCTGCAACATCCCAAGTCTTGTGGCTATAGCTCTGTCTCAAGCTGCGACAGCAACCAGCATTTGCAGTAGGACAGACTTTGCTCCAGCTTTTGTGACTGAACATCCTGCACCAGCACCAGCTCCATCCCAAGTGCCAGTGCCAGCTCCATCTCTAGCCCCCTCTTCATCATCAGTGCCTGCTCCATCACCAGTGCCTTCTTCATCACCGATGTCCGCTTCATCGCTACCACCCTCTTCATCGCCAATGTCCGCTCCATGACCAGCGCCCACTCCCTTAAGACACCACCAACCTAGCCGGAGCCCATTTGAGCTGCATCCCCATGAGTCTGCCATTCCTGTAGATGGTGAGATTTTGTGTCTGTGTGTGTCTTTATATGTGCATGTTGAGCCTTGCCAAGCATTTTTTTAAAAATATTATCTGTCCTGGTATGCTTGTGGTTCCAGGAACATCTAGTGGCACGCCAATACAAAGTTCAGCCCAGAAAAGGTTCGGCCTTATCCAAAGGCTGGCTCGAGGAAAGAAAGAAAAGAAGAGGCTGAAGAGGTGAGCAGAGTGTCATTTTTAACTTGTCTTGATTTTTTTGCTTCTATAAAAACTGGCTGATTCTGACTATCATCTCATTGAATGTTGCAGGTCAACAGCAATACTGACTGACGCCCCAGTAAAAGCGGCTTTGGAGGAGGAGAGTTGGCAGAGAGGCCAGAAAAAACAGTGCTCTTCAAAACGCCCAAAGAAAATGTTGATTAGTAAACACACTGCGGACCGTTCGCTCACATTCAAATTGATAAATGCAGATCCATGCGGGAGATTTGGCATACACCCATTTTTTTGGTGTACACAAGTTTGATAAATGAGGGCCAATGTGTGAGAGTTGAGAGCTCTGGCGTAAGTGATCAAACTAGTCAGAAACAGTAAGCGAAAACAGTGAAAATTTGCTAGCTACCTAAAGTTACGTTTTATTGGAAAATAATGTCAGCTAATGTTAGTTAATCATGTTTGCAAGTTTCCACTTGCGAACTAAACCTGGTTTCTGTCTCATGTTGGCTTGTAATCAGGCTGCTAGCAGTAGTAGACATAACACGGGTGGATCTATAAAATTATGAGGCGAAGAGCGGCCGGATCACTCACCTGGTAAAGCATCGCGTTGCAAATCAGAAATGACTGTCACGTCGCAGGTTCGATCCCCACCTCGTACCAGCCGGCAGTCGTCGGCAGCCTTTTCAGAGTAGTGCACAATTGGCTATTGTGCTACAGGGTTGCAAATTGGGAAGGAACTGCCAGGAAGGGGAAATAATAGTTGCCTTGTTCATATCCAGGTATCCTCCGCCCTCATTCTGAACTTGCGAAGATTCAGCCAATGAGTGTATAAGAAGCGAGCCACTCGACCACAGAATTTATAAAGGCATGCAGATATTTACATCCTCATTTATGTGCAAAAGAAACGCCTCAATTTTGTGAGGCAATGTATAACAACGCTATTAAAAATAAACTGCATTGTCCTTTTACCAATTAGTCTGAGAAACTTTCTAATCAAGAAAAGTAAACTGCAACAGGTTTAGGTCATTCAGCACTGAAGGGTGAGGATTGAGTGACCCTTTGCAGCAGGCGACGCACCGCCTGTGGTACCCAGTGCCCACTACAGTCAGTTATGCTCGAGTGGCGTTTGTGAATATCAACTGGCGAGGAGTGGGACCGCTCCCTCGGTTAGTGGTAGGTCTCTCTCTCTCTCACACTCCAGTTACATTTCAATCGTACTCACTATATGGTGAGTGGAGGGTGAGCGTGAGTGTTTCTGAATACAAGCCAAAGACTGAGGGAATGATTAGTGTAAACCCCTATGGAAACAAGTTTCCGCCAAGAATCTCTACAAAAATAACAAAGGAAAAATATCAAAGAAGTGCCCCGATGGAAGGACTGTGAGATCCAGCAGGGAGCACCTTAACTAACCAGAGTAGACCTAACAGTGCTCAAAAGAGGAAAGCCGAGAGGGTTAATCAAATTTGGAAACAGAGGTCAAACACCAGTAATTCACCAAGCAACCACACCAATGGGCAGGGCTAGAATTTGAGTAGAAATGTAACAAGCAAGGGTCAACCACAAAAATCCAAACAACCAAAGAATAGGGCAAGGCAAAAATCATTTAGTCCAAAGGCAAACAGCCTAACAGAGAAGGCATAGAATTACTCACAGTACATGACCGCTATAGATTTGAGGTTGAAGATCTAGTCTCCAACTGGAACTTGCAAGTGCAAGTACCGCCGCCCCCCAGGACGGGGAAACATTCAATTAAGATCTAGGCCAAATGAATACTAGGGCAGAGGTCCTATGTTTGTCGCTCCAATGTTCTTCAACCCTTTTTTTGTACAATTCACAAGTAAAATCTTTAGGTGATCAAAGACCAATGCATAAGATGCTGGTTAGAATTACATATGCACTGTAGGAAGACAGTTAGGTTAGGACTAAAGTGTAGACTAAAATGAGCTCTGGACTTGACCCAAGGTGCACCTCAAAGTACTGTAGAGGTAATAAAAGCGCCAATGCTTCCTTTTCTATCATGCTATGATTGCACTGATACCAGTAGAATTTTTCTGGGAAGAAACACACTGGGTGAGCGATTCCAAGTTTGTCCTCCTGAAACAGCACTGCACCAGCCCCCGGCCATCAACCTCCAACATAAATGGTCTGGCAAAATCGGGAGTAGACAAAACTGGGCCATTAATACACTGCTAACAGCGTCAAAAGTATGCTGGCAGTTTGCTGACCCCAAGACCAGACAGGAACTCAGGCATTTCTTAGGAATGGCTGGTGTTGTAGGAAAAAACTTTGTCCGAGCAAGTGGATAAAGTGTTGCACTGACCCTTGCAAATCTATCTCCAAAAAATAGATCCATTCTACAGAGTCTGATGTAATTGGGTTAGTTGGAAATCCATTCAGATGAAGCACGAAGAAACCCAGGCTAGTCTGCGTAAACCACATAGCATTCATTCTTCATCAATCACCCCACACCGACTGCCCTCCGGCTGTCTGAAACCTCAAATTTATTGCCCTTTTGGCATATTCTTTTAGGTGGGATTAAACGTGACTCTTTCTACCTTATCCAATATTATTGACTCTGATTGGTACATTGTCCCATAGCAACCCCCCACCCTTAGTAACAAGTTTGTCATTACGTAATAGTTTACCTTAATTTTAAGCTGCCAGGGACGCTCAAAGACCACACCTAAGTCTCCCAAACCTTGGGTTCACCTAAAGTTTAGTAAGTTATCTGAGGACATGGATGCTTCCAGAACACTCAGATGCACATGCTCAGGTAGTGGGACCAGGTTGACCGATATGGTCATTCTGGAAGGTTAGCTCCTTAGGCCGGCCTTGAGGGTTCTGCAGGAGCATCTTTATAAGGTTTTTTGGCAGATTTATGAGTTTCTGCCTTTTTCTCACCTCCAAACTATCTCTCAGTATTTTAAGGGCCGCATGAACCTGGCTATGTTCTGTTGAACTGTGATTATAGTAATACTTTCATTTTTACAGTATTTAAGATTATTTTCCCACCACACTGGGTACTACAGGAGCTTTGGCAAGAACTTTTCATCTGTCATTTTGCCTCTCCCGAACCTCTTACATACCTCTCAACTATTTCTATGGTTAGGGGCAGGGCTTGAAATGGGGACTGCCGTACAATTGTGTCTGTGCACTGCGTGTTGGATATCCAGCCTACTCACTTTTTAACCTTAGGTGAGTTCAATAGACCTGATGTTTGGTTATCTTACCTAACAAGACCATATATATCAGGCTAAGAATAGCGTTAGTAGTTAGTAGTGGTTACAGAAATATAGTGCTGTGAATGATATCACAACATGTGTAAACCATATCTTGAAGTTTGCTATTATTAGGTAAGCTAGCAAACACACAGTACACAGAAATGATTAGAGCCTCGTGAATAGTATCATTTCACTACTTAGCTGGCTAGATCACACTGAACAGCGAGTTGGCTGGCTATTGAACAGGCAGTGCAGAGAAATAATCATTAATAATAATGATATGTAAAAACATGAATACTCAAAATGTTCGCCGCATGTCTTAGGTTTCAGTGACCCGGGCTTTCGAGGGCCAGCAAAGTCGGCACTTGTACGTTACACTCGTCTTGTCCATATTCTCTATATCTTGGAATCTCTCGGCCCCAGAAACATTCCATGGCCATATGCATGCCTTGCACTGCATCCCCACACTACACATCGTTTTCCGTTCACTCTCTGTGATTTTTGTTGGTCCATTCTTTAAGATATTCTCTGTCCAGACCAGAGTCATGAACTACGGTTAACCAGCTATACAGAATCCGAGTGCAACTTATGATGTCACGTAACAGAGCTGGCCCAGTGCTAATGTTCTTGAATGAAGCAAAGGGGGCATTCCCTCAAGTGGATAATTTAGCAGGTAAAATGCATTTTTTTAAACGTTTCGTAAAGTACACAATATTAAAAACCATCACTAATTATTCAAGATAAGTACTTTGTAGCATTTAAACACATAAAAAACAGCTGAATTTCATGTCCTAAGCTCTTTAAACCTTGAGAAATGTGAATTTGATCATGGGACAATTACCTATTTGGGGAAAAAGGTGGGCCAGGTTCAGTTCGTCCTGTGGACACCTAGGTTGACACAATCATTTTTTTCCCTGACCCTGAACCTGACCCCAAACCTGACCCTCACCCTAACCCTAACCATAATCTCTAATCTTTATCCTAATCCCTTCAAATCGACTGCCATACCAATAAAAGCTGCTGTATCTGTAGACACTGAGGAATAATAATCATTCCGATACTTGGCTGGTAAGCGTTGTACACTTCAGGACAGGGGGAGACACTGACAATTAGCAGTCTTCATTGCTTGAGTATTCAGGCTAGAGTCTGTATGGTTCAATGGTTCTGAATCCGGTGTTAAGATGCTTTCACACAGGACGCAAAACTGATTTTTTTGCACGACAGATTACATTCAAAGTCAATGCAAAGCCGGGAATACACGCAAAACATATTTGCATCTTTGCATTGACTTTGAATGTAATCTGTCTGGCGAAAAAATTTGTTTTGCGTCCGGTGTGAAAGCAGCTTAACACCGGATTCAGAAGTTACCTCATCTTCCGTAAAAAAGTACTCTTCTTCATCAAAATGGACAGATTCAATTGAAAATTCTGTGGAACTATTGAAATCTGACCCGGATGCCATCGTTGTTGGACACACAATCGCCCACCATGTGCTACTTATGCCGTGACCACACAGAGGACTGCCAGAAGCGCTTTTCTGTGTTGCTAAGAATGTTTGCTGCTGAGGGGGGTGAGGCAAGTAACAAAAAATTGTGATTTTTGTTAAAAATTATTTTCTACTGAGCTGCCGGATAGCTCACTTGGATAAAGCATCACATGGCAAAGCAGAAGTGACTATCACAGCGTGGATTTAAGCCCCAGTCGTACCAACCGGCAGTGGTTGGCAGCTTTTTCAGAATTAGCCAATGCGTGTTTGGCCAATGCGCTACAGGGATGCAAATTGGGAAGGGTTTGCCGGGAAGGGTAATATAAGTTGCTATGTTCGTTCCTTGGGCGCCTCCTATTGGCCAGACGGGCGTTTGTTAGGAAGATTCTAAGCTTGTGCATGTTCAGGTATCCTCCGCCCTCATTCTGAACTTATGAGGATTTGACCAATGACCGTATAAGAAGCAGTGGCTGACAGGCGCATGCTTCTGAGGAGAGCCGTGGGCGGTCTTCACTCTCCTGAGTTGGCAACAGGAGGGTCGCATATGCCTGGGCCTTGTACAGACCCAAAACCAGTGAAGTTGGCACGTTATGTAAATCGTAGGAAAAAACAGAATACAATGATTTGCAAATCCTTTTCAACTTATATTCAATTGAATACACTGCAAAGACAAGATCTTTAATGTTCAAACTGAGAAACTTTATTTTTTTTTGCAAATAATCATTAACTTAGAATTTAAAGGCAGCAACACATTGCAAAAAATTTGGCACAGGGGCCTTTTTACCACTTTGTTACATCGCCTTTCCTTTTAACGACACTCAGTAAACGTTTGGGAACTGAGGAGACCAAGTTTTGAAGCTTTTCAGGTGGAACTCTTTCCCATTCTAGCTTGATGTACAGCTCAAGTTGTTCAACAGTCCGGGGTCTCCGTTGTCGTATTTTACGCTTCATAATGTGCCACACATTTCCAATGGGAGACAGGTCTGGACTACAGGCAGGCCAGTCTAGTACCCGCACTCTTTTACTACGAAGCCGTGCTGTTATAACACGTGCAGAATGTGGCTTGGCATTGTCTTGCTGAAATAAGCAGGGGCGTCCATGAAAAAGACGTTGCTTGGATGGCAACATATGTTGCTCCAAAACCTGTATGTCCCTTTCAGGATTAATGGTGCCTTCACATATATGTAAGTTGCCCATGCCTTGGGCACTAATACACCCCCATACCATCACAGATGCTGGCTTTTGAACTTTGCGGCTATAAAAGTCCGGATGGTTCTTTTCCTCTTTGGTCCGGAGGACACGACGTCCACAGTTTCCAAAAACAATTTGAAATGTGGACTCGTCAGACCACAGAACACTTTTCCACTTTGCATCAGTTCATCTTAGATGAGCTTGGGCCCAGCGAAGCCGGCGGCGTTTTCGGGTGCTGTTGATAAATGGCTTTCGCTTTGCATTGTAGAGTTTCAACTTGCACTTGCAGATGTAGCGACGAACTGTAGTTATTGACAGTGGTTTTCTGAAGTGTTCCTGAGCCCATGTGGTGATGTCCTTTACACACTGATGTCGGTTTTTGATGCAGTACTGCCTGAGGTAACGGGCATTCAATGTTGGTTTTCGGCCTTGTCGCTTACGTGCAGTGATTTCTCCAGATTCTCTGAACCTTTTGACGATATTACGGACCGTAGATGATGAAACCCCTAAATTTCTTGCAATAGCTCGTTGAGGAATGTTGTTTTCAAACTGTTCGACAATCAGCTCACGCATTTGTTCACTAAGTGGTGACCCTCGCCCCATCCTTGTTTGTGAATGACTGAGCATTTCAGGGAAGCTGCTTTTATACCCAATCATGGCACCCACCTGTTCCCAATTAGCCCGTTCACCTGTGGGATGTTCCAAATAAGTGTTTGATGAGCATTCCTCAACTCTCTCAGTCTTTTTTGCCACTTGTGCCAGCTTTTTTGAAACATGTTGCAGGCATCAAATTCCAAATGAGCTAATATTTGCAAAAAATGACAAAGTTTACCTGTTCGAACATTAAGTAACTTGTCTTTGCAGTGTATTCAATTGAATATAGGTTGAAAAGGATTTGCAAATCATTGTATTCTGTTTTTATTTACGATTTACACAACGTGCCAACTTCACTGGTTTTGGGTTTTGTACATAGTTCCCCAATTGGACAGTCCAGATTCAGGTGGGATTGGATATGCCAAATAAAATTAATAAATAATTTTCTATATTTTTTTTAAGCAGACGATTTCTTTTAATTCTTTTAATTGTACCCTTTTATATTCATAAACTTGCTCAGTGCATGTCCTACATTCTTTAAGGTTAGTGAGGCATCCCGAAGGCATGAAAGCACAGTTTCCACTGTATAAAGATGATGTTGCCAAGTTGAAGAATAAACAGCAACATCATGAAGATGAGCCTCACAATTGTCAATATTTACCAGAACGCGATTAATTAGCCTTCGGAAAGTCACGGGTGCATTTTAAAAACCGAAAGGCATCACTGTGTCTTGCAAGAAGGTGTCTGGAGTGACAAGGGTTGACAGATCTGAAGCAGATTTAGTTAGAGGGATGCGCCTGTATCCCTTTAATAAAAGGATAAATGAGACAACTTGGTTGAGAGAGCACGAAGAACTTCAGAGTTCAGCAAACAAGCAGGCGGAAGACAGACACTTGTCTGGCGAAGTCCATCTACTTCAGGGGAGTATTCTGACATGGACACCAACACGAAGTGCTGCAATTAGGAACACAGGTGAGGGTGAGGACAGCTTTGCATCCTCAGAGTACGACACCTAGGCTTTTAACATGTTGATTTGGCAAATTCGAGACTTGTGTTTTCAGTCATAATCTTTACAATGTAGTCACTATTGCTTTTTTTTGTATTACATAAGGCCCAGAGAACTTTGCTGCAAGGGAAGATCCTGCAACAGGAAGAAGCACAAGGACTGTAACACCAGTTTCAAACAAGCGTTGAACTGACTTCTGATCATAATACGCCTTCATCTTGGCTTGGGCAGAACTTAAGGAGCACTTTGCTTAGTTCCGATCCTTGTGGAACCACTCCCGGAAAGTGCTTACATAGTCAAGAACATTGTAAGGAGCAGATAGGCTCTAGGCAGTCCCTAACCACTGATCCTGCAAGATCTCTAGTGGTCCACGTACCCTGTGCCCAAACACCAATTCAGACTAAGATCGAGGGATTCTTGCACAGTATTACGAATGGCAAACAACAAAAAGGGTACTGCCTCATCCTAGTCCCTCCCTTGGTTCAGGCAATATGTTCGAAGCATGGTCATTGAAGTATGATGGAACCTTTCTAACGCTCCTTAAGACTGGATAGTAAGCATTGGTGGTTTGATGAGTTACATTCAACTGTTTCTCTGTCTTCGCAAACAACCCAGACATAAAATTTGACCCTTGTCCGATTGAACATACTTTTGAAAATCAAGCGCAGTACAAAGCTTAACCAAGGCCATCACAACTGCTTCAGCTTTCAGAGTCCAAAGTGGAATGGCTTCAAGGAACCTAGTTGCGGCACACGAGAGTCAACAGATAACAATTGCCAGTTCTGGTTTTGGGGAGAGGTCCCACATAATTAATATTTTTTAAAAGGTTCACCCATGATAGGAATTAGCTTGAGAGTTGCAGGAGGAATTACTTGGTTAGGTTTTCCCACACGTTGACAAATAGGGCAGGAACGACAGTGCTGTGACACATCAGGCTTAATGGCAGGCCGAAAGTGTGAGTGAATGTTCTCTTAACCCCAGGGTGACCAGAAAGTTCATGGTCATGAACTACACTCCACACTTGTTGTCTGTATGGAGTGGAAACTACTATTAGCACAACCAAATTCAATTCTTCCCTATTGTCACAGGGGGTCCATTTGCACATCTTTATTTCATTATCAATAAAATATGTAACCGATTTGGTCAGCAACACAGAGTTAACTTCAGCCACAGCAGTACTCAATTGCAACCTCCAAAATGGCTGGAGGAGTTCAGAAATACCCTGACTGGCTGTGTTCTCAGGAACAATGCCAGCAACAGTGGTAACATAAGAATCCCCTTCAGTATCCATACTCTTGGACAAGTCAGTCTGGAGCAAGGTGTCAGACAGGTTAATTGTATCTCCATATTTGTGAGCCTGCGGACGTGTGACTACACATGCAGAGAAAACGGAGGGGAATTCTCAAACTGCTGTGAGGTTACGCTCAGGAACCAGACGCGAGAACCAAGTAATCCAAAAAGCTGGTGCTTTATTAAGAAAGTCCACAATCCAAAAATCAGAATCCCAGGGGCGTAATCCAAGTCGTAATCAGGGCAGCAAACACAAAACTCGTGGTTGGGCAAAAAAGGTTCGATACACAGATGCAAACAAATGCAAGACAAAGCCAAAATCCAAATGAGGGACAGTTCAGTCCGAAGTGAATCACAGAGAGTACAAGGCATAAACAGTCGCAGCACAGGAGAAATGTTCTGACAAAGAGCTGGCTGTGAAATGACTGCTTAAATACACAAACGGGAAGTCACATGCTACAATGGGAAACAGGTGAGCTGGATCAGACTAATTACAAAGGAATGAACATGAGGAAGTTCCTGATTACAAGAAATTGGCAAAAGCCAAAACTCGGACAGGGATCCTGAAGACAGCCTACAGACAGACATACGGCTCCGGTAAGGGAGTTTTATCGTGCACAGAAAAGGAGAGAGAACAGAGTTAAACAAGCGCAGAGTTTCTGCTGAAACTGCAGCAAAGTAGATTGAGTAAAGACAAGAGGCGGAGACTAGAATAGGGCAAATGCTGAGACATCGTTAGTCAATTAGTAAAGTGCAGCTATACAATCCCTAGTGCTCATTAGTAAGTTGGTACTATAAACAGTGTCAGTTTGGGTTAGTAAATTTAACTAAAATAACAAACTGTTAGTATTGTTAGTAATATAGAAAAGCAAGGTGAAGGAAGTAAACGAGATAGGAAGGAATGATTGAAATCCCAGAAACCAATCAATCTCCGGAAAGAGTGGCAAGCAATACAGGGGCTGTGAGCAATCACAAGACATGAGACCAGACAGGGGGAGACAAAGTGCAATGCATGGTGAAAAACAAAACATGGACCGGAGTTAAACTGCAATGATGGAATATGGAAGACAAACATAGACAAAACAAAAACAAAACACGGGAAGGCATTTAAATCACAATACAAAATGCAAAGCATGGTCAGACAAAGCAGAATTCAAAATAAACATGGCAAACAGGGCAGAATCACAACAACTGCATCATCAGCGCCCCTATACATGTTAGGCTCTTGGGTAACCTCAGGCAGAGAGAATACGTTTCCTCCCGCTAAATCGTTGCTGAGAATTAATGAAACGCAATTAACCAGCAATTGAGAACATACTGTGATTTTCACTATACCAGAAACTATATCAGACTGCAATACAATATTATGTAAAGGAACTTTCATTATACCTAGCGCAATGCCTTGCACCCCAACTCAGTCGTTCAGAAAATGGTAACTCACATTCTAATATGAAGGACTGAACAGCTCCCATACAGCACACAATATTTTAATAGGCACATTATTGGATTTGGGATCAGAGAGAGACACTATTCCATCTATAATAAAGAGTATTTCTCGTCACTGGGGAACAACTCTCTTTAATAAAATAAGCCCAACCTCTTTAGGAATCGATTGTGATTGATTTAAATTTTTGCATTTTAATGCTGGGCAGACGGCAATAAAGTGTCTGGTTTCATGGGAATAATAACACTCTGGGGGAGCTTTGGAATTTCTTGGGAATTTAGATAGTTTCGCCAAACCAGGTAAAACCCAGCCCTGAGCAATGTTATTAACATCAACACTTTTAGGATACGAAAAAACACATTCTTATCTGTAAGGATAAATTTGTGAGATTCCTCAATCATAGAAACTTTCCGCTTATTTAAATATACAACGATTCTTTTGGGAATGCAATTTTTGAATTCCTCAAGCAAAATCAACTGTTTCAGCTGCTCAAGTGAAGTAATTTCACTCGCAAAACTCCATTTGTTGAAAAGATCAGATTTCTCCTGAGCAAACTCAAGAAACGTTTGACTGCTGGTTTTCACATGCTTTCTGAATCTTTGTCGGTAAGCCTGTGGAACAAGTTCATATGCTCTTAACACAGCTGTTTTCACATGTATCGTAATTCATGATATCCTCCAGGGACAAAGACGAACACACTCCCTGAGCTTTCCCAACTAACGTACATTGTAGTAGCAATGTCCAAATACTTTACGGCTACCCAACAGTTGTTGTAATTCTTTCAAAAATAGGGAAATATTTATCAACTTCACTTTCCCTGAACGAAGGCACTGAGCAAATTTGCTGACTGAGATCTAAATCCAGCTAAGTAGCGGTCGAGGGGTTCTGCAATCTTGTCCCATGAGCAGGGATAGGAGATGGACTGTTGGGTAATGGAGAGACAGCAGTAGGAGAATCAACTTCAGATTTTAGGGGCATTGGAGCAGGTTTCAATTCCCTAGCTCATAATTCAAGCTCCTTTAACTTCACCTTACGGTCAGTTTCCAGGTCATAAGCTAGGAACTGGAGCAATGAATTCTGATTCTCCTGTCCGCTGAGCTCCAGCTCCAGTTCTTTTAAATTTTAAATGATTCAGACCTGCCTGCCCCTGTTAAGATCAATAGCCGCTGCCTGACCTCTGCTCATCCTTCAACTAAGACTGGTCGGTCCTCCATAGCAAAGTTTGCTAGTTCCCACACTGGATTCTTCAAGACCCATATTGTTAATCCTGCATTTGTCTGAGGCAACATGATCGTGGCTTTGCGAGCTGCACCAGTGTGTCCAGGTCATCTCAGGGCAAATGTCCACTGCTGCTATTCATGCTCCGACCAACTTCATTTTCCAGGCTGAAACTCAGGCTCCCAGACCACAGGAACCCAGTAACATACCTCTGAACAAGTATGATGGAAACCCCACTTCCTGTCGCAGTTTTCTCTCACAGTGATCAATGGTATACGAGCTCCAACCCTCCTCATTTCTGACTGAGCAATTAAGGGTCACTTATGCAATCACAAGTCTCGATGGCAAAGTGTGTGATAGGGCTGCCACTTGCTTGGAAGCTGACAAGCTCATCATACACTTCTTTCTTGCTTTTTTGGATGAGCTGAGGAAGGTCTTTGACCGTTCTGAGTCCATCCATGCTGCTTCTTCTCATCTCCTCCTTCTGCACTGGAGTGATCTCTCTTTTGGATTACTCCATTCCACACTGTGGTAGTCACCGCCAGCCAGAATCCTCTGATTCACCTTCCTCTATGGGCTTTCTTTCTGGATTCAAGGCGAAACGACCACCTGCAACCTACATAAGAATTTTGATTGATGGGTAGACCTAGCCCTCCATATAGAAGTGTGCCTGCATGAGTGACTTCTCAACCATTGCACTCACCCTAATGCTTCTTATCCTCCTGCTCTGGCTGGTTATGCTACTGGGTCAGCCACTCCTCTACTACTCCTTGAACCCATGTTGGTGTACCATGCTATGGTAACCCTGTTGCTACCTGCTGAGTGCCAGTATTGCATCAACTCCAGTCTCTACTGCGGCTGCGCTGAGGACCTGATTGCTGCACGCCATGTTCATCATCCGAGTCCGAGGTGAAGAGGTGCTTACCAGGGCTTCAATATCCTCTTCCAGCCCCAGTTCCTTGTGCAGCTCACCTGGCAAGACTGCCTATTCACAACCAAGGCTCTCACTGATTCTGATGCTCATAGCAACTGTCGCCTAAGGAGTCAAAGGCTATGGACAAAGATGTTTCTGAGGCCTCCACTTCTAGATTCATCCACCCATCATCTTCTCCGATTGGAAATTAATTCGTCTTTGTCCCAAAGAAAAAGAGTTCTCTTCACCCCTCCACAGACTACTACTAGAATTCTTCCACTCATGGACTCACCCTTCACCAATGTCCAGGAATGCAGCTTCTTCAACAAGCTTGAAATCAGCAATGCGTGTTCATCTGGTCCAAATCAGAGAGGGTGAGTGGTAGACCACATTAACCACCTACTCGAGGTACTACGTGTACCTGGTGGTGACATTCAAGCTCATCAGTGCCCCTCCTATGTTCCAGAGCCTAATTATTAATGTCCTATATGACATCTCCTACTTTGCATTTGTGCACCTGAACGACATCTTGTGCATCTCTGGGACCTGCCACATAAGTCATTCAGCCTCTCTTCAAAAACCAACTCTGTCTCAAACCCGAGATGTGTGAATTTCACTGCACCTCTGTTCTGGGCTTCATTGTCTCTCAAGGTAACATAATTTCCGTACCCCCAGCGTCAGGTCATTGTCAAAGTTGATGCCTCATACACTGTTGCAGGAGCCATCCTGTTGGAGCAAGTGGCTAATGGCAAAGCCCATCCCCATGCTTTCTTCTCCCATCTGCTGAGCCCAGCAAAGAGTAATCACTCCATCAGGGCCCCCGGAACTTCCAGCCATCGAACAGGCTGTTGGAGAATAGAGGCATTAGATGGAGAAACTAACATCCCCTTCCTTGTATAGACTGATCATAGAAATCTGGAATACATAAGCTCAGCCAAAAAATTAGGCTTTCTTCAAGCTCATTTGTCTTTGTTCATATTTGCCCGAATTCATAAAGGGTCACACCAAGGGCGTCGGTTTGCATAGGGACCATAGGGACAAGTCACAACCAATATTTTGGAAAGACAAAATAGTCCCTACCAATATTTCGCATTTTATTTTATATATCAAAAATATGAATTTATATTTATTTGCAGACTCAATAGAATAAGTTGTAGACAATAGTCACGTTGTAGTCACGTTTTGTTTCATTGACGTGCTAGCAATCCGTATTCCAGAGCTTCAGCAACGAAGTTATCCATACTGTAATTTCATTGGCTCAAATGCGCCTGCAGGTTCATGTTCCACTCACATGGACAAAGCCTGCATTAAGCGACAAGTGGACGAAACGACTAGAGCACAGGTCCGTAATATGCTGATAACGTTACCTGTGATAACCTATATGTCCTCAGAAAAGTGTTAAACTCATTCTTACTGTTACCTTGGTATTCAAACACATTTTGTTCGATGCTCTGCTTTGTAGAGATATAGCCTAGACAATGCCACCAAAAACGAAAAAAGATATACGGACCTACTTCAACACAGAGAGAGTAAGTAGTGCTGAGAATTGGTTTAGCAACGCAAATCTATCATTGCAAAGTGTTATCACCCGTCTTCCTACTGTGGTAAATCGTAGCGTGGTGTTGGATGATGATAGCAATCAGGTTGATGACAGTACTGGGTCAATGACAGGGGGTCATATTCATGCAGTTAAAGCAAAATGCTAACCATCTCCCGTTATGCATTTGGTAGGCTAATTAGTTACAGTGTAGCCTGCTAAGGCTATTATTTGTGCTGACAATATTAAAGCTCATGAAATATTCGTTAATTAGTAATTAATTATAAATATTTGAACACACGCAGTTCCACAATTTCTGTTGTTTTGTAAGAAGCCCAGCCCAGGCAAAATACATTTGCACAGTTGCCTAATGTTAAAATAGATTTAGGGCTATGAATCATGTTCATTCACTCATTTTTGATTACTCATTTTATGATTATGAAACTCAGAAATCCAGTAGCAATGATCAGGAGCAGGTTGAGGGAGAAGGAAGTAGAGCTTCAGGTAAGGTCTGAATGTTATGGCATTTAGAAGTGAGCCTATCAAAGCATCAGCAATGAAACCTAAAGGATCTTTGGTGTAGTATTTTGAATAAGATGGCAAAATAGGTCATCTTATTCCCTTAATATTTCAAATTGATCTGAAATAAATATAGGTGGAATAGATAGGTCTGCAATTTATTCTTGATTGCTTTACATATAGGATGTTCAGACATCCAGTGAAGATACTGTAGGACAGGTAGAGAGAGAAGTGACTGAGACTTCAGGACTCCAGGTGAGATACTATGGATTAAAAGCAAATTATTTAAGATGGACCCATTTAATTTTAATTGTTGCTCTTTACAAAATCATGCTCATGTGAATACAGACCAATTAAGTTTTGTTTGCTCTCTAGAAGACAGTCAGTGTGAGTGACAGTGACCCTCAAGCAAGTCAGTGTAGCAGTGTCCTGGACATAGGGAGTAAACCATTCCAGCCTGATCCAAAATTCATTGCAGCACAGCAACTACCTATCAAGAAGCTATGGTTTCAGGCAAAGTGGTATAATCGCTATCCATGGCTACATTATAGTCCTACAATATAAAAGATGCAGTGTTTTGAGTGTGTCAAGGCGTTTACAATCAAACAAACCACTCTAGAAAAAAAGAATGACCCTGCATTTTGCTTGAATGGTTTTTGTAATTGGAAAAATGCCACTGAGAGCTTTAATCGCTATCAAGCCAGCAAAGCACACTGTCATGCTGTCACTGTCAATGCTCTGGAGCAAACTCCAGTACATACACAATTATCAAGTGCAGTGGCCAAAGTACAGGAGGAGGCAAGGCACTGTCTTATAGAAATCATTGGATGTGTGGGAGTTCTTGCAAGGCAGGGACTTGCAATTTGAGGAGTTGCTCCCAGTAGTTCAGTTTTCAATTATAATGGATGGCACTCAGGATATACAGGGCAAAGAGCTGGTTTCTGTATGCTTAAGATATGTGGAGAATGACCTAATCCCACAGGAAGAGTTTGTTGGATTATATGAGATGCCAGGAACAACCGATGAGCAAATGGCCATGGTAGCCCACGATGTTCTCCTAAGACTACACCATCCTATCTCAGGGTTGCGATGTCAGACTTATGATGGAGCGGCTAATAGGTCAGGAAGGTTTTCTGGGGCACAGGCAGTGCTTAAGAAGAAACAGCCACTTGCTTTGTATGTACACTGTGGTGCACATTGTGTCAATCTTATTACACAGTGTGCGTGCAGTGCCTCTCCCTCACTACGTGATGCATTACAGTGGGTCCATTAACTTGGAATACTGAGCAACCAATCAGGGAAGTTCAAAGGGATATTGGCCGCACAACCATTATCAGAGGGGCATACCACAACTGTAAAACCTCTGTGTCCAACTAGGTGGACTGTACATGGTCAAGCTGTTCACATAGCCTCATACTGACTAAGTACTATCTTGACTAGTCTGGAGGAAACGGCTTCAGTTGGTTCTGATACTGGCACAAAGGCCAATGGTCTAGAATGCTTTCAGTAGGGAAAGACGGTTCTTGGGCTGATTCTAGCCACAGAGGTGCTTGGAGAGCTAGAGTGTTTAAGCAGATCTCTGCAAAACCGCTCCCAAACAATTGATGGCATGCAAACTGCTGTTGGCTATGTCAGCTCAGCTCTTCGACAGAAAAGGAGTGAGGAGAAGTTTACAGAGTTGTTTGAAAAGGCAGTGTTAATGGTTGATATTCTGGAAATCATACTGTTATATTCTAGACATAATCGAAGCAGACATTGACCATCCCACAAGACGAAACCATGCCCTTCTTCTAGTACACCAACTATGCATTGCCTGCGCTTTTATGCATGTGGTGCATTCCAAATGGTTGTTGGTGACCCTTGTGGGGTATCACAGGCACTCGCCCTCATCATGTCATCCGACGTCTACGAGTTGGAAAGCGAAGGGGCTCCAGAAACGATGCGCCGTCCCCCGCTAGGGAACAGGAAGCACCTCCCGTGTCCCAACCTCGCCGCAGCTCTCGCTTGGTCCAGAGGCAACTGAGCGATTAGCCTATGGCCCGGATCCTCCAGGTATTATATGAAAACAGCAAAAAAATTTAAAAAAACCAAATCAAATCGACCAAATCGAAATCCTCATTCAAGTTAATCAAATGCCGATATGCTGCTTGGATCCAATAGTTATGCTGCAATAGTAATATAGTAATTAGTAATAGTTAATAGTAATAGTTATTACTTCCTTGTGGCCTTTATTCATCTGCTCCTAGAAGGTGCTGCTATTCTAAAAAGTTAAGTTGTGGTATCTGTTTGGAAATGGCATGGCATTCACCTCGCAAGAGCAAACTGATGGGAAATGTTAACTCTGGCGTGCTCAGTGAATCTTAATTTAAAAAAAAAATAAAAAATTCAGATTGCTTGCCTAAATCAAGCTCTCATACTCAAGCTGTGGCTTATCTTGCGCATGCTCAGCAATGCCTTGATGCGTCATGTTGCCATGCTCTTGTTATATTTACCCCATGTCAGCATCCAGCTAGTATTTGTGGTCTGCTACTCATTACATTCAAACTGATTTGCTTCGTCTGCTCAGTATGTCCTACTGCCTATAACAGCCAGTTGCTGGATCGACCCAAAGGTCACTGCTGCAGGGCTCAGTCATCAGCCTCTGATGTTCGGTTTTGCAACACCATTGTTTTTTGGGGGATTTTAGTAGCTCTCCCAGCTTTCAGATTCAACATGATTTTTACCGTTTTTATTCATGAAGCGTGTGTTCATGCATGTATGTGTATATACTTATATTCTCCCTTTTATATCAACTTTATGGAGTTGACAGCACTTATTAATGGTACATTCCTAGCATTGCTTCCCTCTGTGTTCTCCACTAATTGCCCGCATTTCGTTTTCTGCTTGTCCGCGGTAGACCCTGCCCTGAGCATGCTGCTGCTGATCTTTGCCATCAATGCCACCTGGCCTCTGCACAAGCGCTGCTCCACATCGTGGTCTGAGTCATGGCATCAGCAAAAAATCCTGGGCTGCTTGTCAACTTTCCTTTGGCATTACGGCAACCATGAAGGAAATGCAATATCTCCCCTCAGTACCATTCAGGGCATTCATTTAGAATAGATGCTCCAACCACAGATGCATCCCAAGAGTTCGGTTCAGTTTCCCTTCTGCAATTTGGGCACTGGTCATTATCCACCTATTCTACATATATAAGGCCGGATGCTGCCTCTATCCTCGATGGTCAAAGGTCTCTAAAACCTTAATTCCTTGTAAATCATGCATATAACTGGTGGTGGTTTATCTGCATTTTCCTGCTCTTTTCATGCTTCATGTGGCTACTCACCATTTATGTATTAATACTCCTGTTCAACAAAATGTATTGCAAGCCATTCGTTGCCCAGCATCCCCGCATTGCAAGCAACTCGTTGCCCAGCATCCCCGCATTGCAAGCAACTCATTGCCCAGCATCCCCGCATTGCCAGCAACTCATTGCCCAGCATCCCCGCATTGCCTGCAACTCATTGCCCAGCATCCCCGCATTGCCAGCAACTCATTGATTAGTAATCGCCCAACTCTGAACTGCTTTCTGTCCTTTCACTTCTATGCTAAGCTATCTGAAAACTCGGCCAGCACCTGCTCCGAGTGACACGCTTTTCATCAGCGATGGCAGCAAGCCCATGACCAGATCCTGGTTTTCCGCAAGGCTGCATGAACCTTGCTTAAGCTGCGGGCTGTCCCCAGAAGCGTACACTGCTCACTCCCAAAAATCATGAGTGCTCATGCCTTGTAATTGATAAAGTTCTACGTGCCATAACATGCTTGTCACTAAGGATGCATATCTGGTGGACTGCAGGGGAGGAGCTTCCTGCTAATAAATTCCTGGGTACAGGTTAAAGTAGAATGGCTGAGCTGATCAGAATTGCAATAGCATTGCAATTTGTCTTGCATCTATAGGCATAGATGCAGTGGAATCAGCTCAGTCTCAGAGTGGATGCTCCACATTTCCAGTTTAGGCAGCGTCAGGCTCTGTCTCAAGCTCTGGGGGTCTTGCAGTTTTGGGGGTCTTGCTATCATTCCCTGAAATGAATCTGGCGGATCATTTTCAGGGAATTAATAAATTGAGACAGAGCCTGCCGCCAAACTTGCTTCCATTATGCAAAGTATTTATGCTCCACAAAATATTTAATTCAATTCAGAGTTGCCTGACTGAAATGATACGAAGCCTACGGAGCTAGTTCAGGCAGACAACTCAATGCGGCGCCAAACCCAGATCAGTCACATGCTCTCTTCATTTAAATAGGGCGGATTATTTAACCTCCTTGCCTACCTGATCATTCCCTGCTGCCCATTCCGCTCCGTGCTGCACTGCTGCTACTTATGCTCAGTACTGCTGCTCGCTCTGCCTGTGCTGCTGCTGCTCGTTCTGCTTGTGCTGCCGCTGCTCGTTCTGTTTCTGCTGCTGCTACTGATGCTCAGTACTGCTGCTCGTTCTGCTGCTGCTGTTGTTGCTGCTGCTCGTTCTGCTCAGTTACTGCTGTCGCTGCTGCTGCTGCTGCTGATCTGTGCTGCTGCCCGTGAAGTTTTGCAATCCCACCACCTCCCCAGCATCCACCTGTGGGCTCTGTTTCCATGATCCCCTGTGGGGGTCTTGCTATCATTCCCTGAAATGAATCTGGCAGATCATTTTCAGGGAATTAATAAATTGAGACAGAGCCTGCCGCCAAACTTGCTTCCATTATGCAAAGTATTTATGCTCCACAAAATATTTAATTCAATTCAGAGTTGCCTGACTGAAATGTAAGAATATCATATCCTGCATTCCTAGCCATGCTTTTGAAAAAGCCAATTCCAAAACCAAAATGCACAGTAATGTCCAAAGTTTGAGGCACCCCAGATTTTCTTATTCAAGTTCGGTCTGGGGTGTTTATTTTTAATTTTTTGTTTTCCACATTAGTGTTGCTTGAGAAGCCAAGCACATTCGTCAAGTATTTGTGTGAAAAAATGCTTACACAAAGTAAGTCTGCATATCACTGCAGACAGCTGAAACAGATAATGTGACCTTGGCCAAGCCCTGGTCTGAACATCATCAAGCTGTCTCTGGTTACCTGGAGAGACAGAAGCAGGTCAGACTTCAAAGGAACTTTGGCAATTTCTACAATATGCTTGGAACAGGCAAAAAACAAGCGTCTAATTAAAAATATTGAAATACTGGTCAGTGCATCTAATTTCTTGGCAAAGGATGGACACATGAAATATTGGTTTAAGTTTTTTTTTTTTTTAAACAATTCATGGCTCTGCATTGTCCATTTTTTTCATATTGAGAAACCTTTCATTTAATGATTTCTGGAAGCATCTTTACCTGAGAGCAATTTCACAAAAAGTGTTTTTTCATCCACAATTAGCACCATATGCAGCAGTTTCACTGGAACCGTAGTGGTTTAGTTTTCCATTGTTTCACTAGCCTTAGAGGGACTGTTTGGGGCAGGTAATAAAGCACACATAAGGGCTTCATGTTTTTTTCTTTTTACCTAAAACTTCCCATGTTTCTATGAACAACCACAATGCATTGTTCCTGCTTCACTCTGACACAGACAGGATGCTGGAGAAAGATTCCAGGACCGATAACTGGGAAGGTGGTTTATGTTTGCTATAATGGTTTATCAACTATGAAGAACACCTTGGGATAACTCTGTTCAATCTCACCGCTGCAGTGCTGCGGTTCTTTCCGTAGGTCCAGATTTGGGATGTGATAGACTACCAGGCTGTTCTTGGTTCCCAGCGCTTGCAAGGACAGGCTTACACCCAGCCCATAAATGCTTCCTGCGCTGCTGGTGGCAATCCGGCAACCCACACACAATGGCCTCTCGTATTATGAGCCATTGTTGCTGCGTGTTTATTGCAAATATAACACCGCAATTTACAAGATGTGCAACATATACAAATGGCTGCCAGTTCCAAGAAGCTCTCTGTATATAAATGAAAATCTTCAAATTAAAGTGAGCAGTTTGGCACTTAATTGCATTCATCATTTAAAATTAAATCTTCCGTTGAGCAGAACCAAAACAAAAAAAAAACCAAAAAAAATGCATGACTATTCAAATAAATACGGATTACTCCATATATTTTGACCAGGAAATCTTACACTTTTCTTACACATTGGGATAGTAATTCTAAGTGAAGGCCCATTTGACTTGTTAACTTAATCTGAATTCAGTGCTTGAGGCACCTGAGAGGCTCCTGATTGGCTAGCAGCAGTTAAGGTGAGAAACTCTGACTTTGAATACACACTCCTGAGGTGACGCAGTGACCACCAAAAGCCTGCAATAATTATCTGTCCTAATAGAGTAAAATTCAATTGCCCCTAACCAGCACATTCAGGCTTTTATTCCTAATCATTACCCCTTTGAGCAGAGGCAAAATTTGGCTATTTATGCTTTACCTTATTTAAGGCTTTATAATTGAAGATATCAGCTCAACTGAGTCAAAACACTTGAAGCATTTACAGAGAATTCCATTGTTTTTCAGTTTAATTTTATGATTTTGGTAGAGAAAAAGGACTGCAAACATAAAAAAATCTTCATTAAAATTCAGCATTGAAGTTGTAAAAAAAATTATAGTGAGAATTGAAAAATGGCTGGGGGTTAAAACTATACATTTCTGGGATCATAAACTCCTTGACCACGAGTATAATTCAGCTGAGCATAAAATTCTAAATTAACTACTATCGAGAGGCCAAATAAGACAGCTCTTCAGGTGGCTCCCGAAACTCTAAGATCCTTCAAAATGGTGCACTGTCAAATCATAGAATAATCATATATTTAACACAAGTCAACTTTTGACGCATGAAATTCAATATGAATGAATGATTTTCTGGTTGAATTTAGTTTGTCTGCAATTGGATAAGAAACACGTCAATCAATTCATCATTACCAGGGAGGTTTCACGAAGGCATGAATTACAATGGTGTGTTACGCAGATGAGCCTAAGCAAATATTAAATTATTGGCTATCAAAGGAATACTTAGGAGGATATAAGGGAGCACTAAATTGGTCGATGGAGGAATCTAAACGTAAATCCACGATAGGGTACTTTGTGTTTTTGATGAGTGATGACTATAATTGATAGTAGAATGACATAGCATCAATAACATGTAGAATTTCTACTTCAGAAAACTGATTTTTCTTAACTACTAATTGGGATACCATTGGCTCGCCATAGCTGAAGTGGTTTTGACAGAGGACAGCGAATTTTTTCTGTCACAAGAGATCATGTTTTTGAACGGCTGGATAGATACCATGGGCAAGTATACAGAGGTAGACAGTAACGGAGTAAATTTATTTGAGTACTGTACTTAAGTACACTTTTTGGGGATTTGTACTTTACTTGAGTATCATGTAGGGGGACGACTTATGATTTTTACTTGAGTATACTTGAAAGGCAAATATTGTACTTTTTACTCTGATACATTTCTATCCATAACCCAAGTACCCGCTACTTTGTCTTAAAAAAAAAAAAGCGGGGAAGCCCTGTGGATTCAGTATTTTGTGGTTGTTTCCTTCTCAAACATGACTGGATTGTACAGGTGCCACTGACAGGACAGCCTATCAGCAATTACCTTCAGCTTTCCTACCATGAATGCGCGAACACCATGGTTCAATTGAGACGTGATCGCAGCTATGCAAAGCCCCGAATAAACATAGGGAAAGCAGGGAGAATGGTTTCAATTCTGACTCCCAGGACGCCTTGTTTCTACTTGAAGTGAATAGAGCAGGGGGGTATTTCATCAACGTAGCTAATTACATCCAGACTAAGGAGTAATTTCGAGGCTTGAATTAGCACAAACCCGCTCCATCAAGTGAAATAAACTAGCTCCAACTGACTCTAATTTGAGTGTCATCTGCTAAGCTGCACTTTGTGCACGTGCCCAGAGAAAAAAACAAGAAACGCCCGCATTTGAACACCCTTAGCCTGACTTATGAAGTGCCCCAGAACAATTACACAATAACCAAAGTAGAATTCCACAGAACATACATTTACAAATACAAAAATGCCCAAAGTCCCACAAAAATTTTAGAGAATTCAAATTTATTTCACTAATCTAGAGCCCCGCATATAGATGATCGTTCCCCCAGGTATAAACCCCCTGGCTCAAATGCTTCATCAAAATCAGTCCACAACAAAGTTTCCTTCAAAAACGCCAAAAATGCCATTTTTTCCCCAAAAAATGGTCCCATCTGAAAAATTCTTTCCTGGCCTGGATTCCTTACATTACCGCAAATGTTTTGGCATGGGTAACGAGTTTATTGATGCTGACTTTAGAGGTGCACACACGGACAGACAGACAAACGACGAACTGATGACAATACCCTTCGGCCTGAAGTCGGGCCGAGGGTAAAAAGCCCACACTAGCCGAGTGCCAAAAATGTCGCAAAATGCGATCCCCTACTATATAGCCCAAGGCCACACCCTCACGCAGGTGTCCTGCATCTCACATCAGGCAGCTGCACCTAAAACTGGAACAAAGAATGCCATGCAGCAGCACAGATACAGGGCAAATAGACTGAACCGTAACACCCCCTTCCTTAAGATGACAGCCATGAGGCAGTCATCTCACTATACACGGGATAAGGCATCAGCCACAACATTATCACGCCCCTTCTTGTGACGAATCTCCAGGTTAAACTTTTGGGCCAAAAGGGCCCAACGCATAAGGCGTTGATTATGGTTATACATTCGATTAAAAAAACAAGAGGATTGTGATCGGTAAATACAATCCCTGGCTGTGGAGTGGAGCCAACATATGCTTCAAAATGCTGAAGGGCCCAAAGCATGGCCAGGGCTTCTTTTTCGATGGTGCTGTACTAACGTTGGGCTGGAGAGAACCTCTTAGAAAAATAGCAAACTGGATGATCAATGCCAACTAAATCCTCCTGTAGCAACACAGCACCAGCTCCAGTACCACTTGCGTCCACCTCTAAGCTGAATGGCACCTCAAAGTTTGGAGCCATCAGCACTGGAGAGCTACACAGGAGAGCCTTAACTGTGTTAAAAGCTCGCTCACATTTTGCATCCCTAACAAAACTCCTTGTGGGGCGAAGGAGGTCAGTTAAAGGGGACACAATAGAGGCAAAGTTCTGACAGAACCCCCTGTAATAACCAGCCAGCCCAACTAATTGCCGCAGTTCTCGCTGTGTAGTGGAAACTGGAAACTGAGCTATAGCAGTCACTTTAGCCTCTACAGGCCGAACCTGTCCCTGACCAACCTGTTTGCCCAAATAAGTGATAGTAGCTTTGGCAAACTCACATTTGGCCAGGTTCAAGGTTAAAGAAGCTTCTTTTAGGCTCTGGAATACAGTACGTAGTCTTTCCACATGGGATGGCCAATCAGCAGAAAAAACAACCACATCATCAAGGTATGCCTCAGAGTCTACAACTTTAGACAAAACACTTTTCATAAGGCATTGAAAAGTTGCAGGTGCATTGCACATGCCAAATGCCATGACAGTGTACTGCATGAAGTGATCTGGAGTGACAAATTTCAGAGGCACAGGGTGTCAAAGGCACTTGCCAGTAGCCCTTAAGCAAGTCTAATTTTGTGACAAAACGTGCCACTCCAACCCGATCAATACAGTCTTCTACTCGCGGAAGAGGAAAAGAATCTTTCTTTGTCACACTGTTAACTTTCCTAAAGTCAGTACAGAAACGCTGAGTTCCATCTGACTTTGGAACTAACAAACATGGAGAGCTCCAGGAGCTGGAGCTAGGCACAGCAAAGCCATGCTTTTGTAAATACTGGACCTCCTGCTGCATCTGGGCTCTTTTTGTTGGATTCACTTGATAGCCATGCTGCTTAATTGGGGAACAATCACCAACGTCAATATCATGCTGCAGGACAGTGGTTTGAGAGGGAACATCTGAAAATAGTTCAAGATGTTGTTCAATCAATTCAACTATATCACGCCTCTGAGGTTCAGACAAATGAGACAGATGACCCTCCAAATCACTCAGCACTTGCGAATTCTGCAACGGAGCACACAGGAGCATCCTGCAACACCAAATCATCATCACAAGAAGAATAAACTGATAACACTGAGGCTGAAGCTACAGGAGACACTGAAAAAGATGCATCAGCAGACCTTGACACATAAGGCTTCAGCATGTTCACATGGCACACACGAGTCTTTCGTCTCCTTTCAGGGGTACGAATGACATAATCCGTCTCGCTCAATTGCTTCTCAACAATATAAGGCCCTGTAAACTTAGCTTGCAGCACTGAACTAGCGACAGGAAAAAAAGCAAGCACAGAGTCTCCTGGTTGGAAACTTCGTTTCGCAGTTTTCTTATCAAAATTGATCTTCATTCTAGTTTGAGAAGCAGTCAATGCTTCTTTGGCCATCTCCCAGGCATGATGGAGGCGTTCTCTAAAAAAACTAACATAGTCCAGGACATTCTGGGTGGAGGAAGAGTCATCAACCAACTGCTCACGCAACAGTTTCAAAGGTCCTCTGACTGAGTGGCCAAACACAAGTTCAGCAGGACTAAAACCCAATGACTCCTGAACAGTTTCTCTTATGGCAAAAAGCAAGAGTGGGATACCCTCATCCCATTCCTTACCAGTTTCAAGACAACATGAACGCAACATGGTCTTCAGGGTTTGATGAAAGCGCTCTAGAGCCCCCTGGCTCTCGGGATGATATGCACTAGATATCTGATGCTTCACAGCCAACGTCTGCAACACCTGATTAAACTCTTTAGACATAAAGTTACTACCTTGGTCTGTTTGAATGACCCTTGGCAAACCAAAAGTAGTGTAGAACTTTACAAGTTCCTTCACAATCACTTTTGCCTTGAGAGAGCGTAATGGAATTGCCTCTGGAAATCGAGTTGCAGTACACATTAAGGTCAGAAGGTACTGATGACCAGATTTTGACTTCGGTAACGGGCCAACACAATCAATAATGAGTCTCTTAAAAGCCTCCCCCATCACTGGAATTGGGTGGAGCGGAGCTGGAGAAATAACTTGATTTGGCTTCCCAGCCAGTGGACATGTCCGACAAGAACGGCAATCTCTGACAACATCACTTTTCAAACCAGGCCAGAAGAAATATTTTAATATATGGTAGTAGGTTTTATTAATGCCCAGATGACCAGAAAGCACATTGTCATGAGATAAACTCAGGATCTGTGTACGATAACCAGAAGGAACAACAATCTGGTGGACACTATTCCATTCACTGCCATCCAAAGGTAACCACTTCCGCATAAGAACACCACCCTCCCAGTAAAAAGTGACACATGTCGAAGTACTCACATCTCTAGGCAACACTGCTGCAATACACTTGGCTAAAGACAGGTCAGCCCTCTGCGCGGCTATAAGCTGTTCTTTGCCAACCTTTGACTGTTGATCAGACTCTGTAAAAGGGGTGACGGGACTAATCAATGTAATTTCGAGAGGCTCCTTAAGAGGCAGCTCATCTTTAGGCAGCTCAGAGGTCAGGGGAGAGTTAGCTGGTAAACACCCTACATCTTCACTAGAAGGAGTCATTGATTGCTCTGAATGATTAACCACATCTTTATATTTTCTTGCCTGTGCACGAGTAACAACACATGCAGGAAAAATTCCAGGCAACTGAGCTGAAAGCTCATCTTCACTCTCTTCACTATCAACTACACAGATAGTTGGATTATCAAGGACAATGGGTGTAGGAAACTCCTTCCCTCCAGCCAAATCATTACCAAGAATCAAGTCTACACCCTCTACAGGCAATTGGGGGAGAATAGCCACTGTCACAGGACCTGTAACCAAACCAGACTGTAGATACACCACATGCAATGGGGCTTTAAGTCATGTCATCCCACATCCGTGAACTAAAGCACTTCTACCAGTGAAAGTATTTTCGGAGAGGGGCAACACTTCTGCCAAAACCAATGACTGAGAGGCTCCTGTATCCCGAAGAATACGAATGGAGACTAACTTTTCAGACCCTGAGATTCCCACTAAACCATCCATGCGGAATGGGGCAAAGGGATCATCCTTAGTATGGTTTTTACTGGACTGAGAAACTCTCATTACGTCACAGGACAACTGAGATGAAGCCGTCAGCCCACCTGGCTTGGTAGTCTTTGACTTTTTCTGGAGAGCAAAACAATCAGCTATGAGATGACCCGGCTTTTTACAAAAAAACAAATCCTCTCAGAGTTCCCCTGGCTTGACCTAACAGCCTTAATACTGGAAACTGAAGGACTACTGTTACTAGCACTGGAGCGCTGAGTGCGAGGAAAGGGATAGTTCCCAGCATCATCGACTTTACTACTAAAAATTACTTTATGAGCCAAGACATACTCGTCTGCAAGCACAGCAGCTTCCTCCACCTTAGACACTCTCTGTTCACTCAGATAAGTGGCCACCACTTCAGGAACACAATTTCTGAATTCCTCCAATAGAATCAATTGTTTAAGTTGTTCTGTGGTGCCAACCATCTGTGACATGCACCACCTATTAAAAAGAATATCTTTTTCTCTGCTAGACTCTACAAAAGTTTGATTCTCAGATTTTCGATACTCCCTAAACCTCTGTCGATAGGCCTCAGGAACCAACTCATAAGCTTGCAAGATAGCTGCCTTTACAATCTCATAGTCAGAGCTCTGTGTTAGAGTCAACGAGGAACAGGGGCGAAGCTAGAACCGGGAATTGGGGTGGCACAGACACGTCCCTTTATGACAATTAGGATAGTCCGGGCTAGTTCTCAATTATTTTTCTTTATTGATGCGTTTTCCAATTATCATTATAGGCAACTTAAGATACAGTTTCTCATGCGATCTAACAGCGATGAAGTCATGGGGTAAATTCCGTAAAACTGAGAATTGGGGTGGACGTAACGTAACATCTGTTTTAAAGAATTATTAGTCCTGACCTGTTCGCAGTCATTTTCATGATTAACAAAATGTTCACTCCGAGAGCGCTCCGCACTTAACAGGTGCTGCTTGTTCTCCCCGATTAGGTAAGACGACAATAATTCATCTGGACGCGTTTGCATAATTTCCCGACAAAATGATTATCACTGAATTCACGATTGTTTTCCCCTCTATTTCCAACCACCTTCATCCCTTCAACAAAAGGCCCTTCATCAGATTTATTGCCACTTCCTTCATTCCTTTTGTTTTTACCCCCTTCCACCTCATCACTCTCCACTTCTTCGAAATGCAAAATTTCAAGCAAAAGACAATGTGATAATCAAACAAAACGCTATAATTACTTTTAATTTCGCACCTTCCACTCTACCCGCTCACCCCGTCTCTGTGCTCTCCTCAGTGGAGCAAACCTCTTTATGGGGGTTTATGAGAATTATCGGGAAATGATCACAAGGAAAGGGAACACTGCTGCCATCAACAGGGTGAGTGAGGTGGCCTGGCAGAATATCGCCGACAAGCTACATGCATAAGTGACACAAAGATCATTCAATAGGTTATATTATATGATAAAAAATATAAAATATATAATATAAAAAATATAAATATAAAAATATACCGCATGTAAGGTATAAAATGAATGTAGATAGGCTTACTGAAATTCATCAAATTTATTAATTTATTTTTGAAAGTGACACCACATTTATCAACTGATTGCTGCAAAAATTTTAAATAATTTGCCAGCCTATTGGAATTTTTTTGATTTTTTTAAAAGTTAGATTTTTACTTTATTGGAATTATTTATTTTTGAAGAGTTAATGTTTTTTAATGAATTGTATTTATGTTTCACATATTATTATCATTACATGACAGTTGTGAGTGTGTAAATGCACTGGCAGAACTGTCTTTTGGGTATCTATTCCAGTCTTTTAGACATTCTTTGTACATAGATGAAGCTAATCCTCACCTTAAACCTGCTACAGAGCAGGATTGCCCCACATCTTAAATCACCATGGTTACTTGGCTGGGTTTCACGTTAACCACCTTGATGGAACGGAGATGTGGCTCAGGTTGATGGAACAGAAATCTGAGCTTAGCTGGATGTATCAGGCTGACCCAGAAGTTTCTATAGTTACTGATGTGGGGCTAATCTCAGCTACTTGATGGAACTGAATTCTCGCTATCACAAGCCAGACTTGGCCATTTAAGTTTGGATTTTCCTTTACCCTGCTTGAAGGAATACCTCCTTGGTGCTAACTTAGTTGGATGTAAATTGTAAATTGTCATCCTAAGCAAAATTGAGGGAAGCTCGTGTATTGTTTTTGTACGGCCATCTTGCATAGATCATGCTGGTCACAATGAATCAAATGGTAGAGAGATTTATAATTCCTCTTTGGAACGAGTTAGCAACCTTTGCTAACTCTCAGTTGGCAAGCTAATGTTAAGTTTGTTAATTCTATCTGATCAAACCAGAGTTTATGTTCATGTAATAACATTTTTTCTCTGGTTAGTACTCAGAGTTGAAATTCGTTGATGAATGTATAACCGTGTGACAAGTATAGCTCAAAGTGGTGATCTCTGTGGCGTTGTAAATACTCATTTTGTAATGCCGAGCTAAGATACTTGTCAGATACCTTGTTGTAGCTAGCACTAATGGTGTAAATTTATCGTCTGGCAATGGTTGTCATTGTTGCTACCGGACGTTTATCACAACGAGCTGTACACGGCCATTTACCCAGCTGAGTGCCCAAGCTCATCTAAGATGGACTGATGCAAAGTGGAAAAGTGTTCTGTGGTCTGACGAGTCCACATTTCAAATTGTTTTTGGAAACTGTGGACGTCGTGCCCTCCGGACCAAAGAGGAAAAGAACCATCCGGACTGTTATATGTGCAAAGTTCAAAAGCCAGCATCTGTGATGGTATGGGGGTGTATTAGTGCCCAAGGCATGGGCAACGTACACATATGTGAAGGCACCATTAATGCTGAAAGGTACATACAGGTTTTGGAGCAACATATGTCGCCATCCAAGCAACATCTTTTTCATGGACGCCCCTGCTTATTTCAGCAAGACAATGCCAAGCCACATTCTGCACGTGTTACAACAGCATGGCTCCGTAGTAAAAGAGTGCGGGTACTAGACTGGCCTGCCAGTAGTCCAGACCTGTCTCCCATTGAAAATGTGTGGCGCATTATGAAGTGTAAAATACGGCAATGGAGACCACGGACTGTTGAACAACTTAAGCTGTGCTTCAGGCAAGAATGGGAAAGAGTTTCACCTGAAAAGCTTCAAAAATTGGTCTCTTCAGTTCCCAAACGTTTACTGAGTGTTGTTAAAAGGAAAGGCGATGTAACACAGAGGTAAAATGGCCCCTGTGCCAACTTTTTTGCAATGTGTTGCTGCCTTTAAATTCTAAGTTAATTATTATTTGCAAAAAAAAAAAAGTTTCTCAGTTTGAACATTAAACATGTTGTCTTTGCAGTGTATTCAATTGAATATAAGTTGAAAAGGATTTGCAAATCATTGTATTCTGTTTTTACCTACGACTTACATAACGTGCCAACTTCACTGGTTTTGGGTTTTGTAAAAGTGTAACTGCATGCAATAAATTTGCAGCTCCATGTCCGCCGATGTCCACATCCAGGCCTTTACATTACCTGAATTTGGGCACATCAAGGTGGCGCAGCGACCGAGCAACCAAAGAGTCCGGGGGTGGGGGTATTTTAATGCAAATATAATTACTTTGCAGACTGAGCATTTCAGAAATATAATTTGACATTAATAATGGTTGGACTCCCATTGGTTTTTTGTTTTTTTTCTGATATGGGCTAGCAGTTTATTCTGAAAGCGTGCTAGAATGTTAGTAACATTCATATTTGGTGTATGGCCATGAACACACACTTATGAGATATGTGGATAAATAAAGCTTCACAGCTTTCTTTTGTCATGTTTGTGGTTTGAGATAATTTAATAGTTTTAAGAATATATATCTTCAGCATTTAAGACATAATGACCAGGTATGTAAACTAAATAAAAATGTCTCTGATAATGAAACAATAGTAGGACCTACTAATTTAACTCTCTACAAAGTAACTACTGGGTCATGCATTATTTATTAAAAAAAAGTTTAAGTAAGCCTATCAACCATTAATATCTTTGAGCACTGAGTCTTATCAAAAAATGTAAACAGAAACTGTGATGGCTGCTGGAAGTGGACGCCAAGAGCAGCGGCCAGAATTAGAAGGCAAAACTCACAGCGCTCAGAGAGACGAAAAACAGATAAAAATGACGAGACTCGCCATGTCAATGTCCCCATGTCAATGGGATCCACAAACCCATTCTCTCAGGGGAAATGTTCATGCAATGTGGCCCCATTTTAGGGGGTTCCCTGCCCCTGGGTAGCAATTAGTTTGTGGACTCCAGCGACATGGGTGTCATTTGAAAGGTCTAACTAAACATACTTGAATACAACATATTTGATCCTCCTCACTTGCCCCTGGGCCCCATGGTAAGGGGCCAAAATCTCATTTTCTCAGATTTCAACCCCCTCTGCAGGGGCACCGGGGCTGGCCAGCGGATTGGGACATATATTTCCTTGAAGCACATTCATAGACCTACAATTTGATACCAAACTTGCTACAATCTGATGACATCAGATTTTCGACCCCTACTCTATTTCCCTTTGCCCCTGAAATGGTAGTTGTTTCTGCAAAAACTGCACACTTTTCAGAGGAGAAGTTTTGTTTACTTAAATAGTATGTGCTTCTGGTTAGAATTATGCAAAAATAAAGTATTCCCCAGATGGTGGAAGGAAACATCATATTTTGAGCCTTAGCACGTGGCCTACTGTAAAGACACTGCCAGAGACCGAACAAGTAACATTGCTGATGAGGAAAAGTACTGAACTTCAAGGAGCCACCGAACTTAGATTGCACTTCATGTGTCCCGTGAATGCTGTAGAAGTTTTGTCAGATATAGCTAGCCAGGGCAAAAAAAAAAAAAAAACTGGAGCAGTTAATATGCAACTACACAATCAAGTGCGCTTAATTAGTAAATTCATTCTCCTGCTGTATTTCAGCAGAGAGCATACTGCAGTCCCTGTAGGCTAGCCTATAAATTTTCATGTTCACATAATTTGTATTGCGTGAATACGGAATTCCAATACGGAAGGATATCACATTAGCTGTGGGCAACAATCATCATTCAGAGCACGAAAGTGCAGTCCCCGAGCTTCACTTCGCATGCTGGAAATCAGAAATTCACGGAACGAATTGAAGATCTCAGTCCAATCCTTCACAACTGCTGTAGCTGACAAGCTAAATGATTGCCACAAGAATATAGTTGGCTAAAGCTAAGGTTTTTACAGAAGCCAGGACTACGATTGCACCTTTCAATTCACTTACGCTACTGGTAAACTGGGAAGCCCCTCCACTGCTCAATGTAGCCTGTATAACAGTTAAATGCGTGTGTTTCAATATGCATCCCGCGCGTGACTGTAGATAGCCACTAAATTACATGGCAAACGCTGGTTGCTTCACAAGAAAACTAAACTGACCACTGGCTGACAATACTAAGCTGGTTTAAGATGGTCTGAGCAGTGTTATTAGCTGGTCTAGATGTTTAAAGCTGGCCTCTATAGCTTGATGAAGTTGGTCAAGGCTGGTTAAGCTGGTATTGTCAGCTGAAGTCAGCTGGTGAAGGGCTGGTCGACCAACTAAAACTGTCCAAAACACAGCTAGGCTGGTCAAAGCTGGAATTTTTGGCCGAGGCTATTCGCCCGACCGTCGGGTGTGTATGTTGCTACTGTCTATTCGCCCGACCGTCGGGTATATAAGCTGTTTAAAGGCTATTTGCCCGACGATTTTAGAACAACACACTGAGTACATAAATATTATTTATAGATTTTTTTTCATTTGACTTGCGATCACGTTTCTGGTTCGAGATCATGTTAGTTTGACTGGTTCCCTACTGTACCACCAGTTCGCAAACGGCCCGTTGCATCGACTCTGATCGAGCTTGTGAGATACCGGACAGGGTACCAGTCCAGTTTAATAGTGTTTTTGGGGTGTGCGTAAAACACAGATTGAGGATCTGGTAAAACGCGGATAACTTGAAATGTAATGTTGAACATACCGCTATTTTTCATATTTTAATAAAACTACCGTTTTCAAGGTCAATGTTATAAAGTTTTAAATTCCCTGCAAATTGAAAATGACCTAATTATAGGGCATTTTAACCCAGTGATCGTAGGTGGTACAGTGGGCTGTGTGTGTTGATTGATGGGCTTCCAGATATAAAATTTGCTCATTAAAAATCATTGCAGCTGATAAGGATCATATTTTGTTAATTGTGTTGAGTTCCTAGCGATTTGATAGTAATGACAATGATAATCTTCACTCAGGTAAATCGGACAAAAGAACCAATACTGGTACAGTACATATAATGCTGTTACATGTACTAGAGCCGGCACCACAAACATCATACATACTCACATAAATAAATAAATAGATAAAAATAAATGAATGAATGAATGAATGAATGAATAAATAAATAAATAAATAAATGAGAAAAAATAACACTTTTATTTTAGTGCTCGAATAATATTTGCACCTAAATAAATTTAATGGATATATTCTATTTATTTATGTAATCATCTATTGACTTATTTATTTACAAAAAAAAAAAAGAATGAAAAATTGCATAAATAAAAAAAATGAAAAAAAATACACTTACACTTATATTTGCACACGGATAATATTTGCACTTGGATAAATAAATGAATATATCTTCTGTTCATTTATTTAATCATTATTTGTTTATTAAATAAATAATTAAATAAATAAATTTTATATATTTTCTTCATTTACAGTAGGCCTGCCAATATTATACAAAATTACAAATTCCAAGTCCAAGTAAACACTGCTTACTACGCATGCACTAACTGCTTTCTGAAACTTTGTTTTTACATCACAAGCCACATTCTTCAGTGAAGCCACTTCACAGTGGCATGATCTCAATTAAGTGAGTTTCTCTTGAAACAACATGCCATGTGTGAGACCATTCACTCATGCTTAAAATCACTATATATCAATATAAAGGATTAAATGTTGATTTTTTTGTTCGCGCGTCGCGTGCCGCTTCTTTCAATAATTTTCAATAGATTTAGGCTAATAAACGCTGAGTATACAAAATGAACAATGTCCCTATAGACGCCCCATATACAGTAGCAGTTGACCAGTCTATCCTGTCGGGCGAATAGCAAGCTACGATTCATTCACCCGACCGTCGGGCCAATAGAGAACGGTTTCTTATTCACCCGACGGTCGGGTGAATAGCAAGCTACGATTTATTCACCCGACCGGGCCAATAGAGAACGGTTTCTTATTCATCCGACCGTCGGGTCAATAGTCACTTTCACGGTTGCTTATTCACCCGACCATCGGGTCGATAGTCATTCCCGGAATATTTAGCAAGGTTGCTATCCTAGCGTGCAAGCTAGTTTGTAAGGTTCTAGGTCAATGGTTTCATACCGGACACGAAACAATTTTTTCGCACGACAGATTGCATTCAAAGTCAATGAAACGCGTGTATTCGCGTCTTTGCATTAACTTTGAATGTAACCTGTCGTGTTAACGTGTCCGGTGTGAAGGCAGCTTTAGCTGGCAACCTTTTTATTCGGCGCATTTCAATGCCAGATAGCGAGCCAGATTCTCACAGTGCAACTCTAGCCAGATTAGTTAGCATAATAATGGCTATTCGCATTTTAAATTGACTAAATTTAAATGCATGAAATATCATGTTAGATGGCTAGCAAGAGAGCCTTTATGCTAACTTAGCTAGCTGTATTTAATGTATGTATACGCGAGCTAGGTGCCTAAATGGCGAAGTAATAACTATTCACTATTATAAATTAATTTCTATGAGCAAGTCTAAAAATAATATAACGGCGCAGGTGTACCGGACGGCACGGCGAGATAGCCGTTGAAATGCAAAAACGGTTCACGGCAAAATATACACTTCGTTCACCAAATAAATGGTGTGAGCATACGTAGCTAGATGCTTTTGGGTGATACTTCAGTCTTAGCTCGGCTAGCCACTCCAATCGTCTACTCGCTAGTATACCTTAAGGTGTTGGGCAAGGGCAATCTTTCCTAATCTTATGAGAATAAAGCATGCACATCCACTCAATTACAGGTGCAGAACAATGTAAGAATACACAAAATAAAACAGTAAGGTCCGCACACTGAAAGACAATGCTCCCCAAAAATTTTTTGTATCAACGTTTCGAACAAAATTGATCTTAATCAGGATAAAAGAAAGCAGCACACATCTCTATAAGCATTTAGTCCAATTCACAATTGAACATAGTCATTTGAGTCAGGTGTGAAGTAAAGACAATCAATACCAACCTGGGCACAACACAATAAATAAATAAAAATAAATAAATAAATACATCAATTGCACACCAAGGAACAGAGTTCCTACAGATTAACTTAATTAAACTGACCAAAGTAGATAAATAAAGAGAAATATAGCAAAGTAGAGTGCAACTGCATTCCTCTCCTCGGTATATACACATACTAACAAATAAGAAAGAAAATTAAATAATACAAAAATTACAGAAATGGCCTAATGTCAAAAGATTCATTCAGACCCCTAGCCACTGTATCAAGAGTAGAAATTCAAAAGGCCTCCCTTTGAAGTAACAAATTATTAATGTCACCTCCTCTAGGTGGTGACCGATCACGTTCGATACCTATATATTTTAATGATCAAATACAATGTTGCAAAAATGTGCAATGCTACGGAATTCCTAAAATTCTTCGTTCTGATGTCACCTCTATGTTCTGAAATTCCAATCTTTAGAGGTATAGTAGTCTTACCCACATAGGCCAGCCCGCAAACACACTAAATCAAGTAAATAATATTAGGTGTAGTGCAGGTAATAATACCCTTAATATGAAAACGTTTCCCTGAAGAAGGATGGTTAAATGTATGGCATTTATACGTAAAGTTGCACTGTGCACATCTACCACATTTCTAATTACCATCAGGAATATCATTTAAAAAACTAGAAGATGTTGGCTTACGTAGATATGACCTGACCAAAAGATTCTTCAAATTGGGAGGCCTCATGCGACAGAACAATCTGAAAATAACTGGTGAACTGGTGTCATACCGTTTGCAAATTTTTGTCAATGAAAAACTGCTTTCCAATTTTGCGATTAAAAAATGCCTTCCTGGTGAGAGGCCAGAGTTCAATACATCATGATCAGACAAAGTCCTTCAGGCCGACTGCAAAATCATCTCAGAATGGAAGCATCTGAATTACACCAGGCTGTTTCATGCTGAAGGACCTTAGTCAGTCATCATTGCCCCAGAGCCCGTGTCTCAACTGAACCAAAGAACTCCTAAAAACGTGTTTAGTTCTGTGGTATGACTCAAAATCTTGCATGTCTTTCAGGAACAACATATTTGTCAAAATGTTTTCATTCTTTCGCGACTGAAATTCACTTACCCCACTGTTGTGAACAGTAGTAATTTCAAACTTATGTTGTTTTTGCAATTTTGTAATTCACCAAATTACCTCCAATAATAATGATGGAAATAAGTTCGTAATTCAACAATAACAATGAGATACCAAAATGCTTCAAGAAACTGCCCACTGTTCTTTGTGGAAGTCTGAGGTGTAATAACATGATAACTCTTTCAGGACTTCAAAATACATTTGAAATGTTTTTGGGATGTTAACTAATCAAAATGCCAATGCGACATATTTGATACCACAGATGATGTGTTACTTTTTCAACACCACCTGACAGCCATATTCACTTCAAAACCCAATTATCTCAACAAGCGATACATCTCATTTGACAAAAAAAAAAAAAAAGACACTTTTTTGTGGCATACTGTATATATTGCTTTTATAAATTTATGAGGGTAATTTTGAACTCATAACTCCTGGTCATACTGAATTATGACCAGAGTTTGATGGACAGGAAGTTAATACAGGCGTTTGGGAAGACCAGCTCAGTTTCCCATCTTTTGAGGCATATTGCTGGTACAAACATTGCCTTAAATGTAGTTTTTAGTGACTTGCAATACTCAGCCTAAACTACACTGACCAAAACTTCCGACGCAACACATACAATTTTGAAATATTTGGTGTACATAAAATGGGATATTGGTTTTGAGCCATGATACATCAACTACAACTTAAAAGCTCAGAAAATAGTTTTGATTTTGTCGTGTGGGCAGCTCGTTCCGCTTGATTGCACATTGTTTAGAATTTTGCCTATCCCGTCAGGTTGAGTAGAACTCATTGACCAATCCTTTGAGAATTTGGTCAATAAATAGCCGTAGCAATGGGCAACTTAAATATTCCTTTGCATTATCCTGGGTCAACGTGTGACCATGCTGCGCCTAGGTCAAAATCAGCAAGAGCGAGCCGTTGGTATGCTCACCGGTGGAACGTCGCAAAGACGAGTTGCAAGGAACCTGGGTGTCTACGTGTCAACCATATCATGTCTCTGGAGCCGGTATAATGAAACAGGAAGCACCGGTGATCGACCACGTGCCCCCAGACCACGTGTCACCACCCCTCAGCAGGATTGCCATATTCGCCTCCAGCACCTGCACAATCGCTTCCTGCCAGCTACAGTCACTGCTGCTCAGAACAGAGGTCGACACCAGAACGGGATTAGTGACCAAACAGTACGCAACCGCCTGCGTGAAGCCGACTTGCACAACCGACGTCCCCGCCGTGGTTTGGTGTTGACTCCTGCACGTCGCCTCGTCCGTCTGCGATGGTCAAGGGCACATTTGGGCTGGAATGCTCTCAGGTGGAACAGGGGGCTCTTCTCCGATGAATCGAGGTGAAAGTTGAGTGTGTCTGACGGAAGACTGCATGTATGGCGTAGGCGACAGGAACGTTATACTGACGCTACCATCCTGCAGCGTGACCGCTGGGGTGGACCCAGTGTGATGGTTTGGGCTGGAATAAGCAGTAGACACAAGACAGACCTCATTTTCATCGATGGAAACCTCAGTGCGGCCTGTTACCGTGATGACATCCTTACCCCTGTCGCTGTTCCACTCGTCCATCGCTATTGCCTAATGCTGCAACAGGATAACGCGAGACCTCATGTCGCCAGAGTCTGTCAAGACTACCTGAGGCAGAATAATGTTCAGTGTCTTGATTAGCCTGCGTATTCCCCAGATTTAAACCCTATAGAACATCTATGGGATATTCTGGATCGCCGGGTGAGAAGGCGTGATCCTGAACCAGCCACAGTCCAACACTTGCGTCAAGCACTTCAGGAGGAATAGGACTGCATCACACAGGCTGAAATTCGGCATTTGATTGACTCCATGCATCGCAGAATCCAGGCTGTGTGTGGCGCCAGAGGAGGCCATACAAGATACTGACTTCGGTGATCCAGAATTGCGCTTTCAACTGATGCCATGAATTGGAAACCAGGAAAAATCTGTTCTTCATTCCGGACTCTAAAACTGTGTTTTTGATTTGAATCTTAATATTTGTGATGTATTGTTAAATTTATCGTAAGAAAATGAGGTGTTGCAATAAACCCGAGTGTTGCATTGGAAGTTTTGGTCAGTATATGTTTAGTTGCTCTCCCAGAATACCCTGGTGCTCAGTTATAGAGTGAAAAGCAAGAGATATAGGAAGACTCAAATTGCCATTGATTTCTGGCACCCTTTTACTTTAAAAATACAGTGGACTCAAAAATTATTGGCACCCTTGACCGGCAATGCAGAAAGAATACAAAAAAAGAAAAAACAATATAATTATAAAGAAATGAAATATACCAATATTGTGACATCCTGGGTCCCAAAGAAGTTAAAGGGATGCCAGAGGCACAATGGGAATGAAGGACCCACATGCAGGAAAGAGATTTTATTAAATAAAGAAAATGAACAAATTACACAAACACAAAACAAAATGGGAATAACAAAAAGGGAGTGCTCATTTCTAACACGTGTCACAATCTAAGACTACCTGCCAATAAAGGGGAAAACTGGAGCTTAAATAGGCAAAGTAATGAAATTAAACCAATGAAACCCCACTGTACTAATTAGGGGAACACAGAGAAGGTAATTGGATAATTCAATGAGGGCAGGTAGCCAAAAGTCTTGAATGCCCAGAGGGAGGGGCATTACAAATATGTGTGAAATCCAGTACTTTATTAATGTTTTGGCGGAAACAACGAAAATCATAACTATTATTTAATAACAAATACATTTCAACAAAATCAAAGTTTCATAATAATTTGCAACCTTCATTTAGTATGTGGTGCAACCACCTCAGGCAAGGATAGCAGCATGGAGTCTTTTAATTTTGACCAAGTGAGGGCACACATTTGGGGGGATTTTGGACCATTCCTTAGAACATATTGTTCACATTCTTGGCGACTGAGATGGCCATTGCAGAATGTTGATTTTGTTGTCACGGCACCATTTCTGTGTTGATCTTGAGGTATGTTTCAGGTCATTGTCGTGTAGGAAAGTCCACCTAAGGCCAAGTCCCAGCCCTCTGGTGGAGGAAACCAAATTATCAGCCCAAATATCCTCATACTTGGAATGCATTATGTCATTAATATTAACCAGTACCCCCTCCTGACTTCCTGGATTAAAATGGCCTCAAAACGTCACTGACCCACCATCATATTTACCTGTGTGTATGAGGTGCTACTCCTTTTATCCATCTCTGTTTTGATGCCAAATATGCCGATGCTGTATCTGACAGAAATGTGCATATTTGGTTGCATCTGAACAAAGCACCTTGTTCCAGTCGATTGTGAATCTTCCTGCATCCATTACCAGATTTACGAACATCTATGACCTTCTGCCTCTTTTGAACCGAGTCATTTTGTTTTCTTCACAATGCTGGATGACAAAGGGATATAGCATGTGTGTTACCCCATTATTTTACCCTAGCGAAGTGGGAAGTAATGTCATTGCTTAATATAGTTCCTTAACTCGTAGATAAAGCTTAAATTAGAGGAATTAGAGGAATGCAATGAGGAATCTTCACCTACATCAGTGTTGCGCAACGAATGGAATGACAGCGATGAGTGGCAGTGATCAGTCTTCACCAGAGCACGAAGATATGATGACGGACAAGTTAACTTAGTGCATTTATTTACTATGTTTGAAGGTCTGTGAAATATAAATTGCTATACTGACGAAAGTAAGTGGCAAAATAGGACAATGAACATTACCCAAAAACAGTTGCAAAACTGAAGACTGGGGCTGTACCAGACATCCCAATTAAAATTGAAACACACACTGTCCTGTCTCCGCTACCACAACAATAACAAAAACATGTTTTATCAACATGCTCTCCTACCCCTTATAATAAAGCTCTTTCAGGACTTGAAAATGGCTGAATACTGTCTGCGATAGTTTCAAAGCCTCAAATTACAAATACAAATAGCAAATATAGAGAGCATTTTATGCCCTTGAACACAACTTGGATCGTGAGACAGTTAAAGTATGGTCATGTCCAAATGAAGGGCAGTTTGTTTTTTCTAATTCAGCTGCTAATTCAGTGAATTTCAGTTACAGTGTGATAAATCATGTGTGGTTTGAATTGGTAGGGTCTCTGCTTTCATATGATACATTTTCGAATATGTCATTTATTTTCTGTTTTTCTGTGTTTTATTATTATTTTGCGTCCTGAATTTTCATTTCTATATTATGTTGCGCAAAGACTTCGTTTGGTAGCAATCAGGAAGTCTTGTACTGTTTTTATATTCGGAATAAATATGAAATAAATAAATAAATAAAAATTTCCTCAATGATATGTGATGCTAACAGATCTGTAACTTCATTTAACTGCACAAACAATATATATATATATCTATATATATATATATATATATATATATATTTATATATATATAGTTTGTGCAGTTAAATGAAGTTACAGATCTGTTATTAAATATTATCAAAAGATTCGAAGCATCCGGGCAAATCTGTACACAATGGACAAAATTGAAAACCAGTACTGAATGGCCATGATCTTCAGGCAGCACCGTCTTAACAACAGGTGGGATTCTGTGGTGGAAATCACTGCAATGGCTCAGTAACACTTCTGTTAACCAATGTTAGTGAACACCATTTGTCACTGTATCCACAAATGTCAAAACTCTGCCATGCAAATATTAAACCAAGATCCAGAAATGCCACGGTCTTCCCTGGGCCTGCGCTCATTTCAGATGGACTGAGGCAAAGTGGGAAACTGTTCTGTGGTCTGACCGATCAAAAAATGTGAAATTATTTTGGGAAATTATGGATGCCGCGTCCTCTGGGCCAAAGAGGAGAGGGACCATCCGATTTGTAATCAGTACACAGTTCAAAAGCCAGCATCCATTAAGCCTGCCACAGACAGTGCAACTTTGCCTGAGGCAAGTGACACGCATGTATACTGCATCAGGCAATGTTGCACCATGTGGGGATGGTATTTGCTGCGTAACTTCCTCGCGTGACAGTGCAGCAGAGTATCTAGCATGCTAGATATTTTGGCATCACGCGAGGAGGTTACTCACCGTGTGGGGCTACCTGCTGCAATGTTACACATGCTCGACCGATCACAACGTGCAGACCTGTCATATGATGCACAGATGAGTCACGTGAATGATACAGAAAATTCAACTAATTTATCCTCGGCCAGGATGTCTGTTACAGTTTCAGAGGGTGCCGCCATTTTTCTGTATTATGTGACTCGTCTGCGTATCATATGACAGGTCTGCACATTGTGATTGGTCGAGCACATGTAACATTGCAGCAGGTAGCCCCCACACAGTGGGTAACTTCCTCGCGTGATGCAAAAATATCTAGCTTGCTAGATATGCTACTGCACTGTCACGCAAGGAAGTCATGCAGCAAAAACCATCCCCACATGGAGCAACATTGACAGATGCAGTATATACACATGTCACTTGCCTCAGGCAAAGCTGAACTGTCTAGGGCAGTCTTTATAGTATGGGGGTGCATTATCGCATGGCATGGGTGACTTGCACATCTGTGAAGTCACCATCAATGCTAAACAATATATTCAGGTTTTGGAGTTTCATATACAGCCATCCAGGCATCTTTGACAGGAAAGGCCTTGGTTATTTCAGCAAAACAATCCCAAACACAACATTATGCATGTATTACAACAACATAGCTCCATAGTAAAAGAGGCTGGGTGCTAAACTGGCCTGCCTGCTGGCCAGAAACTAGCCAGAGCTGTCACCCACTGACAATATTTGGCGCATTATGAAAAAAATGACAGAACTCTGCAAAGTGTTGATCAGCTGAAGGCCTATATCAAACAAGAATAGGGAAACATTTTGCTTCCAAAACTATAGCAGTTGTCACCTCAGTTCCCAAACACATCGTATAAAGAGAGGGTGATGCAACACAGCGGAAATATTGCTCGTTTCCACTTTTTTTGAAAGATGTCACCGCCATAAAATTCAAAATGAGGAAATATTTTTCATAAAACAGTCACAAATCTCAGTTTCAGCATCTGATATGTTGTCTTTGCACCACCTTCATTTAAATATAGGGTTTAACCCATTTATGCCTAGCATCCTCACATGAGGACTGTTAAGAAAAAGTGTCCTGTTTGAATGACTATTAGAGTGGTATTTTGAAGTATAATAACATAAAAAAGTAAAAAAAGAAAATTCAGGCATAAATGGGTTAAATGATTTGCAAGTCAATGCATTGTTTTTATTAACCCTCAACCCTCAAGGCTGATGGGGTATTGCTATCCTTCGTGCGGTTGGGGGGCGGGTGTCTCCAAAAACTTCGACATCGTGCTGAGGGGTATTTCGTGCATTGCACGCCTATTTTTATTTACATTATACACAGCATCCCAACTTTTATGGAAATGGGTTGCAACTTTAATGTTGTATTCTCATGTTCTTGGAATACATTCCTGTCAATGTTATAAAAAATGTCACTCGTCAATCAAATGAAGTAGAGTAAAAGTAACACAAAAAAGATAATGTTCAGATAAAATAAAGACCAAGTTTTATGTCCAACTACAAAACTCAACATAACTTGAGAGCCCTTTTGTTCAGTGTATTATTCACATACCTAGTACACTGCAGCACAAGAGCGCTGATAGACCTCAGATATAAGGGACACAAGCTGGGACTATTATATTCATGCCAATATGGAACGCCATATAACTCACCCAGTGGCAACTTTTGACAGGTGTTTATTAACTTGTCAGTCAACAACCTTCAGGTGAAACTGAATAAATGACTCAATGAATCAAAGTCTCCCCCCCCCCAAAAAAATTTTTTTCGGCATTACTTGCGATCCTAATAGTCATTCCAAAAGCCTAGTCGACAAGTAGTACCTCTTACACCCTAACCTTCTGCCTGACCGCCCCCCCGACCCCCCCCCCACCATCTTTAATCATGAAGGAGCTTTAGCTCAGGGGAAGTGATTAGAGACAAGTTTCTTGAGTACTAATCCCTTCACTTACTGAAAAAAATAAAAGAAATTTCCACAGACATCCTGTAATTGTGGTTTGGTTTTCCTCGTTCAAAATTCACAAATTCCGCCTTTCAGAACAAGAGTCGTAAATTCAACAACTTATTGTTTCTCCCCCACCCCCTGATCTCTAACTCAAACCTGCTCCTCCTACCCCAAGGAGATTTATAGAAATCTGAAGGAAGGCGAGAGACCGTACTGTGTAGCAGTTTGTTTTCATTAGGAAAAACATTTTATCCATTACATTGCATGACCGTGCTGAACTTAAAAACATGTAAGCCTGTGTGTGTGGCACACCTATTATAAACTGTTACCATTAAAGCACTAATCCAGCTTTGAGGATAAACTGGATCAGAAGTTAATCGTGAGATGCAACATATTTTTTATGACACCGCATGTCCTGAAGAACACAAAAACATGGCATCAACTCAAAAACCAAAAAGTCAGTCAATCCAAGCATGCATTTTTGTCTCATTTTGGCGTGAAATCTTTATTACGCTTATGAACTCCATCTTAAATAAGATTTTAAAAATCACCCATAGTTTTTGATGTGCGTGTAATTTCAGAATTGAAGCAGCTATTACTAAAACCCGATAAGTCACACTTTTGGTGAAATAGAGTTAAGACCGTTGCCTTATCACATTTGACAAGGACCATCTTTGGGATACTAAAAAAAACCACAAGTCATGTTCCAAGTTCTGCGTTATTGGCAGTTAAAGGTATTGATATCAAACACAAGACCCACTTATGTACTAATTAAAGTATTAACAGTAAACAAGTTTATGTCACAGTGCAGGGTTTTATTTATTTTATTGTAAATGGTAACATTTTGTTTCAGGGTTGTCGCGTAATGTTAGGCCAATAACCTCAAACACGGGGTTAAAACCCCACAAGTCCAACCATGTGTGCTTAGAACCCCAGAAGTCCAATTTTTTTTGTCCATTATTCCTTTTAAGGAATAGAATATATAATCAAGTAGGGTTCTCTGAATCCAGTGGTAGATCACCTTAACACTGCATATCATACTGAAGCACTGTCTACACTTTTTCATGAATTAAAATTTTCCTTAATTTTCTCAAAACTATCAAATCGTGACTTGTGGGGTTTTAGTAATCAGTGCTTCAGTTGGTCCATGGGGTAAGAAATCCTTACCAATTGAACAAACAGTAACTGAGAACTAGCAAATATTTCCTTAAGAAAGATAGTAAGATTTAAAGTCCCATTATAAGACCAAGCTGCCTGAAGCTACTACGAAACTACTAAGCCAGTCTGACATCAGCTGAAGCACACACAAGAGAAAGCGGTCTTTTGTGTATGTATGTGTGTGTGTGTGTGTGTGTGTGTGTGTGTGGGTGGGGGGGGGGGGGGGGGGGGGGGGGATTGTTCTACTGAATTTAAAGCCCAGCTGGAGTCTTGGGGTATCCCCGCCAGTTTCCATGACTCAGGTTCCCATAATTAGCTGCAGATTAAACCTCCAGAGCCCTGTTGATAAATTAGGGAGGGGCTGTGAGGGACTGAGCGGCTTTAGCGGCAGGGGAGGGGGGAGGAGGAAGGTCTGACATAATGAATGCCGACAAATAGAGTAACCTCCCACCACCGCCCCCTATGATTTTATTGATTACATTGTGATACAGGGAAGGCCTGGGAATTCGGCCAACAGCTGGGAGCCTCAGTGCCTACCCCATCAGGAAAAGAGCCTTCTGATTGGTGAGTGGGTTGCTCACAGCCTGTGCCCTCAGAAAGGGAAGTTTTGGGATTGGCAGGATGTCAGCAGTAGAAGATGAAGGGGTCGCCGGCGAAAGGTGAGAATCCTTCTATCACCAATTCCTCCCGCCTCCTTCCTCCACTGGCTTTGTTGTGCAAATGGAGGACATGAGCAACAGCGATGGCCGCTACATAAACTCTCCCCAGGCTTCTCCCGGCCCCCTCTCTGTCCTGGGGATGCCGATCTGCTTGATCTCTGGAGCATCGTGCCCCCACCCCCACCCCTACCCAGCACGGCGGTGTCTATTGTGACAGTCGCACTGCAGAGTGCAGACTGAAGGTTACAGCTATGCTGCACAGATGATTGCATTCAGCCATATTTTTGTCCAAATCACTGAATACCATTTTAAATGAAGAAGAAACAAGCAGACGTGCAAAGAAGAACAGAGCTATTTATTTAGTTTCTTTTGTTTGCAAAGGCCACACACCATTTCACCCACGTGAGGTAATTCAAATATAACTTTCCAATCAGAGATGCATTTCAGATTGCCACATTCATTAGTGAAACAGCTGGCATTTTTGACTCCTGTTTCTGAAGGAATCTCAAATGTAATTAAAAGCCATATTTTCATGGACAAGGACAAATTCAGCTAATGTAGTCAAGGAAATTTCCCCATGTTTGTAAATGTTATGCGAATGATGTTCTTCTCTGGCCACTGCCAAAATTTACATGCATTTAGACAGCAGCCAAAGTAATTGCACATTTCTTAACTGCAACAAATGCAGAGACCATGAAGGCCAAATTAGGCCCCCCTCTGTCCAATTCACACATGCACAATGCAATATAATTAGCAGGATGTATTTTTCAACCAAATGCCAAATGTCTAAATAAAATGTAATTAAATTAATAAAACAAAATACATTGTACCACAACTAAACGACAACAACTTCAGTCAGCTGGTCATGACCTCTGATTAGCGCTAAAATAGCGCATTAAGGTGAAGTCTATCCTCATATAAACTTCTGTTTCATCCCGTCAGGACAACTTACACACAAGCCGAACAGCAAGAGAGACAAAGCCTGTAGCAAAAACCGTGAGACCTAATAAAGCACATTCTAAAAGCCAAAACCAACACAATAAACACAATAAATCAACAGACACTAAAAAGAAGAAAAATAAACACACCATATGGAAATGTCCAGCTAAGACCAGCTGGACTTTAAGATAAGCTTTTGACATATTGATGTGCTCACACCTAGTTTGTGGCTTGTCAAAGTGGAGGAAAAAGTAAGCCAGTGGACAAACTATTGGACTAGCTCCGGGATGCTCAGCTGATCAGCAGAGGTGTTGCGAGCACTGGAGGCAGCTTGAAAGTACGTTAAAGGCTTGTTAAAGATGGAATTAATGAAAGGGCTACAAATATTTTTTTTTTGCGTGAGGCACTAAATATAACTCAACCTCGTGTGGCTGATTTTGTGTTCTTGACATGGTGAAATCAGTTTATCCATGATTTCAGATTCACACTTCAAAATGTGATACGCATGTCAAATGATACGAGTAATGTGATTGTTCGTCACAGAACAGCACCTCTCCTCTAATGACCTGAGACTCCCTATCAACATGAACCACCCACAGCGAACACGGGAGATGGAACGGCTGGAGCCAAACCAGGGTGGACATTTTGCACTGCAGCCTATTCAATTAGCCACTTACCCAACTGCCAATTTTGTTTTTATTAAGTTCCTTTCATTCAGGATAAAATGACCAAAAGCCAAACCTCTTCCTTGTGTTTATGAGAGTCTGTTCATGACATAGAAAGTTGTGGCAGAACAGCCAAATATCAGCATCCGAATATTTATTCAGTTAGCCAATTGGCACCCTCAACTAAGTACCAGCTCTCCCCCGCTGATGCAAAGAATCTGCTTTCTCTGGTCAACGGTCGATTCCAACTGAAGACTTTCACAACTCACTACTCAAAACACATTTCATAACTACCACCAAGACAACCATTATCTACTATATGCTGCAGGCAAACTTTTCTGACTGTATTTTCCCAATAATTGGGGTGAATTTATTTGTCCTTTCAATCAGTTCAAAATATAAACAGCAATGGACCTTCCTCATATAACATCGCCTCTCTTTCATAAATCGACCTATGGAGCATAGATGACGCTCACCCTGAAAAAAAATGAATACATAAAATATTATCTTATTCTTGAATATGTATTCTACCCAGCGCCTCCAAGTTAAGTGGGGCCGACATGACAGTGATGCCTTCCTCTGTTAAAATGGTGTAAAACAGGAAGGGGTACTTTCACCAATTTTATTCTGTATTTACATGGATGTTTTGCAATGTAAACTTGCCCAGTCTGGTTATGGTCGCTGTATAGGACGCCGTTTCTGTGGTGCTTTGTTATGCCGATGACTTCACTTTGATTTCTCCATCTAGATGTGGTATGAAAGGATTGTTAAATATTTGTGATGAATTTGCCAAGGAATATTGTGTCATTTTTAACCCCTCAGAGTGCCAGTGTATCATTTCATCGTAATCCTGGTTCTTCATTCAAAATTTGTGATGTTCCCATCAACCAAGATGACTCTGCTGTACATCTTGGTCATATTATAGGTCATGATTGTAACATTAGTAACATTAATCAAGGGATCAATCACCTCATCTCCAGCTCTAATACTATGTTGACTAAATTCAATGTGTGCACCCCGAGTACAAAGGCCAGGTTATTCCAAACACATTGTAACTCTTTTCATGGCTCGGTGCAGTGGAATTTGAATAGCAATCATATTCAGCGTTTCTATGTTTCATGGCGTATTTGGCGTGTCCTTAATAATACACACTGCAGTTTTCTTCCCTCTCTTATGTCTGCTTCTAGCATTTAAAATCAGTTACTGTGTCAGTTTGCCATGTTGATGTGCAAAACTGCTAATGGTCTTAACAATTTAGTTAAGACATCTTATGTTCAGATTAAATTTTAATACTCTATGCTGTGACCGTTCTGCTTTGAAACGCAGTTTAAAAGGTGATTGTAATGATGAAATTGCCATGTGTATTGCCAAACTTTTTGATGTAAGGGATATATGACTTTGAAATGAATAATATCGTACGCATGATCACTTCACTGGCATGTATGTAAAGCTTACAACTATTGTACTTGATTAATGCTTCTCCTCCCTTTGCTGTACCTTTTCTGTGTGAATAAAATAATTATTTTATTGACATATTGTTTTTGCCTGAATTCCCGTTGGCGTTCCCATTTGTTTCCGAACTCTGAAACTGTTCGACCGATTCTCACCAAATTTGATATAGTGTCTCTCCATAACATGTAGATGTGCCTTTCGAGGGTTTGAACTGCTTTTGAATTTAATTTTTTCTGTTTCCATGGCAACAATTTGGACTTAGGCATATTGAAGGGTGGGACTCGTTTCCGGACCATAACTCTAAAATGTGAAATGGGGGAAGGGGGAGACATCTGTTTTTACGTGTAAAAACCATTCTAGTTATTATTATTATTATTATTACTACAATTACGAATAGGGTTTTTCACAATATGTCATTTCAAAGGAACTTGAACTGTTCCATATCACATAGTAACTCATGCAAGTATTGAATATCTAGTGCATTTACTCAATACCTGTTGATGATTTTAAGATGGGAATTTTCATGGCTAGCTTCAATTGAGGGTTTGATTGAGATCTCCTCAGCAGATTACACACAAATGCTTCGACTCAGCTGACAGCCAGTATATTTCCTGTGTATTTTCCCCATGCTCCCTCTGAAATACATGCTGTTCACCACTTTTTGTGTCATGTTTTTCTTGGTTTCAAGAAAATGAAAGAGAAAATTGGAAGCATTTAAACGGCGACCAGCAACAAATGGATCCATGCAACCTAGATGATCTTCAAAATACATTTCACTCTACAATCATAGCTTTATTACAGTCTGAATCGAGCCTAGAATGTGAAGTTACCAAAGACTTGAATAAATTAATACTTGTTTTTTTAACATTTCAATGCTAAAATTTCATGAAGATATTTTACATTTGCAGCCCTATCTCTCTACCAAAATCATGAAAATAAACCAAAATATGATGGTAGAAAGCAGAACATCCTGCCATGCTTTGGATAATGTTACCCCACTGACTGTATAAAACTAAGGTGTAACATTAGCTGTGGTGTTTCTGGTTTAACAGCATCGTGTTAGGCACGCCGGGTTTATGGAGTTTGAAGGCTCTGAAAGATGTCACAGTGCCAATATAAAGTCATTTAGCTGAGTTGTAAACCTAGTTTGCTAACACTCAACATTTGTATGAAACCACGTAGACATTGTGTGATGGCTGGTGAGTTGAGACGTCAAATGCAGTGGCCAGAACAAAAGGAGGACACGCAGATGAGAGAGAGAGAGACAAACAAATAAAATAAGAGAGCAAGACTCGCGCTTCCAACAGACCTAGATGTCGTCCGAGGCAAGGAAGCAAGGCGAGCTCGACAGGAAGAATAGAAAGGGAAAAAACATAAAGAATCCCTTGCCATCTAGAACTTTTCCTCAAATACGCAGCTAAACCTCAACAACTCTCTTACTAGAGACCTTACCAGCTGAAGTGCAGTCATAACACTGACACTCTAGCAAGGGAAGTGAGGCGGAACTAGGGCTTAAATAGAATCCAGGCGATGCCCCTAATTAATGCCAGCTGGCCCAGGAATCCAATTGAGAGCAAAACAATGTTGTCTGGGACTAGAGCAACAAAAACAGCTCTCAAAGCTTCGAAACCATGACACATTGGACCAGAAAAGGAGCCAAAATTAGCATGTACACCCGGATGTTGTATTTATATAACTGTTGATTGGAGCTAGAGCTGATAAATACCCATGACTACTGCAGACATTCGACCCGGGAGTGAATGCAGATTGATCCAAAGACTAACCCCAATTATTAACGGGCTTTAGTGGTTTTTTTGGCCAGTGTAAAAGGGGCTTCATATCCGAAGTTTAGCTAGCTAGGTTCCATAACTAGCCATGCATTTGTCTTAAGACACAGCACTTAGGACAAGGGTTGTCGTAAGTCATTGTTAGTGCAACCCATTTTCGTACGTAACTTTAGGACAGCACTTAGGATGGTTGGCGCAACTGGCCCCTGATCTTTCACCGATTGAGTTCATTTGGGGCATAATTAAACTAAAAGTCCATCAAAGGAGACCCAAAACTCTCCAGCAGCTGGAAGCCAGTATAAAACAAGAGTGGGATCAAATTCCAATGGCTAAATTCAATAAACTTGTCTCCTCAATGCCCAGACACCTCTACTCTGTGTTAAAAGAAGAGGAGATGCGACACCATGGTAAACAGGCCCCTGTCCAAACTTTTCTTGAGAAATGTAGCAGCCATCAAATTTGAAATGAGCTTATTTTGTGGATAAAATTGTAAAATATCTCAGTTTCAACATTTGCTATGTTATCTCTGTTCTATTTTGAATAAAATACTGGCTGCTGTGATTTGAAAGTCATCGTGTTTTGATTTTATTCACACTTTTTCACACTATTTTGAAATTGGGGTTGTATTTTCACCATTAAATGCTTATGGTAAGACCTACCTAGGTATCAAAATAAAGTGATCCACCGGAGGGTGGTGTGTCACGCAATGTCGATAGCAAGCATTGACGTTTTCAGAAGAAAAACGTCATGTGAGACTTATTAGTATGTCCGAAGCCGTAGTATGAAACCAGTAGTACGCAATATGTGTACCATTTCCGAAGAAATATTACAAATATCCAAACACTGGACACTACGCCAGCATATACATCCCATCAATCGTGCAACGCAGTGATGGTTAAAATGACAATTACTGGAGTGTTCGCTTTTACTGCAAAGTTAAAAACTTTGAGACGCAACGTGAAGTAAAAAACTAACAAATAAACTGAAGAGTTATTAAGATGACAAAGGCGTTGAGATCGCTGTCCTCCATTGTCTGTTATGGTCGATGTTGTAGCACGTTGGTGGACAGAGGACGCCAGTCATACGGGCTATAAAGATTCAGCCTCTGCCACCTCAATAACTCTTCAGTTTATATCAAAGTCTAAAGATTTAACATTGCGTTGCAGAGTTTTTTTTTTTTTTTAAGCTTAGGTCAGCTTCTTGCAAATTAAATGCTTCAGAGATGCCAATTCTCACGCATTTGGCGTAGGTCTTACACATTTTTTAGGCTTATTCACCATTGTCCGTAATCATTCATTGAATCCTTAAAGGAGCGGTATGTAAATTTGTGGCCAAAACTGGTATTATGTCTTTGTTATTTTGAAGGAGAATTAAAGAGAATAATTTTAAAAAAAAGAAAGAAAAGTTCTACGGCAATCACAGGCAAAACCGAATAAAAGTTTCCCAAAAAAAACATAATTCTGCATCCCACTGCTTGGAGGATTTTGAAGGTTTTTTTATAAGTTGTTCTCTTTAATTCTCCTTCAAAATAACCAAGACATAATTGAGATCAGGGTCATACAATAATGAGATCTCCTCTGTTTATCCCACTTCAGTATTGCTCAATTGGATATCTCAACTCAACCTCCTTTGTCTCAGTGGTGTCTTGTCTCTTTTTGGCTTATCTCTAAGGGACTCCTAAGGGACCTTAAGGAGAAGTAACTCAGAAACAAATGATCACAGAATGATACAAATATGAGAAGCTCAAATTCATCTCAAGAGACGAGATTGAGCAACACATTTTTCCAACGGGACCATTTACAGTCTATAAGTAAAAACTATGTAAGTTCCTGACATGGTTAACAGAGAGGCATTGGAGAAACGTGCCCGAAGCTAGCTAGCTAGTTAAAGGTCACTGTTCAGTCCTGATTCCCAGTTTAAAGCTGTAGCTAACGTAGCTACGGCTAGCTTTTTCTTTGACCTCCTTCGTGAATTCACAATGTTTGCTGGTGGATTTCGATCTCTGCCCCTTGCCCCATTTCCTTTCCAAAGAGAATTTCCTCTTGAACACGATTTCCATCGCCATGCATTTCGTGTGACTGTGATAATTTACATCTCACATTCACGTTTCATTCGCTTTTCAGAATGTTTTCCACCTTTTATAGACGCTTGAAATCCAGGGCGAAATCCATGTTGTGCTGTTCTATGGCCATTTAAATTTCAAACATGCAGTCTCAACAAAACTGCTCTACTCATTCAACTTAGAGTAAACGCATCCACCATTTGATTGCAAATCAAGCAAGTAAACTGGAACAGGTTACTTTTCTTAGATTAGCCTAATTGTTCTAAAGGAGACGATTCTGTAGTCCTTTACTTGGCTCTGCGCAGTATGTCGCCAAAAAAATACTGATATCAGTCAAGTTTTTTTCTGGAAGCATTTCACATCCCCTTTGATGTTTGGCACGTTTGTTCAACCTGCGTCGGGTTTAATAAAGGAAAAGGGAAAGCTCGGATGTTCGCCCCATGGCAGCAGGCGATGGCACTACGCCTTAAAAAAGAATCGATTCAGCATCGTCCCAGCCCTAATATAGGCTTCAGCTCATCGATGTAGGAAACACGATAGCCCCATTTCCAGCCAGGTTGGACCATCTTCTCAAAATCAGTCGAATACCAGGGTGGTCAACTCTGATAAGACAAATAAGGGATCGCAGCTTCAAAAACAAGCCCAAAACAAGCGCAATATAAATTAGACGATACTTCAGCAAGACGCGAGGAGCAAGGGCGGGTTCTCTCACATTGCTCATGAGGCTGAGAGCGAACAGAGTCAACCAATGAATCGGGGGGAAATAGCAATCATAAACGAGTAACAATTAGGTCGCTTGTTACACTTCTAATGAGCAATCATATTTTTCAAAACAAGCCCCCCCAAAAAAGCAACCCGCGACCCATAATTTTTTCAAGCGACTTCAGTAAAAGAGAAGCCCAAAGTTGTGTATTATAAGCAGGATTGGCAACTCTATCCAAAACAATAAAGAGAATTTTGCTCATTTTCTCGACCATGCATTTGTTATCTCAATCTTCCAGCGACTTTTAAAGGGGACCTAACGTGCTGATCCTTCTTTTAATACATATTAGTAATGTTATAATGTTGCTTGATCATGCACAACCTCTGAAAAGTTTCTAAACATAAGATACAGGTATTTTGCCGTAATCCAAGAACGTGATTTTGTGAGCATGATTTCCTCTCTGAACAGCTCCTCCCGAGATCTTCACGAGATCTGGGCAAAACCTGATGCCAGGCTGTGCCATCCAATAGGCCTATTTCACATTTCCGGGTATACAAACCGGATAGCAGGTAAACTGACTTCCTCCAATTTATGCTTGCTTGATGCTCTGTGTATTAACAATGGCAGAGTGCTAATAGTCAGGTGCTCCCGGTCCTGACTGTTCAAACTCTTACTCGAAAAAGCAAGCCGACCTCTCTTTTGTCGGTTTGCCCACCGAAGACGACATGAGGAAATGGATTTTGTCCATAAGAAGAGATGACGGAGGAAGATTCACGATTATGAGATGTAGCTACCTATTTACCTGAGTGCGCAATGCTCACTAAGCTGTCCCATTCAGATCCATGTGAACTGTGGCGTGAAAAATACGGGTGACGGCAATGGTGAAGAAAGGGGTTTGCGACGGAGTAGGGATGAAAAACGGAAAACGGATTCACCTGGTGCAGAACTTTTGGAGCATTGACTACGATTGCAGTCCTCCTGCAGGTAACTAGCTATCTTGCAAATCACCAAGCTTACTTTAACCATGCGTTTAAAAATTGAGGCAAAAAATAGGATCTGCAAAGCCAGTTAAACCGGAAAATTTTAGAGTTATTGGCCAATTGACACAATATTATGGCATCAACAATTAACTTTATGGAACATAGGTAGCAAGCTAATGCTAGTATTTTTGTCGTTCATGCTGTAATCTGTGGCTAGTTTGCTAGCCTTCTGTGTTCGCTCGAACTATGTAAGTATCAAAGATATCTTGCACCATTGAGCTTGCGAACATTTTGTACGTCTATGAATTTGTTTTCTAAATATCACGTCTCCGACGTTGCTTATTACCGGTTTAGAAAACGTCAGTTAGCTGTGGTCTAGAATGGCTTGTGTGGGTAACGCATTTGTACCGACCAGTGTTTGATAATTATGCTTAATAAAGTTTTCCAAAGATTAGAATAATCCTTTGGCAGTTTAACACCCGCCGTTCTTTCAGCAATGCTGCAACATGGTAAATTCAACGAAGAACATTGTTTTAATTACGTAAATAAAAAAGTGAAATAAATAATTACACTACTCTGAACTTCTGTGTTCGCTTTTGGCATATCCTGCAATGCAGGCTATCCAACTGGCGCTTAATATTTTCAGTCCATTAGCCAATGCTTATGTCGATGTAAGGGATCAATTTGTTCAACTTCTTTTGTAATGTCACGAAGACACAGTGACAACCCTTAGCTGCTTAATTATGACTTATTGGTGCTACTTGCTTTGATCGTTGTAAATTTACCAAGGTGTTTGATTAGTGTTTAGTGGTCCTTTGCTCTGTCACCTTGTAATATACAGTCCTTCGGATAGTACTCCAACTACTCATTTACTATTTTTCTTTTATCATCTAATCTCCTTGGATTTTTACACTGTCTTTGTGACATATTTCTTATTAAAGGAGATTTAGTTTGATTGTATGACATTCTATACATAAATTGCTTTGCCTTTTTTGTTATTGTTATTGTTTTTTGCTCTCCTTTGGAAAGGATCTAGGAACTGGAGGACATGGGGTACATCTTAAATCTTATTTGATACTTCCTTGCTCTTCACTTGAAGCAGAAGTTTTCATGTATCAGCCATCTTGCAGGTCATTTCAAAGCTCTCAGTTCTGCTGTGAGGAGAGATCTCTGAGGAGCCATGAATGAGTATTCACAAGGGCAGCCTTCCTGGAAGACTTTAGCTGAAAACCATGCGGTCAGTCCATAATGACAGACACTGGCAACAGATCCAGCTGTGTGCCATCATCAGAAATGGATGTGGATTCATGTGATTCTTCAGAGGAAAGGATTCCTTGTGTCTTCCCTCATAGCATAGTTTCCTTGCATCTCTCCATGGTGGGGAGGACTGAGACGCTAGGAAAAGACTAGTGAGGGAAACATGGATGCTAGTTAAGAGAATTGAGATGTACCCATGATGTTGCATCTTATCCACTCAGGACCCCTTTTTGGAAAGTCCGTTCAGTGCTTGACAAGTCCTCACTAATCTTCGCTGTAAGCAGCTGTGGTCAAAGGCCAATTATTGATGCTGTTGCAGTCAAGTTGTCCTTGTTAGGCAGTGGTCCAGAAACATTTGTGTGTGAAGTTCGTAGTTTTGCAAATATGCAGATTTGGGATAGTTAGTTCTGTAGTGTTGACTGCACAGAATTTGTACCTGAGGCTGTAGAATTGAGCACTACATGTGCACCAGCTGTCTCTGAAGCAGTGACCTAACAAAGAACTTTTTCTTTTTCAAATAAAATTGGGTTTATTGAAGTCTTTCATTTTCATTCATCTTTGTCCGTTAATGACTGGAGTTACTCCCTTTTTACATAAGCATGGGGCCTGTGCCATATCTGTTGTATGCTCATGTAAGCAGCAGCAGGGACATATTTGGAACCAAGGGTGCTGTAATGGGCTATGATGTAAACTTCAACATCTTAATTTCACAAGTCCTGGAGATTCATTGAGTAAACCTGGGATAAATTTAATAAATAAGGTAGCCAGACTTCTTTAAGTCTCAGACTGGGACACCTCAGTTTACGTGTGCCACCCAGTTGGGCTTGCTTAGCTTACTCATGGATTTTACCAACAATGATATTATAGTTAGGATTTCATTCATTCATTGCTGTTAGATGTCTGGATGTCTGGATGGGAAAAACCCATGGGAGTTCAATTTCCTTTATGGGGAATTTATTTCAGTATGTCCCACATATGATACCTGACTATAAAAAAAAAAAATCACATGAGCAAAAAAGATTTACTTTTGATTGACAGTTCTAATACAAACAGGGTAATAAAACATAATTTTGCTTTTCATTTTTGCAGTATCTCTGTAGTCTATATTATAAGGTACATCAATTACACATTTACCATGTAAGCAATAAAAATCATTATCACCGTGTTGTTCCGAATATAAGAGGATTTTGGATGTAAGACGACCCCTCTTTCTCAAGACAAATTTTTGGGAAAAAGGGGTTTTCATGACGTCTTGTTTTAATCACGAATATATATATGAAAATACTGGTAAAACCTTGAGAAAAACCAATATAAAACCAGGCAGACTGTAGTTCAGCACCATCTATTGTCAACGTATATTGACTATAGACTAAAATACACAGAATCACTGATTTTGAATAAAAGCCGTGTCCCCGAAAATAAGACGAACCCACTATTTCAAAGGGGATTTCCCTGGAAGAAATATCATTTTATATTCAGAACAGCACAGGTAAATTATTATTTTTTGGTTCAAGGCTACACCTTAACCAACTCTGCGCAGGTATGGTATTAATTTAGTTGATAATCGGTGCCTTGACGGAAAACTGCATTTTTGCCTTTTCGAGAATACTGCTTCTGGAGAAGAAAGCGCTGAGTTGGTGATGGTTACTGGTCTTTCATTGGCTACCCCAGACGGAATGCCACGGTGTCTGTTGAAAACGCAAGTCGCAGCAGCTGCAGTAATCAAAAAGAAATGCCAGATAATGGTAGTCATTAGCCAGCATGCATTTGCAATATCTTAACTAGCTTTACTAGCTAGCTAGCCATCTACTGCGAAGCAAGTTACATTTAACCAGACTGTCTTTGCATAAGCTGGCAGAGCAAACCTCAAGCTCCCAATCTGACATCATTGCTAAGCGTTCTAGTCTGGATAAAACCAAGCTATGTCCGTGATACAAAAATAAAATACGGCTTCAGGTCAAACACAACTTGTCTAGCTAGTGAACCCTCAATCTTGCCTTGCTGTAGCTATAACCTCACTACAATTAGCTAGCTTCCTCAGTGACCGAACAATATAACATCCAACCCAGTGACCACGACGCAATATCTGAGAGTAGGCATAGCTAGGTAAAGTGAAAAACAAACATACTAACAGAGAGTTTTACGAACACAGGCATTTAATAAAGTCATTAAGTCGTATACTAGCTAACATTTTGACAGGCAAGCAAGCCAAATTATATGAAATGCCAGCTATCATAAGCTATACCTATACAATCAAAAACAAATTGAGAGAAGGCTAACCCAAAAACCTTAAACAGATTTATACCTCCTCACGCTACTCTGTAATTCCAACATAGGGACCACAACTGTAATCATCTCTTGAAATAATGAAAGATGAGATTGGGAGAAGACAATTTAACAGTATATGCCTTTAAGCTTCAGTCATAGTAGCCACAGGAAGTGTTTTTACATGCATTCCGGTAGGTGTAGCCAACTTGTGAAATAGGCTAATTAGGACAGACCTAGCCAGAGCCAACCACTGTGCTGGACCTGCCCACACCGGAAACTATTCATCAGGCACTAACAGCAGATCATACTATGCCTTAGTAGCGTCCACACTTTTGGAAATACAAAAGAAGAACGGCAGATCATTTGAGGTGCAATTTTGTCAATCTCTCCCATAGCTACTTGTCTGTTTACTATTGGACGCGAAGAAAAAAACAAATATTTCTCTTCCAAAAGACGATGCCACCAGAAATCAGTGGGTAGCTTTTTTTTGTTTGCTGGCAGCAAACAGCCACGGCTAAAGGGAACATTAGCTGTTTGCGCTCAGCATTTCACCAAAGACAGCTTTTAGACGGCGGGCCGAATGCGATTTGTGAACTTGATTGATCCGCATCGAGGGAGTACACAATTCTTTGTGTGTGATATCTAGTTATCTTATTAAGTCCAAAACAATTTGTTAGGGGCTAATTTTTGGTCATAGTTTTTCGCAATCTTACATTTAAATGAAATGTTTCCTCAGGCATATCTGTGGACACATCTAGCTGTTAAACCAATAAGAATTCGCATACGGGGGTTAAGGACCCCCCAAAATAAAAACAGATGATGCGACTGGAATGCTGTCTGGATTATGCATTGGAAGCAATACAATTTTAATGATACTTTCAAGACTATGATCCAGTTTGTGTAGTGTTTTCATTTAATTTTACTGAGATAGTTGACCTCTGGTATATTACTGATGTTACAGGTGAGCTTGCGATCTATTAAACTAACGTTAGATGGCTAACGTTAATGATAGTGTTAGGCTTAGGAAGTGTATTTCTGAATAAGTCCAAGACAGAAATCCCATGTACAGAATATTTATTGAACACAAGTTGCACAACGATCTCCTCCTAAGATTTCAGCTTCACATACCTAGTAAAGTACTATTTCAGCTTCACATTTGTAACGTTAGATCTAACGTTATGCGACCTGCTTAATTCCAGGTTTATGATATGCCTCAAAGTCTTAACCGGATTGGAGTGCTATATAATTCAAAACAAACTGGCAAGGTGGCAAGCTCTCACATCTTGTCTGAATGTCCTTTCCCCAGCCCGACCTTACAGACTCCAATGTTTAGGGTTGGGGCAATGTATCCATCCTGATTCTCGGAGGGAAGCTATAATGCAAGGTGTCTGCCCTGGTTATCAGATAGCCTCTACCTTAAAAGTACACACCCCCTACAATTGTTAACCAATTGCTCTTAAGGTAGACACTCCCCCCCAATAGGACATAACTATCCCAGTATGACACAATCAACACCCAATGAATGAACCCCCAACCTTAAGTTCAAAAGGTTTCTATAATTTTCCAACAGTCTAGTATTAAATAGAGGGAGGGGGTATTTACAGTGGGAAAGATCATTAAAAGATGGAGTGCTGCATGCATGTGTGTAATTCCTGCAAAGAGCCCAGAAGAATCATACAATTTTCAGAGACAAGTTGGGTCAAATTTATTAACTGTTCGCTGCAGTGGGCTAATTTACACTGAACAAAAATATAAACGCCCCATGTCAAATTTTTGAGTTTTTATTAAGACTGGAACCGGGAATCATCTGTGAATAGCACTCTTCTCCAGGGTGCCAAGGGCCATAGAATGTGTGCGGTTGCCCATGTGAGTCGGTTCCAACGCCAGACAGCGGTGAGATCCAGACCATGGTGAGAACGCCGAGCATGCAAGTTGGCTTCTCGCATGCGGTTACGGACTGTCTGTGGTGTGATACGTGTGTTGGGCAGACCAACGGTCTCATCCGCTGTGCGTGTCGCTGATCTGAGCCGATTCCGCAGGTGGACAAGTTGGATGTAATGATCTTGTAATGGTGTGGTCATGCATGGCTGACGTAGGTTAGGTCGATTTGCAGTACTGCCCGTCTGTCGGAAACAAACTCTCAAACGGCCTATCGTCCAATAGTTAACATTCAGCTGCACAGCGACTGCTCTGATGGACATCCCTGCATCCAGCATGCCAATGGCACGTTCCCGCATGACCCGAGACATCTGAGGCATGATGAATTTTGACAAAATTTAACATTTTAGGGTGGCCTTTTATTGTCTCCAGTATAAGGAGTGTCTGGGTACTGCTCATTCTCTCTGATCACCGTCTGGAAATGCCAGTGCCCATGTACTGAGTGAAATCACTGCATCACTGAGCAAATGCTCACTGACAGAGAGATGGATTAAAAAATGGTACACTAATCAACAGAAATATCCCTATTGTACAAGTAAAAGTCAGCATATGCTCACTTAGAGTTTTTAACTCCACGTGGCATCAATATTTGACATGGGGCGTTTATATTTTTGTTCAGTGTAGATGGGCCAGAGAGTGTAATAGCAAACTTTGCAGTTAAAACATTTAACTTAAAAGAGAACAGCCCAATTCCAGATGTGCCAGCTAATACCGGTTACCACAGAGAATGCTACATGCTATTTGCAAATACAAGGAACATAGAGGCAGCCCGCAAGAGGATGGAAAAATTAACAAAGACTGCAAAAGGTTTGTACCAAAGGCACTTTACTTTAATTATATGACACCTGATTACTGTATTTTATTTTACTGGACTGGCCGCGAAATTTGCCCTGGTTTCTCTCTTCAGGAGAAACAATATGGGTGTGAGAGATGTGTATTAATCCTGTAACATGGACAAAGCATCTTAATCCTGTAACATGGGCACAGCATGTATGAGTAAAGGTCAGATCTAGCCTGGAATAGACAGGAGTCAATAGAATGTTGATTTTGTGATGTTTAACTAGTGCAGTGCAGGGATGTCTAGCTCAATCTTTGAGTTTGCAAGATTACAATAGACCTCTCAGGCTAGGTTAGATTAGATTAGGCCTGCAGAGCCAGCCAGACATTCCTCCACCAATGAGTTATGGATGGAAGATAGAGGGAGACTTCTTTGAGATTGACTGGATGTCACTTCCTCCAGCCCATGTCGGAATCCTGGAACTTGTGTACTGCTCCTGCAAAAAGACCCAATGTGTGAGGGGGAGATGCACTTGCAAAGCAAACAACCTACATTGTACAGACGTGTGTGTGTTTGGACTGTCTGAATACTGTTAAGTAATGTTTCCGTACTTGTTATTGTGTTACCAGTATAAATGTTCTGTACCACTATGATCGTCTCTTGTTCAATGTAAGTGGTATTCCACTACCGACACAACATGTTAATGTAACACCCAACAAGAATGTGAAACAACTATTATTAGTTTTATGGTTGTTTGATTTCCACTAACGTTTATGTAAGATTACAATCTGAGAAAGACGGTAAGGCAAAACCAGGAGTTAAAGTTAGCTAACGTTACTCTGTAACGCAAGGTAGCCTCTGTAAGCTGGCTATGTAGGCTATGCATTGCATTGATCACACTTTGCGTAATCTCTGAAGCCAAAATTGACTGCATATATACTGCTGATGACTCCTAACATCCTATCACATTTTTAAAATGCTGTAAAGTTCAGTAAATGTGCATTTTCAATATGAATTTATATGAATTAAGACCTTACCGAGTGCGAACAAAGTCCATTGTTCTCAATATACCGGGGCGACATTTACTTCCTAGTTGGAGGAATGCCATTGGAGGACATCAAGTCACGTGACTTTACGAGTTTTGATTGGCGCTGCAGCAAGGACCCCGTTACAGCAGAGCCTGTTTCGTTTCACCATCAAAACATTTGTTTTCATAAAATGATGACCGAAAAACAGCTCCCAACAAACAGAAAATGTGTTAATATAGAATATATGTAATTCATATTAAAATATCACATCCTCCCTACACCCAGATCAATCATTTCACTAACGAAAGCCTCTAGAGAGCTTCGGCCCGCCGCCTATTTGTCAATAAACGATAATTTGACACAGGATAAGTGTTTCAGCTGTTAAACAAACCTGAAGCGCTCGGAGCCACAAGCTGTAAGTAACCATATAACAGCAAATAATGTTAGTGAAGCTAATATGTTAGGGGTGGCTAGCAGGACTGCTAGCGATAGTTAGCGCTAACAACTGGCCTCAAACGCAGGCTTTGTAAAATATATGAAGATAAAGCCTGTTTTGGTTGAGACGGTCTGTGACTCACAGACACAGGAGCTGTAAGTTGCTTTTACTGCATAAGCCAACTTGACGTGGTAGCAAGTTGATTGTGGCTGTAGAACAACAGCTAACGTAGCCAAGTTACTGTTGCTAATGTTTGTGTCCTAAATATGCATGAGTGATATCAGGGGACATTCTACAGAAGGTGTGTGAACACAAACCTCATTTGAAGCCAACTTTTAATACTTTTTTGTAATATGGATGCTTGTTACAACTGTGAACAGTAACAGAACTTGTTGTCTGTAAAACCTGTATTGCAAGGGTTTGTCTCAGTGGTTATGACTGTAGCTCGGTTACCAGCTACAGCATGTTATTTTACGTGTTGTGCAAATTAAAAAGGCTGCTGGTTAACTTATAAGCAGTATTTCTGTCCGGTATGCTTGTGTTACTTCAGTAAGCATCAATGTGGCAGTTTCATCATAACGTTGCCCGATTGTAGCCACAACAGTTAGTGATCGCTTCACTTATCCATGACCGGGATCAGCCGAATACTTAACAAATGCCTGAGCCACTGGGCAAGCTCTCTGGTGCTACCATGAAAGCAATGCGAAACACAGAAGCTCTACCAGTTTACAAATGATTTCTCTGCACTACCTTGACATAATTTCATCCCCCTTTAGAAATTGTTGTGGCAAATAAAAAGCAGAAAGAGGCGGAGATTACATAGGTAACCCTTTCCTGAAGAAGTGATCAATTCGCTAGCACCACATAAGCAACTCGTCCGCCCTAACGGAACTTACGGTCTGCAAAATCTGTATTATGTTCATAACATAACCGAGCTCTCTCTAGCTGTTGCGTACTATCCATACAGCTGCTTTCACATCGAACACGAAACAAATTTTTCGCGCGACAGATTAGCCTACATTCAAAGTCAATGCAAAGACACGAATACAGGTCTTATGGGCGCATTAAGCAGCTTTCACACTGGACGCGAAACAGATTACATTCAAAGTCATGACCACTTATCAGCTACTGCATGTTAGTTTGCGTGCTCTGCTAATTAAAAATGCTTCTTAACTTATCTGCAGCAATTATGATCGGTATGCTTGTGTTACTTCGGTAAGCATCAATGTGACAGTTTCATCATAATGTTGCCTGATTGTAGCCACTACAGTTGAAGCCAAACGGAGAGGTGCTGTATGTGTCTGCCAAGTTGGGCTGCAGTTAGATCAGACGTAGATTTTGCAGAGCTTGGCATGCGTTTTTGGGTGCTTTTGAAGTGATCACTTTACTTGCCCATGACTGGGGTCAGCCTGATACATCTCCAATGTCTGGGCAAGCTCTCTGGCACTACCGGTGAAAGCAATAGGGAAGCGCACAAGCTATTACGTATCTAGTATAACAAACGCTGCATTGCCATCGAATGAATATTAAATTATTTCCTGTAAAACTGATTGATTTGCTAGCTCCACATAAGCAACAGCTCACACAGATGGAACTTGTGGTCTGTAAAACCTGTTTTATGTTCATGCCATAACTGGAGCTCTGTTTAGCTCTCGCACGCTATCCACAATGCGCCCATTTTCCGCGAGGAAAAGCTGGTCATTCCGAAGCAATAAGTAAACCATTACCACGGGAAATTTCCGAAAAGGCCGTTTAGCTTGGAGCTTTCGCCCCTCTGTCATATACCAGCGCGGAAGCTGTTTGTTTCTCCACACTAACAACACACCATGGCTATGCACTGGAATCAGCAGGTCCTAATACGCACCGAAGCAGTCCATAAGCTGTTGGTTCACTTTTAGCTGCTCCTCACTGTCCATGTTTCCCTCTAATGTCAGACCCACTGGATTTCTACAGTCTCCGGTCTACACTTGGGCATGTCGACCCGTAGGTGTCTGTACTCACCAACTGTTGCTTAGCACACTGTAGCCGATAGCAAATTTGTGCTTGAGCTGCCAAGCACTGCGTCCTCCACTTTCGCTGTTGTGTTTATTAGAACAAGTTCATTTCACTAGATCTTTACACACGTACTGCGTTAGATTGCAGAATATGCCCATCGGCATCAGTATAATGCTGAAGAGCCAGACCAGGAAAACTGCGTTCTGCGGCCTCGTACCGCCTAGATCCGCCCTCCACAGAGCTGGCCAGTCAGAAGAAAGTGGGCACACGGGGAGTGGGGGCCATAGCGGAAGAGCCACCTCAATGAGGCGTTTCAGGCAGAGACTACTATGGACTACAAATGGGGTTTTTTGAGGATTGCAGTATGAGCGAAGTAAGTACCCTTATTTTACTTTGCGCAATCAGGAGTACTCTAGCGGGGTCAAAGACCAAAACTTGGAAAAATAGCATATTAGGTCCCCTTTAACAAAAGACATTGGATTGAAAACCTTGGGGGTGGAGATAATGTTCGGTAAGCACAATGGCTGCACTGCGTTCACGCATTTGGCCAGCTCATGTTAACTAATTGAGGCTCCATTGGTGCTTCAAGCAGAAATCAGATATCGTACAGGCTATATAGCTCAACGCAAAGCGAACATAAAGGTTCTGCAACTAACCTTAATGCTCATTTACATTTTTGAGCAATCTATTAAAAACATTGATCAGTGTTTTCATAACGCTAGCTAAGTGGCATGTGTGTCTTTCAAGCATTATTGGAGCGAGCAGTGTGATGCGTAGGCATTTTCATCGCGAAGGATCAATGGTGAGTCGCAGGCAATGTTGGCAGCAGATCGGACTCATTCTGAAATAGGTATTGCTGCTTCGAGACGGGGCTTAGCTGTCCTAGCTCGCAAGCTAATTTGGTGGGAGTGTTTGTAATCATGCTAGCTAGCTAATAGCCAACACGCGGATTTTATCAATTTTGATATTGTAACAGTTTCAAAGGTTTACTGACATGTTTAGCACGCAATGGCAAGCATAGCTGAGTTCACTGATAACTAGCATGCCAGGTGAGATTTCAAACAATTATCTTGAAGAACTGTGCCCAGTAGATTTAAAGAAATCTTTAATAAACTGAGGACTGCTGGACACTGAGTTATATTAAAATTCTAATTCGACTGTCAGGACACGGAGACACTGCTTTTAATTAAAAGTCACACCCAGGTTTTCGACAGGTTTTCTTCACTTCGCCGATCTTACGACAGGAGCCCAGATGAGCAATAACAGCCTTGCAGGCATGAAAAAGCCTCTGAATCTGAATTGAAAACAACGTTTGCAACCCAAAACACTTATAAAAAATAATGCACATAACATGAATATTAAAGGGTACATAATATTAGTTTGAAAATCATTTTTATTTAAATTCAAATTATATTTGAATACCAAAGTTCGGAGTCACAGCCCTACTTCAAACTGATACAAGAAAATCTATGCCATTATAGGATGTTTATGGAGATTTCATTATGCTTTTCTTGCATAGGGGAGCCTCAGACAGCGTGTCAAGCAACCAGATGACATCACACTCCCAGGATGCTTTGTGGGCTTACAAATATGGTGATCCCAAAGAAATTCAAACCACAATGCAGCCTTTCTTTCACAGTAACTAAAAACTGAAGGCCAGAAAGCGATGACTTAGGTTGAAAGTATTTATTCATAGTCTGACAAGTACAATTGGTAAGATTTTTCATTTTTTACATCCCAGAAGTTTCCCTTAACTTTGGTCCTGGGATTCAAGCCATTGCCCAATACTGGTTCAGTTCATATCTAAAGGGCAGGCCTTTTCCAGTACGAATAGGAAATCTGTCCTCAACATCAGTACCAACAAGTCGACATGGTCAACAACATCCCCCGCCAATCGTGTGCTTCTTATTTTCGAACTCCATCAAGGCCTTTATAGTCTGAAGCTACTCACCAAATTTAGTTACTGTATCTGTAGTAGTTTGAGTAAAGCTGGCCCCTTTATCTTGGACGAATGGACAGACGGATGGACGGAGGTCAAACCTATATGCCCCTTCCACTTCGTGTTGGCGGGGGATAATAACCTGCAGTGTACCATAAGGATGCATTTGAGCCCCACTCCTGCATTGCCTTTATAAGCTGCTACTGGGCTTTATTGCTCAGAAGCATAAGGTTTCGTACCACTGTGCTGACTATGCTCAGCTGTACTTTTCACTGAAACCTGATCAAACCTCCAGCCTAAGGCCCTTGTTTAAATTCCTTAACAATGTAAAAAAAAGTTGGACGAATAAATAATTTTCTCCAACTCAAAGAGAGAAAAACAGAAGTTATTATTTTTGGTCTCCCTGGTTCCACAAGTCATCAAAGAACAACATGCTCCTGCCTCCGCTAAATTGCATTCCCAAATTAAAAATCTCAGTGTCACCCTTGAATTCCTCACTCAATTTTGAAAGCCAGATAAATGCAGTCACTAAGAATAACTTCTTTCAACTTCAGTCCATCTCTAGATTGGAAGCTCTACTCCTCTCAAAAGGCCTGGAGATTATTTCTGCATTTATATTGTTGTGGTTCCCATTCAGAAAGGTTTTCATATTTTTGAAGTCCCCTATCCTCAAACAATTGGAGAGAGAGAGAGAGAGAGAGAGACTCTTCAGAAAACTTGACTTCATTCAGGTACATGAACCAGTACAAAGCTGAACTCTAGTTGTGCAAGAACTCTCACTCCACTTTTCACACCCTATCTTTATACCGTCATCACAGGAAATTCCTTCCAAATAAAAATATCCCAAAATACTTCAATCGAAACAATTGCCACTTTTTGCCAAAATACTACATATTGCTGCCTGGAGGTCGACTCAGCCCTGCCTTAAGTCATCTGGGAGATCTTACAGTCTCTGGAGCGAGTCACAAAACTCACATTGATGTGTTGACTGTTATACTTATGGAGGGTACAGGTTTCCTCTCCCCCTACAATGGGATAGAACACATAGATGGCATTTGTTTGGACTTGGTTTTCAGTCATCGTACCCACCTGGGGTGGTTCTGTGGGAACACTGGATGAAACAGTTAAAATCGCAACTCATCAATTACAATATAAAACAGATACGCAAGAGACTCGATGCAGTTATGGTTTTGATGCCTCTTAGATCCGATGAACCTCCCTTTCCCAAGGTGCAGTTCCAGGCTAGATCCCTTTCCTCAGAGATCTTTGTCCAGACTCCCCCATGTTGAGAACTCTGCCTTCAGCCACCCGATGTCTTCTTTTCAAAGCCCACTGATCACAGAAGCACCACTCGCCTACTAAGGCGGGGTACATACACAAGGATTTTTTAAATCTGCAAAAATCTGAGATTTTTGTCAATGCAGCCCTAGGGGCAAAATGATAGAAGCTCAAGATATCACCAAGACTTTTCAATGGACCCAGATAGACAGTCCGTCTCCTTCAAGCAAACGCATAACACAGGGCTGCATATGCTGACCAATACCCAGAGCACACTCCTGCCTAGGCCTGCCTGCCATTCAGGCTCACATTTGTGTGTGAAATGTTCTCTTGTAAAGCATTGCCACCTGTTGGTTCGCAGAGGCTTTGCAGTTCCCACTTTTTTGCATTTCTGGAAATGTGCTAGTCATGTGATGGAAGTAATTTTAACAAATTTCACTTAGTTATTTATGCAAATGGCTCTCAAACTTGGTCCTCGAGGATCACTGTGCATGCTGATTTTCATTGCACCCATAATTGCCACCCCAGAATTCTATTAAGCTGTTAATTTGTCTTAATCAGATTTTTTTTTCCCCCTCTCTAACTTCACATAATGAGAGAAATGCAATGACTCTCATGGGAAATGAACGCCCCATGTCCAAATTATGCAAAAGTTAATTAATTATTAAGCTCCAATAGGTTACTGCACAGAAGCTTAAAATTCTTACATATTTTTCAATATAAACATGAAACATGTGCGAATCATTGGCTATTGCTTTGCGTCCCAACTCCTCATTATCAAATAAATGGTTAAATTTAGTCACCATGCATCAATAATTATACAAATTAACAAAAATATAAACGCCCCATGTCATATTTTTCAGTTTTTATCAAAAAACTGGAACCAGGATTCGTCTGTGAAAAACACTCTTCTCCAGTGTGCCAAGGGCCATCGAACGTGTGCATTTGCCCATGCGAGTTGGTTCTGATGCCAGACGGCGGTCGGGACCACCTTGAGGACTCCAAGTGTGCAAGTTGGCTTCTCGCAGGCGGTTATAGACTGTCTGAGGTGTGATGCATCTGTTGTGCAGACCAAAGGTCTCATCCGCTGTGCGTGTTGCTGATCTGAGCCGATCCCGCAGGTGGACGAGCCGGATGTAGCAATCTTGTGCTGGTGTGGTCACGTGGCCGACGTGGTTGAGGTCGATTTGCCATACTGCCCGTCTGTCAGAAATGAACTCTCAAAGGCCTATCGTCTGATAGTTAACATTCAGCTGCACAGCGACCGCTCTAGTGGAAATTCCTGCATCCAGCATGCCAATGGCACATTCCCGCATGACCTGAGACATCTGAGGCATGATGACTTTGACAGAATTTGAGGTGTCCTTTTATTGTCCCCACTATAAGGAGTGTCAGGCTACTGCTCATTCTGTCTGATCACCGTCTGGAAATGCCACAACCAAGTAATGAGTGAAATCACTGCATCACTGAGTAAATGCTCACTGACAGAGAGATGGATTAAAAATGGTACACAAATCAAGAGAAATATTCCTATTGTACAAGTAAGTCAGCATATGCTCACTTAGAGTTATCAATTGACCTGGGGCCTTTTTATTTTTGTTCAATGAATAAGAGAATCAGCTGAAGGAACATTTATCAAGTAATTAAGTTAACTGGTGCAGGTTTGTAAAATGATTGGTTATAAAAGGGATGTTTTAAAGAGGCAGAGTCTCTCAGGAGTAAGCAAGAGGCTCTCCAACCTTTGAAGGCTTGCGTAAAAAAATTGTGGAATACTTTAAAAACAATGTTCCTTAAAGTCACATTTTAAAGGCTTTGAAGGTCTCATCATCAACAGTGCATAATATCATCAAAAGATTCAGAGAAACTGGAAAAATCTCTGTGCATAAGGGACAAGGCCGAAGACCTTTACTGGATGCCCGTGATTTTCAGGCCCTCAGATGCCACTGCATCACTCACGGGCATGATTCTGCCATTCACATTACTAAATGGGCCCAGGAATACTTCAAGAAACCAACTGTCTGTAAACACAGTCTGCCGTGCTATCCACAGATGCCACGTAAAACTCTATCATACAAAAAGTAAGCCATTGTTGAGCATATTCCAGAAGTGCTGCCGTGTTGTGCGGGCCAAGGCTCATTTAAAATGGACTGTAGCAAAGTTTCCTGTGGTCAGACAAATCCAAATTTGACGTTCTTGTTGGAAATTGTGGGCGTCCTGTCCTCTGTGCTAAAGAGGAGAAAGACCACCCCTCCTGTTATCAGCATTCAGTTCAAAAGCCAGCATCTCTGAAGGTAGGGGGGTGCAATAGTGTATATGGTGTGGGACACTTGCATGTTTTTAAAGCACCATGAATGCTGAAAGGTATATAATGGTTTTAGAGCAACATATGCTCCCCTCCAGACGACATCTATTCCAGGGTAGGCCTTGCGTATTTCAGCAGGAGAATGCAAAACCACGTACTGCAGCTATTACAACAACATGGGTTCGCAGTAGAAGAGTCCGTGTGCTGAACTGGCCTGCCAGTAGTCCTGATCTTTCACCAATTGAGAACATTTGGTGCATAATTAAACAAAAAGTTTGTCAAAGGAGACCCAGAAATCTCAGAAAGCTGGAAGCCTGTATTAAACACAAGAGTGGGATCAAATTCCAATGGCTAACCTCGAGAAACTTGTCTCCTTAATGCCCAGACGCTTCCACTCTGTTAAAAAGAAAAGGGGTAACACCATGGTAAACATGCCCCCATCCCAACTTTTTTGAGATCTGTAGCAGCCATCAAATTTAAAATGAGCTCATTTTGTGGATAAAATTGTATAATTTCTCAGTTTCAACATTTGCTATGTTATCTCTGTTCTGTTGTGAATAACATACTGGCTAGTGTGATTTGAAAGTCATTGTGTTTTGATTTTATTCACAATTTACACTTTGTCCCAACTATTTCGGAATTTGGGTTGTAGCATGATGTGAATATGAAACTTATTGTTCATAGCATGCATAGCTATTTTTGACAATATTGCCTAAAAAGGTAATGAAGAAAAATTAACAACTCATTAAAATTCGAGGTTTGCATTTGTGGCTGGTATGAAAACCTGCATACATGGTCGTCCCCTAGGACAAAGTTTTAGAACCACTGCATTGTGCGCCAAAATCAATTTTCAATGATGATGCCAAAGGGAAAAAACAGACGAAATAAATAGTGGTTCCAAATGGTAAAAATAAAATGATCTTATAAAAGATCAGAAAAGATAAAAGTAAAATGAAAATGATCATATAAAGCTGGGACCATAGAGCAGTCAGCCTTGCCCGGAGCACATACTTCTTAACTGCGTACATGTCTTGATGTCAAAGGCCTGCAGTTACAGGCTTTCACCTGAGGGCTGAGATAACCGGGGAAATACTTGAAAACTTTACGGAGCTGTCACGATTACTGCGCAGTCAGAACTTACATCCCAGGAAAGAGGATCTGTCTGATTTCAAGTCTTACCCTAATTCCATCCTTGCCAATCAGTCTTTGTTTTACGTTGTATATATACATTTTAGTTACATTTTATATCAAGGAGGTTGCTATGGAAATTCGAGGATTCAAAGTGCTATTTTAAGCTTTAAACAGGGGATACGAAGAATGTAAGCTAACTGCCTTCGCCAATAGCCATGGAAGAAAAATACATTGTCGAGTTTGACAAGCAGTTGAGCGGATTCACTAAATTCAAAGTAATCACAGTAATCGTGACATGGTTCCTTTTAACTTCAGGCTCAACATCAGGAATCTCCTAATCCTGATCTTGACAGCTAATACAGCACTGATTTTCTTTTCTACCTGGCACATAACTGACAATAAATGCTTCTGATTGGCAGGACCGTCTTTACACGACTCCCAGGTAAAGACAGGGTGGAAAACCAGTAGTTCTGACCTTAAGGCCCACGATTTTTACGATCACTTCTCTACATCACATTAGTCTGAAAATAAAGTTATGCTATCTTACAAAATAAAATAATACTTCGAGATCCCAGCGTTTCCCACAAAATTTTTGGAGAATATGGGGCCACTTGTGTGGTGGCAGATTGATGTCTGGAGGGGGTTACTCTCATTCTGTTGAGCGGGGGGGGGGTCTTGGGGTTGGGTTGTGATTCTTTTGCTGAGTACGGTAGGACAGATGATCCTCATTTTATTGAGCGGGGGAGTTTTCGTGGGGGAAATTCCACGTCCTAGAGCTAGAGCTGTTTGAAGTTTTGCAGACACAGCCCCCTGGAGGCCAAACAGAGAATTGCAGCATGCCCCAAATCGAACTTGGGCTAGATCTTGGGCCCATATGCATGCACATAAAATATGAAAAGGATCCTTTGAAAACTGAAGGCACTATTGCAGTGGAAAAAAATCTGTACATTTCACAACCTTTGACCAACATAACTTGTAAACTTAGGTCAAATCAAAAACACATAATATATATTATGAACCCTTGACAGACCAACCCACAGTAAAAATTTGAGCATCTTAGTTCGTAGAATAAGGGAGTTAGAGCTGTTTGAATTTTTGCAGAAAAAGCCAAACTGAGAATAGCAGCAAGCCCAAAATCGAACTGGGGCTAGATCTTGGGCCCATATCCATACATCTAAAATAGGAAAAGGATCCGTTATTCCAGACAGTTCTGTGTTCCAGATTATTCTGGAAGATTCCAATTTAGAACGAGGATTAAATTTAAATGATTTATTAAATAACTGAGCAAATGAACATAGCAATTACAATTGTACAGGAATGGGTAATGAAATTACTACATTGAAGGTAGAAATACTGTTCACTAGCCCAAACTGTCCGTTCTTGCGATGTTCCCACGATGACGGTGAAAATCCACTGAAATCTGACGTTTTCGGTTAGGTGATTCTTGTCATCGCAAAGTCTGTATCCAAGAGGTGTCTGCGAAATCCGAAGTCCAATTGCACTCGGCAAAGCCGGTCTAGCTTTCAGGTGTAGCAGACTGGAGATGATTCTCTTGTCCGTTGGCTGCAAGTTCCTTTTAGGTAGGCCTTGTATTCCTGTATAATGTCAAAGTAGAATCCTGAAGGTGATAGAACTCTCCAGATGGCTCTTGAAGAATCTTCCTGACAGTAGAACTTTCTAGATGGAAGAATCAATGGTGTTCCCAGGCTAGTCATAATGTTTACAAGCACTCAAATATTCATTACCCTTGCATAAGTATACAGAAACTACTGGCTGAGCAAAATAATACAATCAGGTATTATTAATAGTCATAACGTAACACCGTTGAGAACTGAGGGCACTATGGCGCTGAAACGAAACCGGCATATTTCATGACCTTGAACCTATATAACCTATAATTAAGTCAAATCAAAAACCCATTACATATACGAAGAACCCTTGGCAGAACACCCAAAAGTAAAAATTTGAGCATCTTAGCTCGTAGAATAAGGGTGCTAGAGTGGTTTGACGTTTTGCAGAAAAAGCCGCCCGGTGGCTAAAATAAGAATTGCAGCACGACCAAAATCGAACATAACCTTTAAATTTAGGTCAAATCAAAAACCCATTACATATATAATGAACTCTTGGCAGAACAACCTACAATAAAAATTTGAGCATCTTATCTCCTAGAATAAGGGAGTGACAGCTGTTAGAAGTTTTGCAGAAAAAGCCCCATGGTGGCCAAACCAAGAATCGCAGCATGAACAAAATCAAACTGGGGCTGGATCTTGGGCCCATTTAGTACATGCCTATAAAATAGGAAAAGGATCCGTTCAGAACTGAGGGCGCTATGGCGCTGACACAAAATTGGCACAATTTTTGACCTTTGACCTATATAACCTTTAAAAATGGAAAAACTGGAAAGCTGTATCACGCTGAAACGACATTCACGCACCCACGGACGCACAACAGACCACCACTAATTACCCTAAGCACAGCATAAGCCCCTTGGGCCTGTCGGCCAAGCGGGCTAAAAAGGAAATTAATCTCTGTTGATGATGGCCAAATAAAGGGAGCATTTCCACATATAAAGCTTACAGCCCAATCGACAATATATACAGTGAATCAGCTCCATAATTCACTGGACAGTGCCAATTTTTATTTGGATCTGTACTCTAGCGGTGTGTTTGAAAGGATACAATGACAATAAGCCAGAAGCAAAGACAGTCAGCTTTAAGAGTACTTTCGTTCATATCGGATGATAAGTTTAGAAATAAAAGCACCTTTTGTAACTAACCCCCTTCTCCCATTCCTTGGGGAACAAAAAAAAACATTGGGCAGTTTAATGATGTAGAATTAAGTAATTATTCTTAAAGGTGCCCTGTGTAAGAATTGAGGTCAAAATATCGAAAAAAATGAGCAAGACACGGAAGAATGAGAAGAAATAAGGGCAATCATAAAAAAGATGACAAGGTATAGTGCTGCAGAGATATCAACCTGAATTAGCTCGCTAAATCACTAGCTGCGCACCGTCCTGGGTCAATACCAATTTCTGCTGTGGGAGGCGGTGTGCGGGCAACATAACAGCCAGCCAAACTGCAGTGCACGAATAAATCGCATGGCTTGAACCTACTTGAACCTAATGTCAATTGTGTGGAAGGTACATTAGCTGAGAAGCTTGAAATGGCTTTGATGATTCGCGATCGACTGGCCAGCTGATTTTGGGATAAGAGACTGGTTATAGTTAAGTCTAGCATTAGATAGATTTATTCATGCAAATGTTGGTTCAGCATTAGCACTTAACAGTAGCCAACGTTACGTTGACGCTAGCTTGCTCAAAAGCAGCGAATCCTATCTAGTTAATGAATTTATTATTTTGAATGAACAATGACACGTAATTAGGACATATTTACTGGATCGGTAGAAGGGGAGTAGCTTGAAGATGTCATAGTACAGAATCACTAGACATCAACTGACGTTCGTTCATGTGTTTATATCTCAGGGTTTTAGAGTCAGAGCAGCCCTGTCTGGATTGTAGATAGTCGGCTATGGGGTCGTTGGGAAGGTGGGGGCGAATCATGGACAGTAGACTTGATGGGAGGAGAGACTGTGCCGTTTCTCGATTATTACGCAAGGGTAGACCAAATCACTTTCTGCAGGTATACTGCCCACTTTTTCTTTGGAGTGCGTATATTGGTGAAATTCAGTCATGAATTCCTTATTTTTGCTTATTGTTTTATTAATTGCTTATCCTTTGAGCAGCCTAGGTCAGGCATGATTGCTAAACTTATATAGTCGAGCCAATAATAATCTAGTAGAAATGCCAATAACTGCGTTTATTGTGTATTCATTCTATCGGAAACCTTGAGGTCCAGCTGGACCAAGAAGTGTATGTTGAGTTGTGTGGGTTCCCAGGAGACAGTTCCTGTGAAGGCTGCAGAACCGCGAGACAAATAACAGATAATTGAGGAGAGAAAGACTCCTCTTTACTGCAGATATGGCTGTCAGGGTCAGCCGTACGTGGGATGCAAACACCTGGCCGAGGATCGACTGGAACCAACATGATGTTTTTCAGCCCCAAGGGGAGAAGATTCTGACTTTGTGCTTGAACATATATCCAAAGCAAAGGACAGATTCCTTTATCTTTGTTCTTGCCTGTAACGAAGACCCTATTTGCAAATGGAAGTAAAGGATCCCATTTACTCTCATCTTGTCTCAGTCTGATTTCTTTCAAGACTACAATTTAAAATTCCCACAATAGTGTAGAGTTGAATTTAATTTTTGGCTGTCCATTACACAGGGCACCTTTAAAGTACACCTATGATGGTTTTTCATTATTTTATTTTCATAGTGTGAATCATATTGGTTTTATGCACATTTAAAATGTCTGAGTCAGACAGAGCACTCTCTACCGAAAAACACACTGCACCTGAGCTAACGGAAACGCCCCAATAGCTTTTTGGCCATTTTTTTCATCAATTGATGTCACCATTTATATTTTTGCACCAAGCAGATAGTTTGGCACACCCTTGAATCAATTGGGTTATGCCCACAAGGCTACACCGGTATTTGTTTCTAAAGTGCATTTAAACTCTGAAATCCATTTATGGTAAGGGGCATGACATTTCTCAATACTTGTGTGAAAAATAGACCAATCACAAGTGAGTGATCAAGTTGACCAATCACAGCACACAAAAAAAAAAAATTTTTTTTTTTTTTTAAAAACGATGCATTTAAACCTTTTAGTAGGCCTCAAGAATACAAGAATGACCAAAGAAAAGTCACATAATAGGTGCACTTTAATAGTCAGTAACATATCCTCCATATAAATTGACCCCTTGAAGATGCTAGGCATCTAGGCCCAAGGTATAAGGCTAATATCTGCGATCGCCATAGGAAAACGTCGAGTGAGATATGGGATTCAAGGCAATTTAATTTCTCCTCCAACTCCCCACTACCCTTACACCTGACCCATAGCGAACCAGATGGACAGACTTCAGAGTTTATGCGCAGTAGTTAGAGCCATGGGAGACTTTTGACGAAAATCAAATTTAACATTCATTTTAAGCAACAAGCATGAAATACTCAGATCCCCCGCCATGGTTATGGCACTCTGGCCTGGAAACAAATTGCTGTGGAGGGACAGACAGACAAATAAGAGAATGGACGTAAGCATGAAAAGGCACATCTACACTATAAGATGCATCTGTACATCAGGTTGTGTGGGAAAATTAACAGTTTGGAATTTCTGGCCTGGAAAAGAAGCGTGATGGACGAACACGTCAACAGACAGATGAACACACAGTAGGACAAAATTAATTCCAGTAACCCCCTTACACATCATGGCAGGGGGGAAAAAATGAACTTCGCTCTACCAGTGAGCAGAAATCTACAACAAATGTTAGCACATTGGTTGGCCAATCAATAAATGCAACTAAATTCTCAAATTCTGGCATTATTTTAACATCACCTAGAGCTATTTGCTGTCAGAAGCTTTTTCTTTTATAATGAAATTATATAAAACAAAACAAAATATAAAGAACTGAGTTATCAATCATAATATATATATATATATATATATATATATATATATATTTTCTTTACTCTCCGCCTTCCTGAGCAAGCATTATTCAAAATCCCCATTATTCACAGTCCAGATGCAGAAACAGTCTTTCAAACTGAGTTTTCTGTAAAACGGACCTTCATCCCAGGTCCAGACATATTAGCACGGGTACGCTGGTTTCTCTTGCAACATATTTCATAAAATTTCCATGACCACACAGACCGTTGATTATAAAGCCTTAAAAAAAAACAAAAAAAAAAAAACAGACCATGTGACGACACAGCAGTGATGACCTCAGGAGATCCTGCAACCCACTTGGTACAAGGTTGGGGAGCCCAGCAGACCGTGTGGCTATCTTGCATTTGTGCAGATGACATTAATTCTTATTCCATATTCTTTCATATTTAACACTTAAGTCCATCTTCAGGTAGCTACTCTTACTTCTGCTGCGCAGAAAGGATTTCAGCAGCCTTGACGGGGAAGTTTGTGCTTTAAGTCTTCTGAATCACAACTTGGAATTTACCTGAAAGACAAATAGAAGACTAATTCTCATCAGTCTTGAAATAGCGCAAACGACATGCAAACAATTTCACCTTTTCCATCAGGGACTTGACAGACTGATTGTTGCCTAGCTCTCACCTCATCTTACAGCGCATTACGTCTCCAAACCCATTCCCATTTACACCTCCTGATTAGGAACCAAGTGTTAACTTGTTCAGTTGCGAGGATCAATCAGTATCCAAAGTAATGGTGACATAAAATTTTATTTTCACAGTCCTTCACAGCCACTGAATTCCTCGAGCTCACAAAACGGTATAGATTCTAATCTGCGTGTCCAATCGACTTGATACGCCTAAGAAAATGTTTTAAAAAACCATGGTTTTGCCAACTTGGGTCCGCGTGTTAAGTTTGCTTATGTAAAAATAAAACTCGGTCAACAACCAGTGATATTACCATAATGTACTTTGTACAAACCCATTTTCAGAAAAGTTGGGACACCCTAGAAAATGTAAATAAAAACGCAGTGATTTGCACATCATTTAAACCCTATATTCATTGAAAATGGTTCGAAGACAATATATCAAATGTTGAAACAGAAATGCATTGATTTTAGAAAAATATTTGCACATATTGAATTTCATGGCAGCATCATATTTCAAAAATTTTGGGACAGAGCGACAAAAGATGTTTTATAAATGTTTTACAATGCTTAAAAAAATGCACCCGGTAGAACATCTCACAGCTCATTAGATTAATTAGAAACAAGTCAGTGGCATGAATGGGTATAAAAAGAGCATCTCAGCGTGACTGAGTCTTTCAGAAGATAGTGAGGGCTTCACCACCCTGTGACAGACTGCATGGGAAAATTGTTCAACAATTTAAGAATGACATTGCAATGAAACTGGGGATTTAAGAGACTCTACAGAAGTCTCTGTAGGGACAAGCCCAAAACCAATATTAAATGACTGATCTTCAGGCCCAGAGGTGGCACTACATTAAAAACAAACAGGATTCTGTAGTGGAAATCAAAGCATGGGCTCAGGAACACTTCCAAAAACCAGGGTTCTGCCGATGTTGGTTGGCACCGATTGGCCCCGACCAGCATTCTGAACCTACAGACTACCACTAAGCCCAGGAAGTGCTTTTCCCATCCAACCCAATTTTTTCAAAGATCAGTTAAAATGAATGCATCTAGTGTCCAATGAAGGCGCTAGAAACATAACATAAATGACCCTAAATATGCTCCTTGCTTCTGTTATTGTCAGAATAGCAAACTTCCGTTTTCGACCTCTGCACCGGCATGGCCAATTTTGCGGGAATCGTCTGTGCTGGTCATCTTGGTATTGAAAAACCTGCCCAACAGTGGTGGAAACACTGAGGGAGCTATGACATCCGAGCCCGCATGTGCCAGGTGTTCATGGGTGAAATAATCGTTGCAGTGGTCTCAACCTAATGAAAGACAGGAATTTATAATCGAGGTGGGCCAATTGATTTCTCTAGCACTGTACTTTGCATGGTCAAGGGGAAAGTTTTCTTATTAAATAAACTACAGCAAAGCTAAATAAATCTCAGTCGAGGACAGTAACATAATTTACATTCTCTATCGGTGTTTCATAATCAAATAAATGTCGGGCCTCCGTGAGACATAAGTTAGATAATTGCATTTTTTTTATTGTAATTGGTGGTTACGCTGCATACTTTCTCTTGATGTGATGGGAAATATCTTGCCTTCCTTATGTCATGATTAATGAGGAAAAAAATATGATTACTAAAATATTCAAGGAGTACTCCATTGTAAAGGAGGCTATTTTGATGAGCCAGGGTATAACAGCCTTTCTCATCACTGAAAATGCAGCCAAAGAAAAGGCACCGTAATGGGAGATAGAGAGGAGGATGAGACTAGGGTAAAATTGCCAAAAGCTGAAAACTATTTTTTCACTCGTCATGCAATGTGAAGCATGATGACCTTTTTTTTGGGGCTACATGCCACTGACTTTTTGTTTCCAGCTCAATCATTTTGCTGAAGCAAGACAGTCGGTAACAGTTAGTACACAGCTTGCACCCCAGTTTTTGTTTGAAGATACAGTGGACACTGATTTAGAGATTTTACATTGACAGGACAGCGTTAAATAATGGAAAAATTCTAATTTTGCGGTGCTATAAATTCGGGAAGGGGTCAGAGGAGCAGTTCTTGACAAATTCTGTGCTAAATGTTGTTTAACTAATGTGGGAATTTGGCGGGATGCTGGGCTACATAGAAACTGAGCGAGGGATTTCCAAGTCTGATTTGTATGGCCGTTAATTGTTTGACTGGCATCTCACCAAATGATGATTGGAATAGTCGTGAATGATACAACATATCATGTAATTAACTTCCTTATGAATGGGTTTATTTTATATTATTTATTGATTTATTACTTTTTCATTAATTTGGCATCTTCAATCCCACCCTAAACTGGAATGCCCAGTTTGAGAACTATGTACAGGCCTTGCTCGTATGCGACCCCATGTTGCCAGCTCAAGAGAGAGACAGTTTGCAGCTCTCCTCCGAAGCATGCGCAGGTCAGCCCCTGCAACTTGACACTCGTTGGTCGAAACTTTTGCAAGTTCAGACTAAGGGCGGAGGATACCCGAATATGAGCAAGCTTAGAATCTCACTGACAAGTGCACGGCTGGCCAACAGGAGGCGCTTGAGCAATGAACAGGGCAGTTTTTTATATCCCTTCCCAGCAGTCCCTTCCCAATTTGCATACCCACAATGCTGTAGCCAATCGTGCACAGCCCTAAAAAAGCTGCCGACCACTATCGGTTGGTACGACCGGGATTCGAACCCGCACCGTGGTAGTCACTACTGTTCCGCAAATGCGGAGCCTCAACCGAGTGAGCTAACCTGGGAGCTCCTTATGAATGGTTTAAAGTTTTATCAACTGTTCAGCTTTGTTAACCTTCATAAGAAATGTTTGAAACATAAATGACAGTTCTCAAAAGTACTAGGATACAAAATAGAAAAACAAGTTTATGAATATGGCATCTATCTTTGAGAATAAGGGGCATCTCACGATGCACCATGGAGAATATCACAGTAATCTCTGGTGACAGAGAAGGCAATGTTTGTATTCAAATTGTTGCAAAAATTTTTCCAGCTCACACACTCGCATTGCATATAACCCTACCAAATCTGCCATCATACAACTCCAATTCTGAAATAGTTGGGACAAAGTGTAAAATGTGAATATAATCAAAACACAATGACTTAGAAATCACACCAGCCAGTATTTTATTCAAAAAACAGAGATAACATAGCGAATGTTGAAACCGAGAAATTTTAAAATTTAATCCACAAAATGAGCTCATTTCAAATTTGATGGCAGCTACAGGTCTCAAAAAAGTTGCGACAGGGGCCTGTTTACCATGGCGTAGCATCCCTTCTTCTTTTTAACACAGAGTGGAGGCGTCTGGGCATTGAGGAGACGAGTTTCTTGAGTTTAGCCATTGGAATTTGATCCCACTCCTTTAATACAGTCTTCCAGCTGCTGGAGAGTTTTGGGTCCCCTTTGACGGACTTTTTGTTTAATTATGCGCCAAATGTTCTCAATCGGTGAAAGATCAGGAATTCAGGCAGGCCAGTTCAGCACACGGATTCTTTTACTACAAATCCATGCTGTTGTAATAGCTGTAGTATGTAGTTTTGCATTGTCCTGCTGAAATACACAAGGCCTTCCATAGAATAGATGTTGGCTGGAGGGGAGCATATGATGCTCTGAAACCTTTATATACCTTTCAGCATTCATAGTGCTTTTTAAAGCATGCAAGTGTCCCACACCATATGCACTAATGCATCCCCATACCATCAGAGATGCCGGCCTTTGAACTGAACGCTGATAACAGGAGGGGTGGTCCCTCTCCTCTTAAGCCCGGAGGACACAACACCCATGATTTCCAACAAGAATGTTAAATTTGGACTTGTCTGACCACTGGAAACATTGCCACTTTGCTACAGTCCATTTTAAGTGAGCCTTGGCCCACAAAACACGGCGGCGCTCCTGGATCATGCTCAACAATGGCTTCCCTTTTGCATGATAGAGTTTTAGGTGGCATCTGTGGCACAGCGGACTGTGTTTACAGACAGTGGTTTCCTGAAGTATTCTTGGGCCCATTTAATAATGTCAATGACAGAATCATGCCAATCAGTGTCTGAGGGCCCGAAGAGCAAGGGCATCCGGTAAAGGTCTTCGGCCTTGTCCGTTACGCATGGAGATTTTTCCTGTTTCTCAGAATCTTTTGATGACGTAATGCACTGTCGATGAGAGACCTTCAAAGCCTTTGCAATTTGACGTCGAGGAACATTGTTTTTAAAGTAGTCCACAATTTTTTTACGCAAGCCTTCACAGGTTGGAGAGCCTCTGGCCATCTTTACTTCTGAGAGACTCAGCCTCTCTAAGACATCCCTTTTATAGCCAATCATTTTACAAACCTGACACCAGTTAACTTAATTACATGCTAAATCTTCTTCTGCTGATTCTCTTATATATTAGTTGCTTTTTCAGCCCTTTTTTGCCTGTGTCCCAATTTTTCTGAGACCTGTTGCAGCCAGAAAATTTGAAATGAGCTCATTTTATGGATAAAAATGTAAAATGTCTCAGTTTCAACATTTGAAATGTTATCTATCTATTGTAAATAACATATTGGCTCATGTCATCTGAAAGTCATTGCATTTTGATTTTATTAACAATTTACACTTCATCCCAACTATTTCAGATTTGGGGTTGTACCTACACCCTTGATTGACAAGATAATTCATGAATAATCTGTATTATGTTTTGTAGCTTGTGGAAGGCAGATTGTCAGGTCAGGAGACGGCAGCACTCCGAGCATCCTGAGCAGAACCCTGAAAATCCATTCTTAGTAAGCACAATTCGTTACTGCATCCACAAATGCTAATTTAAACTTCACCGAGTAAAGAAAAAAAACCGCCCTTGGGACACATTTATATGTAAATTTCCTGAAGAATAATCAAACAGAAAACACAATATTCTTGACACAATATTTTTATATGTGAGTAAATCCATGACCAAGACCTCACTATGACCTTGACCATGAACAAAATAGCCAAAAAGTTGATCGAAGCCAAGTCCTGTTCTGCTGTTGCTATATACCAAGTTGAGCTTGGTGTTATAAAATCTTTTGAAGTTATTGAGTTATTTTGAGGGGCATGGCCAGATTTCATGACCTTGACCTTTGAAGTGACCAGTGATGATGCAAAAACAATTTCCCAACTGTATAATAATTGTGTCTAAAGTACGAAATGGGTTCATGAGAGCAGGAAAGTTAGTTGCCTCAACAGTAATTAAGATTTGCTGTGAGCTTGACCTGAAGTGGAATGACACCCAAAGTTGATGGAACATTTGCCCTGCTATACATTTGCTATATACCAAGTTACAGGTTTCGATAATAGTTTTGAAATTATGGAGTTACAAAACAAACATTTGGTTTAAATCCACAGAACATTTTGCGTAGATATCAAATCTGGCATCAGTTTTGGGCTAGGGGTTACCTGTAATTTACTAGAGCTATCCCAAATCTGGAAGAAATTCATGATGCTGAAATATGTCAGGATTTTGGACAGCCCAAGGACTATACCCAATTACTGTAAAATATTGTACTTTGGCATATTTAGCCACAAAATGTGTAACTCTAACCCCAAATATTAAAAATGACTATTACATGTACTGTGGTAGTTTTAAAGACGTCTCAAATCCATTCCGTGGGATTATTTTACCAAATGGCAACCCTGGTTTCTTACCCAAGCAGTGGAGCTAAAATTCTGAAACTTGGTCATTACAATATTTGGACTGACTACTTAAACATTTCTAAGTATGATTGTGTGGACGTCATTCTGAGTATTTTAAATTCACTGCTGAATATGGTGTGTTTTAGGGGTTCGTAGGCAGGATATTTTATGAATCAGTACTGCACTGACATTTCGTTGCTTATTTTTAATATTTTTTCAAGACCGCAAGGGGGTCATATATGGTTATCCCAGAAGAACTTTTTGCGTAGATTGCAAATTTCCCATCAGATCTCCATTCACCATTCAGTAGAGTATTACCTTTTTAGGATAGATTCAAAATTGACCACTGAAAACTTGAAAATTCTATGAATTCGGGAACTTGTAAGGTTGCTGTACACTGCAAGGGCCATATCTCAGGGGTTAATTGACAAGACGTTTATATTTTGGCATGCATGAATTTTACGTCATTTACTACAACATATATTTTTTGCCAGATTTTCTTGAGTGGGTCAGGTTCAGACTATATGGAAATTTGGTCCACTTGATATGGTATGACCCACCCCGATTTCAAAACGCAAGTTGGAAATGTTCTCATCTCAAAATTTGAGAGATTCATTACAAAACCCAAAACCAGTGAAGTTGGCACGTTATGTAAATCGTAGATAAAAACAGAATACAATGATTTGCAAACCCAAACCCAGACAGGTCTGGACTACAGGCAGGCCAGTCTAGTATCCGCACTCTTTTATTACGGAACCATGCTCTTGTAACACGTGCAGAATGTGGCTTTGCATCGTCTTGCTGAAATAAGCAGGGTCGTCCATGAAAAAGACGTTGCTTGGATGGCAACATATGTTGCTCCAAAACCTGTATGCACCTTTCAGCATGAATGGTGCCTTCACAAATGTGTAAGTTGCCCACGCCTTGGGCACTACTACACCCCCATACCATCACAGATGCTGGCTTCTGAACTTTGCGCCTATAACAGTCCGAATGGTTCTTTTCCTCTTTGGTCGGAGGACACGATGTCCACAGTTTCCAAAAACAATTTGAAATATGGACTCGTCAGACCACAGAACACTTTTCCACTTTGCATCAGTCCACCTTAGATGAACTTGGGCCAAGCGAAGCCGGCGGCGTTTCTGGGTGCTGTTGATAAATGGCTTTCGCTTTGCATTGTAGAGTTTTAACTTGCACTTGCAGATGTAGCGACGAACTGTAGTTACTGACAGTGGTTTTCTGAAGTGTTCCTGAGTCCATGTGGTGATGTCCTTTACACACTGATGTCGGTTTTTGATGCAGTACTGCCTGAGGGATCGAAGGCCACGGGCATTCAATGTTGGTTTTCGGCCTTGTCGCTTACCTGCAGTGATTTCTCCAGATTCTCTGAACCTTTTGACGATATTACGGACCATAGATGATGAAATCCCTAAATTTCTTGCAATAGCTCGTTGAGGAATGTTGTTTTTAAACAGTTCGACAATCAGCTCACGTATTTGTCCACAAAGTGGTGACCCTCGCCCCATCCTTGTTTGTGAATGACTGAGCATTTCAGGGAAGCTGCTTTTATACCCAATCATGGCACCCACCAGTTCCCAATTAGCCCATTCACCTGTGGGATGTTCCAAATAAGTGTTTGATGAGCATTCCTCAACTCTCTCAGTCTTTTTTGCCACTTGTGCTAGCTTTTTTGAAACATGTTGCAGGCATCAAATTCCAAATGAGTTAATATTTGCAAAAATTTACAAAGTTTACCTGTTCGAACATTAAATAACTTGTCTTTACAGTGTATTCAATTGAATGTAGGTTGAAAAGGATGTGCAAATCATCGCATTCTGTTTTTGTTTATGATTTACACTACGTGCCAACTTCACTGGTTTTGGGTTTTGTATAAAGGTCCTAGAGCAACATATGCTCCCCTCCAGCCAAGATCTATTCCAGGGAAGGCCTTGTGTATTTAAGCAGGACAATGCAAAATCACATACTGCAGCTATTACAACAGTTTGGCTTCATATTAGAAGAGTCCGTGTGCTGAACTGGCCTGCCTGCAGTCCTGATCTTTCACCGATTGAGAAAATTTGGCGCATAATTAAATGAAAAGTCTGTCAAAGGAGACCCAAAACTCTCCAGCAGATGGAAGCCTGTATAAAACAAGAGTGGGATCAAATTCCAATGGCTTAACCCAAGAAACTTGTCTCCTCAATGCCCAGACACCTCCACTCTGTTAAAAAGAAGAGGAGATGCTACACCATGGTAAACAGGCCCCAGTCCCAACTTTTTCGAGACCTGTAGCAGCAAAATTCAAATTTCAAATGAGCTTATTTTGTTGATAAAATTGTTAAAATTTCTCAGTTTCAACAAAGGCTATGTTATCTCTGTTCTATTGTGAATAAAATAGTGGCTTGTGTGATTTGAAAGTCATTGTGTTTTGTGTTTTATTCACAATTTACACTTTGGGTTGTTTAAAACCTTTGAATCGAAAAAAGTGAAAAACAAGTATAAAAAAAAAAAATAATAAAAACTCACTCGGTACTGCTAACCTGAAAATCCTGCTTGGTGAAACAGTGCAAAGGCTGTGAAAAAGATCCAGGCATTATATTATCGGGGGGCACTCACATGAAGGCATGGTGGAGACCTCTGCAGTGACCATACTCTCCAGGCCCAGGTTACACAAGGCACCCCTCACTAATCCACAGGAAAATGCCAGGTACTACAAAGAAAGACCCAGGAAACATTCATGAGTTCATTCATCCATCAAGGCTTGCACAACAGGGTGCATCAAGGCCAAATCCATTTCAAAATTTTGAACCAACTGCTACTCCTAATTACAAAACCCAAAACCAGTGAAGTTAGCACGTTATGTAAATCGTAGATAAAAACAGAATACAATGATTTGCAAATCCTTTTCAACTTATATTCAATTGAATACACTGCAAAGACAAGATGTTTAATGTTCAAACTGAGAAACTAATTTTTTTTTTTGCAAATAATCATTAACATAGAATTTAAAGGCAGCAACACATGGCAATAAAGTTGGCACAGGGGCCTTTTTACCTCTGTATTACATCGCCTTTCCTTTTAACCACACTCAGTAAACGTTTGGGAACTGAGGAGACCAATTTTTGAAGCTTTTCAGGTGGAACTCTTTCCCATTCTTGCTTGATGTACAGCTTAAGTTGTTCAACAGTCCGGGGTCTCCGTTGTCGTATTTTATGCTTCATAATGCGCCACACATTTTCAATGGGAGACAGGTCTGGACTACAGGCAGGCCAGTCTAGTACCTGCACTCTTTTACTACGGAGCCATGCTGTTGTAACACCTGCAGAATGTGGCTTGGCATTGTCTTGCTGAAATAAGCAGGGGCGTCCATGAAAAAGACGTTGGTTGGATGGCAATATATGTTGCTCCAAAACCTGTATGTACCTTTCAGCATTAATGGTGCCTTCACATATGTGTAAGTTGCCCATGCCTTGGGCAGTAATACACCCCCATACCATCACAGATGCTGGCTTTTGAACTTTGCGCCTATAACAGGCGCTTTTTCTTTTCCTCTTTGGTCGGAGGACACGACGTCCACAGTTTCCAAAAACAATTTGAAATGTGGACTCGTCAGACCACAGAACACTTTTCCACTTTGCATCAGTCCATCTTAGATGAACTTGGGCCCAACGAAGCCGGCGGCGTTTCTGGGTGCTGTTGATAAATGGCTTTCGCTTTGCATTGTAAAGTTTTAACTTGCACTTGCAGATGTAGCGACGAACTGTAGTTACTGACAGTGGTTTTCTGAAGTGTTCCTGTGCTCATGTGGTGATGTCCTTTACACACTGATGTCAGTTTTTGATGCAGTACCGCCTGAGGGATCGAAGGTCACGGGCATTCAATGTTGGTTTTCGGCCTTGTCGCTTACGTGCAGTGATTTCTCCAGATTCTCTGAACCTTTTGACGATATTACAGACCTCAGATGATGAAATCCCTAAATTTCTAGCAATAGCTCGTTGAGGAATGTTGTTTTTAAACTGTTCGACAATCAGCTCACGCATTTGTTCACTAAGTGGTGACCCTCGCCCCATCCTTGTTAGTGAATGACTGAGCATTTCAGGGAAGCTGCTTTTACACCCAATCATGGCACCCACCAATTAGCCCGTTGACCTGTGGGATGTTCCAAATAAGTGTTTGATGAGCATCCCTGAACTCTCTCAGTCTTTTTTGCCACTTGTGCTAGCTTTTTTGAAACATGTTGCAGGCATCAAATTCCAAATGAGCTAATATTTGCAAGAAATTACAAAGTTTACCTGTTCGAACATTAAGTAACTTGTCTTTGCAGTGTATTCAATTGAATATAGGTTGGAAAGGATTTGCAAATCATTGCATTCTGTTTTTATTTACGATTTACACAACGTGCCAACTTCACTGGTTTTGGGTTTGTATTTCTTAAAACACACCTCAGTATGATCTTTACCGTGCAGCTAAGGATGCAGACTTTAAGTCTATGATATGACAGTGCTCAAGTATGGGAGTAAATTAGCGTAGTTTATGGAGCTGGCAAGGGACCAAAACTGAAGTAACTTGCTGGGAAAAAGAAACTTGCACACAGACTAACCCCGCTCAGAGCAGAGTTTTGCACCCAAACTATACATGAAGCCAGTTATTTTTGTTTTTATGTGTGAGAGAGAGAGAGGCAGTCCATAGCAACAGCATTTTACTGCAGTGAAGGGTAGGAATTTGCCATTTTTGGAGTATAATTTGTGTGCAATTTAGTGTGATACAAATTTTCATGTGAACGCTTTCTGGATATTATATTTTAAAATAACCAAATTACAGAATAATGAATTTAAATCACCCACAGCATGAGCTGTCCAACAGATTACTGTATATGGGGCATCTTGCACCCAATCGTCCCAGTTGACTGATTAATGAAATGATTTACTGGCCAACTGATTGAATTGTTGATTGGAAAGCTCCCACCAAGAGGCTGATTTCACAGGAGTGGAGACATAGAAAATGTTTTGCAGTCAAGTTTGGGCAACAGAGCGACAGCAGGTCAGCCAATTTTTGTAAATACACAAATAAATGAATAAATATTACCTCCATAATTTCCCGGTAAAAAATAATGAGAATCTTGAGAGTACCAACAAATTTGTTTTAAATTTCTTTTGAAAAATTAGTGACCAGGTTTAACAAAGTTTTAATTAATTTTGATCATTCTTAAGAATGAAAGTGATTAATTAATTTCCCCTTATTCATGGGAAAAACTGACTAGCTTTGAGACTGGGGTACATTCCATTCCCCGCTGTGTTTCTGGGGCAGCACACTGTGCTGGCTGTCCTGTAAAAACTGAAGGCTTGTATGTCTGCGGTAATCAAGCAAAACCAGCTCCGAGCAAAATGTATTTTGTGCATAAACATCAATTCTGGTTTTTTATAGTAGGCGTACTTTCCCAGTTTTCACCCAAAGCAAGAATGACACTTTAACACATATTTCGCACCAATTAATCCATATACACAGCCTCTTATGACTTAACCTCCCTTGTAATAACATTCTGGCAATTTAAAGGTCCCCAATTATGCTGATCCATCTTTTCATACATACAAGTAATGTAAAAATGTTGGATGTCCATACTCAACCTCTGTTAAGATTCTAAACATAAGATACAGGGGTTTTGCCGTAATCCGAGAGTGTGATTTCCTGAATGTGATTTACTCTCTGAACAGCTTGTCCCGAGATCTTCACGAGATCTGGGCAAAACCTCACGTCAGGTTGTTGCGTCCAATCAGAACAGACCTGGCCAGAGCCAATCACGGCGCTGGACCTGCCCACCTCAGGATTCATTCTATCAGACACAAATTAGCCCAAATCATTTAAAAAGTAGATTTATCAGTATGTCTCCCAAAGCTGTTCCTATGTGTGTTTTTGGATGCAAAAAAAGCATAACTATTTTGTCATCCAAAAGACGATGCCATCATCATGATGTTGCATGATTGTAGACACTACAGTTGAAGCTAACTGGAGAGGCGCTATATGTATCTGCAAAGTTGGGCTGAAAAGGCATTGGTTTTTCAGAGCTCGAGGTACGTGTTTGGGTTTGTTTACTGCCTAGTGTGAATTGATCGTTTTACTTATCCATGACTGGGATCAGCCGGCTTCTTTGCTGTGGTGTGGGCTAGCTCTCTGAGGCTACCGCAGTGAAAGCAATTGCGAAACGCACTAAAACGTGTCTGGAATAACAAATGATCTCTGCATTGCCGCGGTGGAATTTTATCCCCCTTGAAAATTGTTCTGGCTAATAAAAAGCCGAAAAAGGTGCAGATTGGATCCAGAATTCTTTACTGTATAAGTTACTGATTTCCTATCTCCACATAAGCACTCACCGATGCAGAAGCAGTAAGTTTTACCATAGTGTGTTGCATTACTGCATAAGCCTACCTAACGTGATAGCCTGTTGAATGTGGCTGTGGCACTGCGGCTAACATTGCTGTTAGCCTGTTCCTAATATTCATGTCCTAAATATGCCAATGTAAATAATACCAAGGAAGCATTCAACAAAAGGTGTGTGAACAAAAACCTCATTGGAAGCCAACTTTTTATGATTGATAGTAATTTGGATGCTTGGTACAACTGTTCAGGGTAACGGAAGTCACAGTCTGTAAAGCTGTATTGCAGGGTAACTTTTGTCTCTGTCATTATGACGACCGCTCGGTTACTACTGTATGTTAGTTACCGTTCTGTGCCACCTAAAGAAATGCTCCTGGTTAATTTATATGCAATAATTCAGATTGGTATGCTTGTGTTACTTTGGTTACCATTAAAGTGGTAGTTTCATCATGACGTTACCGGACTGTAGCCGCTACAGTTGACGCTAACCAGAGAGGTGTTCTCCATGTCTGCAAAGTTGGGCTGATAAGGCTGCACTTAGACCGGACATAGGCTTTGAGGAGGTTAGTGTACGTGTTGGGCTTTGTTTACTGCTGCTGTGAAACGATCGTTTTACTTATCCATGACCTGGGTCAGCCGGCTACTTTGCCATGGTGTGGGCTAGCTCTCTGATCCCACTGTGAGGACAGCAATCGCGAAACGCACTATAACCTGTCTGGTATAACAAGCGATTTCTCTGCATTGCTGTGGCGGAATTACATCCCCTTTGAAAATTGTTCTGGCTAATAAAAAGCCGAAAAAGAAGTGGAGGTCGGATATGGATTTCCGCGGATTGGAAGTTATGGATTCGCAAGCTCCACATAAGCAACACTTACACGGTTTGTGTGTTTTTGCTGGAAACTCATTTTGTGGCTTGGTGTCGGAATTGTGTTTAGTTTTGGTAGAAATGCTTAACAGGAGTTTTTCGCAAAGTTTCCTCTGGATAGCTAGGTGGATATATAACATGACTATATAACAGTACAGCTACAATCACATACATGCAAGGCGAGACAGTACAAGCAAAACACAAAAATTTCAACTTGCCACTCATTAACATCTTGCTGTAAACTTTGCTGCGGTACTTCAATTGCTTCTTCCTCCCGTTCGGGGTTGGATTCTGGATCAAACAAGTACGGTCTTACAGCAAGAGATGCCGCAAAGAGCTGTCCTGAAATACCTGCCATCTTGGTTTCCTGGTTTTTCAGGTCTGTACCCACCCCTGGAATCAAAGCGGCCAGGCAGCCACTCAGAGCAGCGCCTCATTAACATAGCCTCCCCGCCCACTCAAAACGGCTCATGTTTCAGGCTGGCACAGACGGGGTGAGAGAAGAGGTCTCACTAGGCCTGGATGTGGGTGGTTTTTTTTTTTGTAACTGAATTCTTAACATTATTTTAAAGACCCATTGGACATATCTTAAACAACTAAATACAGCATAATAGGGGATCTTTAAGGACAAATTTGAGACAATACAGATGTGCAAAAGCCTATGAAAGTTCAAAAGGGAATGCAAAGCCTCTGTACTTGCATTGCGCAAACAACTTGAGGAGTGCAAAAAATACTGAATAAATAACAATACCATACTGACTAGAAAAGACTACATTTTCTTCAGCGAGAAAATTTGAAGAGGTTAGCTTTGAAAATGAAGGTGCTTGGAAATTGAGAGGCAAAGGAAATTGCTGAAGAAATGTAGAAAAACTGCTAAAATGTAAACACAAGACTTCAAAGCTGAAAGTAATTGTTTAAGGAAATGTCTCTTTTCAGCTGCATCATGACCAAGTCTACTGATCTTCAACCCAGCTGTAAAAAGTCAATTGGAGTCAATGAGGTTGACGCATTTCTCTCGATGGCTCTGTGCATACCTAGGTCAACGCACTGCATCCTGAGAAATTAGCTGTATCGTGGAGCAAACATGGCAGGCCACATTGGCAGACTGCCACAGCTGTTGTTGCTTAAAGCTCGTTGTCAGTGTCTCCCCCAGTACTTAACTATACAATGCTGACCTGGCCAACTAGTGAAATGCTACTATTCATGGCTCTCTGTTCATTTCTGTGCACTGTGTTTTTGCTAGCTAAATAGCTAACAGTAACAAGCTGCAAGATATCGTTAACACACGTTGTGATGTTATTCACAGCTCCCTTTTATTTCTGTGTTATTGTTGGCTACTTAGCTCGCGAACACACAGTGCACAGAAAGTGTTCGTAACGGGTCAAACTTGAGAGTTGAAAGTGCCGTCACTGCACGTGACATAATCAATAGCTAGCTAACGTTAACTACTAAACTATTCAATGAGTATGGAAAAGTTACATCTGCTAGCTTAGCAAGGATGGCAGTTACGATCATTTTGATGCCAATATTTTGCCTGTTTTAGATACAATTGTATATATATCAAGCTACTGCGAAAAGTTTCTTGTATGTACTGGAATAGGTCAGGAGCTCAAGCAATTGTTTTCTGCTTTGCAGTTTTTTACTGTAACATGTCTTCTAATGGACCCGCCCTGCAAAAAGACCAGTCTTCGCTGCCCTAAATGTGCTCCCTTGGAGCTGGTTTGAGCGACTGTACAAACAATGATACCGAAAGGCTGAGTGTGACGCAGAAGAATGAGATTTGTCTAACAAATCTCAAATCTAATACGAACAATGAAAAAAGTCCAGCAGAGGGCAGAATTGATCCGCAATACCTCTATCAGGAATGTGATTTGGGTGAAGTGAAATTATCTGAAAATTTAGTGGGGGGTCTGTGGACCACTGGCCCCCAGCTAGGTCTAGGGCAGCGCCCTGGTGGGGGGGATACTCCTAGGTTTTAGTGATTTTTAGTGCCCTAAGTGTACTAAGAATTCAATAAAATAATTTAAAAAAAACTGAATTATTATCCAATGTATATTCAAGCCAACAAACACATGCAATCTTTGATTTCTAAGTCAAGTCAAAATTAGTCACAAGCTCCAAGCTTGTAAAGAATTTAATCTGCAGCTATTGCACTCAGATAAAAGTCAAATAACATTCATTGAATATAGCCAATATATCAATAAAATCATTGACTTCTTAGTCAACTCCAAAATCATATCACAAAGTCACACGCTCATGGGATTTTATGAATTTACACTTCCCTGAATGTACTGTGTAATAGCAAAAATGAAAAATAAGAACATAATTACTGCCGATACACACCACTAATAATTCTTTTTTCTTTATCCAATCATCTGTAGAAACCATCTATGAGTTCTGTGAGTATTTTCAACTTCCAAATATTGACTAAAAACACAATCCTGATGGAACTCCTGGAAATAAGCATTACCTATTATGCATTACATATTAACCTAGTAAATAAGCCAAACGACAACCGAAAACAGTGTCACTAACTAGCCACATTCGGCTATATTCAGTGTCCAGAGACGCTCCATTTACATGAAAAAACAAAAGTGAAACTACGAGGAAGGGTTCCTCGTCGAGGTCCTGAAGCGCCTTTAATCATACGACGCAATAAGGTTTGTCGGCGTGATGTCACATGTTGTGATCGTGTGGTACGCGGAGACGTCTGGTAGGCAAGAGATCTTGTCAAGTGCAGCTCAAAGTGCGAAATCGCGATCGCCTTTGTTTTCCATGTACGTTTCTCAAAATTCATGAATGAAACAAGCCTTATTATTAGAAGCATGGTAATCTCATGAGTAGTTGTTTGCTGTACGAGCCGTTTTGAGAAAGGATCGGGCCTGAAATTCCATCGTATACCGCACGCAGAAGGGAGAAGGCATCAATGGCTTCAGGCGATCAACCGCAAAAATTGGACGCCTGAACACAGCGGAGATCGTATTTGTGGAGAGAATTTCATATCAGGTTTGTTTTTAATTATTTATTTCCTTATATGTCAATATTTTAATTCAGCTATTTTGAGTTAGTTCCTACAGAATATGCGTGAATTTTGATGTGCGACTCTCCAAGGTGTTGTACATGCACATGGAACTTGTTGCCGATCGTATTTATTTTATCCTCATTGACATTTTACGGTATTGTGACATTTGGAGGCGGGGACACCAACTGTTTGATAAGAAAAATACCTAGAATACATTAATGGCAGTGACAATCCTATCGCTGTCAAGAATTGTTCAGTTTTCGATCAGAGACATTTTACTCATCAGTCGTCTTCTTGACAATCCTAGTGTAAGCCTGACCGGATATTGCATGGAATAGTAGGCCATAGCTCCGAGCAAATAACTTTCGTGAGTGAACTGTCCAGGGGTGTCAACGAAATAGAAATAAATATCCGTGAAAGAAATGTCCGGCGATAACGAGGGGTCGTCATGCCACGATGTCGCCTGCAAAGCGTAGGGATCGGGTAATATACATGTATCAGACTGATACCGAAGCTTTCTCACATACCGCTCCCGGGCTTCTACCGACAAACTTTGCACATAATCCGATAATTGCATAGATTTCATGGATGAGTCGTTCGCATTGTTGTACTCAGCCATTGTTGTGCCTAGTGGTTCTTGCCTACCAAAGCGAAATGTCACGTGACTCGTGACGCCATGTTTATAAACCGCCGACAATCCCTATAGGAAAGTTGTGTGTCTAGTGGTATTGTTCGCTAATAATGTTAAAGGTCATGGATTAGCTGGGCAGCTGATAAAATAACCATGATTTAACTTTGGAGCTAGACGCCCAGCTGCGTTAACAATGATAACCCGTACGTATGCTGGCCACAGTAACCAATTAATTCAGCACTCACCGAAGTCAAAAGGTAGGGTGATAATGCTTCATATTAAAGTGTGCGAAAGTGAGGTAGGAAAATAAACGTCCATCAGGTTTGTTGGTAGGCTTACGTAATGCAATGTAATGGTTTGAATGGCCATACTACCATTAATGGGAGCTGGCGAAGGTGCGTCAAAGAGCTAAGACGAGCACCCACTCTCACTCCTGGGGGATACTGATACACACTGAACCAACCACGCAACTTACCAGCGGTGCACAGCATTTGTCTCGACGAGTTACATGAAGGGATGCAGCATTCTTCAGCCATCAACCATTCACCCAGCAGAAACTTAGGCTACATGACTGCTTCATCCTCGCTCCACTAGCCGAATGGGCTACACAAAATACAGGTATACAGGCTATTAATTATTATTACTATACTACAATCTGTCGTCCCGAATATCGGCAATATCGAAGTAGTTTCTTTTCCGCAGTGTTGAAACTTCCCGCCGCAGCCCCTGCCCACGCAGCATGACATTTGACCGGTGCCTTGGCTGGCTAATTTGAAAACGGAAGTTCTGTAGAATGCATCATGCATAAAATCAATTCGGTTATGGATATACCAAAAGTCGGAATGCTTTAGATTTGAAATCGGATTTTCATGACTGAAAAATCTGATTTTAATTTATTTTTTTAATTTTGCAGATAAAAAAAGTGGAATTCCAGGAATTAGCGGAAAAATCACATCCCTGCGCTATGCCACAATTTCGCTGAGCTACTCAGCCATTTGAATTAATGGTTAAAGCATTTGGTCCAACAGAGATTTTAGCTAAGGCATCCCTTACATACTACTGCCTCTACCTCAAAGATAGTAAGTCCAATCTACAAAATAAAATAGAGGTACCATATTGAAGTGGCGAGTCTGCTGAGAAAAATGTCAAAATTGTGTCTGTAATGCCAAAATTGTGGGAACACGATCAAGTTATAAAACTGTGTCTTTCAGCTTCCCAACTGGAATTTTCTTGTCTGATTAAATATAGGAGTTAATGGTGTTTCGGCGAGTGCTCCCGTCCCTTTTAGGCTCATACTGCCAAAACAGTCTTTCTGATTGCTTGCAACGTTACACTTTCGTGACCAGTACAACCTTTGCTACAACTTGGATATAAAATATTTATGAGGAGTGAAAACTGTGGGAGTTATAGCGAGTTTAAGAGAAGATGGTTTTACAGCTGTTTGCCTCTCTAATAGTGTCGTAACCACACTAAGTTCCCAGAATGTATTGCAACAGAAATTATTTTTAAAAAATATAATGAAACTAGATGACTCCGTCGCCACAGGGACTGAGTCGTGCATCTTCCCGATCCCCAAATTTCTGACAAAATGGCCGCCGGCAGCAATACTGGATGTCCAAAATTGAGCATTGTCAAATAAATATCTTTGCCTATGCAAAATTAGAAAAAATTCCTGTAATAATTGTCGCTTCCAGAGCCTGGAACAGAAAATCTCTGTGGGCTCGTCGGCAGCCAAAGAACTAAACCATAGTATCATCCGACTATTGTCAGAGAGAAACAAAAATTATAGAAGTAACGAAAAATTTTAACAGAGAAAAAATTATACAAGCTTTACTTGATATTTTGCAGTTTGAATGACATTTCTTGGAAAAAGTACAACACAGTAAAAAAAATAGCTGAATCTACTGAATCAGCACAAAATTGGCTTAATGTAATAGGATCCCAAAAATGACATTTGAAATTAAATATCTCAAAACTAAAAAGAAAATCAAAAATCTCTACAGATGCAACACCATTCAGAACAACTTGAATTTTTTAGAATTTGGACAGAATCTACAGCTTTAACAGGAGGAGTTAGTAGGGCTGGGCAATAAATGTATCGCGATAATTTTAAGCGCAATAAAACTAACTTCCAATATGGGTCAGACAGGCGAGCCTGCTCAATACCTTTTCTATACCTAAATGCTGCTTGGAGCATACAACTGAGGTCTTTTGAAATGTTTCGGGGAAAAAAATTGCAATTTGAAGTCTGCCAATTACCAGCGAAGTTGGACAACTTCCTTCACCTTGGCGTTATTAGCTTACCTTAAATCAATTCCCGTGTACTTTGCCTAACTTCAAATCAAGCCATTTATTCAGCCAACTGACTAATCAAAACCAAGATATGGCCTATAATGATACAGGGGAGATAGCCGAATGAGAAGCAGACAGACCTAACCAGGCTACAGTGTTAGACTAAAAGAATGTCAATTATCTGAATAAATAGCAGATCTAGCAGAGATAGAAGTACCCTCTCATCATTGCATTTTTACTTATCATTTAAAAGATTTCTGAAAAATAAAATCATTTAAAGATGGCCCTGGTTTTAAAGCGTTTAAAAATATACGCAAAGTGGAAAACACTTAAATTCCTATAAAATTCTGCTGTTTTTTTTTAAATTAAATTTGAATACTTTTTGACAGTTGGACAACTGGGAAAGATGAGGTACACGTTCTTACTTTAGGAGCTTCTTGCATGTATTGCTTCCCATTGGACAGCTGGGTGAGAACAGCAAACTTGTTGTCCTGGAGTACGTAAGTGCCCTGCAAGCGACAGAATAATATTTAGTGCATTTACATTGAACTGTGTCAGGCCACGCAGTCTACGGCACCGTTTATTTCTCTCCATCAAAATACATCAGAACTCAATTTGTGAGTTTATCAGTCAGGCGAGTGAAGTAAGTGTGTGTGTGCGTATGTACACTTCCTGACAAAAGTATTAGGACGTCACTATTTATGAGTGTGATTTTCTTACAGTGCAGTTGAAAATAGTGAATGTATCATATTTGGAAGTAGTTGTTAATTCAAATAAAAATACAGACCCCATTTTGGATACACCAAACTGAATTATTCTAAGTCTTGACCCTCCTTTTATAGAGAATCAAAATCACTCCATGTGCCACACCTGATCATATTGATTGAACTAATAGTAGCCGTGGTCTTCCATTATAACAAAGACACAATTCCAAACTTGTAAATTTGAAGATTACCATCTTGCAAGCACTGTTTATTATAATATCTCTTATTTATTACAGACCCAAAGTGAGAGTTTTTTATGCAGAGAAAAAATATGCCAATTTGAATATCTGTAGCATCCCCAAATGTTCAAATAATGTTCTGTGATGTTTACATGTACATTTTAGGACACCATTAAATTCCTACAACACTCACTCATATGTGTAATATAGCACGTACATCAAAGGTTGAGTGAGAATGAGGATCGTCCTAATACTTTTGTCAGGTAGTGTACATTATATATATATATATATATATATATATATATATATATATATAGAAATACACACACACATAAACACACAACCCCAATTCCGAAATAGTTGGGACAGAGTGTAAATTGTGAATAAAATCAAAATGCAATGACTTTCAGATCACATCAGCCGATATGCTATTTACAAAAGAACATAGATAACATTTCAAATGTTGAAACAGACATTTTACACTTTTATCCACAAAATTAGCTTATTTCAAATTTTCTGGCTGCAACAGGTCTCAAAAAAGATTGGACACAGGCAAAGAAGGGTTGAAAAAGCAAATAATATATATGAGAATCAGCTGCAAGAACATTGAGCAAGTAATTAAGTTAACTGACATCAGGTGTGTAACATGATTGGCTATACATGGGATGTCTTAGAGAGGCTGAGTCTCTCATAAGTAAAGATGGCCAGAGGCTCTCCAACCGGTGAAGGCTTGAGTACAGAAAATTGTGGAATACTTTAACCCCTTACCACTCTGACGGCTCGTATACGGGCCCATCAGAGACAGTTAAAAACAAGAAAAGATTTAATTTTACCTAGAGTACGTACTTTATAGCAGTGGCGTGCACAGACATTATGGGGGGCAAGTGCTCAGGGGGGAGGGGGAGGGCACTTTTTTTGCACACGTGGAACATGTTATTATAGTGTGCGATCAAAAAATTAAATAAACATTACACGCACATGTTCAATGCAATTCATGACTACTGTCATTCATCACAAGAAGGCACATGGGTAGCCTTGATGGGGATATTTTTCTCAGGCAATGGGGAACTGCCTGATTCTTCTTTGTGTTCATTTATGTTGCCTAAAAAAACCTACACAAAAGAAAACGTTCAGCTTAACAGATAGATTTGCAAAGTCGACCGACATTGTTTGTGGTGGTCGTCCTCACGTTATCTATCATTGTTTGGGCTATAGCATTAAACTAGCTAATCAGGTGACCAGTCGGCCAAAAAATGCTCAGTTGTTTGGTGCTGTATGAGCAGTGGCGTACCGTCAGATGCCAGGAAGGCCTTCAGTAACATCACCCTCTCTCGGATAATTGCTCTTAAACTGTTTGCGATCAGGTATGATTGATTAACAGTCAAACAGTTAATTAACAGAATAGCCACCACCAATGCGTGACACGTAATGATTAAGAAATGCTAATTACAAAGCGATTGCCTGTTGGCTATGTTGATATAACATATGATATATATGTTGATGTGAATGCGCAAGGATGACAATCTGCGAAAAATCCGAAACTTTCGCAGACTTCACAGCAATTATTTTCGTCTACTCTTCACTCAGCCGTGCTTCTTAACTAACAACGCACTTTGGCTGTCATATTCAGAGTATATAGAACGGATTCTCATATCTAATTGCTCAATGAACGTCGCGAATTAATTTACGCAAATTTAGAAATTATAAAGACGTATGCTATTGATATTTTTTTTCGTAGCCATTGCTGTGCGGAAGTAAGTTAAACGCTGTATCATTTCGTAGTGCAATGTATAACACGGCTTACGAAAACAAGTTAGATTCTCGTCGGTTCCTCTAATCAGTCTGAGCAACGGTTGCTAGTCGGGGAGGTAAACTGTGAGAGGTGTCTGTCATTAAGAAGTGAAAGGTGAGGTTATTGCCGGCCCTGTGTTTCTTCCGACGGACCGTCACTGTGTATGAGACATGCTACTGCACAACAAAATGATTACAGGTTGGGCTTGGAGGGCAAACTGTACGATTTCGCTTGATCTGTGTGTTACCTGGCTGGCGGGGCACAAGACTGTGGCTTCCAGTCGCTCAGCTGATATGCTCCTGCAGCGCATCTGACACTGCGCACGTGTTCACGTGACAAAGGAAGAGAGGTCGGAAGTGCGTGAGGAGGTGGCCCATTTCGGGACATTTTTTTCAGTAGTTTTTAATCATACAGCTTTTCTAAAAGATCATTTCAACATTGGCCCCACTGAAGTGTTAATAATAATAATAATAATAATAATCATCATAAAAAAACGAAATTTCAAAAGGGCACTTTCATTGATAAAGGGCAAAGGGGCAAGTGCTGTAGCACCACCTAGCGTCTATTTGTGCACGCCACTGCTTTATAGGCATTTAAGAAAATGTTACCGTGGCAAGGGGTTAAAAACGATGTTCCTCAATGTCAAATTCCAAAGGCTTTGGAGGTCTCATCATCGACAGTGCATAACATAATCAAAAGATTCAGAGAAACTGGAAAAATCTCTGAGTGTAAGGGACAAGGCTGATCATTACTGGATGCCCGTGGTCTTCAGGCCCTCAGACGCCACTGCATCACTCACTGGCATGATTCTGTCATTGACATTACTAAATGGGCCCTGGAATACTTCGAGAAAGTACTGTCTGTAAACACAGTCTGCCGTGCCATCCACAGATGACACCTAAAACTCTATCATGCAAAAAGGAAGTCATTGTTGAGCATGATCCAGAAGCGTCACCATGTTCTGTGGGCTAAGGCTCATTTAAAATGGACTGCAGCAAAGTGGCATAGTCCACTATGAGTATGAGTCCATATTTGGCATTCTTGTTGGAAATTATGGACGTCATGCCCTCCTGGCTAAAGAGGAGAAAGACCACCCGCTCCTGTTATCAGCGTTCGGTTCAAAAGTCAGCATCACTGATGGTATGGGCATGCATTAGTGCATATGGTGTGGGACACTTGCATGCTTTAAAAAACCCCATGAATGCTGAAAGGTATATAAAGGCCTTAGACAGGGCTCCAGAGTGCGACCAATTTGGTCGCACATGCGACCAAAATTTTTAAGAGTGCGACTAATAATTTTGCAAGGTCGCTCTGGTGCACCTGATGATGCTCAGGTTAAAACTTAAATTTAATTCGCAAGCGCATCATCGCTCTGTGTTCTCCTGTGACCGAACTCACACACTCATCATGGTAGGATCATTCCGTGTTCTAAACCAATAAGAGACAGAGCTCGGGCGGGTCTTTGCCTCTGATTGGTCTTGGAAGTTGTGTGTGTTAAAAGTTGCGTGCGACCTGAGCGCCAGAGTGGCTGACTAACTGAAACGAAAAAAATAAACTTAACGCAACGAAACGAGGGAAAAAAGAGAGGCCGAAATATTGAAAGTTTTTTCATTATGAAAACTAAGCCCGCAACCAGCCCTACTACTATAATCCCATCCATCCCCACTACCGAGAGCCGCTCCCTGGTGAGATGCTAAGCCCTGGTCCTTCGGCGACAGCATCAGATTCGGAACCAGAGGAGGTGTCAACCGAGTGTGGGATAGAGCCCGGCTCTGAGACCCAAATTAAAAAGGCCGAAATACATGCCTTCAGACAGGACTGGCTGAAACTATTTCCTTGGCTGAAGTACAACAAAGGACGTAACGCAGTGCACTGCGTGTACTGTCAGGAGTGCGGTCAGAATATGGCCGGAAATAGTGCATTCGCGAGCGGGTCAACAACGTTTCGTATTGAAACTTAAAAAAAATATATAACATAACATGTCTAAAAACACACGCTGTGCAGTGACAAATGGCCCCTCTTCCAGCTGCATTTCAGTGGCAGAGAGTAATCAGGTCCTCTGAAGAATATTGCTTACAACATTGCCAAAGAGGAGTTGCCGGAGAAAAATGCATTAAACGTAAAACCGACGTATTGCAATGATACGGCATGTGTCCAGTGCATTGGGGTAATAACCGACACCTTAAAGCGAAATACAGCTGCGAACATCGGAAACGCCACATACATTTCCTTCATGATTGACAGCGACACAGACGTCTCTACCAAGGAGTGTGCGATCCAGTGGCGTTACCAGCGGGGGTGCTAGCTTTTTGACTGCAATTGGTAGCTCTCAATCATTTTCATTTATTGACGCATGATCCGATTGTCGTAATTGGCAACCGAGGACACGGTTTCTCTCCGCATGCGATCTAACAGCGATTAAATCATGGGCTAAATTCAGTCCAGTTGCGGAACACGAACAGAGAATTGGGTTGCAGAAAACTTCAGTTTAAAACAATTATTTGTCCTGACCTGTTCTCAGTCATTTTCATAATTAACAGAAGGTTCACTCCGAAAGCACTCCACAGTTAACAGGTGCGGCTTGTTCTCCCCGATTAGGAACAGGTCAGGACTAATAATTGTTTTGTGCAACCCAATTCTCTGTTCTTGTTCCGCAAATTGTATAGTCCTAAATATTATATTTAAAAAATATTAAAATAATAGATATAAAAATATTATTATTAAAAAGGAATACATAAAAAGATAAGAGGCTAAGATCACATAAACAGTTTTCCCTTTGCAAATTACAGGCTAGTGACCTGCATGATCTATTATTCTTTGGAAATTTATGCTGTCATAAAGCAAGCATTTTCTGCACTTGGGCATCAGTGTGCAGATAGGCTGGGGACAACGGTTGCTCTAGGAGCTGTTGGTGCTGCAGTTAACCATCTGAGGGGCATGTGACAGCAAGGGGAGACCTGCTAAAAGATTGACACATGATGTTAGGTCTCAGTTCAGTGAAACTAAGCAGTTGCACGTTTAATTTTGAAATGTTTTATTATACTTGAAATGTTTGAGTTTGAAATGTTCAATTTCAGTTCAACGAAGCAATTTAAGCACAAGCACTTTTATTTGGAAACATTTTATTTTGCTTAGTGTTTCAGTTTGAAATGTTCAATTTCAGCTCAGTGGAGCACTTTATTTTTATTTTTATATATAATTGTGCTTTTAGTGAGAGCAGTTCAATGAAATAAAGACAAGCATTTCTCTACACCTTATTCTTGTTTAAAAATCATTCACATTATATGAAAGTTATGGAGAGCGATAAAAAGGTGACATTATGGCGTTAAAGGCAACGCAATGAAAAATTTGGGTGCACCTAATTTTTGTGCTGGTGCACCTAAAAAAAAAGGTTAGGCGCACCAGTGCAACCGATGCAAAAAGTTAGTCTGGAGCCCTGGTCTTAGAGCAACATATGCTACCCTCCAGCCAACATCTATTCCAGGGAAGGCCTTGTGTATTTCAGTAGCAAAATGCAAAACCACATACTGCAGCTATTACAACAGCATGGCTTCGTAATAGAAGAGCCTGTGCTGAACTGGCCTCCCTGCAGTCCTGATCTTTCATCGATTGAGAATATTTGGTACATAATTAAACAAAAAGTCAATCAAAGGAGATCAAAAACTCTCCAGCAAACGGAAGCCTGTATTAAATAAGAGAGGGATCAATTTCCAACGGTTAAACTCAAGAAATGTGTCTCCTCAATGCCAAGACACCTCCACTCTGTGTTACAAAGTAGAGGGGATGCTACACCATGGTAAACAGGCGCCTGTCCCAACTTTTTTGAGACCTGTAGTAGCAATCAAATTTGAAATGAGCTTATTTTGTGGATAAAATTATTAAATTTCTCAGTTTCAACATTTGCTGTGTTATCTCTGTTCTATTGTGAATAAAATACTGGCTGGTGTGATTTGAAAGTCATTGGCCCTTATTTATCAAACTTGCGTAGGATCTGGTGTAGATTCTGGTGTAAATATCATCGTTCGCCAAGTGTCACGTCTGATTCACTAAAAGTGTGTACGTCGCAGATTTCGGTGTAGAACTGCCGGGGCGTTGATAAATCTGGCAGCAAAAACCATCATAATTTACATGATACGCCCCAATAAATTCATGCACCAGGAGGCATAGCCCTGCCCACTTTAAGACAAGGACTCTCGAAAGACGGCAAAGAAGAAAGGACTTAACTGAGGAGGAAATATCGTTGGCCTGCTGATAAACCTCGTATCTACAATTTGATGAGAAACAAAAACTCGTATGTCCACTATAATAGCATAAACATTGCAAAATACAAGATGTCATTGATTGCATACATTCAAGGAGGAAAAATATTCATCCTACCCAAACACAGCTCAACTGCATTCTTACATGCAAAATTAAACTTTTTTTTTTGCTCTCCTGTAAAGTTCATCATTTTGAAGATACGAGGTTTTATCAGCAGGCCGACGATAGATGGAGCAAAACAAAATTATTTTATTTGTAAGTCTTGAGTGGCATAAAGGGAGCCCAGTGGGCTGAAGTTTGGAAAACTATTGCTGCTGCAGTAGTACACACCATTGGCGTGGAAAACCAGAGTGCAGCAGAGGTTTCATTTAATTCATTAATAAATCGAAGTGACTATTCGCACTTAATCTTTGTACTTTGACGCAAAGCAAAAAATTTTTCTTGGCCAAACTTACTTTAAGTGGTACTTTCTAAGCGGCACTGGAATGGTCATCAACTTGCGCGCTTACAAGTGTGGTCAAGAAAAAAAATTAGCATTGGCCATACGTAAAAGTGCCAATAACATCAGCCTTAATAAATTCAATTTATAAATCCACGATATTTCATGTTATATTGCCTTCGTAATTGAAAATCCAAATGCTTTGGTAAAAAGTGGTCCGATTTTAAGATCGCCTCCTAAAAACGGATTGCGACAGCGCATGGACCGGTGGAGGCCAACTAGACTCCAGCTGTCAGCACTGATAGGCTCCCCCTCCATCGTGGGAATGCGAGCCGGTGGGGACATGGATGAGTCCCCCCCTCTTCGATCGGAGCACGATCGAGCACCATGAGGGTAATTGGTAAAATAGAGTCTGCAGAGATCACTCTTCATTGTACTTTTATCCATGTTACTCCATGACATTTTATTGGGTGCCACACAAAATGAGCAGCCACTCGTCACATCAATGTAGAGAAATTAATGACACTTATATTTGGAAACAACCTGCTTTTATTCATTTATTTATTCATTCATTTATTTAGTCTATTTATTTATTTCAATAATAAGAACAACAGCATGACGTCCGCATCGCTGCATATGGTTTATTGCTGCATATTGGTTTATTTCGGACAGCTGCACTCGTTCCTGCATGTTGTTCGCTGTTTTCAGATTTGCGTACACCTAGTAAGAGCTGGCTTGAGATTTTTGCGGACCGTTCGCTCACGTTCAGATTGATAAATGCCGACTCTTGTGGGAGATTTGGCGTACACCCATTTTTTTGGTGTACGCAAGTTTGATAAATGAGGGCCATTGTGTTTTGATTTTATTTTTTGTCCCAACTATTTTGGAATTGGGGTTGTGAATATATATATATATACACACACACTTACCGAGCGCTCCATTTGGACAACCTGACTATTTGTGAAACTATCCAATCCAGCAATGACATATTAGCAGCAGTATGTTGATTCCTAGCTGCAAACTCCGACAGCCTAACGCTGATTAGTGTCACATAAATCATAGCAAACATATGTAATGAATCACAGTGCAGGCATGACAACTTATGCTGACCAAGTTTTTCTTTTGCCTTTTCCCAGTTGCTCAATCCCCCCGAAACAAACAAACTGTCACCATAGTTGTGCAGATAAATCAATGAATACCATCGGTTTCCTAAACACAATGCAATTTTTGCCATTTTTCAAACAAACTTCATTGGAAGGATCTGTCAAATCACACTATGCCGAATTTTCTTCCAGGAAATGCAATGCTGGGTTGGAAGGATCCCAAGAGCACGGCAGCGCTAAAGTTAATGATCCGCTGCTGGTGCTCTTCACTGGAGCGATAAGCTAACTGGTGCTCGGTGCAAGCTATTGCAATGACAGTATTGTTGCTGAATTTATCATCTGTAATGTTACTTTCATCACGGTCCGTCCACGAGTAACGCATTTGAATCAGTTACTATAGTTTTCTTCTAAATATAGTTGGAAGCACCTTCCGCTTCCTTAAGAAAGTGTTCCCTCAATACATAATTAAAATTGTAAAACAAAAAAAAAAAATTCAATCCAGATTTTTAAAACAAAGGTTTTAGACATGGATCGTACAAAACAGTTTTAACCCAAATCAGCTTTTATTTTTCTGTCTTAATTTTTTCTGTTTAAAGGCACTGTTACATTGAGGTCGCTTTAAGTCTGCAGTTGCCACCGGAAAGTGCTACAAAGTGAGGGGCGCCCTTGTACAATTAAAGACGTTAAATACAAATGACGTCAACGCCCGGCCAGCCAGCCAGCCAATCGTCGGCCAACCAATCGATTACGTTCTTCCCGGCCGGCTGACCATTCACTGAACTTCTTCCCCGATGGCCAGACAATCATTAAAGTTGATCACTCAGGCAGCCAGTCACTCACTCAGCAAAATTTGCGTTTATAGGGGCCGGCCACTGTTCGTGGCCCGGCCCAAAAATCATTGTCCTCCGCAGCAACCACTTCAGCTACAGTGAGCCAATGCTATCCCAATTAGTAGGAGGGAAAAAAAACAGTATTCTGAAGCAAAAATTCACCATGGTAATGATACTATGTCATTCTACTATCAGTTATAGTCATCACATATTAAAATGCATAATTTCCTACCGTGGATCCGCCTACACCACAGCTATAGTTATAACTCTCCTGGCAATTACCTATTGATTGACATGATTTTTATCCAATTCCAGACTGTATAAGCTTTCCTTGGTAAATGGAAGACATTGATTGGACATTCAGAAACGTATTTAAAAACCTGTGTAATAGCTGTTAGGTTGTATTCCCTCAACTTTTTGCAGCTGAGAATGACATGATTGCATGGAGAAAAAAAAAGACTTCCAGATCCAAGCCAGAAGAGCTGAACTTATATTTAAGGGATTGGAAATGTGATTCGGAGATGGAAAATAGCAGTTATTACTGATAATGGAACAGACTGGAGAGCTGACAGCATCGATTCTTTGGAGGAGCAGTTCAATGATGGAATTTTCTCCTCAAGAGTGACTAAAACTGTATTTGTATGATGTAGCTCCATCTCACAACAAGCCAGCTATTTCTTATTTTCTTTCAACCACTGTGATCACAGAGCTAGTTTGTCACATTGGGTAGCAAGGGTAGTCGAAAGCCTTTGCCACCAATACTGCACATGCAGGCAATTCACTGAATGTGGCGATCTGTTTTAGAAATTATACCGCATTCAGCAAAACAGAATAATTTCAGATACTTCTGTGTTTGAGAGTTATACTTGCTCCTTGTAGGGTGTGAAAAGCGTTGTTACAACAGCAAGCTTTCAGTCTGAGTGAATGTTCTGACCATAAAAAAGCAGTTCCTTTAATGATTATGTGTGCTTGCTGATGCGACTTTGTACAAAAATGGACAAAACTCTGAACTTTATCATGGAGAAAAGGCATGTTTTTGGTTTGGAGAGGTTACTGGTGACCACTGATGTCCAGCTGCACCTACATATATAAACTTGAGCTAAATTCAACCTGAAAATCATTCATTTATTTAGAATGTCATGAGTAAAAGTTTATTTGAGTTAAAAATATGATTATTTTATGATTTGACAGTGCACAGTTTAGTGGGCTGTGAGTGTTTGAGGAGCCACCTGGAGAGCTCTTATTTGGCTTCCACCTGCGAAGCCAAATAAGATTTCATGCCAGATGATTAACACTTGTGGTCTAGGAGTTTATGATCCCAGAAATGTACTGTTTTAACCCACAGCTATTTTTCAATTCTCAGTATTTTTTTTTAATAATTCCAATGCTGAATTTTCATGAAGATTTTGTTTGCAGCCTCATTTCTCAACCAAAATCATGAAAATAAACTTAAATAATATAGCCCCAAGCGGCAATAACAAGTGTTGGCACTAAACTTGGCCATGTCCCCCGCCAAGTCACGGAACTCGACTGGGGTCGACTTATCACAAAATTACACATTGAAGCCAAAGATGAATAAAATCGGTCAAAGCATTTGAGATTTCCCCTTCACAACAAATGGGACATGACAGACGGACGGCCGGATGGATGGATGGACTGATAGAGCTGAATACCATGTCCCCTGATAAACCTTGACCCCAAAGAGGAATGGAATCGGTAAAACTGTTCTTGAGATATTGCGTTCATATCAAGCGGGATGGATTGGAGTTGAATACTTTATCCCCCGACCCTAAAACACCTTGACACCAAAGATGAATGGAATCGGTCAAACCGTTCTTGAGATATATCATGTTGACAAGGTATTTACAAGTGGTCAAATGGCCGTAATGACCTTGAGAATAATGGAAAGGTCACGTAAATCAAGTGGGCTGTGAGCACTCCCCTAATACACCTTGACACCAAAGATGAATGGAATCGGTCAAACTGTTCTTGAGATCACACGTTCGCAACAAACGGGACGGGACGGACAGATGAACGGCTGGGGGACGGAGCGAGCTGATTGCTATTTTTTTTTTTTCTGCATTCATTTTCAATGGTAGAAAAGACGTTCCTAAACTGTAACAACCAAACTATCGGGTGTTTATCCGCCGAAGGTAAACTAAAAGCTAATTGAAACGAGTCTTGCTGCAGAAGCGAACTGCTGGCATTTCTCCATGAAATATAAACGTAGTGTCAATACATTCATTAATTTCGCTATGATGTCATAAATAAAAATTTTTACACTATTTCGAAACCCCAATACGTAACCCATTATTTACCCCGATAAACTCACATCTTATCAAAATGAGATCACGCGGCTTCAATCGGGTTTTCACCGGAGGGATCACATTACCTGAAACCAAGAGTGATCCGTATTTATGTAGGCAAGCATGTACAGTAGTGCGTACTGTCCTCTTTTTTTTATATTACGAATATATTACATGAGCCACCGCTGCATGTTGACTCAGGTTGACATTAGCAGGTTATGGAAGTCGTTACGGCGATTTTTGACTAATTTACCGTCATAAGACTTACAAAAAAAAAAACTCTCTCTAGAATCTGTGCCCTACAAAATGTTTCTGGTGGAGCAACATGTGAGGACACGGAGCTCGTAGTCCTAGCAAACAACCGAAAATGTTCAGCACCGACAAATATGAGGCCCGTTTAATAACCTACCGGCAATCTCCAGTGACCACAATTGGACAATATGAAAATAGAGACTATTGCCCAACCCTGCATGCATTAAGGGGTCACCTGACTTCAGAATCACTGGCATATACTGAACACCAAAAGAAATGCAAATACTTAACCACACAAATTTTACATAATTAAGTTAGTAATATTCACAGGTCTTATTGTTTCCAAGCTCATACAGGTGTTGTCATAACCAAACTTTTGGTTGAATATTGTCATGAGCTTGTCTTTAATGTGTCAGCATGCGACGTATCTTACATCTGCACATACATACATATGGACTTGTGCTTCCAAGGATATTTTATGAAAACCATTATGCATGTGCAATTCCTTACAATGGCTATAAAAGGTCGAGCAGATTTATTCACTTTCATTCATTTGAAGCAATGAAGAGTGGTGTCAAGATTTACGAGGCAACAACATGAGCAGGCTATTGGTAGTTTGAATGCCGGTCAACGGGTCCAAGATGTTGCAAACAAGTTCAATGTCCACATCTCAACCATTTATCGCCTACAAGATCGTTTGAATGCCACAGGATGACACAAAGCTTTCTGCAACAGCATAACATCAGAGTTTCTGCCTTCGCCAGCGCTCAGTCCAGATCGAAACCCCATCGAACATCTGTGGCATAAAGAACTGAAATGTACGCTAAATCAAATGCGACCAAGGCGGACTACTCCAGCAGAACTTGAAGCAGCCATCATCAGGACCTTCCCACAAATTCCTTTGGCCAATATCAACAGATTAATTCATTCCATGTGTCAAAGATACATGGCAGTTGTTAACGACAGTGGTGGTCAAAAAAAATATTGACTTAAAGTTCAGTTATACAAGTACAGAGCTGCGTGATTTTTGAGACACATTGCTCTGGTAACACTAATTAAGATCAATGTCAATAAAGTTTGTGTTCATTGGTCACGTAAATCAATTACTGTAGCCCTTATAACAACACCAAATGATAAATCATTACTTTAAACAATCCAGACTAGCGTTTTGTTAGCTGTTCAGTATATATCAGCCTAAAATCATGGGCTTTAACATTATATAAATAGTCAGCTTTATCATAAATTACTTATTTGCCTTTCAAAGAGCAAGAAGTTTCAGAAAAAAAAACTTATCATGCTTTTAGGTGCCACATCTACTTTTCTGAATTTGTAATTATTACCTGAATCATAACCTTAAGTTTGCATCATTCGCTGAGATAACCTGAAGTTGCACTTCTTCCCAGGATAGTCTGGTTTCTCGGTATTGCATCATTTCTGGTTAAAGTACAAGCGTCAGCATGGCTTCTGACAAGTGCAAAATTGGAATTCCCTTGAATGAGGAGTACCACAAACTTACAACCTGCAGAAACACCCTGGACAACTCACCAATCCATCACAGGGCCCACACACCATTCTCTCACGTATTTTTACTGAAGAGCTATTTAGAATGTCAAATTAGTCTGGCATGCTTGTTTTTAGACTGAGAGAGGAAACCCACGAGAACGTAGTGAGAAAATGCGGACTCCACACAGAGAGGACCGAGGCCAGATTCAAACCAGCAACCCTCTTGCCAAGGTACCAGTGCTACCCAGTGCGCCAATGTACTGCCTTACCTGATGGTTTGTCCTGAGATTATCAATTTGTTTCCGGAACATGCTTATCCAAAAATCTTTACAGATAAACTTCATGATATCCAGGTCATCTTTGAAGCCAGGCGTGTCCTTTGTAATCCTTTAAGGTCAAAGAATGTCAGAATTTAGGCAATGTTAAAAACAAGTTTTATAAGTACACAAATTGGCTACTTTACAGTGTTTCATAAGAGGCATAAATTGATGAACTGGGAATTTTTTATGTGCCTTTCTCAATTCAGGATTAAAGGAACTACAGCGTCAAGAGGGCAAAATTTCACAAACAGGCTCTCTTTGTGTAATTTTTCATCCAGAAAAAAACATGGCAGTCATTTCTCAAAATATCAAACCGTTTTGGAGTTATTAGCAACTTTCTACTTGCCCTGGGAACGCCCCTTTTTAATTGCTACAATCGATAATGCCGCCCTCTCAGCGTAACGTTGAATAAAGAACTCGGGACCAATTCGCTGCATAGCCGGTATGTACAACTGCATGTAAAAATATAATTTCGATCACTTCATGACATGTTTTTGTTGCCCTAGTGCTTAGTAACTTCAAATCTGATAAGATTTACATTATGAGCAAAAGGAAAATTGGCAATATGTATATTTTTTATTTAATCTTACACTGGTTTTCTTAAGGGGCAATCAGAGACGCGCTAAATGAGCTGGAGAGCTGTGGTGCACTCGCGTTCGCCGTCTGCGAAAGCTACTGCTAAACGCATTACCCAAGTGTTTGGTTCTCCATTTTTAACGACATAAGTACTGCTTTTTAAAAGGGTATGACCCAGATTTCTGTAATGAAAATCTAATTCCCCAATCAGCTGTTCGTGAGTTTGCCAAACTGCGTGCTACACTTTGATGTCGATTTGACTTCGTTCATTATGCTCTCCTGAGCTGACATCCAACAAGCTCGTTAGATTATGTACGGCATTTGGTCAGGCTAGAGTAAAACAATAATATGATCTGATGAAGAGAAAAAGATTAGAACACGAGACAAGATTCAAGACACAGCGGCCGCATGCAACTAGGCACGAAGCAGCAGCTAGGGGGAAGCGCTTTCACACTGGACATGAAACGAATTTTCAGTACGACCGACTACATTCATAGTCGTTGCAAAGACATAAATACACGCGTTTCGCGTCCGGTGTGAAAGCAGCTTAATACAGCGCTGGCAAAGAGAAGGCGCCGTTAAACGTGTGGAATGCAAGCCAAAGCCTGGTAAGTGCTAGTCGCTGCCAGCGCTCTATTAAGCCCTATAGTGTCTACAGCGCCCTCCATAATTATTGGAAACCCTGGTTGAGATGTGTTCTTTAGCTTCTAATAAATTCAGTTTTTATAACATAGGACCACAATGAAAAAAGAGGAAAATCAAACCTTTAATTCAAGTGCATTTATTCAGTGGGGGAAAAAAATCCCACATGAAGAAATTATTCTTTTACATCAAATCATGTGTGCCACAATTATTAGCACCCCTGATAATAGTTTGTACAACCCCCTTTTGCCAACAAAACAGCACCTAATCTTATCCTAAAACGTTTCACAAGATGGGAGAATACAGAGAGAGCGATCTTTGACCATTCCTCCTGCACAATCTCTCTAAATCATCCAGCGACCTGGGTCCTCTACTCTGCACTTTCCTCTTCAGCACACTCCACAGGTTTTCAATGGGGTTGAGGTCTGGGGACTGAGAAGGCCATGGGAGGAGCTTGATTCTGTGTCTGGTGAACCATTTCTGTGTAGACTTGGCCAGGGTCATTATCTTATTACAAAACCCAAAACCAGTGAAGTTGGCACATTATGTATATCGTAGATAAAAACAGAATACAATGATTTGCAAATCCTTTTCAACTTAAATTCAATTGAATACACTGCAATGACAAGATGTTTAATGTTCAAACTGAGAAACTTAATTTTTTTTTGCAAATAATCATTAACTTAGAATTTAAAGGCGGCAACACGTTGCAAAAAAGTTGGCAGAGGGGCCTTTTTACCACTGTGTTACATCGCCTTTCCTTTTAACGACACTCCGTAAACATTTGGGAACTGAGGAGACCAATTTTTGTGAAGCTTTTCACGTGAAACTTTCCCATTCTTGCTTGATGTACAGCTTAAGTTGTTCAACAGTCCGGGGTCTCCGTTGTCGTATTTTGCGCTTCATAATGCGCCACACATTTTCAATGGGAGACAGGTCTGGACTACAGGCAGGCCAGTCTAGTACCTGCACTCTTTTACTACGGAGCAATGCTGTTGTAACACCTGCAGAATGTGGCTTGGCATTGTCTTGCTGAAATAAGCAGGGGCGTCCATGAAAAAGACGTTGGTTGAATGGCAATATATGTTGCTCCAAAACCTGTATGTACCTTTCAGCATTAACGGTGCCTTCATATATGTGAAAGTTGCCCATGCCTTGGGCAGTAATACACCCCCATACCATCACAGATGCTGGCTTTTGAACTTTGCGCCTATAACAGTCCGGATGGTTCTTTTCTTCTTTGGTCCGGAGGACACGACGACCACAGTTTCCAAAAACAATTTGAAATGTGGACTCGTCAGACCACAGAACACTTTTCATCAGTCCATCTTAGATGAGCTTGGGCCCAGCGAAGACGCCGGCGTTTCTGGGTGCTGTTAAATGGCTTTCGCTTTGCATTGTAGAGATTTAACTTGCACTTGCAGATGTAGCGACGAACTGTAGTTACTGCCAGTGGTTTTCTGAAGTGTTCCTGAGCCCATGTGGTGATGTCCTTTACACACTGATGTCGGTTTTTGATTCAGTACCGCCTGAGGGATCGAAGGTCACGGGCATTCAATGTTGGTTTTCGGCCTTGTCGCTTACAAGCAGTGATTTCTCCAGATTCTCTGAACCTTTTGACGATATTACGGACCGTAGATGATGAAATCCCTAAATTTCTTGCCATAGCTCGTTGAGGAATGATGTGTTTAAACTGTTCGACAATCAGCTCACGCATTTGTTCACTAAGTGGTGACCCTCGCCCCATCCTTGTTTGTGAATGACTGAGCATTTCAGGGAAGCTGCTTTTATACCCAATCATGGCACCCACCTGTTCCCAATTAGCCCATTCACCTGTGGGATGTTCCAAATAAGGGTTTGATGAGCATTCCTCAGCTCTCTGTCTTTTTTGCCACTTGTGCCAGTTTTTTTGAAACATGTTGCAGGCATCAAATTCCAAATGAGCTAATATTTGCAAAAAATTACAAAGTTTACCTGTTCGAACATTAAGTAACTTGTCATTGCAGTGTATTCAATTCAATATAGGTTGAAAAGGATTTGCAAATCATTGTATTCTGTTTTTATTTACGATTTACACAACGTGCAAACTTCACTGGTTTTGGGTTTTGTATATTATTCATGATGCCATGCACCCTAAGAAGGTTCCCAGGGCCTCTGGAAGAGAAACAGGCCCACATCATCACCAATCCTCCCCTGTACTTGACAGTGGGCATGAGGTGCTTTTCTGCATACTCATCTTTTGTGTTCAACCAGACCTACTTAGAGTCTTTGTTGCCAAAAAGCTCCATCTTGGTCTCATTTCACCAAAGCACATGGTCCCAGTACTGCTTAGCGAACTCCAGACGATTGCGTCTATGATTGTGAGTGAGAAAAGGTTTTTTCCGTGCATGCCTCCCAAACAGCTTGTTGGCAAGTAGATAGTGCCTGATGGTTGTTTTGGAGACTTTGACCCCATGATGCAACCATTTGTTGCAATTCTTCAACAGTGAGCTTTGGAGAACTTTTTATTTCTCTAACCATCCTCACTGTGCGTGGTGGCAAAATAACCTTGCGTCCTCATCCAGGCTTGTTTACCACTGTTCCAGTTATTTTAAACTTCTTAATGATTCCTCTGACAGTAGATATGGGCAGATGCAGGCAAGAGGCTATTTTCATGTAGCCATTGCCTGACTTGTGAAGGTCGACACATCTGCCTTACTTGAATAGTGTGTTCCTTTGTCTTTCCCAAGTCGAAGAGTGGATAAGAGAAATGGCCTCCATGTCACATCATATTTATACCCCAGGGAAACAGGAAGTGATGAATTACTAATTAAATGTTCCTAGATACTCTGATCAACTTTGTAAACTACTGTAGAAATGACAGAAATACTTCAATGACATTTATTTCCTAGGAATTGTTAGGGGTGCCAATGATTGTGGAACAGGTGATTTTAGGAAAAATTATTATTTCTTAGTCAGGGATTTTTTTCCCCAAAATTAATTTGAGTGAAGGTTACATTTTTCAACAATTTTCAGTGTGAGAGTATGCTTCTGCAATAAAAATGTAATTTATTTTAAGGCTTTTAACGCATCTTAACCAGGGGTGCCAATAATCATAGAGGGCGCTGTATAACGAAAGCCCGGCTGAAGCTCTGGCGTACCTAAAGCGTTATAATTGTTCAATAGCAGCCAATTCATTTTCTTCCGTTTTTCAGTGCCTGGTCTGCTATTCTTTCTCCCCTTTTCCTCAGTGCTTCTCTCCACGAATGGACTGTTGATTTTCGGGTTAGTATCTGGCTTGATTTTTCTCCTCTTTTTCATCGTGAACTCAGACCAAAACCCTTTATCCTCGAAGTCGGTATCGTTGAAGTGGTCGCTACAAATCACACTATTGTCACTTGGTCCTTGCCATTTTGCTAGTCAGTTTCAACCAAACGCCCAAATTTTATTTATTTTTTCATCTTTTGGAAATCGATGAAAGCTGACTCCATCCTGGGCTTTTTAATACAACCTGCTACAGTGCACTGCATCTGGTAGGCATTTGCGCTGCCGTTTCCCGAAATTTCGCAAGAAAATAGCGATTTTATAAACCTACTGCAGTTCATGTCCCATAGGCAGTAATAGAAGAACGAGCTCCACTGAGCTCGTGTCGTTCTTTATAAGACGTCAGCAGGTTGATTTGTCAATCCCACGGAAGTCGGACCTAATTGTGGGCGGGGCAGAAACTGGCTGAAAATCAAGGTCTGCCGTCAGAAAAAGAAGCCTAAAATTATGACTATGTGTCTTTTCGGCACAGACATAGTGTACAAGTACAGAACTATGGAATTAGTGTCAAAGTACCCAGTAATAGAGAGTTCCTTTAAGTTAACCATTTTATACTAGCAAGTCATGCCACAGAAATAGCATTTTTCCCCAGTGTTTAAAGTTACAGTGCTGCATAATCATTACCTTTCAATTAGTCCTTGTCCAACTCTGAATCCCATGCTCTCTAATGCTGATATACAAGTAGTTCTGTCCTGTAGGGGGGGGAAGAAACACACACAAATAATAACTTGCTTCAGACAGGTTTTATCCTGGGTCATAGTGCACTCTAAAATTCCAACCAGGATAATACACGCCCCCCCCTCCATTGGGCAAGTGGTTCAGCTCCCAACCAGACATTCTGTTCTGTAATTATCTCTACCTGCATTTATGAAGCTCTTCTTTGCCTTGACACTGGCCTGAATGGACTTTTAAAAATGTTTTTTTTTTTTAAATTGCTGCAGAAATACTCTGAACATTATTCCATGAGGACAGTATGGTCATTATAAATAGTGGAGGCAGGGTGTTTCCAGTGGAGCCTTCAGATGAGACATTTGCAGAATTTGCAATCACAAATCATTAAGACAAACAATCATTATGCAAAAAAAAAAAAGCCACTGGCTTCAGCAATATAAATCATCAAAACACACAGAACTACTTACGTCAGGAAGCAAACATGTACATTGCACAGCAGAGGTGGCAGAAAATATAATAGTGCAGCATATTTATGTCTGAATTTTTTTAATTCAAGCCAATTTAAAGCTGGTTCAAAACAGTAGCCAAACTAATGATCAGTGACCTCGGAATGCCTAGTTAGGGAATATCAGTCGGCCAGCTAATTCTTGGAGTGTCAAAACACTTGAGGTGTAATGATACGGTGGGGTCACAATACGATACGCATCTCGATACAGGGGTCGCGATACAATACGTATCCCGATACACTACAAATTATTTTACTGCTGATTTTCTTTCTACTTAAAAGGAAGCAGCAACACTGAAAGATTTCCCAAGATAAAGCTTTTGAAGTTTATTAAAACAAAGGAATACAGTTAATTTACCTTTAGTGCGATTTCACACTAGAAATTGATTTTTTGTAGAAAATTGAGTCAAGTAACTTTTTGTTTGCCTGTTATCTACTATGATACCCAGGCCTCAAGGACCAAATGATGTTTTTATGAAAACTGGAGAACATGTTTTTTGTTGATTTAAGCAAAAAAACTTGGCTTTTTCATGAATTCTTAGTGTGAGAAATGCAAACTTTTCTTCCAATTGTTCAACTTTCACAGAATCTTTGTTGTAAGTAGTCAATAGGGTAGGATGAATATTTCACTCATGCACAATTTTGATCAGCTGACTCAAGTCGGAGGGTTAGAGTAGGCAATAATTGCTAAGGCATTTTTCGCCATTTCCCGTACGCCACACAGGATGACAGAAGTTTTTTGTATTTCCATATCTAATCAGCAAGAATCTTCATACTCCATATTCTCTGTCTTAGAGCAGTGGTGCAACTATTTCCAGGGAGAATTTGCCATCTGATTATTAATTGACGTGTTAATTAGTAGTTAGAACTTGTCCCGTATGCCACACTGTCATTTCCCCTCTTTTAACAGGGTGTTAAAGTCAAACTGACGTGAATAATTTCAACTAAACTTTGTTAATTGTAAGTAGCGTCAAACAATAGGGGGCATTAGAAACTGTTGGAAGGAATTCACACTGGAGGAATTCACATTCCTCTAGCAAACAGGAGGTGGCTTCGGACTGAAGTCGGTCCTTGTTTCATCCGGACTGACAAATGCTGACAGCAGGTGAGTTCTTTAATTCAAAGTGCGAAAAGCCTTTACTCAAGTAAAACATCCAAGAATGTACAATATCCCCCTCCAGATCACCTATTTCAAGGTGGAAACCCGTGGAGACCCAGTGTGTTGGCTTAGTGTACATTCCAAGGGTAACCAGTGTTTCCAGTGAACCCCATTTAGTTCATGGCTGTTTTCTAGTTTAAACCCGAGTTATTCTCGGTGCAATTTTCTTATTCGTAGAATAGGGGCAGCATAATAAGGGGAATTAGGGAAACATAATTGGACACAACGCCATTGCTTTTAATTTCGCTACGAACAGGATCACGGACAAAGAAACGCATTTCATAAATGCAGCAGCTTTAGTGAAAAGTAAGAAAAAGTTGAAAAGGCAACGCACAGTATATTTATCAAGCTGCCTAAAACAACGCACATTTCAAAACCACAATCTGAAGACCTGTTTCAGTGATGTAAAGTGAAGCCTGTTTCCTACCGATTATGCGGAAGCGAGTGGTCTTTTGCAGACGATTCTCTCTGACCAATCAGTGGGCTGCTGTCGTCGTCACATAACATATTTTACAATTTTTCAGCAGCCAGTAACAGACCAGCCAGTTATAGGCCTGTAGGTTATTCATGAGTGGGGCCAAATTTAACATTTTATTAATAATTATTCCCCCGCAGCGCGTTTAGGGCCTGATTTACTAAGACCTTTAGCACATCCAAAATCTTTTGCCTGTGCAAAACCAATAACATTGCCCATGATTGGCCAGGGTACTTGCCTTGCACCAATCAGTGGCAAGGTTTCTGGTTTTGCATGGGCAAAAAGATTTTACATGTGCTAAACGTCTTTGTAAATCAGGCCCTTAGTGCGAAGTGGGGGATATAGTATTCAGCTCCGTCCGTCCGTACGTACGCACGTCCGTCCGGAACATTGTCAGCGCGATATCTCAAGAAGGAGTTAACCTATTTCAATTCTTTTTGGTAGCAACCTTCCTACTGGGAATGCGCAGACACAAGTCGGTTTTGGTGACCTAACGGCAGGGGATATAGTCACTTTAGTGACAAACTCTTGTTTTATTTTATATTGTGCATTGTTGGAATGTCAGTGCTAATTAAATATTTTCATAATTTTGTAATTGATTTATTCTTTGAAGCGTGAATATTAATTTATGCCATTGCAATGCCTTGACTTTAGTTAGGTAAGTACACAGTCATAGCCATAAATGCAATGGTACTAAAAATTGGCATAATAATTTCTTTTGGTGTTTCGGTTTTCGGCCAAGCATTTCTCATTTTCGGTTGAGGCCAAAAATTTTCATTTCGGTGCATCCCTAGAAAATGTGTGCAGGACTAGGAAAAGGGGTAAATAATAATAATGATAATGCATCAATTTTATATAGCGCTTTTCTGCTTTCTGGGCACTCAAAGACGCTTCACAAGGATACATTATTCATTCACGCTCTGATGGTGGCAAACTACGTTTTAGTAGCCACAGCTGCCCTGGGGCAGACTGACGGAAGCGTGGCTGCCAATATGCGCCTACGGCCCCTCCAACCACCACCAAACATTCACACACAGCCACACAGTGTTCCTATATTGCATGTTTTTGTGGGTGGGGGAAACCGGAGTACCCGGAGAAAACCCACGCGAACACGGGGAGAACATGCAAACTCCACACAGAAAGGCCCCAGGCCGGATTTGAACCCACAACCTTCTTGCTGTGAGGCAATAGTGCTAACCACTATGCCACCGTGCCGCCCGCCCAGGGTCACCTGGGTCATTTTATGAATATTGAGATTTTCCAACAAAATCAAAGAGTGATCCAAGTTTTTCATTTTGAGAAAAAAATTGAGTGAATTTGTGCACAATGAAGTGTTGTAAATACAGTAGTGCTGGGATATCACCATCACTGGGATCACTGAGATGCCCCTTTAATCTCAGAATGGAAAAATAATCCAAAGTGACCCTTCTTCCTAGTCCTGCACACACATGTGGACCATTTTAAAAAGCCCTGTGTATCCTGACACACGTCCCCCGAATCAATGTATAGTAGTGGAAACTTTGTATTGCGACATGATACTGTATCGGCATATCGTTACACCACTGCAAAACACACAGAGATCAAAATTCACTCAGGCTTGTTCATGATAGAATTTTTAGCAAGGTTTTAAGATTTCTCAATCATTTTGTGTATACAGACTCACTCAGTTTGAAGAATGGCCCAAAGGTATGCCCATGATAGGAGCTGAAGCACTATTTTACCCCATGAAACCTAGGAATACATGCCTAAGTCAGTTCAGGCCTATTTTAAATTCTAGAGGAGATCCCAAGCTTTCCAAATATCCCAAATAGCTGAATTGAACCGAAATGCATATAAAATGGTGTTCAAGATTTAGATATTTCCCACTGAATGTAATGTGGCCAAAAAAGCGTGGCGTTCTGGGGTTCGAATATCTCTCACGATGCAAGTGTGATGAAGCTTCAGTGAAGTGCTGCTAACAGCAGATACTGCATATGCAGGTAACATTGTCCAACAATACAAAAAATGCTTTTTTCTGACTTTGAACCAACTTAAGGGAAAACTCAAGTGAAAAATGAAAAGTTTTAAGGGTTAAAATTACCTGTTCCATCTCAATGCGAGAAACTTGCTCTTTGTAAATGTAAGCCACGATCTCCATGTGCAGAAATTCGAACAATGCATCATCAGCCATATCTGTAACCAGGAAATATTACACAACTTATAACCATGACAAGTACTGAAGATCTTCATTTTTTATACCAATATAAAACGGGTTGGGAAGGACAGAAAGGCCCATTGGCCAATGGCCGTGTCATGGAAAATCAATGGGCTATTTTCAAAATGTATTCCTAAAATTCAATGTGCCAAAATTTTAGCGATAATAGACCTTTAAACGTATACAGCATATACACAGACATACTTTGTGTGTTTAATGTTGAAAACATACTGATGCATACTGTACATTTGCTTTTAATGTTCAGCATTACAATATTGCTTAGAAAAGGATCGATACATAATACAAAAGACAAGATTATGCACTCAAATACAGAAGAGGGAAATCGGCCGTTGCAATTTCAATCGTTCAGTAAAACCGCTGGCTTTAGCATTAGTCTACTGATACACTGGTAAGTAGTTAAGTTGATGGTTACTGGCGGCACTGGCTGCAGCTCTACCATTGACGAGTGTGAAAATTACTTGACACTGAAAGAATCATGGCTAGAGTATGAGCATGGTATCAAAATGACACCTTTCAGAGGCCATAACTTGATTTGATCATCATTCACATGTGATACAACCCCAAGAAGTTTTCCTAACTCGCATTTTTTAAAGTTTTCTCAGGTAACTTATGAGAAAGCACATGACAAATCCATGGCTCCAATAGTTGTTTTTAAAACACTATTTCATAGTTATTAAATTGGTGCAGTTTTGCCGTTGAAACTTCCACTGTTCATGATATTGAGGCTTGAAGTTGGTTACAGAACAAATCCCGTTAAAGAAAATACAGATTTTGGCTTAAGACTGACTCATAGAATGGGCATACAATTGATTTCATTGCAGTTTTTAACGGTGCTCCGATGGGTCTTTCAGTTCTGATTTTTCATTTCGCCATCTCAAATACACAAAGTTATGAGGGATCAGAAATGCTGGGGAAAATTGATGCGAGTTTGAAAGGTTGAAGCTTCGACCTATTCCCGTACACTTTAAGAGCCAGTAACTCAAAAATTTATTCACAAGATCAGAGTAATACTTGGCAAGTATTCATTAAATATACTGAAGTTATTGTACTAGAACAATTTGCTGATTCCAAGGAGGTCAGGGGGTAGGCACTTGTACATTTTATATATTATTAATAACAATGGAATTACTATAGAAACAAATAGAATAAAGCAAATTCACCCATTATGCCTCAAATCGCAAGTTAATTGTAATCCTGGGTGAACATTAATGGCTCTCCAACATGAAAACGTATCCTACGTGGCCACCTACCGTTTTAAAGCGTTGTCACAATAATAAACTTAAATTGTGCTCAAAATGCCATATATGCCTGGAGAATGTTCCACGACATGAAGTTTTAATTTGTGTAATCACATTATACAAATAAATGATGGCCTTCAGGCAAAAGATGCAAGTTGTATTTGGTTAATCGGCTCTAAATCTCTAATGGAAATCGCTAGACAGACAGGCTTCAGTAACGAGCATCTGTAGCCGCTCTCTTTCGGAGATAGATACCGGCGGGCTTCAACCCCAAGTTCGCGTGACGGCAGTGGCTATTTTTACAACGGTTGTTAACTTTACGCAGTGTCTATTTAGCCATCCCATTTTTTTCTGCTAATTTGCTGTCGCTTCCGCTTGACATGCGCAGTTGTCACAGATGTGGACATAAAGTTTGTAGGCATACATGGGGAGCATCTCAAAGCCTAGGCGGCATCCTTCGAAGGCTGCATTTTTATGGGTCGTCACTTAATTCCATCTGCCGAACTGACTTAATGTCATTTCATCTCCGTTAAACAGCTTTGGTTGAAGTGAGTTGTCACTGGTTTACCTAACCAAAACCTAACCCTAAATTTCACCCTTTTCCCTAACTTCCATCCGCTAAACTGACATTTAGGGTAAGTGACGACCCCTACAAGTGCAGGTGGGGCCGTTACTGGAGCAGAGGCGGGCCCCATGGGCGGGGCCGAAGGAGCCTGTTTGCTGAAACACGCCCTCTAAGGCTTCCGTACTACACTAAAAAAAGCTAACCCACCTCGATGCTTCATGGTTCGTCAAGGCCAAGATGTGGGGTCGTATCTGTCCTCGAAAAGAAATTGATCCTGCCAAGATGCTTGCGGTGGTGGGTCGAACGCTGTTTATATTCGTGGAGCGGTTGCGAGACTAACTTTGTTCGTATCCGTGAGGCAGTAGCGTGAAGAACGCTGTACACCGCTGGGAAGTAGCAGTGGTTGGCTCACTGAGCATCAGTATCCCTCGCGAGCGAAAGCGCGTGCTCAGCTTAGCTCTAGTATGCACCCTAACAGGTCCCATTAACGGTAGTATGGCCAGTCAATGATAACATTGCATTACGTAAGCTTACCAACAAACCTGACGGAACTTTATTTTCCTACCTCAGACTAGCACATTTTGACATGAAGTACTATCACCCGACATTTTGTAATTTAGGAAACGCTGAATTAATTAGTGACTATAGGCGCCATACTTGGGCTCATCAGTGCTAACACAGCTGGGTGTCTGGCTCCTAGGCTCCATGGTTAGCATATCAGCTGCCCAGCTTATCTCTGTCCTTTATATTAGCTAACGATACCACTGCAATGCGAAACATTTTCAAAGCATCATAAAATTGGTGTAACTTTCGGAAAAAAGCTCCCAGCGAAACCGCATATAGCCGAACGTGGCTGTTTAGTGACACTATTCCGTTGCCGCCTGGCTTGTTCGTTAGGTTAATATGGTTAGCTAGCTTGTGCATGATGGACTTTATGTAGAAACACATGTAGTGACAGGAAGCTAGCTTGCTAGATAACGACAGTTACGACTAACTGCGGTTCTATGAGTCCCGGATGACCGGCAGGCGGAGCTTTAAGCACTGGATATCTCCGTCCGCGCAAGCGTGTGTCGAGTACAATAACAACATTGTCACTTGTGACTCCTGCATGTCCCCAGGAAGGTATATTGTATATTGAAGGTATATCAGTCTTCCTGCGAGAGCACAAGACTTCTGAATGACCGGACGTCCTGGCGGTCATCCGGGACTCATGGAACTGCAGTTACAGTCGTAACGGTCATTCTATTTCGTCCCTTCATGACCGCCAGGCGGTGCTTTAAGCACATATACCAACAGTGTCATGAGGAAGCTCCAGCACCTACCTCACTGGCCAGAGGCATTGGGGCCTGGAAGTAAAACTACGCCCAACGGGTGGGGAGTGGCGACGTTAACTCTGTAGAACCGGGCAAATGTGCCAGGCGATGACCAAGAAGCCGCAGCACAAATGTCCTCTACAGGCACCCCTCTCAGGGCGACCCATGAAGCAGAGATGCCTCTGGTGGAATGGCACCTCACCCCTGATGGTAAGGGGTGGCCACTGGACCCATAGGCGTGTGTGATCAAATCGACCACCCAGTGGGACAGGCGCTGTTTGGAAAGGGCACACCCTCTGTTAGGGCCCCCATAACAAACAAATAGCTGCTCTGGCCGCCGCATTGACGCAGTAGCATCGATATATGCAGCCAGAGCCTGGAGCAGGCACAACCGGCTTGATTCCAACCCATCTGCTGGAGGGTTGAACCGAGCAAGCTTAATTGGTCTGTTGACATATCCGCGAGACATCACCTTAGGTAGAAAAGCCACGTTTGGCCACAGCCTCACCCCTGAATCATCTGGGCTCCATCTAAGGCAAGCCCCACTGATCAACAAGGCATGTAACTCCCCAACTCGTTTCGCTGATGTTATGGCAAGGAGAAACACCGTTTTCATTGACAGCCATTTCAGGTCCACCTGGCCCAAGGGCTCAAAGGGTGGAGCAGACAGGGCCCCCAGCACCAGGGATAGGTTCCAAGTTGGGACCCTCGGGGTACAAGGGGGGCGCAATCTTAGGGCACCCTTAAGAAAAAGAGAGACCAACCAGTGGGATCCCACCGAGGCGCGGCGTGACAAGATGGCCGCAGCATAAACCGTCAAGGTAGAATGAGCACGGCCACACTCTAGCAGGGACTGGAGAAAGCCCAGGATTGTGCTCACAGGGCAGAGTGCAGGATCTTCTGCCCTGCCTGCACACCAGCTGGAAAACAGCCTCCACTTCCCTGCATATTGCAGACGGGGGGGGTTGATGCATGGGCATTCATGATCGTGGCCCTAACGGGCCCTGCACAGCCAGTCAAGAGCGAGTTGGACCCTGCAGAGGCCAAACCCAATGTTGCAAGCGATGGGGGTCGGGGTGCCAAATCTGTCCTCCCAGTTGTGACAGAAGGTCTGACCTGCCTGTGAGGCGCCATGCAGAGCTCCAACACAGCCTCCGCCGCAGTGGAAACCAGGTTCTCCCTGGCCAAAATGGGGCAACCAGGAAGAGCCTGTGGCCTCATCGGAGGACCCTCTGTAATGTTGGCAGAATCAGAGGGAGAGGCGGGAAGGCATACAGGAGCTCGTTGGGCCATTCGTGCGCCAGGGCGTCCTGTCCTAGCGGAGCTGTCCCCTCTGCCAGGGAGAACCAGCGAGGGCAGTGAGCGGAATCCTCTGAGGCAAAGAGGTCCGCCTCCGCCTTGCCGAACGTACCCCAAGTCGTTGCCACAACCTCTATGTGAAGCTGCCATTCCCCTGGTGGAGGCTTGCCCCGGGAGAGAAAATCTGCCGCCAAGTTCCGTTCCCCTGGCAGATACATCGCCCGGAGGCTGGACAGGTGAGGGGCTGCCCAAGTCAGCAGGCACTGAGACACTTGTAGCAGTCGTGCTGACCTGGTGCTCCTCTGGTGGTTGATCTGGGAAACTGCAGAAATGCTGTCGGACCGAGCAAGCACGTGTCTTCCCTGTATGTGTGGCAAAAAATGCTGTTCCAGATGCACTGCACAGAGCTCCAACACCTTGATGTGGAATGCCTGGTCCCGAACAGACCACTGCCCCTGGACAGGCCTGCCTCACCAGACTGCACCCCATCCTGCAAGAGATGCATCGGAGGTGATGGTCTCCCTCAGAAATGGGATAGCCCCCATGGGCACACCCCCTAATAGGCAAGTTTCATCCTTCCAGGGTGCTAAGGCATGAACACATGCCTGTGTTACCTTAACCAACTTGCACCCGTCTCCCCTTGCATCCAGGTGAAGCCTGTTCAACCACATTTGCCAGGGACGTAGTGTTAGCAGGCCCAGGGGTACCACCGCTGATGCTGCTGTCAATTTGCCCAGGAGCCGCAGGAACGTGATGTATGGTAGCCTCCTGCCCCTCCTGAAGTGAGAGAGGAGTTGCCGGATGTCTCTTACATGGCCTGGCGAGAGGCAAGCCCTCATGGTGACTGAGTCGAGCACCAACCCTAGGTAGGTAACCCGCTGGGCTGGAACCAGGCAGCTCTTTGCCATGTTTACCCTGAGACCCAGCCTGGCTACATGTGCCAGCAGACGCGCCGTATCCTCCACCGCCCCCTCCTGTGATGGTGCGCACACTAACCAGTCGTCGAGGTACGGCAGGATCTTTATGCCTTGTGCTTGAAGGGGCGCAAGGGCCGCTGCCACACACCAGGTAAAAACCCTGGGGGACAGGGAAAGTCCGAAGGGAAGCACCCTGAACTGGTAATGGCGAATCATACAAACTGCTGATGGCGACCGGCAATCGGGATATGAAAATAGGCATCCTTTAGATCTATAGTTGTAAACCATTCCCCATGATCGACTACCGCACATCCGCCGTGGTCAACATTCGAAAGGGCAGGGTTTTCATATACCTGTTGAGGCCTCTCAGATCCATGATGGGGCGGTCCGCCGTCCTTTTTGCTGACAAGGAAGCACGTTGAATAAAACCCTCTTTGGTTGTAGTAGAGGGTCCACTGGCACGATGGCGCCCTTGGCCAGGAGGCCAGACAACTACAAAGCCAGGGCTTGGGCTTTTTCCGGGTCGCTGATGATGATCTCTCTGACCCGGCCGGGGGAAAGGGGCCGGCGTCGGAATTGCAGTTCGTAGCCCTGAGTTATGGTGGCAAGCACCCAGGGTTCTGCTGAGCAGACAGCCCAATAATCGAGCTGCTGCAGGGAAAAGCAGCCGACAGCCGACCCCAAACCCCGAACGCCGTTCGCCATGGCCCCTTGGGGGACCAGGGAGGCGGCGGGCAGTCTCTGCTCCTGTACGCTACCTGAATGGCCTACGTCCAGAGGGGCGAAAGTCGGCAGCCGGTTGCTCAGGCTGCTGGTGCTGTCGGCCACTGTGCGGCCGTGGCTGAGGGCGGTGCCTGGAAGCAGGGGGAGGGGGCCTCTGGTTACTAGGACCGGGTGCCCTCCTGTGAAGGCTTGCTAACCGCTGCCTAGTCTCATTCACCACCACCGTGCGGTCGAGTGCCTCCAGGGCAGTAGACCCAAACAGCTCCCCCGGCTCTGCTGGGACCTGACGAAGAACCCTTCGAGTGGCCTCTGTTAGAGGTGACTGCGCCAGCCAGACATGGCGGCGAGTGTGTACAAGTGTAGACAACAGCCTCCCCAGCTCCCTCGTCTGAAACGCAAAGGTCTGCAGTATCACATCGCAGATATCACGAGTGGACTCCTCACCTGTGCCCCCTGCAGAGAGCTTGAGTGGGCAAGCAGCAGGTGGGACATGCTGTTCCCCAACCGGCCTATACGTGCTGCCGTGTCATAGGCCTTGCCCAGGTAGTTATCGATGAGCCGACACTGCACTGAGGGGCACTTAGCATCTGGCTTAAGGGGCCACAATCAGGGCTGCAATAGCAGGCTCCACCGCAGGCATGTGACACAAGCCGACTGCCTCAGCATTTTTCATTGCTGTCAGAGGGCGTTCATCTGACGTTGGCCTCAAAAGAGCAACTCGGCCACAAAGTCCGGTGAATGTGGCACCAAGAATTTGGTCAGAGAAGGGTTATGCCTATGAAAGGCACTCGGAGCTGCACCACTCTGCGAGGAGTCGAGCTGCAGTCGCGCCAGGGCCGCACGAATGATGGCCCCCACTGAGGAGTCGCCCGTCTGCTGAGAACTCCGAGACGTTGAGCCAGCAGAGTACTCTGAGGCCTGTGAGCCCGGGTCATCCAATGAAGGGCTAAACTGGCTGGCTGAGGCCGCTATTGAGAGTATGTCCTCCAGATGGGATGACTTTGGTGACCCCCCGGGGACAGGTGGCTCCACCTGAGAGGCCACAGTTTGCAGATTTAGCAGCAGAGCCTTCATCTGCTCCATATCGGCGGCCAGTCTGTCCACCTTAGAAGAAAGCTGGCTCCTTGACCTCTTCCTCCTGGGGGCGCTTGCAGACTGTGCTGAGGGCTTCTTCAGGGTACCCTCATCGCCCTGCACTGGCTGCCCTGAAGGAAGGCTCGCCTGTAGGCCCAGCTGCTCTTGCCTCGCAAGCCTCACTGACAGGGGCATGACGCTACAGCTCATGTAGGCCCCTTCTGTAAGGCCCTTCTGCAGGTGCTCGGGACCGAGACAGCAGGGGCAAAGATCCTGGCCGTCTAACGGCTCCAGGGGGTTCACACACCTGCTGCATGTTTGCTCCATCCCGGCTGCTCACCAAGCCGGACAGTGTCCCAACAGGAAATTATAGCACTGGCTGGGATAGGGAAGCGAACTCACCGCCTTCACCATCAAGGCAAGTACACCTATCAGCCAACTCACTTCACAGAATCTGCGCAGGTGGGAGAGGGAAGCGGACACGCGGCCTTCACCACAAGATCACCTACTCACCAAGAGGTAATTATACTCTCCCGAATTAAGTGGGAGAGGAGAGCGGACACGCTTCCTTCACCACAAGGTAGTTATCCTCATAAAAAACAAAAACACTACGACAGTGGGGGAGGAGAGCGGACACGCTCCCTTCACCACAAGGTAGTTAACCCTATGAAAACAAAAAACACTACGATGGTGGGAGAGGAGAGCGCACACGCTGCCTTCACCACAAGGTAGTTATCCTCATAAAAAACAAAAACACTACGACAGTGGGGGAGGAGAGCGGACACGCTCCCTTCACCACAAGGTAGTTAACCCTATGAAAACACAAAACACTACGACGGTGGGAGAGGAGAGCGGACACGCTGCCTTCACCACAAGGTAGTTATCATCATAAAAAACAAAAAGACTACGACAGTGGGAGAGGAGAGCGGACACACTGCCTTCACCACAAGGTAGTTATCTTTATGAAAAACAAAAAACACTCTAACGGTGGGAGGAGAGCGGACACGCTGCCTTTCCCGACAGGGTTCTTTAACACAAAACAAACTGAATATCCTCCAGCGTTAATCTATTGAAAAAGAAAAATGAACCGAAAGGGGACTTTCGGCAATATCCGTTGCACTTACTCATGGCCGTGCCTGCTACGGGTGGGAAGGGGCGAGTCACCTCTGCCACCGGCAAAGCACGGGTGAGCATTCCCCAGCCCAGCCACAGTCCCTCGGAGGAGGCTGCCAACGTTACTCCTGCTCAAGGCGCGAGACAGCACGGGGCTGGGCACACTTTTCCATCCTTCTTTGAAAGTTACCGCTTTATTAAAAAATGTCTGTACTCCACGCGATAGCAAGAAAAATGAAGGGCCAAACGCCTGCTGACACCGGAAGATATACCTTCCTGGGGTCATGCAGGGGTCACAAGTGACATTGTTGTTATTGTACTCGACACACTTGCGCGGACGGAGATATCCAGTGCTTAACCCGTTACCACTCCGACGGCCCGCAATCGGGCCGTCAGGGAAGTTGAAAAAACACTACGTCATTTACACAGCTTGTATGCAACTGAGATACTCATGCCACATATCGTCAGAAAGCTAAAATTCTTGAGATTCGAATGATGCCAACCATTTCAAAGTATAATTATCCCAGCAGCTTTAATCAACGCCCATGTCAGACCACAAACAAACAGTTACAAAACTGATGTGACTCACCGATGAAGCCCCCTAGTACTCTTCCAGTCCGACATATCCCCTCAAAAATGGTCTTGTTACATCCACGAAGTTCCAGTAAATCCAACCAAGTAAAGTTTTTAGTCCAAAACACACTATTATACCGGTAAATATCCATGAACAGCTGCTGCATCATTTGAAATGAATCGGCGGTTATCCACAAAGTTCGCTGCATTAGTGGTCCTTGCTTCGGAACAGATTTAGACAGTACACAGCCATTTGCGCCAAAATGGAGTCTGCACTCTAACCTTTCGATTGACACCTCACTCGACCAGTTACGAGCTTCCCTGCCCTGTCTACAGCCTGCTATAGCCAACGAGTGCCTGTGTTGAAACGAAGCTCATGCCTCGTTTTTTTGCGTGTAGCCCGAGCAACCAGCAACCAATCAAGACGACGATTGTTGCATCATGACACCAACGAAATTCTGGAAACGCCGATATATAGGTTGTTGGGGTGGCGAAAAGGCTGGCGCTGCCTATCGCTCGCGTAAGAGAATGGACAGAATATGGCTCAGCTGTGCGTAATGCGTGCTGTGCGTTCCGCAAAACAGAGCGAGGCAGAGAGAGATTTCCAGCGAATGTTTGATGGTTGTTTACGGAGTTTGAAAGAAAAAATAGCCAAAAGGTTGCGAAAAAAATAATTTTCAGTTCAGAAGCTGCAGAGCTGTGCACTCGGCGTGCAAGTGATAGCTCAGGGGAAGAAATATCCGACCAAAACCCTGATGGCTCCGTAGCAGAGGAAATGTTTCTCGGGGGAGATGACATTACTCTTGACAAGTACGCATCATATTATAACTTATATTTCATTATATAATAACATGACATTTATATTTATTATTATTATTATTATTATTATTATTATAAAATTACATTACGTATTATTTGCATCTGTCACGGAAGGTGGAAGGACGTCAAGTTTTCACTGGAGTTCACCGTCATGTTTTCACCGGAGTAATTCTGTGTAAATAATTACGGGAAAAGGATATTATAATATGATGCTGATATTATGATGATTATATTATTACCATATTACGCATTATTACCTCCGTAACGAAGGTGGAAGTAAGTTATTTTTTCGCCGGCGTTGGTTGTTGTGGGAATTTAAATTTTCATCCCTGTAAGAAATCAGAGTGAGACAAAGTAAGTAAATAGGATCCATTTTACTATGTGACACATAGGGTCTTCGTTACAGGCAAGAACGAAGACAAAGGAATCTCTCCTTTGCTTTGGATATATGTAAAAGCACAAAGTCAGAATCTCCTCCCCTTGAGGTTTATATGCACAAATTTGAGTTTATGCCTCAGTAACCTTTTAATTTTTTTATTTATCATATATTGTAAATAGTTTGCTATGGAAAGGTTATTTGTTTGTTTACCTTTCATGTGAAAAACATTTTTTTACATGACCGCACTTGTTTTGACTTATATATGCACAAATTTGAGTTTATGCTTCAGTAACTTTTACTTTTTTTTATTGATCATATATTGTAAATATTTTACTGTGAGTTTGCTGCGTAAAGGTCATTTGTTTGTTTACCTTTCATATAAAAAAGCATTTTTTTTTTAACATAAAGGCACTCGTTTTGACTCTTATGTGCACAAATTTGAGCTTATGCATCAGTAACTTTTTTTCAGCAATATTGATAGTGAATCTGGATATGGAATTGGATTCCTCTAAGTGTCACCTTTCATTAGAGCCCAACATTATGACTGTAGGTTGAAGCGTTCAAGAGTTATGCCCTTTTATCCTAGGTATGTGACCATGGTTATCCAAGGGTCCTTTTGGGGTCTCCAAATGGCCATTTTTGGAAACGCCTAGACATGGCCTTAGAAAAACATGTGTAAAATGCTCATTTTCTGTAGGATTGTTTTCAAATTTGAACTGGAACTAAGTAAGACTTCATGCTGTGGTCCCATTGTGTTTATCAGCTAATAAGTCCCAGCTGCTCTCATCTACTTGCATCTGTTAGCAAAAAAAAAAAATTTGGCGAGAGTAAAAACCTTCTACTTCAGTGTGTTCCAGCTTGGATTACTCAATGACAGTAGCACTTAGAGTATTTCTTTTAGCTGGGAGAAAAACTTCAGAGTGTTTCCTTTCAAATGAGACCATAACCATCCATATAGTCCAAACGGTTCAAGAACAGCGTTCAATTTACTTTGGGTACGCTTTTCATAGGCATTTTAGGCAAATTTTCCCGGAGTTTTAAGGGTTAAAGCTCCGCCAGGTGGTCATGAAGGGACGAAATAGAATGCGGGATATGTTGAATTAGCTATATAGCTAGCTAGCTAGCCTTTCTATTTACAATGATACCGCATCCGTAATTTTTAGGGATAGTGTACAAAAACATCAAGCTTAGCAGAGCAGAGATGTCGGTACCAGATTCTAGCTTCTTAAGCGAATTTCCATCTGTTGTCCACAATACTCATTCATTATTAATTTCCATCATATACATTCATAATTCCCACCTACATTCAGAAATTCGGTGCAATCGCACTGAAAATGGAACGAATCCATTGTTGGCAAATGCAGTTCTATCAGATATTGCTTTGCGGATGAGTGTATAACCACGGCAATCTCCGGTCATGCACTCCAAATACTCCAGGGAATCAGCTAAGGGACACTGTCATTTGGGAGCGTGCTATCAATGTTCTAAGTTAATGTTGTAGCTGACCATGCAGTTACGTTGGCATCCTGTTAGGGAATCCGTGACGGTTTTCCTACCCCTGACAGAAGGTTTTGCTCAAAAGTATGTTTACCCTAAATTCAGGCAATTTTCTGTTTCGCTATTACTTCGCTGCATGCCTGTATAATAGCTGTGGCAGGCGTACTCTCCCGCTGGCACCGCTAGACATCTTGGGCAAAAACTAACCGGGGAAGGGTGGGGTTACTGTATTCATTCTCTGGCTAGTTGGCTAGAGAACAAACTAATGTTACTTTATGTTGACATATTATGGTATATGAAATAATAATATAATTTCATCACCTTAGAAAATAGACCGCAGACCCCCAAAGACATTATTATCCTAATTTTTCGATAAAAAATCTCCAGTCAGAAATGCGGCCAATGGATCAAGTTCCGTGACTCGCATTAGCCTGGGTAGGATAACGGTCCACAGAAGACTAGAAAAGTCCCAGGGCTAGCAGCCAGGCTAGCCGCTCAGACAGCCAGGCTAGACCCGTGGCTAGCGGCAGGGCTTGGCGTTCCTACTCTACAGTCCGAGGCCGTGACGTAAATTATTAGCAACGTTTCAAACTGGCAAACACACAACAGTAGCCTACAGGTGCATCTGGACAGCACAATGACTTCTCCTGTCTGGACTTTCTTTAAAGTGAGTGAGAAAGATGTAAAACTTGCTGTATGCAATGTATGCAATGACGAAATTCCTCGAGGTGGAAGTATCCCTCGACATTTCAACACCACTAACCTCATTAGACATCTTAGAATTCGCCATTCAACTGAATATGCCGAGTACGAGAAACTTGTCAAGCCGAAGCCAACCGGTTCATCCCCATCCCTCAGTCAGCCGACTGTAATTGGAAATTTACATCGACGTGAACCATACAGCAGGGAAAGTAAGAGGTGGAAAGACGTCACGTCTAAGATTATGGAATTCATCTGCCTTGGTGAACAGCCACTATCTGTTGTGGAGGAGAAATCATTCCGTAGCATGATAACCTGCCTTGATCCCCGTTACGACGCCCCAGGCAGGAAATATCTAACTGATGTATGTCTCCCTCGGTTGTACCAAACCGTGTACGCACACATTGAAACCCTTCTGAAGGATAACGTATCCATTAGTTTCACCAGCGATATTTGGAGTGCAGACGCCTGCCCGATGTCTCTACTTAGCTTAACAGTGCACTTTATTGATGCTAATTTTAAAAGACACAACATTGTGCTACACTGCCAGGAGTTCACGGGGTCTCACTCCGCGGAGGCTTTGTTGGAGGCTTATCGTAGCATGTTTCAGTCATGGGGGATCCAAACTGAGCGAATCCACGCCATTCTAACTGATAATGCAAAAAACATGCAAAAAGCCATGAGAGACGCAGATTTCCCAGGGCTGCCATGTATGGCTCACATACTACAGTTGGCAGTACATGAGGGAATACTGTCGCAGCGCTCCATCTCGGATATTGTAGCATCAGGAAGACGCATTGTTGGACACTTCAAACACTCTCCGTTGGCATACAGTCGACTGGAGTGCTGTCAGAAGCAACTCGGCCAGCCAGTGAAAAAACTCCGCCAAGATGTACCAACGCGCTGGAATAGTTCATTCTATATGCTCCAGAGTCTCTTGGAGCAGAAACTGGCCCTCGCCTCATATGCAGCAGAATACGAATTGCCATGCAACTTCACAGTCCACCAATGGAAATTGATCTAAAACACAATAACCATCCTGGCCCCGTTTGAAGAGCTGACCAAAGAAATCAGCTCATCCACTGCGTCCGCTGCGGACGTAATCCCATGCGTCCCAGCGCTCACTCGTCTACTCGAGAAAACAGCTGAGACAGACCATGGCGTGAAGACGGCGAAATCAGTGCTACTGGAGGCTGTCCGACGACGATTCGCTGAAATTGATTCACAGAAGTTGTACACAATTGCTACAATGCTAGACCCAAGGTAAGAGAAACGTCCTGTCCCAATTAAGTATATTCCTGAAGCCCAATAATATAATATAATATCAAATAAATGTAAAATATTAGTTGGCAGTGGATGTATTTTTTTCTAGGCTACCTGACTGAAATGAATGTTATTTTGTATGGCATATCACTATAACCTAATCAATTTCTTGTTTTCATTTTTGTTATGTCTGTTATAGGTATAAAGACAGATATTTCTCAGAGGCACTCAAACCATCTTTCCATGAACAGCTTCAGAACGCCCTTGCAACCAGCCACCCTGACCTGCCCACCACTACAAGCACTGTGGAGCAACCCAGTTCCAGCAAGTCAACTGACAAGACCCCACCTGCCTGCTCTTTGCAGGCAATGTTCGCAGAGTTAGTCGATGAGGTAGCAGGGCACAGTGAGCAGGAAATTACCATTATCACCCAGGTCAACCAGTACATGACAGAGTCTGTATTGCAGCGCAGTTCAAACCCACTTGCCTATTGGCAGGTGAACAAAGGCCGCTTCCCTGCACTTGCACAGACAGCAAGAGCATATCTTTGTTCACCATGCACAAGTGTGGATAGTGAGCGGCTGTTTAGCACAGCTGCAAACATCATTGATGACAAAAGAAACCGTCTCACCCCCAAAAATGCTGAGATGCTCATAATGATCAAAAGAAACTTGCCATATGTTATTGGGCAGTAAAGGATTTTGTCCTTTGTGAGAGTAGGCCTTGCACATTTTGGTTTTGTGGCCAATTGTTTATTTTATCTTTAACCAGCATTAACAAGCCAGTTTTCAAGTAGCCCAAGTTTTTCTAATGTGAGTTAGTAGCCATCTGCTTGGCCTTTCTAATGTTCTTTTATTTACATTTGGAATGGAAAGATTCATATTTATGTTTTGAATGGTGACATGGATATTGTTCACAGAGGCTACAATAAAATAAAGGCATTCTGTACATTTGAAGATTTTGACTGTTTCTATTGTTTTTTTTTAAAATATATAGTTAATTATTTAAAATTTTAAATTAATTCTGTGATCGGCAGTGATCGGCAATCGGCGATCGGCCCAAAAAATGGTGATCGGAGCATCACTATTCGCTAATATTGCTAAAGGTCATGGATTATCTGGGCAGCTGATGAAATAACCATGATTTCGCTTTGGAGCGAGATGCCCAGCTGCGTTAGCACTGATTACCTGTGCGTATGCTGGCCACAGTAACCAATTAATTCAGCATTCACCGATCATAATGTAGGGTGATAATGCTTCATATTAAAGTGCACGAAAGTGAGGTAGGAAAATAAAGGTCCATCAGGTTTGTTGGTAGGCTTACGTAATGCTAAAGTTATGGTTTGACTAGCCATACTACCATTAATGGGAGCTGGCGAAGGTGCGTCAAAGAGCTAAGACGAGCACCCGCTCGCACTCCCGGGGGATACGGATACACACTGAACCAATCACGCAACTTACAAGCGGTGTACAGCATTTGTCTCGACGAGTTACATAAAGGGAAGCAGCAGTGTTCAGCCATCAACCATTCTCGCCGCTGAAACCTAGGCTACATGACTGCTTCATCCTCGCTCCACTAGCCGAATGGGCTGCACAAAATACAGGTATACGGACTATTAATTATTATTGCTATACTACAAGCCATCAGTCAAGTCGAATATCCGCAATATCCAAATCGTTTCTTTTCCGCCGTGTTGAAACTTGCCGCCGCAGCCCCTGCCCGCACAGCATGACATTGACAGGTGTGCCTTCGCTGGCTAATTTAAAAACGGAAGTTCTGTAGAATGCGTCATGCATAAGATCAATTCAGTTACGGAAAAACTAAAAGTCGGAATGCTGTAGATATGAAATCCGACTTTCAAATCGGAGTTTTATTTATTTTTTTAATTTTGAAGATAAAATAGCGGAATTCCGCGAATTAGCGGAAAAATCTCATCCCTGCAGACAAAGAGTGAGTGATTGACAAGACGGTTCACTCCGTGGAGGAGTAAGGAACCGCGAGTAATCAATCAAGATCAATGCACTGGAGTTACTTTCTTGACATCCAGTGTCTTTGATAAATGAAAATTATGAACCCCAGAAAACTTATCCACCTCATTTTTTGTTATCGTTAGATTAATTGATTTATTGATTATCGCGACAGGCCTAGCCCACAGACTGTGTAATTCAAGGTTCTGTCACTCAAAGTGGCCACGCCCTTAATTATGCAAAAAAAAGTAATTATATAATGTTAATAGTAGAGTGACAAAAAAAATCCCTCCACAGTTTTCACAGTGGAGAAGATTATTCATAGAGACCAAACCCGTATTTTGAATCAGGCTGTAAACATGTTAACATTAATTTTGCTGTGAAATTGAGCTTTTTAACATGGGGGTCAAAGGGGGTTGACTCCTTTCTGCAGTCAGCCTCAAGTGGCCATTTGAAGAACTCCAGCTTTTAGCACTTCCGAATTTGCTTCACTTCACTTTTCAATCCCGCAGGATGCCGCTTGGTTTCAAAACTATTTTGATTTGATTTTGTGGGCGAATTGGTGCATGATTCTGGCCTGTGTGTCATCCCAGATAGACGTGTGGCTATTTTTGACCCACTTCCAGCTTTAGAAGCGTCCCAGTTAGACGAGTACTGTTACAAGTGCCGTTAGTTTTTTTGAAATAATTGATTCCGTATCATGACATTTGTTTTGAATGATTAAGGATAAATTAGATACATTTAATTGTTGCTATACAGAGCTGTGGTGACATTACATTGTATCTTCATGATAGAGAATAGCTCCAGTTTGGTGTTAGGCACCAGAGACAGAATGCCAGCAGATACGTTACTTTGCATCATGCAGTATGAATAAATACAGGAAATTATGTTTAATTCAAAGTCAATGCAAAGACGCAAATTCACACATTGCACCTGCATTCGCGTCTTTGCATTGACTGTGAATGTAGTCTGTCATGTTAAAAATTGGTTTTGCGTCCGGTGTGAAAGCAGCTTAACTCAGACACGATCCCCCAAAGAAGGGGTTTTACAGGAATGTGTTCGATTTGCTTTGCGACAAATTACGGACGTTAGGTAGGACTAGCTTGCGGACTTGTTGACATAAAGAAGTGTTCTGCTTGCCTGTATCATAGGAACTGCTCTCACCGTGGATTATTGTGGAAACATTGCTGATGATGCGCCTGACATAGCAGACATGTATAATGATGGAAATGGATTTTCCTGCTCGGCCGAAGTCATCTCCAACATTACACAATTAACCAAAAAAGTTTCATAGCAGGAATGTTTTTTAACGGTTTGTTTTGCAACCAACAGTGGACATTAGGTAGCCTAGCTTGCGGACTCATTGATCATAAAGAATTTGTCTGCTCGCCTGCCGCATCAAAGGAATATCTACTCTAATTTGTGGATTATCATGGAAACATTGCAGATGAAGTGGCTGGCATGGATTTTATCGGTTTACAAGAAACGGTAGGATGTGCTGTTACGACCCTGGCCTTATTTTGGGCTTTTTTTTTTTTTTTATACCCCCCGCAACGAAGTTTAGGGGGGTATACTGGATTTGCTTTGTCCGTCCGTGTGTGTGTGCGTGTGTCTGTGCGTCCGGACCTAGATCTCATAACCTACTCATCCGATTTTGAAAATTTTTTTTCTTCGTGGAAGGTCTATTGACTGTGGTACTGCCCGACTACTTGTTGTAGGTCTGATGGTTGCGGGGGGTATCCTGTAAGCCATGCTTACTGACTAAAAAAAAGTTTTTTTCTTCATTTGCCAGTTTCCTGTAACAAATTGGAGTTCTTGTCCCAATGCTTGCAGTCTGCTAATTGACAGGTACGGATCCAGCGCAGATTGGCTGAGCTGCAGAAGTGTGGTTGTCACGGATTGGCTGTCTCTGGGAGCTTGGCTATATAACCACTGGATCCTCAGGAAACCGGCAGACTCAACGCAGGCAGCTTGGCGTTGGTGCTCACCTTCTAGAATAACAGGATATTTGTCATTGAGTGCGAGCTATGAAATGTGTCTGACATGATCTCGTAAACTTGTGTCCGGAAATGATTGTTGTTTCATTCTGTATAGTGCCTATCTTGATGGAAAAATGAGAAAAGCTTATTGCGGATTGCTGACTGCATTGTTGTTCTCGAATTGCTGACTGCATTATTAAATTGTAAACTTGTGATCCAGACCTGGTTGCTGCATTTCTGTTAATTGGCAAAATCACAAATTGCTGACTGTATTGTTGTTGTTAACCTATAAATCTGTGAGACCTCCGTCAGTTACACTGCTATTTCAGGATAGTGAAGCTGTAGGAGTGAGCTGCCATTTTATTTGAAATCTTTTCTCCCGTTTATTGGCCAGATCAGAGAGTCCAAATATATGTATTTTTCTTTTGTTTTTTTTTCCTCACGAAACAGAATCCGAATCGGGAAGTTAGTTCCTATTTTTTGTTTATTATGTTGGCCTGGGCTCACTCTGAAGCTAAGCTTCACTGGTTACTAAAGAGTGAGAAAAAGAAAAGTGTGAAAATAAATTGCTCCCTTTTCGCTTTCACACTGTGGTCATAGTCTTTGGTGTTGCGTCTGCATTCCCTGAGATCAAGGCGTAACATAATTGGGGGCTCGTCCGGGAATTGAACCCGGGACCTCTCGCAGCAGACAAAGGAGACCACGAACAGTATGTCCAAAAACCAACTCTGCAGGGCTAAAACCTATGGACTCCAGCACACTTTCCCTAATAGCCAACAGAAGAATTAAACTCTCATCCCAATCTTTATCGGTTTCCAAACAATACTTTTTCTACATAGACTTCAGGGTTTGGTGGAAACGTTCAAGGGCACCCTGGGACTGGGGGTGGTAGGCACTGGAGGTTCTATTCTTCATTGACAGCGAAGCAATTACCTGAGCAAATGGTTATGACATAAAATTTGATCCTTGATCAATTTGAACACTCTTTGGCAACCCGAAAATATAAAAGAAATTAAGTAACGCCTTGACTATAGACTTTGTCTTTAATGTGCGCAGTGGTACGGCCTCTGGATAGCGGATGGCAACACACATCAGTGTTAAGAGATATTAGTGTCCAGACTTTGTTTTTGGAAGCGGACCAACACAATCCAGAATTAGGTGCTCAAAAGGCTCTCCGAGCACTGGGTTTGAGTGGAGCAGGTGGAATAGTCTTATTAGGTTTCCCGCTAATTGGGCATGAGTGACAAGAACGACAAAATGCAGCAACATCAGACTTCAAGCCTGGCCAAAGGAAATAACGCAGTGTATGGTGAATCGTTTTCCTTATTCCCAAATGACCAGAAAAACTAGACTAGGCAGTGCGCATTTATCAGGTTTAGCCGCAGGTAATTCAGTTTCTATGGATTTATTAGTGAGACAATAAAAGAATCAGCCAAGTTTGTCACCTCTTCAAACTTTAGTGCCTGAGTATGCGTTACCACATAAACAGGGAATACAGAATCAGAAACAGGCAGAGGTATCTCTGGATTAGGCAGCGGAGTGTCAACAAGCTTGGGTATGGGAAAATCCTCTTTCCTGCCAAATCATTCCCAAGAATGAGATCAACACCCTGTATTGGTAAATGGGAGCATAATGCGATTTTCGCAGAGCCAGTTACAAGGGGAGACCGCAAATGCACAGTATGCACTGGTGCCCTTAAAATACTCATTTTTACTCCCCACACAAGTGCATCATAACCACAAGAAGACCTTTGTGAAAAAGGTAGCACACTACCCAACATGAGAGACTGAGAGGCTTCTGAATCCCTCAAAATTGTGACTGGAATCATCTTCCCTGGTAAGAGACCCACCCTTCCGTGATGAACGGTTTATACAATTCATCCAACTCATTCTCAACAACCTGGTTCAGAGAAACAGGAGACAGAACATGAAAAACTTTAACAAACCCACAGTCTTTGGCTTATTTATACCCTGAGTTGATTCCTTATGCAGACAAGTGGGACAGACCGCAATAAGATGGCCTAATTCATGACAATAAAAACACTCACAAGTATCAATGGAACTCGCATTTGGACTAGGTGAATTTTGGGGATAGATCCTCTGCCCTCTTCCGATGTTACCGCTAGGAGGGGTTTCACGACGCACAGACGAAAAAAATTCCGGTGAGTCGACACAAATTAATCTGCGAGTACAGCAGCTTTCAACAGCTTTCTGTTCATTTAAATAAACTACCAATTTTTCTGGTAAGCAGTTTTTAAAATTCTCCAACAACACAAGTTCACGGAGCTGAGCAAAATTTGTAACCCTGGTCGCCACACACCGTTTATCAAATAAAACAGTCTTCTCCCTCGCAAATTCCACATGAGTCTGAGATGCGGACTTCACACAAGCATGGAACTTTTGCCGATAAGCCTCTGGAACCAAGTCGTAAGCCTGTAGTATTGTGGATTTTTTCATATTCTAAGCTTTGATCGATGGATAAGCTTGCGCAGACCTCCTGTGCTTTCCCAACCAATTTGCAATGTAATAATAGGCTCCACAAATCCTTGGGCCAACGCACGGTGAACGCAATACGTTCACATGCATTAAAGAAAGAATCAACCTCGCTCTCACTAAAAGGCGGAACCAAGGCAATTTGTCGGCTGACGTCGAATTGGTCAGAAGGGGTAGGTGGAAGGTGCATACTCACAGGGGTGGACGTAGTCTGCGACAGAGGAGCCAACTTTAAATCCTCCATGTCCACCCCAGCCTGCAGCATCGCCAGTGCATCCGTGCTGGTAGTCTGGATGAAAACAGGGGCCTCCGCCCCCAACTCCACCCGGCTACTGGGAGGCTGCGGGACTGTTGCAATACCTGGCTTTCCGCCTTCACGCGCACCTCCAGGCACAGTGGGCAACTGAGATTCAGCCAGGGATATTACACCCTTCCGCACTAACTGCTCAGACAAAGACTGCTTAATTTCTACCTTACGTGCGTTCAGAGGCACAGAAACATCAAAGAAATTGGCAAATAACAACAAATCCGCCTAAGTGCATCTGTCCAATTTTTCAAAAGTGGGATTCTGTGCAAACTCATCCATGTCAAACATGATAAACTTTTTCACAGTAAAAAAAAAAAACCCAGTCAAGCTAACAAGACCACCGAACAGGGGAGAAGGACGAGCCCCCACTCATGTTTCGCCCTGATCTCGGGGAATGCAGACGCAACACCAAAGACTATGACCACAATGTGAAAGCGAAAAGGGAGCGGTTTATTTTCACACTTTTCTTTTTCGCACTCTTTAGTAATCAGTGAAGCTTAGCTTCAGAGCGAGCCCAGGCCAACATAATAAACAACAAGCTGTGTTCGTGGAACACTGATGCCCCCGGCGGCAGGTTAAAGTATTGCAGGTTAAAGTTTTTCCCCCCGCTGCAGACAAACAGACGGACAGACAGGTGAAAAACTATATGCCCCCGAATCTTTGATTCCGGGGGCATAGAAAAATAGGAACTAACTTCCCGATTCGGATTCTGTTGCAGGAGAAAAAAAAAAAAAAAAAGAAAAGAAAATACATATATTCGGACTCCCTGATCTTGCCAATAAACGGGAGAAAAGATTTCAAATAAAATGGCAGCTCACTCCTACAGCTTCACTATACTGAAATAGCAGTGTAACTGATGGAGGTCTCACAGATTTATAGGTTAACAACAACAATATAGTCAGCAATTTGTGATTTTGCCAATTAACAGAAATGCAGCTACCAGGTCTGGATCACAAGTTTACAATTTAATAATGCAGTCAGAAATTCGAGATTATACAAAACAGAAATGCGGCTACTATGACTGGGTCTTCAGAACACAAGTCTACAGGCGAACAACAATGCAGTCAGCAATCCGCAATAAGCTTTTCTCATTTTTTAGTCAACATAGGCACTATACAGAATGAAACAACAATTATTACCGGACACAAGTTTACGAGATCATGTCAGACACATTTCATAGCTCGCACTCAATGACAAATATCCTATTAATCTTAAAGGTGAGCACCAATGCCAAGCCGCCTGCATTGAGTCTGCTGGTTTCCTGAGGATCCAGTGGTTATATAGCCAAGCTCCCAGAGACAGCCAATCCCTGAAAACCACACTTCTGCAGCTCAGCCAATCTGCACTGTATCCGTACCTGTCAATTAGCAGACTGCAAGCATTGGGACAAGAACTCCAATTTGTTACAGGAAACTGGCAAATGAAAAAAATAAATAAAATAAACCCAAAATACGGCCATTGTCGCAACGTGCATTTGTTTATGGGCCTGATGACAGGAAGGCTAGCTGACAGGGAGGTAAGTGAGTGAGACGTAGACGAGCCTGCACCAACTATCACTGACCGTAACTTCAGGGCTGTACAGTAACAATGCTTTGATGCGCGGCTAAACAAAGCCCGGGTACCTTAACTAACCCAAATAGCAAACACCTCCGCTCCAGATCAGCTGGAGTCGGCACAGAGCCGGGCCAGATCCGGAGCGAAGGTGCTTGCTATCTGGGAAACGTCAGCATCCTGAAACTACGGCTAAGCACAGTAACTGCAGTTATGGCGTTCTGTCATGGTTTCTGATGGGATTTTTGGTGGTACTGTTTTTTTTTCATAAAAACTATCAAATTGACTGAAAATATTCATCCACATCATAAAAGAGGTCTTCAACTCCCCCAAAACGACAATAACACATCTTTGACCAAACGTGATGTTACGGTGTTTTGCCTTGACTGACCGACTGGACTGTCTCCATATCACAGGCGGATTTATAAATAAAAATCTGCTTCCTGCACGCCTAACTGGCTATCAGCCCAAGCTATTGCCAACCAGCTACAGAAAATATTGATACAAGTCCAGGAGAGGCCAGAAAAAACCCACCAAACGAACAAACGACAGGCGAAGAGTGTGATGTGTGGCTAATTGTGCGTAGAAATGTGCGTGCATGATGGCATGTGTAAATTGCTGAATTTTCAAGCGGTGAAAGTTTGATAAGAACACGACCAAACTGACACTGATGTTTAAAATTCACACCACTCGGATATGAAATGGGGATTGCAATTCAATGTCAACTCCAAATGCGATTTCGTAAACTGTTTCCCCAAAAAACGTAGTTTATCTGCCAAAATGCTGAGCGATTTTTCCAGTCAAAACAATGAACACCCAGTTAATTCTGCCGAGGTCAACACTCAGAGCCTCATTTTGAAACCGAATATGCGCGTAAGCAGCCAACTCGGGATGTGTCAATTGCTTTACTTATGCCACACATGACTTCCGCATTCCTCGATTCCTATTGGAGTCTATGGAAGTGTCAAATAGTGCAATAAGTCAAAAGCAAAGCTCTACCTCAAAAATCTGGCAAATTTGAATCAAAGATATCATGGCATTTAACCCATAGAGCCAAATTCCAGGACTTGATTTTGACTGGCGTAGCGGCTATCCCGGTAACAGAATGAATGACAGACACACTAACTACCGTATTTCCCCGCTTGCACGCATGCGCACCGAGGCATGATAAAAAATGTTACTTTAATTAGTTTAGATGAATTGTGCTCAACATCAATATTACCTTAACTACCTAGTATAATTTATTCAGAGTAAACACAGGCCGGGATGAGGCAAAAAAAAAAAAAAATCCCGGTCGCATCAAAACCGAACAATCGTCCAGACCACCTTGGTGGTATTTCTAAATAAAACATTACCGCTCGTTTGTTCGAAATAAAAATGAATCTGACCTGCTTTCTTGTGTCAGACAACGGTACATGATGATTTAAAATGAACCCTGAACCTTTGCCGTCAACAACTGACAATTTGACAACAAAGTAAACAGTCTGACTTCGAAAAACAATTAAATACATACCCAATCAGTATTGCAACACTCGGGTCCGGGACGTGATATCAAAGGACTTTGTCACAAACTCATTCGCTAAAAAAATACACTCCAAATCAGTCTTTCCCCCGATGGGCATTTTCACAGCCTTGCAATGGTGATGGATGCGCGAGGGCCTGGAACTAGAATTGATCGATCGAGCATCAGAATGCAACCAACCAACCACGATCAGTGGAGTTTTTTCCAAAAATTTTGGTACTGTATAATAGAAAAAAAAATTAAGATTTAATTGGCACAGGGGCGCATTCATGGCCCGTTCAGTGGCTTTCTAAGGTGCCATATTTTGATTTTATGCGCCATTTGCGTATGGCGCGTGGCCTTCCCAACCCCTGAAAAAATAAATAGTTTGCTCAAGTTATGATGCCTAAATTTGTCAATCTTTTACATCAGCGGTCTTGAATCTTATCCAGAAACGACCGGTGTGGGAGCAGGCTATCATTCGAACAAAATAGTTACACACCTGAATCTACTAATCAAGGATTTCAGCAAAGACTTTGGTGCAGTGGAGTGCAAACATTTGGGCACCGCTGGTTTAAATGTCTGTTACAATTTATCTGCAAGTGATTGAAAGCTAACCTGAACACTAAATGCTACAAAGTTAAACGTGATGCATTTCATCACATTTTAAACCAAGCATAATTTTTATTTTTAACTCTTTACAGTTTCAAAATCATAAAACAAGGAAAAAGGCCTTGTGCATAAGTTTGGGAACCTGGTCAGCTAGTACCTTGTAACTCCTCTGCTGGCAGCTATAACAACTTGTAAATGCTCCCTGTAGCCAGCTAAGAGTCTTTCAACTCTTGTCTTTGGAATTTTCCCCCATTCTTCCTAACAGAGCACCTCTAGCTCAGAAATATTCTTCAGCCATCTTGCATGCACATAATATTCAAGTGTGGGGACTGCGATGGCCACTCCAAAACCTTCATCTGTCTTTCCTGGAGGTACTTCGTGGTGGATTTTGAGGTATGCTTCGGGTCATTGTCTTGCTGGAATACCCAACGTCTCTTCAACTTCAAATTCTGGACTGATCTTTGAACATTAGACTCAAGAATGTCTTGATATTTGGTGGAAATCCATTCTTCCTTCCATACGCACAGTATTGCCTGCGCCCCCAGCTGCTACACAACCCCAAAGCATAATGGATCCACCTCCATGCTTAACAGTTGGCAACGTGCTCTTCTCTACAAATGCTTCACCCTTTTTTCTCCAAACATACCTTCTTTGGTTGAAGCCAAAAAGTTAAATTTTGGTTTCGTCAGTCCAGAGCACATTGTTCCAATAGGCTTGAGGTTTCTCTCAAGGTTTTATTTTGCATACTTCAGATGCTTGATTTTGTGTAGGCTTCTTTTTTTTGCAATTCTGCCATGTAGGTCTTTGTTGTTCACGGTACACGTATTGTTGTCCTGTGAACAACTAGACCTGTGTCTGCTACTCTTTTTTTGAAGCTCTTTTGCAGTGTGTGGGTTCTTCTGAGCATTTCTCACCAGATCTCAGGCCATTCTATCTTAAGTTTTTCAGATCTTGCCTTGACTTCAATTGTTCCATTTCTTTTCCATTTTCTTACAATGGTTTCGACAATAGAAATGGGAAGTTTGAAATGCAGCAAGAGTTTTTTGGAGCCCTCACCTTGTTGGTGGAAGTGAATCATCTTGATTTTGACATCCTTGGACAACGGTTTAGTGCAGTGTTACCCAACCCTCTCCTGGAGGCTCACCTGTCCTGCATGCTTTAGATCTCTCCCTGCTCCAGCACAGGTGATACAAATGATCAGGCTGTCATCAATGAGCTTTAGGGGGTGATTAACGAGCTGATCATTTGAATCACCTGTGCTGGAGCAGGGAGAAATCTAAAGCATGCAGGACAGGTGGGCCTCCAGGAGAGGGTTGGGGAACACTGGTTTAGAGGAACACAGGGTCATTCCATGTGAACTCAACCAAAGTCTGGAAATCTCCCATAGTGACTGAATTGGATTTGGCTTAAAACACTTGTACTGGTACCTAGGGATGCAAACAATTAATCGATTATCAATTAATTGTCGATAAGAAATTACTCGATTAAAATAAATTAATTGCAATTAATTGCGTTTTGAACCTGTAATCCCCCATCAGTCCACGTGAGGGCGCACTTGACGCCAGACGCACTTGACACACACGGGAACACGAGAAACGGCTTTGACATCATCAACAAAACAAACGAGAAGCGGTACATTGGCAGGATGAAGATGGCAAGACTGAGTGCAGTATGGAGCCACTTTAAGTTGGTCAATGATGACAAAGACGCTAAATGCACAATATGTGGAAGTATTCTTAAGTATAACAACTCTACAACTTCGCTGAATTACCACCTAAATATGTCGCATTCAGCCGTGCCACTACAAGGAGAGAGTGGTTCTCAGCCTACAATAAACACAGTGTTGGCACAAAGGGTATGTGATTCCATCAAAGCAGAGGGCATTACCCAGCGGATCTGTAACATGGTTACTACAGACATGCTGCCTATTAATGTCATCGACGGACAGTATTTGATTTCTGTAGCTTTGATCAATATTTGTTCAGTAAAATCATTAGTTGTTACTGAAAAAAACAATTGAATCATTTATGTATCCAATTCATCTGGCTGTATCCTCTGTCTGTACTTTTCATCCCTTGGCTGTGTGTTTCCACTCCTTTGTAGTGATGTGTTTGCGTATATTTGCTTTGAATTTCTGAAGGATTAGCTAGTTATGTTTTGGTTTGTCTGCCCAATTGTAGCGTGAGAATGACAATACGGAAAGACCGTATTTGGAAGATATTTCCTGTGATAAGGGTATAAGACCTGGGTGTGAAAGTTGGAAAATCAGTTCTTCTTGCGCAAAAAGAACTCTGCTTTACATTTATCAACATGTCACAATAAAGGCAAATTTTCTTTTCCGAATCTGTCTCTCTCCAAGTGTTCGAGGATGGGGCAACCTCATGATACGAAAATATGTTTGACCACAACATTACGAAAACGAACACATCTATCATTCTCAGGGATGTTTTTAGTTGTTTTCAGGCAGCCTTTATTTTTAAGTTAACTAGAGCTACAAATTCCAGTCATGCTTTACTAATGTTATTGTGATATTGTCACATTTCCCAGTTTAAGGGGGGTTATAAATGCTGTGACACATTAATTACTTTTCATATTTTATTTATTCTATTATGCAGCAAAGAGACTGCGCACTAATTTATTTTCATTTAAAGTAGACTACACAAGCTTCTTTTCATCTATTAAGGAATGTATGTGTTGTTCCTTGCCCTCAAGTGAGCCCAGAATAAATCTTTGATTAAGGAATATGATTTATATTTTTTTCTGTATATAATAAGGAAGATAGCATTTTATGTTACATATACAATAGATAGAACCTATTGATTCAGAGGGAAATTCAGCTTCTCAGAAAAATTGCCACTTATCAATTAATCGATCATCGATCGATGACATGAGACAACTATCAATTAATGAATTACTCGGTAATTTGCATCCCTACTGGTACCTTAACATATATGATGAACATGTGCAAAATATTTTGTCAAAATTCTAAAGGGTTTTTGTGCTGTGGCTCTTCAAAATAGGGTGGTATACCCCATTTTTGACCCTTGCCAATCTCGCATGTTTAAGAACAGCCATATTTGGATGCCAATATCTTGGGAATGAAATGAGTTGTGAGCTTGAGAAGTGGTATAGTATGTCATTAGCAATAGGCTTTCAGGATCTGTCATCGGAAAAGTCCTATCTTCTCTAGTTTTTGAGGTATTGGCCTCCAAAGTAGTGGTTTTATGATGTGCGAAAATGAAAATTTCAATTTTCAGGGGGCAACTGTCATGCTACAATAAATCACAACTGTTTATTGGGGCTACATTCCTTCTATTTAGGCACATGACTACCTGTAGAAAGTTTTTGGACAGTATTGAAATAATAATTTATAACTATAATAACTCCTTCATATGTAAATAATTATAACAATTATAGACACTTTTCGCCCTTAACTACAACTAACTATTGAGACTTCCTGTTTCTTATTAATAGTACTAGGCTACATAGAAGGTGTGCAAATGAGTGATGACTGCTTTTGCTTGTATTACATCAGCTTATCAGGCATTTCATCAGCTAACCATGTATTGCATCATCTTTATTTCAGCATTGCATCAGCCAAACATGGAAAACAAAAGAAGCTTCATTCAGTTAATTGACATTCAGCATGGCAACTGAGATGTGCAAAATTGGTGTTTCTCTGGGAGAGGAATGTCACAAGAGAACACACTGCAGAAAGACTGGTTTCATGAAAATAAGTGAACTTGAACCTGATGACGGAAGGATTCTATCTTGGTGGTGTGGCATGTCCTTTGATGAAGCTGACCAAATCTGTCTCCATCATGAAAAGGTTTATATGACACGCTATGTAAGTATGTTGCGTGCATTTATGACAAGGATTGGTTCGTGGGCTGCATTGTTGCGCGGTCAGATGAAAACTGCGATGCCTCTGTCAACTTCATGAAACATTCTAAGACTGGACTTCTCTCATGGCCTCCTACTGTTCATCAGAATACCTGTTGGGTTCCATTCCAGAACATCATGCATTGTGTCTGCACCAGAGCTCCAGGGGCAGAGCGCAAGGTTTTATAAGCTTGCTGACCAAGACACTGAATCAGTTCAGAAGAAGCTGCCTTCATTTGGGCTATGAACTTAATTTTATCTACATTTTTGGATAAACTGACATACTAAATTGTGGATGCCATCAAATCTATGCGTTCAGAGTAGAAATACCTCGTATTTTCTGCATTTCTGACAAAAAAGTAGTTAAAATGCAAGCTATCGTGGGGATAAAAAATGCCTACATTTCTTAAAATTATTTTTATATGAAAGAGGTGAGAAAACAATCTGATTTTCTGACCAGATGATTGACATATATGTACAATTATATAGAAAAAAATTGTTGTCCTGGGTAAATGACTACGCTATGATTTTGACTGTTAAAAATTGGTCTTAAAATGCATTTTTTCAGTCGGAGCCATTTTTGGAGCTCCCTTACTCCTAAATTATGATTTCAATACAGTCCAAAAACTTTCTACAGATAGTCATGTGCCTAAATAGAAGGATTGTAGCCCCAATAAACGGTTGTGATTTATTGTAGCATGACAGTTGCCCCCTGAACATTGAAATTTTCATTTTCGCACATAACAAAACCACTACATTGGAGGCCAATACTTCAAAAACTACAGGAGAAAGGACTTTTCTGATAACAGATCCTGAAAGCCTGGGTGCTAATTACACACTATACCACTTTTCAAGCTCACAACTCATTTCATTCCCAAGATATTGGCATCCAAATATGGCTGTTCTTAAACATGCGAGATTGGCAAGGGTCAAAAATGGGGTATACCACCCTATTTTGAAGAGCCACAGCACAAAAACCCTTTAGAATTTTGACAAAATATTTTGCACATATTCATCATATATGTTAAGGTATCAATTCAAATTTTTTGAGCCAAATCCGAATCGGTCATTATGGGACCTCTGGTTGAGTTCATATGGAATGACCCCACAGGGTTTTCAACACCAGACAAAACAGCTACCACAGTCATATACTATATAGCTCAACCCTGGAATTATATTCACCTGATTCATTAACGAGTAACCCGGGTCTGGGCCTTAGTAATCATCTTCTGAAAAGATAACAAAGAATAATCCAAAAGGGTTCTCAAACTTTAGCACAGGGCCCTTTTTCCTTTCTTACAATTTAAAAACTCAGAAAAATTACAATAAAAAGAAACCTTGCTTTTAAATTTGCAGAAAGGTGTCATGTTTAACTTTGTATTTAGTGTTCAGGTTTGCTTTCAATTACTTGGAGATTAATTGTAACAGACATTTAAACCAGGGGTGCCCAAATTTTTGCACCCCACTGCAAGTAGAATCAGGTGACTGCTTGGTTGGAATTTAAGTCTGCACCCAAACCAGAACTCTCTGGGTAAGACTGAAGACCTTTGTTTTGAATGAACATAAAAATGCACAGCCCAGCCCGTGGAAACAAACTCAAACCACCAACTGTCAAACCTGGCGGAATATCTCTGAGATATTGCCAAACCCTCAGTGACCGCACACTGCAACAAACTATTTAGAGACAAAATTGGAAAGTACTGAAAACACTGACAAGCGAGATTATTTAGCTAGCCGAGGAACAAGTAAATTGAGCAAGAAAAAATAGAAAATAATTCATTACAGTTGTCTTGGAATGAAATAGTTAGATCATTTTTGCCGTAAGAGATAGCAGTCAGCAGGCGAATTTTTGATCAGCCTGGAAATCTAGCCTTACTTGCTCATAAAAGACAGCAGACCGTAAACTGAAGTTGGCTCTAAAGAAACTTAAGCTAACTGGGTTACCTTTGACGGACTAACTTAAATCAGCTACTCGCATATGCAAAGTCAGTGGGGCTAGTAAGTTTATCTCGCTACAATAAGAAGATGCAAACTTTCAAAGAAAGGACTTAAAGTTGACGACGTGAAGTTAAGCGATCTAGCTAGCTGTATACTTGCAGCGAACGTGGCCAGATATCTCGCAGGTACAGTCGGGTTGTGGTTACAAAATGAGATTTCTTCAAAAGCTGATGTTTGTTCAGCGAGCTACGCAAGGTAGAAACGCTAAACCGGAGTTCGGCTGCTAGTAAGATAACGTTAGCTTAAGTGGTGCGTTCAGAATGCACACTTGTCTACTCGCTGACTTTATATTGTTTACTCTAGAACATTCACGACATAGTGTCCTATGTAGTGGGACAGTGTAGCTACATTTCGAACGCAGTTTTGGTTTAATTTCTCAAATTAGTTAGCAGCACGCTAACTAGCTATAACGTTAGATAACTAACTCGCCCGAGACAGCCAGTTGGATAGATTCGGGATATGGATAGCTGGAATAGGGCAGTGGTATTTCAAATTGCCCAGATTACTGTTGACAGTTGTGCATTTTAGATGATTCACACTTCAAAAATAAAGAATCAAACGTTGAAAATCAGTACCTCGTTCCTGGTTCACGATGTAAACATGAATGTAGCTAACAATTACAAGCAGCTCGGGCTTAATTTCTCGGTTAGGACTCGTTCACACGCCTCAGAAGGACGGTCATTACGTATGCACTCATGCATCATTCGCATACTGAATTCGTCAGTCCCCCGCTTCTTCTTCTTCGGTTTCACGTCAACACTACAAACGCAAGGTGTATTACCGCCAACTACTGGTTCTACATTCTCTCTTAAAGTAACTTGACTTATAAAATATATAATAATAATAAGAAGAAGTAGAAGAAGAAAAACAACGACATGCATTTCTCGATTAACAATAGCTAGCTAAACGCAACTAGTGGCTGCCGCTCCCTATAAACCCTTTTTCCAAAATCCTTGTGGATGTCCTCTCCCTTGACGTCAGTAATCCTCAGAAACTCCACTCTCATCCTCTCTGTCAGGGAATTAATTTCGCCCGGACAATGAGTGACCATCGCCACAAACGCTAAAACCCTCCTTTGTCCGCACTAAAGCTGCTTTTACACCGGACGCGAATCGAATTGTTCGCGCGACAGATTACATTCATAGTCAATGCAAAGACGCGATATTCGCGTTTTTGCATTGACTTTGAATGTTACTGTATAATCTGACGTACGAAAATTTTGTTTTGTGTTCATTTGTGAAAGCTGCCTTACACAGTCACGATCTGGTCTTGGTTCTTTTGACGCTGTCTTTGTAATACATAGCTCTGTATTCTGCAGTAGATCGTTTTGTGCTTCCGCATACTCAGTGAATCATTTATTGATTTTTGAGGCAATTAGAAATTTGCACTCATAGTTTTGTCTTTGGGCTGTAGCGCTAAGCAGATAAACAATCTGATGCTTCTGTTTGCAGAAAAATGATCCTTTGCATAGATTCACATTTGTGTAACGATTGGATCCAAACTTAAAAGATTTTTTGCCATTTATGAGGAGGTTATTTTTTACATCCCAGTAAAGCTTTGTATTCAAATTAAAAATAATAAAAAATCTGGGGAAAAATCAAGTTGGTGCCAAGTTTGCTGAAATATGTTGCCTGTACATATTCAGAGATATTAAATGATCTCATTTGAGCTTGTTTGAGTATTAGAACATTGAACTGATATTGTTGCACAAAACACAACCCAAACTCTGCCACTGTTGGGTATTTGTTACACAGCCTGTTACACATAGATTAAGGGCTATGCATAACTTCACTGGATTCCTTGACCCTGAAAACATGGGTATAGACATCATAACTATGCTCCTGAGAGCTCCAATAGCCAAGTAATAAATATTTAAGGGATTTTGGCGGCCATTTTGAAAAAAGCGCCCTCATTGGCTCACCCACCACCGGGCAATTTGCAGGCAACCTGATTTGTGAACCTCAATGGGTAAAGTTTCCAAAAATACCTGCCACAAGGGGGGGTAGGGGGGGGGGTGCCCAAGGCTTAGCCCGTCGTCCAACACCAAAAGTTACTTCTCAGCAGGCAGTGTAGTGTATGTAGTGTAAAACTAAAGAAGAAATACAAACAAGCCAAAATCAACATCAACAATTAATACATCAACACAAACAAAATGGCTAGTGTAACTGGACTTAAAATCTCCAGTGAGTGACAGAAATGTGTAATCACCCCTTCCGGTGGAGCAGCCAAGTCATTAAATGTCACTTGAAGGCCTTTTGTGGAAGTTGCATTGGAAAAATCAGCATTGAACCTTCACAAGAAACCACATGGTTTTTGCAATGTTTTCAGACTTTCAGTGCTACAAATGCTACAAAAAAGTAAGGGAGAAAAGTGATGGCTCTGTCATGAGTGATTGGGTAAACTTTCACCTGAGATTCTGCATTCAGAATGCAGATGGGAATTTTTAAACATCCTACGTTTGCAAAGCCTAGTCTCATACCAGTCCTCGGGTTTTGCATTTTTGCTATTCCATGCTTTAGAGTAATTTGATTTTATGGAATTCACAATACCTGACATATTCACGATGTGCAAAGATATACCTTTTAAAAACTACGTGGTGTGAAGTAGTCATCACATCACTTCTTGGACTGATCTTTCAGCAATGCTGAAGAAGGCTGAATGCCAAAGAATTTAGTACTTTCTTTTGGAAAAAGAAAAGGCATATCTGAAAAATCATTTTGACTATGAGATCTGTGTTTTAGTTCTATTTTTGTTCATAATATAGCAAGGCACTTTTGGAATATTAATTAGCATATGAAGAATGCTTTATCATTTTCAGCTTGTTAAAAAAATGCCTTTTCATTTTCATTGTGAGACAAAAAATGCATTTGCTTATTAAAAATGAAACAACATCTCTGAGTATACATTGTCATTTTAATACATTTAGCTATATGCTCCCAGACTGTAGAGAGTGAAACCTCTGAAATCCTTACTACAGCATAGTGACGAGTCATTTTTAAACAGTTGGATAATTCAGTCGCTAAGTGACAAACCACTAGTTTGACCACTAGTTTGTAGACAATTAGGGAATTTTATATCCAAGCATGATGGCATCGCTGTTCTTCACCTGACGATCAGAATTCCAGTGCTTTCAAAGTCTTGCATTGCTCCTGTCCAGATCTCTTATGGAATATGTTGCAGGTATTAGATTCAGAATGAAAAAAAATAATAATAATTTGAGAAAATTATTGATGAGGTGAAACATGAAATATGTTGTTCTTGTATAGTTTAATTTTTTAAAGACTGCTGTCTTTTTTTAACCCTCATTTTTCATATGGTCCCAACTTTTTCAGAAGTGAGGTTGCAAATATCTCAATATGCCTGCCTCATGATCACCATTAAAGTTTTAAAGTAATCAAGACCTGCCTTGACCTTAAGTACAGGTGTGTGAGAAACTGCTCAGATGCATAATGCAACACGGCTATGAAGCAGCAAGGCTTTCAATGCTTACAGTATCTCGGACACGAAAAAAATAGAAAAAAAAGGTGGCAATGTAATGTTCTCCCCAATAGCGATTCTGTCTCGTGAATCTCGTATTAGTCGTAAAAATGTGGGAAAGAAATCTCCTGTATGTGAATGTGGATATGGATTTTTGCCTCAATCATTGAAATAATAACTGAATTCTACTGCACCGGAGTGTTTTCTAAATTCAATATTTGAGGAATGAACAACACTCAAAAGGACGCACGGTTTAATATGCTAGTGATGCGTGAGTGCATATCTTTTAGCGAGAGTATAGAACCAGTAGTTGGCGGTAATACACCTTGCGTTTGTAAGTAGCCGTGACACCCCGAAGAAGCGGGGGACTGACAAATTCAGTATGCGAATACTGCATGAGTGCATACGTAATGACCGTCCTTCTGAGGCGTGTGAACGAGTCCTAACCACAGAGATATAAGACAACTAGAGTGGACGCCGCGTGGGCTGGGCCAAAGCGCTGACGGCAGAATAGCTCAGCCATCTTGGGTATGTATAAATGTCCGATGAGACACATGTAAACAGTAGGCTGAACGTGAGTGTAGACTTATTTTTTCCTCCTTTGAGGGGGGTGGAGACTTTTTTCCATATTCTTTTTATATCTTTTCATACTTAAAAATGACACGAATAAGGAATTGAGATTGAACAACAATTTTTATGCTCCATTATTTGGCAAAGCTAAAGAATTATTGTCTTACCCTTTATATTCGCTCAGTTAACTACGTTTTCGTTTCGTTCAAAGAAAAAGCGTTAGGGTGATTCTCGCGTTACGTGAGTGACATTTGGAAGGTATTCTCGACATCAAAGAAAATAAAGTCATCTCTCGATATACCTCCCACCGTGATGCCATATTCGCTAAACGCCAGCTGGACTCGCTGCATAAGAATCCCCAATGCATTTGCATCCGCCATGTGCCTCCCTTCGTACCAGTATCGTTAAACCGATATATTTTCCAAACGCTGTACCGCCAGCTTATTCGAATAAAACTATGTAATGTTACCACCGTGTTTTCAATTGCGAAATATATTTGAATTGAATTACAAATGTAATAACAAATTGCGGCCATAACAAATATACTTGAATTGAATTACAAATGTAATAACAAATTGGGGCCATAACAAATTGGGGGCTCGTCCGGGATAGACCATTGTGTGAGTAATTTATTGAAAATCTAACATTTCAAATTGTAAAATTGTTTTTGTGAATTTTCCTAAAAATATTGACAGATCAACAGCAATGGATGATTTCTTGGCATCACCAACCATTGAGGTTTTGAAGTCTTTTAAAAAGACAGAACTGCTAGAAATTTGCAGACATTTGGAGCTGACAGAGGTAAAACCAGCCATGCGAAAAGCAAGACTGGCTAGAGAGATAGTTGAATATTACATTGATGAAAATGTGTTTGCACCAGGAGATCTGGAGCAGTTTCCAGTGGAAAATCCAAATATAGAAATGGAACTTAAATTAAAAATGCTAGAGATTGAAAGGGAGGAAAGAGAAAAAGAAAGGGAGGAAAAAGAGAAAGAAAGGGAGGAAAGAGAAAAAGAAAGGGAGGAAAAAGAAAAACAAAGAGAATTTGAGAGGGAAGAAAAGGAAAAACAAAGAGAATTTGAGTTAGAAAAATTTGCAAGACAGAGAGATTTTGAATTAGAGAAATTGGATAGAGAAGAAAGACTCCAAATGGAGCAACTAAAAATAAAAATTGCAACTGAAAATAAATTTTGGGCTAGCCAGGAGGTAAAACTGGTGCCTCCATTTTCGGAAAAGGATGTTGACAACTATTTCCAGTGTTTCGAAAAGGTAGCAAAGAGTTGCCAGTGGCCAAAGGAACACTGGCCTCTGATGTTCAGACTGTCCTCAAGGGTAAAGCTCAACAAGCGTATTCGGCTTTGTTTGCAGATGATTCCTCTGATTATGAAGTTGTCAAAAAGGTTATTTTGAGAGCTTATGAGTTGGTTCCAGAGGCTTACCGACAGAAATTCAGAGGTCTGATGAAATCTGAAAATCAGACTTATGTGGAATTTGCTAATGAGAAGAAGGTTTGCTTTGAGCGCTGGTGTACTTCTATGGAGGTCAAGGATGATTTCAACTCACTAAAAGAGATGGTGTTAGTTGAAGAATTCAAGAACTGTGTTAAGGATGATATTAAGACCTACCTTAATGAGAAGCAAGCACTGAATTTGCAATCAGCTGCCAAATTTGCAGATGAATATGTTCTCACACATAAGTCCAAATTTCAGTCTAGCAGTAACAATAGATGGTCCCAATTTCAGAAAAAGGGTTACGGTGATACCCAAGATTCCTCACCCAAAGACAAAGACAAATCTGGTGATGGTGCACAGAAATCCAGTAACAGGTCTGATCAAAGTGTGAAAGCTGACAGTGACAAAAGTGGTCGAGTTTGCAGTTATTGCAAGAAATCTGGTCATGTTACAACTAACTGTTGGTTCCTAAAAGCTAAGAAAGAAAAAGAGAAGGATACCAAACCAAGTGCCTTTGTGAAAACAAGGTTAGAAACCCCTGTAGTAGATTACCGATCTGCTACATTACCTGCTTCTTGTGGGGCTAAAAAGCCTGATACAGCTGACTTCTTGAGGGAGGAATTTCTTCCATTTGTGTCAGAGGGATTTGTGGCTCTGAATGAGCATACTACTCCTGTCCCCATATATATCTTAAGGGATACCGGAGCTTCTCAGTCACTTTTGTTGATGGACTCCTTTAATTTACGTGATGAGACCGCTTCAGGGGATTTCATACTTGTACAAGGTATTGAAGGGAGGACTGTATCTGTACCCCTGCGCTCTATATTCTTGAAGTCAGATTTAGTTACAGGACAGGTAAAGGTGGGACTTATGTCAAGTCTACCTATCAAGGGTGTTTCTCTGTTGCTAGGCAATGACCTGGCTGGGGGCAAAGTAATTCCCCCTGTACATCTTACTTCACAGCCGAGCACTGAAGATGGGGATGAGGACCCATCTCTGTATCCTTCTTGCGCAGTGACTCGTGCTATGGCCAAGAAGGCTAAAGAAGAAGATGATGTGGTGCCGTCCAGTACATTGAATAGTCAGGACTCAGGTGGTTCGCCTCATGACTCTGATTGGCCTGCTATAGTTTCTCCGTTTGAGAACTTATCAGACACTTTTATCAGTTCATTGTTCAGCCAGCCAGATGGGTTTGGTGATTCTGATGTGTGTGGAGACTTGTCTCTGTCCAGAAAGCGGTTGATTGAGGAGCAAACTAATGATCCTGAAATTTGTGCACTAAGGAGGAGAGCCCTTCCTGATAAAGAAATAGACGCAGTTCCAGTTGGGTATTATCTCAAGGATGGTGTGTTGATCCGGAAGTGGCGCCCTCCTGATATCCCTGCCAATGCAGATTGGGCAGTGGTCAGGCAAATTGTTGTTCCGAAGGTCTATAGGAATGAGATCTTGACAATGGCTCATAGTTTACCTTTAGGAGGTCATCTTGGTGTTAACAAGACTGTTGATAAGATCATGAAACACTTCTTTTGGCCTGGGCTTCGGAAAGACGTTTCCAACTTTTGCAAAACCTGTCACACTTGTCAGGTAGTTAGAAAACACCAGTTAGACCCACCTGTAGCTCCATTACAGCCTATCCCAGCATTTGGGGAGCCATTCTCTAAGGTCATTGTTGATTGTGTTGGTCCATTACCCAAGACTAGATCTGGAAATCAGTACTTGTTGACAATCATGTGTGCATCTACCAGATTCCCCGAAGCCATACCTCTACGTAACATCAAGGCAACTGCAATCTCGAAGGCTTTGATAAAGTTCTTCACGTTGTTTGGCCTTCCCAGGGAAATTCAGTCAGACTAAGGTAGCAATTTCACTTCTGGTTTGTTTCAGCAGGTTGTGTATGAACTAGGTGCAAAGCAGATTCTTTCTAGTGCCTATCATCCAGAAAGTCAGGGTGCCTTAGAGCGGTTTCATTCCACTCTCAAGACAATGATGAGGACTTATTGTTATGACCATGAGAAAGACTGGGATGAAGGGGTTCATTTGCTGTTGTTTGCAGCTAGAGAAGCAGTGCAGGAGTCTACTGGATTCAGTCCATTTGAGCTAGTGTTTGGTCATGAAGTGAGAGGACCTTTGCTATTATTGAGTGAACAATGGCAAGAGAAAGTCTAACAGACTGATATGCGGCTCTATGTTAGCAAGTTCAAGGAAAGATTGCGTGCAGCTTGTGACCTTGCCAAAGAGAACTTGAAATCAAGTCAGGGAAAAATGAAAACTTGGTATGATCATAAGGCTAGAAGCCGTGAGTTTAAACCAGGAGACAAGGTCTCCTGTGTTGTTTCCCTTGCAGTCCAATCCATTGCAGGCAAGATTTCATGGTCCTTATGAAATTCTGACAAAACTCAATGATCTCAATTACATTGTGAAGACTCCAGATAGGAGAAAACCAAAACAATTGTGTCACATCAACATGCTGAAGCCTTATCATGACAGAAATGCTAGGGTTGCAGCTGTCACTTTAGATTCTCCTATGGCCGAGATTTGTGAAGATGAGGGGGAGTTTCAAGATGATGAACCTAGAATTAAAGCTGAAGTTCTTTCATGTAAATTGTTAAATTCTGAAGTGTTGCAAAATCTTGATGTAAAACTCCAGCACTTAGAACCCTCACAGAGAGATCAGTTTGAGAGGTTGATCAAGAAATATGAGGATCTGTTTCCTGATGTTCCAAAGGGAGTTTCTATAGCCTCTCATGATGTAGATGTTGGTGATGCCAAACCAATAAGACAGCATCCGTACCGGATGAATCCTGAAAAGAGAAAGATTGCTGAGAAAGAGGTTGAGTACATGTTAGAACATGATATTATCAGACCCTCCAACTCCGATTGGAGTTCACCCTGTGTGCTAGTTCCAAAACCTGATGGAAGTACTAGATTCTGTACAGATTATCGCAAAGTCAATGCTGTAACTAGAACGGATGTGTTTCCAATACCTGGGATTGATGATTGTATCGATAGAGTAGGGCAAGCAAAGTTTCTGACCAAGATTGATTTATTGAAGGGTTATTGGTGTGTGCCTTTAACTGAGAGGGCCAAGAGCATCTCTGCTTTTGCCACACCATCTGGATTGTACCAGTATGAAGTCCTACCCTTTGGCATGAAAAATGCCCCAGCCACGTTCCAAAGGATGATACAGTCTACAATCGCCGGATTGCCACACACGGGTGCGTACATCGACGACCTGATCACATGGAGTGACTCCTTAGAAGAACATCTAAAAGATGTAGAGACGTTGTTCCAGCGCCTGACCCAGGCTAACCTGACTGTTAACCTGAGCAAGAGTGACTTTGGTTGTGCTACTGTCACCTATCTTGGCTACGTCATAGGCCAGGGTAAGGTGGCACCCATTAATGCTAAAGTCCAAGCCATCATGGACTTTCCAGTTCCTGACAACAAAAAAGCTTTGGGCCGCTTCCTTGGAATGATCGGGTACTACTGCAAGTTCTGCAAGAACTTTGCTGAGATTGCTCTCAGTCTAACTAACCAACTGAAGAAAGGCGTAAAGTTCACTTGGGATGATGCATGCCAGAGAGCCTTCGATCGCCTGAAGTCTCTGCTGTGTCACTTCCCCGTGCTCAAATCTCCTGACTTCAACAAACCGTTTTCCATTGCGGTCGATGCTAGCGACCAAGCTTGTGGATCTGTGCTCCTACAGAGAAGTGACTCTGATGACATTGAGCATCCCGTGGCATACTTCTCCAGGAAGTTCAATCGCCACCAAAGGAACTATTCCACAATAGAGAAGGAACTGTTGGCTCTGGTCCTTTCTTTACACCACTTTGAGGTTTATGTTTGTACAGGACAAAAGCCAATGATTGTGTACACTGACCACAATCCGTTAATGTTTTTGAGTAAGATGAAAAACAAGAATCGGAGATTGTTGAATTGGAGTTTGATTTTACAGGAGTTTGACTTGGAAATTAAGCATGTGAAGGGTACAGACAATGTAATTGCTGATTGCTTATCCCGTGTTTGAGTATGTATATATATATCACGTGTTTATTTGAATATTGTATGATATGTATATATAGACAAGTGTCCACTTAACCATTTTGTATTGAAAAGAAAAATTTTGCCTTTTTGAGTCAAAATTTTTCCCTTTTGGAATGGAGGTGTAATGTGAATATAGGCCACTGGATGGCAGTATTTACCTTTTTTTTTGTTAAACTCAGACTGGGATTATGTTTGGACATGTCCTGGACATGTCTGGGGCAAGTCCCCGAAAATTAAAAAAAAGAGGTCTAAATGTGAGTGGGGTCTGCAAAAGAGTATATAAGGAGAAGAATTGAGACAGTGGAGTAGTAGGAGAAATTGCAAGGAGAAGGATACATGCGACCAGACCTGTCATTTCTGTTCAAGACCTGTGAAGTTTCTTTTGTGGATTTTTGCCTGTGTTAGAGCATTTTTTTCCTTACCCAGGACATCACCAAGCCACTCCAACAAAAGGGACTGTAAATATTTCTGTTTTTTTGTATTTATTCAATCTTGGTCTTTAGTTGTAGGTTAGTGTTAGTCTTTGTCTGTTAATTAAATTTGTTTAAGTTTTAAATTGTGTCTGTCATCCCTTGCTGTTGCTGTTGCGGTTGTGTAGTAAATTGTAATCACAAATTGGGGCCATAACACAAAATTAGATACATGACAATGTGTAGTAGTAGTAGCAGAGGTCGTTGTAGTGGTATATTTCGAATTGTACATGTACGTAATAATAAATACATGAGAAATACATCACACTTTTGTACAGTCAGAGGACACACAGTTTTAACTTTAAAAAATGCCAATGGCTGCAATCTACACTCTCTTAAATCACCATACTGTCTTGAGCCATTCTAAACAAAAGCAGTTCTATAATAATTACAAGTCCTATAAAGGACCTACTTCGTCACATACCAGTAAAGCGAGCATGGTCACACCAACACTTATGCAAAAAACTGCTCTGATATACATTCCCAAGATGGCGGTGGTATGCCGCCTCGGAAGTGACAGGATTGTTCACTCTAGTTTTCTTATATCTCTGTGGTCCTAACCGTATGCGCAGTGCTCTTGTCATTACAACTTCCGGGAGTCCAAAACAAATAAACGTGTCGTTTTTCGATTTGTTTCTCGTGCTATATTCCTCACTCGTTTCAGACAATAAAAAATAAACTCAAACTGTATTTCAATTTTAATGTTTATATTTTAAAACAAAAATCAAATATCCAGTTGTTTTTCTATTTTTGATATCCGTTTTCATACATTATATCCAATTACCAAAAGAGACACGGACTGTAATACAACCCGATTTCGAAATCGGTAAGGATTTTGAAAATCCTGCAGTGTGAACCCGGCCTAAGACGAGTATAGCGGACCCCTGGAAATAAGCACGCAGAGAGCTTCTACAGGTGCTTAAGCTTTATTCTCTCTCTCTCTCTGGCACCGTGAAAACTAAAGAGAAAATACAAACAAGCCAAAATCAACATCAACAATTAATACATCAACACAAACAAAATACAAATTTCCAACCCAATATACAATCAACCAACGAAACAGATTTATCGAATCAATTAAAATACTCCCATAAAAACATATCTAAAATAAGGGGAAAAAAAGGGCCTGTACCTTCTCCACCTTCCAAGGGGGCTCGGCTTTTGGGCCCAGATCTAGCCTTAATAACTCCCCTCTGTGCCTCCTGTGTAAACAATCCCTCATAATTATAGGCTTGACTGAACAATACACAAACAGAACCACAAACAAAACAATATAATCGACTTACTCAATAAATCCCACTAGTCATCTAGTTATCTTGTGAGCAGGCCTCATGGGAGAACAAAGGCAGGGTGGTGCTGGAGGCCACACTCACACCAGGAAGAGGAAGAAGGGCTTACAGCCTCCTGGCAGCTTCCTCCTTTATACCCTGCTGTTAGGAAGAAGTCTGACCACTAGGTGGCAATCATGGCCTACAGGTGAGTCCTGAGGAGATCAATACTGGGCTCCAGAGTAAGGGCAATAATTTCAATAATTTCCATTTTATTTATACTCCCACCAATCATGCCATGATGTACCACAATGATCATACATGATTCAAACAAAAGGAACAAAAGAAAGAAATGAAGATGTACATCCTCTCAATACATCATCACAAATTCACTAAATTGGCATAACCCTGGTAAACACACATCACTCATCCTCTAAAAGGAGCACCAACTTCTGGATGGGTCTCTCAACAATCGAAAGTTTCCCAAATGACTTCCGGTCTCCGACTTGCACCTTGACCTTACGAACCAGGTTGTCACTTCCTTGAATGGACTCAACCACTCGCCCTAACTGCCACTGACTCCTGGGGAGCGAATCATCCTTAATAATGACGATATCTCCGATGCTCAGGTTGCGCCGAGCTATGTGCCACTTCTGCCGTGTAGTTATGTTCATGAGGTATTCTTTCCTCCACCGTATCCAGAACTGCTCAACCAAATATTGCACTCGTCGCCACCGTTTTGTTGCATACATGTCTTCCTTGACAAATTTCCCGGGCGGTGGGAGCGCAACGTGGGACTTCATCAGGATTAAATGGTTGGGTGTTAATGGTTCTAGTGACATGGGATCATTTATACCATCTGTGTTCAATGGACGACTATTAACAATAGCCATGGCTTCATAAAAGAGCGTTCAAAGGGAAGCATCATCCAATCTCCCAGGACAGAGAGCCAGAGTGGCATTCAACACGATTCTCACAGTCCGAATTTGACGTTCCCAAACCCCCCCAGCATTACTAGCAGTAGGGGGGTTGAAAAGGAACTCACATTGCTGATCCGCTAGGTAAACCTCAAGTTGAGAAACATCGCACTGTTTAAAGGCCTCTCTGAGCTCGTTTCTGGCTCCCACAAAATTTGTGCCATGATCACAATGGAGTTGACGCACGACTCCTCTAAGGCTGATGAAGCATCTCAGAGCATTGATAAATGTGTCTGTTGAAAGATCTTCCAACATTTCAATATGGACCGCTCGGGAAGAGAGGCAAGTAAAGATAAGTCCATATCTCTTATGTTCCTTGCGCAATCTCTTGATGATAAACGGGCCAAAAACATCCATACCACTGTATGTGAACGGAGCAGACACCTCCACTCGCTCCCTTGGAAGCTCCGCCATACGTTGCTCCTCCACTGGGCGCCGAAGCTTCCTACACTTCACGCAATTGTGTATCAATTTAGCAAAAGATTTACTTCCACCAATGGGCCAGAATCCACTTGCTCTAACCTCCATTTGAGTCTGACCTCGGCCTTGATGACAAATCTTGTCATGGTAATACCTTAAAATAAGATGAGTGATGTGAGAGTTTTATGGAAGAATGATCGGGTGTTTCACTTCTCGACTGAGAGATGATTGCTTTAGTCTCCCACCGACCCTAAGCAGGCCCTCATCAAAAATAGGGTCAAGACGTGAAAGAGGGCTTGAACTGGGGAGACTACCCCCCTTTTCTAGTATTACCATCTCCCGGGAAAAAGCTTGATGCTGGGCAAGCTTAATAACCACTTTCGCTGACCTCTCACGTTCTTCCACAGTTACATGATCACCATGATGCCCTTGCCTGGGCGACAGTCTTTTAATTCTTGCCACAACCCTAAGGAGCTTTAACCAGGATGAAAAGCGATCAAAGGAGCTAAGAATATCAATGGATTCGCTGACATTAATAGTGGCTACATTAACTTGACCTGCCTTTACTTCAGGGTCACCAACCAGGAGTTCAGTGGAATAGTCATCTGTGGATTTTACTTCTTGCTCCCAGAGGAAACCAGGTCCAGACAACCAACTTGATGAGAGGATGCTAGAAATCCGGAGACCTCTGGAAGCATGATCAGCTGGGTTTTCTAATGTATCGACATAATGCCACTGACCTGGATCTGTTTTCTCCTTTATGGCTTGGAGACGATTTGCAACAAAGACATGAAATCTTCTTGAGTCATTATGAATGTAAGCCAATACAACTTGAGAGTCTGTCCAAAAGAACTCTTCGTCAATTTCCATTTCGAGCTCAATTTTCAGCATGGCACTTGCTCTGGCAGAGACAACAGCAGCAGACAGCTCCAGTCTTGGGATGCTCGTGATTTTTGTAGGAGCTACTCTAGCCTTAGCCATCACAAGACTGCAGTGTATCTCCTTTCTGTCATTGATGTACTTTACATAAGAGCATGCTCCATAGCCCACATTACTGGCATCCGAGAAGTGGTGCAATTCTGTCCTTATAATGGTCCCAAAGTTGTGCGGATGATAGCATCTGGCTATCTTCACTTCTCTCAGACGTTCCAAACCACTTCTCCACTCCTCCCACCGTGACTTCATATCCTCAGGAAGAGGCTTGTCCCATCCTTTGCCCCTACGACACAATTCCTGTAGAATGCATTTTCCTAGCAAAGAAAAAGGGGCAACAAACCCAAGCGGATCATACAAAGTGGTAACAACAGAGAGAATACCTCTGCGAGTAGCAGGTTGGTCTTTAAAGTTGATATTGAAGCCAAAGGTGTCGTCCACCATTGACCACTGAATGCCAAGTGCGCACCCGCCAGACATGACCTCTAAGCCAAGGTCATGGGACTTGGCAGCAGTTGCCCTTACTGAGGGTTCCACACAACTCAAAACCTCTTGCTTGTTAGAGTTAAACTTATGTAGGCGAAGCCCCCCTCTTTTGCACAGCCTTTGTGTTTCAATAATCAAGTTCTAAGCTGCTTCAACTGAGGGGACACTGATCAAGCCGTCATCCACATAAAAATTCTTCTCAACAAAGGCTGAAGCTGATGGATGGAAAGATTTAAATTGCTGTGCTAAATGTTTTTGGCCAAAGTTGGCACACCCGGGAGACGAAGCAGCACCAAAAAGATGAACAGCCATTTGGTATTCTTTGGGCTCTGTCTCTAAATCTGCACTCTCCCACCAAAGGAACCTCAGGTAGTTCCGCATTCCAGGTGGAACAAAAAACTGGTGAAACATCTTCTCGATGTCGCACACAATAGCCACAGCTTCCCTTCGGAAGCGACAGAGGACTCCCACCAATGAGTTAATTAGGTCGGGACCGGTCAGGAGAGTGTCATTTAGAGAGACTCCGCGAAACCTGGCTGAGCAGTCAAAGACCACCCTTAACTTGTCTGGTTTGTGAGGGTGGTATACCCCGTGGTGAGGTAAATACCACACACTATCTCCTTCAACTAGAGGAGAGGCTAGCTCTGCGTCACCTCTACTGATAATTTCTTCCATGAAGTTTCTATACTGATTGCAATACTGTTCATTGTTCTTCAATTTCTTCTTTAAGTGTCGCAGATGAACAAGAGCTAGCTTTCTATTATTTGGCAATGGGGGCAGGGTGCTGCTCTTAAAGGGGAGGGGGAGTTCATAATGCTTATCTCTTCTTTGCCGTATGTTGTTGCTGAGGAGTTGAATAAAGCGGACATCATCTTGGGACACATACTTATCTTCATAACCTTTCTCATTAAAGTCTGATTCAAGAACCCTGAGAACATCGGCGGCTAATGGTGCTGGCATTTCCTTTACTGCAACTCTATGCACAAAGCTCTGGTTCGCAGATCTGTCAAGATGGGGGTTGGATGATCCTGTTATGCTCCACCCAAGCTCGGTTCTCCGTGCAAAGGGTTCGTTTCCATTTCCTTGAATGACCTCCAGGGGTGCCAATGCTACCGGGCAGTCATACCCAATTAGCAGTCCCACTTCACAATCTTGCAGTGGAGAAAGTTTATCGGCCAGATGTCTCAAATGTGGCCACTGCAAGGCTGTCTTAGCAGTTGGCATGTGGGATCTGTCAACTGGGATAAAATCCCTGGAGTACCCCTTATGAAGCTGGATATAAGTTTCAGAGTAAACTCCTCCAACCTGCAGGCCATGAGCAATCTTACTTGATATGACAGTGTCAACAGCTGTCATTGTGCTGAGTTTTAACCAAACAGATGGTGCATTCACATTAAGTTCTTCAAGCAACTCCCCCAAAATAAAGGTCGAGTCACTCTGAGTATCAAGTAAGGCATAGGTAAGCACTTCTCTATATGGCCCTTTTACTGAGGACAGAAATACTGGGACAATATTAGAGGTGGAGGAAGAACTTTGAGTCACAGCGTGGGACAATACGTTGTGAACTTCCTGACCTCTGCTGCCTTCCATTGGGCCGGAATTTTGCTCCAAAGCTGTCATTGGCACAGCCTCTCTATCTTCGTGCAGACAGGTCGGATGACGTCTACCACGTGCTACATGTGTGTCGCCTTTTGCAATCTTTGATGACATGTCCTTTCCACAAACAACCAAAGCAAAGTTGATTTTCCCTCATGAATGTTCTTTTTTCTTCAATGGGGGTCTCTGCAAAATTACAACACCTGGCCAATCCATCCATTTCATCCGCACAGACTGGGCAAGGTGATTTTGACTTAAGGTGAATTGTTTTGGGTGTCACAGTGGAAATACCATTAGACTGGGCACTTGTATTTAGGGTACTTGCACTTTTAGGTAATCTTTCACTTGTGGTTCTGGGATTAATTAGGAATGGTGAGGCTATAGGATTGCACGCTATCCGGGCTTCCCTTTGCATAAAATCTGAAAAATGAACAAAGCTTGGATAATCGCCAGATGAATCCAACTCATCCATAACAATTCTACTCCATCTGTGCATGATCCAGTCTGGGAGTTTCTTGAGTATTTTATGATTTTCCTCGCAGTCGTTTAAGATTGCCAGCCCTTTAACATGTGGCATGGCCTCAGCACAACCTTTTAAGAAGTCTGCAAATTCTCTAAGGGCGAGAGGATCGTTTTCCCTAACTTTAGGCCATTTCACAAGCCTGTTCCGAAAAGCCCGTTGAACGATGAAAGGGTTACCATATCGTTCCTTGAGTAGTGCTAAGGCGCTTTGATAGGCGTCCTCAGAGTTTCTAAAAAAGAATCCCTCCACAGCCCTGCGTGCTTCTCCGGACAGATAATGTTTAAGATAAAGCATCTTTTCACTAGCTGGGAGGGGCTTCTGGTCAATAAGAGCTATGAATGAGATCTCCCAATCAATAAATTTCAAAGGGTCACCAGAGAATGTTATTGGTTCGGGGGGAGACAACCTGCTTACACTCAGGGAACTTGTGATGGCTTGAACTAGATTAATGGTATCTTGGCTTGCGGTTTCAAAGGGTGTCCGAGGTTGAAATGACACCGCTTGTGGGTTTAACCAAGATGTTTCTACCCTTCGGCACGTCTGAGAGTTAGACTTATTCTCTTCCTCTTGGCTCCTTGTACTGCCTTCAAGGTCCTTATAGGCTCTTACTCGGGCGGCTGCTATTTCCACTTCATTTTCAGCTTCTAATTGCTTTAACCTTAACTTCTCTTCTTCCCGTTTGAGATGCATTTCAGCTTCTTTCTGTCTCATTTCTGCCACCATTCTTGCTTCGTTCATTTTCCATTCGTTTTCCATTTGACATAATTTTGCTTGCTGAGCCTGTACTTTTTGAATTGCCTTTGCCTTCTCTAGTTTTACTATGAGGTCAGCTTCAGCCTCAGCTTGTTTGCTAGAAACAGCAGAGAGGGAAGAGTGGATTGAAGGTGTTCTTGTTTTCTGCACTGCTTCTGCTTCTCTGAACTGTACTGAGGGTTCTGCTTCAGCTTCGATTTGTTTCCTAGAGGCTGCTCCTGAAATCACTGTTTCTGTGTTTGTATATCCAAAAATAGAGCCGTACTCTTCTTTGTTTACTATCTCTCTCACCCTCTCCTTTTCCAACTCATCATTAAAGGTACCTTCGATAGTTTCTTTTCTTTTACAAACAAGGTCGTGGATTTCACTTGTGATTAAGGAGCAGGCATCCATTTTTTTCACAATATCTGGAGTGGAGGTACAGGTACGTCTAATAGGCTCATAGCTTTCACAAACTTTGCGATATGCTGAATTTATTTTCTCTTTAATACTATCAAGGTCGTCCAGCGCACAGAAGGCTTTCAGAGTTGTTCTGCAGTCCCTGGCTGTTTGTTTCCAGGAACTATATACTTTAATGAAAGTTGCTTTATGTTCTTTGGCCCTTTCCTCTCTTAGCTCCCGACCCTTGTCTGTTAGAGTTCTTTCACGGGAGCTGGACCTAGATGACTGGTCTTTAGTATTGTTCATCTTTAATGATTTAAGTGACATTTCTGCAGATTGCCACACTAAACATCTATATTCAGAATTGCCCTTTAGTTCATCAGATGTTGCCTTCACACAATCATACATGGCGTTTTAACATTAAAATATTGAACAAATTAGCAAACCAAGCAAAGGCTATGAGCGTGAGGATGACATACTACTTAAACACCAATTCAAATACCTTTCTTTTGAAGGAGGGTTACTTTATAAAAGGCTTCAGAGATAAATTGCATGGGCAGATTTCTCCAATTTGACTCTTAAGGCCAACAGCCTAATATCCACTGCGTTCAGTTTTGACATTCAAACAAAGGAGAACAAACAAACAGAACCCAACATATTTCTCTGTCTTCTTTATGTATCCCACTTCTGTATCATCTCAGTCCACAATGTCTTTCACTGACCTTTGGCTGTACCTTTTGACGATGGATAGGTCTTTGTTCATGTACTGTGCGTGTACCAGGATGCAGACTGGTTGCTCTCAGTTGCTGTGTCGGGTAACGATGATGGCTTCAGATGCGATGGTAAGTTTTCACTATACCGGACCCCTGGAAATAAGCACGCAGAGAGCTTCTACGGGTGCATGAGCTTTATTCTCTCTCTCTCTCTGGCACCGTGAAAACTAAAGAGAAAATACAAACAAGCCAAAATCAACATCAACAATTAATACATCAACACAAACAAAATACAAATTTCCAACCCTATATACAATCAACCAACGAAACAGATTTATCGAATCAATTAAAATACTACCATAAAAACATATCTAAAATAAGGGGGAAAAAAAGGGCCTGTACCTTCTCCACCTTCCAAGGGGGCTCGGCTTTTGGGCCCAGATCTAGCCTTAATAATTCCCCTCTGTGCCTCCTGTGTAAACAATCCCTCATAATTATAGGCTTGACTGAACAATACACAAACAGAACCACAAACAAAACAATATAATCGACTTACTCAATAAATCCCACTAGTCATCTAGGTATATTGTGAGCAGGCCTCATGGGAGAACAAAGGCAGGGTGGTGCTGGAGGCCACACTCACACCAGGAAGAGGAAGAAGGGCTTACAGCCTCCTGGCAGCTTCCTCCTTTATACCCTGCTGTTAGGAAGAAGTCTGACCACTAGGTGGCAATCATGGCCTACAGGTGAGTCCTGAGGAGATCAATACTGGGCTCCAGAGTAAGGGCAATAATTTCAATAATTTCCATTTTATTTATAATGAGGATCTGTTAGATGACCTACAAGTATTTAGACGTCACAGGCATTGTCTGAGTCATCATACTGAGAAACTTGGCGAGATGTACATTGCACCGATTCACGTTTTTCATAACGACCATTCTTCAGGAAAGAGAAACATCGAAGACTTTGAATGTGTTATTTCAGTTAAGCAGCGATTTCCAACAAATTTGGTAAGAGGAGAAGTGACCTGTTGCTGACTGTGATAGGCTGTAACTGACAAAAAAGTTTATTCCAGTATGCTATTAATATACTTGGTTGTTTTTATTTGAAGCTTTTGCGTTGGCTCAGAGAAGGAATGAAACCTGGACTACACGAATACGATATATTCCTAAACGCACATTTTTCTGTCCGATTGGGCCTCTCAACCACACGAACACGGCGATTTCACCCACATAAACGGATATATTTTTTAACGGATAAAAAAGTGGAGAAATAAAAAAATATCCGATTCAGTGGATCCGTGTAGCGAGGTTAAACGGATCCGGTGTTGACGCGATGACGTCAAGCGCCTAGCAACAAGCCATTCGCACATGTGCAAAACGGTTGTCAACAACAACAGTAGCAGACATATACACATACACGTCCAAAAACTCCAGGATGTCTGGGTATTTTGTGTAACACGACTCCCAGTCGACATTTTCTTGCGCTTTCTTGTTTTTATATTGTAATGTTATATGAAGCAATAACTCCACTTCGTTGTCAGTCCACAAAAAAGAATCGGTTTTCTTCACCATAACGTCTCTGGCCATTTCTTAACTGCCGCCGTTTCACTGCACATGCTCATAACGATCTTCTTCTGTGTTAGTTTAATTTGGCTTTTCGTCACCTATCGGCCGAGCATGGCATTGCAGACTTCAGAGGCGATCGTTTTCAGTTTTGCCTCTTCGTGTGGACAGAGATATTTCTGTGGTGTGGATGGAGTTTTTTTTAAACGATGAAGAAAATATCGGCTTAAAAAAATATCCAGATCTCTTCATTGTCAACCCTGACAAGTGCAGACTGAAATGTTTGTGGAAACCGAAAAAAAAGTGATTAAGCCAACTGAATGATCTTGTTTTCACAGTATTTTAAAAACATGTAAAAAAATAACTACCTTATTTCCTTTAAGTTCCTTCCACACAATGCAATTAAGTTGGCCTTCATAATCTTTTTGATGTACGCTGTTCTAAATTGACTAAATTTAACTGTTAAACTAACACCTCCAGTTCTCGCACAATAGCCAATGAGACAAGACTCAAGCTGACGGAGCTGACAAACTATCAAAAAAGATCATCAAAACAAAGCAAAACTGTTTGAAATATGTGCATGTGTGTGTGAGAGAGAGAGAGAGAGAGAGAGACGTTCTCCATCATGCATGACGGGTACAATTGTCAATATTGCTCGCTGGTGGCCGCGGTGTCAGCTGCATAAACCCTGTGACCAGCTGTTTCTTACAGTCGCTACATTTCCTGCCTCAGCGTTGGTACGTTCGCACACCGGCTGGGCGAATAGCCGCGTCCCTTAAAGTAAGTGTGCGCAATGGAACAATGTGCATCTAGGCCACGCTTATCAGTGCGTCTAACGCGAATTTCGATCAATTTTTGTGCTTGGACGCGCTAAGTGCGAATGGTAAGTTCGTTCATTGGGCTCATTTTTTAATTTTCTCTTCTCACTGCAAGTGATTATAATAGCAAGTATGTGCGTCATGTCACTCTCCATTTTTTAATTTTTAAATCTCCGGGCTTCCCCATTAGATCTCGTCAGGTGGAGCGCTGCTCCCTCTGGAACGATAATCTTAATATCCTCCTGTCTTGAAAAATGCACAATAATTTTCAAATCCTGCTGTGAACATGTTTAAGACTAGACAGCAGATTATCTGTGAAGATTCTCCTTATGTGTGCAATGCAGCCCGATTTCGAAATCGGTTGGGATTTTGAAAATCCTGTAGTGTGAACCTGGTCGAAGATGAGGATCTGTTTGATGATCTAGAAGTATTGTGACGTCACAGGCACTGCCTGTGTCTTCATACTGACAAACTTGGCGAGATGTACAGTGCACAGATTCACGTTTTTCATAACGACCATTCTTCAGGAAAGGGAAACAACGAAGACTTTTCAGGATTTTTTCGCTGAATGTGTTATTTCATTTTAGCAGCGATTCCCACCAAATTTGGTAAGTGGAGAAGTGACCTGTTGCTGACTGTGATAGGCTGTAACTCACAAAAAAATTTATTCCAGTATGCTATTAATATACTTGGTTGCTTTTAGTTGAGGCTTTTCGTAGGCTATTAATCAGAAGGAACAAATCACGGGCTTTTTGCACGTTTGTGAAGTGGATATGTAGTTTGCCAAAATAGACTAAAAACTGGACTACCAGTGTAATAACATTTTTGACTATAAGCCTAAAATTTAGTGTGCTCTCTTCATTGTCAACCCAGACTAGTGCAGACTGAAATGTTTGTGGAACCCGATTACCTCAAAAAAAAAAAAAAGTGAGTATGCCAACTGAATGATCTTGTGTTCACAGCACTTTAAAAACATGTAAACAAAAAAAACTTTATCTTACCTTCTTTAAGTTCCTTTCACACAATGCAATTTACTTGGCACAATTGTTTTTTGAGGTACGCCATTATAAATTGACTGACTTTAACAGTTAAATTAAAACAATGTGTCCTTGTTATTTTAACTGTAAGTAGAGTCCTGCGCAACTGTGGTTTACAGCTAACATACATGGAACCTATCAGGGTTTACAGCGTTGCACCCGTATGTGCGTTCATATCCTCAGCTACACAAAATTTAAAATGAGCTAATTTTCTGGATAAAAATGTGAAATGTCTCAGTTTCAACATTTGAAATTTTATCAGTGCTCTATTGTAAACTAGATGATGCGCACTCTATAGAGATGCTAACCCACACCTCTTGTTGACCTTGACCTTTGACCTTTGGACCTTAAAATGCAAATTTGGACAGGGTACCCTAGGATCAGCTACCCCAAAAAGTTTGGTCACCCTTGCTTGAGTGATGGCCGAGCTGTCGCGCGCGCGCGCGCACACACACACACACACACTCGGTGCTGAACTGTATACCTATGCCGCCTCGTCAGGCGTGGGTAATAACATATTGGCTCATGTGATGTTAAAGTCCTTGCATTTTGATTTTATTCACAATTTACACTTTGTCTCAACCATTTCAGACTGAGATCCCAGCTTAACATGTGGAAACGAAGACCCGATCACACCGAGAGTACGAAGAAGCAGGAGGTACAGACACTGACCTGTATTCTGGAGTCAGGTCGCTCTGACTTCTTATCAGAAACAAAAACTGATTCAAACTCAAATCACAAAAAGCTCAAAAAGGAAAACTCCAAGCCACTCTCTTAAAAGCAATAAAATGCCTTGCAATGGTATGGTCACGGAGAACCTTAAAAACAGATTCCATTGCATTACAGAAACAAGATTTCATCAGGGAGGCTTGATGCTGAAATGCCTTGCAATCTGTTGACCGAGCAACGGTAAACATCTCTAGCCATTGAGACTAATGTAGTTTGTAGTTGAAAAAAAAAAACAAAAAAAAACTGATCGTCAAAAAACTCATGTCCAGTTCTCGATGAAGAACTGATAATCCGTGCTGAGCGCATCTCCATGACCATTTTCTTACCCAGACCCGTTTTATTTTTAGCCGGTTATTTGCACTTATACGTGTGGACAATGCTGAAGTTTGGCCAAGAATTTTTTGCTTTGGAAACACAAAAAATAAGTGTGGGCAAAGGAGCAATGTGTACCTTGGCCACACTTAGATGGGGTATACACCTAAGGATTTTTTAAATCTGAGGAGATATTTTTTATCTTTGATGAAGTCCTGATGCCAAAACGCGTTGCAATCTGTTTTTAAGGCTCTCCATCACCATGCCATTGTAAAAAAGGCATTTTATTGTTTTTAAGAGAGCGCCTTGGAGTTTTCCTTTATGCGCTTTTTGTGATTTAGAAGTTTAAATGCATCCTTTTTCAAAGAGCACCTCGAACTGTTCACTTGCTTTACTACAGTTTGTCTTTGCTGCTGGAGCAACTTAGTCAACATACTATTTTTTTCACTCCAGAAAGAGGAACTGAACAAATAAATTTTGGCCAAAGATAAAGAAAACCCATTGCTGAATGTGAGGTATTGACATGAATACATCAGCAGCGTCCTCAAAGCCATAACATTTGGTCAGAAATTCTTTGAACATTGTATTGTGTGATTCATAGCGGAAAAAGCCATGCATGGAAGTGTTTGCCATAGAGCAGCTTGTCTTCACACAATTTCATATTTCCAATTTGAATCTTTCAAGGCCTCTACAATGGAGCAAGCAAAAACGGTTACGTCCCTGGAGCGCCATCTGGAGAGGGCAAAACTGGAAATGGAGGAACTCAAGAAGACTCAAACAGTAATGTGTCAAGGTCTTGCATAAGATGTTACCAGATTATAAATCAGTCATAATTTTAACAGTTGAATTTCACTCATAATAACAAACTAGTTGGTAAATATAATGGGTGTGCTTCAAAACACCATTTCAGTGAGGTCTTGTGATTTTGAATCTCGTCTATCCAAAAAAAAAAAAAACTCAGGAGCCCCCAGGTAGCAACAAAAGAGATTTTTAATGTAAACTCATGAGGGTCGGCACTCAGATACATCTCACTGCATTTTCATCAGGTAGAACAAAGTGTTGAGATGTACCTGGCTGCCAAGCTTTTAAATGGTGCATTAATAACATCTTCTGTAGCAACCTGGTTGCACCCAAGTCTTTTTGGTTCTCCTCTCTCCCGAGTGCTCGCTTTGCCGATCTCTTTAACTAATAATCTTGTGTCAAGGGATGTGAAATAGAGAAGAATTGAGTCACTTGAATTGGTAATATGGAAGAAGGCTAGTGAATCTCATGACCTCCACATTACAGAGAACTGGAAGCCAAACTCAAGGAGCTCAGAAATGAACTCCACAATGTGGCAAAAGAGCGACAGGAGTTTCTGAAAGCAGAGGTGAGCAAATTTACCCAGTGCTAATAACAATAATAACAATGTAATACCACTGTGATAAGACTAGTGTTCAATATTTCCTCAGTTAAGTGACTATTGCTGGTTTGTTTTCCTGAAACATTTAGAAAGTGCTGTAAGGACACAGTGAATTAGAGAACACGTTTCTAGAACATGATGCAGTCATTTTCACGCCTGTAGTTAAAGGTTTAAGCAAACTGGGTGCTGTGTAATTCCAAATTTATGTGCCCAGTTTTTGATCTGCTTAGTCAGTCAGGCTATATGAATCTGTTCCTGATCTCTCAATGATTTCCTTTGCCAGATCTTAAGCGCGCTGACAATCCAGTTTGCCTGTCTGTCTTTTTCTTGCCTCCTCCCTCTTTTTATCTGCAGGTAAAACGCCAGCGGAGAAAAGCAGAAGAGAATTTGGTAAGCACAGTGTTCTATGAGTTGATACAAATGATTGAATAAGCACACAGGATACTAATTTTTCTCCTATGCCCCCAGCTGGCTTGCTGGCGTAAAGACACGGAGCTGTCAAAGGAGCAGAAAAGGAGGACGGAACTACTGAGGAAGTGGGTTTAGCAGCCAAGCAATACCACTTAAATTAGTTAATTACAGTGAGAAAAATTGATACTGGCCAATCAGTGCCATTTTTTCCCCATTCACCTGGATTCATGCGTAGTGTTTGTCCAGATAAATAGGCTCAATTATTTAAGAGGAGACATACGGTGGCTGTCTTTATGAGTTAATTTGTTTTCAGGGTTGAGGAGCTCAATGCAGAAATCAAAGCACAAGCCAGAAACTCTGCAGCAGCCTCCAGAGAAAAGGGTGAGTCAGTTGTCCTGCTGATCCCTCAAAGATCCTTCTTTCTTGTGGTGTACGAGACATGGACTTAACCAAACCCTGCAATCCTCCTTGGTTTACACAATGCCCACTGATGGACAGCCCTGTGGGGTTTTTTCCTGTATAACCACAGAGCAGTCATTCACAGGCCATCACATCACCCAAGATGGGTTGCAGTTGTTGGGATAGTCCGTGTTTTGTCATGAGCAAACCACTCCTTGCTGGATGTAAATTCATTACTATTCTGCAAATCACAACACACGCAATACAGACACTCCTGTAAGGGACTGACTGAAACCTACTTTCCCCCACCACAGAGACCTTGGTCTCTCATTTTCTCTCTCTCTCTCTCTCATGTGCCCAATCCAGTCAAAACCATTTCCCATGCTTTTTCTAATGCTGATATCCTATTGTCATCTCTTCTAGAAGACACTGCTCCAACCATTCTTCCCAGGGTTTCAAGAATAACAGTAAGTTTCCGGAGTGAAAATTGTCTTAAAACATTCATGATAGCACTGTGTTAACATATTTGCATGTTTTTAAATCACAGTGGACTGCTAGTCCAGACCCAGCATGTTTTTATTACTGACGAAGCTGCTCTGACTGCTTTTTCTGTGAAATACCTGGATTTGTTTGATGCATAATCACAACCCCCCCCCACCAAGCTTGACATACTCAAGTATTTACCAACCAGCGGCAGTCTGATTAACATTAATGTACTGTTATGGAGGGAAACACCTTTCGCACTATTCAGGGTCCATTTAACACTGAGCAATAATTAGTGCAATTCAGACTCTATGGGAACAACAATAGGTTTTTGGAGGGAAGCACCTTTCATATTATGCAGGACTGAGGTCGCGTTATGCGAGGATTTTTCCGTCATTGATGGATTTTTTTTTAACAATTACGGAACATTTTGAAGGCAGTCCGTCACTTTGACAGAATGTAATTCACACCTCCGTCCAGCTGGTGTCCTATTGTCTCCTGTGTTGTCTTTGATTTGTATGATCCTGTATTCCTCATATTTTTGTGGTATGATAATTTGCTGTTCATTTGTAAAATATGCTGCTCTGCTGCTGGTACTGTTATGGTCCCAATTTGTTACGGCAAATCGTACAGCAAGGGATGACAGACAAAATTTAAAAACTTGATCAGATTTAATAAAATAAAACACTGACCAAGATTGATAATATAAAAAAATGAGATAGTTACAGAGATGAGGTTGCTTTATGTGATGTTCTGGGACAGGAAAATGCTCCAACACAGGCAAAAATCCACAAAAAGCTTCACAGGTCTTGAAAAAAGTGACAGTTCTGGTTAAATGTATCCTTCCACTATTTCTCCTTGCAATTTCTCCAACGACTTTACTCTCTCAATTTTTCTCCTTATATACTCTTTTCCAGCCCCCTATCACCTTCCAGACTTCTTTTTCAATTCTCTGGTACTTCCCCTCTGAGGCATTCCCAGGGCATGCCTAAAACCTATCTCCAGACTGGCTTAACAAAAAAAGTGAATACTGCCAACTAATGGCTCTTGTTTCCACATTACAGTAGACAATTGGTCATATGCTACAAATGCTGTCTCTGTTATGTGAAAACGCAGATATCTCGGTCGGGAAAGCCCCGAATGATATAACGAGTGGATAAGCAGCCTAGTAGGACCGCTTAGTGAAACCGCGGTTGTTAGGCTTAATGAAGCCCAGCAATAGCTGAAAGCATTGTTCATTTGCACACTGTTACTGTGTGGGGGGAGAAATCATTTGTGATGTTTTATAAAGTTTATACAGAAGTAAGTTCGAAAATCCACACAGCGCTGTATTTGACACAGAGCCCAATGTGTGTCTGCATGAATCACTGTCGGCATTGTGCTCCATTTGTCAAGTCTTGCCATCAGCACTAGCCATTGCTGTGATATAAATCGAACTCACTAGTCGAAAAGCAGACAGACAGAACGAATGAATGAACGACTGAATGACACGCAAACAAACTACCGTATACCTCGCTAACGCATGCGCACCGAGGCATTATAATGCCGTACTTAGTGGCTGAGTGTACATTTCGAACGCACCCTAATCTTACCTAATCATATCCATGGAAACTCAGCTGAGCTGTCAGATATCAAATCAGCCAATCACAGAGGGCCATGGCAGGACTGGTTCCCCACTCACAGAGAATCGCTGAGTCACTTCGGCCGGATTCACACGACAAGATTTTCGGGCTGATTTATCCCTCCCGACATTCGGAAAAGAAATCTTGTCAGGGACCTCAGTCGGAACCGATGTTCGGTCCAGATTATCTGGTAATGTTCACGGTTTACCGATCCAATCTTAACCTCTCCGATTTGCTCGCAGACTGATCGGGGCCGCCCCGATAATTTTAAAACACATTTGATATTTCAGAGTGAAAATCTGCAAGATTACGTCATTACTTTCCGAACAGAACCACAATAGCCAATGAGAGACAAGACTGAAGCTGATGGAGCTGACAAACTGTGAAAAAAAGGTCATAAAAAGAAAGCAAAACTGTCTGAAATGTATGTGTATGTGTGTGTGTGAGAGAGAGAGCGAGAGAGAGAGACGTTCTCCATCATGCATGAGTTGACAACAACTTAAGTGAATGTGTACAATTGTCAATATTGCTCGCTGGTGGCCGCTGTGTCAGCTGCATAAACCCTGTGACCAGCTGTTTCTTACAGTCGCTACATTTCCATGCCTCAGCCTTGAAACATGTTGCAATTTTTTTGTCACAATAGTGCCAATGGTTTATTTTCATTACACCAACACAAATCTACATTTCAACTGTGGACAATGTCGCTTTTGAACTAGCTAGCTAATTCAATGATACATTTTTGAAGAGTATCATTGTATTTTATTGTTATTTATTTTACGTAAAGCACCTTAGTCAACCAAGGTTGTTTTTAAGGTGATCTATAAATAAACATGACCTTGACCTTAGCGTTACAACATCACGTTAGGTCCGGGGCAGTTGACCAAGGAACCATGAGCATTTATAGCCATTGACACTAATCTAGTTTGCCACTGCTGAAAAATAGTAAAAAAAAAAACAAAAAACTGATCGTTAAAAAAATGCACCTCCAGTTCTCGCTGAAGAACTGACAACCCTTGCTGACCGTATCTCCATGAATATTTTCTGACCCAGACCCGTTTCATTTTTGGCCGATGTCATTTGCACTTACACGTTGGGCTAATGCTGAAATTTGTCCAAGAAAAAAAACATTTGCTTTGGACACAATTAAAATAAGTGTGGGCAATGCAGCAATGTGCATCTTGGCCACATTTAGGCGGGGTACACACATCAGGATTTTTTAAATCTGAGGAGATTTTTTTATCTTCGATGAAGGCTTGATACTGAAACACCTTGCAATCTGTGTTTAAGGTCCTCCATGACCATGCCATTACAATAAAGGCATTTTATTGATTTTACGAGAGTGCCTTGGAGCTTTCCTTTTTGCGTTTTTTTGTGATTTTGAAGTTTAAATGCATCCTTTCTCAAAGAGCACCTCGAACTAACTGAGTTTTGAGTCCAAGAAGCCCTGCTTTCGATACATTTTTTTCTTTATTTTTTTATTCAAACCCCACTTAGACAAGACCACTGTTCACCTGCTTTACTGAAGCAACTTAGTCAACATGTTATTTTTCACTCTCCAGATAGAGGAACTGAAGAAACAAATTTTCGCGAAAGATAAAGAAAACCAAATGCTGAAGGTGAGGTATTGACATGAACACATCAGCAGTGTGCTCTAAGCCTTAACATTTGGTCATAAATGCTTTGAACTTTCTATTGTGTGATTCATGGCTGAAAAAGCCACGCATGTATTTGCCATGGAGCAGCTTGTCTTTGCCCAATTTCATATTTCCAATTTGAAACTTTCAAGGCCTCCATAATGGAGCAGAAGGAAAAGATTACGTCCCTGGAGCACCATCTGAAAAGGGCAAACAATGAAATGGAGGACCTCAAGAAGACTCATAAACAGTAATGTGTCAAGGCCTTGCATAAGATGTTACCAGATTATAAATCAGTCATGATTTTAAAGGAACAGTCCACCGTAATTTCATAATGAAATATGTTTTTCAATGAAATGAGTCGAGATGATACGTACCTCTCCGAGCTTTGAGCGACCACCCAGTCAGCCAGACGGGCTGCCACTCCTGTTAGCATTTGTAGCTAGACTCATTGCGGTCAACGGTATTTTTCGGGGCTGGAGTTAGATGCGACCAAAGTCTTCCACGATTTTCCTGTTTACAAAGGTTTATATGACCAGTGACATGAGTTCGGGTTCGGGTACGCAAATCCAAATTTGGCTTTTTCTATGCTGTGGGAAGTGCGTACTATAATGACAGGCGTAGTAACACCTTCTGCGCGCTTTGACAGCGCATTGATACCTTCACTTCTGATTTCTTTTCTCTCCCACGACCCCCCCTACTTCCGTAAATACAACCAACGTGACTGCACTGCACTACTAGCTACACAGTCAGGAAGCCAGAGCTTGCAGAAAATTATAAGTAAGGGATAATTAACGAGAAGGTGTGCATTCCACGGTTTTAATGCACGACGTGGAGTTCGCGTCGAGTGGTTGCCTCCGCAAAGAGCATTAAAACCGTGGAATGCTCACCTTCGAGTTGATTATCCCGCTTATACCATAGTCATTTGCCAGCAATATCAAATCACAGCATTAATCTGCAACGGAGATTATGCATAACCCAACATTATGCGCGATTATGCGGACTGTAGCTTACTTGCTACCCACAATTACAATGAACTTATGACTGTTTCCGCAGTCAGCGAGCTGAAATCAGTCTGCTGGCATAGCACGTAGCTAGCGAACAGTCAGCAGTTGCTGATACATGAAGTGGACACGTTAGCTTCATTTGTAAAAGTATACAGTTACAATCGTTTAATGGAAAAAGCCTGATTACTTTGCTGCTACAATGTGATTTTGAATCTCTTCGACCCAAAAAAACTCAGGAGCCCCCAGGTAGCAACAAAAGAGATTTTTAATGTAAACTCGTGAGGGTCGGCACTCAGATACATCTCACTGCATTTTCATCATGTAGAACAAAGTGTTGAGATGTACCTGGCTGCCAAGCTTTTAAATGATGCATTAATTACATCTTCTGTAGCAACCTGGTTGCACCCAAGTCTTTTTGGATCTCCTCTCCTCCGAGTGCCCGCTTTGCCAATCTCTGAAATTAATAATCTTGTGTCAAGGGATGTGAAATAGAGAAGAATAGAGTCACTTGAATTGGTAATATGGAAGAAGGCTAGTGAATGTCATGACCTCCACATTACAGAGAACTGGAAGCCAAACTTGAGGACCTCAGAAATGAGCTCCAAAATGTGGCAAAAGAGCGCCAGGAGTTTCTGAAAGCAGAGGTGTGCAAATTTACCCAGTGCTAATAACAATAATAACAATGTAATACCACTGTGACAGGACGAGTGTTGAATATTTCTTCAGTTAACTGACTGTTGCTGGTTTGTTTTCCTGAAACATTTAGAAAGTGCTGTCAGGACACAGTGAATTAGAGAACACGTTTCTAGAACATGACAGTCGTTTTCACACCCGTGGTTAAAGGTTTAAGCAAACTGGGTGCTGTGTAATTCTAAGTTTATGTGCCCAGTTTTTGATCTGCTTAGCTAGTCAGGCTATATGAATCTGTTCCTGATCTCTCAATGATTTCCTTTGCCAGATCTTAAGCGCGCTGACAATCCAATTTGCCTGTCTGTCTTTGTCTTGCCTCCTCCCTCAATGCAGAAATGAAAGCACAAGCCAGAAACTCTGCGGCAGCCTCCAGAGAAAAGGGTGAGTCAGTTGTCCTGCTGATCCCTCAAAGATCCTTCTTTCTTGTGGTGTACGAGACATGGACTTAACCAAACCCTGCAATCCTCCTTGGTTTACACAATGCCCACTGATGGACAGCCCTGTGGGGTTTTTTCCTGTATAACCACAGAGCAGTCATTCACAGGCCATCACATCACCCAAGATGGGTTGCAGTTGTTGGGATAGTCCGTGTTTTGTCATGAGCAAACCACTCCTTGCTGGATGTAAATTCATTACTATTCTGCAAATCACAACACACGCAATACAGACACTCCTGTAAGGGACTGACTGAAACCTACTTTCCCCCACCACAGAGACCTTGGTCTCTCATTTTCTCTCTCTCTCTCTCTCATGTGCCCAATCCAGTCAAAACCATTTCCCATGCTTTTTCTAATGCTGATATCCTACTGTCATCTCTTCTAGAAGATCCAGCTCCATCCGTTGTTCCCAGGGTTTCAGGAATAACAGTAAGTTTCTGGAGTGAAAATTGTCTTAAAACATTCATGATAGCACTGTGTTAACATATTTGCATGTTTTTAAATCTCAGTGGACTGCTTGTCCAGACCCAGCATATTTTTATTACTGATGAAGCTGCTCTGACAGCTTATATCTGTGAAGTGTTTAATTTTCAATACCTGGATTTGTTTGATGCATAACCACAACCCCCCCTCCATGTTTGTCATACTCAAGCATTTACCCATCCGTGGCAGTCTGATGAACATTAATGCTCAGTTCTGGAGAGGAACACATTTCACACTATTCAGGGTTTCTTTAACACTGACCAATCATTAGTGCAATTCAGACTCTGTGGGACCAACAACAGGTTTTTGGAGGTGAAGCATCTTTCATACTATGCAGGACAGAGGTCGCGTTATTCGAATATTTCTCCGTCATTGACAGATTTTTTTTTTAACAATGACGGAACATTTTGAAGGCCGTCCGTCATTTTCACGGAATGTTATTCACACCTCCGTCCAACTGGTGTTGGGTGACCTATTGTCTCCCACATTGTCTTTCATCTGTATGATTCTGTATTCCTCATATTTTTGGAAAATAATAATTTGCTATTCATTTGTAAAATATGCTGCTGTGCAGCCGGTAGAAGATTGGCCATATGCTACAAACGCCGTCTCGGTTATGTCAACACGCAGATATCTAGGTCAGGAATGCCCCGGTTGGCATAACGAGTAGATATGCAGCTTCGTAGGACCGCTTAGCGAGACTGCGGTTGTTCTGCATTGTGAAGCCCAGCAATAACTGAAAGCATTGTTTATTTGCACTCTGTTACTGTGTGGGGGGAGAAATCATTTGTGATGTTTTATAAAGTTCATACAGAAGTAAGTTCGAAAATCCATGCAGTGCTGCATTTAACACAGAGTGTAATGTGTTTCTACATGGATCACTGTTGGCATTGTGCTCTGTTTGTCAAGTTTTGCCATCAGCAGCCATTGCTGTGATATAAATGGAACCGACAATTTGTCAAGTGATCCATTCTGAAAAGCTTTTTTTCGTTGAAGTCTTGATCGCTCGCAGCAGCCATCCTGGTAATCGAATAGTGTTATAACTTGAAAACAAAGCTGCATCTCAAAAATCTGGCAAATTTAAATCCAAGAGATCATGGATTTAACCCACAGAGCCATATTCTAGGACTTGATTTTGACCGGCGTGGCAGCTATCCTGGTAACAGACAGAATGACTGAATGAATGAATGAATGACACACAAACGAATTCCTGTATACCTCGCTTGCGCATGCGCACCGAGGCATTATAATGCCGTATTTAGTGGCTAAGTGTACATTTTGAACGCGCCCTATTCTCACCGAATCATATCCATGGAAACTTAGCTGAGCTGTCAGATATCAAATGAGCCAATCACAGAGTGCCATGGCAGGACGGGTTCCCCACGCAAAGAGAATCACTGAGTCACTTGGACCGGATTCACACTATGGGATTTTCGGGCCGATTTATCCCCGATTCACCCCTCTCGACAATTGGCAGAGAAATCTCTTCCGGGACCTCAGTCGGTACCGATGTTCGGTCCAGATTATCTGGTCATGTTCTTGGTTTACCGATCCAATCTTAACCCCTCCCATTTGCTTGCAGACTGATCGGGGTCGCCCCCAATAATTTTCAAACATGTTTGATATTTCGGAGGGAAAATCTGCATGATTACGTCATTACTTTCCGAACGGAACAACAATAGCGAATGAGACAAGACTCAAGTTGACGGAGCTGACAAACTGCTCAAAAATGATCATCAAAACAAAGCAAAACCGTCTGAAATGTGTGTGTGTGTGTGTGTGTGTGTGTGAGTGAGAGAGAGAGAGAGAGACGTTTTCTATCATGCATTAGTAGGCAACAACTTCAGTGAACGTGTACAATTGTCAATATTGCTCGCTGGTGGCCGCTGTTTCAGCTGCATAAACCCTGTGACCAGCTGTTTCTTACAGCTGCTACATTTCCTGCCTCAGCGTTGTTATGTTGCCATTTTTTTCCAGAATAGCGCTCATGGTTTATTTTCATTACACCAACACTATTCTAGAATTCGATCGTGGACAATGTCGCTTTTGAACTAGCTAGCTAAACTTAAACGTTACAACCTAATGTTAGGTCCGAGGCAGTTGACCGAGCAACGGCAAACATTTATAGCCATTGAGACTAATCTAGTATGCGACTCTTGACAAATAGTTAAAAAAAGACTGATAGTTAAAAACTCACCTCCAGTTCTCGCTGAAGAAATGAAAATCCGTGCTGACCCGTTTCATTTTTGGCCAATGTTATTCGCACTTATACATGTGGCCAATGATGAAATTTGGCCAAGAAAAAATTTTTTAGCTTTGGACACACTAAAAATAAGTGTGTGTAATAAAGCAATGTGCATCTTAGCCACACTTAGGGGGGATACACTCAAGGATTTTTTAAATGTGAGGAGATTTTCTTCATCTTTGATGAAGGTTTGATGCCGAAACACCTAGCAATCTGTTTTTGAGGTTCTCCATGACCATGCCATGACAATAAGGGCATTTTATTGTTTTTAAGAAAGTGCCTTGGAGTTTTCCTTTTTGCACTTTTTGTGATTTTGAAGTTGAAATGCATCCTTTTTCAGAGAGCACCTCAAACTAATTTAGTTTTGAGTCCAGGAAGCCCCCCTTCCTATACATCTTTTTAATTTTTTGATTCAAACCCCACTTAGACAAGACCACTGTTCACCTACTTTACTACAGTTTGTCTTTGCTGCTGGAGCAACTTAATCAACATGTTATTTTTTCGCTCTCCAGATAGAGGGACTGAAGAAACAAATTTTGGACATGGGTGACACGATAGAGTCCAAAGATAAAGAAAACCAAATGCTGAAGGTAAGGTTTTGACATGAATACATCAGCAGTGTCCTCAAAGCCTTAACATTTGGTCAGAAATGCTTTGAACTTTGTGTTGTGTGATTCATGGTTGAAAAGCCATGCATGTAAGTGTTTGCCATAGAGCAGCTTGTCTTCACACAATTTCATATTTCCAATTTGAATCTTTTAAGGCCTTTTCAATGGAGCTAACAAAAATGGTTACATCCCTGGAGCACCATCTGCAGAGGGCAAAACTGGAAATGGAGGAACTCAAGAAGACTCATAAACAGTAATGTGTCAAGGCCTTGCATAAGATGTTACCAGATTATAAATCAGTCATAATTTTAACAGTTGAATTTCACTCATAATAACAAAGTAGTTGGTAAATATAATGGGTGTGCTTCAAAACACCATTTCAGTGAGGTCTTCTGATTTTGAACCTCTTCTGTCCAAAAAAACTCAGGAGCCCCCATGTAGCGACAAAAGAGATTTTTAAGGTAAACTCGTGAGGGTCGGCACTCAGGTACATCTTATCGCATTTTCATCAGATAGAACAAAGTGTTGAGATGTACCTGGCTGCCAAGCTTTTAAATGGTGCATTGATAACATCTTCTGAAGCAACCTGGTTGCTCCCAAGTCTTTTTGGATCTCCTCTCCCCCGAGTGCCCGCTTTGCCGATCTCTGTAATTAATAATCTTGTGTCAAGGGATGTGAAATAGAGAAGAATAGAATCACTTGAATTGGTAATATGGAAGAAGGCTAGTGAATCTCATGACCTCCACATTACAGGGAACTGGAAGCCAAACTCACAGAGCCCAGAAATGAGCTCCACAATGTGGCAAAAGAACACCAGGAGTTTCCGCAAGCAGAGGTGAGCAAATTTACCCAGTGCTAATAACAATAATAACAAGGTAATACCACTGTGACAAGACCAGCGTTCAATATTTCCTCTGTTAAGTGACTGTTGCTGGCTTGTTTTCCTGAAACATTTAGAAAATGCTGTAACGACAATCAGTGACTAAGAGAACACGTTTCTAGAACATGACACAGTCATTTTCACAACCGTAGTTACAAGTATAAGCAAACTGAGCGCTGTGTGATTCTAAATTAATATGCAAAGTTTTAGATCTGCTCAGCCAGTCAGGATATATGAATCTATTCCTGTTCTCTCAATGATTTCCTTTTCCAGATTGTACGCTGGCATACAATCCAATTTGCACAAGCCAGAAACTCTGTGGAAGCCGCCAGAGAAAAGGGTGAGTCAGTTGTCCTGCTTATCCCTCAAAGATCTTGTGGCGTACTTAACCAAACCCTGCAATCCTCCTTGGTTGACACAATGCCCACCGATGGACCTGTGGGGTTTTTTTCTGTATAACCACAGAGCAGTCCTTCACAGGCCATCACATCACACAAGATGGGTTGCAGTTGTTGGGATAGTCCATGTTTTGTCATGAGCAAACCACTCCTTACTGGATGTAAATTCATTACTATTCTGCAAATCACAACACACGCAATACAGAGACTCCTATAAGGGACTGAGTGAAAACCACTTTTCAACCTCGTGGTTGAGAGCCTGTGTCGTCTCCCTGGGTCACCAGCAGAGTGATATCAAATCAGATGTTTCCACAATACATTTTTGTGCCCCAATAATCTGTTTCCCTCAGTTCATTCTAAAATAATAAAGTAATGCTGATATACTATTGTCATCTCTTCTAGAAAATACAGCTCCAACCGTTGTTTCCAGGGTTTCAAGAATAACAGTAAGTTTCTGGAGTGAAAATTGTCTTAAAACATTCATGATAGCACTGTGTTAACATATTTGCATGTTGTTAAATCTCAGTGGACTGCTAGTCAAGACATAGCATACCATTATTACTGATGAAGCTGCTCTGACAGCTTATATCTTTGAATTTTTTCATTTTCAATTACTGGATTTGTTTGATGCATAACCACTATCCCCCACCCCCTTTTTTTTAAAGGGCGTTGATGAGCCCTGGGAGGAAAGACCACCGGAGGAGGAGCTGACGTCTCTGTGAAGCCGTGGAAGATTATTAAATTAATCCCTGGTGTACATGACCATTTTAGTCATGAGTTAAAATTTATTTACATTTCAATAAACTGAAATATCTGAAAAAAAAACTATATCTGATCATTGTTGCTCAAAATTGCAGCATTTCAAAGACAATTGGAGATTTGGAGCTTTCCTTTATACAAGATAATTGATTAAACGAGTACATATTTTGCTCATACATATTTTATTTTTTAGAACATATTTTATTTATTTATTTATTTTAAAAATCTATTAATTTATTTATTTATCTATTCATTGTATTACATATCAAGCATGGAGCATCTGTCTGTTTATCAGTGTTGTTTGTTTGTTTTTATCTTGTTGTCTTCTGTGTTTTGTTATTGTTTTGTGTGTTGATGTGTAAGCTTGTACTTTTTACCTGCAAACAAATCTACCCTTGGGTATCAATAAAGTCAACTTACCTTACCTTACCATGTTGCAATTATTTGGTAGACCAGCTTGGTAGCTTGCGGGCAATGTGGAGTCTCTTAAGAAACAATTCGACCGACAATGAAATTTCCAGAATTATCTTCTCACCCTCCAAGCCAGTTGAAACACAAGTGATGGTTTATAGTCCTTACAACACACTGGGAGGATCATGCCAGCATAAAACAACTGAAGTTAAGTTGGTTTGGTTAGCGCACCCCCTTGAGTTTTGTTACAACCACCTGGGCTTGTAAATAAGCCGTCAGCCTGGAGGTTGGACTGATGCAGCAGGCTTAACTCATGGATGGGAGGAGAATATGGCAGCACTTTCAGTTTCTATCGGTTGGATTTTCCTCCTCATTCTAAAACCCAATCAAAGGAGCATAATAGAGAAGACAAAAACCTGACCAAACACCAGTTTAATGTGCAGAGAATAAAACCAAAAGTACACTGGGCTAAGTGGGCTTGACACTGGCGAATCATCATCCCGGTAAGTTTCTGACTTTGATCCGGAAATAATTATTTGGCAGCCATGATAAGTGTATAAGAATTATTTAAATGTTAAGTGTCCCAGTGCTTCCTAATTTACCTCCTTTTGCATAGAGTACATAGAACCATCCTTTTCAAAATGAAAGGAGATAACACTTTCCCACAATTCTGAGCAGCAGCATTATTTCAAGCGGCGACCATTCATCCAGCCAATCGCGTAAAAAAACGTACAACCTCATTTCTGAAATAGTTGGGACAAAGTGTAAATTGTGAATAAAATCAAAACGTAATGAATTTCAAATCACACCAGCCAGTATTTTATTCACAGTAGACCAGGGATAACATAGCAATGTTGAAACTGAGAAATTGTACCATTTTATCCACAAAATGAGCTCATTTCAAATTTGATGGCTGCTCCAGGTCTCAAAAAAGGTGGGACAGGGGCCTGTTTACCATGGAGAAGCATCCCCTCTTCTTTTTAACACAGAGTGGAGGCGTCTGGACACCGAGGAGACAAGTTTCTTGAGTTTAGTTATTTTAATTGGATCCCACTCTTGTTTAATACAGGCTTCCAGCTGCTGGAGAGTTTTGGGTCTCCTTTGAAGGACTTTTCGTTTAATTATGCGGTAAATATTCCCAATCGGTGAAAGATCAGGACAGCAGGCAGGCCAGTTCAGCACAGACTCTTCTGCTATGAAGCCATGCTGTTGTAATAGCTGCAGTGTGTGGTTTTGCATTGTCTTGCTGAAATACACAAGGCCATCCCTGGAATAGTTGTCGTCTAGAGGGGAGCATATGTTGCTCTAAAACCTTTATATGCCTTTCAGCATTCATGGTTCTTTTTAAAATATGCCAGTTGTCCCACACCATATGCGCTAATGCATCCCCATACCACCAGATATGCTGGCTTTTGAACTGTACGCTAACTGGAGGGGTGGTCTTTCTCCTCTTTAGCCCAGAGGACACGGTGCCCATGATTTTTCTGGCCATCTGCTGAGAGACTCAGGCTCTCTAAGACATCCCTTTTATAGCCAATCATGTCACACACCTGATGCCAGTTAACTAAATTACTTGCAAAATGTTCTTTCAGGTGATTCTCTTATTAATCGCTTTTTCAGCCCTTTTTTGCTTGTGTCCCAACTTTTTTGAGACCTGTTGCAGCCAGAAAATTTTAAATAAGCTCATTTTGTGGAGAATAATGTAAAATGTCTGTTTCAACATTTGAAATGTTGTCTATGTTCGATTGTAAATAACATATTGGCTCATGTGATCTGAAAGTCATTGCATTTTGATTTTATTCACAATTTATACTTTGTCCCAACTATTTTGGAATTGGGGTTGTACATCATGCTTGATATCAAAGTAAAGGACTTAGGGAGGACTATCATTTGAACTAATTTTTATCTTCATGAGAGCTCCCTGGTGGTGATGAGGGAGGGTCAAATTTTCAAAATATCAATTTTTATTTTCACCTTTGAAGGTCAATATGAAGGTTACCAAATGAAAGTTCATACATGACTTCCTATACATCTCCAATACAAACCTACTCTCAATCTGTAATAGTTTTGGTGATAGAAGTCATTGAAATTTCACTTTGTGAACTTTGACCTTCGAAGGTCACCGAAGGTCAAGTTCAAGGCCATCAAATGAAAGTTCATGTATGACTTCCCATACATCTCCAATACAAACCGAAACTATTTGGAACCATTTTGCTGATATAAGTCCTTGAAATTTCATTGTGAGGTTTGGGCCTTCAAGGTTACTGAAGGTCAAGTTCAATGTCACCAAATGAAACTTCATGCATGACTTCCTATATGCCCGCAATACAAACCTAAGCTCTATCTGTAACAGTTTTGATAATAGAAGTCAGTGACATTTCATTATGTGAAGTTTGACCTTAAAAGGTCAGGTTAAAGGACACCAAATGAAAGTTCACACATGACTTCCTATAAGTGTTCAATATACATATGTTGCCAATCTTCTACTTTTAAAAATTTAAACATTTTGCTTGACCTCCAGCTTGACCTTTCAAGACTATCTGAGGTCAACTTTAACACAACAAAAAAAATATTTGTCATGTATTATTTCCTATATGTCAGTAATACAAACAATCTCGATCTGCAAACATTTAGCTTCCACAGGTGATTTGGCCCATTCTCCATAAGACCCAATGTTAAAGTACAGCACCCCCACTAGACCCACTTCTGTCCATTCAATCAAAATGGCACTCGCACTGTACATGAAGTGTATCAAGGTAAGTTGATTGGCAGATTTAGAAAAAAGTTATCCGACAATTTTTGAGAAATAATATTTTGAAATTTCAAGTCATATCATTTAACATTGTTAAGATATGTCCTGACCTCTAGATTGACCTTTTAAAGTGATCTGTGGTCACATTTAAATTTTTCAAGTCGTCTATGTATCAATTTGGTTATAAAAGTGGATTGTCAACAACAAAGTGTACCATGGTTGCTAATGAGATCGTACAGTATTACATGTCATGTGAGTCTAATGTATTTTGTACACTGCTTGATGCCAGTAAGGCCTTTGACAGGGTGCATTATGGCTTATTATTTAAGGAACTTTTAAGCAGACAATTATGTCCCTTTATATGCAGATTGCTTTTGCAACTATATAAAATGCATTACTATTGCATAAGTTTTTCCAATGTCTTGTCTTCTCTCTTTAAAGTGCAAAATGGTGTGAAACAGGGAGGTGTGATGTCACCGATACTATTTACCATCTATCTAGATGTACTCATAAATAGGCTGAAACTCACAGGTTATGGTTGTTATGCTGGTGCCTTAGCATATGCAGATGGCATTGTATTACTTGCTCCAACTTGTCATTCAATGCAGCATAATGAGTGTGAATCATTGAGCAAGATGTATAAATTAGATTTTGATGCTAGCAAGAGCAAATATATTGTATTTGGAGAAAGCACTACCTTTAAAGGTTTTATAATTGGTACTACTCATATTGATGTTGTAGATAAGGATATTCATTTAGGTCATTACTTTGGAGAAGACTCCTTTCGCTTACAAGTCAAGAAGAATGTCAAAGATTTATATGAGAAATTCAATTTGCTTTTAGCTCAATTTTCTAATGTCACGAATGATGTAAAATACAAATTGTTTAAGAGTCTGTTTGTCAGTGTATGGATGTCAATTATGGAACTTTGAAAGTGATGAATGTAATGTGTTTTATACTGCATGGAGAAAATGTGTTAAGAAGCTTTCACATTTGCCTATGAGAACACATAACGAGCTCTTGTTGTGAGGTTTTACGAAAGGGACCACAAGCGAGAACCAGTAAAATACAAAAAGGAGGCTTTATTTCTGAAGGGAGAAAACCCCCAACAGAGCAGGCAACAGTACAGAGTCCAGAATCCAAAATCAGAATCCAATGGGCGAAATCCAGAATGGTAACCAGGGCACCAATCACAAAATTAAAAGTCGGACAAAGAGGGTTCAGCAAACACGAAGATGGTGAAGTACAGGGAGCAGGCAAAAATCGTAAATCCAAGAAAGAAAGATAATCACAATCAGAACAGGGCGAATTGAATGTGGCACAAGTAAACATGAGAGAACGATTTGACAAGGCAGTGCTGTGAAGAGACACCTAATATACATTTCAGGGAGGTCACATGATAACAGAACACAGGTGCAAGCAGTCAGACTGATTACAAGGGAGCAACACATTAGGGAGAACCTGATCGTAAGAAATTGGCAGAAGCCATAACGTGGACAGGGATCACGGGACAAACCTATAGACAATAACACAGAGAGAAGAGGCGGAGACAAGAATAGGGCGAGTGCTGAGAGCTTGTTAATCAATTGGTAAGTGCAGCTATACAATCCCGAGTGCTCGTTAGTAAGTTAGTCTTATATACAATGTTAGTCTTGGTTAGTAAATTAACAAAAACAACAAACTGTTAGTATGTGTTGGTAATATAGAAAAAGCAAGGAGAAGGAAGAAAACAAGATCGGGAAGGAAGATTGAAACCCAGAAACCATTAAATCATCTGAAGGAGTGGCACGCATTACTGGGGCTGTGAGCAAAGACAAGACCAAAGACCAGACAGGGGGAGACAAAGTGCAATGCATGGACAATTTAAAACATGGACCGGAATAAAACTATGGCGAGAAGTGAAACATGGAAAACCAAAATTAAGGCAATGCATGAATGAAAAAGCAACCAAATCACAATACACATTCCAAAAGAATAGTCAGGCAAGGCAAGGATCAAAATACACATATGGCAGTCAGGACAAAGACATGGCAAGGCAAAACCAGAATCACAACACTTTTATTATATTATTGATGATTTACCTATTGATGTGAAACTTCACTGTTGTTTTAGTAAATTTATTGATTCATATTTAAGTAGTCATAATGAGATCATAAGAATTGTAAGTAATATTGCCATTATGAATATTGCCATTGTCTCATGTAGCCAGATCAGTAAATACCATTTGTCACAAGTATGAAATAAGTAAGACCTGTCGTGATTTGAAAGTTGTCTATATAAAGATATATAATCGCATAAGTGAGGAGTTTGTACAGAAGGCTGTTTTTATCAATGAATTGATTACCTTGTATGAAGATGTGAAGGATCAGGACCTTCTTGAAATGGTAGATTATCTGTGTTGTATGTAAACTATTTGCGTATTTTTTATACGAATGAAGATAGATATATAATATTGGAAAAATATAGGTCATATATGACTTCCTATATGTCAATAATACAAACAAACTTAAATCTCTATCTGCAACCACTTGGCCTCCACAGGCCATCTTGTATATTCATAAGGTACAGCGCCCCCAATAGACCCACTTCCGTTGATTCAATCAAAATGGCTCTCGCACTGTACATTGACGTGCCAAGGTAAGTTTATTGCCTTTTTTAGAAAAAAATGTATCACGCAGTTTTTGAGAAATAATTTTTTAACAATTTTTCAGTCTTTATCTTTAACATTGAAGCCAAAATTTCAAGGGCTCATGAAACAGACAAAAATGACTCAATAAAAAATCCGAGAAAAATATCTGGAGATATGGTTTTGTAGTACTTACACGAAAATTCATCAGGCCAAAAAAAAGATTGAAAATGTTCCGGACAATAGATGACACACCACGGCAATAGCTTATCAGCCCATAGGGCTGGTAAGCTAAAAAACAAACACCATAAAACACACAACACATGATACAAAATGCAGAGAAAAGGCTACCATGTACATACACACACATACATGTAAACATACACACATTTAAGCGCACACACACACACACACACATATATATATATATAGGGTATACAGTGTGTGTGTGTGTGTATATATATATAGATATATATATATATATATGTGTGTGTGTATAAGTGTGTATATATATATATATATATATATATATATATACTGAGTACAAATGAAAACGCACCACTTGAAAAAAGTCAATATTCAAATGAACTTCAATATAATTTTTATACAACAGCAACACTACAGTGACGTCACCCGACATGCCAGGTGCAAGAAATGCGAGAATTTCAAGTTAACTGTAACGCTAGGCAAATTTTTGCAATTTTTCGCCAAAATATGAAAGTTTTGCGGAAGCGCAAGACCTCTATAATAGAGCTTCTTCACGCTGGCGTCCAACAAGAAATGCGCAATCAATTTCCCAGGTTTCCCGAGACAGTGAGGGGAGGTGCTATACCTTGTCAAGTCTATACCTGGAAAAAGTCTCCTCATTGGCTACAAGGACATCTTGGGCCCATCTTCGTAGCTTGTGATATGACGGAGCAACCGCCAATCAAAGCATGTTCATGCTATTTCAAGCATGCCAGACTCCCTCGCTTTCAAGCACGTACAACACTGGTTCCAGGCAATATGGCGAACTGTTCAGTCGCGTTTGTCTGAACTCCTAAACGAAGTCCCAAAGTTACCGTTTTGATGACACGTAATCTACTTTCACGATTAGACAGGAAAAATCATCATAAACATGAATAAAAGTAACAGCATAAAACCTTCGGCAGCCAAGAATCTTTCGTTTTCAACTCGTGCTGATACCAACGAGCACGACTACTCAATCCCGATGGAAACGGCCAATGATTGCGGCAACAAACAGGAAAGAGGAGGACCAACTCCGACGAATACTCTGGATAAAGTACACAGGGAGGAAAAGGCGAAAGGTACGTCTCAGCAAGATGATTCTAATACATCATTTGACACCATATTGAAAGCTATTGACTGTCTCGGTAAATGTGTTGACGACCGCATGGCGGAAGTTAGCAAGCAGATGCAGCAACATAGCGCCATGCTATCTTCTATTGCTAAATCGGTTCAGCTTAACAATGGTGTGTGCGCCCTGCGATGGATTGGCAAGCTGTTCAGGGTGGGTCCCTGCCTTTACCCGTAGTCAGCTGGGATAGGCTCCAGCTCGCCCCGTGACCCTAGTGAGGAATAAGCGGGTATAGAAAATGGATGGATGGATGGTTCAGCTTAACTCAGACGAGCTCAAACTGCAAAATGGAATTACAAAACTTGGAAAAACAAATTGTAGCACTCACGAAAGAGAATGAGGACATTAAAAATCGTTTGTTGAACCAAGAAAGATACAAACGAAGATGGCTCTTTCGCATCAAAGGCAAAAAGGAGAAAGTCAAAGAAAACATCAGGGCAGAGGTGGTGGAGCTCCTCGGAAGAATTGCACCGGACTTAATGGCAAAGATGGACGAGGCAGTCGATGTTGTTCATAGAGTGGGGCGAAGGATGAAAAACAGACATCGGCAAATCATTATCTTGTTTGCGAGACGCACGGTAAGAGATGACATCTGAAGGCGAACGAGGGACTCTCCAGTGTGTAAAGAAGAAGGGATCCGCTTTGCTGAAGATCTGATCCAAGAGGACTGGCGGTCCAGACAAGCATTGTGGCCAAGAATCAACCAGGCTAGGAAGGAAGGCAAGGTTGCGGGCTTTAGAGGCCCATTTGCTTTCATTGAAGGCAAGCGCATTGAGGAAGAGACTGGCTGATTATAGGCTGTTTTTGATTTTTGATTTTTTTTTTTATTTTAATATGCATATAAAGTGAGACAGTATATGCAAAATGGGACTTCTCACTCAAGGTATCTTATTCCACCTCAGTCTTTTTCTGTTACTTTATGTGTTCTGTATTCCAATTACAAAACCCAAAACCAATGAAGTTGGTACGTTGTGTAAATCGGAAATAAAAACAGAATACAATGATTTGCAAATCCTTTTCAACCTATATTCAATTGAATACACTGCAAAGACAAGTTACTTAATGTTCGAACAGGTAAACTTTGTAATGTACTCCAAATATTAGCTCATTTGAAATTTGATGCCTGCAACATGTTTCAAAAAAGCTGGCACAAGTGGCAAAAAAGACTGAGAGAGTTGAGGAATGCTCATCAAACCCTTATTTGGAACATCCCACAGGTGAACGGGTTAATTGGGCACAGGTGGGTTCCATGATTGGGTATACAAGCAGCTTCCCTGAAATGCTCAGTCAATCACAAACAAGGATGGGGCGAGGGTCACCACTTAGTGAACAAATGTGTGAGCTGATTGTCAAACAGTTTTAAAACAACATTCCTCAATGAGCTATTGCAAGAAATTTAGGGATTTCATCATCTACGGTCCGTAATATCGTCAAGAGGTTCAGAGAATCTGGAGAAATCACTGCACGTAAGCGACAAGGCCGAAAACCAACATTGAATGCCCGTGACCTTCGATCCCTCAGGCGGTACTGCATCAAAAACCGACATCAGTGTGTAAAGGACATCACCACATTGGCTCAGGAACACTTCAGAAAACCACTGTCAGTAACTACAGTTTGTCGCTACATCTGCAAGTGCAAGTTAAAACTCTACAATGCAAAGCGAAAGCCATTTATCAACAGCACCCAGAAACGCCGCCGGCTTTGCTGGGCCCAAGCTCATCTAAGATGGACTGATGCAAAGTGGAAAAGTGTTCTGTGGTCTGACGAGTCCACAATTCAAATTGTTTTTTGAAAATGTGGACGTCGTGTCCTCCGGACCAAAAAGGAAAAGAACCATCCGGACTGTTATAGGCGCAAAGTTCAAAAGCCAGCATCTGTGATGGTATGGGGGTGTATTAAGGCTGGAATGTACTTGCTGCTCACGACGCGTGCACTTACGCATCATGGCTGCCACGCGTTTTTTTTACGTTTGTGAGCGTAGAGGTCGCTCATCTCGACGCGAGGTAACGTGCCGCGTGCGCGAGATGCAGTATTGACATGACCGCTAGAGGCGCTTGTGCAAACGAATTTATTGTGACAGTGTATGCGATATCCGGGAAATACCGTCCGCCGTTTTAGCGATTTCGGGGTCCGATATGCTGCTGTCTGCCTCTAATGGAGACCTCCAATACTATGCGTTTTGGACGTGTGTTCACTCACGAAACACACGGTGTAGGCATCCGTTCGGTCACGCAGCTAGTATATTCCAGGCCTTAGTGCCCAAGGCATGGGCAACTTACACATATGTGAAGGCACCATTAATGCTGAAAGGTACATACAGATTTTGGAGCAACATATGTTGCCATCCAAGCAACGTCTTTTTCATGGCCCTGCTTATTTCAGCAAGACAATTCCAAGCCACATTCTGCACGTGTTACAACAGGATGGCTCCGTAATAAAAGAGTGCGGGTACTAGACTGGCCTGCCTGTAGTCCAGACCTGTCTCCCATTGAAAATGTGTGGCGCATTATGAAGCTTAAAATACGACAACGGAGACCCCAGACTGTTGAACAACTTAAGCTGTACATCAAGCAAGAATGGGAAACAGTTCCACCTGAAAAGCTTCAAAAATTGGTCTCCTCAGTTCCCAAACGTTTACTGAGTGTTGTTAAAAGGAAAGGCGATGTAACACAGTGGTAAAAAGGCCCCTGTGCCAACTTTTTTGCAATGTGTTGCTGCCTTTAAATTCTAAGTTAATGATTATTTGCAAAAAAACAAGCAGATCAGAAGGATCTAATAGCTGCGACCTCGCCTAGCATCCGTCACGTGGCCTAGTGTCCATGACTGGTGGTTTCTTGTACAAGTGTGATCTTGAAATTGGCAAATGACCTTGAAAATCAATAGGGGACCCTTCCTCTGTACCAATAAGCTTTTTCTAAGATGTAATAGCCATCCATCAAGCTAAAGTGGAGTTACGGAGCGAAAACTGTGAAATCGGGGCAAAATCGACACTTTTTTGACTGGTGTGACCTTGGGATTCGACAGATGACCTTGAAAATCAATAGGGAACCCCTCCTTTATACCAAGAAGCTTGTTCTAAGATTTCATGGCCATTCATTGAATTAAACTTGAGTTACGGTGCGAAAACCGTCAAATCAGGCAAAATTGACACTTTTTTTGCCTTTGTGACCTTGGGATTTGACGGATGACCTTGAAAAACAATAGGGAACACCTCCTCTATGCCTAGAAGATATTTTCAAAATATCGGACGGACAGACGGACGGACAGATAGACAGAAGCGTTCATAGAGCTCCTTGGTCGCAGCTAAAAATAAAGTTTTTCAGTTTGAACATTAAACATATTGGGCTCTAATTTCGTAGACCAGGCGCAGGCGCGGCGCATGGGGGGTGCGCCGCGCCAACGGGGTGTGTCCAGGCGTATGTGGCAATTTCGTGCCCGGCGTAGCTTGGCGCAAGTACTCCTCTGTCCCGCCTCTGCCCCTCCTTCCAGCGCAAGCTGGCAAAGAAGGCGTGTTTGGGTATAACACAGCCGAGTCAAATCTTCACCAGTCAAATGAGCTCCTCACCTCACCTTTAATGTGTTAGAATATAGAAGGCGACCCAGCCGAGTCAAATCTTGCTCACTGGCAAGAGAAACGATGGATAGCGTGTTCCTATTATTACAAACTGTAGCTGCTTAAAATTTTGGGATTAACATGCATATACAACAAAGCAAGGTACGTTACACATTTATTTCCAATATGTGATCTTAACTCAGTACGAGATCATAGCAATCAGGCTGCGTTCCTTTCCCCCACTAAAGACGATAAAACATAAGTGACAATAATTGTAGCCTAGAATTAAGCCGCTTGCACACTGGACGCGAAACGAATTTTTTGCTCGAAAGATTGCGTCTTGTGTCCAAAGGTCTGACAGGGTTTTAATAAATCGTCGTGTCCGACAGTCTATTATTGTTTTTAATTTCTTCAAATCTACTGACTCTTTTAGATATTACGCGTGAATGTTTGATAAGAGGGTTCAGTTCTTCAGGATGAGTACCGAGAATTTCAATCAATGTTTCTGTTTAAGCTGTTCAATAAAGTGAGTCGACACTGGCGCGAGACAATGTACAATGCCTCCGTGTCTGACAGCCAAAAAAAAGGACGATTAGAACAGATTGATAATGAAATAAAGAATAAAAAGAAACATTTTAACAACAGAGCATCCAATGAACACTGCGATTTATTTATTGGCGGGACATCTTTGTTTGATATCACGTTTGTTGCTGATATATTTTTATTCTTTATTTCGTTATAAATCCGTTCTCATATCAATACTTTTACTTTTTGCTGGCTGCTGGACATGGAGTAATTTGCATTTCGTGTCGGACAGTCTTGATCGTGCATGCGATGATTTCTTCACTCTGTCAGTGGTCATGGAATTGATTTGCTCACGCACTTTATTATCTCTGCTGTGGAAATAAAGCGCGAATCTGTTCGATCCATCTGACTAATTTTCAAAAGAAAGACCGAATAAATACTGATGTCTATCTTCAACGGAAGAAAACAGATGAATAGGCTAAAAAGACCGAGAAAAGTCGATAGCTATCAATTTGCATTTTGTGAATGCCGAACACAAACATAGCCAAGTTTGCACGTCTAATAATTCCTGGAATACTCGGAAAAATTAGAACTTTTATGACTCTCGGACACGGAGCTATATTAATACCCTGTCCGACTATCGCGTCTTTGCATTGACTTTGTCTGTAATCAGTCGTGCGAAAAATTCGTTTTGCATCCAGTGTGCAAGCGGCTTTAATGAGCATAGAACGCAAGCATTCGATATATATACAGTTTGTGGTTGGCTGAGAAAGATGGGAAGTCGTTAGTTTGCATTACAGATTCAGTTGCATTGATTAAGCCAGGTCAAGTTTCCATTACGCGTGGCAACCGCCTGACATCAGGACAATCGATATAGATACTATCATTTATGTCCTTATTCAGATAGTTACAATAAATAGTGCTTCCTGTAATTTTTTCTTGCATTGAAATGTGCCTGACATTCTGTAAACCTGCCTGTGAGATTTCGGTGACGTGTGCGCACTCTGCGTCGGTCAGCCAAATTACCACTGCACGGAAATTAAACCAGGTTGGAGCTGGCGAGTTTTCTGCGCCACTCCAGCGGAGACTTTTTCTACGAAATTGTCACTGCGTCTTGATGAATATGTGACACCTCCCCCTACTACGCCGCCACACCCATCTCGGCGCACCTTCGTCCACCGACGGCTGCGCACCTCACGAAATTACCACTACGCGGGCTGCGCCGTACGAAATTACCACTGCGCGGGCTGCGCCTCCCTACGCCACCTGCGCTGCGCCAGGAAATTAGAGTTCATTGTCTTTGCAGTGTATTCAATTGAATATAAGTTGAAAAGGATTTGCAGATCATTGTATTCTGTTTTTATCTACGATTTACATAACGTGCCAACTTCATTGGTTTTGGGTTTTGTACAACACTCACAACATGAAACCACTAAAGGAGCTGAGGCCTCGGTGCTTACAGCAGTGACAAGTATGTCCCTTAATGAATCTATAAAATTGGGTGTGGACATGTCAGAGTGCCCTAGCTGTGCATCTATTCTTGACATACTCAAGTATTTACCCATTAGCAGCAGTCTGATGAATATTAATGTACAGTTATGGAGGGACACACCTTTCACACTATTCAGGGTTCATTTAACACTGACCAATTATTAGTGCAATTCAGACTCTGTGGGAACAACAATAGGTTTTTGGAGGGAAGCATCTTTCATTCTATCCAGGACAGAGGTCGCGTTATCCAAATATTTTTCCGTCATTGACAGATTTTTTTTTTTTTTAACAATGACAGAACATTTTGATTGCTGTCTGTCATTTTGACAGAATGTAGTTCACATTGCAACTGTTGGTGGGCTTCCTAATTTCTCAAGCAATGTCTTTGATCTGTAAGATCCTGTATTCCGCATATTTTTGTAATATGATAATTTGCTCTTCATTTGTAAAATATGCTGCTCTGCTGCCGGTCAACGATTGGTCACATGCTACAAACGCTGTCTCTGTCATGTGAACAGGCAGAAATCTAGGTCAGGAAAGCCCTGGTTGACATAACGAGTCGATAAGCAGCTTCATAGGACTGCTTAGCGAGACTGCGGTTGTTCTGCTTAATGAAGCCTCGCAATAACTGAAAGCATTGTTCATTTGCACTCTGTTACTGTGTGGGGGAGAAATCATTTGTGATGTTTTACAAAGTTCATACAGCAGTAAGTTCGAAAATCCACGCAGTGCTGTATTTGACACAGAGCCCAATGTGTGTCTAGATGAATCACTGTCGGCATTGTGCTCCGTTTGTCAAGTTTTGCCATTACTGTGATATAAATCAAAATCATAAGTTGTAAAGCAATCCACTTTGAAGAGCAATTTCTTCGTTGAAGTGTTGATCGCTCGCAGCAGCCATCGTGGTCATCAAATAGTGCTATAACTCGAAAATAAAGCTTCATCTCAAAAATCTGGCAAATTTAAATCCAACAAATGATGGAATTTAACCCATAGAGCCATATTCTAGGACTTGATTTTCACCGGTGTAGAGGCTATCCCGGTGACAGACAGAATGACTGAATGAATGAATGATTGAATGACACACAAATGAACTACTGTATGCCTCGGTATACCTTGCTTACGCATGCGCACCAAAGCATAATTATGCTGAACTTAATGGTGTTGAGGATTTTATTTCAGCATTGTTTGTTATATTCGATAATATTGATTATAGATATATTTTATCATTTGCTCATACTAATAATCAATAATTATATTATGCAGGCAGCAGAAAGACACACACACACACAAACACACACGTATACATACAAGTAATTCATATACTGCAGTGCAAACACAGACAAATATTCAAACAGGGCAATTCAGTTCACACTTGCATGAGCAGTACACACATAAGCAGGCTTTTTGCTTAGTTGATTCAAAAACCATAATCATATGATGTATTTGATTTCTGCAGCTTTGATCAATATTTGTTCAGCAAAATCATTATTTGCAACTGAAAACATACTCAATTGAATTATTTGTTTTTAATTTGATATGCATCAAATTCATCCACTGGTATCTTTTTCTTTTGGCTGTATTTTCTGTCTTTGTATCTCTGATCTCTGTATATTTTCCATCTGGGTGAGACAGTAAGTGTCCATTGTAATGCGCATGCATGTCCTGCGTGATTCATGCGTGACATCAAATTCAGAAGGAATACCTAATTGCAATCTCAAGTTACTTGACCAATTGTAATGAGGGGAGGGACCATATTTTCCTGTATAAAAACTGTATGCCATAGCTCAGTTGGTGAGTATTTTTACAGGGTTAAAGAAAATTGGGAGTGCTACGGACGGTTCGTGAGGGACCAGATCGGGAGAGGAGGAACCCAGCTTTGCAGTTTTCATCGTGACACAATAAAGCCTAAGTTTTTGCTTTTTAAGAATCTGTCTCTCTCCAGTTGTTTGAGGATGGGGGAATTTCTCAATATGTTGAAGAAAATCCACGACAATGGCTGAGTGAACATTTTCGAACACGCCCTATTCTAACCAAATCATATCCATGGAAACTCAGCTGAGCTGTCAGATATCAAATCAGCCAATCACAGAGGGCCATGGCAGGACTGATTCTACCCGCAGAGAGAATCACTGAGTCACATAGGCCGGATTCACACTGACAGGATTTTCGGGCCGATTTATCCCCGATTCACCCCTCCCGACAATCGGCAGAGAAATCTTGCCTGGGACCTCAGTTGGTACCGATGTTCGGTCCAGATTATCAGGTAATGTGTGGGGTTTACCGATCCAATCTTAACCTCTCTGATTTGCTCGCAGACTGATCAGGGCCACCCCGATAATTTTCAAACGTTTGATATTTCGGAGTGAAAATCGGCATGATTATGTCATTACTTTCTGAACTGAACCACAATAACCAATGAGAGACAAGACTCAAGCTGACGGAGCTGACAAACTATAAAAAAAGATCATCAAAACAAAGCAAAACTGTCTGAAACGTGTGTGTGTGTATGTGTGTTTGTGCGCGTGAGAGAGAGAGACAGAAAAAGACAGATAGAGAGAGAGAGAGAGGTTATTAGGGATGCACCGAAATGAAAATTTTTGGCCAAAACCGAAAATGAGTAACGCAAAGCCGAAAACCAAAACACATTATGCCAATTTTTAGTGCCATTGCATTTATGGCCATGAATGTGAACTTACCTAACTAAAGTCAAGGCATTGCAATTGCATAAATTAATGTTGTTTCAAAGAATAAATCAATTACAAAATTAAGAAAATATTTATTTAGCACTAACATTCCAACGAAGCACAATATAAAATTAAATTATAAATAAAATGTTTAAGTTGGCCCCACTTATGAATAACCTACAGGCCTGTAACCGACTGGCCGGCTGCTGAAAAATTGTGATATATGTTATGCAACAACACAACAGTCAGAGAGAATCAGCTGCGAAAGACAGCTCGCTTCCGCACTATCGCGAGGAAGCTGCTTTCACTTGCCATCATTGAAACGGTTAGGACTCGTTAACACTCCTCAGAAGGACGGTCATTACATATGCACTCATGCAGTATTAGCATACTGAATTCGTCAGTCCCCCGCTTCTTCGAGGTTTCACGTCTGCTTACAAACGCAAGGTATATTACCGCCAACTACTGGTTCTATACTCTCGCTATAAAATATGCACTCACGCATCACTAGCATTAAAACTCGGTGCCTCGATCGGTATACTGCGTGCGAGCGTTAATTAATTTTAACATAACCGTGCGTCCTTTTGAGTGTTGTTCATTCCTCAAATATTGATTTTAGAAAACACTCCGGTGCAGTAGAATTCAGTTATTATTTCAATGATTGAGGCAAAAATCCATATTCACATTCACATACAGGAGATTTCTTTCGCACATTTTTATAACTTATACGAGATTCACGAGACAGAATCGCTATTGGGGAGAACATTACATTGCCACCTTTTTTTCTATTTTTTTCGTGTCCGAGATACCGTAAGCATTGGAAGCCTTGCTGCTTCATAGCCGTGTTGCATTATGCATCTGAGCAGTTTCTCACACACCTCTACTTAAGTTCAAGGCAGGTCTTGATTACTTTAAAAAATTAATGGTGATCATGAGGCAGGCATATTGAGATATTTGCAACCTCACTTCTGAAAAAGTTGGGACCATATGAAAAATGAGGGTTAAAAAAAGACAGCAGTCTTTAAAAAATTAAACTACACAAGAACAACATATTTCATGTTTCACCTCATCAATATTGTTCTCAAATTATTATTATATTTTTCATTCTGAATCTAATACCTGCAACATATTCCAAAAGAGCTCTGGACAGGAGCAATACAAGACTTTGAAAGCACTGGAATTCTGATCGTCGGTGAAGAACAGCGATGCCATCATGCTTGGATATAAAATTCCCTAATTGTCTACAATCTAGTGGTCAAACTAGTGGTTTGTCACTTAGCGACTGAATTATCCAACTGTTCAAAAATGCCTCGTCACTATGCTGTAGTAAGGATTTCAGAGGTTTCACTCTCTACAGTCTGGGAGCATATAGCTAAACGTATTAAAATGACAATGTATACTCAGAGATGTTGTTTCATTTTTAATAAGCAAATGCATTTTTGTCTCACAATGAAAATGAAAAGGCATTTTTTTAACAAGCTGAAAATGATAAAGCATTCTTCATATGCTAATTAATATTCCAAAAGTGCCTCGCTATATTATGAACGAAAATAGAACTAAAACACAGATCTCATAATCAAAATTAATTCTCAGATATGCTTTTTCTTTTTCCAAAAGAAAGTACTAAATTCTTTGGTATTCAGCCTTCTTCAGCATTGCTGACAGATCAGTCCAAGAAGTGATGTGATGACTACTTCACACCATGTAGTTTTTAAAAGGCATATCTTTGCACATCGTGAATATGTCAGGTATTGTGAATTCCATAAAATCAAATTACTCTAGAGCATGGAATAGCAAAAATGCAAAACCCGAGGACTGGTATGAGACTAGGCTTTGCAAAAAAAAATTCCTATCTGCATTCTGGATGCAGAATCTCAGGTGAAAGTTTACCCAATCTCTCATGACAGAGCCATCACTTTTCTCCCTTACTTTTTTGTAGCATTTGTAGCACTGAAAGTCTGAAAACATTGCAAAAACCATGGGGTTTCTTGTGGAGGTTCAATGCTGATTCCCCTCCAACCCCCCCCCCCCCCCCCCCCCTCAGTTGTGGCTGGTATTTTTGGAAACCTTACCCATTGAGGTTCACAAATCAGGTTGCCAGCAAATTGCCCAGTGGTGGGTGAGCCAGTGAGGGCGCTTTTTTCAAAATGGCCGCCAAAATCCCTTAAATATTTATTACTTGGCTATTGGAGCTCTCAGGAGCATAGTTATGATGTCTATACCCATGTTTTCAGGGTCAAGGAATCCAGTGAAGTTATGCATAGCCCTTAATCTATGTGTAACAGGCTGTGTAGCAAATACCCAACAGTGGCAGAGTTTGGGTTGTGTTTTGTGCAACAATATCAGTTCAATGTTCCAGTACTCAAACAAGCTCAAATGAGATCATTTAATATCTCTGAATATGTACAGGCAACATATTTCAGCAAACTTGGCACCAACTTGATTTTCCCCCAGATTTTTTTTATTTTTAATTTGAATACAAAGCTTTACTGGGATGTAAAAAACAAGCTCCTCATAAATGGCAAAAAAATATTTTAAGTTTGGATCCAATCGTTACACAAATGTGAATCTTCTGCAAACAGAAGCATCAGATTATTTATCTGCTTAGCGCTACAGCCCAAAGACAAAACTATGAGTGCAAATTTCTAATTGCCTCTGTAATGTGAATATAGGCCACTGGATGGCAGTATTTACCTTTTTTTTATTCAGCTCAGACTGGAGTTATGTTTAGACATGTCCTGGACATGTCTGGGGCAAGTCCCCGTAAATTAAAAAAAAGAGGTCTAAATGTGGGTGGGGTCTGCAAAAGAGTATATAAGGAAAAGAATTGAGACAGTAAAGTAGTAGGAGAAATTGCAAGAAGAAGGATACGTGTGACCAGACCTGTCATTCTGTTCAAGACCTGTGAAGTTTCTTTTGTGGATTTTTGTCTGTGTTTGATCCTTTTTCCTCACCCAGCACATCACCAGGAAACTGTAAATATTTCTGTTTTTTATATTCAATCTTGGTCAGAATATTAGTTTAGTCGTTATTGTCTTTGTTTAAAAATTAAATGTGTTTAAGTTTTTAAAACTGTGTCAGTCATCCCTTGCTGTTGTGTTGTAGATTGTAATAACAAATTGGGGCCATAACAAATTGGGGGCTCGTCCGGGATAGAACATTTTGTGAGTCATTTATTAAAAATCTAACATTTCAAATTGTAAAATTGTTGTTTTGTATTTTCCTATATAAATATATTGACAGATCAACAGCAATGGATGATTTCTTGGCATCACCAACCGTTGAGGTTTTGAAGTCTTTTAAAAAGACAGAACTGCTAGAAATTTGCAGACAGTTAGAGCTGACAGAGGTAAAACCAGCCATGCGAAAAGCAACACTGGCTAGAGAGATAGTTGAATATTACATTGATGAAAATGTGTCTGCACCAGGAGATCTGGAACAGTTTCCAGTGGAAAATCCAAATATAGAAATGGAACTTAAACTAAAAATGCTAGAGATTGAAAGGGAGGAAAAAGAGAAAGAAAGGGAGGAGAGCGAGAAAGAAAGGCAGGAAAGAGAAAAAGAAAGGGAGGAAAAAGAGAAACAAAGAGAATTTGAGAGGGAAGAAAAAGAAAAACAAAGAGAATTTGAGAGAGAGAAAGAGGAAAGAGCAGAAAGAGAGAGACAGAGACAGAGAGATTTTGAATTAGAGAAATTCAATAGAGAAGAAAGACTCCAAATGGAGCAACTAAAAATTAAAATTGAAACTAAAAATAAATTTTGTGCCAGTCAGGAGGTAAAACTGGTGCCTCCATTTTCCGAAAAGGATGTTGACAACTATTTCCAGTGTTTTGAAAAGGTAGCAAAGAGTTGCCAGTGGCCAAAGGAACACTGGCCTCTGATGTTGCAAACTGTCCTCAAGGGTAAAGCTCAACAAGCCTATTCGGCTTTGTCTGCAGATGATTCCTCTGATTATGAGGTTGTCAAAAAGTTTATTTTGAGAGCTTATGAGTTGGTTCCAGAGGCTAACCGACAGAAATTCAGAGGTCTGAAGAAATCTGAAAATCAGACTTATGTGGAATTTGCTAATGAGAAGCAGGTTTGCTTTGAGCGCTGGTGTACTTCTATGGAGGTCAAGGATGATTTCAACTCACTAAAAGAGATGGTGTTAGTTGAAGAATTCAAGAACTGTGTTAAAGATGATATTAAGACCTACCTTAATGAGAAGCAAGCACTGAGTTTGCAATCAGCTGCCAAATTTGCAGATGAATATGTTCTCACACATAAGTCCAAATTTCAGTCTAGCAGTAACAATAGATGGTCCCAATTTCAGAGAAAGGGTTATGGTGATACCCAAGATTCCTCACCCAAAGACAAAGACAAATCTGGTGATGGTGCTCAGAAATCCAGTAACAGGTCTGATCAAAGTGTGAAAGCTGACAGTGACAAAAGTGGTCTAGTTTGCAGTCATTGCAAGAAATTTGGTCATGTTACAACTAACTGTTGGTTCCTAAAAGCTAAGAAAGAAAAAGAAAAGGATACCAAACCAAATACCTTTGTGAAAACAAAGTTAGAAACTACCCCTGTAGTAGATAACCGATCTGCTAAATTACGTGCTTCTTGTGGGGCTAAAAAGCCTGATACTGCTGACTTTGTGAGGGAGGAATTTCTTCCATTTGTGTCAGAGGGATTTGTGGCTCTGAATGAGCATACTACTCCTGCCCCCATATATATCTTAAGGGATACCGGAGCTTCTCAGTCACTTTTGTTGATGGACTCCTTGGAGTTACGTGATGAGACCGCTTCAGGGGATTTCATACTTGTACAAGGTATTGAAGGGAGGACTGTATCTGTACCCCTGCGCTCTGTATTCTTGAAGTCAGATTTAGTTACAGGACAGGTAAAGGTGGGACTTATGTCACGTCTACCTATAAAGGGTGTTTCTCTGTTGCTAGGCAATGACCTGGCTGGGGGCAAAGTAGTTCCCCCTGTACATCTTACTTCACAGCCGAGCACTGAAGATGGGGATGAGGACCCATCTCTGTATCCTTCTTGCGCAGTGACTCGTGCTATGGCCAAGAAGCCTAAAGAAGATGTCGTGGTGCCGCCCAGCACATTGAATAGTCAGGACTCAGGTGGTTTGCCTCATGACTCTGATTGGCCTACTATGGTTTCTCCGTTTGAGGACTTATCAGATACTTTTATCTGTTCTCTATTCAGCCAGCCGGATGGGTCTGGTGATTCTGATGTGTCTGGAGACTTGTCTCTGTCCAGAAAGCGGTTGATTGAGGAGCAAACTAATGATCCTGAAATTTGTGGACTAAAGAGGAGAGCCCTTCCTGATAAAGAAATAGACGCAGTTCCAGTTGGGTATTATCTCAAGGATGGTGTTTTGATGCGGAAGTGGCGCCCTCCTGATATCCCTGCCAATGCAAATTGGGCAGTGGTCAGGCAAATTGTTGTTCCGAAGGTCTACAGGAATGAGATCTTAACAATGGCTCATAGTTTACCTTTAGGAGGTCATCTTGGTGTTAACAAGACTGTTGATAAGATCATGAAACACTTCTTTTGGCCTGGGCTTCGGAAAGACGTTTCCAACTTTTGCAAAACCTGTCACACTTGTCAGGTAGTTGGAAAACACCAGTTAGACCCACCTGTAGCTCCATTGCAGCCTATCCCAGCATTTGGGGAGCCATTCTCTAAGGTCATTGTTGATTGTGTTGGTCCATTACCCAAGACTAGATCTGGAAATCAGTACTTGTTGACAATCATGTGTGCATCTACCAGATTCCCCGAAGCCATACCTCTACGTAACATCAAGGCAACTGCAATCTCAAAGGCTTTGATAAAGTTCTTCACGTTGTTTGGCCTTCCCAGGGAAATATAGTCAGACTAAGGTAGCAATTTCACTTCAGGATTGTTTCAGCAGGTTGTGTATGAACTAGGTGCAAAGCAGATTCTTTCTAGTGCCTATCATCCAGAAAGTCAGGGTGCCTTAGAGCGGTTAATTCCACTCTCAAGACAATGATGAGGACTTATTGTTATGACCATGAGAAAGACTGGGATGAAGGTGTTCATTTGCTGTTGTTTGCAGCTAGAGAAGCAGTGCAGGAGTCTACTGGGTTCAGTCCATTTGAGCTAGTGTTTGGTCATGAAGTGAGAGGACCTTTGCTATTATTGAGTGAACAATGGCAAGAGGAAGAGCCGCACATTAGTCTGTTAGACTATGTTAGCAAGTTCAAGGACAGATTGCGTGCAGCTTGTGACCTAGCCAAAGAGAACTTGAAATCAAGTCAGGGAAAAATGAAAACTTGGTATGATCATAAGGCTAGAAGCCGTGAGTTTAAACCAGGAGACAAGGTCCTTGTGTTGTTTCCCTTGCAGTCCAATCCATTGCAGGCTAGATTTCATGGTCCTAATAAATTCTGACAAAACTCAATGATCTCAATTACATTGTGAAGACTCCAGATAGGAGAAAACCAAAACAATTGCGTCACATTAACATGCTGAAGCCTTATCATGACAGAAATGCTAGGGTTGCTGCTGTCACTTTAGATTCTCCTATGGTCAAAACGTGTGAAGATGAGGGGGAGTTTCAAGATGATGAACTTAGAATTAAAGCTGAAGTTCTTTCATGTAAATTGTCAAATTCTGAAGTGTTGCAAAATCTTGATGTAAAACTCCAGCACTTAGAACCCTCACAGAGAGATCAGTTTGGAAGGTTGATCAAGAAATATGAGGATTTGTTTTCTGATGTTCCAAAGAGAGTTTCTATAGCCTCTCATGATGTAGATGTTGGTGATGCCAAACCAATTAAACAGCATCTGTACCGGATGAATCCTGAAAAGAGAAAGATTGCTGAGAAAGAGGTTGAGTACATGTTAGAACATGATATTATCTGACCCTCCAACTCAGATTGGAGTTCACCCTGTGTGCTAGTTCCAAAACCTGATGGAAGTACTAGATTCTGTACAGATTATCGCAAAGTCAATGCTGTAACTAGAACTGATGTGTTTCCAATACCTAGGATTGATGATTGTATCGATAGAGTAGGGCAAGCAAAGTTTCTGACCAAGATTGATTTATTGAAGGGTTATTGGTGTGTGCCTTTAACTGAGAGGGCCAAGAGCATCTCTGCTTTTGCCACACCATCTGGGTTGTACCAGTATGAAGTCCTACCCTTTGGCATAAAAAATGCCCCAGCCACGTTCCAAAGGATGATACAGTCTACAATCGCCGGATTGCCACACACAGGTGCATACATCGATGACCTGATCACATGGAGTGACTCCTGGGAAGAACATCTAAAAGCTGTAGAGATGTTGTTCCAGCGCCTGACCCAGGCTAACCTCACTGTTAACCTGAACAAGAGTGACTTTGGTTGTGCTACTGTCACCTATCTTGGCTACGTCATAGGCCAGGGTAAGGTGGCACCCATAAATGCTGAAGTCCAAGCCATCATGGACTTTCCAGTTCCTGACAAAAAAAAAACTTTGCGCCGCTTCCTTGGAATGATCGGGTACTACCGCAAGTTCTGCAAGAACTTTGCTAAGATTGCTCTCAGTCTACGCCTTTCTTCAGTTGGTTAGTTAAAGTTCACTTGGGATGATGCATGCCAGAGAGCCTTCGATCGCCTGAAGTCTCTGCTGTGTCACTTCCCCGTGCTCAAATCTCCTGACTTCAACAAACCGTTCTCCATCGCGGTCGATGCTAGCGACCAAGCTTGTGGATCTGTGCTCCTACAGAGAAGTGACTCTGATGACATTGAGCATCCCGTGGCATACTTCTCCAGGAAGTTCAATCGCCACCAAAGGAACTATTCCACAATAGAGAGGGAGCTGTTGGCTCTGGTTCTATCTTTACAACACTTTGAGGTTTATGTTTGTACAGGACAAAAGCCAATTATTGTGTACACTGACCACAATCCGTTAATGTTTTTGAGTAAGATGAAAAACAAGAATCGGAGATTGTTGAATTGGAGTTTGATTTTACAGGAGTTTGACTTGGAAATTAAGCATGTGAAGGGTACAGACAATGTAATTGCTGATTGCTTATCCCGTGTTTGAATATGTATATATATATCATGTGTTTATTTGAATATTGTATGATATGTATATATAGACAAGTGTTCACTTAACCATTTTGTATTGATAAGAAAAATTTTGCCTTTATGAGTCAAAATTTTTCCCTTTTGGAATGGAGGTGTAATGTGAATATAGACCACTGGATGGCAGTATTTACCTTTTTTTTTATTCAGCTCAGACTGGAGCTATGTTTAGACATGTCCTGGACATGTCTGGGGCAAGTCCCCGCAAATTAAAAAAAAGAGGTCTAAATGTGAGTGGGGTCTGCAAAAGAGTATATAAGGAAAAGAATTGAGACAGTAAAGTAGTAGGAGAAATTGCAAGAAGAAGGATACGTGTGGCCAGACCTGTCATTCTGTTCAAGACCTGTGTCACAAAAAGTTTCTTTTGTGGATTTTTGTCTGTGTTTGATCCTTTTTCCTCACCCAGCACATCACCAGGAAACTGTAAATATTTCTGTTTTTTATATTCAATCTTGGTCAGAATATTAGTTTAGTCGTTATTGTCTTTGTTTAAAAATTAAATGTGTTTAAGTTTTTAAAACTGTGTCTGTCATCCCTTGCTGTTGCTGTTGTGTTGTAGATTGTAATAACAAATTGGGGCCATAACACCTCAAAAATCAATAAATGATTCACTGAGTATGCGGGAGCACAAAACGATCTACTGCAGAATACAGAGCTATGTATTACAAAGACAGCGTCAAAAGAATCAAGGCCAGATCGTAACTGTGTAAGGCTGCTTTCACAAATGAACACAAAACAAATTTTTCGTACGTCAGATTATACAGTAACATTCAAAGTCAATGCAAAAACGCGAATATCGCGTCTTTGCATTGACTTTGAATGTAATCTGTCGCGCGAACAATTCGTTTCGCGTCCGGTGTAAAAGCAGCTTAAGTGCGGACAAAGGAGGGTTTTAGTGTTTGTGGCGATGGTCACTCATTGTCCGGGCAAAATAAATTCCCTGACAGAGAGGATGAGAGTGGAGTTCCTGAGGATTACTGACGTGAAGGGAGAAGACATCCACAAGATTTTGGAAAAAGGGTTTATAGGGAGCGGCAGCCAGATACCAACTGACTAGTTGCGTTTAGCTAGCTATTGTTAATCGAGAAATGCATGTCGTTGTTTTTCTTCTTCTACTTATTCTTCTTATTATTATATATTTTACAATTCACGTTACTTTAAGAGAGAATATAGAACCAGTAGTTGGCGGTAATACACCTTGCGTTTGTAAGTTGACGTGAAACCCCGAAGAAGAAGAAGCGGGGGACTGACGAATTCAGTATACCAACGATGCGTGAGTGCATACGTAATGACCGTCCTTCTGAGGCGTGTGAACGAGTCCTAACCTAATTTCTCCATGCACTTCCTGTTTCAGGATGCCGCAATGGGACAATCATGTGAATGAATCCAAGCTTCAGAGGCGAGTATGGGGTGGGGGAAGAATAATAATAATTCAAAACGCTGATATATATAAAAATAATTATTTTTTATTATGATTGTTGTAAGTGCCAAGAGCAAACAAATAGACACAAAACACGTTTCAAAGCCAGAGAAACAGTAAATAAAAAGGACACCCGGAACTACAGAATTACGGGGGAAAGTGAATTAGTAGACACATCCGAAATCTTATTTTATTTACATAAAATTCATGCTTGCTAAAATTCGTAATTACCGTACACAGGAAATGTCTCTCGCTTTTCATCACATGATGTAACAAACAAATTCTTGATTCCTTCCAGTCTTTGGGATAAAGTCTCAGCTTTACATAAATGTGGGAGTTCAGACACAACTTAGCTAAATTTTTTTTTCCATGGAGCTCCCAAAATGTATTTCCGACTGAACAGAGTTTGGACTGATGAACAGAAAATTGCCAAAACTCTTAAGTCTCAAATGGTAATTTAACATTTCATAAAATCATTGGCAGTTTATGAAGTACATTTGAACATGAATACCTTAGGTTATTCCATGTGAAGTAACAACCCAGACAGCAAGCTCCTCCGCTCCAGATCTGCCCCGGCTCTGAGCCGGAGCAGCTGGAGCCGGGGCAGATCCGAAGCAGAGGTGCTTGCTATCTGGGAAGAATTTACAAGAGCTCACCAGGTTATGGTCACAGAACCTCAAATTTTAGTCTTGTTTAGTCCTATATGCCAAGGCAGGACAGTTTAGTTCAGCTCTATATCGTCCTTAATTTATGGGGGTTAGAAAAATAGCAGTTGGTCTGCAAGAATTGCTTACGTTTTGTTTTCATGCATTTTAAGATGTTGTAAAATGGAAATGAATAGCTGGATCTGGCTCATTTTTTCAGTATTCTTCATTATTAAGGGAACGTCCTGAAACAAGTAATAGAGAGCCTTTTTGCCAAATTGTCAATAAGATACAATGTTTGCCCTCTCATTTTGAAGATGTGGATGTGTTTTGATCTTCAAAAAATTAGTTTTAAATTAAAGGCCTAGTCAAGAAATATTAGAAGAAACTGAAGAGATTGCTAAATGAAGCCGTATACAGCAAATGTAGGAAAATGTACGCATTTGTTGAATGGCATATTCACATTTACCAGCACTGACATAAAAAACAAGTAATATCAATATATTTCAAAGAACACACTGATTATCTGAACTCAATTGGTTTGTTTTTGTAAATTGTTAAATGAAATGACAACTTGAAGACATGATCAATCATTTAACAATATATAATGTATATTAGCTACACTATATCTAATATATATATACCATTAAAAACAAAAACATACAGTAACTCCATCCAAATTTGTTAAGCAATCTCTTTCCTGTTATCATGTAAATGTTGACCAGACCATTCATATAAAATACATTTGTGAATTAAAAGATAACCACACCTTCAAAATGCAAAATCAGGGTAAACATTGTGCCAGACTGACACTTAGGCAAAAAGAAAAAGATTTCCTATGGCTGCATCACGGTTGTGATTGTAGCAAAGGTTTACATTTTTTGGAAAGTCCTCGAGGTGAATTTTTACCAAACAAAAACTCAATCACTAAAATGGTAACAGAGAAACCATGCTCTGAAAGGGCATTGTCAGGAAACCTTGTTTTGATTGGTGATGGGTTCCAACACAATGTGATGATAAATTCAGAAAGAATGCAACATTATCAACAAATCCTGAAAAAAATTAGTCTAATACATTTAGTGTCCACTTTGCAGCATCTTGAGTGGATATGCCCCTTTCTTCAAACCTCTATACAATCTTCGAAGAAGATTTGCGTATATTTAGCTGTATAGGAATGAACATGCTAAAATTTGAGACAACTCTGAGATATGACCTGGGAAACCCTAGTGAGTGCTATTGATTGTCAACGGAATAACTCATTAAGCAATAATTAAATGACTGATCATGCATTGAAGTTGTTGTTTAATTTACAGCCAAAAATGGGGCCAAATTATCCCTCAAATGGATGCTGCCATCTTGCGCATTTGGAGCCAGAGTCTGCACAGTAGTGATCGGGGGGTTGAGGTCCCGCCCATACAATCACCATACTCAGTTGCAAGTACATCCCCTGTTCATCTAGCCTGATTTTCTGCTTCAGTGTAAGCTGTCAATGCCACTAACTGAATGCAGATTAATGACAGGGCATGTGTTCAACCACCCCCTAATGTAAGTAAACGTTATTGTTAGTGTAATATACTCTATGTTGTCTGGTTCGGTAATGTAACCAAACATTAGGCCTATTGAATGCACCATTTGACTATGACTGAAAGCTTTTTAAAGGGTTGGCTAGTTTGCATTTTTTTCCAAGTAGAGTAGTATGAGGCAAAAATACATTCACTGCTTTCTTCCTCCATAGCAGTACATTGCTTTGTTCCCATGCTGATGTCCACTGCCCTTACAAACTTGTGCCAACTTATATTTACTAGCTAGGAGGTTAAAGCACTGACTGTGGTGAAGCAGCTACCTCATACAAACTTATTCCAAAAAAATCAGAGACAACCCTTCAGAATAAGGTACATTAAATACAGTTAATGGACTCCCCACCATCATGCATTTTAACATTGAGGTGACTTGTTACTGAAACTGAATTTACTAGTTAGCAACTGAGCTGTTTTCAATTAATAAGATTCCATATTAGCATTGCTGCAAACATTACATGGCACTATTTACAGAGCAAAGACTTTTTTATGGTCAATTCTCCTTGGACTTTCAAAACCACTATGGGTTACATTACAGCAACTTACGCATGCGTAATGTGACAACTTCTCTTCGAATTACTTTCTATCACTGCTGTCAATCATGACTTTACACCCCCTTGCTACTGAATCAAATAACTAAATAAAACCGACTTTATATATTATTTATAGAATAAATGAACACTTGAACATACATCAGCATGGTAAGAACTACTATAAATGACAGAAACCATCTCAACAAAAAAAAAAATTATGTGGCGCATACTTTAATGTTTTAGTAAGGCCCATGTTGTATCCATTCACGTGGAGGGGGCAGGTTTATAACCCGTACTGCAGTCAGCCACTAGATGGCAAACAAGATGTTTTGGCCTCACTTTCAGGGAGCTGTTAGGTCATCGATCTTTGGCCCAATTCCAATCCGACCCCTTACGGACTCACCGACTTCATCAAGACGCGTTCACGGGAAGTCCGTGAGTGTGTGAGGGCTGTTCCATTGTCAGATCATCAAGTCAGTGAGTCCGTGAATGAGCCCTTACGGCCCCCTTACCGTCAGTCAGCACCGATGCTGACTTTGGGTATGAAAATTACCCACAGTTCATTGCGTTGAGAAGTCAAATACGGGTGATGCCGTCTGAATACCAGAAATGTAAACAAAAAAAAAGGTAAATAAACCAAACAGCGGTCCGATCGAGGTAACGGAAGGAGCAAGAAAGAAGAAGTTCACGTGTGACGTTAAGTGTTAATGTTGATTGTCACAACTGCGTGTAGTTTATAATTATTGCAGTATGAATGGGGTAAGCGCTGTTCCATTCCAATTTGTAGGATCTGGAGCCCTCTCAGACTCAGTCGCTTACAGCTGACGTCAATTAAGTCACTGAGGGTTCAGGGCTTGAGTCTTCAGGGGACGGATTGGAATTGGGCCTTTGAATACAGTCAATGGGTTCAAGTGAAAGTGAAACTCAGCTGGTCTGGTACTCTGCCTTGCCCATTTTGGAGCAGGGTAAAAGGCTGAAATGCAATACTGAATTAGTTTATGTCCTCCAGATGCATAATGCAAAGTTTCATCAAATCTGATAAGTATTTGTGACAGCGAGAAGTTACTGGTGGTTCAAATAGGTGTCTGTGAGTACAGGAATGTCAAAGATCACAAGATGACCATTTTCAAGAAGTCATCAAAACTTGTCATTTCTATTTTGAGACACAGTTTACACTACTTACATCCCACGTTTCGGCTCTTTATGCATAGTAGAAAAGTCTGAAATGGACAACTTCATTTTTTCAATATGACCACCCTGCCACACCCACTTTTGGGGGCATGAGGCTGAAATGCAATCCTAAAGTAGTTTATATGCTAAAGATATTGCAAAACAAGTTTTGCCAAAGTTGATCAATATTTGTCACTGCTAGAGGTTACATGTCAAATTGTAAAGTGATGACAAGCAACAACAACGAACAGCAGAAATGACGTCATCTTAATAACTCAAAAATCCACAAGCTGGTTTATGATTAGCAAACTATCCATTAGCCTATCAACTTGCAGTGTAGGACGCGTTGTTGCTTGCGATTGTCAAAGTTTAATGTTGCGTTCGTCTTGTGCTTGTTTGTGTAGGGTCAAGGTCCACAACATGGCAACCTGTGTGACCTTAATGTCTGGGGAGGAGGGCGTAGGGGGAGACAAGTACCTCCAATATTTTGGATTTGGACGGCAGAACCGATTTTAAATGCTTGTTGTCAGTGTTACATGTTGTTCCTTCAACATTTCACAAAAACAGGCAGAATCTGGTGAAGATTATTGGTTATTCACATTGTAATGTATTGACTTCATTCAATTGCTCTACCAGCACAAGTGACTGTGAATATATAGTACCAGTAGAATATTCCTTCATTTTCCCACTATTTTGCTTTGTCAAGCAATATCCTTTGTTTCGCAAGATAGTCGTTGGCCAATCCTTTTGAGTAAAACCAATTTTTTGAACACATACCCATATCATCTAAATAGGACGTAAACATAGCGCCAAATTGAAAAATAGGCAAAAAAAAAAAGGCTTTCCGTAGCCACTAGTTTGGCTAAATGATTGAAATGTTTTAATTTCTAGAAAGTGCAGTAGGTAAACTATCACAACAAAAAAGTCAACAGCTAAAATGTGCAGAATCTGTGAGGAAAATTGTTCTGAAAAGGGGCTTTTTTGTTCTGAAAAGGCTTTTTTGAGGTTTCTTCTTTTGAGTTGCTCTGTCCTTCCACAACAGGCCTGATCCATATGATAATGGTTTCAGTAGAATCCAAGATAATAAGTAACTGAAAAAAATAAGCCCAATGCGACAACTCATTTCATTCCGTGCCATCTTAAAAAAGCAAGAAGACAAAAAATAAAAGTGCCCCACCCCTTTTAGTTGCAAAGATGCCCCTTTTTTTAAACCCCCAAAACTGATCAGATGGAGGCAATGAGCTGAAATAAACGGTTTTCTTAATTTGGCATACTGGGCAAAAAAAATACTAAAAAGTAATACAATTATGTGACCATGTTCTGGGGAGCTGTAGTGATGTCGCTTGGAATGACTCCAACTTGAAAAGTGTCACCGACAGTTCTGCCAGTTTCAGCAGTACACCATAATTGAAATTATGCTTCACAATTTCAGTGGTTTGCTCCAACTGTGAATCGACAGCTTATACTAAAGATTATAAAAATGTGATTATTCAGCACCATTCACTGTCACTAAGCAGTGAAGTTTGCAAAGCACAGTACGTTAAACTTTTCATTCTGATGCCCAGTAGGATCAGCTGCCCTTACTGAAAATCTGTAAAAAGAACACAGACCAGCCAGCTAATAAGTGTGACTTTGTTCTTTATGTCTTTTCTGTGATATTTAAATGTACTGGCATTAAACATACCAATATTCCCCGACTGTTTATTGTAGCGAAGATATAGTAGCCCCATCAAACAATGAGAACATTCTCCTTAAAAATCCACCACATAATAGAGTGATGTAAAACAGAATGTAAACATAAATAAATTCATTCTTCATTCTTAGTGCAGGATACTTTTAACCCAATATCAAGGACATATGATGTTTCATGTTCTCATCAAATGAAATGGGTGAAAGAGTCCAGAGGAAATCATTTAAAATGGTTTATCCTTCAAACTGGTCAAATAAAATCTCTAAAATAAGGTGCCTAATTTAACTATATATTTACTAGCACTTAACCATTGTCTAAATTATTAAATAAGTCATTTACATAAGTTCTTTGCCACATCATGATTAAATGCACAATAAAAAGACAAGTTGGGAGTCCACAATAGGGAATCAGCCAACATCTTACTTCCATGAAACTGATTAGAAAATTGCTTGATTCTGACCCAACAACCCACTGGGCCAGTTATGGTCAAATTAAAAAATTAGAATTTTTGAAAGGAAATAATGTCCAACCTAAGATCATATTAGCAGACCATGGCACAATGATCGTCTCAGTGATTTAATGTTTCATATGGAGTTAGGTGCCGAATATTTCCCTTGTAATTTTGATCTAGAGCTCTTTTTCCATCAAATTTCCACCCAGGTCAGTTCAAAATTTGGTATAACCTGTTTTCCTGCCTCTGTATTGAATTTTTGAGCATTGGGGCTAACAACATTCCTTAAAGATGACTGACAGACTTTGTTGTCAAGGGATATGGCAAATATTCGTAGGCTGTAACAAACCTGTGTTCCGTCTCAAATCCATCAAGATTGAACTGAAAGTCATCCCATTTCCCACAGCCAACACACAACATGCTCCCCATTGGAAATACCAAGAAATACCAAGAGACCACCCTAGCAGGCAGTAACATTCTCTCTGTCCCTCACAAGATGACTTGCTCTGCTGCTAAATAATGACCACAATTTATAAAGCAGTTCCGGGGTAGTTCTTCAATAGGATATTTCTACCAAGTAAGTTAGAAAGTCTCAATACATAAAAAATGTCCTATTTGAAATTTTGAGGTGTCAAGATTTGGAGGAGATAAAGCATGTTTGATATTCAATTCAAAATATGAGTAAAAATATAACTTTTAAGTGAAGTACAATGCGCAAAAGCAAAAAATAATTATGAAACTGGTCATTTTTTCCTGATGTGCCGCAGTGATTGGATCCCCTTCAATTAAGACTTTGTCCAGCTCGGAGTCAAGACAATAGCATCCTGAAAGTTGCGAAATGTCGATTGACAAGCACGAACAAATAGGAAGGATACGGGAACAGATTGCAATCTATTCATTCGTGCTCGTCAATTGACTCATTGTAACTTTCAAGATGGAGGCGACTGGAAACTACCTTGAGGTACTGTTTGCATAAATTTTTTTCTTTTTTAATAAACTACCTGTGCATTTTCTAAGTTCTCAGTGCCTCGTTTTAAATGTCAGGGCCCTCGGAATTCTAGCAATGAGGTGCGGAGCTACTTTGAACCTTGTTAATGAAGAAGAAAATCACGATTTTATTTGCATGGCAATGCTATCACTACTATTGTAAGCCTCTTGGGAGCTTCGGCTAAAAAGCTATATATTTCAAAATGTTTTGTGCATACGGAGGTGGGGTATTCGACAAAGGTTAGTACTCATTGACATGTTTCAATACACCCCAAGTCAATTTCACACCGGAATTTTCCTTTAAGAAGGGGTGTCTCATCACTTGCGAATGTGGCAATGACATATAAGCATTTTTGAAGGGATTCAAATACACTTTCTAGTGCTCCTAAATTGATGTTTATGGGTGCATATCAGTAAAATTACCTGAGATTTATGAATCTGGTATCAGATTTGGCAAATCTCATTTCATTTTCCAGTAATAGACTGTCGAAAAATGACAATTTTTACTGAACCAAAATTTTTATTTGATTTTTTGTTGGTCTCCTTGACCGAAGTATGTATAGTCAGGGGTTCATATTGCAGCCTCATCCTCAGCTGCTACAGCACATTTGCTTCTTGAACCCAATCTAATCTCCTGTCTCTAATTTAGGAGTAACTTGCACCTGAAACTGCTTATGATAAAAAAACGACCAAAAATGCCTAAATTCAAGGCATGATTTGGTCATGTGGACACACCAGAAAAAAATTGAGAAAATTTGTGGAACAACTTTTACATAAGGGCAATAAATAGTAAAAAATTCATCCTGAGTTTCTTCCTTGTTCTAGATTCTAAATTCTGGCATCTTTATTTACCATGCTGTGCGGCTTATATCAGCCTGTGGGTCATTCCATCAAGGTCAAGCAGAGGTCCCCCAGTCACAGACTCAGATTTGGCTCAAATCCCTTTTGGGAATATTTCCAGGCTTTCATAATCTCTTGTCAAAATTGATCTATTTCTTTTCATTTTCAAGATATTAGGCTCTAAAATATGAAACTTTTTAAGGGCAGAAATCAAAAATTCCGTTTTCAAGTGCCCTCTATGAGGCCAGGATCCCTTACAGAGGCTAAATTGAGCTGGATTCCTTCTATTTGAGGACAGGTCTGTCCGTACAACGAAGATTGACTGCACCCAAGGCATAATAGTGGAATAAGGAGACCGTGAAAAGAGTCCCTGCTTTAAAAAATTGTTTGTTTTTTTTTTGGCAATTTTGAATTGGAAAGTTCACCATCTGGGCAGTTACCCATGGTAATGAAAGGTATTCTACGCAAATTTTCACTTTATTAGTTTAAATTAAAACACATTTTCTCATCATTTTTGGGTAAAAACGCCAATTATTATCCCCTTTGTTCTGCAACTAGACGTTTTAAATGGACAGTGTCTACTCATAAACTGAAGTTATATCATTTCCTAAGATGATCTGACATCTAACATGATATCGCATTCCCTCCCTCGGATCTCCCAGGTATTGCATCATCTTCCATGCGTAATCCATCAGATTTCCTGTGTATTGCATCATCTTCCGTGGGGACTGCATCATCTCTGGTTATAACAATGGAGTAGCTAATTAATGAATTTATAGACGCTTCAGCATAGCTCCTGACAGGTGCAAAATTGCGATTTCCTTGGATGAATATAGAGGTACTCCCAAAATAAATTTGAGCCAAATCTGAGTCAGTGACTGTGGAAGATTCTTGAAAATTTGTTGAGTTCATATGGAAAGACCCCTGTAACATTTAGTAAATCCTGTAAACTTGCTTGTAAATGGATAACATAAGCCCAAAGGATGACAAACATGGCAGAAGTGCAATTTATTCCTGAATGCTTAATAGTCAAGTAATATTGCAATGTATGCAAGTATTTGCCCATAAATTGGGGGGGGTGTAAGGCCATGTTCAAGGAATTACTTTTTCTTAAGGCATAAATGGAACTCAAATTACTTTTACCTGCAGGCTGAAAAGACAAAGATTGAAGAATGTTTTGAACATTGTTTTTCTTGCAAAAAGGCATGGGTAAGCCAGAGATTTCAGCTACAATATCAATTTTCGTTTTAACGTAAAATCGCACTTCCACATCCTAAAACTTAAGACGACACCATGCATTATTAGCACTAGCATGTAGAAGTAGACTCCTGAGAAATAATCTAAGCAATTGAATTCATAATACTCAAATTATTGACAACCCCACTCTATTTTCAGTCATATTATTAGGCTGATATAAGCCAGCATGGGAAATAAAAATGCCAGAATTTTTCCAAAGAAGTTGGAAACACAAGATAAATTTTCTACTGTTCATTGTCCCAATATAAAAGCTGCATGACAAATTTTCTCAGATTTTTTCTGGCGTGTCCACATGACCAAATCATGCCTTGAATTTAGGATTTTTTATCATAAACAGTTTCAGATGCAAATTACTCCTTAACAAGAAGCAGGAGATTGGATTGGATTTAAAGGGCAAGTGTGCTATAGCTGGTGAGGAAGAGGCTGCAATATGAACCCCTGATTATGCAGACTTCAGTCAAGGGGACCGACAAAAAATCAAATAAAAATTTTGGTTCTGTAAAATTTGTCTTTTTCAACAGCCTATCACAGGAAAATCAAATGAGATATGCCAAATCTGACAGCAGATTAATAAATTTCAAGTAATTTTACTTGTATGCAGCCATTGACATTAATTCAGCAGCACTGGAAAGTGTACTTGTATCCCTTCAAATATGCTTATTAGTCATTGCCACATTTGTGAGTGACTAGACACCGCCTCCTTAAATTGGCAATTACTCCATGAAAAATTGGAGTTGAAACTTAAGATGTGGAATTTGACCATTTGAAATGATGGAAAACACCCATGATTTTTTACAAATTTTTCTGAGATGGTGCGGTGCAAACTTTCCAAAAACTGTTCCCTTTAGCATGGAATGACCTTTGTCTTAACCATTTTGATGAATGACTGAGGGAAATGGGCTTGTTTGTCAACTCATTTATACCCCTGGAAGACAGGAAGTGATAGGTGATCATAATTTCCTAATCATTATCGTGATCCTAAAAAGTAAAATATGAATTAGACATACTAAAATTGCACTTGACTAATATGATTTTCTAGGGGTGCAAATTATTGCGGCACATATAATTTTGAAAAAAATAATGCATTTTAATAATTTCATAATGCATTTTAATATATTCCTTAAATTCAAAGCTTGATTTTTGTTCTTATTAGTGAGATGCTGGGCTGGCCTCGGATAGAATCCAGCCACGCCACTGTCAACTGGCCAGCGGCTTTGTGAGAGCAGCGCATAATTGGCTTTGCACTACTTCAGATATAGGAGGAATACCGTCAATTTAGGCTGGTATAGTTTGTTGCTCAAGTTTTAGTATTGGCCAGCACGCTAATGTTTGGGTTTCTCCCCTATCGTGCATCAAAACTCTGCAACCATGACTGAAAAGAAGCGGTGACAGATAGGTGCCGGTTCCAGAGGAGATATGCAAACTCAACTATTATTATTATTATTATTAATATTAAGACCCGCCTGAAAATCGAGTTATGAATCAAGGCCATTCACAACGAGTCCCAAAGCAGCCGCCTGTTTTAAAAACAAAATAATTCAGATTTGACTACAATTGTCAAAATATGATTAAGGTTTATCTTAAATCTACAAATCCTCAAAAATGTTAAGCACCTAAAGTTGTTTTTTATTCTTTTTCCAGTCACCTCCATTCCCCTTGAATCAAATTTCAACAGGGAAACTGGGATGGAGGGCAGGAGGGACAGATGACGTGAGAAGTCGGGGTGGGTGCCGGAGGCGGGATCTGGGGGGGGCGGGGGGGGGGGGGGGGGGCTCACTTGTGCTGGCAACGGGTTGAAAGGCCATTTAGAAGGACGCCCCCCCGTGAGGAGGGAAGCTGTTCAGGGCACGGGACACTTGGGGACGTGGGCCGGCCCTCATCTGGGGAGCGTTGGGGTGTGGGGTCCACGGGCATGGCCTCGCTGGCCGAAGGGGGTGGAGACCCCTGATGAACCTCCAGCAGAGAGACGGTCCATGAAGGCGGGACCAGGGCCTCCGAAGGCGGGGCTCTGGCCGGACATGGAGTCAGGCCCTGTGCTTGGGCATGCTCCACACCCTTAAGGACCCGAACCAGGGCCTCGTGCACCTGCTGGCTGACTGGGGCATCCTGCTCGGTGGCAGCCTCTTTGGTGGGGGGACCACGAGTGGAATTGGAGAGCTGCTGGAGAACCTCAATCTGCCGGTCCATAAGCCCAAGCATGCTGCAGTGGAAGGCCCGCTGCTCTGCAAGCTGCTCCCCCAGCTGGTGGTTCAGGATGGTGAGCTGCTGCAGGATCAGGGTGCTGATGTCTTCACAAACACCTGCTGGCACAAACACCAGACATTTGAAGAGAAATTACACAAAATGCAATGCTGTATATGATTTTCATGATGGGTGATGCTGCAAAAGCCCCAACAGCAAAATATGTAGGGATGATTTTGAGAGACAAATATACCCCTTTTCCACCAAAAAGAACATCGTGCTAGTGCCGTGCTGGTGTGAATGCTTGTGCTTGGTAAGTTCAACCCACACCTAAGAACCCATTTGCTTTTCCATCGCCCAGGAGCCAAATAAGAGCCACGCGATTACGTCACAGTATAACGTCAGTACATCTGGCAGTACAGAAATACAGTATGGACTGCGGGAAACCATGGATAACTATTTAAAACTACAACCCCAAATCATAAATAGTTTGGACAAAGTGTAAATTGTGAATAAAATCAAAATGCAATGACTTTCAGATCACATGAGCCAATATGTTATTTACAATAGAACATAGACATTTAACAATTTTATCCACAAAATCAGCTTATTTCAAATTTTCTGGCTGCATCAGGTCCTTAAAAAGTTGGGACACAGGCAAAAAAGGGCTGAATAAGCTATTAATATATAAGAGAATCAGCTGAAAGAACATTTAGCAAGTAATTTCATGAACTGGCATCAGGTGTGTAACATGATTGGCTATAAATGGGATGTGTTAGAGAGGCTGAGTCTCTCAGAAGTAACTATGGCCAGAGACTCTCCAACCTGTGAATGTTTGCGTAAAAAAAAAGTGGAATACTTAAAAAAACAATTTTTCTCAATGTCAAATTGCAAAGGCTTTCAGGATCTCATCATCGACAGTGCATAACATCATCAAAAGATTCAGAGAAACTGGAAAAATCTCTGTGCATTAGGGACCAGGCCGAAGACCTTTACTGGATGCCCATGATCTTTGGGCCCTCAGACGCCACTGCATCACTCACCGGCATGATTCTGTCATTGACATTACTAAATGGGCCCAGGAATACTTCAAGAAACCACTGTCAGTAAACACAGTCCGCCATGCCATGCGCAGATGCCACCTAAAACTCTATCATGCAAAAAGGAAGCCATTGTTAAGCATGATCCAAAAGCGCCACCTTATTCTGTGGGCAAAGGCTCATTTAAAATGGACTGTAGCAAAGTGTCCTGTGGTCAGACGAGTCCAAATTTGACATTGTTGTTGGAAATCATGGGTGTTGTGTCCTCCAGGCTAAAGAGGAGAAAGACCATCTGTTATCAGCATTCAGTTCAAAAGCCAGCATCTCTGATGGTATGGGGATGCATTAGTGCATATGGTGTGGGACACTTGCATGTTTTAAAAAGCACCAAGAAGGCTGAAAAGTATACAAAGGTTTTAGAGCAACATAATGCTCCACTCCAGACGACATCTCTTCCAGTGAAGGCCTCGTGTACTTCAGCAGGATTAAATGAAAACGAAAAGTTCGTCAAAGGAGACCCAAAACTCTCCAGCAGCCGGAAGCCTGTATTAAACAAGAGTGGGATCAAATTCCAATGGCTAAACTCATGAAACATGTCTCCTCAATGCAAAGACACCTCCACTCTGTGTTAAAAAGTAGAGGGGATGCTACACCATGGTAAACAGGCCCCTGTCCCAACTTTTTTGAGACCTGTAGCAGCCATCAAATGTGAAATGAGCTAATTTTGTGGATAAAAAAGTAAAATTTCAATTTCAGTTTCAACATTTGCTATGTTATGTCTGTTCTATTGTGAATAAAATACTGGCTGGTGTAATTTGAAAGTCATTGTGTTTTTTTATTCACAATTTACACTTTGTCCCAACTATTTCAAAATTGGGGTTGTAAAATAATGTTTGTGTTTCTATGCTCAGTAATACTATAATTGTCACTGAGGTTTTATTGTTATCAGCGGGGGAAAGGAATATAACCTACTTGATTGCTACGATCTTGTACTGGGTTAATATCAGATATTTAAATTAAAGCTGCAAGCAGCGTTGAACGGGCCCTCATCCCCCTTGTGCATGTTGGGTTTGTGGTGAGATCCTGAGGAGTGCAGCTGTGCACTCACGACCATTGGCCAGGTCAAGTGCAGGCCCCAACCAGAGAGAAAGTGTCGAGCGAATCGGACAAAGCTGAAGGAGTTATGATAAGTTGATACTTTATCCACCAGGGGGCGCTCAGAGCGTAACCAAATGTGGGCTGGCGCATTCAGGGGCAGACCCTTAGCACAACTATGTAGTTTTGAGCAAATCGGCCTATTTCAACGTAAAATGTGGCATTTCCTGTTTCCACAAGGGGGCGCCATGAGCTAGACTGCTTAGCAGCACATCAAGGCGTTCAGGGTGGGGCATTTCGCATGTACAGTAATTTTACGTCCATTTAGATGAAGTATGAGGGCGAGAGAGCTGCTCCAATGTGTTTGGCGAGGCATCTGAAATGGGGACACCATGGCGGCCACGCCCAATTTGCGATAGATGTGCAGAGCACGACTTTTGATCAGCATGGTCTCTTGATGATCTGATATAAGTATTAGGTGGATTGGACGGAATTGCCAGGAGGAGTTCGTGAAAATACAATGTGTGGAAATTGGGCCAAAATGACACGTTAAAATCAAAATGGCTGACTTCCTGTTTGCAGTAGACCAATGGTGCCAGACTTTTTTGTTCGCTTTGGCAACATACACATGTTTACCAATTTTCATCTTTCTATTCCAAAAAAACCCCTATAGGGAAGGGTTTTTCAAAATTTCAAGGGGGCGCTATCGAGGCATGTTGCTGCCCTTATGGGCAATGCCCCAATCAGATGTTAGAGCTCACCACCCTTGACCGGCAGATTAATTTCCATGATGATAGTAATTCATTAAGAACATCAAAAACCCAAATGTATTTTCATGGCGAGGGATCCATAGTCACCGCATCGCCACACGGACACCATTACTCGAAGCTTCACAGCATTCATAAGGTAACTTCAGCAACTTTTTATACGTGTTGTACAGGGGGAATAAAGTTGATGGGTTCAACTATGTGTCATCAGTACAAGTGAAAGTAAAAACTGGTAACTTCCTGTTAGCAGCCACGCCCACTGACTTACAGACCTGCAGAGCATAACTTTTGATCAGCATGGTCTCTTGATGTTAACTCATAAATCTGGGTTTGATTGGATGAAATCTCTAGGAGGAGTGCGTTAAAATACAATGTGTGGAAATCAGACAATTATGACACGTTAAAATCAAAATGGCCGACTTCCTGCTAAGAGTAGACAAATGATGCCAGAGACTTTTTCGTGCGTCTTAGCCAAATACACTTGTACCAATTTTCATCTTCCAATTCCAAAAAAAACCGCAATGGGGAGGGATTTTTGAAAATTTCAAGGGGCGCTATCGAGGCATTTGCTGCCCTCATGGGCAAAGGCCCAATCAGATGTGAGAGCTTGCCAATGTTGACCTGTCTATCATTTTTTATGATCATACAAGTTTATTAAAGACATCAAAAACCCAAACGTATTTTCATGGTGAGGGATGGATAGTCGCCGCGTCACTACACGGACGACATTATGCGTAGCTTCACAGCATTCATAAGGTAGCTTCATCAATTTGTTCTGCATGTAATAGAAGTGGAATGAGGTTGATGTGTTCAACTATGTGTCATCAGTACAAGTGAAAGTAATAACTGGTCACTTCCTGTTACCACAGGATGGCGCTAGTAGCAAAGTGGGAAGTTAATGCATCTGGACGTGCAGGGCGGAGCAATCATCATGACCAGCAAGTTTGAAGCTACAACAGTCAAGTATGTGGGCGTGAGAGCATCGGGAAACCCAAACGTATTTTCATGGCGAGGGATCCAAAGTCACCGCGTCGCCACACGTACGGTGTTACTCGTAGCTACACAGCATTCATAATGTAGCTTCAGCAACTTGTTCTGCATGTTTTAGAAGTAGAATGAAGTTGATTGGTTCAACAATGTGTCATCAGTACAAGTGTAAGTAACGAGTGGACACTTCCTGTTACCACAGGGGTGCGCTATTAGCAAAGTGGGAAGTTGATATATCAGGACGTTCAGGGCGAAGCAGTGATCATGTTCCACAAGTTTGAAGCTACTATAATCAAGTATTTGGGTGTGAGAGCATTGTGAAATTTTTTCGTCAAGTCACTAAAATTTGTCACGCCCTAGCAGCCATGCTCTTTGACTTACAGATATGCAGAGCGTAACTTTTGATCAGCTTGGTCTCACGATGATGTGTACCAAATTTGAAGTTGATCCGGCGAAATCCCTAGGAGGAGTTTGTTTTAAAATTTAAAAATTCTAATCAAAATGGCCAACTTCCTGTTGGGTTTAGGGCGTGGCTCCAATGATGTTTTTTGTATGCCGTGGTACGATGCATATAAATTCCAAATTTTGCCAGCCTTCGACAAAGCAACCATATTTCCCTATGGGAATTTTGGAACGTGTTTAGGGGGCGCAATTTCGTCATTTGGGGTCGGACCTGTGCTACCGCACAAAAAAATCAAATTTCGGATGGGGCCGGACATATGTGGAAAGTTAGAGGCGTTTTCACCATTGGGAAAGGGGTGAAATTGCCCTTTGAATTGTCGCAAGAATAATAATAATAATAATAATAATAATAAAAATAAACAGTACGATTACAATAGGGTCCTCGGACGACTTTCAGTCGGCTCGGGCCCTAATAATAAAAATAAACATTACGATTTCAATAGGGTCCTCGGACAACTTTCAGTCGGCTCGGGCCCTAATAAACAGTACGATTTCAATTGGGTCCTCGGAAGACTTTCAGTCGGCTCGGGCCCTTATAAGGCGCAAACAGAAAATGTGTACAGTATCTTGCGTTGTTGTCCATGCATGTTAAAAATACCGAAACCTTGTGGAGCAATAGGGTGTAATAATAGGAACACGCTATCCATATATTTTTTTTTCCCCCCCAAGGACGCAGACAGGTAAGAAATAAATGAGCAACTGTCGCATTTCATTCCAGCTTCATAAGTTTGAACGATCTCATGTTGTTTTATTTTGAAATGCCCTTCATGTTCGCCAATGGAAATTAGCTATAGTAATTCGCAAATGTCCGAAATAGCCAGCCAACTCATTAGAGCCCGAGCCAACTGCAAGTCGTCTGCGGAGGGTCCTATTGAAATTGCGCCGTTAATTATTATTATTTTCTTTTTTTTTTTTTTTATTCTTCCAATATTTCAAAGGCCAATTTCGCCCCTTTCCCAATTGTGAAAAGCACATTTCCACATTCATCCGGCCGGATCCAAAATTTGATATTTTTGGGGACTCTTTTACGGTCGTCACAAAATGCCAAAATAGCGCCCCCTAAACACGTTTCCCATAAAAATTCCTATGGGGAAATTGGGTAACTTTCTCGTAGGCAGACGAAATTCGGTATTCATATGCATCATACCCAGACATCCAAAAAAACTCATCGGAGCCACACCCTAAACCTAACAGGAAGTTGGCCATTTTGATTGGAATTTTTGAATTTTAAAATGAACTCCTCCCAGATTTTGCCTGATCAACTTCAAATTTGGTAAAGATCATCTAGAGAAGAAGCTGATGAAAAATTGTGCTCTGCATTTCTGAAGGTCAAAGGGCGTGGCTGCTAGGGCTTGACAAATTTTGGTGACTCGACAAAAAAATTTCAAAATGCTCTCACGCCCATATACTTCATCTTAGCAGCTTCAAACTTGCTGGACATTATGAAGTCTCCGCCCTGAACGTCCTTATATCATAACATTTCACGTTCCTTATAGTGCCCCCCGGTGGTGACAGGAAGTGACCAGTTTTTACTTTGAAAACGAACTCCTCCTTGGAATTTTGCCCGATCAACTTCAAATTTGGTCCAGATCATGTCGAGAGCAAGCTGATCAAAAGTTGTGCTCTGCATGTCTGTCGGTCAAAGGGCGTGGCTGCTAGGGCGTGACAAAAATTGGCGATTTGCCAAAAGAAATTTCAGAATGCTCTCATGCCAACATACTTCACCATAGAACCAACCCGTGGTGGTAACAGTCAGGAAGTGACCATTTTTACTTTATCATGTTCTGATGACACATAGTTGCACCCATCAACTTCATTCCCCTTCTAAAACATGCAGAACAAGTTGGTGTAGCTACATTATTAATGCTGTGAAGCTACAAATAATGCTGTTAGTGTGGCAACGCAGAGAAGATGGATCCCTTGCTATGAAATTACGTTTGTGTTTTTGTCTTTACTGAACTCATATCATCATAAAAATTAATAGACAGGTCAAGGATGGCAAGCTGTTAAATCTGATAGGGGCCTCGCCCATGGGGGGAGCAAAATGTCTCTATTGCGCCCCCTTGTGGAAACAGGAAATGCCATATTTTACATTGACATTGGCCAATTTGATTGAAACTTAGCATTTGTGCTGATGACCTGCCCCTGAATGCACCTGCCCATATTTGGTTACACTCAGAGCGGCCCCTTGTGTATGAGCTATCAACTTTTCATAACTTCTTCCAGCTTTGTCCAATTCAGTCGAAACTTTATCACAGGTTGGTGCCTGTACTTGACCTCTCCACTGGTCAAGAGTGCACACCTACACCCATCAGGATCTCACCACCAACGTGCACATGGGTGCAAGGGCCCGTTCAACGCTGCTTGCAGCTTTAATATTCGTATTGATGTTAGTGGCTTAGAGAAAAATGCCTGAAGAAGCAAAGTAAAATAAAATATAAATGCAACATGCAGGTATAAGACAGATTCTTGTATATTCCTACATTTACTGAGAGCAGAACACTCAAAATACCTCCACGATCGTGACCACTTAGGAGACAGGAAGTATGACCAATTTCTTACAATGGGGGTATATGGGCCTATCTCACAATATGGCGCTCATAACCGGATGTGGGCGCCTTGCTTTTCCACTACCGGCTTCTCAGCATGTAAATGGCACATTTCATAAAAAGCCTTCTTTTGCTCCTATAATTTTGCATCACTGATTTGATTGGAATTATTAAAAACAAGTAAAAGATCAAAAGTTTGGTTGAGGGGCACAAGTTTTTCGAAAATTTCATTTACATTTGCGATGGTTAATGATCGTGAAACACACATGTAGCGCTGAGGCAAGCAGGTAGCAGCTACATGGCTAAGTTACTAGCTAGCTTTGATCACAATTAATTAAAGGAATATTATAAGCTTAGCTAAAGCAAAATTCTACGGATTTTGTTTTGGTTGTATTTACAGCAAGTTGTTTTTTTGCTGTGTCATGTGATACTGTGAAACTTTTGTTGCTGGCTGTCCGTTAGCATGTAGGCTACCGTCCTACGATCGTAAATGGCCCTAATGTGATGCATGCAAGAGAGCATGCTGGCTTGGCTAACTAACCATAACTTCAGACAACGAGCGTAGCAAGCTGTAAGTTTGAGTACACAAATTTTGTGTTGGCTAGGTCACACAGTGAACATTTTCCTCGTTTCATCTTCAATCGTGAAACCTTGCTTTACTTGTTGCCAATGAAACTTACATTTTCTGCGAAATGTGTCTGTGTCTCTGTTTGCCATCGTATAACGTACGTGCTTAGTCTAAACATTGTTGCTGGTGAAAGCGAATACACCGTGCTCTTTTTTTTTTTTTGCTGGATAGGGGGTCGAATCCGAGAAGAATCAAAGACTTCTCATGTAACACATTGTCCCTAGACACATTGGAGTGGAATTGTTCTCGTTTTAAATTTGTTCGAAACATGCCAGGAACTGTGAGCAAAATGATGACTCCGTTTGAGATATGATTGCTGTCCCGCATAAATTTTTACTTTACAACAAATATTTTATTGCCCAAGCTTTATGACAGTGCTCTGATGCCATAATTTGTCAATAACGTAGGCTACCGGTTCCTGCTTCTCACTCGAGTCATTTCCTGAATTGACAAATTCTTATTCAAATGGTCGTTATAGCCTCGTACCATGATTGCCTACCTCTTAAGGTTTCGACAAAAAAGGGGGAAAAAAACGCATTTTTTAGGCTGCACAAAAGAACAGGCAGCCTATATCAGAATTTGGCAATAATAAATAAATAAAACATAACCATGGCAATTATGCTGAGTGGCTTATGAAATAATGCTCCGAACAGATGCAATACTTGGTCATATGCACAACGTCGTGTTCCACAGTGGAAATAAATGTTGAGCTTTCAGTCCAAATTTTTGATTAATACTCAGAAGAGCCGTCAATAATGAGGCATAAAGCTTGGGCGTTGAGTGAATACTATGGTTTTCTAGTTGTCAAGCGGTCTAATTATGGTTTATGGTCATTTCTGATGAAAGAAACGGAGCAAGGTAAGTTTGCTTGATCGCAGAGAGTCAGAAAGCGTAATTATACGTAATTATGCGCGAATGACACACAACGTTACTGATTCTGTCTAAATTTTAAGCAAAACATTACATTCTTTTTGTTAGACTTATATGTCGGCAATATGTGTCACATCTCGGCAATCCATTGGCAATTGAAGACATGGGGTTAAATGGGTAAATAATGGGTTAAATTCAGGACTGAAAAATAATTTACTTACAAACAGGCCTAGGCTTCATGAAAGACAAACTGCTCTAGAGCTTCTGAGCTACTTTATCAGCACATCAGGCAATCTACCGTGCGTTCTACGCAGAGGTGTATAATCCAGGGGTCAGAAAGTAAAAATCCTTCCATGTTTTCATTCCACCCGTAAACTCCTGTCAGCAGATTTACCTTGTTAGTCTTACCACCCAGCTGAAGAATAGGGCCAACTGACAGGTCTTCTGTGGCTGGAACAATATCCTGGGATGGACTTTTACTTTCTGAACCTGGATTATACACCTCTGGTTCTATGATCGTTTTAAATTACTGAAATGAGGAAAACCAGCATTGAAACGCTTTTGTGCATTTTTCAATGACGCTGATTTAAATGCACCAAAGTGCTCGTCCGCATCGCCTGCCTTTAACGGGGAGAACTAGCAACGCCTGATACTGTGGAGTGTTTTCAGAGTGAATGAATTTCTAATTTAGAAAATGATTGCGCACAAGTCAGGGCTAATAATTGTTTTAAAGGGATGCTGTGTCCCCCAGAATTCCAGTTCTGGGGTCCACATGCACTGCCTTGAGTTGACGTGGTTCCTAGCTCTTCCCAAGAGATCATTAGCACTTGACTCATACGAACATCTTGCCTTCTACAGTGTTGAGACTAGGCGATGGCAAATAGAAACACACGAACACATTTGTCAGAAAATATACGTTTTATTGGCAGTAAATAAAGCAAGGTTTCACAGCTGAAGATGAAAAACGGAATGTTGGCTATGTGAAGGGCACGCTTACCAGAGTTTTCTACACTATACCCATTGTTGTGAAGTTATAGCTAGTTATCAGTAAGCTTAGCCAAGTCAGCGTAATTTCTTTCGCAGGCAACAAACCAGACAGACATAGCTACCAAGGTCTCCCATAGCTGCACAATGGACATTCTGGCAGTAAACGTTAATGTAAACAAACGCCGGTTAAACAGTCAGCCAGCAATAAGTTTCACAGAATCAAACGACACAGTCAACAAACAACTTACGGTAAGTTTAAAAATAGCCTGAAACTAAAACTAAATCCAAAAAAACTTAACGTCGTCTGAAGTTAAAATGTTCTTGACTTAATTAGGATCAAAGTTACTCGCTGATGACCTCCCTATGTAGCTGCTACCTGTTAGCAACCACTATTTTACTATCAATTACCATCGGAATCATAACAGAGCTGCGCAAAAATGACTTGAATCACTTGTCCACATACCAAACTTCAAAGAAACAATTATCACCAAATTAGTGCAGTGAAAGAATGCATTTAGACAAATTTCCCAGCTCCATGAGCAGTCCTGTACTCTAATAACAGGGACAGATGCTAACCAGAAATGCAAGGCCCCCACATCTGTTTTACAGACCCGGAAATGTGAGATAGGCCTATTGGGGTAGTAGCTTAGCCTTCTAACTTTTTGTTTGAAAAAGAACGCAGATTACACTCACAAGGCTGAGGCTTTAAAAACGGCTGTACAGTGTTTGTGCTGGTCTTGTTGATTACTACAACTCCGCCCCCACTCCCTGACTTAATCAGTGCTTGGCTCTAGACCAGCAAGGAGTTGGTGCTTGCCCTGGCACCAGTTTTGAGAGCCAGAAGCTGGTGCCAAGGTTGTGGAAAAGCAAAGAACCAGTGCTAAGTCAGGCTCTGGTTCCGAACAAGCACTGAAACCAGCTCGGTGGAAAAGGGGTAATCAGGGTTCTCCACTATCGTTAATGACCAGCCGGGCCGTTCATTTTGAGTGATTGCGCAATTGCCACTGTTCATAATATATGCGCCCGTTGAGAATCATCGGCTGCCCAGTCAAAAAAAAAAATAAGAAGAAAATAAAACTGAGAATTTAAAGAGCACTGGAAGACGCACGGTTGAGTGCGCAATATAAACAAAATAAAATGCTCACAAAACACTGCCACCTACTGGCCGGTCGTTGAAAATTTTAGTGGAGAACACTGGGTAATAGGGTTAATTTTACAGTTTTGATGAGAGGCTCCATTTTTGTAAAATGCATTCTTCTTGCCTCAAGTGCCATGGTGTAACAGCCCTTACAACACAAGTCTGTTTAGCTTAAGAGCAAGTTTTTCTAAGATTCACCCAGTAATGCATTATTAGGGGGTGATGAATCATAGTCATGGATTTTTCCTAATTCTTTGATATGTTGAAGGTACATATCTCAAAAGGCAAATCCAAATTTTGAGGTCTGTGGACGCATTACTTTTTTCTCTGGGACCCCCAGAAACTTTGGGAGTTAATAAGCCAGTAAAAGAAAACTGACTTTTTGGAGCCAATACCTCAGTGCACCCGCGACATCCCAGACTCATTTTCATGGATGTGTATCTCCAATTAAAGGTCTTTCAGAAAACATTAAAAATTTCCATGGGAAATGAAGGGTACAGCTGATAGGGGGTGCTCCAATCAGCTACCCAAGCCAACACAACTGATTCTTCATCAGGGATTTACAGGCTGCGCCCTCAGCAGCCCAATATGTTTTACACATGACATGACAGTATAGTTAGCCCTCTACCTAATTCATATAAATGACGGTTGGGCTGTATCGGGTGCATGGATATAGAGGGCGCTCTTTATGGTCACAACACAGTTTTTGCCTGACTTTGGGGTGAAATATCTCCATGCACCCTTGGCAGATTTTCATGCAATTTTCTTTAATATGTTGTTTATAAAGTCTAATATATGTGTTATTAAGATTACCTAGGGGTGCAGTCATTTTTGCCCTTTTACAACCTCATTCTCTCACGAGGTTGAGAGAAATTATAGAATGGTGATAGGAAGTTTTTCAGGCCTGTTTTATTTTTATTTGCGGTTAAATGACCTGTATTGGAATTCTCATTCTTAAATTCACCAACTGATGGACAGCACTCATCTTTTTATGGGATAAAATTGTTGTGAAAAGAAATATTAACCCCTTTGCGCAGAAGCCAAATTTGGCTATTTATGGGTTACCCAATTTAATGCTTTATAATTCAAGATTTAAGCTTCATAAAGAGGAAAAATGTGGCTCAATCATCAAAAAAGAAATTCTTAAGTAATACATTTCCCGACATAACGGATAATAATGAATAAGTTAATTGCAGGTAGAGGTATTTTGACTACGTGTCATATAAATGTACATCGAGCAGTGTTTCATTGATGCTGCTGCTAATGCGAAACTACCTGTTGATGTACTGGGATCTGTACGTGACTGCAGTGGACAAGACTGGTTACGCACGGAACGGTAAATAGAGGCCGGATTTTCAAGCTACAAGTAATGATGAGAAAACAAAGTCAACGTTGGATATAAATTTCGGTATCAGATCTTCATTTTAAGCTCAACTACGTGTTGGGAGATATATTTTCAATAACAGCGTGGGGTGGAAGTTTAGTAATAAAACGTGCCAATTTTCGTCCACCATTCAAACCAGTTTTCGAATTAAATAAAAAATTCTATATTAATTTCTTTGTTGAATGTATAGAAATATTTATTTCTGTACAGTTGAACATATCGATGTGGGGTATTTTGGGCAAGCATATTGGTTTGAATTCAATAACATTTACTGGAAAATGAACTTGCAAAGTGAAGAATGTAATATTGACTCAGTTTCAGAGAATAATAGTCTACTGACTGTTAAAGGGGAACTCCGGTCAATTTCAACACGTATCTTTGTTGTTTGTGGTGAAGGAGTGCTGTCAATAGCGAGTGCTGTCAATCGACCAGTGTGGACTTCATCAGAAAACAGGAAGTAAACAGAGGTACGTGCACTGAGTAAATTAGCACATTTTTTATACATTTCTAGTTCAGCTACTGTAGTCAAATTCATTGTGGTCACTTGGAAGGGTTAGGTGAACATGGCTATGGACTTGAAATAACATCACGATCGTGTTTAGATGCTAAAAGCACGTTAAAAGCCTGCCCCATTGGAGCCGCTTAGGTGCAAACTTTAGCAGGAGCATAACTCGGTGTAGGCAAAACCAAATTTCTTTGTTTGTCTCGCTATTGACAGCACTCCTTCACCACAAACAACAAAGATACGTGTTGAAATTGACCGGAGTTCCCCTTTAAGTCTATCTTGCACTTTATTATGTTGATTGATCAAATGTGTTGGTCAATCAAAAGTATTTTCAGGAAACAAGTTTGGGGTCACTTTTTAGTGCGAACTTTAATATACTACTCAAAATTTGATAGGGATCATAAGAATTTTTTTGTGAAATGACATGCAAATTTGGTAACTGCCATTGATGGGCAATATCCTTCGCTGTCCATCGTTGACGATGATGACTATGATTGAGAGATTTTTTTTACGTGGCGAAACAGTCGCGTGTGGGCTGTAAGCCCAGATTTAGATCGACAGAGCTTTCCGCACTTTGGGCATGTGTTGGCTGTATCTGTGCAGTTGCTGTGTCTGACTAGGTGTGCTTTGAGATACCTTGCCTTCCTGTCATTTTCAACTGCTTTCTTGGCGCGGTGTATAGTTGCCTGCCATTTATGTCTATTAAGAGCGTTATCTGTCCATGTAAGGTCATCGATAGAGCACATCTTCACATGCCATTTCAGTGTGTCTTTGTATCTCAACTTTTGGCCACCACGGTTCCTTTTACCACAGCTCAATTCTCCATAGAAGATGTTTTTTGGCAGACGATCATCAGGCATTCTAACTACATGTCCAGCCCAACTGAGTTAAGCAGCAGCAATAAGAGCTTCAGCACTTACTGTGTTGGCATGTTCAATGACTTCAACATCTGGCACTCTGTCTTTCCCAGAAATTTTAAGTAGGTGTCGTAAATGTCGGTGCTGTGTGGCTATAAGCTTCCTGATGTGTCTGCGGTATAGGATCGTGCATTCTGCGCCATACAGTAGAGTTGGTAAGATAGCAGTGTTGTAAACTTTGATCTTTGTGTCAAGTCTGATATCATGTCTCGACCAGAGCTTTTTCTTGAGTGCTCCAAAAGCCTTTGATGCCGCTTGGATACGTCTGTCAACCTCTACATCTGATGAATTGTTGTCAGTCACTGCACTTCCCAGGTACGTGAAGCAATTTTTAGATTTCAGTGGTTCTTCATGAACTTTTATAACTGGCATAGGAAAACTTTCTTTGTTTTGAGGAGGTTGGAAGAGCAGTTCTGTTTTAGAGACATTGATCTTAAGCCCGAAAAGGTCTGCAGCGTTTACAAAGGTGTCCACAGTTTTTTGCAATGTAGCAGGGTCACTTGCTAGTAGAGCTGAATCATCTGCATAAAGAAGTTCACGAACGCAGACTTCTTTGGTTTTTGTTTTGGCTCTGAATCTGGCCAGGTTGAAAGGGTTCCCATCTGTTCAAGTGCGAAGACAAATGCCCTCGAGATCACTAGACATTGTATCCAGAACAGCTGTTAGGAATAACGTGAAGAGGGTTGGTGGAAGGACGCCGCCCTGCTTTACTCAATGGTTAACTTTAAAAGTCTCACTTTTAACCTACTGCTATTCCTCCATATTATCGTGAAATAACTGGATCATCGTGATGATTTTCTGGGGGCATCCATAAGCCTGCAGAACTCTCCAAAGTGTTGCTCTGTCAACAGTATCGAAAGCTTTGGAGAAATCGACAAACACAATATACAGAGGTTGGTTTTGTTCTATTACCTTTTCTTGCAGTTGACGCAGTGAGAAAATCATGTCAGTTGTAGATCTGCCAGCTCTGAAACCACACTGACTTTCAGGTAGGATGCTTTCTGATAGGCTCTTTAATCTGTTGAGAATGATCTTGGCAAATATTTTTCCTGTCACTGATAGAAGACATATGCCTCGATGGTTTCCACATTCACTTCTTTCTCCTTTTCGTTTGTATAGTGTTACAATTAGGGCATCCTTGAGGTCTTGTGGAAGACCTGATTTTTCAAAGCACGTGCTGAAGAAATCAAGCAGCATGACCTTGAGCTTTTCACCTCCGTGCTTTAATACTTCAGCTGAAATACCATCCTGTCCGGGTGATTTTCCATTTTTTGTCTTTTTTGTCAAGCAGTTTTTGGATTGATTCTTCATCGTCTCTGAACCAGTCAGGGGATTTTCTTTTCGGGTGTCCTAGCAACTCCTCTGAAACTCTGAAAATTGTGTCCTTAAGTTGTTTCCACTGTGCATCAATTTAATCCGGTTCTGGAACTGTGTTGTTTTCTTCAAGTGCATTTGTTATAGCCTCTGCTAGACTGGCTTGTTGCTCTGACTTGGAGAGTTTGGCACAGTTTAGTCTTCTAGGAGGTTTGCTAGCTGTTTTATGCCACTTGCATTGACCTGAGTTCTTACCAAAAAGTAATCTGTTGAGCATTCAGCACCCCGAAAAACCTAGGGGCAGAGCACATCCGAAAGATTTGATCTTCGAGTTAATACATAGTCCAACAGATGAAGATGCTTAGATCTTGGGTGCATCCAGGTGAAATAATTCTTGTCTGGTTGTTTGAAGAAAGTGTTGGTAACACACACTTACCAATACCTTACCAATAGCTTCTGTGTATGTATCAGAATCGCTCCCAATGCATGCATTGAAGTCACCAAGCACTAGGAGCTTATCTTCAGCTGGGACTTTCTCTAGACAATTCTTCAGTTCCTGATAGAGGCCTTCTTTGTCTTCATCAGGGTAGGTCATGGTAGGGGCATAGGCACAGAACAGGGTCAGGTCTCGTGACTTACCAATAGGTACTCGTAAGCTCGTAAGTCTCTCAGAGAATCCTGTTGGTAGTTTCAGCAAAGTTCCTGCTAGATTGTTATGAACTGCAAAAGCTCCACCTGCATCCCGCCGTCCTGATGTTTTCCCTTTCCAGTAGAAGGTGTAGTTTCTCTCCTGACATTGCCCTTCTCCTTCCATTCTTGTTTCTTGTAAAGCAGCAATGTCAATGTTGTACTTGCTGAGTTCGATATCGACCAGTGCAGATTTTCATTCTGGGCTGGATTCGTTGTCTAACATTGTCCTTACATTCCACCTTGCCACAGTAAATGTGTTTATGTTGTTTCAGTGTTTTCTCTCGCTGTAATTAAGACCCGCTGACCACGAGTCGCCAGCCAGGTTAAATCTGAGCAAGCTTTGTTTACCCACACCTTTTCTAGGGGCTTTCCCATCCGGGGCAGGCAGTGCTATCCCTGAAGAGGGTTGCCTGGACACTCTTGTAGCTGCCAATAGTTGTCTTTGCTCAGGGTTGACAAGGTATCGACTATCTAACATGAGCCGCCTGTGTGCAGATGATTCGCTAATAACTTCCAGCTTCTTAGACCTGTTATCGACACGCTTCCTTCCGTCACCACAGGGCTTTCTACCTGGGGAGGTACTTTTCCCCGCAAAAAGTAGCCTCAACCATGCCTTGCACAGTGATGAAGGCTTTCGGTGTCGTGCCCCCACCGAGAAGCCTCTCTGGACTTCAGTATCTGATCCTAAGTGATATACAAAAGTGCAACAGACCTAGGGGATAAAGAGGTTGCCCCGCAGTGACTGCTAACTAGTCAGGTGCTGCCATCCATTGGCCAGCCAGTGGCTCTTCTGCATGCCAGCTGATGTCTCTGCCATTGACCCAAAAGGTTCATCTGCCTTTGGCATCATCCAGCGCCCTGCTGCCAGCGCTTCCTACCTGTAACCCTTGGTAGGAGGGCAAGAGGGTGCTGTCACTTGCCCAAGGTGAGCCCTCGGACAAGTGGAGGGAAGGAGTCGTCCTATTTCTCCATTCTAGACCGGCTCCAAGCAAGGTCTAGCTACTGCCCAAGATGGGCAATACATTGGATAAATGACATGCAGTCAGACAAAAAACACATTTGCACGTGCATTTCATGACATTAAATGAGCGTGCAGCCTCACATTTTGGCTTTGACTAACACTTCACTTTTTCAACTTAGACATGTGTGTTGCTTGTTGGTGAAAATTTGGAAGTTCCCACATTTTTTGCATTACATTTAGCAAAAACAATGTCTCCTCAACGTCTTAGACGTTGATTGACTTCAGAGCAATTGGGAAGATGCATCGGAATGCTTGACTCTGGCTTCTCACAGCGTCACGTTGCTAATGCACTTAACGTCAGCCAAAGCGTTGTGAACAGAGCGTATAACCGGCATCAAACGTTAGGTACAGCAGCACACCGTCATGGGGATGGTTGTCAGACATCGACTACACAACGACAAGACCACTTTCTCACACTTCAGGCACGACGTCATCCTTTCTGGACAGCCACCACCCTACGAAATGACCTTCATAACGCCTCGGGGGTCAGGTTATCCACTCAGATGATACGGAATCGTCGTCATACTGCCGGCCTCAACTCAAGAAGGCCATGTGTTCGAATCCCACTGACCGTGTGTCATAGACGGTAAACTAACCATATATTGTTTCTATCAGTTTAGCTATGTGCACAAAATGCAATGAGCTCACAAGCTAGCTAGCTAGGTGGTTCGCTAGCGTAAATATCACTAAATAGGCCAGCGAAATAGCTAGCTAGCCTAGCTAGCAAACTAGCTAAGTGAATAATGCTGCATTCGGTCACACCCATAAACACGAGTCGTGTCGTGAATTAAGTCGAAGGTACGAGGAAGGGTAATTCGGCCAGTGAGGTTGTGAAGTCAAAAGAACGGAATTCACCAGTCGTGTCTCAAAAACACGGCTCGTAGGACGCCTTAGCGAATGAAATATTAAAACAGTGAATATAGGGTACGGTGCGAGTATTTGAAGTGGATTAGGAAATGGCGCATATAATACATATTTTACCGTGCTCGTGTTTGAAGCGTCTGGTGAATTTTGGAACTCGTAGGGCCGACCCTAATACATTTATTAATATGTCAGACCATATGTCTGTATTATGCTCTTTAACAATGACAAAGTATTCCAGCATGAAAGAACGTATTTTTAATGTGTGACAGCGTCCTGTATCATAACTACATCTCTGCCGTTTGTAACAAACCAAACAGTGTGAAAATCAGGAAAATTTTTGGAGAGTTATGATTTTTGTAGTTGCGCATACACCTTCCTCCGTGGAAATAAATGCACTGGGGGCATGTGCGGGACCCATCCAAAATGTAACATCAGCTCCAATAGGCAGCGTCAGTCTATGAGGCGTCTACGTATATTATGTCTATGGCGCAGACTGTGTTGAGTGGCTTTCAGAGTGGGCACCGAGTAGGGTGCACGCATGCGCGTTGTGCACGTATGTGGCGCTGGTTGCTATGGGACCGATACAGACGCTAGGAAGTAGTTCGTTCTGGCGCACTTTTTCTGTGGCGGACAATACAGCAGCTTCGGATGCACTATGTACAGTGACAGTCAAAGGACAGCTTCAGCAGTAGTTCTTCTTCTGAGGAGGAGGATAACACCAGCGGGAGCAAGAAGAGTGTCGGTACATGAAATTCTCATGGTAAGACAGCAGCTGGGGGAGTTTAATCTCATTCTGGAGCTGCAGTTCCATGACGACCGCTTCCAGGTCTATGTCAGGCTGAGCCGTGTGAAAGGGAGCAGTTTACGACTGTGGTGGTCTTTAATTGCAGGAAAAAAGAAAAAAATTGCCTATTGTGGAGATGAAAAACATATCGTTAGCCTCAGTCGTATTTTGGCCAAATTGAGATATCGGCCTAAAAGGCCGTCCACATCAAGAAAGATAACTACAACGATAACAATAAATAATCGTTTGAACTCAAGTAGATGGCGAAGTCCACACCACAACTATAACGACAACGATAAAGGCAAACGATATCGCTGTGATCACTTTCAGAGCAATTTTATGAACGATGGAAAAATTGACCGCCCATCAGATCTGTCGGAATTTACAGGGCTTCACATCAACGTCATGTTCATTCAACATAGCAAATGACATTGCAGAGAAACTCTTTACATAACTTTAATCTAAGTCCAAAAGGATACCTTGTATTAAGTTAACTCTTCAGATGTATTCGCTGAATAGTAGCCGTGAAGCTAGGCCAACGTCAATTTTCCAACGAAGCAAAAATGGGTTCGCTTAAGATAAAGTACAGCCAATGTGAACTAATCAAAGTAGCTAAATCAGCATTTACATAAGAAGTGAGGTGAGTCGTGCGAGTTATCATTTGGGATTGTGGGATATCTCTCTCCATGCCTGGGCTTTTTTAACGAGATCCCGGTAGATGCAGTCTCCTGTCCCACAGCTCTGCATGCAGAGAGACCGCCACAATGATGCTCTCCTCCATTTTTGCTCTGCCTTTCTGACAAAATCCGCATATTTTTTCAGATTCCAATATTCTCTCCTATTGGACGCGCCGAGGTGGGCGCTGCGCCCAAGTTAAATATTTTCAACTTGGGCGCAGCGCCCTATCCAGCAATGAATGGCTGCGGCGGCCAAGATCTGCGCCAAGCGCGTGCTATGTGAAAGCGGCTATACACGTTCTGTTGTGGGGTCCCGCCACAATCTGCCAAACTTGTCCTCTCTTCTGATAGCTTGAAGCCATTTTGTCATCCTTTGCGGTTTCATTTTATTATTTGGTAATATGTAACAATTTACTTGGTGATTTTTTTTGTTTATTTGCGGTGCAAAATGGCACAAAGCGTCTTTTCGGCAGTATGGCTAATGGCAGAGACCGGTTTATTTTCCCCCTCGGCTCTACTTTTGTGGGCGTTCCCTTTGTTGCCGACTGTATCCATACGCTTTGTCAGAGTAAATGAAACAAATGCGACAAGTTTAGTTCCGTGTGAAAAAAAGTTTAGTTCCACATAGGCCTGACCTTCACATTCATAAAAAAATAAGATCTGTTTTTTTTTTTGTAATAAAACAACGTGGAAATTGACTGTTGTAATAAGATTCAAGTTATGCTTTGAGGGAATATTTTCACAGGACATTTTGACCGGAGGGGTTAAAAATTACCGGACTTCGGTAGATTTTACCAGTCAAAGTCCGCTCATTTCCGGATAACGGAAACCCAGCAACAGATCAATGAATTGTGATGAATATATCAATATATATATACATATCAATATCACCATGACCTCGATACCTGCGATCTCAATCAATGATCTCACCGTGTAGCTTGGGTCATAAAACCTAGGGGTTGGTCCAACTTCCAGGACTCTAGATGTTACAGGAGGTAAGTTATGGCCCGAATAGACTCATAACAAAACCCTATCCTGCTCACAACAAAGATGGGAGGAAAAGGTTAAAGGGGCTGAACCCCAAAGTGATCATGATGATATAGATATTACACACTATGAACAACATGATAAAGAAATCTGCATAACGATCTGTTGATGGCGCATGGAGATATTTCACCACGAAGTTAGGCAAAAACTGTGTTGTGACCATAAAGAATGCCATCTATATCCATGCGCCTGAAACAGCCCAACCCAAATTTATGTTCATTAGGTAGAGGTGTAACTAAACCGTCATATGATGCATGGAGGTGTAACTAAACTGTCATATGATGCATAAAACATGTTGGACTACTGAGGGCACAGCCTGTAAATCCCTGATGAAAAATGGGTTGTGTTGGCCTATCAGCTGCGCCCCATGGAACTTTCAAGGTTTTCTGAAAGACCTATAATTATAGACACACATCCATGAAAATGAGTCTGGGCTGTCGCGGGCGAGATATAGGCTCCCAAAAGTCTGTTTTCTTTCGAGGGCTGATTAACCTCCAAATTTTCTGGGGGTTTCAGAAAAAAAGGAACCGGTTTTGAGACCAAAAAATCTGGATTTGCCATTTGCGACATGTACCTACAACATACCAAATAATCCAAAAAAAAAAATAAAATCCATGACTATGATGCATCATGAATCCGGTGAATCTTAGAAAAACTGGCTCTTAAGCATGTGATTACATAGGAATGAAGTTTTGACTGTCCTGGCTGCATTATACTCTGAATGCATTCTGCTCTCGCAAGGTGCACTGCCTAGAGGAGGAAGCAATATTAGCAAAGGAGGCAACATATTAAAATCAGTAAAATCTAGCTCCCACCGTGATAACTGTCATACACTGTCAATATCCAATGGAACTATTTTATCAACTAGTCATTGTTAAAATGCAGTCAGACATGTTGATGTGATCACCAAGGTGGAGGGATAGATCATCCTTTTGAAACCAGAATTTGAATTAGTTTTGGAGACCAAGTTTTGAATAAACCTGTGTCTGAGAGGAAAATGCTTGTGCCAATACCAGCAAGGATTGGAAGGCATGCTATATAACATATACCAGCTGACAGAATTTTATTCAAGTGCAAAGAGTTTAATTGGCCCTCATTTATCAAACTTGTGTAGGATCTGGTGTGGATTCTGGTGTAAATATCAGCGTTCGCCAGGTGTCACGTCTGATTTATGAAGAGTGTGTATGTCGCTGATTTCGGTGTAGAACTGGCGTGGCGTTGATAAATCTGGCGGCAGAAACCATCCTAATTTACATGACACGCCCCTTTAAATTCATGCTCCGGGAATCAAAGTCCTGCCCACTTTACGACATGGACTCTCGAAAGTCGGCAAAGTAGAAAGAACTTCACTGAGGAGAAACTATCGTCGGCCTGCTGATAAAACCTCATATCTACAATTTGATAAGAAACAAAAACTCATATGTCCACAATAATAACATAAACATTGTAAAATACATAATTTCATCGATTGGATACATTCTTGGAGGAAAAATAGCCATCCTACCGGAACACAGCTCAACTGCATTCTTGCATGCAAAATTAAACTTTTTTTTTTTGCTCTCTTGTAAAGTTTATCATTTTGAAGATATGAGGTTTTATCAGCAGGCTGACGATAGATGGAGAAAAACTAAATAATTTTATTTGGAAGTCTTAAGAGTGGCATAAAGGGAGCCCAGAAGGCTGCAGTTTGGAAACCTACTGATGCAGCGGTAAACTCGTTGGGGTGGAAAACCGGAATGCAGCAGACGTTTGATTTAATTCATTAATAAATTGAAGCGACTATTCGCACTTGTGTGCCCAGATGCGCATTTCTCCATTGACCACACTTAGGCCTTTTTTTAAGTGTGTCCAACGCTAAAAAATTTTTCTTGGCCAAACACATTTTAAGCGGTACTTTCTATAAGCGGCATTGGAATGGTCATCAACTGGCGTACTTATCAGTGAGGCCAAGAAAAAAAAAATAGCATTGGCCACACTTATAGGCTAAGTGCTAATAACATCGGCCTTAATAAATTCAATTTATAGATCCATGATATTTCATGTTATAAAGCCTACATAATTGACAATCCAAATGCTTTACATGTAGGTTAAAAAAAGTGGTCCGATTTTAACGCCTCCAAAAAACGGGTTGCGGCGCTTAGGCTCAGCAGCGCACGGACCGGTGGAGGCCAACCGGACTCCAACCTCCACCAGCTGTCACCGTTCGAGGAGCGGATGAGTCCCCACCGCCTCGATCGGAGCTGGATGAAGGTAATTGTTAAAATACAGTCTGCAGGGATCGCTCTTCATTGTACTTTTCATAGTATTACTCCATGACATTTTATTGAGTGCCACACAAAACGAGCAGCCACTCGTCACTTTCCCGGAGGAGATCTCTGTGCCGAAAGTTCACGCCAGACTGAAGCTTATTCCTCTGGCAATAGAAGATCTGCCATTGTCAAAATGCGATCACGGTCAAAGTGTTTGTTAGCCGATAGATATCTGATTGGATGAGTATCTGACCCATCACACTGCATATCTGTGAAGCCACGCGTTGCGCTTAATAAAACTGATTGTAATTGCCAGCCTTCTGGCCTGACAAGCAGGTTGTTTCCAAATCAGTGTATTTAATTTCTCAACACAGGTGCAATTTATTTATTTATTAAATTAATTTATTAATCAAATAAATAAATGACATCTGTGTAGAGAAATTAATTACACTTATATTTGGAAACAACCCGCTTTTATTAATTCAATTATTTATTTTACTAATAAGAACAACAACAGCATTACATCCGCATCGCTGCATATAGTTCATTACTCATTTTGACAGCTGCACTCGTTCCTGCAGGTTGTTCGATGTTTTCAGATTTGTGTACACCTGGTCAGGGCTGGCGTGAGATTTTTGCGGACCGTTAGCTCACGTTTAGATTGATAAATGCCGATTATTGCGGGAGATTTGGCGTACACCCATTTTTTTTGGTGTAAGCAAGTTTGATAAATGAGGGCCATTGACACTACTCATTTTATTGCTGTTGTCCAATGTGATGTTGCTCTGTGGATTGGACTCTTTGATCAAGATAACAACATTCATACACTGACCAGGAGAGTCCCTCGGGCTGCAGCCAGTCGGCTCTCTGCCACCCTCAAGGCTACGTAAGGAAGACAGCAGTTGAGGCTCTGCCTTGACGGGATAGAGGTACTCCCCGGACAGTCCTAAAGTCACCACCTCCTCTGTCCCCGTGTTCCAGCGGGGTGTCCTGAAGTCCCCTGACTCTTCTGGTTGTCCCTTGCTTTCCTCGCTGTCCCCCCCTGGCCCTGGCAGTGAGTCCTGCCAGCGTGTTGCACTTCCCGATTGACAAACATCACCTAGTGAGAGGACAGAAGTAAGGTTAAAAACAGCCCTTTGGAAAGATTGCAGCTCTTGGTAATAATGCAATCCCGCAATAATGCACTGCTATCCTCAGTTTATTTTAAGGTTCCACTGAATTACTTTACTTCTAGCAAAGTACACCACCTGCGTTGCAAACTAATACGAAACTGACTGATGTCAGGCAGCTATTGTATGTCTTTTACATTGTTTTAAAATAGCTACACGAAGAAGGGTGTCATATAGTGGACTTTTTAAAATATAGGAAGACCTCCTGGGGAACCATCACCATAGGAAAACTCAATGGCAAAACTACATGGAACCTGGGAAAAATCTGTGAAGGGGTGTCAGGAGAAAGCAGTTCTGGAGGATTGACACCTTTTTCTTAATTGCCAAAACATCTGGACAGACGGCAATATTGAGCTGAAATGAGCTTCTATGGAAGTATATAGCTTACAATATTAAAATAAAAAAGCATTTCTTGGAATGCATTTTCATTTTCCAAGATTCCAACGCATCATTTGTATCATAATGAAAATGAAAATGTTATCATCCACTCTGCTTTTTCATTTTCAAGTCCATCTATTCACTTTTTAAAGCTAATTGAGAATTAAATTGCATTCCCCACTCACGTTTTTCATTTTCAAAAAGTGACCTGCCATATCACAAACAAACATAAAATGAAAACTCAAATCTTGGAATGGAAATTGATTCTCAGAAATGTTTTTTTTTTTTGAGAAACAAATGCATTATTTGTATCATCATAAAAATGATAACATAATTGTCTACTTTGTGTTTACATTTTCAAAGCCATGTACGTACTTTATATTAAAATCCAATCCATACCATGTTGTGGGGGAAAGTCCTGCCCTCTGTTAGGATGTTTTTGTTGTTTTAATATTGTTAGCAAAGGCACGTGGCAGCATATAATCAGAGTCACGACGACAGACTGCTTTATCGTTTTAACTCAGAAAATGCACCTTGAAAAAGAAGTATTCCCGAGAATGCATTTTCATTATTTTTTGCATTTTCATTTTATCTTTATTAGCAATATGAAAGAGAACTTTTTGAAAATTGTTGTAAAAAAGTGCATACAAGGACTTGAAAATAAAAACGCAACGTGGGCAATTACCTTATCATTTTCATGATGATATAGATAATGCTCTGCTTCTAGAAAGAGCAAAAGCATTTCCGAGAATCCATTTTCATTATAAAACTTGTGTTTCCCCTTAATTTTTGTTAAAGTTATAGTCAGTAACTTTATCCTTAAAAAAAAAAAAAAAAATAGAAACCGTTACTAATGTAATCCTGCTTAAGCATCCCTTATGGGCTCCTACAAATGTGTGGTGGTGACTGTGTATGCAGAGACTGAGCCCTCTGCCTGTATTTTAATGTTTTCATTTGCCTGGGACTAAAATGGGGTGGGGGCAGCATGCAGGTGAGGTGAGGACGGCTAGAGAAGCAAGAACAGTCAGCAAGCCTGATGAAATCACGCGGTAATCTCAGAATCATGTGCAATCGCCCGAGATAACACGATACGTGCTGTATTAAAAGCAACTGCAAACAGGCAAGAGGCTTTGTTCCCTACCAAAAGGGTTGAAGAATGGTTAACTTGATTTGATTTGTTTCTTTTTTGAGATTTTTGTCCTTCTACCATGGATAAGTAGCCTATTTATTTATATATGTTCTTAATTTCCTGGTTGTGTTGGGTCTGACATTTGTTTAGAAAGTGCTCTGTCAATAAAGTTCGGTTTACTTCCGTTGCTGTCGGAGCCTACAGTGCGAACCAAGCAACAAGGAGTGCTTTATATGTAATTAAATGGATGTTTTAATGTTGTGTCAGTGTACCAATCAGTTTCCTCTGTGCTGAAGTGCTGCATTTGTGCTCCGGCATCTGGCAAAAGCACCAACATGATTCTATAGGTGGTGCTGGGCGGGTTTGTTTTTGCAACTTCTGTCGGAGGCAGTCAGCATGTGCTTCTGGCTGCAACATGTCCAGGAGGAAGGGACAAATTTGAAAGTATTGTTTTCAAACTCCAAGGAACAAAGTTACTGATCATACCTTTAACTATATGGCAGGCACTATTTGAAAATTAAAACGCAAATGGGGAATGCAATTTAATTTTCACTTCATTTTAAAGGTGCATACATGTATGGAAGCATATAGCTAATACATTACATTCCCCATTTGTGTTTTCATTTGCAAGACGTGTACTGCCATATAGCCAACAAAATTAAAACAATAACATTAATCTTACAATGCAAGTACCTTCTTGGAAATGCTTTGTCTTTTTCAAGAAGCAAACTGATATCTGTCTCATAATTAAAACGGTAACACAGTTATCCAATTTTCTTTTTCATCTTCATGAGAATCTGCCGTGCCTGGCTTTGCGTTTTCGATTTTGCACTTTTCCTAACAAAAATCAAATGAAAATACATTCCCTCGTTAACGGTGTGAGAAGGCGGACTGCCCTTCCTCAATTTGGAACGGACTGGAATTAACAAATAGAAGCGATCTCTTTGGTTATCAATCAGATCTCTGTTGTACTTTGCTAGGAAAGACAAGCTGGATATTACGGAGTTTCATTGAGATTATAATGTTTTCCCCAAAAAATTCTGCTGCCACACTCAATTAGCCCCTGTGTGCACTTAGATTTGCACCGCTTCCACTCAAACTGTATTCTCACACTCAGATCTGTCGATGGTTGGACGGATGGTTACTCGGTTACAAAGCAGGTTCATACGCTCCTGCCCTCCTGGGCTACACATGTACAGACTTGTGACAAATTCCTTTTCGTCAATTCCAAGGAATTGGAATTGGATATTTAAAAATATTTTTAAAAGACATGCCTATGTCCTTTTACCTTGAAAAGTTCACTTCTAATTCCAATTCCCCAGATCTTTTGGGGAAAACTTAACACTCTCAATGAAACTCTGAAATATCCAGGGGTGCATTTCCCAGAAGTTTGTCCATGCCCAGTCAGTGGTTCCAACTATGTAAGTTAGCATCTGCACTTTTGGGATACGCAAGCCGGCTCATCTTTCATTGCCAAGTGCAGCAGGGATTGATAACCAACGAGATTGCTTGTATTTGTTAATATCCAATCTGCACCAATTTGAGGAAGAGAAGTCCATCTCCTCACACAGCCAACAAAGGAATGAATTTTCATTTGATTTTTTTAAGGAAAAACAAATGGGACCACAAAATCGCAAATGCAAAGTTAGCCACGGCAGTTTCTCATGAAGATGTAAAAGAAAAGTGGCAACTGTGTTAACGTTTTTAATCATGAGACACTGTAAAATAAGTTTTATCGTTTTCATTTTGTTGGCTATATGACGGTGCACTTCTCGCAAACGTGAACATAAACGGGGAATGTATTTTACTTTTCAATTTGTTATGAAAAGAGCGTACATGGAGTTGAAAATGAAAAAGTAAAGTGGAGGATTACATTTTCATTTTAATTATGATACAAATAATGCGCTTGCATTTTGAAAATGAAAGTGCATTTTTAAGAATGAATTTTCATTTTTTTTCCTCTTCTAGCCTATAGGGTTAAAAATAATAAAATTTAAGATCTTTACCCAGGGAGCTCAGCTGAATTCTGGCAATTTCATATGGATCAAGCGAAAGTTAAAACTAAATCTTAACTATTCTAATACACTTAAGTCTAGACTTGCATTCTAAATCTGATGTCTACAACTTTTAAAAAGAAATATAATCAAGAGTTCTACTTGTTCTACAATTTTCCTATGGGGTGAGATCATTTTCAAGCATGAAAAATGACAATAAACAAACCTGTCCCAGCACAATTTAAACCAGTGTCAACAGCATAGTGAGTAACCAAAAAAAATAATAAGTTGCGCTTAACAAATGGGGTTTAGCTAGCGGAGCCAACTCAGACACAAGAATCATACTCTTATCCTGATAAACACTCCAATGCATATCAGCAACTGCCAGTGCCTGCTACTCTGCTGCCTCACTCTTTGCCATGACTTAGTTGCAAAACCTGCAACTGCATCACTCTTGCCAGCCACTAGTTAAGATCCTACCGCCACCCCAGCATCCACCTGTGAGCTCTAAATACAGTATATCTAGTGGGAGAGGGGAGTATATCCCTCTTCTCAAATTCACTTAGCCCCCACACTATCATGATATCTATTTGTTCATGCCTCAATCAATATTTACATGTGAATAACTGAAGTACTTTAGTCTTTATTTAGACTGAACATCTTATTTCTGACTTTTTTTAAATAACGAGATAAAACACAGACAATTTTCCAGATACTTGACGAATTTCAAGATTTCCCAAAGGAGAAGGAAATGTTTAAGTGTCAAGAAAAATAACATGAAGCAATATTCTTTACTAATGCAAAAATTTTATTTCAAGACCAAAAACACTTGTTAGGGTAGTGCTTTTTGCAGTGAATGTCTTGTGAAAGTGCTGCACTCTAAAATGCTTATCTAAACAAATATTTTGGTCTTATGTAATTCATCTCTTGTGCAGATAATATTACTTTGCATCTTTGTGTTTACTTCGAAAGTAAATTTTTTTCTCCATTGGATAATCTGGAAATATGTCAAAATATCATAGCATGCAGGTAATTTTTTCTTTAACCAGAAATAGAAATGGGGTAAATAAGTCTCTTAAGTAAAAAACCTGATACAATTAACTCATTATTTAGGTTTTTGCAGCATAACATTTACAACCGCATTTCTTAGAAAGTTGGGACACTAGCCAAATATAATTAAAAACCATGGACTGATTTGCAAATCATCCATATCCTATATTTATTTGAAGACAGTACCAAGAAAACATAAAATATTGAAACTGAAATACTTTGTTTTTCAAAATTTTTGAAAAATATCTGCTCATTTCGAATTTGATGCCAGCAACACATTTCAAAAAAAGTTAGGACAGGGTAACAAAAGATTAGAAAAGTTGCAGGATGCTAAAAAAAAAAATGTGGAACTTGATCAAGTACCTCAGGCAGGATATTGCGAAAACTTTTTATGACTTTAATCTTTTTAATTTTCTTCTTTATTGGGTACCTAATTACCACAAAATCTAGAATTACACAAATGATTTCCTCAAAATGCCAGATTAGTCCACAGACATGCATCTGGTGAACTTATATTCTAAGTTTCACAATGATAGCATGAGAAAAGAGGAGAAATGGTGTTTTGAAGCAATGCTTGGCAGGTCAAAATCAACTTTTTGAGAAACTGACAAAAAACAACAGATGTCCATATTTTTGATAGTCCTATCAAGTATACACACTATGAAGTTACTAAAGGTTATTTTATGAAAATGTCAAAAACAATTAAAAAAAAAAAGCCTATTTTGGGAGTGTCTACCTACATCTCATTATGAAAGGGAAAACCTCTACCGTATACCTGTAATGTTCAGACTTGTAGGCGACACTGCATTAAAAAGAGACAGGATTCTGTAGCAGAAATTACTACATGGAATCAGGATCACTTCTAAAAACCATCTGTAGTATACACAGTTCATTGCTGTATCTACAAATGAAAATTAAAACTCTACCATGGAAAGATAAAACCACTAATAATCAAGATACAGAAACACTCCCACATTGTTTGGGCCCAAACTCATTTAAAATGGACTGAGACAAAGTGGAAAATGGTTGTGAGGTCTAACCAATCAAAATGAGAAATTCCTTTGAGAAATCATGGATGCCACATCCTTCAGGCTGAAGAGGAGAGAGAGCATCCAGCTTGTTATCAGTTCACAGTTCAAAGGCTAGCGTCCATGGTGGTATGGGAATGAATTAGTGTACATGGCGTGAGTAACCTACATATCTGTGAAGATATTATTAACTGTGCACAATCTTTTACAGTACCAGTCAAAAGTTAGGACACATTTTGCTAATGCCACAACACTGTTTTTCGAGAAATTTAAACTGCTGAACTTCTCCATGTAATCTCAAGGGGAGTCCTATCAGAGGTAAATGTTCAGAATTAAAATGGGAATAATTTTCTTGTTTGCATAGAGTCCAAAACTTTGTAATTCTCAAAAAAGCCAAATTTTCAAAGTAAACAAATGCCTTCCATTTTCCACCGGGCAAATTAAAATCAAGCTATTTTGGGACTTACTGGGCAAAAAGGTCAATGAAAAGCAAATAACCACAAGTGCAACACATCTTTGGGAACTTAGACGGCTGCTCAGCTGCAAAGTCTTTACAGCCATACAATGCCCTAGCCAAAGAGGAACATATTTGAATATGCTCAGAAATTATGACAAAAAAAAATGCTGGTTAGTTTGATTGATTTAAGAATTAGGTCTTTTTTTTCCCCCAAGATGAAGTGTGCTTGTTTCTTTAAACATGTATTATAAGGAAAACAGGGGTATGTCCTAACTTTGGACTGGCACTTATTATATAAATAAACACACACACACACACACACACACACACACACACACGAGTCATGAGAAAAAGAAAGTACACTCTCAGTTCTATGGTTTTACATATCAGGGCATAATGAAATATTAGCTGGTCTAGAAATATTCTAGAAATTTTATCTCAGGTGTAAAACAACGCACGACAGATTACACTCTGCCATTATTTATTCAACAAAAATTCGACCAAAATGCAAAAACCATGAGTGAAAACCTAAGTACACCCTAACGATTTCCATAGGAATAAAGGGGATATTTAGCAGCCAGGTGTTGCTGATCAAATGTCCTGGATTATTTGATCAGCGGCAAGTGACCACCTCTGTAAAAGCAGACATTTTGGCACTTTGCTGGTCTAGAGCATTTAGGTGTTTGTTAATGCAATGCCAAGGAAGAAAGACATCCACAATGATCTTGGAGAAAAACTGTTACTACCAGCCAATCTGGGAAGGGTTATAAGCCCATTTTCAAACAATTTTAAGTCCATCATTCTACAGTGAGGACGATTATTCACCGAGTGCAAAACATTCACGACAGTTGTCAATCTTCTCAGGGGTGGACATCCCAGCTGATTCACCCCAAGGTCAGACTGTGCAATGCTCAGAGAAATTGCAGAAAAACCAAGAACTACATCTAGGACTCTACAGGCCTCAGTTAGCATGTTAAATGTTAAAAAAGTTCACGACAGTACAATTAGGTCGAGACTGAACTCGTACGGCTCGTTTGGAAGGATTGCCAGGAGAGAACCTTTTCTCTCTAAAAAGAACATGACAGCACGGCTCAGGTTTGCCAAGTTGCATCTGAACAAACCACATTCCTTCTGGACCAATGCCCTTTGGACAGATGAGACCAAAGTGGACGTTTGGCCATAATGCACAGCGTCACATTTGGTAAAACCCAAACACAGCATATCAGCACAAACACCTCATACCAACCATCAAATAAGGTGGTGGAGGAGTGGTGATATGGGCTTTTTTTGCTGCCAGAGGACCTGGGCACCTTGCAGTTATTGAGTCGACCATGAACTCCAAAGTATTCTACAGTCAAATGTGAGGCCAATTACATGACAGCAAAAGCTTTGTCATTATTGGGTCACGCAACAGGACACTGATCCCAAGCACACCAGCATATCTACTTCAGAATGGCTGAAAAACAAAAAAGGTTTTGCTATGCACAAGTCGAAATCCAGACCTCAACCTGATTAAAATGCTGTGGAGGGACCTTAAGAGAGTTGTGCATGAACAAATACCCTCAAACATCAATGAACTGAAGCAACGTTGTAGAGAAGAGTGGGCCAAAATTCTTCAACCACAATGAGAGAGGCTGATAAAAACATACAGAAAACAATTACTTCACATTATTGCTGCCAAAGGTGGTTCTACAAGTTACTGAATCATGGGGGGTACTTACTTTTTTGCAAATGGCTTTTGCATTTTGGCTGAATTTTTGGATGCTGTTTTACACTGGAGGTTATATTTACCTAATTTAAAGGGGAACTCCGGTCAATTTCAACACGTATCTTTGTTGTTTGTGGTGAAGGAGTACTGTCAATAGCGAGACAAACGAAGAAATTTGGTTTTGCCTACACTGAGTTATGCTCCTGCTGAAGTTCGTACCTAAGCGGCTCCAATGGGGCAGGCTTTTAACGTGCTTTTAGCGTCTTAGCACGATCGTGATGTCATTTCAATTCCATAGCCATGTTCACCTAACCCTTCCAAGTGAACGCAATGAATTTCACTACAGTAGCTGAACTAGAAATGTATAAAAATTGTGCTAATTTACTCAGTGCACGTACCTCTGTTTACTTCCTGTTTTCTGATGAAGTCCACACTGGTCGTTTGTCGAACTCGAAAAATCCTATATTCCAAAATGTAATTTTTCCACCAAAAAACATGCTTACGAACCGCTGTGGTTATGTCCATTGCGATGACTGTGTAGCAACATAGCTACACTGCAGCCTAACATCACAACTACATTTTAATACTCGCACGCAGTCTCATTGGGAATTAGCACTGCAGGTGAGTGTCTGCAACATCTGCGAAGATCTCATACGAAGACGGAGCGTTGGAACGACAACAACATTTGTTCAGCATCTTGAAAATATTTGCTCTGATGGATAGTTCATCCGAATCCGATGTGTAACACGAGGAGTTTTTTGAGTTTGATGGCCGGGGTTACCTCTTCGAACCTGAATGTACGGACGAAGAGTTATTGGCACAAGATGTCGAAAGAGCGGCAGAAGCAGAGGAGCAGGCTGAGGCTGCTTCACGGCCACGAAGTGCGGAGACGTGGTGCTGCTCCTGTGGGTACAGCATCGCAATGACCACAGAGGAAGAAAGTCAGCTGTCAGATCTCCGCGGATGTTGCCGACACTCATACTGCGCGCGAGTATTAAAATGTAGTTGTGATGTTAGGCTGCAGTGTAGCTATGTTGCTACACAGTCATCGCAATGGACATAACCACAGCGGTTCGTAAGCATGTTTTTTGGTGGAAAAAATTACATTTTGGAATATTGGATTTTTCGAGTTCGACAATCGACCAGTGTGGACTTCATCGGAAAACAGGAAGAAAACAGAGGTACGTGCACTGAGTAAATTAGCACAATTTTTATACATTTCTAGTTCAGCTACTGAAGTGAAATTCATTGTGGTCACTTAGAAGGGTTAGGTGAACATGGCTATGAACTTGAAATGACATCACGATCGTGTTAAGACGCTAAAAGCATGTTAAAAGCCTGCCCCATTGGAGCCGCTTAGGTGCGAACTTTAGCAGGAGCATAACTCGGTGTAGGCAAAACCAAATTTCTTCGTTTGTCTCGCTATTGACAGTACTCCTTCACCACAAACAACAAAGATGCGTGTTGAAATTGACCGGAGTTCCCCTTTAAGGACCTGATCAGGACCAGGTGATTTTTTATTATGTCCTGCTATGTAAAACTCTAGAACTGAAAGAGGGTGTACTGTATATGTTTCGGAGCAACATATGCTGCCATTCAGACGACGTTGGCCGAAAAATATTCAAATTAGTGGCAAAACAGACAGTTCCTTGTGGATGCAGAACAGGCCGCAATTTTTGACTGATTACTTTCATATTTGGAATGGACATTTGTTATACTTTACTTATGACACCTATCAATTTTTGTTGCCATGGCGACAGTACTGGCCGAATAATGTGCACATTTGCACTGAAACATACACACTTCATTGTGGATGCAGTACATGCTGCAATTTTGGACCGAATAGTTTCATAGTTGGTATGGACGTATTATACTTCACTTACAACACCTATCGATTTTGGCTGCCATGGCGACAGTATTGGCCGAATAATGTACAAAAAAGTGGAGTAGCGGGCTCTCAGGGGGTACACGCATGCATTTGCAGCCGACCGTCAAGTTTTCATTTCACCCAGACAGAAAATATTCTCCTGCAAAAGTGCCCTTTTCTCTCCCCTTCCCATTCCACCCTGCCACAATTTCATTGCCATTATTTATGGGGTAGGACTATACAACTAAAGTGAAAATTAAGATGGTAAAGAAAACAATACGAACGACACACGTCTTTTTGCAAACGGCTTCGCTGGCTGGGATTCATTCGCATGAAGCTACCATGGGGAGACAGCGTCTACATTAAAAATTGTCTGGGTGAGCCAAAACGCAAGCGAGAGCTTGGACAGGAAAATAGCCTTGCATCAGCTTTATGTGCCAACACATCCTCTTATGCGCAGGCCTACCCACTGTACCGCAACCACATTTATGACACCACCAATGTGGCTAAAGTCGATAAATCTACCTTTTGCTACAGACAAACATATGCATAACGTCACCGCCACATACATTTCCATTTGCAATGCCTGGCATGAAAATAGAGCACAATATCTTCATCAAGAAAGGTCTTGCTTATTTCAACAAGATGATCCCCAACAACACTGCACATATTACAATGACATGGCACCATAACAACAAAGCTGCTAAACTGGCTCAACTACAGTACAGACCTGTCACCCAAAGAAAATGCCTATGAAAAAGACGAATTATGAAACAGAAAATATGACAAAGGAGGCCGGAAAGTATTGAGCAGCTGAAATCCAACATTTGGCAAAAAGTGAAAAAACTCCTCAGTTCCCGAATGCTAACAGTGTTAGTAAATTAGTAAACATACCCCTGTCCCAACTTTTCTGAAAAGTGTTGCTTACATCAAATTCATATATATTTCAAAAAACAATTAAATTTCTCTGTTTGTAAATGTGATATCTTGTCTTCTTACTATTTGCAATTAAATATAAAGTTCATATGATTTGTATTCTGCTTTGATGTACATTTTATGCAACATCCCAACTTTTTTGGAAACAGGGTCATGGAAATGGAGGCAGGTGAAATGGTAAAGGGGGCTAGTACTGTCGGTGTGGTCGCCTAATTCAGAGGTGGAGAGCACCACCAGGTTGCGGCTCCCCCCGGTGGCTTCGCCTTGTCCAGCAGCAGCCCTTGCCCTCCTCGCTGCCAGCATGCGGTCCAACTTGCGGAAATAGCGGAAGGACTCGATAGCTGACAGGCGTGCGGCCGGGCTACGGTACCCTGCCGTTTTGATCTTACGGTACTTGTGCTTGAGGCTTTTCCAGCGGTTGCGGATCTGGTTGACGGTGAAGTGGATGTCACGCTTAGCCAGGCTGTGGCGCAGACGACGGAAGTGCAAGTCATTGCGCTGTCTCTTCTTGTCCAACTCATGCACCAGATCCAGCTCCTCAATGAGGGCCAGCATGGCAAAAGTGTCAGTCTCCGTCCACCACTTGTTGGGCCTCCTCTCGTTCAGGTCCATGGTCCCCTCCGTGTCCGCCCGGTCCGCTGGCAGCCCTTGGAACAGGGAGCTTCAGGATGATGAGAAACCACAGCTTTTACTAACAATGACAAAGCCATTTGCTCGATAATTCAAATCTCCCACAGGCAGGCGCAGTTCTCCAAGACCTTTAACACATGCATAAACTTTTCGCACTAGCAACTCTAATATTGCAAATTAAGATTGGGGAAATAGCTTCTATGAACAATCACTGAACCTGTTTTGGTTTTGCTTGTGATACAGGTTGAATTAGGCCCCATCATCTCCTTCCTTGAATAAATGCTCTCTAACAATGCAAAAAAACCATTGTGGTGACCATGTGATCATTAATACGAAGATTATTTACATATAAAAAATCCAGCGTCAGTAATGAAGCTTATTATGGTATGATGCCAATTGACTGAACAGCATATGGGTGAAAGAGCGCATTTGCATTTTATTCTCTTTCAAATATCGACCTTGTAAATGCAACAGGTCCAAGACTCCCAAGACCAGTGGCGGGTGGTGGACGGAGAAAAAGGAGGGCGATAAACATGTCTTTAAACTGCTTATTAGTCTTGATCTGTTTTCAGTCAATTTCACTGGTAAAAGACACTTGAACTCTCCCCTCTCAGGTGTACCTAATGGTCTTCATTTGGACAAGAAATCTAACGCATCTAGCGCATTTCAATCTTTTTCAATTAAACAATCATTACGCACAGGTTTGACGACTTGCTTGTGACAAATTTAAATTTAAAATCCACAGTGGTAAAATCCTATAAAGGCATGTGAATCAAACATTTTATAGAATTTATTATTTGCTCGCCTAAACATTTCATTATAAGGGAAACTAACATGTTGACCAAGGACAATGACTGAAATCGGGTCACTAATCTCATCCGTTTCAAGGGATGTCCCTCCCCCCAGTTTTCCGTCCACCGCCTGCCACTGCCCTAGACTTCTTCGGGGATTCTTGTGTGAGACAATCAAACTAAAACTCACTGTGTGTGCTTTTGGGAGGCAGAAGATGCTTCCTATCAAAAAAAAACTAAATAAACAAAAGGCTGTGTCGCCATTTTGGAATTTGGTTTCTGTCAGTTTCGGGAAGTTCAGCTATCTCATGTCAACTTACAATTCATTCATACCAACGGGCAATTTAGAGTATCCAGTTAGCTTGACTTGCATGTCTTTGGACTGTAGGAGGACAGTACCAGTAGGAAACTCACATAAACACAGAGAGAGCATGCAAACTCCACACAGAAAGGCCCCAGGCTGGATTTGAACCCAAGACCTTCTTGCTTCAAATTTGATGTGTGTTGTGGGTGAGTAGTGGCCAGTTCCTTTGAAAAATGGGTGTCCTGGGATTATCACGAAATTTGGGGGGGATTTTTTTGGAAAATTTGGTTTTCCTTGGGTTTGAGAACCAATGATCCAATCAAACTTGACATTGCTGTGTGTGTAGGGGACAGGTATAGGAAGGCTCCTTTTGAAAAATGGGCTTGCTCTCATTTTCAATGTGGCAGCCATGGTAGCCATTTTCAATTTGGTTTTCATTCATTGCAGATTCAAAAAAAAAGTTGTCTGATCAAATTTGAATTTGTTCGCAACTTGGGCGTGAGAAAAGGAAGGTTCCTTTCAAAAATGGATGTGCTGCAGTTTTCCCATCAAGCAAAGTATCCGTTAGCCAAGTAAAGAAGGATATAGTCAATGCAACTTAAGCGCTCAATATCTACTGGTTCTACAACTACAGCAAAAGGGGAATATTGGGGGCATATGCAACACTTCATATAACTTGTTTCGAATTCTGCCATGCTTTTACCAAGAGTTATTGGGTAATTCCGTACCAAATCACCAGATTTCAGAGAAGGTTCCCAACTGACCATCTCAGATTCTGTTCATTTTTTTAATGTCCTTATTACTAATAACTGCTGTGCAAAATTTTAGGCCAATATCTTCTCTTGTTTTGGAGATATTAAGCCTTCAAAAAGGGGACGTGGCTCCATATTTAGCATAAAAACGAGTACTAGAATCAAACATCCATAGTTTGATGACTAATAACTTTTGAACTGTTGACACTAAATGGTTTGAATTTTCACACGATTCTTTGATATAATAAGGCTCTGAACACAGAAGGAGAGCTTTGTATGTGACATATATGCAGATTTATGGCATGCCAAATATTGCTTCCTGGAACACACGTTTGTCCATGGCAGCACTTTTGGCTCTCTATATCTCCAGATTTAATGACACCAGATGTTTGATTCTTTTTAGTATATGATACATGTTACAGTAATATCAGGAAAACTTTATATCTGTATATCTTACCACCAAGCAATACTAACAACCAACAAATACCCTTTCCCCCCAGTACATCACAAATATACCAGTCACAATCCCTCTCACACTGCCATAGGACAATACGATGCCAAACAATAAGATTCAGAACAATTAATCCAGAACCATGATCCGGAACAAAATGATCCAAAACAATGATCTAGAACAGGGGTGTCAAACTGACCCGTAAACGGGCCAAGAGGCTGCAGGTCTTCAATCCTACCAAGCAGGAGCTCACCTGAAAGCACTGATTTAATCAACTCATCAAGGCCTGCACAACTGATTAGTTGTATCAGGTGCGCTTCTGCATTGTTGGGAGTGAAAACCTGCAGCCTCTTGGCCCTTTTACGGGTCAGTTTGACACCCCTGATCTAGAACAACATGATCTAGAACAATGATGAGGAACAACATGATGCAGAATAACATGATCGAGAACAATATGATCATTTCAGTCATCGTCAGTGGAGCTCTCTAGGCTGACAAGCCTCTTGTAGAGATATTAATGAAAGACTGAAAAGAATGAGCACAAACACTGATTTTCTAAGGGCAAGATGCTGAATTTCTCAAAAAACGGGATGTAGAATTTTCTCATTTTCGCAGGGGATCATCAGAACATCATAAGAAAAAGGCTCACAACAAATTAGAAAAAATGTTATCAGACAGTTCCTGAGATATTACCAAAAGACAGAAAAAATGAGCAAAAACACTGATTTTCTCAGTCCAAAATGCTGAATTTCTCAAAAACCGGGACATAAAATTTTCTTATTTTCACAGTGATTATTCAGAATATCATAAGGAAGGCTCGCACCAAATGGGAAAGAACGCTATTCGACAGTTTTTGAGATATTCAAATTTGATATTCAAAATGCACATTCCCTTGTACATTTGAGAGCATTGAGAAAATCATGCACTACACATTTTTAGGCATTTCTCAACTTTGAGAAATATCACCTCCCTCATTTTCAAATATTTGTTAGATCACGTCATAAGGTACAACATATCAGAATTTAGACTTCATAAAGTGCCAGAGGGAGGGGGTCAAATTTGGGTACCCCCAAAACAGATTTTTGTCAAATATCTCTGTGACCATTAATCTGAAATCTGATTGGATATTTTGGATTCTCCAAGAAAAATTATATAAATCTGCCAAATTTCATCTTCATAGCATGTGTTATAGCTGAAATACAGGAGAAAAACCACTTAAAAAAGGGCGGCTGTTGTGTCACAAAGTCCCACACCCCCTTTTTAAAGATGGCCGCCATCTTTAAAATTACGAGTGTAATTTTTTGCAAATATTCGCTCATTTAGAATTTGATGCCTGCAACATGTTTCAAAAAAGCTGGCACAAGTGGCAAAAAAGACTGAGAGAGTTGAGGAATGCTCATCAAACACTTATTTGGAACATCCCACAGGTGAACGGGCTAATTGGGAACAGGTGGGTGCCATGATTGGGTATAAAAGCAGCTTCCCTGAAATGCTCTGTCATTCACAAACAAGGATGGGGCAAGGGTCACCACTTAGTGAACAAATGCGTGAGCTGATTGTCAAACAGTTTAAAAACAACATTCCTCAACGAGCTATTGCAAGAAATTTAGGGATTTCATCATCTACAGTCCGTAATATCGTCAAAAGGTTCAGAGAATCTAGAGAAATCACTGCACGTAACCGACAAGGCCGAAAACCAACATTGAATGCCTGTGACCTTCGATCCCTAAGGCGGTACTGCATCAAAGACCGACATCAGTTTGTAAAGGACATCACCACATGGGCTAAGGAACACTTCAGAAAACCACTGTCAGTAACTACAGTTCGTTGCTACATCTGCAAGTGCAAGTTAAAACTCTACAATGCAAAGCGAAAGCCATTTATCAACAGCACCCAGAAACGCCGCCGGCTTCGCTGGGCCCGAGCTCACCTAAGATGGACTGATGCAAAGTGGAAAAGTGTTCTGTGGTCTGACAAGTCCACATTTCAAATTGTTTTTGGAAACTGTGGAGGTCGTGTCCTCCGGACCAAAGAGGAAAAGAACCATCCGGACTGTTATAGGCGCAAACTTCAAAAGCCAGCATCTGTGATGGTATGGCGGTGTATTAGTGCCCAAGGCATGGGCAACTTACACATATGTGAAGGCACCATTAATGCTGAAAGGTACATACAGGTTTTGGAGCAACATATGTTGCCATCCAAGCAACCTCTTTTTCATGGACGCCCCTGCTCATTTCAGCAAGACAATGCCAAGCCACATTCTGCACGTGTTACAACAGCATGGCTCCGTAGTAAAAGAGTGCGGGTACTAGATTGGCATGCCTGTAGTCCAGACCTGTCTCCGATTGAAAATGCGTGGCGCATTATGAAGCGTAAAATACGACAACGGAGACCCCGGACTGTTGAACAACTTAAGCTGTACATCAAGCAAGAATGGGAAAGAGTTCCATCTGAAAAGCTTCAAAAGTTGGTCTCCTCAGTTCCCAAACGATTACTGAGTGTCGTTAAAAGGAAAGGCGATGCAACACAGTGGTAAAAAGGCCCCTGTGCCAACTTTTTTTTGTGTTGCTGCCTTTAAATTCTAAGTTAAGGATTATTTGCAAAAAAAAATAAAGTTTCTCAGTTTGAACATTAAACATCTTATCTTTGCAGTGTATTCCATTGAATATATGTTGAAAAGGATTTGCAAATCATTGTATTCTGTTTTTATCTACGATTTACATAAGGTGACAACTTCACTGGTTATGGGTTTTGTAGAATTCACTATCTAAAATGAAAATTTTAGATGAGTTTTGTAGCCAAGGTTTCTGGACAGATGAGACCAAAACAAACTTTTAACAAAGCAATGAAAAGCTAAAAGTAGGTTTCACTACAACTGATAATATTTTCATACTTCATAGCCTCATACAAAGATATCTCAGTTTAAAAGGGGGAAAGTTTTATACACTTTTTGTCGACTTTGCTAAGGCCTTCGACTCAGTGGAGAGAAATAACCTTTGGAATATTCTACAATCACATAAACAAAGCAGAAAATGCATAATATGCTAAGAAGTATCAATGAAAATGTCAAAGAATGTGTCAGAAATCACCATGAAATGTCTGAACCTTTCATCAGTCAACTTGGTGTTAGACAGGGGTGTATTTTAAGCCCCTTCTTGTTTAGTTTCTTCATTAATGAATTCGCACAGCAAATATCTGATACATGCACAAATGGGATCCAGCAACACCCAGATACAGAGCAATTATTTCTCTTACTCTTTGCAGACGACATCGTTCTATTTTCTAGTACTGTTAGTGGACTGCAGAATCAAATAGATGAGTTAGAAAGTTTTTCTGATCAATACAAACTAAATGTCACTAGAGAAAAAACCAAACTCATTGTTTTTAAGAATGGTGGGAAACTTTCCAGAAAAGAAAAATGGTTTTATAAAGGAGAACCTCTACAAACTACAAATGTATATAAGCATTTAGGTGTTTACTTTTCCAACCATCTTTCCTGGTATAACCATGCTAAGCAGGCGGCAACACAAGCCCTGAAAGTGTTCATAAGTATTTATAAAAATATGAAATCCCTAGTTGAAATTCCCTTGAATATCTTTTTAAAAATATTTGATATGAAAATAAGCCCAATATTATTATACGAATCAGAGATATGGGGAACACAAAATCACAGTAACATTGAAAAAGTTCACCTTTTTGCATGCAAAAAGTTTCTTGGTGTAAAATCAAGCACATGTAGTACTATGGTTTACGGAGAGTTGGGCAGATTTCCTTTATATATCTAGTCTTCTGTCAGAGCCATTAGGTACTGGTTAAAATTACTGAATATGCCATGCCATAGATTTCCGAAAAAATGCTGCAATATGATGTGAATGTATGACAAAATCGATAAAAGAAACTGGGTAACTGACATTAGAGAGCTACTCAACAAAATAGGATATGGGCATGTTTAGTACAACCAGAGTGTCCACTCACAGACAGAATTTATCATGTTAGTAACACAGAGATTAGAAGGTATGCATTTCCAATCTTGGACAGAATCAATACCGTTATCGACTAAATATTTATATTATAAACAATGGAAATCTGATATAAGTGTGGAAATTTATTTATCAAAAGTTGGTATCAAAAAGTTTCAAATAACGTTATCTCATTTTCGATGCTCATCGCATGAATTAGCTGTAGAGACTGGCAGATATACAGGCGTTGCTTAAGAGAACAGAACATGTAGACTGTGTGATATGAATGTTATAGAAAATGAGTGGCATTTCCTTTGAATCTACCCTGTGTATTATGCATTATGAGTGAAACATCTCAAACCATATTATTACAATTATCCAAATGAAACTAAACTTCAGTTATTGTTAACAAATAATACGGCTTCATCATTACAGAATCTTGCAATTTACATATATTACGCAATGTTATGTAGACAAAATAACTTAAAGTGAAAAATGACAATGATGTGTGATTATAATATGTGATATATGATATGTTGCGTGATATGATATGACACGGTACGGTATGATGTGGTATATGTAATGATATGTGATCTATATGTTGAGTTAGGGGATCTATTGATGATACACATGGTATACTCTTTGGTGCGATATAATATATTATGATATGATATTCAGAATCCGATTTGTTATGATATGATGTGATATGTTGTATTATAGCTATGTCATGATGTATATTGTATATTATACTATAGGCCTGTGGCCTTTCAGTATTGAAATAAAGAGAAAGAGAGAGAGAGAAGCTAAAAGTATGGAGAAAGGAAGGGATAGTTCATAGTCCTAAGCAACTACTTCCTATCTGTCAAATATCGAAGCCATGCTGCCATAGCCTGGGTATGTATAGCCCCTTCTGAACAGATTCATAGCCTTTATTTATGTTTATTGAAGAACAGCTTCCATAGATTGAATTTAGGATTGTGCAGAATGACAAAGCTGGCCGCCTCTTCAAACATTCAAAGTTTCCAAAATTACTGCTTCCAAAATGCATAAAACCAGTTTGTCGACACAAAGTGAGACTTCTGTCTGGCTAATAAGTCACCCTTTTGGTATCAGATTGGACATTACAATATCGTGGGCTGAAAATTAACTGGACCTATATCCACGTTTTACAAAATGGAGAATATGGGAGGTGAAATTTTACTGCATCAAAATTTTTCACTCTAAGTGAAAAATTTTGTTATTACTGAAGTGCTTGGCGAGTACACATGGTGCAAGTCAGGATTACAATCCAAACCTTTTCTTTATTTCCTCTCGTGCCTCACTGGAAAAAGCAATAAAAATCCATTGATATTTCAATTTGCCACAAATACAGTACATACCTCACCTGTGCGTTTTTAATGGCGCTGAGTATATTTAATCAGTATTCCAGGTTAGTCAAACTCTCATAGCTTGGCCTTCAAGCTATACAGCCAATTCCACTCTCAAAATTGCTAGGCATGCATGAACTGCCTTTCCATAATCATTGTGTAGTTCATTCACAAGCAAGTTACTTAATCAAATGTGTATCTAGAAACCACAGTTAATTTAGCCAGTAACTAGCAACCTACTAAATTTAATGTGTATCTGGACAGCATTGCTAGTTTAGCCAGAGGCAATGTGCAAGACATGTCATTAAGAGCAGATGGAACGGACGACCGTTTTTAATGGAATTCAGTCGCAGAAAACCAGCGTAGCCTTTCATAATAAATGGAATGTTAGCTAACGATTGCAACTGTGCAAAAACTTGCAACGTACCATTTTTCATGCCAGAGTCTGAATCCCAAGAGTAGTTAAGCTTTTTATGGTGACAGCATGTAGGGTTTGTTTATGAAAGTAACAACAATCACATAGCTGCTTACCCAAAAAGCATCACCTTTCAACAGTCATGGTGCAGTTTCACAGCTGACAGTTTTTAATCTCCCTTTTGAACATCCAAGATAAATAAAAAGGGCACATTGGGTCTTTAAATTAAAACAAGCCCCATGCTGAGTCCACATGCTGACATGTATTTCTGGCTATGTAGACATTTGCCCACCAACAAACTGGTGCTTCATCCAGTGGCAAGACAATGATCCAAAACACCCACCCATACACAACCTAACATTTATCAAAGGTAAAAAGTAAAATGCGCTGAACTTGCAAAGAAAGCCACCTGAATAAAATCCAATTAATGATAGCTAAAAAGGCACTGATGAGGGATCATGAAAAAAGTATTGAAAGCCTGGAAAGACCTTTGGTGGTGTCAATGGGTCATAGATTCACCAAAGTTATTGCATTTAAGGACTATACAGTCTGAGATTAGCAAACATGTCATCACTCATATTTAGTTAATCACTTAATTTTTTTTCCGGGTACTGCAGTTTCTTCTCATAATCCATAGATATGCATGTCAGGCTAATTAGAGATGCAAAAAATTGCCCATGGGTATGAATGTGAGAGCGAATTGTGTGAGAACGGTGTGTGCGCCCTGTGATGGATTGGCAAGCTGTTCAGGGTTGGTCCCTGCTTTTCGCCCCGAGTCAGCTGGGTTAGGCTCCAGCTCTTCCCTCAGCCCTAGTGAAGAAGAAGCAGTATAGAGAATGAATGGGTGGGATGGACTTAATTTTGCGTAGCTTTTAATGGGGTGACTCAGCACAACGTGGCTGTGTCCATTAAATGCAGAGTTTGCGGTTAATTCAGTGGTGTTACACTGATATAAACAGTGTGCATTAATCTTATTTCTCTCAGTCATCTTCATATTAAATCCAAATGTCTCAAAGCGCCTATACATGAGAAAAAAACAAATTTCTCTCTGCCACCATCAGGGTTTCGGAGGACGTTGTGTAATTCAGGGGTGTCCAATCTAATCCACAAAAGGCCGGTGTGGGTGCTGGTTTTTGTTACTCCCTGACACTAACACACCTGATTCTACTCATCAAGGTCTTGACTGACCCTCCTGATCAGTTAATTAGTGGTATCAGGTGTTGTGGCACTGGAATAAACCAAAAACCTGCACCCACACCAGCCCTTTATGGAAAAGATTGGACACCCCTGAATAGGTCAACATCATCTTGAAAGCAAATACTTTCTTTATTGTACTGCAAATGTCAGACCATTTCAGAGGTGGGGATGAATGGATATCCAAATAATAATCAAACTAAAAGTCACCAGGAGAGCGCATGACCTCCGCCGTCGGGAAATTCTTTGGCGGAGGAAGTCAAGACTCGGATTTCACCAAGAATTAAGTAATTGTACAAAATAATTTTACAGCTGATATGGGTAAAGAGTCAAACCAGTGCGTGATAGTGCTCGCTTTAGGCATAGAAATACTTTCGGATCCTTGATCAAACATGAATCGGATCTTCAACAAAAAATTAATCACGTCTTTCTCAACATAGATCAGTCAACACACAAAATTCCACTGACATCTATCCAAAATCCAAGTATCCTGTTGACTAACAAACGAAAAACGAAAGATGGTGAAAACAAAAGCAAACACCGCCCCGAGAATTTAGAAGTCATAAAAACAGATCCTACAAAACTTCTTTGGAAAACGTAAATAAAAAGCATTTGTCCGGCTTTTCAGTTTGAGATTCGAGTACCTATAGACAAATAATTACACTGCAGAGCTGAATTGCGAAAACGACAACTTAAGTTTAATGCGCATGACAAAACAAGCATATATAAACTCAGTGGCATGACATATAAACACAGACACTGAGGGTAATATATACTCATAGCTATCGAAATAAAAGATAATACTGAATGCCATAATTGGCACGCTTGCCATTAGGAAGCACAGACCAACATGCACTCAGCTACTTAAATTATTATCTACATTACTAAATCTAAACGGCACAATCACGCGATTATTTCAAGAACAATGCCGAATTATTTAGCTAATCGTTCAGCAAGAAAGTGCGCCAAATATTTGGATCACAGCACTGAGAATAAATTTACTTGTCGAATCGAAGACATTTATTGTAAAAACCCAAACAGGCTGCAATAGCCATTTGCCTAAATGTCCGCAACAGCGATGACGTCGCGATTATACACTGATCTGTATCGCTCACTGGCTCTTGGTCTCAGTGGTCTGCAGCGAATAATTCTTTGTTTTCAGCTGCAGAGATCCAAAACCAACTGCAACTCGGCAAATTTACTCATTAAATAAAAAGAGCTGCAGATCCATGGCTAAAAGCGGGTACATCCTTTCCCTGACAAGCCGGTGCGCTAAATAATTCATTTTGCATCTGGCCGCCAGCTAGTGTTAGCGAACATACAAACAGCACTGGTCAGAGCACAATGTGATAGAATGACCGCAGCTTCTGGTACTCCTTATGTGGTACAGCTGACACGAAATAAACCCGGTAACGCACAATCGAACGCACCACGGGGCCAGGCGGCTTTTCTCCAATGTTTTTTCCTCGTAGTGGTTCAGAAAGTTTAAGCCCTTACTGTTAAAAATAGCGTATCATCCTTTCGCCGCAACTTACGCAGCGTTTCGGCTGCGTCAAGGAAGCTTCATGTTTACGTTCTGGTCATATGACTGTGGTTTGTTGTCAGATCTCATGTCATGTGGTCTACTAGCACGTCTCTCGTTGGCTCATCGGTAAGCTGTAACAGTTCTGGCTCCGTATGCCTGTGATGCCAGTTCCGAGTTCAATTTGTGTTCATGTGATTTCAAGTCCATAGTCCTGCGGCTCAACTGGGTTGTTTAAAGTTTGTGGTCGTCTTCGAGTTATTTTCAGTTCACCGTAATCTGTCATACACGGTTTGTAAACTTGTTTTATGACAATTAGCTAATATACTTGCGTCTTATGAGCATATTTTGGCGGTTCGGTAGCTCGCTTGACAGAAACAACGGCTCCATTGCTAGTCCTAGCTTTTGGTATTTTGCTTGTCAGAGCTGTAATGATAATGTTCGCACAGGCTACTAATGTACACAGTTTTTGTGAGTAAATGCGTTAGTATTCATTTACGGCAATCTTGTTTCAGGTGGAAGCTTCAATGGCGAGTAACAAGTTCCAGGTAGTCGTCCAGGGTGAGGCATCTGAGACAGATTCGGATGAAGAGGTTTATTTAACTTCCCGCCCTTCGGGTCTGTCCGCTGAAGCCGGTGTGAAAGTACCAGGAGAAGCCTCAGAGACGGATAGTGAAGACGAGACAGAGAAAGTGCGGAACTTGGTTGTTGCGGAAAATACTGAATACCCTCAAGTACTGCGCAAGGACTTACCGCCACTCATTGTGATCAGAAATGCCACAGACTTCGTATTCACAGAGGAGGGGAAATCCTCACCACGAATTGAGCAAAGCGGACGCTTTAAGACATTACTTCAGCAGAAACTACTTGAGAACAACGCGCGATTGTGTTACGACGTGACTCAGATGGTCAGACAAGTTTACAACAATGCGACGAAAGATATACGGTTGGCCACAACTCATCTTAACAATTCCCAGAATGGCATCATCAACGCTTCCCATAGCATCCGTCTCATTTTAGACGACCTCAAATCTGTGTCTGAGAAAATTGATATAATCACCACGTGTAACCTGCTCCCTGACATCACTATCGACTCTCCATAACTTAGATGCATGTTTTTGTTGTTATTGTTTTAAACAAATAATTATGGTCAATATTTACTGAAATGTACTAAAATAACATAACTTTTTGCTGTTTACTGGTCTGCTTACTTGGTAAAATCCCTGAACCAATGAATGAAAAATGGGTTATTTTGTCAGTGGAGTACATGAACATCTACTGATTTACTCTGGCCAATCAAGCTTGATGGCAAAAATGCTGAAAATATTATATTTCAGTCAGTATTTTTGATTAAGTGACATGCTACTGCTTTGACTTTGGACCTCACTGTAATGGGGAATATGACATGGCCAAGGTGTTTGTTGAGTGAACAGCTGTAAAATCACAGCACTTCACCATTGCTTTCACTCCTGCGAACAAACTTTTAGTGTTGAGAATGTCAACTGTTGGTAAAAGGCAAAGATTATTCATGCATTTGGCCTGCTTCATTATTGGTGGTGTGAATCGTGTCTTTTCAGATTTACTCCCAACCCTCCTGTCAGAACAGTGGCAGGACCATGTTGAGAAGCTGACAAAATAGGATAATGTGAATTTAAGATGAAGACTCGCTGACCTTGTAGAAAGCATGATACACCGCAAGGGCTCAGTTTTTTTAGCATGCTATTCTTAAATAAAATGAACCGTATCACTGAATTTAAATAAGCCAAATCACAAGACTTTGTGGTCCTTCATTTGGTGAATAGGTGCATGTGATGGACTGTTTTGTTGAACTGTTATGTGTGAAGGTCAATTCAATGTGCTCTGAGTGTCCATGGACTCCTGCTTTCTGTCTTTGTTCATCATGGGGTGCAGATACCTTATGGACCAGACTTAAAAGGATAACAATGTTGTGTTCTTAATATATGTGCACCTTTACATTAAAATGTGAATAATACACTGCTTGGTCAACAAGGCAATCAGAGATAGCAGACCTGGCCCCAGCCACAGACTGACAGACACACACACACAGACATGATCATTGCTTAACCTGGCCCCCTAGGGGAGGGGCCAGGTAAAAAAAGTCTCACATGCAAATATTTTGTTGGATTGCCTTTAGCTTTGACTATGGCACACATTCCTCATGGAATTGTTTTGATAAGCTTATGCAATGTCACAACATTTATTTATGCCCAGAGTTGCATTAATTTTTCACCTAGATCTTGAGGTATTGATGATGGGAGAGTCGGACGTAAAGTCTTCTCCAGCACATCTCAAAGATTCTCAGCGGGGTTGAGGTCTGGACTCTGCAGTGGCCAATCCATGTATGAAAATGATGTCTCATGCTCCCTGAACCCCTCTAAAAATTTGAGTCTGAAGAACCCCAGCATTTTCTTCAGTATGCCAGTGCGATCAGGGAAGAAAAAATCCATTGATGGAAAAACCTGATCATTCAGTATAGAGTGTAGGCAAAAAGATGTATAGCAACAATTGCTACACAACAATAAATTTGTGAAGCACTTTTTACCCCTGGGCCCTGACTAAGAAGCAGAGAGTTAATGTTGTCACGTGCGATGTCCATGTGTCCTGTAAACGTTTGTATTTCGCACAATAACTTAAATGCCTTCATCAATCAACGCCACTTTTGCTGTGTTGCTTGGTCTTGTGTACCTACAGAAGCCTATCAATTTTTACGGCACTTGGATGTTCAGTATGGCTGCCACAGCTGCCATCTTGAATTTTGTATTCCGCACAATATCTGGAAAATGCCTTTGTCAATCTACGCCAGTTTTGCTCTGTTGCTTGATCTTTTGTACTTACAAAAGCCTATCGAATTTGACGGCACTTGAATGTCCAGTATGGCCGCCACAGCTGCCAACTTAAATTTTGTATTCCGCATTTTTTTTTCCAGATTTTTATTTCTAGGAACTACACGGTGCCAGACCCACCTGATCTGTTTGGCGGGCACGTATGGCCCATGTACGTGAAAGGCAAGCATGTGACTGTGGTCAGCTTTATTCCAAGACCCAGTTATCAGCTAAATATGTGTTATTTGGGTAACAAACTATATGCAGAAATATAACAAAGTAAACATTTAATGAAAAAATTATGGGCCATTCAGGGTGGCAGTTAACCATGTGGTTAGACAGCTTAATGAAATTTTGACCACTTAAAAATACACATCTTGGCAATATTTGGTACAAATATTAATAACTCTTTCATCATAAACTTCTGAAAAAAAATTGTTTTTGTTGAAATGGACTGTATTGAACATGTATATACTGAGTACATGATGTACAAAATGCCCACCTCGGGGAATTACACAACACAGCAGCGATGTACCTACACTCCATCTGCAGTGGGTAGGTTAACTCCGCCTACCCACTGCACGCTTTCGTACTCTTTCATAATAATGGCCATTTGGTCACATGATCACAACCATCCAATCAGCACACTCATCCTGCTTTAAGCAGAGAATCTATAACATTGTTTGTCATTGGCTCCGGGCGACCCACGTGAGGGGGTTCCTGGCCCTGGGGTGGTATGTTGTGCTTCCAGCCAATGTGATTCTGTTTGAAGTCCCTTAGCTGTGAAGCCAACTTCGCCAGTTCGCGCTTGTAATCACTCTCTTGCTGCATGTATCTGCCAAGGGTTTTATCAAATCTCATCAACTGATTTTGACACCTGCAGCAGATGTAAATCTTGCGTTTTAGTGGCAACAGGTAGTGATGGCCAAACGAGGCTTTGTGAAGCTTCGGACCCTTTTGGACCTTTGTGTTAAAAATGGATTAATTACTCGAAGCTTCATTCATTGAGCACGTGGGTGACATCTGCTGGCACAGAGATTGTTGTACAGCCTTGCAAAGGTGACGCTGAAGCACCTTGCGTGTGCACTTTGAGTATGTTGTATTGTGAAAAATACTTAAATAAAGCCGAAATCTAACTTCTTACATGTGTCTTGTTTTTCTTCCTTACCTTAATAACTCATATTATAACAGTAATTTCATCCACAGCCTCAGTGAATCTGGTAAATATTTACTCTTTCCAAAAAATATATTGTACTATGTTTTTTGATTGTGCTTGGTGTATACTGGGTGTGCTTGAGCGACTTTGGCATTATTATTTTTTGAATAAAAATGTCTAACAGAGCGCCGTTTCATCCATCTAAAATACATCTGAATTGCACCAATGTTTCAAAGCTCCGCCTATCGAATCTAAACGGTCAGCTGATTCAGTCTGAATGAAGCAGCGAAGTGGTTCGAACGTCATCAATCACGTGGTTTTTCCCGATATGAAGCAAGCTCCGGCACAGTGCTTTAGAAAAATACCCTGCCGAGTTTGAAGCCCGCTTCGGAGCCTTGGAGTCAGCGGTAACATCACTAGCAACAGGAACTGCCAGAACTATAGATATATATATTTAGAACACTAGATTGCTGATGTCGTCGTATTTACATTATCCAAGGTGAAGCACCCGGCTGCAATATTGATACACCCAACTTCATTAAAATGGTTTCCTATGAGGCCAATTTCAAATAAGTCGATATAAGCGAGAAAATGCCGAACTGCGCGGCTGCCTTTTGCAGCACTATTTATTTGAAGAGCTGTAATAAAACGTTTCATGCGTAAGTTAACGTATAAACGCAAAGTAGTCACTTTAATAGAAAAAAATCGCGTTTCGTGCTAGCTAGCTAATTAGCCGTCCCATTGACTTGAACAGAGCGCTGACTGAAAGCGAACGCTAGCGATTGACACTGGTCACCAGCGAGCTACCTTGGCGTCGCGGGGACTACATTGACTTAGTGGTAAATAAAATTAAAAAGGTGGCTAACAAGCTAGCTAGCTACTTGTAATTGATAACTTAAACGGACATTCATCGACGTTTCTTTTAAAGGCGATAACTTCCAAGCAATTATCTGATTAGAGGTAAAAGCCTCGGTTGCCTTAACGTCACTTCTCTGCTGTACTTTAACGTGAACACCGAATAACATTTCGATCTTCGCTTTAGAAAGTATGCCGCTCTCCATCCTCCGAAAAGGACATATTTAGGGAGATAAAATGTTGCTCTGCACAGCGATACCAAAATAACACCGACTCACACGCAAGTGTTTTTGAAAATGTAATTTCAAAGTACGTGAAAATGCATGGGGGTCTATGAGCCAATTTTACTTCCGGGTGTATAGGCTCGTAGAACAGATGCTTCACTTGAGTGTACCCTATCAGCAATTCTATATATATCTATGGCCAGAACTTGATATGATGGATGCGATATATGGACACAGGCCAGCGAGTATGGGGAGAGAAGCAGGGATTGATTCGGCGACCTCTCTGCTGGAGGCTATGATGGAGTCTGAAGGTAAGTTGTGGTCTTGTCGCTGAGGAGCTGCCGTCAGCTTTATGCTCGACTTGTACAGTAAACTACTGTCTCATTTCTGACTTTGTCACTTGTAATATAAATATGTACAAAGTCAGACTAAGCCAATCCTAACCGAACTCAGTTTGCAACACTGCAAGCTGACGCTAGCAAAACATTCTTACAACAAGCTTCTTGGTATAGAGGAGGGGATCTCTACTGATTTTCAAGGTCATCTGTCAAATTTCAAGGTCACACCGGTCAAAAAAGTTTTCGCACCGTAACTCCACTTTAACTTGATGGATGGCTATTACATCTTACAACAAGCTTCTTGGTACAGAGGAAGAGTCCCCTATTGATTTTCACGGTCATTTGCCAATTTCGACATCACATTTGTACAAGAAACCACCAGTCATGGACACTAGGCCTCGTGACGGATGCTAGGCGAGGTTGCAGCTATTAGATCCTTCTGATCTACTTGTTCGGGAGTTGCCTGGATTTAACTCCTCAGCTAAGCCTGATGTGCAAACTGCTCAATTTATTTGCCCATAGTATCTATCCAGCAGTTCAAAAAGAATTCTCTCTTGCGACAGAAAAAATCGTTGTCCTCTGTCATCTTAAAAAGATGCAGCTATCTTAATATACTGTATATGCACAACAGTCATGGTGGCATTTAAATATCCTGTGCACAGAGAAGTTGGCAACAGAAGTTTATGTTCATTTCTGTGAAAACCAATTTTCCATCCATGTAACATTAGAAACAAGACCAAATTTTTAACTTCACTTTTTTACCAAAATTGCAGTGATCCAGGTCTAAAACTTCCTTTAAACATTTGTTTTTAGGTTATCAATGAAATAAACCACATGTATACCATTTTTATTTCATCCTGTTAAGTACAGTGGGACCTGTTGGTCACACTTTTTGTGTAATCATCCCATTTCAGATTTTGTATCATAAACAGTATAATCAAGAACCGCGAGGTAGCATATTTTGATGGGTAGCAAAATTTGTCAGAACACCGGCGTTGGTTTGTTTGTCTGTTAGCAGGATATCTCAAAAACGGCCGCATAGATTTTAACCAAACTTTGCAGGATGTTAGAGTAGCACAAGAGGAACAAGTGATTAAATGGCATATCTAGGCCAAAGTACAGCTTAGATATACGATTTTATATAAGATTTCAAGTCTTTCCAATGGCCCGGATTTCCAGTCGCTGTGCTTTTGGGTTTTGTTGCCACCTGGCGCTAAAATGCAACAATACCCTACATCAGCCATCAAAAATAACTCATGCACAGAGTTGCCTTGGCGTGACGGAGGTGCTGCGCTCTGAGCGCTCGTTTATTTTTTAACTAGCTGTCCGCGACCCACTCAGAACGGGTCCGCGACCCACCAGTTGAGAACCACGAGAACCACTGGTCTAGAGTCTTCTTCACAGCTTATCTTTTTGGCAGTACTCGCCCTGCAGAAATGCTGCATACAATATTCCTGCCTGTTGTGCATTCTAGGCAAAAGGAAAAGGGGGCAAGACGATCTTGCCATGGTGCTTATGGAAATGGCAGCAGATGAGAAGCTGCTGGAGAGGATGGAAGAGCATCGCCAGCAGCACCTTCAGGTTCTTCTTGTGGATGCCTGTGAGGCAAGGAGGCAGCAGGATCAAATCACTCGTCAGAACCAAATGGAAACTGCAGCCTTCAATCAGGGCTTCCTTAGCACTCTCAGCCAGCTGGTACTGGTGTTGGGTAGCCACCGTGACCAAGTGCTACCATCCTCCCAGTAGTGTTTTATACAAGTACACACTTGTTTCTCTGTTTGCACTGTTTTTTTTTTTTTTTTTCTGAAAACTTTGGCTGTTTACTGTTTTGCTCTTTTAGGCCTGGGCTATTTGTTGTGTATACACAGCATGTCCTGTCATTTATGAAATTTAATTTTCAATTTATTGAAGTATTTTCCATTACCACATGCTTATTATTCCATATTTATTTTTTCATGTACTTTCAAGTGAATGTTGGCTGTGATATGAGGGTTGCAGCTGTAGTTACTGCTTTTCAGTTTCCAGTGGAGGAAAGACAGACTAGTGTAATTCTACTACACACTACTACAAAGATGCCCACAAATAGTTGAAGTAAAGTGTAAGTATCAGTGTTTTTCAGATGCTGCTAAGAGTTGAAATTCAAACTTTCAACTTGAAAGAGCTGAACATTTTAAACTACATTAAATTATCGTAGTTAAAAGTAATAGAAGTAACAACTGTAGTCCCATCTGGTATTACAGGGAGTAATAATGCATTTCTGCATATACAGACACAGGGTAAGATGAGAGTAAAGGAATTTATTGGTGCACTGTACAACTATATTTATCCATCTATATACATACATTAATACTGTCAAACAAATAAAAACAGACAACATTTACACCCACCCCATTATTCAGTAAGCATTAATCACACCCACTTTCAATTACAAATACAAGGATTTAACTGTTCAAATACCTCATTAAACCCTCACGCACATCCCTGCCTTCTTCCACTGCACCCTGTCCTACTGCCACTGCAGGCTGTTCTGCAACAGCTGCTGCAACAGGAGCATCCCATTCATGCTAGTAGTCTTCATGTCTTTCATTCATTTGTCTTCATTCATGTCTTTCACAAAGATTGTGCAGAGCACAGCATGTCATCACCATGGACTTTACCAGTTCAATGTCGCCATCATTTCTCTTCAGAAGGCAGCGCCGCCTACCTTTCAGTCTCCCGAAAGCATTCTCTACAACCACCCGAGCCCTGCACATTTTCTTGTTGTACATTTGCTGTTCTGCAGTCAGCCGGCCATTGTCAGCGAATGGTTTCAGGAGCCAAGACTGTAAAGGATAGGCTGAGTCTCCTAAGACATAGTAGCCCATCTTGACCCCACCAACATGGTGTAAGCTGGGTAAAGACTTCCATGTTCAACCAACTCCCACAATGTGGACAGTCTTAAAACCCGGCCATCATGCAAACTCTCGGCCATTCCTGTATGTACATTCCAGAAGAGTCCTTTTCCGTCCACGACTCCTAGCAGAATAATAGAATGCCATCCTTTTCTATTGAAGAAGTCACAGTGGTAGTCCTGTGGGGCTATGATGGGTATGTGTGACCCATCAATGGCACCAACACACTGCGGAAGCCCCCACCTGTTCTCAAAGTACGCTGCCATGTCTTGAAGTTTCTCCTGGTCAGGAAAACAAATCTGCTCTGGAGCCAGCAATGTGCAGACAGCCCTGCAGAATTCTTGCACACACCGACACACTGATGTTTTACTGACCCCAAAGAGATGTCCAATGCTTCTGTATTCACTGTTGCTTGCCAGTTTCCACAGTGCGATGGCAACCCTTTTCTTCAGAGGAACACACAGTCTGAAGTTTGTATCCATCTTTTCCATCATTGGACGTAGCTTGGCACAAAGGTACAGGAACGTTTCTTCAGATATTCTGAAGTTGTGAATCCACTGCGCGTGTGTAAATCCGGAAATTATTACATCCCACCACTCATTGGCCCGACTGAAAGCCCAAACAGTTAGCCTGCGACGCTGTCTTCGTAAGAAATACATTGTCTGAAAAAAACACAAAGCAAGCAGGCTACGTTATGATATATTTGGGACCCTATAGTCAGAGCTTGGCCTACTTCAGTCTCTTCCTCAGTTTGTTGATATTCTATCTCCCAGAAAATGGATGAAAAAAAAATTCACAGAGTAAATAAACACTATCATTATGTAGTTACAGGGATGATAGTGGAAAAACAAAATCCTGCGTCATGGATTTCGGCCCGCCGGCAAGAGACGAAGCCGGCGGGCGCTGGGACCATGTTCCCAAAGAGGCAAAAGGGACTCAAACGCACAGGTTGAGTAAAAACACAAAAATCTTTAATTAAAAATATAAAGATTAAAATAGTCCCAGGGGGAGGCAGCAGCAAGACAAACCATGGCAGGGCTCAGGAGACAAACAAAATACTGCTGCACCAAAAAGGGTGTACTCTTCAATACCAAAACTTCACCTCCACCTGAACAGCAATAGGTGTGGCTCGTTAAGGTGGAGGCAAAGAATGCAGTAGGGGGAAGGGCCTGCAGGCCAACACCATGACATCCTGAGCCTGAACTTCTTCTGCGGGGGGCCGCTCTAAGATTTTATGAGCAACCATTAAATAAAGGACATTGATTAACTTTTTGAACAACATGTACACAATATGCAACATTTGTTTTTAAATACAATTTTTTTGACAGTTACAGTGCAACAGTGAAGTGTAGGTAATGCTGAAATCCTAAATTGCAACATTAACAGAATTAGAACACTACCAAATATAGTTCACTCGAGAAAAAAAAAAACAATTTTGTCCCCAGCTAATTTCTTGCTTAGATTAACAACAGGTTGGGCGACAGTAATGACAGATCGTGCTCTAGCTGACTCCTTAGGCATACTCGTTTTGAGTGAAGGCTTATAACGTCAATGGGAGGCTAATAGCTACAAAGTTCAATTCCGGCAACATTAAAACAATCGCTAGTTTGATACATCGTTGGTTATTGATTAATGCAGAAAATTCCTAAAACGACCTTACAATTACAAAGAGACAGCCTATTCTTCACGACACTGTCGTCGACTTTTAAAAAGTGCTGACACCACATAAAATAAAGAAAAGTACTTACCCTCCTGCGCCGTAATTTTCGCCTTGCCAATAGGAGGTTGTCCATGTCGTACCAGCTCCTTATCGTTTACAAAACCTTTCGACATTTTTCCGCTGTGTTTGCCTTAGCAGCCTGTAGTGATGGCAATGTGAAGCTTTCTGAACCAGTGAAGCTTTCCAGCCAATTGTATCGGAAAAAGGTTCATTCATTCAATGCCTCAAACTCTATGATGACCTCTGCTGTTCAAAACTTGTAGTGCAGTATGTATGAAATAGCTGACCGGTATATTTTGGCCCAGTCTCTGTGGGTTGAACATGGTTATGAAAACTTGAACCAATAAATTATCTAATAAATACACGGATTCCTATATGAATAAAATTGTTGTTTTTCCTGTTTGAATTGTGTCTGTATTTGCGTAATAAAAATTATAGCGTGTCTATTGCCAACCTTGTTATGGGAAATCAAATTAAAGTGCTCCCACATTTCAAAGCGACCTCTCTTTGCAACAGGTTCCATTATGATTTGATGTTTGCTACTACTGACTCGCAACACCGCTTTCGACTACTTCAAACCCACAAGCGCGCGCCCTGTTTCGCGCACATTTGAATCAAATCGAAGCGGTCACGTGAATGTGAGCTAGAACGAAGCTTCGGACGTCGCTGATCACGTAATCAGCAGCAAACGAACCAAGCACCGATACATTTGCTTCACCTTGAACTGGTTCATACTTTGATACAAGCTTCGAAGCAGGAGGGTCAGAGGTAACAACACTAGCGGCCTGCAGCCTTTCCTTAAACATACTCTGCCTTCTTGCTGTTATAAACAGCCACATTCCGAGTAGGAAGAACACAATTACCGGTAACTCCTCCATTGCTGTTAAACTGTGTCAGCTGTGTTTCTTCTTGTCTCAGCTGACTTTCGCGCCAATGATCTCACACGACGACTCTACCTGACGCAACAAACGCCATCCCGCCTGTCATGAAGTGGTGCCTTTTGCAGAGGGTACACAAACCGTACCGAACTGTACAAAAACATTCCAAACCAAACCGTTACGTTCTGAACCGAACTGTACCATTCTGCTTGGTGGAAACGAAACATTAGTGTGTTTAAGGTTTTAAAGCACAACAGCACCCCGTGTACTGCATGGCATCTTGCCACACGCTTCATCTGCACCAAAATGCAAGAGTACTAAAGTGATGACATCACCGCTACTTAGCTTCTGGTGTCAGAAGTAAAATCCCAATGGGAATTTATAATGGGGTTTGGACACTCTCTGGCATTGCTCGAACTCGTATTAATTATATCAGCCGCCTCACTCCGAGATTAGCCTACAGGGTATACAGATTCAAATTATCACATCAAATTCGTGGTTAATTGCCAAAATATATGCTTTTGCACTTGTAGTCCAGTCTGTAGTCCACTTCTCCGAAGTACATGCGCGCTGCACAAGTGGGCGAGTTCCCCTTGATTTGGTCCCAGCCAATGAGGTATCTCAGTTTCAACTTATGTTCAATAACGTACCTCGACAGTAGCCCATCAGTTGCCTACATTGGCGTATGTCCAAGCACCCGTTCCCACATAGCAGGCTACAATTAGCTAGCTACATACCTAGAAATGAAAGGCTCACAATAAATAGTTCTTTCGCAATTTAGCTAGCTAGCATTAAGCTATGCAAGCAAAGCACCGAGCTAGCCAGCTAATGAGCTTATTACATCTTGTGTACATAGCTAAACAGATAGAAACAGTAAATGTTAACATCATTTACTGTCATTTAGCAAGCTAGCTACTATGATTGTTCAATAAATATCACTAGTTCTATAGCCTAGCTTGGTGAATAAAAGCAGTGAAGAGCCATTATTTGGCTACTTAGCTATCGTTGAGCTGCGAGCACTTCACAAGCTGGCATTTAACTAAATGCGCCAAATATAAAGTTATACAACTACCGAAGTCTGTAAAATAGGTCACTGGCTAAGTTAACCTGCTGACAGCTAGTTCGCAGTCAGTTATGCTTTGACAAGGCAGATAAGCTTGTTCGCTGACTACCAAGTTTTTAAGCAAACAATCGTTGGCCAAAGATGCCTGGTTATAAAAGTAAATTGGCGCTATTGAAAAACTTGATATCTAGCAAGAAAAGAGTAGCCAAGTAGAATGTAGAGTGGCTAACTAATTAAGCAAACAAACGGCTATAGCGAGGTGCTGGAAAATTCGAGAGAGGTAGGCTCTACTGACTGTATAAAACACATTCTGAACTCCTTCAGCCTAGTAAGCAGGAAGATCGTGGGACGTGTAGTTTTTAGACGACAAGGAGGATTAGCATGGTGGCGAAAAATTAAAATGATTTGAAATATAGCTGATTCCGGTTAAGAAAAATTATATTTGTTTTTAGTCAGAAATATAATGCAAAATCTCGAGAAAGATGGTGGCTTGAAAACAATGGGAAGTGACTCAAAAGTGAACTGAAAAAACAGTCTATGGGTAAAATGAATGGGAAATTTTACTTCTGACACCAGCGTGACATCATCACTTTAGCACTCTGGGCCATAGATATACAAAAAATATCCATTTATATATCTATGCTCTGGGCTGCGTTCGAGCGCATCTGCAAGGTCTGCGGCTGCGTTACACTGTGACGACACGTTTTCTGGGGCGGTTTGCATCTGCTCGAATAGCTCGCTGAAATTGCTGCGCAGCTCATCACGTGAAACATCACGAGACTTCACTGCCAGAAAAGAATGGCGACTTACTTGGCAACGCTGGAAGTAATCGAGGAGATGGATGCTCTGGACATTCCTCTCCTTATTTTTGGACTTTGGATTTTTGGACTAGATGAAAATTTTGACCAGATACGAAGGTATGTAAAAATGACACTGTGTGCATATTTGTCATAAATACCGGGTATTTCTGTTTCTTCCTTATTTTCTGAATGTCAGAGAAGTTACATGTTTGCAAAAAAATTAAATGTGCTTGTATCGCATTTATCAAATGAAGGCAATAAATGGTTAGAACGGATGCTGCTGGTGGCTTGGGAGTCTCTTGGGAGTCTATATTTTGTACATATTAGGTAAATTCCATGCACTGTGTCTGTTTGATGCTAATGCATTGGCGCCATTTACAGGTTGCATCCTGAATGTACGGTTGTGTATAATAGTTAGTATAAACCTGAATTACATTATTATTACTATTAAGATGTACAGTACAAGTTTGTCATAAAATGCTTTCTTTACTCTGGGATATTTTCAAGTTAGCTTGGCTCCAAGTTAGCTTGGGTTCTGGGCAGCAGACTTGCAAGCAAAGAAAACATGACAGCAAGAGTAATAGATAATTTGATTATAATGCGTTTGTCGGGGCAGTGTGATGTTTGGAGCTGAACCTGCAGGTACAGTCTCAGCACCTATTGGCGACAATGCACACAAGTTGCTTGATTACAAACATCCATTTGGAAACTCACGTGCCAACACATATACATGCTGTTCCTACTTTATGCTGGCATTGTTAAGTACAAACACTCCTTTGGGGCCTCTGGGAACATTTGCCATGCAAAGGTCCCCTGTGAATGATGGGTCTGCAAAATGCAGCTTCTCATTGCAGTTAACAATAGCACATAAATAACAATAATTCTTCAGTATTGGTCTCAAATGTAGAAATATGACAACAGTTTGTGGGTACCACTATGCTGTATATGGTATAAAAACTACAAAAAAGTGTTTTGTAGATTGTACTTCCCTGCTTGGAGAATTTGAAATATGTCCTCTGACACAAGCATTTCAACAGAATTGAAACCATCACTCAACTTGATTTTTCTTTGTGCTGCCATTTTGAAAATATAATCACTTTTTTGATGTTATATACCTTTCTCCTGCCCTCCAGGTATTACCAAAGCCCCAATCCATACCCTTAAGTGATGTATTACCCCGTGCTCTGTTTTTCAGGTGCCATCTGCCGATTCCCAACAACATACTTGAGGACTGACTCAAACGTTTATTAGTAAATGGCCTTCAAAGTTAACTGGAATAAAGGGAGACCATCTTGCCAATTAAGCTTTACCCTTGCTTCCCATTTTAAATGGAGCTGTCATATTCAGTGAGTTGCATACAGAGACCTGAAACAAATACATTTTGCCTAATTCTTCATTACATGTACCTCTTGCCCAATAGAATGAGCCCGTTTGCCTGCTTTCCACCACTGCAGACACTTAAGCTTGGAAACGTGCCCGGGTCTGATGATATACCAACACTTCAGTGTCCTTCAGTTTCCATAGGCTCTTTGCTGCTCTGTATTTTCCTTTTCTACCCTCAAGCCATTGGTATTCTTTTGCCCCACATCATAAATATAAAATGCACTGGGATCCCCACTTTTTAAAAACCAGAGGAGAGGACATCTGCATTGTTCTCAATTGTTAAGGGAATTAAATCTGAATAAATATTAGTGTTGTAAATTTTATGATGTTGCATATTACATACAAAATGTTGTCAATGTAGGACAGAGATTTATGAGAATAGATGAATATCACAAAAGTCAATGACTTCACATCAGGATCGGCCTCTCCCTAAAACCAAGGTTTAAAGAATAAAGGGCCAAACACAGCAAGTACAGTTAGTAGGCAAAAGAAAAACAAAAATGGAATTTGAATAAGATGCAGACTGATGCATCCTTGTTTCAGCCAAGCAACATAATGTCAGCACAGATGAATCAACCACAAAAAGTGTTTTACGTCTTTAAAAGACTTGACAGTTACCCTGGGTAGTTAAAGAAGCAGAGAATTATTATTTGACAACTGAATATTTGAAGACAGGACGCAAGTCGGAAATCAAACGCCGACTACTTTGTGAGACAACGCTGAAAATGACATGCTTTCCAGCTTCTTGAGTTTTATTCCAGTGGACACATCACTGTCATTGACTTTCATAGACAATGAAATTGTCTACATAAACAAGCATCAACAGGGGCAGCATCCTGGCTGATTATGAGAGTCTTTATAATACATCATCATTAAGGTTATTCAAAAATAAACTTGCCATGGTGTTCAGGGTGGTTACCAGGACATTGCTAGGTGGTTACACTGGGGTGCCGGGAGGTTGCTAGGGCATTTCTAGGTGGTTGCGATGGCGTTCTCGATGGTAGCAAGGCCATTGCAAGGCAGTTACTATGGTGTTCCGGGTGGTTGCAAGGCCATTGCAAGGCGGTTGCTTTGGTGTTCTGGGTGGTTGCTAGGGCGTTACTAGGCGGTTGCTAGTTGGAATGGTTGAACAGTTGGATGGTTGAGTAGTTTAAATAGTTACATTATTTAATTGTGTCATGGCCCCAATTTGCTACGACATATGAGACAGCAAGGGATGACAGACAAAATTTTAAAACTAAAACAGATTTAATTCAACAAAGACTAACACTACCCTACAATTTATACGACTGACCAAGATTGATAATATATAAGAAAACACATATTTACAGTCCCTTGATGGGGTTGCTTGGTGATGTTCCGGGTGAGGAAAATGCTCCAACACAGGCGAAAATCCACGAAAAGCTTCACAGGTCTTGAAAAGTGTGACACGTCTGGTCAAATGTATCCTTCTCCTTGCAATTTCTCCTCCTACTTTACTCTCCAATTTTTCTCCTTATATACTCTTTTGTAGCCCCCTCCCACATTTAGATTTTTTTTTTCTCTGGGACTTTCCCCTCTCAGACATTCCCAGGACATGCCCAAACCTAGCTCCAGACTGGGCTTAACAAAAAAAGTCAATACTGCCATCTAGTGGCTTTTTTCTACATTACACCTCCATTCCAAAAGGGAAAAATTTTGACTCATAAAGGCAAAATTTTTCTTTTCAAGACAAAAATGGTTAAGTAGACACTTGTGTGTATGTATATATATATATACATATATATATAACAATTTCCAAGTCAAACTCCTGTAAAATCAAACTCCAATTCAACAATCTCAGATTCTTGTTTTTCATCTTACTCAAAAACATTAACGTATTGTGGTAAGTGTACACAATCATTGGCTTTTGCCCTGTACAAACATAAACCTCAAAGTGTTGTAAGGATTGGACCAGAGCCAACAGCTCCTTCTCTATTCTGGAATAGTTCTTTTGGTGGCGATTGAACTTCCTGGAGAAGTATGCCACGGGATGCTCAATGTCATCAGAGTCACTTCTCTGTCGGAGCACAGATCCACAAGCTTGGTCACTAGCATCGACCGCGATGGAGAACGGTTTGTTGAAGTCAGGAGATTTGAGCACGGGGAAGTGGCACAGCAGAGACTTGAGGCGATCGAAGGCTCTTTGGCATGCTTCATCCCAAGTGAACTTTACGTCTTTCTTCAGTTGGTTGTTGAGACTTTGAGCAATCTCAGCAAAGTTCTTGCAGAACTTGCGGTAATACCCGATCATTCCAAGGAAGCGGCGCAAAGCTTTTTTGCTGTCAGGAACTGGAAAGTCCATGATGGCTCGGACTTTAGAATTTATGGGTGCCACCTTACCCTGGCATATGACGTAGCCAAGATACATGACAGTCGCACGACCAAAGTCACTCTTGTTCAGGTTAACAGTCAGGTTAGCCTAGGTCAAGCGCTGGAACAACGTCTCTACATCTTTCAGATGTTCTTCCCAGGAGTCACTCCATATAATCAGGTCGTCGATGTACGCACCCATGTGTTGCAATCCGGCGATTGTAGACTGTATCATCCTTTGGAACGTGGCTAGGGAATTTTTCTTGCAATAGGGTAGTATTTCATACTGGTATAACCCAGATGGTGTGGCAAAAGCAGAGATGCTCTTGGCCCTATCAGTTTAAGGCACACACCAGTAACCCTTCAATAAATCAATCTTGGTCAGAAACTTTGCTTGCCCTACTCTATCGATACAATCATCAATCCTAGGTATTGGAAACACATCAGTTCTAGTTACAGCATTGACTTTGCGATAATCTGTACAGAATCTAGTACTTCCATCAGGTTCTGGAACTAGCCCACAAGGTGAAATCCAATCTGAGTTAGAGGGTCTGATAATATCATTTTCTAACATGTACTCAACCTCTTTCTCAGCAATCTTTCTCTTTTCAGGATTCATCCGGTACGGATGCTGTTTTATTGGTTTTGCATGACCAACATCTACATCATGAGAGGCTATAGAAACTTCCTTTGGAACATCAGGAAATATATCTTTATATTTCTTGATCAACATCTCAAACTGATCTTTCTGTGAGGATTCTAAGTGCTGGCGTTTACATCAAGATTTTGCAACACTTCAGAATTTGGCAATTTACATGAAAGAACTTCAGCTTTAATTCTAGGTTCATCATCTTGAAATTCCCCCTCATCTTCACACGTTTCGACCATGGGAGAATCTGAAGTGACAGCTGCAACCCTAGCATTTCTGTCATGATAAGGCTTCAGCATGTTAATGTGACACAATTGTTTTGGTTTTCTCCTATCTGGAGTCTTCTCAATGTAATTGAGATCATTGAGTTTTGTTAGAATTTAATAAAGACCATGAAATCTAGCCTGCAATGGATTGGCCTGCAAGGGAGACAACACAAGGACCTTGTCTCCTAGATTAAACTCACAGCTTCTAGCCTTATGATCATACCAAGTTTTCATTTTTCCCTGACTTGATTTCAAGTTCTCTTTGGCTAGGTCACATGCTGCACGCAATCTTCCCTTGAACTTGCTAACATAGTCTAACAGACTGATATGCGGCTCTTTCTCTTGCCATTGTTCACTCAACAATAGCAAAGGTCCTCTTACTTCATGGCCAAACACTAGCTGAAATGGACTGAATCCAGTAGACTCCTGCACTGCTTCTTTAGCTGCAAACAACAGCAAATGGACACCTTCATCCCAGTCTTTCTCATGGTCATAACAATAAGTCCTCATCATTGTCTTGAGAGTGGAATGAAAGCGCTCTAAGGCACCCTAACTCTGGATGATAGGCACTGAAAAGAATCTGCTTCGCACCTAGTTCATACACAACCTGCTGAAACAATCCGGAAGTGAAATTGCTACCTTGGTCTGACTGAATTTCCCCTGGGAAGGCCAAACAACGTGAGGAACTTTATCAAAGCCTTCCAGATTGCAGTTGCCTTGATGTTGCATAGAGGTATGGCTTCAGGGAATCGGGTAGATGCAGACATGATTGTCAACAAGTACTGATTTCCAGATCTAGTCTTGGGTAATGGACCAACACAATCAACAATGACCTTAGAGAGCTCCCCAAATGCTGGGAAAGGCTGCAATGGAGCTACAGGTAGGTCTAACTGGTGTTTTCCAACTACCTGACAAGTGTGACAGGTTTAGCTAAAGTTGGAAACATCTTTCCGAAACCCAGGCCAGAAGAAGTGTTTCATGATCTTATCAACAGTCTTGTTAACACCAAGATGACCTCCTAAAGGTAAACTATGAGCCATTGTTAAGATCTCATTACTGTGACCTTCGGAACAACAATTTGCCTAACCACTGCCCAATCTGCATTGGCAGGGATATCAGGAGGGCGCCACTTCCGCATCAACACACCATCCTTGAGATAATACCCAACTGGAACTGCATCTATTTCTTTATCAGGAAGGGCTCTCCTCTTTAGTACACAAATTTCAGGATCTTTAGTTTGCTCCTCAATCAACCGCTTTCCGGACAGAGACAAGTCTCCAGACACATCAGAATCACCAGACCCATCTGGCTGGCTGAACAGAGAACTGATAAAAGTATCTGATAAGTCCTCAAATGGAGAAACCATAGTAGGCCGAACAGAGTCATGAGGCGAACCACCTGAGTCCTGACTATTCAATGTGCTGGACGGCACCACATCATCTACTTCTTGAGCCTTCTTGGCCATAGCACAGAGATGGGTCTTCATCGCCATCTTCAGTGTTCGGCTGTGAAGTAAGATGAACAGGGGGAACTACATTGCCCCCAGCCAGGTCATTGCCTAGCAACAGAGAAACACCCTTGATTGGTAGACTTGACATAAGTCCCACCTTTACCTGTCCTGTAACTAAATCTGACTTCAAGAATATAGAGCACAGGGGTACAGATACAGTCCTCCCTTCAATACCTTGTACAAGTATGAAATCCCCTGAAGCGGTCTCATCACGTAACTCCAAGGAGTCCATCAACAAAAGTGACTGAGAAGCTCCAGTATCCCTTAGGATATCTATGGGGACAGGAGGAGAATGCTCATTCAGAGCCTCAAATCCCTCTGACAGAAATGAAAGAAATTTCTCCCTCACAAAGCAGTATCAGGCTTTTTAGCCCCACAAGGAGCAGGCAATTTAGCAGATCGGTCATCTACTACAGGGGTTTCTAACCTTGTTTTCACAAAGGCATTTGGTTTGGTATCCTTTTCTTTTTCTTTCTTAGCTTTAAGGAACCAACAGTTATTTGTAACATGACCAGATTTCTTGCAATAATTGCAAACTAGACCACTTTTGTCCAGACCTGTGACTGGATTTCTGAGCACCATCACCAGATTTGTCTTTGTTTTTGGGTGAGGAATCTTGGGTATCACCGTTACCTTTTTTCTGAAATTTGAACCATCTATTTTTACTGCTAGACTGAAATTTAGACTTATGCGTGAGAACATATTCATCTGCAAACTTTGCAGCTGATTGTAAATTCAGTGCTTGCTTCTCATTAAAGTAGATCTTAATATCATCCTTAAGAAAGTTCTTGAATTCTTTAACTAACACCATCTCTTTCAATCATCCATGACCTCCATAGAAGTACACCAGCGCTCAAAGCAAACCTGCTTCTCATTAGCAAATTCAACATAAGTCTGATTGTCAGATTTATTCAGACCTCTGAATTTCTGTCGGTAAGCCTCTGGAACAAACCCATTAGCTCTCAAAATAACCTTTTAGACAACCTCATAATCAGCGGAATCATCTGCAGACAAAGCCGAATAGGCTTATTGAGCTTTACCCTTGAGGACAGTTTGCAACATCAGAGGCCAGTGTTCCTTTGGCCACTGGCAACTCTTGGCTACCTTCTCAAAGCACTGGAAATACTTATCTACCTCCTCCTCTGAGAATGGAGGCACCAGTTATACCTCCTGGCTAGCACGAAATTTATTTTCAGTTGCTATTTTGATTTTTAGTTGCTCCATTTGGAGCCTTTCTTCTCTATTGAATTTCTGTAAATCGAAATCTCTCTGTCTTGCTAATTTGTCTGACTCATATTCTCTTTGTTTTTCTTTTTCCTCCCTCTCAAATTCTCTTTTTCTTCTCTTGCTAATTTTTCTAACTCAAACTGTCTTTGTTTTTCATTTTCCTCCCTTTGAATCTCTAGCATTTTTTATTTAAGTTCCATTTCTATATTTGGATTTTCCACTGGAAACTGTTCCAGATCTCCTGGTGTAAACACATTTTCATCAATGTAATATTCAACAATCTCTCTAGCCTGTCTTGCTTTTCGCATGGCTGGTTTTACCTCTGTCAGCTCTAAATGTCTGCATATTTCTAGCAGTTATGTCTTTTTAAAAGACTTCAAATCCTCAACGGTTAGTGATCCCAAGAAATCATCCATTGCTGTTGATCTGTCAATATATATACAGTGGTGCTTGAAAGTTTGTGAACCCTTTAGAATTTTCTGTATTTCTACATAAACATGACCTAAAACATAATCAGATTTTCACAAAAGTCCTGAAAGTAGATAAAGAGAACCCAGTTAAACAAATGAGACAAAAAAATATTATACTTGGTAATTTATTTTTTGAGAAAAATGATCCAATATTACAAAACTGTGAGTGGCAAAAGAATGTGAACCTCTATGATTAGCAGTTAATTTGAAAGTGAAACTAGAGTCAGGCATTTTCAATCAATGGGATTACAATCAGCTGTGAGTGGGCACCCTGTTTTATTTAAAGAACAGGGATCAATCAAAGTCTGATCTTCGCAACACATGTTTGTAGAAGTGTATCATGGCATGAACAAAGGAGATTTCTGAGGACCTCAGAAAAAGGGTTGTTGATGCTCATCAGGCTGGAAAAGGTTACAAAACCATCTCTCAAGAGTTAATCAGACAGATTGTGGACAAATGGAGGAAGTTCAAGACCATTGTTACCCTCGCCAGGAGTGGTTGACCAACAAAGATCACTCCAAGAGCAAGGCAGGTAATAGTTGGCGAGGTCACAAAGAACCCCAGCGTAACTTCTAAGCAACTGAAGGCCTCTCTCTTACTTGCTAATGTTAATGTTCATGAGTCCACCATCAGGAGAACACTGAACAACAATGGTATGCATGGCAGGGTTGCAAGGAGAAAGCCACTGCTCTCCGAAAAGAATATTGCTGCTCATCTGCAATTTGCTAAAGATCTCATGAACAAGCCAGAAACTATTAGAAAAATGTTCTGAGGACGGATGAGACCAAAATAGAACATTTTGGTTGAAATGAGATGTTTGGAGAAAGGAAAACACTGCTTTCCAGCTTAAGAACATTATCCCCTCTGTGAAATATGGTGGTGTTTCATCATGGTTTGGGCCTGTTTTGCTGCGTCTGGGCCAGGACGGCTTGCCATCATTGATGGAACAATGAATTCTGAATTATACCAGGGAATTCTAAATTCTAAATGACAGGACATCTGTCCATGAACTGAATCTCAGGGGAAGGTGGATCATGCAGCAAGACAACGACCCTAAGCACACAAGTCGTTCTACCAAAGAATGGATACAGAAGAATAACGTTAATGTTTTGGAATGGCCAAGTCAAAGTCCTGACCTTAATCAAATCAAAATGTTGTGGAAGGACCTGAAGCAAGCAGTTCATGTGAGGAAACCCACCAAAATCCCAGAGTTGAAGCTGTTCTGTATGGAGGAATGGGCTAAAATTCCTCCAAGCCGATGGGCAGGACTGATCAACAGTTACAGGAAATGCTTAGTTGCAGTTATAGCTGCACAAGGGGTCACACCAGATACTGAAAGCAAAGGTTCACATACTTTTGCTACTCACAGATATGTAATATTGGATCATTTTCCTCAACAAATAAATGACTAAATATAATATTTTTGTCTCATTTGTTTAAGTGGGTTCTCTTTCTCTACTTTCAGGACTTGTGTGAAAATCTGATGATGTTTTAAGTCATACTTATGCAGAAATATAGAAAATTCTAAAGGGTTCACAAACTTTCAAACACCACAGTATATAGGAAAATTCAAAAAACAATTTTACAATTTGAAATGTTAGATTTTCAATAACTGACTCACACAATGGTCTATCCCGGACGAGCCCCCAATTTGTTATGGCCATAATTTGCTACGACATATAAGACAGCAAGGGATGACAGACAAAATTTTAAAACTACAGCAGATTTAATTCAACAAAGATTAACACTGACCTACAATTTATACTACTGACCAAGATTGATAATATACAAGAAAACGAATATTTACAGTCCCTTTAGATGGGGTTGCTTGGTGATGTTCCGGGTGAGGAAATGCACCAACACAGGCAAAAATCCACAAAAAGCTTCACAGGTCATGAAAAGAAGTGACAGGTCTGGTCAAATGTATCCTTCTCCTTGCAATTTCTCCTACTACTTTACTCTCTCAATTTTTCTCCTTATATACTCTGTTGCAGCCCCCTCCCACCTTATAGACTTTTTTTTTTCAATCCTCAGGCAGTTTCCCCTCTCAGACATGCCCAGGACATGCCCAAACCTAGCTCCAGACTGGGCTTAACAAAAAAAGGCAATACTGCCATCTAGTTACTTTTTTCCACATTACAATTGTGAGTAATTGTAATGAGGACTTTTATTCTGCAACTGTTGTGGACAAAGGAAACACTTGACGAGAGTCAGAGGTGATGACAAATGACAGTTGGGATGGCTGACCAGTTAAATAGTTGAGTTGTTTAAATCGTTAAATATTTGAACAGTGAATTATTTCAGCACGAACCTTTATTTTGAAACTGTTTTGGATGGTGGAAACAGTTGGCTGGAGTCATAGTTGATGACACTGGGCAGTTGGAATGAACCAAAGGTTGAAAAGTTGAGTATTTTAAATAGTTAATTTATTTAATAGTGATTTATTGTAATGAGAACTTGTCGATGAGAAATGAGTATAAATTCGCAAAAAGAACAGTTGTGGACTGGTGAAACAGTTGGCAGGAGTCATAGTTGATGACAACTGACAGTTCGAATGGCTGAACGGATAAATATTTGAGTAGTTGAAATAGTTAAATTATTATTATATCCCCGAACGCTGAATGGCGTTTCGGGGATATTATGTTTTTGCTCCGACCGCCGCCGCACTACGTGTTAACGCGATAACTTCAGTAATATTTCAATTACGAATTTCAAATTTTGCACATAAGTAAGTATCATAAAGAGGAAGAACTGATTTGATTTTGGACAATTTACGATGTCTAGATTGGCCACCAGGGGCCAAAAACTGATTTAGGTGTTAACGCGATAACTGCTGTAATATTTCAATGAGAAATTACAAGTTTTGCATATAAGTAACTATCCTAAAGAGGAAGAATCGATTTGATTTTGGACAATTTAAAATTTCTAGAATGGCCACCAGGGGCCAAAAACTGAAAAAATCACTGTTCCGCGGTAACTTCAGTAATATTTCAATTACAAATTTCAAGTTTTGCACAAAAGTAAGTATCATAAAGAGGAAAAACTGATCGATTTTGGACAATTTACAATTTCTAGATTGGCCACCAGGGGCCAAAAACTGAAAAAAATCACTTTTTATCATATCTCTGGAAATATTTGTCTGATTGACCTCAAATCAAGTGCAAATGAAAGGTCATGACCTGAGGATGTGTCCCACAATGACATAATACCTGTTTGATTCAAAAGTTTGACACAAGGTGGAGCTTTGTCACATAAAATTCACCATTTTGGCTATATCTTTGGAACTATTCCTCCAACTGATATGAAACTATGTGCAACTGCAAGGTCATGACCTCAAAACGTGTCACATGGTGACATCATACCTGTATGGTTCAATATTTTGCCACCAGATGGCGCTTTGTGATGGAAAATTACCATTTTGGCCATATCTTCAGAACCATTTGTCCGATTGACCTGAAATTAAGTTCAAATGCAAGTCTATTCGAGGTCTATTCAAGGATTGGGGAATTGGGGGATTGGGGATATACCCCCAGCCGTCGCCTCTGACGGCATAAGCCTAGTTTAATAATGAATTATTGTAGTGAGGGCTTTTATTTTGAAACAGTTTGAGGCAGGGGAAACAGTTGAACAGGCTCTGTAGTCTTAAGAGAGCCAGATTGTAGTCTTAAAGCCTCAGAAACTGACAGTTGCTGCAGGTGGCCAGGACACCTGGCACAAAGGCGTTTGATACAGTTGACCATTTTTTTCTCATAGAGCACCGAACTGCCATTGGGTTTGATATTAAATCTCTGAATTGGTTTCAAGATTATCTCACTGGTAGGTGTCAAGCTGTTGTGGCTGATGTCTATCAATCAAACTTTATCTTTGCAAGGAGTTTCCACAGGGTTCAATTTTGGGGCCCTTGCTCTTTGCACTTTTTATTAATGATTTTGGTGCTAATTTTGTCAACAGTACAATCCACCTATATGCAGATGATACAGTAATCTTCTCAGCTGGCCCTTCTGCTGAATTGGCAGTCTTTGGGATTGTCTTGCAATCCTCGTCAGTGTATTTATGTTTATCTGTTTCATGTAATTAGGTTTCCCTTATGTTCCACCCCTTGTTAATTATATTAAGTTCCTGCACCTGAGTCTGCCCGTGCCCCTGCCTATATCTGTTCCTGCAGCAAGCCAGTTTCAGATCTGACTTCGCCCGCGCCTCACCACTCCTTGCCCCTGTGCACGTTCCCTCTGGTCCCCAGAATCTTCTCTGTGTTCTCTATCAGCCTCATGACCCAGCCCAACCTGCCCTGCCTGCCGTTTTCCGCTCCAGTCTGTCTGAGTCTGCCCCCCGCCTGCTGTTTCCAGAGCCTTCTCCCGCCAGCTGTGCCAGTCTGCCAGCTGTGCCGTTCAGTCCTGTCCACCCTGCCTGTTGTCTTCAAGCCCCCTGGTGCCTCCTGATGTCTCCCGAGCTCCTAGTGTTCCAGACGTCTCCCGAGCCCCAAGTATTCCTGTCGTCTCCCGAGCCCCAAGATGTTCCTGTCTCCGCCCCAAGATGTTCCTGTCGACCAAGTCTCCCCCCCCCCCCCCGATGTCTCTCCGCGCCTTTTCCTGCCAGCTGTGCTCTCCGAGCCAACCATCTGCCAGCTGTGCCCTTCTCGTCCTGTGCCTGCCCTCTTCCTGACATCTCCAGCCTCCGTAGTCCTGAGCTCCCCCTCTCCCGAGATTCCCCAGTCCCAAGCTTCCCTGTCCCGAGCTCCCTTGTCCCGAGTTCCCCTGTCCCGAGCTCCCTCTGTCCTGTATTGCCCCTGTCTCATCCGAGTTGCCCCTGTCCCATCCGAGTTGCCCCGAGTCTGCCCCCTAGTGTTTCCCATAGTTTTGATTCCTGAGTTCTTCCCCTTTCAGTGCAGTAGCACGGTGTCTCTGTTGGCCAGAGTGCCCCGTTTTTCCCCCTTTTTAGTTTTTTAATTTATTTAATAAATTCTTTTGGATCCCTGCATATGGCGTCTCTCCCCCTTGTCTCATTGTTCCAGTGTTTCCCAAGTCCAGTTCCGTGTTTTCCGAGTTCCCAGTGTTTTCCCTCCCAGATCCCTAACACTTTAAGCCTTTATCGACCATAAATAGTAGAGTGACAAAAAAATTCACTCCCACTACAGTTTTCACGGAGGGGAAATTAGCCATGAGCCATGAGAAGAAGCAGTGCTTATCTATTTCCAACCCCAGTCATCACAAGTGAATAACCAAAACAACAAAAATGAACCACAACCCTCTTTCCCAAGCAAACAAAACAAAAATGAATAACAAAACACTTCTCTTTAAATGACGTCTCATTTCCCCTCTTCCTCATTATACCTTTCTAACACTCCTTTTCTCAATCTCCATTTGAACTGGAGGAGGTTTTTACTGGATTTAAGATCAACTTCTAGATTATTCCATAATTTAACCCCACAAACAGAAATACACTTTTCAGTGTGGTTCTTGGACTTTTTTGTAAATTAAAAATGCCTCTTAAATTATATTTTTTACAACCCTCCCTCTCACAAAACAGATTTTGGATGTTGTTTGGTAAAAGATTATTTTTAGCTTTGTAAATTATTTGTGCTGTTTTGAATTTTACCAGGTCCTGAAACTTCAATGCAGATGCTTTTAAAAACAGTTGATCAGTATGTATCATTGTAGCTCCTTTTGTGAACTAGTCTTATGGGTCTTTTCTGTAATTTTCATAGATGGATCTGGTTGGTTTTATAGGTTATGCCCCATACTTCGACACAATAGCTCCGATATGATAATACAAATGAATGCTACAAAATAAGTAATGACTGATAATTCAGCCACTGTCTGTATCTCCCTATAACACCCACACTCTTTGCCAACTTGGAGCATACGTAACTTATGAGGTTTCCAGCAGATTTTGTCATCTATTGTCACACCTAGAAATGTTGTTTGTTCCACTCTACTAAAAATTACATAATCTTTTATGATTTGCACTTTGATACTATTTTTATGCCTTCCAAATAACATGATTTTTGTTTTGTCCAAATTTTGTGAGAATTTGTTTATGTCAAATGTTATTGAGTTTAATCATTTTCAAAACCTCCTGTAAATCCTTTTCAGAGCAAATAATATTAGAATCATCGGCAAAAATGACAAATTACATACAAAACACTTTACAAATATCATTAATATGTAAAATTCATTTCCTGGCCAGTGGAGATGTACAGTAATTCCCAATGTGGACAAACTGCTGCCTGTTGCATAAGTAGCTTCTCAATCAGTTCAGTGCAATTCCCCTACTGCCATATTTCTCCATTTTCTTAAACAAAATTTCATGGTCGATATTATCAAATGCTTTTTTTTTTTTTTTAGGTGAATGAAAATTCCTATAGCAAACTTGTTTTTTTGTCAATACTAATTGTGATTTCCTCAATTTAATCAATTAATACAAGAAAAGTTGATTTGTATTTTCTGAAACCATATTGACAATGTCATTGTTTTTCAATGAAGCTTTATACAAAACCCAGAACCGGTGAAGTTGGCACGTTATGTAAATCATTCATAAAAACAGAATACAATGATTTGCAAATCCTTTACAACTTATATTCAATTGAACACACTGCAAAGACAAGATGTTTAATGTTCAAACTGAGAAACGTTTTTTTTTTTTTTTTGCAAATAATCATTAACTTAGAATTTAAAGGCACCAACACATTGCAAAAAAGTTGGCACAGGGGCCTTTTTACCACTGTGTTACATCGCCTTTCCTTTTAACAACACTCAGTAAACGTTTGGGAAGTGAGGAGACCAATTTTTTTTAGCTTTTCAGGTGGAACTCTTTTCCATTCTTGCTTGATGTACAGCTTAAGTTGTTCAACAGTCCGGGGTCTCCGTTGTCGTATTTTACGGTTCATAATGCGCCACACATTTTCAATGGGAGACTACAGGCAGGCAAGTCTAGTACCCGCACTCTTTTACTACGGAGCCATGCTGTTGTAACACGTGCAGAATGTGGCTTGGCATTGTCTTGCTGAAATAAGCAGGGGCGTCCATGAAAAAGACGTTGCTTGGATGGCAACATATGTTGCTCCAAAACCTGTATGTACCTTTCAGCATTAATGGTGCCTTCACATATGTGTAAGTTGCCCATGCCTTGGGCACTAATATACCCCCATACCATCACAGATGCTGGCTTTTGAACTTTGCGCCTATAACAGTCCGGATGGTTCTTTTCCTCTTTGGTCCGGAGAACACGACGTCCTATTGTTTCCAAAAACAATTTGAAATGTGGACTCGTCAGACCACAGAACACTTTTCCACTTTGCATCAGTCCATCTTAGATGACCTTGGGCCCAGCGAAGCCAGCGGCGTTTCTGGGTGCTGTTGATTCCGCTTTGCATTGTAGTGTTTTAACTTGCACTTGCAGATGTAGCAACGAACTGTAGTTACTGACAGTGGTTTTCTGAAGGGTTCCTCAGCCCATTTGGTGATGTCCTTTACACACAGATGTTGGTTTTTGATGCAGTACCGCCTGAGGGATCGAAGGTCACGGGCATTCAATGTTGGTTTTCGGGCTTGTCGCTTACGTCCAGTGATTTCTCCAGATTCTCTGAACCTTTTGACGATATTACGGCCCGTAGATGATGAAATCCCTAAATTTCTTGCAATAGCTCATTGAGGAATGTTGTTTTTAAACTTTTCGACAATCAGCTCACGCAATTGTTCACTAAGTGGTGACCCTCACCCCATCCTTGTTTGTGAATGACTGAGCATTTCAGGGAAGCTGCTTTTATACCCAATCATGGCACCCACCTGTTCCCAATTAGCCCGTTCACTTGTGTTCCAAATAAGTGTTTGATGAGCATTCCTCAACTCTCTCAGTCTTTTTTGCCACTTGTGCCAGCTTTTTTGAAACATGTTGCAGGCATCAAATTCCAAATGAATATTTGCAAAAAATTACAAAGTTTACCTGTTCGAACATTAAGTAACTTGTCTTTGCAGTGTATTCAATTGAATATAGGTTAAAAAGGATTTGCAAATCATTGTATTCTGTTTTTATTTACGATTTACACAACGTGCCAACTTCACTGGTTTTGGGTTTTGTAGCTTGGCAGCAAAGAGCCTCTCTGATATCTTTGAAAATTGTGGAATAATGAAACTGGCCTAGAATTTGTAAATTGATGTCTGTCCCCTGATTTGAATATCAGAGTTAGTTTAGTAGTTTTCATTTTGCTCAAAATTTTCCAGCTTGAAAAGACAAACGTTACAAATGTGGGTAAATAGTTTCAACAGACCTGTCAACTCTCACGCATCTGGCGTGAGACTCACGCATTTGACCCCAGTGTCACGCACTCACGCAACGCCTTTGTAAACTCACGCATTCGAGAAAATGATGAAAAAAAATTTTTTTTTTACATTGCTTTCATCATTTTGGTGTAAACGGAATTGTCCGGATACTAAGACTTCCGCTTTCATCCTAAATTGTAAACAGTTCTCTGGTTAGTCAATTACAACCAACCAGCGTTTGCGATTTACGCTTGAACAATGTTTAGATGATGGTCATTCTTGGCGCGTAAGCCAAGCGGACCGGAAGATGAGGGGCTTACTAAGTCCAAAATTACTAAATATCGCGGAGCTGCAGTGTCAGACTAATCTCATCACGGAATGGATATCAACATATCTGTGCATGGTCGAAGATAAATCATGCACTATTCATTTCCGTAACATGTGTAAATAAAACGGGAGTGGTAAACATCAAGGCTGGAGAGATGTCCAACGACACATCAAGGGTGATTCACACAAGGCACTCGCTAAAATCAAGTCATCATCGGCGTCTGTGACATACTTCATTCAAAACAGCATTTGTGACAAGGTAAGTTCAAAATGTTTGGGATGTTAATCCCGATTACACGAATTCCTTAGTTCATCGAGTGTGCACGTCACGTGAATGTGCATGCAAGATATTTGTTCGGACCATGTCGATTTTTATAATTAATAGTTATGATTTTTATTACCCAGCGATATCAGTTATTTAATAAATTCAAAGTCAGTAAAACAACAGATTTCATGTAAGGGATAATTAACGAGAAGGTGTGCATTCCGCGGTTTTAATGCACGACGTGGAGGCAAATAACCACCCCACGCGAAGCGGAGGGTGGTTGCCTCCGCGAAGTGCATTAAAACCGTGGAATGCTTACCTTCGAGTTGATTATCCCGCTTATACCATGGTCATTTGCCTGCAACATCAAATCGCTGAATTCAGAAATTTTCGGTGAAAGTTTTGCACAAAAAAAAAAAAAAAACATGATGCGCGACTATGCAGACTGTAGCTAGCTTGCTACCCTCAATTACAATGAACTTCAGGGCAGTCAGGGAGCTGAAATCACTCTGCTGGCTCAGCACGTAGCTAGCGAACTATCAGCAGTGGCTGATACATGAAGTGGACACGTTAGCTTCATTTGTAATTGTACACAATTACAATTGTTTAATGAATAAATTCTGATAACTTCGCTGCTGTAATAATTCCAGTCATTATCGCTTGAGTACGAGTCAGCGAGGTGAAATCAGTCTGCTGGCATAGCACGTCGCTGGCGAACTGTCAGCAGTCGCTGATACACGAAGTGGACAAGTCAGCTTGTTTTGTAGCCGTAGCAGTATCATTATCGCATGAGTACCTATTGTTTACCGCCCCGCAGGACGCAACTGATATGCTCTAGAGACTTTATTTTAATATTGACTCTTCATGCTTTAAAAGATGTACAATGTTGTGTTTAGAAACACTATGGCATTTACCCTTAATGCTTACATTCCATGGTTTCTATGTGAGTTTGAATGGGTAGAATTGGCTACAAACACTTGATATTTTAGGGTATGTTGGTAATGTGTGAAGTAAGATCCAGAGGATAACATATTCTCCAAGCATTCTCCAACTGTGTTTACATACCCATGTATCCAAGTAATTTCCAATGCAATATAACACCAATGATATTGACAAAAAGGGTATCCTTTAACTGACTTAACTGGTGTTTTTGGAGGATGATACTATAGAGACTCATTTTGATATTTTATATTCACTGTTCATGTTTTAAAAGGTGTACAATGTTGTGTTAAGCTAACCTATGGCTTTTACCCTTAATGTTTACTCTCCAGAGTTTTCATGTGATTTTGAATGGGAAGAATTGCCATAAATACATGTTATTTGAGGGCATGTTGGTAATATGACTTGCAAATACCACCAAGTAGTTTGCTTTGAAACTGACTTCAACATGTGTCATTTCATTAAATTACATGCAGGATGTGAAAATTTTTTGCCTTCATGTGCTGAAAATAATGAATAATTCTGTTGTTTTTCTGTCATTTTGAGATGGGTTTTTAGCTTAAGAAGTAGTCTCAAATGCCATTAAAAATGGCCCTTCAAATGCTGCAATTCAACTTTTTCTTGGGTGGCTTTGCCCCCCTGCACCCCCCCACCAGGACTTCGCCCGGGACCCACCGGGGGCCGCACCTCCTGGACCCCTGCTTCTCACTCATTGAAGTCTCTAGGGGTTGACAGCTATGTTTCAATATTCCATCAATGACCTTCTTTATTAGTGTCACATCCATTTCAGAAGCGTCTGTTGATGTTTTATTTGAACAGTTCTTCAAAAAAGTTATGATTTCATTTTTATCAACTGGATTTAGAAACATAGTACAAGGATTTCTGTTTATTGATCTGTCGACTAACCCATTTTCCGCTTTCCCTCTCTGTAATGTGTTCTGCCAGTTTGTGTCCTTCATCTACAATGAATCTATTGATGGTATTCGATGCGCGTCATCAATGTTCGATGCGGCCATATTGTTGACATGCCACTGAGGAGCAGAGCGAAGATTTTAATTGAGTTCAACGAGCCGTCATGGCATCCTCATCGCGCTACGACGAAAAAACTTGTTTGATTGCCGTCGATCCATATAAATTGGACTCAGCAGCATTTAGCCGAGATATATCTTTGCTGCCAGCCTTGGATTACCCCGATATTTGCCACTATTTAATCCTCACAGTGTACGCCTACACGGCGCAGGTGCTGAAGGCGTACAAATCCATGGGCTGCGTTCCAATCCGAAAAAATGCTTGCTTCGTCGTGTTCACTCGCCCTCCAATCGAGGGGGGAATCCCCAAAAAATCCCGGATGTAAGATGGCTGCCACTTGTAGGGTCGTTCCAATCCAATTTTGCGGAGGGAAGGGCGCATTTTCATTTGCTCAAGCCCTCGATTATCCTCCCTCCAACGAAGCCAACAACGAACATCCCTCCAAGCTTTGATATTGCCCAGAATGCCTTGCTCATTCTCCCTCGGTCAAAATTTCACGTCCGCCATTTATTTCAGATGGCAAAAGGAGGAATTGTGGTCGGGAAATTACCATACAATTTAAGAATTGTGTTCGAGTAGTGTGCAATCTATGACATAGTTATACGCAAATAGCGAAGTTTGGGGGTGAGGGGCATCGGTTTCGCATTATTTTTAAGCATTTGAGACTTTGCGTTCATTTTTGCTGTAGCTAGCCTATAGCATCCGTGAGGACTGTTGCAGAGCTAAAAGCCGCTTTCACACTGGACGCGAAACGAATTTTTCGCGCGACAGATTACATTCAAATGCAAAGACGCGAATGCACGCAAAATGCATCCATCGCACTGATCATGCAATCTGTCGTGCGAAAAATTCATCTCACGTCCGGGGTGAAAGCAGCTTTATTTTCCCATAAAACAGTCACAAATGCCGCAGCAGTCAAACGAGCGCGCTGTCTTCTACTTGCCACGAACACGCGATACGCTTCCGCGTGAACTGTAAAAGGTAGAACGTACAGGCAACTAACTCACTCGGCTCCATGGCAACGCAAACTTCCCGCTGGTTTATTGACAACTGTATAAGTGCGGAAAAAAACGCGACGAGGGTCGTTCCAATCCGATTTCCCACAACCCTCCCCCTAAGTCCCCTCTATTGCCCACCCTCGCTTGGGAAGGGCTTACTCGCCTGGTACGTCATTCAGAGGGCTCACTCGAGTGGAGGGAAGAAGTGAAGGGAGGAGTATCTTATTTCGGATCGGAACGCAGCCATGGGCCGTGTTCGAAACCGCGCTCTACGGTCTACATACTACTCTCCCTACACACTAGTTACACTACTCGGTTCTCCCTACGAGCGAATCCTTCCTTCTTCTGAATTATATGGGTAATTGCACACCGATTTGTGTATTACCGCCATCATCTGTGTGATATAAAATAATGATTTACGAACGAACCCGTTTGAGAAATTAATATTTTCCATTGTGATCTATAAAATAAAATCCTCTTAACCTAACAATACGCGGAAGACCAAAGGGGGGAAAATGTGCATTCGTTTTGAGGGGATTGAAACAGGATGTTTAGCCAACCTAAAATGCCAGTTTTCGACCCCCCCCACCGGCATTTCGCCGTTATGCCTTACCTGCTGAAGATGCGGCCAAGGACACAACGGAGTCAATCGGCCCGCCGTCTGCGTTTCATCTGTGCGCTTATGAATATTCATCAGAGGTAAGATACCATTTAAAAACAAGTTTCTACTTTCACTCAGCTTACTTACTCCCAGTGGATGATGTGAACAGATGAGAGTGAAATGTTAACCTGGCTTCAACCAAAAAACCGTTGTCAACCAAAGAATGACCACGAAGAAAGTATTCTTTAAATTACCATTTAATGTTAATTATCATGCATAATGTTATCGTATTTCTACTTGAAACAAAACTTAAACCCAAACAGTTACGTATAATGAGCAGAACGCGCCAAATGCTCTGCAAATGAAATTGTAGGGAAAAAGTAGCCTAAATTCACAATTCACATTAACCCCTTGACGCTGTTATATACGCCTGAATTCATGAATGCCGAAATGTAATGGCTAAATTAATTCTGTAATTTAATTTTTGAATGTTTTACTTCAATTGAACCATTTTGGCCAGTATCTGCAATACAAATACTGAGTGATGAAGTATTAATTTAGCTCTTGCACAACAGGGAAAAAAACCTCCTTTATTTGTATTCTGCATAAAGGGGAACATTTGAGCTCAGATATATTAAAATAAGATACAAAATAATAAGATGGCAAATGTGAATTTAATCTTTAAAAAACAGTCAAAATGCAATAATTTCATAGAAATATTCTAATGAGAAATTTAATAAATTACTTCAATCACTTTTCTTTAAAGTTTAATAAATAATTACATTATCATATAGTTTAAGAAAATGGCTCTGTAACTAATTGCATTAAATAGTTAACAATGTATATGAAATTATTTAACAACATTCAATACAATATTGTCCTTTATAGCTGGGTTCGAGAGGGCCGTACTGCAGGGTGAATCCCCAGGGTCCCCTGTTGCGCCTGTATTTTGAGGGAGGTGACCTGCGGAAGGACTTTCGCCCATGAAGGTCATTGCTGGAGAGCCTTATCCATCTCCTGGGAGAGAACGACCATGGATGGGGGAAGTCGATAGAGGTGCTGGTGTTTGTGTACTGGCTGGCCTTTGGAACGTCCTACCGGGTCGCGCCAGAGGCCTTTGACATTCCCCGCACCTCATGCCATGACATGATCCACCGGGTCAGTAAGGGCATCCAAGGGGTTTCCAGGAGGCTCATCCACCTCCCCACCCCAGAAAAGCTGCAGGAGATTGGAGCCGGGTTCCAGCAGCTGTCTGGTTCCCCAGCCTTTGGTTGGGTGGGTTGGAGCATTGATGGCTGCCATGTCCACATTGGTCCACCTAGGCTGTTTGCAGTGGACTATTACAACAGGAAGCTGTTCAACTCGGTCCAGTTCCAGGCCATCTGCAACCACAAGGGTCGCTTTCTGGATGTGGTGGTGGGCTTCCCTGGCTGCGTCCATGATGCCCGGGTCCTGAGGTGCAGCCCCTTGTATGGTCACCAACTGTACCCACCTCCTGGATGGTGTCTGCTGAGCGATGGCGGATTCCCGTGCTTGGCAGAGCCATTCCAGGAGCCTGTCCGGAATCCTGTGGAGACCAGGTACAACACCAGGCTGTCCAGGGCACAGTACGTGGTGGAGAGGGCAGTTGGGGTCCTCAAGACCAGGTGGCAGTTAATTTTCCTGAAGGCACTGGAGGCGAAGGTGGAGTTTGTGCCTGAGGTCATCTGTGCCTGCCTTTTCCTGCACAATGTCTGCCTCGAAAACGGGGATGTCTTGGAGCCTGAGGTCGAAGACAAGGATAACGGGGATGATGGCGATGATACTGATGATGTTGAAGCCCACGAGCCACTCCAGTGGTCCGGGGACACCCTCAGGGACAGACTTGCAGCATAAGTGTTTGCTTCTGATGTTCCCATTGCAGTGCTGCAAGAACATGATTTTTGTTAGTTTTTTTTTTTTTTTGGTTTGTCCTACTCTGCCCAGGGAGTTCTTAGTTCCTGATTTATCTAAAATATTAAGAGTGATTCACCCCTGGTGTACATAGTTGTCTTATAGTTCTTTAATTATTGCCTCTTAAAAATCCAACCCCTCGTCCAAGTCATAAGAGCTGGAAACAGGTAAAGTATAGGACCGCCGGGTGGGTTTAGTGGGTGGTTTAACCACCCGGGCTGATAAAGTGACCATGAAGGCCTGCCTGGATCTACCTGGAAACGCGCTGGCTAATGAGGCTCTGGTAAACCTATGTGGACCAATCACCTGCTTAGCAGATAAGTTATGATTACAGAAACATTGCTGGAAGACCTATGGCTAAGTGTAGAAGTCGAAGGTCTCTCCCTCAAACATGGTGCTGGACAATGACAGCTAAAAAGAAGTTGCTCGATTCATGTATGATCTTTTTTTTCACCTGAAAAAGAGGGGTTTATAGTGAAGTTAGTCAACTGGTTGATATTTGACTTTTTCATGTTCCCTTGCAATATTTGATACATTTCTGCAGAGCAAAAAACAGACGCAACACCTTCCATTATTATTTAGGTTCTCTCAGGCAATGCAATTTGTGTGCGTATTCCATGGTACTTGACAGTTTTTTCTCTCATGCTAGGCTGTTATGCAAAATCAGACCAAAGTAATGTCAAAGTATATGAAAATACACAATGCAATCAACCAGCTGGTCACAACTCTAATATCACTTGTTGTCGCTTACATTTTCATGGTCTCTTGAAAATCAACAACGCTGCCTTTTTCCCTCAACTTTATTTCCTTTTTCCCAATTCAGAACAGAATTATACAAAAAGCATTTTTTGTTAACATTTTGATTAGGCTCACGATCCCCATCATCTTGTTTCATTTGTGTTGACTGCAGTGCATATGATTTTTCAACTTACTTTATATTTCTGTTTGAGGTTCTCCCATTTCTGTTTTATCCACCGTGGCTCTGCCTTGCCCTCCAGGCCATGGTCCTTTATGAACATTCTACAGAAACATAACATCGGTGACATCGACCTAACTGAATATAAGCATTTCCTAACGTTGCAATACACCGATAATATTATTTACATACTGAAATCCTCTGACCGCCGCATTGAGCCCCACTGGGAAGAGCGCCTCATTGCAGGCTCTCCGCAAGATGAGGCGCCCTGTATCTTCATCTGCCCCTATAAGAAACGGACAAAGGAGCAAGATGTGCGTAGTTAGATCCAACATGCTGACAGTATATAACCGGACGGAAACGTTCTTTGCAACTCTGAAATAATTCATTCAATACACCTTCAGCTGAATATTATTTCACCATATATGACCCGCATTACAAATTAAGAATTTTACTCACGTTTGTATTGACGCTGCTCCTGGCTGGTGCCGTGTCGTCTCCCACAGGTTCCGATGTTTTGCAGTTAAAGTGGCTTCTTATTATTACTCGGCGAGTTTTTTCTTAGCAGTTTACGTCGCGTTGCATCTTGGGCAATTTGTGTATGAATAGTGTGCATACGATGCACTCACAAAATATCTGCACGATCTAGTATACATCCGGGAACTTCTTTCGGACACAAACTCACTCCCCACGCATCAGTGAACACCCTACCCCCTACCTCTGACGTAATTGCCAGTGTTAATGTACGAGGTTTCGAGCACAGGTAATTGAATAGTGAGCTTGCAATGCACCCACAAAATATTTTCCCGATCTAGCATACATCCGGAAACTTTTCGCGGTCACAAAATCACTCCCCACGAATAAAAACACCATGTCCCCTTAATCTGACGTCATCGGTTGTGCGAGCAGTGTGAGTAGTACGTTAGTGCGCGGTTTCGAACACGGCCATGGAGTTATAACTATTTCATATAACTAAGCTAACATTGGCTGCCTCCCAAAGCGCCTGAATTAAATCCTCGTTCTGTAAACTTGCATTTGGTCCAAAATGTCGGTTTTTGTGCCCGCATTAATATTTTGTATTTCTGTGTCTTAACCGGGAATTTTATGGCGTCTTAAATGGTTATTTCTGTTGTACAATAAGAGAGTGCTAACCGGGCATTTTATGGCGTCTTAAGACACAAATACAAAATCTTAATGCTGACGCCAAAACCGACGTTTTGCCAGTGTTGCTACAGAACGAGGATTTAATTTTGGTGCTTTTGGATGCAGCCCTTAACTCCATTCAACAGTAACGTAGCTCACCGTGAATCTCGTAAGTCAATAATATTGACTGTCAGATCAGCTGTCTTGATGTCGCCTCCTACCAAAACTATGTCAGGCACCGGTAGCACCTTACATCATTTATCACATCAAGCAACATTGACTGTCTGAGAAAACGATCTCTGACTAATAAAACCGTTAACTACCAGTGATTAAATGCTATGCACTCCCTTTACTGGGGAAAGTGGCTTATCTAACTCCAACATTACCTGAGGTAAAATGATCAGAACAGACTTCGCTGTAAGGAGTAGCCTGAAGTCTCTCCTATTGATTCTAGCTAGTAGTGGAGCGGGTAACTTGAGGATAGCAGGGAAAAAGTGCAAATAGTGATACAAGCATGAAATTCGGCATAACTATTCTTCTTTGTCTCCTGTCTCATATTCAACGTCCGGCCACACAGAATTTTGACAGTTTTTCAAAATGGCTTCCTTCCGATATATGAATATGGACATTTAATTCCTTAATCACTTAAACATTTCTATATCATTGTCAGTTTATGCTAAAATATTGAGAGCAAGCCTACAAGTACTAAGATTATGTAAAATAGTTTCTAGAAACATCCAAGATGGCTGTCATCATATCCAAAATGGCCGCCAAAGAGCAAAATATTTGCGTATAAGTTCATATGTGCGCTAAAAGGTCAGGTAATAGATTGATTTGGGGTAAATCTAGCTAGATCAGTTTATTTTTGGCAGTAAGAAAATAAGTTCTTTTTAATTAATTTTCATTCTAATTTGAAAACATGAACATAAAGGTAAATATAACATTGTAATAGTGTAGTGTCATTGCACTACCAGGGCACACTGGTTGACACTATAGCTGTTAAACTCAGCATGGGGTTCAATGCTAGCTAATGGTAGAAATTTGTCATTAAGTTTTCCAAATGCCGTTTCTCTAGCCCCATTTTAAAGTTGAACAGCCGCACCTGAATTGACAGGATGTGCCAGCGCGGGAGAGTCGAGCCAAAGAAGACGGGGCTATAGTCTTCTGGAAGGTGTACAGATCACACGGGAATTAAATAGCATTGGATGAATGATCGGGCTAGGGGTAGGATTGTAACATATCTGAGCCTAGTTGTATCCCATATCTGAAAGTGCTTACATGTTGTATAGTTGGTAAAAGGATAAGGATTGGAAGGGTTGGTTTAGTTTATTTCTTCATGACTGTAAGAATGCCAAGATATATGAATTCACAATGATTGTGTAGAAAATATGCAATTTTTGTAGCTTATAGGCTGAAAATATTAAAAATATAGAGCAAATTTGCCACCATTTTGAAAACGTGTCGGCCATCTTGGATATAACTATAAATTGAAGTGGCCGGAGGTTGATTTTGATTTATGGGGATATTAAGAGTTCTCATGCAAAGTCTCTTGCTTTGCAAGTGCACCATTTGCACTTTTCTTTTTTTCAACTACCCCGCTCCACTATAGCCACAGGTCTCTCTTCCGCTGGCTCAACTCCTCTCTGTCTCTCCCCTCTCTTTACTTCACAGTGGGTATTGCAAAGAAATCTAAGGCGGTTTTTTTTTTTTTTTTGCTGTTATTAGAACAGCCGTGAACCACACAGCAAACCATGTTGAACCAACCAGGGTTGATACGATCGCTAAAGAATGTGAGGTAGAAGCCTCTCGAGTCTCTAGAAGCCTATAGAGTCTAGTCAGGAATATTAGTGGGGATGTCAACAATATGGCCGCATCGAATGTTGATGACGCGGATCGAATAACATCAATTGAAACCACCCACCACATCCTCCATGTTACAAATGGTCTTATTGTTATCAATAACAAAACTCTGGGAAGCTTACACCTTTTGACCCATTATTTCTGATATTGTTTGTCACTTTCCAGATTCCCTTGATGTTGCTTTTGTTGCTTTCAAGTAATTTAATATAATATTCCTTCTAACAATTCCTCATAATACTTATTAATTTGTTTTTGTACTACTGATATTTTGATTCAGTGTCCATAGTTCTTTGTTTCATGAGTTGTCTGTATAATAGATTTTTCAAGGGTTGGATTTAGATTTAGGGTCGGAAATGAAGAGCCTGTTTCAAAGGGGATCCAGTACATCCATTGGTGTTTGGACAGCGACAGTGATTATTTTTTTTGTTTCTGCATGCTTCCACAATTGATTTGAAATGAAACAATATGTGCAAGAGATGTAGACTTTCTGGATTTATTCACGGGTTTTGTCGAAATATTGTATGAACTCTATGAATTGCAGCCATTTTAATACTTTAATTTATACATAATTACCCCTCAACCCAAAAAATTGGGCTGTGGGGTATTATTGTCACGCACAGCGTCCGTCCGTCCGTCCGTCCATCCACAATTGTATTCCGGACATTAAGTCAAAAACACCATAGTCGATCAATGCCATTTTTGGTTTGATTGTTGAGAGTGGGTAGCTACAGAAGCCGATCGATTTTCGTCGCGCTCCGATATCTGATATGGCTGCCACGACTGCCATCTTGAATTTGCATTCCGTGCTTTAAGTCAAAAACGCCATTGCCAATCAACGCCATTTTTGCTGTGGGTGTTGGGGGTGGGTAGCTACACAACCTTATTGATTTTTGTTGCACTCAGATATCTAATATGGCTGGAATAATAACATGGAAGGATAGCATAATAACATGGAATGATAGCAATCTGATCATCCACATCAACAGTTTTAAAACATATCCTGGAGAACCACTTCTCCTGCATGTCTTAGAGCTCTGTCTGCTCAAGCAACAGTGAGTTGATCAGCTTGTTAACCATGAAGATGCTTGATAATGAGCTAATCAAGGCCCTGATTGACTCTGGTGCAGCGGGCAACTTCATCTCCAGCCAGTTGGTACGACGGCTCCGGGCCCCAGGTCACCAGCTTCATACTTCCATCATGATGGCAGCTATCGATGGGAAACCTCTGGGCAACAGCAGTGTGACCCACCAGACAGCACCGATCTCCCTATCTATCAAAGAGCGCCATCTGGAGGAACTTTCTCTGCTGCTTCTCAATTACTCAAGCCACCCACTCATCTTCGGACTCCCGTGGCTACTGTTGCACAACCCTACCATCTCATGGCACACCAGATGTCTCTACTTCCAGTCAACTTACTGCTGGCAGCACTGCGGCCCCCTCACAATTCGCTCCATGACTGTTGTGTCATGGTTGGCTGCGGATTGCAGCCAGACCAGCTTTCTCTGATCAAGTCCTTAATTACCTCGTGCAACACTCAGCTCTGCTGTGCGCTGACGGGCTGGTTGACTGGGCTCCACCCAGCAGGAGACCTATTTCAGGGAGGTGTCTCCAGCTGATCGGCGCTTGATCGTCATTCTTTCTTAGACTGTTTGTTCAGTCATATGATATTCTACTTAGGTGGTTTCCTGGGTCTTTCTGGTAGCTGGGTTATCGGAGTCACGAAAGGAGCTGAACACACAGCGTTCGTGACTTTCGGTTCCCAGCAGGTACTTCGTGTTGCTCTGCAACGCGGAGGAGGTAGGGAGACCCATTATTTACATTTTGTTTTTTTTGTTGTTTCTTAGAATTCCCGCAGGGTGTTAGTCGGGATTCTTGAGTGCTTCTCTCGGCTGTTCATCTTAGCCGTAACGTTTTCGTTTTCTGGTTTAAATCGGCACTCAATTGAGCTCTGTGCCGGGCAAGTCAGTGAGGGAAGTTCGGCATTTGTCTTAGCACACTCGCGGCTCACGCCGCATCACATGTTGAGAGCCCAGAAAAAAAGCAAAACAAAAGCGACCCAGTTACTTGCGCGCATCATCTGTGGGATTGTGCCATTGAGCTGCTATCTAACACGTCACTGTCCAGGAACCAAATGTACCCCCTATCGGTGACTGAAACTAACGCAATGGAGCAGTATGTACAAGAAGCTCTACAGCAGGGCTTCATTCGTTCTCCCACTTCACCCATGTCCACAAGTTTCTTCCTTGTCCAGAAGAAGGATGGAGGGCTCCACCCCTGCATAGACTACAGAAGCCTTACTGACATCACGGTCAAGTATTGATATCCACGGAGCTGCCGGGTGGCTCACACGGTTAAGGCACTGCTCTGCAGTGCAGATGTGATCACCACGTCGCGAGTTCGAGCCTCGGCGTACCCACCGGCAGGGGTCGGCAGCCTTTTCAGAGTAGCGCACAATTGGCTATCGCGCTACAGGGTTTCAAATTGGGAAGGGACTGCCGGATTTGGGTATTCAATTACAGCTTTGTTCATTGCTCCAGCGCCTCCTGTTGGCCAGACGAGCGCTCGTCAGGAAGACTCCGGGTTGGTTCACGTCCGGGTATCCTCCGCCCTAGTTCTAAACTTGCGAAGATTCAACCAATGAGTGTATAAGAATCAGTGGCAGACAGGCACGTGCTTCGGAGGAGAGCTGTGAACTGTCTCACTATCCTGAGTTGGCAGCAAGGGGTCGCATACGAGCAAGCTTTGTACATAGTTCCCCAACTGGGCATTCCGGATTCGGGTGGGATTGGAGATGCCAAATTTTTTTAAAAATTAAAAAAAAAAAATATTGATATCCACTCCCCCTGGTCCCCAGCGCTGTGGAGCAGCTGCGAGGTGCAACAATTATCATGAAACTCGACCTCCGCAGTGCATGTAATCTAATCTGCATCAGGGAAGGAGATGAGTGGAAGAGGGCTTTTAGCACCACTTCTGGGTATTACAAGTATGGCCTTGTTAACACCCCCTCTGTGTTCCAGTCCTTCATCAATGATGTGCTACGAGAGATACTGGGAAGATGTGTCATCACCTACCTTGACGACATCCTTATCTACTCCAGGGCTTATGAAGAACATGTGGAACAAGTGAGGAGAGTGCTCCTATGCCTATTACAACATCAACTTTACATCAAGGCAGAAAAGTTTGTCTTTCAACAGTCCACCGTCTCCTTCCTCGGCTTGATCAAGAAGGTACAAGGACAATCCCACGAACGATAAAGGACCTCCGCCTCTTTATTGGGTTCGCAAACTTCTATCGAAGCACCATTAAAAACTTCAGCGCAGTTACCCACCCTCTGATGCATCTGTTCAAGGGAAAACACAAAAACCTGGAATGGAATCCAGAAGCTCAACAAGCCTTCAACGCACTCAAGAATCTGTTCGTCATTGCTTCTATACTTAAAAAACCTGTCCCAGCAGCATGGGACTCCAAAGAAACTGAACCCTTGTGTGTATTTGTCACACAAACTCACACCCGCAGAGGCCTAGTACAACCCCAATTCCGAAATAGTTGGGACAGAGCGTAAATTGTGAATAAAATCAAAACGCAATGACTTTCAAATCACACCAGCCAGAATTTTTTTCCCCAATAGAACAGAGATAACATGGCAAATTTTGAAATTGAGAAATTTTACAATTTTACCCACAAAATGAGCTCATTTCAAAATTGATGGCTGCTACAGGTCTCAAGAAGGTTGGCACAGGGGCCTGTTTACCATGGTGTAACATCTTTTTAACACAGAGTGTTAAATCCCTCTTCCTTTTAACACAGAGTGAAGGCATCTAGGTGTTGAGGAGAGTTAAGCCATTGGAATTTGATCCCACTCCAATTTAATACACGCTTCCAGCTGCTGGATAGTTTTGGGTCTCCTCTGACGGACTTTTCGTTTAATTATGCGCCAAATGTTCTCAATCGGTGAAAGATCAGGACTGCAGGCAAGCCAGTTCAGCACACGGACTCTTCGACTACGAAGACATGTTGTAATAGCTGCAGTATGTGGTTTTGCATTGTCCTGCTGAAATACACAAGGCCTTGTGTATTTCAAAGGCATCCAGTAAAGGTCTTCGGCCTTGTCCCTTACGCACTGCGATTTTCCCAGTTTCTCTAAATCTTTTGATGATGTTATGCACTGTCAATGACAAGACCTTCAAAGCCTTTGCAATTTGATGTAGAGGAACATTGTTTTTAAAGTATTCCACAATTTTTTTTCACGAAAGCCTTCGCAGGTTGGAGAGCCTCTGGCCATCTTTACTTCTGAGAGACTCAGCCTCACTAAGACTTCCCTTTTATTGCCAATCATGTTACACACCCAATTCCAGTTAACGTAATTACTTGCCCCATGTTCTTTTTGCTGATTCTCTTATATACAGCGCCCTCCATAATATATGGCACCCTTGGTTAAGATGCGTTAAAAGCCTTAAAATAAATTCAATTATTATTGCAGAAGCATACTCTCACACTGAAAATTGTAGAAAAATGTAACCTTCAACTCAAGTGAATTTTAAGGGGAAAAAAAATCCCTGACTAAGAAATTATTATTTTTCATAAAATCACCTGTTCCACAATTATTGGCTCCCCTAACAAATTCCTAGGAAATAAATGTAATTGAAGTCTTTCTGTCATTTCTACAGTAGTTTACAAAGTTGATCATAGTATCTAGGAACTTTTAATTAGTATTTATCACTTCCTGTTTCCCTGGGGTATAAATATGACGTGACACAGAGGCCGTTTCTCTTATCCACTCCATTTCTCTTATCCACTCTTCAACATGGGAAAGAAAAAGGAACACACCATTCAAGTACGGCAGATGTGTGTCGACCTTCACAATTCAGACAATGGCTACAAGAAAACGGCCACTCGCCTGCACCTCAGAGGAATCATTAAGAAGTTTAAAACAACTGGAACAGTGGTAAACAAGCCTGGACGAGGACGCTAGGTTATTTTGCCATCACGCACAGTGAGGAGGATGGTGAGAGAAATAAAAAGTTCTCCAAAGCTCACTGTTAAAGAATTGCAACAAATGGTAGCATCTTGGGGTCACAAAGTCTCCAAATCAACCATCAGGCGCTATCTACGTGCCAACAAGCTGTTTGGGAGTCATGCATGAAAAAAACCTTTTCTCACTCACAATCATAAACGCAAACGTCTGGAGTTCGCTAAGCAGTACTGGGACTTCAACTGGGACTGTGTGCTTTGGTCAGATGACACCAAGATAGAGCTTTTCGGCAACAAACACTCTAAGTGGGTCTGGTGGAACACAAAAGATAAGTATGCAGAAAAGCACCTCATGCCCACTGTGAAGTATGGGGGAGGATCAGTTATGCTGTGAGCCTGTTTCTCTTGTAGAGGCACAGGGAACCTTGTTAGGGTGCATGGCATCATGAATACTTTGAAATACCAGGACATTTTAAATCAAACTCTGGTGGCCTCTGCCCAAAAGCTGAAGATGGGTCGTCACTGGGTCTTTCAGCAAGATAATGATCCTGAACATGTGGCCAAATCTACACAGAAATGGTTCACCAGACACAGAATCAAGCTCCTCCCATGGCCATCTCAGTGCCCAGACCTCAATCCCTTTGAAAACCTGTGGAGTGAGCTGAAGAGGAGGTGCAGAGGAAGGGACCCAGGTCGCTGGCTGATTTAGAGAGATTGTGCAAAGGAATGGTCGAAGATCCCTCTTTCTGTATTCTCCCATCTTGTGAAACATTATAGGAGAAGATTAGGTGCTGTTTTGTTGGCAAAAGGGGGTTGTACAAAGTATTAACATCAGGGGTGCTAATAATTGTGGCACACGATTTAATGTAAAATAATTATTTCTTAATGTGGGATTTATTTCCCACTGAATAAATGCACTTGAATTAAAGGTTGGATTTTCCTCTTTTTTTCATTATGGTCCTATATTATTTAGAAAAAAAACTGAATTTATTAGAAGCTAAAGAACACATCTTAACCAGGGGTGCCAATAATTACGGAGGGCAGTGTATTAATAGCTTCTTCAGCCCTCTTCTGCCTGGGCCCCAACTTTTTTGGGACCTGTTGCAGCCAGAAAATTTAAAATAACCATTACCAGTACCTCAGCATCCATGGTCGCACATCTGCATAGAGTTTGTTGCCGATCTCCCTATATCTGAAGGTAACAAATGTATGCTGGTGATTGTTGACTGATTTTCTGTTCTATAAATTTGTGCCTTTCAATACAGTGCCATCTGCTCTAAAGGTTGCGGACACAGTATTTGTAGGTATTCAGGAACTTTAGCTTACCGGAGGACATTCTTTCGGACCATGAGCCACAATTCACATGCCTAGTATAGAGAGCTTTCTTCAGGTAGCTGGGAGCCTGAGTCAGCCTCAACTCGGGATGCCACCCAGAATCAAATGGGGAGCCAGAGAGAGGCATCCAGGACCTGAAGAGGTTCCTCCAAGCATAATGCCATCAGCGCCAGCGGGTCCAAATACCTGCCCTGGGCTGAATACACCCAGAACATATAAAAGAGCACCTCCGCCGGAATCACCCCGTTCCAGTGTGTACACGGATGGCAACCTCCCCCATGCCCGTGGGACGAGAGCCAGACGGAAGTCCTGGCCATGGGCACCTGGTTCAAGAAGGTCTGGGAGAACGCCAATGTCCACATCCGGAGGGTGCTTCGCCACCAGAAGATCTCGGCAGACCAGAGATGTCGGGACACCCCCCCCATTACCAGCCAGGGGATTAAGTCTGGCTCTCAGTGAGGGACCTGCGCCTCCATCTGCCCCGTAGAAAGCTAAGCCCACGGTTCATTGGCCCATTATGTGTCCTCCGGAAGGTCAATGTATCAGCAAACTCAAAATAGTTGGTGTCAAACTACCGTACTAATAATACTTACCATGTTTCATTGCTTAGGCTGGTGATTGCTGACCCCTGGCAGAATCAACCCCCCCGAAGACCTAACTTCTGTCCTGCAGGTAGACGGAGACCCAGCCTACCGGTTACAGAGCTTGCTCTGGTCAAGACATCGAGCAGACAGACTGCAGTATCTGGTGGACTGGGAAGGCTATGGTCTGGAGGAGCCTCCAGCTGTTTTCCTCAAAGTTAATGAAAAGTGGTTTGGAATTAGTGGCCGTCCAGCTCACTGGTTTACTAAGACCAAGACTGCACCTCTGTGATTATTCAATTATCACCTGCACCTGTTTCTAATTTCTACTGTGCGGTAACAGTGGCCTATTTAAGTTCAAATATTGTAACGACATGCCTGTGCTTTAGTGGCGGCTAATGAACTTGCGATAGGGGAATGTCAAACCCATCCCTTAAAAATAATGATTGTTCCATTCTCTCACTTATGTGCCTACAGATGATCACCCTTCACAGATGAGGCAGTTTGCTTTGGATTTTGAGCAGTCCTTTCCTCATCCTTACTCTTTGCATCATTCTGGTATGAGCTGATCTTTGTCTTATCTATCCAGTGCTGTGAAAAAGTATTTGCCCCCTTCCTGATTTCTTTTTTTTTTGCATATTTGTCACACTTATATGTTTCAGGTCATCAAACAAATTTTAATATTAGACAAAGATAATCCGAGTAAATACAAAATGCAGTTTTAAAATGATGATTTCATTTATTGAGGGAAAAATCTATCCAAACCTACCTGGCCCTCTGTGAAAAAGTAATTGCCCCCTAAACCTAAAAACTGTTGTGTCACCGTCGACAACAACAACTGCAAGCGTTTGTGATAACAGGCAATAAGTCTTTCACATCACTGTTGAGGAATTTTGGCCCATTCTCCTTCGCAGAATTGTTTTAATTCAGCCACATTGGAGGGTTTTCGAGCATGAATGGCCTGGTCATGCCACAGCACCTCAATTGTATTAAAGTCCGGTCTTTGACAAGGCCACTCCAAAACCTTCATTGTGTTTTTTTTATCCCCTCCCCCTATTTTGGAGGTCTACTGAATTCCTTCAATTACAATCAATTTCTCAAAAGACCCCACACCCACCCTTTGACTCCCATCGCAGCACCATACACCCACCCTTTGACTGCCATCACAGCATCATACACCCACCCTTTGACTCCCATCACAGCACCCTACACCCATATATACAGATGATACACTGTAAAGACAATGACATAAATTAGAAGGTAAATATATACAAAAATGAGTAAATTGAAATGAGAATATTTTGGTTTTTTTTTTAAAGCCATTAAGTGGTGGACTTGCTGGTGTGTCTCGAATTATTGCCCTGCTGCATAACCCAAGTGTACTTGAGCTTGAGGTCACGATGGTTGGACATTCTCTTTCAGGATTTTCTGGTATAGAGCAGAATTTGGGGCTCCATCAACTACGGCAAGTCATCCAGGTCCTGAAGCAGCAAAGCAGCACTACCACCACCATGTTTGACACCAGATGTAACAGGACATACACCTTCCAAAAAGTTCAACTTTTGTGGCGTCAGTCCTCAGAATATTTCCCCAAAAGTCTAAGGGATCATCAAGATGTTTTTGGCAAATGTGAGACAAGCCTTTGTGTTCTTTTTGGTCGGCGGTAATTTTCACCTTGGAACTCTCCCATGGATGCCATTTTTGCCCAGTCTCTTTCTTATTGTAGAATCATGAACACTGACTTTGTTCTGAGACAAGTGAGGCCTGCAGTTTTTTAAATATTCTGGGTTCATTCGTGACCTCCGGAATGAGTTTTCGATGCACTCTTGCAGTAATTTTGGTAGACCAGCCACTCCTGGGAAGTTTCACCACTGTTCCAAGTTTTCTCCTTTTGTGGATAATGGCTCTCACCATGGTTCACTGGAGTCCCAAAGCCTAAGAAATGGCTTTGTAACCCTTTCCAGACTGATAGATGTCAATGACTTTGTTTCTCATCTTGAATTTCTTCATATCGCGGCATAATGTGTTGCTTTTTGAGATCTTTTAGCCTACTTCACTTTTCTCAGACTGGTTCTATTTAAGAGATTTCTTGATTCAATAGGTCTGGCAATAAGTAATATATTAATAAGGTCTGGGGGTGGCTCGTGAAATTGAACTCTCAAAATGTGCTTAATCACAGTTAATTCATGATTTAACAAGTGGTGCAATTACTTTTTCATATAGGGCCAGGTAGGTTTGGATAGGTTTGGAAAAATGAATTTCCCTTAATAAATGAAATCATCATTAAAAAACTGCATTTTGTATTTACTCGGGGTATCATTGTCCAATATTAAAATTAGTTTGATGATACTAAACATTTAAGTGTGAAAAATATTCAAAAAAAGAGTAAGAAATCAGAAAGGGGGAAAATATTTTTTCACAGCACTATCAATGGGATGTTATTCAAGAGCTAGAGAAGCCTTTGTTGTATTTTCGGTCAATTTGCAGAATTTTTATACTTGCCACATATTTAAATCTTGAAGTAAATTCTGTGTATTTGCTGAAGTGAAGTCTTGATTGTTGACATTAATACGAATACACATACCTCCTAGAGGTTGTTCTAAGTCCGGGTAACTTGTGAATGGGTTTTTTCCCTTGGGAAAAATTCTGTCATGCACATAGATGTTATTAGGGGCCTTCAGAATCTGAGATGTGCATTCTTCGATGAATTTACTGAATGGTTAATTAGACCACAACAATTGTTTTCACTATTCCACTGATAGCTTTGTATTGATATTTCGGCTTTATGATGGCTTTTTTCTCTGCCAATGATAACCATTAGGATTTCAAACTGAGAGTTAAAGCTGGAGGTGGTAAGTTTTAGAAAAGTTACTTTTTGTCATTTTTGCTAAAACTGTCTCTGTGTACTGACAGTATTACATAAAACTAGTACTCTGTAATTTCAAAAAGGCTCCTTTAAACCCACCTAATGCTCCTACTGCAATTTAAAAGAATCATTCGGACTGACCAAAAAGAACCAATTAGCCAGGATGGTGTCTGACAGCCGTCAAACAGTGCACATGCATGCGCTGCAGACAGCCCCTCCCCCTTCCTCCTCAGTTCACGCCAGTGCTCAGTCAAGTTCAAATCTCCGAGAGTGGGTTCAGGAGCTTAGAGCCGTCAGCGAGGAAAAAAATACCAATACCTCCGTTACCGGCAACAGCACACAGGGCTTAGACAAGTAAAAAAAAGGAAGTCAGAAGAAAAAAAAAGCACAAAAGAAAGAATTTGACAAACCCCGGGATAAAACCAGAGCGAAAAACTTAAAAATTGACGTAGAGTTTGCGACTTTTCTCCTCGACAGGTAAACCCCTGCTTTTTTGGTTGGTTCATTTTTGCTCTGCAAGTAAGCGAGTTAGCGCTGACATGCTCACTAAACTAACCCCAGCCCTAACCAGCATCAATTCATTTTCGCTCTGCAAATAAGCGAGTGAACGTCGCTTACAAGCACAGTCGCTGTTCGAATAGCCAGAGTCTTGTAATTTTTGCAGTATTCCGCAGTGCACGTGATGTTACTGTGATGTTGCAGTCGAGCTAACGTTATGTTGTTTTCAGATGCAAGGGCTAACATTACTGGCGTTGTTTTATTAGAAAGCAGCAGAAAATATCTTTATGAAGTGACCTGGTAGGCTTATCAGTTGTGTTGTTGTCCTCATAAATATGTGTAAAGTTTTTGTGCTCTCACAGCTAAATGCTGACATACACGGTTTACTGGCCATTCAGCTGGATTCAGGACAGTTTCTGTACAAAAAAAAAAATGGCTAACTTACTGAAATAAGCGTGTGCTGGGTTTTTAATGAATACATACTGCTGTAGATTACTTTTCATGTCACTGGGTTTTTAAGGAATACATACTGCTGTAGATTAATTTTCATGTCGACATGATTTATTTCTGCTCATTTGTTGGCAGGTGAGTCGTTAGACCTGAAAAATCCGGGGCTAATATCCCTCCCTTTATTGAAAATAATTGGTCCTGGCTAATTCTAGATGGGTTTCCTTTCTTAACACGTTTTCCAATTCATTCATGCGATCTAAAAGGGACAAGGGCAAGGTCGTGGAAGGCTTTGAAGGTCAGTAGCAGTACTTTGTATTTAATCCGGGACAGAACTGGTAGCCAGTGGAGTTGACAAAGAATGTGGGTGATGTGTGCAGACTGTTTTGTGTGGGTGAGGAGGCTGGCTGCAGAGTTTTGAATGGATTGCAGTCTTTGAAGGGATTTAGTGGGGGAACCCAACGGAAAGTGAGTTGCAGTAATCTCGACGGGACATAATGAAGGAGTGAACCAAGGTCTGTGCATCACTTAAAGAGAGGAAAGGTCAGAGACGGGCAATGTTACAGAGGTGAAAGAAGGCAGTCTTGGTGAGTGTTTTGATATGAGGGTTGAAGCTAAGGGTGGAGTCAAGTTGTATGCCCAGGTTTTTGACAACAGGAGTGGAGTGGACAAGTGAACCATCGATGTTGAGAGTGAGACTGGGAGATTTGGAGAGCATACTTTTAGGGCCAATTAGGAGAATTTCAGTTTTGTCTGTGTTGAGTTTGAGAAAATTATCTTGCATCCATAATTTTAAGTCCGAAAAGCAGTCAGTGAGGGAGCGTGGTGGGGGGTCAGAGGGAGAGGGAGTGGGAACATGGAGCTGGAGGTCATCTGCATAGCAGTGGAAGTTAAGGCCGTGGCTGCGAATAATCTGGCCAAGAGGGAGGATGTATATGAGGAAGAGGAGGGGCCCAAGTACAAAACCCTGGGAGACACCACAGGTGACAGGGGACATGGGGGACTGATGTGGACCAAGTGCGACAAACTGCTTTCTGTCAGTCAGGTAAGACTGAAACCAAAAACTGTCCCAAAAACTCCAATAGCAGACAGACAGGAAATTAAAACATTGTGGTTGATGGTATCAAAAGCAGCACTCAGGTCAAGGAGGATAAGAATGTTAAGTGAACCAGAGTCAGCAGGCAGGAGGAGGTCGTTAACTATGTGTAGAAGGGCAGTCTCTGCGTTGTGACATGAGCGGAAGCCGGATTGAAAGGGCTCATACACGTCGTGGTGGTTGAGAAAGGTGTGTAGTTGCGAGGCCACCACTCTTTCCAATACCTTAGCCAGGAAGGGGAGGTTGGAGATAGGGCAGTAGTTTAGTAGAGATCGTGGGTCTGGTTTTTTGAGAATGAGTGTAACTGCGGCAGTTTTAAGGGCAGCAGGCACAGCACAAGAGTTGAGGCAGGTGTTTACAATCAATGTGATGGGGTCTGATAGTGTAGTGGCACAAGCTTTAAGTAGAGGGGTGGGGGCAGGGTCGAGCTGACATGATGAGGAGTTGGACTTAGTGATGATGTCAGTGAGGGAGTCAGTAGTGGTGAAATGGGAGAGCTGAGGGCCAAGAGAAGGAGAAGAAGAAGGGAGAGAGATAGCATTGGGGTTGAAGCAGAGGTAGATTTAGCTAATTTTGTTTTCAAAGAAGTGTAGGAAGGCCTGGCACTGCTCAGGGGTCTTGGGACAGGCAGTGACAGGGGGTTTGAGGAGTTTGTCCTCAGTCCGAAATAGGGTTTTTGGCCTGGACATGGAGGAAATTATGAGTGATGAGTAGTAGCTTGAGCGGGCAGCATTGAGGGCATCCCTATATGTCTGAATATGTTTGGTGTAGAGCATGGAGTGAATTGTGAGGCCAGTTTTCTTATATAGCCATTCAAGACGCGGCCGGCAGCCTTTTGTTGTCTAAGCTCAGGAGTGAACCGGGAGCAGGTGCGATTAGCTGGTACAAGCCTAGTCCTGACAGGGGCTAAGCTATCCAGCAGGCTGGTCAGGGTGCCATTGTACATGACAACCAGGTTGTCAGGGGATGAGAGCTTGTCTAGGTCAAGCAGCGGCGAGGCCTGTATAGAGGCAGCAAGCATGATGTGGTCAAAAGACCTGATGTTATAATCTGTAACAGTTGTTTTCTCAGAGGAGGGGGAGGGGTGATCATATGAAAATTGCATTCAATGAGCTTATGGCCAGAGAAACCAGAGATGGAAACAGAGACAGAGATGTTATTTAGACCAGAAGAACAGAGCAGATCCAGAATGTGGCCATGAGTGTGAGTGGGAAAGTCAACATGCTGTGTCAAACTAAAACAGTCCAGTACAGAGTTAAAGTCTGAGGTGTACGAACAATTAGTATCCACATGAATGTTCAAATCCCCTAACATAATCATAGCAGGACAGAGAGATGAAATAACAGTGAGAAGTTCATTCAATTCACACAGAAAATTTGCAGATGGTTTGGGGAGGCGGTAGATTAATAATAGTAAAAGGGGCAGGGTAGAGACTACACTGTACTTTTAGAGCAATGTATTCAAAGGATGTCACTTCAAATGGCCTAAATTCTTTGACAGTCAGATCTGAGCGGTACACTACAGCCAACCCGCCTCCTCTCCCGACAGATGTGGGTTGGGATAGGTTGCAATAGCCAGGGGGGGGTCAGCATGTTTAAATGACTACAATCACAGAGTTGTTGCTGAGTCTCTGAGAGACAAAACAAGTCACATTTTTTGTCAAGGATGACAACGCTTATTTAGGACCATTTTATTTGTGATTAGGAGGGCAATGTTAAAGTTCCGACGTGACGACGAGGCAGGTGCAGGCAACCTAGAGGGGCGACGAAGGTTGTCAAAGTTAATTCCTCTGTTTTTTGGCTGGGGTCGTTGACAACGGTCGGGCATGTATAGAGCCAACCAGGCTCACAACTCAACTAAGCCCGAAATGTAATCAACGCAGTTTAGTTGGCCAAACACAGAAAAGACCGGGAACAACAACGAGGCAAGAGGGTAGAGACGCTCTCACCACTGAAGTAGTAACTGTGAGGGGAGAGGAGGAAGAAAGCTCATGCAGGGGAAGAGCAGGTGTGCCGGGCAGAAGCAAACAGAACTGGCAGAGCAAATTTGTAGCAAAGTTTGTAGCAATAATCCATGGGTAGACACAAGCAAGAGGGCAGGAAAGTTTAATCCACTAGGTAGATAGACTGAAGGAGTCCAAGGGATAACAAGGAGTCCAGCAATAACAAGGAAAGAGAGGTAAGTAGCGGCAGACACACACGCTCAGCGTTCACTCTACTGGAAAAGGGAATCACTTTGTGAAGCACTATGACTGGACACATTCACCATGTCAGGGCTCCTAATTATAATGCAGTTTGCCATCACAGGTGTCCTGATTATAGTGCGTTAACTGAGTGCATACTCAGAAAACATCCATCTTCAAATTCAGCCTTCCTTTTTATCACAAACCTTCACCTGTCTGAAGTCTGGGTCTTCAAAGGTTGCAATACTACTGTGTTCACAAGAATTGCCCGTAGAAATGTGAACACTTGCAGAAATGCTCAAAACAGCTTTCCTGGCAGTTTTATAGTAGTTTGCTGTGATTTGGCCCAATGACACACAGATTGACTGAAAACAATACCAGATTCATTGAATGCCCTTGATTGTGTCTGATTGATTGGCCAACCACTTGAGGAAAAAATGGATTCAGACAGAAGGATGGACAGACAGACCAGCCCCTTATGATTTGGATATTTGTCATTGCAAAGTACATTTTATTTCTCATTAATGAAAAAGCAAAAAAAAAAACACTGTAAAATCACTCCAAGGCGTGTAGACATCCAGTGTTGAAATATATCAAATACAGGAAAAAGAAGTTGCATACTTCTACACATTTCTTTTATCACCACAGGGCATAAGCTGACGTGTCAGCATTAGTCATTTTCATTGCAAATCAATTCAGATATTTGGTGTTTAAATAGATACATACTCAATTGAAAAAATCAATTACAGCACAACTGTAATGCATTCAACAAATTATATAAAAACAATCACAACTCGATTAGTCAATCACGATCATGAATAACAATTATCCAATTATATTGCCAAAGGTGACAATTTAACATGATTACCAAAACCTCACATGAAAATTGGAATGCAGCAAAGGAATGCAAATGTTGCTAAGCAAGGAAGGAAGGTGCCTCTTCAGAGGGCAGAACCATCATCATATTTGATGTGAGGGTGCTGGGCCTTGGCTTTGCTCCTAAGAAACGAGAGCTGAAGGAGATCCATTCTCCCAAGGTCATCTGGAGAACCTGTTTGATCTCTCGGTCATTACCAAAAGCCAGGGACAAACCATCAAGTTGATTCTGCCTCAGCCTCTGCTGATATATTTCAAGAAAATTAAGTCTTTGCATCTGGGGACAAAAAAACAAGTTGAAAATGATATAGACATTGTTCATAATGAAGCAGAATGAGTCAATAATGTCTGTTCTTGTTGTTAATGGATTGTTTTTGTGATTTTTTTTTTTTTTTTGAAAACTCAAACGTCAGGTAAGCAATTAATTGTATGCACTATTTTCATACAAGTTGTGACACAATTCTTTGATATAACAGACACAATAATCTGCTTCAGCCATACTGAAGAAGACTTGGCATGTTATTCACAATCTCAATTCCTTGAGAATTGGAACAGTATGTAATGCAAATGAAAACAGAATATGGTGATCCGTTAATTCTGGATAACTCATATTTTAAGTTCTACTGGATCCACTGAATTGATTTTTGGAAATGCTGTATTTGCAAATTCTTAATGTAATGCCTGTAAAATGTAAAAAAAAAAAAAAAAAACGAGACGGCGCAGTGGAAACATTGGAGATGTTTTATGAATGTTTTATGTTTAATAAATGTTCATAAAAACATCTGTTGGGAACATCTCACTGATAAACAGGTGAATAGGTAACAGGTGATTTCATGATGATTGGATATAAAATCATCATGCGGCCACGAAAGGCATGGCCGTTTACCATAAACAAATAGTCAAGCAGTTTAACCCTTTAAATTGCAGTCCTTTTTTGAGAAAATGTCCTCCCAAAATAAAATGCTTAGTGATCTTAAATCACTTTGACTACAGGCATAATTAGGGATGTCCTATGTTATCGGCTAATATTTGCATCAAAATGTAATATCGGAAAAGATTATCAAATTTTTTTCCGATAATGAAAACCGATAAAACAAGAGCACTCAGATAGCGTAGCACCACACCAAGGCAACTCTGTGCATTAGTTATTTTTGTTGGCTGATGTAGGCTATTGTTGCATTCCACTGCCAGGCGGCAGCAAAACCTAAACACACACTGATAGGAAATCTGGCCCATTGGGAAGACTAAATCTCTGCCAGCATAGCTGGATTTGAACTTTGGCTTATATCTCAGCTGTGCTTTGGCCTAGATATGCCATTAAGTCACTTGCATATTATTTTAGTTGGTCTTACTTGCGGCACACAGTTCTATTGTTCCAACATTTTAAAATTTGTGAAGTAGTCAAATTGCCTGGGGATAGGGGGCATATCTCAGGAATCCAAACTGTTGCAACAAAATTTTTAAAAATAAATATGGCACTTTTTCCATAACTTAAAGTTGAAGTTGTTTTCTTATTTTTTTTCTCATTAGGGCCCGAGCGACGACTCCAAGTCGTCCACGGAGGACCCTATGGAAATCGCACTGTTTATAATTATTATTATTATTCCTCTGACATTTCATGCCCCAATTTCGCCCCTTGCCCAATGGCGAAAACGCGTCTAACTTTCCCCATTCGTCCAGCCACATCAGAAAATCGATATTTTTGTGGGCTCGCACGTGGTCGACGCAAAATGCAGAAATAGCGCCCCTAAACACGTTTCAAAATTCCCATAGGGAAATTCGGTTACTTTCTCGTAGGCAAAAAAAGAAGCTAAATCTCAGGAACTGGCAATAATTGAGCTTAATTATTTCACCATTTCACACCAGATACATAAATCTTCCAATGTGGGGAATATAATAAAAATTCATTTTTTTTGGTGGGGAAGTTCCTAAAATTTGGTTGATTTGGCATGGAATGGCCCTGTTGTATTTGTGAACGCATCCAGTGGGGCATCACAAGAAAAGTTGACATGATGTGATAATTCCACGACAGGAGATATGTCATGTTGCCTACAATTAGTTTGCCGGGGAATATAGCCCGCATATATCGATATCGGTGAATATTGAAATCGGGAATTAAGAGTCAGCCAATATCGACCTATCGTATATTGGCAAAAAAGCCAATATCGGACATCCCTAGGCATAATCATCATCTCATTTGAATGGTGACACTTAGTAAATTGTCCAACTAGAGTCAGAATTGCTGAGAATATTAAGTCAATTGAGTGACAACACACAAAATATAAAAATATTTTATGTTCTCTTTTGCCCCAGTGGCACTGAGACCAAGCCTTATCGGCCAAGAAAAATAATTCAGCCACAGCAGGTTCAAGTATTATGATTCTGTAACCAAAAATGAATACCAAATTTTTTTCTAGGTTATGTTCGGGCGTGTTTCCCAAACAATTTTGGAGTGTCCAAATTTCCCACGTCCCTAGCCATGGTCGTGTTGGCATTTTTACCACTCCCACAGTTTTACAACTCCCCTGAATCAGGTCTTCCTCCCCACATGAAGCAAAATTTAAATTCCAATGTACACACCCAATGAACTGCAATGGTGTGTGATCATATATGCAAAATAAAGTCGCTTCCAGAACTCCTTTGCTTCATTGACAAAATCCCTCCCTTGTCAGAAACTATTGAAACAATTCCTCCTCATAAAATTCCTTTGTTACCATATGCATTTGTCTTTTGGAAGTTTCAGACCACTGGCTCTCTATGTCAACTAAAAGAATTTAATTGTCCATTCATATTGGAGTGAGGGCTGGGGCCACTTGGGGCCTGATTTACTAAAGGTTTGCTTGTGTTAAAAAACGTGCGCGTACACATGTTGAAGTTGATCTACTAACTACGTGCACCAAGGATTGCATCTGTAAAATGGGCAAAATAACACGCCCGATCCATTTAACATTTGCCTTCAGTGAATATGTAATATGGACGTGTTTGCCAGAACATGCAAAATATTGGGAGGAGTAGATTAATTTAGCACATTTGATTTGATTTAACAAACCTAACCTATTTAGCATGTTTGAAAGCCAGGTCTTAACTGTGCGCACAAATGGCTCAGTTATTGTTCCGAGGAGGAGGCGTAGGAATAACGAAAGGAAACAAAGAGAACAAATCTTTTCTGCTCGTGTCAACATTAAAATCTCAGATAAGCGAGCCTATGTTAAGATTTTTTTGCTGTGACTCCAAAATATGTTTATTCGCCTCTTGCACTAGCATCTCCAATTCCCCGGCTTCAAATTCAATTTTGCGCTTGCGTTCAGTCGGCTCTCTCACATTCTACATGTCTCTCTCCATAGCAAAAACCACTGACTTACGCAAAATCCTCATTTAAATAGGGCGGTCTTGACCACTTTTGCGCCTGTTGTTATTTGCCCAGGCAATCTAAGTAGATCACCTGCAACAGGCAAACGAACAATATGCGCAATCACGTAAGCGTACGCACAGAATTTAGCATTCTTTATTTGGGATCTTAGTAAATCAGGCCCTTACTGTTCTGTTAGATCACCACGTAATAGCCAGTGGGTGCACTTATTTTGTTCCTTAAGGGCTACTGTACAACAATTTACAGCACTGCATCATCAGTAAAAAGATACTTATTGGGCATCTCTATGATATGCTGCTTTTACCTCAACGTCAAAACTAATCTAGTGATATTTGGCCATACTTGCTTGTTTTGTGGATGGACAACAGGTTTTCATGTCTGGACGGCTACCAAGGTAAGAACATTGATTTCAACATATTTTGACAAATCTAAACGATGCTGTGTAATTGAACATCTGGTACTGCACCATCAGGCTGAGGGTTGTTATGATACAATTTTAATGACTATTTTCACAATATTTTTACACTGTAGCACTATATTTGATTGTATAAAAATTAGGGCTGGGTATTGCCACTGATTGCCATCGATTCGATTTCGATTCACAAGGTCCCGATTCGATTAAATTTTTGATTCTATTCAATATCGAAGGATATTTCAGCTACGGTACCTGTTTTGCTTGGATATGAAAGGAAGTCTTAGAGAACTAATGGCAGAAATTATACTTTCTGTTGAATTATTAATAAGAAACCTTCTAACTAGGCACAATATTTAAAATATTAAAGTTCACACTAAAAAGTGACCCCAAACTTGTTTCCTGAAAATACTTTTTATTGACCAACACATTTGATCAATCAACATAATAAAGTGCAACATAGACTTAACTGTCATAACTGTCAGTTGACTATTATTCTCTGAAACTGGGTCAATATTACATGCTTCACTTTGCACTGTTCATTTTCCAGTAAATGTAATTGAATTTAAACCAAAATACCCCACATGGACATGCTTGACTGTAGAGAAATAAATATTACGATACATTCAACAAAGAAAATAATATTATATCTTTTATTCGAAAACTGGTTGAAATGGTGGACGAAAATTGGGACATGTTCCATTAGTAAACTTCCACCCGACCCTGTTAATGAAAATATATCTCCCAACACGTGTAGTTGAGCTTAAAATTAAGATCTGATACCAAAATATATATCCAACGTTGATTTTGTTCTCTCATTATTACTTGTTGCTTGAAAATACGGCCTCAATTTACCGTTCCGTGGGTAACGCTAGTTACGAATGTAACTGTGGTTATGTGAGTAGTGGATGACCGCCAGGGCAGTTGATTTAGTGGATATATCTCTGTGCGCAAGCCACAGACCGAGAGTTGTATACCAAAATGGCACCTCATGACATGACGTGAGATGTCACCGCGTTCACTATATATTAACCCCAGTCACACATCAATCGTTCTCAGGAACCTGGTCTCTTCTCGCACTCTCCGAGTGACCAGGAACCCTGGCGGTCATCCACTACTCACATAACTACAGTTACATTCGTAACTAGCGTCATGTTTCGTACCTCCTGACCGCCAGGGCAGTCTCTTGTAGTGGATGAAGAATACCAAAACGTCACGAGGAGTAATTCTGATGAGGTCTGCTTCCATTCGTGATAGTACTGCAGAAGCGAGACTATGTAATGACGCAACTTTGACTCTGTAAAAACGGCTGAAGGTACATGGTGATGACCATGTTGCAGCTGCACAGATGTCTGACAGGGGAATCCCCTTAAGGGCTGCCCATGTTGCTGCTACACCCCTGAGCGAGTGTCCTGTGACAGGTGCCAGTAAGGTCTGACCGGAGCGTTTATAGGCTGTGTCTATAACCTCAATGAACCAGAGTGATAGCCTCTGTTTAGAGAGGGGTAGTCCACGTTTACTTTCTGATAAACAAACAAACAGCTGGTCCGAAAGGCGTACCCCTGCTGTTGCTGTTACGTAACATTTCAGTGCCCTGACCGGACATAACAGATGTCGTTTGGGGTCATTGCTGTCAGTATAAGCTGGCAGGTCAATAACCTGGTTAATGAACCCCAGCGAAAGCACTTTGGGCAAAAAGGTTGGGTTAGGTCTGAGCCTGACACTTGAGTCGTCAACCCCCCACTGAAGGCACAGGGGGCTGACAGACAATGCATGCAGTTCACAGGCACGCTTGGCCGTTGAGATTGCTAGGAGGAATGACGCTTTAAGGGATAGCCACTTCAGAGGGGCTTGATTGAGGGGTTCAAAAGGAGGACCCCAGAGAACATTCAAAACCGTTGGAAGGTCCCAGGGAGGCGGTCTAGTCACCCTAGGGGGACGTAACCTCCGTGTCCCTTTCAGAAATGCAACTATTAAGCGGTGTAATCTTAGGGATGAACCGTTAATTGCTGCGCAGTAGCTGGAGAGTGCTGCCACATATACCTTCAATGTGGAATGTGACCTCCCTGCTTCAAAAAGTGACTGAAGGAATTCCAATACTAACTCAACTGGACAAGACAATGAATCCACATGGTGGTTTATGCACCATGGGTGAAAGATTTTCCACCAGCTGTCATACATGGCAGGAGTTGATGGCGCCCTAGCATTCAAAATCGTATCGCGGACCTCAGGTGTGCAGGACATCAGCTCCGGGCTGGTCCCAGTGGCCATAACCATAGCTGGAAAAACTCTGGTTGTGGGTGCCAAATCTGTCCCTCCAGTTGTGATAGGAGATCGCTCAACACCGGGAGTTCCCAAGGTGTTCCTTGCAAGAGGGAAAGCAGCAAGGGTAACCACGTCCGCGATGGCCATCGAGGTGCTACCAGGAGCACCCTGTGCCTGTCCTCGTGGACCTGTTCCAGCAGGGCGGGAAGAAGTGGAATTGGCGGGAATGCATAAAGCAGTACATCTTGCCAACTGTGAGCCAAGGCATCCTGTCACATAGGGCTGTTCTGAAAACCAGAGAGGGCAGTGAGTTGCACTTGCGGAGGCGAAAAGGTCTACTTGTGCCTCGCCAAACAGACTCCATATCGGCTGAACCACCTCTGGGTGGAGCCTCCAGTGGCCGGGGTTCAAGGCCCGCTGAGATAACATGTCTGCTACACTGTTGTCTAGCCCTGCCAAGTGTATCGCCTTCAAAGAGAGAAACTTGGGGTAAGCCTATATCCACATCTCTTGGGATAACTGCATGAGCGCCAGTGACCTTGTGCCCCCATAGTGGTTCACGTGGAACACTGTGGACAGATTTTCGGAGCGGATCAGAACGTGCCGGCCCTTCAACACTGGTAGGAAATGTTCCAGCGCCAGCCGAACTGCCCGTAACTCAAGCAAATTGATATACTCTTGAGCTATTGCTGAAGACCATTTTCCCCGTACCCCTATGTGGCGCCAGACCGCGCCCCAGCCAGTCTTTGACGCGTCTGATGTCAAAACTTCCCTGCGCGATGGCAGCTGCCCCATGGTCACTCCTGAAAAAAGGAAGTCTATGGACTGCCATTCTCGTAGGGCTGTCAGGCACTCCTGAGGTACTCTCACAAGTGTGCGTCGTTGCGTCTGTGGGAGGTGCTTTGGGTGTATGTAGTCTGGGGCACTCTACTAAGGGTCGTGCGGTCTCTGAATGATCGGAGCAGGAGCTTATTTCACATTGCCAGCAGTAAGTCAGATCTGCTCCTGGTGCATGTTGGACTCCGGCAGGGCTCCCCTTTGTCACCAGTTCTGTTCATTACTTTTATGGACAGAATTTCTAGGCGCAGCCAGGGTCCGGAGGGAGTCCGGTTCGGGGACCAGCGGATCTCATCTCTGCTTTTTGCAGATGATGTTGTCCTGTTGGCTCCTTCGAACCAGGACCTTCAGCATGTACTGGGGCGGTTTGCAGCCGAGTGCGAAGCGGCTGGGATGAGAATCAGTACCTCCAAGTCCAAGGCTATGGTTCTTGACCGGAAAATGGTGGCTAGTCCCCACCGGGTTGGAGGAGAGCTCCTGCCTCAAGTGGAGGAGTTTAAGTATCTTGGGGTCTTGTTAACGAGTGAGGGAAGGATGGAGCGTGAGATTGACAGACGGATCGGAGCAGTGGCAGCAGTAATGTGGTCATTGTACCGATCTGTTGTGGTGAAGAAGGAGCTGAGCCGAAAGGCGAAGCTCTTAATTTACCAGTCAATCTACGTTCCTACGTTGGGTCATGACTGAGAGAACGAGATCTCGGATACAAGCGGCTGAAATGGGTTTCCTCTGCTGGGTGGCGGAGCGCTCTGTTAGAGATAGGGTGAGAAGCTCTGTCACCCGGGAGGAGCTCAGAGTAGAGCCACTGCTCCTCCACATCGAGAGGAGTCAGTTGAGGTGGCTCGGCCATCTGTATCGGATGCCCCCTGGACGCCTTCCTGGGAAGGTGTTCCGGGCATGCTCCACCGGGAGGAGGCCCCGAGGAAGACCCAGGACACGCTGGAGGGACTAAGTCGCTCGGCTGGCCTGGGAACGCCTTGGGATACCCCCGGGAGAACTGGAGGAAGTGTCTAGGGAGAGGGAAGTCTGGGTATCTTTGCTTAGACTGCTGCCCCCGCGACCTGGCCCCGGATTAAGCGGAAGATGATGAGATGAGATGAATTTAGAAATCACAGTATTTGTTTTTATGCACATTTTTCATATTGTCCCAGCGTTTTCTGCTTGTAAAAGGAAGAGTGATGTAACATAGTGGTGAACATTTCCCAGCTGAAAGGTGCGCTATGCAAGTTTGTTTACTTTAAGCGCAATTATATTTTTGTCTCAATTCGCCGACATCTCTCCAAGATCCGCTAGCTGCCAGCCCCTAAATTCACTGTAAAAAAAAACCGGGCTCTGGAGACCGCACAGGCATCACAAACTGCAAATAAATACAAGGGGCACAGGCTTTTGCCCCATAACATAACAAACCGTCCCAGCCAATCACCGACAAGAGTTGACGGTTACGGAAGCATGGGAAGGAGGGAACTATGGAAGGAAGGGGCGGGCTACCTCTGTTTTGTTTGAGTTTGAATGTCAGAAGCAGAAAGTTAACAGAAGCTAAAGTTAACAAACTTGCATAGAGCTCCTTTGGAACTTGCTGCAGACATCAAATTTTGAAATAGCTATTATTTTCCAAATACAATAAAGGTGAGAATTTAATCCTTACTTAAGTTTGTCTTTTTACTTTATTCAATTGAATACAGGTGAAAAACTGAACTGCAAATAACCGTCTGACTTCTATTCATTTTATGCATTGCGGGGTTCCTCTGGAATTAGGGCATTGAGACAGTAGAATAATATTTTAATAGTAAATTCTTATTACCTCTTTGCAGATGTCATCTGTGTTCATTCTTATGAGAGACCCTGTTGGGAGAGGGGCTTGATTGTTGTAGTTTGCCCTGATGCTGGAGTTGGTGCCTCTGAGCCTGGCAATCTCTTCTTGGATTGAGTAGTCAAGATTGACTGTCCAGGGCCTGAATCTTGTAGCATCCCCAATGGTGAACTTGAAATCCACCTTTAGGAACTTTTCAAATAGCTCAGGGTCACCATCCTGTTCCAGGAGTAGCTTAGCTTGACGTCTAAGCGTGTACAATTCAACGCTGGATTCACTGAACACTTCCCACAATGTCTTAGCATTATCTGCCTCTTTGATGTTGAAGGGCTGGTCGATGGCAGCTCTCTGCTGGTCATCTTCCAGAATTTGGAGAATCCAAGTCAGGCGACAAGGCCACAGGTTGGCGAGCACCACCCACGCTGCAAGGTCTTCACTTGAAGACAATTCATATCTCATCCCCTCCAGGATAATAACAGAGACCCGGACTGAGTTAATTATTCTCCTCATATGCTTGTGATCTCCTACTATGTAAGTGTGGAGGTTGCCTTTGTTGTAGATAAACTGTAAAGCATCACTTGTCAGTGCTTTCAGCTTTCTAGCCCAGTGTTCCCAAGTAATGCCTGAATCAACTGCTTCAGACTCCATACTGGTATTTATGATGAAAGGCACCAAGCTGCTTTCATGTATTCCCCTCTCCATTCCCAAACACCTGTTTTTACTAAACTCGCTCATGTTATCAAATCCATCAGCAAACACCTCTAGGTGACTGTGAGCAAGGGTTTCAAATATTCTACACTTTGCGTTCACAGATAAATCCGGTACAAAGAATGGCAGGGTCACAATTTTGTTTAAAAAGCCATAGCCATTTTTTGATGACTTATGGCGCAAGTAAGGATCATCCATACAGTTCACTACAGCCTTGGGGTCCACTGCTAGAATCAACACAAAGGGAACACTCTCGCCTGACAGAAGGATGTTGATGGCCTCCAGAGTATGAATGATCTTTTCAGGGCTGCACCGGTCCAGTTTGGTGACCTCTAGTATGACACGGATCTTCCTGTTTTCCAGAACCTCCATGAAGTGGATGAGATCAATGAGCATCGACACCTCTTTCCTCACCTTGTTCATAAAACCCAGCTGATCACTGACTGCTGACTTATTCATACTCCTTCGGATGATGCTGCCCTTGCCGTTGACTAGGTTTTTGCCAATTCTGAAGACAAACTGAAGAATCATCATAGCGGGAGGGCCAAGGGTCGCAATGGCCACAGATTCCAGACTAGACAGGCTGTGCTGTGTCCCATTTATTTTCATTTGGAAGACTGAAAAGTACAGCACGATGCTGGACCCCATGCACATAATAGCCAAAGCTATTGCAATGAGCCAGAGTGGCATCCCACACACCTTTCGAACTCGCCATCTGCCTCGACTCTGGGCCTCAAATCTCTTTGGAAACGGGTGCTGGGTCGCTCTGTAGACACTAATGGACAACCCCCCAAAGTCATGATATATGGCCTTGAAGAGGTGGATCACCAGCCCAGCCCATAGCTTGTCACTTCCTGCAAAGTGCCATGCACTGAAGCGCACAAAAATCCACCTCACCCTTTTCTGTCTCAGCTCAGTCTGCTTCGTCCACACTGGCCGAAAAAAGACCATGTAGAGCAGGACAACCAGCTGGCAAAGGATGGATCTGGGTGCATCTGGATTGCACTTCCGTTCCCTCCATTCTGCTTCTCTTTTCAAGTAAGCTGAGGCAAAAATGAGAAATATAATAGCATCATACTTATGACTACATATGAACAGTTTGATTCCAAAATGCTATTAATCCATTTTCACTTGTTTTAAGGAAACTCACTTTGTTTCTGGTTTGGAGAAATGGGAAAAGGAAATTCACAGTGCGATGTTTCAAACTTTATTAACTATTTGTTTAAAGATATTAATTTTAAACAATTCAAAGCCCTAATTAAGAGCTTTTAAATGAACTTTTTTTTTTTTTTTTGTGAAAACGCTTTCATTCCTTGTCATGGTGTTGTCTCACAAAACGCTCCATATCTGCTTTAATCTTTACACTGGCTATTATGCATTTTGCAGTGTTCTTTCATGGCAGATATACCTAGCATACAGTGAATATTAAACACAATATTGTTTTGTTATGTAAAAAGCAAATATGATGAAAATGAACCGAATTAAAGGTGGTGCGGTCCCTCCGTAGGCCTAATCCCACATTTTGCAACATAAATGCTGTTCTTTTTTACGTTTCCCTGGTTAACGTATCAAAGTATTTGTTTAGAGAATAATCAGACCTATACATGGCCAATAATGATTCAGAAATGATCATGATAAAGTGATTAACTATTTGCTTCATTTATAAAATTGATGCAACATCGTAAGGATTACAATAAATTAAAATAATCTGAAACTTTAAAGAGGACATGAAACACTAAATGTAGGTAGGTCTCTCACCCTAAAAAGATTATTTAAGTTTTAATTCTGATGGAGAAAGAAATTTCAAAATCCTGCCCTTGAAGTTCAACTGTCAAAACAAAGGAGGGCGTCATCGCTATTGTGTTGCCGGCCGTGACGTCATCGGAGTGGTTGGCTCAACTCGTCAAGCTAGCGATCGCACTGAGGAACTACATCCGTTCATTCAAAATGACAGAGAAAGAGGAGCAAATTAAAAAGCGAGTTAAGGGAGGCATGTTTTTTATTGCCCCTGGATGTTCCAATGAAATTGATAGAGTCAAAGATCGAGTGAAACCAGTACATTTCTGTCATTTGCCACTTAATCGATCACCTGTTCTCCGACGTTGGCGAGCTGCACTCAAAAGGAAGAACTCACCAGTTAGCAGCAATGGTAGAGTTTGTAGCTGAAGACTACGCAGAGGAAAAGTTTTTTTGATGAGGCAGGAGTACTGGTGACTCGTAGAAACAACAGGTTGAAATCAGATTCAGCTCCCTTAGTGTTTGACTTTTCTTCCTATGATGCACGGTAGACAGACCGTCCCACAAAGTCCACTAACGTTAGTTCAAAAGTGGCTGTGCGCCGTAAGGAAAGAGCCCGACGGCATAACTATTTAACAGAACAGAAAGGTAATTATATGACCAGCAAATGTTCAACAATCCAGTTTAAAATGTTCCACAACACAGTTCAATCTCAATCATGATCATCCCTTCAATTGCTTATAAGATAATAATTTCACGGACCGGCCTTCAATGTGTGGCAGATAAACACAACAAAATAAAATGATACGAACGGCATGAAAACAAATGTAAAATTTATTAAGAAACATAATTCACCATAAGGCTGGATCTGTAGGAGCCCTGAACTTGTTTCTCTGCTACGAGATGATCACACCTGGGGGTAATGAGGAACAATGACTGTGTCTACATGCACACCATACAATATTGATTCCGATTGCATACCTGTTACTGTAAACACGTGCAATAACCCAATTAAGGTCATTTTCTGATTAAAATATTCCGAATAAGACCCCTGGCATAAGCCTGTTTAAATCGGAATATTGGCTCATGTATTCACCTTAATCGGAAAATGGCCCCGAACAGAATATCCAACTAGCTCTGTGCCTAGTTGGAAGGAATTAGTCTTCTTGGAGGGAAGAGGGGATGCCTGTGTGCATTCAGATAATGAAAGACATGAATATAATGGAATATTTCGATTGGCATAAGCACCGTGAGAACGATATCTTTAATATGTGCGAAAAGTGGAGAGAGTCTGGTTTTGTGTGAACTGCCAAGTAATGCATCGCTAGAAAACTCTGAAGGTGGCATATTCCAAAGCGAGAAAAAAATACAGGCAGCGGCTATTTTTACAACAAACGTAATCTTACTCTAATTTGCTATTCTTCTGAGCTTCTGTATGTGCATGTGCAAAGTAGGAAATCTGAACTTGGACCCATAGGCTGATTTATAGTCTATGCTTATACCACGCATTAACTATAAAGCATCAGCTGACATTAGCTAGCGGGACGGCTGTAACATTACTTATGTTTTCTAGCTAGATGCTTAACTTAGCAAATGGGCTAAGTAGTTGTGAGAGTTTAATTTTAGGTTCAACATTTGCTCCCTAATAGCCTATTTGGGGAACTGTCAGGTCGTCACTCTCCACAATCAATAGTCATTTGTGATTAGCATCGTGTAGAGGAGCTGATAGCTGCACAAAGTTTGCCCTTGCAAGAAATTCTAGAGTTCAAATTGGCTAATGAGTTAGATGGCAAGCTGGCAAAGTTAGCTGGCTAATAACTAACCCTGTCGAATTGAGTAGAAGACATCCTGACTGTAACTTAAAGCAAGTAAGCAGGCTAGTAATGTGAACCATAAGGCACGCAGCGAAAGCAGGATGTTTTCAACCCATTTGAGAAGCAGTTTTTTCCGAGGCCGAATTTTCTATATTGTGCATGGGGATATGGAGGCTCGTAAGAACAGCAAATTACAGTAAGCTCACGACTGGTGTAAAAATAGCTACTGCCAAAAACAGTACCAGCGGCCCTAATCCAGTCAGTTTCATTTATGTTGCGGTCATGGATGAAATCCTGGGACAGAGACTGCTGGCGATTACTTCTGAGCATTATATTTGCTGAAAACCCAATGTTGAGATTGGACCTAAGTGGTGGATATGCTAATAAACAAGTTAATGGAATATTTCTATCGGTCAGCGCATGTAAACAGCTTATTCAGAATATTACCTTAGCCCGAATATGGACCTTAATCGGAATATGGTGTGCATGTAAACGCAGTCATTGACACCTTTGGCTCTCTGTATGTAATTCATTTTCACTAGCTTGTGGGCTTAGGTTTTGGTTTTTTGCCGACCCGCTCCTCGCTGCCATCTCTGTCTGGAGCCACTGTAGCTCCCTCATCCTCCGTAAAAACGGGTCTCTCAACCCTCCTCCTCGTCACTGGCTCAGATGCGTTAGCCATTGGATTAAATGACAGAAAAATAACCCTTTCTGCCTCGTCCTCTGACATTTTTCCTCCTTCTACAACTCGTGAAAACTCTGTACTCAAACCAATCGAACTGCCAACAAACTCCGAAGACGTAGGCAGTGACCTAAAATAAAGATGCCGGAGAGTACGCCCCAAAAAGTAACATAAATGCATTTAAAGAGTTGATTTTCTTTAAAACGGCTGATTTTTTAAAATGTTTTATATCGGTAGTATGTTTTAAATATATGCAAATATCCTATGTTGATGTCTATTCTGTTGTTTCATGTCCTCTTTAATAATCTGGCCCTGCATACTCAAGCAACAGTACGGGCCCGAGGAGCGCTCCTGGATCCCGAAGTGGAAAATCTTGGACTCCTTACTGGTTTGCGATTTCCTGCATTGTGGTCCACCACTTGGCGTCACACAACCCTTGTGTGAATCCCCAGTGTTTCTCTTTGCAATTAAGCAGCTTGCAAGTCTATTAGGTGTATGTGTGTTGTGACTGGTTTACGTCTTGAGCGTTGCTCCCCACTCAGCTATATCTCATCACAGGGTTGTTTTCTAATGAGCAAGTGACAAGTATTTAAAGCTGCTGGGTTGTTTTAGCAAAATCTAAACTCAGGCTTCTTCCCGGCGGCATTTTAAATAGTTCAAGCCGCTTCAGGTGCGTATGTTTCAAGAAATTACATGTGACTGCCTACACAGTCATGACTGCAAGTGGTCTCATCACACTTTAAAAAAAAAATCCTCGTTCAACATTGCTACATCACAACTCAGCATTTCATCTCTCCTTGTAGTATTTTTAGATCTATGATAAAAATAAAAATAAAGAGACTTATTATAAGACCACCCTGGATTTTAAGCATCTAGAAAATACACAGGGTGGAAAACATTCTGAAAAGCGGATGAAACATGAATGTGAGATATAAATGATCAGTCACACGAAATGGTGCGGCAATGACATTGTATTCATGAAAATCTGCTGTTCTACGGCTATTTAAATTTCGAAATGCATCAATCAAACATGCTGTCTTAATAAACAGCTCTACTCATTCAACTTAGAGTAAACGAATCCACCGTTTCATTGCCAATCAAGCAAAGTAAATGGGAACACATTTACTTTTCTTAGAGTTGCCATCTGTAGTCCTTTACTTGACTCCGTACAGCATGTCGCTGAAAAAACTTAGGCCAGTCAAGTTTTTTTCCGGAAGCTCCAACTACATGCTTGCGAGCTGCCTGGGCTCACTCGGTAGCCAACTCAGATTATAACCACACGAGTCAACACGGATGACAAACTAGTATACAAATTACCTTAATGTCAAACAACAAGACTGAGAAAATAAGCAGTGGCAGAAGTAGCAACAAAAGAGATATGGGCAAAATTTTAATTCCCTGAGAGAGGCGCAGGGCAGTAGACGTGACTAGAATGATGCGTGAAGACGGCGGTCGAAGAGACTGGGAGGGTCCCTAGTAATTCAAGAGTGCCCATTGGTTTCACAGCAGACTAGACTGGCAAAGGAATCCATCAATCACACATGCATAAAGCATACGTAAAGCTCACTCTAAATGGCTGTCTAACTCTGGCTGTGAATCGGTTGGATATCGCGTGTTTGCTGTCAAATGGTAGTAAATTAGTTTTTTATCTTGAGTTTTCATTGGGTGGGCAGAGCTTTTCTCAGGCAATGCCCACCCCCCCCCCCACCCCCCTAACTGTGCAAACAGGCAATCTCTCAAATTGAAAAAAGCGCCACGGCAGTTATTTTTTATTTCTTAAGACAAAGTTTGAGACCTCTTCAAATTTTGCTTTTGAGGCTTTCAGGGGGTCTCATGGGTTAATCGGGGGGTGGGGGGTTCGGACCCCCTGTATTTTGCACACTGCTCCAGCGAGCTACAGGCTTGAAGAGGTTGAAAGTCTTGAAGCCAAAAACTTTAGGCGGCATCACCCTTCCTGTTTAGTCATCTTTCTCCTCTCCTCTAGGCTTGCATCCAGTGCAGCGCAAGGGGTGGACTATACCATTTTTACATTTTAGAAGGGGGGAGCAGAGGCCCCTGTTATTTTATTTTACTCTATTTGAGACCATCTTTTATCTTTTGACCAATCCATTTAGTTGCTTTTGACTCAATAATGACATTAATTACTAAGAAAAGATTAAGTTAATGAAAAAAATTACACTTCATTCCAGGCTTCTCAAGGGCCCCCCTCCCACTGTGGGTAATCAGTACTCCTTTTTCCCCCCGGGCTAAGCCCCTGGCCAAGAGAAAGTTATCCTGGTTTGTTTCCGAAAAGGAAATTTCAAGATCACCAAAAATTTGATAAAATTCATGAACACATTTTGACTGATTACGATATCGATGATATTCGCTTGCCATGTGGATTATGTTCAACATGCATAAGGACTCTGAATGCCTTGTCTGAGGAGAACCTTTAACAATGCTATTAGTGAATGCTTTGGGAAGCGTTTGGGAGGAAATTGGCAGGAGAAGATAGCTTTGTTTGAGGATACCCTCTACAAAACAGGATGCTGAATAACTAAAAAAGTACACTTAGTCATGCACCATCTTGCATCATTTTTCCTTGAACACAATTGTGGGCTAGGGTGCGATACTGAGCAAGCTTTTGAGGAGGTTCATGCCTCATTTGCGAATTACTGGAAATGCCATCTCGTCAAAGACGGCAAACATCCAGACAACGGACAAAGATTAAAACAGGCAATTAAGAGAGTTTAATGCAGCTAACGCTTAAAAAGTTTAAGTAAAATTCTAACTGGCAATCCTTTCCTACTAGTCTTGGACGAACCAAAGTTAATTTAGGCAAACGGTCTTTAAAAAAATATATTATTTTCAGAAAAGTAGTTTTGAAAAAGTTTTTTTTGGTAACTCAAAGACAAGTGGGAAAGGATCTCCATAAAAGATTTCAGCCAGATGGTCATAAAATGTTTCATCAATATCATGAAATTGTAGTTCTGGTAAATTTAAAGATGTAAATTTGTGAAATTGAATAAAAAGTTGATTTAGCTGAATTTAAGCATCGTATTGACAAAAGCAATGAGTTCCAGAGTCTGGGAGCTGCCTGGGAGATCGGTCCCCAGGGGTCTTAAAGTCCGTGGAACCTGTAAAAGCCTCTGACCAGATGACCTCAAACTACGGGAGGGAGTGTGAAGCACCAGCAGGTCTGAATTGTCAGGGGGAGCCTGCCCACAAAGACCTCTGAAGGTAAGGACAAGGATTTCAAAATGAATCCTCAAGTGGACAGGCAGCCAAAGAAGGGATAGTTAAATAGGAGTGATCTGGTCCCTTCTCCTAGTGCTCGTCAAATGCCACACGGCAGAGCTTTGGACCACCTGGAGTTGGTCAAGCTCCTTTTTATTTAAACAAGTAAAAAGGCTTTTACAATAATTGGGTTTGTAATGGTGCGATCAGGAACCAGTTGCGAAAACAAGGCAATGCAGTAGAACTTGCTTTATTAATGAAGGGGAAGGACCCCCGCAGGACAGGAGGCAAAAGTACAAATTCCACAATCCAAAAATCAAAATCCAGTTGGGCAAAAATAGAATCGAAAACCAGGGCAGCAATCACAATAATCTTAGTCGGACAGAAATGGGTCTGGTTCACAGGTACCAGAATGTCAAAGAAGCAAAAACAGAATCCAATAGGCGTAATCCGAATCATAACCAGGGCAGCAAACAGATCTCGTGGTCGGGCAGAAAAAGGTCTAAACTCACAGATGCAACAATAATCCAAAATCACAAAGGCAAAATTGAAAAGTCGGGCGGTCCAGTCAGATAGATAAACACTGAGTAATCAAGGCGAAATGAAACGTGGCACAAGAAGACTGAGGAAAACGATCTGACAGAGACTGGCTGTGAGAAGGCACCTAATATACACTGCTGGGGAATGTTTTTTAGGGCGCATGCTCATGCAGCGACTAGCAGCAGGCGTTTTGTCCGCGTCCTTTAATGGTTTTTATGGTTTCAAATGTGTTTTTACCGTGTGTTTATGACACCATCCTTAGATCATCACAGTGGTCGTGTTTTTAATAAAGCAATGTCAACGTGAAGTGGCTTAAATTAACCGTTAAGGCCGAAATCGCATTTCACACGTCAGAATGGAATTTTTCTACCTGTTGCTGGCGTGGCTGGCGTTTCACCTGGCCAGGTGTCTAGCGCAGCATTTGCCGGCGCCAGATCTAGCCGCACGGGTTGTATACAGCAGGGTGCTGCTTCTCAGCTGGGAAGGAGTCCAAGAAACTCCAGTGGATTTTAACTTTCCAAATCTTGATGGATTTCGGAGATCAGCCATCAGTGGCCGTGCCCTTGGGTCTCGGACTAGGAAGCGAGGGAGGAGAGGCGGCCTTCGACTGAGAACTAAAGGTCTGTCGCTCTCTCGAATTTCTCTCCCTTCAATAATCCTTCTAATGTACAGAGTATCCGTAACAAGACTGATGGGCTGCAGGCTCAGGTTCGTCACAGTCATGAATTCAGAGGTGCTTGTATTCTTGCCCTGACGGAAAGCTGGCTTTCGGACAAAGATTTAGATAAACATTTGGCCTTGGATGGTTTTAATACCCCCATACGACTGGACAGAGACGCTCTAGCAACGGGCAAATCGGGGGGGTGGGGGGGGGGTGTGCAGAAGTCTGTTCTTGTTAGAGAGAAGATCTGCGCGGCCGATCTCGAACTGCTCTCAATCTCCCTGCGCCCCTGTTATTTGCCCAGGGAATTCCCCCTGGTTACTTTGTTGTACATTCATCCGAGAGCAAATGTAGAGAACACATGTGGGATTATTCATCGGGTGGTTCAGAGACTTCAGTCTATATCTCCCGATGCTCCGAACTTTATTCTCGGGGACATGAACCACTGCTCTCTGTCTAGAACGCTTAGAGATTTCCATCAGTACCTGACATGTCCTACTCGGAAACGCAAGACTTTAGATCTATGCTATGAAAACATCAAAAGTGCACACAAATCGTTTCCCCCTCCTCCCCTGGGATCATCTGATCATAACTGTGTACAACTTCTCCCTGTTTACTGCTCGGCTCCACAAAGGGGTGGGGTCAAGAAGATCACTGTCAAAGACTGGTCTGATCAAGAGGCTTGTTTGGCTCTGCAGGACTGGATTGACTGCACTGATCGGTAAATGTTTGTGAATTCTTCTGTCGACATTTGATGAGCTGACTTATGTTATGAGTAAATGGGTGACACACTGTGAAGAGATGATCATTCCAAATACAACAATTAAGATTTATCCCAATTCTAAGCCTTGGGTTACAAAGTCCCTTAAAATGCTATTGCTCCAAAAGAAAAGGGCTTTTAAAGAGGGAAATCATGTAGAGCTGTTCAGGCTACAGAAAGAGATTAAGCATGGAATCAGGGCAGGCAAGTAAAAATATAAAGGCAAGGTTGAGTCCCAGCTTAGGTCTAACGACCTGGGTTCCATCTGGTCAGTATGAAAACCATTGTAGGCATGAAAGAAGAGAAAAGGAGCAACATTGAGCTCAACGGCTACAGTTCTGATGTTCAGCTGGCTCATGACCTTAACAACCATTATGTTCATTTTGACACTCATGATTTCAGTGCACAACACGTAGAACTCAGAAAAGGTTTCTCGACTGACCCCTTGTTCAATCCCTCCTTTGGTGTAGACAGTGTGGTCAAGTGTTTCAAAAACTGTAAACGGGAAAAGCCCAGGTCCAGACAATATAGGCAGTCGCCTACTTAGGGTGTGTGCAGAGCAGCTAGGCCCCATCTTTTTTGATATTTTTAGACTCTCTCTCAACCAGCAGAAAGTTCCATCTCTCTGGAAACAGTCTACAGTGGTGCCTGTAGCTAAATGCAACCACCCTAAGGTGCTAAATGATTTCAGGCCCATTGCCTTAAAGCTGCAGTCTGTAACTTTGAGGAGAGAGAGGACTTCGCACAAAAATTTGAAAAAAGCAACTTTCAGATCCCTCCCCCTCCCTCTCCACTGCACTCCTCAGACCCTCCCCTAGAAAGCTACCGTGCACGCGAACTGTTGCATGCAACTGCGGAGAGATTTTGCACGTTCACATTATGAAAGCAGCCAAGTTGCCGAGGCGAGACGTTTCTGTCGCGAACAGTCAACGCTTCTGGCCAAAAAACTGGCGCGTCGTTAGACCTGAAAATTCCGGGGCTAATATCCCTCCTTTTTTTGAAAACAAGTGTTTGCCACTAACATGCCAAAATCCGCCGCCGCCTCAATTTTATGTGTCCATACAGACGGAGCCCAATGCAATATCCCCGCATCGCGCTAATCGCGCGGCGAGGGATAGTAATTAGTCCTGGAAAATTCTTTCATTCACACGTTTTCCAATTCGATAATAATCAAGCGGCAGTTGAAGACACGGCTCATCTCCCCCATGCGATCTAAAAGCGACAAAATAATAGGCTAAATTCAGTACCGAAAAATTATTAGATTATAATTAGGTCGATGCACCATCACTCGGTGATGGCATTTCATAACTCTTCAGCGAATGAAGGTAATTTCGGCGACAAGTAGGCTACATACACCTGTTTTTGCTGCACGGTCGCTCAATTCGTATATAAAAAAAAAATAGAATAGATTTGTCCGATTGGAACATGTAAACGGACGAAACCACTTACTAGTCTGAAATGCCGTCGCCAGTGCAGGTGCATAGACATAATTATAATTAAATTATTTTTCTGTCCTGAATGCAGCCCATTATTTTGTCGCTTTTAGATCGCATGAGGAAAAGAAGCCGTGTCTTCGATTGGCACTTGATTATTCGTGAATTGAAAAACGTGTTAATAACGAAACCCATCTAGAATTAGCCAGGATTAATTTTTTTTTAATTTAAAAATCAGGGTTATTAGCCCAGATTTTTCAAGTCCAACGACACGCCTGCCGACAAACGAGCAGAAATAAATCATGTCGTCATGAAAAGTAATCTACAGCAGTATGTATTCATTTAAAACCCAGCACACACTTATTTCGGGAAGTTACCCGATTATTGAGTACAGAAACTCGTGAATCCAGCTGGATGGCCAGTAAATCATGTATGTCAGCATTTCGCTGTGAGAGCACAGAAACGTTACACATATTTATAAGGACAACAACACAACTGATAAGACTGCCAGGTCACTTCATAAAGAGATTTTCTGATGCTTTTTAATGAAACAACTCCAGTGACGTTTGCCCTAGCATCTGAAACAGGCTAACGTTGGTTCGACTGCAACATCACAGTAACATCACATGCACCGCAGAGTACTGTAACAATTATAAGACTCTGGCTATTCGAACAGCGACTGTGCTTGTAAGCGATGTTCACTCGCTTATTTGCTGAGCGAAAATAAATTGATGCTGGTTAGGGCGGGGGTTAGTTTGGTGATCATGTCAGCAACGCCAACTCGCTTATTTGCAAAGCAAAAATGATCCAACAAATAAAGCAGGGGTTTACCTGTCAAGGAGAAAAGTCGCAAACACTGCGTCAGTTTTTCATCCTTCCAGATCACGGAGTTCCTTCCACTTCTAAAAATCCACTCTGATGTTCACTCTGGTTTTATCCTGGGTTTTGTTAAATTCTTTCTTTTGTGCTTTTTTTTCTTCTGGCTTCTGACTAGTCTTAGCCATGTGTGCTGTTTCTGGAAACTGAGGTATCGGCATTTTTTTCCTCGCTGATGGCTCTAAGCTCCTGAACCCGGAGATTTGAACTTGACTGAGCACTGGCGTGAACTGAGGAGGGAGGGGGCTGTCTGCAGCGGGTGCATGTGCACTGTTTGGCGGCTGTCAGACACCATCCTGGCTCTAATTGGTTCTTTTTATTTGGTCCGAACGATTCTTTTAAATTGCAGTAGGAGCATTAGGTGGGTTTAAATGAGCCTTTTTTTAATTACAGAGTACTAGTTATATGTAATACTGTCTGTACACAGTGACAGTTTTAGCAAAAATGACAAAAAGTTACTTTTCTCAAAGTTACATACTGCAGCTTTAACCTCACTGGTCATGAAAACTTTTGAAAGGATGATTAAAAGTGAGTTGTTGTCTAAAACCGAGCCATTATTGGATCCTCTGCAGTTTGCTAATAGGGCTCACAGGAGTGTGCAGGATGCCACAATTACCCTACTAAATCTCCTGTATAAGCACCTTGAGGGCAGCAAGACACATGCGAGGTTGTTGTTCGTTGATTTTTCATGAGCATTCAACAGTATTCAACCACACTTACTGGTTGATAAACTGGTCAATAACTTTCACCTTGACTCAAGCATGGTGGGCCGGGTCCTGGACTTCCTCACTGACAGAACCCAGAGAGTCAGGGTGAACAGCTCTCTCTCTAGTGAGCTGACTACATCTACTGGGTCACCGCAGGGGTGCGTTTTCTCCCCACTCCAGTATATTTTATACACAGATGATTGTCGCAGCCACCACCCTGCAAGACCCATTGTGAAATTTGCAGTCAGCCTACTAAATGAGGAGGAGGTCAGCCAGGGTCCTGTTGTTGACGACTTTGTTAGCTGCTGTGATGACGCCTTTCTACAGCTAAACATCTCTAAGACTCAGGACATGGTTATTGACTTTAGGCGATGTCAACACTGAAATGCTCTGTAAGAAAGGCCAGCCGCGCCCGTTCTGTTTAAGGAAACTGGCTAAGTTTCTGGTGGATAAGACTCTAATGTCAATATTCTACAGAGCTTACATTGAGTCGGTTGTGTCATTTTCAATTGTTTGCTGGTATGGGAATCTGAGTGTCAGACACAAAAATGCTCTTGACCGAATCGTTGAGATGGCAAGCAAAATTTTCACTGAGAAACTTGAATGCCATCTTCAGCAAACTGGTGCATAACAAAGCCAGGAGCATCATGGATGATAGTGCCCATCCTCTCAGACCTGAATATCACCTCCTCCCTTCTGGAGTTTGCCTGAGTGCCCAAAAAGCCCAAAAAAACAGATTTAGTTATTCCTTTGTCCCTGTTTCTATCCGGGCATTAAATGAGCTGGGTCGTAGGATAAATTGAACGACTAATTAATATATATCTCCCGCTCCCCATGGAGCACTCCTGTATCAGTGGTTTGTTGTGATACTGTGATGTGATAAGGGTGGTAAATTTTTGTTACTTTTGTATCACACTCTATGCCGTGTTTTAAACTGTATTGGTATGTCCTGTATTATTTTATTGCCTGCTATTTGAATTGCTCAATTATCGGACAAATAAACAGTTGAACTTGACTTGACACATGGTAAGGGACACAGGTGCAAACAGTCAGACTGATTACAAAGGAGCAGCACGTAGGAAAACCTAATCACATGGAATTTGGCAGAAGCCAAAACGTGGACAGGGATCACGGGACAGACCTATACAAAGATAAACAGCTCCAGTTACAGAGTTTCTAACATGCATAGATACTTAAAGAAGGACAGTGTGATAAGACGTGGAGCTTCCACAGAAAATGCAGCAAAGGTAATCAGGGAGAGACAAGAGGCGGAGACTAGAACAGGGCGAGTGCTGAGGGCTTGTTAACCCTTTCTGCAGATGCAGACGCTTGCGTCTATAGATATGTAAATTTAAGCACCTAGTTACAGTACTCGACCACAAATGGCACCCCTGGATCAGCTATTGAATATTCACAAACAGGCAGAGCTGAAACGTGATCCAATCCCTGTTTTTCAGGATTAGCATGACTTAAACTCCTCAGCTAAGCCTGATGTGCAAACTGGTCAATATCCTTGCCCATAGCATCGATCCAGTAGTTTTAAAAAATTATCACTTGCGACAGAAAAAAACTTAGTACTCTATAGCAACCATTCTAGCTGCAGTGAGCCAACAGTATCCAAATTAGTGGTTAAAAAAATACGTTTGGTGAAGCAAAAAATCCGACTTAGTGTTGATTCTCTCACATTCTACTGTCAATTACAGTCATCACACACAAAATATGCGTAGTTCCCTCCCGTGGATTAACGCGTATTTTCCTCCCTTGACAAATTCAGCGCTCCCTTCTATCCACCCAAGTACTGGTGTCGATAGCCAGTCACTCAATTATATACTCAGATGCATCTGCGTAACTCTACAGTTATGGTTCACGCCCTCGTGAAGCTTCCCCGGTAACGATGTATTAATAGACTCCTTTCTTATCCAATTCCCGAGTGTTTAAACTTTCCTCAATAACTGAAATACATTGATCGAACAATAAGAATAGGATACAAAGCTAAGCGTAAAAGTAAGGTTGGTTGCGTTCTTCGAATGTTGGCCACGGTTGCGCAGCTAAAAATGATGCAATATCAAAGAAACAAAGGCACCCGAAACCGGCCTGAAGTGTTCAGTTTCATTTACGAGATACATGTTGTATGGACGAGGTCGATGGGAATTATTCCAAATGAAATGGCACTGGAGGATTCCTTCTACCCGATACATCTGTCTCTGGAGGATGGCATCAATGAAGAAAACAGGTTATACTTCTACTCTGTTTGCATTTTGCTCAATATGGCTTTTTGCTGTAGAATTTATACCTCGTTTTAAGACATCGAATGCAGAGGTTTTCGTTTCTCCAAATGCATGCTGCCCACGCACATCGGTAGATCCCTCGGTACGTTCATTACACCATTCTGTTAAATATGGAGGCAAATGTCGTTTGATTTTTCCTGAAAGTGACATTTCTGTTCTGTTAAAATAAGGTGTATTTCAGAATTCAAATAATACTGAGTTAGTGAGTTTTTTCCTTGATAAGTTGTAAGGTTATGAGCTCGGATGTGAGAGCGGTTAGCTTTTCATTGCAGCTTGAATGTTATAGCTGTTTAATCAGCACTTTATTTAATGCTTGGGGGACTTCCAAGAAAAATGGACAATATTGTTAACTTTATCATGGAGAAAAGGCATGTTTTGTGTTTGGAGAGGTTAGTGGTGACCAATGATGTTCAACTGCACTGATATTCATAAATTCATGCTAAAATCAACCAGAAAATCATTAGTTCATGCTGAATTTCATGCCCCAAAAGTTTATTTGTGTTAAATATATGATTAATGTATGATTTGACAGTGAACCATTTTGATAGATCTCAGACTTTGGGGAGACACCTGGATAGCTGTCTAATTTGGCTCATAGCAAGCAGGTAATGTAGAATGTAATGTTCAAGATGAATTGTACTTGTGCTCAAGAAGTTTATGATCCCAGAAATGTATAGATTTAAGCCCCAGCAGTTTTTCATTTGTCAGTATTATTATTATTTTTTTTGCTATTTCAATGGTGAATTCTCATGAATATTTTTTATGTTTGCAGCCCCTTTTCTCCACCAAAATCATTAAAATAAACTGAAATACAATGGGAGTCTAAATGCTTCAAGTGTCTAGACTCAATTGAGCAAAGTTTTTCTGTCTGTGAAGCTGCAATCTTGAATTATAAAGCCTTAAATCAGGTACCACCTAAAAAGCCAAATTTGGCTTCTGCGCAAAAGGGTTAATCAATTAGTGCAGGGGTGTCAAACTGACCCGTAAACGGGACAAGAGGCTGCAGGTCTTCAATCCTACCAAGCAGAAGCTCACCTGAAAGCACTGATCTAGGCCTGCACAACTTATTAGTTGTATCAGGTGCGCTTCTGCATTCTTGGAGTGAAAACCTGCAGCCTCTTGGCCCGTTTACGGGTCAGTTTGACACCCCTGAATTAGTAAGTGAAACTATTCAATCCCTTGGTGCTTGTTAGTAAGTTAGTATTATATACAATGTTAGTTGGTGTTAGTAACTTCTAGCGAAAATAACAAACTGTTAGTATGGTTAGTAAGATAGAAAAGAAAGGCGAAGTAAGCAAACGAGATCGGTAGGAAGGCTGAAATCCAGAATCCAGTAAATCACCCGAAGAGTAACACGCAGGACTGGGGCTGTGCAATGACAAGACGAGAGACCAGACGGGGGAGACAAAGTGCAATGCATGATGGAAAACATGAACCGGAATATGACTATGGCAAAATGTAAAACATGGAAAAGTAAAAACTAAGACAATACATTAAACTAATCAAAGTTACCAAATTCCAAATACACAAACAAAGAATGGTCAGGCATAGCAAATATCAAAAAACACAAAAGGCAGTCAGAAATAACAAGGCATGAACATGGTCAAAGCAGAACAGAACATGAGCCAAAGCAGAATCACAACAGAGTTGAGGTGAGATAAAGGCATGTATGACCATCTCCAGCTGTCTTTTAGACACCACATGTCGAAGCTTGGAGATGTTTCTCAAATGGAAGTAACAATTCTTAATTAAATTCCATGAGTGGCCATCAAGCGACATGGAGGAGTCAAAAGTTACTCCTAAATTTTTAAGCTTTGAATTCAGACAGGCCTAGTGCATTGAGATGGTTCTTTATCACATGAAGGTTGCTCCCAGGTGCAATAATTAAGGTTTCTGTCTTTTTAGAATTTAGCTGAAGGTATTTATCATGTAGACACAGCTTGATATTGGACAGGCAGTAAGTAACTTTAGTAACAGTAAGTCAGACTTTACTTCAAACATATAATAAAAAATAAATAAATAAAAAAGAAAAATCATGCAATATAATACAATACACAAAATAAGGTTCTGACAAACTAATCAGTGATGATCAGCCAAAAGGACAACATTTCTTTCCTCAATGTCCGAAAAGGAGTTAGAAGAAGCAGAATGCTTTTCAAGTCTAACCCCTTATTTCTATATCATTTCTCATATAACTTACATTTCATATGTAATCAACTTCCTTCAATCAATTAAAGATGATAGCTTGTGGAGCTCAGTGGGCTTAAAGGAGCAGTGTATCTGGATATCATCAGCATAGAAATGATAAGAGATGTATCTATGCTGCTTAATTATAAGCCCAAGGGGGAGAATATACAGAGGCACCCCAGAATTCAAATGTGCGCACTCTGACATTATCTGGTTGGCAAAAACACTAAACCTTCTGTCAGCAAGGTAAGACCTAAACCAATCCAGGGCAAGGCCAGACAGCATGACGGATTCTGTTTATCATAACATTGTGATCAACAGTATCAAAGGCAGAAGTCAAGTCCAACAAGATTAAAACTGTGAATTCACCACAATCAGCTTACATCATAATACCACTCGAGATTTAAGTAAAGCAGTTTCCATGGAGTGGTGTTTGCGGAAGCCAGACTTAAACTTTTCAAAAATCTCATGCTCCTCCAAAAAAGATCAGAGTTGCTCTGCAACAACCTTATCAGGAATTTTTGATATAAATGGAAGTTTTGGTATAGGTCTGTAGCTCTGGAGTTGCAGTGGATCCAAACTGCACTTTTTTTTTTTTTTAATAAATTTGGCATCTCCAATCCCACCCGAATCTGGAATGCCCAATTAGTGAACTATGTACAAAGCTTGCTCGTATGCGACCCCTTGCTGCCAACTCAGGATAGTGAGGACAGCTCACGGCTCTCCTCCGAAGCACGTGTCCGTCAGCCACTGATTCTTATACACTCATTGGTTGAATCCTCCTAAGTTCCGAACGAGGGCGGAGGATACCGGGACGTGAACAAACCCAGAGTCTTCCTGACGAGCGCCTGTCTGGCCAACAGGAGGCGCTTGAGCAAAGAACAAAGCTGTTATTAACACTAGAACTGCCATGACGGTCATTTTGACCGTTTTGAAATTTGTTTGCGTCATAACTTTTCAAAATAAAAGAATACAACCTTGAGGGTCCCTGACTTTTCCTAAAAGTGTCAATATTTTAACGTGCAATTGATTTGAAATAGATTACACCTACGTAGCATAAAATACCACCAAATCTACCTATTACAGCCATTAGCGGTCTCACTGACCGTATAGTTTTGCGGCTCTTATTTTTTTCGAAAAAATTATCTTTTGGGTGCTTAGCAACTAACCGATGCCACTGTCAGGAGTTGGTAGAGTAGAGCCATCTAGAATTATTTTATTGGGCAGCACTGGCAAAAAGTTTGAGCCAGCAATAGCGGGAGACACTGGCACCAAAACGGAGGCAGTGCCAGGTCCGCAGAAGCTGCTCACAAATTAAGACGCTCGTCACCTGCTGAAGATGCGTCAGACCCGTCTGTGGGAATTGCTCCAGGAGAACGGAGGTTACCTACGCAGACAATTACGAGTAGACTAAATGCTACGCCTGGCCATGTTTGTGTTCGACCTTCACAAAATGCAAATTGATAGCTATCCGCTTTTCTTGATCTTTTTATTCGTCTGTTTTCTTTCGTTGAAGATAGACAATAGTTTTTATTCGGTCTCTCTTTTGAAAATTAGTCAGATGGATCAAACAGATTCACGCTTCATTTCCACACCAGAGATAAAATAGTGCTTGTAGTCAGTGAGCAAATCAATTCCATGACCATTGACAGTGTGAATTAAATATTGCATGCACGATCAAGACTGTCCGACACGAAATGCAAAATACTCCATGTCCGGTAGACAACAGAAAGTAAAAGTATTGATATGAGAGCAGATTTATAACGAAATGAAGAATAAAAATATATCACCAACAAACAGAACGTCCAAACAAGATGGCCCGCAAATAAATAAATTGCAGTGTTCATTGGTTGTTTTGTTTGTTGTAAATTTTTTTTTTATTCTTTACTTCGTTATCAATCTGTTCTAATCGTCGTCTTTTTTTAGGCTGTCGGACACGGAGTATTTTGCATCTAGGCCTAATATCCGACAGGCATTGTACGGACTTCATTGTATTTATAAAAATTGCCCAAATAAATTGATTGCAGAGCACATTGGTTGTTCTGATTGTCTTTGATTGAAATTTTCGGTACACATCTTGAAGAAATGAGCCCTCTGATCAAAACATTCACGTTTAATATCTAAAAGATTCAGCAGATTTTATGAGATTAAAAACAATAATCGACTGTCGGACACGAAGTTATATTGAAACTATCCGACTGTCGGACTCGGAGTTATATGAAAACCCTGTCCGACTTTCGGACACAGGGACATTGCGTAAATAAAAAGGTAATCAGTAAAAAAAAAGTTCAGCACCTACCTATTGTTTTCTAATCCGTGTGATTGTTCCGATTAATTATTTCATAATAAATAAGATATTCCATATAAATGTTGAATCTGAATGTGTATTAATCAATATAGATGTTTTTAATTGTTGTTTTTGTCGTTCTGAATTGTTTAAATATTTCTTTACCCAAAAATATCGTTGTGAATGTTTACAATAAACCTCCATTCACATTGGACTCGAACGAATTTTTCGTAGACAGATCACTTTCAAAAGTCAATGCAAAGACGCGAATCAGCGCGAAACACGCGTATTTGCGTCTCTGCATTGAATCTGAATGTAACCTGTCTTGCGAAAAATTCGTTTCGCGTCCGGTGTGAAAGCAGCTTAATTCATGTTAATTATACATAATTCTATTACTTAAATATTCATACATGTATTATTAAACTTGTTAAAACGTAATGCTGGTGTTGTTTCATTCTTTTAAGATACATGGTAACATACAAGATGCATTAATTGCTTAATTAGGTGCTCAGAGAGACGGATTAGAATGCTTTGAACCTAACGGTCCAAATGACCGCTCATGGTAGTTCTAGTAGTGATAAAATTTTGGCGCTTCTAGTGTTAAATACCCAAATCCAGCAGTCCCTTCCCAATTTCAAACCCTGTAGCGCAATCGCCAATTGTGCGCTACTCTGAAAAACCTGCCGACCCCTGCTAAAATGCACTTTTTGAGATAAGGTTCAACAATAGCATGCTTGAAAAAACTAGGAACCATGACAGTTAAAAGTGAGATATTGCATATATCTGCAATACAAGGGCCAGAGTAAAAATACTTTTTTAAACACTGCAGTTGGGAGACCATCATTAGGGCAGGAAGAGAATTTCATTTTGTTGACTAAAGCAGATATGTAGTGCAATGTCACAGGCCTAAAGGAGGACAATGAATCAGGAGGAGGCGAACCACAGGAAGAGTTACGAGATACTGGGCCAGTATTTGCCCTGACATCACTGACTCTTGTCACACAGAAATTGAGGAAGTCATTACAATCAGCTATAGATGACAAGGGAACTGGTGGCGTCGTAGGGGAAACAATAGAGTTTATGGTATCAAACACAACCAAAGGGTTGTTTTTATTAGAGGAGATGAATTGAGAGAAATATTCATTTCTGGCCATTATCATGGTGTCATTTAAAGAAACCCTTAGTTTCCAAAGGTCAAGCTTGCTCTCCCCAATTTGGTAGGACGACAATCATTCATCTGGACCCGTATTTGCTAAATTTAAATCAATGTTATTCAAAATTGCATACCTGTGCAAATAGCTTGAGCCGCATGCTTTTTATAGCCTATTTAACTGCCAAGTACCTCATTTTTCACTCAATACTGAGAGTAATTTTGAAAAACGTTGATTTAAATGAAGCAAATGAGCGTCCAGATGAATGATTGTCGTCTCACCTAATCGGGGAGAACAAGCAACACCTGTTACATGTGGACTACTCTCTGAGTGAACTTTTTTTAATCATGAAAATGACTGAGAGCACGTCAGGACTAATAATTGTTTAAAACGGATGTTTTTTCCACCCGAATTTTCAGTAATACTGAATTTACCCCACGATTTCATCGCTATTATATCGCATATGGAGAGAAACCGTGTCTTCAGATGTCAATTACAATAATTGGAAAACGCGTCGAAAAAGGAAAATGATTGAGAACTAGCCAGAACTATCCTAATTGTCATAAAGGGACATGTCTGGGCCCACCCAATTCCCTGTTCGAGTGCCGGGCCTGCTTTACAACAGTCTCTTATGGACTTCTGAATAGATACATTAATCCACGGACATGGCTTTTTCTGGGGAACTAGTCCAGACTTCAGAGGTGCTACAGCATCAAGAATATCTAAACAAGTACTGGTAGTGACATCAACATTTTTGCAATGTGTTAATAAAAAAGGGTCAAATAAGACAGAGAACTTCTCTGGTGCATCCTGAGCTACAGTCCTATGAACCTGGATTTTCAAGGGCATGTGGCTTGCAAGACTTCTGAAAGACTAAGTGCCAGGCTCGGCTTTAAATAGCACAACACTATCACACAGTGGAAATGGACAACAGCTGCATGCAATGATTACAGGGCTGAGAATGTGGTCCAGGTCTTAATAGACCGGTGAATTAGAAGGCTGGTGGTGTGGCTTCACTACTGTTCTGTTAATTTTCAAGTATTGAGAAATTTGTCCTTACAAGGAAGTAACAAGCTTGTAATGAGTATATGTATTAAACTTCACTGTCATGGGTGATGAGATTAAAAGTGAAAAATCGGTATTACCTTTTCTTCCCATAACACGAGATGCATGTTTGCCTCTTCAGCTATGTCCAGAACCAAGGAAGGGTATATCCAGTGCGGCATGGCATTTATTAAACAAAATGCCCATCAATAACATCTTGCTGAAGAGTATTATCAATTATCAATTGACAATAAAATTAGTTAATTTAACTGGCACCGTGGTGCCAGTAGTTCACATACATTTATAGGACCTCCTGTAATACTTTGTACAATCCTAAGCTCTGAAGCAGTTTTGGTGATACTTGTCATTGAAAATTCAATACGTCAATTTTGAACTTTAAAGGTCACAGGTCAAGTTGAGGTCAGCAAATGAACTTCATTTATGACTTCCGATAAGTCTCTATTGCAAACCTAGGCCATGACTGTTTTGGCAGTATAAGTCATTGTATTATGTCAAGTTTGACCTTCAAAGGTCACCAAAAGTCAAGTTGAATGTCATCAAATGAAAGTTCCTGTGTGATTTCCTTTAGGCCTGTGATACAAACTTAGGCTCTATCGGTGACCTTTCTAGTGATAGAAGTCATTGAATTGCAGCCGAGTAGCTCACTTGGTAAAAGCATCGCACTGCAAAGCAGAAGTGACTATCATGGTGCGGATTTGAGCCCAGCAGTGGTCGGCAGCTTTTTTAGAGTAGCGCAAAATTTGCCATTGTGCTACATGGATGCAAATTGGGAAGGGTCTGCCAGGAAGGGTAATATTCAAATGGTAGCTTTGTTCGTCGCTTAAGCGCCTCCTGTTGGCCAGACGGGCGCTCATTAGGAAGATTCTAAGCTTCTTCATGTTCGGGTATCGTCTGCCCTCATTCTGAACTTGCGAGGATTCCACCAATGAGTGAATAAGAAGCATTTGCTGACAGGCACGTGCTTTTGAGGAGAGCCGCGAACTGTCCTCACTCTCCTGGGTTGGCACCACAAGGTCGCATCTGAGCAAGCCTTGTACATAGTTCCTCACTTTAGCATTCCAGATTTGGGTGAGATTGGAGATGCCAAATTTATTAAAAAACCAAAAAAAAAGAGGTCATTGAATTTTCACAAGGTCAAGTTAGGCCGTTGAAAGACACTGAAGGCCAAGTTCAAGGTCGCCAAATTAAACTTGACTCATGACTTCCTATATGCCCAAAATAGAAACCTAAGCTCTAGCTGTAATAGTTAGAGCTGTGATAGAAGTCATTGAAATGTCACCATGTGAAGTTTTACCTTTGAAGGCCACCAAAGGTCAAGTTCAAGGCCACCAAATGAATGTTCATATATGACTTCCTATAAGTGTTCAATAAATTTATATTCCCATTCTTCTATATTGTCAAGCCTAGAAGCCTTTGAAACTTGTAAAATTTTGTTTGACCTCAAGTTTGAACTTTCAAGGTTATCTGAGGTCAACTTTACCACAGCCAAAATATAGGTCATATATGACCTCCTATATGTCGATAATAGAAACTTAATGTCTATCTGCAACCATTTGGCCTCCATAGGCCATCTTGTATATTCTCTATTGCAGGGCTCCTCGAATTATGGTCCTCGAGGGCTGAGACCTGCTGGTTTTCCACCCTCCCTTTACCTGGGAATCAGGTGTTATGACAATCTGGCCAATGAGCAGCATTAATTGTTCACTTAATTGCCTGGAGAGAAAGAAAACCAGGACTGTATTTGGATTCAAGGGCCGGATTTGGAAAGCTCTGCTCGATAGGATCCGATGTTAAAGTACAGGGCCCCCGCTAGACCCACTCCTGATTTAGAAAAAAATGTGTCTGTGCTGCCGGATAGCTCACTCGGAAAAACATCACTGTGTGAAGCAGAAGTGACTCTCACGTTGCAGGTTTGAGCCCCGCTTCGTACCAGCTGGCGGTGGTCGGCAGCTTATTCAGAGTAGCGCACAACTGATTATAGCGCTGCAGGGTTGCAAATTGGGAAGGGACTGCTGGGAAGGGAATATAATAGTTGCCTTGTTCGTTGCTGATGCGCCTCCTGTTGGCCAGACGGGCCTCAGGAAGATTCTAAGTCTGTTCATGTCCGGGTATCCTCCGCTCTCGTTCTGAACTTTTGAAGATTCAACCAATGAGTGTATAAGAAGCGGTGGCTGACAGGTGCCTGCTTCGGAGGAGAGCCGCAAACTGTCCACTTTCTCCTGAGTCGGCAGCAAGGGGTCGCATACGATCAAGACTTGCACATAGTGCGTCATTTGGGCATTCCAGATTCGGGTGGTATTGGAGATGCCAAATTTATATTTAAAAAAAAGAAAAAATTTATCTTGCAGCTTTTGAGAAATGATTTTTTATAATTTCTCAGTCCTATCTTTATCATTGGGGCCAAATTTCAATTTACACAAAAATTCATCAGGCCAAAAAAAGATAAAAATTTTCTGGATGACAGACAACGGACTATGGAGGACAGACGACGGACGCCACACCACAATAAATCTAAAAATTTGCAGGTGGGTGCTAGGCAGGTTGTGGCTTGGATATTTGCATACCTTGCAGCCATACTGAACCAATCCACAAAGAAGACAATTCGAGATGACGTTTGAAAGAGGACATGTAAAATCACAAACCACACTTTGATGCAGCTCAATAATCTGTATCGAACCTCATAAATATAAATGTTAAAAAACTACTCTGAAAAGGTTGGTTTGTTTCGGCTCATGCGACAAGACACATTGTAAAATGAAAATAAATAAAGAAACCCACCTCCATGCTATGACTTGTTAAAAAATAACACCACATTGCTCAACAAAATTAAATGCCAATTAATAGTTTTGCACAAATTGATAAGGACAGTTGTTGTTTGCAAGAGAAAATAAACCGCTTCACGTATTACCGAATAATTGGCCTAGGATAACAAAGGTATCACATGCTGTAACTGTGAACCAAGTCATTGCGTTTTGATTTTATTCACAATTTACACTTTGTCCCAACTATTTTGGAATTGGGGTTGTAGAATGGAATGGTTGATTCACTTCAGCATTAAAAAAGTTTGACAGGATCCGATAGTTTTCTTTGGCATTATATATGTGCCTGTTTAGGGCTCTGGGTTGATGTTTTAAGTGAGTTTGTAGGTTGGTTCGGTTTGGCAGCAAGGAATCCATTAAGCCCATGATCCTTACTTCCAATGCATCCTGGGTGCAAAAAATGCTTGTACAGGTAAATTAACTGTATATTTCAGTGAAACACACTTGGGCCTGCGGAACGTTGCAAGTACTGCGAATTTGCACCCGCAACACACTGTGAAATTATGTCAGTTTATAACAGTGTATGCCAGCATTGGGTCCAGTGGTCAGGCAATGTTAATCCACTTAGTTCTACCTCAACAAACTGCCACTCCTAGATAGTGTTACGGATCTGTAGGGGAAACACAAGGAAAACACAGAGAGAGGGAACACGGAACTTGGAAACAAGGGGAGAGAGACGCCATATGGAGGGAAACCAAAATTTAATAAAACTAAAAAGACTCGGAAGGAATAAACGTGGCACACAGGCCAAAAGAACCACCGTGCTCCAGCAGCTCAAGGGGAGAAACTCAGGCATAACAATTAACCAAAAAAACTCGGGAACTCGGAACACTGGGGGGAAACAGGGACTGGGGCACTCGGGAACACTAGGGGGCAGACTAGGGCACTCCGGAACACCAGGGGGGCAGCACGGACTTGGGCACTCGGGAACACTGGGACACTAGGGACACAGGAGGCTCGGGAGGACACATCAGGCAGAGGGCAGACTCGGGCGGGCACGGCAGGCAGAGGGCAAACTGGGACGGGCACAGAAGCTAAATTTGGCTATTTATAGGTTATCCAATTAAAAGCTGTATAATGTGGCTTTACTCAGAAAAGACACTTACTGCATTTAGAACAAGGCAATCAGAGATAGCAGACCTGGCCCCAGCCACGGGCTGACAGACAGAGTGAGTGACAGACACACACACACACACACAGACACGATCATACATACAGCACAAACGTTCACAGAAATTTTACGTAATTTTCATTTCGCAAAAATAATACAAAGACAACCTAAGCAGACATAGAAAACAATATAGTACACGGCAATCCAGGCTCCTCAGCCATCAAGCAAATAGGCCTACGAGCTGCAGCGGCCTCCATTTTAATACGAAGAGCAGTGAACTGCGCTGGTCCCCGAGGCATGGCGTAGTTTTTCCCGGGCAGCTAGCTAGCTAGCTAACTCTCCTTGTGATATAAGTCAAATTCATTCATACTGCACAAATGACCACAAAAATGCTTAGCTGTGTCCAGCTAGGTGAAACAAAATGCTAACTAGACACAGAAGACGATAGAACACGTTATACCATCTTTAAAAAACGGGCAGTATGCAGCAAAAGTATGCGGAATAATGCAAAGGAAATGGAAATAAAAGCACAAATTCAATCGTAACATGACAACCGACAAATGTCATAGAATTAGGAAACATAATTATTTAATGCAAATTAGCATACTGTTTTATGAAAATGCATCGCGATTATGGTTCGCAGGGGTCCGTGTCACAACATGGAGCTCCATGTAGCTTACATCGTAATTACATCGGTAATTACATCGTATTTCAGTTTATTTTCATGATTTTGGTAGAGAAAATGGACTGCAAACATTAAATATCTTCATCAGAATTCACCATTAAAATTGCAAAAAAATACTGAGAATTGAAAAACTGCTGGGGCTTAAATCTATTTCTCGGATCAATAACTCCTTGACCACGAGTCGAATTCATCTTCAATGTTACATTCCAAATTACCTACATGCCATTAGCCAAATTACACAGCTATCAAAAGCACTGTGCACTGTCAAATCATCAAATAATCATGTATTTAACACAAATAAAGTTTTGAGTTATGAAATTTAATATGAACTAATGATTTTCTGGTTGAGTTTAGCATGAATTTATGAATATAAGTGCAGCTGAACATCAGTGGTCACCAGTAACCTCTCCAAACACAAACCCAAGCCAGCACGCACAGTCATTAAATAAACTGCTGATTAAACGGTCAGGACATTCACTCTGAAATGAAACCAGCAGTTCCAACTTCCGAGCTCACAAACTCATTTCAACACTAATAAGGAAAAAGTACAACATCTGAATATCTGAATTCTGAAATATACCTTATTTTAACAGAATAGACATTCCACTTTCAGGGAAGATCAATCAATATATTGCCTCCCTGGATTGAACAGAACGGTGCAATGAACGTACTAGGGCGTCCACCAAAATGCACGGGCATTTCACATTTTAAATAGGAAAAGACCTCGGCATTAGACTTTGTTGAATATGGTATTCATTCATTCAAAAAAAGCAAAAGTAGCAGCCTAACCTTTTTCATGAATACCTCCTCCAGAGACCGATGTATCCAGTAGAGGGAACCAGTAGCGGCTCTAGACCCGGGAATAGCGGGGCGCAGACACGTCCCTCTATGACAATTAGTTCTGGGCAGTTCGCAATCATTTTCCTTTACTGACGCGTTTTCCAATTATCGTACTTGGCAACTTAAGACACGGTCTCTCCACGTGATCGAACAGCGATGAAATCATGGGCGAAATTCAGTACAGAAAAACTTTACTTATTAATAGGCCAGTGCTTCGCGTTGATTGATCAGGTCCGTGTTCCAGTGAAATATCGGCTTTCACTCTCGGTATTGTGTGGGTTGATAAAAAAGTGGCACTTGGCAGTTAAATAGGCAGCGTGCTGCTCAAGCTGTTTGAGTGAAAGGCGACAGGTATGAAAGTTTGACTAACGTTGATTTAAATACAGCATATAAGCGTCCAGATGAATGATTGTCTTCTTGCGTAATCGGGGAGAACAAGCAGCAGCTGTTAACTGTGGAGTGCTCTCTGAGCGAACCTTCGGTTATTCATGAAAATGACTGAGAACAGGTCAGGACTAACGACTGTTTTAAAAGGATGTTTTGTCACAATTCTCAGTTCAGGTTCCGCCACTCCGCCACTTAGCTGAATTAAGCCCATGATTTAATCGCTGTTTCATCGCATATGGAGAGACCGTGTCTTAAGTTGCCAAGTACGATAATTGGAAAACGCATCAGTAAAGGAAAATTATAGCGAATTACCCAGGACTAATTGTCATAAAGGGACGTGTCTGCGCCCCGCCATTCCCGGGTCTAGAGCCGCTACTGGAGAGAACCCTCCGGTCCTGTTTCATTCAAAATAATTCCCATTATTTTATTCCCAATAATTCCCATGTCCTTATCTCATTTAAATACTGTAAATGTAACTGAATACTTCAAGGCCGGTTTTGCAAGCCTTTTTTCTATAAATCGCGTGTATTTCAGCCGCGTAATGTGGGCAACATAGACAGGATACAACCGAGCCTGCTGATACGCATAGGCTTGTATGCTCTGTGTTTGTCCAATCAATGTGTTTCGCTTGCTGTAGAATGTTTAAACACTGGGGAATTGGATAAGAAACGAGCCAATCAATACATTGTTACTGGGGAAGTTTCACGAGGGCAAGAACTATAGCTGTGCAGTTACGCAGAAGAACCTGAGTGGATAATTGAGTGATTGGCTATCAACACCAGTACTTAGGTAGATATAAGGAAGCGCTGAATTTGGCAATGAAGGAATCTACACGTAAATCTATGGTAGGGAACTACGTATTTTTTGAAAGAGATGACTGCAATTGACAGTAGAATGTGAGAGAATCAATACCATGTCAATTTTTTTGCTTCAGAAAACTGATTTTTCTGAAACACTAATTGGAATACCGTTGGCTCACTGTAGCTAAAGTGGTTGCTCCACAGGACAACGATTTTTTTCTGTTGCAATAGATCATTTTTTTAAACTGCTGGATCGATACTATAGGCAAGGATATTGACCAGTTTGCACATCAGGCTTAGCTGATGAGTTTAATTCATGCAACTCTTGAAAAACAGGGAGTGGAGTGAACTTCCCCATATTCAAAACCGCATTCAAACTCTGCTTGCTTGTAAATATTCAAAAACTAATTCGGGGGTGCTATCTAGTGGTTGAGTACAGTAACTGTGCTTAAATTTGCAGTTACATTGACGCAAGCGTCTACATGTGCAGAAAGGGGTTAAAAAGACAAGCCGGGAAGTCAATATCATTAGTATGTAAACTCTTGGGATTCACTCTGTGGTATGTATACTCAGCAACAAAAGTTTCTGTGACACCAATATTGTTAATTATTTTTCATAACGCAATTATGAAATTGTCATACATGGTGATATCAGACTGAAACAGTACACGTAAACACAACATTGAAATGGAAATCATGAAAATGCGAGAAAATGACTTTGCACGTGAAAATGTGCGTAAATCATGCTTGTGGATGGCAATAAAAGAGGAGAATTATTGGAATGTTCACATTGTGCCTGATTAACGACGGAAGCATCACTTATCGAAAACACAGCCATTTCGGATCAGGAACTCTACCCTCTAAATGCCAAGACTGTCTGAAAATGATCAGTGGAGGGCCATTGGGATGATTGAATCCGGAACCTCGCAGAGGGAAGTTGCTCATCGCCTGAATGTCCACCGAAACACCATTTGGAACTTATGGCAGCGTCATCAGCAGACAAGACATGTCAGAGACCGTCCTCGCAGCGGCTGTCCACGAGTAACCACTCCCAGACAGGACAACTGGATTCGAACAACCCATCTCCGAAATCGATTCCAACCTACAACCATAACTGCAAGAACAATACCTGGTTTGAGGCGACTGTCTGCACAGACAATCCGTCGCCGTCTCCGTCATTTTGGCATTGTCCCACGTCGGCCAGCAAGACGTCCAATACTCACAGTACAACACCGACGACTGCGTCTACAGTGGGCACAACAACATCGACGGTGGATCCAACGTCAGTGGGATCTTGTACTCTTCACTGATGAATCAAGATTCATGCTTGACCGATGTGATAGTCGTTTACGTGTATACCGTCGACGTGGAGAACGTTATGCCAACAACTGTGTTCAGGAATTTGATCGTTTTGGAGGTGGTAGTGTCATGATTTGGGGAGGGATCACGGCTAGAAACAGAACAGATTTGCTTGTTATTGATGGAAATCTGACAGGTCAAAGATATCACGATGAAGTGCTACGGCCATTGGTGGTACCGTTTTTGATGCAACATGGTCCCGGAATAACGCTGCAACATGATAACGCCAGACCACACGTTGCAAGGATTGTACAGCAGTATCTGATGCAACAACATGTCAATGTCCTGCCATGGCCAGCCAGATCCCCAGACATGTCCCCAATCGAGCATTTTTGGGACGAGATGGATCGACGTTTGCGGCGGTTGGATAACCCGCCAGCTACACTCCAGGAATTGCGACAACGTCTACGTCAGATTTGGAATGACATCCCACAGCAATTTCTGGCACATCTGCTTCGGTCCATGCGCCGGAGATGCGTTGCTTGCATCATGGCACGAGGAAGTCACACCCGGTATTGAAGTGTGAAGGTCACAATTGGTTAGACGTCAGACAAGTGCTTCATGACGCATGAAAATGACATTTTTCGTTTTGAGTGACGTTGGCACTGAAAAGTCAGTGTTTCTCCTGTTAAATAAACATATTGATTGCATTGAGATCTTTGCGTGTCATTTATAACATACACATAAATGGTGTCACAGAAACTTTTGTTGCTGAGTATATATTGACTTCCATGTGGCATCAGGTTTTGAATTATTGTCAAGGTCAATGAGTATAACGATCACTTGATGATTTTTTCTAAAATAATGTTCACTTGATGGAACATTGTATTTTCCAATGTTAGTACAATAAACATTATATACCAACTGTTTGATTGTGGATTCCTTCTTCCATTTTGGCCATTTCATTCAGGATAATGGTATTTTCAATTAATTTAAGGAGTATTTCAATCTCAGATTAATACAACCCTAATTCCGAAATAGCTGGGACAAAGTGTAAATTGTGATGAGCCAATTGTTATGATTCTGCTCTGATTTCCATGTTTTTGATTTTCTGTCTGATATGGTTTCTGATCGCTGCATTGCCTGACCTTGCCTTGTATTGTGTATTGTGATTTGGTTGCTTGGTTATGTTCCTGTTTTTTCTTAGTTTAGTTTTGCCATGTTTTTGTTATTGCCTTGTTTTTGATTTTACCAGTACCCATATTGCTGTTATTGGTCCGGTCCATGTTTTGCTTTCACCCATGCTTTGCAGTTTGTCTCCCCCTGTCTGGTCTCTTGTTTTGTTTCTGCTCACAGCCCCGGTATTGCGTGCCACTCTTTCGGGTGATTTAATGGTTTCTGGATTTCAACCATTCCTTCCAATCTCGTTTACTTCCTTCACCTTACTTTGCTATTTTACTAACCAGTACTAACAGTTTGTTGTTTTGTTAAAACTACTAACCTAGACTAACATTGTATATACAAAATACTAACTTACTAACGAGCACGAGGGATTGTATAGCTGCACCTTACTAATTGATTAACAAGCTCTCAGCACTCGCCCTGTTCTAGTCTCTGCCTCTTGTCTTTACCTAATCGTCTTTGCTGCATTTCAGTGGATCCTTCACACCTGCTCACTCTGTCCTTCTCTCATTAAATATGCACGTTAGAACTCCCTAACCGGAGCATTATATCTGACTATAGGCTGTCTAGTGATCCCTTTCCACATTTTGGCTTTTGCCTATTTCATGTGATTAGGTTCTCCCTCATGTTTGCTTCCTTTGTTATTAGTCTGACTTTCTGCACCTGTTTTCTGTTTAGCATGTGACTTCCCGTAAGTGTATATTAGGAGTCTTCTCACCGCAGTTCCCTGTCAGTTTCAAAACGTTTCTCTAACTTTACCTGTGCATTTCTCCTCTTCGCCTCGCATTCATAGTGTTGTTCTTCTGACTGGACCATCCTCAACGTTTTTTGGCTCTGATTTGGTACTTTTTTCTGCATCTGTTTATGAACCCTTTTTCTGCCCGACTACGTTTACTGTGTTTGCTGCCCTGGTTTTTCGACTCGGATTCTGCCCTGTGGATTGTGATTTTTGGATTGTGGACTTTGTACTGTTGCCTCCGGTCCTGCGGGGGTTTACCCCCTCGCTTAATAAATCACTTTCATTGCATTCCTGGTTCCTGAACGCAAGCTCACACCAATGTTATTTACAATAGAATATAGATAACATTTCAAATGTTGAAACTGAGACATTTTCTATTTTTATCCATAAAATGAGCTCATTTCAAATTTTCCGGCTGCAACGGGTCTCAAAAAAGGGCTGAAAAAGCAATTAATATAAAAGAGAATCAGCTGAAAGAACATTAAGCAAGTAATTTAGTTAGCTGGCATCAGGTGTGTAACATGATTGGCTATAAAAGGGATGTCTTAGAGAGGCTAAGTCTCTCAGAAGTAAAGATGGCCAGAGGCTCTCCACCATGTGATGACTTGCGTAAAAAAATTGTGGATTACTTTAAAAACAATGTTCCTCAACGTAAAATTGCAAAGGCTTAGAAGGTCTCATCATCGACAGCACATAACATCATCAAAATGTTCAGAGAAACTTGAAAAATCTCTGTGCATAAGGGACCTTTACTGGATGCCCGTGATCTTCGGGCCCTGAGACGCAACTGCATCACTCACCAGCATGATTCTGTCATTGACATTACTAAATGGGCCCAGGAATACTTCAAGAAACCACTGTCTGTAAACACAGTCCACCGTGCCATCCACAGATGCCACCTAAAACTCTATCATGCAAAAAGGAAGCCATTGTTGAGCATGATCCAGAAGTGCTGCCATGTTCTGTGGGCCAATGCTCATTTAAAATGGACTGTAGCAAAGTGGCAAAGTATCCTGTGGTAAGATGAATCCAAATTTGACATTCTTGTTGGAACCATGGGCGTCGTGTCCTCAGGGCCTCAGTTATCAGCGTTCAGTTCTAAAGCCAGCATCTCTGATGGCATGGCGATGCATTAGTGCACATGGTGTGGGTAACTTGCATGTTTTAAAAAGCATCCTGAATGCTGAAAAGTATATTAAGGTTTCAGGGCAATATATGCTTCCCTACAACGACATCTATTCCAGGAAAGCCCTCGTGTATTTCAGTTGAACAATGCAAAACCTCATACTGCAGCCATTACAACAGCATGGCTTCGAAGTAGAAGAATCTGTGCGCTGAACTGGTGCACAGTTAAAGGAAAAGTCAGTCAAAGGAGACCCAAAACTCTCCAGCAGCTGGAAGCCTGAATTAAACAAGAGTGGGATCAAGTTCCAATGGCTAAACTCAAGTAACTTGTCTCCTCAATGGCCAAAAGCCTCTACTCTGTGTTAAAAAGAAGAGGGGATGCTACACCATGGTAAACAGGCCCCTGTCCCAGCTTTTTTGTGACCTGTAGCAGCCATCAAATTTGAAATGAGCTCATTTTGTGAATAAAATTGTAAAATGTCTCAGTTTCAACATTTGCTATGTTATCTGTGTTGTATTATGAATAGAATACTGGCTGTTGTGATTTGAACGTCATAATCCCAACTATTTCGGAATTGGGGTTGCATAAACAAACACTGACATTTTAAAATGGTTTTAATTGTTCCTTTATATTTCACCAGGATCCAAATCGGGAGTTTTGGATTTCGACTATGGTGGATTATAGGATGGTTAAATTGATACTATTGCATGTAGTTCAACTGTTGTCTCCGACATGTATACCATTGTCAATTTTACCTTTGCACAGAAATAAGCAGGACCTACCATTGTCAAAATCTAAAATTCCCTAATAAAACACAAACACAAGATATTATAACCACAGCTTCAGCCTCAGAAGTCCTAGTGTTTTTAACTTTTTTCTTTAACTTACAGCTTTATACATCCAAATTTTAGCATTAAAGGTCCAATGACAGATGGATGGAATTCACAAAGGAGGAAATACAGTCATTACAAGAACAAATCTATTTGTATCGAACCTAAGTCTTGAAATATTCCAGAAATACATATATTTGATACAACTTAGTCAAGGACTTGGCGGCTTCATTCCATATCGGTGTATATACCATATGCCACTATGGAATGAAGCTGATGGACTAAACTTTAGTCCATGATTTATTTTATTCCAGGAATAAACATATTTATTCTTTGTGAATACCTGCCATTGGCTTATGTGGCAGGCCAAAGGAGGGCCCGGGCGGGGACCTGAACCTCCACACTCCAGACTGGGTGATAGTCAAACGCGTTGACCACATCGCCAAAGAGCCAGGGTCATTGGCAAGGTAGCCAGGGCTCATACTTGTTAGGTGGCATTTCTAGTGACAGGATTCTTCAACAACTGTTTGGGAGAGGTCAGGTGGACACCAGATGCAGAATCCACAGTGTTTATTTAAACACAACACGAGGGGAAAAAAATGGCAGACAGGCCAGAAACAAAACACCGTGCACATGCACTGAACAAAGGTACACTGCCCAAGGCAGGGGGAAACATAAGTACACACTCCTAGAGTGGCTAGACAAAAAAACAAAAACTGGAATTAACTAAACTGACAGAAACACTGGGAGACTAAGACAAAGGGCAGACAAGTCGTGGGCGCGGTAACACATGCGGCTCGAGGAAAATTTTGGAAAAAAAACCAAGTCCCATCTGACAGTGTCTTCTTCTTCCCCAGTGATATACGCATGGGAGGAGGCGGGGATACGGAAGGCAATCTCAGGTGGAAACAGAAACACATGGGATTAATGAACAAATTCACGAGGACCGGGTAAATAATAATGACTCGAGACAAGACGCTGAGACAATCATTCAAACTAGACAGTTTAGATTGAGGTAATGTAAACGTGACAGGGAAAATACACCATTATAAAAGCAAAGAAAAGCATAGATTTAAACACAGTTAATCAGGGAAAGCTTAGGAAAGAATTTACAAAAGCTAGACATACTCGCTCTTGCTAATGAGTTAATTCGGTTAATACTATGTGAGGAAATATACACAAACACCCTCAAATAAGTGCTGGTTAGCACGAGTTAGTAATGACCCTATCAGAGAATGCATTCATTCAGAATTTCGCGAGACCCAGAATAAAGCAAAGGTGGAAGCAATGAACAAAATACTACAGCCAAAACTGAAAGAGGAAATGGGATTGGACAACGAGACTCAGGCATGCTGAAGTCTGCCACACGACATCACAGGAGTCAGGGCAAGAGGGAATCAATAGTCAGACCACAGGAATGGAGCTGAAAAGCAAAGCAAGAGAGGCACGGGGTAAAACATATAAGCACATGAGGCAGAACCTTAACAGTAAGGGTGGACTAAATTCAGTCCTGATAGTATTTCATAGCCTAACCACTATGATCTTGTTCCTGAACGACTGCCAACATAATCATAATAAGTCTCTTCAGGGTCAGGCATAGGTCAGAACTAAATTTAGTCAATCCTTACAAACAATGCAAGTTTTCTTAGTAAACACCAAATGATATAATAAATCCAAGTATCATGGATGCCCGTGGTCTGCGCGGTTTTAAGCTAGAAGCAGGGGTGCTCATGTAATTATCAAATCATTATTCATGTATAAAGCAAGAGGGTTGTTCTTGGCACCAAAAGCTCTTCAAGAATGTGCTAAGTTATCTCTTAATTGGTGACATACTTTTCGAAATGTTATTTTTGAGACACATTATATTAACTTTTTTCAAAACTAGATATTGCACAAGTAATTTACAACTGAAATAATGGATCTGTAAGGAATAGAAGTGTTATGGTTCTGCCTCATGTGTGGTGACTTTGTGCTTATTTGTGCTTGTGCTTTACTTTCGTTTTATTTTTCAGCTTTCATTTCCTGCCGGCTGACGATTCATTCTCTCTTGCCCAACTCCTGTGGTGTCGCGTGACAGCTTTCAGCATGCCTGCGTCTCGTTGTCCAATCACGTTTCCTCTTTTGGAATCAGCTGCGGTATTTCATTCATTGCTTACACCTGTGCTTGATTCTGGTTCTCGCTAAAACTCTGAGTAAATGCGTTCTCTGATAGGATAATTACTAACCCGAACTAACCAGCACTTATTTTAGGGTGATTGTAAATATTTTGTCACGTAGTATTAACCTTTATTAACTCATTAGGGAGTGTGAGTGTTTCTAGCTTTTGTAATTCCTGCCTAAGCTTTCCCTGATTAACTGCGTTTAAAGCTGTGCTTTCTTTAGGTTCTCTCGTGGTGTTTTATACTTGTCACGTTTAGATTACCTCAATCTAAACTGTCTAGTTTGATTGATTGTCTTAGAGTCTTGTCTCGAGTCATTATTGTTAACCCGGTCCTCTTTAATTTGTTTATTAATCCCATGTGTTTCTGTTTCCTTTCGATATTGCGTTCCGAGTCCCGCCTCCTTCCATGTCTATATCTGTGGGCAGGAGAGAAGAGACGTCAGACGGAACTTTGTATTGGCTTTGCTGTACACTGTGAAATCTCTGCTCCTGTGCCTTCCTGAGTATTTCCTTTGTATGATTTGTGAGCCTTTTATTTTGCTGTGCCCGTCTGCCCTGTGTCTAAGTCTTCCAGTGTGTCCATCAGTTTAGTTAGGTTCAGTTTTTGTTTTTCTAGTTTATCCACTCTTAGAGCGTGTATTTCTGTTTCCCCCTGCCTTGGGCAGTGTACTTTAGTTTCTCCCATTTGTTCAGTGCTTGTGCACGGTGTTTTGTTTCTGCCCTGTGTGCCTATTTTCTCCTTAGTGTTTGGTGTTTCAATAAGCACTTTGGATCCTGCATTTTGGTGATACAAGTCATTGTAATTTCACTGTCGAGTTTGACCCTCATAGGTCACTGACAGTCAAGTTGAATGTCACCAATCGAAAGTTCACATGTGACTTCCTAGATGTCTGTAACACAAACCTAGGCTCTGCCTGTGACCATTTTAGCAATACAACTCATTGAATTTTCATTTAGTCACATTTCACCTTCAAAGGTCAATGCCAAGGTCACCAAATGAAGTTCAAATATGACTTCCTATATGTCTTTAATACAAACCTGGGCTCCATCTGTGACTGTTTTGGCAAGACAAGTCATTGTAATTGTACAAAACCCAAAACCAGTGAAGTTGGCACGTTATGTAAATCGTAGATAAAAACAGAATACAATGATTTGCAAATCCTTTTCAACCTATATTCAATTGAATACACTGCAAAGCCAAGTTACTTAATGTTCGAACAGGTAAACTTTGTAATTTTTTGCAAATATTAGCTCATTTGGAATTTTATGCCTGCAACGTGTTTCAAAAAAGCTGGCACAAGTGACAAAAAAGACCTGAGAGTTGAGGAATGCTCATCAAACACTTATTTGGAACATCCGACGGGTGAACGGGCTAATTGGGAACAGGTGGATGCCATGATTGGGTATAAAAACAGCTTCCCTGAAATGCTCAGTCATTCACAAACAAGGATATGGCGAGGGTCACTACTTAGTGAACAAATGCGTGAGCTGATTGTCGAACAGGTTAAAAACAACATTCCTAAACGAGATATTGCAAGAAATTTAGGGATTTCATCATCTACGGTCCGTAATATCTTCAAAAGGTTCAGAGAATCTGAATCACATAAGCGACAAGGCCGAAAACCAACATTGAATGCCCATGAACTTCGATCCCTCAGGCGGCACTGCATCAAAAACCGACATCAGTGTGTAAAAGACATCACCACATGGGCTCAGGAACACTTCAAAAAACCACTGTCAGTAACTACAGTTCGTCGCTACATCTGCAAGTGCAAGTTGAAACTCTACAATGCAAAGCGAAAGCCATTTATGAACAGCACCCAGAAACGCCGCCGGCTTCGCTGGGCCCAAGCTCATCTAAGATGGACTGATGCAAAGTGGAAAAGTGTTCTGTGGTCTGACGAGTCCACATTTCAAATTGTTTTTGGAAACTGTGGACGTTGTGTCCTCCGGACCAAAGAGGAAAAGGACCATCCGGACTGTTATAGGCGCAAAGTTCAAAAGCCAGCATCTGTGATGGTATGGGGGTGCTTGGGTGCCCAAGGCATGGGCAACTTAGACATATGTGAAGGCACCATTAATGCTGAAAGGTACATACAGGTTTTGGAGCAACATATGTTGCCATCCATGCAACGTCTTTTTCATGGACTTGCTTATTTCCGCAAGACAATGCCAAGCCACATTCTGCACGTGTTACAACAGCATGGCCCCGTAGTAAAAGAGTGCGGGTACTAGACTGGCCTGCCTTTAGTCCAGACCTGTCTCCCATTGAAAATGTGTGGCGCATTATGAAGCGTAAAATACAACAACGGAGACCCCAGACTGTTGAACAACTTAAGCTGTACATCAAGCAAGAATGGGAAAGAGTTCCACCTGAAAAGCTTCAAATATTGGTCTCCTCAGTTCCCAAACGTTTACTGAGTGTCGTTAAAAGGAAAGGCGATGTAACACAGTGGTAAAACGGCCCCTGTGCCAACTTTTTTGCAATGTGTTGCTGCCTTTAAATTCTAAGTTAATGATTATTTGCAAAAAAAAAAGTTTCTCAGTTTGAACATTTAACATCTTGTCTTTGCAGTGTCTTCAATTGAATATAAGTTGAAAAGGAGTTGCAAATCATTGCATTCTGTTTTTATCTACGATTTACATAACGTGCCAACTTCACTGGTTTTGGGTTTTGTATTATGTCAAGTCTGACCTTCTAAGGCTATCAACAGTCAAGTTCAATGTCACCAAATGAAAGTTTATATGTGTCTCTAATACAAACCAATGCTCCATCTGTGACTGTTTTGGCAATAAAAGTCATTATAATTGTATTGTGTCAAGTTTGACCTTCAAAGGTCACCAACAATTAAGTTGAATGTCACCAAATAAAGGTTCCTGTGTGTCTTCCTTTCTGTGATACAAACTTAGGCTCTGTCTGTGACCTTTTTAATGATAGAAGAAATTGAATTTTCCAGGTCAAGTTTGACCTTCAAAGGTCAATATGAAGGTCACCAAATTAAAGTTCATACTTGACTTCCTGTACGTCTCCAATACAAACCTACATTGAAATCATTGAAATTTCACTGCAAAGTTTGGCCATTGAAGGTCAAGTTCAAGGTCACCAAATGAAACTTCATACATGACTTCCAATATGCCCACAATACAAACCTAAGCTCTATCTGTAATTGTTTTGGTGATAGAAGTCATTGAAATTTCACTACGTTAAGTTTGACCTTCGGCCAAAAAAAAGATAAATAAATGTTCCGAAAGACAGTCGACAGACATCACACCACAACAACAGCTTATCAGCCCATCGGGCCGATAAGCTAAAAATATTTAGAGGAATTACACTGCTGGACCTCCCTACCCTTCTCTTTTTTCATATTGCCACTCACACCCCTGGAGGTCTTTGTTACTCCTGGCGGACCATTATTGATGGGATGTATTATGATTTGTGCAAAAAGGGTAATGGCACTTATCGCATTTTAGAGAGAAAGAGCATAACAAAGTGTGTAAATCACTCGCAGATAGCATTTTGACTAGATATAGCATTTGAATAAGGTATGATATGTACTAACCCACTGGTGGTGGGAGTTTCAAATTTGGCACTTAATGCATTTTGGAATCAAACTCTTCATATCCACAGACTGGTGCTTCATATGGTGTTGTTCTATTGCAGTCACTCAAATGAACTGATGAGTAATCTTATCACCACCTTTATCTTGTAAGCTCAAACCTTTGACAGAAGTTCCTTCACGGAAATTGAATACCATGCAGTAAAAGTACACAAAATCAAGACCAGAACATACTATTTTAACATATCACAGTACAGGCATTAACAAGAGTTACGAATGTAACTGAGGTTCTAAGAATTCCGGATGACCACTAGACACGGTATGAAATACCTGGATAGGCATCACGCGCATCCACAGATCGAGACATATTACCAACAAAGTCACGTGACTTGGTTGACGCGAGCAACCTGATGAAGGAGGCTGGCACCCAGTGATCAGCTCCTTCAGAATCTTCTCGTCAAGATTCCGAGTGACAATGTACTCTGGCGGTCAGCCGGAATTCATTGAACCTCACTTACATTCATAACTCTCATTTTATTTCATTCTTCCTGACTGCCAGAGATGGTATGAAATACCTGGATGACCTGTACCAACCAAGTCATGAGGAATCCGCATTCCCCGAGTTTCAGTTGCAGACCGAAGGGACAGACAAGACAGCTGTTGCCACAGGATGGTGAGCGGCCACATTAACCCTGTAGAAGCGAGGAAAGGTACAGGGAGAAGCCCACGCTGCTGCAGCACAGATGTCATTCAGCGGAATGCCCTCCAAAATAGCCCATGAATTGGAGATGCCCCTGGTCGAATTATATTCCACTGCGGGGGATCTGAAGGCCCCCGAGCCTGTACGTATGAGATATGGTGTCAACAGCCCAATGCGAGAGCCTCTGTTTAGACAAGGCACAACCCTTCCTGTGCTCTCCATAACAGAAAAATAGAGCACCAGACTTACGAAACCCATCAGACACCTCTGACTGTGGGGCGAAAGCCGCCAAACTGATATGTCGATTAACGTGAAAGGCAGAAATCCTCTTAGGGATGAAAGAGGGGTTAGGCCACATAGTAACTCCCAATTCTTCAGAATTCTACCGCAAACGGTCCCTGGCAATGGACAGGCCGTGAAGCTCACCGACTCGCTTTGCAGATGCAACAACGAGAAGAAAGGCAGTCTTACTCGACAGCCATCTGAGGTCAGCCCGTTCCATGGGCTAAAACGGAGGAGAACACAAGGCTTGTAGAACGACAGGCAAATCCCACGAGGGCACCCGAACAGCAAGTGGAGGCCGCAATCGGAAGTACTCTTCAGAAATATGCTCACCAGAATATGTGACCCCACAGATTCACCGTTCACAAAAACATGTTGAGCCGAGATAGTAAGGACATACACCTTTATGGTGGAGAAAGACAGCCCTTTGTCAAGTAACATCTGCAGATATTTGAGCAGAACGAGTACAGAGCAAAGCACTGGGTCCACATTCTGACCCCCTCACCAAGCAGAAAAAAGTTTCCACCTATTAGCACACAGCATCCTAGTCAAGGATGCCCGAGCATTGATTACAGTCTGTACAACAGCCTGATCACAAAAATTCAGCAACGAGCCTGGCCCTTCAGGGGCCCAACATGCAACTGTAGGTAATCCGGTTGAGGATGCCAAATGCTCTCCCCCAACTGCGACAAGAGATCCTGTCTCAGTGGGAGAGGCTAAGGTACTCTGTTGAGGAGCTGACGAATCGGGGGAACTATATCTTTCAGGGCCAATGGGGAGCCACCAGCAAGACTGTGTGATTGCATCTGCCTATCCTGTGAAATGTCAGCATGAGCAGAGGAATCAGAGGAAAGGCATACAGACGGCTGTCAGGCTAGGAGTGTGCCAGAGCGTTCTGCCCCAATGGCTCAGTCGGTCCTGAGAGGGAAAACCACAATGGGCAATGCGTCAACGACTCTGAAGCAAACAGGTCGACATCTGCTCTGCCGTACCTTTCCCATATCATCTGAACCACCGCTGGGTTCAGTCTCCACTCCCCAGGAAGGGGCTTTCATCGAGAAAGCGTGTCTGCAGCCGTGTACTGCACACCTGGCAAATGCATTGCCCTGACACTTGCAAGGCGAGGTGAGCCCCATCGAAAGAGCCACTGAGCCTCTTGTAGGGAGTGACCGGATCTCATCCCTCCTTGGTGGTTCACATGATACACTGTTGGCATGTTGTCTGACCGAACAAGCACATGCCTTCCTTCTAAGAAGGGGAGGAAGTTCCTGAAGGCTAAGTGTACCGCATGCAACACATTTATGTGCTTGGGCCTCTGCTGAGGACTCCAGGTTCCCCTGACTGTCCTGTGGCGCCACACTGCTCCCCAGCCCGAAAGAGTGGCGTCCATAACCACCACCTCCCAGCGAGAAGGAAGAGAGCCCAAGGGAAGGTCGCTGGAGAGATAAGCCCTGCTTCTCCAGGGTTTGAGAGACCGAAGGTACTTCAGCTGGAGAAATAGACCGTATGTTATCCTTGTACCTCTCTGAACACGTGAGATAAGGTTGAGGATGTCGTCCATCCTCTGTGGGGAGGGGGAGGCCCTCATCATCACTGAGTCGAGGCTGACCCCGATGAATACAACTCTGGGAATTAAAGAGCTCTTTGCAAAGTTCACAGTCAGCCCTAACTGAGTCACATGAGCTAAAAGAGTCGTTCTGTCGGTAATGGCCTGCTCCCGGGTCACGGAGCATATCAGCCAATCGTCCAAATAAGGGAGAATCCATATGCCCCGGCTTTGCAGAGGTGAAATTGCGGCTGCTAAACACCTTGTAAAGATCCAAGGAGCAAGTGAGAGCCCGAAGGGGAGCAAATGGTACTAGTATGCCTTCAAAGGCAAAACGAAGGAACTGCCTGTGGTGGGGTGCCACTGGCATATGAATGTAGGCATCCTTCAAAGCGATGCTCGCAAACAAATCTCTCTCTGAGACAACCTGGAGAACATCTGCTGTGCGAAGCATGTGAAAACGAAGAACCTTTATGAACTGGCTCAGCTGCCTGAGATCGAGGATTGGGTGAAAGCCGCCGTCCTTCTTCAGAACAATGAAGTAAGTCGAGTAGAACCCTCTCAATTAGTCTGAACTTTTTACACATTTGATGGTGCCCTTCCCCTGAAGCACTGAAATCTCCCGCTTTAGAGCCAGAGACCTGCGGGGGTCCCTGACAACAGTCATCCTGACCCCGCTGAACCTGGGGGGACGGCGTCTGAACTGAATATTGTATCCCTTGGATAGAGTTAACAACACCCAAGGTCTCCCAGCGGCTTAGATGTTGTGGGGAGAAACGGCTGGGGCTGGGCTCTATGGAGTCAGGTCCGAACCCCACGACCTTTGGGTGGCTTGGGAGGTCGGTCAGGAGGCGACCCGTATCTGGGTGCCCTATCCTTCGGCGTCCCAATGGCAGGCTGTGGAAGAACTTGATGGAAACAGCCCTACTGCAACGAGGGGCGGCCCGCTCTGGATGGACCCTGAGCATTGGCTGCAGAGCGAGGAGCATTATCATGTATCGGTTTAGGTAAAGGTGCCCGGCGCAATTCTGCAAACTGTTGCTTGAATTTGTTCACCTGCACACTGCGCTCCAAAGCCTGCTGGGCTGCAGGCCCAAATATCTGTTCATGAATGACAGGTAGCGTGCGGAGTGTCTTTCTACATCCCTCTGACAAGGGGGACTGGGCAAACCACACTTGGCGCTAGGCCAATGTCAATGTGGACATCAAACTACTAAGCTCTCTGATCATGAAGGCAAATGCCTGGAGTGAAGCGTCACTCAGGCTCTGCGTCTGTGCATCTGCTCCAGTAGTTTGGAGAGCCTGTGACAGAACCAGAACAAGGTGGGAAAAGGAGTTTCCAATACGCCCCATCAGAGCCGCTATATCATTGCTCTTAGTCAGGAGGTCTTCAGTGATCCTACACTGTGGGCGTGGACAACGGGCATCAGGTCTAAGGTCTTCATCCGGAGACACTATCAGAGAAGCGATGGAAGCATCAATGGCAGGCATCTGATCTAGACCATATTAGGCAGCGTCTTTCATGGCAGCCAAAGCCCTGCAGCCACTCGGCAGGTGGAAGAAAGCCTTAGGATCTCGCTAACACATCTGAAGTTCGTTGATGTTTGGTTCTGAGGGTGAGACCCTGAAGGCAGATAGCTGTGGAGCGTGCTTGAAAAAGGCATTAGAGGGAGAACCCTCTACAGGGGCAGAGTCCAACCCAAGCCCTGAGATGGCCAATTGGATGGCGTACTTAACTGTGGAAAGACCAGCCTCAGCCTCCCTCAAGGAGTCTGCACATGACCCCAGGAGTCCGACCCCGAGGGGATGTCCAGTTCCTCCTGTCCCTTTGCATCATCAACAGTAACGAGATTCTTGGAGGCCGCAATAAATAGTGCGTCCTCATCATGATGGTTAGTAACAGAGCACAAAGAAGCTAGGCTGTTACTGTCATCGTGGCTCTGGGGCGGTACCTCTGAAGCAACCGTGACAGCTGCAGCGGCAGGCTGCAGATAAAGGAGGGCTTTAATCTGGGAAAACCCAGAGGCCAAAGTGTCCAACACTCTTCCATTTCTTCTTAGCAGTGGAGGCATCATCCTGTATATATCTGCGGTGCTTCGAGCCCGAAAGGGGGCTGCTTCCAGGTGTCCCCGAAGGAGGTAAACCAGCCTCAGCAAGGTTGCTGTCAGATCTAACTAACCTCACAGCCCTCTCTGCTAATGGCATGCAGGTGCAAAGAATGCAACCATGTTCTGTCAGCGCCTGCCTAAGGGGTTCAATGCCAAGGCATGAAGGGCATCCATCATGACCATTCTCTGGTCTCCGAGGACCCATGCAGGAGTTACAGACAGACGGCATTGTCACAGCAATATAGCAATTGAGCGGGAACACTCAGTTTCAATCCAACAGCACCTAAGGCTGTAAAGGTTAGCCATGTAGAAGTAGAGCGAGAAAACACTCAACTACAAATCCAATTAATCAGCAACAATGACGCCGTAAGGTCAGCAATGTAGCAGCGGGTGAGAACACCCAGCTACAAGCAATGTAGCAGCAGAGCAAGAAAACACTTGACTACGAATCTAATTAAATCAGCAATGGTGATGCCGTAAGGCCAGCGATGCTGTATCAGGCGAGAACACCCAGCTACAATCACAGTAGAACACCAGCAATGTTGCAGCAAAGTGAGAAAGACTCCGCAACAATTTGCTTCAAACTGGCACCTGTAGCACAGTAAAGCTAGAAATGTAGCAAGAGCAAGAAACACTCAGCCCCAAATCTAGACTAAGCAGCACACCATAGATGTATCAACGGAGCGATAATAAAACTAGCACTATATCACCATTGAGGAGCCAGGGAGTTAGTAGTATTGTGGCTAATTGCCGACAGCCGAAAAAGGGGCAAAAACACCTCTATGAGGCCGGCAGCAAGCGGAGCCCCGTGTAGCAAAAGCAACTGAAAACAGTATAGAACTCCAGCTGAGCAGTGGCGCTCAGCTGGGATGAGCATGCCCACCGGCGAATAATACTACTTACCTGTTGCAGTCCGAGCTGTGGTCGGGTACACGCGGCGGGGATGAATGCCGGCCATGCGCCTCTGGAGGACAAATTTCGTAGTTCCAAGGACAACCAAAAAAAGTTGTGGTTTCGAGGCTACTGGCGTAGGCGGCAAGTGTGTAAAAGGCGAGAAGATGAAAAGGAGATGATCACTGGGTGCCAGCCTCCTTTATCAGGTTGCTCGCGTCACCCAGGTCACGTGACTTTGTTGGTATTATGTCTCGATCTGTGCATGCGCGTGATGCTTATTTCATACCGTCTCTGGCGGTCAGGAGGAATGAAATTGAACCCCTTTAAGCAGAAGCCAAATCTAGCTATTTATGTGTTACCGTATTGAAGGCTTTACAATTCAAGATTGCAACTTCACAGAGAGGAAGGAATGGCTTAACTGAGTCAAGACACTTGTAGCATCTAGAATTCCATCACATTTGTTTATTTTCCTGATTTTGGGAGATATTAAAGGGTTGCAAACATATTAATCTTCATGAAAATTCAGTATTGAAATTGTAAAAAAATACTGAGAATTTAAAAATGGCTGGGGGTTAAAACTACACATTATTAGGATCATAAACTCCTTGACCACAAAGATTCTTCATCTGAGCATGGAATTCTACGTAATCGACTCTTTAGGAGCATACTCATATAAAAAGATGGAGGAAGCAACCATGACATCACCCATTGGTTTCAGCATACCATTTACAGTATCTCACAAAAGTGAGTACACCCCTCACATTTTGACAATTAATTTATTATATCTTTTCAAGGGACAATGCTACAGAAGTGAAACTTCTATACAAGTGCTGGTCAACGAATTAGAATAATTTGAAATAGCGCAATCGTTAAATTTTCTTGATGCATTTTTTGTGCAGAAAGCAAATCAGGTGTTCACCGCGCCTGTCCTACTTGTTAGAGTAATCACAGAACTCGCTACCAGTAAAAAATTTGCTCAGCTGAGCTTTCCAAAAGGCCCATTTAGGCCATTTAACTGTGACACTGTTGTTTCATTGAATTAGAATAATTCATAAGTCATTTCATTGAATTAGAATAAGTGCTCGAATTTTTGTTTTCTGTGAAGAGTGTTCACTGTGCAGTATAAAGTCAGGGTTGAGTAGAATTTCTAAGTTGTAAAATCCATCATGGGCCAGCAGCGCAACCTCTCAACCGGAATAGTGGCTCAAATTCAAGCCCTTCGCCAACAAGGCTTGACCCAAACTAAAATTGCTGAGCAGCTCGGTATCAGCCAGTCTTCCATCTGCAAAGCTCTAAAGAAAGACTGCAGCAAGCGCACCAACGGTTCCTGCATCCGAAAAACATCTGCTCGTGACAACAAGCAGCTGAGAAAGATTGCAGTCAGCAACTGGTTTAAGTCCAATTCTGAGCTCAGCAACTTGTGGAACGAGCAGACCGTCGCTAACGTCTCGAGATCAACCACTTACCGTCGTCTGCGCGAACTCGGCTTCAAATCTCACGTTCCAGCAGTAAAACCGATGCTGAACAAGAAACAAATGGAGAAACGGCTGAAGTGGGGCAAAGAACCGAATAAGGAGCCGAATAAGACATCTCTCCAGGTGGCTCCCCAAACTCTTAGATGCCTCAAAATGACACACTTTCAAATCATAAAATGATCATATATTTAACAGAAATCAAATTTTTAACACATGACATTCAATGTGAATGATTGATTTTCTGGTTGAATTTAGCATGGGTTTATCAATGGTCACCAGTAACCTCTCAAAACCCAAAACATGCCTTTTCTCCATGATGAAGTTGAGAATTTTGTCCATTTTTCTTCAGCATCCCACAAGCCAGCACACAAACTCATTAAAGGAACTTCTTATTTAACTGTCAGAACATTAATTAGAATTCATACCGTATTCAACCATATTGAATGCCGAGGTTTCGGCTTGTTTAAAATGCAAACAGTTCAAGCACTTCGGTAAACCCCCTTGCTAACCTCCATTGCACCATTCTGTACAATATAGGGTGGCATATTGTTCTGAACGTTAAATAAGCTGTTTCTTTAATGAGTATGTGTGCTGACTTGTGGGAATCTGAAGAAAAATTGACAAAATTCTCAACTTTATTCGAGAAAAGGAATGTTTTGGGTTTGGAGAGGTTACTGGCGGCCATTGATGTCCAACTGCTCCTATATTGATAATATCATGATAAATTCAAGAAAAATGATTCAAAAATTCAAGAAAATCATTATTTCATCATAAATTGATATGTGTTAAATACATGATTACTCTGTGATTTGACAGTGCGCCATTTTGAGGGATGTAAGAGTTTGGGGAGCCACCTGGAGAGCTGTCTTATTTGGCTCCGAAAGAGTAGATAAGTATTCGTCATCTGAGCATAAAATTCTAAATTGTGGTCAAGGAGTTTATGTTCCCCAAAATTGTACAGTTTTAATCCCCAAACATTCTCAGCATTATTTTTTCCAACTTCAATGCTGAATTTTCATGGAGATTTTTTAATTTCGCAACCATTTTTCTCCAGCTAAATCATGAAAATAAACTGAAATATGATGGCATTCTAAATGCTACTAGTGTCTTGACTCAGTTGAGCCACCACCTTCCTCTCTGTAAAGCTGCAATATTGAATTATAAAACCTTAGAAAAGGTAACACATAAATATCCAGATTTGGCTACTCGCAAAGGGGTTAAGACAGATGCCCTTTTTTCAACAATCAAGCTTGTTTTAATCACTTTTATTTTTACCAAGATTGTCGCCTGAGGTTTAGGAAAAAGAACCTGTAACCTGAACCTTTTCAGGAAATTCTCTTAAGAAACTTAACTCTGCTCTCCAACTACATTAAAAAACAAAGTTAAAGGTAAATGCTAAAATTTTTTACTCAGCACAGACTTGCGAAATGTACAGTGCTCATTTAAAAATGGAACACACTTTTAATTTTCTTTAGCAGCGTCTCGATGCGGTTTTCACACTGACAGTACAAACCAACAGTGGCTGGTGGTGCAATTTTTATCAGTGCCCGGGACAGGGCGTAACCATAGACATCATCGAGGAGAGCTCCTGAAATAGAAGAGAACAAAATCCCTGAAAAATTAATCAATGTTTTCCTTTCATAGATTTTTTTTTCAACTTTCATTTCAGTGTGAAATACGCAACTAATGAAAAGTTTTTGTGGACTGTATGCGTACTTTAGTTCACACTTTGAGAGAAGTATAAGCAGTTTTACCTTGTGGGATTTGAGGTAATTTACATGACATAAAACTGAATAATGAGAAGTCAAGTACACACCCAATTCTGAAATAGTTCAGACAAAGTATAAATAATGAATAAAATCAAAATGCAATGGCCCTCATTTATCAAACTTACATCGCTGATTTCGGTGTACAAAAGAACTGGCGTGGCGTTGATAAATCTGGCGGCTGAAACCATCGTAATTTACATGTCACGCCCCTATAAATTCATGCTCTGGGAGGCATAGTCCTGCCCACTTTACGACATGGACTCTCGAAAGACAACAAAGAAAAAAGAACTTCATTGAGGAGGAAGTATAAATTATCTTGTGACAGGTGGAGAAAAAAAGTTTGGAAAACTATTGCTGCTGCAGAGCAGTTTTGGAGGGAGTTTGAGGGCCTCAGAAATGGATTTTCAGAGTGGACAGACCCACAAGTTTCATTTTGTCATCAGAATAGTTGCTGAACTCTTGGTTCAAGCTACTTTTCTTTAGTCAATGTGTTTAGTTTATCTGTACTGTGGCCAAGAAAAGGAGATGTATGGTTTTGCCTGCTTTGGTTGGTTTGTTTGTCTGTCTGTCCATCTGTCTGTTAGCAGGATATCTCAAAAATAGCCACATAGATTTTAACCAAACTTTTCCAGATGTTAGAATAGCACAAGAGGAACAAGTGCTTAAATTTGGGCATATCTAGGCCAAAGTACAGCTGAGATATAGGCCAAAGTTCAAATCCAGCTATGCTGGGAGAGATTTCGAGTCTTTCCAATAGGACGTGCTTTTTGGTTTTGCTGCCACCTGGCGGTGGAATGCAACAATACCCTACATCAGCCAATAATAATCACCTAATATGATTGGCATGCTGCACATTCTAAAGGAAGAGATTTACATCTCCAGTTTTTTGATATGTTAGACCCAAGACCCATCAAGCAGTAAAAATATGACATTGATCACTTGTGTCCCTTTTGAGATACCCACTATACCCACTATAATGACCCAAAATACGCACTTTTCACTCTGAAGCAAACTTCCAAGGTTATTAAACATTTAATACAACCATTGTGTCTTTGATATTTTTTGTGGTCTTCAGACAGTTAACCGACAGTTTGCATACCAAGTCTCAGAGCTCCATCTTAATTAGTAACAGAATATTAAATGCATTAAATTTGGAAAAAATTAGTATGATTGGTGTTTTTTGCTTTTTCCAGGCCACAGTACAGGTAAACTAAACACACCGAGTAAAGAAAAGTAGCTTAAGCCAAGAGTTCAACAACGATTCTGATGACAAAATAAAACTTATGGGTCTGTTTGCTCTGCAAATGCAAACTGGCCCTCAAACTTACTCCAAAATTAAGGTGCTTTTCGAAAAACTGACCACCCCCCCCCCCCTCCTAAAAGAAGCTAAATCTCAGGAACTGGCTATAATTGAGCTTAATTATTTTACCATTTCACACCAGATATATAAATCTTCCACTGTGGGGAATATAAAAAAAAATTATTTTTTTTTTGGGGAAACTCCTAAAATTTGGTTGATTTGACATGGAATGACCCACAAGGTCTTCCTTGGAAAAGATGTCATCTGGAGGGGAGCATATAGTACTCTAAAACATTTCTATAACTTTCAGCATTCATGGTGCTTTTTATGCCCCCGACCTCGAAAGAGTCGGTCGGGGGCATTATTTTTTCACCCCCTCCGTCCGTCCGGGCGTCCTGTCGTAAACTTTTCCTTTGTCGCGCTCTAACGTGAACACCGCTCAACGGAGGTTTATGATTTTTGGTAGGGTGAATGTTCATACATAGGGGATGCTCATCAATTTTCAGCTTACTTCGCCAACCAATATGGCCGCCACGGCAGGCATCTTCAAATCCTTCGTCGCACTCTAACGTGAATACTGCTCAACGGAGGTTTATGATTTTTAATGGGGTGAATGTTCATACATAGAGGATGATGCCAATTGATTTTGAGCCCGCTCCACCTACCAAAATGGCCACCACAGCAGCATACTTGATATCGTTTGTCACGCTCTAACGTGAACACCGTTCAACAAAGGTTTAAGATTTTTGGTGGGATGAATGGTCATACATAGAGGATGATACCTATAGATTTTCAGCTCGCTCCACCAACCAATATGGCCGAGCCAATGTAGAGAAAATAAAATTGGAGTGATGTGAACTGTTCTAGTTGACCAAGTCAGTAATCTGGCAGCAGTATTTTGAAACATCTGTCAACGATTAAGGGAAGATTTATTCAAACAGCTGAAAAGGGAATTTCAATAGTCAAGCCGAGCAGATATAAAAACATGAATCAGCATTTCTAACTCAACTAGAGACACAAAAGATTTCAATTTAGAGATTTTTTTAAGTGGAAGAGACAAGAATGGGTAAGTGACTTAATATGTTCATCAAAAAGCATTAAATTATCAAGTTTTACCCAGAGATTTTTACATTTTTTTTAAAGAGAAAGAAAGGGATCCAACACATTTCTCAATTTGAGAAGAGATGCTCTCTGAGGCGATGATGAGAATCGCAGTTTTATCTGTATTTAACTGAAGTTGCCACAAATCCAATCCTTAATGGCCGTCAAACACTCCAGCAATGTAACAATTTTGTCTATTTCAGTGGGTCGGACAGACATATACAATTGAATGTCATCAGTGTACAAGTGGTGTGGCACTCCTTTGAATTTACTGATGACGGTGCTCAGAGGAAGCATATAAATGGAAAAACAAAATGGGCCCAAACACAGATCCTTGGGGCACACCACAGGACATAGTAGAACGTTTGGAAACATATGGACCAACTGACACAGAGAAAGTCCTATTAGACAGGTAGCTAAAAAAACTAGTCAAAGGCACTCCCTGTGACACCAACCCACTGTCTGAATCTATCTATTAAAAAGCTGTGGTCCACGGTATCAAACACAGAGCTCAGGTGGAGAAGAACCAAACCGAGCATTTACCTGCATGTAAATACATCATAATATCATTGGAAACTCTATGGGCAGTTAACACAGGCATGAGTTGCTTAGCTACAACCTTTTCTAAAATTTTGGATATAAAAGGCAGTTTTGAAATTGGTCTGTAGTTTTGGTGAACAGATGGGTCCAGGCTGCTCAACAGCACATTTATAGTAACATGGGACGTGGCCTGATTGCAGGGAGCTGTTAATTATGGAGACAAGACAGGGACCATTTGTTGGAAGTACAGATTTAAATAAAGATGTTGGCAAGATGTCCACTGGGTCAGAGGACGACTTCATACTGCTGACCAGGTCATTTATATAATGAAGTGAGATTGGGCTGAAACTATCCAGAATTGATAGCTTACACGGCAACAGAGTACTTGGAGCAGAAGAGGGAGTGATGCTTACATTATTTATCTTATCCACAAAAAAGACAGAAAGTCATTGATTGAAAAGACAGAGGCATTGAGGGGGCGGTTGGCAGGAGTAGCAATATTATTAATGGTTTCAAACAAAACCTTAGGGTTTCGCTAACTGTTAGAAATTAGGTCTGCAAAGTAAGATGTCCTTGTTATTATATTTAAGTTCATTTTGTGGATGTAAATGTAAAAATGTAAAATGTCTCAGTTTCAACATCTGAAATGTTATCTATGTTCTATTGTAAATACCATTTTGGCTCATGTGATCTGAAAGTCATTGCATTTTGATTTTATTCACAATTTACACTTCTTCCCAACTATTTCAGAATTGGGGTCGTATTTTACAGAATAGCCGCCTAAAATTTGGAGTTATATTTAGTAAAATAAACAGATAAACTTCATAATTTGGGACAACTTGGACAGAATACAAAAGAAGCAACCTGCAAGTGCAGTACATCTTGTAAAAACTTTTACAGTATTGCTAGGTCCGAATTATCAGAATCATATGATTGGACTTGTCAAATCTGTCAAAAATATGCTCAGCAGTCATTATGGCAAAAGGTGGCTCTTATGATAACTCTAAGATTACAGTATGCACATTTTTTCATTAAAAACATGTTTGTATTTTTTTCTTCATCTCATGACTGCTAAAAAATTGAGAGTGAAAGAAAAATCCAGTCTTGCAGCGTACATTTAGAAGTGAACGGTTGGTAGTGTACATTTGTACATTGAGGTGAACAGCATTTCTGGTATTAATTTTGCTTACCCCTTTCCTCCATTATCCAATATCCACGTTATCCAAAAGAGTGCTTGTAAACTGTCATGCAGCTGCAAATGGTGACTCCTGAATAAAGCAGGACAAGAAGTGAAAGATAATTACCCAAGAGTAACGTCCTAAAATTTGATTGATATTACTTATAGTACAGCTGAATGGGCAAAATGTAACTTTCATACAGTATGTCCATCACTGTGCATCTGGAGGGACTCCAAGTGCCAAAAGCCCATCTATCAAGGCTTATGCCGCCGGAGGCGACGGCTGAGGGTATATCCCCGAACGCCCCCAATCCTCCAATTCCCCAATCCTTGAATAGACCTTGAATAGACTTTCATTCGAACTGAATTTCAGGTCAATCGGACAAATGTTTCTGAAGATATGGCCAAATTGGTAATTTTCCATCACAAAGCGCCACCTGGTGGCAAAATATTGAACCATACAGGTATGATGTCATGTGACACGTCGTGAGGTCATGACCTTGCAGTTGCACATAGTTTCATGTCAGTTGGACAAATAGTTCCAAAGATATGGCAAAAATGGTGAATTTTATGTGAGAAAGCTCCACCTTGTGACAAAATTTTGAACCAAACAGGTATGTCACCGTGGGACACATCCTCAGGTCATGACCTTTCAGTTGCACTTGATTTGAGGTCAATCGGACAAATATTTCCAGAGATATGATAAAACAGTGATTTTTTTTCAGTTTTTGGCCCCTGGTGGCCAATCTAGAAATCGTAAATTGTCCAAAATCGAATCAGTTCTTCCTCTTCATGATACTTATGTGCAAAACTTGAAATTTCTAATTGAAATATTATTGAAATTATCGCGGAACACTTAGGGCGGCGCGGCGGTCGGACCAAAAACAATATCCTCGGAACGTCATTCGACTTTCGGGGATATAATTATAATCATCACCTGCAAGCCAAACTCTTCTCACTTAAAATGGATTAATGATGCACCTGGAATTAAGCTTGGCATCTCTGTGGGCAGCGTGTTTCATGGTCACTGTCTCAGAAGATGCAGCTGTGCAATTAACCTGACCCTGACCACCCCTACGAAATCAAAGCAATTGTGTGAGTGTTCTGTTTAAAGTTCCAGGGAGAGGGGGGCTACTTGAAGTAGCTCAAATTTTTAAGTGCTGTGAGCCAAATAAAGTGGACACACAGAACATAAGTCATTAGCCGCAGAAGTAGCAGACGACTGAAAACTGCATTCAGTGGCGGTTCTAGAACCTGGAATTGGGAGGGCGCAGACACGTCCCTAGTTCTCATTTTCCTTTACTGACACGTTTTCCAATTGTCGTATTTGGCAACCGAAGAAACGGTTTCTCTCTCTCTCTCTATATATATATATATATTTATTGAACCCCGTGGGGTAATTCGTCTTCTGCATTTGACCCATCCTATAGTTAGGAGCAGTGGGCAGCCACAGAGCAGTGGTACTGGTTGGAGTGTTCCTATGATGCATGTTTTTGTGGGTGGGGGAAACCGGAGTACACGGAGGAAACCCACGCGAACACGGGGTGAACCCACACAACTCCACACAGGAAGGCCAAGGCCAGATTCGAACCCACGACCTTCTTGCCATGAGGTAGTAGTGCTAATCGCTGCTAAGCCACCATGCCATATGCCATAATAGTTTACTAATAGGTCAGTGCTTCGTGTTGATTGATCAGCATAGACGTTGGAACTATATTCTGAGAGGGGGAGCGGGATTTTTGATGGGGGTTTGTGCTCATATATGTACGCGCAGTGTTTTTGAACAAGGATTTGATTTTAAGCAGGATACTCTGATTACCACACAGTTATTAATGGCTGAATCGGTGATATGCCGTCACTATTGTTGACAGTTTAAATGTTCTCAAAACACAGAGCCGCTCGCCCCTCTCCTTCATAAGCTTGGAACATTAACGCGCTTTTCTTAAAGTTAAACTTCTGAGTGAAGCTGCTTTCACACCGGACGCGAAACAAATTTTCCGTTCAACAGATTACATTCAAAGTCAATGCGAGGCGCGTCTTTGCATTGACTTTGAATGTAATCTGTCGTGAGAAATTTGTTGTGTGTCTAGTGTGGAAGCGGCTTAAGTGTTGTTGCAATATTTGTTCGCTATTTCTTGGCTAAATACTCTTTTAAAGGCGAGGAAGTTTTATCTGAGTACTTTTGGAATATTGGCTGCTTTACGATGTTTCATGTTGAATATGCTCCAATGTTGTTTTAGGAGTAGAGAAACTCCGCAACAGCCGGCGGAACGTAGCTAAGCACCTTAACTAGCTCACGCTCACATACCACTCTTCCCCACAGATATCAAGGCCCTGGCCACACTGCCTGCAGCTGCGATGCGTCTTCCGCAAGCGGAGCACTGCAACCGCTGGTGGCATGCAGCTCGGTCACACTGCCTGCGTGTCTGCAGCGGGCTCCTCCTTCCAACTCTGTCTCTGCACGACTTTGCCCAAGAAATCACTAAAATAATATATTATTTCGTAATAGTAGGCTATTGCGTCGTTATAGCCTACTACATGTGATTTATATTTTGTATTGACAGTAGGGGAAACTTGCTTGAGCGTATCATACAATCTATTTACACAATCATTTTACAATACACAGCAAACCCTTTTGAATTGGTCTTGCCCTCTCCCTGAAAGGAACGGGCTTAGACTCCAAATGCAGTTCAGCATCGGCAGGGCGTTTATTAGGCGTTAATCAGCCTGCAATCAACCAACGCAGTACAAACAATCAATCACAAGAATTACGGGAGATTTAACAAGAAACGAACAATCAAAACCAAGAAAGCGCAGAAACGAGACTTAACCAAAGCGAGCTATGGGAAGAAACGAGTCGACAGGGAGCGGCGGTAAAAATGCGTCTTTTAAACACAAACCTATCAGTGTGATCCCAGCTAGAATGCTGAACAGCTGTTAGAGGAAGGCGGAACTAGAAAAGCAAGGACGGTGATGGGAAAGTGAGAAGAAGAAGGTGGAGTCCTAACTCTGATCTAACTAATCACCCGTGCCCAAGGATGTTTTATATTTCACTGGATATACAATTGGAAAATGGCCGCCCATTCATTTCAATGGAAATTGCTCAGTGGCGCAGCGTGCCGACATGGGGGCCAAGCTTCCGGAGCCACGCGGACATGCGCTGTGTGATTTTTGATCACACATGCGTAGTGTGGGGCTTATGAACGCGCTGGTGTCCGAGGTGTCCATGACAACGGCTCGGGCTCGTGGAACTCCGACCTAGGGTGCGTGTTCACGATCACTTTTCACCGGAAATGGAAGTCTGACCACTGCAGACTGCACCCTGATGTACGAAACACAAAGCATAGCCGCCGATAAATGTTTAATTATGGTTTGAGATTCTATTTTAAAACACAAATGCAATAACAAATGTTAAAAACGACTTTGACAGGGAAGTAATACTATTGATTTCAACTCAAAAATCTCGGCAAAATAGTTGACTTGCTGTTGCGTAACTTTAATATGACATTGCTCAGGGGTGCGCTTCCCGAAGTCACAGATGCTAACTTCCATAGTTAGAACCACTGACTGAATGGACGTATAAATTTCTGCAACTACGCTATTGGGAAAAACGCCACAGGCTCGTGTTCTCTTTAGTTCAACGTCGAATAACCACATTATCGGAGTCAGATAATTCTTGCTTGTCTTACTAATTATCTTTTTCTGGATTAAAGACAATAAACCGAACACACAACACAACGCACTTCACCTACCTTATAAACTGATATGTTTTAAAGTCAGGAGCTTTAAACTTTTGTCAATTCTGGTAAGCTAATTTACATTTAGCTTACGTAACTCATAACCATTCCGTGGAGTATAATAAAATGGGTCTACCGTGAAATGTTACGAACGTACTGCGTTATTTTTCCCTTAAAGCTCCTTTTTTCTGTCCTTCCCCAGATATCTGAGCCTCTTGGAGTGCACTGAACATTTCATCCATGAATTTCTGCATGTCAGCGAACCAGAGGCCGTGCCTTTCTATTTACTTTCTTTTCACATTACGTTGCGGTAGATGCTTCTCAGCTGACACGTTAAGCATAACGCATCAGAATAGAGTGATGCGAATTGGTGCTATTCAAAGTACTGGCAATACACAATGGAATTCATGGATTTAACGATTTCATTTTAATTTGAATAAGTAAGGTGAGTGTTGCCTCCGTCATGGTTCTAGGATGTCGCAACAGCGGCCTTAGCTTACTGTACATTTTCTCGCGCTGCATGAAGTGCAGCAATCGAGGTGCTAAGTTACATATTATTACGTATTACGGCCATTCAGCAATTAAAATGGCAAAAATTTACTGAGCAACAAAAGAAACGCAAGTTAGCTACCTTAGTTAGTTAATGTGCTCTTATGGTTACCCAGATAGCAAGCACCTCCGCTCCGGATCTGCCCCGGCTCTGGAGCGGAGGAGTTTGCTATCTGGGTACTCCTAGTTATCGCAAAACAAAGAAAAGTTTGATAAAACGAGTGTAAATGCGCCCACGCTAGTAATAAATTTGATTTTAAATAATTACCCGCAAGCTTATTTTCCGGTTTGCCTTTATTTAACTTGCGTTTCTTTTGTCGCTCAATACATATGCTCCGTAACTGGCCAGCTCACTTCACCGATTTGGCTACGCCTGTAATGTTGAACAGACAGACGGCAAGGAAAGCCCATTGCTCCACCCACTCACATCCGCTGCAGTGCTAAATTAGGAGAAGCGAGAACGCGCTTACATATGAGGACCCGTTGGTGTTCGCATAGCCTGATTATAAATAAAAGATTTTGTCTTTGCCGAGAAACGAGGGATTAATGATTTAAAAGAGAAAAATAAACCGTTTCGGTATCGATAATTTGTGGCTGTCAAAAAAAATGATTCACGGATTTATCAGCGTGTCTTTTTCAATTATTCCCTATGGAGAAATTTCTTTTTGGCCCCCATGGCATCACGTGACCTGCAATATCACATTCGCCGCTAGGACCATGGAGGCGTATGTGGTCGACCCGAGTTGTACGTCCAGATCTCTTTATAGGTCCATGCCCGTGCCTCGTTAACTATTCTTCGGTGCGGATAGCCAATAAGAACAGCCAGACAGAAGGAAGGGGAATTACCTCACCGAATACAGGGAAGAGAGTGTGAAGACTGACAAGACACCATAAGGCGAAAATGAAAGGAAAACGTTCAAGACTCCGCAATCATACAGAAACAAACATACTCTAAACGAATAAATATGATAAATAAATAAATAGCAATAAAAATTACAAAAGCATACTAAAAACAAACATGCAATTCAGCGATTTCTAACACTCCCAAGGTAATTTCGGGGTAGGGGGAGGGTGTCGGGATGTGGAATGTGCATTCAAAAGCAGTCTAATTTACTTTAGTCGAGGCTAAAACCATTCGTATAGGCTAGGCGCCAAACGACCGCCAAAGGAACAGTTCAGACAATTCAGAAACTGGCTGATGTGCTGTACGTTCGTCTGGCCATCATATCCAAAGGATGTTTTATAGGTCCATGCTGGATCCAGCTTAGTTTTTTTTCTCTCTTTACAAGTGGAAACAGTCACCTGAACTGGCTGATACAAGTGGGGAGTCGTATGTAGGTTCAGCAATCGCGTGGGTGTCATGGCCAGAGTGAGGGATACGGAAAAATACTGCTCTAATACTCTTTAAACATCAACATAATAAGCTATGTTCACTGGCTAGGCACCGCAATTGATTACATATTCCCGCAAAGCCTTGACATCTAAATCCAAAATAAAACGAGCAGCGTTGTATTAAAGTTTTTAAAAATAAGGTGAGAATGACAAAATACTTTTCCATAGGCTATATCCCCTTTAATGACAGCAGCCTACGATCAAAGTCGCGAATTTCCCACTACATGTTTCAATATTTCACGAAGGCTGAATTGAGCAGAAGGCATTATGTCCATATAAACGGGCTTTTAATATGATTAACATGCCGAAAGTGTTGTTACATTTTTTGATTGTCTGCTTCATGCTTGCAACAGACACGCATCCTCGGCAATTTAGCGAAATTCATGTATTTATGGTGATTTTCAGCTCTGCATGCGTTGTGTAGAAAAATTCGGCAAGAGTCTGAATCTTTATTTTCCACAAGGTAGCAGTACAGCTTTTGCATGCGTGAGTCGCGCAGCTTCGGCATGCAGTGTGGCCGCTCTCATTCATTGAATAACATCGGAACCGAAATGAAAAGACGCATGCGATAGGCTACGGAAGACGCATCACAGCTGCAGGCAGTGTGGCCCGGGCCTACTGGGGTAAAAAACAAGGATGATGGCGGAGGAAGTCGCAGCTCACAGGCTGGTGTGTTGCGTAAAGTGGGTGTGGCAGAACACAAAAAATGAGTATGCAGCAAAGCACCTCATGCCCACTGTGAAGTATGTGGGAGGATCAGTGATGCTGTGGGCCATGGCATCATGAATGCTTGGAAATACCAGGACATTTTAAATCAAAATCTGGTGGCTTCTGTCTGAAAGCTGAAGATGGGTCGTCACTCGGTCTTTCAGCAAGATAATGACCCCAAACATGTGGCCATATCTGCACAGAAATTGATCACCAGACACAAAATCAAGCTCCTCCCATGGCCATCTCAGTCCCCAGACCTCAACCCCATTGAAAACCTGTGGAGTGAGCTGAAGAGGAGAGAGCAGAGGAGAGGACCCAGGTCGCTGGATGATTTAGAGAAATTGTGCAAAGAGGAATGGTCAAAGATCCCTATTTCTGAATTCTCCCATCTTGTGAAACATTATAGGAGAAGATTTGGTGCTGTTTTGTTGGCAAAATGGGCTTGAACAAAGTATTAACATCTAATAATAATAATAATAATAATAATAATAATTGTGGCACACATGATTTGTTGTAAAAGAATAATTTCTTAATGTGGGATTTTTTTCCCACTGAATAAATGAATAAAAGAGTTAAAGGTTGGATTTTCCTCTTTTTTTCGTTGTGGTCCTATATTATTTAGAAAAAAACTGAATTTATTAGAAGCTCAAGAACACATCTTAACCAGGGTTGCCAATAATTATTGAGGGCGCTATATATATTTTTTCTCTCTGTGGAAATATTTTATCAAAAAAAGTGTTTCTTTCAAAAAAAAAATTTTTCTCTCTCCAAACCTAAGTGTTTGCTCTTGATGCAATTTATTGACTCTTGTGTCAGGATTTCACTCTCACTGCGAAAATAATGTTATGGGCGGGGCCACGTTCCTATTGGCCAGTCGGGTGAGAATCGTCTTGGGAGTCGAATTCAACTGAATCATTACACTATTGTCGATACACCAGCATAGCTTGCGTACTGTCTTTCTTGCTAGGGAGCTGGCTATATAGCCAACTGGTTAGCGAGCTGAAAAGGCCACAGTTCACTTTCAATTACCAAAGCATTCTCAGAAATAATTACGCCGACAAAATAAGGCTACAGTTTGCGTGCACTGTCATACTCTCTAGCGAGCTAGTTGGCTACCTAGCGAAAGTAATATCCAACTGTATATAATGATTATAACCAGTTACAGCCTTTTTTTGTTTGACAAGCGCTTATGGTGTCCTTTTCGCAGGCTGCAATTTTTTTTCTGAACCATTAACACATCACAATTTTTTGGTCCATGAGGGAGAAAACATCACCCAAAAAGAAAACACTTCCATATCACATTACTCTGAGCACTACAGATTTTCATCATTGAAGAGATAAAAATGATTCCCAGTGATAGTTACTGTGAATGCCCTCCTGAAATGAGAACTGTTGAAATGTAAAAATTTGTATTCAAGGGAAAAACTGAATTCCGACATCAATGGAAAGCTTAGAACGCAAAGAATGCAATGTAATGTCATTCCATCACATTATCAATACAAGAACATGGAAACACAAAACGACAGTATTTTATCCACCGTGAATACTTTCGTGATGCTAATGACAACGGTTTTGGGTGATGTCACATACGTTTTTTTCAAGCTCTGGGGCCTCATTTATCAAAGAAGGTGTAAAAGTACTATAAAATTTTCACATACGGTGAAAAGCCAAATATGACGTACACTCGAAATATTTACACCCTTTTCAGATCTATCAAACTGTGCATACGCACAGCTCTCGGCAATTTCCATTGATAAATCACACCAGACCCAAGAAAAGTGCGGACGTGAACACGCCTCATATCCCACCCTCTACTCGCCCAGACAAAACCATATATGATCAGTGCAAATGAGCACCTGCTCATAAAGTAGCCATGTGTGCTCTGGGGATTTGTGGGGTGACGTTAGTGGAAGACGGTGAAGCATGAATGGGAAACGCGGAAAGAAGCGAAACTTCTCAGGGAGTGAGATACACTTGCTTGCTAGTGAGGTGCAGGCGAGGAAAAAAGTCCTCTTTGGCAGGTATTTGCACTAATTCTGTATGATCACTTCGTCTTGGTTTATTTAGGAACAAGAACATATAACTATAGAACACGTAGAGAATCACAACAGAAATGAACGCATAATGTTGGACCAAACAATTTCTCCTCCAGAAATTAAATCACTCTCATCTAATCGGCCACAGCCTCGGCCTCACCAACAAGCGTAAAACCGCCGAGTGCTGCCGTCACAAGTCTTACAGAGGCAATTGAAAAAATAAAATAAATGACTGTCGAATCTTTTGTCAAAAGCAGGAGGTGTGTGTTTGGTTTCAGTTGCATCGAGGGACAAAAATCACAATGTCGTGTTTGACAGCGCATGTGGAATTGCTCAAGCTTTCTTACATGGACCCGTTACTGCACCCATGTCTCTCCTTAATACAGCCGGATCGACAGGACAGCAGGTATGTAAACAGCGATTTTCGTGGGCAGGCAGACACCTCGCTCATCCGAAAGCGGTGCTGGAGTAGACCAAACGCAGCTGGGGCCTTGGCAATCCGGGCGGTGATGTCCTCATCAATGCGGGCATTCTCCGCGAGCACTCTACCAAGATAGCAGAACTTCTGCACTGCTTTGAGTGGCTCCCCACCAATGGTTATGACAGGGTCCGAAGGCTGAGTACCGGGCTTGGGTTGGTGAAGTACTTCAGTCTTGCCAATGCTGATGGTCAGTCCGTACCTTGAGCAGACTCTTGCAAGATCATCCACCATCGCTTGGACATCCGACTGTGAATGTGCGACAAGGGCGCAGTCTTACGCATACAGCAGATCTCCGAGGAGCTTTGTTGATGTTTTCGTGTGTGCCTGTAGTCTCCGCAGGTTGAAGACACTTCCATTGCATCAGAAGCGGATCTGGATGCCTTTATCACTGTCTCTGAAGGCGTCATGGAGCATAGCAGAGAACACTATGCTGAAGAGCACCGGGGACATCACGCAGCCTTGTTTGGTTCCATTGCTGCTAGCGAAGGGCTGAGAGACTGTGTTGTCAGGTAAGACTCGTCCATACATGCCATCGTGAAAGGAGCAAATGATGCTGATCATCTTGGGTGGGCAGCCAGCTTTCTCGAGGAGTCTCCATAGCCCGTCACGTCCGACAGAGTCAAAAGCTTTTGTCAGATCGACGAAAACCATGAAGAGATCCTGTTTCTGCTCGACACACTTCTTTTGGACTTGTCTAGCTGTGGAAAGCATGTCTGCGGTTTCTCTTGAAGGGCGGAAGCCACACTGACTTTCTGGCGTGATGTGTTCTGTGATGTTCACAGTGAGGCGGTTTATGATAGCCTTGGCCAGAATCTTCCCTGCAATGGACAGAAGGGAGATTCCTCTGTGGTTGTCGCAATTTCTCTGGTCGCCTTTGTTCTTGTACAAATGCACGATAAGGGCGTCCTTGAATTCTTGGGGGTCTTGACCATGTTGTCAAATGGCGGCAAACAAACAGTGGAGGTGGGATGCCACGGCTTCTCCACCGTGCTTGTAGATTTCTGGTGGAATGCCATCTGATCCAGGGGACTTCCCACTGGACAGTTGCTTCACTGCTGCCTTTATTTCTTTGAGAAAAGATGGTTCAGCGAGCTCGTCAATGGGTGGTCTCTGTGGGATCTCATCGATAGCCTCATTGGAGATTGATGGAGTTCTCAACAGGGTATCAACAAAGTGCTCGACCAATTGAGCCATAATGCTTGGTTAGTCGCGAAGAACTGTCTCTATTAGACGAGAGAAGGCGCGATGTCCCTCTGGATTGTGGGTCGTATATCTCTCTGAGGTCTTCATACAAAGCTTTTCAGTCATGCCTGTCGGATGCCTCTCGCAATTCCTTCCCATCCACTAGGTGTGCTTCATCTTCCCTATGGCTGCTTGGGCTGCCCACTTTACCTGAAGGTAGGTGTTCCTTTTTGAGGGAGACGCCTTATCTTTGATGTACTCAAGATGTGTGCAGTGTTACTTCTCCAATAGGGACTCTGTTTTCCTATCATTTTCGTTGAACCAGTCACGGTGTGAGTGCTTGGCGAAGCCCAGAACCACCTCAGCTACCGACTGAAAGATGTCACAAAGACTCTCCCAGTACTTGTTGATCTCCGTTTGAGGCTCGAACCCCCTGAGATTTTCGTTCAAGGTCTCGGACAGCTGTTTCTTCACTGAGTCCTCTTTCAGTTTCTTTACGTTGAGTTTTTTCTTAGCAGCTTGTTGATGCCGTTGTTGCGGGGCCTTGAAGATGAAAGCTGCTTTGGACCTCAACAGCCTGTGGTCCGAGTGGCTAGTTATGTTCCTCATGGGACGAGTCACATGTACATCTCGCACGTGGCGTTGTCTCGTTATAACGAAGTCTATCTGGTGCCAGTGGCCTGAGCGTGGGTGCATCTACATGGTTTTCACTGATTTTCTCTGCTGGAAGAATGTGGTGGTGATGACAAGTGCGTGTCAGGTGCAGAGGGAGAGAAGAAGGGTGCCATGGGCACCAAGAGCCACTTCCCATGCTTTTATGTCTTTTCCAACACGGGCATTGAAATCCCCAAGTACGATGAGTTTGTCAGTGTGTGGAGTGTGATGGATCAGCTGCTCAAGTACCTCCTAGAAAAATTCTTTGGCTTCTTGTGAGTAAGACATGGTGGGTGCGTAAGCGCTGATCATGGTGATGTAGCTACCTGCCAGGTGCAGGCGCAGTACCATTAGGCGCTTGCTGATACTCTAAGGAAGAGAATCGAGCAGCTTCAGACACAACAACTTGAAAGCAAAACTGACATCAGCTTGCCTTGGCTGATTCTAAGGTCGACCCGAGCAGAAAAAAGTGTATCCTGCTCCAGTCTCCATGAGTTTGGTGCAGCCTGGGAGGCGCGTCTCGCTGTGTGCAGCAATGGCGATGTTGTACCTCGAGAGCTCTTTGGCGATGACCGCTGTTCTTCTCTCGAGATTGTTTGCATTGTCCTGTAGCGTTCGAACCTTCCAAGATCCAATGTAAATCGTTCTATTGTTTTTTCAACCGCAAAGCTGGATGACCAGCCCACTGCTGTAGGTGGGGAGGTCTGGTGGAACAAGCTTTCTTTGGGGGCTCTTTTCAACCCCTATCTCCGGCGGGGGGCAAGATTATTATAGTTTTGAAATTTTAATTAGTTTTTATTTTTATTATACTTGTTGTTTTACAGTTTGCTTTTTTTATTTCAGTTTAGTTTTTGTCAGCTGAACAAGTAATTAAGCAGTTTTAGTTTTTATTAGGTGGAGGGCCTTAATTTGTTGAAGCTGATAAGGATAAAGAAATGCATGACAGCAAATATGTTTTTACCAAATCCTATATTAGTCCTGTATTCTTTAACCATCATCGTTTTTAACGTGACACTGATGATACTAATATAACTGGGAAAAAAATCCAATCCATCTCACCCCATAAAATAATCATACTCGTTTACGTATACTGAGTAAAAATGAAAACGCACCACTCACGAAATCTGGAATAGCTCCACGGATTGATATGTGAAGTATATACGTATGATGCATTTGAGATAATGAATGATTTAAGAAGACATGTAAACATCATTCAATTTCATTCACGATAATGTTAATGCGCGAGAGAGGTTTAACTAGTGTAGGGGTCAAACAGGAAAGTCAATAACGGGTGTGACCGCCATTTTCATTGACACATGCGGTGCATCGTCGTCGCATGGAGTTGATCAGTCTCTGGATAGTGTTCTGAGGGATAGCATTCCACTCCTGAAAAAGGGCATCCTCAAGTTCTCGGATGTTGTCCATCTGGCGACGACGTGAAAGATGTCGTCCAATTTCATCCCATAAGTGCTCGATAGGGGAGAGGTCGGGTGACAGAGCTGGCCACTGAAGCACGGGGATGTTCTGCTGTGCAAGGTACTGCATGGACACCCTTGCAGTGTGTGCCCTAGCGTTGTCCTGTTGGAACATGTGGACATCGTGGTGTTGGTTGAAGAACGGCACAACATGGTTCTGCCGCACCTGGTCCCGGTAGTAGACGCTGTTCACCCTTCCTCTGCAGATATGGAGAGGGGTTCTGTGACGGTAGCTTATTCCACCCCACACCGTAACGCTGCCACCACCCCAACGGTCCGTTTGAACGACACAATCGGCGTTATAACATTCACCACATCTCCGCCAAACACGTATACGGCCATCTGCGTTCCTTAAGTGAAATCGTCAGAAAAGATGACACCGTGCCATTGTCGTAGTCGCCAATTCTGGTGCCTGTTTGCCCACTGTAGACGCTGGTTTCGGTGACGATCTGTCAATATGGGGCTGAAATAAGGACGTCGTGCATGCAGGCCTGCAGCTCGCAGATGGTTCCGTACGGTGTTGTGGTGAATGAATCCACGTCGTCCTTGGACTTGAGCTGCGGTTCTTGTCGCTGGTAGTGTTCGGTCTCGGACATGATCCTGTACGATCTGACGGCCCTGATGTGCCGTTGTCACACGTTGTTGACTCGGTCGAGGACGGTCCCGAGTGCTCCCCGTTTGCAGAAACCCTCGATGGAGTCTTGCGATCGTTGTGTGTGCGCAGTGTAGTCGTCTGGCAATTTCCCTGGTGCTGATGCCAATTTGAAGCATGCCCATGGCACGTTTCCGTTCAGGGGCTGTAAGTCGCGGCATAGTGTCGATGTTTCACAAGTGTCAGTGAAGAAGTGAAATTTTATTCGGATTCACATGCTTTTAAAGGCAATGTGTGCACAAATTCAGAGTGAAATTCATTTTTCCTGTGGTGTGCGTGCAAGATGTTGCGTTTTTGCCTAGCGTTACAGTTAACTTGAAATTCTCGCATTTCTTGCACCTGGCGTGTCGGGTGACGTCACTGTAGTGTTGTTGTTGTATAAAAATTATATTGAAGTTCATTTGAACTTAAATATTGACTTTTTTCAAGTGGTGCGTTTTCATTTGTACTCAGTATATTTCCGCAGCTTTTGCCATGTTTGAGAGCTAACCATCTTCTTCATAGAATGCGTGCAGGGTAGTTGCTAGGAAATCTGTGCCCCCTGACAGAATATCGGCGTGGGCCCCCGCCCCTGACTTTTCATTGCCATTCTTTTACGACTATGTATCATCATATAATTCTTTCTTTTTCTATTTCTCAATGTTCTTGACAGTGCCTAATGCACTGTTGTCTTAGTTGTCTTATTCACATTCATTCACTCACCATCAAAAAACATATTCAGACAACTAGCGGTGAGGATCTATTGCTGGGTCAGGTTCTGTTGAAGTGACCACAGCTAATTCTGGAGTAGCAGTGCATAAAGGCTTCATAGTTCCATTTCATATTACTTTTGTCAACATTTAAAGTTATGTTCCATCGAACAACTGATGAAGAACTAACCTGCCAAGTCTAGGAATGAACAAAATATAAATGGGCTTCTCAGTACCGTAGCTCTAAGCACTCAGCTTCATTTTGCTATTGTTAAGAGGCGGGCAAGCTCTGCAAAATTACCCCCTGCGTGAACAAGACTTATGTCAACAGGCTAAAGTAGCAGTTTAGTTTCAGTAAACACTTTAGGTAAAAGTAATGTCAGCCTTGACAAGCGATTATTTAAGTTACACCACTAGGGTATGTTATGTCCATTGTTCTGGCAGGTTGCTTTTCTGTGTATCAACCTCCTCACTGCACGTGCAGAGGTTGCTATTTGGATAACAGAGGTTACTATTTGGACAACAACCGGGTATGATATTTGGCAGCTGGACCATATAAGCCTTGGGTAGATAAGTCAAACCTCGGCTACGCCTCGGTCATTGACTTATCTCCCCACGGGATTTTGGACATCGGTAATTTTGAAATATTATTTCTCGGCTTCGCCTCGAAACAATATTTCAAAATTACCTCTGTAATGGTGTCAAAAGGGTTTCAACACGGCCATACCGTCAAACTGTTGTATGCCCATTTATCCTGTCGCTGCGTGTTAACAGGCACAGCTTCCATGGCACGCTTCTCAATTTCATTATCATCGGAAATGTGAAAACGTTCATTAGTTTTACCTTCATGTTCACGTACTTCAGTTACTTGAGATGCTTCCAACAATTCACAATCAGAATCATCACTTGCATTATTAAGTTCTGCTGCAATTTCTTGCGAGGCCCGACAAAGCTCTTCGTCCGAATTCATTTTCAACACTGATTTCATTTCTCAAACCACGTTTTCATTTAACCTTATCCGTGCAGGTAACACACGTGCATTTAAGAATGGACGAGTCCATTCGTTGCCCACGCGGTGTAAGTAGGTTAGCACCCCTCTCTGCGGGTGATATGGATTTAACGCTCTCGCCTACCGGCTCGAGCGTTGAAATCCATATCACCCTTGAGGAGGGTGCTAACGTATACTTACACCTAAGGTTACCACACTGACTGCATGTAGTTCGCTAGGCAAACCTAGCCTGCACAGTAAGTATGCAGTAAACAATCATAATAAGAACGGAGGAACGTGTCGTAGGCTGCTACTAACGGATTTTTAGATGGCATATTATGATGGCTGGCGAATGACAACCTTACCGATCTTTTCTGTGGATGATTTCGTTAATAACTGAGTCATGCCATTCTTGCTAGGTGATTATTTATTAAGCAGACCGCATGTTACTTTAACATAACATTAGCAGCTGGATAGCCAGCCTGAACAGCTGACATAGCAAGCTAGTTGAATACTCTCAACTTTCTTTGAAAAGAATTTTGATATGATCTGGCCCCCTGCTTTGCTCTTGCTGTCCTCTCTCTACTCTCTTCTGGTGTCCAGATTTGTGTGTGTTTTTTTTTTTTTTTGACATCATTTTCGAAAGGGCGGTGCTCCCTGTTTGCTACCTTAGTTTCGACCTCGCCAGAAAAAACCCTCCATTTTCCAATACAAGCAGGAAGAATGGATCGAACCATTTTTAAGAAGGGTATTACTGAAATGTATTTCTTCAATATTACATGCCTTAATGGCTTTGTTTAAACTCTGATGCATTAGTATGAATATTAGGTAAATTTATGCAAAATAATGTTTTATTATTATATTATTTTTATAATTATTTGTTTTAAGAGTTTTGTGGGCTTTAATCATTTTCTCCGGCTGATGCATGCAGCAACAACGGCAGCTGATGTCAGCTGTGCTTCCCCCCTTTGGAAGCAACCAGTTAACTCTGACTGAACAGGACAGTAATCGAGAGAGAAAACAAAATGATCAATGAAGCTGATTTTATCTACAATTCAGTTTAGTTTTTGTTAGTTTTGTATTATTCATTGTAGTTTTTATTTAGTTTTCATTTTTTTTAAAAAGGACATTTTCATTTTTATTTCAGTTAACTAAATTTTTTTTTCACAGCTAGTTTTCGTTAACTATAATAACCCTGGCGGGGATAAGGCAGTGCTATCCCTAAAGAGGGCTGTTGTTCCGGGGTCAGTTCCCGAACGGCCATCACACATAAACCGCCGCACTTGGAGACTTGGCTATAGGCTTCCAGGATCATCCTATCCCTGCCCCCGTCGTCACTCCTCTCTCGCCGTGGGACTTGTGAACGATGATGCAAAGATAAGCGTGATGAGCATGAAGGGAAAACCTGCACAATGGGGTTTTCTAGTGCTGTTGGCGTGTGCGAGTCCTCAATTAAACTCATATTTTTCTATATAGTAGGCCTACATTGGCCTACATTAGCCTATATAGACTAAACGATGTGACGGAAATCATGTAAATACGGCGATGGAATGATACCTTAATTTATCATTATATTATTTTGATGATTAGACTTGATAGGAGCGATGACAAAACAAGAAAGGAAGATTCTTAGAATGTATTCTCTCTCTCAACTCCTGCAGGAATACATGCACTTGCAGTTTCCTGTCGTCAGATCTTTCTATTACGTATACTGTAACTATCTAACATTCTTACAGTTGCGAGGTTTTGTTTCATTTTGGCCATCAGGGAAGAGGAAGGACCAGAAGTTTAAGAAAGAACCATGGGAAGAAGTACAACAACTATTAAAAAAAGCGATTAAAATTGAACTTCAGTGCATGAGAAGTAGCCTACAGGCGGACGATTCAGGCTGCTCTTGAGGTATTGGGTGGAGTTATTTGAGGGGTGCGATTGTGTTCTAAAAGGCATCGACCTGGTCCCTCCATATTTCTATGTCAGGCGATCACTGTTATGAGAGTCCACTTGATCATGTTCATTAAATACTATCTTTTTTGTAGCCCAGAGCATTGGCTTATCTAGCCTTCCTCGGAATGGTAGTATGACTCCAATAAAAACATTATTTTCTTTCTAAACTAGACAACGTGTATGTAAAGCGTAGAGCCAGCTCGGCGACTGGACATTTTGCAGTATGGAACAAACCAAAATAAGCAGCATAACTAATATGCATTGATGAAAGAAATCACCTTTATGCGACATTAGTTTAAAAAAATAAAAGATTTAAACATGGGATGTAAAACAATTAACTACTGGAAGATCTGGAAGAAATCTATTTAGAGTTTTGACTCCTCAGGCTTTAAAAACAGTGTTCACTGTATTTTAGCTATGAAACAGCTGGGTACTTTTAGAGTACACAACCCGTATGTGATGTCTCGGAAAATGAAACTTGTCGGCAGACTGGTTACGGTCTAAGAAGAACAACATTTGGAAAGTGAATGTCAAGTAGCATGAAACTTTTTTTCGTGATATGAGTGAATACCTTCAACATATCATGAAATTGCCATAACGGACAAATTTTATGGGTACTTATTTTCTTTGAATCCCTACTTTAAATACATTGGCATGCGAGCAATAACATAAAAGATTTCGATGTCATTTCATCTTGATAAATAGACAGGCAAATAGCTTGCTCGCCATGTAGCTAAATACATTGGCATGCTAGCTATAACATTTCAGAGTTCGACATCACTTTAGTTGCTAGCTAGATAGCCAACCAGCTCCCTAGTGAGTAAGCCAGTACGCAAACTATGCTGGTGAATCGACAATGGTGTAATGATTCAGTTGAATTTGACTCCCATGATTCTCACCCGACTGGCAAATAGGAACGTGGCCCTGCCCATGATAATATTTTCGCAGCGAGAGCAAAATCCTGACACGAGAGCAAATAAATTGCACCGAGAGAAAACACTTAGGTTTTGAGAGAGAAGAAAAATATTTTAAGAGAAACACTTTTTTTGATAAATTTTTTCACACAAAGCAAATATATGTATATATATATATATTTTTTTTTTTTTAAGAGTAAAAAAAAGGTTTTTTTCCCTCAAAAATAATTTTTAAAATTTCAAATTTATATTTTTAATGTTCTATGAGATTTTTAGTCTCAAATATAATTGTTTGCTATCGTTACGAAAACTTTTTCTCTCAAATATATATTTTTTTCTCTCATAAAATGCTTTTTTGCCATCAGTGTGAAAACTTTTTCTCTCAAACATTTTTTTCCCTCTTGGATCATTTATTTTCTCCCATGTAATAAAGAAACAAATCTCACTCCATATGAATGCAGATGTCATACAAGATGCGTGAAATTTACTATAATAAATTGGCCAACATATAGATAAGCATAAAATGTTAGTTTTGGTTCGGAAAAAAACAGCCAACTTGTAGACGATTCATTCCGACAAGCCCAACAATCGATCAAATTTCAACACTGGTTGGAGTGTCACTTGGGGTGGCCAGTGGGTGTCTGGTGCTGGTGAGGGGGGAATGACTGTGTGCGATTCTGTGTATTGTGGTATGGTTGATAGGATGGGATTGGCAATCAATTTGTATGTATTTTACTGTGTCTGATGTGTCTGTTAGAGAATGTGCCAATAATGCTCTCCTGCAAATGCCCAAGGCAAACTTCTCTTAGGGAGACAATAAAGGCTAACCTAACCTAACAATTAGTCCTGGCTAGTCCTCAATCATTTTCCTTTATTGATGCATTTTACAATTATCATAATTGGCAACTGAAGATATGATTTTATGACAAAATTCGTCCTGGCTACTTCTCAATCATTTTCCTTCATTGACGCGTGTTCCAATTATCGTAACTTGCAACTGCAGACGCGGTTTCTCTCCATTTGCGATTTAACAGTGATGAAATCATGGGCTAAATTCAGTACAGTGGCAAAGCCAGAACTGAGAACTGTGGTTCATGAAACATCGGTTTAACCCTTTAATGCATAAGCTATCGGAGCCCCCACTAATGCATAACATGGGTCTAAAACGACCCGCATTCATTTCCAATGTAATTCCAAGCATTCATGTGATATTCTCTCTCACAACTTCTAAAACCAATACAGTTAATCCCATAATACTTATAAAAGTAATTATTTAGGTAGTCTTTAATGCAAATAAAGTGTTTTTTATTTCTTTACATTTTCATTTTATAAATAAACATGGATTTGGAATTACTACAGTAATTTCCAGACATGGGTCTGAAAAGATCCGCATTTGTTTCTCATGGAATTGTAAGCAAAGCTGCGAACAAGGAGGTGGCCTATGGTACTCTGGCAAAACGTGGTAGATGATGCTACTCTGAATGGATTCACTGTTTTCACAGCACATCACCCTGATTATATGGGTGGTGTGCCAAATGCCCGGCGCCTCTTCATCAAGGAGTTGGCTAAAGAGCTGATCATGCCTCACATGAGGAGGTGACTGGAGACCAGTCTCCCCCTGCAGAGGCATGTCACTCAGGTAATGGAGATGTGTGGCTTACAAAGGCAGGTCATCCAGCCACAGGAGCCAAAATGCCTCTCGCAGAGTAAGAGAAAGAGGTGCAGCCTGTGTCCCTCTGCACGAGACAAAAAAGTGTCTCACTTATGCTCCCGATTTGCACGGCCTGTGTGCAAAGAACACAAATACACTCAGGTGATTTGTGAGAAGTGCAAGAACTGAGAAAGCAGTAACAATGTAGGTCAATACTGACCTCTTCCCATGATTATAAGCAGTATTACTTAGTGTATTGTAAGGAATTGTGAATCATTCTGCTGGAGAGCGGGAGACTCATAATTTAGTTAGCCCCGACAATCAACAAGCATGGAACCGCCACATGCTATGAAATGGTAATCTTGTCAATATATCAAAGAGAAGGACCACACCCTGGCCTCATGGTAACATCTGAAAACAGGAAAAGCCAACGAAGGCCATTAACTGTCGGAGGAGACATACTGAGAGCCATCCTAAGTCAATCAGAGACCATCCAAACACAATTAGCACCCACACGGCTATCCAGCTGGGGAAACAATTGTCTTCTGACCATTAAACTTAATCATGATACGCCTCACCATTATACATTGAAGACCGGTTTCACCCCAAGAGACTGTGATCAGCATTATTTAAGTAATGAATACACTAAACATGCCTGGCCAACTTCAAAGGTTTTTTCATGTATAAGAAATGTACGTTGGGGAGGCTCAGGGTTCACTTTGACTCCGCTGAACCCAGAGTAGTTACCCGTATTTCTGTTCACTGCCGTTTTTACTGGAAATAAACACCATTTTCATTCGAAGATTGGATTGTCCCTTCTTTCGTTCTTTTTTTCTTACACTGGCGAGCCACCTAACGCGGGATTCCGAAAAAAAACAAAACAAAACCGGGGAATAAGGTAAGAAACGCGGTTTCTTCATTTTGCTGTTGCTTTTGTTTTACGGACGCCCCCGCTTTAAAAACCTAGAAAGGAGTTTAAGGATCGGGATAATTTTTTTTAACTTTCAGTAAAAGTTTGCAGTAGGAGTTGGAGCTGAATTCCTGACAATTCAGTAAAGCTGTACAGTGACTGATTCAGTGCGACTGTACGTACGCAGATTTGTGACTTGAATTAGGTTTCGTGCGTAACTAGAAATCGGTGAGCCCGAAGTACCGCGGCTCTGAAGTTTAAACCTACACTATAAAGTTAACCCGAAGTAGTGTGGTTTGCGCCCGAAGTACTGTGGCAGTGTGAAGTTTAACTGGTTTCTGTCCGACGGAGTGTGGCATTGTTGTTAGCCTTAACTGGTCGGTTGAATTACGGATGCCCGAAGTATTGTGGCAGTAGAGTTGTTTCTCTTTGTTTCTAACGTAACTGAAACTAGGTGCCTGTTGTGGTTCCTTACAATTCGAAAACGATTCTAAAGTAACTGAGTCGACCCGAAGTACTGTGGTAGAGAATTGTCATTGGGATCTGGAACAGTTGGTAGCTGTGCCCGGCGCACTGGGACAGAAACCGGGCAGAGTTTTTTTTATTCCTAAAGTAACTGGAATAGTGAAGTTGTCTGTGTCCGAAGCACTGGAACAGAAACTGCGGTTTATTTTTCTTTCCTACAGGTAACTAACTTGACAGTTTGTTTGGTCGTAGGAACGTTGCCAATTATAGTTATGGAAAACTTTGTTGTGCGTTACATTGCCAAACATGGTAAATCGGAAATCTTGGAGGGCATTGAAAGTCAGGTGGAGCCGTATGCATGGGCTTTGTGCCAGTTTGACAGCCATCCAAAGATGGGCAAACTGAATGAAAAGGGAAAGGTTGCGGTAGCTATGACGGGTGTTCTAGCGTCATATAAAATCTGTAAAAAGAGATTAGATGCGCTTGAAACGGAGAATGGCAATTTAAAGAAAGAGATCGAGAATAAACAGGCTGATATTGAAAGTCATCACGTTAACGCCAACTTGAATGCTGAAATTCAATTGGATTTGCGTAAGGAAGTTGCCGAATTAAGGAAATTTAATTCAGAGTTACAGCGCGATTTGGATAATGCGTACAGAGAAGTGAGGAATTTTAAAACTGCATATGATTACTTATTTGAGCAGTGCAATCAAAGCACAGGACATCACACAGACCAGAGAAACTGTAAGGACGATGATTTCTGGAATAAACCTAAAAGACAGGACATGAATAATGACAGTGATGACAGTTCTAACTGTACTCTGAAATTCCCGCTGGCACCAGTGCATGAAACGATGATGATTGTACCTGGAGAGGGGGGAGACCGTATAACGACAACTACAACAGTAAAACCATTATCACCTATTGAAATCGAGTCGCTGGTTCATAATATTGGGAAATTTAAACCTGGCATGCAAGACCCTGTGGAATTTTTATCCAATTTAGAAAGGATGGTTGACCTGCACCGTTTGACCGATGCTGATGCGTGCATCATTTTGGCTGCTTGTTTGCCCCATGCGTTGGCTAGTGCTCTCCCTCAGAGTATTCATGACAGGGATGCAAGGAAAGAGGAGAGAAAATCTGCTCTGTTGGGGGTGTTAGGAACACATTCGGTTGACTGGGACAAAATACGAGAAGTCATGATGTCGCCAGGGGAGCATCCAGCAGCTTATGCGGCCAGGTTATGGGAGGTATTTAGTTCCTACAGTGGTGTTGCGAACTTGACTCAGCAAGATCCTATGTTCAAATCCGCGCTCCTTTCTCAGAGTGACGCACATACTCGGCATGCCCTTGCACTGCTTGTCGATTCAAACACACCGTATTCAGACATTGTGGCAAAAATGACCCAGCTTTATAATAATCAGTCTCTGTTGAGAATATCGCATCCAGTTGCGGCAATAGGAAGAAGACTTTCCCACAGGACCAGAGGAAAAAGAGGGACGGAATCCTCTCATTCTTCAGAGGGGAATCACAGAGCTCCAGACTTCAGAAACATGGTTTGCTATGCATGTGGAAAAGAGGGACACATCGCAAGGAACTGCAGAGGGAGGAGAACAAGAGACCAGGTACCTGTTTGTTTTTCATGTGGTAAAAGGGGACACAAAGCCAGAAGGTGTTACTCTTCACCATTAAGAGTGAAAAGCTATCAAGACCTGCTGAAAAAAGTTCACAGCTTTGAGACGCAATTGGCTCTGTCTCATGACAAAAGACTAAATGAGGAGGCAATTCACGCGAGGCCATCACTGCTAGAGGAAACAGATTTTAGCTCAGACACAAGCCGTTAAAAAAATTTAAGACTAACACTGTCAAAAAGATTGGAGTGTGTGAGAGAGTGTGTCAGTTTTGTTTTTATGTATGATGCAAATGTGTAGATGTGTGTGGGGAAAAAAGGGGGCAACATTTTTTTTTTTCTTGAGTTATCATTTCAGAAAGTACATCACCAACCAAATGGCACAGGAACCGTGGGGCCAGAGTCCACCTGAGAGACAAAAGAGATGAAGAGGAGAAAGATGGGGACAAGGCCCCCGCAGAGCGAGCACAGGACCATGGGGGAAGCCAGAATGATCAACCGCATGGCAGATTTACAGACAGCCAAATAATATGGACATTGAAAAAAAAACCTCAGACCAACAAAGATGTGGACTGCACAGAAATGTGAGCGAACTGGCAAGACCCTTGTCTGAGCGGAGCCCTCTGGACAGGCTGCACAAGTGCACAAGTTTGAGAGAGAAGAATTTCAAGAAAAGACTGAGAGACAATCATTTGGTCACATTTCATGTACACACACACACGGATGCATGATAAGATTGTGAAAATTTGTCCTGTATGGATTCTGTGTTGTGATGCTAAGACAATTGTTTTCCAAAGTTTCATGTTATCCTGAATGTTGTATTGAGATGAAAGATTGCCAACTCTTCCAGCATAACTCTGGAACGGTCCTGTTGGCTATAGTGGTTCTGAGTTGATACTCCTTCATCCCTAATGATGAGATGCCATTGAAGGGAGAGAGATCCAGTGTGATTGATGGTAATGAGTCCCACGACGGGTAAGACTCCCTGATGGCCATAGACGGGGGCAACCTAAGGCAGGACATTACCTTACTGGACACACCTGTGGCGTGATTGAGGCAGTTTGTGTGATGCTATTTGTGGCTTAATAGCATCAAAAGGGGGGACTGTAAGGAATTGTGAATCATTCTGCTGGAGAGCGGGAGACTCATAATTTAGTTAGCCCCGACAATCAACAAGCATGGAACCGCCACATGCTATGAAATGGTAATCTTGTTAATATATCAAAGAGAAGGCCCACACCCTGGCCTCATGGTAACATCTGAAAACAGGAAAAGCCAACGAAGGCCATCAACTGTCGGAGGAGACATACTGAGAGCCATCCTAAGTCAATCAGAGACCATCCAAACACAATTAGCACCCACACGGCTATCCAGCTGGGGAAACAATTGTCTTCTGACCATTAAACTTAATCATGATACGCCTCACCATTATACATTGAAGACCGGTTTCACCCCTAGAGACTGTGATCAGCATTATTTAAGTAATGAATACACATAATATGCCTGGCCAACTTCAAAGGTTTTTTCATGTATAAGAAATGTACGTTGGGGAGGCTCGGGGTTCACTTTGACTCCGCTGAACCCAGAGTACGTTACCCGTATTTCTGTTCACTGCCGTTTTTACTGGAAATAAACACCATTTTTCATTCGAAGATTGGATTGTCCCTTCTTTCGTTCTTTTTTTTCTTACAGTATTTACCTGCCAGGTCAGTTTTATAGTGGTTCACTGACGTTATCAATTTACTGTTTAGTATTCATATTTTACAATCTAAGTCACTGTACTGTTTCATGTTTTATGTTTTAAATGTCATTCAGAAAATAAGTTCTTGTTAAAGTGAGTCATTGAATGAGCTCCTTTCATGCAATGCTCCGAACGATATGTGATACTGCATTTTACTTTCTGATGTATGGTATTGTTCACTATTCACAGGTTCACAGTCTCATTTCGAGTCACTGTATTGTTTTATACTTTTACAGGGTTCCCACGCGTCCTGGAAAACCTGGAAAACCTGGAAAATGATTGACCAATTTTCCAGTCATGGAAAACACAAACTAATTAAGTTTTTAGTCAAGTAAAAATAATTTGCATGAATAAGGGTATTTTAAAAATGCAATTAATCATGATTAATCACAGCCTAAAACTGTGATTAATCAGAGTGAATTATTTTATTAGTGCTGTCAATTGATTTCTTTAGAGGAACATTTTCATTTAAATTGCATTGCTTTGTTTTATATTGACCTTTTTGCGCTGCAGGATAGGATTTGATTTTGATATTTTTATTTTTGCAGTGATTTTGATTTTTACTTTAAGAATGCAGGTGTCGGATGCACAAAGTAAACTAAGTAAACAGTAAACAGATGAACTAAAGGAAAATGTTTAGGTGATTTATTGAACATATAACAATGTTTTGTGGAGAAAGTACGAAAGAGAAAGAGGGAGAGGAATAAACATTGAAGCAGTCTGGTTAAATGTACAAAATATAAGGTACAAATGTAGAAAATGACACTTCTTCAAAGCTTGGGGGTGGAATGTATTGGTGTATGTTGGGATAACTTGACTCGTACTGTGGCAGCTGAAAAATTCCTGGAAAAGTGCTGGAAAAAAATTTCAAGAAAAGAGTGGGAACCCTGTTTTAAATTATTTAAATATGAAATAATTGTGATTTTAAATGATTAAACACATTTTTGTTCAAAAAATACTGCAAAGAACTGTCTAAATAATGTATAATTATGAATAATGACTTCTATTTCAAAGAGTAACCATAAAGTTTTTAAATTGAGTATTGGTGTTGGGAATGAAAATGTCATGACTGACAGAAGAACCAAACGCGAGTCAGGAAATCCAAAGCCGTAGTCGTTTATTCAGACAATAGGTCGGGAAGCCAGGGGTAGCACAGAGACGTAGTCAGGCAGGCAAGGTTCGTACACGAAAAATCAATAAATACAGCAACCAAAACAAAAGGGCTAAGCAAAAGAGTAATCAGTCAGATACAGGCTATAGTTGTACACGGGAATCTAGACGAGAATATAAAGCACTGGCAAGGAGAAAAGGAATGAAGATCTGACAAAGCTCTGCAGTGAAATGAGACATTTATATACTCAAAGAAATGACTAAACTAGGCGGGGAATAGGATAGGTGGGAGTTGCTAAACAATTAAATATAATGAGCACATGAGGGAAAGACAAACCATGATCACGCATCACAATTGACAGACCAATCCTAAACATGAAAACGGACTCCGATTAGGGAGTTGCCTAAGTGAATAATAGAACGAGAGGCAGCTCGAGGTAAAACAGGTGCGAGAGATCGCAGTAATCAGCAGAGTCAGGGATAGGAAACGGGAGGGCGGAGTTTACAGACTAGAGCGAATGCAAAGAGCATTAGTAAAAACGAACAACGTGATATTTACACACCACTACATGACAGGTGAATATTAATACACAGAAGTACTCAGAATGAGTATATTAGTCTATGTTAGTAATGACATTACGTAACATGAAGTATTAGTCTTAATTAATATGTTAATCTGAGAATAGCGGGAATTACAGGAAACGAGACGTGAAGGAAGATTTTCGGAAACCACGAAAACCCACGGAAATCACCGAATAGATGCTATAACGCGGACAGGGAAATGCATTGCTTAAATACATAGAAGACGTACATGACATGACTGGAGCAGACGAGGTGCTATGCATGGAAAGGAAGACATGGCAAGATAACTAATGATCTAAACTTGAAAAATAATAAAACAAGGAAATCCAAACTACCAAAATACAATACATAATCCTAAGAATGGTCAGTCAGAGCAATGATCACTAAACACAGAAATCCATAATCATGGCAAAGCCAGGCACAGAACTAAAACAAGACATGAGCATAATGAAACAAGAAAAAATACAGATTATGACAGTACCCCCCCTCCTATGAACGCCTCTGGGCGTTCTTAGCTGACGGCACAAGATGGTCTTTATGGAACTCACGTATTAAAGATTTGTCCATGATGAAGCGGGCTGGAATCCAGGATCTTTCCTCGGGGCCGTAGCCCTCCCAGTCAATGAGATATTGGAGCCCACGGCCCCGACGACGGCAGTCCAAGATGCGTCGGACGGTAAAGGTTTCACCGCCATCAATGATGCGGGGTGGAGGGGGAGGGGCCGGATCCTCGTGTAGGGGATTGTTGACAGCAGGCTTGATTCGAGAAACGTGGAAGGTAGGGTGAAGGCGTCTCATGGTGGATGGGAGTCGAAGGCGTACAGCCGTGGGGCTGATGATCTTCACTATGGAAAAGGGTCCAATGTAGCGGGGTGCCAACTTACGAGTACCCCCGCGAATAGGGATGTCCTTAGTGGAGAGCCAGACTTTTTGCCCAATCCTGTAAACCGGGGCCGGAGTACGCCTACGATCTGCCAGTAACTTGGTTCGGGCTGCCGCCCTGAGCAGGTTAGTACGTACAATCCTCCAGGTGCGCTTGCATCGACGGATGAAGGCGACGGCTGACGGAACTCCCACCTCCTCCTCCTGGCTGGGGAAGATGGGAGGTTGATACCCCATACAGCATTCGAAGGGTGATAGTTGTGAAGAGGAGGAGGTATGACTGTTGATGGCGAACTCCGCCCATGGTAGTTGTTGGCTCCAACTGGACGGACAGTGTGAACACAGGCACCTGAGGACTGTCTCGATGCTTTGGTTTGCACGTTCAGTTTGGCCATTGGTTTGGGGATGGAAGCCTGAACTGAGGCTGGCAGATGTTCCGAGCAACTTGCAAAAAGCCTTCCAGAAGCGGGCAGAGAACTGAGGACCTCTGTCTGACACAATATCTGAGGGAATGCCATGGAGTCTGATGACATGCTGGACTAACAGAGATGCAGTTTCAGAGGCAGAGGGGAGCTTGGTGAGCGGTATGAAGTGCACAGCTTTAGAGAAACGGTCCACAATGGTGAGGATGGTGGTATTATGGTTGGAGGGGGGTAGGCCAGTGATGAAGTCGACGGAAATATGTGACCAAGGGCGGTGTGGGATGGGAAGTTGCTGGAGAAGTCCTTGAGGTGGTTGATTGGTGGTTTTAGCCTGGGCACAGGTAGAACAGGTGGATACAAAGTCCAGGATATCTTTGTTCATGCGTGGCCACCAGAATTTGCGGCGAATGAAGTGGAGAGTGCGCCCTCTACCCGGGTGACAGGAGAGTTGAGAAGAATGTCCCCAACGGAGAACTTGAGGGCGCATGGACTCTGGTACAAACAGTTTGTGGTCAGGGCAGTCACTGGGATTGCCAGAGTCCCCTTGGGCTTCTTGAACCTCTCGCTCAATGTCCATCTCAACCGCATTGACCACAACTTGTGAGGGCAGGATGGTGTCTGGGAGTTCGTCATTAGTAGAGACCTCGAACTTTCTTGAGAGGGCGTCAGGCTTGATATTCTTGGATCCAGGTCGAAAGGTGAGGGTGAAGTTGAAGCGGGAGAAGAATAAGGCCCATCTGGCCTGTCTAGGGTTAAGTCTCTTGGCTGATGAGAGAAACTCTAGGTTCTTATGATCTGTCCAGACTTGAAACGGTATCTCAGTTCCTTCCAGCCACTGACGCCACTCCTCCAAAGCAAGTTTGACAGCAAGTAACTCTCGGTTTCCGATGTCATAATTCTCCTCAGCAGGACTAAGACGTCTTGAAAAGAACGCACATGGGTGTACTTTGTTGTCCAGGCTCGATCTTTGAGAGAGCACAGCTCCTACTCCGATGTTAGAGGCATCCACCTCCACTATGAACTGAGCATTGGGGTCAGGATGGATCAGGATAGGTGCCGTGGTAAACAGGCATTTGAGCCGTCTGAATGCAGTAGCCGCCTTCTCTCCCCATACAAACCGGGACTTGGAGGAGGTGAGTGCTGTTAGAGGAGCGGCGACCGAACTATAGTTCCTGATGAACCTCCTATAGAAGTTGGCGAAGCCAAGGAACCGTTGAAGTGCCTTGCGATCTTCAGGTTGAGGCCAACTGGTAACTGCCTCAACTTTAGCTGGATCCATATTGAGAGACCCCGTGGAGATGACATAGCCCAGGAAGGTGGTTGTGGTGCATGAGAACTCGCACTTCTCAGCCTTGATGAATAGGCGGTTCTCCAGAAGCCTCTGCAGGACCAATCTGACATGACGTCTGTGTTCCTCTTGGTTGCGGGAAAAAATTAATATATCGTCAAGGTAGACAAAGACGAATCTGTTGATAAAGTCCCGTAACACGTCATTGACCAGGCCTTGGAACACAGCGGGGGCATTGGTGAGTCCGAATGGCATGACTAAGTACTCCCAGTGACCAGTAGGGGTGTTGAAGGCCGTCTTCCACTCATCGCCCTCACGGATACGCACTAAGTGATAAGCATTGCGTAAATCCAATTTGGTGAATAGCTTGGCTCCACTGAGTTGATCGAATGCCGTAGTCATGAGAGGCAAGGGGTAATGGTTCTTAACTGTGATGTTGTTGAGTGCCCGATAATCAATACATGGCCGGAGTGACCCGTCTTTCTTCTTGACGAAGAAGAATCCAGCGCCAGCCGGTGAGGAGGAGGGTCGAATGATGCCGGCAGATACGGCTTCCCTCAGGTACTTCTCCATCGCCACCGTCTCGGGGCGGGACAATGAAAACAGTCGCCCCCTGGGTGGTGTAGTCCCTGGTTTAAGGTCAATGGCACAGTCATAAGGCCGGTGCGGGGGAAGGCCGATGGCGCGAGACTTGCTGAAGACCTCCTTGAAATCATGGTATTCTGTTGGGACTTTGCTTAAGTCCGGGCTCTCCTCAGATGCTTGCTTCAGGACAGGGACATGGGCTTGACCGAGGCATCTGTATAGGCATGATGGGCTCCAGGCCTGGATCACGTGTCTCTCCCAGTCAATCTCCGGGTTGTGGGTTCTCATCCAGGGGTGGCCCAGAATCACCGGTGCATGTGGCGAGTCGATGATGTAGAGCTGGATCCTCTCCTGGTGATTGCCGGAAACTAGCAGTCTGAGCGGGATGGTGAGGTGGGTGATAGTGCCGATCTTCTGGTCGTTGAGTGAGTTAGCTATACGTGGACGTTCAACCCGTTGTATAGGAATCCCCCATCGACTCGCCACGCTAGCATCCAGGAAGCTTTCCTCTGCCCCAGTGTCGATGAGGGCAGTGGTCCCTCTTGACCCTCCATCCCATTCGATGGTTACAGGCAGGCAGGTGCGGTTTTTAGAGGAGGATTCGACAGGGAGTACGCCCACCAATGCTCCTCTCATCACTGGTGGGCGTTGGCTTTTACTGGACAATGCCTAATTTGATGTCCGGCGCCGCCACAGTAAAAGCAGGCGTTCTCCCTTCTCCGTCTCTGCCTCTCCGCACTGGAAATCCGAGTCCGATCCACCTGCATAGGCTCCTCCACCGAAAAGGGTTGATTGCTTCTGGCACCACAGGGGGGGGGTGGAGACTTGTTCTGAGGCGGGGATGTTTGGTTGAGCGCCCTTCCACGGAATTGGCGTGCTCTGCGCCTCTCCTCCAAACGAGCGTCCACTCTGATGGCCATCTCCATGAGCCGATTGAGATCTTCGGGCAGGTCGCGAGTCAGTAGTTCGTCCTTTACTGGATCAGATAGTCCATTTAGAAAAGCATCGTACAGGGAGGCCCTGCCCCAGCCGCTATTGGTAGCCAAGGTCTGGAAATCGATTGCGTAATCTGAGACAGTTCTGGCGCCCTGGCGGATGCGGAGGATCTCCCGTCCTGCCTCATGACCATGTTTGGACCGATCAAAAACCCTCGTCATCTCCTCGGCTAGTGACTCCGCAGTCCGTGTGCATGGTAACTCAGCCTCCCACGCCGCCGTTGCCCACTGCTTAGCTCTCCCGGTAAGCTGGGTGATAATGTAAGCCACCTTGGATTGCTCTGACGGGAAGGTTGCTGGCTGGAGTTGGAAGATGAGCTTACATTGCGTCAGGAAGGCGCGGCAGGTACCTGGTTCACCTGCGTACCTCTCAGGGGGTGGTAGACGGGGCTCCGGAGTGGGAAGAGCTTGTGGTGCCGGTATAGGTGGAGCTGAGGGTTGCGGCGTGCCATCAGATGGTGTAGCCCTTGCTTGGATAGTCAGGTTGCTGACGGAATGAGTCAGAGACTGCAGATGCTGCATAATCGCCAGCAGTTGTTGTTGCTGGGATTCGAGCATAGCTCCCTGCTGACTCACTGCCGCCTGCAGTGGGTCACTCGCTGGTTCCATCCTCTGGTCAGATCTTTCTGTCATGACTGACAGAAGAACCAAACGCGAGTCAGGAAATCCAAAGCCGTAGTCGTTTATTCAGACAATAGGTCGGGAAGCCAGGGGTAGCACAGAGACGTAGTCAGGCAGGCAAGGTTCGTACACGAAAAATCAATAAATACAGCAACCAAAACAAAAGGGCTAAGCAAAAGAGTAATCAGTCAGATACAGGCTATAGTTGTACACGGGAATCTAGACGAGAATATAAAGCACTGGCAAGGAGAAAAGGAATGAAGATCTGACAAAGCTCTGCAGTGAAATGAGACATTTATATACTCAAAGAAATGACTAAACTAGGCGGGGAATAGGATAGGTGGGAGTTGCTAAACAATTAAATATAATGAGCACATGAGGGAAAGACAAACCATGATCACGCATCACAATTGACAGACCAATCCTAAACATGAAAACGGACTCCGATTAGGGAGTTGCCTAAGTGAATAATAGAACGAGAGGCAGCTCGAGGTAAAACAGGTGCGAGAGATCGCAGTAATCAGCAGAGTCGGGGATAGGAAACGGGAGGGCGGAGTTTACAGACTAGAGCGAATGCAAAGAGCATTAGTAAAAACGAACAACGTGATATTTACACACCACTACATGACAGGTGAATATTAATACACAGAAGTACTCAGAATGAGTATATTAGTCTATGTTAGTAATGACATTACGTAACATGAAGTATTAGTCTTAATTAATATGTTAATCTGAGAATAGCGGGAATTACAGGAAACGAGACGTGAAGGAAGATTTTCGGAAACCACGAAAACCCACGGAAATCACCGAATAGATGCTATAACGCGGACAGGGAAATGCATTGCTTAAATACATAGAAGACGTACATGACATGACTGGAGCAGACGAGGTGCTATGCATGGAAAGGAAGACATGGCAAGATAACTAATGATCTAAACTTGAAAAATAATAAAACAAGGAAATCCAAACTACCAAAATACAATACATAATCCTAAGAATGGTCAGTCAGAGCAATGATCACTAAACACAGAAATCCATAATCATGGCAAAGCCAGGCACAGAACTAAAACAAGACATGAGCATAATGAAACAAGAAAAAATACAGATTATGACAGAAAACTCCATAAATGATAAAAAAAGATGCATTATTGAATGAGGAATCAAAATCATTTCACAATATAGGTAAGAAAAAACTAAGCCTGTGGTGAAATTGCATTGAAAATGAATACGGGTCTTTTTAGACCCATGTTATGTGTTAAAGGGGTAGTAACAAAAAAAGTATTTTTACGTAAAAAGCAATGATGCCAAAAATTAAATGAAGCTTTCTAAGGGACATAAGCAAGTCAATTTAGGAATTCATGGAGTGCTGAGTAAAAAAAATGCATTATGACAAAGATATAGAAAATTTAAACTCCGCCGGGTCTATTTAGACCCATGTTATGCATTAAAGGGTGAAAGCAATTATAAGTCTTGACCTGTTCTCAGTTCTCCAAGAACACTCCACACTTAACAGGTGCTGCTTGTTCTCCCAATTAGGTGAGACGACAATCATTCATCTGGACTGTATCAACCAGGCGCGTCGTTTGATGTGAAAATTCCGGGGCTAATATCCCTCCCTTGATTGAAAATAATTAGTCCTGGCTAATTCTAGACGATTGTCCTTTAATAACACGTTTTCCAATTCAAGAGTAATCAAGTGGCAATTGAAGACACGGCTTCTCTCCCCCATGCGATCTAAAAGCGAAAAAATAATGGGCTACATTCAGTACTGAAAAATAATTTGATTACAATTAGGTCTATGCACCGTCACTCGGCGACTCCAGGTATTCTGAACCATTAAGACATTTGAAGCTGAAATTTAAGTTCTGAACAGCTCTCTCTAATTATTTTGATTTTGACTGAATATAACGTTACACTTGAAGCCCAGGAGCTTTAACATGTAGGCTTGCCAGTGAAATACATTTACACATACCGACTGGGAGAAAAGGCACTCAATTGTAATTAATGTAATGATTATTTACTTAGCCGGAGAAACTATAGAAATTAATATTAATATGCTGAAGATTAATATGATGAGTTAAAACAAGTCAACATGATCAACAACATCCCCCGCCAATCGTGTGCTTCTTATTTTCGAAATCCATCAAGGCCTTTATGGTCTGAAGCTACATACCTAATTTGGTAACTGTATCTGTAGTAGTTTCTGAGTAAAGCTGTCCCCTTTATCTCGGACGGACGGAGGTCAAACCTATATCCCCCTCCCACTTCGTGTTGGTGGGGGATAATAAACTGATAATGAGCCGAAGTTTTGGTAAACGTTTTCAGTGTACAGTCGGGTGGGTTTAGAATTCGTTCTGAGGTGCGCTTCCCAGAAATTACCTAGTCACCTTATTCCAAATAAGGCAAGCCACGAGGGACAGAGGTGTGACTGCAGTTTGTGATGCGCGTTCATGTGATGTTACTCAACTTGAATTTGAATTTTATGAACTGAATTTGAATATGCAAACTGAATGAAATGCTTCAAGTTTTCTCTTAAATTCAATACAAACCATTGGATTCAGTTTCAGATTACAATTTCATAAACAAAGCTGATTCAAACCCAAAATTCAATTCAAAACCTGATAAAATTCAATTCAAAGCAGATTAAATTCAATTCAAAACTAAAATTCAATCCAATTTCTGTTGTTACAAATTTCGTTCCATAGGAGAGCCTCTGGTCATCATTACTTCTAAAAGACTCAGCCTCTCCAAGACATTCCTTTCATGGCCAATCATGTCATACCCCTGATGCCAGTTAACCTAATTTTTTGCTAAATGTTCTTTCAGCTAATTCTCTGATTTACTTATTGATTCTCTTATGTATTTATTGTTTTTTCAGCCCTTCATTGCCTGTGTCCCCATGTTTTTGACACCCATTGCAGCCAGAAAATTTTAAATAAGCTCGTTTTGTGGATAAAAGTGTAAAGTGTCTGTTTCAACATTTGACATGTTATCTATGTTCTACTGTTCGTAACATATTGGCTCGTGATCTGAAAGTCATAGCATTTTGATTTTATTCGCAATTTAGACTTCGTCCCGATAATTTCGGAATTGGGGTTGTATATCCCAGCCAACAAAACTGATTCCAAGAGGATACAAAGGATAGCAAGACTCAAGTTTCAATGTCATTCGTCATGACCTTGAACTTTTCCGAATCACCAGATCCACAATAATTTTAATTTTGTTGAATAAATTTTCCTTCTTGAATTAAAATCTTTGCAAGAGCACATGATCATTGGACATTGTGTATGGCAGAAGAAAAACTGATGACAGTTAACAAACCTGTCATCGAGAGGATCTCTCATCTCATCGTTTGTGCATTGACACAGTGGAGGTGCAACAGCTTAAAAGGACACTAAAATGGACACACAAATTATTTATTAAAGTTGTAATAAAAATATTAAAGTTCCTCACACAAGGCACCAAAATATGTTGGGAAATATTCCCCTTGGGCACATGAAATGGCAAGGATGGTTACCGGAGATTATGACATTTCCCCTCATAATCCTTCCCGTGGGATAACCATTTGGTTCAGCAGGAAACCTGCAAAATTAGTAATCAGTCTCATAAAATTACTATTAGAGCCAATAATATGGAATTTTAATCAATAATTAAAATAACCAATATTAATGATTAACAACAATAAAATCAAAGATTTAATTAATAATCTGAAGGATTTTTGGGGTTTTACATTGGCTATTTTGACTCCCACAATTTACAGCATCAAAACGGACAAATGAATTTATTAAATAAACAAACACAGAACACACAGGGGCTGATATACAGAGTGACTATATACTAACTAGAGAGGGTAACAATTGTGTGTATGTGCTGGAGCGCGTGCAGGATTCATGCATGTAACAACATAACATAACATAACATGAATGGCAAGAACAGGCCTTTCAGCTCAACTGATGGCGGCATGGTGACATAGTGGTTAGCACTACTGCCTCACAGCAAGAAGGCCGTGGGTTCGAATCCGGCCTGGGGCCTTTCTGTGTGGAGTTTGCATGTTCACCCCGTGTTCGCGTGGGTTTCCTCCGGGTACTCCGGTTTCCCCCACCCATCCAAAACATGCAATATAGGAACCCTCCCTCCCTCCTGTATGGCTGTGTGTGAATGTTTGGTGGTGGTCGGAGGGGCCGTAGGCGCATACTGGCAGCCACGCTTCCGTCAGTCTGCCCCAGGGCAGCTGTGGCTACAAAAACGTAGTTTACCACCATCAGAGTGTGAATGAATAATGCCTCCATTGTAAAGCGTCTTTGAGTGTCCAAAAAAGCGCTATATAAAATTGATGCATTATTATTATTATTAACTACGCTCGCCAGTTTCTTTATACTATTGTGAATATATCCCTTCAGATACTCAAAGACTCATGGTATCTAGCTTTAAGTCAAGCCTGCTCTTGAACCCCCAAGGTCTCTGCCTCAACTATATGGTCAGGCAAGCTATTCCACATTGAAATTATTCTTTGGGTGAAGAAATATTTCTGAATATCAGTGCTAAATTTACCTTTGGTCAACTTCCATTTGTGACCCCGAGTTCTACTCACAACACTTGGTCGAAGGAATCCTACATAATTCACTTTGTTAATCGCTTTAACATATTTAAAGACCTCAATCAAATCACCCCTCAGTCTCTTTTTCCTAAAACTTAAGAGATTAAGGATCTTCAGCCTCTCATAGCTTTCATCCTTTATACCTGGAATAAGCTTAGTGACTCTTCTCTGAACTTTCCCTAGAGCTTCTATATCTTTCTTAAAGTATGGTCCCCAGAACTGTACGCAATACCCCAGATGTGGCCCGACGAATGTGATGTTCAAAAGAAGCATCCCCTCCTTAGATTTGTACTCAATACTTGTATCCCAGCATCCGATTGGCTCTTTTTACTGCTATGGCACAATGGCTAGAGCCTGTGAGGCTTTGGTGAACAATCACTCCCAGCTCTTTCTCGTGTACAGCACATTCCAGTTTTAAACCTCCCATGAAGTAATCCCGTCTAATGTTTTTATTACCTACCTGTACAACTTTACATTTTGCTACATTAAATTTCATTTGCCACATTTCAGCCCAATTCTGGATTCTATATAAATCATCCTGGATCACTTTAATGGACCCAAAACTATTTGCCAAACCCCCCAATTTACAAAACCCAAAACCAGTGAAGTTGGCACGTTATGCATATTGTAGATAAAAACTGAATACAATGATTTGCAAATCCTTTTCAACTTATATTCAATTGAATACACTGCAAAGACAAGATGTTTAATGTTGAAACTGAGAAACTTTTCTTTTTTTTGCAAGTAATCATTAACTTAGAATTTAAAGGCAGCAACACATTGCAAAAAAGTTGGCACAGGGGCCTTTTTACCACTGTGTTACATCGCCTTTCCTTTTAACGATACTCAGTAAACGTTTGGGAACTGAGGAGACCAATTTTTGAAGCTTCTCAGGTGGATCTCTTTCCTATTCTTGCTTGATGTACAGCTTAAGTTGATCAACAGTCCGGGGTCTCCGTTGTCGTTTTTTATGCTTCATAATGCGCCACACATTTTCAATGGGAGACAGGTCTGGACTACAGGCAGGCCAGTCTAGTACCCGCACTCTTTTACAACGGAGCCATGCTGTTGTAACACGTGCAAAATGTGGCTTGGCATTGTCTTGCTGAAATAAGCAGGGGCGTCCATGAAAAAGACGTTGCTTGGATGGCAACGTATGTTGCTCCAAAACCTGTATGTACCTTTCAGCATGAATGGTGCCTTCACTTATGTGTCAGTTGCCGATGCCTTGGGCACTAATACACCCCCATACCATCACAGATGCTGGCTTTTGAACTTTGCGCCTATAACAGTCTGGATGGTTCTTTTCCTCTTTGGTCCGGAGGACACGAAGTCCACAGTTTCCAAAAAACAATTTGAAATGTGGACTCGTCTGACCACAGAACACTTTTCCACTTTGCATCAGTCCATCTTAGATGAGCTTAGGCCCAGCGAAGCCGGCGGCGTTTCTGGGTGCTGTTGATAAATGGCTTTCGCTTTGCATTGTAGAGTTTTAACTTGCACTTGCAGATGTAGCGACGAACTGTAGTTACTGACAGTGGTTTTCTGAAGGGTTCCTAAGCCCATGTGGTGATGTCCTTTACACACTGATGTCGGTTTTTGATGCAGCACCGCCTGAGGGATCGAAGGTCACGGGCATTCAATGTTGGTTTTCGGCCTTGTCGCTTACGTGCAGTGATTTCTCCAGATTCTCTGAACCTTTTGACAATATTACGGACGGTAGATGATGAAATCCCTAAATTCCTTGCAATAGCTCGTTGAGGGATGTTGTTTTTAAACTGTTCGACACGAAAACGAAACTCACAGAAACTTCACTAAGTGGTGACCCTCGCCCCATCCTTGTTTGTGAATGACTGAGCATTTCAGGGAAGCTGCTTTTATACCCATTCATGGCACCCACCTGTTCCCTATTAGCCCGTTCACCTGTGGGATGTTTCAATTAAGTGTTTGATGAGCATTCCTCAACTCTCTCAGTCTTTTTTGCCACTTGTGCCAGCTTTTTTGAAACATGTTGCAGGCATCGAATTCCAAATGAGCTAATATTTGCAAAAAATTACAAAGTTTACCTGTTTGAACATTAGGTAACTTGTCTTTGCAGTGTATTCAATTGAATATAAGTTGAAAAGGATTTGCAAATCATTGTATTCTGTTTTTATCTACGATTTCTATAACGTGCCAACTTCACTGGTTTTGGGTTTTGTAGCATCGACACCTTTGGAAATACAAAAGAAGAACCGCAGATCAGTTGAAGTGCATTTTTGTCAGAAGCAGCTTTGGGAGAGATAGTCCGTTTACTTTTGGACGCAAAGAAAAACACTTATTTCTCTTCCAAAAGAGGATGCCACCAGAAATCAGTGGGTAGCTTTTTTGTTTGCTGGCAGCAAACAGCTACGGCCAAAGGGAACGTTAGCTGCTTGTGCTCAGCATTTCACCAAAGACAACTTTGTCAATAAAGGATCATTTGACACAGGATAAGCATTTCAGCTGCTTCTCAAACCTGAAGCAGCTGCATCGATCAAGCGCTTGGAGCTACGAGATGTAAAGATATAACAACAAATAATAGAAGTGAAGCTAATGTGTTACGGGTGGCTAGCAGGACCTCTAGCGATAATTAGCACGAACAACTGGCCTCAAACGCAGGCTTTGTAAAATATCTGAAGATAAAGCCTGTATCGGTCGCGACTGTCCGTGACTCACAGACACAGAAGCTGTAAGTTGTTTTACTGCATAAGCCAACCCGACGTGATAGCCAGCTAATAGTGGCTATAGCACAGTGGCTTACATAGCCAAGTTATTGTTGCTAATGTTTGTATCCTAAATATGCAACAGTGATATCAGGGAAAATTCTACAGAAGGTGTGTGATCATGAACCTCATTTGAAGCTAACTTTTAATACTTGTTTATGCAAAATAATTTGGATGCTTGGTGCAACTGTTCACAGTAACAGAACTTCAGTCTGTAAAACCTGTATTGCAGGGGTTTGTCTCTGTGGTTATGACCACTCGGTTACCAGCTACCGCATGTTAGTTTGCGTGCCGCCGTGCTAATTAAAAATGCTCCTGGTAATTCTGATTGATGCTTACTAAAGTAACACAAGCATACCAATGTGGCAGTTTCATCATAACATTGCTCGAGTATAGCCTCTACAGTTGGTGATTGCTTCACTTATCCATGACCAGGATGAGCCGGATACTTCACAAATGTCTGAGCAAGCTCTCTGGTGCTACCGTGAAAGCAATGCGAAATGCAGAAGCTCTCCCGTGTCTGGTATAACAAATGATTTCTCTGCACTACCTTAACATAATATCATCCCCCGTTAGAAATTGTTGTGGCTAATAAAAAGCCGAAAAAGGCGGAGATGAACCCTTTCTCACTCCGGTAACATTTGCCTAACATGCCTATCCAAGGCGCATCCAAAGTAAACTGAAAACTGTTCTTGTTTTTGACTTCCCTGATAGCCCAGGGATGGGCCTTCGGAGTGACAATGGGTAATTCTTTCCTGAAGAAGTGATTGATTCGCTAACTCCACATAAGCAACTTGTCCACGCTAACGGAACTTACGGTCTGCGAAACCTGTATTATGTTCATAACATACCCAAGCTATCTCTTGCTGTCGCGTACTACCCATAAAGCTGCTTTCACATCAGAAACAAATTTTTGGTGGGACAGACTAGCCTACATTCAAAGTCAATACAAAGCCACGAATACACGCATTATTGGCGCATTAAGCAGCTTCCAGACCGGACGCGAAACTAAATTTTTGCGCGACTGATTACATACAAAGTCAATGCAAAATTGTGAATACAAGCGCTATGGCCACGTAAAGCTGCTTCCACACCTGGCGCGAAACAAATTTTTCGCGTGAAAGATTGGCTACATTCAAAGTCAATGCAAAGACGCGAATACAGGCATTATGGGCACGTTAAGCAGCTTTCACACTCGACATGAAAGAAATTTTTCACGCGACACATTACACGCAAAGTCATGACCGCTTATCAGCTACTGCAAGTTAGTTCGCGTTCTATGCTAATTAAAAATGCTCCTGGTTAACTTATATACAGTAATTATGATCGGTAGGCTTGTGTTACTTCGGTAAGCATCAATGTGACAGTTTCATCATAACGTTGCCTGATTGTAGCCACTACAGTTGAAGCTAAAAGGAGAGGTGCTGTATGTGTCTGCCGAGTTGGGCTGCAGTTAGACCAGATGTGGGTTTTCCAGAGCTTGGGGTGCCTTTAAACGATTGCTTTACTTATCCATGACCGGGGTCAGCCCGATACATCTCCAATGTCTGAGTAAGCTCTCTGGTACTACCAGTGAAAGCAATAAGGAAGCGCACAGGCTATAACGTGTCCGGTATATCAAACGATTTCTCTGCATTGCCATCGATTGAATATTAAATTCTTTCCTGTAAAAGTGATCGATTTGCTAGCTCTACATAAGCAACGGTTCACGCAAACAGAACTGAAGGTCTGTAAAACCTGTATTATGTTCATGACATAACTGGAGCTCTATCTAGCTCTTGGCACTACCCAAAACGCGCCCATTTTCCGTGAGGAAAAGCTGGTCATTCCGAAGCAATGAGTAAACCATTACCACGAGTAATTTACGAAAAGGCCGTTTAGGCTGGAGCTTTCGCCCCTCCATCATATATTAGCGCAGAAGCTGTTTGTTTCTCCATGCTAATAACACACCACAGCTATGCACACGAACCAGCAGGTCCTAAGCAGTCCATAAGCTGTTGTTCCACTTTTAGCTGCTCCTCACTGTCCATGTTTCTCTCTAAACTCAGACCCACCGGATTTCTACGGTCTCCTGTCTATACTTAGGCATCTCGACCCGTTCTACAAATGTGTCTATATGGGGTGGATTCTAGCGTTCCCTGCATACTAGCCATACAGCAGAAAAAGCGCTGTACTCACCACTGTTGCCGTAGCAAACTAGTCGATAGCAAATTCGTTCTTGAGCTGCCTGACTTTTGCGCTGCGTCCTCCACTTTCTCTGCTGCATTTATTAGAACAAGTTCATTTCATTAGATCTATACACATGTACTGCCTTAGGTTGCGGAATTTCCCGATTATTTATCAGTTGGCATACACGTCTCAGGTTTCACTCTGGGGAGACGGACACGGAAACCTGTGGGCACACAGGGAGTGGGGGCCATAGTGGAAGAGCCACCCCAATGAGGCATTTCAGGCAGAGACTACAATGGACTACAAATGGGTTTTTTTGAGGTTGGCAGTATGAGCTAAATAAGGACCCTGTTTTGGACTTTGAACAGTCAGGAGTACTCTGGGGGAGTCCAAGATCAAAATTTGGAAATATAGCAAAATCAGCTCAATTGTTTAATTCAGTATGTGACCCCTGCTTTATGGACGCTGCAAATCACCTTGCAAAATATTGCAAAGGTAAGCAATATAAGCTCTTCCAAATCGATAGCGAGAACGTAATTCTTCATTAATCTCCAATATCAAAGTCCAGTCCACGATACTCCCTATCCTTCCATTGCTGAACTGGCATCATGAAAGCAACGTTAGCAATGATCGGCATTTGGAGAGTTGACCACACTGTTAAAAAAATTAGTGGTGGTCCTTAGGTGTATTTACTTTTAAATTCAAGTTAACACCCTGTTAAAGTTAACCGAGTTTTGAACAACAAGATAACAGCTTTGTTGGCTTACCCCAACAAATGGGGTTAGTCAACAGCTAATCCTGTTGGCTAACCCCGTTTGTTGATGTGAAGGGAACCAGGCTAGTAATAAATTTTCTTCTGGGAAGAAAGTTAGCCAGGTTACAAAATACAAAAAAAGGGACTGAGAAAAATCTGAATTCTGAGTTTTCAATGTATACTATGGCCATGGTTGAACCCTCAAAATCTCACCAGGAATACACCCATCATACTATCATAGCACATACAAATACACAATTAGCCTAAATTTGTTAAAAAAGGGAAGTGAATGATACACAGTCAGCTCAAATGTACATATTTATTTTCAAGCATTAAGTATATCAAGAGTCTCAAAAACTACACACACATGCACACACACAAATTTAACATCAACTACAATGGTGTAAATAAGTAAAAAACAGATTACAATGCTCACACTATATCCAGAAGGCAGACCAGTAAGAATAACCAGTAAGTAATTGCCACTAGCCTCGTAAAACCTTCGCTTTGCTTCGTGCACAGAGTCTGGGTATTCTTCATTCACAAGTGTTTACTTCCTGGTGGGTGGGCGCTTGTCAGAGGTTTAAAATCATTGGTGTACCCTTAAACTCATCACTAACGTTTGGCGATGACGTATGTTAAGCGTCGGTTCAGCCGCCTAGTACTTCTGCTGGAGACTACAGTCCTTCATATCAGGAATGCAGCGAAAACAAACTGATCAGTACATATCAAGTTAATACTGTACCCAAACATATGCCCATCTAGCAAATTTTAGCCTTCACCCATTCACTTAAAAGAACCAAAGGTGCTCTTTCTGTTTTCCATACAAGAAACAAACTGTTGAGCTATCGTTATTCCTTCAGATACTGTTAAAAAAAATGTAAGAGACCCGAAACCAACGGCAGAATCGGCCAGAATAACCCCTTTTTTTTCCATCGGGACGAAATCTGCTTTGACACAAAAACTGAACAGTTAACCATACTTGCGCTAACATCATACCGAGCTCACTATCTAAATCTAACTTTATAGCAACACAGTTTGGCTCTAAGCGTTTGGAAGTCTCAGACAGCCATTTCATTCATGTATAATGACAACATAACACTGAGACAGCGAATAGGTCTTGTGACATGAACAAAAACACGGCTTTTAAGAAGTTTGCTGCTAACTTAAATTGTGTGAAATTTGCGGGTAATATAACACTAGAAGCTACAAACTAGCTGAGGTGGTTCGGCTGTCTCTCACAGAGATGAACAGGGTGCCTATTTCATGATGGCTATTAAGTAGATATGACAATCTGTAGGGAGTGGGGGTACAACATCATTTCCATTCAAAAAACTAACCAAACATTCATCTTGTTGTGGCTATAAGTCGCTGATACCCACAATTTTCTCCACAACAGAGCGAATGGCCTTTAATGAATCTATGTCCGTAGCCATTGTTGATTTCGGAGACTACAATTTCAAACTCGGCACAGCTGCTACACCATGGCTCTCGGCCACGCCTTCTGATCGTTGGTTGGTCCGGTGTACTTTCTGCCGAGGTAAATGAGGCAGAGTGCCGAGTGATCAGACTGAGTACTGAAGCGAAATGAAATTAAGCGGAAGTACGAAGGCTGGCGGAGTCATGTTAAATTGCCACTAGTAAACCAGCTCAAATGTTTATATTTATTTTCAAGCAGCAGGTATACCCAAAATATCAAAACAATACACACACGCACACACGCGCACACACACACACACACACACACACACACAGCACCTATTGTCTAGTACAATGTGTTGCATTCGTTTTCGGGCTTTTCTTCTGTCCAATGATGCCCAAGTGTCAGCTTTCCTACAGATGGCATGACATTCTCTCCTTGGATATACTAGTACTTGACTGGATCCATCTTGCTTTCCACACTTTGCCCGTTTCCAGTGCCAGAGGATGCAAGGCAGGTACAGAGCATCAAAAAGCCCCCATAATTCTTCATTGTAAGCAGGGTGTACTTTTTAGCGTATGCTTCTTTATTCCTCCTGCATACATACCACTGATTCATAAGCCCAAAATATTCCAGTTTTGTTTCATCACTCCACAGAGCAATATCCCCAAACCTCTGCGGCTCATTTATATGGTTTTGTGCAAATTGTGCTTGAGCTTGTGCTTTTGGATCAGTTGTGGTGTATGTCTTGGAGACCTTTAACATTTAGTACGCCCCCAACTGTGCCAACTGAAACCTCAGTGCCTCCTGCCTCCAAGTCTTGCTGCGGGTCTCCTGCAGTCAACTGAGGTTTTTTGACCACCTGTCTCCTCAGGAATCTGGTGACAGCCATTGATAGCTTCCTCTTTCTGCAACATGCTGGTACTGTACCCACTCTTCCTTTAACTCTGAACTTGCAAACTCTGCTTCCAACTGTATCTCTACAAAAATTCAGCGCCTGTGCTACCTTTTTGTATCCTTTTCCTTGTTTGTGCCAGGCAATGATCACCTCTATTAGTTTTTTGGACAATTCTTTTGACAGCCATATTTCTAATAAGCAATCGAATGTCACATTCGACAAACCCCTAGCGAGTGCAAGTCTTTGATGAGTTCTATCTCAAGCAAACCTGCTGCAACTAATTAAGCTCTTGATTAGCTGCATTAGGTGTGCTTGAGACAACACCAGATTTGCAAATATACTGTTCTGAGGAATTCTATTCGGGGGGGGGTGAATAATTTTGAGACTGCAAGCAGTCATTAATAATGGCATTTTGCGTTAAATTTGGAGAAACCACTTGTAATATTAGCTGTGTTGAGCTATTTAAAATGTTCTTGCTCTGGGAAAATGTCCCGGTGCTCCTGATGGGCAGTCCGCGCCTGTTGGTCTTTATTGACTGAATAATTAATTTTGTGATTATTGATCAACTGACCATAAACAGGAACTGTTTGAACACAATTATGAGTTTTAGGGTCAGTGGCTCATGGCAGGTCATTTGAAAATCCTCTGATGCCTGCATTACCACTTTTGGGACGTTGGCCTTTAGGAATTTAACAGGATTTTTGAACTACCTTTGGAACGCACCAATAAAAAAGATCCTGAAGCCTAGCCCTGAAAATAAGTGCCTTCTATTCTGATGAAGTAGTTTTTATTGAAATAATAATGTTCTCTTTATGGACATGTTTTAGAATCATGTCTCTTTATTGTTTACCATTATGAAATTAGGACTCATTTAGGATGACATCATTTTTAATTTTGCTCAGCTGAACACATATTTATATGCCATATTGCTTTTAAATGTGCATTGTGTTCTCTTAATCAGGTGAATATGAAATTTGACAAATGGTGTAAATTGTCAAAAGAGGAAAATTTATTCCTTACCTGTTTGTCGAGTCCAGCCTTCCTGGTTGTTAGGTACACCAGAACTCCTGCAGCTGAAAATGAAACATTTTTCTCCAGTGAGTTTTGTAAAAAGAGACACGCAGCTTGCACCCTTGTTTCTCAATCCTTTTTTGTGATGTGTTGTCTTATGTTGCAACTAATAACATAGCCTGCTTTCTGAAGACTCACAATCACCATTGTATCGACCAAAAACATGATCCGATAAGATCAAACTGTCATCAACCATGTTTTTGTGGTTGTGTGGCAGGAGAGAATTTGTGAGCTTTGGGTTGAAGGCAGTTACACTACATTTATGAATTAATACTTTGTAATAAAATATTAATGTAATTTGTTTAATGTTTTATTGATCAGGTAATTTACAGAAGTGATTATGTTCACTTTAATCAATTTGCTACTCAATGGACATTGTCGTTATGTCAATTACAACCCCAATTCCAAAAATAGATGGGAAAAAGTGTAAATTGTCAATAAAATCAAAATGCAATGACTTTCAAATCACACCAGCCAGTATTTTATTCACAACAGAACAGTGATAAAATAGCAAATGTTGAAACTGAGAAATTTTACAATTTCATCCCCAAAATGAGCTCATTTCAAATTTGATGGCTGCTACAGGTCTCAAAAAAGTTGGGACAGGGGCATGTTTACCGTGGTGTAGCATCCCTTCTTGGAGGCGTCTGGGCATTGAGGAGATAAGTTTCTTGAGTTTAGCCATTGGAATTTGATTCCACTCTTGTTTAATTCAGGCTTCCAGCTGCTGGAGAGTTTTAGGTCTCTTTTGATGGACTTATGTGCCAAATGTTCTCAATCGGTGAAAGATCAAGACTGCAGGCAGGCCAGTTCAGCATATGGACTCTTCTGCGATGAAGCCATGCTGTTGTAATAGCTGCAGTATGTGGTTTTGCATTGTCCTGCTGAAATTGCAAAGGTTTTAATGGTCTCATCATCGATAGTGCATCATCAAAAGATTCAGAGAAACTGGAAAAATCACTGTGAGTGAGGAACAAGGCTTAAGACCTTTACTGGATGCTTGTGATCTTCGGGCCCTCAGACGCCATTGCATCACTCACCGGCATGATTCTGCCATTGACATTACTAAATGGGCCCAGGAATACTTCAAGAAACCACTGTATGTAAACACAGTCCACCGTGCCATCCACAGATGCCACCTAAAACTCTATCATGCAAAAAGGAAGCCTTTGTTGAGCTTGATCTTGAAGGCTGCTGTGTTCTGTGGGCCAAGGCTCATTTAAAATGGACTGTAGCAAAGTTGCAAAGTGTCCTGTGGTCAGGAGAGTCCAAATTTGACATTCTTGTTGGAAATTATGGGTGTTGTGTCCTCCAGGCTAAAGAGGAAAAAGACCACCCCTCCTGTTATCAGCATTCAGTTCAAAAGCCAGCATCTCTGATGGTATAGGGATGCATTAGTGCATATGTTATGGGACACTTGCATAATTTGAAATAAGATCATTTTGTGGATAAAAATGTAAAATGTCTCAGTTTTAACATTTGAAATATTATCTTTGTTTTACTGGAAATAACATATTGGCTCATGTGATCTGAAAGTCATTGCATTTTGATTTTTTCACAATTTAAACCTCGTCCCAACTATTTCAGAATTGGGTTCTACATAGTTTTGCCTCAGGGAGCAGTCAATAAACATGAGGCATGTCTAACTTGTCTATCTTTCCCATTCAAAAATCACCCAAAATTTTTTGGGAGAACAGCAAACACAGGATTTTTAGATTGCTGTAATTCCAATATTATATGACTCAGAGAAATAAAAAAAGACATCCGCCCACTCAGTAAAATCTCTTTCTTTGAGTGATTCGGTTACATTTGTGACAAGATGAATGTTTTTTGCGTGAGAAGCAGGAGTTTCAGATGATTGCGAGCAAGGATTTCTCTCACTTAGGGGTCTATTCTCCCACTCGCGCCTAAGTCCTTTTTTACGCGATTTGAGTTAAGCGCTTTTGAGTTAGGCGTATTCTCCCCTACGCGCTTCGATCACGCCCTCAGCGCTGAACTTCAGAATGTAGGCGGCCTTATGAAAGAGGTGTGACTAATCCAAAAGAGAGGCAGAGTCTGTACCAAGCTCATTGATTATGGCTATCAGGAAAACATGGAAAAAGGATTTTCTGATTAACCATGAAAATGCATTTGTGGTCCATGGAAAACGCAAACCAGACTTTAAATTTGAATATCGTCTGCCTGCTGATAAAGCCTCGTATCTCCAAACTGATAAGAAACGAAAACTCGTATATCCACTATTCTTACATGCAAAAAACATTTTTTATTTTATTTTTAATATTGTTTAATTTTATGTTTATTTTTTTACTTTCCTGTGAAGTTTGTCATTTTGAAGATACGTGGTTTTATATGCCGCTGTAATAGTAGGCTTATGTATGTCTGTACCAATTACAAGAAGTAATTCAGACATCTCTTAAGATGCTAATCACGCGGTGGGGGATATAGCATTGGGCTCCGTCCATCCGTCCGTCCGTACGGACACATAAAATTGAGGTGGCGGGGGATAATGCCATGTTAGTGGCAAACACTTATTTCTTACTCTAGCCACCATGGCATTAAAGCTATGCAAACAAACAAATGGCCGCGATAATGAAATAATAAATAAAGAATTTAGCGCTTCTCAACCAGCGCAATCAGATCATTGAAAATGTGCCCCTCCTACACCAGCCTGTTTGTTCCGTGGAAGACAGGGAAGAAGACAAAGGGAACATTCTAGTCACACAAAAAAAGACAATCAAAGACAGTTTGATCTCATTTAGAAATTGCGCACTTGAATTCTCAAACTACTCCGATGTCAGGTTTGCAACTAAAGGACATGGAAACGCTTTAACAAGGATTCTTACCCCGCACGCGGTCATCTCCCCGCCCCGAAACTGCCTCAGCAATGACGGAATTCCATATCCATAGCCTATCATATCCTATTTGATTTGAGTGACACATTCACTTAAACTTGTGCCTAATACTTTATCATAATCAATTCTCCCATTTACTGATAATGATTCTTCCCATGTCGGCTATTCTTTATAGGCTAAAATTAATTAACAAATGGGTAGTGCTTTGGTATTGGCCAGGGTAGGGCTCAATCTAGAGTAGCCTATTTAATAATATCTTTATTCACACATTAAAATACACAGTATTATCAATGGTAAAAAAAAAATTACAAAGACACGAGTTAGTTAATACAGATATCCTCAATTAGAAAATCAATCTCCTCACTGGCGAGAATATCACAACTTTTTAGATTGTCACGAACATATAGGGCAGTCGCATTTCTTAATAGAACATGAAGACAATGATGGTGTCATCGAGCCAAAGCCGAAAACCAAATTTCACAGATGTTGGTGTAGGATGGCAAGCGGGCACTGAAGGCTGATCCGGGGTATTAAGCTGTGAATCGTTCTGGATGTGGCTTCGATGGGGAGATGTAAGGGCAGTTTCCCCAATTTAAAGCATTAATGGAGAGATCTGCGGGGCGCTGTAAAAGCCAGGCTCTCTGCACACTGGAGTAGTGCACACGCAACAGGTGGTGGGCAACCATCCTCCCCTGTCCATTTCACTGCACAGGAGAAGGGGATGGCATCCACTCTTTCTGCAGTGGAAGTGCATGGAGAAGAACTTGGAGCCTCAACAAACTGCGTCAGACACCTTAACACAGATGCCTGTGATATGTGTATGACATCACCAGCCACTCTGGAACGACCCAGATGCCAGGAGCGACAGCGCAGTTCTGACGTTGATGACCACTGGTATGTTTTGTGGATAATTGCTGCAGCTGGATAGCTGTTCATCCAGAAGTCGGCAAAAATAGATGATTGCCTTATGCACGGTCAAGACGAAAGCGCTGGATGCATTCGATGTTTGTTAGTCCCAGGATGTCCAAACGAAGCCGACATATGCGTGTTCATCTTCGAGCTCGGCGCGCTCCTCTTACTCTTTCCCAATCATGCAAGAGTGCAAGCAAATGCAGGACTGGGATTTTGGTTTTAGATTTTGAGGGCATGGTAGAAAGATGGTCTTATGTATACTCGTATTAATTAATTGTTTTGTGTTTGTAATTGAACTGTTAAATAAAATTAAATTAATGTTAAAATTCGGCCTATAACCAACATCAGACGCAATATTCCATTTTGCCTTATGTTGGCGCTTGACCTTAATACAGCCCTCAAAAGCGCTTCACAGAAAAAGCTCGTAAGCCAGGGGGAGAATACCCGTAAGTGTTATTTGCCTGAGAAACGCCCGGAAACGCCCCGATTTAGGCCTTGCTCCGCCCCAAGCGCGTAACTGCCTTCGGGGCGCGTAATGCGCAGACTTAAGGCGAGGGGAGAATACGCGCAAGCTGAAAAGCGCGTAGCTATGCGCTGTTTTCGACTTACGCGCATGGGAGAATAGACCCCTCAGTGACTCAGCGATTCTCCGCATGGGGAACCAGTCCTGCCATGGCCCTCTGTGATTGGCTGATTTGACATCTAACAGCTCAGATGAGTTTCCATGGAGATGAATTGGTTAGAATAGGACACATTCGAAATGTACACTCAGCCACTATGTACGGCATTATGTTGTGAATGTTCTACAAAAGCACATTGAAAACAATATCACGACAGTGAGTGAGCGAGTGGACAAGTGTGCATCCTTTGTTTCATCATCAGAACAAAGTTAAACTAGCAAGTGATTTTGCGCTTATTGAAATTGGGCCGATGCTACTAATTCCCAATCTTATAAAGATAACCTACCTCATTTTCCAGGCTGTTTATTTCCACTGCCAGGTCTAAGCCAATAAGGCACTATTTTAAAACGTTGCTCTCTTTGTGAAACAATCAAACACAAAGAAGCATTCGATAGAAATGTAACGTTAAAAAGAGATACACATTGTCGGCCTGTTGATAAAACCTCCTATCTTCTGAATGATAAACTTTACAGGAAAAAAAATTATATTAAAAAAATAATAAAATTATATAAATATAATTTAAAACATAAATAAAAAATGTTTCATTTTGCATATGAGAATAGGTGACATACGAGTTTTCGTTTCTTATCAATTTGGAGGAACAAGGTTTTATCAGCAGGTGGACGATATGTTCATGAATACGATATGCCACTGTTTGCAGTCGACCTTAAATGGAATTGGCAAAGCTAGTGTTTGCCTAATGCGAGGTTCATTAGCAAATGTTATGTCTTCACTAATTACAATACAGGCTCGAGGTCATCAGCATCTGTTTGCCAGCGTTACCATTCAGATAAGCTAAACCTCCGAGGAATATTCGTGTACATAACTTCATGGCTCAGCCTGTCGTGCCATACATTATTTATGAAGAATAAGAAGTGCATGAATAAATGAACTGGAATCACAATGAATTACAACTGAAATAACATTTGTACTGTTTGTTGTAACATTTGACCATTTTTGTGGTCACTGAATTCAACAGTTGTTTTTACGTCGTGCGAGTGCGAGTGTGTGTGTCAGCTACTCTATTTATACAGGCAGTTAAACTATTCTCTCACTAGATGGTACATCTGGACCAGTTATTGAATATTCACCAGCAAGCCGACCTTGAACACAGTTTACAATATTGGCGAGTTCAGTCCCAACCCTGTTTTTCAAGAAGTGCATAAATGAAACTCCTCAGCTAGACTCCTGTGCAAACTGCTCAATTTACTTGCCCATACTATCTATCCTGCAATTCCAAAAATGCTCTCGTGACCAAGGTTAATATAGTTTTGAAATTTTCATTAGTTTTTATTTTTATTTAGTTTTAAAGTTTGCTTTTTTATTTCAGTTTAGTTTTATTTAGCTGAACAAGTGATTAAGCAGTTTTAGTTTAGTTTTTATTTTGAGGAATTCAGTAGTTTTAGTTTAGTTTTTATTTAGTTTTAGTCTTAGTTTTAGTTTTTCAGCTATTAAGAGGAAGGCCTTAATTTGTAGAAGCTGACAAGGATAAAAGAATGTATGACAGCAAATATGTTTTTACCGAGTCCTTTATTAATCCTGTATTCTTTAACCATCATCTTTTTTAACATGTGACACTGATGATACTAATATAACTGGGGAAAAAAAAATCCAATCCATCTCACCCCATACAGTCATCATGCTCAGTCATTTCCACAGTTTTTGCCATGTTTTGAGAGCTAACCATCTTCTTCACTGTATGTGCGCAGGGCAGTTGCTTGGAATTCTGGGGCCCCTCGGCGTGGGCCGCCGCCCCCGACTTTACATTGCCACTCTTTAAATATATCATGATGTTATTCATTATTTTTCTGTTTCTCAGTGTTCTTGACAGTGCCTAATGCAATACACCCAATTTTTCCTTTTTTAAAATTAACCACTCAACAAAGAGAGTATCACATGTAAATTATGAATTATTAGTTGTCTTATTCACTTATTTACTCACCATCAAAAACATTCAGACTGCTGCTGGTGAGGATCTATTGCTGGGTCAGGTTCAGATGAAGTGACTACAGCTGATTCTGAAGTAGCAGTGCATTAAGGTTTAATTGTTCCATTTCATATTACTTTCGTAAACATTTATGGTTATGTTCCATGGAACAACTGATGAAGAACTAACCTACCGAGTCTTGGAATAAACAGAATCTAAATGGGCTTCTCAGTACCATAGCTCTAAGCACCCAGCTTCATTTTGCTATTGTTAGGAGGAGGGCAAGCTCTGTAAAATTACCCTCTGCGTGAGCAAGACTTATGACAACAGGCTAACGTAGCAATTAAGTTTTATTAAACAATTAAGGTAAAGGTAATGTCAGCCTTGACAAGCGATTATTTAGGTTACACCAAAGGTTACCGCACTGACTACACGTAGTTCGCTAGCCAAACCTAGCGTGTACAGTCAATTAACATTACAGCTAGAGAGAGCTGAGTATGCAGTAACCACTCATAAGGACGGAGGAACGTGTCCTAGGCTGCTGCTACCAAATTTTTTGACGGCATATTATGATGGCTGGCGAATGATAACCATACCGATCTTTTCTGTTTATGATGCTGTTAATAACTGAGTAATGTCATTCTTGCCAGGCGATTATTAACTCAGCTGACTGCATGTTACTTTAACGTAACGTTAGCAGCTGAATAGCTAGCCTGAACAGCTAACATAGCAAGCTAGTTTAATACTCTCACCTCTCTTTGAAAAGAATTTTGTACTGTTCTGGACCCCTGCTTTGCTCTTCCTGTCCTCCTCTAGTCTTTTCTGGCCTCCAGATTTGTGTGCGTTTGTTTGTTTGCTCTTGGACATCATTTTATTTATTTATTTATTTTTTTTTTTTAAATTTGGCATCTCCAATCCCACCCGAATCTGGAATGCCCAATTGGGGAACTATGTACAAAGCTTGCTCGTATGCGACCCCTTGCTGCCAACTCAGGATAGTGAAGACAGTTCACGGCTCTCCTCCGAAGCACGTGCCTGTCAGCCACTGATTCTTATACACTCGCTGGTTGAATCTTCGCAAGTTCAGAGCGAGGGCGGAGGATACCCGGACATGAACCAAGCCGGAGTCTTCCTGACGAGCGCCCGTCTGGCCAGCAGGAGGCGCTGGAGCAACGAACAATTATCGTTTAACAAATATCGCTATTATCGTTTTACCCAAATCCGACAGTCCCTTCCCAATTTGTAACCCTGTAGCGCGATAGCCAATTGTGCGCTACTCTGAAAAAGCTGCCGACCCCTGCCGGTGGGTACGCCGAGGTTCGAACCCGCGACGTGGTGATCACCTCTGCACTGCAGCGCAGTGCCTTAACCGTGTGAGCCACCCGGCAGCTCTACTCTTGGACATCATATTCGCAAGGACGGTGATCCCTGTTTGCTGCCTTAGTTCGCGACCTCGCCAGAAAAAAAAACGCACAAACAATTTTCCAATACGAGCATGAAGCATGGATTGAACCATTTTCAAAGAAGGGGGTTACTGAAATGTATTTCATCAATATTGCATGCCTTAGTGGCTTTGTTTAAACTCTGATGCATTAATATTAATATTAGGTAAATCTATTCCAAATAATTTTGTCATGGCGTCTACTGTGGGTTTTGTGGGCCCAAATGGACTGTGAGCCCTTATGAAGGCGCTGAATTAGAGAAGTAGTGGAGCTCCACTCCCCCGTGCGTTTGCAGCTAGACCCTTTTGGCTGAATTGTGCACGTGAAGCATCATCTTCGGCTGACGCCTGCAGCAACTACGGCAGCTAATAGCTGCTATCCTTCCCCCCTCTGGAAGCAACCGGTTAACTCTGACTGAACAGGACAGTAATCGAGGGAGAAAATGAAACTATCAACGAAAACGAAGCTAATTTTATCTGCAATTCAGTTTAGTTTTAGTTAGTTTTGTATTGTCCATTGTAGTTTTTATTTAGTTTTCGTTTTTCCAAAAATTGACATTTTTATTTTTATTTCAGTTAACTAAATTATTTTTACACAGCTAGTTTTAGTTTTAGTCTCAGTTTTCGTTAACTATAATAACCCTGCTCGTGACTGAAATATTTGTTGTCCTCTTTAGCAACCACTTGATCTATACTGAGCCAGTGGTATTCAAATTCGTAGTTTAGAAAAATCGGTTTTCTGAAGCAAAAATTTGACATGATATTCATACTGTTATTTTTCTCTCACTATCATTTATCTTCTATCATTTCCCTCATGCAGAGGCACTTCTGGGCCAGGACGCAAACGCACAACCACCGCAAATCCATAGTACCCCGGTACACTCTGTCCAGGGCTACAATAACGTCTTTTTGTGATTAAAAAAAAAAAGTCACTATCTAGTTCCTTTAGGAACTTGTAACTACAGGTTGCGACGGGAAACTTTAAATACAATAAGTAAACAACAACTTCTAAGACAATAAGTATATTGAAAAAATACCACCCCAACCCCCGATCTCATATTGGCACATGAGCTGTGCATGAAAAATAAGCAGAAAGGGAACTGAGACTGTTTGGCATTCTTTCCTGAAAATATCAAGCTATAAAAGAGGCCAAGTGACTGAGTCTAATAAGTTCAAGCTGGTATGCAATATACGGTTTTGGCAATGAGCTACCCCATTTGCTAATTAGCAAACAGTAGCCCTATTTGCCAGATTAGGACATTACATGGTGGTCAGTTTATGTGACCTATCTACCACCCCAATTCCAAAAAAAGTTGGGATGCTGTGTAAATTGTAAATTAAAACCGGAATGCAATGATTTGCAAATCTCATAATCCCCTTCAACCTATCAGATGATGAAATGAGACAGATTACCATATCATGAAAAAACTAGTGTCTGCCACTAACATGGCAATATCCGCCGCCGCCTCCATTTCATGTGTCCGTACGAATGGACAGAGCCCAATGCTATATCCCCCGCTTCGCACTAATCGTGCGGTGGGGGATAATATTAGTTCATTTTGAATTTGATGGCAGCAACACATCTCACAAAAGTTGGGAGAGGGGCAACAAAAGACTGGAAAAGTAAGTGGTACTAATAAAAAAAAATAGGCGTGCAATGCACGGAATACCCCTCAGCCCGGTGTCGAAGATTTTGGAGACGCCTGCCCGCCCAACCGCACGAAGGATAGCAATACCCCATCAGCCTTTAGGGCTGAGGGGTAATAAAAAACAGCTGTAGGAGCATTAAGCAACTAAATAGTTTTATTGGCAACAGGTCAGTAGCATGACAAGAGCATTTTATAGAGTCAGTCAGAAGTAAATTTGGAGATTTGCTAATCCTCAATAAAACTGCATCTAAAAATTAAGGAACAATTTCAGAAAAATGTTCCTCAATGTAAAATTATGAAGACTTTGAATCTACACTGCATAATACCATCAAAAGATTCAGAGAATCTAGAAAAAAGTTATGACTCTGCCATGACTGTTTTGTTATTTTTCATCATTATGTTTTAGTTATTATCAGTCTGCTTCCCAGATTCTGGTAGGCCTTTTGTTTATTTACTGTGTTCCATGCGCCTGTCTTGTGATCAGTGTGGTAAGTTCCGTCTCCCCAGTCTGCATGCACACATGCTTCAGGTGATTTCAGTGGTTTTTGGTGTTGCACATAATTACTTCAATTCTCGTTTTCTTCCTTCGCTCTGCTTTCTCTGATTACTAATTATACTAACATTTATATTTTGTCTTTGTCTTAACCCGTGTACATGTTACTAACCAACAAACGAGCACTTGGATTAATTTGTAAAGTTGCACCACAACTAATTACTTCTAACGTAATCTCAGCACTCACCCTGTTCTAATCTCCTTCCCTCGCTTTGCTTTCCCTGTGTTTCCGCAGAATACATTGCCAAAAGTATTGAGTACAAATCCAAGGAGGTGATACTTCTCTTGTACAACACATTCGTCAGACCACATCCGGAGTATTGTGTACAGTTCTGGGGACCATGCTTTAAGAAAGATATAGAGGCTCTAGAAAAGGTTCAGAGAAGAGCCACTAAGCTGATTCCAGGTATAATAGATGAAAGCTATGAGAACAGGCTAAAGATTCTTAATCTCTTTAGTCTTAGGAAAAGGAGACTCAGGGGTGACTGATTGAGGTCTTTATATATGTGTCATGATTCTGCCTCGTGTGTTGTCTTGTGCTTGTGCCTCACTTCTGTTTTATTTTTCAGCTTTCATTTCGGCTGTCTGCCTGCGTCTCGTTGTCCAATCACGTTTCCTCTTTCGGTTTCGGCTCTGGTATTTCATTCATTGCTTCCACCTGTGCTTAATTCTGGGTCTCGCAAAACTCTGAGTGAATACGTCTTCTGATAGGATAATTACTAACCCGTACTAACCAGCACTTATTTGAGGGTGATTGTAAATACTTTGTCACCTAGTATTAACCTTAATTAACTCATTAGCGAGTGCGTGTGATTCTAGCTTCAGTTTTCCTCCCTAAGCTTTCTCTGATTAACTGCATTTAAAAGCTGTGCTTTACTTCGCTTCTCTTGCGGTGCTTTTTACTCATCACGTTTAGATTTCCTTAATCTAAATTGTCTAGTTTGATTGGTCTCAGCGTCTTGTCTCGAGTCATTATTGTTGACCCAGTTCTCAGTAATTGTTTATTAATCCCATGTGTTTCTGTTTCCAGTCAAAATTGCATTCCGAGTCCCCTCCTCTTCTCATGACTATTTATGTGGCAGAGATGGGAGAGGCCATCAGACAGAACCTTGTGTTTAGACTCAGATCTGCATGGTGAAATCTCAGCGTCTTGTGCCTTCCGATTATTTCCTTTGTATGATTCCCGAGTCTTGTATTTTGCTGTGCCCATGTCTTGTCTGCGCCTTGTTTAAGTCTCCCAGTGCGTCCGTCAGTCTAGTTAGGTCCAGTTTTTGTTTTTCTAGTTTAGCCACTCTTGGAGTGAGTATTTCTGTTTCCTGCCTTGGGCAGTGTTCCTTATTTTTCCCTTTTGTTCAGTGCATGTGCACGGTGTTTTATTTCTGGCGTGTCTGCCAATGACGTGCAGTCGGAGGTTAGTTTGGTGAGGCAGAAACCTTCCCTTTGCTTGATTAGCAATCAGACGATTAACTAGTTTCGTAAGACTGCGGCATGATGTGTTGCTTTTTGAGATCTTTAAGCCTTCTTCACTTTCTGATGTTTTTTTTCCGGTGATTTCTTGATTCAACAGGTCTGGCAGTATTCAGGCCTGGGTGTGGCTAGTGAAATTGAACTAAAAAAATGTGGTTTATCACAGTTAATTTATGATTTAACAATGGGGGGCAATTACTTTTTTGCATAGGACCAGGGAATATGGATAGCTTTTGTCCCTTAATAAATGAAATCCTCATTTTACAACTGCATTTTTTATTTACTCAGATTATCTTTGTCTAATATTAAAATTTGTACATCTGGAAAGGCATCATCAATGCTGAAAAATATATAGAGGTTTTACAACAACATCCAGACAACATCTCTTTCAGGTAAGGCCTTGCATATTTCAGTAAAACAATTCCAAACTACATACTGCATCCATCACAACAGCGTGGTTTCACTGCGGAAGAGTTTGAGTGCTGAACTGGCCTACCTGCAGTCCAGACCATTCACACATTGAAAACATCTAGCGCATCATACGAAAAATCCAGCAGAGAAGACCAGGACAGTTGAGCAGCTAGAATCCTACATCTGACAAAAGTGGGAAAATATTCTTCTCCCAAAACTTTGAGCAATTGGTCTCGTCACTTCCCAGACATGTACAGATTCTTTCTAAAAGAAGAGAGGACACTAAACAATCGTAAAAATGACCTTATCCCAGCTTTTTTGTGATGTGTTGCTGCCATCGAATTCAAAATGAGCTTATATTTTTCATGAAATGATAAAATGTCTCACTTTTAACATCTGATGTGGTGTCTATGTTCAACTGTGAATGAAATGTCAGTTTATGAGGTTTGCAAATCAGTGCTGCTTTTCATTTACATTTTACACAGCATCCCAACTTTTTTGAAACTGGGGTTATATAATACGTGTACAGTTCTTCAATAATTATTTAAAAGTAGCTCAGGTCAAAATAAACTACATGCTCTGAATTATTTCCAAGTTCCTTTTCAGTCTATAAAAAAGCTTGTCATGGTATTTTGAAATCTTATCTGTACAAAGATGCAAAGATAAGCAAGTCATTGCCACACTGGAAGCAAGAACAACTGCTTTGTAATAGGGTATGTAGAAATATGAAGTTCTTTGTAGTTTCATTTATTAATTTCTGTAAATCTATCATGCATGCAGGAGAAAAAATTATAATCCTTAAATGTATTAAGCCTAACTCATATATTCCTAACTCAGTCAACATGTTTTTGACACTACTTGTATTTTGTGTGCTTGTGCCTTTTCCAGTGATTTCTGAACGTTGGTGATGGATGTCAGCAAGACAAAAAAAAAGTAGTATATGTCTGAGCATTGCTGCCAGGCTTAAAAACTCTGCTGTCATCCCTGTGACCTGATCATTGCCCTTCCTGTACAAACTGCTTAAAGTACCGACTGCTCTGTTGAATGATGTGGACCATTTCAGCCTTGGCAAAATATTTTAATTTTCAATTTTTCCAAAATAAAAATCATTACTTTATATCATCTGTTTGATCACTGTAGTTGGAGCATTTTGCTTTTGAGCTCACAATTCAGTGAAATTATGAGGAAAGTAATATGGTTATAATACTATATCCGAATAAGCTGAATTTCGAAGGTCCTTAGCCGCAAAAAATTTGTGAAAATGAAAACTGTAAGTCAACAAACGACAAAAAATAATTTTTCAACTTTAAGCACACACCTCCTATGGTGCTGTGAGGAATATTTCCATTGACTCTCTTAAATACAAACTAATTTTCATCTTTCCCCCGCTTTACAGGACCTCAGTTCTTGGTTTTAATGAATAAATATCATTGTCAATTTCAATTATTTGAGGTTTTATAAATGGGTTTTTGAGTTTTTTTTAGCCCATTGGATAGACTGTGAGCTTATCAAATTGCTTTTGTTTCTAGTCTGTCGTCCGTCCATTAAAAATTCTTTTTATCGCTATTCCAAGAAAACAAATCTGTGGATCTTCAGTAAATCCTGCAGAAAGGTTTCCTCAACTGTCTAGTTGTGCTTCGCATAATTTTCTTGCCTCATTTGCACATTCAGAAAATTGCTGCCAGGTCACCATACTGAATGAACTTGTTATGGCTATTTCAAGAAAACTACCAAATGGATCTTCACAAAATCCTGCATGCAAGTTTGCCTAACTGCCTAGTTGTGCTCAGCATAATTTTTATCCTTACTTGCATCTTCAAAATGGTCGGCAGGCTTCAATATTGTATTTTCTTAAAATTATACCCATGAAACTGCTGAATACATCTTTCAAAAAATTTTTTACGGGTTCCCCCAAACATTGTATGATGTGTTTTTTAATTCTATATACATATTCAAAATGGTTGCCAGATCACTATGTTCAAATATTAGATGTTATACCTACTCCTGTGAAACTGCTGGAGGGATCTTTTTAAAATTTGGTATGCAGGTTCAATCAAGGATGTAGTTCTTTTTTCCCCTTTGCATATTCAAAATGGCCACCATGCTTCCATTTTTAATTTGGAGTGTCAAATTTTATACTGTTATTCCTGTGAAACTAGCAAAAGGAATCTTTTTCCAATATTGAGATTCTCTCAAGAGTGCAGTGTGATATTTGATCTCATTGGTGTTGTAAAGCCCCACAAAACAATACCAACGATGGACATTGCAGTGAGGTGATCTTTTGACTAACTTTAATTCGAGCATTTTCCTGACTGGTGTGAATCACAGTATAATGGATATTTTCCTCCGTCCAAAGACGGGGCATAGAAACGCAACGGTTACAATTAATCTGACTCCATAAAACGGTTAGAATACAAAATTTAGTTGTATCCTCGTTAAATATCTGACTCCAAATTAGAATTAGAATTGATAGTTTTGGGACAGCATGCTTGAATCTCGAGGAGATTCTCGCTGATCCTTGGAAATGGCACTGTCAAATCATAAAATAATTATATTGAAAACGTCAACTTCTTATGCATGGAAGTCAAGATGAATTAATGATTTTCTGGTTGCATTTAGCATGAGTTTATCAATATAGGCCTAATTGGACATCAATGGTCACCAGTTACCTCTCCTACCCAACACATGCCTTCTCCATGACTAAGTTTACAATTATGCACATTTTTCTTCCACAAGCCGGCACACATGCTCATTAAAGGAACTGCTTTTTTAATGGTCAGACCTTTCACCCTGCAATGAAAAAGTAGCAGTTCCCACATTTTCCACACCTTATAAGGAAAAAGTGCAACTCACCAACTAAGTAATATCTGAAATATACAATATTTTAACAGAACAGACATTCCACTATCAGGAAAAAGTGAACAGTATGCTTCCCTAGATTGATCAGAATGGTGCAACAAAGCAGAGGGTCTTCCGAGGAGCTTGAGCTGTTGGCATTTTAAACCAGCCAAAACCTTGGCATTTGATTTTGTTCAATACAAAATAAATTCTAAACCAAAGAGCCACATTGAGCAAAATGCTACCACATGCAATATAATTAGCAAAGGCTCACGGTTATACTTTCTAACCAATGAGGCAAACAAGCTCTGTGATCATCAAGGCTATGGTAAAACAAGAATTTAAGCAAAAACTAGCCAGCTAGCCATAAGTAGAAAAGAAATACACAACTGCTCTCACCTGTAAAACTCCGAAAAACCTTTCTTCATTGAATTCCTTCGGGCACATAGATCTGACAGGTAGACAGAACCCTCCATTCCTGTTTCATTTGGAATAATTCCCATTGACCAAGTCCATATCTCATTTAAATCTTATAACTGTAAGTGAGCACTTCAGGCCAGTTTTGGAAGTCTTTTTTTTTCTGCGGAATCGCATAATTTTCAGTTGCACAACATTAAGAGAATACAATCTTTTTTGCTGTTGTGCTAAGGTTTAAACAATTTTATTATGGTCCTATCGATGTCTCTCAGCTACTGTGGAAAGTTTATACTCTCTGGAATTGGATAAGAAACAAGTCAATCAAGAGATCATTACCGGGGACATTTCACGTGGGCGTGCACTCTAACCCTGCTTTACGCGGATGAACCTAAGCAATCATTAGAGTGACTGGCTATCAATGAGAGTATTTCGGAGAATATGTTTGAGCACTGAAGTCATCGATGGAGGAATCTACCCATAAATCAACAGTAGGTAATTACGCGTTTTTGATATGCGATGACTATAATTGATAGTAGAATGACATAGTGTCAATACCATGTTGAATTATTTCTTCAGAAAACTGATTTTCTGAACAACTTAATTGGGATACCATTGGCTCATTATAGCTGAAGCGTTTGTCACAAAGGACATTTTTTCTGTCGCCAGAGATTATATTTTGAACTGCTGGATAGATACTATGGGCAAGTATATTGAGCAGTTTGCACATCAGGCTTAGATGAGGATTTTAATTCATGTAACTCCAGAATATCAAGGATGAGACTGAACTCGTCTGTATACTAAACCATGTTCGAGCTTGGCTTGCTTGTCAATATTCAATAAGTGATCTAGGTGTGCGATCTAGTGATAGAATATTGTAATTGTGTGCATAAATTTGCAGCTCCATGTCCACTGGTGGGCACATCTGCAGAATGCAGTTAAATTAATCCATGACTTTATTTGCTTCAGACAATCAAGCAGGGGATGCAATGAACCATTAATTTTTAGATATAAAGACAGATACATTTGCGCATCGTCAGCATGACAGTGGACAGAGATATTGTGCTTTTCAAAAATTGATGCCAGAGGCATCATACAGACAGATCAGAGTTGGGCCTAGGACAGAACCAGAACCACGGGTAAGTGGAGTTGTCTCCAAGGAATACTCACCCAGGTGGACAGAAAAACACCTATCTTTTTGATAGGACTGAAAGCACCTGAGTACCACACCTTTAATCCCTACACTTTTTTCTAATCGTGACAAAAGGATTGAGTGATCAATAGTGTTGAAGGCAGCTGTTAAAACCACCAGGATGGCAAAGTCTCCTGAATCAACAGTTAAAATCCAATTGTTAAAACTCATAAAAGTGCTGTTTCAGTGCTATGACAAGGTATTAAACCAGACTGAAACGTTTCATATATCCAAGTATTATGAGTAATTAGAAAGGATTTTTGTTGAACGAGGACTTTAAACAGGAAAGGCAGTTTGGAAATGTGCCTGTAGTCTGACAAAACAGAAGGGTCAAGCTTTTCTTTTCTTTTTAATAAGGGCTGTACAGCAGCATGTTTGAAGGCCTTTGGAACATACCCTGAGACAAGACAGGGATTTATCAGTGATAAAATACATGGTCCAACTGAGTCAAAGACATTCTTTAAAAGACAAGATGGAATAATATCTGACGGACAATTTGTGGGGCGAAGATGGTGGTACATTGATATGAGCTCAAACTGATCCAAGACAGCTTGGCACGCAGGAGGAGAAGATGGTTCATGGTCAGTAAACAAAGATAAGGAAGAGTGAAGAATAGAAATTTTCTCAATGAAGAATTTGAGAGAGGTGTCACAGAGGGCTTAAGGGCTGATTTGAGCATATGTACTGGGGTTTATCTCTGGGCAATATTTATTTATTTATTTATTTGACACCAGCAAACGCCAGCCTACTGGATGGTCAATTCACAATAGCAAATGCAGATCATAGCCTTTATTTGCAGGGACAGAATGTTGCTGAACTTTATGCTGAACATAAAATCGTCAAATGGATACTTGTTGCTACATTTTGTGAGCAGTATGCACACTGTCCCATAGTTTTGGAGGTGTAATGACAGATCTCTCACAGCAGTTGCTAAGTATTTGATGAAGCTATACACCAACAGCATTTCCAATAAGGCAAGATTTTCAAAGAGTAGTCTTCAAAGCCAAAGCTTCAACATAGATTTAAAACTCAGAACAAACTACGTGGTAAATTTAGCCTTGCATACAAGTCTACAAGGGAATTAATAGAATGCACTGGAGGTTCAAAATGTTAACCATGATTAGAAAGAGATCCTTGCAATGCGTTTCAGACTGGTTGTCAAAGCTCCAGGTTAAAGCATTGCGGAACAGAAGTGACTATCACGGCGCGGGTTCAAAACCCGGTCGTATCAACGAGCAGTGGTTGGCAGCTTTTTCAGAGTAGCGCACAATTGGCCATTGCGCTACAGGGATGCAAATTCGGAAGGGGCTGCCAGGAAGGGTAATATAAAATGGTTGCTTTGTTTGTTGCTTAAGCGCCTCCTGTTGGCCAGCCGGGCGCTCGTCAGGAAGATTCTAAGCTTGTTCATGTTTGGGTATCCTCCGCCCTCGCTCTGAACTTGCGAGGATTCAACCAATGGGTGTAAAGAAGCAGTCGTAGATGGGCATGTGCTTCAGAGGAGAGCCGTGAACTGTCCCTCTCTTCTGAATTAGCAACAAGGGGTCGCATACGAGCAAGCTTTGTACATAGTTCCCCAATTGGGCATTCCAGATTCGGGTGGGATTGGAGATGCCAAATTAGAAAAAAAAAAGACTAGAACTCAGCCGAATTGAAGAAAATTACACTTCCCAGTCAGAAGCTGCAGTTGCCTGTGGTGAGATGGAATACATTAATCAGAAGAGTACTCGCTCCTTCAGCTAGTCAAACTTCAACGTTTAGTAACTTAAAAGTGTGCACAAGCATTAAATCAATCCACATACTCATCAGCTAAATTAATTCCTGCCAAATTACGGTACAGAGAGGAAGGAGGACCCTAGATATTTTATCTTTGAATATTCCAATAAATTGCCCCTGGGAGAGTGAAAATCCACCACCTCAGTAGAAAGTGGACCACTTTGGCGGGGAAATGGAAAAAAGTCTCTCTCTGCCCCATAATGGCAATTGTAAACACCGTGCAACTAGGCCACGGAGAGTCCTTGATGAGACGGAGGGTCTCTCGAGGGGAGATGGGTGGAGCCTGACTGACAACAAATGTTGGTGGTGCAATCTGGTTCTGGGACTACTCCAGGAAGCCAAGAAACTGGTGGCAAAAGTGTGATATGAAGTGTGGATTGGCTCTTATAAAACCTCTACAGCCATCTTCCACAATTTTGCCTGTGGTCTAACAGAATCTGCTGGCTCAGCTCGACGACCTGTCCCCATTAACTCTCTTGGCTTCCGGCGTCCACGGGATTGCTCTGACTTGCCTAGAAGGGAAACAGAAACATAGTGAACCATTTCCTGAACCCTTGAACATTTTGCATTGTGACATGTGGCACCAGTTGAGGTTTCCCCGAATGGTCACGGCTAGACCCGTGCCATCTGGGAGAAAATGCATTTTGCTATATAAAGACAGGCACCATAATCATGTCACCTTCCGCAAATTTAGTTTCAGAGGTGGGGTTGAACTGTGCGTCATTGCGCAGGTCTGCCTGCTGTTGTTGCTTGTGAGCAGCCTGAGCATTAAGCACTTTGTGACTTTCTTGCAGTTGTTGCAACACCCCCTGCTGTTTGGCCACCACTAGGGGCCCTAGATCTGCGAGAATGACATCAGGATCGAAGGGCAGCTTCATGACCCACCCCGTCATAAGCTCATATGGGCTCACACCAGTAGCTTTGGACGCTGTGGCTGGCAAGATAGTCAAAACAGTGGGCAGCGCCCTAGTCTATCAATTCTGATGCTGTGCCATTTACTTTACAATACCTTCCTTGATGGTGCGGTTTACTCTTTCCACCATTCGAGAACTTTGAGGTCTGTAAGGGACACAGAACTTTTACTTGTCGCTAAGCATTTTGCACAAGTCTTTATGTTCACCAAGCAGTAGCGATACCCCCCTCTGGCACTAGGAAGCGGACGATGGGCCTTTAGGAGAGTCAGGCCGCCGCAAGTTTGTGCGGCCTGGCTTCCCCTGATTCACCGTTGCACAGATTGACCAATGGTGCAGTACGTGTTTAATGTCAGATGTCATATGTGGCTACCAGAAATGGCATTGAATCAGTTGGGTGGTTTTTTCACTTGATAAATGTCCAAAATCATGATACAACCAGATTACTGGACGTCGGAGGGCCTCAGGAAGAACATATTTCCCATCCCGCAAAACTAGGTCCGCCACAGTAGCCACCACGGGGGCTGCCTTCAAATGCGGCAACAGTTCACTCCCCTCCTCCCACAGCTCTTGATGATACTGTTTATGGTGGACAGAAGCGGCCTGAATCGCACAGACAGCGGATCCCGATGACAGAATTTTCCTTCAGGCCTCACCACTTGTAGCAGCTAGTTTGACTAGCTGATCAGCCATGTTGTTATGCTGCTTGTGCACATTTGGATCTTTGGTGATGTGCGCGTGCACTTTCACCACCAATAGGGGGCTATCACAGGCCTGTACGGCACTCCATTGGGCCATAAAATCATGCACCACCCTGAAGGTACACCGGCTATCGGTGTACACACATAGCCAGGGACAGATCATGGGTAGTCTGGGCCCCTGGGCAAAAAGTGCACGGAGGACCCCCCACCCCCGAAAAGTTAAGAATTAAATTCTTAAAAACGCCAAGAATGCAATTGTTGCAGTGCTAAATCCATCTGATTAGCAACATTGCAACAACCTAGAGTGCTAGTTCAAATATGAAGAAATTGAAGCGTCGGTATGTTGCTTTTCGTCTTTCCCGAAGAAGACAACTTCAGGCTGGCACATTAAACCACTAACGTCTCAACAGCCAGGCTTCTGTGTGTAACCAGAGTTAAATGCAAACCAGCAGAGAGACTGGTAAAAGGGTAGCTATATGCACATGGCCAACAACGAAGTTAATGCAAAGACGCATACAGAATAAAATTGTAAAATAAGTACAATTACTGAGACTACCAACATCCTGCCATATTCAAAACTACTGGTTAAACCGCAACACGTGGGTTGTCTGCACCTTGTACTCGTGTAGTTGAGAGGTGGCAGTGCGTTAGCTAGACAGTCTGTCATGCTATGAATCTGACCGAAGAATAAGATACAACACATACACCCTACGTGAAGTAAGAAGTCCAAATAATATTTCTTGCGACTTTCTCGGTAACTAGTGCCATGGCGGGCATATGATAAAGGAAACCCTATTGTCTTACCCTAAATCTTTGTGGCTACAGTAAATCTTGCTATTAGTTGTATGATCCATTTGTCTTCTTGCTGCCCATACTATGAAAGTCTTACTTTGTTTAAATCTGCGATAGTAATGGTATGGTCTTTACTTTAACTTTCGTTCTATTATTTTCTGCCATCTAGATTTAGCAAGGGAAGAAGAAAGGATACTATAACAGAGATTAAAACAAAAAACTAACGCCACGTTGCACTTTCACACTGGCAGCCTGCATGTGTTATGTTCTAAAGGAGGGGGGGTATTTTGATATATTTGTGAACCAGCTGTGAAACTGGAATAAGAGCTCTGTTTAAGCTAGAGGGAGAAATACAATTTAATTTTACCGTTTCCACTCCCAAGTTAATGCGTTATTGTATATGTATAACATTTAGACAAAAATGTAAATGTAGGTCTAATTACAGATATTTTGTCAAGAAGTTTAAAAGGGAAAATGATGAACAACCTAATGTCAACAACTAACCGTAACCCAAGAATCTGTCAATAGCCTATTTTATATACAAAACCCAAAACCAGTGAAGTTGGCACGTTATGTAAATCGTAGATAAAAGCAGAATACAATGATTTGCAAATCCTTTTCAACTTATATTCAATTGAATACACTGCAAAGACAAGATGTTGAATGTTCAAACTTAGAAACTTTTTTTTTTTGCAATCATTAACTTAGAATTTAAAGGCAGCAACACATTGCAAAAAAGTTGGCACGGGGCCTTTTTACCACTGTGTTACATCGCCTTTCCTTTTAACGACACTTAGTAAACGTTTGGGAACTGAGGAGACCAATTTTTGAAGCTTTTCAGGTGGAACTCTTTCCCATTCTTGCTTGATGTACAGCTTAAGCTGTTCAACAGTCCGGGGTCTCCGTTGTCGGACTACAGGCAGGCCAGTCTAGTACCTGCACTGTTTTACTACGGAGCCATGCTGTTGTAACACGTGCAAAATGTGGCTTGGCATTGTCTTCCGTAATTAAGCAGGGGCGTCCATGAAAAAGACGTTGCTTGGATGGCAACATATGTTGCTCCAAACCCTGTATGTACCTTTCAGCATTAATGGTGCCTTCACATATATAAGTTGCCCATGCCTTGGGCACTAATACACCCCCATACCATCACAGATGCTGGCTTTTGAACTTTGCGCCTATAATAGTCTGCATGGATCTTTTCCTCTTTGGTCCGGAGGACACAACGTCCACAGTTTCCAAAACAATTTGAAATGTGGACTCGTCAGTCCACAGGACACTTTTCCACTTTGCATCAGTCCATCTTAGATGAGCTTGGGCCCAGAAAAGCCTGCGGCGTTTCTGGGTGCTGTTGATAAATGGCTTTCGCTTTGCATTGTAGAGTTTTAACTTGCACTTGCAGATGTAGCGACGAACTGTAGTTACTGACAGTGGTTTTCTGAAGTGTTCCTGAGCCCATGTGGTGATGTCCTTTACACACTGATGTCGGTTTTCGAGGCAGTACCGCCTGAGGGATCGAAGGTCACGGGCATTCAATGATGGTTTTCGGCCTTGTCGCTTACGCGCAGTGATTTCTCCAGAATCTCTGAACCTTTTGACGATATTACAGACCGTTGATGAGGAAATCCCTAAATTTCTTGCAATAGCTCTTTGAGGAATGTCGTTTTTAAACTGTTCGACAATCAGCTCACGCATTTGTTCACTAAGTGGTGGCCCTCGCCCTATCCTTGTTTGTGAATGACTGAGCATTTCAGGGAAGCTGCTTTTATCCCCAATCATGGCACCCACTTGTTCCCAATTAGCCCGTTCACCTGTGGGATGTTCCAAATAAGTGTTTGATGAGCATTCCTCAACTCTTAGTCTTTTTTTGCCACTTGTGCCAGCTTTTTTGAAACATGTTGCAGGCATCAAATTCCAAATGAGCTGATATTTGCAAAAAATTACAAAGTTTACCTGTTTGAACATTAAGTAACTTGTCTTTGCAGTGTATTCAATTGAATATAGGTTGAAAGGGAATTGCAAATCATTGTATTCCGTTTTTTATTTACGATTTACACAACGTGCCAACTTCACTGGTTTTGGATTTTGTACATAAATGACAACAGGCAAGTTTGTGTCAGTTAAAAAATAAAGTTTGTTGTTCGTTGAAACAAGTTTAGTCAGTTTTATTCTTCGCTCTTCTGCTGTCTGGCGTCCAGAGTCATCCATCCGGCTTGGAGCACAGCGTAACCATTTCAGAACTACCTGGACAAGGGTGAATTAAGAAATTGCCCCCACCCTCATTTGATCAATTAGTTGCAAAAAAATAAATAAATAAATATACATATTTTCTCAATGCTGTTACGCTGTCTAGGATAGCACCTTTCCAACGACAAATGGTAAGGAAAAATAAGGACTGGAAAAAGACTGGGAGAATTATTGTAAAGAGCTTCTGTTCTCCAAACCTACCCTGACGGTCGTAGTATAGGCTAAGTAGTATAAGCCTCGAGTTACAAACACGGGGACTCGGCGTGATTGTACGGAGCTGTAACCACAAGACCATCAGGGTCGGTATGGAGAGCAGGTCTCGTTTTAGTGCTATACAATGATTCGAGCAATCTTTTTCCAGTCCATATTTTTCTGTGCCATTTGTACGTGGAAAGATGCTGTCGCAGACAGCATAGGCCAAACAGTATTGAAAAAATAATGATTTTAATTCAATTAATTAATTAATTAATTATCATTATTTTTACATTTTTTTTCATCTAACGGAGCAAATGGGGGTGGGGTAATTTCTTAATTTACCCTTGTCTTGGTCATTCTGAAATGGTCAGGCTACGCTCCAAGCCGGATGGAAAATTCTGGGCGCCAGACAGCACAGGAGCGAAGAAAAAAACTGACTAAACTTGTGTCAATTAACAAAATACTCTAAAAAAACTGATATAAACTTGCCCGTTGTCACTTACATATGTATTAAATTGTGTCTCATGTTCAATAATAGAAAGCTAGGCTCATTGATATTTCTTATAATTTGTCCTAGCTGTAGATAAAGCTGTCACACCTCAAGCCACAAGCAGATGTCGCCAGGATGCACCAGCCCCTGGTGTTTCGCCCAGGAAACCCCTAAGGATTTGAAAGTAATGCCCCTTTCCCAGGAGACCCTGTTCATGTCACTCATTGTCTTTGCCTATTTTCTCATTGCTGTAACACCTGATACTCTTTCTATTAGCCTTAAATACCCCTCAGTTTGTACCATCATTCTGGAACTTTTCTGTTAATGGTCTTGGAGAAACCTTTGTTAAGATCTTTTGTGTTTGACTTTTTTCCTCTGCCCTTTTTGATTTTGCGACATTAGACTAGTTTCGTTTAAATCCTAGTAAGAACTCAATTTTTTCCTTCTGTGTGAACATCCAAGCCCCTTTGTGAGAATCAGAAGCAATAAATACCAAAACTTCTCAGTCTCTGTACTTGTGCTCCATCTACATTGTTACAAAAGCAGGACTTTTTTTTTTTAATCAACTTGGAAGTATTGATCACAGTTTGCTGTTGTATAATAGATGTTGAAATACGATTGAAGTTCTGATGTGAACATTTCAATATTAACCGAGGGTGCAGAAGCAAGTATCAACATCAGAGTTTATTGTTAGGCTAATTAAATTTGCATTTTCGAACAAACATAGGCTAGTTTCAATGACTGTTTGCTATATCTGCATGCTGAAATATTTGGTAACACTTTACTTGAAGGTATCGTCATAAGAGTGACTTGACACAGTCATGAACGTGTCCTAAACATTACCTCAATGTCATAAACGTTGTCATTAAGAGTCATTTGGTTTTTGAGATGACAAGTTGACATTATTTTGGGTTTTCTTGATTATGACAACTTCATCATAAGAGTGACAAGACACATGTAAGTTATGACTGTGTCGTGTCACTCTTATGACGGTACCTTCTTCGTCATAAGAGTGACATGACACTGTCATAACTGTTACATGTGTCATGTAACAGTTATGATAGTGTCATGTCACTCTTATGACGGTACCTTCAAGTAAAGTGTAATCAAATATTTGAACGATTCTCTGCTATTTTGCCATGTAAAACTGGTAATCCTCCATATCTGCACAACAAGTACCAAACTGCTTGTACCAAGTACAGCCAATGTTATTAATGAGCCAAGTGCTCATTCTCTCCGGCTCAGTTTATGTGTAGCCTGATTTCACGCCCAAACCAGCAATGTAGAGTTTCACAAATTATGTACAAGAGCACCTGTGCCATAAACCTAGAAATTGCCGAGCAACGCCAGTTACAGTGAACAAAATTATAAACGCCCCATGTCAAATATTGATGCCACATGGAGTTAACAGCTGTTAGTGAGCATATGCTGACTTTTACTTGTACAATAGGGATATTTCTCTTTATTTGTGTACCATTTTTTTAATCAATCTCTATTTCAGTGAGCATTTGCGCAGTGATTTCACTCAGTACATGGGTGTGGCATTTCCAGACGGTGATCAGACAGAATGAGCATTACCCAGACACTCCTTATACTGGGGACAATGAAAGGCCACCCCAAAATGTCAAATTTTGTCAGAAGTCATCATGCCTCAGGTCATGCGGGAACGTGCCATTGGCATGCTGGATGCAGGGATGTCAACCAGAGTGGTCGCTGTGCAGCTGAATGTTAACTATTGGACGACAGGCCATTTGAGAGTTTTTTTTCTGACAGATGGACAGTACTGCAAATCGACTTCATCCACGTCAGCCATGTGTGACCACACCACATCCGGGTCATCCACCTGCGGGATCGGCTCAGATCAGTGATATGCACAGCGGATGAGACCGTTGGTCTGCACAATAGACGCATCACACTACAGACAGTCCATAACCGCCTGCGAGAAGTCAAATTGCACGCTCGGCGTCCTCACCATGGTCTGGATCTCACCGCTGTCCGGCATCGGAACCAACTCACATGGGCAAACGCACACGTTCAATGGCCCTTGGCATGCTGTAGAAGAGAGCTATTCACAGACGAATCCCGTAAAAACTAAAAAATTTGACATGGGGCGTTTATATTTTTGTTCAGAGTATATGCAGCTAGCAGGAGAACTAGCAAAGATTGGATTAGATCCAGGACAACCACATTCACAATTCACAAACAGTGCAGCATCATCGACTGAGCCACAGGAAAACTCCGCCTGGAGATGGAGTTCATTGACATGAGTTTATAAACATCAATCAACATAATCAACATCAGTTTATTAACATTTATAAATGTATAAAGCATTTAGTAAAATATTTAACTAAATGTTTCATACATTTAGCTAAATGTTTGAAACATTTAGCTACATATTTAAATAAATGTTTAATACATTGCGCTAAATGTTTTATACATTTAAATATTTAGCAAAATGTTTTATACATATATTTAAATATTTCACTAAATGTTTCACACATTTAGATAAATGCTTTATACATGTAGTTAAATATGTAGCTAAATATTTCACACATTTAGCTAAATGTTTTGTACATTCAGCTAAACATAACTAAAAGTATAGAACATTTAGCTAAATGTTTCTAACATTTACCTTAACATTTAGCTAATTGCTTTATACATTTAGTTAAATGTTATATTTTTAATTATGTATTTATCTAAATGTTTCATGCATTTAGTTAAATGTTTTTACAAATAGCTTGATAATAGAAACCACTAAATAATAAAGCTATACGTATAATTTTGTAATAGCACATTTAACATTTACACAGAACTTTTAACATTTAAGCTTGCCACTTCAAAGTTTATAAATGTGGGAAAAATTTATTTAGCTAAATATGAGAAAAAAGGATATTAATTGTTAAATATGGGGGAAAATGCAGTGAAAAATAACAGCATAAAATGTCCCATTTGGCACCCCATAATACCAGGTTTAATGATGGATGGACCAATGTTATTATCCAGTCCCACGCTGCTGAATGAAATGACCCTCATGGGAAAGTAAGTGCTCCTTTTCAATTTTTCTTCAAATGCTTAAAAGAGTGGCATGTAAAAATGCAATGTACTTTTTTTGTGCCTGGCAATGCTAAATGAAGAAAAATTGTGGATAGAGTCGCATTTCAACAGTATTCAGTTGGAAACGACTGTGATTATACAACAAATGAGCACTAATGAACAGAAATTATGAGTGGTTTGTGAAAATTAATATTGAATTAATTTTAAGCAGTGCGCACAAAATGGATACCAATTTGGTACTGAGAATGTTTTATGAATGTGGAAAACTGAAACTCCGGCTGACACCCTCATCTTCCATTTCCCGGACAGGACATGGATTATTCCATCCGTTTTCTGTACCCCGGCATTTCCTGGATCCCATCGATGCCTGTCTGTTTCCTGTCACCGGCTCATCTGAGGAACTCTGACCCCACTTCCTCTACCCTCTTCAGCTTTCCTTTTGTGGAGTAAACCACTGACTTCTGAGGACGCTGCCCCGGGCTCCCCGATCCACAGGACTACAGGTCCCAGCTCCCACCAGGATTGGCTTGGTGAACACGAGATCCCTGGCGAACAAAACATTCATTTTGAGGGATTTCTTCACCTCCCGTGGCCTGGATTTCCTTTGCGTGACAAAAACTTGGATCGGTGCCGGTGAGTGCAGCGCGCTGGTTGAACTTCTACCCGCTGGTTGAACGTACTTTAACTTCTCGCGGATGTTGGGTCGTGGAGGAGGAACGGCGACGGTTTACAAAGACGATTTTAAATGTAAGCAGCGCACCATCTCTTCCTCATTTTCCAGCTTTGAGGTGTCTTTATTTGAGGTTGGTCGCTCCGATCCGGTGCTGTGCGCCGTCATTTACCGACCCCCCAAATATAACAGGGACTTTATGAATGACTTCTCTGATCTTCTGGCTGAAATTATGCTTCAGTATGACCGTCTCCTCCTACTCGGGGATTTTAATATTCATTCCTGAGAAGCCATTGGCGAAGGACTTTTTAAGCCTTATCGACTCTTTTAACCCCTTTGTGCAGAAGCCAAATTTGGCTATTTTTGGGTTACCCACTTTAATGCTGTATAATTCAAGATTAAAGCTTCATAAAGAGGAAAAATGTGGCTCAATTCTGAAAAGACACTTACAGCATTTAGAATTACATAGTATTTCAGTTAATTTTCATGATTATGGTAGAGAAAATGAGCTGCAAACATAAAAAATCTTCATGAGAATTCACCATTGAAATTGCAAAAAAAATAATTCTGAGGATTGAAAAACTGCTGGGGCTTAAAACTATACATTTCTGGGATCATAAACTCCTTGACCACAAGTACAATTCATCTTCAACATTACATTCTAGATTACCTACATGCTTTTAGCCAAATTATACAGCTATCCAAGTGTCTCCCCGAAGTCTCAAAATGAAGTCCAGTCAAATCATAAAAAAAACTTGTATATAACACAAATAAAGTTTTAAGGCATGAAATTTAATATGAACAAATGATTTTCTGGTTGAGTTTAGTATGAATTTATCAATCTCAGTGCAGTTGAATATCAATGGTCACCAGTAACCACTCCAAAACACAAAACATGCCTTTTCTCCATAATAAAGTTTAGAGTTTTGCCCATTTTACTTTAAAGTGCCAGCACAAACACGCATTAAATAAACTTCTTATTAAACGGTTAGAACATTCACCCTGTAATGGAAGCTACCAGTCCCCTCTTCTAAGCTCACAAACTCATTTCAATACTTATAAGGAAGTGCAACTCACTAACTCAGTAATATCTGAATTCTGAAATATACCTTATTTTAACAGAACAGACACTCCACTTTCAGGGAACAATCCATTGCCTCCCTGGATTCAAAAGAAACGTGCAATGAACGTACCAGGGGGTCCACCCAAATGCACGGGCAGTTCGCGTTTTAAACAGGAAAAAAAACCTCGACATTCGACTTTGTTGAGTACGTATACATTCCAAAAACAAAACAACAACAACAACAACAGAAAAATAACAAAGTATCAGCCTCACCTTTTTCATGAATCCCTGCTCCAGACCGATGTATCCAGTAGCAGGGATCCTCCGGTCCTATTTCATTCTACATAATTCCAATTGACCATATCCTTATCTCATTTAGATCCTATAAATGTAACTGAACACTTCAAGGCCAGTTTTGCGAACGTGTTTTCTATAAATCGCGTCTATTTTAACCGCGTAATGTGCATAACGTAGACAGGATACAACCGAACATGCTGATACGCATAGGTTTGTATGCTCTGTGTTTGTCCAATCAATGTGTTTCACTTACTCTAAAATGTTTAAACACTCGGGAATTGGATAAGAAACGAGCCAATCAATACATTTTTACCGGGTTAGCTTTGCGAGGACATGAAGTGCAACTATACAATTACGCAGAAGAGCTTGAGCGTATGGTTGAGTGATTGGCTATCAACGCCAGTACTCGGGTGGATATAATGAAGCGCTGGATTTGTCAATGAATGGATCTGCGCGTAAATCCACGGTAGGGAACAACGATTTTTTTTGTACGTGACGACAGTAATTAAAAGTAGAATGTGAGTGAATCAATACCATGTCGATTTTTTTGCCTCAGAAAACTGATTTTTCTGAACCATTACTTGGAATACTGTTGGCTCACTGTGGCTTATCTGGTTGCTACAGAGGATAGCGATTTTTTCTGTGTCAAGATATCGTTTTTTTAAACTGCTGGATCGATACTATAGGCAAGGATACTGACCAGTTTGCACATCAGGCTTAGCTGAGGAGTTTAATTCATGCAGCTCTTGAAAAACAGGGCGTGGAGTGAACTTCCCCATATTCAGAACCGCGTTCGAGGTCTGCTTGCTTGTGAACATTCAATAACTGATCCGGGGGTGCCATTTAGTGATCGAGTACAGTAACAGCGTTTTTCCAATTTGCAGGTCTATAGATGCGGGCGTCTACATCTGCAGAAAGGGGTTAAATTGGTGCGGTGTGTGACGAGTCCCACACACGAACATGGACACACATTAGATCTTGTCCTTTCTCATAGGTTATCTGTGTCTAACTTGGAGATCTGTGACGATGTGATTTCTGATCATATGGCTGTGCTGTTTGAAGTTGCTTTCTCCTGTGCTGAGTTTAAATCTGGCCCTCCTGTTCAGAGTCGTCGGATTTTTAACTCTTGCACTGCCGGTCATTTCTCTGTGGCTTTTGATCGGCGCTGTGTCCGTCCTGCCTCTGTTAACACAGAGAAGCTCAGCTCCTGGTTTCACTCCTCCTGCCAAACCATATTGGACTCTGTGGCTCCATTAAAGACTGTGCAGCACAAAGCTAATTCTGAGCCCAGGTTTAATGAAAACACTCGCGCAGCTAGACAGGAGTGCCGCAAAGCTGAGCGCAAGTGGAAGAAGGACAAGCTGCAGGTTTCTTTCCAAATCTTAAAGGACTGTTGGCGCTGCTACAAGAGCACAGTTAAAGAGGCCAAAAGACTTTTCCTGTCAAACATCATTGAGTCTAATCGTCACAACCCGTGTGTGTTATTTAATACTATTACCACTGTGCTTAATGCCCCTCAGCCTGTCAGCTTGGAGGGATCTCCTGATATGTGCAATAGCTTCCTGTGCTTTTTTATTGATAAGGTTGCAACTGCTAGAGCTCTCATCTCAGCTCCTGCATCTGATCCCTCTGACCTTGATCCACCTTCTTGATAGGTTTGAGCCTGTGTCTCTGTCGTTTTTAGAAGACCTGCTCGGCCATATTAAGCCTTTCGGTTCTCCCTGTGATGCTGTCTCTCCTCATCTTTTTAAAGAGGTTTTCCCTAGTATAGGGCAGTCAGTTTAATTCATCATTAACAGCAGTCTGTCTTCTGGTGTTGTTCCCCTAAGTTTTAAACATGCAGTGGTGCAGCCCCTACTTAAGAAACCCGGCCTTGATTGCTGTGTGTTGGCCAACTTTAGGCCCATCTCCAAGTTGCCTTTTATTTCTAAAATCTTGGAGAAGGTTGTTCATGCTCAGCTGAAATTCTTCCTGGATGAGCATGGTGTCATGGAGGTCTTTCAATCCGGTTTTAAAGCTCTGCATAGCACCGAATCAGCTTTATTAAGAGTTTTTAATGATATTCTTCCGGCTACTGACTCTGGTGACCATGTAATTCTTGTTCTGTTAGACCTAGCTGCAGCTTTTGACACTGTGGACCACAACAGCATAGTTGCTCGGTTACAGCACCTAGTGGGCATCTGTGGTACTGCTCTGGAGTGGTTCAAATCTTATCTGGCCGACAGAAGTATGAGTGTACGCCTTGGAAATTCGGTGTCCAGCTCCGCTCCACTGTTGTATGGGGTTACACAGGGGTCGATTTTAGGGCCCCTGCTCTTCTCTTTGTTTTTCTTGCCTCTGGGCTCCATCCTGAGAAAGCATGGCATCCATTTTCATTGCTACGCCGACGACAGTCAGATCTACGTGCCGCTGAAATAGAAAAATGCTTTCTCCCTTGCACCACTTCTGTCATGTCTTGAAGACATCAAAGCCTGGATGGCCTTGAACTTTTTAAATTTCAACGAGAGAAAAACAGAAGTGATGGTGTTTGGCCCCAGTTGCTCTTGTGAACCCCCTCCAATTGATTTGGGACCTTTGGCAGACTATGCAAAGCCAAAAGTCTTGAACTTGGGTTTTAAAATGGACAGTGATTTTAAATTGGATCGGCAAATTAGTGCGGTAATGAAGTCCAGCTTTTTCCAGATTAGGCAGCTGGCAAAGGTAAAGCCTTTCCTTGCACAAAAGCACTTTGAAACAGCAATCCATGCCTTTATCACATCTCGGCTGGATTACTGTAACGCACTTTATTTTGGAGTCAGTCAGTCCTCCCTAGCGCGTCTCCAGCTGGTGCAAAACTCAGCCGCTCGCCTCTTAACTGAAGCTCGTGAGAGGGAGCACATAACTCCCATCGTGGCCTCCCTCTACTGACTGCCTGTGCACTTTAGAGTTCATTTTAAGATTCTTTTATTTGCTTTTAAATCTTTAAATGGTCTCGCCCCTCCCCACCTCTCTGAGCTGCTTCACCCCTACATTCCCGCTCGGTGCCTCAGGTCAGCTGATCAGCTGCTCCTGGAGGTGCTGAGGTCGAAGCGGAAGCTCAAAGGGGACAGAGCTTTCTCTGTTGCAGCTCCTACATTATGGAATGAGCCATCGTTGCACATTAGACAAGCCTCGTCACTGCCCATTTTTAAAAATCGCCTAAAACCCATTTTTATTCCCTAGCTTTCAACCCTGCATGAGACTGTGCTCTTGTTTTAGTGTTTTGCCTTGTCTTATTGTTTTATTGTTTTTAATTGTGTTTAAAATGGTAAACAATTATCTGTTTATTCCTGTTTCATTTTATTATTTTTATTTTACTGTTTTTCTATTGTTTTGCCTATTTATGTGCAGCACTTTGTTTCAGTTGTGGTAATTTTTAAAGTGCTATATAAATAAAGATGAGTTGAGTTGAGTTGATTCCTGAGCATCTTTGCTGAAAAAACGTGAATCTGTAGTTTTCAGTGCAGCCGATTATATGGCTGCTCTAAACAATTAGGCAATCAAATGTTGATGGAATTGAGACAGCTCTGCTAACATGCCTCTATCACTGTCTCTGTTACTTTTTTCGTACCTTTCATCGCATTAGTCCCTCCCATCTCCTCTACAAGCTCAGGCATGGTATCAGCAAGCTTGCATGTCATGTAGAAAGGGTGTTCCTGCGCAGTTGCCTAGCAACTGGTTTCTTCTTGGTGATGGATTTTGTTAGATGCAAGAAGATCCAGTCAGGGAAGGAAGGGCTAGCTTCTGTATGCATGTTTGTGCGTGTGTGTGGGTGTTTGGGCATGTGTGTGTGTGTGTGTGTGTTTGGGCATGTGTGTGTGCGTCCGTGCTTGTTTGTCTTCCATGCCCTTCTGAATTTTCTGAACCTTTTTGTGCACATTTCCACAGACTGCCAACAGATGTTTTTCTGGCTGAGAATCTGTCTGAAATCAGTTATCCAAGGCAGTGGCACTGACCCTGAAGTACAGATATTCAGCATACCTGTTTTTTGCTTTCAGAGGTGAGATTTCTCCAAATGCCTGATGAGACATAAAAATATTTCACAGTATGGTGGACATTAAAGGTGAATGTGAGTGCAACAGTCTAAGTTTGAATCCAGTGCAAACTGTGGCCAGAATTGGCCTCACTTGAGCAGCACATCATTGAATTTCTGCTACTCTGTGACACCGGAGAGATACAGTGAAGTGATTTGGCATTTTTAACATCTGACTCCAACTGGCCATTCAGGTATCCATGGGCTGCGCTGTGAGAAAGCAAATGACCTGTTTTACTCTGCCATTTTTCTGTACATCCAAGGTAGGGCCAATTGCACAGAGGGGCAGATTTTGGCTCAAATCCAGGCTGATACAGCTTTTCTGCTTAGCTTTGATTGCCAGACTCAGTCCACGACAATTGACCTGGCTTTGGACTGGACAACTAAAACTCCATTGAGCCCACATTCCAAAACTGGCCCTGTTGTGTGAAATAAAATTTTGATTCCTGGATACAGACAAATATGTGTGAGTTAATACTTTCCCAGAGTCATTCAGGATACTTCTGACTCCGCAAACTTACACACCATAAAGTAAACATTAAGATAAAAGCTAACAGTATGAGCAAGCAAAATGCTAACAAGGCACTTTTTATCGAAGGGAAAAGACAAGACTGTAGGTTGTTGCCAAGCAGCGTGGACTGTGTTTGTTCTCCTGAGTTGACGACATGAGGCAATTACAAGCATGAGTGTACACTGATTCTCATTTGACAGTCCAGATTCAGGTATGACTGGAGATGGGACATTTGAGGGAAAGTCAGATTTTTTTGTTTTGAATTTTTGTGTCTCCTGTCTCCCCCGGGGCTAATATCCCTCCCTTTATTGAAAATAATTAGTCCTGGCTAATTCTAGACAGTTTTCCTTTATTAACACCTTTTCCAATTCAAGAGTAATCAAGTGGCAATTGAAGATACGGCTTCTCTCCCCCATGCGATCTAAAAGTGACAAAATAATGGGCTACATTCAGTACAGAAAAATTATTCAATTAGGTCAATGCAACGGCACTCGGCGACGGCATTTCAGAACTCTTCAGTGAATGAAGGTAATTTCGGCGACAAGTACAAACACCTGTTTTTGCAGCACGGTCTCTCAACTCACTGTAAAAAATATACAGCTGTTCGATTGAAAAATGTCAACGGACGAAACCACGTACTTGTCACGTACAAGATCCCATCAGCGCCTACAGTTCCTTCACAATAATTCTTGTGGATTTTTTTTGCTTCTCTCACCATCCTCCTCAGCATTCTGGGGGGCAAAATACAGTTGCACCCTCTACCCTTGAGGTTTTCAGTTTCATATCTTTGGAATTTTTTGCCCTGACGGTGCTCAGTGGCATATTTAATCATTTGTGAATGTTCTCGTAGCCATTACCAGATTTATGAAGGGCTTTGACCATCCGCCTCTTTTGAGCTGACAGTTGTTTTGTTTTCTTCATGATGTTGAAGGACAAAGGGATATTTGTGTGTGTGTTACCCCATTTTTATATAACAGTGAAATAGGAAGTGATCGAAAGGCTCTATAAAGATCCTTAACACTTAGATAAAATATGAATAGGTTGAATTTAATAACTGGTTCAATTTCAGTAGATGTAATTTACAATAATCTTTAAGGGTGTCAAGGTTGTGAAACGTTGGAGGAAATTAACTTTTAATTAAATCAGTAAACGATTTTGATTGGTTCTAATGGTACATTAATTTCGTACAGTCTTTCTCACATTACTATTTAGAGTTTCTCCATAAATATATTTTAATTTTTTTTGTGTATTGCCAGTCACGGGTGTCAGTAATTTTGGAGCCACCGTAAATTATTTTGGACAAAACTCCAGATGAGTTTGCCTTTGATTTTGCAGCGAGAATTTTTTTTTCCAGGTTAGCAGAAATTATACTTTTACCCTCTTTATTTTCAAATAAAAGCTATTTCCTTTTGTTCATACCTGCTGAAGCACATAAAGAGGTATAAAATAATATTGAATAACATGTTGTTTTATTATTTACTTTATAAATCTAAGTGAAAAACTTGCACCAGCCAACTTTATGTACACTTTTAAATGCCTTTTGTAAGGTGATTGTGGGAGCCGTCACACAGAGTATACTTGAACATGATGACCAGCCCAGTCTGCACATGAATCTCCCTGTAGTTGGTGTGCACATGCAGCTGTTAAGGATGTTGTTTTATTATCATCTGACCAAGCTCTTTAGTGTGTGTGCCTGCGATTTGAGAACAAGTGGAATTCAATTGCCAGCAGCATGGATGTAATTCAGCCAGTGAAACGCTGCTGTTGTTGGTGCTTCGCAGGGAAGTGGGGAGGGGGTGAGATATTAGCAAGCAAGACTGAGAGTGAGACATTTTAAACTTCAGAACAATAGCATCTGGAAAGAAGGACCCAGGCCTTAGTGTGGGTAAACATTAGAGACAGAGAGGTGGAGGGGGTCCTATGCTAGGGAACAGGAGAAAGAGGAGGGAGATGGGGAATGGATGAGCTGGCGAAGCCACACTTGTCTCGCCCGCTTTTCTCTGACCAGGGGTGCATGGGGACTGATGATCACCTGGGCAGCTGCAAGAGCGTAGGGGGAGAGAGTGTGTGTGTGTGTGGGTGGGGTTGGGGGGGCTCAGCTGGTATCTCACTGTCTCATTCCATTGAGCAGAGGTCTTAGCAAGAGCACAGACTGTCTCTGGTCTATGGAGCTTGGGGTAATCATCGCTGGTTTTGCATCTGACCTGGAAGGCTGTTCCACCTGTCCTCCCTCCACTCAGTGGGTGGGGGGTCTGGTAGGGAGGACTCAAACGTCTGCTCCACCTATGGCTCTTCGGAGTTCCAGGTCTGCTCCTTGTCTGACACTCGCTCCCCCTCTCCGGCTTTCATAACATTTGCCAGGTGGCAGAATCGACAGCTTCAGTAGTGAAAAGCGTGAGGGCTCCTGGGTAATCTCTGAACAATGAAGCAAAACATTTTTGTGAGTTACACATACCGACAAGACTGGTCCATCTGGCGACGTGACGCTCAGACAAGCGGGCGACATCGACTGTGACCACCAGCGAGAGAGAGAGGGAGGGACCATGCACTGCTCGAGTCTGAGGAGACGATGTGAACTCCCTCAAAGCATGGACTGTGCAAGCAGTACTCTGCCTGTGAGGAGGCTCTATATTAATCCTGTCAGGCATGTTCCAGAAACCAGCCATCAGCTCCCAGCACGGTAAAAACACGGCAAACAGAGCTAGGTCTTTGGGGGGCCACGGGAATGGAAGAAAGCTCCTGGAGCTACGACCAAAAAATGCACTAGGGCTGAGTGCATTTCCTGGGGTTTCCATGGATACCGTGCACTGAAAGATCCTGTTGCTGCTGCTGCAAAAAAAAAACAGTAGCCTGCATTTTAATTTTCAGATCAGCACAGTACAAGGCTGACCTTGTTGGATGTATATATCTTTGTATCCCCTGCAAGGTGTGTTCTTGAGACATTGTGAAGGAGGAAATCAAACAGAAGTGGCGCAAAAATACCCGGAGGGAAAAGGGACTGTGGCAAGCCTGTGTTGGAGTAGGGGGTGGGCTTTTCCTGGGTTGCTTTACATGGAATAGGTTCTGAAATAGAAGAGAGAGAAAGGGAATCTTCTCTGCTCCTTCCCTGGTACAATGCCTGGTAAGTAAGAGTGAGTGTGTATGTGTGCTTATATTCGGGAAAGTGTGTACGTGTGCTTACACCTACACACATATGTGTGTGTGTGTGTGTGTGTGTGTGTATGTATATATATATATATATATATATATATATATATGTGTGTGTGTGTGTGTGTGTGTGTGTGTCTGTAATGTTTGTGTGTCTGTGATCTGTGAGTATGTGCTTGTATGCATGCATGCAAGCATGTGCAGATTGTACTCGCAGCTCTCGCACAATGAGCCACAGTGAGCACAATATATGGAAGTTATCTGTGTGAATGTGTGTTTATCACCTACGTATATTTGTCTCCCTTCAGTAAGCAAACACTCTTTCTGTGAACTTAAAAGGCGATCATTTGTTTTATTGAAAAATCGTAAATAAATAGACGCACTGACGAAATATTACTGACAAAGTTTTCCTCCAGTCAATAAAGCGTTACATTTCATTTGTGTCAAAGGTATGGGCAAGATGTAATAAGGCAATTCGCAGCTGCCAAAATTGCAGTTGTAAGCAGTGAGGATAGAAGAATGAGGTAATGGTAGAGAAAGGCAGACACCGAGGGGCCATTTCTTTGTCACACATGTCCGTTCTGGGGTGGGCGGACTCAGTCGATTAACTGTGCTACCTGACTGGTTGCCCCGAAATGTAAGTCACCAGAGTGGAGCTGACTCTCGGTTGACGGATTTTGAATATGTCAAGTCAAAGTTCCACTGACCGTTCTTTAAAATGAGCAGGGCCTCTGCAGAATTCCCAGATTTATGAAATTAACCCACGCTGTCTCAGCTGGGGTTTCTGACCTGAAGGTTAGGGGGGCAGGTTGTATAATTTTAATATTTATAATCTTGGATTGTCATTCATGTTGCATCGTTTTTGGTTTTTCAAGATAACATGGTAAGTGTATTGTAACATGCCTGGGCTTCCACAGTTCAAATGAAAAATGACTTACCCGTTTGGATATCACCATTGAAAGTCACCAGATGTTGAATATAAGCGTAACTGGTGCAGAGTTTGGCACATTCAGTCTAGAGTTCTCTGGAAAACCAAACCTGGAAGGTTTTTTTAAAGGGTACATCCATTTCTAAAAACTGTTATTTCTTGTGGCAGACCTGCATATTACTCTTCATCAAGACTTTACTGTCAGTGTAACAAGTCCAGAAGATTAACGTCTCCTCAGGTTTATTTGGATTGTTTCACGACATCAGCTCACTTAATCAGTTCTATCAAAGTAAAACCCAGTGTCACTCAAAAACATGTTTAATGTCATCCTTTGTAAAATTCAGCCACAAGTCTGGTGACATTGTTGATTTTTAACACAAATCATGAGAAGTTATATTTCATGTTCTGGGGCACATCAATTACACATACATCATTGAGGCATCATCTATAATTTATGAAGAATTTTCCATGTAAGAAGCCTTTCTTTGTAAAAGTTTACAAAAAGCATTATTTAGTCATTAAGCTTAGTGAGGAACACAAGGAAGAATTCTGAAACAGTTGAACAGACATGTCTGTTCAAACTGGTTGTTATGATCCTGATCGGCCTGACCATGTTTTGGATGTGATTCTGCTTTGATTGCCATGAATGTTTATGAATTCTGTCTTGTCTGACCACGCTCTGTATTGTGATTCGGATTCCATGCCACATTTTGTTTTTGCCTTGTCTTTGTCTGTCTGCCATATTCCAGTCCACGTTTTGTTTCTTACCATGCATTGCACTTTGTCTCCCCTTGTTTGGTCTTTTGTCATGTGATCGCTCACTGCCCCAGTATTGTGGGCCACACTTTCGGGTGATTTCATGGTTTCTGGGATTTCAACCATTCCTTCCAACCTCGTTTACTTCCTTCACCTTGCTTTTCGATATTGCTAACAATACTATCAGTTTGTTGTTTTAGTTAAACTTACAAACCAAGACTAACATTGTTTATAGTACTAACTCACTAACAAGCACTTGGAATTGTATTTCTGCACATTATTAATTGACTAACAAGCTCTCAGCACTCGCTCTGCTCTAGTCTCCGCCCCTTGCCTTCACTCAATTTACTTCGCTGTGCTTCAGCAGATTTTCTGTACCTGGCTAATCACTGTTCTGCCTCTCACTCTGTGCACAGTAGAACTCCCTAACCGGAGTTGTATGCTTGTCAATAGGCTGTGTTATAGCCCCAATTTGCAACGACATATAAGACAGCAAGGGATGACAGACAAAATTTTAAAACTAAAACAGATTTAATTTAAAAAAGACTAATACTAACCTACAATTTATACTACTGGCCAAGATTGATATATTCAAGAAAATAAATATTTACAGTCCCTTGAGATGGGGCTGCTTGGTGATGTCCTGGGACAGGAAAATGCTCCAACAAAGGAAAAACTTCACAGGTCTTGAAAAGAGTGACAGGTCTGGTCAAATGTATTCTTCTTGCAATTTCTCCTACTACTTTATTCTCTCAATTTTTCTCCTTATATACTCTTTTGCAGCCCCCTCCCACTTTTTAGGCTTTTTTTTTTATTCTCTGGGACTTTCCCTTTAAAGCTGCAGTTGGTAACTTTGAGGAGAGAGCGGACTTCACACAAAAATTTGAAAAAAGCTACTTTCAGATCGCTCCCCCTCGCTCTCCACTGCACTCCTCAGACCCTCCCCCAGAAAGCTGCCGTACACGCGACGGCACGCGAGCTGTTATGCATTACACTGCGGAGAGATTTTGCGCGTTCACATTATGAAATCAGCCAAGTTGCCGAGGCTAGACATTACTGTTGTGAACAGTCAACACTGCAGGCCAACAAACCGGCGCGTCGTTAGACCTGAAAATTCCGGGGATAATATCCCTTCTTTTATTGAAAACAAGTGTTTGCCACTAACATGGTAATATCCCCCGCCGCCTCAATTTTATGTGTCCGTATGGACAGAGCCCAATGCTATATCCCCCGCTTCACGCTAATCGTGCGGTGAGGGATAATAATTAGTCCTGGAAAACTCTATATGGTTTTACTTCATTCACACGTTTTCCAATTCAAGAATAATCAAGTGGCAGTTGAAGAGACGGCTTCTCTCCCCCATGCAATCTAAAAGCGACAAAATAATAGGCTACATTCAGTACCATAAAATTATTAGATTATAATTAGGTCTATGCACCATCACTCGGCGATGGTATTTCATAACTCTTCAGCGAATGAAGGTTATTTCGGCGACAAGTGCATACACCTCTTTTTGCGGCACGGTCGCTCAACTCGTAGTAAAAAAAAATTAGATAGCTGTCCAATTGGAAAATGTGAATGGACGAAACCACTTACTAGTCTGAAATGCCGTCGGCGAGTGCAGGTGCATAGACCTAATTATAATTAAATTATTTTTCTGTCCTGACTGCAGCCCATTATTTTGTTGCTTTTAGATCGCATGAGGGAGAGAAGCCATCTCTTCAATTGCCACTTGATTATATGTAAATTGGAAAACGTGTTAATAATGAAAACCCATCGAGAATTAGCCAGGATTAATTATTTTCAAAAAACGGAGGGATATTAGCCCCGGATTTTTCAGGTCCAACACGCCTGCCGACAAACGAGCCGAAATAAATCATGTCGACATGAAAAGTAATCTACAGCAGTGTGTATTCATTAAAAACCCACCACACACTTATTTCAGTAAGTTACCCGTTTTTTGAGTACAGAAACTGTCCTAAATCCAGCTGAATGGCCAGTAAATCATGTATGTCAGCATATAGCTGTGAGAGCTCAGAAATGTTACACATATTTATAAGGACAACAACACAACTGATAAGACTGCCAGGTCACTTCATAAAAAGATTTTCTGCTGCTTTCTAATAAAACAACGACGAATGACGCTAGCCCTAGCATCTGAAACAGGCTAACATTAGTTCGACTGCAACATCACAGTGACATCACATGCACTGCGGATCACTGAAACAATTACAAGATTCTGGGTATTCGAACAGCGACTTTCCTGTAAGCGACGTTCACTCGCTTATTTGCAGAGCGAAAATGAATTGATGCTGGTTAGGGCTGGGGTTAGTTTAGTGAGCATGTCAGTGACGCCAAGTCCCTTATTTGCAAAGCAAAAATGAACCAACAAATAAAGCAGGGGTTTACCTGTCAAGGAGAAAAGTCGCAAACTCTGCGTCCGTGATCTGGAAGGATTAAAAACTGACTTCCTTCCACTTCTAAAAATCCACTCCGATGTTCACTCTGGTTTTATCCTGGGTTTTAAATTCTTTCTTTTGTGCTTTTTTTTCTTCTGGCTTCCTTTTTTTACTTGTCTCAACCATGTGTGCTGTTGCCGGTAAAGGAGGTATCGGTATTTTTTTCCTCACTGATGGCTCAAAGCTCCTGAACCCGCTCTCAGGGATTTGAACTTGACTGAGCACTGGCATGAACTGAGGAGGAAGGGGGAGGGGGCTGTCTGCAAAGCGTGCTTGTGCACTGTTTGAAGGCTGTCAAACACCATCCTGGCTCTAATTGGTTCTTTTTGGTCGGTCCGAACAATTCTTTTAAATTGCATTAGGAGCATTAGGTGGGTTTAAAGGAGCCTTTTTTTGATTACAGAGTACTAGTTTTATGTAATACTGTCCGTGCACAGTGACAGTTTTAAAAAAATGACAAAAAGTTACTTTTGTAAAACTTACCAACTGCAGCGTTTCAGACATGCCCAGGACATGCCCAAACTTTTTTTCTGTTCAGCCCAGTCTGGAGCTTGCTAGCTCCAGACTGGGCTGAACAGAAAAAAAGGTCAATACTGCCATCTAGTGGCATTTTTTCACATTAAACCTCAATTCCAAAAGGGAAAAATTTTGACTCATAAAGGCTAAATTTTTCTTTTCAATACTTAACCATCATGGTTAAGTAGACACTTGTAAATAAATATATATAATACAAATCCCAAAACCAGTGAAGTTGGCACGCTGTGTAAACCGTAAATAAAAACAGAATACAATGAATTGCAAATCGTTTTCAACCTATATTCAATTGAATACACTGCAAAGACAAGTTACTTAATGTTCAAACAGGTAAACTTTGTAATTTTTGGCAAATATTAGCTCATTTGGAATTTGATGCCTGCAACATGTTTCAAAAAAGCTGGCACAAGTGGCAAAAAAGACAGAGAAAGTTGAGGAATGCTCATCAAACACTTGTTTGGAACATACCACAGGTACACGGGCTAATTGGGAACAGGTGGGTGCCATGATTGGGTATAAAAGCAGCTTCCCTGAAATTCTCCGTCATTCACAAACAAGGATGGGGCGAGGGTCACCACTTAGTGAATAAATGCGTGAGCTGATCATCGAAAAGTTTAAAAACAACATTCCTCAACGAGCTATTGCAAGAAATTTAGGGATTTCATCATCTACGGTCCGTAATATCGTCAAAAGGTTCAGAGAATCTGAAATCACTGCACGTAAGCGACAAGGCCGAAAACCAACATTAAATGCACGTGACCTTCGATCCCTCAGGCGGTACTGCATCAAAAACCGACATCAGTGTGTAAAGGACATCACCATATGGGCTCAGGAACACTTCAGAAAACCACTGTCAGTAACTACAGTTCGTCGCTACATCTGCAAGTGCAAATTAAAACTCTACAATGCAAAGCGATAGCCATTTATCAACAGCACCCAGAAACACCGCCGGCTTCGCTGGGCCCAAGCTCATTAAAGATGGACTGATGCAAAGTGGAAAAGTGTTCTGTGGTCTGACGAGTCCACATTTCAAATTGTTTTTGGAAACTGTGGACGTTGTGTCCTCCGGACCAAAGAGGAAAAGAACCATCCGGACTGTTATAGGCGCAAAGTTCAAAAGCCAGCATCTGTGATGGTATGGGGGTGTATTAGTGCCCAAGGCATGGGCAACTTATTCATATGTGACGGCACCATTAATGCTGAAAGGTACATACAGGTTTTGGAGCAACATATGTTGCCATCCAAGCAACGTCTTTTTCATGGACGCCCCTGCTTATTTCAGCAAGACAATGCCAAGCCACATTCTGCACGTGTTACAACAGCATGGCTCCGTGGTAAAAGAGTGCGGGTACTAGACTGGCCTGCCTGTAGTCCAGACCTGTCTCCTATTGAAAATGTGTGGCGCATTATGAAGCGTAAAATACAACAACGGAGACCCCGGACTGTTGAACAACTTAAGCTGTATATCAAGCAAGAATGGGAAAGAGTTCCACCTGAAAAGCTTCAAAAATTGGTCTCCTCAGTTCCCAAACGTTTACTGAGTGTCGTTAAAAGGAAAGGCGATGTAACACAGTGGTAAAAAGGCCCCTGTGCCAACTTTTTTGCAACATGTTGCTGCCTTTAAATTCTAAGTTAATGATTATTTGCAAAAAAAGAATAAAGTTTCTCAGTTTGAACATTAAACATCTTGTCTTTGCAGCGTATTCAATTGAATATAAGTTGAAAAGGATTTGCAAATCATTGTATTCAGTTTTTATCTACGATTTACATAACGTGCCAACTTCACTGGTTTTGGGTTTTGTACAAGATGCTAATAAACACGTGAAATATATACATACCCAAACATAGGATAAGCAATGAGCAATTACATTATCAGTACCCTTTCCATGCTTAATTTCCAAGTCAAACTCCTGTAAAATCAAACTGCAATTCAACAATCTCCGATTTTCATCTTACTCAAAAACATTAACGGAATGTGGTCAATCATTAGCATTGCCCTGTAGAAACATAGACCTCAAAGTGCTGTAAGGAACCAGAGCCAACAGCTCTTTCTCTATTGTGGAATAGTTCTTTTGGAGGCGATTAAACTTCCTGGAGAAGTATGCCACGGGATGCTCAATGTCATCAGAGTCACTTCTCTGTAGGAGCACAGATCCACAAGCTTGGTCGCTAGCATCGACCGCGATGGAGAACGGTTTGTTAAAGTCAGGAGATTTGAGCACAGGGAAGTGACACAGCAGAGACTTCGGGCGATCGAAGGCTCTTTGGCATGCTTCATCCCAAGTGAACTTTACACCTTTCTTCAGTTGGTTAGTGAGACTGAGAGCAATCTTGCAGAACTTGCGGTAGTACCCGATCATTCCAAGGAAGCGGCACAAAGCTTTTTTGTTGTCAGAAATCGGACAATCTATGATGGCTTTGACTTTAGCATTTATGGGTGCCACCTTACCCTGGCCTATGACGTAGCCAAGATACGAGACAGTAGCACAAAGTCACTCTTGTTCAGGTTAACAGTCAGGTTAACCTGGGTCAGGCGCTGGAACAACGTCTCTACATCTTTCAGATGTTCTTCCTAGGAGTCCTTCCATGTGATCAGGTTGTCGATGTACGCACCCGTGTGTGGCAATACGGCGATTGAAGACTATCATCATTTGGAACGTGGCTGGGGCATTTTTCATCCCAAAGGGTAGGACTTCATACTGGTACAACCCAGATGGTGTGGCAAAAGCAGAGATGCTCTTGGCCCTCTCAGTTAAAGTCACACACCAATAACCCTTCAATAAATCAATCTTGGTCAGAAACTTTGCTTCCCCTACTCTATCGATACAATCATCAATCCAAGGTATTGGAAACACATCAGTTCTAGTTACAGCATTGACTTTGCTATAATCTGTACAGAATCTAGTACCTCCATCAGGTTTTGGAACTAGCACACAGGGTGAACTCCAATCTCAGTTGGAGGGTATGATAATATCATGTTCTAACATGTACTCATCTCAGCAATTTTTCTCTTTTCAGGATTCATCCGGTGCGGATGCTGTTTTATTGGTTTGACATCACCAACATCTACATCATGAGAGGCTATAGAAACTCTCTTTGGAACATCAGGAAATAGATCTTTATATTTCTTGATCAACCTCTCAAACTGATCTTTCTGTGAGGGTTCTAAGTGTTGGAGTTTTACAGTACATCAAGATTTTCCAACACTTTAGAATTTGACAATTTACATGAAAGAACCTCAGCTTTAATTCTAGTTTCATCATCTTGAAACTCCCCCTCATCTTCACAAGTCTCGGCTATAGAAGGATCTGAAGTGACGCCTGCAACCCTAGCATTCCTATCATGATAAGGCTTCAGCATGTTAATGTGACACAACTGTTTTAGCTTTCTCCTATCTGGAGTCTTCACAATGTAATTGAGATCAGTGAGTTTTATCAGAATTTCATAAGGACCACGAAATCTAGCCTGCAATGGATTGGACTGCAAGGGAAACAACACTAGGACTTTGTCTCCTGGTTTAAACTGACGGCTTCTAGCCTTATGATTATATTATTATATGATTATAAGTTTTCATTTTTCCCTGACTTCATTTCAAGTTCTCTTTGGCTAGGTCACAAGCTGCACGCAGTCTTTCCTTGAACTTGCTAACACAGTCTAACAGACTGATATGCGGCTCTTTCTCTTGCCACTGTTCACTCAACAATAGCAAAGGTCATCTCACTTCATGGCCAAACACTACCTCAAACAGACTGAATCCAGTAGACTCCTGCACTGCTTCTTTAGCTGCAAAAAACAGCAAATGAACACCTTCATTCCAGTCTTTCTCATGGTCATAACAATAAGTCCTCATCATTGTCTTGAGAGTGGAATGAAACCGCTCTGAGGCACCCTGACTCTCTGGATGATAGGCATTAGAAAGAATCTGACCAAAAAAAAAATAAATCACCGGAGCATCTCAGATGAGGAAAAATATTTTTTGCTTTTATTGCAAGCAGTGCCAAACTAACGTTTCGACGTTACCACGTCTTCATCAGAGTCAAAATGGCAAACCTTGGTGGCTGGTGCTCAAGAAAAGTTCACAGGCACACCTGACCTAAACCACCTAAGGGTGCCAGTGACGTAGGCTACACTCCAATAGCAGCAAAGATCAAAGAATATTAGCATGATCTAACACCAACATTAATATACAAGTATAACAAGAATAAAATACATCAAAGGATATTGAAAAAGGATATTGAAACAAAAAAGGTAACATTATGCTATTAAGCACAGTGATACGTCCTAGGAAACAGTCAGAAAAGGGGAAACAGATGTAAGTACCCTACAAAAAACATGAGAGGTTCAATTCCGCATTAAGGCCGTTTGGTTCCAAGCTATTCAAAGTATAGATCCAGAACGCCTCTCTACACAAGAGTTTATTAATAATATCGCCACCTCTTGGTGGAGCACTAATTTTCTCAATACCCCAGAACTTCAGAAAAGCCGGAGAACCATGCTTTAGCTCTATATAGTGTCTAGCCATGGCTTTTGTTGTATTGTTTGTCCGGATAGCCGTTTTTGTGTTCTGAGATTCTGATTTTTAGTTGCCGTTTTGTCTGACCGATGTACACCAAGCCACAGGGGCATTTTAATAAATAAATCACGCGTGTACTGTTGCAGTTAATGAATGAATTGATAGAGAACATTTCACCCGTCATGGGATGAGAAAACTCCTTAGTGTTTGTGGAGTTAGAGCAGTGCGCACAATTACCACAGCTGTAAAAACCAACAAGTGGGTTGGAAAGCCAAGTGAAAGGAGACGAGACCCTCATGTCCGAATGAATCAGTGCGCGTTTAAAAGTGAATCTAGGTGGTTGCGCACAAATATCTTTTAAAGATGAATCACTTTGAAGAATGTGCCAGTGTTTATTAATGATATGTTTGATTTTGCCAGCTGTAGGTGAGTAACGTGTGGAAAAACCAAGCCTTGAGTTGGTTTTTTGGGAACCGGTTTTGTTTAAAAGGGAGGGGCGGTTGATGTTCAGCGCTTTATCCCATGGCGACTCCACAACGTCTTGCACATATCCACGCTCTAGGAAGCGCTGTGCCAATTGCGACGCCTTTTCCATGAAGTCCTCGGTAGAGCTACAATTTCTCCTCACTCTAAGAAATTGACCAGTGGGGATATTACGAATCAGATGAGGAGGATGGTTACTGTCAGCTTGAAGAAGAGTATTCCTACTCAAAGATTTACGGTAGACAGTAGTTTGTAGTATATTGTTAGCATCTTTTAAGATGGTCAAATCAAGGAAGTTCAGGGACTCTATATCATGTTCCATAGTAAATGCGAGGTACTCAGTGCTCGAATTGACATACACGAGAAAATTGTTCAGTTCATTAATAGTACCTTTCCAGATCATGAAAATGACATCGATATACGTACGCCATAGTGCAATTTTTGAATAGAAAGGATTAAGGCTGGTGTTTGTAAACTTTTCTTCCCATAAACCTCAAACAAGGCAAGCATATGATGGCGCAAAAGCACTGCCCATCGCCGTGCCTTGAAGTTGTAAGAAAAACCTGCCTGAGTATTTTATAAAGTTGTTAGAAAGAATGATCTCCACCAGATCAATTAAAAACTCAGAGGGAGGTAGAGTCTCTGAAGGGCGCTGTTTAAGATAGGGGGTCAAAGCTTCTAAGCCTATATGGTGAGGAATACATGTATACAAACTCCATCCTTCGAAACAATTAACGCAAGTACAAATGTCTGATCAGAGACTTTGTCCTTTACAGATGAGCAAGCTGCCGATATCATTGTGCCGCACTCGCTATTTGAAGACTTAATGCAGCCACCAGAGTTGAATCCACAGTCTCTCGTTAGAGAGCTAGAAGACAAGAAAAAAAGCTGAATCCAGATACCTTTGGCACTCCATCACTCTTTCTGAATATTGGACAGCAAAGCGCATTCCCCGCGGATTACGTATCAATAAAACCCCATCATTTGGACTTGACGATGCGGCCTTTATGCAAAAGTGGGAAAAAGTGCTAAATAAGTGTTCACCGGATCTCATGCTTTTAATCATCGATAAAACCAAAACGTGAAAAAGCTAAACTTAACGCTGAAATTCAGCGCATTGAGAATGAATTGAAAAGTAAATTGGATATGGAGAAATTTATTGAAATTACTGGTAACATTTCTACTACCCTGACGACGTATGTAAAGGAATTGCGCTCCTATAATATGAAAAAGTATGAAAGAGACACTAAGGACTATGCTGATGGGGTAGTATATGACTGGCAAGGCAGAAAAAGGAGGAGCCACCCGCATCGTCCATTCCACCGAGGAACAACAAACCTCTGACACTCTCGACTGCGAGTGAGAGATTCCTCTGAAGATGTTAGTGACTCTGGAGCCTCCACCAAGCCAACGCATTTTTTAACCCGAGGCCAGCCCCGTCAAAGAAGTAGACAAGGCGAGGGACAAGGGGGAAGAGGAGGCCCACCCCTGCAACCCACCCGACGGTCCCCACGGTACCACACGATGAGACAGTAATCAACATCTCGGCCCTGGAGCTTACTGATGAGGAAACATCTGTGTTGAAAAAAGGACTTTCCTTTGCCCCCTCCAATCATCACGATCCTTTTTCCACAAAAGTAGATTGCTCTAAGTTTTTCAGAACGCTCCACCTTAAGCATTTCTTTTCCAGACTCAACGTTTTGTCTAACAGTGACACAGTCACTAGAAATTATGATGCCACGAATGACACCTTTTAAAAAGAAGTCCCGCTTCTTACCTTCCTCGAATTTGAACCCTACTATATTGACCTTCAGCCAACTGGTTGAGAGAGACCTGGCTGAACTGAACCAGACACCTGTCTTAAAAAATTAAGAACATGACGAAGCCTGAAATAATCACTTTGCGCCATCTTGAGTCAAGACAAGACATTATCATTCGTCCTGCCGATGCAGGGGGCGCAGTCGTGGTAATGAGCACTGCAAACTATGCATGCAGTATCTTAAAACTATTGGAAGATGAAAAACAATATCAGCCGTTACACTCTAACCCTGTGAGTGAAATAAAGAAAAGTATTGACGGCTTCATTGACAATTCTTTTCGTAAGGGTAGATCACAGAAAAAGAAAAGGCCTTTCTTATAAAGCAGGGGTATTCAATCACAAATCAAAGAGGTCCAGATAGTAAAAATTTCAGCATGTAAAGGTCCGCAGCATCATCATGTCTATTACCTAAGTTGCATCATAATACAGTAACATATAATCACACAGGCTACATACAATTATAAATAATAATAAAAGTAAAAGGAATGTAAATGTACTCCAAGTCAAATAAGATCTCCATTTCAGTGCTTACATTTTAGAAAAAAAAAAAAGTGTAGCTTGAGTTTCCTTTCTTCTCTCCACAGTCTCGTGAACTGTATAGTTTTGATTTTTTTCACATTGTACTGGGGATTATAATATTAAGGACTTTAATAATAAAAATTAATTTCTTTCCCTCCCACTGCCTACTTTCTCCTGTTTAGTGAGAGAAGTGAGCTGTGGTTTTGTCTGCCAGGATTTTAAATCTTCTGAAATGCAGTATTGTGTTCAGTGGCAGCTGGTGAACTGGCGGTAAGGGAGGATAAAATCATCCCTTAAAAATAATGATTGGTCATGACGTTTTCAATCATTTAAATTACGATTCGGGAAACTCTGAAAACTATCAACATTATCAGGTGTGGTCAGTTTTCATTAGTAACGCATATCTGCCAGCTATTGCATTTCATGCATTTGCTGTGAATTAAGTGGCATATTTACGTTCCTCTGCTGCTGTCAATAATTATTCAATCAACGCGTATGTAAGAGATTCTCGCGCAGAAGTGAAGTCCTTGTGCATGGAGGCTGATCAGTTTCACATGCGTTACGGTGATGATGACTTCTTTACTCGGGGGTTGGAAGCAATGGAATTGCATAAAGACGTTTCAAATGATCCTGTTGCATTTAAACAATCATGAAACACATGCACTGCTTCCAATTTGATTTAAAACAGGTCATGACTAATCGTTATTTTTAGGGGACGGGTTTCAGCCGACCCGCCTCCCATCGCCAGCTCACCATCTCTTTAATTTCACAGTCGCGTTTTACGTTTGCACTTTTCACTAGCGCCATCGTCTTGGAGCATATGACACAGCGGCTTTGAGCTTCCAGCGGGGAGGATAAACATAAGATTCTGTCCATTCCGCTTTAAAAGCTGTTTTCATGGTCCACTTTGCGCCATTTAGAACAAGCCATGTCACGTTCCTTCACTATTACACAGTCAGTCTTTCTCCCCCCGCTGTTCTCTCTTTCGCCTCGTGTCTCTCCAGTGTATTTCTTTCTCATAACTTTCTGACACAGCCGCTGGTACACTGCAGGAGCATGAGGGCATACACCGCCCACACAAATGCGCGGTTACGTATTACCGTAAAGTCTGAAAAAGTGGCGGCTACTTAAATTAAATCTGCTAAAATTAAGTAAAACTCAACAAAACTGATATTTGGTTACAGCTCTGGGTCCGGATGGGACGGCGTCTGGGTCCGGACTTGGACCGCGGTCCGCCTGTTGGTGACCTCGGTTATAAAGGATCACCCCATTTGCCCTGTCTTCTATGACCCACCAAAAAATTCATAAATGGCTTATTGATCCACCTTTACGTCCTATTGTGTCCAGTATAGACAGCCTCAATGAACCCGTCGCAGTTTGTGGACTTCTTCTGAAGGAAATTTGTTCACAGCTTACCATCATATCTTGGGGACACTACTGATATCCTGAATGTTGTCAACAACTGGCATTGTGAACAGAGCGACTTGTTAGTCTCCTTTGATGTGCAAAGTTTGTATACATGTATTCCTCACCATATAGGCTTAGAAGCTTTGACCCCCTATCTTAAACATCGCCCTTCAGAGACTGTACCTCCCTCTGAGTTTTTAATCGATCTGGTGGAGATCATTCTTTCTAACAACTTTTTTAAATACTCAGGCAGGTTTTTCTTACAACTTCAAGGCACGGCGATGGGCAGTGCTGTTGCGCCATCATATGCTTGCCTTGTTTTAGGTTTATGGGAAGAAAAGTTTATAAACACCAGCCTTAATCCTTTCTATTCAAAAACTGCACTATGGCGTAGGTATATCGATGATGTTTTCATGATCTGGAAAGGTACTATTAATGAACTGAACAATTTTCTCGTGTATGTCAATTCGAGTACTGAGTACCTCGCATTTACTATGGAACATGATATAGAGTCCCTGAACTTCCTTGATTTGACCATCTTAAAAGATGCTAACAATATACTACAAACTACTGTCTACCGTAAATCTTTGAGTGGGAATACTCTTCTTCAAACTGACAGTAACCATCCTCCTCATCTGATTCGTAATATCCCCACTGGTCAATTTCTTAGAGTGAGGAGAAATTGTAGCTCTACCGAGGACTTCATGGAAAAGGCGTCGCAATTGGCCTAGAGCGTGGATATGCGCAAGACGTTGCGGAATCGGCATGGGATAAAGCGCTGAACATCAACCGCCCCTCCCTTTTAAACAAAACCGGTTCCCAAAAAACCAACTCAAGGCTTTGTTTTTCCACACAGTACTCACCTACAGCTGGCAAAATCAAACATATCATTAATAAACACTAGCACATTCTTCAAAGTGATTCATCTTTAAAAGATATTTGTGCGCAACCACCTAGATTCACTTTTAAATGCGCGCCTAACATTCGCGACCGATTAGTTCATTCGGACATAAGGGTCTCGTCTCCTTCCACTTGGGTTTCCAACCCACCAGTTGGTTTTTACAGATGTGGTAATTGTGCACACCGCTCTAACTCCACAAACACTAAGGAGTTTTCTCATCCCATGACGGGTAAAACGTTCTCTATCAATTTGTTCATTAACTGCAACAATACACACGTGATTTATTTATTAAAATGCCCCTGTGGCTCGGTGTACATCAGTCAGACAAAACGGCAACTAAAAATCAGAATCTCAGAACACAAAACGGCTATCCGGACAAACAATACAACATACGCCATGGCTAGACACTATATAGAGGTAGACCATGGTTCTCCGGCTTCTCTGAAGTTCTAGGGTATTGAGAAAATTAGTGCACCACCGAGAGGTGGCGATGTTATTAATAAACTCTTGTGTAGAGAGGCGTTCTGGATCTATACTTTGAATAGCTTGGAACCAAATGGCCTTAATGAGGAATTGAACCTCTCATGTTTTTTGTAGGGTACTTACATCTGTTTCCCCTTTTCTGACTGTTTTCCCTAGGACGTAGCACTGTGCTTAATAGCATAATGTTACCTTTTTTGTTTCAATATCCTTTTTCAATATCCTTTGATGTATTTTATTCTTGTTATACTTGTATATTAATGTTGGTGTTAGATCATGCTAATATTCTTTGATCTTTGCTGCTATTGGAGTGTAGCCTACGTCACTGGCACCCTTAGGTGGTTTAGGTCTACGTACCTGTCAGGTGTGCCTGTGAAATTTACTTAAGCACCACCCACCAAGGTTTGCCATTTTGACTCTGATGAAGACGTGGTAACGTCGAAACGTTAGTTTGGCGCTGCTCGCAATAAAAGCAAAAAATATTTTTCCTCATCTGAGATGCTCCGGTGATTTTTTTATTTATTTTTTTGTTGAATTCAACTCAGTCCTTTCCCGTGACGCACCAGATAGTGAGTAACAGGAGCGCGGTGGATCTCCTACTTTTTTACGTGATACTATTAGAAAGAATCTGCTTCGCACCTAGTTCATACACTACCTGCTGAAACAATCCGTAAGTGAAATTGCTACCTTAGTCTGACTGAATTTCCCTGCGAAAGCCAAACAACGCGAAGAACTTTATCAAAGCCTTCAAGATTGCAGTTGCCTTGATGTTGCGAAGAGGTATGGCTTCAGGGAATCTGGTAGATGCACACATGATTGTCAACAAGTACTGATTGCTAGCTCTAGTCTTGGGTAATGGACTAACACAATCAACAATGACCTTAGAGATGGGCTCCTCAAATGCTGGGATAGGCTGCAATGGAGCTACAGGTGAGTCTAACTGGTGTTTTCCAACTACCTGACAAATGTGACAGGTTTTGCAAAAGTTGGAAACGTCTTTCCGAAGCCCAGGCCAGAAGAAGTGTTTCTTGATCTTTTCGACAGTCTTGTTAACACCAAGATGACCTCCTAAAGGTAAACTTTGAGCCATTGTTAAGATCTCATTCCTGTAGACCTTCAGAACAACGATTTGCTTGACCACTGCGCAATCTGCATTGGCAGGGATATCAAAAGGGTGCCACTTCCGCATCAACCCACCATACTTGAGATAATACCCAACTGGAACTGCGTCTATTTCTTTATCAGGAAGGGCTCTCCTCTTTAGTACACACATTTCAGGATCATTAGTTTGCTCCTGAATCAACTGCTTTCTGGACAGAGACAAGTCCCCAGACACATCAGAATCACCAGACCCATCAGGCTGGCTGAACAGAGAACTGATAAAAGTATCTGATAAGTCCTCAAACGGAGAAACCATTGTAGGCCGAACAGAGTCATGAGGCGAACCACCTGAGTCATGACTATCCAATGTGCTCGAAGGCACCACATCATTTTCTTCTTCAGCCTTCTTGGCCATAGCACGGGTCACTGTACAGGAAGGATACAGAGATGGGTCTTCATCGACATCTTCAGTGCTGGGCTGTGAAGTAAGATGAACAGGGGGAACTACATTGCCCCCAACTAGGTCATTGCCAAGCATCAGAGAAACACCCTTGATAGGTAGACTTGGCATAAGTCCCAACTTTACCTGTCCTGTAACTTAATCTGACTTCAAGAATACAGAGCGCAGAGGTACAGATACAGTCCTCCCTTCAATACCTTGTACAAGTATGAAATCCCCAGAAGTGGTCTCATCACGTAACTCCAAGGAGTCCATCAACGAAAGTGACTGAGAAGCTCCGGTATCTCATAGGATATATATGGGGACAGGAGGAGAATGCTCATTCAGAGCCATAAATCCCTCTGACACAAATGGAAGAAATTCCTCCCTCACAAAGTCAGCAGTATTAGGCTTCTTAGCTACACAAGGAGCAGGCAATTTTGCAGATCGATTCATCTACTACAAAGGTGACAAGAGTGACAGGTCTGGTCAAATGTATCCTTCTCCTTGCAATTTCTCCTATTACTTTACTCTCTAAATTTTTCTCCTTATGTACTCTTTTGCAGCCCCCTCCAACCTGCTCGATTTTTTTTTCTCTGGGACCCTCTCAGACATGTCCAGGACATGCCCAAACCTAGCTCCAGACTGGGCTTCACAAAAAAAGGTCAATACTGCCATCTAGTGGCATTTTTTCACATTACAGCTGTCTTCTCGATCCCTGTCCGTGTTTTAGCTTTTGCCAATTTCTTGTAATTATGAACTTCCTCATGTTCATTCCTTTGTAATTAGTCTGATCCAGTTCCCTGTTTCCCTTTGTAGCATGTGACTTCCCGTTTGTACCACCAGCTCCTTGTCAGAACGTTTCTCCTGGTTTACCTGTGCTGCGACTGTTTATGCCTTGTACCCTCTGTGATTCACATCTGACTAGACCATCCCTCATTACGATTTTGGCTTGTCTTGGATTTGTTTGCATCTGTGTATCGAACCTTTTTTGCCTGACCACGAGTTCTGTGTTTGCTGCCCTGGTTACGATTTGGATTACGCCCCTGGGATTCTAATTTTTGGATTGTGGACTTTGCACTGTTGCCTCCTGCTCTGCGGGGGTTTGCCCCCTTTTCTAATAAAGCACCAGTTTTTTGGATCACTTGGTTCTTGCGTCTGGTTCCTGAGCGTAACCTCACACCGGTGGCCTTATTGGGTTAGACTTCACTTTCTGCCTACTACCACTGGCCTATCTGTGCAGAAATCTATCTTTCTGATGTCCCTGCAGTTCACAACTATAATTCAGTCTTTCCGCCACCCCAGAACAGCCTAAATTCTGTTCTGTTCCGTGCTCTGGATTAAACTTTTTTTTCAGATTCTGGTCCATGTTCACGTGATAGTGTCACGCAATTGCTAGATTTGTTGGCTTCATATTTATGCTCCAAATATCCAATTCCACCACATACCTTAAGTTTTATATTGGATTGAAATCAGGTGGCCATTTGATTACACTGAACTCAATGTCATGTTTGTGGAACCAGCTTGAGATGACAAGTAATTTGCTACATGTCAAGTTATCCGGCTGAAAGTAGCTATGAGAAGATCAGTAGACTGTCACCATAAAGGAATGCACATGGTTGACAGCAATACTCAGGTAGGCTGAACAGTTTGAAAAATACTCTACTGATATTAATAGTGCATGCCACGAGATGGGCGCAATCGCGCTGGCACCCATAAATGCCCGTCAGTTCGTCCTCACGGGCGCGATTTAACATGGCCGTCAGTCACTTCACGGGCGCAACACTATTTAATCCGAGTGTTAGCCCATTTTACCTACCCCGGTAGACCATGACGATGACGACAATGTCATAATCAAGACTAGCAATGCAACATTCTCTCAGTTCAAAGCAACCAGTGCCAGCTGTGAGGAAGCTACCCATATTCAGTTCAGCATATCCGGCCCATCATCATAGCCGTAACTAGCAATCTCGGACCTCGATAAAAAAAAGACAGAAAAAAAAATTCAACATATACATCATTCAGGTTTTATTCGAGGTATCTTAAGTGTAACGCCTATGAACATGCAAAATTACATTTCACCAAAAAGCAATTTCTGATTGCACATTAATATTTTTTTCCTCTTATCTATGTTTGTATTGTTTTGGGGAGTTTTCTTAAATTCAGTAAAAATTTATTTTAATCCTGTTTGATCTCTGACATTGTGGCGACGTAACTTCCTCCAAATTTGCGGTATTCTCTTCAATATTTAGCTCTGCATTGGAGAGGTAAGATGAAATAAGCGCTCATCAGTGATTTTGTAAAATGCAGTAATATGCTGGAGGCAAAGATACTTCTTTGTAGAGGTCAAAGATTTTGTTCATTGCCGCTTCAAAGATTATTTTAGAATTTATACATTTTTATTTTATCGTGTACCGCACTTTTGTGATGCATGCTAATTTACCTTTCGTAAGTCCAAGCTAATGGAGCATTAGGTGGTTTCTCGTGCAGTTTGCCATTTCTTCCATCTCTAGTTTAAAGAAGCTACATGTAAGTTTGTGGCCAAAACTGATTGTGCAATCACATTTAAAGTAGTGCAGAGCGCAGTATCCCCTCCTCCTCTCCACGAGACGAGAGGTTGAACGTCTACTACTCGGAGCTACTATGGCTACGTTTCAGTATCACCAATTTGCTCTCACAGGGTTGTGTTCTGTTCAGCTCAGAAAAGATCGAGACGAATGACTAACTAACTTTAGCAATGTTCATATTTGTCAACTTGCTCGTCAATCCTCTGTGTGGATACCCCACTTTAGTCCATACTGTAAAATATGTAAAGATTGACTGAGGACTAATTTGACCGATGTACTGTCTCAATTACATTTTATATTGCCATAATGGCTGTGCTAATATTGGAACAGTTTGCGCAGCGTCTCAGCATAGAGCAAGAGCAACTGACTAATGATGCATTGATAATTTTAGCAATGAAGAGCCACAGTTTTTATTTCTCAAACAATTTGTTACCTAGTCAAATCGATGGCCCACCTGCATACGCCGTAACGTACCATGAACAAAACATATGTAACGTTATTCGACTGTAGAGAATATTTGAAATGTCCGTGCTTTTATTAAATAAAACTAAGTCGGCTAAACTTAGCTGAATCTTACCTGCCCTGGAGAAAATTAGCAACTTTGGCGTTGGTCTTCAAATTCATCTCTGCTTTCAGCCGTCTCCATCTTTCAAAGGCATGTCCTATACAGATCCTTGCTTTGTTTCTGACTTTGTCATGACGTATTTCGGAATCATAACGAAGCCTTTTAGGTTTACTAATGTCAGACGTTTGGGCTCCGAAACGCTGGTCGCTGCAACTCACTGGTAACTGGCAACCTGGATGCCGAAGTGCTGCTGACTTCGTGATTGGGAGATAGGTGGAGCGGCGCAACAGGCCAAAACACAAAATGTCAACATAAACATTAGTTGTGGCCTGCAGATTCACTTTTGTAATGAGAATATTCTGGCTGGACTACTGTTGTCAGTGATATAAGTATTTGAAATTAACATCATTCCTTAATGTCCAGTGATATATCAGGGGCATTTCATGATTAATCAACATACATTTCTTACATATTGCTCCTTTAAAAGGTGTGCTTGTAGAAACATGACATGGGAAGTTGCTGTGCTGACATTAATGCGTTGCACGAAGGTACATGGGCTCTCCCTTTTAAAATTACCTCTGCCATATACTCAGTATTAAAGGGACAATGTGTAACATTTAAATTTTATTATTTGCCAAAATCTAAGTCTGCATTCATATATATGTCATTATTGGTGTATTATGACCTCCGCTGGTAATCATATATATTCTCGTAAAGGAAGAATTTTAGACTTGTTTCTACATTGGACAAAGCTGGTAGGGGAGCGCCATGACACTCAGCAATCTTGAAACTGTTGCTGCCGGCAAGGGACAAATAGCACCAAATGCGGAATAAATCCGCGTTTGCCCTGCCAGCCAGTGCAGAGTGATTGAGACACAGGAGGAAATCAGGAAGAGAGGCTGTCGCGGCGACTTTGAAAATCAGTACTAGTGCAGCATAATGTGAGACCATACATATGCAGCAGCAGCACAGGAGACGGAATCTTCATTCGCAAAAAAACGAAAAAGAGAATTGAAAAGGCAGCGCGCGCTCATAAAAACAAGGGTGAACATCGGGCTAGCCTTCCTTTAGGTGGAAGGAGCTAATGAAGGAGAAAGATTTTCTAAGGGACGAAGAAGTTGCCAGCTTTCTCCTCGACAAATAGCTTTCAAAATCGCGGTAAACGCCGGCTTTCGAAGCCTACCCACCGGCTTTTAGCGGCAGTGAAGCTGGTGGGTAGACTTTAGAAGCTGGCATTTACAGTGACTAAAAGCCAGCGTTTATCATGACTAAAGCTACTGAAACCACGTAAACGTACAGGCTCATAACCACGAAAGGTGCTTATCTCCTATACATGAATGAAATGGCTAAACAATTCCTAAACGTGCTTAATTTTTGTCATATGGGACTAAAGAATAAGTTACGCTTATGGTCATGTTTTAATAATGGGAAGGTGCCACCACCTGTTTTCAGGGCATAAATTTTCCAGTTATTGCACTTTATGATGTCGGCAGTAGCGCAAATCGAACGGGGAATTGGGGGGGATTAAGTTAGTTAGCTAGCTAGTTCTCAATCTTTTTCCTTTCCTTGACGCGTTTTCCTATTATCATAATTGGCAACTGAAGACACTGTTTCTCTCCAAATGCGATCTAACAGCAATGAAATTGTGGGATAAATTCATTAACTTATACAGTGGCGTAGCCAGAACTGAGATTTGGCTTGCACAAAACATCCGTTTTTAACTATTATTAGTCCTGACCTGCTCTCAATCATTTTCATAATTAACAAAAGGTTCACTCCGAGAGCACTCCATGCTTAATCGGAGAGAACACGCAGCACCTGTTAGGTAAGACGACAATTATTCATCTGGATGCGTGTTTGCTGCATTTAAATCAACATTGTTAAATATTGTAGATATCGACTGTCTTTTAATAGCCTATTTAACAACAGAGTGCCACATTTTTTTATCAACCCATGCTATACCGAGAGTGAAAGACGATATTTCTTTACAATGAGGACCAGTTCAATCGAGGCAAAGCATTAGCCATTTAATAAGTACATTATTTCTCTGTACTGAATTATGACTATGATTGCATCGCTGTTAGATCGCATATGGAGATAAACAGTGTCTTCAATTGCCAATGAAGATAATTGGAAAAAGCTTCAATGAAGGAAAATGATTGAGAACTAGCCAGGACTAACTGTCATAAAGGACATGTCTGTGTCTCTTCCAATTCCCAGTTCGATTTGCGCTTCTGGATGCTGGTCCATGCAGCAGGCCTCTTTTCATTAGACGTCGCATCGGCCGTCCTGTCACAAATGACATCTGTCCGTGCTTTGACAGTCTCTATGAGGGTCCGCCTCATCCGACATTAAATTTTCACGATGGTGTCTTTTGTCCGTAATTTTGCATCTACAGGTGGTCGAGACACACTGCTAAATGTACACCTATTTCCCCTAATGCATTATGCAAGTAACAGGCGGAACAGTAAAACGTGGTCAACTCCGCCTGACCGCTTGATTACGCGAGTACAGCTAAATATCTGCTTACCTAGGGTGAGTGTAGTAAAATATTAAGTTTTTTGACATTAGCGCTTAAAACTATAGTTTAGCAATGCGCGAACAAATGTGTTTTAACAAATGTGGTTCTATACGCGCAGAGAGAAGCGCTCGCTGACAAGGACTTCCCGGTCAAGCTGATCGCAACTGACATGATGCCATGGGGGGCAAAAGGAAATCATTCCATGAGCAACAATTGAAAAAGACACAAATAGATCCGTGAATAAATTTTTTGACTACCGCAAATGATCAATGTATAATCTGTTGATTTTTCTCTTATAAATTGTAAGTGCCTTTTCCCACGGCACCGGACAATTTAATATTTGATATTAATTCAGGCTATGCGAACACCAAGGGGACTTTGTCCCTGAGAGCGTTCTCGTAATCTGCACTGCTGCGGTTCTCTGCGTGTAGCACTGCTCAGGAGATTCCGTGCTGTCGGCTTATGTCATTTCCAAGTCGGTAAAGTGAGCAGGTGTAACGACACCAGTGTTTTCAGTTATTATATGTGATGAATGGCTTTGTTAGATAGCGACTCGACTGTTTCACGTGTCTTTTATGTAACGTTACAGAATAAACAGTGAGGTAGCAAAGGCTGTTGTTGGTTAACTTGGGTTGGATGATGAGTATGTATTCAGTAACTATTGAAGGTGACATCCTATAAGCGTGCATGTAGGTAACACTTGCTTGGTATAAAATGTTCAAGATGCACCTAAGCTGAGTTGTTTATTACCGTTACTTTGAACATCTTACACCGATTCACAGGACTGTGTTTTGCTGCTTCATGTGTTATATCGAGGGCTGACTGCAAGAAACAATTCCGGATCTTATGTATTGGGCATAACTGTTAATTGCAGTCAGCCGTCGACATGCTGGCTTTCGGTTCAGTAGTACCTGTTCTATTAATACATCCATGGTTTCATCAGCGTTGACAAGGCTTTTTGATACATGGTGGCTGCCGTAGTTGCAATACGTGTTTAAAAAAGTGAGGTGCTAGAAGGCATTTTCTGCTATGCCATGTACAAAAGTACCATGCTTATGCCCATGCTCATGTTTCAAGTTCTGTGCCTGGCCTAGTGCTTTGTCTGACTGACCTATGTGTTTCTTGACCTCTGCATATGTCTGACCTGCTTATGTCTGACCATTCTTAGATCATGTATTGTGTTTTGGTTGTTGTTTAATGTTTTATGTATTATGTTTTATTATTTTCCAGATTTTAGTTTATTCATAGTTTACCATGCCATGTTTCATTTCCATGCATTGCACTTCGTCTCCCCCGTCTTGTCATGAGTGTTGTCTTTGCTCACAGTCCCTAGTCTAGCGTGCCACTCCTTCGGGTGATTTATTGGTTTCTGGGTTTCAATCTTCTTTCATTATCTTGTGTTCTTCCTTCCTCTTACTTTTACTATTTTACTAACACCTACTAACAGTTTGTTATTTTGGATAAATACTAACCAACACTAACCTTGTACATTTGGACTAACTTACTAACGAGCACTCGGGACTGTATAGCTGCACTTACTAATTGACTAACGATCTCTCAGCATTCGCCCTATTCTAGTCTCCGCCTCTTGCCTTTCCCTAATTATCTCTGCTGCGATTTCTGTGAGTCATCCGCAAACTGCTTCGTGCTTTCCTTTCTCTAAACAATGCACTTTTACTCCGTGACTGGAGCTGTTTGTCTGTCTATAGGTTTGTCCTGTGATCCTTGTCTGCGTTTTGGCCACGGCCAATTTCATGTAATTAGTTTGTTCCCAATGTGTCTCTCTATTGATTATTATCCCCATTGATTGCACCTGTGTTCCTTTGTCATGAGGTCACCCGGAAATGTATATTAGATGTCTGTTTGTTACACCTCCTTGTCAGATCGTTACTTCCTTGTTACCTGTGCCACTCTTCTCTCGCCTTGTATCATTGTGATTATCTTTCTGACTGGACCGTCCTTGACCTCGAGCTTTGCCTTCTCCCTGTACTTTGCGGCATTCTTGTTTATGGACCCATTTTTGTCTGACCACGTTTTTTTGTGATTGGTGCCCTGTTTACGGTTCTGGATTTCGCCCCTTGGATTCTGCTTTTGGATTGTGGACTTTGTACTGTCACCTGCTCTGTTGGGGAGTTTCCCCCTTCAGAAATAAAGCCTCCTTTTTGCATTTTACAGGTGTTCGCACTTGGTTCATTGATTAAAACCTCACATTCGTTAGAATGTAATACACGATTCCAACGCTGGATGGGAGTAATTCCTACACAATGTCCCTTTGAGCTCTGCTGTCGAGAGCTGTCGATGTAAAAATGTGTCATGCGCAGTTGCTCTACTGACATTAATGCGTTGCACGCAGAATAAAAATATCTTGGCTGGCAAGAGAAGAGTGGTCTTTGCCTTAATATTCAGTACATGCAACACAACGCTGAACAATAAGACCGGCTATATAAGTATATCAAATCGTGTATCTCAATGTTACTTATGTATTTTTCAGTATGTACAAAATGTTATTACTATTTTAAAAAATTCAGAGGTCTCTTCACCTCTCATCTCAATATATCTGAACAAAATGGTTTTCTAGAGTCCTCTCTTAACACGATGGTTATTTTAAACTTACTACATTTTGGGACTGGGTGAGGATGGATGGATGTCTGCTTGGACGCAGTAGTAAAAGCAAGACTGCCTTTTTAAGCTTGGGTACTTTTACCGGTAACCATGGTAACTGATACACCTGTGAGGTTATCATAATAATATAGATGTAAGGACAATAGGCTATACTCTTTGCAACATACTAAAGGCAGTCTACAGGCCAAGGATTGGGCAGGACACCAGCGCAGGTGAAGAATGGAGTCGGTAGCTTAGTGGTAGCAGATACCAGTGTTTCCCACACATAGACCATTGTGTAGTGGGCCGTCACAGAATCAACTAGGACCGCCACAAATTGATTCCGGCCAAACAAGAATTCTCTATCGCATTCTAATCTCCGTGCATACACAAAAAATAGAAAGAATGAAAAAAAGGTAAAATTAAAAGAACTGGAAGATGCGGAATTTGTGAAATATTAGTGCCATGTCCCCCGCTCAACAAAATGAGGCATCTCCCCACCGCTCAACAAAATAAAAAGCATATAACCTCCCCGCCCTGGTCCTACAGCAACCATCACCATCAATATAGTGCCCGCCGGAGAATTGGTGGAAGTGATTGATTGTGCCCGCACAGTTTTCTTCTGGCATGCACTGTATTAAGGGGTCCAAAATGTTCCCAATTCCGATATACCACCACCAGCCTGAACTAATGACACAAATGAAACCATGTATTTTTTTTTTTCTTTTAAGCCAGACTCTGATACTAACTTCTGCCTGCTGGAGCAGATATCAATATTTTTGTCAAATTTCTTTTGATGGTACTATTTTATTTAAACTAATCCATATTCTGAGTAATTCAGTCAAAAGATTAATTATTCCTGTATTAAACAGTTCACAAAATGGTTTGTGGATTATCTTGAATAAGCAGGTCATGATTTTAAGAAATAAACAACGGGTCTCGTGCAGCAACATGCTCTGAATATTCTCTTGTATTTTTTGTGATTGTTTCTCTAGAGAAAAGGAGGAGAAGTCAACTCCGGATTCACCGAATAGTCTTACCATCCAATGTGTGCGAATGATGAATCCCATTTGATCATGGCTGTTAGCTTGTTATGAGCACAGGTAATTCCCGCTAAATGGCAAATTTGGTGCAACAGTTGGGGTGATGCCACCGAAAAAAGTTGTAAGAAGAAGAACTCCAGCAGCAGCGAAAATGAAGGACTGTTAAATTAATTGGGATCAACTGATCAATAGTATTTGTAACCTCAAATTAAATAATACGGTAATTAAAATTTCTTTCAAACATAATCATCTAAATTTGATTCTATTACATACAGTATATGTCAACTTATACGGATTGGCCGTATGTTATACTGATAACCCCCCAATTACACAGCTTATGGGCACACAAATAAAGTTACATGAATTTTATACTCCAGTCGTGAAGTGTACTTGCTATTGCAATACTGAAGACATTACAACACACTATTTGATGCTTTAATTTGTGAATTCAATTGTTCATTGAAAATGTACACTTATTTCAAATCTTATGATAGCAGCAGACTCCAAAATTTATGCAGCATAATTTAGGCCAAATAATGATGTGACAAGTTGTGATAATTTGATGATGTGAGGCAAGTGACATTAAAACAGCTTTAGCTACTCATGTTATGGAATAAAACAAGCCTCCAAAAAAGTCCAAGTCCAAGAGCAATGGTTGGCTGAGGCTCTCCATTTTGCAAAAAAAAAAAAAAAATGTGTAAGCTCATAATCCATCACTGAGACAAAAATCTTCCCCATAGAAAAATCAAAAAGATTTTTGGCATTTTATCCTTTTGCAGAGAGGAATGAAATTAAAAGATGAGAGGAATCATGAGGTCACATCTTGGTATGTACCGAAAACGGCCAAAAACCACTTTTGAATATGCATGATCTCTGAGATGCCACTCTCTTGAGAAAAGTCATATGACTGTGGTGGATATCGCGACCTAGGCCAGGAAACACTAAGGTAAACATTTGTCAGTCAACCCCATTCATTACTGCATCCACAGATGCAAGTTAAAGCTTTTCTATGCAAAGCCAAAACCATACATCAACACTGTCTTAGTGTTGTCGACTTCTCGATGCTCATTGTCTTTTGATAAGGACAGTGGCATAGTGGAAGCGTGTTTCGTAGTCTGATGAGTCAATATTTCAAGGGGTTTTTTGGGTTAAAAAAAAAAAAAACAGTCACTGTGTTCCCGGACCAAAGTCGACACTGAAGACCAGATCAGTATCAAGTCCAAAAGTCATAGCCTGTGAAGGTACACTGAAAAAAGATCAACTTAAAAATTCTTCCTCAGTTGGTCACATTTAAAACTTTTAAATTGACTCAACATAATTATATAATATTAAGTTTGTTCATTTTAATTAAATTATGTTGAGTCAATTTAAAAGTTTCTGATGTGACCATTTGAGGAAGAATTTTAAGTTGATCCAACATTTTACTTTCGTCAGTGTATGGGGAGGCCATAGCATGAATGACTTGCTCTCTTGCAAGGGCAAAATACGGACAATTCTTGAATAAAATATACTTCCATCTTTTGTTGTCTGATTGATGGATACCCCTGCATTTCCCAGCCATACAGCCACAAATCACGCTCTGCTTGAATTACAAGAACATGGCTCTGAAAGTAGTGAGTGTGGGTGCTAGATTGGCCTGCCTCCAGGCCTGATCTGTCTCTGACTGAGAATGTATGTGTCAGGTCTCGTCTCTTTTGGTCCAGCACGCAAGGCAATTAAGACCTGGAGCACTGCCACACTCGGCCATCAACAAAGATCATCTGTGTGCGATTCCCGCTAAGTGTTGGCAGCATGTATAAATACCAATGCTTTCCCATTGTTCCTCATAACCTCTTGTAAGCCATACGCCTGTATACCTTAGAGCACTGTTTTGCGTGCTTTTAATATTACTATATATATATATTACTATACCAAACCATTGATGTAAGTGCTGTGCAGTACCAGCACTTTATGAATACACTGAACTTCATTTCCATTTTTCTTTTACTATTATTGTAATTCAATTTCTGTTGTGTTAGAACATATTGTTTGTATTACTAATAGTTTGTTTCTGGAACCACGATTCCTGTTTTTTTTTGTGTGTTTTGTATATGCCTAGTGCTTGCGCGGTCAGCTTCATAAAATATGGGACTAAATCCATCCTTGCAATCGAGTCCAGTCCACATTTTCCTGGCCTCTGTGCCATCTGTTACAGTACGGTACAGTACATAGCAAAATATATGGCAACGAAAACCCGTACTATTGTGCTGCCCAAGGCCTACATAGTTGAGGAATGGAGGAAAATCCCACGTGCTAGACTTGACCAAATGGTGTCTTCAGTGTCCAAATGCTTAATGAGTGTGATTAAAAGAAATGATGATGTGATACAGCTACAGTTATAGTTACAGTTATACAGTTATCAGTTGACTGCGCAGATTTTTTGGGACCTTTTTGAGACAATGTATATAATGTATAATTTCAATTAATATTTAAATTTACATGTCAGGGCATGAAATAATATGTTCTTTAATTTTGAGGTTGAATGGACTTTTCAAATTAGTCTTCATGGATTATATTTGCAGTTTTCATGATGTCCTAGGTTTTCCATAATTGTGGTTGTATAAAAAAGGATGACCATATTACTTCTCTCCAAAACTCAGCATTCCAGATTTTGTGAATGATACACCATGTCACATGCATCAGTACAGGATCCAGGTGCAGATCCGCAAGAAGCCACTTAAGTTTAATAATGGCTAATGCCGCAAATGGCACAAACAGAACATAAAAACGTAATCTTGAGTAGAAGATTTGTCAGGGACAGGGCAGGTCAGGGTAGTGACAGACAGCATCAACTGGAACAAGAAAGCTGTGGTCAGAGACAGGCCCAAGGTCAGAACTAAGAAGGTAATCCAGTGGCACAGGGCTTGATGGGTGATGCCCACTCTTGAACTCCGAGGCTTGGATGTTAACAGCCGGCTCATTGCATTGAGTAGAACAGTACAGGGAGACATCCCTTATTAAAAGGTTACTAGAATTTTTATACGCTCTGAAACGTTAGTGAAGGAGCGTAAAGCAAGACAGGTAGAGCATAGCAAAGAGACAAAATCCAGGCAGGAAAAAACACTGACCAGGAAGTTAAATATAAGCAAAAACAATTAGAAATAGGAGGTGGGGAGGGGAACGGAAAAGGAGAGGCGATGCACATGACACTAATTCAATGAGAAATAATAAGGGAAATTCAAAAGAGAAACTGACAAGGATGGCCAGATTGCGGGGACGACAATAAAGTGTTGTAAGTCTGCTCTGTCTGTCATGCTAAAGGCCCAGTCACACAGCGAAAACGCATGAATTACGCATGAATTACGCACAGATTTTCGTTTCTGCGCGGAGCGTACGTCGTATGCGTAATTCGTAGGTGGAACGAACGTGGACTGTCAGTGATTGTAAGTGGATGTGCGTCGAAGGCGGTTTGTGCGTGATTTTGAGTTTTGAACGGTTCAAAAATTTTCCGACGCACAACTGTGCGTTGGTGTGCGTAATTCATGAGTCAGCATGCGTAGTTTATGCGTCGAGTATGCGTAACTATGCGCGGGACACTCGTCGGCCGTCAGTGCTTATGCGTCAGAACTGGTTTGAATCCGCGCACGTCCACGTCCGTCCACTGATGCCCCACGTTCATATCATGCATGAAACGCGCACGTATCACGTTCATTCCACTGACATCCACTGACAATCAATTATAAAACTGACGAATAACTGACATATCACTGACGGAAAACGCATAACGACGCACATCCACTGACGAGTGACGCATTTCCGACGCACGACTGACTGACAGAAAACTGATGATTCACTGATGTTCCACTGACGAACCACTGACAACTCACGTATGTATTTTGGCATGTAAAAGCAGCCATTTCGGGCACTTTTGCCATTCCAGACCTACGGGACCTCCTAGCAGCAGCACCAGCAGCAGGTTTTTCAGCAGCAGCAGCTTCTGGTGGATCTACATGGACTTCTTCTTCAGCAGCTTTCTTCTTCTGCACCCTTGTCTTTGAGGGCAAGCGAGCTTTCCTGGGTGGCATCTCTTGAAGTGTTCTTGATTGGCGAAAGGTACTGAAGAACTCCCGTCGTTCACCGCTTTTTATATGCGCTGAACCGAAGCGATAGTGACGCCGAAGGTGCGTTTTTCGTGCGTGCTCCGCCGGTGATTCATACGTCGGGCGTGCGTCGAATGTTCGTGGAATACTGCACCGTGTTTGCTATTATGCGTCGACATGCGCGATATGTCAGTGATTGTAAGTGATACATGCGTGGTTCATGCGCAATTCATGCGTGATTCGTCCGAGATTTCTACCCCCGACACCCCGAAAAATTGGTCAATTTCTCAACGCACAAGCACGCACAAACCCAATCTGTGCGTGATTTGTGAGTGATTCGTGCGTGATCGGCTGTGTGACTGGGCCTTAAGGATTCTGTCTCGTTTGGATTTTGATCTTTGCCTTGCCTGACCATGCCTTGCATTGTGTATTGTGATTTGGTTGCCTGATTATGTTCTTGTTCTGTCTACTTTAGTTGTGCCATGTTATGTATTTTGCTGTTTCCCACATTACCATTATTATTCCGGTCCATGTCTCACAGCCACGGTATTGCGTGGCACTCTTTCGGGTGATTTAATGGTTTCTGGATTTCAACCATTTCTTCCAATCTCGTTTACTTCCTTCGCCTTGCTTTTAAATATAACTAACTAGTACTAAGAGTTTGTTCTTTTGTTAAAACTGCTAACCCAGACTAACATTGTGTATCATACCAACTTACTAACAAGCACTTGGGATTGTATAGCTGCACCGTACTAATTGACTAACAAGCTTTCAGCACTCGCCCTGTTCTAGTCTCCGCCTCTTGTCTTTACCTAATCTTCTCTGCTGCGTTTCAGTGGATCCTACACACCTGCTCGCGCTGTCCTTTCTCTAAGTATCTATGCACGATAGAACTCCTTAACTGGAGTCGTATTTCTGTCTATAGGTTGTCTGTCCACGTTTTGGCTTTTGCCTATTTCATGTGATTAGGTTCTCCCTCATGTTTGCTCCTTTGGAATCAGGTCTGACTTCCTGCGCCTGTGTTCTGTTTAGCATGTGACCTCCCATATGTGTATATTAGGAGTCTTCTCACAGCATTTTCTTGTCAGAACGTTTCTCTCAGCTTGCTTGTGCCACGCTTGTCTTCGCCTTGTACTCTCAGTGATTCTATTCTGACTGGACCGTCCCTGATTACGATTTTTGGCTCTGTTTTGGATTTCTGTTGCATCTGTGTTTTTGAACCCTTTTCTGTCTGACCACGAGTACTGTGATTGCTGCCCTGGTTTTTTCGACTCGGATTTTACCCAACTGGGTTGTGATTTTTGGATTGTGGACTTTGTACCTTCGCCTTCTGCCCTGCGGGGGTTTCCCCCTCGCTTAATAAATTCTCATCTTCTGCACTGCTTGGTTCTCGCGCCTAGTTCCTGAGCGTATCATCACAGTAAGACCTAAAACACAATGTTATCCATTTTATAAACCTTGAGCACAAATAGTGTTTAACTGGTAGTTCTGCTATATATTCCAGCTTTGTGAGTAGGGGTGGGAATTGATAAGATTATATCAATGCCATTGTCGAATCTCCTTATCAGTCAAATTCCTTATCAATTCCTGAGTAGTTTATTGAGGGGAAAAACGTATTTCTACACAGTCTTCCGCTGTTTATATTTTGTGAGGCGGTTGCAAGATGAACATTCAGAAGGAGGGTCTGTTTTTGTGACAGAACTACTGGAAATTCTCTGGGCATTGTGGTGGATAGAGGAGGTAAAACCAAACAAAGTTGTCATATGTTCAGACTCTTCCGCTGCTCTGATGGCAATAAGGAGTGGGAATTCAAAAGCTAGGCCAGATCTCATTTATGACATTTTATTTTCTTTGTATAGAATTGAGAAGGCTGGCAGTGAAGTCCAGTTTTGCTGGGTGCCAGGGCATGTTGGAGTTTAAGGGAACGAAATTGATGATTTAATAGCAAGGAAAACCTTAAACAAGTAGATCAGAAGGATCTAATAGCTGCGACCTCGCCTAGCATCCGTCACGAGGCATAGTGTCCATGACTGGTGGTTTCTGGTACAAGTGTGATGTCGAAATTGCCAAATGACCTTGAAAATCAATAGGGGACCCTTCCTCTGTACCAAGAAGCTTGTTCTAAGATGTAATAGCCATCCATCAAGTAAAAGTGGAGTTACAGTGCGAAAATTGTGAAATCGGGGCAAAATCGACACTTTTTTGACCGGTGTGACCTTGGGATTCGACAGATGACCTTGAAAATCAATAGGGAACCCTTCCTCTATACCACGAAGCTTGTTGTAAGATTTCACAGCTATTTATTGAATTAAACTTGAGTTACGGTGCGAAAACGGTCAAATCGGGCAAAATTGACACTTTTTTTTACCTTTGTGACCTTGGGATTTGACAGATGACCTTAAAAAACAATAGGGCACACCTCCTGTATGCCTAGAAGCTTTATCCAAAATTTCATAGCGATCCATGAATTTTAACTGGAGTTACAGCGCGAAAACCTGCAAACAAGGTTATGACCTCTGTGAACTTGACCTTTGACCTCGACCTTATGCATGGACATCTCTTTGGTGAAGGTCAATAGCTCCTGAAAATTTCATGATGATACGACGACAGGAACATGGTGAAAAAGGTGTCACAGACGGACAGACAGAAGCGTTCACAGAGCTCCTTGGTCGCAGCTAAAAATATACATGCACGTATCCTTGGGAAGAGTTGAATTGAGGTAAAAAAAAATCAAGGGAGGAGTTCTAAAGGAATGGCAGGGATTGTGGGAAAAAGAAACCAGGGGAAGGCACTATTTCTCTTTTCAACCACGTTACGAAAAACAGTAAGATCTGTTTTTACGGAAATAGGAAGGATTCAGTAAAAATTTTTAGACTGAGGCTAGGCCACTGTAGGCTGAATTGGTACTTGCACATTGTGGGAGAACATCCCAATGGTTTGTGAGTGTGGGAACCCAGAAACAGTGAGGGATGTTTTTCTAGAACGAAACAGGTATAGATGTGATCGGGAAATTTTTTTTAAACCCTAGCAGATTTGCTTTATTGTTGCTTTATTCTCCTCCTATTCCTTTTTTTTGGTCAGTGCGAGAACCAGCAAATGATAAGAAAAGCAGTGGTGCAGTGCATGAAACCAAGTACAATAACGGAATAAGCCCCGAGAAGCAGTGGGTTACAGAGTGCCTTAGTGCCCCTCCACCATTATAAAATCACTGTAACCCACTGCTTCAAGGGGCTTATTGCTTTTATAAAATGGTTACCCTACATATAACCCATTAAATAAACACACAAGAAAAAAATCAACAATTTATTGGTAATAATGCAACAATAAAATTGAGAACCATTTGTTTTTCCACCAAGCAAGATCCAGTGGACAGAATGATTGGTAAGCAACACAGAGGATAAGATAAATTTTTCATCTAGCGCCATTCTCATGTCACATCAGGCTATTTGGGCTCGTTATTGTAGATATACTATGAAAGCAGGCTATTTGGAATGTCTCCTTCGATCTCCCGAAGGTCCCATTAAATAATTTTACGTTCGTTTCGGTTTCGGTTTTAGAGTTTCCTTCCTCTCAACTCGCGCCGATCGGCCATATCATGAGAACCAGCTGCAGGAGTAGGGAATAAGATTGACTTTTGTCAATCAGGAAAATTTGTTGAATTGTGCATTAGTTTTCTAGCCAGCTAGCGTTCACTACAATGGATGTGGTCGGCCTACACATAGCCCATAAAATAAACATGTAGGGGGAAAAAAAATCAACAATTTATCGCTGATGCTGAAATAGCAAACTAGTTAGCAATGTAGCTAGCTAACTAAAGGGACATCGAACTCTATAATGCTATAGCTAGCTAGGTAGAGAGCCAACTGGTTAGCGGGTTAAAAGGCTAAACTTTGCTAATACTGAAATTGCGAGCTATAAGTCTTGAAACAACCAAACGAGTCAGTTGAGCGCAGAGTAGTTGGTTGGTAGGCCAGGTGCGCAGGTGTATTTTGTGCTGCGGTCTGCCTCAAAATACAGTGGGTTACACTGATTTTATACCGGCCAATCACATTTAAGGATGGGAAGCACTCGTTTTGTAATAGAATATAATGGGCGGCACAAATAGTATGTTGCAATCCGGAATCCTAATTTGTGGAGGGCAGCTATACGCCTAGTTGCGTCCAAACTGCTGAAAAAGAAGAAGAGACAAACGTTGTATCCGTGAGGCAGTAGCAGGTACAACGCTTTACACCGCTGGGAAGTCTCACGCCGGTTGGCTCACTGAATATCAGTACCCCCTGGGTGTTTGGCTTAGCTCTTAATTTGTATGCACCTTAGCCAGGTCCCATTAACGGTAGTATGGCCAGCCAAACAATAACATTGCATTACGTAAGCTTACTAACTAACCTGATGGACCATTATTTTCCTACCTCACTTATCACCCTACACCCTACATTTTGACTTCAGTGAATGCTGAATTAAGGTAGGTAGACACTCCCAATATAGGCTTTTTTTAAAAATAGTTTTTGACATTTTTGTAAAATAACCTTCAGTAAGTTCATAGTGTGTGTACTAGATAGGACTGTCAAAAATATGGACATCTGTTGTTTTTTGTCAATTTCTCAAAAAGTTGATTTTTGCCCCTGCCAAGCATTGCTTCAAACACCATTTCTCCTCTTTCTCTCATGCCTTCATTGTGAAACTTGGAATATAAGTTCACCAGATGCATGTCTATGGGCATTTTGAAGAAATCATTTGTGTAAGTCTAGATTTTGTAGTAATTAGGTACCCAGCAAAGTGTGAGGTTACGCTCAGGAACCAGACGCGAGAACCAAGTAATCCAAAAAGTTGGCGCTTTATTAGGAAAGGGGGCGAACCCCCGCAGAGCAGGAGGCAAAGGTACAAATCCACAGTCCACAAGTCCACAATCCGAAAATCAGAATCCCAGGGGCGTGGAGAGAGAACAGAGTTTAACAAGCGCGGAGGTTCCGCTGGAACTGCAGCAAAGTTGATTAAAGTAGGCAGAGACTAGAATAAGGCGAATGCTGAGAGGTCGTTAGTCAATTAGTAAAGTGCAGTTATACAATCCCTAGTGCTCATCAGTAAGTTAGTACGATAAACGGTGTTAGTTTGGGTTAGTAAGTTTAACTAAAATATCAAACTGTTAGTATTGTTAGTAATATGGAAAAGCAAGGTGAAGGAACTAAACAAGATTGGAAGGAATGATTGAAATCCCAGAAACCATTAAATCACCTGAAAGAGTGGCACGCAATACTGGGGCTGAGCGATCACAAGACATGAGACCAGATGGGGAGACAAAGTGCAATGCATAGTGAAAAACAAAACATGGACCGGAGTAAAACTGCAATAATGGAATATGGAAGACATACACAGACATAGCAAAAACAAAACATGGCAAGGCATCTAAATCACAATACAAAATACAGAGCATGGTCAGACAAGGCAGAATTCAAAATAAACATGGCTAACAGGTAGAATCACTGCACAAAGTAAAAAAAAAAACACTGAAATGCCCATATTTTTTCACAGAAATATTATTTCTGAAAAACCTCTGATCAGAACATGCACTATATAGTCATAAATGATCTGCGAAAATTTGAGATTAAGGTAATAAAAAGTATATTAAATCTATAATATCCTGCCTGAGGTACTTGATCAAGTTTTACATTGCTGCAGCCATCTTGGGACCTAATTAGCATAATTTATGCAAATGAGTCATCACTTTAATTCTGTATTTAGTAATTGTTCATGTGATGTTGGTACTAAATTGTTATGGATAAAAGAGAAATAAATGCATTTGGGAATATATACCTACCTTAAAGGTATAGTTGGTAATGTTGAAGAGCTGGCAAGATTTGAAAGTGGCACCTCCTCTAAGCTCCATCCCTTCCCGTCAGTGCTCCGTCCTAAGCCACGCCCCCACAAACTTGAATGCGCATCTGAAAGTAGGACTCAGCAGGGCATAGGAGAGCCGACTCGGCCATTTCCACACATTTTGGACATCAACCAAACTACCTCATGTCTCATTTACCCGTTAGTAAACTATATTATTATAGTAGCTTTGAAGCTAACCTCAGATGTTTTGTATTGTATGCAGTGCCGTGCCGCCGGAGGTCAGTTAGGGTAGGGGGACTCCTCCCCATTAAACAAATGATTGCTTGATTAGCAATCTGAGGATTGATTAACTAATTTACAAGACTAAACGGCAGAATGGTGCGCCAATTCCATCCACTTCACCATTACCAACGACCGGCTTTAGCCTCTTTCACACTGGATGTGGAGCAAATTTTTCGCACGACAAATTACATTCAAAGTCAATGCAAAGATGCGAAATGATGCATTTCGAGTCATAGGCCACCGCTGCATCAGCTGACGGAGAAAAGTAAACAGCAATCACAATGGTGAACGTGAACTCCCTTGGTAAATAATACAGGCGCATTTCCACAGCAAGCAGTTCAATGTCCGGGGTACAGAGGGGCTTCTTCACATTCACATGTCCGGGATTACACCACCTCTCACTCACATAAAGTGCAAACCCACCTCCCTTCTTGAGCGAGTTTAGCCATGTTTCACTGAAGTAAAAAATGCTACACTCACGGTATTCCCTCTGGGTCTTGACCAGCGCCGCGCGCTCATCCGTCTTGTTCCCCAAAGACCTCACGTTTCCCATTATAATCACAGGGACCGCTGGCTTCTGTCTTCTCCTTTTCTCCAGATCTGCAACACCGGCGTCTCCTCCATAACTCATGTCTGTCTAGAGATGGCAATTTCAACGCGCACATTTGAATGGTTTCAAACACTTCTAGTAAACTTTTCAGTTCATGAAAGTATACTGTGGGGTATACTTCTCGGACACTTAGAGTGTCACTGGATGCTTAATAACCACAGAGAGTCAGAACTTCAGGTTCACATCTCATCAGAGAGACAACATCCTAATCACTGCATTGGGGTATTGTGTATTATTCCACCAGAGGGAAGATTCTAATTTACTGGCCCATCAACACCTGCTCCAGGAGGAACTTAATTTTCCCAGGTGGTCTCCCATCCAAGCACTAACCAAGGTCACACTTGTTTAGCTTCAGTTACACAGCCAGTGCAGATCAAGCTGTGGTAGGGTTGCAAGTTTTAAAACTAGTAGAGTCATTGAATTGTAACCTCATGTTTGAAAATACTGTGAGCATTTATCTGTGAATCTACACATAATGGCCAGCTAGATTGAACTGAACACAGAAATGTTTGGTACAGGTACGACATGCAGGGCTTTGATATCCACAGTCTTGTTTAAAAATGATTAAATCATTTATTAAACAGAATGTACCTGTTATGATTCTGATCTGTCCTGCCATGTTCATGTTCTGCTTTGCCATATTTTTATATTCTGCCTTAGTCATATTTGAATCCTTGCATTGTCTGACTATTCTTTGATATGTGTATTGTGATTTGGTAACTTAGATTTGTTCATGTATTGTCTTAGTTTAGTCTTTCCATGTTTCACATGTAACCATAGTTTCATTCCGGTCCATGTTTTGCTTTCTCCCATGCATTGCACTTTGTCTTCCCCTGTCTGGTCTCTAGTCTTGTCATTGCTCACAGCCCCAGTACTGCGTGCCTCTCTTTCGGGTGATTTAATGGTTTCTGGATTTCAACCTTCCCTCCCATCTCGTTTACTTCTTTCACTCTACTTTTCTATTTTACTAACCAATACTAACAGTTTGTTGTTTTCGCCAAGATTACGAATCCAACAACATTACATGTACTACTAACTTACTTACAAGCACTAGGGATTGTATAGCTGCACTTACTAATTGACTAACAAGCTCTCAGCACTCGCCCTGTTCTAGTCTCCACCTCTTGTCTTTCCCTAATCTTCTCTGCTGCATTTCTGTGGATTTTCCACGCCTGTTTCGCGCTGTGCTTTCACTCATTATCTATACACATTATAACTCCTTGACTGGAGTGGTAGGTTTGTCTATAGGACTGTCACGTGATCCCTGTCTGCATTTTGGCTTTTGGCTACTTTATGTGATTAGGTTCTCCCTCTTGTTCCACCCTTTGTAATCAGTTTCATTGCCAGTACCTGTGTTCTATGTACCATGTGATCTCCCTGGAGTGTATATTAGATGTCTCTTCACAGAGATTCCTTGTCAGAACGTTTCTCGTGTTTACCTGTGCTGCTATTGTATTCCGCCTTGTATGCATTGCTACTCTTCTGACTGGACCGTCCGACTTTCGATTTTGGCTCTGCATTTTTTGGATTACTATTGCATCTGTGTTTACGAACCCGACTACGATTTTTGTGATTGCTGCCCTGGTAAAGATTTGGATACGCCCTCTGGTTTTTGATTTTTTTGCTTCTCTGACAAACCTGTGCCTGTGTACCGACTCTGTTTTGCCTGTCTACGAGTTCTGTGTTTGCTGTCCTGGTTTTCGACTGATTCTGCCCTCCTGGATTTTGACTTTTGGATTGGATTCTGTACTTTTTGCCTTCTGCCCTGCAGGGGTTACCCCCTCGCTCAAAATCTCCTCCTCACCTACAATCCTGTGTTCTCACGACTGGTTCCTGAATGATACCTCACAGTACCATCTTTTCAGTACAGCACTGCTGCATCTTTTTTTTTTTTTTTAGTCAGTCATTTTTGAGTGATACAGAACTCAATTAACCAAAAAACAGCTCAGTGTACTCATTTGAAATATTTCACCAGCCTTTGCTTGAGTCCTTCAGCTAATTATGATATTATGCATATTTCTAGTTCCATAAGAGTTGCTGTGTTCTTATACTTTGGCATCCAATACAATATTATGGTTGAAATTTTAATTTTATAAAGGAATCAGTTTTGTTCTCAATTCTGAGTGTGTTTTATTGTAAATTCTTATAAATACCTTTTACCTGTAAATTTAAAGCAGAATGCACTTAAGCATTGTCTACTCGTAGAGTACAAGAGGTAACCTATCGTCTACTTATGTTAAATAATATCGGAATATCAAGAGTAATATATTTTAGATTGCAATAATCATAAGCTGTGAGTATGATGTTAAGTTAGCTTAAAGAAGACTTTGAAGTGTACTTGCAGTTAAAAAAAAAAAAAACTTTTAGCTCCCTGAAAGTTTAAAACCTAAATTTAAACTATAGAGGGCTTGAAGTATAGAACTAGTGGACTTGTAGTCTACCTATAAGTGTACTTCCAAAGTGTACTTTCATGAACTAAAAAATTGGCTTGAAGTATATAACAAGTGAAGTTGTCGTACATCTGAATCTACTTTCAGTATATTTTTATAAATTAACAAGTGAACGAATAGTTCATCAAATAGTTCATCTTTACTTTTACTGGCAGTATACATCACATCATACTTTCATGAACTGAAAAGTTTACTAGGAGTATACAACTAATAAACAAGCAGTAAGTAATCTGTAACTTTACTTGCAGTATACTTAAATGTATACTTTCATAAACTCAAAAGTAGGCTAGAGGTATACTACTAGTTAAGTCACAGTATACTTAAAAGTTCACTTGTAGTGTACTTGCAGTACAAAATAAAACTTAGATGTAAACTAGATGAGTAGTTTAAGTTTATGTTGCTTAAATTTGAAGTATACTTTTTATTTGTAAGAGTATGTATCAAGTCTGTCAATACTGGAATAATTGTCAAATTTGTTCTCAAATATAATCAGGCAAATATTTATCTGTTCCTGTGTGGGTTAATAACACAGCATAAAAATCAAGTTCAGCTCCACTCATGTGCTATTTCCTCTGCTATTCTGCCTCAGAGCTCACTTGTTACTGCAAACGTACATGTGGAATATGCAAGTCTATGAAATAGTAAAATCTGAGTAAAAATATAGTACAATATACTTCAAAGAAGCCAATATGTACGGTAATAATATTTTTATTTGCTTATTCTTTTGATAGTAGCCTAACTGCATGCCAGTATACTTGAACATTAACCATGGATATTTTAATACTTTGAGATATACTCAAGAAAAGAAATAATCAAATGTTTAGGTACAAGTATTAGCCAAATATACTGTAAGAAGAGGTCAGAGGAACACCAGGTGCAGGATGCAGAAGTGTTTATTAAAACACAAAACACTAAGGGAGAAATGGCAGACACGCCAGAAACAAGTTACTCTGCCAAAGGCAGGGGGGAACAGAAATACACTCTTCAAGAGAGGATAAACTAAGAAAACAAAAACTGAACCTAACTATACTGACGGACACACTAGGAGACTTAAACACGGGGCAGACAAGACTAAAGCGCAGCAAACAGAGAGACTCGGGAATCATACACGGGAGACACTAAGAACGCACAAGGAGCTGGGACTTCACCATGTAGACGAATACGAGGAACCGTCTGACAATCGCGTGGAGAACTGGAGCTTATATTATCACGAGAGGAGGCGGGGACTCGGAATGCAATCACACTGAAACAGAAACACATGGGATTAATAAACAATCACACGAGGACCGCATTAACAATAATGGCTCGAGACAAGACGCTGAGACGAGCAATCAAGCTAGACGGTTTAGATTAAGGCAATCTAAACGTGACAAGAAAAAAGCACCATAAGAAAAGCGAAAGGAAAGCACAGGGTTTTAAATGCAGTTAATCAGAAAGCTCAGACTGAATGCAGAGAAGCCAGAAACCCATACAGTCTCTAAATGAGTTAATCAAGGTTAATACAAAATATTTACAATCACCCTTAATAAGTGCTGGTTCGTACGTGTTAGTAATATCCTATCAGAGAACGCATTCACTCAGTTTTGCGAGACCTGGAATTAAGCACAGCTGGAAGCAATGAATGAAATACCAAAACCAAACTGAAAGTAGAAATGTGATTGGACGACGAGACACAGGCACGCTGAAGGCAGTCACGCGACACCACTGGAGAACAGATTGGGAGCGATTGTCAGACGGCTGAGCTGAGAGCTGGAAATAACGAAACGAAAGGAGATCACAAGCACAAAAATGCACGGGACAACACACGAAAGGGCAGAATCACAACAGTACCACCCCCCCCCCCCCCCCCCCCCAAGAAGCGCCACCTGGCGCTTAACACACTAACATGAAACACCAAAAACTAAATACAAAACCCCACAAGACTAATACAAAACAAGGAACACCTAAAAATACTAAACACAAAAACCCTAAAGACTAACAAGAAAATAAACACAAGCACAAGAAACACTAAACATACACAAGAATACTAGAAGGTCTCAAGCAAAGAGACCATGCACACGTATTGTCTATTTTGAGAGGATTTTTGTTTTACACAGAAAGCAAATGTCGTTTTCTACAAGTTTTTTAGGAGTTTCTTTACCCACCATTTTACTATTTTTGACAAGCCGCCAAGAAAAGCCATAGTAATGACAGAGATCATAACATATAACAAGCACTCTGATTGGCTCATCAAGCACAATCACATTACGTCACGGAACACAAAACCTCGCTCGAGTGCGCAGACGTTGGTGGCGGAGGGAAGTTAACCGAACACCATAAGACGTCTGCAACGGAGGCTAGCTTTCTTTGGTGTTGCACCATTTTGGGTGCTTTGCCTTTTTCAGTTCTCAAGATATTTCCATATTGCTTTCCCTGTTTGTTTTTCTCTCTCTCGCTTTGCTTCCTGGTTCGGATTGTTGGGCGTCCTTTTTGGAAGCGCGAGAGCTGTTAATGTTGCCTCGTTTAAATTTATCCCAGTGGGTATTTTAAATCCTTGCTGGTCATGTTTTCTCCCACTGCTGCATTGGCCTCCCTACTCCTTTGGCCATTACAGCACACTCCAGCCAGACATGGAGTCACCAGCAGCAGCTATGCTAGAGCAGACTGTTGCTAACCAACAGTCAGTGCTGGCTGGGTATGGCAAGAGGGCTTACTAGTCTAGGCAATCAACAGCAGAGCTGGCAGAGAGCTGGCATAATGTTTCACAAGCACAATTTGTTCATCTTCCCCGAGAGTCTAAACTCCACTTACTCCCAAGATATGGAGGTGAGGCAGGAAAATGTAAATATTTCATTCTTTAATGTGAAATATTTTTTAAAGTGCAACCCTCACGGTTCTCGAATGAAGAATCGTTGGTTTCGTTTATTTTATCCCTGTTGAACGGCACAGCCCTCCAGGCCACTCATTTGATCTGGTTCACCAGTTGTTAATTCAGTGGAAACTCTCATGAGAGAAATGGTTTTTGTTTTTGATCAGGATGTTTGTGGAAAGGACGCAGCTACGCATCATATGCATTCAAGGCAGGGCTCTTACAGCGTCGCAGAGTTTTCTATTTTTTTCCCCTCCCAGGCTACAGAGAGACAGGGTGGCCAGAGGCACCTCTTATGACAGTTTTTATTCGGCTGGCTGGCCTTTGGCTGAGGAGGTTAAGGCGAAATTGGAGATTTGTGTTTCTTTTTAGATTTGTTGGTTTGTACTGCTGTGTGGATTGATAATCGTATCCGCAGACGAATCTAGATGATGTGCACTCTATAGAGATGCTAACCCACGCCTCCTGTTGACCTTTGACCTTTGAACCTCAAAATGCAAATTTGGACAGGGTACCCTAGGATCATCTACCCCACAAAGTTTAGTCACCCTAGCGTCAGTGGTGGCCGAGCTGTCGCACGGACAGACACGCGCACACACACACACACAGACAGACGGTGCTAAATTGTATACCCACGCCGCATCGTCGGGCGTGGGTAACAAGGGGAAACGTACTGCACTGGCTTTTGCTAACGACGAGGATAATACTCCTTACTACATGAATACAGCTCCAACTCCGCCCACTGAAACTTCCACTCCTGGTGGGCCCATGCAGGCTGATGGCTCATATTAACCCCTTTGCGCAGAAGCCATATCTGGCTTTTTAGGTGTTACCTGATTTAAGGCTTTATAATTCAAGATTGCTGCTTCACAGACAGAAAAACTTTGGCTCCATTGAGTCTAGACACTTGAAGCATTTAGACTCCCATCGTATTTCAGTTTATTTTTATAATTTTGGTGGAGAAAATGGGCTGCAAACAAAAGAAATCTTCATGAGAATTTACCATTGAAATAGCCAAAAAAATTATAATACTGACAAATGAAAAACTGCTGGGGCTTAAATCTATACATTTCTGGGATCATAAACTTCTTGAGCACAAGTACAATTCATCTTGAACATTACATTCTATATTACCTGCTTGCTATTAGCCAAATTAGACAGCTATCCAGGTGTCTCCCCAAAGTCTGAGATTCATCAAAATGGTTCACTGTCAAATCATACATTAATCTATATTTAACACAAATTAACTTTTGGGGCATGAAAAACAGCATGAACTTATGATTTTCTGGTTGAGTTTAGCATGAATTTATCAATATCAGTGCAGTTGAACATCATTGGTCCCCAGTAACCTCTCCAAACACAAAACATGCCTTTTCTCCATAATAAAGTTAACAATATTGTCCATTTTATTTCGAAGTCCCCCAAGCATTAAATAAAAGCTGATTAAACAGCTATAACATTCACACTGCAATGAAAAGCTAACCGCTCTCACATCCGAGCTTGTAACTTTACACCTTTTAAGGGTAAAAACTCACTAACTCAGTAATATCTGAATTCTGAAATACACCTTATTTTAACAGAACAGAAACGTCACTTTCAGAAAAAAATCAAACGACATATGCCTCCATATTCAACAGAATGGTGTAATGAACGTACCAAGGGACTACCAACGCGCGTGTGCTGCATGCATTTGGAGAAACGAAAACCTTGGCACTCGATGTCTTTAAACGCAGCATAAATTCTACAGCAAAAAGCCATATTCAGCAAAATGCAAACAGAGTAGAAGTATAACCTGTTTTCTTCATTGATGCCCTTCTCCAGAGACAGATGTATCAGGTAGAAGCAACCCACTAATACTGTTTCATTTGGAATAATTCCCATTGACCGTGTCCATACAACATGAATCTCGTAAATGAAACTGAACACTTCAGGCTGGTTTCGAGTGCCTTTGTTTCTTTTAGGCCGTGGGCCGTTGGCTTTTATTGTTTGTTTTATATTGCCACGCTCGGAGAGTACACAGTTTTTTTCACAATTGACAGATAACTTTCTTTGAAGCACTGTAAACAAATGTTTAGGGTTTGACTCCTGGACGTTAATGAACGGGAACAATCTAAACTTTACCTTTTTAAGCAGGCAAATGCTTTGTACTACATACAGAATCTCCATGACACATGGAAGTTTACAAGGAAAAGGCTGACATGCCGGCTTTTAAATGACTTCAAATGAGCATATTGATGTTTTCTCCAAAAAACGTGCTTAAAGGTATAATGTAGGCTTCCAAATAATCAATCCCTAACGTTGCAGGGCTACTTTAAAGTTTCAAAAATGCATGCTATTATTCATCCACGTAAAGAGCACAATCTCATATTTTTTCCACTCCAGTGAAGATTTTATTCTTACTTGTGTTCATTACATGACAGTCTATATTACCTACAATACCAAATAATTTAAATAAAATTTGGATTGGTGTTCATACCGTCTGTGTCTCATTTATACCACATTAACCATAGTATAATTGTCGCTAAATGATGAGGAATTGATTACCTTAGAGTTTGGCTTGGACGACTTATCTCGATGGTTATCCTTTTGATAGTCAATTGCATGGAACATACAGTGTAAACTGCGTTGTGATATTACCGTTAAGTTTTTCATCACAAGCTATTAGTAATACAACCAATCTATACACCTAAATGATTTATATATTGATTGCACCACTTGAGGCCACCATCCTCAGGCATCACGTCATCCTTGACAGATCCTCTGACAGGACTGTCAAATAGCTTCTTTGTCCCTTGTTTGCTCACGTTTATTCGTGCACACGAAGGCGTCTGTGGAAAGATGGAGTGCTGCGTGCAAGTGGCGTCTGATGCAAACACCCTATAAATTACATTTTCAGTTAAAAGTAGGGACAAATTTGTGTTATGTGGTAGACAATGGGTGACCTTTAAAACTACAGAAAGTGAGATTGCAGAAAAAGCAATTTGTACTTTTAATATAGGTCTAAATGAAGACCAAGATGTTCCTAGCATGCCATGCAATGTGGGATATCACAGAAAATGCCACATGCGGTTCACAAATAAGGACAACATCGAAAGAGCGCGTAGGAGGAAAGAAAAATCAGCCAAAGATGAAGGTTTGTAAAAAAGGCATTAAATATAACTCACTAACACTGAATGAAATATTGGATGTTGCATGCATATCTCAAGACTTTTACTAAAAAGCTGCATATATCCAGGGGCAAAATGCATCAGTTTCAAGAGTGCAAAGCCAGTCATTTAGCCAGTACTTCTGATGCAATAAGGCTTTTAAGATTGCCATGTTGTGGATCAGCTCTCTAAAGGGATGCAAACTGATTGGCCATTGTTAAATGGTATGACAATATGGAGCTATTTTTTCTCTAAATAATTAGCTCCTGCTACACTTTGCGGCATGCTGTAGAACTATGCAAACTCTGGATATTTAGGATTATATTGTGCCATCATCAACACGGCTCATTCTCAGTCTCCATACATTTTCATTAGAATATGTCAAATAATCAAAATCATTAGCAGAATACAAACATTTGCTTGACCGATCCTTCGCTCTGTCGCTACTCTCCTCCTCATGTTGCGCTTACCAGCATAGACATAATAAAGATTTATTTATTATGTCTCTTTATTAGGTCTATTTACCAGAGGTGCAGGCTTTAGAATGTCCGGTTCCCTTCAGTACGAAGAATGTGATTGGCCGACTGAATCAACGTGTCATTCCATGGGCGCTTTGATTGGTTGGAACATTTAGACTGGTTTTGTTCTCTTGTTTTAATTTTATACTTAAAACGGCCAACTTTTGCACCCCAAACATTTGATATTGTGTTTTATAAATAATTAATCTACATAAATGCAAAATATTACCTACTGTCTTGATGGGGAAATAGTAAATGAAGAACTAAAGCAGCTAGCTTCGCTTAGCCCACTGCCTATTTGATATCACAACATTTTCAGCTGCGCAACCGTGGCCAACATTCAAAGAACACAACCGACCCTACTTTTACGCTTAGCTTTGTATCCTATTCTTATTGTCCGATCAATGTATTTCAGTTATTGAGGAAAGTTTAAACACTTGGGAATTGGATAAGAAACGAGTCTATCTATACATCGTTACCGGGGAAGCTTCACGAGGACGTGAACTGTAACTGTAGAGTTACGCAGATGAATCTGAGTATATAATTGAGTGACTGGCTATCGACACCAGTACTTGGGTGGATAGAAGGGAGCACTGACTTTGTCAATGGAGGAATATACGCGTTAATCCATGGGAGGGAACTACGCATATTTTGTGTGTGATGACCGTAACTGAAAGTATTGATTCTCTCACATTCTACTATGTCGGATTTTTTGCTTCACAAAACGTTTTTTTGTAACCATTAATTGGAATACTGTTGGCTCACTGTAGCTAAAATGTTTTTCTGTCGCAAGTGATAATTTTTTAAAATTACTGGATCGATACTATGGGCAAGGGTATTGACCATTTTGCGCATCAGGCTTAGCTGAGGAGTTTAATTCATGCTACTCCTGAAAAACAGGGATTGGAGGGAACTTCTCCATACTCTAAATCGCGTTTCAGCTCTGCCTGCTTGAGAATATTCAATAGCTGATCCGGGGGTGCAATCTCGTGGTCGAGTACTGTAACTAAGTGCTTAAATTTGCATATCTATAGACGCGAGTGTCTACATCTGCAGAAAGGGGTTAAGGTAATTTTGCTGTCTAGGACGTGGTTTCGTCCTGTTATGTCAATAATGGCATTTTTTTTCCACATTACAGTCCATTCACATTGTGCTGACTATACTGGTTTTCTCACATTGTTTAGCGCAGCTGGTAAAGATAGGCTATAAGTTCACTAGCGTTAATGATTAACGCCCTTGTGTCCGCTAGATGGCTTTGATGATCGCTCCCATCAAGGAAAGCTACCTCGCGGCACTCAGCCTGAAATTTTTTGGCTGGACCAATCAGCAGGCAGCTTTGGTGTTGACCTCATTTCCTTCTTCCTGCAAACGCGTTGTTAGACACTGCGCATCTTTCACTTTGGCAGGCTTTGGTGGGAATTCGATATAAGAGGAATAGGTTAATTTATGTTGAATGAATCCAGTAGTTGGCGGTAATACGCCAACAGGTCTGTCAAAGGCCATAAAACCAAAGAGAAGAAGAAGAAGCCTCCCACTCATAACGAGGCCACGCGAAGCGCTTTGAGAGCTTTCGCGTACAGGCGTTACTATAGCGACAGTCAGTCAGTGAGGAGCGCAAAATAACGACTGTATCATACAGGTTACAAGTTCACAAAAAAATTCGCGATCGTTATTTTTTTTTCATTCATTTTTTTTTCAAAGTCACCCAGAATTTTACTCATTTATGAGGAATCAGTTTTTTTTCGACGCAATCTACGCAAATCTGAGTTGTTTCACGAGCTACATGAGCACAGAAATTATCAAAACATATTCAGATTTCTCAAAGTCATCGACACGCGAAGAAAACGCCATATAATTTCGTAGTGCAACATATAACAAGCTTCCAAAAAATAAATTACACTTTCGCCGGTTCTACCAACACACGCACGTCGTGTTCTTCAGAAATTAAATGCAATATATGTAGGTGCCACAATTGCACCGCATATTCCAAACGTTCTTCGCCACCCCAGCATACATTCACGGACATTGCAAGCGTGTCCACGTCACAGCCATTTGTAAATCTGTGGTGTTCTTCGAGTTGAATGAGCACAGACACATCGATAACTTAGTGGTCAGCGGTGTGCGGAAGGAAATGGTCAGCGATGTGCGGAAGGAAATGCTGTATAATCCCGTAGTAGTGCAATGTTTAACAAGGCTTCAAAATAAAGCAGACTTTCGTCGCATCTACCTATTAGTTCGAGCAACTCTTGCTATATATGCACGTCGCGATCTTTGCAAATTAAAAGTCATATATTCATATATTTATGGTGCTGTTGAATGATTTCCATGTTCATTCTAAAATTTTCAAACTATTACAAATGCTGACGTTCTTTGTCTCGCGGGCAAACAATCACGGATACTATGCGTATCTACCCCATGGCCACTCACAGTGGCGCAGCTCTATAGCGCTTAGCCAGCGCTTCGGCTATGGGTGCACTTTGCCTCGTCGACAAACATCCACGGCTACTGCACGCGTATCCACCTTTTGTCTCAGCTATGCCTTCGCTTGGCTCCGCTCGCGGATCGCGTGCGCACCGCAACAGAGCGCAGAAGCATTTATAATTAGAGCTTACTCTGTTGCAGTATTCACCGCAAAGACGGGGCGGTAGATTGTAAAAAAAATACCCAGGGAAGTAGTTGAAGTCGGCAAAACCAGTAAGCAGAAGCAAGCGGAAAACATTTTGAACCGGGGGACGCTAGCGTGGGTTGCGAGAAGTTTTAAAATTGTTTAACCCATTACTTTATTGCTCTTGGAACCCGATTAGTATCCTCATCCTGATTTGGAAACTTAACAAGGAAAGTGCTTCTAGCTAGACCTCTTTTCAGTGGATACATGCTTCTAATTAATTAGCATTCAAATGCAGATGTGTTTGAAAGTGCAGTTAAGAGATTTTGGACAATTTCCTCGTTTCGCCGGTGTTTCCCTCAACCGTTCATCAATATTGTCCGTTTTCCCTAATCTTCTGTTCTTTCTTCCTTCTTATCTCCCGCAGGTGGAACTCGATATGAGGCCGTAGCTCAGTGACATCAACATGCTCCACTCAAGGCAACATGTTTGCTCAAGGCAGTATGATGACGAGGACTCAGATGACCAGGAGGAGAGGATCCTGGCCATGTTGGGGATCATTGGGACTATACTTAACCTGCTGGTGGTCATTTTTGTCTACATTTACACCCTCATCTGAAGACCACAGATCAGGCTCAGTAACAATTGGTACCCCACTGCCTCCTGCCCAGAGTTCAGCAGTGCATCTGCCTCTTGCCTGGAGTAGAAGATGGCTAATGACTATGAGTGCAATGATACAGTAAAGTCCTTTCAGATGCCCTCTTTTTATACAAATATTTTCACATTTACTTCCAATATATTCTTCCACATTTTTTGTTTTGCTTTTCATCTTGAAACTCACCATGTCTTCCATAGCATCTCCTATTGCTTGCAAAGAACAATTCAACGCAATTTTGTGAGGACTGAGCACTTTAATGATGACTTTGCAGATGTGTGGCAACCAAGACTCAGGTGGATAATTTCTCATCCATATTCACTGGGATGATTTCCTGTATTCCCTGCCTTCTGCTTTGGGAACGCAGGGAAAACATAAATGGATGAGGATTTGGGCCCACTACCACTCAGCCCAAGAACAGTGCTGACCACTATGCCACCATGCCATCCTTATCATCGTAATACCTCTGCTTACAGGTTCTATTGATAAGCACAATGAGGCTATATCTTGAGGAGTGATCTAAAATTATTACTGGTTTAAAAGTCTTCCCAGTGTGGGATCTCACTAGTCGAGGAATGCAGAGGATATTGAGCCTCAGACTAATCGTCTGGAAAATGAGGACATTCTGAACAATCCCACATATTACAAGATGAGAGGCACCAGCTTCAATATACACTACAATCTCAACATATTTCCATTTAGAAGCTCAAACCTAAGAAAACATACTATACGAGGTGGCGCCCATCACATAATTAATTTCTTGTCTCCTTTACTACATTCAGTAGAAGAGTTGGGGTATGACTGTGAGGGGTATTATCTCCTGAGATAATTTAGGGAACTGATACACAGTCCCGACTTTTAATAAAGTCCTGGTGGCTGTCATAAATGTTGTGTTAACGAAAGCTTGCACTTTCAACCCAAGAGAGTACGAGAAGCTTGCTTGCAAGCTTAAACTGATAAAACAAGTGAAGAGGGAATTTTTTTTAATTTCTTTGCCTTAGTTACTATCTTCAGTTTTAGACCTACTGTCTTCAGCATAGAATATTGTTTTTGGTCTTTGAAGTGTGCCTGCATCCATGACTTGAAATCAACACCATGCAACGTCAACTGAATACACTGTACCATCTCTTAAGCCATGGGATGGGCTATGCAGAGAATTGTGAAATAAATCTAGAGCTAGACAGGTTGGACTATAATGGAATGTGATTGAAAACAAAAAAGTTGAATAGGGGGTTGCAACCTGGTTGTGGTTGCTATGGTGTTTTGTGTCGCGTGAATCTATAAATGGCCAAGCCAAAAGTTTACAAATAGTAGAACAGCAAAAATAGTTCTGCTATTAATCAATAGCTATTGACAATGATTGACAACAATCGATGTCCACCTTGCAATGCAAAGTATTGAAATTACAGCTTATTAGCATTGAACCGATTCCACTTGTAATCAGGCAAGCTTTTATGATAATTACATAAAATATAATCTCTTCATTTTTTCACAAACTTTATTAACTACAGATGAGAAAATCACACCTGTACTATTGTAGATGTAGAAACAACAATTTTCTTAATTAACAGAAGGAAAATGTGTTTTAAATAGGGAGAATCCTAGATTTGGCTCTTCTAATTTGCTCATTGAACATGGAGCAGTAAAATACTATAAACAAAAAACACTGTCAGCACGTGCTATGCCATTTTGGGCGATTTTATATTATTCCACAAAGTTTACCAAACTTTTTGATAAGGTTTTTAAAAGAAATTTATTGTACTGCATTCTTAAAAATACATAAATCCAGTGAGTGTCTTACCTTTTGAGCTGAACCAGCCATTTAGGGTCAGTGATGCATGGCTTTCTCAAAATGGCTATGTTCAGGATCAGTTCATTGCCTTGATTTGAATGACAACAGGATTTATTCTCAAGATTGTACATAGTATAGCGGCTCCTAAACAATTCTTGTTGATTAGACTGATTCTGATTGACTGATAGTTGACAATGTTTATTATTCTCAGACATCAAATCACAGTGAAAAACTGAAAGAAAATGCTTAACATTTTACTATCAGCATATGTTGGCGTCTTTTAACTAATGTAGTCATCTATTACAAATCTTCAACGTTTGATATTCATTACTCTATCGACTTAGTTAATGGCAACATTGATATTTACTAACAATTTACACAAATATATGAAACTTAAATGTGGTATTTGGGGTGCCCCGGTGGCTCATCAGTCGGAGCATTCGCACCATCAAGGCTGTGTCCTTCCTTCAGCGACCTGGGTTCGATTCCGGCTCGGAGACATTTGCCGCATGTCTTTCCCATTCTTGTCCCCAACCTTCCTGTCTCTCTCTACCATATAACTGTCTCTTAAAGGAGAAAATCCCAAAATAATAATCTTTAAAAAAAAATGTTACATTTTTCGCCATACCGTGTGCGCCCTCCAACCAGAAAGTTAGGAATCACCAATAATCTGCTCATGTACACATCTTGTCCACGCTCTAGCTCCAAAGAACAAAGCTCACATGCACCTTTCTCGGTTTATTCTCCGGTTCCCTCACTGCTGAATTCAAAAGCCTATATCTTATTGAAATTCCAGAGATGGATGATTCACTTTGCCTGCTTTGGCAATATTGAATTGAACAGTATGCTCCGCATTGGAAACCAACATCGCCGCCATTACATTTTCTTTGTTTTCTGTCAATGGTATGGTAGCTGACAAGGTTCAAGCAATCTATTCTCATAAGCCATTACCTCCCCCACCAGAATATAAAATTCTTTTTAGATCATAAAAATCATTTACAATTGTGGGGTGCACAAGCATATAAACAAAATACAAATACATATTTCAATAAATAAAGAAATAGAACCAAAATTCAGCGACAGCTACTCTGCCACCAAAATTCAAGATTTATGTTGACCATATTCTAGACTAATGTGAATAAATCTTGTTATTTTCCCTTCTATTTGGAGCTTTACCGACTATAAATTATGTTCAAATAACATGTCTATTTTTTTAATTGGACGCTCAAGAAATGACGGTTGCACTAAGTGCTAATCTTTCTCTCCCAAATTACTTTGTCCATTTGAGGCTTGACCTTTTGTGCAAGATTATCATCATCCTTTCTTGCCTTGACAACTCTAGCTAGTTTCCACTCATTTCTGGGAATGTTGTCTTCCTTAACAATAACTACATCCCCAATTTGTACATTTCTTTTGGGCACTTGTTGTCTAAGGCTAATGTTGGCCAGGTATTCTCTGCGCCACCTGTTCCACAATTGCTCTGATAGATATTGCACTCTATGCCACCTTTTCGTAGCATATAAATCAGGTGGAAGAGGCACAGTGGGCTTCAGAGAGAGCAAATGATTAGGTGTCAAAGGTTCAACACTCTTTGGGTCAATTATTGTGTTTGTCCTGAGCGGACCACTGTTAACGATTGACATGGCCTCATAGAAGAATGTCCTCGATGAGGAGTCATCTAATTTTCCCTTGGCTTGGGCTAAGAGAGTACTCATGATGCTCCTGACTGTCCGTATTTGGCACTCGCAAATACCTCTCATGTGACTCGCATCAGGAACATTCATGAGGAAGTCGCATTCGTTTTTTGTGAGGTAGGCTGAAATTCTTTCTTAGTCAAGTTCCATTTTTTAACTCATTCTTTGCTCCAAGGAAATTCGTACCTTGGTCAGAGCGGATCTGTCTTAAGGCCCAGTCACACAGCCGATCATGCACGAATCACTCACAAATCACGCACAGATTGGGTTTTTGCGTGCTTGTGCGTTGAGAAATTGACCAATTTTTTGGGGAGTCGGGGGTAGAAATCTCGGACGAATCACGCATGAATCGCGCATGAACCACGCATGTATCACTTACAATCACTGACATATCGCGCACGTCGACGCATACTGGCAAATACAGTGCAGTATTCCACGAACATTCGACGCACGCCCGACGCATGAATCACCGATGGAGCACGTCCAAACACGAACGCTTCACGTATTGTCAGTGGATGTCAGTGGAATGAACGTGATACATGCGCGTTTCATGCGTGATATGAACGTGAGGCATCAGTAGACGGACGTGGACGTGCGCGGATTCAAACCAGTTCTGACGCATAAGCACTGACGGCCGACGAGTGTCCCGCGCATAGTTACGCATACTCGACGCATAAACTACGAATGCCGACTCATGAATTACGCACACCAACGCACAGTTGTGCGTCGGAAAAATTTTGAACCGTTCAAAACTCAAAACCACGCACATCCACTTACAATCACTGACAGTCCACGTTCGTTCCACCTACGAATTACGCATACGACGTACGGTCCGCGCAGAAACGAAAATCTGTGCGTAATTCATGCGTAATTCATGCGTTTTCGCTGTGTGACTGGGCCTTTAACTGTTCCTCTTATTGCTATGAAACATCTCAGAACATTTAGAAATGCATCGGCTGAAAGATCTTCCAAGATTTCTGTATGAATGGCCCTGGAGCTTAAACATGACAGTAACAGACCATACCTCTTGAATTCCTTTCTACCCTGTTTTGTGTAAAAAGGGCCAAAATAACCAATGCCTATATATGAGAATGGGGGAGATGGTTCTGCTCGATCAATGGGCAGGTCTGCCATACGCTGTTCTTAAAGTTGGCCACGCACCTTTCTGCAAGGGACACAGCTTTTAATATGTTTGGCTACAACTTTGCTGGCACCCATTATCCAATATCCATTGGCTCTGACCTCATTTGCCCTCAGTCTTGGTGCTGTTTTCTTGTGACTGTGATCAAGTATTAGCTGTGTGACAATGCCTTGCTTAGGGAGTATTGCTGGATGTCTCAACTCAAGTGAGGCAGATGACTTTCTTAATCTGCCACCAACCCTGAACACTCCATTCTCAAGACTTCAGTCAAGTTCATGCATTTTGTGAGTCTTTGCTAGTTTGGGTTTTGATTTCTGACTAAGCCATTTAAGTTCTTCACTAAAGGTTTCGCTTTACGCTGCCTTGATAAGCACAAGAGCAGCAGCTGTTCGCTCCTCTAAACTAATGAGCCCAGATCTGTCACTGTGTACCAGTCTCTGAATAAGAGCAACGATATTGAGGCATGTTGTCCAATCAGAGAATCTTGACAGCCTCTGGAGGAAGTTGTCACTGTCAACGACATCCGTTTTCAGGACTTTCACCTCTGGGTCACCGACAAGAAGCTCAAGGGACCTTTAGTTTGTGACAATCTCTTGTCCCCATAAGAACTGTGGTCCTGTGAGCCAACTTAATGCTAAAAGGTCTGCCACCTCTAGACATGTGGTCAGCTGGATTCTGAGTTGTTTCAATGTAAAACCATTGATTTGGATTGGTAGTGTGTCTAATTTTTTGGACTTAGTTGGCTACAAAAACCTGAAAGCTCGGGATTCATTCTTGATGTACCCAAGCACCTCTAGTGAGTCAGTCCAGAAATATTCTTGATCTATCTTTAACTCAAGCTCTTCTCTGAGAATCTTACTTCCAGCTGCAGAGACTGTGGCTGCAGTGAGCTCAAGACGTGGAATGGTGACAACTTTCACGGGGGCCACTCTAGCCTTACCCATAAATAATGTGCAGTGCACTTGTTTGTCAGTCACAATTCTGATATATGAGCATTGCCCATAGCCATCGTTGCTGGCATCTGAAAAATGATGCAGCTCAATTTTCTGAATTGTCAAGGTTTTTGGGAACAAAGCATCTTGGTATTTGAATGTTTTTAAGATTGTCCAAGTCATGGAGCCATGACTCCCTCTTTGGCTTTACTTCAGCGGGAACAGGTTCATCCCATACCATACCCTGTTTGCACATCTCTTGCAATACTCTTTTCCCAGTCAAGAAGAAGGGAGCAAGAAATCCTAATGGGTCATATATTCTTGAGACCAATGACAGGACTCCTCACCGAGTATCTGTTTTTTTGAAACAGACGACACTGAATGAAAACACATTGATGTCTATGTTTCACTTTACTCCTAGCACACCTTGAATTGGAAGCTCTCTGTAGGTTAGGTCCACATCTTTCACTGCCCCAGCATGTTCACTCCGTGGAATCGCACCTAAGACCTCTCTGTTATAGCAGATAAACTTATATAGATGTAGCTGTCCTTTTCTACAGACTTCCCGAGCTTCATGGGCTAGTTGTTTTGCTCTTTGGACAGAATCCAGACCGACAAGACCTTCATCCACATAAAAATTCTTCTGAATGAAACTTGCAGCCAATGGATAGTCTTTCTCATATTTGGTGGCAAGATATTTCATCCTGTAATTAGCACATCCCGGTGATGATGCTGCACTGAATATTTGGACTCTTATGAGGTATTCTTTTGGCCACTCCTTGTGTCCCCATTTTCCCACCACAGAAAAAATCCCATGAAATCCCGATTCTCTGGGCTGACATAGAAGCAGTGAAACATTTTCTCCACATCACAATTGATTGCAATAGGATACTGGCAAAATTTATTCAGCACTCCAATCAGAGTATTTGTCAAGTCGGGTCCTGTGAGTAGGTAGTCATTTAGCAGACATTTGGCAGAGTAAAGACAAGCCTATTCTTTTTGGACTTCCTTTGGTGATACATCCCGTGGTGTAGAAAACATTGACCATGTACTTCACATAGTCTCCTTTAAACTTTGGATTTTTCTCCATCTTTCTTTTTAAGTGTTTCAATCTGACTGGAGCCAAGTGCTTGTTTTTTGGCATTTGTGGGCACTCTCTGAATGGCAGAGGCATCTCCAGATGTCCTTCTTCATTATGGTGGATTTTACCATTCAAAAACTACAAAAATTGAATATCCTCTGGAGATTTAGTCCGATCTCCAGGGTCTGTGTTCTGGCAATCTGCTATTAACGCCTTAATCACAGACGCAGATGCGATAGTTGGAAGGTCTTTCACAGAGATATGATGGCAGAATCTTGCCTCGTCCCTTCTGTTAGTGTTAGGCATCTTGGCACCAATTATACTCCAGCCTAATTCTGTTTTGACTGCAAACGGTTCATGCTCATGCCCTGATACCACTTCCTTAGGTTTCAGAGCCCTTGCACTGTCATAGACAATGAGAAGTCCTCCTGGACAGTGCAATAGGTCTGGTATCTCTTCAGCTACGCTAAGAAGGTGTGACCACTCTTTAGCTGTTTCCCAAGTTGGAGTGCTGTCTTTCTCCAACGGGATGTATTCTTGGGTGTATGCTGGTGGTAGCTTAATGCACTCATGAGAACTATATCCTCTTACTTTTAGTCGAACAGCTCCGTGACAATTCACTATTGAACTCCTATTGAACTATTTTTGTCTCAATTCGCCGATATCTCTCCACGGTCTGCTTGCTGCCAGCCCCTAAATTGCACTGTAAAAAAGAAAAACCTAGGCTCTGGAGACCGCACAGGCATCACAAACTGCAAATAAACAGAAGGGGCACAGGCTGTGCCCCATAACGTAACAAACTGTCCCGGCCAATCACCTACTTGAGTCGACAGTTATGGAAGCATGGGAAAGAGGGAACTATGGAAGGGAGGGGTGGGCTACCTCTTTTTTTGAGTATGAATGTCAACAGAGGTGAAAGTAAACAATCTTGCATAGAGCACCTTTAAAAGAGGAGACAGCACCTGGGCAAATTATATTTCAGTGGAAAGTAGAATTCTTGAAGTGTCTAAAATGCATAGTTTTAACCATTTTAATTTGGTAATGATCCAGTGCAACGCATTTTTAAACCAGCGAGTCTTCAAATTGGCTTCAATACCAGGTGGCAGACATTTTTACTTGGGGAATTTTCTGATTTTTAATTTGATCCTTGGAAACCTTTCCTTTAAAAATGCTTAATAACCTTAACCTTTCTCAGTTTACATCTCCTGATTAGCCACAGTTGCTCAGACTAATTGGTAAAAACCAACGACCTTCTAATTTACTTTTGATTACATTTTTATGCATTGCACCACAAAATTATGAGGCATCTTCTGCACATAAATGACGAAGTGAAATATCGTCTTTATAATTTCAGCACTAATGTTGCTAGTTAAGTAGCACATTTACGTAAATTAGTTTACGAGGCTGCGAGAATCCATTCTATATTCTGAATGTTGTTACGGCTAAAGGGCGCTGTAAGGTTGCACAGCAGTGTGACAGTCCCAGGGACGGTGAAAACAAATGCTGCAAAGTCAGTGAAAGTTTTGGAATTACAATGCCATATTAATTATGTAAATATAGGCAATGGGAATTCACCTTTCATTGCCATTTCTAATTATAGATCATGTATTGGGGTCTTGGTCGCTTAGTCGATAAATTGTTTGATTGTTAATCAGGCCAGCTTAAATAAAAACAGCTTGTGGGCAGCCAAGTCGTGAAGGGTGAGCTAATTGAAAGCCATCTGAACTCCTCCATGGCCCGGATGAAAGGAAAGAGAACAACTGACGTCACGAAAGAGAATAACTGACGCACAAGCACCGCGGCACTGGTGTTTGATTGGCTAATGTGTTCGAATTGCACACTCACCCACTATATCGGGCACTGTGTAGTGAATGTTCTACACTGAAAACAATATAGAAAGTGAGTGAGTGGACAAGTGTGCCTTCCAAACGCAACCTTAGATTCCCAAAGTAAAAATGTCTTCCCACTGTGATTGACGCCAATTTGAAGACTTTCCAATTTAGAAATGCGTCGCACTGAATTAGTATCAAATTAAAGATGATAAAACTATGCGTTTTGGACACTTCAAGAATTCTGCTTTCCGCTGAAATATACTTTGCTGAGGTGCTGTCTCTTCCTTTAAGTTCTTCCACGTTCAGTGTGTGCTTGAATTCTTTCACACACATCTTGATTAATAAATGTGCTGCTGCTCTATGTATCTAACAGAGCATACACAAAAATTTCTGGGATATTCTTGACTGCACTAGAAAGCCAGACTGGGACAATCATTAAAGTGCAGTCAGTATTGTCTATGTTCACACTACACAAGCAGAGGAACTTTCTGTCTGAGGGGTTACTTCCAGCTTTTCCTTTTGAGAGCGTTCTTCATGAAACGGAAATGGATGGCTCTTTCTACAATTTTTGCCAACATGGCCAACTCTCAGGCAACCAAAGCACGTTGTTGGTTATGACGAATTTCTTCTTGTTAAGAGGCATTATTTACAAATGTGAAAAAATTGTAGCAAAGTGATTCTGTTGACGGCTGATACATTCTACAACCCCAATTCCTAAATAGTTGGGACAAAGTGTAAATTGTGAATAAAATCAAAATGCAGTGACTTTCAAATCACACCAGCCAGTATTTTATTCACAATAGAACAGATATAATATACCAAATGTTGAAACCCAGAAATTTTACAATTTTATCCACAAAATGAGCTCATTTCAAATTTGATGGCTGCTACAGTCTCAAAAAAATTGGGACTGGGGCCTGTTTACCAAGGTGTTACCCCTCGTCTTTTTAACACAGAGTGGAGGCATCTGGGCATTGAGGAGACAAATTTTTTGAGTTTAGCCATTGGAATTTGATTCCACTCTTGTTTAATACAGGCTTCCAGCTGCTGGAGAGTTTTGGGTCTCCTTTGACGGACTTTTCATTTAATTATGCGCCAAATGTTCTCAATCGGCAGGCCAGTTCAGCACACGAACTCTTCTACTCTGAGGCCATGCTGTTGTAATAACTGCAGTATGTGGTTTTGCATTGTCCTGCTGAAATACACAAGGCCTTTTCTGGAATAGATGTTGTCTGGAGGGGACCATATGCTACTCTAAAACCTTAATATACCTTTAAGCATTCATGGTGCTATTTAAAACATGCAAGTGTCCAACACCATATGCACTAATGCATACCCATAACATCAGAGGTGCTGGCAGGAGGGAGGGACAGGAGGGATTGTCTTTCTCCTCTTTAGCCTGGAGGACATGACACCCATAATTTCCGACAAGAATGTCAAATTTGTACTCATCTGACCACAAGACACTTTGCCACTTTGCTACAGTCAATTTTAAATGAGCCTTGGCCCACAGAGCATGGTGGTGCTGCTAAATCATGCTCAACAACGGCTTCCTTTTTGCATGATAAGAGTTTTAAGTGGCATCTGTGGATGGCATGGCAGACTGTGTTTACCGACAGCGGTATATTAATTGCTTTTTCAGCCCATTTTTGCCTGTGTCCCAACTTTTTTTGAGACCTTTTGCAGCCGTAAAATTTGACATAAGCTCATTTTGTGGATGAAAATGTAAAATGTCTCAGTTTCAACATTTGAAATGTAATCTATGTTCTATTGTAAATAACATATTGGCTCGTGATCTGAAAGTCATTGCATTTGGATTTTATTCACAATTTACACTTCATCCCAACTACAAAACCCAAAACCAGAGAAGTTTGAATGTTATGTAAATTGTAGATAAAAACAGAATACAATGATTTGCAAATCCTTTTCAACTTATATCCAATTGAATAATTGCAAAGACAAGATGTTTAATGTTCAAACTGAGAAACTTAATGATTATTTGCAAAAAAAAAAAATTTACTCAGAATTTAAAGGCAGCAACACATTGCAAAAAAGTTGGCACAGGGGCCTTTTTACCTCTGTGTTACATCGCCTTTCCTTTTAACGATATTCAGTAAACGTTTGGGAACTGAGGAGACCAATTTTTGATGCTTTTCAGGTGGAACTCTTTCCCATTTTTGCTTGATGTACAGCTTATGTTTTTCAATAGTCCAGGGTCATGGACCACCTACTCAGTTTACCTCGAAAGGTTCTTTGCACTATGAATGGGTGACCATAACGCTTGTTCAGAGCATCCCAAGCCTGGGTATATGTTTCTTCATTACTCCTATTAAAAGTGCCTTCCAACACAGAGAGCGCTTCTCCACTTAGAATGTTTTATTTGGAAAAAATAAAAAACATATGTGCTTGATCAGCACAACTCGTTTTAATGAAGGCTTTGAAGCTGGCGAGCCATTATATGAATTTGAGTGGATCGCCCGTGAATGTGAATGGCTCTGGTGCGGGAAGTCCGGTCATTATCAGAGATTCTTTTAAGGCTTGTACCAGTGAAGCTCCACTCAATTTTAGCTCCAATTTTCTTTCAGAGCATAAAGGATGGAAATATCATGGAGAATCTGAGTATATGGAGCACTGTTATGCAGAATTTGGGGCCGACGTGGCGCCAGAGTGTGTTCTCCATTTTCTCCTGTTTCAGCATTTATTTTTGCTTCCTCTTCATTATGTGCATAATATTCAGCCTCTATAGCTTCAAAATCCTTTTTAATTTCCAGCATCTGTAGCTTCTCTTGCTAGGCTAGCACCCATTTACTTTGTTCAGCTATTTCACTTTCTCTGATTATTTCAGCACGTTTTGACGCTAAGCGTTCTTCTGCTTCTGCTTTCTTTAATGACACCTGACTTCCTGGTTGGGTTTGTGCCCCGGCTCCTGACACAGTTGACCCATAAATTGATGTGGCATCTGCTCTCTGAAGCAATTTCAGGAGTGTTTCTTTTACTGCAGCTGCATCAAACTCTTTGTCAGTTTCTGAGTAGTGTGTTTTCAGAAGTGCACTTAGCTCTGTAGTAACTGAAGTGCAGCTATCCATTCTCCTTCTAATATCTTGGGATGGTGTGCTCAGTGCACGAAAGCCCGCACATTCTTGCTTTAAGTTTTACTCATATTTGTTTTATTTGTTTCATATACTCAGCAACAAAAGTTTCTGTGACACCATTTATGTGTATGTTATAAATGACACGCAAAGATCTCAATGCAATCAATATGTTTATTTAACAGGAGAAACACTGACTTTTCAGTGCCAACGTCACTCAAAACGAAAAATGTCATTTTCATGCGTCATGAAGCACTTGTCTGACGTCTAACCAATTGTGACCTTCACACTTCAATACCGGGTGTGACTTCCTCGTGCCATGATGCAAGCAACGCATCTCTGGCGCATGGACCGAATCAGATGTGCCAGAAATTGCTGTGGGATGTCATTCCAAATCTGACGTAGACGTTGTCGCAATTCCTGGAGTGTAGCTGGCGGGTTATCCAACCGCCGCAAACGTCGATCCATCTCGTCCCAAAGATGCTCGATTGGGGACATGTCTGGGGATCTGGCTGGCCATGGCAGGACATTGACATGTTGTTGCATCAGATACTGCTGTACAATCCTTGCAACGTGTGGTCTGGCGTTATCATGTTGCAGCGTTATTCCGGGACCATGTTGCATCAAAAACGGTACCACCAATGGCCGTAGCACTTCATCGCGATATCTTTGACCTGTCAGATTTCCATCAATAACAAGCAAATCTGTTCTGTTTCTAGCCGTGATCCCTCCCCAAATCATGACACTACCACCTCCAAAACGATCAAATTCCTGAACACAGTTGTTGGCATAACGTTCTCCACGTCGACGGTATACACGTAAACGACCATCACATCGGTTAAGCATGAATCTTGATTCATCAGTGAAGAGTACAAGATCCCACTGACGTTGGATCCACCGTCGATGTTGTTGTGCCCACTGTAGACGCAGTCGTCGGTGTTGTACTGTGTGTTTTGGACGTCTTGCTGGCCGACGTGGGACAATGCCAAAATGACGGAGACGGCGACGGATTGTCTGTGCAGACAGTCGCCTCAAACCAGGTATCGTTCTTGCAGTTATGGTTGCAGGTTGGAATCGATTTCGGAGATGGGTTGTTCGAATCCAGTTGTCCTGTCTGGGAGTGGTTACTCGTGGACGGCCGCTGCGAGGACGGTCTCTGACATGTCTTGTCTGCTGATGACGCTGCCATAAGTTCCAAATGGTGTTTCGGTGGACATTCAGGCGATGAGCAACTTCCCTCTGCGAGGTTCCGGATTCAATCATCCCAATGGCCCTCCACCGATCATTTTCAGACAGTCTTGGCATTTAGAGGGTAGAGTTCCTGATCCGAAATGGCTGTGTTTTCGATAAGTGATGCTTCCGTCGTTCATCAGGCACAATGTGAACATTCCAAAAATTCTCCTCTTTTATTGCCATCCACAAGCATGATTTACGCACATTTTCACGTGCAAAGTCATTTTCTCGCATTTTCATGATTTCCATTTCAATGTTGTGTTTACGTGTACTGTTTTAGTCTGATATCACCATGTATGACAATTTCATAATTGTGTTATGAAAAATAATTAACAATATTGGTGTCACAGAAACTTTTGTTGCTGAGTATATTTGATGTCATATCACTCTGATTTGCAACATTGTTCTTTGAGTTTGGTCCTAATGAACTGCACTTCAGCCTTGAAGTTTACATAAATGAACATAAACTTTCTTTTGCACTCTTTTCTTTTCTGTACTCAGGGCCCTTTTCTGTTGGGTGTTTCTCTCTGATCGCTTCAATGGTTGTTCAGTTTCAAAAACTGACTCTTTGCTCCCAATCTTATATATTTTCAAATCTTTATCAATTTTAGCAATGAGTTTTTCTATTTGCTCTCTTTCAGTTGCTTCACAATCAGTCTCAAGCCTTTCCTCAAAAACCTTTTTCTCTTCTTCAAGAGCCTGTATTACTTCCTCAAGAACACAGTTATCTAATTTACCTGTGTCCATTTTTAGACTATTTTAAAAACCACAACAATAATAGTATCTTGAATCTTGAGATTTAAACGAAGAACAAACAGGGAACCCTTAATATGCATTACCAAACAAAGTTAGGCCTACCCATTTCTGTTAAATGCACAGAATGATCAAAACGCAATCAATGTCCATTTCCTTTCACTTGCAATGTTGGCAATTTAACTCAAAGCAATGTTCATTTCTGATAAACTATTGAAATATAAATCACACCTGGCCTCCATTGGCATGCATCTTCACTCACAAAACTGTCCATTGACGACGTGCTGTTGCTCCCTTGTGACCGTTCTTGACTGCTGCAGCACCGTCTTCTCGCATTCGGCTGTTTCTCACGCGGAGCTGAAGACCCGCTGCGCAGTCACTCTCAAACACTGTGTTGTTCAATCCGATGAATGTCGAATGTCTCCTCCTCGTCTTTCTTCTCCATGGACTGTGATGTTCTGCACCACGCATTCACCAAATATGTTCGCCTCTCTTGAATGCGGTTTTCTCTCGGAGTCCTCGCTGCCTCAAGGGTCACTTTTTCACAATAGCGGCTCTTAAGCTTTTCCTACTGATTAAAGACGAAGGCCACTCTGCAACTGATGGTTGACAATGTTTGTTGTTCTCAAACATCAAACCCCCATGAAAACTGAAAGAAAATACATAACATTTTACTATCAGCATACGTTGGCATTGTTTATCTAGTGTAGTCATCTCTGACAAATCTTTAATCTCTCATATTCATTACTCTATCGACTTAATAAACATTAGTGTTCTCATTAACTTACAATTTACACAAATATATTAAACTTAAATGTTACATTTATAACCATACCGTGTGCGCCCTCCAACCAGAAATTTAGGAATCGCCAACACTTTTCTCATGGGACACATCTTATTCACGCTCTAGCTTCAAAGAACGAAACTCACATGCACCTTTCTCGGTTTATTCTCTGGTTCCGTCAGCCTGTATCTTATTGAAATTCCAGAGATAGTTGATTCAATTTGTCTGCTTTGGCAATTTTGAATTCAAGAGTAGGCTCCGCACTGGAAACCAACATCCCTGCCATTATATTTTGTTTGTTTTCTGACAATGACACAGTGCCTGAAGAGGTTCAAGCAATCTATTCTCGCTAGCCATTACCTCCCCCACTAGTATATACAATTCTATTTAGATCATACAAATCATAGCGGTGCTCAAGCCTATATGCAAAATAAACAAAAATACAAACACATATTTCAATAAATAAAGAAAATGACCCAAAATTCAGTGACAGCTACACACAGATTGTGGCAGCTTAAAATATTGTCAGTAACAGTAACAAAAGTTATAAAACTTTTTTCCATTTTTTTTTAAATTGTTGATCCATGTCCAAAAAAGTTAGGAATTTTTTAAAGAGGAATGAAAACAATTTTTTTTTTCCAGCCAAAAATGCCATTTTGACATGATCCACATTTGGCCTTGGAACATTTTACAACCACATAACACTCATCATCTACTTGCTCTATCTACTATGCTAGCACTGATGAATGCTGTTATGCCCAAAACTATTCTACTTGCTTCTATATCTCTAATCAACAAAATATCTGGTACAGCGCAGCAGTAAATTGGCATCAATGGTGTTTATGAAGTGTTTTTCATTTGATGCCACTGACAGGGACATAGAACAATGTTTGTTTGAGTGAATTATGAGTTATAACCAACTCATTTGGTGAAGGGAGTTGTATTCCAGCAATGGAGGAGCTGTGCTTGGGATTTGCATCACACTCAGCTAGTAGTACAGTGTGGTAGCAGTACGTACTGCTCACACTTACCGCCCTGCACTCAGATGCAGTGGACAGATCAGATAGTATTTGAGATAGTAACCTTTGTTGCAGGATGCAGTTGTCTTTCTCTTCAATGACACAATGGTCTGTCAAAATAACCATATTAGACACTCCCATGAGGAGTGATAACCATTTTTAGCTGCCATGCAATTGCACCTGTTCATTGGTTAACTGGCTGGGAATATTAATACATTTTGGATGACACCAAAATGATCATTTCTCGATCAAGATCCAATGAATCTAAGAAATTACTGTGGCCAGATTTTTCAATTTTGAAGAGTACTGGAAGATTCTTTTAAATTCCCTGGCAGTAATTTAATGACTCTCCAGTAAAAAAAATGTATGGGCTACACAATATAGCAACACCAAATACTGATTCAAGTATTGTTCCTATTCATCTCTTGCCCATGAAGTACCAGTTGCTCGTGCTTCAGACCCAAAAAAAAGCCACATAGTCAAAAATGGCCGCCTCAATTATTTGAAATTGCTCATTTGGGACCAAGAGTTTTCCCTCAAACTGATCCACCTGCTGACCTTGAGGAAGTTTTGCTTTGGTTAAAGTTGGAAAGTGCTTTCAAAAAATATGATGGTTTTATTTTCTTAAATGTGTTCTGAGCTACTAGTGATCTATTATCAACTGGCTGAATCATATGCTATTTTTGTCTCGAAGTGCTGGCCAACTTCGCGCAATTTAGAAGCAGTCATAGCATTTTGCAGCAGTGCGAAAAGAGGCAATTGATCATTGTGGAGTGACACATCATATCGGCCAGTTTGATTAAGAAAAGGTAAGGGCCTAGAAAAAAACCACCTTTTTTGAGGAAATAAATTTTCTTGATTCCACATGGGTTCTGTGGTTTAACCTGTATTTTTTTATATAGGCCAAAAACCAAATTCACAATCTTTTCATACTGGCATCATGCCATTTTGCACAATCCCTGTCAAAACAATGTAATGATTTTTAAAATATGAGACCTTTGATAGCTGGCTGAAGTTTCATTGTGCTAGTTCTTGTGAAGATTGCAAAACAATTTTGAAATATGGTTTTTTACTGAATATACAATTACATTGGACTGTATTTACCCGGTGTAATTTTCTTGTTTAGCTGATAGAATATTTATAACTTACAATCATTCCAGAAAAACTTCCTCTAAAATGAAATGTGACCAACATGTGAATGCTTCAGCTTTATCGGTAGGTTTTAGAATTTTACTGGCTTGATACATTCACAGCTCGCCTTGTGGGCCAAAATGATCGAGCTCCTGTTCTTCCACTGCATCCAAAACTTGAATGTGAAGACAGATACCTGTCCTGTGTGTTACGAGTGGGCTTGGCTGCCTTATTTTTGGGAAAATGCAGCAGGGACACAGTTCATTGACTCCAAAATCAGAAAATCCAATGTGTCCTGTTTCTGAGAAATTATTGGCTGGCTGGAAAATTCCGTGAAATTATCCAAGTGTTGTCTAATCAGAAGTCGCAGTTGCATTTATAAAAATACCAAAAAGGCGCCTATTTGAAACAATGAGATATTCTCAACTGCAGTAAAAATGGACTTTCTACCCTCAACTGTTCATTCTAAACAATTACCTTCCTTGGTAAGATTTGGCTTCCAGACACAATTAGCGGTCACTTTTGAGCTCTGCCTATTAGAGAGAAGATGCATTAAATTTCTGAAAATGGCCTCGGCCTGTCTGAGCAGCACCTCTGTTCCAAACCAGACTGCTTTTCTCTTGCGCTTAGTGCTCATGAAAAAATGAGCTTACACACCGTCATATACTGTATATTGGCTAAGAGCTGCTATTAACTATGGGAAGGGAAACATAATTACCACCAGTATCTATTTGAGAAATGAATACAGCGGGAGATTTTAGCAGCAGAACAGGGGTTGAGGCAATTCTTGCCGATGGGGTATTGGCGTCCCTTCCGTCTTTCCGTCTTCCCATCAATTGTTACTGCTCTATCTAATGAACTGTTGTAGGGATAGCTATCAAATTTATACAAGTTATGCATGTTGGGTTTCTCCAGAGGCCTATTTGATGGCTAGGTCATAGTTCTAATATTGACCCCATTATTTTCTAGGTCAAAGGTCACACCGAGGGGGTATATAGCGCCAAGTGCAATCTTGTTTGGATTCTCATGGGCACTCAGGGAGACAGCCATTACTCCACGGCAGACTTGGCAGCTGATGCCAAGCTCAAGCACATATTTTCTGGCCCGAGTCCAATTTTGATGGGATTTTTTTTTTACAGCAAATAAAGAAAAACTAAGATCAGTCATTCTTGAAACTTTGAATGGTCATTCTTGAAACTTTCGCTTGAGCCTTCCAGCCAGAAAAATGCTGGCTTGCACTGAAACGCACCGTCCATGATGTTATGCAGCACCACCATTTTCAAACTTAATTTTCAGACTGCACGGCAACAGCAAAAATATTATTCTGTGTAAAATTTTTTCTGACTGCATTGAATAATGAACTGGTTTGCATTTTCCTCTATGAATTGTGTTGCCATTTTGTTTTATTTGTGAAAGTGAACTTTTATATTGCAGGAATTGAGGCTGGAATCTGCTCTATAAGCAATTTTATAATCAGTTTGCATCTAATGGCCCAGTCACATAGCGAAAACGCATGAATTACGCACGAATTACGCACAGATTTTCGTTTCTGCGCGGAGCGTACGTCGTATGCGTAATTCGTTGGTGGAACGAACGTGGACTGTCAGTGATTGTAAGTGGATGTGCGTCGAAGGCGGTTTGTGTGTGATTTTGAGTTTTGAACGGTTCAAAATTTTTCCGACGCACAACTGTGCGTTGGTGTGCGTAATTCATGAGTCGGCATGCGTAGTTTATGCGTCGAGTATGCGTAACTATGCGCGGGACACTCGTCTGCCGTCAGTGCTTAGGCGTCAGAACTGGTTTGAACCCGCGCACGTCCACGTCCGTCCACTGATGCCCCACGTTCATATCACGCATGAAACGCGCATGTATCACGTTCATTCCACTGACATCCACTGACAATACGTGAAGCGTTCGTGTTTGGACGTGCTCCATCGGTGATTCGTGCGTCGGGTGTGTGTCGAATGTTCGGGGAATACTGCACCGTATTTGCAAGTATGCGTCGACGTGCGCAATATGTCAGTGATTCGTCAGTGATTGTAAGTGATACATGCGTGGTTCATGCGTGATTCATGCGTGATTCGTCAGAGATTTCTACCCCCCGACACCCCGAAAAATTGGTCAATTTCTCAACGCACAAGCACGTACAAACCCAATCTGTGCGTGATTTGTGAGTGATTCGTGCGTGATCGGCAGTGTGACTGGGCCATAAGACATGAGCCTTGCTTCCTTCTTTTCTAAAATGTTTCAACTAGAAATCAATTGTGTCTTTTCCATTAACGATAGTGCTTCTTCACAAATAGGGTCTGGAAAAAACTAAAATATAAAATTACAACTTTAAAAAATTTAATTGCATGTGTATTTACAGGTATGTAACTGTGTTAGGATAAGCAACGGTTTTGAATTTCTTGAACAATACATTTTCTTGTCCAAGCCTTTGGGGAAAGTGTGGATTGAAGGAGGAGCAGCCAAGTGTTGGCTAATGTTTGCTTTTCAGTCTTAGAAACAGTATCAGTATCTCATTCAGAGACTGTAATCAAATTATTTAAAAACATGAGTCTAAGATTCAACTTAATTTCTGCCTTATTCATTCAAAAAAAGCTGATGTGTAGCCCAAAAATAGGGTGTGTTTGCCTTTCAAAATGTTTCAAATGTGCCAAATATCTAGCGTTTCTTTCTGTTATTATTCTGTTGCCAGGTAACAACTTGATATCTTTCGAGTTTCCTATCGAATGAAAAGAGCTATTACTGCCATGAAATGAAATGTATTTTTAATGCATTATTTCTAATAAGAAATTATATGGTAATAAAATAAGAAAATACTATTCATTTCAATGGTTGGCATTTATTTCTCATTTATAACTAGGATGTGTTGGCTTGTTGAAACCATTGCTCAATCCATTACAAAAGATTAAAAATTTGCAGTAATTAAAGCATTCGCTTTATTTTTTTCTAATTCTAGTTCCATTTTTAATGCAGCAAATAAGTGATGATCGTGTATTTTAACAATCAACTGTATTGTGTCAGGAAGGCACTCCAGAATTAACTTAAAGGGGAACTCAGAGCTAAATCATTATGCTGTTTTATACAAACATAATTAGTAAACGAATATTGTAAAACACAAAAATATAGAATTTTTTTTTAAAGAAAAGATAAATGAGGTTTTATTCCCATTAATTAGTTTTCGTCTGCTTCAACGGTTGCGTGATAATGACGCAATGTCGCCCGAGAATGACGAACCATCGCCCTACACCCAGGTATGTGCTGTTATTGTGTTGGATAGTGTGAATAATAATAATAATAATAATAATAATACATTTTATTTGAAGTGACTTTCAAGTCACCCCAGGACACTGTGCAATTAAACCAAACATAAAACAGTCATAAAAGGACTCTGTACAATGAAACCAAGAATAAGACAGTCATAAAAGTTAAATACAGGGACAGAAATAGGGACAATGTATACATGATAAAAGACACTATGCTATAAGCATAAAGCGCAGAGTTGAGCCGTATAAACAAGGAGATGAGGCCACACTGATCAGGCTGGGTAGTGTAGAAAAGAAAGAAAATTCTCAAGGGGAGAGGACAAGATGGAGGGGATAGCTCAGAGAAAGAGGGGAAAACCAAGGTGAAAAGGTGAGTTTTTAGCATGGATTTGAAAGTAGAGAGAGAAGTACATTGACATAATGCAGGTGGGAGGTTATTCCAGAGTTTAGGGCCAGCCACACTCAACGCCCTGTCACCCATGGAACGAAGATGGGCAAAGGGGGTGGATAGGAGGTGAGCATCAGTGGAGTGTAAGGTGTGGGTTGGTTGGTATGGGGTTAGGAGATTTAAAAGAGGGTGCTAGATGATATTGGGCTTTGAAAATGAGCAAAATGATTTTGAATTGAATACGGTAATGTACAGGCTACCAGTATAATTGATGGAGGATGGGAGTGATATGTTGCCGGGCCTGGTATGGGTGAGAACTCTTGCAGCAGCATTCTGTATGTATTGTAGTCTGTTTAATCTTTTTTCTGCAACAACAAAGAGCAGGGCATTGCAGTAATCACGTCTGGAGGTTATGAAAGCATGAATGAGGGTCTCAGCATTGGAGGAATTAAGTTAGGGGCGGAGCTTGGAAATGTTTTTGAGGTGGAAGAAGGCAGTTTTAGTAACATTTTTTATGTGAGTCAAAGGAGAGTGTTGAATCAATTATGACGCCAAGGTTTTTGACTTCAGATGTTGTGGTAGTGAAATAGCCAGGAATGGATAACTGAGAGTGTTTGAGTTTTTTCAACACCGCTGGTGTGGCAATGAAAATGGCTTCTGTCTTATCATGGTTGAGCTTGAGAAAATTCCATGTCATCCAGTTGCTCATGGCATTAAGGCAGAAGACTAGATTGGAGGGAGGGAGTGTGTGGGAGGACTTTGTGTGAATGTAAATTTGTGTATCCTCAGCCATGAGGTATGATCTGAACCAAGAAAGTGGGGTGCCAGTGATACCTGAAAAGTAGAAAAAACTTCCGCAGAGTAAGATGGCGCTGTGGAGTAAGATGGCGCTGTGAGAGTAAGTTGGCGCTGTGAGTCCAAGAACAACACAAGACAACGGGAGATTGATCATGGCGGCACCCTGCTGCTAGAGGCAAACAAGAATTCATCAAGCTCGCAAAAATTCTAAAACAACAATAGTAAAAATAGAAATAAACCCCGACGATAATCTTCTGAATTATTTCGCGGAGCTCTGGATAAACTCGAGGACTTTGTGGATAACTACTTCTACAAGCTGCGCATAATGAGCCCTCCACAGAAACAACCGCGACAAGACTGGTCTACTGAAACTGAGGATGGGACCACGAACACAACTATCGAGGTTAGTGTGTTCGGGACTCCATTAATAGCAAACTCGCTATCCTGGAAATTCTGCACGCAGATATAAAGGAACTAAAACCTAGCCTCGAATACAACCAGTCGCAAATTTAAACATTACAAATGGAAAATAAAGATCTTAAAATCACCGTCAACACCCTCGCTGCCCAAGTAGAAACAGTTGCAAACGAAAATAAATTTATGAAAGAAACCATTCTCGATCTCCAGTCCCGCAGCATGCGTGATAACCTTATATTCACCGGAATTTCCGAACAACCGCAAGACAACCCGTAGCAAGCAGTTAAAGAATTCATGCAATCATCCCTTAAACTCTCACGCGACACTGTCAATAATATAACTTTTCATTGCGTTCACTGCATCGGACCTAAAAACAGCTGCAGACCAAGACCTATTGTTGCCAAGTTCGAACATTTTAAGCAAAAGGAGCTTGTTAAAAGCCGAGGAAGAGAACTCAAAGGATCCAATTTTGGGATGAACGATCAATACCCCCGGGAAATCCAGGAACGGCGGAAAAAGCTGTTTCCTATACTCAAGCAGTACCGTGAAAAGGGACGAAAAGTCACTCTGACTGTAGACAAACTGTTAGAAATCGCTGAATTGTATGTTTGTTTTTAGTATGTTTTAGTAGTTTTTATTGCTATTTATTTATTTATCATATTTATTCGTTTAGAGTATGTATGTTTCTGTTACGATTGCGCTGTCTTTAGTCTTGAACGTTTTCCTTTCGATTCCGTCTTGTAGCGTCTTGACAGTCTTCACACTCTCTTCCCTATACTTCGGTGAGGTAATTCCACTTCCTTCTCTCTGGCTGTTCTCATTGGCTATCCGCACCGAAGAATAGTTAGCGAGGCACGGGTGATTAGTTAGATCAGAGTTAGGACTCCACCTGCTTCTTCTCGCTTTCCTATCACCGTCCTTGCTTTTCTAGTTCCGCCTTCCTCGACAGCTGTTCTGCATTCTAGCTGGGATCTCACCTGATTAGTGTGTTTTTAAAAAGACGCATTTTTTCGGCAGCTCCTTGTCGACTGGTTTCTTCCCATACCTCGTCTTGGTCAAGTCTCGTTTCTGCGCTTTTCTGGTTTCGATTGTTGATTGCTCGTTTTTTTGTGTATCTCCCGTAAGTCTTGTTATTGATTATTTGTATTATGTTGTGTGATTGCAGATTGATTGATTAGTACTTCGTTTCCCCTCATTCCCATTTTGAACCATTCTGTTTAGTTTCTCCTGTGTTCTCCCTTATCCCATCCAACTCCCTTTTTCCTTCCCCTTCCATTCCCTTAGCTCAGCCCCCTTTGTTACTGTTTTGTGCGGACTGATTCCCTGGCTACCGAAATATTCTCTGCTTGTCTCCTGACTTTGATTCTGCCTGTTCTGCATTACTCTGTTTGCCTGGCTATTGAACTGTTTCTGTCTTTGCCCATGAGCTTTGTTAATCCCAATAAACGCCCTACTGATGCTGAACTGCACTTGGAGTCTAAGCCCGTTCCTTTCAGTACGCGTCGACCAGTACAGACTCCAGCGGATACTGCTGAATTGCAACGCCTTAGTCAACAACAAGAGGTCGTCATTCAGCAACAGCATCGTGACTTGCAGGAGATGAGAGCTACCCTACAGCGTCTCACTCTGGGTCCCACCTTTCCCAGTCCTGCAGTCGCGCCGGCAGAGGCAGCTCCCATTCGGGAGCCACGTCTTACTCCCCCGCGGGAGTATGACGGAGACCCACCACCTGCAAGGCATTCTTGTCCCAGTGCTCCATCATATTCGAGCTATAGCCCCTAACCTTCTCTACCTCACGTTCCAGAGTGGCCTACATCATCACTCTCCTGCCTGTAGAGCAAGGGACTGGGGAACCTCTATGTGGGACGCTGGCCACCCCTGCACCCGCACCATTGCAGAATTCATGGTGGAGATGAGGGAGGTGTTTGACCGGTCCTACCAGGGGCGAGAGGCAGGAAGTGCACTACTGAATTTATGACAAGCTGGCTGCAGTGTCTCTGATTACGCCATCTAATTCCGTTCCTTGGCCGCCTCTACTCACTGGAGCGAAGACGCCCAGTTTGATGTGTTATATGGGGGGTTGGCAGAGAACATAAAGGATGAGTTGGCGTCCCGCTAACTTCCACCTGACCTGCAGGGGCTCATAAGAGTGGCCATCCAGATCGATTCCCGGATACAACAGCGTTAGAGGGAGCGTCGGAGCCATTCAGAGCCCCAACGGTCAGGCCAGCGTGGTAACTTTTGATCTCTTCGGGGCGACTCTCCTATCCAGGAGACCGGTGAGCCCCAGGAGTCGGGAGAACCCATGCAGATCAACCGTTGTCGGTTATCGCCACAAGAGCGGGCTAGGAGACTGCGCTCGGGGGCATACTGTACTGTGGTCAGGGGGGCCATCGTATCCAGTGCTGCCCCCGACTGAAGAAGGAAGGAGTGAGTGGTAGGATTGGAAAGCTGACTCAGAATAACAATGACCTACGTAAGCTGGTGCCTGTTACCCTACTTGTTGGTAAGCGATCAGTGGTTACTGATGTTTTGTTTGATTCAGGCTCACTGATTGACGCTAACCTGTGCAACCAGCTCCAGCTCCAGCCCCAGAAACTATCGACGCCATTCCAAGCATTGGGCCTTTGTGGGCAACCGCTAAGTCAGGTAACCCAGATTACGCCCCCACTCACACTCATTGTCTCTGGCAACCATCAGGCACAGATCCGGCTCCACGTCATCACCTCCTCCTCTGCTCCCATCGTCCTGGGCCTCCCTTGGTTGAAACAACACAACCCCACCATCAATCGGAGGACTGGGCAGGTGGCTGAGTGGAGTACGCATTGCTTGCGTTCCTGCCTCTGCAAGGCTCCCACTAAGCAGAACGAGGGAGAATCCAGTGAGCCTCTATTTACTCTGGATTTGTCCAAGGTTCCTAGTGAGTACCATGACCTAGCCGAGGTCTTCTCAAAGTCTCGTGCCCTGTCTCTGCCCCCTCACAGACCCTACGACTGCGCCATCAGCGCCTCCTAAAGGGGGTCTCTAGTGCCTGTCTAATCCTGAGCAGGAGGCTATGGAGAAGTTCGTGGAAGAGTCACTAGCTGCTGGAATCATCCGTCCCTCTTCCTCTCCTGCTGGCGCCGGCTTCTTCTTCGTTGGCAAGAAGGACGGGTCCCTCAGGCCATGTATTGACTATAGGGGTCTAAATAACATCACTATTAAGAACCGAAACCCCCTTCCTTTAATGAATTTTGCCTTTGAGTTGTTGCAGGGGGCCACTCTTTTCACCAAACTTGACCTACGCAATGCCTACCACCTAGTCAGGATTAAGGAAGGGGATGAATGGAAGACAGCGTTCAACACCGCTAGGGGGCACTATGAGTACCTTGTTATGCCTTTTGGCCTGGATAACGCTCCAGCTGTCTTCCAGAATCTCGTTAATGACATTTTGCATGACATGATTCACCAATTTGTGTTTGTGTACCTGGACGACATACTAATTTTCTCGCGTTCCAAGGAAGGACACCTTCGCCATGTTCGCACTGTGCTGCAGCGCCTCCTGGAGAACCAACTCTACATTGAGAAGTGTGAATTCCACTTGGACACAGTCCCATTCCTCAGATTTGTGGTCACTCCAGGAGGCATCCTAATGGATCAAGCAAAGGTGAAGGCTGTTAAGGATTAGGCTACCCCCTCGACGCGCGAGGAACTACAGTGCTTCTTAGGGTTTGCCAATTTTTACCGCCGGTTTATTCAGAACTACAGTACCGTTGCGGCCCCACTAACTGCTCTGACTTCCCCCAAGGTTCCTTTTGTGTGGACCCCATCGGCGGAGAAGGCTTTTCAGGATTTAAATCTAAGATTCACCTCTGCTCCTGTTCTCCAACAGCCAGATCCTGACAAGCAGTTCATCGTCGAGGTCGACGCCTCCAACATCGGCGTGGGGGCAGTTATGTCACAGCACAACGGTAAAGATAATAAGATACACCCTTGTGCCTTCTTCTCCCGCAGACTTAGCCTGGCCCAACGCAACTATGACATCGGGAATCGGGAGTTACTAGCGGTGAAATTGGTATCAGAGGCAGTGGCGTGCACAGACATTATGGGGGGCAAGTGCTCAGGGGGGAGGGGGAGGGCACTTTTTTGCACTCGTGGAACATGTTATTATAGTGTGAGATTAAAAAAATAAAATAAACATTACACCCACATGTTCAATGCAATTCATGACTACTGTCATTCATTACAAGAAGGCACATGGGTAGCCTTTATGGGGATATTTCTCTCAGGCAATGGAGAACTGCCTGATTCTTCTTTATGTGTTCATTTATGTTGCCTAACAAAACCTACACAAAAGAAAACGTTCAGCTTAACAGATAGATTTGCAAAGTCGACCGACATTGTTTGTGGTGGTTGTCCTTACGTTATCTATCATTGATTTGGGATATAGCATTAAACTAGCTAATCAGGTGACCAGTCGGCTAAAAAATGCTCAGCTGTTTGGTGCTGTATGAGCAGTGGAGTACCGTCAGATGCCAAGAAGGCCTTCAGTAACATCACCCTTTCCTGGATAATTGCTCTTAAACTGTTTGCGATCAGATTTGATTGATTAACAATCAAACAGTTAATTAACAGAATAGCTACCACCAATGTGTGACACGTAATGATTAAGAAATGCTAATTACAAAGGGATTGCCTGTTGGCTATGTTGATATAATTGATGTGGATCCGCAAGGATGACGATCTGCAAAAAATCCGAAACTTTCGCGGACTTATACTTTTGCAATTATTTTCCTCTTCACTCAGCTGTACTTCTTACCTAACAACGCACTTTGGCTGTCACATTCAGAGTATATAGAACGGATTCTCATGGCTAATTGCTCAATGAACTTCGTGAATTAATTTACGCAAATTCGGAAATTATAAAGACGTAGGCTATTGATATTTTTTCCATCGCCATTGGTGTGCGGAAGTAAGTTAAACGCCGTATAATTTCGTACTGCAATGTATAGCAAGGCTTTCAAAAACAAGTTAGATTCTAGTCGCTTCCTCCAATCAGTCTGAGCAACTGAGTGTTAATCGGGGAGGTAAACTGCGAGAGGTGTCTGTCATTAAGAAGTGAAAGGTGAGGTTATTGCTGGCCCTGTGTTTCTGCCGACGGACCATCACTGTGTAGGAGACATGCTACTGCACAACAAAATGATTACAGGTTGGGCTGTACGATTTCACTTGATCTGTGTGTTACCTGGCTGGCGGGGCACAAGACTGTGGCTTCCAGTCGCTCAGCTGATATGCTCCTGCAGCGCATCCACAGAGATATAAGAAAACTAGAGTGGACAATCCTGTCACTTCCGAGGCGGCTATTCTGCCGCCAGCGCTTTGGCCCAGCCCACGCGGCGTCCACTCTAGTTTTCTTATTTCTCTGTGAGCGGATATACACTGTGCGTGTGTTCACGTGACAAAGGAAGAGAGATCGGAAGCTCGTGAGGAGGTGGCCCATTTCGGGGCATTTTTTTCAGAAGTTTTTAATCAGACAGCTTTTCTAAAAGATCATTTCAACATTGGCCCCACTAAAGTGTTAATAATGAAAAAAAAAAAAAAACGAAGTTTCGAAAGGGCACTTTCATTGATAAAGGGCAAAGAGGCAAGTGCTGTAGCACCACCTAGCGTCTATCTGTGCACGCCTATGATTAGAGGAGTGGCGTCATTGGCGAGAAGGGGCCAAGGTTCCATTTTAGGTCTGGACCGACCATAAGAATCTGAAGTACCTCCGCACAGCTAAGAGACTTAATTCTCACCAATTTCGTTGATCACTATTTTTCGATACATTTAATTTCACCTTAGCTTATCGCCCAGGTTCCCTTAAAAAGAAACCTGACGCCCTGTCACGTAAATTCGCACCAGACGCTCCTCCCAAGGAGCCACAGACCATCCTGCCTGGTCGAGTTGTGGTGGGGTCATTAGCATGGGAACTGGAGAATCTGGTTAGAAGGTCACAACCTTCTGGGGGGCAACCTACTAACTGTCCTAGGAACTGTCTATTTGTCCCAGACAACCTCCGGGCAGAAGTTCTCCAATGGGCCCATTCTTCACGTCTCGCCTGCCATCCTGGAGCCAACCGGACCTTGGCCATGCTAACTTGGAGGTTCTGGTGGCCTACGGTCCGAAGAGATGTCAAGAATCTCACGACGGCTTGTCTGGTCTGTGCCCAGAATAAAGCCACCCACACTGCTCCAGCTGGTCTCCTACAACCACTTCCGATCCCTTCCAGACCCTGGGCTAATATCGCAGTGGATTTTGTGACCGGCCTTCCGCCCTCCAGAGGTAACACCCTCATCCTGACCATTGTAGACCGCTTCTCGAAGGCAGTACATCTCGTTCCGCTGGCCAAGCTTCCCTCTGCCAGAGAGACGGCAGACCTACTCGTCCAACACGTTATTAGAATACACGCCATTCCCTCAGACATTGTCTCCGATCGTGGCCCTCAGTTCATTTCACAAGTCTGGCGAGCCTTTTGTCAAGCCCTGGGAATAAAGGTAAATCTTACCTCTGGTTTTTATCCTCAGAGTCACGGACAGACAGAGAGAGCCAATCAACAGATGGAGTGCGTCCTTCGGTGCCTCACTTCCCGAGACCAAGGGTACTAGAGCGAACAACTGCTCTGGGGTGTATATTCTATCAACAGCCACGGCTGCCTCAGGTGTGTCCCCCTTTCAAGCTTGTCTCGGGTACCAACCTCCTCTGTTTCCCTCCCAGGAGGTTGAGGTCAACGTCCCTAACATCCAGGAGTTTCTCCAGAGGTGCCGAAGGTCGTGAAAGGAGACTCGTTCCACTCTCCTAAAAGCTGCTGAGGAGATGAGTCGTCAGGCCAATCGTCGTCGCTCAATGCTGCCGCAGTACAAAGTAGGACAGAAAGTTTGGTTATCTTCCAAAGACATTGCCTTAAGGACTGAAAGTCGCAAGTTAGCACCTCGTTTCATTGGTCCGTTTATTATAGAGAAGATAGTTCATCCTGTTTCTGTTAGACTTAAGTTACCAGCCTCCATGAGCCGTATCCACCCAGTCTTTTATGTGTCCTGTATCAAGCATGTGCTGAGTTCCGTCCACACCCCTGCCCCAACCAATCCTCCTCCCCCAAGGCTCATCGATGGAGGAAAAACCTACACAGTGCACAAACTGCTGGACGTTCGTCGACGAGGAAGGGGTCTACAATACTTGGTGAACTGAGAAGGATATGGCCATGAGGAACGCTCTTGGGTCCCTGCACGTCACATACTAGGCAAACAACTGATCAAGGACTTTCATAAAAAGACTTTTAAGCCTAAGTTGAGACCGCCAGGTGGCGGTCATAGAGGGGGGGGTTCTGTTAGAAATCGCTGAATTGAATGTTTGTTTTAAGTATGTTTTAGTAGTTTTTATTGCTACTTATTTATTCATCATATTTATTCGTTTAGAGTATGTCTGTTTCTGTTACGATTGCGCTGTCTTTAGTGTTGAACGTTTTCCCTTTCGTTTCCGTGTTGTGGCGTCTTCTCAATCTTCACACTCTCTTCCCTATACTTCGGCGAGGTAATTCCACTTCTTTCTCTCTGGCTGTTCTCATTGGCTATCCGCACCGAAGAATAGTTAGCAAGGTACAGGTGATTAGTTAGATCAGAGTTAGGACTCCACCTGTTTCTTCTCGCTTTCCTATCACCGTCCTTGCTTTTCTAGTTCCGCCTTCCTCAACAGCTGTTCCGCATTCTAGCTGGGATCTCACCTGATTAATATGTGTTGAAAAAGACGCATTTTTTCGGTAGTTCCTTGTCGACTGGTTTCTTCCCATACCTCGTCTTGGTCAAGTCTCGTTTCTGCGCTTTTCTGGTTTCGATTGTTGATTGCTCGTTTTTTTGTGTATCTCCCGTAAGTCTTGTTATTGATTATTTGTATTACGTTGTGTGATTGCAGATTGATTGATAAGTACTTCGTTTCCCCTCATTCCCATTTTGAACCATTCTGTGTAGTTTCTCCTGTGTTCTCCCTTATCCCATCCAACTCCCTTTTTCCTTCCCCTTCCATTCCCTTAGCTCAGCCCCCTTTGTTACTGTTTTGTGCGGACTGATTCCCTGGCCACCGAAATATTCTCTACTTTGATTCTGCCTGTTCTGCATTACTCTGTTTGCCTGGCTATTGATCTGTTTCTGTCTTTGACCATGAGCTTTGTTAATCTCAATAAATGCCCTGCCGATGCTGAACTGCACGTGGAGTCTAAGCCCGTTCCTTTCACAAACTGTATATTGATGGTCAACTTTATCACGACAGCAACATCACCACCTGGTTATAAACGCACAGTTCGGGATTCTATATAATAATCCACTGTATAATAATGAAAAATCAATGACTCAATCTCCAGTTCCTGGATAACTGAATATCCGCTAGGCATATATGTCAATATGTACGTCAGTCTGTCTGCTTTAATGTGTATGCGTGTATTAGAAAGATGATCTTCACTGATTATTCTCACTGATTTCATACTTTTGAACTGTTATTTTTTTGTTATTTTTGAATTGTTATTTTCTCTCCTTTCCTGTAAATTTTCCTTTTTTTCTCCCGAAGTGTTAAAGATGTAATTTCTTTTGTCAACTGTCTGCCAAGTTAACAACAGCAACCAGATTGTCCCCAGTTGCCTCTTGTTGATCTTATCCTTTTTCTGATATGTCTTCAAATGCTCCTGTGTTAATATGCCTATTGTCACCTGTTTATCTTGCTTTTGTATTGTGTGTCTGTCCCCTCCTCTACCATGTCCACACTCCTTGGGAAGCTTTTATAATGCCGCTACATCTGGATGCTTATTGCAACTCTGCATCCTGGAATTCTGATAAGGGAATCACCGATGTTCCTGCCCTGTCTTGTATTTATGTTGTTATTTTATGTTCTGTGTTTTCACCACTCCTCTCTATGTACTGTCCCTTTTGTCTGCTTTGCCTCCCCCTCCCAAATCATTTATTCTCTCTCATCTCCCCCATCCCCACCACCTCATCTCAACATTAAGACATACATTAAGACCTAACATTTAATCATGCAAACACTTAACTTGGTAACATGGAATGTGCGTGGCTTTCATAATCAAGCAAAAAGAACTAAAATTATCAATCATCTCATTAAATTAAAGGCTGATGTATGCTTCATACAAGAAACACACGTAACAAACTCAGAACAACAGCCCAATATCACACAATATGATAAAATATTCTCTTCCACATTCAACAGTAAACAAAGAGGGGTTTCAATTTTAGTAAGTAAAACCATCCCATTTACCCTCCATAAAACCACCATTGATCCAGACGGAAGACTCATTATCATTAATGCAGCAATTAACCACACAACATTTACATTTGCCAACATCTGCGGCCCCAACTGTGATGACCCATCTTTCTTTCATAGCTTATTCTCCCTTTTGTGCGACTCAAAAAATATCATAATAGCTGGAGACTTCAATACTGTTCCCAATCCCTCTATTGACCGCTCTAACATCCCCAGTAGCTCAAGAAACTGGCACTTCGCTGAAATAATAAAACAATACATTGATGAATGTGGTCTCACTGATGGTTGGAGAATGAAAAATCCTTTGTTGAAAAAATATAAATATTTCCCCCCCCCTCCATCAGTCTTACTTCAGAATTGACTATTTTCCTCTCAGTAACTCCCTCATCCAACATATCCAGGAGAACATAAGCCACCCAATCATAATCAGTGATCATGCTCCAGTTTCACTCTCAATACATATTCAGGATCATATTAAACTCCCTTCACGACGGTGTTTCAATACATCCCTCTTACAAGATTCTAATTTCAACTCGATGATGCAAAGAGAGTGGGCATTCTTCCTGGAGTTGAACGACTCTCCAGAAATCTCTCCGTCACTGTTATGGGAAACGGGTAAAGCAGTCATGAGAGGTAGAATCATATCGTACTCCTCACACAAAAAAAAGCAGCAACAGGAATTAGAAAATGCATTAGAACAAAGAATTAAACATCTGAAGAACCTAAACATCCATAATCCCTCTGATTCAATACAAAACGAATTGAAACAACTTAAGACTCAACTGGAAACTATTATACATAAGAAAACTCAGTTCCTTACTCAACAACTCCGATATGAATGCATTCAATGCAGTAATAAATCAAGTAAATATTTGGCAAATCTATTACAAAACAGAAAAGAGAAGGCACTTATCCCATCAATACGTGATTGTGCTGGTAATATTACCCAAAATCCACAGGAAATAAACAATGTCTTTCATGAATTTTACAGCAACCTATACTCTTCAGACCACAAACCTTGCCAAGCAGAAATAGATGCCTTTCTAAACAACCTGAACTTACCTAAATTGACTAAAGCACAAGCAAACATTTTAGATGCACCCATCACCATTAAATAACTCCATAACGCCCTAAAAAAAATGCCGAACAACAAATCACCCGGACCCGCTGGATTTCCTGCTGAAAACTATAAACATTTCTGGGACATTTTATTACCACTATTCCATAGAGTAACAACAGAAATTAAAGAAAACTCCTCCGTACCCCCACACATGAACACCGCTGTCATGACACTCCTACTAAAACCTAATAAAGACCCAACCCACCCATCCAGCCACCGTCCACTGTCATTAATCAATACTGACCTAAAAATTATAACCAAGACACTCGTAACCAGAATAGAGACAGTCACTCCTATCCTTATTCACCCTGATCAGACAGGCTTCATAAAAGGCAGACATGCATCGGATAACATTCGTAGACTCTTTAACTTAATTACTATAGCACAACAGAAATGACACAAGACCATAATTGTATCTCTGGACGCTGAAAAAGCATTTGATAAAGTCAATTGGACCTTTCTATTTAGCACCCTACTCAAATTTGGTTTTGGAGAGTCGTTCATCCACTGGATTAAAACACTGTATAACTCACCCAGGGCCACTATAATCACGAATGGGGTTACATCACCGCACTTGGTACTTCACCAGGGGACCAGACAGGGATGTCCACTCTCTCCATCCCTCTTTATTGTTTTCATTGAACCACTCGCAGCAGCTCGCGACAAAACAATAGAATTGAAGGAAATTTGGATGCCAGTTTACAGCACAAAATTAGTTTATATGCTGACGATCTGCTACTATATCTACAAAACCCCTCAGAATCACTGCAGGAAACTTTCAATATCATTAACAAATTCTCTACAATCTCACACTATACAATAAACTGGAATAAATCTGTTGTATTACCACTATCTGAGAATGCTTGGGATGCTGCAGCCCCAAATCTTCCCCTACCATTACACTCGGGCAATATACATATTTAGGCATTACCATCTCCTCCAGACTGTCAGAGGTATTCAGTCTTAATTATTCCCCATTGCTCAAAAAAATAGAAGACGACCTCAAGCGCTGGTCTAAACTCCCACTCAATCTCATGGGACGAATTGCTACAGTTAAAATGAAAACCTTGCCCCAGATTAATTACCTATTCTCAATGATTCCCGCCACCCCCACTGAAAAATGGTTCAAAACAATCGATTCGCTCATGTCTAACTTCTATTGGAATAATAAAAAACCCAGAATTTCTCTTTCAACTCTTCAAAATACAAAATCACATGGTGGCTTAGAGGCACCAAACTTCCTATACTACTTCCTGGCTAATCAACTGCAATATCTATTCCAATGGACACAAACGCACAACCGTAACAACAACAAAATCTATGTAAAACAACCTCAACTGCAGACCTCCCCTTCCTACCACAGTCAATAAAGAAACTAAATTGCAGTAATAATGCAACAATTCACACAACTCTGACAGCCTGGTGGAAAACCAACAAAATCACTAAATCACCACTTGCACCATGTAGATACAGCCCAATCTGGCACAACCCAGACTTCCAGCTGAACAAAACTCCAATTCACTTTGTTAAAGGAATTTTGGTTTTATATTCCCAGTATTACCTTCACAAGAGAAAACTCAAGACGACTCAGGGAAAAATCAGTCGGAGGCAGAGAAGTTAATATCCAAGCCAAAGTCTGTTTACTTTTTTGCAAAAAAGGATCCCCACATGCAGAAGTTCAAGTCAAGATGGAGGATACACAATTAGAAAGTTCTCTGGTATTTGTAGGAATACTCCATGGCGTTCTCCTCCCCCCGTGCTGATTTACACATCATGCGAGCCTTGCGTCACACGCAACTGAGTCAAGTTGGTACGTAACCACGTCAAGCTGTCTAGGGATACACACACATCTTGCCAGGGAGGAGAGCACCTGCCTTCTCTCTCAGCTCTGGCTCCAGCTTATCTTGTAATGGATTCCGGAGCTTTCTATGAACACATAAACTTAGAGAAAGAGAAAAACATCTCGCCCTTGGTACAGACATTCAAGTTATCATGACTTTAGATAGGCTGTATGTCATGACACACTAGTACAGTTATGCAGGCCCCTGCTAAATCAGAAATATGCAAGCACACACACACTCTAGGCCTATGAAGTTGTGAACTAAAACAGAATATGAGCAAGCAAGGATAAGCAATTAACAATAATTAAATTAATCAATAAAAAATGTTTCCACAACTTTCCCTCTTGGCAACAACAAGGAATCACTGATCTTCATCACCTCTTCCAAAATAACTAATTTCTATCTTTTAACGCCCTGATCCAGAAGTATGGGCTTGGGCCATAATCAACAATTAAAATCTGTAATCAAGTCCAAAATCAGTATCACCAACAATACACTACAACCGCCTAAACTTGGTGAAGAAATCATGAAACTCACATTTCTAAACTTTATAAACTCATCTAAATCTCTGTTACCTCCATATCACTCCCAGTCATGAAATGGGAAAATGACTTGAACCTCCCTCCCAACCCTGACTTCTGGATACAAATCAATAACCACATCTTCTCCATGACTTCTAACCCAAATTTACAACTTATACAATATTAAAGCATCCACAGATTCCACCTCACCCAAAGTAAAATGTTTAAAATGGGACTGGCTGACACAGACACCTGCTCACAATGCACTCTGGGTAGTGTGGGCAATTATCTGCATGCCACTTGGGTCTGTCTACCAGTTCACTCCTTCTGGACAGCAGTCACTGAGAAACTCACCACTATTTTGGGCTGCAGAATCCAAATGCCCCCATCACTCTGCCTGCTAGGAGATGTCACATGCACTGTAGCCCTACCACCAAAATACAAAAACTCACTGCTCATTTCTCTGACCATCGCCAAGAAAATAATCTAAAAGCTCTATTCATATCACCCACTGGTTCAACTCTCCTACAGAATACATTTTATCGAGCAAATAACCGCTCACAAAAATAATGACATATCAGGATTTAATGATACTTGGCACCCCTATATAACCCATCTAAACATAAAACTGGTCGCAACATTTGATCAAACCCAAGCACAGGACCACAGCTCCTCAGTGAGATAACTATCCTCTATGTTTGACAAATTAATCCATTCACACACTAAGGCTTATTTACATATGTAGTGATTGGTTCCCCCCCCCCCCCTCCATAAAGACGCAAAACAAATGTTGTGTATTTACCTGTTTATTTTGAGTATTTCTTTTTTTTTGTTCTTTTTTTATCACTTATCATCATCAACCTACGCATATCCATGTATATTATCTCTCTGCCACCTTATTCCACTTCCCCTACCTCAAGCATCTCACACCACGACTCCCTGTTCTTCCCAATACCAAGTTTGTAACTGTTTCAGCTATTTCTTCCCTGTGTCTTGTGTGTGTCTGTTTCTTTTCTTTTCTTTTTCTCCCCTCTTAAATTTATGTCCTGTGTACATTCATGGATGTCCATCTATGTCACCTCTGTTTTTACATTTATGTCTGCCCCCCATTTAATTGTAATATTAGCCTATTCCCCCCCCCCCTTTTTTTCTTTTTTTCTTTTTTTTGTCTTTTAATTGGTTTTGCTTTGTTTCTGCCCTCCCTCAGAAGAGGGTACATCACAATATTATCATTGTTCTTTATAAATAAAAATAAAGTTGTCCTCCAAAGAGGGGGGTAGGTGGAGGGCTTTAAAACAAAAAGAGAAAAGTTCCGCACACAGTCCATTCCACATGCAATTACTTGTTCACAATGTTTCGGTCAACAGACCCTCATCAGGTAAAGGTCTGTTGACCGAAACGTTGTGAATAAAATATTGCATGAGGAATGGAGAGTGTGCGGGAGTTTTTTCCACTTTGCTGATTTGCGACCCTTTTTGGGCTTTCTCCTACGCATCTGCCCCAAAAAAGAGGTGTGCGAAAGCCTTCCCTTTTTTACGTGGCAGTGATACCTAAAAGGCTGCTGTGAAGTCCAGCAGTATGAGAATACTGACATGGCCTGTGTCAGCAGCTATGAGCAGATCGTTGACAACCCTGACTAGGGCTGCCTCAGTGCTGTGCTTAGCCCTAAAACCAGTCTGAAACACTTCCCACAGGCTATACTGGGTCAGATGTTTCTGCAGCTGTAAGGCTACAGTGTGCTCAAGAAGTTTGCTGATGAATGGCAGGTTGGAAATGGGATGGTAGTTTCTGAAGACAGTAGCTGCTCCAGGTTTTTTTAGAATTGGAGTGATAGCTACACTTTTAAGGGAGCAAGGGACAGAACCAGTATGAAGAGACTAATTTATAATATTAACAAGAAGGGGGCAGATAGCTGGCAGGCAGATCATGACTAATGGGGTGGGCATAGGGTCCAGGAGGCAGGTAGTGGCCCTGGCCTTAGTCGCAAGGTCAAGGACAAAGTGCTCGTCAACAGGTGTAGAGGCAGAGAAGGACTGTGCAGGTACTACAGGGAGGGAGGTGGGGGTGTCACCAAATGTATTACCAGTAGGGAGTAATTGAAGCTGTCTTTAGATGGTACTAATTTTGTTTTAGAAAAAAATTAAGAAACTCACAGCAGAGATCAGTTGAGGGGGTAATTGGGAAGGGTTTGGCAGGCTGGAGTAACTTGTTGACCAAGGAGAAGAGGGCTCTAGGGTTACTCTTACCTCTGGAAATAATGGTTGAATGGCATAAGGATTTAGCCTCATTAAGAGACTCCTTGTAGGCCAATACATCGTCTTCATATGCCTGTGAATGGACGATTAGGCTATGCATAGACTATTGGAGTGGACTATTGGAGTGCTATGTCACTCCAGTTGGCGACTGATTGTCCCTTTCAATATGGCCCGTTGGCTAGTTGCACGAGATGGTGTACTTCTGGTGTATTTTCTGAAATACACAGGGTTGCTTCAACATTAACGGTTTGCTTCTGGCACTTATCAGTCTATATCAGATGCTGAGCAGATGCCAGAAATATCATCCCGGATATGAGATTTTAGCTATCGATATTCCCAGGATTTGGTTTAATTGTTTCGGTTTTATAGTGAATTTTCTTTGACATTTTCTGATGCAACTACCTAGCTAGTTCTGCTACATCGTTGGTTTTCTTAGATGTACTCAGCTAACCATAGCTACAGAAGTGATGGTCCTGAGAGTGCAACTGATGCCAAGTGAGAAGGTAAAAAGAAGTATTGACAATATTATGTGTCAATCGAATGTTACTTTATGAAACCGCATTTTGACATTATGCAATATTTATACATTACAGGATAAGTTCACTATTTTGCACTTTGAGCCCCCTTTCTGGGTTGTCTAGTTTGAAATCGAGTGTTGGACACAGATATTTAGATTTTTTACATTTTATACATCTCCAATACAAACCCACACTCTATCTGTAATGATTTTGCTGAGATGAGTCATTGAAATTTCACTCTACAGTTTGGTCCTTGAAGGTCACTGAAGGTCAAGTTCAAGGTCACTCAATGAATCTTCATACATGACTTCCTGTATACCCACGACACAAACCTAACCTCTATCTATAATAGTTTTGGTGATAGAAGTCAATGAAATTTTACCATGTGAAGTTTGACCTTCAAAGGTCACCAAAGGTCAAGTTCAAGGCCTGCAAATCAAAGTTCATAGATGACTTCTTATAAGTGTTCAATACATATATGGTCCCAACCTTCAATATTCTCAAGCCAAGAAGCCTTTGAAAATTGCTACATTTTGCTTGACCACAAGTTTGACCTTTCAAGGCCGTCTGAGGTCAACTTTAACACATCCAAAATATAGGTCATATATGACTTCCTATATGTTGATAATACAAATTTAATCTCTGTCTACAACCATTTAGCTTCCACGGGCAATTTTGCCCATTCTCCATAAGACCCAATACTAAAGTACAGCGCCCCCACTAGACCCACTTCCGTTCATTCAATCAAAATGACACTTGCACTGCACATAAGGTGTATCAAGGTGAGTTGATTGCCAGATTTAGAAAAAAAATTATCAGACATTTTTGAGAATTTTTTTTTTATGTCAAGTCCTATCTTTTAACATTGTTAATATTTTCCCTGACCTCAAATTTGACCTTTCAAAGTGTTAGGGACTGTTGTGTGTTCCAGATTATTCTGGAAGATTCTAATTTAGAAGAAGGATTAAATTTAAATGATTTATTAAGTAACTGAGCGAATGAACGTAGCAATTACAATTGTACAGGAATGGGTAATGAAATGACTGCATTGAAGATAGTAATACTGTTCTCTAGCCCAAACTGTCCGTCCTTGCGATGTTCCCACGACCTTGGTGAAAATCCACTGGAATCTGACGTCTTCGGTGTGGTGATCCTGATCACCACAAAGTCTGTATCCAAGAGGTGTCTGCGTAATCCAAAGTCCAATTGCACTCGGCAAAGCCGGTCAAGCTTTCAGGCAGGATTTCCCAGTCCGGGGCTGGAAGTTACTTTTATTTAGGCCTGTATGATGTCATAGAAGAATCCTGCATGTTGTCCTAATGTACCTCATGAATATTCATTACCCTTACATAAGTATACAGAAACTACGGGCTGAGCAAAATAATACGATCAGGTATTATAAATCGTCATAACGTAACAAAAGTCATGTATGGTCAAATTTAATATTGCCAAAATATAGGTCATATATGACTTCTGATATGTTGAGAATACAAACTTAATCTCTATCTGCAACCATTTGGCCTCCACAGGCCATTTTACATATTCATAAAGTACAGCGCCCCCACTAGACCCACTCCCGTCGATTCAATCAAAATGGCACTCACAATGTACATTGATGGTACCAAGTTAAGTTGATTGCCTGTTTTAGAAAAAAATGTATTACTCAGTTTTTCAGAAGTGATTTTTTTAAACTTCCCAGTCCAATCTTTAACATTGGGTCCAAAAAGTCAGGGCCCATAAATCGGACAAAAACAATTCAATCAAAAATCTGAAAAAAAAAAAAAAGAAAACGTCTGGAGATACGGTCTAGTAGTATGTTATGGCAAATTTACCGGAAAATTTATCGGGCCAAAAAAAAAAGATTAAAAATGTTCCAGAAGACGGACGACAGACGCCACACCACGACAATAGCTTATTGGCCCATAGGGTTACAGCCAAGGTTAAAGTTTTTTTTGCTGCTGCAAACAAACAGACAAATAAACAGACAGACAGACAGACGGATGGATGGACAGGTGCAAAGCAATATGTCCCCAAATCTTCGAATCCAGGGGCATAAAAATCCGAACTATCCCTTTAAATGATACCATACACTGTCACAAATAATTTTAATTTTAAGAAGCTTTAAACTCATTTCCAGCAGCTTTAACCTCGCATTGTCAGCAATCTGAACTTCACTTTATCAGCTTGCCCACGCAGTTTCCCCTGGAACTGCACTTTCCTCTTTTTATTGGTTTTCCCAGAAATGAATTGCATTTTTGAGGGCCTAAACATGCCCAAAACCTCATGAAACTTTGCAGACACATCAGTCCTGACAAAAATTTAACTAAAATGTGTGTAGCAAAGTGGCTCCACAGCGCCCCTTAGAAAATGTCAATCAAGCAGCCTTCGCCGCTTGTTTCACCGACATGTATGAAATTCGGTGGACAAGTGGATCGTGCTGAGACTTTAAAAAAAAAAGTTCCTTGTAGCCCTGACCTTAACTCAACAGGAAGTGCAACTTTTTTTTTTAAATTTTTGCCATTTACAGGCGACATACTTTAAAAAAATCCTATTGGAGATTTTATCCACTCAACTTAAAATTTGGCTTGTCTCATCTAAAGACCTTACCGAAGTTAAATTGTGGGAAGATTTTTTTGATTCATGGAACGATGCATCCGTGGCATTGCAGCAAATTTTGCTGCTCTGCCAGGAAACAGGAAGTTGGTTGAAATCATACAAACCTTGTGTGATCTGGCCAAAAATTTACATGCTGGAAAACAGTCTTGTCGAAGGCACTGAAAAATGATGCAACGAGCAGCAGATGCTTTGGTAGGATATTTAGTTTTTGACACAATCAAGCTTGACTGGTGACTAAAAATGAGGAAAAACAATAGCGTTGTAAGTACAAGGTAAGTAGTAACAGAATTTGACAAAATATATCTACTCCAAGAAATTTATACACAGAGACTGTTGAAATATAGAATTATTGATGACATAACTATAACATAATACATCTGTGACATGACTATGCATAACACATTGTAGACAAACCAAACCACAATGGTCTGTCTTTACAGAGAAAATCTACTAATGCACAATAATCGTTACACGTCTGACATACTCACAAGAAATGTATGGAGTTTCCACCCATCCCAAAGCTCTGAAGCTCAGGACTACAGGTATCAATTACAGCAAGCTGAAAAAAAATTGTGCATGTTCATTCCCCTGAACATTCACATATATCATTCATCGCATGCAACACATTATACTTTAACTGGCACTAATTATCACATAACAAACAGATGTAACTCCATCCCACTACAACCTTAATCTTTGTTTGTCCAGAGCACCTCATTACATTTCCAGTGCAAAATGTCTGAACTCCTTCAAGAAACTCACCAATTTTGCCCTCCACCGTTCATAAAATAGAGCTGCTTTTATGTTGCAAAAAAACTCTCGATGGATGCAGATATAAAAACTAAATGAGATCCTGGGCTGCGTCTAAATAGTTTAAAAATTACGGCCTATCATCTAATTCCTAACCACTTTTCTTTAACCTCTGTGTAAAACGTCATGAGGTAAAGGAAACGTGTAAAGGGGAATCTTTTACAGCTAGGAAGAGAACCGCACTAATAAGAGAATCCGAATGCACTTACACAAGGCACAGTGATAACCCACCCCCTGCCCGTCATGTTTGTTTGTTTTCGTGATTGGCCGGATGGACGTCGTTGCGGGATAGCATTTCCTCCTTTCTTTTTGAAAAGGATGGTTCAGTGTACCCTATGCTAAAGGTGATATATTACGAAGCATTGTGGCACCTTTCCTTTACATTTAAAGAATCCAAACACACTTATCATGGCTGCCACGTGGTATGTTCTGTTGCCTGCCCGCAAACTTCCTTTGTTCTGCCCAGCAGGGGTGGGAGCCATTAAGGCCAGCAGGCCTCAAACTTCTACCACCGCTTGCATTGAAGTCAAAGCACAGCTACATTTATCGGCTTAAAACAATCTAAATCTCTGTCAAATTCATGTTATGTTTATGTTCAATATCCTAGAAAGGAACCTCTTATATATTTATCACACTATTGTGCTAAAATATTCCATTTTAAGGCCTTTCCATGACAACTGCATCATTTTAGCACATCTTCTTATCATGTTTGGTCTCTTTATTCTCGGAGAAATCTAAGGAATTGAATGGAACATGTTTCATTTCCCTTGGAATTAGGGTTCATCTTGTTTGTAAGATTCATTCGGGCGACTACCTCGTCTCCTCTCTAATCTTATCACCTAGGCCAGTAAAACTCTGATTCGGCCACCCATTCCTCTACCTTGTTCGGAGGCGTGGTTCGGAAAAAGGTACGAGATCCTAAGGGGGCGGGCTCTTCTTTGTCAACATCTGACGCGCGTAGGTAAGTGGGAGAAGTCACATGTTACCTTGTTCCGGAGCGAGGGGGCATTTGAGTTCTCCCCGACCACGTGGGGCGACTTTAGCTCCGCGTGGCCATTCATCTTTTCCAGGTATGAATATATTCTAAATTATTCTAAATTATGGGTAACTGGTGATTGGCTTAGCATTGATTTGTTTGATTCAAGTTGTGCCTACCTGGTGAATAAATTATTGATATTCCTTTTCTAGCTTCCGTGGTCTTTTAATCTTTTTATTCTTCTTAGCCCCGTTTCGGCGAATACCTAGGGGAATAGCCTGTCCTCACTGAGGAAAGACTGGCCAACGGCCCGGTGTGGGAATTGGTTGGTTAAGTTGGTTAAGGCGACCATAATCTACCTATTGTAAGGATTTATATATGTTGGTTCTGATTTTTAACCTATAGAACCCTTGGGCTAATATATAATCCTAGGTTCATTGTAATATGCCAGCAGAGGCTATTGCAATGATGGTTGACTTCCAACCGCTAACCTAATCAACGAACTAGGATTTGAACATGGTGTTAATGCCCGAGAACATTAATGTAGCGGCGGTGGTTGTCTGTTAGGAATTCAAGGTATAGTCACTTCATGTTTGTCACTAGAGTCTAAGTAACTGATTATCACTGTCTCGAAATTCGCGCATGCTGTTCCAAAACTATCAATTCTAATTTGGAGTCAGATTTTTAACGAGGATACCACTAAATTTGGTATGCTAACTGTTTATTGGAGTCAGATTAATTGTAACCATTGCGTTTTCATGCCCTGTCCAAAGACGGTGAAGATGATTCATTTTATTGTGATTCACCCCAGCCGGAAGAATGCTCTAATTAAAGTTAGACCAAGAGAACACGTGAGTCCTTCACCGCGCTGCATCATTCCATCGTTGGTATTGTTTTGTGAGGTCTTACAAACTGTATGCCTTTGACAAATAGATGATGTGTAAATCCTCCTTTCTGCCATACTGTATCTGGGATCTGTTCATTTAAATCCTCTTCCCACTTGTGTTTGAGATCTAAAGACACAAGGATTGTTACGGAAAACACACAGGGAAAAACAGGGGGGAGAGACACCAGATTTTAATAAATTTTTTTATTTAACCAGGGAACTCCAGTTGAGATTGAAATCTGTTTTTCAAGGGAGCCCTGGGGGAAGAGGTGGGGAAGGACAGAGGAATTGCACAGCCAATTAGATCAGGGGATGATTAGGCGGCAGATCGAAAGAGCCAGGTTGGGACTTTAGCCATGACACCGAGGAACCCCCTACTCTTATCGAAGAGTGTCATAGGATCTTTAATGACCACTGTGAATCAGGACCTCGGTTTGACGTCTCATCCGAAAGACGGCGTCTCCTTCAGTACAATGTCCCTGTCACTGCACTGGGGCATTGGGGATTATCCTGCGAGAGGGAAGATCGCCACCTACTGGCCCACCAACACCTCTTCCAGCTGCAACCTGGTTTTCCTCAGTGGTCTCCCATCCAAGTACTGACCAAGCCCACACCTGCTTAGCTTCACCACGCAGCTGAAGCAGATCCAATTGTGGAATGGCTGCTGCAAACAAATCACCGTGCCACGCACTGAACGTGGGAGAACTAAGAAACTAGAAACTCACGGGGGGGAAACCAAACTCGGGAGAGAACCATGACACGCAGGCCAAAAAAACCACCGTGTTCAAGCACTGAAAAGGGAAAAACTCAGGAAATGGCAAATTTTCAAAAACTGGGGCATTCGGGAGCACTAGAGGGTAGCAGGAACTGGGGCACTCGGGAACACTAGAGGGTAGCATGAACTGGGGCACTCGGGAACACTAGAGGGTAGCACGAACTGGGGCACTCGGGTACCCGAGAGGGTAGCACGGACTGGGGCACTCGGGAACACTAGAGGGTAGCACGGACTGGGGCACTCGGGAACACTAGAGGGTAGCACGGACTGGGGCACTCAGGAACACTAGAGGGTAGAGGCAGGACAGAGATGAGACGATTGCAGAGAATCTGTAAGAAACGCAGCGAAGGGGATTAAGCGAAAGCAGGAGGCGGAGACTACAACAGGGCGAATGCAGAGAGGTCGTTAGTCAATTAGTAAGTGCGGCTGTACAATCCCGAGTGCTTGTTAGTACATTAGTCTTATATACAATGTTAGTGTTGGTTAGTAAATTCTAGAAAACAACAAACTGTTAGTTCGGCTAGTAAGATAGAAAAGTAAGGTGAAGTAAGCAAACGAGATCGGAAGGAAGGCTGAAATCCAGAATCCATTAAATCACTCAAAATAGTGACATAGTCTACTAGGACAGAAACAGCAACGAACTAATGATGCGACAGGGGAAAAAACAAAATACCGTACAAGGGTAAGACTTGGACCGGAATAACATGGGAGAGATGGGAGAAATGGGAGAAATGTAGAAACACTAAAACCGTGATACAAAAACAGACATAACAAAAATTAATAAAACCTAATATTAAAACACAGCCCTAACCTAAAAAAACAAAAGACAACGGACAAAAACATAACCTAAACACGGAAACCCACAGAACACAACAAGGATACAAGGGGAGGCAGCTGGAATATGAGGCCACAAACTTTCACAACTGTCAATACCTACAGACATGGCATAGGAATGTTAAATCTATCTACTAGTTTTTCAAAAGATGTAAATTGTTGTCAACATATAGATCATGTACAGAATGTATCCCATTCCTGGACCACACACTAAAGGCTTCATCTGACACGGAGGCAGGTAACATGATTTTTTTATTATTAGACTAAAAAGGGAGAGGTTGTTGAGAGTTAATGCACTCCTGAACTGATTCCAGATTTTTACCACAACAGGGTTAAGGGTATAATAAGAGATTGGGCGTTGTAAGTGGGAGTTCACAGCACAATAAAGTTGTAAGGAGGAGGGTCCACAGGAAGTATGTTCCAAGGTTAACCATTTAGTTGTCTATCTGACATCCAAAACATGTTTTTTTAAAACAAAAAACTGGGAAGCGCCATGCCACCCTGAAGACGCAGTCTGTGCAGTATGCGTTTCCGTATACGTGGGTTTTTTTTGTTCCAGATAAAGAATGATATGAGTTTGTCTACGGAGCTGAAGAAAAATTTGGTCAGAAACATGGGAAGGTTCTGGAACAGATAAAGGAACAGGTAATAAAGATAAAGGTAATGCATTCATTTTAGTGGTTTTGATCCTTCCACTCAGGGAAAGGGGCAACAGATCCCAACGTCCTGCTTCAGGCCATCTAACAGGGGCAGAAAATTAGCCTTACATGGGTCTTTATATGTAACCCAGATTAACAAATATTTAAACTTTTTTGTGTTTGTTTTAAAAGGGGTTGAATTGAGAGAGATGTTTTCTGCAGACACGTTGATCGACATTAATTCACTTTTTTGAAGATTTATCTTATAACCTTATATTCTGCCAAAATTTCCAATGTGCCCAGCAGTTTACGGAGACTAAACAAAGGATCTAAAATATACAGCAGCAAATCATCAGCATAAAGCGGTATTTTAACACTCAAATCCCCCTCTACTGATTCCCTTCATATACCAGTCCATATGACAACGCACCACTCATAATCTGGAATAGCTCCACGGATTGATATGTGAAGTATATACGTATGATGCATTTGAGATAATGAATAATTTAAGAAGACATGTAAACATCATTCAATTTCATTCATGATAATGTTAATGCGCGAGAGAGGTTTAACTGGTGTAGGGGTCAAACAGGAAAGTCAATAACGGCTGTGACCGCCATTTGCATTGACACATGCGGTGCATCGTCGTCGCATGGAGTTGATCAGTCTCTGGATAGTGTTCTGAGGGATAGCATTCCACTCCTGAACAAGGGCAATCTCAAGTTCTCGGATTTGTCCATCTGGCGTCGACGTGAAAGACGTCGTCCAATTTCATCCCATAAGTGCTCGATACGGGAGAGGTTGGGTGACAGAGCTGGCCACTGAAGCACGGGGATGTTCTGCTGTGCAAGGTACTGCATGGACACCCTTGCAGTGTGTGCCCTAGCGTTGTCCTGTTGGAATGTGTGGACATCGTGGTGTTGATTGAAGAACGGCACAACATGGTTCTGCAGCACCTGGTCCCGGTAGTAGCAGGCATGCAAACTGGTCATGGGTGAAAAAGGTGAGAAGGGTGCACAGACACACGGCGCGAACGGAAACGTAAATTTCATAGTCTGCGTTATAGAAACATGCATCACCAGAGGCATCTTGAATAGAATACTGTACAAAATGACTTACCATATACATCTCTTTTTTATTGAGACGACCATTCAAAACAACCATAACTTATGCACAGGTCCTTTTTCTTTCTTTTTGGCCTGGACAATGATCACACGCTCTTTTTACCATGAACACCTAAATCTAAATCAACAAGTCATCAGAAGATGACATATCCCACCGGTTCCACATAATTCGTGATTTGTGGCAGAGTTTTTGAATTCTGCTGAAAAAAAAAAGTCAAATTTTTGGGCTGTTTTTGGGATAGAAATGAAAAATTTTGGGCAGAATGGAACTGAAATCCCGAAAAGGCACGACTACAGCATAAGGGTAAGTTCCATACCGGATTTTAAGTTTCCTAGTGGCATAGTTTTTGAGTTTTTGAGAAAACGAGACAAAGTCTAATTTTAGGGCTGTTTTTGGTGAAAATTTCACCAAACTACACCATAAGAGTAAGTTCCATAGCAAATGTGAAGTTTGTAAGGGGTGTAATTTTTGAGTTCTGCCCCGGAAATGAGAATGAATACGGACGGACGGACGGACGGATGGACAGACAGACAGACGCACAGGGCGATTACTATATCCCACGGTATTCCATACCGGTGGGATAGAAAGTTATGCACTTGTCATTTTTTGTTTTGGCCAGGACAAATATCACATGCCCTCTTCACCATGAACACCTAAATAAAAATCAAAAGGTTATGGACGTCAGTAAACGGTAACACGGAAAGTCACTTTTTGATAGGCACAACTAATGCATTTTTTCATGCCTTTATCAGCCTACATTAAACTTAACTAAGTTCCATACTTCTCTAATTTCATTGATCACACTGGTTAAAACATTTCCACAATTGTTTTAACATAACCACAAAAATCTATAGCCATTGATAATTTATTATTTTAATTCTAGAAAACGAGATGTGCTTTACTCATCAGGGTGAGGTCTAAGGAATACCACCAATCGCCACATGGCGGAGAGTCGTGACTAATTATAAAATACGTGACTGAGACGGTAGGCCTATTTAGCCTTTTATCTGTTCCCAAAAACGAGTCTCCCTCGAAATTATAAATGCCAGGGAGATGGCCTGCGACCTATTTAGGTTTAAGCTACTCTTAAAAGAGTTGTTGAAGAGACAGGCTTGCTCGTCTAGCTAAAACTTTCTCAAACATCACGTTGGTAGACCTGCTGTGCAGTTCATTTGATAGGCCAGGATAACGTTATGCGAGGCGTTCAAATATCAAGGAATAAATTTGTTTTTACAGATCAGTTAATGTACCCTCATGGCAACGTTCTGTTTCACTTTAACAGCAGCCTGTTGTAGGCTATACAATGGTCTGTTATCAAGAAATGTCACAGTAAAATGTTGGGAAGTGAATGGAGCATTCTACAGGATTATAAAGATCCGTGTAGCCTATCAATGGCAGAATGAATTACGAACAGCACAGTAGGCACGAACGAAACCAGCGCAAGTTCCAAGTGCAGGAATTAATCTAACGACAACCTTGACGTCTGATTTATGAAGCTGTTCATAGGCTATCACTTTAAGAAACTGTATCGTTCAACGCTTTACCTTGCCGCAGGTTCCAATTTCCACGATAGAGGCCTTGATTTGATTTCTTTCGTGGGTACATTGCTTCAGGTTGGCACCATTGGAAAAAGTTATGATGAAGGGAGCGCCTTGCTCATTCCTGATTGGTGTAAATTGCCGCTTCAACTGGAGCATCTCGTCGATCATTTGCTCTCACGAGACGAGTGTAATGTAGGTCTATGTAGTTTTCTGCGGTCCACTGTTCTGCTCGCTCGCTAACCCCCCCCCAAAAAAAATGTCACCTCGGATCTGCGCGATTCACGTACCTGGCCCGTTTCGAACTCAAAACGGCGAATTTCGCTGAAAGGTGAGGAGTTTGCATGCCTGTAGTAGACGCCGTTCCGCTGCAGATATGGAGAGGGGTTCTGTGATGGTAGCTTATTCCACCCCACACCATAACGCTGCTACCACCCCAACGGTCCATTTGAACGACACAATCGGCGTTATAATGTTCACCACGTCTCCGCCAAACACGTATACGGCCATCTGCCTTCCTTAAGTGAAATCGTGACTCGTCAGAAAAGATGTCATCGTACCATTGTCGTAGTCGCCAATTCTGGTGCCTGTCAGCTCACTGTAGACGCTGGTTTCGGTGATGATCCGTCAATATGGGGCCGAAATAAGGACGTCTTGCATGCAGGCCTGCAGCTTGCAGACGGTTCCGTACGGTGTTGGGGTGAATGAATCCACGTCATCCTTGGACTTGAGCAGCCGTTCTTGTCGCTGGTAGTGTTCGGTCTCGGACATGATCCCGTACGATCTGACGGTCCTGATGTGCCGTTGTCACACGTTGTTGACCCGATCGAGGACGGTCCCGAGTGCTCCCCGTTTGCAGAAACCTTTGATGGAGTCTTGCGATTGTTGTTTCTGTGCAGTGTAGTCGTCTGGCAATCTCCCTGGTGATGGCGCCAATTTGCAGCATGCCTATGGCACGTTCCCGTTCAGGGGCTGTAAGTCGTGGCATAGTGTTGACGTTTCACAAGTGTCAGTGAAGAAGTGAAATTTTATTTGGATTCACATGCTTTTAAAGGCAAAGTGTGCACAAATTCAGAGTGAAATTCATTTTTCCCGTGGTGTGCGTGCAAGATGTTGCAAAAAAATTGCCTAGCGTTACAGTTAACTTGAAATTCTCGCATTTCTTGCATCTAACATGTCGGGTGACGTCACTGTAGTGTTTTTTCAAGTGGTGGGTTTTCATTTGTACTCAGTATATTAATATCCTCTCTAATAGCTAATGCTAGGGGTTCTATGGCAATTGCAAATTAGAGCGGCGGCATTGGGCAGCCTAGTCTGGTGCCTCTTTGCAATTTAAAGTAGGGAGACAGGTTATTGTTGGTTGGTACTGCGGCCAAGAGCTTTAATCCAGGACACAAATCTTGAACCTGCTATGATTCTGCCTTTTGTGTGCTATCTTTGTGTTTATTTGTGCTTGTGCTTTACTTTGGTTTTATTTTTCGGCTTTCATTTCAGCCGTCTGACGATCCACTCCCTCTTTGCAAAAACTCTAGTGATGTCGCGTGACAGCCTTCAGCATGCCTGCGTCTCGTTGTCCAATCACGTTTCCTCTTTCGGTTTCGGCTCTGGTATTTCATTCACTGCTTCTACCTGTGTTTGATTCTTGGTCTCGCGAAACTCTGAGTGAAGGTGTTCTCTGATAGGATAATTACTAACCCATACTAACCAGCACTTATTTGAGGGTGTGTATATATATTGTCACATAGTATTAACCTTAATTAACTCATTAGCGAGTGCATGTGTTTCTGGCTTTAGTAAATTCTGCCTTAGCTGTCTCTGGTTAATCGCTTTTAAAAGCTGTGCTTTCCTTGGCTTCTCTCGTGGTGCTTTTTACTTGTCACGTTTAGATGACCTTAATCTAAACTGTGTAGCTTGATTGGTCTCAGCGTCTTGTGTTGAGTCATTATTGTTAACCCAGTTCTCGTGTAATTATTTATTAATCCCATGTGTTTCTGCTTCCAGTCGAGATTGCATTCCGAGTCCCCGCCTCCTCTCGTGACTATATATGTGGCAGTGATGGGAGAGGCCATCAGATGGAACCTTGTGTATGACTCAGACCTTGTCCACACGTAGCCGGGTATCTACTAAATCGAAGATATTTTCCTACGTTTTGACCTGCCATCCTCATGACAACGCATCAAAAACAAATGTTTAAAAAAACTCCGGGCAAAGTGAAGATTTTTGAAAACTCTGTTTATGCATTTGCGTGTAGACAGAGATAACCGGAGTTTTCGAACGTCACAACCTGCACCAAATTGACGACAAATCTGCTCTGACGTTAAACGTGCGACCTTTGTTTACTGCAGAAGCCAGAGCAGAAGCATGGACAAATAGTGTTAGGACCCTTGCCTTTCCATGTTTAAGTTTCGTGCCTGGCTATGCCATGTTTATTGATTTTCTGTGTTTTAGTGACCTCTGCATATGTCTGACTATTCTTAGGATTATGTTTTGTGTTTTGGTCATTTAGATTTCTTGTTTTATTAAAAAAAATTTTTTCTTTTTACATGTTCAGATCATTTAGTTATGCCATGTTTACATTCTCTTCTTTTTTATTTCTGCCATGCCATGCTTTGCACTACGTCTACCCCGTCTTGTGTAGGTCTTTGCTCACGGTTTAGTCTTGCGTGCCACTCCTTCGGGTGATTTACTGGTTTCTGGGATTTCAATCTTCCTTCATATCTCGTGTTCTTCCTTCCTCTCTCTCCTTTCGCTATCTACTAACCGTACTAACAGTTTATTGTTTTCAATAAATTACTGACACAGATTAACATTGTGTATTTCTACTAACATGCACTCGGGATTGTATAGCTGCACATACTAATAGACTAACGATCTCTCAGCATTTGCCCAATCTGTATCTCCGCCCTCCTTGCCTATTACTAATTATCTCTTCTGCAGTTTCCACGTATCTCAGGCTTTCCCTTTCCTTTAGACTGTACACTTAGGTACTCCTTAACCGGAGCTGTTGTTCGTTCATAGGAATGTCTTGTGATCCCTGTCTGCGTTGTGGCAGTTGCCGAATTCATGTAATTAGATTATTCCTCATGTGTCAATCCTGATTTATTGTTTCATTGATCACACCTGTTCTCCCCTGTCATGTTTTCACCCCGGATGTGTATATAAGGTGTCTTCACATTCAGTTCCATGTCAGATCGTAACTTCCTTGTTTCTTGTGCTAAGCTTGTTTCCGCCTCGACTCATTGTGATTATCTTTCACACTGGATTGCCCGACTCCAGATTCTTGGTTTGCCCTTTTTGGATATTGTTGCATCTATGTGTTTTTGACCCTTTTTTCTGCCCGACTTTGATTTTGTGGATTGCTGCCCTGCTTTCACTTCGGACTGTCTTCTGGCTTATGAGTTTGCTTCTCCCTCAAACCAACGCCTGTGTACCGAATCTGTTTTGCCTGACTACGATTTTCGTGATTGGTGCCCTGATAACGAACTCCGTTCTGTCCCATTGGATTTCGAGCTTTGGATTACGGACTCTGTACTGTTGCCTTTCTCCCTGCGGGGGTTACCCCCCCCCCCCCTTATTCAATAAAGCACCTATTTTTTTGCAATCCCGTGTCCTCGCATTTGGTTCCGGATCAATACCTCACAAAGAGTAGTGGATCGGAGTAGTGCCTTGAAAGCTGCGATAGCATTAATTATTGTGCAGGCGCTTTATACATGTTTAATTTTAGAAGCCCAACTACTGCTCCAAGATCACAGGCAACGGACAACTTTGCGGTCAGTGTGACGCCAACAGAGGGCTATTCTGATGTGATTGGGTAGGATTTGGGGAAATAATGCCATCTACAGATTTGGAGGCTTATTGAAAACGCAGATATTCGGTTATGTGTGGAAGGAATTTTTTTTTTGGAGGTCGTGTGGATTTTTTTTTTTTTTTTTTTTGATTTTTTAAAAAATAAACTGAGGAGAAGAAATATTAAAAATACCCGTCTGTGTGTACATGGCCTCAGATCTGCATGGTGAAAGCTCAGTGCCTTCTGAGTATTTCTTTTGTATGATTCCCGAGTCTTGTATTTTGCTGCGCCCACGTCTTGTCTCCCCCTTGTTTAAGTCTCCCAGTGTGTCTGTCAGTCTAGTTGGGTTCAGTTTTTGTTTTTCTAGTTTATCCACTCTTGGAGTGAGTATTTATGTTTCCCCTGCCTTTGGCTATGTACCTTAGTTTTCCCATTTGTTCATTGCGTGTGCGCGGTGTTTTTTTTTTTTTTTTCTTCTGGCGTGTCTCCAATTTTCTCCTAGTGTTTTGTCTTTAATAAACACTTCTGGATCCTGGATCTGGTGTTCTCCTGACCTCTTCTTACAGAACCGAATACAAATTTTTCTAGAGTATAAAAAAGAGTGCAGTGGGACGATCAAAAGCTTTCTCAGCGTCGAGATAGTAAAATCTCAGGAGTGTTGGATGGAGAGGGAGTATAAAGGATATTAAGAAAGCGTCTAACATTAAAAAATGAAAATGATGCCTGTCTGATTAGTTGAAGGATGAACTAACTAAAGACATTGGGCCAAGAGCTTTGCAAGAAGCTTTACATATTTAAAAAGGAAATCAGACGATATGAACTACAGTGAAGGGGATTTTTATCTTTCTTTGAAATAAGGGAAATGGTTGCCTCTCGAATTGTTGGAGGGACTGAATTTGAGGAGAGTGATTCCTTAAACCAGGGGTCCCCAATCTTTCCCAGAACGGGCCAGTGTGGGTGCAGGCTTTCATTGCATCCAAGCAATTACACACCTGATACTACTAATCAGCCCCTGGACTCTTTGTTAAGCTTGATTAGTAGCATCAGGTGTGTTGCTGCTTGGTTGCAGTGAAAGTGTGCACCCACACTGGCCCTTTCTGGGAAAAGATTGGAGACCCCTGCCTTAAACTGATGAAAGTAGAGGGGCAAGCGTTACTGAAAATGTCTTACAGGGCCTGGAGATTTGCCATTTTGCATCTTCTCAATCACCTCTGTGACCTCTTCAACAGAGATATCTACCTCTAACATATTGGCTAGCTCAGGATCTATTCAGGGAACATCGAAACTGCAATTTGGACTCATCTAATGCGCAAACATCTTCTGGTGATTCAAAGGTGTAAATGTAGGAGTAATAGCCAAAAAAATAATAATTTATTTCCAAATAATCTGTATTTTTTTAGATCGTTTTCATCACTGATCTCAGATATATATATTGATTGGCAATCTTCTGATGTAAAATTTACCCTGCCTTTTCTCCATGCTCGTATGAACTCAGTCTGGACTTTAAAATGAGGTTCTCTGCTTGGCGTGTTGAGAGGAGGTTGAACTCTGTTTTAAGCAATAGGCGTTGTTTGAGTATATCATCCGAGGGCGAGTGGCTATATTCCATATCCAGTTTAAGAATATCATCTGTCAGCTACTTAAGGCATTTGGTGTTGGCTATGTTCCGCATTGCACAGTAAGAAATAACCTGTCCCCTAAAGTATGCCTTCAGCGATTCCCACACTGTGGAGAATTACATTCCCGGTGTCTGATTATGGGCGAAAAAGAATGTAATTTCTGCGTTAATAAAATTTACAAAAGCGTCTTCTGAGAGAATCAACGGGTTAAGTCTCCATGGATAATAGCTGGAATCTGCACTGGGAATGGGTAACTTCATACTCAAGGGAGCATGATCAAAAATAACTATTGACAGTCAGTTACCATTGGAAGGAGTTTCTCATCAATAAAGAGATAATCTATCAGTGAGAACATTTTGTGGACTGGGGCAAAAAAGGAATAGTCCCTAGATGTAGGGTTGATGAAACGCCAGACGTCAGCTACACCATAAGTCTGAAGAAATAGCTGGATCGTTTGTGCTGACTTTCATTCAGATAAAGTTTTAGAGGAGCTACAGTCTAAATTTGGGGAAAGTACACAATTTGTATCCCCACCTAGAATGAGGTGGTGTGAGTCCATGTTAGGGATTTGGGAGAAGGTGTTGCTAAAGAAGGTATGATCATCTCATTTAGGAGCATAAATGTTAGCCAATATAACTGAGAGTCCGTACAATCGACCCACTATTATAATATATCGCCCCATAGGGTCTGATACAATGCTAGACATTACAAAAGGAGTATTCTTACTGATTATGACTGCTGCTCCCCTTGCTTTAGAACCAAAGTTGGAGTGATATGATTGTCCTATCCAACCACCTCTCAATCTATGTAGGTCAGTAGTGCAGAGATGAGTTTCCTGGAGGAATGCAATGTCAGCTTTAAGATGAATAAGATGTGTTAATACCCTCTTGCGTTTAACAGGATGGTTCAAAGACTTCACATTCCAACTTAGAAAATTAACTATGCACCCTTAGATCATTACAAAATTACTTGTATTAATTAGTCATTAAAGGACAATTTGAACGAATAGGAAGGATAGGTGAACAGAATCTATTTGTTCGTGCTCGTCAATCGACTTATCGTGACTTTCAAGATGGAGGCAACTGGAAACTACCTCAAAGTACTGTTTGCATAAACTGTCTTTTTTTATAAACTACCTGTGCATTTTCAAAGTTCTGTGTGCCTCGTTTTAAATGTCAGGGCCCTCTGAATTCTACCAACGAAGTGTGGAGCTACTTTGAGCCAAGTTAAAGGAGAATTTCGGTGTAAAATTGTGTTGGGGTGCATTGAAACATGATGAAGAGTACTACCTATTGTCGAATACCCCACCTCCGTACGCACACAACTTTTCAAAATTAATGGATTTTTAGCTAAAGCTCCCAACAGGCTTACAATGGTTGTGAATCGGGCATCGCGGTCAAAAATGGAACCAAATAAAGTAGGTCTGGTAGATTCCCAACCCCTGCCACCCAACTGAACATGGCAGCTACAATACCCTTCGTAGACACAAACACATTAAGTGATGGTAATGGGGAACAACTTACCGTCAACTCCCGCCCAACCTTGTACTCATTGAAACAAAACGCGCTGGAAGCAACTATTAATGCCCTTGGAGCAATATCTCATAGGCATGCATCTATACACATATAACAGAACAAAGATCCATCGATGCCATTTAACTGAGGGATCATCTGCCTATTAATCTTTAAATCAAAGAAAATAACCAAATAACAAACTAAGTTCAGACATGGCACGTAGTGTACTGGTCTTGAGTTGATCTTGTCAACTCATTCGTCTTTAAACAATCGGTGTGAGATTAAGCACATATACATACAGCTGAAAATTAACACTGTTGTCAAAAATGTGTACTCACCCCGTAGTGGAAGAGAACGATGGTGTAACCACATCATTTAAGAAAATACAAAGAAAAATGTAAATAAGAAAGATAGAAAATGCAAGTGCAAAAAGAAGACAGTGATTTGTTAATAACACTCGACCTATTTTAAACTGAAAACAGAGCAAAGATAAGATATTTAATGTTTTGCCTTCTTTACTTCATTGTTATTTGGAAATAAACACTAGCTGCTCAGACTTCTGGGGTTTTCATTGACATAATTTTCCCGTCTTTAAACATTATAGTAAAGTGCAGAATAGGGCTTGCCGTTGTCATGTCAAGATAAGCAGATGTGTCTCAGAAAAGATGTCTTCTTCAAGAGAGCAACATATGTTGAATGCACTGCATTTATGTCATTCAGCATCAATGATTCCTGCATAGATATTCAAGCCATGGACAGTAAAACTCTGTGACAGACGCTACCTTTTAGGCTTTACGTTTCACACTGATTGGGAAGGATTTTTCATCTTCGGCTTGGAGAAACATCAAGCATTACCTATAACAGTGGTTCTCAAACTCGGTCCTGGCACCCCACTGTGTATGCTGGTTTGTTTTTTTGTTTTTTTTCCCCAGACCACAATTGCAATCTTAGAATTTTATCAAGCTGTTGATTCACCTGAATTAGGTGCATTTATGTTTAATGCAGTTATTTGTCCTCTTAAGCCACATTTGACAAATCTGCACATGCCATGAAGAATTAAAATTTCATTTCCACAATAAGATATGTTAGAAACCAGTATGAATAACTGTAGAGGGAAACGATTTGACCGAACCCTTGATCAGCGTTAACAATCGATGTCACAATAGATGCCATTTAACTGAGGGATCATCTGCCTATTGATCTTTAAATCAAAGAAAATAACCAAATAACAAACCAAGTTCAGACATGGCACGTAGTGTACTGGTCTTGAGTTGATCTTGTCAACTCATTTGTCTTTAAGCAATCGGTGTGAGATTAAGCACGTATACATACAGCTGAAAATTAACATTGTTGACAAAAATTTGTACTCACCCCGTAGTATAAGAGAACGATGGTGTAACCCAGGGGTGGGCAATCACGGTCCTGGAGGGCCGGTGTGTATGCAGGTTTTTATTCCTATCAATTACCCTGACTAATTGAGTTAATTGATTGCATGCACAAATGCAGATTTTCTCAATGATTCGATCAAAGGAAAATGTTATATGAAGGGAGACAAGACTAGTCTTTGTAGTTTCATGATAATTTAAAGAAATGCGCATGAAACGTCAGATTTCATAAATGGTTTGGCTAATTGAGACAATCAACTAATTAAAGACCAGACGTTGGTGTGAAAACCAGGGACAGACACGGCCCTTGCTGCCCACCTCTGGTGTAACCACATCATTTAAGAATATACAAAGAAAAGTGTTAATAAGTAAATGGTCTTTAAGTGTAATTAACCGACCGTCCACATTCTTGTATCCATCCAAAAGAAAAGAGGTGAGAAGAAAACCTCACTGTCTTCACTTCACAACTTCTGCTGCCAGGATAATAGTCTTGACGTAGGCTATTGCCTTCTCCGGGCCCAGGAAGTCTTTGTTATGTCCGTTTGTTATCTCCGGAGATGCAGAGTCCAGCTGGGAACATAATCCCAAAGCAGATCCCTTGTCGATCTCGGAGAAGGTTCCTGCAGTGTTGAACACAGCCCAGGCCTTAGGGACGCTCACGGTGTGGTCTGGAAATATGGCCACTGGGTCTGCCTTATACCGGAGTGGGCCTCCCTCTCTGGCTCGGCGCAGTGCATCGATGCAATCCTGATAATAATGCAGCTTGGCGACAATGACTCGACCTTTTCCACTGGGCTTTCTCGGTGCAAGTCCTCTGTGACAACGATCAACCAGAATATCCTTATCCAAGCACAAAACTTCCTTCAGTAGGTTAGAGACTGATGCTGTGGAGCTGGAGCCAGGCTCCTCCACCACTCCCACAATACGAACATTACACTTTCTCACTGGCCACTCCATGACCTCCATCTTCTCTCTCAGATTAACCAGCTCACTTTTGAGTTCAGGGCCCGTCGTCCGTAGTGAAGAAAACCTCACCTGACCAAGTTGACAAACCTTCCTCCATGTCGCTGATGGCGGCTTTCACGTTGTCCATGTTGGAGCGAATGGCCGCAGTACTGTTAGCGATTTCAGACTTGACTTCTTTCAGCTCATTTTTAACAAAGTTAAAAAGTCATCAGGGAGGGTCGGTCACGTGATGGCTTCTAGCGGAGAGGACGCCTTTTGCTGAGCTCCTGTCTCGTGAGGCATTAAATTGCGCTTTTTAAACTTCATCCTGCGGTTAACTAAATTCTCTTTTATATGTATTAGTGTCAAGATGTCTTCAGGCGCTTGCAGGTTCTGTTCATTCGGAAGTTTTAGCCAGAACTCGAGCAGAGGCCAAGAAATTGTCTGCTAACCAGCCAACGAAAGTTGATCCAATGTCTAAAGATGGTGCCGGCCCTGAGCTCACTCATTTGGATCAGGTGGTTACCGATAAGATTAGTACATTGATCGAAGAAAAGTTTGCGGGTCTTCAACTAACTTTGGACAATCTTTCAAGATTGTCAATCTATCACCACTCGGATTGGAGAGGCTGAAAATCGTATCTCGGCTACAAAGGATGAGGTGATTTCTCTACAAGCCAAAGTGATCTCCCTCCAACGGGCTTTGGAAACAATGGAGAAGCGTGTGGAGGACTTTGAAAATCGGAGTAGGAGATCCAATATACAGATTGTTGGGCTGGAAGAGGGTGTCGAGGGGAGACAACCAATCCAGTTCTTCGAATTTTGGTTACCCCAAGTGTTGGACCTTCGCCTGGCGCTCGGATTAACAACCGTTCAAGGCCAGTGGTGATTAAACTGCATAACTTTTGTGATAGGCAGAAGATTCTTTTGGCAACAAGAGGGAAAGGGCAGCTTCACCATGATGGACATGCTTTTTCTATTAAGCCGGATTTCTCACCCTAGGTTAAGTCAGCTCAGCGTGAGTTTAACAAAGTTTGTGAGCGGCTTATTCAGAAAAGCATTAGCTTTAAAATGCGCCTTCCAGCTACCCTTTGTGTAACCCACGGCAACATGGATCACTCTTTTAAAACACGACAAGAAGCAGAACATTTTATTGATGGTCTTGGGTAGTGATTTACACGTTTCCTTCAAGTACAGTCTAACAATGCTTTGTGTAGCTGTGATATGTTCGCGGATGTAAATTTTGATATTATTCCTCGTAGGGAGCTTCGGGACTATTATTTAATGGGCTGGTAATTTGTTGAGTTTGCGTAATGATATAGTACTAGAATAGTAATTTAGTTGTCTTTGTTTTGGTGCGTGCTCCTTGGGCTCTGTCGACTGCCGAGGCGTCGCTGATCGGTGAGATTCCGAGTAGGTCTTCCTGAGCGGCCTGGGATCTTGCTGGCTGGCAAGGCAGTGGTGGTTTATGGAATTAGGAGATTACACGCTATTCTGTCTGAAAAGAGAGTAGTTAATCTCAATTCTTGTTAAGATATATTTTTTCAGTTTGGCTCCAAACATGCAAATACTGTGCACTTAGTTCTGGTGATCTGATTAGTGTCATACTAGCCATATCTTGTTCTCCTAAATTCATTTCAAATTTACAATTTGTAATTTCTCTAGATATGTTTTTATTCTGCCTCACAAGGTAGGAGTATTGAAGGGATTTTCTTTTTCCTTAAATTTCTTTTTCTTTTTTTGACCATTTGTAGATATTTTTCTTCCTTCTGTAGACTTAGTTCTTTCAGTCTCGCGGATCTAGAAATAGTTATGTCAGTTAGGATGTACCTGCTTATGGAGAGGGGGGTTGGTTATGGGTGGTTAGTGCTATGTGGGAAATTATCATTGTTTGAGGAGGGTTTTTTTTTTATTTGTCATGTGTTATTTTCTTTTCTTGTCTTTAACGCCCCAAGCTAGAAGTTGATGAACAAGCTTTTTGCAGCCTTTCAGTCATTTTCTCCCTGTTGGTATGAGCCATGTGAAAATTGTTAGTCTTAATATAAAAGGGATAAATTATGTGGTCAAACATCAAAAATTAATATCCTTCCTTAAGAAGGAAACTTGTCACATTAGCCTCCTTCTAGAGACCCATCTTTCAGATATTGAACATCTTACTCCTCCTATAACAGAAGTAGCCGAGGAGTCGCAATTCTTATACATCGAAAAAGAAAAAGAAATTAAGGACAAAGAAGGACGTTATGTTTTAATTTCAGGGTACCTCTTTGGGGAACATATAGTCATAGGATGTATTTATGCACCCACAGTGTTTGATCCATTATTTCTTCCTGCCCTTTTAACTGACATTTCCCTGCTATCCTCTACTTCTGTGATATTGGGTGGAGATTTCAATTGTACATTGGATCCCAATGTTGATCAATCCCCCCCAAAAATTAGTAGATCTCAGAAAAGTTCCCATTTGTTAGATTTTTGCAAAGATATAGGACTATTTGATGTGTGGAGGATTATGAATCCTAAGGGACGAGACTTTACTTTTTTTCAAGACCTCATCAGTCCTTTTCTAGGATTGACTATTTTTATCATCTAGGGAGGTTTTGGACAGAGTAATCGAATGTTCAATTCGGAGTCAGATATTATCAGATCACTGCCCCATATGTATTACTATTAGCCCCCTATGTAATAACCTCCCATGCAGACATTGGCGTTTAAATGCTCACTTGGTGAGTAAGTCTCAGTTTAAACAAATCATCTTAAAAGAGTTAGAATTTTTTTTTTAGGGTAACTAAAACCTCAGAAATTAATCTTTCAGTCCTATGGGAAAGCGCTAAATGTTACTCAAGGGGGGTGATTGTCTCATTTGTTTCTGCTGAGAAAAAATCCATTTTAAAAACTCAATTAGAGCTTGAGGGTAAAGTTAAATCTTTCGAAAAAGTGTTTGTGTCCAATCCTACAAAATCTATTGGAAAACATTTGGATGCAGCCCGGTCAGCTTTGAACCAAATAATAACTAAGAATGCTGAAACTTAAATTTTTTTTGCCAGACATAGGCTCTATGAATCTGGTAATAAACCAGGTTGTCTCCTTGGTCGTTTGGTAAGGGGCAGGGCAGAGACTAATTATGTTTCCTCTCTTAAGGATGACAAAGGTAAAAATCAGTATTTGTCCCAGGATATTAGAATTATGAAAGAATTTTTCAAGAGTCTGTATTCGTCTGAATGTAAATCTACCGAGAATGCCAGAGAGACATTTTTGAATAAATTGGAGCTTCCTCGTCTCACGGAGGAGCAGAGGGAGGAGATGAGTAGGATGATCGCAGAAGCAGAGGTTATGGAAGCCATTAAGTTTTTAAAGGTGGGGAAAGCTCCAGGACCCGATGGGTTTGGACCAGAATTTTACAAGGTGTTCAGTAAAGCTATAGTCGGGCCACTGACTGATATGTATCAGCATTCTTTTAATATAGGCCAGCTACCTCAATCCCTCAATTTGGCTAATATATCCCTTATTTTAAAGAGGGGCAAATCACCAGATGACTGCAGCTCATACCGTCCTATCAGCTTGATTGGCATTGACTGTAAAATATTATCTAATGTTCTCGCTTGGAGATTAGAGAACTTTCTGCCAAACCTCATTCACTCAGATCAGACCGGGTTTATTCGGAATAGCTACTCCATAGTCAATATCAGAAGGCTTTTAAATGTTATTCAGTACACAAGACAACATGGTGCCGAAAAGGCTTTTGATTGGGTGGAGTGGTGTTATCTGTTCGATGTCTTGAAGAAATTTGGCCTTGGAGGTAATTTCCTTAGATGGATACAAACTATTTATCATTCTCCAGAGGCTAGTGTAATTACAAATGGCTTCCATTCCGAACCCATCCCAAATGCTAGAGGTACTAGGCAAGAATGTCCCCTCAGTCCATTGCTGTTTGCTATTGCTGTGGAACCCCTTGCATCTGCTATTAGATTGAACTCGCATATTAAGGGAATTTTCATTGGGGGCACTATGCATAAAATTGCCCTTTATGCTGATGATATTGTGCTTTTCCTGTCATCTCCTAAGTTATCTATTCCAGCTACTTTATTATTGTTGAAAGAATTTGGTGATATATCTGGTTACAAAGTTAATTTCGACAAATCTGAGGCTATGCCTATTGGTAAATTTGATGAATTAGACTCTACTGAGAGTTTTCTATTCAAGTGGTCCAAAATGGGATTTGAATTAAGGTGTCCCCTAATTTGGCTGACCTTTGGAAGTTAAATACACTCAACAAAAATATAAACGCAACACTTTTGTTTTTGCTCCCATTCGTCAGGAGATGGACTCAAAGATCTAAAATTCATTCCAGATACACAATATTACAATTTCTCTCAAAAATTGTTCACAAATCTGTCTAAATGTGTGATAGTGAGCACTTTTGCTTTGCTGAGACAATCCATCCCAACTCACAGGTGTGCCACATCAAGATGCTCATTAGACACCATGATTAGTGCACAGGTGTACCTTATACTGCCCACAATAAAAGGCCACTCTGAAATGTGCAGTTTTGTCTCACAGCAAAATGCCACAGATGGCACAAGCATTGAGGGAGCGTACAATTGGCATGCTGACAACAGGAATGTCAACCAGATCGCATGTTGGCATTGTTCATTTCTCCACCATAAGCCGTCTCCAAAGGCGTTTCAGAGAATATGGCAGTACATCCAACCGGCATTATAACCGCAGACTACGTGTAACCACACCAGCCCAGGACCTCCACATCCAGCAGGTTCACCTCCAAGATCGTCTGAGACCAGCTACTCAGACAGCTGCAGAAACAATTGGTTTGCATAACCAAAGAATTTCTGCACAAACTGTCAGAAACCGTCTCAGGGAAGCTCAACTGCATGCTTGTCGTCCTAACCTGACTCCAGATCTTCGCCGTAACAGACTTGAGTGGGCAAATGCTCACATTCGATGGTGTCTGGCACATTGGAGAGGCCTGTCATGCTCGTACGACCTGGGGATGGCTACACTCATATTTAGATTCAGTTTTCTGTATAGATTCTTGGGCAGGCTTACCCTTCTCTTTGTGAGGCTTACTTAACTGTAAAAAACAGAACATTGCTAAAGAAGTTAAAGCAAATCCAATTGTTTATAACTCTATCAAGGTCTGGAGAGATATTAATAATTTTGCCAGGAGAAAGAATTTGTTCTCTATGCTGGTACCCATATGTGGGAATGGTGATTTTCCTCCGGGTATAAGCAACTCCGTGTTTGACTTGTGCAAATCTAAGGGCATTAAAGTCATTGGAGATCTGTTTCAGGAAGGTACTCTTATGTCTTTTTTACAGCTTCAGCAACAGTTTGATATGCCTAAGGAGCATTTTTTTGGTTACCTGCAATTTCGCCATTTTATTAATGAACATACTGTCACTATACTTGATGTCCCTAAAACTAGTGTTACAGAATCTTTTTTGTTGGATTGTAAAAATTTGAATCTTTTCATTTCTGCTTTTTATTCTCTGCTATATTTGATCTGTCCAACAAGCTTACACAATATCCAACGCAAATGGGTGAGGGATTTGGGTTGTGAATACATAGAGGATGACTGGCAGGAAGCTGTTAAATGTGTTAATACAGTCTTTTCTTCTAATAGACTTAGGGAAACTCAATATAACTCAATGTAAATATATATCTCATTTTTGGACCCATGTAGCTGTGGAACTTAGTAATATTTTCAAAACTAAAATTAAGAAAGACCTTGGGCTTTTCCTGTTGGGTTTACCATGTAAAGCTTTGTCACTTTCATCTGCAAAGTTTAAACTGTTGGATAAATTGCTACTTTTGTTAAAATGGATTCAAGAAAGTCCTCCCACAGCTACTATGTGGTACAAAGAAATTTATAATGTTTTGCCAAATGAGAGAGTTAGCTCCATGCTTAAAGGTAATCAGGGTTCTCACGGATCCTTAAAAAGTCTTAAAAGGCATTAAATTCACGAATCTAAAAACAAGGCCTTAATTGGCATTAAAATGTCTTAAATAAATCTTTCAAAAGTCTTAAAAATGTGAACTCGTGATGAATTAGTGAACACACTGAGAAAGCGCCACAAAGAAAAAATGGCAGAATTGGCAGAGGTGGAGGAGGAACTGAAAAAAGCAGTGCCATATCAGTGAACGATATCGGCTTTAAAATTAAATATCGGACATTGGCCATTCTGCCGATATACATACCCAAAACCAGTGAAGTTGGCACGTTGTGTAAATTGTAGATAAAAACAGAATACAATGATTTGCAAATCCTTTTCAATTGAATACACTGCAAAGACAAGATGTTTAATGTTCAAACTGAGAAACTTTTTTTGTTGTTGAAAATAATCATTAACTTCGAATTTAAAGGCAGCAACACATTGCAAAAAAGTTGGCACAGGGGCCTTTTTATCACTGTGTTACATCGCCTTTCCTTTTAACGACACTCAGTAAATGTTTGGGAACTGAGGAGACCAATTTTGAAGTTTTTCAGGTGAAACTCTTTCCCATTCTTGCTTGATGTACAGCTTAAGTTGTTCAACAGTCCGGGGTCTCTGTTGTTGTATTTTATGCTTCATAATGCACCACACATTTTCAATAGTAGACAGGTCTGGACTACAGGCAGGCCAGTCTAGTACCCGCACTCTTTCACTACGGAGCCATGCTGTTATAACACGTGCAGAATGTGGCTTGGCATTGTCTTGCTGGAATAAGCAGGGGCGTCCATGAAAAAGACGTTGCTTGGATGGCAACATATGTTGCTCCAAAACCTGTATGCACCTTTCAGCATTAATGGAGCCTTCACATATGTGTAAGTTGCCCATGCCTTGGGCACTAATATACCCCCATACCATCACAGATGCTGGCTTTTGAACTTTGCACCTACAACAGTTCGGATGGTTCTTTTCCTCTTTGGTCCGGAGGACACGACGTCCACAGTTTCCAAAAACAGTTTGAAATGTGGACTCGTCAGACCACAGAACACTTTTCCACTTTCCATCAGTCCATCTTAGATGAGCTCGGGCCCAGCAAAGCCGGTGGCGTTTCTGGGTGCTGTTGATAAATGGCTTTCACTTTGCATTGTAGAGTTTTAACTTGCACTTGCAGATGTAGCAACGAACTGTAGTTACTGACAGTGGTTTTCTGAAGTGTTCCTGAGCCCGTGTGGCGATGTACTTTACACACTGATGTTGGTTTTTGATGCAGTACCGCCTGAGGGGTCAAAGGTCACGGGCATTGCTGTACAGTTGTACAATACACTTCATACATGTTCCTTGTGAGTAGAGGTAAAATTGGTTGTGGGTGTTGTCATAAGTCTGTTTTAAGTAGGAATAATTAAACTGTATAATAGACGCAGACTGGAAAAACTAGGGATCATGTACACAATGATGGATGGATTTGAATAATATGACGGTAGAAGATATGGGGTGTAATTTATCCTTTTTTTTTGTTTTTTGACATTACCTTGTGTATGTGTTGTATAATTGTGTATTTGTTGTATATTATTCGGAAATCAATAAAAATTATATTGTTATAAAAAAAAAAGTCATCAGTGAGTGCATTCTTTAACTCGGCTCAGATAATTACGGAGATGTCAGCCTTCAGTGAGGAGATGATGCCCGCTTTCAGGCCCTCGGGATCCATTTCTGACTCTGGCTGGGACGCAGTTGTCTCCTCACTGCTGTCCTTGTCACTTCGAACCATGTCTAAAATGTCTTTGTCTAAAATAAAATTACGTTTGAAGATTTGAAACATTTAAGTGTGACAAATATGCAAAAAATAAGAAATCAGAAAGGGGGCAAATACTTTTTTACAGCACTGTGTATATTACTGTATGTATGTGTGTGTTTGTGCCATAAATCCTCTGACTATGCATGCCCAGTCTGGAATTCAGAGAATTCTGAATTTGCACTGAAGGAGGTTTAGTTATTTTTGTTGCAGAGACCTTAGCTTTCTGTTCAGTACATTCTGTTCTTTCCTTTCCTTCCACACTTTCATGAAGCAATAAAACTAAACCTCTCAAACTCTCAGAAACATACACTCAGTAAAATAATGTTTCCAAAAAACATTTTTGTTTATTTTGCTTTTGATTTCGAAATTTAAGATTTGTAATTACATTATTACATGATATTAATTTTTACTTCTACAAAATGGTGTTTTGTTGGATTTTATTTTTCATCTTGGATACTATATTGCACAGCATATAAAGTTCATGTTACTTATCCTAATTGACTTCCTGTTAACCTCATTGAAGTTGACTATTTTAAGATACAAGTGTTGCGTATTTCAGTTTAAAGTAATGCCCACTTGATTTGGCTGTATATATTAAGTTAATGTGACTCAGCATTTTAAACTTGTCACAGCTTGATTGAATTATACTATACTGAGATACATTAAGTGCGCACAACTTTAAAAATGTACAGCACACTCATATCACACATGTTCATTCGAAGCATGTAATTATTTTAAACAACTTGATATAGTTAAGTTCTTTTACCTACTTTTCCCAAGGTAACCAGTCTCCTAATTTTTAAAAATCAACTGCAAGAATTTACAGCGTAGAAATGGTGGCACCTCCTCTATAGATGCCTACTTCCAGGGACAATACTGTTCAGTGAAAGGGACTTGACATGGGTTTCTGCCAACAATATCAACTGTGCATCTCACACACAGACAGTCTTTGTCTATGTTGTTGTTTTCATAGCTTTTTTCTCTTGCTCAGACAGAAAAAACCTTTCTTTCCTTTGTATGGCATTTTTGTCATTTTGAAGAGAACTAAGTACTTCACAAATATAATTGCATGAATAACTGCTTTTCTAAAAAAAGCGGGATAGATAGAAAATGCAAGTGCAAAAAGAAGACAGTGATTTGTTAATAATTCTCGACCTATTTATGCGTTCCGGGGGATATTATGTTTTTGGTCTGACTGCCGCCGCACTACGTGTTAACGTGATAACTTCAGTAATATTTCAGTTACAAATTCCAAATTTTGCACATAAGTAAGTATCATAAAGAGGAAGAACTGATTCGATTTTGGACAATTTACGATCTCTAGATTGGCCACCAGGGGCCAAAAATTGATTTACATGTTAACGCTATAACTGCAGTAATATTTCAATTAGAAATTCCAAGTTTTGCATATAAGTAAGTATCATAAAGAGGAAGAACTGATTCGATTTTGGACAATTTACAATTTCTATATTGGCCACCAGGGGCCAAAAACAGAAAAAATCACAGTTTTTATCATATCTCTGGAAATATTTGTTCGATTGACCTCAAATCAAGTGCAAATGAAAGGTCATGACCTGAGGATGTGTCCCACGATGATATTATACCTATTTGTTTCAAAATTTTGACACAAGGTGGAGCTTTGTCACATAAAATTCACCATTTTTGCTATATCTTTGGAACTATTTCTCCAATTGACATGAAACTAGGTGCAACTGCAAGGTCATGACCTCACAACGTGTCAAATGTGACATCATACCTGTATGGTTCAATATTTTGCTACCAGGTGGAGCTTTGTGATGGAAAATTACCATTTTGGCCATATCTTCAGAACCATTTGACCGATTGACCTGAAATTAAGTTCGAAGGAAAGTCTATTCAAGGTCTATTCAAGGACTGGGGAATTGGAGGATTGGGAGCGTTCGGGGATATACCCCCAGCTGTCGCCTCCGACGGCATAAGCCTAGTTTAAACTGAAAACAGAGCAAAGATAAGATATTTAATGTTTTGCCTTCTTTACTTCATTGTTATTTGGAAATAAACACTATAGCTGCTCAGACATTTGGGGTTTTCATTGTCTTAATTTTACCGTCTTTAAACATTGTTGTAAAGTGCAGAATAGGGCTTGCCATTGTCATGTCAAGATAAGCAGATGTGTCTCAGGAAAGATGTCTTCTTCAAGAGAGCAACATATGTTGAATGCACCGCATTTATGTCATTCAGCATCAATGATTCCTGCATAGATATTCAAGCCATGGACAGTAAAACTCTGTGACAGATGCTATCTTTTAGGCTTTATGTTTCATACTGATTGGGAAGGATTCTTCATCTTTGGCTTCGAGAAACAACATGCATTACCTATCACAGTGGTTCTCAAACTCGGTCCTGGCGCCCCACTGTGTATGCTGTTTATTTTTTTTTTTTCCAGACCACAATTGCAATCGTAGGATTTTAACAAGCTGTTGATTTGCCTGAATTAGGTGCATTTATGTTTAGTGCAGTCATTTGTCCTCTTAAGCCACATTTGACAAATCTGCACATGCCATGAAGAATTAAAATTTCATTTCCACAGTAAGATATGGAGCTTGTCGTAAATTCTGATAGGCACGGAGTCAAGCTTGGTAGCTATAGTAGCCGCTTCTCGAGCTTGAATCACCTGAGTGCTCTTGGATGTCATCTGATTTGCCGTTACATGATTGCTCGAAAGATATGCTGGTTTACTTAAGCTCGCATTCTGAGCTGAGGCTCTGCAGCATGTATGCTTAACATTGCTGCCGCCGGAAACGGAGCAGCCTGTGAGAAGGTTTGTGGTTTTGTTATCACTGCTACTTTTATAACATGCTTATTTTGGTTACTGCATTTTGGTAGTGATGGTCAAATGAAGTCTCATGAATCACTGAGGCTTTCCAGCTCATTGCTTCACCAAAAGGTTCCGTACTCGAGGCCTCAATGAAACTTGGAATGCTGCCATCTGCTGGGCAAAACAACATATGACAGTCAATGAACAATACCATGACCTGAGTGGATATGTATGAAAAACTTTAGTGTGCAGTAACAATAAACAATGGATATATTTCTATAGCATGTGTAAGTACATGGACATAATGGTGCAAGTAGCTATATTTGTTCATAAGTAAAATAGCAATGAAACAATCACAATACTTTGCTTTTTTAAATAATTTTAATTCAAAGCACAAATACAGGAGTGACATTATTTAAAAAACAAAATAACTGACACTCACGTCAATGTCCAACTACGGGGAAAATAATGTGCAACTCACTACACCTCTCTCCATCTTATACATACGCCGACAACACCATCAGTTTGGCGCGAGATTCGAAGCTTATTTATGAGGAGGCAATACGTTGAACGAACCAATGACGTACTCTCCACAAACCGAGGCCTCGTTTGTCGTCAGTCATGTGATTTTTTCGGTAACGACTCAAGCCTCGAATCGGGGTTTCATCTGGCACGCCCCTTTTTGCGCGACACAGGCTCCGGCGCCTCGCTTCAAATGTCACATCACTACATTTCGGTGATTTGCTGTGGTTTGATGTCACGCTCGCATGTTGTCACCTTGGAAGTGCTAGGTTATGCAGGGTAAGCAGCATAAAAAAACAAACTTGTGTCATAAATTTATGTGGCTGGCTTCAGAAACATTGTGTTGTTTTTGCCGAAGGAACGTTCGCATTGGTGTGTCATTTATCAACCGTAAATTTAAGAGTCACAATCCAAGAGACCTCAGAACCAGATCGAGCGAAACTGATTACTCTTGCACAGTCAATCCATGTAATGACACAACTGAGAAGGGAAAAAAAGAGTTAAAAATTCGAACTAAACCCAAGGGTTTAAAACTTTAATCACTGAACCAAGTGGCATCCCACCCAGAGATTGCTGCAAAAATTAAATTGTCGATTCAAATATTCCTGGCCAAGTGAATTGGGTGCTGCTGGAAAGCCAGTGATTTGTAGACTTCCTAAGGCGTAAACCATGAATGCAATTCGTTCATTTCTGCGGTAAGATAACGTTCCACTTGTAGGCTATTTACCAAGGCTTCCCAATCATATCTCGACTGTAAAAAAGGAAGTTAGGGCTCGCGTAACTTCGCGAAATGAGACATGACAGCATCTTCCTGCGCTGCGAATACAAACACCGCAAAGACTGAAATTATACATTCCGACACGCTAGTCTGAAAGACATGCAGATTTAAGCACCAAGCTCCTGATTAAGACAAGACTGCAGTGCATTACTGCATTTATCTAAGCATCCAAAGGTTTTTTGACATCAGGAAAAGATCAGCTTCTGACAAAGAGTACTGGTTCGCTAAACAAGAACTGGAATCAAGCGTTCGTGGCTGCATCCAGATGATCATCCCATAAGAAATTTTACCATGGTAAACTATGGTACTTACTACAGTACCTAAGATTGTACCATGGTACCTGCTACGGTACAATCTTAGGTACCATAGTACGTACCTTGGTGCATACTATGGTACATAGCAGGGTGTACCATACAATCTCAACGTACCATGGTATGTACCATGGTCCAATCTAACATAACCATGGTACATATAGTTGCTGAAGTGTAATTATCAAATTTGTGTAAGTGTACCTCTGATATTTTCACGGTCACTCAAATAGGCTATTACCGTAGTACTATATTATCACAGCATGTATAATAATAACATCTCATCATGGTAATATCTAAGGTGCCATCATACACCACCAAGCATATCAAGAGGTCAACATTTAATGTTTAATCCACTAAATTTGCTTAAGACTTACAGTTACATGTTAGTGTGATTGCTTTATCTTGTGTTCTTTTGAATAATTGGATAATATATACAATAATAGGAGGCAATTAATACATGTAAAATTTGCACATAGAACCTTCAAATTATTCATATTTGAAAACAACGTCTGACATGGGTCACTGTGTTTACCTATCAAGTCATTTTACTTTTGCTACTTTAAGTACTGTTTTAGTGACAATTTTTATTTTAATTCCTATGAAAGTTTTGAATGCAGCCATGCCTTTCGTGAGCAAAATTGCTACTTGTGTAGTACTCGCAGGTAGTTTCCCTTTAAGAAAAAGATCAGATCTCAAAGTGCCTTTGAACATCTCTGTCTCCCTTGCCATAGAATTACTTTATATATTCTCACAAGTTACGTTTTATCAATGTTTACATTGAATGTGACAACTGAGACTCCCCCCATCCTACACACACACACACACACACACACACACACACAAATCAAGGATACAGTATATGGTTTCTTAGTTAACAAAGGTTTGTTCACACATTAAGAGAAAGATTAAAATGTACAGATATACACATGTACAATATAAAAATACCAATATATGTGTGTGTGTGTGTGTGTGTGTGTGTGTGTGTGCGCGTGTATACCACAATGACGGCTCTCTGAACTTGTAGTGCAAAAACAAATACATTTCCAATTCATTTACTTTTTTTTTATATCTCTCAGAAAAAAACAATAAAAAGGCGAGAAAGAAATGCTTTGTTTTTGAAAAGGCGACAGAGGCTTAAAATAATACGCTGACGTAACAAGGTTGCTTTAACTTGTCTCAAACACAGGCACTTTCATCACATACAATTAACCCTCATGTTCCACTGCAATACATCTAGCTACTATTTCCTCCGATGTGATTGCACACAATTCATTTGAGGTCCTCACTTTTACAAGAAATTTCACTTTTCATTTGCATTGACCTCTGCATCGTAGATTACTGGTTGTCTGGGTTCTCGCATCAGTTGTCAGTAAAAAATAGCAGTTTGTCCCTCTGTTGCAGCTGCAGGGTTTTCGTACAACCACCAATGAATCTACCATACCAAACGCATGACATGTTTGTATTACAGAATTGTTTCTCTTGAAATTGACACTGTAGTCTCTGGTGGTGACTACGATGTTATTGTACTCGCATCGTTTGTATTCAGTTACACTTATGATGTTGGTACCCTGTCAGTGTACTGTTTAGCAGTGTTAACCGTCTGTGGGAGCCACATCCCAAAGTAACTAAATGTTACTTTTGTACATCTTTTTTGTAATTTATTCAATTTCTGCTGATGATGAGCACTACCTCGGTGGAGTTTGCTACGGAGCGGAGGGAGATTGCAAAGCATCCTTTGTCTCGCGCTTCCCGCGTCTACACGTCTGCCAAGGAGCAGAGCTGAAGAAGGTTGCTAAGCAGCCTTTGCCTCGCGGTTCCCGGGTCTGTTGCCTATACAGACACCGCAGTGTGAATTTAACGGTCAACTTTTTTACTTTTTCCCAGCTGAATATGTATGCGCTTTATGAATTTAGTGACAAAGTAGTTGAAGTTGGGCCGCTGAATTTGATAGAGGGGGACAATGAACCTGAAGCGGAGAAAGAATACCGTATGGTGGTGCCCAAAGAAACGGGAAAAAGGAAGCTTGGGCGGCAAAAATATTATCAACTGGAGGTAAGCTAACTTCAGCTAATTTAACTTACTAACTTACAGCTTAGAGGCTTTAGGGTGTAAACTTGTGATCTTTCAGCGAAATTCTCCGTTTTGGGAGGGTCGGGAATGGTGAAAATACAAATAACTAGCCTACAATAATAAAAAGTGGAATATGGAATTTGTTTGATTCTTCTGACAAAAGTGAACTCATTTGTATGAGAAACCGGCTGGTGAGAGTTGAAGATTGGGGGAAGCTGAGGACGACATGGGAAAGGGAAGGAGGTTAAAGAAGAAGTACAGGATGACATGGAACAGTCAGAGGTAAGTTATTCGTAAAATTGGACAATGTCCATTCCATCGCCGCCTGACAACACACGCACACACACGCGCACACTAAGGGCCGATTCATAGTCGACGCGAGTCACGCAAGCAAGGGACGCGGACGATGCAAGTAACGCACTCCCTTTTATAGTGTACACAGTGTACGCAAGCTGCACGGGCGATACGTGAAATGCAATACACCGCTCACACAATAGGGGGTAGCAGCGTCACTGGTGACATTTCGGCTGACATTCCGAGTGACACTCACTGATCTCTATAGAATGACTGGATAGCTCACTGACACCGAGTCTATCTTTCCAGCGCAGCAAACAATTAGCAAATTATCTGGCAAGAGAATTCATTAACTTTCGTTGCGATGGATACATCGAGAATAATAAGTGAACGTTAAATGGCTATTATCGGTTTACCTTAACATGACACCTTAGCCAGCTATAATCAACTAGTCAAGGTGGTCGTCTCTAGAATATAGCCCACTTCAAATTAGTAACCCTTTGCATTAGCCTAATTTATACTCAAGATTTCACGATTGCATCTGACGTTATCAACGAGACCCATGTCATACGCCATTACGTTTTTTTAAGCCAGCATCATTGATACACAACGCTGTTTTATAATAGAATGGGCTTACAAATGCTGTAAAACAAAATTTGGTCTGTAGATAGGGTAATTGGATCATTTATGGAAAGCTAAACTTCCACGGACGTGAGTGCCGAGGGTACGTGTACCACTGGACGTCCCTGACCATTTTCAAGCAAAAGGGAGAAAAAAAAAGCAAGCTGAAAAAATAGCGACCTTACACCATACATGGATTGCATTTTTCCACATAGCTAGCTACAGGTTAATGCCAATACTTCGCCTGTTTTGTGTATGATCGTGAATATGTTGATGTTTAGAAAGCACGACCAGTCCATAGGCTGACAGATGCCCGGACGCTAGGCTAACATTAGGCAGTCACTGGTTAAATCATCGAGGCTAATTTTAACCAGCCCAAACGAAGAGAACGCCATCGTATCGCCCAAAAATCTGATTTGAATTTAATTTTGCTAGGTTTCCAAAGGAAATGCATTACTGCTGAAGTGGCACTACTAATACCCAACAGTATCAGTTTTTCTTTTTTTCAGTACAGTCTTCCTCTATTATGTCGGCTTAAAAGTTCTTAGAAGTACATTATATACATTACCGCCGCTGTTGGCGACGGATGGTATTACACGCGTTGCTGCGTCGGGTATTGAAAAATCAGACTACACAATCGAACGCATCATGGCGGCCAAAGCGTCGTGAAGTGTCACAATGCGTCTCGATGCGTTTGCGTGCCTTTGCGTCGACGATGAATCGGCCCTTAATCTAAACATGGACCAAATTAACAGCTCATTAGTCATGCTTATTTGTATCGTGCACAGAACGAAACAAAACAAAATGTCGTTAAAAAACGGCCTCATTTATAGGGCTACAATAGTCAGGCAGTAGCCTACTCACTAAAAATCTGCAGGAGGTTGTGTGTAAACAGATTATTAGGCCAGAATTTGCAGGCAGCTTTCTTTGCCTTTCTCTCTTTCACTGTCACTAAGGAGAAATACTGCATAAATGCAAACTACAGGTTCCCAACCCGACTGCTTTTAGTGAATTATATGGCGGTGTCGGTATTATATATTGGCTAATTTATGGTGCTGTTGAATTGCTACCGCCCAGAGACGTGCGGTGAGGTGAGGCAGTGACCCAAACTTTTATCACAGGATTTTGTGAACCTGTTCCCATTTACTAATTCTGATTGACAACCAAAACAATTGAGACCAAGTCTTGGAAGCCCGCATACTGATAGAGGAGGTAATGACAAAAAGATTCATTCACGTATACGCTTGGAAAGTTAGACGCGTTTTCACCATTGGGAAAGGGGCAAAATTGGCCCTTGAAATGTCGGAGGAATAATAATAATAATTAAAGCTGCAAGCAGCGTTGAACGGGCCCTCGCCCCCATGCGCACATTGGGGTTGTGGTGAGATCCTGACGGGTGCAGCTGTGCACTCACGACCATTGGACAGGTCAAGTGCCTACCCCAACCTGAGAGAAAGGACGAGCGAATCGGACAAAGCTGAAGGAGTTATGATAAGTTGATACTTCATCCACCAGAAGGCGCTCAGAGTGTAACCAAATTTAGGCAGGCGCATTCAGGGGCAGACCCTAAGCACAAATGTGAAGTTTTGAGCAAATCGGCCAATTTCAACGTAAAATGTGGCATTTTCTGTTTCCATAATGGGGCATGATGACCTAGATTGTTTAGCAGCACATCAAGGTGTTCAGGGTGGGGCTTTTACCATGTACAGGAATTTTGAACCCATTTGGATGAAGTATGAGGGAGAGCGAGCAGCTCGAATGTGTTTGGCGAGGCATCTGAAATGGGGAAACCAGGGCGGCCAGGCCCATTTAGCGACAGACATGCAGAGCACTACTTTTGGTCAGCATGGTCTCTTGATGATCCGAAATAATGTTAGGTTGATTGGACGGAATCGCTTGGAGGAGTTCTGTAAAATGCAATATGTGGAAATCGGGCCAAAATGACACAGTTAAATCAAAATGGCTGACCTCCTGTTTGGAATTGACCAATGGTGCCAGAGACTTTTTTGTTTGAACTGGCAACATACACATGTGTATCAATTTTAATTCTCCAATTCCAAAGAAACGCTTATGGGGAGGGGTTTTTCAAAATTTCAAGGGGGCGCTATCGAGGCATTTTGCGGTCCTCATGAGCACCGCCCCAATCAGATGTTGGAGCTCACCACCCTTGACTAGCATATCAATTTGCATGATGATACGAATTCATTAAGAACATCAAAAACACAAACGTATTTTCATGGCGAGGGATCCATTGTCACCGCATCGCCACACGGACGCCTTTACTCGAAGCATCACAGCATTCGTAAGGTAGTTTAAGCAACTTCTTCTACATGTTGTACAGGGGAAATAAACTTGATGGGTTCAACTATATGTCATCAGTACAAGTGAAAGTTAAAACTGGTCACTTCCTGTTAGTAGCCACGCCCACCGACCTACAGACCTGCAGAGCACAACTTTTGATCAGGATGGTCTTTCAATGTTCATTAATAAATCTGGTTATGAATGGATGAAATGTCTAGGAGGAGTGCGTTAAAATACAATATGTGGAAATCAGGAAAAAATGACACGTTAAAATCAAAATGGCCAACTTCCTGTTTGGAGTAGACAAATGATGCCAGAGACTTTTTTGTCCGTCTTTGCCAAATACACATGTGTACCAATTTTCATCTTTCTACTCCAAAAATTTCAAGGGGGCGCTATCGAGGCATTTTGCTGCTCTCATGGGCAAAGCCCTAATCAGATGTGAGAGCTTGACACCCTTGACCTTTCAATCAATTTTTATGATGATACAAGTTTATTAAAGACATCAAAAACCCAAACGTATTTTCATGGCGAGGGATGGAAAGTCGCTGCGTCACTACACGGACGCCATTATGCGTAGCTTCACAGTATTCATAGGGTAGCTTCATCTATTTGTTCTGCATGTAATAGAAGTGGAATGAGGTTGGTGTGTTCCACTATGTGTCATCAGTACAAGTGAAAGCAATAACTGGTCACTTCCTGTTACCACAGGGGGGCGCTAGGAGTAAAGTGGGAATTTAGTGTATCTGGATGTTCAGGGCAGAGCAATGATCATGTCCAGCAAGTTTGAAGCTACTACAGTCAAGTATGTGGGCGTGAGAGCATTGGGAATCCCAAACGTATTTTCATGGCGGGGGATCCAAAGTCGCCGCTTCGCCAAACGGACGCCATTACCCGTAGCTACACAACGTTCATAATGTAGCTTCAGCAACTTGTTCTGGATGTTTTACAAGAAGAAAGAAGTTGATTGGTTCAACATTGTGTCATCAGTACCAGTGGAAGTAAAGAGTGGTCACTTCCTGTTACCACAGGGGGGCGCTATTAGCAAAGTGGGAAGTTAGTATATCAGGCCGTTCAGGGCGGCGCCCTCATCATGTTCAGCAAGTTTGAAGCTACTCCAATCAAGTATTTGGGTGTGAGATTGTTGTGAAATTTTTTTCTCAAGTGATTAAAATTTGTCACGCCCTAGCAGCCACGCCCTTTGACTTACAGATCTGTAGAGCACAACTTTTGATCAACTTGGTCTGACGATAATATGTACCAAATTTGAAGTCAATCCGGCAAAATCCCTAGGAGGAGTTCGTTTTAAAATTCAAAAATTCAAATCATAATGGCCGACTTTCTGTTGGGTTTAGGGCGTGGCTCCAATGTAGTTTTTTTCATGGCTTGTTACAAAGCATATAAGTACCAAATTTCGTCTGCCTACAATAAAGTAACCGAATTTTCCTATGGGAATTTTGAAACGTGTTTAGGGGGCGCTATTTCGGCATTTGGGGTCAAACCTGTGCGAACGCACAAAAATATCAAATTTCGGATGAGGCCGGACGTATGTGGAAAGTTAGACGCGTTTTCACCATTAGGAAAGGGGTGAAATTGCCCTTTGAAAAGTCGTAAGAATAATAATAATAATAATAATAATAATTAAAGCTGCAAGCAGCGTTGAACGGGCCCTCGCCCGCATGTGCACGTTGGGGTTGTGGTGAGATCATGATGGGTGCAGCTGTGCACTCACGACCATTGGACAGGTCAAGTGCCGGCCCCAACCTGAGAGAAAGTGTCGAGTGAATCGGACAATGCTGAAGGAGTTATGATAAGTTGATATTTCATCCACTAGTAGGCGCTCAGAGCGTAACCAAATTTGGGCAGGTGCATTCAGGGGCAGATACTAAGCACAAATGTGAAGTTTTGAGCAAATCTGCCAATTTCAACGTAAAATGTGGCATTCTCTGTTTCCATAAAGGGGCGCAATGAGCTAGATTGTTTAACAGCACATCGAGGCGTTCAGGGTGGGGCTTTCACTACGTACAGGAATTTTGAATCCATTTGGATGAAGTATGAGGGAGAGCGAGCAGCTCGAATGTGTTTGGCGAGGCATCTGGAATGGGGACACCATGGCGGCCAGGTCCATTTAGCAAGAGACATGCAGAGCACTACTTTTGATCAGCAGGGTCTCTTGATGGTCTGAAGAAAATATTAGGTTGATTGGACGGAATCGGTAGGAGGAGTTCGTTAAAATGAAATATGTGGAAATCGGGCCGAAATGACACATTCAAATCAAAGAGGCTGACTTCCTGTTTGGAATTGACCGATGGTGCCGGAGACTTTTTTGTTCGAATAGGCAACATACACATGTGTATCAATTTTCATGTACCTATTCCAAAAAAACCCCTATGGGGAGGGGTTTTTAAAAATTTCAAGGGGGCACTATCGAGGCATTTTGCTGCCCTCATGGGCACCGCCCCAATCAGATATTGGAGCTTGCCACTCTTGACCAGCATATCAATTTGCATGATGATACGAATTCATTAGGAACATGAAAAACACAAACGTATTTTCATGGCGAGGGATCCATTGCCACCGCATCGCCACACGGACGCCATTAGTCTAAGCATCACAGCATTCGTAAGGTAGTTTAAGCAAGTTCTTCTACATGTTGTACAGGGGGAATAAAGTTGATGGGTTCAACTATTTGTCATCAGTACAAGTGAAAGTAGAAACTGGTCACTTCCTGTTAGTAGCCAAACCCACTGACCTACAGACCTGCAGAGCACAACTTTTGATCAGCATGGTCTCTCAATGTTTAGTAATAAATCTGGTTTTGAAAGGATGAAATATCTTGGAGGACTGCGTTAAAATACAATTTATGGCAATCAGGCAAAAATGACACGTTAAAATCAAAATGGCCGACTTCCTGTTTGGAGTGGACAAATGATGCCAGAGACTTTTTTTTGCGTCTTGGTCAAATACACATGTGTACCAATTTTCATCTTTCTACTCCAAAAAAACCCCTATGGGGAGGGGTTTTTGAAAATTTCAAGGGGGCGCTATAGAGGCATTTTGCTGCCCTCATGGGCAAATCCCCAATAATATGTGAGAACTTGCCACCCTTGACCTGTCTAATAATTTTTATGATGATACAAGTTTATTAAAGACATCAAAAATCCAAACGTATTTTCATGGCGAGGGATGGATAGTCGCCGCTTCACTACAGGGACGCCATTATGCGTAGCTTTACAGCATTTATAAGGTAGCTTCACCAATTTGTTCTGCATGTAATAGAAGTGGAATGAGGTTGATTTGATCAAGTATGTGTCCTCAGTACTAGTGAAAGTAATAAGTGGTCACTTCCTGTGACCACATGGGGGCGCTAGTAGCAAAGTGGAAATTTAATGCATCTTGACGTTCAGGGCGGAGCAGTGATCATGTCCAGCAAGTTTGAAGCTACTACAGTCAAGTATGTGGGCGTGAGAGCATTGGGAATCCCAAACGTATTTTCATGGCGAGGCATCCAAAGTCGCCGCTCCGCACACGGACGCCATTACTTGTAGCTATACAGCATTCATAATGTAGCTTCATCAACTTGTTCTGCATGTTTAAAAAGTAAAATGAAGTTGATGGGTTCAACAATGTGTCATCAGTACAAGTGGAAGTAACGAGTGTTCACTTCCTGTTACCACAGGGGGGCGCTATTAGCAAAGTGAGAAGTTAATAGATCATGGTGTTTCGGGCGGCCCCCTTATCATGTTCAGCAAGTTTGAAGCTTCTACAATCAAGTATTTGGGTGTGAGAGTATTGTGAAATTTTTTCCTCAAGTCACTATAATTTGTCACGCCCTAGAAGCCACGCCCATAGACCTACAGATCTGCAGTGCACAACTTTAAATCAGCTTGGTCTCTTGATGATGTGTACCAAATTTGAAGCTAAACTGGCGAAATCCCTAGGAGGAGTTCGTTTTAAAATTCAAAAATTCAAATCAAAATGGCCGACTTCCTGTTGGGTTTAGGGCGTGGCTTTAATGAAAGTTTTTGTATGCCTTGTGACAAAGCATATTACTACCAAATTTTGTCTGCCTACGACAAAGTAAGCGAATTTCCCTATGGGAATTTTGAAACGTTTTTAGGGGGCGCTATTTCGACAATTGGGGTCGAACTTGTGCGACCGCCCAAAAATATCGAATTTCGGATCCGGCCGGACGAATGGGGAAAGTTATACGCGTTTTCACAATCGGGAAAGGGGCGAAATTGGCCTTTGAAAAATCGGAAGAATAATTAAAAAAAATAAAAAATAAAAAAATAATAATTAAAGCTGCAAGCAGCGTTGAACGGGCCCTCGCCCCCATGCGCACGTTGGGGTTGTGGTGAGATCCTGATGGGTGCAACATGGTCTCTCAATGTTTCATAATAAATCTGGTTTTGAATGGATGAAATCTCTGGGAGGAGTGCGTTAAAATACAATATGTGGACATCAGGCAAAAATGACACGTCAAAATCAAAATGGCTGACTTCCTGTTTGGAGTACACCAATGATGCCAGAGACTTTTTTGTGCGTCTTGGCCAAATACACGTGTATCAATTTTCATTGTCCTACTCCAAAAAAACTCCTATGGGGAGGGGTTTTTGAGAATTTCAAGGGGGCGCTATCGAGGCATTTTGCTGCCCTCAAGGGCAAACCCCCAATACAATGTGAGAGCCCGCCACCCTTGACCTGTTTATCAATTTTTATGATGATTCAAGTTTATTAAAGACATCAAAAAGCGAAACGTATTTTCATGGCGAGGGATCCATTCTCATCGCATCGCCACACGAACGCCATTACTCGAAGCATCACAGCATTCGTAAGGTAGCTTAAGAAACTTCTTCTACATGTTGTACAGGGAGAATAAAGTTGATGGGTTCGACTATGTGTCATCAGTACAAGTGAAAGTAAAAAATGGTCACTTCCTGTTAGCGGCCACGCCCACTGACCTGCAGACCTGCAGAGCACAACTTTTGATCAACACGGTCTCTTGATGTTTACTAATAAATGTGGTTTTGATTGGATGAAATCTCTAGGAGGAGTGCGTTAAAATACAATGTGTGGAAATCAGGCAAAAATGACACGTTAAAATCAAAATGGCCGACTTCCTGTTTGGAGTACACGAATGATGCCAGGAACTTTTTTTTGCGTTCTGGCCTAATACATATTTGTACCAATTTTCATCTTTCTACTCCAAAAAAACCCCTATGGGGAGGGGTTTTTGAAAATTTAAGGGGGGCGCTATTGAGGCATTTTGCTGCCCTCATGGGCAAAGTCCCAATCAGATGTGAGAGCTTGGCACCCTTAACCGGCATATCAATTTCCATGATGATAGGAATTCATTAAAAACGTCAAACACCCAAACGTATTTTCATGGCGAGGGATCCATTGTCACCGCATCGCCACACGGACGCCATTACTCGAAGCACCACAGCATTCATAAGGTAGTTTAAGCAACTTCTTCTACATATTGTACACGGGACATAAAGTTCATGGGTTCAACTATATGTCATCAGTACAAGTGAAAGTTAAAACTGGTCACCTCCTGTTTGGAGCCACGCCCACTGACCTACAGACCTGCAGAGCACAACTTTTGATCAGGATGGTCTTTGAATGTTCATTAATAAATCTGGTTATGAATGGATGAAATTTCTAGGAGGAGTGCGTGAAAATACCATCTGTGGAAATCAGGAAAAAATGACACGTTAAAATCAAAATGGCCGACTTCCTGTTTGGAGTAGACAAATGATGCCAGAGACTTTTTTGTCCGTCTTGGCCAAATAAACATGTGTACCAATTTTCATCCTCCTAACCCAAAAAAACCCCTATGGGGAGGGGTTTTTGAAAATTTCAAGGGGGCGCTATCGAGGCATTTTGCTGCTCTCATGGGCAAAACCCTAATCAGATGTAAGAGCTTGACACATTTGACCTGTCAATCAGTTTTTATGATGATACAAGTTTATTAAAGGCATCAAAAACCCAAACGTATTTTCATGGCGAGGGATGGAAAGTCGCTGCATCACTACGCAAACGCCATTATGCGTAGCTTCACAGTATTCATAAGGTAGCTTTATCTATTTGTTCTGCATGTAATAGAAGTGGAATGAGGTTGGTGTGTTCAACTATGTGTCATCAGTACAAGTGAAAGCAATAACTGGTCACTTCCTGTTACCACAGGGGGGCGCTAGGAGTAAAGTGGGAATTTAATGTATCTGGATGTTCAGGGCAGAGCAATGATCATGTCCAGCAAATTTGAAGCTACTACAGTCAAGTATGTGGGCGTGAGAGCATTGGGAATCCCAAACGTATTTTCATGGCGAAGGATCCAAAGTCGCCGCTCCGCACACGGACGCCATTACTTGTAGCTATACAGCATTCATAATGTAGCTTCATCAACTTGTTCTGCATGTTTAAAAAGTAAAATGAAGTTGATGGGTTCAACAATGTGTCATCAGTACAAGTGGAAGTAACGAGTGTTCACTTCCTGTTACCACAGGGGGGCGCTAGGAGTAAAGTGGGAATTTAATGTATCTGGATGTTCAGGGCAGAGCAATGATCATGTCCAGCAAATTTGAAGCTACTACAGTCAAGTATGTGGGCGTGAGAGCATTGGGAATCCCAAACGTATTTTCATGGCGAGGGATCCAAAGTCGCCGCTTTGCCAAACGGACGCCATTACTCGTAGCTACACAATGTTCATAATGTAGCTTCAGCAACTTGTTGTGAATGTTTTACAAGAAGAAAGAAGTTGATTGGTTCAACATTGTGCCATCAGTCCCAGTGGAAGTAATGAGTGGTCACTTCCTGTTACCACAGGGGGGCGCTATTAGCAAAGTGAAAAATTAGTATATCAGGCCGTTCAGGGAGGTGCCCTCATCATGTTCAGCAAGTTTGAAGCTACTCCAATCAAGTATTTGGGTTTGAGATTGTTGTGGAATTTTTCCCTCAAGTCACTAAAATTTGTCACGCCCTAGCAGCCACGCCCTTTGACCTACAGATCTGCAGAGCACAACTTTTAATCAGGTTGGTTTCTCGATGATGTTTACGAAATTTGAAGCCGTTCCGACGAAATCCCTAGGAGGAGTTCGTTTTAAAATTCAAAAATTCAAATCAAAATGGCCGACTTTCTGATGGGTTTAGGGCGTGGCTCCAATAAAGTTTTTTGTATGCCTTGTTACAAGGCACAAAACAACTGAATTTCGTCTACCTACGACAAAGTAGCCGAATTTCCCTATGGGAATTTTTAAACGTGTTTAGGGGGCGCTATTTCGACATTTGGGGTCGAACCTGTGCGACCGCCCAAAAATATCGAATTTCGGATCCGGCCGGACGAATCGGGAAAGTTAGACGCGTTTTCACAACTGGGAAAGGGGCGAAATTTGCCTTTGTAAAATCGGAAGAATAATAAAAAAAAAAAAAAATAATAATAATAATAATAATTAAAGCTGCAAGCAGCGTTGAACGAGCCCTCGCCCGCATGTGCACGTTGGGGTTGTGGTGAGATCATGATGGGTGCAGCTGTGCACTCACGACCATTGGACAGGTCAAGTGCCGGCCCCAACCTGAGAGAAAGTGTCGAGTGAATCGGACAATGCTGAAGGAGTTATGATAAGTTGATATTTCATCCACTAGTAGGCGCTCAGAGCGTAACCAAATTTGGGCAGGTGCATTCAGGGGCAGATACTAAGCACAAATGTGAAGTTTTGAGCAAATCTGCCAATTTCAACGTAAAATGTGGCATTCTCTGTTTCCATAAAGGGGCGCAATGAGCTAGATTGTTTAACAGCACATCGAGGCGTTCAGGGTGGGGCTTTCACTACGTACAGGAATTTTGAATCCATTTGGATGAAGTATGAGGGAGAGCGAGCAGCTCGAATGTGTTTGGCGAGGCATCTGGAATGGGGACACCATGGCGGCCAGGTCCATTTAGCAAGAGACATGCAGAGCACTACTTTTGATCAGCAGGGTCTCTTGATGGTCTGAAGAAAATATTAGGTTGATTGGACGGAATCGGTAGGAGGAGTTCGTTAAAATGAAATATGTGGAAATCGGGCCGAAATGACACATTCAAATCAAAGAGGCTGACTTCCTGTTTGGAATTGACCGATGGTGCCGGAGACTTTTTTGTTCGAATAGGCAACATACACATGTGTATCAATTTTCATGTACCTATTCCAAAAAAACCCCTATGGGGAGGGGTTTTTAAAAATTTCAAGGGGGCACTATCGAGGCATTTTGCTGCCCTCATGGGCACCGCCCCAATCAGATATTGGAGCTTGCCACTCTTGACCAGCATATCAATTTGCATGATGATACGAATTCATTAGGAACATGAAAAACACAAACGTATTTTCATGGCGAGGGATCCATTGCCACCGCATCGCCACACGGACGCCATTAGTCTAAGCATCACAGCATTCGTAAGGTAGTTTAAGCAAGTTCTTCTACATGTTGTACAGGGGGAATAAAGTTGATGGGTTCAACTATTTGTCATCAGTACAAGTGAAAGTAGAAACTGGTCACTTCCTGTTAGTAGCCAAACCCACTGACCTACAGACCTGCAGAGCACAACTTTTGATCAGCATGGTCTCTCAATGTTTAGTAATAAATCTGGTTTTGAAAGGATGAAATATCTTGGAGGACTGCGTTAAAATACAATTTATGGCAATCAGGCAAAAATGACACGTTAAAATCAAAATGGCCGACTTCCTGTTTGGAGTGGACAAATGATGCCAGAGACTTTTTTTTGCGTCTTGGTCAAATACACATGTGTACCAATTTTCATCTTTCTACTCCAAAAAAACCCCTATGGGGAGGGGTTTTTGAAAATTTCAAGGGGGCGCTATAGAGGCATTTTGCTGCCCTCATGGGCAAATCCCCAATAATATGTGAGAACTTGCCACCCTTGACCTGTCTAATAATTTTTATGATGATACAAGTTTATTAAAGACATCAAAAATCCAAACGTATTTTCATGGCGAGGGATGGATAGTCGCCGCTTCACTACAGGGACGCCATTATGCGTAGCTTTACAGCATTTATAAGGTAGCTTCACCAATTTGTTCTGCATGTAATAGAAGTGGAATGAGGTTGATTTGATCAAGTATGTGTCCTCAGTACTAGTGAAAGTAATAAGTGGTCACTTCCTGTGACCACATGGGGGCGCTAGTAGCAAAGTGGAAATTTAATGCATCTTGACGTTCAGGGCGGAGCAGTGATCATGTCCAGCAAGTTTGAAGCTACTACAGTCAAGTATGTGGGCGTGAGAGCATTGGGAATCCCAAACGTATTTTCATGGCGAGGCATCCAAAGTCGCCGCTCCGCACACGGACGCCATTACTTGTAGCTATACAGCATTCATAATGTAGCTTCATCAACTTGTTCTGCATGTTTAAAAAGTAAAATGAAGTTGATGGGTTCAACAATGTGTCATCAGTACAAGTGGAAGTAACGAGTGTTCACTTCCTGTTACCACAGGGGGGCGCTATTAGCAAAGTGAGAAGTTAATAGATCATGGTGTTTCGGGCGGCCCCCTTATCATGTTCAGCAAGTTTGAAGCTTCTACAATCAAGTATTTGGGTGTGAGAGTATTGTGAAATTTTTTCCTCAAGTCACTATAATTTGTCACGCCCTAGAAGCCACGCCCATTGACCTACAGATCTGCAGTGCACAACTTTAAATCAGCTTGGTCTCTTGATGATGTGTACCAAATTTGAAGCTAAACTGGCGAAATCCCTAGGAGGAGTTCGTTTTAAAATTCAAAAATTCAAATCAAAATGGCCGACTTCCTGTTGGGTTTAGGGCGTGGCTTTTATGAAAGTTTTTGCATGCCTTGTGACAAAGCATATTACTACCAAATTTTGTCTGCCTACGACAAAGTAAGCGAATTTCCCTATGGGAATTTTGAAACGTTTTTAGGGGGCGCTATTTCGACAATTGGGGTCGAACTTGTGCGACCGCCCAAAAATATCGAATTTCGGATCCGGCCGGACGAATGGGGAAAGTTATACGCGTTTTCACAATCGGGAAAGGGGCGAAATTGGCCTTTGAAAAATCGGAAGAATAATTAAAAAAAATAAAAAATAAAAAATAATAATAATTAAAGCAGCAAGCAGCGTTGAACGGGCCCTCGCCCCCATGCGCACGTTGGGGTTGTGGTGAGATCCTGATGGGTGCAACATGGTCTCTCAATGTTTCATAATAAATCTGGTTTTGAATGGATGAAATCTCTGGGAGGAGTGCGTTAAAATACAATATGTGGACATCAGGCAAAAATGACACGTCAAAATCAAAATGGCTGACTTCCTGTTTGGAGTACACCAATGATGCCAGAGACTTTTTTGTGCGTCTTGGCCAAATACACGTGTATCAATTTTCATTGTCCTACTCCAAAAAAACTCCTATGGGGAGGGGTTTTTGAGAATTTCAAGGGGGCGCTATCGAGGCATTTTGCTGCCCTCAAGGGCAAACCCCCAATACAATGTGAGAGCCCGCCACCCTTGACCTGTTTATCAATTTTTATGATGATTCAAGTTTATTAAAGACATCAAAAAGCGAAACGTATTTTCATGGCGAGGGATCCATTCTCATCGCATCGCCACACGAACGCCATTACTCGAAGCATTACAGCATTCGTAAGGTAGCTTAAGAAACTTCTTCTACATGTTGTACAGGGAGAATAAAGTTGATGGGTTCGACTATGTGTCATCAGTACAAGTGAAAGTAAAAAATGGTCACTTCCTGTTAGCGGCCACGCCCACTGACCTGCAGACCTGCAGAGCACAACTTTTGATCAACACGGTCTCTTGATGTTTACTAATAAATGTGGTTTTGATTGGATGAAATCTCTAGGAGGAGTGCGTTAAAATACAATGTGTGGAAATCAGGCAAAAATGACATGTTAAAATCAAAATGGCCGACTTCCTGTTTGGAGTACACGAATGATGCCAGGAACTTTTTTTTGCGTTCTGGCCTAATACATATTTGTACCAATTTTCATCTTTCTACTCCAAAAAAACCCCTATGGGGAGGGGTTTTTGAAAATTTAAGGGGGGCGCTATTGAGGCATTTTGCTGCCCTCATGGGCAAAGTCCCAATCAGATGTGAGAGCTTGGCACCCTTAACCGGCATATCAATTTCCATGATGATAGGAATTCATTAAAAACGTCAAACACCCAAACGTATTTTCATGGCGAGGGATCCATTGTCACCGCATCGCCACACGGACGCCATTACTCGAAGCACCACAGCATTCATAAGGTAGTTTAAGCAACTTCTTCTACATATTGTACACGGGACATAAAGTTCATGGGTTCAACTATATGTCATCAGTACAAGTGAAAGTTAAAACTGGTCACCTCCTGTTTGGAGCCACGCCCACTGACCTACAGACCTGCAGAGCACAACTTTTGATCAGGATGGTCTTTGAATGTTCATTAATAAATCTGGTTATGAATGGATGAAATTTCTAGGAGGAGTGCGTGAAAATACCATCTGTGGAAATCAGGAAAAAATGACACGTTAAAATCAAAATGGCCGACTTCCTGTTTGGAGTAGACAAATGATGCCAGAGACTTTTTTGTCCGTCTTGGCCAAATAAACATGTGTACCAATTTTCATCCTCCTAACCCAAAAAAACCCCTATGGGGAGGGGTTTTTGAAAATTTCAAGGGGGCGCTATCGAGGCATTTTGCTGCTCTCATGGGCAAAACCCTAATCAGATGTAAGAGCTTGACACATTTGACCTGTCAATCAGTTTTTATGATGATACAAGTTTATTAAAGGCATCAAAAACCCAAACGTATTTTCATGGCGAGGGATGGAAAGTCGCTGCATCACTACGCAAACGCCATTATGCGTAGCTTCACAGTATTCATAAGGTAGCTTTATCTATTTGTTCTGCATGTAATAGAAGTGGAATGAGGTTGGTGTGTTCAACTATGTGTCATCAGTACAAGTGAAAGCAATAACTGGTCACTTCCTGTTACCACAGGGGGGCGCTAGGAGTAAAGTGGGAATTTAATGTATCTGGATGTTCAGGGCAGAGCAATGATCATGTCCAGCAAATTTGAAGCTACTACAGTCAAGTATGTGGGCGTGAGAGCATTGGGAATCCCAAACGTATTTTCATGGCGAAGGATCCAAAGTCGCCGCTCCGCACACGGACGCCATTACTTGTAGCTATACAGCATTCATAATGTAGCTTCATCAACTTGTTCTGCATGTTTAAAAAGTAAAATGAAGTTGATGGGTTCAACAATGTGTCATCAGTACAAGTGGAAGTAACGAGTGTTCACTTCCTGTTACCACAGGGGGGCGCTAGGAGTAAAGTGGGAATTTAATGTATCTGGATGTTCAGGGCAGAGCAATGATCATGTCCAGCAAATTTGAAGCTACTACAGTCAAGTATGTGGGCGTGAGAGCATTGGGAATCCCAAACGTATTTTCATGGCGAGGGATCCAAAGTCGCCGCTTTGCCAAACGGACGCCATTACTCGTAGCTACACAATGTTCATAATGTAGCTTCAGCAACTTGTTGTGAATGTTTTACAAGAAGAAAGAAGTTGATTGGTTCAACATTGTGCCATCAGTCCCAGTGGAAGTAATGAGTGGTCACTTCCTGTTACCACAGGGGGGCGCTATTAGCAAAGTGAAAAGTTAGTATATCAGGCCGTTCAGGGAGGTGCCCTCATCATGTTCAGCAAGTTTGAAGCTACTCCAATCAAGTATTTGGGTTTGAGATTGTTGTGGAATTTTTCCCTCAAGTCACTAAAATTTGTCACGCCCTAGCAGCCACGCCCTTTGACCTACAGATCTGCAGAGCACAACTTTTAATCAGGTTGGTTTCTCGATGATGTTTACGAAATTTGAAGCCGTTCCGACGAAATCCCTAGGAGGAGTTCGTTTTAAAATTCAAAAATTCAAATCAAAATGGCCGACTTTCTGATGGGTTTAGGGCGTGGCTCCAATAAAGTTTTTTGTATGCCTTGTTACAAGGCACAAAACAACTGAATTTCGTCTACCTACGACAAAGTAGCCGAATTTCCCTATGGGAATTTTTAAACGTGTTTAGGGGGCGCTATTTCGACATTTGGGGTCGAACCTGTGCGACCGCCCAAAAATATCGAATTTCGGATCCGGCCGGACGAATCGGGAAAGTTAGACGCGTTTTCACAACTGGGAAAGGGGCGAAATTTGCCTTTGTAAAATCGGAAGAATAATAAAAAAAAAAAAAAAAAATAATAATAATAATAATTAAAGCTGCAAGCAGCGTTGAACGAGCCCTCGCCCGCATGTGCACGTTGGGGTTGTGGTGAGATCATGATGGGTGCAGCTGTGCACTCACGACCATTGGACAGGTCAAGTGCCGGCCCCAACCTGAGAGAAAGTGTCGAGTGAATCGGACAATGCTGAAGGAGTTATGATAAGTTGATATTTCATCCACTAGTAGGCGCTCAGAGCGTAACCAAATTTGGGCAGGTGCATTCAGGGGCAGATACTAAGCACAAATGTGAAGTTTTGAGCAAATCTGCCAATTTCAACGTAAAATGTGGCATTCTCTGTTTCCATAAAGGGGCGCAATGAGCTAGATTGTTTAACAGCACATCGAGGCGTTCAGGGTGGGGCTTTCACTACGTACAGGAATTTTGAATCCATTTGGATGAAGTATGAGGGAGAGCGAGCAGCTCGAATGTGTTTGGCGAGGCATCTGGAATGGGGACACCATGGCGGCCAGGTCCATTTAGCAAGAGACATGCAGAGCACTACTTTTGATCAGCAGGGTCTCTTGATGGTCTGAAGAAAATATTAGGTTGATTGGACGGAATCGGTAGGAGGAGTTCGTTAAAATGAAATATGTGGAAATCGGGCCGAAATGACACATTCAAATCAAAGAGGCTGACTTCCTGTTTGGAATTGACCGATGGTGCCGGAGACTTTTTTGTTCGAATAGGCAACATACACATGTGTATCAATTTTCATGTACCTATTCCAAAAAAACCCCTATGGGGAGGGGTTTTTAAAAATTTCAAGGGGGCACTATCGAGGCATTTTGCTGCCCTCATGGGCACCGCCCCAATCAGATATTGGAGCTTGCCACTCTTGACCAGCATATCAATTTGCATGATGATACGAATTCATTAGGAACATGAAAAACACAAACGTATTTTCATGGCGAGGGATCCATTGCCACCGCATCGCCACACGGACGCCATTAGTCTAAGCATCACAGCATTCGTAAGGTAGTTTAAGCAAGTTCTTCTACATGTTGTACAGGGGGAATAAAGTTGATGGGTTCAACTATTTGTCATCAGTACAAGTGAAAGTAGAAACTGGTCACTTCCTGTTAGTAGCCAAACCCACTGACCTACCGACCTGCAGAGCACAACTTTTGATCAGCATGGTCTCTCAATGTTTAGTTATAAATCTGGTTTTGAAAGGATGAAATATCTTGGAGGACTGCGTTAAAATACAATTTATGGCAATCAGGCAAAAATGACACGTTAAAATCAAAATGGCCGACTTCCTGTTTGGAGTGGACAAATGATGCCAGAGACTTTTTTTTGCGTCTTGGTCAAATACACATGTGTACCAATTTTCATCTTTCTACTCCAAAAAAACCCCTATGGGGAGGGGTTTTTGAAAATTTCAAGGGGGCGCTATAGAGGCATTTTGCTGCCCTCATGGGCAAATCCCCAATAATATGTGAGAACTTGCCACCCTTGACCTGTCTAATAATTTTTATGATGATACAAGTTTATTAAAGACATCAAAAATCCAAACGTATTTTCATGGCGAGGGATGGATAGTCGCCGCTTCACTACAGGGACGCCATTATGCGTAGCTTTACAGCATTTATAAGGTAGCTTCACCAATTTGTTCTGCATGTAATAGAAGTGGAATGAGGTTGATTTGATCAAGTATGTGTCCTCAGTACTAGTGAAAGTAATAAGTGGTCACTTCCTGTGACCACATGGGGGCGCTAGTAGCAAAGTGGAAATTTAATGCATCTTGACGTTCAGGGCAGAGCAGTGATCATGTCCAGCAAGTTTGAAGCTACTACAGTCAAGTATGTGGGCGTGAGAGCATTGGGAATCCCAAACGTATTTTCATGGCGAGGCATCCAAAGTCGCCGCTCCGCACACGGACGCCATTACTTGTAGCTATACAGCATTCATAATGTAGCTTCATCAACTTGTTCTGCATGTTTAAAAAGTAAAATGAAGTTGATGGGTTCAACAATGTGTCATCAGTACAAGTGGAAGTAACGAGTGTTCACTTCCTGTTACCACAGGGGGGCGCTATTAGCAAAGTGAGAAGTTAATAGATCATGGTGTTTCGGGCGGCCCCCTTATCATGTTCAGCAAGTTTGAAGCTTCTACAATCAAGTATTTGGGTGTGAGAGTATTGTGAAATTTTTTCCTCAAGTCACTATAATTTGTCACGCCCTAGAAGCCACGCCCATTGACCTACAGATCTGCAGTGCACAACTTTAAATCAGCTTGGTCTCTTGATGATGTGTACCAAATTTGAAGCTAAACTGGCGAAATCCCTAGGAGGAGTTCGTTTTAAAATTCAAAAATTCAAATCAAAATGGCCGACTTCCTGTTGGGTTTAGGGCGTGGCTTTTATGAAAGTTTTTGTATGCCTTGTGACAAAGCATATTACTACCAAATTTTGTCTGCCTACGACAAAGTAAGCGAATTTCCCTATGGGAATTTTGAAACGTTTTTAGGGGGCGCTATTTCGACAATTGGGGTCGAACTTGTGCGACCGCCCAAAAATATCGAATTTCGGATCCGGCCGGACGAATGGGGAAAGTTATACGCGTTTTCACAATCGGGAAAGGGGCGAAATTGGCCTTTGAAAAATCGGAAGAATAATTAAAAAAAATAAAAAATAAAAAATAATAATAATTAAAGCTGCAAGCAGCGTTGAACGGGCCCTCGCCCCCATGCGCACGTTGGGGTTGTGGTGAGATCCTGATGGGTGCAACATGGTCTCTCAATGTTTCATAATAAATCTGGTTTTGAATGGATGAAATCTCTGGGAGGAGTGCGTTAAAATACAATATGTGGACATCAGGCAAAAATGACACGTCAAAATCAAAATGGCTGACTTCCTGTTTGGAGTACACCAATGATGCCAGAGACTTTTTTGTGCGTCTTGGCCAAATACATGTGTATCAATTTTCATTGTCCTACTCCAAAAAAACTCCTATGGGGAGGGGTTTTTGAGAATTTCAAGGGGGCGCTATCGAGGCATTTTGCTGCCCTCAAGGGCAAACCCCCAATACAATGTGAGAGCCCGCCACCCTTGACCTGTTTATCAATTTTTATGATGATTCAAGTTTATTAAAGACATCAAAAAGCGAAACGTATTTTCATGGCGAGGGATCCATTCTCATCGCATCGCCACACGAACGCCATTACTCGAAGCATTACAGCATTCGTAAGGTAGCTTAAGAAACTTCTTCTACATGTTGTACAGGGAGAATAAAGTTGATGGGTTCGACTATGTGTCATCAGTACAAGTGAAAGTAAAAAATGGTCACTTCCTGTTAGCGGCCACGCCCACTGACCTGCAGACCTGCAGAGCACAACTTTTGATCAACACGGTCTCTTGATGTTTACTAATAAATGTGGTCTTGATTGGATGAAATCTCTAGGAGGAGTGCGTTAAAATACAATGTGTGGAAATCAGGCAAAAATGACATGTTAAAATCAAAATGGCCGACTTCCTGTTTGGAGTACACGAATGATGCCAGGAACTTTTTTTTGCGTTCTGGCCTAATACATATTTGTACCAATTTTCATCTTTCTACTCCAAAAAAACCCCTATGGGGAGGGGTTTTTGAAAATTTAAGGGGGGCGCTATTGAGGCATTTTGCTGCCCTCATGGGCAAAGTCCCAATCAGATGTGAGAGCTTGGCACCCTTAACCGGCATATCAATTTCCATGATGATAGGAATTCATTAAAAACGTCAAACACCCAAACGTATTTTCATGGCGAGGGATCCATTGTCACCGCATCGCCACACGGACGCCATTACTCGAAGCACCACAGCATTCATAAGGTAGTTTAAGCAACTTCTTCTACATATTGTACACGGGACATAAAGTTCATGGGTTCAACTATATGTCATCAGTACAAGTGAAAGTTAAAACTGGTCACCTCCTGTTTGGAGCCACGCCCACTGACCTACAGACCTGCAGAGCACAACTTTTGATCAGGATGGTCTTTGAATGTTCATTAATAAATCTGGTTATGAATGGATGAAATTTCTAGGAGGAGTGCGTGAAAATACCATCTGTGGAAATCAGGAAAAAATGACACGTTAAAATCAAAATGGCCGACTTCCTGTTTGGAGTAGACAAATGATGCCAGAGACTTTTTTGTCCGTCTTGGCCAAATAAACGTGTACCAATTTTCATCCTCCTAACCCAAAAAAACCCCTATGGGGAGGGGTTTTTGAAAATTTCAAGGGGGCGCTATCGAGGCATTTTGCTGCTCTCATGGGCAAAACCCTAATCAGATGTAAGAGCTTGACACATTTGACCTGTCAATCAGTTTTTATGATGATACAAGTTTATTAAAGGCATCAAAAACCCAAACGTATTTTCATGGCGAGGGATGGAAAGTCGCTGCATCACTACGCAAACGCCATTATGCGTAGCTTCACAGTATTCATAAGGTAGCTTTATCTATTTGTTCTGCATGTAATAGAAGTGGAATGAGATTGGTGTGTTCAACTATGTGTCATCAGTACAAGTGAAAGCAATAACTGGTCACTTCCTGTTACCACAGGGGGGCGCTAGGAGTAAAGTGGGAATTTAATGTATCTGGATGTTCAGGGCAGAGCAATGATCATGTCCAGCAAATTTGAAGCTACTACAGTCAAGTATGTGGGCGTGAGAGCATTGGGAATCCCAAACGTATTTTCATGGCGAAGGATCCAAAGTCGCCGCTCCGCACACGGACGCCATTACTTGTAGCTATACAGCATTCATAATGTAGCTTCATCAACTTGTTCTGCATGTTTAAAAAGTAAAATGAAGTTGATGGGTTCAACAATGTGTCATCAGTACAAGTGGAAGTAACGAGTGTTCACTTCCTGTTACCACATGGGGGCGCTAGGAGTAAAGTGGGAATTTAATGTATCTGGATGTTCAGGGCAGAGCAATGATCATGTCCAGCAAATTTGAAGCTACTACAGTCAAGTATGTGGGCGTGAGAGCATTGGGAATCCCAAACGTATTTTCATGGCGAGGGATCCAAAGTCGCCGCTTTGCCAAACGGACGCCATTACTCGTAGCTACACAATGTTCATAATGTAGCTTCAGCAACTTGTTGTGAATGTTTTACAAAAAGAAAGAAGTTGATTGGTTCAACATTGTGCCATCAGTCCCAGTGGAAGTAATGAGTGGTCACTTCCTGTTACCACAGGGGGGCGCTATTAGCAAAGTGAAAAGTTAGTATATCAGGCCGTTCAGGGCGGTGCCCTCATCATGTTCAGCAAGTTTGAAGCTACTCCAATCAAGTATTTGGGTTTGAGATTGTTGTGGAATTTTTCCCTCAAGTCACTAAAATTTGTCACGCCCTAGCAGCCACGCCCTTTGACCTACAGATCTGCAGAGGACAACTTTTAATCAGGTTGGTTTCTCGATGATGTTTACGAAATTTGAAGCCGTTCCGACGAAATCCCTAGGAGGAGTTCGTTTTAAAATTCAAAAATTCAAATCAAAATGGCCGACTTTCTGATGGGTTTAGGGCGTGGCTATAATAAAGTTTTTTGTATGCCTTGTTACAAGGCACAAAACAACTGAATTTCGTCTACCTATGACAAAGTAGCCGAATTTCCCTATGGGAATTTTTAAACGTGTTTAGGGGGCGCTATTTCGACATTTGGGGTCGAACCTGTGCGACCGCCCAAAAATATCGAATTTCGGATCCGGCCGGACGAATCGGGAAAGTTAGACGCGTTTTCACAACTGGGAAAGGGGCGAAATTTGCCTTTGTAAAATCGGAAGAATAATAAAAAAAAAAAAAAAAAAAATAATAATAATAATTAAAGCTGCAAGCAGCGTTGAACGAGCCCTCGCCCGCATGTGCACGTTGGGGTTGTGGTGAGATCATGATGGGTGCAGCTGTGCACTCACGACCATTGGACAGGTCAAGTGCCGGCCCCAACCTGAGAGAAAGTGTCGAGTGAATCGGACAATGCTGAAGGAGTTATGATAAGTTGATATTTCATCCACTAGTAGGCGCTCAGAGCGTAACCAAATTTGGGCAGGTGCATTCAGGGGCAGATACTAAGCACAAATGTGAAGTTTTGAGCAAATCTGCCAATTTCAACGTAAAATGTGGCATTCTCTGTTTCCATAAAGGGGCGCAATGAGCTAGATTGTTTAACAGCACATCGAGGCGTTCAGGGTGGGGCTTTCACTACGTACAGGAATTTTGAATCCATTTGGATGAAGTATGAGGGAGAGCGAGCAGCTCGAATGTGTTTGGCGAGGCATCTGGAATGGGGACACCATGGCGGCCAGGTCCATTTAGCAAGAGACATGCAGAGCACTACTTTTGATCAGCAGGGTCTCTTGATGGTCTGAAGAAAATATTAGGTTGATTGGACGGAATCGGTAGGAGGAGTTCGTTAAAATGAAATATGTGGAAATCGGGCCGAAATGACACATTCAAATCAAAGAGGCTGACTTCCTGTTTGGAATTGACCGATGGTGCCGGAGACTTTTTTGTTCGAATAGGCAACATACACATGTGTATCAATTTTCATGTACCTATTCCAAAAAAACCCCTATGGGGAGGGGTTTTTAAAAATTTCAAGGGGGCACTATCGAGGCATTTTGCTGCCCTCATGGGCACCGCCCCAATCAGATATTGGAGCTTGCCACTCTTGACCAGCATATCAATTTGCATGATGATAAGAATTCATTAGGAACATGAAAAACACAAACGTATTTTCATGGCGAGGGATCCATTGCCACCGCATCGCCACACGGACGCCATTAGTCTAAGCATCACAGCATTCGTAAGGTAGTTTAAGCAAGTTCTTCTACATGTTGTACAGGGGGAATAAAGTTGATGGGTTCAACTATTTGTCATCAGTACAAGTGAAAGTAGAAACTGGTCACTTCCTGTTAGTAGCCAAACCCACTGACCTACAGACCTGCAGAGCACAACTTTTGATCAGCATGGTCTCTCAATGTTTAGTAATAAATCTGGTTTTGAAAGGATGAAATATCTTGGAGGACTGCGTTAAAATACAATTTATGGCAATCAGGCAAAAATGACACGTTAAAATCAAAATGGCCGACTTCCTGTTTGGAGTGGACAAATGATGCCAGAGACTTTTTTTTGCGTCTTGGTCAAATACACATGTGTACCAATTTTCATCTTTCTACTCCAAAAAAACCCCTATGGGGAGGGGTTTTTGAAAATTTCAAGGGGGCGCTATAGAGGCATTTTGCTGCCCTCATGGGCAAATCCCCAATAATATGTGAGAACTTGCCACCCTTGACCTGTCTAATAATTTTTATGATGATACAAGTTTATTAAAGACATCAAAAATCCAAACGTATTTTCATGGCGAGGGATGGATAGTCGCCGCTTCACTACAGGGACGCCATTATGCGTAGCTTTACAGCATTTATAAGGTAGCTTCACCAATTTGTTCTGCATGTAATAGAAGTGGAATGAGGTTGATTTGATCAAGTATGTGTCCTCAGTACTAGTGAAAGTAATAAGTGGTCACTTCCTGTGACCACATGGGGGCGCTAGTAGCAAAGTGGAAATTTAATGCATCTTGACGTTCAGGGCGGAGCAGTGATCATGTCCAGCAAGTTTGAAGCTACTACAGTCAAGTATGTGGGCGTGAGAGCATTGGGAATCCCAAACGTATTTTCATGGCGAGGCATCCAAAGTTGCCGCTCCGCACACGGACGCCATTACTTGTAGCTATACAGCATTCATAATGTAGCTTCATCAACTTGTTCTGCATGTTTAAAAAGTAAAATGAAGTTGATGGGTTCAACAATGTGTCATCAGTACAAGTGGAAGTAACGAGTGTTCACTTCCTGTTACCACAGGGGGGCGCTATTAGCAAAGTGAGAAGTTAATAGATCATGGTGTTTCGGGCGGCCCCCTTATCATGTTCAGCAAGTTTGAAGCTTCTACAATCAAGTATTTGGGTGTGAGAGTATTGTGAAATTTTTTCCTCAAGTCACTATAATTTGTCACGCCCTAGAAGCCACGCCCATTGACCTACAGATCTGCAGTGCACAACTTTAAATCAGCTTGGTCTCTTGATGATGTGTACCAAATTTGAAGCTAAACTGGCGAAATCCCTAGGAGGAGTTCGTTTTAAAATTCAAAAATTCAAATCAAAATGGCCGACTTCCTGTTGGGTTTAGGGCGTGGCTTTAATGAAAGTTTTTGTATGCCTTGTGACAAAGCATATTACTACCAAATTTTGTCTGCCTACGACAAAGTAAGCGAATTTCCCTATGGGAATTTTGAAACGTTTTTAGGGGGCGCTATTTCGACAATTGGGGTCGAACTTGTGCGACCGCCCAAAAATATCGAATTTCGGATCCGGCCGGACGAATGGGGAAAGTTATACGCGTTTTCACAATCGGGAAAGGGGCGAAATTGGCCTTTGAAAAATCGGAAGAATAATTAAAAAAAATAAAAAATAAAAAATAATAATAATTAAAGCTGCAAGCAGCGTTGAACGGGCCCTCGCCCCCATGCGCACGTTGGGGTTGTGGTGAGATCCTGATGGGTGCAACATGGTCTCTCAATGTTTCATAATAAATCTGGTTTTGAATGGATGAAATCTCTGGGAGGAGTGCGTTAAAATACAATATGTGGACATCAGGCAAAAATGACACGTCAAAATCAAAATGGCTGACTTCCTGTTTGGAGTACACCAATGATGCCAGAGACTTTTTTGTGCGTCTTGGCCAAATACACGTGTATCAATTTTCATTGTCCTACTCCAAAAAAACTCCTATGGGGAGGGGTTTTTGAGAATTTCAAGGGGGCGCTATCGAGGCATTTTGCTGCCCTCAAGGGCAAACCCCCAATACAATGTGAGAGCCCGCCACCCTTGACCTGTTTATCAATTTTTATGATGATTCAAGTTTATTAAAGACATCAAAAAGCGAAACGTAATTTCATGGCGAGGGATCCATTCTCATCGCATCGCCACACGAACGCCATTACTCGAAGCATTACAGCATTCGTAAGGTAGCTTAAGAAACTTCTTCTACATGTTGTACAGGGAGAATAAAGTTGATGGGTTCGATTATGTGTCATCAGTACAAGTGAAAGTAAAAAATGGTCACTTCCTGTTAGCGGCCACGCCCACTGACCTGCAGACCTGCAGAGCACAACTTTTGATCAACACGGTCTCTTGATGTTTACTAATAAATGTGGTTTTGATTGGATGAAATCTCTAGGAGGAGTGCGTTAAAATACAATGTGTGGAAATCAGGCAAAAATGACATGTTAAAATCAAAATGGCCGACTTCCTGTTTGGAGTACACGAATGATGCCAGGAACTTTTTTTTGCGTTCTGGCCTAATACATATTTGTACCAATTTTCATCTTTCTACTCCAAAAAAACCCCTATGGGGAGGGGTTTTTGAAAATTTAAGGGGGGCGCTATTGAGGCATTTTGCTGCCCTCATGGGCAAAGTCCCAATCAGATGTGAGAGCTTGGCACCCTTAACCGGCATATCAATTTCCATGATGATAGGAATTCATTAAAAACGTCAAACACCCAAACGTATTTTCATGGCGAGGGATCCATTGTCACCGCATCGCCACACGGACGCCATTACTCGAAGCACCACAGCATTCATAAGGTAGTTTAAGCAACTTCTTCTACATATTGTACACGGGACATAAAGTTCATGGGTTCAACTATATGTCATCAGTACAAGTGAAAGTTAAAACTGGTCACCTCCTGTTTGGAGCCACGCCCACTGACCTACAGACCTGCAGAGCACAACTTTTGATCAGGATGGTCTTTGAATGTTCATTAATAAATCTGGTTATGAATGGATGAAATTTCTAGGAGGAGTGCGTGAAAATACCATCTGTGGAAATCAGGAAAAAATGACACGTTAAAATCAAAATGGCCGACTTCCTGTTTGGAGTAGACAAATGATGCCAGAGACTTTTTTGTCCGTCTTGGCCAAATAAACATGTGTACCAATTTTCATCCTCCTAACCCAAAAAAACCCCTATGGGGAGGGGTTTTTGAAAATTTCAAGGGGGCGCTATCGAGGCATTTTGCTGCTCTCATGGGCAAAACCCTAATCAGATGTAAGAGCTTGACACATTTGACCTGTCAATCAGTTTTTATGATGATACAAGTTTATTAAAGGCATCAAAAACCCAAACGTATTTTCATGGCGAGGGATGGAAAGTCGCTGCATCACTACGCAAACGCCATTATGCGTAGCTTCACAGTATTCATAAGGTAGCTTTATCTATTTGTTCTGCATGTAATAGAAGTGGAATGAGGTTGGTGTGTTCAACTATGTGTCATCAGTACAAGTGAAAGCAATAACTGGTCACTTCCTGTTACCACAGGGGGGCGCTAGGAGTAAAGTGGGAATTTAATGTATCTGGATGTTCAGGGCAGAGCAATGATCATGTCCAGCAAATTTGAAGCTACTACAGTCAAGTATGTGGGCGTGAGAGCATTGGGAATCCCAAACGTATTTTCATGGCGAAGGATCCAAAGTCGCCGCTCCGCACACGGACGCCATTACTTGTAGCTATACAGCATTCATAATGTAGCTTCATCAACTTGTTCTGCATGTTTAAAAAGTAAAATGAAGTTGATGGGTTCAACAATGTGTCATCAGTACAAGTGGAAGTAACGAGTGTTCACTTCCTGTTACCACAGGGGGCCGCTAGGAGTAAAGTGGGAATTTAATGTATCTGGATGTTCAGGGCAGAGCAATGATCATGTCCAGCAAATTTGAAGCTACTACAGTCAAGTATGTGGGCGTGAGAGCATTGGGAATCCCAAACGTATTTTCATGGCGAGGGATCCAAAGTCGCCGCTTTGCCAAACGGACGCCATTACTCGTAGCTACACAATGTTCATAATGTAGCTTCAGCAACTTGTTGTGAATGTTTTACAAGAAGAAAGAAGTTGATTGGTTCAACATTGTGCCATCAGTCCCAGTGGAAGTAATGAGTGGTCACTTCCTGTTACCACAGGGGGGCGCTATTAGCAAAGTGAAAAGTTAGTATATCAGGCCGTTCAGGGCGGTGCCCTCATCATGTTCAGCAAGTTTGAAGCTACTCCAATCAAGTATTTGGGTTTGAGATTGTTGTGGAATTTTTCCCTCAAGTCACTAAAATTTGTCACGCCCTAGCAGCCACGCCCTTTGACCTACAGATCTGCAGAGGACAACTTTTAATCAGGTTGGTTTCTCGATGATGTTTACGAAATTTGAAGCCGTTCCGACGAAATCCCTAGGAGGAGTTCGTTTTAAAATTCAAAAATTCAAATCAAAATGGCCGACTTTCTGATGGGTTTAGGGCGTGGCTCCAATAAAGTTTTTTGTATGCCTTGTTACAAGGCACAAAACAACTGAATTTCGTCTACCTACGACAAAGTAGCCGAATTTCCCTATGGGAATTTTTAAACGTGTTTAGGGGGCGCTATTTCGACATTTGGGGTCGAACCTGTGCGACCGCCCAAAAATATCGAATTTCGGATCTGGCCGGACGAATCGGGAAAGTTAGACGCGTTTTCACAACTGGGAAAGGGGCGAAATTTGCCTTTGTAAAATCGGAAGAATAATAAAAAAAAAAAATAAAAAAAAAAATAATAATAATTAAAGCTGCAAGCAGCGTTGAACGAGCCCTCGCCCGCATGTGCACGTTGGGGTTGTGGTGAGATCATGATGGGTGCAGCTGTGCACTCACGACCATTGGACAGGTCAAGTGCCGGCCCCAACCTGAGAGAAAGTGTCGAGTGAATCGGACAATGCTGAAGGAGTTATGATAAGTTGATATTTCATCCACTAGTAGGCGCTCAGAGCGTAACCAAATTTGGGCAGGTGCATTCAGGGGCAGATACTAAGCACAAATGTGAAGTTTTGAGCAAATCTGCCAATTTCAACGTAAAATGTGGCATTCTCTGTTTCCATAAAGGGGCGCAATGAGCTAGATTGTTTAACAGCACATCGAGGCGTTCAGGGTGGGGCTTTCACTACGTACAGGAATTTTGAATCCATTTGGATGAAGTATGAGGGAGAGCGAGCAGCTCGAATGTGTTTGGCGAGGCATCTGGAATGGGGACACCATGGCGGCCAGGTCCATTTAGCAAGAGACATGCAGAGCACTACTTTTGATCAGCAGGGTCTCTTGATGGTCTGAAGAAAATATTAGGTTGATTGGACGGAATCGGTAGGAGGAGTTCGTTAAAATGAAATATGTGGAAATCGGGCCGAAATGACACATTCAAATCAAAGAGGCTGACTTCCTGTTTGGAATTGACCGATGGTGCCGGAGACTTTTTTGTTCGAATAGGCAACATACACATGTGTATCAATTTTCATGTACCTATTCCAAAAAAACCCCTATGGGGAGGGGTTTTTAAAAATTTCAAGGGGGCACTATCGAGGCATTTTGCTGCCCTCATGGGCACCGCCCCAATCAGATATTGGAGCTTGCCACTCTTGACCAGCATATCAATTTGCATGATGATACGAATTCATTAGGAACATGAAAAACACAAACGTATTTTCATGGCGAGGGATCCATTGTCACCGCATCGCCACACGGACGCCATTAGTCTAAGCATCACAGCATTCGTAAGGTAGTTTAAGCAAGTTCTTCTACATGTTGTACAGGGGGAATAAAGTTGATGGGTTCAACTATTTGTCATCAGTACAAGTGAAAGTAGAAACTGGTCACTTCCTGTTAGTAGCCAAACCCACTGACCTACAGACCTGCAGAGCACAACTTTTGATCAGCATGGTCTCTCAATGTTTAGTAATAAATCTGGTTTTGAAAGGATGAAATATCTTGGAGGAGTGCGTTAAAATACAATTTATGGCAATCAGGCAAAAATGACACGTTAAAATCAAAATGGCCGACTTCCTGTTTGGAGTGGACAAATGATGCTAGAGACTTTTTTTTGCGTCTTGGTCAAATACACATGTGTACCAATTTTCATCTTACTACTCCAAAAAAACCCCTATGGGGAGGGGTTTTTGAAAATTTCAAGGGGGCGCTATCGAGGCATTTTGCTGCCCTCATGGGCAAATCCCCAATAATATGTGAGAACTTGCCACCCTTGACCTGTCTAATAATTTTTATGATCATACAAGTTTATTAAAGACATCAAAAATCCAAACGTATTTTCATGGCGAGGGATGGATAGTCGCCGCTTCACTACAGGGACGCCATTATGCGTAGCTTTACAGCATTTATAAGGTAGCTTCACCAATTTGTTCTGCATGTAATAGAAGTGGAATGAGGTTGATTTGATCAAGTATGTGTCCTCAGTACTAGTGAAAGTAATAAGTGGTCACTTCCTGTGACCACATGGGGGCGCTAGTAGCAAAGTGGAAATTTAATGCATCTTGACGTTCAGGGCGGAGCAGTGATCATGTCCAGCAAGTTTGAAGCTACTACAGTCAAGTATGTGGGCGTGAGAGCATTGGGAATCCCAAACGTATTTTCATGGCGAGGCATCCAAAGTCGCCGCTCTGCACACGGACGCCATTACTTGTAGCTATACAGCATTCATATTGTAGCTTCATCAACTTGTTCTGCATGTTTAAAAAGTAAAATGAAGTTGATGGGTTCAACAATGTGTCATCAGTACAAGTGGAAGTAACGAGTGTTCACTTCCTGTTACCACAGGGGGGCGCTATTGGCAAAGTGAGAAGTTAATAGATCATGGTGTTTCGGGCGGCCCCCTTATCATGTTCAGCAAGTTTGAAGCTTCTACAATCAAGTATTTGGGTGTGAGAGTATTGTGAAATTTTTTCCTCAAGTCACTATAATTTGTCACGCCCTAGAAGCCACGCCCATTGACCTACAGATCTGCAGTGCACAACTTTAAATCAGCTTGGTCTCTTGATGATGTGTACCAAATTTGAAGCTAAACTGGCAAAATCCCTAGGAGGAGTTCGTTTTAAAATTCAAAAATTCAAATCAAAATGGCCGACTTCCTGTTGGGTTTAGGGCGTGGCTTTAATGAAAGTTTTTGTATGCCTTGTGACAAAGCATATTACTACCAAATTTTGTCTGCCTACGACAAAGTAAGCGAATTTCCCTATGGGAATTTTGAAACGTTTTTAGGGGGCGCTATTTCGACAATTGGGGTCGAACTTGTGCGACCGCCCAAAAATATCGAATTTCGGATCCGGCCGGACGAATGGGGAAAGTTATACGCGTTTTCACAATCGGGAAAGGGGCGAAATTGGCCTTTGAAAAATCGGAAGAATAATTAAAAAAAAAAAAAAAAAAAAATAATAATAATTAAAGCTGCAAGCAGCGTTGAACGGGCCCTCGCCCCCATGCGCACGTTGGGGTTGTGGTGAGATCCTGATGGGTGCAACATGGTCTCTCAATGTTTCATAATAAATCTGGTTTTGAATGGATGAAATCTCTGGGAGGAGTGCGTTAAAATACAATATGTGGACATCAGGCAAAAATGACACGTCAAAATCAAAATGGCTGACTTCCTGTTTGGAGTACACCAATGATGCCAGAGACTTTTTTGTGCGTCTTGGCCAAATACACGTGTATCAATTTTCATTGTCCTACTCCAAAAAAACTCCTATGGGGAGGGGTTTTTGAGAATTTCAAGGGGGCGCTATCGAGGCATTTTGCTGCCCTCAAGGGCAAACCCCCAATACAATGTGAGAGCCCGCCACCCTTGACCTGTTTATCAATTTTTATGATGATTCAAGTTTATTAAAGACATCAAAAAGCGAAACGTATTTTCATGGCGAGGGATCCATTCTCATCGCATCGCCACACGAACGCCATTACTCGAAGCATCACAGCATTCGTAAGGTAGCTTAAGAAACTTCTTCTACATGTTGTACAGGGAGAATAAAGTTGATGGGTTCGACTATGTGTCATCAGTACAAGTGAAAGTAAAAAATGGTCACTTCCTGTTAGCGGCCACGCCCACTGACCTGCAGACCTGCAGAGCACAACTTTTGATCAACACGGTCTCTTGATGTTTACTAATAAATGTGGTTTTGATTGGATGAAATCTCTAGGAGGAGTGCGTTAAAATACAATGTGTGGAAATCAGGCAAAAATGACACGTTAAAATCAAAATGGCCGACTTCCTGTTTGGAGTACACGAATGATGCCAGGAACTTTTTTTTGCGTTCTGGCCTAATACATATTTGTACCAATTTTCATCTTTCTACTCCAAAAAAACCCCTATGGGGAGGGGTTTTTGAAAATTTAAGGGGGGCGCTATTGAGGCATTTTGCTGCCCTCATGGGCAAAGTCCCAATCAGATGTGAGAGCTTGGCACCCTTAACCGGCATATCAATTTCCATGATGATAGGAATTCATTAAAAACGTCAAACACCCAAACGTATTTTCATGGCGAGGGATCCATTGTCACCGCATCGCCACACGGACGCCATTACTCGAAGCACCACAGCATTCATAAGGTAGTTTAAGCAACTTCTTCTACATATTGTACACGGGACATAAAGTTCATGGGTTCAACTATATGTCATCAGTACAAGTGAAAGTTAAAACTGGTCACCTCCTGTTTGGAGCCACGCCCACTGACCTACAGACCTGCAGAGCACAACTTTTGATCAGGATGGTCTTTGAATGTTCATTAATAAATCTGGTTATGAATGGATGAAATTTCTAGGAGGAGTGCGTGAAAATACCATCTGTGGAAATCAGGAAAAAATGACACGTTAAAATCAAAATGGCCGACTTCCTGTTTGGAGTAGACAAATGATGCCAGAGACTTTTTTGTCCGTCTTGGCCAAATAAACATGTGTACCAATTTTCATCCTCCTAACCCAAAAAAACCCCTATGGGGAGGGGTTTTTGAAAATTTCAAGGGGGCGCTATCGAGGCATTTTGCTGCTCTCATGGGCAAAACCCTAATCAGATGTAAGAGCTTGACACATTTGACCTGTCAATCAGTTTTTATGATGATACAAGTTTATTAAAGGCATCAAAAACCCAAACGTATTTTCATGGCGAGGGATGGAAAGTCGCTGCATCACTACGCAAACGCCATTATGCGTAGCTTCACAGTATTCATAAGGTAGCTTTATCTATTTGTTCTGCATGTAATAGAAGTGGAATGAGGTTGGTGTGTTCAACTATGTGTCATCAGTACAAGTGAAAGCAATAACTGGTCACTTCCTGTTACCACAGGGGGGCGCTAGGAGTAAAGTGGGAATTTAATGTATCTGGATGTTCAGGGCAGAGCAATGATCATGTCCAGCAAATTTGAAGCTACTACAGTCAAGTATGTGGGCGTGAGAGCATTGGGAATCCCAAACGTATTTTCATGGCGAAGGATCCAAAGTCGCCGCTCCGCACACGGACGCCATTACTTGTAGCTATACAGCATTCATAATGTAGCTTCATCAACTTGTTCTGCATGTTTAAAAAGTAAAATGAAGTTGATGGGTTCAACAATGTGTCATCAGTACAAGTGGAAGTAACGAGTGTTCACTTCCTGTTACCACAGGGGGCCGCTAGGAGTAAAGTGGGAATTTAATGTATCTGGATGTTCAGGGCAGAGCAATGATCATGTCCAGCAAATTTGAAGCTACTACAGTCAAGTATGTGGGCGTGAGAGCATTGGGAATCCCAAACGTATTTTCATGGCGAGGGATCCAAAGTCGCCGCTTTGCCAAACGGACGCCATTACTCGTAGCTACACAATGTTCATAATGTAGCTTCAGCAACTTGTTGTGAATGTTTTACAAGAAGAAAGAAGTTGATTGGTTCAACATTGTGCCATCAGTCCCAGTGGAAGTAATGAGTGGTCACTTCCTGTTACCACAGGGGGGCGCTATTAGCAAAGTGAAAAGTTAGTATATCAGGCCGTTCAGGGCGGTGCCCTCATCATGTTCAGCAAGTTTGAAGCTACTCCAATCAAGTATTTGGGTTTGAGATTGTTGTGGAATTTTTCCCTCAAGTCACTAAAATTTGTCACGCCCTAGCAGCCACGCCCTTTGACCTACAGATCTGCAGAGGACAACTTTTAATCAGGTTGGTTTCTCGATGATGTTTACGAAATTTGAAGCCGTTCCGACGAAATCCCTAGGAGGAGTTCGTTTTAAAATTCAAAAATTCAAATCAAAATGGCCGACTTTCTGATGGGTTTAGGGCGTGGCTCCAATAAAGTTTTTTGTATGCCTTGTTACAAGGCACAAAACAACTGAATTTCGTCTACCTACGACAAAGTAGCCGAATTTCCCTATGGGAATTTTTAAACGTGTTTAGGGGGCGCTATTTCGACATTTGGGGTCGAACCTGTGCGACCGCCCAAAAATATCGAATTTCGGATCCGGCCGGACGAATCGGGAAAGTTAGACGCGTTTTCACAACTGGGAAAGGGGCGAAATTTGCCTTTGTAAAATCGGAAAAATAATAAAAAAAAAAAATAAAAAAAAAAATAATAATAATTAAAGCTGCAAGCAGCGTTGAACGAGCCCTCGCCCGCATGTGCACGTTGGGGTTGTGGTCAGATCATGATGGGTGCAGCTGTGCACTCACGACCATTGGACAGGTCAAGTGCCGGCCCCAACCTGAGAGAAAGTGTCGAGTGAATCGGACAATGCTGAAGGAGTTATGATAAGTTGATATTTCATCCACTAGTAGGCGCTCAGAGCGTAACCAAATTTGGGCAGGTGCATTCAGGGGCAGATACTAAGCACAAATGTGAAGTTTTGAGCAAATCTGCCAATTTCAACGTAAAATGTGGCATTCTCTGTTTCCATAAAGGGGCGCAATGAGCTAGATTGTTTAACAGCACATCGAGGCGTTCAGGGTGGGGCTTTCACTACGTACAGGAATTTTGAATCCATTTGGATGAAGTATGAGGGAGAGCGAGCAGCTCGAATGTGTTTGGCGAGGCATCTGGAATGGGGACACCATGGCGGCCAGGTCCATTTAGCAAGAGACATGCAGAGCACTACTTTTGATCAGCAGGGTCTCTTGATGGTCTGAAGAAAATATTAGGTTGATTGGACGGAATCGGTAGGAGGAGTTCGTTAAAATGAAATATGTGGAAATCGGGCCGAAATGACACATTCAAATCAAAGAGGCTGACTTCCTGTTTGGAATTGACCGATGGTGCCGGAGACTTTTTTGTTCGAATAGGCAACATACACATGTGTATCAATTTTCATGTACCTATTCCAAAAAAACCCCTATGGGGAGGGGTTTTTAAAAATTTCAAGGGGGCACTATCGAGGCATTTTGCTGCCCTCATGGGCACCGCCCCAATCAGATATTGGAGCTTGCCACTCTTGACCAGCATATCAATTTGCATGATGATACGAATTCATTAGGAACATGAAAAACACAAACGTATTTTCATGGCGAGGGATCCATTGTCACCGCATCGCCACACGGACGCCATTAGTCTAAGCATCACAGCATTCGTAAGGTAGTTTAAGCAAGTTCTTCTACATGTTGTACAGGGGGAATAAAGTTGATGGGTTCAACTATTTGTCATCAGTACAAGTGAAAGTAGAAACTGGTCACTTCCTGTTAGTAGCCAAACCCACTGACCTACAGACCTGCAGAGCACAACTTTTGATCAGCATGGTCTCTCAATGTTTAGTAATAAATCTGGTTTTGAAAGGATGAAATATCTTGGAGGAGTGCGTTAAAATACAATTTATGGCAATCAGGCAAAAATGACACGTTAAAATCAAAATGGCCGACTTCCTGTTTGGAGTGGACAAATGATGCTAGAGACTTTTTTTTGCGTCTTGGTCAAATACACATGTGTACCAATTTTCATCTTACTACTCCAAAAAAACCCCTATGGGGAGGGGTTTTTGAAAATTTCAAGGGGGCGCTATCGAGGCATTTTGCTGCCCTCATGGGCAAATCCCCAATAATATGTGAGAACTTGCCACCCTTGACCTGTCTAATAATTTTTATGATCATACAAGTTTATTAAAGACATCAAAAATCCAAACGTATTTTCATGGCGAGGGATGGATAGTCGCCGCTTCACTACAGGGACGCCATTATGCGTAGCTTTACAGCATTTATAAGGTAGCTTCACCAATTTGTTCTGCATGTAATAGAAGTGGAATGAGGTTGATTTGATCAAGTATGTGTCCTCAGTACTAGTGAAAGTAATAAGTGGTCACTTCCTGTGACCACATGGGGGCGCTAGTAGCAAAGTGGAAATTTAATGCATCTTGACGTTCAGGGCGGAGCAGTGATCATGTCCAGCAAGTTTGAAGCTACTACAGTCAAGTATGTGGGCGTGAGAGCATTGGGAATCCCAAACGTATTTTCATGGCGAGGCATCCAAAGTCGCCGCTCTGCACACGGACGCCATTACTTGTAGCTATACAGCATTCATATTGTAGCTTCATCAACTTGTTCTGCATGTTTAAAAAGTAAAATGAAGTTGATGGGTTCAACAATGTGTCATCAGTACAAGTGGAAGTAACGAGTGTTCACTTCCTGTTACCACAGGGGGGCGCTATTAGCAAAGTGAGAAGTTAATAGATCATGGTGTTTCGGGCGGCCCCCTTATCATGTTCAGCAAGTTTGAAGCTTCTACAATCAAGTATTTGGGTGTGAGAGTATTGTGAAATTTTTTCCTCAAGTCACTATAATTTGTCACGCCCTAGAAGCCACGCCCATTGACCTACAGATCTGCAGTGCACAACTTTAAATCAGCTTGGTCTCTTGATGATGTGTACCAAATTTGAAGCTAAACTGGCAAAATCCCTAGGAGGAGTTCGTTTTAAAATTCAAAAATTCAAATCAAAATGGCCGACTTCCTGTTGGGTTTAGGGCGTGGCTTTAATGAAAGTTTTTGTATGCCTTGTGACAAAGCATATTACTACCAAATTTTGTCTGCCTACGACAAAGTAAGCGAATTTCCCTATGGGAATTTTGAAACGTTTTTAGGGGGCGCTATTTCGACATTTGGGGTCGAACTTGTGCGACCGCCCAAAAATATCGAATTTCGGATCCGGCCGGACGAATGGGGAAAGTTATACGCGTTTTCACAATCGGGAAAGGGGCGAAATTGGCCTTTGAAAAATCGGAAGAATAATTAAAAAAAAAAAAAAAAAAAAATAATAATAATTAAAGCTGCAAGCAGCGTTGAACGGGCCCTCGCCCCCATGCGCACGTTGGGGTTGTGGTGAGATCCTGATGGGTGCAACATGGTCTCTCAATGTTTCATAATAAATCTGGTTTTGAATGGATGAAATCTCTGGGAGGAGTGCGTTAAAATACAATATGTGGACATCAGGCAAAAATGACACGTCAAAATCAAAATGGCTGACTTCCTGTTTGGAGTACACCAATGATGCCAGAGACTTTTTTGTGCGTCTTGGCCAAATACACGTGTATCAATTTTCATTGTCCTACTCCAAAAAAACTCCTATGGGGAGGGGTTTTTGAGAATTTCAAGGGGGCGCTATCGAGGCATTTTGCTGCCCTCAAGGGCAAACCCCCAATACAATGTGAGAGCCCGCCACCCTTGACCTGTTTATCAATTTTTATGATGATTCAAGTTTATTAAAGACATCAAAAAGCGAAACGTATTTTCATGGCGAGGGATCCATTCTCATCGCATCGCCACACGAACGCCATTACTCGAAGCATCACAGCATTCGTAAGGTAGCTTAAGAAACTTCTTCTACATGTTGTACAGGGAGAATAAAGTTGATGGGTTCGACTATGTGTCATCAGTACAAGTGAAAGTAAAAAATGGTCACTTCCTGTTAGCGGCCACGCCCACTGACCTGCAGACCTGCAGAGCACAACTTTTGATCAACACGGTCTCTTGATGTTTACTAATAAATGTGGTTTTGATTGGATGAAATCTCTAGGAGGAGTGCGTTAAAATACAATGTGTGGAAATCAGGCAAAAATGACACGTTAAAATCAAAATGGCCGACTTCCTGTTTGGAGTACACGAATGATGCCAGGAACTTTTTTTTGCGTTCTGGCCTAATACATATTTGTACCAATTTTCATCTTTCTACTCCAAAAAAACCCCTATGGGGAGGGGTTTTTGAAAATTTAAGGGGGGCGCTATTGAGGCATTTTGCTGCCCTCATGGGCAAAGTCCCAATCAGATGTGAGAGCTTGGCACCCTTAACCGGCATATCAATTTCCATGATGATAGGAATTCATTAAAAACGTCAAACACCCAAACGTATTTTCATGGCGAGGGATCCATTGTCACCGCATCGCCACACGGACGCCATTACTCGAAGCACCACAGCATTCATAAGGTAGTTTAAGCAACTTCTTCTACATATTGTACACGGGACATAAAGTTCATGGGTTCAACTATATGTCATCAGTACAAGTGAAAGTTAAAACTGGTCACCTCCTGTTTGGAGCCACGCCCACTGACCTACAGACCTGCAGAGCACAACTTTTGATCAGGATGGTCTTTGAATGTTCATTAATAAATCTGGTTATGAATGGATGAAATTTCTAGGAGGAGTGCGTGAAAATACCATCTGTGGAAATCAGGAAAAAATGACACGTTAAAATCAAAATGGCCGACTTCCTGTTTGGAGTAGACAAATGATGCCAGAGACTTTTTTGTCCGTCTTGGCCAAATAAACATGTGTACCAATTTTCATCCTCCTAACCCAAAAAAACCCCTATGGGGAGGGGTTTTTGAAAATTTCAAGGGGGCGCTATCGAGGCATTTTGCTGCTCTCATGGGCAAAACCCTAATCAGATGTAAGAGCTTGACACATTTGACCTGTCAATCAGTTTTTATGATGATACAAGTTTATTAAAGGCATCAAAAACCCAAACGTATTTTCATGGCGAGGGATGGAAAGTCGCTGCATCACTACGCAAACGCCATTATGCGTAGCTTCACAGTATTCATAAGGTAGCTTTATCTATTTGTTCTGCATGTAATAGAAGTGGAATGAGGTTGGTGTGTTCAACTATGTGTCATCAGTACAAGTGAAAGCAATAACTGGTCACTTCCTGTTACCACAGGGGGGCGCTAGGAGTAAAGTGGGAATTTAATGTATCTGGATGTTCAGGGCAGAGCAATGATCATGTCCAGCAAATTTGAAGCTACTACAGTCAAGTATGTGGGCGTGAGAGCATTGGGAATCCCAAACGTATTTTCATGGCGAAGGATCCAAAGTCGCCGCTCCGCACACGGACGCCATTACTTGTAGCTATACAGCATTCATAATGTAGCTTCATCAACTTGTTCTGCATGTTTAAAAAGTAAAATGAAGTTGATGGGTTCAACAATGTGTCATCAGTACAAGTGGAAGTAACGAGTGTTCACTTCCTGTTACCACAGGGGGGCGCTAGGAGTAAAGTGGGAATTTAATGTATCTGGATGTTCAGGGCAGAGCAATGATCATGTCCAGCAAATTTGAAGCTACTACAGTCAAGTATGTGGGCGTGAGAGCATTGGGAATCCCAAACGTATTTTCATGGCGAGGGATCCAAAGTCGCCGCTTTGCCAAACGGACGCCATTACTCGTAGCTACACAATGTTCATAATGTAGCTTCAGCAACTTGTTGTGAATGTTTTACAAGAAGAAAGAAGTTGATTGGTTCAACATTGTGCCATCAGTCCCAGTGGAAGTAATGAGTGGTCACTTCCTGTTACCACAGGGGGGCGCTATTAGCAAAGTGAAAAGTTAGTATATCAGGCCGTTCAGGGCGGTGCCCTCATCATGTTCAGCAAGTTTGAAGCTACTCCAATCAAGTATTTGGGTTTGAGATTGTTGTGGAATTTTTCCCTCAAGTCACTAAAATTTGTCACGCCCTAGCAGCCACGCCCTTTGACCTACAGATCTGCAGAGGACAACTTTTAATCAGGTTGGTTTCTCGATGATGTTTACGAAATTTGAAGCCGTTCCGACGAAATCCCTAGGAGGAGTTCGTTTTAAAATTCAAAAATTCAAATCAAAATGGCCGACTTTCTGATGGGTTTAGGGCGTGGCTCCAATAAAGTTTTTTGTATGCCTTGTTACAAGGCACAAAACAACTGAATTTCGTCTACCTACGACAAAGTAGCCGAATTTCCCTATGGGAATTTTTAAACGTGTTTAGGGGGCGCTATTTCGACATTTGGGGTCGAACCTGTGCGACCGCCCAAAAATATCGAATTTCGGATCCGGCCGGACGAATCGGGAAAGTTAGACGCGTTTTCACAACTGGGAAAGGGGCGAAATTTGCCTTTGTAAAATCGGAAGAATAATAAAAAAAAAAAATAATAATAATAATAATAATAATTAAAGCTGCAAGCAGCGTTGAACGAGCCCTCGCCCGCATGTGCACGTTGGGGTTGTGGTGAGATCATGATGGGTGCAGCTGTGCACTCACGACCATTGGACAGGTCAAGTGCCGGCCCCAACCTGAGAGAAAGTGTCGAGTGAATCGGACAATGCTGAAGGAGTTATGATAAGTTGATATTTCATCCACTAGTAGGCGCTCAGAGCGTAACCAAATTTGGGCAGGTGCATTCAGGGGCAGATACTAAGCACAAATGTGAAGTTTTGAGCAAATCTGCCAATTTCAGCGTAAAATGTGGCATTCTCTGTTTCCATAAAGGGGCGCAATGAGCTAGATTGTTTAACAGCACATCGAGGCGTTCAGGGTGGGGCTTTCACTACGTACAGGAATTTTGAATCCATTTGGATGAAGTATGAGGGAGAGCGAGCAGCTCGAATGTGTTTGGCGAGGCATCTGGAATGGGGACACCATGGCGGCCAGGTCCATTTAGCAAGAGACATGCAGAGCACTACTTTTGATCAGCAGGGTCTCTTGATGGTCTGAAGAAAATATTAGGTTGATTGGACGGAATCGGTAGGAGGAGTTCGTTAAAATGAAATATGTGGAAATCGGGCCGAAATGACACATTCAAATCAAAGAGGCTGACTTCCTGTTTGGAATTGACCGATGGTGCCGGAGACTTTTTTGTTCGAATAGGCAACATACACATGTGTATCAATTTTCATGTACCTATTCCAAAAAAACCCCTATGGGGAGGGGTTTTTAAAAATTTCAAGGGGGCACTATCGAGGCATTTTGCTGCCCTCATGGGCACCGCCCCAATCAGATATTGGAGCTTGCCACTCTTGACCAGCATATCAATTTGCATGATGATACGAATTCATTAGGAACATGAAAAACACAAACGTATTTTCATGGCGAGGGATCCATTGTCACCGCATCGCCACACGGACGCCATTAGTCTAAGCATCACAGCATTCGTAAGGTAGTTTAAGCAAGTTCTTCTACATGTTGTACAGGGGGAATAAAGTTGATGGGTTCAACTATTTGTCATCAGTACAAGTGAAAGTAGAAACTGGTCACTTCCTGTTAGTAGCCAAACCCACTGACCTACAGACCTGCAGAGCACAACTTTTGATCAGCATGGTCTTTCAATGTTTTTTAATAAATCTGGTTTTGAAAGGATGAAATCTCTAGGAGGAGTGCGTTAAAATACAATATGTGGAAATCAGGCAAAAATGGCACGCTAAAATCAAAATGACCGACTTTCTGTTTGGAGTGGACAAATGATGCCAGAGACTTTTTTTTGCGTCTTGGCGCAATACACATGTGTACCAATTTTCATCCTTCTACTCCAAAAAAACCCCTATGGCGAGGGGTTTTTGAAAATTTCAAGGGGGCGCTATCGAGGCATTTTGCTGCCCTGATGGGCAAAGCCCCAATCAGATGTGAGAGCTTGCCACCCTTGACCGGTCTATCAATTTTATGATGGTACAAGTATATTAAAGACATCAAAAACCCAAACGTATTTTCATGGCGAGGGATCCATTTTCACCGCATCGCCACACACACGCCATTACTCGAAGCATCACAGCATTCTTAGGGTTGTTTAAGCAACTGCTTCTACATGTTGTACAGGGGGAATGAAGTTGATGGGTTCAACAAAATGTCTTCAGTGCAAGTGAAAGTAAAAACTGGTCACTTCCTGTTTGTAGCCACGCCCACTGACCTACAGACCTGCAGAGCACAACTTTTGATCAGCATGGTCTCTCAATGTTTAGTAATAAATCTGGTTTTGAAAGGATGAAATATCTTGGAGGAGTGCGTTAAAATACAATTTATGGCAATCAGGCAAAAATGACACGTTAAAATCAAAATGGCCGACTTCCTGTTTGGCGTGGACAAATGATGCCAGAGACTTTTTTTTGCGTCTTGGTCAAATACACATGTGTACCAATTTTCATCTTTCTACTCCAAAAAAACCCCTATGGGGAGGGGTTTTTGAAAATTTCAAGGGGGCGCTATCGAGGCATTTTGCTGCCCTCATGGGCAAATCCCCAATAATATGTGAGAACTTGCCACCCTTGACCTGTCTAATAATTTTTATGATGATACAAGTTTATAAAAGACATCAAAAACCCAAACGTATTTTCATGGCGAGGGATGGATAGTCGCCGCTTCACTACAGGGACGCCATTATGCGTAGCTTTACAGCATTTATAAGGTAGCTTCACCAATTTGTTCTGCATGTAATAGAAGTGGAATGAGGTTGATTTGATCAAGTATGTGTCCTCAGTACTAGTGAAAGTAATAAGTGGTCACTTCCTGTGACCACATGGAGGCGCTAGTAGCAAAGTGGAAATTTAATGCATCTTGACGTTCAGGGCGGAGCAGTGATCATGTCCAGCAAGTTTGAAGCTACTACAGTCAAGTATGTGGGCGTGAGAGCATTGGGAATCCCAAACGTATTTTCATGGCGAGGCATCCAAAGTCGCCGCTCCGCACACGGACGCCATTACTTGTAGCTATACAGCATTCATAATGTAGCTTCATCAACTTGTTCTGCATGTTTAAAAAGTAAAATGAAGTTGATGGGTTCAACAATGTGTCATCAGTACAAGTGGAAGTACGGGTGTTCACTTCCTGTTACCACAAGGGGGCGCTATTAGCAAAGTGAGAAGTTAATAGATCATGGTGTTTCGGGCGGCCCCCTTATCATGTTCAGCAAGTTTGAAGCTTCTACAATCAAGTATTTGGGTGTGAGAGTATTGTGAAATTTTTTCCTCAAGTCACTATAATTTGTCACGCCCTAGAAGCCACGCCCATTGACCTACAGATCTGCTGTGCACAACTTTAAATCAGCTTGGTCTCTTGATGATGTGTACCAAATTTGAAGCTAATCCGGCGAAATCCCTAGGATTAGTTCGTTTTAAAATTCAAAAATTCAAATCAAAATGGCCGACTTCCTGTTGGGTTTAGGGCGTGGCTTTAATGAAAGTTTTTGTATGCCTTGTGACAAAGCAAGCGAATTTCCCTATGGGAATTTTGAAACGTTTTTAGGGGGCGCTATTTCGACAATTGGGGTCGAACTTGTGCGACCGCCCAAAAATATCGAATTTCGGATCCGGCCGGACGAATGGGGAAAGTTATATGCGTTTTCACAATCGGGAAAGGGGCGAAATTGGCCTTTGAAAAATCGGAAGAATAATAAAAAAAAAAAATAAAAAAAAATAATAATAATTAAAGCTGCAAGCAGCGCTGAACGGGCCCTCGCCCCCATGCGCACGTTGGGGTTGTCGTGAGATCCTGATGGGTGCAACATGGTCTCTCAATGTTTCATAATAAATCTGGTTTTGAATGGATGAAATCTCTGGGAGGAGTGCGTTAAAATACAATATGTGGACATCAGGCAAAAATGACACGTTAAAATCAAAACGGCTGACTTCCTGTTTGGAGTACACCAATGATGCCAGAGACTTTTTTGTACGTCTTGGCCAAATACACATGTGTATCAATTTTCATTTTCCTACTCCAAAAAAACTCCTATGGGGAGGGGTTTTTGAGAATTTCAAGGGGGCGCAATTGAGGCATTTTGCTGCCCTCAAGGGCAAACCCCCAATACAATGTGAGAGCCCGCCACCCTTGACCTGTTTATCAATTTTTATGATGATTCAAGTTTATTAAAGACATCAAAAAGCGAAACGTATTTTCATGGCGAGGGATCCATTCTCATCGCATCGCCACACGAACGCCATTACTCGAAGCATCACAGCATTCGTAAGGTAGCTTAAGAAACTTCTTCTACATGTTGTACAGGGAGAATAAAGTTGATGGGTTCGACTATGTGTCATCAGTACAAGTGAAAGTAAAACATGGTCACTTCCTGTTAGCGGCCACGCCCACTGACCTGCAGACCTGCAGAGCACAACTTTTGATCAACACGGTCTCTTGATGTTTACTAATAAATGTGGTTTTGATTGGATGAAATCTCTAGGAGGAGTGCGTTAAAATACAATGTGTGGAAATCAGGCAAAAATGACACGTTAAAATCAAAATGGCCGACTTCCTGTTTGGAGTACACGAATGATGCCAGAAACTTTTTTTTGCGTTCTGGCCTAATACATATTTGTACCAATTTTCATCTTTCTACTCCAAAAAAACCCCTATGGGGAGGGGTTTTTGAAAATTTAAAGGGGGCGCTATTGAGGCATTTTGCTGCCCTCATGGGCAAAGTCCCAATCAGATGTGAGAGCTTGGCACCCTTGACCGGCATATCAATTTCCATGATGACAGGAATTCATTAAAAACGTCAAACACCCAAACGTATTTTCATGGCGAGGGATCCATTGTCACCGCATCGCCACACGGACGCCATTACTCGAAGCACCACAGCATTCATAAGGTAGTTTAAGCAACTTCTTCTACATATTGTACACGGGACATAAAGTTCATGGGTTCAACTATATGTCCTCAGTACAAGTGAAAGTTAAAACTGGTCACCTCCTGTTTGGAGCCACGCCCACTGACCTACAGACCTGCAGAGCACAACTTTTGATCAGGATGGTCTTTGAATGTTCATTAATAAATCTGGTTATGAATGGATGAAATTTCTAGGAGGAGTGCGTTAAAATACCATCTGTGGAAATCAGGAAAAAATGACACGTTAAAATCAAAATGGCCGACTTCCTGTTTGGAGTAGACAAATGATGCCAGAGACTTTTTTGTCCGTCTTGGCCAAATAAACATGTGTACCAATTTTCATCTTCCTAACCCAAAAAAACCCCTATGGGGAGGGGTTTTTGAAAATTTCAAGGGGGCGCTATCGAGGCATTTTGCTGCTCTCATGGGCAAAACCCTAATCAGATGTGAGAGCTTGACACATTTGACCTGTCAATCAGTTTTTATGATGATACAAGTTTATTAAAGGCATCAAAAACCCAAACGTATTTTCATGGCGAGGGATGGAAAGTCGCTGCATCACTACGCAAACGCCATTATGCGTAGCTTCACAGTATTCATAAGGTAGCTTCATCTATTTGTTCTGCATGTAATAGAAGTGGAATGAGGTTGGTGTGTTCAACTATGTGTCATCAGTACAAGTGAAAGCAATAACTGGTCACTTCCTGTTACCACAAGGGGACGCTAGGAGTAAAGTGGGAATTTAATGTATCTGGATGTTCAGGGCAGAGCAATGATCATGTCCAGCAAATTTGAAGCTACTACAGTCAAGTATGTGGGCGTGAGAGCATTGGGAATCCCAAACGTATTTTCATGGCGAGGGATCCAAAGTCGCCGCTTTGCCAAACGGACGCCATTACTCGTAGCTACACAATGTTCATAATGTAGCTTCAGCAACTTGTTGTGAATGTTTTACAAGAAGAAAGAAGTTGATTGGTTCAACATTGTGCCATCAGTCCCAGTGGAAGTAATGAGTGGTCACTTCCTGTTACCACAGGGGGGCGCTATTAGCAAAGTGAAAAGTTAGTATATCAGGCCGTTCAGCGCGGTGCCCTCATCATGTTCAGCAAGTTTGAAGCTACTCCAATCAAGTATTTGGGTTTGAGATTGTTGTGAAATTTTTCCCTCAAGTCACTATAATTTGTCACGCCCTAGCAGCCACGCCCATTGACCTACAGATCTGCAGAGCACAACTTTAAATCAGCTTGGTCTCTCAATGATGTGTACCAAATTTGAAGCCGATCCGGCGAAATCCCTAGGAGGAGTTCGTTTTAAAATTCAAAAATTCAAATCAAAATGGCCGACTTCCTGTTGGGTTTAGGGCGTGGCTCCAATGAAGTTTTTTTTATGCCTTGTTACAAAGCACATAAAAACTGAATTTCGTCTACCTACGACAAAAAAACCGAATTTCCCTATGGGAATTTTGAAACGTGTTCAGGGGGCGCTATTTCGACAATTGGGGTCGAACTTGTGCGACCGCCCAAAAATATCGAATTTCGGATCCGGCCGGACGAATGGGGAAAGTTATACGCGTTTTCACAATTGGGAAAGGGGCGAAATTGGCCTTTGAAAAATCGGAAGAATAATTTAAAAAAAATAAATAAAAAAATAATAATAAACAGCGCGATTTCAATAGGGCCCTCCACAGACAACTTGCAGTCGGCTCGGGCCCTAATAATAATAATAAACAGCGTGATTTCAATAGGGCCCTCCGCAGACGACTTGCAGTCGGCTCGGGCCCTAATAATAATAATAAACAGCGTGATTTCAATAGGGCCCTCCGCAGACGACTTGCAGTCGGCTCGGGCCCTAATAATAATAATAAAAATAAACAGTACGATTTCAATAGGGTCCTCGGACGACTTTTAGTCGGCTCGGGCCCTAATAATAATAATAATAATAATAAACAGCATGATTTCAATAGGGTCCTCCGCGGACGACTTGCAGTCGTGCTCGGGCCCTAATTATTCTAATTCAGTTAAACGATTCCTCAATTATTCTAATTCAATAAAACAACATTTTCACAGTTAAATGGCCTAAATGGGCCTTTTGGAAAGCTCAGCTGAGCACATTTTTTACAGGTAGCGAGTTCTGTGAATACTCTAACAAGTAGGACAGGCGCGGTGAACACCTGATTTGCTTTCTGCACAAAAAATGCATCAAGAAAATTTAACGATTGCGCTATTTCAAATTATTCTAATTCGTTGACCAGCACTTGTATATACGTTATATTATACGTTTTATATTGATTAAGCATTGAACTCTGCATAAGTCGAACTGTTCGGCTAGTATTTTTTCATGACATTGCTTTGGCTTCCTGGAAGCCAATAAGTGCAAATCTGTTGTCTAGTGAGCGTTTCAGGTTTGACCTACAGAGTAATAACGCCGCTTAAAACTTAAACTGGCCCGTCATTCTGCCGAATAGTCTTAGTTAATCGTCTGATTGTTAATCAAGCAAAGGGGAGGTTTCTGCCTCACCAAACTAACCTCCGACCGCACGTTACTGCTACCGCCATATTAATAGCCTACAGCTTGCGCCTTCCTGTATGCGTCAAGAGGAAACACTTTTGACCGCAGAAAAAATGTTATTTTTGAGGTTAAACGCCGACAAATATAGGCTGAAGCAGATTTTTCGTTAGATAAATATGTGCTATGAATTTTGAAAATCATTACATTAAGCTTTTTCCTTTTTTTTTTTTAACTGTTGGACTAAAAAAAGCTGTGGAGTCAATCAGTCGTGCCGGTGAGTAACTTAAGGCTGCGTGACAGCGCTTCCGGCTTAAAGATAGGTGAAGTTTGCAGAAGTAGATATAGCGTGTCCACATGGCCGTAACCACCATTGAGGACACCAAGTCCAGACCTCGGTTAATTGTCCCAGTGTTTTTTCGTTATTTTCCCCATCTCTTTTTCCCCTCACTGTGCCCATTTAATCAGCAAATCGTGAGAGCGAGAGAGAGAGAGTGAGATCCCGCATCCTCATAGTGCACTGTAGTCACCGTGCGTTTTAAATACACGGCTTGCGAATGCGCCACAGCGCAGGTTGAGGTAAATGGATGAACTCATTCGCAAGAGCGACAGAGAGTTCAATAAATTGTATCATTGTGGTGAAGGGAGACCATATGCTAGCCTGAGACTGACCCAAAATGCGGAGAACACTGAGGCTGACAAAATAGTTATTTTCGAAGCCGGCCAAATAGCATGAAAAACGGAGGAGGCAGGGCTCTCAAATTTTGAATGGGGTGCATGATACTCCCATTTTCAAAGGTGCAATATAACGAAGTACATGTAGGCTACTTCCTTACAGGACAGTGGATGAGTACTTTACTAAAGATTTTTTTGAAACCTTTTACTTTTAGTCTACCACATTTAAATCATAAGAAGTACTCTTTCACTTTGTTACTCTGACACTGGCAACATAGTTATTCGTTTCAAATTAAAATATGATTTTAATGAATCATTTTTCGGAGTATCTGGATTTTGCGTGTTTGTGAAGGACAACGGTGCTTGGCAGGGTATCTTTGAGCAGATGTGGCCGCCAGTGGACATGGAGCTGCAAATTTATGCACGCAGTTACAATATTCTATCACTAGATGGCCCACCCGGATCAGTTATTGCAGAGCCGTATATAGAGAGAGTCTGGCCAACTCGGGGTTCGAACGTCTGAGCTATCCCGCTATGCTGATTGGTTCTGCGCTGGTCACGTGTTTTACGGACGCCATGTTTGCTACCATTTATCAATATTCATCCAGCGATCCCCACAGGGAAGAGTCGAATATGAGGTAGTTAAATTCAATAAGTTATTCAATTATACAATTATCTGTACAAATTGTGATGACAGTAAAAAATCACAACAAAGAAAACTAAAGCAAATTTATTCTTCCATAAAAAAAAGTTCTTCAAAAAATATCCACTAATTAACTCCTAGTAACATTCTTATGCCACTATTTAACTGTTGCCAAAACAAAACTCTGCTTCTGCTCCGCTCTCTTCTGCTGTCTGCTCTCCCCTGTGCTTAAAATCACAGCATTTATACAGACTAGCAACCTTCTAGAAAGATCCAAAGGATTCTTGGGAAATCCCGCTCCCTCCAGGCAGGAAGGTGCCAGAAGCTTCTAGAAAGCACCAGTCTTTTCCTAATGATTTTACATCAGAGCATGTTTTACAGACATGCTACCAGAGGGTGCCAAATGAACAAAATAAATATAGCTGACCAGCAAGGCAGCAAAACAGCATGTAACAAATCTTCATTTACAAATGAAATATAATGCTGTATAAAAATTACTCATACATAACACCTCCCCTCTTTAAGAAAAGAAAGGTTTGCTAAAAGCTTTCTTTTGTTAAAATTAACAGTTTTATAATCATAACAATCTTGAACTTTACACAAACATATCATTGATCATGACAACAATCATATACATAACAACCAGTGCAATTTTCACAATCAGATAGAAAAGTAAAATTACATTTTTCACAATAAAATAAAGAAATAAAATTATCTGCGTGAAAGTGTATCTGGGATTACATTATCTTTTCCCCTGAAGTGAGAAATATCCAAATCATACTCTTGCAAAAGTAAACTCCATCTCAGTAATCTTTGATTCTTGTTTTTGATCTTATGCAAGAATGTGAGGGGATTTTGATCACTGAAGACCTTGATGGAAGTAGCTGAACAAGTCAAAAAGACTTCAAAATGTTGTAAAGCCAAAACAAGTGCCAAACATTCTTTTTCAATTGTTGAGTAGTTTTTCTGATGTTTATCAAACGTTTTGGAAAAGTAACAAACAGGATGATCTACTCCATCAGTGTCTACTTGTAGTAAAACTGCACCTGCCCCAATGTCACTGGCATCAACTGCCAACTTGAACTCCTTTTTGAAATTGGGAGATAAGAGAACTGGTGCATTTTTGAGAATGGCTTTCAGCTGGTCAAATGAATTTTGAAATTTTTCATCCCAAACAAATTTTGCATTTTTCATCAGTAAATTTGTCAAGGGTTCAGAAATGATGGAGAAATTTTTACAGAATTTTCTGTAGTAGCCAGCCATCCCTAGAAATCTCATGAGCTGTCTTTTAGTTGTTGGCTTAAAAAATTCAGCGATAACTTTGACTTTTGCATCAACTGGTTTGACTTGACCCTGTCCTACAACATGACCTAAGTAAACAACTGTAGCTTTACAAAAGTCACTTTTAACAAGGTTGATTGTCAGCTTGGCATCACTCACTTTCTGAAAGAAGTTTCTAATGTAGGTGAGGTGCTCTTGGAAGCTGTTGCTGGTGATGATTATGACATCGATATAGGCCTCACATCCTGGTAGTCCAGCAATCACTCTGTTTACCAGAGGTTGGAAGGTGGCCGGAGAACTTTTCATTCCAAATGGCACGACCTTGTATTGGTATAATCCATCTGGTGTGACAAAGGCAGAGATCTCCTTTGCGCTATCTGTTCAAGGGATCTGCCAGAAGCGCTTGTGGAGATCAAATTTTGTGACATACTTCGACTGTCCAACTTTGTCAATGCAGTCATCAATCCTGGGAATAGGATATGAGTCCGTTTTTGATAGAGCGTTCGCTTTACTATAGTCTGTCACCATTCTATATGTTACATTGGGTTTGGGAACTAGGATGCATGGAGAACTCCAGTCACTGTAACTTGGTTTAACAAAGTCATTTTCAAGCAGATATTTGACTTCTTGTTTAAGGTATTTCTGCTTCACTGGATTCATTCTGTAGGCATGCTGTTTTACAGGCTTGGCATCATCTTGTCGGATTACATCATGGTAAACTAAATCAGTCCTTGATGGAACGTCAGGGAATATGTGACCATATTCAAATATAAGCTGCTTTAGCTGCTGTTATTGAAAAGGGTCCAGGTGGGACAACTTGCTCTTAATATTTTGAAGAATGTCTGAATTTTCTAGTTTGACTGGACCAGGTTCATTTTCTAAAGGGCAGTCACAATCTCCTTTGGAATTTTCCAGTTCAACTGTATTTACCGCATTGACTGGCTTTTGCTGAGGGTCTCTATCAATGTATTCTTTCAGCATGTTGATGTGACACATTTGTTTTTGTTTCCTCCTTCCAGGAGTTAGAATTATGTAATTTAGATCACTGACCTTTTTGAGGACAGTGTAAGGGCCAAAATATCGGGCTATTAGAGGGTTTCCAGGAACTGGCAAAAGTGCAAGAACTTTGTCACCAGTTTTAAAACTTCTATTTTTTGAATGAAGGTCATATCTGGCTTTCATTTTTCCCTGAGCTTCTTTGAGATTAGACCAAGCAAAGTCACAAGCCTTAGAGAGACAATTACGAACGTCAGAGACATACTGAAGCAAGTTCATTGGGACATCATCTTCAGCGAACAACTTTTCCTTCAGTAGCTTCGAAGGTCCACGGACTGTATGCCCAAAAAGGAGCTCAAAAGGACTGAACCCAAGAGACTCCTGAACAGCTTCGCAGGCAGCAAACAGAAGAAGATGGACACTTTCATCCCAATCTTTCTCTGTGTCAAGGCAGTAGGTCCTTATCATGTTCTTCAGGGTTTGATGGAACCTCTCCAAAGCACCTTGACTCTCAGGATGGTAAGCTGATGACCTGTATTGTTTAATACCAAGCTCATGCATAACTTGTTGAAATATGCCAGACATAAAATCTGATCCTTGATTAGACTGAATAGACTTAGGAAGACTAACAAAGCAGAAAAACTTAGTAAGCGCCTTGATGATAGTCTTCGCCTTGACATCACAAAGTGGAATTGCCTCAGGAAACCGAGTGGAAGCACACATGATAGTCATTAAGTACTCACCACTAGACCTAGTCTTCGGCAATGGTCCAACACAGTCAATGATGATCCGACTGAAAGGTTCTTCGAAAGCGGGAATGGGCTTAAGTCGAGCCTTTGGAATATTCTGGTTCGGCTTCCCAACCATTTGAAAAGTATGACAGGATTTGCAGTACTCCTGCAAATCAGACCTCATTGAAGGCCAGAAGAAGTGGTTTCTGACACGTTGAAGGGTCTTCTTGATACCCAAATGACCTGACATAGAATTGTCATGGGCCAGACTGAGAGTTTCTTGACGATAAGACTTTGGAAGAACAATTTGATGGGTGATCATCCACTCTTCATCTGCAGGAACATCAGGTGGACGCCACTTTGTCAGAAGCACCCCATTTTTGTAGTAAAAACAGACAGGAACTTGAGTAGCCTCTTGTTCACTTTCAGCCTGTGGTAGAAGATGTGCTAGATCACGGGCTTGTTGTTGCTCATGAATAAGTTGTTTATGAGACAAAATGTCATTAGAATGACCTGACAAGGACAAGTCTGAAGATTTCCCAGACATCTCAGGACTGGAAGGTTCCTGATGAAAAGACTGCCCAATGAAGGTGTCAGCCAAGTTAAAGTCCAGGTCAGCATCATCTTGAATAGCCTTTTTGGCCATAGAACGAGTAACTGCACATGAGGGATAGAGGTCTGGAATTTCCTCCTCTATAGAGTCAGAATCATGATCAATCAAAGGAGTGTCAGTTACAATAGGGTAGGGCACAACCTTATCCCCAGCAAGATCATTACCGAGAAGCAAATGAATGCCTTTGAAAGGAAGAGAAGACCTAACACCAACAGTAACAGGCCCAGAGACCAAGTCTGATTTGAGATGAACATTATGGAGAGGTACACTTGTAAAACCACATTCTACTCTTTGAATAAGGACATTAGCCTGAGTAGACGATTTGTCAGAAAAAAGCAGAATATCTGCAAGAATAAGAGATTGGGAGGACCCAGTATCCCTTAGAATTCGAACAGGAGCAGATGAGGAAAAATCATGTGAAAGTGAGATAGAACCATTGGTGATGAATGGCTCAAAATCTCCATAACAGGATCAGACACAGAAGGTAGAAGATCAGGTGAACTGACCATTGATACAAGAGATTCTCTCTTAGCGAAAGCAGTTGGCTTGGTTTCTTCTCGTTGTTGTTTTTTCTTGAGAGCATAACACTCAGAAATAAGGTGACCATGCTTTTTGCAGTATTGGCAAGACACAGAGGGTAAAGAATCAGAGGATTGCTTCTCACTGGAAGGTTTCCTCTTAGAAGTGTTATTAGAAGAAGTCTTGGACTGAAACTTGCTTTGAAATTTCGAAAAAGTGGATTTTTGGACAAAAGAAGACTTGTGAGTCAATGCATAACCATCAGCTAGGGTAGAAACATCTTGCAACGTATTGGCTTGTTTTTCTTCAAGGAAAGTTTTAATATCAGGCTGGATACACCTTTTGAATTCCTCTACCAAAATAAGTGGCCTCATTCTCTCAAAATCTTTCTCAACTTTCATGGAATTACACCACTGATCAAACAACTGTTCCTTAAATCTGCCAAATTCAACATGAGTTTGACTGGCTTCCTTGCGAGAATTCCTAAATTTTTGCCTGCAAGCCTCGGGGACCAATTCATAACCTTTCAAAATGGCAGATTTGACAAAATCATAATCAGCACACTGTTGGACAGATAACTGGTTAAAGATTTTTCTAGCCTTACCAGTAAGAACACTTTGTAACATCATTGTCCAATGCTCTTTTGGCCATTTCAAATTTTCAGCAATTTTTTCAAAATGGGTAAAGTATTGGTCAACATCATTTTCTAAGAAAGGAGGAACAAGTCTGATATGCTTCACCACATCAAAATGACCAGAAAGTCCAAAAGATTTTGGAACAGTACCTGCTTCTATTTTCTTCATTTCCAGTTCGTACTGCCTTCTTTTTTCTTCTAGTTCTTTTTCTTTCTCCATCCTTCTTTCCTCCACTTCTCTCTCCTTCTCCCTCTCCAACCTTATTTCTTCCATTTCTTTCTCCAACCTTCTTTCTTCCATTTCTTTCTCAAACCTTCTTTCCTCCAGTTCTCTTTCCTCCTCCCTCTCCAACCTTCTTTCTTCCAGCTCTAGTTGTTTTTGGTGTAGCTGGAATTCAATTCTTTGCAGCTTCGTTGCAGGCACTTTCACACCTTTAATTAATTCTGCTGCTTCTTCCTCAAAGATATCTTCATCGATGAAATGTTGCACCAAAATATTGAATATTTTTTGTTCTTTCATTGATGATTTCACATCAGATAATCCAAGGGTTGAGGCTATTTGTAGCAAGTCCTTCTTCTTTGCTAGCACAATTAATTCCTGGGTTGCAGTTTTCAAAAAACTTTCCACATCAAAGGTCATGATTGCTAAACTAGTCACAAGATTTAAAATAATAATCTTTGATGAATCCAATCTCGGTAGAACCTCCAATTTGTTATGACTGGAAAAAATCACAACAAAGAAAACTAAAACAAATTTATTCTTCAATAAAGTTCTTAAAAAATATCCACTACTTAACTCCTAATAATGCTCTAATGCCACTATTTAACTGTTGCCAAAACAAAACTCTGCTTCTGCTCTGCTCTCTTCTGCTGCCTGCTCTCCCCCGTGCTTAAAATCACAGCATTCCTAATGATTTTACATCAGAGCATGTTTTACAGACACGCCACCAGAGGGTGCTAAATGAACAAAATAAATATAGCTGACCAGCAAGGCAGCAAAACAGCATGTAACAAATCTTCATTTACAAATGAAATATAATGCTGTATAAAAATTACTCATACATAACAATATATTTAATTATTTTTTTATCTTGGTTTCTAAAATAAGAATATGATGTTTACATGCACAAACGCAAAAACGGGATTCTCCAAAAACCCGATCATACCCGGGATGCTGAAGTTCATGTAACTAAACGCACTCAATAGAGACTACATTGCTAATGCTCATTTTCTGTAACGCCAGCGGCATTGAGATCTTCCTTGAGTGGACGTGTCATACGGAACCTTGCAACAAACGTAAAATTTGCTCAACTTGTTTCAAAAATTTCTTGTAATTTCTTGTACACCAAGAGTGTAAGGTTCTGTTTTTTCACATAACAGAGAAGCATAATTTACTAGAAGACAAATGTAATTCCCGTCAGTGCCTTGATGGTAACGTTAGTTAAATCGCAGGCATTGTCGCACTGCGCTAACTCCATTACACTTGGTAGCTACAATAGCTACAATATTAATAGTGTGACAAAATGCAGAGCGTTTTTTTAATCAAGTACAATATTGGCTAAGGTGGCGACTGTATTAACGAAATTGCAAGACTATAAGCCACCTTTCACACTGGATGCGAAACAAATTTTTCGCACAATAGATTACATTCAAAGTCAATGCGAAGACGTGAATACACGAGACCTTTCGTCAATTGGCTTTCGAATGGGAGAGCTTGGGCATTGCTATGATCACATCAAAATCGCTATTTTTAAACCACCAAGACTCGACACAAAATGAAACTTTGCTTGTAGCATCACCAGACTCTCTACACATGAACTCGAGTATTTTGAACATTGTTTGTGTTAAGGGAGTTTACTTAAATACCATTTTAACACTGCACTGGCCTAAGGCAACAACCCAGAAGACAATGCGAGGTAGGTCCCGTGCTAACAAAAACGTCTTTTAAGCAAACTCTCTGTATACGAACAATGTTCTCAATGTTCGACTTCATGTGTAGGGACCCTGATAATATGAAAAGCAAAGTGTCATGTTATGTAGAGTCTTCTTTGTATTTCAAAACTAGCGATTTTGATACAACCATGGTATCCAGCCCATAGGGTTAAACCCACACAGCTTAAAAAACTAGAGTGGACGATCCCGTCGTCATCTTGTGTATGTACATCGGGGCAGACGTTTAATGGAAAAATGCCTAAACTGTGCTCGTATAAAATGAAAACTCGCTCATATGGGACAACTGCTGAAGTTTTTCAGTATTATTTTCCGATTAAATAAACATTGAATATACTGGATTTAAAAATATATATTTTTAAAATAAATATTGTTCTATTACAATTATTCGTGTCCATTTTAAGTATGAAAGGATAAATAAGAACACAGAAAACAAGTCTCTAATTTGTCGACACCCATGTTTAGCCTACGGTTTACATGTGCCTCATTGGACATTCATACATGCACAAGATGGCGAAGCTATTCCGCCGTTTCCGCTTTGGTCCAGCCCTCACGTCGTCCACTCCAGTTTTCTTACATCTCTGTGGTCAAGCCATAGAATCATCTGCCGTTGGTAGCAAACATGGCGCCCATGATTCAAGTTGGCCAGACTCTCTATATACGGCTCTGAGCTATTGAATATTCACAAGCAAGCAGAGCTGAAACACGGTCTAGAATATTGACTCACCACTATCAGTTTGAAGATGTTTTAAATGGTGAGCGAGTGAATGTAAATAAGACAACTAATAATTCATAATGTACGTAATGATACTCTCTTTGAGTGTTTTGTCGTAATAAAGCAAAATTGGGTGTATTGCTTGAGGCACTGCCAAGAACACTGAGAAACAGAAAATATAAGGAATAACATGATACATAGTCATTAAAAATGGCAATGAAAAGTCGGGGGCGGAGGCCCGCATCAATATTCTGTTAGTTTAATAAATTTTGTGATGCGAGATCAGGTAGACACCAGGAGCGAGGTGAAGGGGAATGAGGCGTTTATTGAAAATAAACAAAACTGGCAAGAGGGCCAACAAAAATCTTGGCCCAAAGGGTTGCAAAACACAAACTAAAGAGAGCTTCACAGAGCTAATAACAAAGGATCAAAAATGACGAACACAAAAGCCACTGGAAACTCCAGGCAGATAATTCATGAACAGAAAAGAACAAAGATGCTAAGAATGCAAAGGCTACATATAAAATGACAAGGAACCTGAACCTGAACCTGAACCTGAACCTGGGCAACAAAACTTGAGCAAGAACTTGTAACGAGACTTGAGACACTGTCTGCCAGCCAACTTCCACCGCATCCAGATAAAGGGTAAGAAATCAAGACATGAGGGGCAACACCTGGAGAAGGAGAAACAAGAGGCATGGCAAGATCATTGGACATGGACTAAGATTGGATGACAAGACTTGCTCATTAAGAGAATGAGCATGCTCAGCTTAAGTACCAATTAAGTATGCAGTTTGGAAGCAAGCATGAATGTTAAGAACAGAAAAGCACAGCAGACTTGAAATAGCAGAGCAGGAATCATGACAATAAACTACCTGTCTAAATTAGTAGTATTAGTAATGTGCCTATCTAAGAATTACACCACCCTGTGAATGTTAGTAAATGTTAGTAACTTAAAAACAGTTAATTGCCAATCAAGATTAGACAGCCCTGAATCCAGCACAGCACAGAAGGAAGGGGGAAATACCAAAGCCAACCAGAGCTCTGAAATGTGCAAACACAAAGGCACGGGGCGGAACGCAGACAGGCGGCGGAGTGGCTTGGCAGACCTGGCGAAGACAAAAACACGGAAAAGTAACAACACGGACAATGAACATGAATTATGAAATTCAATGACTTGATACAAGAAACTATTAAAACTGTTACATGAACTATGACTATGGAACATGAAACTGTTAAAACCATAAAACCCCAGAACACAACATTTTGTATGTTTTAATGAATGTTAATAAAAGGGCATCGTGTCACTGGGCTTGGGTCTTCAAGCATGATAGAGACAAGACCACCTCTCCCTCCCGAAGACCTGCGGAAGGTAATTTGTTAGTAGCATTTAGTTATATGCAGTCTGTAAAAGGCAGCAAATGCCATATTGTGTAGTACTGTATTATTTCATAGGTGTAGTAAACTCTAAATTAGCCCTACAACAGATCTCCATGTGAAATCCGGACAGATGTAGCCACTTATAGGAGCATTTCACCAAAAAACACATGGAACATAGTCAGCGCTCAAAAACTGCTGAACAAAAGTATTCTGTGTTCTGATGATTGATGAGCAAAACTCAAATCATTAGCCCTCAAAAACAATCAAACTAAATAAATCAGGGCTCTTTGCTAACCTTTGTCCCAAGGAATAGCTGGCTCCTGAATTTTTTGTGAAAAAAAGGAGCACACAAAGAAATTTAGGAGCACAGAAAAATGTTCTAGTAACAGAGTTTGTAAACAAATTATACATATATTTATACCGTGTGTGTGTGTGTGTGTTAATGCACGCACCCCCCTTTCCTCCCTAGGGACAAAGGGGACATAGACAATATCTGCAGGCACTTAATGCTGTATACCTAATTAGAACAGATAAAGACAAGGTTTGGAATCAGCAAAGTTACCCTTCTATTTCCTTTTCTTGTATTCTCTCTTTAGGTGAAGTTAAAGCCGTTTTTCCAGAAAAATCAGAGGCAGAGGTGAGAGGATTCATACGGCAGAAGCTGTCAAACTCTGCCAAGATTTTAAAAAGAAAAACTTGCTGCAATTACTGTTAAAACCCATGTTAAATGTAAAAATAAACGAATGACATGCTCACTGCAAGGCTCCAATATCCACTATTTATTATCAATATTGATTGTCTGAAGAAGAGCTGTAGTACTCGAAACGTCATGTTGGTGTAATAAATAGTGGATATTGGAACCTTGCAGTGTGCGAGTCATTTGTTTATTTTTACATTTACTTTTTTGGACTTAGCACCCACTTTCTCTTTGGCTTCGGATGTGCGTGAATATGGAGGACCAAAACTGTCAAAATTAAAAATAAATAAATATGAAAATAAAAACAAAAATTTTAAATATATGAATAAATCAAAGTGAAAATAAATACAAAAATAAAAATATATATACATAAATTAATAAAAGTGAAAATAAATAAAAGTAAAAATAAATACAAAAATAAAAAACAGATTTCAAAAATTAAAAATAAATGTGGAAATAAATACAAAAATAAATGTATATCATTATTATATTACCTATCAATAAAAAGGTAAACGCGTTTTGCTGTCATTTATTTATTTTTTGCTGTCTGCATGTAATGCAGAAGGAAATGTTATTCAAATGAGGGGGCGGTCCTAAGTGTGCCTTGTGTTGAACTGTTCGCCTATAGGTTGTGCAGAGGTACACATGCCAACAGCCACACACTTTTTTCTCACAAACATTGACGGGCTAATAATGGCGGAATCCATGCTGCCAATCGTTTGGATGATTTGGAACGCGGTAAGTATGAAATATGTTATATGTGTTATGTTTTTACTTAAGTCCACTTCAGGTGTGTTGACTCTTTCTTTACTTTCTGCTTTTACAAGCTTCGACTTCGGACGAATCTCAGGAAGGGGGGAGATGGCGGGGCACATGCAGGTTTACTCATACAACGTTAAGCTCCCTGGGGATTCGTTTCCACAAGGACAGACTATCTGTGGTCCTTTCACGCATATTAGCGGTGCGTAATTGACACATTTCAGTAAGTAAGGTTCGCGCTGGTATCGTTGTAAAGCTCTGATTCTCCAGCACAATGCTGTGTAATGCAAATAAGGGCATTTTCTATCTGTCAGTAACCAATTGTGAAAGTTCATATGGGGATTTAAAGCTAATGACAAAATCTCATCGGCTACTGCTGGTTTCTGCTAACGTGATTCGCTCTGATGCATCATCGGTGCACTATGACACTTCCGTCTTTAGCTTGCCGCGGAACCTTAGCTGCGTCCGAATAGTTAAATAATCGCGTCCTATCGTCTAATCCCCAGGGAATTAACGTTGTATGAGTAAACCTGCATGTGCCCCGCCATCTCCCCCCTTCCCGAGATTCGTCCGAAGTCGAAGCTTGTAAAAGTAGAAAGTAAAGAAAGAGTAAACACACCCGAAGTGGACTGAAGTAAAAACATAACACATATAACATATTTCATACTTACCGCGTTCCAAATCATCCAAATGACTGGCAGCGTGGATTCCGCAATTATTAGCCCGTCAATGTTTGTGAGAGAAAAGTGTGTGGCTGTTGGCAGGTGTACCTCTGCACAACCTATAGGCGAACAGTTCAACACAAGGCACACTTAGGACCGCCCCCTCATTTGAATAACATTTCCTTCAGCATTACATGCCTACAGCAAAAAATAAATAAATGAGAGCAGAACGCGTTTACCTTTTTATTGATAGGTAATATAATAATGATATACATTTATTTTTGTATTTATTTCCACATATATTTTTCCATTTATTTTTAATTTTTGAAATCTGTTTTTCATTTTTGTTTTTATTTTCACTTTTATTTATTTTCACTTTTATTTATTTATGTATATATATTTTTATTTTTGTATGTATTTTTAAACTTATTTATTTTCACTTTATTTATGTATATATATTTTTATTTTTGTATTTATTTTCACTTTTATTTATGCATATATTTTAATTTATTTTATTTTTCAATTTTATTTATTTTTAATTTTGGCAGTTTTGGTCTTCCATACGTGTATTCCTTTTTTATTCAAAACCCATGTTAAACCCATAATTTACTCTGAAAAAAAAATTGGTGTTCCAATTGTTTTTGTTTTCTTTTGTGAACTATACATCACAATAAAGTTCACATTTCTACCCCATTTTCTGCCGACCCCCCTCCCACTTGCCCCTCTCCTTTCCTCCCCTCCACCCCTTGGCTTTGTTTACCTGTGCTGTGGATATGGTGTTCCGATTGTTAACTTGTGCAAATAAATTGTGAGTCACTGTATTATTATTTGTCCCAGTCATTAATTTGCCAGTTATTCCCATTGTCCAAAAAAGTATCAATCACGTTCATGTAAAGCAATTGGCTCTTCAAAAATATTTCAACAACAGTATGTTTGGCACAGGAATTGTAGTCAATTCAGTAATTCATGTATCCACTGCCAAAACGAAAGCGTTATTCTCATGATTCTTCTAATGCAGTTCAAATGACTGGACCAAATTGTAATTTTCATTCATGTTAAAATCGATTGCCAATATGCTGCTTGGATCCAATAGTTGTGCTGCAATTTCTTCCCTGTTTGTTTAATGATCTGTTCCTAGCAGGTGCTGCTATTGTAAGTGTCAAGTAGTGGTAGCTGTTTGGAAATTGCATAGCATCACTTCGCACCAGCAAACTGATGGGAAACGCTAACTCTGGCGTGCTCAGTGAATCTTATTCATAAAAAAAAAAAAAACCCTTAATGCTGCGGAATCAGAGCGGGAACAGCCATCCCAGTCGGCAGTAGTTTCTGAAATCAATCTGATATTGCTTTTCCTCCTAACTAATTGACAAATTTTTGTTTCTTTCCCAAATTGGGTGGAATCTGCTATCATTGGTGGTATCTACGCCCGCAAAGCGAGTTGGCAGGAGGTCATGTGATCCGTGCATTTGCTCGTTTTGTTTGTTTGTTCGCTTAACGCATATGTAATGAGCAGATACTACGAAAATCCTGTGGGTGGGTCACGATTACATCAGGGATAGACCCTGCTGATTTTGATCACTATCACTAGCACAATATGGCAGCCACCTTGAAATCCTATGACACTGAATGACTGTACTTGCTCCACTTAGCAAGATTTGGACTGTGCTGCTTTAGCAAAGGTTTGCACTCTAGAAGTGCCACTAGGGTTCCTGTATAACCATACACTAGCACCCAAGTTGGTTTTAAAAAAGAAATATAAATAAATAAATAATAAAAAATTCAAAATAAATAAATATTTTGCAAAGCAGAGCATGGCAATCAAGAAAACTTCGGAGTGCTTGCAAACATAAAGCGTGCATGCTCAGCATGCCATGATGCGGTATGTTGCCATGCTTCACTAATATTTACTCCATGTCAGCATCCACCTAGTGCTTGTGGTCTCCTACTCATTTTATTCAAACTGATTTGCTTTGCCTGCCCAGTATGTCCTACAGCCTATAACAGCCAGTTGCTGGATCGACCCAAAGGTCACCGCTGCAAGGCTCAGTCATTAGCCTCTGATGATCGGTTTTGCAACACCATTGTTTTTTTGGGGATTCTAGTAGCTCTCCCAGCTTTCAGATTCAAAAAGGTTTTTACCGTTTTCATTCATGAAACGTGTGTACATGCATGTGTGTGTGTATATATTTATATTCTCCCTTTTATATCAACTTTATGGAGTTGGCAGCATTTATTCATGGTACATCCCTAGCATTGCTTCCCACTGTTCCCAACTTTTCATGGTTGCATTACGGCAACCATGAACTTGGACCCTGGGTAGGTCAGAGGATGGCTCTTCCCTCTTAAGGCTAGTTCCTTCCAAGGTTTCTTCCTATATTTTACCACATAGGAAGTTTTTCCTTGCCACTGTCACCACTGGCTTGCTTTTGAGGGGTTCAGACCAGGGTTTTTTTACGAAGTGTATTGTGACCAATTGAGTTCCTTTGATCATCTCGGAGGCTGAGGAACCTATTTCTAGTTCACTGCTCCGCTCTGCTTCATTTCTCTATTCAAGCAGCGCATCGCCTCCTTCATGGCAAAATGAAGGTATTAAGGCCTCAGGACATTGGACATGCAGCCAAGAACATTACCTACACCCAGGAATTAAGGACATTGTGGAAGCTAAATGGATGCGCAAGACTGTAGTGGTCACCATGTTTTGTATGTCAAATAAAATACTCTTGTACTTGTGGGTGTGTGACGTGCCACACTGATTTTTGCTTCCAGGGGAAATTTCTATCACGTTCTTGTATAAAATAAGTTTGATATGGTATATATTCATAAATTTTACATCATTCTCCCTCCTCACTATTCATATTTGCATGAAAAATACAAAATTGGTAGACTTTTACACCATTAAAGTGCTAAATGTCATGCGGTAAAATGGGAGTCACTTCATTTAAAAAAAAAAAAACAACTGCTTTTAAAATGATTAAAAATGTTTAAAATCATCGACTTTGGTCTTTGGCATATTTTTTATAGTGTACAGAAAAGCATTGCAAAGTATTAAGAGGATATATTTTTAATAAATGTCATTAATATCTAAATCACTTTGTTCCGCAGAGACATTTTCCTCAATGTCATGTAGTAAAACAAAGATTGGAAGCCATTTTGTACTTAAGAAATATGACTCAAGTCATGTGACCTGTGATAACATCACTCAGAGGACCCCTGAGGACAACCAGAGTTGGAGGAAAGTTCAAAAATGTGCTCCTATATATAAGTTATTATCACCTTTTCCAGGGGTCATACAAAATGTCGCAGATTTGAGCGTCATGCGGTTCAACGTCAAAAAAGTGTTGATAAAGTTGAACATTTTATAAATACTGATTTACACATGAAATTTAAAGCTTATAGGTCAAGGTTAAGGTTAGTGTGGTGAATTGGTGGCCATGCAAGTGCCTGTTAGGAATGAAAATGATGGAATCCGTCATGCGGACAAACAAAATATGTCATGTGGATAAACGTTTTTACAAATGACATGCTGTTTTACCACATGACACAGAAGATTTAAACTGAATTATCTTTTTCTTTCTTAGTTATTTTAATAATTTGTAAGGTTTGTAAAATTATTTTTAATTACATTTTACATTTGTAATACATTTTTGTATATTTCAAACATTATTTTACAACCCCAATCCCAAAATAGTTGGGACATAATATAAATTGTGAATAAAATCAAAATGGAATGACTTTCAAATCACGAGCCCAATTTATTATTTGCAATAGAACATAGATAACATTTCAAATGTTGAAAATGAGACATTTTACATTTTTATCCACAAAATTTTACGGCCGAAATAGGTCTCCAAAAAGTTGTGACACGGGCAAAAAAAAGGGCAGAAAAAGCAATTAATATAAAAGAGAATCAGCTGAAAGAACATTTAGCAAGTAATTAAGTTAACTGGCATCAGGTGTGTAACATGATTGGCTATAAAAGGGATGTCTTAGAGAGGCTGAGTCTCTCAGAAGTAAGGATGGCCAGAGGCTCTCCAACCAGTGAAGGCTTGCATAAAATAAATAAATAAAAAACTGTGGAATACTTAAAAAACTATGTTCCTCAATGGCAAATTGCAAAGGCTTTGAAGGTCGCATCATCGACAGTGCATGACATCATCAAAATATTCACAGAAACCGAAAAATCTCTGTGTGTAAGGGACAAGCCCGAAGACCTTTACTGGATGCCCGTAATCTTCGGGCCCTCAGACGCCACTGCATTACTCACCAGCATGATTCTGTCATTGAAATTACTAAATGGGCCCAGGAATACTTCAAGAAACCACTGTCTGTAAACACAGTCTGCCGTGCCATCCACAGATGCCACCTAAAAGTCTGTCATGCAAAAAGGAAGCCATTGTTGAGCATGATCCAGATGCGCCGCTGTGTTCTGTGGGCCAAGGCTCCTTTAAAATGCACTGCAGCAAAGTGGCAAAGTGTCCTGTGGTCAGACGAGTCCAAATTTCACATTCTTGTTGGAAATCATGGGTGTCATGTCCTCTGGGCTAAAGAGGAGAAAGACCACCCCTCCTGTTATCAGCGTTTTCAGTTCGAAAGCCAGCATCTCTGATGGTATGGGGATGCATTAGTGTGTATGGTGTGGGACACTTGCATGTTTTTACAAGAGTTGTCAGAAAGACAACAAAGCTCGCCGGGGCAATGTTAAAGTTTTTTTGCATGCGGATGTACGCGTACGCGGACGGCGGGGGTACGATAATAGCTCTCCGGACGTTACTCGTCCCGGTGAGCTAAAAAGCACCATGAATGCTGAAAGGTACAAAACCCAAAACCAGTGAAGTTGGCACGTTATGTAAATCGTAGATAAAAACAGAATACAATGATTTGCAAATCCTTTTCAACTTATATTCAATTGAATGCACTGCAAAGACAAGATGTTTAATGTTCAAACTGAGAAACTTTTTTTTTTTTTTGCAAATAATCATTAACTTAGAATATAAAGGCAGCAACACATTGCAAAAAAGTTGGCACAGGGGCATTTTTTTTTTTTGAAACCCTGCTTCACTTGATTTTAAGAATCTGTGTCAAACTCCCTGGTGCTTTGCTAGTGGGTGTAGCAGTGTTTTAAAAAAAAAAAATTTGGAGTTTTATGGGCTTGAGTTTCATTGATTTTTCACGGGACCTTACATTTACATTCGCTTTCTATGCCTTTTATGGATTTCACTGCTTTGCCTTGTAGGGTGGCACGCAATTTTACGGGCAACTGAATTGGACACGACAATGTCAAATAGAAAACGCAATTCAATTCAGAATATACAATACCGGATTTGAACACAAATCTTTAACAAAAGCGATGGAATAAATGTAAACTTGATATAACTGTAGCTACATTGTGTGTCGGATTGAGGATGACATCGCAGAAGTTTCGTGCTGCGCCACTATGATGATCAGCTTCACAGAGGCAGTACTAGCCACTCAAGGCAAACAACCTCCCAGTAAAATATCTGGTACCGAGTAGAGTGGCGTAGAGCCCGTACCAAGTAGTGGAAAAGCGCCATTAGTGGTGCATTTGAAACAGCGTATCAAACGCTGCCTTTGGAGGCGATCATGTGGAACATTAACATTACACAGAATGTCAGAAAGCCTTTTGCGAACTTCGTTATTACATTTGTTTTAGGCCGTTTCACAGTATTTCTGCAAACACAAACCCTAATTTCGCTTTTATTATCTCAAACTAAAGCAAATGGTGTTCGCTTTTCGTGACAATGAGATTAATACGCAGTGAAACGGCATTATAATCGAACGTCAGCTCTCCAAGCAGCGCCAGGTATTCTACCGTAGGTATTCTACTAATCAAAATACAGGATTCGCTGCATCATAGTAGAATTTACCATTTCACCGATGTTTGAATTGGGTGTATTTGCAACATATGATGACCCAGAGGTGTGGCGAAGAGGGTTTGCAGCCTCTAACTTGGGAATGAGACTAAACTCGATTCGAAGCGAGGTTTTTCCGAGAGGGCCGTGGTTGGGAGGGCAGGTGAGGCACACGCACTCTCTGATTGGTCGAAATATTTTCGTTATGCATACGCGCCTCTGCTCACCAGACATCAACTGATTAGTGTGTCAAGGTAAACTGACGCATAAACTGAAACTGGAGAGAATCCAGCGATATGCGTACTCACATGGCATCAAATCGTACCAGCGTACTTTGTCAAAATGCGTACGTTGTACGCAGGTCTGCATCTTTCATCGGAACTCACCGTCTCCCAGTCAAATGGGAGAGCCGCGTTCTCTCATTCACCTCAATTCCGAGAAGGAGGCAGCTCCGGGGGTTTTCGAGGCACTTGCCGAGGGTTCGCAAATTGTAGCGGGGCCTTTTCAACTGAAACGATTGAAACTTAGGTGAGGCTAGAGCCATCTCTGCTGACAGTTAAGTTGCAACAGTTACCGTTTTAAAAATTAACGGCTGACTCACTTAAGGCTGAGTCACTTAGGTCATTTGATAAAGATTTTCCTCTTCAGCCACCCACTATAACATGCGAGATTTCTCAAGTCGTAGGTAGTATCATTTAAATAACGCTATAGGAGGCACGCTGAGGCTTTGCTGAAAATTTCAATATATATTATTTCAGTCGAAAACGTGGCATTAAAGCAGTTCGGAAAAAAAAAACTGTTCTAAGGAATCGATCTGGAACCAAATGCGAGGACACGGGATTGCAAAAAAATAGGTGCTTTATTGAATAAGGGGGATAACCCCCGCAGAGAGAAAGGCAACAGTACAGAGTCCGTAATCCAAAGCTCGATTTCCAATGGGACAGAGCAGAGTTCTTTACCAGGGCACCAATCACAAAAACCGTAGTCAGACAAAACAGATCCGGAACACAGGCGTAGGTTTGAGGGAGAAGCAAACTCATAAGCCAAAGAACAGTCCGAATCGTATACAGGGCAGCAATCCGCAAAATCGAGGTCGGGCAGAAAAAGGTCAAAAATGCACAGATGTAACAATATCCAAAAGGGCAAACCAAGAATCAGAAGTCGGGCAATCCAGTCAGAAAGATAAATCCAAGGATGTTTTATATTTCACTGGATATACAATTGGAAAATGGCCGCCCATTCATTTCAATGGAAATTGCTTAGTGGCGCAGCGATCCGACATGGGGGCCAAGCTTCCGGAGCCACGCGGACATGCGCTGTGTGATTTTTGCTCACACATGGGTAGTGTGGGGCTTATGAACGCGCTGGTATCCGAAGTGTCCATGACAACGGCTCGGACTCGTGGAACTCCGACCTAGGGTGCGTGTTCACGATCACTTTTCACCGGAAATGGAAGTCTGACCACTGCAGACTGCGCCCTGACGAAACATAGCCGCTGGTAAAGGTTTAATTATGGTTTGAGATACTATTTTAAAACACAAATGCAAAAACAAATGTTAAAAACGGCTTTGACAGGGAAGTAATACTATTGATTTCAACTCAAAAATCTCGGCAAAATAGTTGACTTGCTGTTGCGTAACTTTAATATGACATTGCTCAGGCGTGCGCTTCCCGAAATCACAGATGCTAACTTCCATAGTTGGAACCACTGACTGAATGGACGTATAAATTTCTGCAACTACGCTATTGGGAAAAGCGCTTCAGGCTCGTGTTCTCTTTAGTTCAACGTCGAATAACCACATTATCGGAGTCAGATAATTCTTGCTTGTCTGCGTGCGAATTTCATTATCTTTTTCCGGATTAAAGACAAACCGAACACACAACGCACTTCACCTACCTTATAAACTGATATGTTTTAAAGTCAGGAGCTTTAAACTTTTGTCAATTCTGGTAAGCTAGCTTACGTAACTTATAACCATTCCGTGGAGTATAATAAAATGGGTCTACCGTGAAATGACATACTGCGTTATTTTTACCTTTTTTTCTGTCCTTCCCCAGATATCGGAGCCTCTTGAGTGCACTGAACCGTTCATCCACGAATTTCTGCATGTCAGCGAACCAGAGGCCGTGCCTTTCTGTCCACTCGCAAAGCCCTTTCCAATAAAGTCTGTCTCGTTTATAATTTTAATGCCATCTCTACGTTTCATTTCTAAGTACGAGTTAACATCGATTGTATTTATGGTACTTAATTTTATGATAATGGCCGGCTCTGCGAAAGTTGAGCATTAAACCCCTTTTGCTTTTGAGTACTTGAGTTCATCTTCAAATGTTAAGCAGAGCTGGCAAAAAATCAAAAACTGACTAAACACAAATAATTCTATTTGAAAAATTTTTTAATATATACATGTAAATAATGCCTTGGTGGTGACAATAATGACAGGTGGTGGGGGTGAGCAGATGGATGATGACAGCCACATCCGACATTAGGTCTCGTATTTATCTTCGTTCAGATGAAAATCAGCCAAACCGTCAAATCTACCTGCATCACTCCGGTTGATCTCAGATGCTGCTCACGAACATTAGTTGTTCGGATTTAGTATACTCTGACGTTTCCACCTACCCAAAACTTCGATCTAATAAAGGCTGTACCACAAAAATTGTGTATGCATGTTCAGTGCTTTCATGGATGTTCGGATCATGCACAAAAAATTAACATTTTGGATGTCATCTGTCAAGTTGCTGAAAAGTTTCTTCGTCAAGTATGAAAGTCAGTAATTAATTTTAGACTGAAGAATGGTTAAATGGTTTGCTGAGCAGTGTTCGAACTGAATTTATGTATTGCTATTAATGCACTCATATGGACATTACGTTAGATGCTACACAGCTGACACATGATGCATCAAAATACAGAAATGTGAATTGGCGTTATTCAAAGTAATGAAAATATACAACCCATTACAATGATAACCATGAATTATGAAAAAGTGAGGTGAGTGTTAGCTGCGTACATGCTTGTAGGACATCACAACAGCGGCCTTAGCTTACTGTTCATTTTGCGGCACTACATAATGGAGTGTGGCAATCGAGTATATTACGGCCATTCATCAATTAAAATAAAATGGATAAAATATTTGCACCGTAACGCCAGCTCGCTTGATTGACTTGGCCACATATAGAATGTTCATCACAGACGGACGGCAAGGAACGTGCATTGTTCCACCCACTTGAACAAATGGATCATGAACAAAAAATAGTTATTATTTTGGATCTCATAAGTCAAGTTGCCGAAAACTTTCGTCATCACGTATGAAGGTCGGTAAGTAATTTAACAACGAAGATTGGTTAGGCTGATAAATGGATCGCTAAGCAGTGTTCGAAATGAATTTATATACTGCAATAAAAGCACATTACGTTGCGTTAGATGCTACTCAGCTGACACGATAAGCATAACGCATCAGTATAGAACAGTGCTTCTCAAACCTCTCCTGGAGGACCACCTGTCCTGCATGTTTTAGATCTTCCCTGTTTTAGCACAGGTGATTAAAATGATCAGCTCATTATTGACCCTCTAAAGCTGATTGAAAACATCCTGATTATTTGAATCACCTGTGCTGGGGCAGGGAAAGATCTAAAACAGGCAGGGCAGGTGGTCCTCCAGGAGGGGTTTGAGAAACACTGGTATAGAGTGATGCGAATTGGTGCTATTCAAAGTAATGGAAATACACAATGGATTTAACCATTTCATTTTAATATGAATAAGTAAGGTGAGTGTTGCCTGCATACATGGTTCTAGGATGTCTCAACAGCGGCCTTAGCTTACTGTACATTTTCTCGTGCTGCATGAAGTGCAGCAATCGAGGTCCTTAGTTACATATTATTACGTATTACGGCCATTCATCAATTAAAGTGGCAAAAATATACTGAGCAACAAAAGAAACGCAAGTTGGCTAACTTAGTTTGTTAATGTGCTCTTATGGTTACCTAGATAGCAAGCACCTCCGCTCCGGATCTGCCCTGGCTCCAGCTGATCCGGCTCAGAGCCGGGGCAAATCCGGAGCGGAGGAGCTTGCTATCTGGGTAACTTACTCATAGTTACCGCAAAACAAAGAAAAGTTTGATAAAACGAGTGTAAATGCACACACGCTAGTAATAAATTTGATTTTCATTAATTACGCGCAAACTTATTTTCCGGTTAGCCTTTAATTAACTTGCGTTTCTTTTGTCGCTCAATACATAGGCTATGCTCCGTAACTTGCCAGCTCACTTCACCGACTTTAATGTTGAACAGACAGATGGCAAGGAAAGACCATTGCTCCACCCATTCACATCCGCTGCAGTGATAAATTCGGAGGAGCGGGAACGCGCTTACATGTGAGGACCCGTTGGTGTTCGCATAGCCTGAATATAAATAAAAGATTTTGTCTTTGCCGAGAAACGAGGCATTAATGATTTAAGAGAGAAAAATAAACCGTTTCGGTATCGATAATTTGTGGCTGTCAAAAAAAATTATTCACGGATTCATCAGCGTGTCTTTTTCAATTATTCCCTATGGAGAAATTTCTTTTTGGCCCCCATGGCATCACGTGACCTGCAATATCACATTCGCCGCTAGGACCATGGAGGATTACGTGGTCGACCCGATTTGTGCGTTCAGATCTCCTTATAGGTCCATGGATAAATCACAATGAGTCGAGGCGGAAACAAACGTGGCACAAGAAACAAGGAAGTTACGATCTGACATGGAAGTGCAAGTGAAGACACCTTAAATACACATCCGGGGTGAACACATGACAAGGGAGAACAGGTGCGATCAATGAAACAATAATCAGGATTGACACATGAGGAATAATCTAATTACATGAATTTGGCAAATGCCAAAACGCAGACAGGGATCACAAGACAGTCTTATGAACAAACAACAGCTCTGGTTAAGGAGTACTAAAAGTGCATAGTCTAAAGTGAAGAAAAGCATGAGATATAAGTGGAAATTCACAGAAGCTGCAACAGAGATAGGTGAGAGGGCGGAGATTAGACTTGGGCGATTGCTGAGAGATCGTTAGTCAATTAGTATGTGCAGCTATACAATCCCGAGTGCAAGTTAGTAAAACATATACAATGTTAATAAGTGTTAGTAATTATCGAAAACAATACACTGTTAGTACTGTTAGTAGATAGCAAAAGGAGAGAGGAAGGAAGAACACGAGATATGAAGGAAGATTGAAATCCCAGAAACCAGTAAATCACCCGAATGCGTGGTACGTTAGACTAAACCGTGAGCAAAGACCGACACAAGACAAGACGGGGTAGACGGGGTAGGCATGGCATGGCAGAAATAAACAAGACAAGAGAATGAAAACATGGCATGATAAACTATGACAGGAAAATAATAAAAACATGAAATCTGAATACCAAAACACAATACGCAATCAAAGAATAGTCATAATAACATGCAGAGGTCACTAAACACGAAAATAAAAAAACATGGCATAGCCAAGCACAAAACTTAAACATGGCATGAAACAGAATCCTAACAACTGTCCCCAACTGGTTTCTGGGGAAAGTCAGGCTGTCATTTTATATAGGGTTAAATGAGAGATCTGTCTGGATTTGCTGTTGGTTTGAGGCTCAGATGGCAAAAAGTGGAGGTCCGCTTCTGACCACTGATACATGAGAGGAACAAAGTGCAAGTTCATCTATATTTTGATGTGAATATTATGTATGTAGTCTAAAATTTGTGGGAGAAATCGCAAATCAAAGACAAAAGTTTTATTTATTGAGCTTTGACAAAAGTCAGGAAATGATCGCACAGGTGGCAAGGCACCTATTGTGAGGCAATCATCCCACAACATGTAGACAATTGAATGATGAAAAGAAAAAAAGAAAAAAATAATAGTGATAATAAAATAAGACTGTATACCAGTGAGTGTAAGTAACATCAGAGGGACAGACAGCAATGTGAACAATGACATTTGCCAACCCATGGACAGGAATCATCAGAAGAAAAATAGTTTTTGAACATTTTTTTATAAAAATGAAATGGCTTCGATTTAAAAGCAACTGTAGTATCAGAAATTTGATAGAGGTGACTGGCGTTCCACAAATAAAATAATCTGTTAAAATAAGAATGGCGAAAAGTTTCAGTCCCAAATTTTGTAATTTTCATAAAAATTTAGGTGATTTTCAAACTCCCCTCCACTCTAATAATTATATCATACACTCTAAGTCTAAAAATTCCATGCCATAGAAACCCACTGTAAAGTTTAAATATTTTAAAAAGTAAAAATCATAGGAAAATGAAAATAACATAGCATCAGTCTGCTTTCCAAAACCTACGCAACCGAGTTTGAATGAAGTCTCTAAGTTATACGGTTAAGGCTGAAATAATCACAATGGCTTAGATGGAAGAAAGAAAACTATAATAATAATAACTAGAAGAGCACTCAGAGAGCACAGAACCTCCGCCGCCAGGGGGCAGCAAAGCCAAAAGCACGCATTTGGAACTCTGGCCCATTGGAAAGACTTGAAATCTTGAACTTTGGAGCATATCTCAGCAGTACTTTGGCCTAGATATGCCAAAATTTAATCACCTCTTCCTTGACTTAATACCCACCTACCCTAAAATTTCATAAAAATCTGGCCATTAGTTTTTGAGTTATCTTGTACACAAACAAACAAACCAACCAACAAGCAAACGGCACCGAAAACATAAACCTCCTCGGCGGAGGTTAATAATAATAATAGTAATAATAAGTCTAGGAAGAACAGTACAGTGCATTGCTTTGCATGCACTGTAATAATAATAATAGTAAGAAGAAGACCGGAATAACAATAGCGTGCATGAAAATGTACACTAATACAAATAAGAAGAACAGGAATAACAATAGAGAATTGCAATTTCTGAAGAAATTGCGAGTGTGAATGCTAAAAGCTGTAGCCACACTGCAATGCTGTCTTGAACACAATAGTTTGAATGATGTGAATGTTTGCTGATGCCACACTGAATAGCTGCCATGAATATATATTTGAATTATGTAGAATACTTGAATGTTTATTAAAGAACTGAAATCTAAACTAAGAAAGAATGAAAGAACAATGCCAAGTATGCCCTCCACAGTACTCAGTTAACTTAGCAAATGTTAGCAGTTATGCTAACTATGCTAACAATGCTATCCACGTTATTCAGCTAAATTAGGTAATCTTAGAAGTCGAATGAAGTCTCTAGGAAAAAGAATGCTGAAGTTTTAGACGTTCAATGTCGCACAAGAGTTTGAAGACTGTTTCAATGCATTTCTATGGGACAAAAAAATGTAAAAAAGTTAAATATTTTTAAAAGTATAAATAGTATGAAAGAGCAAAATAGCAGCAATAACGTCCAGAAAAATCTGAACGTTTTGATATATGATTGTTGAAATAGAACAAAGTATGTAGTAGTAGTTTAATAGCGTGGAACTGCAGAAGTAAGAATAACTAGAGAATTGCAACTTCTGAAGAAATTGCGAGTGTGAATGCTGAAATCTGAAACACTGCGATGCTGTCTTGAACACAATAAAGTTTGAATGATTTGACTGTTTGCTGACGCCACTCTGAATAGCTTCCATGAAAATATTATATTTGAATTATGTAGAATACTTGAAAGTTTATTAAAAAACTGAGATCTGAACAAAGAAAGAATGAAAGAACAAAGCTAACCAGGTTACTCAGCTAACTTTGGTAATATTGTTAGTGTTATGGTAACAATGCTAGCCATGCTAACCACGTTACTCAGCTACCAAAGTTAATGCTGTTAGCCATCATGCTAACAATGCTAACCACCTGACCATGCTAACCACATTACTCAACTAACATAGCAAATGCTGTAAGCAATTATGCTAATTATGCTAACAAAGCTAACCATGCCGAAAACATTACTCACCTAACTTAGCTAATGTGCGAAGTCGAATGATGTCTCTAGGAGAAAGTATGCTGAAGTTATAGAGGTTTAAAGTAGCACAAGAGTTTAAGAGTTTGAAGACAGTTTCAATGCATTTCTATGGGAAAAAAAAACATCAGAAGAAGTATAAATAGTATAAAAGCCAGGGTGAGAAATTAACTTTTCTTTTCCGTCGATAGCCGGGCAACATATAGTTTTTTAGGGTGGTATAAACCATTTTAGATAGTCAAGACATACGCTGTTATGTTTTGTTTTGTTATTTTACTCCTCATATCGTGCATTCTAGTGAATTTTCAGAGTAAAAATTGTTACCACATTACTCAGTGACACCACATTTTTTGCACTTATTTTGTATTCAAATAAAAAAATAATAATATTAATAAAATAAGGCTGTCATTGGAGCGTAAGAGAAAAAACTGGATGGGGACAGCGAAAAACAAACATACTGAGCCTTAAAACATATAACACCATGTTGTTTGAGATGTTAATCCACAATCCCAAAGCACAAAGTGCTTTGCAAGCATGAAGAGCACAAAGTCTGGGGACAGAATTTGAATGACCATGTAGCAGAACGGCTACCACAACCTCTTCATCGAACGTGACAAAAATAATCATGAAAAGTATGGCGCAATCGACTTATCCTAAGTATGGTTTAACTTTGCCTATTGAGACCATTCAAACATGGTATATAGTTGAGATTTTGCACTTTTGACAGAAGTTTGAATGGAAACTCTGCAAGGCCGGATCTTGCCTCTGTGTTGTCTTAAAAAACAAAAAACAAAAAAAAAAGTCATGCGATCGTCCATCGACTTTAAAGGGTTCGCTTACCCTACAGAGAAAAAAGTAAAGTAATGAAAAACATGGCTGGCTGCATGGAATGTTATTCAGAACAGAGAGAAACTTTTGCTTTACAGAGAATACTAGAGAGAGCAATAGTGATGCCTTGTGACTGGTTTTATTTGCACAGACTGCACAGCCTATTAGCACAATGAATCTTGCGAGGCTTTTTGAAAAAAAGCTCCAAAGCCTCCTGGTAGGGGAAGTCCTGTGGTGCTGGTCCATTTATTGATATCCTGAGACACTCAGCCTGGTGCTCCCCCTCCAGGCGATTCCGCAGGTCAGTTTTGACCTGAAAAGCGTCAACACAGGCACCAAGCTTTAAAATGACCATGCAGAAATTTAAATACAAACAAGTGCTAAAATTGTTTTTCATATCCTGGCTGCCCCTGTGAAATAATTTGGATGTATGCATTCTCCTTACCCTGTTCATGGTCGAAAAATCCCGCTCACAGTTCACACTGGAGACAGGGATTACCAGCCCAGCTGCAGCAAGTTGGCTTAGCAGGGGAAAGATATTGGCCCTCTTATCATTCTCACTGGCCAGCAGCTGCATCATTTCTGCTTGATTCTTCTCCTTCAGAAATTTGCCAAAAGAGCATACAACGTAATTTACAATACTCAAGACAGATGACAAATCAATTCTGTAAAGAAAATCTGGCAAGTTACTAACCTTAAATACTCCTGAGAGGTGATGTTTAAAGGAGTACCACTCCGTCTTGATGGCCTCTTCTTGCCCTGGGATGATTTTTCTTGAGAGGATCTGCAGATTAGTGAGGTTGCTCTCTTCAGTTTTCACTGCCCTTGGACTGAGCACACTGCAGGCCCCCAATACCTCTATGTCCTGGAACCTGGCAGTAAGGTTACTCTCCAGGCTGCTGAGGTATGGCTTGAGGACCTGGAATGATAGGTATATTACATTATATTACATATTTCAAAAATATCTCCAATTCTCAATTAAGAGCTGAGGGGGATCTATTTACATCTTTCACAAATCTGTCCCACAGCTCCTCCCGGGGATGCTCCTGGAGGTCCTGTCCTCTTCTGATCCGCTCCTCCTCGTGGGTGATGTTCAGGGCCCCAAGCCCCACTGGGTTGTCCAGGTCACAGGAAAGCCGAGCAAGGTGAGTCCCGGGCAGTGGGGCCTCGCCCGCCTCCTGGAACCTCCTCAGCGAGGCAAGTGTGGCGGGAACCTAAAATGTGTAAAAACACATTCAAGATGACAAGATAATGATTGGTAAAGGGTCATTCCACCTTTATGAATTGCATCCTTTGTGACATACCTGGGTCTTTATGTCAGTGAAGTTCACATTCGCTCTCTGGAACACCTTAGAAAGCAACGCAATGTGCGGCAACACATCTGCTTGCAGGTAGAGTGCAGCCACAAATCTGTAGGTCGCACAAAAGGTGTAGAGTCCTTTTGCGATGGGACATTTTCGTGAGGTGGCCTCCTCTGCCGAAGCAGACAGGACGACTGGCAGATTTCTCTGCAGATTCTGGACAGCCAGATCCTGGGAAAGCCATCTTGTATCCTTGACTTCCTAAACATACATAGAAACACAGGTAAGAATAAAATAATCAAACCCAATTTTCAATAATATTGTAAGGATGGTAAGTCTTGATGACATACCTTGACCTTCAGGTCACTCAGACCAAGAGTGGTAGCAGCAGATCGGAGGGTGGCTGAAGGATTGGCACTGTTTCTGAAAAACAGATGCAGTTCCTGGAGGTGGTCCCTGAAGGTGGCCATGTAGCGAACCGAGTTTGAGGCATCTTTACATGCCAGTGCTAGTCGGTGCGCTGCACAGGCCACAGAGACCAGCTTCAGAAAGCAATCAGTGAGCTGCTTCGCCACGCCATTCACACGACCTAAGTATTAGATATAAATTTAGTGTAGGGGTGTCACCAATTGTCACCATCTCTAATATCACACAGATTTCATACCCGTCATGACTGCGGCTCCATCTGTCCCAAGGCCGTAGAGCCTGTCTGTCGGGATCTCTTTCTTCCGCAGGACAGCTTTTATAGCCGCAACAATGGTGTCCGCTTTGCCATCATCCACTGCCACCAGGTCTAGGAAGTAATTGAACACTCCTCCATCTTCATCCAGGTGTCTAAAATAAAACAATGTATAACATTAAAATATCATCAAGGCCTGAATTTTAGTTTTCATTGAATGCCTTCAAAAATACAGCACCTGACATGCAAATCCAGCTGCCGGTTCACAGAGATATCAGTTGTTTCATCAACCTTCAGGCCAATTGCTCATGAGGCTCTAATGGCTGCCACGATAGGTGACTCTACAACCTACAAGAAGAATATTTTATTGTTTCCGTTGAGACATTTTTCTAACATTTATCAGACAGAAGAGCAAACAAGGAAGCAAAAACACCATTACATCTGATCACTTATTGCACGCAAAATAATACATGAACCCAATATTCCATTACCAATCGAGCACTTGAGACTGAGAATAAATACTGGGTAGATTTACTTTACCGTTGCAAGGATCTCAAGCATTTCATCCACTTTTCGATGTGAGTGGTAATTGTTTCTCTGATCCACCTGAGAAAAGGACATTTATCGATTTGTAAGCCTGTGGTTTAAGTTCCAAGTGTCATAGAGTATTATCTGTAAAGGGTCAATTACCTTCAACTTTTCAAAGTAGCTGCAACCCAAAAGCTGAGCTAGGCTCAGCAGCTTTGGGTAATTTGTGTGATGAGCAATCTCATTCTTAATTAGCCAATGGAGGCATTTGAAGCCACCAATAATGGCCTCATGCTCCAAAAAAATGGTAGGCTCAAAAGCCTGAACCACGGAGAGGCCTACACAAAGAGCAAATATTTAATTACAGTATATGGTTAAACGTGTAGAATTTGCCTAGGCTAGAGATGCAGAGAAATAAATGTCATATTAAATAAATAAATACATTTAAGAGAGGTGATTAAGATCATATGAATAGTTTTAAAAAGCAGTTTCATAACATTGAGTAGTAATGTCTGCTATTTACAAGGTAAAAGCTCATTGCATCATAAGTTCATCTGAAATGTGCAGTACATTGGTCCAACTGTGTATGTATGTATGTATGTCATGAGAATGTCTATTTAAAGACAATGATATGGATTAAATCCATAAATTGGCCGGGTATTACACGTTTAATAGTTAAATTCTATACCTGATGCCAGTGAGGTCTGCTTTTGCACGCTGTATTGATGTGGGTCTGAGGTCATGTGGCGCTGTGCAAAATCCTCTCTGTACACCTTACAACCCACTTCAATGAATGCCCTTTGCTGAGGGCCTTTCTTCGCTGGAGGCGTGTGTTGGCGGCAGAGTCTGCAAAACATTCCTTAAAAAAAAAAACAAGTGTTAATTCTTACATAAACAATACATTTGCTATTAAACACATGGTCTTGCAAATGTCATTCCAATTTCCTACCATGCTTGGTGTTGTACAGCCAATTCTGGTAATGAGGCTCATTACACCAGTCAGTGTTCCATCCAGAATGACGATGCTTGGGATCTGAAATTATCATGCAGTGGTGTAAGAATACAGCATTTAAATAGTGTTCTCCTTACTCTGTCTAGGTGAATGGAATGCTCCAACTGTGGAACTGTGGAACTTCGAAATGTAGTACTGTCCTGTTTGGTCACCTGCTGCTGCCTAAACACTGGGACCTGCACTTTTTGCCTCTACACTGACTCCTGCTCTCTCTGCCTCTGCACTCTGACTAGCACTCACCGACTCCTAGAATTCATTGCGAACAAGTGAGCCAAGTTGCCTCTGCACTTTAACTTGCAATTGTATTTCACACCATATTAAATGACACATGGCTAAATGAGTTTGTCATTTCAAGTTACCTGCTGTGCGGTGCCTTCATCTTCTCGCTGTATCCTCTTGAAGTAATGGTCGATGGACCTTGGCCTACTCGACATGCCTGCTGAGTAAAACAATTAGCTGGTCAGTTTGCCTTGTTTTTTTCCAATTCACATAGCATTTAATATGTCATATGGTACATCAAATAATTCCGTTTTTTAAATATGGCTCATTATGTGAGCTCACCTGGAATTTCGCAGCGCTCCTTGCAGAAAAAGACGTTCACGAGATAGCTTCCTGTCTTAAAAATCTGCGCCGGTGAAACAACGTGATTAGGTTTGTTCAGAGGTTCTGCTGTGACAACGCAGGTGATTGGCTGTCTCAACTTCACACACACGACGTGCTTGTTTGGTTGGAGTCAGTCCTGTTGCTTCGTCTCCTTTTGCCTGGTTTGCGGCGCGTAGCCGCCTGAGCTACACAAGGGGGGCGGGCATATGATAGTTTTGCGAAGGGTTTAAAGCCGCGCAGCGGGTGTGGTGATGAGAGGGTGTCTTGTTCAGTTGAATAGCTGAATATTATTTGGCAGCAAACGGTAGTACCCCAAAGCTGCGAATTAAAACTACCGGGGTGTATTTCAATACCCATGTAAAGGTATTCCGTCGATTCCTTGCAAAGACGACAAACTGCGCAACGAGAACAAGAGTTCGTTATTTGCAAGTGCACTGCTACGAGCGAAAGCACTTAGCCATATTCTATGCACTTTCCCTACAGCTGATCATGAACGAAAGCAAAATCGTTGACGTGCCAATTCAATGAAAGTGTACGACAAAGATTGCAAACCACACATATAAAACCAGAACAAGGTCGTCAATGGGGCTGGTGCGTATGAATTCTGAACATTAGATAAACACCATATTGTCTGCATTACCCCTGACGGTGATAATGAACGACAGCAAAATCGTCGGTGTTTGTTCATATTAAGGTTCACAGTAAAGACACAACAGAACACACAAAGACAACCAGTTTGTTAATGTCACTCCATTGTTAATATCCTACGGACTCAAAACGGTGATGGACTTTGCAGTGCTGTGTGTGCCAACCAATCACAGCCTCCCCGTACGCGGCAGCTTTGGATTTTGGAGAGGTGTGCGGCAACGCGGCTGCGTAGGTGTGGAGCGCTCCGCGAGAGTGACGAATTGGCCAATTTGTCACATTTTTGCTATGCGCCGCAGAAGTATAAACCAGGCTTGAGTGACGGCGAACTAACGTTACATGCGGTATTTCCGGTCGCGACCCGTTTTGTTTTTTTTTTTGGAGGGGGTCATTTAAAAAATACATATATATTTTAATTAAATTCTCTTGAAAACTTCTTGGGCGGCCGTCTGTTTACTTGGGCGGCCCGCCCAAGTATTAACATGGTGTGGGAAACATTGACTGTCCATTACCCCGAGTCAGAGGGCCGCTCCAGCTGCCCTGACCCAAGTTGAGCAGACTAAGTGATGCCGTACAGACCCTACTTGCATCTGCTTTCACATCCTCTGCATCTGCCAGGTGCCAGGCCCCTTAAGACAATAGCGGTACTTTGCTAGTCGTGTGTCAGTGAGAAAGGGGCAGCGTTTGGTTCTCTCTACATTGCAACGCAGCTTACAGTCAAAAACTCTGTTAATGTGCGATATGTAAGGTACAGTTCAGGAACCACTCGCGAGAGACAGGAATCCAAAAATCGTATGCCTTTAAAGTGCCAGTAAGTACCTTGCATGTCTTCAATGTGACAACATATAAAAATGGTATCAGTAGGTAGGGAAATCATTCATCTTCACATCGGTATGTTATACAAATTTTTACGACATCGAAAAATATGGATTTTGATGTTAAAAACTCACTCAACCCTGAAACTGTCGCGCGAGCGAAAATCTGATGTCATTAGAGTAAGTTCCCTTTCTTGTGTACCACGTGACGTGTGACGTAGCACACACAACAGCAATAGCGGAAAGAATCAAGTTGACAGCCTCGGAGAGAAAACGCCGGAAAATTGCCCTTGATGCCAAAAGAAGACGATCCCTCGTATATATTGGGAGTGCTATTGATCGGTGGAAGAGTCTGAGAGAGCGACTGGGCATTGACGATGACTGCGTTTACATGCACATCATAGTCCGATTAAGGTAATATTCCGAATAAGCTGTTTACATACGCTGATCGATGGGAATATTCCGTTTACATGTTCATTAGCATATCCACCACTTAGGTCCAATCTCAACATTGGGTTTTCAGCAAATATAACACTCGAAAGTAATCGTCATGGCTTTGGTTGGCTTCAGTTAGAGCTTTAAAGCCGACATCGACTCCACTTTCTTGGCCATTGCCATCGCCGGCGGTCTCTGTCCCAGAATTTCATCCAGGACCGCAAAATAAATGAAACTGGCTAGATCAGGGCCGCTGGTATTGTTTTGTTTTTGGCAGTGGCTATTTTTAGCCAGTCGTGAGCTTACTGTAATTTGCTATTCTTATGAACTCCGGTATCCGCCTGCACAAAACAAAATTCGACATCGGAAAAAAATTGCGACTCGACTGAGTTGAAAACATCCCGCTTTCGCTGCGTGCCTTGTGGTTATCATTACTAGACCGGCTAGCCCGCTTACTTTAAATTACAGTCAGGATGTCCTATACTCAAGTTAGGTAAGGTTAGTTGTTAGCCAGCTAACTTTGCCAGCTTGCCTCATTTGCCAACTTGTACTGTAGAATTTCTTGCAAGGACGAACTTTGTGCAGCTATCAGCTCTCCTACACGACACTAATCACTACTGACTACTGATTGTGGAGAGTGATGACCTGACAGTTCCACAAATATTAGCGATCAAACGTTGAACCTAAAATTACACTCATAACTACCTAACCCGTTAGCTAAATGAAGCAACTAGCAAGAAAACATAAGTAGTGTTATAGCCGTCTCGCTAGCTAACGTCAGATGATACATTATGGTGCCGATTTCCTACATTGTGCAGGAACATACAGAAGCTTGTAAGAATAGCAAATTGGAGTAAGATTTTGACTGGCATCAGAAGAGCCACTGCCTTTATTTTTTTCGCTTTGGAATATGCCGCCTTCAGTTTTCCAGCGATGCTGTAAGTTACTTGGTTGGCACTCGGCAGTTAACACAAAACCAGCCTCTCCACTTTTCGCACACCTAAAAGATATCGTTGTGACGGTGCTTTGGACTATCGATATATTCCAATATATTCATCTCTTTCATTATCTGAAAACACAGTCGTCTCCTCCTCGCTCCAAAAATGCAAATTCCTTGCAAACTGAACAGGCGCACACGTAGTTGAATATTCTGTTCGGGGTGTAATGTGAATGTAGGCCACTGGATGGCAGTATTTACCTTTTTTTTTTCAGCTCAGACTGGAGCTATGTATAGACATGTCCTGGACATGTCTGGGGCAAGTCTCAAAAAAAAAAAGGTCTAAATGTGGGTGTTGTCTTTAAAAGAGTATATAAGGAAAAGAATTGAGACAGTTAAGTAGCAGGAGAAATTGCAAGAAGGATACACGTGACCAGACCTGTCATTTCTGTTCAGAACCTGAGAAGTTTCTTTTGAGGATTTCTGTCTGTGTTAGAGCATTATTTTTCCTTATCCAGGACATCACCAAGCCACCTACAAAAGGGACTGTAAATATTTCTGGGTTTTTTTTTTGTCTTGTTTATTCAATCTTGGTCTTAGTTGTTAGTTAGTTGTCATTGTCTTTGTTAATTAAATGTGTTTCAGTTGTTAAAACTGTGTCTGTCATCCCTTGCTGTTGCTGTTGTGTAAATGTAATAACAAATTGGGGCCATAACAGGGGGCATATTCCGATTAAGGTGTATACATGAGCCAATATTCCGATTAAAACAGGCATATGCCAGGGGTCTTAATCGGAATATTTCGAATCGGAAAATGACCTTGATCGGGTTATTGCACACGTTTACGTGACAGGTACGCAATCGGAATAATACAGGAATATTGGTGTGCATGAGTTGGCCCTAACTTTGATGGATTAGTAAATTGAAATACCGTGTTGGTTTCTCTTCGCAACATTTCTCGCGCTACTCGAGTTCATAAAAGTAGACAACGTAAATGGTTGTGTGCCTCGAATGGGGGAATTATGTTTTGCTTAACGTTTGACAGGTTATTGCAGTCGTGAAATCGTGATGTATTCAGAGAGCAATCAGAATTTAATCAACATGGGACCCGATGTTCTCGTTATATGGTCTGCGATATAGTAACTAAATGTCAAGGATCTACAGAAATGATAGTCTGAAGTAGATAGCCTCTTAAAACAAATATGGAGCTAAGATAAAAGACCTATAAATATCATTGCCCACTGGACATTACAGAACTCTGTTTGTTGCATGTGATGTGCCACAGTAAATTCAAAAATTCTTTTATTGCATTTTACTGCAGAATACGTGTCAGAATGATGCCAGATAAAATATAATTTCCGATATTTCGCCACAACCTTTTGTAAATACATCAGTTAGATTGTGTTATTTCTCTTCGATTTAAAAAAAAATCCAAGTTAACAATATCTGTTTAAAAAAAAAAAAAAAAAAACCACACACACACACACACACACACACAATAACATCCGCAAGACAAAAACTTTCCTGCTGTAAAAATAGACATTGTAACTCCAATAGAAGCCAATCTATGACATTCAATGAGTGTCAGAGCGTAGGCGTACAGTACCGTTCATTTAGCAACATCTTCACGGAAAAAATCGATATACTTCAATTACATGACGCTTATGCATTCATAATATGTTCAAATGGTCTTCCCATACGTCAAGTGATTAGTCGCCTCCACATTCTCCAAAAACGTTCCTGCCTGTCTTTTTTCGTCCGCGCGATGCCATCTGTTTACAGTGTGGGATTTCGACCCACAATGCTTTGCGCGGTGAATAATTTAGCCGATCTATTTTTAGACCGGGAAACCCCTTTTTGAAAAATTGCATTTCCTAAGGTTATTTTTGGTCAAATATTTATTATTTTTTTTGGGCCATATTACAGACTGCTTGATTTTTGGAAATTTAAAAAAAAAAAAAAAAAAAAAAAAAAAAAACCCATGCAAGGTACTTACTGGCACTTTAATGGGGTCCGGGTCAAAGCCAAAGAACACAGGAATTTCCAAGCCACAATAAGAAATCCAAAAACAGTATCGACTAGACAGGCAGGGGTCAGAACCAGTTAGACAAATGGGCAGAGGTACAAAAACGATAGGCAAAAAGTCGTAGTCGATGGGCAAAGCCAATGGTCATACACAGGGCATACAAACACAGAACTCGTGGTCATACAAAAATAGGTTGAAATCCAGAAAGACAAAAATCAGTACAAAAAGGCAATGGCAAGAAACAAGGTCAGACAATCCAGTAGAAGTAAAACAATAATCTATGGCATACCAGGAGCTCTGCACAAAGAAATATTGATCAACTTTCTGAGAAGAGTAGATAGTGAAAAGACTCCTAATATACACACAGGAAAGGTCACGTGCTATACAGAGATCAGCTGTGGGGAATGAGGCTAATTACATCGGGAGAATCACATGAGGGAAACCCTAACCACGAAAATTGGCGAGAGACAAAATACGAACGGGAATCACACGGACAGCCTATGACATTTAAACAGCTCCGGTCCAGGAGTTCTACGTGGACAGATAACAAGCGCAGGAGAGTGATTGAGCATGTGCGAGAGATTCTCGCTCAAACTCAGGGAGAGGAAAACGAAAGACAAGGGGCGGAGAATAGAACAGGGCGATTGCGGAGAGGTTATTAGTCTATTAGTAGCAGTGCAGCTTTAGAACTTAAACTAGAGTGCTCATTAGTAATTTAGTAAATGAAAATATATACATGGTTAGTTGTGTTAGTAGACTTTAAAACAAAATACAAATGTTAGTCTTGTTAGTAATCAGAACAGAAGGGTAAAGGGAGAAAACGACATATGAAGGAATATTTTAAACACTTAAATCATTTAAATCACCTGAATTCAGTGAGCAGGCAGACAGGGTAGATGGACTGAACCAACTAGATCACAAGACAGGGGAGACAAGTGCAATGGAACTGAAACATGGAATGAACCAAAAACCTGAATGTTACAAAAACCAAAAAGAATAAATAAAAGACAATGATCATGAACACAAAACCAGAACATAAAACATGACCAAAAACCAGAACCATGATACGATAAGCAATTTCATGGGTTAAAGAGCAAGAATTATGGCAGTTGTGCAAAGATTTGAACATAAACCTTGTGGGAATTTTTGACGATTGTTGACTGTGCTGTTTTCGTTATATAGAAATAACCACACGTTCGGACGGTTTCATAGACTTTACTCGATTATCCTTCACCACACGGGGGACACCCCTTACACTTGCTCGTGCAACCATTTCCGGCCAACCATACAACGTTGTCCTGGAAACCTTAAAGGTACCGTAACTTAACTGCCAACAAGAGAACACCCAAATGAACTTAGCGGTTAACAGGTAGTTTGAAACACTACATTTCCCCCCCCCTTCCTTTTTTTTTTTAAATGACGGCCCACCCCTTGTTCTTCAGCGCCCCACTTCATAATCCTTATGCCACACTGGTGGAACCCTTACTCTCTGAGGGCGCCCTGGGGAGCCAGGGGCCGGGGCAGCCAGCAAAGGCGGCTGCTGAGGAAGTGGGTTACCTCCCTGTCCCTCTTGCTCCACCTGCCAGCCCAATGTCGCTGCTGTTGACTGGGACAGCCGCAGCCCCTGAGGGGCCAGGGGTGGAGCGACACACCCGTGCAAAGTGGTTAAGTTTGTCACAGTTGCGACATCGTTTTCCCCGAGCGGGGCACGATTGATTGCCAGAAGAATGGGCTGAGGAGCCGCAGTTCGTGCAATGTGTGGACCCCCTCCCCCTTCTTTCCGGTCGCTGGACATCCCGTCTGTTAACCTCTCCCTTGGTGGGCTCTGCCGTCTCCTGGGCGACGTGGTGAACCGGCGGTGGCGATGACGTCATCGGCTCGTGTGCTGCACGGCTGAAACTGCGCGCCTCTGTCAGTGCCGCCTCCAGCTGTTTCCCAATTTTAAGTGCGTCGGCCAGCGTCATGGAGTCCGGTTCAAGCAGCAGGCGTTCCCTTAGCTTGCTGCATGAAGTCTTTTCTATCAGTTGGTCAACAATGAGGCTCTCCTCTAATGTCCCAAAATCACAGTGCTTCGCGAGCTCCCGCAACGCGGATATGAAATGTGACACGGACTCGCCCGTCCTCTGAGCTCGTTGACGAAATTCAAACCGGAACATACGACGGCTTTTACCTGCTGTGAAATGTGCCCGGAGTGCAGCGGTAATAGTATCATATTTATTATCTTCCAATGTAAGGGTCGCTAGTATCCTCTGGCCCTCCTGGCCAAGGCAATGACGAAGCAGCGCGGACTGTCTTGAGTCAGTCAGCTCTTCGTATCCCGAGGCTTCTAAAAAGTCCTCAAAAGAGTTCAACCACCGGTCCCAAGGCACTGCAGGATCCCCCGGTGAAGGCAGAAATGCCGGTGGCGGTGGCAAAACGAAAGCATCCCATCCTCGTCGCCAAATGTGCTGTTTTCGTTATATAGAAATAACCACACGTTCGGACGGTTTCATAGACTTTACTCGATTATCCTTCACCACACGGGGGACACCCCTTACACTTGCTCGTGCAACCATTTCCGGCCAACCATACAACGTTGTCCTGGAAACCTTAAAGGTACCGTAACTTAACTGCCAACAAGAGAACACCCAAATGAACTTAGCGGTTAACAGGTAGTTTGAAACACTACATTGACGAACCGAATTAAATTTCTCCATGTGTATGATCACATTGTGGAGAAGAGTGGCAGAAACAACAATTGTTTAGACAGGGGTATTAAATACTTTGATGAAGGTGACATCCAGGAATGGTGCTACAAGCAGGTAGGCATCACTAGCTGTCATTGGACATGTTGGATAGCAGTGATAATTATATGTAAACAGTTAGAGCTTGCTGGCTGTTCAACCCGTTTGAGTAGATTTCGACGTCCACGGACACAGAGGTGTTCCATTTACGGATGCAGCTAGAAAATGAGTCAGGTTGATAGAACCACACGTACCAAATAAGTAATTAACTTAGGCATGCAGTAATTATGAAACTGGACAGACGTATTTAGCTCTCCTGTGATCTAGAAAAACGTAGCATGTGCGTCACTTTTGGTAGAAACTGAGTTTAACCTTCATTTGCAGTAATTAAAAGTGGTACAAATCTTAAAACACTGGCTCTAAGTGTCATTTGAACTTTCAAAATCAGGTTTCTATCATTTTTTTCCATTAGGAAAAGTCCCGAACCTAAAAGTTTTTGTTAAATTGCAAGACCTTTGCCACTGATAAACTTACGAGGTTTTTCCAGATCGCTGGAGAGCTAAGCTTCAACACCTCACTGTTGCAGGATCTGCTTCTCCAAACGTCTGAAAATTATCTACAACAAAAATAAGAACTAAACTAAGATATATAAAATTTCCACACGTTAAGAAATCATATATTGTTCTCTTTATAAACAACAAATCTTAATGACAAGAACTGCTGCTGCAAAGAGTAATTTTTTTATTGTAAAGTGTATCTTGCGATGTTGGACGGGAGTTACTATATTTTCTTTGTTAGAAAAGGCCAATGGCGTGATGTTGACATCTTTAGGGTTAGTGAAATCAGGCCAGCCACAAACAAAATGTGCCAGAGATGCCAAGTCTCACGCATTCGACGTAGGTCTTACGCATTTTTTAGGCTTATTCACTGAAGTCTGTAATTATTCATTAAATGCTTAATGAGATTCTCATGCAGAATTAAAATCCTTGTGCATTGAAGTTTCCGTTTCACTTGCGTAAAGGTGCACCTCATCACAAGTAACATGGAATCATGACTCCGGACTTCCTGTGCTTCTGTTTACTCAGGGATTGGAAGCAATGCATGTGTTTCATGATCGTTTAAATTGTTTTAATGAAATAAGTCCATTTGAAACGTTTTTATGCAATTCCATTGCTTTTAATCCCTCAGTAATGGAAAGCCTGAGAATTCCAAAGTCATAATCCATTTCCATGTCATTAGTGAGGAAATCAACCGTAATGCATGTGAAACTGATTAACTTGATGCACAATGACTTAAGTTTAGTTTAGTTTAGTTTATTATATTATTTGACATTGACCATGTACAAGACAACTCCAGTTCCAGAGTTAGCTAGGGAAGCTAATTTGCATCTGTGGTCCCTGGGCAGGGAGCTATAAAACACAAACATACACACACTTACCCTACTGTTGCCACTACAAGATGCTCACTAAAGTAGCAACATCATTCTAGAAACATACATCATACTAAAATATATATTTTATAACATATACATTTAAAGCATATAGAACATATACTATCACATCATCTCATAAAAGAAATATACATACAAGGGTACACATACCATATGACAATGCTTACTGTAAGACAGCACATTGATTAGTGATCACATCTTTGATTAGCCTTGAGCCATGCCTTTAATGATAATTTAAACTGGTTAAAGCTTGGACTGTTTCTAAAATGAACTGGAATTGCATTCCATTTTTCAATAACACTAACAGAAAAAGCTGATTGACCAAAAGAGGTTTTCCTGTAACCCAAATAGCAATCACCTCTCACAGAGGACCTTGAGACTCTAAGTTTGTCTCTGCAGAGTGATAAGCACTGCCTTAAGGCCCAGTCACACAGCCGATCACGCACGAATCGCTCACAAATCACGCACAGATTGGGTTTGTGCGTGCTTGTGCGTTGAGAAATTGACCAATTTTTCGGGGTGTCGGGGGTAGAAATCTCGGACGAATCACGCATGAACCACGCATGCATCACTTACAATCACTGACATATCGCGCACGTCGACGCATAATAGCAAACACGGTGCAGTATTCCACGAACATCCGACGCATGAATCACCGGCGGAGCACGTCCAAACACGAACGCTTCACGTATTGTCAGTGGATGTCAGTGGAATGAACGTGATACCAGCGCGTTTCATGCGTGATATGAACGTGGGGCATCAGTGGACGGACGTGGACGTGCGCGGATTCAAACCAGTTCTGACACATAAGCACTGACGGCCGACGAGTGTCCCGCGCATAGTTACGCATACTCGACGCATAAACTACGCATGCCGACTCATGAATTACGCACACCAACGCACAGTTGTGCGTCGGAAAATTTTTGAACCGTTCAAAACTCAAAATCACGCACAAACCGCCTTCGACGCACATCCACTTACAATCACTGACAGTCCACGTTCGTTCCACCTACGAATTACGCATACGACGTACGCTCCGCGCAGAAACGAAAATCTGTGCGTAATTCATGCGTTTTCGCTGTGTGACTGGGCCTTTCGAGGTGGTGGTGCAAGATCATGGATAAGTTTATACAATAAACACATATCAGCAAAACAGATAAAACTCCCAAAGGACAGCAAATTGTATAAATGAAAACGCACCACTTGAAAAAAGTCAATATTTAAGTTATTGACTGAACTGAACTTCAATATAATTTTTATACAAACCCAAAACCAGTGAAGTTGGCACGTTCTGTAAATCCTAGATAAAAACAGAATATGATGATTTGAAAATCCTTTTCAACTTATATTCAATTGAATACACTGCAAAGACAAGATGTTTAATGTTCAAACTGAGAAACTTTTTTTTTTTTTTTTGCAAATAATCATTAACTTAGAATTTAAAGGCAGCAACACATTGCAATAAAGTTGGCACAGGGGCCTTTTTACCACTGTGTTACATCGCCTTTCCTTTTAATGACACTCAATAAACGTTTGAGGACTGAGGAGACCAATTTTTGAAGCTTTTCAGGTGGAACTCTTTCCCATTCTTGCTTGATGTACAGCTTAAGTAGTTAAACAGTCCGGGGTCTCCGTTGTCGTATTTTATGCTTCATAATGCGCCACACATTTTCAATGGGAGACAGGTCTGGACTACAGGCAGGCCAGTCTAGTACCCGCACTCTTTTACGACGGAGCCATGCTGTTGTAACACGTGCAGAATGTGGCTTGGCATTGTCTTGCTGAAATAAGCAGGGTCGTCCATGAAAAAGACGTTGCTTGGATGGCAACATATGATGCTCCAAAACCTGTATGTACCTTTCAGCATTAATGGTGCCTTCACATATGTGTAAGTTGCCCATGCCTTGGGCACTAATACACCCCCATACCATCACAGATGCTGGCTTTTGAACTTTGCGCCTATAACAGTCCGGATGGTTCTTTTCCTCTTTGGTCCGGAGGACACGACGTCCACAGTTTCCAAAAACAATTTGAAATGTGGACTCGTCAGACCACGGAACACTTTTCCACTTTGCATCAGTCCATCTTAGATGAGCTTGGGCCCAGCGAAGCCGGCGCCATTTCTGGGTGCTGTTGATAAATGGCTTTCGCTTTGCATTGTAGAGTTTTAACTTGCACTTGCAGATGTAGCGACAAACTGTAGTTACTGACAGTGGTTTTCTGAAGTGTTCCTGAGCCCATGTGGTGATGTCCTTTACACACTGATGTCGGTTTTTGATGCAGTACCGCCTGAGGGATCGAAGGTCACGGGCATTGAATGTTGGTTTTCGGCCTAGTCGCTTACGTGCAGTGATTTCTCCAGATGCTCTGAACCTTTTGACGATACTACGGACCGTAAATGATGAAATCCCTAAATTTCTTGCAATAGCTCGTTGAGGAATGTTGTTTTTAAACTGTTCGACAATCAGCTCACGCATTTGTTCACTAAGCGGTGACCCTCGCCATATCCTTGTTTGTGAATGACTGAGCATTTCAGGGAAGCTGCTTTTATACCCAATCATGGCACCCACCTATTCCCAATCAGCCCGTTCACCTGTGGGATGTTCCAAATAAGTGTTTGATGAGCATTCCTCAACTCTCTCAGTCTTTTTTGCCACTTGTGCCAGCTTTTTTGAAACATGTTGCAGGCATCAATTTCCAAATGAGCTAATATTTGCAAAAAATTACAAAGTTCACCTGTTCGAACATTAAGTAACTTGTCTTTGCAGTATATTCAATTGAATATAGGTTGAAAAGGACCTGCAAATCATTGTATTCTGTTTTTATTTACGATTTACACAACGTGCCAAGTTCACTGGTTTTGGTTTTTGTACAACAGCAACACTACAGTGACGTCACCCGACATGCCACGTGCAAGAAATGCGAGAATTTCAAGTTAACTGTAACGCTAGGCAATTTTTGGCAAAAACGCAACATCTTGCTCGCACACCACGGGAAAAATGAATTTCACTCTGAATTTGTGCACACATTGCCTTTAAAAGCATGTGAATCCGAATAAAATTTCACTTCTTCACTGACACTTGTGAAACGTCGACACTATGCCGCGACTTACAGCCCCTGAACGGGAACGTGCCATAGGCATGCTTCAAATTGGCGCCAGCACCAGGGAAATTGCCAGACGACTACACTGCGCACACACAACGATTGCAAGACTCCATCAAAGGTTTCTCCAAACGGGGAGCACTCGGGACCGTCCTCGACCGGGTCAAGAACGTGTGACAATGGCACGTCAGGACCGTCAGATCATACGGGATCATGTCCAAGACCGAACACTACCAGCGACAAGAACGGCTGCTCAAGTCCAAGGATGACGTGGATTCATTCACCCCAACACCGTACGGAACCGTCTGCGAGCTGCAGGCCTGCGTGCACGACGTCCTTATTTCGGCCCCATATTGACGGATCGTCACCGAAACCAGCGTCTACTGTGGGCAAACAGGCACCAGAATTGGCGACTACGACAATGGTACGATGTCATCTTTTCTGACGAGTCACGATTTCACTTAAGGAACGCAGATGGCCGTATACGTGTTTGGCGGAGACGTGGTGAACGTTATAACGCCGATTGTGTCGTTCAAATGGACCGTTGGGGTGGTAGCAGCGTTATGGTGTGGGGTGGAATAAGCTACCATCACAGAACCCCTCCCCATATCTGCAGAGGAAGGGTGAACGGCGTCTACTACCGGGACCAGGTGCTGCAGAACCATGTTGTGCCGTTCTTCAACCAACATTACGATGTCCACACGTTCCAACAGGACAACGCTAGGGCACACACTGCAAGGGTGTCCATGCAGTACCTTGCACAGCAGAACATCCCCGTGCTTCAGTGGCCAGCTCTGTCACCCGACCTCTCCCCTATCGAGCACTTATGGGATGAAATTGGACGACGTCTTTCACATCGACGCCAGATGGACAAATCTGAGAACTTGAGGTTGCCCTTGTTCAGGAGTGGAATGCTATTCGCTAAGAACACTATCCAGAGACTGATTAACTCCATGCGACGACGATGCACCGCATGTGTCAATGCAAATGGCGGTCATACCCGTTATTGACTTTCCTGATTGACCCCTACACCAGTTAAACCTCTCTTGCGCATTAACATTATCGTGAATGAAATTGAATGATGTTTACATGTCTTCTTTAATCATTCATTATCTCAAATGCATCAAGCGTATATACTTCACATATCAATCCGTGGAGCTATTCCAGATTTCGTGAGTGGTGCATTTTCACATGGACTGAGTATATTTTGATATAATGGCACAGTGATGGTAATATCTTGGCTTTTTATCCAGAACCTTTGAAGCCATTTTGTAAAGACTGGCTAATGGTTTTATGGTGGTCACACCTGCCTGTGACCAACTTGTACAGCAGCATGACAGATGTGAAAAGATCATTGAGTGTAAGAACAGTTTTGCAGCAGACAGTGGCAACTGATGTCTAATATGCCTAAAATTTACTAGACTAGCTCTAACACATTTGGATGTCTTCTTGATGTGCTTTTTAAAAGATAAATCGGAATCAATGATAACACCCAGATACTTAAATTTATCAACAATTTTTATGGCCTCTCCCTTAACAAAGATGTCAGGTTGCTGGCTTACATCACATCTCTTGATGGAAAAGTACATAGTCACTGTCTTGCCCACATTGAGAGGAAGACAGTTATGTGTCAGCCAATCCGACACCTCATTCAGCGAGTGAATTTCTTCAGTGCGCTTTGATTGAATAATAGCTGACTACGGCACAGACACGTGAATGCCACTAAGTGGAGAAACTCACCCCTAAGACGTAAGCTTTGGCATCTCTGATGTGCACTGCAAACCCTTGAATGCTCCTTCGGTGCAAAATCTTTTCGGTTGAAATGCTACCTCACAGTTCTGCTCTTGTGCTAACCTAAAATCTTGGGCTCCATTTCTTTGCTCACATCTTAAGTATCTTCAAATATCATAACCATATGTCTTTTTTCGGTGAGCCTTTCAACCTTATAGCGTATATACAACCCCAATTCCCAAATAGTTGGGACAAAGTGTAAATTGTCAGTAAAATCTAAATGCAGTGACTTTCAGATCACATGAGCCAATATGTTATTTACAGTACAACATAGATAACATTCCAAATGCTGAAACTGACACATTTTACATTTTTATCCACAAAATGAGCTTATTTCAAATTTTCTGGCTGCAACAGGTCTCAAAGAAGTTGGGACACAGGCAAAAAAGGGCTGAAAGAGCAATTAATATATAAAAGAATCAGCTGAAAGAACACTTAGCAAGTAATTAACTGGCATCAGGTGTGTAACATGATTGGCTATAAAAGGGATGTCTTAGAGAGGCTGAGTCCCTCAGAAGTAAAGATGGCCAGAGGCTCTCCAACCTGAGAAAGTTTGGGTAAAAAAATTGTGGAATACTTTAAAAATAATTTTCCTCAATGTCAAATTGCATAGGCTTTGAGGTTCTCATTATCGACAGTGCGTAACATCATCAAAAGATTCAGAGAAACTGGAAAAATCTCTGGGTGTAAAGGACAAGGCCGAAGACCTTTAAGCTGGACTCACACTACAGGAATTCGGAACTCCTAACCGATTTAGAAATCTGGATGCATCACACACACAAGGAGAATCTCAACAGATAATCTTCTTTAAAATCTCAAACGTGCACACACTACCAGATTTAACAATTGTGGCACATCACGCACTAAGGATAATATTAAGATTATTGTGTCCGACGAAGCAGCGAATGCACCACCTCACGTGATCTCATCACATCTGTAATCCCTGCCATAACTCTGTTTTTCAACGTCTCTGGTAAACACCATCCGGTGTAAACAATGGATCCTATTAAACTTGCGGTCCTAATGCTTTGCACCGAAAGGAGAAAGCTGAGGAAAAAACGCGTCTGGGTGAAGAAATTTGCCTCTTTGTCCGCACGGTTGTGATATGTTTTGGACAAGACGTTATAAAGACATTCGTGTTCTTGCCACACGATGAGTTTTTCCTCCATCTCAGCTGACCAGCGTAACCGGAGAGCTTGTTTGTCCATCGCCATGTCAAAGTCTTCTACGTAGAAGTACAAAGTCTGCCTCCTTGTGCTGCTTGGCTACCGTGGTGTAGCCAACGTATTCCTCCAGACGTTTTCCTACTGATTTAAAATCCTAAATATCAAACATGTTTGATATTATCGGGGTGGCCCAGATTCCTCTGCGAGAGGTTCGGGAGGTTTAAGATTCGATCTGATAACCGCTGACACTACAGGATAATTTGGGCAGATGATCGGTTCGGAACAGTCGAGAATCTGAAGCGCCCCTGCAATTCTCGGTAGGAGCATATCGGGCCTGAAATCGGCCCGATTCTCCTACAGTGTGAATCCAGCTTTACTGGATGCCCGTTCAGGCCCTCAGATGCCACTGCATCACTCACCGGCATGATTCTGTCATTGACATTACTAAAAGGGCCCAGGGATATTTCAAGAAACCACAAGTAAACACAGTCCGCTGTACCATCCACAGATGCCGCTTAAAACTCTATCATGCAGAAAGGAAGCCCTTGTTGAGCATGATCCAGAAGCGTCGCTATGTTCTGTTGGCCGAGGCTCATTCAAAATGGACTGTAGCAGAGTGGCAAAAAATGTCCAGTGGTCAGACAAGTCCAAATTTGACATTCTTGCTGGAAATCATGGGCATCGTGAAATATGCTTCGTGAAATATTGAAACATGTAGTGGGAAATTCGCGACTTTCATCGTGGGCTGCTGTCATTAAAGGGTATATAGCCGATGGAAAAGTATTTCGTCATTCTCAACTTATTTTTAAAAACTTTAATACGATGTTGCTCGTTTTATTTCGTATTTTTGGACTTTGAGGGAATATGCCATTAATTGCGGTGCCAAGCCAATGAACATAGCTTATTATGTTGATGAAAGTATCAGAGCAGTACTTTTCCATATCTCTCACTGGCCATGACACCCCCGCGATCGATGAACCTACATAGAACTCCCCACTTGTATCAGCAAGTTCAGGTGATTGTTTCCGCTTGTAAAGAGAGAAAAAAAACTAAGCTGGATAGAGCATGGACCTACAAAACATCCTTTGGATATAATGGCCAGACGAACGTACAGAACACCAGCCAGTTTTTGAATTGTCTGAACTGTTCCTTTCACGATCGTTCAGCGCCTAGCCTTTACGAATTGTTTCATCCTTGATTAATGTATATTAGATAGCCTTTGAAAGCACACTCCACATCCCGACACCCTCCCACTACCCCGAAAGTCAGAGCAAGACCAATTTAAACGGGTTTGCTGTGTATTGTAATCTGATCATGTAATTAGATTGTTTGTATGATACGCTCAAGCATGCTTCCCCCACTGTCAATACAAAATATATATCACGTGCAGTAGGCTATAACGACGCGAGACGAAATATATTATTTTATAGTGATTTCTTGGGCAAAGTCGTGCAGAACAAGAGTTGGACGGAGGAGCCCGCGGCAGACACGCAGGCAGTGTGACCGAGACGCATGCGACCAGCGGCTGCAGTGCTACGCTTGCGGAAGACGCAACGCAGAAGCAGGCAGTGTGGCCCGGGCCTCAGAATCTATATTTTCCGCAAGCGAGCAGTACGTCTTCTGCATGCGTGAGACGCGCAGCTTCGGCATGCAGTGTGGCCGCTCTCATTGAATAAAATGGGAACTGAAACGAAAAGACGCATGCGACCTGCGGAAGACGCAACGCAGCAGTAGGCAGTAGGGCCCGGGCCAGACCTAGGCTTGCAGAAGACGCAACGCAGCAGCAGGCAATGTGGCCCGGGCCGAAGATAACAAATCACAAAGTTACCACTGTACACAGATTTATTTTTGCAATATTTCTGGGAATACAAAGACTTTGCTACCGTAATGCGAAGCGATCGTAATTTTTGACAAGGCAGCACAAATTGTTTGAACACCGGCCAAAAAAGGCGTGAAGGGAAAAATAAACTCCTTTAACTCTCTGCCCCTCACTGGCACATAGATATTACAAAATGGAGAAAAAAAAAAACTGATACAAGAAGTCCATTCAATATACATTTTAACTTTTCATTCATTACTTACAAAGTTCTTGGTCAGCAAAATTCTTCACCTCAACCGGACTGGTGAATATTGCCCTAGATCAGGGATGGGCAACTTTAATGACATAGAAGGCCACAATTTCTTTTTCAAGCACTACCTGGGGCCACACTATAAACATAAATTATCATCCTCTGCTATATATATTTTTGGGGGGGAAAAAAAAAACCATATTGTGGTAATTACCAGCATTTATTGTACTGGTTATAGAATTTTCAACTTTCAAATGCACTTTTATAATGCTTCTGTAAAGAACATTAATTTTTATTTAAAAAAAAAAGCTGTTTTATTGTATAGTTATAATGGCAATAAAATGCATAACTAAATCAAAGTGCAATGACAACCATGTTTGTAATGGCGTTTAGTATGAACTATTTTTACACAGCCTCCTTTTACAGATGACGTTTCAAGTAACTTTCTGAAAAGGCACTGACTCACCTACACCTGGCTCAGTAAAATCTGTCTTAATGAGAAACCTGTGGCCTCCCCTGCTGGTGCACAAGATTATCAATATCAATGTCAATGTTTGTACTTCCAATTTGCATGAGCTGGAATAGAGTATCATCTGTCAGCCTGTTTCTCTCTTGACTTAATGTGCTTCATTCTTGAAAAGCTGGTCTCACATATGTAAGTGCTCCTGAACATGCTGGACATGGAAAGTGAAAAATCCCTAAGCAACGGGGAAACGGGATGCAGGTAGCAGTCTCCAGAATGAAATCCCCTTCTCGTTTCTCCATGACTGGAAGAAGGGGTCCAACTGGAGTTTGCACAGTTCCAGTTGCAACTCTACAGGTTGTTCACTGACCTCGGCGGAAATGGGGTCTGTGAATAACGCAACTCGTGGCTGCATTGATGCGTGATCAGGAAGACACCAAATGCGAGGTGGAAGGGAAGGGGAATTTATTTAAACAAAAGCAAAACAGGCACGAGGGCCAAAAAAAACTCGGCCCAAAGGGTTGCAAAATACAAACTAAGGTGAGCTTCACAGAGCTAATATCCAAGGATCAAAAACGACAAAAAAATAAAAGCCACTGGAAACTCCAGGCAGATAATTAATAAACAGAAAAGAACAAAGAGGCTAAGAAGGCAGAAGGCTATATACCAGAAAAAAGACCAATGAAAAGCATGAGACTAAAACAAGACTTGAGCAGAAACTTGGCGACAAAACTTGCAAACAAGGACTTGAGACACTGTCTGCCAGCCAACTTCCACCGCATCCAGAAAAAGGGTAAGAAATCAGAACACATGAGGGGCAACACCTGGAGAAGGAGAAACAAGAGGCATGGCAAGATCATTGGACATGGACAAAGATCGGTGGACAAGACTTGCTCATTAAGAGAATGAGCGTGCTCAGCTTAAGTCCCAATTAAGTATGCAGTTTGGAAGCAAGCATGAATGTTAAGAACAGAAAAGCACAGCAAGACTTGAAATAGTAAAGCAGGAATCATGACAATAAACTCCCTGTCTAAATTAGTAGTATTAGTAATGTGCCTATCTAAGAATTACACCACCCTGTGAATGTTAGTAAATGTTAGTAACTTAAAAACAGTTAATTGCCAATTAAGCTTAGAGAGCCCCAAATCAGCACAGCACAGAAGGAAGGGGGAAATACCAAAGCCAACCAGAGCTCTAAAATGTGCAACAACGAAGGCACGGGGCGGAACGCAGACAGGCGGTAGAGTGGCTTGGCAGACCTGGCATGAACAAAAACATGGAAAAGTAAAAACATGGACAATAAACATGAATTATGAAATGCAAAAACCTGATACAAGAAACTGTTAAAACTGTGACAAGAACTATGACTATGAACTATGAAATCCTGGTACATGAAACTGTTAAAACCATAAATGCTGTCCTGGCCAAAGGCCAGAACCCCGGAACACAACATGCATGGCGTGGAAATCTTGGAAGCACTCATTGAACTGCTGCTGCAGAGTTTCTATATCTGTTCGATACTTTGGAAATAAGATGCTCCTGAATGTGAGAAACTAACGCATCTCTTCACATGAAGGAAAGTGTGCCAAATTTGGAGACGCGGATGTGAAACCGTCTCGGAACAGTGCCAGTTTGCGCTGAAAAGCGCTTATGTGTGCATACAGATCCGACACAGTTTGGCATCTCCCCTGCAGCTGTATATTGAGATGATTTAAATGTGAGGTAATATCCGAAAGAAAGGCCATGTCACACAAAAAAGTTGTGTCACGGAGTTTGCGGCATTACGCACTTGTATCACAGCGATGACAGTCCTCCAAAAACACAGGAAGTTCATTGAACGGCGCAAAAAACCTCTCCAAACACTTTCCGCGGCTCATCCATCTGATATCAGTGTGCATCTGTAAATCTCCATAGGCGGCATTCACTTCTTCCAAAAAGGCAACAAATTTCCTGTGATTGAGAGCCCTGTTTCCCCCTCGAATGAGATTATTAACTTTGGTCACTAAATCCATTACGTGGCTGAAGTTAATTGTCTTTGCGCAGAGGGCCTCCTGCAAGTTAAAAAATGTATATTAAGACTATGAAAATAGTTTGCAAAGACATTATTATTAATTCCTTAAATAGTATTACCCACCTGATGTATGATGCAGTGCAGTACGGGGCAGTCAACTCCGCTTTGATGGAGGAGCCCAGCGAATCCAGTGCGGCTTCCCTGCATGGACGGCGCGCCGTCGGTCACAACGGCTAAAAGTTTGTCAAAGCCCCCATGCTCACTTACTACAGTTTTTACAGCGTTGAAAATATCCGTGCCCTTTGTGGTATCATGCAAAGACACCAGTTTCAGTAATTCCTCATGCACTTCAAATGAACTGTCAATGGTTCTTGAGAAAATAAGGAGCTGGCTCACATCCGTCACATCTGTGCTCTCATCCAGCGCCAGGGAGAAATATTTGCAGTTATGCATTAAGTCTTCTAGCTTTTCCCCAACATGATTTTGAATGTCGAAAATTCTTCGCGTCACTGTGCGACGGGACAGAGAGACCGTTTCAAAGTTTTTAGCCATATTGTCATCTCCAAATGATTTAGCAATCTCCATTGCGCACCGCTTCACCATCTCGCTGTCGGAGAGGGGTTTCTTTGCTTTTGCGAGCTCAAGGGAAACAGCATAAGAGGCCTTGAGTGCCGACTCTTGTACATTTGTGATTTTGGTGAAAAGGCTCTGCTGTTGGTCTATTTTTCCTTTTAAGTCAGCGATGATGGCGGCTCTAGCGGCTCCAGTGTATTTTTCATATTTACCTTGGTGCAAGGTGTTGTAATGGCACCGTAAATTGAAATCTTTCATGACTGATATTGTTTCGAGACACACTAAACACATTGGTTTGCCTTTGAATGCAGTGAAGAGGAAATCTGTTTCCCATCTTGCCTGGAAGACACGGTTTTCTTGGTCGAGTTTCCTTTTTTTCGGGGACTTGTTCTCTATTGCTGAAATGTTTGTATTTGTTCCCGCCTGTTTTCAAGCCTAGGAGACCTGTCACTCGCTTTGCGAAAAATCTTTTGCGTTTTCGAGGATCGCCTTCTATTGGTTCGAGGTACACATGTGGTTCGAGCATGCCGTTTCAAAAGCAGTGAAGCCAATGATTAATAATCAATATTAAATTACTTTGCGGGCCGCAAAAAGTGATAATACGGGCCGCCAGTTGCCCTTCCTTGCCCTAGATAGTGGACATGGAGCCAAGCTGGGAAGCGCAATGAGTGCTGAACCTCCTTCTCCTGCAAGCGCTGTAGCTTGTCACGGAAAATCCCTCACTGCTGCAAAATCTCCATGGTGTAGTCCGGGAAGATTAGGACGCGGTGACCTCCGTAATCCAGCGAATGCTGCCTCCCGAACCACGGAATTTTCTCTTTTTCCAGTGCAAGATGCACTTGCGCCATTATCGTGCAAGATCTGGAGCCATCCGGTGGTTTGGGCTGTTCAAGACGATATGCCCTATTGATTACAACGGCCTAAGTAAAGTTGTCTTCCCCCACCAGCGTGGAAATCAACCTGGAGACTAATTCTGTTGGTCTCCCTTTCTCCTCACCTTCCGGAACCCCAACAATCTTTATGTTGTTGCGCCTGGATCTCCCCTCGAGATCCAACAACTTAGCCCACAGTCTATTCCTGCAGCTCAGAAACATAAGCTTCAACCGCATGAATCCACTGCTTATGGTTTGCCACTTGATTTTCGGTGCTGGATATCTACCCTCTCAGTGAGCGTCTGCTGAGCGAACAAAAGATTTTGAAAAGTACGTCCGCTCGAACTTGTCAAACCGTTTGTTAAAAGACTGCAAGAACTTGATTGACATTATTTGCCATGAGTGGAAATTCATCTTCCTCCTCAATTTAGGACATATCGAAAGGCTCCATGCTAGCTTGGTCATGGCTAATAAAAGCACGTGCTGGTGGGGGAGCAGCTTCCTTTCCGCCTGCAGCTTTACTTGGCATATCGTCATTTACACTTTTAGTGGTGTGAATGTAAAGCAAATAGCAAAGGTTTAATCATAAAAATTAAATACTTTTAAAAAAATTTTATTTATCCTTTATTTAGCCAGGAAGGTCCCATTGAGATACAAGATCTCTTCCTCCAGGGAGTCCTGGTCAAGGCAGCAGCATAAATAGTTGTAACATAAAAACATAAAAAAAGAAGAAGAAAAATCACATTACAGATTATACATTACATAAAAACAGCACAGGGATAATAATTAAAGGACAAACCCCATAATCAAGATATCTGTAATACATTCCATATGAATATCATAGATTATGTAAAACAGCAACATGTTTCCTTCAGGGCAGTTTGTAAAAGTATTTTAAAAGAAATTAAAGAGGGAAGTGCTCCTACGGTAATATTATTTTGCAATTCATTCAATGCCCAGGGTGCATATAAGGCGAAAGCAGTTTTACCAAGCTCTGAGTGCACCCGAGGGACATTTTAAAGGATCCGATTTGTTGATCTGGTACAGTAGTTGCCATTATGGTAGGATAAATGGCTGAAGATGAAAGTTGGCACTGTACCTCACGAAGTTTTTACATGCCAAGTATCAAAGACCTACCACTAACCAGTCAAAAGTTATGGCCAAGGTTAAAGTTTTATGAAAATGTCACCGACATCAAGGTCAAGGTCACAAGGTCAAATTTGATGACCTCATCTGAAAGGTCTCGTCACAAGGGATGCACATGCCAAGTATCAAAGACCTACCACCAACCAATCAAAAGTTATGGCCAAGGTTAAAGTTTTTTTTCATTGCGGACAAACAGACGGACGGACAGGTGAAAAACTATATATGTATATGTATGTATATATATATATATATATATATATATATACATACATAAAAATGTGTGTCAGGATAATAGCAATCAAAGGTGAAGCCAGCAATAAGAGGCTTGGGTCCAATTTATCCACCCCAGTGGATTGCTTAGGGTGCTAAAAAGTTCTTCAAGCACTTCCTCTTCAGAAAAAGGACGCAAGGAAAAACCACTGGAGTTATTCTGTACTGGTACAAAAGGCCTGCCATCACAGGTAGGAACAGCCAGCAATAACCCTAAGTTCCCCTAATATCCCTAATAACCCCAAAGTTCCCCTTTACCTGAAATAATGACAGAATCCTTAGTAATCCTACTTGTTAAAGCTGAGGAGGGGAGCTAAGACAAAGATTGAAAAGTTCTCCAAAATTTTGCAGAATTCCCGCCGGAGTCAGATAAGTTGGAGAGATAATAAGATGACTTGGGCTTCCGAATCACTGTAAGGGTTCTGTTGCGAAGGTAACAAAAATCTTGCCAGCCCGTACTAAACCCAGAAACACGCGCTTTTTTCCAAGCAAAATCCCGATGGCTAATGCTATAATGGCTTAACGCTAAATGAGGGTCAGAAATAACAGCAGAGTAATGCCTGTCACTCAGATACAAGTCATGCAAAAAGGCTTGTTCCGTGAAGTGTTTAAAATTTCTTTTGACCATGACCCTGGATTCTGATTTTTGGTTACTCTTATTCCTGACACAAGCTACAGGACAATGGTCTCTAAAATCCAAAGGGATTTTAGTTAGGAATTGGTTAGCGGCAGATAAGAGTCCGTCCCAGTTTAAATCTCAGAGTAAAACCAAATAAAATCAATCTTGGAAATGATGTGTGAGTGAAGTGGCCGCTTCACTTGAAGCTGATGGCAGACGATAGCATCCGACCACAATAATATATGCGCCATTTGGGAGGGATGCTTCAATTGCCTAAAGTTCAAAGCAGTTTGGTTCACTGATAGATCGAACGCAGATGCAGTTCATTTTGCATTTAATATAAAATGCTATCCGTCCTCCTTTTCTGGCACGGTCTAATCTAAAAATGTTGAAACATTTGATACTAATCATGGCATCAGTCTACCATTTTATTCACTAAGGGGTCTATTCTCCCATGCACATAAGTCGAAAAAGGGCATAGCTAAGCGCTTTTCAGCCTACGTGTATTCGCCCCTGGAATTAAGTCTGTGCATTACACGCATTAGGCAGTTACGCACTTGGGGCAGAGCAAGGCCATAATCTGGGCATTTATCAGGCAAAAAACACTTACTGGTATTCTCCCACAGACTTACGCGCTTTTTCTGTTAAGCGCTTTTGAGGGCTGTATTAAGGTCAAGGGCCAACATAAGGTGAAATAGAATATTGCGTTTGATGTTGGTTATAGGCCGAATTTTAACATTAATTTTACTTTATTTAACATGGTAAAGGTTGAGACCTTCAATTTTCCTTATTTCTAATTTACATTTCTCATAGCCACAATAAATTATCAAACGAAATCATCACATTATATTACGTAACAGCCTCTTCTCCAATTAGTTCAATTATGCATAGCAATTAATTAATACGAGTATACATAAGACCATCATTCTACCATGCCCTCAAAATCTAAAACCAAAATGCCAGTCCTGCATTTGCTTGCACTCTTTTGTGATTGGGAAAGAGTAAGAGGAGCGCGCTGAGCTCGAAGACAACCATGCATATATTGGCTTCGTTTGGACATCCTGGGACTAACAAACACCGAGTGCATCCAGCGCTTTCGTCTGGGCGGTGCATGAGGCAATCATCTCTCTTTGCTCACTTCAGGATGAACTGCTACCCAGCCGCAGCAATCACCCATAAAACATACCCGTGGTCATCAAGGTCACAACTTCGCTGTCGCTCCTGGCATCTGGGTCGTTCCAGAGAGTGGCTGGTGATGTCATGCACATATCACAAGCATCTGTGTCAAGGTGTCTGACACAGTCTGTTGACGCTTCAAGTTCTTCTCCATGCACCTCCACTGCAGAAAGAGTGGATGCCCTCTCTTCCTCCAGTGCAGTGAAATGCACAGGGGATGATGGTTGCCCACCTGTTGCGTGTACACTTCTCCGGTGTGCAGAGAGCCAGGCTTTTACAGCAGATCTCTCCATTTATGCTTTAAATTGGGAATACTGCGCTTACATCTCCCCACCTACGCCACATCCAGAACGATTCACAGCTTTCTTCTGCGGATCAGCCTTCAGTGCCCGAGTGCCATACAACGCCTCGTGATGCCTCTTCACTGATTTCACCAATACCTCTAACTCCTCATCTGTGAAATTTGGTTTTCGGCTTCGGCTCGACGTCGCCATCATTGTCTTCATGTTCTATTAACAAATCTGACTGCCCTATATGTACGTGAAAATCTAAAAAGATGTGATATTCTCACTGGGGAGGAGATTGATTTTCTAATTGAGGATATCTGTATTAACTAACCTGTGTCTATGTTTTTAATTTTTCTAATCATTGATGAATTTTAATGTGTGAATAAAGATATTATTAAATACTCTGGTACTGGCCAGGGTAGGGCTCCAATAAAGAATAGCCTACATGGGAGAATCATTATCAGTAAATGGGATAATTGATCATAATAAAGTACTATAGGCACAAGTTCAAGTGAATATATTGCTCGAGTCAAATGGGACACAATAGGCTACGGATATGGAATTGTGTGATTGGTGAGGCAGTTTCGGGGCGGGCGGATGACCGTGTGCAGGGTAAGAATCCTTCTGTTTGTTCAAGCGTTGCCATGACCCTTAGGTGCAAAACTGACATCGGAGTAGTTTGAGATTTCATGTGCGCAATTTCTAAATTATATCATATAAACTGTCTTTGATTGTTATTTTTGTGTGACTAGAGTGTTCTCTTTATTTGTCTCCTTCCCTGTCTTCCTCGGAACAAACAGGCTGATGTAGGAGGGGCAAATTTTCAATGCTCTGGTTGCGCTGGTTGAGGAGCGCTAAATTCTTTATTTGTTATTTCATTATCGTGGCAATTTGTTTACATAGCTTTAATGTCATGGTGGCTAGAATAAGAAATAGAAAAGAGATGTCAGCATTACTTCTTGTAACTGGCACAGACATACATAGGCCTACAATTATAGCATCGTTCGCCTGCTGATAAAACCTTCAAAATGATAAACTTCACAGGAAAATAAAAAATAAACATAATAAAAATAAACAATAATAAAAAAAATTAATTCATAAATATAATTTAAAATATAAATGAAATAAAAAGTTTAATTTTGCATATAAGAATAGTGGACATGCGAGTTTTTGTTTCATATCAATTAAGGTTTTATCAGCGGGCTGAACATATTCAAATTTAAAGTCTGGTTTATGTTTTCCATGGACTACAACTGCATTCTCATGGTTAATCAGAAAATCCTTTTTCCATGTTTTCCTGATGGCCATAATCAATGAGCTTTGTACAGAGTCTGCCTCTCTTTTGGATTAGTCACACCTCTTTCATAAGGCCGCCTAAATTCTGATGTTAAGCGCTGTGGGCGTGATTGAAGCTGGTCGGGGAGAATACGCATAACTCAAAAGCGCTTAACTGGAATCGCGTAAAAAAGGACTTACACGCAAAATGGGAGAATGGACCCCTAAGCTGAGCACGTTCAGATGGAAAAAACAAAGACTATTTCTGGTTTTAAACTCATCTGGTGTTTGAAGCTGCGTCAGCTCTGGGCCTGGGTCAGGTTGTTTATTACCTGACAGAAAGAGTAACAGAAAGACAAGCCGGTCTCCATAACTTTAGCCTTAGTGGAGCTGCCGCCACTGGTGAACGCTGCGTAAGGTGAAAGCCTCCTATTTCCTTGATGCCAAAGACACCGCATCCCTCGTGGTGCGTCCCTTGGAGAGAAACTAGATCAGGAAGAGAAGCCCATCTTGCACAGTAGAGCCGTCTTGGATCCCTATCAGAAACAGAGGAGGTAGCTGCCGGGTGGCTCACACGGTTAAGGCACTGCTCTGCAGTGCAGAGATGATCACAACGTCACGAGTTCGAGCCCCGGCGTACCCACCGGCAGGGTCGGCAGCTTTTTCAGAGTAGCGCACAATTTGCTATCGCGCTACAGGGTTTCAAATTGGGAAGGGACTGCCGGATTTGGGTATACAGTAACAGCTTTGTTCGTTGCTCCAGCGCCTCCTGTTGGCCAGATGGGCGCTCATCAGGAAGACTCCGGGTTGGCTCATGTCCGGGTATCCTCCGCCCTAGTTCTGAACTTGCAAAGATTCAACCAATGATTGTATAAGAATCAGTGGCAGACAGGCACGTGCTTCGGAGAAGAGCCGTGAACTGTCTCACTATCCTGAGTTGGTAGCAAGGGGTCACATACGAGCAAGCGTTGTACATAGTTCCCCAATTGGGCATTCCAGATTCGGAAAAAAAAAGAAAAGAAACAGAGGAGGTTGTAGAGCGTGCGGTAGGCCGTAGACAAGGCGTGAGTGCGCTTTGCTGATCCTCAGCGTCCAGTGACACATCTGCCACGGGAATCTGCCGCGCCAGGTAACCCAGCAGTTACATGTGTTGGCGAGAGATATGCATTTTAGGGAATTAAAAAAAAATAATAATAATCAGTTCCCCCAGAGATAAGAAAATGGGGTTGTAGGAGAGGGATTGGCCAACTTCAGCGCAGGTAAAAGAAAATCTTGATAATGAAAAAGACAGTCTTTATTCAATAAAACCGTGATCCAGCAGGAGCTTGAAAAAACCGGTCTACACTTCTATCATCTCACTAGCGCCCCTCTATGCATTATTTCAGAACAATCCTGTCATGGTTTTGCCCCCGCCGGCTGAAGACAAAGCCGGTGGGCACTGGGACCATGTACCCATAAGCAAATGATGGTACACAAATGCACAGGCTGAGTAAAAACATGAAAGGTCTTTTTATTAAATATGTAAAAGAACACAATAGGGAAGCAGCAGCATAAATACCCATCAGGGACTTCCTTCACAAAATGCTACTGCACAGAACTAAGGCGCAGCCACCCTTTAAATAACAAACCTTCACCTCCACCTTAATGAGCCACACCTGTTGCCCGTTAAGGTGGAGGCGAAGAATGCAGCAGGAGGAGGGACTGCAAGGACAAACCCTTACAAATCCGTCCAGTAGTTTCGGAGATATAGGCAAATGAAATCCCATAACCTTGAATTTGACCTTTGAAAGTCATCTGAGCTCAAAAGTCAGGGTGTCAAATTGAAGCCCATATATGACTTCCTACTTAATTATGCTGTGTAAGTATGACCTTATTTCTTACCGTTTCAAAGATATAGCCCATCAAAAATTTCTCTCCCATAGGGCTCCATCGTAACAAAAATTTCATAAAATTTCTCAAAAAGTTTTGAAAATTTTCTAAAGCCTTGAACAAACTTCAGTCCCATACTGACATGGAATTTCCACAAAACATTTCAGAACAATCTGTCCGGCAGTTTCGGAGAAGAAGACCAAAGTTTACAGACGACGGACTACGCAGGACGCAAACCCATTACAATAGCTTTTATGTTTACAGCTCTATTATCACATGATAACGAATCCACCACTGACAGATTAGAGGCATGGAAAAGAGATATTCAAGAGAACATAGATGAAACTGAATGGGAAAAGGCATGCTTAAGAGCACAAAAACAATCAATTAATACGAGAATGAAACTATTGCAGTACAAGTGGTTGATGAGAACTTACATTACTCCAGTCAAACTCAACCAGTGGTCCCCTGACATCCCTGACACTTGCATCAAGTGTTTAGAGGAGAGAGGCACTCTATTTCACTGTGTATGGGACTGTCCAAAACTAAAACAATACTGGAAAATAATTCTTCAAACTATATCCGACATTGTCAATGTGTAAGTCCCTTATGAAGCAAAAGTGTGTATATTAGGTATATATCCCCAAAATTTTATCATTAACTCAAAACAGACAACTTTAATTGATTTTGGACTCTTGCAGGCCAGGAGAATGATCGCTTTATACTGGAGAAACTGGATATACCTTCGATACATGTGTGGGTGAAAGAAATGGCATCTTGTATTGTAATGGAGAAACTGACTTACATAACAAGGGGAAGAGCAGAAGAATTTGAAGCAGTGTGGAAACCTTTAATGGAATTTCTTAACCGTCAAGGTGCACAGTGATTTTGAAATTAGGGTATTGCTGAGCCTGTCTATATTTCGTTATGTCTTATAATTTAAAAAAAAAAATTTTTTTTTTTTGCCTTACTTTTTGTTATATGTTTAGTATGTCTATACATTACTTTATTTTATGTCTAATTCAAGTATTGTCGTTGTTTTATTTAGTGTCTGTTAAATGTTAAATATGTAAAATCAATAAAATATTGTTGAAAAAAAAAACAATAGCTTATATGGCCTGAAGATTTATTTTTCTCATTGGAAAGTGTTGTGTTCTGGGGTCCTGGCCTTTGGCCAGGACAGCATTCATGGTTTTAACAGTTTCATGTTCAAGATTTCATAGTTCAGTTTCATAGTTCATAGTCATCGTTTTAACAGTTCCTTGTATCTAGTGTCACGACCCGGCTCAGGGAAGTAACAAAATGGGACACAGATGCAAATGATAACAGTAACAAACATGAATTTATTTATAATGCCAAAATCAAACAAACAGCCAACTCAAAAGACACATGGGAAGTAGATGTGAGTGTCCGTCTGCCTGCAATGTGTGAATGAAACGCATGTGTAGAATGAGTGTTGTAAGATGGATCAACAGAACTAAAACAAACACAACAGGAGCAGGGAAAGCAGCCAAGAAGAGCCAGATTACTGGGCAGCATTCACTTTATACAGCCTGGCCACACCTCTGTAACAGGTGTGACCCATCAGCCCCAATAAGGTTCTCAGCCCAGCCTTCCGGAGTGCAATTCTGCATAACAGACAATTAGTCAATCCCAGGATAAGGGAGAGAGGGACGTCACACTAGTCATTGCATTCCATAATTCATGTTCATAGTCCATGTTTTTACTTTTCCATGTTTTTGTTTTTGCCAGGTCTGCCAAGCCACTCCACCGCTTGTCTGCGTTCCGCCCCGTGCCTTCGTTGTTGCACATTTCAGAGCTATGGTTGGCTTTGGTATTTCCCCTTCCTTCTGTGCTGTGCTGATTCGGGGCTCTCTAAGCTTAATTGACAATTAACTGTTTTAAGTTACTAACATTTACTAACACTCACTGGGTTGGTGTAATTCTTAGATAGGCACATTACTAATATTACTAATTTAGACAGGGAGTTTATTGTCATGATTCCTGCTTTACTATTTCAGATCTTGCTGTGCTTTTCTGTTCTGAACATTCATGCTGCTTTCAAACTGCATACTTAATTGGTACTTAAGCTGAGCACGCTCATTCTCTTAATGAGCAAGTCTTGTCATCCAGTCTCTGTCCATGTCTTGATCTTGCCATGCCTCTTGTTTCTCTTTCTCCAGGTGTTGCCCCTCATGTTCTGATTTCTAAGCCTTTATCTGGATGCGGTGGAAGTTGGCTGGCAGACAGTGTCTCAAATTTGTTTCTAGTCAAGTCTCGTTTCATGGTCAAGTCTTTGCTCATGGTCACGCTTTCAAGTCGTTGTTTCCAAGTCTTGTTCATAGCCCTTGTGTATATATAGCCATAGTTTTGTTATTTATTTTTCTTGGATTTCTGCCTGGAGTTTCCAGTGGTTTTTTGTTTTTGCCTTTTTAGCTCTTTAGTTCTTTGCTCTGTGTAGCGTACCTTAGTTTGTCTTTTGCAACCCTTTAGGCCAAGTTTTTTGTTGGCCCTCGTGCCTGTTTTGCTTTTGTTTTAATAAATTCCTTATTCCCCTTTACCTCGCTCCTGGTGTTTACCTGATCTCGTATCAGGAAAGACTATTTGATCCTCATTACAGAGATGCAATATGCAAAATTCGAACCATTGAGTCAAATGGAAGAAAACAAATGCGCAATTTTGTTTTTCTTACTACAGCGCAACATAGTTGCCACTTGGAATCAAATTTGTTGTACCTGCCTATATAACTCCACCATTTTGCCAATCAAATGTAATTTGCATTAAGACTGCCTTTTTCCACATCCATAACAATTGTATATAGTTTTATGATTGATGACTGTTAAAGTGTGTGCAGGGGCTAACTAGGCTTATGCCGTCGGAGGGGACGGCTGGGGTATATCCCCGAACACCCCCAATTCCCCAATCCTTGAACAGACCTTGAATAGACTTTCATTTGAACTTAATTTCAGGTCAATTGGACAAATGGTTCTGATAAGGCCAAAATGGTCATTTTCCATCACAAGCTCCAACTGGTGGCAAAATATTGAACCATACAGGTATGATGTCATCATGGGACACGTTGTGAGGTCATGACCTTGCAGTAACACACAGTTTCATGTCAATTGGACAAATGGTTCCAAAGATATGGCAAAAATGGTGAATTTTATGTGAGAAAGCTCCACCTTGTGTCAATTTTGAACCAAACAGGTAAATTGTCATCGTGGGACACATCCTCAGGTCAGGTCCTTTCATTTGCACTTGATTTGAGGTCAATCGGACAAATATTTCCAGAGATATGATTAAAAACAGTGATTTTTTTCGTTTTTGGCCCCTGGTGGCCAATCTAGAAATTGTAAATTGTCCAAAATCAAATCGGTTCTTCCTCATTATGATACTTGCCTATATGCAAAACATGAAATTTCTAATTGAAATATTACTGAAGTTATTGCGTTAGCACGTAGGGCGGTGCGGCGGTCTGACCAAAAACATATCCCCGGAACGCCATTCGGGGATATAATGAAATTTAACTGGCATAATAAGATAAACAGACTAACAGAGCCTTCCAATACGAGGAAATGTTCCATTTAGTATAACTCCCATTATCCATTTCAGAATCAAACTGCCGTCACGTAAAGGTAACCTGGGCACTTCCAGTTTGGTTTTGATGGCTGTTTTTTTATCTTTGTACTCACATCATTCAGCTGCGTACTTGAGAGAATACAACTTCACTTGCTGTTACGCAAGGGTTTAAATACTATTCGAGGGTCTAATCAAAGTCTTTAAATCACCGTCTGGCATTAGATAAAAATATGTCAGTCACAGTCACTGTCTTTATGCACCATCGCGCACCTAAAAAAGCAACAACCCCTGCTGCTTCTTCTCCCCGATCATTGTTGTCTTACCTAATCGGGGAGAACAAGCAGCACCTGTTAATTGTGGAGTGCTCTCAGAGTGAACCTTCTGTTAATCATGAAAATGACTGAAAACAGGTCAGGACTAATAAGTGTTTTAAACCGAAGTTTTGTGGAACCCAATTCTCCGTTCGTGTTCCGCAACTGGACTGAATTTAGCCCATGATTTAATCTCTGTTAGATCGCATACGGAGAGAAACCGTGTCTTCAGATGCCAATCACGATAAATGGAAAATGTGTCAATAAAGGAAAATGATTGAGAACTACTAATGGCAGTCAAAAAGGGATGTGTCAGTGAAGCGTAATATGAGGTTGTGAGGAACCACTGAATTCATCATGGGGTGAATCTATGGGTAATTCAATGTTAGGGAGTCACACATTTTTAATATTTGATGACTATAATTGCTTGAATAAAAAATTCCAATGAAGTTGGAATGTTGAGTAAAACGTGAATAAAAATTAAATACAATGATATGCAAATCTCATCAACCCATTCACAATGGAGCATAGACAACATATCAGGTGTTGAGAGTGAGACATTTTACCATTTCATGAAAAATATTAGTTCATTTTGAACTTGATGGCACACGTCTCCAAAAAGCTGGGACTGGGCAGTGTTTACCATTGTGTAATATCGCCTTTTCTTTTAGTAACTGTCTGTAAATGTCTTTAAAATGAGGAGACCAGTTGCTGGAGTTTTGGGAGAGGAATGTTGTCCCACTCTTGTCTGATGTAAGATTTTAGCTGCTCAACAGTCCTGGATTTTCTTCGCTGAACTTTCCGTTTTATGATGCGCCAAATGTTTGCTGCTGGTTCAAAGTCTGGACTGCAGGCAGGCCATTTCAGCACCCAGACTCTTCTACTGTGAAGCCATGCTGTTATGATGGATGCAGTATGTGGCTTGGTATTGTCTTGCTGAAATATGCATGACCCTCCCTCTAAGAGATGGTGTCTGGACAGGAGAATATGTTGTTGTTAAACCTCTATGTACCCTTCAGCATTGATAGTGCCTTTCCAGATCTGTAAGCTGCTCACGCCATTGGCACTAATACAACCCTAGACCATCAGAGATGCAGGCTTTTCAACTGTGCGCTGATAACTGGATGGTCCCTCTCCTCTTTTGACTGCACAACATGGCATCTGTGGTTTCCAGAAAGAATTTCAATTTTTAATTCATCTAACCACTTAACAGTTTTCCAATCTGCCTCAGTTCATTTTCAATGAACTTTGAAACAGCGTTTCAGGACCTTGTTCACATATGGCTTCTTCTTTGCATGATACAGCTTTAGCTTGCATTTTTAGATTGCACAGCAAACTGTATTCACAATGAACTGTATTCACAATGATTTTAATGATTTCTGGAAGTGCTCCTGAGCCCATGCAGTGTATTTCAATGCGTGTTTTTAATGCAGCACTGCCTGAGGGCCCGACGATCACGTGCATCCAATATTGACCTTCAGCTTTGTCCCTGGTGCACAGAGATTTCTTCATATTTCCCGAATCTTTTGATGATTCACTGTTGATGGTCTGACATTCAAAGTCCTCACAATTTTACATTGAGGAATGTTTTTCTGAAATTGTTCCACAATTTTTAAATTCAGTTTTTCACAGATTGGTGAACATCTGCCCATCTTTACTTCTGAGAGACTGCCTCTCTAAAATGCTTTTTTCATACCCAGTCATGTCACTGACTTGTTGGCAATCAACCTAATTAGTGGATTAGAAATGCTTCTCCAGCCGGTTTTTTTATTAGTACCTCTTTACTTTTCCAGCCTTTTTGTTGCCCTCGTCCCATCTTTTTTGAGACGTGATGCTGCCATCAAATTCAAAATGAGCTAATATTTCTCATGAAATGGTAAAATGTCCCACTGTTAACATCTGATATGTTGTCTATGCTCTATTGTGAATAAAATGTGGGTTTTTGCGATTTGCAAATCATTGTTTTATTCACATTTTACCTAACGTCCCAACTTCAATGGAATTGGGGTTTGTGTAATGATATAGTATAGCATGTTGAATTTTTGCTTTTTTCACTACTCAGTTGAGATACCTTTTGTCCATTATTGTTGAACTGGTTGCAACAAAGGTCAATGATTTTTTTCTTTCACAAGAGATAATTTTTATTATCTACTGGATAGATACTATGGGCAAGTATTTTAGGCAGTTCGCAAATCAGGCTTGGCTGATGAGCTTCATTCAAACAATTCCTGGGAAACAGGGATGGAACTTCACTTGTCCATATTCTTAATCGATCACAGGCTCGGCTCTGTCATGAATATTCAATACACAATTCGGGTGTGCCGCCCATTGATAGAATAGTGTAACTGGATGCATAAATAGAGCAGCTCCATGTCTGCTGGTATCTACATCTGCACAGAGGGGATTAAGTGATAGTGTCCATTGGACAATAAATGTATATTTTGCAGACGGTTAATGGATGATGTGCATCTTTTCCTTGTCACTTCATGTTACCGCATTTTCTCTCAGGCTCAGTAATGACAGGCACTTCCCCTCCCATCCTCCCTGTCTTAGCATTGGAATGTCAGTTATTTGCATATTTTGCACGGTGATGTCGCCAGCACCAGGACATTTCTATGGGATTCAAAATAGTGTGGTCTGCTTTCCATTTTCTTTATTTTTTGTCTGACTATTTTGTCAAAAAAAAAACAACTATAGCCCTCAATTCGAGATCTAATGTCATTTGCTGGTGATTTGCAAAACCACTTGTTCTAATATGCTCAATAAGTCCTCAACTTTGGCAGCGGTATTCAATGGCATCGCTGTCAGTTTTATGTCAGCCTCTGTGTCTATCCTGATAATCTGACTGCATTTTACCTCGCATCACATTTTAATCAAATAAGATGCTAAATGTTTTTTTTATGTAGACTGAACTTGGATGAAAATAGCATGCATCATTCAAGCAGGCTGGTGTATTTTTCTTTTGAAGTCATGGGGTTTTCCATACATTGGGATTGCACACAGTCAACCACACTGCCCAGACCTGGCCCTGACTCATGACCATATTTACCGTAAAACTCCTTCCTTCTCCCATCTGCTCAATCTCTGGTTCCAACATATGCAAAATAGCAGCCGAAAACTGCACTTGCATGGTTTCAAAAGCCTATGAAAAGAAAATAGCTGCCATGAAAGTTTCTGTATCCTTGTTTTTGTTTTGTGGTCTACATGTTTGAGACTAGCATACACTCACATGCATACATCCACACCCGCAGATGCGCAATTGTGAGCCCTGTAACACAATCACACAAGAATGTTTTTAGGCTACGTGTGAGCTTTGTGTTATTAGTCATTGCTCTGGTGTTCCAGCACATAAACCTGACCCCCCCCCCCCTTACTTCCCTGACTATATGTCTGAGAGGAGTGGGAAATGACGGGGGTGCGTTAGACAGCAGGGGAGAGAAAGGAGAGACAGAGCGGGAATGTGGAGGGGGAGGGTGACCACAGCCTGGTGATACAGACGGAGACGTGATGGCAAGGAATGCATTAGAGAGGGAGAGGAGAGACTGAGGAGAATCAGTGCATGTGTTCTACGTGTGGGGGAAAAAGTAAAAAGAAAAAAATACTGGGAAATGGGTAGAAAGAGAGACAGAAACCATAGTGTGTGAGAGACTAAAAAGGAGAGAGTGTTGGGAGTGACAGAGGACACAAAATAAACTTTGAAAGGACCAACAGGGAGAAAGAACGTGGTGTGCAAAAAAGTCAGAGACAGAGCAAATGAGAGAGAAGCGAGGTGGTAGCAAGAAAGGGAGAGAGGGAAAGAGAGAGAGGGAGGTGGGGTGACATTTGGGGAAAGTGACAGAGGAGAGAAGAGAAAGGGAGAGAGTAGAGTACAGTGGGGGTTAGAGGCGGGAGAAAGAGAAGAGAAATAAAGCATGAGAAAGAGTGGCTGGGCACAGTAATGAAAGGTGAATCTTGACTCCGAAAGCCAAAACCAGAATCAACACATAGATCCTTCCAAAGCAAACAGCAAAGAAGAAGAGCAGGGAGGTAAAAGGAGACCCCATACACACCTGCGCATATATACACACACACACACACGCACACACACAAACAGGCATTCATTACATCCTGCTGCTCAGCTGGATTAGCACACTGACTTGGGATCAGGGAACCAGTATTCTGCTCAGGCATCATTGCATCCAGCTGCTCCACTTTGTGCCCATCACCGGGGTTCACCCACTGTCTTGGGATCAGTGAGGTTCTCAGTACTGCACGGCAATGAACTGGATGGGATGGCAGCAGTTTTTGCTGCCCAGCTGCTGCTTCCTGTTTCTGTGCGCTCCCCGGACGGTGTTCTCGCACCCCCAATGCCTGGACTACAAGCCCCCTTTCCAGCCCCTCGAGCCCCTGGTCTTCTGCAAGGAGTACAGGAAGTTTGGCTGCTGCGACGCTCAGAAAGACCGCTTGGTGTCCCAGCGGTACTATGCCATCATGGACTACTTTGACTATTCCGGGACCCTCACCTGTGGAAAATACATCCGGAACATTCTATGCCAGGTAAGCCCTGCTCTACTGGCACTGGAATACATGACCTCAGTGTGCTCTAGGAGGGAGGGGTGAGGGCTGTGGAGATTTTGGATGGGGTAAAGGGCCAGTCTAAACAACTCAAAGGGATTATTTTCCACTTTATGAAGGCAAACATTGTCAAAGCTTTCTGTGTCTGTTCAGTGTCTGTGTGGGTGTGCTTTTTGACACTGTCTCTATTGGTCTTTAAAATGCTAAGTTGTTTTCATGGCTTTCATTGACTTTCTACTGACATATCAATGGATATTTTCAGTCTCAGCATTTTTAGATCACCCAGCAGGCATTTCTTTCTCACGGGTATATTTAGAAAGCAGTGTATCCATAACCCATAAAGCAGGATTTATCAGTGCCCTTTAATTATAACAAGTGGGCTGCATGCATGTATGTGGGGAATTTTGGCTGCATATGCATGTGCACTCCCACATGCTCACCAAAGTTTTTTTTTTGCATGTGAGCAAGCACCAGCAGAGCATCATGTGGGGCAAAACCACAGTAATGGCCCACATTTGCCTTGTCCATCTGGAACAAATCTTTTTTGTCCTTACTTTACAAAATGCATCACCACATCTGCTATTACCTATTTTTGCTCATATTCAATTGTTTAAGCTCAATGGTTCAATTGCAGAGACATTATTTGTTGTTGTAGATTTCAATTCATGTTACATTATATTAATAATTATATTAACAATACTGTTATTGCCATTGAAGGATATATTTCAGGTTAAGTACTACTCTCGTCAAATGTGTACGTAAAGCCTTCAAAATGTACATACAGTATTTCAGTATTTCTAAAAGTATCTACAAATGCCGTTTAATGAAACTTTTTGTCTGTATCTGCAGTCCCTGTTTTTTTTTTTAACATAACCTGGTAACTACGTCATGTGGCGGATTCATGTGGGAAAGTACTCTCTGCTTCCTATGGCGAGTGATTGGGAGCATGAGGAGGTGGCAAGAAATACTGCAGAAATTTATGATGGGTCGCAACCATATAATTTCGAGCCGGTCAGGCTTGAGAGAGGGGAAGAAAATCCAATCAATACTGGCCCTCAGAGACGGATTAATCCTCCAACGGAGGCAAACGAGTGGAGGGTTGGCAAGGTGTCCTGGAGAGTAGCTATATAGCAACTAGCGCTTGATCGCTTGTCTGCAATCAGCAGTGAAAACCGTTACAACAACACCACCACCACATATTTTACGGTCTATGATTAACACTGAGTGAAGAAGCCAACATTTTCTGGACATCTAGCTGCTGAGATGATGTGATATTTTCAGATGAAGATGTTGACTAAACATGTACTAGCCAAATGATAATGAAGGCATGCTAGCTAGTCTGGGTGTAGTGTGCCAGTTCCCACCCCGCCTGTCAAAATGATGTTTATTTTATTGGGATTCTCCCTTCGCCCTGACGTTGTAAACATATCCGATTGACTGTCCCATGCTTTGATGGTATGGTACTAGCTCTACAATATCTAAGTCTAGTGGTGGCGGCAGTTTTTTTCTTGCAGGTGCGAACGTTCATGTACGCATACATAATAATTGTTGACATGCCGAATAAACAAAATATCAAATGCCAGGCTTTATCTGGCGTTGATCAAACTTCATAGTGGATTCATGGGGATGCTATGATCTATCTGGGGGTAGATATACAGAGAGAGAGAAAGAGAGAGAGAGTGGTGTCCTTTGTCGCTATTTCTGACAGGTGCTTATGTGGGCGGTGTCATCCCCATGGTCATCCCATGGAAACTGCAGTGTGACATTCGTCCGACGCGGACAAATTGAACCCAGTGGCATAAAACCTGACACATACACTTTAAGCCTTTACATCAAGTATGGATCCTCCTAAGATTTCTTTCCATACCTTTAAAAGTGGAGAGTTTTTGTCTCCACTTTTTAAGAGTGTTTTGGAAGTTCTGGCCTGGTTTTCTTCCTCTTGTTCTTTCTATTGTGCAAAAGAATTTCTGTGCCTATTTTCTGTAAAAAAGAAAAAAAAAAGAAAAAAATTCGCAGACAATTGATTTAACTAAATGAACAACTCATATTACGGCTTGAAATTCTTTCAGATCAGTCTTTTTACAAACCCCATTTCCGATGAAGTTGGGACGTTGTGTAAAACGTGAATAAAAACAGAATGCAATGATTTGCAAATCTCATAAACGGACATTGTATTCACAATAGAACGTAGACTACAGATCAAATATTAACATTTTACCATTTAATGAAAAATATTAGCTCATTTTGAATTTGATGGCAGCAACACAACAGAAAGTTGGGACAGGGCCATGTTTACTATTGTGTAGCATCCCCTCTTCTTGTTACAATAGCCTGTAAATGTCTGGGAAGTGAGGAGACCAATTGCCAAAGTCTTGGGAGAGGGATGTTGTCCCATGTCCCATGTTGTCTGATGTAGAATTCTAGCTGCTCAACAGTCCTGGGTTTTCTTTGCCAGATGTTTTGTTTTCTGATCTGCCAAATGTTTTCAATTGGTGAAAGGTCTGGACTGCAGGCAGACCATTTCAGCACCCGGACCCATCAACAGCAAAGCCATGCTATTCTGATGGATGCAGTATGTGCGTTAGCATTGTCTTGTTGAAATATGCAAGGCTTCCCTGAAAGGGACCTTGTTTTTAAAACCTCTATATGATTTTCAGCATTGATAATGCCTATCCAAATGTGTCATGCCTTAGGCACTAATGCAACCCCATACCATCAGAGATACAGGCTTTTGAACTGTGTGCTGACAAGTTGGATGGACCCTCTCCTCTTTAGACCGCATAACACAGCGCCCGTGTTTTCCAAAAAGAATGTGAATTTTTAGGTCACCTGAGCTGAAGGCATGACCTATTGCGATCCCCTTTTGTCCGTCGTCATGCGTCGTCCGTCGTGCATCGTCCGTAAACATTTCCTTGTGAACAAAATAACTTAAGTATTTATGAACCGATTTTGATGAGACTTTGTATGCAGGCTTATATCCATAAGATCTTGGACGAGTTCGAAAACCAGATTGATTCGATCATATTTGATGGAGTTATTGCCCTTTGTTTTATTATTATCATAAGCAACCTTGTGAACACAATAATTTTAGTAAATATTGGTCAATTTTCATGAAACTTTGCATGCTGGCTTTTATCTATAAGATCTCAAAGAAGTTTGAAAACCAGACCGATTCAATCAAATTTGATGGAGTTATTGCCCATTGTTATATTGTCATCATAAGCCACATTGTAAACACAACAACTTAAGTAAGGGTAATTTAAGGATGTGTCATGTTTAGGTTTTGGAGGAAACTGGAGTATACCTGGAGAAAACCAACAACCTGTGGTTGGTACTTGGCAACTGCCTGTAAAGTTTGAGGGGAAAATGCCCCGTGGGATGTGGTTTTACCTCAGAAGTAGAAAAGTAACTTGACATATGTTAATGAAGGTATTATTCCTTCCTTTCACTGAAGCGTTTTTTGTTTAAACGCAAAATTTTTTATGAGCATATTCACAGACCGCACGGACTAAAATTGTCAACTCTGTTAGGGCAAGCCTATTGTCTTGCATTTACTTTTTTATACCAAGATATGCAGGAAACCAGTTATCTTTAGAGATGGAAGTGTCTTGAGGTGCTTTATAAAAATTGTGAATTTCATGACCTCCAGGCTCCATGTTTGCCCCTTGGGAGGGGGTCAAGTTTATTATAGTTTATATAGGAAAATGATACTTTTGGGTATATTCTGTTTAATTTCTACTTGAAATCATTCACATTTGATTGACATTACAACAATGAGATGATATTATGATATTTTTGACAGTTTCCCTTACCCAGGGGCTAAGGGGCAGGGCCCAAGGGTCAAAATGGCTTGAGAAATCTTCTTTGCTTAAAGAAAATTGCCACAAGTTATATACATACAATTTAGAATACTCTTTTTATTATGATACTAGTTTCCATTAATCTGATCCCTGGGGTCAAAATTAGGGCCACGCCTAATGGCCAAGGTTTAACATTGGATATACTATACTCAAGTGACCGTTAAGGCCCATGGGCCTCTTGTGTTAAGAATCGCTGATTTGTATGTTTGTTTTTAGTATGTTTTAGTCATTTTTATTGCTATTTATTTATTTATTTATCATATTTATTCGTTTAGAGTATGTATGTTTCTGTTACGATTGCAATGTCTTTCGTCTTCCTTTCCTTTCGTTTCCGTCTTGTGGCGTCTTGTCAGTCTTCACACTCTCTTCCCTATACTTTGGTGAGGTAATTCCACTTCCTTCTCTCTGGCTGTTCTCATCGGCTATCCACACCGAAGAAGAGTTAGCGAGGCACGGGTGATTAGTTAGATCAGAGTTAGAACTCCACCTGTTTCCCCTTGCTTTCCTATCACCGTCCTTGCTTTTCTAGTTCCGCCTCCCTCTACAGCTGTCCTGCATTCTAGCTGGGAATACACTGATTAGTTTGTGTTTAAAAGACAAATTTTTACCGCAGCTCCCTGTCCACTCGTTTCTTCCCATAGCTTGCTTTGGTTAAGTCTGGTTTCTGCGCTTTCTTGGTTTCGATTGTTGTTTGCTCGCTTCTTGTTATTTCTCCCGTAAGTCTCGCTACTGAATGTTTGTATTACGTTGTTTGATTGCTGGCTGATTGTTTAGTACTCTGTTCTCCCTTATTCCCATTTTGTACCCAACTGTTTAGTTTCTCCTTTGTTCTCCCTTATCCCATCCAACTCCCTTTTTCCTTCCCCTTCCATTCCCTTAGCTCAGCCCCTTTGTTACTGTCTTTGTGCGGCTTGATTCTCTGGTTACTGAACTACTTGCTTGTCCCCTGACCTTGATTCTGACTATTCTGCATTACCCTGTTTGCCTGGCTATCGATCTGTTTCAGTTTTGACCATGAGCTGTGTTAACCCTAGTAAACGCCCTGCCGATGCTGAACTGCATTTGGAGTCAAAGCCCGTTCCTTTCATCTTGTTGATTCATCTGACCACAAAACTGTTTTCTATCTTGCCTAGAGAAGAGAGCCAAGAGAAGACGTAGGCATTTTTGTACCATGTTCACGAATGGCTTCTTCTTTGCATGATACAGCTTTAGCTTGCATTTGTAGATTTTACGGCGAACTGTGTTCACAGACAATGATTTCTGGAAGTGTTCCTGAGCCCATCCAGGGAATTCCAGGGCAGAATCGTGCCTGTTTTTAATGGAGTGCCTATTTAGGGCCCGAAGATCACGAGCATCCAGTACTGACCTTCAGCCTTGTCCCTTGCTCACAGGGATTTCTCCAGATTCTCAGAATCTTTTCATGATATTATGTACTGTATATGATGGGGTATTCAAAGGCTTTTCTATTTTACATGGAGGAACATTTGTCTGAAATTGGTCCACAATTTTTAGATGCGGTGTTTCGTAGATTGGTGAATCTCTGCCCATCTTCACTTCTGAGAGACTCTGCCTCTCTAAAATATTGTTTTTATATGTAGTCATGTCACTGACCCATTGCTAAATGCTCCTCCAGCTATTTTTTATTAGTACCACTTACTTTTCCAGCCTTTTGTTGCCCCTGTCCCAACTTTTTTGAGAGATGTTGCTGCCATCAAATTCAAAATGAGCTAATATAAGAAATTAGAATGTCGCAATTTTAACATCTGAGATGTTTATGCTCTATTGTGAATAAAATGTGGGTTTATGATATTTGCAAATCATTGCATTCTGTTTTTATTTACAGTTTACACAACATCCAAACTTCATTGGAATTGGGATTTGTACTTTGAACATGTATTTTTACACAGTAACACACACACAAATTAGAGAGGTCACCAAATAAGGCATGCCGGTCTTGTTGACATTATAGAGGTCTTTGCGCAACTTTTCCCATTTTAATACTTAATTCATGTGTGCCAGATTCAGATGTTAAGTCCATGAAACTCTGCCCATTAAGCTGGCATATCTTGTTACAGATGTTGATGTTTTGTGAGTGCAATTCATTGAAGCTGAAAGCAAAGGACCTGAGAGGCATCTGTCATGCTATATACGGACTGTGATGTACCTGCCCTTTTGGCCAGGTGTTCTATATGTACTAGGGATGGAACGGTTCAAGTAAAATATCCAAAACGTTTGGTTCACTCGTCACAGTTCGGGGCATGTATGTATTGTTCGGTTTAAGGCATCCGTGGAAATTAGAGAGAAACTTATCAGTTGGACGAGTGTCGAGTGTGGTATTCACGAGTTCAGTTCAGTCTTTTTGTGCCGAAAATGACAAAATGTGCAATAGGCGCCAGTAATGCTGCATTTTTATTTAACCGACATTTGAAACCTAGGCTGCGTCCAGATAGTAAAAAATGCGTCCTGTTCACCAATTCCCAACCCCTTCAAGTGACAGCCCCAGAACTGGGAAATGGGGGGGGGGACAAAGATGGATGCCTTCAGAATAACAAGTTCTAGCTAGTTCTCAATCATTTTCCCTTATTGACACGTTTTCCAATTATAGAAATAATTCAATGGCAATTGAAAACACAGCTTCTCGCACCATTCGATTTAATAGCGACTGACTAAATTAGTAACAGAAAAATAATTTATGTATAATAGGCCTATGCTTTACGACAAACTACTCTGAAACTTCACATCAGGCGATTTAACTTGCGCTTCCCAATCTTTTAAATACGGAAAAATTTCCATGCATAAAGACTTCAATTCCACTTGAGAATCTCTGAAATTCTCATTGACTGAACAATGATTGATCAGCGTTCCAATGAAATATTGCCTTTCATTCTCGGTACAGTGTGGATTGATTTAAAAGTGGGACTCTTTGGCAATTAAATATAAAAAGCGCGAGACTCAAGCCATTGAGTGAGAGCTGACAGGTATGCGATTTTGAATAACGCTGATTTAAATGTAGCAAATACGCATCCAGTAGAATGACTGTAGTCTTAAGGACTGAGCACACCACACACAAACCGATTCTTCATCAGAATATCAGGTTCTTCACGCACAATATCACAAATCTTACGTAGTCAGACGTGTTTTTTATTTGTTTTTACTTCCTCTCCCGTCAGTCAGCTGACTTAGCTTGCGTCTTGATTGGCTTTAGTTCCGTTACTTGTGACACACTGTGCGTGCTCGGTTCCCCTCGGAGCACCCCACACACTTCATGATTTCTAGTCGCAAATATTAAACTTGTTCATTATTTACGATCTCTCCTTCCCAGGCCTTCAGAGCGGGTAGGACCCGACAAAATCACTCTTAACACATCCCATGCCACAGGAAAATCAGACACGATGTCGTTTGCAAACATCAAACAATCGGCCCTTTGATCAGAAGGGGGAGATCGAGACAAAAATCGCCTAGATTATCCTGTAGTGTGTACCAGATAGTGTGGAGTGAATCTATCGTTTATTCTTAAAATGATTGAGAACAGTTCAGGACAAATACTTGTTTGAAAGGGATTGTATCTGCTTCCCCCCTGGCGCCGGTTTTCTTTTCACCATCAAAAAAAAAAAATGCCATAAGGTAAAGGAAATGAGTAAAGCATAATTCATAAGAGTTTAGGAAGACAAGCGCACTAATAAGAGAACCCCAATGCACTTACACTAGGCCACGTGATCATGCATTTCTCGCTGGTCATGTTCATTTGTTTTTGTGATTGGCCGCATGAATAGTGGTCGCTTTAAATATTGCTGCCACACGGAACTGTGGGATTGCGTTATCTCCTTTGTTTTCGAAAAGAATGGTTCTCTGCACCTTATGCTAATGGAGGAAAATGAAGAAGCACAGAGACACCTTTTCTTTACATTTCACCGCTTTGCACAGCTTACAAATAACGCCAAATTTTCCTGTTGTGCATGAGCCTATTTAAGGCTGTATACCTCAGTATTTGTGTCATAGAGATTATGAAAATTATTCCAGAGAAGCAAGACGTTTGGAAATTCAATTGAAAATTTGTGTCTTGTCTAGTGTTTATGTTCCTTATGTTCTTAGCCAAAATTTTGTTTCTTGTGAACTTTTTTGCCAAATAAATGAAAATATGTTGAAATTGACAATGTCTCCCCTCCTGCGGTACAAAAAAAAACCATACTGAACCGAAAACCGTGACACCAAAACTGTGATACAAACCAAATTTTGTGAAACGTTCCACCCCTAATATGTACACCAAGCGGCAACCTGCGAGGATGAAAAGTGAAGCAAATGCGGAAGTGCCGAAAGCTGCAGTTCCTCAAATGGCCACTTGAGGCTGGTGGCAGAAACGAGTCAATCCCCATTGACCTCCATATTAAAAAGCCCAATTTTACAGCAAAAATAAACATGTTTACAGCCTGGTACAAAATATGGTTTTGGTCTCTATTGCTAATTTTCCCCTCCGCAAAAACTGTGGGCGGAATGAATGTTTTTTGTAATTTTTTGTAACTCTACTATTTAAAGGTTTAAATTACTGCATAATTAAGGGCATGGCCACGTTGAGTGACAGAACCTTGAATTACAGTCTCTGGACGGGAGTCGGCTCATCCGGTAATGTTGTGGCTAGGCTAGAGCACAGGCCTAGGTGGCATCGGGCTGTAGAGTAGGAACGCCAAGCCCTACCGTTAACCGCAGTCCTAGCCTGGCTGTCTGAGGGAGGGGGGGTTACTACAGCTCAGCTAGCTTAGCCGCTAACACTTAGCCTTTTCTAATCGTCTGTGAGCCATTATCTTACCTAGGCTCATACAAGTCACGGAACTTAATCCATCGGCCCCGGTTTTGACTGGAGATTTTTCTTTATCGAATATCAGGGTGATAATGTCTTGCTGTGTGGTTAAGAGTATGTGGTCTATTTTGTAAGATGATGAAATACTAATATTATTTCATATAAAATTCGGTGTCAACATCAAGTAGTGTTAGTTCGTTCTCTAGCCAACTAGCCAGAGAATTAATACAGGGACCACCCCCCCCTTGTACGCCTGCCATAGTTATTACACAGGCATGCAGCGAAGGCGGAACAGAAAAGTGTTTGAATTTAGCGTTAACATATTTTTGAACAAAAGCTGTCAGTCAGTTGTTGGAAAACCATCACGGTTTCCCTAACAGGTTGCCAACGTAACTGGCTGGTCAGCTACCTTAGAACCACGATAGCACGCTACCAATTGACGGGGCTCCTTAGCTAATTCCCCGGAGTAATAGGAAGGCTTGACCGGAGAATGCCGGGGTCATACACTCAGTAACGCTAGATTCACACAGCTTTTAAGTGCGATTATGGAACCGTATCATTGAAAATAGAAAGACTAGTTAGCTATGATTTAACATATCCCACGTTATCTACCTAGGTAGCTAGCTGTCGCTAAGAGTGTTTCTACTAGAAGGCCATCATCCACAAAGTAGCTAATCACATTAACGCAACAATTAAGCCAGACGGCTGCGAAAAAGTGCTACTAACCAGCCATGTTAGGCTATATTCGGTATCCCCCCCCCCGGAATTAAAATTAATTTCACGACGCGATTAAAAAAATTGCGCGTTGCAGTGGTATCGTTAGCTAATATAAGATAAGGTGGGGAGCGGATGAAACATCCACGGAGCCTTCGAGCCAGACGCCTAGCTGTGTCAGTATTGATGAGCCCACATATGCCATCCGATTCGGTCATCCCTTCCTCCGCCCTGATCGGAGGCGTGGTTTTGGGTGCTTAAAGGCAAGAGATTCTAACCGCAGGCACTCTTCTTCTTTTCTCTTCTCTTCTTTTCAAGATCTGACACACAAAGGTGAGTTTGGGAGAATCACATTCCACCTCGTTCCGCCCGCTTAGGCCTGTGCGTAGGTGGCAGATCGGGGTGGCATCTGAATTCTTCGGCCTCGTTCCGCGAGGCCACCATCCTTTCCAGGTATGAATTAATTCTCTCTTTCTAAATTGTGTGTAACGGAGAATTGGCATAGTGTTGATTTGTTTGATCCAAGTTTGTGCCTACCTGGTAATGAAATTATTGTTATTCCTGTTCCAGCTTGCGTGGTCTCCATGACTCTTAACACTTGTATATTCTTTTTAGCCTTGTTACGACCGGTACTTAAGGGGCGATTCCTACTAAGACATGTGTAGGTAATGATATTTCTAAGTTAGATTTGGAATTACGGTGTACCCCTCAAGGGTTCGTGTAATACCGGTCCTGGAGATTTAGCTCTTAAAAGGTACCCTTGGGCTCATAAGCCGGTACCCGGTTAAATCTCCTTAAGGGGCCCTTGGGTATACATAAACCTGGGTTCGTGATATGTTCATGCTCAGTGCTACTTTGTTTATGCCTCGATGCTGCTATCATGGTCATTCCCTCTATCCGCTGGACTTATCGTCGAATTAAATTACGACAGTGACGCTTATTAACCCTGGGGGCGTTTTTGCTGAGCAATGATGGTTTCCACTGCCTAGTCTGATGGTATAGCTGTCTCGAGATTCACGCATGCTGTCCCAAAACTATTAATTCAAATTCTAATTTGGAGTCAGATATTTAACGAGGATATAACTAAATTAGGTATTCTAAATGTTTTATAAAGTCACATTGATTGTAACCGTTGCATTTTTTTGCCCCATCTTTGGACGGAGAAAAATATCCATTATATTGTGATTCACACCAGCCAGGAAATTGCTCGAATTAAAGTTAGCCAAGGAAAACACGTGAAATATTCAACCCACTGCAATGTTTGTCCTTGGTATTGTTTTGTGGGGCTTTACACTTGGTTGTCCATTGGTCCAACAATGACGTTTCCTCTTATCTTCGTCTGTTGTGGGCTCGGAGATGGCTTTACAGCCTAATTCTCAAACGGCAGGTGCAGGGGCAGGGGGAGCAGGGGAACAGTCCAGGGTCAAGCGGCTCCACAGTTGAGGCCAGTTTCTTCTTGTTCTTGCGTCGATGATGTCTTGCCGTCGTTTCTCTTCGAAGTTGATCTGGACTTGCCGCGTTAAAATGTGCCAGTTTAGTCTGTCTGATGCTTCTTTCTCTTTGTCTGCTTGCCAGAAAAGTGTGTTAGTGATGGTCATGTAATACTCAGCACAGAGACTCAGGGGCATCAAGCCGTTGGAATTCAGTTTACCCGTACCGTGTGGTTCCAGCACACCTTTCCAGTTTCTGCAGTCCCCTCCGACTCTGGCGTTGAGGGTCGCCTAAGAGAATGAGTTTGGCCCTGGAGGGGGTGTCCTTCTCGAAGGCACTGAGGTCTTCATAGAAGACTTCCTTCACTTCATCGCTGCTGGTAAGAGTGGGGGCGTACGCACTGACGATGGTGACATACTAGGTATGGTTTAGAGGGAAACAAAGTTTCATCAGACGTTCATTCACTGACATTGGTAGGTCAGGTAGTTGTTTGAGGAGCGATGTCTTGATGAACAGCCCCACTCCATGAATTCTCTCTTCATATTTGCCCTTGCCTTTCCAGAGGAAGGTTTAGCCGACTTTCAGGTCAGCAACAGATCCTTCTTCAGCTAGTGTGGTCCCGCCAAAGGACGCGATGTCATTGCAGTAGCGGGCCAGTTCCCTTGCAATGGAGCTGTTCTTCTCTTGGGCCTCAAGGAGGCCTCTCTGTCCAGAAGTGTGCGTACATTCCATGCACCGAGAATCAGTTTCTTCTTTCTTTGGTTTCAACTGCTAGAGGAGTAGAACTGCCAGCCACAGTATGCTGGCCAGTTGGATGGGATAAGCATTTAGTTGGGACACCTTTTCTAGTCCCCTCCCTCATGTGAGGGTGAGCAGACCTGTCCTGTAAAGTCTGCTCAATCGCCTGGGGGAACGCCAAACTCCACTGTTGTCCCAGGGTCAGAAGGAGAGTGACTATTGCCATCAGGCCGCCTACGTGCAGGGTTCAAGCTACAACTGCCAGTGGTCACCTCCACCTGTTTCTTTGCTCATTCCCCATTGCCGCAGGACTTTGTGGGGGACACAAGAGGAAACACCAGTGCGGGAGTAGTTTTAAGTGAGAAAGCCGATGCACAGGGGCAATCCCACTCTCTTGGCCTCAGGAGCCAGGATCCGGTGGTATGGAGAAACCGTGATGACCAGGGAATTCCTCGGCTGCAGTGGATGACCACGACATCTATAGTACCTTTTCGTGCTTTTAGTCCTCCAGGACGGTTGCTATCGCCACCTTCGTGACCGTTGGGACAAGGATGACCTCTTGCGTTCACTTTGCCGACTTCATGTTTTGATGGGCATACCCTGTTAAACTAACTGGAGGGTTTGAAACCCGACCGGCTACCCTCTACCTGGTTCAGCCCTGCCAAAGTGTGGCTGCTGCACATGCTACAGCTTCGAGGAGCCACAGGTGAGAGTTGAGTGCCAGGTAGGACAAGCTTTCCTGAAAAGGGCATGGCAAAGCCCCCCTTGCAACATCCCTCCCTGACACCCCACACACCCCATACATTCACAAATGTGTGTGAAAATTTTCAAGACATATAGCATGCTTACAAAACATGGGGTGCAGCTTTTAGAGCTAGTTAAGGCAGACAATGGAAAATCCCTACATTCTCAGAGACAGTCCCATGCATATCTACCCCTGCCTCATCCCTCTGTCACGTGGGCTATTAAAGCTGCTCCTCAGTTCTTCCTCCATTGCAAAAAAAAAAACAAAAAACACGCCTCTGCCTGTTACTGCGCGGCATCATTCTGTGCTGCTGCTTGTAACATTGCCGAGTGCAGCATCACCCCTGTCTGTTGCCAGTTAAGGTCGCATCTCCACCAGTGGGCTCTGAATTTTCGCCAGGGGGATATCCTGACTCTCCCTGTTCTGCCCAACCATGGCAAAAGGAAGCAAGTATTATTCTTTTCTATGTAACTTTCCTCCTTTTGCCATAGTTGAGCAGTGTTGTCCTCTAGCTCAGTAAGCCACAGAGTGCATCAGGGTCAGAGCCTTGATGCCAATCTATGATGGTTTATGTTTGTTAATTCTGCATGTAACTTCTTAAATGTGTGTTCCCTGACTAAACTAAGATTCTGTTGAAATAATTTTACCATTTTTATGTGGATGTGGAATAAGTGCGTGTTTGTTTGCTTTGACTGTTGTTTCTTTCCAAAAAAAAGAGGCAACATAAGAAGCTTTTTTTACCATCTAGGGCAGGGATGGGCAACTCTGGTCCTGGAGGGCCGGTGTGTATGCTGGTTTTTATTTCTTTCAATTACCCTGAATAATTGAGTTAATTGGATGCATACACTAATATAAATTTTTGCAAAGGTCTGATCAAAGAAAAATGTTTTATGTTGGGTGACAAGAACAGTCTTTCGTGGTAATTCATGATAATTTAAAGAAATGTCATATTGCATAAATAGTTTGTCTAATTGTTGTGAAAACCAGGGACAGATACGGCCCTCGTTGCCCATCCCTGATCTAGGGCATAAATGATCAAACTAACTAGTCAGAAACAGCTATTTAAAGTCAAAACTCGCTAGCTACCTAAAATTACTGCAAAATATTTTATTGCAAAATAATGTCAACTAACGTTAGTTAATTGTGTTCGCTAGTTTCTTTAGTGAACTAAACCAGGTTTCTGTCACATATTGGCTAGTAGTCAGATTTCTAGCTGTAGTAGACATAACACGGGTGAATATATCAAATTATGAGGTGAATTTCAGTCAAGAAATCCTGCGATGGTGAAATTATTATTGCATTATTTTGTATGCAGGAACCATGTCAGCAAGCTGTTGAGGATACAGTTCTATCAGAGCTCTAGGTGAGGTCCTAATTATTAATTACAGTATGGAATTATAGGGAAAGCATTAAATTTATTCTCATGATGTTCAGCAAATATAACCTCTGAAAGTCAAAATGTCCCGAATAACTTTGAAAATGAAATGAAATGATAGAAACAAGTTATCGTAAATCTAACCTGATCCAGACCGATAAAATGCTCGGATTGCAGCTTGTCCAATTCACTGATAGTCAGTGGTCCATTTTGAAGCATTTATCTTGCCTGCAGTCGCGTTACCGCACTGAGACGCTTAATAGACATAAATTGCCTATCACGATTTTAACATTCTCTAAAAATAAAACATACCATTATGTAATTAAGAATCGTATTAATTGGTAAGAGTATTTCAATTGTCCGATATTGCTAAAAAAAATTATCAAAAATTCATTGTATTCCACGGCTGGAGTAGACGAATCATCCTACAGCTGCACTCCGTCTTTCTTCACCCGGTTCCACCGTGTCTTGTCTCTAGTGAGCACTCTGAGCTCCTTGAGTTTCCTTGCTCTCTGGGGTGGTCTTATTCCTCTGGCTTTGAGGTCTGGCCTCAGTATGCTGAGTATGTTGGTGCAGTGTCACCCTCTTCGGGATTTGTACTTATTTGACCCTATGATGGCATATTCCAGGGCTTTTTGTGCAGGTGTGTCCTCCAGAATTCTTAACGTGGCCCAACATAGACCACCTGCACAGGTTAACCTTTGTGGAAAGTGGTTGCATATTTTGTATCAGGTCTTGTTTGAGATAGTGCTGTTTGGCCACTGGTGTCCCATAATTTTGCGCAGGTGCTTGCAATGGCAGGAATCAAGCTTGTCCATGACTACTTTTGGGGCTGCCCAGCTGTTACAGTTGCAGAGCCTGATGGACTCGCAAGTTGCGCTGTAGAGTTGTAGTTTCTTTTTCAACTGTATTTTTGATCCACGGATCCACAATTCCCAGTATGATCGAAAGGTAATGTTGCCCATGACATATCGTGCTGTAATATCAGTGGAGCTGCAGAGGAGGGATCCAAGGATCCTGCTTCTCCTCCAATCTTCTTTATCCTTTAGGGGCTCATCAGAATTTCGTATTTCTGAGCCACCAGCCAGGTAGATGTGTGTATACTCTGTCTTGCCTTCATTGACAATGAGGTTTGAATCTTTCCATTTTTGGCAGCAATTGGAAGGAGTCTTTGAAATGACTCTTTCTCCACAACAAAAAAAAGGTCCTCATCATCAGCATATTACATTTCTAGAGGCAATCCCTGATCAGAAACTAGAGCGTTGGGTCTCGGCGAGCAGCGCCTAATAGATGATTGTGCAGCAGCAAGGTAACAGGTCAAGAGTACAGGGGAGAGACTGTCTCTGTGTGGAGAGCCAATTATTGTCTCAATGTCAGCAGAATAGATGGTATTGACACAAACCTTCAACTTAGTTCCTGCCAGCAGGAGTCTTACTAGACGCAGTTCATCTTCACTGCAGCAAGCCTGTCAGGATTACGAATAGGAACCACAAGCAAGAACCAGAGAGTACAAAAAAAAGGGAGACTTTATTTCTGAAGGGGAGAGCCCCAACAGAGCAGGCAACAGTACAACGTCCACAATCCAAAAATTCACAATCCAGTTGGGCAAAAACAGAGTCGAAAACCAGGGCAGCAATTACAGTACTCGTGGTTGGGCAAAAATTGGTTTGGTACACAGGCACAGGTTTGTCAGAGAAGCAAAAGCCAAAATCCAGTGGGCGTAATCCAAACCATTAACAGGGCAGCAAACAAAACTCGTAGTCGGGCAAAAAGGGTTCGTAAACAGATGCAGACAATAGTACCAAAAAGCAGAGCCAAAAATCATAAGTCGGACGGTCCAGTCAGAAGAGTAACAGTATGAGTACAAGACGAAGACGATAGCAGCACAGGTAAACAAGAGAAACGTTCTGATAACGAAGTGCTGTGAAAAGACTGATATACACGGGAAGTCACATGCTTAACAAAACACAGGTGCAGGAAGTCAAACTGATTACAAAGGAAGCAAACATGAGGGAGAAACTAATCTCATGAAATAGGCAAAATCCTAAATGCGGAGAGTGATCACAAGGCACAGCCTATAGACAGAACAAACAGATCCGGTAAGGGATTTCTACTTGCACAGAGTAAGTGGCAGAACAGTGATTAGACAGGTGCAGAGAATAGAATATGGCAAAATACTAAACATGACAAAACTAAACGAGACAAAACAAGAACATAATCAGGTAACCAAATCACAATACAAAATTCAAGGCATGGTCAGGCAATACAGAGATCAGACAGAACATCAAAAACATGGCAAACAGAGCAGAATCATAACAGCCTGGCCTAGTACAGTACCAGCGTGGATAAAGGTTCCACTTTCGCCAGCGCGCTGTTGGCCGTGTGTCAGCCGGAAGTCAGGTAGACGTGCCCTGCTCACTGAACTGGGAATTAGAGGGAGTGAGAAGTCATGCTGGCCGGCCGTTACACACATATCTTAGTGTAAATCCCCGTCGTAAAGAAGTCCAAATTAATGAAGCATTGAATTTTTTTTTGTCTGACAACATGATGTTCATAATATTTGAAGTATAGAGTAAACGGTTGAAGTAATTTTTGCTACAGATTTTCTTTCGCACAATTGGAGATATATTTATTTCAAGGAAAGTTAATGTTTTCAAATTCATTATTCATGTATTTTTGGCATAATATTTTTGCTGTAATATTTATCTATAAGAATTAAGAAATTAAACCTTTAGTTCTAAAGCGCTGTGATTGGAGAAAGCAAAACAACAAAAACATGTTTTACCACCACTTTAATATTATTTGAATTATGAACAAAACCTGCACTTCTGAAAATAGAAATAAAATATGTAAATATCTGTAACTTATAATAATGGTGTCACTTTTTCCTAAGTTCGTAAGAAATGTTTCAGCCCTTGGAAATCCGGAGGTTTTAGCCCTCATTGTGCATGAGCCGAACAACTCTGCCAGCAGCCATACCACAATTCAATCTGTGCTAGCTGCGTGGCTGAAGCTAAGCAGGTGTGGGCTTGGCTAGTACTTGGACGTGAGACCACTGAGGAAAACTATTTTGCTGCTGGAAGAGGTGTTGGTGGACCAGTAGGTGGCGATCTTCCCTCTGGAGGAATAATCCCCAATGCCCCAGTGCAGTGATGGGGCATACTGAAGGAGCCCCTGTCTTTCGGATGAGGCGTTAAACCGAGGTCCTCACTCACAGTGGTCATTAAAGATCCTATGACACTCTTTGATCACTCTGTCATAGCTAAAGTCCCAACCTGGCTCTTTTGACCTGCCACCTAATCATCCCCTGATCTAATTGGCTGTGCAATTCCTCCTCTCCCTCCCCACCTCACTTGACAAAGAGATTTCAATCTCAATGGGACTTCCTGGTTAAGAAAGAAGTAAACCTGTGCGAGCCTAGTGGCCCATCAGGCCGGTTTCCATAGCATGAAGCGACTAGGAGTATTGCTACTCCCCCTGGATGGGATGCCAGTCCATCGCAGGTACTCCCCCCAGCTCTTAGACAAGTTTCCCTGCCTTTTTGCTGGTACCCATTCATACACCTGGGTGGAGTGTGGGAGTAAAGTGTTTTGCCCAAGAAGACACCGCGAAGGCCGTGGCCGGGCTTGAACTCAGGACCTTACGATTTCAAGTCAAGCCTTCTTGGAAAGAACTTGAAAGTCGGATAAAATGGTTGAATGTAAAGTGTGCTTTTGTCACCTTTTACTCATAATTTGAGAGCTAATCTTAATAATAAACTTTGGTTGTTACCGACAAATTAACGCAATAAAACTCTTCTCAGTTGCAAGTGTCATGGGGTACCGCAGATTAAAAACTGTTCTCACCGAGGGACTGATTATGTGTTCACATTTATGAGAGATGGTAACTTATCCGCCTTAGGTATACTGTGTAAAATATTTATATTCATATATTCAGATTTAATGGTAGGCTATAGCTATCAATTTGCGAATTGTGTGCAAGCCAGTGTCTTACATTATTAAGACCAATAGCTATTTCGCCATGGAAAATTATGGACATTTACAGTGACACGAGCAAGATAAAAAATATTGGGTATCCAACAAGAAATTATAAATGTATTAATACATATTTTGTGACAATAAATGCGCAAGTTGTTTTCCATAAGGAAGGTGTTTCTACTCTATGACCACTCCAACTTCTAACTGCCGCTTATAGAATTAGATATTTTTAAACGAAAAACAAAAACATTGACTGACTTGTAAATAAGTCGAATTCGAGACAGTTGCGGTAGTTTATTCTTGCCAAAATTCAAGGCCTGCAATAACATCTGGTACACACCAGTCATACCCAAAAACCGTTACCCCCCATCGACTGTCCCCCCAAGTTCTGCCTGCCGGGACTACACCGACACCTGTTGTAATCCTCCGCCACCCGCAAGGCCAATCAGAGAAAGGTGGACGAAATGCAAAGCCAACTTTTCGTTAACTTTCGCGGTAACTTTATCCTTGCTGGTACTGTACTTCAAGGATCTTTGACCTTTTGATTGTATCAAAGGTATGTGACATGTCTATACGGATTTTGTGGAAGTCCTAGTGTTTGGACATGACATCAGAGACAAGCTTTCTTTGAGCCCACACGATGTCTGCACAATCCACTATGGTAGGGTCTAGTGAAGATATCTACAAATCCAAAACCAGTGAAGTTGGCACGTTGTGTAAATCGGAAATAAAAACAGAATACAATGATTTGCAAATCCTTTTCAACCTATATTCAATTGAATACACTGCAAAGACAAGTTACTTAATGTTCGAACAGGTAAACTTTGTCATTTTTTGCAAATATTAGCTCATTTGGAATTTCATGCCTGCAACATGTTTAAAAAAAGCTGGCACAAGTGGCAAAAAAGACTGAGAGAGGTAAGGAATGCTCATCAAACACTTATTTGGAACATCCCACAGGTGAACAGGCTAATTGGGAACAGTTGGGTGCCATGATTGGGTATAAAAGCAGCTTCCCTGAAATGCTCAGTCATTTACGAACAAGGATGGGGCGAGGGTCACCACTTAGTGAACAAATGCGTGAGCTGATTGTCCAACAGTTTAAAAACAACATTCCTCGACGAGCAATTGCAAGAAATTTTGGGATTTCATCATCTACGGTCCGTAATATCGTCAAAAGGTTCAGAGAATCTGGGGAAATCACTGCTTGTAAGCGACAAGGCCGAAAACCAACATTGAATGCCCGTGACCTTCGATCCCTCAGGTGGAACTGCATCAAAAACCGACATCAGTGTGTAAAGGACATCACCACATGGGCTCAGGAACACTTCAGAAAACCACTGTCAGTAACTACAGTTCGTCGCTACATCTGCAAGTGCAAGTTAAAACTCTACAATGCAAAGCGAAAGCCATTTATCAACAGCACCCAGAAACGCCGCCGGCTTCGCTGGGCCCAAGCTCATCTAAGATGGACCGATGCGAAGTGGAAAAGTGATCTGTGGTCTGACGAGTCCACATTTCAAATTGTTTTTGGAAACTGTGGACGTCATGTCCTCCGGACCAAAGAGGAAAAGAACCATCCGGACTGTTATAGGCGCAAAGTTCAAAAGCCAGCATCTGTGATGGTATGGGGGTGTATTGGTGCCCAAGGCACGGGCAACTTACACATCTGTGAAGGCACCATTAATACTGAAAGGTACATACAGGTTTTGGAGCAACATATGTTGCTATCCAAGCAACGTCTTTTTCTGGTTATTTAAGCAAGACAATGCCAAGCCAAATTCTGCACGTGTTACAACAGCATGGCTCCGTAGTAAAAGAGTGCAGGTACTAGACTGGCCTGCCTGTAGTCCAGACCTGTCTCCCATTGAAAATGTGTGGCGCATTATGAAGTGTAAAATACGACAACGGAGACCCCGGACTGTTGAACAACTTAAGCTGTACATCAAGCAAGAATGGGAAAGAGTTCCACCTGAAAAGCTTCAAAAATGGGTCTCCTCAATTCCCAAACATTTACTGAGTGTCGTTAAAAGGAAAGGCGATGTAACACAGCGGTAAAAAGGCCCCTGTGCCAACTTTTTTGCAATGTGTTGCTGCCTTTCAATTCTAAGTTAATGATTATTTGCAAAAAAAAAAATTAAGTTCCTCAGTTTGAACATTAAACATCTTGTCTTTGCAGTGTATTCAATTGAATATAAGTTGAAAAGGATTTGCAAATCATTGTATTCTGTTTTTATCTACGATTTACATAACGTGCCAACTTCACTGGTTTTGGGTTTTGTACTTTGTCCCAGATACAGTGTACCGTAACAGTTGACATGATCTTCTGGATGCTACGCGCAGATTTGCAGGAGGGCCTGGAGTTTTCTTTGGCTTTGGCAGAGTGATGAGAATTCCCTGGTCCATTGCTTGAACTGGGCGATGGTGTTCAAAGGCGTTGTTGATGATCGATGTAATACTTAGTGATATGTCAGTCCCATATTTGAGAAGTTCATTACTGATTCCATCAGGACCTGGGGAACGCCTATTTTTCAAGTTTTTTTTTTTTTTTTTAAATTTGGCCTCTCCAATCCCACCCGAATCTGGAATGCCCAATTGAGGAACTATGTACAAAGCTTGCTCGTATGCGACCCCTTGCTGCCAACTCAGGATAGTGAGACAGTTCACGGCTCTCCTCCGAAGCACGTGTCTGTCTGCCGCTGATTCTTATACACTCATCGGTTGAATCTTCGCAAGTTCAGAACTAGGGCGGAGGATACCCGGACATGAACCAACTCGGAGTCTTCCTGATGAGCGCCCATCTGGCCAACAGGAGGCGCTGGAGCAACAAACAAAGCTGTTATTATTATATACCCAAATCCGGCAGTCCCTTCCCAATTTGAAACCCTGTAGCGCGATAGCCAATTGTGCGCTACTCTGAAAAAGCTGCCAACCCCTCCCGGTGGGTACGCCGGGGCTTGAACTCGCGACGAGGTGATCATCTCTGCACTGCACTGACCCTCTGGGTCAGCGAACTGTTTCTTGAACTAATTCTTGATTGCTTGGCCTTGCCTTTGTCTGTGGTAATGAATTAGCCCTCAGTGTTGTGGACTGAGAGTGATGGAAATGAAAGTCCAACCTTCAGAGGATGTGCTGCCCTGAACATTTTGCGGCAGTCAGCTGAGGAGGAGATCTCGGCTGCTAAGGTGTCGGCTCTCATGATTTCGAGCTATCTTAGACATTTGCTGTGTTGTGTAAGATGTCATTTCATTCTTTCCGCAACTTCCTTTTGTTCTGACTTTGACGCTTTTAGTAGATACAGTCTCAAGGCCTTTTGTTTCTCTGATAGCTCCGCAAAAAGTGGATCGTGTGTGTGCTGTCTGTTCTTGTTTCCTTTCAGCACTCCTTCTGTGCTGGCAGCTGATGATTTCATACTCTTAAAGGGGACTGATTATGCCTCATTTACAAATTTATATTTTGATCTTGGACTCCTCTAGAGTACTCCTGATCCTTCAAAGTCATAAAAGGGTCCTTGTTTAGCTCATGCTGCCATCTTCAAAAAACCCCATTTGTAGTCCATTGTAGTCTCTGCCTGAAATGCCTCATTTGGGTGGCTCTTCCGCTACGGCCCCCCCCTCCCCGTGTGCCCACTTTCTTCTGATTGGCCTGCTCTGTGGAGGGTGGACCTGGGTGGGACTTAGCAGAACGCAGTTTTCCGGGTCTGCCTCCATAGTGTGAAACATGAGATGCACCTGCTATCTGAGCTAAGGAATCGGCGGGGAAATTCCGCAATCAAATGCAATACATGTGTATAGATCTAATTAAATGAACTTGTTCTAATAAACACAGCGGCAAAAGTGGAGGATGTAGTGCGAAAGTCTGGCTGCTCAAGCTCGAATTTGCGATCTACCTACGGCTACTATGTTGAGTACACCGGTGTTTCTACTCTATATCTAGGATTTTGGGAAAGCTAGAATCCACTCCATACAGACACATTTGTAGAATGGGTCGACATACCCAAGTTTAGACCGGAGACCATAGAAATCCGGTGGGTCTGAGTTTAGAGGGAAACAGTGGACAGTGAGGAGCAGCAAAAAGTGGACCAACAACTTATGGACTGCTTAGGTGTGTATTATAAGAACCGGCTGGTTCGTGTACATGACTGTGGTGTGTCGTTAGTGTGGAGTAACAGCTTCCGTGCTGGTATATGACAGCGGGGCGAAAGCTCCAGGTTAAACGGCCTTTTTGGAAATTGCCCGTGGTAATGGTTAACTTATTGCATCGGAATGAGCAGTGATTGCTTGAGGAAAATGGGCGCGATAAGTCGCTTTCACATCGGACACGAAATTCATTTTTCGCGCGCGAGATAACATTCAAAGTTAATGCTTTGTTTTTGCATTGACTTTGAATTTAATCTGTCACGCAAAAAAATTGTTTCGCATCCGGTGCAAAAGCAGCTTAATGCGCCCATAATGCATGTATTTATGTCTTTGCATTGACTTTGAGTGTAATCTGTCGCACAAAGAATTTGTTTCGCGTCCGGTGTGAAAGCGGCTTAACGCGCCCATAACGCGTGTATTCGCATCTTTGCACTGACTTTGAATGTAATCTGTCCCGCAAAAAATTTGTTTCGCGTCCGATGTGAAAGCAGCTTTATGGGTATTATGCGACTGCTAGAGAGAGCTCTGTTATGTTATGAACATAATATAGGTTTTACAGACCGTAAGTTCCGTTAGCGTGGACAGTTGCTCATATGGAGCTAGTATATTGATCGCTTCTGCAGGAAAAAGTTTCCTGCTCAATCTCTGCCGTATTGTTGGCAGTCCTGCCAGCCACCCGGCACACGTTAGCTTCACTAACATTATTTGCTGTTCTATCGTTACTTAGAGCTTTTGGCTCGAGCGCTTGATCGATGCAACTGCTTCAGGTTTGAGAAGCAGCTGAAGCTCTTATTTAGCGACAAATTGTCCTTTATTGACAAAGCTGTCTTTGGTGAAATGCTGAGCACAAACAGCTAATGTTCCCTTTGGCCGTGACTGTTTGCTGTCAGCAAACAAAAAAAAGCTATGATCTGCGGTTCTTCTTTTGTATTTCCAAAAGTGTAGACACTACGAAGGCATAGAATGATGCGTGGTTGTTTGTGCCTGCTAGAATAGTTTCCATTGTGGGCAGGTCCAGCGCCGTGATTGGCTCTGGCTAGGTTTGTATTAATTGGACGTCACAACCTGACTTCAGGGTTTGCCCAGATCTCGTGAAGATCTCAGGACGAGCTGTTCAGAGAGGAAATCATGTTCACAAAATCACGTTCTTGGATTACGGCAAAACCCCTGTATCTTATGTTTATAAACTTATGTATGGATATCCAACTTTATAACATTACTTATATGTATTAAAAGAAGGATCAGCATAATAGATCCCCTTTAAGTAGGGAAGCTAGGGTCTTGTTAGGGTTACTGTCATAGCCTATGCAACTCAGTTGGTTTTGTAAGCTTATCATGTACTGTGCTTGTGTAGTGGGGTCTTCGTTAAGTCTTGCAAGGTCATATCTCACCAAGCCTTTCTGTCTCCTGTGTCGCTTGTGGACGAGGCATATGTTTTCCAATCTGATTTGTGTGACCACTGGTTTATGGTCTGAGTTGAGGTCTGTTAGTCCGTATGTCCGAGAGTCCTTGAGTTGTGGTTTGCTTTTCAACTTGCACAGAACAGAGTTTATTTGCTTAGAGATGGCTATCGATATCACTATCCTTCATAATAAATGTTCATAACATTAGTAACAGTTGTAAATATGTATTCAAAAATCAAATCAAAAGTATTTGGATGGCAACAAAATAGAAACGGAAGTTTATGTATGTGGCATCTATCTTTTAAGATTATGGAGGCAGTTTACTTTGCATCATAAAAAAAAAGAAAAAAGAAACACTCATTCGGATTATCTCCGTCCACGAAAAAAGGCAGTATCTGCACTCAGATTAGCAAAAATTTTACAGCGCATTACATGTGTCCCTGCCTATTCTCACATTAAACCTATGCCTTTGTGTTGAAAAGAATGATAAACACTTTACCAATAACTGAAAATTAAACTTAAATTTCACTACTGCCTTGCAGTTTCAGTCTTTTCAATAATTTAACTGTAAAACTAGCTTAGTTGCCGAAGTCATATTTGAATGTTTTTGGAAAACAACAAAAAACAGTTTTTAGCAAGCACATCGGTAAATTTATTGATATTCCAACAGTCAACCAAAAAATTACTTCGACAATTATGCTATGAGGCTAACGATATACAACATATTTTTGATGCGGTTGCAAATACAGTCATTTTGGGTCATGATAATCACCCAGAAGCACCTGGTGGGGTTGATTAGAGATTGAATTAACCACTGTGCTTCTAGTGGAGCCCCTGCTCATGCCAGCTAAATCAGTATGGTGTATCTTGGGCAGCCACAATGTCATTTGGCTCCCAAGGGGAAAATTTTGTCAATGGCTTGCTTTGTTCAGAGGCTGATTGGGGAAACAAAGCTTGTTTGTGGATTGTCTAATGACAAAAATATCTCCTTCCACCCTTGAACAGAAGAAGAAGAAAAATGTCTCATATTTCTGAGCACATCATCGATACTGGCGGTGGTGGCAGGTGATTAGGGAACAGGTATCCACAGGAATGCGTACAAATATTAGTTTTACTCACCTAAAAAAATTCCCATATGCACTCCCGGGTGCATGTAAAACTCAGAAAAGAATCCGCTTGGCTGCTTCCTGTAAAAAGGAGTGAAGTAAAAATCCCCATTCATTTCAGTCCTGGACATTTAAAAAAATTCACTTCTTACGTGCCTCCCACTGTTTTTAAGCCTCTATCGATTTTGCACAATATTTTCGAGTAAAAGCATATGTCGTTTTTCCTGACTGCAGTCAACTATAATGAATACTGTTTTATTTTTTCACCGAGATGCTAACCCCTTATAAATCTAAAATCTACACATCCCATGAACCACGTGCTTCCTGAAGTGTTCCTGAAGCCAAAGAAGATTGATTTCAAATTTGTGTCTGAACGCTGCCAGCACCCTATCAGCTCAGGTCTAAAATGCAGAACAGCCTGGTATGGTTGCTGAAAAATTAATTTGCCACTATATGTTCAACTATGTAAAGCAAACCTGCCCTGCTCCCAGTCGTAAGACCCGACAGAGAGGCATTGTGCTAGGTGGAGTCCCTCAGGGACATGACATGATTACTTCATGGGAGGTTTAAAACTGGAATGCACTCCACATGAAGAAGATCTGGGAGTGATTGTTGACCAAACCCTTTCAGGTTCTCGCCATTGTGTCATACCAGTTAAAAAGGCCAACAGGATGCTGGGATATATAGTCAGTATTGAGTATAAATCGAAGGAGGCTATATTTCTCTTGTACAACGCATTCATCAGACCAGATCTGGATTATTGTGTAGAGTTCTGGGGACCATACTTTAAGAAAGATATAAGGGCTCTAGAAAAAGTTCAAAGAAGAGCAACAAAGTAAATTCCAAGAATAGAAGATGAGAGCAATGTGAAGAGTTTGAAGTTCCTTAATCTTTTCAGTTAGGAAAAGAAGGTCTTTAAATAGGTTGAAGAGATTAACTAAGTGAGCAAGAGCACTCTGAGAGCACATCATTTGCACCCAGGTCCCTAACCCTAACCCTTACCCTAACCCCAAACCCACTAGTCTGAAAAACCTGCTGACCACTGCTGGCTGGTACGAAGCAGGGATTGAACCCGCGACATGATAGTCACTTCTGCTTCGCAACGCGATGCTTTACCGAGTGAGCTTGTACCGTTTGTCTCTTACGTTAATTGGCATGACAGATTTTTCATTAGTATTAGAACATAATTGGAGTTAAATTAGCATAGGTGTGAGTTTCATTAGTAAGGAGAGTTGGAGCTGAGTTGGACTCTCGGTGCATAAAGTGATCATGATTGAGCAAATGAGACAGTTTAACCACCCAGATGGTTCTCACTCATGTTCTAGCGCGGCGATATTCAGCTCTCCTTGGCCTATCCCCCGTATTTTAAGCAATACTTTGGCTGCAGGTAGAAAGCCTAATGAATTTGGGTACGAGACTGATTGACAAGACACTACATGAATAATGTATAACACTTCGTAGCTTGTGGAAGGCGGATTGTCAGGTTAGGAGATGGCAGAAATTTTCCGTCCAGCACTCCAAGCATCCTGCGCATCCATAAATAGAGTAGCTCCATGCCCGCTGACGTCTACATTTGCACAGAGAGGTTAAAGACATGCTACATATTTCTTAAAGACAGACAATGCAACATTTCTTTCCATGCTTTGACCTCCAGTTTGCCCCTGAAAGTTTCTCAAAAAAACAAAATATTTTAAACAAGTCTTCATGGTCTTCAACATCCCCCGCCAGTCGTGCACTTCTTGTTTTCGAACTCGATCAAGGCCTTTATGGTCTGAAGCAACACACCAAATTTGTGTACTGTATCTGTAGTAGTTTTTGAGTGAAGCTGTCCCCTTTATCTCGAACAGACGGACGGAAGGACGGACAGAGGTCAAACCTATATCCCCCTCCCACTTGGTGTTGGCGGGGGATAAAAATCACTTTTAAAATTCAGTAGTAGCTCCATTCCTACCTTTCAGGAAGTATCAATGAATAAATATAATGGGTAGACGAGCAAGGATTAATTTTCCAGGTTATAATTCTGCATTTTGTAAGCTTAATTTTGATCAGAGATGAAAGCCTGGTATCTGATGTATGCAAAGAATTTTGCATGATGAATATTGAAAAATCTATCATTCTAATGAAGTAGCTCATTATACCAATCTCGGATGATATAATTTCTTGTCTCAAGGAAGTCTTCGTTCCCAAAATTAAGTGCTGCGGGATTACCAACCAAAAAATTAAGCCCTTGATCTGATTCCAATAAGAAACTTATTTTGGATTGTATTTTTGGCTTTTGTTGGTTAAAAAAATGCTTCATGCCATTCACATCAAGTTAACCGAAACTGAAAAAAGCCACTGAGACACGAAATAAACAAGGGAAAATATCACAGGAGTAGGTTAGGTCAGACAGTGAGACAAAATGCACTGGATTTGAAACATATGATTAGCTCTTTAATTGATCAACCTTCAGCCAAGCGCATATTTGCACCACTTGAGGTTTGCAATCGTGCTTCTCATTTTGGCTTGTCTGCCAAGGATATTTAGAGACATAAAATATGAATTTATTTTAGTAAAAGTGTCTTGTTGCATATTCTAATTGCCAAATTGCTCATCTGAAATTCTGAGGATGTGCCACGTATGCTTTAAATCTCCAGCTGTCTCACCACTGCACCCGTTCCGTAATGGGTAGAACCACAACAACATTTAGGTCCAATCATGGTTTTGGTTGGAAATCTCCGGGCTGCATTATCTGCAGTGTAGTTCCAGTGGTCTGCAAACATCATAGGAGGGGTGTGGATTCTGTGGCCAGGAACTAATTAGGGACTGTGCAGTCCAAGAGCACTTCAAATATACCCTTGTTTCAAAAATAGCCACTGCCAAGTGGTGAATAATGAAAAGTGAAGTGAAAAAAGCACATGCTATATCGCAGGATTTGGAATGGTCACAGTGATTTAGAAGAGAGACACAGTTTAAGCAGGTGCTCTTTGTTTTTGGATGATTACTTTTAAAAATGTCAGTTTGAAGCTGGAAACTCTGGCAGAAAGTCAGAGCAACACAGTGGCACCTCTGCTTTGTGTTTCCAAACATCCCAAATAGACAGAGTGGACAGAAAAGCAAAAAGCCATTTCCTGCAGACTCTCAAACATTAAAATTTATAAAGAATGAAGACTCCTTCTGCTTGCCAGTTTTGTCTATTGCTGTGAAAGGCCACCAGGTCTGATTACAGAGATTTTGTACTGGGGTTTGTTTTAGCAAACCTCTTCAGTGCTGCTCAAAATATAGTTGGCTCCAGACAAGAAAAACCATTCAGTATAAAAGATCTTCTTCTTCATCGTCTACTTGAATGGCGGTTCGCAACTAACTGTGTGGGAGTGTGCTACTTAAAGACCATTGGCAGTATAGTGCTTATTATGCATAAACATATCCATATACTGTATAAACTTAGGATTGATAAGGATTGATATAATTATCTTGAAGCCCGCATGCCTTCAATAAATAAATTTTAAAAAAGCCCTAGCAACCTCACATATCAGCCCTTGTTCACCTAAAAGTGCTTCAACACTTCAAATTTTCCATATTTTGTAATCATCTCTAGGTACATGTGCCTCTGTGTTCTATATTTTATACAACCCCAATTCCAAAATAGTTGGGTCATTGCGTTTTGATTTTATTCACAATTTACACTTTGTCCCATCTATTTTGGAATTAGGGTTGTACTTGACAATAGCACATGCTCTGTATTTTCTAAAACATCACACATTGAACATAAACCATCACTTTTTCCAAGAATGTGAAGGGCTGCACTTAATCGAGTGTGACCTTATCTTAACCTTGCGTATAATACAACCCCAATTCCAATTAAAGCTGCAAGGAGCTGTGATCGGGCCCTCGCAGTCACACGCAACCATGGGGGGCCTGCGGCAGGCAAGTTCCGCGATGTGAAGTGAGAAGAGATAAAAAGGGGGAAGGAGCAAAGAAATGCAATGTTTCATTTATGCACTAGGTGGCGCTATGAGCATAGCCAGATGTGAGCAGGTGTGTTCAGGGATGGACCCTCATCACACAAATGAAGTTTCGAGCGAATCTGACAAAGCACGAAGGAGTTATAACAAGTTCATCCACCAGGGGGCATTCAGAGTGTCACCAAATGTGGGCAGGTGCATTCAGGGGCAGACCCTTAGCACAAATGTGAAGTTCCGAGCAAATCGGCCAATGTCAATGTAAAATATGGCATTTCCTGTTTCCACAAGGGGGCACCATGAGAGAGATTGCTTAGCATCACATGGAGGCGTTCAGGGTGGGGCTCTTATCATGTACATGAATTTTGAAGCCATTTGGATGAAGTATGAGGGAGAGAGAGCTGCTCGAATATGCATGGCGAGGCATCAGAAAAGGGGGACGCCATAGTGGCCATGCCCATTGACCTACAGACATGCAGAGTACAACTTTTGATCAGCATTATCAGGATCTGCAATGAATCTGAACTTGATTGGACAAAATGTCTCGGAGGTAGGGCTGGGCGATATGGACTAAAAGTCACATCTCGATATTTTTTAGCTGAATGGCGATACTCGCCATTATAAAAAGTAGATAAAATATATCAATTTTTTTTTTGGACGTGAACCAGGTTCTACACTAAGACTATTTGACCATGACTTCCAGCAGTTAGGCATGCACAGTTGTATCATTTTCGCACTTGGTTCTATGTGTAGGACTAGGAAAAGGGGTCACTTGGGATTTTTTTCCATTCTGAGATTAATGGGGTATCTCAGTGATATTCCAGTGATAGTGATATCCCAGCACTATTGCACTGTCAATTTACAACACTTTGCTGTGCACAAATTCAACCATTTTTTTCTCAAATTTTTCTCAAAACGAAAAACTTGGATCACTCATTGATTTTGTTGAAAAATCTCAATTTTCATGAAATGACCCAAGTGACCCGTTTTGCTAGTCCTGCACACATATCGGTAGGCTTGTTACTCTCATTTCTAGGCGAACGTTGTTATTTAGCCAACTAGCTCCATTTTGTTATGGAGAGGTACTGAATAAATATTTGTGAATATAGTTTGTTAGTAAACGAGCCACCGGTAGTCAACTACTCGGTTTTCTGTGGATTTAAAATAAACAAAAGTTTGTTCAAATGTGAATGAGCATATGCTTCTCAAACTCAGGCTAGCGTGCACGCCAGTTGCAGAATAGACAACTTGCTTGGGGGAGGTGCGTGGTTCTCAACAGCTTTGTTTACTGCCAAATGAATTTAATTCCGTTTGCACCTTAGTGGTTGCAGATAATGTCTGAGCATTGCTCTAATTCCATGACTCTGTCTCTCATTCGCGTTTGAACAAACGTTTACGGATTTTAAATCCACAGAAAACCGAGTTGGTAATTAACGGAAGCTCGTTTGCAATCTAACTAAATATATATATATTTACTGACCAACCCCTCTTCTGCGACGCACTCCGTCTCCATGTTTCCTGAGTGTAGGTGAGACTGGAAGTGAAGGGGGAGAGGGGAGGGCTTGTGGTCACAGAGCGAGGGAGGCCGAGCAGAAAGGTTGTGTGTGTGAGACTGGGATACGGAGTGGGAGAAGAGCAATAGGTGCAAACTTGCGGCCCATGTATTGTCATTTTAACCCAAAATGAACCATATCGATACAAGCGATACTGTCCCGTGTAATATCTTGGTTAGAAATATATCGATATAGATTGAAATACCGAGATATCGCACAGCCCTACTAGGAGGAGTTCGTTAAAATACAATGTGTGGAAATCAGACCAACGTGACAAGTTAAAATCAAAATCATGTTTGGAGCTGACCAATGGTTTTGAACACTTGCTGTCAGGTTTAGAGCATGGCTCCAATTCAATTTTTTGTATGGCTGGGTATGATACATATGTGTCACAAATTTCGTCTGCCTACGAAACTAACCCGAAAACTCCATTTGGGAATTTTGAAACGTATATAGGGGGCGCCATTTTGCCATTTGGCCTCGCCCACATTTGCCGCTGCCAATATATCAAATTTTTCACCAGATCGGACGTGTGTGCAAAATGTGGTGCATTTTTGAACATGGGAAAGGGGCCAAATTGAGGTTTTAATGCGGGGAACAATAATAAAAATAAACAGCGTGATTACAATAGGGTCCTCGCACTTTAGTGCTCAGGTCCTAATAATAATAATAATAATAATAATAATAAAACAGCACAATTGCAATAAGGTCCACTGCGAATGACTTGCAGTCGTCGCTCGGGCCCTAAAAAAGTTGGGATGCTGTGCAAAATGTAAATAAAAAAAGAATGCAATGATTTGCAAATCTCATGAACTGACATTTTATTCACAATAGAACAAAGGCAACATATCAGATGTTCTAAGCGAGACATTTTGCAATTTTATGAAAAATAATAGCTCATTTTGAATTTGATGGCAGCAACACGTCTCAAAAAAGTTGGGATAGGGCCATGTTTATCATGGCTTAGTATCCCCTCTTCCTTTAACAACAGTCTGTAACTGTCTGTCTGGGAGGTGAAGAGACCAATTGATGAAGTTTTGGGAGAGGACTGTTCTCCCATACTTGTAAGATATTGGATTCTAGCTGCTCAACAGTCCTGGGTCTTCTTTACCAGATTTTTCGTTTTATGATGCACCAAATGTTTTCAAGTGAATGGTCTGCACTCCAGGTCGGCCAGTTCAGTACTCAGACTCTTCTACTGCACAGCCATGCTGTTGTGATGGATGCAGTTTGTGGTTTGGCATTGCTTTGTAGAAATATGCAAGGCCATCCCTGAAAAAGACGTTGTCTGGATGGGAGCATATGTTCAAGGTGTTCCACAAGCCCTGGCAGCCGGCGATTCCGCCGACTACTCTGTCCTCTTCCGTCGACTACTTTCCTGACGAATTTGCAAGTTTTTAGGGGAGTTTCAATGCGTTTTATTTTGATAAACACTTTTCAGTTTGCCTATTGACCTTCTCTTTGCTGACGTACTGAAACATTTTCAACATCCAGTAACATTGTGCGTCATATGAACTCCAATAATTCTACTTCCATCCTCTTCGCATGATATTGTTGTATTTCATGAAAATACTCGAATTTCATTCGGTAGCTGCTCGAATCATGCCGCCCTGAAAGAAGAAGGGGGTGTCTAACGGGCAAACATTGCTGATATCCTTTGTAAAGAAAGGTCATTTCAATGTTATAAATGGATGAGATTTAATTCTGCTGAGTGGTTGGCCCATGCGAGATGATAAAGTAAACGCCCGTGTATTCATTTAGAACAGTAGCCTTCTACCACATTGATTCCGCAGTGTAAGCCCGGTGACATTCAAAGCCACTATGCGATCATTACATGTATTTAATTCCCAGCTGTTTAGACGAGAGTCTTCAGGGTGTTGAATCAACTCAGAGTGTCCTGAAGAAAACCTGTGTCGAAACGTTGGTAAATGCATATGGCTTATTCCATACTAACTTTACAAATGTGTGACAATGGTGATGACAATTCAAATGAACCTTTTCCAATGCTGCAACCACCGATGTCGCCATTTTGCTGGCCATTAAATGTAATTCAATTTCCGCATTGGCCTCACTTTTCAGATCCAGGTGCTGCGTCCATCTGCTTATACTGTCTATGGAGATAGCACGCAGATTGCTTATTTTTTTATGGTCGTAGCACAATATTTGGACACGGAAAAATTCTCATTATTTTTAAAAGCATGGTATATATGATTGTCTGATGCCTTGTGAAATTTTGATACAGGAAGTGAGTACCTTATTTTGCCGAGGTCATCTTTGAATACATTATGCTATTTGAATACATTATGCAAATTAACCCACAGGAATGGACATAACACGTGAGGACATGACTGGTTACGCCCATAATGGTCATTTAAAATTCAATTTCTGATCAGACAAGTCTCGATAATTTAGTACAGACAATTGTAACTGTTATTATGGGTATTTCTCTGCAATATTTAATTTCACTTTCTTTCGAAGTATCAACAGACATGTCATGAGCGTTTCATGAAGTTGGCTGCCAAATTTTGTCACAAAATATGTCCTTCACAATGCCTTGGCTGACATCAGGAAACCACCTTTTGTTCTGTGTTGTTGGACTGATGACTTTTTTCTTATGAATATCTTCAATCCGGGAGTGAATAAATATGCACAATGCAAATCATTTAATTCTCCTCGAAAAAATTTTATTGACCATTCTAATGCAACACAGTGAATTGTACAGTTTAGTATTGAGTGACCCATATATTATTAATGTGTTGTGGCGGCGAGTGTGTTCATGCGTTTTCGCGCAAGCATGGATTCACTCATTTGTGCCTATTGATTGGTAAATTTTTTCGTAGCTTGCATTCCTGTTCATTTAATTAAAATTAAAGTTATAAAGTATTTTTCTTAATGAGGGCATGAAACGACAATTGTCCGTTGAATATCCTGAATCCTGTAGCTCGTAAGACGGCACATATTTTGCTGGGCGAAAGCAGCAATGCGCAGTTTTGCGCCAATGTTCTCAGTTCAATACGCTCAAGATGTTTCACATTTAAAATAATTTTTACCTTTGAGGACATTTTGAGTATTGTAGTGCCAAAATGCTGAAACGAGCACTGTATTTTATGGTAATTTTTTTGGATTAATGCCATCCTTACAAGATCGCGTGTCGGATGTTATGTTAGTTGTTAATGTCACCTATCGTTGATCTTTTTCCCATGAATTATAATTTCTTAATCATTATAGACTTATATAGCGGTCTTGATTATTCAATTAAGAAAAACTTCAGTTTTTACTCAGGCGATCTTTTGCTGTAACTGGTTGAGCTGTTGTGATTCTGCTCTGTCTGCCATGCTTAGGATTCTGTCTTGTTTGGATTTTGATCTTTGCCTTTCCTGACCATGCCTTGTATTGTGTATTGTGATTTGGTTGCCTGATTATGTTCTTGTTTTGTCTAGTTATATTAAAACCCTGTCCGACTTTCGGACACATAGACACGGTGAAAAACACGCGCACGCACCGTTCATTTGGTGTATTTTCCAAAACTTTCTTCAACTTCAGGCCAGTAATTCAAAATGACTCTCGGTATTGAATGACAGTGAAATCGGCCACAAAAAGCACACTGCTCTAGCTATTTGCTCAGGTATGCAATTTTGAGTTACGTTGATTTAAATTCAGCAAATACGCATCCAGATGAATGATTGTCATCCTACCTAATCGGGGAGAACAAGCAACACCTGTTAAGTGTGGAGTGCTTTCGGAGTGAACCTTTTGTTAATCATGAAAATGACTGAGAAACAGGTCAGGACTAATTATTGTTTAAACTGGATGTTTTTTTCACCCCAATTCTCAGTTCTACTAAATTTACCCCATGGTTTCAGCGCTGTTAGATTGCTAGATAGATTGGAGAGAAACAGTGTCTTCAGTTGCTTCAGTTGATAATTGAGAACTAGCTAGGACTATTGTAATTATCAAAAAGGGATGTGTCTGTGCCCCCCCCCCCCCCCCCTCCAGTTCCCTGTTCGAGCGCCGGGACTTTAATTCATAAAAATAAAGATAGTCCCACACGAAACTCATTCAATGTCTTTTCATATTTTATCTTAAATGAGTAAATAGGCCTACCAAAAACATGCATAATTTTTTCCCCATTAGGCTATGTTGTGAGCAGTAGTCCTACGTGCTGAAATTGAGCCTAATAAATATCTGCGTCTATGACCGCACGTGTAGGCGGACTATGGTCACACGCAAAATGTCCCAGTTTCAGGAAATCTGGTCACCTTATTTTAGGATGATCCCAAATATGATGATTTTTTATAAAGTTTCAAATCAATACATGCCTTCTTTAACATAAATAAAATGAAAATAAAAGAAAGGTGTACACTACAGGTCTGAGAATTGTCTTGTCATTCAGCCATTTTTACTAGATGTTTTTTTTTCCATCCTTTTTAAACATGTGCTTGCTATGTGCTTCCAGAATGTGCTTAGAATGCTTATGATAAAAATGCCCAAAACTGCTCAAATTCAAGGCATGATTTGGTCATTTCGACACGCCAGAAAAAATCTTAGAAAATTTGTGGAGCAGCGTTTATATAAGGGCAATAAACAGCTGAAAATTCATCTTGTGTTTCCAACTCATTCTGGAAAAATTCTGGCATCCAATATTTTGTCTTTGTACTATTTTTAATAAAACGTATGATTTAAGTGACTTGCAATTCATTGCAATATTTTTTTAATTTACATTTTACAAAGCCTACCAACTTCTTGGAAATGGGGTGGTAGAACCAGCACTGCTGACTGTATATTTCGAGTTTATCGCAAAAGATGCTTGAGTAGCTACATTGAAAAATGGATCATCCTGGTTTCTTTTAAATTGCAGGAGTGCTCTCCGTACTCGGCCCACTTATATGACGCAGAAGACGCCAGCACTCCCATGAGGGAACTGCCTGGGCTATGTGAGGACTACTGCTCTGAATTCTGGCACCAATGTCGTTATGTGCTAAGCCTTCTGACCGACAACAATGCCACCATTGGGATCGAGGAGGACCGGGACCACTTCTGTGCCTTCCTGGAGCTCAGAGACCAGCAGTACTGCTACCCCAATGTGCTGTCCAATACTGACCTGAATGCCAACCTGGGCTTAGTACAGGCGGATCCTGAGGGCTGCCTCCAGCTGTGCCTGCAAGAGGTTGCTAATGGCCTCCGGAACCCAGTTGCTATGGTGCATGCCAACGATGGCACTCACCGTTTCTTTGTAGCTGAGCAGCTGGGCTACGTGTGGGTGTACCTGCCCAACGGGTCACGGGTGGATCAACCCTTCCTGAATCTTACCCGCGCAGTACTCACCTCCCCCTGGGCAGGGGATGAGAGGGGTTTCCTTTGCATAGCCCTCCACCCGAGATTCAGCTATGTCCCCAAAGCCTATGTGTACTACTCGGTGGCGGTCAAGAAGCAGGAGCGGATCCGCATTAGTGAGTTCACGCTGTCCACCACAGATATGAACATGCTGGATCACTCCTCTGAAAGGTATGTCTGGGGCATGAAGGGGAGAGCCACTGGGGGAGTCACATTGGAGGGCTCATGGTATTGTACCAATTTGTAGAGTGCATGGGTCTAGACCAGAGTTCCCTACATCTGCCCCTTGAATGCAATCCAGCTCTGGTTTTTTCCCTTTCAGGCAATTAGGTGAAAGGTTGTTGCACTGATTGGCCAGACTGACATCACACTTGAATCTCAGGTAAAGGCTGGGTGTAAAACCCAGATTCAAGATTCTTTTTTCAGTAATATGGCCAGGTGGCCTAAATTACAATTCTGGGTAGAGTAATTTTTATTTACACGTGACTTAAGTACAAATTTCTTAAATGTGGCAACAGCTATGCATACAGTAGTTGTAACATGTAGAGTAATAGTAGTAATCAAAGGCATAATTTTTCCTGAATTAAGCATTTCTAATACAAACACAAAGTACGTGATACTCATCCTCAATGTCACCAGTGTCACAGTGACTTCAAAATATATTATTGGCAACAGTATTTAGTCTCTTTGTCCTTAAAATATTAACCTTAAAGTCATGAAGTGAAATTACAAAAAGCTCTTATAAATGACTAATTAGGCAAATGTGTAATAGAAAATTCAGACTGGAACGCAGATTTTACAGAAGAATAATGAAAAAAAAATTGGAAGATGAAACAGAATTATGCCACTCTTGATAGTACAAGTACATATTTAAGTCTGTTAAAACTGACATAGAAAAATTTTATCATTTCCAACAGTCTGAGAGATTGTTCTCAGACCTCAAGAACCATGATTTGGGTAAAAGGAGTCTAAACCAGGGATGGTGGCCTGGGAATGCTTATTTTCATGCTGTGTGTGTATGTGTGCATGTGTGTGTGTGTGTGTGTGTGCGTGTGTGTGAGTGTGTCTGCGTGCACGCACTTGTGTGTCCGTATATTTTGCTTGTTCGTGTTTATCGTGAACATTCAATTAATTATAGTAATTAAGCTGCAATGTAATCTTAGCTTTACCTAAAATACCCTAGCATCCCCAGTGTTATCTGTATTCATTTATCCCATTTTAGCATGGGTAGAGGCTCATTAACCCCTTGGGCAGATGTAGATGCCAGCAGACATTGAACTGCTGTATTTATACACGCAGTTACACCATTTTATCACTCGATGGCACTCCCAGATCAGTACTGAATATTCACTAGCAAGCCGAGCTCAAACATGGTTTAGAATATGGACGAGTTATGTTCCATCGCTGTTTCTGAGGAGTTGCTTGAATTAAATTCCTCAACTAAGCCTGATGTGCGAACTGCGCAGTAAACTTGGCCAAAGTATCTATCCAGTATCTATCCAGCAAAATGATCTCGTGCAACAGAAAAAATCGTTGTCCTTTGGAGCAACCACTTCAGCGATAGGGAGCCAATGGTATCTCAATTAAGTTTAAAAACTCCGTTTTCTGAAGCGAAAATATGTCGCAGTATTGATATCATATCATTCTACTATCAATTATAGTCATCAGATACTAAAACCGCATAATTGCCTACTGTGCATATACTTGTTGATTCGTCTGTCGAAGAATTCAGCTGTCTTTTAGAGCCTCATTCAAGCTCTCACGGAAATACAGTTACTTCAATGAATATTCAGTTGTATCTGCGGTAACAATCAAACCTATAGTACACACCCATGAGAAACTCTCCCGGTGATTACCTATTGATTGTCCTGATTTTTGTCCAATTCCAGACAGTGTAAGCTTTGCTCAGTAATTGAAAGACATTGATTGAACCCTCAGAAATGTATTTAAACACTTCCGTAATAGAAGGTAGGTTGTGTTCTCGCAGCTAAGAATGATATAATTGCATGGAAAAAAAGACTTCCAGAAACAAGCCGGGGGTGTTGAGCTGATATTTAAGGAATGGAAATGTGATTTTTAGTTGAAAAATGGTAGTCATTCTGACTGTAAAATAAGCAGTTCCTGTAATGAGTAAGTGCACTTGCTGATGCGGCTTTGTAGAAAAATGGGCGAAACTTTGAACTTCATTATAGAGAAAAGGTATGTTTTTGGTTTGGAGATGTTACTGGTGACCATTGATGTCCAGCTGCGCCTATATTGATAAACTCATGCTTAACTCAACCGGAAACTCATGAATTCACGTGAAATCAGTCAAAAGTTGATTTGTTTTAAAAATATGATTATTTTATGATTTGGTGGTATGCCATTTGAGGGCTGAGTGTGTTTGGGAAGCCACCTGGTGAGCTGTCTTGTTTGGCTTCCTCTTTGGAGGAAGAGGATGAAGAATACTTGTGGTCAAGGAGTTTATGATCCCAGAAATGCATTATTTTAACCCCCAGCCATTTTTCAATCCTCTGTATTTAAAATAATTTCAATTCAGAATTTTCATGAAGATTTTTTTATATCTGCCGCCCCTTTTGTCAACCAAAATCATGAAAATAAACTGAAATATGATGGGGTGTTAAATGCTGCAAGGGTCTTGTCGCAGTTCAGCCATAACCCCCCTCTCTATGATTCTTAAATCTTGAATTATAAAATATTTAATAAAGTATACTTTATAAAGTATTTATGCATAAATAGCCATATTTGGCCTCAGCGGGAAGGGGTTAATTCTTATTTAAACATCTCACATTGACTTTAATGCTGGGCAAAATGGCAGGCTTTGCCCATGGCAGATACTGTGCTGAGACATTTCCTATGCATTTTATTAGTAGAGTGTGAGGTCGTATACCATGTAGAGATACAGCGCAGGGATGCATCGCAGTCCATAAGTCATTTCACTACAATACTCCCTGGATGTAGCCACTGGTGTACACCCCAGGAGCCCCTGCATTGCACGGGGGCCCCCTGCACACTTGAGGGGCCCTGCCTCCATCTACCCATTGAGAACATCAACTTTTAGAAGAGCTTACAGTCACTGCTCATACTTACACCCATAAAAAGTTATGCACCATACTCCATATTGTCAGGGGACACTTATGGAGAAATTCATTTCAATTATCGTGCGAGGCCCTTTGGGTCGGATCCGGGTCGTCTGCTGAGTAACAGGTTAATTAAATCAGGACTTAGCCAGTGTGGTGGCAGAAGTGAAGAGATGAATTAAACAGAGATAGCAGTATCCACAGAGAGGTTGGCAAATGTGGCAGGAGGAGGAAGTTTATGCAAGGCATACACTGTGCGATTTTTTCAATCGCGGTAATAAGCTGCAGGGGTTTAAACTTTGCAGCTCACGATTCCTGTTCTCACACTATACGGTCCGATGGTCTGGTGCGATGTGATTGCTCACACTACACGACACGTCGGACATGGTCGGACTGTTGTGTCTGGGATTGAAGAAGAAGGATAAGAAGAAAAAGAAGTAGAAGCCGGAAGCCGTATCAATGTTTAAGCATGTGCAGCTTGACAGATTGGGGTAAATCGGCTCGTGCAGCTGCTTCAACAGTGCGAGAGCCTCACGTAGGGCGACCAGGATTTCAAACAAGTTTGATTTTCTCCCGATCGATCGGGAGGTGGTCGGGAGGTGTTAATCGCTTCTCGTTACCCCATATCCACTACACGATGACAGATGCAAGATTGAGCCAAAATTCGGCCCGACTTCCAAAAAAGTCGCACGACTGAAAAATCGTGGCAAAAAGGGCCAAAAATTGCACAGTGTATGCCCGGCTTTAGGCAGCACAGGAGAGTTTAGGGAGGAGTGGGAAAGAGAATTTAGATCTCTCCTGAATGTAACTGGGGGTGGGGAGCTGGAGGAGGAATGAGAGGCTGAAGACAGTACAGAAAAGGAAACAAAGAAATGGTCAGAAACATAGAGTGGAGTCACTGTGAGTTCAGATATGAAGCAGTAATTTCAAAATAACAGATACAATTATACAGAAACCAGTGGAATGGAATTAAAGACAGTACTCCCAAAAACGACACATTGCAGGGAAACCGGAAGTACTGGATTACAATACTAAACAGAACTATGATGCGAGACCAGATAGACACCAAATGCAAGGTGGAGGGGAATAGAGAATTTATTAAAATAAAGAGGCACGAGGGCCAAAAAAAAAAAAAACTTGGCCCAAAGGGTTGAAAAAACAAACTAATGAAAGCTTCAGAGCTAATTACGAAAGAATCCAAAAATGACCAAAAACAAAAGCTACTGGAAACTCCAGGAAGAATAACATAAACAGAAAAGAATAATGATGCTAGGGTTCAAAATAGGACAAGATACGTGAAGGCTATTATATACATAAAAATAAGACCGTGAAACACACTGACAAGACTAGATCTGAAAAGCTCACAAAGAGACATGAAACTTCGGCAAGACTTGAACTTGAGACTCTGTCTGCCAGCCAACTTCCACCGCCTCCAGATAAGGGTAGAGAAATCAGGACACATGAGGAGTAACACCTGGAGGAGAAACAATGGGCAAAGCAAGATCATTGGACATGGACAGAGATTGGTTGACACGACTTGCTCATCAAGGGAATGAGCGTGCTCAGCTTAAGTACCAATGAGGCATGCAGATTGGAAGGAAGCATGAATGTTTTTAGAACAGAAAAGCACAGCAAGACTTGAAATAGCAAAGCAGGAATCATGACAATAAACTCCCTATCTAAATTAGTAGTATTAGTAATGTGCCTGTCTAAGAATTACACCTCCCTGTGAATGTTAGTAAATGTTAGTACTTAAAAACAGTTAATTGCCAATTAAGCTTAGACAGCCCCGAATCCAGCACAGCACCGAAGGAAGGGGGAAATACCAAAGCCAACCAGAGCTCTGAAATGTGCAACAACGAAGGCACGGGGCGGAACGCAGACAAGCGGTGGAGTGGCTGGGCAGACCTGGCAAAAACAAAACACGGAAAAGTAAAAACATGAACAATAAACATGAATTATGAAATGCAAAATCCTAATACAAGAAACTGTTAAAACTGTGATATGAATAATGAACATGAACTATGAAATCCTGATACATGAAACTGTTAAAACCATAAAAAACACTGCCCTGGCCAAAGGCCAGGACCCTGGCACACAACAAACTGTCAATTAGCACAAGAATACAAAAGTCAGCAATTTCAGAAAAACACCAAAGAATCAAAATAACTATGAACAAACTGACAGAAGAACTAACTCCAGAAATCGCCACGGGTGAAAATCCAAAAAACACAAATGGGAAGTATCCACAAAGTATCCACGAAGTATCAACGGAGTAAATGTATATAAAAAAAATCGGAAAAAGAAATAAATGTGAGAGTAGCAAGACCGGGCAACACTGGGGCTAGGAATACTGGTGATATAGATATGCGAGAGAAAAACAAGACCAGGAAATGCAGGAGCAGTATGAACACAGGAATTCAAAATACAGTACATCAGAACAAACCAGACCAGGAAACGCAGGAACTGAGAAAACCAGAGAATAAATGATGACGCCCATTGATCACAGAACAGACACTAGTGCCCACTCTCATTCTCACCCCTAATGACTCAAGCCCTGAACCCTCAAAGACTTTAGTGACGTCACCTGTGAGTGATTGAGTGTGCGAGGGTTCAGGTGCTGGAAAATATATAAATAGGAATGGGACAGCACCTTGCAACATATCGCGCTACTTGACGTATTCAAGTTGCTGACACTGGCGACTTTAGGTATTTATATATTGCATCTTTTCTTTCCCTAAAAACGGAGGTGCCTGAGGGAAAGCCTTCCTGATTCAAATGTCTTACAGGCGCTTGCATTGCAGAGTGGACGAGAGGTCATTTTCATTTACTTAATATACTATTTACTTAATAAACTATATGCCATACCTCTTCTCCTGCCTTTCAGTGTTCTGCTTGAGGTACTCCAGCACCTCATTTTTCCTTTTTTAGGGTGTGGGCCCTTTTTTTTTGTAGCATTAAGAGAAGTAAATGGCCCTAGGGAACATGCTGCTGCAGAGGTACTCGCCACTTCAGACTCCTCTGGGACATCAGAAGAGGAGTTAACAGCCGTGGCTATGATATTTTACGGGCCTAACAGAATCTCTCTGCCATAGAGCCTTATGCATGGCCTCAAAGAAAGGCCAGTTTGCAGCAGTCATGCTACCGTCTTCTGTCCCTTGTCTGGTACGTGATAACATGAGATCCTGTGTAAAAGAGAAAAGAGAAAAGCTACAGGTTTTAATTAAAATATTACATCTTCTGGGAAAAAAGTAAATGGATTATTAATGACAGACAGTACATGGTCACCCTCACTGTAAAATAACCCATTTGTGATCCACTACATCAATCACCACATAACAGCAGATCAATATTGGTTCACCCAATGCTTTTTCTTTAAGTTTTCCCATTTATTAGAAGCTTGCAGTGTTGTAATGTTGTTCTCCAAACCCATCTCTTTAACGACAACACTGTTGAGAAAAGTAAATTTGGGGGTCTCTTTGTGTGGAATAAAAAAACAAAGCAATGATAAAGCAGGACATTTACCAATCCTAACAACAGTACGATTTATCACAGAGAGAGAGGGAGAGGGAGATAGCTATACAGAGAGAGCGAGAGAGAGACGTGCTGTAAATGAAGAATTTACAGTTGTCTGGGATTTCTGTAATCAAATTTGTATATGACCGCATATAATAGACTTACTCGAAACCTTGAACAGATGCATTCCTGTGGCTAGTAAAAAGTGCTTCATTTTCGGTCTGAAGTTGAATGAACTGCAGTTTGCTGTTCACTCCCTGTTATAGGATCAGTGTGTAAGATTTAGAGCCATCTAGTGGTCAGATTATAGACTACAACCAACTGACTATTCCTTTTCTCAGAAAACCTACAGTGGCCGCACAATTAACGAATGCGTGAAAGACGCTCTCTTGTGACAGAGCTTTATTCATTAACTTTTTTCCCGTTCTGGGCTACTGTAGAAAAAATGGCAGCGCAACATGTTCGCCTCCACGGAACTGGACCCGCTCCCATGTACGTGTAAAGGTATTATTCTAAGCGATATGAAACTCATAAATTATTGTTTTCACGTGATTATACACTACTAAAAAAGTAGTAATGAATGTTATATTCCATTTCTTTTTTTTTTTTTTTTATTAATTCACCAATAAGTGCATACAAACAAATATGTGACCAGACAAATAAATGGGTAGTGAGTTGATTTACAGAGTAATATACATACAATAATATTAGACAAAGACATCAACAAAAGGAAAAGAAAAGAAGAGAGAATAAAACAAACAACAAAAAAGGGGGGGAAGAAGGAAAAAAAGGAGGAAAAAAAACCATAAAGGATGAAAAAAGGAGAGAAAACAAATGAATAATAACAATAATAATAATGAAATAGAGAGATAAGAGCCGAAAGAAAAGGGGAAAAAGGGAAACAAGGCAAAACAGTGTAACAATCAAATGATCCGAAATGAAGCAGAGTTGTATTTTGGCAGTTATTTCACGATGTTTTTGTTCAAGAAGTTTCCTTAAAGATTTATACAGATTAACAGATTCCAATTCCCCAGGTTCTTTATTTTTTTTTTATTATTATTATTTTTTTTAAAGATCCCTTCTCCTCTTCGTGAACAAGCCATTGTATATCTATGCTGCGGCATTAACTCACCGGCATCGAGATGGCAGTGAGAGTTGTGGAGTAGATGTTGTTGAATTCTTGTAATTGATTCTTGTGGGTTGCTGACTGTTGTTCCATTGATATATGTTGCGTATAGAGATCTAACCATTGTGTTGTTGTAATGTTTTTTCTGTTTTTCCAGTTGAGCAGTATTGTTTTCTTGGCGATAGTTAGGGCCGCAAGCAGGGGGATTGTGATTTGTTTTGAGTTAGTGTTGAGTTCTTCTAAATTTCCAAGTATGCAGACGGTGGGGGACAGTGGGATATTGTGGTCGAGGAATCGGGATAGGGTGGTGGTTATTTTTTTCCAGAAGTTATGAATTGGTGGGCAGAGCCAGAGTGCGTGCAGGTGGTCGTCGATAGTGTTGAGTGTGCAGTGGGTGCAAATGTCTGTGTCTGTGAGTCCCATGATGTGCATCTTGTGTTGTGTGAGGTGTGTTCTATGGATGATTTTATACTGAATTAACAGAAATTTGGTGTTGTTAGACATGGAGAATATGTTGTTGCAGACTTTGTTCCAGAATTGACTGTTGGTGTGAATGATGAGGTCTCGTTCCCATTTGTTTATTGGTATGTGATGTGGGTCGTTATTGGAGGATATAAGTTTATATAGCTTTGTGAGTAGTTTTGTCTTTGACTGTGTTATTTTATTGATGCTATATAATAGTGGTGGATGTTCTAGGTGGAAATTTGTGATATTTATTTTTGTTTTAATTGACTCTTTGAGGTGGCTGTATTGAAGGAATTGTTTCTTGTCGATATCGTACATTTCAGACAGCTGTTGTAATGTTAGTAAAGTGTTGTTGTAGAAGATGTGGTGGAGGTGTGTGACTCCTTTTTCTTTCCATTTAGTTCCTATTAGAGGGGATTTGTTAGCAGTGAAGTCTGGGTTGTTCCACATGGGTGTTTGAGTCGTGGGAGAGAATGTTGTGTTTCTTATTTTATTGATCTTCCACCAAGCTGTCAGAGTTGCTGCGATTGCGGGGTTTTTGAAACAGTTGTGTTTTTTGATTGCAGTACAGATAAATGGAGGTCTTTGATTGATATGTCTTGGCAGTCTGTCTGTTCTATGTCTGACCAGGGGTGATAGTGATGGGTTGAATGTATCCATTTGGAAAGGTACTGTAACTGATTGGCTAAGTAGTAATGATAGAAATTTGGTGCTTCTAGGCCTCCTTGTAGTTTAGACTGTTGTAGTGTAGTTAGTTTTATCCTGGGCTGTTTGTTTTTCCAGTAGAATGATGTTATTGTTGTGTCCAGTGAGCTAAACCATTTTGATGTGGGTTGGATGGAGATCATTGTGAATAGGTAATTGAGTTTTGGCAGTATCATCATTTTAATTGTGGCGATGCGTCCTATAATTGAGATTGGTAGTGTCATCCATCGGTTTAGGTCATCTTGTATTGTTTTTAAAAGTGGTGTGAAATTCAGGTGAAACAACTCAGACAGCTTGGCAGAGAATTTTATGCCTACATATGTGATGTTGCCAGTAGTTGGTGGTAATTGGGGTATGTGTGGTGTAGAAAGGGATGTATCTGCATTTATTGTGAGGGTGGTTGATTTATTTCAGTTTACTGTGTAGTCTGAGATGCTAGAGTATGAATTGATGAGCTTGATAAGTTCTTTGATTGAATTATTGGGATTCTGTATGAACAGGAGTATGTCATCTGCGTACAGACTGATTTTATGTGTTATGTTTTTAGTATGAATACCAGAAATATTGTTATTTTGACGGATTGCAGCAGCTAATGGTTCAATGAAAAGTGCGAATAGTGATGGTGATAGTGGACATCCTTGTCTGGTGCCTCTGTGAAGTGTGAAGTGAGGTGAGATGAGGTTGTTTGTAATAACTGCTGCTTTTGGTTGGTTGTAGAGCGTTGTTATCCATTGAATAAATGACTGTCCAAATCCAAATTTTTCCATAGTTTTTTTGAGAAATGTCCAATTTACCTTGTCGAATGCTTTTTCTGCGTCTAAGGAAAGAATGACTGTTTTGTGTTGACTTTGTTGAGAGAGGTGGATAAGATTGAATAGACGGCGTGTGTTGTTTGATGAATGTCTTCCTTTAATGAATCCTGTTTGATCTGGGTGAATGAGAGATGGGATGACTGATTCAATTCGAGTTGTTAGTGCTTTGCTGATTATTTTGATATCTGTGTTAATGAATGAAATGGGCCTATAATTTGAGCAGTGAGTTGGGTCTTTGTTTGTTTTGAGTAGTACTGAAATTAGTGCTGTGTTCATGTGATATGGAATTCATTGATTGCTCTTGATTTCATCTGCCATTCTAACAAAAAGTGGTGATACTGTTTTCCAAAAGTGTCTATAAAATTCTGTGGGGTATCCATCGAGTCCAGGTGCTTTATTGTTTGTCATGATCTGTAGTGCTTTTTCATATTCTATGGGGGTGAGTGGAGCGTCTAAAATGTCTGCTTGTTCTTTTGTTAATGATGGTAGTTGGAGGTTATTTAGAAAGTTGTCTATTTCTTTTGGATCCTTTTCTTTATTATTGCTGTACAAGTTGTCGTAGTATTGTCTGAATGTGTTATTTATGGTTTGTGGGTCACTGGTGATGTTTCCTGTTGAGTCTAATAGTTGTGATGAGTGATTTTTCTTTGTTGTGTTTGAGTTGGTTGGCTAAGTATTTTCCAGATTTGTCATTGTGCTCGAACTGTTTATATTGGAGCCTACGTAGCATGAATTGTGTCTTTTTATGAAGGTTGTTGTCAATTTTATTTTTGGTGTTTCTAATTTCTGTAAGTATGTGTTCTGTGGGATTAGTTGCATATGAATTGTGTCGTTGTTTAATTTGTTCTTCCAATTTTTTTTCTGTTTCTAGTTCTTTCTTCTTTTTAAATGTTGAGTATGAGATAATTTTTCCTCTTAATACTAACAACACTATCAAGCTACTATCCCTTTTCAGTTATTGTCGCTTGCCCTGTGCAACCTCGTGCCTTACAGTAGGAGCAACGATTTTATCGTCCTCTGAGAGATTGTGGCTGGCGCGTTATTTGTTTAGTTTCTTGAGTTTTGCTGGAGATAGCGGCGTTTGCCCCTCCCTCCCGGCATTGCTCACAGCAGCTGGAGAGCTGTTTTGTAACGCTATTGTCTGCTGCAATTATCTGCTCTATTTCTGTGTTGGTGAAGGTTGTGTGCTCGCCGCCCTCTCCCAGCACAATCTCAGTCTGCTTTTTGTTTGTTTTCGTGTTACTTTGTTGGTGAAGGTGGTGTGTTCGCCGCCCTCTCCCAGCATTGTCACAACCTATTCTTTTGTTTAACTGTTGTGTTAACTTTGTTGGTGAAGGCAGCGTTTCCGCTCCCCTCTCCCAGCTCTGTTATCTCAATCTTTATCCGTGTTACCCTGTTGGCGAAGGTGGTGTGCTCGCTGCCCTCTCCCAGCACTGTCACACATTTATTCTGCCCAGGCCTTTGCTGTAATGGATCAGTCCTGCACTGGATGTCAGGCCCTCCTGGATCTAGCAGATGGCCATGATCTCTGTCCCTTCTGCCGGGGCATTGAGCATTTACAAGAAGCCCTCACTGAAGGTGCTTGCATGAATTGCAGCATAATGCCAAGGTCAGTGAGACTAGCCAGGTTAGCGCAGCTAGATCCACTGGCCAGCCTCCCTTCATCCCAACCAGTGAGGGTTGATTTCAGTAGTGGGGGGACTCTAAAGAGGCCCTCAACACAGAGCGCTGTGGGTGCCCCCAAGCGGAGGAAGTCGAACAGCCAGCTCTCAACTAAAGTGGATTGCTTGACTGCTGACATGGAGCAGATGAAAACCCTTCTCTGGAGTCTGCAGCCTGCGCATGTTGGGGAACCTGTTGGATTAGGGCATGCACTGCAGCCACCCCTGCCAGAGGACGCCATTTCCATTGCAGCCTCTGCGACTCAGTTTAATGGTTCGTCAGGTGACCTTGCCTCTCAGGCCTCAGAGCATTCTATGCGCTCATCAGCCCAGAGTTCTTACTGGGGGTCAGATGCCTCCTCCATGGAGACCATTATCCGCACCGCTTTGGCGCGCATGCACCTCGATACCCCCCAAGGAAACGTGGCCCCTAGCGCCTTCCACAGGCGCAATCCTTCTCCAGCTAAAATTGCCATCCCGCATTCGCCGGATTTTTTGAAAGAGCTGCATTTGTGTTGGAGAGATACTTCAGCCCTCTCCAAGTCAACTTCTGATGAGCGGATTTTGGCAGCAATGGAGAGTCCAGAAGCTGTCGGCCTGGGACTCATGCCTGCAGTTGAGCCCCCTGTTGTGGCCCTGATTGTGGCTCCTGATGAGGTTCTGAAGCCAAACGCCAGGTGCCCCTCTGTCCAGTGTCGAGTCACTGATGGATACATCTGTAGGGCCTATGATGCAGCGGCACGCATTGGTCGGCTCGGCAACTCCCTTTCCCACCTACTGCTTGCCCTCTCAACTTCCCTGCAGAATGCACAGGTGGATGATTCTACCCGTGACATCTGTGATGCATCGCTGCAGGCTTTTGCCTTCCAGAAAAAGGAACTAGGCCGGTTGATGTCCACCCTGATACATGCACGCCGTCATGTCTGGCTAGCACAGTCAACTTTGATGGAGGCCACTAGAAAGGTCCTTCGTCAGGTACCAGCAGAACCAGGGGAGCTGTTTGGCTCGGCTGCTCAGGAGGTACTGGACCTGGGGAGGTACCTGGGGAGACCAGGCAGTGGCTGGCTAGCCTTCACAGGAGAGCGACTGCTCCCAGCAATCGGAGAGGCCTCTCATCTACTTCTGGGCGCCGCCCTCTGCCACCTACACACAGTGGCCGGTCGGGTTTCCAGCGGCCTGCTAAACAGCCTGCTGCTGACACTCGTCCTCCTGGACGTTGATCGTCTGGACAGCGTCGGGGCTCTGAGTCTGACCGCCATCCCCCCAGCACTTCTAAAGGCCGTGGGGGACGGTGCAAGGGCTACGGGGCCGGTTGTCGGCGGTTTTTCCCAGCAGCAGCTCAGTTACTGGGCTGCCTGCTCGGCAGACCCTTGGGTGGTTTCCACCCTGACCCGAGGGTACGAATTGCAGTTCCGACACCGGCCCCCTGCATCTGGCTGGGTCACAATGACCATCATCAGCGACCCGGCAAAAGCCCTAACTCTGGCTCAGGAGTTGTCCGTCCTCCTGAGCAAGGGTGCCATCTTGCCGGTAGATCCTCTAAATCAGACAGGGGGGTTCGATTCGACTTACTTTCTTGTCAGCAAGAAAGACGGCGGACTTCGTCCCATCCTGGACCTGAGAGGCCTCAACAGGTACTTGAGGTTCTGCCCTTCCGGATGCTGACCACGGCAGACGTGTTGCGCGCGATCTGTCAGGGGGAATGGTTTACACCCGTGGATCTGAAGGATGCTTATTTTCATGTGCCGATCACCACACATCACCAGCCATTCCTCAGGTTTGCCTTCCAGGGTCACCACTACCAGTTCAGGGTGCTCCCATTCGGGCTCTCCCTGTCCCCAAGGGTGTTTACCAGATGTGTGGCAGCAGCCCTTTCGCCTCTGCAGGCACAAGGTATGAAGATTCTTTCATACCTAGACGATTAGTTAGTGTGTGCGCCATCCCGGGATCAGGTGTCACGGGATACGGCCCGTCTATTGTCTCACGTGTCCAGGTTGTGGATCAATGTGAACAAGGAGAAGAGCTGCCTGGTCCCTTCTCAGCAGGTCGCCTATCTAGGGCTGGAGCTCAACTCTGTCGCCATGAAGGCCTACCTTTCGCCACGGCGGGTGAGCGACATTTTGCATCTCCTTCCCCACTTCAGGAGGGGCAGGTGGCTGCCCTACATGAAGGTTCTGCAGCTCTTGGGCAAACTGACAGCTGCCTCAGCTGTTGTACCCTTGGGTCTGCTGACATTGCGCCCCTTGCAAATGTGGTTAAACAGCCTCCACCTGGATGCCAGAAAACACAGGCGCAGGCTGGTCAGTTTCTCTCAGGCATGTGTTTGTGCCTTGTCGCCCTGGAAGGACAGGGCGTTCCTGCTGGGACGGGCGTCCTTGGGAATTATTCCATCCTTCCGAGAGACCGTCATCACGGATGCCTCTCTCTCAGGGTGGGGTGCGGTGTGGCGAGGAAGACCTGCCCAGGGACAGTGGTCTGCTTGCAACCGCAAAAGCCACATCAATGTGCTGGAGCTTCGAGCTGTGCATCTGGCACCTCCAGCATTTTCTGCCTTGTCTGCAGGGGAGACATGTGCTTGTTCAGTCAGACAACATGTCCACTGCCTCCCAGATCAATCATCAAGTAGGCACCAGGTCAGTGCAGCTGCTACGGGTGTCCCGGTGCCTCCTGATGTGGGCCGCTCCTCGCCTATCCAGCCTGCGGGCAATGTACCTGCCGGGGGAACGGAATCAGGTGGCAGACTTCCTTTCCCGGTGCAAGACCCCACCAGGGGAATAGCGGCTTCACCCGGAGGTGGTAGACGATATGGAACCTCTTCGGCAGAGCAGCGGTAGACCTCTTTGCCACAGAGGAGTCAACTCATTGCCCACTCTGGTTCTCTTGGACAGAGGAGACCACTCTACTGGGACAGGACGCCCTTGGGCACGAGTGGCCTAAGGTGCTCCTATATGCATTTCCACCCCTGCCCCTGATTCTGCCAACGTTGCAGAGGGTCCTTCAGCAGGGCCACAGGCTCCTCTTGGTGGCCCCCTTTTGGCCAGGGAGATCTTGGTTTCCGATGCTGCGGAGGCTTTGTTGCAGCTCTCCATGGCGCCTCCCAGAGAGGAAGGACCTTCTGTCACAGCTGGGGGGTCAGATTTGGCATCCCAACCCCAGTCGCCTCCAGCTATGGGTCTGGCCGTTGCGGGGCCCAACCCTCTCCTGACGAGCTGTACCGAGCCCGTTCAGGCTACCATCATGAATTCCCGTGCAGCATCCACCTGTCTTCAGTATGATAGTAAATGGAAGCGTTTCTCTGCCTGATGTGCGGGCAGGGCAGAGGATCCTGCCCTTTGTTCTGTGGCTATGATCCTGGAGTTCCTTCAGTCCCTCCTGGATGGTGGTCGTGCTCACTCCACTTTGAAAGTGTATGTGGCAGCCATTTCCTCACGACATGCCTTGGTTGACAATGCTACTGTGGGATGCCACCGGTTGGTGTCTCTCTTCCTCAGAGGGGCTTTGAGGCTGCACCCTCCAAGAGCCCCAAGGGCTCCAGTGTGGGATCTGTCCCTGGTCCTAAGTGCCCTGTCTGCTCCACCCTTTGAGCCTTTAGCTCGAGCGGACCTGAAATGGCTGTCAATGAAAACTGCCTCTCTCATTGCTGTAACATTAGCCAAGAGAGTTGGGGAATTACATGCCCTGTCAGTCAGTGAGTCCTGTCTTAGATGGAACCCGGATGGTTCGGGGGTTACACTATGGCCAAACGTGGCATTTCTCCCCAAAGTATTGCCACGGACACATGTCAATCGGCCGATCCAGCTCGCCCGTTTCAACTCTCCCTCAGCCGAGGATGGGTCGAGCCTGCTGTTGCCCAGTACGGGCTCTTGATGCTTATGTCTGCATCTGTGCGACAATCGGAGCAGCTTTTTGTTTGTTACAGAGGGCCCAATTGAGATTGTGCTCTCTCGAAACAACGTCTGTCCCACTGGGTGGTCCAGACGATTTAACATGCCTATGGAGTCAGTGGCCGTCCCTTGCCACCAGATGTAAAGTGTCACTCCACCAGGGGTATCTCTGCTTCGTGGGCTGCCCTCAAGGGGGTACCTCTGGAAGACATCTCTGCGGTGGCTTCCTGGACGTCGCCTGATACTTTTGCCCGCTTTTACAGAATCAACGTTGCCTCTCCCCACCCGATGGGTGTGGTCCTGCTCCCAGGTTCTTCTGCCTCCAATCACTGAGGTATCCGCTTGGGCTTCTTTGTGATGTTGTTGGTATATGTCATCCAGTGCATCCAGCACCGCCTGGCGGTCATAAAGGGACGAAATAGAACGAAAGTTACGACTGTAACTACGGTTCTATGAGTCCCGGATGACCGCCAGGACATTCGGTCACTCAGAAGCCTCGTGCTCTCGCGAGTAGTTTCTACGAGCCGAACCCTGTGCACACCGGAAGATATAGCCTTCCAGGAGTCACGCAGGGGTCACGGGTGACATTATTGTTATTTGTACTCGACATGCGCTTGCGCGAGCGGTGATATCCAGTGCTTTAAGCACCGCCTGGCGGTCATCCGGGACTCATAGAACCGTAGTTACAGTCGTAACTTTCGATTTGTTACATGCTGTTTTTGCTGCCTTGCTGCTCAGCTATTTATTTTGTTCATTTGGCACCCTCTGGTGGTGTGTTTGTAAAACATAATCTGATGTACTATTTCACTTCTATATAAAGGACTAGTGCTTTCTAGAGGCTTCTGGCACCTTCCTGCCTGGAGGGGGCAGGATTTCCCAGGAATCCCGTGGATCTCTCCAGAATATGGCTAGTCTACATAAGTGCTGTGATTTTAGTCAGACAGCAGACCACAGCAGAGCAGAGAGAAGCAGAGTTTTGTTTTGGCAACAGAGTTAATTAGTGGCATTAGAGTGTTATTAGAGAATTAAATAGTGGATATATTTTTGGAGGACTTTTTTTTTGGTGAAGAATACATTTGTTTCAGTTGGCATTACTGGTTTGTTTTCGCTTTTTATAATTAGGTCTCCAAGACGAAAGTCGTGGAGACCTTTTGTTATCGTCCTGTTTTTATTCTTATTATTTGTACTACTGTTGTGCGCTTTCGTTTGAAGTAACTACTGGGCCGATTTTTATTAAATTTTCAGGGATGATAGAGCATAATTAGGTGTCGACATTTTTTCCAATTTCGTCTTAGAACTTGAATTATCTCCTTTTGAAAACGGCTCATTTCAGAAAGTGAAATTTCTGGTGTCACATTCCAATGCTTGTAGCTCAGTATCAAAACATGATATTTCGTATTTAATGGTGTCAAAATGTACCTAATATGTAGAGCTACAATTTCTATGATATATTATATAAATGTGAATAGTTTAGCTATAAATTGAGTATAAATTTAAATCTTTGAAATTTTGCGATTTTCAGGTTTTCTGAGCGTGGTTGTGTTGGTAATTTTCTACTGCAGCAACCGATAAAGATAACTGTGTGGAAAATTACTTGAAAAATCATAAGTCAAGTGGTTTTGTACAAAAGAAGTGCAAAAGTGTAATTTTTTTTTTAATCTTTAAAAAATAAAAAAAATTAAAGCTGCAAGCAGCGTTGAAAGGGCCCTCACACCCCTCGTGCACGTTGCGGTGGTGGCGAGATGTGACTGGTCAAATGCACCTGTCAGCAGCCACTGGACACTGCAAGACTGCGCACAATATGTTTTCCTGAGTGGAGTGCAAACACCATTCCTGAAATCAATAGGTGGAGCATCTAAAAGTATAACACCTGTTCATGAAAAAAATTTGAAATTTTAATTCAAAATAATGCACTTCCTGTTGGGTTTGGGTAACGTCACTATATGGTTTTTTCACAAGTCTTGGCATGTTTCATGTCTCCACCAAATTTTGTTCATGTAGGTTAACTGAAGTCTGAGAACCTTTTTGCTGAAAATTTCTAGAGGGTGCAATGATACCATATTGAAATACCTGTGTGCAAAACCTCCCCCAGAGTTATCGTAATACCAGGCTCCACAAATATGTTGATTTCTGTAAATTTTCAATCATTTTGAGACCCTCAAAAGGGCAATTCTTTTGCAAAAATAATTAGGGGGCGCTATAGAGCCATTGTGGCACATTAAGTGCCAATTGGGACATCAAGCTGAAGATCATAAGACACTGATATTTTGTGCAATATTTTGCAAGTTTTGGATGATCGGAAGGCCTTTAAACGTGTGTTCGTAAAATTTGGAAAAACGCAAGAAATGGCTCATAGCTCTCTTCCTGTTTGGCCAAAACATTTCAAAAAAATAACAAAAACTCGGCATGACAAATGCAATGATCTGACCAAATTTCATGAACATTCAAGCACTTTTATCTTAACATGGCTGTATCTAGAGGGCGCTGTGGAGCCTCTTGGCCACTCCCGATGTAATATTAGCATATACTTATACTTGGGAGGACAATTTTATCAAGCTTGGAAAGTTTCAGGCAAATCCCACGACGTATGTGGTAGTAAAATCAACTTCCTGTTTCTTGGCAGGACATCAAAATTCGCCGCAATGCCACGGATACATCGTTTGATAAATCCAAAAAAGCTTCGCAATTTAACATCGGCAACGTCTTGAGATATTATTCACCAAATTTTAAGTTGATCGGATAAAATCTCTTGGAGGAGGTCGTTAAAGTACGACACCTGCGAATGGCGAAAAATCTAAAAAAGTTGAAATTTCAATTAAAAATGGCGAACCTCCTTGTGAGTCTAGGTCATGACACCAAGAGACTTTTTTTGAGGTCTCAGGATATTCTACATGTCCACCGAATTTCATACATGCAGGTCAACCACGATGCGAGGGCTGCTTATTTGAAATTTTTCAGGGGGCGCTATAATGCCATTTTTGCCAACTCTATATGTATTTTTTTTATCAGTGTAATAAAAATGATGGTTTTTAGAATGGTTAAAATTTTGTGAGTTTTTGAGCATGCTGAGAGCCTCAAAAGGGCAATTCTTTTAAAAATCTGATTGGGGGCGCTATAGAGCCATTATGCCACATTTACTGCCAATTTCTGTTTCAAATTGAAGACAATCAGACAATTATAATTTTGGCAAAGTTTTGCAAGTTTTTGAGTATGCTAAAGCCTTCAAACGTGTGTTCGTAAAATTTGGAATAACGCAGGAAATGGCTCATAGCTCACTTCCTGTTTGGCCGAAAAATTTCAAAAAAATAAGCATAGCCCAAAAAAACAAATGTAATGATCAGACCAAATTTCATGAACATTCAAGCACTGTTAACTCAACATGGCCGTGTCAAGAGGGCGCTGTGGAGCCACCTGACCACACCCAATCCAATATTAACATATAGGTATATTTTGAAGTCGACTCTTATTAAGCATGTAAAGTTTCAGGCAAATTTCACAAAGCATACGCCCATAAAACCAACTTCCTGTTTCATGGCGGAACATCGAAATTCGCCGCGACGCCACGGATACAAAGTTCGATGAATCCAAAAAGGCTTCGCAACATCGACAAGGTCTTTAGGTGTCATATGCAAAATTTTAATTTGATCGGATAAAATCTCTCGGAGGAGTTCGTTAAAGTACGCACCTGTGAATGGCAAAAAATTTAAAAAATTTGCAAATTCAATTAAAAATTCCTGTTGAGTCTAGGTGATGGCTTCAGGAGACTTTTTTTTAGGTCTTGGCATAGTACACATGTCCACCGAATTTTGTACATGTAGGTTAAACACGCTGCGAGGGCTGCTTCATTGAAATTTTCTAGGTGGCGCTGTAATGCAATTTTGCCACATCCATCTGTAAACCCTATATCCTAGTAAAGAGTATGACCAGCTGAATATGTTTGCAAAGTCTTGTGAGTTTTCGAGCATGCTGATGCCCTCAAAAATGCAATTATGTATTAGGGGCGCTATAGAGCTACAATGTCTCACCCACTGCCAAATGAGATATCGAATCAAAGAACTTAATATATTTAGTCAATAAACCAAGTTTGGTCTGTTTTCGAGTATGATAAGGCCCTCAAAAATGTGTTCGTAAAATCTGAAAAAACGCAGGAAATGGCTCATAGCTCACTTCCTGTGTGGCAAAAAAATTTCAAAAAAATTGACAATGAAATTTTTCATGACTACGATGTCCCTATAAAATTTCATTAGAATCCGAGCAAGTGCGTTCCAAAATGGCCGCGTATTTGGCGGCGCTATAGAGCCACCAGGGCATGTCCAAGCACAAAATAAATAATAGTTTGCAATTTTCACCACGACTGACGTGTGGGCAAATTTTTGTGAGTTTTCGTGCATGGCAAAGCCCTCAAAAATGCGTTCTCACAGCAGAATAAAAAGAAGAAGAAGAAAAAGAAGAAGAAGAAGAATAATAATAAAAATCCCATCAAAAACAATAGGTTCCTCGCACCTTCGGTGCCAGGACCCGTTCCGGGCCATGGCACCGGTCGGTGCTCTGGCCCTAATGAATAATGGTCTGTTTTATTGTTTTTTTGTTGTTTTTTTTTGTTGTTGTTGTTAATAGAGCATCCAGTAAAGCAGCTTTTCAAGCTTGGTTTCTAAAAAAGAATGGAAATAGCCAATCTACAAGCTCACAACACATTTTTGAATATTCACCAACGATATAATTATAACCAAGTATGGGGTTCCCCAAAGCATGTCCCTGTAAAGTGGGGTCTTTGTATAAAAAGGCTGAGAACTACTGCAGTACAGCATACTTAATAGACCATTTCAGTATTTTAACCTTTGTCTGAATGTTTTTAATATGCCTTATTTAAAAAAATAATCATTTTACTCTATTTGGTGTTTTAAAGTTCTGTGAGGGTTGCTCCAAACTTGTCTATTTTGTCATTCAGGCATATGGCAGTGATATCACTGACTAGTAGACTACTTTGGCATGCTCCTTGTTGAACAATACCATAAATAGTAAGTAATAAAGTTAAGAGTAATAAAGTGCTTATTTTTTAATGAGGCATATTAGAAACACACAGAGGAAGGTTGAAAAGTGTTGAAATGGACCTTCAATGTTGATGGAATTCTACATTCATTCAATGTTGATCATATCATAGTTGAATCAAGGTTGATTCATTGTCAGAATTGATTGGAAATTCAATATTATTTCCATGTTGATCATAGCTAGTACTTTTAATGTTTTTTCAATGTCTGACATCAATGTTGATTGCAATCTTCAGCCTGACAATATCACAATGTTGATTCAATGAATTTTTGCTATCTGGGTGGCTATCGTTGGCTAGCTACATTGAGTCAGGAGAATAGTGGTGCACTGCTCACTAGCTATGTTTCCATCCACTTGTTAATTGAATTATCTGAAGTTCGCGAAAATATTCGTCCGAATAAAGGTGGTGAAAATGCATTTCCATCTAACAGCATTAAAGCAAATAAAAACTTGTGCGTAATGATGTCACTTGCTGTTATGCAATCAAATTGGTGTATCGAATAGATTTATGACATTATAAGCTGTTTCCATTCATTTTCGCACTGAATTGCAGAACCTACGAGTGAACAAAAGTAGTGTGTTAGCCAAAAAAATTTGCTAGTTAGCCAAAATGGATCACGTCTACCAAAATAATATGATAATTGCACAAGTTGTAATGGTACATATGTGCCATCTATTAGTAACATAGCAAACCATTATCAGAAGGCAACGACGGAATCAAAACACCGTCATGATGCAGTCGCAGATTTACTCGGCAAATAATGTTTCCATCAGCATTTATCGCATAAGCCTTTTACCGATCAAGAAAATATCAGATGAGATCAACCGTATAAACTTCCTGTTGATATTCTTGAAATCAAGTTGAATTTCACCTTTTCCATAAGGCATTTGTCTCTTTACATAAGCACTTTGCTACTGATGAATTCTGATGAATTTTCATGTTTTTGCAAAATGTTCAAAATAAACAATTTTTTTTGTATCAAACATGCAATTTCTTTAACGGATTGTAGCCTTTCCCATCTACTTAGGTCTTAATGATCAGACATGTAATGTTGTCATGGATAATTGAACAGCTTTCTGCTGGTTTAGCCTTGCAGACTAGTCTGCACGCTCTTTTTTGAGATTGACATTAGGTTTTTCTCTTCATGATATAAACCTGAGAGTTTTCTGGGTGGGCTGGGGGTCAATGGTGAGGAACTTGACATAACCTGTGACTCGACTTGACTTGACTTGCCTACAAAAGAAAAGACTTGAGACCTGCTTGAGACTTTGAACAAATGACTTGAAACTCACTAGGGACTCAGAGCGGAGGGACTTGGACAATTGTCTGATGATTTTCTGGTTGAATTTAGCATGAGTTTATCTTTGTAGCTGCAGTTGGATATCAATGGTCACCAGTAACCTATCCAAACCAAAAACATACTTTTCCTCAATGATAAAGTTTAGAATTTTGTCCATTTTTGCTCAGAGTCCCACAAGCCAGCACACATACTCATTAAAGGAACTGTTCACTTAACAGTGAGAACATTCACCCTGCAATGAAAAGCTAGTTCCCACGTCCGAGCTCGCAACCACCTGATATAAACACTTTCCACACCTTATAAGGAACAATTATAACACAAACAGTAATATCTGAAATATACCTTATTACTGAACAAAAATATAAACGCAACACTTTTGTTTTTGCTCCCATTTGTCATGAGATGGACTTAAAGATCTAAAATTCATTCCAGATACACAATATTACCATTTCTCTCAAACATTGTTCACAAATCTGTCTAAATGTGTGATAGTGAGCACTTTTGCTTTGCTGAGACAATCCATCCCTCCTCACTGGTGTGCCACATCAAGATGCTCAGCGGACACCATGATTTGTGCGCAGGTGTACCTTAGACTGTCCACAATAAAAGACCACCCTGAAATTTGCAGTTTTTGCTTTATTGGAGTCTGGGGACTCAGAACCAGTCAGTATCTGGTGTGACCACCATTTGCCTCATGCAGTGCAACACATCTTCTTCGCATAGAGTTTATCAGATTGTCAATTGTGGCCTGTGGAATGTTGGTCCACTCCTCCTCAATGGCTGTGCGAAGTTGCTGGATATTAGTGGGAACTGGTACGCGCTGTCCTATACGCCGGTCAAACACATCCCAAACATGCTCAATAGGTGACATGTCCGGTGAGTATGCTTGCCATGCAAGAACTGGGACATTTTCAGCTTCCAAGAATTGTGTACAGATCCTTGCAACATGGGGCCGTGCATTATCTTGTTGAAACATGAGGTGATGTTCATGGATGTATGGCACAACAATGGACCTCAGGATCTCATCACGGTATCTCTGTGCATTCAAAATGCCATCAATAAAATGCACCTGTGTTCTTCGTCCATAACAGATGCCTGCCCACACCATAACCTCACCACCACCATGGGCCACTCGATCCACAACATTGACATCAGCAAAGCACTCACCCACACGACGCCACACACGCTGTCTGTCATCTGCCCTGAACAATGTAAACTGAGATTCATCCGTGAAGAGAACACCTCTCCAATGTGCCAGACGCCATCGAATGTGAGCATTTGCCCACTCAAGTCTGTTACGGCGACGATCTGGAGTCAGGTTAAGACCCCAATGAGGACGACAAGCATGCAGTTGAGCTTCCCTGAGACGGTTTCTGACAGTTTGTGCCGAAATTCTTTGGTTATGCAAACCAATTGTTTCAGCAGCTGTCTGAGTAGCTGGCCTCAGACGATCTTGGAGGTGAACCTGCTGGATGTGGAGGTCCTGGGCTGGTGTGGTTACACGTGGTCTGCGGTTGTGATGCCGGTTGGATGTACTGCCATATTCTCTGAAACGCCTTTGGAGACGGCTTATGGTGGAGAAATGAACATTCAATGCCCGAGCAACAGATCTGGTTGACATTCTTGCTGTCAGCATGCCAATTGCACGCTCCCTCAATGCTTGCGCCATCTGTGGCATTTTGCTGTGAGACAAAACTGCACATTTCAGAGTGGCCTTTTATTGTGGGCAGTATGAGGTACACCTGTGCACTAATCATGGTGTCTGATGAGCATCTTGATGTGGCACACCTGTGAGGTGGGATGGATTGTCTCAGCAAAGCAAAAGTGCTCACTATCACACATTTAGACAGATTTGTGAACAATGTTTAAGAGAAATGGTAATATTGTGTATCTGGAATGAATTTTAGATCTTTGAGTCCATCTCATGACAAATGGGAGCAAAAACAAAAGTGTTACGTTTATATTTTTGTTGAGTGTATAATACAACAGACATTCCACAATCAGGTAAACAATATGATACCCTAGATTGAACAGAATGGGACATGAAACATAGCAGGGGGTCTACCGAAGTGTTTGAGCTGTTCCCATTTTTAAATGCGCCAGAACCTCAGCATTTGATTTAGTTGAATATGGTATAAATTATAAAACAAAGAGCCACATTCAGCAAAATGCCACTACATGCAGTATTATTAGCAAAGAGTAATGGTTCCTTTTACTGATCAATGTGGCAAACAAGTTCTGTGATCATCATGGCTATGGTAAACAGAATAAATAACAGCAAGCCAGCCATAGGTTAAAAAAAAAAATCAATTGCACTTATAAATGAACAGAAATCTTCCTTCATTGGATTCCTCCAGAGACATAGATCTATTCGGTAGTGGGAACCCTCCAGTCCTGTTTCATTTGGAATAATTCCCATTGACTAAGTCCATATCTCATTTAAATCCTGTAAATTTAAGTGAGGACCTTAGGCCGGTTTAGGAAGACTTTTTTCTGTGCAATTGTGTCATTTTCAGTTGCGCAATATTAAGAGAATATGACCTAGCTTGCTGTTACTCAAAGGTTTAAATACTTTTTGACGATCCAATCAATGTCTTTCAGTTGGTGTGGAAAGTTTATACTCTCTGGAATTGGATAAGAAAAGTGTCAATCGATAGATAATCATCGGGGATGTTTCATGCAGACGTGAACTACGTGCTTTATGAAGATGAGCCTAAGTAAGAAATTGAGTGACTGGCTAATCAAGAAGAGTATGTAGTACGATATAAGGGAGTCTTGAATTTGTCAATGGAGGTATTTACAAGTAAATCCACAGTAGGGAACTACGCGTTATTGAGATGTGATGACTATAATTGATCATAGAATGACACAGTATCAATACCGTGTCAAATTTTGCCTCTGAAAACTAATTTTACTGAACTACTTCATTGCAATGCCATCGGCTCACTATAGCTGAACTGGCTGCGACAAAGAACAACGATTTTTTCTGGCCCAAGAGATCATTTTTTTGAACTGCCATATTGATAGTATGAGCAAAGTGTACTGAGAAGATTCCACATCAGGCTTAGCTGAGGAGTTTAATTCATGCGACCCCTGCGAAAGACGGATAGGACTGAACTCATTCATGTTCTAAACCATGTTCAAGCTCGGCTTGCAAGCGAATATTCAATAACCAGTCCGGGTAGAATATTGTTACTGCATGCATAAATGGAGCAGCTCCATGTCTGCTGGCATCTACATCTGCGCAGAGGGGTTAAATATGATGACACATATCTTTTCTAGAAGTGAAAGTCACTTTAAATCAGGGCATGTTGAGGAGTTCAGGTGTTTTTAGGGAGAGATCTCTGGTTTTGCCAGGGCAAGCATAGAGGACAAGACCAAACATCACAGGCTAATCAGTGAATGTGCAAAAGAAGGTAAACAACAGACAGGTAACCACAATAATTTGGCTAAACTAATGCAAAAGTTGGCATCAGTTATCCCACCATGGAAAAAGCGGATACAAATTGACCAAATGTAGGCTGTATGGGTGTATGCGTATGTGTGTGTGAGTAAGTCTGAGTGCCAAAGGGAGGCAAGATGGCAGACTTCAATCTGAGAGGGCGGAATCAGATCTAAGAGGTCGGACTCAGATCTAAAATGGCAGACAGGTGATGTGGCAGTCTGAGAACCACTTGTGCTGAGAGGGAGAACAAAGAACTGAGTGGCACAGGTGGGAGAATTAGAAAAAGACTCCCGCACGAGTCAGGCCAGAGTGCAGTGTTTCCAACTCAGTTGCCAAGTGAGCAGAAATTAGCTGAAAAGAAAATATGAGAATGGAGAGAGTGTGAGAGAGGAAGAGAGCAGAAAAGAATGCACAGGCGATGTCTAAAAGGATTGAGTAGGAAGAAACGTCCCAATACAGTTCAAATTTTCTCTACAATCCTAATGATTTACACCGAGCTATGCTTTCCTTTGCTTCTCTCGTGGTGCTTTTTACTTGTCACGTTTAGATTACCTCAATCTAAACTGTCTAGCTTGATTGATTGTCTTAGAGTCTTGTCTCGAGTCATTATTGTTAACCCGGTCCTCGTTAATTTGTTTATTAATTCCGTGTGTTTTTGTTCCAATCAAGATTGCATTCCGAGTCCCCGCCTCCTCTCGTGGCTATATCTGTGGCAAAGTGAGAAGCGACATGAGACGGAACTTTGTATTGGCTTTGCTCTGCATTGTGAAATCTCTGCTCCTGTGCCTTCCCGAGTATTTCCATTGTATGATTCCTGAGCCTTGTGTTTTGCTGCGCCAACATCTTGTCTGCCCTTTGTCTAAGCCACCCAGTGTATCCGTCAGTTTAGTTATGTCCAGTTTTTGTTTTTCTAGTTTAGCCACTCTTGGAGTGAGTACTTCTGTTTCCCCCTGCCTTTGGCAGTGTACCTTAGTTTTCCCAATTGTTCCGTGCATGTGCACGGTGTTTTGTTTCTGGCCTGTTTACCAACTTTCTTCTAGTGTTTTGTGTTTTAATAAACAGTTTAGATCCTGCATCCGCTGTCCATCTGACCTCTCCTTAACAAAATCTAGTGTCTGAGATTCCCTCTTTCATTTGATATCAATGAGGTGTTGATTAATAACAGCTACACTCGATAAAATCAAGAAATAGAAGATAGCATTTCTTTTTTTGGTCAGTATATGTGCCACCACATTTAATCAGAACAGATGTTTTAGAGCTGTGTGACTTGCAGATTGATGGAATAAAGTATCCGCATTTGTTGTGCTGTAGAGACTTATTTGTGCGACGCTTTGGCTTATCCCGGCTTTGTTGGCGCATAGTATGTGATTAAAGTCGACACTTTTTTTTCCAGAACAATCTTGGAAGTGGTGGAACCGGCTTCGAATCACAATGGTGGACAGCTTCTCTTCGGCCCTGATGGGTACCTCTACATTTTTATTGGTGACGGAGGCAGAGGAGGAGACCCATTCGGAAAGTTCGGGAATGCCCAGAATAAGTGAGTGCAAAGCATTTCACAAGTACAGTGAGAATGGCAGCACTGCCATTCAGAGACTTTCATTCACATTTCGCTGTTCTGAGAATTGCTACATTATTATGGCAAAGAAGTTTGCATGCCCCTGGGTTCTTCTGAGCTATGTTGCCTGGAGCATTAGCTTCTGGTAGGGTTTCCCATGGCAGTTAGGTCTCCGGTGAGGCACCAGACAAAATGCGATTCACTAGACCTCTATGATGCGGCCTTTGAAAGAACCCCGGAATAGGAGGTTGCCCCAAATAGGGACACGGGGGGCGCGTTCTGTAGCCTGGATTGGGAACTCGTAGATGAGCGCCTGGCAACCAGGTTTTTCCTGGGACCCAGCCGGGCTCCGCTCAAAAACGCTGTGAGGGAACCACCTCCTCATGGATCCACCACCCACCAGAAGAGGAGTAGGGGATGGGTGCCGTGTGGACTGAGTGGCAGACAAGGGTGAAGACCCTGGCGTTCTGGGCACCGTGATAGAAACTGGCTCTTAGGACATGAGATGTGACCACACTCCAGGGAAGGAGCCGGAGCTTGAGCGGGAAGTTGAGTGGTACCGGTTAAATATAGTTGGACTCACCTCCATGCTCAGCTCAGGCCCTGGAACTAAACTTTTTGATAGGGGTTGAACTCTCTCCTTTTCTGGAGTTGCTCCAGATGAGTGGTGGCCGGCAGGTGTGAGGATGCTTACGTCTCCTCGTCTGACTGTTCCTGTGTTGGAGAACAATTTGGTGAACAAAAAGGTCTCCACAATGCTCTTGCGAGTTGCAGAGGGCACTGCTCTGACTGTTGTTTGTGCTTTCACACCTATCAGCAGTCTGCAGTATGTAGCCTTCTTGAAGTCTATGGGAAGGGTCCTGAAAAAGGCTCCAACTAGCAATACCGTAGTTTTGCTGGGGAAATTCAACGCCCACATAGGCAATGACTGAGACACTGTGAGGGGAATAGCTGGTAGGAATGGTCTCCCGGATTTGAATCTGAGTGGTTCCCTGTCCCTGGATTTCTGTGCTAGTCATTGATTAGCCATAACAAACACCATGCTCAAGCAGAAGGGTGTTCATAAATGTATTTAGTACCAGAACACCGTTTGCCAAAGGTTGATAGTCTATTTTGTCATCATATCATCAGATCTGTGACCATATATTTTGGACACTAGGATAAAGAGAGGGGCAGAGCTGTCAACTGACCACAACATGGTGCTGAGCTGGATCAGATGGCATGACAGACTCCTGGGCAGACCTAGTAAAGCTAAACACCTTGTGATGGTTGAGGGCTCTGTAGGATCATTTTCAACTCACTCCTTCGGAAAAGCATTTCCTATTTCTCGGGTGAGGCTTGGATCATTTTCAACTCACTCCTTCGGAAAAGCATTTCCTATTTCTCGGGTGAGGCTGGGGAGTCTGAGCGGACCCTGTTCAAAGTCTTCCTTGTGGAAGTGGCTGCCTTTAACTGTAGCCTGAAGATTGTTGGTGCCAGTTGTGGTGGATACTAGCGGTGACAAAGACCGTCAAGCTGAAAAAGTTGGCCTTTTGGACTTCATTGACCCCGGGAACTCCTAACTTGGCAGAGTGTTATTGGTAGTGGTATTGGCACCACAGCCATGATGGTTGCCGAAGCAAAAACTTGGGTTTGGGAGGAGTTTGGGGAGGCTATGGAGAAGGACTTTTGGGTGGTCTCAAAAGGGTTCTAGCAAACTGTCAGACGACTCAGGAATGGGAGGCAGGGCTTTTCCCTGACTGTTTTCAACAGGGGTGGGGAACTGCTGACTTTCACTGGGAAATGTTGTTTGGTGGTGGAAAGAGCACGTTGAGAAACATCTGAATCTGAATCTAACGAAGACACCGTCCGTTGAGGGGGCCAGGACAGAGGATTTAGTTGAGTCTTAGCCTCTCTCATTGATGGAAGTGACTGAGGTGGTCAAAACGCCCTGCATCGGCAAATCACTGGGGATGGACAAGATTCACTTTGAGATGTTGAAGGCTCTGGATGTTATTGGGCATGGTTGACATGCCCATTTTATATTGTGCATATGTTAGGTACAGTACACTTGCAGACTTGGGTGGTGGTCCCCAACTTTAAAATGGGGCCAGAGGATGTAGTCCAATTATAGGGGGATCCCACTTCTCAGCCTCTCAGGAAATGCGTATTCCAGGGTGCTGGCGAGGAGACTTGGAGAAGGCTTAAGACCATTTCTCATGAGGCATCCTGTGTGCGGTGCTGCAGGAGAATCTGGGTCTGGGGTAGTTGCTTCAAGCTTTCCAATCCCTGTACAACCAAAGCCGGAATTTTGTCCACGTTCTCGGCCTTAAGTCAGACTCATTTCCAGTTAGCGTTAAGCTTCACCAAGGGCGCATCTTATCTGCTATTTTGTTCATGATTTTGTTGGGCAGCATATCAAGGCATAGCTGAGGCTTGGATGGTGTCCATTCTGGTGGCCTCTCGGTTGCAATTCTTCTGTTTGCAGATGATGTGATCGGTTGGCTTCATTGCGCTGTGACCTCCAATGCATGCTGGAGTGGTTTGCAGCTGATTGTGAAGCGGTCGGAATGAGGATCAGCACCTCCAAATCTGAGGGTATGGTTCTCTGCCAGAGAAAGGTAGATTGTCTCCTCCAAGTGGGGAGTGAGTTGTCACCCCAAGTGAGGGAGTTTAAGTATCGCGGGTTCTTGTTCACTAGGGAGGGCAGGATGGAGCGTGAGATTGACAGGCGGATAGGTGCAGCTCTGTTGTGATGCGGATGTCGTACTGGTCTGTTGTGGTGAAGAAGGAGCTGAGCCTAAAGGTGAAGCTGTCAATTTACTGGTTGATCTACCTTCCAACACTCAGCTGTGGTCATGAGCTTTGGGTACTGACTGATAGAACAAAATCAGGAATACAAGCAGCCGAAGTGAGCATTTTCCACAGGGTGGCTGGGCTGACACTCGCACACGCATTGAGAGGAGTTAGTAGAGGTTGTTCAGGTATCTGATGCCTCTTGGACAGCTCTTTTGGAGATTTTCTGGCTATATCCAACTGGGAGGAGGCCCTAAGACAGACCCAGGGTACACTGGAGGGGCTATATCTCCCGGCTGGCTTGGGAAGGACTTGGGGTCCCCCAGGGGGATGCCTGGACCACTTTACTTTATCTGTTTACTCCAGACCTTGCCCTGGATCAGCGGCTGAAAATGGAAGAATGGAAGGATGTCCATATCAAATAAGGTCATGTTCCAGTCTTGACTGCTTAGAAAATTTTAGCGTTTCCCAAAGCCAGATCAAAACACCTCCACTTCATGTCTTACGGCACTCTGCGTCTTTTTATGGTGTAACTTTGTTGTAGCATAAATCCACTACATACTGGTTCCACAGCCAATCCTAAAAAAACAAGGAACTAAAAGGTACTTTTAAGAAAGAAAATTAACTTCTCAGTGATGCATTTTGTGAGATTTTGTTCCTTGCATCACTCCTTTGTTTAAGATACAAAAATCTCCTAACACCATTCTCAGTTCTACGTATACCTCCAAGATGATAAACCTCACCCACCAATGAAATAGTGGATACTTTTGGCTCATTTTTACATTTTACTTCTCAATATCATACTGTGGACTACTTCAATGACTCCTGTTTCAAAAATATAGTAATCTCTGCCAAAAAAAACCCTCAACTGACATGCAGTACTGTTTTGCAGTGTTGTAGGGCAGGATTGCTTAAGCTAAACGACATTGAATTGCACTAGGCTAGCCACTGCTCAAACAGCAACTGTCATTTTCAGTTGGATCAAGGCTCCACAGAAAATTTGAAATTTCTCTGTATTCTTGGTTTTCACCGGACGTCACTGGGCTTATATTCGCCTCAACTGTGCCCCTCAGACAGTGACATGAATGATAATTGTTAGCCATTTTCTGGACTCTCCGTATTCTCTTCTCAACTCTATGAATTTTAGATAAATATCAGCTTGTGAACGGATTAAGATGCAAAAGAAAAACTGACATCCCTGTGCTTTTTAATGATGCATGGGAGACGTCCTGGTAACTGGGAATAGTCCCAAGTTCGCAGAGGGAAAGTGCTCTCAAAGACCTCTCTTAGTGGGAATTCCCACGAGGGAGCTTCAGTATGATTTCTGAATTCCCTGTTTGCAGAAATAAATTGGTTGTTAATATACAAATTGTGTTGCCCCTTCAACACCACAGATAACGCATAATAACTGTACTTAAAAAATGTCATAGCAATTGCAGTGTTAAAAAGGGTGCTTTCCTGAGCCATGTGATCTCATGCTCACAGAAGTTCTGCTATATTAAAGGATCCATTACCGGGAAAACGTTTACCTGTACGTATATTGCACGTATACCTGTACATTAGTCGTCCCTCACTCTGACAAAATCTGAAAAGTTTTGGAGTCAATGCAGCTTCCTTCCTCCCTTTTTTCCTCATCCAGAGGCTTTCTACTCCGGAGCATGAAAATTGGAGATTCCAGTTTGGGCTCCCTGATGACGTGTACAGCTTAGAGAAGGAGAAGTCGAGGTGTGGCTTGCGAGTAGCAAACCGCACCCACTGTTTTCCACAAACACGACCAAGACAAATATCGGAGACAAGAGCTAAAGGATCTGGTGCACGCGAATGCTCTGTAGTTGGCTGCTGGAATCCACATAAAAATGTTTTTAACAATCGTTCAAGCAATGAATCACAGAGGAACAAGTGGATTGCATTTAATTTTGCTGATAATATTCCTGCAGCCCCTGCCACAAATATATTCCTGCGTGCTCATTTCACGTCGGACTCTTTCTCCAACTTAGGCCAGTACAAAGCTGGTTTAGCTAAAAACCTGCGCCTGCAGAAAAGTGTTGTTCCAACACTACAGAACCCACCACTTTAATATTGTCTGTAAATGTCAACTTTCACCTCAGCTGACAACTTTGCTCCCCCAACTTCAATGTCATCATTGCATTACCGGAAGCTATTGGATGGAGTGTTGTGCAGTTCAAAAGAAACTTGACAGTATATCCAATACGTAAACGTTACCCTCTCAGCCCACAGGCTCGCCTGACATGCCATATTTCTCAGGCTGTAACGGGCTCACTTTCAGCTACAGTGAAGATACACACATCATATGAAACTAGACAACCTGAGGAATCTACAGATGTCAAAAATGCTGTGCAATGATGTCGGTAAGCAGGCAACATAATACTTCAAACATATGCAAAACTTTGGCTTGCAAAAAGCTAACATTAGCTAGCTCAGTTAATTTAGGCCAGCATTAACCTTGCACATTCTGTTAATTTGTTGATGGAAGGCTGTATATGATTGTCTTTTTATGCTGTCCAAACACAGCATGTTACTCTTGATTTTATGATCATGGAACTGAGATGTTACCTTGCAAGTGAACTTTATATTCCCCCTTGTTTTTAGGCTATTTCGCGAGTACATCTCACACAGGGACCAGTGCATTGCACTCAGACGGCAGAAGCACATATTACCCACCCAGAATGGTTGATAGATTCAGCCATGATAAGGTCACGCGCTGTGTTACTATGCACACGCTGCTATGGCTGTGCTTTCACGCCACTCCTCCCTCCTCCCGCCCTCTTCTCTTGCACCACCCCCTCCGCCCAGCCATTGCTCCATCTTCCGGCCGAGTCAAAATCTCGAAATTCTCTCGCAAGAGCAAGATTAGCTTGATAATAAGGGAAAAAAAAATATATAAATGTTGCGTAATTTTTGCAAATTACCACAAAACTATATATTACAGATCCAAATCACTTCCAGTACTTTCCAGAGCATCTCGAAGGCAGCATGACTTACACAGCTTGCTCAGAAAGTCACGTTATGGATATCTTCCCAAGATTTCTGTAGTTAGGATTGAGCCAATTTAATATCACAGGAAAGCAGCTAAATCATTGGCTAATTTTGACAACCACTAGATACAGTAGTGTGCAGTGATGATGATATGCTAAAAAAAATGAAGATAAATCAGGAAACAAGTTCTTTCTTTCATTATTTTATTTATTTCATGTAAAATCGCATCCAGGGCCTGAAATTAAAACCCGACCATATGCCAAATGCAGGTAAATTTTGCACTTAGCGGGTGAAACTGACACTCTACCGGCCACGTTGGGGGGTAGCCAGTGAGCATTGAGCAATTCATTAGTCGTTGTTTGTATGTGACTCACTCCTGACCAACTGTTAGACAAAGCAAAAATGTCCCGACTGCCTTTGGCTCAGTGGGGAAAATGAAAGAAACGCATAATCTTAAATCTAGCATGAGCCAGTCCGATAAAATTCTCCATGTGCAGCTTTATCCTATTCATAGGTAGTCAGTGGTCCATTTTGAACTGTTGACCTCGGCTGCAGTCTCGTTACCGCACCAAAGATGCCTAATACAGGATCGTGAACTGGTTCTCTAACGTGGCCATTTATCCTCTCACTTGGTTTCCAAGTCCAGGCTACTCGATCTGAGTGGGTTTTGTGAGCGTGCTGAGATGGCTTGTATTAAAGGTTCCCTACTATGCTATATTTACTCATTTCAAATTTGTCCAATGGGTCTTTAAAATGATGTTAAGAATTCAGATGCAAAATAAACCACACACATCCAGGCTTAGTGAGACATCTTCCCTTACCCCATCTGTGCCAACCGGAAACATGAGCTGTTTTGAAATGGGTGGGAAGGCTATGCTAATGAGGCACTGCTCTGATTGGCTGCCTGGCCGCTTCGATTCCGGGGGAGGGTGCAGACCCGAAAAACCAGGAAACCAAGAAGGCAAGTATTTCAGGACAGATTTCCGCAGCATCTTTGCTGTAAGACTGTACATGTTTGATCCCGAATCTGACCCCGAATGGAAAAAGGATGCTATTGAAGTGTTGCAGCAATGTTGAGCAGGATGTTAATGAGTTTTATGTCGAAATTGTAGTGTTTTGCTTATGCTGTTTGCCTTGCATGCTTGTGGTGGTAGCTGTATTGTTATGTAGTCCTGTTATACACCCACTTATCTGAAAAACTTTGCTAAAAGCTTCTTATGACTATTTCTACCAAAATGAAATGCAATTCGACACCAAGCTACTGAATGAGCTCGTAGCAAAACACACACAAACAGTGTAAGCCTTGCTTATGTGGAGCTAGCAAATCGATAACTTTGCTATATCAGACAAGTCATAGCTTGTGTGTTTCATGACTGCTTTCAGTGCGGTAGCATCAGAGAGCTAGCCCACATATTGGTGAAGTGCCCAGCTGACCCCAGTCATGGTTCAGTAAAACGATCGTTTCACAGGCAGCAGCAAACGAAACCAAACACGTACCCCAGCTCTGCAAAACCTACTTCTGGTGTAACTGCAGCCTTATCATTCCAACTTTGCAGACACATGCATACCGGTTAGCATTAACTGTTGCGGCTGGGGTCAGGTAATGTTATGATAGACTAACACCTTGATGCTAACCAAAATAATGCTAGCATACCAATCTGAGTTGCTGCATATAAGTTAACTAGGAGCATTATTAAGAAGCACAGCTTGCAAACTAACATGTGGGAGTATATGAGAGGCCGTTTGAGAGAGAATTCATATTTGCTTTCACATGTACTTGTGATAGCTGCTGAAGGTGGACGTCAAGAGCAGCGGCCAAATATTAAAAAGGCAAACCTCACAGAGTGAAGAGAGACTATAAACAAATAGAAATAACGAGGCTCGCCCTACCAATGGACCAGACGCCGTCCGTGGTAGAAAACAAGCGAGCTTGAGGAAAACAAAAGAAAAGGGAAAAAAATCAAAGATTAGTGTTCGGAAGGGGAATTGGGTCTGCCCCTCTAGCACCCCCTGAATCGCTAGAGAGGTTTTCCGTTTCCCTGAAGCTCAGGACAATGTGGACGGATATGACCTGGCACATGACGGCGAAAGCAGATTACTCTTCTGCGCATAGGTCTCTTAGTCTGTCGGTCAAACGAACCATCAACTTACATGGGCTCCACCAGAGAAGAATCTTTTATGGGTGGAATGGGATTTGAACATTTGCCACGAGCAATTTTAACCCCATTGCCAGCTAGCGGTGATTTATTTAGTCTCTCCCGACTGCGTTCACGTATGCGATTGTCAACTCGCACAGCAGTACGAACTTTGACTTTGACTGGCTGTTGATCTTTGACCACTTGGCTGTGCTGTAGCGCTGTTCGTTGGTGATCACTCTGCTAGAGTGGAGAGAGGAAGAGAGAAAGTTGAGAGAGGAAGTCTTGTGGATTGACGGTGCGAATTTATATTTGTGTTAACGGGTTTTCTTAAAATTATTCGTCTTTTAAGTCTCAAACAATGATAGAGATTGAACGATTTGCTCTCGAGGTAGAACCTTTGTCGCAATAGAGGCAGGGAGAATCTTTCCCCCGTATTTTCCCCTTTTTCCGCCAGTAACAACTCGGTGAGCAAACAGCCAAATTAAGTTGCTAATCTGGTCAAATTTGGGGGTTTTTTGGGGTTTGTTTGTTGGGGGTTTTTAGTCTCCTGAGAGCAAAGCAAAGTAAGGTAAAGTAAAATAAATTTAAACGCTAAGTAATTGTCAAACTAAGTGAATTGTGTGTTATACAAAGTAAAACAGTTTTCAGGGACTGTGGTACTCGCCTATTTTTTTTATTTATTTTTTTTTCTGTAGCTGATTTAGCAAACGAACCCTTGCAAGCTCTCAACGCCAAGAATATAATCGAATCACATGGATATCTTACTATAGCCCAGACTGGTTCATACTTGGTTGCTTGCCTTTCATACAGTCTTCTAGCCTATAAATATTGACGTTCACCGGGGTTTTTAGTCTCCTTCGTTCTCTATCCTGACTGCATTATCGCATAAACGCATTGCCAAGCTGAATATTAACGGGAACCGGGGTTTTAGTCTTTCTCACTTTTTATTATCACGAAGGGGCTCTTCTGATTATACACATCTTAAATACCCCATCTTTGTATTTTTCTCTTGTTACTGTGCCTCGATCAGCTGATTAAAGTTTAACTGCTTGTTCGAGTGCTTAGGACAGTTTGTTGGGGGAGGTACCGTTTTAATTCACTCACGCAGTAAACGACTTGTTTATTCGGCCCGTTTTAATTAAAGGGAACCGGGGCCTGACTCTTTTCTCACTTACCCTTGGTTGTATTTGCGGCTAGCTAGCTAGATAAGTACTGTTTGCATTCTTGGCTGGGGATCTGAGATTTAGTATTTAGTTAGTAGTGCAGTAGTCACTTGACTCTTCGTTAGGTTAGGTTGGAATTTAAAAGGTAAATTTTTTTATCTGAGTGCTCGCCTCCTCCAGTTTCTCCTGGGCATTGAAGCCAGTCTGTTTTATCTGGATCTCACCTAAGCCCTGTGATATTATAGTTTGGTATATTAATAGAACTGGGACTATATAAACTCAAGCCGGCTTATTAGGAGTGCTTATTATTACATATAGAGTTTAGCTCAATCTGGTATTTTATTTCTGTTAACTGAAACTATGCCCCTGTTAAAAGAGGCTTATTATCCATTTACATATTTTCCCCAGGGTTTCTATTGTGACTGCTGCTTCCTAGGTTAATAAATAAATAAATAATTTAATCAATTATTTGTGGTTCCTCAGCTTTTATCTCGACATTAGTAATTTTCTTTTATCTAGGGTGAGCAAAATCATTAGGTAGGGGGTTCAAAATGTGGCTAAAACTATGTGACGGTTGCAGGATGATCGCACTTTTGGAAAGGGATTTCCAGGATGGGTTTGTCTGCCACCGGTGCCAGCTAATTGAGCATCTGGAGAGCAAGATCCTTGATCTTCAGGGCCAGTTAGCGGCGCTACATAGTTCGCAATCAGTAGAGTTCCTAGAGGAACTAAGTAGTATGTCGTTTAGAGAAATGGTGTGTACGCCGAAGCAGGGTGGTACTGGGATCCCAGAGCAGGCAGAGAGAGAAAGTTGGGTGACTGAAGGTCAACAGCGTAGGAAAGGGCGTGCACGCCGTACAGCGACAGCTTCTCCATTGGTTGAGGTGTCCAACCGATTCCAGCCCTTGCAGGAACTCGACTTGGCCCCTGATCCTGAGAGTGAGGGGACTGATGAGCAGCAGGGCACCCTGTTGGCCTCTACCCCTCAGAAAAGAGAGTTATTGATAGTGGGGGACTCAATACTTCGAGGAATAGATCGCTTAGTCTATTCGCGCGACAAGGAGTCTCGTACGGTGTGTTGCCTGCCTGGTGCCCAGGTAGGAGACCTCCTGGAGTGTGCGGACAAGCTCCTGGCCAGAGCGGGGAGGGATCCAGTTGTCATGGTCCATGTTGGGACAAATGACATAGGTATGGGTAGGTTTGAGGTTCTGCAAGGCAAATTTGTGGAATTAGCTGAGAAGCTTAGGAGCAGATCCTCAACGGTAGTGTTCTCCGGAATTCTACCGGTACCACGTGCAAGCAGAGGTAAGCAGAATTCTATCTGGAGGTTTAACACGTGGCTACGAACCTGGTGTAGGAAAGAGGGGTATAGGTTTATGGGGCACTGGACCTTTTTCTGGGACAGGGGTGACCTGTTCAAGCCTGACGGGCTGCACCTGAACCGGAGGGGTACCTTTGCACTGGGCCAGCGTATGTTGAGGGTAGCACAGGATTATTTAAACTAGGGACTTGGGGGGCAGGGAGGTTAGTGAGTGTTTCACATAGGGAAATGCAGACTGCCCCGATGGAAGCTGACGGCGTAACATGCACTATCGATGTTTTACTTTTAAAGCAACAAAGCGTAGAGGGCGGCTCAGGGCGGCGGCCACATGGGAAATCATGGGGGAAGGGCATTAGTAATAACCTGAAATGTTTGTATTTAAATGCAAGAAGCATAAGAAATAAATTTCCAGAACTTGTGGCTGTAGTGATCAGTGAGGGCTATGACATAGTTGGGATTACGGAGACATGGCTATGTGAAGAAGATGGAGATGAATATAATATAGAAGGTTATAAGCTCTTTAGGAAGGATAGATGTAATAGGCGAGGAGGAGGCGTAGCACTCTATGTGAACGAAAACATTAATGTACGGGAAATTCCAGAAATTGAACATTCCTTTTCCTGTGAAGATATCTGGGTCAGGCTCATTGGCAAACACGAGACAGGTTTAAACATAGGAGTATGCTATCGACCACCAGCTTTGGACAGTACTATCAATGAAATGCTTTTTAGGAGGATTACGCAAGCTTGTAGCGGAGGTGGGACTATTATCATGGGAGACTTGCATTATCCTGGTATCAATTGGGAAATGGTGAAAGGACAGGGTAGGGGGGAGGAAGAATTTCTAGTTGTTATGAATGATAATTTCTCGGTGCAGTATGTTAATAAACCTACCAGAGAGAAGGCAATTTTAGACTTAGTGCTCTGTAATGACCCCGACAGAATTAGCAATGTTGAGGTACTGGAGCCACTTGGGACAAGTGATCACTCTGCTGTTAATTTTGATGTTTCATGGGAAGTTAAAAAGGTGCATTCTAAAACAAAAATTTTCAATTTTAGGCGAGCAAACTTTGACAGGATGCGCTCATATCTAGCTGAAATAAATTGGGAGACACTGCTGGACTGTAAGTCTGTAAATGAGATGTGGGAAAGATTAAAGGGGTTTTTACTTGAATCACAATGCAGATTCATTCCGAAGGTGTCCAAAAGTAAGCTGAAAAGGCAGAATCCTCAGTGGATGACCAAATGTATTCGTAGGATGTGGAGGGAAAATAGGAATCTTTATAAGATGTACATAAAGGATAACAATGAGAATACTAGGGCTGAATACTGTAAAATGCGGGCTGTGGTAAAAAAAAAAAAAAAGAGCTGAGGAAGGCTAGAAGACTGTATGAAAGACAAATTGCAGAGGGAACAAAAACTAAGCCTAAGCGCTTCTTCCAGTACTGTAGCAGAAAAAGGAAAGTTAAAGAGCAGGTTAAGTGCATAAAGAATGAAAATGGATCGCTGCTATATGATAGCAAGCATATTGCGGATGCCTTAAAGAGTTACTTTGTTGAGAATTTTACCTCAGAGGGGGTCTTTATTTGGCCAGAGGGCATGTCAAATGCTCAAGATTATTTAGCGGAAATTGAGGTTCGGGATAACGAAGTATTAGACAAGTTGCATAAACTAAAAGCAGATAAGGCGGCGGGTCCTGATGGCTGATATCCTAGAATGCTCAGGGAAGCTGGTGAGTTCATCTTTAAGCCGCTATCCGCCATCTTCAGACAGTCTTTAGAAACTGGAGAAATACCAAATGATTGGAAACAGGGCAATATAATACCAGTATATAAGAAAGGGGACTGTACCGAGCCAGGAAACTACAGACCAGTGAGTTTAACTTGCATTTCGTGCAAAATATTGGAATCTATCATAAAAGATGAGCTGGACTTATTTCTTGAACGAAACAGTATCTTGAGGGATAGCCAACATGGTTTTCGGAAGGGAAGGTCATGCCTAACAAACCCTCTGGAATTTTTTGAAGAGGCCACCAGGACTTACGACCAGAGCAGGGCTTTTGACATCATATACTTGGATTTTCAGAAAGCATTGGATGCAGTACCGCATAAGAGACTAATTTTTAAAACGAGCTCCATTGGAGTTACAGGAGGTATTCTGAAGTGGATTCAAAACTCGTTACAGGATAGAGCACAAAGAGTAGTGGTCAGTGATATCTCATCTGAGCTGGGTATGGTGGGGAGTGGCGTCCCCCAGGGATCGGTGTTGGGACCCCTGCTATTCCTCATTTACATTAATGACCTTGATAGGAATATTGAGAGCAGATTGGTTAAATTTGCAGATGACACTAAATTGGGGGATTTGGCAAATAGTGTAGGGTCCACTAAAGTGATTCAGGACGATTTGGATAGAATCCAGAATTGGGCAGAAATGTGGGAAATGAAATTTAATCTAGCAAAATGTAAAGTTGTGCATGTAGGTAATAAAACCATTAGACGGGATTACTTCATGGGAGGTTTAAAACTGAAATGTGCTGCACAAGAGAAAGATCTGGGAGTGATTGTTAACCAAACCCTCACAGGTTCTAGCCATTGTGCTGTAGCAGTTAAAAAAGCCAATCGGATGCTGGGATACATTGCCAAAAGTATTGAGTACAAATCTAAGGAGGTGATGCTTCTTTTGTACAACACATTCGTCTGGCCACATCTGGAGTATTGTGTACAGTTCTGGGTAGTGATGTTACCGCTGATACCAAGGCTCCGAAGCACGCTTCAAACTCGACGGCATATTTTTCTGAAGCACTGTGCCGGAGCTTGCTTCATATCGTGAAAAACCCCGTGACTGATGACGTTCGAACCACTTCACTGCTTCATTCAGACTGAATCAGTTGACTGGTTTGGTTCGATAGGCGGAGCTTTGAAACATTGCCGCAAATCAAATGTATTTAACATGGATGAAACAGCGCTTTGTTAGACATTTTTATTCATAAATAATAATGGCAAAGTCGCTCAAGCACACCCAGTATACACCAAGAACAATAAAAAAAACAGTATAATATGTTTTTTGGACAGACTAAATATTTACAGGATTCAATGAGCCTGTGGATGTAATTATTGTTATTTTAATATAATATGAATAATTAAGGTAAGGAAGAAAAACAACAGACACGTGTAAGACGAAGTTCGATTTCAGCTTTATTTAAGTATTTTTCACAATATAACATACTCGAAGTGCACACGCAAGGTGCGTCAGCGTCACCTTTGCAAGGCTGTACAACAATCTCTCTGCCAGCAGATGTCACCCACGTGCTCAATGAATGGAGCTTCGAGTAGTGAACCAATTTTCAATACAAAGGTCCGAAAGGGTCCGAAGCTTCATAAAGCCTCGTTAGGCCATCACTAGTTCTGGGGACCATACTTAAAGATATAGAGGCTCTAGAGAAAGTTCAGAGAAGAGCCACTAAGTGTAATGGTGCGATCAGGAACCAGTCGCGAGAACCAGGAAATGCAGTAGAGCTTGTTTTATTGGTGAAGGGGGAGAACCCCCGCAGGGCAGAAAGCATCAGTACAGAGTCCACAATCCAAAAGTCAAAATCCAGTTGGGCAAAAATAGTATCAAAAACCAGGGCAGCAATCACAGTCGGGCAGAAATGGGTCTAGTACACGGGAATAGTTCTATCAGAGAAGCAAGCCAGAATCCACAGAACGTAATCTGAATCGTTACCAGGGCAGCAAACAGAGATCTCGTAGTCGGGCAGAAAAATGGTCAAAACACACAGATGCAACATTAATCCAAAATCACAAAGGCAAAAATCGAAAGTCGGGCAATCCAGTCAGAAAGATAAACACTGAGAAATCAAGGCGAGAAACGTGGCACGAGAAAGCTAGGGAGAACGATCTGACAAGAAAGTGAACCAAACAGACATCTTACATACTCACCTGGGGTAAACACATGACCAGGGAGAACAGGTGCAATCAATGTTAACAATGATCAGGGAGAGACACATAAGGAATAAACTAATTACATGAATTTGGCTGTGGCCAAAACGCAGACAGGGATCACAAGACAAACCTAAGTACAAAACAACAGCTCCGGTTAAGGAGTACTAAAGTGCCAAGATAAAAGAAAAGGAAAGCACAAAGTATAAGTGGAAACTTGCAGCTGAGATAATTAGGGATAGGCAAGGAGGTGGAGATTAGAATTGAGCGACTGCTGAGAGATCGTTAGTCAATTAGTATGTGCAGCTATACAATCCCGAGTGCATGTTAGAAAGTTAGTAAAAATATACAAGATTAGTGTGGTTAGTTATTAGCAAAAACAATAAACTGTTAGTGTGTGTTAGTAAGACAATAAAAGAGAGAGGAAGGAAGAACACGAGATAATGAAAGAAGATTGAAACCCAGAAACCAATAAATCACCCGAATGAGTGGCACGCAAGACAAGGGACCGTGAGCAAAGATACACACATGACAAGACAGGGGAGACAAAGTGCAAAGCATGGAACTGAAAACATGGCTATGAATACTATGAACATGAAAAATAAAAAAACATGCATATCCAAATTACCAATACACAATACACAATCCTAAGAATGGTTAGACATGAGCAATAATTCAGAAACACAGATCAGTCAGAAATGCAAGGCATGAACATGGGCAATGCAGAACAGAATATGAGCAAATAGCAGAATCACAACACTAAGCTTATTCCGAACAACTCTTCTTGTTCTTTTAGCTGTGCAACTTCTCAATTTACAAATTCAAGCCAGCTCTTTAAGAGGTATTACTATTGCTAATAGGGAAATAAATATTAGCCAGCTTGCAGATAATACCGCTCTTTTTCTTAAAGATGCTTCCCAGGTTTCAGCTGCAATAAGCACCATCCAGTCCTCTAAGGCATCTAGTCTCACTCTTAATCTCAGTAAATGTGAACTATTACCAGTAAATAAATGTACAGTTAAGTCAATTTCAAATATTTCTGTTAAAAATTCAGTCATGTATCTTGGGGTACAAATTACTAAAGATCTAAAATCGAGAGGTACATTCAATTTTAGTACAATTTTAGCCAAAACTCAAAAAGTCTTCAACCACTGGTTACAAAGAGACCTGAGTCTAAAAGGCAGAGTTCAGCTTGCAAAAGCTGAAGGTATGTCACGCCTGGCCTATACTGCTCAGTTGCTGTATGTTGATGCCTCAACATATAAATCCATGGATAAGATGCAAAACAATTTTATATGCAAAAATAAAACCCAGTATATGTGCAAATCTGTAGTTTTGAATTAATATAATAATGGTGTGTGATGATACGCTCAAGAACCAGGCGCGAGAACCAAGCAGTGTAGTAGATGAGAATTTATTAAGCGAGGGGGGAAACCCCCGCAGGGCAGAAGGCAAAGGTACAAAGTCCACAATCCAAAAATCACAATCCAGTTGGGCAAAATCCGAGTCGAAAAACCAGGGCAGCAATCACAGTACTCGTGGTCAGACAGTAAAGGGTTCAAAAACACAGATGGAACAGAAATCCAAAACAGAGCCAAAATTCGTAATCAGGGACAGTCCAGTCAGAAGAGAATCACTGACAGTACAAGGCGAAGACAAGCATGGCACAAGCAAACTGAGAGAAACGTTCTGACAAGAAAATGCTGTTAGAAGACTTCTGTTATGGCCCCAATTTGTTATTACATTTACAACAGCAAGGGATGACAGACACAATTTTAAAACTTAAACACATTTAATTAAACAAAGACTTTTAACTTATCTACTATCTACTCTACTTACCAAGATTGATATATACAAGAAAAAAAATATTTACAGTCCCTTTGGTTGGGTTGCTTGGTGATGTTCCGATGAGGAAAATGCTCCAACACTGGCAAAAATCCACAAAAAGCTTCACAGGTCTTGAAAAGAGTGACAGGTCTGGTCAAAGGTATCCTTCTCCTTGCAATTTCTTCTGCTACTTTACTCTTTATTCTTTATGTACTCTTTCGCAGACCCCTCCCACCTTTTAGACTTTTTTTAATTCTCTGGGACTTTCCATCTCAGGCATGCCCAGGACATGTCCAAACCTAGCTCCAGACTGGGCTTAACAAAAAAAAGGTCAATATTGCCATCTAGTGGCTTCTTTTCACATTACACTCCTAATATACACATACGGGAAGTCACATGCTAAACAGAACACAGGTGCAGGAAGTAAAAACTGATTACAAAGGAGCAAACAAGAGAGAGAACCTAATCACATGAAAATAGGCAAAAGCCAAAATACGGACAGGGATCACAATACAGCCTATAGACAGAAATACGGGTCCAGTTAAGGAGTTCTAACGTGCATTGATAATGAGAGAAAGAACAGCTTGAGCAGGTGTGGAGGATCCACTGAAACGCAGCTGAGAAGATTAGGTAAAGACAAGAGGTGGAGACTAGAACAGGGCGAGTGCTGAGAGCTTGTTAATCAATTAGTACGGTGCAGCTATACAATCCCAAGTGCTCGTTAGTAAGTTAGTATTATGAACAATGTTAGTCTGGGTTAGTAGTTTTAACAAAACAACAAACTGTTAGTACTGGTTAGTAATGTAGAAAAGCAAGGCGAAGGAAGTAAACGAGATTGGAAGGAATGGTTGAAATCCAGAAACCATTAAATCACCCGAAAGAGAGGCACGCAATTCTGAGGCTGTGAGCAATAACCAGACAGGAGACCAGACCTGGGGAGAGAAAGTGCAATGGATGGCAAAAAAAAAAAAAAAAAAACATGGACCGGAAAATGGCTAAATACAAAACATGGCAAAACTAAACTTGACAAAACAAGAACATAATCAGGCAACCAAATCACAATACACAATACAAGGCATGGTCAGGCAAGGCAAAGATCAAAATCCAAACAAGACGGAATCCTAAGCATGGCAGACAGAACAGAATCACAACATGGTGGGCTAAATTTCATCGATTTCAGTTCTTTTACCAATACATTCAATATAAACTGGACTAAACAATATTTAAAAAACCCTACTTCTATCTGGAATTTCATTTCTCATTATGTGTTTTCACATCTAGGAGGCTTAAAATTGATTCTGCTTTGCAATTATAACATTCAAAAATTTCCACTTAAACTTTCCAATTTTCATCAGCAGGTTTTATTGGCTTGGGCTCTCATTTACAAACACTACTTTTCTAAGCAGAAGTGTTATATTTGGAATAATCGCAATATTTTACTTAAAAATAAGTCTTTGGTGGTTTAGTGGTTTGACAATGGTATTATTTTGGTGAGTCAGCTATTTAATAAAGAAGGCTTTCTCTACAACAACTCAGAATTTCTTACCAAGTACAAAATACCTGTCACTCCTTAAGAATTTTCCATTGTTTTCGGTGCAATCCCATCTGGTCTATGTATGTTATTCAAAAGCATTGATAACACTCTGCCCGTGCCAATGATACCCTTTGACCCAACACAGTCCCCAGCCGGAAAAATATGTTTATTCCCTTGCAAAGGTGTAAATTCTAGAACAAGGGCTTTGTTTCAGAAATGTTTAGTTTCTACCTCAGCAGCAACATTTTACTGGAGTAAGTTTGTTGATAATATTAACTGGGAAAAAGTCTGGTCTTTATCACAAAGGTTCCTTTAAACAAATAAAGTAAAAAGAAGTTTCATTTAAGCTGATACACCGTTTCTACCCTGTGAAACATTTTCTAAAAAAGCTAAAAAGTGATATAATTAGAGGCTGTTCTTTCTGTGAGTCACATCCTGAAACTTGCTCTCATTTATTTTGGTCATGCAATTTTAGAACTAAACTGTGGAAAAATATTGATAGCTTTATAGTTAACAACATTCTTGTTGACTTTACACTGTGTTACAAAAATGTTACCCTTGGCTGTTATGATTACAATGTTAAAGATGATAATGCAATTTTTATTATTAATATAATTCTATTCCATGCAAAATACCACATTCACAAGTGTAAATTCTCAAACAAAAAACCTAAATTCTCTGTGTTTATGAAAGAACTTGAACTATATTTGGTAACAATATCTCCCTCACTGAACAAAAAAGCTGTAAAGACAAGGAATGTATACAATTTGCTTAAAATCTGTTAGATGAAATGACTGTACATTCGCGTGTTTACTTTTATTTATTATTTCTATCTTTTTTTCCCTCTTGTGTGTTTTTTTTTATTTCTTACTTTTAGGCTTACTTAATGTTTATATATGTCTACATAATGATGTTATTCATATTTGTTTCTCTATGTTGCAAATGCTCAATAAACAAACGAACCTCAGACAACTTTCACCTCAGGCAGCCGTAAAACCAGGCATTTTGGGTTTCTGACGATGGTAAAATGTTGTAACATGTAATAGACACTCGATTTGTTGACCGTGTCAAAGGCTTTAAATGGTTAAATGGTTTTTTTATTCCATTTCCAAAACTATAATAAGCTTTTTAATGTATTCCTAAACAAATTTAAAAAAAAGATCTGAAACAGTTGTGAAGTTAGTATATTTTTCATTGGCGATAAATCTCACAAGATAATTACAATTTACGACACAAGAATATTACAGAAGGCACTTTTATCAAACAAACCTATGCATTTGTATTATTATGCCTTTTGCAGCAATATTCATTTGAAGGGCTGTAATAAAACTTTTCATGCTAGCTAGCTAATTAGCCGTCCCATTGACTTGAATAGACCGCTGACTAACAACAAACGCTTGTGATTGATAATGGTCACCAGCGAGCTACCATGGTACCAGGGTTGCCAACTCTGATTAGACAATTAAACCACTGCAGCTTCAAACACAAGCCCAAAACAAAATCAAGCGCAATAAAAATTAGATGATAGATAGATCGACCTGGTGTGGAATCTCTTTTGTTTTGTTGGGGGGGGATTCTTTCATTTATTTCAGCAAGGGGCGAGGAGAGATGGCAGGTTCTCTCACCTTGCTCGTGAGGCTGTGAGCAGGAAGACTTAATGAATCGGGGGGAAATAGCAACCATAAACAATGGTTGTTATTATCACAATTAGGTCGCTTGTCATGTAACAAGCAACCATATTTTTAAAAACAAGTCCAAAAAACCGCATCTGGCGTAGGATAAGCTGACTTGGCAACTCTGCATGGTACCCTTACCATCGCGGGGACTGCATTAACAGGGCAGTTAATAAAAATAAGAAGTTGCTAACAAGCTAGCTGCTTGTAACTGACATTCAACGACAATACTTCTTACCTGCATAATATTTAAAACAGTGGACAAGTCGCTTTGTCTGTTTATACTGAATTCAGAAAGACATCAGAAAGAAATCAGGAAAAAAAGCTTTCTCTGTCCCTTAGATCCGTGCTGTGCAGTGATCATTTCTGAGAGCAGTGTTTTGACGGAACAGGGCAAAGATGAAGCAGAGAAAAGGAGTAACCAGAGTTAACTAGTGCTTCCTTTTAACAACATTGGCATTAGCCATATGGTTCAGTATAAACAATTCAGTTGATGGCAAATATGCTCAGCCAGGGTACAATGAAGTGAGGAAACCAGAAAGTAAATTGATAACGTACATGGACATTCATCGACGTTCCTTATAACAGGGAAAACTTCCAAGCACATATCTTATCAGAGGGATATTAAAAGCCTCGGTCACGTTAACAATTTTTCTGCTCGCACTTAAACGCTGACACTGAGTCACATTTTGATCTTCCCATTAGTAAGTGTGCCACTTTTCATTCTCCAAAAAGCACATGTTTAGGGAGACAAAATATTGATGCCAATATAACACCCACTCGCATGCAACACATCAGTGAACGGAACCGGCGCTGCTATGCGTGTTGTTTTGAACTCAGGCTAGGCTGAAGTTTCCTGGTTAGTTGTCTGACCTAGCAACAGTAACAATGGGAGGCGGGGCTTGGGATCGGTCAATTGGCACACACACACACAGACTGCTACACTCCCTCTGAATATGGCCTAGCTTCCCACAGTTAAAACAACAAACCTGGTTCCTATTATATGACAGCACAGCAATCTTTTTCTTTGACTTGTTGGGGGACTCAAAGATTTGAGACTTGTTCCATGCCTTTAAACAGTCTTGGATATCTCTCCCTATGTGCTGTCTGATTGGCTGTGCAGTCAATTCCCTATTAAATTTTAACAATAAATGTTGGCAAGTAGGGGACATGTGATCTTTGTTTTTATTGATGACCAAACTCCAGAAAATCGGGTCATCACCAGTTGGCTCTGCTCCGGCCCCTCCACCTCTGTTCAGATTGTAGACACCAACAAATGTTCTAAGGAAGTCTGTTGGATGCTGGCCCTCCTTAGGTACAAACTCAAGGATTTTGGTCATGTCTGCAACCCCACGATAACCAACAGCCTCAAATATTAATCTTAACCTTGTCTCGTGATTTGGAAAAACAACAGGGCTTCCATGGCCACTCAAAAATTCCACCGGAATCAAAACTGATGGAGGAAGCACTGATTGTAATAATTTACAACAGTCTTTATCTTTTAGGGAGTGCGTTTGCTGTAGCACTTGCACCTTTTCAGCAACTGCGATTGGGTCACTTACTCCATCCCATGTGGGAAGTTGTTGCTGCTGTGTATTCAATTCTGACAGAGTTAGATCACGACGAATCTTTTGGTCCTCATATTCATAAGTGATCGCGCCATTCACGGGATTATGTGTGCCACTAGTACTTACTCTGCAAGTAATTTTTGGAGCAATTTTAGCATTTTTTGTCTTGACTGATTAAGTAGCTTTCGGAGGTTTAGCATTTATTGGGACCGTTTTACGGCAATTAGAGTGAAGCGAGTCAGCGATTGATGTTTTACATTCTGAATGCAATTCCAGTTGCACATCAAAACTTTCATGATCGCAATCTTGCTCAACCACATCTAACAAGGGAGCTGCCGCTGCTTGTCTGAGTTCCCAGTCATCATTATCATCTGAAGTTCCCAAACCAAGAGCTGCAATTCGCCGTTTCATTGCCTCATTTGTTAGCTTTTGCTGTGACATTTGTTTCCTCATTAATCTTAACTTTTGAACAATGGCCTGATCCTTGTTTTCCCTGGACACATTCCATAACTCTCTATATGCTATTTGTGCATCCCGTAGCTGTTCCTAAGTTTTGGCCAGTTCCGCATATGTGACATTCAATTTCTCCCGCAATTGACAATTTCCTTTCGAAATTCTAAAAGAGACATGGCATGTACCATGCGTTCAGCAACAAAGGCCTCCAACTCCCCGGAATTTGTCTCCAGTTTGCTTTCCAAGCTCTTAACATTACTTCGCAGTTCAGGAATCTCTACAACTTTATCCTTTGTTAACTTAATTGTTTGGACCATAGCCATCAGACTCGCCTTTTCTTGTTATACCCCCTGCAACGAAGTTTAGGGGGGTATACTGGATTTGCTTTGTCCGTCCGTGTGTGCGTGCGTGCGTGTGTCTGTGCGTCCGTCTGTGCATCTGGATCTAGATCTCATAACCTACTCATTCGATTTTGAAAAATTTTTTTCTTGCTGGAAGGTCTATTGACTGTGGTACTGCCCGACTGCTTGTTGTTGCGGGGGGGTATCCCGTAAGCCATGCTTACTGACTAAATCTAGTTTTTCTCAGTTTCATTGCGGTTTTCACATGCAGTTTGAAGATATTCAACAAATTCCACTTCCTGTGGTAGATTATAAAAATTCTCTTTGCAGTGCTAGGCCAAATGTCTCAGCCATTCTTAAACTTCTCATCCAATGGACAAACTTACTTTTGGTACTTAAAATCATCCAAGGTCTGCGTAACTTTATACACGCCCCTGCTTAGAACACCGCACACATGCACAGTCAATTCTAGACATTTGTATTTTAAAACATTAAACAATTTTTGTAACTATTCCTCTACAATATTACATGGAGAAATATTTCATACTCACAAATGTATGTGGTTCGTCCGTGCCCTCAAGTCTGTTTCTCCTCAGTTGGGGTTGGTGAATGGGTTCCAAATGTAGGCTATTCCTCTTGCCGTTTGACCGTGGTGTTGACATAAAAAAGTGAAGTCCGCTTTCCCTGTAGTCCAGTATCAAAAAAGATCCCGCCGTAATCCACCTCCCCGGTTTTTTTTTCTTTTCTGGATAAACGGAACAAGAACGACGGATTTGGGTTGGCTCTCCAATAATGTGGAATTTTAAAGAGAGTTTGCTGTATTCCTCCGTACTTTTGTAAGTAGAAAATGCAGGCTCGTGTTAGTTGCAAAATGGATAGTTTAATAGAGTAAAATAACTAATGGGTCTGTTCCTTAAGTACAGATGAACAAGAACCAACTACAGAGGAAAAATGTGAACACTTACAGCTTGAAGTTCAAAGAATGCTTAGGAACAAAAGGGTAATTTGCCTAGAATAATATGAGGTGTGAGAGAGACAAACAAGGTGTGGGGACATTGGGGTGAGGGGTTATGAGGTTAACATACAGGGCTGAAGGATGATGAGGTCACTACACAAAGGAAATGATCAGAGAAGTATATACAAAAAGCAGAAGGGCCAGACGAGGTTGTGTATTGGCCCACCACAAGGCCTCTCTGCTACTGCCTCCCATGTTTTCCAACAATAGACGTCAGAGACTTTGTTTCTCATCCGTTCTTGAATTTGTTTAGATCGTGGCACGATGTGTAGCTTTTTGAGATCTTTGAGCCTTTTTCACTTTGTCAGACAGGTTCTATTTAAGTGATTTCTTGATTCAGTGGGTCTGGCAGTAATCAGGCCTGGGTCTGGCTATTGAAATTGAACTCAAGAAATGTGGTTAACCGTAGTTAATTCATGATTTAACAAGGGGGGGCAATTACTTTTTCTCACAGGGCCAGATAGGTTTGGATAGCTTTTTTTCCCTTAATAAATAAAATCATAATTTAAAAGCTGCATTTAGTAGTTACTCAGGTTATCTTTGTCTGATATTTGATTATCTGAAACATTTAAGTGTGAAAAATATGCAAAAAAAAAAAAGAAATTAAAGCTGCAAGCAGCGTTGGGGCGGGTCCTCGCCCACCCGCGCACGTCGAAATGGGGGCGAGACGCCTACGAGTGCAGTTGAGCATCGTCATTCGTCGGACAGTACGAGACTGGGGGAAATATTTCATGTTGAGTTGAGAGCAAACCCCATTCCTGAAAGAGGTTTTTCTTCTGTAAAATGGAGCTATAAGCCATGGGACCTGGTCAAAGTATCTGAAGTAGATATAATCACTGCTGTGCAGTGTAATCATCCCCTATGCATGAACTTGGTGAAGGGAGATGAGCCGTGTGGTCCTACTGCCACCCGGTGGACAGAATGTGTATTAGGACATAGAAAAACATGGAATTCAATGATAATCAAGAAATTAATTAATGCTTCTTCTACGTAAATCCGAGAAAGCTGATATTTTGGGAGTATGTTCCCTGAACACAGACAAAAGTTTCATACGCTGCAACTTATGGTGAATTCAGAAGTGCGTCACTCTATATTTTCCAAAATATGAATATTAATAACATGTAAATATCTCAACAAATATTCATTGAAATATTACCATGCTTGGCACATTGTTTCTCCATTTAAAGATGATGAAGTATACCAAAGATCATTTTGATGCGATCAACAGTTTGTCCACAGCAAGAAAAAATGTATTACTCTACAGTGTATTATGTACATGATATTATTTATCTCAAGAAGTCTTTCATGGATTTCACGAAATCAAGTCACAGTACAGGGCATGGTACAGCAATGATGGGTGATTTTTTTCAGAATTTTCAGACATAGCGACAGGCCGTGGTGTAAGCAAAAATGCCATTTTGGAGGATTTAGGTGGCGCTAGAGAGCCATTTTGTGCCTTTGGTGGAGAATTTTGAGATAAGAAATATGTTTGTAGCCTCTAAGAATTAACTGCAAAATTTTGTTTGTTTTTGAGCATGTTTTAGGGGTTAAAATAATGTTGGAAATTGCGTATGCATCGAAAAAAGGCAGTGAAATTGGCTGCGGACCCCATCTTTGACGCCTCATAAAATCCAAACCGTAGGACTTTTGACAAAGTTGTACAGTAGTTTTCAATCGGAAGAGTGTGCTTTGTCATGTATTAGCTTTTGGGGTTGATGCAATGAACGCCCCGAGAGGAGTTCGCGTTTGTTCGAGGGCAAATTTTGGCCAAATTTAGGGGGAAATGCAAATTTTGATATGCAAATTGCGGACTTCCTGTTTGATTTAGGTAATAAGTGTCGATTGTTCATTTTTAGGCCTTGATGAGATGAACAATATAGTGTTGGTTGCATCTCTCTATGACTTTCCTACCGGGCGTGGTGGCCCTCTAAAGGCCAAGAAAATTATTCTGGGTGGCGCTAGAGAGCCGTTTTGTGACCCATGGGGATAATTGTTTAATTTTATCAAATTTTTCGCCAGACCTGAGGAGTGTACCAATTTTGGTGAGTTTTTGGGCATGTTTAGGGGGTCAAATTTGAGCGCAAAGAGGCGTAAGAAGAAACAAAGAAACAAAGAAAGAAAGAAAGAATAAGAAACACGAGAAATACAATAGGGTCCTCTCCAAGGCCCTGCAGGCCTGGAGGCTCGGACCCTAAAAAAGAAACCAGGAAGGGGCAAACACTTTTTCACAGCACTGTATTTCTGGTTCATGTGTGTTTGTGACGAAGGTTCGTTGCTTCAGGTAGATGGATAGGTCACTAAGGAGAAAGTGGGTATACAGTTGAGGACAAAATTTTTAGCCCCCCCCCTACAAAAATGTCATTGTTTTAAAAGTATTTCCCAAGTGCTTTTAAACAGAGCAACGCATTTTTAACACAGCCTTTTGAGACATCCTACTTTTACTTTGGATGCCAACATTATTTTAGTTTGAACACAGAAATGAAAATATTCCACAAAAAACAAAAACTACCAGGGTCAAAATTTTTAGCCCCCTGGATCCTAATAGTCAATTGTGGATGCTATTTGCTGGATAACAGCCTGCAGTCATTTGCTGTAGTTTTCAAGTCTCAGACAATTCTTTTGAGGAATCCCAGCCCATTCTTCTTTGGCAAATCTCTCAAGCTCCTCCAGATTTGATGGCCCTCTGGCATGGATGTTCTTCTTTAGGTCACCCCATATCCTCTATGGGATTTAAGTCAGGGCTTAGTGGAGGCCACTCAATTACATTCACTTTGGCCTTCTGGAGAGAGTTCTTCACCAAGAGAGACGTATAGCGCCTTCCATAATTATTGGCACCCCTGGTTAAGATGTTTTAAAAACCTTAAAATAAATTCAATTTATTGCAGAAGCATTGTAGAAATCTGACCAAGAAATAATTCTTTCATAAAATCACCTGTTCCACAATTATTGGACCCCTAACAATTCCTAGGAAATAAATGTAATTGAAGTATTTCTGTCATTTCTACAGTAGTTTACAAAGTTGATCAGAGTATCTAGGAACTAATTGATCACTTCTTGTTTCTCTGGGGTATAAATATGACGTGACACAGAGGCCATTTCTCTTATCCACTCTTCAACATGGGAAAGACAAAGGAACACACCATTCAAGTAAGCCAGATGTGCGTCGACCTTCACAAGTCAGGCAATGGCTACAAGAAAATAGCCACTTGCCTGCATCTGCCCATATCTACTGTCAGAGGAATCAAGAAGTTCAAAACAACTGGAACAGTGGTAAACAAGCCTGGACGAGGACGCTAGGTTATTTTGCCACCACACACAGTGAGGAGGATGGTAAGAGAAATAAAAAGTTCTCCAAAGCTCACTGTTAAAGAATGGCAACATCTTGGAGTCACAAAGTCTCCAAAACAACCATCAGGTGCTATCTACATGCCAACAAGCTGTTTGGGAGGCATGCACGGAAAAAACCTTTTCTCACTCACAATCATAAATGCGAAAGTCTGGTGTTCGCTAAGCAGTACTGGGACTGTGTGCTTTGGTCAGATGAGGCCAAGATAGAGCTTTTTGGCAACAAACACTCTAAGTGGGTCTGGCAGAACACAAAAGATGAGTATGCAGAAGTGTGGGGGAGGATCAGTGAGGCTGTAGGCCTGTTTCTCTTCCAGAGGCTCTGAGAACCTTTTTAGGGTACATGGCATCCTGAACGCTTTGAAATATCGGGACATTTTAAACCAAAACCTGGTGGCCTCTGCCCAAAAGCTGAAGATAGGTCATCACTGGGTCTTTCAGCAAGATAATGATGTTAAGAAACGGAAGGGAAACACATTAGGTACTCGGAAAAGTCTGAACTGGACTAGGAACTAGAAACAAAGGGAACTGGGAGGAGTCAAAAGGAGAGTGAGACGCCAGGTGCGGGGATCCAAAATAATTATTTATTAAAGCAAACTCAGAATAAGACGGGAAAAAAAAGGGGCGCCCTGGCCAAATAAGAAACCATGCCAAGCACTGAAGGGGGAGAACTCAAGAATCCAGAAAAACGGGAAACGGGGCAGACTCAGGACAACTCGGAATAAGGGCACACTCGGAACGCTAGGGGACACTCGGAAAACTAGCAAAGGGAAGGCACAAGATGAGACAGTGGGCACAGCTGGCAGATGGCTAACTCGGGCAGCACAGCTGGCCAGGAAAAGGGTAAGGGAGAACATCAGGAGGGGGGCAGACAGGACGGCAGGAATGCTGGCTTGGGAAAACGTTGAAGGCGACTGAAACACAGGACTCAGGGCAGGTAGCACGCAGGGCTCAGGGCAGGTAGCACGCAGGGCTCAGAACTCGAAGACAGGGAGCACCAGGGGCTGGAGGCAGCAGGAAGGGCAGGCTGGGCTGGAGATGCGGCTGAAAAACACACAGATGAGGGGACCAGAGGATAGTGCACAGGGCCGGGAGAGGTGTGAGCGGGAGTGGGAGCAAAGTCAGATCTGACACTGGCTTGCTGAGGGCTGACAGATATAGGGAGGGGGAACACAGAGACACAGGTGCAGGAACTTAATATAATTAACAAGGGGTGGAACACGAGGGAAACCAATTAAATGAAACAGATAAACATTAACACACAGACGAGGATCACAAGACAATCCCAAAGACGGGATAAGTAAACTGGATAAAAAGACTCCAAAGTGTACAGAATTAGAGCCAGAATAGATAATAAGAATGCAGAGGGTCTGCAGAAAATGTAGTAAAGCCAGTGAATAGAAAAGCAAGGGGCGGAGACAATAACAGGGCGACTGCTGAGAGATAATTAGTCAATTAGTAAGTGCAGCTATACAATCCCGGGTGCTCGTTAGTAGATTAGTATTATATACAATGTTAGTTTGGTTAGTAATTTTAAGAAAACAACAAACTGTTAGTAGTGTTAGTACATATAGGAAAGCAAGGGGAAACTAGCAAACGAGAACAGAGGGAAGGATGAAACCCAGAATCCATTAAATCACCCGAAACAGTGCCACAATCAATTAAGACAGAAATTGCTACAAACAATGACACGACCGGGGAGAAAGCAAAGACAGTACATGGGTAAAACGTGGACTGGACTAACACGGGAAAGGAATGAAATGTGAACACCAAGACATGGACTAAAAACTGACATACTGTACCAAAATAATAAAAACCTAAAATTAACTAACCGGACACAGACCACGGAACACAGGAAATGACCCTAAACATGTGGCCAAATCTACACAGAAATGGTTCACAAGACACAGAATCAAGCCCCTCCCATGGCCATCTCCGTCCCCAGACCTCAACCCCATTGAAAACCTGTGGAGTGAGCTGAAGAGGAGAGTGCAGAGGAGAGGACCCAGGTGGCTGGATGATTTAGAGAGATGTGCAAAGAGGAATGCTTGAAGATCCCTCTTTCTGTATTCTTCCATCTTCTGAAACATTATAGGAGAAGATTAGGTGCTGTTTTGTTGGCAAAAGGGGGTTGTACCAAGTATTAAATCAGGGGTGCTAATGAGTGTGGCACTCATGATTTGATGTAAAAAAATTATGTGGGATTTTTTCCCCACTGAATAAATGCACTTGAATTAAAGGTTGGATTTTCCTCTTTTTTTCATTGTGGTCCTATATTATTTAGAGAAAAAAAAAACAAATTTATTAGAAGCTCAAGAACACATCTTAGCCAGGGGTGCCAAGAATTATGGTGGGCAGTGTATGTTTTGGATCGTTGTCATGCTGGAAGATGAAGCGACGACGCAGACCCAGTTTTACTGCTGACTGCTTAAGGTTTTCTTTCAAAATCTCCACATATCTTTCTTTGTTCATGATTCCTTCCACCTGGACAAGATTTTCAGTTCCAGATGCACTGAAGCATCCCCACAGCATAATACTCCCACTACCGTGGTTCACTGTGGGGACGGTGTTCTTTAGGTTATATCCCTCTCCCTCTTTTCCCCAAACATAAGCATTGTCTCTTTGGCCAAAGAGATTCCAGTATGCATAATCTCACTCTAGGTTGTCCTGAGCATACTTAAGTCTGGCTTGAAGGTGTCTCTTCTTCAACAGTTGAGTTTTTCTTGGTCTGCAACCTCGCAGTCCATTCCTGTGCAGAGCTCTGGTGATTGACTTCTTAGCGACTACGATTTCTGATGTGGCCAAGTCATTCACCAGTGTCTTGGCAGTTGTTCTGGGGTCTTTGGACACAACTCTCACTAATTTTCTTTCCAGGGCTTTTGAAATCCTTTGCTTCCTCTGCCAGGCTTGTTCTGTACTGTGTGGCTGCCTTTGAATTTCTGGATTATACTTCTCACTCCAGTTCTTGACACTTTGGAATGCTTGGATAGTTTTGCATATCCTTCTCCTGCTTTGTGTGCATCAATAATTATTTTTCTCAAGTCCAAGTCCAAAACTCTGAGTGAATGCGTTCTCTGATAGAGCCATGACTAACCGTACTAACCAGCACTTATTTAAGGGCATGTAAATATTTTGTCATGTAATATTAACCTTCATTAACTCACTTGAACACTTGATGCCAGTTACGAGGCTGTTGCTGTTGCTGACCTCTTGGTTGTGCTGTAGCGCTATTCATTGGTAAGCATTCTGTTTGGTTGAGACAGAGGAAGACGTGTGGGATTGAAGCTGAAGATTTACTCTTGTTTAAATGGGGTTTTCTGAAAATAATTCTTGTGTTAAGGCTCAAACAGTAATAGAGATTATACGATTTGCTCCTGAGGTATAACCTTTGTCGCAGTAGGGGCAGGGAGAATCTTTCTCTGTCTTTTTCCCCTTTCCCCCTGTAACAACTCGGTGAGCAAACGGCCAAATTAAGTCGCTAATCTGGTCAAACGAAGGCAAGGGGTTTTTTTGGGGTGTTTCAGTCTCCTGGGAGCAAAGAAAGGTAAAGTAAAGTAAATTTGAATGCTAAATTTAGAGAATAAATTAAACGCTAAATAATTGTCTAAGTGAATTATTCAATATACAAAGTAAAACAGTTGCTTTCAAGGACTGAGGTACTGTCGCCTGGTTTTTCCTTAGCTGATTTAGCTAACGAACCTCAGCAATCTCTCAATGCCAAGAATATTATCGAATTACCTGGATATCTAACTATAACCCAGCTTGCTGTCATACTTTGTCGCTTGCCTTTCATACAGTCTTCTAGCCAATAAATATTGACATTCACCGGGGTTTTTTTTGTCCCCTTCGTTCTCTATCCTGACATGCATTACCGCATAAATGCATTGCCAAGCTTGAATATTAACGTGAGCCTGGGTTTTGGCTTTTTCGCATTTTATTATTATCGAAGGGCTCTTTTGATTAAACACATTGTAAATTACCCTATCTTTGTATTTTCCTTTGGTTGCTGTGCCTTGATAAGCTGATTATAGTTCAACTGCTTGTTTGAGTGCTTAGGACAGCTTGTTGGGGGAGGTACCGTGTTTAGTTCGCTCACATAGTAAACAACTTGTTTATTCAGTCCATTTTAATTAAAGGGAACTTGGGCTTTACGCTTTTCTCGGTTACCCTTGGTTGTATTTGCGGCTAGCTAGCTAGATAAGTCCTGTTTGCATTTTTGGCTGGGGATCTGAGATTTAGTATTAAGTTAGTAGGGCAGCAGTCACTTGACTTGTCCATTCAGTTAGGTTGGAATCTAAACGGTCAGTTTTACCGGAGTGCTCCGCCTCCTCCCTCCTCCAGCTTCTCCTGGGTGTTGTAGCCAGTCTGTTTTATTCGGGTTCACAGCTAAGCCCTATGATATTTTTTGGTTAGTATATTAATAGTACTGGGACTAGATAAACTCAAGTCAGCTTATTCAGATTCAGACTAATTTATTTGTCCTAAAAAAGGCAATTTTGTTTCTCCAGTCTACCGGGGCACAAACACAAACATCAAATTGTAACAGCAGCAAACAACAGCGTGTCAGAGGTAATCAGCCAGCATATAGGCAAGAGGTGCACACAAGGGCTAAGTATAATTCAAGTGCTGTGCAGGTTCATGAATTACTACCATGCATAAAGAAAAATAAATAAATAAATAAATAAATAAATAAATAAAAATAATAAAAGAGTCAGACAGCAGCTCTCCCAGAAGCTTTGTCACATGAAAAGACACCTGAACAAGTCAAGTTATCATAAACCACTCACACATATTCATTTAAAACAAACTTCTGTCGGCATTCAGCAGCCTGATAGCAGAAGGAATGAAGGACTTCGGTTGGTTGTTGAATAGCTGTTGGTTTTCCTTGGGGGCGCTTTAAAACGTCGACCTAAGGTCATTACAACGAACTAACTGGACAGGATATGATCAGGTTGCCTCACTATTACTTTTGCCTTCTGGGCCACACATTTCTCCCCGAGGGAATGCAAGTCTTTCTGCTGGACTCCAGTTATTTTAGAGCAGACATTAACGATATGACATAGGCCATTATACCAGCAGATAAATGAGAAAGTAGACTTTCAATAAATGAATGGTAGAAGACACACAGCACTGACTTACAAACGTGTAAAAGAGTTCAGTTTCCGCAGAAGGAAGATTCTTTGCTGTCCGCGATTGACAATCGTATCTGTGTCATCAAACTTCAGTTGTGAATCAAATACAGTTCCCAGGTATTTGTATTGATCCACAATTTCAACATCCTGGCTGTGCATAATGCTGGCTTCGGGTTCTGGCTTAATTTTCCTGAAGTCAGTGATAATTTCTTTAGTTTTGGCAACATTTAAATGAAGAAGGTTATCATCACACCACCCAGATGGCAAGCACCTCTGCTCCGGATCTGCCCCGGCTCTGTACTGACTCCAGCTGATCTGGCTCAGAGCCGGGGCAGATCCAGAGCGGAGGAGCTTGCTATCTGGGCAGTTGATAAAGTCAGTGAAGGCGCCACCATGGTTGGACTCAGAGTCATTAAGAAGTGATAACAGTGCTGTGTCATCAGACAATTTGACCAGTAAGCTGCTCTCTTTTGTGGACCTGCAATTGTCGGTATACAAGATATAAGATAAAAAGCAGGGGAGAAAGAACACAGCCCTGGGGTGAACCCGTATTGGACACTTCAATATTGGACATAGTTCCATTTGTTAAAATCTGCTGCTTTCTGTCAGTTAAGAAATTTAAAAGCAACAGTAAAAGCTGATCAGGTAAGCAAGCCGATCTATCAAAAAATGAGGCTTTTGTTAAAAGCAGAAGAAAAGTCAGCAAATAAAATACTTGCATGGGATTTCGGTTTCTCCAAGTGTTTGTACACTTTGTCGGGGATGAAGAGTTTAGCTTCCTCAACACCCTTGCCAGTTTGGTAGGCGAACTGTAAGGGGTCATTTGTCATTTGTTCACTTAAATTTGGCATCTCCAATCCCACCCAAATCTGGAATGCCCAATTGATGAACTATGTACAAAGCTTGCTCGTATGCAACCCCTTGCTACCAACTCAGGATAGTGAAGACAGTTCACGACTCTCCTCCGAAGCACGTGCCCGTCAGCCACTGATTCTTATACACTCATTGGTTGAATCCTTGTAAGTTCAGAACGAGGGCGGAGGATACCCGGACATGAACAAACCCAGAGTCTTCCTGACGAGCGCCCGTCTGGCCAGCAGGAGGCGCTAGAGCAACGAACAAAGCTACTATTGTGTCCTCAAATCTGGCAGTCCCAAGTCCTTCCCAATTTGGAACCCTGTAGCGCGATGGCTAATTGTGCGCTAATCTGAAAAAGCTGCCGACCCCTGCCGGTGGGTACGCCGGGGCTCGAACACGCGACATGACAGTCACCTCTGCACTGCAGCGCAGTGCCTTAACCGAGTGAGCTATCCGGCAGCTGTCATTTGTAAGGGAGATAACCTCGTCCTTTAAAATCCGCTTAAAGTTTTTCATAACCAGTGAGGTGAGACAGACAGGTCTGAAGTCATTTAGCTCTTTAGCATTTTTTTGTTTTGGGATAGGTATTTTTGTGGATGTTTTCCAGATGTACGGTAAATGACAACTGTCCGCACATAACTGATATAAATAGGAAAACACCCCACTGAGCTGTACGGCACAATAATGCAGAGTGCGCCCACAGATGCTATCAGGGCCAGCAGCCTTCCTCATATTTGTTTTCTTAAATAAGGCTGTGACAAGCTCTTGTGATATAATATCATTCTGGGGTACAAGGGAGTCCCTCAACTTGGTAATATCAGGCCTCTCAGAACGAGAGAAAAAAAGTATCTGATAGGTCAGTGTCATCCATGCCATTATCCTTGATAAATTGCATAGTCTCATGAGTATACTGGTTGATGGAGGCCATAATTTTAATGCCTTGCCAGGTTGTGCTCTCAGGTCGCCACTGCTATATTTTATTTCTATTTTTTTCCTGTAGTTCATTTTGCCTTGGCTATATCAGCCTTTACTTCTCTGGAGAGAGCCTTTCTCTCCAGAGGATCACCGGCATAAAAAGTCCTTTTCTTTTTGTTGATGACTGATTTTAGCTCTTTGGTTATCCATGGTTTGTTATTTGGATATGTAGTGACCTTTTTAGTTGTGATGATTGTGTCCACACAGAATGAGATGTAAGAAGAAACAGTGTCACACAGTTCATCAATATCCTGACAAGCATAATAAAAACATTGCCAGTCGGTACAATCAAAGCACACCTGTCGAGAAGATAAATTTCCGTCAGACCAAGTCTTTACAGGTTTCTCCGTGCGCTCAAGGCGCCAAAAGGAGGGCGTGTACACAGGCATAAGAGACGCTGTTATGATATGAGGATCCGAGAGAAGGCATCAGCATAGACTTGTACGTGTGAGGTTTTACTAAATGGACCACAAGCGAGAACCAGTAAAATACAAAAAGGAGGCTTTATTTCTGAAGGGGGAAAACCCCCAACAGAGCAGGCAACAGTACAGAGTCCCGAATCGTAACCAGGGCACCAATCACAAAAAACAAAGTCGGACAAAAAGGGTTTGGTAAACAAGAAGGCGGCGAGGTACAGGGAGTAGGAAAAAATCGAATGTCAAGGATGGTCCAGTCAGAAAGATAATCACAATGGGAAGAAGGCGAAATGACCGTGGCACAAGTTAGCATGATAAAACGATCTGACAAGGCAGTGCTGTGAAGAGACACCAAATACACATTTCAGGGAGGTCACATGATAACAGAACACAGGTGCAAGCAGTCAGACTGATTACAAGGGAGCAACACATTAGGGAGAACCTGATCACATGAAATTGGCAGAAGCCAAAACACGGACAGGGATCACGGGACAAACCTGTAGACAATGGCACAGCTCCGGTCAAGGAGTTCCACCGTGCATAGATATTAAGAGAAAGGAAAGGCTAAGAAGGTGTGGAGACTCCACTGAAATGCAGCAGCAAGATTAGGGAGAGACAAGAGGCGGAGACTAGAATAGTGCGAGTGCTGAGAGCTTGTTAATCAATTAGTCAGTGCAGCTATACAATCCCGAGTGCTCATTAGTAAGTTAGTCTTATATACAATGTTAATCTTGGTTAGTAAATTAACAAAAATAACAAACTGTTTTTGTATGTGTTAGTAGTATAGAAAAAGCAAGGAGAAGGAAGAAAACGAGATCAGGAAGAAAGATTGAAACCCAGAAACCATTAAATTACCCGAAGGAATGGCACGCATCACTGGGGCTGTGAGCAAAGACAAGACCAAAGACCAGACAGGGGGAGACAAAGTGCAATGCATGGAAAATTCAAAATATGGACCGGAATTAAACTATAGTGATAAGTAAAACATGGGAAACCAAAACTAATGCAATGCATGAACGAAAAAGCAACCAAAACACAATACATGTTTCTAAAGAATAGTGAGACATGGCAAGGATCAAAATACACATATGGCAGTCAGAACAATACATGGCAAGGTAGAACCAGAATCACAGCAGTACGCCCCACTCACAGATCCATAACTCAAGTCAATTTTCATATTTTTTTGTGTGGTGGCGCAAGATAGGCATTGTTCATAAGTCCTCAGAGTCTTGTCCAAAGCGCACTGATTAAAATCCCTGAGGACAAATTTGGGGGCGTCAGGGCAGATAGCGTCTAGCCAATGTGTAACATCCGCAATCAGCTGAGCAGCAGAGCGCACGTCAGCTTGTGGATGAATATAAACAACTGTAAAGAACAGCTGTTGAAACTCTCGAGGCAGGTCGTAGGGACGGAGAGAGATAGACAGGAGTTCGATATCAGGAGTGCATATCTTCTCCCGAACCACAACAGTTTTACAATACCTCTGGTTAATTTAAAAGCACACTCCTCCTCCTCGTCTCTACCCGGTGATCTCTGATGACTTGTTAAGCCAAAGTGGGCTGCCAAACCCGCTTAGCAGCAGGTCCTCGTCCCGGTCCATCTCAGAGAGCCAAGTTTCAGTAAAGGCTGGGAGGCAAGTTTCCTTAAACCCCTGTTTAACTTTGGCCCATGCTTCGAGTTCGTCCACCTTGTTTCGGATGGATTGAACGTTTGAAAGCAGAACTGTCGGCAGCAGAGGGAGCCGGCGGTGGTTGTCAAGACTCAGTCTTCGACATAATCCACCTCTTCTCCCTCTTTTCCGACAAGAAGGAATGTTGTCCAGACTGTATGGTCTGTACAGCTCCTCTGGTATTTCCAGTGGCACCACACCTTTGGTTGTAGTCTGTAACAAAAGGAGAAGCTCACGATTGAGAGTGACTCGACTCCCAGAGCTGTCATGGTGTCCCTCCACATTGCCAAAAAGGCTCAGGTACAGCAATTCCATGCAATAAAGTGCAAAAAACTGTGCAAACCACACCATAGTCCACATACTGAGTCTCTGACACACACTCTACAGAAAGACGTTGAAAACCAGACATTTAAAAACATAAAAGACGTTAAAACCAGTTGGTAGACTGCAGCGGGTCGCATACTGAGAAGCATCCCAGAAGCTGATTATTTCACTCGAGAGAAGTTATTAGGAGTGCTTATTACATATAGAGTTTGGCTCAATTTGGTATTTCATTTCTGTTAACTGAAACTAAACCTCTGTTAAAAGTGGCTTATAATCCATTTACATAGTTTCCCCACGGTTTTTATTGTGACTGCTGCTTAGGTCTTCTAAGGTTAATAAATTAATAAATTGTGGTTCCTCAGCTTCTGTCTGGGCATTAGTAATTTTCTTTTATCTCGGGTGAGCCAGGTCATTAGGTAGGGGGTTAAAAATGTGGCCAAAACTATGTGACGGTTGCAGGATGATCACACTTTTGGAAAGAGATTTCCAGGGTGGGTTAGTCTGCCACTGGTGCCAGCTAATTGATCATCTGGAGAGCAGGATCCTTGATCTTCAGGGCCAGCTGGTGGCATGAAATAGTTTGCAATCAGTAGTAGTAGTACGTCGTTTAGAGAAATGGTGTGTACACCAAAGCAGGGTGGTACAGGGATCCCAGAGCAGGCAGGGAGAGAAAGTTGGGTGACACTAGGTCGACGGCGCAGGAAAGGGCGTGCACGCCGTACAGCGACAGCTCTTCCAGTGATTGAGGTGTCCAACTGATTCCGGCCCTTGCAGGAACTCAAATTGGCCCCTGACCCTGAGAGTGACGGGACTGATGAGCAGCAGGGCACCCTGTTTGCCTCTACCCCTCAGAAAAGAGAGTTATTGATAGTGGGGGACTCAATACTTAGAGGAATAGATAGCTTAGTCTGTTCGTGCCTCGTACGGTGTGTTGCCTGCCTGGTGCCCAGGTAGGAGACCTCCTGTTGCATGCAGACAAGTTCCTGGCCAGAGCGGGGAGGGATCCAGTTGTCATGGTCCATGTTGGCACAAATGACATAGGTAAGGGTAGGTTTGAGGTTCTGCAAGGCAAATTTGTGGAATTAGCTGAGAAGCCTAGGAGCAGATCCTCAACGGTAGTGTTCTTTGGGATTCTACCGGTACCACGTGCAAGCAGAGGAAGGCAGAATTTTATCTGGAGGTTTAACACATGGCTACAAACCTGGTGTAGGAAAGAGGGGTACAGGTTTATGGGGCACTGGAACTTTTTCTGGGACAGAGGTGACCTGTTCAAGCCTGACAGGCTGTACCTGAACCGAAGGGGTACCTTTGCACTGGGTCAGCGTATGTTGAGGGTAGCACAGGATTATTTAAACTAGGGACTTGGGGGGCAGGGAGGTTAGTGAATGTTACACATAGGGAAATGCAGACTGCCCTGATGGAAGCTGATGGCGTGACATGCACTATTGACGATATACTTTTATTGCAACAAAGCGTAGTGGGGGGCTTGAGCAGCGGCCACATGGGAAATCAGGGGGTAAGAGCATTAGTAATAACCTGAAATGCTTTTATTTAAATGCAAGAAGCATAAAAAATAAATTTCTAGAGCTTGAGGCCATTATGATTAGTGTGGGCTATGACATAGTTGGGATTACAGAGACATGGCTTAGTATAGAAGGTTATAAGCTCTTTAGGAAGGATAGATGTAATAGGCGAAGAGGAGGCGTAGCAATCTATGTGACTGAAAACATAAATGTATAGGAAATTCCCAAAATTGAACATTCCTTGCCCTGTGAAGATATCTGGGTCAGGCTCATTGGCAAACACAAGACAGGTTTAAACATAGGAGTATGCTATCGACCACCAGCTTTGGACAGTGCAGTCAATGGAATACTTTTTAAGAGGATTACGCAAGCTTGTCGAGGTGGAGGGACTATTATTACGGTAGACTTAAATTATCCTGGTATCGATTGGGAAATGGTGAAAGGACAGGGTAGTAGGGAGGAAGAATTTCTAGATGTTATAAATGATAATTTTTTGGTGCAGTATGTTAATAAACCTACAAGAGAGAAGGTAATTTTAGACTTTGTGCTCTGTAATGACCCAGATAGAATTAACAATGTTGAGGTACTGGAGCTAAATGGGACAAGTGATCACTCTGTTGTTAATTTTGAAAGTTAAAAAAGTGTCTTCAAAAACAAAAATTTTCAATTTTAGGCGAGCAAACTTTGACAGGATGCGCTCGTATCTAAGTGAAATAAAATGGGAGACACTCCTGGACTGTGAGTCTGTAAAGGGGATGTGGGAAAAATTTATGGGGGTTTTACTTGATTCACAATGCAAATTCATTCCAAAGGTGTCCAAAAGTAAGCTGAAAAAGCAGAATCCTCAGTGGATGACCACAGGTATTTGTAGGATTTTGAGGTCAAAGAGGAATCTTAATAGGATGTACATAAAGGATATCAATGAGAACACTCAGGCTGAATAGTGTAAAATGCGGGCTTTGGTCAAAAAAGAGCTGAGGAATGCTAGAAGACTGTATGAAAGACAAATTGCAGAGGGGGCCAACTTACCCTTAGCGCTTCTTCCAGTTCTGTAGCAGAAAAAGGAAAGTCAAAGAGCAGGTTATGTGCATAATGAATAAAAATGGATCGCTGCTATATGATAACAAGGATACTGCAGATGCCTTAAACAGTTACTTTGTTGAGAATTTCACCTCAGAGTGGGTCTTTATTTGGCCAGAGGGCATGTTAAATGCTCAAGATTATTTAGCAGAAATTGAGGTTAGGGATAACAAAGTATTAGGCAACTTGCACAAACTAAAGGCAGATAAGGCGGCGGGTCCTGATGGCTTATATCCTAGAGTGCTCAAGGGATTTGGTGAGATGCTTTAAGCTGCTATCCGCCATCTTCAGACGGTGTTTAGAAACTGGGGAAATGCCAAATGATTGGAAACAGGGCAAAATAATACCAATATATATGAAAGGGGACCGTACTGAGCCAGGAAATTACAGGCCAGTCAGTTTAACTTGCATTGCGTGCCAAATATTGGAATCTGTCATAAAAGATGAACTGGACTTATTTCTTAAACGTAACAGTATCATGAGGGATAGCCAACATGGTTTCCGTAAGGGAAGGTCATGCCTGACAAATCATGTGGAATTTTTTGAAGAGGCCACCAAGACTAATGACCAGAGCAGGGCTTATGACCTCATATACTTGGATTTCCAGAAAGTATTTGATAAAGTACCGCATAAGAGACTAATGTTTAAAATGAGCTCCATTGGAGTTACAGGAGGTATTCTGGAGTGGATTCAAAACTGGTTACAGGACAGAACACGAAGAGTGGTGGTCAGTGGTATCTCATCTGAGATGGGTATGGTGGGGAGTGGCGTCCCCCAGGAATCGGTGTTGGGACCCCTGCTGTTCCTTATCTACATTAATGACCTTGATAGGAATATTGAGAGCAGATTAGTCAAATTTGTAGATGATACTAAATTAGGGGGTTTGGCAAATAGTGTCGAGTCCACTAAAGTGATTCAGGATGATTTGGATAGAATCCAGAATTGGGCAGAAATGTAGCAAATGAAATTTAATGTTGCAAAATGTAAAGTTGTACATGTAGGTAATAAAAACATTAGACAAGATTACTTCATGGGAGGGTTAAAACTGGAATGTGCTCCACACAAGAAAGATCTGGGAGTGATTGTTGACCAAACCCTCACAGGCCCTCGCCATTGTGCCGTAGCAGTTAAAAAAGCCAATCGGATGCTGGGATACATTGCCAAAAGTATTGAGTACAAATCTAAGGAGGTGATGCTTCTTTTGTACAACACATTCGTCAGACCACATCTGGAGTATTGTATACAGTTCTGGGAACCATACCTTAAGAAAGATTTAGAGGCTGTAGAGAAAGTTCAGTGAAGAGCCGCTAAGCTAATTCTAGGTATAAAAGATGAAAGCTATGAGAAGAGGCAGAAGATCCTTAATCTCTTTAGTCTTAGGAAAAGGAGACTAAGGGGTGATCTGAGTGAGGTCTTTAAATATGTTAAAGGGATTAACAAAGTGAATTATGTAGGATTCCTTCGACCAAGTGTGGTTAGTAGAACTCTGGTTCACATGGAAATTGACCACAGCTAAATTTAGCACTGATATTCGGAAATATTTCTTCATCCAAAGAGTAAGTTCAATGTGAAATAGCTTGCCTGACCATGTTGTTGAGGCAGAGACCTGGGGGTTTTCAAGAGCAGGCTTGACTTAAAGCTAGATACCATTGAGACATTGAGTATCTGAAGCGATATATTCATTATAGTATAAAGAAACTGGTGAGCGAAGTTGGGCTGAATGGCCTGTTCTCGCCATTCCTGTTATGTTATGTTGTGTTAACTCATTTGCAAATGCGAATTTTTCTAGCTTTTGTAAATTCCTTCCTAAGCTTTTCCTGATTGACTGTGTTTAAAGCTATGCATTCCTTTGCTGTTCTCGTGGTGCTTTTTACTCCTCATGTTTAGATTACCTGAATATAACTGTCTAGTTTGATTGGTCGTCTCAGCGTCTTGTCTCGAGTCATTATTGTTTACCTGGTCCTCGTGAATTTCTTCATTAATCCCATGTGTTTCTGTTTCCTCCTGAGATTGCCTTCCATATCCCCGCCTCCTCCTATGTGTATTTAAGCAGGGAAGATTGAAGAGACGTCAGACGGTACTTTGTTGTGTTATTTTGGTTATCTGAGTTTTCCCTTGTATGATTCCTTAGCCTTGTGTGTCGCTGCACCCACGTCTTGTCTGCCCTTTGTCTAAGTGTTCCCTAGTGCTCCCATCAGTTTAGTTTGTCTCAGTTTTTGTTTCCTTAGTCTAGCCACTCTAGGAGTGTGTACTTCTGTTTTCCCCTGCCTTGGGCAGTGTCCCTCAGTCCTCCCAGCTGTTCAGTGCATGTGCACAGTGTTTTGTTTCTGGCCTGTCTGCCATCTTTTCCCTTGTGTTGTGTTCAATAAACACTTCTGGATCCTGCATCTGGTGTCCTCCTGCCTACTTCCTTAACAACTGATTTCTTCAGTTTTCGGCATGGTGCTTTCTCAACTGACAGCTCAATGACCCATGCTGAGGCTTTTATACCATGTTTTAACTTAATTGTTGAGTGATATCACCTGATCACCTTTAAGCACATCACCTGTGAAGTTAAAGCTCATCATAGCACAGAAGTGGTTTGTGCAATGACTTAATAAATGGTCATTTCTTGAAGGGGGCTAATAAGATTGTCCCTGGTCATTTTTTCAATAATTCTGTTTTGGTGTGCAAATATAAATAATTTGTGCCTTCTAAAGAAAACCAGAATGTACAGAAATGCTATTTTGAGAATTCCTTGCTCTTTTCAAAAAGTACTTGGGAAAATCTTGAAGAAACTTCAAATTTCACAGGTAGGGCTAATAATTTTGGCCTTGACTGTATATGCTTCCTATGTATTCCAATGGCTTTTCGGCTGATACACTCTAAATTCTTAGAAAAAGAGGTGTGAATACTCTCCAACATGCTTCTGAAATATAATTAAATGATTTGGGTCATTGGAAGGACGCGACTCTGATAATAGTAATAATAATGAAAAGTCGTGGTTAAATTCCAGTCTTTTACTTCAAATTGTTGAAAAAAAAAAAAAACCCTCGTGCCCCTCTCCATTGCAGTGCATCATCGTTTGAGTAACAGCCACAGAATTGTTTTACATCAAACTAAGTCATTGGCTGTGTAAACCAAGCAACTTCATTCCAGTCAAGCCTGGGCTTTCTTGTGGTTGTAACACACCATCACTCACACTACAGGATTCCCAGGTTATTACTATTTCACAGCAATTAATCAGTCAATTAAAACACTTGATTACACAGGTATGTCACAATGACATATCTGAAGTGAAGTGGTTCGTGAATCTGAAGTGGTTCTTGATTATACAGTCAAAACCACAAAAACCTGCCGATCCTGCTGTTCTTCGGGACTAGGGGCTCAGACTCCCAGACTGGTTGCTGGAGGTTGGCATGAATGTAATTGGCTGGGTGTCTCTATGCCACTCTGTTGCCTCACAGAGTAGTGTCATATCTTCTATGCCAAGAGGAAATTCCACTTGTGTTGCCAAAGAGAATATTTTCATTGGCTGCTGAAATGTACTGTACATGTGAATGTTTGGAAAGATACTCTGCAGAAATTCACTCAAAGGTTAATGTGATGTTTGGCAAACCGTTATGCCATTTCAAGGAATTCTTAACAGCAAGATTATACATCTTTTACTAAATGGTGCTGTAGTTTTTAACAGTTTTGCCTCCCCTATTCACTCAATAAGTTCCATGAGAAATGTAGTCTAAAATTGCTTATCGTGATCCCAAAACTGAGCCAAACCAGTCAATGTGTGCAAAGTCCTAAACAATGATTTTATGCCTGTGCCTCTACCAAGGACTTTATAAAACATGGACAGCCAAACTTCTCCTACAAAAGTGAAACCAAAATATCTCAATCGCCAACTACTGGCAGGCTGCAGAACAAATTATAAGCCCGTCCCCTCCATGTTAGTCGAGGGGAGGAATGCAAGACAGAGAAAATTGTGGACATTTTTTTTCCTGAACATGGTTTCTTCCTTTTTAAGAAGTTATTACCATGCTGATCTGTATTCTAGTGTCAATTTTGCTGATAAGTTTGCTGGAAAAATTTTATTTGGTATTATGCAAAAAGGGCGTGTAGTCATAATATACAGCTGTGATTGACAACTGCATTGCATGGTCGATGGAGTCCCGATAGCCCCTGCCCCCTGCGGATTTTGTTTTGTTATCAGTAATTTTACTTAGAGCTGGAGTAGGAACGTCACAGGAGACTTAGCATTATCTGAAATTCTTCACAGGGCTAGCCAACAGTGATTGTGCTTCAAGCAGGACAGATTGCAACAAAAACATGAAATGGAAATGATTTGCTCTGCTGTGAATTGCACTAACCGACCGGACCGATTCGAAGGATTAGAAGGAAGTGTTTTCGGTAAGTTTATTTTTTATTTGTTGACATTGAATGGTCAGTTAAGTTATTACCCAGTTAGCTAGCTACCTTGGCTATGTTAAGACAGCAAGCAGTAGCAGAGTAGCAAACCTTTAGGGCCGGTTCATACTCAACGCAAGGCACGCGAGCGAACGCGACCACAGGTCCGTTCCATTCCGCTCACAGAGAAGCCTGAACGCGCGTCCTTTGCTGCGCTGTGCCTCGTTAAAAAGCAGTACACTGCCCATGCAATAGGGGGTAGCAAAGTCCTCTCCGTCTCCTCCTCCTTCTTTCTTCTTTTTGGTGTGTTGAAGACATATTATGGTGCATTATTTGCTTCATCTCCCCAATTGGAATCTCACGGAAATACACGCGTCGACGCGTCGCGTTACAAAAATTTGGACGACACACTTTGCTACGCAAGGACGCAAGATGGACACCTTGTGTTGCTCAATGCGTTGCCTTGAGTTCGCGCTCGCGTACCTTGCGTTGAGTATGAACCGGCCCTTAGGATTAATATGGGGGGAAATGGTGATCGGTAGCCATTTGTAAATGGCAAAATATATGTTTCATTTTAGAGGATACCAATTAAGGTAAGCATTTGAATGATATTAACGGCACTGTGTCATCAAATGTTGTTTTTATGAATTTGAACTTGAAATATTAGGCCAGTGCTGCAGTAGTTTCAGCCTTTAGCTTCCAGTTCTGCAGTCTGTATCTCGGAATTTTAGAACGAACGCAGATTGCGAGTGTCTTGGCCCAGTACATGGGTGCGAGACCTCCGTTTACGGACGGATTTCCGTCAAAAATCAAATCTTGGTTCCGTCAAGTTCGTTATTCAGAGCTGTGCAGGTGCGCAGTGGTGGTGGAAGAAAAATAATGACCTGCTCCTCTGTAGCGGAGCTACAGGGGGGTAAAGACACGTCCCTTTTAGTCCTGACTAGATCTCAATCATTTTCCTTTACTGACGTCTTTTCCAATTATCGTAATTGGCAACTGAAGACAGGGTTTCTCACTGTATGCGATCTAACAGCGATGAAATCATGGGCCAAATTCAGTGCAGAAAAATAATTTACTTATTAATTGGCCAATGCTTTGCATGATTGAACTGGTCTGTGTTCCAATGAAACGCGGACTTGCACTGTTGGTATGTCATGGGTCGATTAAAAAAAAAAAAAAAACAGTGGCTCTCGGCAGTTAAATAGCCTAGGTTATAAAAAGTGTGCGGCTCAAGCCATTTGCTTGAGAGTCGACAGGTAGGCTATGCAATTTTGAATAACGTACATTTAAATACAGCAAATACGCGTCCAGATGAATGATTGTCATCTTACCCAATCGGGGAGAACAAGCAGCACCTGTTAATTGGGGAGCACTGTCGGAATGAACCTTTTGTTAATCATTAAGATGACTGAGAACAGGTCAGGATTTATAAATGTTTTAAATGGCTGTTTTGTGCAACCCAATTCTCTGTTCCGCCCCTGTACTGAATTTAACCCGTGATTTAATCGCTGTTTGATCACATGCGGGGAGAAACTATGTCTTCAGTTGCCAATTACAATAATAAATCTTGGCTCAAAAAAGGTAGGGCACCCTTGCTCTACATCAATGCCAATACACTGCAATATCAATGAATTTAATGGACTGATACAAAAAATGATACTTCCATCACCATAATCTGATTGCATATTATTATCATTGTGGAAGATTATTTGTTGCTTGATCTAAACAGAGGCCCATTTAAGAACTTGTCAGAGCATTTCTAGACTGTCGTTTAATCACACTTGCACATACGGTACAGTTTGTTTAATTTTGTACATGAATTAACTCAAGTGACTGGAATATCTTAAATAATATTCTTTTTGATATAATGAAAAAATCTAAATTAGAGAGCAAAGCAAAACAACTTTACATATACTGACATTTACTTTGTTTACTGTAGTAGCTCTGGATTGTAATATAATGTACATTTCAAAAATGTTATCTTTTTATTCATGTAACATGATTATAGTTCATTGTGTCTTCCCACAAGACACTATTTGCCTCAATACGTTTACATTTTCTTAAAAAAGGTAAGCATTAAACATTGGCAGATTTTAGGGCCTTTTATTGTCTCATACCTTTGGCCAGACTGCCCCGAGAATGCACCAAATTTGACCATTTTTCAAAAATTTTCCGGGGTTGGGGGGGCATGCCCTAGGACGCCCCAGGACGCCCCTATGGACTTTGCGCCTTCGGCGGTTGTCACGTCGCCCATGCAAAAATATGTTCAGTCAAAAAATTTTTCCACTTGCAACCATGCCAGTAGGAATTCTGCTTACCCAGGGGATCAACGTTAGAATCTTGCAAATGGCTGGCTAATTCCCTCAACTTTACTTGTAGCTGATTGAAGTTGCTTAGGCTGTTAAAGTAGGGTAAACGATGTAGCAAGCTAGCGTTCAGTAGACGAGCCCCTAGGTTTGAGTGTTTCCATAAGCATCAGCAAGCCAACTTCTCGTGTTTCAGCAGGTAACACAACAAAAGTCCAACCTTATGTTGCAACCTTACGGACAGCAGCTAAAACTGCGAGGAAAAACTAGCTGGATTGAGGAGATAGATTATGTTACCAACGAGGGTAAAATGACAAAAATGAGACATACCGAAATCGGATTCTATTCATCAATAATTTCAATGTCGATTCGGCAGGTTTCGGATGAAATTACGGCTGGAATAAATGCAAGCACATTAGTGGAATTCGTTAGGTAACGGGGCAACTCTTGAAAGATTGATCAGATGAAGAATAGGGGAAAAGCTGACAACATTTCAAGTTTGGCCTAGAAGGAGATGGGCACAAACTGTAAATGAGGGAGCGGTGTAAACTGGGAAGAATATCATTTAAAAATTGTTTATAGCGTGATAGTTGTAGCACTACAAGATTATTATCTGTGTGGCCAATGCTGAATTTTTTTCTTGGCCACACTTGTAAGTGGGCCAGTTGATGACCATTCCAGTGCCGCTTAGAAAGTACCACTTAAAATAAGTTTGGACAAGAAAAAAATTTTAGCTTTGGACACACTTAAAATAAGTGTGGGCAATGGAGCAATGTGCATCTTGGCCACACTTATAAGCGCGTCTAACGCAAATTTCAATCAATTTTTGTGCTTGGATGCACTTAACTAGCAAGCTAGCTGACTTCAGTTAACGTTAACTCACATATTACCTTGCACACGACAATTAATGATCAATTAATTCAGCCACTGAAACATATCTGTTAAGTTAATGCTTTCAGTATCTTAATTTAGAGGATCAGAGCTGAGTTTGGGCATTGCACAATGACAAAATAATATTTTCCTTGAATTTATAATTTCTTGAAAATTATAGGAAGTTATTTTGAAATTTGATGTCTCTTCATATACAGTCTATGTCTGAAACGCGTTTCAAATAAGTCGGAATAGGTGTATGTGACCCCGCATAAAAAGGAATATAAATTGGTAGCAGAAAGCATTTAGTTTCAAAGTATATAAAACTGCATATATCTCCATTCTAGTTTGGTTCTTTTTTCCTATGTCAAACCTGCCGTTTGAAAAATTGCCAGATGTGTAGGTTGGAACGTGAAATTCAGTTTCATTGCTGTCATGTTAGGGCAGACTGCACTTCAGGTTTTAGACATAAGCTTCACAAATAATTAGATATTTCTTTTTTTTATCATGTGATTACAGAAGCCGCCAAACCACTTGTTAACGCTGAGGTCCAGTGAAGACATGGAGGATGCTACAAGCAATTCTTTTGTTCTATTGTTGGTGAAAACTTCTGAAGTAATTTGTAAATGGAAAAACTGATGAAAATGCTTGCCAAAACTGCTCAACTATTCATTGTCACCGAAACTTGCAATTGTTCAGTTAGACAGTAATTTACTCTTGGAGGTAGACAAGTCCATGATGATTGAATAATAATGGACATGTAATTGGCTTCTCTTACGTATGCTTGTTCCGTCCATGTCATCTTCCTTATATGCTGTCTTCAAATATTGGAATAAACTGTCATTCCTTTTTTTTTGTTTAATAAGACATTCAAAAGCCATCCTGCTTGACTTCTAAGCCTTCAGTTTTCCAACAAAGACTCTAGTCATCTGTACGTGAGAAATGTTTTGTAATTCAATGTACATTTTCTGTGATGGTGGTAAATTAAACTTGTAATGTACAATAAAGGTCTTTACATTTACGTTGACCAAAAACTTCACCCTGAACTTCTTTCACATATACTATGTCCTTTGCTGCAGTAAATCAGAGGCATGCAAATGAGTTAAATAAAAAATATTTATTAAAAAAAAAATACACACAGCATAGAGATCCGTGTGGCCCATAAACAATCCACTGGCTACATTTGCAGTGGGGAAACATTAAGGAAGTCCATCGGGTGGAAAGGCTGGAGGAAAGCAAATGGTTTGGAGGAAAGATTGAAGAGGAAGAGAGAAATGAAGGTGGAAGGAGTGGAAGGCCTGGAAAGCAATAAGTATGATGGCTACCACCCTAGTATAAAAATAGAAAAATAAATGAATAAAAAATGCATCAAACATCACAAAGCAAAAAAAAACTGACTTTTTTGCGCTCATAGCTGATGTTGAAAATCAATCCAGCATCAATCTACTGGGTTTGGTCTTTCAGACACAGCCGCAATGTTATTTAAAAACATATAGTTTCCCATAGGGGTAAAATGAACTCCGTCATTGGCCAGGATCTCTACACTTTATCTGAAGATGATGCAAGAAGTCTCCACCAATAGACAAAACAAAGGTAGCCATCACACTTTTGACATATTGCCGGGCTTTGGATGGGAAGACCTCCACCGCCATCGCTGGGTGATGGCAGAGAAGATGATCTTCATCTGAGGGAAATGCCGATGGAGAATTTCCAAGTCCTGTTTGATTCCTGCGACAAGCTTCACACTCTTGATTTTTCTGAGGTCATTCCCGCCACAGTGGATCAGCAGAACGTCCGGCACAGCTCTTCCTCTTAAGCACTGGTGGATAAAGGGGAGGAGGTTTCCCCAAACCATGCTACCTCAGCCAAACCACTGGACCTGGGCATCCAGACCAAGGTTGGTCCCGGTGGTCTCCCTTGCTCGTTTTTTCCCCACGGCGAATGTACCTGTCCCCAGTAATATAAATTTTTGACCCTGTTGGTTGTAAAATGCAAATGTCACCCTTAAATGTCACTTCTGCTGGCTATTTGGCTATCATAACATGTTTATATTCTATTTTGCCATTTTCTATCTGATGGTATATTGTGCTTTTTATGCATGACATAGATATGACTTAATGTTATAAACATGAGTTTTTTATGACATTTTCCAGTGAAAAGTATTATGCTTAAGTAAATACAGGTGTCGGTTTCCAGATATTCCCATGAGATTTCAACATACTCTTGGCCACTGAGGAGGATGCAAGAATTGCCGAGTCCATTTCGTCATCTAAAAATGAGGATACCAAAACTCAAACAATTACTATCTATGCATTCAAATACATTGAGTCCTCATAAAAGAAAGTGTAAGGGTGTTGCATTGCTAAGTTAACAATCATACAGAATGAATTGTCGGTCACCAAAGCTATGATGGTTATCTTCAATTGCGATTATGTTACATTTTTATGAAATACAACATTAGCTAACTTTGGTGAGAAAGACATTTTACTTTAATTTAATGGTCGATCTACCGTTCCAACGTGTTGCAAAATTAAAAGTTCGACCCATTACTCAGCTAATACGTGCACATTGGAAATGTCTTTCCCGGCGGAACGTGATTTAGAAAATACAATGAAAGTCGGCGTTAATATGCTCGCCACTTGCAACATTGGGTAAGTGACAGGTGAGAACATTGACTGGAGCAAGCTTTGTGGCTGAGAAGTGGCAAAAATCTGACACCTGCATTACTTAATATAATTAGCTACCTACCTAGCTTGTTAAGCTAGATTCACTGACAAGATATCATAAACAGCCAGTTAGTTTCTTCAACTAATTTCGAAACAGATGGCTGTGGGGTGGGGTTTGTTTAGCCATCATGTCTAATAACCTTATTAACGACCGAATAGTTACGCTGCCAGCAGTTGGGTCCCTTCGCTTCACCATGGTAAACTGTACCGTCTCCGTGTGAGAGCTGGCTATTTCGGGCACTTACGTTAATACGTAGCATAGCTGCCAGACCAGGTCAGAAGTTCAGGGGGCTGTTCGGCTGGGTGTGCGGGCGGGATTCGATAGCATGGCTCTGCCCCCTGATCACTACTGCTCCGACTCAGGCTCCAAATGTGCAACATGGCTGCGCCCCTATCGAGGATATTTTGGCTCCATTTTTGTTGAATGGGAGCGAATGGAGACACGTCGTCCATATTTCATACAGTCCTTGGCCTGTACACATTCTCCACCATTGTGGTGTAATGAGCGTAGTGACCACAGGATGGTAGCACAGATGACCCAAACAAACACTGAATTCAGTCCTGAGGTGTGTTTATATCCCTTGTGAGGAATGCTTTTATAAATGCTGCTGATGCTGTTCTGACTGCTTACTCCTCTTGTTATTATGAAGGGCAGCTGGCCCTCAGGGATTATATTTTATGGCAAACGGTGTGGTACTGTCTGTAATGAGCTACTCAGTGAATGGAAGGGCTTTGTTTAGAACCACCCTTGGCTACTGCTAGTTTCCATCAGGGTGTTAGTGCCATGAATCAGGAGAGGTCACTGAAGGGAGAGAGAGAATAAAGAATAGACCTCATCACATTTTATGACTTGCTTCCTCTACAGAGGAGATTTAATGGCTCCACAAATAGTCCATCCAAAAGGGACAGTCCAGTGAATATTGTTGCAGTGGAAAGGTCTGGTTCTTTGTATGGTAAACTCTCAAATGTACCACTCAATGGCCTTTGGCACACAATTGTACAACACTGAGATTAAACAGCCTGAACGAGAGGTTCTGGGAAATATTGCAAGCTTAACAAAACCTCTCAGAATTTAACTTTAGGTATTCTAGGATGGAGCTAAGCTTGCTCTCGTGTTCTTTTTTGACCACCCTGGTCTGGACCATTTTGTTTACAACCCCAATTCTGAAATAATTGGGACAAAGTGTAAATTGTGAATAAAATCAAAACGGGATGACTTTTAAATCACACCAGCCAGTATTTTATTCACAATAGAACAGAGTTAACATAGCAAATGTAAATACAGAGAAATTTTACGATTTTCTCCACAAAATGAGCTCATTTCAAATTTGATGGCTGCTATAGGTCTCAAAAAAGATGGGACAGGGGCCTGTTTACCATAGTGTAATCTCCCCTCTTATTTTTAACACAGAGTCGAGGCGTCTGGGCATTGTGGAGACAAGTTTCTTGAGTTTAGCCATTGGAATTTGATCCCACTCTTGTTTAATACAGGCTTCCAGCTGCTGGAGAGTTTTGGGTCTCCCTTGACAGACTTTTCATTTAATTAGGCGCCAAATGTTCTCAATAGGTGAAAGATAAGGGCTTCTGGCAGGCCCGTTCAGCACTCGGACTCTGCTACTACAAAGCCATGCTGCTGTAATAGCTGCAGTATATGGTTTTGCATGGTCCAGCTGAAATACACAAGGCCTTCCCTGGAATAGATGTCATCTAGAGGGGAGCATATATTGCTCTAAATCCTTTATATACCTTTCAGCATTTATAGTGCTTTTTAAAACTGTTATGATTCTGCCATGTCTGGATTATTATCTCTGTCTTGCCGGACTATGCCTTGTACTGTGTTTTGTGATTTGGTTGCGTGGTTATGTTCATGTTTTGTCTTAGGTTAGTTTTGCCATGTTTTTTTTTATTTCCCTGTTTTCATTCCAGTCCATGTTTTTGTTTTTGCCCATGCGTTGCACTTTGTCTCCCCCTGTCTGGTCTCATGTCTTGTGATTGCTCACAGCCCCAGTACTGCATGTCACATGTTTAGGTGATTTCATGGTTTCTGGGTTTCCAAACATTCCTTCCAATCTTGTTTACTTCCTTCGCCTTGCTTTTCTATATTACTAACCAGTACTAACAGTTTTTTATTTTTTGCTAAGGTTACTTACCCAGACTAACATAGTATATAATACTAACTTACTAACGAGCACTAGGGATTGTATAGCTGCGCCTTACTAATTAATTAACAAGCTCTCAGCACTCGCCCTGTTCTAGTCTCTGCCTCTTGTCTTTACCTAATCGTCTTTGCTGCATTTCGGGGAATCCTTTGGACCTGCTCACTCTATCCTTTTTCACAATAATCTGTGCAAGTTAGACATCCCTAATCGGATCTGTTCGTTCTATCTACAGGCTGTCTCCTGATCCTTGTCCACATTATGGCTTTTGCCTATTTCATGTGATTAGTTTCTCCCTCATGTTTGCTTCCTTTGTAATTAGTCTGACTTCCTGCACCTGTTTTCCCTTTAGCATGTAACCTCCCGTATGTGTATATTAGGAGTCTTCTCACAGCAGTTCCCTGTCAGAACGTTTCTCTTGTCTACCTGTGCTGCTCTCGTCTTCGCCTTGTATTCATAGAGTTACTCTTCCGACTGGACCGTCCAACTTTCGATTTTTGGCTCTGCTTTTTGGTACTTTTGTCTGCATCTGTTTATGAAACCTTTTTTGCCCGACTATGAGTTTTGTGTTTGCTGCCCTGTCAACAGTTTGGATTACACCCACTTGATTTTGGCTTCTGCTTCTCTGACAAACCTGTGCCTGTGTACTGAACCTGTTTTTCCGGACTACGATTATTATGTTTGCTGCCCTGGTTTTTCGATTCGGATTCTGCCCTGTGGATCGTGATTTTTGGATTGTGGACTCTGTACTGTTGCCTTCGGCCCTGCGGGGTTTTTCCCCTCGCTTAATATAATCACTTTCCCTGCACTCCTGGATTCTCGCGACTGGTTCCTGAATGCAACCTCACAAAAAAATGCAAGTGTCCCCCACCATATGCACTAATGCATCCCCATACCATCCGAGATGCTGGCTTTTGAACCGAATGCTGATAACAGGAGGGGTGGTCTTTCTTCTCTTTAGCTCGGAGGACACAATGCCCATAATTTCCAACAAGAATGTCAAATTTGGACTCGTCTTACCATGGGACACTTTGCCACTTTGCTACAGTTCGTTTTAAATGAGCCTTGGCCCACAGTATACGGCGGCGCTTCAGGATCAAGCTCAACAATGGCCTTTTTTTTTGCATGATAGAGTTTGAGGTGGCATCTGTGAATGGCACGGCACACTGTGCTTACAGAAAGTGGTTTCTTGAAGCATTCCTGTGCCCATTTAGTAATGTCAATGACAGAATCATGCTGGTGAGTAATGCAGTGGCGTCTGAGGGCCCACAGATCACGGAGAACCAGTACAGGTCTAAGAATTGCTTTTTCAATCCTTTTTTGCCTGTGTCCCAACTTTTTTGAGATCTGCTGCAGGCGGGAAATTTGAAATAAGCTCATTTTGTGGATAAAAATGTTCAATGGCTTTATTTCAACATTTGAAAAGTTATCTTTGTTCTTTTGTCAATAACATATTAGCTCGTGATCTGAAAATCATTGTATTTTGATTTTATTCACAATTTACACTTTGTCCCAACTATTTCGAAATTGGGGTTGTAGTTGAAGCAGGTGTCTGTGTCAGTATGCTGAAATGCCAGTGCGCCATACCCTGTATGGTGTTAATGGCTTCTTGCACTCTCTTTGAGAATGATTGTGGATTAACGTATTCGATCCTAACTGTAACACAAATCAGTGTGGCAAAAAAAGCAGAATGCACTGGAGACAAGATCATTTACAGCACGTCGAAAGGTACCCAAAAATGTCTCTTCCTTCTCTTCACTGGAGAGAAAGAAGGCTGAGGGCAAACAAAGCTATCTCAGGGAAGGAACAACCCTGGTCATGTGGGTTTGGGTTATCAGTGCCAAGGTTAATATTGACTCTGTGTGCTGCTGGTAGTGCTGCTAGCATATGCGTGTGTATGAAAGAGGGAGACCGCTGCTCGCCTGGACACTGTGTCTTTGTCCTCCTTGCTCCTTTGGTGCTTTATGATTTTGAACCACCAAATGTGCGATAACCTGAGGACACACCACAGGGAGGTGGCAGGAGAAAGACCCTCAAAGGCCACCTTTGCATTTAAGATATATTGATAGTGCTGAGAAAATGGAGGGAGGCAGTCACACCAAAGAATACGCCTCTTGAAATTTCCCGCAATTCAAAGCTCAGTCAAAAGATTGCCATAATAAAACAAAAGGTGCACAGAACTGTCTATAAGTGTTTGGCCAGTGAAACAATTATTTGCTTTTTGGCCCAGTACTGAAGTGTATTTCTGATGTGACCACTTTGTCAAAAAGAGAAAATTAATTGAAAGTACACAGGCATACAAGCATACATTGAGTTTGGCAACATGGCTCTGTTCTGAGAGATTCCTACTTGTCCAAGCGTGGAATCGAAGACAGGGAGCTGCAATAAGCCCCTCCTCCATAGCACAGAGCCCACAGCAACCTAGACCTCAAAAAGAAGATACATTGTGACTAAACAGTAATGAACTTATTCAAGAACATGATCAATGAATGCTATGAAAGACTGGTGGAGCTGGAGTGGAGGAGGTTTGTTGAGGTAGTCTGCTGAGGAGCAGCTCAGGCAGGTAAACTAATGTAAGCCAACATACTACCAGCTAGTGATGTAGTCAAGACCGCCTTAGCCGAGACCAAGACACTACCCAGACCAAAGGGTAGCGAGACCAAGACAAGACGGAGACGAAGACCAAGACAGACCATTTCGAGACCAAGACCAAAGCAAGATGAGACCGAGACTAAGACCAAAAAAAGTGTTTCTCTTCACTGTAAATATGGGCAGTGTTTGGGTGAAATAATTGTGTGTAGCAACTGCATAAAAGCTATTATTGCCGTTTCAGAGGATTGAGACTTTATAAGCATTAAAATTTTTTCCTGTAAGGGATTGGTATGGTTACACAGTCCAAAATCTGTAGTCGCCGTTATGGCGGCATTAAACATTTAATGACATTAAACACATCCAAAACGAATACCAGCGGCAGGTGATGAATTCTCATTTTGCCTGCACAAACATGCACAAACGAAGCGGAAACAAATATAATGGGTTTCATTCAAATTTCATCATATGGGGTGCCAACTTCAGGAAAACAGATAGCCTTTGAGGAAAGTTCCCTTGCATGAATTTTGGGATCTTGTGATACCAGTGAATAGCCTGCCTAGCTAATTTTACTCAGCAAGATTGATATCGGCGGTAATGAGGACAAACTGGGCAAATAGGGGGCAACCACCAACAGTCGACCACCTGCCATTTTTAGCTATTTTCATCTGGCTAATGGCTTTGGCCGTAAAGCCATTGAAGACACGAAAGCTCAGAACACTCAATATGACACCAGGACATTTATAAGCCCCTCAGTAGTTATCATGCATACATAGCTACCCTCACAACTTCAAAGCCATTCATTTGTAAAACAGCACAAGGTCCCCAATACCATGACTGAGTTGCAATATGCTTCATCCAGTGAATTTGCGAGGAAATTTGCTTAATGAAATGCTAGTGATAACTGATCTTACCTATGACCGTTAACTCAGCTAGGACTAGCGAAATTAACTGCACTGAACCGGGGTTAGTCAGCAGATGCTTGCAAACAACTTAAATTTCGAGTCCTGAACAGATTCTACCGTGCATGCAAGTACAACATTTTTACAATAATATACAAAGTATGTGCAAGTTGTGTTTGATCTTGACACGTTTGGGAGTTAATTTCCTGAGACAGTTTAAGACCAGAGCCAGTCTATGTTAGCTTACCTCTCGGCCTGTTTCCTCTTCAAGTGCATGGTGAAATTTGACATTGTACTGGCCAGGGTTGGGTTCAATTACTTTTTTCAATTACAATTGATTGTAGCTGCAAGCAGCGTTTAACGGGCCCTTGCACCCATTTGCACATTGGGGGTAGTGGTGAGATCCTGACGGCTGCAGATGTGCCCTCACGACCAGTGGACAGGTCAAGTACAGGCACCAACCTGTGTTAAAGTTTCAAGCGAATCTGACAAAGTAGGAAGGCGTTATGAAAAGTTGATGATGCATTTAGCAGGGGGCGCTCTGAGCGTAACCAAATGTGGGGAGGTGCATTCAGGGCCAGACCGTAAGCACAAATGTGAAGTTTCGAGGAAATCGGCCGATGTTACATTAAATATGGCATATCCTGTTTCCACAAGGGGCGCTATAGACACATTTTGCTCCACCCATAGACAAGGCCCCTATCAGATTTAACAGCTCGCCATCCTTGACCTTTGTATCAATTTTGATGATTATACGAGGTCAGTAAAGACATAAAAAAAAACGTATTTTCATGGCAAGGGATCCATCTTCACTGCGTTGCCAAATGAACGCCATTGCTTAAAAGTAGAATGAAGTTGATGGGTTCAACTATGTGTCAACAAGTACATGTTAAAGTAAAATATGGTCACTTCCTGTTACCTCCAGGGGGCGCTAATAATAAAGTGGGATGCTATTACATAGTGATGTTCAGGGCGGAGCCATCATCAACTCCAGCAAGCTTGAAGCTTCTACGATCAAGTATGTTGAGGTGATAGCATTTTAAATTTTTTTGGCGAGTCGCCAAACTTTGTCACACCCTTGCAGCCACACCCTTTGACCTACAGACATGCAGAGCACAACTTTTCATCAGTTTGGTCTGAAGATGATCTTTACCAAATTTGAAGTCAATCGGTCGAAAATCCTAGGAGGAGTTCATTTTAAAATGGAAAAATTCAAATCAAAATGGCTGACTTCCTGTTGGGTTTAGGGCATGGCTCCAATTAGTTTTTTGTATGGCTGGGTATGTTACATATGTGTATTGAATTTCGTCTGCCTACGACAAAGTAACCGAACTGGTCACTTCCTGTTACCACCGGGGGGGTGCTACTAAAAAAGTGGGAAGTTATTTGATCCTGACGTTCAGGGCGAAGCCATCATCATTCCCATCAAGTTGGAAACTGCTCCAATCAAGTATGTTGGCGTGAGAGCATTTTGAAATTTTTTTGGTGAGTCGCCAATCTTTGTCACGCCGTAGAAGCCACGCCCTTTGACCCACGGAAATGCAAACACAACTTTTGATCAGCTTGCTCTCTAGATGACCTTGACTAAATTTGAAGTCAATCGGTCTAAAACCCTAGGAGGAGTTCGTTTTCAAAGTAAAAACTGGTCACTTTCTGTTACCACCAGGGGGCGCTATTAGTAAATTGAAAAGATATGATATTGGGACGTTCAGGGCGGAGACCTCATCATGTACAGCAACTTTTAAGCTGTGAAGATCGAGTATGTGGGCGTGAGCGCATTTTGAATTTTAATATGATTCTATGTCACTAAGACGTGAACAATGTTAAAGGGATTGGAACTCAATTATGAAACATTGTGGTCAGTGATCAATCAGTCAAGACAGCTTTAAAATGTGGTCTGAGGTCTGGAATTCACCCAAAACCTATTGTTTTCCTGTATATTATGCACTGAAGTAATTTCATGTGTGAAAAATAAGGAAAGAACAGTTAATGTGTGATTTTTTTTTCAATCTGAGGGTGGCCTCAAACTTTTACCTTGTAGTGCATGAGGAACACATCATGGAGGAGGCAACCGTTTGCTGAGGGGGGAGAGGAAAGCAACAATCGAGAAGCTAACATGGAATTAACAGCCAACTTTTATGGGACATCCAAACCCAACTTTGGCTATCGCCGGTATGGACACAGGGACTCTGATGGGTTTTCTATTTTCTTTTTTTTTTTTGTACTACCGACTGGTCTTTGAATGGACATAAGAGGTTTGATTATTTTTCCTTTAATGTGTTTGACTAAAACTAAATGAAGGTTGAGGTATAAGCATTCATACCACAGTTAATTTGACACCTAGCTGGTTAATATAGTCAAATATAGTCACAACTGTATGGCTATAATGCAATAGATTTATAAAGTTTATTCTCTTGATGTTGTACAGCGGGTATGTTGGTGTTTTATAATGTTATAGCCCAGTGCAGAAAATACTGCTTTTGTTGTAGCTAATGGAGATATGAGTTGAAAGAATCCAACTGTGTTTTGTGGTTAACACGTGTCTGTTTCACAACTTTGGGAGGGGTTGCGGGAGAGGGGCGAATGGAGCGGGAGGGACGTAACCTCAAACATGAAAGGGTTTTATATGATGTTTTGGAGGACTTGAGTATTTTCAATTTTATGACAAACACAAGATTAATATTTGGCGATTATGGTGAAGGTATCGATTTTATGTTGGAATGTTAAAGGATTGAATACAAAGATAAAACGTGTGAAATGCCTTGAATTTAAACGAAGGCATAATGTGGATGTAGCATGTATTATGGAATCTCTTTTCTCGCATGAATGGTAAGACGTACAGAGCCATGGCTTCGTCTAAAACAAAAGGAACAATGATATAAGGGAGACGGAATTTACACTACAGGCCAAAAGTTTAAGCCCACTCTGATTTTTAATAGTGCACCAAGTGCAATGTGACCCCTTGGTTTTGGGGGAGGCATTTATACAGCATGCCTTCTTGTTACATAACATGATTTTGTGTCACTAACACGTGAACAATGTTAACACAAAGGCATTGGAACTCAATTATAAAACATTGTGGTTAGTGATCAATTAGTCAAGACAGCTTTAAAATGTGGTCTGAGGTCTGGAATTTACCCAAAACCTATTGCCTTCCTAAATTTTGGCCTGTTGTGTAAATTTGGTCATTGAAAAAACAAAGATAGGCCAAAATAATTTAGGGTGTGCATGTTTTATTTGTGGTTCTATTCAGCTGAAGAAGGTAGCATTTGTGTCTGTATATGCGCCAACTGTGCACGATGCTTCCTTTTTTCCCTTGGTTGACATCTGATCTCCGTAATTTTTCAGGCTATGACTTGATTGTTGCCGGTGACATGAATGTGGTTCTTGACAGGAAAATTGATAGATTGTAAAGTTAAGTCTCTCTCGCAGCTACGAGTCTCTCGAGATCTCAATGCATTTTTAACAAACTTAAATCTTGTTGATGCCTGGCGAACGCATAAACCTGGCACTAGAGACTATACCTTCTTTTCTTCAAGCCGCAAAATTTTTTCTAGAATTGATTATATTTTACTTTCACACCCTCTTAATTCAACAGTGGAAGAGTGCTCTATTCTGCCAATGATAATATCAGATCGTAACCTAATTAAAGTGAAAATCAATTTTGGACTGAAAGTTAAAAAAAAATTACCCTTTTGCAGAATGAGCAATTTTTGATTGAATTTAAAGAAAGGTTAACTGAATCCTGTCCATTAATAGAGGTTCCATTAATGATCCCATATTAATATGGATGGTAAAAAAGGGGTTGATTAGAAATTTTCATCTCTCCTTCTAATCATACGCTGAACAAAAATATAAACGCAACATTTCTTATTGTGGGAAATATGACCATGTTCAGATGTTCAGAAGCTCATTGTAATTTCATTGAGTGTTGACAGATTGTATGACCATACTGCAATACATTTCGATCAATGATTGAAAAAGACATACAAGAATCTCGCGATGGCATGATGATAAAGGGGATGGGGTCTATTGTCCAAATTTCACAAATCAATATTGGGTCCGCCATTGGCCTGCTGCATTGTTCCACATCTCTGCTGTGTGGACTGTAACAAATGGTCAATGGTGACTTGGTGGACATGTTCCCACTTCTCTTTAAGAGCTGTGTGGAGTTGGTGGCTATTGGCTGAAAGTGGGAACCAATGACGAACTTGTTGCTTGTGGACATCCCAAAGATGCTGGAAGCAGGACAACTCCGAGAAATAAGCCATTCAAGCACACAAATGTTTTCAGCTTCAAGGAATTCAGTGCATACATGGGTGACTTGGGTCTGGCATGGTCATGCTGGATGGTTATTGTTTTGATGAATGAATGGTTGGACGATAGGCAGTAGCATCTCATCGTGAAATCACACTGCATTCAAGTTGCTGTTCATCAACTGCAGTTGGGTGCAATGTCCTTGGAATATTCCAACCCAAACCAGCACTCCACCACCATGTTCCACTGTGCGCACCACGATGATGTCAGCATAACGATCCTCTGTCCATCTGCTCTGTGAAGTTGGAAACGTGACTTGTGTGTAAAGAAGACATTCTTCCATTGTGCCATTGGGCATCAAATGTGTCTACTCACTCAGTCAAAGCAATTTTTTCATCGAGCTGAGGAGAGGTCCATTGCACAAAGGGCAGAAGACTTAAAGATATGGACTTCCTGGAGATTATTTTTCACGGTTTCAGCAAAAATGGGGTGATGGTGGGGACCAGCTGTCTCATATGCAGTGGGAGTTACTGGTCTTAGACGATCACAGAGATAAAGAGTCCAGATGTGGTGGTCTTGGGTGGGGGTTGTCACACATGGTCGTCATGCTTGCGGGCGGTCTGCTGTCTTGCCTCATTCCTCGAAAAGGTGTTTTATGTGACTTATTGTTGAAACATGGACATTAAGAGCCCTTTCAACATCCCTGAGTAACATGCCTGCATTGAACATGCCAATGACACGCTCCCTGATGGCTCGAGTCATCTATGGCATTTTGAACAATGGCAGAACTGGGACTTTCGGGTGGCCTTTTATTGACCAGAGTTCAGGATGTGCCTGGGCTGACTGTACCTGATTTCAATAGCTCTGGGTCATGCCCCACCTGTCTGACAGGCCAATTTTGACAAAGGGCATGAACTTGACAATGATATGGAGAAGGTGACTGAAACGCACACAGACCAGTGGCACACAACCTTGGTCACATTAATTAACCCGACTAAGTCAATCTCAGAAATAATTATGTGTAATATTGAAATGACTAAACTGTTGCCTTGATATTTTTGATCAGTATATTTGAACAAAACTAGAATGCAGAAAATAAATTATTTGGAAAACCATTGTCAATTATTAGAACTGTAATGTGGAAAGAAGCCACTAGATGGCTGTATTGAGCTTTTTTTGTTAAGCCCAGACTGGAGCTATGTTTGGGCACGTCCTGGGCATGTCTGAGACAGAAAGTCCCAGAGAATAAAAAAAAAAGAAGTCTGAAAGGTGGGAGGGGGCTGCAAAAGAGTATATAAGGAGAGAAATTGAGAGAGTAAAGTAGTAGGAGAAATTGCAAGCAGAGGGATACATTTGACCAGACCTGTCTTTTTTTTCATGACCTGTGAAACTTTTTGTGGATTTTTGCCCGTGTTGGAGCATTTTCCTCACCCAGGACATCACCAAGCAACCCTACCAAAGGGACTGTAAATATTTTTGTTCTTGTATTTATCAATCTTGGTCAGTAGAGTAGATTGTAGGTTAGTGTTAGTCTTTGTTTAATAAAAATCTGTTTGAGTTTTGAAATTTTGTCTGTCATCCCTTGCTGTCTTATGTCATAACAAATTGGGACCATAACAGAACGAGAACTCTAAAATAAATATAGCCAGTCCGTGGAATCCGAGCTCATGGCAGTTAAATTTGAGTTAAATGACTTAATAAGAAGAAAGGCACAGTTCATGATACACAGAGTAAGACAGAGTTACTATTTCAATGGAATTAAGCCCAGCAAATCGCTTGCAATTAAATTAAAACGTGTGAAAAATTTTCATCCATAAACTCTTTTAGGTCACCCCTGAATGCCTTAGTTTTTGATCCAGAAGAAATCAATCATACGTTCAAATTATTTACCAAGGCTTGTATTCCTCCGCTGGAACGTTCAAAATGGAAAAATGTTGTCAGTTTTTAGATTAACTCACCCTTCCCAATCAAGAAGAAATTGAATCGTTAGGTAAATCTATTTCTTTAGACGAATTGTACACAGCGGTGGACCAAAGGGAAAGCACTGGGACCAGATGGTATTCCACCAGTGTTGCTGCTACAGTTTTGGGACAGCCTTGGCCCAGTGTTATGGGAGGCTATGGTTGCAGCAGTTGATAAAGTTATTTCAGTTATTGCTGGGCTTCACTAAGCTTAACAACCGCAGTCTTGCTAAGCAGTCCTACGAAGCTGCTTATCAACTCGTTATGTCAACCGTGGCTTTCCCCACCTAGATATCTGTGAGTTCACATAACAGAGACAGCGTTTGTAGCATATGACCAATCGTCTGCCGGCAGCAGAGCAGCATATTTTTCAAATGAAGAGAAAAAGATCATATTCCAAAAATATGAGGAATACAGTATCATACCAGAGATGCCAAGTCTGACAAATTTGGCTTGAGTCTCTCGCCTCTTAGTGGCATTCACGTTCCTGTGCCATAGTCAGCAATTATTGAATCAAAGCAAACAGAAGAAATTCACTCATAAAATTCAAGTCATTGCACATAAAGTTAATCAGTTTCACATGCATTGCGGTGGATTTCCCCACTAGTGACACGGAATTCTCACGCTTGTCTTTACTGAAGGATTGAAAGCAATGGAATTGCATGAAGACATTTCAAATGGTCTTATTTCATTTCACCAATTTAAACGATCATGAAACACATGCATTGTTTCCAATCCCTGAGTAAAGAGAAGCACGGGAAGTCTGGAGTTATAATCGCTTTCCATGTAACTTGTGGTGAGGTCCACCTTTACACAAGTGCAACTGAAACTTCAATGCACATGGACTTTAATTCCGCGTGAGAATCTCATTAATAAGCCTTCATTGAATAATTGCGGACTACGGTGAATAAGCCTAAAAATGCGTGAGACCTACGCTGAATGTGTGAGAGTTGATATCTCTGTCATACGGATCAAAGATCATGCTCGAGACAATGACAACCACCACCACTTGGACGGGGGTGTGAATTACATTCAAAATATTCCGTCATTATTAAAAAAAAAAAAAATCCTTCAATGACGGAAAATATTCGGTTAACATGATCTCTGGTTGACGGTGAGGTGTACTCACTTTTGTTGCCATCCATTTTGGAAAGTGTGACTGTTTATTCAGTTATTTGGACAGTGCAGTAAATCTACACTGCTACACAAATTGTGCAATGACTACTCTAGAATATGTTCAGGTTTCATTTCTGTAACGTTGTCCCTTGACAAGATATAATAGTCGAAATGTGAGGGAGGGTTATTGGTGAAACAGACGCGAGAGAAGACCGTGTCTTAAAGCCAACAAAAAGGTTGATGGCCACTAAAATACCTAAAGAGGTCACCCAAGACTAAATAATGTTAAACTAAAGGAACCCCAGCCAAAATGCTGGGCGAATAGGAAAATGCAAAAACTTCACTCTAAATGAAGCGAGCAAAATAAACCTTGCACGTATAAAATCCTATTTCTTTTTAACGGGCAACGTAAACCCGGAAGTTGCCCAATAGCATTACTCATAAGCAGAGGTGGACATTCCAGGGGTCAGAAAGTAAAAGTCCCACTATGTTTTACTTCCACCCATCAACTCAATCAGCTGATTTTCTTGCCCAGCCCAACCTCTGGTCTGAAGGGCTGTTTTATTTAGCAAATCCAGGAGGTTGGAACTAAATACTGGGGAGGACTTTTACTTTCTGAGCCTGGATTGTCTACCTCTGCTCATAAGAAAATAAACTCAAAACAAACTCCGCCTTAGAACGGAGCGAACACTTGCAAAACGTGGGCTAGGGCTGCGTTCCAATCCAAAAAAATGCTTGCTTCGTCGTGTTCACTCGCCCTCCAATGGAGGGGGGAATCCCCAAAAAATCCCTGTTGTAAGATGGCTGCCACACGTACGGTTGTTCCAATCCAGTTTTGGGGGGGGAAGGGCGCATTTTCATTTGCTCAAGCCCTCGATTATCCTCCCTCAAACGAAGCCAACAACGAACATCCCTCCAAGCTTTGATATAGCCAAGAATGCTTTGCTCAATCTCCCTCGGTCAAAATTTCACATTTGCTATTTTTTTCTGCTGGCAAAAGGGAGTTGTGGCAGGGAAAATACCATAGAAATGTGAGAATTGTGTACGAGTACTGTTTAATTTATGACAGAGTTATCTGCAAATAGCGAAGTTTGGGGGTGAGGGGCATTGGTTTCACATTATTTTTTAAGCCTTTGACTTTACGTTAATTTTTGCTGTAGCTAGCCTATAGCATCCGCAAGGATTGTTGCAGAGCTAAAAGCCGCTTTCACACCGGGCGCGAAACAATTTTTTCGCACGACAGATTACATTCAAAGTCAATGCAAAGACGCGAATGCACGCGAAACACGTGTATTCTCGTCTTTGCATTGACTTTGAATGCAATATGTCGTGCGAAAAATTTGTTTCGCGTCTGGGGGGAAAGCAGCTTTATTTTCCCATTCAACAGTCATGTGCCGCAGCAATCAAACGAGCACATCGTCTTCTACCTGCCACAAACATGCGATACGCTTCCGTGTGAACTGTAAAAGGTAAAATGTACAGGCAACTAACTCAGTCGGCTCCATGGTAACACAAACCATGGTAACGCAAGGGTTGTTCCAATCCAATTTCCCACAACCCTCCCCCGAAGTCCCCTCTATTGCCCTCCCTCGCTCGGGAAGGGCTTACTCGCCTGCTACATCATTCGGTGGGCTCACTCGAGTGGAGGGAAGAAATGAAGGGAGTATCTTATTTCGGATTGGGCCCAGCCTAGGAAGCTCAAATATGTTAGCTTGTCAAGCCTAACAATATCTCCAGAGATAGTATACTATAGTATGATAGTATGGGGGGGGGGCAAGGAAAGGAAAACATACTTCTGGTAAAAAGTAAATCACTCAAATGCACCCAGAAACTTCCGGAAAATGGCAGATGACTCTGAAAGAAAAGAAAAAATATAATAATAATTATTAATAATTATAATAATAATAATAAGATGATAAGGGAGAATCCACTGTAAGGACCTCAAGAATGAGGCCAGGAAATAGATCGACCAGAAGAAAGATACGGAGATATCTGAAGATGACGCTTGGAGGACAGAATTAAGCTGCCTAAGCTATCCCTGATAACTGCATTAAAAGCTGTGCTTCCCTTCGCTTCTCTTGTGATGCTTTTTACTCGTCACGTTCAGATTATCTTAATCTAAACTGTCTAGCTTGATTGATGGTCTCAGCGTCTTGTCTCAAGTCATTATTTTTAACCTGGTTTTCGTGTAATTGTCTATTAATCCCATGTGTTTCTGTTTCCAGTTGAGATTGCCTTCCGAGTCCCCGCCTCCTCTTGTGACTATTTATGTGGCAGTATGGGAGGAGACATCAGACGGAACCTTGAGTATGACTCTGATGTGCATGGTGAATTCTCAGCTCCTTGTGCCTTCTGAGTATTTCCTTTGTATGATTCCCGAGTCTTGTATTTTGTTGCGCCCACGTCTTGTCTGCCCCTTGTTTAAGTCTCCCAGTGTGTCCGTCAGTTTAGTTAGGTTCAGGTTTTGTTTTTCTAGTTTATCCACTCTTGGAGTGAGTATTTCTGTTTCCCCCTGCCTTTGGCAGTGTACCTTAGTTTTCCCGTTTGTTCAGTGGATGTGCACGGTGTTTTATTTCTGGCGTGTCTGCCAATTTTCTCCGAGTGTTTTGCGTTTAATAAACACTTCTGGATCCTGCACCTGGTGTTCTCCTAACCTCTTTTTACAGCCTTAGTTCCATCAGTCTGTACGGGAATGGTAAATTGGAATTACCAATCACAGGTCTCGTGAAAGAATTCAAATGAATCAAAGCAAGAATGGTCATGACCCTTTCTGAATCTGAGGACACAGTTATTCGAACAGCGGCCCCCTAGGTGGCAATGGGAAGGAAGTGGACTCCATTAGAAGCTGTTCAGAGTGCAAAGTCTGCTTTTCAGTTTAGAAACGTGGTTGGCCAATTCCAGCATGGGAAAGCAGGTCTTGGGCTCATCCCAAAAGCTCCTCTATGGCACAAAGCAATATCTGCAGAAGAGACGGCTTGTGGTAGAGGAAGTGAGGAGGCAGGAAGAGGCAGAGCGACATCCCAAAACTGTCTCAATGGCTAGGGAGGGGAGACCAACTGGGAGAGCCATGAGAAGAAAAGGCTCAGCTGGTGTGACATCTGGCAGATGGAGGGAGCGTGGCTGAGTTTTACCATTGGAGCCATGTGTGACCTGCTACCTTCCCTGGAATACCTCAAACTCTGGTGTTCTGTTAATAAATGGCTGAGATGCCCACTTGAACACAATAAGTCCAGTTTTGAACACAAAATGACAGCACTAACAAATCAGATCCAACTTTGGATTTACAGATTTCATCAACTGGACCACCACATACTTTGCAAGAAGCCAGATGAAAAAGTTCATCCAGGGATGAATCATAAACAATGAATTCTGTCGCTGTAACACGATTGTCAGGACTTTGCTGGTTTTAGGCAGTCCATGTTCATCATCACTCTCCTGTTCAGAAGAGGACGACATGGACAAGTTGCAGCAATACAGAGTATCTGTGTTATCCTGAATATCCGTGTCATCAATGTCACCATGGTCACTGTCAATATCATCTAGCTCTGTTTCCATAGACGCAGAGCAATTACTCAAACTACTAGAAGATGCCTCCATCATCCTGATCCACAACTGGTACTTCCTGAATGTCTTCCCCCTCTGGCTTTGGTTTGACATATGCATGATCCAATTCGACAGTCCTTGGAGCAGCTGGCAAACTGTATTTTTCTGTCACCTGACAGCCAAATTCTGCCATACATGACAGTGGTAGGATTGAAACTGGATTGGTCTGGACCTCTGCATCACACCTTCCCTGGAAAAGTATAAAAGGCATCGATTAAACAAATTACGTTATGATTAAAACGTCAGCCCCTGAGGCCACACTCTTTTATTGGTCTGCCGCTGGCTGAAAATGCAAATTTGAAAAAAAAAAACAATGATTGTATTCTGGCAACAAATTTAGAATTCACGATCAGTGACCAAAAAAATCTTGATGATTGACGGAGTAATCGGCATTGTACAATGGATTGACCATTGATTGTAAAGTGAATGCATCACTTCCGCTCAAGGATTTAAAATTTCAGCCGTATCTTGGCCAAAGCAGATCCACCGAAAAAAAAAAAAAAACAGATAAAAAAATAAAATTTTGTTTTCGTTTTTGTATCCTTGTGCGTCACTGCACACCATGAATTTACCTCACTTTCTCTCCAATTTTACCCTGCATACCCTCTGGCAGAGACACTGGCATCATTCCATCTTGTCTGTTTTCTGAGATGCTATCCACCAGTACTTACTGAAGTGTTGTCCCCGTTTCTATGTCAGGCTTGTTTTGCCACTTGTGCTGTCCATGGTTTAGGCCTAGTGTTCAGCCTATATCACTGCTCGGCCACGTCTGTGGATCCAGGCATGTCCGGGGTATCAAGTAACTGAGAAATCATCTGAAGAATGAAAAATAGGCTTAAATGAATGAAATGCAGTTAATGTGTAGACCTACTGGAATGTTCCTAACTCCTAGAAAACGATCCGGAAGTATTTACGTGGCAGCCATGAGTGTGTTCAGATTCTTTAAATGTAAGTGAAAGGTGCCACAATGCTTCCTAATTTATCACCCTTAGCTTAGGGTACACTGAACCATCCTTTTTGAAAAGAAAGGAGGAAATGCAATCCAGCAATTCCGCAATGACCGTCCATCCGGCCAATCACGAAAACAAACAAACATGAGGGCAGGAGGCGGATGATCACTGTGTCTAGTGTAAGTGCATTCGGATTCTCTTATTAGTGCGATTCTCTTCCTTTACACGTTTCCTTTACCCCATGACATTTAACACAGACGTTAAAAAAAGTGGTTAGGAATTAGACGATAGGATATAATTTTTTAGGCAGAGGCTATATTTAGGGCACCGCGAACGGGTCGGGGCTATATTTACAGCAAGTCGGAGTGCGCATGCCTCTCCGGGCAAATCCAAGATGACGGACTCGCATTTGAAAGTTCTAGGGAGCAATTTTGATGATTTAGCCACTGAAAATCAGTCAAGAAAATTTTGAGTTTAATTTCTTGTACTGCTATACATGTAAATCCATGTTACTGAGTGATGACATACCGGGTTGCTAGGGCACGTGCAGCATGCATTCGCGATATCAATATTCTAAAGCCCCTTCTCAATAATGAAATCCCCCAAAACATATTGGCGCCTCTTTTTAAAATCTTACTGCCAAATAAAAATAATAATGCATCAATTTTATATAGCGCTTTTTTGGACACTCAAAGACGCTTTACAATGGAGGCATTATTCATTCACACTCTGATGGTGGTAAACTACGTTTTTGTAGCCACAGCTGCCCTGGGGCAGACTGACGGAAGCGTGGCTGCCAGTATGCGCCTACGGCCCCTCCGACCACCACCAAACATTCACACACAGCCATACAGGAGGGAGGGTTCCTATATTGCATGTTTTGGATGGGTGGGGGAAACCGGAGTACCCGGAGGAAACCCACGCGAACACGGGGAGAACATGCAAACTCCACACAGAAAGGCCCCAGGCCGGATTCGAACCCACGGCCTTCTTGCTGTGAGGCAGTAGTGCTAACCACTATGCCACCATGCCGCCCAGAGCAAGAAGCGAGAAAAAAGCGGACACTGGATACGGAATTCTTTCTATGCAAGAGTTGTTTACTCCTTCTTTCTGTATATTTCCCCATTTAAAAGCATGCACCTACCTTGGTGCAAACTGCAACGCACTGTATTTGGATTACGGCATATTTGTACTCGGGTATGGTACGATATTACTAGTGGGAAAGCTGACCTGTGGGGAGAGGGGACAGTCGCACTGTAGCACGGTACTGAACAATCGTACCTTGAGCTAAAGCGGTCTGAAAGTTTGTTATTAAAAACAAACACTCCACCGTAGATACAGCCACTTCCAATTTTTTAACTATTCGGAGGCAGCCATGGTCTAGCTACCATCATGATCACGTAGCACTACACACAGTGGCAGGCCCCCCTACTGCAGTTGTAGCTACACAGGCCAAGGCAGCTATGTTTTGTTGCATCCATGGCTTTAGGCTAATTTTGCAATAGGTTTTCCTTCTTATAACTAGTCTAAGCCTATAGACTCGGGGCCTACCTTTTTCTGAGCTCTTTTTTGCGTCCTTTCTTCCTTCAACATGGCGGCTGGTGATGGCTGGCTGACATGGACGAATGTGGTTGGAACTGCATCGGCCTTCAGCATCTTCATTTCTGCCTGCAGATTGGACTCAAAACAACTCTGTTCGAAATGGTCTTCACAAATCACCATTGCTATGTAAAATTTAAAAGTCTCTACCATCTGGCCTCAACCAATATTGTGCAGCCATTTCTTGGCTCGGTTCCTATTCTCGGGTGCTGACTTGGGATCTGAGACTCGGAAAAATCCTTTCCCCTTCTATCAATTGGTCCGGTTGGTGCACCCAAACGCAATGCCTGATGGCATATCGAACACAATAAATCAGAATTCACAATTTAAAATGACAATACAGCAGTTCAAGTGCTAGAATCTGATGCCAGTTGTCGAACAACAAACTGCAAACAGTGCACACAAAGAAAGCGGCCATCTTCCATGTCTTCTATTGTAATGGGTGGCCTTGACGTCACACTCTCGCTGGTTCACACGTTGTGATGGTGAAAACGAGGTCGAATGGCGCGGAACATGAAATGAGATCATTTGACTAAAATCACTTAATTAATTGCAAGTGGGGAACAGCTTGTACTTATTTATGGCATAATTACGTAACTAATTAATTTACAAAACCCAAAACCAGTGAAGTTGGCACGTTGTGTAAATCGTAAATAAAAACAGAATACAATGATTTGTAAATCCTTTTCAACCTATATTCAATTGAATACACTGCAAAGACAAGTTACTTAATGTTCGAACAGGTAAACTTTGTATTTTTTTGCAAATATTAGCTCATTTGGAATTTAATGCCTGCAACATGTTTCAAAAAAGCTGGCACAAGTGGAAAAAAAGACTGAGAGAGTTGAGGAATGCTCATCAAACACTTATTTGGGACATCCCACAGGTGAACGGGCTAATTGGGAACAGGTGGGTGCCATGATTGGGTATAAAAGCAGCTTCCCTGAAATGCTCAGTCATTCACAAACAAGGATGGGGCGAGGGTCACCACTTAGTGAACAAATGCGTGAGCTGATTGTCGAACAGTTTAAAAACAACATTCCTCAACAAGCTATTCTACAGTTCATAATATTGTCAAAAGGTTCAGAGAATCTGAAGAAATCACTGCACGTAAGCGACAAGGCCGAAAACCAACATTGAATGCCTGTGACCTTCGATCCCTCAGGCGGTACTGCATCAAAAACCAACATCAGTGTGTAAAGGACATCACCACATGGGCTCAGGAACACTTCAGAAAACCACTGTCAGTAACTACAGTTCGTCGCTACATCTGCTAGTGCAAGTTAAAACTCTACAATGCAAAGCGAAAGCCATTTATCAACAGCACCCAGAAACGCCGCCGGCTTCGCTGGGCCCAAGCTGATCTAAGATGGACTGATGCAAAGTGGAAAAGTGTTCTGTGGTCTGACGAGTCCACATTTCAAATTGTTTTTGGAAGCTGTGGACGTCGTGTCCTCCGGACCAAAGAGGAAAAGAACCATCCGGACTGTTATAGGCGCAAAGTTCAAAAGCCAGCATCTGTGATGGTATGGGGGTGTATAAGTGCCCATGGCATGGGCAACTTACACATATGTGAAGGCATCATTAATGCTGAAAGGTACATACAGGTTTGGAGCAACATATGTTGCCATCCAAGCAACGTCTTTTTCATGGACGCCCCTGCTTATTTCAGCAAGACAATGTCAAGCCACATTCTGAACGTGTTACAATAGCATGGCTCCGTAGTAAAAGAGTGCGGGTACTAGACTGGCCTGCCGGTTGTCCAGACCTGTCTCCCATTGAAAATGTGTGGCGCATTATGAAGCGTAAAATACGACAGCGGAGACCCCGGATTGTTGAACAACTTAAGCTGTACATCAAGCAAGAATGGGAAAGAGTTCCACCTGAAAAGCTTCAAAAATTGGTCTCCTCAGTTCCCAAACGTTTACTGAGTGTCGTTAAAAGGAAAGGCGATGTAACACAGTGGTAAAAAGGCCCCTGTGCCAACTTTTTTGCAGTGTGTTTCTGCCTTTAAATTCTAAGTTAATGATTATTTGCAAAAAAAAAAAAGGTTCTCAGTTTGAACATTAAACATCTTGTCTTTGCAGTGTATTCAATTGAATATAAGTTGAAAAGGATTTGCAAATCATTGTATTCTGTTTTTATCTACGATTTACATAATGTGCCAACTTCACTGGTTTTGGGTTTTGTATTAGTTGATTACCGAAGCATTTCATCAAGGGTAGACTTTTCCTTTAATTAAATCAGTAAATTAATTTGGTTGGTTCCATTGCAACATTAATATTGTACAGTATTTCTCACATATTGTTATTTAGAGTTTCTTTATCCAGTAAATATATATTTTTGGAAATTTTTGAAGTATTGTTTGTGGATTGCCAGTCAGGGGTGCCAGTATTTTTGGAGCCCACTGTACGTTGCAGTAAATAAGTATTTCTGATTGTTGATTTTTTGATCTGTACTTCGGCTCACGATATCTGAAATCAACAAACATGAGATGAAAGTAGAGGGAAATATGAACCATATTGTTGAACTTGTGGTCCTTTCCATACAATTTCACTTTGAAGACACTTACAGACAGTACTGTATACACTTGACCTCTGATCTCTCTGTGTATAGGTCCACGCTCCTGGGTAAAGCGCTTCGCGTTGATGTGGACAATAATGATGATGGCCCCCCCTACAGCATCCCCTCTGACAACCCCTTTGTGAGGGAGAAGGAGGCTCGACCTGAGATATATGCCTATGGGGTACGAAACATGTGGCGCTGTTCCTTTGATCGGGGTGACCCCATCTCAGGAGAGGGGCACGGCCGCTTGTTCTGTGGGGACGTGGGACAGAACAAGTTTGAGGAGGTGGACCTCATAGTCAAGGGTGGAAACTATGGCTGGAGAGCAAAAGAAGGATTCTCATGCTACGACAAAAGACTTTGTAAAAACTCCACTCTTGGTAAGAATAAAGCGCATGCTGTCGCCGTATTTTGATGTATGGTACTGCACGAATACACCTGGACAAAAATTGGCCAAGCCCAAAAAGGCTGAATATTAAGGTTTTCATGATATTCATGTGACATCATCTATCTGATAATGAGCAAAAATTCAATAAATGCACTGCCAAGACCTTCCATGCCACCATTTGCTTGAAAACAAGTGACTAGTTCATCAGACTCATGTTTTGTTTGGTGAGAATCCATATTTGAACACAATAGAGAATAGTTGATCTCAAATTAAGCGTTTTTAAGGATTGATCAACTGTTTGAAGCCATCAGCATTGAGTAAAACAACATTGACTCTTTTGAGATGTGTTGCTGCCATCAAATTCAAAATGAGCTAATATTTTTCATGAAAAGGTAAAATGTCTCACTTTCAACATCAGATATGTAGTCTATGTTCTATTGTGAATAAAATATGGGTTTATAAGATTTGCAGATTAATGCATTCTGTTTTCATGCACTTTTCACACAATGCTCAACTTCATTGGAATTGGGGTTTGTATTTTTTTTTGTTTTGTTTTGTACCTCTGAATACTGCACCAGATTGGCCCAGATCATGTATGTTTTTCGGAGCAATAGTAAAACTTTCCAGAGGTATTTGATAACTGAGCTTCATTATTCCCAACGATATTCATGTTTGGTCTCATTCAAAAGAGACTAAATCCGATAACCTCTTTGTAAACATTCGGTAGTGCTAAGCTCTGCTCAAACATAAGGGCATTTTAATGCATACATGGCCCATCTCGGAAGAGACAGTTTACCATTGCTTGCACCTTTGGGCATCCACTGCTCCATCAATCAGCACAGCCTGCTTTCATCCCCCTCCCCTTTCTAACCTCATAAAAATGTGGGTCTTCGCTTTGGCTTTTTTGTACGCAGAAAATCAGCAGGGGCTTCCTGGCACAAAGACGCAGTGGGACTTTTTGGCACTCAGAAAACCAACAAGGGTTTCTTTTTTTTTGTTTTCTAAACTAAGAACAGCTAGGAGTTTTAACATCTGTTGAATTGGATTTGGAATTTTTTATCAGCCGTTTTCTTTGGAAGATTTTGCTGTTTTTTTGTTTCTGTAACTTAGATCTTGACCTACCTTGGGACAATTTCAGGAGGTACAAACTTTGTTTTGGTGTTTTCTTTCTTTTTCTTCTTCTTTGATCGTTCATGTATTTTTTAAATTCTTCTTTAAGGTTTTAGACCCCCGTCTGTAGACATCGACATTGTATATTCGACGTTGTTGCAACTTTTATTAAATTTTCTGTTTTTTGAATCTGTGAGTTGTTGTTTTGATAAAGGTTGATCCAACAGATTGCTCTGCCTATCAACTAATTCGGCACTTTAATTGTTAATTAATATATTTGGTGTTAATTCATGAATTAAATTGAATAAAATTGTATTCTATGTTGGATAAGTGAGTGATTTAACAGCTGAAGCACTTGCGTTCGGTATTCAGAGTGGCGGACGTTAAGCGAGGGCATCTACGTGTTAAAACTGCTGGATTCAGACATTACAAATAATTCAATTAAACTTCACTTCCCCAACCATGCAGAATGTGGTTTGGCATTGTTTTGCTGAAATATGCAAGGCCTTCCCTGAAAGAGATGTTGTCTGGATGGGAGCATTTGTTGTTGTAAAACCGCATAGATAATTGCTTTCCAGATGTGAAAGTTCCCCATACCATAGGTATTAATGCTATCCATTACCATCAGAGATGTAGGCTTTTGAACTGTGCGCTGATAACAAGCTCGATGGTCCCTCTCCTCTTTACACCGTACAACACAGTGTCCGTGGTTTCCAAAAAGAATTTCAAATCATGATTCATCTGACCACAGGACCACTTTCCCTTCTGCCTCAGTCAGATTTTGTACCGCATCAGCGGTCAGATCTCAATTTTCTTTTTCCCCATTGAGACACAACAAGGTGTTACATTGAGATGCCTGGAATCTTTCCATGATACACAGTAACTGCACCTCTACGAACATCACTTGTCTGTTTGGATCTGAATTTCACTCTCAGTGCAAATTTTTGAGCAGTATCTTTGCCTATGTTAGTGTGTGATTCACTGCTAAGTGAGAATTTTGCGAAATCTTTCTTCTGGGACAATTTATATTCGAGAAAAAGAGTTTTCTTTATTTGTTACCACTTTACAAATTCTATGTACTCAAAGTTTGGGGTAAACTGAAACAGGAATGCATATCAGGAACTATCGAGGTTCTCTGTAGTTACACAACTAATTTGTGCAATGGGAATTTGTAAAATGGGAAGTAGTGTAGTTGCATATGACTGTTTGAATGTTCTTCAGTGACCTTACAGTGGACTTTCTGGATGCCCCTGTGTGAGTGCCATTTTTAAGAGAGGACCAGTCACACTAAAGGAAACTATTGAATGCCTTGTACATGCAGTGGTGATGATATTATAAAATAATAATGTCATGTTTCTTTCAGATGATATCCTTCCCATTTTTGCATACCCCCATAAATTGGGAAAATCAGTGACTGGCGGGTACATCTACAGGGGCTGCGAGATGCCAAATCTCAATGGACTCTACATTTTTGCTGACTTTATGAGCGGGTAGGCCATCAAGGCATTTCCACCCTATAATGGTTGGTAACAGAGACAACTCCAGTAGGTATAGATGGACTAGTATAAGTTTTTAGATTTTATTACAGAACTCAGTACAATATGGTGTATTTTCGGTCTTCGGAATTTTATATACACTATGCTGAATATAAACTAACTCAGCTGAGCATAGTATAATCAAGACATTCTCACCTCAAAGGTAATTTGCATGTTAGTACTTGCATATGCAATATGACTGGATATTTACTGATGAAAGTACAGCCCCAATTCCAAAAAAGTTAGGATGCTGTGTCAAATGTAAATAAAAACAGAATGCAATGATTTGCAGTTTATCTGATAAACTGACATTGTATTCACAATAGAACATAGACAACATATCAGATGTTGAAAGTGAGACATTTTACCATTTCATGAAAAATATTAGCTCATTTCGAATTTGATGGCAGCAACACATCTCAAAAAAGTTGGGAAAGGGCCATATTTACCATTGCTTAGTAGCCCCTCTTCTTTTAACAACAGTCTGTAAACATCTGAGTGGAGACCAACTGCTGAACGTTTGGGAGAGGACTGTTGTCCCACTGTTTTCAGATGTAGGATTCTAGCTGTTCAACAGTCCTGGGTCTTTGCCGGATTTTCCATTTTATGATGTGCCAAACTCATGAATGGTGTGGACTGGAGTTAGGCCTGTTCAGCACGCCAACTATTCCACAGCGAAGCCATGCTGTTCTGATGGAGGCAGTATGTGGTTTGGTGTTGTTTTGCTGAAATATGCAAGGCCTTCCCTGAAAGATGTCTGGATGGGAGCATGTGTTGTTGTAAAACCTTTACGTATATACTTTTCAGCACTGATAATCCTTTTCCAGATGTGTAAGCTCCCCACGACATAGGCACTAAGGCCTGGGATATACTTGCTGCGTGACCGATCGGACGCGTACACAGTGTGCTTCGTGAGTGTACACACTTGCTGCAGCACAACACATCCAAAACACATAGTATTGGAGGTCTCTAATGCAACCTGATACCGTCAGAGATGTAGGCTTTTGAATTGTTTGCAGATATCAAGCTAGATGGTCCCTCTCCTCTTTAGACCACACAACATGGCGTCCGTGGTTTCCGAAAGGAATTTCAAATTTAGATTCATCTGAATTTTCCATTCTGCCACAGTCTATTTTAAATGAACTTTGGCACAGAGAAGACAGCAGCGTTTCTGGATCGTGTTCACATATGTTCTCCTTTGCATGATACAGCTATAGCTTGCATTTGTTTATGGCACGGTGACCTGTAATCACAGACTATGATATCTGGAAGTGTTCCTGAGCCCATGCAAAGTATTCCATTGCAGAATCATGCCTGTCTTTAATGCAGTCCCGCCTGAAGATCATGGGCATCCAATATTGACCTTCAGACCCTTGCGCACAGAGATTTCTCCAGATTCTCTGAATCTTTCGATGATATTATGTACTGTAGGTTCAACGTCTTTGCAATTTTACATTAAGGAACATTTTTCTGAAATTGCTCCACAATTTTTTGATGCAGTTTTTTGCAGATTGGTGAATCTCGGTCATTCTTTACCTCTGAGAGATTACCTTTCTTTAATGCTTTGTTTATGACCAGTCATTTTACTCACCTGTTGCTCATTAACCTAATTAGCTGCAAAATGCTCATCCTGCTGTTTTTTAGAATAAATACCACATACTTTTCCAGCCTTTTGTTGCCCATCTTCCAACTTTTTTTGGATGTATCGCTGCCATCAAATTCAAAAGATGCTAATATTTTCCATGAAATGGTAAAATGTCACACTTTCAACATCTGATATGTCATCTTTGTTCTGTTGTGAATAAAATGTGGGTTTATGAGATTTGCATCATTGCATTGTTTTTATTTACATTTTACACAGCACTCCAAATTTTTTGGATTTGGGGTGGTAAATTGAATTATGTGCGGGTACAATAGCAGCAGTACAGCTGAGTCCAGATCCTTGCCTATTATGGCACATTACCTGCCTGTCTCACGCAAACACAGACTGAGGCAGACTTAAGCCTTTATTCAAACTGTGACCCACAGGATGCAATTGGTTATTAATATTAATTCCTTTTGCTGGGTTATTGCTGGGCTGAAAAAGCAATCCCTTTGTTGATGGAGAATAAGTTCTTGAATATGTCCTTTCATGCATATATCTGCAGTTTATGCTGTTTAATTTCAATTGATGGTCCAGCAAGAGATTCCTCTGGAGGTCAGGTAGTCAAAACAAATATGAATTCATGCCTTTGCGTTGTAGGCGCCTCATGTCCCTCCAGGAAAATAAGGACACTGGCGAATGGCAATACAAGGAGATCTGCATGGGAACAGGACAGACCTGCCACTTCCCCAGGCTTATCAACAGCTACTACAAATACATCATCTCATTTGCTGAAGACGAGGCTGGTAACTGCTGCTTCGTGGATTGCTCTTTTGATCTGAGACACTGCAGTTTGTTTTTGTGACGGCCTTTCTGTGATGTATAGCCTGCCGTGTGCCCAGGTAGATCTGCTGGAGTGTGCCGACAACATTCTGGCCTGAACAGGGAGCGATGCAGCAGTCATTGTCTGAGTTGGTACCACTGATATCAGCATTTGAGGCTCTGCTGGACTTATCCCTGATATTAGATGAAAAGATTTGGAGCAGGATCTCCATGTCTTCTTCAGAATTTTACCTCAACCCGCCACTTGCAAGCCTTCGTGGGTTGCAAGTTTTAACCTTCTTATTCGCCTGGCATATAATGTGGGGAGATACAGTCGTCAGTGCAGCCGTCTGTCTGTCCGTCCATCCATCTATTCATGGTCATTTCGTTCCCTGGACAGTACTCAAATGTCGTTCAATATTTTTGAACAAAACTTGCAGTGCATACTAATCAGGTCCTAGACTGGTGCCTTTTGATATTTTGGGATTTCTGAGTTTACATTGCGGGGCTGGGGGTTATGTCATCTTCTGATGACTCTTATTTATACAAATGTGCATGATGAAAGGAAGAGGGGTGTATGTTTAGTGGAAGCTGAAATTCATGGGGTGTTCTTAACCAGCATTGATAAGATTACTATACTTCCTAGTTTGAAGGTTAGTGGTGAGTTAGGAACTTGGTAGTTGGTAGTGGTGGGGAAAGGGTTCAGTGTTTTGTTCTGCGGTGCTGTTCTATGCTATATTATGTAATATCATGACACATAGGTGCCCCCACCCTTTTATAGAAAATTAGCAGCTTGATGTGCTACATGGGGCTCTATCTTTTTCACACTGCAGAAATCGCTTTGGTTTACTTGGGGTTTCCTTCCTTTCAGTAAGTTCTGCACTGAGCAAATTTACCTTCCTGTTTTCCTTGCAGCTTTTTGTTTGGGTGGAGCTGTGGTGGGCTTACCCTTTACAATGTGGTAGAATTCAATTTGCCCATGCAGCCAGACAGTCTGACTTGACAGCCACAGCCGGCTAAATGATTCTGTTTTGTATGTTGCTGTTCAGTTTGAAAATGCCGACGGCAATAGGTGAAGTGAGGAATATGTGTGTGTCCAGTATTCTGTGAGTCAGTATGGGTAATTTCATGGCCATGAGAACGGAAACCAGTTTAACAGAATGGAGGTGAAACATTAATCAAATCAACATCAGCACAACATTTCCTACTCACTTTAGGTTTCATTTGTTACTCAATAAAATGGTTTTATTTTGTGCCTTTGATTTTTTTTTTCTTCCATGCAGGTGAACTTTACTTCATGTCTACAGGGGTCCCAAGCGCTGCTTCTCGTGCAGGGCTTATCTATAAAATTGTTGACCCTTCTAGGTAAGAGAAAACTTAATGTCGTCAAGGTATGTTTAACGTAATACTGATTAAAATATAAATATGTTTGACCCAAAGAAGGATGGGGCCATATAATTATTATTCAGTGTTCGTTACTTTTGGTAAAATTGCAACTGCAATATCATCTGAGAAGTCTAAGTGTAACGAAAGTATTTGATAAAAAACACAATTAATCAGAAACAATACAATTTATCTCTACTCAGGAGAGCGCCTCCGGGCAAATGTGGCGTCAGGCCTTCTCCTGTCAGAGTGAAGGGCAAGTTAATTCACTTCAGTCCAAAGGAAGGTATGTAAATCCTCAAGAAAAATTTCTTCTCACAGGCCAGTGGTTGGCAGTTGTGGTCCTTGGGGGCTGGTGTGTTAGGAGATTTTGTTTCCACTGAAAGGATATAAGCTTTGTGGTCACATAGACTGCTCGTGCTTACTTTGTTTGATAGATTGCACTGAATTTTTCATATCAGGGCATGACGACAGCCTTTGATAGTAATTCACATAGGGGTCTATTCTCCCATAAGCGCGTAAGTCTTTTTTTACGCGCTTCGAGTTAAGCGCTTTTGAGTTACGCGTATTCTCCCCTACTCGCTTCGATCACGCCCACAGCGCTTAACTTCAGAATGTAGGCGGCCTTATGAAAGAGGTGTGACTGATCCAAAAGAGAGGCAGACTCTGTACAAAGCTCATTGATTATGGCTATCAGGAAAACATGGAAAAAGGATTTTCTGATAAACAATAAAAACGCATTTGTGGTCCATGGAAAACGCAAACCAGACTTTAAATTTGAATATTGTCGGCCTGCTGATAAAACCTCGTATCTCCAAACTGATAAGAAACGAAAACTCGTATGTCCACTATTCTTACATGCAAAATGAAACATTTTTATTTTAAACTATATTTATCCATTTATATTATTATTATTATTATTATTATTGTTTTATTTTATTTTACATTTATTTTTTATTTTCCTGTGAAGTTTGTCATTGTGAAGATACGAGGTTTTATACGCCGCTGTAATAGTAGGCCGTACCAATTACAAGAGGTAAATCAGACATCTCTTCATTTATCCCCCGCCGTGCGATTCGCGCGAAGCGGGGGATATAGCATTGGGCACCGTCCGTACGGACACATAAAATTGCGGCAGCGGGGGATATGTTAGTGACAAACACTTGTTATTTCTTACTCTAGCCACCATGACATTAAAGTTATGCATACAAACAAATTGCCGCGATAATGAATTCATAAATAAAGAATTTAGCGCTTCTCAATCAGCGCAATCAGATCATTGAAAATGTGCCCCTCCTACACCAGCCTGTTTGTTCCGTGGAAGACAGGGAAGAAGACAAAGGGAACATTCTAGTCACACGAAGACAATCAAAGACAGTTTATATGATCTCATTTAGAAATTGCGCACATGAAAACTACTCCGATGTCAGGTTTGCAACTAAAGGACAAGGAAACGCTTTAACAAGGATTCTTACTCCGCACGCGGTCATCTCCCCGCCCCGAAACCGCCTCAGTAAAGACGGAATTCCATATCCATAGCCTATTATCCTATTTGATTTGAGCGACACATTCACTTGAACTTGTGCCTAATACTTTATTACAATCAATTATCCCATTTACTGATAATGATTCTTCCCATGTCAGCTATTCTTTAAAGGCAAAAATTGATAAAAAAATGGATAGTCCTTTGGTATTTGCCAGGGTAGGGCTCAATCTAGAGTAGCCTATTTAATAATATCTTTATTCACACATTAAATTACACAGTATTACCAATGGTAAAAAATTACTAGGACTCGAGTTAGTTTATACAGATATCCTCAATTAGAAAATCAATCCCCTCACTCGTGAGAATATCACAACTTTTTAGATTATCACGAACATACAGGGCAGTCGCATTTGTTAATAGAACATTGAAGACAATGATGACGACGTCGAGCCAAAGCCGAAAACCAAATTTCACAGATGTTGGTGTTGTATGGCAAGCCAGCAATAAAGGCTGATCCTAGGAATTAAGCTGCGAATCGTTCTGGATGTGGCTTCGGTGGGGAGATGTAAGCGCAGTATCCCCGATTTAAAGCATAAATGGAGAGATCTGCAGGGCGCTGTAAAAGCCAGGTTCTCTGCACACTGGAGAACTGTACACGCAACAGGTAGTGGGCAACCATCATCCCCTGTGCATTTCACTGCACAGGAGGAGGGGATGGCATCCACTCTTTCTGCAGTGGAAGTGCATGGAGAAGAACTTGAAGCGCCAACGAACTGCGTCAGACACCTTGACACAGACGCCTGTGATGTGAATGACATCACCAGCCACTCTCTGAAACGACCCAGATGCCAGAAGCGACAGCGCAGTTCTGACGTTGATGACAACGTGTATGTTTTGTGGATAATTGCTGCGGCTGGATAGCTGTTCATCCAGAAGTCGGCAAAGATAGATGATTGCCTCATGCACGGTCCAGGCGAAAGCGCTGGATGCACTCGATATTTGTTTGTCTCAGGATGTCCAAACGAAGCCGATATATGCGTGTTTGTCTTCGAGCTCGGTGCGCTCCTCTTACTCTTTCCCAATCACGCAAGAGTGCAAGCAAATGCAGGACTGGCATTTTGGCTTTAGATTTTGAGGGCATGGTAGAATGATGGTCTTATTATGTATAGTACTCGTATTAATTAATTGTTTTGCGTTTGTAATTTAACTGATTGGAGAAGAGGCTGATGCGTAATAGCCTATCATGTGATGATTTCGTTTGATAAATTATCATGGATTTGAGAAATGTAGTTTAGAAATAAGGAAGAACAATCGAAAATTAAATGTCTCAACCTTTACCATGTTAAATAAAATAAAAATAATGTTAAAATTCGGCCTATAACCTACATCAAACGCAATATTCAATTTCACCTAATGTTGGCGCTTGACCTTAATACAGCCCTCAAAAGCGCTTAACAGAAAAAGCGCGTAAGTCAGGGGGAGAATACGCGTAAGTGTTATTTGCATGAGAAACGCCCGGAAACGCCCCGATTTTGGCCTTGCTCCGCCCCAAGCGCGTAAGTGCCTTCAAGGCGCGTAATGCACGGACTTAAGTCGAGGGGAGAATACGCGTAGGCTGAAAAGCGCGTAGCTACGCGCTTTTTTCGACTTAAGCGCATGGGAGAATAGACCCCATAGTCACCAAGATTTGTATCTAAAATGTCAGTAGGGGAACTTTTAGCCCGATTAACTAATTATGGCTAGATGTTTCCTGGAAAACCAAACACAGATGCATCATAACTTGTCCACCACACTCACCATGATAGTAAAGTGACAGAAATGGTATTTTCTGCCTGCAGAGTTTGTTATTAACAAAAAGCCCACTACAACTGCAACTGCAACCACACCAAGGATGACCACCATCACAACCTGGCCAGTAGTGAGGCCCACCAGCAGACCAAAAGGCACAACTCTCAGGGTACCAATCAGAGAGGTTACAGCCCCGTCTGGCACCTCCACCCTGAGGCTGATGCAAAGACCAGCGATGGCAGCTACCACAAATCCACTGAGGTGGGACCACCCCACCACGGTCCGGCCGGTTTTTACCCCCTCTCCTCCCTGGCCTCCCCACACCCCGACACAGGAGCACCACCACAGTGTTAGCAACAAGGGCCAAAATCCCACCTCCATTACCTACCAGACCGGAATACCCCATACCCCTGCCAGCAAAAGGACTGTTCAGTCTACGGTGCATCCCACACCCAGGCAACACCCTACGACTGTCAGGAGCATAACAGCTGCGGTGAAGTCTACCAAAGGGAGCACAGCACAGCCGCAGACTACCCCAAGGCCACAGCTCTGGATTTTAACATCAAGGCCAACCTCCAAGTCTCAGAGACCCAATTATACCATCTCCAAGGCCCATGAGAAGGCATTGAAAGACTTAGGGGACAAGGCCAAGTCATCAGATGGCCTGAAAGAGAATCGAGTTACCAAGAATGCCCGGGGCTCAAAGCAAAGAAAGCTTCGGCGGCGCAAAGCCCGGATGGGGGCAGTACGGCTGGTCAGTGCCCATAAGTTGCCAGACCGGGGTCGTGTGGAGATCTTTGTGAAGGGTGAGTGGGGGACAGTGTGCGATGACATGTTCAACAGCAAGGCGGCAAACGTGGTGTGTCGCCAACTAGGCTTCTCTGTGGCCCTGCATGTTGCTAAGCGGGCGGAGCTGGGGCCCGGTGATGGGCTCAGCATCCTGCTAGATGATGTGGAATGCGAGGGCACCGAGAAAACGCTGCTGGAGTGCAAGCGGGCCAAAATCGGCCAGCACAACTGCTCACACCAGGAGGATGTTGGGGTGGTGTGCGGTCATGAGGAGTACGCACACGCTGAGAGCTAAGGGCCTCTAGGACCCCATGACAGACCTTCAGGTTTTCTCTGCTACCCCCTGGTGGATGCTCATAAACTCAAATTTGAGAAAGTAAAAAATGAATGAGAATTTTGTTGTTAACTGTTTTGCAACACTGACATTGGCACCAGTTTGATTTTAGGCCACCTTTCACAAGCCAGTACCATTTTTTACATGTTTAAAACAAATTTGATGAATACAGTGCAGCCTATAAGAGTTTGGAACAGCCATTTGTTTTTACTATATCTCAAGATTCCAGCCGATTCATATGGTGCTGTAAAAAAGTATTTGCCTCTGCTTGATTTTAAATTTTTTGCATATGTGTCACACAAATATTTCAGATCATTAAACTAATTTCAGTGTTAGACAAAGATAACCAAAGTCAATGCTAAATGCAGTTTTGAAGTGATGATTTCATTTACTGAAGGAAAAAGGTATCCAACCCTACTTAGCCCTATATGAAAAAAAGTAATTGCCCCCTTAGTTGCTAAATCAACAAATTAAATTACTTAATATGACTAATGGGTTCAATTTCAGCAGACACACTAAGCCTAGGTATGACCACTGCCAGGCTTGCTGAATATACAACCCCCTTTCGAGAAAAGTTGGGAAGATGTGTAAAATATGAATAAAAACAAAATGCAATGATTTGCAAATCATTTAAAACCCTATATTTAATTGAAAGTAGAGCAAAGACAACATATCAAATGTTGAAACTGAGAAATTTAATTGTTTTCTAAAAATATTAGCTCATTATGAATTTTATGACAGCAACATGTTTCAAGAAAGTTCAGACACGGGCAATGTTTACCACATTGTGTTGAATCACCTTTTCTTTTAACAATGCTCTGAAAGTGTTTGGGAACTGAGCTGACCAAGTGCTATAGTTTTGGAAGCAAAATGTCTCCCTACTCTTGCTTGATATTGGTTTTCAGCTGATAAACACTTTGCAGTCTCCTTTGTCATTTTTTTTTTTCATAATGCGCCAAATATTTTCAGTGGGTGACACAGTTTAGCATCTAGCCTCTTTTGCTCCAGAGCCATGTTATCTCCACAACTGAGGTTCTGTTTTTGCTGCCGTTGGTTTGTCTGTCTGTTTGGGCACAAGATGTAATGAACGAGTATCTCTGATTTTTTTTTTTAATTCTTTAATAATTAGTCATCTTCAATACCACCCGAATCTGGTTAGCCCATTTCGGGAACTATGTACAAAGCTTGCTTGTTGCAATCCCAGGTTGCCAACTCAGGAGAGCGAAACAGTTTGTGACTCTCCTCCAAAGCACTCGCCTGTCAGCTGCTGCCTCTTTACACTCATAGGTTGAAATTTTGCAAGTACAGAACGAGGGCAGAGGATACCCGAATATCAGCGAGCTTAGAATCTGACTGACGAGCGCCCGGCTGGCCAACAGGAGGAGCTTGAGCAATGAACAAAGCAACTTAATTTATTTTAACAATGTCCAAACAATATGGCCGTCATGGTAGCCATCTTGACATCCTATGACACGCGATAACTGAACTTCACTCCCAGTGATATCACTCAAATTTTGTGGGTTGATTGGTCTCGCATCAGGGATGGAACCCATCAGTTTGGAACGCGCTGCACCAAACAATGTGGCCGCTATGGGAGCTATCTTGAAATCCGATGTTGCAGATACCTTAAATTTCTTATGAGCTATGTTCACTCAGCAAAATTTCGACTGTGCTGCCTTGGCGGAGGTTTGCACTCTCAGAGTGCCTCTAGTTGTATTATGTGCAGAATGTGGTGTTAAGCATTGTTTTGTTGAAATAAGCAAAGCCTTCCATGTCAAAGATGTCTGGATGGCTGTGGCGTTCACAATTTCCCTAAATAATTTCAGATTTTTAATCAGACAGACCACAGGACAGTTTCCCACTTCACCCTTGTCCATCTTAAATGGGCTTGGGGCCAGTGGGTGGTGTAGCATATCTAGATGCTAATTTAATATTTGTACGGCAGAGTTTTAACTTGTACTTGTTCCTTGCCATAATTGCGGAATTGTCAATTTTGCTGTCTACCAGAGAATCCTGAAGGAGCATGTCCCACCATCAGTTTGTGACAATAAGCTGAAGCGTATTTGGATTATACTGCTGGATAATGATACAAAGCACACAACCTAATTCACCCCTCAATGGCTCAAAAGAAACTAAATTGAAGGTTTTAGAGTGGCCTAGTCAAAGTACTGACTTGGATCTGATTGAGATGTTGTGGCCAGACCCTCAACAGGCAGTCCCTGCCTTAAAACCTTAAAATGTGGCAAAATGAACACAATTCTGTCAAGAGTGGGGTAAAATTCCCCCTCAGTGATATATAAAGACTCTTCAAAAATGTTTCATTGTAGAATGTTGCTGCTAAGGGTGGCACAGCCAGTTATTCTTTTTTGAGGGGGTAATATTGGTTTTGAATTACTGTTTACCTTCAGTAAATGAAATGATCATTCAAAAGCTGCATTTAGTGTTTACTCATATTTTAATTTTGTTACATAGAATTTAGCCGCCTGAGCTGAAACATATACATATGACAAATAAGCAAAAATAGAAGAAATCTGGAGGGGGAAAATACTTTCTCATATGACTGTATGAAACAATCACTGTGATCAAAGTGAACACTATAAGCTTTACTTCACGATTATTTTCATTTAAAGGGAGTGATCGTCTTAAGAATTCAAATCATCTTATACAACGTCATTGGCAGTGGTATAGGGGTCGTCCTATGCACAGGTCTATAGAGTATACTCACCTCTTTGTCTTTGAAATGACATTTCAACCACCTATTATCCAAGAAGCCATTGAAATGTATAGGAGAGTATACCCACTTCATCCATAGTGATCTTTGCATCTACCTAATACCCACTTCTCCAGGGACCATTACACCACTGGTTAACAGCCAAATGCACACAGTACACTGTAACATGGCAAATGTTGACCACACTTTTTCTATTCTGTATTTCTTGTTGAAATTTAATATATCCAGATAACTTTTCTATCATAGAAATGTGTCGTGGGAAGTATGACAAGGTAATTTCACCACAATAGAAGCAAATAACAACAAAAGTAACTGGTTGCTTTTTGATAATTTGCATGAGTAGTTGACGGCAAGGTTAGTGGCACATAACAACCAAAACAAATTCAGTCAGTTACTGTGGTAAAGGCTTATTTATCTCTGTCCTGCTTTCAGATTTGTGACACTAAACTGATTCTGTAGGCATTATGTCCCTTCCATTCATTCAGCATAAAAACAAACTATCATATATAACGGTTCTGATTTCATTTATCCAATGCAAGTGCTTTGTGGGATGTACCAATATTTCTCAATCATTCTAATGCTCCACTGGGAGTTGCCGTGGTTCTAGGATTACTTTCACAAATACAAGACCTCTATTCTTATTTTAAAAAAAACTTCTTAGAAATTTATTCGTCCATATATATTGTCTTTTTTTCATTGAAAAGCTTTGTGTAATTCCAAACATTTGGTGAGTTATATTTTTACCCCTAATTTGCATGAGTGCAATTCTGACTGTTATTGAAGTTAGTTTTAACATTTCCTGAATAAAAATATCCAATAAGATTTGAATTAAGAGCTTTGCTTCCAAGCATTGGCCAAAAAAAACAATAACTACAATAGAAAAAAGCACTTGCGCTATAATAAATATCTAAGGTACATATCTACTGTTGGTATAAATTCAAAAGTTTACCTCTCATAAAAAGAAAGAGATAATTGATATAACCCTCCTTTCTCCAGCACAAACAGGTTTTTCATAGCTGAACTCTCACTTGCTCACCAACTCTTAAAGATGGCGCACTCCATGGCAGCTGGATATGACTGTCCATTTTGGAAGTGCATAGATCCTAAAATATTGCATGGGTGCCATTGAGACTAAACACACCATGGAATTTTACTGTTTTGCTTTTTGAAATGAAAATGTTGAAATCATTCATATTGTTGGGCTATTTTGACTCGGGCTGAGTTTTTCTTCTGTCAATATGTATCAACTCAGTGAACATGTGTCAGAAATAAAATTTATACTGTATCTATTGTTATTTACTTTCTGAAAACTTTGGTTTAAATGTAGCATTCGGATTAAATTAATGGTCTTGTAATAATTCAGAGTATTCTTGCTAATTAAGAAAATGCTGGACATTATTAGCTTGATTGGAAAAGCTGTTTTATTGTTTGCACATTGTATATTCCCAAGGCAGTATTTGATAAGAGTAGGAAGTAAAGCGAAGAACAAAAGAGAGGAAATGTTTCCTGAATTTTTTGCAGCTACTGTGTCAAATGTGTTTTGTGAACACGCAAGGACCCACTAAGTACAAACCAATGAATTCACAGTCGGTGTTCAAGCTTTTTGCAAATCAGCACTTAACACTACCAAGTGGCTGGAGCTTTATCTAAGGAGATGAAAATGTTCTTTACTGCTAGGCCTGATCCCGATTTGAAATACAAATGTCTTATTTCTTCAAGGAAATGTGAGCTGACATTGTCCCCAAATTATGGTTTACGTTTGCAGCAGCACTTGAATCAAGCTTTCACTCACTTGGAAAAAATAACATGTCAGAATTAGGGGTAAAAACAGAAAATATACTTCACAAAAGATTATAGCTGGACTTAAAAAGCAAATGTCTGGTTTGACTCTCCTAAAGCAATTTTCAGACTTGAGATGAAATTAAAAAGGCAATCATTTTGCTTGATTAGCTGAGAGGGAGTTACAGCGCCCTCCATAATTATTATTATCTGTTAAAAGCCTTAAAATAAATTACATTTTTATTGCAGAAGCATACTCTCACACTGAAAATTGTAGAAAAATATAAACTTCAACTCAAGTGAATTTTAAGGGAAAAAAAATCCCTGACTAAGAAATAATTATTTTTCAAAAAATCACCTGTTTGGCACCCCTAACAATTCCTAGGAAATAAATGTAATTGAAGTATTTCTGTCATTTCTACCAAATGCCTACACAAAGTTGATCAGAGTATCTAGGAACATTTAATTAGTAATTCATCACTTCCTGTTTCCCTGAAGTATAAATATGATGTGACACAGAGGCCATTTCTCTTATCCACTCTTCAACATGGGAAAGAAAAAGGAACACACCATTCAAGTAAGGCAGATGTGTGTCGACTTTCACAAGACAGGCAATGGCTAAAAGAAAATAGCCACTCGCCTGCACCTGCCCATATCTACTGTCAGAGGAATCATTAAGAAGTTTAAAACAACTGGAACAGTGATAAACAAGCCTGGACAAGGTTATTTTGCCACCATGCACAGTGAGGAGGATGGTAAGAGAAATAAAAAGTTCTTCAAAGCTCACTGTTAAAGAATTGCAACAAATGGTAGCATCTTGGGGTCAAAAAGTCTCCAAAACAATCATCAGGCGCTATCTACATGCCAACAAGCTGTTTGCGAGGCATGCACGGAAAAATCCTTTTCTCACTCACAATCATAAATGCAAATGTCTGGAGTTTGCTAAGCGGTACAGGGACTTCAACTGGGACCGTGTGCTTTGGTCAGATGAGACTTAAATAGAGCTTTTTGGCAACAAACACTCTAAGTGGGTCTGGCGGAACACAAAAGATGAGTATGCAGAAAAGCACCTCATGCCCACTGTGAAGTATGGGGGAGGATCGGTGATGCTGTGGGCCTGTTTCTCTTCCAGAGGCCCTGGGAACCTTGTTATGGTTCATGGCATCATGATAGCTTTGAAATACCAGGACATTTTAAATAAAAATCTGGTGGCTTCTGCCCGAAAGCTGAAGATGGGTCGTCACTGGGTCTTTCAGCAAGATAATGACCCTAAACATGCGGCCAAATTTACACAGAAATGGTTCACCAGACAGAGAATCAAACTCCTCCCATGGCCATCCAAGTCCCTAGACCTCAACCCCATTGAAAACCTGTGGAGTGAGCTGATGAGGAGAGCGCAGAGGAGAGGGCCCAGGTCGCTGGATGATTTAGAGAGATTGTGCAAAGAGGAATGGTCGAAGATCCCTCTTTCTGCATTCTCCCTTCTTGTGAAAAATTATAGGAGAAGATTAGGTGCTGTTTTGTTGGCAAAAGGGGGTTGTACAAAGTATTAACATCAGGGGTGCTAATAATTGTGGCACACATGATTTGATGTAAAATAATTATTTCTTAATGTGGGATTTTTTTTCCCACTGAATAAATGCACTTGAATTAAAGGTTGGATTTTCCTATTTTTTTAATTGCGGTCCTATATTATTGAGAAAAAAAAACTGAATTTATTAGAAGCTAAAGAACACATTTTAACCAGGGGTGCCAATAATTATGGAGGGCGCTGTATATTAGTGGCAACTTTATGTAGAAAATGCTGACCCATTTTGTTATGTTTCGGGTGCAACACCAGTGGAGGAAAATCCAGGAATCACAATAGCCTATTGAAATCCTGCTGCATTTTCTCCCTTCCACAAAATCAGCTGATCACTACTTCTGCCTCCTGACTGTGGCAAATTCAAGTGGTTTGAATATAGTTGAATAAGGAAGATTTTCTTCTTTCTCATGCAGGATTTTCTGCCTCTACCCCACAAGATATCTTTGTTCTTCTTCTTTTTACACCAGAATGTTATCGTCACTGCAGTTAAAAAAATAGCATGAATGTAGTAATGCCTTGGAGTTTCTGTAGTTTTCCTGCATCTTAAGGAATCATTTATATGCAACACACCCTACTTTCTATGCGTCTGAGGCGACATATACGATTAATCGGCAAATAATATGCAGTAGCATAACGACCAAATAATGTCTGAAATGTATCAACAACTGTCTGTACCTGTCCCCTCGAGAGTGTTCGATGTAGCAAACATTAAAGAGTGTGTGAGTGAGTGAGTAAGTGAATGGACGTGTGTACATTTCAAAGACAGCCAAAGTCTCAAATATTTTGATTGGTTAAGCCTCTGAACGTCAACGCCCTTTGAGATTGTTATAATATGTTCTCATTGGCTATGAGTCAGGACTGCACATGAAGTGCTAATTTAGTTTCAGAGGAAGGACGATGTCCTAGCAAGTTTAAGATCTCTTCATTCAAACAGTCGTCAAGATGTGCTCTGTGAGGTCTTACAGTCAGTCACAAGAATATCCCAATCTGGGGGTCAGGTAAAAGTTCTGTGGGTACCATCATATGCAGGGGTCATGGGGAATGAGAGGGCAGGCAAATTGGCAAAGAGGGCTTTAAAGAAAGGATATGTTGAAATGCAAATGAGTATCAGTAAAGCAGAGGTTAAGTGTGTAATCTGGGAAAAAACAAACCAAGTGTGGCAAGAAAGATGGGACAGAGAGATGAAAGGCAGGCATCTGTATCATATTCAAAACAGTGTCAAAGTTAATAGGGCAGGTAGTGGGCACAGGACAGAGGAAATTGTATTGACCAGATTAAGGTTGGAGCACTGTGCACTGCACAAAACATCGGAAGAAAATAGTAGGAAAACACCCAACAACATTATGTGATGGATGTCAGGATGAGGAGGAGTCTGTGGAGCATGTGGTTTTGAAATGTAATACGTATGAAACTCAGAGAGCAGTGAATGAATACACTGAGGGAGTTAGGGGTGCAGGAGTTCACATTAAAAGGATTATTGAGTATGGGTGAGGGAGCAAGGGTGAGGGCACCGTTAGTTTTCTTATGGGAGACAGGGATTTTTAGAATTTGATGGAATAGCAGGGACAGGGTGCTAGGGTAGGTGCGATGGATAGGGACTTACTGGTAGGTTGTAGAGCTAGGCTGTTGGGTTTTTCTTTTTTTTCTTCTTCGAAGGGATTTAGACAGGAAACCTACCATCTGATCCACACTCCGGAGCAGAGGGTGGCAGTAATCCACCAGTAAGATGTATGACCCTCAAATGAACATAAAGAAGAAGAATCGGAATGACAATTTCGATTTAGATCTGGGGTAACATCTCCTGGTGGGGATGAGATTTGCTATATAATGTTAAAGCACTTGGGGGCCTTAGCATCCATGAAACTGCTAGGTATTTATAATAAAATATGGGAAATGGGGAAATTACCAAGCAGCTGGAAAGAGGCAGTAATTATACCCATTAGGAAGCCAGGAAAAGATCCGACAAATCCAATGAACTATAGACCTATAGCTCTAACGTCACATATGGGAAGTTAATGGAGAGAATGGTCACAGATAGACTGAGTTTTTATATAGAAAGCAGAGGACTCCTGTCTCCTTATCAGAGTGGGTTTAGGAGGGGTAGAGGGACCATGGACCCTGTTATATGCCTTGAAACAGAGATCAAGAAAGCCCAAGTGAATAAAGAATCTGTAATGGCAGTGTTCTTTGATGTAGAAAAGGCATATGATATGGTATGGAAGGAGGGAGTAATGATCAAGTTAAATATGATGGGAATAACAGGTAGGGTATATAATTGGGTTAAGGAGTTTTTACTTGACAGATTTATTCAGGTTAGAATTGGAACTGCTATATCACAGAAATATAAGGTCGAGAATGGTACTCCTCAAGGGAGTGTTATCAGTCCTATACTATTTTCCATTATGATAAATGATGTTTTTTCTCAAGTTCAAGGTGATATTGGGCGGTCATTGTTTGCAGATGATGGGGCCCTATGGAAAAGGGGGAAGAATATCGAATACATTGGAAAGAAAATACAAGAAGCAGTCAATGTAGTGGAGAAATGGTCCTATTCTTGGGGATTCAAGTTTTCTGTAGGAAAAACCAAGGTAGTATTTTTTACAAGAAGGAGGGGTGGTAGTCCTCAAATAAAGATGTATGGGCAAATAATGGAGCGAGTGAAAGATTTTAGATTTTTGGGTCTATGGTTTGATGAAAAGTTGACATGGAAAGAGCACATTAATAAGGTACATGCTAAGTGTAAAAAAATACTGAATGTAATGAGGTGTTTAACAGGATCAGAATGGGGAGCAAGCAGGTCAGCGTTGAAAATGATTTATGTTGCACTGATCAGATCAGTGTTAGATTTTGGGAGTGCTGCATATGGCTCAGCAGCTAAGTCTTCACTGAAAAAGCTAGAGGTGGTGCAGTCTCAAGCCTTGAGGTTGTGTTGTGGGGCTTTTAGATCAACTCCTCTGTCTGCTCTTCAGGTTGAGGTGGGAGAAATGCCACTGCATCTTAGACGGAAGCAGCTAATGATTAACTACTGGGCTAATCTTCAAGGGCATTCTGAAGGGCGACATCCAACAACAAAGGTGCTTCTTCCCTGTTGGGAGAGTGAAAGGGCCAACACGAGTGTTTTGCTTGGAGCAGTGTAAAAGTAGCTAAAGATATGGCATTAGATCAGCTAAGATATTCACCAACAGTGCCATTATCAGTAACACCTCCCTGGCTGTTTCCTGTAGCTTCAGTTGATTTATCTATGCTTCAAGAGCAGAAGGAGTCTGGGAATATTGCTCAGTTAGTTGAGGATAGGCTAAATACAATGTATCAATCAGCTGTGCCTTTATTTACAGATGGATCTAAGGATCCTGATACAGGGAGAACTGGGTTTGCTTTCAGTGTCCCAACAATGGAAGTCTGTGTCAAAAGAAGAACCTCAGATCATTTGTCTGTTTATACAGTTGAGATGCTGGCAATAGCGTCAGCATTACAGTGGGTAGAAGCGTCACAAATGAGAGAGGTTGTTCTTTGCTCTGATTCATGCTCAACACTAATGTCCTTGCAGTCATCTGTATCAGATAGTAGACAGGATATAATTTATGAAATTTTCGAAACTTTATACCGGATTAATAACATGAAAATTGGGGTGACATTTATGTGGGTCCCGGCTCACAGAGGAATTGTAGGTAATGAATTAGTGGACAGATTAGCTAAAGTGTCACTAAAAATGAATGAGGTAATGGAGATTGCATTGAGCAAGGCGGAAGCAAAAGGTTTAGTTAAGGAGAATATCATGAGAGAATGGCAGCATGAATGGGACACAGATATTACAGGAAGACACTTGTATGCAGTCCAGTCAGTCGTTGGCAAAGTAAGACCAGCCAATATAAGCACTAAAGAGGAGAGGATTTTAACTAGATTGAGGATAGGACATGCTGGTATAAACAAGACACTGCACTTGATAGGGAAACATCCCTCAGGTCTATGCGAGGAGTGTCAGGAAGTTGAATCAGTGGAGCATGTTATTCTGTGGTGCCCAAAATATTCACACGACCGTGAAGCATTAATGAAAACAGCCAGGACTACGCAGGGGGAGCTGACTCTTAAGACTGTATTAACAGGTGATATAGGAGGCCTTTTCAAGTTTTTAAATGATACTGAATTAATTAGAAGGATTTAGTCAAGATGAGTTGGTGTTTGTATCCATTTATAAAAATTTTTTATTTTTTTTTTTTTTATATGTCGGTGCACTGGGGTAGATATATAACTCTGGTTCACACTCCAACACAGTAGGTGGCGGTAATACACCTTAATGTTGGTTGTCATCCGCCAAAAAACGCCAAAAAGAAGAAGAAGAAGAAGAAGAGACAATTTCGATTTGAGTATCTTCCTGGCTGTTTTGGGACGAAGTCAGCGTGTACATTTCATATTTCACTGGGTTATTTCACTTTACTTCAATGGATTACTCTGAGATTCCGACTGGGTTCAGAAATCGTAAGTTACGTACGTAAAACTGTTCAAATGAATTATTCTGGTTATTTAGGGCATATCTTGCAGAACTAGAAAGCAAATCACTCGTTAGCCGGTCTTTGAATTGGGAACCTAGCAAGCCACTTAATTCAAAGTTTTAGTTCAGTTTTGTTTTCCATGAGCTAAACTGTAAGATATTTAACTAGCTTTCCGTTGGCTCCAGTGCCTGACTGCCACCCGTTACTTTAATAACAGTCAATTTGGCAAGCTAACGTAAGTTCTTTATTCGTGCCCCACTAACGTTAGCTATTCTCGAAGCAATCAGGCTAATGAATAGTTGTTGCTAGCCAGCTAGCAAGCTCATTTTAGCTTACCGTTTATGGTTTCTAGCTTGTTAGCTAACTTAAGAGTACTACAGTAAATTAACTGGCTAGTCAGCCCTATTTAAAGATCGACTGTAACCTAAAATATAACTGTGTGAGATCGCATACACATGCCATACAGCGCTACCTGCTGAGCGGCATCTTCTACTGTGCTCGAATGTTCGCCGGAACAAGGTGATTTCAACGTTCGAATGTTGTCAAAAGTGGTTAACTTCCCAAGCTCCCAAGTCGTGAACTGGAGATTTTTTTTATCGGATCTGTCTTCACCGGTTGTTGACAAAACATGGCGGCGGGCGTCTCTATGGATAACTCCGTTTATGGTAAAATTACGAAATTGGTGAATATACAGATATTTATGGCACTGTTTATTTTGCCGTCCGACGGTTCCCGTTTTTTTCTGCCATTTTGCCGTCACGTCCGCTTGACAAGTGAAGAGAAATTGGTGGAAAATATATATTCAGTAAAAATATTAACCTTAAGCCTGAAGGGGGCCGCCAAGCTGTCACGGAATTACAGTCCCATTACATTTTGGGTTGTAACTCTACAACTAAATAAGATAAAATCAAGTATGATATGTTATATTGAAGGTATTAACTTGTTCTTTAATATTATTAAGTGAAAATATATTTTTTGAGAAATTTTCATGGAAAGAAACGAGCAAAAACTACTCCGTCACGGAATTACACAAAATTGACGTGGTTTTTTTAATGTTGTGTTTAACTATCCAGAAAGTGATGTTCCTATCATAGTTAAGTTATGAAACTTCAATATGTTCATATTTAAGGTGTTTTTTCTTAATACTGTAAGTTATAGAAACAAATATTGACTTTAACCCTGCTTTATGGGCAAGAAATTTCAAAAAGTCAATGTCACGGCATTACAAAAGGCAAATTGTCGCGGAATGACAACAATAGTATTAACTAGTTTCAATGTATTTATTTCAATATATTATACATATATACATAATTAATTACATTTTTACAGTTTAGCAATATATTACAATGAGTTTTCCACTTATAATGACCAATCATAATACATACTTGAAATTTTTTTTTTAATCTCCATGTCAACATTGGCTTGGCGGCCCCCTGAACACCCCCGTGACGGGGGCTATGAATTTGTAAAATAAGTACAGCATATTTCCAAATAGCAACCTTTTCATGCGGCATATCCTCTTAAAGGGAAGCAACTCGGCGAAAAGTTCTTGATAACTGTTTGTACATAAACCGAGCACAATTCAAGTACCAAGCAAGTAAATAAGCATCTAGCAAAACATTAAATAAAATAAGATCAATGCTCTATCGCCAGCATTTCTTTTGAATTTGTGCTATGCATACAAACGATACATCAAATGAAAAAGGACAGTCCACAGATTCCAACGATATAAGCCTTGTCATTTTAAATTGACACCACTCTCAAAGAAGAGCAGGCATACATTTTAAATGCTACAGAGATGAGCAAAAATTTTTCTTGCCTTTGATATTTTGTTGTTAAAGCTGCTTGTGGGTCAATCTGCGCTTGCTGTTGTTTTAGCCACTGTATCTGAGGGTCCTCTCGCCAGTATGCTATGCACTGGAAGACCTCAGCAGTATAATCACTTAAATTTAGAGATCGTGCGATATGGGTTTTTCAGTGGCCGATGCTAACACTTAGATGGCAGAGCAGCCGATGGCAGATATATAATGCCGATTTTTTATTTTTTTTATTTTTTTTTTCCTTTTAATTCATTTTTTAAATATTTATTTACAGGACGGTCCTATTAACCCCCAGAACTCCGCTGGGGTGCTGGTGATCCTGGCAGCAGTGCTCACATTTTGTCTCATATCTGTCTGGAACCACACAGTGGAACTTAACGGGGAAAACTGTGATCAGAAGCTTACTCTTTTGGTGATCTACGGTGGACCCCAGGCAATTATATGCTTTCCGAAAGATTTTCAGTCCAGCTGTTAGTGTTGCTTTTTTCCCCTCCTTATAGCCAAGGCCTGAGAGATCCATATTCAAAAATTAACAAGCTTGTTCATTGTTGATCTGTGTTTATTTTTTTTTTTTATTAAATTCCATGAAATTCAATTTCTGTTCTGTTTTTCTTTTGTCTTTGTAGGTGCAACAGCTCAAAAAGGAATTTAAATTGCTATCACATTTAATTAATAACTAATAAAATTAGTTAATAATTATTTATTAAAACTTCAATAAAATTATTAAAGTTTCTCCCACGAGGCACCAAAATGCGTCGGGGAATCTGCCTTTACCATATGTAAAATAGCAAGGATGGATTATTCAGACGTTTCGTCCTAATAATCCTTCCCGCAAGATAACCATTTGATTCAGCAGGAAACCTGTAAATTTAGTAACCAGTCTCATAAAATTGCTAAAATAACCAAAAATATGGAATTTTAATTAATAATTAAAATAACCAACATTAATGATTGAAGAAAACAATTTAATTAATAATCTGAAGGAATTTTGAAGTTCTACATAGGCTATTTAGACTCAGACTCCCACGCGTTACAGCACCAAACAGACACCAGGTTTAATAAACGAATTTATTAAACAAACAAACACCGAATATGCATGGGCTAATCTATGGAAGGACTATATACGAACTAGAGAAAGTCACAATGGTGTGTGTGTACGTCCGAGTGTGCATGTGTGTGTTGGCGCGCATGCAGGACGCACGCATGTGTGCGATTTTGGGTGTGGGCAGGCGCGTGTCCGCGCGTGTGGCAGATGCGCATGCGTGCTCGTGGGCACGATTTCCTTTGTCTTGGGACAAATTCTTTCAGCACGGGGGCTGCTTAGAATTTGTCAATGTAGTTATAGGCGGACAATGCGCAGTTGGATAAATCAACTTAGACCCAATGAATTGCGAGAAGAGTTTGCTTCAGCTCATGCGCAATTTGTATTACTAATTGAGTTATCATGCATGTTACATGTGTGCTAGTGAATTGCAGCATTAGAAAGTTAGCCAGGGAAAAGATTATGCATGGAAAAACAAACAATCAATGGCTATTTAACTTCATGAAATATAAAAACGGACACAATGCGATTATACAATTACATCAGTAATATACAACTTAAATGTGGTACAGTTTAAGAAGAAAATCGCTAAACTGCATTACTGCCTGGAATGTTCAGTCAGTCTTACTGAAGTTCCTAGCTTGGCATTCCACTCTGGGTCCGTTAAGCATCACAGTTCTGGCGAGGATTTCCTGCTGGGTGTGCAGATCCGATTTGTCCACCTGAGGAATGCGTGCAGCTCCGCTGTGTCGGAATTTCCTTGCCGATTCAGAAAAGTTCTTTTTCGGAGTTGCTCCGTGTCCAGCTAGCAGTAGCACGGAGCTTAAGCTAGTTTAATGAGATCTGCAGTCCTGAACTTAAATGGAGGTTCGCAGAGATGTGAGCACTCTGCAGAGAGGCCAAATGAAATTTCGCAGGATGCGTGAACTGCAATGGAAATGCCGTCTTTTCGGTTGAAAAGAGTCTGGCCTTCCCTGGAGGGGGAGGGTAGCTTCCCTTGAGACAATATGCTCTACAAGAGAGCGTGACCTCCTCCGTTGGAAGTGTGCCAAGAAGAGAGAGTGAACTGGGTGCGGTCCCTAGTTCTAAGAGTTCCGTTTCCCGTTTTATTGCTTTTAACCTCATCCTATTGGAAAATGTGAAGGAAGCGGGTGGTGCTGTATAGGATGTTTCCGTTTCCTGTTGACTGCATGGGAAATGTAGTTCTGTGGTCCCTTACATTCCGACATCTTCATAGTCGTATGAATATTATTACATTCATGTGACACCATTTCTGCATACAGATTTGTGATAGCCTAGGCTGTCAGAAAACAAACCAAAAAACACGTTTATTTCTTGAACGTGCTTGACTGGGTTTAGATTATCCATGCATTTTTACACAGAAAGACCAGTCGGATGAAAAAATAGAAAAAAGTGGAAGTAATGGCTTGGTTAACATCAGTGTATCATATAGCTGACACGGAAAAACACAGAAAAATTGGAAAATGTAAAAAATAAAAAAAGTGCTCTGTCTCCTTTTGCTCACTTAGATATGCACTCCGCACTTGAAATAAAAATATGTCCACACAAGTATTAATCATAAAAAAACAAATAAAAAACCATACACATATTTGACTGCACTTAACAGCAGCTTTTATCAACAGATAACAGCTTGTTTGTTTGCTTGTTTCTTAAACAGAACTAAAATTTTTAAATCCTTGCATGAATGAAAATGAGCAGCGTTAGTGTAGTGCACACATTAGCTACATGCGCTGACCACCACTCAGTCCAGATAGTGCTTTTCCCGACCGGCAATATTTCTTCAAAGATCAGTTAAACTGACTGCATCCAGTCTCCAATAAAATCGCTAGAAACAAAACATAAATGAGCCTAAATATGCTCCCCCCTTCTTGCTATTGTCAGAGCAGCAAACTTTCGTTTCCGACCCATGTCCTGTCTGTGCTGGTCGTCATTGATATTGAAAAACCTGCCCAACAATGATGATAACGCAGAGTGCCGTTCGAGCCCGCGTGTGCTGGGTATTCATGGGCAGTGGTTAAAGTGGGATTTGACAGGTGAGGGAACCCTAAAATCTGGTGTTTCGGTGCAGTGGGGGGAATATAACACAAATGATTGCAAATAACTGAATTTGCTTTATTTTTGGCCCACTGGGAAGCTGACATTGAATTTTCGTATTCACATAATCAGGCAGTGGGCATAACAAGAGAAAAGCCGAGATGGATTTGGCTAAAAACTTGCAGAATAATGGGAAGTATGACAGTTATGATATTCTACTGTTACAGTATTTCATTTCCTAAAACAGTAAATCAAAACTATTACATAAGTACCAAAATTAAAGAGTAAGAGAAATCTATGAATCTTTTTGTGATTTCAAGACACTGTCCTTACACTGCACACACATCATATTCTACTTCCAAAATGATATGATTTCCAATGCAAATTTTTGGCTAGATGTATCAAGATGGATCTGTAATAAATGTATACTCTAATACAGTTGGCGACTATGCTTTAGGGAAAGGCATCCCTGGATAGTACAGGACGCTGCGATGCTGCCAGCATAATATGCTTGCTTGCTTTAGAGCTACATAAAACATGTTGCTCCCCACAATGATTTTCGAGTAGCTCTGCTGCTAGCTAGCTGGCGTCTGTAGATGTCAAAAAAACATATGCACAATTAGCGTTACTGCTGAGCCAGAAACACAAACCAGCATTGCTCCCATAACTATCAGAGTGCAATTGAGCCTTTGTCAGACTTTGATTGAATCACTAATAATTTTATAAATTCACTAGCTAGCTGGTAAGCAGCCTGGTTAGCATTTTGCGCATAGCCTACAGCAGCTAACATTACCCCTTTTTTAGTTGGCTGGTTTGAATTGTTGAATATTACAAAACTTCAACATCGACTTCAACTTCAGTTAATCCACTTACTTTGGCTATAAATGCCATTTCAAGCATTAAGAATTCCTCGCAGGCTGGTACGTAATAACCGCAGCGGCGAAAGTGGAGGACGCAGTGCGAAAGTCTGGCAGCTCAAGCATGAATTTGCTCTCTGCTACCGTTTGCTACGGCAACAATTTGTGAGTATAGCGGTTTTACTACTCCTAGCTAGGATGCAAGGGAAGTTAGAATCCACCCCATATAGACGCATTTGTGGAACTGGTCAACATGGCCAAGTGTAGACAGGAGACCGTAGAAATCCGGTTGGTCTGAGTTTAGAGGGAATCATGGACAGTGAGGAGCAGCTAAAAGTGGACCAACAGCTTATGCACTGCTTCGGTGTGTATTAGGACCTGCTGGTTCATGTGCATAACTGTGGTGTGTTGTTAGTGTGGAGAAACAAACAGCTTCTGCGCTGGTATATGATGGAGGGGCGAAAGCTCCAAGCTAAACAGCCTTTTCGGAAATTGCCCGTGGCAATGATTTACTTATTGCTTCGGAATGACCAGCTTTTCCTCGCGGAAAATGGGGGCATAATAGATAGCGTGCGAGACCTAGACAGAGCTCTGGTTATGTCATGAACATAATACAGGTTTTACAGATTGTAAGTTCTGTCTGCGTGAACCGTTGCTTATGTGGAGCTAGCGGATCGATCACTTTTACAGGAAAGAATTTAATATTCAATCAATGGCAATGCAGCGTTTGTTATACCGCACTTGTTAGCCTGTGTGCTTCCCTATTGCTTTCACCGGTAGTATCAGAGAGCTTGCCCAGCCATTGGAGATGTATCAGGCTTACCCCGGTCATGGATAAGTGAAGCGATCATTTCATAAGCACCCAAAAACACACCCCAAGCTCTGCAAAATCTACGTCTGGTCTAACTGCAGCCCAACTTGACAGACACATACAGCACCTCTTCGGTTTGCTTCAACTGTAGTGGCTACAATCAGCCACCGTTATTGTGAAACTGCCACATTTATGCTTACTGATGTAACACAAGCATACCGATCATAATTGCTGCATATAAGTTAACCATGAGCATTTTTAATTAGCAGAGCACACGAACTAGCATGCAGTAGCTGATAAGCGGTCATGACTTTGAATGTAATCTGTCGTGCAAAAAATTAGTTTCATGTCTGATATGAAAGCAGCTTTATGGATATTACGCGACAGCTAGAGAGAGCTTGGTTATGTTATGAACATAATACAGGTTTTGCAGACAGTAAGTTCCGTGAGCTCGGACAAGTTGCTTATGTGGAGCTAGCGAATTGATCACTTCTACTGGAAAGAATTACCTTTAATCTCCGCCTTTTTCTGCTTTTTATTTGCCACAACAATTTCTAAAGGGGGATGAAATTATGTCAAGGTACTGCAGAGAAATCATTTGTTAACCGGCAGAGCTTCTGCATTTCACATTGCTTTCACGGTAGCGCCAGAGAGCTTGCTCAGACATTTGTGAAGTATCTGGCTGATCCCGGTCATGGATAAGTGAAGCAATCACTAACTGTAGTGGCTATAATCGGGCAACGTTATGATGAAGCTGCCACATTGATGCTTACCGAAGTAACACAAGGATACTGATCAGAATTACTGCATATTCGTTAACCAGGAGCATTTTTAATTAGCACGACACACAAACTAACATGCAGTAGCTGGTAACCGAGTGGTCATAACCACAGAGACAAACCCTTGCAATACAGGTTTACAGAAAGCAAGTTCTGTGACTGAACAGTTGTACCAAGCATCCAAATTATAAACAAGTATTAAAGTTAGCTTCAAATGAGGTTTATGTTCACAGACCTTCTGTAGGATTTCCCCTGATATCACTCTTGCATATTTAGGACACAAACATTAGCAACAGTAACTTGGCTACGTTAGCCGCTGTGCAACAGCCACAATCAACTAGCTATCACATCCAGTTGGCTTATTCAGTAAAAGCAACTTGCAGCTTCTGTGTCTGTGAGTCACGGACAGTCGCGACAGATACAGGCTTTATCTTCAGATATTTTACAAAGCCTGCAGTCCTGCTAGCCACCCGTAACAGGTTAGCAGCTCTTGCATTATTTGCTGTTATATGGTTACTTACAGCTTGTGGCTCTAAGTGCTTGATGGCTCCAACGCCAAACTCCAAATATGTATATAATATATTTTTTTTGCCTCCAAAAGTAAATGGACAAGTAGCTTTGGGAGAGATGCTGACAAAATTGCACCTCAAATGATATGTGGTTGTTCCTTTGTATTTCCAAAAGTGTAGACGCTACTTAGGCATAGTATGATCTGCTGTTGTTAGTGCCTGCTAGAATAGTTTCCGGTGTGGGCAGGTCCAGCGCAGCGGTTGGCTCTGGCTAGGTCTGTACTAATTGGACGGCACAACCTGACGTCAGGTTTTACCCTGATCTCGTGAAGATCTCGGGAGGAGCTGTTCAGAGAAGAAATCACGCTCACAAAATCACGTTCTTGGATTATGGGAAAATCCCTGTATCTTATGTTTAGAAACTTTTCAGAGGTTGAGCATGGACAACCAACATTATAACATTACTAAAATGTATTAAAACAAGGATCAGCAGGTCCCCTTTAACACGTTTTCCAGCAATATGAGTAATCAATTTGCGGTTAACAGGGTTGGGTTTCTTCCGGATAAAAATAGTTTTTTTTTTTTTTTTTTCCCGCCCAAAAGCGGAAAAAAACCCAAACTGTCCGAAATTATTTGGATTAAATGAGGAAGTTAACAAGGTTTTCACCATATTACTGATATTAATATTTGACAGTGGTTCATAAATTGGGTATAAACATAATTTATAGTGTAAAGCACAATATGTAATAATAACAACACGTTCCATTGTAAATATAATTTTATTAGCTCACCTGACAAAGTCAGATGAGCTTATGTCATGGCCTGTTTGTCCGTCTTTCGTTGTCGTCGTTCGTCGTCTTTGTCGTCCGTCGTCCGACGTCCGTAAACATCTTCTCCTCCGAAACCACTGGGCCTATGAAGCTGAAACTTAACAGGTACCTTCCTACCTATGAGCTCACCAAAGTTTGTTCAAGGCGTTCCGATCTGATTTCAAATTGCATAATTGGCCATCTGAAAGCTATTTATGCACATATTCAGCTGAAATTTGCTATGTAGTTACTACGTGGCAAGAAACATCACATATCTAGTTTGAGTTAAACTGCTTCTTACACACCCTTGAGTGGTCAGGTGAGCTACAGGGCCCGTGGCACTATTTTTTATCATTAATTCCAGGTGGGGTCATGGTTACATGTGACCTTACATAAAGCATATACTATGTACACTGCAATAAATAGTATGTGTATATATTATTCAATCAACAGCAATCTATAACAACATTATTCACTATATAAACACATATTAAACTATATGCATCTACAAGTCATTCAAGAAATAGACACTGTAGTACACACTTTGTCATAATGACTCAGGAATGATCTCAAGTTCATATATAACACCCAAGTCCAGACCACACTCCTTCAACAACAATTTTACTGAATTTATTCATGTCAACTGCGAACACCTCAATAATCCAACTCTGCTTGTCCTCAACATCCCGTCGCAGAACACAAGTTTGGCTGCCTTCTGTGGTCTCAGTCTGTTTCTCAACTTGGGAGTGCACCAGACTGAATGTGCTGAAAACATGCTCAATGGATGCAGATGAGCTTGTAGCAGTCTGCAGGGCAAGGGCAAAAGCAGCAAAGCCCTCAGGCAGGTTGAACCTTTTCATTCAGGTTGCAGGATGAAGATTGGTTGCCTTGAAAATGTAGCTGGGGTGACAGTGTCTGGATTAATTGCAATCTAGATGTTTGGAAAATAATAAAATACCTCAGAGTACTACTCTAAATGACAGCTCTCTCCCACCTTTTCCTTTGAAGTAATTAAGTTGCTGGAAAGAAATGCCCCAATGTTTGAGTAATGATTTGCTGAATTCTGCATGACAGCTTTCTCTCAGCTCCTCCTTTGAAGTAATTAAAGCTGCTGGGAAGAGTTGCCTTAAAGGAGAATTCCGGTGTGAAATTTATGCAAACAGTACCTCGATGTAGTTCAGGGATACTCACTCTTTTCCAGATTGAGCCGCTGTGGGTGCAGGCTTTCATTCTAACCAACCAGTCACACACCTGATTCTACTAATCAACCCTTGAGGCTTTTGCCAAAGACCCGTGATTAGTAGAATCAGGTGTGTGACTGCATGGTTAGAATGAAAGCCTGCACCCACTGCAGCTCAATCTGGAAAAGAGTGAGTATCCCTGATGTAGTTTCCAGTCGCTTCCATCTTGAAACTCACAATTAGTCGATTGCAATCTATTCGTTCGTGCTCGTCAATCGACTTATAGTGACTTTCAAGATGGAGGCGACTACAAACTACATCGAGGTACTGTTTGCATAAATAGTATTTCTTAATAGACTACCGGTGCATTTTCAAAGTTCTCAGTGCCTCGTTTTAAATCTCAGGGCCCTCGGAATTCTACCGATGAGGCGTGGAGCTACTTTGAGCCTCTTTAATGATGGAAAAAAAATAGCGATTTCTTTGCATGGCAACGCGATGGCCGATTCTCAACCATTGTAAGCCTGTTGGGAGCTTCGGCTGAAAATCCATTTATTTTGACCAGTTGCGTGCGTATGGAGTTGGGGTATTCGACAAAAGTTAGTACTCATTATCATGTTTCAATACACTCCAAATCAATTTCACACCGGAATTCTCCTTAAATGTTTCTGGAATGATTTGCCTGACTCTCTGCCAGCGTATAATTGCCACATGAAAGCAATTTCTGAATTTGCTGGAAGAGAGTAGGAGATAGTTGTGCAAGTTTTCAAACTTTCATGATTGAGATGAAAGACAATCACAAAGATTTACCTCATTCTTTTAGATTTACAATTTTTACAACTTGATGTGAATTGTGAAGCTTTTTGAACCTTTTTACCCCTCAGCCCGACAAGGGCACAAGGGATATTGTCGTCCGTTCTGCGGGCGGGCGGGCGGGAGGGTGGGCGGCCGACTGGCTGCCAATTTTGTCTGGGCTATTTCTCTGTAACCACTTGGGTTAGGAAGTTCATATTGCATATGTGGACTCCCCAAGGGGGGTTGGTGTGCCTTTTCAAGGATTTGTCCCATTTGACCTTTGACCTTGCAGCAGTGACCATCGGGGCTGAGGGGTATTGCCCGATTCAGCGAGGCCCATTTTATTTCTCATTTAAAGCATATATTTTGGACAGAATTTGGAAAAAATAGCTTTTAGTGGAAAAAACTGGGAAAAAAAACCCTTTTTTTTTTTTCCGGGACCTGGTTTTTTCCAGGTTTTTTTCACTGGAAAAAACCACCTCGGAAGAAACCTGCCAACCCTGGCGGTTAAGTACAGTTTCCCTTTTTTATGAACTGTCAAGGCGAATGAATAGTAAGTTCAATAAAATGTTTAATTCATGTGCCTTAAAAGTAGTGATGGCCAAACGAGGCTTTGTGAAGCTTCGGACCCCATTGGACCTTTGTATTGAAAATGGGTTCGCTACTCGAAGCTTCATTCATTGAGCACGTGGGTGACATCTGCTGGCACAGAGATTGTATACAGCCTTGCAAAGGTGATGCTGACGGACCTTGTGTGTGCACTTTGAGTATGTTGTATTGCGAAAAGTATTTAAATAAAGCTGAAATCTAACTTTGTCTTACATGTGTCTGTTATTTTTCTTCCTTACCTTAATAATTCATATTATATTATAACATTAATTACATCCACAGCCTCATTGAATCCGGTAAATATTTACTCTGTCCAAAAAATACATTGTATTATGTTTTTTGATTGTGCTTGGTGTGCACTGAGTGTGCTTGAGCGACATTGGCATTATTATTTTTGAAAAAAAATGTCTAATAGCGCTGTTTCATCCATATTAAATACATCTGAATTGCGCTAATGTTTCAAAGCTCTGCCTATCGAATCAAACCGGTCAGCTGATTCAGTCTGAATGAAGCGGAGAAGTGGTTTGAACGTCATCAGTCACATGCTTTTTCCCGATGTGAGGCAAGCTCTGGCACAGTGCTTCAGAAAAATACCCTGCCGAGTTTAAAGCGCGCTTTGGAGCCTTGGAGTCAGCGGTAACATCACTACTTAAAAGTTAATGCTTCGCAAAAAAATTACAGTGGATTTTCTGCATCTTTTGTCACATCTTACAAAGAAAGTCATCAAATCCTCGCTTCATGATTGTTTAATTGAAAACAAAGATTGAAATGCGCACTTTTTTGCCTTCAGTTGAAACGTTTTATCTCTCGTCATAACGAAGAGAATTAGCTACACCTGAGAAAGGATAGTTAAAGTATATTTATATCCCCGCACGCCGAATGGCGTTCCGGGGGATATTATGTTTTTGGCCCGGCCGCCACCGCCGCCGCCGCACTAAGTGTTAACGCGATATCTTCAGTAATATTTCAATTTCAAATTCCAAATTTTGCACATAAGTAAGTATCATAAAGTGGAAGAACTGATTTGATTTTGGACAATTTACGATATCTAGATTGGCCACCAGGGGCCAAAAACTGATTTCAGTGTTAACGCGATAACTGCAGTAATATTTCAATTAGAAATTCCAACTTTTGCATATAAGTAAGTATCATAAAGAGGAAGAATTGATTCGATATTGGAGAATTTACGATTTCTAGATTGGCGACCGGGGGCCAAAAACTGGAAAAATCACTTTTTTTTAATCAGATCTCTGGAAATATTTGCCCGATTGACCTCAAATCAAGTGCAAATGAAAGGTCATGACCTAAGGATGTGTCCCACGATGACCTTATACCTGTTTGGTTCAAAATTATGACACAAGGTGGAGCTTTGTCACACAAAATTCACCATTTTTGCTATATCTTTGGAACTATTTCTCAAGTTGACATGAAACTATGTGCAACTGCAAGGTCATGACCTCACAACGTGTCCCATGATGACAGAATACCTGTATGGTTCAATATCTTGCCACCAGGTGGCGCTTTGTGATGTAAAATGACCATTTTGGCCATATCTTCAGAACCATTTGACCAATTGACGTGAAATTAAGTTCAAATGAAAGTCTATTCAAGGTCTATTCAAGGATTGGGGAATTAGAGGATTGGGGGCGTTCGGGTATATACCCCCAGCCGTCGTCTCCGACGGCATAAGCCTAGTTTATCAAGGAAAATTACTGAAACAGGCTTATAAGCAGTTTAAAGACATTTATCGCCCTTTTTGTTCTCTCAACGGGCACCACTGAAGAGATGTCTGAAACATAAATGACAGTTGGTAAGTCGTATTCAGAAATTTAATCAAAAGTATTTGGATACAAAATAGATGCCATATTCATAAAATTGTTTTACTATCTATGAAAATTAGTGGCATCTCTCTTCGCACCGAGGAGATCATCAAAGAAACACAGTAATCTCTGGTGACTTGGAGGCAATATCTGCTTTCGAATTGACGCAAAAACGTTTTCCAGCGAGCACGCATACTAACAATTCTCTGACCACCACTCCAAGCGTCCTGGGCAGAACCCTGCTAATACTTTCATTTAAACCCAATTTCAGCAATCCACCCCATTGGCGTGGAGAGTATAGGCCTGACCCAAGAGGTATTTTCAGACCAAATCTGCTTTTTCGCGCGGTCCCAAGGTGCAGTCATTTTTAACTGGCCTTGTGAGGGCTGATATCGGCCGATGCCGATTAAGCCAAAATGCCTAATAATCGGCCCGTTGACCTCTACTTAAATGTCGAACTTAAATGGTTTGTTTTTTGTAATTTTGCTATAATTAACCGCTAAATATTCAACTGTTATTTTCAAAGCCGGTTTATGTATGATAATCCTTGCGCCAATATGCTCATGTTCAAACACAGCAAGGCTATACAAGTGCTACATCAACCAGTGAATATATAGTCTGTTGAGCTGGTGTTGTGGACAAGGTGGAGCATTTGGACCTGAGGTTCAATATCCGGTTATACATGCGACCTTTCAGAGCAAGGAAATACTTTTTTTGTAGAAATAAACAGTGTTTTTTTCAGCAGTGGTGCTACTGTGTCCGTCTCCATGAAGATGCAATGTCGACCCGTATTCATGTGCGTGAAAATGTTTCAAATTAAATTACCTTGGAATCCTTATAGACAGGATTATATCATGACTGTATTTTGTCTCAATTTACAGCTTTTGACATTTATCAGAAGAAAATAAAAATGATCTCTTCTCCTCTCCTTGCATCTTCCCCTGCTCCTCTCTTCGCTTCTCTCCCTGCTAATGACCTCCTCCTGCTACGCTTTCCTCTCTGACTTGCACTACTGATCTTCTTTTCTATATCACACTTTACAACTTTAGTAACATGTTGTAACCAGCACTCTTACTTACATAATCATATATAAACCGTGGTATATTAAAATCATTATCATTTAACTGTCAACATGTAGAAAAAAAATATATAAAAGCCACAGTGGCAAAGATATAAACAGTATAAATATGGCAAGTGTATTAGTATAAACCGAATTAACCAATTAACAGTATAGATTTGGCAGTATAAATACGGCTAATATGCAGTGACGGTCCGTCGGCAGAAACACAGGGCCAGCAATAACCTCACCTTTCACTTCTTAATGACAGACACCTCTCGCAGTTTACCTCCCTGATTAGAAACAATTGCTTCGACTGATTGGTGGAACCGACGAGAATCTAATTTATTTTTGAAAGCCTTGTTATACATTGCACTACGAATATATATGGCGTTTACCTCCGCACATCAATGACGATGGAAAATATCAATCGCCTACGTCTTTATAATTTCTGGATTTGCGTAAATTAGTTTGCGAGGTTCATTGAGCAGTAAGCCATGAGAATTTGTTCTATAGTCTGAATGTAGTGACAGCCAAAGTGCGTTATTAGGTACGATGCACAGCTGAGTGATGATGACTAATTGCCACGAAGTCGGCGAAAGTTCCAGATTTTTTTAAGATTGTCATCCTTGCGGATTCACATCAATTATATCAACATAGCCAATGGGTAATCGCTTTGTCACTCGTTCATCATTACGTGTCATGCATTGGTGGTGGCAGTTAAGTTAACAAACTGTTTGATCGTTAATCAGGCAAACCTGATCGCAAACAGTTTCAGGGCAATTATGCGGGAAAGGGTGACGTTACTGAAGGCCTTCCTGACATCTGACGGCATGCCGCTGCATGGCATAAGACTGTTGGCTTGAAGTTGCAGCATTTATTAACTAACAAACAGTACATTTTCTTAATCTATCTGAATCGCTGCTGCTCTGCTCGCCGTCACCGTCACTTTCTCTTCCCGCTAACTGCCTTAAGGAGCTACGCTGTTATGTTCACGATGCGTTACTTGTGCTACTTGCTATATAGACAGTGTATAAGCTTGAACGTTACCTTTGAAGTTGATGTCTTAAGAGGGTCCAACAGGATTTGATGCGCTCGTTAATGACTCAAAACAGGTCCAAAATAACGTTGTGTGTTGTTGCACTCACACAGTGCGAGTAAACCTCATTAGAAGCGCATTATATTAATTATCGTGTGAAATATCAGCAGCGGTGCTCGAAATCCAGTAAAAAATGCAGCGCCGCTGCTGAATTAATGTAGGGGAAACACTGCACATTCAGTGACCGACCCTGCTTAGGGCAGCCATGAGTGACGATAGCAGCTCAAGAGTGCCACATTTGGTTACAGATTCTGGACAGCAACCAAAACTGATCATGAGATGAGGGGTCCAAGACGTTTGAGGGTGAGCGCAAGTACCGTTTGACGCCATCTACGTGAGCTAAACATGCGTGTACATGGCACCTACAGAAAACCCAATTTTTGCCCATCAACAGAAGTAGGAACTCTTCACATCTGACTGTGGGGACCTACCTCTGTGTAATTTTTTGGCACTTTATTTCCCTGTTTATGTCTGAGAATGGCAAACGGAGACTGTCGCTGACCGACCGCGGTAAGGGCAGCCATGCGTAAATAGGCAAAAACTGGGTTTTCTGTAGGGCCTGTGTGCACACGTGTTGCTCTCATAGATGGTGAAACGATACTTGCCCTCACCCTCAATCGTCTCGGACCTCTCATCTCATGATCAGTTTTGGTTGCTGTCCGGAATCTGTCATGTACAGGCTGTAACCAGATGTGGCGTTCTTGACCCGCCATCATCACTTGTGGCTGCCCTAAGTGGGTTCGGTCAGTGACAGTGCCTGTGTTCCATTCTCGGATAGACAGCTGACCACATTACCTTGAATAAGACACTCGAAAAAATGAAATGATAAAATATTTTGAAATATATGTATATCTATTTTTAGATGAGCAAGATAAATATTATGTAGTTAATTATAAGTAAAGTTGTTTGTCGTTCATCTGTGTTGTGTGATTGGTGACATGTTTCCGCCCTGGGGTGCAAAAATCTTTGCCCATAGATTCTCGTTAAAAGTTGTACATGCGCAGTAGCTCCCCTTCAATACTAGAGATAGGGCCATGTTGGGGTGCACCACATCTGCGCCCAGAGCTGAATGCAGCTGGATTCACACACCACCGCCCTCCCGCCAGCAAATGTATTTTTTTCCCCACTAGAGATGCAGATACCAACTGAAACTCATTTGCATACAGCCAATCGGCAACCTTGTTCCGGACCCCTGATGGAGTGTTGTGAGACGGTGGAATTTTTCTGTCTTTACGAGCCTTGCACCGAGGTACGGTCTCGAATTACTGACTGCATAGTTCAAGGCCAGAGTAGTGCGGTTACATCCAGTGTTGTGTTAGTTCACAATTACTATGAACTAGTTCAAAGTTCAGTTCACAATCTCAATCTGAGGTGGAGGACTTTCTTAACACACAGGCCCAGCGAACTGATGATCTTGCTTAGATTATTTTGGAATCTTATTTGTAATGGACAGATTCGAACTAAGACTCGCTGTCTGTTTCTTCCTTTTTATGGCCATGTCGTGATTCGTGACGGCTATAGTTGCCTCATGTTGGAGTAACATAATTTTTTGGATTCATTCGGAGGCCTTTTCTATACAGGCCCAGTAGACTGGATTTGCTGTTTAGGCTATTGGAAACTGGTCTTATAAAGGACGGGTTGAATATACTTTGTTGATTTGAGTAACTTTCATTTGTTTTTTTAGTTTTTCATGTCACCCATTTTTTTGTGTTATGGATTACCCGTCTCAATAAGGTATGCTGTCTACTTATATTGATAGATTTTTTTTTTTTTTGTACTGGGTTAAAACTTTGCTCTACTATTGTAATTGATGGATGATTTTTATTTCGTGATGTAACTCATTGTAATCTAAAATATTTGTTTGTTGAATGGATTGTTACACCGAATATTTGATGGGGTAATGGCTAGTGTAGTTAGCAGTGTGATAGCCATCTTTCTCAGGTCAGGTGCCTTGGTAGTTAATGGTCTTTTTTTTTTTTTTATGGTTGTGTTCACTTTGTGTGGTTACAGTTTTTGGGGTGGGGGGGCGTGGGCGTGTATGGGTTTTTTTTTTTTTTTTTTAGATTTTGTGTGGCGGGATGGGGGTGGGGAAACATGGGTCTCTGGAGTTGGGTTTTTTGTTTATTTGGAGGAATACAACTATTTGCCCAGTCTTGTTTGCAATTATGTCTATGTTACATGTTGCTAGTTGGAACATAAATGGCCTTAATAGCCCAATGAAACGTTCGATGTGCCCAGATTGGCTTAATAGACACAAAATAGATGTGGCTCTTGTTCAAGAGTCGCACCTTAAATCAGCTGATAAACATAGATTGATGAATCGTTATTATTACACTGCAGCAGCTGCCGCATTTAACTCCAAAAGCCGAGGTGCCCTGGTGATTTTGAGACGTAGTTTGTCTTTAACGGTAATTGAAAGTTATGGAAGTGAAGACGGTAGAATTGCATGTATTAAAACAAACATTAATGGTTTGAGAGTTGCATTTCTCTGTATATATGCCCCAAATCAATTTAATTCAGTTTTTTTTGCTGCAATTGGTAGTTTTCTATGCAACCTTTCGGGTTACTCAATAATTATTGGTGCTGATATGAATTCCATCCTTGATCCGTTTTTGGACAGATCTAGCATACCCCCAAAGAATACTCACCCATCTACAGAAGCGCTTAAAGGACTGATAAATGATTTTAGTTTGGTAGACTTATTCAGAATTATGAATCCTTCTGCAAGGCAATATAGTTTTTATTCAGATAGACACAAAAGTTATTCAAGGATTGATTTCATATTTGCTTCTATGACTTCATTTTCTCAGATCCATTCTGCTTTGATTCAGCCCAATTCGTTATCTGATCATAGTGCTGTCATTTCATTGCTCACTTTAGCAGGTTCTACTACTAGGGCTACAAGATGGCGTTTTAATACATCATTATTAGGAAATGAAGAGTATTGTGGTTATTTCAGAAATAATTTTAAAGAATTTATTTCCGTTAATTCTAAATCAGTGGAGGATCCTCGAGTTTTGTGGAGTGCAATTAAAGGTTTTATAAGAAATGTCACAATTTCCTTTGCTTCCCACCTTAATCGAACTAGATTGGGCAAAATTAAAACTCTTGAACATGTTTTGCAAAGGCTAGAATATGACCAACAGAGAGATGGTTTTACTGTTGAGCGAAAAAGGGAGATTGATTCAGTCAGAATGAAACTTAATAATTTACTTAAAATGAGAGCAGAATTCCAAATGCAAAGGGTTAGGAGGAATTATTATTTTCATGGTTCGAGGCCAAGTCGTCTTCTTGCTTTGAGTTTACAGAAAAGCGAAAAGTATGCAAATATTACAGCTATTAGTTCAGATCAGCAATTAATTACTTCTCCTAAAGAAATAAATGCAGAGTTCTTTTCATTTTATTCAGAACTTTATAGTTCTGAAATAAAATTTGCTAAAAATAAATGTAAATCTTTTTTGCAAGGTCTTAATCTCCCTTTTCTTTCTCAAGAGGATAATGAGACTTGCTAAACCAATCACTCTGACTGAATTAAAAGATGCTATTCTAGGGATGAAAAAGGGGAAATCTCCAGGCTGGGATGGGATCCCCCCAGAATTTTATCTTGTTTTTTGGGAAGAGCTTGGACAGTACTTTTTAGCAATGATTCATAGAGCGATTGAGGTAGGTGCCTTTTTCAATGACTTAAATTCTGCTTTAATTTCTGTACTCCCTAAACCTAATAAAGATCTAACTAAATGTAATAATTACAGGCCATTATCAATTCTTAATGCTGAAATTAAAATCTTTGCACGGATTCTTTCTTTGCGTTTAGAACCCCATATATTGAAATTAATTCATTGCGACCAGACCGGTTTCATGAAGTCACGTCTCGCTTCTGACAATGTTCGCAGATTACTTCATGTAATTCATAATGCTAAAGATATAGCTTCTCCTTGCGCAGTGTTGAGCCTTGATGCAGAAAAAGCCTTCGACAGGCTAGAATGGGATTACCTATGGGAGGTTCTACATCATTTTCAATTTGGTCCTAATTTTATTAAGTTAATTCAATTGTTATATAGTAACCCAACTGCTATGGTAATTACTAATGGCATCATATCAACTAAAATTGTCTTATCACGGTCTTGTAGACAAGGCTGTCCTTTAAGTCCTTTTTTATTCGCTTTGTCTCTTGAACCCCTTGCTCAGAAAATTAGGCAACATGCGTCCATTGCACCTATTATCTTCAATAATACCATCCATTCGATATCATTGTATGCCGATGATGTACTTTTATATTTTGACAGGGCACCTATTTCAATGCTTTCTATTTTGGATACCTTTGATGATTTCAGTTCCCTGTCAGGGTACAAAATTAATTGGACAAAATCAGTACTTTTCCCATTAAACTCGAAATTAGATCCCAGCAAATTACCCCAGCATATTCCTATTGTTAACCAATTTAAGTATCTGGGGATAGACATTTTTCCTTCATTGACTAGTATTGCGTATAAAAACTTCCAAGGGATCTTTAAAAAAATTGAATTAGATCTCGATAGATGGTCATACCTCCCAAATTCATTACAAACTCGTGTATCGGTAATTAAGATGGATATATTGCCACGGGTAAATTTTTTTGCTTCTAAGATACCCTTGTCGCCCCCAATTGATTATTGGGACAGAATTCATTCTTTGGTATCCATATTTATTTGGGGCAAGAAACGACCACGTATTAAACTGACTACTCTACAGCGTCATAAATCAGAAGGTGGTCTTTCAGTTCCTAATTTTAAGCATTATTTCTGGTCATTTGTCTTAAGACCATTATCAGTTTGGTTTAATTCGGACGTAGTTATTTGTTGGAAATCTATTGAGGCTAATTTAGCTTTCCCACATAGACTGGAAGACCTTATTTATTCAGCTGTTTCTTTGAAACGAGCCAAGTTGCGGCTCGGTCCCATCATGAGTTTTCTTTTGTTAGTATGGCGGCTTGCAGAAAAAGGATCTAATATAACATGTAAATGGCATCTTAAAAGTCCAATCTTTAATAATTTCTCTCTGCTTTCTGGGGGTCTTCCTTTTTCGTGCTCGGCTTGGAGTACTAAAGGGATTCGCATAATGGCAGATATCCATGATGAGGCTGGGTTTCGCAATTTCAATGATTTAAGACTGTCTTATAATTTACCAGGCTCCTCTTATTTTTTATATCTTCAATTGCGGTCATCTATGAAAGCGTACGGAGTGCCATGGAACACTCCATTAACTACTCACCCTTTACATTCTATTTTGGTTAATAGAGGTCAAAAAAGAGGTTGTGTCACTCAATTATATTCACTATTTCGGAATGCCTCTTATAAAGCTCTTTCTATTATACAAGTTTGGGCTGATGACTTGGAAAATTATACTGAAGAAGTCGTACTTGATTGGGAGAGGATATGGTCTTCAATTATAATGGCGTCTAAAAACCCAAATCATCAACAGATTCATTATAATTTTCTCCATAGGACTTACCTCACCCCGAGAAAGGCTTATCTCATGAAAAGAGTATCATCCCCAATTTGTACTTTGTGTACAGATGGTCTCTTAGGTTCTTATATGCATATGTTTCGGGATTGTAAAGATGTTCAAATTTTTTGGGGCGTGGTTTGTACTACTCTGTCAACTATTTTGGGTTTAACTGTGCCGTGCTCTCCCACTGTGTTACTTTTGAATGACTCTGCATCGTTGGAATTAACCTCTATCAATAGACGTATTCTTTTAATGGGTATTACTGCTGCCAAAAAAATTCTAGCTTTACGTTGGAAACCTCCTCATATTGTCACCAAAGCACACTGGATTAATACATTTAGAGATATTGTTAATATGGAGCTTTCAGTTGCAAGGATGCATGGTGCTCATACTAGTACTATTTCTGTTTGGCAAGAGATTGCTGATAAAATCAAGGAAATGCTGTAATTTTGTTACTTTATTATTTTTAAATTGAGCTTTTATATACTGCATATATTACTGTGAGGGAGACCCGTGAGGGTGATGAGGGAGGGGGGATGAATTACCTGTCACACCCTTTTTTTTTTCTTTTAATTTGTTTATGCTGTAATGTTTTGTGTTATATTCTTGATAACATAATGTCAAAAATAAAAATAATTGATCACAAAAAAAAAAAAGTTCAGTTCACTGATTTTAAAATGAACTAGTTCAGTTCATGGTTCATATTTCTTTAAAAAAAATGAACTAAGTTCACAGTCCCAAAAAATGAACTAGTTCTTTTTTAAGTTCATTTTTAACGCAGTCATCCAAGCATTTTTTCCTTTATTAGAGTCTCTTTTTATCTATTCATCCCCAGCTCCCAATCACTACCACAATGTCCACAAATGGAATCACAGCTTTTATTTAACAAGTTATAGAACTGAAAAAATGTCTGTAGATTCAAACTACATGCTGAAAGTAAGGTCCTGCAAAGTTTATGTATAAGCAATTTTCCTGCATTACAACTGCATGAATCACATTCCAAAGCAGTTCAAAAACATAACCCAAGACCAACAATGTTACAGTAGGCAAGAACACTAAGTAAAAGGTGTCTAGTGCATCCCACCTCTGAATTTCCCATTGACTATATTGGAAGAACTCCTGCTATTGTTATTTAAAAAGTATACAATCGCAAATCTTTCCTGCGTAGGACTGGATTACATAATAAAAAAAGAATCGAGGAGCAATTTTGCTTGACGCTTTTCGGGAATTATGTTTTAAGAGCTTGTTTTAGTCAACGGTTAATCCATTGGTAGGTCTCTATGACTCACATCTGACTCTGATTGGTCACTTGCATAGCATTAGTGAATAGTCTGCAAGAACATTGCTGTAGGTATCAGTTTGAACCAGGGGTGTCTCTAGACCCAATACTGTACTGGGGCACAACTATTTTTAGCACTAATTTATCATAAAAATCATAAATAGTGCTTCAAATTATACATTCATGTCAGATTATCTTGTTGTCTGAATCTATGATTAACCACCTGAAATGGACTGATGCATTTTGCACTTTACTCTAGACCTCTAAACCTGTTACAAGCAAAAAAAGACTGTACAACATTAAATAGCTCTTCCATTACTCTAAATATAAACTGTATGTTTACGTGCCTGGCAGGCCAAAACACTAAATTATCCATGCCATACAAACACACAGAGGAAAACAGACAAAACATTTCCTTATCAATAGTTTTGGATCAAGGCACAAAGTGTGCAAAGCTACACCAAACAACTAATCACATTTAAATCACATTTCATTTTCACTGCAGTATTAATTGAAGGCTAAACATTCATTGTGTAATTCAAGTAAACCATTTCATCAAGGTACCACTAACTGCAATCATTAAACTGTATCTGATATGTTCCATTCTAATCAGTGCATCTTCACTAAACATAAAACTATATTCACTAGTGTCGGCTATAACAGTAGGCTATCTTGAAGTCTTTACCAAAACTGTTTACTCTCCTTTGTTTATCCTCAATGTTTCATAACCAAAGTACTCGATGAGCCCGATTCTCTGTTCATACAGAACCCATGTTTTAACGTGAAATAGCGCATATATGCTCATCAAACATCGATAGCAATCTCCAGACGCCGAGTTGACATTACTTGGCTAACCATTATGAATCAACGTTATGCCTATGACGAGCCTGTTAGCTATAGGGCAGCAGCTAACGTCTGCACTAGGCTACTTCAATTAAGACGGCAGCTTAAAGTTTAAGCAAAGTTGTGACATTTAAATTCCCATGGAAATGGCGACACAGAAGAGAAAAGAAACAATAAGGACAGGCAGTTGCCCAGCACTAACCTGAAGACAGGAGGAAAGAATGACGGCGAGAGCAGTCAGCACTGACAGACACCGTTGTGTGTGTGACCTTGTGTTCTGAAGTGAGCACTAGCCGAATCACAGCCAAAGCCGCGTGAATATTAAGTAGCCACGTGCCATTGTGTACTATACGGAGTGAAGTGAATAAAGTAGCAACGAGTTACAGTTATCATATCAAGTAGTTGTGTGCCTATGCACACTGTTGCTGTAAATTCTCTTGCTGTAGATTATGTGGACATGTAGACTTAAAACGTGATATTTATTTTATCCCTTGGGGAAAATTATACTGGGGCACTGCAGACCAATAATGGGGCACGTGCCCCAGTAAAACGTCTGGTTCCGCCGATGGTTTGAACTCCCATGGTTACTGAGCTATGTTTTCATTTCACGGAACCGACAGCCGAGCTGTATGCTGAAGCGCTATCTTCACTGGCAATCATAGAAAGCTAGCCAGTTTGGTTGACTGCCTTAGCTATAATTGCGTTATCGTAATAATTAAGATAAAAACTCACAGCTTGCTCACTTAATAGTCCCTAGATAGGCAGATGCCTGATAAGGATGCTGCTATTTGCACAATTCATCCGGAATGAACACGTTACATAAACGTTTCTGCCAGGTCATTCGCTATGGCCAATTCTATGTATTTATGCAACTTGGGTTTATTGTGCCAACTAAGTTTATCGAGCCAGCTAAATTACAGATAAAGTTTGCGATCACAGCCGTCTACAGCGACCCGATTACCTATCAAGTCAGCTAGACAAGTGGCTAATAAGTGTTGCGCTTCCTATGATTAACACGTGTTGTATGCTCGACTTCTCGAACAGTGTCATGTAAAATTGCGCATTAATTTTTATTCATATATGTTTTTCGATCACAACTTTGTTGAAATTGTTTCGGAAGACCCCTTAGTTAGTCTCCATAGGAAATTCAGAAGTGCGGTGCACTTCACGCCATATTGGTTTCAACTGCGCTCGTAGAAGGATACGGCGGCAGCCTCTCCAGTTCCACATACATTCATTGGCATAGACAGAGCAGCGGCGGCGTCAGCTGATGACGTCATCACAAGTCAACTGGGAGAAGTATTTTTGGCAACAATATTGAACGCCCGTTATTCCTTACCAAAATGAACTCGTTCAGGGAATCGTTCGTTTTCGGCAGATGCGTACGTTCAGTTCATCGTTCGTCAAAATAATGAACGAGTTCATGAACGTCGTTCTTTTTTCCCGTTCATGCACAACACTGGTTACATCGTACATGTCTGCCTTACCCCCATCTTAACTCTTGGCCAAATCATTCGTCTGGCCTGCCAGTTAGACAAACATATTGTTATGAATGTATTTGTTCAAATAGTGAAGCTGGTGAAATGAGCTGGTTACAATCAATGTAGTCTAGCAATACCCAACTCACTGGGTTTTTTTTATCTTTTAAATCCTACACTGATTTGGCATATTAACAATAAACTAGTTCGTGACACCGAACAAAATCCAGTGAAACTAAGATGGAAAAACTGGGATTGCACCAGCTTATTCTCGGAAAATCTGAATGCCCTGTAGGCCGACAGATTATTTTTATCTAGCCTAGCTACTGAACGTCATAAACAGGTTTGGCAAGTGGTGTTAATGAATTGTATTTGCACTTTGCTGTCGGCTGTTAATATAGGTTGATTATGGTGCTTTCTTTCTGCATCATAGAAACATAATTTTAAGTACATGGCCATAGGTATGCATTATGCTCTCTATGGAGAAGAATCTTGTCAAAACTAGAGGTGGCAATTTCGAACCTTTGAAACAGTTTTGAAAACTCTGAAACGACCGCTGTTGCGAAATGTTCCGAATTGTTTCGAAACCAGATTTATTTCACTAGTGTACACTCTGGTGGCAAAAACTTTTACTGCAGCTTTTAAAATGTTTTGAAGTGAAACAAAACACGTGATCATTGCCGGGCGGAGCAGGAAAAACGTCTCTAGTCACATGACAAAAGTTATGAATCAGAGTCGTAAACCCGTGTCAAACCAAGAAGTTTCGAACGTGTTCGAAACAGTTTGAATCTGCGTGTCGAAATTGCCATCTCTAGTCAAAACCATCCTTGACTTTAACCATAGAGCCATTGAGAAATTTGCTTCTCTCAAGGAAAGAAGGGCAAAATTTACGTACTAAAGTTAGAACATTACATGACATTATAATGTTGCTTTTGTTGTTTTCACTTATGTAAACACACTGGTGCGATACCTTAGTACATGTTAGCTTGCTTTTTGGTATATGTCTATTTTGGAGTTCTAGCCCCCCCCGGAGAAAACTCCAGCAGCCGCCACCACAGCTGAACGGTGACAGTGCAAATGACGCACCACCTCTCGGCGGCTGAAATCTGCACGTACCATGCTAAAGGCTCTTTTTCTCTCCCCTATATCACAATCCGTTGCATTTTTCGTTTTTTTTTTTGTTGGCTTTATGTAGGCTATTGACCACACCAAAAAGAAGTCAAGTGTCACTGTACACATCACGAGCAGCGAAATGTTTGTTATTACTGAAGTGCTTGGCGCATGCATGTGGTGTGCATGTGGTGCGCGTCAGGATTACAGTACTACGTGCTTTTCTTTATATCCTCTCGTGCGTCACTGGAAAAGCCATAAAAATCAATCGATTCTTCAATTTGCCGCAAATACAGTACAAACCTCACCCGTGCGTTTTCAATGGAGCGAAGTATACTTGTGTGTTTGTGGTGGGGACTCGATTGGTTCAACTCTCTTACCAATGGTAGCAGACACCTGCACGAAGAGGAGAAAGGGCAAGTGGTTTGCATTTGTCCTGATAATTATGAAGGATGTGAGACTGCAGTGGGTAAATGCATATTGGTCACTCTTGCTGAGAGGCTCATTGTGTGTCTGTGCCCCCTCCACAGAACCTAGAGCTCGAATGAGGAATTCCCGGGCGGAGTCTGGAGATGTCGCCCAGCTCTTTGAGGACACGAGTGCAGGCGCGCAGTCACCTTGCTATGGGAGCCAAGGTGCTGCAGGTTTGGGCTATCCCGCCCAGACTCTGCTCTCTGACCCTGTGTCCAACCTTGCTGTGGCCTACGGGAGCAGTCTGGCCAGCCAAGGGAAAGAAATGGTTGACAAAAATGTAAGTTCAAGAGGGAACTTTTGAGGATGTCCTTGTACTCTCATCTAGATTTAAAAGATTTATTTCAGCTCTTCCAGCTCTTCATTTGGGCCAAAAAGGTAGCTGATGGTAACAAGATAAAACCCTAAAATGCATAATTGCTGGAAGGTTGCTTCCTAATATTCTTCGATTGAGTTCTTGGAGCCCAGGTGCTAGTTGTGATTTTAGCTGATGAGATCAGATTTAGGGAAGCTCTTTTGAAAGTTTTCAAGCTGATGGCGAAGAGTAAGGAGACCTGCTCATTCCACCTTTTGTTTCTAAAATCATTGACATTCATGGGAATCTGGTCCCCCTTGGCTGCTGTAGCAGGCTCTTTGCTTTTAGAAAGGCTCGCCATTGTAGGTCTTAAAGCATTGGTGAGGTTTGGTCAGTGGTGTGATTGGGGTAGGCCTGGTTCAGTGATGACTTTACATTTCATTTTGAGGTTTTTATTTGGGTTAAGGTTTGAGTGCCTTTCAGGTATTTCCTGGCAGATCTCTTCGTGCCATCTTAGGACCTCAGTGCTTGGGGGCACTGCCACGCTGAAATGGAAAAGGATTTTCCCCAAACCATTGGCAGCGCAAACAGTGTTTTAGTATGCCATGTTGTCAATTTTTTGGAATTAAGAGGTTTAGCTTGCAGGCAAGAAGCCAAGGAGTGCTTGAAGACTCGAGGTTGAACTCGCCAATATTGGTTCCGTGTATTAAGTGTACCAGACTGTCAGGTTATTTCTGTGTGACGCTTATTTTATCAATTCTAATGCGTATGGTTTGGTGTGGTGTGTTTTTGAGATGTACTGTGCTCTGGAAAAGTTCTCGGTGCCTTTAAACAACTTTGCAAGGCAGAGAAAAAAATATAGTCACAAGTTTCTAATTATTGAGAAATGCTCAAGGAAGAGCTATAACCTGTTGTGAACTAAATCAAATTAATATTTATTGTGATTTCCCATTGCTGAAAAATCAGGTACTCTGTCCTGTAGTTTTATAGTTTTGTCGGACAACTTTGTGTTAGGTGGTATGTGGCATACTGAAGAATATGTTGCAGCTCTTCTGCAGGCTCACATACACCTGTCTCTCCAGGTAATCCCAAACAGCCTTGATGATGTTGAGATCAGGGCTCTATCTAGTCTTAATTATTTGTATCAATTTTCTTTAATTATATGCAAACATTTATTTGAAAAATGATTTTTAAATTGGCACTTAGTATCTCAATTGTGCTTGTTATCAGCAGCGACACTAATGGGGTCATTCCATATGAACTCGACCAGAGGTGGTCAACTCCAATTTGGCTCTAAAATTGTGGAATTGCCTCTACATGTATAATGAATGCATGCAAAACTTCACGCTTCTACTCCGAAGGGTTGCTGAGAGATGCCCCTCCATTAACGGGCGAGGCCATCCTGACTTTATAGCGACTGGCCATCAAAACCCCTGGCCAATATCTTGGAAATAAATCAGAGCTTTGGGTTGCAAATTGCTGTACAGGGTAATCGGGGCATGGGCTTTCCAGATCTTTATGAAAATTGGTCTGCCCCTTCTGATTTATATTTGAGGAGCTAATAAAAATTAAATGTTTTATGGGTGTAAATCAAAAATTCCATTTTTTAAGCACCCCCTGTCAGCCCTGCATCTCTTATAGGGCATTAATATTGCTGGACTCCTTTCATTATCCCCCCGGCATATAATGTGGGGGGATATAGCGATCAGTGTGTCCGTCCGTCCGTCCGTCCGTCCGTCCGTCCGTAATAAAATCGTTTCCGGACCATAGCTCGAAAACTATACCACTTACAAACACAAAATTTGGTATGGAGCTTCTCCTTATGGTCTAGTTGTGCCTTTTGGGGGTTTCGGTCCGTCTGTCTGTCCACACAACCTGTAGGTTACACAACCTACAACCGAGGGGATCCGTCATTGCCAGATGGCTCTTGTTTAGGGACAGGTTTGTCTGGTGTCTGAATATTGACTATATTTCTGACTTAATATCTGAGTTAAAAACTTCTGAAAAGGGTCCCACCTGGGGGAAATTATTATTTTGCCAGTTTTTGGTTGACACGTTTACCATGTGAGCAGTTAGTGATGGTTATGATTTTTCTTTCTACAAAATTGAATGTATCTTGCCTGTATTTGCTCAGAACTTCTACTTATTTTCTCATCTCCTTCATTGTGAAATTTTGTTAAAAGAAGGCCTTTTTTCGTTGCAAAAACGTCATTCTAAATTGCTTTTGTTCAGCAATCAAAACTTGTCACTTGGTATAGGTGCAGACATATTCAATTGGTAAAGTAATGATAATCATTTCTTTAAAAATTTCATCTTAATCGGTAAAGTGAACTGCACAGAGGCTTAATTTGCCCAGAATTAACAATGAAAACAGATTAAACGAATGTCTCTCTCATTGAACTCTAAGAACTAGGTGTGAACAGTTCATGTCAAAAACCACAGTGGCAGTGAAGAAGTAATCCTACTCCGTCACAACACAGTGAGTCCATATGAATCATGGGAAATTCTTCTGAATGAGGGCAGTGTCCTGAGGAGCAAGCTTACCAAATCTGCGCCACTGTCCTTGCAGTTCCAGGTGCAGAAACAAAGCATATTCTATTCTGGAATAGAACCCAGCAGGTACCCTTGGCAGGCAATGAGAGAAGTCCTGTGTTTGATTGCTGCATGAACTTAATCAATATTTTCATCCTAACGCGTAACAATACAGCCAGTGAATCATTCGTTATTATAAATGCACAAGGCTTACTTTCCTGGATGTAGCTTACCATTACCTAACTTGGCTGCTGGTCGCTTTTCAATAACAACAGTATTTTGATCATCAGCTGTTTTCATTTTCATTCTCTTTTTCATTCTCAGTTCAGTTTGAGGAACAGGATTAAAGCGATGGTGGGATTTTGTGCCAGTTAGTTTGGCTGCTATGTCAAACTATGTTGACAAGTCATCAGATGATCTCAAGAAATGAAGGTTTTGAATCAAACTCTACATTGTACATTTGACCGATCCCAAGCCCCGTCCACTTTCGGCTACGTAACAGTGGAGCAAGCAGGGGTCTGACAACTTTCACCTCAGGCAGCCGTCAAACCAGGCATTTTGAGTTTCTGACGATGGTAAAACAATGTAACATTTAACAGACACTCGATATGCTTACCGTGTTAAAGGCGTTTAAAAAAATTTTTTTTTGTCCCCCGCCACGCGGAATGCGCGAAGCTGCGGGATATAGTATTTACGACTGTCCGTCCATCCGTCCCGAATCCTTGTCTGCGAGATATCTCAAGAACAAATTGACAGATTTTCTTTAAATTTGATGTCAACATGTATTAGGGTGATACCCTGGCGCCAGTCGATTTTGGTGACCTTCGTGTCACTCTCAAGGTCACACCGAGAGATTGTTCATTTTGACACGATTTCACATTTTGTGGCAGGGGAAAAAGACATGTTAGTGGCAAATACTTGTTTTTTTTAATTCCATTTCCAAAACTATAATAACCTTTTTAAGGATTCCTAAACTAATTTAAAAAAAAAGATCTGAAACAGCTGTGAAATTAATGTCTTTTTCATTGGTGATAAATCTCACAAGATAATTTCAATTTACGACACAAGAATATTACTGAAGCCACTTTTATCAAACAAATCTATGCAGTTGTATTCTCACGGCTTTTGCAGCAATATTCATTTGAAGGGCTGTAATAAAACGTTTCATGCTAGCTAGCTAATAAGCCATCCCATTGACTTGAATAGACTGCTGACTAACAACAAACGCTAGCGATTGATAACGGTCACCAGCGAGCTACCTTGGTACCCTTACCGTCGCAGGGACTGCATTAACTGGGCAGTTAAAAAAATTAACAAGCTGGCTAACAAGCTAGCGGCTTGTAACTGACATTCAATGACAATACTTCTTCCCTGCATAATATTTAAAACCGTGGACAAGTCGCTTTATCTGTTTATACAGAGTTCAAAAAGACGAGGAAAGAAAGGCTTGGCTGTTTGCTAGAAATCAGGAGAATCTGTCCCCTCGATCCGTGCTGCGCAGTGATCATTTCTTAGAGCAGTGTTTTAACGGGACAGGGGCAAAGATGAAGCTGAGGAAAGGAGTAACCAGAGTTAACTAGTGCTTCCTTTTAACAACATTGGCATTAGCCATATGGTTTAATATAAACAATTCGGTTGATGGCAAATATGCTCAACCAGGGTACAATGAAGTGAGGAAACCAGAAAGTAAATTGATAACGTACACGGACCTTCATCGACGTTCCTTATAACAGGGAAAACTTCCAAGCGCATATCTTATCAGAGGGACATTAAAAGCCTCGGTCATGTTCACTTAAAGGATCCCTGACATTAAATAGGCCGAAATTGACTTTCACAACTTCCCTTCGTCTTCATCGTGAAAAAAAACAAAGATGCAAAAGATTTTCAGTGAAAATTTGTTGTTTTTAAACTATTTCGGATAAATTAAACTGATCGGGAACGCAACCTTCAAAATGTCCAGAACTGGCCTTATATGGTAACTGATGTCACGGAAGGCAGCCAGCTGGTCAGATCTTCAGTCTCGACAACGAAATGTACATACACTACGCTTTACTTACCATAGCCAGCTGACAGACCCTTACAAAAAACCACTGTTGGAATACCATAAAATTTACCACCAAAAAATCTATAGTATTACTGTAGTAATTGTATGTTTTTATGGAACGCACAATATAGATTTTAGTGTTACTATTGAAATATTGTAGGGCTACCATAGCTAATGAAATAACATTACAGAAAAAAAAACTAGCCTATGCTATAACAGGATTATTCGCCAGAACATTTTCCAAAATGGGTGGCGTTAAGCCGCTTTCACACTGGACGTGAAGCAAATTTTTTGCACTCCAGATTACATTCAAAGTCAATGCAAATGTGTGTATTCACGTCTTCGCATTGACTTTGAATGTAATCTGTCGTTTGTTTCGCGTCCGGTGTGAAAGCAGCTTTTGACGCGCACGCAAACTGGATGGCTAGCTGATGTTAATTTCCTGCCGTAGTTAGCCAGCTAACTACTTAGTTCGACAGAACGTTAGATTTCCATGAATTTCGATTGTGAAATTATACAGCTAGCGTTCAGTCTAGTGCTGAGAGAACGGCCAACTATCAACCTGCCAGTTTAACTAACCACCTTACCCATTTAGCAAGCCAAGGTTAGTTGGTGACAGTTGCGTGCATTTCCCTCTATCCAATAGCCCCGGTCTTGGTTCGGGGACTTGGCGAGCTTTATGAGCAGAGTGTTTCGTGTGTACTCTCGTCTTTGCATTGACTTTGACTGTAATCTCTCATGCGAAAAATTCGTTTCATGTCAGGTGTGAAAGAGGTTTAACGCCACCAATTCTGGCAAATATTCTGGCGAATAATCCTGAAGTTTAATGCCATGGATGGTTAACTTTGATAAATTAGCAGGCGAGGGTAACTGCCACAGCTGGAGAGTAACTGGATAATCAACATGATCCAGATGAACTTGGGAGGCTGTATTGTGATGCCTGATCGCCGGCTGTGCTGTAGGAGGTGTGTATCCATGATCAATGTGGAACTAACGCCGTCTTATAGGCTTGTGACGTCAGTCACGACATGAAAACAATATTTTTTATGAAACGGCGAGTTCTTGATGCCTTGTTGTACACTTGTCATTAGATTTTTATCTTAGTTTGGATAGTTGTCCTCATCTCCACTATGTATCCAGCCATATAGCCATGTTGGCCTACGTAATACGTTTTGTCGAGTGTAACAATTTGATGATTAGATTAGATTAGATCTTGATTGCAGGCTCATACACTAAACCAGGGTTCTTCCAACCCTGTTCCTGGAGAGCTACCATCCTGTAGGATTCTACTCCAACCCTAATTCAACACACCTGATTCAGCTAGAAAACTTGTGTAAACAAGCATGTAAATGGACCACGGAGATTGCCATAGTAGAGGTGCGTTCCTTTGATGAACAGAGGATCATGTGATGTACGTCTCGGAAACTTCCTACTTCTTCAGGGGGCGGGGCGTAAGAGTGGAAAAAATCACTTTTATTCCTTGAAATTGATGGATTTTTCTGCCATTTCAGAACTTTTCAGTGCATAGAGAGATATAAATAATCATATAGGACAAAATAAACCAACAATTTCAGGTGGTGCGCCTCATGTCAGGGAACCTTTAACTTTTCTGCTCGCACTTTAACATTGACACCGAGTCACATTTCGATCTTCCCATTAGTAAGTGTGCCGCTTTTCATTCTTCAAAAAGCACTTATTTAGGGAGACAAAATGTCGATGCCAAAATAACACCGACTCGCATGCAACACATCAGTGAACGGCTGAAGTTTCCTGGTTAGTTGTCCGACCGAGCAACAGTAACAATGGGAGGAGGGGCTTGAGATCGGTCAATTACAGGCTCAGAAATGTAGGCATGGTCCCTAAAAACGTGAAATTCTATTTTCTGAAACTTTTTTTTTTTAAAGGCAAATAAGTGATTTTTGGTAAAGCTGATTATCTATGTAATTTTGAAGTCTGTGGCATTAGGCTGATGTATATAAATGATCCTACGGTCAGATGCTTGATCTTGATGGGATTGTGTCAGTTTGACAAAATTGTTGATAAGTGATGGCGATGAGATTTATTTCCAAGATGTTAGCCTCCAAAACTCCCCGCAAATTAATATTTGCGAAAAAGTTGGCATTTTGGAGGGGTATATCTCAGAAACCCTTCGGAGTTGAAGCCTAAAATTTTGCCTCTTTTCATTATTTACTTAGAGATGCTCTCAAAAAAAGTTCAGCCAAATCTGAGTCTGTGTCCGTGGTAGATTCCTTAAATCCTAGTCACACGAGAGGTGTAATGAGCCGGAATGCCGTCAGAATGAAAGTTCTTTGTGTATTCCTGGATATTCAAAGCGCACTCTAAAAATTCTGACTGCATTCTGATTGAATTCCAAATATTCGGGCCCATTCTTGTGGCCGGTCCTAATGTTTTGCTCATGCTCAAAACTTTCCAGGTACATTCGAAGTGGAGAGATATCGAACGGCATTCAAAGTGTATTCTAACTGCATTATAAATATTCTTGTAGCATTCCAACAGCATTCAAAACATTCTGATTACATTTGAGGTAGAATCGAAACGGCACATCCTGGCAGAATGCGCCTCTTAGGAGCCAGAATGCACCTCGAAATGCATTTCGATTGCTGCAGGAATCCATTTTGATATTGTAACAATTCAGCTGAAACGTGCTTTGAATGCCGTTGAAATCTTTCGATTGCCGCTGGAATTAGTGGCGGCTGATGAACTGGCTTAAGAATAATGATTGGTTATGACCTGTTTTCCATCATTCATTTAAATTATCATTACAGAAACTCTGAAAACTCAACATTATCAGGTGTGGCCAGTTTTCATTAATAACGCATACTTGTTAACTCTCACGCATTCGGCATCACTTTTAGCGCCATATTTACGTTCCCCTGCTGTAGTCAGCAATTACTCAATCAACGCATATGGGGCACTCATGTTACATTCCAAGTATTCAAGCTCTATTCTGTGTGAATTCTTGGGCGTTCCATCCATATTCGGCGGCCATTCCGGGAGCGTTCTGACTGTACTCGAGATGAATTCGTCCAGCATTCGAGGCACCTTCCAACCAGTCTTCGGGTGGAGTTCAGGCGGCAACTGAACCGCACTTGTACGGAATTCGCAGTGTATTCTAAATATTCTGACTGCATTCTAAATATTCCTACTGTGTTCCAACTACATTCAAGCTGCATTTGAGAGCTAATACACCCAGAATGTGCAAGAATCATTTGTGGTGGGTTCGAAGTGCATTCTAAGTATTTGAACGGAATTCTTTAAAAGCTGTAAGAATTTTGGTCAATTTGAAATTCCCGATGGAATGTTGCGCAAATTCTTCATTCCGGCTGGTCCTTCTTGATTCTTGCTGATTTTGAATAAGTGTGATGGGGGCTTTAACTTTGGTTGAGTTCATATGCAATGACCCAACATTTCAGGCCAGATGTATTTATTTATTTTATTTAGGGTGCATTAGACATTTGCACTGTACTGTATGCCTTTTTTTCTGCAGAATAACAGTAATAATTCTTTTCACTATTCACAGTTTGACCGCTTTGTCCCCATCTCAAAGCTCAAATACTACTTTGCTGTGGATACTGTTTACGTGGGGAAAAAACTGGGCCTCCTTGTCTTCCCTTATATGCACCAGGTAATCCAACTTGCCTACTGCCCTTTTCACAGCTGTTGAGAGCTACAGGTTTTATTTCTAGAGAGATCTCTGAAAATGGAATTAGGTTGGAATACAGTAATTATGTGTACTGCTGAAATCATAATTTCCATATACTGGAGTATCAGCAATCCCAACTGCAAGGGTTTTTATTTGGGCCAAAGGTCCTGCATACTGCTGATTTTTTCTTATTATATTCTTGATTTTTTTTTTTAGAGGGGAGGTTTATAATCTGTTTTGCAAAAATCTAATAAAAATGAGTTTCTGGCCATTAGCTGCCTAATTAGTTCAGTGAGAGTGGATGTCTCCCTCTGTTGATGTGCTCGGTTGATTGGTTGGGGAATTGAACTACTGGCCCCTTACACTGTGCCTCATTGGATGACGAGCATTGACTGTATAAAACATGGATGTAGCCTCCGTGACTTCACCCATAGGTTTCTGAATATCCATTTTGAAGCAAATTTGGTCACCATCTTGGCACTTACTTGACTCCGCCTACCTCTTGGCTATTCCAAAAATGGGGCCGTTGCTGGAGCAGAGGCGGGGCCGAAGGAGCCTGTTTGCTGAAACACGCCCTCTAAGCTCGCAGCTACCAAGCTAGCTACGGCTTCCATACTAGACTAAAGAGCAAACTCATCTTGATGCCTCATGGTTTGCCAAGGCTGAGATGCGGGGTCATATCTGTCCTAGTAAAGACATGGATCCTGCCAAGATGCTTGCGGTGGCGGGTCGAATGCTGTTTATATTCGTGAAGCGGTTGCGGCACAAACGTTGTTCGTATCTGTGAGGCAGTAGCACGAAGAACGCTGTACACCGCTGGGAAGTTAATGCAAATTACTTAAAATCGTTTGAATTTAAAGAATTCCAAGACCTTGAAAGTACTTCACTTTAGAAAGAGATTATTAATATTTTACATGTGTTTAAAATGATAAACTGCACTACTTGTGGTTGGTTTGAGAGATGTAACAGATTCTTTTGCTGTGCTACAAATTTTTGTCTTGTGCTACAAGACTATGAACTGCTGTAGCACCAGTGCTGTGAGCAGAAAAAGTTCATGTTCAGTCCTGTAAACAACTCACAACTCAGCTTAGGTACATCTTGAACATTTTTATATGAAAAAGTAAAGCAAGTGTTTGCTACATGCAAGATTATTGGATGTCTCCTTCAATAGTTACCGAATACACGCCTGTTATTCGACCTAAGTTAACAACAGCCTTTGCTACCTCACGGTCTATTCTGTAACGGTACATAAAAGACAGGTGAAGCAGTCGAGTCGCTACATAACAAAGCCATTCATAAATGCATAAATGAAAACATTGGCGTCGTTACACCTGCTCACTTTACCGACTTGGCAATAACGTAAGCCGACGGCACGGAATCTGACCAGTGCTACAAGCAAATAACTGTGGCTACTGCACTGCTTACGAGAACTGGCTTGGAGACAAAGTTCCCTTTGTGTTCCCATAGCCTGAATTAAAAATAAAAATGTCTTCGCTGCCGTGGAAAAAGGCACCAATGATTTAAAAGAGAAAAATCAAGAGATTATATGATGATCATTTGTGGCTGTCAAAAAAATTTATTCACGGATTTATTAGTGTCTTTTTCAGTTGTTCTCTATGGAAAAATTTCTTTTTTCCCCCAATGGCATCATGTGACTTGCAATATCAGCTTGACCGCTAAGCTATTATCGGCGTGCGTCTCAGCCCTGGTTCAGTATCCAATTCTTATAATACCTCCATGGTCCTCATATGTAAGTGCGTCCTCGTCTCCGACGAATTTTGTACTGCAGTGGATGTGAGTGGCTGGAGCAATGGGCATTCCTTGCCGTCCGTCTGTGATCAACATTATAGACGTAGCCAAGTTGGTGCATAAACAACCTTCTTGTTTAACTGTGGAGGACAAATCTAAATCTAGTCCTCTGTTATTCATGCAAACTGGAGAAGGGCGCCACAATTCTTATATGATAAAATATTATACACTGATTTTTGTCATGGTTATCTGACATGCCAAGTGAGCACTGGCCATCTGGTTGTGCCCAGTCCAAGAAAAAATGTTATGACGAGAACTGTTCTGTATAGGGTATTGTTGGCTTGGAATACTCTCCCTACCAACATTAGAAATATTAAAAACAGACGCTCTTTCAAAAAGTTAGTTCAACAAAAGATGAAGAATTTCAAATAGCTGGTGTTGTATTAGAAGCTTCTTGGGTTGTTTTAATGATTTTCTGGTGCAGTGTGTTTGTGACAATTTCATTTTTATTATAATATAGATTACTGTTTAATTCTATGAAGTTATTTACACTTATTTTCAGATTTTTACATTTTATATTGTATTTCCTGTTGATATTGTGTGATTTATCAATTGTATTTGTATTAATGTTTTGTGTGGACCAAATGAAGACTAGCAACCACTTTGTGGAAGGTAATGGGGATCCAAATAAAGAATAAAGTCGGTTAAGTAAGCTGGCATTACAGTGCAAATATACTCAGCAACAAAAGATATGCAAGTTAAAGACAGACCAGAAAATAAGTTTGCGCGTAATTATTGTAGAAAATCAAATTTATTACTAGGGTGTGAACATTTACACTCTTCATCAAACTTCTATTTGTTTTGTGGTCACTTTGACTGAGTAACCAAAAGAGTAAATTAACTAAATAGCTAACTTGCATTTCTTTTGTTGCTCAGTATATTTTAGCCATTTTATTTTAATTGATGAATGGCCATAATATGTAGCAACACAATTGCCACATTTCATTATGTAGCGCAGCAAAATGTACTGTAAGCTAAGGCCGCTTTTGTGACATCCCAGAACCATGTACGCAGCCAACACTCACCTTGCTTTTTTGATATTAACCCTTTGTGCAGAAGCCAGATCTGGCTATTTTGGGGGTTACCTTATTGAAGGCTTTATAATTTAAGATTGCAGCTTCACAGACCGGAAAGTTTATTTTCATGACAAACCCAAAACATCTTCCTGATGATTCAACATTGAAATTTAAAAACTGATGGGGCTTAAATCTATACATTTCTGCGATCATGAACTCCTTTACCACAAGAATAATTTATCTTGAACCTTGCATTCTAGATCACCTACTTGCGATGAGCTAAATTAGACAGCTATCCAGGTGGATCCCCAAAGTCTGAGATCCCTTAAAATGGTGTACTGTCAGATCTTAAAATAATCATATATTTAACACAAATTTTTGAGGCATGAAATTTAACATGAACTAATGATTTTCTGGTTGAGTTTAGCATGAATTTATCAATATCAGTGCAGTGGAACATCCGTGGTCACCAGTAACCTCTCCAGACACAAAACATACCTTTTCTCCATAATAAAGTTTAGAGTTTTGTCCATTTTTCTTCAAAGCCCCCCAAGCCAGCTCACATACTCATGAAATAAACTGCTGATTAAATGGTCAGAACATTCACCCTGCAATGAAAGCTAGCAGTTCCAACTTCCGAGCTCACAATCTTATTTCAACACTTACAAGGAACAAGTACAACTCACTCAGTGATATCTAATTTCTGAAGTATACCTTATTTTAACAGAACAGACATTCCACTATGAGGGGAAAATCGAGCAAAATATGGCTCCCGAGATTCAACAGAACGGTGCAATGAATATACCAGGGGATCCATCAAAATGCATGACCAGCTCACGTTTTTAACATGTAAAAAAAACCTCGGCATTCAATTTTATTGAGGATGGTATACATTCCAAAACAAAAAGCAAAAGTAGCAGCCTTTTATTTTTTTTTTTCACCTAATCCCTCCGCCAGAGGACCGATGTATCCAGTAGAAGGAACCCTCCGGTCCTGTTCCATTCAAAATAATTCCCATTAACCATATCCTTACCTCATTTAAATCCTGTAAATGTAACTGAACGCTTCAGGCTGGCTTAAGGAATCTTTTTTTTATTTTTTTTATTTTTTCTTTCTATAAATTGCGTCATTTTCAGCTGAGTAATCGTGTTCAACGTTGGATGGATACAACCTACCTTGCTGATACGCATAGGCTTGTATGCTGTTATGTTTGTCCAATAAATGTCTTTCAGTTACTGTGGAAAGTTTTAACACTCGGGCATTGGATGAGAAAAGAGCCAATCAATACATTGTTACCGGGGCAGTTTCACGAGATCATGAATTATGTCTCCCCATTCCTGGGGGGGGAGACGTATTGTTTTTGCCTGAATTCCCGTCGGCGTTCCCATTTGTCTCCGGAGCATAACTCTGAAACTGTTCGACCGATTCTCACCAAATTTGATATAGTGTCTCTCCATAACATGTAGATGTGCCTTTTGAACTGCTTTTGAATTTTATTTTTTCTGTTTCCATGGCAACAATTTGGACTTTGGCATATTGAAGGGTGGGACTCGTTTCCGGACCATAACTCTAAAATGTGAAATGGGGGAAGGGGGAGACATCTGTTTTTACGTGTAAGTTATAACTGTGCAGTTACGCAGAAGAGCCTGAGTGTATAATAAAGTGATTGGCTATCAACACCACTACTTGGGTGCATAATAAGGAAGCGCTGAATTTGTCAATGAAGGGATCTACGCGTAAATCCATGGTAGGGAACTACGCATTTTTTGTCTGTGATGACTGTAATTGACAGTAGAATGTGAGAGAATCAATACCACGTTGAATTTTTTGCAATCTGAAAACTGATTTTTTTAAAACCACAAATTGGAATACTGTTGGCTCAATGTAGCTGAAGTGGTTGCTACTGAGGACAATGTTTTTTTCTGTCGCAAGAAATAATTTTTTTAACTGCTGGGTCGATACTTTGGGCAAGAATATTGACCAGTTTTCACATCAGGCTTAGCTGAGGTGTTTAATTCATGCTACCCCTGAAAAACATGGATTGGAGCGAACATCTCCATATTCTAAACCGTGTTTGAACCCGACTTGCTTGCGAATATTCAATGACTGGGGGTGCCATCTAGTGATCTAGTGATTATCTAGTGATCTAGTGATTATATATATATATTTTTTTTTAATTTGGCATCTCCAATCCCACCCGAATCTGGAATGCCCAATTGGTGAACTATGTACAAAGCTTGCTCGTATGCGACCCCTTGCTGCCAACTCAGGATAGTGAGGACAGTTCACGGCTCTCCGCCGAAGCACGTGCCTGTCAACCACTGATTCTTATACACTCATTGGTTGAATCCTCGTAAATTCAGAACGAGGGCGGAGGATACCCGGACATGAACAAACCCAGAGTCTTCCTGACGAGCGCCCGCCTGGCGAACAAGAGGCGCTGGAGCAACGAACAAAACTATATTGTATCCCCTTATCCGACAGTCCCTTCCCAATTTAGTATCCTGTAGCGCAATGGCCAATTGTGCGCTACTCTGAAAAAGGTGCCGACCCCTGCCGGTGGGTACGCCGGGCTCGAACCTGCGACGTGATAGTCACCTCTGCACTGCAGCGCAGTGCCTTAACCGAGTGAGCTATTCGGCAGCTGTTCGAAGGAGATTTCTGAGGACCTCAGAAAAAACGTTGTTGATGCTCATCAGGCTGGAAAAACCATCTCTAAAGAGTTTGGAATCCACCAATCCACAGTCAGACAGCTTGTTTCCAAATGGAGGAAATTCAAGACCATTGTTACCCTCCCCAGGAGTGGTCGACCAACAAAGATCACTCCAAGAGCAAGGCGTGTAATAGTTGGCGAGGTCACAAAGGACCCTAGGGTAACTTCTAAGCAACTGAAGGCCTCTCTCACATTGGCTTACGTTAATGTTCATGAGTCCACTGTCAGCAGAACACTGAACAACAATGGTGTGCATGGCGGGGTTGCAAGGAGAAAGCCACTGCTCTCCAAAAAGACCATTGCTGCTCGTCTGCAGTTTGCTAAAGATCACGTGGACAAGCCAGAGGGCGGTTTGGAAAAATGTTTTATAGACAGATTAGACCAAAATAGAACTTTCTGGTTTAAATGAGAAGTGTTCTGTTTGGAGAAAGGAAAACACTGCATTCCAGCATAAGAAGCTTATCCCATCTGTGAAACATGGTGGTGGTAGTATCATGGTTTGGGCCTGTTTTGCTGCATCTGGGCCAGGACAGCTTGCAATCATTGATGGAACAATCAATTCTAAATTATACCAGCGAATTCAAGGGGAAAATGTCTGGACATCTGTCCATGAACTGAATCTCAAGAGAAGGTGGGTCACGCAACAAGACAGCGACCCTAAGCACACAAGTCATTCTACCAAAGAATGGTTAAAGAGGAATAAAGTGAACGTTTTGGAATGGCCAAGTCAAAGTTCTGACCTTAATCCAATTGAAATGTTGTGAAAGGACCTGAAGCGAGCAGGTCATGTGAGGAAAGAGTTGAAGCTCTTCTGTATCAAGGAATGGGCTAAAATTCCTCCAAACCGATTTGCAGGACTGATCAACAGTTCCTGGAAACATTTACTTGCAGTTTTTCCTTCACCAGATACTGAAAGCAAAGGTTCACATACTTTTGCCACTCACAGATATGTAATATTGGATCATTTTCCTCAAATAAATGACCAAGTATAATATTTTTGTCTCATTTGTTTAACTGGGTTCTCTTTATCTACTTTCAGGAATTGTGTGAAAATCTGATGATGTTTTAGGTCATATTTATGCAGAAATCTAGAAAATTTTAAAGGGTTCACAAATTTTCAAGCACCACTGTATATGGGGGAAAACTGGGCTGGAAATGGAATTGTTTTTAACCTTTTTTGGATTTTATATTGATTCATTTATATATATATACTGTATAGGTGTGTGTGTGTGTGTGTGTGTGTGTGTGTGTGTATATATATATATATATATATATATATATATATATATAATATGCATATTATTTATTTATTTTTTAAATCTGTCTATCACCAGGCTGAATGAAAAACTGAATGAAAAAGATGAGCTGAAAGAGAACTTTGAGCTTTAATTTCATGGTATTTACATCCCAATTAGGAGAACTCTTTTGGAACTACTGCACTTTTAATATTAGTTTGCCCTCTTTTTTTAAAAGAACAAAAGTAAACAACTGGACACACCAGATCAATAGAGATCCATTTTAAACCCATTTTAACATAAATATGCACATTCATACACAACAGAGCCCTGCGACGAGACAGAAAAGTGATCCCATAGCCTCCCGTCCCGTTTAAAAATTATGATTTTAGATCGACAGAAAATCTACATGACTAAAAAAAAAAAAAAACAAAGAGCACTGGATAAGAATAAATGGTATTTATTCTGAAGCAAACTTGTGGGTACTTGGGTTTTCTTCATCTGTCCGAATATAATGGCTGATAATGGCATTGATGTGGTGATACACTTGTGCGAACATGCACATGTAACTACAAAACTTTAGGTTATTTACATAACCCCGGTTCTCTGAGTAATATGAGTGAGATGTCTCACTATGGGATGCACGCCTCGCTGCAGCCTCAGAAGCATTAATCTCATTACGCCAATCCTGATTGGCTGGTGAACGTGTCCGTCCGCCCAGCTGGTACACCCACCTTAAATAGCTCATGCGGACGGCACCACGTCATTCAAGATAAGCACCTCTTCTAACTCGCCCCAGCAAGAAGGGTTGTCTGGTGAGACATCTCACTCATATTACTCAGAGAACCGGGGTTATGTAAATAACCTAAAGTTCTCTTTCATTATATTTCGCTCGATGTCTCACTATGGGATATCGTAGCTCCCGTATTGCCAGACAAGCTTATCCAGCGTCCACCAACCCACAGAGAAGCAATCTGTTCCAGTCAGGACAGCAGAACTGCGCGTGCCACGCACGGGGCGGAAACGTCCAGCTTATAAAAGCGGACAAAAGTGAGAGGCGAGGACCAACTCGCCGCTGCACAGATGTCCTGAACAGAAACTCCCCTGAATAAGGCCCAGGATGCGGCCAAGCCCCGAGTCGAGTGCGCCCGCAGGCCCACAGGCGGCTGCAAACCCCGACACGTATAGGCCAAAGCAATCGCCTCCACCACCCAATGGGATAGGCGCTGCTTAGTGATAGGTTCTCCTTTATGAGGATTAGCCCAGGAGACGAACAGCTGATCGCTCCTCCTGAATCCCCTAGTCCTGTCCATGTACATGCGCACCGCACGGACTGGACATAACGCGTGCGACTGCTGCTCCTCTGTTGAGGCAGCAAAGGCCAGAAGGTCAAGTGGAGAACATGAGCCCACCACCTTAGGCACAAAAGCCGGGTTGGGCCTCAGAATCAACCTTACTCCCGGGAAGAGCTGAGCGCATGACGGATGCACCGAAAGCACATGCATGTCACTAACTCGCTTAGCTGAAGCCAGAGCCAGCAACAACACAGCCTTGAAAGACACGTACTTCAAGTCTGCCCCTTCCAGTGGCTCAAAAGGAGGGCCCTTAAGCCCCTCTAGAACCACAGCCAGATCCCACGGTGGTACCAGTGGTCTGGACATGGGGAGAAGCCTGCGCGCTCCCTTCATAAAACAGCAAACCAGTGGGTGCTGACTCGCCGTTCGCTTTTCAAACCCCACGTGACAGGCGGCGATCGCCGCCAAGTACACCTTAATCGTGGAGAAGGCTTTGCCTTTGTCAATCAGGTCCTGCAAGAATGACAGTATAGCACTCACCGGACACTGAAAAGAAACGTGGCCGTTCCTGTGACACCACCCCTCAAACACCCTCCACTTACAGTCATACAAAGACCTAGTGGATGAGGCCCTAGCGTTTTGTATAGTGGAAATCACACGCTGTGACAATCCCACAGCCGAGAGACTGAGCCACTCAGGGGCCACGCCCACAACGCCAGGCGTTCCGGGTGCGGGTGGAGGATCGTCCCCCCCCCCCTGCGATAGCAGGTCCCTGCGCAGCGGGAGCTGCCAAGGCTGAGCGCACAGTAACCGATATATTTCCGCTAGCCAATGCATCGCCGGCCAATGCGGAGCAATCAATATCAGTGCGTGACCACGTTCCCTCACTCTGGACAGAGTGGGGAATATCAAGGCTAGGGGAGGGAACGCGTAAAGAAGCTCGTGCGGCCAGACGTGCGCTAGTGCGTCTATGCCAAGGGGAGCATGCATGCCGCGCAGAGAGTAAAACAGCGCGCACTGCGCGTTTTCTCTCGCCGCGAACAGATCTACCGCGGCCCGACCGAACCGGGCCCATATCTGTTCCACAATCTCCGGGTGCAGAGTCCACTCCCCATACACCGGCGCACCCCTGGACAACAGGTCCGCGCCTGTGTTCAAGACCCCCGGGACGTGCGTCGCTCTCAAGGAGAGGAGACGGCCGCAGCTCCACAGGATCAGTTTGCGTGCCAGCATGTGCAACTGACGGGAGCGCAACCCCAGAAAATTTATGTGAGACTGCTGGAGGCTCACACTCCAGCGGCCCCTCACAGACCGGCCCCCGTGAATTCCGCCCCAGCCCGTCAGGCTGGCGTCTGTAGTGACCACCTTTCTGGACAGGACCGAGCCCATTGAAACCCTCTGGGTCAGAAAGGACGGGGTCCGCCAGTGACGCAGCGCCCTGGCGCATTCCAGTGTGACCAAGACTCTCCGCGTGCCGTGATGCACGGGATCTAGCCCGCATGAGGCCACCCAAAGCTGGAATTCTCTCATGTGGAGGCGACCGAGACGGATCACGAGGATGGCAGACGCCATCAGACCGAGTAACCGAAGACACAATCTGAATGGAACAAACCTGCCTGGATAAAAAAGCGCGAGGGATGCCCTGAAAGCTCTCACCCGTTCCGCCGAGAGGCGAGCTGTGAAAGACACCGAATTCAGGGATAACCCCAGAAAGATAGCATCTTGCGCTGGGGACGGCATGCTTTTCTCCACGTTTATCACAAAACCCAGATCGACTAGGTGCTGTGTGAGAATACGCGTGTGCGCCCTGGCTTCCTGCTCCGATTGCGCCAAAAGCAGCCAATCGTCCAGGTAAGTGGCCAGACGGATGCCCCGCCGTCTCAGCGGGGCTATTGCTGCCTCCGTGCACCGCACGAACACCCTCGGGCTTAATGACAGACCGAAAGGGAGCACGCGATACTCGTAGCAGATCCCCTGGAAAGCGAACCTCAGATACTTTCTGTGCGGAGGATAGATTGGGATGTGGAAGTACGCGTCTTTCAGATCAATTAAAGTGAACCAATCGTTCTGACGTACAAGACGCAACAGGGATGCCTGTGTGAGCATCCTGAACTTGTACTTCCTGAGATATTTGTTCAGAGCCCGTAAATCCAGGATAGGGAAAATACCGTTCCCCCCCCCGTTTGGGGACTAGGAAATACCTGGAGTAGAAACCGCTCTGACATTGTGCGGGAGGGACGACACAGATTGCTCCTTTGTTTAACAGTGAGAAAATTTACTCCTGCAAAACACGAGCTGACTCTCCCCGCGCCTGGGAGTGTATAACGCCGGCGAATCGCGGGGGGACAGCGGCGAATTGCAGCCTGTACCCCCTCGAAATCGTCCTTAACACCCAGGGTGGGGCTGCCAGTACAACCCATCTCCGCCATCTGAGGGCGAGAGGTGATGTGCACTGCAGCCCTTCCACCACAAGAGGGCCCAGCCGCAGTGCGGTGGCGCCCTCTTGTGGCGGAATGACACAGCCCCCAGGTGACGTGCCCTGCGGCCCTCCCACCACAAGAGGGCCCAGCCGCAGTGCGGTGGCGCTCTCCTGTGGCGGAATGACAAGGCCCCCGGGTGGCGTGCTTATTTTGACAGATATTTTGACAGAACGGGGAACTTCCAGCTGCGTCACCAGTGGAGAGAGGGGGGGTCAGGCCGCTCTCTTCTTTTTCCTGGCCTGGCTGCTGGCGGTATGCGCGGGTCGCGCAGGCGCAGCCGCAGCCGGGGCCGAGGGCTTTTTAGGCCAGCCGGACCGACCTGGCGGAGCAGGCGGGGCGGGCTGAGGCCTCAGCAGTTTCGGCATTTTAAACTGCGAATCCTGTGAAGCAACCTGTGCAAAGGTCTTACGCTGAGCAGGCGGAAGAGGAGCAGGGGGCTTTCGAGGGAGGCAGAGCTTGAGAGCTTCATCCTCCTTCTTTTTAGCTTCGCACCGCCGTTGCATAGAAGCCAACGCGGAACCGAAGATCCCCTCCGGGACAATGGGCATGTCCAGGATGTCATCCTTCTCCCTGTCCGACAGGTTGGCGAGGTTGAGCCACCGCGCCCGTTCCTGTAGGACCATGGTCCCCAGCGCTTTTCCCGTGGCCTGGACCGCGCAGCGTTGGACACGGAGACACAGGTCGGTGACGACCGGTATTTCCTCCCATGTAGCTGGGTCCTGAGTTAGCACAAAATCCTCGCACAACTCAGCCTGATAAGCCGTGAGCAGGGAGAGGACATTGAGCGCTCTGGCCGAAAGCGCAGCCGCCTTTTTCGCCTTCTCAGTCAAGGCTGACTGAAAATGGTCCGACTTGGACGGCAGACTGGGGCTCCGGGAGGACACCGCTGACAGGCGGGGGTGAAGGTGCGCTGCCACGAGTGGCTCCATCGGAGGCATGCGGAGCAAACTCAGGCTGTCCATCGCCTCACAATCGAGGGACGAGGCACCGGGAACTGGGCTCCTGCTGCTATAAGGGCGGTCTTTCCAAGAGCGCGCAACCTCATCTAGCAGCTCCGGGAAGACGGGGAGAAGTTGTTTCGTCGCACTCTTAGCCAAGGGCAGTTTCTTCCCCTCGTAGCGGGATCTGGTGGTCTCAGCTACGACAACGGGCCAGGGGATGTCCAGCCGGACAGCAGCGCGTTTGCATACGTCGAGCATGTCCGAGCTGGGGAGAGGAGAAGCTGGTATGCTACTCTCATCTCCATCCCGAGAGGTGACGGAGGCCGCGGGCTGCGCAGCCCGAGCCGGAGTAATGAAGACGTCGTCATCTTCCTCATCCTCTGATATGAGGAGTTCAGAGACGCCATCTTCATCGTCCCCATAGTCCAGTTCTAGGACATCTTCCTCACACGGGGGATCCGCGGCTAGGTCGAGCTGGGAGCCCCAGCTGGCGCTAGCCTCCGGAATCGCCGCCGTAGCGACCGCCAAATCCTGCTTGCCCTCGGCGGCAGCACCGTCGGAGGGGAGGAGGGGGTCAATTCCAGACAAGCTAGCCTGGCGGGCTAGCCGTCTGCGGAGACTTTTTGCCGTAAACACCGCGCAGTGTTGGCACGAGCCGGGAAGTTCGATAGCCATACGGGCGTGTACCAGCCCCAGGCAGCTCGAGCAGACCTGGTGTGGATCTTTACTCGAGATCTTGTTCCCACAGCGACAGGGACGGGTCCCGGAGTCTCCGTGCCCCTTGGTATGGGGGTTTTGGGCCTCCATTCCTAGCTAGCTGGTGTGCAAGCCGGGAGACGAGGCAGCTAGCTGATGTGCTAACTTTTAAGAAAACCGAGAGGTAGCTGGTGTGCTAGCGCTCGGAGCTCGACGTGCCGTGGTGGGGCGTCGAGTGAAGAAAACCGAGAGGTAACTGGTGTGCTAGCCTTCGGTGCTCAACGTGCCGTGGTGAGGCGTCGAGTGAAGAAAACCGAGAGGTAACTGGTGTGCTAGCCTTCGGTACTCGACGTGCCGTGGTGAGGCGTCGAGGACAGTGCTGACCAAGCCGTGTAGGGCGGGAGAGCACTGAGTCCGGTCTGGTGTGACCGACGAAGCAAAAAGATATCCAAAGCTAGTTGCGCCCGGCGACAGAAAATCCGTCTGTTGACAGTTCAGCTAACTAGCCCTGGACGCGAGATATGCTCCGAGTGAGAAGAGGTGTTTGAATGACGTGGTGCCGTCCGCATGAGCTATTTAAGGTGGGTGTACCACCTGGGCGGACGGACACGTTCACCAGCCAATCAGGATTGGCGTAATGAGATTAATGCTTCTGAGGCTGCAGCGAGGCGTGCATCCCATAGTGAGACATCGAGCGAAATATTATGAAAGAGAACCCAAAACCAGTGAAGTTGGCACGTTATGTGAATCGTAGATAAAAACAGAATACAATGATTTGCAAATCCTTTTCAACTTATATTCAATTGAATACACTGCAAAGACAAGATGTTTAATGTTTAAACTGAGGAACTTTATTTTTTTTGCAAATAATCATTAACTTAGAATTTAAAGGCAGCAACACATTGCAAAACAGTTGGCACAGGGGCCTTTTTACCACTGTGTTACATCACCTTTCCTTTTAGCGACATTCAGTAAACGTTTGGCAACTGTGGAGACCAATTTTGGAAGCTTTTCAGGTGGAACTCTTTCCCATTCTTGCTTGATGTACAGCTTAAGTTGTTCAACAGTCCAGGGTCTCCGTTGTCGTATTTTACGCTTCATAATGCGCCACACATTTTCAATGGGAGACAGGTCTGGACTACAGGCAGGCCAGTCTCATACCCGCACTCTTTTACTGCGGAGCCATGCTGTTGTAACACGTGCAGAATGTGACTTGGCATTGTCTTGCTGAAATAAGCAGGGGCGTCCATGAAAAAGACGTTGCTTGGATGGCAACATATGTTGCTCCAAAACCTGTATGTACCTTTCAGCATTTATGGTGCCTTCACGTATGTGTAAGTTGCCCATGCCTTGGGCACTAATACACCACCATACCATCACAGATGCTGGCTTTTGAACTTTGCGCCTATAACAGTCCGGATGGTTCTTGTCCTCTTTGGTCCTGAGGACACGACGTCCACAGTTTCCAAAAACAATTTGAAATGTGGACTCGTCAGACCACAGAACACTTTTCCACTTTGCATCCGTCTATCTTAGATGAGCTTGGGCCCAGCGAAGCCGGCAGCGTTTCTGGGTGCTGTTGATAAGTGGCTTTCGCTTTGCATTGTAGAGTTTTAACTTGCACTTGCAGATGTAGCGAAGAACTGTAGTTACTGACAGTGGTTTTCTGAAGTGTTCCTGAGCCCATGTGGTGATGTCCTTAACACACTGATGTCGGTTTTTGATGCAGTACCACCTGAGGGATCGAAGGTCACAGGCATTCAATGTTGGTTTTCGGCCTTGTCGCTTACGTGCAGTGATTTCTCCAGATTCTCTGAACCTTTTGACGATATTACGAACCGTAGATGATGAAATCCCTAAATTTCTTGCAATAGCTCGTTGAGGAATGTTGTTTCTAAACTGCTCGACAATCAGCTCACACATTTGTTCACTAAGTGGTGACCCTCGCCCCATCCTTGTTTGTGAATGACTGAGCATTTCAGGGAAGCTGCTTTTATACCCAATCTTGGCACCCACCTGTTCCCAATGAGTCCATTCACCTGTGGGATGTTCCAATTAAGTGTTTGATGAGCATTCCTCAACTCTCTCAGTCTTTTTTGCCACTTGTGCCAGCTTTTTTGAAACATGTTGCGGGCATAAAATTCCAAATGAGCTAATATTTGCAAAAGAATTACAAATTTTACCTGTTCAAACATTAAGTAACTTGTCTTTGCAGTGTATTCAATTGAATATAGGTTGGAAAGTATTTGCAAATCATTGTATTCTGTTTTTATTTTCGATTTACACAACATGCCAACTTCACTGGTTTTGGGTTTTGCACATAAAATATAAAACATAATAGAAGCACTAAAAATTGTTCAGATGTTGTTTTCACTTTGCATTGCATTATCAGGTTAAAATGTGTGGCTAATTGGAGATGGCTACATCTGATGTGCGGAGCAGTGAGCTAGGCACACCGTGGGGGAGAGTCTCGGACTGCGGACACGGCGCTTGTGGTTTGGCTGGGGAAGTCTGAGGTGGAAGAGCCTTCTCACTTTTTTTCACCAGTCCCTGAGAGGAAGAGCAGCCCCAGATGTCCTGCTCATTCGCTGCGGTGGGAGTGACATGGGCAGCACTAAGGGAGCGGAGCTTGTCGCAGCGATGAAGCGTGACCTGCAGCACCTTCACCAGAGCTATCCTGGAATGAGGATCACACTGTCCTCCGTCACCGTGACGCCAGTGGAGGGCTGCTGATCCGGGGCGGATCGGTCGGACAAGGCGATTGGTGAACAGTGCAATGACTGTATTTGTTAGGGGGTAATTAGGTGGGGACTTAGTTGACCAACATCAGATAAAGTTTGACTGCCCTGGTTTACTTTTGAGGGATGATGCTCATTTATCCCCTTTGGGAAATTAAATTTTTTAAAGAGATCTGTCGCAGTCCCTTGAAGAGGGACTCTTTTACCAGAGTAGGTATAAGTACACCTGTGACGTGGGGACTGAAACAGTCATTCCTTTCTCATAAAGTAATGAGTGTCCTTCTCCCACTCTGCATTGTGACTTCAGAGGTTATTTTTTTAAATAAAAACTCTTTTAATTTGCCTGGGATACTTTCTTTATCGGATAAGGCCTTTTAACATTTTTTTAGAATAAGTACATCACAGTCATTACACCGTTTACTCATTCTCTACTGTCATCTTCTATCTCCTCTGACGATAATCCTCCACACACAACCCCCCCCCAAAAAAAAAGTAGTTCCCCTTTGCCTGCCCAGCCAAACCGATCTCTGTGCTGTCAGCTGCTGACAACCCTACGGTATGTCTGTTTCTGTCTTCATACACATCTTCACCCCCACCCCCTGTCTTTTCCACAAGGAATTTACTTGTACATACATGTATATTAAAAATGTTTTCATCCATAATTATTTGTGTTTTGTCAGTTTTTGTTTTTTGTCAGCTCTGCTGAGCATTTGAAGATGAACTCAAGTACTCAAAATCAAAAGGGTCATGGGTTTAACCCTCGTCCAACCAAGGGTTTTTCTACAACAACCCCGACCAAGGGGTGGTGGTTACCATCCCGCCCTTATTATTTCGAAATTAAGCGATAAACAAACATCATCTGGTTTGATATCAGTGTACAGCTGCAGATGTCCTCTCTTCAAATCAAGTACAAATAAAACACATTTCAACATTGACGTCATAACTAACATCATATGAGGAAAAAACATCAAAATGACGAAAATTTTTTTTTTTTTTTTTTTTTTTTAATATTTTTATTAGTTTTTGCTGAAAATAAGTGACATTCTCTAACCTCTAGAACTACTGATACTAAAATGAATGTTTTAGTGGTGCCACCACTGGGACTTCTAAGTTGTTGGAATCCGTATTAATGGAAATCTGAAATGTTTAATGTTTGAAACCCTTTATTTATTGCATTTATTATATATTATATTTATTATATAGCATTTATTTGATTCCGACAAATTGTTTGTGCACTCAACATTGAGCCCACCCAAAGTTCAATTTAGAATCAGGGTTAATAGAAATCTCAAAAGTTTCACATTTAAAATAAATATTTGAGAATTCCATTAATCCTGATTCCAACATCACAAAAGTCTCACCCCAAGTCTCATTTCACATTTTTTGTTAGGCCTCTTCATGATACAGTTGATATCCTTAAAGGGCGTGTCCCTTATTAATTATGGCATGCCCAAAATGGTTATATTTATAAAACTGTGCAGAGAAAAATCAAGAAATAAGGGGTTTAAAGGGATTCCTAAAACCACTGTTGAGTAAATTCCATGCTAAAAGCTCAAGAGGTTTAATTTAGTTTTTATGGTACACAGGGTGCCCATTATTTGAGGCTGGACTGGAATTGAGCCTAAATAATTAATACAGTCGAATGTATAATGAAGAGGCCTGTTTGTGCCCAAATATTTGAGGTTTGACCCTCTCCTGGTACATGCTGTTGGCATTGTAGTACTCTTAAAGGCTTTATTGAAGTTATGGAAAGTCCATGAGTGACTAAGAAAAAAAAATAAAGACTAAGGTAAAGTGAGCAATATTTTTTGACTTTCAAGGAAAAAGTGAAGAATATTTTCCAAAACGCAGGGGGAACCCTGTTTCTAATATTAATTGGAAGGTCATTCCAGAGTGTTGAAACCTTAACTGAAGAAGCTAGATCATCCTTTGTTTTTAACTTAGACTCTGGAATAGCCAGAAATGCTTTCTTTGAGGAAAATCCATTACGTAGATCTATTAGGAATTAAAAGCTCACCAGTATATTCTGGGGCCATACCATGAAGTGCGGAGTAGGTAATCAATAAAATTTTAAAAGCAATTCTTGGATAACTTGGCAGCCAGTGCAAAGATGCTAAAATTGGAGTAACATAGGTTCTTTGATACGTCTTGGAGAGCCATCTTGCTGCTGAACTTTGAACTACTTGTAGTTAGGTGAAAGATTTCAGACCGATAAATAAGGAGTTACATTTGTCTAACCTGATAAAATTTAACCGTGAATAATTGTATCCCCGGATGACAAGTCAGGGATACTATGGATCAGCGATTGTTGCACTGCGTCTTAAAGCTTTGGTTTGAAGTGCTCTACAAGCCACAAATATCAACAGCTTCATCTCAGATTTGGCGTAGGGCTTGTTTATGGTAAGGTCACAAAGTCTATTGATTTTGCAAGCGATTGCTTTTGGGAGTCAGGGGATGCATGTGGACCAGCTGCTGACAGACTGTCTAGTTTTTTTCAGTCTTTTCAAACGACAAAACTGGTCTAAATTACCACGACGGACCAATACAATGCCCGTTAAATTACGTATCTTCAAAATTATGAGCTCATTCACATACAAAGTCAATCACTTTGAGACGGTGCCAAATAACCTAATGGAAACAAAATGGCTATGTGAACAGATTTTCTGGAACCTTCATGACGCAACACTCAGTCTAGAAACTCTAGAATTTTATTAAAAGTGTAGACATTGTGCTTAATTTAGCCTCAGCTGGTTAGGCTGCTTTAAGCTCAAATTTTCACTAAGGCTTATCTGAACTACAAAATCCACATCACAGGAGAGCGAATTCACTGGTCGGTTAGATCCCCATGTATATCTATATCAGCCAGGATCGGACTATATGTTTGGTGTAGGTAGTTGATCCTAACTACTCAGTTACAAGTGATGTGCCATCAGAATCAAGATAAAAATTGAATACTCTACATGGGTGTGTTAATGCTGTTGAAGAGTGGTGTTATGGTTATCTGAAAAACATGTCTCTTGGTCATTTTCTCGCAGAACTGGGAGGTGAGCTATCAGCAGGACATCCCGGTGGCGCCCCGATTTGACATTAATGCCCCTGACCTCTACATTCCTGGTAAAGCTATACTTTGGATAGAGTCTGATTGGAAGCTGCTTGTAGTGGGTAAAACACTTGGCTCTTTTTGGCATGGCATAGCATTTTATTCCCATTATTCTTCCAGATTGGATTCCAAAACTTCCACTATCAGTTCTGCAGTTCTACCTTATACTCTGTTGTCACCATAATTTAAGTATCTTTGCCGGTGTCAAACTGGGAGTGGAACTTCCTTGGCAGACTTCTCCATTCACTGCTTATATTTTTCTTGCCACTGTAATCTGTTTTCCCCTCCCTTCTTTTCTTATTTTGCAGCTATGGCTTTCATCACTTACATCCTGGTGGCGGGGTTAGCACTGGGAACCCAGAACAGGTAGCTGCACAGAACTACTGCTCTTCTGCTCCTTTACAGCCATTCCTTAAGTTACCTTTTTGCTTTAATTTCTTCAGAAGTGTTACTAACTTACTGCCATACCGAACTGAGAAACAGTGTCTACTACAGGATCTTCCAAAGTAAAATTTTCAGGCTTTATTGCCCTTTCCATGCCTCCACTTTCACTTACGAAAGCTTCACAGAAATGCTGAACTCTGCAAAAAGACTATCGCAGGGCAAAGCGATGCTCTCATCATTACTGTTTGAACAGCTGTTGCTGGCTCTTTGTTACAAATGCCACCCGTTTATATCGTGGAGGAGTGGTGTATGACCCTCTGCTGTGGTGAAACCAGTGGGATTTATCTGAAGTGTAATGGTAGTTTTTGAGGTTGCTTTTAGCTTGCCATGACCCAGTTCCTACATGACCCCGTTCTCTTTTTCTGTGGCGGCCCCAGGTTTACCCCAGAGATCCTTGGAATGCAGGCCAGCTCAGCCCTCGTGTGGCTCATCATAGAGGTGCTGGTCACTCTGCTTAGCCTGTACTTAGTCACTGTCAACACCGACCTCACCACCATCGACCTCATCGCATTTTCCGGGTACAAGTACGTGGGGTGAGTTTTGAGAAGAATTTTGTAAACTTTGGGACGGGATCCAAAGACAGTCTTGACTATATTAGCGTCTGGTTTTGGGATGGTCAACCCTGGTCCCGGAGGATCCTAGGATATGCTGGTTTTAGTTCTCACTACCCACTATAGACCCAAGAAACCTGATAAGGTGAATTAACTGTGTTATCAACTGCTTTAATCTATCAATTTAGTTCAGAGTAATGCCAAAAACCTGCATTCCTAGGCAAGGTTTTGGCCAGGATTTGAGAGGTCTCCATTCATTGCTAGGGCTTAAAGCGACCCTACATTGTGTGCTTGAAATTTTGTTGGAGGAGATGGCTGCCGCCCACCATATATTTTTCAGTAAAGTATTTACAGCGCCCTCCATTATTATTGGCACCCTTGGTGAAGATGTTTAAAAAGCCTTAAAATAAATTAAATTTTTATTGCAGAAGCATACTCTCACACTGAAAATTGTAGAAAAATGTAACCTTCAACTCAAGTGAATTTTAAGGGGGAAAAAATCCCTGACGAAGAAATGATTATTTTTTCATAAAATCACCTGTGCCACAATTATTGGCACCCATAACAATTCCTAGGAAATAAATGTAATTGAAGTATTTTTGTCATTTCTACAGTAGTTTACAAAGTTGATCAGAGTATCTAGGAACATATAATTAGTAATTCATCACTTCTTGTTTCCCTGGGGTAGAAATATGATGTGAAACAGATGCCATTTCTCTTATCCACTCTTCCACATGGGAAAGACAAAGGAATACACCATTCAAGGTAGGCAGATGTGTGTCGACCTTCACGAGTCAGGCAATGGCTACAAGAAAATAGCCACTCGCCTGCAACTGCCCATATCAACTGTCAGAGGAATCATTTAGAAGTTTAAAAGAACTGGAACAGTGGACAAACAAGCCTGAATGAGGACACAAGGTTATTTTGCCACCATGCACAGTGAGAAGGATGGTAAGAGAAATAAAATGTTCTCCAAAGCTCACTGTTAAAGAATTGCAACAAATGGTCACATCTTGGGGTCACAAAGTCTCCAAAACAACCATCAGGCGCTATCTACATGCCAACAAGCTTTATGAGAGGCATGCATGGAAAAAACCTTTTCTCTCTCACAATCATAAACTCAAACGTCTGGAGTTCGCTAAGCGGTACTGGGACTTCAACTGGGACCGTGTGCTTTGGTCAGATGAGACCAAGATAGAGCTTTTTGGCAACAAACACTCTAAGTGGGTCTGGTGGCACACAAAAGATGAGTATGCAGAAAAGCACCTCATGCCCACTGTGAAGTATGGGGGAGGATCGGTGATGCTGTGGGCCTGTTTCTCTTCCAGAGACCCTTGGAACCTTTTTAGGGTGCATGGCATCATGAAGGCTTTGAAATACCAGGACATTTTAAATCAAAATCTGGTGGCCTCTGCCCGAAAGCTGAAGAGGGGTCATCACTGGGTCTTTCAGCAAGATAATGACCCTAAACATGTGGCCACATCTACACAAAAGTGGTTCACCAGACACAGAATCAAGGTCCTCCCATGGCCATCTCAGTCCCCAGTCCTCAACCCCATTGAAAACCTGTGGAGTGAACTGAAGAGGGGAGTGCAGAGGAGAGGACCCAGGTTGCTGAATGATTTAGAGAGATTGTGCAAAGAGGAATGGTCGAAGATCCCTCTTTCTGTATTCTCCCATCTCGTGAAACATTATAGGAGAAGATTAGGCGCTGTTTTGTTGGCAAAAGGGGATTTTACAAAGTATACTCAGCCAAAATAAAAACTTCACACTGGTTTGGAGGTCGATTAGTTGAACATACAAAAATTAGATTCTAAATAATGATTTTATTTAATTCTGTACTCATTAAAGATGGTATATCTAAAAATATTGTCCATAATGTAACAAGTTCCACCGGAAATGCTACGGAAATGTCTGAGTAAAAATGGTAAGTTACAACTTGAATAAGAGCAGTTCGCAGGCGATTACGTATGGTTTGGGCAGTCACACGACCTCTAAACAGTTCATTCCTAGCGGACGTTGCAGTGACAAATCGATTATGCAAATGACATAAGACAATTTGTTGGTCTTCTGCTTTTGACGTCATACGTGGGCTACCAGAACGAGGTCGGTCAGCTGTGGCGCTAGTTTGTTGGAGACGTGTCCGAAGATCATGGATAGTCCATCGACTGCATCCCACAACCCTTGCAACGTCAGTGACGGACGTTTCTGTATTCAGCACGCCAATGGCACATTCACGCTGAATGTTTGACAGCCATGGCATTGAAAATCAACGAATAATTAACTGTAAAAACTTGTTTTTCTGAGATGTCGCTCTAACGTGCTAACGTGAGCTCAGTTGCGCATCTCTCATATGGTCACGTGACTAGGAACATGAGAGAACATGGTTTTAGCTGAAAGTATGCTTGCCTATATTGTTTAGAAAAAAACTGAATTTCTTAGAAGCTAAAGAACACGTCTTAACCAGGGGTGCCAATAATTATGGAGGGCGCTGTATTTCTTTACAAGTTCCATAAAAATATCAGCCTACTGCCACTTTTTTATTATTATTATTATTATTATTTTTATTTTTTTTTTTTGGTTGCTCAATTTCATTGCCGTGTTTCATTCTGTAAAACGGATAATATTTATGTCCCGGAAAGTTAATGAAGAAAATCTGAAAAAATATGAGCTACAGTAACAGTTATATCCTTCAATGACTGGTACTTGTGAAATCTAGAGCCATGGTTCCCAGTGTTGCTCCTGGGGCACCCTTGTGTATGCTCATGGTTTTTGTTCCCACCACGATTGTATTGCAGAATTTTAATAAGCTGTTAATTTGTCCTAATTAGGTGCATTTCATGTTTAAAGCAGTTATTTAATGTATAAAGCCACATTTTGACAGGAAAACCCATGATTGCCGTCAATAATATAAGACCCTTGAACGTACTTTTACCATGTTGCAAGCAATTTCAGTGGATATCATTTTTAAATAGATGAACTTAGGCACAGAGAAAATCAGTCAGCTCCAAATTAGGTTACTGTTGACAGTATTCTTTGTAAATAATTTGCTTGAACTTAATGACATTAACATGACTCAAAGCATGTTTGACTATCATTTATTTGCCTAATAAGTTGTTAGTTTTTATGAGCATGTGTCCACAGTTTCACGAATTAGGAATCCACTGATTATTCACTCTGATGGGCTCAATTTTTTACTTTTCATGCAGTTGTGTCTAAGATACCACTATATGGATATGGATTTCTTTCCTCTTCATGGTATGTCTGGATATTAATTTACATATTGATTCATACGTTGAATAACTGCGCTAAACATAAATGCACCTTGTTAAAGGGACATTATCATTGTACAGCAAGTCACACTCAATGGCTGCGAAAAGATACAAAAGCAATCATGTGTTGATAATTTTTCATGTGGGGTCATCATTTTGAATTCTTCAGATGTTTTTGATAAGCTTATGGAAGGCGCCATGACACTTCTAGCAGACAGTATTTTTAAGGAAATACTGCTAGGGGCACTGTAAATAGTAACCCAGCTCACTATGGCTGTCATTTGTATTGCATTCATGCATTATGCGTTGTGATGATAATACTTGAATGTTATGCGTCTTTTGTGTGATAGCCGGCTATTAAAGCGTATCGCCTGTCGAGTAAAAAAGTGGGCAAGTTAGATTTTCCGCACCGAGACCTCTACTATGTTCGCATGACTGACATACAAGCATACATGACAAATGACACAAATTCACTGTGCAGTACGGTAGCCTCCCTAGGGATATGCATGATATTAATGATCTTTCGAATTAGCATGTCAAATGAAATTTATGAAACGAGTTGAGTAAATTTAGCATTTGTTGCAAGCTTTATGTTTGTACTGAGATTCATCACTTTGATAAGCTGTAATGAGTCACATACATTCATGGTTAAACTTGGCTTGTTTTTTAAATCCACATTCGACACTGCCCAGCCAGCTTGCCAAAAAAACGAATGTTACTTAATGGTTATGGAAAGGTACCCCGTACACGTTGCCTAGCTAGTTCATTTCACAAACATTTTGGTGGAAAGACTGTATAGGTGCTGTGTGTATGCAGTATGTGGCGTTTATGCTGAGCAGCCGGAGTAATGTCATAGTTCAGCGTTGAAAAAGATACTACTCTAATAAAATGGTTGCGCCCCATTCAAGGGAGAAAAGCCTGTTTGCTCGCACCCTTTGTTTGATAATTGAATTTCATGGGGGTTGAATCACCCGGAAAAGGTAAGAAGTTGAATGCATTATTATCTGGGAATGATTAAAGAGGCAAATTGTATTGGATGATAATGTCCCTATAAATGACCATGAAATATGACGAATCTGCCTGAATGAGTTTGCTAGATTATTTCTAGTTTTTATTCCCGGCCAGTCAGAGACCGAAGGGGGATTATGTCATGGCGATGTCAGTCTGTCCATCTGCAAGTCCCAGGAAGGGTGCTTATGTTCTGAAATCATCTGCATTTTTGAGAGATTTTTGCAAAACTTGACAAAAATGATAAACCTATATTGGTTATGAGCATTTCATATTTGTTAGGCGCGACAAAAATATTTAACAGAGTTACTGCCCTTGAAGTTAAATAGTGACTTATTGTTTATTCTTGGGAGGGTACTTGTGTTCTGAAATCAACTCCCACATTTTTTTGAGGAATTTTCATGACACTTTACAAAAATGATAAGCATATATTGCTTATGCGCATATCACATTTTTAGGGCTCGTGCACCAAATGGTGCGTCGACCCTATTGCATTGTAGTGTTAATTATTATTATTTATTATTAATACCGGGGGATATAGTCATCGCCCTGTCCCTCTGTCTGTCCATCTGTGCGTCCGTCCGTAATCATTTTCATTTCCGGAGGAGAACTCAAAAATTATGCCACTTACAAACTTCACATTTGCTACGGAACTTACCCTTATGGTGTAGTTGTGCCTTTCGGGGGTTTCAGTTCCATGCTGCCCATAATTTTGGAAATTTTCACCAAAAACAGCCCTAAAATTGGACTTTGTCTCGTTTCCGGGACATAACTCAAAAACTATGCCACTTAGAAAATTCTAATTTGGTATGGAACTTACTCTTGTGGTGTAGTTGTGCCTTTTGGGGGATTCAGTTCCATTCTGCCCAAAATTTTTGATTTCTACCCCAAAAACAGTCCAAAAATTGGACTTTGTCCCTTTTCTAGAGCAGAATTCAAAAACTCTGCCACAAATCATGAATTATGTGGAACCGGTGGGATATGTCATCTTCTGATGACTCTTGTTATTATTAGGTCTCTTCAACGAAATCGAAGTTCAGAGAGACCTATTGTTCATATTCAGACTATTATTAGTCCCCCTACCGGAAACGGAGGGGACTATAGGATTGCACTCCGTCCGTCCGGATTTGTGTCCGCTCCATAACTTCAATACCGTGTGACCAAGGAACATCAAAGTTGGTGTGTGGATGCATCTTGGGGAGAGGATGTGTCATGTACCCTATTCAGGTCACTTTGACCTACTTTTTGGGAAATATAATATGCATACACCAGTAGGGGACTAGTATTGCACAGCAATACGACATTCGCAGATAGGCGGTGCACTTGTTCTTATTATTTTGCACGATTTTGCGTCTCTTCTACAGGTTTCGCGTTTTGACTGTTTGTCATGAAACTTGGTGAGCTGGTGCATACCTATGGGAAGGGGTTCCTATAAGCTTTTGGGCCGGATTGGCCCGGGCTTTTTCGAGCAGGAGGCCTGAAAAGGTCCAAAATTTAACATGGGAAAAATTTTCTAAATGGTCCTAGAGCGATGCAATTTTTTTAAAAGATGCGTCATGAAATTCTGAACAAAAAAGTAAATGGCGATGAAGTCGTAGGTCACGTGGTTTAGCTGCCATCTTGGAGTTTTTGCATTTTCCCCTCCTGATGACCCTTCCATTTTCAAACATCTTCTCTGTGAAAACTGCTCGTTGAAAAATTCTGAAAATGACATATATGAACCTAGACACACTCGTAAGCAAACGATCTCGAGCAGAATTTGAAAATGAATTTTACTTTTTAAACTAGAAGCTTTTGAATTTCAGCATGTATAAAAGATCTTTGAGTTTCGATAAAAGGTCTTTCACTTTCGCTCTGGCATTAAAAAAATATTTTCTTCCACTTCCATTGAAATAAATGTGGGAAGTTGGAGACGAAACCCATTCTTTCTGTTGTCAATAAGATTACTGCCATTGGATGTTGACCGTAAACTATTACATTTTTAAGGCGTGCTGTGAATTTTTATACCCCCGGCATATAATGCGGCGGGATATAGCGATCAGTGTGTCCGTCCGTCTGTCTGTCCGTCCGTCTGTAATAAAATAGTTTCCGGACCAGAACTCGACAACTATACCACTTACAAACACCAAATTTGGTATGGAGCTTCTCCTTACGGTCTAGTTGTGCCTTATGGGGGTTTCGGTCCGTGCGTCTGTCCACGCAACCTGTAGCTTACACAACCTACAGCCGGGGGGGATCCGCCATTGCCAGATGGCTCTTGTTGTATTTTCTTTGAGCCACTTGGAAGGGTTGGCCTTCAGATATAATTTGCTGATTTGCCATCATCCTCGCATTTCTTTCACCATGACAAAATCTGCAAAATCCTCAGTCTTCCAAATTCCGCTGTCTTTCTCCATTCTTGCGATCCAATTTCATATTCTGTCCCTCTCTTTTTATGACTGGGTCACTACGCCGCGATATAGTGAGTGAGTTTGGGCTTAACGCCGCTTTCAACAATATTTCAGTTATATCGCGGCGTGGTGACCTAGTCACCAAAAGAGAGGCATCTTGGATTTTTCGCATTTTCCACTCCTGATGACCCTTCCATTTTCTAAAATCTTCTCTGCAAAAACCACTGCTAGAGCCACTTGGCGGGGTTGTCCTTTAGATGTACTTGCTGATTTGCCACCATCCTCTCATGTTTTTAACATCAAAGTCAATTCTATTGCAGCCTCTTAGCCTCTGTGGGCAATTAGGTAAATGTTTGCCTTTTTGTACTCAGAATTTCAATTTTACAAAGGCAAAAAGAGGTAGGTACTGATGTATATATTTCTTTTAGTTGATGTGCAGCGTGCACATATTTCTATTAGTGTAAGTATAACTTTTAACATGTATTACTGCATCACATTTGAGTTGTGAATCATTTACAATTTGCTGCAATGGAAGATGCAAGGCTCTAATGCTTACCATACCTGCAGCTTTGTTTTGACAATTTAATCAGTAATTGTTGCTAGTAGAGTTTCATTAATGTGATGCATATGTTAAAAATGTGTTCATATCGCTAGAATGTATATCAAAAAATTATTGCTAACCTAAATAATATGATGTGTTGAACATGTGTTTTAATAAAGTTGTCGGAATCTGTAATAGGAAGTTCTTAAATTCCTTCATTTTGTAAGGAACTTTATACATGTTAAAGTACAGACATTTGCATATGATTTCTTTAATGTTATCAGAAGTTGTTGCTGATTGGTTCCAGGGTTTACACATTGATAAAAAGCAATACTCTACAATTGGGCCTCTCCTGAACCACCCAACTTAATTGGTTCAATAGATTCCCAACCCTCGGAAGATAAGCTCCATATGTGCGCATACGGAACCTCCAACTAAGGGGTGCTCGTGCCTATTGTCCTGTCGGAACTGAAGACAAACGGAGATCCCAGCTGGAAGTCACAAATAGGCGATATGTCCTGCTGGACCTGACGGCCTCTCTTTATCTCCTAATTCGCATTCATTACCCATTGATCAAACCGTCTGGCTCCCCATATTGCTTACACCTGAAAATCCTGTTTCCCAACAGTGACTGCTTGAAGAGTGTGAGTTATTGAATTAACTGTTTCTTGTCATCAAACAAACAAAAAAAAAAACACCCACCACATTTACAGTGCCTTGTCGTGGCGTGGTGGCTTGTGTGTCTCTTTGACCCTGCGGGCTATGCTGACCAGAGTTTACACTCGTGGTAGGGACACCCATGTCAGAAAGACCAATGGATAGAGACCCGACTAAATCTGTACAACTTTGAAGCAAAAACAAATTGTTTTTAAATTCCAACATTTGGAAAATTTTCACTATGTTGTCTCTACTGTCAAACTGGGCATCCTCATAGGTCCAGCTACTATGAGGAGACTGCACTTTTGCCCGTGGTTGTCATTATTGTTATTATTCCTGAAGATGAATCACATTTTTGAGGGCCTAAACATGTTCAGAAACTCATGAAAGTTGGCACAAGCTTCAAGCCTGGCTAAAATTGAACTTTTACAGGTTTTTAAAATGAGTAGAAAATTTCAAAGGAGCAGCCCTCGCATTGTGTTTCAAATAGATGTATGAAGTTTGATGTGCATGTCCACGGTGCCAAGACCTAAAAAAGTCTCTTGGTGCTATGACCTAAACCCAACAGGAAGTCAGCCATTTTGATTTTACTGAGCAGTTTTTGTGCGATTTTTTTTTTTTTTCCCATTTCCACGCATCATATTTAAAAAACCCCCTCCAAGAGATTTCATCCAAGTGACTTCCAATTTGGTGTGGGTCATCTGAAGACCTTTGTAATGCTAAATTGGGAAGTTTTTGAGTTTTCGTTGATTGGCTTTGACGTGGCGGGCTAATGAATTTGCATGTTTCGCCTTGAAACAGGAAGTTATTATAACTCAAGCGAACTTCTTCTGATCTGCCCAAAACTTCATGCACCTGATAATAGTTTCATTCTGAAGACATCCATATTCCAATAATGAGTTTCAGACATGGCGCCTCCTACTGGCCACAGGAAATACCATGTTTTCTTCTTTCGTGTACTGCTCCATGTAGGTTTTCCAGATCCACTTCAAATGTCAGGAAAGCCTTCAGACCTTGATACTCTCTTGTGAAGATTGTGAGTTTTCATCAAACGACATTGCCATAGCAGGGCATGATTCGCCATAAAACAGGAAGTGACATTTTCAGAAGCAAGGGAATCTTAAAAACTCATAAGATTTGGCACCCACATAAAACCCAACAAACCTTTTTTCCATGTTACAGGCGTCGCAGGTGGCCGTGGCAAAATGGCCTTATGGCGCCCCCTAGAAAATTTCAACCTTGCAGCCCTCGCAGCCAGTTTAACCTACATGTATGAAATTCGGTGGATACATGGACTATGTCAAGACCTAAAAAAATCACTTAATGCGTGACCTAATCTCAACAGGAAGTCTGCCATTTTGAATTGGGATTGCAACTTCTTTTGATTTTTTTGCCATTTACAGGTGTCGTACTTTAACAGACTATTCCTACAAATTTTATCCTATCAACTTTAAATTTGGCTCGTGACATCTAAAGACTTAGCTGATGTGAAATTGCCAAATATTTTATGGATCAATTGAACGATGTTCGACGAATTTCGATGTTATGCCAGAAAACAGGAAGTTGGTTTATATCAAACATACCTCATTATTTACTTGCTTGATAACAGTCTCTTCCCAAAAAAAAATCTATGCGGATTTGAGCTTGGGCGTGGCCAGGTGGCTCCACAGCACCCTCTAGCCACGGCCATGTTAATATAAAAGTGCATGAATGTTCATGAAATTTGGTGTGATCATTGGATTATCATGCTAGATTAGGGAAATTTTGTAGATGTTTTTTGGCCATCAGCTATGAGCCATTTCTGCGTTTTCCCAAATTTTACAAACACATATTTGAGGGCCTTACGATATTCCAAAACTTGTGAAACTTTCATAAATTTTATCTGTGTTATGCTCCTTGATATGCTTTGATACAAATTGGCAGACTAACTAACTAACTAACTAATTAACAGACTATCTTATAAAATTTTATCCTATCAACTTCAAATTTGGCTCGTGACATCCAAAGACTTTGCTGGAACCTGATATTACTATGACTGTGGTACAGGTTTCGCACACAGGCGTGGCAAAGTGGTCCATAGTGCCGCTTAGAATATTTCACCAAAACCGTTCCTCTGGTACGTTTCACCTACATGACCAAATTTTGGTGGAGACATGAAACAAGCCAAGATTCGGGGGGAGAAAACAAGTTCCATAGTGCAATGACCCAAACCAATAAGGAAGTCCATCATTTTGAATGGAAATTTCAACTAACTTTCATTAATAGGCCTCATACTTAAATTAACTCTGCATATTGATTTTTGGAATGGTGTTTGCTTTCCGCTCAGGAAATAATTTTTTTGTTTTTTTTCGCTTTTAAATTTGGCATCTCCAATCCCACCTGAATCAGGAATGCTCAATTGGTGAACTACGTATTCACCAACTATATTAGTCTTGCTCGTATGCGACCCCTTGCTGCCAAATCAGGAGAATGTAGACAGTTCGCGGCTCTCCTCCGAAGCATGCGCCTGTCAGCCACTGTTTCTTATACACTCATTGGTTGAATCTTTGCAAGTTCAGAGCGAGGCCGGAGGATACCTGGACATGAACAGACTTAGCATCTCCCTGACGAGCGCCCGTCTGACCAACAGGAGGCGCTTGAGCAATGAACAAGGCAACCATATTCCCTTCCGACAATCCCTTCCCAATTTGCAACCCTGTTGCGCAAGAGCCAATTGTCTGCTACTCTGAAAAAGCTACCGACCCCTGCCGGCTGGTAGGAAATAATATTTTAAGCAGTCTAGCACTATACAGTTGTTGTGAATGCAGACCTGCACCCACTAGGATCTCGCCACCACCCCCAATGTGCCTTTCAACGCTGCTGGCAGCTTTAATTAAAGTTGGATTCATATTAATGTTTACATTATATTTTTGATTGAATTAAAAAAATTGACAAGCAATGCCATGCTAGTGCTATCCACTTATGGTATTTATTATGCAACTTTTTCAGACAGGCTCCTAGTATGTAATGTATCATTATTGGCCAGTGACTGAAAAAGGACATCTAAGATGCTGTGTTGGATTCGCTTATTATTACCAAGCCCGTTGGGGATTTTGTGCTTTACGAGCACTCTTGTTCATTGGGACGCTACGTGCGAATGCAATAACAATTCACATGTCACGTTTGATACACTTAAACAAAATGTTTTCCACCTTCACTGAAAACTATTTATACACTCAAAAGTAACTAAAATCAGCAGCTATGAATTAATTTATTTTTAATTAATTTTGTTCACTTATCAAATAAAAAATGCGACAAATTTGCAGCACAGATTTTCCTGAACGTTTGCCGTCTTTGGTGCATGCATGCATTTAATATATTTTTAGCAGATTTGCACAAATTTCACTTGACCAGTAAATCGTAACTTCAAGTTAATAGTTCCATCTTGATGGGGGGAAAGACTTGTTTCAGGCTTCATACATTTTTGTTGGGTGAATCCATATCTCAGGTAGCTGGGCCAGTAGCTGTTGCCAGAATTGAACTGGAGGCATGTTGAAGGGTAATGCATAAGAAAACAATATGAATAATCAGCTCAAAACAGTAAATTTCCTGCGAAAGTCTCTTTGGAGTTTTCCTTGGAGTTACCGAGTGCTCTTGCATCCCCAAATGAATTGCTGAGCAACTCTGTTCAGGTCAACCATCACTGTGCCCAAAACTGGATGTACGCAGAAGAGGTAAAATTGTGTTTTGTTTTTTTTTTTCTCCTCAGAATGATCGTGGGTGTTGTGGCTGGCCTTCTTTTCGGCAGGACCGGATATTACTTGATGCTGCTCTGGTGCTGTGCATCTATCTTTGTTTTCATGGTGAGTCTGGTTAAAGCTCAGGAGCACGACTGTTGCTCTTCGGATTCTTTTCTGGCTCAGTTCAATCGGAGGTTGGGCGAAACCGCTCCATTCCTGGAAGGCGAGTTATGCAGTTATGATATTTCCATTAGTTACCCTGGTTATGTGAGATAATTGGCTGCATACACCAATACTGGTTCTAAAGTTCACAGATATGCGTTTCAAATTGAGCCTTAGACTTCTGCTGTTATTGGAGCACTTACTAAGGAATGTTGCTAAAATGTCAGTTGCTGTAAATTTTAGGGCCCATTCAGTGATTAGGAATGCTGAGCACTGAAGTTTTGCCATGTATTGATATTTAGACCACAAATAGCGGCTCCTTGTAAAATGGTTTAGAAGCAATTTTGGTTGTTTGTTGTTTTATTACAGTGAAAAAGTTAAAAATATTATGACTACTTACGTTTGTCAGATATGTTTAGAAAATAAAGCAGAATGTTTGTGACAAACAGGTCAGAGTTCAGTCAGTTGTTCAACAAAAAAATCGTATTGTATTAGATTTCTTGAATGGCATGATGAATTTCCCTTATTTAAAAAAAAAAAAAAAAAAAAAAACTGGTCGTGACAAATTGCTATTGGATGATTATTTTTTGTCCTGTCAATGATAGTGATACTGCCAGGCAAAATATTATGAACACCCTGCATTTTTCAGAATTTGTTGGTTTTTGTCATCTTGTTGTTAATTTTCAGCAACAAAGGCACACAAAATGCCTAGGGACGCTCGTATTGACTAAAAAGGTTGCTTGCTAACCACGGTACATCTTGAAATTCAACTTTCAACACGTGCTCCCCCTTACCCTGGATCAGAGCCATACAGACATGGATTAATAGCTTTGCCAGTGGTAACTTTTTTGTACAGTGGGGTGCAAAAATTTGGGCACTCCTGGTTTAAATGTCGGTTACAGTTAATCTCCAAGTGATTGAAAGCAAACCTCAACACTAAATGCAACAAAATTAAACAAGACACTTTTCTGCAAATTTAAAAGCAAGGTTTCTTTTTATTTTAATTTTTCTGAGTTTTCAAATGATAAGAAAGGAAAAAGGGTCCTGTGCAAAAGTTTGGGCACCCTTTTGCATTATTCTTTGTTCCCATTTAAGAAGATGATTACTAAGGCTCAGACCCAGGTGATTAGTGCGTCAGGTGAATATAATTTGAGGGTTGAAATATATATTCTGAAGTAAATCCATGCCTTCTAAATTATCCGACTGTTGTGGCGGTTGTGTCTGGTGTTAAAAACCATGTGTTCCTTTAAACAGTCGTCCAAATCTGTCAAAATCAAGATTATTCACTTCCACCAGCAAGGAGAGGGCTACAAAAAGCTCTCGCAACATTTCAAACTACCTATTTCTACAGTCAGAAACATCGTAAGAAAATGGAAAATAAATTAATAAGGAATAAACTGAAGTCAAGGCAAGATCTGGAAGACCAAGGAAAACTTCTGATAGAATGGCCCGTGATCTGGTGGGAAATGCTCAGAAGAACCCACACATCACTGCAGAAGAGCTTCAAAAAAGAGTAGCAGAGACAGGTCTAGATGTTCGCAGGACAACAATACAGCGTACCTTCAACAAAAAAGACCTACATAACAGAGTTGCAAGAAAGAAGCCTTTCCTATGACCTCAACACCAAATTAAGCATCTGAAGTATGCAAAAGAAAACCTTGAGATTCCTCAAGCCCATTGAAACAATGTGCTTTTGACTGACGAAACCAAGATTGAACTTTCTGGCCACAGCCAACGAAGGTATGTTTGGAGAAAAATGGGTGAAGCATTCGTGGAGAAGAACATGTTGCCAACTGCTAAGCATGGAGTTGGATCCATTATGCTTTGGGGTTATGTTGCAGCTGGGGGCACAAGCAATATTGTGCAAGTGTAAGGAAGAATGGATTCCACCAAATATCAAGACATTCTAGAGGCTTATATTCAAGGCTCAGTCCAGAAATTGTACAAAAGTACATACAGCACAAATGACCACAAAAGCACTTAGCTATGTCCAGCTAGGTAAAACAAATGCTAGATGGAGCCAACTAGACACAGAAGACAATAAAACACGTTATACCATCTTTTTAAAAGTCTGTGATTATAGAAAGCCCAGATGGCTTGCGAGTGGACCGCATCTGCTAAGTACAGTTCAATGCAAAATCCGAGTCAACGTGATCATTTGTCCGCTAAATATAAACAGGCAGTATGCTTTATTAACATACATTTCCAGAGCTAGAGCTGGCTTCTGAAAGCTATTAGTCAAATGATTAGCCAAAAAGCAATGTCTATTAGTCAAATAACTTTACTCCTAGTCACTTTTTTTATCTGATGTCCAGTTGTGAGGGTCTGTAATACCAATCAATTTCTTGTAGGTTTTGTTGCACCGTCGTTGTATTATTTTGGTCATGCTTTTACTTACAACCATGTGCTGTTAAATGTCCTATCTGACTGTGTGGTTTCCTCTGTCCTTTCTGACTTAGGCCCGGGCCACACTGCCTGCAGTTGCAATGCGTATTCCGCAAGCGGAGCACTACAACCGCTTGTCGCATGCAGCTCGGTCACACTGCCTGCGTATCTCAGGGCTCTCAAGTCTCACGCATTGAGTGTGAGCACGCATTTCAATAAGTTCACACGCTTTCACGCCACACATGACACACACATGACGCTGAGAAGTGATAAAACTCGCCGCACATTAATAACAGACTGTATATAAAAGAGATTAGTAATCTATGAATGGATTAGGCGAAGGCAGACGGCTCTGCTTGAATCAGCAACCTATCAGCCAATCAGAAAATAGTATTTCTTGTTGCCAGGTAAAATAGCAGCGCCGTAATCACATCTTCCACACGCGCACGAATGCTGTTGTGTGCACACGACAGAGAAGAACTGGAAGTGGAAGCCCAAAATTAGGTAATCACTTCATCACTTTTTTTTTTTTTTTCAATAACTGCTTATTAAAGTTGAGGAACTATGTAGGATATTTGCTTTATGGATTATTTTTTACCTCAATTTAGCAGCTTTGGACGGTTATGGGTAGATGAATTGACTTGTAACTTGTTACGGGGAGAGTGAGGGATCTCTGCCCTCCATGTAGTGTATTTTGGATGAAAACAAACAATCCTCCGATCCAGTGTCAGAGGTGGCTCCTCAACATCTCCAGTTTGCGACAGACAAAAGGATGCAAATACACAAAATAACTATTTCATTTAGCTTTTATTATACTGGGGAGTCCCACTGAAATTCAAAAAAGCCCAGATATTGGGGGGCATGAAGAGTCACTTCTTATTTCAGTTCACTGGCCGTTGTGTGAATATTCAATAACTGATCCTGGTGTGTCATCTAGTGATAGAATATTGTAACTGCGTGCATAAATTTGCAGCTCCACGTCCACTGGCAGACACATCTGCACAAAGATGTACCGTTGTTCTTCTCGAACACGCCAAATCCAGATAATCCGTAAATGATGAATTAAATTAATTTTTTAATTTGAAACGTGTAACTAAGTTGCCAGTGTCGAAGTGAAAGTATACTGCTTAAATACTGTACCGAAGTACTATGCACCTTTGAAAATGGGAGTATCATGCTTCCCCCCCGAAAAAAAATCGAACTCTAGCCTGCATTCAAAACTTGAGAGCCCTGGTATCTGCAGCGGCAGGTCTGCCGCGGGCTCCTCCTTCCAACTCTGGCTCTGCACGTCTTTCCCCAAGAAATCACTATAAAATAATAATATTTCGTCTCGCATCGTTATAGCCTACTACACGTCATTTTTGTTTTGTATTGACAGTGGGTGAAGCAGGCTTGAGCGTATCATACAAACAATCTAATTATACTCGATCATATTACAATACACACCTTTCTGAATTGGTCTTGCTCTTTCCGAAGGTAATTTCGGTTCAGCGGCAGGGTGTCGAGATGTGGAATGTGCTTTCAAAAGTGATCAAATTTAAATTAGTCGAGGCTGAAATCATTCCTATTGGCTAGGCGCCGAACGACCCTGAAAGGAACAGTTCAGACAATTCAGAAACTGGCTGATGTGCTTTATGTTCGTCAGGCCATTATATCCAAATGATGTTTTATAGGTCCATCCTTTATCCAGCTTCGTTTTATTTTCTCTCTTTACAAGTGGAAACAGTCACCTGAACTTGCTGATACAAATGGGGAGTCGTTTGTAGGTTCAGCAATCGTGTGGGTGTCATGGCCAGAGTGAGAGATACGGAAAAGTACTGCTCTGATACTCTTTAATCAACAACATAATAAGCCATGTTCATTGGCTTGGCACCGCAATTAATGGCATATTCCAGGAAAATCTAGACATCTAAATCCAAAATTAAACGAACAACGTCGTATTACAGTTTTTTAAAAATAAGTTAAGAATGTCTAAATACTTTTCCATATTTCCCCTTTTGTGACAGCAGCCTACGATGAAGGTCGAGAATTTCCCTCTACATCAGTGTTTCTCAAACCTCTCCTGGAGGACCACCTGCCCTGCCTGTTTTAGATCTTTCCCTGCCCCAGCACAGGTGATTCAAATAATCAGGATGTTATCAATCAGCTTTAGAGGGTCAATAACGAGCTGATCATTTTAATCACCTGTGCTAAAACAGGGAAAGATCTAAAACATGCAGGACAGGTGGTCCTCCAGGAGAGGTTTGAGAAGCACTGCTCTACATGTTTCAATATTTCACGAAGCATTGCCAAATTCAGCGGAAGGGTTTATGTCCTTATAAACGGGCTTTTAATCTGATAAACGTGCCGGAAGTGTTACATTTTTGTTAGTCTGCTTCATGCCTGCAACAGACACGCATCCTCGGCAATTTAGCGAAATTCATGTATTTATGCGATATGACTGTTTCTGACAGTTTTCTGCTCTGCTTTGCCATTTTCTGCATGCGTAACGCGGAAAAATTCGGCAAGAGTCCGAATCTATATTTTCCGCAAGGTAGCAGTACAACTTCTGCATGCGTTGTACTGTGAGATTCGGCATGCAGTGTGGGCGCTCTCACTGAATAATATGGGAACCAAAACGAAAATACGCATGCGATTTACAGGCAGAGTGGCCCGGGCCTTAGTCCGCCTTCCATGTTTCCTGTGCTAGTAGCATGCTTTTTTCACGTTACTACGCGATCCATTCAACCCAACTAACAGCTGCGTAGTTTACTGGCTCGAGCATGAGCGGGTGGGTGGAGTATTCCGTCCTAATAAGGGTACAGTAGGCTACACGCGGTTCGTTTCACGCCGTTCCATGACGTTCCTGGAGCTTGCGCCTGGACGGGAAACGGAGTGCGGTACGTGGGGTCTTCGTCAAATTTATCGTCAAATGTGACTTTCAGATCGTCAAACTGCAGGAGAGATCGTCAATTGCGAATTGACGAACGGGTAGCGCGAGCCCTGCATTTCAACATCGGAAATTGAAATTTTACATCCAGTTGGCCACTGTCGCTGCCATGTGCATTCAGAATATAGCAGTAAGGTATTAACATTGTCAGCTGTACAGTAAAATTTCACGGAACATCAGCAGTAAACAGACACAGAGCCAGCCTTGAATGAAGATTTACCATGTTGGATTCGCAGGTATGGCAACATTGAAAGTTATTAAATGCATGTTAAACCTAACGTAAATTACAATACATCAGCAAGAGAGTGCGCTGTTCACAAACGCCACAATGAACACGTTCACAATAACGTTCATGAATCGGTAATCCATTTGAATGAGTTCATGAGTTCATTGAATGCATTCAGGCACAACACTGATGATAGCAATGCTAGTTTACAATGCTACAGATAAACGGCTAACGTTCCGACGCCGTCTGTCGACACTGAGAAAACGACCGGCAGCGTTTACAGTCATAAGTCAGCATTGCCATAGACTTATAAAAAGTTATTTATGTAACAACTCGCACAATAAAAGTAAAAAATTACCTACCAGTTCAACAAAAAGTCTGTTGTATCAGCATCAGTTTTCAGGCCCAAATCCTCCTGGAGCTTCCTCCAGCAGTGAATGGATGACCCGATGTTTACTCGGCTTTGCGTCCTGAGTTGCTCACATTTCCTCTTCGTTTCTGCCTTTTCCTCTGCTGACTTGCGCTTTATCCTAATTTTTGCCCGTGGGGCAAGCAGGGGCCGCTTGCTGCTGTCGCTGTCTTTCTTTTCCATTCTTCTAGCACTTGTTGCTAATCTGCTACTTAGCTACTTCTTCTTTCATGTTTATTGGCGGCTTAAGCCAGCCGGATGGCTTACATTGGTCAACGTCCCTGCAGCCCTGCAGCCACTAGTGTGAATGGATTTTTTTCTTTTTTAGCTCTTAAATTGTGTAGATACTATAGTACCATAGGACCATTACTACCATCTAAATGAGGTTATTGATAATGAACAAACTTTCAAATCATATACTACAGCTTTAATTTGTAGTGTGTGTATGCTTCATTTTTCACATTTTTTAAATATAGAGTTTATTTTTTACTTGTTTTTGGAATGAGAGAGAAGGTGGGAAGTTAAGCTCTTTTGGATTTTGTAAAACCATTTTAATAGAATTCCCTGCATAGTGGCAGAGAAATGCACTTGATTAGAAAGAAAAAAGCATGAAAATGACTGTTTTCAACTCTACATGGAGTGAATTGTATCGACCCGTCGAGCCTTGGTCAGTCCCATGCATTTTGTGAAGTATGTATGTGCAATTTTGAGATGAATCGCGTGATAGTGCAGACGTTGAAAACATTTACATACCGATAAACGGATAAAATGAGCAAAGACAGCTGAGAAAACCAGATTCGTTTTTTGGTATGTTCAGACCATATACATCTACTGAAGGTAGCGTCACAATGGCAGAAGTGCTCATGCAGGGCTGTCATTATTAGTGGTGAGAATTATGGAGCTGAACATTTGACCTCGGCGGGTGGTTCTTGATGAATCTGATGTTGGTCTAAACCAGGTTGAAATTATTGCCGCAATTGGTTTTTTTTTTTTTCCATTAGTTCCACAAATGCTCCACAAATGTGAAAATAACCGACACTAATATCTCAAGTGTTTTACATCCACACTTAGTCTTAATTGCTGCATAATTTGGTATGGTATCCAAAGTTGCTTGGCAAGAAGTGCTCACTATATTGATATTATTTTGTAAAATGGATTGAACTTCTCCAATTGCAGCCAAACATTTTCTGGATCTGGAATAGAATGAAAAATCTTTCCCTGACCTTTTCCAGTCCTATTTGAACACAATGGGTTGACCAGAGGGAAAGACTGCTTATGTCCACAGATACGCCACACTATTCAGGAGTTAATTCCTTGAAATCAGTTGGCTGACTGTGTTGAATTGGGTATCAAATTAAACCTGATGTCCCCAATAACTTAAAATGATTGAGATTCTATACTTTTGGTTCCATTAAAGCATTCATGACTATATAGTTTCTTTCAGGTTGTACCGTCTGTTTGTTCAGTGTAAAGTGCTTTATTCCATAAATGCAGTTATGATTCTGCTGAAAATCTCACCTCAGAATGTGTCTGAAAAGCACCTTTTTGATCTCAAAATCTAAAAGCTCCTGACCCTGGGGCAGAAGCGGTTATATGGACAACCACCATTCCCGCCGGGCAACTGATTGTCATTGAAGAGCTTGTCCGTGGACAACCAGTCAAAAAAATGATTTATCGTTCACTGCACATACCATCGGAGATGCTGGCTTTTGAACTGAACGCTGATAATAGGAGGGGTGGTCTTTCTCCTCTTTAGCCCGGAGGCCAATGCCCATGATTTCCGACAAGAATGTCAAATTTGGACTCGTCTGACCACAGGACACTTTGCCACTTTGCTACAGTCCATTTTAAATGAGTCTTGGCCCACAGAACACGATGGCGCTTCTTGATCATGCTCAACAATGGCTTCCTTTTTGCATGATAGAGTTTTAGGTGGCATCTGTGGATGGCATGGCGGACTATCTTTACAGGCAGTGGTTTCTTGAAGTATTCCTGGGCCCATTTAGTAATGTCAATGATAGAATCATGCCAGTGAGTGATCAGGGCTGTACGTTAACTTTTTCTGCTCATAGTACTGGTGCTACAGAGGTTCATAGTCTTGTAGCACGAGACAAAAACTTGTCGCACAGTAAAAGCATCTGTTACATGGCTAAAACCAACCACAAGTAGTGCAGTTTATCATTTGAAGACTTGCAAAATATTAATAATCTCTTTGCAGATTGAAGTACTTTCAGGGTCTCGGAATTCTTACAATTTTAAGCAATTTCCAGAACTTGTTTAGCAGTCTTGACACAAACGACATACACTTCAAATATAATGCAGGCACATAACTCACAGAAATATAAAGAACCTGTTTATTAATTCATGCAATTTCAAGAACATAACACACTTAAACTGACAGTGCTATTTAAGTATTTATGCATTCTGTGCATACTGTTTATATAAACATTCTGTAATATTGTTTATACATGCTGTTATTTATTAGTGTGTTCCTGAGACGTGCGGTGATGTGAGGCAGTGGCCTAACCTTTTATTGCTGAATTTTGTCAACCTGTTCTCACGTACTATACCTGATTGACTATCAAAACTATTAAATCCAAGCCTATAGGAAGCCTGTACACCGATAGGTGATGACGAGAAAAAGCTTTATTGACGGATACGCTTCAATTCAAGACGGCAAGGATGGAAATGCCTTTAATCAATCAAAAAAATCTCAGCTCTCTTGATAATTTCTTGCATTGTTTTAACCTTATGTTCATCAGATTATGAAAGAAGACTGAAAATAAACGCCCCATTTTTTTGAATTGGGGTTAAAAAAATGATTATTTAAAGGGGAATATATTGCATATTAATCAAGCATTGAACTCTGCATAAGAACTGAATGGCATTGCTTGCTTCGCCGTGCAAGTACGTGCAAATCTGCAGTTTCGTGAGCATTTCAGGTTTGATGTACTGAGTAATAACGCTGTGGAAACTTAAACTAGCCTGTCATTCTGCTGTATAGTCTTACTAAATTAGTTAATCGTCTGATTACTAATCAAGCAAAGGGGAGTAATTGTTTGATCTCTCTCATTGAAAAGGAGCCAAGGAAAATCCTTTTTCCATTCCGGGTTGTACTGATATACTTTCCCTTTTCACACTGGGTTTAAAGTGCTTGAAAAAGTCTGAAAAAAAGATACTGAAACAAGACCTATGTCATTTTGTAGGTCTTAGCGAGCAGATAAAGAAAATTCGAAAATAAAAAACATCTGTTGGGAATTTCTGGAAAAAATCCACTTTTTCATCGGCAGCCAACTTGAAATTTTCAAATTGATGTTAAAGGGTTAAAAAACTTCAGCACTTTGGTGATTTATTTCTGAAAGTCTCAACTGCAGGGTTGTCGATCAAAAGAATGTGAAAAATAGTAATGGTAGTCCATCTCCTTTCTTTAACCCTCACGTGGCAAAAATGTTATATCTAGCTAAATGTAATGCTTAGACATGTGCGCTATTGTACTCTTTGACGGCTTGCTTTAAGCGCAAACCAATAGTTTGTTGTTGCTATCCTTTATCTGATGCCTCTCCCAGAATGTTGAGAAGTCAGCGTGAACTGCTTCGAAAGCTTGCTCAGAATATCTAGCCAATCCACAACCATGGCACTTGCAGAACTCACGCAAATGGTCTCGGATGATGTGGAATTTGGGTGTGATCAAGATACCAAGTTTCGCATAGGCGTCGCAGAAGTCGGCAACATGGTCTTCCCATCCACTATGTCCACAGCCTCTGTATATTCTGCTAAAACAGAGTCCACACAGCCTAAAAGAGGTGTCCTGCTCTCCTGTTTTGAGGCTACCTTGTATCTGCTTGGCCTTAAATCCATTGGCTTTCGCCACTTGGCAAATCAAACAGTCACAAGACTGAACTCTGGGGCTGATCCAACGCTGGCCTTCAATTACCTTTTCCAGTTGGTGCAGACAGTTGAATTTTTGGTCAAGATTACCTTGCCTCATCTTATAAACGTTTGTTTTACAAGTGTCACAAAGTGATGTTGGTAAACGGCGGTCATGTATGTCATACTGCGATATTATGTTATCCTGAGTTTTGATGAGGTGAACTTCACCCACAATGGAGAAACTCCCATTACAAAAGCAAAGCAAACAAACTCTTGAGCGGCTTCGCTGTGATCCATAATGGCAGGACGTCAGTCATGGAAAGGCCCATCTTCCCCATGCCCTGGCTTTTATGAATGTAAGGTTATGCAACCTTTAAGCTGCATTAACTCCCAAGTAGGAATAATAATGATAAACGACATGGGCATTACTTCCACTCCAGCTGAGGAAATGAATGAAAAGGCCTATTATACATGATGTAATCAGCTGCCAATTGTTCCCACCACACAAAAGGAGAGTTTTGGACTAAAGCGGACCAACATTTTGAGCAACATGATGGGTTATATTCAGGGATTTAATATTTTTGACAAATTCGGTTACCATGGTAACCATTTTGTATTTTCACCAATCTGACCCTGTGGTATGATTATCTATTAAGACAAACTATCGAAAAAAAAAACATGATGGCTTGGAATTATTAACCTGTTTCTTAGGATTCTGCAATTCAAGATGACTGCCACATAAAAAGTGGATTTTTTCCACAAATTCCCAACAGATTTTTTTTTTTTTGCATTTTCTTTATCTGCTCACTAAGACCTACAAAATGACAAAGGTCTTGTTTCATTATCTTTTTTTCAGACTTTCAAGCACTTTAAGCCCAGTGTGTTTTGCGTCCGCATCTACGTTACTTGCGTCTTCGTCGTGGTCATTTTGTGCTCGTAACTTTGAGTCGGACTCCTCCTCGCGGGCCCGTTTTTGGAACCGGTTTAATTCAAAACTGTAATGTATTTTTTCATGTTCTGTTGTTACTTCCATCAACCTGAGCCAGCCCAGCTAAATGCATTTTTAAAATGGCACTGAAAGCAGAGGAATTGTGGGAAACAGTGTTGGATAGGCAGGTGGGATCGTTAAGATGAGAACAACCAAGTTGATTAGTGAGGTGGCATTGTTTCACGTCATGCTCTCTCGCTCGCTTGCAATGCCTGTGTCTCTCATCGCAACCAGTGCTACAACCACTTGTTCATTCATCGCACGGACCAATTTTCATTTCACACGTGCGACATATACAGCGCCCTCCTTAATTATTGGCACCCCTGGTAAGGATGTGTTTTTTTAGCTTCTAATTCAGTTTTTTTCTAAATAATTTTGGACCACAATTAAAAAAGAGGAAAATCCAACCTTTAATTCAAGTGCATTTATTAAGTGGGGAAAATATCCCATATTAAGAAATAATTATTTTACATCAAATCATGTGTGCCACAATTATTAGCACCCCTGATATTAATACTTTGAACAACCCCCCTTTTGCCAACAAAACCGGATCTAATCTTATAATGTTTCACAACATGGCAGAATACAGAAAGAGCGATCTTCGACCATTCCTCTTTGCACCATTTTCCTCTCTTTCGAGAGTCCAGGTGCAGTTCTGGGGGCTTGTGTATGCCGGTGCAGTTACAACTGCACCTTCCCACACAGTATGACCCCTCCTTCCGGCTGGTCCACATGAACGCCTTTGGTCCGCTGTTGTCACTCAGGAGAATAGTCAAATAAAAGATTAGTTCCGTTAACCCTATATGTGTTTTGTTGTATGGTCTTGTGTGTGTGCACCTGTAAACACTAGGAGCAAGATCTTTTATGAAATGGCATTTTCGTGGATCTTGGCCGTGGTTATTTTGATAATAGAGCAATCTCAATCCTCCAGTTTCGGAATGAGGAAAGCTTTGAAGCTGGTACCAGGCTGTAGTATTGGGTTCTGTGAATGGAATGGAGTGCAGGAAGGTGTAACCAGTAACTGTTCTTGAGGAGAGATGGGTGGAGCCTGACTGACAACAAATTTTGGTGGTGCAATCTGGTTCTGGTACTGCTCCGGGAGGCCATGTGACTGATTCCCTTGGCAAAATTTTGATATGAGGTGTCGATGGCCTCTTAAAAAACCGCCACACCCTTCTTCCGCAATTTTGGCTGCTGGCCCAGCTCAACACACGTGTCCCCATCAACCCTCTTGGCTTCCGGCGTCCAGGGGATCGCTGTGACTTGCCAAGAGCAGGCCTACCAAAGAAAACGTAGCCTCAGCACACAAAAACTTTGAAATGCCTACATTAATCGCGGAAATAGCAACAGAAAAATAATACCCCGCTACCGAAACTGCAAAAACCGCAACATAAACTGTTGACTCGTAGCATAAGACTATGAAACTGCAACATCTTCATTCGCATCCGTCTTTGCCATTTACTGCGCTTGCGCATACCGGCCCAGGCTGCTTTCAGAGATAGCGGAATCAGACGTGTCTCCTTCGGTTGGTAAGTAAAACTTCCAAATATGACGTTATTGTTAATGCAGATGTTTAACAATGAATTGTAAGACGTAGCTGTTACATCCACATTCTCGTAAATTCGCTTATTTTAGCATGTCACCCTGCCGAAAATGAACGATGCACTGTCGATTTCGCTAAAGTCTTAGAGTTGCCAACTTGACGACTTTCTCGCTTAATCTGGCGACTTTCCAAATCGGGATTGTTTGTCCACTCAAGAGGTATGTATACGTCTTGAGAAAGTCGTCAAGTTGGCAACTCTAAGACGATAGCGAAATCGACAGTGCATCGTTCATTTTCGGCAGGGTGACATGCTAAAATAAGCGAATTTACGAGAATGTGGATGTAACAGCTACGTCTTACAATTCATTGTTAAACATCTGCATTGACAATAACGTCATATTTGGAAGTTTTACTTACCAACCGAAGGAGACACGCCTGATTCCGCTATCTCTGAATGCAGCCTGGGCCGGTACGCGCAAGCGCAGTAGACAGCAAAGACGGATGCGATAGAAGATGTTGCAGTTTCATAAACTGTTGACTCGTAGCATAAGACTATGTTGCGGTTTTTGCAGTTTCGGTAGCGGGGTATTATTTTTCAGTTGCTATTTCCGCGATTAATGTAGGCATTTCAAAGTTTTTGTGTGCTGAGGCTACGTTTTCTTTGGTAGGCCTGAAGAGGGGAAGCAGAAACATAGTTAACCATTCCCTGAACCTTTGAACAATTTGCACTGTGACATGTGGTACCATTTAAGTTTTCCCCGTATGGTCACAGCTAGTCATGTATTGAAGACAGCTTTTACCACATATGGCCCGTGCCATCTGGGAGAAAATGCATTTTGCTTAACAAAGACGCACCATAATCATGTCAGCCTCCGCAAATTTGGTTTCAGAGGTGGGGTTGAACTGACTGTCATTGCGCAGGTCTGCCTGCTGTTGTTTGAGAGCAGCCTGAGCATAAAGCACTTTGAGCCTTTCTTGCAGTTGTTGCAACACCCCCTGCTGTTTGGCCACCACTAGGGGCCGTAGATCTGCGGTGGTGACATCAGGATCGAAGGGCAGCTTCATGACCCGCCCCATCATAAGCTCATATGGGCTGACGCCAGAAGCTTTGCAGGGGGTGGCTCGCAAGATGGTCAAAACGGTGGGTTGCGGCTCGGTCCATCGATTCTGATGCTTCCTTGATGGTGCGATTTACTTGTTCCACCATTCTGGAATTTTGCAGCCTATAAAGGGACATGGAGCTTTTGCTTACTGTTAAGCATTTTGCACAAATCTTTAGTGATCTGGCCAGTGAAATGGGGTCCCAAATCAGATTCTATTTGTATTGGTGCCCCCCAGAGGAGAATGTAGTTCGCTCATACCGGTGCCACATTATTTGCAGTGTTATTTTGTATGGGAATTACTTCCACCCATTTGAAAAACTTGTCAACGATCACTAAGCAGTAGCGATACCCCACCTCTGGTGCTGGGAAGCGGACCAATGAAATCACGCTGCAGAGATTCCGAAGGGCCTTTGGGAGGGTCAGGCTGCCGTAGGTTTGTGTGGCCTGGCTTCCCATGATTCACTGTTGCACAGATTAAACATGTATTCATTGGTCAATGTCAGTTGTCATACGTGGCCACCAGAAGTGCCATTGAATTAGTTGGGTGGTTTTTTCACTTGATACATGTCCAAAATCATGATACAACCGGATTACTGGCCGTCGGAAGGCCTCAGGAACAACATATTTCCCATCCTGCAAAACTAGGCCCTCTACAATAGCCAGCAAGGGGTCCGTCTTCAAGTGCGGCATCAGTTCACTCCCCTCCTCCCATAGCTCTTGCTGATATTTTTTAAGGTCAGTGGGAGTGGCCTGAATCGCGCTGACAGTGGATCTCAATGAAGAAATTTTCGTTCGGTCCTCACCACTTGTAGCAGCTAGCTTGGCTAGCTAATCAGCCAGGTTGTTATGCTGATCGTGCACATTTGGATCTTTGGTGACGTGCGCGACCTCTTTCATCCCCAATAGGGGGCTATCACGGGCCTGTACGGCACTCTATATTGCCGCAATTGTATCGTAATGGTTCATCGGTGCGCCAGCAGCTGTGAGAAATTTGCGCAGTTGCCATTGGGCAATAAAGTCATACACCACCCCAAAAGTGTACCCGCTATCAGTGTGCACACACAGCGGCTCAGGGTGAGCCAAAATGGCGTCCAGCAGCGCGATAAGTTCCGCCTCCTGGGCTGACATTCCAGGAGGTAACTTAAACAACAATCGCTGGCCACTGTCCGAGTCTCCTTTCGGGACCCCGACTGCGCATTCCGTTTGAAACCTGCCCACTTGCTAGAACCGCGAGCCAGCAATGAATGCTTGTGTTTGTCCTGGCACCTCGCCATCCCCAACTGGACTTTGCACTTCGGGGCAAGGTTCACATACCGTATATGACCATTTCGTAGCCTGGGCGTTTATTTCGCAAAATCGACTCGGACCTCTGGCGTTTATAAGAACCAGGTGGGTATTTGCAACAGGCCATTGTTTATTTTTTGCACCGCCCTGCGCCAGGCAAGTTCGGCTTTCCTTCACAGTTATAAATTGACTGAATTTAACCGTCAAAGGAACGCATGGTCTCCTTGTCATTTTGCCTGAAAGTGGAGTCCTGCACGCATTTAACGGTGGTTAACACTGAACATGCACTGAACTGTGGTAAACTGGTAAAATTCCAGTTAAAATAACTGGTTAAAAGGTGCCAGTTAAATTACCTGGCAAAAAGGGCTTCTGTTTATTTGTTTATTATTTACAGTGCGTTCGCGGAAACTGAAACTGGTGCGGTGTCATTTACATACTTTAGTTCTGAGACTCCTAAGTTGATCTCAGTTGGGGCAACACGCAATATCATCCTGTTATCCATTGTGTCAGGGCAAAGATGGATTAAATGAAGACAAGAAGTGGGTATGAACACTTCAGAATAAAGTTGTTCCGATCTTAATACACAAAGCATACATATATATTCGTATATGCATACCACAACTAGTTTCTTCCAGGTATAGACCTGAGTCAGACTCGCAAACACAGCTGGATGCGAACGCTTTTTCTTTGAACGAAACGAAAACGTAGGTAACTTAGCGATTGTATAAAAAAAGGGTAAGACAATCGTAGAGCTTATACTTTAGCTTTGCCAAAGAATCGAGCATAAATATTGTTGATTTACTTATTCATGTACTTTTTTAAGTACGAAAAGATAAAAAAGAACACAGAAAACACCCCCCACCCAAAAAAAAGAAAAAGTCAACACACGTGTTTTCATGCCTCTCATTGGACTTTTATACATAGCCTATATAAGATAGCAGAGCTATTCTGCTGTGTGTGCTAAGGTCCAGCCAGTTCACTCAAGTTTTTTTATATCTCTGTGCCAAAGACTGTCTGCCATTTTTTTCCTCACATCTTTATTGACATCAGATATACATACAAAGACAAAAGGAAGCTTGTTTTAGTGTCTGTATTACCGCAACATGGAGTAACACAGACGTTACATTACAATAGTGCAAATAACTGGCCGGGCGTTTAATACGCAATATGAGGTTGGACCCCCGGCGGCTTTTTGCACACAGGCGCATATTTGCACGTGGGTGATTAATTTGTCATATACAGTATATGCAGTTCGCCATCTACAAAGCAAATGGGGAAGAATTCAGGTATTTTCCGTAGTGATTTCTCGAGCCTGGATATCTGTAAGCCCCCTCGCCAGCCTATGAAATGACACGCCTCCGATTTGGCCCCGCAGCTGCAATCGAACTGGCGTATGCTAGGTTGATAGCCCATGAGTGGCTCTGTTGCTGTTAGCATCCAATGCACCGCAAGGACGTGCTGTATACATGGGTCAAACCCCTGCTCCACTGGTGACTTTTTATGGCTATAGTACGCAATTGGACGCAAAGACCCCCCCCCTTGCTCCTGTGCTGACACACCACTAAGCGACTCCTCGTGCACATTGACCTGCATATGAAATAGCTTGTCCGGATTGAGCAAGCCCATGGCTGGTGCTGAACATAAACATTGCTTCAAATTGGTAGATGCCACCTCTTGCTCCTTAGTCCATTCAAGGACGTTGGAGGGTTTGGATTTGCCACGTAACAAAGCGTATAGTGGTGCTGTCATACTAGCAAAATCAGGGATGAAATCCCGAAGATAGTTGGCTGTTCCCAGGACTTTCTACAAAGCATTTAGAGTGTGAGATCGCGGCAGCTCGGCAGTGCACTTCCGCCTATCATCAGTCAAAGCACGGTAACTTTGGGTTAGCATATAGCCTAGGTGCTGGACCTCCTGTTATGCGATCTGCGCCTTTTCCTTATTCAGCTTAAATCTCGCTCTGCCCAGCGTCTGCACTACTGTGTCCACTAGCTGTATGTGATCCTCACGGGATCCCCCCGTCACCACTAGAATGTCATCCACATTGTTGCAGATATTCCCCATATTAGAAAGTGGTCCCAACACATGAAAAATAGCAGGGCTGTTATGAAAGCCTTGTGGCATTCTCTCCCATGTATACTGGATTTGATTCACTGTGAAGGCAAATTTACATTGGTCCTGTCGTCTGACTTTAACGGACCAAAATTCATGCTTAATATCTAAAACCATGAACCAAGAAGCATCAGTAGGGATTTGAGAGTGAATAGTTGATGAATTCGCCACAGTGGCTGTAGCTCTGGGCAGAGCTTGATTAAGCCGCTGATGGTCAATGCACAGGCGCCACTTGCCATTAGGTTTTGGTACTGGCAGACATGGTGAAGTCACAGTAGAACTGCATTGCTGAACAATACCCCTCCTCTCCAACTGCCTTAAAATTTTATGTACTGCAGCCTCTGCCCCCGGCTTGATACGTTACTGCTTCTGGGGGGGGGAGGAGATGGATGCCCCTCGATGCCAACCTCAAAGTCCACGAGTCTGCAGTCATGATCATAGTGAGCCCAAATATCTCCATAGTTGTCTACCAGTCGCTGAAGGGGGTCCACCATGGATCTGGACATAATACGGTTTTCAGAAGGACATTGTTTTGCAGCCTTGTCCGTCCTAAGCTCAATCTGCTTTTCGAGACCGTGAATAACAAAGCTGTATTTCTGCATTTTTACATTCCTAAGACAGTGCCTTCCCCATTATCAAGCAAGACCCATAAGGGCTCCTCTAGCACCACTAAGCCAAGATCAAGTTTAATGGGTTGCGTGTGGGCAGCTACCATTAGGTTCTCGCCTGTGCCCTTCACGTAAAATTTTTTTGAAGTTACTTCCATTTTGGGTCTTCGGTGCCGCGAGGTCTTGCCCACTGGCCGTAGGGTTGTGTAGGCGCAACAACTTAAAAAAAGAATTTAAATGGCTATCACATTTAATTAATAACTAATAAAATTAGTTAATAAATATTTATTAAAACTTAAATAAAAATATTAAAGTCCCTCCCACGAGGCACCAAAATGCATCGGGGAATCTTCCTTTACCATAACTAAAATAGCAAGGATGGATTATTCAGACGTTTCGTCCTAATAATCCTTCCCACAAGATAACCATTTGATTCAGCAGGAAACCTGCAAATTTAGTAACCAGTCTCATAAAATTACTAAAAAAACCAAAAATATGGAATTTTAATTAATAATTAAAATTACCAATATTAATGATTGAAGGAAACAATTGAATTAATAATCTGAAGGAATTTTTGGAGTTCTACATAGGCTATTTTGACTCAGACTCCCACGTGTTACAGCACCAAACAGACACCAGGTTTAATAAATGGATTTATACACAGAATATAGATGGGCTAATCTACGGAAGGACTATATACGAAAGTATATAATTATCTAGAAAGAAACAATGGTGTGCGTGTACGTGCATGTGTGTGTGTCCGCAATTTTGGGTGTGGGCAGGTGTGTGTTCGCGCACGTGGCACATGCGCGTGCGTGGTCGTGGGCACGAGTTCCTTTGTCTTGGACGAATTCTTTCAGCGCATGGCTGGTTTAGAATTTCTAAATGTAGTTATAAGCGGACGATGCGCAGCGGGATAACTCGATTTAGTGTCAACGAATTGCGAGGAGTTTGCTTCAGCTCATACGCAATTTGTATTACTAATTGAGTTATCATCCCTACTACGACGTGTGTTAGTTAATTACAGGATTAGGAAGTTAGCCAGGGAAAAGATTATGCATGCAAAAACAAACAATCAATGGCTATTTAACTTCATGAAATATGAAACGGACACAATGCGATTATACAATTACATCAGTAATATACAACTTAAATGTGGTACAGTTTAAGTTCAAAATCGCTATAACTTTACTGCCTGGAATGTTCAGTTAGTCTTACTGACGTTCCTAGCTTGGGATTCCTCTCTGGATCCGTTGAGCATCACAGTTCTGGCGAGGATGTCCTGCTGGGTGTGCAGATCCTAAGTTCTGTGTCCACTTGAGGAATGCGTGTGTTGGATTGTCCTTGCCAATTCTGGAAAGTTCTTTTTTTTGAGTTGTTCCGTGTTCAACTAGCAGTAGCACCCGGCATACGCTAGTTTAATGAGATTTGCAGTCCTGAATTTAAATGGAGGTTCACAGAGATGTGAGCACTCTGCGGAGAGGCCAAATGAAATTAAGCAGGATGCATGAATTCCAATGTAAATGCCGTCTTTTCGCTTGAAAAGAGTCTGGTTTTTCCCAGGGGGGGGATGGCCCAAAAGCGAGTGTATCTTCCCTTGAGAGAAGATGCGCTAAGAGACAGCGTGACCTCCTCCGTTGGAAGTGTGCCAAGAAGAGAAAAGTGAATTGGGTGCGGTCCCTAGTTCTGAAGTTCTGTTGCACGTTTTATTGCTTTTAGACTTATTCTATTGGGGGTAACGTAAAGGAAGCGGGTGCTGCTGTATAGGATGTTTCTGTTTCCAGTTGACTGCATGGGAAATGTAGTTCTGTGGTCCCTTACACCCCTACAGTTGCCTTGCGATAGTAGTTCCCCTAGCCCCTTCAGGAGGCGTCCATCCTGAGGGGAGGGCTGTCGCAGAAGACCCAACACTTGGTTTTGCCTCCTCTATGCCCGAGTGCTCTTTAAATGCTGCCCACATGCGCTCAAGAAACTCCTCCTGGGCTCGAAATCAACTTTTTTGCTTGATAGCTCTGCGCTCCCAAGTTCAAAAAGATAGGAGCGTGAGCCAAAATTTAGGAGCACGCACACCAAAATCTAAATCAATATATAAATATGTTTTTAAAGTTTGAAAAACTACAATCTAACACTCCACATCAACAATACAACTGTCTCCAACAAATGGCAGTTATTAAACAATGAGTCTTGAGTTCGTTGATTAAAACAAAGGTTTCCACTACATTGGTTTTATGCCATATCCGGAGGCCAAGATTTAAAATTGAGTCTCCTTGCTCTCTGCCCTTCTATCCATCTCTTCACTGCCTGTGAGGTATGATCAAATATGTCCAGAGGATGACCCGCCACACTGATCGGAATCAAATCTTCAATTGTGTTAGGGTTAAATGCAGATCAGACATAAAGTCCTTGTTTTCGCCTCAATATTGCAATATGAATCAGTCCACAGAGAGAACTTTGCCATTTAGCTTATTATGACACAAGCAGATGTTATGATGAGTTGGATATGGTTGTTTTAAGATATAGCATGCTACATGCCATTGTCATCTAATTTCTGCATTTTCAGGAAAACATTGCGTGTGCATACTAATCTATAAACGTTTACTGGTCTAAAGACTTGCTGAAAAATTGATTTTTGCAGATGGGTTACTGAAGATATGAGCGAAGAAAACAAGACCAAGATTTTAGGTCTGCGCAAGCCGCGAGGCAGCATATTTTGATAGGCTGCAAATATTAACAGAACACCGCACATAATCGTTGACGCACATTTGTCACAGTTTTTTTTTGTGTTTCGTGCTTTCTCCATGTTTGGAAGGACTTGCACTTTAAAGTGTTTGGACTCAGTAGATAATGCGCTGTTACCTGCGAGATCCGGGCCATTATCTTTAGAATGAACACTGTGCACTTCACCTTTTTATAACCTCAGCCATTCAAAATTTAGAAGCAACTCTTTGCGAAAATAATAAACTGATTTCGCCACCGGATCATCCGAATCACCGTCATGATTCTCAGTTTCAGTAACTTTTGTTACAGACTCAACTTTTTTTTTGGTACTGTTAATGTTCAAAAAAAGTCTTCCATAGCTCTTTGTTTCATTTTCAGTCTAAATCTTGTGTATAGTTACAATAGTAACTCTCAGTACCGCGAAATGGAGTGATTGACGGCTAATATTAACCATTGTAGAATCAGTACTGAGGTTTAGGACATCAGGCTCCCCTTTGATTGGTCAGAATGGTTACCGTTAGCTCAAGGTAACACACTGGGTGCGCTCCATTCTTAATACCAGTATACCCGGCTGTGGTATGTCCAGTAGATTCATGCAAGGACTGCATAAAAGACATACGTCCATCTCTATTTAAGCTGCAGCAGCGGTTGGCATGGCTTCTGACTACCAAATGTACCCGAAAAGTGGTGTTTAATTTGGGGGAAAAGCAATCTTGCAGGTGCGACTATTTTAATTCAAAGGTCGCGCACTGTGAATTTCAGTCGCATTTGCGACCAATAGGCCGCAATTTTGAGCCCTGACCTCGAAACCTCTTTAGCCGCCTGCTTAATGTCTAAGATCTTATGCCATGCAACATGCGCCGGTCCCCTTAAGTGCAGTAAAGCCTCTTTAAGCCGATCTAACACCTCCAACTCAGTTTCATCATCCTGTTTTATGACAAATCGCCCCTCAACATAAATCCTCAGGTAGTTTGGACCTTAACTCTTCGGGAATCGTAAGGAGAGCTAGCTGCCAGCTGTCCCGAAGCTCCAAATTATACACGGAAGCCTGCAGCATAAGATTCTCCCAATATGGCTGAAACGGCCTCCCTTCTGGGCATTATGCTTCCGACCTCCTTGTGCCTCGAATATTCCTCGCATGTAAGGGGACGACTGATCACGGTGACCATCTCGTCACCGTTAGTAACAGTCTTGAGGACAGCTACTTTTGTCGGCAATGGTACCATTTCTGCGCCCTGTCATTATGAGCCTATGCTGCCAAGGTTTCCCTGGCTCTCTCGGGTGATCGTACCAGGGCAACACTGCTCTCGGGTAAGGCTCTCCTATCTCCATCCCGCTGAGAGGGGTATGCTCGAGGGTAGCTTGACGTCCCCCTCCTGGAGCTGCCATTTCCCTGGAGTTTCCGCAGAGGGCAATAACCTCATTGTCCTCACTCTCCTTCTGCAAATCATCTTTTAAAGCAGTTGCCTGTCTAATGGCTGAAACGGGAAGCCCGACTTTGCCACAACAGGCATCAGCATAGTCCTGGCTTCTCCCAAGCTCCTTCTTGAGCGCCGCAATTTGGGCCCGCTAAGCACCACTCTGGACAGCCGAGTTGTGCTTTTCATACGCAAATGCCTCCACTTTCGCACATAGTTTCCACAATTCGTTGGAGCATGTCTTCTCAGGCTCCCGAATGCGTTCCACAACTCGCCCACTCTCAGTTATCATTCTCCGGTCGTTAGGCCGCACAGCTGGCAGTTTCCCAAACGGTGACTTTGTTTGGAGCTTAGGAAACTCTTTTTCATACCAATTGAGAATTTGCTTATTAGTCCAGGTCAGACACTCACCGCAGTCATGCACCCGAATCAAGGTGCTTAAAATAAAGACCAAAACTCTCCATAACCTTTCGATCTACACTCTCTACATCTATTCCCTCACTATCCATGGTTCCTTTAAACTCAAACCTCTCCGGATTTCTATGGTCTCCGGACTAATTTTGATATGTTGATCCGTTCTAAAAATGTGTCTATATGGGATGGTTTTCACTTTCCCTGAATTTTGTCTCAAAGGAATTTAAACCCTTTATTCACCACAGCAGCTGTAGACCGACAACTGCACCAAACCTCATTTGCCAGGGGGCTTTGGATACCGCTCCAGAAGTGTCGTCACATGCTGGGGGTCACATTGCTTTGGGAAGGCATGGACGGATCTCGTCGGGGTCACCAACTGAAAACACCGTGCAACTAGGCCAAGGAGGGTCCTAGATGAGGCGGAAGGTCTCAGTATGTTTGCCTAAGCTGCAAGGGGATATAAAGGCTTACCGGTCTCCATTATCAAATGGTGTCTGGCTACAGCGTCAGCACTTGGCCACTACCTCAGGTCAAATGTTATGATGTCTACTCACGTTTCCACTCTCAGTGAGCCTGAAGCAAGTCTCGCAGATGCTGCAGCTCTAAAATCTTAGCGGTTGCAATACATCTAACTTCATATCAAATTTAGGATAGAAAATTTAGTCATAACCCCTTCTGGTTACGCTTTAATTATGTGTTTGCATAAAATTGATCTGACTCCAATTAATTAAGACCTCTATTGTGCGTTGGACTCATAACTGGTCTATAGCTCACGTCCACCGGACCAAAACATCTGTACAGCGCAATCCAGTGGAAGAACTTGGCGGCTGGCAGTCCGACTAAGCACAGTAATTTGACATAGAAAATAGCTATGACTAGGGATTACCGGGGCCCAAAGCGAGTAACTGCAAGGTATAACGGTAGTCTCATCATTCAGGAACCTTGAGTCTTCGAAGACCTCCGCCCAGAAACCGAGCCGCCTCGGTATGTAAACGGAATCTACTCAAAGCTAATAAAAATAACACCAATCATAGCATTGAAAAGCCACTGTAAAACACAGAAACCAAGTGTGTTGATCAGGCACGCGCTTACAGTCTCGCGTTAACCAATTAGGAGACAGGAGTCCAAGCTGGAAGGATATAAGTTAGTTTGAATCAGAAGCACACAACAGAATCCAATTACCAATTTTTTAATTTATTTGTGCCTGCCTGGCAAAATAAACAATCTTAAATCACAAGAACCAATCACATTGTTACAGAAAAGGTAAAGAAGAGGTCAAATCATACCTGGTGCAGCTCGAAACTACACACACACACAAAATGTATGATGTGGGAAGGATGAATACAAGCTTCCAAGACCTTTTTATTTGTCTTTCTTTTATGTCCAAACTATACAATTGTTTTAATATGGCGAGGTCGTAAATTATTTTGGTTGTCAATGTGGTCCCTCCCGGGGGGGACTTTGGGCAGCGAGATCTCCAGAGGGGAAATTTACACGAGTGTGTTCTTTTCAGTTATTTTTTGGGGTTTGGTTTAATTCTGCTCCCTTTGAAATATATCTCATGCAATTTTGGGAATTTTGCAGGGTAGAATGATGCCAAATATGGTATGATTGCACTACGGTTTGCCATGAAACGTCCGGTATCATACAAAATTACAAAGATAATCTGGATCAATGCTACCAATCAACTCTTGCCATACAATATAACATAAATTCACTTAACATTTGAAACATTGTGGGTGAAATCAGGATTTTAGATCAATAGATTAAGTCCTTGAAAATTCAGACATGGGCATTAATGAGAATTATTTTGTGGGTGTGGATCCTGAAAAGTCCATTGGATGGTACTGTGGCAATGTCCAACACAGGGTAAGTTTGTGAAGGATGTTTTAGAGTGAATTGAGGAACATCCTAATCGATATGCTCCCACGGCCCTGAAATACCTCTGCCGGATGCAGTTGCCCTTAGACAATGGGGCGTAAATTTACTGAAGTTTTGTGTCTGAGAAATGCTTGAGTTTGGTTATCTCTGCATTTTGCGGCCCAGAATGAATGAATGAATTGTTTATTCAAGTGTTATGCACCTTCTGGTGCCCAGCCCATATGGGTTTACAAGACATAAACAATACGCATAAACAAGATGACCACATGATAAATCATAACATAACATTAGAAACATTCCGAGGGGATTCAAAATTTCTGTCAAAAGCACCAGGCATATCCAATAAATCTGGCAAAAGCAAAGATCTCCACAGTAAAAAGCCAACACAACATATCAACTTCAGACGTCCAAAACGGATCAGGATTTTTCAGTTGCATCTTTTCAAACAAAATTATTCTCCGGTCACTGTACAAAGAGCAATGAAATAGAAGATGAAATTCATCCTCGAAAACACCTAGTTGGGTTGAGTTGGGATGGTCTGAGAACGCCAAATGATGGTTCATAGCTCGTGGAAGGTGGATTGTCAGGGGAGGACACGGCAGAAATTTTCCGTCCAGCACTCCTAGCATCCTGTGCAGAACCCTGGCACGGTTATAGGATGTTACGTTCAACAGTAACTGAATACTCTCCAGTTAACATACATTAGTTAATCAACAATAGCCTGAGCTGACCTACTTAATATCCTGAAAGGTTACATAAAGGCTAGGTGTAGCAATCAAGTTGCGACATAAAAAAGCCTTAAACCAAATGCAATAAATGAAAACATTTTTTTCTTCACTTCTGCTCACTTTACCGACTTGACTATAATGGCAGTTAACTGTAAGGAATCTCCTAAGGCACTTATGCTCCACACTTACATCTGCAGCTGTACTCCTTATGAGAATGCTCTTGGAGACAAGGTCCCCTTGGTGTTCAAAAAGCATTAAAATTAAATTTTTTGTTGCTCCCAATGAAAAAGGCACCAAAGATTTCAAAAAGAAAAATGAACGGACTAGAAAAGTGTAGTTCCAGGAGAAACTGCGTGGGCAAGCTGGAAGCTGCCAAAAATGTCTGGTTCAAGCTGCTGAAAATGAGTTTAAAGCCTCTGAAAATGACAATCATTTATGACAGTGTGCTATTTTTTGTTTGTGATGATTAAAGGGGACCTAACATGCTGATCCTTCTTTTAATGCATATTAGTAATGTTAGTTGTCCATGCACAACCTCTGAAAAGTTTCTAAACATAAGATACAGGGATTTTGCCGTAATCCAAGAACGTGATTTTGTGAGCGCGATTTCCTCCCTGAACAGACCCTCCCGAGATCTGGGGAAAACCTGACGTCAGGTTGTGCCGTCGAATTAGCACAGACCTATCCAGAGCCAACCACAGCACTGGACCTGCCCACACCGGAAACTATTCTAGCAGACACTAACAATGGCTGAAAAAAAGGCTGAAAAAGGCGGAGATTAAATAGGTAATTCTTTCCTGCAGAAGTGATCAATGCCCTAGCTCCACATAAGCAACTTGTCCGCGCTAACGGAACTTACGGTCTGCAAAACTTGTATTATGTTCATAACATAACCGAGCTCTCTTTAGCGGTCGCGTACTGTCCATAAAGCTGCTTTCACATCAGACGGGAAACAAATTTTTTGCAGGACAGATTAGCCTACATTCAACGTCAATGCAAAGACGCGAATACACGTCAAGCAGCTTTCTCACCAGACGCGAAACGAATTTTTCTCGCGACAGATTACATTCAAAGTCATGACCGATTATTAGCTATTGCATGGTAGTTCGCCTGCTCTGCTAATTAAAAATGCTCCTGGTTAACTTATATGCAGCAATTATGATCGGTATGCTTGTGTTACTTCGGTAAGCATCAATGTGACAATTTCATCATAATGTTGCCTGATTGTAGCCACTACAGTTGAAGCTAAATGGAGAGGTGCCGTATTTGTCTGCCGAGTTGGGCTGCAGTTAGACCAGGCGTAAATTTTGCAAAGCTTTGGTGCGTTTTTGGGTGCGTTGGAAACGATCGCTTCACTTATCCATGACCAGGGTAAGGCTGATACACCCTGAATGGCTGGGCAAGCTCTCTGATACTACCGGTGAAAGCAATATGGAAGTGCGCAGGCTATAAAGTGTCTGGTTCACCAAACGATTTATTGCCATCGATTAAATATTAAATTTTTTCCTGTAAAAGTGATCGATTCGCTACCTCCACATAAGCAACGGTTTAGGCAGACGGAACTTACCGTCTGTAAAACCTGTATTATGTTCATGACATAAGCTGAGCTCTATCTAGCTCTCGCGTACTCTTCATAACTCGCCCATATTCCGCGAAGAAAAGCTGGTCATTCCGAAGCAATAAGTAAACCATTACCACGGGCAATTTCCGAAAAGGCCGTTTAGCTTGAAGCTTTCGCCCCTCCGTCATATACCAGCGCGGAAGCTGTTTGTTTCTCCACGCTAACAACACACCACAGCTATGCACACGAACCAGCAGGTCCTAATACACACCTAAGCAGTCCATAAGCTGTTGGTCCACTTTTAGCTGCTCCTCCCTGTTTCCCTCTAAACCGGATTTTTACGGTCTCCGGTCTACACTTGGGTATGTCGACCAGTTCTACAAATGTGTCTGTATGTTGTGGATTCTAGCTTTCCCTGCATCCTACCTAGTAGAAGAACCACTGTACTCACTGGTAGCAAACTGTAAGTTGAGTTGAGCTTGAGCTGCCAGATTTTCGCACTGCTTCCTCCACTTTCGCCGCTGCGTTTATTAGAACAAGTTCATTTCATTTGATCTATATTCAAGTATAGCGTTAAATTGCGGAATTTGCCTGCCTCTTTGTTATCAGATGGCGGCCGTGACTCTCATTTCATTCTGGGGAAGCAAACTCCAAGGCAGACCCGGAAAACTGCGATTTGCAGCCTCTTCCAGCCCAACTCCCTCTTCCCGCCCTCCACAGGGCTGGCCAGTCAGAGGAAAGTGGGCACACGAGGAGTGGGGGCCGTTGCGGAAGAGCAACCCCAATGAGCCGTTTCACGCAGAGACTACAATAAACTACAAATGGAGTTTTTTGAGGATGGACGTATGAAGATCCATCCCTTTATTGACAACAATTAGTCCTGGCTAGTTCTCAATGGTTTTCCTTTTTTAACTCATTTTCCAATTTAAGAATAATCAAGTGACAATTGAAGACAAGGCTTCTCTCCCACATGAAAACTAAGAGCAACAAAATAATGGGCTACATTCAGTGCATAAGAATAATTTGATTATAAATAAGTCTATGCACTGGCACTTGGCAACATACATTCTTTTTTTCCAGCGAGAGCGGCATTTCAGAACTCTTTTGCGAAATTAGGTAATTTTGGCGACAAGTAGGTACACCTGTTTTTGCAGCATGGTCACACAACTTGCTGCAAAAAATAGACCGCTGTCTGATTGAAAAATTTAAACAGATGAAACCACGTATACTTGTCACTGGAATTACCGTCATATGCTGAAGAGTTCTGAAGTGCCGTTCTCGCCGAAAAAAGTTACGTCGCTGAGTGCTTGTGCATAGACCTAATTATAATTAATTATTTTTCTGTACTGAATGTAGCCCATTTGTCGCTGTTAGATCACATGGGGGAGAGAAGCAGTGTCTTCAATTGCCACTTGATTATTCTTAAAGTGGAAAATGTGTTAATGAAGGAAAACCATATAGAACTCACTGGGACTAATTATTGACAATAAAGTGATCAATATTTGCCCTTTACAGGTCTAGGACCGGCCCTGATCTCTAGCTGCAACCATTTGGCCTCCACAGGCAATCTTGCTGATTCATAAAGTACAGCACCCCCACTAGACCCACTTCCGTCGATTCAATCAAAATGGCGCTCGCACTGTACATTGACGGTACCGAGAAAAGTTGATTGCCTGATTTAGAAAAAAAATTTATCACGCAGTTTTTCAGATATGATTTTTTTAAATTTCTCAGTCCTATCTTTAACATATCTTTAAAATTTCAAGAGCCCATAAAATGGACAAAAATGATTTAATGAAATATCCGAAAAAAAAGTCTGGAGATATGGTCTTCTAGTAGTATGTTATGGCAAATTTACAGGAAAATTCATCAGGCTAAAAAAAAGATTAAAAATGTTCCGGACAACTGATGCCACCCCAAGACAATAAGGACCGATAAGCTAAAAAGGATCCATGAAAACTGAAGGCGCAAGAGCGCTGACTAGGCTAAGTTCACGGACGCACAACCAAGGCCCCATTATCCATATTTTGACTGGTGTGCATACACAGGGGCATCATGCTGGGAGGGGCATCATATGATTTACGAATCCTCAGATTTTTTTATTTTAATCGGAAGAGATGCGTATGTATATTATGAACAAATTCAACCTTAACTTGATATCAAAAGAATATATTTAAAAACATTTTTTTAAAAACTGCGATTTGGAACTGCCCTGCCCAAGTCACAGAAAGGCCAAACTGGTCCCAGATCAGTTTTGCAAGCTGAGCTAGAATCCCGCCATTTAGAAGCTGAATGGGCACTGATCTCTAATCAGTTGTTGATCACAGCGATGTGCTTTCATTCTGACATCACATGCTACAACACTCTGAGCGGCGGGGGAAGCAACCGATGGGTCGTGCTAATCGGAAAAATAGCAGAAGAAAAAAGTACGAAAGATATCCACGCTACCGAATGTACCAGAAACATCTTGCTTTTTTTAACATTACTCGCCGTAGAGAGGCAACTGTTCTGCCCGTAAATTCCGTACCTCCAGCGCTAGAGGAAGTGCTTATGTTACAAAAGTTAGCCATGTACGTTAGAGGCTAATACTAATGAGGCAGATGCCGCAGCGCATAATAATTGCTGACGTTAACGGGAGCCTGTCGCAGGTGGGATGACGGAAACAACTAACTCGGAGACGGAGAATATTCCCATGATCGCAGAAGCTGACGATGGTGAGTTCACTGCACGAAGCCTTTCCCTTTTTAAAACTCTGCAATAGAATGTTCTTTGTTTTTAGTTAATGCAAATGTGTGGCCTTTGTTGCCATGAATTTCAATACCCAACTCAAATGCCATTTTAGTGACTGGGTGATCTGGGGTTAAATGAAAAATGACACCTGGAAACAACACTGAGTTAATCTAAAGAGGTGTGTGTGTGTGTGTGTGTATGTATATATATATATATATATATATATATATATATATATATATTCACCACCAAAAAAGATACAAGTTGGCACTTTTCTGTTTATGCGGTTGCCATGGTAACTGAGCAAGCTCATTAAATATGCAGAAAACTTCTGGAAAACTACCAATTCCTCTTGAACTCTCTGATAGAATTCAGTTTTCCTTTAATCATTTAAGTGCCATTGCTTATCCAAATGCAATGACAGCCATTCTTTGCCCAGTTTCAGTTTTGTGATTTTGGGGGCATTTTACTTACATTTTGAAATGATTTTGCGCAGAATCTGATGAATACTCAAAATATTCAAAGTATGCAACAGGCAAAATTTCCCTAGGTCATTGCATTTCTAATGAAGTGAAGTACCAGCAGCCCAAATTTCGTTGATTTTCAATGATAAAGTTATGGCTGCCACAAACATGAGAAACGTGGAAAAAGTAATACCTTGGGAAATCAATGGAAAATGCATTGGTCCGCATTGAAAAAGTTGAGATCAGTTTTTAATCTATTTACCAATTAGTGATTATTAAAGGTGGGTTATTATAGAATATTTTTATTCAAAATTTTTTTTTTGGAAAAATAATCAAATTTTGCCCATTTAACCCCAGATCACCCATTAAGATTCTGGCCACTGTCCCTGAAGGCAGCAGGGTTGTCACACTGTCCTTGAAGGCACCGTTATCATCACCATTGGCAATCTTCTTTTGGAGGCTTGTTCAGCTGGTGCTTTAGCTGTCATTATTACTGTATGCCAGTTAAGTTGTTAATAAATGAAAGGCTAGTATGATCAAAGAGAATCTAACCTAATCTAGGCATCTAACCACAGTATAAGCCCGATTGGCCTGGAGGCCACACATTTAAAGGTAAAAAGTAAATACGAGTTAAAGTGGTTTTGTGCCTAAAAGTGGGTAAAGGGGTTCAAGCGCTTCGAGTAATACTGTATCGACATTTTGAAAGATTAAAGTGCAAGTTCTACTCCCGTTATTGAGATCAACATAACAGAGCAAACAACTGCCATTTGGACAGTGGTTCATTTATACTTGTCAGCTATTTAGTTGCGCATAAAGTTATGGCTGTCGCGTTAATTAATCACGATTATTTTAAGCGCAATAAAAGTAACTGCCAATATGAGGCAGACAGACATGCTTGCTTATTACCTTTTTCTATGACACATACCTAATGCAGTCATTTGAAATGCTTCCAGGAAGAAAACTTTTATTTGAAGTCCGCTTATTACCAGTGAGGTTGGACAGCCTCCATCGCCTGAGCATAATTAGCTCACCTTAAATCAATTCCCGTGTACTTTGCCTAACCTGCAATCAAGCCATTTATTCAGCCAACTGACCAATCATAACCAAAATGTGGCCTATAATGATTAAGAAGAGATAATGAGAAACAGGCAGACTTAACCAGGCTGCAGTCTTAGATTTAAAGAATTTCAATTATCTCAATAAATAGCAGAACTCTGAATTCCGTATGCATTATTAAAGATATTTCTTTAAAAAAATGAAATTATTCAAAGAGGGCCCTGGTTTTAAGAGCTTAAAAATATAGGCTACATGCAGTGGAAAGCATTTTGTGAAGCATATCGAATGTGAATAGAAGAGAGAATCTGTTTGCATTGCAGCCAATAGTCAAATGCACCAAAGTGTTCAAGCGAATCTTTGCCGCAAATTTTAGGCATTTTTTATGAGATAATTGAATGAGAGTAATTTTAAAAAATGTAACTCATTGCACTTGATTTTATTTACTTTTGAGCGTCTCAATAACCAACAGTGAAGGTGAAAACATTTTGTTTAAGCGTATAGAACGCGACATGTAAATTGTGAAGGCATTTGCATGCAGCAGGTGGCGGAATGCAAAATTAAAAATAATCTAGCAAACACATTGAGGCAAATATGTCGTGTTTCATGGTTCTTTAAATTTCAAAATGTGAAAAACAAATGATAGCCTCTGTAAATAATTCACACTGTCCACCAATTTAAATTGTTAGGCTAATTGACCGAATTAACTGTTTGATTGCAAATTGAACAAAGTCATTGGGAAGGAGGTGAGAGCAATTGTCCGGTAGACTTTGCAGGCCTTAATGCTGCAGTTGGTAACTTTGAGGAGAGAGAGGACTTCAAACATATTTGGACTTTGTAACATGCTCAAAAATGAACTTTTCTGAATATTGCCTCCTAAAAATTGAGCATGTACTAAGTGGGCCATAGTTCACTTCCTGTATGCAAATCAGGCATATAAAACTTGTTTTCCGTGGAGTTACCAGATGTGTTTCATAATATCAAAAGCTTGTTCTGATCGGGCTGTGGGCATTTTTCCCTATACCGTGAAAGACCTCCTTTGAAAAAAAAAAAAAAAAAAAGCAACTTTCAGTTCCCTCCCCATCCCTCTCCACTTCCCTCGTAAGACCCTCCCCAAGAAGGCTGTCGTGCACGTTATGTTATGCTGTTATGCATGCAATTGTGGAGAGATTTTGCACGTTCACATTATGAAAGCGGCCAAGTTGCCACGGCTCGACGTTACTGTTGCGAACAGTCAACACTGCTGGCCAACAAACAGACGCGTCATTAGAGCTGAAAATTCCCGGGCTAATATCCCTCCTTTTATTGAAAATAGTTAGTCCTGGCTAATTCTAGATGGTTTTCCTTCATTCACACGTTTTTATTTCAAGAATAATCAAGTGGCAGTTGAAGACACGGCTTCTCTCCCTCATGCGGTCCAAAAGCGACAAAATAATAGGCTACATTCAGTACCGAAAAATAATTTGATTATAATTAGGTCTATGCACTGTCACTCGGCGATGGGATTTCAGAACTCTTCAGCAAATGAAGGTAATTTCGGCGACAAGTACATACACCTGTTTTTGCAGCACAATCGCTCAATTCGCAGTAAAACAAGTGTCTGCCACTAACATGGCAACATCCCCCGCCGCCTCAATTTTATGTGTCCGTACGGACGGAGCCCAATACTAAAGGTTGTTTCAAAAAAAAGTATACCCAAATAAAATAATCATTTTTTATGAAAAAAAACTTAATATTTTCTTAAGTGTAATATGTTGTTGGAAAGGGCTGATTGAGCTCTTTCTAATGATGCCGAGAACGTGCATTCATTTCCACGGGTGAATGAGCAGCAATGCATCTTTTGAAAGACACCCAGATCCTTAATGTACCAAATGTTGTGTTCTTCATTACGAAGAATTGGGAAGAGAAATCAAACAAAAAGATTGATGAAGATTACTCATTTATTATGTGAAATGTTCCCCAGAGTAAATTCATGGCCCTGGCCCCTCAACATGACCGCCCATGCTGCTCATTCACCCGTGAAAATGAATGCATGTTCTAGGCATCATTGGAAAGAGCTCAATCAGCCCTTTCCAACAACATATTACACTTAAAAAAATTGAGTTTTTTCCATAAAAAATGATGATTTTATTTAGGTATACTTTTATTTTTTTAAACACCCTGTATATCCCCCGCTTTGCGCTAATCGCGCGACGGGGGATAAAAATCTAAAAATGCATCACTGTTCAGTAATTAACTTTGACATGACCACTGTATGTATTTGTAATGGCTGACTGCCACTCGATCACAGAGACATTTCTTAGAAATAAAACAGTCAGAAAGTCAACACATTAGATCAACAACATTTAAAGAATTTAATGTTGATTAATCATGAAATGGCCCTGATATATCACCAGTCTTTAAGGAATGATGTTAATTTCAAATACTTATATCACTGACAACATTAGTCTAGCCAGAATATTCTCACGACAAAAACGAAGTTGCAGCCCACAAATTATGTTTATGTTTTCATTTTGTGTTTTGGCCTGTTGCGCCACCGTCCACCTATCTCCCAATCACGAAGTCAGTAGCGTTTCGGCATCCAGGTTGCCGGTTACCACTGAGCTGCAGCTAACAGCGTTTCGGAGCACAAATGTCTGACGTTACTAAACCTAGAAGGCCTCTTTATGATTCGGAAATACGTTGTGACAAAGTCAGTGACAAAACAAGGATCTGTATAGGACATGCCTCTGAAAGATGGAGACGGCTGAAAGTAGATAAGAATTTGAGTAGCTAATTTTCTCCTGAGCAGGTAAGATTTAGCTGAGTTTGGCTAACTTAATTCCATTTAATGTAGGCACTGACATTTCAAATATTCTCTACAGTCGAATAACATCATGTATGTTTGTTCATGGTACGTTAGTACGTATGCAGGTGTTCATCGAATTGACTAGGTAACAAATTGTTTGAGAAATAAAAACCGTGGCTTTTCGTTTCTAACACTAGCAATGTATTATTAGAGTCCGTTTCTCTGGCATTATGCTGAGACGCTGTGGAAACCGTTCCACAGCAAAGCCATTACGGCAATATGAAATATAACTGACACAGTACATCGGTCAAATGAGTCCTCATTCATTCTTTACGCATTTTACAGTATGGACTTTAGTGGGCTATCCACACAGAAGAGTGACGAGCAAGTTGACCAATATGACCATTGCTAAAGTAGTTAGTTATTAGTTTCGATCTTTTCTGAACTTATACAGATTAATTTAGGGTGTAATTGTTATGAGTTATCGCAAATAAATGAGCTCTTTTATGGATAAATTGTTTTCACCATAAGCACTTAGTGATTTGATGAGACAGTGATGACGAGATAAATAGCTTCTAATCATTCAATAATTGTATTTTCCCCAAGTGATAATCTCAATAAACATTCACATCCAAAATAAACACCGAAATAATAATTCTCTGAATGAATCCCGCTCTATTCCGCAACGCGAACAGGATAAAGAAAAAAGTTCAAAATAAATAGTCCAATCCGATCCTAGAACAGGCAATTAGTCCTTTCAAAGTTCAGATCCCAAACGCGCCCGTAAAACAATCTTCCGAAACAAGTGTCCACCGCGCGAGACTGATCAGCCTAACTAAACAAAAATGCAATTGAAAAGTGTATGAGTTGGGTGGCTCTCACCGGCTTTCAGGAGTCAGGACAGCATAGACCGGCTGCTGTTGATGATTTGTTTTGGTTGCTCTTTATGCGATAAATCCATGAAACAGGATGACAGAAGTCTTCATCGCTACCCGATCCTGCAAGCGTGGCACTTGATACATTGTTTCTTTTCACGGCTTCGATTCGACTTGCAACAATGTATCGCATACGTCCAAAGCAGTTTCGTTCGCTGCAGTGTTTAAACTGGCGCGCCACTGCAAATTATCCATTTCCCAGTCTCTCCGTCTCTTTTTCACTTCCTACTCCTCCCCATTTTATCTAAAACACCGCGTCTCTCCCCAGTATTAACCCCTCACATGCTAATAGAATTAGAACATGACATCATACAGAAACAATCAGACATTACCTAATCATGATGTTTCCTTATATTTCTCGTTTCATACCCATTTTAGAGAACTTGCACCAGTTTCATTTTTATGTTACCTGCGATAGCAGGAGACACCTAGGTGTTGCTTTTCGGCGGCGTCCAAGAATTGGTTTCCGTGCTCTATCTTCTGTTGGGGTTGACGGATTTTGATCAGATTTGGGCTGTTGGCCTATGGTGTGGATACCACGCTCGAGTTAGATTTCGGAGCGATTTCAACCGAGACTAATTTGCATACTGCAATCTGATTGGTTGTTGGGTTTTCATGCTCTATCTTCTGTTGGGGTTGACAGATTTTGATCAAATTTGAGCTGTAGGCCTATGGTGTGGATACCACGCTCAAGTTCGATTTCGGAGCGATTCCGTCCATAACTAATTTGCATACTGCAATCTGATAGAGCACGGAAACCTAATGACCAATCTTTTGTTGTAGTTGGTGGATTTTTTTCAGATTTGGGATGAAGGCTTTCTCTATGGATAACATGCTCGAGTTTGATTCTGGAGTGATTTCCATCGTAACTTATGTGCATACTGCAATTAAATTGGTTGTTTTTTGTTTCTGTTTTTTTTTTTTAGAAAAGGTCTTCACTAAAGCTTCTTTCGTCAATATGTCACTCCTGTTCATTACAAATAATTTGCATATTTTTAGCATCGAGTCTTGCCAAGTATCAGGAAACATACTCTGAATTCGAAGACAATAGAAAAAAACTGTTTTATCTCTATGGTAAGTCAGTTTTGATGTGAATGTATTCAAAAACCTTCCCCTGCTGTTGGCACCTGTGGAGGTTTGAAGAATGTTTTGTACAACTACTTTTGCCATATCAAATTCTGCAAGCCTTCACGCTGTGATCCGCCTCCTCGCGGTGGTGCAGGTAACACCATATAACCTGCTCACAGTCTTTTCTTACCATATTCACTTTTATGTAATTTGTAGAAACTCACACATTACCCTGCTAGTTTTGCAAGTAATGTTTTGAGAATGTTATGGCGCCAATTACTACAACTGCCACTTTACTGTACTACTTACTCAATAAACATTCGTCTGCCCTTTCCTTATTGTTCTGTCATTTTTTTACAGACCATTTTGCAGGTGACACATATACTTCACAGAATTCTAGTTATATCACAGGTAGTTCATTAGGACATTTCCTTTACCATTACCCCACACATATTAGTACTGTGGGAGTGCCACACAGAAGAGTGACGAGCAAGTCGACCAATATGACCATTGCTAAAGTTAGTTATTAGTTTCGATCTTTTCTGAACTGAACTGAATACGACCCTGTGAGAGCAAATCATTTGTTATATTGAAACGTAGCCGTGGTCGCTCCATGTAGTAGACGTTCTTGCTGGATCCGGCAACCTTGCTGGCAAACTCTTGTTTGGGGGAGAGGAGGAGGGGATACTGCGCTCTGCACTGTTTTGAATGTGACTGCACTACCAGTTTTGGCCACAAACTTGCATATAGCTCCTTTAATATGCTTTATTATGACGTTTGCTGATCTTTTTCATTGTTATTTCTGCAATTAGAATATGCAATGTTTAATTTTCCAATTGAAAAGTTGATGAAGTATCGACATGGCGATGTGTGTTTTGACAAGATATCACCTCCATCACCTCCAAAAAACATCAGAATTTTGGGGGTCGTCACAGGTATTCAACATGAAAAGAATCCAGTCAACAGTTCTTAAGATATTGGAATTTATGCTTTGTGACCTTGAAATAAAGGTGAAGGTCACCAAAACAGGATAGTACCTTTCCCGCACTGGGATGAACCTAGGTACCAAATACGAAAAGAATCTAGTCAATAGTTCTTAAGATATACAAATTTATGCTTTGTGACCTTGAAACGAAGGTCAAGGTCACCAAAACAGCATGGTACCTTTCCCCCACTAGGATAATTTAGGTACCAAATACGAGAAGAATCTAGTCAAGGATTCTTAAGATATTCAAGTTTGTATTCGTACGGACGAACCAAGATACTCAAATTTAAGGTTTGTGACCTTGTAATGAAGGCGTAGGTCACCAAAACTACATGGTACCTTTCCCCCACTGAGATAAACCTAGATATCAAATATGAAAAGAATCTAGTCAACGCTTCTTAAAATATCCACATTTATATGTTCGTATAGACGGGACAGAGCCCAATACTATATCCCCCGCTTCGTGCTAATCGCGCGGCGGGGGATAAAAAAATAGGCAGCTGTCCGATTGGAAAATGTAAACGATGAAACCACTTACTAGTCTGAAATGCCATCGCCGAGTGCAGGTGTATAGACCTAGTTATAATTCAATTATTTTTCTGTCTGGAATGAGGCCCATTATTATCCCCCGCCAACACGAAGTGGGAGGGGGATATAGGTTTGACCTCCGTTCGTCCGTGCGTCCATCCGTCCGTGTGTGCGTCCGTCCGTCCGTCCGAGATAAAGGGGACAGCTTTACTCAGAAACTACTACAGATACAGTAACCAAATTTGGTGTGTAGCTTCAGACCATAAAGGCCTTGATTGAGTTCGAAAATGAGAAGCGCACGATTGGCGGGGGATGTTGTAGACCATGTCGACTTGTTTTGTCGCTTTTAGATCGCATGAGGGAGAGAAGCCGTCTCTTCGATTGGCACTTGATTATTCCTGAATTGGAAAACATATTAATAAAGGAAACCCATCTAGAATTAGCCAGGACTAATAATTTTCAATAAAGGGAGGGATATTAGCCCAGGATTTTTCAGGTCCAACGACGCGCCTGCCAACAAACGCGCAGAAATAAATCATGTCGACATTGAAAACCCAGCACACGCTTATTTCAGTAAGTTACCCGTTTTTTGAGTACAGAAACTGTCTTGAATCCAGCTGAATGGCCAGTAAATCATGTATGTCAGCATTTAGCTGTGAGAGCACAGAAACGTTACACATATTTATAAGGACAACAACACAACTGATAAGACTGCCAGGTCACTTCATGAAGATATTTTCTGCTGCTTTCTAATAAAACAACGCCAGTAGTAGCCCTAGCATCTGAAACAAACTAACGTTAGCCTGACTGCAACATTACAGTAATGTCACATGCACTGCAGAGTGCTGTCACAATTACAAGACTCTGGCTATTCGAACAGCGACTGTGCTTGTAAGCGATGTTCACTCACTTATTTGCGGAGTGAAAATGAATTGATGCTGGTTAAGGTGCACATAAATGGAAACATTTTATGTTGCCTGAATATTTAGAAAGTAACCAAATGATTGAGTATTTTGTAGGAGCAAAGAACCCCAGAGGTGTTACAGACACTTAACACATTGGAGTATAAGCAGCAGAATCCATAATTGTTGGAAATGACTAATTTGGTGCCCCGTTTGCACTAACTTGGCTTATGCCTTGTCTTCAGCCCAGTTGGGCAATACTATAGGCATGACTTTCAGACCATTGCACCAACAGTTATTCTACTTTCACAAAGACAGGGTGTGAATTCAACGTCTGTCTAAAGTAGAGTTGTCAACATCTACAAGTGTAAACGGTTACACAGGTAACAAATCACAACCGTTTATAAAAAATCAATAACCGTGTACACGTCATTTTTTCCTCCTCTTTCTCCTACTCGTTCATTTCTCACCAATACATATAGTCACCTATTTTTAGGGATGATAATGTTGCCTGAAAGCTTCAGATAATAACATTAACTAACTATACACTTAAATGTTCCCACTAGCGCATACAGATGCATGGGGCACAATTTTACTTTTTACTCATTACTCATTTTACTTTCTGTGGTTATATAGCGCAATTGTGATAGAAAAAGCTCATAAATCCCCAACGTGTAACTGGGTACACGTCGGTTAGAAGTCCCGTGTACACATGTAGAAAAAATTGTAAACGTTGACACCCCTAGTCTAAAAGGAGGCGTAAAGTAAATTTCTTGGCCAGTTCCAAATGGAAAGCACTTTTTAAGGAAGACTTCCCCCCCAAGAGGCCAATAAAAAGCCAGACCTCCTTTCAAAATCAAAAGTACATGGTAAATTGGAAAAAGTTTATAGCTAAGGGATCATCATACCCTATAAATATTTTGACCAAAGTCATTAATGGGCTCATAAATGATTAAATCAATTTATTTTTGGCAATGTTGGCTCAGGTAGGCAAGATGACAAGAACAATGAGCTGCACTGTAGATTGGGGTGTCATTATTTATCAATTGAAATGTCCGAAAAGTGATCGGTGTCAAGTGTTTCTGCAAGAGTTGAGCGATAATTTTAAAAGAAAATAATAATTAAGCAAGTAACGTTTGATGGCGGCATTGATCCATTCGTGGAAAGCCAGAGATGTGAATCGAGATCAGGTTGTAAATATCCCCTGGTCTGCGTTATTGTATGTACTTTTAAATGATATGTATACAACACTGTTCAATGTAATACTTTATAGTAACATACACATACAATGGTCTGTTCAAATGCAGAGGCAGCGAATACCAGGAAACTAGTTTGTACTATTTCACACTATGGAGGAGCACTTTAACATTAACTGATTTTGAATTGAGATTTTCATAATGACGCAAAAAAAATTGTCTAGTGTTATGCATAAATTAATTCTGTATTTCTTCTGGCTTATTTGCAGGTTATTTTGTGGAGATCCCACTTGGGGTGCCAGAATTATCACAATTAGAATCTCTGATGTCCTTGTTATTGATTTTTCATTTTTTGCCTTAGTTTTTAAATATTGACTTGCTTGAAGGGTTTATATTCACTGTAAAACATCTTAAAGTTCCATCTGAGTACCTTATGACCAATCCTACCAAGAAATAACATTTCAGATAAGGGAACACTTCCCTGTCAGGTATATTGCCTTGATTTTTGTATCGAATGGTGTCGCCAAAAATGTGTACTGTCCATAACGGTGTACTGTCAAGCATGTATTTCTGTAAAGACTTGACGAAGTGGGATTATTCCACCTAAGTTGAAGGTTTATATTCAGTAAAATCAATTCAAGATATCGGTCCTTTTGTGTTACAGCTGTTCTCTGCTCTGGCAGTGACATCGCCACACTCCCAGAATGTATTTCAAATAAAAATTATGGAAAAAAAAAAAGATGAAAATGATAATGATAAAAACAATGATAAAGTTGAAACAACAGAATTTTGAAGAATCTGCCCTTATTGTTTCCTATGGGGGAAAAAATCTAAATGAAATTTAATTACTCAAAAAGTATGCAAGTAACATAATTTAAAACCAGTTTAAAGGAAGTTTCTTGTTGAAAGTATGTAGGAGTAGTTGGGTAACAAAACACGTGGAGAATGAGGAAAGAAAGAAATAGTGGGAAGACTTTTTCTTGCTTGCCCACTAATTATACAGTATATCGATTATTTGTAGTCATCAGAAAAAAATTTTTTCACAGATTAATCAGTATCTTTTTCAGTTGCTCCCCATGGAGGAATTTCTTTTTGCCCCCCATGGCATCACGTAACTTACAATATGAGCTTGATCGCTCAGCCCATGCCAGCGTGCAGCCCAGCCCTCATTCTGGGGGCCTGGACCTGTCAGGCTGCTTTGCTTTCAATGGCACTCATTGTTGCGGGGCCAGCCATTCCCAGAATTCATCTCGCTTTAAGTGCCCTTATTTCCGTGAGAAACTGAACTGAAAACAGCAGCCACGCTTCTAACCAAACCACAGACATAATTTTGTCGCACAGGTCAGATCATGTAATTTCATGCCAGCCCTGCTATGAAACCTCAAAAACAGCAACGAAAAATCCATTTGTCACACCGTTTGGTATTGGCTTGTTTGGAGGAAACAGACCTTTTATTTAAGCTCTAGAACAGCAGTATTAATGATGTGCTCTTGAAAAGGCAGTGGCTGTTTTTACACCAGTCATCATCTTACTCAAAAGTGCTATTCTTACAAACTTCCAAATGCACAATGTAGGAAATCTGGACTTTGACCACTGCATGAGTGATTATATAACATGATGTAAGCCAGCGGTACAACAATGACTATACCTCTGACATTAGTTACCTAGTTGCTTGTTATCTTGGATAGCTAGTTTGGTAGTTATGACGGTGTAATTTTCGGTTCTACATTAGCTCGCTAGTATTTGGATAGCTGTCAGGTCGTCAGTCTTTTTTTGGTTTTTTTTAAATAAATTTGGCATCTCCCATCCCACCCGGATCTGGAATGCCCAATTGGTGAACTATGTACAAGACTTATGCGACCCCTTACTGCCAACTCAGGAGAGTGAAGAAAGTTAGCAGCTTTCCTCCAAAGCACGCGCCTCTCAGCCTACTGCTTCTTATACACTCATTGGTTGAATCCTCTGAGGTTCAGAACGAGGGTGGAGGATACCCGAACATGAACAAGCTTAAAATCTTCCTGATGAGCGCCCGGCTGGCCAACAAGAAGCCCTTAAGCAACGAATGAAGCAACCATTTAATATTACCCTTCCTGGCAGACCCTTCCCAATTTGCATCCCTGTAGCGCAATGGCCAATTGTAAGTTACTCTGAAAAAGCTGCCGACCACTGCCAGTTGGGACGACCGGGGCACGAACCCACGCCGTGATGGTCACCTCTGGTTCGCAATGCGGTGCCTCAAAGGTCGTCAGTCTTTACAATCACTAGTCAGGAGTGATTAGTGTCATTGTGAAGAGCTGATTAGCAACATGAAGTTTTTTCTTGCTAGAAATCGTATAATGTAAGTTGGCTTGATAGTAAGCTGGCCAAGTTTGCTAGCTAATAACTTATGCTGTCTACCGAGAGCAGGCGACATCCTAACAGCAGACCTGGGCTATTTTCACGCCAGTCACTGAGCGTTTTTTCCAAGGCTGCATTTCCTAAATTGTGCTTGCGCATGCAGAAGTTCGTAAGAATAACACATTGGAGTAAGTTAACGACTGGCATGAAAAATAGCTACTGCCTTTTGAAATATATCATCCGTTAAAGCCCAATCGATCCACTACTCCTTAAGATCCGTCGGCCCTTATTCTCCTGTAAGCTGCAGAATATTATGTCTGGACTTCTGTGACGGTATAGAGCTAAATTATTTAGGATGCCATCGGCAGAGGGTGTGTCTCTTCTTAACGTCTGAAGGCTTCACTGGCTAAATACATAAGTTGACTAGCCAGTGTATCACGCTACCAACTAGCTACCAAGCTTTGCATGACTACTGGGTGGCCAACAACATAAATACATTGGCGAGCTATTCAGTAGTTGTACCCATAAGGAACCTGAGAGATCACTCTTCTCACTTGGATACATGGACATCATTTATATTGTCAGCTTCTTGACTACCATCAAAACTATTATCAGTTAACAAATCCGCTAGCTCCTGCGTTGTTGAAGTTAAAGCCATTAAAACCTTGCAATCGAACCAATACATCTACAATTTATAGATATTCACAAGGCTTGTGGTGTAAAACACACATATCTTTGTCCCACTTGTCAATTTAGCAAGCATAAGCGGGCAGAAAATTAAATTTTCCAATGGGAACTATATCTTAAGTGGGGGTGAATACTAATATTTTCTGTATTGTATAGAGCAGTGTTCCCCAACCCTCTCCTGGAGGCCCACCTGTCCTCCATGTTTTAGATTTCTCCCTGCTTCAGCACAGGTGATTCAAATGATCAGCTCGTTAATCACCCCCTGAAGCTGATTGATGACAAGCCTGATCATTTGAATCACCTGTGCTGGAGCAGGGAGAGATCTAAAGCATGCAGGACAGGTGGGCCTCCAGGTGAAGGTTGGGGATGACTGGTGTAGAGTCTAGCTGTCATGTATGACTTTAATATGTGTCAATATACTCTTGAGAATATTTTTATGTTGTGAAATTTAATTCAGCTTTCTTGTTTTGTTTCTGGCATCTTGGGGGCGACCGCCCCCCCTTGGCTTTGGGCCTGGGTGGAATTCGGGCAAGTGAAAAATTTAGGTTGTGAGAATAAAATTTATTGTGGCCATTTTTCTCCAATCTGAGGGATTTGATAATTATCACATTTCCTCCGTCAGTAAGTGGAACGGACCTGCAAAATCTGCAAGGTAGAAAAGACGCATGGCAGGACTTCTACTTTCTGACCCATCTACCTGACACCCCTGAATTCTGGTCTTAAACCAAGCTATGACCGTGTTGCGTGGCTAACTACAATGTTTCTTTTGCCCTGCAGATCCGAACTTTGAGGTTGAAGATCCTGTCGGAAGCTGCGGCAGAGGGAGTTCTGGTCAGGGGTGCGAAGAACCAGCTGCGCATGTACCTGACCATGGCCATCGCAGCCACCCAGCCCATTTTCATGTACTGGCTCACGTATCACCTGGTTAGATAGAAAAAGTGGTGGCAAAACGGGGGACAGGCACACCAATCAAGGCACTACCTCCTCCCCATAAAAGACTGTTTTCCCTTCCCTTTTAAGACTCCAAAAATATAGATGATAGCATGCGGAATATAGGAAACAATATCGAGCCTTGCAGCACAAACCAGTAACATGTCAGTGTTTTTTGTATTTTTGTTTTTTTAATGAAAATGTGAAATGTTTATAAAACCGATGCGTGTCTTTTCATGTGGAACGCTATCCTGTGCAATTCTTTTGTTTTGCTTTTTGTAATATTTTCATTTTGTAAGTACATACATATATGTATATATCAGTCGCGGCTGGTGAATTGGCGATAGGGGAGGCTCAAAATAATCCCATAAAATTCATGATTGAAAACAGGTTGTCACCAATCATTCATTTAAATTATAATTACAGAAACTCCGAAAACTCTCAAAATGATCAGGTGTGCCTAGTTTTCATTTATTACCCATACCTGTCAACTCTTACGCATTCGATGCGAGTTTAAGTGGTATATTTATGTTCCACTGTTGTAGTCAGCAATTATTCAATCAACGTGTATGTAAGAGATTCTCGTGCGAATTGAAGTGCACTAGAGGGGTTGGAAGCAATGGAATTGCATAAAGACATTTCAAATGATCTTATTTCATTTAAACAATCATGAAACACATGCATTGCTTCCAATCCCTGAATAAAGAAAAGCGTGAGAAATCCGGAGTCGTAACCGGTATGCGTTATAAATGAAAACTGACCACATCTGATAATGTTGAGAATTATCTGAGTTTCTGTAATGGTAATTTAAATGAATGATTGAAAACAAGTCGTGACCAATCAATCAATAATTTTAAGGGATTGTTTTCAGCCTCCCCTATCGCTAGTTTACCAGCACCACTGATATGATTTTTTTTTTTTTTTTTTTTAAGAGTTGTCAGTTGCCCAAAGTGCAATTTGGGCAGTAGTTTGGTATGGTTTTGAATCGGTTTTGCTTAACATTTTCCAGGTAAAATGACTGAAAACAAGCAGAACAGCTGTTGCTTTTTAATCGCCAATTAACAAATAAAGTGATAGGTCTCCATCTTTTTATCTATGTTCATTTTGCCTTGCCGCTAGTTTATGGCAGTGGACATGCTTCGCCAAAAGGGATTGCAGTCTCTGCCGCAGAGTCGATAAAATTGTAATTCAATGGCAAAGACATCAGTATGTCACGTCTCTCGACAACTAGCAGTGTTGTGACTTGAGAAATGTATGCCTTCTGTTTCAAGGGCAAGGGGTAAAACTATAACTTGCAAATATCCTGATGACTTTTGAAATAAAGGCCTGAACAAAGAAGAGCCCTCACTACAGGACAAACAATAGGGTGTGTTACAATTCTGTCAGTAGATTTTTAAAATATTTATTATATTTAACTGACTGTGGTTCATTAATGCTCTCATTCCTACTGTTTTTTAAGTGATCCATCTGGAGTACTACTTATGCCGAGGAACAATTCTGCTTCATTCCATCCAATCACGGCTCAAAGTTAGACCGTTAGATTGAGGTCTTCAGAGAGTAAGAACCTCTTGAGAATCAGAACTACAATGAGCTTCAGTGGATTAGCATTGAGGAACTGCACTCTCAGATGAATGCCATTGCTTGCATTATGGATAACTAAGGGTCATTGTTGAAAATTCTTACAAAATTCTAAAAATACCAGAATGAAATTTCAGCCATTTGTGAAGCATATCTTTGAATCATTTGTCCACTGATGTGAACTTAAATTGTGAAGTTGAAGTTCTCTTCAGACCAATCAGGAAATGTTTTTTGTTGTAATGGATAACATTCTATGCTTTATTTTGTTTACTGAAGAGATGCATATTTGTGCGGGTTGGCTGAATTTTTAGGAAACTACTCATTTTATTTAAATCAGGAAGTCTGTTTAAGATGCATTTTTCAACATGCAGTGGTTTACTGTTTTTAAAGCAGCCAGCCTATTTCTGTGGTCAGACTATTTCAGTTGTGATTGGCCATTCAGTGAGCACCATAATTCATTGGACAGTGGCACATTTTTAGCCCTATGGGCCAATTAACAATAATCATGGTGTGGTGTCCGTCATCTGTCAGCCAGAACATTTTTTATCTTTTTTTTGGTCCGAAGAATTTCCGAGTGAATTTGCCATAACATACTACTACTAATACTACTACTACAACAACAACAACATCACCAGACATTTTTTTTCTCATTTTTGATTTGAATCGTTTTTGTCCGTTTCATGAGACCTTGAAATTTTGGCCCCCCATGTTAAAGGTAGGACTGACTAATTTTTAAAAATTATTTCTCAGAAACTGTGATAAATTGGGCAATCAACTAATCTTGATTGAATTGACGGGAACTGGATCTCGTGGTTTGCTGTAACTTAAATATTGGGTCTTTTGGAGAATATGCAAGATGGCCTGTGGAGGCCAAATGGTTGCAGAGGGAGATTAGGTTTGTGTTATTGACAAATAAGTAGTCATATATGACCTATATTTTTGCAGTGTTAAATTTGACCTCAGATGACTTTGAAAGGTCAAACTCAAGGTCAAGGAAAATATTCAATATTTTAGAAGTTAGGACTTGAAATTAAAAAAAATTATAGCTCAAAAACTGATAACTTTAATTTCTTAATCTGGAAATCAACTCATGTATGACCTATATTTTGGCTTGTTAAAGTTGACCTCCGATGACCTTGAAAGGTCAAGCTTAAGGTCAAGCTAAATGCTGAAATTTTCAAAGACTTCTAGTATTGAAAATATTGAAGATTGTATAAGTGCTCTATACACAAAGGTCCCCATCTATAATCCTTAAAAGTGACTTAGAATCAAAAACCGTTTTGACCTTGTACAAAACCCAAAACCAGTGAAGTTGGCACGTTATGTAAATTGTAGATAAAAACAGAATACAATGATTTGCAAATCCTTCAACTTCTATTCAATTGAATACACTGCAAAGACAAGATGTTTAATGTTCAAACTGAGAAACTTTTTTTTTTGCAAATAATCATTAACTTAGACCTAATTTGGAGCTTATTGATTTTCTCAGAGTCTAATTTGATTTGTGTAAAAATGTTTTCACCTGAAACTATGTTCAAGGGTTTTTATTTTTCATAGCAGAATGGATACGTCCATCCAAATGTGACTTAAGATGGTAAATAACTGCTCAAAACATGGAATGCTGCTAATTTAGACAAAGTAACAGCTTTTTTAAAATCCAAGAATTGCAATTGTAGTTGGAACAAAAACCAGCATACACAGGGGGGCGCCAGGACCAAACTTGAGAACCACTGGTCTAGCTTGAAAATGTACATACTACCAAAGAAATACTTGGTATTCCTGAAAATATAGCTCCAAAAGCACAACAAACAGAATTTACCACCCCAGTACATATCTGGGTTACATTTGTGAGTAAACACATAGTAAATCATTCTACAAAACCCAAAACCAGTGAAGTTGGCACGTTGTGTAAATCGTAAATAAAAACAGAATACAATGATTTGCAAATCCTTCAACTTCTATTCAATTGAATACACTGCAAAGACAAGATGTTTAATGTTCAAACTGAGAAACTTTTTTTTTTTTTTTGCAAATAATCATTAACTTAGAATTTAAAGGCAGCTACACATTGCAAAAAAGTTGGCACAGGGACCTTTTTACCACTGTGTTACATCGCCTTTCCTTTTAACGACACTCAGTAAACGTTTGGGAACCGAGGAGACCAATTTTTGAAGCTTTTCAGGTGGAACTCTTTCCCATTCTTACTTGATGTGCAGCTTAAGTTGTTCAACAGTCCAGGGTCTCCGTTGTCGTATTTTACGCTTCATAATGCGCCACACATTTTCAATGGGAGACAGGTCTGGACTACAGGCAGGCCAGTCTACTACCCGCACTCTTTTACTATGAAGCCCTGCTGTTGTAACACGTGCAGAATGTGGCTTGCTGAAATAAGCAGGGGCGTCCATGAAAAAGACGTTGCTTGGATGGCAACATACGTTGCTCCAAAACCTGTATGTACCTTTCTGCATTAATGGTGCCCTCACATATGTGTAAGTTGCCCATGCCTTGGGCACTAATACACCCCCATACCATCACAGTGAACTTTGCGGCTATAACAGTCCGGATGGTTCTTTTCCTCTTTGGTCCGGAGGACACGACGTCCACAGTCTCCATAAACAATTTGAAATGTGGACTCGTCAGACCACAGAACACACTTCCACTTTGCATCAGTCCATCTTAGATGAGCTTGGGCCCAGTGAAGCCGGCGGCGTTTCTGGGTGCTGTTGATAAGTGGCTTTCGCTTTGCATTGTAGAGTTTTAACTTGCACTTGCAGATGTAGCGACAAACTGTAGTTACTGACAGTGGTTTTCTGAAGTGTTCCTGAGCCCATGTGGGTGATGTCCTTTACACACTTGATGTCAGTTTTTGATGCAGTGCCGCCTGAGGGATCGAAGGTCACGGGCATTCAATGTTGGTTTTCATCCTTGTCACTTTCGTGCAGTGATTTCTCCAGATTCTCTGAACCTTTTGACGATATTATGGACTGTAGATGATGAAATCGCTAAATTTCTTGCAATAGCTCGTTGAGGAATGTTGTATTTAAACTGATTGACAATCAGCTCAGGCATTTGTTCACGAAGTGGTGACCCTCGCCCCATCCTTGTTTGTGAATGACTGAGCATTTCAGGGAAGCTGCTTTTATACCCAATCATGGCACCCACCTGTTCCCAATTAGCCCGTTCACCTGTGGGATGTTCCAAATAAGTGTTTGATGAGCCTTCCTTAACTGTCTTTTTTGCCACTTGTGCCAGCTTTTTTGAAACATGTTGCAGACATTAAATTCCAAATGAGCTAATATTTGCAAAAAATGTACAAAGTTTACCTGTTCGAACATTAAGTAATTTGCCTTTGCAGTGTATTCAATTGAATATAGGTTGAAAAGGATTTGCAAATCATTGTATTCTGTTTTTATTTACGATTTACACAACGTGCCAACTTCACTGGTTTTGGGTTTTGTAGAATGATTTACTATGTGTTTACTCACAAAAGTAACCCAGATATTTACTGGGGTGGTGTATTCTGTTTGTTGTGCTTTTGGAGCTATATTTTCAGGAATACCAAGTATTTCTTTGGTAGTATGTACATTTTCAAGCTAGACCAGTGGTTCTCAAGTTTGGTCCTGGCGCCCCCCTGTGTATGCTGGTTTTTGTTCCAACTACAATTGCAATTCTTGGATTTTAAAAAAGCTGTTACTTTGTCTAAATTAGCAGCATTCCATGTTTTGAGCAGTTATTTACCATCTTAAGTCACATTTGGATGGATGTATCCATTCTGCTATGAAAAATAAAAACCCTTGAACATATTGTGCTTAATTTTCAATATTGCTAGGAGTTTCAGGTGAAAACATTTTTACACAGATCAAATTAGACTCTAATAAGCTCCAAATTAGGTTTCTGACTACAGGTGTTTTGACTTTTTCCCAAATAACCTGCCTGAACCAAATAAAATCAACAGGAAACACAACAGGTGTGACTGCCAAGTAAATTGTGGGGTTTTGCCACCATGTGTCAAGAGTTTCACCAATGAGGAGCCTTTTGATTATTTATGTTGATTAAATGTTTGGTTAAATTGTTTCCCTCTGCCAATATTTACAATATATCTCAATGTGGATATTTGCATAAATGCACCTAATTAAAACAAATCATCAGCTTGTTAATATCTAAAGATTGCAATTGTAGTTGGAACAAAAACCAGCATACACGGGGGGCGCCAGGACCGAACTTGAGAACCACTGAGCTAGACGGAGCCAAAGTTGGAGGAAGACTCAACACTGACCACTTCAAAGCAGATTGTGCCTGTGTTTCGGTGGCATTATTTTATTTACCCAGCAAGGTGGAGATCTGAAATTCTCTGGATACCTATTCCCTTTGGGGCATATTACAGCATTATTAAAATCTCAGTGGTAGTTTTTTCAGTGAAGATGATATCCAACATCAAAAGTCGGAAAATTTAGCCTCCAGGGGGTGCTGTTGGCGGGATGCAAATTCTGGCTATCCCCAGCAATGTACTAAAGAAATTGTTTTTGAATGATGATACATACAGCTAGCTTTCTCTGAAAATGAAGAATTTTGCTTGGTACTATGTTGGATGGATAGCTATCTGACCAAAGGTGACACACTAAGGCAGGGATACTCACTCTTATCCAGAATGAGCCGCAGTGGGTGCAGGCTTTCATTCTAACCATGCAGTTACCCACCTGATTCTACTTATCAAGGGACTATGGCAAAAGCTTTAAGGGTTGATTAGTAGAATCAGGTGTGCGACAGGTTGGATAGAGTGAAAGCTCGCACCCACTGTGACTCATTCTGGAAAAGAGTGAGTATCCCTGCACTAAGGAGTGAATGTTCTACCGAGTTAATATTCCATATCCCCAGACATGTACCAAAGTTCTGTCTTTTCACATATACAGCGCCCTCCATAATTACTGGCACCCTGGGTTAAGATGTGTTAAAAGCCTTAAAATAAATTCAGTTTTTATTGCAGAAGCATGCTCTCACACTGAAAATTGTAGAAAAATGTAACCTTCAACTCAAGTGAATTTTAAGGGAATAAAATTCCTAAGAAATCATTACTTTTCATAAAATCACCTGTTCCACAATTATTAGCACCCCTAACAATTCCTAGCAATTTAATGTAATTCAAGTATTTTTGTCATTTCTACAGTAGTTTACAAAGTTGATCAGAGTATCTAGGAACATTTTTAATCTGTAAATCATTACTTCCTCTTTCCTTGGGGTATAAATATGACGTGACACAGAGGCCATTTCTCTTATCCACTCTTCAACATGGGAAAGACAAAGGAACACACCATTCAAGTAAGGCAAATGTGTGTCAACCTTCACAAGTCAGGCAGTGGCTACAAGAAAATAGCCACTCGCCTGCACCTGCCCATATCTACTGTCAGAGGAATCATTAAGAAGTTTAAAACAACTGGAACAGTGGTAAACAAGCCTGGATGAGGACGCAAGGTTATTTTCCACCACGCACAGTGAGGAGGATGGTAAGAGAAATAAAAAGTTCTCCAAAGCTCACTGTTAAAGAATTGCGACAAATGGTAGCATGTTGGGGTCACAAAGTCTCCAAAACAACCATCAGGCGCTATCTACATGCCAACAAGCTGTTTGGGAGGCATGCACGGAAAAAAACCATTTCTCACTCACAATCATAAATGCAAATGTCTGGAGTTTGCTAAGCGGTACTGGGACTTCAACTGGGACTGTGCTTTGGTCAGATAAGACCAAGATAGAGCTTTTTGGCAACAAACACTTAAAGTGGGTCTGGCGGAACACAAAAGATGAGTATGCAGAAAAGCACCTCATGCCCACTGTGAAGTATGCTATGGGCCTGTTTTTCTTCCAGAGGCCTTGGGAACCTTGTTAGGGTGCATGGCATCATGAAAGCTTTGAAATACCAGGACATTTTAAATCAAAATCTGGTGGCCTCTGCCTGAAAGCTGAAGATGGGTCGTCACTGGGTCTTTCAGAAAGACAATGACCCTAAATGTAACCAAATCTACTCAGAAATGGCTCACCACACACAAAATCTAGCTCCTCCCACGGCTCCTCTCAGTCCCCAGACCTCAACCCCATTTAAAACCTGTGGAGTGAGCTGAAGAGGAGAGTGCAGAGGAGAGGACCCAGGTCGCTGGATGATTTAGAGAGATTGTGCAAAGAGGAATGGTCGAAGATCTCTCTGTCTGTATTCTCCCATCTTGTGAAACATTATAGGAGGAGATTAGGTGCTGTTTTGTTGGCAAAAGGGGGTTGTACAAAGTATTAACATCAGGGGTACTAGTAATTGTGGCACACATGATTTGATGTAAAAGAATTATTTCTTAATGTGGGATTTTTTTCCCACTGAATAAATGCACTTGAATTAAAGATTGGATTTTCCTCTTTTTTTCATTGTGGTCCTATATTATTTCGAAAAAAGCTGAATTTATTAGAAGCTAAAGAACACATCTTAACCAGGGGTGCAAATAATTATTGAGGGCGCTGTATAAAGTACCTGCATAGTTATGCATAAAATTTGTAATCTCTTTGGTATCAAGCTGGGTTGGTTGGAAATTGGAAAAGAATGCTGGTAGCGATTGTAGCAATGTGTCAACATGCAAGACTTTTACCAATCGTCAGTACAGTGTACAGTTTGGTAGTGTTGGTGCATTTTCAGAAAATAACATATTTTCAGCATTTTTCCTTTACTGTTAGAATTGGAGAGCAGGCTTCAGAGTTAATTCTAGGATTTTCCTAGTGGCGGTGCTTGGGTATGAAAAAGGGCACAGCAGTCGCATCGAGTGTGGGGTTGTGGGGTCATTTCATGTCAAATGTCCAAATTATAAACCTCCCACTTGACTATCTCAGATTTGGCTGAAAAAATTCCTGTGGGTGCATACACCTCCTAATAGGATAAATCCAAAATTTTAACTCTCAATTCCTAATAGTTTTGTCATTAAAAAAATAGTTTTGCAACTAAGTTCTGGCCCTTTTTGAACAGGGATTTCTGAGGAGCCACTTTCACATGGCTATATCTAGAAAAGTATTTCAGCTAGGTCCTTCAAATTTTCAGGGGTGAAAATCTGCTCTCAAACTTGAGGGATATGGACCCATGTCCCTTTAGTTCATCATATATTTCTGAGTGCTGAAAGTTTCTCGAAAATTTGCAGTCTGCGGTAGCACATTTGAAGGACTGGTAAAAACCTAATGTCAAAGACAGAGATTTGTTATTGCACATACAGCTCCCCATATATATAGTGTATTTTATATTCTAATTCTACCCCTCCCATGAATTGTCTAAAAATTATAAAGGCTTGAAAATGAAAAAAAGTGCTATTTTTAACATTTTATACCAAAAAAAACAAAAGACTGTTTTAGAAAGATTAGATGCATGTTATTAACATATCCAAAATATGTGATGGGGTGCTGCTTTATTTTTCAAAATAAATTTTTTAAAACATGTTATTTTTGTGGTTACACAGCATTTAATGGCATCAAAGGCATATTAAAACATTATTTTATACACTGCTCAAAAAAATAAAGGGAACACTAAAATAACACATCCTAGATCTGAATGAAATTTTCTTATTAAATACTTTGTTCTTTACATAGTTCAATGTGCTGACAACAAAATCACACAAAAATTATCAATGGAAATCAAATTTATTAACCCATGGAGGTCTGGATTTGGAGTCACACTCAAAATTAAAGTGGAAAAACGCTACAGGCTGATCCAACTTTGATGTAATGTCCTTAAAACAAGTCAAAATGAGGCTCAGTAGTGTGTGTCGCCTCCACGTGCCTGTATGACCTCCTACAATGCCTGAGCATGCTCTTGATGAGGTGGCGGATGGTCTCCTGAGGGATCTCCTCCCAGACCTGGACTAAAGCATCCACCAACTCCTGGACAGTCTGTGGTGCAACGTGGCGTTGGTGGATGGAGCGAGACATGATGTCCTAGATGTGCTCAATTGGATTCCGGTCTGGGGAACGGGCGGGCCAGTCCATTGCATCAATGCCTTCGTCTTGCAGGTACTGCTAACAAACTCGAGCCACATGAGGTCTAGCATTGTCTTGCATTAGGAGGAATCCAGGGCCAACCGCACCAGCATATGGTCTCACAAGGGGTCTGAAGAACTCATCTCGGTACCTAATGGCAGTCAGGCTACCTCTGGCGAGCACATGGAGGGCTGTGCGGCCCCCCAAAGAAATGCCATCCCTCACCATTACTCACCCACTGCCAAACCGGCCATGCTGGAGGATGTTGCAGGCAGCAGAACGTTCTCCACGGCGTCTCCAGACTCTCACTTCGGTCACGTGTGCTCAGTGTGAACCTGCTTTCATCTGTGAAGAGCACAGGGCACCAGTGGTGAATCTGCCAATCTTGGTGTTCTCTGGCAAATGCCAAACGTCCTGCACGGTGTTGGGCTGTAAGCACAACCCCAACCTGTGGATGTGGGCCCTCATACCATCCTCATGGAATTGGTTTCTGACCGTTTGAGCAGACACATGCACTTTTGTGGCCTGCTGGAGGTCATTTTGCTGGGCTCTGTGCTCCTGTTCCTCCTTGCACAAAGGCGGAGGTAGCGGTTCTGCTGCTGGGTTGTTGCCCTCCTATGGCCTCCTCCACGTCTCCTGATGTACTGGCCTGTCTCCTGGTAGCGCCTCCATGCTCTGGACACTACACTGACAGACACAGCAAACCTTCTTGCCACAGCTCACATTGATGTGCCATCCTGGATGAGCTGCACTACCTGAGCCACTTGCGTGGGTTGTAGACTCCGTCTCATGCTACCACAAGAGTGAAAGCACCGCCAGCATTCAAAAGTGACCAAAACATCAGCCAGAAAGCATAGAAACTGAGAAGTGGTCTGTGGTCACCACCTGCAGAACCACTCCTTTGTTGGGGGTGTCTTGCTAATTGCCAATAATTTCCACCTGTTGTCTATTCCATTTACACAACAGCATGTGAAATTGATTGTCAATCAGTGTTGATTCCTAAGTGGACAGTTTGATTTCACAGAAGTGTGGTGGACTTGGGAGTTAGATTGTGTTGTGTGAGTGTTCCCTTTATTTTTTGAGCAGTGTAAAATGCAAATAGTTAAACATAGAAAGCTTAAACTCAACAAAGGGCAATGAGGTCATAGCAAGCAAGCAGCAGCCTGCAAAGAAAAGGGCTGTTCATTTGTAGTAGTAACTCGCATGCCTTCATTCCTACCACCTGCCCATAATGTCTAGCCTACGGGATGCCCACCAGGTGGGAGGGCGGGGTTTGTTTGCCGGACTTCCAATTTCTGTGAGTACCAAGCCCTGGCTGCTGACGCAACTGTTGCGCCATATAGGCTATTTAATTCAGAGACAGACAAGCTCACAATCAACAGCCCGTAAACAGCCATGTAGAGACCCAGGATCTAGTGTAGTAGAGCTTGCCTTGGGCTCGACTGCCTCCGCGGGTAACATTGACCCGGATCAAGCAAAAAAAAAAGGGCATGGATGGCTGCTCAGGGCCAAGGCCGAGGAGCTCCTCTGGTGCGCATCACCAGGTGCCACCAACCCACATTCGAATTCCAAAAACAGACTGAGGGATAGAGCTAGTCACATGCTGGGTTGACATCATTTCACTTTGGATAACATGAAAAGTATAAAATAGTTTTAACTTTTGAACTATACATTCCATCTTCATGCTCACGGTTGTGTGAATCAGATTCTTTTTCCGAGTGGAAATTATGGATTGTTATTTTATACAAATGTATGCATACTGTTGATGCATGTCTGCATGCCCTGTTTGTTGGTGATAACTCTGCTAGAGTTGAGAGAGGAAGAGAGGAAGTTGTGTGGGATTGAAGCTGAGAATTTACCTTTGTGTTTACGGGGTTTTCTTAAAATATTTTGTGTGTTAAGACTCAAAAAATAATAGAGATTAGACGATTTACTCCCGAGGTATTACCTTTGTCGCAGTAGGGACAGGGAGAATCTTCCCCCGTATCTTTCCCCTTTTTTCCCCCTGTAACAACTGGGTGAGCAAACAGCCAAATTAAGTTGCTAATCTGGTGAAATAAAAGCGACAGGGTTTTTTTGGGGGGTTTTTGGGGGGTTTCAGTCTCCTGGGAGCAATGGAAAGTAAGGTAAAGTAAAATAAATTTAAATGCTAAATTAAGTGAATAAATTAAATGCTAAATAATTGTCGAACTTAGTGAATTGTGCAGCATACAAAGTAAAACAGTTTTCAGGGACTGTGGTACTCGCCTGTTTTTTTTTTTTTTTTTTCTGTTGCTGTTTTAGCAAACGAACCCTTGCAAGCTCTCAACGCCAATAATATAATCGAATTACCTCGATATTTAACTATAGCCCGGCTTGGTTCATACTTGGTTGCTTGCCTTTCATACAGTCTTCTAGCCAATAAATATTGACGTTTACCAGGGTTTTTAGTCCCCTACATTCTCTATCCTGACTGCATTGCCGCATAAACGCATTGCCAAGCTGAATATTAAGGCGAACCTGGGTTTTTGTCTCTCTCGCATTTTATTATCACGAAAGGGCTCTTCTGATTAAACACATCGTAAATACCCTATCTACCCTATCTATATACGAAGTAATACGTCAAATCAGTCGAGTGAAGCACAGCGACGGGAAAAAACCCAAAGTTCGCAGAGAATCAGCACCCCTGTCACTGAGGAGGGTATTGCAAACACAGAACTGCAGGAGGAAGAACCTATCCAGCCACAGAGGCCTCCCAAAGAGAACAAGATCAAAGGGCACAGACCGAGTGTAAAGTGGCCCAAAACTGTTGAGAAGAGAGAGTGGGAAACCGTCAATAACGACCTGGTGAAAATCTTGGAGCAACAAGTGGGCACTGCAGGGAAAAAGCTGGAACGCATCGGTGACATCATCTACCACTATGGAGAGGAACGCTTTGGAGTGAACAGTCGGAAAACCGCCAACAAAATAACACTACCAACCAAATCTAGGAGGCAGCAAGAGATAGAGAGACTGATCAGAGAAAGAAGGGACCTGCGGAAACAGTGGAGAAAAGCTTCTGATCCAGAGAGAGAAGGTCTCATGCTGCTCCAGGGGGACATCAAGCTCCGGTTGAAAACCTTACGAAGAGCAGAGAACTTGAGGAAACTTCGCAGGAAGAAGGAACACACAAGAACTCGGTTCTATAAAAACCCCTTCAAGTTTGTCAAAGATCTCTTCGCTAAGGACAAAAGCGGTTCCCTGAAAACTTCAAAGAAGGAACTTGAAGAGCACCTGGAAAAGGTCTACCAGGACACTAAAAGGCATGAACAGCTAGCCATCCCACATGACATCCCCCCCATTCGACCACCAGAGGTCAACTTCGAGACCGGCCCTCCAAAATGGAAAGAAGAATATGGTGCGGCGTGCAAGATCAGGATCAGCACCAGGACCAAATGGAGTGCCATATAAGCTCTACAAGAACACACCAGATGTTCTACGCTATCTTTGGAAGCTAATGAGAATCGTCTGGCAGAAGGGGATAATACCAAAGGCATGGCGAAGGGCTGGAGGTGTGCTAATTTCAAAAGAGAAGGACGCGGCAGACATCAGGCAATTTCGGCCAATCAGCCTTCTCAACGTTGAAGGGAAAATCTTTTTCAGCGTCTTGGCACAAAGACTGTCCACCTACCTGGAGAAGAACGAGCACGTGGACATATCCGTACAGAAGGCTGGCATTTCTGGATTCTCTGGCTGCCTGGAGCACACCAGTATGATCTGGTATCAGATTCAAGCGGCGAAGAAGAACAAAGGGGATCTTCATGTCATCTTTCTCGACCTAGCCAATGCCTTTGGCTCAGTTCCGCATAGCCTTCTCTGGGAGTCCTTCAACTTCTTCCGCGTTCCAGCATCCATCACTACCTTGGTAAAAGCCTACTTCGAAGACCTGCAGCTGTGCTTCACAACACCTGACTTCATAACATCATGGCAGCAAGTAGAAGTAGGCATCATGGCAGGTTGCACGATCTCACCTCTGGCCTTCACAATCGCCATGGAGGTCATCATCAGGGCCTCAAAATGGGTGGTGGGGGGTGAGCGAACCAGGAACGGGATTCGTCTTCCACCCGTCCGAGCATATATGGACGACATGACCATTCTGACCACCACTGCAGCTTGTACCAGGCGGCTACTTGGTAAGCTGCAGGAAAACATCAACTGGGCCCGGATGAAAATCAAGCCGAACAAGTCACGTAGCATCTCGATAATCAAGGGAGAGGTAAAAGACGTGAAGTTCTGCATTGGTGACGACCCAATACCAACGGTGGCGGAACAACCTGTCAAAAGCCTCGGCAGATGGTACGACTCAAGTCTTAAGGATAAAGACCAAGTGCAGCAATTAAGACAAGATATCATCAACGGCCTAGTCAACATCAACAAGACCCCACTACCAGGGAAGCTCAAGCTCTGGTGTCTGCAATTTGGGCTTCTCCCTCGGGTGATGTGGCCACTCACTGTCTACGAGGTCCCACTAACAACTGTGGAGAAGATGGAGCGAGCCATCACTGTATATGTGAAACAGTGGCTTGGTGTCCCACGCTGTCTGACTAACATCAGCCTCTATGGCAAAGGGGTCCTCGAGCTGCCCTTCACAAGCCTCACTGAAGAATATAAGTGCTCTAAAGTGAGACTCCAGATGACTCTGACGGACTCCAGAGACCGGACCATCAGTGAAGCTGCACCACACCTGTTAACTGGACGGAAATGGACACCATCCAGTGCAGTGCAGCATGCCACAGCAGCCCTGAGGCACAGCGACATTGTGGGACACGTCCAGAGGGGAAGAGGAGGCTTTGGCCTTACAGCAAGCAAACCAACTTGGTGTAAGGCTTCAAAGGTAGAGAGGAGAAAAATGGTGGTGGAGAAGGTGCGCCGCCAGGAAGAGGCTGAAAGATCTGCAAAGGCTGTCTCGCTTGCCAAGCAGAGACAGTGGATGAGGTGGGAAGGTCTGGAGAAAAGAAAGCTCGGCTGGAGGGATCTCTGGGAGATGGAGGCTAGCAACATCAGCTTCATTATCAGAGCTACCAATGATGTGCTCCCATCCCCAAAAAACCTCCACCAGTGGTATGGTGAAGATCCAACCTGTGCCCTCTGCCCAACACCAGCAACTCTCAAACACATCCTGACCGGTTGTAAGACCAGCCTCACACAAGGCCGTTATACCTGGAGGCACAACCAGGTCCTCAAGAGTTTGGCAGCAGTGCTTGAAAGCAAGAGAATTACCATCAACTCCTTGCCCTTAAGAGCCACCACTACCATCACAGCACCAAAATTTGTCCGAGAGGGACAGAAAAAGCCCAACCATCCTCTTTTCAAACCAGAAGTTGGTCAGCTAACCACGGCCCGGGATTGGAAGATGCTGGTCGACATAGGTCAGCAATTAATCTTCCCAGCAGAGATTGCAGCCACCACCCTAAGGCCAGACTTGGTACTGTGGTCCCCTTCAGGGAAGGCTGTCTACATAGCGGAGCTCACAGTCCCGTGGGAAAATGCAGTTGAAGAGGCCTATGAGCGCAAGAAGTTGCGCTACACGGAACTGGCTGCGGACGCACAACAGCGAGGGTGGAAAGCCAAGGTCTATCCCGTCGAAGTTGGATGTAGAGGGTTTGTGGCTTCATCAACCATCAAGCTGCTGAGAGACGTGGGCATCCATGGACAGGCTCTGCGGCAGACAGTCAGATCACTCTCTGAAGCGGCCGAAAGAAGCAGTCAGTGGATCTGGAGGAAGAGGAAGGACCCCTGCTGGGCTCAAAGATCAGCAACATGACCCCCGCCCCCCCCCCACCCCCATCCCACCACTAATCTCCGCCATCCCACTTGAGAACCCAGGGCAGATCCACCACAGTTGATTGGGCATGGGACACAAGCGCGGGCGTGATCAACCCGTCGCTGGCCACCATCGATGACGGTGTCTAGTGATAAAGGCCGAAACACCCAGTGATTTGATGGAACACTACTGACGATGTGTCCCAAATTGACATCTCTCTCATCCCAACCTTGAGGTACAGCCCCCATGCCACTCTCAACAGCAAGGCTAACCTCATGCGAGTACCATCTATTGGCACAATGGACAGTTCACCATCACGTCCAGTGTTTTATGATTCTTTGTATTTTCCTCCGGTTGCTGTGCCTTGATCAGCTGATTAAAGTTTAACTGCTTGTTCGAGTGCTTAGGACAGCTTGTTGGGGGAGGTACCGTGTTTATTTCGCTCACATAGTAAATGACTTCTTTATTCGGTCCGTTTTAATTCAAGGGAACCGCGGCTGTACTCTTTTCTTGCTTACCCTTGGTTGTATTTGCGGCTAGCTAGCTAGATAAGTACTGTTTGCATTCTTGGCTGGGGATCTGAGATTTAGTATTTAGTTAGTGGTGCAGCAGTCACTTGACTCGTTCGTTAGGTTAGGTTGGAATTTAAAAGGTAAGTTTTTATCGGAGTGCTCCGTCTCCTCCAGTTTTTCCTGGGCGCTGAAGCCAGTCTGTTTTATCTGGGCTCTCAGCTAAGCCCTGTGATATTTTTAGTTTAGTATATTAATAGTATTGGGACTATATAAACTCAAGCCAGCTTATTAGGAGTGCTTATTACATATAGAGTTTGGCTCAGTTTGGTATTTCATTTCTGTTAACTGAAACTAAGCCCCAGTTAAAAGAGGCTTATAATCAATTTACATTGTTTCCCCGGGGTTTCTATTGTGAGTGCTGCTTAGGGCTTCCTAGGTTAATTAATAAATTGTGGTTTCTCGCCTTCTATCTCGGCATTAGTAATTTTCTTTTATCTAGGGTGAGCAAAGTCATTAGGTAGGGGCTTCAAAATGTGGCCAAAACTATGTGACGGTTGCAGGATGATCGCACTTTTGGAAAGAGATTTCCAGGGTGGGTTTGTCTGCCACCGGTGCCAGCTAATTGAGCATCTGGAGAGCAAGATCCTTGATCTTCAGGGCCAGTTGGCGGCGCGACATAGTTCGCAATCAGTAGAGTTCCAAGAGGAACTAAGTAGTATGTCGTTTAGAGAAATGGTGTGTACGCCAAAGCAGCGTGGTACTGGGATCCCAGAACAGGCAGGGAGAGAAAGTTGGGTGACTGTAGGTCGGCAGCACAGGAGAAGCCGTGCACGCCGTACAGCGACAGCTTCTCCAGTGGTTGAGGTGTCCAACCGATTCCAGCCCTTGCAGGAACTCGACTTGGCCCCTGACCCTGAGAGTGAGGGCACTGATGAACAGCAGGGCACCCTGTTGGCCTCTACCCCTCAGAAAAGAAAGTTATTGATAGTGGGGGACTCAATACTTAGAGGAATAGATAGCTTAGTCTGTTCGCGTGACAAGGAGTCTCGTACGGTGTGTTGCCTGCCTGGTGCCCAGGAAGGAGACCTCCTGGAGCGTGCGGACAAGAGCGGAGACGGATCCAGTGGTCATGGTTCATGTTGGGACAAATGACATAGGTAAGGGTAGGTTTGAGGTTCTGCAAGGCAAATTTGTGGAATTAGCTGAGAGGCTTTGGAGCAGATCCTCAACAGTGGTGTTCTCCGGAATTCTACCGGTACCACGTGCAAGCAGAGGTAAGCAGAATTTTATCTGGAGGTTTAACATGTGGCTACAAACCTGGTGTAGGAAAGAGGGGTATAGGTTTATGGGGCACTGGAACTTTTTCTGGGACAGGGGTGACCTGTTCAAGCCTGACGGGCTGCACCTGAACCGGAGGGGTACCTTTGCACTGGGCCAGCGTATGTTGAGGGTAGCACAGGATTATTTAAACTAGGGACTTGGGGGGCAGGGAGGTTAGTGAGTGTTACACATAGGGAAATGCAGACTGCCCCGATGGAAGCTGATGGCGTAACATGCACTATCGTTTTACTTTTAAAGCAACAAAGCATAGTGGGGGGCTCGAGGCGGCGGGCACGTGGGAAATCAAGGGGGAAGAGCATTAGTAATAACCTTTAATGTTTTTATTTAAATACAAGAAGCATAAAAAATAAATTTCCAGAACTTGAGGCTGTATTGATCAGTGAGGGCTATGACATAGTTGGGATTACAGACACATGGCTATGTGAAGAGGATGGAGATGAATATAATATAGAAGGTTATGAGCTCTTTAGGAAGGATATATGTAAAAGGCGAGGAGGGGGCGTAGCACTATGTGAACGAAAACATTAATGTACAGGAAATTCCCGAAATTGAACATTCCTTGTCCTGTGAAGATATCTGAGTCAGGCTCATTGGCAAACACGAGACAGGTTTAAACATAGGAGTATGCTATCGACCATCAGCTTGGACAGTACAATCAATGAAATGCTTTTTAGGAGGATTACGCAAGCTTATAGTGGTGGTGGGACTATTATCATGGGAGACTCTAAATTATCCTGGTATCAATTGGGAAATATTGAAAGGACAGGGTAGTGGGGAGGAAGAATTTTAAGATGTTATAAATGATAATTTCTTGGTGCAGTATGTTAATAAACCTACCAGAGAGAAGGCAATTTTAGACTTAGTGCTCTGTAATGACCCTGATAGAATAAGCAATGTTGAGGCACTGGAGCCACTTGGGACAAGTAATCACTCTGCTGTTAATTTTGATGTTTCATGGGAAGTTAAAAAGGTGTATTCTTAAACAAAAATTTTAAATTTTAGGCGAGCAAACTTTGACAGGATGCACTCATATCTAAGTGAAATAAAATGGGAGACACTCCTGGACTGTAAGTCCGTAAATGAGATGTGGAAAAGATTTAAGGGGGTTTTACTTAAATCACAATGCAGATTCATTCCGAAGGTGTCCTAAAGTAAGCTGAAAAAGCAGGCTGTTGAGGGAAAAGAGGAATCTTTATAAGATGTACATAAAGGATAACAATGAGAATACTAGGGCTGAATACTGTGAAATGCGGGCTGTGGTCAAAAAAGAGCAGAGGAATGCTGGAAGACTGTATGAAAGACAAATTGCAGAGGGGGCAAAAACTAGCCCTAAGCGCATCTTTCAGTACTGTAGCATAAAAAGGAAAGTTAAAGAGCAGGTTAACTGCATAAAGAATAAAAATGGATCGCTGCTATATGATAACAAGCATATTGCGGATGCCTTAAACAGTTACTTTGTTGAGAATTTTAACTCAGAGGGGGTCTTTATTTAGTCAGAGGGCTCGTCAAATGCTCAAGATTATTTAGCGGAAATTGAGGTTCGGGATAACGAAGTATTAGACAAGTTGCATAAACTAAAAGCAGATAAGGCGGCGGGTCCTAGAGTGCTCAGGGAAGCTGGTGAGTTCATCTTTAAGCCGCTATCCGCCATCTTCAGACGGTCTTTAGAAACTGGAGAAATACCAAATGATTGGAAACAGGGAAATATAATACCAATATATAAGAAAGGGGACTGTTAAAGGAATTTTGATTTTAATATTCCAAGTATTACCTTCACAAGAAGAAACCCAGACGACTCAGAAGAAAAAAAATCAGTCTGAGGCTGAGAAGTTAATATCCAAGCCAAAGTACGTTTACTCTTTCTGCAGCAAAGAGGATCCCCACATACACGTCAAGTCAACAAAATGGAGGATGATACAGTTAGTCTCTCTCTGGTTTTTGTAGGGGTACTCCATGACGTTCTCCTCCCCCCGCTTTGATTTATCTAGAGAGCCCTTGTCGTCTTATGCAACCTACGTCACGCTGTCGTAAGCCTGCACACATACATCTCGTTGGGGAGGAGAGCACCTGTCTTCTCCATCAGCCCCGGCTCCAGTTTATCTTGTTATGCATTCCGGAGCTTTCTATAAACACAAACTTAGAGAAAGAGAAAAACATCTTGTCCTTGGTACAGACATTCAGGTCTGCATGACTTTAGATAGGCTATATGTCATGACGCACTGGTACAGTTATGCAGGCCCCCGCTAAGTCAAAAATATGCAAGTACACACACACACACTCTAGGCCTAAAAGGTTATGAAACAAAGCAAAGTAGGAGCAAGCAAGGATAAACAATTAATAATAATTAAATCAATCAATAAAAAATGATACCACAGGGACCATACCAAGCCAGGAAACTACAGGCCAGTGAGTTCAACTTGCATTTCGTGCAAAATATTGGAATCTATCATAAAAGATGAGCTGGACTTATTTCTTGAATGTAACAGTATCTTGAGGGATAGCCAACATGGTTTTTGGAAGGGAAGGTCATGCCTAACAAACCTTCTGGAATTTTTTGACGAGGCCACCAGGACGTACGACCAGAGCAGGGCTTATGACATCATATACTTGGACTTTCAGAAAGCATTCGATACAGTACCGCATAAGAGACTAATTTTTTAAATGAGTTCCATTGGAGTTACAGGAGGTATTCTGAAGTGGATTCAAAACTGGTTACAGGACAGAACACAAAGAGTAGTGGTCAGTGATATCTCATCTGAGCTGGGTATGGTGGGGAGTGGCGTCCCCCAGGGATCGGTGTTGGGACCCCTGCTGTTCCTCATTTACATTAATGACCTTGATAGGAATATTGAGAGCAGATTGGTTAAATTTGCAGATGATACTAAATTGGGGGATTTGGCAAATAGTCTAGGGTCCACTAAAGTGATTCAGGACGATTTGGATAGAATCCAGAATTGGGCAGAAATGTGGCAAATGAAATTTAACCTAGCAAAATGTAAAGATGTACATGTAGGTAATAATAACATGAGACGGGATTACTTCATGGGAGGTTTAAAACTGGAATGTGCTGCACAAGAGAAAGATCTGGGAGTGATTGTTGACCAAACCCACACAGGTTCAAGCCATTGTGCCTTAGCAGTTAAAAAAGCTAATCGGATGCTAGGATACATTGCCAAAAGTATAGAGTACAAATCTAAGGAGGTGATGCTTCTTTTGTTCAACACGTTCGTTAGACCACACCTGGAGTATTGCGTACAGTTCTGGGGACCATACTTTAAGAGAGATATAGATGCTCTTGAGAAAGTTCAGAGGAGAGCCACCAAGCTTATTCCAGGTATAAAAGATGAAAGCTACGAGAAGGGGCTGAAGATCCTTAATCTCTTTCGTCTTAGGAAAAGGAGACTCAGGGGTGATTTGATTGAGGTCTTTAAATATGTTAAAGGGATTAACAAAGTGAATCATGTAGGATTCCTTCGACTAAGTGTTGACAGTGGAACTCGGGGTCACAAATGGAAGTTGACCTAAGGTAAATTTAGCACTGATATTCGGAAATATTTCTTCACCCAAAGAGTAATTTCAATGTGAAATAGCTTACCTGACCATATTGTTGAGGCAGAGACCTTGGGGGTTTTCAACCTTGAACGAAAGCTAGATACCATTGAGTCATTTAGTATCTGAAGGGATATATTCACAATAGTATAAAGAAACTGGCGAGCTTAGTTAGGCTGAAAGGCCTGTTCTTGCCATTCATTTTATGTTATGTTATGTTATGTTATAAAAATTGAGACAGTAAAGTAGTAGGAGAAATTGCAAGGAGAAGGATACATTTGACCAGACCTGTCACTCTTTTGAAGACCTGTGAAGCTTTTTGTGGATTTTTACCTGTGTTAGAGCACTTTCCTCACCCGGAACATCACCAAGCAACCCAACCAAAGGGACTGTAAATATTTATATTTTCTGTATATAATCAATCTTGGTCAGTAGAGTAGATAGGAGATTAGTTAAAAGTTTTTGTTTAATTAAATGTGTTTAAGTTTCAAAATCCCTTGCTGTCGCAAATGTCATCACAACTTGGGGCCATAACAAATTGGGGGCTTGTCCGGGATAGACCATTGTGTGAGTCATTTATTGAAAATCTAACATTTCAAACTGTAAAATTGTTTTTTGAATTTTCATATATATATGTGTATGTATATATATATATATATATATATATATATATATATATATATATATATATATATTGACAGATCAACAGCAATGGATGATTTCTTGGCATCACCAACCGTAGAGGTTTTGAAGTCCTTTAAAAGACAGAACTGCTTGAAATATGCAGACATTTAGAGCTGACAGAGATAAAACCAGCCATGCGAAAAGCAAGACTGGCTAGAGAGATAGTTGGATAATACATTGATGACAATGTGTTTGCACCAGGAGATCTGGAACAGTTTCTAGTGGAAAATCCAAATATAGAAATGGAACTTAAATTAAAAATGCTAGAGATTGAAAGGGAGGAAAAAGAAAAACAAAGGCAGTTTGAGTCAGAAAATTAGCAAGAGAAGAGAAAAAAGAAGGGGAGGAAAAAGGAAAAACAAAAAGAATTTGAGTTCGAAAAATTAGCAAGACAGAGAGATTTCGATTTACAGAAATTCGAAAGAGAAGAAAGGCTCCAAATGGAGCAACTAAAAATAAAAATAGCAACTGAAAATAAATTTTGGGCTAGCCAGGAGGTAAAACTGGTGCCTCCATTTGCAGAAAAGGATGTTGATAACTATTTCCAGTGTTTTGAAAAGGTAGCAAAGAGTTGCCAGTGGCCAAAGGAACACTGGCCTCTGATATTGCAAACTGTTCTCAAGGGTAAAGCTCAACAAGCCAATTCGGCTTTGTCTGCAGATGATTCCTCTGATTATGAGGTGGTCTAAAAGGTTATTTTGAGAGCTTATGAGTTGGTTCCAGAGGCTTACCGACAGAAATTCAGAGGTCTGAAGAAATCTGACAATCAGACTTATGTGGAATTTGCTAATGAGAAGCAGGTTTGCTTTGAGCACTGGTGTACTTCTATGGAGGTCAAGGATGATTTCAACTCACTAAAAGAGATTGTGTTAGTTGAAGAATTCAAGAACTGTGTTAAGGATGATATTAAAACCTACCTTAATGAGAAGCAAGCACTGAATTTGCAATCCGCTGCCAAATTTGCAGATGAATATGTTCTCACACATAAGTCCAAATTTCAGTCTAGCAGTAACAATAGATGGTTCCAATTTCAGAAGAAAGGTAGCGGTGATACCCAAGATTCCTCACTCAACGACAAAGAAAAATCTGGTGATGGTGCTCAGAAATCCAGTCACAGGTCTGGTCAAAGTGTAAAAGCTGACAGTGACAAAAGTGGTCTAGTTTGCAATTATTGCAAGAAATCTGGTCATGTTACTACTAACTGTTGGTTCCTTAAAGCAAAGAAAGAAAAAGAAAAGGATACCAAACCCAATGCCTTTATGAAAACAAGGTTAGAAACCCCTGTAGTAGATGACCAATCTGCTAAATTGCCTGCTCCTTGTGTAGCTAAGAAACCTGATACTGCTGATTTTGTGAGGGAGGAATTTCTTCCATTTGTGTCAGAGGGATATGTGGCTCTGAATGAGCATTCTCCTCTTGTCCCCATATATATCCTAAGGGATACCAGAGCTTCTCAGTCACTTTTGTTGATGGACTCCTTGGATTTACGTGATGAGACCGCTTCTGGGGATTTCATACTTGTACAAGGTATTGAAGGGAGGACTATATCTGTACCCCTGTGCTCTGTATTCTTGAAGTCATATTTAGTTACAGGACAGATAAAGGTGGGACTTATGTCAAGTCTACCTATCAAGGGTGTTTCTCTGTTGCAAGGCAATGACCTGGCTGGGGGCAATGTAGTTCCCCCTGTTAATCTTGTGCAGTAACCCGTGCTATGGCCAAGAAGGCTAAGGAAGAAGATGATGTGGTGCCGTCCAGCTCATTGAATAGTCAGGACTCAGGTGGTTCGCCTCATGACTCTGTTCTGCCTACTATGGTTTCTCCGTTTGAGGACTTATCAGATACTTTTATCAGTTCTCTGTTCAGCCAGCCAGATGGGTCTAGTGATTCTGATGCATCTGGGGACTTGTCTCTCTCCAGAAAGTGGTGGATTCAGGAGCAAACCAATGATCCTGAAATTTGTGTACTAAAGAGGAGAGCCCTTCCTGATAAAGAAATAGACGCAATTCCAGTTGGGTATTATCTCAAGGATGGAGTGTTGATGCAGAAGTGGTACTCTCCTCATATCCCTGCCAATGCACATTGGGCAGTGGTTAGGCAAATTGTTGTTCCGAAGGTCTACAGGAATGAGATCTTAACAATGGCTCATAGTTTACCTTTAGGAGGTCATCTTGATGTTAACAAGACTGTTGATAAGATCATGAAATACTTCTTCTGGCCAGGGCTTCGAAAAGATGTTTCCAACTTTTGCAAAACCTGTCACATTTGTCAGGTAGTTGGAAAACACCAGTTAGACCCACCTGTAGCTCCACTGCAGCCTATCCCAGCATTTGGGGAGCCCTTCTCCAAGGTAATTGTCGATTGTGGTGGTCCATTATCTAAGACTAGATCTGGAAATCAGTACTTGTTGACAATCATGTGTGCATCTACCAGATTCCCTGAAGCCATACCTCTACGTAACATCAAGGCAACTGCAATCTCGAAGGCTTGGATAAAGTTCTTCACATTCTTTGGCCTTCCCAGGGAAATTCAGTCAGACTTGGGTAGGAATTTCACTTCCGGATTGTTTCAGCAGGTTGCGTATGAACTAGGTGCAAAGCAGATTCTTTCTAGTGCCTATCATCCAGAAAGTCAGGGTGCCTTAGAGCGGTTTCATTCCACTCTCAAGACAATGATGAGGACTTGTTGTTATGATCATGAGAAAGACTGGGATGAAGGTGTTCATTTGCTGTTGTTTGCAGCAAGAGAAGCGGTGCAGGAGTCTACTGGATTCACTCCGTTTGAGCTAGTGTTTGGCCATGAAGTGAGAGGACCTTTGCTATTGTTGAGTGAACAATGGCAAGAGAAAGAGCCGCATATCAGTGTGTTAGACTATGTTAGCAAGTTCAAGGAAAGATTGCGTGCAGCTTGTGACCTAGTCAAAGAGAACTTGAAATCAAGTCAGGGAAAAATGAAAACTTGGTATGATCATACGGCTAGAAGCCGTGAGTTTAAACCAGGAGACAATGTTCTTGTGTTGTTTCCCTTGCAGTCCAATCCATTGCAGGCTAGATTTCATGGTCCGTATGAAATCCTGGCAAAACTCAATGATCTCAATTGCATTGTTAAGACTCCAGATAGGAGAAAGCCAAAACAGAAACCACAACCCCCCACCCCCACCCCCACCCCCCAATTCGCGTCTCCCCTCAATCTCACATGGAATATCAACAACTTTCTTATCCCTCTGACATAGACAGAACATTCTGCCCCGGATAAGGACTCTGGACTCTGCCAAGGCTGCCTCCTGCATTTAATCCCCCCCCCCCCCCCCCCATTCCCCTGAAAAAATTCGTATGCGTTTCCTGCGTGTCGTGTTATAAACCTAATGTGTATATTATGTCTGATGTCATCAATATGTTTCTTTTCTGTAACCTTTCATTTTCAAAGACGAAATTGGAGTTGGTAGCGCGACTCACGTTGCAGCAGCCCAGAGCACTTTCTCTCCAAGCGTAATTTCGTTTTCGTTATTCTGTAACAATGAAAATAAATTCATCTGAATCTGAAATCATTTGTAAACCGCTAAGTCCACATCTGTGACAACTGCGCATGTCAAACGGAAGCGACGGCAAAATAGCAGAAGAAAACGGGAACCATCGGACAGCTAAATAGTCACTGCCAGTAAGTTTTTATTATTATAGTTTGAATTATTAGCAGCAAGTGAAACGTTTTGGAATGAAAGGTATGTGTGTGATTGTGTTAATTTTATTTTCAGCTCATACGGTGTGCCAGTGTGTTTGTTCATCCTGAAATAAAAATGCTGAACCTGCATCATGGGCCATCAGTTTTTTTTTTTGTTTTGTTTTTTTTTGAGTCTAAAGATCCGGTTGGGATGCTACAGTCACCCTTAAATTGCATCACAAAATACGGTGTGTCTTTAATTGCAAATTGAGTATTCTTTGAAATGGAAGTTGTTTTCACAAAGGAAAATGATAGAGAACAAGTTAGGAGTAATAATTGTCGTAAAGTGATGCTATGTGGCCGCATAAGTTTCAGTTAAATTGCGCGTCCAAATGAATGATTGTCGTTTTGCCTAAATGAGGTGATTAAGCAACACCTGCGGAGTATTTTTGGGTTGATGTATAGTTAGTTAGAAAAAATTATTGCGCTCGAATCGGAACAAATAATTGTTTTAAAGTGATGTTAAGTGCCCACCCAATTTTCAGTTTTGGCTACGCCACTGCTTACAACTTACAATTAGAGTGTCATTTTGTAATTAGAAATGAGCTGACTGAATTTTGATTGTGTGGAAAGTGACCAAAAAGGCTTCGTAAGCTAAGCTCAGCAGCATGTCTGAAGGCACTGAGGTGAAGTTATTGGACAAAAAATGTACACTTGGCGCATATAAATATACAGACAGAGCACTGAAGCCGTTTCTATTTCGGGCCGGGTCTAATACGACTACTCTCACCTGTTACCTCTGTGCCAAGCGCGGCTGCTATGGCTTCCAGAGCTGCTTTTTTTCTGACTCTGTCCTTGTAGTCTTTTGTCGAAATATTAAAAAGACAAACTTATTTCTCATACTCCTATATGAGTGAAACTATCTCCTCATGGGACCAGCTCCTTTTCTTCACCTTTGGCGCCGCCATTTTGTCCAAGTCATGTGCCTTGAAATGACCACAATTTCTACATGCTCGTTGATTGGCTAATTTCTCTCAACTTCGCTCAACTTGTTGAAAAAGAATATGCATGCACACTCCTGATTCAACAATGTTGAACGCTGTTGAACGAAGTTGAATAACCCATCTACACAATCCAACACCACTCAACATGTTGATTCAACTTGAACTTGACTCATGTAGACTCATGTTGGATAGTGTAGACGGGGCTTAAGAAAAACGCTAGTGAATCACGATGTCTAAACCCCCTAACCTATATGAATAAAAAACTGAGCGATAAACAGATTTAGGAACTTCCTTAAACAAAGTAGTTGAGTTGGGCGATTGATTGTTAAAGTGAGCTACTCGGCAAAGAAATACTAATTAAATCAGTCAATGTTTCATCCCCGGTCATGACAATCCAGATCCTGCGAGGCGCCGTCAGAGCTCAGTTAGCGGAGGCAGAATCCTCACCGTTAAACAAACAAAAATTCACGATTACTTTGCTTGATGAGCAATCTGAGGATTGATTAACTAATTTACAGGAATAAACGGCAGAATGGCGTGCCGATTTCATCCAAGACATTATTGCTCACTGCATCGAACTAAAAATGCTCACGAGACAGCAAGTCTGTTCATATTTGCTGAGACAGGAAGCTAACGCAATGCCATTAACCAATATTAAAACCTAATGCGGCATTCAATGTGAGGTCAATATGTTTGCGATTGTTGTGTTCTGGGGTTCTGGCCTTTGGCCAGAACAGTATTATTCATGGTTTTAACAGTTTCATGTATCAAGATTCCATAGTTCATAGTTTCATAGTTCATAGTTCATGTCACAGTTTTTGCATTTCATGTTTCACATTCCATGTTTTTACTTTTCCATGTTTTTGTTTTCGCCAGGTCTGCCATGCCACTCCACCGCTTGTCTGCGTTCCGCCCCATGCCTTCGTTGTTGCACATTTCTGAGCTCTGGTTGGCTTTGGTATTTCCCCTTCCTTCCATGCTGTGCTGGATTCGGGCCTCTCTAAGCTTAATTGACAATTAACTGTTTTTAAGTTACTAACATTTACTAACACTCACTGGGTTGGTGTAATTCTTAGATAGGCACATTACTAATACTACTAATTTAGAGAGGGAGTTTATTGTCATGATTCCTGCTTTGCTATTTCAAGATCTTGCTGTGCTTTTCTGTTCTTAACATTCATGCATGCTTCCAAACTGCATACTTAATTGGTACTTAAGCTGAGCACGCTCATTTTCTTAATGAGCAGGTCATGTCATCCAATCTCTGTCCATGTCTTGATCTTGCCATGCCTCTTGTTTCTCTCTCTCCAGGTGTTACCCCTCATGTCATGATTTCCAAGCCTTTATCTGGATGCGGTGGAAGTTGGCTGGCAGACAGTGTCTCGCGTCTCGTTGCATGTTCAAGTTTAGCCAAGTTCTTGTTGTCAAGTTCCCTAGCATTTCTAGTTTCAAGTCTTGTCCTAGCCTCTCGTCTTGTGTATATATATTTAGTCTTGTTATTTATTTTTCTTGATCTTCTTGCCTGGAGTTTCCAGTGCCTTTTGTTTTTTGTCATTTGCATTCTTTGTTTTTTAGCTCTGTGTAGCTTACCTTAGTTTGTTTTTTGCAACCTTTTGGGCCAAGTTTTTTGTTGGCCCTCGTGCCTGTTTTGTTTTGGTTTAAAATAAAATCCTCATTCCCTTTTCCTGCATCTGGTGTCAACTGATTCCATATCAGCGATAATATTTCCCTCCTTAAACACATACTCTTTGATGCCATTTTAAAAAAATAGGCAGTGCTTGAATTGGAATAAAAAAGGTGCCAGTACTCTGAATCAGCAGGTCCAAAAAACCAAAACCGAACCAAAACCTTACTGTAGAACCGCATTATACCCCACCCCAACCCAGCAACCACCACAGCATATCTTAACTAGAATTACTTAAGCTCCCACATTCTCAATTTACAAGTAGATCTTTGATAATGTCATGAGAAATTATGAATTTAATACCAAATAAGTAACATTCAAGAGAAATATTATATTGGCGATATTGACAAAAATTTTGCAGAAAAAAATAAGAATAGCTACAACAGAACTACAGCTTTCTCAAAACGGTAGTCATAACGGTAAATGGTATGAGAATATTCCACTCAATAGAATCATTTTATTTGTAGAGTATAATGCTTTTTACAGAAATCAGGCCATTTCCAAGCAAGCCAATTTTAGGAAGTGAACCAATATGCATATAATTATGGACTTGAGCGGACATTTAAATTACCTGGCAGAATGACACCTGTAACATGGCAGGACAGATTTTTCTAAGTCCGATGTTAGCTGACAGGCAAGCCTTCACAGGTCAATAATGTAGAATACAAACCTGAATAATGGACAATAGATCAGTGTTTCACACAGGTTCATAGGTTACTTGTGGTGGTGGCTGTACAAACTAAGTGCATCAAAATCAGTCATGAGTTGAAAAAACCATACCCACCCTAATAGAAGCATTGTTTTACGAGCTAGTCGTTGTTCTTACAAAAATATATTCGGGTCGATGTCCAGGGAAAATCACTTTCGTTTAACAGTGTTCGCACGATTAAGCCAAGCTAACATCCTCGAAATCGTACTGTTTTCAGTTACAAGTGACGACTCGCTAAATAAAGTTTCTGGAACGCTCTGTGTGCATGTAAATTCGCGCGATGCGGTAAAAAGTTGCATTTTGGGTCAACTTGTCTTTATAAAATAATATATAATTGGCTTGAATTTCACTTGCCGTTCTTATGAACTACATAAGAACTACAACGGAAATGGTTTTTTTAATATTGGAATGCACTCGTGCGGAAGATTGTATGGTTGTCTTGTGCTTATAAAAATAAATTAAACGCTACTTAAAAAGAACAAATAAATATCCGCACAGACAGTAATTTGCATGCATCCCTAGGCGTGTCAAAAGGTGGCAGTACGCTGTATGGTGCCGTAAGGAGTTACGGTGCGCAAAGCGGTAAAAATCAGATGTAACGGTGCGCACCGATGCGAACTGGCCCTTTTCATATGGAGGATTATTTGTGACATAACTTTAATTTTATCTATCAAAATATCTTTCATTTTAAATGTCAATCTATTAGACAATGCATTCATTTATCAGTCAATTTGTTGTTAAAAACACAATATATTATTCCACGTTTTATTCAAAACAATTTGACAATGAATTTGAAATAATGATTGCAATAAAGTATGCAATATTTTATGCAATATTGTATGGAATAACTTATTCTATAATTTATGCAATAATTTATGCAATAATGTGAGCAGTCATTCAGGCAAAAGTTCATGCAATGTATTTTGCAATGATTCACTTCACATTAGATTGAAAGATAGATTGCCAGATAGTTTGACAAATCGTTTGCCAATTTGACAAATTTCCATATGTTAATTTGTCCCCGTTCTGATTGGTGTATGAAACGTTGGATCACCATAGATAGAAAGAGCCAGACAGGCTAAAAAAAAAAAAAAGTGAGGAAAATGGCGACAAGCACTGAAGAAGCACCTGCAGAAGTAGAAGAAGAGGCTTTTGGCATCTTAGAAACTGTTTCCCATACGTTCATTTATCGCCACAAATAAATTATATCCGCCACGAAAAGATTTTTCCGCTTTCGGCTCGACCTCGCTCATAAAAGCACTAGCTGCTACCCGCTACCCGGAGTGAAATTGCCATTTTTTTGCTTGCATAACCGTTTTTCAAAATCGGGCGACGTCAAGTCCGTAGTGTTAACGTTCAAACCAAGTTAAGCAGCAGCTATCGCTTAAAGTCCACGTTCAATCATTCTTTTTAGCCATTGGATCATTTCTGAAGTGAACTGAACTAAACTGCACGAGACAGAAGACCTCTGAGGCGGCACAACAACATTCAAATTCTTGTTACCAATGCGCATGCGCGACCCTCTATATCGCCTGAACCTTTTTCCATCACTTTTATGTCGATAAAACTTTCCCAAAACCACCTCTGCCAAGCGAATTAACTTAACGTGAAAAAATCTGCTTTAGAGCGATATAACTCCTTTTCCATCACAAATGTCGCACTAACTTTTTGATGCACATCATTTCACAGCGAATTATCTTTTTGATGGAAAAAGAGCTAGTGTTCGGTCAAAATCTCTATCCTTAACAAGCAAAATGAAGTTGTGGAATCACCGATTGTAAAACATAAAACTGCTGTCTTCAGGCTTGTATTGAGTCTAAGGCATTTGGCACTTGACACGTCCCAAGGCAGTTCTGAGTATTCTTTAGGATAGTTCAAATCGAGACTGTCCGCACACGGCGCATGCGTATCCTGCAAGATCACTTCAGGTTTTCCGAGCGACATAGTACAGCATTGAATTAATTTAGGTTTGAGGTTTCAACAATGTGATTTTCTTTAATTTACAGTTCCCTTTCGTGAACCAAATACACAAATGCACTCATGCAAGTATAGCTGTATAATTAAATGCGGTGTTTTGAATTAAAGTGGTGTCTTTGACTTTATCTTCGGTGTTGTTTGCAAGAAATACCCATCAGTTATTATGTCTCCCGCCAGGAGGAAGGGGAGACATTTTGTTTTTGTACAGTTTCCCATCTGCATTCGCGTCGGCATTCCCTCTGTTTCTGGGCTGTAACTTGGAAACCATCTAAGATATTTACAGCAAACCTTGCACACGCTTAGTTGTGCATTTTACTGTCTGTAAACATCAATTGGGGGGGCTGCATTGGGGTGGGGGGAGACATTTGTTTCTTTTTTTGCTTTAAAAGCAATCTCTAGATTACCGTAGGTTGGTCTGGTCACTGGGGTGATAGTGAGACACCCTGAGAATCCATTCTGGCTAACACCATGCTGCCCTGATACTCTTTAATCATCTACATAATAAGCTACGTTCATTGGTTTGGCTCCGAAATTAATGGCATATTCCCGCAAAATACGTTGATGATATATTCCCCTTTAAAGACAGCAGCCTACGATGTAAGTCGTGAATTTCCCACTACATGTTCCAATGTTTCACGAAGCATTGCTGAATTGGGTGGAAGGGATTATGTCTACACAAACCAGTGGCGACTGGTGTTTGAAAAATACCATGAAGCATAAAGTTGGTGCCAAAATAAAGGCAAACAGGGGCAAATGCCTCTGTCTGCAACGAACGAGAGAGAGAGAGTGAGAGAGAGATGTGTGCATGTGGGCGCAAGTGTGTGTGTGTCCTTCAGCTGCTTTCACACTGGATGCGAAACAAATTTTTCGCACAACTGATTACATTAAAAATCAATGCAAAGATGTGACGTCTTTGCATTGACTTTGAATGTAATCTGTCGTGTGAAAATTTTGTTTTGCGTCCAGTGTGCAAGCGGCTTAATGATCTAACGTAGATTCGTTTTGAAATTCCAGTCAGGTTTGCTAATGGTAATAATTCGCTAATGCCCTAGGTAGCCAGCTAACTCATATTCGTAATGCTTAATATAGACGCAAGCCGTGCAGAAAACATGCCTGAAGCAGCAAAGTAAAATGCAACATTAACACATCATGCAGGTATCGGACAGAGGCTTCTTTATTCCAACATCTTAAAGGTGAGGAGAGGAGCTCATTTGATTGGTGAGGATTTGACTCGGCTGTGTTAAACCCACTCAACGCCTTCTCTCCTTCCCCTTTGCCACTTGTGCCAGTAGGAGGGGCAGAGGTGGGACAGAGGAGTACAGAGGGTCTGGGGGTATGCTCCCCCTGAAGAAAATTTTGAAAAATAAGCCCTTAAATGGTCACCTCCGCTGAAATTCGGGGAAACAAACGGACAGTTGAAAAGTATTAGATCAACCTTCAGATTCAAAAGATTCAAGACATGATTTATTACTGCATTTGAGCATTACATGATCAGGCTCCCTCAAATAATTGTCAAATGGATAAAAAAAAAAAAACTAAAAAATTACCGAGGCTGAATGTGCTGACAATGTTTATCACCCTGTGTGGGGGTTAAGGAACCAAAACTGTATTCCATTCTCCTGCCCCAGTAATACACAAATAAACCAAAAGATATAAAGACATAAATTATATTTATTACCAAGTCGCTGGCTGCTGACTGAGTGGCATTGAAGAGGAGGGCCTTCATTGGCTGCTGTCTAACTGGTTCTGGAGAGGAGGGCTTTCCCCGGCCGCTGACTGGTGCCACAGTGCACAGAGGAGGGCTTTTACTGGCTGCTGACTGGTGCCACAGTGCACAGAGGAGGGCTTTCACTGGCTGCTGACTGGTGCCACAGTGCACAGAGGAGGGCTTTAACTGGCTGCTGACTGGCTTTATAAAGGAGGGCTTTTACTGGCTGCTGACCATAGACTGTATAAAAAGATGGATGCAGCACTCTGGTCTGAAAAAAGAAGCCCATGAGGAAGTACCGTAAATTGGCATTCTATATAATGGCCAGCAGATGGCAATGTCGGTGATTGCAGAAAGAACTTCAATGCTATAGAAGTCTATGAGAAAATGACCCTACTTTCCCACCTGATTTTTCATTTAAATAATAGGTTTTCACATTATCTTACGGTAGCTGTAGCAAGTTTCAAGTCTCCTTCGATATATCATGATGTTCATTCTTGTAAATTATGGTCCCAAGTAGGCTAGAATAAAGAATAAAGCCAGAATATGCTTTAGAGGCATGGCTATCCTCTGGTCCTCGTCTGATACAGTCAGATCTACCTCTCACGTCCCTCCTCAGATCTTGATTCTTGCTCTTGTCCACTAGAAATCACATCCGGTTTCAAAATGACAACTTGGCACAATTCAAATTGCCAAAATCGAGGCTTCCTTTACGGTATGCTGAAACCAATGGGTGACGTCACGGTTGCTTCGTCCTTCTTTTTATACAGTCTATGCTGCTGACTGGTGCTGCAGAGGAGGGCTTTTACTGGCTGCCGACTTGCTGCAGAGGAGGGCTTAAACTGGCTGCTGCCTGGTGCTACAGAGGGGGGCTTTTACTGGCTGCTGACTGGTGCCACAGAGGAGGGCTTTTACTGGTTGCTGACTGGTGCCACAGAGGAGGGCTTTTACTGGCTGCTGACTTGCTGTAAAGGAGGGCTTTTACTGGTTGCTAACTTGCTGCAGAGGATGGCTTTTACTGGCTGCTGACTCGCTGTAAAGGAGGGCTTTTACTGGCTGCTGACTTGCTGCAGAGAGCTTTTACTGGCTACTGACTGGTGCTGGTGAGGCAGGCTGCTTTACAGAATGATAGTCACCTTTTAAAGCCACACATTCTTTTTGTTCTTACATTTGTACAAGCTCATACAAGGTACAACTTTTTACATTAAATCCTGTAATTTCAAATAAGCTTGACCGATGGTTCCGATTTTATGGTTAAACGAATATGCATGATCATGCGGCTTAATTGCCAGTAAATCTCTGCTGTGTGACACAGGTAAAACATGGCCGATCATACATTTTCAATGTACTGTAAAATAAAATAGGAAGCTTAGTTTTCCTTGAAGAAAATTAGAACTGTTCCAAGCCAGGTAGACTACCAGTTTACTGAAATTCATACTTATTGAAGCATTGCTTTATCTACAAATATGGTCTCCAACATGGGTTATTGTCGCATAATGTGCGATCGGCTTAAAAATCTACGATTTTCAACCACCTTCGAGTAGCCGTAATTTAAAAAGTTTTCAACCAAATTTGATATATGAGGTATTTTTTTTCGTGAAAATATTCTCTGTGATATCTAGTATAAAAAAAGACTTCCAGGTATTTTCCATTTGATATAGTGCTGCATCCATAAAAACCATGGCATCTTGGGTTTGAAAATTTCTCTCAGTATAAGTCTGGTGTAGCTTTGGTGAAGCGTTGCAACTAGAAGATAAGACGTATGCATGTTATCTTCTTCAAATATGAAAAAAAAACATTCTGACTTTAAGTACTTCAAGGAAAATGTCAGTAAACAGAGATTAAGGAGTTAATGAGACTGTAGAGGAGAGCTCAACTGTGCTACTTGTCTCCTACATCTTGTAGATGAATTCTGCTCTCATGCTCTTTCTTGTGAACTGCTCAATAACTCTGTTATACCAGCTAGGGCCTTTCTCCAATTTTTTTACCAGTCCTCTTTCGATAGCAATCAATGCCAGGCACCTAAGCCACTCCTGTCCCACACTCTCAGAAATAGGGGTACAGCAGGAGTCCATTTCTGTTCCCCAAGATATTATGTACCCTTTAGGGCTAATTATAGGACCTCAAGGTACCTGTGTGAACTTTTATAGGGTCTAAAAGGTACTTTTATGTTCCAAAACAAATAAAAACCCACTTCTACGGTACAACAGCAGTGCCTTTGAGAGTACTGCCCCAGTGACATGCCTTTTTTGTTTTCTGAGAGTGTATGGTGTTGAGGGTGAATGATTTCAGACGTTTTAAACAAGAGAAACTCCTCTCTACACAGGCAGAAGTTGCACCTAATGTTGCAATTAAACACATGAGATGGAACAACTGGGGTACAGACTCATATCCAACTGTGTAGATTTAAAGAACGCCAGTGTCTGAAAGTTTGCTAGCAGTGTTATGTAGTTCCCGATCAGCATAAAAAACATGCAGTTCTGACCTAAGCCTGTCAGCATCAAACATGTGTCCAAAGCCTTGCATCAGAGATCCCAGTGCTTCCTCTGGAAATGATGTGTTGCCAAATCTAGAGGATTCAAGGAACTCATGGAAACCAAAATTTTTCATATTGCTGAAACGCACCTTAATTTGCTCAGTTAGGTTCTCCAAGATTTGTAGATACAGTTTTCGGTAGTACAGTCTGAGACCTGCACCAGTGAGTCCCTCGCCTTACGACGTCCACTACCACCGTGCTGAGGGTCATCAGTTAGACCTGCAGCCTTGTTGTAGATGGCCTCAAAGGAAGTTTCTGACTTCTTTTCGCTCACAAACAGGATAAGAGATTCAATCATATGCCTGCAAAAGCCTACATCAGTTATCCTTTGCTGTAAATTGTCAAACACCACAGCTGTTTCAGAGAGGATCTGATTGTGTGTCAGCAGCAGAAATATGAACTTGAAGTCCTCCAGTGTTTCAATGAATCCACATGCAGCACATAGAGTGTCCTCCTCATTATGAAAGTATGAAAACTGGGAAAGTCTCTATGCGTAAGGGACAAGGCTGAAAACCTTTACTGCTCATGATCTTCGGGCCCTCAGACGCCACTGCATCACTCACTGGCATGATTCTGTCATTGACATTACTAAATGGGCCGAGAAATACTTCAAGAAACCACTGTCTGTAAACACAGTCTGCTGTGTCATCCACTGATGCCACCTAAAACTCTATCATGCAAAAAGGAAGCCATTGTTGAGCATGATCCAGAAGTGCCGCCATGTTCTGTGGGCCAAGGCTAATTTAAAATGGACAGTAGCAAAGTAGCAAAGTGTCTTGTGGTCAGATGAGTCCAAATTTGACATTCTTGTTGGAAATCATGGGCGTCATGTCCTCAGGGCTAAAGAGGAGAAAGACCACCCCTCCGGTCATCAGCATTCAGTTCAAAAGCCAGCATCTCTGATGGTATGGGGATGCATTAATGCATATGGTGTGAGACACTTGCATGTTTTAAAAAGCACCATGAATGCTGAAAGGTATGTAAAGGTTTTAAAGCAATATATGCTCCCCTCCTGACGACATCTATTCCAGGGATGGCCTTGTGTGTTTTCGCAGGGCAATGCAAAACCACATACTGCAGCTTTTACAACAGCATAACTTCAAAGTAGAAGAATCCGTGTGCTGAACTGGCCTCCCTGCAGTCCTGATCTTTTGCCGATTGAGAACATTTGGCACATAATGAAAGGAAAAGTCCGTTAAAGGACACCCAAATCTCTCCAGCAGCTGGAAGCCTGTATCAAACAAGAGTGGGATCAAATGCCAATGGCTATACTCAAGAAACTTGTCTCCTCAATGCCCAGACGTCTCCACTCTGTGCTGAAAAGAAGAGGGGATGCTACAGACCCCTGTCCCAACTTTTTTGAGACCTGTAGCAGTCATCACATTTGAAATGAGCTCATTTTGTGGATTCAATTGTAAAATTTCTCAGTTTCAACATTTGCTATGTTATCTCTGTTCTATTGTGAATAAAATACTGGCTGGTGTGATTTGAAAGTCATTGTGTTTTGATTTTATTCACAACTTACACATTGTCCCAACTATTTCGGAATTGGGGTTGTAGTTTTTAAATGAATTCAATTTTTGAAAAATGAAAGCTGTCTAACCCTACATGGCCCTGTGTGAAAAACTAACTGCCCCTTTAGTAAATTCACCAAATAAACACATTTCATTGGGTGCAATTTCACTAGGAATTACGATGAGAAACAAAGTAGTTCCCTTTGATCTTTCCAAAAAGGCATTACAAAGCCATTGCAAAAGGCTCTGGGACTTCAGCAAACCGTAGTGAGACCAATTATCTACATATGGTGAAAACTTGGAATAGTGATTAACTTTCCCAGAAACGGCTGGTCATCTGTCGTAGAACCAAGAGATTACGACAAATAGTCTTAACACGTTTTTTATACTGTTATAATTGTGAACAAATGGTGAATCATACCAATGAAACCAACTGCTGAATTCTGCGGCTCTCTCTGGTACCAGAAAGCAAGAGGCCCCTGAGATGGAGGCCCAGAGATTTATGCTGAAACAAGGTGGGCTGTTCTTTACAGTAAGAATTGAACTGATTGGATACAAAAGGACAAATGGCAGAGAAAACCTAAGAATGATCAACAGAGGGGGGGTGGAGGGACATTCAAAAGATAACAATGGGAGTGGATTGGTTGAATAGCCAGGTACAGGCAGAATGATGGGTAGGGGAGAGGAGAAGAGTGCCTCCTTCTACCACACATCCAAGATTCCTCAAAGAGCACATCAATGACTCATCCAGGAAGTCATGAAAGAACCCAGACAAACATCCAAAGAATTATGAGCTGAAAGAGTCTGTGCAAAAATTGCACCCATGGGAGACTGACAAGGAGAAAACCACAGCTGAACAAAAAAAACACAAAGGCTCATCTCACACTTGCCACTAAACACCTTGAAGACCCCCAAGACTTTTGTGAATGGTCTGTGGACAGACAAGTGAAATTGACTTTATTAGTAATAACCTGAAATGTTTTTACTTATATGCAAGTAGCATAAAAATAAATTTCCAGAGCTTGAGGCTGTAATGATTAGTGAGGGCTGTGACACAGTTGGGATTACCGAGACATGGCTAAGTGAAGAGGATGGAGATGAATATAATATAGACGGTTATAAGCTCTTTAGGAAGGATAGATGTAATAGGCGAGGAGGGGGCGTAGCAATCTACAAAACCCGAAACTAGTGAAGTTGGCACGTTATGTAAACTGAGATAAAAACAGAATACAATGATTTGCAAATCCTTTTCAACTTATATTCAATTTAATACACTGCAAAGACAAGATGTTTAATGTTATGAGAAACTTAATATATTTTTTGCAAATAATCATTAACTTAGAATTTAAAGGCAGCAACACATTGCAAAAAAAGTTGGCACAGGGGCCTTTTTACCACTGTGTTACATCGCCTTTCCTTTTAACGACACTCAGTAAACGTTTGGGAACTGAGGAGACCAATTTTTGAAGCTTTTCTGGTGGAACTCTTTCCCATTCTTGCTTGATGTACAGCCTAAGTTGTTCAACAGTCCGGGCTCTCCGTTGTCGTATTTTACACTTCATAATGCGCCACACATTTTCAATGGGAGACAGGTCTGGACTACAGGCATGCCAATCTAGTACCCGCACTCTTTTACTGCGGAGCCATGCTGTTGTAACACGTGGAGAATGTGGCTTGGCATTGTCTTGCTGAAATAAGCAGGGGCGTCCCTGAAAAAGACATTGCTTAAATGGCAACATATGTTGCTCCAAAACCTGTATGTACCTTGCAGCATTAATGGCGCCTTCACATATGTGTAAGTTGCCCATGCCTTGGGCACCAATACACCCCCATACCATCACAGATGCTGGCTTTTGAACTTCGCGCCTATGACAGTCCGGATGGTTCTTTTCCTCTTTGGTCCGGAGGACACGACGTCCACAGTTTCCAAAAACAATTTGAAATGTGAACTTGTCAGACCACAGAACACTTTTCCACTTTGCATCAGTCCGTCTTAGATGAGCTTGGGCCCAGCGAAGCCGGCGGCGTTTCTGGGTGCTGTTGATAAATCAATCAAATCAATCAAACCTTTATTTATTCTCAAAAGGACATTGAGGTTTCCCTCATTTGCAATGCCGTCGAGATTACAGACACATTAAAATCACAGCACAATAGAACAAGTATAATATAGGATAATCATTGTGAGCAACAATTTTGTCAGTGACAGGTAAAATGCAATAATTAAATAAAATAAAATAAAATCAATTAAAAACAGTAGCAATGTGAAACACTATAGCGAGATATTGAATTCTTGAACTTTGAAAGAGAGGAAGAACATCAATTTTTAGAGACTCTTGGAGGATGTTCCATGAGCTTGGGGCATCAAAGGAAAAAGCTGTTTTACCAAGTTCGGTACGTGCTCGAGGAACTTTCAAAAGTACTAGTTCAGTAGAGCGAGTTGTATAGCTATCAGCCTTCCACTCTAACAAGGCTGAAATATAAGGTGGTAATATTCCAACGAGGGCCTTAAAGATATATAAAAACCAATGTTTGTTGCGTCTCTCTTCCAGGGAAGGCCAACCAACCTTCTCGTACAGAACACAATGATGAGTTCTGTACCCTTCACCAGTAATAAATCTTAGAGCAGAGTGATATACACTATCCAAAGACTTTAGAACTGAAGCTGCAGCATGTCTGTAAATCACATCACCATAATCAATGACTGATAATAACATGGCTTCAACAACTTTTTTTCTAAAAAATAAAGGAAAGCTGGATTTGTTTCTGTATAAAAAAAACCAATCTTTTGTCGCATTTTAGTGACAAGATGGTTTACGTGGTGTTTGAACGTTAAATCCTCGTCAATCTATACGCCAAGATATTTATATTCAGTAACTTTTTCAATTCTAGAGCCTTCTAAAGTGAACAAATTCAAAGTTTCAAGATCAATGTTTCTTGCTCTGGAGAACAGCATATACTTTGCTTTCATTACATTTAAAAGAAGTTTGTGATTTAAAAGAGATTTTTGAAGCTTATTAAAAGCAAGTTGTAAATTGTTGATGGCAAGCTGTACAGAGTCTGCAATACAATAAACAATGGTGTCATCCGCATACAAATGGACATGGCAATCACTTAAAGAGGACACAATATCATTAATGTAAATAGAAAAGAGTACAGGGCCCAAAATGGAACCTTGCGGCACACCCCTATTAATAAACAAGAAATCTGATTTGGTGTCACCTGATTTAATACACTGACGCCTCTCAGACAAATAGTCATGAAACCAGGCACGTGTACTTTCACTCAGTCCTATGTTGAACAGTTTCTTGTCCAATGCTGATATGATGGGATTTGTGACTAATGTAATGGCTGAAATTGTGCTATGATTTGTTCTGAAACCAGACTAGTGTGGGCTAAGTAAAGAGTAGGTTGAAGGAAATGACTTTAGCTGATTGTTTACCAGGGATTCCATCACTTTTGCGAAACATGGCAATTTGGAGATGGGGCGATAATTGTTCATGTCATCTCTTGGACCTCCTTTATGCAGGGGTATTACATGTGCAGACTTCCACAACATTGGAAAATTTCCTGTGGTCAGAGATAAATTAAATATATGCCTTAATGGCTCAGCAATAACTGGAGCAGTCAATTTTAGAAAGAATGAATCCAATTGGTCTTCCCCAGTGGAACTCCGGGGGTCTAAGGCCTGCAGCGCATTCAGAATATCAGCATAATAGAAGGGGCGGAAGAAAAAACAAGAAGTGTGGCTCCCAGCATTCAAACAACTAACATCAACTGACGGAAGGCCAGGATATTCTTTTTCAAATAAATATGCAGCATCTGCAAAGTGCTTATTAAAGGCATGGACAATGTCTGACCTATTAGAGATCACACAGTCATCAGTTCTTATACTAGTGGGCAGAGTATTTGAGGTCTTCCTTTTTTCTAAGTTCACTGCTTGCCAGAACATAGCTGGGTTTGAGTAGGAGCTAGTGATTAAAGATAAGAAATATTCAGATTTGGCTTTTCTTACAGCCGAGGTCCATTTATTCCTAAGTTGTCTGAAGGAGAGCCAGTGCTGAGGGTCTCCTGAACATCTAGCGCGACTCCAGGCCTTATTTCTGTCATTGAACATAGTTGTCAGCTCATTTGAGGACGAGGGAACGGTTCTGTCCTTAATTCGGAGCCTTTTAAAAGGGGCATGTCTATTAATACATGAGATTAAAATATCTGTAAAGAATTGCAGGGCCACCTGAACATCAGAGATCTCAACTGTAAAGTTAATGAAGTGATTGCTACTTGGTCCAAAAAATGTTGCTCATTAAAAAGCCTAAAATTTATCTTTAAAACTTTTTTTGAATTTGTTTTTTTCAATCTGGCATTTCTCACACAAGCTGTAGGACAGTGATCAGTTATTCCCAGCTCAAAAAATTCACTGCTCACAGTCTTTTCAAATAAAGTTGACAAAATTAAGTCGATCAAAGTAAATTTTGAGCTGTCTTTTAGATTGGGTCTAGTGGGCTCTGTTACGGCTGCGGCTTGTTGCTTTTTCTCTTCTTGCCTCTGCCTTGGAATGCCCCTTCTGTGCCTTGGTGTTTATGAGTGATTGGTCCTCTACATAGGACCGCCCACAGAGATATAAGAAAACTAGAGTGGACAATCACGTGGTTTCCGTGGCAGCACGCCGCCGCCATCTTGAGTATGTATATCGGGACAGACGGTCAATGGAAAATGCAGTATAACTGGCCTAAACCGTGCTCGAAAATAACGAAAACTCGCTCATACGGGACAACAGCTGAAGTTCCGATATCTCTGTAATGTCTTCCGATTAAATAAACATCGAATACACCGGATTCAAAAAATCTACATTTTTTAAATAAATTTTGTTGTTTAATTATAATTCCTTATTTGAGTCCATTTCTGGTAAGAAAAGATTAAAAGAACACGGAAAACACGTGTCTAAGTTGTCGACACCCATGTTTAGCCTACTGTTTACATATAACTCATTGGACATTTATACTTACCCAAGATGGCGTAGCTATTCTTCCATTTCCGCTTTGGTCCAGCCCACACATCGTCCACTCTAGTTTTCATATATCTCTGTGGGACCGCCCTTCACTTGTGCCATGTTGTCGGCGCCTGATTGGATGCAGGAACTACTTCCTATGTCAGGCAGGAAGCAGCACAGGCATAAAAGGCCTGAAGAAGCCCATGGAGATGCCAATGGGCCAAGCAACATTGCTGTTGTGTGGGTACTTTTTTCTGTTCTGTGGAATGTGTTAGCTGTTTGGTGTACCGGATTCGGTAGTTTGACTCCTTTGGCAGGGAGGGTGCGTTTACTTTGGTTTTGTTTTGGGTTTAGTATTTGTTCTTGTTGCATTGTGTGTGCTGGGATGTTTTTTGTTTTGTTCTGTTACTCTCAGTTTACCTCCGCTCTGTTCCCTGTGTTTTTTTTTTTTTTGTTAAACTCCCAATAAATTCTTAAAGGATTCATCTGTTTGCCTGATTATTTCCCACCCGGAAACAGTTCAGTGTTACTCCTTTTTACCCCAAGACCCATTTGGACGTAACATAGTTGGGGGCTCGTCCAGGAGATATATATTTTTTAAATCTGGAGATTGATCAGTGAGCAGATTTCTTTTAAGGTGTGAGTGAATGCTCAATAATTTAATCTCCGGTGGCTATTACAGTGGGTATAGATGTTGACTGTTCGCTGTTACAACGTAACTGATTATTGAACTGGCTGCCTCAGTTAGGTAGGAGTGCTCAGCTAAACTTGCTGTTTTTCCATCAAGCACTCATTTATTATTTTGCCTTTTTTGTTTTTGGAGCAAATCCTGGGCGGAGATTAAATTCTCTGGTGGGGGTAGGTTTTCAGGGCTGTTTATTTGGCCGCTGAAGTTAAACCTTTCAAGTTGCCTCGAGCCTAATATCCTCTAGAAGACAGGTAGGTGAGTTTTGATTAGGTAGGTCCCGAGGGAGCTTGTTTTGTTAATGTTTTTAGCGAGCAGTTATTAATCTTATTTGCCCTCTGGCTTTGATGGTCTTGTGTTTTGTACAGGTTGATGTATTAGTCTCTGGCTTTTGGCCGTTTCATTCTAGGCTGTGTTGTGTTCAGCATGCGGCGTAGGCTATAAACTTTTGCCTGATACATGCAGTTTGATTTATGTATTTGGCATATCAGTGGCGGGTTGCTTGACTGTTGGTGAGTATGGCTACCTTCAATTTGGAAGAGTTTGTGGTTAATCCTAGTTTTGGACTGGCTGATATTTGTCAGAAGCAAGATCTTTGGGCAATTGCTGCCTATTATGGTATTAATGTCTCAAGTGCACTTGTTAAAAAAGATCTTAAAGCTGCAGTACTAAATGGGTTGTCGGAGAAAAATGTCTTGTTGATACAGGAGTCCCCAGGTGAGAGCCCTTCTGGTTCTCAGTTAGGAGGAGCATTAGGACCAGAACCTGTTGACACTTCTGTTAAGGTTGCTGTTGGTAGTGCTCAGGCTGCTGTTGAGCCTACTGTTGACGCTGCGTTAAATGTGACTCCTGGGTTTGTGAGAGGGGAGGCTAGAGAGGCTAAGCCCTACACTTTACCACATTTTAATCCCTTGTCACTTGATTCTTCTGCTTCTGGGTTAAGTGCCCGGTTAAAGGTACGTTTAGCTCGTCTTCAACTGGAGACTCAGGAGAAACTCCTTACACTCAAAGAGCGAGAGTTTGAACGCTATAGAGAGCTGGAACTTAAGAAGCTGGAAGCTGATACTAGAGCTGGGCGATATGGATTAAAACTCATACCCCGGTATTATTAGGCTGACTGACAGAATACGGTATGAAAACGATATTTTATACAGAGCAAGAAAAGTGATTAATTTTACTCAACATCATCAGTATATCAAAACCTATTTTATTTAAAGACTGGGACCACATACAAAACCTTACAGATTTTCTTTCTCTGCTCAAGAAGGCACAACTGTGAAAATAAATGTAAGCAGCATATCTTTTCTGATGGAAAGCAATACACAGTTATGTAAAATCAAATCTCTACAACAATACTTACTCTACAACTATACTTTATACAAATAGGCATAATTCTGCTCATAGAGCTCAAGAGCTGTGCAAATAACAAACAGTAAAGAGCATTGAGGTAGCTACAGGCCAACCCTGAATGAGAACCTGGGCCTTATGTTTCACATGAAAAGAGATTCAAATAAAAATATCAAAAATGGTTAATTGATACCTAATTGTATACCTCTGCTCCTGCAGAGCTGTGTGAAAGTCAAAAATGTGAAAGGATTCAATAGGCCTACCCTGGCTAAGAACACAGGCCTGCGGCTGTGCATAAACTCAGATTTAAATAAGGGGAAAAAAAATTCAAGAATAATCAAGTGGCAATTGAAGACACGGCTTCTCTCCCCCATGCGATCCAACAGTGACAAAATAATGGGCTACATCAGGGCTGCCAACTTTATGCGCATTCTCATGTATATGGCGTAGGTCACACGCATTTTGAAGGAATATTCAACGAAGTCAGCAACTGTTCAATCAGCGTGTACATTAATGAGATTCTTAATAATTTAAGCCCTTGTGCGTGGCAGTTTGTTTCCCTTGCTTAACGGTGAACCAACACGGAAAGCAATGACGACTCTGGACCTCTTGTACTTTTTTAAATTGGGGATTAAAAGCAATGCGTTTGTTTCATGATAGTTTTTATTGTTTGAATGGAATAAGACTATTTGAAATGTCTTTATACCATTCCATGGCTTCCAATTCCCGAGTAAAAAAAGAATGTGAGACATGATTGATTTCCATGTCACTAGTGGGAAAATGAACCGTAATGGACGTGAAACTGATTAACTTTCATGCACAACGACTGTAATTCTGCAAGAGAATTTCTTAAATGCGCATTAATTGAATAATTGCTGACTACAGCACTGGAATGTGCCACTAAGAAGCGTGAGAGTTGGCAGCTCTGGCTACATTAAGTACAGAAAGATAATTTAATTTTAAATAGGTCTATGCAGTAGCACTCAACTACGGATTATTTTTTCCAGCGAGAGCAGCATTTCAGAATTCTTTTGCGAATGAAGGTAATTTCGGTGACAAATACGTACGCCTGTTTTTGCAGCACGGTCATGCCATTGACTATTAAAACAAGCACTAACGCTGCGGGTATGTCTCGCCCCGGCTGCCCCCGAAAACCTTAACCAAAAACTTTAACCTTGGTTAAAGTTTTTGTGGACGGACGCCGACGCCACGGACGGAAAAAGCAGCGCCTATGTCTCGCAAATTCCTTCGGGGCGAGACAAAAAAGACAGCCGTCCGATTGGAAAATGTTAACGGATGAAAGCACGTAGCTACTTGTCACCAGAATTACCTTCATTCGCTGAAGAGTTCTGAAATATCGTCACCGAGTGCTGGAGCATAGACCCAATTATAATTAAATTATTTTTCTGTGCTGAACTGAATGTAGCCCATTATTTTGTCGCCGTTAGATCGCATGGGGGAAAACCGTGTCTTCAATTGCCTCGTGACTTTTCTTGTATTGGACAACGTTTTAAAAAGGAAAACCAGACTGTTGTCAATAAAGGGATGGATATTTTCCCCCGAATTTTCAGGTCTAGCCCCAGCCATTACGAGTTCTCGGAGTCGGCAGTCAACGTGTTAAGTGCCAATAGTTCAAGTGACAAAGAGTGCTTAATAAAATAAGTGACAATTTAATGAACAGTGTACAAAAAAGATGAGACCAGTAAAGTTATAGAGAACTGCAACAAGCCATCTCACGCAAACGTGATGGACAGGCTATACATTGGCAAACTTCCATGAAACGACTTTTGAAACAACTTGCTTGCGACAGGTTTTACAGATAGCGTCATGTTGCTCCTCATCAGTAATCTTATATCCAAAATGCCTCCAAATTACAGTGCCGTTTCCGCCCCCCTCGGAACCAGCTCCTGTTCATCACCGACCACCATACTACTGTCTGCTAAATCGCTCGCCTCTACCGGCACGTTGCCAGTTACAGGTATGTACATGGAAACTTTGTTGTGTGAGGGGGGAGCGCACCTGCACACGCAAGGGGCGGAGCTCGAAGGCCCCGAGCAGTGAAAGCTGACTGAAAACGCCTGATCGGAAAGCAGTGGAGTGGGCGACGTACACATAATAATATAATAAATAATAAAACACCGGTATGGGGGTATGGTCTCAAATTCATACCTCCTTCAAAAATATACCGGTGTAAGTCATAAAACTGGGATACCGCCCAGCACTAGCTGATACCACTATTCGAATGCGCCAGTTGGAATTGCAGGCAGGTGGACTTGACGTTAGCAGGCCTAGGGATGGTTCAGACTCAGCTTCAACTTTTGATTTCGGAAAACACATCTCATTAGTCCCAGTGTTTCGTGAGAATGAGGTGGAGTCATATTTTGGACCATTTGAGCGCATTGCTGCTGCTCTTCACTGGCCAAAAGATGTCTGGGCCATACTTTTGCAGTGTTAGCTGATTGGTAAGGCGCAGAAGGCTTGCGCTTCTCTATCTGTTGAGGATCGTCTAAATTATGATAAAGTGAAGAGTGCCATTCTTAGAGTTTAAGAGCTTGTTGCCTATAGGCAACAATTCAGAGGCTTAAAGAGAACCTCTAGTCAAACTTATGTAGATTTTGCCAGGGAGAAGGGGATCCTTTTTGACAGATGGTGCTCTGCAAGTAGGGCTGAAGACCTGATCTCAGTGCGCGAGTTGATTTTGTTGGAAGAATTTAAAAACTGTTTACCGGAGCGTACTGTGATTTATTTAAATGAACAGAAAGTAACAACAGTATTGCAAGCTGCCATTTTAGCTGAAGAGTTTTCTTTAACTCATAAAAGTCTGTTTGTCAAACCTGGCATCACTTCTTCTTCCTTTCATAGCTCTCAACAAAAATCTGATGTACTTGCCCCTCATGCTGGAACATCTTCTAGCCCCAAGTCGGGAAAGCAGTGTTTTTTCTGCCATAAGACTGGCCACATTGTAGCTCATTGCCTTGCATTAAAGAAAAAGCAGCAGGCAGCAGCTACAAAGCAGCCAAAAGGTGTGGCTTTGATGCAAGCAGTGTCCCCTGGTAATGCTATTACTACTAAAAAGGAGCCAGATGAATGCTTTAAGCCTTTCATATTTACTGGTTCTGTGTCTCTTACAGGTGAACCTAAGGACACGCGATGCGTTACCATTTTGCGCGACACAGGCGGCTCACAATCCTTTCTGTTGGAAAACGTTCTACCTGTGAGTGCAGTATCTGCTTGCAGTGGGAGCACAATAGTTAGAGGTATTGGCATGAGTTTTGTGCCCGCACCCCTTCATCGTGTTTTCTTAACCTCTGACTTGGTGACTGGCGTATTACCCGTTGCTGTTCGTCCCCATTTTCCTGTTGAGGGTGTAGACTTCATTTTGGGGAATGACATAGCTGGGGGCAAAGTTTACCCTACTCCAGAGGTAATTGATCTTCCCATGTCTGAAGCTGGGTGTGATGACCTGACTCGGGATCATCCAGACATTTTTACTGTCAGTGTTTTAACTAGATCTCAGTCTAAGAAAAAAACTATAGAGAATGAGTTGGCTGATTCATTATTTGCAACTGTTCTGTCAGAAGGAAACGTGCCACCTGATTGTGATTCATCTCGATGCACTTCGAATTCAGGCAGTGTGGTTACAGAGCTTATTCCTTCATCTGTGGTGTCATTACCATTGACAAGTGAGGCTCTTATCACAGCTCAGAAGAGTGATCCCTCTGTGTCTAAATGTTTTGCATCACTTGGGAAACCAAGCAAGAGTGGGGAGAAAAGTTCATATTTTTTAGAAAATGGGGTGCTGATGCGCAAGTGGGTTTCGCGGCCTAGTGAGGCAGCAGACAAGGGTGGGGAGGATTGGAGCACCGTACTTCAAGTCGTAGAGCCAGTAGGTTATCAGCACCATGAACTCGAATTGGCACATGACCACAATTGGGCCGGTCAGTTGGGTGTTACTAAAACCTATGACAAAGTTCTGAGACACTTCTTTTGGCCCAGCATGAAAACTGACGTGGTGAACTTTTGTAAAACTTGCCCCACCTGTCAAATTGTGGGGAAGCCTAATCAAGTCGTGCCTCCGGCTCCACTGTATATCATCCCAGCTGTTGGTGAGCCTTTCGACCATGTTGTTGTTGACTGTGTTGGTCCATTACAAAGGACAAAATCTGGAAATCAGTTTTTGTTAACGCTTGTGTGTTTGTCCACTCCTTTCCCTGAGGCTATACCGCTGAGGAAAATTACGGCCCTGGCTGTTACAAAAGCCTTGATTAAGTTCTTTACCACCTTTGGGCTACCAAAAAGAGTGCAGACTGTTCAAGGATCGAATTTTCTCTCCAATAATTTTCGGAAAACACTTCAGTCTTTGGGTATCTCACATTCTGTATCAAGTGCATACCATCCAGAATCACAAGGTGTACTTGAGCGTAGGCACCAAACTTTAAAGTCAATGCTACGCAAATACTGTCGTGACACAGGGAAAGGATGAGGATGAGGGAATTCCATTTGTTCTATTTGCCATTCAAGATGCAAAACAAGAATCCCCTGGTTTCAGTCCAGCGGAATTGGTGTTTGGTCACAATGTCCGAGGGCTCTTAAGGTTTTGAAGGAGCAGTTGTTGAATAACGTGTCTTCTAAGGTTACTCTGACAGAGTTTGTGTCCAAGTGCAGACAGCGGCTACATGGTGCATCATCCTTGGCAGCAGAGGCCCTCTCAACCTCTCAGAAGAGCATGAAAGCCAGGTTTGATAAGAAGGCTGTTCAGCGGCACTTTAAGCCTGATGATCAGGTCTTAATGCTTTCACCCGTTCCTGGTTCTGCTCTCTCGGCTCGTTTTATGGGTCCTTATGTTGTCAAGAGTCGTGTGTCTGACACAGATTACATCATTCATACACCTGAATGGAGGAAGAAAACTCGCTTGTGCTACGTCAATATGCTGAAGGCCTATCATCCAAGAGATGCAGTCCAGGGGGAGCAAGATAAGACTCCGGAGTCTGTTGTCTCTGAGAAATCATCGGTTTCTCTTGTTTGTTTGGGGTCCTTAGCAGATGATGGTTTGGCAGAGATCATCGATGGTCAGCAGAGTGGGAGGTTGAAAAATTCTGAAGTTTTGTGTAACTTAGAAACCCTTCTGTCCTACCTGCCTGATGATTTACAGAAAGTTCTAATTAATTTACTTCTCTCTTTCCCAACCTTGTTCAGTGACGTTCTATCACGGACCACGGTGTTGCAGCATGATATTGATGTTGGTACTGCCACCCCTATTAAGCAACATCCATACCGCTGTCCCTTGGGGAAAAGGGAGATTATGAAAGAGGAAGTACGCAATCTCTTGGAAAACGGCTTAGCAAAGCCTAGCAGTAGTCCTTGGAGCTCTCCGTGTTTACTTGCTCCCAAGTCTGATGGCACTTTTCGATTTTTCACAGACTTTTGCAAAGTTAATACGGTTACTGTGCCTGATTCTTTCCCTCTGCCTCGCATAGAGGACTGTATCGATACTTTGGGTACAGCTAGGTTTATCACCAAGCTTGACTTGTTGAAAGGATACTGGCAGGTCCCTTTAACACCTCGAGCTTCTGATATTTCAGCTTTTGTGACTCCTGACCATTTTCTCCAATACACGGTGATGGCATTTGGCATGCGGAATGCGCCCGCTACCTTTCAGCGCATGATGCAATTGGTGTTAGGTGAGATTTCCAATTGTAACGTGTATCTAGATGATGCGGTTGTGTTTTCAGACGACTGAGCAGACCATATAGCCAAGCTGAGGGCGGTGTTTCAGCGCTTGGCCGCATCCCTGACTCTCAACCTTGCAAAGTCTGAGTTTGCTAAGGCTATGGTGACCTACCTTGGGAAGCAGGTTGGTCATGGGAAGGTCCGTCCAGTAGATGCCAAAGTTGCAGCAGTGTTGGCCTACTCAGTCCCCTCTACCCGACGGGAGCTCCGTCGTTTTTTAAGCATGACTGGATATTACAGATGTTTCTGTAAGAACTTTTCTGTTGTGGTTGCTCCCCTCACCAGACTGTGTAGTCAATCTGTTCCTTTTCAGTGGAATGATGACTGTCAAAATGCTTTTGTTGCTGCCAAGTCTCTCCTCTGCAGTGCTCCGGTCCTGGCTGCCCCAAACCTCTCTCTGCCGTTTAAATTAGAAATGGATGCCAGTGCTTCTGGAGCTGGTGCAGTCTTACTGCAGGATGGGGATGGAGATGTGTGCCATCTGGTGTGTTACTACTCGGTGAAGTTCAAACGCCACCAACTGAACTACTCAACTATTGAGAAGGAAACCTTGGCTAAGCTTCTTGCCCTTCAGCATTTTGAAGTCTATGTTGGTTCTAGCTCATTACCTGTCGCTAGTTACACAGACCATAATCCTCTTTTTTATCCCATATGTACAACCACAACCAGCGGTTGATGCGCTGGGCATTGCTAGTGCAGGGCTACGACGTTGTCATTTGTCATAAAAAAGGGGTTGACAATGTTGTGGCTGATGCACTGTCCCATATACCGTACTAATCTGAATGTGCAGAGTCCTGATTTGCACAAGATGACTTTTATTCATTGAGCATGCTTTCTTTTCCAAAAATTATATGCTTTTGCATAGAGATTTGAAATCTGGGCCTCCCCCCCTCGCTCTTATGGGAGGGGGCGTTACGGCTGTGGCTTCTTGCTTTTTCTCTTCTTGCCTCTGCCTTGGAAAGCCCCTTCTGTGCCTTGGTGTTTATGAGTGATTGGTCCTCTACATAGGACCTGCCCTTCACTTGTGCCATGTTGTCGGCGCCTGATTGGATGCAGGTAATACTTCCTGTGTCAGGCAGGAAGCAGCACAGGCATAAAAGCCCTGAAGAAGCCCATAGAGAAGCCAATGGGCCAAGCAACATTGCTGTAGTGTGGGTACTTTTTTCTGTTCTGTGGAATGTGTTAGCCGTTTGGTGTACTGGATTCAGTAGTTTGACTCCTTTGGCAGGGAGGGTGCGTTTACTTTGGTTTTATTTTGGGTTTAGTATTTTTTCTTGTTGCATTGTGTGTGCTGGGATTAGTTTCTGTTTTGTTCTGTTACTCTCAGTTTACCTCTGCTCTATTCCCTGTGTTTTTTTTTTGGTTTTTTTTTTGGTTAAACTCCAATAAATTCTTAAAGGATTCATCTGTTTGCCTGATTATTTCCCACCCGGAAACAGTTCAGTGTTACTCCCTTTTACCCCTAGACCCATTTGGACGTAACAGGTTCCGTTATGATCTGAGTTAAGTTCAGGTTAAAGCAATATTCCTTTAATTTATCTGATGTGTTGTTTAGCCAATTCAAATTAAAATCACCCATAACAAGCATTTCAGAATCCTCATACATGGAAAATAAATTTGCTAGTGAGTGAATGGTCTCCAAATCAGCAGATGGAGGTCTATAAACACCTATTACCACCAGTGGAGATGGCCCCAACGGGATTTGCAGGGCAATAAATTCAAAACACTTAGGCTTGGTGACTGAATCTAAAACAGACACTGACAAACCAGATTTTACATAGACTGCTAGTCCACCTCCTCTCCCAACTCGATCCACTCTAAACAGAGTGTAGCCTTCTAAAGCTATTTCACAGTCTTTAGTGCTTTTTTTCAACCATGTTTCACTCAAAACTAAAATATCAGGATTTGTTTGTAGCACTAAAACATTGACATAATCTAATTTATGGATTAAACTCCTGATGTTTAAGTGGATTAATCCTAGACCATTTCTGCTTTTGAAGGTGTTTGGATCAAGTGGGGGTCTAGGAGAAGGAACAGGAGCGGCAGTATTAGGCTGTATGGGAATCATAACCAGGTTTGAGGTGGTGACATAAAAATACCCCCAGTTGCCACATTCCTTAAGTGTGTGATTTACTGACTTGGATCTCTTTCTAATCAGAACTGGAATATTTATGTGATCGGACCATACAGTTTTCTGATAATGTTGTATATTATGGGACTTTGACCTAATGTTTGTTATCAATGTTACAGGTTTGACAAGTTGCAGAACGTTCGAGCAGTTAGAAATGCAGGCTGAACAATCTCTTCTGTCAGTAGGCTGTAGTACTAGGGAGTGAGAGTAGAGGCTAATGTCAGGTATAATATTCGCAGTTGAAACCAGAGAAGAAGACGAAGACCACTCTTCCCGGAAGGTAAACAGTCAGTCGTTTTGAACATGTGCATACGTTTGTACCGTGTGCTGCATATTGGCTGCAAGTATTCAGTTACCATGCCAGTTTGGGTGGACTCCGTCATTTTTAAATAAGGAAGAACGTTTCCAAAACAAATTAAAGTTATCCATGAAGCCAATATTGCAAAGTCTGCAAGCAGTTTTAAGCCATGTGTGGATACTAAGAATCCTGCTGAATCGCCCTGCCCCACGAGCTAGTGTGGGGATTGGACCAGAAACAAAAACAAATTTGCCACAACTAATTAAAAGGTCCTTAAAATCACTCTTTGACAATTCTGATTGACGCCGAACAGTCTCGTTCGTTCCAACATGAACAATAATCCTTTCAATAGAGGTCTGGGAGTTTATCCAGAATATCAATTACCTTGGCTCCCAGAAAACAGCGAGTTACTACATTAAAAAAGCAAATGTATCGAATTATAGAATCCCCAATTATTGGTGTCGTAGGGGGAAATATTGGACGAAGAGGTAGATGCTGAAGATTGTCCATATCAGACTGAGGCGGAGAAGGCGAGTGTGCTGGCGGAGTAGTTACCTCCGAGAGGGGGTACCAGCGGGAGTGCTGACCACGGCAGTGCGGTGTCTAGTGACCGCCTCCCTCAGCAACCTACGCTGAGAGGATAATCGCTGTCCGGGGGGGTGGGCGGCAGCTGCAGGAGAGAGAACCGCTACCGTTCGTGATGGCCCGGTCAGCGGAGGGAACTCCTTGTGGTCCTGAAAATCCACATCAGATCCACCGTCAGCCAGATCAGTGCGGACCGGAGAAGGTAGAGGAGAGTGACTTTCCAGAGCTTGGAATTTGTTCCTGAGCTCGAGAGACTCCGGAATGAATGGTTCGGGGCAGCATACGCCCCTGTGGGGCTTGCCTCGCTTAACCTTGGTCCAAGGCGTGCTGCTCACTTGGGAGTTAGAACTTAATCCCAGCCTCGGGGCCTCGGGCTGGTGCTCCACTGCCTCAGAAGGGGGAAGGCAGTGAGCAGAGGAATTGAAGCCGGTAGCAACCACCGACTGACAGGCCATGACGAATGAGTCTATCAGGATTTCGTCGTCCCATATGGCATGAAGGTTTGTAATCCTTTCTTCCAGTTGTTTAATTGTTCTGCTTAATACATCGCAGCGGCAACATTTAGGTGACAGCGATGCCATTTGGGTGAAATTGCTGTTTAGCAAAACTAGTGTTTGTCAAACGCAATGATTACAAAAAGTTATACAAAAAAATAAAGAAAATAAAACAAATAGAACAATAGAACTTGTAAAATAATAAAATGTTAAAATAAAAAAATGTCAAAACAATTAAAGGCTAAAATAATGATTAAAAAAATATATAAGCTAAGAACGAGGCAGCAGCAAAACCAGACAGCTGACAGGCAACCGGACATGACATAAATGGCTCTCGCCTTGCATTGTAGAGTTTTAACTTGCACTTGCAGATGTAGCGACGGACTATAGTTACTGACAGTGGTTTTCTGAAGTGTTCCTGAGCCCATGTGGTGATGTCCTTTACACATTGATGTCGGTTTTTGATGCAGTGCCGCCTGAGGGATCGAAGTTCACGGGCATTCAATGTTGGTTTTCGGCCTTGTGGCTTACGTGCTGTGATTTCTCCAGATTCTCTGAACCTTTTGACGATAATACGGACCGTAGATGATGAAATCCCTAAATTTCTTGCAATAGCTCATTGAGGAATGTTGTTTTTAAACTGTTTTTAAACGGACAATCAGCTCACGCATTTGTTCACTAAGTGGTGACCTTCGCCCCATCCTTGTTTGTGAATGACTGAGCATTTCAGGGAAGCTGCTTTTATACCCAATCATGGCACCCGCCTGTTCCCAATTAGCCCGTTCACCTGCGGGATGTTCAAAATAAGTGTTTGATGAGCATTCCTCAACTCTCAGTCTTTTTTGCCTCTTGTGCCAGCTTTTTTGGAACATGTTGCAGTCATCAAATTCCAAATGAGCTAATATTTGCAAAAAATTACAAAGTTAACCTGTTCGACCATTAAGTAACTTGTCTTTGCAGTGTATTCAATTGAATATAGGTTGAAAAGGATTTGAAAATCATTGTATTCTGTTTTTATTTTACGATTTACACAATGTGCCAACTTCACTGGTTTTGGGTTTTGTATGTGAATGAAAACATAAATGAAATAAATGAATGAAAACAGGAAATTCCCGAAATTGAACATTCCTTGCCCTGTTAAGATATCTGGGTCAGGCTCATTGGCAAACACGAGACAGGTTTCAACATAGGAGTATGCTATCGACCACCAGCTTTGGACAGTACAGTCAATGAAATGCTTTTTAGGAGGATTACGCAAGCTTGTAGGGATGTAGGGTCTATTATTTTGGGAGACTTAAATTATCCTGGTATCAATTGGGAAATGGTGAAAGGACAGGGTAGGTGGGAAGAAGAATTTCTAGATGTTATAAAAGGTAATTTCCTGGTGCAGTATGTTAATAAAACTACAAGAGAGAAGGCAATTTTAGACTTAATGCTCTGTAATGACCCCGATAGAATTAGCAATGTTGAGGTGCTGGAGCCACTTGCGACAAGTGATCACTCTGCTGTTAATTTTGATGTTTCATGGGAAGTTAAAAAGGTGTATTCTAAAACAAAAATTTTACATTTTAGGCGAGCAAACTTTGACAGGATGCGCTCATATCTAAGTGAAATAAAATGGGAGACACTCCTGGACTGTGAGTCCGTTAATGAGATGTGGGAAAGATTTAAAGGGGTTTTATTTGAATCACAATGCAGATTCATTCCAAAGGTGTCCAAAAGTAAGCTGAAAAAGCAGAATCCTCAGTGTATGACCAAAAGTATTCGAAGGATTTTGAGGGAAAAGAGGAATCTTTATAAGATGTACATAAAGGATAACAATGAGAACACTAAGACTGAATACTGTAAAATGCCTGCTGTGGTCAAAAAAGAGCTGAGGAATGCTAGGAGACTGTATGACAGACAAATTGCAGAGGGGGCAAACTAACCCTAAGCGCTTCTTTCAGTACTGTAGCAGAAAAAGGAAAGTTAAAGAGCAGGTTAAGTGCATAAAGAATAAAGATGGATCGCTGCTATTTGATAACAAGCATATTGCGGATGCCTTAAACAGTTACTTTATTGAGAATTTTACCTCAGAGGGGGTCTTTATTTGGCCAGAGGGCATGTTAAATGCTCAAGATTATTTAGCATAAATTGAGGTTCGGGATAACAAAGTATTAGACAAGCTGCATAAACCGAAGGCAGATAAGGCAGCGGGTCCTGATGGCTTATATCCTAGAGTGCTCAGGGAAGTTGGTGAGATCATTTTAAAGCCGCTATCCACTATCTTCAGGCGGTCTTCAGAAACTGGAGAAATACCAAATGATTGGAAACAGGGCAATATAATACCAATATATAAGAAAGGGGACCGTACCAAGCCAGGAAATTACAGGCCAGTCAGTTTAACTTGCATTTCGTGCAAAATATTGGAATCTATCATAAAAGATGAGCTGGACTTATTTCTTGAACGTAACAGTATCTTGAGGGACAGCCAACATGCTTTTCGTAAGGGAAGGTCATGCCTGACAAACCTTCTGGAATTTTTGAAGAGGCCACCAAGACTTATGACCAGAGCAGGGCTTATGACTTCAAATACTTGGATTTTCAGAAAGCATTCGATACAGTACCGCATGACAGACTAATTTTTAAAATGAGCTCCATTGGAGTTACAGGAGGTATTCTGGAGTGGATTCAAAACTGGTAACAGGACAGAACACAAAGAGTGATGGTCAGTGGTATCTCATCTGATGATGGTGGGGAGTGGTGTCCCCCAGGGATCGGTGTTGGGGCCCCTGCTGTTCCTCATCTACATTAATGACCTTGTGAGTAATACTGAGAGCAGACTGGTTAAATTTGCAGATGATACTAAATTAGGGGGTTTGGCAAATAGTTTAGGGTCCACTAAAGTGATTCAGGATGATTTGGATAGAATCCAGAATTGGGCAGAAATTTGGCAAATGAAATTTAATTAAGCAAAATGTAAAGTTGTACATGTAGGTAATAAAAACATTAGGCGAGAGGTTTAAAACTGAAATGTGCCGCACACGAGAAAGATCTGGGAGTGATTGTTGACTAAACCCTCACAGGCTCTAGCCATTGTGCCGTAGCAGTTAAAAAAGCCAATCGGATGCTGGGATACATTACCAAAAGTATGGAGTACAAATCTAAGGAGGTGATTCTTCTTTTGTACAACACGTTCGTCAGACCACATCTGGAGTATTATGTACAGCTCTGGGGACCATACTTTAAGAAAGATGTAGAGGCTGTAGAGAAGGTTCGGAGACAAGCCACTAAGCTTATTCCAGGTATTAAAGATGAAACCTACGAGAAGAGGCTGAAGATCCTTAATCTCTTTAGTCTTAGGAAAAGGATACTCAGGGGTGATTTGATTGAGGTCTTTCAATATGTTAAAGGGATTAACAAAGTGAATTATGTAGGATTCCTTCGACTAAGAGTTGTGAGTAGAACTCGAGGTCACAAATGGAAGTTGACCAAAGGCAAATTTAGCACTGATATTCAGAAGTACTACTTCACCCAAAGAGTAATTTCAATGTGGAATAGCTTGCCTGACCATATTGTTGAGGCAGAGACCTTGGGGGTTTTCAAGAGCAGGATGAACTTAAAGCTAGATACCATTGAGTCATTGAGTATCTGAAGGGATATATTCTCAATAGTATAAAGAAACTGGTGAGCGTAGTTGCGCTGAAAGGCCTTTTCTTGCCATTCATGTTATGATATCATTTTTTACAATTTTCAGTAAAACATTTTTACAGTCACCAAAAGCAGTAAAATCCACATTCACATTTATACAGCCATGAAGAAAACAATATCTAAAAGAAACACTCATTTAAGAATTAACACAACTCAAGTTCATGGTTGTGATTTTGCGTGATTTTAATAATTACTCGAACCAAAATATCCCCCTCTCCCATTTCAGCCCAATCTGGGGTAACAGTTTATTTGTTCCCGGCAAAAATGATGGAGGCTTTTAATCCTCGGCGGATAAAAGGTTGAGACAACTAAAGGATATTTTTGAAAATTAAAATGGTAATTTTTTTATCATTTGGAGATCAAAGGTTTCAAATACGACATTCCCTCTAAATATTTTTATAAATATTTACAATTCAGAGGCTTTGTGGGAACTAAAATTGGTCAACCTTGACAGATCCCTTCTCTCTGTTCATGGGAAAAGTGCTTGCTAAAAGATCCAGGGCTCTAATTTCTTAGCGCAGCGTGGCACAGTGCGCACCTCATCGAAACCTCACAGGCAGGTTTCCAGAATGTCAGGCACATTTCAATGCAATAAATTATTACAGCAACCACTATTTAATGTAACTATCTGAATCAGCACATAAATTATAGTATCCATTTCGATTGTCCTGATGTCAGATCAAAGGCACGCTTAATGGAAACCCGACTTGACGTCAGTGCATTCTCTGTGGCATGTTGTGTGCCAGTGGCGTGCACAGACATTATGGGGGTCAAGTGCTCAGGGGGGAGGGGGAGGGCACTTTTTTGCACTCGTGGAACATGTTATTATAGTGTGAGATTAAAAAAAATAAAATAAACATTACACGCACATATTCAATGCAATTCATGACTACTGTCATTCATTACAAGAAGGCACTTGGGTAGCCTTTATGGGGATATTTCTCTCAGGCAATGGGGAACTGCCTGATTCTTCTTTCTGTGTTCATTTATGTTGCCTAACAAAACCTACACAAAAGAAAACTTAGCTTAACAGATAGATTTGCAAAGTCGACCGACATTGTTTGTGGTGGTCGTCCTCACATTATCTATCATTGATTTGGGATATAGCATTAAACTAGCTAATCAGGAGACCAGTCGGCTAAAAAATGCTCATTTGTTTGGTGCTGTATGAGCAGTGGCGTACCTTCAGATGCCAAGAAGGCCTTCAGTAACATCACCCTTTCCCGGATAATTGCTCTTAAACTGTTTGCGATCAGGTTTGATTGATTAACAATCAAACAGTTAATTAACAGAATAGCTACCACCAATGCGTGACACGTAATGATTAAGAAATGCTAATTACAAAGCGATTGCCTGTTGGCTACATTGATATAATTGATGTGAATCCGCAAAGATGACAATTTGCAAAAAATCCGAAACTTTCGCGGACTTATACTTTCGCAATCATTTTCGTATTCACTCAGCTGTGCTTCTTACCTAACAACGCACTTTAGCTGTCACATTCAGAGTATATAATTGCTCTATGAACGTCGCGTATTAATTTACGCAAATTCGGAAATTATAAAGACGTAGGCTATTGATATTTTTTCCGTTGCCATTGGTGTGCGGAAGTAAGTTAAACGCCGTATAATTTCGTACTGCAATGTATAACACGGCTTTCAAAAACAAGTTAGATTCTCGTCGGTTCCTTTAATCAGTCTGAGCAACGGTTGCTAATCGGGGAGGTAAACTGCGAGAGGTGTCTGTCATTAAGAAGTGAAAGGTGAGGTTATTGCTGGCCCTGTGTTTCTGCCAACGGACCATCACTGTGTATGAGACATGCTACTGCACAACAAAATGATTACAGGTTGGGCTGTACGATTTCACTTGATCTGTGTGTTACCTGGCTGGCGGGGCACAAGACTGTGGCTTCCAGTCGCTCAGCTGATATGCACCTGCAGCGCATCTTGTATATGCACTGCGCGCGTGTTCACGTGACAAAGGAAGAGAGGTCGGAAGTGCGTGAGGAGGTGGCCCATTTCGGGGAATTTTTTTCAGTAGTTTTTAATCAGACAGCTTTTCTAAAAGATCATTTCAACATTGGCCTCACTATAGTGTTAATAATAATAATAATAATAATAATAATAATAATAATAATAATAATTTAAAAAAAAACGAAGTTTCAAAAGGGCACGTTCATTGATAAAGGGCAAAGAGGCAAGTGCTGTAGCACCACCTAGCGTCTATCTGTGCACGCCTATGAATGTGTGCTACACAACATAGCTGTACGCCATGGGTGTCACTTTGACTTGAGACAGTGAGAGGCCGAACTGCATGAGCTGTTGCAGCAGCGCGCACGGGAGAGGAGAGACCACCTGGCTGCTCAGCTCTGTCCTTAACCCTAGAACCGCAGCAATGATGTTAGTAATGCATGGTATTTCATGTCAGTAAAAGATATGAGTGCATTCGTCCATGACCTTTTCTAAATATGTGTTTTCTATGTTATATTTAAGTTTTGAACTTCTGTTATAAAACGTAAGTGACTATCGATAAGTTAAATTGCTTTGAGAGCCATAGCCGCTTTTATGCCGCAGTGGCTTTGACCGCAAATACCCGTCTGCAACGTACGAGAGAGAGAGTGAGTGAGAGAGAGAGAGATATGTGCATGTAGACGCGAGTGTGTGTGTAGGCTATGTGTCCTTCACATGCTTTCACACCGGATGCGAAACGAATTTTCCGCACGACTGATTACAGTAAAAGTCAATGCAAAGATGCAATGTCTTTGCATTGACTTTGAATGTAATCTGTCGTGCGAAAAATTTGTTTTGGGGAGAACACGGAACACCTGTTAAGAGTGGAGTGCTCACGGAGTAAACCATTTGTTTTTCATGAAAATGATTGAGAACAGGCCAGGACTAATAATTGACTAAATAGATGATTTTTTCACCCCAATACTGAATTTACCCCATGATTTCATCGCTGTTTGATATGGAGAGAAGCCGTGTCTTCAGTTGCCAATTGCAATAATTGGAAAACACATCAGTAAAGGAAAATGATTGAGAACTAGCCAGGACTATCCTAATTGTCATAAAGGGACATGTCTGTGCCTCCCCAATTTCCTGTTCTAGCCCTGGGCCTGTCACTGTTGCATATAACCATGACAAAGTTTGATGTATGATGGCTGATATAAATCTATTTACCCACTCTTGCATTCGATTTCAAATGGTCTTTGACAGATGAGGCAAAACTCGTGAAAATCTAACTGCAGTTTGGGTTTAATCGCTGTTACGACCCTTTAAAAAAAAATGGCTCAAAGGGGTGCAACATATAAATAGGGACACTCCGACAACAAGATGCTGAATAATAAGAATAATTTATTTCAAGCAAGGCAACAAAAAATTAAGACAAAGTAACAACTTATGCAGGATGGGGACCCCAGCCAAAATAAACAAAAGAAAAGGAATCGCTTGGCCAACCACGCAACGGGCCGTCGAACCCAGCTATCCCCGCTAAACTATCAAAATAGAAAAAAAAAGAAACTAAACCTAGAGAAGCAAGAACCGAAAACTAAACTACTGGAAATCCCCAACCTAAACTAAAATAACAAACGATGTAACAAAACAAAAAGCTTGCTTAAATAATAAAGCAAAAACAAAAGGTGTGCTCCTGGGTGCAGCTCAGCCCCAGGTGAGTCAGAGACTGTGAGGCCTCCAATCCATCCTTTTAAAGTGGAGACCTCGTCAATTCCAGGAGTCTATAGAGGGGAAAGGTTAGAGGGGAGAGAGAGAGGCACACAAATATGGGCACTGCCCTCTTCAGGGCCCACATGTAACAATCGCCAATTGTGAGGCATTCTGTGGTTAATACCATCTAAGGTAGCTCATCAACTTGGAGCATTGTCTGCATTTGCCTCCTTTTATAGGCGAAATGATGCGAAGCGCAAGTTTCCTTGATTACAGCCAACTTTTCCACTTTTTTTTTAGGGCTGTTAGTTTCATGTTGATTCAAAACTTGGCCATTGATTGACCTTGTTAAAAAATTTTACGTTTGAACTCAAGATTAGCTTGGTATCACCAGATCAAGTTACAAATGCAAATTAGTCTGGAACCTCTCTGTTCATTCCTTCCCCCAGTTTAAATATGCTGAACATTTCAGGTCCCAGTACAATAGAATAACTCATGCAGATTTTGAAAATAAAACAGTGAATGTTCATGACGTGTCATGTAATGCTAGCAGCAAAGCTAACAGTTCTGTAATATTTTGTAGCAAGTCACCTTAGTTAGCAAGCTTGGTAGTTGTTGCTATCATGCTATGTTGCTATGGAGTTCAACTGGTTGTTTGCTCAAGCTAAGGTTGCTCTCCGGCTACTGGTGTTCCAATGCAAAGCTAGAGCTGCACTCAATCCCAATCAATTTGTCAGACTTGTATTTCTAGCAAATTACAGTTTTTTTTAAATTGGTGAAACACAAAACCCAATTCTCTAAACCAAATGACCAGGTCTTTTAACACATTTAATAAAACTAGCCCCCATTTGCTAAAATCATAAACACATTTCACATGAAGACACAATTCACAAAACGCAATCCTCCTTTTCTCATAAATATAAACACATTTTGTCTTGGTAGTTGCAAAAAAACTCCGCTCAAATTCTCAAACAAAAGCTCATGTGATGCAAAATGCTTGCCACAGTCAGCAAAATTTGAACACAATGAGCACACCTGGCTTTATTCATTAAACATAACCACTCAAAATTGAAGACACTTGCGGCAAATGATGTGACCACACCTATAAAAGTCAGTTCAGAGAGCATCGTTTGCTGAAGGGTCCAAACGTGCACCACAATGGACAGAGGCAGAGTCAGAGTCAGAGTCAGAGGAAGAGAAGTTTGAGTGAGAGAAGGGAGAGGGGCAGGCCAAGGAGGGAAAGGAGCAGGCCAAGGAGGGAGAGCAAGACAAACTCGCACCATCATTACAGACGAGATGCGAGCAACAGTCATTGACTATGTCATTGTCCATGGCATGACAGTGGCTGAAGCAGGACTTAGAGTCTGTTCAAACTTGAGTAGGTTCTCAGTGGCCACCATTATCCGGGCATTCAGAAAACGCAGCAGGTACTGTATTGTATTGCTGCGTTGGTCACTACGGTAGATTTTTACAGTATAGTGGAGTGCAGTTGGTTTCCTCTCAGTATCCTTGCTATATTGCAAGACATGTCCATTAGTGCTTCTACTGAAAGCTTTTTTTTACAGCAAAGTACATACAAGTCAGTACTGTAATGCATGTTTGTTTCTCTTGACTTGAAAGAATGCCACATGGAGGTTTGAGAGTTGCCATATTTATACCGGCACAAGAAACCCTCATTGTGGATATGGTATGGGAGAACAACACCATCAGAATCAGAGAAATCACAGACAGAGTCATTGATGACAATGTCAACTTTGAGAACATTGACAATGTCAGCTTGGCCACAATACACAATAACTGTCCCCAGCATCCTTGCTGAGTTTTTCGTGATATGGGATTCCCTCAGTTTGCTGACTTAATGGATTGGAAGGCTTGAAATGACATTTTGCACTGTACTACCGGTACTCATTGTGGCTGTACCCTACAAATGGTATCTTGGTGACATCACAGATAATAAACACGTGACTGACAAAACCGATTGAACATGGTAGGTTTGTCTGTCTAAGTTTGAGAATTCCTGCCTGTTAGGAAGTGACAAGTCTGGCCAAGGAGCGATATTTATTAGATGAGATAATCTGAAACATTCTGAAGAAACATTCTGAAGAAATCGGGCAGGGGTACATACTTAGTTACAGCATGGTAAATTGGATTTTCATCAAAATAAAATCTTGTTGAGTCTCATTCCAGTGCTTTTCCATACTGCCAATAATTGCTTGCTAAAATAGAATCTGTATAGCAGTATTTTTAAATGAATTTACTTACAACTGGGCCTAACTGTTATCTCCATGTGACAGTAAAGGTTATGATACTTTTGTTGCCCTTGTAATGTTCCAGTAAGTCCCACGCCCTTCCTCTTTGAAAACTGCAGTTGGTCCTGAGGGGCGCTTTTTTCCCCCCAAAAAATGGACATGAAAAAAAACCTCATAATCAATGTACAGACAGTACTTTCATTCGTTTCATTTTAAGCCCCCCACCCCCCACTGGTGGGGAGACGATTCATTCAGGCTGTGTCCGTCCTTACGTGCATCCATGCGTGTTTGTTCGGATCATTTCTGAAGCAGATCTCTGATACTGACAGTGGCCACTCGAGATTGCTAGTGCACTTCAGTCTTATCCTCTAATTGTCCGTTTTTAATGTTTGATGTCCGTACATCTGTCCATGCTTTGCCCATTTGATCTTTGACGGGGGAGTTTTGCAGTCTTTGACCAGCTTGTTCAGAATTTCAAGTTTAACTCCTAAATGGTGAGGCGTTTCTGGATTTACATGGCTACAATTTTACAGAATGACGATATACTCCTTTCGAGCCTTATGGGCTAAACCTTGTGTAACTGCATCACTTCAAGGATACTGAAGTGCTGCAGTTCAATGGATGTCATCTCCCATGTCAGTTATTGCTATGGTGTATTGCATTTTGAGGGAAAACCATTGTTTCAACATGAAGCTCATTACTTTGAAGTCTTAAAATTAGTTTTTTTTTTCCATTTTGAAGGGATACAGCAGCTTATGACTACAGGCACTTTAGGAAGCATCTATGCTGCGTCCGAAAAAGGAAGCACTGTCTAGGGAAGACTTTGGTCCTGAGAAGGAAGGTGCATTTTGCTGAGTGCACGAGAAACGCCCTTGATCATCTCAGGTGCATACGTCCACAGCCCTTTGTCCATCACCAAGTCTTTCTTTATCAGTTTTGTGTTCTTTCGCCGTCTCATGTGGTATAATCTCCCTTCGTTGTAAGGCACATTCACAGTCCTGAGAGACTGGCGCTTTATGGTGTGCACGCCGATTTCAAATATTCGCCTGGGATTCACAATCATCTTCCCAGTAGTGTAGTGAACTTTGGGAATGGGCTCCCGCAGAACATGCTGTAGGAAATTAACTCCAGGAATTTTTGCCCACTCTGATAAATTATACTTTCCACTTTCTTCAAACTCCTCGATGGGGAAGACATTGTTCTCAAAGTAGAAGCTGGTATCACTGCCATATTTCCTTTCGAGAGAGCTCAAGAATTCATGCCAGGTGAAATTCATCATTGGGAGTATAATTTCATCAGGGTCATGCATGAACAGGTATTTAGTCTGGTACATGTTTCTGTATATGCAGTCATTGAGTGCTGGGATTTGCCCATAGTAGTGTAGGTCACCAGGTGACTCTGAAGCAGTCCAGCTTGATGATACTCTTATATGTTTGTCGATGGGCCAGGGAATGATCTCAATGACTCCAGCCTGTTTGTAGTAGCGCAGAACTTCTTCCATGTCTTCACTGCAGTCGGTCTTGTAGAGGACTACTTGCTTGGCCCCCAAAAGCAGGTACATTTCCATAGCTTGCACAAACTGCAATACGTTGCTGTATTTTTTGAACATTGTGGAGAGACAGATGGTGAAGTCCACAGGGAAATCTGACTCCCGTCGCACTTGGTTGTGAACTGGAAGGAAGGTAAGGTTCATCATGCTTCCGCCAACTGTGGTTACAGCAGCGCGATCCCTGGAGCATCCTGGAGGTATTTGACACAGCAAGTCTGCAGTGCCATAGGGAAACCCAAAATGTGTCCGGTGTATCGTCAGCTCTGCTGGAGTGGAGACAAGTCCTTTATTGCAGATAAAAACACAGTTGAAGCTGATCTTCTCTGAACGCCATGTGATGACAATGAAACGAACACTGGCATTCCAGACACGGTGCTCATAATATGCACTTACTAAAAACATTTTTGATCCAATTATTTGGGTGAGTATGCCATCTTTTGTGTCTGCATTTTTGTCTAAACTTGCGTTGTCCCATGAAAAGTGTTTTGATGAGTAGATGAACAGAAAGATGAAAAATATTAAGATTAATCCAAAAAATATTTTCCCACTGGGAGCCTTTCTAGGTATGGTTGCAGGATGGTGTCGTGAGAAGGCTCCACAAATTCCAAACAGTCGCACCATATTTCTTCCAATCTAAAAAAGATAAAAATCAAATCAGTGAATGATTTTATGGTTCTAGCAACAGCCATCAGTTCAGGAACAGTAAACAAAAAAAGGTAACCATTGGGTTCTAGACAAAATTTGGGGTTTGGCTATTTATTAGTCTATTAGGACAGATGTAATTGTGACCTTGAAAAGAATGCTAAATGAAAATGGTAAAAATAAATAATAATAAAAGATAAGATAAGGGAAATCCAGTTAGACCCAAGTAATAAATTCAACCTAAATATTTGGGACATGATAATAAAGAGATACAAATTAGAAAAAGAAAAAAAAGATTCTGAGATGGTTAACATATGATACTAAATTCCAGCCAGGAAGAGAAGATCTTGGTTTTAAGAAATGGGCCAGAGAAGGCATCACAGCAATATGTACTGTACAATGATAGAAAAAGGGGAAATTCAGAGCTTTCCAAATTTAAAAGACAAATTTTATTAAGAACTGATTATTTCAGATATCTACAGGCTAAGGACTATTATATTAGGGAAATTAAAATAGATAAGACCACTGAGCAGAATGGAGTAATCAAGGTACTAAGTGATGTATATAAGGGAAAAATGGGTACGGTGATTTCAGCACTGTACCAAGGTCTATTGAACAGTTGGGGGAATTCAATACTGTATATAAAAGAAAAGTAGGAAAGAGAACTTGAAATTGAGATGACAGAGGAAGAATGGTGCAACGTGTGAAGGGTGCAACATTCGACCACTGGGTCGAGAGTGTGGCGGGAGTTCAGTCGGAAGAGTATCATTCAATTCTTTATAACCCCAAAGACTAATGGGAGGTATGTGCCAGAACGGAAGATGTGCTGGAGGTTATGTGGACAGGAGGGGGCAGACCATACACACAAATTTTGGAAGTGCCAAAAGCTGAAGAAATATTGGGAAGGAGTATGGGGAGTTTTAAAGGAGGAATTATGATATGAGGTGCCTAAGACCAGCTTGGTATTATATCTAGGGAATCTGAGACAGGAAAACACTCAGGGTTGGGACAGATGCCTAACAAGGGTCATCAGAAGATGACATATCCCACCGGTTCCACATAATTCGTGATTTGTGGCAGAGTTTTTGAATTCTGCTGTAGAAAAGGGACCAAGTCCAATTTTTGGGCAGTTTTTTGGTATAGAAATGAAAAATTTTGGGTAGAATGGAACTGAAACCCCCAAAAGGCACAACTACAGCATAAGGGTAAGTTCCATACCGAAATTGAAGTTTCTAAGTGACATAGTTTTTGAGTTCTGTCCCGGAAACGAGGCAAAGTCCAATTTTAGGGCTGTTTTTGGTGAAAATTTCCGAAACTATGGGAAGCATGGAACTGAAACCCCCAAAAGGCACAACTACGCCATAAGAGTAAGTTCCATAGCAAATCTGAAGTTTTTAAGAGGTATATTTCTTGAGTTCTGCTCCGGAAATGAAAATGATTACGGACGGACGGACGGATAAATTTTGGGCACCATGATTTCAAAAGGCACAATGGGATCAGTGGAATAACATGCGAACAACATATGAAGTTTGTAAGTGGCAGAGTTTTTGAATTCTGCTCTAGAAAAGGGACTAAGTCCAATTTTTGGGCTGTTTTTGGTGTAGAAATAAAAAATTTTGGGCAGCATGGAACTGAAACCCCCAAAAGGCACAACTACACCATAAGAGTAAGTTCCATAGCAAATTTGAAGTTTGTAAGTGGTATGGTTTTTGAGTTCTCCTCCGGAAATGAGAATGATTACGGACGGACGGACGGACAGACAGCCGGAGAGGGCGATGACTATATCCAACGGTATTCCATACCGGTGGGATAATAAAGGTGCTGCTAGCAGCCAGCAGGAAAAACTACAAACGAGCAATGGCTGACAGCAGTGGAGGAGATATTTTAAATGTAAAGATCTTGTGAGAAGTTACGCCAAATTAAGGCACAAGCCAGCGAAAATGAGTAAAAAAAAGGTCTTTGGAGAGCTTCTTTGCAAAGGGGAAAAGAGTTGGAGCACTACTTTCCAACCACAAAAGACCTACGAACTGCAAAGGAATGGATCCGCGACCCATTTTGTGAACAAACCTAGTGAATCAAGCATGACCGTGCTACAAGAAGATCAACTGCTGGAAATCACGAATGACAGTGGGTATGTTTCAGGTACTTATATGTATATATCCCATGGGTTTTATGGCTATAGGATAAACAATTGCTGATTTATAGTCGGATTAGTGTTATACCTTTGTTTTGCATTTATAGTGCCCCCTATCAGTCAATTTGAATGAAATTTTCAGGGTATGTTTCTGGGACTTATATGAATATATTCTTCGAGCTGTATGCCTATCGGATAAACAATTGCTGATTTATAGTCTGATTTGTGTCATGCATTTATAGCGCCCCCTATGGATCAATTTGCAGAAAACTGTAAAGATTCCTGGTAATTATATGGATTTATCCTGCGAGTTCCGTGATGATTGGCCCAATGTTTATTCACTTTTGTCCATTTATGTGCTAAGCCACGCCCCTGCTGAACTTCATTGGTCATTATCTTGGAAACTAAATGAGATTTTAACAAGCCTTATGCAATCTTTGATAAACTTGGTCCAGTGATGATCGAAAGCTAATTTCGAAGGAATTGGACCTACGGCCTAGGAGGAGATTTCAAAAAATTCTAAATTCCCAAAAATCTGATACGGCAAACCTTAGAGGTCCGTATGGGAAAGTTGTAGAGTTTGGACCAAGGAGTGTCTGTACCAAGTTTCGTGTAAATCAGACTAACAGCGTAGGAGTTGTGACCTTTAAAGTGAAAAACACTTTCTTGAATTATAGTGCCCCCATCAGGCCGATTGACTTAAAAATGCCTTGGGCAGCATTTACACACAACTTCCAACCATTTTGCAAAATTTCAGGTCTCTACCATTTACCATCTCTCGGGAATTAGCGAAAACATTTCTGAAGAAAAGAAATAATAATTATAAAATATAGCCGCAAGCGGCAATTCCGGGGTTCAAGCCAAGAGAGACCATTAGTAGTTGAAAACTTTAACAGCTTAATTAACAAGTGTTGCCGCTCTTGAGATGTTGCGTTCACAACAAATGGGACACGACGGATGGACGGACAGACGAACGGACGGAGCTGAATAATATGTACCCCGCCCCTAATACACCTTAATACCAAAGACGAATGGAATCGGTCAAACCGTTCTTGAGATATCGCGTTCACAAAAAACAGGACACGACGGAGCGATGGACGGACGGACGGAGCTGAATACTACGTCGCCCGCCCCTAATTCACCTTGACACCAAAGAATAATGGAATCGGTCAAACCGTTCTTGAGATATCATGTTCGCAACAAACGGGACATGACGGACAGATGGACGGAGCTGATTACTATGTCCCCTGACCCTAATATACCTTGACACCAAAGACGAATAGAATCAGTAAAATCGTTCTTGAGATATTCGTGTTCACAACAAACAGGACACGACGGACGGACTGACGGAGCTTAATACTACGTCGCCCGCCCCTAATACACTTTGACACCAATGAATAATGGGACCGGTCAAACCGTTCTTGAGATATGGCATTCACAACAAATGGGACACGACGGATGGACAGACGGACGGAGCTGAATACTATATCCCCCGCCCCAATACACCTTGACACCAAAAATGAATGGAATCGGCCAAACCGTTTTTGAGATATCATGTTGCCAAGGTATTTTTAAGTGGTCAAATGGGTGTAATGACCTTGAGAATAATGGCAAGGTCACATCAATTGAGTGGGATGTGAGCACTCCTGTAATACACCTTGACACCAAAGATGAATGGAATCGGTCAAACCGTTCTTGAGATATCGCGTTCACAAGAAACGGGACATGACAGACAGACGGACGGATGGACGGAGCTGTATACTATGTCCCCTGCCCCTAATACACCTTGACACCGAAGAATAATGGAATCGGTCAAACAGCTCTTGAGATATCGCGTTCACAACAAATGGGACACGACGGATGGACGGACAGACGAACGGACAGACGGAGCTGAATAATATGTGCCCCGCCCCTAATACACCTTAATACCAAAGACGAATGGAATCGGTCAAACCGTTCTTGAGATATCGCGTTCACAAAAAACAGGACACGACGGAGCGATGGACGGACGGACAGAGCTGAATACTACGTCGCCCGCCCCTAATTCACCTTGACACCAAAGAATAATGGAATCGATCAAACCGTTCTTGAGATATCGCGTTCCCCACAAACGGGACACGACGTACAGACGGAGCTGAATACTATGTGCCCCGCCCCTAATACACCTTAACACCAAAGACTAGGCCTGTCACGATAACAAATTTTGCTGGACGATAAATCGTCCAAAAATTTATTGCGATAAACGATGATATTGTCGTTTCGGTACCATTTTTCATTTTAGTGATTTTTAGTGCCCTAAGTGTACTAAGAATTCAATAAAATAAAATAAAATAAAATAAAAACAGAATTATTATCCAATGTATACTCAAGCCAATAAACACATGTAATCTTTCATTTCTAAGTCAAGTCAAAATTAGTCCCAAGCTCCAAGCTTGTAAAGAATTTAATCTGCCACTATTGCGCTCAGATAAAAGTCAAATAACATTCATTGAATATAGCCAATATATCAATAAAACCATTGACTTCATAGTCAACTCCAAAATCATATCACAAAGTCTCATGCTCATGGGATTTAATGAATTTATACTACCCTGAATGTATTGTGTAATAGCAAAAATGAAAAATAAGAACATGATCCCTATAGATTAACACCACAAATAAATCTTTTTTCTTTATCCAAACATCTGTAGAAACCATCTATGAGTTCTGTGAGTATTTTCAACTTCCAGTTATTGATTAAAAACACAATCCTGATGGAACTCCTGGAAATATGCATTACATTTTACGCATTACAAGCCAAACGACAACGGAAAACAGTGTCACTAACCAGCCAAATTCGGCTATATTCGGTGTCCAGTGACGCTCCATTTACATGAAAATACAAAAGTGAAACGAGGAAGGGCTGACGCACCTTTAATATTAGCGAACGATACCACTAACTTTTACCTTTACGACGCGATAGAAAATTTAGTGGTATCGTTCGCTTATATTGCTAAAGATTATGGATTATCTGGGCAGCTGATGAAATAACCATGATTTAGCTTTGCAGCTAGACGCCCAGCTGCGTTAGCACTGATTACCTGTGCGTATGCTGGCCACAGCAACCAATTAATTCAGCATCACCGAAGTCAAAATGTAGGGTGATAATGCTTCATATTTAAGTGTGCGAAAGTGAGGTAGCAGGGCTCCAGACTAACATTTTGCATTGGTTCCACTGGTGCGCCTATCCTTTTTTTTTTTTAGGTGCACCAGCACAAAAATTAGGTGCACCCAAATTTTTCATTGCGTTGCCTTTAACGCCATAATGTCACCTTTTTATCGCTCTCCGTAACTTCCATATAATGTGAATGATTTTTAAACAATAATAAGGTGTAGAGAAATGCTTGTCTTTATTTTATTGACCTGCTCTCACTAAAAGCACAATTATATATAAAAATAAAAATAAAATGCTCCACTGAGCTGAAATTGAACATTTCAAACTGAAACACTAAGAAAAATAAAATGTTTCCAAATAAAAGTGCTTGTGCTTAAATTGCTTCGTGGAACTGAAATTGAACATTTCAAACTCAAACATTTCAAGTAAAATAAAACATTTGCAAAATTAAACGTGCAACTGTTTAGTTTCACTGAACTGAGACCTAACATCATGTGTCAATCTTATAGCAGGTCTCCCCTTGCTGTCACATGCCCCTCAGATGGTTAACTGCAGCACCAACAGCACCAAGAGCAACCGTTTTCCCCAGCCTATCTGCACACTGATGCCCAAGTGCAGAAAATGCTTGCTTTGTGACAGCATAAATTCCCAAAGAAAAAAAGATCATGCAGGTCACTAGCCTGTAATTTGCAAAGGGAAAACTGTTTATGTGATCTTAGCCTCTTATCTTTTTACGTATTCCTTTTTAATAATAATATTTTTATATCTAGTGTTTTAATATTTTTTAAATATAATATTTAGGACTATAAAATTTGCGGAACAAGAACAGAGTTGCACAGAGCTGAATATTACGTCCCCTGCTCCACTCGCTATCATGGCGGCGGGGGACAAAAACCACTTTAAGAGTGTGTAGCAGGTATTGATGTGGACCTATTTTGCCAGTGTAATGGTTGGACCAACATGATGTATAGTCTGATTTATGTTATGTTAGGCTATTTTGTGCATTTATGGCACCCCCTACTGGTCAATTTGATTGAAACTTTCAGGGTATGTTTCAGGTTCTTATGTGGACATATTCTGTGAGTTTTGTAATGATTGGAAAAACTATTTATGATTTATAGTTTTGTGTTATTTCTTATTTATTAGATTTGTGTTATACCAAGTTGCTTTGTTTTGCATTTATAGTGCCCCCTATCAAGACAATTTGAATGACATTTTCAGAGTATGTTTCAGGTACTTATATGAATACGTCCTGTGAGGTTTATGGCTATAGGACAAACAATTGCTGATTTAAGTCTGATTTGTGTTATACCACGCTGCTTGGTTTTGCATTCATAGTGCCCACTGTCAGTCAATTTGAATGAAATTTTTAGTACTTTAGTACTCTGATTATATCCTGTGAGTTTTATGGCTATAGGACAAACGGTTACTGATTTATAATCTGATTTGTGTTATAGCACCCCCTATGTGCCGATTTGCATGAAACTGTCAGGGCATGTTCCTGGTACTTATATGGATATATTCTGGAAGTTCTGTCATGATTGGCCGAATGGTTGTTGAATTTTGTCCATTTATGTGCAAAGCCACGCCCCTCCTGAAGTTTAGTGGTTAATATCTTGGAAACAAAATAAGATTTTGACAAGCTTTATGCAATCTTTGATAAGCTTGATCCATTGATCATCCACAGCAAATCTCGAAGGAATCGAACCTACGGTTCAGGAGATGTTTAAAATGTGTTTTTCAAAAAATTCAAAATTCCGGAAAATCAAATATGGCGGACCTTCAAGGGCCTTATGGGAAAGTTGTAGAGAATGTGCCAAGGAATGTCTCTTCCAAGTTTTGTGCACATTGGACTTACACAGTAGGAGCTATGACCTTTAAAGTGAAAACTTGCTTTTCTTGAATTATAGCGCCACCATTAGGCCGATTGAGTTAAAAATGCCTTGGTCAGCATTTACACACAACTTCCAACCAGTGTGCAAAATTTCAGGACTCTGCCATTTACCATCTCACGGGAATTTGCAAAAACATTTCTGAAGAAGAAGGAAAATAATAATAATAATAATAATAATAATAATAAAAAGCAAACCCCTATGGGCTTGAACCCCTAACTAGGGTTGTCGCCGACAACACTTAGGTCTCCAAGACGCGCCGCCTTACGCCCTTATGTTAACAACATGACTGTCCTTTGCGTACATTCCGCAATGGAAGAATAAATAGTGAAATATTATTTATGTATGGTAGAAGAAAGTTTAGCTTTATTTTAAGGAAGGCACTGTTGAAGCAAAATAATGTTGCATTTTCACTGTTTTCACTTGACTGAGACTGAAAATTAAAAACCGGGCTCCTTCGTTCACTGTGTTAGGTAGCATTCTTTCATCCCCGAAAAGTTAATTTAATTTGGGCCAACAGTTACCCCAAAAGAGTCCACACAAAATCTATCACTTTTCACTTTTTTCACTTGACTGAAAGTGAAAATGTAAATTAGGGCCTCATGATTCATATACGCATTCACAGTTACATTGACATATTCACAGTTACATAACAGTCATCATCCCTGAAAATTTCGGTCAATTTGGTCCAATGGTTACCACAGATTAGTCAACACAAAGTCAGTGAGTAATGATCCTTTAAAGTAACAATGACATGTAAAGCAATTTATGTCCAAATTTGAGACCCCACCTTTATATGTTTACATTTTATGGCTAAAATATTAACATTTTGCTATAGGGTATAACACAGGACATGTAGTGCTTGCATTTGCGCATCTGTAGATGTAAACAATACGTTGATAGGATCATTGGTTAATGAGTCATGATCCTCCGAAGTTCCCTCAAAACTGAGATTTTCGGTTTTAGTGGTTCTTCAAGCAGATCTAAGAGCAAAACCACGTGACTTATGATTTTTCAAGTAATTTTCCTAAAAGCATACATGTAGCTCGTTCACAATGAGCTATAAAACACAAAGTTGTCGTTATCGGTTGTTGCAGTAGAAAATTGTAAGGACAACCACCCTCAGAAAACCTGAAAATCGCCAAATTTCAAAGATTTCCATTGACATTGAATTTACGGTTAAACTATAGACATTTATATAATAAAGTATATCAGTGAAAATCTATGTACTACGAACACATTGATACCTTTACATTTGAAATACCTTGTATCGTTACTGAGCTACAAGGCACCAAAGAGTGGACCCAAAATTTTATTTTTTTAAGAGGGCCATTTTAGAACAGCGATAACTCGAATTCAAGCAAAATTGAAAAAATCGACGACTACAGTTCTCTGCCGAATTCAATTTCCTTTCAAATGAGCTATGCAACATGATTTTTGCATAAGATTTGAAGGAGTTTGATTTCATAGACGACCCCTATCAAAATCGAAAAATTTCCGAACCTTTTCAGTTTTTTTGAAATGGCGAAAAATCTAGTCGGGCGCTTCGAAACCGCTATTAGGCCAATCGACGGGGAATGGTGTCCTCTACATTTTGGTGAAAGTTTTATGAAATTATCTTAAATAGTTTTCAAGATATTAAGGTTTGAATTTTTATCTTTTAGGAGTTATCTCCCTTGACGGAGAGGGAATATGATATTTTTTCCTTTCATGATGACATCTTATGATGGTCTATCATCCCTGAAAATTTCATAAAAATCGGCTAAGTAGTTACTTCAAAAAAGCGTGTAGAAAAATGTACAAATAATAACAAGACGCACCGCCTTACGCCCTAATGTTCACTCCGGAACCACCTTTAACAATGATGAGTAAATACTGATATATAATTTTACCCCAAAGAAGAGAGTCGATACTTTCCAAGGAAGTTTGTCACATTTCTACTTATTCACTTGACAGGGACTGAAAATACAAAATCAGATGTCATGATTCACTAAATTAGGTAACAGGCTGTCCTTTGAGAAAATTTAGTTCATTTCAGCGGAATAATTATCCCACAATAGTTCATACAAAATATTCAGTTTTTCACATTTTTCACTTGACTGAGAATAAAAATTCAAAATTGGGCCTTGTGATTCATGAAGTTAAGTAGCAGTCTATCAACCTGAACATTTGAATTAATGGTAAACTCAAAATAGGCACCTACTTGAAGTTGTTTGATGCTTTTTCACTTTTTTCACTTGAATAAGAGTGAAAATGTACAATCCGGCCCTGTGATTCTAGAATTTACATAAGAGTCTATCATCCCTGAAAATGTCGTTCAATTCGGTCAAATGGTTACTATAGAGCAGGCCACACAAATCCAGTGAGTTATGATCCTTTAAAGTTACAATGAGGTGAACAGCAATTTTTTTCCAATTTCCGGACCCCATGTTGATATTTCTAAATTTTATGGCTTAAATATCAACATTTTAGTAATAGGGTATACATAGAAAATGTAGAGCTTGCATTGGCGCATGTGATGATGTTAACAATACTTCAATTGGATCATTAGTTAATGAGTCATGGTCTTTCGAAGTTGAGATTTTCGGTTTTAGGGGTTCTTCAAGCAAATATAAGAGCAGAACACCGTGACTGATGATTTTTCAAGTAATTTTCGTAAATTCATATATGTATCTTCTTCAAAATGAGCTACGAAACACACAGTTATCGTTATCGGTTGCTGCCGTAGAAAATTGCTAACACAACCACCCTCAGAAAACCTGAAATTCGCAAAATTTCAAAGATTTTAATTTATACTCAATTTACAGCTAAACTGTTCGCATTTATATAATATATAATATTATATAATATAATAATATAATATAGATCTACATATTAGGAACATTTTGATACCATTAAATACGAAATATCATGTTTTGTTACTGAGCTACAGGCATTGGAATATGATACCAGAAATTTCACTTTCCAAAAAGAGCCATTTTCAAAGGAAGATAATTCAAGTTCTAAGACGAAATTGGAAAAATGCCTTGATAACTTTGTAGAAGATTCTATCTGCTTTCATTTGAGCTATTACACATAATTGTCACTACAGCCGTTAGTGAGAAGAAGATTTTTAAAGAGGACCTCCGTCAAATTTTGAAAATGTCGAAAGATTTTCAGTTTTTCGGAATGCGAAAAATCTAGTCAGGCAGTCAGAAACTGCTATGGGTGCAGTCGATGGGGGTCCTCTACATTTTGGTGAAAGTTTTTTTTATCTTATCTTAAGTTTTTATTATCTTGAATAGTTTTCGAGCTATTGAGGTTCAAAGATTTTTACGCTTTGAGTTATCCCCCTTGACACAGAGTGAAAATGAAATTTTTTTTAGGTGACGTGCCCACACCTCGTTATGCTCTATCATCCCTGAAAATTTAATTAAAATCAGCCCAGTAGTTACTTCAAACGAAAGCACACAAAAAAAGTACAAATAATAAGAATAAAGACAGGATGATAACAATAGGTCTCCATGACTTTCGTGGAGCCCTACGGGCTTGAACCCCTAATAAGAAACACGAGAAGAACAATAGGGTCCTTGCCAAGCCCTTGCAGGCCTGGAGGCTCGGACCCTAATAAAAACCAAAAACAATAAGGGTTTCAGCCCTACGGGCTTGAACCCCAAATAATAATAAACCAGCACAAAAACAATAGGGTTTCAGCCCTACGGGCTTGAACCCCTAACAAGGCTTTTACAAAAGAGGGATTATCAGACTACATCACTACGCAAGTCACCCCGCTCTACTGCACATGTTGACTGCAGAAAGAGAGCAGGAAGAGCCATGACCTCGTCTTAAACGTGCAGGTTTTACAGACTTTTAGCATCAGTGCAGCTGCATGCCGACAGCATGACCCCAATCTGAGAGAAAAAAGAACATTGTTATTCATTTCAAACAATTTAATATGTTAGACTCATTGGTTTGAATGGTGATAAGCTAAATATGCTCGCAGGCACAGCTGTATAATGGCAGCAAATGAGTTGTGAAATGTTTACCACAATAACGACAGTGACTGAAGACGAGGTTACATAGCAATGGAAAGATAAGATAAACTTTTATTGATCCCACAGTGGGCAAATTACATCGTTACAGCAGCTCAAAAAGATAGTGATATGAGAGGGGGGAAAAAAGCAAATGTGTACAAGTACAAAGGAAGCTAAGATTAATTTGTAACGTTATATTATTCAAAATTACATACCCAGCAATGCAGGTGCAGTTCGCCGTCAGGATGCAGTTGTTTGTCTTGTTCAAAATGACTTAATACATATTTGTATTATTTCAGAACTCTTTTGCAATTAAAGGTAATTTTGGCATTAAGATAAAGTTATGACCTTTAAAGTGAAAAACTGTTTTTCTTGAATTATAGGGCCCCCATCAGGCCGATTGAGTTAAAAATGCTTTGGGTTGCATTTACAACACTACTTCCAAACAAATTGCAAAATTTCAGGTCTCTACCATTTACCATCTCACAGGAATTTGCGAAAACATTTCTGAAGAAGAAAAGAAATAATAATAATTAAAGCTGCAAGCAGCGTTGAAAGGGCCCTCGCACCCCTCGTGCACGTTGGGGTGGCAGCAAGATCTTGATAGGTGCAGGTGTCCATTGGGCACTGCTAGACTGTGTACAATGTGGTTTCCTGAGGGGAGTGCAAAAATTTTCTAGAGGGCACTACGATACCGTTTTGACATGCCTGTGTGCAAAATCCACAACATAGTAATCGTAATGTCGGGCTCCATGAGTGTGTTGATTTTTGTAAATTTTCCATCATGTTTAGACGCTCAAAGGAGCAATTCTTTTAAATATCTGATTGGGGGCGCTATAGAGCCATTATGCCACATTTAATGCCAATTTATGGATGACATTGAAGAGAATAAGACATCAATAATTTATTTTTGCAAGGTTTTTCAAGTTTTGGAGGATTCTAAGGCCTTAAAACGTGTTCGTAAAATTTGGAAAAACGCAGGAAATAGCTCATAGCTCACTTCCTGTTTGGGAAATAAATTTCCAAAAATTAACCATTGCCCAGAATGTCTAATGCAATGATCACCCCAAATTTCATGAACATTCAAGCACTTTTATCTTAACATGGCCGTATCTAGAGGGCGCTGTGGAGCCACCTGGCCACTCCCGATCTAATATTAGCATATGAAGAGTTTGGTTCCAAAACGCCATAAGTGCCAAAATGACAAAAATTGAGATAATACCATTGAGCGCTAGTCCTGCGCTTCTTACACATGGTGCAAAAACCCATCATTAGAAATGCATTCTATATGGTGTATTTTTTCATGGTCAAAGTTTGTGTTTTTCTATAAAATGCAATAGGCACCAACATAGAGAAAGCTGATTTACTCAAAATGACTAAAATGGATATATTGCATTTTGGAACCAAACTCTTCATATATTTATACTTGGGAGGACAATGTTATCAAGCTTGGAAAGTTTCAGGCAAATCCAACGAAGTATGTGGGAGTAAAAGCAACTTCCTCTTTCATGGTGGGACATCAAAATTCGCCGCAACGCCACGGATACACCTTTCCATGAATCCAAAAAAGCTTCACAATTTAACATCAGCAAGGTCTTGAGATAATATTCGCCAAATTTTAAGTTGATCGGATAAAATCTCTAGGAGGAGTTTGTTAAAGTACAACACCTGTGAATAGCGAAAAATCCAAAAAATTTGCAATTTCAATTAAAAATGGTGGACTTCCTGTTGAGTCTAGATCATGGTACCAAAAGACTTTTTTTTAGGTCTCAGTATCTTCCACATGTCCACCGAATTTCATACATGCAGGTCAAACACGGTGCGAGGCCTGCTTCATTGAAATTTTCTAGGTGGCGCTATAATGCCATTTTGCCATGCCCAGCTGTAAAACCTATATCATAGTAGAATGTTCAATTGGCCTGCCAAATTTGGTGAGTTTTTGTGCATGTTGAAGCCTTCAAAAATGCAATTATGTATTAGGTGGTGCTATAGAGCCATACTGTTACAGTTAGTGCCAAATGGGACATCAATTCAAAGAGTGTCATATTTTTGACCTCTGTGCAAAGTTTGGTGAGTTTGGGCACTATAATACCTTTTTGACATGCCTGTGCGCAAAATCTACAACATTATAATTGTAATACTGGGCTCCATGAGTGTGTTGATTTTTGTAAATTTTCCAGCATTTTTAGACCCTCAAAATGGCAATTCTTTTAAAAATCTGATTGGGGCGCCATAGAGCCAATATGCCACATTTAGTGCCAATTGATGGATGAAATTGAAGAGAATAAGACATTTATAATTTGTGCCAGGTTTTGCAAGTTTTGGAGAATTCTAAGGCCTTCAAACGTGTTTTTGTAAAATTTGGAAAAATGCAGGAAATAGCTCATAGCTCACTTCCTGTTTGGCCAAAAAATTTCCAAAAATTAACCATTGCCCAGAATGACTAATGCAATGATCACCCCAAATTTCCTGAACATTCAAGCACTTTTATCTTAACATGGTCGTATCTAGAGGGCGCTCTGGAGCCACTTAGCCACTCCCTATCTTATATTGGCATATATTTATACTTGGGAGGACAATTTTATCAAACTTGGAAAGTTTAAGGAAAATCCCACGAAGTATGTGGGAATAAAACCAACTTCCTGTTTCATGGAGGGACATTGAAATTCGCCGCGCCGCCACGGGTACATCGTTCAATGAATCCAAAAATGTTTCGTAATTTAACATTGGCAAGGTCTTTAGATATTACTCGCCAAATTTTAAGTTGATCGGATAAAATCTCTGGGAGTAGTTTGTTTAAGTACGATGCCTCTGAATGGGAAAAAATCCAAAAAAGTTGCAATTTCAATTAAAAATGGCGGACTTCCTGTTGAGTCTAGGTCATGGCACCAAGACACTTTTTTTAGGTCTCAGGATATTCCACATGTCCAGCAAACTTCATACATGCAGGTAAACCATGATGTGAGGGCTGCTTATTTGAAATTTTCCAGGGGGCGCTATAATGCCATTTTTGCCACGCCTATATGTATATTTTTTATCAGTGTAATAGGAATGATAGGCTTTAGACTTGTACAAAATTTTGTGAGTTTTTGAGCATGCTGAAACCCTCAAAAGGGCAATTCTTTTAAAAATCTAATTGGGGGCGCTATAGAGCCATTTTGCCACATTTACTTAATTTCTGTCTCAAATTGAAGATAATCAGACAAATATAATTTTTGCAAAGTTTTGCAAGTTTTCAAGTATGTTAAGGCCTTCAAACGTATGTTTGTATAATTTGAAATAAGGCAGGAAATGGCTCATAGCTCACTTCATGTTTGGCCGAAAAATTTTAAAAAAATAACCATAGCCCAGAAAAACAAATGTAATGATCAGACCAAATTTCATGAACATTCAAGCACTTTTAACTCGACATGGCCGTGTCAAGAGGGCGCTGTGGAGCCACCTGACCACATCCAATCTAATATCAACATATACGTATACTTGGAAGTAGACTCTTATCAAGCCTGTAAAGTTTCGCGCAAATCTCACAAAGCATGTGCGCATAAAAGCAACTTCCTGTTTCATGGCGGAACATCGAAATTCGCCCCGACGCCAAGGATACAAAGTTTGATGAATCCAAAAAAGCTTCGCAATTGGACATGGACAAGGTCTTTAAATGGCATATGCCAAATTTTAAGTTGATCGGATAAAATCTCTTGGAGGAGTTCGTTGAGTATGATGCCTGTGAATGGCAAAAAATAAAAAAATTTGCAAATTCAATTAAAAATGGCAGACTTCCTGATGAGTCTAGGTCATGGCACCAAGAGACTTTTTTTAGGTCTCAGGATATTCCTTTGAACTTCATACATGCAGGTCAACCACGATGCGAGGGCTGCTTATTTGAAATTTTCCAGGGGGCGCTGTAATGCCAATTTTGCCACATCCATCTGTAAACCCTATATCCTAGTAAAAAGTATGACCGGCTTAATATGTTTGCAAAGTTACGTGAGTTTTCGAGCATTCTGAGGCCCTCAAAAATGCAATTATGTATTGAGGGGCGCTATAGAGCCACCATGTCACACCCAGTGCCAAATGAGATATCGAATCAAATAACTTAATATTTTTAGTCTATGAGCCAAGTTTGGTGAGTTTTCGAGTATGATAAGGCCCTCAAAATTGTGTTCGTAAAATCTGAAAAAACGCAGGAAATGGCTCATAGCTCACTTCCTGTGAGGCAAAAAATTTCAAAAAAATTGACAAAAAAATATATTGTGACTACTATGACCCAATCGAATTTCGTGAGAATCCGAGCAAGTGCGTTCCAAAATGGCCGCGTGTTTGGTGGCACTATAGAGCCACCGGGGCATGTTCAAGCACAAAAATAATAATACTTAGTCATTTTCACCACGACTGACGTGTGGGCAGTTTTTTTTTTGAGAGTTCTCGTGCATGGCAAAGCCTTCTCGCAGCAGAATAATAATAATAATAATAAGAAGAAGAATAAAAATCCCATCAAAAACAATAGGTTCCTCGCACCTTCTGTGCCGGGCCCTAATAATAAACATTAGAATTACAAGAGGGTCCTCGCACACTCAGTGCTCGGGCCCTAAATATAGTCGCAAGAGGCAATGCCAGGTTTCAAGCCAAGAAAGACCATTAGTAGTTGAAAGCTTTAACAGCTTAATTAACAAGTGTTGCCACTAAATGTGGCCATGTCCCCAACCAGGTTTAGCCAGTAAGCTAACAACAAATCACAGTTTGCATTATTAACTTTATGTCATGGTTTACAGCCCACCGGATGCCAATGGCAATCCGGCAGGCAGGAGGACCAGGGGCCTAGTAATATGGGCCTGAGTAAAAATGTATACTGATCAGTGATTCTTGATATAATAATCGTGTTTATTTTGTTGCAAAGTATGCCAATGAAACTAAGATCTTTTTTTGTACAAATGTGATCTTCCTTCCAAACTGTAGTGTATATATATATATATATATATATATATATATATATATATATACATATCTATATATATATGGGTCATTGCATACTAAACGGTACAATTTACTGTGTTGCATATGAATGATCAATAACATTTTTTCGAAGAGAATTAGATTATTTGCATTGTTCATATTTATTCTCTCCTGGATTGATATACATTAAAAAAAAACAGTCTTCGGTCCAACAACACAGCAGAAAAAGTGGTGTCCTGATGTCAGCCAAGGCACTGTGAAAGCCATATTTTATTACAAAGTTTGGCAGCCAACTTCATTAAATGCTCATGTCATGTCTGTTGATACTTTTCGAAACAAAGGAAAATGAAATATTGCAGAGAAATACCCATAATAACAGTTTAAATTGTCTGCACTAAATTACCTGGATTCATCTGATCAGAAATGCAATTTGAAATGACCGTCGTGGGCGTAACCATTCCCGTCCTCACGTGTTACGTCCAAACCTGTGGGTTAATTTGCATAATGTATCCAAATAGCGTAAAGATGACTGCAGCAAACTAAGGTACTCACTTCCTGCATCAAAATTTCGCAAGGCGTCAGACAATCATACATATCATACTTATAAAAATAATGATTGAAAAAAGAAAAATTTTCCCTGTCCTCATATCGTGTTACGTCCATAACAACACAAGAAATATGCGTAGATCATGTCCTACGCATAGACCATATATAAAGATGGATGCAGCGCCCGGATCAAAAGAGTGATGCGGAAATCTCAAAAATTTTGCATTATATTTAATGGCCAGCAGATGGCGACGTCGGTGGTTGCAAAAATAACTTCAATGTCACTGAAGTCTATGAGAAAATGACCCTACTTTGACTCCTGATTTATTATTTCATTCTTATTCTTTGAAATACCTTCTTGTGAATAAAATAATATATTCCGTTGGTGATTTAGAGCAATAGGTAACCAGTTACAAAATGTTAACAATGCTTTGCCCTGAAAACAGGTGAAGGAAATACAAACATTGAGGACAATAGACATGAAACACATTGAATGGCCGTAATTGTCCATAGTTGTTACTGATAGACTGAGGCTGTTTATCATAGTAATAATAACTTTATTTTATATAGCGCCTTTCTAAAACCCAAGGTCACTTTACAGAGGGTGAGACATACAGGACAGAACCAGAGACAGACAGTACTAGGGACAGAGCAGACACATTAAAGACAACATCAAGTAACCAGATAACAAGCCTACAAGAGGACCAAAGACTAAATATTGAAGGCAAAGGTGAACAGGTGGGTTTTGATCGCTGTTTTGAAAATATCCAGGGTTGGGGAGTCGCGGATGACCTTGGGGAGAGCATTCCAGAGAGTGGGGGCTGCAACGCTAAAAGCTCTGTACCCAAAGGTCCGGAGCTTGGTGCTGGGTTCAGTGAGGAGGCCCATGTTAGCGGACCTCAGAGATCGAGATGGGATGTAGTGGTGGAGGAGATCGGAGAGAGACCGAGGGGCCAGGCCGTGAAGGGATTTATAGGTGAGGAGGAGGAGTTTGTACGTGATGCGTTGTTTGACCGGGAGCCAGCGCAAATGGGCCAGGATGGGGGTGATGTGCTGCCAGGGCTTGGTATGAGTGAGAACCCTGGCAGCGGAGTTTTGCACGTACTGGAGCTTGTCCAGGACAGTGCCAGGTAGCCCGGACAGGACATTGCAATAGTCAAGGCGGGAAGAGATGAAGGCATGGATGAGAGTTTCAGTGATGTGATCAGACAGATATGGACGGAGTCTGGAAATGTTCTTGAGGTGGAAGAAGGCAGATTTAGTGATGGATTTGATGTGGGACTGAAAGGAAGAGTGGAGTCCAGAATGACACCCAGGTTGCGGATGGAACCTTCGGGGGATGGAAAGATGGAGCAGCCATCCACCTGAAGGACCAGATCTCCAACCTTCTCAAGCAGAGCTGGGGTCGCCACAACTATGAGCTCAGTTTTCTTGGTGTTGAGTTTGAGTAGGTTAGCTGTCATCCAAGTGTTCATTTCGTCAAGGCAGTTGGTGAGTGACTGTGGGGGGAGCAGTGAGGATGGTGAGGTGCTGAGATACAGCTGGGTATAATCAGCATAACAGTGGAAGTTGAGTCCATGGCGACGGTGATCTGAGCAAGAGGGAGCATATCGAAAGTGAAGAGGAGTGGACCGAGCACAGGACCCTGGGGGACACCATGGTTGGCTGGGGCCAGGGGGGTGCTGGAACCAGAGAAAGTGGCAAACTCTTTCCGGTTGGTAAGATGTGATTGAAACCAGGAGAGTACTGTACCGGTAAGACCCAGATAGTCAGATAGGCGTTTGAGGAGGATTGAGTGGGAGATGGTGTCAAAAGCTGCTGAAAGGTCAAGGAGAATGAGTAGGCTGACTTGGTGGGCATCGGCAGCGATGAGGAGGTCATTGATGACTTTGATGTAGCCTGCGTTGCCGGCGGTCAGCGGCTGGCTGGAGAAAGGAGAGGAAAGACGCCTGCCCGATAACGTAGGGATTTTGAGTTGTCTGTTCACCAGTGAACGGGAATTACTGATTGGCTTAAGAGGTGTCAATCAAAATTGAACTGTCATCGAATGTAACGCAACACTTGGTTATGCCGTAAACTGCCAGAACAAAGATGGCGAATGTAGAGAACAACGCTTTGATAAAGGAATTGCTTGAATATCTTGAAATTCGCGACCGAAAGATTACTCTAAAGAACGAACTACAGTCGATCAATCATTTACTAGATGGTAAAGATGTACTTGGAGTTTTGCAGACTGGCTTCGGTAAAAGCATGATTTTTACTGTACTTGGTTTGTCCAAAAATTAGGAATCAATGTCAACGCGAAAGGCAGAAAACATTCTCGTAATATCTCCTCTGAAAAGCCTCATCTCTGACAAGCTACTAGATTTACAGTCCTTAGAATGCACTGCTGCAGAGCTGAACAGCGAAACGTACCAAGAAGTACGTATTGGTTTAAAAAAGGGATGGTCCGTCACGGCTCGTTGCGCAAGGAAGTGGGCGGCTACAAAATCCCTACGTTATCGTGCAGGCGGTCTTTCCTCTCCTTTCTTCCGCCAGCCGCTGACAGCCGGCAACGCAAGCTAACTTTGATGAGCGCAGTCTCTGTGCTGTGATGAGTTCTGAAGTTAGACTGAAGGATCTCAAAGAGCTTATGATTGGACATGTGCTGGTGGAGTTGGGCGGCCACTGCTCGTTCCAAGATTTTACTAAGAAAAGGAGGGTTGTAGATCGGCCAGTAGTTGTTGAGAATACTGGGGTCCAGTCCAGGTTTTTTGAGGATGGGGGTCACTGAGGCAGTTTTGAAGCTGGAGGGAACCGGAACCAGTACCGGTTAGCAGGGAGGTGTTGATGATATCGACCATAAGGGGGCAGAGGTTGGGTAGGCAGACCTTAGCCAGTGCATTTGGGATGGGGTCCAGGGAGCATGTGGAGGCCTTAGCCTTGAAGACCAGTTCAGCAATGTGGGGGGAGTCCACCAGGGGGAAGGAGGAGAAGCTGCAGTGGGGCAGGCATGTTGCAGAGGGTGTAACACCCTGAGGCTGATCTAAGTGTGGAGGGGGAGGGTCGGGTACAGGTACTAAGAGCTGTTGATGGATCGTGTCCACTTTCCTCTGAAAAACGTCCAGGAACTCAGAGCAGAGGTTAGGTGCACCAGGTTGGGGGATGTCAGGGAGGCTGAGGAGACGGTTAATGGTGGTAAACAGTGATCTGGGGTGGTTTTGCTGGGAGCCGATGAGGGTGGAGTAGTACTGCACCTTAGCCTGGCAGAGAGCTTCACGATAGGACCTGACATGGTCTTCGTAGGCCAAAAGATGGACAGTGAGGCCAGTCTTTTTGTGAAGCCTCTCCAGCTGGCGCCTAGCGACCTTCATGGAGCGAAGTTCGCGGGTGAACCATGGGGCAGGGCGAAAGAAAGAGACAGACCGGGTTTTGAGAGGGGCGAGAGTGTCCAGGCTGAGGGAGAGGGCAGCGTCGTAGTGGGCTACCAGGCCATCCACCTTGGCCTCAGTGGGAGCCACGGCCATGTGGGATGTTATCAGGTCAGGTGCACTCACAGACTTGATATGACGGAACGCAATGGTGCGCTGTGGACGCTGCCTTAGCAGAGACATGGGGACCGTGAAGAAGATGGCAAGATGCTCAGCGATATTTAAATCCAGGCAGTGTAGTTGGAAGGGGGGTGTACCAATGGAGCACACCAGGTCGAGTTTCTGACCTTTCTTGTGGATGGGGCCCTGGGCATGTTGGGTGATGTTAAAGCAGTCCAGGAGTGACAGGAAATCAGTGGCAAATTTGTTGCTGCTGGAGTCCACATGGATGTTGAAGTCACCAATCAGGAGCGCTGATGGTGAGGTGAAGCAGGCAGAGGAGAGAAGGTCAAACAGCTCGGACAGAGAGTTGGAGGCAGAGGTGTTGGGGGGCAGTAGATGAGGAAAACCTGGAGCGGAGCAGGCCCAGCCAGTGTGAATGCAATGCATTCAAACGAGGTGGTGTTTGGAACTGGCAGCTCTTTGACTGGGAGGTCTGCGCGGTAGATGACCGCCAGCCCACCACCACAGCTCTTCGGGCTGTTGGAACGCTTGGAGCATGCAGTCGGCTAGGGGCGGCGGGCGGCGAGCTCAGGGCGGGGCTTCTGCAGGTACAAATAGCCTGACGGTGTAGCCTGGTTGAGCAGCAAGAACTCCTGTGGTTTCTGCCAGGTCTCTGTCATACAGCAAAAATGCAGTTTTCTGGATCTGATTTTGAGTTTTATTGTTAAGGGAGCGAGTATAAACCAGCATAAAGTCTGCAGGATTATTCAGAGAAACTGGAGGAGGCGGGGCTTGAGGACTGTTGACAGAGACGTAAACCGAACTACTAAAGCCTATCGCGCGAGCGCTCTGATGATGACGCAGAGGTGCGCGAACAGGCGGGGACCAGATGGACGGAATAGTAGTGGGACTGTGCTGTGAGTAACTTTCTTAAACTTTCTCTGGGTGCTTCGGTGGATGTAACTGGGGCGGCGTAGAAGTCTGAGCTGTCTGATGGCAGTGGTGCATGCAGGAGTGGTGGAGTTATTAAAACTCAGCAGCAGCGAGATGGAATATTTCAGCATCATGCCGGGCGCCGAAGAAGTTTGCCAGGAGCTAGTCGTTATTAGCCAAGCACAGAGGACAAGCCGCCGGGTGAGGTAGCGGTCGTGGGCAACAAAGCCGAACCACACTGTTGGAATACCTCTTAACGCCAGCAGCGCTGAACATGAAGACTTGACAGTCCGAATGCTACCCTGCAGACAGCGGGGGAGTGACAGCGAACAGTCGGCGTTGAAGACGATGGAAGCAGGTATGTTGCGTTGTGGCAGCCGTCAAATCAGGTCCGTCGAAAGATCCAGAAATTAAAAGTAACACAAGCGTAGATTTAAAAGACTAAAAGTTAGCCAGGCTGGATTTGCAATCTGGTTGCAATCATACAAAAGAATTGACTTTGAAATGTATCTATTTTTCTGGAATTCAATATCTGTTTTGTGTCCTTGTTACACTCACAACACCTGCCACCTTAGTACACTATGGGGTCACTGAAATGAAGTGATCACTCAGTTTTTCTTCTTGCTTGCTTCTTTGTGATGCTCATGGATGGGGTTTCACCACTGCAATGAAAAACTTTGGAAAAGGTGTATTTTCATTCCCATTGTCACACATTTGAACAGTTTAGTATGGAATGACTCGTACACATATACCAGTGGTGGCTGGTAAACTGGCAAAAGGGGAGGCTCAAAACAATCCCTTAAAATTAATGATTGGTCACAACCTATTTTCAATCATTCATTCAAATTACCATTACAGAAACTCCAAAAACTCTCACCATTATCAGGTGTGGCCAATTTTCATTTACTCTCACACATTCGGTGTGAGTTCAAGTGGCTTATTTATGTTTCTCTTCTAGTCAGGAATTTTTCAATCAACGCATATGTAAGAGATTCTCGCGCGGAATTAAAGTCCTTGTGCACTTGAGGGGTTGAAGCAATGGAATTGCATAAAGACGTTTCAAATGATCTTATTTCATTTATATGACAATGATACACATGCATTGCTTCCAATCCCTGAATTAAGAAAAGTGTGAGAAGTTCGGAGTCGTAATCGGTATGCGTTATAAACGAGAACTGGCCACATCTGACAATGTTGAGAGTTATCGGAGCTTCTGTAGGGATTGTTTTGAGCCTCCCGTATCGCCAGTTCACCAGCCACCACTGGTATGTGCAAACATAATTTCTGAGCTTAAGCATCTAATATGTTGTATTTGTACTATTTTCAATAAAATTTATGGTTTAAGTGATTTGCAAATCCTTGCATTCTTTTTTTATTTGCATTTTACACAGCTCCCACCTTTTTCGTAAATAGGATTGTATATTTAATGCTTACTGCACATGTACGCTTTAGCAACATCATAATTGTCCCCCGCCGCGCGGAACATAGTATTCAGACCGTCCGTACGTCCCGAAACCTTGTCTGCGCGATATCTCAAGAAGTAAGCATCGGATTTTTTTCAAATTTGGTGTCAACATGTATTAGGGTAATGTCCCGGCGCCAGTCGAATTTAGTGACCTTCGTGACATTTTCAAGGTCACACCGAGGTATGATAGATACTGACACTGAAATGCTTGTCTACGCGATATCTCAAGAAGGAAGCCTCGGATTGATTTCATATTTGGTGGCAACAGTCATTAGCGGGGGACATAGTATTCACGACCGTCCGTACGTCCGTCCGTACGTCCCGAATGCTTGTCAGCGCGATATCTCTAGAACGAATTGTCGGATTTTCTTCAAATTTGATGTCAACATGTATGATGGTGATGCCCCGGCGCCAGTCGATTTTGGTGACCTTCGCACCATTCTCAAGGACACACTGAGAGATTGTCGATTTTCACACTTTTGGCCTTGTCAGCGCGATATCTCAAGAACGAATTGTCGGATTTTCTTCAAATTTCATGTCAACATGTATGATGGTGAGGCCCCGGCGCCAGTCGATTTTGGTGACCTTCGCACCATTCTCAAGGTCACACCGAGAGATTGTGCATTTTCACACAGATAGCCTTGTCAGCGAGATATCTCAAGAACGAATCGACGGATTTACTTCAAATTCCATGTTAAGATATATTGGGGTGAGGCCCCGGCGCCAGTCGATTTTGGTGACCTTCGCACCATTCTCAAGGTCACACCGAGAGATTGTGCATTTTCACACAGATAGCCTTGTCAGCGAGATATCTCAAGAACGAATCGACGGATTTACTTCAAATTCCATGTTAACATATATTGGGGTGATACCCCGGCGCCAGTCCATTTCGGTGACCTTCGCGCCATTCTCAAGGTCACACCGAGAGATTGTGGATTTTCACACTGATAGCATTGTCAGCGACATATCTCAAGAACGAATCGACGGATTTACTTCAAATCTAATGTCAACATGTATTAGGGTGATACCCCGGTGCCAGTCCATTTCGATGACCTTCGCGCCATTCTCAAGGTCACACCGAGAGATTGTGGATTTTCACACTGATAGCATTGTCAGCGACATATCTCAAGAACGAATCGACGGATTTACTTCAAATCTAATGTCAACATGTATTAGGGTGATACCCCGGTGCCAGTCCATTTCGATGACCTTCGCGCCATTCTCAAGGTCACACCGAGAGATCGTGCATTTTCACACAGATAGCCTTGTCAGCGAGATATCTCAAGAACGAATCGACGGATTTACTTCAAATTCCATGTTAACATATATTGGGGTGAGGCCCCGGCGCCAGTCGATTTTGGTGACCTTCGCACCATTCTCAAGGTCACACCGAGAGATTGTGCATTTTCACACAGATAGCCTTGTCAGCGAGATATCTCAAGAACGAATCGACGGATTTACTTCAAATTCCATGTTAACATATATTGGGGTGATACCCCAACGCCAGTCCATTTCGGTGACCTTCGCGCCATTCTCAAGGTCACACCGAGAGATTGTGGATTTTCACACTGATAGCATTGTCAGCGACATATCTCAAGAACGAATCGACGGATTTACTTCAAATCTAATGTCAACATGTATTAGGGTGATACCCCGGTGCCAGTCCATTTCGATGACCTTCGCGCCATTCTCAAGGTCACACCGAGAGATTGTGGATTTTCACACTGATAGCTTTGTCAGCGACATATCTCAAGAACGAATCGACGGATTTACTTCAAATCTTATGTCAACATGTATTAGGTGATACCCCGGCGCCAGTCCATTTCGGTGACCTTCGCGCCATCCTCAAGGTCACACCGAGAAATTGTTCATTTTGACACGATTTCACATTTTGTGGCGGGGGACAAAGACACGTTAGTGTCAAATACTTGTTTTGTTAATGTCATTAAAGCAATTTCGAATTAAGTTTTATTATAAATCCTTGTCCATGCATGTCAATATCTATCCATGCATCATCAAATTACAGTCCTGAGTGGCTGAGAGCTGCTGGTTTTCCACCCTCCCTATACCTGGGAATTAGGTGTGATGAGTCTGGCCAAGCAGCAACACGAATTGTCCAATTATTTTGTTATTTTTCTGGGATCCAGAAATCCAGGGCTCAATTTAGAGTTGAGGACCAGAGTTGATGCTCCCGGCTCGGTTGATTTAGAACTATCATCCTCTACATGCCTACACCATGGACTATGTGTAATCCTTGAGGTTGCTGAGGTCCTTGTGCTCCAGATCATTGGTTCAGTATTTCAGTGGAGTACTTCTTAAATTCTTCTGACTAATATCTGTACATGCAGAGCTTTACAAATTCATTAGAGCACCATCCAATGTAAGGTTTATGGCACAGCTGGCCTAAATTTACAGTGTTGGTAATTAACAAAAAATATTTAATGTTTCTGTAATGGTTAATCCACCAGTACACGCTAGCTCTTTTACTGAAATTATATTTTTAATGCTAAAAAATGATTATTGTTGTTATCCATGAATTTACCTTTTTCCAAAAAAACTGAAAAAATAGTGAAGCTTATTATTATTTTTTTATAAAGATGACAAATAAGTTATTTTCTTGCATTCCTGAACATAAAAAATAGTTTTAGTGGTTGAATGCAAGAATGCAAGCTGTTATTAAGGCCAAAGGAGGCCATACAAAATATATTTTTTTGGTTTTTATGAGTGAATAAGCACTATTTAGTGTTTTCAGTTGGTTATTTACCAAAGAAATAACAAAATAGTTAGTTTTTGACAAATTCCTTTAATGTTCATGTATCCCATTTTTTATGACAGGTGGTCTAAGACATTTGTAAAGGAATGTACATATTTTGTATAATTGTCAAAAATTAATTTTTGTTAATTGTATAACAATACAACCATGCCACTGGAAGAACAACAAGTATTTTTTTTAAAATAACTGGCTTGCCGCAGTGCATTATGGGTGATGCCCAAGGTCGAGGGTGGGGGGGGGAGATTCGAGTTCAGTGAAAACTGTCATCAACAATGGCCGGAGTGAATATCCGTGTGCCAAACTATGTCTCTAGGACAAAAAGAATGCCTCATTTAAAGTTTATCACCAGCCAGTTGTCGAAGAGAAAACGGTGGGTAGTACCCACAATGCATTGCAAAAAAAACAACTGAATACGTAATTATGCTTAGGGGTTATGACCAGAGCCTCTGGGCATGACCAAAAATTTTCCTAACTGACTCACTTACTTTGCTATTGCCATTTCCTCGTGTCATTCCATGCGCTACCAAGCCAAATATGTCTAGTGGAAGCCCCAAATGAATCTCTGTGTTGTAACTGATTATAAAAAATCAAGCGTAATATTCTGCAGAAATTTTATCAGGGTACACTATGCTTGAGAAGGATAGGTATTCATATGCAAGGATACGATTATAAATTTACTGTAATTACTTTACGTTGTTGCCAGCACTCAGCCATGCGAACGACAAAAAACATTTCACCATATCAGATAACCTATCTTAGCCAACCCTTTGAATGGTTTTTCATTGCACGAATGCAGGTGAAATATACTTAACTCCAAAGAAACGCACAGGTGAGGTATGCACTGTATTTGCAGCAAATTGAAGAACTGATTGATTTTTATTGCTTTTCCAGTGAGGCACAAGTGGAAATAAAGAGAAGCACATGGTATTGTAATGCTGACGTGCGCCTGGTGAATGCGCCAAGTACTTCAGTAATAACAAACATTGAGCTGTTTGTGATGTGTACCGTGACACTTGACTTTTACAGTAACACGTTCTTTTTGATGCAGTCAATAGCCTACATAAAGCCGCACAAAAAAAAAAATGTTACTGCATCAAGAAAATGGAACAGCTTGTGGCACAGTAGAGTGAGAAAGAGCCATTAACATGTTACGGGCAGGTCTCAGCCGCTGACAGATAGTGCATCATTTGCACTGTCACCGTTCAGCAATCAATTGGCTGTCTGTCCGAGAATGGAACACAGATACTGTCACTGATCGACCCCGCTTAGGGCAGCCATGAGTGACTATGGCAGCTCAAGAGCGCCACATCTGGTTACAGCCTGTACGTGTTGGCCCCTCACCCTAGCGTTTCTTTTGAAGTATATGTCAACTTCACCGGACACAGTTGTTATTGAACAACACAATCCTCGATGGTAAAAAATAATAGCAAAAGAGACCTATTCATTTATTTTTTAACTGCTGCTGGCAAACAGTTTCTCTCAGCATTTTACTAGGTTGGCGAACTATTAACCAATCATAACACTGGATGAGCTTATTTTCTTGTTCATTTGTTTATTATCATTATTATTATTATTATTATCAATGCACAGCTCACTTATTAAAAACACGAGTTACACCGATGTTTTTTCTTTGTTGTCATTTTTTTTCATGATTAGTATTTTTAAGGAATGAATGAATGATCCACAGCACATACCTGTGCGCACGGTCCGGGCCACACGACTGAGCAGTAAACAACCGGTTCGGACCAATAAGACTACATGGACCATTAGTTCATATTGATAAACAGTTAATGATGTTAACATCTCCAAGATAGATGCAATCAGGCAAATTGGTATATTCACTGCAACAATAAGAATTTAGGCCTAATTGTTTATAGAATAAATAAAATAAAAATGATTATAATATCTGAATTTATTTCGCTACCAGCATTGCCTGAACGGCCTGAGAAGGGAGATGGATTAATCGGTGGGCCTTGTCTGCGACTATGGTCAAAGGACAGACCGGAAATGGTCCGCGGACCTCTGTGCATGGTCCGGACCACTAGCTCGAGCACCCCCTAGTGGTAGTGACCAGTGGTCCCTGCAGTGGTCCGTGCCAGCGACCATGGTCCGGACCTCTGTTTTCAACGCCCCTAGTGGTAATGACCAGTGGTCCAAGCACAGCGACCACGGTCCGTGGTCAGACCAATTACCGACAACCCCTGCTGGAGGTTTGGTGTCAAAATTATGTTATTTCGCCTTTACGAAATCTATTTCAGACTGTAGGACTCCTGATGACCGTTGCACAGAAGAGCACATGGCTAATGACTGCCCAACCTGAAAATAAAGTGCTTCCTTCTTATTTGAAGCAGAACTACCTTCCTGTCCCTTCAAAATTTTGCAACTTTGTGGGAGATAAAAATATGCTCGGTTTTCAGTATTAACGTAAGTCAGATAACTGGCTCCTACATGAAATTGCATGTTATTATTTAATTATGACTTCCCCAATGTTAGTATTCCACCCCCCACCCCCCTTAAAAAATTTTTTTAAAAAATATATTGGCACGTAAGGCGCACAATAGAGCAACAATGAACTTGCAATGCCCACATACGTCCATCAGACCAATTTAGTACAACCCCAGTACAACTCTAATTCCGAAATAGTTGGGACAAAGTGTAAATTGTGAATGAAATCAAAATGCAATGACTTTCAGAACACGAATCAATGTGTCATTTACAATAGAACATAGATAACATTTCAAATATTGAAACTGAGACATTTTATATTTTTATCCACAAAATTCAAAATTTCTGGCTGCAACACTTAAAAAGGGCTGAAAAAGCAATTAATATATCAGAGAATCAGCTGAAAGTACATTTAGCAAGTAATTAAGTTAACTGGCATTAGGTATGCAACATGACTGGCTATAAAAGAGAGGCTGAGTCTCTCAGAAGTAAAGATGGCCGAGGCTCTCCAACCTGTGAAGGCTTGCATAAAAAAAATTGTGGAATACTTTATAAACAATGTTTCTCAACATCAAATTGCAAAGGCTTTGAAGGTCTCATCATCAACAGTGCATAACATCATCAAAAGATTCGGAGGAACTGGAAAAATCTTTCTGCGTTAAGGGACAAAGCCGAAGACCTTTAATGGGTGCCCATGATCTTTGAGCCGTCAGATGCCACTGCATCACTCACCAGCATGATTCTGTCATTGACATTACTAAATGGGCCCAGGAATACTTCAAGAAACCACTGTCTGCAAACACAGTCCGCTGTGCCATCCACAGATGCCAGCTAAAACTCTATCATGCAAAAAGGAAGCCATTATTCAGCATGAACCAGAAGCGCCATTGTGTTCTGTGGGCCAAAGCTCAATTAAAATGGACTGTGGCAAAGTGTCCTTTGGTCAGACGAGTCCAAATTTGACATTCTTGTTGGAAATCATGGGCATCCTGTTCTCCGGGCTAAAGAGGAGAAACACAACCCCTCCTTTTATCAGCGTTCAGTTCAAAAGCCAGCATCTCTGATGGTATGGAGATGCATTAGTGCATATGGTGTGGGCCACTTTCATGTTTTAAAAAGCACCACAATATATATAAAGGGTATATAAAGGATTGAGAGCAACATATGCTCCCCTTCAGATGACATCTATTCCAGGGAAGGCCTTGTGTATTTCAGCAGGACAATGCAAAACCACATACTGCAGCTATTAGAACAGCATGGGGTTGTTGTAAAAGAGTCCGTGTGCTGACCTGGCCTGCCTGCAGTCCTGATCTTTCACCAATTGAGAACATTTGGCGCATAATTAAATGAAAAGTCTGTCAAAGGAGACCCAAAACTCTCCAGCAGCTGGAAGCCTGTATTAAACAAGAGTGGGATGAAATTCCAATGGCTAAACTCAAGAAACCTGTCTCTTCAATGTCCAGACGCCTCCACTCTGTGTTAATAAGAAGAGGGGCTGCTACACCATGGCAAACAGACCCCTGTCCCAACTTTTTTGAGACCTGTAGCAGTCATCAAATTTGAAATGAGCTAATTTTGTGGATAAAATTGTTAAACTTTTTCAGTTTCAACAATTTAAGCACTGATTACTAAAACCCCACAAGTCAAGTCAAGTCAAGTGTGGGGTTTTAGTAATAGGTGCTTCAATTGCTATGTTATCTATGTTCTATTTTGAATAAAATACTGGCTGGTGTGATTTGAATTTCATTGCATTTTGATTTTATTCACAATTTACACTTTGTCCCAACTATTTCGAAATTGGGGTTGTCGATTTATATTACCTTACATGCAGCATTAAGGTTAGGTGTAACCCAAAATGAAAATTTCCTTAATTTTAAATAAAGACTGGATTCAAGGTTTCAATGTTGACGGCAATGATGAAGGAAAGCATTTTCATAGAATTTACGTAATTATGCTAATTAGGTCACATGATCCAAAATGCACGACACCAGATATGTTGAAATACATGATTCCATTTTTCTCAAAAACCATTCTATGTATTGCTTTGAATATTTGAAGGTTTTGAACCGAAGGTTTGGGAGATTTGACAACAAATAAAAATTTTAGGGGAAGAGGACCTCAAAATGCCGTCAGGCCTGAGGGCCTATGCTGAGGTGTCTAAAGGAGGATTTCCCCATTTAGTGCTTTTAATTTCCAGACTGGTGTGATCTGGTCTAAGTCAATTGATGCAAGAGGGGAGCGAAGTCGCTGAAAAACAGACCAAGCGCGTATCTCAGGGGAAGCGGAGCGCAGTGGCGCTTTTGGGATGTTCCGGAGACCTTTTCCGGCTTGTGCTGTGGAAATGCAAATATTGACTAGAATAGGAGCTATTTACTCCACAGAGCGCAGCGCTGCGCGACCCAGACGGAGTAGGTGAAAATTGGGGGTAAGACACCCCAACATGGAAATTACTGTTTTCTTTGGCACAAAACGTAGATCAGAATGAGATCTACTTACTCACAAAATTTCATGCAGATATCACTCGTTCTCATGATAGCTGAATTTATGTGGCGAAAATTCCCTTACAAAGAAAATCTGATAGCTACTCAGATCATTGAAGATCATGAAGTACAAAACCCAAAACCAGTGAAGTTGGCACGTTGTGTAAATCGTAAATAAAAACAGAGTACAATGATTTGCAAATCCTTTTCAACCTATATTCAATTGAATACACTCCAAAGACAAGTTACTTAATGTTCGAACAGGTAAACTTTGTAATTTTTTGCAAATATTAGCTCATTTGGAATTTGATGCCTGCAAAATGTTTCAAAAAAGCTGGCACAAGTGGCAAAAAAGACTGAGAGAGTTGAGGAATGCTCATCAAACACTTATTTGGAACATCCCACAGGTGAACGGGCTAATTGGGAACAGGTGGATGCCATGACTGGGTATAAAAGCAGCTTCCCTAAAATGCTCAGTCATTCACAAACAAGGATGGGGCGAGGGTCACCACTTGGTGAACAAATGCGTGAGCTGATTGTCGAACTGTTATTACAAGAAATTTAGGAATTTCATCTTCTACGGTCCGTGATATCGTGAAAAGGTTCAGAGAATCTGAAGAAATCACTGCACGTAAACAACAAGGCCGAAAACCAACATTGTATGCCCGTGACCTTCGATCCCTCAGGCGGTACTGCATCAAAAACCGACATCAGTGTATGAAGGACATCACCACATGGGCTCAGGAACAGTTCTGAAAACCACCGTCAGTAACTACAGTTTGTCGCAACATCTGCAAGTGCAAGTTAAAACTCTACAATGCAAAGCGAAAGCCATTTATCAACAGCACCCAGAAACGCCGCCGGCTTCGCTGGGCCCAAGCTCATCTAAGATGGACTGATGCAAAGTGGAAAAGTGTTCTGTGGTCTGACGAGTCCACATTTCAAATTGTTTTTGGAAACTGTGGACGTCGTGTCCACTGAAAGGAACATACAGGTTTTGGAGCAACATATGCGCCATCCAAGCAACGTCTTTTTCATGGACGCCCCTGCTTATTTCAGCAAGACAATGCCAAGCCAAATTCTGCACGTGTTACAACAGCATGGCTCTGTAGTAAAAGAGTGCGGGTACTAGATTGGCCTGCCGGTAGTCCAGACCTGTCTCCCAATGAAAATGCATGGCGCATTATGAAGCGTAAAATACGACAACGGAGAACCCGGACTGTTGAACAACTTAAGCTGTACATCAAGCAAGAATGGGAAAGAGTTCCACCTGAAAAGCTTCAAAAATTGGTCTCCTCAGTTCCCAAACGTTTACTGAGTGTCGTTAAAAGGAAAGGCGATGTAACACAGTGGTTAAAAGGCGCCTGTGCCAACTTTTTTGCAATGTTTTGCTGCCTTTAAATTCTAAGTTAATGATTATTTGCAAAAATAAATAAAGTTTCTCAGTTTGAACATTAAGCATCTTGTCTTTGCAGTGTATTCAATTGAATATAAGTTGAAAAGGATTTGCAAATCATTGTATTCTGTTTTTATCTATGATTTACATAACTTACCAACTTCACTGGTTTTGGGTTTTGTAAATTCATTTAAAACAATTCAATACGTTCCATCCAAAACATACCGCCACCATCAGAATGTGGTAGGCTACTTCCCATGACAGCAGATATGAGGCTACAACTGACATTTATTTTCCGTACGGGTACAAGTTGTTTTTATAAGTGCAGGTTACAGAATAATTAGAATAGCCTATTGATTACGGAAACTCTCATTACAGACTAAATTTCCGCGTATTTGACTGAGAACAGTATAAATGAAAATTTACTGGTACCTCATCAGATTTGATTTTGCACTTCTACTGAACGTTGAACACATTACGTTTTTGTTTGTTCGATCATAGTCATCGAAACTGCAACACTGGTGGCATTCATCATGGTTATTGGGCCACATACCAGAATTCTTTCAGTGATGAAGGTTCTGTTTTCAGAATAGAAATCCTTCCCGGTTGAACTACATTCATGACGGTGACAGTCTTTTCAATCTTTGTATCAGTGAGACTGAACAAGCAAGTCTATCCGTTTCAGAAACCTGGTATTGCACGTCATTCCAACAGCCCTCCCCTCAGGTGATAACCACAAGTAAGCCAGCAACCCCGAATGCTCAACATGTGAAATCACAGGGATCTTATTGCATTGTCATAACTCAGTTAAATTAACGCATTGTCTCCTAGTTAAGGGAAGAAGAGGTAATATGGACCCCGTAAGGTTGCCATGAGTTGTAGCCTAGATAAAGGGCTCACCATAGCTCCTAAGTGGTTGAACTATTAGACCCCTAGGCTTGCTACATATCAGCGTAATATGAGAAACGTATCTCTGCAGATGGCTCCACCACAGAGGGAATCATGAAATCCCTCACTGTGCCCATATTCCCCACTATGTGTCTAATATAGACCCTGACCTTGGGGCAATATGGACATGGGCTATCTGACACCAAACAATATTTAGACCGAAGCAAGTACACTGAGGAATAGGGTAAAACATTGTTTTGACACATTTATAATCTCTTTTGTTCTCATGAGCCTACTGCTAACATTGATTCCATTGAATCCAAGGAAATTCTGGAGGGTCAACATACAGTTCTTGGCAGTATATGAAGTAAAAATGGGCAAATGGATTTGCTAGTCCTTGGAGATGTTTTTCGCACGTTTCTTTGATTTGCTTTTAGCAGTTGAGCTCTTTGCTGTTTGTTGTTGGGGTTTATTGCTTAATTTTTTCCTGCAGCCTTTTTCCTTTTGTTGTTTTTGCTCCGTCATCAGACCTATTTTGGTATATGTTCTAACCATCTGCAAGAACAAAAAAAATAATTTCAAATGTTTTCTTTCCTGCATTTATGTCCTGGAAAATTGCCATAGGCACATTACAGACCCACATCTTCAGATCTGAAAAGGCAGGCATATTGATCTAGATGTTTATGAATTCAATTTTAATATGGGCAAAGTTACAAATGTCTGAGGTATGCATTGATTGGTCCAGCTTACATATTTTGTTGATTTTCCCCTCGTCAGATTGTGTGGGGAATTTTGACCTGGGTCCATATTAAATGAGAGCAATGGGTCCATATTCCCTGAACCGTACTGTTCCATCATAATGGATCAATGCTCAAACACAGTATGCTTTGGTGGAGCAATCTCACATGTGATCTGTAGAGGACAAATCTTTGAACAGAATCTTACCAGGACCGGATTCAGAAAATGATTTAATAGAAACGCCTGCATCATATAACACCTCTCTACATTGTAAATTTTTAGACTGGAAACACTGGCGTGTTCAAATTCCCTTGAATTGCACGCTTTCACCTTCATCTGTTGTCCATCACAATGGAGGCTATGTGTGTTTGTGATGTCGCATCCAGAGTCCCGAAAGCGCAACGCATCGTGGGTAATGGGAGAGTGTCCATACTCCTCAAAGGTCCATATTACCCCAACTTTCCCTTAGTAATTAAGTCTACTGGAAGCCCCAAATGAATCTCTATGTTGTAACTGATTATAAAAAATCAAGGGTGATATTCTGTTGAAATTTTTTCAGGGTACACTATGCTTGAGAAGGATACATATTCCTATGCAAGGATACAATTATAAATTTACTGTAATTAATTTACCTTGTTGCCAGCACTCAGCCATGCGAACAACAAAAGAACATTTCACCATATCAGATAACCTATCTTAGCCAACCTTTTGAATGTTTTTTCATTGCACGAATGCAGGTGAAATATACTTAACTCCAAAGAAACGTACAGGTGAGGTATGCACTGTATATGCAGCAAATTGAAGAACTGATTGATTTTTATTGCTTTTCCAGTGAGGCACAAGTGGAAATAAAGAGAAGCACATGGTATTGTAATGCTGACGTGCGCCCCGTGAATGCGCCTAGTACTTCAGTAATAATAAACATTGAGCTGTTTGTGAGATGTACAGTGACGCTTGATTTGTTCTTTTGGGTGCGGTCAATAGCCTACAGAAGCCGACCAAAAAAAAATGATAAAAATGCTTCTGCATCAAGGAAATAGAACTGCTTGTAGCACAGGAGAGAGAAAAAGAGCTATCAACTTGTTACGGGCAGGTCTCAGCTGCTGAGAGATCTATTTAGATCTATGCAGTCCTGATCTTTCACTGATTGAGAACATTTGGCGCATAATTAAATGAAAAGTCCGTCACAGGAGACCCAAAACTCTCCAGCAGCTGGAAGCCTGTATTATACAAAAGTGGGATGAAATTCCAATGGCTAAACTCAACAAACCTGTCTCCTCAATACCCAGACGCCTCCACTCTGTGTTAATAAGAAGAGGGGATGCTACACCATGGCAATCAGGCCCCTGTCCCAACTTTTTTGAGACCTGTAGCAGCCATCAAATTACACTTTGTCCCAACTATTTCGGAATTGGGGTTGCAGATTTATATTACCTTACATGCAGCATTAAGGTTAGGTGTAACCCAAAATGAAAATTTCCTTAATTTTAAATAAAGACTGGATTCAAGGTTTCAATGTTGACGGCAATGATGAAGGAAAGCATTTTCATAGAATTTACGTAATTATGCTAATTAGGTCACATGATCCAAAATGCCCAACACGCGATATGTTGAAATACATGATTCCATTTTTCTCAAAAACAATTCTATGTATTGCTTTGAATATTTGTAGACACTTTATGGACATCATATTGAAGGTTTTGAACCGAAGGTTTGGGAGATTTGACAACAAATAAAAATTTGAGGGGGTCTGGAAGAGAACCTCAAAATGCCGTCAGGCCTGAGGGCCTATAATGAGGTGTCTAAAGGTGGATTTCCCCATTTATTGCTTTTAATTTCCAGACTGGTGTGATCTGGTCTAAGTCAATTGATGTAAAAGGGGAGCGAAGTCGCTGAAAAACAGACCAAGCGCGTATCTCAGGTGAAGCGGAGCGCAGTGGCGCTTTTTGGATGTTCCGGAGACGTTTCGCGGCGTGCACTGTGGAAATGCAAATATTGCCTAGAATAGGAGCTATTTACTCCACAGAGCGCAGCGCTGCGCTACGCGACCCAGACGGAGTAGGTGAAAATTGGGGGTAAGACACCCCAACATGGAAATTACTGTTTTCTTTGGCATAAAACGTAGATCAGAATGAGATCTACTTACTCACAAAATTTCATGCAGATATCTTCACTCGTTCTCATGATAGCTGAATTTATGTGGCGAAAATTCCCTTACAAAGAAAATCTGATAGCTACTCAGATCATTGAAGATCATGAAGTACAAAACCCAAAACCAGTGAAGTTGGCTCGTTGTGTAAATCGTAAATAAAAACAGAATACAATGATTTGAAAATCCTTTTCAACCTATATTCAATTGAATACACTGCAAAGACAAGTTACTTAATGTTCGAACAGGTAAACTTTGTAATTTTTTGCAAATATATGCTCATTTGGAATTTGATGCCTGCAACATGTTTCAAAAAAGCTGGCACAAGTGGCAAAAAAGACTGAGAGAGTTGAGGAATGCTCATCAAACACTTATTTGGAACATCGCACAGGTGAACGGGCTAATTGGGAACAGGTGGGTGCCATGATTGGGTATAAAAGCAGCTTCCCTGAAATGCTCAGTCATTCACAAACAAGGATGGGGCGAGGGTCACCACTTGGTGAACAAATGCGTGAGCTGATTGTCGAACTGTTTAAAAACAACATTCCTCAATGAGTTATTGCAAGAAATTTAGGGATTTCATCATCTACGGTCCGTGATATTGTCAAAAGGTTCAGAGAATCTGGAGAAATCACTGCACGTAAGCGACAAGGCCGAAAACCAACATTGAATTCCCATGACCTTCGATCCCTCAGGCGGTACTGCATCAAAAACCGACATCAGTGTATGAAGGACATCACCACATGGGCTCAGGAACACTTCTGAAAACCACCGTCAGTAACTACAGTTTGTCGCTACATCTGCAAGTGCAAGTTAAAACTCTACAATGCAAAGCGAAAGCCATTTATCAACAGCACCCAGAAACGCCGCCGGCTTCGCTGGGCCCAAGCTCATCTAAGATGGACTGATGCAAAGTGGAAAAGTGTTCTGTGGTCTGACGAGTCCACATTTCAAATTGTTTTTGGAAACTGTGGACGTCGTGTCCTCCGGACCAAAGAGGAAAAGAACCATCCGGACTGTTATAGGCACAAAGTTCAAAAGCCAGCATCAGTGATGGTATGGGGGTGTATTAGTGGCCAAGGCATGGGCAACTTACACATATGTGAAGGCACCATTAATGCTGAAAGGAACATACAGGCTTTGGAGCAGCATATGTGCCATCCAAGCAACGTCTTTTTCATGGACGCCCCTTCTTATTTCAGCAAGACAATGCCAAGCCACATTCTGCACGTGTTACAACAGCATGGCTCCGTAGTAAAAGAGTGCGGGTACTAGACTGGCCTGCCTGCAGTCCAGACCTGTCTCCCATTGAAAATGTGTGGCGCATTATGAAGCGTAAAATACGTCAACGGAGACCCCGGACTGTTGAACAACTTAAGCTGTACATCAAGCAAGAATGGGAAAGAGTTCCACCTGAAAAGCTTCAAAAATTGTTCTCCTCAGCTCACAAACGTTTACTGAGTGTCATTAAAAGGAAAGACGATGTAACACAGTGGTAAAAAGGCGCCTGTGCCAACTTTTTTGCAATGTGTTGCTGCCTTTAAATTCTAAGTTAATGATTATTTGCAAAAATAAAGTTTCTCAGTTTGAACATTAAACATCTTGTCTTTGCAGTGTCTTCAATTGAATATAAGTTGAAAAGGATTTGCAAATCATTGTATTCTGTTTTTATCTATGATTTACATAACGTGCCAACTTCACTGGTTTTGTGTTTTGTAAATTCATTTAAAACAATTCAATACGTTCCATCCAAAACATACCGCCACCATCAGAATGTGGTAGGCTACTTCCCATGACAGCAGATATGAGGCTACAACTGACATTTATTTTCCGTACATGTACAAGTTGTTTTTATAAGTGCAGGTTACAGAATAATTAGAATAGCCTATTGATTACGGAAACTCTCATTACAGACTAAATTTCCGCGTATTTGACTGAGAACAGTATAAATGAAAATTTACTGGTACCTCATCAGACTTGATTTTGCACTTCTACTGAACATTGAACACATTACGTTTTTGTTTGTTCGATCATAGTCAACGAAACTGCAACACTGGTGGCATTCATCATGGTTATTGGGCCACATACCAGAATTCTTTCAGTGATGAAGGTTCTGTTTTCAGAATAGAAATCCTTCCCAGTTGAACTACATTCATGACGGTGACAGTCTTTTCAATCTTTGTAAGTATCAGTGAGACTGAACAAGCAAGTCTATCCGTTTCAGAAATCTGCTGTTGCACGCATTCCGACAGCCTTCCCCTCAGGTGATAACCACAAGTAAGCAGGCAACCCCGAATGCTAAACATGTGAAATCACAGGGATCTTATTGCATTGTCATAACTCAGTTAAATTAACGCATTGTCTCCTAGTTAAGGGCAGAGGAGGTAATATGGACCCCGTAAGGTTGCCATGAGTTGTAGCCTAGATAAAGGGCTCACCATAGCTCATAAGTGGTTGCACTATTAGACCCCTAGGCTTGCTACATATCAGCGTAATATGAGAAACGTATCTCTGCAGATGGCTCCACCACATAGGGAATCATGAAATCCCTCACTGTGCCCATATTCCCCACTATGTGTCTAATATAGACCCTGAGCTTGGGGCAATATGGACATGGGCTATCTGACACCAAACAATATTTAGACCGAAGCAAGTACACTGAGGAATAGGGTAAAACATTGTTTTGACACCTTTATAATCTCTTTTGTTCTCATGAGCCTACTGCTAACATTGATTCCATTGAATCCAAGGAAATTCTGGAGGGTCAACATACAGTTCTTGGCAGTATATGAAGTAAAAATGGGCAAATGGATTTGCGGGTCCTTGGAGATGTTTTTAGCACGTTTCTTTGATTTGCTTTTAGCAGTTGAGCTCTATGCTGTTTGTTGTTGGGGTTTATTGCTTAATTTTTTCCTGCAGCCTTTTTCCTTTTGTTGTTTTTGCTCCGTCATCAGACCTATTTTGGTATATGTTCTAACCATCTGCAAGAACAAAAAAAATAATTTCAAATGTTTTCTTTACTGCATTTATGTCCTGGAAAATTGCCATAGGCACATTACAGACCCACATCTTCAGATCTGAAAAGGCAGGCATATTGATCTAGATGTTTATGAATTCAATTTTAATATGGGCAAAGTTACAAATGTCTGAGGTATGCATTGATTGGTCCAGCTTACATATTTTGTTGATTTTCCCCTCGACAGATTGTGTGGGGAATTTTGACCTGGGTCCATATTAAATGACAGCAATGGGTCCATATTCCCTGAACCGTACTGTTCCATCATAATGGATCAATGCTCAAACACAGTATGCTTTGGTGGAGCAATCTCACATGTGATCTGTAGAGGACAAATCTTTGAACAGAATCTTACCAGGACCGGATTCAGAAAATGATTTAATAGAAACGCCTGCATCATATAACACCTCTCTACATTGTAAATTTTTAGACTGGAAACACTGGCGTGTTCAAATTCCCTTGAATTGCACGCTTTCACCTTCATCTGTTGTCCATCACAATGGAGGCTATGTGTGTTTGTGATGTCGTATCCAGAGTCCCGAAAGCACAACGCATCGTGGGTAATGGGAGAGTGTCCATACTCCTCAAAGGTCCATATTACCCCAACTTTCCCTTAGTAATTAAGTCTACTGGAAGCCCCAAATGAATCTCTATGTTGTAACTGATTATAAAAAATCAAGGGTGATATTCTGTTGAAATTTTTTCAGGGTACACTATGCTTGAGAAGGATACATATTCCTATGCAAGGATACAATTATAAATTTACTGTAATTAATTTACCTTGTTGCCAGCGCTCAGCCATGCAAACAACAAAAGAACATTTCACCTTATCAGATAACCTATCTTAGCCAACCTTTTGAATGTTTTTTCATTGAACGAATGCAGATGAAATATACTTAACTCCTAAGAAACGTACAGGTGAGGTATGCACTGTATATGCAATAAATTGAAGAACTGATTGATTTTTATTGCTTTTCCAGTGAGGCACAAGTGGAAATAAAGAGAAGCACATGGTATTGTAATGCTGACGTGCGCCCCGTGAATGCGCCAAACACTTCAGTATTAACAAACATTGAGCTGTTTGTGAGATGTACAGTGACGCTTGACTTGTTCTTTTGGGTGCGGTCAATAGCCTACATAAAGCCGACCAAAAAAAAAAGATAAAAACGCTACTGCATCAAGGAAATAGAACTGCTTGTAGCACAGGAGAGAGAAAAAGAGCTATTAACATGTTACGGGCAGGTCTCAGCTGCTGAGAGATCTATTTAGATCTATGCAGTCCTGATCTTTCACCGATTGAGAACATTTGGCGCATAATTAAATGAAAAGTCCGTCACAGGAGACCCAAAACTCTCCAGCAGCTGGAAGCCTGTATTATACAAAAGTGGGATGAAATTCTAATGGCTAAACTCAAGAAACCTGTCTCCTCAATACCCAGACGCCTCCACTCTGTGTTAATAAGAAGAGGGGATGCTACACCATGGCAATCAGACCCCTGTCCCAACTTTTTTGAGACCTGTAGCAGCCATCAAATTACACTTTGTCCCAACTATTTCGGAATTAGGGTTGTCGATTTATCTTACCTTACATGCAGAATTAAAGTTGGGTGTAACCCAAATGAAAATTTCCAAAATTTTAAATAAAGACTGGAGTCAAGGTTTCAATGTTGACAGCAATGATGAAGGAAAGCATTTTTATAGAATTTACGTAATTATGCTAATTAGGTCACATGATCTAAGATGCCCAACACCCGATATGTTGAAATACATAATTCCATTTTTCTAAAAAACCATTCTATGTATTGCTTTGAATATTTGTACACACTTTATGGACATCATATTGGAGGTTTTGAACCAAAGGTTTGAGAGATTTGACAACAGATAAAAATTTTAGGGTGTCTGGAAGGGGACCTCAAAATGCGGTCAGGCCTGAGGGCCTATGTTGAGGTGTCTGAATGCGGATTTCCCCGTTTGGTGCTTTTAATTTCCGGACTGGTGCGATCTGGTCAAAGTGAATTGACGCGAAACGGAAGCGAAGTTGCTGAAAGACAGACCAGGCGCGTATCTCTGGCGAAGCGGAGTGTAGTGCCGCTTTTTGGACGTTCCAGATGTTTGGCGGCGTGAGCCGTGGAAATGCGAATACTGACTAGAATAGGAGCTATTTGCTACGCATCGCAGATGGACTATGTGGAAATAGCGGGGTAAGACACCCCATGATGGATATTACTGTTTTCTTTGGCTCAAAACGTAGATCAGAATGAGATACTCACTCACAAAATTTCATGCAGATCTTCACTCGTTCTCGAGATAGCCGGATTTATGTGACGAAAATTCCCTTACAGAGAAAATGCGTCTCAAAGTTTGTTTAATTTTCTTTTGACCATGTATCATCAATGTGCCCACCAGGTTTTGTCAATGTTCAGTTATTGTGCCTTCACTCTCAGAAATAAGGGTACAACAGGAGTCCATTTCTGTTCCCCAAGGTATTATGAACCTTTAGAGCAAATCAACGTACCTGTGTGAACCTTTTTAGGGTCTAAAAGGTACTTTTATGTTCCAAAACAAATAAAAACCCACTTCTAAAGTACAACAGCAGTACCTTTGAGGGTACTGCCCCTGTGACACCTAAGAAGTGGGTTTTTATTTGTTTTGGAACATAAAAGTACCTTTCAGATCCTGAAAAAATGTTCACCCAGGTACTTTGAGGTCCTATAATTAGCCCTTAAGCGTACATAAGTGCTGAATGTTCCTTGGGGAACGGAAATGGACTCCTGCTGTACCCCATATTTCTGAGAGTGTTCAAAAGCCTCTACGCTGAATTAGGACCAGAAAATTCTCATACACGCAGTTTACCTGGCAGTCATTTCGGTTATCGCAACTGTAACCCGACGTAATTTGGGACGAGTCTGTGGTCATAGCTACTCAGATCATTGAAGATTATGTAGTAATTTCATTTAAAATAATTCATAAAATCCATCCGAAAGATGCCTTCACCATCAGAATGTGGTTGGCTACTTCCCATGACAGCAGATATTAGGCTACAACTGACAACATTTATTTTCCGTATGGGTACATGTTTTTTTTATATGCACAGGATACAGAATATTTAGAATAGCCTATTGATTACGGAAACTCTCATTGCAGACTATATTTCCCAGTATTTGACTGAGAACAGTATAAATGAAAATTTACCGGTACCTTATCAGATGAGATTATGCACTTCTACTGAACATTGAACACATTACGTTTTTGTTTGTTCGATCATAGTCAACGAAACTGCAACACTCGTCGCGTTCATCGTGGTTATCCGGCCACATACCAGAATTCTTTCAGCGATGAAGGTTCTGTTTTCAGAATAGAAATCCTTCCCGGTTGAACTGCATTCATGACGGTGACAGTGAAGCAATTTGCGCTGGTGATCACCAGTCTTATCAATCTTTTTAAGTATCAGTGACACTAAACAAGCAAGTCTATCCGTTTCAGAAACCTGTTATTGCACGTCATTCTGACAGCCCACAGGTGATAACCACACGAAAGCCAACAACCCAGTAAGCCAAACGTGAAATCACAGGGATCTTATTGCATTGTCAGAACTCACTGAATTTGACAGTTAATTTAACGCATTGTCTCCTAGTTAAGTAATTAAGTCTACTGGAAGCCCCACATGAATCTCTATATTGTAACTGATTATTACAAATCAAGCGTGATACTCCGCAGAAATTTTATCAGGGTACAGGGTACGTATTCATATGCAAGGATACGATTATAAATTTACTGTAATTACTTTACGTTGTTGCCTGCACTCAGCCATGCGAACGACAAAAAAAAAAAAAAAAAAAAAAAATTTCACGATATCAGATAACCTATTAGCTAACATTTTGAATGGGTTTTCATTGCACGAGTGCATGTGAAATATACTTGACTCCAAAAGAAACGCAAGGGTGTGGAATGCACTGTATTTGTGTCAAATTGAAGAATCGATTGATTTTTATTGCTTTTCCAGTGAGGCACAAGTGGAAATAAAGAGAAGCACATGGTATTGTAACGCTGACGTACGCCCCGTGAATGCGCCAAGCACTTCAGAAACAACAATCATTGAGCTATTTGTGATAAGCACAGTGACACTTGACTTGTTCTTTTGAGTGCGGTCAATAGCCTACGTAAAGCCGACCCAAAAAAGAAAAAAAAATGCTACTGCATCAAGAAAATGGAGCAGCTTGTAGCACAGGAGAGAGAACAAGAGCCATTAACATGTTACGGGCAGGTCTCAGCCGCTGACAGATAGTGCATCATTTGCACTGTCACCGTTAAGCAATCATTCGGCTGTCTATCCGAGAATGGAACACAGATCCTGTCACGACCCCGCTTGCGTCTTTTTTTTCGTAACCAAGCGAGGCCAGATTTCGCATTTTCTCATGAATATTTTGACGCATGCGGGCCGCGAATTTTTTCTCTCTAAACGTTATGTCTATTGCACCTTTTACTTGTCCTCTGACTGATCAATCGTCTCCTTGTTATTACAAGATCCTTTTCGTGTTATGACAACATATTTTCACGCTTTAACAAGATAACTTCTCGTTATTTCAACGCGAAAACATCACATTATGACAAGAAACTTTTGGCTCATTTACATGGTTTGATTAAGTTCTACTCCTTGCTCTTGAAACATGGCGAGATTATGCTATTATTGAGCACGGTGGGCAATGCTGTGATTATTATGCGTACAATGAGAGGGATTTTAAAATGCTTGGGGCTGTACAGAAGACAGGATGAGCCTGACCCCCTGGAGGTAGCGACGTTTCTGAACATCGGTCAAGCTATCACCAGCTCGGAAAACGACGGTCGCACCGTCACAGCTAATAATAAGATGTACTAGACTGAGTACAGTTGGGTCATGTGTACAGTTGAAACAACGTCAATATCTTGACTGCGCAGAAAGCCTCAGCTGTGATTTTTGCTGTGCACATGTGTATTAGCATCCTCTTTGAGCGTGGGAAATTTTAACTCCTTGCGAAGCTCTGGTCCTAAGATATCAACAAAACTATTTTTTGCTAGGTTAGATTTTGACTTTACCATGTCCCTTCCACAATGAATATCTTATTACCCTTATGTGACTTCTAAACTTAGCTTGCATATATGCAAACGTTGTTCTGTGCCCTAAAGACGTATATATTTCATGACATTGTGGCATTCAAGGTCATTTCGTAATCCAGTGAAATGTGGGAGGTGGTCATCGGGGTACAGTTGAGACACAACCCAGAACACCATTGCTTCGCAGGCTGTTTATCAGCGCAGACTTATGATAACTGGTTTTAAGTCACAATTAGGCAAAATTAGAGGCCAAGGTAAATTAATTTTGATATTTGTGATATTTGAACTGTCTACTATTAATGGATATATTTTTCTGGCATGAATATTATAAGGATTATAGAGTATGTACTGAAATATGAAAGGTGGTAAAACTAGTACAGTTGAGACAGGTCTTGTGTAGGTTATGCAGCAACAGAATTCATTCAGAAGTCAGAACATTGAAAGGCATCTGGATTACACTTTATAATAAAGGGACAAAATAAATAACAGATTGTTGTGCCCCGTCTGTAGAATTGGTCTCACGTGGAGTATACCACTGGTGGCCACTGCTATACATGCCACCACTGTGAGTTCATACATTTTAGTTTTCATTGTTATTGTTTTCTGTTACTGTTTGCCTTGTTATTCTCACAGTTATTGCACTTTTATTATGTTTACTTCTGTACTGTTTGCAATATCTGTGAAATTTTAAATAGTTTTCTGTTTTTTTTTTTACTTTTATCCTATGCTAGTGTTGATTTAAACAAAATGGATGAATTGATGAAGTGTATCACATTTACAATCAATGTTTTTAATGGTTTATTACATTGGCAATGATTGACTTGTCAGCTTTCCAGCATTTTGAATGGTGTCTCAACTGTACTATGGTACTGTCTCAACTGTACTCTCTATGTGTACTATATGGGTACGGTCGAGACAAAAATGCACCTTTTGTTTTTGATTAATTGTGAAAAATATAAACCACTTAGAGAAAACATTTTTGAGTTATATTTAAGTGCACAAATAGAGGATACATTTTGTAAAAAGAATTCTTCTTTTTAGTGTCTTTTCAGTGTCTAATTTTTGCGTGGAAATGGGAAAAGCAAAAACTGTCTCAACTGTACTCAGTCTACCCTAATTGTCACATGGAAAGATATAACGAGGCTTGTTCAACAAAAATGAATGTGTACTATGTTCAGAAAAATACGCAAGCAAACTTGAATAATTTGCGATAATAATCAATTGTGATTGATTAGTGAAAAAATAAATACATAATAAACAGGATAGGAAGTTGGTAGTTTGGCAAAGGTGATGGATGCGATTTTGGTAAGGTGCTATTATTCTAGATCAGTACTTACAATTGCTTGTTACAGTGCATGTATTCTTACATAAGGCAAGTAAATCAATAAGAGCAGAAAATACTCTGGAATTAATACATACAATTGGCATCAAAATTGGTATCTGGTGAAAAGGAGAAAGAGTGAGGAAAAATGCACGACCACACTGCATGTGCTGTAGTACAAGTGTATTGAATAAGGAAAGATTCAATAGGAGAATTATTTTATAAATGGCTATCAAAGTTGGTACTTTGCAATGTGCAATTGGAGAAAATGGAATGAAGGGCCATGTTTGAGGGCCTGTAATTCCCACTAATCAATAATACTTGCATACCATACTACATGTATTTTAGAACAAGCAAATTGAATATGAAGAGATTTTATGGTGAAATTATTGAATAAATTACTGTCCAAGTTGGTACATTGCAATGTGGGAACTGAGACAACTGAATGGGTGGCCATTTTCATGGCCTTTAATTCTTGCAAATCCAAAATTCTTCTAAAAATAACACTTCTATACAATACAGCATGAATGTTTTTAATGCAGGAATACTGAATATGAGGACATTTTGTGGTGGAATTTAATAAATGCCCATCAAAGTTAGTACTTGGCAATGTGCAAATAGAGACAATAGAAAGGAGGGCGGTGTTTCAGGGCCTGTAACTTTTGAAATGCAACAAATTTGCAAAAAATAACACTTAGCTACCATAATATATGTATTTAAGCACAAGCCCACTGTTGTGTTCTGGGGTCCTGGCCTTTGGCCAGGACAGCATTTATGGTTTTAACAGTTTCATGTATTAGGATTCCATAGTTGACAGTCATATTTCATATCACAGTTTTAACAGTTTCTTGAATAATGAAATGAGTAATCCTAATACATGTTTATTGTTCATGTTTTTACTTTTCCATGTTTTTTGTTTTTGCCAGGTCTGCCAAGCCACTCCACCGCTTGTCTGCGTTCCGCCCCGTGCCTTCGTTGTTGCACATTTCTGGGCTCTGGTTGGCTTTGGTATTTCCCCCTTCCTTCTGTGCTGTGCTGGATTCGGGGCTGTCAAAGCTTAATTGGCAATTAACTGTTTTTAAGTTACTAACATTTACTAACATTCACAGGGAGGTGTAATTCTTAGACAGGCACATTACTAATATTACTAATTTAGACAGGGAGTTTGTTGTCATGATTCCTACTTTGCTATTTCAAGTCTGCTGTGCTTTTCTGCTCTAAACATTCATGCTGCTTCCAAACTGCATTCTTAATCGGTACTTAAGCTGAGCACGCTCATTCTCTTAATGAGCAAGTCTTGTCATCCAATCTTAGTCCATGTCCAATGATCTTGCCATGCCTCTTGTTTCTCCTTCTCCAGGCGTTGCCCTTCATGTCTTGATTTCTTACCCTTTATCTGGATGCGGTGGAAGTTGGCTGGCAGACAGTGTCTCAAGTTTCATGTACAAGTTTCGTTGCCAAGTTTCCAAATCTTGTTCAAGTCTTATGTTCAAAATCATAGTTCTTGTCTTGTGTATAGCGTTTTGTTTTTCTAGTCTAGTCATTGACATCATTAGTCTTATTTCTGTTCATGGTTATCTCCCTGGAGTTTCCAGTGGCTTTTGTTTTTGTCGTTTTTTGATCCTTTGTTATTAGCTCTGTGAAGCTCTCTTTAGTTTGTGTTTTGGAACCCTTTGGGCCAAGATTTTTGTTGGCCCTTGTGCCAGTTTTGTTTATTTTCAATAAACTCCTCATTCCCCTTCACCTCGCTCCTGGTGTCTCCCTGATCTCGCATCACCCACTGAATACAAAGAGATGATATGGCGGAATTTTAAATAAATCGCTGTCAAAGCTGGTACTTTGCGATGTGCAAATGAATGGGGAGCCATATTTGAGGGCTGTAATTCCAGTTTAGCTGAAAGTCTATAGTAAATAACCCTTCCATACCATACTACATGCATTCTAGTACAAGCACACTGAATATGAAATGATTCCATGATGAAGTTATTAAATTAATGGCCATCAAAAATGGTGCTTTGCAATGTGCAAATGGAGACAATTGAATGGGGGGGCAATATTTTAGAGCATGTAGTTCTTTGAAATTAAGAAGTTTGCAATGGATAAAGTGCCAAATTCATACAATAGTACACTACAGGCCAAAATTTTGGGGCCAGCCTCAGATTTTTAATGGCGCACCCTTGGTTTTGTCCCCTGGGTTTTGGGGAAGGCATTTATACAGCAATGGAACAATTGAAGTCAAGGCAAGATCTGGAAGACCAAGAAAAATTTCAGAGAGAATGGCCCGAGATTTGGTAAGAAATGCTCAGAAGAACCCAAACATCTCTGCAAAAGAGCTGCAAAAAAGAGCAGCAGACACAGGTCTAGTTGTTCACGGGACAACAATACAGCGTACCTTAAACAACAAAGACCTACGTGGATTGGCAAGAGTTTCCTTTCCCACGACCTCAATACAAAATTAAGCATCTGAAGTATGCAAAAGAAAACCTTAAGAAACCTCAAGCCTATTGGAACAACGTGCTTTGGACTGATGAAACCAAAATTGAACTGTTTCAAGTAAGGTATGTTTGGAGAAAAATGGGTGAAGCATTTGTGGAGAAAAACACATTGTCAACTGTTAAACATGGAAGTGTATCCATGATGCTTTGGGGTTGTTATCAGGTGGGGTCACAGGCAATATTGTGTGAGAGGACAGAAGAATGGATTCCACCAAATATCAAGAAATTCCAGAGGCTAATGTTCACTGCTCAGTCCAGAAATTGAAGTTGAAGAAACGTTGGGTAGCCCAGCAAGACAATGACCTGAAGCATACCTCAAAATCCACCATTAAGTACTGCCAGGAAAGACGAATGAAGGTTTTGGAATGGCCATCACAGTCCCCAGACTTCAATATTATTGAAAATCTGTGGAGACACCTCAAACATGCTGTGCATGCAAGAAGGCTGAAGACTATATCTGAGCTAGAGGTGTTCTGTCAGGAAGAGTGGGGAGAAATTCAAAGACAAGAATTGAAAGACTCTTAGCTGGCTACAGCTTTTGCAAGCTGCTATAGCTTCCCAAGGAGGAGTTACAAAGTACGAGCTGACAGGGTTCCCAAACCTTTGCACAAGGTATTTTTCCTGGTACTATAATTTTGAAACTAAAAAGTTCAAAATTAAAAATTCTTCTTGCTTTGAAATGCGACGATGTGTCATGTTTAACTTTGTAGCATTTAGTGTTCAGGTTTGTTTTAAATCACTTGGAGATTAATTGTAACAGACATTTAAACTAGGGGTGCCAACATTTTTGCACCCCACTCTAAGCCTATTTTACTTTAAAATTTTTGCATAAATGTGCATTGAAAGAAACTGAATGGGTAAAAATGTTTTTGGGCCTATAATTCATCAAAGGCTATTTGCACACTCCGCTGTATTACTTCTGGTCGGTTACATCACACAGGCAGTATGGTAATGTTATTTACAGCAAACAGTTTGATTTGCATAAGTTTTATGTTCCCCACTTCCATTTCCACCCTTCACCAAATACCAGTTGTGATGGTAATTCTTGCATTATATCAAGAGTATTTTCTGCCCTAATTTACCCATTTACTTAATGTCAAAACACTTGTACTTTAACAAGCAATTGTAAGTGCTGATCTGGCATAATAGCACCTCATCAAAATCGCACCCATCACCTTGGCCAAACTACCAACTTCCTATCCTGTTTATTATGTATTTATTTTTTCACTAATCAATCGCAATTGATTATTATCGCAAGTTGAACAAAGTACACATTCATTTTTGTTGAACAAGCCTCTTTATATCTTTCCATGTGATGATTATTTGACAGCAAGTACATCACGTAATGTTACTAACGTGATGTCTGCTGTATTTGCGCATTTTATTATTAGCTGTGACAGTACGACCGTAGTTTTCCGAGCTAGTGATAGCTTGACCGATGTTCAGAAACGTCGCTACCTCCCGGGGGTCATTCTATCATCTGTACAGCCCCAAGCAATACGCAGCCCGCCTGCGTCATGAATATTAATGAGAAAATGCGAAATCTGGCCTCGCTTGGTTACGAAAAAAAGACGCACCCCGCTTAGGGCAGCCATGAGTGACTATGGCAGCTCAAGAACGCCACATCTGGATACAGCCTGTAGGTGTTGGCCCCTCACCCTTGCGTTTCTTTTGAAGTATACGTCAACTTCACCGGACACAGTTGTTATTGAACTACACAATCCTCGACGGTAAAAAATAATATCAAAAGAGACCTATTCATTTATTATTCTACAACTGCTGCAAGCAACCAGTTTCTCTCAGCATTTTCGTTGGTTGGCGAACTATTATGAATCATAACACTGGATGAGCTTTTTTACTTATTCATTCGTTTTTTATTATTATTATTATTATTATTATTATTATTATTATTATTATCATCATCATCATCAATGCACAGCTCACTCATTAAAAACACGAGTTACACCAATGTATATTCTTTGTTGTCATTTTTTTTAATTATAATTATAATTATTTTTAATGAATGAATGAATGATCCACATCACATACCTGTGCACACAATCCGGACCACAAGACTGAGCAGTAAGCAACCGGTTTGGACCAAAAAGACTACATGGACCATTAGTTCATATTGATAAACAGTTAATGATGTTAATACCTCCAAGATAGATGCAATCACACAAATTGGTATATTCACTGCTACAATAAGAATTTAGGCCTAATTGTTTATAGAATAAATAAAATAAAAATTATTATAATATCTGAATTTATTTCACTACCAGCATTGCCTGAACGGCCTGAGAAGGGAGATGGATTAATCGGTGATCCTTGTTAGCGACCATGGTCAGAGGACAGACCTGAAATGATTCTCGGAACTCTGTGCATGGTCTGGACCACTGGCTCGAGCACCCCCTAGTGGTAGAGACCAGTGGTCCCTGTAGTGGTCCGTGCCAGCGACCATGGTCCGGACCTCTGTCTTCAACGCCCCTAGTGGTAATGACCAGTGGTCCAAGCACAGCGACCACGGTCCGTGGTCAGACCAATTGCCTACAACCCCTGCTGGAGGTTTTCATGGCAATCTACCAAATGATGTCAAAATTATGTTATTTCGCTTTTACGAAATCTATTTCAGACTGTAGGACTCCTGATGACTGTTGCACAGAAGAGCACATGGCTAATCACTGCCAAACCTGAAAATAAAGTGCTTCCTTCTTATTTGAAGCAGAACTACCTTCTTGTCCCTTCAAAATTTTGCGACTTTGTGGGAGAGAAAAACATCGCCAGTTTTCAGTATTAACGTAAGTCAGATAACTGGCTCCTACATGAAATAGCATGGTTTTATTTAATTATGACTTCCCCAATGTTAGTATTCTGCCCCCCACCCCCCCCTTATATTTAAAAAAACATATATATTTTGGTGTATAATGCGCACAATAGAGCAACAATGCACTTGCAATGCCCACATACGTCCATCAGACCAATTAAGAAGTACAACCCCAACTCCGAAATAGATGGGACAAAGTGTAAATTGTGAATGAAATCAAAATGCAATGACTTTCAGATCACAGATCAATATGTTATTTACAATAGAACATAGATAACATTTCAAATGTTGAAATTGAGACTTTTTTATTTTTATCCACAAAATTAGCTTATTTCAAATTTTCTGGCTGCAACAGGTCTCAAAAAAGTTGGGGCACAGGCAAAAATGGGCTGAAAAAGCAATTAATATATAAGAGAATCAGCTGAAAGAACATTTAGCAAGTAATTAAGTTAACTGGCATTAAGTGTGTAAAGTGTGTCTTAGAGAGGCTGAGTCTCTCAGAGGTAAAGATGGCCAGAGGCTCTCCAACCTGTGAAAGCTTGCTTTAAAAAATTGTGGAATACTTTAAAAACAATGTTTCTCAACATCAAATTGCAAAGGCTTTGAAGGTCTCATCGTCAACAGTGCATAACATCATCAAAAGATTAATTTGGCGCATAATTCAATGATAAGTCCGTCAAAGGAGACCCAAAACTCTCCAGCAGCTGGAAGCCTGTATTATACAAAAGTGCGATGAAATTCCAATGGCTAAACTTAAGAAACCTGTCTCCTCAATTCCCAAACGCCTCCACTCTGTGTGAATAAGAAGAGGGGATGGTACACCATGGCAAACAGACCCCTGTCCCAACTTTTTTGAGACCTGTAGCAGTCATCAAATTTGAAATGAGCTAATTTTGTGGATAAAATTGTTAAACTTTTTCAGTTTCAACAATTGAAGCACTGATTACTAAAACCCCACAAGTCAAGTCAAGTCAAGTGTGGGGTTTCAGTTATAGGTGCTTCAATTGCGATGTTATCTATGTTCTATTTTGAATAAAATACTGGCTGGTGTGATTTGAATTTCATTGCATTTTGATTTTATTCACAATTTACACTTTGTCCCAACTATTTCGGAATTGGGGTTGTCGATTTATATTACCTTACATGCAGCATTACGGTTAGGTGTAACCCAAAATGAAAATTTCCTTAATTTTAAATAAAGACTGGATTCAAGGTTTCAATGTTGATGGCAATGAGGAAGGAAAGCATTTTTATAGAATTTACGTAATTATGCTAATTAGGTCACATGATCCAAGATGTCCAAAACTCGATATGTTGAAATACATGATTCCATTTTTCTCAGAAACAATTCTATGTATTGCTTTGAATATTAATATACACTTTATGGACATCATACTGAAGGTTTTGAACCAAAGGTTTGGGAGATTTGACAACAAATAAAAATTTTAGGGTGTCTGGAAGGGGACCTCAAAATGCCGTCAGGCCTGAGGGCTGGTGCTGAGGTGTCTAAAGGTGGATTTCCCCGTTTGGTGCTTTTAATTTCCAGACTGGTGCGACCTGGTCTAAGTCAATTGACTCGAAAGGGGAGCGAAGTCGCTGAAAAGCAGACCAGGCGCGTATCTCTGGCGAAGCGGACCGCTGTGGCGCTTTTGGGACGTTCCAGAGACGTTTTGCAGCATGCGCTGTGGAAATGCAAATATTGACTAGAATAGGAGCTCTTTGCTTCGCAGGGCGCAGCGCTGCGCTACACGGCGCAGACGGAGTATGTGGAAATTGAGGGTAAGACACCCCAACATGGATATCATTTCTTTAGCTCAAAACGAAGATCAGAATGAGATCTACTCACCCACAAAATTTCATGCAGATATCTTCACTTGTTCTCGAGATAGCCGGATTTCTCTCTCTCTCAAGTGCCATATCAAGTGACGTTGGCGACCATGAAATGCCAATCTTTCCTGTCCGTTGCCAATCTCAAAAGCTCCATCTTCTCCATTCCAATCCATGCTGCGATGCTCTGCAAAAATGTTGTCCTCTGGCGGCCTCGATGCCTTTTTCCTGCTATCTTCCCCGTGAGAAACAAACTCTCCAAATGTCCCTTCCTCAGACAGTGGCCTAAAAATTCCAGCTGCTGTTCCCTAACTGCCTTCAATAACATCAGTTTTCTGCCAGCCCTTTTTAAAACGGTTGTATTTAAGGTGTGACTTGTCCATGGGATCCTCATCATACGCCTGAGGAACCACATCTCTGTTGCTTGCAAACGAGCTTCCATTTCCTTGGATATTGTCCAACTCTCGCATCCATACTTCAAAGTAGGTAGCACATAACAGTCCAGAATTCTGAGTCTTGTGTTCAAGGTGATTTTCAAGTTGCAAAGAAGGTTATTCATTCTTGAGAATGTCTCTTTTGCAATAGCAATTCTCCTCTTGATTTCATTGTCGCACCTCCCATCTGATGTAATCCAGCTTCCAAGATAGTTAAATCTAGTGTTGTAGTACTCGAGATCGGTCTTGGTCTCGAGACCATTTTTTGGAGGTCTTGGTCTCATCTCGGAATCAAGGGCATTTTCACTCGGTCTTGTCTCGGTCTCGGACTGAGCGGACTCGGGTTTTTTTTAACGAGACCGGTCGAGACCGGTCCGTGCCTTACCGATACGAGTGAAAAAGGACCCTCTCAAAAACAGCTAATAACTTCACCTCATTGGTAAAATGATTCTCCACTGTGAAACTTGCTCTAAAGGAGAGACTGTGTACCACGCGTTAATGGAATGTAGGCGATATTCAGAGCAACGAAGATTTCTGTTCTCGTACTTGTTTAACCTGGGATTTAACGTCTATATAACTAAAGACGCTCCTTGGACCTTCGGAACATCGACAAGAAGTGCACAGGAAGCTAATGCAGTTCATTTTTTAGATTGGTCTGTTACAAAAATTTTAAGAAGTGAGGGATAGCCGTGCTTTGTGACAGTGGAATGCAGCAATGCGCTGTCTGGCGCGCAGCCTGCCAAAAATTCAACAACAGAAGTAATGATTCTCCCCCAGCTGCAGCTGCTAAGTTACCTGCCCAGCGTCACGCAGTTTGAGTGACTGACTGACACACCCCCTGCATACAGAGAGAGGATGGAGACGACAGGCGGAGAGGCTGTGTTCATGCGCGGCACCCGGTGAACTCGTCATGAAAGATGTCTGCCAACTCAGCAATAATTAAGTTTGGTTTTCTAAACCACAAGGAGTTTATTTGTAGAGCGACATGCAAGCGAGAACACTCGGCAGTGTGCAGATTCTGCAGTGCACAACTCACAGAAACCGCTGGTACGACTTCAAACTTTTACCGTCACCTCGAGAGGAAGCATAAAGACAGGTAAGCTAACGGTTACCATACAATTACACTGGAAAAGTTTATATCATAAGTCTTCGTAAATTTCAACACTCCCATCCAGAGACAATAAGCGAAAATAAGCTCTCCTCTTTCCCTTTGTCATTTTAGGCATATATTTGCTAACTTTCAGAGCACCGACTATACAGTAGCCTACAGCCAAGTTAGCTTGCATGGCATTGTTGTCACAAGCAAGATACAACAACATCTATAACCCCGTTCATATACGCCAGGCTTCCACAGAGTAAGCGCAACATTTGCGGTAGATTTGCCGATGTGCTACCGATAGCGGTGTATATGAACGGGGATTTTTGCAGTTCGCGAGAAAGTTGCTTACCGACGTGCATCGGCAATATTGCGGTAATGGCGTATATGAACTTGGCTAATGAAACGGGCCATGTTTCTTCCCCAAAATGTGTGATACTCACACCAGGCTTTTGGTACAAATATACGAATGTTAAATTGCTTTATTCAAGATAATCAATACATGGTAATTAATGCTAATGCATAAACTTTAAAAGATTGTTTAAAAGCAGTAATTAAAAGTGATCTTTAATTTCATTAAAGGGTTATGTACACAGTGCTACATTATGTGCACATGTACACAGTGCTACATTAGAATTCTCTCTTGGTCTTTGTTTTACCTAATCATTTCATTTTATTTCCTCCTAAATTTCAGGTTCCTGGACTACACGGCAGGACAACAGGCAGATGCTACACAGCCAACTGTAGCATCCTTTGCCCAGAAAGTGCAGATCTACAGTCTACATTCCCCAAGGCAGCGGGCAATCAGTGATACTATCGTCAAAGATTTGATAATTGGGTGTTGTCTGCCACTGTCCCTTGTGGAAAATGAACTTTTTAAACACTTTCTTGAGACTGTGGATAACAAGTACACACCAATCTCAAGAAGAACAATTACTGAGAAACACATTCCAGTTCTGGTAAAGCAAGTTAAGGAGACTGTTTTGGAGAAGCTGGAGAAACAATCAACCTTGTCCTTAACTACCGACATCTGGTCTGATCGCAGGCTGCGCTCCTTACAAGTTTGCTAAGATTTGAGATTTGTTTGCTTTGCTGTTGTTTTCAAAGCAGCACAATGAGAGATTGTTTTAGTTATTTATTTAAAAGCAAACAAAATAAAAATAAAACAAAACATCAAAATGTGAGTTGTGATTTTCCTTAAATATATTTGGTCGTGGTTTTGTCTCAGCCTCGACCTCCAAAAGTCTTGGTCTTGTCTCGGTCTCAGCCTTCGAAAGTCTTGGTCTTGTCTCGGTCTCAGCCTTCAAAAGTCTTGGTCTTGTCTCGGTCTCGGTACTCTCTGGTCTCGGTAATGTCTTGGTCTCGGTTGGTGCGGTCTTGACTACAACACTAGTTAAATCTATCAACTTGCTTCAGAATGTCACCATGGATTTTGACGTTGCAGACCGGAACAGCTTTCTGTTTTGTTACCACTAGACACTCAGTTTTCTTGCAATTGATGTACAGTCCTTTTTTCTCACTTTCAGTCACAACGTTGTTGATTATTTGCTGAAGGTCGTATTCTGATGTTGCAATAAGGACGGTGTCATCTGCATACCGTAAGTTGTTAATTCTTGTACCACCTATCACCACTCCTGGTAGCTCTTCAAGTTCCCTCAAGATGCATTCACTGTATAAATTGAAAAGATCCGGCGAAAGCATACAACCTTGCCGCACTCCTTTTCTAATTTCAACAAACTCACCCACATCACTGCCAACTCTGATTGCTGCTGTCTGGTTCCAATACAGGTTTCTGATGATTCTCAGGTCCTTCCCATCAATATTAATTTTATTCAAGATATTCAACAACTCCTCATGCTTGACAGTATCGAAGGCCTTAGTGTAATCGATAAAACATACAGGTCCTGCTTCATTTCAATAGCCCTCTCTGATAACATTCTCAGCATGAATATTGCATTCCTGGTTCCACAGTCCTCAACAAAGCCGCATTGCAACTTTGATATTTCTGGTCTGATTTTATTCCTTGCTCTCTTAATCAACACCTTCAACAAGATCTTCACTACATGGCTCATTAAGCTTATTGTCCTGTGTAACTCACATAACACTGCTCCTGGTTTCTTTGGAAGAGCAATAAAGATGGACTTCCTCATTTCTGGAGGTATTTCTCCTGAGTTGTATATCTCATTCAACACTTCTGTCAACTTCGCTATCCCCCACTCTTAATCATTTCAACATTTATCTCATCAGGTCCAAGTGTTTTGTTGTTCTTCATACTGTGAACAACAGAATGCACTTCAGATTGCAAAATATCTGGGCCATCAATTTGCCGGTTGATAGTGGGCAAATCACCTCTATCATCATCAAACAGTTCATTGATGTATTCAGTCCACCTCTCAATGATTTTATCCTTCTCTATGATGACATCCCCCTCCTTTGACTTAATGCAACCAGCTGAGGTACACCCCCTCTTTCCACACACTTCCTTAATATTCTTGTGCATTTCTTTGGGATCTGTATGCCTCAGCTTCTCTCTCTCATCACATCTGCTGTTGAGCCAGGTTTCCTTGGCATTAAGACACCTCTCCTTGACCTTCACATCAAGTTCTTTGTACTTCTCTTCATTTGTGACCTTGTGTTTCCTCCTCTCTTCCATCAAATCTAGAATATCCTTAGTCATCCAGCTATGTTTATTCTGTTTCTTCTTTGATGGTATCACTTCTTTTGCAGCTCCCACAACTGCTTCCTGGAAAATCTGCCACTTGGTCTTGTTTTCATCCCCTTCCTCCTCCAGCAATACAAATCTGTTGCTCACTTCCAGAATGTACAAGTCTTTGATATTGCGGTCCTCTTTTAGTGTTGTATAGTCAAGTTTCTTAGCCCCCTGCTGTTTCTGCATTTTCTTCAGCTCCATATGAATTGTACTTATAACTGGAACATGGTCACTACTGATATCTGCACCTGGATAGGTCTTTGTTTCTTTTACTGCATTTCTGAATCTCTTTTTAATGGTGATAAAGTCAATTTGATTTCTAGCTCTATCTCCTGGACTTTTCCACGTGTACTTTCTTCTGGGTGGCTGCATAAACCATGTGTTTGCAATCATAAGATCTTGTTCATTGCACCATTCAATCCACCGATCTCCTCTCTCATTCCTCAGGCCCAGTCCGTGTGGTCCTACTGTATCTCCAAGTCTCCCTTCTCCAACCTTAGCATTAAGGTCTCCCATTACCATGGTGATTTTATCAGATTTACAATGTTTCATTGCCTTTTCCAGATCTTCATAGAAAGAAACGATCTTGTTTTCATTACTGTCTGCAGTTGGTGCATAGGCTTGGATTATTGTAAGATTGAACGGCCTTGCAGCCAGTTTTACAAGCACTATTCTGTCTGATATTCCCAAATGACCTATCAAACTCTTGGATGCAACTTTATCCAGCAAAACTGCCACTCCTTTTTCGTGAGTTTTTCCCCCTGAGAAGATCACCGTACGCTCTCCTGATGTAAACATTCCAGTATCGGTCCATCTTGTCTCACTAATTCCGAGAATATTAACTTTGAGTCTATCCATTTCTTTCACCAAGTTATCCAGTTTTCCCACCTGGTACATGTTCTTACATTCCACGTGCCAACTCTCAGTGACACTTTTCTAAGGTTCATATTTCTCTTTTCCGTGGTAACTTGATGACGGTCAGGTCCCACCCACTGCACATGGGAATCCCTACCGAGCGAGAGCCTGCCTCTCGTTAGAGCATTCTCCTTCACGCTGTTGTCAACCATACATTTCCTTTACATTTCATGGTATAACTAGGCTAAAATACTGTAGTGGTTTGCCATTGCCTTCTACAGGGTGGACGATGGGTGACCACCATTCCCCTTCTCCACTGTTCTTCCGCCAGAAACTGCCGTTCACTAGTTGGAGGTCGTAACTCATCCGCCTTCACTACCAATGCTTGCTCCAATGCCAGCTCGCTAGATCTGCCGTTGGTCTTCACCGTAACCCTGGCCAGGGAGGCTTCGGGGATACCCAGTCTTGCCCAAGGCACTGTCCCCAAGTCTACGGAAAGGGGAGGGGGCTACTCACTGTCCCCTCCACAGGCTGCCTTAAAAAAAAGGGTCCCATGCCATACCCCATTTATGTGCCGGATTTATGTGGCGAAAATTTCCTTAAAGAGAAAATCTGTCTCAAAGTTAGATGAATGTTTCTTTTCACAAAGTATCATCAATGTACCCACCACGTATTAGCAATGTTCAGTTATTGTGCCTTCAAAAGCCACTCTGAATTAGGACCAGAAAATTCTCATTCGCGCAGTTTACCTGGCAGTCATTTCGGTTATTGCAACTTTAACCTGATGTGATTTGGGACGAGTCTGTGGTCATAAATTCTACAGATAGCTACTCAGATTATTGAAGATCATGAAGTAAATTCATTTGAAACAATTCAATACGTTCCATCCAAAAGATGCCACCACCATCAGAATGTGGTAGGCTACTTCCCATGACAGCAGATATAAGGCTACAACTGACAACATTTATTTTCCGTACGGGTACAAGTTGTTTTTATAAGCGCAGGATACAGAATAATTAGAATAACCTATTGATTATGGAAACTCTCATTACAGACTATATTTTCGCGTATTTGACTGAGAACAGTATAAATGAAAATCTACCGGTACTTCATCAGATGAGATTATGCACTTCTACTGAACATGGAACGCATTACACTTTTGTTTGTTCGATCATAGTCAATGAAACTGCAATACTCGTTGCATTCATCATGGTTATTCGGCCACATACCAGAATTCTTTCAGTGATGAAAGTTCTGTTTTCAGAATAAAAATCCTTCCCGGTTGAACTACATTCATGATGGTGACACTGAAGCAATGTGCGCTGGTGATCACCAGTCTTTTTCAATCTTTTTAAGTATCAGTGAGACCGAACAAGCAAATTTATCTGTTTCAGAAACCTGCTATTGCACCTCCCAAATAGCAAGCTCCTCAGCTCCGGATCTGCCGCGGATCTGCCCCGGCTCCAGCTGATCCGGGGCAGATTCGCAGCAGATCCGGAGCGGAGGAGCTTGCTATCTTTCCAACAGCCCACAGGTGATGACCACACGTAAGCCAACAACCCAGTCAGCCAAACAAGAGAAATCACAGGGATCTTATTGCATTGTCATAACTCGCTGAATTTGACAGTAAAACGCATTGTCTCCTTGTTATTTTAACTTTAAGTGGAGTCCTGCGCGCCTTTAACTGTGGTTTACACTCAACATACAAGAAACTCAGTTGAAAACCTGTAAATTTACAGTTAAAATAACTGGCACCTTTTTTGTGTGCGCCATGGGGGAAGAGAATCCTAAACGAAAATGACAATAAGAACCCAGCGGGCTCACAACGTTGTCTAAATGTTGTGACGACGTTGTTTTTGGTCGCGATGTCATACAACTTCAATACAACCTACAGATAACTTTGTAGACGCCGATCGCCGCGGCCAAGTGCCGGGCCCAGCGAGCTGATCAACTAGTATGCTTACCGACATCAGATCACGTTTGAATAGATGTCACGCACGGTTAGGTTTAGAAAGTTTAATCGTACAAACATATATTGGTGTACAGTGAATACACTGTACACTATTTGCAGTGAATACACTGCAAAGACAGGTTACTTAATGTTCGAACAGGTAAACTTTGTAATTTTTTACAAATATTAGCTCATTTGGAATTTGATGCCTGCAACATGTTTCAAAAAAGCTGGCACAAGTGACGAAAAAGGAATGCTCATCAAACACATATCTGGAACATCCCACAGGTGAACGGGCTAATTGGGAACAGGTGGGTGCCATGATTGGGTATAAAAGCAGCTTCCCTGAAATGCTCAGTCATTCACGAACATGGTTGGGGCAAGGGTCACCACTTAGTGAACAAATGCGTGAGCTGATTGTCGAACAGTATAAAAACAACATTCTTCAACGAGCTATTGCAAGAAATTTAGGGATTTCATCATTTACGGTCCGTAATATAGTCAAAAGGTTCAGAGAATCTGGAGAAATCACTGCACGTAAGCGACAAGGCCGAAAACTAACATTGAATGCCCGTGACCTTCGATCCCTCCGACAGTACTGCATCAAAAACAGACATCAGTGTGTAAAGGACATCACGACATGGGCTCAGGAACACTTCAGAAAACCACTGTCAGTAACTACAGTTTGCCGCTACATCTGCAAGTGCAAGTTAAAACTCTACAATGCAAAGCGAAAGCCATTTATCAACAGCACCCAGAAACGCCGCCGGCTTTGCTGGGCCCAAGCTCATCTAAGATGGACTGATGCAAAGTGGAAAAGTGTTCTGTGGTCTGACGAGTCCACATTTCAAATTGTTTTTGGAAACTGTGGACGTCGTGTCCTCCGGACCAAAGAGGAAAAGAACCGTCTGTACTGTTAAAGGTGCAAAGTTCAAAAGCCAGCATCTGTGATGGTATGGGGGTGTATTAGTGCCCAAGGCATGGGTAACTTACACATATGTGAAGGCACCATTAATGCTGAAAGGTGCATACAGGTTTTGGAGCAACATATGTTGCCATCCAAGCAACGTCTTTTTCATGGACGCCCCTGCTTATTTCAGCAAGACAATGCCAAGCCACATTCTGCACGTGTTACAACAGCATGGCTCCGTAGTAAAAGAGTGCGGGTACTAGACTGGCCTGCCTGTAGTCCAGACCTGTCTCCCATTGAAAATGTGTGGCGCATTATATGAAGCGTAAAATACGACAACGGAGACTGTTGAACAACTTAAGCTGTACATCAAGCAAGAATGGGAAAGAGTTCCACCTGAAAAGCTTCAAAAATTGGTCTCCTCAGTTCCCAAACGTTTACTGAGTGTCGTTAAAAGGAAAGGTGATGTAGCACAGTGGTAAAAAGGCGCCTGTGCCAACTTTTTTGCAATGTTTTGCTGCCTTTAAATTCTAAGTTACTTTATTTTTTTTGCAAATAATCATTTTCTCAGTTTGAACATTAAACATCTTGTCTTTGCAGTGTATTCAATTGAATATAAGTTGAAAAGGATTTGCAAATCATTGTATTCTGTTTTTATCTGCGATTTACATAAGGTGCCAACTTCACTGGTTTTGAGTTTGTATAATAATAGGCCTGGAATATATGTTTTTTCTTATTAGATGACATAAACCTGGGCCAGACCAAAATGTTGCGGCCACTGCCCTTTATGCTTGATAAATCTTGCGTCGGAGACCTGAGGAGGCACACACACACACACACACACACACACACACACATCACAACCTCGGGTAAAACAAGAAATTTATTATTTACAATCAGTTCATCAGACAGCACCTTCTTTCGGGAAACAGCAGAACACTGGCCGCTCCTACACCCCACCCCCTAACAAGCCAATCCATCAGCTACCCAGCCCCATCCCATGGCACAGCAAACCCCCCCAACCCTTACCAAATCACATAATAATCTACCCGCGAATACCCACACTTGTGACACTCCAAAGAGCATATAAAGCCAACACACTGAAATACTGCACAAGGTACGCAGGAAATCACCTCATAAACACAGAGCACTCCAACCAAACTGGGTACCCTAGGCACACACTACTTACAGCTCACAATTCCCCCCAGCCTCCCTCTAGTCTCAAGCACACTGCTGTCCATGTTTTCAAAATACAAAATTAGACAAAGACATAGACAAGACAGACAAACATCATTTTAAAATACATGCAACTTTCCAAGCGAATAAGACCCTCCCCCTGGGTCTAGGCTTAAGCGCTGGTCCAACACGGCTTGCACTAAATCAACGCCAGTGGGGGAATCGGCGGCTCAGCGCTGAACACCATAGTGGAAGACGGCTTGTCCACCACTGATACCCAACTGGGAAGCTGTACATTAGAGCACTCTTATCCATCCCCAGTCCTTCTCTATCATCCCCCCTAGCGCCGGAACATCTCCCCCTGCACTGGGTACCTTCGCCGCCGGCAGCCCTAAATGGCTACGAACAGCACCCACTCCCCTTCAGAGAGTGCGTATTACAACAGCTTAATCGGCGATCTGCCCAGGCACAAAACACCCGCTCTGCTCCCCAGCTCCGCATAGACTTAGCTCTCATTTTATAGAACACCCCCCCCCCCCCCCCGCGCTGAACAATCAACTTCAGCTGAATTAACCCAGCCACAACCTCCAATCAATCATGAAACCCCTCTTTTAATTGTTTAGCCCATCACAACCCACATGTATTACAGGCCTACTAATAGGCCTATGGCAGTATTTCTGACATTCGTTTCGCTTTAGGTCTATAGCTCCATCTAAAGTTAAATGTATATAATATAGGCCCCAAAATTAATCCTTTGAACCTTTATCGTACTGAAAATCAAGAAATTATGCAAATTAATCCATTAAATTTATACCCGGCACAGAGTGAGCTACACAGCGCGCATCTTATGTGTGGCCCCGAAGCAGGTGTATCATGTGGGGAACAGACTTGCTGGCATGCTTAGTTGAGGTTCGATCCGTGTTTGTATTTGAGCATTTGAACCGTGGAGTAGCTGTGTGTTAGCCCTGTGCTCCAGAAGCACTGCTGCACACGCGTGAATGTTGGAGCCTTTAGTGCTGTTCCTTGTCTCTTCTTTCTAATTGATTCTATTCAGGTGAGTGTTTCATCAATTCACGTTTTGTTTAAAACTGGGCCATAATTTCCCTACAAAAACCGGATAGATCCAAGTGTGGAGTATACAAGCGAGACACTCTTTTAAAGTAACCCAAACCTTTCGTAATTTCGATAATAAATGGCATAGTGTTTGAATTGCGAGCAGATTGTTGTTTTATATAAACCCAAAACATATTGCAAAGCGTGGCTGGTGAGAATGGATTGCGGGGAATGGTTATGTGAGATGTGCTTATAAATGTGTTGGGGCTGCTATGAGGGAGATGCCGTGTAGGGGTTTTGTTAACTGTCAGGGGTGGGAACCCTTACAGTTTAGCGATTCCACCCGGGAATCTTTGGGGGGGGGGGGGGGGGGGTGATCATGCCCCCGGGCTGATCATGAAGCCCCGTGTAACAGTTCATATGGGAGTACTGACATCTGCTGGTCATTAGATGTAAAGCAGTACTACTGTGATGTTCTCTCTCTCTCTCTCTCTCTCTCTCTCTCTCTGTGCACGTTTGTATCTCTGTAGACACACACCACTCATCCTAAACATGATTGATTTCAGCAGATGTATATTATATTTTACCATATTGGGAGATTTCATATCAAAATGTTCCCAAACGGATGATGTCCTCCTTTTTGTTAGCTACATTATCTCCAGTATTCTGCATGTACCTCACCAGATAACGCAGAACACGTCTTGAATTTCTTGCGGCTTTTTCAGTGCATCGAATCACGCAACGAGGCAATCACGTGATTTCAGAGAACCGGGGTCTCGTTTGTCTTTGGTCACGTTATATTCTGAAAACAACACAGGCCTCGAAACAGGCTTCATTTGGACACGCCCCCTTTGATCAATACAGCCCTCGGGGCTTCAGTGTCCCACGTAACATCACTAGTTAGTTGCTTGTAAACCAGAAGACAGGCGAATAAATCTGGGCCAGTTCCGCTAGCAAATTGAACTCGGTATCCGCTCCTTCTTTAGTCGCTTAGCTGCTACCGTCATGCTACATTGGTGTCAGAATTGGTTCTTTAACCCTCGAACCCAGCGGCTAAATGGCTATACCCGCGGATAGCATGGACTTCACCGCAGCGCCCGCTGCATTGCTAACACCACCACAGTCCAGGGGAAAGACGGCTGGAGCGACGGAGCATGATAGCAGGGAGCTAACCGAGGAAATGGATAATGTTGGGGGTTATTCCCCTGCAGAACTGGGCGGTCTGCGGAAGGTAGGACAATCCAAAATGGGCGATGAGCCCTCCGGCTACGTCAAACAAAAGCTATCCGTGGTGGAGCGGGAGAAAGCATTGCTTAAGTACTGGTGCAGATCACTGTATAGAGAAATGCTTGAGGAAGAGAAACGCGCCGTATGTAATCCTATAGCTGAACCACGCAGGCATGTTGCTTTTTCAGGAACACCAGCTACTGTCTGTTCTAAGCCTGTAATGAGCCCGAATCCCCCGTTCGTGTTGACGCTGTAGCCGGGCCTTCTTTGGCACTTGATAATAATGGGGCTAGCCGGGTTATGGAGGGACCGAACTCAGGGGCTGCTACCCTTGCCTGATAGCCTTATGGACACCATAGCAGGCCCCGCGCTCCCTGAAGAATTGGCGCAGAGCACACGCACGTCCGCCGGGTATTCCCCCCCCCCACCCCCCACGATGTTCCGGCGCCAAGAAACTTGCAGTACTTTCCTGAGCAGGCTGCTGTGCTGGTGAACATTATCACTACCGTATTCCGCGAGGAAGTTCCAATGCCAGCTGCCGCCCCCAATTGGCTGCGGGTTAGTGTGACTGTGAGCTAGTATGATGGCAGTACAGAGTGGGAATTATACTGGAAACAGTTTCAGCTCATTGCGCAGGCTAATCAGTGGGCCGAAGCAGAGATGGCTGTCCAGCTGATTGCAGCATTGGAGGGGGATGCCTGCCCTGTGCTGTTTGATATGTCCGTCACTGAGATGACTGACCCCCAAGCCATCGCCAGGGCGGTTGAGAGACAGTTTGGTGACCCCACCCTCCCATTGGCAGCCAGACGGCGATTCAATGAGAGGAGGCGGAAGCCCGGGAAGCAGCTGGGAGTGTATACTGTGCAGCTGCGCCACCTAGCTCAGAAGGCTTTCCCCGAGTTCACTGAAGAGCAGCGCTGCATGCTGGCGAAGGAGGTTTTCTTCAGTGGTCTGACCCTCCACGCCCTGAGACTGCAGGTGCGCCTCGCAAGCCCGCTATCCTGGGAGAGGGTACTCGAGTACGCGCAGGAAGTGGAGCAGATTCTGGAGGAAGGGGAGGAACCGGGCGTTGCGCGGGCTACTTCTGCACGTGCTGTGCGCCCACCGGCACTGGGGGAGCGCCCTGCCCCCAGACCCCCAGTTTGTTGGAACTGTGAGGCCACTTCCAGTACCGCTGCCCCAACCCCTGTGACCCCGACCCCAACCACGCCCCTGGCGCCGCCCTCAGTGCGCCACATCCCCCACAGGGAAACGCAGCAGGAACGGCATAGAGGGGAGTGAAGCTGTTCCGGGCCCCGGATCTCCCCTTTGGCTTGCGGTGAATAATTCGGTCAGGGAGGTAGGCACACCAATGACCTGCTGATTGCCCCATGACTGCCACCTCCGGCAGAAATTGAAAGTAATTTTGTTGAAGCACTGATTGATACAGGTTCATGTGTCACTCTCATCCATCCTACACTGTTCTGGGACAACCGGCCTCTCTCCCCTACCGACCCGCGCCTGCTGTCAGTCACAGGTGAACAGGCTACTGTGCTGGAGGGTTGTACAGTGACTGTTAAAGTGGGGGGTTACAACGTAACACACTGGGTTTGGGTTGCTGATATTCCTGAACCATGTCTTTTGGGGCTAGACTTTTTGTTTGTAGCTAAATACGAATTAAATCTAAATATGAGGACAGTATCGCTGTTTGGGGCCCCCCCTTGTTCCCTAAGATGCAGACAGTCGCCGCTGGAGTGCCCCTCAGGCACTCGCTGTCCGGGGATCATAGACCCACCGGTTCCCCTGGTTCCCCCCTTCCCACCTAACGCTGCTGCTGTAGCTTACAGTGTGACGGCTACCAGGGAACAAGATGTAAAAACGACAATCCGGGCGGTGATGGAGCAGAACAGTGAGGGGCTGACAGCCCAACAGCGGAGAGGTCTCTGGGATGTCTTGCATGAGTGCAGGACTGCCTTCGCCTCATCCCCCACTGATCTCGGCCGTACCCACCTGCTGGAGCACTACATTGACACAGGCGACCGCCCCATCTGCCAGCGCCCTCGCCGGATCCCAGTGAAATGACAGGCCACTGCACGAGACTGCTTGGCGGAGATGCAAGCAGCAGGGGGTTATAGAACCCTCAGACAGCCCATGGCTGTCACCAGTGGTGATAGTGCCAAAAAAAGATTCGTCATTGAGATTCTGTGTGCGTGCCCTGAACGACGCCATGGTGAAGGACGCGTATCCCCTACCGCGAGTGGATGAGGCCCTGGACAAGGTGAGGAGCTTGACCTGGTTCTCCTCCCTTGACTTGAGATGCGGCTACTGGCAGGTGCCGCTGTCAGCTGAGTCATGCCCCAAAATGGAGTTCTTTATGGGGGAGGGGTTTTGGCAGTTCACCGTTCTACCCTTTAGGTTGTGCAATGCCCCGGCCACCTTTGAGAGGCTGATTGAGAGGGTGCTGGCAGATGTCCCCAGAGAGAACGTGCAGGTCTACTTGGATGATGTGCTGATCCATGCCCCCGATTTTGCCCTGAGTTCTCTCTGCCTGGTCATCTCCCGGATCATGGAAGCCGGGTTGAAATTGCCCTCGGACAAGTGCAAACTGTCGCGGCGGGAAATCACCTTCCTTGGTCACCAGGTGAGTGGGGCTGGGGTGGTCGCCATGGAGGGGAAGGTCGAGGCAGTGCGGGACTGGCCGGTCCCCCGCGAACGATCTGAATTACGCTCTTTTCTGGGCCTGGCCTCATATTACTGCCAGTTCGTTCAGGGGTTTGCCACGATAGCCGTGCCACTCAACCACCTGACCAGCAGGAAAGTCCGCTTCGAGTGGGACCCTGAACAACAGCAGGCATTCTTGGCACTCAAAGAAGCCCTCTGCCGAGCGCCCGTCCTGGCAGTACTTGATCTAGAGGGGGAGCTGGTCCTGGACACTGACGCAAGCAATGAGGGCATAGGGGCGGTGGTAGCCCAGCCCACCCCCAATGGGCAACAGTTTATTGCTTACTATAGCAGGGCGCTCTCCAAGCTCGAGCTCAACTACTGTGTCACCCGGCGTGAGCTGCTCGCCGTGGTGGAGGCCGTCAAGCACTTGAAGGCTTGAAGTTTGAGATCCGGACAGAGCACGCGTCACTCAGGTGGCTGCTGTCGTTCCGCGAACCAGAAGGGCAGGTGGCCCACTGGATCGAACAGGGGGGTTGTCGCCGGACAATTCCCCATCTTTGCCCCTGACGCAGGCTGCCAGCCGCCCAGAGTTCCAGGGGCAGAAGGCCTCAATAGCGACTGTTAGTCCCTCACCTCGGCCCCCAGCGTGGGCTGCCAGTCCCTCGGGCCAGCCAGAACTGGGGGGGAAATCCGCTCCCTGGGGAGGAGCACAGCGGCCTGTCAGGTTGCGCAGATCGCCACGGCGTTTTCTGGACTTTGAGATGGAGCGCCTCGAGGTCGAGGACTTGTGAGAGGGGGGGCACTGTAACGCGTGGCTGGTTAGAATGGATTGTGGGGAATGGTTATGTAAGACGTGTTTATAAATGTGTTGGGGCTGTTATGAGGGAGATGCCGTGTAGGGGTTTTGTTAATTGTACAGGGTGGGAATCCTTACGGTTTAGCGATTCCACCTGGGAATCTTGGGGGGGTGGGGGGAGGGGGGGGGGGTGTTTCGTTTTTGGAGAGTCTCTGGAGAGGGAGAAAAACGCAGCATTCTCAACCTCCGGAGGGTTAGCTGCTTGAAGGCCAGAAGGCAGGCGAATAAAAAATTCTCGGAACTCGGTATACGCTCCTTCTTTAGTCGCTTAGCTGCTACCATCGCGCTACAATGTTACTGATTAGAAAATATCCGCTGGCACTGATGAGCATTTTTGTTTTTAGGGGATTGACGTTAATAATGAAAAGAGAAATTGCAAGGTTAAATGAAGAAAGAAAAAGTAGGCTTCAAATTGGTGAAACTGTCAACTCATAGTCAATAAATCTGGACATTTTTAGATAATTTGGCATTCAAAAATAAAGGAAACAATATCTCAAACCTGACATGTGGCTTCTTTTGTCCATTTTTGCAAGAACTTCAAACACCCGTGTCCAGCAATCTAATGAGTAGCTTATTTACTCATCCATCAATGTCTCGGAAAATATTGTCTCCTGTAATGCAGTTAGGCTTCCTAAAATATAATGACATAAATACAATATTATCACTGAGCTTTAAATCTTCTGTTAGCTTTCTGTGGCCTCTCTCTGTGTCCAGGCCTCCTCAACACCAGCCGGGGGCACTGCCAGTAAAGAGTGATCAAAAATTCTCCCTGAGAAAGTGAACATCTTAAACAAACATTCTGAAAGGCTAGGCCAAATAATTGTAAGTTGTTCCTGTAAAGTGTTCTGTTCATCAAGTTAGTATAGTTTACCGAACAGATATGAACACTTGTCATATTTTCACTTTTGTTTATGAAGATACGTTTTTAAGTTATTTCTTTACTGTATGTCCCATGGAAAGAAATTTGATCAGCAATAAGCCACATGAGAGGTCATACAAGAGCCCCAACCATATCCATTTCCCAATTTTATGAACAGAGCAGCTACTGTTACAAACATGCATAATCTTTTCATGTCATGCCTTTATTTTTTGCAGCAGATAATGGAGAGTAGTATTGATAAGAGTAAGCGGCATTAGTATTGATAAAATCCAAATGACACCTATCCCTAACCCAGGGTGAATCAAGCAATTTGACTTCACAATTTTTACCATCCCAAGCAGAAAATGTTATGGGGAACAACGTGAAACATTCAATACAAAACAATATGAAACATACTCCTCAAGTGACAGTCACGGATGGCATATGATGTTTTATCTTACCAAACGTTAAAATCCTTTATTTTGATTGGCTAACAGACGTTTAATTCTTTTCCATGTACCCTGTGAGTCTCACGAGGTATGTGATCATATACCCCGTGAGTGTATGATTTTGAATTCCTTGAATTCGATTCAACCGCTTGTTTGCTGATGTAACGGAATGTAAATCAGAATTGTTTACTGCGTTTCATCTGCTTTTGACAGCTGTCAAAATGGCATCGAAACGTTTCGCTAGTCACACAGACGACGACATTCTTGAGAAACGCGCAAAAGTGAACGCCCAAAATACAAAAAAGTCAAATACCTTATCTTCGTCTATGTTGCGTGAATACCTCACAGAAAAAGGAGAAGATGTGGACTTTGAATGCTTCAACAGCGTTCACTTGGCTGAGACGCTGAGTCACTTTTACATGGATTTAAGAACAATATATAGGTTGCCACCGTAAGATCAAAACGGTAAGATAAAAACGTTGTACTGCTCTTTCGCCTTGGGGAACATAGATTCAGAGGCAGGGTACATCACGCCATATACCCCTTGAAAGAGCTGTATAACTTATATTATCTCATTGGCTTTCATTAGGAATACGAGCCATGAATATAGCATGAATAGGCATCATTAAAAGGCATAGTACATAGGGAAGGAAAAAGAATATTCATTCAGAATTAATAACAGATTTACTGTGGTGAATGCAATAATACACATAAAATAGGTTGGTAAAGCAGTGCATGCCAGGAGAAAACTGCGCGGGCACTATCAATCACTCACGCCAATTCTCCGACGGGCACTATTTTTTTTAACTCCAGCCATATGCTTGGCAGGCATGTTTTTCACCTGCCAGCTCTCGTTGTACTTCAGCTTTAACTGTACATGTATATGCACCCCATTTTATTTCTTCTTTGCTTCACAAGTACGCTCATATCATGCATATAATGGTACCTGGTAGCACTAAGCTACTCCATTCTTCGCCTGTCATGTCCTGTCCTTGGCTTGTAGCCTGCCTTTAGTATGTTGCAAAGAGTATAGCCTATTGTCTACACATGTATTTTATTTTGATAACCTTACAACTGTTTCAGTTACCATTGGTACCAGTACAAGTACCCAAGCTTAAAAAGTTAGATTTGCTTAAACTACTGCTTCCAAGCAGACATCCATCCATCCTCTTCCAGTCCCAAAATGTTGTAAGTTTAAAATAACCATAATGTTAAGAGAAAGGAGGAAGAGAGATTTTCCATCGTAAGGACTCTAGAAAATCATTTTTGTTCAGATATATTGAGATGAGAGGTAAAGAGACCTCTTGAGTTTTTTTATGGTAATAAAACTTTGTACATACTGAAAAAAACATTTATAACAGTGAATTTTGCAAGGAAATGTCTTTCTTTGTTATATTCTGAGTACAAATGAAAACGCACCACTCACAAAATCTGGAATAGCTCCACGGATTGATATGTGTAGTATATACGTATGATGCATTTGAGATAATGAATGATTTAAGAAGACATGTAAACATCATTAAATTTCATTCATGATATTGTTAATGCGAGAGAGAGGTTTAACTGGTGTAGGGGTCAAACAGGAAAGTCAATAACGGGTGTGACCGCCATTTGCATTGACACATGCGGTGCATCGTCGTCGCATGAAGTTGATCAGTCTTTGGATAGTGTTCTGAGGGATAGCATTCCACTCCTGAGCAAGGGCAACCTCAAGTTCTCGGATGTTGTCCATCTGGCGTCGACGTGAAAGACGTCGTCCAATTTCATCCCATAAGTGCTCGATAGGGGAGAGGTCGGGTGACAGAGCTGGCCACTGAGGCACGGGGATGTTCTGCTGTGCTAGGTACTGCATGGACACCCTTGCAGTGTGTGCTCTAGCGTTGTCCTGTTGGAACGTGTGGACATTGTGGTGTTGGGTGAAGAAAGGCACAACATGGTTCTGCAGCACCTGGTCCTGGTAGTAGACGCCGTTCACCCTTCCTCTGCTGATATGGAGATGGGTTCTGTGACGGTAGCTTATTCCGCCCCTCACCATAACGCTGCCACCACCCCAACGGTCCGTTTCAAGGACACAATCGGCGTTATAATGTTCACCACGTCTCCGCCGAACACGTCTACGGCCATCTGCGTTCCTTAAGTGAAATCGTGACTCGTCAAAAAAGATGACACCATGCCATTGTCGTAGTCGCCAATTCAGGTGCCTGTTTGCCCACTGTAGACGCTGGTTTCGGTGACGATCCGTCAATATGGGGCCGAAATAAGGACGTCGTGCACGCAGGCCTGCAGCTCGCAGACGGTTCCGTACGGTGTTGGGGTGAATGAATCCACGTCTTCCTTGGACTTGAGCAGCCGTTCTAGTCGCTGGTAGTGTTCTGTCTCGGACATGATCCCGTACAATCTGTCGGTCCTGACGTGCCGTAGTCACACGTTGTTGACCCGGTCGAGGACGGTCCCGAGTGCTCCCCATTTGTAGAAACCTTTGATGGAGTCCTGCGATCGTTGTGTGTGCGCAGTGTAGTCGTCTGGCAATTTCCCTGGTGCTGGCGCCAATTTGAAGCATGCCTATGGTACGTTCCCGTTCAGGGGTAAGTCGCGGCATTGTGTCGATGTTTCACAAGTGTCCGTGAAGAAGTGAAATTTTATTCGGATTGACATGCTTTTAAAGGCAATGTGTGCACACATTCAGAGTGAAATTCATTTTTCCCGTGGTGCGCGTGCAAGATGTTGCGTTTTTGCAAAAAATTGCCTAGCGTTACAGTTAACTTGAAATTCTCGAATTTCTTGCTCCTGACATGTCGGGTGACGTCACTGTAGTGTTGTTGTTGTATAAAAATTATATTGAAGTTCATTTGAACTTAAATATTGACTTTTTTTCAAGTGGTGCATTTTCATTTGAACTCAGTATATATAGATACACGATTTGATATCCTTATACAGCATTGCTTTGCCTGTAATGAATAATTGCCAACCAAAAAATTTTTATACCTCACTGATTATTATTATATGTGAGAGGGCATAAGCTACAACATAGTGAATAATGGAACCAAGTTATTATATTGTACTAGTATATGTATTATTGCTGGTTAATGGTAATTGATTGTGATATTTGTGATTGATGTTATTCCTATTGACGTTATTGCTGCTGCTGTGGCTGTTGTTGTTATCGTTGTCATCATTATATGAATACATAACAATCAAATTTTTTTTTTTTTTTTTTTTTTCCTAGAAACAAACTATATTTATCCAGATAAAGATATTGGTGATGATGGTAATATATAAATTAAAGGGGAACCAACACTTAGAGAACTTTAATATGTACACAAAATAAACGAGTATTCCACACTCAACACAACTTGTAGTACAGGGCAGGCAAGGGGAGCTGTGCTGCTCGAGGATAACCCCCTCTGGCTGCAGGCTCCCAATATTGTCTCTTTTAATGCACAGCAAAGGACACTTAGCAGAGAGTGGTCCTGTGGCTCGGGGGCGCCCCCCCTCTGGCAGCAGGTTCACAAAAAACACATTGGAGCCTCTGATGAACAAGGCACACCGTCAAAACTAAAACTTGTTACCATGGTCACCAATCTGTGATTACTATAGGTACTTCTCCTGAATAACATGGATTATATGTTATATGCTAACATAAATGATATTGTCTGAAGTTAAACATTTATAATTATCTATAATTACTGTATGGTGATGATGATGATGATGATGATGACCATGACCATTCTGACTGCTATATAAGCATGTTGCAACCACATAATTTTAAAGAATGAATTGGGGGTGGGAGTAAATAAGCTTGTCTTCTTCCCACTCCTTTTCGAGCTCATTTTTGTTTAATTTCTATTATTATTTTCTATTATTATTATTACTATTATACTATTATGTGTGTATGTCAGTGTGTATATGTATATATGTATATATGTGCATATGTATATGTATGTGTATGTGTATATATATGTATATATTTGTTTTCCAATTATAGGGACACAATGAACACAGCACAATGTATGAATGAACAAGGCTGCTACAGCTTTCGCATGCACTTGTTCCGGTATTTGTATTTGTATTGTATGTACTCGTACTTTATATACTTATACGTTGTAGACTCGAAATAAATCTCTATCAATCAATCAATTCTGCGTGTAATGCATTAATTGTACAGAAACTTTGCATGTCACATTTCTATATCAACGGCTCTCTATAGCAGAGCTTAACTAGCTGAGTATACACCATTTCATAACATTTTCCAGTTAACAGGACTGAAACATAACAATTAGACATGGAAGAAACTGTGAACCGCACGAGAAACCACCTAATACTCCATTAGCCTGGACTTAAGATAGGTAAATTAGCATGCTTCACGAAAGTGCTGCACATGATTAAGTAACAACGTATAAACACCAAAGTTACCATCAAAGCAATAATGAATAATACCTTTGACCCCTTCTAAGAAGCATCTTCGCCTCTGTTTAGCATTTTACTGTGTTTTACAAAACCATTGAAAGTTGCCCTTGTTTCATCTTACCTCTCCACAGCACAGCTCAATACTGAGGAGAATACCGCGAATTTGGTGGAGAAAGTTGCATCGCCAAAATATCAAAGATCAAACAGCATTAATTTAAAAATTCTACTGAACTAATGAAAACTCCCAAAAACAATATGTTCATAGATAAGAGGAAAATAATAATTCGCAAACAGAAACAGATTTTTTGCGACATGTAACATTGCATGTACACACGGGTTACACTTACGATACTTAGAATAAAACCTGAAAGATAAAGACGTTGAATTTTTTTCTCTCTCTGAAATTTTTACAGAGGTGCAAGTTTGCTAGTTCCAGCTATGATGATGGGTCCGATATGCAGAACTTAATCGCTTCCTCACAGCTGGTACTGAATGCCTCGATTTGAGAGAGTGTAGCAATTGCTAAATTTGAGTATGACATTGGGCTCTAAATTTGTTGACCAGATGCAGGTGCTGCACAAGTACTCCTCTGTCCCTGCAATTTCGTGCCCGGCGCAAGTACTCCTCTGTCCCGCCTCTGTCCCTCCTGCCGGTGCAAGTGGCAAAGAGGGAAGAGAGAAGGCGTCAGTAGGTTTACCACAGCCGAGTCAAATCTTCACCAATAAAATGAGCTCCTCTCCTCACCTTTAAAGTGTTTGAAAAAAAGAAGCTTCTGTCCTATATCTGCATGATGCGTAAATCTTGCATGTTACTTTGCTGCCTCAGGGCTATATTATATATGAATATGAGTTAGCTGGCTAGCTTGGGCATTCTTGAATTATTACCAATAGCGAAACTGAATGGAATTTCAAAACGAAACTACGTCAGATCATTCAAACTTATGAAGTTGGAATGAAATACAACAGCTGCTCATTTATTTCAGCTGCCTGCATCATTGGGAAGAGGAACAATGGATAGCGTGTTCCTATTATTACACCCTGTTGCTGCTTAAAATTTTGGGATCAACATGCATGGACAACAATGCACGTTACACATACGTTACCCATTTATTTTCAATATGATCTTAACTCAGTATGAGATCTTAGCAATCAGGCTGTATTCCTTTCCCCCTCTAAAAATGATAAAACTGAAGTGACAATAATAGTAGTCTTAAGCCGCTTGCACACTGGACACGAAACAAATTTTTTGCAGGACAGATTGCGTTGAACGAAAGTCGGACAGGGTTTCAATATATCTCTGTGTCCGACAGTCGGATGGTTTCAATATAACTCCGTGTCCTACAGTAGGTTGTTTTTAATTTCTTCAAATGTATTGAATCTTTTAGATATTAAACGTGAATGTTTTGATAAGAGGGCTCAGTTCTTCAAGATGATGAGTACCGAGAATTCCAATCAATGTTTCTGTTTAAGCTCTGCTCAATAAGGGCAAGCCGTTTAGGAAATTATTATATATAGATTGAAACTCTGAATATATGGAATGAAACTTGAATAAATGGATTGAAAGTTTGAATAAATGGAATAGAACTTTGAATACATGGAATGAAAGTCTGAATATATATAATGGAACTTCAAATTTATAGAAAGCAACTTTGAATATATGGAATGACACTCTGAATATATAAAATGAAACTGAATATATGGAATGAAAGTTTGAATACATGGAATGAAACGTGAGAATACTGAATGGAAACTGACGTCACCATCTTGTGTTTTGAGACGATTAGTTATCGCTGTTCCTGCAAAAGTGAGTGCGACATTATAAGTGAGTCAGCACGAAATCTGGTCTCAGCAATATTAAATAATGAAGATATAATTAACACTTTGGCGAACGCATGTATTGGCCACAACGCCCATAACTGAATCCAATATTGTTCTACTGATGAAGAAATTTATTCACTCTTTCATAATGCAGGGAGCCCCACAGGCTACAGTCGGGCAATTTAGGCCAACGTTAATCCTGGAGGAAACTTGCCTTCACCCTCACCGATGCACTGCGGTCAAGCTATCACCAGTTCGAAAAACGAAGATCGAACTATCACCGCAATAAAACTGATGCGCAAATACAGTGGATAGCACAGTAGTGAAGTCATGTGATGCAACTGCTGTCACGAACATTCTTATGGAATGAAATAACTAGGTTTATTCAATGAAAGTATGCATGTATTTTGTTCAGAAAACAACTGTGGACAACTTCCATAATTTGGTTTTTAAATGATTTTTATTCATTTCTTTTTTCACTAAATAGTTGGCACTTCGTACAAATTGAAACGTAAGACTTTTGTGCAGTGCCATAACTCCAGATCACAAACAATTGCATCTTGCATTGCCAGTGTTCTACGAAAGGCAAAAAAGGCAGATATTACTCAGAATTAATGTAAGAATTATCATCAAAATGGGTGTTGTAGAGATTGACAAAAAAGGAGAAAATTAAAGTGGGGACCATTATACTTGATTCACAATACCATAATGCAACAGTTTTGCCCAAAAATCACTTCTAAGAGTGAAATATTAAAGAGTTTTCCCGCGAAAATTAATGACAGGCAGCTGTTAAATACTACTTTACTTTTTAAACGAAATGTCGCACCTTTTTGGAACATGCCCACAAATAAAAGATTGAGTACTTCCCTCTCCACTGTTTAAAAGGCACAGCTGATGGAGGATTGCATTAGTCTGTTCACACTGATTATTACAAAATAACAGCATTTGATTTTGTGATTTATCTTTTAACTTTAGACAACAATGGCATTTGATTTTGTGATTTTCTTCTGACTTTAGACAACAATGCATTGTTTGTTTGACATAAAAATATGTCCACAAACAGAAACACAATCACATAGCAGAGGAAGGGCTCTATCTTACAGCTTGTGCAAAGCCGCGCAAAGCATGACACAAGTCTTTGCTCATGTATGACCAGCGCAAATGTCATTTGTCAATCCAGTGCATAGATAGGAAAGATAGCAAATTGCACCAAAATTAGTGCCCACAAACATGTTGGTCTTAAAATGGGGTGTGGTCAGGCAAATTGATGGCATGTTGCCATCTTGAGGTGGCATAAAGCTTACGTGCCATTGACCAACTAAAACCAGGTCTTAAATCAGTCCTCAGTTTTCAGCTATAATTTTAAGGGCCCATTACTGATAGGGTAGATCCACTATGCCACAAAGTTCCGCAAGATGAGTTTGGCTCGCGTAAATTTACATAAACCTACGTATGATAGTCGAATCCATAGTGCACCGCAAGTGACAGTAAAGATCAACAAATTGATAAGGTTGTGGATCTGCAATCGTCAATATACAGGAACCTACACATTCCACTATGAGGGATTTCTTTCAATCATGAGATAATACTTGTCTATAACGTTTAATTTTTTCGCTTGAGGCGAGTTTCTTTAAAAATTGATGTTTCTCATAGATATGTGGACATATTGACAGCAGATTATGGCATGCTGCATTCCATATATTCAGAGATTAATTCAATATATTCAGATTTTCATCCGTATATTCAGACTTTCATTCCATATATTAAGACATTCATTCAATATATTCAGACTTTCATTCCATATTTTCAGACTTTCGTTCAAAGTATTCAAGTTTCATTCCATATATTCAGACTTTCATTCCATATATACAAGTTTCATTCCATATATTCAGACTTCCAATCCATATATTCAAGTTTCATTCCATATATTCAGACTTCCAATCCATATATTCAGACTTTCATTCAATATATTCAGACTTTAATTCAATATATTCAGACTTTCATTCAATATATTCAAGTTTCATTCCATATATTCAGACTTCCATTCCATATATTCAGACTTCCATTCCATATATTCAAGTTTCATTCCATATATTCAGACTTTCATTCAATATATTCAGACTTCCATTCCATATATCCAAGTTTCATTCCATATATTCAGACTTTCATTCAATATATTCACTTTCATTCCATATATTCCAGTTTCATTTCATATATTTAGACTTTCATTCCATATATTCAAGTTTCATTCCATATATTCAGACTTCCATTTCATATATTCAGACTTCCATTCCATATATTCAGACTTTCATTCAATATATTCAGACTTTCATTCCATATATTCAAGTTTTATTCCATATATTCAGACTTTCATTCCATATATTCAAGTTTCAATCCATATATTCACTTTCATTCAATATATTCAAGTTTCATTCCATATATTCAGACTTTCATTCCATATATAGCTCTCTGTGCAATTTTCGGCGGAGTCATATATTTAGACTTTCATTCCATATATTCAAGTTTCATTCCATATATTCAGACTTCCATTTCATATATTCAGACTTCCATTCCATATATTCAGACTTTCATTCAATATATTCAGACTTTCATTCCATATATTCAAGTTTTATTCCATATATTCAGACTTTCATTCCATATATTCAAGTTTCAATCCATATATTCACTTTCATTCAATATATTCAAGTTTCATTCCATATATTCAGACTTTCATTCCATATATAGCTCTCTGTGCAATTTCGGCGGAGGCTTGATCCACGAAATGGTCACTGCGTCATGAGGAACATGTGACACCTCCGCCTACAACGACGCCACACCCATCTCAGCGCACGTTCGTCAACCAAATTGCTGAAGTTGCTGCGCATGGTGTTGCACCGAACAAAATTACCACTGCGCGGGCTGCACTGGACGAAATTACCACTGCGTGGGTTGCACTGGACGAAATTACCACTGCGTGGGCTCTGCCACGCTGCGCCACCCTGCGCTGCGCCTAGAAATTAGAGCCCATTGTCATCATTGTCATGGTCTACTGGGGTAGGTCAAATGGGCTAACGCTTGTATTAAATAATGCCATGCCCCTGAAGTGACTGACGGGTGTGTTAAATCATGCCCGTGAGGAGGACTTGACGGGTGTTTATGGGTGCCCAAGCGATTGCGCCCGTCTCGTGGCATGCACTGGGACATTCATTCAACTACATGAAAAAATTTTGAATTTGGCCACAGGATGGCAGGCTGAGTTCATAATTGAAACAACAAAGAGCAATTTTATTGAACTGTACGTCTCACCTTAATTCTCAAATAGACCAGATACTGAAAGTTATTTTATACCTGCATTTGGGGGTGGTGGTGACACTTGATCAATTGAAAGTACCTTTGTGGAGTCATTTTTCCATACATAATGGTATCCTGAAATGGGCGACTGACTGTCGTTGCCACCAAACAGGCCACATTAAAAGAGGGATAAGCATGCTAAACTTTGCAAGCATAATCTAAAATTTCTCCAAAAAAATTACTAAATGACATGGAATGAGATGGGGAAGTCAGAGTCACAAATGCTTGAAAGAGTATCCGTATGTTATGTAGCCACTGGGACATTGGCCATGTGTTCCCTGTTAACAACTCGCCCCATACAAGGACTTGCAATGCACAAATATGCCATAAGAATACAAACACAAGACCAGAGGCAGAGGGACGCAAGCCATCACACTGATTACATTACCACAGTCCAAGCGTCCATTTGGTTTTGTCACTACTCAACACCTAATTGACAGACTAATTGAGTAGAATAGAATAAATCTCTATCATCCACCGTGGTTGGAATTTGTTTTTGGCCCACCAAAACTCACAGATAGGGACATATGACCGTTAGTAAAACTTAAAAGTGACAACCATTAGGCATTGCTCATTAAAAACAGCTCATGTCATGTCTGTGGCTTAGATCTTATCTGTCACTTTGCAAAGTTAAGAATACTGATGGCACGTGGGACAAAACACTTTTTAAAATCCATTTTTTGTTACCTGAGGTACTCTGGAGAGCCTCCCAGAGTTTAGAGGCTCAAACTGGCTGAAGAGAAGATTGGTGCTATTTGTCAGAATGCTCCATGCCTTCTTCTAGGTCCTTTCCGCAAAAAGTTGGAGTTTTTTTTTCTTAAGACTACAACTCAGTTGTGTGTACCAGGCAGGAAGATGGTGTCTATTATGCAGTCAACTCACCATCTGATTACTTTGAGTCCAAATTGATTGTTCAAAAACAAAAACCAGCAGCCCCAATTGACCAGAAATAGATATCACTGATTTAGGAATAATACTATTACACAACCTCACATAAGCCTCCTCTTCTCGCAAAAAGCTAAACCCTGAAGCGGCAAGTAATGATAGTAGAGTACAGAATAGACGATGCTATATGTAGTTAAGAGTACCTCCTCGCTGAAAATTTCAGCAACAACCAGCAGGGGTCCTGAGCTATTTTATGATGGTCCAAACTGTTTTGGACACGTCCAGCTGGTGGCTGTTCTGTTCATGGTCAAAGCTAGTCCCTTGCTGGGCGAGACTGGTTTAACTAGTTTAGCTGGTAGGGTGAGCTGGGAGTCCAGCAGGTGTTTGGCCAGCTTTGTGTCTAAAACAGAGCATAAACCAGCTTGACCAGCTTCCTGACTTCAGCTGGAATTTTCAGCCACGCAATCATTCCAGCAATGTGCTTCAGTTATGGAGTTAATTGATTATTTGTTAAATTAAGAAAAGTAATGGGGTTCAGGATGAAAGTAATTATGTTTTAAAAAGTGAGGATTTTGTCTATCCCAACATGCCTCTGATGGCTTGTTTTTCAGAGACACATACCCATACAAACACATCCACTCACAGGGACTATAGAACGGATGCATGATCGTCTTCTCTCTCCTGTGGCTACAATCATCTTCAAAAAGAAAAATCAGAGGGACAACAAACGTTACGTAACTTAATTTGTATCACACATCTCATACACAATGATAATTCAAGGTGAAATTCAAAGGTGAAGAAAAATGAAAGGAAATAAAAGAAACAAAAGTGTTGTCAGGCATAAATCTTCTCACTATGAAGTTAATTTGGGTTCATACCAAGAGGATGGAGTTCAGCACTTAAACACCTCTAAATTTGGAAGCCTGGACTGATGCAGGCAGGATTATCCACATTTTAAAACGCTTCCAGAGACTTGATTCAGGAATGCATTTGATTGATTTCGCCATGCGTCAATGAAAATTATCTGTGCTATCATGTCTTGATTTACATGTTACAATGTTAAAAAGATGACTAAAACCATGAATAAGTATTTACTCATTTTAGAGCATCTTTGGTTTTCTCTTCCAAGATCTTCACATGTTGGCATGCGAGATGCCTGTTTTACTCAAACCTGGCATGTGTATTGTTTTGCCCCAATTTGCAAGACATTTTAACTCCTGTGTCCAGCAAGCTAATGAGTAGCTTATTTATTCATCAATGTATTGGAAAATATTGTCTCCTGTAATGCAGTTAGGCTTCCTAAAATATAATGACATAAATACAATATTATCACTGAGCTTTTAATCTTCTATTAGCTCTCTGTGGCCTGTAAAGACTGCCAGTGAAGAGTGATCAAGGATTCTCCCTGAGAAAGTGAACATCTTAAACAAACATTATGAAAGGCTAGGCCAAATAACTGTAAATTGTTGCTGTAAATTGTTCTGTTCATCATGTTAGTTTACCGAACACATATGTATACTTGACATATCTTTACTTTTGTTTATGAAGATAAGTTTTAAGGTTATTTCTTTACTGTAGCCACATGAGAGGTCATACAAGAGAGAGCCCAAACCATATTGATTTCCCAATTTTATGACAAGAGCAGCTACAATAACAGACATGCTTTATCTTTGAACATCTTTTAATGTCATGCCTTTATTTTTTGCCACAGATAATCGAGAGTAGTATTGATAAGAGTATCGATAAGTATCGATAGCAATAAGCAGCATCTGTATTGGTACCGGTATGGATAAAATCCGTATGATACCCATCTGTAACCCAGGGTGAATCAAGCCATTTGACTTCACCATTTTTATCATCCCTGTGTAGAAAATGTCATGTGGAACAGCATGAAACATTCCAATGCAATTCGATATGAAATATACTCCTCAAGTGGCAGTCACGGATGGCATACGATGGTTTATCTCTGTTACATCTACTGACTTTTGGCCACTAAGTTCTCTCTTTCTCTCTCTCCCTCATTGTCTCAGATCAGCCACGCCTCAAAGTTCAGTTCAGTTATTATTTATTTCTATCATTTGGCTTAACGTTGAGCCCTATAATTAGGTAAGCCCGTTGAACCCTGTCATATGGTAATTTTAATGACAAACATTTGTCGTGTGCTACTACTCATAGTTTGCATAGTTCAACCATACTTTAGCATAGTTAACCAGTCATAACTAAACGTTTGCCAAAACGTCCTGATCGGGCGCATCCATAAACACATCAGGCTTAAACTCAGTCATGACGAATAAAAATTGCTGGCGTTTGTAGACAAGGAAATATAGAACTGTAACAATATATTACTATGCTTACGATTTTTTTTTTTTTAAAGAGTACTTCAGATCCCGCACGAGCCCTCTATTTTCGTTACGACACACAACAGTTTGTAAGATACGAGTGCCGAAACTAAAATAACACACCAGCAAATTTTATGGAATTACTTACAACTTTAATAAATAAATAAAAAATAAGAATTATTTACAAGTTATTTTACATTAGATAACAGTTGTCAGTGCTGTTACACAGTAGTAGACTGGAATAAGAACACGAGGGGAATTTGCCTTCCTCGCACAAAAGTACCGATTTAAGTAGGCCTACTACAGTAACCACGAAGTTACTTACAAAGTCTAGAAATCACTTCTGCTATTTTCACTGTAAGTCCTGGATGTGAAAACCCCTGGATTGGAAATTCCCCTACGGAACCATATCTCTCTTTTTTTTACGGAGTATAATACAATAAAGGCAAATCATACACGATCACAGCCTGTCAACCCCAGTGCATTAAGCGCACATCTCAATCCAGGTAGACCCAAAAAAAATCCCTGTCACTACTGCTCCACTTCCCCCTCTCGTATTCATCACCGCCAAGCATAGAATTCGAGGCAGTAGCCATGGAGCTAATTACTCCTCCCTGAAAGACAGGTTAATATAGCATGTAATGACAGACATTTAGCATGTAATGACTTGTTTATTTAAAATAGCATTTTACGCATGTTTTTTTTAAAAGAGTTATATTGTAGTCTACAGTAATTTGATGTTAATTTCAGTTGTTTTTTTTTTTACATTTTTTTCCTGTCGGGGGGGGGGGGGGCTCAGAGGGAGTCTCGCCCGGGGAGTAAAACACTCTGGAACCGCCACTGGCCAAGAGGCTGCAGGTCTTCAATCCTACCAAGCAGAAGCTCGCCTGGAAGCACTGATTTAATCAACTGATCTAGGCCTGCACAACTGATTAGTTTTATCAGGTGCGCTTCTGCATTGTTGGAGTGAAAACCTGCAGCCTCTTGGCCCGTTTACGGGTCAGTTTGACACCCCTGGTCTAAAGGAAGCTTTGAAGGAATTCTCTGCAATTTATTTTGTTGCCCCTTTTTCTCCTGTTTTGTTTATCAGGGAGTGTAGAATTATTTTTCTGTTTCGTATTTTAGGTTCAGAGGCTTTTGTGTTCCAGGTAGTGTGGCTTTTGTTTGTTGTGTAGGCCTTGGAGACCCTGACGTCTGAGTTGGAGTGATGAAATTGAAATAATTTGGATTAGATTAGATTAAATTGATACATGTTTTGGATTAGATAAAGATTAAAGGATGAAAGTGGATTAAATTAAGATTAATTCAGATTAAACTGTCGTCGTACTTCATATTTATATAACATCCGCCATTTTCTTAAACATACAAGTGTCAAGAAAACAAACACATTTCATTCTTATTCTATTTATACCATTCATTTGTAATCACAGCAGACCTTGTTGTACAAGTATTGGCATCAGTTTAAACAACACCATTGCATATGTAAATGCAAATCCAGAGTGGAAAGGATCATGGACTTGATTTCTTTGTTACTTTATCAATTAGTAGTATTACATGGATCACATGGAACTTGACAGACTTAAGATTTGATTATGGAAGACTTTAAAGTTAATAAAGATAAATGCGAATTTTGTGAATTTTAATCTTAATCCAATTCTAATCCAAATTTAATCCAAAATATTGGATTAAATGGGAAAACGTGCATTGAGAGTAGATTAGATTAGAGCTAAAGAAAATCTGGATTAGATTTGATTGGATTAAGTAATTAATATAATCAAGATTAAGTGGATTAAGATTGAGATGACTCCAACTCTGCCTGAGGTATTGTTTGCTTCCATAATACTTATTTGTTTTGCCCAACTGATCCCTGACGAATATATTCCATTTCATTGTGCCCAAGTTTTTCTTTATTGGTCCTTTACTTTTTTGCCAGTTGTTACTACCTGCACCTCCTTAGCCACCCAGCAAGGTTGTAACAATCTCATTGGCTTTCATTAGGAATGCAAGCCAGGAATATATCTCAAATAGGCATCATAAAAGGCATAATGTATAGGCATGGAAAAGAATATTTATTCAGAATCATTTACAGATATACTGCACTGAATACAACAATACACATTACATTGGTTGGTAAAATGACATAAATTCAACAACATGACAAAATGTTCAACTTGGCTACAGGATGGCAGGCTAAGTCCATAAATGAAAGAAAAAGGAGCAGTTTTATTGAACTGCACATTTCTCACCTCTTAATGGCTTCCTAAATACTCAGATAGACCAGATACTGAAAGTTCTTCTATACTTGCATTTGGGAGGCAACAAAAACACTGAATCAATTGAAAGCTCTTTTGTGAAGTCATTTGTCCATACATAATGGTATCCTGGACAGTGTTTCCCATACATTGACAAGATTTTGGCGGCCCGCTAAAATCTAATTTACCCCCGCCATTGTGTCAATATGTGCAATTGCCGCATGTTGATCATACATGCGCAAGTTTGGAAAAAAAACCAAAACGGAAAAATAGGAAAGGTACTGGAAGTTGCAGAATCCCCCCACCCCGCTCAACATGTGGTCTGCCAGCTCACATGTGCCCCTATATTCTCCAAAAATTCTGTGGGAAACACTGCCAGAAATGGGCAACTGACTGTCTTTGCCACCAAACAGGTCACATCAAAAGAGGGATAAGCATACTAAACTTTGCAAGCATAATCTAAAATTGATTGAAATAAAATTGGAATGAAATGTGAATGTCCAAGTCAGTGATGCTTGAAAGAGTATCAGGAGAGCCAGGCATCTTTTGTAGCCACAGGGACACTGGCTAGGTGTACCCCATTAACAACAAGCCTGATCCCAGGGCCTGCAATGGGCAAATATATCATATGAATGCAAACACTCACAATAGGACCAGTGGGGGACGGACAAAAGCCATCGCAACTAATTATATAAAAAAGTGTAATGGCTGGTTAGAGCGGAGTTTCAGATGCCGTGGCAGGCGAAGCTGCATCAAGCAGAGAGCCGACGCACCTGAAAGTGATTGAGCTAAATAAGAGTGGAAACAAGCTCGCGTTTCTGAATAAACGAAAGTGCCAGAAACGAAGTGAGCAACCAGATAGAAAAAGAAATCTCAATAAGAGAGAGAGAAAACTAAACAAGGCACCTAACAATTGCGCCAAATAACCTAAAGAGGCTAAGCTTCCCAGAAACAAAGAATGTATATATAAATAGGCGAACCCCTAACTAGAAATATATCGAGCTGAAGTGAGCAAAGTTATATCAAACACTCCAGCGAAGGATGCGTGGCGACTTCCGGCTTAAATAGACTCCGGGAAGGACCGCCCAGGAGTAATCAGCCAGCTGGGTAAAAAATTTGATGTGGAAAGAAAACGATGTCGTCAGGGATGAGAGTAAAAAAGAAAGCAAAAAGCACATAGCAAACCGTGACAGGACCCCCGCCTCTAAGGGACAGTCCCAGACGTTCCCAAAGAACCTCTTGCACAGAACTCAGAAATAAGGGCAGGGTCCAGGATATACCAAGCAGGGACTCAACAATGCTTCTCGGGACTGTATCCCTCCCAATCTACCAAAAAGTGGAATCCCTGACCAACAGGCCTCTCAGCCAAAATGCGACGTACATTGTACGCTGGCCCCCCCTCAATCATCCGTAGCTGGGGCGAGGATTTGTCGGCAGGTGCCAGGACGCTGGTGCTAACAGGTTTAAGCCTGGACACATGAAAGGCAGGATGGATCCACAAAGATTTAGGGAGCTTAAGACGCACAGTGACAGGGTTAATCTTCCGCACAATCTTAAACGAGCCAATAAAGCGAGGGGCCAATTTCCGAGACTCAATTATTAAGGGGAGTTCCCGAGTGGAACGCCAAACTCTCTGACCCACTTGATAAGATGGGGCCAAGTGGCGCTTTTTGTCAGCCGCAGATTTTTGACTGCGCCCAGCCCGCAACAAGGAGGAATGGACCTTAGTCCAAACAGAGCGGCTGCGTCGAATGAAGTGTTCAACAGAGGGCACTTCTGACTCATTTTCAGGCTCCAGGAATAGGGGAGGTTGATAACCCAACTGGGCTTCGAAAGAAGAAAGACCCGTAGATGAGTTACATAATGAATTATGGGAGTATTTAGCCCAAACAAACGACTCGAGGACGCAGGATTATCGGCCGCTAAGCACCGAAGAGTATTCTCTTGGGACTGATTAGTGCGATCAGTCTGCTTCTTAGTCTCAGGATTAAACCCTGATGATAGGCTTCCCGTGGTCCCCAACTGTTTGCGGAAAGCACGCCAAAATTTGGCCGCAAACTGAGGACCCCTGTCAGAAACCACATCAAGGGGGAGACCATGCAACCGGAACATGTGATTAATAACAAGGACAGCTGTCTCCCGCGCAGAAGGCAGTTTAGGCAGTGCGATGAAATGAGCGACCTCAGAAAAACGGTCAGCCAGGACCAGGATGACAGTATTGCCATCAGAGACGGGCAGGCCCGTGATAAAATCGAGCGCAATATTGCTCCAAGGGCGTTTGGGTATCGGCAACGGACGCAACAGGCCAGCGGGGGGGAGATGGGACACGTTATTCCTGGCACAAGTGCCGCATGCTGCCACAAATTCCCGAATTTCCTGCATCTTGCTGGGCCACCAAAATCGTCGGGCTAAGAACTGCTTGGTCCGATGGGCCCCAGGGTGACCTGCCAGACGGGAAGAGTGTCCCCACTGGAGAACCTGTGAACGAACTGCAACAGGAACAAATAGACAACCGGGCAGTTCCACACAAGGACCGGGATCGGTTCTTTTGGCCTCCTGTACCACAGGTTCCACGTCCCACTGGAAGGGTGCCAAAATCTGATCAACCGGAATGACCGGCTCCGGCATCGGATCACGGTCGAAACGATCGTAAATCCGTGATAAGGCATCTGGCTTAATATTTTTTGAGCCAGGGCGGCAAGTTAACGTGAAATTGAAACGGTTAAAAAACAACGACCACCGCACCTGCCGGGAATTACGTCGCTTGGTCTGCTGAATATACTGGAGATTTTTTATGATCAGTCCAGATCACAAACGGATGTTCGGACCCCTCCAGCCAATGGCGCCACTCCTCTAATACCAGCTTAACGGGTAACAACTCCATGTCACCGATGCTGTAATTTCGCTCGGCAGCAGACAGTGACCTGGAGAAGTAGGCACATGGGTGTAGCTTATTATCCCAAAGGGGGCGCTGGGACAAGATAGCACCCACTCCGACCTCCGAGGCATCAAACTCCACCATAAATTGTTGGTAGGGGTCAGGCAAAAGCAGAATAGGTTCTGAGCTAAACAATTTCTTTCGCTCTTGAAAGGCAGCCTCGGCTGCTGGCGACCAGGCGAAAGGAGTGGAGGTCTTTCTCTTAGTGAGGGCAATAATGGGAGCAGCGACCCTGCTAAAATTGCGGATAAACCTCCTGTAAATATTGGCAAAACCCAGGAAACGTTGGACCTCTTTGACATTTTGTGGGGCAGGCTAATTCCTGACGGCTGTCACCTTGTCAGAGTCCATGCGGACCGACCCCTTAGAAACAATAAAACCAAGAAATGGGACCATCTTGGCGTGAAAGACGCATTTCTCGGCTTTAACAAAAAGCTTAGCTTTGAGAAGAGCCTCCAGTTCCTCTCTGACATGTTGTTTGTGTTCGGAAAGAGTTGAAGAAAAAATTAAAATGTCATCAAGATAAACAAAGACGAATTTCTCCAACATCTCTCAGAGGACATCATTAACGAGTGCCTGAAATACAGAGGTCGTGTTAACCAATCCAAACGGCATAACCAAATATTCGTAGTACCCGTCATGCGTATTAAAAGCCGTCTTCCACTCGTCACCATCTCATATCTGAACCAAGTTATACGCATTGCGCAGGTCCAGCTTAGTAAAAAACGATGCCTCCTGCAAGCGTTCGAATGCAGAATTCATCAGCAGAAGTGGGTATTAATTTTTAATAGTAGTATTATTCAGGCCCCTGTAATCGATTTAGGAGTAATACTATTACACAACCTCACAAAAGCCTCCTCTTCACGCAAAAAGCTAAACCCTGAATTGGCAAGTAATGATAGTAGAGTACAGAATAGACAATGCTATAAATACAGCACCCTCCATAATCATTGGCACCCCTGGTTAAGATGTGTTCTTTAGCTTCTAATAAATTCAGTTTTTTTTCTAAATAATATACAAAAGTAGGACCACAATGCAAAAAAGAGGAAAATCCAACCTTTAATTCAAGTGCATTTATTCAGTGGGAAAAAAAATCCCACATTAAGAAATAATTCTTTTACATCAAATCATGTGTGCCACAATTATTAGCACCCCTGATGTTAATACTTTGTACAACCCCTTTCTGCCAACAAAAAAGCACCTAATCTTCTCCTATAATGTTTCACAAGATGGGAGAATACAGAAAGAAGGATCTTCGACCATTCCTCTTTGCACAATCTCTCTCAATCATCCAGCAACCTGGGTCCTCTCATCTGCACTCTCCTCTTCACCTCACTCCACAGGTTTTCAATGGGGTTGAGGTCTGGGGACTGAGATGGCCATGGAAGGAGCTTGATTCTGTGTCTGGTGAACCATTTCTGTGTAGATTTGGCCACATGTTTAGGGTCATTATCTTGCTGAGAGTCCCAGTGACAACCCATCTTCAGCTTTCGGGCAGAAGCCACCAGATTTTGATTGAAAATATCCTGGTATTTCAAAGCGTTCATGATGCCATGCACCCTAACAAGGTTCCCAGGGCCTCTGGAAGAGAAACAGGCTCACAGCATCACCGATCCTCCCCCATACTTCACAGTGGGCATGAGGTGCTTTTCTGCATACTCATCTTTTATGTTCCGCCAGACCCACTTAGAGTGTTTGTTGCCAGACAGCTCTATCTTGGTCTCATCTGACCAAAGCACACGGTCCCAGTTGAAGTCCCAGTACCGCTTAGCGAACTCCAGACATTTGCGTTTATGATTGTGAGTGAGAAAAGCTTTTTTCTGTGCATGCCTCCTAAACAGCTTTTTGGCATGTAGATAGCGCCTGATGGTTGTTTTGGAGACTTTTTGACCCCAAGATGCTACCATTTGTTGCAATTCTTTAACAGTGAGCTTTGGAGAACTTTTTATTCCTCTTACCATCCTCCTCACTGTGCGTGTTGGCAAAATAACCTTGCGTCCTCGTCCAGGCTTGTTTACTACTGTTCCAGTTGTTTAAAACTTCTTAATGATTCCTCTGACAGTAGATACGGGCAGGTGCAGGCGAGTGGCTATTTACTTGTGGCCACTGCCTGACTTTTGACGGTCGACACACATTTGCCTTGCTTGAATGGTGTGTTCCTTTGTCTTTCCCGTGTTGAAGAATGGATAAGAGAAATGGCCTCTGTGTCACGTCATACTTACACCCCAGAGAAACAGGAAGAGATAAATTACTAATTCAATGTTCTTAGATACTCTGATCAACTTTGTAATCTACAGTAGAAATTACAGTAATACTTCAATTACATTTATTTCCGAGGAATTGTTAGGGGCGCCAATAATTGTGGAACAGGTGATTTTATGAAAAATAATTATTTCTTTGTCAGGGATTTTTTCCCCCCCATAAAATTCTACTGAGTCGAAGGTTACATTTTCTATTTCATTTTCTGTGTGAGAGTATGCTTCTGCAATAAAAATGTAATTTCTTTTAAGGCTTTTAACACATCTTAACCAGGGGTGCCAATAATTGTGGAGGGCGCTGTAGTTAGAGTACCTCCCTGCTGAAAATTCCAGCTACATCCAGCAGGGGTCCTGAGCTATTTTATGATGGTTCAAGCTGTTTTGGACACGTCCAGCTGGTGGCTGTTCTTCTGGTGGTCAAAGCTTGTCCCTTGCTGGGCGAGACTGGTTCAACTAGTTTAGCTGGTAATGCGAGCTGGAAGTCCAGCTGGTGTTTGGCCAGCTTTTTGTCTAAAACAGAGCATAAACCAGCTTGACCAGCTTCCTCACTTCAGCTGGAATTTTCAGCCACGCAATCATTCCAGTAATGTGCTTCAGTTATGAAGTTAATTGATTTGTTAATCACTAAAAGTGAAGGGGTACAGGTTGAAAGTAATTACATCGTGAAAGGTGAGGATTCTGCCTACCCCAACAGACCTCTGATGGCTTGTTTTTGCAGAGACAAACACATCTACTCACAGAGACTATAGAACGGATCTATCATTTTCTTCTTTCTCCTGCAGGTACAACCATCTTTTAAAAGAAAAATCAGAGGGACAACACACGTTACGTAGCTTAATTTGAATCACACTTTTCATACATAATGGTAATTCAAGGTGAAATTCAAAGGTGACGAAAAATGAGAGGAAATACAAGAAACAAAAGTGTTGTCAGGCATAAATCTTCATAAATTTGGGTTTATTCCATGCGGATGGAGTTCAGCACAAACACCTCTTAATTTAGAAGCCTGAACTGATGCAGGCAGGATTATCCACATTTTAAAACGCTTTCAGAGATTTCATTCAGGCATGCATTAAACATAACATAAAATATAGTGATGTAGCTCAAAATGACCCACAGTGTAACAGACGGCTAAAAAAGGATGAATAAGTATTTCATGTTGACCATTGACTTGAGAATTCCGAATGAGAGAGTATCTTTGGTTTTCTCCTCCCAGACCTTCACATGATGGCATGCAAGATGCCTGGATCCTGAAAACAGTGGGAAGACATACACACACCCACATACACATAGATTGAAAGAAAAGTGCAGACAGAGTACAATAGCTAGGCACATAACACAACAAGGATCCCAACAGCTGCAGGCAATATAATTTTGAGGGAGATTCAATGTTTAGCAGGCTGGCGAGTCCCCATTCAGACATTTTTGAATTTACCATTTCAAAGTTGCTGCTTGCCACTTTTTTCAGATTGATGACTTAGTGAGAGCCAAAAGGAAATAGAACTAGAGGCTCCAGAGAGCCCGAATCGCTCATCAGGATCTGAATGAAAATGAACTAATTCTTAATATTACATAATCTACTGTAGCATACAAGTAACAAGGTACAGGATCTTAATGAAATACCAAAGAACATGAGTATGATTCCGACCTCGTCCCATATTTTCACAAAATCGATTTTTAAATATAAAAGAAATAAATAAATCAGTTTGATTCAAATGGAAATTCCAGGGGATTCTGACTATCATTTGAAGAATCTAATGAGCAAATTGAATGTGATGGTTTATTCTGATGCTATAGTGAAACGCAACAAAAATCTTATTTACTGTTTTAAGGTGAATAACTTCTACAAAGAGCCATTGTACAATTTCAGTGAATTGGAGACTTTTGTAGAACTTTATATGCTGATTATTTTAGCAAGGAGAGTTTTTTCCCTCCCTCTCTCTCTCTCTTATAGTTTTCATTGTACAGGCTAAAAAAAAGGCAAAATCATCAAACTTGACATCCCAAGGCCAATAACTCCTGCAAGGAGGCGTAGTATGATTTCAATCCGATGGAGACTTTTATCGAATTTCATCTGCTGATCATTTTGTGGGAATGGGTTTTTTCTCCTGCTGCTTTAGTTCCTGAGATATAGCTGAAAATAGGTGGTTTTACCCTGTGTTCTATTTTTAGTGACAGGGCGCATGTTATTCGGACAGCGGTCATAATTGACAATTTTTAAAGTAGACATCCTAAGGATGCTTGTGGCCAATTTGTGGATCTGTTCCATAGTTTCAGAGGAGAAGATTGTTGAAAAAGATTAACGACAAACGGGGACGACGGATGCTGAGTGATGGCAATAGCTCACTGGGTGAGCAAAAAAAAAACAAGACAAAAAATTCAATGATATGACAGGGAAGAATGAAAGTGAATTCACTGAATTACCAGCCTAATACATATGACAACAGTGAGGTTTTGAGTTTAGAGCCATACATTGATGGGGTTGGGCCAACATAAAGTTCTTCGGGAAGTCGCTGTGATGTGCAGTGTAATGACTGAGGGCTGCTTTTACCATGGGGTCATTCCATGTCAACTAAGCCACTTATGTACGTGATATGTACGTGTACATACAAAGCCCAAAACCAGTGAAGTTGGCACATTTTGTAAATTGTAGATAAAAACAGTATACAATGATTTGCAAATCCTTTTCAACTTATATTCAATTGAATACACTGCAAAGACAAGATGTTTGATGTTCAAACTGAGAAACTTTATTTCTTTTTTGCAAATAATCATTAACTTAGAATTTAAAGGCAGCAACACATTGCAAAAAAGTTGGCACAGGGGCCTTTTTACCACTGTGTTACATCGCCTTTCCTTTTAACGACACTCAGTAAATGTTTGGGAACTGAGGAGACCAATTTTTGAAGCTTTTCAGGTAGAACTCTTTCCCATTCTTGCTTGATATACAGCTTAAGTTGTTCAACAGTCCGGGGTCTCCGTTGTTGTATTTTACGCTTCATAATGCGCCACACATTTTCAATGGGAGACAGGTCTGGACTACAGGCAGGCCAGTCTACTACCCGCACTCTTTTACTATGAAGCCATGCTGTTGTAACACGTGCAGAATGTGGCTTGGCATTGTCTTGCTGAAATAAGCAGGGGCGTCCATGAAAAAGACGTTGCTTGGATGGCAACATATGTTACTCCAAAACCTGGATGTACCTTTCAGCATTAATGGTGCCTTCACATATGTGTAAGTTGCCCATGCCGTGGGCATTAATACACCCCCATACCATCACAGATGCTGGCTTTTGAACTTTGCGCCTATAACAGTCCGGATGGTTCTTTTCCTCTTTGGTCCAGAGGACACGACGTCCACAGTTTCCAAAAACAATGTGAAATGTGGGCTCGTCAGACCACAGAACACTTTTCCACTTTGAATCAGTCCATCTTAGATGAGCTTGGGCCCAGCGAAGCCGGCGGTGTTTCTGGGTGCTGTTGACAAATGGCTTTCGCTTTGCATTTTAGAGTTTTAACCTGCACTTGCAGATGTAGCGACGAACTGTAGTTACTGAAAGTGGTTTTCTGAAGTGTTCTTGAGCCCATGTGGTGATGTCCTTTACACACTGATGTCGGTTTTTGATGCAGTACCACCTGAGGGATCGAAGGTCACGGGCATTCAATGTTGGTTTTCGGCCTTGTCGCTTACATGCAATGATTTCTCCAGATTCTCTGAACCTTTTGACGATATCACGGACCGTAGACGATGAAATCCCTAAATTTCTTGCAATAGCTCGGTGAGGAATGTTGCTTTTAAACTGTTTGACAATCAGCTCACGCATTTGTTCACTAAGTGGTGACCCTCGCCCCATCCTTGTTGGTGAATGACTGAGCATTTTAGGGAAGCTGCTTTTATACCCAATCATGGCACCCACCTGTTCCCAATTAGCCCATTCACCTGCAGGATATTCCAAATAAGTGTTTGATGAGCATTCCTCAACTCTCTCAGTCTTTTTTGCCACTTGTGCCAGCTTTTTTGAAACACGTTGCAGGCATCAAATTCCAAATGAGCTAATATTTGCAAAAAATTACAAAGTTTACCTGTTTGAACATTAAGTAACTTGTCTTTGCAGCGTATTCAATTGAATACAGGTTGAAAAGGATTTGAAAATCATTGTATTCTGTTTTTATTTACGATTTACACAACGAGCCAACTTCACTGGTTTTGGGTTTTGTACATATAGGAGGTTAATGATCAAAGTTTTTATTTCAGTAAATGAATGTTTAAATATGTATATTTGTTTGGTTAAAATGCCATTACCATCATCCAGTGCCCACAGGATCATCTGGGTGTCTGAAGTCCAGGGTATGAGAGGATCATTTGGTCCTAAGTGGTTTTCTGACCCCCACAAGTCCCCCATCAGCGGCACTATCTTAAAACTTAGTTTCGTGGTGGGAAAGTTTCCAAATATGTGGGAGAAACACATTTAGAACAGTAACATTCACTGAACTGAATCCTAGGGGCAAGGCTGGATTATCCATATTATGACTGGTGTGCATACACAGGGGCATCATGCTGGGAGGGGCATCACATGATTTTTTAGTTTTTTATTTTTTATTTTAACTGGAAGAGATGCGTATGTATATTATGAACAAATTCAAACTTAACTGTTGATATCAAAAGAGAATATTAAAAAAATAAATATATATATATATAAACTGCGATTTGGAACTGCCCTGCCAAAGTCACAGAAAGGCCAAACTGATTACAGATCAGTGTTACAAGCTGAGCTAGAATCCCGCAATTTAGAAACTGAATGGGCACTGATCTCTAATCAGTTGATCACAACGATGTGCTTTCGCTCTGACATCACGTGCTGCAACACACTGAGCGGTGGGGGAAGCAACTGAGGGGTTGTGCAAATCGGAAAATAGCTGAAGAAAAAAGTACGAAAGATATCCACACCACCGAATGTTCCAGAAATATCTTGCTTTTTTAACAGTACTCGCAGCAAAGAAGCTCTCGATAGAGAGGAAACTGTTCCGCCCGTAAATTCCGTTCCTCCAGCACTAGCAGCTAGTTCTTACATTACAAAAGTTAGCCATGTACGTTTGAGGCTAATGCTAATGAGGCAGATGCAGCAGTGCATAACATTAGCTGACGTTAACGGGAGCCTGTCGCAGGTGGGCTGACGGCGACAGCTGAACTCAGAGATGGAGAATATTAGCATGATCGCAGAAACTGACAAAAGTGAGTTCACTGCACGAAGTCTTTCCCTTTTCGAAACCCTCTGCCTTAGAATTTCAATTCTTAGTATTTAGTAAATGTAAACATGTGGCCTTTGTTGCCCTAAATTTCAATTCCCAAGTTAAGTGCCATTTTAGTAACTGGATGGAAAGTACTTATTAGGGGAGATCTGGGGTTAAATGAAAAATGACACCAGGAAACAACTCAAAATTAATCTAAAGAGGTATGCATAATAACCACCAACAAGCTGCTGACATTGTCAAGCAATATCCCCCGCAACTGGCATTGCATTTTTGAATAGAGAATGTTTATATGCATTTAGATTTCTTAAGAACTGTACTAATGGCAAAGCTGTTAATTTCCTTGCAAAAAAAATAGGCCGGAGAGCATGCCTCTGAAAAGTCGGAAAATTATACCAAATTATTTTCATGACGCACCTTTATGTGGTTTTACACCTCATGGCAAATATGATCAGAATCGGATAATTAGTTTTGAAGTTATAGCTCGGACAAGACACATTACAGATTTCCCACAAATTTGTGGCTTTTTCCCCAAAACGTGAGAAATTACAAAATTATTTTCAAAATTGTTTTTCATGACAAACCTTTACGTGGTTTTACACCTCGATACCAAATATGATCAGAATCGGATGATTAGTTTCAAAGTTATAGCCCGGACACGACACATTACAGATTTCCCACAAATTTGTCGCTTTTTGCCCCAAAACATGAGAAATAACAAAATTATTTTCAAAATAGTTTTTCATGACACACCATTATGTGGTTTTACACCTCGATGCCAAATATGATCAGAATCGGATGATTAGTTTCTAAGTTATAGCCCGGACACGACACATTACAGATTTCCCGCAAATTTGTCGCTTTTTGCCCCAAAACGTGAGAAATAACAAAATTATTTTCAGAATTGTTTTTCATGACACACCATTATGTGGTTTTACACCTCGATGCCAAATATGATCAGAATCGGATGATAAGTTTCAAAGTTATAGCCCGGACACGACACATTACAGATTTCTCAGGAATTTGTCGCATTTTGGCCCAAAACGTGAGAAATTACAAAATTATTTTCAAAATGGTTTTTCATGACGCACCTTTATGTGGTTTTACACCTCGATACCAAATATGATCAGAATCGGATGATTAGTTTCAAAGTTATAGCCCGGACACGACACATTACAGATTTCCCACAAATTTGTCGCTTTTTGCCCCAAAACGTGAGAAATTACAAAATTATTTTCAAAATAGTTTTTTAAGACACACCATTATGTGGTTTTACACCTCCATTGGCAAATATGATCAGAATCGGATGATTAGTTTCTAAGTTATAGCCCGGACACGACACATTACAGATTTCCCGCAAATTTGTCGCTTTTTGCCCCAAAACGTGAGAAATAACAAAATTATTTTCAGAATTGTTTTTCATGACACACCATTATGTGGTTTTACAACTCGATGGGAAATATGATCAGAATCGGACGATTCGTTTCAAAGTTATAGCCCGAACACGACACATTACAGATTTCCCACAAATTTGTTACTTTTTGGCCCAAAACGTGGGAAATTACAAAATTATTTTCAAAATTGTTTTTCATGACACACCTTTATGTGGTTTTACACCTCGATGCCAAATATGATCAGAATCGGATGATAAGTTTCAAAGTTCTAACCCGGACAACAAACGTGTCGGACGGACGGACTGGCAGACTGACTGACGGACAGACCCCATTCGGGGGATAAAAAAGAAACAAGTTGACATTTTTCTGTTTATGCAGTTGCCATGGTAACCAAGCAAGCTCATTAAATACGCAGAAAACTTCTGGCACCAATTCCTCTTTAACTCTCTGATAGAATTCTGTTTTTCTTTCATCATTTAAAAGCTATTGCTTATCCAAATGCAATGACATAGCCATTCTTTGCCCAGTTTATCAGTTTTGTGATTTTGGGGAATTTTACTCTCATTTTGAAATTATTTTGTGCAGAATCTGACGAATACTGAAAATATTCAAAGTATGTAACAGATAGGCAAAATTTCTCTATGTCATTGCATTTTTAATGAAGTTGTAAAACCCCAACAAGACAATTACCAAACGGCGGATATTGCCCGGGTTGAAGGCCTCACGTGTTCTCTTCGTCTAACTTTAATTAGAGCATTCTTCTGGCTGGGGTGAATCACAATAAAATGAATAATCTTCACCGTCCGAGGACGGGGCATGAAAACACAATGGTTACGATTAATCTGACTCCATAGAACAAGTAGAATACATAATTTAGCTATAATCTCGTTAAAGATCTGACTCCAAATTAGAATTAGAATAGATAATATTGGGAACACCTGCGTGGATTTCGAGACAAACCTGCCATCAGACACGGCAGCGCAAACCATCATTGCTCAGTAAATACGTCCCCAGGGTTAATTAAACGCAACTGTCCTGGAATCAATTCGACAATACTTCCATTGGTTAAACGAGACTATCTTGATAGCAGCATCGAGGCTTAAATAAAGCACTGAGCGTGAACGTATCAAGAACCCAGATTATATATATATACCCAAGGGCTCCTTAGAAAGATCAACCAGACACCGGCATATAAATAAAATACACGCCCAAGGGTATCCTTAATAGCTAAACCTTAAGAGCCAGTATTCCATAAATCCTTAAGGGGTAGAACATAATCCCAATCTAACTTAGAAGTATCGTTACCTACACATCTTGGTAGGAATCTCCCCTTAAGTCCCGGTCGCAACAAGGCTAGAATATACGAGTGTTATAAATCAAGGAAAATCACGCAAGCTGAAAAAGGAATAACAATAATTTATTCACCAGGTAGGCACAACTTGAATCAAACAAATCAATGATAAGCCAATTACCGTTACATATAATTTAGAAGGATTTAGAATATTTATATACCTGGAACAGATGAATGACCACGCGGAGCTAAGGTCGCTCCACGTGGTCGGGGAGAACTCAAATGTTCCCTCGCTCCGGAACAAGGCAACAGGTGACTTACCCCAAGAACGGTCAAAAAGAAGAGACAGAAAAAGAAGAGAGCACCCCCTTAGGATCTTGTACCTTTAAAGGCTCCAAACCACACCTCCGAACAAGGTAGAGGAAGGGGTGGCCGAATCAGAGTTTTACTGGCCTAGGTGATAAGACTAATTGCATAGAGAGGAGACTTGGGTAGTTGCCCAAATGAATCTTGCAAACAAGATAAACCATAATTCCAAGGAAAATGAAACATGTTCCATTCAATTCCTTAGATTTCTCTGAGAATAAAGAGACCAAACATGATATGAATATGTGCTAAAATGATGCAGTTGTCATGGAAAAGCCTTAAAATGGAATATTATAGCCCAATAGTGTGATAAAAATATGAGAGGTTCCTTTTAGGATATTGAACATAAACAAAATATGAGGTTTAGGTTATTTTAAGCCGATTAAGGTAGCTGCGCTTTAACTTCAATGAAACCAGTGAGTTTGAGTTCCAGAGATGCTGGGCCTGCTAGACTTGATGGCTCCCACCCCCCGCCGTGGGGAACAAAGGATGCCACTCGCGCAGGCAGGCAATAAGACCATTCTAGGATTATAAAACTTTACTGCTAGCTTTTGGGCTGCACCAGATCAACCAAACATTCAGATTTTACATGCATAATGGGCACATGTTCCAACAATATGATTTTTGGCATATATTTTGAGTAAACTAAAGCCAAGTCAAACTTTCAGGTTCTACAAAGTGAAGTACCAGCAGCCCAAGTTTAATTGATTTTCAATGATAAATTAAAAAGTTATGGCTGCTACAAACATGAGAAACGTGGAAAAAGTAATACCTTAGGAAATCAATGGAAAATGCATTACACCGCATTGAATTCAGTTTCTAATCCATGTAGCAATTGGTGATTATTAAAGATGGGTTATTAAAGTATATTTTTATTTAAAAAAAAAACTTTTTTGGAAAAATAATCAAATTTTGCCCATTTAACCCCAGATCACCCCTTAAGATTTTGGGCACTGTCCCTGAAGGCAGCAGGGGTGTCACACTGACCTTGAAGCCACTGTTATTATTGTCACCATTGGCAATCTTCTTTTGAAGGCTTGTTCAGCTGGTGCTTTAGCTGTCATTATTGCTGTATGCCAAAAGAAACGCTAGTATTATCAAAGAGAAGAGTGGTCCATTTCTGCACTCTATAAGTCATGGAAAGTAACTTTTTAGCGGGGCGGGGGGGGGGCATTTCATGATTGGTCAGACTGGGACAGAGCACTGTGTTTATCCGGCCCTGCCTAGGGACCGCCAAAAAGAAATAAATCACTTGCGCCCTTAAAAAAAATGTGGGTTTTGGCTTCCCTCCTCTCACCCCTCCGATGTCTTATGTGATTCTGGCTGCAGAATCCTGATATATGGGCCAGAATGCACCAGCGCTTGAAATTTCAGCCTCCTGTCTCTATTACGTGAAAAGTAATGGTCCTTCCAAAATGCTACAAAACTAATGTCCTGTTTACACTAAAATACGACTGAAATGGCGACTGCTGCGACTTGTGAGATCACAAGGATTTGATGAACTCGCAAAAGTCTTGTATACACTTGTATACTCTCCAATCTAATCGCTAATTTGCGTTCACACCAAGCTTCCAGTGAGACCACATTTGGGATATATTAATAAAAATTAGGCGATCTATGCGACATAATTTACGATGACTCTCCTCTCTCTTGTTTGCTCTCTTGGTCTTGTGTTGTTGATGTGATCGTTGCAGCAAGTGATGAACCAATTAAAACAATGGCTTTACATAGGAAACCCATCCTCAGAAAGAGTCGCATGCAAGCTCGCCATTGGTCGCAATTTCTCTCTCACTGATCGCCATTGGTCAAATTTCGATCCCATCCATCACTGATGCTCTCATAATTTCACTCGCCATGACTTTTTTGCTCTTAAAGGCATTGCAATGGGCTCTTGTTCAGCTCGCAAAAACGATCGCCATAGTCGCATAATGAAAAATATTCCGATATTTTGAGATCTGAATTTATTTCTGACCACTCGCACACACTCGCAAAAGTTATGCAATTTTTTTGAACAGCTCAAAACAACCGTAAACCCCTTCAAGATCGATAAAGAGTGAAAGAGATCAGAGAGATTGAATTTGAGACCATTGAGAGTTATTGAGAGTTACTTGCAACCTCATCAAGAGTCAGTGAGAGTGATGGCGAATTCTGTCCATTTTTCAGTCGCAACCTGCTCGCAAGTCCGGTGTAAACAGGGTTTAAATGACCAATTCACATGTCAAGACGGGACATTTCACCAAAATTTCAACAAATTTTCGCAGGAAAACCGTCAGAGATACTGACATGAAACTTGGGATTCTTTTGTTTGGTACCATAAAGTACTTTTGGACAAAGTTTGAGTAAAATCTGAGCAGTATCATGTACAAGGTACCTCACCATTGGCTATTTTGACATGGAATCAACCCTATGTTTAGTCCAGATCTTTGGGACAACAAGTAAACATTAAACAGGCCACCAGAGAGGAATGGAGGGCTTTTTGTGTTGGGATTCTGTATCTGCCTTGTGCCTTGTTTAAGTTCTGTGCCTGGCCTAGCCATGTTGATTGATTTTCGTGTTAAGTGACCACTGCCTGTTTTCTGACCATTCTTAGTATTGTGTATTGTGTTTTGATATTTTAGAAATCCCGGTTTATTATTTTTCATGTCTTGTATTTTTCATAGTCTTGCCATGTTTCCTAGATCCCTTGCCATGTTTATTTTCTGCCATGCCTTGCTTTGCACTTCGTTTACCCAGTCTTGTCTCATGTAGGTCTTTGCCCATGGTCCCTTGTCTTGCGTGCCACTCATTCGGGTGATTTATTGGTTTCTGGGTGTCAACCTTCTTTCATTATCTCGTGTTCTTCCTTCCTCTCTCTTTTGCTATCTACTAACACATACTAACAGTTTGTTGTTTTCGCTTAATTACTAACCCACATTAAGATTGTATATTTTTACTAACTTACTAACATGCACTCGGGATTGTATAGCTGCACATACTAATTGACTAACGATCTCTCAGCAGTTGCCCAATTCTAGTCTCCGCCTCCTTGCCTATCCCTAATTATCTCTGCAACGAATTTCTGTGGATTTCCGCTAATTCTTTGTGCTTTCCTTTCCTCTATACACTTAACCGGAGCTGTTGTTCTGTACATAGGTTTGTCTTGTGAATCCTGTCTGTGTTTTGGCTTTTGCCATGTTCATGTAATTAGATCATTCCTCATGTGTCACTCCTGATTATTGTATCATTGATTGCACCTGTTTCTCCCTGGTCATTTGTTCGCTCTGGATGTGTATTTAAGATGTCTGTTTATGCACTTCTTTTGTCAGATCGTTCTTCCTAGTTTCCTGAGCCACGTTTGTTTTCCGCCTTGATTCTTAGTGACTTATCTTTCTGACTGGACCGCCTGACTACGAGCTTTGCCTGTTCCCTGTATTGTACCGCATTCTTGTTTATCGACCTCTTTTTGCCTGACTACAATTTTTGTGATTGGTGCCCTGGTTTTGACTCTGGATTACGCCCATTGGAATCTGTTTTTCGATTGCGGACTTTGTACTGTTGCCATCTCTGTTGGGGGGTCTCCCCCTTCAGAAATAAAGCCTCCTTTTTGCCTTCATCTGGTTTTCACTGTTGGTTCATTTTGTAAATCACAACATTTTGTCTTTAAGCCCTTAACTGTCACCTGCATTTTATCGCATTAGGGCCCAGTGACAGTTAAGGGGATAAACATCTTTAAGAGGTTTTTAGAACCTTCTCCATTCATTAATTTATAAACAAGCAGCTGTTGCTTAAAATCAATCCCCCTCCAGTCCACTGAGTCCTCAAGTCAGCCAGCAGATTGCAGGGGAGTGGTAAGGCAGGCATGCTAGCAGTTACCATTGAAGAAAACTCAACAAAAATATAAATGCACCATGTCAAATTTGAGTTTTTATTAACATTAGGCTTATGCAGTATATAAAGCGAATCAAAATTAATTTTTGTTAAAGACTAATCTTCAGATCACCGTCCATCACATCTTGATATTGCCATCTACAAAGGAGTGACAATCCGTCTAACACATTGGGGGTAAGTTTGAAGAAATTGAATATTCAATATCTCGTGTGTCCACCATTTGCGTCTCTCAGAGCAACACATCTCCTTCGCATGGAGTTGATCAAGTTGTCTATCGTGGCCTGTGGATTGTTATTCCATTCTTCCCGGAGGGCCACAGGGAGCTGGCGCGCATTATCCGGAACTGGAACACGGTCGCGGACAAAGATGCTCTATGAGCGACGTGTCCGGCGAATACGCAGGCCAGTCCAGAACTGGAATGTGCTCTGCTTCAAGGAACTGCATGCAGACCGCTCTGGTGGACATCCCTGCATCCAGCATGCCAATGGCACGTTCCTGCATGATCTGAGGCATGATGACATTTGACAAAATTTGACATTTTGGGGTAGCCTTTTATTCTCCTCAGTATGAGGAGTGTCTAGGTACTGTTCATTCTGTCTGATCACCATCTAGAAATGCCACACCCATGTACTGAGTGAAATCACTGCATCACTAAGCAAATGCTCACTGACAGAGAGATGGATTAAAAAATGGTACACAAATCAAGAGAAATATCCCTATTGTACAAGTCAGCATGTGCTCACTTAGAGTTGTTAACTCCATGTGGCATCAATATTTGACATGGGAAGTTTATATTTTTGTTCAGTGTACATGTCAACATGGTAGATTTGAGAGCTTGTGTGTTAAGAAATGAATTACGGAGCGAGCAGCTAAAAATATGAAGCCGATTTAGAAAGGAATCTCCTTGCTGAAGTATTTTCACGACTCTGTACTATCACCAAGTACTTCACGAGTAGTCAATAATAATGCAACTTACAATCAGTTATTGACACTGAAGGAAATCAAGAGGCCAGCATGAATAAATGGGTCTTTATTTTTTTAAGGAGTCAAAAGAATACGTAGATCTTAACCCCTTTGTGCGGAATACAAATAACGCCAATTTTTCCTGTTGTGCATGAGCCTATTTAAGGCTTCATAACACAGTATTTGTGTCATAGAGACACTGGAGACATTATTCCAGTGAAGCACGACATACAGTGCCCTCCATAATTATTGGCACCCCTGGTTAAGATGTGTTAAAAGCCTTAAAATAAATTCAATTTTTATTGCAGAGGCAGACTCTCACACTGAAAACTGTAGAAAAATGTAACCTTCAACTCAAATGAATTTTAAGGGAAAAAAAAATCCCTGACTAAGAAATAGGTGATTTTATGAAAAATAATTGTTCCACAATTATTGGCACTCCAAACAATTCCGAGGAATTAAATGTAATTGAAGTATTTTTGTCATTTCTACAGTAATTTAAAAAGTTGATCAGAGTATCTAGGAACATTTAATTAGTAATTCATTACTTCCTGTTTCCCTGGGGTATTAACATGACCTGACACAGAGGCCATTTCTCTTATCCATTCTTCAACATGGGAAAGACAAAGGAACACAGCATTCAAGTAAGGCAGATGTGCGTCGACCTTCACAAGTCAGGCAATGGCTACAAGAAAATAGCCTCTCGCCAGCACCTGCCCATATCTACTGTCAGACGAATTATTAAGAAGTTTAAAACAACTGGAACAGTGGTAAACAAGCCTGGACGAGGACGCAAGGTCATTTTGCCACCACGCACAGTGAGGAGGATGGTAAGAGAAATAAAAAGTTCTCCAAAGCTCACTGTTAAAGAATTGCAACAAATGGTAGCATCTTGGGGTTACAAAGTCTCCAAAACAATCATCAGGCGCTATCTACTTGCCAATGGAAAAAACCTTTTCTCATTCATAGTCATAAACGCAAACCTCTGGGGTTCGCTTAGCGGTACTGGGACTTCAACTGGGACCGTGTGCTTTGGTCAGATGAGACCAAGATAGAGCTTTTTGGCAACAAACACTCTAAGTGGGTCTGGCGGAACACAAAAGATGAGTATGCAGAAAAGCACCTCATGCCCACTATGAAGTATGGGGGAAGATCGGTGATGTTGTGGGCTTGTTTCTCTTCCAGAGGCCCTGGGAACCTTGTTAGGGTGCATGGTGTCATGAACGCTTTAAAATACCAGGACATTTTAAATCAAAATCTGGTGACCTCTGCCCGAAAGCTGAAGATGGGTCGTCACTGGGTCTTTAAGCAAGATAATGACCCTGGACATGTGGCCAAATCTACACAGAAATGGTTCACCAGCCACAGAAGCTCCTCCCATGGCCATCTCAGTCCCCAGACCACAACCCCATTGAAAACCTATGGAGTGAGCTGAAGAGGAGAGTGCAGAGGAGAGGACCCAGGTCGCTAGATGATTTAGAGAGATTGTGCAAAGAGGAATGGTTGAAGATCCCACTTTCTGTATTCTCCCATCTTGTGAAACATTATAGGAGATTAGGTGCTGTTTTGTTAGCAAAAGGGGGTTGTTCAAAGTATTAACATCAGGGGTGCCAATAATTGCGGCACACATGATTTGATGTAAAAGTATTATTTCTTAATGTGGGGTTTTTTTCCCACTGAATACATGTACTTGAATTAAAGGTTGGAGTTTCCTTTTTTTCATTGTGGTCCCATATTATTCAGAAAAAAACAGAATTTATTAGAAGCTAAAGAACACATCTTAACCATGGGTGCCAATAATTATGGAGGGCGCTATATGGACATTTAATTTTTCATTAAATTAATTTTATACTTATTTAGCAATTAAATTTCAGAATTTATGGATGCAGGCGTCTAAATCTGCTCAGAGGGGTTAAATTTTCAGGAAGGAAGTTCCCGAGTTTGCGAGTGAACATTTCAGAAGCTCAGTCCCCCTCAGTTTTTAGACTAGACCAAGGGAAAACTAGCAGACCTTGGTCTCTCAGAAGGCCTAGGAGCCCAACAGGTTGTGCAAAAATGCTTGCAATTGAAAGAGTTACCCAATCTTCTCTCAGCTTATTTAAGCCTTTACACCGGCCATTATAATAGCCAAATAAAAACACCACTCCCCCATTCTCCTCTTACACATCAAGCATTGATTTTAAATGATAATAGTGAAATGAAAGAGTCTGAATGTAAAATAAATGAGAAATTAATCTGACACATCCTCGGTATTATCCAGCACCATAGAAACAAGAACAAAATGATTTTACATAAAAATAGATCTTGGGTCACAATGACCAAAAAAAAAAAAAAAAAAAAAAACAACACTGATGGTCATAATGTGTGTACAGGACATGAAGGTAATTTAATTGATTTAATTTCAGGTTTTCCATCAAAAGTAAGGGAAAAAATGTAGCAGGAAAAAGTACAGTATGTTGGTCATGTTTTTAGAGGGGTTGGACACTGAATAAGGTCAAATTGACCCAAAACAAAATAGGAGTATTAAATTTCCGTTAGATTTGCGAGTGGATAGTGGAATGACCCAGTGGCACACAGCAGGGCAAATGTTATTTTGACTGCAAGGGTAAGCTAATGTTGATCTCTTTCAAGGTTTGAACTAAGACTTGGCTGTCACAAGTCATATGTGGATGGCGTAATGTTTCAGATCAGGAAAATAACAAATTTTGCCTTGCACAACCTAATTTACACAGTGCATACAATGAGCAAGAGACAGGTACACACCCTGGACAGTCCACCAATCCATCACAAGGATCACACTACATTCATTCATGCACTCATACCTATGTATCAACATAAATATCTCTAAATTAACTGATATGTATGTCCTTGAATTGTGGGACCTAAGCCAGGGTGACTGGATAATATCAACACAGAGTTAGGGAGAACATCCAAACTTCACAGATGGGTCATTCTATATACATAGTCATAGATTTTCTTTAAACTTAAATAGAATGTTGCTTTGGGAGGCAAATGGAAAAATACCAAGTTTGAGCTCTATTAGCCCACTTGCTTACGATTTTATGGGGTGTCAAAAAAGTGGGTTTGGCACCCCGGTTGGCAAAATTTGCATTTTATTTTTAATTTTTAACAGGCTGTAGATGAAATTAAGCTAACCCCATGATTTTTTGACGGTCTATTCTCTCGGCACTGTCCTACCCTTCATTGCAAATGACTCTACATTTTTTTAATGAAGATAAGCTAGTTCCATAATTAAATTTATTTTGGTAGCAGTGCATATCAAGAGCTTTCCAAAAATCTAGGTTTCATTAAAATTTAAGGATACTCACATCCTGAAAAAAGGGGCCGAAAAAGAGTCATCCCCCACAGGAGGGTAAAATAAAGATCAATATTACCAAGGAACTATAATTGCTACAGAATACAAATTGGTGGCAATAGAAAGCTGTTGACCATAACAAATACCAGGTATTACCACAAATCCACGTATGTCATCAGATGGGTGTGAAAATGGTGCCCTAAAATGTGTATGTGTACTTTTTGTAAAAGTAGCATTTTTGAGAGCCTATAAAACCCACAATAAAACTGTTAAAACTACTTTGACTGGCAAAGGGTAGTACAGTGCCTGGAGAACAAATCCTGAAAAAATAATGGGGTTAGCTTTAGTACTTTTAGTCGTAGCCTATTAAAAATGGAAATTTTTGTCAACCCGGGTGCCACATCCACTTTTTTGACGCCCCAGAAAATCAGAACTAGTGGGCTGATTGGGCTGAAACTTGGTATGTCTTCATTAGGCACTCAAAGCAACAATCCATCAAAGTGTGAAGACAATCCATGACTAAGGCCATGGGAGCCCTGGTTGACTTCATGTGGAATGACTCAAACCCACAACTTTTTTGATGTAAGGCAATAAGCAACAGTGCAACCCACTGAAACCCCCTATATTACATTATGAGAGCATGCACTGGGCTATATTATGAAGCAGAGAATGTTAAATAAAGATAATATGAAAAGATAATGTTCCAAAGAGTTGCATTTTATTAAGTGTCGTTTCATTACAGTTGACAACTGTCCCGCCAGATAACTGCAAGCTCAGTAAAATTTACATAAACAATAGATTCACAAGATTTTTTCCCAATTAAGAACATTGCATTGACGTTTTAAAGAATGGTACAGGGAATTCCTTTGGTTTACTGCTTTGATATTGTCTGTACTACAATTTTTTTGAATACTTAATTAAAATCAGTCAATCAACATCCTTGACTGTGACAGACTATATTTGTTAATTACAAACAAGGACAACCTTTCCCTTGTACTGTATGATTACATCTGATTGCATAGTCCATTACTCTGGTGAAAATAATATCTCTCCTGTTGGTTACAAATGACGTAAACAACACAAACAAAACTCCATCCAAAAGAAAGGAAAACTGCGGAAACTAATCATGATACTGGACTACATGACACTACACAACCAAAAACCCTCCCCATAACATGACAACCTTTCCTATAAATGTTCTAGTTAAATTTTGTGAATTTGAAAACATCTCAGACTTAATGACTAGTAGTTGCTAGGATGCCAAATCCAATATTGTGATGTTGCAGGAACAGAAAATGTAAGATATGCACAGCAGATTCCATAAAAAGTTGATTTTGTGGCCATAATCTCCTTTGGCAAGCCATAGTACGCACATGACCATATTCAGCAAGCCCTGCCATCATCTAAAAATAAGACCATTCCGGCATAGCCAGATATATTCTAATTGTAGGGGTTACACAGATCCATGTGGGGCCAAACTATCCAGGTCAGGGATACTCACTCTTTTCCAGATTGAGCCGCTGCGGGTGCAGGCTTTCATTCAAACCAACCAGTCACACAACTGATTCTACTAATCAACCCTTGAGGCTTTAGCCAAAGACCCGTGATTAGTAGAATCAGGTGTGAGACTGCATGGTTAGAATGAAAGCCTTCACCCACTGCGGCTCATTCTAGAAAAGAGTGAGTATCCCTGATGTAGGTGAATGTGTGGCTTCAGTCATGGTGAATGGGAGTGGGTAGGATACTACAACAAGTTGCGACTGCCCCTTGCTCACCCTTCATTCAGGGTGATAACTGTCAAACTGCGACTACAGGGTCATTAGTCGCCTGAACTGAAATAACACGTTGCAATTTGCCCAGACATTTCCCACATTAAAAATAATACAAAATGATTTTCATCAAAAAATCAGTATAAATTACAAAATAACACCTCTTCAGCAACAGTTGTTTAAGGCAGCATAATGGTCTTCAGCATATATTAAAGTTCTTTGCAGTAAATCCTTCTTTACATTGGGCATTAATTTAGCAGAATACTGATTATAAATGCTCCCTTTAGAAATGAATACAACATAAAATCCATGACATTGGAAAGTGTAGCAAAATATTACCCTTTATACATAAAACACTCTTCATTTCTCTTCAGATTCAGAGATTATCAAATATTAAATGCACTGAAAAACCCATAACTTCAGAAATTAAAGCACTTTTGGCTACCTGGTTGGAATACATTATAAAATCTTAGGCAGAGCACTGCATTAGTGAAATCATATGCATTAACCTGAATAGATTCAGCAAATATCAAATGGTTTAAATTCAGTTTGCATAAAATATTTAGGCGAGGATATTTGCTTAACAAATAAGAACTAATAAGGAAATTTCAGCAGCATCTACAAAGTTTCTTTGCATGTAACAAAGGACACAGCATATACTGCAATCCACAAGTGTTTGGACAGTGAAATTTTACAAGGATGCAATTCCAACATAGATCACACTAAACAGATGTAAATGCCCACAAATGAAAGCTAACAGTGCCTACTTTAATTTCATATGTGGGAGTACAGCGCAGAAAAGTTACATTTGTGTCACTGTATGAATACTTATGTACTACACTATATAACAAGGCAACAGGGTTAGTCCCTGTGAAAGTACTTGGACAGGATTTGCCCCCTTATATCTTAAAACTAATCATAGTGCAAGTGAACAACAGCATTTGGTGAGCATACACAGCGACAGCATGTCTTTTTCAATCAATTCTTCAATATACACAAAGAGGGAGAACCAATACGCATCAGCCCAGATCTGCCGAAATCTGGTAAAGATGTTCAAAAGCCCCCTAATCTGAGGATGTTCAACATCAAGCAAACTACAACACGAAATGCATTCATTGCTGTTCATGCATATTTGGAAATAATTATTCTGTCAATCAATGAAAAGCACTAAAAGTCCCTCCCCAATTTGTTTGATCAAGACTCAGGTAAAGAGGCTTTCCAAGCGCAAATGGCAATTTGTATTGTATGTTATTATTTGATAACATAAAATTATGTAAAAGCCGAGCTGCAGTGAGTTGCTTGATCCAGTCTTGAAATCAACTGGTCTCCCCCTTTGAGAAAACAGCCTCAGGTTAAGAAATACTCTACATCAACAGGCATTCAGTTTTTCAAACATTAACAAATATTTTTGACTCGCTTGGAACCAGTCAGCATTCTCCCTCCAACATTGAGTTCACCATAAAGTTTTTATTTATGACGGGGTGCATCCCTAATTACCCAACCCACTTATTGCAGGACAGGGTCAAAGCAAGTTCTGGGGCCCACCCCAACAGTGACTCACTGAATAAACCCTGGACAGTACACCAGTACATTAAACACACCATTCAATCAAAAACTCATATCTAAGGGCAATTTAGACACTCCAATTGGCCAAGCATGTCTTTGGACTGTTGGGAAATGCACTTCGACACGTGGAGAACGTGTGCATGAAATTCAAACAGTAAGCCAAGATTAAAATACAGGGCCTTCGTGCTATGGGGCAAGGGCCCACAGCAAGAACCATGAGGCTTTTTGCTAGGAATAGATTTTTGGAAATTCCACCACCGGCGTGAACAAACAAATCAAAAGTAATGAAAATATGTAGACCAAATGTGGGCAGAGTCCTATCCAGTCTCATTGCTGATAAGTTTTAGCACATTTGTGACAGCTGGTAAGAGTCTGGCAGCGTAGTGCCTGATACGATCATCCCTTATGAGTTCAGATGGTTTGAGTTCAGGTCTGGCTCCCTTTTTCACATGGTACAAGTGGGCCTCGTTTCGGTCCACACGGACACTGCCATGCAAGGAGTGCAGAAAACCATGTACGGTCGTCTCGAACACCAGACGGGGGTTGGTGATTACTTTGAAGTTGTTGAAACGATTGGGGATGTTCGGTTCCCGGAAGACATGCTCCAGAACATTGACCCCCCTAACTTTCTCCCACTCCTGGGGTCTGTACTTCTCAACTTCATCTGACACAGAGATGGGGAAGACGTGGTTCTCAAATTCAAAACCTTTGTCTTGGGAATACCTTCGTTCCAGACGTTCCAAAAGCTGGTTCCAGTCATCCACTTGCAGAGGCAGAATGAGCTCATCAATGTCGTGTAAGGCTACATACTTGGATTGGTACATGTATCTGTACAGACAGTCATTGAGCGCAGGAATTTGACCATAGTAGTGAAGATCCCCCGGTGAGTGAGATTTACGCCACCCAGGGGAGACATTTATGTATGAGGTCACAGGCCAGGGTACTATCTCCACAAAACCTCTGGCCTCGTAATAATCTAACACTTTCTGGACCTCCGGGCTGCAGCTGTTTCTGTACACTGCAACCCGCCCAACCCCTAGCAGACGGTACATCTCCATTGACTGGACCACCTGCAGGAGGTTGCTGTAGTTGCCAAACATGGTGGAGATGCAGACGGTAAACTTGTAGTCAAAGCCGCTGCTCTTAAGTTCCTTGTTGCGAACAGTGAAGAAGATGGGCTTATCTGGACTTTGGGCCCTGGAGAAAATGGCCACCTGCTCTGGTTCCGAGCAGCCCCTTGCCACTGGACAGAAGATGTCCCCAGTAGCATAGTCAAAACCGAAGTGGTCACTGTGCACACTGCGAGAGGCCGAAACAGAGAAATTGTGGCCCCCACAGCACAGGAGACATTGGTAGTTGTCACTCTCTGGGCGATACACGATGGAGATGGTTCGTATTTCCCTGGTGGTGCTACGATGCTCTACGTAAGGCGCTATCATGTAAGACTTGGTACCACTCACTCTGACCAGGGGTTTGCTCAGCACAGGTAAGGCACATACCCCGGGAACAGTCGGAGAAAGTTCCGGTTTTGTTCGCGGGGCCGGTCTAGGACTTGGACTTCTGAACACAGTGTCAGGGTTTGAGGAAAGGCAATAAATGGCAATGTTAATAATGAAAAAAATTATTACCAAGGCAATGCATTTCCAATTTGGTTTCCTTGTGGAAGCATCTGGATCAAGATTAGCGTCTGTCATTTTATTTTACGGTAAACTAAAATTTGCACTCCAACTAAAATACAAATAAAATAAAAAGGAAGGTTAAGGTTTGTCCATGCATTATGGCTTTTAAAACACATTAGATAAAATGTATGTGAAATATTGCAAGGTATTACATATAACTGATGAAGCTCGACAAAATTGCATGGTAAAGTCTTTTCTAGGACGGACAAAAAGGAGCCAGCTTCATTTAATTAATGGACTTTCTATGAGGTATTTATAAACATATGGGAATATGTCAAGGAATTATGAAATCCAATAACAGAGTTACTCAAGTGCATAGTTGTCTGGCAACCTTTTAGTGGGTCTAAGCTTCATATCAGTGAGTGAATATATTTTCCTGAATGCTTTGTTTTATAGTCAATCATTCCAGGGAAATCCCCATCTCAACTCCAATCAGGACGCTCCTTCAAACCATACGCCCCTTCCCCCCCTGAAGTTGCGGCTAGTCAAGCCGTGATAATTCCAGCCTTTGGCATGCCACCAACTATTCTCCAGCGCCGGGAACCACATGCCCAAGCTGAGAACCTGGTTTCTCTGAATGTCATGGGAAGATACAGTTGTGTCCTTGGTACATCCGCTGGGTTAAACCTGCATGGCTGAGGAAAACATAAACAGACAAAAAAAAATCATTATCAGGCAGCCAGAAGACACTGTTCAGAGGCACCCCCATGCCATTGGTGAATTTTTCATTTAAACACAATGCATCCTACAAAGGACTGTGAACCACGAAAGCCTGAACTGTTAGGATGATTTACTGAATAGCATTTGGCGTAGTACAGCCTTTTGAAAAAAATATACTGTAATTTAAAAATAGGACCAAGGCTCCTGTAGCTTACCGGCAAGCAGCCTTATAGTGATGATACCAATTTTCATGCAAAATTCTAATCAATGAAAATCAATGTCAAGGTCACTAAACAGAAGTTCACATACATTTATAGGCCCTCCTGTAACACAAACACAATCCTACGCTCTGAAGCAGTTTTGATTATACAAGTCATTGAAAATTCATTATGTCAATAGTGAACTTTAAAGGTCACAGAAGGTCAAGTTGAGGTCAGCATATGGACTTCTTATATGACTTTCTAAATGTCATAATACAAAGCTAGGCCCCGTTTTGACAATAAGAGTCATTGTAATTGTATTTTGTCAAGTTTGACCCTCAAACGCCACCAACATTCAAATTTTCATCAAATGAAAGCCCATATGTGACTTCCTAGATGTCAGTAACACTAAACTAGTCTCCATCTGTGACCCTTTCAGTGACAGAAGTCATTGAATTTTCAACAGGTCAATCAAGATCAATATGAAGGTCACCAAATGAAAGATCATATGTAACTCCCTATAAGTCTCCAATACACTCTATCTTTAATGATTTTGCTGATATAAGTCATTGAAATTTCACTAGATAGTCTGGCCACAGTTGGTCACTGAAGGTCAGGTTCAACGCCAACCAATGAAACTCCATACATGCCTTCCTATATGCCCACAATACAAACCTAAGCCCTATCTGTAATAGTTTTGATGACGGAAGTCATCGAAATTTCACTATGTGAAGTTTGACCTTCAAAGGTCACTGAAGGTCCAGTTCAAGGCCACCAAATGAAAGTTCATATATAACTTCTTATTAGTGTTCAATACACATATGTTCTGAATAAAAAAAAATTCAATTCTAGAGGCCTTTGAAAATTGTAGCATTTTGCTTGACCTCAAGTTTGACCTTTCAAGGTCATCTAAGGTCAACTTTAACACAGCCAATATATCGGTCATATATAACTTCCAATATGTCAGTAATACAAACAAATCTCTATGCAACCATTTCGCTTCCACAGGCGATTTTGCCCATCCTCCATAACACCCAATGTTAAAGTAAAGCGCCCCCACTAGCCCCACTTCCATTGACTCAATCAAAATGGCACTCGCACTGTAGTGTATCGAGGCGAGTTGATTGGCAGATTTAGAAAAAAGTTATCAGACAATTTTTGAGAAATAATGTTTTGAAATTTCAAGCCGTATCTTTTAACATATTGAATATTTTCCCTGACCACGAGTTTGACCTTTCAAAGTCATCGGTGGTCAAATTTAATTTCGCCAAAATATAGGTCATATATTACTTCCTATATGTCCATAATACAAACTTAATCTCTATCTGCATCCACTTGGCCTCCACAGGCCATCTTGCATATTCATAAAGCACAGCGCTCCCACAAGACCCACTTCCGTTGATTCAATCAAAATGGCACTCGCACTGTACATTAACGGTACCGAGATAAGTTGATTGCCTGATTTAGAAAAAATGTATCACACTGTTTTTGAAAAATAATTTTTTAAATTTCTCAGTCCGATCTTTAACATTGGGGCCAAAATTTCAAGGGCCCATAAAACGGACAAAAATTATTCAATCAAAAATCCGAAAGAAAAGCCTGGAGGTATGGTGTAGTAGTATGATCTGGCAAATTTACACGAAAATTCATCAGGACAAAAAAAAGATAAAAAATGTTCCGGACGACGGATGCCACACCACGACAATAGCTTATCGGCCCATGGGGCCAGTAAGCTAAAAACTTAGCCTTCCTCTGTCAAAAAGTCTAAATATTCCACAGGAGGAAGGGGCCATAATCCATCCATCCATCCATCTTCAACCGCTTAATCCGGGGCCGGGTCGCAGGGGCAGCAGTCTAAGCAGGGATGCCCAGACTTCTCTCTCCCTGGACACTTCCTCCAGTTCTTCCGGGGGTATCCCGAGGCGTTACCAGGCTAGCCGAGAGACATAGTCCCTCCAGCGTGTCCTGGGTCTCCCCCGAGGCCTCCTCCCGGTGGGGCATGCCCGGAACACCTTCACAGAAAAGGCGTCCAGGGGGCATCCGATAGAGATGCCCGAGCCACCCCAGTTGGCCCCTCTCGACGTGGAGGAGCAGCGGCTCTACTCTGAGCTCCTCCCGGGTGACAGAGCTCCTCACCCTATCTCTAAGGGAGCGGCCCACCACCCTGCGGAGGAAACCCATTTCAGCCGCTTGTACCCGAGATCTTGTTCTTTCGGTCATGACCCAGAGTTCATGGCCATAGGTGAGGGTAGGAACGTAGATTGATTGGTAAATCGAGAGCTTTGCCTTTCGACTCAGCTCCTTCACCACAACAGATCAGTACAATGACCGCATTACTGCTGCCGCTGCACCGATCCGTCTGTCAATCCCACGCTCCATCCTTCCCTCACTCGTGAACAAGACCCCAAGATACTTGAACTCCTCCACTTGAGGCAAGAGCTCTCCTCCAACCCGGAGGGGGCTAGTCAACTTTTTCCGGTCGAGAACCATGGCCTTAGACTTGGAGGTGCTGATTCTCATCCCAGCCGCTTCGCACTGGGCTGCAAACCGCCCCAGTGTGTGCTGAAGGTCTTGGTTCGAAGGAGCCAACAAGACAACATCATCCGCAAAAAGCAGAGATGAGATCCTGTGGTCCCCAAACCGAACTCCCTCCGGCCCCTGGCTGCGCCTAGAAATTCTGTCCATAAAAATAATGAACAGAACCGGTGACAGAGGGCAGCCCTGCCGGAGTCCAACATGCACCGGGAACAGGTCTGACTTACTGCCGGCGATGCGAATCAAGCTCCTGCTCCGGTCATACAGAGACCGCACGGCCCTTAGTAGAGGGCCCCGGACTCCATACTCCCGAAGCACCTCCCACAGAATGCCACAAGGGACACGGTCGAATGCCTTCTCCAAGTCCACAAAACACATGTGAACTGGTTGGGCAAACTCCCATGCACCCTCAAGCACCCTGCGGAGGGTATAGAGCTGGTCCAGTGTTCCACGACCAGGACGAAAACCGCATTGTTCCTCCTGGATCCAAGGTTCGACTATCGGCCGGATTCTCCTCTCCAGCACCCTGGAATAGACTTTACCCGGGAGGCTGAGAAGTGTGATCCCCCTATAGTTGGAGCACACCCTCCGGTCCCCCTTCTTAAATAGAGGGACCACCACCCCGGTCTACCAATCCAGAGGCACTGTCCCCGACTGCCATGCGATGCTGCAGAGGCGTGTCAACCAAGACAGCCCTACAACATCCAGCGACTTGAGGTACTCAGGGCGGATCTCATCCACCCCCGGTGCCTTGCCACCGAGGAGCTTGCGAACCACCTCAGTGACTTCAGCTCCAGTGATGGATGAGTCAGCCTCTGGATCCCCAGCCTCTGCTTCCTCTACGGAAGGCGTATCAGTGGGATTGAGGAGTTCCTCGAAGTATTCCTTCCACCGGCTGACAATATCCCCAGTCAAAGTCAACAGCTCCCCACCTCCACTGTAAACAGTGTTGGCAAGGTACTGCTTTCCCCTCCTGAGGCGCTGAACGTTTTGCCAGAATCTCTTCGGGGCCGATCGATAGTCCTCCTCCATGGCCTCCCCGAACTTTTCCCATACCCAAGTTTTTGCTTCCGCCACTGCCCGGGCCACAGCACGCTTAGCCTGCCGGTACCGGTCAGCTGCCTCAGGGGTCCCACGAGCCGGGTTCGGGGATTGCCGCCACGACAGGCACCGGAAACCTTACGGCCACAGCCCCGAACAGCCGCGTCAACAATGGAGGTGGAGAACATGGTCCATTCAGACTCAATGTTTCCAGCCTCCCTTGGGATCCGGTCAAAGCTCTCCCGGAGGCGAGAGATGAAAACCCCTCTGACAGAGGATTCCGCCAGACGTTCCCAACAGACCCTCACAACACGTTTGGGCCTGCCAAGTCTGTCCAGCTTCCTCCTCCTTCCTCCTCCAACTCACCACCAGGTGTGGGTTTGTGGGGCCATAATTGAGGAGAAAAAAAAAACTGAAAAGCAAACTACCTTGCAAAATCATAAACATCTTCACTGATAACATAACTTCATCTTCACGTATGTCGGCAAACAAAAGAAGTGGTGAAGGTTGTTCAACCATAACCTGAGCATGCACCAGATCAACAAGTCATGGGTTTGTAAAATTCACAACAGCAAAGGCTACAAATGTTAACTAAAATAAGGGCCGATTCATGCCCATGTACCAAAATTACTGGTACCCCTCACTGGCAATGCACAAACAGTACAAAACAATATATGCCTTTTCACAATACTGGAGAGATTTCAGGGATGGTTGTTGTTCATTGTTTTATTATCAGCAGATAATGATTGATGAATATAATCCTTGTTAATTTTGTTTAGCACACATTTGAGATACAGTGAGGATAAAACTACCACTTAAACCCAAGATATTTTTTTTGTTAAATTAATTTAAATGATTTTTGGCTCAAATAAGGACACCAAAAACGTGACATCAAAAAAAAGGTTTTTATCAAAAAGGATGCGGGAAATTAAATTTAGTAAGTATCATGTGCATTTGCTCAGAAGTTATTTACTCACAGTCCAGTGAATGAATTCCACTTTATTACAAAACTTTCCTGCTCAGAACATAGGACGATATCAGACTGAAATTATCCGGTACGGTCTAACAAGTGAAAAAGTAAGCAGAGCTTGCTAATACCCCGACGTCCCAAATCATGCTTGATCACATTCCAAAAATCAATTTTGACAAAAATACAATGCATCTATGACACTTAGCACTGCACCTCTCCATATGTTAAGAAACTATGTGTGGCAAATTTGAAAAAAAAAATACAATTTATAATATGAAACATCAATCAGACAAATTGACATGGAACCCACTTGAAAATGTCTAAGTCCAAAAACAGGAAAAAGGCAATAATTTTGTGAAAAATCATCCCAGATGGCTGACACTTTGCTACCTTGGTCTGACTGAATTTCCCTGGGAAGGTCAAACAACGTGAAGAACTTTATCAAAGCCTTTGAGATTGCAGTTGCCTTGATGTTGCATAGCGGTATGGCTTCAGAGAATCTGGTAGACGCACACATGATTGTCAACAAGTACTGATTTCCAAATCTAGTCTTGGGTAATGGACTAACACAATCAACGATGACCTTGGAGAAGGGCTCCCCAAATGCTGGGATAGGCTGCAATGGAGCTACAGGTGGGTCTAACAGGTGTTTTCCAACTACCTGACAGGTGTGACAGGTTTTGCAAAAGTTGGAAACATCTTTCCGAAGTCCAGGCCATGATCTTGTCAACAGTCTTGTTAACACCAAGATGACCTCCTAAAGGCAAACTATGGGCCATTGTTTATATCTCATTCCTGTAGACCTTCGGAACAACAATTTGCTTGACCACTGCCCAATCTGCACTGGCAGGGATATCAGGAGGGCGCCACTTCCGCATCAACACACCATCCTTGAGATAATACCCAACTAGAACTGCGTCTATTTCTTCATCAGGAAGGGCTCTCTTCTTTAGTACACAAATTTATCATTAGTTTGCTCCTGAATCAACCGCTTTCTGGACAGGTATAAGTCTCCAGACACATTAGAATCACCAGACCCATCTGGCTGGCTGAACAGAAAACTGATAAAAGTGTCTGATAAGTCCTCAAACGGAGAAACCATAGTAGGCTGAACTCATGAGAAAAACCACCTGAGTCTGACTATTCAATGTGCTGGACGGCACCACATCATTTACTTCTTGAGACTTCTTAGCCATAGCACGGGTCACTGCACAGGATGGGTCTTCATCGCCATCTTCAGTGCTCGGCTGTGAAGTAAGATGAACAGGGGGAACTATACTGAGTACAAATGAAAATGCACCACTTGAAAAAAGTCAATATTTAAGTTCAAATGAACTTCAATATAATTTTTATACAATAACAACACTACAGTGACGTCACTCGACATGCCAGGTGCAAGAAATGCGAGAATTTCAAGTTAACTGTAACGCTAGGCAATTTTTTGCAAAAACGCAACATCTTGCACGCACACCACGGGAAAAATGAATTTCACTCTGAATTTGGGCACACATTGCCTTTAAAAGCATGTGAATCCGAATAAAATTTCACTTCTTCACTGACACTCGTGAAACGTCGACACTGTGCCGCGACTTACAGCCCCTGAACGGGAACGTGCCATAGGCATGCTTCAAATTGGCGCCAGCACCAGGGGTATTGCCAGACGACTACACTGCGCACACACAACGATCGCAAGACTCCATCAAAGGTTTCTGCAAACGGGGAGTACTCGGGACCGTCCTCAACCGGGTCAACAACGTGTGACAACGGCACGTCAAGACCGTCAGATCGTAAGGGATCATGTCCGAGACCGAACACCAGCGACAAGAACGACGTGGATTCATTCACCCCAACACCGTACGGAACCATCTGCGAGCTGCAGGCCTGCGTGATCGATGTCCTTATTTCGGCCCCATATTGACAGATCGTCACCGAAACCAGCGTCTACAGTGGGCGAACAGGCACCAGAATTGGCGACAACGACAATGGCACGGTGTTATCTTTTCTGATGAGTCACGATTTCACTTAAGGAACGCAGATGGCCTTATACGTGTTTGGCGGAGACGTGGTGAACGTTATAACGCTGATTGTGTCGTTCAAATGGACCGTTGGGGTGGTGGCAGCGTTATGGTGTGGGGTGGAATAAGCTACCGTCACAGAACCCCTCTCCATATCTGCAGAGGAAGGGTGAACGGCGTCTACTACCGGGACCAGGTGCTGCAGAACCATGTTGTGCCGTGGTGTTCAACCAACACCACGATGTCCACACGTTCCAACAGGACAACGCTAGGGCACACACTGCAAGGGTGTCCATGCAGTACCTTGCACAGCAGAACATCCCCGTGCTTCAGTGGCCAGCTCTGTCACCCGACCTCTCCCCTATCGAGCACTTATGGGATGAAATTGGACGACGTCTTTCATGTCGACGCCAGATGGACAACATCCGAGAACTTGAGGTTGCCCTTGTTCAGGAGTGGAATGCTATCCCTCAGAACACTATCCAGAGACTGATCAACTCCATGCGACGACGATGCACCGCATGTGTCAATGCAAATGGCGGTCACACCCGTTATTGACTTTCCTGTTTGACCCCTACACCAGTTAAACCTCTCTCACGCATTAACATTATCATGAATGAAACTGAATGATGTTTACATGTCTTCTTAAATCATTCATTATCTCAAATCCATGGTGAATCCTCAGATTCTGCAATACAGAAAGGTTTGCCATGTTTACAAATAAAAGAACAAGCAACAGTAATCAACGAATTGAGAAAAATTGAATAATTTATTTCTTGATATTCTTAAATAAAACTGAAATACAAGATTATTTATCTTGTGTTCACGCCTGCACCTCAGTCTTTCTTTAAGAATTTTTGAATATTTGAACGCTTTTTTGTAGAATCTGCAAAGCTGTATCTTACTAAAAAATACTGAATTAATTAATCAGTCTCTAGATCTGAAAAAAAGCACATTGTTAATAACATAACCAATGCCTTTAAGTTAATAGTGGTTGTTGCCATCTGCGTTCGCATGTCTCTGACAAGGTTTGAATTTTGGTAACTCCAAGAGTTTTGGAGCCATTCCCATGCATCTCATACCACATGGAAGGTATTTTGAAGCAGTTTTTGATGAATACAGTCTAATAAGAATTTTTGGAATAAAACATTATGTAAAATAAAGTATTATTAGAAATTGTTGCTACCTGAAGGCCTTTTGATAAACAGGGTACATCTTTTTGATTGCACATAAAATTATCAAAATACACCACAAGTTTATAATGTACTGATTGTGGGATGAGGAATTGAAACACCTTTCAAATTAGGTATAGCATGCTTAGATAGGTGGAAAATTCACTTTTTCATGTCACGTTTTGTCTCTGTGTAAAAATAATTCCGACGCGATTCGCGAAAATGTGATTTTTAGGGGTAGCAGTTGAAAAAGGCTTAAAAATCATAATTGGAATGAGTTATTTTACTGTTACCACTTAGTATGGGATATGGGAGGACATATTAATGCTTTAAAAAAATGCAGTGACATTTGGTTGTGGGGGGGATGCGTGGCGGACCCCCTGGGCTGCCGGCCTGCAATGATCCCTGATGACTGCCAGCAGCCATATCACAATTCAATCTGCTTCAGCTGTGTGGCTGAAGCTAAGGTGTGGGCTTGGCTATTACTTGGATGGGAGACCACCTGGGAAAACCAAGTTGCGGCTGGAAGGGGTGTTGGTGGGCCAGTACCTCGCAATTCTCCCTCTGCTAGAATAATACCCTACACCCCAGTACAGTGACTGGGACACTGTACTGAAGCAGATGCCATCCTTTGGATGAGACATTAAAACTTGATGGGTCTTGACTCAGTGTGGTCAAGTCCCAACCTGTTTTTTTTTTCCACCTGCCACCAAATCATCCCCCGATCAAACTGGCTGTGCAAATTGCCCTCTCTCTTCCCATCTCAACCCCCTAGGCCACCCCTGAAAAAGATATTTCAATCTCACTGGGACTTTCCCAGGTTAAATAAGGGTGAAATAAAATTAAAAAAATTGAAATACATGATGTTGTGACATCAAAATGTGACTGAGTTTCAGAGTGCCTTGTGTGACTGGAATGTAATGGGAATGGATCCTTTCACAATTCTGATCAGGTGTTAAACAACATCATACGCTACAGTAAGGTATAGATATAACAGCTGTACTGCAGGTTACAAGTAGTTTCCAGAAACTTCACTGGGAAACAGTGTTCTGTGTTAAACTAAGATTGTTCAGGGTAAAATTGATGCCTTTCAAAAATAATTTGTTTGTGCTTTAAGAGTGGAGTTATATTTCTCTTGTAATTGCAATTTGTCATTAGGAAAGAATTAAAAAAAAGCCCTTTTAGCATTTAAAATCTGCTGAAGGTAGGGTTACATCCTTAAAGCCACAAAGCAAGGAAAGTGACAGATGTTGGGAAAGAAAGCATGCAAGTTACCACTACAAATGAACTGCCCTTTCTTAGCAGGCTGCTCCTTGCTCGCTATGACCTCTGTGCCCTTTATCAGGACAAAAACTCACTCAACACGACTGCTGTGCCCTTTTTCATACCCAAGCACCATGCCCTAGGGAAGTCCTACAATTAACACTAAAAAGTACCACTTTTTAAGGCTACTTTGTCAGACAAACTTCAATAATAGTAAAGCCATTTCACATGAAATGGGAGGTTTAGCATTTAATGATAGAAACGGGACAGCAAGCACTGTATTAATGGATCAGGTCAGATTCAAAATTGTTTTTTCAGATAATTGCAGATAATGGGTCGACCCATGGAGGGCTTATACAAATTTCTGAAGCATATTTTCAGCACTTCAAACATTCGTTCAGTAACAGTTTGTGTTTCTTGTGATAAAACAGACCCCATGTACTAATCAGACATTGTATCCCATTTATTTGATATTTTGGCTTAACATTCTCACTGAACAGCCACCCCTCCAGGGGGATCCTCTAGAAGACAGCATGAGTTCGCCAGTATGAAAGAGCTGTGGCTTCATCAAGCATAATTTTTGAACGCCTGTGCACATAACTTCACATGTGGAATCGCCAATTACCAGATGGAATAGGTTGCCCCATGATTAAAATAGCCTGCATCACAGCATGCTCTGATGTCGAGTGATCGCACTCACCATTCTTAAATGAGTTTTTTTTTTTATCTTGACAATAATCTTTCACAACATATTTTTTTCTATTTCCAATTGTTTGCTGCTCGTCCCAATTTAACATGTTACGAGCAGAGCCTAAACACATTATGCACTCGCTGGCAAAGGCTCATAATAATACGCCCTTAAAATTGCTCTTAAAAAATGACTGTTGACTGTAGATCAGGTTTTTGTTGGTTAATCACGCAAGAGCTTTGTGCTAACTCAAGATCACAACAGGCCAGCATTACACCTGACCACACCTCATTTGAAAGGTGAAGAAAATGCTTTTTTCAGCTCTTCCCCAAAAAGGTTTTGTTCCATATTTTTTTGCAATTTTTATGTACCGAGTAATCAAACCTCAAAACTCTGAAATAAGCTCAAGTTCATGAATGCCAACATTCCATGTATTTTAGCCAATCTAAAAATACTTGTGTGGCAGTTTTGACGCGCTTGTACAACAAGAAATCAGCTGATGTATATAAAGTGTATACAAATTAAGTCTTGATTAACACTCCTCCTGCAGCTTCATTTTACAGCGAATGATCAAGGACTGATATTACCAATTATTATGAGAACCTGAGCGACAAAATCAGTGTTAATGCACGCGGCAGCTGACTGCTCCAACAAAACAGGAAACTTAGAATAGAATAGAATAGTCTTTATTGTCATTGACTCAACAATGAAATTGGATGTGCCACTCCAGTTATTTCACATATAAAAAGATAAATAATATTTACACAGGGACGGAAGAGTTTTAAGTTTAAAAGTTATAACACAAGCGTGAATATGTACAGTGATGTAGCAGGTATCAGTGTTATAAATTTGGCAGCGATTGAATATTGTACATCTGGTAAATAGTGCAAGAGGCACTTATATTAGCAGCGACATTGTGTATATAAATATAAATAAAAATGTATATAAATAAAAATAAAAATATGAATATTGCACAGATTAGTTTCACAGTGTATAATGAGGATAGGCGTTTAAGTGCTGAGTTCACAAGGTTGGAGAGCGTTTGTGGGGGAGTTTCTCATGTTTAGTTGTGCTCGTTTAAAGTGGTGATGGCTCAGGGGAAGAAACTGTCTCTGAGCCTATTTGTCCTGGTTTTGTGGGACCTGTAGTGCCTGCCAGAGGACAGCAGGTCAAAGAGGTGGTTACCAGGGTGGGAAGAGTCCTTGATGATGTGGTCAGCTCTGCTGTGGTAGCGAGAGCAGGCAATGTCCTCCAGACTGGGCAGAGAGCAGCCGGTGATTTTCTGGGCTGTGTTTATGACTCTCTGCAAAGCCCTTCTGTCTGCCGCCGTGCACCCAGCGTACCACACCGTAATGCAGTATGTCAGTATGAACTCCACAGTGGCCCAATAGAAGGACAGCAGCAACTTCTGATCTAGATTGTTTTTCCTGAGCACTCTCAGGAGATGGAGTGGCTGCTGGGCCTTCCCCACCACTGCTTTGGTGTTGGCAGACCAGGAGAGGTCATCAGAAATGTGCACTCCCAGGAATTTGAAGGAGTGGACTCTCTCCACACAGTCCCCGTTTATGAAGAGTGGAGCTGGGACTGTACTTCTAAAGTTCAGGATTATTTATTTTGTTTTTGTCGTGTTCAGCATGAGGTTATTCCCTGAACACCACTCAGTCAGTTTCTTGACCTCGTCTCTGTACGCCGACTCATCACCTCCTGAGATGAGGCCGACCATGGTAGTGTCGTCAGCAAACTTGATGATTGTGTTGGAGAGATGGGTCGGTGAGCAGTCATCAGTGTAGAGGGTAAACAGCAGGGGGCTCAGTACGCATCCTTGGGGGGAGCCGGTGCTCAGTGTTAGGGTGGGGGTGAGGTGGTGGCCGAGTTTCACAGACTGTGGGCGGTTTGAAAGGAAGTCCGTAATCCAGTGGCAGATGGAGGAGGAGGCGCCTAGGTGAGAAAGTTTCTCCACTAGGATCTCCGGGATGATGGTATTAAAGGCTGAGCTGAAGTCCAGGAAGAGCATCCTAACGTAGCTCCTCTGGTGCTCCAGGTGGCTCAGCGCAGTGTGAAGTGCAATATTGATCGCGTCGTCAGTGTAGCGGTTTGCCCTGTAGGCAAACTGATGAGGGTCCAGTGTGGGGGGTAGGGAGTCTTTGATGTGCTGGGACACCAACCTCTGAAAGCACTTCATGACCACAGGCGTAAGTGCAACAGGTCTGTAGTCAGTGAGGCTGTCAACCGCTGACTTCATGGGGATGGGGATGATGGTGGAGGTTTTGAGGCAGGGTGGGGTGGTAGCCTGTGACAGGGACTGGTCGAAAATTTCGGAGAAAACCCCAGTCAGCTGGTCAGCACACGCTCTGAGCACTTTCCCTGGTACTCCATCCGAGCCAGCCGCCTTCCTGGGGTTTATTGTTCTCAGCACACGTCTCACTTCATGTTCCTGAAGTGTCAGTATGCTGCTGCTGGGTGCTGGTGGGTGTGATGTGACTGCTGGGGGCCTTCCAGCTTCAAAGCGGGCAAAGAAGTGGTTTAGATCCTCTGCCAGAGAGGCATCTGCCCCAACAGTCACCTGATTGTTACCTCTATAGTTAATGATGTGCTGTAGTGCCTGCCACATCCTCCTTGAATCGTTCCCAGCGAAGTGGTCCTCAATTTTCCTCTTGTCGGCTGCCTTAGCAGCCCTAATGCCTCTCTTGAGGTCAGCCCTGGCCATGAAAAACCCTGATCGTTTTATTGACTGTAACGTTATCTATGCAGTTTTTAATGTAAGAGAGCACAGTGTCTGTGTACTCAAGGAGGTTATGGTGTTCAAATACATCCCAAAAAGTCCGGTGAAAACAGTCCTGCAGCTGAGAGAGAGCTCCCTCAGGCCATGTTTGTATTGTCTTTATTTCAGGCTTTATTTTCCTCCGGAGGGGGGTGTGAGGTGGGGGGGTGGGGGGGCTTGAGGGGGTGAGGGACAGGCAGAGACGGTCAGATCCAGCCAGTTGGGGGAGGCGGGTGGCTCTGTAAGCATGTTTGATGTTGCTGTAAACATGATCCAGTATTTTATCCCCTCTGGTGGCACAGTCCACGTATTATACGAATTTGGGGAGTACAGACTTTAGGCATGCCTGATTGAAGTCACCAGCAATAATAAAAGCTCCGTCGGGGTGAGCAAGCTGTTGTTTGTTTATAACAGCGAGCAGGAGGCTAAGTGCTATGCCAACGTTAGCATCCGGTGGGATGTAAACAGCCATCACAATGACCACAGTTAGCTCTCTCGGGAGATAGAAGGGTCTGCAGGTTACTGCTAAAACCTCAATATCAGGGGAGCAGTATGTGTCGATTATCTTACTGTTGTTACGCCACTCGTTATGCACATAAGCACAGAGCCCCCCTCCCCTGCTCTTACCAGAGTCTCTATCTCGGTCCTGCCGGTGTAGCGTGCGGCCTGCTATCTGGACTGCAGCATCGGGGATCCGAGGGTGAAGCCACGTCTCCATGATGGCATAGACCAGGGGTGGGCAATTACATTTGTAATGTATTGACAAATTACCACATTTTTTCTCAACAGACACCTCGGGGGCCGGACATTCAAATGAAATTGATTGAAAAAATTAAATTGAATTTTAATTTGATTGAAACTTGATTGAAATTAAATTAATCTTTTTGTCTAATAATTTATTATTAATATCATAAATTATTATTGTTTATTAAAGGAATAAGTCCTGAGAAGCGGGGAGTACAGTGATTTTATAACGGCAGAGGGGCGTTCTAAGGGCCATAGTGCCCCTCCGCCGTTATAAAATCACTGTAACCCAGTGCTTCAAGGGGCTTATTCCTTTTATAAAACGGTTACCCTACATATAGCCCATTAAATAAACACACAAGGAAAATAAATCGACAATTGAGATCGACAAATAAATTGAGAACTTCTTCCACCAAGCAAGAAAGAGTAGACAGAATGGTTGGCCAGCAACACAGATGCTAAGATTGCTTTTTCATCTAGCGCCATTATCATATCACATCAGGCTATCTGGGCTCGCTAATGCACATATACTGTGAAAGCAGGCTATTTTGAATGTCTCCTTCGGTCTCCCGAAGACCCCGTTAAAATTTTTGCGTTCGTTTCGGTTTCCAAGTTTCCTTGTTCTCAAATTGCGCCGCTCAGCCAAATCATTACAACCAGCAGCGAGAGTAGGAAACGATTTACTTTTGTCCTCCACACTTGCTGGTACCCAGTAAAATATGATGAATTGTGCATTAGTTTGCTAGCCAGCTTGTCAACAAGCTAGCGTTCAGTACAATGGATGTGGTTACCCTACATACAGCCCATAAAATAAACACACAAGAAAAAGTCAACAATTTATCGCAAATAGGCTACTGAAATAACAAGCAAGTTAGCAACATATCTTGCAACACAAAAGTGAAATCGAACATTGTAATGCAATAGCTAGCTAGGTAGATAGCCAACTGGTTATCTGGTTTAAAGGCTAAACTTTGCGGAGACTGTAATAGCGAGCTTAAAGTCTTGAAACAAACGTAACCTAACAAGTCAGCTGAGCGCAGAGCAGTTCGTTGCACGCAGGGATATTTTGTGCTACGGACTGCCACAGGGGGTTACAGTAACTTTATATCGGCATGGAACGCGGCTCAGCCAATCACATTTAAGGTTGGGAAGCACCCGTTTTATACATTTTTATTTTACTTGTAAGCACATCATTTTCATTTATACAGTACATATCTTTGGTGTTTTGTATGATATAAAATGAAAAATCTTGACCAATCATATCATCATTTACATATGCTGGAGCTTACACTGCTGATTTTAGCTTAATATGAAAGGAGGCTGACAATCAAGGACATGTCTGTTCTGAGGATACAAGTCAGTGGTCCTGAAATATGTGTTTCTCTTCTATAACACTCATTTTACATCTCGGAGGCGACGTTTTTCCTCACATGGGCTTTCTTCACATTTCAAACGAGGCAAAGCTCAGCGAGGAAACATTAGGAGAGACACAGGCCGAAGGAACCGGGACACAACACCGGGGGAGAAGCAGCTTCGTGCAGCTGTGCGCCGTGGCGGACGTGCACGAAAAAACAACCGTGTCGCATCAAATGCGCACCACCACGGCTTTTGAGAATGGGTTTGAGCACGCGCAAAAAACGCTTCTTCTGAATGCTTCGGTTGAACTGAGGCGGTGGCCAAAATCATCCCTTTGCAGACAGGGAGGGAAAACCCGCTCCCCAAACTGTCGCGCTTGGTGATTTGGGGAGGTGGGTGTTTCCTTATCCCAGTGCAGAGGCTCGCAGGCACAGACAAACACTTAACGTGTTTCCACGTCCCAGCACATTGACTTACAGGCGCACAAAAAGACCGAGATACAGTACATAAACTAGTAGAACTCAGTCGCGGGCCGGATTGGAAGGTTCGGCGGGCCGGATTCGGCCCGCGGGCCGCCTATTGCCGACCCCTGGCATAGACGCTGCAGTTCCGGACGAAGCTATTTGTGGCGATCTGTAACTCTAGTTCATCTATTTTGTGGGTCATGGATCTGGCGATGGTCAGGAAGATACTCGGGAGCGGTGGTCTGTGTGGTTGTTTCCTTAGCCTAGCATCTAGGCCCGACCGGCAACCCCGCTTCTGCTTCCGCTCCCTCTGCCGCCTTCGTCGCTTGGTGGGCGGGCTGGCCACCCACGAAGATCCTGGTGCTCTCTGGAGGTCCCTCGGTATATTGTCGGTGTTGTTGAAGTTGTTATAAAAGTTGAAATTAAGTCTTAGTCCCAGGTTGATCAGTTCCTGGCGATTATAGACATTATTAGCCAGGCAAGTGTTCAACAGAGAAAGTAAAAAAGACAAAAGTAGAATAAAAACTAAAAACAAAGCTGGAGAGTGAAAAGCCGCTGCACCCGTGCGCGCTGCCATAACTTGGACCTACTCGCGGGTATACATTTGCACTGATTTCTCTTGGGAAACCCAGACTTGTTTAGACAGTGGCTGCACAACTTCGAATTCAACCAGTTGCTGGGGGCACAGAACATCCCTTTATAAAACTAAGCCGGCAATCTCCTCGATTTGGTCCTCCTTCGAAACTGCTCCTCCTCAGATCCCACTGTGACCCCACTTCACTGGTCTGACTACCAATTTGCTTCATTCTCTCCCTCTTCAACTCCTTCCCCGCTCTCCCTCTCCAGCCTCCACTATTAGGGTTCGCCGTGATCTCCGCTCTCTCTCTCTCTCTCTCTCCCTCCTGTCTTGCTTCCCTTGAATCCTTTTCCGATCTGCCCACTGAATCTGCTGCATCTTCTCTGCTCACCTCCCTTTCATCTTCACTTAACACCCTCTCTCCTCTTGTTTCCGGGCCAGCTAAATCATTCCCACACCGCCCCTGGAGGTCGAAAACTCTCCACTCCAGCAGAAAAAGCCTACAAGCAGCAGACAGCAAGTGAAGAAAACCAAGGCTCCAGGTGATCTGTCCCATTACCAGTCCCTCCTATCAGAATTCAGATTTACTTCAGCTAAAATTAAATGTAACCATTCTAAAATCAATAACTGCATCTCCAACCCTTGGCAACTGTTCTCTGTTTTCTCCTCTCTCCGCAGCTCTCCACCTGTTGTAGCTTCAACCTCTATCTCGGCAGAGGACTTTGCGGTCTTCTTCGAGGAAAAGATTGCAACCATCCACAACTCCTTCACCTACCTCACTTCCCCCTCCCTCTTTCCCTTCTCATCACCACTCTGCTTTTCCCCCCCTTGCCTCTTCAGATGTCTCCCCATCTCTTCCTCTCTCACCGCCAAAGGCTGCACCAGGGTAGAGCTTGGTTGGGCTATAGCCCTATCAAGAATTGTGATAGCCCTACCATTAGCCCTACCGTAAAAAAACCGAGAAAAAAAAAACAACATCAACCAAGAAAAGTGTGAAGTCCAGGCAGCTGCGATGACAACTGTCACTGATCTGGGTTCATTAACAGACTGTTACTGTCCTGACATCAATGGGGAACTTCACGTATGGAGTGACAAGCGTGCTCAAGGTACGTCACTCATGTGAACACGTCAGCGCGCTTTTAGTGTACGCTCGACACATACAGTAAGCTACTAGTTTGTAAGCTACCTGGCTCTAGTAGTTATCATTAGCGGCTTATAGTCACTCATGTTATTAAATTAATGTTAGTAATCTGGTCAAAGTTTATTATGGATAAACTTGTTTTTAAATGTCGGACGGAATGACAGATGGTGGTGGCGGGCGTGTTGGATATGGACACACCGTTGACACCTGCAGGGGAACACAACCACTCGGGTCCTGCGTCTTCCATATGCAAGGCTCAGCTGGACAAAGATGAGCAAGAAGAAGAGGAGATGGAGCAGCAGCAGGAGCAGGAGGAAGAGGACGAGGAAAGGGGCTGGCATGGCCGCCACAGCCAACCACTGCGGGCACGGACACCAGACATGATGCTAATGCTACCACTGACATTAGCCAATGACCCGGGGATGGACCGTGGTGCCCCATCAGGAAAAATTACCCTTCAAGGCTAATGGGTAACCAACAGAGATCTTTCAATGCTGCCTAGTTTGACACATACAACTGACTTGAATATTCGATTGAGATGGACGCAACTTTCTGCTTCCCCTGCCGAAATTTTTTGGGTGGTGGTGGGCACCAGTTCCATTCCGAGCCGGCCTTTTCTAATGGATACAAGCTGCTGACATTGTCAAGCAATATCCCCCGCAACTGGCATTGCATTTTTGAATAGAGAATGATTGTATTTAGATTTCTAAAGAACTGTACTAATCGCAAAGCTGTTAATATCCTTGCAAAACAATAGACCGGAGAGTATGCATCAGAAAACTCTGGTAATTATACCAAATTGTTTTCATGACGCACCTTAATGTGTTTTAACACCTTGATGCCAAATATGATCGCAATCGGATGATTATTTTCAAAGTTATAGCCCGGACACGAGACATAACAGATTTCCCACAAATTTGTCGCGTTTTGCCCCGAAACGTGAGAAATTACGAAATTATTTTCAAAATTGTTTTTCATGATACACCTTTATGTGGTTTTACACCTCGATGCCAAATATGATCAGAATCGGATGATTACTTTCAAAGTCATAGCCCGGACACGACACATTACAGATTTCCCACAAATTTGTCGCTTTTTGACCCAAAACGTGAGAAATTACATAATTATTTTTAAAATTGTTTTTCATGACACACCTTTATGTGGTTTTACACCTCGATGCCAAATATGATCAGAATCGGATGATTACTTTCGAAGTCATAGCCCGGACACGACACATTACAGATTTCCCACAAATTTGTCGCTTTTAGGCCCAAAACATGAGAAATTACACAATTATTTCCAAAATTGTTTTTCATGACACACCTTTTTGTGGTTTTACACCTCGATGCCAAATATGATCAGAATCGGATGATTACTTTCGAAGTTATAGCCCGGACACGACACATTACAGATTTCCCACAAATTAGTCGCTTTTTGGTCCAAAACGTGAGAAATTACAAAATTATTTTCAAAATTATTCTTCATGACACACCTTTATGTGGTTTTACACCTCGATGCCAAATATCAGAATTGGATGATTATTTCCAAAGTTATAGCCCGGACAACAAACGTGTCGGACAGATAGACTGACGGACGGACGGACCCCTTTTTATATCCCCCGCAATAACGTTGTTGACATGCTTTACTCAAGTATTCAAAACTTACCATTTTTACTCTTGGCCATTTTCGTAGCATTTCCGGTGGAACTAGTTACATTATGAACATGATTTTTATGATACACCATCTTTAATGAGTGAAGAATTAAATAAAATCACTATTTAAAACCTCATTTATTATGTGTTCAACTTATCAACCTCCAAACAAGTGTGAAGTTTTTATTTTGGCTGAGTATAAGTGGAGAAATCCAAGAAGCAGAACATTTCGCCCTATTGGTTGACGAAAGCAAAGATATCCGTAAATGTGAACAGATTTCCATTGTTGAGTGGTACATAAAAGGAAAGGAGGTGCATCAGGAATTCCTGCACTTCATGCATGCAGATGGCCTGGACGCCGACTCGCTCCTGGGAAGCATACAACAGACTCTGTCATAGTGCAATACTGACAAAAATGTGTGCTGGACAGTGTTATGATGGCGCTGCCATTATGTCCATAAGAGGTGTTCAGCTCCAAAAGTGGTGTTCAGCAGAAATTCTGAAAGTATGTGCCACAAGCACTATACATTCACTGTCATGCCCACAGGTTAAACCTTGTTTTAGTTGATGTGGTCCGTAACACTAAAGCAGCAGCAGAGTTTTTTGAAACTGTAAAAATGTTGTACAACTTTGTCTCCAACTCTGTCGCCCATGATCTGTTCATCAACAAACAGAGAAAGATTGAATCAGTCATACAGCCCGTTGAACTTAAGAGCCTATCCGAAACACGCTGGGCATGTCAATATGCAGCGTTGGTGGCATTCCAAATATCACTGCCTGCAATACGGGCAAAACTTCTAGATAACATGTCTCAGTCTAATGCGCAGAGGAAAACTGAGGCCAGGGCTGTGAATGGACTCATTGATGAATAGTTTGTCCTGCTTCTCACACTTTTCCAGGAGCTATTCAGGGTCACAAAATTCATGTCTGACCAGCTCCAATCTCCCACTCTAGAGCTTTCGTCCACAATAGACTTATCAGAGTCAGTCACAGCAACATTGTCAGACAAACGCGCAGAAGAGTCATTGGGTTGGCATTCGGGTTGACCTGTGCACCAAAGCCGGTATAAGCCAGGACGGGAAACGCAAAAAAAGACAGGCACAGCCTCCTCGAATCCTTCAGGAGTTTGCTGTCGAGGCAGCAGTTGAGCGCACACCTGTTTCAACTCCAGATGCACTGCGCACACACTGTATCTGACAGACCTGTGGGTGAAATGAGAAGACGTTTCTCAACCGAGGCCGGAGGTGTTTTAACTGGAGTCTCGGCACTCAGCCCCAAACATGCATCTTTCCTAGACAAGAAATGCCTGCAGCCCATGGCGCAGTTCTATGGAGTGACTGAGGAAAACCTGACAGCACAGCTACACCAAGTTCAGTGTCTACTGGAAAGAAAGAAAGCACAGGGACATGTAGTGAATGACACTGTGGTATTTCTCGCTTTAATGCGACCTTACCAGGATGCTTTTGTGGATTTATACTGACTCTTCTGAATTTCACTGACCCTGCACGTGACCTCTGCTTCATGCGAACGGAGTTTCTCCTGCCTCCAGCAAATTAAGAACTATCTACGGAACAGCAGCGGTGATACCCGAAACAGCAACTTGACCCTTCTGTCCATCAACAAACAAAGGACAAAGACTTTGGATGTTCAGCGCATCATCGGCATCTTTGCCTCCAATCACAAAAAGCCGGCAGACTGTACTCATTTGAAAATCTCAACTTGGTGAGGTTTAATACTGTTATGCCTCGGGGCGCATGCGCGCAAGCGGGGCATACGGTAGTTCGTTTGTGTGTCTATCATTCATTCGGCCTGTTACCGGGATAGCTGCTACGCCAGTAAAAATCAAGTCCTGAATATGGCTCTATGGCAGGGGTGGGCAATCACGGTCCGGGAGGGCCGGTGTGTATGCAGGTTTTTATTCCAATCAATTACCCTGACTAATTGAGTTAATTGATTGCATGCACAAATATAGATTTTCGCAATGATTCGATCAAAGGAAAATGTTTTATGAAGGGAGACAAGACTAGTCTTTGTAGTTTCATGATAATTTGAAGAAATGCGCATGAAACATCAGATTTCATAAATGGTTTGGCTAATTGAGACAATCAACTAATTAAAGACCAGACGTTGGTGTGAAAACCAGGGACAGATACGGCCCTCGTTGCCCACCTCTGCCCTATGGGTTAAATGCCATGATATCTCGGATTTAAATTTGCCATATTTTTGAGATAGAGCTTTGTTTTCGACTTATAGCACTATTTGTCACTTCCATAGATTCCAATAGGAATCGAGGAATGCGGAAGTAATGCGTGTCATGGGGAAAGCAATTGTTCCAAACAATGTATAGTTCGAGCACTGACCTCCATTCATTTTCATTGGAACATGCTTGCAGGTAAGTTTATCAAACAACTGCATTTTTCGAAAATTTGTCGCATTAGCTGACCCCTAATGAATTTTGTTGTTCGCGTCATTTTCTGTACGCAGCTTAAGTTTATGTTGATCATCAGATGACAACCTCTTAAATTCGTATTAAAAGTTATAGTAAATGACGTGAGCAGCTCCTCACAATCTAGCATAACCAGATGTCATTTGTCGTTCATTTAGCGACCTTAAATTAATTGCAGATATTGGTGTTCGTAAGAGTATAAAGTTTATATTCGCTTACTGAATTTGCTGATTGTTTAAACCGCATTAGCGTACCTGATTTCGGGAGATACTTGTCACTGCTGTAAGCACTGAGGCATCAGCACCTTCAGTGCTTTCATTACCTCCGCCAAGGAGGTTATGTTTTTGCCTGGGTTTGTTCGTTTGTCTGCCTGCCTGCCTGTTTGTTTGTCTGTTGGTTTACAAAATAACTCAGACTGGTATAAAGTAGAAATGATTAGATTTTGGAAGTGATCCGGATCTCCGTCTGGATCCAGGAATTTTTTAAAGGATTCTTTAACATTGTCGAAAATGGCCCTATCTCCCATTTATGCATATAACTCTACCAAAAATGGTCAGGGCACTTGGAAAAAAAAATACAGGACAAGTTTCAAACATGTTCTACAATGTATCAAAGACTGATCCTGAAAATGGAATAATTCCAGATACTATGATACTATGATCCAGAATATGAAAGTAGGGGACCTTCGGAACTTTCATTACAGGAAGAGAACAAATTAAGCTACAAACATGTGACAAACACCATTATATAGCCAAGATATTGCAGAATTAGGAGGGTGTCACCGGATTTACTGCATCTTCAAAAGCCAGGGAACTAGATCCAGAAGAAAACCACCATTACAGAAAATTTGATTTTCGTGAATAACTATTGTACTAATATTGATATCATTATGAATCCAGTTGCTCATGGTATGTTTTCTTGCTCAGGGAATCTGAAAAAATAGATGAAATACATGTAGGACTAATATTTATGTGTAGATCACAAGATGAGGGGAAAAAAAAAGGGAAAAAAAAAAAACAAATGAAGCTAGAAACATGCAACAGACATCTTTAAACAGCCAAGACGCTGTGGAACTAATATCGATATAGCATTATGAATCAACTTGCCATGTTTTCAAGGTCAAGGAATCTAAAAATGAAGATAAAATAAATGTAAGACTAATATCTATGGTGGAAGTCGCAATATGGAGGGAAATGTTGTGCTTGGCGGAGGTCTGCGCTCTCCGAGTGCTTTTCTAGTTTTAATTGTTTCTGAAAACTTTGCTGACTTTGTTATTGCATGTTGCCCGTTTCATGCTCTTCCTTACTGCGGTCTTGTTGCCTAATTAGCATATTTAATTTGTTGGAGATGTGTTTTGACTCTTGGCTGTTGTGTGTTAGACTATACATAGCTTTAGGACAAAACGAGAAAATGTGTGGTGTTGAATTGGGGGATCTGTGTGTCAAAGTTTGCCTTATTGGCCCACTCTGATCTTATATTAGTCTTATCGCCTTCCATATCTGCTGCATTTTCACTCAGATCCACCTGTTGTGCTGTTAACTTAACTATTAACTAGCTAGCATTTCACTGTCTCTCTCTCTCTCTCTCTCTGTGTGTGTATGTGTGTGTGTGTGCGCGTGCGAGCCCCACCGCTGTATGGGTTAGCCCCACTGTAGCTGAACCAGAAAAAATACTCTGGCGCCGCCATCGTCCTACCACATGTGCTCTCGACTGTATGCCCTCACCCTCACCCCTCCTCCAATCACACCCAACATCCCCCATTTCTTCACCTCCCTTATTATTTCTTCTTTGTCCTCTGGATGCTTTCCCTGCTCCTTTAAGTGGGCTCTCATCACCCCAATCATGAAAAAACCCTCCCTTGACCCCTCAGCCATACAGAACTATTGCCCAGTTTCCCCTCTCCCCTTCCTGTCCAAAACTGTTGAATGTGATGTCGCTTATCAACTCTCCTCTCGTCTTTCAGACAACAACCTCCTGGACCCTCACCAGTCTGACTTACGAATTGCCCACTCGACTGAGACTGCGCTCATCTCCATCAACAAGGTGCTTCACAGAGCTCATGCCGCCTCCCTCTCTTCTGTCCTGATCCTCCTCGACCATTCTGCAGCATTTGACACCATAGACTAACCCATCCTCCTGTCTTCCCTTTCTGCATTGAGGATCTGCGGTACAGCCCTAAACTGGATGAAATCGTACCTCTCCTGTTGCTCCTTCCAGGTTGGCTGGGCTGGTGCACCCCCATACCACTGGCGTCCCCCAAGGCTCAGTCCTTAGTCTACTCCTCTTCTCTCTCTATATCCAGCCTCTTGGCCCTGTCATTTCTGCTCATGGTATACACTACCACTTTTATGCTAATGACACACAAACTTTTCCCCCTTTTGATGCACAGGTCCCCACTCGCATCTCTGCTTGCCTCCAGAACAGGACATCCAGAACAGGATGGACAACCATCACCTGACGCTCAACCCAAGCAAGACAGAGATTATTTGCATCTCAATCGCTCCATCGTCTCCCCAGCTGGACCCGGTCATTATCCTGGGGGAAACCACAATATCGTCTTCCTTGTGTGTGAAGAACCTTGGCGTCCTGTTTGACGACAGGCTCTCCTCTGCCGCAAAGTGACTCGGGCCTGCAGGTACTTCCTCTACAACATCTGAAAAATCCGCCCCTTCCTCACCACCTACTTGACCCAGCTCCTGTTCCAAGCACTGATCCTGTCTCGCCTGGACTACTGCAACTCCCTCCTCAATAGCCTCCCAGCTTCTGCCATCAGACCCCTGCAGCCCATCCAGAATGCTGCAGCTCACCTGGTCCACAACCTCCCTAGATACTCCCATGCCACCCCCCTGCTCGCTAGCATTCTGTGGCTGCCTTTTGCGATTTGCATCAAATTTAACACATTGATGCTAGCCTGTCAGGCAGTCAAAGGAGCAGCTCCAGCATACATCCAGAAGCTGTTTAGGCTATACACACCTGCTAGACCACTTGGCTCTGCCACTTCGGGTCGCTTGGCACCACCTCCTCTGCGCTCCTGCTCATCCCGCTCAAGACTGCTGTTTGTCCTGGCTCCCATTGGTGGAATGATCTACCTATCAAGGTCAAAACATCAGAGTCCATGAGCATCTTCAAGCGAAGCCTGAAAACCCACCTCTTCAGGCTCCACCTTTCCCCTACTTCATTGCCCTTACTGTAACTTTCCTGACATCAAAGCCCATGATGATTATTGTCATTTAGTTCTCTGTTGTTAACTTTACTGGTCTTTTGTTAACTGTACTGGTTTCCCTCTGTTGGCTACTGTTCATTCAATTTTTATAAATTCACTTAGAGTAACTCACGTCACTTGATCTATTGGCACCTTAACTTGTCTCCTTGGAGCTTAAGGCCCTATCACACTCTAGCGTATAGTGCCAGCGTATGAGGAACGTATGGACTTTTTTGGCATACGCTGACATACGCTGAAACACGCTAGGTGTACGCTGGAATACGTTTCCAGTACGCCTGGGTACGTTAGTGTACGCTGATGTACGCTGACGGCCAAAAAATTTTTTGAACATGCACAAAAATTTTCAGCGTATGCCGACGTATGAATTTTACGCTCCTCATACCTTCCTCATACGCTGAACACGCTAGAGGTACGCTGAAGGTACGTTACTCATACTCACATTTCCAAATCTGTATCAGTTTGTTCCAGCAGTTCAGAGATGGAGGTTGCGCGCTGCCACCTTTTATACCCCCCCCCCCCCCCCCCCCGCTGTGTACGCTCCTCACACGTTAGGCTGACGTTCCGCATACGTTTGTCATACATCGAAGGTACGCTCACATACGCTACTCATACGCTGACGGTACGCTAGTCTCACGTTACTCTAACGGTCATTAACCAAAAATCGACCTCATACGCTGAAAAGTTGTGCGTGTAAACAATTTTTGGAAATATTCGATACGTTCCTCATACGCTGGCTCTATACGCTGGAGTGTGACAGGGCCTTAAGCACTTTTGTACCAAACTTCTGCATTTTTGTACGTCACTCAGGATAAGAGCGTCAGCTAATTACCTGTAATGTAAGGTAATGTGGTTACCCTCTTCTTTGATTACAGCATTTAATCTTTCAGGCATTATTTTAACACCTCTCTTTCATTTCCTCACTCGCTAAACCATTCCAGATGGTTTACAGTTCATTGCAAAGAGATTCTTTCGATGTTGCAACAGACTCATTTTGGTATCAAGCAAATCCCAGATTTGCTCAATCAGACTAAGATCTGCATTTGGAGCAGGCAAAATTATAATGTACATCACCAGATGAGTCTCTCTCACTGAGATGATGCTTGGACAACTTAGAACCGTGTCTACGGTCATTATCTTGTTGAAAATATATTCCCTGACCAATCAGTCTCTTTCCAGATGGCAATGCATGCCTCACAAGGATGCTGTGATACTCCTTTTGATCCATAGTATAATCGATTTTTATGAGATCACCGGCTCCTTTCGAGCAGACTGAATCCCTAATCAAATTTCCACCTTGTTTTACTGAGGGGGTCAAACAGTGATTCTTTTAACATTCTCCAACATATAGTGCACATAAGTTCTGCATATGGATGAGGAAATTTAAAATTTTGATTCATCGGTCCTCAGGACTTATTACCAGCCCACTGGTGTCCAATCCTTGGATCTCTTGGCAAACTCAATTATTTTTTCTAATGTTCCCAGCTCTTCGTAGCAACGCGACAAATCAGGCCATTTTCACTCAGGCATCTAGAAATAGTAGATCTTGATACTTTCATCTCATCTGGCACTATAATTTTCATCACTGAGTCATCATGCTGTCAACTGCCGATTTTTTATTTATTTTTTTACTTTTTTTAATCTGTCAATCACAGTTAACGAATATCAGAGGGACTTCTGTTTTGCACCACTATTGCCACTAGTTTTCAGCACACCAGTCTGTTTGAAATGCTTGATGGTGTTTCTTACAGTGCCATGGCAGCATTTAACGTCTTCGCGTCATTCCATATGAACTCAACCAAAGTCTGGAAATCTCTCATAGTGACCGACTCGGATTTGGCTAAAAAAATTTGTACTGGTACCTTAACATATATGATGAACATGAACAAAATATTTTGTCAAAATTCTAAAGGATTTTTGGGCTGTGGCTCTTCAAAATAGGGTGGTATACCCCATTTTTGACCCTTGCCAATCTCACATGTTAAAGAACAGCCATATTTGGATGCCAATATCTTGCAAATGAAAAGAGTTGTGAGCTTGAAAAGTGGTATAGTATGTAATTAGCACCCGGGCTTTCAGGATCAGTCATCAGAGTAGTCCTATCTCCTCTAGTTTTTGAGGTATTGGCCTCCAAATTAGTGGTTTTGGTATGTGCAAAAAATGAAATTTCAATTTTCAGGGGGCAACTGTCATGCTACAATAAATCATAACCGTTTATTGGGGCTACATTCCTTCTATTCAGGCACATGACTATCTGTAGAAAGTTTTTGGACAGTATTGAAATCATAATTTAGGGAGCTCCAAAAATGGCTCCGACTGAAAAAATGCAATTTAAGACCAAGTTTTAACAGTCAAAATCATAGCATAGTCATTTACCCAGGACAACAATTTTTTTTCTATATAATTGTACATGTATGTCAATCATCTGGTCAAAAAATCAGATTGTTTTCTCACCTGTAAGCACGAGACTGAGAAGAACTACTTTACAGATCAATCCACAAAAGAACATTGCTGAAAGTTGTCAAAAAAAGAAAAAGTGAACATCAGCAGTAAAAATAAAAATTCAGATCAAAATTTGTGGAAAGACTAATAATGAAAACAGTTTCCAGCCTTTTTTGTCAAGTGTTTATGGTGTCCTTTTCGCAGGCTGCAATTTTCGTTTCTGTACCGTTGATGCATCGCAATTTCAAAGACCAAGAAAAAAAGTCCCCTAAAATAACACTTCCATAGTCCACATTGTTCCTAATATCTAATGTGAAGAAAACTGGGCACTACAGCTTTTCATCGTTGAAGAGAGATTAATGATTCCCAGTGATAATTACTGTGAATGTCCTCCTGAAATGAGGAAAATTACGGTGCTTTCACACCGGATGCGAAAAGATTTTTTCGTACGACAGATTGCATTCAAAGTCAATGCCAAGACGTGAATACACGCGTTTTCGCGAGTATTCGCGTCTTTGCATTGACTTTGAATGTGATCTTTCGTGCGAAAAATTTGTGTCGTGTCCGGTGTGAAAGCGACTTTAGGATGCTAAATACATTGTCATGCTAGCTATAACATCATAGATATCGATGTCTCTTTATCTTGCTAGCTAGCTAGCCAAATAGCGCGCTCGTAGTCAGACGAGTCCAAATTTGATATTCTTGTTGGAAATCATTGGCGTCATGTCCTCCAGGCTAAAGAGGAGAAAAACCACCCCTCCAGTTATCATCATTCAGTTCAAAAGCCAGCATCTCTGATGGTATGGGGATGCATTAGTGTACATGGCCTGGGACACTTGCATGTTTCAAAAATAGGACCCTATGAAATCCATTTTATTTTTTCCCGAATTACGTTTTTTCCTTTTTAAATTTTTGGAATTCATTTTTTTACCAATTACACCAATTTTACGATCAGAGAGAGCGTGCTATTTATGTTAATGAATAAAGTGTTCACTAATTAAATAGAAATAACCTTACATTACGCGAGTTGATGCAACCCTAAATTTCCCTCCATACTTAAAGCTGCAGTTGGTAAGTTTTACAAAGTGACTTTGTCTTTTTTGCTAAAACTGTCACTGTGTACTGACAGTATTACATAAAACTACTACTCTGTAATTAAAAAAGGCTCCTTTAAACCCACCTAATGCTCCTACTGCAATTTAAAAGAATCGTTCGGACCAACCAAAAAGAACCAATTAAAGCCAGGATGGTGTCTGACAGCCGTCAAACAGTGCACATGCACGCCCTACAGACAGCCCACCCCCCCTTCTTCCTAAGTTCATGCAAGTGCTCAGTTAAGCTCAAGTCTCCAAGAGCAGGTTCAGGAGCGTAGAGCCATCAGCGAGGAGAAAAATACCAATACCTCTGTTCCCGGCAACAGCACACACGGCTAAGACAATGTAAAAAAGGACGCCAGAAGGAAAAAAAAGCACAAAAGAAAGAATTTGACAAAATCCGGGATAAAACAAGAGTGAACATGGAGTGGCTTTTGAAAGAATTTTTTTTTTAACCTAAAATAATACTACAAAATAAAATTGTCCCTTTAATAGAAGTGTAAGCTACAGTCAAGAAGGCAGACAACGGCTGTACTGACATCTATTATTCTGACAGCCCCTTTTAAATCATTTATAATCTTATTGTATATGCATTGTGTATATACATGAATGTATAAGAGCAGCAGTAATGACACTCAGTTTCCCCCACAAATCAACAGTTGTCTGATTCCGATGTATCAGCTATACTTAATTTTTTTTTTTTTTTTTAAGAAACTTTTGTTCAGTAATCCCAAGACTGTATATTCCATCCCAGGACAAAATGTTCTACAATGATGATTAAACATGAACAAACTGACACATTTATGCATCAACTATTATTTCACCCCTGGGGGACGACATTACGTCATAATTTGCATGCACACAATTCACTCAGTAGACTGAAAATAAAAATTGTAGGCTATTTAACGGTTACACAGTATAAGTTGTTAAGCTAAAAAAGAATGACAAAGGACGATGTTTAGGACCCTGCAATCCCTGGCATCAGTGGTCTCGTCTACAACAACGAAAAACTTCAGTAGCTCCGAAGAGATGTGTTGCTCGAACATTCGAGGTAGGTGAATTTGACGAAGGCTGCTCACATTTTCGCGAGCATTTGCGTCTTTACATTGACTTTGAGGGTAATCTGGACGCGTGAATATTTTGTTTATCGGTAGATGGAAACGTGGCTTTACGAACAGCATTTCAGTCAAATTCTGCCGATTTCTGCGAAATTCCGCGTTCATCAATAGATTTCGTTTTTGTAGTCCAATTTCGCGATTCCGTCCGCGATTCCGTGATCGCTGAAATCATAGGGCCCTATAAAAAGTACCATGAATCTGAAAGGCATATAAAAGGTTTTAGAGCTACATATGCGCCCCTCCAGACGACATCTATTCCAGGGAAGGCCTTGTGTATTTCAGCAGGACAATTCAAAACCATATACTGTAGCTATTACAACAGCATGGTTTTGTAGTAGAAGAGTCTGTATGCTAAACAGGCCTGCCTGCAGTCCTGATCCTTCACCGATTGAGAACATTTGGCTCATAATTAAACAGCAAGTCAGTGATAGGAGACCCAAACTCTCCAGCAGCTGGAAGCCTGTATTAAACAAGGCAATCAGAGATAGCAGACCTGGCCCCAGCCACGGGCTGACAGACAGAGTGACAGACACACACACACACACAAACAGACATGATCATTGCTTAACCTGGCTCCCTAGGGGAGGGGCCAGGTAACGAGAATGGGAACAAATTCCAATGGCTGAATTCAAGAAACTTGTCTCCTCAATGCCCAGAGGAAATGCTACACCATGGTAAACAAGCCCCAGTCTCAACTTTTATGAGACCTGTAGCAGCCATCAAATTTGAAATGAGCTCATTTTGTGGATAAAATTGTAGAATTTCTCAATTTCAACATTTGCTCTGTTATTTCTGTTCTATTGTGAATAAAATACAGACTGGTGTGATTTGAAAGTCATGGCGTCTTGATTTTATTCACAATTTACAGTTTGTCCCAACTATTTCAGAATTGGGGTTGTATTTTCTGGAATGATGTATCAGGGGACAGAGTCGTGCATTACACGTGAAATTTGGCGGCATGAACTGTGGCCTTGACACTATGAACCCAAAGTTCCCATTATCTCCATTTGTCCTAAACCAGTGGTTCTCAAACTCAATCCTGGGGGCCCACCATGTATGCAGGCTTTCATTCCAACCACAAATGCAACCCTAGAATTTTAAATGAGTTAATTTTTCTTTGTTACCCTTTCAAGTAATGTTGTCAAAATAGCTATAAATGCTATGAAAAATTGCTTAAAATTCACATCATGTCATATGGGAAACAGCAGAATAAGAGAGAAATGTAAACAAATGTACTAATAACTTTCAAAATATGAGTAGGCTCTTGATTAGTTTAATTGGTGATGCATGGTCTCTAAATTGAACCATTTAATTGATAGTGACGAGTTAAAAGGAAAAGTAATTGACAATGACTCGCACCTGTAATGGGTTTATATTTGTCGAAAAAAATGCAAGAACTTCCTGCGTGTGTGCCGCAACCTACAGGAGCTCATAAACTTTTGTATGACTTGGATCACTGATTATATAAGTCCTTGTATTGCAGAATTATAAACACAATATGGACATGCGTCTTTCATTTCCCAAGGCAGGCATTGCATTTCTCTCATAATGTGAAGTTTAAAAATAAAAAAAAAGATGACCAAGGGTCTTGTAGCTTACCGGCAAGCAATCTTACAGCAATGACACGAGTTATGAAAATTTCATGTGAAGTTTGACAATTTAGTCAATGAAAATCAATGTCAAGGTCACTAAATAGAAGTTCACATACATGTATAAGACCTTCTATAATACAATCCTAAGCTCTGTTAAGTTTTGGTGATACAAGTCATTATGTCAATATGTATTCAATCTGTCAATTATGAACTTTATAGGTCTCAGAATGTCAAGTAGTGGTCAGCAAATGGACTTCATATATGACTTTTTAAATGTCTCTATACAAACCTTGGCTCAACCTGTGACCATTTTGGTGATACAAGTCATTGTAATTTCACTCTCAAGTTTGACCCTCAAGGGTCACTGACAGTCAAGTTGAATGTCACGAAATGAAAGTTCATATGCAACTTCCTAGATGTCAATAATACAAACCTAGGCTCCAACTGTGACCATTTTAGTGATACAAGTCATTGAATTTTTACTAGGTCACATTTGACCTCTGAAGGTCAATACAAAGGTCACCAAATGAAAGTTCATATATGACTTCTTATATGTCTCTAATACAAACCTAGACTCCATCTGTGACCATTTCAGCAATACAAGTCATTGTCATTGTATTATGTCAAGTTTGACCTTCAAATGTCATCAACAGTCAAGCTGAATGTCACCAAATGAAAGTTCATATGTGACTTCCTATTTCATTAACACAAACCTAGACTCCTACTGTGACTTTTTCAGTGACAGAAGTCATTGAATTTTCTCTAGGTCAAGTTAGACCTTCGAAGGTCACCAAATGAAAGTTCATACATGACTTCCTATACGTCTCCAATACAAACCTACACTCAATCTGTAATGATTTTGCTGATATAAGTCATTAAAATTTCACTGTATAGTTTGGCCGTTGAAGGTCACTGAAGGTCAACTTCAAGGTCACCCAGTGAAAATTCATACATGACTTGCAATATGGCCACAATACAAACCTAAGCTCCAACTGTAATAGTTTTTGTGATAGTGAAATTTCCATGACTTCTGTGTGAAGTTTGACCTTCGAAGGTCACCGAAGGACAAATTCAAATGAAAGTTCATGTACGACTTCCTATACATCTCCAATACAAAACAGAACTATCTGTAACCATTTTTCTGTTGTAAATCATTGAAATTTCACTGTGAAGTTTGGGCATTCAAGGTCACTAAAGTCAAGTTCAATGTCACCAAATGAAACTTCATACGTGACTTCCTATGTGCCCGCAGTACAAACCTAAGCTCTATCTGTAACAGTTTTGGTGATAGAAGTCATTGAAATTTCACTATTTGAAGTTTGACATTCGAAGGTCACCAAAGGTCAAGTTCAAGGCCACCAAATGAAAGTTCATACATGACTACCTACGAGTGTTCAATGCACATGTTCCCAATCTTTAATATTTTCAAGCCTAGAAACCTATGAAAATTGGGAAATTTTGCTTGACCTCAAGTTTGACCTTTAGGTAATCTGAGGTCAACTTTAACACAGCCAAAATATTGGTCATACATTACTTCCTATATGTCAGTAATACAAACACAATCTCTATTTGCAACCATTTAGCTTCCACGGGCGATTTGGCCCATTCTTCCTAAGAACCAATGTTAAAGTAAAGCGCCTCCACTAGACCCACTTCCGTCAATTTAATCAAAATGGCACTTGCACTGTACATAAAGTGTATCAAGGCGAGATGATTGCCAGATTTAAAAAAAAAGTAATCAAACAGTTTTTGAGAAATAATTTTTTGAAATTTCAAGTCAAATCTTTAAAAATTGTTAATAAATTCCCTGACCTTTCAAAGTCATCCATGGTCAAATTTAATATTCCCAAAATATAGGTCATATATGACTGCCCACATGTCGATAATACAAACTTAATTTCCATCTGCAACCATTTGGCCTCCACAGGCCATCTTGCATATTCATAAAGTACAGCACCCCCAATTGACCCATTCCATCGATTCACAGAAAATGGCACTCGCACTGTACATTGACGGTACCAAGGTAAGTTGATTGCCTGATTATCATGCAGTTTTTGAGAAATTATTTTTTTAAATTTCTCAGTCCTATCTTTAACATCGGAGCCAAAATTTCAAGGGCCCCTAAAACGGACTAGATGATTAAATCCGAGAAAAACGTCTGGAGATATGCTCTCGTAGTATGTTATTGCAAATTTACACAAAAATTCATCAGGCCAAAAAAAAAAAAAAAAAATGTTCCGGACGATGGATGCCACAAGACGACAATAGCTTATCGGCCCATAGGGCGGGTAAGCTAAAAAAGCACTAATAAAGACAAATCACCATCTTAATAGAATTCTGGGATTGCAAAACAAGCTTACACAGTGATTCCCCAAGGACCGAGTTTGAGAACCGCTGTCCTAATCAAAACCATCTGTAGGGAAGATATTTGGGGGATTATTTATGAGGGGACAAAGATGTGTATCGCGTTTGAAATTTGGCACAATGACATTGCACCCAAAATTCCCAGTCTTCCCATATCTCCTGAACCATTGCCTATTTAGGGGATATTTACAGGGATTACTTATTACAAAGGTTTGTATCACAGGTGAAATTTGGCGATTTGACCTTTCACCTTGGCACAAATGACCTTGAACCCAAAATTCCCATTCTTTCCATATATCCTGAACCACGGCATGTTTTTTGTAGGAATTTAGTCAGTATGGAGTAGAGAACTTATATCAATAATACTCCCCCTTACTCGTAAGACACGTGAAATCACTTGCGTTACAAATATTAGAGGCTGCTGTATAAAGTCCTACAATTACCAACAGTGAATCCTGTCATTCCTGTATGAGATTAATAGCGTTAACTTTGAAGGGAATTAAATTTTAGACCTTTAGTAAGAGAGTTGCATAATTCAGTTTACATTTTTTGTCAAGTGTGTTACGCAACGGTTTCTTCTCAATGTATGTCCAATGGGAGTGACCTGACACAATAAAGCACATCGCAAGGCGGATATGATGATTGAAAATGACGGATCAATGGTCAAAATGTAGGCGACTGAACTTCCACCCATATCAGCATGCAATCGAACACTTATATAATCGCGATATATAGCGTTTACTTCCAAGACCTGGACACTGGATTAAATAAGAATTTAGCGGTATTCCCACGGGGATGTTGCTAATTCAGTTCAAGCCCGCTTGCTCGATGCATGATGTGGGAAGGTTCAATCAGACAGCGTGCCACCTCATATGGGCTCACAAGTTTGAGAAAACGAAACAATGCATTTCCATCCTATCATCTCGAAAAAGAGTAGATTTCAAGTAACTAGGCCACTACTGAAGCGGCCATTTCTTGGCAACACATTTCAGTAGAAATGTAGAAGCATAAATTCATCTTCAATCATTGGCCGTCTTAAACGTTACGAATATGAACATGAATACGATATTTTAGAAGGTTCAATTGAAATAAGAGGAAACTACGACTGGTTGCACGCCTACAGCTGCGGGAGTAGCTGCAACGGCATCATTGGAGCACTTACGTGACTATACCCAAAGTAGAAATTAGTACAAAACTTCATCCAAATATTGCCGCGATAGCACGAAAATGAGTTCTGACAAAGAATCATATTTTTTGACAGCCTAATTTACTCATCTTTTCGAGCCACTCTTTAAGCTGCCTCGGAATGGCACAGATATTCGCAGATCCAGATGCGGCTCAATTCCAGCGCGACCCGTGCCTTGTAGTCTTACAGGATACACCCCGAAACAAACGTCTTTTTGAAAATACAAGAGTAATTCCACTCGTTTCACAAGTCGGCTGGAGCAATTCGGGAAAGTTTTTATAAAGCATAGGATTAAGTAAAACAAATTTTGAACGTATTTTAATGTAAGTTTGAGAGTTTTGCGAAAAGATAACGTTCAACAGGCTTCGCTTCTTTCAAGAGGAAATAAAATAACTATGACGCACAATTGTCCACGTGTAACGAATAATTCGATTGAAATGAAACATAGGCCAATACTTTTAGGATTAAACTAGCATTCTTGTTTTGCTTCGTAATGAATAAGCCAACATGTATTAATCCTTCATTTGAAACGGAGTGACACAACCTGCGTAAACTGCTAGCATGTACCGTTAGAAATATTACATTTCATTGAATGAAGCTAAATAACTGGTGAATTGACGAACAGCGAAGAGAAGGACAGCATTTGCCATTTTCCCAAAACAAAGTTCTTTTGTTAACTTTCCATTCATACGCCTACGTACCTTATCTTAATTTAAGCATAAAGCGATGTGCCTTAGTTTATCCTCTTCGGCTTCATAATGACGGATTAATTCCACTACACACGCAAAAACGGATATCCTGGTGTAAACCAGGTTCGAACGAGAAGTAACAGTATTTTCGTGACCAACTGCTCATTGCGGTCGTAAATGATGTGTGATACACGGAGAGACGTTGTCTACTAACTTAAACTTAACGGGTCAATGAATTACCTTTGTTTCCCATGACTGCATTACAGTCTCGTCAGGTGTGAAACGCCGTCAAACTTTAGGCACGTCATACTCCCACACACACACACACACACTCTCTCTCAAAAGTGCGAAGAACAGACATGACTGGAAACAATGCCTTTGCATCTTTTTTGTTATAATAGTTTATAAATAGATTAGTTTATTTTTTCATTTACATTTATTTCTAAGGTGTGTTTGTATGTTTGGGGAAGCAGCCTGTACTCCTTTCTAACATTTAGCTCGGAGCCTAAGTTCACGAGTAAGCGAAGGTTTCTCGTTATATATTGTCTCTGAATCTATCTATGGGGAAATTCATCTCAAATATCTAATCTTTTTATTCCACCACTTTCACAGAAAAATAAGATTATAATTTATCAAGTTCTTGCACTGAACCCATCAAATATCGCCTGCATGTTCTAACACTGCATGTTGCCTTTTTATCCCCCACTGGGTGACAGCCCAAAAGGGGGTTATTCCGGGGCTCTGTCTGTCTGTCCATATCAGAAGGTTCTTGGACGGTGTAATCAACTCCTACGATTTTCATCGGACATTCCTGAAACTTGGTCTATCCGCAGCATATGTGCAATGATATCACGGTAGGGGGGATGGATGTTGCGCTCTCAGAGCGCTCGTTTATATTGTTTCTGTGAGAGAAAGATGCAGTCTGTATGCAATGCATATCATTACGCCCCAGGAATGATTCAGACATCAATAGATCTCACTGTAATTACAACATGGCAGATGTTTATTCAAAATGTGGCCTTTCCAATGATGCAGAAATAAATCTTTTCAAGAAAGTACATAAATGTGATAATATTTGATAACAAATCCCAAATATGATGTTTTAAACTATGTCATATTTTCCTGATCATATTTCAAGAGTTTTAAATAATTTTATGTTTAAGTTAATCTGACAAAAATATGATGAATATGATATTTAGGATGCCTCTAATTGATGTGCCATGTTTTTTAATGCCCCTCCCCCAAGGCAATTCAGATCTATGGCTACCAGCCTTCACCTAATCACTCAATTATCCCCTCAGTTCTTCCTTAATCATTATTGCCATATCTCTCCTCCTCACTGGCAGGTAGCCGTAATGTGTAACCCTCTTTTGTTTAGTGCACTCCCTTTTTGTTAAACCCTTGGAGTTTTGTGGTTGTATTACTCATTCACTTTCCTGGGTCCTCCTGTCCCATCACTCTCTTGGCACCCTTTTAACATCATTGGGCGCTAGAGCATTACAGGTTTGTTTCAAGACAAAAGAAGATATTCACATATTGTACAGAGATAAGGAAATTAAAATAGCGATATTTACAATGACATCACATGTTGCCATAGAGTTGGCAAAAAGGCTCATTTTACATATAATTTACTAGGAGATCTCAATCTTTATATGTGCTTAATAAAATATCTAAAATAGCGATGCCAGTCAGTTGTTGTGTTATAGGTTGCATCAACAGGTTCGCTGAAGGTTCAGCAATCAAGTTTTTGAGGATTCTAAGCGAAGAACCAAAGAAGCTACTTGCCATGTTTCTTTGGGTTATGATCATGCTTTCTGCCAACCACCAAACTATGCATGCACAACCATGTCGTCATTGTTTATAAACAGTGAATATTGCTTCATGAATCCGGCAGATTTAAAAATGTTCAGACAATATTAAAAAGAGAAACTTGTTGTTGAAAAAAACCGCAAACCTAAACATGCTTTAAAATCCAAATGACTAAGTTCTCAGGACATTTGACTCTCAAACTCCTGTACAAACCTGACATTTCTCAGGGGACAGGAGTTAGGTGTCATGGGTGCAGTGTGTGTGTGCGTGTGTGTATGTATGTGTAGGTATGTATTGTGTAGGTGGGTAATCAATCATGGGTTTTTTCTGAATTATGTTGAATTAGTTAGTTAACATACGAGATATTTTGATCAATTATTGATGATAATATATTATTAGATATATGTGTGTATATATATATTTATTATGTATGAGCATGTGTGAGTGTGTGTGTGTGTGTATATATGTATATATATATATATATATATATATATATGCGTGTATATATAGATACATAGGTATATAAGTGTGTGTATACATAGATAGATGCATATGTTGTTTTGTTATTGTTTTATTGCTTGTGTCAGTTTGTTGATCTACTCAAAATTTTTATCTTAGTTTATGTTTTGTTTTGTATGTTATTTTCTGCTTAATTAACTCTGTAAGTCTCTATCTTCAGTTTATTCATGTGTTGTTGTTTTTTTGGCTAAATTTATCTTATTTGCTTTGTTTTGTATGATGTTTTTTTGCTTAGTCTGCTCTTTTGTAAATTTTTTAGCCTACTGTATTTTAAAAAAAATGTCTAGACCCCAGGAAGAATAGCTGTGGCATTATATAATGGGGCTCTAAATAAACAATAAACAATTTCTCCAGGACAAAGTACAATGTGGAGAGAGGTTCAGTGAACTCAGAGGCACTAGTTGTAGCCAACTGCGATCATCTCTCTTTCCAAATTCTGTCTTGACACCCTAAACAAAACTCCCGGAGTATGGACTGTCTGCACTCCTTCAGAAATGGGCTTGAAGGTCAGAATAACGGCATTAAGAGTTCATGATCATGAATTTCACAATCAAGATTACAATGAAAGTAGTACTACACCATGACTTTAAAATGGATTTGCATTTATACTGGTGGAACTTGGTTTGAATCTGTGAATTTCATTTAATTAATCTTAATTTTTTAATGTTACAAAAAACAGTCTCCAAGAAAACATCACAAAGAGGGTCAACCCAAACTTAGAACAAACAACACCAGCACCATGCATTACAACACTCTGGCTCCACTCAGAAATGATTACCTTTATCATCTAGAAGCAGAAATTTGGGCAGTGAATGGTGCTGCAGAACAACATGTAAAATATAAAAACCAAAGCATGCCCATGGGCTTTACATAATGCATCGGACAAAACCAAAGACGGACATCAGGATCCTTTGAGCATGACTCCGCGCAGGAGAAGCCCCAGAGGAACTATGTTGCCTTAGTGACTGAATCACAGAAAAAGCAGACTGAAAAATATAGCCGCAAGCAGCCATTCTGGGGGTCAAGCCAATGAAGACTTGAAAGATGAAAGCGGGAGTAAGACCTCTGACAGTTTCTGACAACTAAATGAACAACGCTAACAGGTTTTATTATGATAGGACAGACGCTCATTCATTTACAGCCAATTCTCTGACCGGCTACACTCTATTTTAGCAATGCCGTCATCCCCTACTGGTCAATTTCTATCAACCACTGTTATGTTTGTTTTCTTTGCGTTTTATTGCACTTCAGGAAAGACTGTTACATCATATGTACAGATACATAATACAAACCCAATTCTGACATTGTTGGGACGAAGAGTAAATTGTGAATAAAATCAAAATGCGATGACTTTCAGATCACATGAACCAATATGTTATTTAAAATAAAACATAGATAACATATCAAATGTTGAAACTGAGTCATTTTACATTTTTATCCACAAAATGAGCTTATTTCAAATTTTCTGTCTGCAACAGGTCTCAAAAAAGTTGGGACACAGGCAAAAAAGGGGCTTGAAAAAGCAATTAATATATAAGTGAATCAGCTGAAAGAACATTTAGCAAGTAATTAAATTAACTGGCATCAGGCATGTAACATTATTGGCTATAAAAGGGATGTCTTAGAGAGGCTGAGTCTCTCAGAAGTACAGATGACCAGAGGCTCTCCAACCTGTGAAGGCTTGCGTAAAAAAATTGTGGAATACTTTAAAAACAATGTTCTTCAACTTGCAAAGGCTTTGAAGGTCTAATCATTGAAAGTGCATAATATCATCAAAAGATTCAGGGAAACTGGAAAAATCTCTGTGCGGGACAAGGGACAAGGCCGAAGACCTTTACTGGGATGGCCGTGATCTTCGGGCCCTCAGACGCCACTGCATCACTCAGCAGCATGATTCTGTCATTGATATTACTATATGGGCCCAGAAATACTTCAAAAAACCACACAGATGCCACCTAAAACTCTATCATGCAAAAAAAAGCCATTGTTGAGCATGATCCAGGAGCGCCGCCTTGTTGTGCGGACCCAAAGGCTTATTTAAAATGGACTGTAGCAAAGTGGCAAAGTGTCCACAGATGAGTCCAAATATGACATTCTTGTTGGAAATCATGGGCGCTGTGTCCTCCGGGCTAAAGAGGAGAAAGACCACCCCTCCTGTTATCAGCGTTCAGTTCAAATGTCAGCATCTCTGATGGTATGGGGATGCATTAGTGTATATGGTGTGGGACACTTGCATGTTTTAAAAAGCACCATGAATGCTGAAAGGTACATAAAGGTTTTAGAGCAACATATGCTCCCCTCCAGAGGACATCTATTTCAGGGAAGGCCTTGCGTATTTCAGCAGGACAATTCAAAACCACATACTGCAGCTACTACAACAGCTTGGCTTCATAATAGAAGAGTCCATGTGCTGAACAGGCCTGCCTGGAGTCCTGATCTTTCACTGCTCGAGAAAATTTGGCGCAAGGCCTAATTAAATGAAAAGTCCATCAAAGGAGACCCAAAACTCTCCAGCAGCTGGAAGCCTGTATTAAACAAAAGTGGGAGCAAATTCCAATGGCTAAACTCAAGAAACTTGTCTCCCCAATGCCCAGACACCTCCACTCTGTGTTAAAAAGAAGAGGGGATGCTACACCATGGAAAACAGGACCCTCTCCCAACTTTTTTGAGACCTGTAGCAGCAATCAAATTTGAAATGAGCTTATTTTGTGGATAAAATTGTAAAATTTCTCAGTTTTAACATTTGCTATGTTATCTCTGTTCTATTGCGAAAAAAATATTGGCTGGTATGATTTGAAAGTCATTGCGTTTTGATTATATTCACAATTTATGCTTTGTCCCAACTATTTTGGAATTGGGGTTGTATACGTAGTTCCATTTGTAGAGTACACTTTTTTCTCTCCCTTTATTCCCGTATCATTCTCCCCTAAGTCTACTGATCTGTAGGCCTTGTTAGTTCTGGTTAGTTAGTTGTTGCTTGTTAGCCTGTTGGTAGGGTAGCATAATAGGTTGTATGTGTCTGTGTATCTGGGGAAACAGTTGGCCTATCTTGTTTCACTGACCACTGTGTATGAGGAAGGAATGACAGTAAATCTTCTGACTCTATCTCTCTCTGAATTTCTAAAATATTTTAGGGACAAGTTTTAAAAGCTCACTGATAATTATCTACCAAGTTTGGTGATGAATGATCAAATCGTCATTGATCAAGAGCCAAATCTGAGCCAGGCCCAAGGACGTATTTGGAGCTGGTGGTTCCCCCTGTTGGGCAACTCCAAAATTATTTTACACACACTTTTCAAAAATGTTATGAAACATATCCTATGAGTTTTATAATAATTTGACAAAAATGGTTTGATATATAGTCTAATTTGTGTAGTTCAACACACAGGTTTTTGTATTTGTAGCGCACCCTACAGTTCAATCTGAATAAAAATTTCAGGCCATGTTCCAAGTCTTGCTCTTTACATATCCTGCATGCTTTGTGATGATTGGCCACATAGTTATGGAGTTAAGTCTATTTAAATGTTAAGCCATACCCCTTTTAAACTTAATTTGTCATTATCTTCAAAACAAATAAAAATATCAAAACGAGAATATGCTAATTGTTAATAAGCTAGGTCCACTGATCATGCAAAGCAAATTTCGTGCAAATTGAACTTATGGTTTAGGAGGAGAAAAAAAGTGTTTTTCAAAAAATTCTAAATGACGGAAAATCTACCCAGGTGGCCCTTATTACTGTAAATGTGTAGAGGTCCAATACATCTCTGCAGAAAGTTTTGTGCAAATCGGTTTCATGGCGTAAGAGTTATCAGAAAAAAAGATTCTACCTTTAATTACAGCGATACATCAGGCCGATTGGGGTCATATTTGTAGTGCAAGTAATGAACACACTTTCCAATCATTGGTGAAAGTTTCATGTCTATAGGATGTTCCATCTCACGGGAATTCGCACTAACATTTTTGAGGATTAATAATAATTAATAAACCAGTGAGGAAAACGACAGGGTTTCAGCCCTTCCGGCTTGAACGCCTGATAAAAAGCCTTCAAGGTTCTGATTAAAAGTTATTGAATCTGACTGCAACCATCAACACAAATTAATCCAATGATTTCTACATATGTTCTCAAAGCAATAACATTGGCAATGCAAAAAATCTTTGGGTAAAAAAGATTTGTGCACTATAGCCCCTTATAACGTATGAATGAATGAATGAATGAATGAACATACTCTTTTGGGCCTGGTCCATTGACTAAACCTGAAATTTCACTCCAGTTTTGCCACCTACATTTTTAAGTACTCTCAAAGACCGACTTCTATTCTACATGGTTAAGAATCCCAAGGAATCATGAAAATCATAGACAGTTCTGCTCAAAAGTTTGCATACCCTGGCTGAATTTAAAAAATAGGCGACATTTTTAAAGAAAACATGAACAGCCAGGAGAAACACATTTCTTTTATTTCTTATTGGACTCATTTCTAACTGTAGGTCATGTAGATGGCACAATCATCAAATAAAACATAGCAATTAGGGAAAAAAAATGATCCCTGTTCAAAAGTGTGCATACCCTTAGTTCTCAAAACTGTGCATTGCCCCCTTAAGGATCAATTACAGCATGCAGTATTTTGGGATAGAATTAGGGGCCTCAATGAAAACTATCAGGTGGTACAGCTGCCCATAATTCCTTGCAAAATGCTTCCAGCTCCAGTGATTTCTTTGGTCATCTTGTATGAACTGCAATTTTGAGATCTCCCCAAAGCGGCTCGACAAAATTGAGGTCAGGAGACTGTGATGGCCTCTCCAGAACCTGCACATCTCTGTTCTGTAACCACTAGAGCGTCAACTTGGCCTTGTGCTTTGGATCAGTGTCATGCTGAAAAGTCCAAGCGCGTCCCACGCATAGCTTTCGTGCTGAGGAATGCAAATTGTCTGCTAGTATTTTCTGATAGCAAGCCACATTCATCTTGCCATCAATTTTCACAAAATTCTCTGTGCTTTCAGAGCTCACACACCCCCAAACATCAGACAGCCACCACTGTGCTTTATGGTGGGAATAGTATATTTTTCACCATGGGCCTTGTTGACTGCTGTCCAAACATATTGCTTATTGTTGCGACCGTAAAGTTCTATTTTGGTCTTGTCAATCCAAAGAGCAGTACTCCAGAAGTTGTGAGGTGTGTCAAGGTGTTGTCTGGCATATTTTAGGCAGGCTTTTTTGAGGGATTGGCGCAATAATGGCTGGCTTCTAGCAACTCGACCATGCAGCTCAGTGTTGTTTAACTACATCCTTATTGTGCTCCTTGAAACAACCACACCATCTACTTCCAGACCATCCTGTATTTCTCTTGATGCAGCTTGTGGCTTTTCCTGTGCCCGAACAATTCTCCAGGCAGTTTGGACTGAAATCTTTCTTGACCGACCTGACCTTGGCTTGGTATCAATATATCCTCTAATTTTCTACCTCATAATCACGACTCGCATTTTCAAGTCTTTGAATATCTTTTATATCCTTTCCCATCTTTAAAAAGTTGAGCTACCTTTTCCCGAAGGTCCTCAGACAGTTCTTTTCCACTCCCCACAGCTCGGTGTCTAGCCAGATTAGTGCATCCACTCAGGGACTAACAAACTCACTGACTATACACAAACACTAGTCACATTTTAAAAAGCCAAAGGAATGGAAAATTAATCCTCAATAGCCATTTAAATCTGAGTATTTCACCTTGTATATAACAAGGTCAAGCATTCAATGGTATGTCAACTTATGATCAGGGCCATTTGGGTGATTTCAGTAAACTTTATGATTTAAAAAGGACCCAAACACCTATGTGATGATAAATGACTTCACATGATCACTATCCTTAAATAGAAGACAAAGAAGCAACTCACTCTAATGAAGTCTGCATGCATTGCATAATCAGTGCTAAAACAACTCATACAGAATGCAGGAGCAGGGCAAAACATAAGACATATCCCTTAAAAGTGTCTTTAACTTTGAGATCACCGAACCATCATTACACAGGCATTTATGCAGGTCATCCCAATTTATTTTACTGCTAATTAGCAACAGCTATCAGCTTAAAAGAGGTCTAACCAGGATTGGTTAGGATGGGTAACTCGGACGGGAAGCAACAGGCAGAATTGGCACAAATCTGGCCCAGAGTGACTCAGGAAACTCTCTGTATGTCAGGCATCCAATCATGTCACATTATAACTCTGCCATCGAGGAGATTATGTTCATGATGCAATGCAATCTCAATTCGATCATAAAATTTGTCGGGGACAACTGTTATTATTCGGCATTTCTTTTCACTTTCAGCTGAGGGTCACTGTAATCTCACATCAGCAGGGGGAGACAGAGCGCTCATTGGACATAAAGATTAGAGGGGTCGAGCGCTCTAGCTGGAGCGTATTGTACTCATATTGTAGGACGATCGTTGATATTAATACTTCCTCCGGGGGGAGGTGATAATTATGTACCACCGCGCTCAAGTCTCGGCCGTAGCTAATCCATGTTTAGTCAAAAACCGCACAGACCCATAAATAATTCCATAAATAATTGAATCATTATTAAAAGTATTACAATTGTTTTGATGATACTGTCGTTAATAATCGCATTGCTTAGCAGCAACTGCTGCTACAACCACTACTACTTCCACTTGTACTACAACTAGCTACTCCTTCTGCAACTGCGACCATGTAACCTCTACGGTGTGGTAGAAACTACTGCAGAAGTTTGTATTTATAAACACGTGCATTAATTTCTTAATTTCATATAGAGGCATTATTATTCATCAGTCCTAAAAGATTATAACAACCTTGCCCAACCAAGAAAATTCGGGCTTAAGTGCGAAAGTAAGCAGCATTTTTCAAGGAATTGAAGAAACGCTGCGGGTTTTCTTGTGCTTGCACTAACAGAATTCTTGCACATAACGGATATCATTTCCGGACTCATATGTGCGTAATCATCTGACCTCAAGTAGAGTCAGTGCAGTTCATTCGAATCAAATGCAAACATGGATTTTAAACACAACAAAGCAGGCCAAAGATGAATGGGTGATCATTTCATGTATTCCTAAACAATGTCTAGAGAGTAAGCAGTCTGGATGTGGTGGCGGAAATAGAGACAGACTAGCTAGGGTAAATAGAAAATAACGGGCAATGCGGTAGGCTAAATCGAAACTAATTTCACTTAGTCGAAGCTAATTCTTTTGCCATTATCCGTCCTGAATGTTGATTGATCCTCAAAATTACAGAGAAGAATTAAGTGTTGCCATACCTGTATATACGTTCTGTCAAGCACACTTGAATATCATGGTTAACCTTTCGGTTACCTCCGTGCGGTCATCATTTAGGCTAACAGGTTTCCAAATTGTGAAACCGACGGTGTAGGCTATTCATGCCCAAGAACGTTAATATCCGTTAAGAAGGCTGTACCATATCTTGGGTTCTGACTTAGTCGCCACACTGTTCTTCCAGACAATAAATTGTTGCAAAATCAAATTTGCGTATTATTCGTCGTGTGTCATTTGTCCGTCGTTTTCTTGGTCCATCCCCTCTGCATACGGAGCTCATATTTCCTCGTTTTTTACCCGTTTGTACACTGATGTTTTAACGTGACAATTTTGCTTCCTGAGGCACAATTGGTGTATTTTCGCATAAGGGGAATCATAGGTTATGAACATTTGGATTTTATTATTTTACGTCGATTAAGAAAATCTAACAACCTGATTTGATTTTGATGCTTGGAGGGGGAAGATTGATGACTAACGTGCTAATCAACAACCAAGGGACATTGCTACGCCAATTAAAAGCATGATCTGACGGTGCGCATGAAATTCGCATTTGGAAGCCAAGTAACATCAAACAATGTTCAAACTAAGATAAGCTTAAGGCTAGTTTTAATGTTAGGCGACTATGACGTTGTGATGGCAAGCAAATTATTAATCTACCAAACAATGCATGTGTGAATAAACCTATTTGCCTCCATTCGAGCCAAAAGTAAAAGGAGCACGAACAAAAATGCGTTGCTTACGATGATAAAAATCAGTATTAAATCCTTTACTTATTCGCTCTGCCATCGCCGAAGGATTCACCTCTCGAGCTGGTACTTACTATCGACTGTACGAGGGTACTCATCGTGCAGTAAAAAAAAGTTGACTAAACTCTCCACACTGCTGAATGTAATCATGTGCTTGTTCTTTTTCGTTATTTTGGTACCCAGCTCCATTAAATATATAGATAGATAGATTAACAAAATGGCTGTCCAGTGATATGACTAAGACTTACCTATAATTTATTGAAACAATTGGAAAACATATGGTGAAATAACACTTAGATGCACACTTTTGACTTGGGAACCACGTAAGGAATTGGAGATCTGCTGATATGTACCCAGGCCCTTTACAGGAGCATGGTTGTCTCATTTTGTCCAATGGTAAGGACTAATCGCTGTCCTCTTTTTGTGCATTGAACTACATTTGGTAATCAATCTGGATGTATCTCTTCTGTCCCCCTTCGGTGATTCAAGGGCTTATGCTGCAGTGGCTATGCTGGGCCAGTGACTGCGCGGGTATTTTTGTTCAATAGAAATAGCAAGCTTTAATTTGTGTTTATTTACATGGGTGTGAAATGCGGAAATAACTCTGACCAAATACTTTTGGACGATGCAATGTGGGCTATGTACCTAGCTCAGGCTGTAGATTTTTTTTCATTACATTTTTTTCTGAGAACGAAACTGGCAAAACCAGCTGCTAAGTATTGCACAGCACTTTGGGCTAAATTCACAACGCTGATAACACGGGGTTTAGCCTGGGGGATGGCAGTGACAGGGTTGTCTAAAAGGGTGACCTCACCAGAGGTATCCGGATGAATTAGGACAAAACCAGGCCTCATTCAATTGCAACGTCATGTAGTACATGCCTGCTGGGCAGTATTCATGTTTCTGAGTCTGACAGTACTTAGTACTGAGTGTTTTTATGTTGTCTTTGTTTGTGGACGCCCCTTCTGTTTCTCCACTCGGACAAGGAATAGGAAGGAGTTCTTTGGTGGCCCCCTACCGGTATCACTGACACTCATGCTGCTCGTCTGGCCATTATATTTAGACCAGTGGGCGTAACTGGCTAGTATGAGTCATTCTCCATTTCCTAATTTTCTGCTGCAGCGTAATCAAGGGGAATGCTGGCTTGAGTCATATTCTCAGACAGGATGCTTACAGGAAATGTTGAGGCAGGAGTTTATCGTGTTAAATAGCACTTTTAATGTGAATGCTATGGCAGCTGCACCTGGTAATATTATTGCTGTTACTTTGCAGTTTATGTGCAGACTACTATTGCTGCTGCAACAGCCTGTACTACAGGCTCAACTCTTGCTTGTGTTACAGTCAGTTTTACCACAGTTCAATCTGCCACTGTGTCTACTACTATTTGTTGTAATTCCACGTGTAACCATTTGAACTGAAGTTGTTACACTCCTGGAACAGTAAGTCCTTAGTGGAAGACATCTTTCCTTGAATCACTCCTCTAAATATAACTCTTCTAAACATAAAATGAAAATAAACTTATACATTAAATTATCTTTTTCTCAGTTTGTCTCTGGTTGTTACAATAACTTAAAGGAGGTGAGAAAGAAATACAAAAATTATCTTCAACATGCAATTTTTAAAATCCAATAGAGTACTTCTGTACACATTTTTTAACAGCCAGACTCAATTCACTCAATTGAAATTGGAATTGATAACAACCCTGCCACATATGTTTTGCTGCGATCATTGATCATCATGGCAGTTGCACCTCTGAAGCAGCTCAGAAAGCAGAGAACGTCACTGTTTCAGTCAAAAATGCAGATTCGCTGTTAGAAGAAGGAATAGGCACAGTGAGATGTTCCAGAATCTGTTCAAACAGCTCCTACATGCACACTGCACTCAGCACACTGCTGAGATCATGTTTCCACAGGACACGGCATGGCCTAAGCCACACCCCAGTTTACTTTCGTGAGTCTCTTTAAGAAAAAAAAGGCTTGCCGATATATTCAGTAAAACAAGCGGTCCACTAGAAGAGGTTATATCTTGGGGTTTTTTTGTCTTTTTGGGGGGAGGGGGGAGTGATTTAACTTGTGCAATTGCAATTTCAATTTTGTAATCATGCCTGGTATATTGCACAGTTTTATATTTGGTGGTGAAATATATCCTCCACAGTTAATATGAGTATAAAATGCATGGGCATTTAAAAATACACCTATGAATTTAGTTTCAATATTCAGAAATACACAAACAAAGGATGGTGTTAACATTGCTCAAGGGGGGAAAAATCTGTAAATATTTACCCCGCAAAAGTCAAGGGTCAGATTTACTTGCTTGAAAGGGTTCTAGTAAGGCTCCCACGAAGCTTGTTGGCACGGAGACAGTGTCTAATTATGGAGACTTTTTTGGTGATGCAATCTGCAGCTGTTGATCCTGAAAGAATCCTTAGGCTCTTCTCACAACCATTCTTCTCACAGTGTGGGGGCAATATAGTCCTCTTCCAGATCCACATCACTGCTCCTGTAGTTTGAACAATTTACTGGCAAAAATGGAGATAAACATGATTCTTTTTGTTTTAACTTTCTCATACCTATTTCCTGACAGATGGAGGTTAACAGCCTTTTACAGTGCACTGGCCTATAATCTCTGTATGCGTTTCCAGCCCAGTCAATACACGAGAATGCTTGGCTAATCAGAGGCTCTCTAAGTATGCTTGCATGTTGGCCGTGCAATAGACTGATAAACTGTCCAGAATTTGTCCCTGCCTTTTACTCAGTGGATGCTGGGATTGGCCACCGCGAAAGCAAGGTCAACAACCTTTTGCCTTATGTAATGTGTGTATTTTCTTACCATCCAATGTTGATGGATGACTAAGCGAATTTAGCATGTGCTCCCCTTTATCTCTTATCATGGTAAATTAGAAATCATTTATAACCACATTTGAGTTCTCAGTCTGAACTGAACCATAAGTTAAATACTTGTGGCAATATTCAGGAAATGCTAAAGTCCTGAGACGCTGGCATCAGTATTTATTGATTTGGCTTTGTATTCCCACACGAAGGATTATAACAATGTATTGAAGGTGCAGTAATACCATCAGGCTTCAGGCAGTAAATCTATCAATACCTGAAATCAATACCTGTTGCACTTTAACCCCATTGTAAGTACTTTATTCTTAATCCATTCTGCAAGAACGATACTCATTTTGTCAATGTTTCATCAGTTTTGCCCTGTGCTGTAAAAAAATAAAAAATTTTTACTTAAAAAATATTTTTCATAAATCTTTTTTCTTTGAGCACTTTTAGCTTAATACATCCTTGATTTTACTCATATTTTTAGCGCGTCATCAAGCTTGTGAAAAACAATTACATTTTTCCTACCCTTTTTGCTCTACTCTTTATTGCAGCCTTTGGTCAGTCAGAGAATTAAACAATGAATCAATCAATACACCCATGTGAGTGCTGTCTGCTTTTACAGAAGGGGCACTCTGGATCTCAGCCATGGTCTTACGTCCGACCAGAAATGGAGTATTCTGTTATTTTGAAATAGAGTTCAATAGCACCATAGATCCAAAGCTGCCTGTCAGAGTAATATCAATAACAAATATATAGAAATTATTGCTCCTTTAAAATGCTTCTATACATTTTCGTGCATTGATGTGAAATCATAACATTTTCAGAAACATATACATATGCATTTGCTCTACAAGACACATATTATAGCACATACATCTGTCCAATTCAGTCCACCAGGACAGTGGTCTTCTGTAACTTACAGCCAAGTGACGGTGACTTTGAAGACCCCTAAGATTTGCCATGAGACACCCCCATCTCCGCTTAAGCATTTTAAATATGTGGGTTGAAATTCCTGCTGCTTTGTACATCACGGACCGACCTGCACTGCATAGTTCATGCTTGCCAGTGCTGTTTGTGTGTCTTGCTCTCTCTCAAAGAGCCTTGTTCGACCTTGAAACTGGTTAGTTTAGATGAAGAACTTTGACATATTAAACTCTATCGGTTGACGCACTGTGTATATGGGGCTGGCAGCTCTGTTTGGCAGCCAATCAGAGCAGAGCTCATTATCACAGAGTCCACTCAAAACAGCCTATTCTTCAGAGGGAGGAGATGACAAGGACAGAATGACCCATATATTATGGATTTTCATGCTTTTTTTGTGAAAAGTTTGTTATCTGTGTTTTTAGACATCCAAAAACATACTATCTTGCCAAAAACCTTTAAAATGAGAATCACACTGGTAAAACATGTTAACCAAGCACATAGTCTATGAGATCAAAGCGCTTTAGCACAAATTAACAATGTGGCTACTGAAGGCAAACAAAGAATAAATTGTGTGCACAAATTGTTTGAATAGCGGATCTGCTATCTTCAGCTATTTTTAGGTTAAGATGTCCTCTGTTGACATTGCAGGATGTTTACTGAAGCAGTGTGAAGTCTTTCAGAGTGCTTGCACAGCAGTCTTATGCTCCATGAGTGTGACATTCATTTGGCCCAATTCCTTAATTATCCGATGCAGGCCTGTCGGCCAGTATGGCCCCTTTTTCCTATATTGTGTATTTGAATGTTTTTACATGATCTTAGTAATTTTTCTAGTTTCTAAAAACTATTAAAAATCTTGCAAGTAGATGATCTCACATAACTCTCAATTGTCCTTGGGTTAGGTGAAGTCAATTAACATAGTAACTCTCCAACAAAAGGTTACGCAATAGTGACACACTTTAAGTACACAAGAAAACTATTGTTACTCCTGAGTACATTACATTACATTACAGGTTCTTGGCAGACACTCTTATCCAGAGCGACGTACAAAAGTGCACAAGATCAGTACAAAAGTGCAGAGCTCCTAGGAGAAAAGTACAAGTGCTAACAGTAAGTGACAGAACACTTTCCATTGTTACAGATCTAAACCAATATCAAAAGGGCAAGGGCAAGGTCAAGTGAACAAAATGGTAACAAGGTCAAATGCAACAGAGGCAAATGCAACAAAGGGGCGGAGTCAAGTGCAAGAAAAGGGCAATAAAATAAAATATACTCAGCAACAAAAGTTTCTGTGACACCATTTATGTGTATGTTATAAATGACACACAAAGATCTCAATGCAATCAATATGTTTATTTAACAGGAGAAACACTGACTTTTCAGTGCCAACGTCACTCAAAACGAAAAATGTCATTCTCATGCGTCATGAAGCACTTGTCTGACGTCTAACCAATTGTGACCTTCACACTTCAATACCGGGTGTGACTTCCTCGTGCCATGATGCAAGCAACGCATCTCCGGCGCATGGACCGAATCAGATGTGCCAGAAATTGCTGTGGGATGTCATTCCAAATCTGACGTAGACGTTGTCGCAATTCCTGGAGTGTAGCTGGCGGGTTATCCAACCGCCGCAAACGTCGATCCATCTCGTCCCAAAGATGCTCGATTGGGGACATGTCTGGGGATCTGGCTGGCCATGGCAGGACATTGACATGTTGTTGCATCAGATACTGCTGTACAATCCTTGCAACGTGTGGTCTGGCGTTATCATGTTGCAGCGTTATTCCGGGACCATGTTGCATCAAAAACGGTACCACCAATGGCCGTAGCACTTCATTGCGATATCTTTGACCTGTCAGATTTCCATCAATAACAAGCAAATCTGTTCTGTTTCTAGCCGTGATCCCTCCCCAAATCATGACACTACCACCTCCAAAACGATCAAATTCCTGAACACAGTTGTTGGCATAACGTTCTCCACGTCGACGGTATACACGTAAACGACCATCACATCGGTTAAGCATGAATCTTGATTCATCAGTGAAGAGTACAAGATCCCACTGACGTTGGATCCACCGTCGATGTTGTTGTGCCCACTGTAGACGCAGTCGTCGGTGTTGTACTGTGAGTATTGGACGTCTTGCTGGCCGACGTGGGACAATGCCAAAATGACGGAGACGGCGACGGATTGTCTGTGCAGACAGTCGCCTCAAACCAGGTATCGTTCTTGCAGTTATGGTTGCAGGTTGGAATCGATTTCGGAGATGGGTTGTTCGAATCCAGTTGTCCTGTCTGGGAGTGGTTACTCGTGGACGGCCGCTGCGAGGACGGTCTCTGACATGTCTTGTCTGCTGATGACGCTGCCATAAGTTCCAAATGGTGTTTCGGTGGACATTCAGGCGATGAGCAACTTCCCTCTGCGAGGTTCCGGATTCAATCATCCCAATGGCCCTCCACCGATCATTTTCAGACAGTCTTGGCATTTAGAGGGTAGAGTTCCTGATCCGAAATGGCTGTGTTTTCGATAAGTGATGCTTCCGTCGTTCATCAGGCACAATGTGAACATTCCAAAAATTCTCCTCTTTTATTGCCATCCACAAGCATGATTTACGCACATTTTCACGTGCAAAGTCATTTTCTCGCATTTTCATGATTTCCATTTCAATGTTGTGTTTACGTGTACTGTTTCAGTCTGATATCACCATGTATGACAATTTCATAATTGCGTTATGAAAAATAATTAACAATATTGGTGTCACAGAAACTTTTGTTGCTGAGTATATGTGCAACAAGAGGGCAACAGGTCAAGTGTAACAAAGGGGCAGGATAATCAAATAAACTGACAAAATAGGGTGCAACAAAATGAAGGGCAACCAAATCAAGCGGCAACAATCAGGAAATAAGGTAAACAAAATTAAGTGCAACAAAATTGTGTAAGGGCAACAAATCAAGGGATGTAGGGACAGGATTCAGGGTAGTGCAGTAGGGGAAAGCTGGAGCCTAAAGAGGTGGGTTTTCAGTCGGTGCTTGAAGACGCTCAAGGATTCTGCTGTTCTGACCTCGATAGGTAGATCATTCCACCAACGAGATACCAGGACAAACAACAGCCTTGAGCGGGAAGGGGAGGAGCGGAGAGGGGGAGGAGCCAGGCGACCAGAAGTAGCAGAGCGGAGTGCTCTGGCAGGGGTGTAAGGTCTGAACAGTCTCTGGATGTATGCTGGAGCTGTTTTGTTTTTTTTGTTTTTTTTTGAAAACTATTTTTATTGCATTTTTCAAAACACAAAACACATTAAACTGCTCAGACATGACAGAAAAGGGGAAGGAAAAGAAAAAAAAACAGAATGTGGGCACAGTTAAATAAAAGAAAAATAAATGTTATGGAAATTAAAATAGATGACAGTGGGCACATTTTCTGACCAGCCCCCTCCCTATCAATCCCCTGGAGCAAAACATGGCAGTATCCAGATAACAATCAATACAGAGCATACAAACATAGCAAGGCCAGAAGGTGCTTGTTGGAGAGTGAGCACTTAGAACAAAGTTATGAGGACAGGCTAAGCTAAATTGGGAAATCCGCAAAGCAAGGAGGATGACAGCGTGGGCCCAATATGCTGCAAATAAGGGTTCCAGACCCTATAGAAGGGCCAAGATTTTTTTGTTGGAGCAACCTTCTTGATCCAGAAGAGTAGAATGTTCTTCCTAGCAGCAAAAGTTAATATATTGAAAAGTCTCCTGTGCTTACTGTCAGTGATCAAATCTTCCCGGAGACCAAGTACTAGGCACATAGGGTCCATCCGTATTGAGACATCAAAGATAGCAGACAGTTCATTCACAATACTAGACCAGTACATTTGTAACTTCACACATGACCAGAGGCAGTGAAAATAATCACCAATCTCAGAATTACATTTCCAGCAAAGCGGAGAATTATTAGCATCCATTTTGTTCTTAACAACAGGTGTTATATGACTGCGATGGAAAATTCTGAACTGGATAGATTTGGTGCGATTACACACAGAGATCTTCATGGCCTGAAACCAGACCTCCCGCAAGTCAGCATCATCTATAGCAATGCCAAGATCTTTCTCCCAAGCTTGCTTGGTGGTTTGTGAGGTATGAGGAGAATTAGAGTTTAGGGCTTTGTAAAAAACAGTGATACTTTTCTTCCTAATCTGTAGAGACAGGGGCTTCTCAACACATAAAGTGGTGTTATTAGTCATTAAGGTGGTGTTTTTAATTATGAAGTCTCTAATTTGTAAATATCTGTAAAAGTCCCCTTGATTAAATCGACCAAATTGTTGTTGCAACTGCTGAAAGGATAATAAAATCTGGCCATTAAATACCTCACCTAATTTCTTCAGCCCTTGAGTGCACCATACTGTAAAGCCCTGGTCCTTACAGCCTGGCAGGATATCTGATTTATCAAGAATGGGAGTAAGAGGAGATGTTAACTGAGCCCGGCTATCAATAGAGCGAATGGATCTCCAGGCTCTGATGGTACTGAGAGTAATAGGGTGAGAGCAGAGTTTTTTTGACAGATTCAGGGTTATTCATGAACAATAGATTCATCAAGGGACACTTCGACTGAGAGGACTCAATATCATGCCAAATCGAGGCTGGATCACAGATGTGCCAGCTAGAAATCACCCGCAGGTGTGAAGCCAGTTGGTAAAATCTAAGATTTGGTACATCTAGCCCTCCATCACAACCTGCCATTTGAAGTTTTGCCATCTTAAGACGGGGCCTCCTCTTGCTCCAAATAAAAGAGCTTAGCCAGCCTTCAAGCACCTCAATAACCTTGTTTGATAACAATATAGGGATCATCTGCAGTGGAAACAGCAGTCTGGGGAGGACGTTCATTTTTATCAAAGCCACCCTACCCAGCCAGGAAAGAGGAAGAGGGGCCCAACGGTCTAAGTCAGCCCTTATAGCATCAAAGAGGGGGGGGAAGTTGGACTTAAACATCTGACCAAAAGTAGGTGTTACATGCACTCCTAAGTAAATGAAACCGGCGGGAGACCAGCGGAACGGGAAAGGCTCAGTCATATCTGGAACATCAATCAAGGACCCCAGTGGCATAGCTTCGGATTTCGCAAAGTTAATTTTATATCCCCAAAAGACGCTGAACCATGAAATGACCTTAATCAGGCACGGAACAGAAATTTGGGGTTGCAATAGATGTATCAAAATATCATCAGCGTATAAGGTGATTTTGTGTTCCGTTTCACCAAAGAAAATACCAGAAATTAAGGTGTTTTGCCTTATTGCTTGGGCCAGCGGCTCAATAGTAATATCAAATAACAAGGGGCTGAGGGGATCTCCCTGCCTATTCCCGCGGTGGAGGGGAAAATTATTGGATCTCAGCCCATTAGTCATAACCGCCGCCGTCATAGTATTATACAGAACCCTAATCCAATTCACAAAATCATCACCTAGGTCAAATTCTTCCAGAGCACAAAACAGATATGACCATTCGACCTGGTCGAATGCCTTCTCGGCATCGAGAGACAGCACAAGGGCTGGGTCCTGACGGCTCTGAGTTAGTTGAATGATGTTAAGGAGCCTCCTCAGATTATCACAGGAGTTCCGGCCCTTAACAAAACCGGTTTGGTCTTCCTTGACAATATGGGGCAACACCTTCTCTAAGCGTGTGGCCAGAATTTTGGAGAGCAGTTTTTGGTCTGAGTTAAGTAGGGCTATTGGCCTGTATGAGGCGCAGTTTTCGGGGCATTTTCCTTTTTTAAGGATGAGAGAAATACTGGCCTCCCTGAGGGACTGAGGAAGGATCCCAACTTCAAACGAATGATTAAGCATGGACAACAAAGGGTCTAAAAGAATATGACTAAACTCCTTATAAAACTCGCATCCAAATCCATCTGGCCCCGGGGCCTTACCAGACGGCATAGATTTCAAAGCAAGTAACGCTTCCTCTCTAGTAATTGGGGCATTTAGTTGTAATCTTTGATCATCTGTAGCTTTGGGGAGTCTCAAATCCGTAAAAACTGATGCATAAGGGTTAGGGAATTGTCAGGCTGTTCAGAACTATATAAGCTGGAATAAAATGATGCAAAGTGTTTGTTAATGGTTCTAGTATCAAATGATCTAACACCATTAGGGTCAGTAATGGAGACTATATTTTGAGAATCTGCCCTCTTTTTGATAAGACTGGCGAGATATTTTCCAGGTTTGTCCCCAAACTCATATAGCTTCTGCCTAGCAAATTTAAGGGACTGCTCAGAATCCTGAATCAGAAAAGTATTCAATGCAGCACGTGCGGATAAAAGTTCTTTGAGTAAATCAGGACTTGGGCTAGATGTGTGTTTTTTCTCCAGTTCAGCTAGTTGCGATTCAAGAAGTTTACGCTGCTCATTCTTCCCACATCTTTTGGATGCAACAAAAGACATAATCAGTCCACGTGAGTATATTTTACATGTCTCCCAGAGAACAGAAGGATTATCTGTGGATGATGAGTCTGAAGTAAAGTAAGAGATAAACTTGTCGTCTTTGAGGAGATATGGTTGAAATCTCCAGCACCATGACAACGCCTATCCTCAGCAAGAGATTATACCAAATAAAGGGGGGCATGGTCTGATAATACGATGTTACCTATGGAACATGATAAAGCAAGAGACATCTTTGATGAGGGGATAAAGATGTAATCAATTCTGCTATAACTTTTATGAGGTGCCAAAAAAAAGTGAACTCTAAATCAGTGGGGTGAAGCTGCCTCCATACATCAGAATATTCAATATCATGACATATATTAGCAAGCACCTTCGCTGGCTTAGAGGGGGGAGAAATAGCAGATGGGAGTTTATCAAGAGAGGGGTTAAGGTGACAGTTAAAATCTCCTCCCACAAAAGAGTCCCCTGAAGCATGTTCCATAAAAACTGCAAAGGTTTTGGTGAGAAAATCAGGGGAAAAGGCTGGGGGACAATATAGATTCATGAATGTTACCTCTTTTGGCGCGAGTATTCCTTTCACGATTATATACCGGCCCTGGCTGTCTTTAACACAATCAAGAGACCTAAATGCCAGATTTTTACTGATCAAAATGGCTACGCCCCTACTGAAAGAAGAATATGAAGTAGCAAAGACCTGCCCCACCCAACTCCTCTGCAATTTAGCATTCTCCTTATCTTCCAGGTGGGTCTCCTGGAGGAAGGCGATAGATACCTCTTCCTTTTTCAGAAATGATAATACTGCCATCCTCTTGGCGAGTTTTTGGAGGCCACGGATGTTCCAAGAACAGATCTTGATATTGTATAAACTAGACATGGCCGTAAGATACTATTATCAAGTACACAGGACAGTTACTGTTGTAGCCAATACAATGTTTTTTAATGCAATCCATTTTGCTACGATATTGTGGTGTTAACCATGACAACTTGGGCATAGGAGGGGTTTAGCCAATAGCGGGCGACATGGCGTGTACTTTAGAGCGTCACTGGGACACAGGTGAGAGGTGTTGGTAATTAGGTAGAAGCCACACAGTTTTTCAATCGTGCGGGCGGTTGTTTGGTTTTCCGTTGTTTTTGAGTTTATTTCGGTTTATTTTCCTGCCGCAAGTTAGTTGTTTAATTTACAGTTAATACCTGGCTTTTGTTTATGTTCCATATCACTCTGCTGCTTCGTTAAAATAAACGTTTTTTGATGCAATGAAAACCTGTATTGTCAACTGCTTCACGCGTTGGAAAGGGCTTCACGCCACCCCTCACTGGCAAGTTTTTGTGGTTCCGGTTGCCTTTACATCAAGTTGAAACACTACGCTTCTAAAGATCGATTGAGACACAGAAGGACAGCGCCTCATTGAAGGGCTGTTGAGAGTGGGAGGTAGGCTTAGCAAAGGAGCAATGCCTGAAGACACAAAACACCCAGTCATTCTTGCTAAGGACTAACACATCTCCACCCTCATCTTACGCCACATTCATGAACAAAACGGGCACTGTGGAAGAAATCACATACTTTCCAGACTTCGTCGACAATACTGGATCACCAGAGCAAATGCTGCTGCCAGGAAGATCCTGTCATCCTGTGTTGTCTGCAGACGATATGGAGGAAAGTTTGGTGAACAAAAGATGGCAGATTTGCCTAAAGAAAGATTGCAAGCAGATCTTCCACCATTTCCCAATGTGGGAATTGACTATTTTGGACCGTTTGAGGTGAAGAGAGGCCACAGCCTCATCAAACGCGATGGAGTTATCTTCACCTGCATGGCCAGTCGAGCAGTTCACCTGGAAATGGCCCACTCATTGGACACCAGTTCTTGCATTAATGCAATACGCAGGTTCATTTCCAGACGAGGCCAAGTGTCCCATATAACATCTGACAATGGAACAAATTTTGTTGGAGCGGAACGTGAGCTGAGAGATGCTCTATCTGAACTGAACTATGAGAAAATACAAACCTCATTACTTCACTCTGGAGTGAAATGGACCTTTAACACTCCAGTTGCATCCCATATAAAAATTGCCGGTAGTTGTCAGGATAAAGAGAAAATTGGCACCGAGTGGCACGGAGCTCTGGCACAAGCGTCTGCTCAGCTCACCGCCATCACCTGGAGCTGTTTTGTTGACTCCCTGGTAGGCTAGCACCAAAGTCTTGAATTTGATGCGAGCGGCAACAGGGAGCCAGTGGAGCCTTGTGAGCAGAGGGGTGACGTGGGAGTGTCTCAGGAGGTTGTGGACCAGGCGAGCTGCAGCGTGCTGGATGAGCTGCAGGGGTCTGATGGCAGATACTGGGAGGCCGGCGAGGAGGAAGTTTCAGTAGTCCAGGCGGGAGAGGATCAGCACTTGGACTAGGAGCTGCGTTGAGTAGCTGGTAAGGAAGGGCCGGATTCTACGGATGTTGTGTAGACGAAGAACCTGCAGGTCCGAGTTCACAGCAGAGGAGAGCCTGTCGTTGAACAGGACCCCAAGGTTCTTCACACTCCGCAAGGGGTAGATGGTGGTATCCCCCAGGGTGATGGTCACATCCAGGAGAGGGGAGGATGGAGCAGGGATGTAGATCATCTCTGTCTTGGTTGGGTTGAGCTTCAGGTGACGGTTGGCCATCCAGCTCTGGATGTCTTGTAGGCAGGCGGAGATGCGGACGGAGACCTGGGCATCAGGGGGAAAAGACGGAAAAAGTTGAGTGTCATCAGCATAAAAGTGATATGATAAACCATGAGCAGAACTGACAAGACAGAGAGACTGAGATAAAGAGAAAAGAGGAGTGGACCAAGAACTGAGCCTTGGGGGACGCCTGTGGTGAGAGGGCGGGGTGTTGATATTTCACCAGCCCAGGCAACCTGGTAGGAGTGACCGGAGAGGTACGACTTAAACCAGATGAGGGCTGTACCACAGATCCCCAGTGCAGACAGGGAAGAGAGGAGGATGGAGGGGTCGACAGTGTCTAATGCGCCAGAGAGGTCAAGGAGGATCAGGATGGATGAGAGGGAGGCGGCACGTGCAGTGTGAAGCGCCTCACTGACAGAGATGAGTGCGGTCTCCGTGGAGTGGGCAGCTCTGAATCCTGACAGGTGGGGGTCCAGGAAGTTGTATTCTGCAAAAAAAGAGGAGAGTTGGTTAGCAACGTTAAAGGGTTTTTGACAGGAAGGGGAAGAGGGAGACTGGGCGGAAGTTCTGAATGACTGAGGGGTCAAAGGAGGGTTTTTTCAGGAGAGGGGTAATGGTAGCCTGTTTAAATGGAGAGGGAAAGCATCCAGAGCACAAAGAAGAGTTAATAAGGGAGGTGACAAAAGGGAGGATGTTGAGTGTGATAGCCTGGAGGAGGGGGGAGGGGATAGGGTCGAGAGCCCATGTGGTAGGACGGTGAGAGAGGAGCAGCTAGGAGACACCAGAAGAGGAGAGGGGGGAGAAAGCAGAGAGGATGGGAGGGGGGAGCAGGGGAGGGGGAGAGGGGAGTGAGGGAGGAGAAGGAGTTGCGGATAGACACAATCTTATCCTCGAAGAAGGCTGCGAAGTCCTCTGCTGTAATGGAGGTCGCAGGTGTGACAGGCAGAGAGCTGAGGAGAGAAGAGAAGACAGAAAACAGTTGGCGAGGGTTAGCGATTGAATTCTGGCTCTTAGAATGATAAAATGTCATTTTAGCAGAGGCAATTGAAGAGGAAAATTCGGCTAGGAGGGACTGGTAGTGGGACAGGTCTGCTGGGGCCCTGGATTTCCTCCATTTCCTCTCTGCTGCTCGAAGGCTTTTCCTGCTGGAGCGGAGAGTTTCTGACATCCAGGGGCTGAGTGGGGATGATCTGGCTGGCCTGGAAACAAGAGGAGAGAGAGCATTAAGTGAGGATGAGAGGGAGGGGAAGAGAGAGGAGGCAGCAGATTCAGTGGGGCGATCAGAGAAGGAATCAAAGGAATGGAGGGAAGCAGTGACATGGGAGGCGAGAGCGGAGGGGGAGAGAGAGCGGAGGCCATGGCAAACTGTAACAGAGGGGTTGGGAGAGAGAGGGAGAGGGAGGGAGAAGGAGATGAAATGGTGGTCAGACAGGTAGAGAGGGGTTACAGTGGGATCAGAGGAGGAGCAGTTACGCAGGAGGACCAAGTCGAGGAGATTTCCAGCTGTGTGAGTTGGGGGTGAGGGCAGGAGGGAAAGGCCTAAGGAGTGGAGGATAGGAAGAAATACGGCAGACTGAGAGGCCTCAAGGTGGAGGTTGAAGTCTCCCAGGAGAATAAGTAGGGTGCCATCATCAGGGAAGGTGCTGAGCAGGACGTCCAGCTCGTCGAAGAAACATCCTATGGGGCCTGGGGGACAATACACAACAATGATAAACAGAAACACAACAATAATAAAGTAGAAATGTACTAAAATACAAAAAATAATATCACTTTAGAGAAATACTACAGGAGCAACATGTGAGAAATGTTGTACTTTACTAACCACTTTGCTTAAAAGATATTTATATGTCACCTTGTGAAGGCTTTATAATTCAAGATTTGAGCTTCTCAGTGAGGGGAAAAATGGCTTCAGTGAAACAAGGTACTTGCAGGATTTAGAATTACATGGTATTCCAGTTTATTTTCATAATTGTTGTTCAGAATAAGGGCTGCACAGACAAAAAAATCCATCCATTTTCCATACCCGCTTATTCCTCACTAGGGTCGCGGGGCGAGCTGGAGCCTATCCCAGCTGACTACGGGCAAAGGCAGGGACCCACCCTGAACAGCTTGCCAATCCATCGCAGGGCGCACAATACAAAAAAATCTTCATGAAAATTCAGCATTGAAATTTTCCACAAAAAAAAACAAATACAGACCATTGAGAACTGGCTTGGAATTGATACATTTCCTGGATCATAAACTCCTTGACCACAAGCATGCTACATCTGAGTATGATATTCAAAATTGCTAACTGTTTATGAGCCAAAGAAGATCGCTATCCAAGACGCTTGCCATGCCCTCTGAGCCCTAAAAATTGAGTAGTGTCAAAAGAATTGTATCTTCAACACAAATCAACTTTTGACTCGCAAAGCTCAATATGAATCAATGATTTCAAAGTGGAATTTAGCACGAGTTGAATCATCATTATACGCAAGGATGTACATCAATGGTCACCACTAACCTCCCCAAACATACTCATTCAAGAAAATGGAAGTGTGAACGGAAGTTCAATCACGAGACAGGATTCTCATGCAATTTCACTTACCCAATCAGCGCCTTCGGTCTTGTCTATATATGGCTCTGACGTGTTCCTGTCTGCTGTTGCACAGATTCCGCATCGCACAGCTTCCGGCTCGATTCAAGCTTTATTTAGCAAATCTTCCAAGTCGAACTCAAGTGCGTTTCAACCTGGAACTTCTTCGTTCAAAGTCAACGATGTTCCTGTTCTGTCCAATGCACGCGAATCCTCCCCACCACAAGGGAGTTCTAAGTTCGATACAGTTCAAAGGCCTCCGGGAAGAAGAGAGAGAATTTTCCTGATTCCGGACGCCAGCCGGAAAAAACCCTGGTGAAAATCGTGAAAGCATCTGTAAACGGGTCCAGCAGTGGAAGCTACAGCATTCATCCGGCTCGACATCGTATCAATATCTGAACTCCGCGATGTTCCTAAGTATTGACAGTTCTTCATTTGCTTTCGTTATTCCTGTCATCGAGCGGTAGGCTACATTTTACCAGCTACATCAATTTATCCTCATTTTTTCTCAAGTACTACATGATAGGATGTGTTTAGTCTCTTTCTGTTGCTGTTTTCCGATTCGGCTTACTCATGGTCTAACGTTACTTCTCTGTAGAGTCAATTTTGTATCATTTGGTGTTTAACAATTGCGAAGAGTGATAATCTCCCTTAATTGCTAATTGGCAGCTTCATTCAGTCGAGCATTATTCTACGGATATTAAATCTTGTGCTGAAGCTGCATTACATATCCCTAGATCTCGTGATTCTGTTTTGAAGGTCAGTACGTTCAATAATCACAGCGGCTGTCACTCATCGATTTCGGTCGAAAAAATCGTTTTTCAATGAAACATCATATCCCATCATCAGGTCGGTCTCCCACAGTATCAGTCAAAAGATTAGTTTACTGCATATCACCCTGAGGGTGGTTCAAGTGTCCGCAGTACTGTAAGAAGTCGCGTGTAAATTCATATCATTCTTTCATCATTAAAACGCACTTTGAAACTGAATGTAGCCTGACTGGATGAAACTATCGGCCCCAATTCCATGGAATCTTGGGGGGGAGAGTTAAATTGTTCCATAGAATCTGGCTTCCTCATTAAAGCTAAATCGCTTTAGCGTTGTTGCAATATCTAGGTAGGCCCATGTGAATGGGGGATCCCCATCCCCCCCCAAAAAAAAACACTTTGCCACAGAACATCATCCACTTCTTGATAAAATGACAAATCATTTCGAGCAATCTGTTTTTATGGGATCGTTTTGCAGTTGGCATAAGTGTCGTGGTATTCCATTGCGCAGTTTGTACAGACCAGTGGTCAAACAAGCTGCTTGGCAGTCAAACGGCTCTGATCGCTCAGGAATCAATTGTTCTCCAACAATGCCCCCCCCCAAAAAAAACCCACAAATTTACTCATCGTATCAAAGAACAGGTCTACTTGGCTTATTGGTGCCTGATCATTATTTCACATAAAGTAAGCACCTTGGGGTGGCTCCTTTTTATATTTAAAGCTTTTGACTCAGCTTTACTGTCATTTCTCTATTTTGTTGGTTTTCCAAGGTATGCTATTGAATCCAGTCTTAATTTGCACTGTTGCGTTTATTGCACCATGTATGTCATGCGCAACCTTATTAAACAGCTTGGGGTGAGAATCTAGTTACATGTTTTGACCCTCAATATGGGAGTTCTGATTTTTATCCAACGTCAGAATTAAGACCGAATCAATTCGTCATCCCTTTTTCAGAGATGCCAACCCTCAGAATGGAAAAAGTGGAGTAACACCGAAGGTGCGAGCCGGGGGCAAACGCGAGAGGGGGTGTCCCCCTCTCGCTGGAGGGGTCTGGGGGACCTCACCCAGGAAAATTTTAAAAAATGAACATTAATATAAGCCATTTCCTGCACTTTCTGGGCAAAATCCACAACATAAGACACATGTTTGCTTCAAGAAATTGTAGGAAAGGAACAATTATGTTGACAGCTACACTATACCAACTTCAATTGAACAGTCTGTGCTGTAAAACTCAATGTGGACAGCATCTTCAAATTCAGAATAATTCCATGGTGCGTCCACTCAAATTAAATCTATTCATGGCAATTTGAGTCCTTGTTCTAATCAACACAACACTATGGTATATCAATGTCAAATTATCACAACAAATCATCAACCTTCAACAGTTAGTGCTTTGTCACAACTCAATGTGGACACAATATTCAAATCCAAAATAATTCCATAGTGTGTCCACTCAAAAATTCAAACTTCATGGCAAATTGGAGACACTGTTCTTAGATGTACACACACTATGGTCCATACTTGTGACAATACTTGTTGAGCCTGTTATTCGTTGGACTTTTTGCATTCTTGAGCAACTGTTTTGATAGTTCCGCTGAATATACTCGTTCATCACGGCTCAGCATAGCCACTTTGTGTGTGACAAGGGCGCTCAAGGTTGGAGTTGCCATGTTTGGACGAAATTCAGTTTTTGACTTTGTTACGAAGCTGAAGATTCTTTCGCAGTCAGTATTAGAATGAAAGATGACAAGAATTGCAAGCAAGACCTTTGACAGCAATCCAAACTTCCCACCAGTGACAGGGTCAGGAATCTTTGAAATCAAAACCCATGTTGTGTCTGCCCTTTCTGATTCCAGGATCTCAGCTGGGAAATCTTCAACCTGGTACCCCAAGAACGGGGCTTCCAAGTCATCTAGTGTTGCTGGTCGCATATGCTGAGAAATGCACATTAACCTTTTCACGAAGAAGGAGAAGGCACTGAAATCCGTGTCAGCTCCTCTGGTTACATCAGCCACAGCAGCATTCAAGAGCAACTCCTCACCAAATGGAAGGTTGTTGGACATGTATTTGCACACAGTGCAAAAATACAACCTAACTGCTTCATAAAGTGATCTCAAGTCCAGGTGAGGGTGCGTCCCATCCTTAAATGTGATTGGCTGATCCGCGTTCCATGCCGTTATACCATGGTCTGGGTGAACTTTTTTCTGATTGGCTTGCAGGTATGCATTAAAACCGTGGAACCGCACAGGTAGTTCGGCTACCGTCGTTTCACGATTCGAAATTTATCCACTAGCCAACTTGTGACCATAGCAACGTTAGAGCTGGTATTTGACTGGTTACAACAGAAACCTAGCTGCTCATTTAAGTTATCTCCAGTAAATTTAGCGGCGTCATATAAGTTGCGTCCTGCGGGACAGTTCACAATAGGTACTCAAGCGATAATGATATAATATTGTAGCAGCGAAGTAATCAGGATTTATCCATTAAACGACTGTAATTGTGTACGGTTACAAATGAAGCTAACGAGTCCACTTTATGTATCAGCAACTGCTGACAGTTCGCTAGCTACGTGCTATGCCAGCAGACTGATTTCAGCTCGCTGACTCGTACTCAAGCAATAATGCCCGTAAATATTATAGCAGCGAGGTAATCGGGCTTTATTCATTAAACGATTGTAATTGTGTACGGTTACAAATGAAGCTAACGTGTCCACTTCATGTATCAGCAACCGCTAACAGTTCGCCAGCTACGTGCTGTGCCAACAGACTGATTTCAGCTCGCTGACTCTACAGAAACCGTCATAAGTTCATTGTAATTGTGGATAGTAAGTGAGCTGCAGTCTGTATAATCACGCATAATGTTGTGTTATGCATAAACTCAGTTTCAGATGGAATCCGGAATCAAATTATCAGCTAGTCAACGGATGTAAGCATGAGCAAAAAAATTATTTCTCCATGAACGTAAGATGAACTAAGATAGCTGGTTCAATTCAGCTTGGCTTATAGTATGGGTAGACTCGGAAAAAATCGATAATCCTCGGCACAATGACGTGCACTGTAAACCAGCAAGGCTCTGAGATCGTACGTGGACAATCCGAATGCTCTAGCGCTTTGATTTCGGCCTATGGAATACTCAGTCATTTTTTTTTTGGTTTTTGAAAAAATAAAATCGTTGTTTTTTTTAAGGCAAAGCGGAGAGCGGATTTTAAGTTTGAATATCGGTGTAACTCCGCCATTAACGGAGTGGTTAGCATCTCTGCTTCTAGGTAGACTTCCAATCTGTATTATAATTCTTTGTTTTGAGCATTAAGGAATTTTAATCCAAACCTTTCCAATGCAGATTGAGTGTGGTAAATTTTGGAAATGGGCATCTGTCTCTGCGCGTGGCCCTCTGCCTCATCCTTCGTCAATGAGCAGCTCTCAGTGGCCCCATCAAAATTATATCCATACCTTACCTCCACAGCTCAAGGCAGATGGGACATTCCAATTACAAGCATAGGCGTTGGTCATCTGTGGGCACTTCATAAATGCAGCCTTCAGCCACAACCACAATTCACTTGTAGTTTTCATGGTCTAATCAAAGCAGCGTCCTAAGTTTACAGAAGCGGGTGCTCTCGCTGCATGCTTGCCTTGTTCGTGGCCCGATTTGAGGTATGAGATGAGAACTGTAGTTGGATATTATTAATGCCGGCATAGCATGGGTTTCTAATTTTAAATGTGCAAGGTGCGTGTTTGCAACACTTCTTATTGTGAGAAATATGACCATGTTCAGAAGCCCATTGTACTTTCATTGAGAGATGACAGATTGTATGACCATATTACAATACATTTCGATCAAATATTTAAAAGACAAACAAGAATCTCGCGATGGCGTGAAGATAAAGGGGATGGGGTCTATTGTCCAAATTTCACAAATCAATATTGGGTATGTCTGCCTTTGGCCTGCTGCATTGCTCCACATCTCTGCTGTGTGGACTGTAATAAATGGTCAATGGTGACTTGGTGGACATGTTCCCACTTCTCTTCAAGACTTGTGCGGAGTTGGCGGCTATTGGCTGAAAATGGGAACCAATGACGAACTTATTGCTTGTGGACATCCGAAAGATGCTGGAAGGGGGACGAATCCAAGGAATAAGCCAGCCATTAAAGCACGCAGATGTTTTCAGGCTCAAGGAATTCCGTGCATACACAGGTGACTTGGGTCTGGCATGGTCATGCTGGATGGTTATTGTTTTGATGGATGAATGGCAGGACAATAGGCAGCAGCATCTCATCATGATATTACACTGCATTCAAGTTGCTGTTCTCACCTGCAGTTGGGTGCAATATCCTTGGAATATTCCCATCCAAACCAGCACTCCACCACCATGTGCCACCTTGCACACCACAATGATGTCAGCGCAACAATCCTCCATCCATCTGCTCTGTGAAGTTGGAAACGTGACTTGTCTCTAAAGAAAAAAGTGCTCCATTGTGCCATTGGCCATCAAACATTCACTCAGTGAAACTAATTTTTTTTCATCGAGCTTAGGAGAGGTCCAATCCACAATGGGCAAAAGACGTAAAGATATGGACTTCCTGGAGATTATTTTTCACGGTTTTGGCAAGAATAGGGTGATGGAGGGGACCAGCTGTCTCATCTGCAGTGGGAGTTACTGGTCTCGGATGATCACAGAGATAAAGAATCCAGATATGGTGGTCCTGGGTGGGGGTTGTCACACATGGTCGTCATGCATGTGGGCGGAGTTGTTTTGGAGGAATGCGCTCGCAATCCTGATGACCGTAAAAGCCATGGGACATCGTTCCTGATAAACTGGGCAGCGAAATAGACAGAGTATGTAGCCTGTTTGGCTGGAAAGTAAGGGCAGCAGTAGGTCAGCCCCTCCTAGGCCCAATGTTGTTGCTGGTAATCAGTTAGCAGCCCCTGAGGAACCCGTGCAGTCACCGGAAAACTGGTGCCCTCCAGTGTGCAGAGCCACACACTGGGAGAAGAAGATCTTTATGATAAGTTGGTTGGGACTTGCCCTGTACTATACATAACTATGGGAGATGTAGCTGTGCCATGTTTGACTGACACTGGGTCCATGGCGACCAATATATCACAGAGAGTTTTTTTCGTGACCATTTTAATCACATACAACTGTAGATGGTTAGGGCTCAAGGCCGCAAATAAATATAAATAAATTTAAATAAATACATTTATTTATATAGCACCTTTCAAGCAATACAGCACAAAGTGCTTCACAAACAGGAAAAATACATGTACGTAAAAGCAATAAAACAAAATGGGGGAAGTAGGGAATGAAACATCAAAACAGGAAGAATTAAGATAATAAAAGGAGACATACATAAAAACCCAGCCATAATAAAAGAATTTACACCGTAAAATCAGCAAAAGCAAGCCTAAATAAATGAGTCTTCAAAAGATATTTAAAAGACAATAAAGACTCAGCATTTCTTATGTTGTAAGGAATATCTAGTGGATTAGATATTCCTTACATTGGATACATAGAACTGGACATGGTGGTTTTGGGGCAGTGCATTAAAGGGAGGGGGATTGTAAAAGATCCAGACAATGTGACCCTTTGTGACCGCAAGATAGCCACGCCTCTTCCTCTCCCCTCCAGTGAAATCGGCGACCTTGGCAGCCCTCCGTGTGTTGCGGCAGTGCGAGAAAATCAAGGTCATGCTCCATGCCCCAAAGCCCTTCAAGGTTAAAGTTCAAGTCAACAGCCTGCCTTGCAGCGGGGGCTCTTGCTTCGGTTCTGGTCACCTGCCCTCAGATGGAGGCCGCCAAATTCTTACTGGAGCCATTAGGCTTCGAAGACGTCCAGCTGCCTGATGGCTTATTAGTGTCTCCTGCACTCGTCTGTGCCATGAAGGGTCTTGTGTATGCTCCTGTGGTCAATGTCGACAATACGGAGGTAAGGCTCCCCCTCGTCGTGCGATTGGTAAGGTACAGGCTGTGATGTCGACTTCAGCTGGAACTACTGTGCCCATTTCTGTCGAGCCCTTTTGGGAAGATAGTGAAGCTTACCTATCCACACAGGAGATGGTCCTTCAGGCTGACGCAACTGACTGTGTCATGCCTACTTTTAAGGGATTATCCCAGCAGCAAGCCTCTGAAGCACACGCCCTCTTTGCCCAGTACTGTGGCATCTTTTCTCGAGGTGTGGGAGACCTCTGGCGCGCATCTTTAATCATGTATGAGATTCCACAGTTGGATAACGCTCCTGTTCGCCAGCCTTATCGTAGAATTCCACACAAAAAACAAAATTGGCATTGCTTGCTAGCTTGCCGGAACTATGCTGGAGTGGCTGGCACACCGGGGGGTTGGCACACTTGCTAACCCACACCCTATCCAGAGCAAAAGGGTACTCAATACACTGAACCAGTCAGACATCCAAATAAAGAAAACTTGAAAAAAACAACATACCTTTGCAACCCGTAAGAAGAAGATTAACAGGAAAGCAGTCCCAATCCTGGAGGTCGAGAGTTAGGCTTGGGAGTTTATTCCAATTAACAGAACAAGAAAGATAACTTCTGGAAATTACTATCATTAAAGGTAATGATATAATTTCACGAGATGAAGGGCTTTACAAGCAAACAGTCAATCATCAGTGTGTAAACTGTTCGCAGAAGGAAATCTACATGGATTTTGGTATTCATCAATATTTTAGTAGCTACAATCTTTTTGTAGCTACTCACGAAATCTAAATCTGCTGCCGACCAGGAGTAGTCCTTGTGTAAAAATCGAATGCACAAAAATACTGAATGTCAACATTATAATATTATTAAATATCATATATTTTCCTTGCTCCATTATGATCACAATATGCAGATGCCTTTGAAAGACACAATTGAAATATGACAATATATTAAAAATGTCACATTTTACTAAAACCCCAATTCCAAAATTGTTCAGATGAAGTGTAAATTGTGAGTAAAATCAAAATGCAATGACTTTCAGATCACATGAGCCAATATGTTATTTACAATAGAACATAGATAACATAGATAATCAAGACATTTTACATTTTTATCGACAAAATGGGCTTATTTCAAATTTTCTGGCTGCAACAGGTCTCAAAAAAGTTGGGACAGAGGCAAAAAAAAAAAGGGCTGAAAAAGAAATTAATATATAAGAGAATCAGCTGAAAGAACATTTAGCAAGTTAACTGGCATCAGATGTGTAACATGATTGGCTATAAAAGGGATGTCTCAGAGGGGATGAGTCTTTCAGAAGTAAAGATGGCCAGAGGCTCTTCAACCTTTTGCATTATAAAATTGAAGTTTTGCATTATAAAATTGTGGAATACTTTAAATACAACATTCCTCAACGTCAAATTGCAAATGCTTTGAAGGTCTCATCATCGACAGTGCACAACATCATCAAAAGATTCAGAGAAACTGGAAAAATCTCTGAACGTAAGGGACGAGATCGAAGACCTTTACTGGATGCCCATGATCTTCGGGCCCTCAGACGCCACTGCATCACTCACCAGCATGATTCTTTCATTGACATTACAGAATGGGCCCAGGAATACTTCAAGAATCCACTGTCTGTCAAGATAGTCTGCCATGCCATCCATAGATGCCACCTAAGACTCTATCATGCCAAAAGGAAGCCATTGTTCTGTGGACCAAGGCTCATTTAAAATGGACTGTAGCAAAGTGGTAAAGTGTCCTGTGGTCAGGTGAGTTCAAATTCTTATTGGAAATCATGGGCGTTGTGTCCTCCAGGCTAAAGAGGAGAAAGACCACCCCTCCTGTTATCAGCATTCAGTTCAAAAGCCAGTATCTTTGATGCTATGGGAATGCATTCGTGCCTATGGTGTGGGATACTTGCATGTTTTAAAAAGCTCTATGAATTCTGAAAGGTATACAAAGGTTTTAGAGCAACATATGTTCCCCTCCAGATGACATCTATTCCAGAGAAGGCCTTGTGTATTTCAGCAGGACAATGCAAAACCACATGCTGCAGCTATTACAACAGCATGACTTCATAGTAGAAGAGTCCGTTTGCTGAACCGGCCTGCCTGCAGTCCTGATCTCTCACCATTTGAGAACATTTGGCACATAATTAAACGAAAAGTCCGTCAAAGGAGACCTGAAACTCTCCAGCAGCTGGATATGGAGGACCACAGGTGTCGTCGAAAAAGTGATAAAGCATTTTGAAAATCACTATTTAATTGTGCAATTAGAAAATAGATTACTGAATCTGATTTCAAATTGATTAATTAATCCATAAATAAATGGTTAAAATTAATATGTGTTTTCATAATTTGATAATTATGAAAACACATATTAATTTTAATCCTAATTAATTTTAATCCATATTAATTTTAATCCTAATTTATAATCAGGATTAAAAGGTGAAATTTCATAATCAATTATTAACGACTAAATAATATCATTTTAAAATCAATTTCAAAATGCTTTTTCGAAATGAGAAATAAATAATGGAATTCATAAATTCATTCAGGAAAATATTTTCTAATGCAGGCATTTAAAGCAGGACTTAAGGACTTTCAGTTTTGGTTGATTTTGGCGGCGCCAGTGGACCAAAGCGGTAGTGTTTTGCCTGAAGGAGGACCACATTTCCCATGAGGACCAGCTACACTCAGCGCAAGGTGCTATTGATAAGCAGGACTATGAAAAGTCATAATTCAATGCACATTGCCCACAGGTTTCCTTTTACAGATTATTTAGAGCAAGCAACGCGGTTTGACTTCTTCTGCAATCACTGTAGTCAACTCAACAAAAACACTACAAGAATCCCGTTTTTCTCTGAAACAATTACATAACAATCATCAGAGACTACTGTCACGTACATACAAACTGACACGATAATACGACAATGATTCAGTATGACTGATCTTTCCACAGTAGGAACCTACATATTTTACTCAAACTTTATATTTACGGTTTGCGGTCATCGCATTGTTTTTTTTATACAGTACTTTTGAGTTTGTTGCGTGGCTGGTCATGTCAGTGTGGCACTGCGAACTATCAAGATGGAGGCTATTTATTACTACCATGGAAATTTCCGATAGCTAACATTAGCATTATCATTTTGATTTGAGCATCGAACGCTACTTACTAGTCCAGCAGGAACAGAGCCAAGGCAGCATCGATCGGAAATCCCTCCTCGTCTTTGAGCTTACGCCAGCGAGTGAAAACCGGGCCAATGTTGATCCTCGACTGTCCTTTTATCCGGGTAGCCTCCCTTTTTCTTTTTTTTTGTCTCCTCAGACAAAACTTTTCACTTCTTTGGTTGTTTTGCAGCTTCTGCCATGATAGCAGTAATTGCGCGTAGGCGTTCGCATCGACTTCCGTATTTGGAACGAATGGGGAAAGGGGAAAGTGACGTATGCCGTAAAGCAGTCAGCACATTTGTAGTTTTTTTTGTGTGGCAGGGTTCCTGCCACCCTCCTCAAAGTTGCTTAGTGCCAGTGAAAGCGATACAGACCCCCTCAGGCCATGACAGAGGTGTCATTCAACTAGTTGTAAGTCGATGTATCATCAAAAAAGTTATGAAAATATTTTATGAAGGCTGAAAAGGTACTTAGTGTTGCTTTAAAGCGGCCATTTCCTTTCCCATTTCCTTATCCTTTTCCCCGCTGCATTTCCAAATCAGATTCGAAATTGCATTTCCGAAATTATTTAGCTTCTTCATTTGGCCTCTCTGGGTGCCTCTGCAAGTAAGCCAGCTGCGCTAGATTCCTGAAAAACTACGCGAGAATCTTGCCGAAGTTGCGCGATAAGCCCTCCAAACCCCGCTATGGCTGTAGCTGCTAAGTTATCATGCAACTTTGGCAAGATTCAAGCGTAATTTCTCGGGAATCTCGAGCAGCCGGCTCGAACACACCCCCCATTTAGCTTCTCTGTGACACCTTGGTCCCTGAGCTCAATAACAAGCTTTCTGATAGGTCAGAGAGATGCATCTGCATCATAACATGGCTGTTAGCCTGAACTGTTTATGCGCAGTTTGGAGTTGAACGTTGAGGAATTGACATTCAATGACCCTGGACTAGCGCTATTAACGATGTAATAATTTTGGCTGACTACGTTGATAGTACGGATCAAATGATTACGAATATGTTTGGACAAGGTTGCTTCACATGTGACGAAACAAGTCGGAATTTTGAAGATGCCGTTCAGTCTGTTTGACAAACTGGGGGTTTTGATTTGTCAAGTAGGTGGTGAGATTCCGCCTTACCTTGGCATAGAAAGAGAGCACCTACAACAACAGACAACAACAGAGTCCCACAAAAACAGATAGCAACTCGTTTTGGTGTGTCACTGAAAACCCTCCAGCGCAGGATTGCCCGGTGGAGACTGAGAGCTAACTCAAAGCTAGCTATGACTACCACCAAGTACTTTTGCAATGCTGTACTTTGCCTAAATGTATTCACAAAAATATATTAATACAGCCATATAGTGCCAAGCACTGATATGCTTTAATTAGGGGCCTAGGAGTGAAGCCTTGCTTGTTGTGCATTGCTATGGTGATTTTACGCCGGAGTGTAAAATAATACGCTGTGCCTAGAGATACGGCAGTTTTTATTGGTATGGCAGTCGATTTCAAGGGATTAGGATTAAGATTAGGGATTATGGTTAGGGGAAGGGTTAAGTTAGGTGTCAGGTTAAGGTTAGGGTTAGGGTAATTCTGGGTTTACACATAGGCACGATGCGATACGAATATAATTTTCCCGTCATTCATGACATTCGTAATGTGACTTAACGCATCTGAATAGGGTTCTGAACAGTGCGTGTCGGTTCGTGACATTCGTGAAATTCGTGGAGCATGTTTTTGGCTGCAAATAAAATCTTCCACGAATGTCATGAATCACCCTCGATTTGTGGAGTTTGCAACTGAGTGTGTAGATTCGTGGGGATTAGTGGTGATTCCTAATAGACCGTGAGAGCATTCACAGTGTAGTCTTGATGGTTCTTGGAGCCCATACTGTCACGCGTTGTTATGAATCGACACGAAAGCTGTCAAGAACTAACACGAATTGTCACGCGCCCGATTTGCAACAAACGTGACAGATCCGTGACAGAACGTGATGATTCGCAATGGCACGCAGCAGCGCGCAACAGCGAGGGACAAAATGACTGTGCGTAATGATTCGTGATGATTCGCCAGCAATTTGTGCAATTAACCGTAACGCCTGGTAACAGGTCGCAACAGTTCGTGACGGCGCATGACGCCTCTGCCCTGAATTATCAAATTCAATTCAAATTCGTGATCCTCGGTCACGAATTTAGATTTGTGGCATTCGTGACTTGTTGTCGTTAGGTGTAAACCTAGCATAAGAGTTAGGGTTAGGATAGGGCAGGGTTTGAAGTTGGGAGTGCCTTATCTCTCTACATTGAAATGCATTGGAAAACTGCAACTGCCAAAATAATAAAGAACATGAACACAGAAGCTGGTGCCTGATCTTCATTTACAGGGACAGAGTGGTCAAGACCGTTGATTATTACAACTAATTTCTGTGTTTCTCTTTGTATTGATATTAATATACTACACCTTTCTGTGCACACAGACAAGATGATTTAAGTGGACAGATCAGTGATGAGCAGCTGGACCTGACTGTATTTGACATACATCACCAGTACCCTAGCGCTGGGTACAAGATGATTTTGGGTCACTTGAGAGCAAGACAACTTTTTGTTAAAAGTATGAGACAGACATACCTTATTGACATATTTTTTCTGAACAAGCACACACTGATCTTTAATTTTTTTGTAGAAAGAATGTAATAATAATCATAATGGTTATAGAGAACTACATTTAATTGGATATAAAAGTAAAATGTACTTCCTATTCAACACGAACGATTCACATGTCATAGTTGACAATACAGTATGCATTAACATGACTCTCCTGGTATAGAGCGACGTGTGCTGGCATTGTTGAGATGTGTGGATCCTGAAGGGATACAGATGCGTAGACGGTCTGTCCTAACCTTGCGGCGAAGACGCTACAGTGTTCCAGCCCCCAACAGCCTTTGGCATATTGATGGCAACCAACGCGTAGCTGAATACCCCTCGGCCCGGACAAGATTTTCTGCCTCAGGGTCACAGCGGGTAACCTAAGGTCAAAGGTGAAATCCAGCAAAAACATGACCTTGTACATCCATGTGTCACAGTGAGTTACCACACCAAATTTGGTGAAGTAGCGATCAGTAATTACTGAGTACTGACCCAGAAAAGATTTCCTGCCTCAAGGTCACAGCACTAAGGTGAAACGGTGAAATCCAGCAAAAATGATCGACACATCTATGTGTCACAGTGAGTTACCATGCCAAATTTGGTGAAGCTGTGAGAATTAGTTGCCGAGTAGTGACCTGGAGAAGATTTCCAGGGTCAAGGTCAGAGAGCTAAGGTCAAAGGTGAAATCCAGCAAAAAAAAAAAACCCAGACATTGCACATGCATTAGTCATAGTGAGTTACCATACCAAATTTGGTGAAGCTGTGATAATTAGTTGCCGAGTACTGACCCGGGCAAAATTTCCGAGGTGAAGGTCAAAGAGCTAAGGTCAAAGGATAAATCCAGCAAAAAACCTGGCGTTACAAATCTATGGGTCAAAGTGAGTTACCATACCAAATTTGATGAAGCTGCGATCATTAGTTGCCGAGTCCTGGCCCGAACAAAATCATGGACAGACGACAGACGACGGACGAGACGGACACGCAGGTGACGACAATACCCCTCCGGCCAGAGTCGGCCGAGGGGTAAAAATGAATTGTACCATAAGAAAACACCTTACAGAAAAAGGGTAACCTCAAAGCTGATGTCTATGCTACACCAAATGTGGGTGCCCACAAAAGAGCATTACACGTGTGCTTTCAATGATTCAAAGTCTTTCTGGACTGGCAATTTTAAGACAATGCTACGTGTATTTGCTTCTGGGAAAATCTTGCCCAACTCTTCTGGAAGGATTTCAATTGCTGGCTGTAGGAGAAATCCATTGGGAGGTATTGTAGAGCACCCAAAGGCAAACTACAGCACATTTTCCAAGGTCAGCGGGGCGCATTCTCCTAGAATAACAATAGAATTTAAGTTTTTGTTAATTCTAAAAGGCCCAACCACAATATACAAATATAGTGTTTAAACAAAGCTTAGATATTGGAACAGCCCTGGGATGGCTAAGCGAGTTCATAAAATGGATCATGACTTTTAATACGCGTTTAATACCTTCAACTTCAATAAGCCAATCTCTCCAGAAACAGACTGATCTGGTTTGTAGCTCCCTTGCATGGGTCCCAGGTGATGAAAAGCTGATTTTATAAGTGCTGAGAGGTCAATCGCTTTCAATAGCTTTACAACCACCACAAACATGCAGTGGAACAGGTCTGGATGTGCCCTCATCCCTTGGAGGAGCCCAAGGGTGTTGTATCCCTCTACAAATCTGTATACACAAACAATTGGGAGATTTCACCTTGGGGCTTCAATCTCACATAAAATGTTTTCTCATATCACATAAGACATGAATGATAAGTGAAATTAAACTCTGGATTAATGGAGGCATCGTCATCATCAAAATATTTTGTTGCCTCTTTAAGTGAGTGTGTTATAGCGCCTCCAACTAGAAGTCCTTCCACAAGCTTTTCATTTTTTAAATGTAGAAAAATTCCAACCGTAATCCATTGTTGACAAGCATGTGAAACATGAGTAATACACACTACTGAGTTATAGACTGAAGTTTCTTATTGTGTTATAGTGCTGAACTATTGTAAAGCAATACTTATTCTGCCCTCAACAAAGAAGTCGACAGCTGACTGCACCAACGCATCCCTGTGCTTCAGCTTTGTGATGTTTCTCCAAGCCCCAATAATAGAAGGACAGTCCTCTGCCGCATTGATTGTAGCTTTTGCATCATTAATCAATCAATCAATCAAATCCTTTATTTAACCAGATGAAACCAGTTGAGACCGAAGTCTCTTTTTCAATGGTGATCTGGCAATATGCAGCAAGTCACGAAAAAGTATAACACAACACAGTTCAAGACAATATTGGGAAAAAAAAAAAAAAAAACAGTACAGTATAAAACAAGAACAAGGGACAGAATAGAGACTACCATCAGACAGGACAAGACAAAACATCCAAAAAAAAAAAAAAAAATTCGTAAGTTCTAAAAATGGCTCAATATAAATTAATGAACTGTTCTTGCTTCTTTAATCTAAAAGTGTGAACAATTCTTGCTTTAAATTTGATGATGTACTGAATTGGAAAATTAATTTAGTTGTCTTCTATGTGTTGGTGTACACTACAATTTAGGACCCACCTTCAAAAGCTTTTCCTTGAATGTAAGATCACTCCCTTCCTCCAGTGTTGCCATTTGAGCTGGTTTATCACAAACTTGATAAAACAGCCTCTCAGAGAAGAAATTTGGTCCCACACCACCATGAACTATACACACGGATATCATCCGTGCTATCTGGGTATATAGTTTCTCTTCCAAAGCTGAAAGAACATTTACAACATTATGATAAAATGTTCAATCATTCATCCAATATACATGTAAATTATGTTGTCAACAGGGAAACCTCAGCATTCATTGATATAGGGACAAACTAAAGATGTCACTCTAACGTGTGTGTGACTTTTTTATCACAGTGTATCACTGTGATATACACTTTATCAATTTTCTTATTCAGATGATTGAGCTGGGAAACATGCTAACTTTACAACCAAAACTTTTAGGTGCTGAAAACATTTTATTTTATATTATATTTTATATTTTACACACAAAGGAGAACACATTTACACATTACCATGAGTATCAAGGGTCAGCCTTTTGTCTGTCTCTGGTCCTTCAAAGATCCTGGATCCAGAAGTATGATCTCGTAAAGCTAGTTTGGCGTCTGGCAGCATTAGAGCGGTTACCTGGTGTCCTGCCCTGGTATGGTGCAAATATTCTGTACACTTATGCTAGAAAACAATGTATTTAATTTTGTAAATACTGGCTTATTCGATAGAACACACAAGTAAACAGTCATTCATTTTATTAACTGAATAAAAAATCATGTACTCATACTGAACACAATGTTTCTAGAGACATTAAGGAAAGGGGCAAATAACTAATTATGGTGACTAATTATCACCTACATAATAGGAATAGAAATATAACTAAAGCATTAATGGCAGAGATCACCACTAAGAACAGTCATACTCAAGTGTTGGTCTGAAAATTAGCATGGCTGACCCCTATTTGACCTCACCTATCCATTATTGTCATGTATTATTATTTATCATCATTATTTCACTTTATTTATTATTTCACTGAAATGTCATCCCGCACGGTGTTATTACTAGAGATATACAGCGCCATCCATAATTATTCACACCCCTGGTTAAGATGTGTTCTTTAGCTTCTAATAAATTCAGTTTTTTTTCTAAATAATATACAATATAATAATATAATATACAAAAAGGACTACAATGAAAAAAAAGAGAAAAATCCAACCTTTAATTCAAGTGCATGTATTCAGCGGGGAAAAAAAATCCCACATTAAGAAGTAATTCTTTTACATCAAATCATGTGTGCCACAATTATTAGCACCCCTGATGTTAAAACTTTGTACAACCCCATTTTGCCAACAAAACAGCACCTAATCTTCTCCTATAATGTTTCACAAGATGGGAAAATACAGAAAGAGGGATCTTCAACCATTCCTCTTTGCGCATCTCTCTAAATCATCCAGTGACCTGGGTCCTCTCCTCTGCACTCTCCTCTTCAGCTCAATCCACAGGTTTTCAATGGGGTTGAGGTCTGGGGACTGAGATGGCCATGGGAGGAGCTTGATTCTGTGTCTGGTGAACCATTTTTGTATAGATTTGGCTACATGTTTAGGGTCATTATCTTGCTGAAAGACCCAGTTACGACCCATCTTCAGCTTTCGGGCAGAGCCCACCAGATTTTGATTTAAAATGTCCTGGTATTCCAAAGCATTCATGATGCCATCCATTCCCAGGGCCTCTGGAAGAGAAACAGGCCCACAGCATCACTGATCCTCCCCCATACTTCACAGTGGGCATGAGCTGCTTTTCTGCATACTCATCTTTTCTGTTCCGCCAGACCCACTTAGAGCTTTTTGACGATAAACACTCTATCTTGGTCTCATCTGACCAAAGCACAAGGTCCCAGTTGAAGCCCCAGTACTGCTTAGCAAACTCCAGACGTTTGCATTTATGATTGTGAGTGAGAAAAGGTTTTTTCCGTGCATGCCTCCCAAACAGCTTGTTGGCATGTAGATAGTTGATGGTTGTTTTGGAGACTTTGTGACCCCAAGATGCTACCATTTGTTGCAATTCTTTAACAGTGAGCTTTGGAGAACTTTTTATTTCTCTTACCATCCCCCTCACTGTGCTTGGTGGCTAAATAACCTTGCGTCCTCGTCCAGGCTTGTTTACCACTGTTCCAGTTGTTTTAAACTTCTTAATGATTCCTCTGACAGTAGATATGGGCAGGTGCAGGCGAGTGGCCATTTTCTTGTAGCCATTGCCTGACTTGTGAAGGTTGACACACATCTGCCTTACTTGACTAGTGTGTTCCTTTGTCTTTCCCATGTTGAAGAGTGGATAAGAGAAAAAGCCTCTGTGTCACGTCATATTTATACCCCAGGGAAACAGGAAGTGATGAATTACTAATTAAATGTTCCTAGATACTCTGATCAACTTTGAAAACTACTGTAGAAATGACAGAAATACTTCAATTACATTTATTTCCTAGGAATTGTTAGGAGTGCCAATAATTGTGGAACAGGTGATTTTATGAAAAATAATTATTTCTTAGGTTTTTTTTTCCCCTTAAAATTCACTTGACTTGAAGGTTACATTTTTCCACAATTTTTAGTGTGAGAGTATGCTTCTTCCGGCTTCTGAGGAGAGCAGTCGCACTCTCTCTCTGCTCCTGTCTGCGTCTTTTTCTTTGTCCGGTTTTGTTGTGTTACCCCCTCTTTCCTTTTTTTGGACCTTCCGTCTGCCTCTGAGGCTCTTCAAGTGAAGACGGAATTAATTAGCTGGTCCCTGAATGCAATTGACAAAATATTTTCACCAAGAAGCGGAGTACCTGGTGAACCGCACTGCCCGGATGGAACTTTTGCTGCTGGCCACGTTCGGGACGCGTACTCGAGATGGCAAGTTCTTTGTCTGGCGGCACTGTCCCTTGAAGACGTGGAGGATGTTTATCTTTTTGGATTTATGGTGACGGGATATCTCCTAATTGGCATGGGAGTTGCTCTGGTCTACCGCAAAGTACGCAAGCGGGGAGCGAGAAGAATGGCCCACGCGCTGCCCTGCACCGAAATAATTACGAAGCGCTTCAGTGGAATATTGGAAAATGGTGAGTTGCTCAAAAAGACTCTGGGATCATCTGCAGAAATGCACAGATAGATGGACGCTGTTTTGAGTCAGTGTGGGGAGTTTGTGCGTTTGACTGTGAATTTAGGCAAGAGACAGATCGAGAGGACGAACTGGGAGAACTGGTGGCCCTGAAGCGTGAAGTAAAAAATTTACAAAATGAATAGTGGATCAATCAAAATTGCTTGTTCCAACCCGAAATTGGAATAAAATTCGGCAACCCCCCCACCCCATTCCGCGTCTCCCCTCTGTCTGCCTCAGTCTCACGTGGAATGTCAACATATTTCTTATCCGTCGGACAAGGATCGAACATTCTGTCTGATAAGGACTCTGGACTCTGTCAAGGCTGCCCTCCTGCATTTAATCCCTTCTTCCCACACCTCTCTCCCCCTCCCATTCTCCTGAATTCCCATTCTCCTGCGTGTCGTGTTATAACCTGATGTGTATTATTATGTCTGATGTCATCTTCTGTGTTAACTGTAACCTGTAACCTTTCTGTAACCTTTAATTTTCGAAGAAGAAAGTGGAGTTGGCAGCGCGACGCACGTTGCAGCAGCCAGGAGCACTTTCTCTCTAAACGTAATTTCATTGTTATTCTGTAAAAATGACAATAAATTCATCTGAATCTGAATCTGAAAAATTTAATTTATTTTAAGGCCTCTAACACATCTTAACCAGGGGTGCCAATAATTATGGAGGGCGCTGTATAATCATAAACCAGATACACAGAATGAACAAAACTATACGTAATTAAACATAAAGGCACTTTTTGGAGGTGAAGCACCGAGTTGACGATAAGTCAAGCACTCCAGTGAAAATGAGTACAGTCCAATATGAAATAAAACAGTTAAAAATCCTGTTTTTGGGTGAGAGCATGAGCATGCTACCGCTAGCGATATGCAATATGCTACCATTAGCCGTATACAGTATTACCGTCAAAGGGAGGTCTTCCAGGGCTGCGAGCGGAGGTTGACGGTCCATCAGACTCTACTCTGTCCGAGCACTGGCGCTCCATCTCATTTGCCAGATCTCTCAATATATGAGAGACATCAGAGATGGACATTTTTTGTTCGAACACAAGTTGTGTTCGAAGACCAATTTGTGAGTTCAGTGGCTGTCTCTCCAATGCTGCAGAGAGCGCGAAACAGTTCAGTCAACACTCATTCATACGGCTCAAAAGGACAATGTGACGGTCATTAGATATGCATCATTAGTATGTTGAAATTCCCCCAGGAATTCTGGTCCCCCCCACGTGACTTTGTCGCATTTCGCCTCACTCACTAGCTATGTTTCCATCCACTTGTCAATCGAACTATCTGAAGTTCGTCAAAAATATTCATGTGAATAAAGCAGGTGAAAATGCGTTTCCATCTAATGGCATTAAAGCGAATAAAAAGTTGTGCGTAATGAAGTCACGTGCTGTTATGTGATCAAATTGGTGTATCGAATAGATTTCTGACATTTTTAGCTGCTTCCTTTCAATTTTGCACTGAATCGCAGAACAAAAGAAGTGTCGTGCTTATGTGCCAGCTTTTAGCAACTTAGCAATCAGAAGGCAATAACGGCATCAAAACACCGTCACGGTGCAGTAGCAGATTTATTCGGCAAATAACGTTTCCATCAGCATTTATCGCATAAGCCTTTTACCAATCAAGAGAAAATCCGATCAGATCTACCGTATAAACTTTGTGTCGATATTCTTGAATTCAAGTCGAATTTCACCGTTTTCATAAGGCATTTTTAATTCAATATGACTTAATTCGCATAAGAACGTGTGGATGGAAACATGGCTATTGTGGAAATTGCGTGGAATCGATTGAAACGCTAAATACTGCCGCAAACCAGAAATGTTTACATACAAACCATTTGCCCAAGATTTACATGCTAGCTAAACATGCTAAAATTTAAGAGGTAGTCATGCCATTAGCTGCCTAGCTAGATAGCTTGGAGTGCTAGGGACGACACTTGAGTGAACGATCACTCTAGCAAGCTAGCTAAATGTAAGCTATTGGTGTGCTAGCTATAACATAATAGAGTTCGACATCACTTTAGCTTGCTAGCTAGGTAGCCAACTACCTCGCTGGCGAGCATTAATGTGTACTCGAACTGCATTCTTTTAGTTCGCTAGCCATTGCTATTTAGCCAAACTCATTGACGGGGACATAACTCCATGAGCGGGGGAATAGTACCGAGTTCAGTACGCTAGTGATGCTTATCTAATGACCGTCCTTTTGAGCCATGTGAACGAGTGCTAGGCAATCAGTTCAGGGTGACAGCCATGTTATAAAGTAGGTGCGTCTCTCAGACCAATCAGAAAGCACGCTATTGAGCTCAGGGACCAAGTGTCCCAACTTTCACAGAGAAGTTAAATGGAGAGGCCAAATGAAGAAGCTAAATGATTAAGGAAATACAATTTCGAATCGGATTTGAAAATGCAGCGGGAAAAAGGATAAGGAAATGAGAAAGGAAATCGCCGCGCAAAATGCCTGATTAGAAAATGTTTTCCAGAATGAATTTATGAAATCCATTATTTATTTTTCATTTTGAAAAAGTATTTTGAAATTGATTTTAGAATGACATAATTTAACAATTAATTTTAATCCTAATTACAATATCAAATTATGCAAACACTAATTAATGTTAACTATTTATTTATGGATTAATTAATCAATTTGAAATCAGAATAAGTAATCCATTTTCTAATTGCACAATTAAATAGTGATTTTCAAAATGCTTTATTACTTTTTCTTTTTTTTATCACTTTTTCGATGACACCTGTGGTCCTCCATACCTGTGGTCCTACATAGCTGGAAGCCTGTTTTAAACAAGAGTGGGATCAAATTCCAATGGCTAAACTCAAGAAACGTATCTCCTCAATGGCCAGATGCCTCCACTCTGTGTTAAAAAGAGGAGGGATGCTACACCATACTATACAGGCCCCTCTCCAAACTTTTTTGAGACCTGTAGCAGCCATTTGAAATGAGCTCATTTTGTGGATAAAATTGTAAAATTTTTGAGTTTCAACATTTGCTATGTTTTCTGTGTTTTATTGTGAGTAAAATACTGGCTGGTGTGATTTGGAAGTCATTGCATTTTGAATTCATTCCCTATTTACTCTGGGTCCCAACTTTTGGAATTAGGGTTGTATAAATACCAACACTTTCACACACTTGTGAAATACTGTACAGTATTAATGTTCCAATGGAATGAACCAAAATCATTCACTGATTTAATGAAAAATCAATTCCTCCAAATCAAGGTTTCATAATTAATTGTACCCTTAAAGATTAAAAGATTAAACCAGGCATTAAATACCATTTATTGAAGTTTTATCGAAATGTTGAGGAGCTATATTGAAGCATTACGTCTCTTTCTGTTAAACAAGGGTATGAGAATGAGGTAACACACATGCAATATCTGTTCGTTATCTAATACGATGACAAAAACAAAACAACTGTCAGTTGAAAAAGGCAGATGGTCATAGACTTTAATTAATCTGGTAATGGCAAAAAGAAGATTCATAAGAGATTTAATATGTCACTGAGCACTGTCAGAGCAATAAATACAAAATTACAAAAATATGGAACTTTTGAAAACCTCAGGGGTAGAGGACGCAACTGCATTTTGCCCCCCAGGATACTGAGGAGGATCCTAAGGGAAGCAACAAAATCCCCAAGAATCACTGTGAAGGAATTGCTGGACTTGGTGGCATCTTGAGCTTACCAAGTTTCAGAAAGCACCACCAGGTGCCACCTTTACAACCACAGGCTCTTTGGAAGGGTTACCAGAAGGAAGCTTTTTCTGACCAGAATACATAGAGGCAAGCGCTTGTAGTTTGCATAACATAATTAGGGCCCGAGCACCGACCTTGGTGCGAGGACCCTATTTAATTGCAGGAATTATTATTATTCACCCTGCCTGCAACGAAAGTTGCGGAAGGGTGTATGTCAGGGCTATTCAACATTATCCTGCAAGGCCCGGTGTGGGTGCAGGCTTTCATTCCAACACAACACTTTCACACCTGATACTACTAATCAAGCTCATTAGAAAAGACCCTTGGGGTTGATTAGCAGCGTCAGGTGTGGAAGTGCTCGGTTGGAATGAAAGCCTGCAGCCACACTGGCCCTTTCTAGACACGGTTGAATAGCCCTGGTGTATGTGGTTATCGCGTTTATTTATTCATCCCGTCACACAAAAGGTCATAAACACATACGAAGCCATATCTGCGGTTCTAATCATCGTAGAGACTTCAAACCAAGGGCATATTGTTGATAAACAAAAGGTCTATCTTACTTTACCTAGGTACTGCACTGTTTTGGTGAATCTAGATCAAAGGTCAAGGTCACACAAAAGGTCAAAAAAACATAAGAAGCAATATATTTTGGTTCTAATCATCGTAGAGACTTCAAACTCAGTGCATATTGTTGATAAACAAAAGGTCTACCTTACTTTACCTAGGTACTGCACTGTTTTGGTGAATCTAGATCAAAGGTCAAGGTCAAGGTGACACAAAAGGTTAAAAACACATAAGAAGCCATATCTTTGATTCTAATCATCATAGAGACTTCAAACCAAGTGGATATTGTTGATTAACGAAAGGTCTATCTAACTTGAACTAGGCACTGCACTATTTAGGTGAACAGATGTCCAAGGTTAAGGTCAAAATCACACAAAAGGTCAAAAACTCATACGAAGCCATATCTTCAGTTCTAATCATCGTACAGACTTCAAACCAAGTATATTCTCAGCATAGGACTGGCACTGGGCAGGCACTGCACTATTTTGGTAAATCTACATTCAAGGTCAAGGTCACCTAACCAGCGCTCTATTTTGGTTTAGTTGTTTGTCTGTCTGACTGTTTGTGTGCACTCTACAGGCCACAATTTTCAAATATCTTCACCAAACTTGGTGGCAACATTGACGAGTCTTGTGGCTAGAGACTGATCTCTTTTCAAAGCCGAAGGTCAAAGGTCAAGGTCAAGGTCACCAGAAAGACCAAAAACACATTTTGCTTCATTATTTTGCTCTAATAGCTTGCTTTCACGTTACGTCACATTGCTGCATCGCGGGAGCGCGAAATTCAGATGGAGGGCAGGAAGTGAAGTAGCTTAATTACTAAGGATCTGCCATCTGAAAAAAATGCCCATGTTTTGCGTTGTATACGGTTGCTCCAATAGGTCTAACCGAGAAAAGGAAAAGGGATATTATAGAGTACCGAAGATTGTTGTTCACAAAGGTGAGAAATGTAAAAAAGCTTACAGAACAACGACGTAAAAAATGGATTTTAAAACTCCGTCTGCGGTCAGGAGGAGCAGAGTCTGCTAATGCCCGTGTCTGCAGCGACCTCTTCGTCAGAGGTATGTTGGCTAGCTAACTTGGTTTTTCTGGCTGTGTTTATATAGCATTAGGTTGTCGTAAAATGCTAATTTACTTAGTAAAGATTATTAAGTTGCTGGTAGTATAATATGCACTTCGTAGGGACCTTTTAGGCTGCCCTAGTGCTTTGGGTGACGTTGAGTCGGTAGACTGGGCTCCGACGGTCAACCTCGGTTACCAAAAAACAAATCCCAAATCAGAGGCGTCTCTTCAACGAGAGCAGAGGATGAAGCTCAAGGAAGACCAAAGACGGTCGGAATGTGCAGAGGCTATGTTGGATCTCCAACAGACAGCTCAGAGCCCGGGTATGAGCCCAGATCTGAAGCAGACAGCCGAGAGCTCCGAACCGATGCAGCCAGCTGACAACTCACAATCAGAGGGCATCAGTGGGAATGGGACATTAAATGATCAAGGTAAATTATTGTACTAAGATACTTATTGTATGAAGATGTGCAACCAGCATTATTATTAAATATTACAAATGTGATTGTCAGAAAATCTATGCAAATCTCAAATTAGGTTTTCAAAATAGACCCTTATAGGCTTCCTGCCCCATAGGTGCATCCCTAACAGACAGGCCACATGTTAACGCTAAGGGTTAGTATGTGGCCTGTCTGTCAGGGATGCACCTATGGGTTAGGAGGGTTAGATAGTGTATACAAATACGAACCTCTAATACAGGGTGTCCATTAAGTGTCTTTACAATTTAACAAATGAATTACAAAAGCAAATGAATAGACATATCCGTGGAAATTATTACAAAATGAGGAGTACCAAATGCACAAAAGCTCAGTTAACACCATGGCTCAACGATGCAACACGCGACCTCAGACGTACATGTAGGCGGGCAGAGCGCAAATGGCAGAAGGACCGCCTTCATGTGTCTCTCCAAATCCTCCGTGGTTGCTTTGCGGATTACCAACGATCTGTGAAAACAGCCAAATCACAGTACATTTCCACCCTGGTTTCCAGAAACAATCATAAACCCTGTATGCTGTTCAAGACGCTTAATTCTCTTATAAACCCCCGTATGGAATCCCCGGTTGTGCCCTCACCTGCCCTCTGTGAAAGCTTTCAAAAATTTTTCATCGACAAGATTGCAGCACTCAGGCCTTCTGATACTTCTGCCACAACACTCCCTGCCCCTTCCCCGCTTCCCCAGCTAGCTGTTCTCGAGCAGTTTGAGCCCTTTACCCTATCATCCCTCTCAGATGCAGTCAGACATCTGCTGCCTTCCAGCTGCCCCTCCGACTGTCTACCCCCCCGGCTACTCAAGGACGCGACAGTTCTCGACACGGTTGCCCCATTCCTTCTACTGTTGTTTAACATCATCCTTTCCTCTGGTTGCGTCTCCGCTGCCTTCAAGCATGCCATGGTGCAGCCATTGCTAAAGAGGCCTAACCTTGACCCCGTCATCCTTTCAAACTTTAGACTAATCTCCAAACTACCCTTTCTGGCAAAAGTCCTTGAGCGTGGGGTTTATGTTCAGCTGCAATCTTTTTTAACGAACAACAACATTTATGAGAAATTCCAGTCTGGCTTTAGAACAGCCCATAGCACGGAGACTGCTCACCTGAGAGTGCTAAATGACCTGCTCCTAGCCGCTGACTCAGGTAGCCCTGTGATCCTGGTGCTTTTAGATCTCACAGCAGCCTTTGATACGGTGGATCACAGGATCCTGTTGTCTCGCCTCGAGCATCACGTTGGCATCAAAGGCGCCGCCCTGCAGTTTTTTCAGTCCTACCTGATCAACAGGAGCTTCTCTATCCAGATTGGGGACTTCTCCTCCTCTGTTGCCCCCCTCACCTGTGTGGTCCCTCAAGGCTCTATTCTAGGTCCCATCCTTTTCCTGTTGTACATCTTACCCCTTGGGGAAATCCTGGTCAATCATAACATCTCCTTCCACTGCTTTGCAGATGATATCCAGCTGTATCTCCCCCTAAAGGTTGACGGACAGGCTGCACTCCACCCATTGCTTGACTGTCTAGCCGACATCAAGGCATGGATGGGTGCTAACTTCCTAAACCTCAATGAGAGCAAGACGGAGATCATTGTATTTGGCAAAACCTCTCCGGCCTTTTCCACCAATGCCCTAGGCCCTCTCGCCTCTAACATCCGGTCTTCTGTCAGGAATCTTGGTGTGATTTTTGACAGTGCCTTCAAGTTTGAAAAGCAGGTCAGTGCAGTAGTTAGTAAAAGCTTTTTCCACCTCAGAACCCTAGCTAAGACCAAAGCCTACCTGCCTCAGAGTGATCTTGAGATCCATGCCTTATCCATGCCTTCATAACATCCAGGGCTTAAAGTTCTCCGTCCTGGGGACGGATTTCCGTCCTGGAGATTCCCTAGGGGCTATTTATGAGATCGATGTAGATTTTCAAAAAAAAAAAAAAAAAGTTATATGGGGGTGGGAGGGAGTGTAGACATGGCCGCGATGTCAATTAAATAAATGTTATAATGCTGCATATACTTGCTAGTGAAGTGATTTCCAAACTGCGATGCATCCCTCCCCAAGGAAATAATGTAAATTTTAACATCTATGAAGACACGCAGCTCAGAGTGCACTCAGTAGGTTGCCGCTGGCTGATGAGCTCTGATGTAACCTGACACCAAGCATTACCTTAGCGTCAACTAGCTAGCGATTGTTGTGTCGTGTTGGAGTAACTTAAATGGCAGATTAGCAATGTGACTTCATGAGTCATAGTGCTACGGATTTTAACGGTGAAGTTATGAAATTCGCTCAGTATGGATGACGGTGTCCAATCAATGAAATTATAAGTAATAATGGCAGTCAGTGAATTTTTTTCTTAAGCATCGAAAGTGGATTACACCATGTGAACATCAGGTATGATCTAAATATATAACGTTAGCGTATATTTACTGGGAAGGTAGCTGTGGCCAAATCCTCATCATAGAAGCGCACCAAAATGTTCAGCACACGGTCCATGTTTGTATTGGTGGCCTCATCAGCATTTAGAGAAAAAAAAATCATGTTCAACTTGTCTGATAACTGCTTTTTTATCGGAGTGGAAATTCCATGGATGTACACATATGACGCCTGTGTGTTTTAGTTTTAGTCGACCATGTACTAGTGAACTGTACCGTTATGAAACTGTATGAAACAGCAAACTTCGAATAACGTCATCAATCAATTTCTGTGCAACTGTGAACGAAAGGTCGTGTTCTACAATAAATGTGCAGATACGCACTTTATGATTGCACACACGATCGGTCATTGATTCGTTGTTGTAATGTATTCTTACGTTATCTTGCATTAAAAAAGCATTGTTACGTGTGCAAATTCTACTATTCTGGGTAATGTTTTAGATCAACCGCGTCTGCAACTACTGTATCATGATTGGTTGGTGTATTCACCGCGTTGCATTGTTTGACTCAAAATATTACCCATGTGTGTTGTCACTGCTGTGGTACCGGTTCAGTCAGCGAAAAATCATGGAGCGGTTAGTTGTGAAGGAAGGATCAGACGAGACTAATATTGACAGCACTGTCAAAAACAAATGGAGGTGGGCTTGGTTGGATGAGATAGGTGACACAGGAAAGCCATTCAGGTCCTGGTGTCAAAAATTGAAGGAACCAGGAGCCTGTTTCTGTTGTGTTTGCAACAGAAAGCTGTTGCACGGTTCAAACGGCAAAAAAAAAAAACGCTTTTCAAGCACAACAATGAACCAGGTTTCAGGTCGACACTGAAAAGAATGTCTGGTGTAGCCAAGCTTCAGGCTTTTGCTTTTGTTGCAAAAAAAAGAAAGAAAGAATGAATAGTATTTGCTTATCAGAATCTGAAACGGCTTGTTGAATTCTTGATGTTGAGACTTTTGCTTTTGTTGCTAAAAAAAAAGAGAATGAACAGCATTGTTTATCAGAGAATCTGAATAAAACGGCTTGTTGAATATTGATGTTGTTTTAGTTTTAATGCACAGTATTAATAATGGGAACCCTAAAATATAAAGTAAAAGGTCTAGTGTTATCCACTAAAGGTACTAACATTTTCTTTTTGAGCTGCCAACCAATGGGTTTTAAATGTCTCTTGTAATTGACTCGTGTTCTCACTTGCAACCATTCCTCTCCCCTAATGCAAGGTGCATACTGGTTCATATGACTACTATTTTTACACACTGCTCGGCAGTGTGTAAAAAGAATAACATGATTAGACTGTTTTGCTAGACTTATGTTAACTAAGTCTGAGCAGGTGTAGTTAGCATATTAAAGATTTGTCAATATTGCCAAAGCAACATTACAGCCTGGTAATACTACTTTTTCTCTGCAGTGGAATTTTTATTTAAAAGGTTGTAACAGCTTGCCTCCATTTAGTGTAAGTCAACATACAATTTGATCCCACCCAAAAAGGCGTGTGGGGACTGGGGACCCCCCAAAATATACGCGGTCTGTGTGCATTTCATGCGGGAAAACCACAAAATTTGCGCCGTGGGCCCTGTGGGTGCTTCACGCCCGCGCATGTGTACTCAAAAAAAATTGCCAAGGTTGGCAGGTCTGCTGCTGCTACGCACTTTTGCTTTAAAGTCCTTCAGTAATTTTAATATTTGAAATAGACTAGACGAGCAATAGACAGACTACAACTTCAGCAGGTGTTTATGTTAAAATGAAGCACGAATTGTACACATTCACAATTAAGGCATTTGAGAACTGTGAGGTAGCATATCACCCAATTAATTGGTGTGTGCTGGGCGCACAATGTTGTTTATATTTCTCTTATATTGCCATTGTCTGGGACAGGGGCTAGGGCTAGACCATTGCAAGCTTAGAGCCCCGTTCAGAATGTCTTATCCCACGTCGGTAATTTTCAGTCCTGGGATTTTTTTTTGCTTTAAGGCCTGTAACATCACAACTGAATTATTGCAACGCTCTATACACCGGCATTGACCAATCACAGCTTCACCGCCTGCAGTTAGTTCAGAACTCAGCTGCCCGACTCCTCACTTGCACAAAAAAGCAGGAACACATCACCCCGGTCCTCGCATCACTCCACTGGCTACCCATCCGTTATCGCATTGATTTTAAACTTCTACTATCTGTCTATAAATCTCTCCATGGTCTGGCCCCCACGTATCTGTCTGATCTTTTACGTTACCACACCCCCTCCAGAGCACTACGGTCAGCTGACCAACTGCTATTGGAAGTGCCCAGGTCTAGGCTTAAAACCCGGGGGACAGAGCCTTTGCTGTAGCAGCTCCCAGACTCTGGAACTGCCCCCCCCTCCACATCCGTACAGCCCAGAGTCTGGATATTTTTAAGTCCCATTTAAAGACCCACCTCTTTTCTCTTGCCTTCAATTAGTGTCTCCTTCAAGTGTCCCATCATGGTAATTCCAGTTATCTTTTAAATTCTATCTTTTTAATTTTATCTTTTTTTTTTTTTTGTTCCCTCTGCCTTAGGTGTTTCCTGTGTGTTTTTGTTTTGTTTCTTTTTGCACTTAAGCACTCTTTTGTGAAGCACTTTGGTGCGGCTCAGCCATCTGTAAATGTGCTATAGAAATAAAAAATGATTGATTGATTGATTGATTGAGTAGCTATTGACCTTTTTTTTTCTCATTTAACACTTGTGCCCTGTTGGGGACAAAAGTGTCCTTTTCAAGTTTTATTTTCTTTATCTTTGCAGGGGTTAAGTTTATATATACTCAGCAACAAAAGTTTCTGTGACACCAATATTGTTAATTATTTTTCATAACGCAATTATGAAATTGTCATACATGGTGATATCAGACTGAAACAGTACACGTAAACACAACATTGAAATTGAAATCATGAAAATGCGAGAAAATGACTTTGCACGTGAAAATGTGCGTAAATCATGCTTGTGGATGGCAGTAAAAGAGGAGAATTTTTGGAATTTTCACATTGTGCCTGATGAACGACGGAAGCATCACTTATCGAAAACACAGCCATTTCGGATCAGGAACTCTACCCTCTAAATGCCAAGACTGTCTGAAAATGATCGGTGGAGGGCCATTGGGATGATTGAATCCGGAACCTCGCAGAGGGAAGTTGCTCATCGCCTGAATGTCCACCGAAACACCATTTGGAACTTATGGCAGCGTCATCAGCAGACAAGACATGTCAGAGACCGTCCTCGCAGCGGCCGTCGACAAGTAACCACTCCCAGACAGGACAACTGGATTCGAACAACCCATCTCCGAAATCGATTCAAACCTGCAACCATAACTGCAAGAACGATACCTGGTTTGAGGCGACTGTCTGCACAGACAATCCGTCGCCGTCTCCGTCATTTTGGCATTGTCCCACGTCGGCCAGCAAGACGTCCAATACTCACAGTACAACACCGACGACTGCGTCTACAGTGGGCACAACAACATCGACGGTGGATCCAACGTCAGTGGGATCTTGTACTCTTCACTGATGAATCAAGATTCATGCTTAACCGATGTGATGGTCGTTTACGTGTATACCGTCGACGTGGAGAACGTTATGCCAACAACTGTGTTCAGGAATTTGATCGTTTTGGAGGTGGTAGTGTCATGATTTGGGGAGGGATCACGGCTAGAAACAGAACAGATTTGCTTGTTATTGATGGAAATCTGACAGGTCAAAGATATCGCAATGAAGTGCTACGGCCATTGGTGGTACCGTTTTTGATGCAACATGGTCCCGGAATAACGCTGCAACATGATAACGCCAGACCACACGTTGCAAGGATTGTACAGCAGTATCTGATGCAACAACATGTCAATGTCCTGCCATGGCCAGCCAGATCCCCAGACATGTCCCCAATCGAGCATCTTTGGGACGAGATGGATCGACGTTTGCGGCGGTTGGATAACCCGCCAGCTACACTCCAGGAATTGCGACAACGTCTACGTCAGATTTGGAATGACATCCCACAGCAATTTCTGGCACATCTGATTCGGTCCATGCGCCGGAGATGCGTTGCTTGCATCATGGCACGAGGAAGTCACACCCGGTATTGAAGTGTGAAGGTCACAATTGGTTAGACGTCAGACAAGTGCTTCATGACGCATGAAAATGACATTTTTCGTTTTGAGTGACGTTGGCACTGAAAAGTCAGTGTTTCTCCTGTTAAATAAACATATTGATTGCATTGAGATCTTTGCGTGTCATTTATAACATACACATAAATGGTGTCACAGAAACTTTTGTTGCTGAGTATATATTTTTTAAACTTATTTTAGAATTTATTTACAGAATTTTAACCCCTTAAATGCCAGTGTTTATGATGGGATCGCAAAAAAAATACAAAACACCTCTACATATCATTTGGCGCGAGTGGCTGTCAGTGGCTGTGAGTAGCACTTTTAAGCGTACAATCATAGCAGTACGGATGGATGAGAGAGAACGACCAAAGGCTTGTCTACATGATGGATGTTTTCCTCAGGTGTTCATCCAACACTGTCCCGGTCTCCATAAATGTCCTGTTGCCATGCACAAACTGACAGACGTCATGGTGGATGTCTTTCATACTTAATCCTGTAGTTTTGCGGAGTTTTTTTTTTCAATAAACCTCAATACTCATTGAAATACAGAAGTGCAATGTGATTAAAAACTTATGTTACTCAGATTTGTTATCAATCTCAACTGCTTTTGTAATACATTTTTTAAGTTGTAAAGAGACTTTGTGGACACCCTGTATAATTGGCCAGAGAACTTGCATGTTTGTAAAAAGGTTGTTGAAAAGAGAACTTAACAATTAACATAATTCATGAATATGAATAAACAAATTATGCCCCACTGCTATATTGCAGGCTATGCAGATGCTGTGTGCCAGACTGAGCTAACGATGGATGACATCGAGAAGATGGAAGATGTTCTGAGACAGAACACAACAGAGCTGGGAGACCTTTGGACCAAGGCACTGGACACACAGTTCAACCAGGAGTCCTTTGAAAAAAACGAAGACAAGACAAAGTTCTACACGGGGCTCCCCAACTTCTTGGTCTTAATTCTGATATTTGAGCTGTGCAAGCCCAACATCACCTGTGGCCCTACGTCTGTGCTCTAAAAGTTTGAACAGTTCATTTTAGTTTTGATGAGGCTGAGACTAAATCTCCCACTGAAAGATTTAGCTTTCCGGTTCAAGATCTCTGCCCACTGCTTCTAGGGTTTGGCATAAAGTAATTGACATACTTCATGAAAGGTTAGAATTTCAAATTGAGTGGCCAGAGCGACATGTACTTCAAGATACAATTCCAATGGGATTCAGACAGGCATTTGGACGTAGAGTTGCAGTGATAGTTGACTGTTTCAAAGTTTTTATTGAGAGGCCCTCTAATTTACTAGCCCAAGCACAAACATGGTCCAACTACAAGCATCACCATACCGTAAAATTTCTGATTGGTGTTGCATCCCAACGCTATGTCACTTACATATCTTGTGCCTGGGGAGGGAGAGTCAGTGATAAGCAGATCACAATAGAGAGTGGCCTCCTAAAAAACCTGTTGCCTGGAGATATTGTCCTACCAGACCGTGGGTTCAATATTGGCGATAGTGTCGGATTTTACTTTGCTTCACTACAGATACCTGCATTCACCAAGGGGAGAAAACAGCTGTCAGCGTATGAGGTGGCAGAAACTAGAAAAATAGCTAATTTGCGCATTCATGTTGAGGTCATAGGTTTGGTCAGAAGAAAATATCAGATTCTGCAAAGCAGGGCTATGCCCATAGAGCACATGGCAACAAAACCAGGTGAGGCACTAGCATTGATTGACAAGATTGGGGTTATTTGCTGTGTCTTGTCTAATCTTTCGGAGTCTGTCGTCCCATTGGAGTAGGAGGGGGAGAAGGGGGGGCACCTGAGCCCTCACACATGTTGGTGTTTGTGCACCTGCTTGTCTCACAGGAGGGGGGAAGGGGAGGAGTGCAGTAGTAGTGTTCAGTGCCTGATCCCTGCTGCTTGGCTCTGATGATGAGTAGGAGGACAGGGTGGAGCAGTAGTACCAGAGCCCTGACACACAGTCTGTAAATATGTTTTCAAATGTAATTTTTCTCCACTAGTCCAACTGCACTGGCGATATGTATTATAGATATTGAAATGGATTCCAATTTATTATTGCACTCTACGTTCTTGTAGTTATGACAATTGTTGAAAAATCTAATCTTGTAAATAAACCACCATGTATTATTCTGTTCTCAATGGCATTTAATCTTTTCATTAAACATCTTCCAAATTGTGTAGTAATACTCAATATACAACTTGATGACAATGGGTGCTCTAACAAGATATAAACCTATTCTGATAAGTAATGTGAATATAATGACAAGTATGTCAAGGCAAATTATACAACAGCCAGAACTCAAAAGGCCTCACACAGGTCATAACAATGTTCAAAATGTCATCATACAACAGTATTGATATAATGGCAATATATACTTAGCTCCATTAAAAACGCACGGGTGAGGTATGTAATGCATTTGCGGCAAATTGAAGAATGGATTGATTTTTATTGCTTTTCCAGTGAGGCACGAGAGGAAATTAAAAAAAGCGTGTGGTATTGTAATCCTGACACGCACCTCGTGTATACGCCAAGCACTTCAGTAATAACAAACATTGCGTTGTTCGTAATTTGTACAGTGACACTTGTCTTGTTCTTTTTGCTGTGGTGAATAGCCTACATAACGCAAACAAAAAACAAAAATGCTACTGTATCAAGAAAATGGAACGGCTTATGACATAGGAGAGAGAAAAAGAGCCTTCAGCATGTTACGGGCAAAACTCAGCCGCCGAGAGGTGATGCGTCATTTGCACTGTCACCATTCAACAATCAGTCGGCTATCTATCTGAGAATGGAACACATGCACTGTCACTGACCGACCCTGCTTAGGGCAGCCACGAGTGACGATGGTGGCTCAAGAGCGCCACATCTGGTTACAGCTTGTACGTGACAGATACCGGATAGCAACCAAAACTGATCATGAGATAAGGGGTCCTAGACGATTGAGGGTGAGCGCAAGTACCTTTTGATGCCGTCTATGTGAGCAAAACATGCATGCACACAGCCCCCCTTCGTTTTTTTTTTGTTGTTGTTGTTGGCGTTATGTAGGCTATTGACCACACCAAAAAGAACAAGTCAAGTGTAACTGTACACATCAGGAACAGCTCAATGTTTGTTATTACTGAAGTGCTGGGCGTGTGCACGTGGTGCGCATCAGGATTACAATATCACGCGCTTTTCTTTATTTCCTCTCGTGCCTCTCTGGAGAAGCAATAAAAATCAATCCATTCTTCAATTTACCGCAAATGCGTTACATACCTCACCCAAGCGTTTTTAATGGCGCTGAGTATATCACACAGCCCAATTTCAAGAGTGCCTGGACCTAAGTTCATATCATTTCATCACATTACACATGTAAGTTTGTAACTTGCTGTCCCAGTATTTCTTGCAGTATACTGTTTATAAAAAAGCACTCAGCTTTAGGAATCACATCGTCCCAAAATTCAAGATCAGGCAAAATCCTTTCAACAAAAATGTCATGGCGGTTCCACACAACAAAGTCACAGTACTCAGCATCTACAATGTGAAGCTGTGCCTTGATAGTAGTAGTCATGAATCCGGTCCAGCGTGACATTATCCCCATCATTGATGAGACAGAAGCCCTTTCCCCCAGCACACAAGCGCAGATTGGCTTCATCTCGGCGAGATTGTGGGCACTAAAATTACAGTGAGAAGGACATGTCAAAAATAGATTAGCAAAGATATTTTCTGCCTTTTTTCTCAGTTCACTGATTCTTATGGACTATGGAGAGAGGTTTGGTCATAGGGAACACTAATAGTGTTACCTATGGCCCGACCTTGTCTCTACCTACTAAGAATGAATACAAGTCCAAGTTCTCCGAGCTCGAGTCACAAGTCCCAAAAATTGGGACCCAAGTCCGAGTCCTCGACAGTAGTACTACAACGCTGACACTAGTAAGTGTTGTAGTATTCGAGTCCAGGACTCAGACTTGCTCAGACTCGAGCATTCTCTTCTTTGGCGAATCATGACTTGACTCAGACTTGAACACTGGGGACTTGAGACTCGACTCAGACTCGAGATTTAGGGACTTGATTACAACAGAGACAGTAATACTACCTTAATCTCACAGATGCCAGTTACGTGACAGTCACTAGTGACAATCGCATCAGGGGAGGCTCCCATGTATGGCCACTTGGGGTTCAGCCAGAGACCACTGTCCATACATGAGAAGCCTGCATGCTCCTGACCCATCAGCTTCTCATACGTACCTCTGGCTTGTGCTTCATGTTTGCATCCATAACTGTAAACAGTACACATGCAAAACATGAAAAGGAAATTATTACTTAATATTGGATGTGTGGAGCCAGTTCAGTGATTTAAATGCCATTACCCTAACCGAGTGTTTCTCAAAAGTCAAGAAAAATATGATGAATGACAGTCACACTATCATGCCCAATTCACTCATATTCATTTATGCAAAGTGGCCAACAGCCACTCCACTTCCTATTTAGTTGTCAGCAGGTGAACCACTTCATTCCTTCTGCTCCATAATTGTGCTATGGTGTCAGAAGGCTTAAATGGCCTCTATTTTACTCCTGTATAAGTGGGTGGGTATATATCACATGTTAAATCGCCTAGATCAGGGATGGGCAACTCCAGTCCTGGAGGGCCGGTGTGTATGCAGGTTTTTATTTCTATCAATTACCCTGACTAATTGGGTTAATTGGCTGCATATACAAATATAGATTTTTGCAAAGGTTTCATCAAAGAAAAATGTTTTTTGTAGGGTGACAAGAACAGTCTTTAGTGATAATTCATGATAATTTAAAAAAATGTCAGATTTCGTAAATAGTTCGGCTAATTTAGATAATTAACTAATTAAAGGCCAGAGGTTGGTGTGAAAACCAGGAACAGATACGGCCCTCGTTGCCCATCCCTGGCCTAGATGGTCTGAGAGATTTTTTCAATTGGTTAAGTCAGGGATGTCCAATCTTATCCGTAAAGGGCCGGTGTGGGTGCAGGTTTTTGTCCTTTCCAGCAGTGCTACTGCACCTGATTCCATTAATTAACTAATCAGGGGTTTCAATCAGGGCCTTAGTGGGTAGAATCAGGTTTGTTAGTGTTGGGCGCAAACAAAAACCAGCACCCACACCGGCCCTTTCTGGATGAGATTGGACACCCCTGGGTTAAGTGGTCCTTGGCTTGAAAAAGTTTGAGAAACACTTCCCTAACCCCTATACTTCATCCTACTCCTGCATAACCCTAGCCTTATAACCCAATAACTAATATTGACCCTCCAGGGCTGTCCATACCATGAATTAACTATGAAAACAGTAAAAATGTGTTCTAACTGAAGAGGGCCTACAGTAGATGGCAGAGTATGGACCACAGCTTTGTAGTTGTAGTATGGACTCTCCTCCCACTTCATATAACACTTTTTTAGTTACAGTTCTTAATGTGGACAGCCTCATACCTGAATTCTTACTTCTGCCTTACCCTAATTCAAACCCTAGATACCTTGTAGCAGCTGTCGTGAACCCATATGCTTCTGGGTAGCATATGGCCTTGATGAAGTTCTTGGATGGTTTCTGGGGGTTGGTCTTAAGAACCTGTTTCAGCTTAGAGGCCGTTCTGCCTCCAGCTCTTTGCCTAAACCAAATCCTGCTTGCACTCTGACTTCGAGTTGCCCTCTCTACAGCCTGAACCTGGGACAAGGTGAGTTCTTCTAGCTGGAAATCCGGCCATAGCTCCTCAAGCTCTTTGGGGGGTAGCAGCAGAGTCACTGGTGTTTTGTATTCAAGAACAGTTTTAGGAAGCATGCAAGATTTGGGGATGAATTCTTTGTGGTAAGGCTCCCTAGCCATCAGTGCTGCACTCCTTGGACAGTTCTTGCTTAAGGTCTTAAAAAAACTAGCATAGGTTTCTGACCTTCTCTTCACTCTTGGGCATGGAAGTGATTTCCCAACCTTGTTTTCAGTTGTCCTGCCATCAATGGAACAGTCAAGCTTTTGTTTCTTGGATTTTGCTGAGGAGAAGTCGATCAGAGCTACTGGAGCAGCAGGAATCTGAAAATAAGTTAACTGAAAGTAGATCATTTTGTCCACATTTCTGTGGTTCATAACATATTTATATGCAGTATAAATCTGGTGTTTATCCAATGGCTGGGAGGAAAACAAGTAAGACCATCATCACAGGATTGAGATGCCGAACTGTGTTTATGTGGGTCTTTGCTGTCTTAGCCTCTCTTTGCCCAACAGGGAAATTGTGACTTGCCACAATATCACAAGCTACACAGATGTAGGCAGAATATACACTGCCCGGCCAAAAAAAAAGTCGCTCATTCAAATATTTAGTTGGAACCCCTGTGGCTTTGATTACAGTGCATATTCGTCTCGTCATTGTTTTGACAGCTATATGCAATGCCAGAACATTTATCTTCTATCAGAAATGCCATAATTTTTGGCCGAGATCTTATCCTCTCGACATAATGGTTGAACCACTCGGTGGTCTTTCTTGAGCACATCCCAGTAACTTTAAATGTGTTTAAGGTCAGGACTTTGTGGTGGCAAATTTGTTTGTGAAAATGATTCCTCATACTTGTTTTTGTCATTCATGGTTTTCTTTGCTAAATACAAGCCAATAACTTGCCCGTTCTGAAATACTGTAACATCTTTTCCACCATCAAGGGATCTGTCTTCCGACATGATTTTTTAAGAAATGAGTAGCAACGCGCTTCATCAGTCAGGGTTAAAATGATTATTTCCAGCTGAAACATATTAATAACCGCAATAATGATCCAATTATAGAATTTGTTCATTAGTTTCCAAACGGTGACTTTGGCCGGGCAATGTAGAAAAGAATAGAACAGAACAGAGGGGACATTAGGTATGATGGAATATGATGAAAATCCCCTAAAAGAAAATTTAATCTAGACAAAGACAAGCAATCCATTTGTCTACTGTATAGTGTCCTGATGAATTAACCATAGCAAAAACATAACCAAAGGGGCACCATATAAACATTAATTTATTAACATCATAATTTAGCCTACTGTTACCAGTGTCCCAAAAATGACATTCTCTGTCCCACATTTGGTTTGCTGTGAACGTGTCAACCTTCCTTATTTACATGTGATGGCATCAGCCACTTGCACTGCTCTGTGGTGCAGGAAGCAGTTTCTCGCATCTTTACACCAGCTTCAATGGAAAAAAGAACTGCCCCTACATGAGAACACGATTCTGATAGTCTGTGAATAGAATACAATATGACATTTTTTTAAACCTCAAATGCAATCTACACCAAGGGCAACATGCAATCTATATCAGCACATTTTGATGATGTGCAATATAGCCTACCAATACTAATATGGAGTAGCACTTTTCATTAATTAACATGTTTATCCCTTAAAGCTCTCTCCCCGCTGGTTCCGATGTACACCGGCAGTGCATGTGTGTGTGTTAGTTCATGGTAAATATCATAGCCTAACGTAACATAAATTACTTACCCTGCCATGCATTTGCAATGAGCAGCAATGACTTCTCCATCCTCCTTCGCAATAACCCAGGTCTTCAGAGGTGTTTCGCTAGATCTCTGAGAGTGGTTTGCCTAGAAACATAAACGACCGTCAGGCTAACGTTGTCGTTAAGATGCGTTGCATGTTTGTTGACATTATAGCCGCTACTGCTACCATCTTAACACATAAAACAATACAAGAAAAAACACTCACCCTGGTGAAGACCAAACGATAATCATCGTGGAGCCGTTTGGTACCGAGGTTGTGGACCCACCCGCTGACAAAAAAATTATATGCCTCCAGGCTTTCATCTGCTGTCTGGTGTAGTATGATGTCTGAGGGACCAGATAGTTCATGATATCAACAGCCTCGATTGTCGGCAAATCTTTAAGTTCTTTTGAAAACTCACTCATCTTCATGAGATACGGATCACGTCCAACATAGTTGTTAATTAATTGCTTGTATCTTTGTTTTGAAATGGGATCCAAATCCGTGCAATACGAGCTCTCTGCAACGGTTTCCTCCATAGACATATTCTCCATTTTTTACTTCCTGCCCTCCATCTGAAATCGCGCATGACTGAAACCCAGCTATTACAGCTAGAGACTTGAAACCAGCTACATTGCATTCATTCTGTTTCAGAGATCTGTGCATGATTCTGGCAAGTCATGATTCTATGAATGACCTTTCATTAATTTATTTGTGTGTGGGTGTGTCTATTTGCACTCTAGAGGCCACAAGGTAGGGACCATCCTTATGTGGAAGGGAAAAAATTATTAGTTTTTGGTGAAGATCTGTATCAAAACCTGGATTCTGGACCAGTTCAAAGATTGTTTAACACTGGGAGATAGGGCAGACTTTCAATTGCCTATAATTTGAAATTGGTTGGAGATAAGCAGGTAGTCACTGTTAATCACTAATAGGAAGTTGGGTATGGAGATTCTTTTACCACCAAATGATATGGCCCTCAGCGACCTTGAAAAATCAAACTCAGCATCACCACTTTTCCGAGTGCTCTAGCAGCCAAACGATGCAAGATAGACCCATGGTTACTATTGACCACTAATAAGAAGTCATATATGGGGAATCTAATGGCACTGTGACCTTGACCTTCAAGTGACATTGAAAGGTGAAAATGCCAGAAATAGGCCCTATTGTTATGGCCCTAATTTGGTATGGCCCCAATTTGTTATGACCCCAAGTTGTTATGACATATCGAACATCAAGGGATGATTAATTTTTCTCCTTATATACTCTTTTCTAGCCCCCTGCCACCTTCCAGACTTTTTTTCAATTCTCTGCGACTTTCCACTCTGAGCCATGACCAGTACATGCCCAAAAAACCTAGCTCCAGACTGGGCTTAACAAAATAAATGTCAATACTGCCATCTACTGGCTTTTTCCCCCCACAATACAACTCCATTCCAAAAGGCAAAATTTTTCTTTTCAATACAAAAATTGTTAAGTAGACACTTGTGTGCATGTATATATATATATATATGTAATACAATATGCTAATAAACACATGTGATAGTTGAAGAATTCAAGAACTGTGTTAAGGATGATATTAAGACCTACCTTAATGAGAAGCAAGCACTGAATTTGCAAACAGCTGCCAAATTTGCAGATGAATATGTTCTCACACAAAAGTCCAAATTTCAGTCTAGCAGTAACAATATATGGTCCCAATTTCAGAAAAGGGGTTACGGTGATACCCAAGATTCCTCACCCAAAGACAAAGACAAATCTGGTGATGGTGCTCAGAAATCCAGTAACAGGTCTGATCAAAGTGTGAAAGCTGACAGTGACAAAAGTGGTCTAGTTTGCAGTTATTGCAAGAAATCTGGTCATGTTACAACTAACCGTTGGTTCCTAAAAGCTAAGAAAGAAAAAGAAAAGGATACCAAACCAAATGCCTTTGTGAAAACAAGGTTAGAAACCCCTGTAGTAGATGACCGATCTGCTAAATTGCCTGCTTCTTGTGGGGCTTAAAAGCCTGATACAGCTGACTTTGTGAGGGAGGAATTTCTTCCATTTGTGTCAGAGGGATTTGTGGCTCTGAATGAGCGTACTACTCCTGTCCCCATATATATCCTAAGGGATACCAGAGCTTCTCAGTTACCAAGGATGGACTCCTTGGAGTTACGTGATAAGACCGCTTCAGGGGATTTCATACTTGTACAAGGTATTGAAGGGAGGACTGTATCTGTACCCCTGCGCTCTATATTCTTGAAGTCAGATTTAGTTACAGGACAGGTAAAGGTGGGACTTATGTCAAGTCTACCTATAAAGGGTGTTTCTCTGTTGCTAGGCAATGACCTGGCTGGGGGCAAAGTAGTTCCCCCTGTACATCTTACTTCACAGCCGAGCACTGAAGATGGGGATGAGGACCCATCTCTGTATCCTTCTTGCGCAGTGACTCGTGCTATGGCCAAGAAGGCTAAAGAAGAAGATGATGTGGTGCCGTCCAGCACATTGAATAGTCAGGACTCAGGTGGTTCGCCTCATGACTCTGATTGGCCTACTATGGTTTCTCCGTTTGAGAACTTATCAGACACTTTTATCATTTCATTTTTCAGCCAGCCAGATGGGTTTGGTGACTCTGATGTGTCTGGAGACTTGTCTCTGTCCAGAAAGCGGTTGATTGAGGAGCAAACTAATGATCCTGAAATTTGTGCACTAAGGAGGAGAGCCCTTCCTGATAATGAAATAGACGCAGTTCCAGTTGGTTATTATCTCAAGGATGGTGTGTTGATGCGGAAGTGGCGCCCTCCTGATATCCCTGCCAATGCAGATTGGGCAGTGGTCAGGCAAATTGTTGTTCCAAAGGTCTACAGGAATGAGATCTTAACAATGGCTCATTATTTAACTTTAGGAGGTCATCTTGGTGTTAACAAGACTGTTGACAAGATCATGAAACACTTCTTTTGGCCTGGGCTTCGGAAAGACGTTTCCAACTTTTGCAAAACCTGTCACACTTGTCAGGTAGTTGGAAAACACCAGTTAGACCCACCTGTAGCTCCATTGCAGCCTATCCCAGCATTTGGGGAGCCATTCTCTAAGGTCATTGTTGATTGTGTTGGTCCATTTCCCAAGACTAGATCTGGAAATCAGTACTTGTTGACATTCATGTGTGCATCTACCTGATTCCCCGAAGCCATACCTCTACGTAACATCAAGGCAACTGCAATCTCGAAGGCTTTGATAAAGTTCTTCACGTTGTTTGGCCTTCCCAGGGAAATTCAGTCAGACCAAGGTAGCAATTTCACTTCAGGATTGTTTCAGCAGGTTGTGTATGAACTAGGTGCAAAGCAGATTCTTTCTAGTGCCTATCATCCAGAAATTCAGGGTGCCTTAGAGCGGTTTCATTCCACTCTCAAGACAATGATGAGGACTTATTGTTATGACCATGAGAAAGACTGGGATGAAGGTGTTCATTTGCTGTTGTTTGGAGCTAGAGAAGCAGTGCAGGAGTCTACTGGCTTCAGTCCATTTGAGCTAGTGTTTGGTCATGAAGTGAGAGGACCTTTGCTATTATTGAGTGAACAATGGCAAGAGGAAGAGCCGCACATTAGTCTGTTAGACTATGTTAGCAAGTTCAAGGAAAGATTGCGTGCAGCTTGTGACCTAGCCAAAGAGAACTTGAAATCAAGTCAGGGAAAAATGAAAACTTGGTATGATCATAAGGCTAGAAGCCGTGAGTTTAAACCAGGAGACAAGGTCCTTGTGTTGTTTCCCTTGCAGTCCAATCCTTTGCAGGCTAGATTTCATGGTCCTTATGAAATTCTGACAAAACTCAATGATCTCAATTACATTGTGAAGACTCCAGATAGGAGAAAACCAAAACAATTGTGTTACATTAACATGCTGAAGCCTTATCATGACAGAAATGCTAGGATTGCAGTTGTCACTTCAGATTCTCCTATGGCCGAGATTTGTGAAGATGAGGGGGAGTTTCAAGATGATGAACCTAGAATTAAAGCTGAAGTTCTTTCATGTAAATTGTCAAATTCTGAAGTGTTGCAAAATCTTGATGTAAAACTCCAGCACTTAGAACCCTCACAGAGAGATCAGTTTGAGAGGTTGATCAAGAAATATGAGGATCTGTTTCCTGATGTTCCAAAGAGAGTTTCTATTGCCTCTCATGATGTAGATGTTGGTGATGCCAAACCAATAAAACAGAATCCGTACCGGATGAATCCTGAAAAGAGAAAGATTGCTGAGAAAGAGGTTGAGTACATGTTAGAACATGATATTATCAGACCCTCCAACTCAGATTGGAGTTTACCCTGTGTGCTAGTTCCAAAACCTGATGGAAGTACTAGATTCTGTACAGATTATCGCAAAGTCAATGCTGTAACTAGAACTGATGTGTTTCCAATACCTAGGATTGATGATTGTATTGATAGAGTGGGGCAAGCAAAGTTTCTGACCAAGATTGATTTATTGAAGGGTTATTGGTGTGTGCCTTTAACTGAGAGGGCCAAGAGCATCTCTGCTTTTGCCACCCCTTCTGGATTGTACCAGTATGAAGTCCTACCCTTTGGCATGAAAAATGCCCCAGCCACGTTCCAAAGGATGATACAGTCTACAATCGCCGGATTGCCACACACGGGTGCATACATCGATGACCTGATCACATGTAGTGACTCCTGGGAAGAACATCTAAAAGATGTAGAGACGTTGTTCCAGCGCCTGACCCAGGCTAACCTGACTGTTAACCTGAACAACAGTGACTTTGGTTGTGCTACTGTCACCTATCTTGGCTACGTCATAGGCCAGGGTAAGGTGGCACCCATAAATGCTAAAGTCCAAGACATCATGGACTTTCCAGTTCCTGACAACAAAAAAGCTTTGCGCCGCTTCCTTGGAATGATCGGGTACTACCGCAAGTTCTGCAAGAACTTTGCTGAGATTGCTCTTAGTCTAACTAACCAACTGAAGAAAGGCGTAAAGTTCACTCGGGATGATGCATGCCAGAGAGCCTTCGATCGCCTGAAGTCTCTGCTTTGTCACTTCCCCGTGCTCAAATCTCCTGACTTCAACAAACCGTTCTCCATCGCGGTCGATGCTAGCGACCGAGCTTGTGGATCTGTGCTCCTACAAAGAAGTGACTCTGATGACATTGAGCATCCTGTGGCATACTTCTCCAGGAAGTTCAATCGCCACCAAACAAACTATTCCACAATAGAGAAGGAACTGTTGGCTCTGGTCCTTTCTTTACAACACTTTGAGGTTTATGTTTGTACAGGGGAAAAGCCAATGATTGTGTACACTGACCACAATCCGTTAATGTTTTTGAGTAAGATGAAAAACAAGAATCGGAGATTGTTGAATTGGAGTTTGATTTTACAGGAGTTTGACTTGGAAATTAAGCATTGTGGGAAAATATTAATCAATATAATCGTATTAATCAAGCTTCTTTAACTTCATGAATATTGAAATGTATTATCAATGTATTATCAATGTATGAGTGTATTTTACCCATTACCCAATTATTGTATTCATTATATATTCAAACACATTATTAATCAACTATTATAAATCCGAATGTATTAATCAACAAGCTTATGCTGATATTAACTGAAACATTGTATTACTCTAAAACAAGAGGAATCTGAGTGTATGGTGCTCAATTTCAGGAAGCACTATCGGTGTCCCACATTCGAAAGCATGAGGTTTCGAGGAAAAAAGGTCTCTGCTCTATTGAAAACTATCTGTACTTTTGGAGACTTCAGATGTGCCTACAATTAATTGGTCTATACTAAACGATGACAAGGAAAAACTTCGGTTGGGTCTTAGCTCTTATAGGAGGACTGACGGCTGAGACCAGAATGAGTTGTGAATGTCCCCTGAGGTTTAAACACATGGTCAATTAGGACACTTGGTCGAATAGAGTTCATGAACATGAATTTACAGTGAGAAGTACATGGTGGGAGAATGAAAACGAGCTATAAGAGAGAGAAGAAGAAATGACTGAGAGGACGGGATGGGCAGTCTTGGATTGCCTGCTGTTGGGTAAGGATCTCAACGGACGCTGAGCAAGCCTTCGCTTCACTTTTCTCTGGCACGGAGGAACATTCAACTATATCATCTAATGGTTTGATTATTATCGTCTCTGATGTTTGCTGTTATTATTTGATTACATGCATATGATATCTTTTGAATATGTACTCTCTTGGTTTTCTGATTAAACTACAAAAATATAATTGCCAATATAAATGGTGTTTTGGGTCCTTCATTTAAGGTGAATTTCAACCAGTCCGAAAATCCCACAGCATGTAAAGGGAGCTGACAATGTGATTGCTGATTGCTTATCCCGTGTTTGAAAATGTATATATATATATATATATCACGTGTTTATTTGAATATTGTATGATATCTATATATAGACAAGTGTTCACTTAACCATTTTGTATTGAAAAGAAAAATTTTTGCCTTTATGAGTCAAAATTTTTCCCTTTTGGAATGGAGGTGTAATGTGAATAGAGGCCACTTTACCTTTCTTTTATTAAGCTCAGACTGGAGCTAGGTTTAGACATGTCCAGGACATGTCTGGGGCAAGTCCCCGAAAATAAAAAAAAAAGAGGTCTGAATGTGGGAGGGGTCTGCAAAAGAGTATATAAGGAAAAGAATTGAGACAGTAAAGAGGTAGGTAGGAGAAATTGCAAGGAGAAGGATACATGTGACCAGACCTGTCATTTCTGTTCAAGACCTGTGAAGTTTCTTTTGTGGATTTTTGCCTGTGTTAGAGCATTTTTTTTTCCTTACCCAGGACATCACCAAGCCACCCCAACAAAAAGGGACAGTAAATATTTCTGTTTTTCTTGTAAATCAATCTTGGTTATTAGTTGTAGGTTAGTATTAGTCTTTGTCTGTTAATTAAATGTGTTCAAGTTTTTTAAAACTGTTTCTGTCATCCCTTGCTGTTGCTGTAGCGGTTGTGTTGTAAATTGTAATAACAAATTGGGGCCATAACAATACACATACTCAAACACGGGATAAGCAATCAGCAATTACATTGTCATTACCCTTTACATGCTAAATTTCCAAGTCAAACTCCTGTAAAATCAAACTCCAGTTCAACAATCTCCGATTCTTGTTTTTCATTTCACTGAAAAACATTAATGGATTGTGGTCAGTATGTCCAATCATTGGCTTTTGCCCAGTACAAACATAAACCTCAAAGTGTTGTAAGGACAGAACCAGAGTCAACAGCTCCTTCTCAATTGTGAAATAGTTCTTTTGGTGGCCATTGAACTTCCTGGAGAAGTATGCCACAGGATGCTCAATGTCATTAGAGTCACTTCTCTGTTGGAGCATAGATCCACAAGCTTGGTCGCTAGCATCAACCACGATGGAGAACGGTTTATTGAAGTCAGGAGATTTGAGCACGGGGAAGTGACACAGCAGAGACTTCAGGCGATCGAAGGCTCTTTGGCATGCTTCATCCCAAGTGAACTTTATGGCTTTCTTCAGTTGGTTGGTGAGACTGAGAGCAATCTCAGCAAAGTTCTTGTTCTCTCTGATTAAGTAAGACGGAAATCATTCATCTGGACGCGTATATGCTGTATTTAAATCAACGTTATTCAAAATTGCAAACCAGTCAACCTTCACGCAAGTAGCCCATTTCGGTACTGAATTTACCCCATGATTTCATTGCTGTTAGATCGCAAATGGAGAGAAACCACCGTGTCTTCAGTTGCCAGTTACGATAATTGGAAAACACGTCAATAAAGGAAGATGATTGAACACTAGCCAGGACTAATTGTTGTCATAAAGCACATGTCTGTGTGTCCCCCAGTTCCCAGTTCTATCTACGCCCCTGGTGTTGAGTGCACCCTCTTAGATTAGCTGGCGGATGGACATTAGTGTTCATCATTTTATTATTTTTCCTTTCTTGTTTTTGGTGGGGTACCTGGGTGTGGGTACGTTTCCGGGTGCGGTGGTTGGCTTAGACTCAGGTCTGCTGCCCACCTCCAAGTTCAACGTTTAAAGGAGCCTCCCGGGGATCCACTGAAGATTGTAGTTTAGATTAGGTTGTTTTTGTTTAAGTTAGATGTTAGGGTGTGTCATGTATGTTGTCTTTACATAACTACATGATATTGTAACAAGAACCATGAAGAGAGAGATAGCGGTGAACCCATGGCTTTAATCACTTATGAACGTAACCCCCAAGTTGGCACTACATTTTATAGGCACATTGTACATAGCCTATGCACATATAACAGAGGGCGTATTTGTACTAATGTAAAATACCTTCTGTAGTTCCTGTATTAACCAATACACCACATATCCTCCCATTTTAGCTTAATAGTAAGTCTATATAAACACAGTAACACAGTAAATGTTTTCCAAATAAAACACATATAGCCTACAGTAATGCATAACAATCATCTCAGAACTTTTACATTGTTTCTTTCAACTTATGCTGCCTCACTGGGTAACGTCTCACTGGCTCTCCTGAGCTTAATGAACCAGGCGGTGTGGCAATCACAGGTGAAGTATCCATAGTAGAGCTGTCAACCTGGAACTGATCCATTGGGGGTGGTGCCGCTGGTACACAATTGTCCATTAACTGGTCAGGCCAGTCCATGCCAGGTGACGCACTGTTCTGTACCTGGTCGTCCAAGATTTGGTCAACATGACGTCTCCAGACATCACCTCCTATGTCCACCGTAAACATCAGTGGATCATCTCGTGAAGTGATCTTCCCAGTGTCCCATTTGTCTTGACAGTAATCACGAGCAAGTACTGTCTGTCCTACTTGGAAGCTCCTTGTGGGCTTGTTGTTGAGATGTTTGAACTGTTTGTCCTCCATGTCACGGCGTACATCTGGTTTGAGAAGGTCCATACGGGATCTCACCTTCCTTTTTAGAAATAGCATCGCTGGGGTCTGGTTAATAGTGGCGTGTGTTGCATTGCAATATGCAAAGAGGAACTAGTCGATTTTGTGTTATAGTGGAAGATCTTCACTATCCATTGCTTGATTGCTTTTTTAAATGTCTGTACGAATCGTTCTGCTAAGCCATTCATGGCTGGATGGTATGGTGCAGATGTGAAGTGCTTGATTCCATTTTTACTCATGAATGTCTGGAATTCGTCCGATGTGAACTGTCGTCCATTATCTGTGTATATCTGTTGTGGTAAACAATTTCTGGCAAACACAGTCCAGCAACAGTCTTTTCAGATGTCATTGGCTTCATTTTTATCGCTTCAGGCCATTTTTAACGAGCATCCACAGCGATCAAAAACATGGAGTCCTTGAATGGTCCTGCGAACTCAATGTGCACTCTTTGCCACGGTGATGAAGGCCACTCCCATGGATGGAATGCAGCCTGTGTTGGTGCATTCTGCATCTTTTGAAATCCTGAGCAGCTCTTTGCCATGTCCTCGATTTGCTTATCAATTCCCGGCCACCAGACATAACTGCGGGATCATTTTCACGGTTCCCAGGTGTCCTTCGTGTAACACACCTAACACTCCGGAGCGTTGCTTGGATGGAATCACCACTCGTGAGCCACACATCAGCATTCCCTGGGACACTGACAGTTGCTCCCTCCTCGCTGAGAATGCTGGATACTTTGGTTCACCGTGCTGAGGCCATACTCTTACAGTGATGTCGAAGATCTGGGACAATGTTGGGTTGTTGCGCGTCTCTTTTTGGATGAGGGTTTTGGTCACCGGCAGCTGGTTGAATATCATGGTGTGGAACACCTCTGCCGGGTCCACAATCGCCGCTGTCTCTTTGGTCTGCAAGGGTAGACGTGACAGTCCATCAGCATTTCCATGCTGTCTCGTCCCCTTCAACTCAATGTCATATTGATGTGCTCCCAGGAAGAGTGACCATCGCTGGAGCCACTGCGCCATCATGACTGGAACGCCTTTTCGTGGGTTGAAAATTGACAGGAGAGGCTGATGGTCCGTCAGAAGTGTGAACCTTTGTCCGTACAAGTAATGGTTGAACATCTTGACTCCCCATACCAGACTGAGGGCCTCTCGGTCAATTTGAGCATAGTTACGTTCGGCTATAGTCAGTGATCTCGAGGCGAAGGCTACTGGGTTCTCTGAGCCATTCGGAAACGTGTGTGACAACACTGCTTCAATGCCATACGGTGAGGCATCACATGCTAACCTAATGGGTAGAAATGGATTGAAGTGTACAAGCACCTGTTCTGAAGTAATGAGGCACTTTGACTCCTGAAAGGCCTTCTTACAGCTGTCAGTCCATTTCTGAGCGTTCCTGCCTGGAGCAGCTCATTCAGAGGGTGTAATATAGTTGATTGATTAGTTAAAACCTGTGGTAGTAATTTACAAGTCTAAGGTAAGAACTTAGCTGAGACACATTCTCTGGGGTGGGTGAGTTAAGCACAGCTTCAACCTTGTCGCGAGATTTGTGTAGTCCATTCTTGGCGATCACATGTCCGCAGTATGAGATTTCTTTTTTAAAAAACTCACACTTTTCTTGGTTAGCTCGTAGTCCATACTCACGCAGCCTTGTGAGCACCTGCTGTAAGTTTGATAGATGCTCCTGATCGTCCTTTCCGGTCACAAGGATGTCGTCAAGGTAACACTGAGTACCAGGGATACCTTATAGTACTTAGTCCATTGCCCTCTGCCATATTGCTGGGGCTGAACCTATACCAAACACAAGGTGGTTATATTGGTAGAGGCCTTTGTGTGTATTGATCGTCAGATACTGTTTTGATGAATCTTCAACCTCCATCTGAAGGTATGCTTGAGCCAGGTCAATTTTAGTGAAGCGTTCACCTCCTGACAAGGAGGCGAAAATGTCCTCAATGCGAGGCAGAGGATACTGTACTGTGTGGAGCACTGAATTTACTCTTACTTTAAAATCCCCACAGATGCGCACCTTTCTGGGTTTTCCTGGCTTGGTGCCTGTGCTCTTTTTCATGACTGGGACGATGGGCGTCGCCCAGTTACTCCACTCCACCTTGGACAACATTCCAGTCTGTTTCAAACTCTGCAACTCCGCTTCTACTGTGGGGCGGATTGCATAAGGCACCGGCCGAGCTTTGTGGAATTTCGGGCTTGCATTCTTCTCGACCTCGATCTTTGCCTTCATGCCTTTTAGTGTGCCCAGTTCTTTCCTGAACACTTCTTGTGCGCCGGCTAGTATCTATGACAACTTCACAATTGTGGTGCTCTTCTCATCCCCTGCTGACACGCACAGTGCTTTAACATGCCATTTAGCATGCCATTCCAGTTGTATTCTCCTGAGCCACTCACGGCCAAACTGCGGCGGACCCCCATTTTGTACAAAACGTACATGTCCAGATCCTCCGTTTTGTCTTCATATTTCACTGTCACTCGCATTTTCCCTTTTGGAGCCAGATTTTCCCCAGTGTAGGTTTTCAAGAACACTTTTGTCGCTTTAAGAGGTGTCCGTGGATACAGTCTTTTGTAGTCGTTCTCAGAAATCACTGATAAGGCGGAGCCTGTGTCTAACTCCATTTTGAGTTTCACTCCTGCCACATCTCGTGTGATCCATATTACCTTGCGTACATCTGTTTCTTTAATATTATGCAGCTCAAGACATGCTAGGCCGCTGTCCTCAGACTCTTGTACATCACTCTCGTGTTCATCTGAACTCTTTTCGGTCACTGTGCACCTTTTTGTGTTTCTCTTTGGATTCTGCTTTCCTGCTGCTTTGTGTTTTGTCTGAGTATTGCTTTTTGCTTGCTTTGCATACTCTCTCAATGTGACCTTGCTTTTGATATATTCTGCATTCATTTTCTTTGAACCAACATCGTGCCATGTTTTGCCACAACGATAACATTTCTTCCCTGCTTTTATTAACATTTTATTGGTTTCACATTCTATTACTCTCTGTTGCAATTCTGTTCTCCCCTTGCTCCCCTTGGAATTTTCTCATGGCCCGTTGCCAGTATCCACTATGGGCCGTAAACACAAGCAAACTACAGGTACAGCAGAAGCAAAATACCGGCGCATTCAGAAAGAAACGAAAAAATGAAACCGAAACCAAAAGGAGTCGTTACGTTACCATACATAAGAGGCGTCACAGAGCAGATTCAACGGGCCATGAGAAAATTCCACATCAACACCCAGGTAAAACCATACATAAAATTATGTCAACTACTGGTACACCCGAAAGACTAAATTGACTACTATAACAAATGTGACGTCATATACGAAATCCCATGGCAGTCATGCCATAAAACATACATTGGGGAAACAGGAAGACCTTTTCACACACGTGAAACAGAACACCAAAAAGAATGTGAGAAAGAGACAACTGTAAGACAGACACACTCAGTTAAAGAACAAGCACTACAGGTAAACCTTAAATCAGCAATCACAGACCATTGCAAGAAGGAAAATCATATTATGGACTGGGACAAGGCCAAAGTCATCCGCACTCAGAACAACCGTCATGAACGCTGGATCATGGAGGCAATTGAAATCAGGAAGCGGGCTCATAGGACCATGAACCGGGACGAGGGGGCATACACGCTTTCCCACACCTGGAGTGCCATCTTGGAGGAGCGGCCGGATATGACAGGGCGGCCACGCCTCGCTAACATCAGCTGATAAGACACGTCACTCGTAACATCAGTGACTCTTCTGAAGAAGACGGGAGTATCCCGTCGAAACATGTCAAGGTAGGATAAAACCTTTTCTGTCTGAAAATAAGAACGTCAATGCTAAAAACCTTAAGTGCTGTAATGAAGTACATGTACTTAAGTTACAAAGCGCCTTTGAAAACGGGAGTATCAACGGGAGTATCATGTACCTCATGTACCTCATTTATCATGTAAAGGGGTATTTTGTGGCCACTTCGTGATAGTGTATAAACTATTTTGCAGCTTTTTCGGATTTGGTTTGTTTTTAAAATTGTCTGCTTGTTTTTGTTTAATTACCATGTCTCTCGTAGACCAATTTCTCAATGATCCGTCTAAGGATCTATTGGTAAAATTCACAAAAGAGCAGCTGCTCGAGCTTGCTGCCAAGTATGACATTGTGCTGTCCGGGGTGGACAAGTGCAGTAAAGACAGTTTATATACAAAATTAAAAGCCTCTCTCATGATTTAAAAGTTCTTCCTTTTGTGGTAGTGAGAGGACCTACTCGACAGCTACTGTCATTACAGGTACGATTGTAAGAGCTTGAAATTAAAGAGAAAGAGCTTAATTTGAGCGAGAAAAACTGACAGTGGAATCAAAAGAGCGTGAGCTGGAGGCCAAAATTGCCTTGAAAAGGTTGGCTTTAGAGACAAAGGGTGAAATTCCTTTTGCAGACACCGATGGCTTTGACGTAAGCAAATACATTTGAATGGTACCCCTTTCAATGAACGGGTTGTAGAAAAATATTTCCCATACTTTGAAAGAGTCACAATCACACTCAAATGTCCCCAGAATGTTTGGACGTTAATTTTACAATGCGTCCTTACTGGGAGAGCTAAGGAGGTATATTCGGATATATCTGCAGAGGATGGTCCGAATTATGAATTGGTAAAGGCTGCAATATTACGTACCTATCAACTGGTTCCTTTGGCGTACTGACAGGGCTTCTGTCGTCTCTGTAAGTTAGTTTAAAAACTGTCTGCCTGCTGCTGTTGCGAGGTATATCAATGAACAGAAACCAGTGAACATTAGTGAAGCTGCGATTCTGGCCGATGAGTTCACCTTGACTCACAAGATGAGCTTTAAAGAAAGTAGATGCAAGTCTGCGGTTACAACATCTGCTTCTAACAAACCGCAGGATCAGTTTAGTAAAAAAGATCCACGAAGCAAAAGTACCAAACTGTCTTGTTTTTATTGTAAAAAGCCTGGCCACATGATTGCGAATTGTCCTGTTTTAAAGAAAAAAGTCTTTGCAGCCTGTTTTAACTTCGTCTACTTGTGCCACTGCTCTTAAAGCTACTCTTACCTTTCTGGCATGTGGCACATCACTTAGTAGAAATTTAAACATGAACAACTCCGCCTCCCTCCAATGTCCCACCCTCTTCCCCCTGCCTGACCTCTGAGGCTCCCCTCCTCCCCTGACGCATGTGGTGAGAAAGTGAGCAGCTCGAATGAAGCTGATTTCACACCGGACGCAAAACGAACTTTTCGCACGACAGATTACATTCAAAGTCGATGCGAAGATGCGAGTCTCGCGCGTATTTGCATTGACTTTGAATGTAATCTGTCATGTAAAAAATTTGTTTCGCATCTGACGTGAAAGCATCTTGAAATGGGGCAATGGAGTCAGATTCAGAGGCACCTGTTAGCGAAAACTAACCAACAGTAATTACATAATATTCAATTCTATATGTGGTATAAAATAAAATGCCCTTGTAACGTCTGATGAACTACCACTAACGTTAGTAATGATAGCATTTCAGCGCCTGTTTGTTTGCAGTCAGATGCTTTGTGTTTCGGCAGAATATATACATATTTTCTTGCAAAACAGCTGTCATAACGTTTTACCTCACCAGAATTTTCCTGGTCACGTTAGTCATTAAATCAAGAGCAGTTGCAGCTGCTTTTTTTGCAGGCTAACTTCGTTGAGAAGCTACCTGCTTAGTCTCTGCTGCTCTGCCAGAGATTGTGTGTGACTGGCAAGCAATGACAGCGTTAGGCAACTGGAAGGGGCACAGCAACGGATGACAGACAGGAAGCTTGGCAAATCATTTTATTCGGACCGAGGAAAATGATTGGTCAGACTTTTATCAGAAATATATGAGAATTGAATATCGATGAGTTTCAACACCTGGTGGATTTCTTTTACATTTCAGTGTGCCGTACGCTTATTAGGAGCACTTTAAGATTACAAAAGAAAAGTGTAAAAATTCCAGAAAGGGAAAAGCTTTAATTCATCGAGAGTTCTTGGCTCTACTGAACGTGAGTCTGAATGTTATGAGCCTTTTATCGGTGTTGGCTCTGTGTCTATTCCCGGGGAGAAGTCCGTTCCCGCGCGGATTCTCTGTGACACCGGGTCCGCACAGTCTTTTATTTTGGAGGGTGTGTTGCCTTTGCCCCAGAAGACTGCTACAGGCAGTAGTGTTTTAGTAAGAGGAATTGAAATGATTTTCACTCACGTGCCGCTTGATAAAATTAATTTGGTTTCCGATCTAGTTTCCAAAGATGTTATCTTCAGAGTTCGTCCTTCTCTGCCTATCTCTAATGTTGATTTAATCTTAGGCAATGATCTTGCAGGACATCAAGTCTTTACTGGTTGTAGCGTGTCTCCCAAAGTCTCTCCAGTGCCGTCAATTCCAGAATTTGATGACTGCAGCCAGCAGTTCCCTTATGTTTTTCCATCGTGCGCTGTCACACATGCCATGGCAAAACGGAACGTTCCCTTTGACCGTGACGTGAAGTTGCACGACACTTTCATGGTTATCCCTGAGAAACTCTTTACCATGTCGTCCACCCCTGCACCGCAAGTCTCTGTCCCAGTTCTGCAAGAAAAACTTAGAACGTCACCTCTGTCAGTCTATAGACCCCAGTCTATCTACTTTGTTTGGGATGGTCAGATCTGACATTACTGATGAGACCGAGACTCCTTATTTTTATTTACAAGAGGGAGTCCTGATGAGAAAATGGACACCGCATGTTTCTGACTGTGAATACTTCAGGCCAAATTGTTGTCCCGGCTCCAAATCGTAATGACATTTGAAGCTTGGCACATGATGGCCTAGCCAGTCATGTAGGAGTTGCAAAAACTTACGATCGAATCCTAGGGCATTTCTTTTGGCCTGGTTTAAGGCCCAGTTTACACGAAGACGCTTGCGAGTAAAGACGACAAAATATTTTAACGGAAGTGCCTTTGTTTATACGGTGATGGCGTTTTTGGGGCTTAAAGACGCAAAAATCTCAAACCACCGTCGAAAGTGGAAAACTTGAATACGCTCCAGCGTAGCGTTTCCGTCTAAACTGGTCAAGATGCAAAACTGGCTCAGATCTGCTGTTCTGCTCACGTCGCGTAGGCGTTTACGTCACGCAGTAGACAAACATGTCGGATTACATCCATGCTTTGGACCTTCAGGCATGGATGTACAGGAATCATTACTACAAATGTACAGAATCTGTACATATGCTATTGTTGACCATATGTTGGTATATTTTGACTAACAGGACTCCCAGTCAATGTCTTGCTGAGCCTTAGAGGTTTGATAGTTTAAAGTAATCTGGACCAATAGCTCGACCTCTTCGTCTGACCAGACGAAGTTCCTCTTGTCACCGGTAGCCATATTTTGTGATTTTGCGGCATAGTGACGAGAAGAAGGAAGATTCTATGCATGCTCGTAGACATGGCGGCGTTTGTGTTAGTGTATCACAGCACCACCTAGCCGTCTGGCATGCATACCCAATCGATTTCTACACACTTTTTACGTCACCGTATGCACACAGATTTCCTCCCGAGAACGCTCGTCTGAACGCGAAATAAAAAGTGAAGACGCGATGCCACTTTTGCATCTTCTGTTCACACCGTCATCATGTAAACCTAGCCTAAAACAAGATGTAAAACGATATTGCCAGCCCTGTCATGTTTGTCAACTTATTGACAAACCTAATCAAGTAATCCCGCTTGCTCCGCTTGTTCTTATACCTGCTGTGGGCGATCCTTTCGAACATGTAATAATTGATTGTGTCGGACCTCTTCCCAAAGCCAAAAGTGGATATCAGTATCTCTTAACCATTATGTGTACTGCAACACGCTTCCCCGAGGCTATTCCCTTGCGGAAGATAACATCTAAAGCGATAATAAGCACACTTTTGAAGTTCTTTTCATTATTTGGTCTTTTCATGTAATTCAGACCGATCAAGGCTCAAACTTCACGTTGCGGATATTTTCCCAGGCCCTAAAGAAGCTCGCTAAGCTACTGTTTGCTTTGCGGGAGGTTGTGCAAGACTCACTCGGGTTCAGCCTTGCTGAGCTGGGTTTTGCTCACCAAGTTAGGGGGCCATTGGCTCTGTTAAAAGACCGCTGGCTTGAAACACCCAAAGCTCACTCTGTTTTAGAACATGTTATTAATTTTAGCTCTCGTTTATGCCAAGTTGGAGAACTAGAACTGATTATATTAACTTTTTTAGCAAAAGCATGTGGAAGATGTAAATGACAGATGCATCTTGTAATGTCACATCAGAGTTTCAGTTATCAGTACTAACAAGTGTAGGGTATGATGTAGCCTATATCCTGCAATATACCCACCCATAGATGAGATGAATGCTAGCCTCTCAGTGATTTTTCTTCAATCGCTCACGTAATCATTTGTGTAGCCGGTTAAATTTACGCTCGAGAATATTTTCACGGGCTGCGCACGCACCACGCACACAAACCTGAAGTTTAGCCCTAGAGTTACTGACAATAAGCTTTTACGCGATTCAGTTTATTCAATGAATGTTTCACGAGCATGTTTTACCATTTTTACAGGAATGGCCATTTTCCTGAGACGTCCCACTGTTCCATTTCAGCAAAAGTAAATTAACATACACGGCAAAAAGTGGTCATGGTTCACTATTCATGTGAAGAGAGATTCCTATTCAATCTAACAAAGAAATTAGGTTTCTGTGCTTTCTCTAAAGCATTTCCTTTTCTTTTTCAACACAAAAAATTCAGCAGAGAAAACGTAAAAAAATTAGATGTAACAGATTTCTGCAATTGGCACTAGGACTCTTTGTCCTCAGGCTTTTTCGTCCCCAGACTCCTCATCCCTGGATGGTTCATCCCCAATAATGCTTTGCCCTAACCTAACCCTAACCCTTATATCATGGTGATCAGTCAGTCATCTGTTCATCCATCCATCTGTCAACAATGGTGGGACTTTTTTTTATCATTAGGGGACAAAACATTCGAGGACGAAAAGTCCAGGGATGGAAAGTGCTCGGGTACAAAGAGTCTGGGGATGAAAAGTCCATGAGGGCCTAAAACTCCCGGGACAAAAAATTCGGAAACAAAAAGTCCGGGGACGAAAATGTCATGATCTCTGTTTCTGAATGTTCTGGTTTAAAGGAGAATTCCGGTGTGAAATTGACTTGGGGTGTATCAAAACATGATAACGAGTACTAACCTTTGTCGAATATCCCACCTCCATATGCACGCAGCATTTCGAAATGCATGGCTTTTTAGCCGAAGCTCCCAACAGGCTTACAAATATGAAGGATTGGGGAACAGATTGTAATCTATTTGTTCGTGCTCATCTTTTTTGATAAACTACCTGTGCATTTTCAAAGTTCTTAGTGCCTCGTTTTAAATGTCAGGGCCCTCGGACTAATCAATGTACTAATCTTATAAATAAGTAACGTACTAACTTGCACTATTTGGGTAATGTTATTACCGTACAAACTACTAACTTTACTAATTTGATCCCTCCAATTTCCACACTGATCTGCAACTCCACCTGCTTTGCTTTCCTAGTCATTTTCCTTAGTCTCTGCAGATACTTTGCAACTATCTCTTATACTAATCTGTCTCTCTCATCTCTCCCCACTTTGGCACTCCCTGAATGGAGCTATTGTTGTTAAAGGATGTCTCGTGAAATGAGTCTTTGTCATTGTTTCCCAATTTGTATTGTAAATTACCTCTTTTATTTTCTCCTCTCAGTTAATATTTAGATTATCCCTGTTGCCCTGTTATCCCTGTTGCCTCACCTAGCTCATTACCTCCCTTGTGTATCAGAGTCCCTCACTTCTGCTCATTTTCTTGTCAGAACATAGCTTGGCACAGTAAATGTTAATCAATCTGTACACCAGTGATCTGTTTGTGAGATAGTGACACTCTTCCGTCTGATTCCTGTCTGTACCTGTCTGCATTTGTTTGCCTCTTGTTACCGACCCATTTCTGTACGACCACAATTCCTGTCATTTGCTGCTCGGATTTCTGACTCTCGACTCTCCCTCTGGTTTGCAATCTGTTGGGGCAGAGTTATTTATGAGTTTGGAACCCTACAACAGAGTCTTTGAACAAGTCAAATAGGAGCAGTATTGACAAGATATCCTCGGCCAAATAGTGGAAGTCTAGTGCATTCTGTTTTACTTCAATGGTTCCCAGACGCTGTTGTGGGGTATCCACACGAGTGCCACTTTTAGTTCCTTCCTCAAATGGCAATCCCTGAATTTTAACAAAAAGTCATTTTTTCTTAATGTTGTAGTTTTCTGGTTTGGAGGGATTTGTCCTCATAAGGCACATTATGACTGAAATAACAATGCATACCATGAAGAGCAATAATTCTATCATTTTCCATGTGCTCAGCACACAGAAGCCAAGTTATTTTACAAACCAAATCAAAGGTTCATTCTTGCACAAGTGAATTTGGTAAAGGTACTTGTCAATTGAAAGAGCTGACTAGAGTGCAAATAGATGTGCTAAGTGATGGACGTTTTGCGTAACCACTTCAAAGATCGCTGCATAGTACCTTTTAGCCAGGTTTCGTTAATTTCCTTGACTTGTATGATGCAAATAATGTGATTCCATCATCAGCACAGTACTATAACTATGTTGGACTGGCCTGGTAATTCACCTGACCTCAATCCCATTGAGAATCTGTGGTTCATCATCAAGTCAAAGCTGCAGGAAAGGACTGCACCACAAAAGCTAAAGTCATCAATGCAGTTGTCCAGGTGCAGCATCCCAATGAAGAAATCATGGCAATCTGCAAAAACTTGGTCAGCTCCAGCCATGCCAAAACGAGTGGAACAGCTTATCAAGAACTGTTAAGGAAACATCTCGTACTGAGTGCTGAACATAGATGCTATTGAAGTAATAAAAAGCCTGAAAACCTGTGTTGTTTGGTTTTTCCCATTCCAACCTGCTTTATTCAATTACTTTGCACAAGAATGTACTTTTATTGAATATCTGTAGCTGGTTTTTCTCTGCATTATTACGTTTTTTAATTCTTGTGATCACAGGCCATTTTTACTAATGATACCACCCAGTGAAAAATCAGAGAAGAGCACATTCTGTGACTGAGTTCTTCTCGGCCTCCTCTCATTCTTTCAGGAAGTAATATCTCCGTTTTCACACTGAGGGCTGTACATACACTGCCAGGAGAACGACGTCTCATGCTGTGATGTCTTTTGCACTTCAAAAAATGTTCCCTCAACCCTACTTTGTCCTTTTCACTCTTTATTTAATCTTGTAAGATCCTCTGAAAATGTGTTTCTCCTCTTCTGGGACACCCTGTGGGAGATTGCAGGGAGGGAAGTTGTTAGTGGGGAGAGATAACACAAGTCAAAACCACTGGTGCAGTTTTTACATTTAAAAAACGTCCGTGGACTCAGCGGCAGATTTCTTAATGACTGTGTGTTTGTGTTTGTGTTGGGACCCAACTTCATCTTATCCAGATACTGTCATCATCCCTGTGGCCCAAACACATCAACATCCCACCATTTGCTATTATTATTGCAAAAAATGGCAATGCCACAATGCTGACAAGTACTAAGAGGCAGGGCTGTGTAAAGGCTGTAAATCTCCCTTTACTAGGCTGGAAGGACCCTGGCAACTCCACCAAGCTGCTGAATGCTGAAACTGCTTTATTTATGAGCAAGTAGATGAGTAGACACCTAGCGCACCACTCCTGATCCTAGATATGTGTATGCCCTGGGCATATTATATCAGAATTTTCGCTCCACCTTACGACAGGATAAACAACTCACTGGACAGGCCTGAGTAAAGTTTTCTGCATCTCTGTGTGGAGTTTATTATCTTTGTCCTCAAAGAGTTTGAGTGGGGTTGGTCTTGGAGGTAATATTAGGCTTGTTGAGAGTAATCATGTGCTGCTTTCAATACGGAACGGAAAATTTCATTCAGATTTGTTGACGCTTTGGTTCTCTTAATTGAGCTTTTAAAAGAAGCAGACAGCACTCTGTTACAAAGGAAACACCTGCACTGATCCTTACTTGCTGCCTGGACATTTGAGAACAAACCATTCTCCCAATACTGCAGCCTTTGATTGACAATATTACAACTTTTAAGATAAAAACAATAGACCCAACTGTCATACATGCATGCTGCTTGTTCTGAGAAATGTACTTATTTAGTCCCCTACCGGAAACGGAGGGGACTATAGGATTGCACTCCGTCCGTCAGTCAGTCCGTCCGTTCGCATTCGTGTCCGCTCCATAACTTCAATACTGTATGACCTTGGAACATCAAAGTTGGAGTGTGGATGCATCTTAGGGAGGGGTTGTGTCATGTACCCTATTCAGGTCACTTTGACCTACTTTTTAGGAAATATAATATGCAAACACCAATAGGGGACTAGTATTGCGCAGCAATACGACATTTGCCGATAGGCGGAGCACTTTTTTAAGGGGGCATGTTCAAAATAATAGCAGTGTGAAGTTTAATTAAAGAATTCATTCATTCTGTGAAGAAACGTGTCATTAATTGTCCTATATTAAGGAACGAGGGAAGCCAGTATTTCAAACATTGTTATAAAATATATTTCCTTCTGAGTTGCAAAGTAAAATGGGCTCCAAACATTGCTAGGAGGAACAAGGTAACTTGATTAAAAAGTTGATTGGAGAGGGGAAAATATATTAAGTGCAGCAAATTATAGGACGCTCAGCTAAAATGATCTCAAACGCTTTAAAATGGCAACATACATGTGGAAGGAAATGAGAAACACAACTGTTAAAACTGGTAAAAAAATACTTTAAAATAAAAAATAAAAAAAAAATAGAGCAACAAAGATTCAGCCAATCGTCACCTCCATAAAAATCAAAGATGATATAAAATGACCTGTAAGTGCTGTTACAGTCAGAGGACGTTTGATCGAAGCTGAGATATCAGCAAAAAGCCCCCGTTAAGCACCATCGTTCAAAAAACGACAGGTGCAGAATCCACTAAAACACATCGTTTGGCCCAAAGAGAAATGGAAAAACGTTCTGCTGACTGATGAGAGTAAAATTGTTCTTTTCGGCTCGAGTTGTCCTCGACAGTATGTCAGACGACCCCTGGGTACTGAATTCAAGCCACAGTACACTGTGAAGACAGTGAAGCATGATGGTGCAAAAATCATAGCATGGGGATGTTTTTCATATTATGGTGTTGGGCCAATTTATTGTATACCACGGATTATGGATCAGTTTGAATACATCAAAATACTTAAATAGATTTTGTTGCCGTATGATGAAGAGAAAATATCCTTGAAATATATGTTTCAACAACATCCTCAAACACACGAGTAAGCAAGCAACATCTTGGTTCCAGACAAACAGGATTGAGGTAGTGGAGTGGCTATCAATCCCCTGACTGCAACCCCATAGAAAACTTGTGGGGTGACATTAAAAATGCATTCAAAACCCAAAAATTCACGGGGACTGCTATTTTTTAAAAGAGTAATATTCCTTTTCTTCATTTCTTGCAAAAGAATAATGCTGACTTCATCAAATTTTGGAATTGAATGAATAATGTTTTTGCTACACTTGAAATATGGAACTGAAGGCTATTAAAAATATTTGCACTTTATTCATATTTTTTGACGCAGCTGTAGCTTTCTTTGTGCCGATAAGATTTTTTTTGGCCGCATTTAGCTGCTGATTCACGAAAAGGACAGTGTACCACAGGCAGAGGAGTATTACGAATTATTATGGACACATGGAATTTGACTTCAAATTGCACTTCTGTGGTTATATTGCATTTTGCCAAATACTCACACCAAAGTTACCTTTTTCCCAAAATGAGAAAGCTCTTCTATGCTTACATGCATATGTGACCTCATTCCTTAAAGGGTTAACGCTGTTCTGGTGATAGGCTGACCTCTGCTGTACCTCGTCTGCATCCTGATGATTCTCATTTGGGACAGAACAGATGCAGCTATAAAATATGGGTAAATACTTTGATGTTAAAAAGAAATTATTGAAAACTATACACGTGGTACAAGTAGAACAATATCAATTAAATTTCATTTGTATAGAGCTCTTCTTGAATGACCTGTGCTTTTCAGAGATATGGGCCTGAAACCCTCAAGGAGCATGGTTAGCATGACTAGTAATGAAAGGAACCCAAATGAACTCGGGAAGCTTATTTACCAGTTCTGAAATTTGAGGAGATGGCTGACTGTAAAGACTAGGTATAATATGAGGAGAAAAGGAACAGCACGTACCTACGTCTCTCCTAATTATATGCAGTATTTTATGACGAACACCAACTGAAACTCGTCAGTCTCCCAGCTAGCGTTGATTCCCATTCTTTGCTCATTGTTGAATTATTTGTTCTGTTTTCTTATTGGTTTAGTTTAAGTTTGTGTCAACTATTTAGTTCCTGTTTTTGTCAGTGTCTTTTGTTGGTCCGACCACTCACTTTACTTTTTGCCAGTCTCTGATTCGGCTTTTCTTTTCCCCTTTTGGGAGGCAATATTCTCCCTTTTGAGAGCTGGAGTGTCATTGCGCTTCTAAAATTATACTCTTAACCTTCTCACGTATTGCGAAATTAAACGGTATTTAATTGGTATTTAATTGCGGTATTATATTGGAATCTGCTAGTAATCTCCTCTTTGGAAGCTCACATTCCTTCTTGTATTCTTGTAAATTTATTCATGATGGTCTCTATTCCTGTGCTTGGGCATTTATGTAATTACGAGTGTGTCCAATAATCCAGTTGTTCAGACCTCCATCCCCCGACGCCCAATACTCATTGTTTTTTCAGTTACAGCCCTCTATGTCCCCCGATGACTGCTCCAGAGTGGTGTTCATCCTCAACAGGACCACGTGGGGCAGAGAGGCAGCCAGTCGGCTGCTCTAATTGAAGCAGGGTCGACGCTTAGTATCAGATGATGCTATTGATTTGATTTGATTTGAAAATCTTTAATGTCCCCGATGGGCAATTTGGTTTGCAACAGAAGTAAAAACTCATTCTTACAATATCTCACATCACAAAGAAAAGAAAAGAAAAAAAAACATACAACCAGATACCACAGTGACAATACAAATAAATACATGTAAATACACTGAGTCTGCACTATTTCATCATTGCCTCGTTCCCATCAAGCATTCCTACAGCTTGTTTAAAAAACCAATGGCCATTGGGACAAAGGATTTAAGGTACCTATTTGATTTGCCCTTGCAAGTGAATGTGTACCTTCTCTTAGACGGGAGAAGCTGAAATTCCGCATGAAGAGAATGGAGGGGGTTTCCCAGAATGGCCTTTGCCCTCTGAGTGGCTCTAGCCTTAAAAACAGAGTCAAGATCATTTAAACTTGTGCCAATAGTTTTTTGGCAGAGTTTGACAATGCTCCTCAGCTTATTATCCCAGTACGTACGTCCGTCCGTACGGACAAATAAAATTGAGGCAGCAGGGGATATTGCCATGTTTGTGACAAACTCATTTTTATTTGAGTTGCTACGGTTACCAAACCAACAGATCTTAGCAAAGGTTAAAATAGACTCAATAAAAGAAGAATAGAAGCTTTTTTGTCAACATTAAAAGATCTCAATTTCCTCAAATAAAACAACCTCTGATTTGCCTTCCTACAGATGGCATCTGAGTTGATCTCAAAGGACAATCTGTCATCAAGGATGGTGCTTAGATATTTGTACTGACTGACTATTTCCACAGCTTTACCATTGACAATGGTTTGGGCTGTGATAGGTGGATTCTCACGAAAATCAAGAATTATTTCTTTTGTTTTTGACACATTAAGCTGCAGGTAGGAATCATTACAACATCCAACAAAATAGTCAAGAACAGGACCATATCCATTCTCATGATCCTGCAGAAGGCTTACAAGCACGGAATCATCTGAAAATATGATGATGAACCTTGATTTGAACATACTCTTACAGTTGTCAGTGTAAAGCATGAACAATAGAGGTGACAGAACACACCCCTGAGGCGAGCCTGTGGAGCACAACAGGGTCTCAGACAGCATTTCATTAACACGAGTTCTCTGCGGTCTTGTTGCAGACCAATGGTTCCAAAGTCAATGCTGGGTATTTTTGAATGCCTGTGAGCAAGAACATAAGGCTGCATGTAGTTAAAGGCAGATGAAAAATCTGCAAAGCATAGACATGCATGTGTCTTCTTGCCCTCAAGGTGACAACAAGATTTAACAATGTTGCCACAGCATCCTCCACCCCTTTCCTGGGTTGATAAGCAAATTGGAGTGGATCAATCACTGCCTGTGTCATAGGAAGTAAACTCTTCTTCACTAAGCGCTCAAAACTCTTCATCACCACAGACGTACAGGACGATAGTCATTTAGTATCTTTGCGGATGGTATCTTCGGCACTGGGACAATAATTGATTCTTTCCACAATGAGGGAACTTTGTTAAGTGACAAAGACTGCCGAAAGATGAATGTAAAAATTTCACATAAGAATGGGGCACAGCATTTAAGCAGACGGCCACTAATGCCATTGCGCCCCTGACTTTTCCTTACATTTGTCTTTTTAAAAGTGCTCCACACGCCGATTTCATCAATCTGAATCTGACTGCTTACTGGGGCAGCCCTGAATTTGCGCAGTTCATCAGAAAAGTCATTTGAATCAAATCTCAAATAAAACTGATTTAATTCTGCCTGCATGGATTCAGCTTTGTCAGTGTTAGACACTCTTTTCCTCTTGTGCTGAATTCCCACCATAGATTTAATTCCTTTCCAAGCAGAGTGAAAATTACCAATCATAAGTTCATCTTGGATGTAAAATGTACTGCATTTTAGCCAGTTTAATTTCCCTTTTCACCAATTTATGGGCTTCTTTTTGTTGAGTGATGTCTCCTTGATAATAAGCTAACTTTTTCTTGTTGAGGGAATTCTTGCGGGATTTACTGACCCAAGGCTTGTTATTAGGATACAATGTGATTGACTTTCTAGGAATAATCATCTTTTCACAGAAGGTAATATAGCTCCTCACCGTGTGGATCAGTTCATCTAAATCGGTGCAGGAGTCTTTCAAAACATCCCAATTAGTATCATGTAAACAGCCATTCAATTCACGAATATCACCCTCAGACCATGGAGCGAATTCTTTGCGCTCGACTTTTCCCTTCTTGAGGGCAGGCTGGTAGACTGGAGCTAGCAGGACACTGCTGTGGTCAGAAGATCCGAGAGGAGCCAGTGGGAAGGATTTGTAAGCCCCCTTTACAGTGCCATAGCACAGGTCCAGTGTTTTCCCATGTCATGTTGGACATTTTACATACTGGTACAGATGACCAAGATGCTTTTTCAGACTAAAAGTGTTAAAATCATCAAGCTTTTTATTTCAAAATCCTGATTCCGGTCATAATCCTTGAGCCAGGTCTCAGTCAGAGCAATCACACATGCATTCTTATACTCCGGGATGTGCTTCATATTCGCTTGGAGCTCATCCACTTTACTCCTAAAAGACTACACATTGCCGAAGACAATTGAGGGGAGTGGTAGGCCGCGAAGTCCGAGTCTCCGGCAGCCGCTGGCGGATGCCTCCTCTATGGCTACGCTTCCTGGCTCGTGCCGCTGTCTGTTGCTGACAGCCTCCGGGTCTATCGAGCGTTGTGTGTCTTGCCCAAGCTGGTGTCAGCCAATCCAGACGAAAAACCCCAGCTCAGTCCCGGCGGAATACCCTCAAGTAAGATCGCCGCCACTGAACTGTTGCAGCGGATAAGAAAATCCCGGCTATACATGAGCCTGTGCGGTCGGTTGCTCTGGTGGAAGTTGATAGCAGTCCTGATGACAATGAAAAAAGCACCCATAAAATCCATGATGACTCAAGTACATTAAAAAAAAATTAATTAATAAATAAAAAATAAACCAAGTCCACTCTGGTTAAAAGACACACGATTAAAACCAGTTCAAACCACAGTTTTTCCTTACTAAACTCTCATTCACTTTCACACACTGCTGCTGCGTGTCGCCATGACCAGCGCCACCAATCTTGAAGGGCTACAGAGATGAGTATAGAGTTTCGTACCCTTGTCTTAGAGATCAGCTGGAATGACGGGGCCTGGATTGATGTTTTTTATCACTCCCTCAATGACTCCGGCTTGTGAGCAACTGACCAGGACATGCCTATTGATAATCGGCTCATTCAGCGCTGGAGGGAGGAGATCCTCAGGCTTCGTCCCAGGCCTCTGAGTTAATGAATGCATCTTCCTCACTGGGACGGCTGCCCTGCCGGAGGAGCCAATGGAGCTGGATCGTTTGCGGTTCACACGAGGAATGGTCAAGCTTAGCATTACCCTCAGGAGTGCTATGTAAAAGCCAACACCCAGTCCTGATTGGAGAGAGATGGCTGGATGCTGTCTCCTCTCACTCTCCACAGCTGCGCTGCCTGTTTCCAGTTATTTTGCATTTTTTGCCCCAACACACACACAAACTGTATGCTGCCTTCCCTTATAAACCCACTGGTCTACAGTGATTGGCCTCCTCGATGCAGATGTAACCAGCAAATCATAGCGGCTGGGATGAATTCCGAGCGCCATGATTAGCTCCTTCAATGTAACTGCAGCCAGCCAATCACAGTGGCCCAGGAATGCGAAGCAACAATGTTGGCAGGAACGCCATACAGCCTCCACCTAAGGGGTCAGGAAAATAACGAAAATTAATGAACTTACGCAGTGCATTTGACAGCATTAAATATTAGCAACTCAATCAGAACACTCAATGACAATAAGCTTAACAAGGCTAATCACATGCAGGAGCTATTCACAAACAAAGTCTGTCACCCGGTACGTTACCTCTCCTAAGCGACCCGCGACTTCACAAGGCCTGCACCAGTGGTGTTGCTGTTTCAGGGACAGGCCCTTCTTCCTGACCGGGCAAGGCCTGGCCCCTACATCGTAGGTTATAGTGCCGCTTCTGTCACATTCCAGCAGTGTCCTGAGCCCGCCATGCGAAGTCACGGGCCACCCGTAGCTGCTCCAGCAACTGTCGATAGTAGCCTGCCTCCTTCCGTGCTGGCTCCTCTGGCTCTGGCGAAGCCTCGAACACCAAGTCCACAGGTGTCCAGAGTTCTCACCCAAACATTAAGGTCCCTGGGGTACAAAGACTGGACTCCTGCACAGCTGAGCGGTATGCCCACAGGACCAGGGGCAGGTGGTGGTCCCAGTCTCACTGATGCTGACTGGCAAGGATGGCAAGCTGGGTAGTCAGGGTGCAGTTAAAGCATTCAACCAGGTCGTTGCTTTGCTGATGGTGGGGGGTCGTCCGGGTTTTCACCACACCGAGACGCTTGTACATCACCGCCAGCACCTGTGCTTCAAAATTCCCTCCCTGGTCATCGTGGAACTCCTCTGGGACCCCGAACCGAGTGAACATCTCCTCGACTAAACAGCAGGCTGTCATCTCCATCCTTTGATCGGGAACACGGTAAGCCTTGAGCCACTTAGTGAAGTTCATTGCTGCGATTATGTAGCAGTTCCCAGCATCGGTAGTGGGAAATGGCCCACCCACCACCCGCTCCATTGGCACGCCAACACCATACCGCTGCATGGGGGCATGCAATGTTTGGCTAGGTCCCCTCTGAGCCCAGCAGGTATCACAACAGTGTACTTGAAGCTCTACAACATAGCGGCAATCCAGCCACTAGAACCGCCGTCTCAGACAACACAAAGTTTTTTGTTACCTCAAAATGGCCTGCCCCCACCAAGCCATGCACCAGTTCGAGAGCCATGGGTTGCAAATTGCAGGGTACCAGGAACTGGAGTATATCATGTTCCTGGCCAGGTGCCCATCATCGCCGAAATTCCAGCCCGTCCTGCAGCTCTAATTGCTGAAACTGGCTCTGGCAGACCTTTAGTTCCGGACCGTCAGCTGTGACTTTGCAAGTTGCCAGCTGTTCCGCACAAACTGCCAATAGTAGCTCGCTCGCCAACCCCAGAGAGCTGCACAGCTCATCCACATCTGCTGGTATTGGCCAGTCACGCACGGCGGCCACCTTGGATGGGTCTGTGGCCACCCCTTGCCCACTCACAGCATGCCCCAGGAACGCAGTCTCATGTTGGAACAGCTGGCACTTTTTGGGGTTGAATCGAAGATCGCCAGATTGCAGCAGACACGTCTTCCAGATTAGCAAGAGCACCCTCGAAACTGCTGACATGGACCAGTAAGTCATCAAGGTACACAATGCAGCGGTTCCGGGCAACAGCTAACAGGACCCTCTCCATAAGCCGCTCAAAGGTTGCGGGGGCAGTACACAAACTGAACGGCATGACCCTAAACTGCCACAACCCTGGCCCAATGGTGCATTCAGTTTTTAGTTTTACTTCATCAGACATGCACACTTGTCAGTACCCACTGTGGAGGTCCAATGACCAGAACCAGCTGGAGCCCACAATGTGGTCAAGCGCCTCAACAATGCGTGGAAGCGGGTATGCATCTTTCTGAGTCACAGCATTCAGATGCTGGTAGTCGACGTAAAACCTCCACTCACCATTCTTCTTCGGCACCAGGACAGCAGGGGCTGCCTACAGACTGACTGAGAGCTCGATGATGCCAGCCGCTGCCATCTCCCTCACCTTCTCCTCTGCCACCAATTGTTTGGAAAGAGGTAAGCGATGAGGCTGTAGACGGATGTTCGCAACATCACCGGTGTTGATGGAGTGCTGCACCAGGTCTGTTAGAATGCATTCTTCATTGCGGGTAGCAAAGAGGTCCATGTTGTCCGGCAACAAATTTTTTTTAGCTGCTGGCTCTGGAAGGGTCTGAAGCTGCTGCAGCTGAGTTGCCACAACTCTTGGATGACACTCCTTACCTCTGCAGAGGGCAAGCGAGACTGTGACGGAGGGGCTGGGCAGACGGGGGCTGTGCCACAGCCTATGTCAGTAGGCTGGGTCAGTGTACTGGCTTTCTGGGCTGTAGCCATGGCATGCAGGCGGGCTATCCTCGCTGTCCGCCCCCACCACTGGCTGTAGGCCATAGGTGGTTGCCCCAATGATGAGGGCCGAGTGAATGATGTCAACTCTTGCGCCCCAGCCCCAGGTCCAGGCCCACAATGCAGTCATCTTTGATCTCAGCCAACCAGACCTGATGGTCGAACTGGTTATCCCCAATGGTCATGCTCACCATCTTCCAACCCCTCATGCCCATCATCTGACTGCAGCTGCATGTTGGTAGGCTTCCAGTGAGCATCATTGAGGCTCCCTGGGAGCACCAGGGGTTAACCTGGGGCAGCGGTCTCCTCGCTGCGCCACCGCCGTTTTCAATTCCGGACAGTCAGGGTCTTTGGTGCTTGGGCGCTGGGCAGGGCAATAGCAAGCGATGTGCCCCACTTCATTGCAGCGGTAACAGCGCCGCCAGTCTTCACCCGATCATTCAGTCGGGGTGCGCCGCCGGTTGGGCTGAGCGCGCACCCAGTGTAGTTCTCTCTCCTCCTCATCGAAGTTCACCACACAGACTTGGTGATGGGGCCTGCTCCGTTGAGCAGCTGGGCCCCCCCCCCCTTGATGTCCACTGCTCTTTGGGCCTCCCGCATCGCTTCATCTAGGGAGCTAGGCCAAATCAGTATGACATGGTGCCGGAGTCTATCAGGTGTGAGGGACTGCAAAAATGCATGTACAGCCTGCTCATTTTGTCCTCTTGACCCAAGGTTTGGGAACCTCAGGTGGGCATGGTGCTACAGGTCAGCAGCCATGACTCCCCAGCTCTTCCCAGGTTGGTGGTGGCGATCCGCCAGCCTCTTCCTGTGCAGCTCGGGGGATTCAAGGCGCCCACATTGCCATTCAAATGCTGCAACCAGCGCCTGCAGGCTGCCCTGCTCATTGGTGTCCAGGTCCAGCAGAGTCTGTAGCGATGGTCTCTCTAGGGCTGCCACTAAACGCATTGCTGTCTTCGCCTCGGTCAACCCGCTGTGCCATGCAATCGACCTCATCTGTGCATGGTACAGCTCCCACGGCGATGAGCCATTGAACCTCGGCAGCTTGACTCCCCATGTCATGACCGACAACGCCGATGCTGGTGACCATGCCTCCTCCATCAGCAGGCCCCACGCTGGAGTGTGCCTTGCCACACCTGAGGCCGCGTTTGCACATCCTAGGCAGCCCCAACTCACAGATTCCTTCTCCAGTCGCTGGGTCTCCCGCTATACAGTAATTCTTCAGATCCCACTTCTGACACCACTGTAGCGATTTCCTAAGGAGGCGGACAAAGAGGCAGGACAGGGGTTCCACAAATCGTTCCCACAGAGCTTTCGTTCATTGGATCTTCGGGCGTTCTCTGCATTTTACAGCACAACACAGCTCAGCACAGCAAAATCTAGGAAAACTCTGCTCCCGAGTGCATGAAACCCAAAGACATATTGTTTACCGCCTTACTTAATAAACCCACTGGTCTGCAGTGATTGGCCCCCTCGAATCAGATGTAACCAGCCAATCACAGCGACTGGGAGGAACTCTGAGCGACGTGATTGGCTCCTTCAATGTAACCGCAGCCAGCCAATTACAGTGGCCCAGGAATGCACAGAAACAATGTTGGCACGAACGCCATAACACAAGATTTTTTAACTTGCACTTTACTTTGTACTGGCTACTCGTGATTAGGATCTGTCTTAAAAGTTTTTCATAGCCTCATCCGCAACTTTTCAATGGACGAACAGGTTTACGTCAGCCCTTGCCTGCCTTCCCCCATTCCACAATGCTACAGCGGGCTCTGCTTTTGCTAATGAACAATAGCTGTAAATACCACTTTCGCTTTAACATTATGTGCCTTCATGATTCGATGCACATATGGCTAAGGATGGTAACTAAAACCCAGAGCACTTTTTGTTGTATGAAGAGACCAAACAAACTCTGTTTAATTATTCATGATATTAGTTAAATAGATTACTTCCTTCTGGTTCCATTTAGCTTTACTGGCACTGGGCAAATGAGCACCACCCTTTTCCAGCTACAACAGGTATAATATTCCAAGCCACAGCTCACATTCTGTAGGGCAGTAACCTCTTTTGTTTAGTTTTGTAGCTCCCATGATTTCTGGAATTTTTTTCCTTGCAGCCATTCTTTCCAAGAACATGTGTCATTTGAGAACTGCAGAGCTCTTTGTAATCAACTTGCTTGTTTTTTTCCTCCCTCCCTCTACTCTTCATTCCTGTGCAGCGTGCACATTGCCATTAACTCGGAGGGAGCCCATTCGAAGAGGAAAGCTCATTGAAGTGCTCCCACACTCTCATTTTTGCAGATGCGGCAAATTTTTCAAATAACAGCTGTGGTCACGTCCAGGCACGACCTGAATAGTTTTTCCTGTTTTTGACAGTGTGGAATTTGTCTCAGAAGCTGTGTTGTTAGATAAGCATTATGGTTGTTTAAGTGTCTTCCAGAAACATTTTCTGCCTTTTTTCTCCTTTATTTGTCAAAAGTAATAATCAGTTTCTTCTTCTTTATATTTTTATGTCTTTATCACCAGCTGACACTGGAGCATTATTACGGCATAACAGTCATGCTGATCCGTGTTGTTTAGCTCTCGTAGCTTGCATTTTTAGAGGTGAGAGAGTTCATTTGAAAGGATTTTTGATGGCCCATGAGGACCTTGTTAGGTATGCTGGTATGGCATCCCCTAGTGTTAATGTCCTCCACTCATATAATTTACATCCTGAGCCTGACCTCTCATTGCAAGTGCTAATATTCATACAGTATGTCTGCATGTCTCTATTTGTCAGTATGTTTCTACCATAATGCCCCTGCTGAATTTCCTGTAAAGTAAAAACAGGCATGTTGTTGTGTCAGAGGCAAGACAAACTGGTAACATAGTTGTGTGGGAGCCTAATTTGCAGATGCCTGCTTTACCACTTGGGTCCCCTGCAGATATTAGGCAAGTCCAGCCATCCCCGGCTTTGGCTACGGGCCTTCTGTTTCCATAGCCACTGCAGGCATGTCTTCTCCTAAATCCACGGCTCTCAGCTGGCCTTCAGCTGTTCTTCGGAATTCCTGTCCACTCCCTTCACTGGTGCCAGAAATTCACATTTGCAAGTGTGTGCGCATGTTCAGTTTCTGGGTAAAGTTTTTGTGCGGGATAGCCTCCTTGATTTCCGCTGGCGTTATAAACAAGTACATTCCGACAGCTCTTGTCCAAGAAAACTCCACAGTTTTTTTTTTTTACGAGTGGAGCCGCCTGCCTAATTAAAATGAAATTCCCAGCAGTACTTCATGGCTGTCACAAATTCATTCACGGTGGAGAGAACATAGTTTTCTATGGTTGAGGACCTTTTGCATAATTTGACAAAATTGTAAATCACTGGGTGCTAAAGGCAAAAAGAAGTGGAAGGCTATAGTTTCTGAGCTAACCCCAAAGAGGTGGGGAATTCATGAAAGTAAATCATTTCAGTGACAGCAGCAATTCAGAGGATTCAATGAAAACCATGTGCTCCGCACCAGGCCACATCCACATACACTATTCATTTAAAGTTTTGGAGATTTTCATAATTTTTTTCTGTGGAGACACCTCAAATGGACAGCCACAGACCCAGTGATGAATGTTTTATCTTTCAGTTGTAGTACTGTTTTTATACAGTATTTTTTTTTAATTTTACCTTCTATAATTTTATACATTGACCATATTTATCTTGTATTTCCATGCCTCTTTGAAGCACTTTTTGAGCCTGTTTTTTTTGAAGGGGCGACATGAATAAAATCTGCTGATGAACTACTTTTTTGCTTTGAATTGCATTGGGAGCAAAACTGCATTTTTTCCTGAGCAGAGTTTAAATAAAATAATTCATGGGGTTTGAAACGTCGTAGATTTGCCCACATATTCACATTTTGTGACCATTTAAATGTTCAGACTTGCATGTCAAACCTAGCTTAGTACTTGTACTTGCCTATTCTAAAAGCCTGTTTTATTTTTGTAATTTCAAATGTTTCTGAATTTTGATATTTTGAACTAAACTTATTTTTTCCTTTGTACCATTCCAGCTCAATTTTCATGCTAAACCCAATATGTAATATAACTCTGATTGGAGCTGGTGTCCCAGATGTGGAGTATTTTTTTGTGTGAAATATGAAATTCAGGGCTCTCAAGTTTTGAATGCAGGCTAGGGTGAGATTTTCTTCGGGGAGGTGGGGGGCGCATGATACTCCCATTTTCAAAGGTGCGTAGTATCGATGTACTTTGTTACAGTATTTAAGTAGTATACGTTCACTTCGTTACTTTGACATTGGCAACTTAGTTACTCGTTTAAAATTAAAATATCAATTTAACCCTCTCCAGGCTCATGTTGCAAATTTGCTTCAATAAATCAATTGATGACTGATTATAAAATATGAAGACCACATGGGAAATGGTTTGATAAAGTTAGCCTTCTAGCTCAGTATTGCAAAAATACAATGTTAATTCTACCAGCAGCCACTAGCGTATGAGAACCATTCTCCATGAATGAAAGATTTTTCAAATCTCAAAATAATAAATTGGGCTGGAGAGGGTTAATTAATCATTTACAGATTATCTGGATTTGGCGTGTTCGAGAAGAACAACGGTGTTTGAGCAGATGTGTCCGCCAGTGGACGTGGAGCTGCAAATTTTTGCACGCAGTTAAAATATTCCACCACGACATGGCAGACCGAGGTCGATCACAGAATCGCTGATCATCACCATGAAGTAGCTGTAGCAAACACATGCGCCAGTAGCACTCAAAGGCCGTGTTCGAAACCGCGCACTAACGTACTATTTTTTTTTAAAAATTTATTTTGTTTAATTGAAATTCAGCAAAAAATGAGAATTGAAACAGTTACAATATTTCAAGATGTAACATCTTACATCAAATATTGAATGATTATAGGAAAATGAGAAGTACGAAGGTAAATTAAGCATAACTTAACATGAATTAGGAAAATAAATGAAAAAAAATATCTATATATGTATATATAAATAAAAACAAAGAAATAAACTAAGAAAAAAAAAATATATAGAGAGAGCATTTAGTTATCTTTCAGAAAGTTCGTGCATATCCTAAAAGTTTTAGCGCTCTTTTTACAGTAGATGAAAGACAAGGATTGAATGTAACCACTGAATTCACATAGGAAGACATTAAAGTATGGGGATGTTCTAGCAAACTTGCACTTATGGATGTAATATTTACCATACAACATTAATAGATTCAAGAGATATTCATTTTCACAGTTTGGACGTTCGAAATAAATAATAACATTATCACACAGTATATTTATTTTTTCCTTAATTTTCCCTTGTCCCTTGGATAAAATTTTCCAAATATTTCCAAAATTTCAGTGAGTGAGGACAATAAAAAAATAAATGAGTTAATGATTCTGGGTCTATGTTACAGAAAGTACATTTAACTTCACAGGATGATTATTTAGTTAAGTATACATTGGTAGGGTATATATTATGTAGAATCTTAAGGTGTACTTCTTTTTTCTTGTTTGTTATATAGTATTTGTATGGTAATAGCCAGGCTTTCTTCCAGGAGGTGTCACTAAAGATGGTATTCCAAAAGGATTTACCTCTTGGAGAAATTTTCCTTTTTTCACACAAAGTATAACGTATATGTTTATTGTGACAATTCATACTCAACAGATCAATACCATTAATTTTCAACTGAGGGCTGGGTCTCAGCACTTCATGGTAACCTATGTGGCCTTTCATTAAGAGAATTAAGCCAGCTGGAATGGCTTTGAGAACAGAGTTGAATTCTTTGTTAGTAACGGGAAAGAAACGTTTCAGAAAACGCTCATAGTTAAGTAGTACCCCTTTGTTATCGAAAAGATCACTAACAAAGAGTACACCTTTATCAACCCAGTTTTGCTTAAAAATAGACTTGTTTCGTACAGTTATATCTTCATTGTTCCAAATAATTGCTTTGTGGGGTGAAAAGTTATGAGAGTAACATAGTTTCCAAGCTAAAAGAGCTTGCTGATAAAACCTGGAGAGTTTTATAGGTAACTTGGAAACACTGTAGTTGCAAGTAAGTAAGAAATAAAGGCCACCGACTTCATTAAAAACATTGAAAGGAATAAAGGACCATATAGAGGGCGGAGCTTTGAGACAATCTTTTAACCATTTAATCTTGAAAGTGTAATTTAAGTCAATGAAATATAATAATTCAAGACCCCCTTCTTTCCTTGAACCTGAGAGAATCTCTGTTTTCAGATGGTGTTTCTTATTTTTCCAGGTGAAATTGAAAAGCATTTTGTTAATTTCTTTAAGAGTTGAGTCTTGAACGAACAGAGAAAGAGCAGGATATACTAGCCTCAAGATGCCTTCAGCTTTGGTTAAAAGGATTCTGCCCAGAATGGATAGATCCCTTTGAAGCCACATATTCATTATACTTTGAGCCTTTTTCATTCTAGGAAGGAAGTTTAATTGTCTTAGGGTTACATCTTTTGTTACATCAATGCCCAAATATTTCACCGTCTTCTTGACTGGTATATTATAAAAGCTTGTTTCATCGGTGTCATACAAAGTTAAAATTTCACATTTGTTTATATTCAGCTGTAAGCCAGAGGCACTCGGAAAATCTTTTAATTATATGGATGGCTGGCCAAATTTCAGATTTGTCTTTTAGAAATAGGGCCGTATCATCTGCTAGCTGTGTTATACGAATTTCTTTCTGAAATATCGACAGGCCTTTAATGTTGGGACTATTTCGAATCATCAAGGAAAGGAACTCAGCAGAAATTAAAAATAAAAAGGGAGAAATAGGGCAACCTTGACGGACAGATCTGTTTACCGGGAACCTTGTAGAGGTGTTCGGATAAAACATCAGGTTACTGTTGATGTCTTTGTAAAACATTTTTGCAACTGAGATTAATTTTTTACCAAATCCTAGCAACTCCAAAGCTTTAAAAATAAAAGGGTGTTCTACAGTATCAAAAGCTTTATAAAAGTCCAGGAATACAATTACTGCTTCAGAATTCACATGTTCAGAATAGTCAAGTAAATCAAGAACTAGTCTAATGTTGTTACTGATGTGACGATTGGCCATGAAGCCCGTTTGGGTTTCATTTATGATTTCACCTAGGTTTCGTTTAAGACGCCTTGCGAAAACCAGTGCCAACAGCTTATAGTCAATGTTTAAAAGAGTGATGGGTCTCCAGTTATCTATAAGAAGATGGTCTTTATTTGGTTTGGGGATTAAGCTAATTAAACCTTGTTTCATAGTTGATGTCATTTCTTCATTATCGATGCACTCTCTATACATATTTATAAGTGGAGTTTCAATTACATCCCAGAAGAACAAATAAAATTCAGTGGATAAACCATCAATACCAGGGGATTTTCCATTTTTTATGTGCTTAAGAGCTGCAGCTAGCTCAGTCTTTGAGATTGGTTTCTCACAATTTGTTTTGAAGTCTTCTGAGATGGAAGGAATGAAGTCTTTGATGTCATTTAAAAATTCATCACATTGATCAAGATTAAATTCTGAATTATACAGCTCCTTGTAAAAGGATACATAATCTGCTATATCTGTTGGGTTTGTGTTAATTTTATCGTTTATTTTTAAAGCAGCCATATTATTCCTTTTCCTATTTCGTTTTTCAAGTGCAAAAAAATAACTTTTTTTTTAGTTCTTTTCGCCATTTTTTAACCATCTGGCTCTGGATCGAATGAAGGCGCCTTTGGCAGCATTAATGTATAAATTATCCAAATCATTTTGAAGTTGCATTAGGTTGGCTTTTTCTGGTTCTGACAGATTGTCTTTATTCAATAAAGGTTCCAAACTAGTAATGATGTTTCTTTCTTTTATATCATGAGATTTTTTATTTCTTTACTGCGATTGATGGCAGTTTCCCTCACTTTAAATTTAAAATATTCCCATTTTTGAATACTATTCATTTCAATGCTATTGAAAATATCTTGTGCCAACATTTTAATTGAATCTTGAAATACCAAATCTTTTATCAGATTACTATTTAATTTCCAATATCCTCTTAATTTTTTATTATTTAAATTAGAACCAGCCAGCTGTATAGTTACCAATTTATGATCAGACAAAGGGGCATAAGAGTGAAATATCTCAGACACATGCTGTAAGCAAGACGAAGAAATCAACCAAAGATCAATTCTAGAATGTTGTGTTTTCTGGGCATTACACCAAGTAAATTCAATAGTATATTGGTTGTAAAAGCGCCATACATCTGATAAAGATAAATTATCACTTAAAAACATTGAGGCTTAGAAATGTGGGTTCTGTGAAGGCCTAGGTCTTTTTGGTAACCTGTCTATCATATCATTTGGAGCATCATTAAAGTCTCCACCTATTACTTTGTAAGCGTTCTGGTATTTCTTTTGAAGGTTCAGAATTATGGTATGAATTTGAGCAAACATTTTTTTAGCCTGAGCTTTGTCATTGTGACCATATACATTGCATAGTATGAAATAGGAGTTATCAAGTATAAAAACAAATATGATCCATCTACCCTCATCAGAATTGATGGTTTCTACAAAATCACCAGAAAATCTGTTTAGCAATACAGCGACACCTCCTGAATGATTTAAGGCATGGCAAAAAAATGCCTGATCTCCTCATTGTGCTTTCCAAAACTTACTGTCTTTTTCACATGAGTGCGTCTCTAAAATCAGACATAAGCGCAAAACTGAAACGGAAAATTATAAAATTACAAATAAAATATATTTTCTAAATTGTATCTCTTAAGAGATGTGAAGAAACTTTGTAAGAGTAAAGAGCTCCGGTTTAACCATTAATAACAGTCATTTTCAATGTTGAAGATTTCTTCATACCACAAAGAATCATTTTGCCAATCTTACCGACCTGTTGTGGGTCTACCAAGACCGTTTGTTTTTAAGTAAACTGCAAAATTTATGGAATGTTATTTACACAGCGTCCTTAATGGAATCAGCGGTAATTCTTCTCCCGTCAGTGATCACGTCAGGTCCGCGCCAAGACGTCTTCTTTCCCTCTCCTTTCGCTTTTTCGACAAGTGGCCAGAGTTTGTTTCTGCGCTGCCTTTCCCAGTACGTCAAATCCTCGGTAATACAAAGATTCCGCTCCTTCAGAACTTCAGCCCTAAGTGATGCTCTCCATATTTTCTGCCGAAAAGTACGGAGGGCAAATTGGATTAACACAGGCCGTGGTCCTTGCCCCTTTTGGTTTCCAATTCGATGAATAGAGTCAACGAGTAAATCCAACTTGTTTTTTTCGTCCGGGGCCATTTCGCCAAACAGTTCGTAAATCTCCTTTCTCAGGTCTTCTGTCGTCTCGCTCGCCTTTTCGGGGAGATTGCGCAGTCTTAAATTCCATCGTCGACTGTACCGCTCTGCTTCCTCAATTTGCACCTTTTGCTCTGAAAGTTTCAGATTTACCGCCTGCATTTTATCACTATTTGCCTTTGCTATGAATTCAAGTCCTTCCACGTTTTCTTTAATGAGCCTAATGTCCTCTGAATTCTTACTTATATTTTGCTCAAGGGTAGTAAATCTGTTTGCTAAATCATGAATGGCTTTCAGGATGTCAGAATTGGATACCTCCTCTCCTTGGAAGCTTGCACAAATTTTCTTGGGGTTTGGGCTGGCCACAGGAGTTTGAAGTAAAGATGTCCCAAGGGATGCAGTTTCCTCGTCTCCAAAATCCATCAGAGTGTTCTCTTTCTTGTCTTTTGAATCTTTCTGTGTTCGTTTCATGCTGACGCGCCTGTCCGGTTGATTAGCTATGGCTAACACTTGATATTCTAGCTTGATAGCAACAGGTCTCAAAAAGTTCGTGTTACAATCGATTTATCGATTGTATTGGATCGTGAACATCACTAAAATTTCCGACTTCAAGTAACGAAACGTTGCATTAGTAGATAACTGTCCTATCTCCGTTGCAAAACAGCATTAGAGCCCGAAATATTACAGAGCTCAATAGTACACGACTGAACTAGCCGCCATCTTGACCGGCCCCCCCCGCACTAACGTACTACTCGCACTGCTTGCACTACCGATGACGTCAGATTTAGGGGACATGCTGTTTTTATTCGTGGGGAGTGATTTTGTGACCGCGAAAAGTTTCCGGATGTATGCTAAATCGGGCAGATATTTCGTGGGTGCATCGCAAGCTCACTATTCAATTACCTGCGCTCGAAACCTCGTACATTAACACTGCCAATTACGTCAGAGTTAGGGGGTAGAGTGTTCACTGATGCGTGGGGAGTGAGTTTGTGTCCGGAATAAGTTCCCGAATGTATACTAGATCCTGCAGATATTTTGTAGGTGCATCGTGTGCACACTATTCATACACAAATTGCCCAAGATGCAACGCGACGTAAACTGCCAGGAAAAAACTCGCTGAGAAATAATAAGGGCCGGTTCATACTCAACGCAAGGCACGCGAGCGAACGCGACCTCAGGTCCGTTCCATTCCGTTCACAGAGAAGCCTGAACGCGCGTCCCTTGCTGCGCTGTGCCTCGTTAAAAAGCAGTACACTGCTCATACAATAGGGGGTAGCAAAGTCCTCTCCGTCTCCTCCTCCTCCTTCTTTCTTCTTTTTGGTGTGTTGAAAATAGCATATGGTGGATTATTTGCTTTATCTCCCCTATCGGAATTTCACGGAAATACATGCGTAGACGCGTCGCGTTACAAAAATTTGCACGACACACTTTGCTACGCAAGGACGCAAGATGGACACCTTACGTTGCTTAATGCGTTTGCCTTGTGTTCGCGCTCGCGTACCTTGCGTAGAGTACGAACCGGCCCTTATATTCGCTGAGCAGCTCGCGTCTCTCCCCCCGAATGTCAAAACAAAAGGAAGGGATAATTAAAGGTAATGCACCTACCCATATAACTATAGGGATTCTGTCAATAGGCCAATTTGTCAAAACGTTGATTTATCCCTTTAAGATCAAATCGGTGAGTGCTGACAAATAGCAGACTATCATGATCGTCCGGCCTGAAACATCCAGCAAACCATGTTCTTAAAACTTCCCGGTACGAAAATTGTACATACAGAAATTTTGGAATGAACGTTACCGAACATTTCCAGGTTACAAGATACTTTCTTTTGATTTGTCGCGGTTTAGTTCGCTTCTTTTTGACAGCTGTAGTGTTTTCAGCGAGGACGAAGTGACCCCTTCGACAACTCATAATGTGACCCGGTTCGGCCAGTGGATGGTTTCGGGGAGACTCCTGACTGGACGGAGGTGGTGCTCGACTCGTTGGGAAAAACAACCTAAACTGAGCCGGGCGGGATTGCACCTTTAACCAAGAAGAAGCCTTTTGTTGTTGATTGTGCATTTAGAAAAAATGTGAAGAACATTGAAGACGCTTTGAGAGAGTGTGGCGTGAGAGAGCTGAACAGCTGAAATTTTCATTTAAAGGCGATCTTGAAGTGAAGAGTTGCTGGGTAAATATACTGCGTTTGTTGTTTTCATAAGGTCTGAAAACGTGTGAGCTTTGAAGACGTGGACGTTAAAGATAGTATTGTGAGAGACTCCGCTAAAATGCTAGCCATAGCTTTCACCAATAAAGAACCATGTTAATTCGCAACCGTTGCAAATGCCTAATGAGGACGAACTTGCTGAACTGCGGGGGCGACTGATCCACCTGCTGCACTGGTTTCTCCACTCAACGCTTTCGATTGGCTTCTCCTGTTTCACGGATTCGTGAGGTAGTGTCACTGCATCGAAACGAAATCAAGGATGTATGTACACTAACGTTTGGTCCCCAATGCAAAGCCAAGTGCTTGGTTATTGTCTGAACATTTCCAAGGTTTAACGTTAGTTTAGTGCCAATGCTATCATTTCACTGATACTGATTGTTTCTTAAAGTAATTTTACTTCATGGTTGAAATTTGAGCTAAACCAATGAGGTTCTGATATTTCCGGTAATTTGCGTGAAAAGTTGTACGTCACTGTGTGTGAAGTCTATGTGGATTATCCAATTTCCCTGTTGGGTGAATTTTAAGAGAACCCAGGAGAAATCTGTGAGACTAAAACATTTACAGTAAAGGGTAAATAAGTGAGTTTCTTAATTAGAATTTAAAAGGGTACAAACTAAAGTAAAATTTTATTTGCCATATCATTTTTCAAGGGTTTCTTATACACTGGTACATTTCCTTGTGTTGATTGGTGACTGTGAAGTAACAAATGAGGATTTGAGTAGAAAAAGTGAGAAAATTCATAATTCATTTTAGTGTGTAAAAATATATATGTTTGTATTTATTGACTCACAACAGTAAAATCACTTTGAAAAATATTGTGACCTGGAGTACAAATCATAGTTTCACAGAACAGAAAAAGAAAACATTTTTGAATGCAAGAATGCTGAAGAGACCAGAACTTAAAACATTATTTTTCTTTTTACTTGGCTGACCTCCTGCTATAGAAAGGATGTAAAGGTTCCCAGTCATTGAGAAATGTTTTTTTAATTATTATTATTATTATATATTTTATTTTGCATGTAAATTTTTCTTTTGGCTCGTAAAAATCTGATTTTACTTTCCGGAATGAGTAATTAAAAAAAAAAGTTAGTGTTGAGCCCTTGATAACTAACATCAGGTGTAGCATTACTAAGCTGGGCGGTATTCCACAAACATGCATCTTCAAAAGATTTTTAATCAAGGTTTTGGTTACAATGTTACTTAACATTTTGTCTAGAAAAGGAGCACTGCCTAGGCGAGGAGAGTCCAATCTGATCCACAAAGGGCCGATGTGTGTGTAGGTTTTCATTTTTGCCCAGCACTACATCACCTGAATCATCTAATTAACTAATCATGGGGTTCAATAAAAACCACAGATTACATTCAAAGTCAATGGAAAGACGCGAATACACGGTCATGCGAAAAATTTGTTTCACATCCGGTGGAAACCAGGGGGGTATTCCACAAAGCTGGCTAACTGAGTAAGCCTGGCTTTTGCACAAAGTAAAACCCAAAAAGCTATATTTATTTCAGTCCATGTTCCAGATTTGAATAATTTCTAGGTTTTACTTTGTGCAAAAGCCAGGCTTACTCAGTTAGCCAGCTTTGTGGAATACCCCCCTGGTTTCCACCGGATGTGAAACAAATTTTTCGCATGACCGTGTATTCGCGTCTTTCCATTGACTTTGAATGTAATCTGTGGTTTTTATTGAACCCCATGATTAGTTAATTAGATGATTCAGGTGATGTAGTGCTGGGCAAAAATTAAAACCTACACACACAGCGGCCCTTCATGAATAAGATTGAACTCTCCTCACCTAGGCAGTGCTCCTTTTCTAGACAAAATGTTAAGTAACATTGTAACCAAAACCTTGATTAAAAATCTTTTGAAGATGCATGTTTTTGGAGCATTTCAGCCTTTATCTTAACAGACTGCGCAGCATTGAACATTGTCTGCTTGTGGGTTAAAAAAAAAAGAAAAGACCCTTAAAATCTTGTCCCCCCCCAAAATTTGAGACACAGTAACGCCCTTGGTATCATATAGGGGCAGATGATACAGATACAGGGCGCCTCATCTCCTGTAGAGCCTGCAATGAGGCGCTCTTCACAGTGGGGCTCAATGCGGCGGTCAGAGGATTTCAGAATGTAAATTATATTGAGTATTGCAACGTTAGGTAATGCTTATATTCAGTTATGTCAATGTCATCGATATTATGTTTCTGTAGTGTGTTCATAGAGGAGCCTGGCCTGGAGGGCAAGGTGGAGCCACGGTGGATAAAACAGAAATGGAAGAACCTCGAACAGAAATATAAAGTAAGTTGAAAAATCATATGCACTGCAGTCAACACAAATGAAACAAGATGATGATGGGGATCGTGAGCTTGTTGAAAATTGTTGATTTTCAAGAGACCATGAAAATGTAAGCGACAACAAGTGATATTAGAGTTCTGAGCAGCTGGTTTATTGCATTGTTTATTTTCATATACTTCTACATTACTTTGGTCGGATTTTGCATAACAGCCTAGCACGAGAGAAAAAGCTGTCAAGTACCATGGAATATGCACACAAATTGCATTGCCTGAGAGAACCTAAATAATAATGGAAGGTGTTGCGTCTGTTTTTTGCTCTGCAGAAATGTATCAAATATTGCAAGGGAACATGAAAAAGTGAAATATCAACCAGTTGACTAACTTCACTAAAAGCCCCTCTTTTTCTGGTGGCAACGATCATACATGAATTGAGCAACTTCTTTTTGGCTTTCATTGTCCAGCATCATGTTTGAGAGAGAGACCTTTGAATTCTACACTTAGCCATAGGTCATCCAGCAATGTTTCTGTAATCATAACTTAGCCGCTAAGCAGGTGATTGGTCCACATAGTTTTACCAGAGCCCTGTTAGCCAGGGCGGTTCCAGGTAGATCAAGACAGGCCTTCATGGTTACTGTATCGGCCCAAGTGGTTAAACTTACCATACTTCGCCAGTCCTGTACTTTACCTGATTCCGCCTCTTATGACTCGGAAAAGGGGTTGGATTTTTAAGAGGCAATAATAAAAGAACTATAATACAACTATGTACACCAGGGGTGAATCACTCTTAACATTTGAGATAAATCAGGAACTAAGAACTCCCTGGGCAGAGTAACACAAACCAAAAAAAACGAACAATAATCATGTTCTTGCAGCACTGCGATGGGGACATCAGGAGCAAACACCTATGCTGCAGTCTGCCCCTGAGGGTGTCCCGGACCGCTGGAGGGACTCGTGGGCTTCAACATCATCCGTATCATCACCATCATCCCCGTCATCCTCGTATTTGACCTCAGGCTCAAACTCCACCTTCGCCTCCAGTGCCTTCAGGAAAATTAAGTGCCACCTAGTCTTGGGGACCCCAACTGCCCTCTCCACCACGCACCGTGCCCTGGACAGCCTGGTGTTGTACCTGGCCTCCGCAGGATTCCGGACAGGCTCCAGGAATGGCTCTGCCAAGCACGGGAATCCGCCATCGCTCAGCAGACACCATCCAGGAGGTGGGTACAGTTGGTGACCATACAAGGGGCTGCATCTCAGGACCCGGGCATCATGGACGCAGCTAGGGAAGCCCACCACCACATCCAGAAAGCGACACTTGTGGTCGCAGATGGCCTGGAACTGGACCGAGTTGAACAGCTTCCTGTTGTAATAGTCCACTGCAAACCGCCCAGGTGGAACAATGTGGACATGGCAGCCATCAATGCTCCCACCCACCCAACCAAAGGCTGGGGAACCAGACAGCTGCTGGAACCCGGCTCCAGTCTCCTCCAGCTCTTCGGGGGTGGGGAGGTGGATGAGCTTCCTGAAAACCCCCTGGATGCTCTTACTGACCCGGTGGATCATGTCATGGCATGTGGTGCAGGGCATGAAAGGCCTCTGGCACGACCTGGTAGGCGGCTCGTACACAAACACCAGCACCTCTATCGACTTCCCCCATCCATGGTCGTTCTCTCCCAGGAGATGGACAAGGCTCTCCAGTGATGACCTTCATAGAACTTCCGCAGGTCACCTCCCTCAAAATAGAGGCACAAGAGGGGACCCCAGGGATTCACCCTGCAGTATGGCCCTCTCAAACCCACCTGTAAAGGACAATATTTTAAATAATTAATTGGACTATGTCTTGAATGTTGTTAAATAATTTCATATACAGTGGCGCTTGAAAGTTTGTGAACCCTTAAAAATGTTCCATATTTCTGCATAAATCTGACCTAAAACATCATCAGATTTTCACACAAGTCCTAAAAGTAGATAAAGAAAACCTAGTTAAACAAATCAGACAAAAATATTATACTTGATCATTTATTTATTGAGGAAAATGATCCAATATTACATATCTGTGAGGGGCAAAAGTATGTGAACCTCTATGATTAGTGATTCATTTGAAGGTGAAATTAGAGTCACCTTAAATTAGAAATTAGAGAGGTGTTTTCAATCAATGGGATGACAATCAGGTGTGAGTGGGCACCTCGTTTTATTTAAAGATCAGGGATTTATCAAAGTCTGATCCTCTCAACACATGTTTGTGGAAGTGTATCGTGGCACAAACGAAGGAGAGTTCTGAGGACCTAAGAAAAAGCGTTGTTGACGCTCATCAGGCTGGAAAAGGTTACAAAACCATCTCTAAAGAGTTTGGGCTCCACCAGTCCACAGTCAGACAGATTGTTTACAAATGGAGGAAATTCAAGACCATTGTTACCTTCCCCATGAGTGGTCAACCAACAAAGATCACTCCAAGAGCAAGGCGTGTAATCGTCGGCGAGGTCACAAAGGACCCCAGGGTAACTTCTAAGCAACTTACAGTCTCTCTCACACTGGCTAATGTTAGTGTTCATGAGTCCACCATCAGCAGAACACTGAACAACAATTGTGTGCATGGCAGGGTTGCAAGGAGAAAGTCACTGCTCTCCAAAAAGAACATTGCTGCTCGTCTGCAGTTTGCTAAAGATCACGTGAACAAACCAGAGGGCTATTGGAAAAATGTTTTGTGGACATATGAGACCAAAATAGAACTTTATGGTTTAAATTAGAAGTATTATGTTTGGAGAAAGGAAAACACTGCATTCCAGCATTAGAACATTATCCCATCTGTGAAACATGGTGGTGGTAGTATCATGGTTTGGGCATGTTTTGCTGCATCTGGGCCAGGACAGCTTGCCATCATTGATGGAACAATGAATTCCGAATTATACCTGCAAATTCTAAAGGACAATGTCAGGACATCTGTCCATGAGCTGAATCTCAAGAGAAGGTGGGTCATGCAACAAGACACCGACCCTAAGCATACAAGTCGTTCTACCAAAGAATGGTTAAAGAAGAATAAAGTTAATGTTTTGGAATGGCCAAGTCAAAGTCCCGACCTTAGTCCAATCGAAATGTTGTGGAAGGACCTGAAGCAAGCAGTTCATGTGAAAAAACCCACTAACATCCCAGAGTTGAAGCTGTTCTGGACAGAGGAATGGGCTAAAATTCCTTCAAGTTGATGTACAGGACTGATCAACAGATACCGGAAATATTTAGATGCAGTTATTGCTGCACAAGGGGGTCGTACGAGATACTGAAAGCAAAGGTTCACATACTTTTGCCACTCACAGATATGTAATATTGGATCATTTTCCTCAATAAATAAATGACCAAGTATAATATGTTTGTCTCATTTGTTTAACTGGGTTCTCTTTATCTACTTTTAGGCCTAGTGTGGAAATCTGATGATGCTTTAGGTCATATTTATGCAGAAATCTAGAAAATTCTATTGGGTTCACAAACTTTCAAGCGCCACTGTATATTGTTAACTATTTAATGCAATTATTTACTGAGCCATTTTCTTAAATTATATGATAATGTAATTATTTATTAAACTTTAAAGAAAAGTGATTGAAGTAATTTATTAAATTTCTCATTGGAATATTTCAATGAAATTATTGCATTTTGACTGTATTTTAAAGATTAAATTCAAATTTGCCATCTTATTATTTTGTATCTTATTTTAATATATCTGAGCTTAAATGTTCCCCTTTTTGCAGAATACAAATAAAGGAGTTTTTTCCCCTGTTGTCCAAGAGCTTAATTAATGCTTAATCACTCAGTATTTGAATTGCAGATACTGGCAAAAATGGTTCAATTGTAGTAAAACATTCAAAAATTCAATTACAGAATTTATTTAGCCATTACATTTCGGTATTCAGGAATTCAGGTGTATAGGCCTATAACTGCGCTAAGGGGTTAATGTGAATTGTGAATGTAGGCTACCTTTTCCCTACAATTTCATTTGCAGAGCATTTGGCGCATTCTGCTCCATATACGTAACTGGTTTAAGTTTTGTTTCAAGTAGAAATACGATGACATTGTGCATGATAATTAACATTAGATGGTAATTTGAAGAATACTTTCTTCGTGGTCATTCTTTGGTTGACAACTGATTTTTGGTTGAAGCCAGGTTAACATTTCACTCTCATCTGTTCACATCAATCACTGGGAGTAAGTAAGATGAGTGAAAGTAGAAACTTGTTTTTAAATGGTATCTTACCTCTGATGAATATTCATAAGCGAACAGATGAAACACTGACGGCGGGCTGATTGACTCCGTCGTGTCCTTGGCCGCATCTTCAGCAGGTAAGGCATAACGGCGAAATGCCGGTGGGGGGGGTCGAAAACTGCTATTTTAGGTTGGCTAAAGTCCTGTTTCAATCTCCCAAAATGAATGCACATTTTTCCCTGTTTTTGGTCTTCCGCATATTGTTAGGTTAAGAGGGTTTTATTTTATAGATCACATTGGAAAATATTAATCTCTCAAACGGGTTCGTTCGTAAATCATTATTTTATACCACACAGATGATGGCGGTAATACACAAATTGGTGCGTAATTCAGCATAAAATTCAAAAGAAGAAGAAGGAAGGGTTCGCTCGTAGGGAGAACCGAGTAGTGCAGGGGTCCCCAATCTTTCCCAGAAAGGGCCAGTGTGGGTGGAGGCTTTCATTCCAACCATGCAATTACACACCTGATAGTACTAGTCAATCCCTGGACTCTTTGCTAATTAGCTTGATTAGTAGCATCAGGAGTGTAGCTGCTTGGTTGCAATGAAAGCCTGCACCCACACCGGCCCTTTCTGGGAAAGATTGGGGACCCCTGGAGTAGTGCGACTAGTGTGTAGGGCAGGGGTGGCCAACCCTGGTCCTGGAGAGCCGCAGTGTCTACTGATTTTTGTTGTTACTTTGCACTTGACTGATGGATTAAATTAGTTGATTACTCACTTAATTGATCTCACCTGGTGTCTCAGGCTTAATTTTGCAATCAAGCTATTAATTTGGTACTTGAGCCAATCAAGCAATTAGCAGGAACAACCCACAAGACTCCTAGAGCCAATTAAGCAGACTTGCAGGTCGTGAAAGATTTGTCAATGTGGTTGGATATTTAGTGTAGTTGTAATGCAGGCAAAGTAGAAGTACAGAGTACAGATAAAAGTTTATAGAGCAGGGGTGGATAACGCTGGTCCTGTAGAGCCAGAGGGCGTGCTGAGTTAGGTTTTAATCGGGTGGAGAAAACCAGACACCAGGTGATATAAGTGAAGGGTGTAATCAACTGCTTTAATTTATCAATCAAGTAACACTAAAAACCAGAAGACACTGCGGCTCTCCAGGACCAGGGTTGGCCACCCCAGGTGTAGGCAGAGTAGTATGTAGACCGTAGAGCGCGGTTTTGAACACGGCGAAAGACTACGATCAGAGAAGGGGACGGTGGGATCGCTGAAATGTCTCTGCTTGTTATTCCTTTAGTTTCGGTCTGAATGGTGCGAGACGTTTGAAAGGAGTATTAAAGTGCGCTAAACTCACGTGAAAGTAAACTCTGGAGGTGTTTCAGCGTAGTCAGAAAGAAGTAGCTGATGCACTTTGGAGTAACCGTGAACGAGATAAGCCGTCGTTGTCGGTCAGATATGATATCGAGCAACATCTAAGTTGTTACCTGAGTATGTGAAGTGCGAATGATACCTTTTGAAGGACAGTCTGTTATCATTGCGATTGAAAGTGTACATGTATGCCGTTAATGCCTCTTCATACAGCTATGTCTGTTTCTTTCCTATACGTACTGCTTTGATTACCCCGATTTATATGATATTTTCAGATTACTTGAGTTTACTCTCTGCTTTTAAGCAGCTCTGATGGAGGCATACTCAAATTAAAAAGTAAAGTGTCAGTGTCAGAAAATTACGTCGAGGAGCCCCCTGAAAATGTTTGATTTCAGTATCGCGAAGCGAGCGACATTGCACGTGTCCAGCACTACTGTAAAGCAACAACTCTACCTTACCCATTGCAGTCTGATTAAAGACGGAGATAAGTAGCAGCAATGATATACGTAGGGGTTACCGCAGCGATTAAGACCGCGCTGAAACTCAGTAACATATTTTATACAGCTCTGCTCATTTTCTACTCTGATGGATGTCTCAACTTGGGGAATAAATCTGATAATGACAGATTCTAAATATGCTTAAAATGTGACATGGAAGGGGGACTGATTGAACTGTGATGGTCACTTTCACATGGATACTTGATTATAATGATCGAATATTAGCTAGTTTACTGACATCAATGGTCACAAGTTTCTAAAATAATCACTTGACTGGGCCTACTATAATTGAGATAGCAATGTGAAGTGGATAATTCAGAATGACTGTTAAGGACATTGATTTTCAATTTGGGTGACTGCTGACTGAGATGATGTGAAAGTGGATGGAGGCAGGGGTTTAGCTAGTTCGTAAGCCTGCTCCAGAGCTGGCTAGCTCCACAGACTTTGTTTCCATAGTAACTAGTGCCATGGCTTAGCTCACACGCTCTGTGCAACCGAAATGGGGCTTGAGATCAGGCTAATCCCGTGCCGATCCTGGGCTAATCCCTTATCTCGCCTTCGTGCAATAGGCCCCAGGTGGTGGCAATCACTCAACCAATGCTCAACTGTTGAGCTCTCCAAAACCTTGAACTGAACGGGCCACTGAGCTTAAGAAAACACTGAGGTGGACAATATCTGTGGCAGAACCAACCGCAAAAAGTGTGACGCGTCTGCCATCTTGTGTAAGGAATCGGTGGGGGGTTTGCACAATCAAATGCTGTATATGCGTATATGCGACAAGAAAATGAAATGAAAAACACTGGACTGGTCACACACATCAGCTTACAAGCATGAGCATCATTTAATAAATTATTATTTTGTTTACGGGAGTTTGTGGTCGGGAAATTCTTAAACGTTAGTAAGAATTAAAAAAAATTATTTTAAAATAGCTGTAAATATATCTACAAGAGATGTATATTAATGTCTAAGGAATGCTGTTTTCATATTTTGAACGCGTGGGCCTATTTGTACTTTGAATTTCTATAGTGCTCTTTATTCTGGATTATGGCTATTTTTTTTTTTAATATTTGAATGTTCATCTTGGTTCATAATAATTACCTGTATTAATTTCTTTCACAGTAAAAATATTATGTATGATAAAAAAAATCATCAACATAGTCTCTGTATTCCACCTCAGAACTACCTTTGTCTAAAGTTTCTCACAGTTCCATGTGAGACGCTATCCTTCGGTAATACGGCGGATGCGAATCTCGCCAAAACTGGTCTCGTGTCCACTCTTAGGGCCAGATCTACTAAGATCCCAATTTGCGTGTACTAATTTGTGCATGCAATCTGGAATTATGCGTGTGGGGCTGAACCGCGGTTTGCAGGTGATTTACTAAGAGTGATTGCGCAAATGGCAACAGGTGCAAACGTGTTGGACACACCCTATTTAAATGAGGGCTTTGTGTGTTTCATGGTTTGCAGCATGGAGAGTTTGGAGAGAAGAAAGTGCAAAATGAAATTCGACCCTATGGAATTAGAGGTGTTGGTAGATGAAGCCAATAAACACGTGAATGAGCTACAGCAAAGAAATCTGACTGTTGCAAAAAGGAACGCCATATGGGCGGAAATCTGTGAAAAAGTAAATGCTGTGGGTAAAACGATGCGAACAGTGAATGAAGTGAAAAGACGATATCAAGATATCCGAAGACAGAAAAAGAAAAATTGGCGTATAATAAAACATCTGCGAAGAAAACAGGTGGGGGCACAGTGGATGAGATGCCTCTGACCAGCATTGAGGAACAGGTACAGTTAACGTTCTGCGAGGCGCAAGTCACTGGAATTGCCGGGTATGACACACTGGACCAAACAGCAGAACAAGGTAGGCGCACAATAATACTGTATAAACAAACTTTTTCTGAAAAGTTATTTATTTAGTAAGTGAAAAATGAATGTACCTCCTGTGGTTACATTTTGCTGTCCTTAAACTCAAATCCCAAACAAAAAACATTTCTTTTTTACATGTAGAATCTTCAGCAGAAGTCCAGCCATCCACCTCAAATCCCCCCGAGCAGCCGCCACCCCTGCAGAGCCTCGAAAGGGTCCCGAGGACATTGATCTGGAGTTGCTGGAGGAACAAAAGAAACAGTCTGCAGCCATTCAGACAATTGCATGGGAGATGCGAGCGGCGTCATCGTTGGCACGGGCGGCAAGGCGCGATACTCAGGCCATTGCCACGCGCTGCAGACAGATGGTCAGCGCAGTATCTGCCCTGACGATGGCCGTCAATTCTGTGGCAAGAGGGCTACGGGAAGGGATGCAGGCAATGACTGCCCTCAATCCAGGTGGAGAAGCGGGCCGACCGAGTCCCACAGCGACAGCTGGGCAGCCGGGCACCGGAGAGGGAGGAGAGGTGCGCATGACGGGCAAGATCCACCTGCGTAAAAGGAAACACAAATGATACATTCAACTGTCACGTTTAAGTTGTCTTTTATTGGCTGTGAATATTTTTTTTTTGTATAAAATTGGCTATATGATGAAGACCTGTTTTTTTCATTTTTTTCCACCATAAATGTTAAGACTATAGCCTAATACATTTTCTGACTGAAACAATGTGTCTTCAATATGATTTTGCGGGACTTAACATAATTAGACGTGAATGACTATTTCGTTTGATAATGTTTGGAATTCAGAAAGTGATTTCAGTCTTTTTTTCAATAAATTGAAATTGAGTTGATTTGCTTAACTTTGCAATGTTCTGCAGTTTGTTGGGTCACACTAGCCAGAGGGAACGGCATTGTATTGCAAGCTACAACGCATTATTGAATGAAAATAGAAAAATGCACATACCAAACGGCTCACAAGAAGTGACTTCGAATGAGATTGCTGCGTGTCTGCATCCCTGCAGCATTGGGTTGTTGCTCCATACAGGGGGGCAGGTCGGCGTTCTCCTCCGGCATGGCCTCATGCTCCAGCCCGTGTTGCTTGGCGATGTTATGTAGCATGCAGCAGGTCACTACAATCTGGGCCACTTTTTCTGGCCTGTACAGCAGTGCTCCACCAGTGCGATCCAAACAACGGAACCTGCTCTTCAGGATTCCGAAGGTGCGCTCCACAATATTCCGTGTACGGATATGGGCCTTGTATCTTATTTCTCCGGCAGTGGTTGGGTTGAGAACAGGTGTCAGGAGGAAGGGCTGTAGGGGGTATGCACTGTCACCTTAAAAAACATATGAATCAATGTGAAACATGCTCTTGTTTTTAATGAAATAAATTTCGCTGACAAGCCAGGCATCTCCAAACTCGCCATCTCGCAACTTGGAAAACAGAGAACTGTTTCTCAGAATAAAAGAATCATGTACTGATCTGGGATATTTTGCCTCAACGTTGGAAATGATGCCTTTGGCATCACAAACGCACTGCACATTCAATGAATGCCTGTTTGCGATTTCTGTGCACGTGCTCAGTGTCTGCGGGGGGCACAAGCTGCACATGGGTGCAGTCAATCGCCCCTATAACTCTAGGAAATCCAGCTACTGCAAAAAAACCTTGTTTGGTCTCATTCAATAAGTGGCGAGTGCGTGGAAACCTAATGAACTTGGCCATCCGGCACGATATGGCATTTAGGACTTCAGACTGCACATCTGAAAAACAGGATTGGGAGATCCCAGCTGTAATAGCTACCGTATGCTGGAATGACCCAGATGCAAAAAATGGCAAACTTGCAAGGAGTTTTGTCAATGCAGGTATTGCGTGACTCCTTCTCGTGGCTGGCTCCAAATCCTCTCTGAGTTCCTCCAACAGCTCCAAAATGGCAGTGCTGGATAGGCGATATGTTTCAATGATTTTTTCCTCGTTCATTCCAAAAACGTTCGCATGAGGGTGAAAAATGCGTTCTCTGCGTCTCCTTTCATGATTTTGATGTCTCCTTCTTGCGACAATAACCGTAGCCATGTGTGCGCAATTACGCATACAAACCGTTTGCACCTCCTTTTGACACGTGTTAAAATATCGACGCAGATTTTATTAGCAAAATTTCTTTCAGGTTTGATGAATCAATTTGCGCCCGCTAAATTAATATATTTACATTTTCTCCTCCCAACACACGCACAATTGCGTGTAAACGCCCCATATTGCATATTCATTGTGGCAGACGTACTAACTGGATGCAGACGTGCTATTTTGCACCTTTGAAAGAGGCAACCCTTACTGTGCACTGTTAGTAAATCAGTTTGCTCATTTTTTTGCGTGTCCAATGAGTTAGCACAAGTTTTTATACACGCAAAGCTTTTGTAGATCCGGCCCTGAGTGTTTTACAACAGGGTCTATTTGCACAATTATTCACAAGTCATTGTTGTAATATTATATTTACCGCAGTATAATGGAGGGGAAATTGACAAATGTATACACAAAAGTTAAAAAAAGCTGACTTTTTACTTAAATTTTAGGGTCTTTCCTTATAAATTTGGCAAACACTGCAAGAAGTAGAGCACTTTGATGTGAATCTCCTTTCCAGGACCGAAAGTTATCAGACAACTTACTACACAACTGATCTGTTGGTGATCGTGTGTTTTTGCTCCTTTATCTCATTTACAAGTACAATCCCAATTCCAAAATAGTTGGGACAAAGTGTAAATTGTGAAGAAAATCAAAATGCAATGACTTTCCAATCACTCCAGCCAGTATTTTATTCACAATAGAACAAAGATGACATAGCAAATGCTGAAGCTGAGAAATTAAAAAAATTCTATCCACAAAACGAGCTCATTTCAAATTTGATGGCTGCTACAAGTCTCAAAAAAGTTGGGACAGGGGCCTGTTTACCATGGCGTAGCATCCCCTCTTCTTTTTAACACAGAGTGGAGGCATTTGGGCATTGAGGACACAAGTTTCTTGAGCTTAGCCATTGGAATGTGATCCTACTCTTGTTTAATACAGGCTTCCAGCTGCTGGAGAGGTTTGGGTCTCCTTTGACAGACTTTTCATTTAATTACGCGCCAAATGTTCTAAATCGGTGAAGGATCAGGACTGCAGGCAGGCCAGTTCAGCACACAGATTCTTCTATTACGAAGCCATGCTGTTGCAACAGTATGTGGTTTTGCATTGTCCTGCTGAAAATCACAAGGCCTTCCCTGGAATAGATGTCGTCTGGAGGGGAGCATATGTTGCTTTATATAAAACCTTTATATACCATTCGGCATTCATGGTGCTTTTTAAAACAAGCAAGTGTCCCCCACCATATGCACTAATACATCCCCATACCATCAGAGATGCTGGCTTTTGAACTGAACGCTGATAACAGGAGGGTGGTCTTTCTCCTCTTTAGCCCGGAGGACACGACGCCCATGATTTCCAACAAGAATGTCAAATTTGGACTCATCTGTGGACACTTTGCCACTTTGCTACAGTCCATTTGAAATGAGCCTTGGCCCACAGAACACGACGGCACTTCTGGATCATGCTCAACAATGGCTTCCTTTTTGCATGATAGAGTTTTAGGTGGCATCTGTGGATGGCACAGCAGACTGTGTTTACAGACAGTGGTTTCTTGAAGTATCCTGGGCCCATTTAGTAATGTCAATGATAGAATCATGCCAGTGAGTGATGCTGTGGCGTCTGAGGGCCCGAAGATCACTGGCATCCAGTTAAGGTCTTCGGCCTTGTCCCTTATGCACAGAGATTTTTCCAGTTTCTCTGAATCTTTTGATGTTATGCACTGCAGATGATGTGACCTTCAAAGCCTTTGTATTTTGACGTTGAGGAACATTGTTTTTAAAGTATTCCACAATTTTTTTTTAGCAGGTTGGAGAGCCTCTGGCCATCTTTACTTCTGTGAGACTCAGCCTCTCTAAGACATCCCTTTTATAGCCAATCATGTTACACACCTGATTCCACTTAACTTAATTACTTGCTAAATGTTCTTTCAGCTGATTCCCTTATCCTTGGGTCCCCAATCTTTCCCAGAGAGGGCCGGTGTGGGTGCAGACTTTCATTGCAACCAAGCAGCTACACACCTGATACTACTAATCAAGCTTATTAGCAAAGAATCCAGGGGTAGATTAGTAGTATCAGGTGTGTAGCTGCTTGGTTGCAATGAAAGTCTGCACCCACATTGGCCCTTTCTGGGAAAGATTGGGGACCCCTGCTCTTATATATAAATTGCCTTTTCAGCCCTTTTTTTGCCTGTGTCCCAGCTTTTTTGAGACCTGTTGCAGCCAAAAATTTTGAAATAAGCTCATTTTGTGGATAAAAATGTAAAATGTCTGAGTTGCAACATTTGAAATGTTATCTATGTTCCATTGTAAATAACATATTGGCTTGTTTGATCTGAAAGTCATTGCATTTTGATTTTATTCACAGTTTACACTTTGGCCCAACTATTTTGGAATTGGGGTTGTAAGCGGATAAAAGGATCCAGAGCATCTCTCAAGAGTGATGATAGTTTTTGGAACCCGTTGCCGTGAACTCTCAACATTAAAGTCAAGAGAGCTGACTGCGCCAGGGAAGCAAGTCATTATTTGGCTGAACAAACCAATTAGACAGATGGGCAAAAACCTTTGGTGTGGCCGAATAAACTACTTGTATCATTATTAAGAAGACAGAATGCACTGTAAAGGAACTCCAAAAGGCTCAGAAAAACATGCATAACAACTGTGGCAGATGACAAAATAATTATTTCTCGGGTGAACAAAAACCACCATCCTTCACAAAAGTTGGCCAGACTAAGATAATCTGGAGGCAGGCTTTGCAGTATTTGTATTGATGACAAAATAAAGGTAAGAGCCCACAGAGTAAATGGTCAGGGTTTACCACAACATATAAACCACTGGTAAGCCTCAAAAACAGAAAATCTGCCAAAAACTCTAAACCACATGAACAGCTTTTTTTTAACAAAGAGTTTAAGCAAAGCTCTTGATGTCTGAGCACCCTCTAATATATCAGACTCCCTGTTGTTTTAGATCCCTGCATGATCATTTAAGTTCTCTGAAGCTAGGCTTCTATCTCAATGTAAAAAGGATAAACTCTGCAAGCTCTTCCTTTTTTCCATGGGATTTCCCACCAGATTCTCTTTGCATCATGCTTGGTAAGGATCAGACTCCTTTCAGAAAAAAACAAGTGTCCAGCCAACTTGGGTGCCCAAGATGATGGAAACCCAGAGGATAAGTGACCGCCTGGTGAACCCTAAGTTTAAAGAGGATAGGTTCAGTGCACGAGTGACCCAAGAGGCCTAATATGAATTCAAACTTTATATACAAACCCCAGTTCCAATTAAGTTAGGACCTTGTGTAAAACGTGAATAGAAACAGAATACAATGATTTGCAAATCCTTTTAGACATTTATTCAATTGAGTACCCTACAAAGACAAGGGGCTCTAATTTATTGGCGCAGCGCAGGGTGGCGTAGCGTGGCGCAGCCCACGCAGAGGTAATTTCGTCCGGCGCAGCCCGAGCAGTGGTAATTTCGTGCAGTGCAACACCATGCGCAGCCACTTTGGCAATTTTGGTAGACGGAGGTGCGCCGAGATAGGTGTGGCGACGTAGTAAGGGGAGGTGTCACATATTCATCAAGACGCAGTGACAATTTCGTAGAAAAAGTCTCCACTGGAGTTGCACAGAAAACTTGCCAGCTCCAACCTGGTTTACTTTCTGTGCAGTGGTAATTTGGCTGACCGGCGCACAGTGCGCACACGTCACCGAAATCTCACAGGCAGGTTTACAGAATGTCAGGCACATTTTAATGCAATAAATAATTACAGGAATGTAATTCCTGTAAATGTAAGGAATGTAATCTGAATAAGGACATAAATTTTCGTATTGTAATGTGAATATAGGCCACTGGATGGCAGTGTTTGCCTTTTTTTTGTTAAGCTCAGAATGGAGTCATGTTTAGACATGTCCTGGACATGTCTGGGGCAAGTCTCAGAAAATAAAAAAAAGAGGTCTAAATGTGGGTGGGGTCTGCAAAAGAGTATATAAGGAAAAGAATTGAGACAGTAAAGTAGTAGGAGAAATTGCAAGAAGATGACCAGACCTGCCATTCTGTTCAAGACCTGTGACGTTTCTTTTGTGGATTTCTTTGCCTGTGTTTGAGCATTTTCTTCATCCAGGACATCACCAAGCCACCCCACCAAAAAGGAACAGTAATTATTTCTGTTTTTTTCTTATTTATCAATCTTGGTCTTCAGTTGTAGGTTGTTATTAGTCTTTGTCTTTGTTAAAAATTAAATGTGTTTTAGTTGTTAAAACTGTGTTTGTCATCCCTTGCTGTTGCTGTTGCGTTGTAAATCTAATAAGAAATTGGGGCCATAACAAATTGGGGGCTCGTCCGGGATCGACCATTGTGTGAGTAATTTATTGAAAATCTAACATTCCAAATTGTGAAATTGTTTTTGTGAATTTTCCTAGATATATATTGACAACAGCAATGGATGATTTCTTGGCATCACCAACCGTAGGGGTTTTGAAGTCTTTTAAAAAGACAGAACTGCTAGAAATTTGCAGACATTTAGAGCTGACAGAGGTAAAACCAGCCATGCGAAAAGCAAGACTGGCTAGAGAGATAGTTGAATATTACATTGATGAAAATGTGTTTGCACCAGGAGATCTGGAACAGTTTCCAGTGGAAAATCCAAATATAGAAATGGAACTTAAATTAAAAATGCTAGAGATTGAAAGGGAGGAAAGAGAAAAAGAAAGGGAGGAAAAAGAAAAACAAAGAGAATTTGAGAGGGAAGAAAAAGAAAAACAAAGGCAGTTTGAGTTAGAAAAATTAGCAAGAGAAGAAAAACAAAGAGAATTTGAGTTAGAAAAATTTGCAAGACAGAGAGATTTTGAATTAGAGAAATTCGATAGAGAAGAAAGACTCCAAATGGAGCAACTAAAAATAAAAATTCAAACTGAAAATAAATTTCGGGCTAGCCAGGAGGTAAAACTGGTGCCTCCATTTTCGGAAAAGGATGTTGACAACTATTTCCAGTGTTTTGAAAAGGTAGCAAAGAGTTGCCAGTGGCCAAAGGAACACTGGCCTCTGATGTTGCAAACTGTCCTCAAGGGTAAAGCTCAACAAGCCTATTCGGCTTTGTCTGCAGATGATTCCTCTGATTATGAGGTTGTCAAAAAGGTTATTTTGAGAGCTTATGAGTTGGTTCCAGAGGCTTACCGACAGAAATTCAGAGGTCTGAAGAAATCTGAAAATCAGACTTATGTTGAATTTGCTAATGAAAAGCAGGTTTGCTTTGAGCGCTGGTGTACTTCTATGGAGGTCAAGGATGATTTCAACTCACTAAAAGAGATGGTGTTAGTTGAAGAATTCAAGAACTGTGTTAAAGATGATGTTAAGACCTACCTTAATGAGAAGCAAGCACTGAATTTGCAATCAGCTGCCAAATTTGCAGATGAATATGTTCTCACACATAAGTCCAAATTTCAGTCTAGCAGTAATAATAGATGGTCCCAATTTCAGAAAAAGGGTTATGGTGATACCCAAGATTCCTCACCCAAAGACAAAGACAAATCTGGTGATGGTGCTCAGAAATCCAGTAACAGGTCTGATCAAAGTGTGAAAGCTGACAGTGACAAAAGTGGTCTAGTTTGCAGTTATTGCAAGAAATCTGGTCATGTTACAACTAACTGTTGGTTCCTTAAAGCTAAGAAAGAAAAAGAAAAGGATACCAAACCAAATGCCTTTGTGAAAACAAGGTTAGAAACCCCTGTAGTAGATAACCAATCTGCTAAATTGCCTGCTTCTTGTGGGGCTAAAAAGCCTGATACAGCTGACTTCGTGAGGGAGGAATTTCTTCCATTTGTGTCAGAGGGATTTGTGGCTCTCAATGAGCATACTACTCCTGTCCCCATATATATCCTAAGGGATACCGGAGCTTCTCAGTCACTTTTGTTGATGGACTCCTTGGAGTTACGTGATGAGACCGCTTCAGGGGATTTCATACTTGTACAAGGTATTGAAGGGAGGACTGTATCTGTACCCCTGCGCTCTATATTCTTGAAGTCAGATTTAGTTACAGGACAGGTAAAGGTGGGACTTATGTCAAGTCTACCTATAAAGGGTGTTTCTCTGTTGCTAGGCAATGACCTGGCTGGGGGCAAAGTAGTTCCCCCTGTACATCTTACTTCACAGCCGAGCACTGAAAATGGGGATGAGGACCCATCTCTGTATCCTTCTTGCGCAGTGACTCGTGCTATGGCCAAGAAGGCTAAAGAAGATGATGTTGTGGTGCCGTCCAGTACATTGAATAGTCAGGACTCAGGTGGTTCGCCTCATGACTCTGATTGGCCTACTATGGTTTCTCCGTTTGAGGACTTATCAGATACTTTTATCAGTTCTCTATTCAGCCAGCCGGATGGGTCTGGTGATTCTGATGTGTCTGGAGACTTGTCTCTGTCCAGAAAGCGGTTGATTGAGGAGCAAACTAATGATCCTGAAATTTGTGTACTAAAGAGGAGAGCCCTTCCTGATAAAGAAATAGATGCAGTTCCAGTTGGGTATTATCTCAAGGATGGTGTGTTGATGCGGAAGTGGCGCCCTCCTGATATCCCTGCCAATGCAGATTGGGCAGTGGTCAGGCAAATTGTTGTTCCGAAGGTCTACAGGAATGAGATCTTAACAATGGCTCATAGTTTACCTTTAGGAGGTCATCTTGGTGTTAACAAGACTGTTGATAAGATCATGAAACACTTCTTTTGGCCTGGGCTTCGGAAAGACGTTTCCAACTTTTGCAAAACCTGTCACACTTGTCAGGTAGTTGGAAAACACCAGTTAGACCCACCTGTAGCTCCATTGCAGCCTATCCCAGCATTTGGGGAGCCATTCTCTAGGGTCACTGTTGATTGCGTTGGTCCATTACCCAAGACTAGATCTGGAAATCAGTACTTGTTGACAATCATGTGTGCATCTACCAGATTCCCCGAAGCCATACCTCTACGTAACATCAAGGCAACTGCAATCTCGAAGGCTTTGATAAAGTTCTTCACGTTGTTTGGCCTTCCCAGGGAAATTCAGTCAGACCAAGGTAGCAATTTCACTTCAGGATTGTTTCAGCAGGTTGTGTATGAACTAGGTGCAAAACAGATTCTTTCTAGTGCCTATCATCCAGAAAGTCAGGGTGCCTTAGAGCGGTTTCATTCCACTCTCAAGACAATGATGAGGACTTATTGTTATGACCATGAGAAAGACTGGGATGAAGGGGTTCATTTGCTGTTGTTTGCAGCTAGAGAAGCAGTGCAGGAGTCTACTGGATTCAGTCCATTTGAGCTAGTGTTTGGTCATGAAGTGAGAGGACCTTTGCTATTATTGAGTGAACAATGGCAAGAGGAAGAGCCGCAAATCAGTCTGTTAGACTATGTTAGCAAGTTCAAGGAAAGATTGCGTGCAGCTTGTGACCTTGCCAAAGAGAACTTGAAATCAAGTCAGGGAAAAATGAAAACTTGGTATGATCATAAGGCTAGAAGCCGTGAGTTTAAACCAGGAGAAATGGTCCTTGTGTTGTTTCCCTTGCAGTCCAATCCATTGCAGGCTAGATTTCATGGTCCTTATGAAATTCTGACAAAACTCAATGATCTCAATTACATTGTGAAGACTCCAGATAGGAGAAAACCTAAACAATTGTGTCATATTAACATGCTAAAGCCTTATCATGACAGAAATGCTAGGGTTGCAGCTGTCACTTCAGATTCTCCAATGGTCGAAAAGTGTGAAGATGAGGGGGAGTTTCAAGATGATGAACCAAGAATTAAAGCTGAAGTTCTTTCATGTAAATTGTCAAACACTGAAGTGTTGCAAAATCTTGATGTAAAACTCCAGCACTTAGAACCCTCACAGAGAGATCAGTTTGAAAGGTTGATCAAGAAATATGAGGATTTGTTTCCTGATGTTCCAAAGAGAGTTACTATAGCCTCTCATGATGTAGATGTTGGTGATGCCAAACCAATAAAACAGCATCCATACCGGATGAATCCTGAAAAGAGAAAGATTGCTGAGAAAGAGGTTGAGTACATGTTAAAACATGATATTATCAGACCCTCCAACTCCGATTGGAGTTCACCCTGTGTGCTAGTTCCAAAACCTGATGGAAGTACTAGATTCTGTACAGATTATCGCAAAGTCAATGCTGTAACTAGAACTGATGTGTTTCCAATACCTAGGATTGATGATTGTATTGATAGTGTAGGGCAAGCAAAGTTTCTGACCAAGATTGATTTATTGAAGGGTTATTGGTGTGTGCCTTTAACTGAGAGGGCCAAGAGCATCTCTGCTTTTGCCACACCATCTGGATTGTACCAGTATGAAGTCCTACCCTTTGGCATGAAAAATGCCCCAGCCACGTTCCAAAGGATGATACAGTCTACAATCGCCGGATTGCCACACACGGGTGCGTACATTGATGACCTGATCACATGGAGTGACTCCTGGGAAGAACATCTAAAAGATGTAGAGACGTTGTTCCAGCGTCTGACCCAGGCTAACCTGACTGTTAACCTGAGCAAGAGTGACTTTGGTTGTGCTACTGTCACCTATCTTGGCTACGTCATAGGCCAGGGTAAGGTGGCACCCATAAATGCTAAAGTCCAAGCCATCATGGACTTTCCAGTTCCTGACAACAAAAAAGCTTTGCGCCGCTTCCTTGGAATGATCGGGTACTACTGCAAGTTCTGCAAGAACTTTGCTGAGATTGCTCTCAGTCTAACTAGCCAACTGAAGAAAGGCGTAAAGTTCACCTGGGATGATGCATGCCAGAGAGCCTTCGATCACCTGAAGTCTCTGCTGTGTCACTTCCCCGTGCTCAAATCTCCTGACTTCAACAAACCGTTCTCCATCGCGGTCGATGCTAGCGACCAAGCTTGTGGATCTGTGCTCCTACAGAGAAGTGACTCTGATGACATTGAGCATCCCGTGGCATACTTCTCCAGGAAGTTCAATCGCCACCAAAGGAACTATTCCACAATAGAGAAGGAACTGTTGGCTCTGGTCCTTTCTTTACAACACTTTGAAGTTTATGTTTGTACAGGGCAAAAGCCAATGGTTGTGTACACAGACCACAATCCGTTAATGTTTTTGAGTAAGATGAAAAACAAGAATCGGAGATTGTTGAATTGGAGTTTGATTTTACAGGAGTTTGACTTGGAAATTAAGCATGTGAAGGGTACAGACAATGTAATTGCTGATTGCTTATCCTGTGTTTGAATGTGTATGTATATATCATGGGTTTGAATATTGTATGATATGTATATATAGACAAGTGTTCACTTAACCATTTTGTATTGAAAAGAAAAATTTTGCCTTTATGAGTCAAAATTTTTCCCTTTTGGAATGGAGGTGTAATGTGAATATAGGCCACTGGATGGCAGTGTTTGCCTTTTTTTTGTTAAGCTCAGAATGGAGTCATGTTTAGACATGTCCTGGACATGTCTGGGGCAAGTCTCAGAAAATAAAAAAAAGAGGTCTAAATGTGGGTGGGGTCTGCAAAAGAGTATATAAGGAAAAGAATTGAGACAGTAAAGTAGTAGGAGAAATTGCAAGAAGATGACCAGACCTGCCATTCTGTTCAAGACCTGTGACGTTTCTTTTGTGGATTTCTTTGCCTGTGTTTGAGCATTTTCTTCATCCAGGACATCACCAAGCCACCCCACCAAAAAGGGACAGTAATTATTTCTGTTTTTTTCTTATTTATCAATCTTGGTCTTCAGTTGTAGGTTGTTATTAGTCTTTGTCTTTGTTAAAAATTAAATGTGTTTTAGTTGTTAAAACTGTGTTTGTCATCCCTTGCTGTTGCTGTTGCGTTGTAAATCTAATAAGAAATTGGGGCCATAACAGTATCTATATCGATTGTCCTGATGCCAGATTAAAGGCAGTTGGCACGCGTAATGGAAACTTGACCTGGCTTAATCAACGCAGCTGAATCTGTGATACAAACTAACGACTTCACATCTTGCTCAGCCCACCACAAACTGCCTATATATAGAATGCTTGCATTCTTTGCTCAGTAAAGCCGCTTGCACACTGGACCCGAAACAAATTTTTCGCACGACTGATTACAGACAAAGTCAATGCAATGACGCGATAGTCGGACAGGGTTTTAATATAGCTCCGTGTCTGAAAGTCATAAAAGGTCTAATTTTTCAGCGTATTCCAGGAATTATTAGATGCGCAAAATTGGCCATGTTTGTATTCGACCTTCAAAGCAAATTGATAGCTATCGACTTTTCCTGGTCTTTTTAGCCTATTCGTCTGTTTTCATCCGTTGAAGATACAACGAAAACAGTGTTTATTCGGTCTTTCTTTTGAAAATTAGTCAGATGGATCAAACACATTCACGCTTTATTTCCACAGCAGAGATAAAATAGTGCTTGTAGTCAGAGAGCAAATGAATTCCATGACCATTATCACTGTGAATAAATTATCGCATGCACGATCGTCCGATCGTGCGAAATGCAAAATACTCCATGTACAGCAGTCAGCAAAAAGTAAAAGTATTGTTATGAGAACAGATTTATAACGAAATAAATTATAAATATATATCATCAACAAACAGAACATCCGTGTGCTTCGTATTTTCAAACTCCATCAAGGCCTTTATGGTCTGTAGCTACATACCAAATTTGGTGGTCCTATCTGTAATAGTTTCTGAGAAAAGTTCTCCCCTTTCTCTCAGACGGATGGACAGACGCACGCACGCACGCACGGACGGACGGAGATCAAACCTATATCCCCCTCAGACTTCGTGTTGGCGGGGGATAATAATCGACTGTCGGACAGGGAGATATATTAAAACCCTGTCAGACTTTTGGACACGAGACACTGCGTTCAACGCAATCGGTCGTGCGAAAAATTCATTTCGCGTCCAGTGTGCAAGCAGCTTAATACTAGGCTACTATTATTGTCACTTAGGTTTTAATGTTTTTAGAGGGAGAAAGGAATACAGCCTGATTGCTATGATGTCGCACTGAGTTAAGATTACATATTGAAAATAAATGTGTAATGTATCTTGCATTGTTGTCCATGCATGTTAATCCCAAAATCCCAAAATTTTGAGCAGCAACAGGGTGTAATATTAGGAACACGCGATCCATTGTTTCTCTTCCCAATGAGCAACCGTCATATTTCATCCCAACTTCATAAGTTTGCATGATCTGACGTAGTTTCCTTATGAAATTCCATTCAAGTTCGCTCATGGTAATAATTCGTGAATGCCCTAGCTAGCCAGCTAACTCATATTCGTAATAATGTTTTCTGCACATAAGCGGTGCAGAAAACATGCCTGAAGTAGCAAAGTAAAATGCAACATCAACTCATCATACAGCTATAGGACAGAGGCTGCAATATTCCAACACATTTAAGGTAAGGAGAGGAGCTCATTTGATTGGTAAGGATTTGACTGGGCTTTGTTATACCCAAACACGCCTTCTTTGCCCCTTCCGCTGGAAGGAGAGACAGAGGCGGAACAGAGGAGTACTTGCGCCAGGCTACGCCAGGCACGAAATTGCAACATACCTGGACACACCCCATTGGCGCGGCGCACCCCCCATTCCCCGCGACTACGCCGCGTCTGCTCCTGGTCTTCGAATTTAGAACCCAAGATATTCAATGTTCAAACTAATAAACTTTTTTTCTTTTTTGGAATTATTCATTCCTCACTTTGAATTTGATGCCTGTAACAAAAAAAAATGCTTGGACGGGGGAATGTTTACAACTGTGTCACATTTCAGAGAAGTCCTTTTTCAGGACTGAAAAAGACGTCTCTTCAATGGCAGCATATGTTTACCCAAAACCTGGAAGTACCTTTCAGCATTAATGGTGCCTTCACAGATGTGAAAGTCACCCATGTCATGGGCATGAACACATCCCTGTACCATCACAGAATGCCGGCTTTTGACCTTTGCGCTGATAACTATCTGGATTTCCAAAAACAATTTGAAGTGTGGACTCCTCAGACCACAGCACACTTTTCTACTTTATGTCAGTCCATCTCAGATGAGCTTTAGCCCAGAGAAGCCAGTAACATTTCTGGCTGATTCTGTTGCTATATGGCTGTTGCTTTGCATGGTAGAGTTTTAACTTGCTCTGGTAGATGTAGCAACGAACTGTGTTAACTGACACCGGTTTTCTGAAGTGTCCCTGAGTCCACATGGTAATAACCTTTACAGAATGATGTTGGTTTTCAATGCAGTGCCGCCTGAGGGACCGACAGTCATGGGAATTCAATGTTGTTTTTCGGCCTCGAGATTTCTCTGGATTCTCTGAATCATCTGATGATATTATGGACTGTAAATGATTAAACCCCTAAATTCCTTGCAATTGTACATTGAGAAGCATTGTTCTGAAACTATTGGACTATTTGCTCATGCCGTTTTTCACAAAGTGGTGAACTTTGCTCCATCCTTGCTTGCGAACGACTGACCCTTTCGGGGATGCTCCTTTTATACCTAATCATGACTCACCTTTTTCCAATTAACCTGTTAACCTCTGGAATGTTCCAAACAAGTGCTTTTTTTAAATTATTTTTTGGGGTTTCCCTTTAATAGACAATATTCAGTGGAGAGAGACAGGAAAGGTGGGACGAGAATGGGGGTGACAGGTGGCAAAGAGGCCTGAGCCTAAATCGAACCCAGGCCACCGCGGGAAGGACCCAGCCCCCCATGGTGCGCGCTTAGATGAATGTGCCACCGGTGCGCCCCAAGCCGGTGTTTTTTTGAGCATTCCTCAACTTTTCCAGTCTTTTGTTGCCCCTGTCCCAGCTTTTTTGGAATGTGTTGCAGGCATCAAATTAAAAATGAGTGAATATTTCCAAAAACAATAAACTTAATCAGTTTTAACATTAAATATCTTGTCTTTGAAGTGTACTCAATTAGAATATAGATCATAAAGGATCTGCAAATCATAATATTCCGTTTTTATTCACGTTTTACACAACGGTCCCAACTTGTTTCGAATTGGGGTTTGTAAAAGGCAGTTCCAGCAAAATTGTCACTAAGGGTGTACAATAGCAATTAAGACAATGGGCTCTAATTTCGTAGACCAGGCACAGGCGCGGCGCATGGGGGATGTGCCGCGCTAACGAGGTGTGTCCAGGCGTATGTGGCAGTTTCGTGCCCGGCGTAGCCTAGCGCAAGTACTCCTCTGTCCCGCCTCTGTCCCTCCTTCCAGCGCAAGTTGGCAAAGAAGGCGACACAGCCTAGTCAACTAGCTCACTGGCAAGAGAAACGATGGATAGCATGTTCCTATTATTACAAACTGCTTTAAATTTTGGGATTAACATGCATGGTCAACAATGCAAGATACGTCACAGATTTGTTTTCAATTTGCGATCTTAACTCAGTACGACATCATAGCAATCAACCTGTATTCCTTTCCCCCACTAAAGACGATAAAACCTAAGTGACAATAATAGTAGCCTAGTATTAAGCCGCTTGCACACTGGAAGCGAAACAAATTTTTTGCTCGACAGATTGCGTCTTGTGTCCAAAAGTCTGACAGAGTTGTAATAAATCTCTGTGTCCGACAGTCTATTATTGTTTTACATTTCTTCAAATCTACTGACTCTTTTAGATATAAAACGTGAATGTTTTGATAAGAGGGCTCAGTTCTTCAAGATGAGTACCGAGAATTTCAATCAATGTTTCTGTGTAAGCTCTGCTCAATAAAGTGAGTCGACACTGGCGCGAGACAATGTACAATGCCTCCGTGTCTGACAGCCAAAAAAAAAGAGGACGATTAGAACAGATTGATAACGAAATAAAGAATAAAAAGAAACATTTGAACAACAGAGCATCCAATGAACACTGCGATTTATTTATTGGCGGGTCATCTTTGTTGGATATCCCATTTGTTGCTGATATATTTTTATTCTTTATTTCGTTATAAATCTGTTCTCATAACAATACTTCTACTTTTTGCTGGCTGGTGGACATGGAGTATTTTTGCATTTCGTGTCAGACAGTCTTAATCGTGCATGCGATAATTTATTCACACTGTCCTATGGTCATGGAATTGATTTGCTCACGCACTATTTTATCTCTGCTGTGGAAATAAAGCATGAATCTGTTCGATCCATCTGACTCATTTTCAAAAGAAAGACTGAATAAAGACTGCTGTCTATCTTCAACGGAAGAAAACAGACGAATAGGCTAAAAAGACCAAGAAAAGTCGATAGCTATCAATTTGCATTTTGTGAAGGTCGAACACAAACATAGCGAAGTTTGCACGTCTAATAATTCCTGGAATACTCGGAAAAATTAGATCTTTTATGACTTTCGGACACGGAGCTATATTAAAACCCTGTTCGACTATCCATCTTTGCATTGACTTTGTCTGTAATCAGTCGTGCGAAAAATTTGTTTCGCGTCTAGTGTGCAAGCGGCTTTACTGAGCATAGAACGCAAGCATTCGATATATATATACAGTTTGAGGTTGGCTGAGAAAGATGTGAAGTCGTTAGTTTGCGTCACAGATTCAGTTGCGTTGATTAAGCCAGGTCAAGTTTCCATTACGCGTGGCTACCGCCTAACATCAGGACAATCGATATAGATACTATAATTTATGTCCTTATTCAGATAGTTACATTAAATAGTGCTTCCTGTAATTATTTCTTGCATTGTGCCTGACATTCTGTAAACCTGTCTGTGAGATTTCGGTGAGGTGTGCGCACTCTGCGCCGGTCAGCCAAATTACCACTGCACAGAAATTAAAACAAGTTGGAGCTGGCAAGTTTTCTGCGCAACTCCAGCGGAGTCTTTTTCTACGAAATTGTCACTGCGTCTTGATGAATATGTGACACCTCCCCCTACTACGCCGCCACACCCATCTCGGCGCACTTTCGTCTACCGAAGGCTGCGCACCTCACGAAATTACCACTACTGGGCTGCGCCTTACGAAATCACCACTGCGCGGGCTGCGCCTCGCTACAACACCTGCGCTGCGCCAGGAAATTAGAGCCCTAACTCATGCATATATTATTTGTCAAATCTTAAACATTGGTCCTTACAATTTTGAGAAGCTAATTAATAAATAAATAAGTAAACATATATATATACAGTGGGGGAAATAAGTATTTGACCCCTTGCTGATTTTGCAGGTTTGCTCACTAACAAAGAATGCAACGGTCTATAATTTTAATGATAGGTTTATTTTAACAGTGAGTGACAAAATATCACTAAAAAAGTGGAATAAGACATTGTATGCATTTTAGGAATTTATTTGCATATTTTTGGTCATAAATAAGTATTTGACCCCCTGGACAAACAGCATGTTCATATTTTGTAGAAAAGCCATTATTGGCCAGCACAGATGTAAAACAATTTTTATATACTGAGTACAAATGAAAACGCACCACTCACGAAATCTGGAATAGCTCCACGGATTGATATGTGAAGTATATACATATGAGATACATATGCATTTGAGATAATGAATGATTTAAGAAGACTTGTAAACATCATTCAATTTCCTTCACGATAATGTTAATGCGCGAGAGAGGTTTAACTGGTGTAGGGGACAAAAAGGAAAGTCAATAACGAGTGTGACCGCCATTGGCATTGACACATGCGGTGCATCGTCGTCGCATGGAGTTGATCAGTCTCTGGATAGTGTTCTGAGGGATAGCATTCCACTTTTGAACAAGGGCAACCTCAAGTTCTCGGATGTTGTCCATCTGGCGTCGACATGAAAGACGTCGTCCAATTTCATCCCATAAGTGCTCGATAGGGGAGAGGTCGGGTGACAGAGCTGGCCACTGAAGCACGGGGATGTTCTGCTGTGCAAGGTACTGCATGGACACCCTTGCAATGTGTGCCCTAGCGTTTTCCTGTTGAAACGTGTGGACATCGTGGTGTTAGTTGAAGAATGGCACAACATGGTTCTGCAGCATCTGGTCCCGGTAGTAGACGCCGTTCACCCTTCCTCTGCAGATATGGAGAGGGGTTCTGTGACGGTAGCTTATTCCACCCCACACCATAACGCTGCCACCATCCCAACGGTCCGTTTGAACGACACAATCGGCTTAATAATGTTCACCACGTCTCCGCCAAACACGTATAGGGCCATCTGCGTTCCTTAAGTGAAATTGTGACTCGTCAGAAAAGATGACACCATGCCATTGTCGTAGTCGCCAATTCTGGTGCCTGTTTGCCCACTGTAGACGCTGGTTTGGGTGACGATCCGTGAATATGGGGCTGAAATTAGGACGTCGTGCACGCAGGCCTGCAGCTCGCAGACGGTTCGGTACGGTGTTGGGGTGAATGAATCCATGTCGTCCTTGGACTTGAGCAGCCATTCTTGTCGCTGATAGTGTTCGGTCTCGGACATGATCCCGTACGATCTGACGGTCCTGACATGCCGTTGTCACACGTTGTTGACCCGGTCGAGGACAGTCCCGAGTACTCCCCGTTTGCAGAAACCTTTGATGGAGTCTTGCGATCGTTGTGTGTGCGCAGTGTAGTCTGGCAATTTCCCTGGTGCTGGCGCCAATTTGAAGCATGCCTATGGCACGTTCCCGTTCAGGGGCTGTAAGTCGCGGCAAAGTGTCGACGTTTCACTTGTGTCAGTGAAGAAGTGAAATTTTATTCGGATTCACATGCTTTTAAAGGCAATGTGTGCACAAATTCAGAGTGAAATTCATTTTTCCTGTGGTGAGCGTGCAAGATGTTGCATTTTTGCAAAAAATTCCTTAGCGTTACAGTTAACTTGAAATTCTCGCATTTCTTGCACCTGGCATGTCGGATGACGTCACTGTAGTGTTGTTTTTGTATAAAAATTATATTGAAGTTCATTTGAACTTAAATATTGACTTTTTTCAAGTGGTGCATTTTCTTTTGTACTCAATAGTTGTTGACAAGGTTTGTGCACATTTTGGCAGGGATGTTGGCCCAATCCTCCCTGCTGACAGCCTCCAAATCATTCAGGTCCCGAGGCTGTCGCCTTGCAACCCGAATTTTAAGCTCCCTCCAAAGATTTTCAATTGGATTCAGGTCTGGAGACTGGCTAAGCCACTCCAGACCCTTGATGTACTTCTTCTTCAGCCACTCTTTTGTTGCTTTGGCGGTGTGCTTTGGGTAGTTGTCATGCTGAAACACCCATCCTCAACCAATATTTAGCTCTCTAACTGAGGGAAGGAGGTGTTGGTCCAGAATTCTACGGTATATAGCCTCGTCCATCCTCCCCTCAATGCAATGGAGTTGTGCCGTCCCCTTGGCTGAAAAACATCACTGTGCTTGACGGTGGGGATGGTGTTCTTTGGGTTGTACTCTGTGTTTTTTGCCCTCCAAACACGGCGAGTTGAGTTGAGCCCTTAAAAGTTCTATTTTGGTCTCATCTGACCACATCACCTTCTTCCAGGCCTCTTCTGAGTCATCCAGGTGGTCAATGGCGAACTTCAGGCGGGCCTGTACATGTGCCTTCTTGAGCAGGGGGACCTTGCGTGCCCTGCAGGATTTCAATCCATGACCGCGTAGTGTGTTACCAACTGTTACTTTTGTAACTGTGGTCCCAGCTGCCTTCAGTTCATTAACCAGTTCCCCCCTTGTGATTCCTCACCGTTTGCATGATCAGGGACATCTTACGAGGCGAGACCTTGCATTATGGCCCAGACCGAGGGAGGTTGGCGGCAGTGTGGTGCTTCTTCCATTTCCTGATAACTGCACCGACAGTTGATTTTTTCTCTCAAAGCTGCTTTCCAATTCTCTTGTAGCCCATCCCAACCTTGTGTAGGTCAACAATCTTGTCCCTAATGTCCTTAGACAGCTCTTTGGTCTTGCCCATGGTGGAGATGTTGGAATCTGGTTGTTTGGGAGTGGAAAGGTGTCTTTTATACAGGTAATGCGGTGAGGCAGGTGTATTTGATGTAAATAATTAGTTGGGATTGGGGGTGTGTCTTAAAGAAAGACTGACTGGCTTGTGGGACCCAGAATACTTGCTGCTTGGTAGGGGTCAAATACTTATTTTTCCTCATCAGATGGTTATCAATTTTTATAAATTCATATGATGTGATCTTCTGGAATTTTCTTTGTGATTCTGTCTCTCACTGTTAGAAAGTATAAACGATTAAAATTATAGATCGTTGCATTCTTTGTAAGTGGGCAAACGTGCAAAATCAGCGAGGGGTCAAATACTTATTTCCCCCACTGTATATATATATATATATATATATATATGTAACCCCTTTTTGGACGGGTGTTAATCACCCAGCACAGTACAGGCTACTTATAGTTACCCTAAATCACAATAAATAATGGCGCAACAGGATCCGAAGTTCTCAGCGGTGGAATGGTGAGCTGGCTGAGATTCCTTATACCACAAGCGTAATTGAATAACTGTGTAGTAGTAGTAAATAGGAATATGAATACTTATAAATGATTACATATTTAGTAGCGCGGTGCCTCCACTGTGGAAAAACTACACTTACCCTCAAGCCAGTGCAGGATGTATCTCCCCAGAATTCAAATACATTATGTTCAATCTATTATAATGAATGCTCTAGCTATGTAACTGTAGTGTATTCAATTACAATACACTCATTAAGCTACCTAAATAGCACTCTTCATGGCAATACCGTTAGCCAGGTGGAAAAAAATGAGCTGCCAACACCCCAGATAGAATTAAGTAATAATGATTATATTTATTAATAAGAAATAATAATAATAATAGGAAATATTATTGATATGTAACCATGAAAGTGAAAACATTTAATATACAACTCATTAAGTGATTTCCCGTATGAATAACAAGTAAAGCGATTTATAATTAACAAAGATCTAAAAAAAAAAAACAAAACACAGCGCACAGTTGGGGCCCGTATGTTGGTGCACAAAGGTTACGTCAGCTTTTGAGCAAACGTTAGCTCCGTCAAGGATCCACAGCTCTCTGAGCCGTAGGCAAAGTAGCAACCGCGACAGTGCCCTTGATTCGACTCGCTCGCAGCAAAATGTGTGGTGCGTAACTCACGACCAGTCTTCCCACTCAGTCCTGAAGCTTACGGCTGTGTCTTTCTACCAGCCTCCAGACTAACTGCACGGAGGGGGGGGGATTAACAGATCGCAATCTGCTCTGGCTCGCCTAGCGGTACACGCAGCTTGGCGGTGCCACTACGACCCCTGTTGGTCCAGTACAGAGTCCTCCTCCAACGCGGAGCACTCACGCCGCCAGTCCCAGGTCTTCAACAGCCCACAAGGTTCATCTTACGGTTCTCCGTAACCCTATCGCTAATATTTAGCGAGGTTATAAGAAACTTCAAGGAAAAAAAACAAGCTTAACCGTCGAATCACACCAGGCTCTGTCGCTGTCTCCGCTCCAAAACAAAAAAAAAAACGGCCAACGTACCCGCTATATCTCAACAGTCTCCGGTAATCAGCACGAGCATAAAACATGTACTAATTTTTATTGGTGGATTATAAAATTCAAATAAAAACAGAAGAAATACATTTGATTAGCTAATACAGTTTGTCACATCAGAACAGTGAAAATATTCCCAAACACAAAGCATTATGGTAAATGGAGTTATGTAAAATACACAGTACACAGTATTGTTTTAGAGGACCTTACACTCTCCCCCCACCAAACAAACAGCATGCCCCCATGCTGGGTCAAATACATTGAAAAGGAAAGTACAGGTAACAAAACAAACAAAACAAAGTAGCAGAACAATAAACATAAACTAGTACGTTAAACTAGCAATGGGTGTCATGACAGTCTTACATGGCATAAGAACTGGCCTGTGTGTGCATGTGCTACAAAGAGCCTGTGGAGAACACCACCAGGCATGAGAATTATTCCTTTCAAAGGATGGTTGCACTGAGGCTAGAGTGGACGCTACTCCAGTGTGCCCACTCTGCACTCCCAGCTTGCCATAATTCAAGCGATTAGTCGGCTGTCTTTCCCTATGTGACCTACGCACTGCAAGGGGTACTGCGACTGAGGCAGTTGCAGGGTCAGCTACAGAGTGAACATCTGGAGGACTACCATCCTGATCAGCATCTACTAAATCTTCTACCACCTCAGGGGACTCATGTGAAGAGGCAGGGAGTGCAGTGTTGATTGAAGCTAGCAAATTATCACTAGGCGTGTGTACTAAACTAGGGCTTCTAGATGTCGTGGAGACACACGGCGCAGGGGACTCCGGTGTAGGCTGGCTAACCTGTGTGCTGGCTCCCAAAGGAGTGTGGTGCACAGCATCCTCAATATAACAGCCATATTCCGAATCAGAATCAGAACCGACAGAGCTAAAATGTGTGGGCACTACAGGGGGCAACACTTCAGGCACACCAGCTCTGTGCTTCTCCTTAGTCCTCCTACGTCTCACAGCTCTTGGGCACAAAGCTGAGGGGGCGTCAACCACAGGGCCTAATCTCACCTCCTGTCCCAAAGGCAATATGTGGTTGCGGTGCAACACCTTGACTGGCCCTTTACCATCAAAAGGTTTCAGTCTGTACACCGGAAGATCAGACAGCTGACTGTCCACAATGTAAGGAAAAGAATTCCACCTGTCAGCCAACTTCTGCTGCCCTTTCAGACCCAGATTCCGAATCAAAACTCGATCCCCAGAATTCAGGCTATGATATCGGACTTTCTGGTCATAACGCTCCTTGTTGCTCAGGTTCATCCTATCCACTGAGGCTCGTGCCAGCTGGTAAGCAACTTGCAACTCCTCTTTCATCTGGGTCACATACCTCAAGTGTGACACAGATGACGCGTCCTTAGATGAAACACCAAAACAGACATCTACTGGGAGCCGGGCCTCCCGACCAAACAATAAGAAATAGGGAGAGTATCCAGTTGCCTCATTAGGAGTACAATTATACGCATGCACCAAATGCGCAATGTGCTGACTCCATTTAGACTTCTGATGTGACTCCAGGGTGCCCAACATGTCCAACAAAGTCCGGTTGAACCTTTCAGGTTGTGGGTCACCCTGTGGGTGATAAGGAGATGTTCTCGACTTTTTCACACCCAACATGGTCAACATCTCTGTTACCAGTCTGCTCTCAAAATCCCTACCTTGGTCAGAGTGAATACGAGTGGGCAAGCCGTAATGAATAAAATACTTCTCCCACAGGGTCCTCACCACTGTTACCGCTGTCTGATCCTTAGTAGGAAAGGCCTGTGCATACCGAGTGAAATGGTCGGTAATGACTAACACATTACAGACATTGCGAGAATCAGGCTCAAGGCAAAGAAAATCAATGCATACCAGATCCATCGGCCCGGAACTCTGGAGATGCGAAAGAGGGGCAACTCTTTGTGGCAGCGTTTTCCGCTTGATGCAGCGTTCGCAAGTCTTACAGTGCTTCTCTACGTCAATTTTCATGCGAGGCCAGTAAAATCTGTCACGCAATAAGCTGTATGACTTATCGAATCCTAAGTGGCCAATGTCATCATGCAGCAGCCTAAAAACAAGATCATGAAACTGCCGTGGCAGCACCAACTGTCTGACCTGCTGATCACCGTGCTTAACCGTCCTGTGCAACAACCCATTGTCAATAGAGAGCTTAGCCCACTCCTTTTTCAGGACCTTCATGTCAGGATGCCGTGTCAGGATGCTGCTAGCAGGCTCCTTAAGATTCACCGCATGCCAAACCTCCCCTATACAAGCATCATTCTTCTGGGCTTCTTGAAGCTCATCAGAACTAAACACAGGCAACTCATCAGGCGCTACTGCAGCAACATGCGAGTACGCCTCGGGAACAGCTGACTCGTGACTGCAAATCTGATCTGCCACACGCGGAAAAGAAGGGCAACCTGCCCTCTGTGTGGCCACCACCTGACAAATAGCTCGCACCCCAGGGGGCTGGAATCTCTTGCCACTCATCATCAGGGGACAGACTGATGTGAGGGCGTCGTGACAGTGCATCTGCATCCAGGTTCCGTTTCCCTGGCCTATACTTCAGGCTGAAGTTGTAAGTTGACAAAGCTGACAGCCAACGGTGACCAGTGGCATCAAGTTTTGCAGACTTAGTTATATAAGTCAGCGGGTTGTTGTCTGTCCTGACTTCAAAAGTGGCCCCATAAAGGTAATCATGCAGCCGATCCACAATAGCCCACTTCAAAGCTAAAAACTCCAATTTGTGAGCAGGGTAATTCTTCTCTGAAGGGGAAAGACTGCGACTAATGAATGCCACTGGACGCAACCCGTCAACATGCTCCTGGTACAGAACGCCACCCAAGCCGTCCAGGCTTGCATCCACATGCAAAACATACGGCGTTTGGGGATCTGCAAAAGCCAAAACTGGAGCCCGAGTCAGCCTTTGCTTAAGCTCTTGAAAAGCAGCCTCACACTGGTCACTCCACCTGGGACCAAAAGGCTCAGAGGGCCGGAAACGAGGTTTCCGGTCAGTAGCCTGTGAACTTGAGTTCGTCTTCCTGGACGGCCAGCCCTGCAACAACTCATTGAGGGGACGGCACAATGTGGAAAAACCCTTCACAAACCGACGGTAATACCCACAAAACCCCAGAAATGACCGCAGCTCCGTTACAGTCTGAGGTCGAGGCCAAGACACAACAGCCTCAATTTTTGAAGGGTCAGTGGCTATGCCGTCCTGTGAAACTATGTGACCAACATAGTTCACTGACGTCCGACCAAACTGACATTTATCCAGAGAGATTTTAAGACCTTCCTCTCTCAGACGGTCAAGAACCTTCAGGAGCCTTTCCTCATGTTCTTCCAGGGTACGGCCAAAAACAATCAAATCATCTAAGTACACAAGAACCTCTAGAAAGTTCATATCCCCGACGGTCCGCTCTATGACTCTCTGGAACGTGGCAGGCGCACCACAGATTCCTTGAGGCATGCGGTCAAACTGATAGAAGCCTAAAGGACAGATGAAGGCAGTCTTCTCTTTATCAGCCTCGCTCATGGGAATCTGGTAGTAGCCACTTCTCAAATCCAACACTGAGAACCACTTACTACCAGAGAGACAATGGAGGGCATCCTCAATTCTAGGAACAGTGTACTGGTCAGGGACAGTCCGCTGGTTAAGCGTTCTATAATCCACACACATCCTGACCTTACCAGACTTCTTACGCACTACTACAATAGGTGAGGCATATGGACTCCTGGACTCTGAAATAATGCCATGTTTCTGTAGTTCCATCAAATGCTGACGCACATCCTCCAAATCAGCCGGGGCCAAGCGCCGAGATCTCTCTCGAAAAGGCCGTGAATCATTCAACCGAATCTCATGCTGGGTGCTTCTCGAGCAGCCTACATCCCACTCACTACAAGAAAACACTTCCTTCCTCTGCAGCATTTTCTCACAGAGGCACTGCTTTGCCTCCTCTGGCATAGGAGAAGTGCCAAAGTCAAAAGAAGCAGAAGAGAGTGTACTAGTGTCTGTGGAACAGCAAGTGGACGGAATCTGCGGCACCATGTCTACAGGGAATATGTGAGCAAGGGGACTACCTCGTTTCACAAGAATATCCCTAGAAGAGACATTCTTCACATTTACCGTGATGCGGCGACACAACACAGCAGAGACCGGATGTACTTCAGGCCTAACCTCGAGCTCCGGGGCAGACGCGCCATCAGCACTAACATGCTGATCTACAAGGACTAAAGAGTCATGAATCTCACCAGGAAACTTGGGCAGGCCGGAGAGCTGCAGCTCCTGCCCAGGCTTTAAAACAACAGGCTTAGTTCTAGTGAACCACACTGTGCCATGCTTATCCACATCCTCCGGCAAAACAACTGTGTGCTTAATGGACTCAAAAACCTCTTTCATCACTGGGTGTATAGTAAGCGTGTTAAGAAACCCGTCTCCTGCCTGTTCGTGACAAGAGTGGAACAGTTTCCGCACTAAGTGAGTGTTTGTGCCAACCAAAATGGCTATACCCTCTTTTGTCTCAGGGTCAGGACACACAAGAGCTAACGCGTCCACTACTTGAGACACACCTGTGACAGCTTCAGTGAACTCCAACCTGAGAGCCAAATATCCATCATATGGGTATTTGTGAGAGCTCAAACCCCATATTTCGAGACTTTCCACTGACTGCAGCGGCAGGTGCTTCAAGTATGTATTGTAAAAGCTACGATACAAGATGGTGACCTGAGAACCACTATCAAGCAAAGCTTTAGCATAAATGCCCTCTATCTGCACGGGCACCTCAGCCGAGGGCCCCACTAACCCAGATGGTAATTGTGATTGGCTGACTTTGATTGGAGGAGAGCAATGAGCGGAACGCGTCTTATGTGATGGAGCTCCGGGGAAGTTTCCCTGCTGCGTGACCCTCTTAAGCAGCTTCTGATTCACCAATCTCAAGTTCTCAGGACGTGTGTACTCTCGCTTAGTGTGGCCGTCCTCTCCACATTTATAACAGAAAATGGCAGGAACAGGAGAGGCTGCCATAGACTTCGGCAATTTTGAAGAAGCAGAAGAAACAGCCCTTGTGGGGGCAGCTGGAGCAGTGGTTCCTGTGCCCTGGCTTGAGCCACACTGTGTGACTGGTGGAGTAGCAGAAGACGCTGTAGTTACTAAAGACGTCAGCTCCTTAACCTCTTTCCTCAGACTGTCCACATCAGACATTATTGAAGTAACAGGCTCATGGGAAAGAGTGACAGCAGCTGTCACAGGGACCTGGCGAACAGTGGAAATGGCCGCAGAAACCTTTGCACTCTCTCTAGCACTTACCCAGTGCTCTTCCTCTCTCACTGCTCGCATTAGCTGCGAAAAAGAAGGCGGATTTTGCAAAGTGTGCATCACACGCACACGCAAAGCCACAAGGTCATTGGTGAGAGCACCCTTGAAGAGCTGCTCCAGGCGTGCACGATTCAGACCTGCAGCATCAATCCCTCCTCTCAAAAGAGCGCGATGAAGAAGCTTGTCCAAGCGGTACAAGAAAGCAGACAGTTTCTCTCCATCCTCTTGAAAAGTATAGCGAAACGAAGCCATAAGGTCTGCTCCACACTCTGTGGACCCATAAGTAATGTCAAGAGCCGCTACATAATCAGAAGCCAAGGCAGACGGGTTACTGACTTTCAAAAATCTAATAATATCTGCAGCAGGCCCACGCAAACTCTCAACAATGCGTTGCCGCTTCACAGCATCAGTGCACTGCCACTCAGTAACCATCTGAATAGCCTGTTCCATCCACACCTCATACTCTTCCTCACCAGGAGGAACAGGTCGTAATCCAGAAAACAGCCTCAGTTTTCTATAGCCAGGTGCATCAACAGATGCCTGATTACAGCGGTCTACGAGCTGACCTATGGCATTCACAAGATCAATGCTGACATCAGGCTTAGGAGGTTGAGGGCCCAGAACAGCTTCCTTTACATCACCCATGGACTTACCCTCCTTCTGCAGCAATGCCAACAGCTTAGTTTCAAAATCATTCCCTTCAGGAGCAGGACTAGCAGGCAGCAAGCTACTCACTACATGAACAGCCCATGGACCTGTCTCACCTGCAATTCCCACTTCAGGAGGGACAGAGCTCTGATCCAACTCAGCAGAAGACTCCACTAAAATGTACAGGTGCCTACCAGTTTTGTCACCACGGCGACCACGGATCTGGGTCCTACCCAGAACCTTGACTGTACTGAGCACATGGGTAACCACATCATCACTAGCCTCCAGTGGCACTCTGCTAAGAACAGCTGCATGAGACAAATCAACATTCTCCTCACGGCTCCACTCAACAGCCTGACTAAGGTCCATGTTAAAAGGTGAACAGCAAAACAGCAAAAACTTGGGCTAAAACAAGACAAACACTAAGCAAAACACAGCTACCTACTCGTTCTGGTAAACAGGAAAATCCCAGCGGTGCCTCCAAAATGTAACCCCTTTTTGGACGGGTGTTAATCACCCAGCACAGTACAGGCTACTTATAGTTACCCTAAATCACAATAAATAATGGCGCAACAGGATCCGAAGTTCTCAGCGGTGGAATGGTGAGCTGGCTGAGATTCCTTATACCACAAGCGTAATTGAATAACTGTGTAGTAGTAGTAAATAGGAATATGAATACTTATAAATGATTACAAATTTAGTAGCGCGGTGCCTCCACTGTGGAAAAACTACACTTACCCTCAAGCCAGTGCAGGATGTATCTCCCCAGAATTCAAATACATTATGTTCAATCTATTATAATGAATGCTCTAGCTATGTAACTGTAGTGTATTCAATTACAATACACTCATTAAGCTACCTAAATAGCACTCTTCATGGCAATACCGTTAGCCAGGTGGAAAAAAATGAGCTGCCAACACCCTAGATAGAATTAAGTAATAATGATTATATTTATTAATAAGAAATAATAATAATAATAGGAAATATTATTGATATGTAACCATGAAAACATTTAATATACAACTCATTAAGTGATTTCCCGTATGAATAACAAGTAAAGCGATTTATAATTAACAAAGATCTAAAAAAAAAAAACAAAACACAGCGCACAGTTGGGGCCCGTATGTTGGTGCACCAAACGTTAGCTCCGTCAAGGATCCACAGCTCTCTGAGCCGTAGGCAAAGTAGCAACCGCGACAGTGCCCTTGATTCGACTCGCTCGCAGCAAAATGTGTGGTGCGTAACTCACGACCAGTCTTCCCACTCAGTCCTGAAGCTTACGGCTGTGTCTTTCTACCAGCCTCCAGACTAACTGCACGGAGGGGGGGGGGATTAACAGATCGCAATCTGCTCTGGCTCGCCTAGCGGTACACGCAGCTTGGCGGTGCCACTACGACCCCTGTTGGTCCAGTACAGAGTCCTCCTCCAACGCGGAGCACTCACGCCGCCAGTCCCAGGTCTTCAACAGCCCACAAGGTTCATCTTACGGTTCTCCGTAACCCTATCGCTAATATTTAGCGAGGTTATAAGAAACTTCAAGGAAAAAAAACAAGCTTAACCGTCGAATCACACCAGGCTCTGTCGCTGTCTCCGCTCCAAAACAAAAAAAAAACGGCCAACGTACCCGCTATATCTCAACGGTCTCCGGTAATCAGCACGAGCATAAAACATGTACTAATTTTTATTGGTGGATTATAAAATTCAAATAAAAACAGAAGAAATACATTTGATTAGCTAATACAGTTTGTCACATCAGAACAGTGAAAATATTCCCAAACACAAAGCATTATGGTAAATGGAGTTATGTAAAATACACAGTACACAGTATTGTTTTAGAGGACCTTACACTAATATATATATATATATATATATACAGTATCTCACAAAAGTGAGTACACCCCTCACATTTCGACAATTAATATATTATATCTTTTCAAGGGACAACGTAACAGAAATGACACCTGAATATATTCTAGAGTTGTCATTGTACAATATGTGTAGTAGTGTAGATTTACTGAACTGTTAAAATAACTGAACAAATAGTCACCATTTCCAAAATAGGTTGCAACAAAAGTGAGTACACCTCACCGTCAAAATGACAAATTGTGTCCATAGTGTCAATATTTAGTGTGAAAACCATAGTTGTCCAGCACTGCCTTGATTCTCCGAGGCATGGAATTCACCAGAGCTGCACAGGGTGTTGCTGGGATCCTCCTCCACTCCTCCATGACAACATCACTGAGCTGGTGGATGTTTGACACCTGCTGCTCCTCCACCTTCCTCTTGAGGATGCCCCACAGGTGCTCAACGGGATTCAGGTCTGGAGACATTCTTGGCCACGCCATCACCTTCACTTTCAGCTTCTTCAGGAAGGCAGTTGTCATCTTGGAGGTGTGTTTTCGGTCTTTATCATGTTTGAAAACTGTTAAGCAGCCCAGTTCCGAAGGAGGGGCATTATGTTCAACTTCAGAATGTCACAGTACATATTGGAATCCATTATTCCGTCAATGAAGCACTCATGTAGCCACAGACCATGATGCTACCACCACCATGTTTGACTGTAGGCAGTGCACACTTGTCTTAGTACTCTTCACCAGAACACTGCCACACATGCTGGACACCATCTGAGCCGATCACATTTATCTTGGTCTCGTTGGACCACAGAACATGGTTCTAGTAATTCATGTTCTCGGACTGGTTGTCGTCAACAAACTGTTTTCGGCTTTTCTTGTGGGCTAGCTTCAGAAGAGGCTTCCATCTAAGCTGACGGCCATGCAGACCAACTTGGTGCAGTGAACGGCGTATGGTCTGAGCACTGATAGGCTGTTCTCCCACTGCTGCTACCTTGTTCGCAAGACTGCCAGCACTCCTGCGTCTATTTTCTCAAGTCAACTTGTGCACCTGATGCAGAGCACGAGGACTCAACCTCTTCGGTCAACCCTGATAAGGCATATTACGAGTAGAACCCATCGTGCATAACCTTGGCCACCTTGCTGTTGCAGTTTTATGGTTTCAGAGGTCTTCCTGTAGCTTGGACCATCTTTGTGGAGAGCAACAATTCTCTTTTTCAGATCCTTAAAGAGTTCTTTCCCATGAGGTGCCATGTTGACCATCCAGTGACCAGAATGAGAGCATTGCTCCCAAAGCACCACAATTTAAGCCTTCAACACGTTACACAGCCTCATATGGCCCAGATGAACAGATAAAGGCATGAGCATGATGAATGAGACACGTTTCATTGCTTGGTTGGCCATGACCAATTGGGGTGGCACTTTTGTTGCCACCCATTTCGGAAACAATAACTGTTTGTTCAGTTTTGTGGACAGTGCAGTAAATCTACACTGCTACACATAATGTACGACAACTACTCTTGCATATATTCAAGCTTCATTTCTGTAACGTTGTCCCTTGAAAAGATATAATCGATTAATTGTCAAAATGTGAAGAGTGGACTCACTTTTGTGAGATACTGTATATATGTTATAGAAATCTGCACAAATCTGACCTGAAACGTCATCAGGTTTTCAAACATCTTAACAGCTGATAACAAAAACCCAGATAAACATGACGTAAGTAATATACATTTTTTATTGAGCATAAATGGTGCAATATTACACCCAGTGGTGGACAAAGTTCTCAATTTAAAGTATTGATACTCCTACTCAGATTTTCCTCCAGTAAAAGTGAAAGTAGCTCCGCGTATTTATTAATTGAGTTAAAGTTCTGGAGTCTTTGGTTATCTTTGGAAGTATCTCTAAATATATCACATTGTTAAAGTGCAGTCAAAGATCATGTGACTGTACATTTTGATAATATGTTTTATTTCTTATAGAAAAAGTCTAGATGGTTTCATTATGCACTTTAACATTAGAATATTGTCTTTAAACTAAAGAGACCTACTACAATATTCAAGAGACAATCAGCCTTGTATTTGTTGCATTAACAGGTGAGATATTCCCTGTTTGCTCTGCCGTAGCCATCATTGAACTAACTCATCAGAGTATGTGTCTTTTGCTCTGAGCTCTGGCTCTGCTCTAGAGTAGTATGACAGGTATTACAACTCGACGTAGAAAAACAACAAAAATTTTATTATCTCACTCATCAGACTGTGGAGAAGAGTCATCAGCTGACTTCAGAGAAAAAGTAGGCAGTAACAAGAGGGTCTATAGAAATGTGGAGGAGTAAGAAGTATGACGTTTACCCATCAAATGTAGAGGAGTAAAGTAAAACGTCTCCCCAAAATATACACTACCGCTCAAAAGTTTGGGAAAACTTGGAAATGTTCTTGTTTTCCATGGAAACACACATGAAATTAGTCTGAATAGGAAATATAGCAAATGAACAGAACACGCTGACATTTTCTGAGTTAGAAATAATGATTTTAATGGAAAATGATGAATACGTACTTCAAACTTTGCCTTCATCAAAAAAAAAAAAAAAACACCTTCACTGTTGATACTGAAACTGGTGTTTGATGGGAACTATTTAGCGCAGCTGCTAGTTGACAACTGTGAGGCGTCTTTGTCTTAAACTACACACTCTCAGATATTTTTCTTCTTGCACAGTTGTGCATGGGGCCTCTCACTCCTTTTTTCTGTCCTTGTTAGTGCCAGGTTGTGCAGCTCTCTGATGGGAGCAGTTCAGAGCATGATAAGAGATTTTAAGTTTTCAATTTCTCGCATTGAATAGCCTTCTTTTCTAAGCACAACAATAGACTGACGGGTCTCTATAGGAAGCTCTTTCTTTCTGGCTATTTTGAGCCTGTAAACAAACAAACAAACAACTGCTGATGCTTCAGGTACTAAACCAACCTCAAGAATGCCATGCTCCCTTTTGTGCTCCCTTATTAGTTCAACGGTTTTCTGTTGTGCAACACATTTGCAAAAAGATTTTCTAATAACCAATTAGCCTTATAAAATGCTTAACTTGGATTAGCAGCCATACCAGGAGATTGATTCAGAGGACTGACAGTTGCGATAATAGGCCTCTATGCAAAAATGTAGATCATTCTTTGAAAATCTGATTAATTTTAAATGTTTGTGAAATGCATGAAAATGTATTTTTCTTTGGAAAACAAAGAAATTTGCAAGTAATCCCAAACTTTTAGCGGAAGTGTAATGCTTGAGTAAAGAACAAATACTGGAAAACTGTCTTTAAATACAGTACTGAAGTAAATTAACTTTGTTGCTGTTCATCACTGATTACATCCCTGTGAACAGTAACCAATGCAAAGTTTCAATAAGGTTCTCCTCATCGAGTTTTATTACATATCTGGACATGCTTATGAGATGATAGTTTAGATCGTATTCATGTAAAGACGATGGAAAATTACAGGCATTGCAACTTTCAGCACTGCTATATGTAAGGTTCAAGCCTCAGAACAAGTTAAACCAGCTGGTCCTGCTTAATGCATTAACCTATTGTGAGGTATCGATCCGGAATCAAATGCAAGAACACAGGATTGCAAAAGAAAAGGTTTTTATTGAGCGAGGAGGGTAACCCCCGCAGGGCTGAAGGCAACAGTACAGAGTCCGCAATCCAAAAATCAAAATCCAGTGGGGCAGAAATGGAATCGTAACCAGGGCAGCAAACACAAACATCGTAGTCAGGCAAAACAGATTCGGTACACAGGCAATGGTTTGTAGGAGAAGCAAACTCATAAACCAAAGGGCAATCCGACTCGTAAACAGGGCAGCAATCCACAAAGTCGTAGTCGGGCAAAAAGGGTTCGAACACACAGATGCAACAGTTATCCAATAAGGGCAAGCCAAAAAGTCAGTAGTCGGGCAAACCAGTCAGAATCAGAAACACAATGAGTACGAGGCGAGAGAAATAGCAGCACAGGTAAACACAAGAAATGATCTGACAGAGAATGGCTGTGAGAAGACACCTAATATACACTTCTAGGGAGATCATATGGGGAGAAACACAGGTGCAAGTAGTCAGACTGATTACAAGGGAGCAGCACATGAGGGAGAGCCTGATCACATGAAATTTGGCAGAAGACAAAATGCGGACTGGGATCACGGGACAAGCCTATATACAAACAAACGGCTCCAGTCAAGGAGTTCTAACGTGCATAGATAATTAGAGAAAGGACAGCGTGATCAGATGTGGAGTTTCCACAGAAATGCAGCAAAGGAGATTAGGGAGAGAAAAGAGGCGGAGACTAGAGCAGGGCGAGTGCAGAGAGCTTGTTAATCAATTAGTAAGTGAAACTATACAATCCCTTAGTGCTTGTTAGTAAGTTAGTATTATGTAAAATGTTAGTTATTGTTAGTAATCTTCTATAGAAAACAACAAACTGTTAGTACGGTTAGTAAGATAGAAAAGTAAGCTGAAGTAAGCAAATGAGATCGGAAGGAAGGCTGAAATCCAGAATCCAATAAATCACCCGAAGAGTTACATGCAGGACTTGGGCTGTGAACAATGACAAGACGAGAGACCAGACGGGGGAGACGAAGTGCAATGCATAGTGGAAAACATGGACTGGAGTGAAACTATGGCAAAAAGCAAAATATGGAAAAGTAAAAACTAAGACAATACATGAACAAACCAATGAAACCAGTACACAATACACATATCTAAGAATGGTCAGACATTGCAAACTTCAAATAGCAAATAAGACAAATATAAAAAGCAGAGAAACAAGACCAAGCACAGCAGAATCATAACATCTATAACATGAAATTCACAATATCCTCACTGCCAAACTTTGCCTTTCGGGTCAAATAATGTCTACTGTGAAACAGCGCCATCATATTATATTCATATTGTAAATATTGGTAATGCAAATACTGTAAATTCTTTGTCCTTGTTCATAGCCTCACTTTTAGTTATTTTCTTTATTTTTTCCTTCAAAAGGAAGTTGATATAGCTTAAAGATTCTGCAAGTTGAAACCTGCTCACTTAATTTTTATGCTCTTATCTATTTTAATGTCTTTATTTGATATTCCTACTGCAATACTGAGTATAAGAGCCTCTGAAACAACCAGTATTGCTGATTCCCATTCTATAGACCTGTGCAGAGGTCTCCTATCAAAATTTATCATCGATGTACCTTGTTGCATCCGTGGAGAACTGAGAAGCACGAGGATAGCAAATCCTTTTGATAAAGGATGCAGGTCTGTCTGCTCTGGCTGCCTCACTGAAAACTGATGCTGTGACTCTTCCTGCAGACACAGATGATGGAATCTGTGTCTGCAGGTTCACCACAGTAGCATCCCAGTTTAGGTGGCTGTTCAGTGGCATTGGTGTTGATTGGACTGTGCTGTGGAACTGTGTACCATTTTCCCAGCAGCTCAGGTAGCACTCCTCTCTTGATAAATTCCACCACTTTGCTGTAGGCCTCATGGAAGAAGATGGGATCATATGGGATTCCCTGGGTGAAAGCTTCTGTGGTGTCCAAACCATGAAGTCACAGTAACTTACCTCTGCAACATGCATTTGGACCTGCACTTGATGCCTGTACTTGTGGTCATGCGTCAGTGATATAACCCCATCCTCTCCCATGCCAAGACAAAATGATGGATCCTTGCAGTATTCTCTGAGGGAGCAGTGCCTGGTTTTGAAGGGGCATTTTATTTCTAAAACACCATCACCATGGCAAGCGCAGGAAATCACACCATCAGGTGATGCTCCAATCCAGGGACGTTCTGGGTTGATAATAAACCCTGAAACCCTTACTTGGACGTTTTCGTGGTGGTCCTGCATCGAAGCAACATAGCTTGCCCTCGCCCTCTTTTTGCTCACCTGACCCCATCTGAAAAAGAGTGGAAAACAAAATGTGAATTAAAATGTCACCATGTCTTAGTGAGGTTGACTGCCTATTAGCAATTACCAGAAGATTTTACATTCGGGTGTAAAATTTTCATCTCTACAGTGGTCTATCAGGTACTTATTATGATAAGTAGTTTTACTTTATTTTATATGATAGTTTTGTTTCAATCAGCAAACTATTACAGGAAAGTACTCTGATGACAATACTGTGGTCAGAGAGTGACACCCTCTGGTCTTTGCTGGTAGGCAGTCTTTGTCATGCATACATTATTTGTCAAATCATAAACATTGGTCCTTACAATTTTGAGAAGCTTATATATATATATAGAGAGAGAGAGAGAGATTGCAAACATCTGACCTGAAACGTCATCAGGTTTTCAAACATCTTAACTGCTGATAACAAAAACCCAGATAAACATGACATACGTACTATACATTTTTTATTGCGGATAAATGGTGCAATATTACACCCAGTGGTGGACAAATTTCTCAATTTAAAGTATTGATACTCCTACTCAGATTTTCCTCCAGTAAAAGTAGCTTGGTGTATTTATTAACTGAGTTAAAGTTCTGGAGTCCTTGTTTAAAAAAAAATGGTATTTAAAGTTATCTTTGGAAGTATCTCGAAATATGTCACATTGTTAAAGTGCAGTCAAAGATCATGTGACTGTAAATTTTGATGTTTTGTTTTATTTCTTATAGAAAAAGTCAAGATGGTTTCATGATATACTTTAACATTAGAATATTATTTTTAAACTAAAAAGACCTACCACAATATTCAAGGGACGATTGGCCTTGTACTTTTGTATTTGTTGCATTAACAGATGAGAAATGCTTGGTTTGCTCTGCCGTCGCCATCATTGAACTAACTCATCAGAGTATGTGTCTTTTGCTCTGCTTTTGCTCTGAGCTCTGGCTCTGTCCTGGAGTAGTGTGACGCAATACAGGTATTACAACTCGACGTAGAAAAATAACAAAAATCTTATTATCTCACTAATCAGACTGTAAAGAAAAGTCATCAGCTGACTTCAGAGAAAAAGTAGGCAGTAACAAGAGGGTCTATAGAAATGTAGAGGAGTAAGAAGTATAACGTTTACCCGTCAAATGTAGAAGAGTTTTCCACAGAAATGCAGCAAAGGAGATTAGGGAGAGAAAAGAGGCGGAGACTAGAGCAGGGCGAGTGCAGAGAGCTTGTTAATCAATTAGTAAGTGAAACTATACAATCCCTTAGTGCTTGTTAGTAAGTTAGTATTATGTAAAATGTTAGTTATTGTTAGTAATCTTCTATAGAAAACAACAAACTGTTAGTACGGTTAGTAAGATAGAAAAGTAAGCTGAAGTAAGCAAATGAGATCGGAAGGAAGGCTGAAATCCAGAATCCAATAAATCACCCGAAGAGTTACATGCAGGACTTGGGCTGTGAACAATGACAAGACGAGAGACCAGACGGGGGAGACAAAGTGCAATGCATAGTGGAAAACATGGACTGGAGTGAAACTATGGCAAAAAGCAAAATATGGAAAAGTAAAAACTAAGACAATACATGAACAAACCAATGAAACCAGTACACAATACACATATCTAAGAATGGTCAGACATTGCAAACTTCAAATAGCAAATAAGACAAATATAAAAAGCAGAGAAACAAGACCAAGCACAGCAGAATCATAACATCTATAACATGAAATTCACAATATCCTCACTGCCAAACTTTGCCTTTCGGGTCAAATAATGTCTACTGTGAAACAGCGCCATCATATTATATTCATATTGTAAATATTGGTAATGCAAATACTGTAAATTCTTTGTCCTTGTTCATAGCCTCACTTTTAGTTATTTTCTTTATTTTTTCCTTCAAAAGGAAGTTGATATAGCTTAAAGATTCTGCAAGTTGAAACCTGCTCACTTAATTTTTATGCTCTTATCTATTTTAATGTCTTTATTTGATATTCCTACTGCAATACTGAGTATAAGAGCCTCTGAAACAACCAGTATTGCTGATTCCCATTCTATAGACCTGTGCAGAGGTCTCCTATCAAAATTTATCATCGATGTACCTTGTTGCATCCGTGGAGAACTGAGAAGCACGAGGATAGCAAATCCTTTTGATAAAGGATGCAGGTCTGTCTGCTCTGGCTGCCTCACTGAAAACTGATGCTGTGACTCTTCCTGCAGACACAGATGATGGAATCTGTGTCTGCAGGTTCACCACAGTAGCATCCCAGTTTAGGTGGCTGTTCAGTGGCGTTGGTGTTGATTGGACTGTGCTGTGGAACTGTGTACCATTTTCCCAGCAGCTCAGGTAGCACTCCTCTCTTGATAAATTCCACCACTTTGCTGTAGGCCTCATGGAAGAAGATGGGATCATATGGGATTCCCTGGGTGAAAGCTTCCTGTGGTGTCCAAACCATGAAGTCACAGTAACTTACCTCTGCAACATGCATTTGGACCTGCACTTGATGCCTGTACTTGTGGTCATGCGTCAGTGAAATAACCCCATCCTCTCCCATGCCAAGACAAAATGATGGATCCTTGCAGCATTCTCTGAGGGAGCAGTGCCTGGTTTTGAAGGGGCATTTTATTTCTAAAACACCATCACCATGGCAAGCGCAGGAAATCACACCATCAGGTGATGCTCCAATCCAGGGACGTTCTGGGTTGATAATAAACCCTGAAACCCTTACTTGGAGGTTTTCGTGGTGGTCCTGCATCGAAGCAACATAGCTTGCCCTCGCCCTCTTTTCGCTCACCTGACCCCATCTGAAAAAGAATGGAAAACAAAATGTGAATTAAAATGTCTCCATGTCTTAGTGAGGTTGACTGCCTATTAACAATTACCAGAAGATGTTACATTCAGGTCTAAAATTTTCATCTCTACAGTGGTCTATCAGGTACTTATTATGATAAGTAGTTTTACTTTATTTTATATGATAGTTTTGTTTCAATCAGCAAACTATTACAGGAAAGTACTCTGATGACAATACTGTGGTCAGAGAGTGACACCCTCTGGTCTTTGCTGGTAGGCAGTCTTTGTCATGCATACATTATTTGTCAAATCATAAACATTGGTCCTTACAATTTTGAGAAGCTTATATATATATATAGAGAGAGAGAGAGAGATTGCAAACATCTGACCTGAAACGTCATCAGGTTTTCAAACATCTTAACTGCTGATAACAAAAACCCAGATAAACATGACATACGTACTATACATTTTTTATTGCGGATAAATGGTGCAATATTACACCCAGTGGTGGACAAAGTTCTCAATTTAAAGTATTGATACTCCTACTCAGATTTTCCTCCAGTAAAAGTAGCTTGGTGTATTTATTAACTGAGTTAAAGTTCTGGAGTCCTTGTTTAAAAAAAAATGGTATTTAAAGTTATCTTTGGAAGTATCTCGAAATATGTCACATTGTCAAAGTGCAGTCAAAGATCATGTGACTGTAAATTTTGATGTTTTGTTTTATTTCTTATAGAAAAAGTCAAGATGGTTTCATGATATACTTTAACATTAGAATATTATTTTTAAACTAAAAAGACCTACCACAATATTCAACGGACGATCAGCCTTGTACTTTTGTATTTGTTGCATTCACAGGTGAGAAATTCTTTGTTTGCTCTGCTGTAGCCATCATTGAACTAACTCATCAGAGTATGTGTCTTTTGCTCTGAGCTCTGGCTCTGCCCTGGAGTTGTGTGACACAATACAGGTATTACAACTCAATGTAGACAAATAACAAAAATTTTATTATCTCACTAATCAAACTGTAAAGAAAAGTCATCAGCTGACTTCAGAGAAAAAGTAGGCAGTAACAAGAGGGTCTATAGAAATGTAGAGGAGTAAGAAGTATAACGTTTACCCGTCAAATGTAGAAGAGTAAAGTAAAACGTCACCTCAAAATATACACTACCGCTCAAAAGTTTGGGAACACTTGTAAATTTTCTTGTTTTCCATGGAAACACACATGAAATTAGTCTGAATAAGAAATGTAGCAAATGAACAGAACACGCTGACATTTTCTGAGTTAGAAATAATGATTTTAATGGAAAATGATGAATACGTACTTCAAACTTTGCCTTCATCAAAAAAAAAAAAAAACACCTTCACTGTTGATACTGAAACTGGTGTTTGACAGGAACTATTTAACGCAGCTGCTCGTTGACAACTGTGAGGCATCTTTGTCTTCAACTACACACTCTCAGATATTTGTCTTCTTGCACAGTTGTGCATCGGGGCCTCTCACTCCTTTTCTGAGTCCTTGTTAGTGCCAGTTTGTGCTGCTCTGAAGGGAGTAGTTGACAGCATGGTAAGAGATTTTAAGTTTTCAATTTCTCACATTGAATAGTCTTCTTTTCTAAGAACAACAATAGACTGAGGGGTCTCTACAGGAAGTTCTTTCTTTCTAGCCATTTTGAGCCTGTAAACAAACAAACAAACAACTGCTGATGCTTCAGGTACTAAACCAGAGGTGGGCAGCGAGGGCCGTATCTGTCCCTGGTTTTCACACCAACGTCTGGTCTTTAATTAGTTGATTTTCTCAATTAGCCAAACCACTTATGAAATCTGACGTTTCATGCGCATTTCTTTAAATTATCATGAAACTACAAAGACTAGTCTTGCCTCCCTTCATAAAACATTTTCCTTTGATCAAATCATTGCGAAAATCTATATTTGTGCATGCAATCAATTAACTCAATTAGTCAGGGTAATTGATAGGAATAAAAACCTGCATACACACCGGCCCTCCAGGACCGTGATTGCCCTCCCCTGTACTAAACCAACCTCAAGAATGCCATGCTCCCTTTTGCGCTCCCTTATTAGTTCAACGGTTTTCTGTTGTGCAAGACATTTGCAAAAAGATTTTCTAATAACCAATTAGCCTTATAAAATGCTTAACTTGGATTAGCAGCCATTCCAGGAGATTGATGCAGAGGACTGACAGTTGCTGATAATAGGCCTCTATGCAAAAATGTAGATCATTCTTTGAAAATCTAATTAATTTTAAATGTTTGTGAAATGCATGAAGATGTATTTTTCTTTGGAAAACAAAGAAATTTTGTTGTGTTCCAGGGTTCTGGCCTTTGGCCAGAACAGTATTGTTTATGGTTTTAACAGTTTCATGTTCAAGATTTCATAGTTCATGGTTTCATAGTTTCATGTTCATCGTCAGTTTTAACAGTTTCTTGTATCAGAGTTTTGCATTTCATGTTTTACATTCCATGTCCATGTTTTTACTTTTCCATGTTTTTGTTTCTGCCAGGTCTGCCATGCCACTCCACCGCTTGTCTGCGTTCCGCCCCGTGCCTTCGTTACTGCACATTTCTGAGCTATGGTTGGCTTTGGTATTTCCCCTTCCTTCTGTGCTGTGCTGGATTCGGGCCTCTCTAAGCTTAATTGGCAATTAACTGTTTTTAAGTTACTAACATTTACTAACACTCACTGGGTGGTGTAATTCTTAGATAGGCACATTACTAATATTACTAATTTAGACAGGGAGTTTATTGTCATGATTCCTGCTTTGCTATTTCAAGATCTTGCTGTGCTTTTCTGTTCTTAACATTCATGCTTGCTTCCAAACTGCATACTTAATTGGTACTTAAGCTGAGCACGCTCATTCTCTTAATGAGCAGGTCATGTCATCCAATCTCTGTCCATGTCTTGATCTTGCCATGCCTCTTGTGTCTGCTTCTCCAGGTGTTGCCCCTCATGTGTCCTTGATTTCCAAGCTTTATCTGGATGCGGTGGAAGTTGGCTGGCAGACAGTGTCTCGCTGCATGTTCAAGTTCCTGTTGTCAAGTTCCCTTGCATATCTAGTTTCAAGTCTTGTTCTAGCCTCTTGTCAAGTCTCGTAATTCTAGCTCTTGTCTTGTGTGTGTATATATATATCGTCTTATTTATTTTTCTTGATCTTCTTGCCTGGAGTTTCCAGTGCCTTTTGTTTTTTGTCATTTGCATTCTTTGTTTATAGCTCTGTGTAGCATACCTTAGTTTGTTTTTTGCAACCCTTTGGGCCAAGTTTTTGTTGGCCCTCGTGCCGGTTTTGTTTTGTTTATAATAAAATCCTCATTCCCTTTTCCCGCATCTGGTGTCTAACTGATTCCATATCAAATTTGCAAGTAATCCCAAACTTTTAGCGGAAGTGTAATGCTTGAGTAAAGAACAAATACTGGAAAACTGTCTTTAAATACAGTACTGAAGTAAATTAACTTTGTTGCTGTTCATCACTGATTACATCCCTGTGAACAGTAACCAATACAAAGTTTCAATAAGGTTCTCCTCATGTAGTTTTATTACATATCTGGACATGCTTATGAGATGATAGTTTAGATCATATTCATGTAAAGACATGAAAATTACAGGCATTGTAACATTCAACACTGCTATATGTAAGGTGCAAGCCTCAGAACAAGATAAACCAGCTGGTCCTGCTTAATGCATTAATCTATTGTGAGGTATCGATCCGGAATCAAATGCAAGAACAGGATTGTAAAAGAAAAGGTTTTTATTGGGTGAGGAGGGTAACCCCCGCAGGGCTGAAGGCAACAGTACAGAGTCCGCAATCCAAAAGTCAAAATCCTCTGGGGCAGAAATGGAATTGTAACCAGGGCAGCAAACAAACATCGTAGTCAGGCAAAACAGATTCAGTACACAGGCAATGGTTTGTAGGAGAAGCAAACTCATAAACCAAAGGGCAATCCGAATCGTAAACAGGGCAGCAATCCAAAAAATCGTAGTCGGGCAAAAAGGGCTCGAACACACAGATGCAATAGTAATCCAATAAGGGCAAGCCAAAAAATCAGTAGTCGGCCAATCCAGTCAGAATCAGAAACACAATGAGTACGAGGCGAGAGAAATAGCAGCACAGGTAAACACGAGAAATGATCTGACTGAGAATGACTGTGAGAAGACACCTAATATACACTTTTAGGGAGATCATATGGGGAGAAACACAGGTGCAAACAGTCAGACTGATTACAAGGGAGCAGCACATGAGGGAGAACCTAATCACATGAAATTTGGCAGAAGACAAAATGCGGACTGGGATCACGGGACAAGCCTATATACAAACAAACGGCTCCAGTCAAGGAGTTCTAACGTGCATAGATAATTAGAGAAAGGACAGCGTGATCAGATGTGGAGTTTCCACAGAAATGCAGCAAAGGAGATTAGGGAGAGAAAAGAGGCGGAGACTAGAGCAGGGCGAGTGCAGAGAGCTTGTTAATCAATTAGTAAGTGAAACTATACAATCCCTTAGTCCTCGTTTGAAAGTTAGTATTATGTAAAATGTTAGTTATTGTTAGTAATCTTCTATAGAAAACAACAAACTGTTAGTACGGTTAGTAAGATAGAAAAGTAAGCTGAAGTAAGCAAATGAGATCGGAAGGAAGGCTGAAATCCAGAATCCAATAAATCACCCGAAGAGTTACATGCAGGACTTGGGCTGTGAACAATGACAAGACGAGAGACCAGACGGGGGAGACAAAGTGCAATGCATAGTGGAAAACATGGACTGGAGTGAAACTATGGCAAAAAGCAAAATATGGAAAAGTAAAAACTAAGACAATACATGAACAAACCAATGAAACCAGTACACAATACACATATCTAAGAATGGTCAGACATTGCAAACTTCAAATAGCAAATAAGACAAGAGAAACAAGACCAAGCAGAGCAGAATCATAACATCTATAACATGAAATTCTCAATATCCTCACTGCCAAACTTTGCCTTTCGGGTCAAATAATGTCTACAGTGAAACAGTGCCGTCATATTAAATTCATATTGTAAATATTGGTAATGCAAATACTGTAAATTCTTTGTCCTTGTTCATAGCCTCACTTTTAGTTATTTTGTTTATTTTTTAATTCATAAGGAAGTTGCTATAGTTTGAAGATTCTGCATGTTGAAACCTGCTCACTTAATTTTTATGCTCTTATCTATTTTAATGTCTTTATTTGATATTCCTACTGTTATACTGAGTATAAGAGCCACTGAAACAACCAGTATTTCTGATTTCCATTCCATAGACCTGTGCAGAGGTCTCCTATCAAAATTTATCATCGATGTACCTTGTTGCATCCGTGGAGAACTGAGAAGCACGAGGATAGCAAATCCTTTTGATAAAGGATGCAGGTCTGTCTGCTCTGGCTGCCTCACTGAAAACTGATGCTGTGACTCTTCCTGCAGACACAGATGATGGAATCTGTGTCTGCAGGTTCACCACAGTAGCATCCCAGTTTAGGTGGCTGTTCAGTGGCGTCGGTGTTGATTGGACTGAGCTGTGGAACTGTGTACCATTGTTAAAGGAATTTTGATTTTACATTCCAAGTATTACCTTCACAAGAGAAAACTCAAGACGACTCAGGAAAAAATCAGTCAGAGGCAGAGAAGTTAATATTCAAGCCAAAGTCCGTTTACTCTTTTCTGCAGAAAAAAGGATCCCCACATACAGAAGCTCAGGTCAAGATGGAGGATAAAGAGTTAGAAAGTACTCTGGTATTTGTAGGGATACTCCATGGCGTTCTCCTCCCCCCGTGCTGATTTACACATCACGCGAGCCTTTGCCGTCGCACGCAACTGCGTCAAGTTGGTACGTAACCACGTCAAGTTGTCTAGGGATACACACACACATCTTGCCAGAGAGGAGAGCACCTGCCTTCTCTCTCAGCTCTGGCTCCAGCTTATCTTGTTATGGGTTCCGGAGCTTTCTATAAACACATAAACTTAGAGAAAGAGAAAACATCTTGCCCTTGGTACAGACATTCAAGTTGTCATGACTTTAGATAGGCTACATGTCATGACTCACTAGTACAGTTATGCAGGCCCCTGCTAAATCAGAAATATGCAAGCACACACACACTCTAGGCCTATGAAGTTGTGAACTAAAACAGAATATGAGCAAGCAAGGATAAGCAATTAATAATAATTAAATTAATCAATAAAAAATGTTTCCACATTTCCCCCCTGTTTATAATTGATTATCCGCCAGCATGCCACTTCTCTCAATTTTCAGCATGTTATTCATTCATGGGGAAGATGTTTCATCATATTACCATTACACTCCATCCTTTTGTTCAAACACACCCTCCAACTCAATTACATCGTTGTATGATTCCTTAAGCTCCTCGGGCAGAGTATACATCTCATTGTTGTCCTGTAATAGAAACATCTGATACTCTGGATTAGTACTCAATACTCTTGGTATCATTCCTTTAATTATGGGAATTCCACAGCAAAAGCAAAAACTGCAAAAGAGCAGTACTGCAAATTCCCCAACTACAAGACTCATTACTGATGTAATTCCCATTTTCCAACCCCCAGACAGAAGCCAGTCCCACCAAGAAATTGCCACTGCTGGTGCGAGATCTCGCTGTTGTGCATCAGATATGTCTTCCAAACGTTGCAAGGCTTGATCAATCACCCCTCCTGCCTCATCATTAGCTGGTATATAGGTACACACACTGGCCCAATAAGCTGACAGATCCCCCCTGTGCTGCTGTCAACAGATACAATAAGCAGAAGTAGCATCCTGCAATTCCAACTTGGACACATATTTTTGCAATTAGATCCTTAGAAAACCACTTTGATCCTTCGAACCTCCCTCTCCCAGGGCGCAGTTCCAGGCTAGATCCCTTTCCACAGAGATTTTTGCCTGAGCTCCCCCAGGTTCAGAAATCTGCCTTCTGCTTCCCGGTGTCTCCTTTTCAGAGCCCACCGATCACAGAAGCACCACTCGCCTACTGACGCATTCGCTTTTGGCTTATGGTGGCCTGACTGTTCATTGAGCCGAGCGCGGCGGCCACCCCTTTCTGTGGTCTTACTGCCATCTGCGACCCGACCGGCCGGTGACCCAGTCGATAGCGATCCCCAGATCCCGTAGTGGTTACCAGCCACCCAGGTGGGAACCGACGGTCTGATCCCTACCCCACTTCGCTATGGGTACAGAAACTTTGACCGTTTTCACCAGCCTCGCCTGTTCACAGAGGTCGTCTCCAACGACCCTCTGCTAGGTGTGGGCTGTCACCCACGTACCACGTGTTGCCCACAGTTATATGCGACAATCACGCCGACTAGACGGTACCACGGCAGTATGTCAATTCATACTTCACCAGACACGGGGGCCTTCAGTCCTCTCCCTTGCACTATATGACATCTTTAACGTGCCCTCGGAACTTTGCAGTCCCGCCGCCGCCTGTTGATGGGTAAGGTTCGGGGGGCCTAATCCCCTCCCTACCCACCGATCACAGAGGTTGTGCAGGGGGGATCTGTCAGCTAAAACATATCCAGCTGGCCAGCTTAATCACTTTTACCCAAAGCAGACCTGCCAACATGTACGCATTTTGCGTACAACGTACGCATTTTGACATCAAAGTACGCTGGTACGAGTTGATGCTATTTGAGTACGCATATCGCTGGATCTCTCCAGTCTCAGTTAATGCATCAGTTTAAGTTGACACACTCATCAGTTGATGTCCGGTGAGCAGAGGCGCGTATGCATAACGAAAATATTTCGACCAATCAGAGAGTGCGTGTGCCTCACCTGCCCTCCCAACCACGGCCCTCTCGGAAAAAACCTCGCTTCGAATTGAGTTTTGTCCCATTCCCAAGTTATAGGCTGCAAACCCTCTTCGCCACACCTCTGGGTCATCATATGTTGAAAATACACCCAATTCAAACATCGGTGAAATGGTAAATTCTACTATGAATGCAGCGAATCCTGTATTTTGATTAGTAGAATACCTACGGTAGAATACCTGGCGCTGCTTGAAGAGCTGACGTTCGATTATTATGCCGTTTCACGGCGTATTAATCTCATTGTCACGAAAAGCGAACGCCATTTACTTTAGTTTGAGATAATTTCGCTTTTATTTGGGTTTGTGTTCGCAGAAATACTGTGAAACGGCCTAAAACAATGAAATGTAAAAACGAAGTTCGCAAAAGGCTTTCTGACATTCTGTGTAATGTTCCACATGATCGCCTCCAAAGGCAGCGTTTGATACGCTGTTTCAAATGCACCACTAATGGCGCTTTTCCACTACGTGGTACGGGCTCTACGCTACTCTACTCGGTCCCGGATATTTTTCTGGGAGGTCGTTTGCCTTGAGTGGATAGTACTGCCTCTGTGAAGCTGGTCATCATAGTGGCGCAGCACGAAACTTCCGCGATGTCATCCTCAATACGACACACAATGTAGCTACAGTTATATCAAGTTTACATTTATTCCATCGATTTTGTGAAAGATTTTTGTGTTCAAATCCGGTATTGTATTTTCTGAATTGAATTGCATTTTCTATTTGACATTGTCGTGTCCAATTCAGTTGCCCGTAAAATCGCGTGCCACCCCACAACGCAAAGCAGTGAAATCCGTAAAAGGCATAGAAAGCGAATGTGTATTTCACTCTAAAGTTCACGGCAAAACAAACGAATTGTTAAAGTATGGGTTAATTAAGTGATCATTGCAGAGCAGAGTTCCTCGTTGCAAATCGCAGGACATGGCAGCCATCAGAATTAATCGCTTATGCGTCATCTCATTTGTGATAACTTTAAGAGAAAAATGATTCGTTGACATCCGTCATGTTTTTTTTTTCTGTGCGATTTTATTAAAACGAGGCTTGATAGCAGAACTTTCTTAAAGGGAATTAGTTAGGGAACATAACTGGACACAAGACCGTCACTTAATTTCGCCATGAACGGGCCACAAGCAAAGTGGAACACATTTCATGAATGAAGCTTTGATGAATAAGCGAAACCGTGTTTGAAACAGTGTATCGAACAAGATGCCTTTAACGGTATAATTCGATGATTATTTTGACTGTGCTAATCTTAAAACTCCTCAAACTAACTTGAATGAGAGGTCGACGACAGAGTAGTCTATCGCAGTGACGATACACTCTGACCAATCAGTAGACCTTCGTGGGTCACATCACTTTATAGTACCTAGCACCCAGTTGGCTTTATTGGAACCCCGGGAGAGCAGGTTCCAGAAAAGGTGGTACCAGTAGGTACTATTTTCTAATGGAAAAGCAAAAGAGGCGAGAAGAGTAGAGCCGGTACCGCGTAGTGGAAAAGGGCCATAAGATGAGAATGATGGAAAGTTAAACAGTGCAGGTTTTTAGTGCATGGCAAATTGTATTTGTTTTGGTATTTTTGCCCATTTTTTAAATTAATTAATTGATTGATTTGCAATGAATGTCCTCTGTTGACTTGCTTTTCTGGCAACATTTTCAGTTATTATTGACTATGGATTACGCAGTTATTTTATGTGTAACTAAGAAAAGCAAAGTACTACATCCTGTTCTGACAATAAATTCGCTGGCTGTTTGAAGTAAATTGTATCTTTATGCAATTTTATTTACCAGTAGGGTGGGAGGTGATGAGGGGGGGGGGGGGGGGGGGGTCAGGTTGCACTCATGAATTTTCTTCAAGGTTGGCAGGTCTGCCAAGGTTATTTTCATTTCTTCTCTTCAGCAGTGCTCTCTGTGGAAAAGTTCCAAGAGGAGTTAGAGACAAACAATAATGAACAATTATGTTTTAATTCAACTCGTTCGGACACTTCCCTGTAAAAGTTAAATAAACATATTAAGGTTATCATTCCACTCAGTTCCTTTGCCATGGAGACACTCGTTGACAATTCCTGTTCAAAATGGAGAAAAGATTTTTAATTGCATTTCTTTGGTCAGGGAAACTTGCAGTCACATTTGTTCCACTTAGTGCTTCCACTTATAAAGATCCATGATTCTCTAATCCCACAATACTTCATTTGATTTTTTTTTTAATATGTACCATTAAATTTCATATGATATTTTTTATTTACTGGCACTACTCTGATCATTTTACCTTATTTATTTCCTTCAGATAGCAATTGCAATTTAATTTTTAATGCTTGATAGAAAAACCTCTAAATTGAATTTGTCACACAGTCTCTTATTGTATACAGTGTTACGCAGTACTTTGGCAAATTTTGAACACACTGTGTTATTCTTGTTCACTTTCACTTCATTTTCTTTTCAGAGATGTGCTTCTAGCACACCAATCTCACACAGCCTGATTATCTACAGAAAAGTGCTTAGATTTTCTAGCTCTTTAAAAATATTTCACAAATTAATAGTGCAAATAGTGTAAATAATTCATGCTCATAGAGGATATCACTGGCAGTTTTCTCTGCAATGTATTACTACTGCCAAATATTAGAGCATTTAAATATTCACTTTGTCCTGCATCTTAAAGAAGTTCCGTTAGCCACAACATTAGAAACACTTTTCCACTTTGGTGCAATTGCTGTGCACTTCTGCAACTTCGTCCCTCTACAACTCCACAGCCATTAAAATGGCTAAACTCCTGCTCTCTGATTACCATCCAAATTAATGCCACTTACTTTAGCCAACCACAGCCATTAAAATGGCTAAACTCGTGCTTTAACCGACTCCACTTACACCAACTTCACTTACTCGGACCAACTAATTTCACTTACTCTGATCAACTTCACTTTTTACCAATCCTACAATTACTCTTAAGAATTCCATAAAATACTGTAAATATTAGCTAATCAACTGGCACCTTAACTTATTCTCAAATCAATGCTAATTTTATTGAAAACATCTATATGCACTTCATGGAATAGATTCAATCTAACAAAGACAGAACTAACAAATATGCCAGCAATGCAGTTGTTTACAGACACTGAGTTAGGTTCATTCACATTGATTTCCACATACGCACACGCAGTCTGAGCTCAGGACACACACATACCTTAGTGCACTTTCCTCTCTCACATTCATTCACATTGGAAAAGATCCAAGGCTCAAATTTTCTTATGATCTGACACCATTGTTGCTTCGATAACATACACAAACAATGCTCTATTTCAACTGAAACCCAAATTCCTTTGCTCACAATGATTCCCAGAATCATTATGTCAGCATTCTACACACTCCTCAGTCTCAGACCCACAATGATTCTCTGAACCATTATGTCAACTTTCAACAAATTGCCCAGTCTCAGTCACACTTCGTCATCATCAGTCCCAGAACAGCAGTCCTTACAACAACAACCACAGCAACCTCTTTACTGTTCATCAGTCCCATAATTGGCAATATTACTTTCTCTGCCTCACAACAACTAAGCCGAATTCAGTAGTAAATTCCGTCACTCACCCGCACATCCACTCCAATTTGTTGGAGAACCTCCCGTACTGGCCTCCTATATACCCACAGGGGCCTCACAATTGCCCCGGGCTGAGGTCTTTCCACAACGTCCCCTGGACGACCGTGCGCACGGATTTCAGTCGGCGCCGATTCTCCAGGGAGTGCAGGTGAGATATTGGAATCCCGGACGAAGCCCCCAATGTTAAAGGAATTTTGATTTTACATTCCAAGTATTACCTTCACAAGAGAAAACTCAAGACGACTCAGGAAAAAATCAGTCAGAGGCAGAGAAGTTAATATTCAAGCCAAAGTCCGTTTACTCTTTTCTGCAGAAAAAGGATCCCCACATACAGAAGCTCAGGTCAAGATGGAGGATAAAGAGTTAGAAAGTTCTCTGGTATTTGTAGGGATACTCCATGGCGTTCTCCTCCCCCCGTGCTGATTTACACATCACGCAAGCCTTTGCCGTCGCACGCAACTGCGTCAAGTTGGTACGTAACCACGTCAAGTTGTCTAGGGATACACACACACATCTTGCCAGAGAGGAGAGCACCTGCCTTCTCTCTCAGCTCTGGCTCCAGCTTATCTTGTTATGGGTTCCGGAGCTTTCTATAAACACATAAACTTAGAGAAAGAGAAAAACATCTTGCCCTTGGTACAGACATTCAAGTTGTCATGACTTTAGATAGGCTACATGTCATGACTCACTAGTACAGTTATGCAGGCCCCTGCTAAATCAGAAATATGCAAGCACACACACACTCTAGGCCTATGAAGTTGTGAACTAAAACAGAATATGAGCAAGCAAGGATAAGCAATTAATAATAATTAAATGAATCAATAAAAAATGTTTCCACACCATTTTCCCAGCAGCTCAGGTAGCACTCCTCTCTTGATAAATTCCACCACTTTGCTGTAGGCCTCATGGAAGAAGATGGGATCATATGGGATTCCCTGGGTGAAAGCTTCCTGTGGTGTCCAAACCATGAAGTCACAGTAACTTACCTCTGCAACATGCCAAGACAAAATGATGGATCCTTGCAGTATTCTCTGAGGGAGCAGTGCCTGGTTTTGAAGGGGCATTTTATTTCTAAAACACCATCACCATGGCAAGCGCAGGAAATCACACCATCAGGTGATGCTCCAATCCAGGGACGTTCTGGGTTGATAATAAACCCTGAAACCCTTACTTGGACGTTTTCGTGGTGGTCCTGCATCGAAGCAACATAGCTTGCCCTCGCCCTCTTTTTGCTCACCTGACCCCATCTGAAAAAGAGTGGAAAACAAAATGTGAATTAAAATGTCACCATGTCTTAGTGAGGTTGACTGCCTATTAGCAATTACCAGAAGATTTTACATTCGGGTGTAAAATTTTCATCTCTACAGTGGTCTATCAGGTACTTATTATGATAAGTAGTTTTAATTTATTTTAAGATGATAGTTTTGTTTTAATCAGCAAACTATTACAGGTAAGTACTCTGATGACAATACTGTGGTCAGAGAGTGACACCTTCTGGTCTTTGCTGGTAGGCAGTCTTTGTCATGCATACATTATTTGTCAAATCATAAACATTGGTCCTTACAATTTTGAGAAGCTTATATATTTATATATATATATATATATATATATATATATATATTTCAAAAATCTTAACAGCTGATAACAAAAACCCAGATAAACATGACATACGTACTATACATTTTTTATTGAGGATAAATGGTGCAATATTACACCCAGTGGTGGACAAAGTTCTCAATTTAAAGTATTGATACTCCTACGCAGATTTTCCTCCAGTAAAAGTAGCTTGGTGTATTTATAAACTGAGTTAAAGTTCTGGAGTCTTTGTTTAAAAAAAAATGGTATTTAAAGTTATCTTTGGAAGTATCTCTAAATATATCACATTGTTAAAGTGCAGTCAAAGATCATGTGACTGTACATTTTGATGTTTTGTCTTATTTCTTATAGAAAAAGTCAAGATGGTTCCATTATGCACTTTAACATTAGAATATTATTTTTAAACTAAAAATACCTACCACAATATTCAAGGGACGATCGGCCTTGTACTTTTGTATTTGTTGCATTAACAGGTGAGAAATTCTCTGTTTGCTCTGCCGTAGCCATCATTGAACTAACTCATCAGAGTATGTGTCTTTTGCTCTGAGCTCTGGCTCTGCCCTGGAGTTGTGTGACACAATACAGGTATTACAACTCAATGTAGACAAATAACAAAAATTTTATTATCGCACTAATCAGACTGTAAAGAAAAGTCATCAGCTGACTTCAGAGAAAAAGTAGGCAGTAACAGGAGGGTCTATAGAAATGTAGAGGAGTAAAGTAAAACGTCACCTCAAAATATACACTACCGCTCAAAAGTTTGGGAACACTTGTAAATTTTCTTGTTTTCCATGGAAACACACATGAAATTAGTCTGAACAGGAAATGTAGCAAATGAACAGAACACGCTGACATTTTCTGAGTTAGAAATAATGATTTTAATGGAAAATGATGAATACGTACTTCAAACTTTGCCTTCATCAAAAAAAAAAAAAAACACCTTCACTGTTGATACTGAAACTGGTGTTTGACAGGAACTATTTAACGCAGCTGCTAGTTGACAACTGTGAGGCATCTTTGTCTTCAACTACACACTCTCAGATATTTGTCTTCTTGCACAGTTGTGCATCAGGGCCTCTCACTCCTTTTTTGAGTCCTAGTTAGTGCCAGTTTGTGCTGCTCTGAAGGGAGTAGTTGACAGCATGGTAAGAGATTTTAAGTTTTCAATTTCTCACATTGAATAGTCTTCTTTTCTAAGAACAACAATAGACTGAGGGGTCTCTACAGGAAGTTCTTTCTTTCTAGCCATTTTGAGCCTGTAAACAAACAAACAAACAACTGCTGATGCTTCAGGTACTAAACCAGAGGTGGGCAGCGAGGGCCGTATCTGTCCCTGGTTTTCACACCAACGTCTGGTCTTTAATTAGTTGATTGTCTCAATTAGCCAAACCACTTATGAAATCTGACGTTTCATGCGCATTTCTTTAAATTATCATGAAACTACAAAGACTAGTCTTGCCTCCCTTCATAAAACATTTTCCTTTGATCAAATCATTGCGAAAATCTACATTTGTGCATGCAATCAATTAACTCAATTAGTCAGGGTAATTGATAGGAATAAAAACCTGCATACACACCGGCCCTCCAGGACCGTGATTGCCCTCCCCTGTACTAAACCAACCTCAAGAATGCCATGCTCCCTTTTGCACTCCCTTATTAGTTCAACGGTTTTCTGTTGTGCAAGACATTCGCATAAAGATTTTCTAATAACCAATTAGCCTTATAAAATGCTTAACTTGGATTAGCAGCCATTCCAGGAGATTGATGCAGAGGACTGACAGTTGCTGATAATAGGCCTCCATGCAAAAATGTAGATCATTCTTTGAAAATCCAATTAATTTTAAATGTTTGTGAAATGCATGAAAATGTATTTTTCTTTGGAAAACAAAGAAATTTGCAAGTAATCCCAAACTTTTGGCGGAAGTGTAATGCTTGAGTAAAGAACAAATACTGGAAAACTGTCTTTAAATTCAGTACTGAAGTTAATTAACTTTGTTGCTTTTCATCACTGATTACATCCCTGTGAACAGTAACCAATACAAAGTTTCAATAAGGTTCTCCTCATCTAGTTTTATTACATATCTGGACATGCTTATGAGATGATAGTTTAGATCATATTCATGTAAAGACATGAAAATTACAGGCATTGTAACATTCAACACTGCTATATGTAAGGTGCAAGCCTCAGAACAAGATAAACCAGCTGGTCCTGCTTAATGCATTAATCTATTGTGAGGTATCGATCCGGAATCAAATGCAAGAACAGGATTGTAAAAGAAAAGGTTTTTATTGAGTGAGGAGGGTAACCCCCGCAGGGCTGAAGGCAACAGTACAGAGTCCGCAATCCAAAAGTCAAAATCCTCTGGGGCAGAAATGGAATTGTAACCAGGGCAGCAAACACAAACATCGTAGTCAGGCAAAACAGATTCAGTACACAGGCAATGGTTTGTAGGAGAAGCAAACTCATAAACCAAAGGGCAATCCGAATCGTAAACAGGGCAGCAATCCAAAAAATCGTAGTCGGGCAAAAAGGGTTCGAACACACAGATGCAACAGTAATCCAATAAGGGCAAGCCAAAAAATCAGTAGTCGGCCAATCCAGTCAGAATCAGAAACACAATGAGTACGAGGCGAGAGAAATAGCAGCACAGGTAAACACGAGAAACGATCTGACAGAGATTGACTGTAAGAGGACACCTAATATACACTTCTAGGGAGATCATATGGGGAGAAACACAGGTGCAAGTAGTCAGACTGATTACAAGGGAGCAGCACATGAGGGAGAGCCTGATCACATGAAATTTGGCAGAAGACAAAATGCGGACTGGGATCACGGGACAAGCCTATATACAAACAAACGGCTCCAGTCAAGGAGTTATAACGTGCATAGATAATTAGAGAAAGGACAGCGTGATCAGATGTGGAGTTTCCACAGAAATGCAGCAAAGGAGATTAGGGAGAGAAAAGAGGCGGAGACTAGAGCAGGGTGTGTGCAGAGAGCTTGTTAATCAATTAGTAAGTGAAACTATACAATCCCTTAGTGCTCGTTAGTATTATGTGAAATGTTAGTTATTGTTAGTAATCTTCTCGAGAAAACAACAAACTGTTAGTACGGTCAGTAAGATAGAAAAGTAAGGTGAAGTAAGCAAATGCGATCGGAAGGAAGGCTGAAATCCAGAATCCAATAAATCACCCGAAGAGTTACATGCAGGACTTGGGCTGTGAACAATGACAAGACGAGAGACCAGACGGGGGAGACAAAGTGCAATGCATAGTGGAAAACATGGACTGGAGTGAAACTATGGCAAAAAGCAAAATATGGAAAAGTAAAAACTAAGACAATACATGAACAAACCAATGAAACCAGTACACAATACACATATCTAAGAATGGTCAGACATTGCAAACTTCAAATAGCAAATAAGACAAATATAAAAAGCAGAGAAACAAGACCAAGCACAGCAGAATCATAACATCTATAACATGAAATTCACAATATCCTCACTGCCAAACTTTGCCTTTCGGGTCAAATGATGTCTACTGTGAAACAGTGCCGTCATATTTTATTCATATTGTAAATATTGGTAATGCAAATACTGTAAATTCTTTGTCCTTGTTCATAGCCTCACTTTTAGTTATTTTCTTTATTTTTTCCTTCATAAGGAAGTTGATATAGCTTAAAGATTCTGCATGTTGAAACCTGCTCACTTAATTTTTATGCTCTTATCTATTTTAATGTCTTTATTTGATATTCCTACTGCTATACTGAGTATAAGAGCCACTGAAACAACCAGTATTTCTGATTTCCATTCTATAGACCTGTGCAGAGGTCTCCTATCAAAATTTATCATCGATGTAGCTTGTTGCATCCGTGGAGAACTGAGAAGCACGAGGATAGCAAATCCTTTTGATAAAGGATGCAGGTCTGTCTGCTCTGGCTGCCTCACTGAAAACTGATGCTGTGACTCTTCCTGCAGACACAGATGATGGAATCAGTGTCTGCAGGTTCACCACAGTAGCATCCCAGTTTAGGTGGCTGTTCAGTGGCGTCGGTGTTGATTGGACTGAGCTGTGGAACTGTGTACCATTTTCCCAGCAGCTCAGGTAGCACTCCTCTCTTGATAAATTCCACCACTTTGCTGTAGGCCTCATGGAAGAAGATGGGATCATATGGGATTCCCTGGGTGAAAGCTTCCTGTGGTGTCCAAACCATGAAGTCACAGTAACTTACCTCTGCAACATGCATTTGGACCTGCACTTGATGCCTGTACTTGTGGTCATGCGTCAGTGATATAACCCCATCCTCTCCCATGCCAAGACAAAATGATGGATCCTTGCAGTATTCTCTGAGGGAGCAGTGCCTGTTTTGAAGGGGCATTTTATTTCTAAAACACCATCACCATGGCAAGCGCAGGAAATCACACCATCAGGTGATGCTCCAATCCAGGGACGTTCTGGGTTGATAATAAACCCTGAAACCCTTACTTGGACGTTTTCGTGGTGGTCCTGCATCGAAGCAACATAGCTTGCCCTCGCCCTCTTTTCGCTCACCTGACCCCATCAGAAAAAGAATGGAAAACAAAATGTGAATTAAAATGTCTCCATGTCTTAGTGAGGTTGACTGCCTATTAACAATTACCAGAAGATGTTACATTCGGGTCTAAAATTTTCATCTCTACAGTGGTCTATCGGGTACTTATTATGATAAGTAGTTTTACTTTATTTTATGATGATAGTTTTGTTTTAATCAGCAAACTATTACAGGAAAGTACTCTGATGACAATACTGTGGTCAGAGAGTGCCACCTTTTGGTCTTTGCTGGTAGGCAGTCTTTGTCATGCATACATTATTTGTCAAATCATAAACATTGGTCCTTACAATTTTGAGAAGCTTATATATATATATATATATATATATATATATATATATAGAGAGAGAGAGAGAGAGAGAGAGAGAGAGAGAGAGAGATTGCAAACATCTGACCTGAAACGTCCTCAGGTTTTCAAACATCTTAACAGCTGATAACAAAAACCCAGTTAAACATGACATAAGTACTATACATTTTTTATTGAGCATAAATGGTGCAATATTACACCCAGTGGTGGACAAAGTTCTCAATTTTAAGTATTGATACTCCTACTCAGATTTTCCTCCAGTAAAAGTAGCTTGGTGTATTTATTAACTAATTAAAGTTCTGGAGTCCTTGTTTAAAAAAAAATGGTATTTAAAGTTATCTTTGGAAGTATCCCTAAATATATCACGTTGTTAAAGTGCAGTCAAAGATCATGTGACTGTACATTTTGATGTTTTGTTTTATTTCTTATAGAAAAAGTCAAGATGGTTTCATTATGCACTTTAACATTAGAATATTGTTTTTAAACTAAAAAGACCTACCACAATATTCAAGGGACGATCGGCCTTGTACTTTTGTATTTGTTGCATTAACAGGTGAGAAATTCTCTGTTTGCTCTGCCGAAGCCATCATTGAACTAACTCATCAGAGTATGTGTCTTTTGCTCTGAGCTCTGGCTCTGCCCTGGAGTTGTGTGACACAATACAGATATTACAACTCAATGTAGACAAGTAACAAAAATTTTATCATCGCACTAATCAGACTGTAAAGAAAAGTCATCAGCTGACTTCAGAGAAAAAGTAGGCAGTAACAAGACGACTTTCTCAAGACGTATACATACGTCTTGAGTGGACAAACAATCCCGATTTGGAAAGTCGCCAGATTAAGCGAGAAAATCGTCAAGTTGGCAACTCTAAGACTTTAGCGAAATCGACAGTGCATCGTTCATTTTCGGCAGGGTGAGGCAATGTAAAGACCTGAATATGTGCAAGATTCGCGTCTTTGCCTTGACTTTGAATGTAATCAGTTGTGCGAAAAGTTCGTTTCGCGCCGGTGTGAAAGCAGCTACATTCGCGCGGCTCACTTTCTCACCGCATGCGTCAGGGGAGGAGGGGAGCCTCAGAGGTCAGGCAGGGGGAAGAGGGTGGGACATTGGAGGGAGGCGGAGTTGTTCATGTTCAAATTTCTACTAAGTGCTGTGCCACATGCCAGAAAGGTAAGAATAGCTTGAAGTATTTTTCACAGTACAACAAAACTCAAACCTTTTGTCACTTTTGCAAGGCTGTATAACAACCACGTTGCCAGCAGATGTCACCCACGTGCTCAATGAATGAAGCCTCAAGTAGTGAACGAATTTTCAATACAATGGTCCAAAAGGGTTGAATGCTTCATGAAGCCTTGTTTGGCCATAACTAGCCGCAGGGACGCAGAGTTTATTAAATAATAAGTGAAGGGCATAACTAAACGAATACAAACTTCAGGAAACAATAAAGGGGTGTGCACTAAACACATGAGGAGAAATCCATACAAAGGCTACCTGTACGAATGGGTGAAAACTGAAGTATAAATATAGCTGCAAGCAGCAATGGGGTGGCCTAGCAGCGTAGCAGCTCAGCCTGGGTGACCACGGTAACACAGTTGAATGGTCAAATACATCACTGCTTGCACAGTTGAGAAATTTAAGATTTAATTACCACTAATTGACTAGTTATGTGCCTGTTTCCTGTTTTACAGATTCACAATCAATTTTGATTGGTTTTGAGGATTAATTACCAACAGCTTCATAAGCGATTATAGAAATGAGGTCCTGAGTTCAACTGATGAGTTAGGTTTGGTTATTTGAAAGTGTTGCTAAGATATGACTTCACTTCCTGTGACTTGAATATTTGCCAGTGGGCAAAGGTCACCAAATTTAATAGGTCTTCTCCAGACAGCGTTGTAATGTCCTTGTACCAAATTTCATGTTGATAAATTAAAGCAGGCTGAGATATGGGCCTACAACCTGTTTGGCGGCTTCTCGGATAATTTCGATTGGTTGTTATGGCCAAACGGTTTGGATTTGACAACTGACTTCTCAGACTTGGTCTGTAGATCATGTGAACCAAGCTTCGTAATCATCGGATAAAGCTTGTCATTTCTGTAAATTTAAAAGCATTTTGGACAAAATTCGAGATGGCCGCCAAGTTCTTTTGCATACATACACAGTCTTCTCGGATCTGTCTAGGGATGTCCAACAACATGGGCTGACACTGAAATTAAGGCTTTACTCCAAATATATGAAGAGATATCAGCTAAAAAAATATTTTTGCTATTTGTAGTGCTCCCCAGTGGTCAAATCTTTTTTGTGCCTTCCCAGGGGCAGGTCTTGAGGCTGTGTACTACGTTTGGGTTTGATTCGTCAAAGCATTGCTGAGATAAGGCCTCACATCCTCTTTGGTGGCTTCGCAGTCGATTTCAATTGGCTGTCACGGCCAAACGGTTTGGAGATGAGATATCAAGCTCCAGAGAATTCTCAGGCTTGGTCGGCAGATTATGTTTGCCAAGTTTCGTATTGATCGAACAAACTTTGTCATTTCTGTAAATTTAAGCACATTTTGGACAAAATTCAAAATGGCCGCCAAACTCTGGTGTATTTTTACAAAGACTTCTATTGCTTAAGGATTGCTTAAGGATGTCCAACAGCATCAGGAGACCATGGAATTAAGGCTTTATACCAAAAAGATCAAGAGGTATCCTCTAAAACATGTTTTTGCCATTTACAGCGCCCCCCCAGAGGACAAAGATGACGCTCTTTTTTGGGCCTCGCCATGGGCAGGTCTTTTGACTAGATAACAAGTTTCGTGTTAATATGTCTAAGGGTTGCTTAGATACGGCCTCACATCCTGATTGGATGCTCTGCTGCCAAATTTCATTGGCTATCACAGGCAAACAGTTTTGAATATTGAAACAGCTTTTAGTATGCTTTGTGCGGCTCGATCTCCAGATTCTATGAACCATGTGTCATCAAATTGGACAAAATTTGTGACCCGTGAAACCTTTGAAAGGTTTTTGCTAAAATTCAAAATAGCGCAAAATCCAGTTGGGTGCCAAAAACATCATAGGATTCGTTTACATACACAATATTCGCCACCAAATTTCATTGGCTGTTACGGGCAAATGGTGCAAATCGTTTGTGCAGGTCGGCCTGCAGATTCTATAATCCACGTTTCGCCCAAATCGGACAAAATTTGTGTACTGTAAAACTATTGAAAGGTTTTTGCTAAAATTCAAAATGGCGGAAAATGACGTCATGAACTCGGCTTGGCCCAAGGATTCCAACGGTACCTCGTGTGAAAATCGGATGAACAGGTCAGAAGTTATGAAGGTACCTGTATGTCAAAATTTGACCTGTTGGTGGTGCTACAGCTTCTTAGCAAGGGGCATGAAAATTGGTGTGAGTGATCAGGGGACTGTCCTGAATAAGTGTGCCAAGTTTATAAAATTTTCCCGGGTACGATTCTCGGGGCTGCCATAGACTTCAATAGCAGAAGAAAGCAGAAGCATAATAATAATAATAATGATAATAAGACAAGCATTTTCGCTGCTAGGCCACCAATTATTAGTGTAGGGTAGGTAGCCAGGGGAAAGTAATGCCACAGGGGAGGGGCATTACACTTTGCCTTTCAGTTTCTTGTCTCTTCTTTGTCTTCTTCTGCATTGCAATCCTGTTTTTAAATGCTAATGGTTAATGGTTACCTCCTGGAATTTTTTGAAGAGGCCACCAAGACTTATGACCAGAGCAGGGCTTATGACATCACATACTTGGATTTTCAGAAAGCATTTGATACAGTACCGCATAAGAGACTAATTTTTAAAATGAGCTCCATTGAAGTTACAGGAGGTATTCTGGAGTGGATTCAAAACTGGTTACAGGACAGAACACGAAGAGTGGTGGTCAGTGGTATCTCATCTGAGCTAGGTATGGTGGGGAGTGGCGTCCCCCAGGAATCGGTGTTGGGACCCCTGCTGTTCCTCATTTACATTAATGACCTTGAGAGTAATATTGAGAGCAAATTGGTTAAATTTGCAGATGATACTAAATTGGGGGGTTTGGAAAATAGTTTAGGGTCCACTAAAGTGATTCAGGATGATTTGGATAGAATCCAGAATTGGGCAGAAATGTGGCAAATGAAATTTAATCTAGCAAAATGTAAAGTTGTACATGTAGGTAATAAAAACATTAGGCGAGAGGTTTAAAACTGAAATGTGCTGCACACGAGAAAGATCTGGGAGTGATTGTTGACCAAACCCTCACAGGCTCTAGCCATTGTGCCATAGCAGTTAAAAAAGCCAATCGGATGCTGGGATACATTGCCTAAAGAATTGAGTACAAATCTAAGGAGGTGATGCTTCTTTTTTTCAACACATTCTTCAGACCACATCTGGAGTATTGTGTACAGTTCTGGGGACCATACCTTAAGAAAGATTTAGAGGCTGTAGAGAAAGTTCAGAGAAGAGCCGCTAAGCTAATTCCAGGTATAAAAGATGAAAGCTATGAGAAGAGGGTGAAGATCCTTAATCTCTTCAGTCTTAGGAACAGGGTGATTAGATAAGGGGTGATTTCATTGAGGGCTTTAAAAATGTGAAAGGGATTAACAAAGTGAATTATGTTAGATTCCTTCGACCAAGTATTGTGAGTAGAACTCGGGGTCACAAATGGAAGTTGACCAAAGGTAAATTTAGCACTGATATTCGGAAATATTCCTTCACCCAAAGAGTTATTTCAATGTGGAATAGCTTGCCTGACCATATTGTTGAGGCAGAGACCTTGGGGGTTTTCAAGAGTAGGCTTGACTTAAAGCTAGATACCATTGAGTATCTGAAGGGATATCCTCACAGTAGTATAAAGAAACTGGCGAGCTTAGTAGGGCTGAAAGGCCTGTTCTTCCCATTCATGTTTATGTTTTGTTATGTTATGTAGGCTTGGTTATTGGGAAACACTTTAAATGTTTTTGTGGAGATGATAGAAAGTTCACAGAAGCTGATGTAATCTGTTGTCACAGCATGTTGCATCTAAAGTGCTCTCCCTTAACACCTCCCGATCAGTGTGGATAAAGCTTGGTCCTACACTGTGAAAGATAGCTGTAGGTTTACAGCAGATTTCTAACTGTAATATACTGTACCTTCGAAACACAGCCAACTACTGTATACAACAATGCATTTTGGGAAAAGGGATAGTGTTAACGGTCAACTCAGAGGGCAAACGGTATATTACTGTAATTTGCATTGCATCACGGGAGCTCACTCGCGCTTGATTTGGTGTTCATACTATTTCTCCCTGCCTTTTCTGACGAGCACAACTGTCAACCCTGGGTGTCAACACTTGGTAAGCTGCGGCATTATTGCCTGTATAATGGTTTGAGTCGTTGAAGTTGAATTGTTCAATCCATGGAAGTATTTTAAGAGTTAAATCCTGCTATAGTAGGGAATACTTTCATCTCTGGGCAGATTATGATAGCTAGCTAGGTGTGCACACCCTTCTTTTTAGAACTCTGGTGCTCACGCGACCATGTGCAATGTTACACAGCAGATGAGGATATTGGCGGGGTAAGTAGCGAACTTTTGCAAGTGATGCATCTTGTGAGTAACATAAGTACAAAAAGAGTTCCACATGTCACTATATTTGACCATATTCCTTTGTTTTTTTACATTATCAGCAATCTCTACGTATGTGCTTAGAGGAGGCTAATGCAATGCCATTGACAAATATTAAAACCTTATGCGGCATTCAATGTGCGGTCAATATGTTTACAATAATATTTCTCCCCTTAAACAGGTACTTTTTAATGCCATTTTTTAAAAATAGGGAGTTTATTTTCAGTCTTATTTCATAATCTGATAACCAAAAGATCAAAACAATATTGGGTATTACCGAGAGTTTTTCCTAATTAATTATTAAGATTTACTTCCTTGCAGTCTCGAATCAAAGCATAAAGGTAAATTAATCTTTTTGTCACTATCACCTCTCAATCATTACAGGCTTAATTGATCAGAAAAAAACTCACATCGATTGATTGTCAATCAGGCATAGTACGTGAAAACAGGTTGACAAAATCTAGCGATGAAAAAGGAGAAGTCACTGCCTCTCCTGACCACGCGTCCCTGACTAACCGTCCCTGATATTGAATCCTCTTTAGGAAGCACATGTATCACAAGGTAACAGTTAAATGATTGATTTAACAGTGCTCGTGTGCTTGTTGTTTTTACTATTCCATTCACAAGTTGGCTTAAGTGTGCTTCTTTTCATTCAACAGTATTGAACAGCAATGTCGAATTCACTGTTGTCACCAGCGCAGTCTGAGCTCTACGAAGCCGCGGCATCAGAGTGAGTAACGTTAGCTTGCAAAGCAATGTTGGAGAAGCTTACCTGAATACATTTAGACACTTTTCAGGCAGATTTCAGTTTGGTAACTGAGTAACCACATGGTAGTATAAAGTTAGTTTTTATTATTTGGGTCTGTATAATCAATTGCAACATAGCAATTTGAAACATAGGTTATTGGCTATAGGTTATTGGCTTTAGAATATATTTTTCCATCACTTTTGTGGGGGTTAGGGCAGATTTTTTTGTCTCTCTAGTCCTTTCAGTCTACCATTCATTTTCACAATGTTTCCTTGCCAATGCTGTAGACAGGAATGCAGCACTATATTTTCATATACCAGACACATGAGAATTCACAGGAATATTCTAAATATTACTTTCAGATGTGCTGTGCCCATATGCCAGAGAACTTCTTCCAAATTTGCAGCTTTAAAACATACCAGTTCAGCCATCACACAGAGGAAAAAGGTGTGGTTGATGCTATGTTGTGTCATGCTGATCTAAATTTCAAGGGTTCTAAATTCATAGACCAGGCGCAGCCACGCCGCAGGCGCAGCGAATGGGGGGAGTACCGCACCAACGGGGAGTGTCCAGGCGTATATTGCAATTTCGAGCCTGTTGCAGCCTAGCGCAAGTACTCCTCTGTCCCTCCTGCCGGCGCAAGTGGAAAACAGGGAGGAAAGAAGCCTTGAGTGGGTATTACACAGCCAAGTCAAATCTTCACCAATCAAATGAGCTCCTCTCCTCACCTTTAAGATTAGAATAAAGAAGCCTCTGTCCTGTATCTGCATGATGTGTTAAAGCTGCAGTTAGTAAGTCTTATGAAAGTAACTTTTTGTCATTTTTGCTAAAACTGTCACTGCGTACAGACAGTATTACATTAAACTAGTACTCTATAATTTAAAAAAGGGTCCTATAAACCTACATACTGCTTCGACTGCAATTTAAAAGAATCGTTCGGACCGGCCAAAAAGAACAAATTAGAGCCAGGATGGTGTCTGCAGCCGTCAAACTGTGCACATGCACGTGCTGCGGACAGCCTCCTCCCCCTTCTTCCTCAGTTCAGGCCAGTGCTTAGTCAAGTTCAAATCTCTGAGAGAGAGTTCGGGAGCTTAGAAAAACTAATGGCGCAACAACAGTCATCAGCGAGGAAAAAAATACCGATGCCTCAGATACCAACAACAGCACACACGGCTAAGACAAGTAAGAAGAGGAAGCTTGAAGAAAAAAAGCACAAAAGGAAGAATTAGACAAAGCCCGGGCTAAAACAAGAGTGAACTTCGGAGTGGCTTTTTAGAGGTGGAAGGAACTCCGTGATCTGTAAGGATTAAAAACCGACGGAGAGTTAGCAACTTTTCTGCTTGACGCGTAAACCCGTGCTTTATTCCTTGGTTCATTTTTTGCTCCCCAATGCTCTGGAATAAGCGAGTTGGCGTCGCTCACACGCACAGCTAGAACTAACCCCAGTCCTTACGAGCATCGATTCATTTTTTGCTCTGCAATTAAGCGAGTGAACGTCGCTTACAAGCACAGTCGCTGTTCGAATAGCCAGCGTCTTGCAATTGTTACAGTACTCCGTGGTGCATGTGATGTTACTGTGATGTTGCAGTCGAGCTAACGTTAGCTTGTTTTAGATGCTAGGGCTAACATTACTGGCGTTGTTTTATTGGAAAGCAGCAGAAAATATCTTTATGAAGTGACCTGGCTGTCTTATCGGTTGTGTTGTTGTCCTTATAAATGTGTGTAACATTTCTATGCTCTAACTGCTAAATGCTGTCATACATGGTATACTGGCCATTCAGCATGATTCACAGCAGTTTCTGTACTCAAAAAAAAAAAACGGGGTAACTTGCTGAAATAAGCGCGTGCTGGGTTTTTACTAAATACATACTGCTGTAGATTACTTTTCATGTCGACATGATTTATTTCTGCTCGTTTGTTGGCAGGCGCGTCGTTAGACCTGAAAATTCCGGGTTTAATATCCCTCCCTTTATTGAAAATAATTGGTACTGGCTAATTGAAGTGGCAGTTGAAGACACGGCTTCTCTCCCCAATGTGATCTAAAAGCCACAAAATAATGGGTTACATTCAGTTCTGAAAATTAATTTGATTAGGTCTATGTCACTTGGCTCCTCTAGGATGCACTCGGTGTGTTGGAGATAAGGAAAATGGGTCATTCCACGCCAAACGTCCGAATACCCCCGCTCAACCGTCTCAGATTTGACTAAAAAAATTCCAGGAGGTACATACACTTCCCAATAGGAAAAGTCCCAAATTTTTGCTCCCAACTCCTTATAGTTTTGTCATAAAAAAACATTTTGTCAACTACCCCCTGACCTGTTTTGTTGAGTTTAAGCTGTTTGTTATAAATTTAGAGTGTTTTCTTAGCTTCTGAAAGTGCCTTCATAGGCCATGAATGCTATGCATGTATGCAACCACCACATTTTCCAAAATTCATTTAGCAAAAATAAGGCAAAACACTATCACTAATTTTGGATATGTTAAAAACAGACACCTAGTCTTTCTAAAACAGTTAATTTTATGTTGTTGCGTGCTGTCATTTTTTCGGTATAACATGGCAAAGATGGCACATAATTAATTTTTTCCATTTTTAAACCTTAATATCTTCTAGACCGTTCATCACAGAGGGCCAGTTTTAAAATACGAAGTAACACAGCATCTGTGAGATGGTGTATTTCAATATCAGACCTCTGTCTTTGAAATTGCACTTTCCACAGTCCTTCAAATATGCAGTCATGTTTGGAGAATAGAATTTTCGATCAAATTCAAGCCCCCATAATTCTGTGATAAACGAAAAGCACATGTGTAAAAGTCCATATTCTACAAGTACTTTTGCCAGATTTCAACCCTTGAAAATTTGAAGGACCTACCTTAAAATACTTTTGTTGATACAACAATCTGAAAGTGGCTCCCCAGAAAACTCTGCTCAAAACAGGTCAGGGGGTAGTTGACAAAATGTTTTTTATGACAAAATTATAAAGAGTTGGGAGCTAAAATTTGGGACTTTTCCTATTTAAAAGTGTGAGAACCTCCTAGAATTTTTTCAATCAAATCTGAGATAGTCGAGTGAGGGCATGCAAACGTTTGGCGTGGAATGACCCAAATGTAGTAAATAATGCTCTCAAGCATAGTTCTGCAATCAGACTGCAAATCCAAATTTTAAAAAGAAATATTCATCGGAAATTTTAATGCAGTCAACATGCGTGCCTGTGCCACTTTAACAAACACCTTTAGTTCTGAAATTTCACATTCTTTCATGCTCCTGTGTCCCTGTAGTATTTTTAAAGACTACTGTTATCTTTTTTAGCTTCACAGACAGACCCTCCTGGCTCCTCATTGCTTTCACCAAATTCCACACTTTCAAGTTTTTTGGCAGCGAGCCCCCCAAGACGTACATCCTCCTGCTCTTGTACAAGAACTTTGGCGGAGTTCAGCAGTCCCAGGTCTTTAACCCCTACAGTATCAGTAACCTGGCCAGAGATGTTTCAGGTTCCGTGGGAACAGATGCCTGCTGGGATACCGTCAGCCATTGCCAACCGAAAATGAACTACACCCGCCGATAGATGCCAAATGTCCGAGTACTTGTACACGAAATGTGCAAGTATGAGGCAAACCCCACATGATCACGGTGTCAGACAGTGACTCAGAAAATTGTATGACAATATCCCAAATCTTTCTCTGATGCTGTAACTGTTCCTGGTGTAGATACCATTGGCTATTGTTCACTTCTTTCACAACTCAAAGTACGCATTGAGCACCTGAACCTTAACAACGCACTTGCCTGCCGTTGAATGCAGAAGTCAACAGAAGATGGACCTACAACTAAAAGAAGCCCCTTACCGATTCCTATGGATGTACAAGATGGCAACCAGAACTCCAGCCAGGTGAGAGTGAGGAAACTCTTGAAGAGAAAAGGCTGCGTCTGGAGGAGCTGTTCCAACACGAGGGTGCATCTGGGGCCGTCAGAGGAGAAGTTGCCAAACTCATGGAGAGCTCATATTGCCTCCAGCACCGAATGATCAACACATCACCACTACCTACCATAGAGGAGCTTGAAAAGAAATGACCCAACCTTTTTTTCAGAGGTTTATTTATGCTGATTTTGAACTCCTCACTGACAAAGATGTTCTGAGAATGCTTGAACTCTCCATGGAAGAGTGTGGCAAGGCAATACTTGCTTTCTTCAATAGCAAACCTACAAATGAAGAGGTTTGGGCTGTTCTCTCCATGGGTGAAGATGGTGAAATCGCCTCCTACGGAACCCAGCTGCTACTTGCACACTTAAAGGAGAAGGATGGACTTATCCTTCTAGCAGATGTAAGTAGGATCAATTAATCTTTCTGCTGAAATAGTCTTTTCATACTCTTTCATTTCTCATTTTCATTTCACTTCTTTAACTTTGATTTCACCAGGGGGAGCCCATTAACACGGTCTCATTTTCAATGGTACCCTGGTTACAAAGCAAAACACACATCAGTACAAAATTGTTCATGTATGAAACTGATAAAAACTTTTATATGCTTCAAACTTCATTTTATGCTTTGGCTTTCATAAAATCTTGTATTTGCTGGGTGTGTTTGACAGGTGTCTGCAACAGCTGCAGATGTAGAGAGAACCCTCGCCCTACTCCAGAGTCCTCGGCTGATTATTCTTGCTAAGTACATAAGTTGTGCTTTGTCCTACACACCTCTCTAGGAAATGTTTGACGCTGTGCATTTAAGTTAAAATGAGAAAAATTGAGTTATGGGTAACCAATAATGAAAAAAAAGCCTACTCAATGTCAAAAAAGATTACATTAAATGAATACAACTACAGTTAATTGTTACTTTCATGGTTATTTACATGGTTGTCTTGTCAAATAATGCATGACAGGAAATCAACTTGAGCTTCTCTCCAGGAATGTGAGGTAGTGTTCAGGATCCAGACGCGAGAACCAAGCAGTGCAGTAGAACTGGATTTTATTAAGGGAGGGGGAAACCCCCCGCTGAGCAGGAGGCAACGGTACAGAGTCCACAATCCAAAAATCAGAATCCCAGGGACGTAATCCAAGCTGTACACAGGGCAGCAAACACAAAACTCAGAGTCGGGCAAAACGGGTTCGGTACGCAGGCACAGGTATGTCAGAGACTCCAAAGCCGAAATCCAATAGATGTAATCCAAACTGTTAACAGGGCAGCAGAGACTAAACTCAGGGTCAGGCAAAACAGGTACTGTACACGGGCAGAGAAGTATCAAAGAAAAAGCCAAAATCAGAACTGGGGACGTTCCAGTCAGTATAACACTATGTATACAAGGCATAAACGATCGCAGCACAGGGAAACGTTCTGACAAGGGCTGTGAGTGAAATGAATGCTTAAATGCAAGTGGGGGAAGTCACATGCAATGATAGGGAACAGGTGAGTTGGATCAGACGTAACAAAGGAATTAACATGAGGAAGTTCCTATCTACATGAACTTGGCAAAAGCCAAAACGCGGACAGGGATCACAAGACAGCCTATAGACAGACATACGGCTCCGGTTAGGGAGTTCTAACGTGCACAGATTAGGAGGGAGAACAGAGTTCAACAAGTGCGGAGGTTCCACTGAAACTGTAGCAAAGTAGATAGAGTAAAGCCAAAGGGGTGGAGACTAGAATAGGGCGAATGCTTAGAGCTTGTTAGTCAATTAGTAAGTGCAGCTATATCATCCCTTAGTGCTCGTTAGTAAGTTGGTACTATAGAAAAGCAAGGTGAAGGAAGTAAACGAGATTTGAAGGAATTACTGAAATCCCAGAAACCATGAAATTACCCGAAAGTGTGGCACGCAATACTGGGGCGGAGAGCGATCACATGACAAAAGACCAGACAGGGGGAGACAAAGTGCAATGCATGGCAAGAAAGAAAACATGGACTGGAATATGACTGAGGAAATGGACTATGGGAGAATATGCAGGAATAAACAGAAACAAAACATGGCATGGATCAAGACATGGCAAAACATGAACAGAACAAGGCAGAATCATAACAAGGAAGTACTGAAGCTATACTTCAGTTATGCATGTATGTATGCAGTCTATTTGCGATGTTTAAATCTTTGTGTGGTATTTCGTTTCAGGGAAACTCTGAGCAGAGGACGTTGGATGCTGAGCATGGACGGGCACGTGACGTGTGAGGGCTCACAACCCACCTTCATCAGTGGACTTGCAGCTGTCATGGCAGCTTTCGACAACTTCAATTATCAATGTGAAGAGGTAGCATGCACCCTTGAATTTATTCAAAGGTAAGAGAGAGTCCCTCTCCTCCATATTCTCTCTCTGTCTTTCCTCTACCTCCCCCTCCTCATCTCGCTTCTCCGCATGTCCTCTCTCACTTCCCTCCACATTCTCTCTCCTTCCCTTTCCCCTCCCCTCCATCTCCCCTCTCCCTTCCCTCCACTTCCCCTCCCCTCCATCTCCCCCCTTCCACCGCCACTCTTACTACCCCATCTCCTCTCCCTCCCCTCTGCCTAGCCTCTGATTTTTCCTCATGTTTCTTTGATTTCAGACAATTCCTCAACATCAAACCCGAACATGGGTCCAAAGCCAGCCGGAAAAAGGCGACAAAAAACAAGTCCAGAAGATGCAAACCACCAATGTCAATCCCATGTCTCTTCACTCATGCGCAAGCTCATGGACTTTGAGTGGAACTTCTTAAATGAGTGAGTGCAGGCATATACTTTAACAGGTCCGGTCCACCCCACACGCTGAGCGATAGTGAAGAGTCATGTCAAAAGAGTCAAGTAAAAGAGAAGAGTTATGTTAAAATGGTCACGCTAGTTAGTGTAATGGTCACGTTTAAAAAAAAGTTGTGTTTGGTTTTAACCAATGTTGATTTGTTTGTTAATGCAACACCCTGTTAAGAAGGAATCTTCCATTTTCAGTACCTATAAATCCTAAGGGAAAAATAGATTTTTTTACATTTTTATTTTCATTTGCCATTTTCTCTCTCCTCATATCAAAATGTTTACACATTTGAGTCTGAGCCATTGTCTAAGGAGGTTAGTGCAGTCATTCAAACATAACCTAGAGAATGTTGCTTTAGATGAGATTGCAAACGTGAGTGTCAAGTTTGACTCTGTGTAATGAGCTCAATTTCTTTCATATATGTCAGCCTGGGTTACCGCCTTGCCTTGGCCACAATCTTTTTGAGGGAGTTGTTTCTTATTACCTAGCATCATACATACATGGTCTTATATCGGAGAAACAATTTAGTGGTTGCGCCATGCATTTTTCATTACCTATAAATCTTAGGTGGAAAATAGATTTTTTTTTAACATTTTTTTTTCATTCATCACTTTCTCTCTCCTCAAATGTTTAGTACTGACTTCACACCTGAGCAGAAACCACAAAGGCTCTTCTGAGGGAAGTTTAGTTGACTCAATAATACAGAAGCCTGTTGAGAATTCAGGTAGTTCCCATGGAGTAAATGATGGTGGCCAACTATGTGATGGACCACGTGAGCCTTACACAAATGAGAAGGAGTCTAATTGTTGATGAAGCCCCCCCCCCCCCCCCCCTTTTTTAAAGCGTATATTCCAGCAGCCAATCACATTTGTATTACAAAATGAGAGAAAAGTTGGTTACACAAGGGGTTTCTGAATCTGATATTGAGAATGTTATTGAGGTACTGAAAACAGAAGACCTTTATACAGCTTGCAACACTCAGAGATTGAAAACAGATCAGTGGCGTAAAACTATTTTAAAAAAGTTTTCATTCTGTAGAGCCAGAACCCATTTGTTTGGGACAGATACAGATGGTATTGCTCAATATGTCCCAATCAAGGGGACAATTCAGTCACTCTTCCATTCTGAGTTGATCACAGAGCAGCCCAAAATGGCACAGTCCAGGGTTCAATCAAAAAATATCTGTCAGGATGTTTGGGATGGCAGCCACCACCAGGGGGGGCAGTAAATACTTTTTTTTCTTATTGGTCCATGTGGATTTCTTGTTAAGGGGACTTTTGTTTAATTGCTCAAACATTGGCACCAGGATTGATTTTGAGCCAACTTTCTTTGTTTGGGAATTGTGCATTTTTTTGTGCATTCATTAATATTTCAGTGAAATTCACTGGTAATGGTCAATGCAGATTTTGGACAGGTTTATTCTGTTTAATAAACTGTTGTTCAAATATTCTCTTTTTCTTGATTCTGCATCTTTTATGAAAAATGTACAGTATTTTTTGTTTACAGTTGTACTTGTAGAAAGTACAGTAACTGCCGGTGTTTCCCAGAGAACACAGCCACCAGTAATATACTGTAATTGTAAAGAAATACAGTATGATGATCTATTTGGCTATTACAGTACAAGGCTGTAAATTCAGGTTACAGTCATAGACCTGCAAAAATTACAGTAACTGCTTGGGAACACAGCTGCCAGTAATTTACTGTCATTTTGTTAATTACAGTCAAAGGTCGTAAATTTGGACAACAGTAAGAGCTGTAAAAAATACAGCAACTGCTTGGAAACGGCTGCCAGTAATTTACTGTAATTTCAAATAAATACACTATCATACTGTATTTATTACTTACAGTAAAAGGTTGTAAATTTGAATTACAGTAAGAGAACTGTAAAAATTACTGTAATTGCTTGAGGACACAGCTGCCAGTAAATCCTGTAAAATTAACAGAAAATTTTTTACATTGTAGTTATTAGCGGCCAGGCAGCCTAAGCTGCCAGGACCCTATTGTTATCCTGCATGGTCTTCTTCTTCTTCCAAGGAAATCCTACTTCCCATGTGCGAAAAATCACCGAACTCTGCACAAAGGCCCAGTCCCATGCCAGATTTCCTCAGCTGCAAAAACAGGCCAATAGTCCTGATAATGGCACTACAGCAAGCCTCTAAAGTTCAAAATTTTGAAAATTCACAACAAATCAACCATATGTGCTGCAGATTTGCAACTTTCACCAAAATGTATCCCCAATACTGAAGCACCTTTTGTACATTTAAACCTATTGCAAATTATGAAGTCCATCACTGTTCTTTTTTTCAAAACTGTGAAACTGCAGGTGATGGAATTCCTTCATTCCAGACATATTTCTTTGCACCAAAACAATGTGGATTCATGTTATCTGCTACCGAAAAGGAATGTAAGCCGAGACCAAAATGCAACAACACGAGCCGTGTTACTACGACTTACAAGTAACAAGCAAAAGATCTCTCTGTTGAAGCAAGGGAAAAATCTCAAAGGATCCAATGTATTCATGAATGAAAACCTCACCAACCATAATGCAACACTCGCATGGAAAGCTCGTCAACTACGGAAAGTGGGTAAGATACACAGCACCTGGTCGACAAACTGCAGAATTTTTATCAAACCAAATGGATCTTCACCGGAAACCACCAGACCGGTGCTGATCAAGATGATGCGTGATTTGGAGAAGTACGACCACTGAGGTCCCTGACAGATATTCATGAGTAGTCATCAACCTACAGAAATACATTTTTTTGGGAAATGGATTTTTGACAGGAGGTCACCATTCTTCCGAAATTGACCCAAATGAAGAAATCGATCCGGATAACAATTTTTTCTACAAAGAGTCTAACACATGCAAATACTTTTCTGTGGACAAATTCAACAAAAGCATTAAAATGGATGGGAGTTTGTCCATTATCCACTCTAATAGTAGGAGTCTATATTCCAACTTCGAACAAATAAAGGAATACCTTCAGTCATTTGCTACCCCGTTTAACATCATCGCCTTATCGGAAACTTGGATTAAAGAGGAAAAGGGCAAGGACTTCTACATGGAGGGATATAACTTTGTGTGCAAGAGTAGACTGAATAAAGCAGGTGGGGGAGTTGGTCTATTTATTCATGAAGCCATAAACTTCCAGGTAATAGAATGTAAATCAAATGTTGTGGAAAATGTTATGGAATGCCTTACAATTGAGATTCCCAGATTGAAAGGTAAAAATATTGTTATTTCTTGTGTGTACAGGGCACCAGATTCGCAAATTGATGTTTTCAGCAAATGTATGGGCAAACTACTCACTAATATAAGCCATAAAAATGTTTTCATGTGTTTTCACTTTAACGTTGACTTGATAAATCCAAATAACAGCTCTGTAAAAGAAGATTATATTAACACCACGTATGCCATGGGTATGCAACCATTAATTACAAAACCAAGCAGGATTACTAGGCATAGTGCCACCTTGATAGATAATATCTATACTAATGTACTAGATTCTGATATATTTTGTGGCATCATGATAAATGACATAACTGATCATCTGCCAGTCTTTGCTATTTGTGATTGCAAGGTAGATATAAAAGATCAGGCCAGATCGAAAATCCGGGAATACACAGAAATCAGCGTTCCTGTTGACTGTAAATTCTCTGTATGATACCCACTGCTTAGTCAAAACAACCAATAATCTGAAGAAACACAAAGAGAGAAGACCTTGGGTTTCAAAAGCACTGGCCAATGCCTGTCAGAAAAAAAACACTCTATACAAGCAGTTTCTGAGAAAAAGGACTGAGAAAGCGGAAGTAAGATATAAAACTTACAGAAATAAAATTACAAGCTTGTTGAGGAAGCATAAAAAGGAGTATTACGAAAAGCTTTTAACAGGAAATAAACATTACACCAAAAATCTTTGGAATATAGTAAAGACCGTTTCTGGGAGGTCTCCGAAGAGGGAGTACCCTGCCTTCTTTAATGTTCATGGTAAACAGGTAGAGAACATGGATCTAGTCGTGGAACATTTTAATAATTACTTTGTGAATGTTGGGCCAGAACTAGCAAAGAGCATCGAACCCTCACACCTTAGATGGGACTACCTTGATAAGGATGAGGAAGTACAAGACACATTGACATTAACTCCTGTTACTGAATCCAAAATTAGATCAATTCTGAATAATTGTCCCCGGCGCGCGGAACGCGCGAAGCGGCGGGACATAGTATTCACGACCGTCCGTACGTCCGTACGTCCCGAATCCTTGTCTGCGACATACCTCAAGAACGAATTGGCGGATTTCCTTCAAATTTCGTGTCAACATGTATTAGGGTGATACCCCGGCGCCAGTCGATTTCGGTGACCTTCGCGTCACTCTCAAGGTCACACCGAGACGTTGTGCATTTTCACACTGATAGCCTTGTGGCGGGGGACAAAGACACGTTAGTGGCAAATACTTGTTGTACAGCTAAGACATCTGTTGACGTAAACCAATTAGATATGAAATTACTGAAAACACTTAACCAACGCAATTGTAACTCCACTTACGCATATATGTAATCTATCCTTCTCTTGCGGAGTGTATCCAGATAGAATGAAGATAGCAAAGGTTATCCCTCTCTACAAAAGCAGGGATAAATATGATTTCTCAAACTATCGACCTGTCTCGATTTGACCTCAATGTTCAAAAATCTTAGAAAAACTCTTCAATGATAGATTGGACAATTATATAGATAAAGACAAATTTCTATGTGATAGTCAGTATGGGTTCAGGAAAAAGCATTCGACAGCACTAGCCCTAACAGAACTTATTGAGATGATCAAAGATTCACTGGAATCAAAACTATATTCTATAGGTATATTTATCGACCTGAAGAAGGCTTTTGACACTATAAATCACGATATATTGATTGAAAAACTGTATAAATATGGAATAAGAGGGACCGCATTAAAATGGATTAAAAATTATTTAACAAATAGAACGCAATTTGTACAGATGGGCAATAATAAATCAAAATGCCTGGACATTACCTGCGGAATTCCTCAGGGCTCGGTCATGTCCTAAGCTCTTCATAATCTACATAAATGACATTGTTAAGGTATCAGATATTCTAAGATTAATTTTATTTGCTGACGACACGACTATTTTCTGCTCTGGTGCTGATCTCAACCAATTAGTCAAATTGGCTAATAATGAAATGTCTAAACTTCACACGTGGTTTAATGTAAATAAACTATCATTAAATCTTACAAAGACCAAATTCATGGTATTTGGGAAAAAAGGTCTAAAGGACGACATAGACTCAAATGTTAATGGTATCAGCATTTAAAGGGTGAACGAATATAAAGTTTTGGGTGTTATGATAGATAATCTCTAAAGCTGGAAACCGCATGTAAATTTAGTTCAAAGAAAGTTAGCTAAAAGTGTATGTATTCTTTGGAAACTGCAGAAATTATTAAACCTTAAGTCTCTTAAAATAATATATTCAACCCTCATAGCACCCCATCTACATTACTGCGCTGAAGTGTGGGGTCACACTTACAAACACACAATAGAACCTTTATTTAAACTTCAAAAAAAGGCCCTTAGAATTATTTACTGCGTACCGTATGTAACTCATACAAATGATTTGTTTATTAAGGCAAAGCTTCTTAAATTAGAGGATATAGTAAAATTCAACTCCTTGCAACTGGTCTACTTGGGATATAAAAATTGTTTGCCCAAAAATGTACAAAACCTATTTCTTCAGCGTGACTGCATGCAGCACACCAGAAGTAGGATGTTATTACAATCAAGCAAGGTCAGAACGACTCATAGGGAGCATTCGCTATCTGTGGCTGGAGTCAGGGCATGGAATGTACTTGATGATTATATAAGGATGGCTGGAGAGCTGAAGGTCTTCAAATATTCGTTGAAATGTGCATATCTCAGTAACTATAAACATGTTTAATCTTGTTCAATTGTATCCTGTCACTGGACGCTTAAGAGATCCAAGGATAGATCCGGTATCTGCTTCCACTCATCTACGCCAAATCAGCTGGAACAAATCAAATGAGCAAGAATGGGGATTCGGGACAATGTCGCTTTGGATCAAGAGTGACATTTGAATCTAAGTTATATGATCACTCACTTAATTTGCAATTATAATTCTTATGATATTCATAAACTTCATGATCTTATTTTCTGAAGTTAAAACGTAGCGTACATGGACATTAACTCTGCTGTGATTTATAATCTTTATGATATTTTAATCATAACCAAAATGTTTTTTTTCTGGAAGCTGGGGGCGGGACTCTGATAAGCGATTTCGCTTCCTCCGCGACCCTTTCGGTCATGATACATGCTGTGTGTTGAAATTGTCATGAAATGATTTTCAATCATGCCGAAATAAATTTAAAAAAAAAAACTTATTAAGCCTATCTCCTCCCACAATTTTTGCTCAATTGACACCAAACTTGCTACAGAGCATCTTCAGACTTTCCCACACAAACTTTCCACACAGATTTTTGATTTATCGAATATTGCGCCAACAGTGCATCAAAATGTTTGACTGTAAATGGTATTGTAAACATAGACTTGCAAATTCTTGCTAAATCCATTTTCAATGTACATTAAAACAAAATTTTGGTGTCATGGTAGATGATGTTTGGAAAATATCAGAATTTTATCTCAAATACTGAATTTTTTACAGCATTTTTGTTGTGATTCTGTTCTGTCTGTCTAGATTCTTATATGATTTGCCATGTTCCTGATATGCTTTGCCATGTCTCATTATGTTCTGTCTTGTTTGGATTTCGATCTCTGCTCTGCCTGACCATGCCTTGTATAATGTATTGTGATTTTGATGTCTGATTATGTTCATGTCTTGTCTAGTTTAGTTTTGCCTTGTTTTGTATTTTGCCCTATTCCATTCCTGCAGTTACATTCCGGTCCATGTTTTTGTTTTCGCCATGCATTGCACTTTGTCTCCCCCTGTCTGGTCAGCTGTCATGTGTTTGCTCACAGCCCCAGTCCTGCATGCCACACTTTCGGAGGATTTAATGGTTTCTGGATTTCAACCATTCCTTCACATCCGGTTTACTTCCTTCGCCTTGCTTTTCTATTTTAATAATCTATACTAACAGTTTGTTGCTTTTGATAAAGTTACTAATCTTAACTAACATTGTACAAAAGTATATAATACTAACTTAATAACAAGCACTAGGGATTGTATAGCTGCACATTACTAATTGACTAACGATCTCTCAGCATTCGCTCTGTTCTAGTCTCTGCCTCTTGCCTTCACTCAATTTACTTTGCTGTGCTTCTAGCTCAGTGGTTCTCAGGTTCGGTCCTGGCGCCCCCCTGTGTATGCTGGTTTTTGTTCCAACTACCATTGCAATCTTTAGATTTTAACAAGCTGATGATTTGTTTTAATTAGGTGCATTTAGGCAAATATCCACATTGAGATATATTGTAAATATTGGCAGAGGGAAACAATATTACCAAACATTTAATCAACATAAATAATCAAAAGGTTCCTCATTGGTGAAACTCTTGACACATGGTGGCAAAACCCGACAATTTACTTGGCAAACAACGGAGTCACACCTGTTGTGTTTCCTGATGAGTTTATTTGGTTCCGGCAGGTTATTTGGGAAAAACTCAAAACACCTGTAGTCAGAAACCTAATTTGGAGCTTATTAATTTTCTCAGAGTCTGATTTGATCTGTGTAAAAATGTTTTCACCCGAAAATCCTAGCAATTTTGAATATTAAGCACAATATGTTCAATGGTTTTTATGTTTCATAGCAGACTGGATATGTCCATCCAAATGTGACTTAAGATGGTAAATAACTGCTCCAAACATGGAATGCTGCTAATTTAGACAAAGTAACAGCTTTTTAAAATCCTACAATTGCAGTTGTAGTTGGAACAAAAACCAAAATACACAGGGGGGCGCCAGGACCGAACTTGAGAACCACTGTTCTAGCTAATTTTCTGCAACTTTCTAATCACGGTTCTGCCACTCACTCTATGCACGTAGAAATCCCTAACTGGATCTCTTTGTTCTGTCTATAGGCTGTCTTGTGATCCCAGTTCGCGTTTTGGCTTTTGCCCATTTCATGTGATTAGGTTCTCCCTCATGTTTGCTCCTTTGTAATTAGTCTGATTTCTTGCACCTGTGTTCTGTTTAGCATGTGACTTCCCGTATGTGTATATTAGGAGTCTTCTCACAGCATTTACTTATCAGAACGTTTCTCTCAGTTTGCTTGTGCCAGGCTTTTCCTTGCCTAGTACTCTCAGTGATTCTATTCTGACTGGACTGTCCCTGTTTACGATTTTTGGCTTTGTGTTTTGGATTATTGTTGCATCTGCATTTTTGAACCCTTTTCTGCCCGACTATGAGTCTTGTGTTTTCTGCCCTGTTAACGGTTTGGATTATGCCCACTGGATTTTGGCCTCTGCTTCTCTGACATTCCTGTGCCTGTGTACCGAACCTAATTTAGCCCGACCACGAGTACTATGATTGCTGCCCTGATTTTCGACTCTGTTTTTGCCCAACTGGATTGTGTGTGTGTGTGCTCTTTTTTTTTTTTTTTTTGGATTGTGGACTTAGTACCTTTTGCCTTCTGCCCTGCAGGGGTTTTCCCCATCGCTTAATAAAATCACATCTACTGCACTGCTTGGTTCTCGCGACTGGTTCCTGAGCGTATCATCACAATTTTGAAATTCGGTCTCATGAGAACAATTGGAGTCCATGCAAAAATGACATTTAAACATCAGTTTTTCACTTATGGAGCCAATAAATCATTGTTAAATTTCCAACATCTCCATGCTGTCTAGATGCAATTTGTGAATTTCCAGATTTGTCTGAATGACTGAATTTTTGACAGCCATTTTAAATTTGCCTTTACACACTAACAGCTGCTGTTTTGCTCACAGGTGACTGGCTTAGTCAATTTGTGAAGCTACATGTGACATTTCCATTTGCCAATTAGCTCAATGAGAGAGAGCAGAGTCTTGTACCAGAAATTGTGAGTTCAAGCCTCAACTGATGTAGAATGCCACCTTTTTTCCATCTTCCTACACTCTGCTTGTTGCTCAGAATTGCCTAAAATTGCCCGGCCCTGACCATTGCTGCGCAGCAGCTATAATTCACTTTGCTGATCTGAGTCCACTGTGGTACCAACTTCTTCTCAGATTTTTCATTTCAGCTTTGTATAAGTTGGAATGAGATGCGCCACATTGTGGTCAAAATTGGGTTTAGATTGATTTTTTTTTTTTCTCAAAATGATGGGCAATGGTGAGGTTTCAGAGGTTGTTCAGAGTATTGTCCTTTCTTGTTCCACATTTTACAACCTTATGGAATCTTGGGAAGGTTTTCTCCAAGTGCAGTTGTTCAGATCTCGTTGAGCAATGACAGATGCTTCAGGAAATTCCTACCATAAATTGTGCGCAAAATCTGCTATTGTAGCAGTGGCATGGTCTACTTTGCTGCCTCAGGGGAGATAAACATCAAACAGCATTACGCAGTCAAATTCTGGACGTAGATTGAATCTTGTCAACCTGATGCACTGAGGTTCAGCCACTGTTGCCCTTTTATCTTTGATTGTGTATTGGCGACAACACCACTCATCTTTGTTAATATAGGATGTTTTCAGACAAGAGACTTCGGCAAAGATCAGATAACACTTGACCCCTAAGTCCAGTTCATTTGGTAAGTGTGCACGCAAGTGTACCATACTCAGGCACAGTACGCAAGTCTGCCCTTGAAGAAGTGATCTTGGGCACAGTTCATCCATACTCATACCAAATGTGAAAGCAACCATACTTGAATACGGAAGTGGACTGTTACATGATGTTTGAACTATTCGACTCTTTTGTTCTAAAAAATGAAGAAATTAAATGCTAGCTAGGAATTTGGGCGGATGAAAATGCACAATCACAACTGGCTACTACGAACAAAATCACTAAGATTTATCGTATAATGCTTGTGTATTTACATTTGCGTGGTTATTACAGGACGACAGAACAGTGACGTGACAAAATAAAGAAAATGTGGCTACAATATCTCAAAGTGCAGGACGTGGTGCAAAAGTCTGGCAGTTGAAGTGATGAAAAAGACACATTTTTGTGGTATGAGGCAGTGGACAGCATAATCGGTCAGAAACCAACCAGTGAGTCAAACGTTAGTGAATCGCAACCCACCACACCACCTACAGCACCATAAAGCAAGAGTTTGCTTCTTCTTCTTCTTTGTGTAAGTTTCCCTATTTAAAACCACCTCGGTGTATGCTGCCACCAACTGTATCGAAATTTCGACATGCGCAACTGTACTCCGATATGGAACAACATTACTAGTGTGAAAGCTGACCAGCGGGGCAGAGGGGTGGAGGGACAATCATACCTGGTGTGAGAGTGCCCATAAATTCCTTCTCCTCAGCTTTCCCCTGAGATTTTGTTCCTTTCTGCCAAAATAAGAGAAAAACTGTTTGTCGTAGACTGAGTCTGAAGCCGCAGCATGCAGCCACAATTCAGTAAAGCACAGATGAGTTGCTGTACAAAATTCAAATAAATACCTAGCTTGGGTCTTTATTTTGTCTATTGTGTTGGTGATGGAGAGCAGGAGGTCTCAGATTATGGCAGGTATTTCTGGTCAAGATTTCACTTCCTGTAGTCCCCTCCTAAGTCCACTGCACCTCACTCGCTTCTTCCTTTAGCTTGTTCATCATTTCAACTCTCTAGAGTCGTACATCCGTGTGCGGCTCAGTTTGCACTGTTCTGCAAATTCAGAAGTTCGTTTACAGCATAGACAACCACAGTTTGGCTAACACTGCACTGATACTCAGTGCTGGTAATCACGTTTTGTGGTTGCAGACTCAAAGATAGTCTTATGAACAGTACAATTTCCACTATTTATGATCAAAATTTGGATGCCCACATACTGTTGTGTTTTACAGGCTCAGGACAAGCAATACAGCTGAAAATCATGCAAACAAACATTGAAAATACAAGCTTGTTTCAGGAGCAAGCATGAGAGTTGCCAGCTGAGCCGCGCCCTGTCATAAAAATATCATATGCTGGAGTAAGAAATTATGGGAGATCAGCAACAAGAAAAAAAATGGGATATGCTGAGATTCTATGACCGGCCTCCCTAATAGAGATAGATTAGAAATTTCCTCCACCCCTCACCCCACCCAGCCACCACTTGATTGCACTTCACTCTCTCGTCAGCAGAATTTACTGTTGCTCTTTAAAGAGATTGTCATTATGTTTTTTTTTCCTCGCATTGGGAGAAAAGATGTGTTAAAAGACACTGAGATAATGGTTTATTAAATTCAAGTTGGATTTCAGCATTTAACTTTTCCCATAAATTTACCTTCACAGTCTGCCATTCTAGGAGGCGCTGCCTCTTTTACCTATTTGGTACTATTATTTGCTAATAAATGCTACAATTTCCCAAGAGAATTAAAAGCACTGTTTCAGAGTCAACTACTGAGGTCTAATAATTGATACCATGCTATAATCACAAAGAGTATCTCGCTCGTAAGTCTGCTAAGCTAAGCATGACATTTTTTAGTCATGGAAAAATGGCATGCTTGTAACCTCCTGAAATATGGGACACGGAATGAATTCAAAACATATGTTCTGGATGGACTTTACTGCTTAAATGTATTCCCAGAAGTCAGTGGTAACTTACTGTGTTCTGATGTCTTGCCGTCCTGTAGATTTCACCCAAATTCTGTTGCAGCACACCACTCATAAAAGCAAAAGATCATATTTAGTAGCTCATTTGTGGAGTGAAGTGCGCCACAATAAGGCAGCAACAAAAACTTACAGGAAGGTAGAGCTTCAAGAACAGGGAAGGCTACCATTAGCCTAAGTCAGAGGTGGGCATCGAGGGCCGTATCTGTCCCTGGTTTTCACACCAACGTTTGGTCTTTAATTAGTGGATTGTCTCAATTAGCCAAACCATTTATGAAATCTGACGTTTCATGCGCAATTCTTTAAATTATCATGAAACTACAAAGACTAGTCTTGTCTCCCTTCATAAAACATTTTCCTTTGATCGAATCATTGCGAAAATCTATATCTGTGCTTGCAATCAATTAACTCAATTAGTCAGGGTAATTGATAGGAATAAAAACATACACACCGGCCCTCCAGGACCGTGATGGCCCACCCCTGGCCTAAGTAGTAGGCCATTTATATACTGCTTTTTCTTGTCACTTTGCGGAGTAATAAGGTACAGTCGAGCTGAACTGTCTGTTATTTTCCATATGACATTGCTGATCTTTAATTAATTATGCTGTTTATGTTTTGTGTTGGTTATTCATGCATCATTTTCGAAAGTTGCGCACCATTTTGTCTCTATTGCTACTCCAGGTTTGAACTTACAACCTCGACATTGCTCGTCGATACACTTATAGGTGCCCTGCGCAAACCGATTGCGCCCCTGGAGCTTTCTCAAAGTACGATGGGGCCGTTTCTCAACTGCAGTGCATTCCGCTCAGAATAGGGAAATCTAATATCTTATCATTTTGTATCACAATATTTATGAGCCAATGTCAAAGCGAATACTTCCACGGTTTTGATTATATTTCCACCCGTAGATTACACGTCTTTGCCCAGTTTATAGCTCTGTTTGACTCAATATATGTTTTATTATTTTTTTTACATTGCTGGCGTCTTTTTTCTACTCCGCCGCGGTACTTCGGATTAGTAAAAATAACAGTCATTTAACAACATTAAGGGTCCATTTTATTTCCTGAACAGTCCGTATTTTCATCAGAATGGCATGTGACTGAATTAGCCATTGAAATTCAGTAAAAATTTGGTCAAGTGAATGCTCAGTCAGACTACTGTCGTAACTGGTGTTCAAATAATGAATTGTCGTTTATTGACCGCTAGAGGTCAGTCTTTCTTAAAAAAAGAGCAAAGGTAGTTTCCGCATACCTGTATTGAATTCACTGCTAGCCATCACGGGTGAAATAGCACTTTGAAATGGACCTGAGAATTGCGCAGAGGTGGAAAATCCAGAAGTCAGAGGGTAAAAATCCAGCCATACTGTTCTCCTTCCCTAAAAATCAGCTGATCACTCGTTCTACCTCTTGACAGCAGTAAATTAAGGTGGTTGGGATAAAGTTCTGGGGAATAAAGTACCGAGACTTTCCACCTCTTCATTGCCGCCAAGCTGTGTAACTCGGGAATAATTTGTCATTGAGAAAAGCTCATTTTTTCATCCATCAAAACTTTATCAGTAAGTAAAACCATCCATCCATCCATTCTCTACACCTGCTTTTTCCTCACTAGGGTCTGGGGCGAGCTGGAGCCTATCCCAGCTGACTACGGGCGAAAGACAAGAACCCACCATGGGGAGCTTGCCATTCCATCGCACGGTGAGCAAGTAAATACTTTTATGCTATTTTCAAGCCAGAAATTTGCATGGGAAAAAGTGGTCATGACATCAAGATCCTAATTTTTTGTTGTGGAATAGTCACACCTACTACAGTACATAAAAACAAAAATTAGCAGCAGATTTAGAATAGCTTAAGTAATCCCTGATGAGACTTAGGAAGTGGGGATGAGTTTGAGACCTCCACCGCATTACTAATGACACGATGGGGGCCGCAAAGATAGATGCCATTTGAAAAGAACTACAGAGCCTCCTGCTAACCCTCACCCTCAGCTCCTGGCTTTCTCACACCCGCCCCTCGCCAACAGTTGGACATTTTGTTGAAAGCATAAACCTTATCCCCAGCTCTCCAATAAATCTACTTTCAACGCCTGTGCCCCCTGAACGGGCTTGCAAATGACCCTTTCGCTGAAGCCCTGGCGCATTAGCATACAGAGCATTAGCATACAGATGTTGCTCAGAAAGGGAGAGTTGACCCACAATAGCCACCCTGCAAGGGGCCCTCCCAGCTTCTTGTGTTTGTCACTGTTTCCCATTCATTTGGTAGAATGGCCACTGTCTTTGTCTGATGGATGGGTCCTCAATGGCTTCTTAGTCTGTTATTCCTGGAATCCAAGAAAGAAAGGCGCCTCAAAAAAAAAAAACTTCTGTTCTCTTCTCAATGAAAGAGTGCGAGCATTTGTGTGAGCCATCCTTAGGCTAGAATATTTTATTTAAGTAACATTAAGCTTCACATGGTATCGAGCACAATATCTTTATGGAAGGACATACAATGTTTTTCCACTGCAATCAAAAAATATATGAGACTAATAGCAAGAATAAAACTTGGAATAGTGAAATTTTGTTTGGTGTCAGTTACAAAAATATGGAATATCCTCAGATTACAGAAGCAGAAGTTTTGTTCAACTGAAATGTTTTGTATAAACTATACTGAGTCGGTGGCTTGTTTTTGAATGACAGGTTTATTTCAGAAAAAGGCATAAAAATATATTAAGATAAACAGAGAGATGCCCCTCCAGTGGAATGTAAACAACACACATAAATTATATATATAAAAAACAAAAGATATAAACCAACACAAAATATAGTTCGCTTTAATAAGAACATGAAATAAATAGATTTTAAGTTAACAACTGCAAAAGCTTGTCTTTTCCATAAAAAAGTTAAGGCAAAAGTAAATTATCTCACTTGCACTACAAAATAAATTCTAGGCTCACTAGTGAAAAAAAAACAAAAAATAAACATCCTTAAAAAATGATTTCAGTCACAAAAACACACCTCAGCCCCCACCTTAAAAAAACTCCCACAAAAATGTAACAGATGCTTAAATATTCAATACATATTTCCAAAAGACCAACCATTCTGTCAAATTCTTTTTTTTAAAAGTACCTTGCTATGAGCAAGCACCCCAGTATTTTTTTCAGGCCAAACATAAAATAAAAGACTAGAAGCTTTTCCATCTCAGGAACACACTGACCACTGTACACTCACACAACTGTCCTCTAACTGAGTTAGGACGGATCAAAGATTCAAAGACCCAAGTTCATATGTAATTAATGGAAAACTGCCAGCTATATATGTTATGCTTAAGATGATATTGCATAATTCTAAACTATGGAGTTAAGAAGAAATATTGGAATATGACTACAAGATATATTACACACTGACAGCCTGTCATAGTGCTGTTAGATAGACAAGGTGAAATACAAACACAAAGCCCATTTTAATGGATGATGTAGTAGTATATCCTGAGGTGGTATCCTACATTCAAGAAAGTCAATTTTTCTTCCTCTTAGAGCTACAAAATAGCTAAGACAAAGAACCTTAAACTGGGTAAAGCATTCTTTCAGCATATAAGAGAAATTACACAGTCTTGAAAACAGAATCTTCAAGGAAAACATAAAAAATATAAATAAACCACAAAAAACCCTATGGTTAGACTATTTGATAATACTGTCCATTACTGTCCATTAGATGCCTTTACTAAAGGCTACAATTTACTTACAGTACATTTTGGAATGAAAAGAACATTAAAATCTGCTGACCAGACTTCACATACTCTCTTCTCAGCTTTGGTAAAAATGAAATAAAAATACAATACAACTTAAGGGGGCACATGCTTTACTGTATATTACGGGTCGCCTTTTTTCCATTCATTGACATTTGCGTTATGAGTGATATCCCTAAAAAACTAGCTTTTTGTACAGTTTGATGTCCATAGTTAGCCCCAATACAAGTCATTCTTTTCCAAATCAATACAATGAGCAGAGAAAACTCTCTAACAAAGCTCTCATTTTTTCAGAAACAATAATATAGAATAAAGCTACGGCATGTACCCACGACAAGCCAAAATGGGTATACAACAGTATACATTCTCAGATTTGAAAGTTTAGCTAGTTATTTGCTAAACAAAGCACCGCCAAAACTGATGAGGGAAATGCAATATGCACATAGGCTTAGTCATCTGAGACAGACAGGCGGCTAAAAATGGGAAGTCGTCTGCCCTCGAAACTAGGAGAATCACATCCGCTGAGGCTGCTGGAGCTGGTGTAGCCCTCCTGATCAGAGAGAGAGTCAGTAGACGCACTTCTTTGCAACACTGTCAGTCCGGTGAAGCCGATGCCATTGCCATGGTGACTTGGAGCAGCGCAGTTCTGCGCACAGCCATTCAAGCTTTTTGAGTCAGTGATTGCGTAAAAGCGCAGGTTTGGAGGCTGATCATTTCCGAGGTTGGCAGAGAATGGATGACTGTGTCTCAGAATACCTGGCTCAGGAAACATTGGAGAGAGAAGGTCTGGGCTGCCTGTGGAGGGTGGAGGGGATACCGAAGACGCTCTGGAAAAGGTCAGGGGTTCGGGAACCGCCTGAAAACCGCCGTGCGCTTGAGATGAGAAACCAGCGAAGCTAACGCTCTGACGCAATAACTGGGGGCGTTCTCGCATCTGTTCGCGTTGTCGAGGCACGTCTCCAGCTGGAGCATGCTGCTCATCAGCATTGTGAATGAAGTGGCAGCGTGCGCCGTAGGGGCAGAAACCAATGGTGTGGAACGTGCGGCAGGGTTCAGTTTTGTACTTGGGGTGTCTACTAAGACCTCGAAGCTCCTCCATGCCATGAGCAAACTGGCACTTTGCTCCATATTTACACGTACCGCTCTCTTCATAAGTGCGACACAACTCAGTTTTGTAGCGTGTGGAGATAGGGGGAGTGAGGGCTGGAGACTTTTGACTGGACAGAGAGCTCGTACTGATGCTCAGCCCGGGCGGTGGAAGAAGTGACGGCGTAGAGAGCACCTGCTCACTGGTTCTGAAGCTGCTCACGTGATTCTCAATCATGCTGACTGAGCGGTCCACTCGAAACGGTATCTGGCTAATCGAAGACCTGGGTAACTGTTGATGTGCACGGTTCCAGTTCTGGTTTCCCTGCTGCAGAGGCCAGCAGAGCAGGTCATTGACCGGGTCGGTGCTGTCGCAACTGTTGAACTTGGAATTGGGTAGGGTGACTGGACAAGTGGAGTGCCTTCGCTGAAATCCCACAGCGCTTTGTTTCAGAGAGGTGGGTCCCTCACCAGCTGTCATGTCCAGGCTCCGGAAATTCTATCACAGGGGAGCAAGATAAAGGCACATTCCAACGTGACACACTTTAAAATGACTCTGTATTGAGTGATCAAGCAGCTCACCAGTCACAAAAAATGCCCATGCTTTTTCAAGGAGGCTATAATGAATCAAAGAAGTATTTGCTGCTAAACACCCTCGAAAACTTCAACTCTACACTCTACTTCAAAGCACTGCTTAGGCACACATGCAATTTGCGTCACACTGTGATTCTGACTTGCTGCGAAGAATGCAGGTGCATAAAATCATTGTAAAAATGCTATTTGTTTTATCCTCATAATTAAATTGACATACAGAAAAAGCAACACAATCTTCAGAAAATGCTAACTGGCTTGATTATTTTATTTGTGCTTGATTGTGCCAGCTCAACGGAAATTTAACGAGGGATTTTGAGCAGTTAAACGTCTGATATTAATTGACAGAAATTTTTCAAAGAATGCATAATATCAAAGTTCTCACCTTGCAAAATTCGTCATCCAGCTCTAGGAAAGGAGTTACGAAGTCGGATGGCATTGTGACGAGAGTTTGATGGGTTATCCCGGCAGTTTATATGGAAATGTGATTTAGTGAGCACATCGACCGTCTACTTCCAAAGTTTAGACTTCAGATCCAGGAATCACCATAAATAGACTTCAGCGGACTCCACCCAAAAAGGCGTGTCTTTAGACGACGCGCGTTTCCACTTCACCCTGAATAAGAACTTCTGCTCTTGTTTGGGACATCTCGGTTGTGCCGTCTGCGAGTTACCGTTTCGAATGGATAGTGGGATGCGTGAAGTCCTGAACAGAGAAAACCAGAGAACGAAAAATGTCCAAGCTAATTCGAAGCGGTTTTCAACCGTGGCAATGAACCGCAAAGGATAAGCTACTAAATGCACCGCACATGTTAATGCAAATTTTGAAAACCGAAGATTTGGTTTAAAACGTTTCCAATCACAAAAACACACGGAAGAAGCAACAACATCTCACTCGCTCGAATATCACAACGCGAGAGCGGGGAGCTGAATATCCGGGGTAGTTTCCCCCCGTTATGTAAATCAAACTTGTTATCTTTATAATTTACTTCTTACTTCGTTCAGAAAAGTTTACGCATTTGCGCTGGATAAAGAATTGCAGAGATTTTCTTGAGGAAGACAGGAGAAAACATATTAAAACTACACTACTACTACTACTAATAATAATAATAATAATAATAAGAAGAAGAATTTCTCATTGGTTGACTGCAATATGGTTGTTTATGTTTTAACGCAGATCAGAAAAGTAGTGTTTTGCGCATCTTGACGTCTGTCGCTTGCGGTAAGCACTGGGACAGTGGCCTTCTCAGTGCATCTACATCGTGTTTAGTGCCCCAGCAAAATAATGTCTGGATGCCATTTGAATTCAATTTTGTTAGAAGAACATTTAGGCCCCAGGAAACACTGCAACATGCAACAGACATCTTTTGTCACCTCTTGAAAATTGTCAACTGTAGCTATTTGCAGATTGCTGTTTAATTAGAGAAGTTAGCTGTTACTTAGTTTCTTTTTGATGCTTTCACATACTCTGTTCAATTCAGATCTGATGTCTGCCTTTTAGTTTCATGGTGGAGCACTCTCAGAATGAAACATTACAGATCTAGAACTGAGTCATTTCCAAAACAAAAAAGGATCCAGGCAATCAGTGGCTGGAGCTTAAGTGAGCTCACCCAGAAACATTACTGCATTTCCATTGTACTACAGTGCAGGACATCATCACACTCAGCACCAGTGTATCCCACAACATCACTGCATTTCCACTGAACTGTGGCACGTGACATCAACACTCCAAAAACTGGCCTCCCACAGAAACACTGCATTCCACTGAACTGTAACATGCGAGATTATCACTCTCTATATAGGCGTCTTCTACATCACTATTTGCACTGACCTATAGCATTGTTGCGACATCACGCTGAACGCTCTTCCCTGATCATTATGTCGGTAAAAATGCTTAAAAATTATTTTAAAAAATAACTTAAAATCTCCAGCTTAATTGCAAAATACAAATTGGTCTTCTTCACAAACATTATGGAGTTTGTAATGTATACCATGCAGATAATTTCATACATTTACACATACTCAGGCATGTACACATAGCAATACACCTTCCTGCGTTTGTGCTATTCCCACCATGCCCTGTGTACAGACTGTGTGTAACAAGCATTAACAAGCTCAGCTGTGAAGAGTCAGAGGGACAAAAACAGCCAATGAGAAACTTGATAGCTCTGAATTGGTCTGAATTGGCCATAGTCCTGTTCACCCATGGAGAATGAGTATTGTTGTGTGAACCCTGGAACACAATATACTTGAAATGAGTGAATTGCCTTTTGTTCAGTCACCCAAAGATACTGGAGAAGAAAAGACTCTAATGGACCTGCACTGTGCTTATGCCTAGCAGTTTACCACAAAGTTTCCCGACAAAAATATCCACAAAAAAAAATAAATACTGTTTCACTATCTAGCTTTTTGAAAACTAGGTTTTCGAGCAGTCCAGTCTAGTCTAGCATTCTAAAACTGGATTGCAATCAGTAAATCATCTTGATTCCTATGTCCACATGAGAATGACCAGTTAAAATAATCACAGACTTGTGATCATGTATCATTAAACCAGCAGCCGTATCAATATTCATCCTGTTCTGGCCTTGTGACTGAAGCTAAACAGGTCTTTGCCTGCATGATACTTGAATGAGTGACCACCAGAGCAAAACCAAGTTGCAGCAGATAGTGGTCTTGGTGGGCCAGAAGGGGGCAGTCTGACCTCTGCTCAAATTAAACCCTCAAAGCCCCTGTGCACTGTAAGAGACTAATGTCTTTCTGATTAGAAGTTAAACAGAGATCCTGTATCACTGTGCTCATTAAAAATACTGTGACAATTGTAGAGTCAGAGATTCCTCACTCGCTGGCTAAATTTCCAACATGGTCTTTCTGACCTGCCACCAAATCCTTCTCTGATTTAAACTGGCAAAAATAAGCATTCCTTCCCTTTCCACCTCAGCTGATGTGGAGTGAGCATCCTGGCACAAAATGGTTTCCATGCATCCCCCAAATGGGCATTACACATTACTGGTGATTGATGCAAGTTCCCTCTCCTCACTGTAAGGAACTCTTAGAGGAGGAAAGTGCTATATAAATACAAATAGTGCTTAATATTAAAGTATTAAGCTTTATTTTAAATTAATTACAGTGCCTGCTTGTATCCAATGTCGTATTATTCATAATTTACACCTTATCACACAGAAACAAGCACATACATAAACACATCACACCTCTTTGCAGGTGCATATGGCACGACACATTACTTCCACTTAGTTTGGTTTTTTGCCAGGGTCCAAGCTTCAGCTCACAATGATCCTATCTTATCCAGGTCTTCGTCAGTGCTTTGCTTCCATGTTTATCTTGGCCTGCCTCTTTTTCGTCTGCCTTTTGATGTCCTGTCGGGCAATTGTGCCACTGGTCATTCAAGATAAATGACCAAACCATAGGAGTCAGTTTTTCTTGAGAAGACAAGTCATCTCATATTGTTTAGTCTGGCTTCGAATCTCCCAGTTGGAAATTGTGTCAATCCATCTCACCCCACTGATTCCTCTCAGACACTGACTGTTGAACACATCCAACTTGTTACCATTAACGACCTTCATGCTCCAGGTCACTGCTCCATACAACAGAACTGGCAGTACACAGCTTCTGAAGATTATTATCTTGTTTTGAAGGCTGATCCATTTGCTATTCCAAATGATTTTTTAAACCCAGGAAGTTCCTCTGGCTTTGCCAATCCTTTGATTGATCTCTTCATCTAATTGACCATCAGCTATAATCGTGCTTCTCAAGTAGGCAAATGATCTCACCTATTCTAAGTCACTACAATACATTTTCAGTTGCATGCAATCACCCTCGATTTCCATAACTTTTGTTTCCCTCTTTCTTTCCTTTAGTCCCAAAGACTCAGCATGGGTGGTTATGTTGTCTGCCATTCTTTGCATTCAGCCTTATTCTCCGCTGATGATTATAATATTGTGTGCAAATGCCAAGTCGGCCAGCTCAAAGTAGCGATTAATCTTCACACCAAGCATTTCCCCATCCACAATGAATCTATGTAGCTAATCCATTGCTATGCAAAAAAGAATGGGGAGAGGATACAGCCTTGCCTGACGCCTGTTCAGAGGTGGACATTCCAGGGGTCAGAAAGTAAAAGTCCGGCCATGTTCTACCTCCAGCCATGGGCTCCGACAGCTGATTTTCCTAATTGGTTCAACCTCTGAGCTGAGGAGTTGCTGCAATTCTTAGATCCAGCAAAGTACTGGGAAGGTCTTTTACTTTCTGGGGCTGGATTGTCCATCTCTGCGCCTGTTCGTATGTCAAATCATTTGCTGTTCTGTCCATCCACCCCCACACAGTATTTACTTTTGTTGGAAAGTTTAACAGCTATGTTAATGAACTTTGCAGGTATGCTGTAAAGATTCCAAATTTGTTTATTATTTAGTTTATTATTATTAATATTATTATTAGGGCCTGAGCCGACTGAAAGTCATCCGAGGACCCTACTGAAATCGTACTGTTTTTTATTATTTTACTATTATTATTATTATTATTATTATTCTTGTGATAATTCAAAAGCCAATTTCGCCCCTTTCCCAATGGTGAAAACGCGTCTAACTTTCCACATTCGTCCGGCCGGATCCGAAATTGAATATTTTCGGGTGGATATTCATGGTCGACGCAAAATGCCAAAAAAGCGCCCCCTAAACACGTATCAAAACTCCCATGGGGAAAATAAGTTACTTTCTCAGAGGCAGATGTAATTCAGTATATATATGTATCATACCCAGACATACAAAAAATCTCATTGGAGCCACGCCCTAAACCCAACAGGAAGTCGGCCATTTTGATTTGAATTTTTTTATTTTTAAACGAACTCCTCCTGGGGATTTCGCCCGATCAACTTCATATTTGGTACAGAACATCTAGAGCCTAAGCTGTGCTCTGCATGTCTGTAGGTCCAAGGGCGTGGCTGCTAGGGCCTGACAAATTTTTGTGACTCGACGAAAAAATGTCACAATGCTCTCACGCCCACATACTTGATTGAAGCAGCTTCAAACTTGCTGGACATGATGATTTCTCCACCCTGAACGTCAAGATATATAAACTTCCCACTTTGCTAAAAGCGCCCCCTATGGTAACAGGAAGTGACCAGTTATTACTTTCACTCGTAATGATGACACATAGTTGAACCCATCAACTTCAATCCACTTCTTCAACATGCAGAACAAGTTGATGAAGCTACATTATGAATGTTGTGAAGCTACGATTAATGGCGTCTGTGTGGCGACGCAGCGACTATTTGTCCCTCGCCATGAAAATACATTTGGGGTTCACAATGCTCTCACGCCCACATACTTGATTGTAGCGGCTTCAAACTTGCTGGACATGATGATTGCTGCGCCCTTAACGTCCAGGTGCATTAACTTCCCACTTTGCTAATAGCGCCCTCCTGTGGTAAAAGGAAGTGACCAGTTATTACTTTCCCTTGTACTGATGACACATAGCTGAACCCATCAACCTCATTTCACTTCTGTTACATGCAGAACAAATTAATGAAGCTACCTTGTGAATGCTGCACAGCTATGCGTAATGGCGTCCGTGAAGCTACGCGGCGAATGTCCATCCCTCACCATGAAAATACGTTTGGTTTTTGATGTCTTTAATAAACTCGTATTGTGGTGTATGTGTCAGGGAGGTGTTCTCTCACCCAGCAGGCATTGGGGTTTTGGGGGGTGTGTTTTTCCCCAATAAGCTTGGGCATTATTGTTTTCGTGGTCATTCTGTTTTTGGCACTGAAGGAGTAAAGACTGGCTTACCTGTTACTTCGTGTGTCTCCTTTATTCATCGCCACATTGGTGACCCCGTTTGAACATGTCTGTGGAGCGTGTTTCTTCGTCGACCTCGGACGCGGACTCGGCCCCAGCTTCGCCGTCTCCAGGCTCGTCCTCGCAGCCGGTCGTGTTTACCGCTGCCGCGACAATGAAACTCCCAGAGTTCTGGCAGAGCGACCCGACGTCATGGTTCCAGCACATCGAGGCGCTTTTCCAACTACGGGGCGTGGACGTGGACGACTCCAAGTATTACTTGGTTGTGGCCGCCTTGGACCAGCAGTCAACCTGCAGAGCCATGCCGTTATCATCATAAAAATTGATACACAGGTCAAGGGTGGCAAGCTCTTACATCTGATTGGAGCATTGCCCATGAGGGTAGCAAAATGCCTCCTTGGCGCCCCCTTGAATTTTTCCAAAACCCCTGCCTGTAGGGGTTTTTTTGGAGTAGGAAGATGTAAATTGGTACACACGTGTATTTGGCCAAGACGCACAAAAAAGTCACAGGCATTATTTGTCTACTTCAAACAGGAAGTAGGCCATTTTGATTTTAACGTGTCATTTTTGCCTGATTTCCACGCATTGTATTTTAACGCTTTCCTCCTAGAGACTTCGTCCAATCAACACCAGATTTATTAGTAAACATCAAGAGACCGTACGGCTGCCGGATAGCTCACTCGGTTAAGGTGACTAAGGTGACTATCACGTCGCGGGTTCAAGCCCCGGTCGTACCCACCGGCAGGGGTCGGCAGCTTTTACAGAGTAGCGCACAATTGGCCATCGCGCTACAGGGTTTCAAACTGGGAAGGGACTGCCGGATTTGGGATGCAAAATCAGCTTTGTTCATTGCTCCAGCGCCTCCTGTTGGCCAGACGGGCGCTCGTCAGGAAGACTCTGGGTTTGTTCATGTCCGGGTATCCTGCGCCCTCATTCTGAACTTGCGAAGATTCAACCAATGAGTGTATAAGAATCAGTGGTTGACTGGCACGCGCTTCGGAGGAGAGCCGTGAACTGTCCTCACTATCCTGAGTTGGCAGCAAGGGGTCGCATACGAGCAAGCTTTGTACATAGTTCACCAATTGGGCATTCCAGATTCGGGTGGGATTGGAGATGCCAAATTTGTAAAAAAAAATTAAAAAAAAAAGTAAACATCAAGAGACCATGCTCATCAAAAGTTGTGCTCTGCATGTCTGTAGGTCAGTGGACGTGGCCGCTAAGAGGAAGTGAGCGGTTTTTATTTTCACTTGTACTGATGACACATAGTTGAACCCGTGAACTTCATTCACCCTCTACAACATCTAGAATAAGTTGTTGAAGCTACCTTATGAATGCTGTGAAGGCGCGTGTGTGGCAACGTAGCGACTTTGGATTCCTCGCCATGAAAATACGCTTGGGTTTTTGATGTCCTTGATGAATTTGTATCATCATGAAAATTTATATGCTGGTCAAGGGTGGTGAGCTCTAACATCTGATTGGGGCATTGCCCATGAGGACAACAAAATGCCTTGATAGCGCCCCCTTGAAAATTTGAAAAACCCATCAACTTTTCCAAAATTTTGGAATAGGAAGATGAAAATTAGTACACAAGTGTATGTTGCCAATACGAACAATAAAGTCCCTGGCACCATTGGTCAACTCCAAACAGGAAGTCAGCCATTTTGATTTTAACATGTAATCTTTGCCCGATTTCCACACGTTGCATTTAAACGAACTCCTCCCAACGATTCCTTCCAATCAAACTTCATATTTGTGCTGAGGGTCTGCCCCTGAATGCACCTGCCCACATTTGATTATGCTCTGGGCGCCCCCTGGTGGATGATGTATCAACTTGTCATAACTCGATCAGCTTTGTCCGATTCGCTCGACACTTTCTCACAGGTTGGGGCCTGCACTTGACCTGTCCAATGGTCGTGAGTGCACAGCTGCATCCGTCAGGATCTCACCACTAAACCCATTTTGCGCAAGGATGCGAGGGCTCGTTCAATATGAAGGTAAATATATTGCAAAATGGGAGAGCGTGTACACTTGATTTGAGAACTTGTAGAATAGAATGTGAGAATGTGTAGAACGAAAATGTGAACTTGGAAATGCCTATTTTCATGTTTGTGTGGGTTAAATTTGCAGTCACGGGGGAAAAAAACACACGGGTGCCTGAAAAAAAAATGTACGAACTTGCGGATTGAAATATTCACTTGAGGAAAATATTCACACACACGGGAGAGAAATATTAATGAATGTGTAGACTGATATTTGCATGAATAGCTACAGCTTCATCCATAAGGACAGATACAACCGCAACTCAGCGACTGCAACTTCTCAAATGTGTCCCAGCAGTTTCAAATCTGCGCGCCTTGACTTTTGCAACACATCTTGCAATGTGTCTGTAGCAAAACCAATTTGCACTTGTAGAGAGAGGGGTAGGGGAGGGGGAGGGGTTTACCCAGAGCCATGTAGAGAGAGAGTCGCGTCAACGGAGGTCCAAAATTCTCGATCGTCACGTGGTTCGTGGAGACTGCGAATAGTTCTCGGAAGTCGCTGGCGGGCAATTTAAATGCGTCTGTCAAATGGGCTGCAGAGAGACATACCTGCAATTATCGGTAATTACTAGTCAATAAATAGCGTTATTTCTGCCTTCTTTACATATTTTAGGCTTGAATGAATGTCGCCGCCTCACTTAAGTGACCCCAACGTTAAACAACCGCGAATAAAGCTACATTAAACGGCAGAATTTTGAACATGTACACTCAATACAGGCAGTATTCGAGCAGTTTTAGTGCCTTCGAATTATTGAAATAATTAAGATGACTAAAACACAGCGGCGGTCAGTCGGCAGAAACACAGGGCCAGCAATAACCTCGCCTTTCACTACTTAATGACCTACACCTCTCGCAGTTTACCTCTCCCAATTAGCAACAGTTGCTCAGACTGATAGGCAGAACCGACGAGAGTCTAATTTATTTTTGAAAGCCTTGTTATACATTGCTCTACGAAATTATACGGATTTTTTCTTCCGCACATCAATTATGACGAAAAATATCAATTCGTCTTTATAATTTCTACGCTCATGTAGCACGTGAAACCACAGATTTGCGTAAATTAGTTTGCGAGGCTCTTTGAGCAATAAGCCATGAGAATCCGTTCTATTGTCTGAATGTAGTGACAACTAAAGTGCGTAGTTAGGTACGATGCACAGCTGAGTGATGCCGAAAGTAATTCCGGCGAAGTCAGTGAATTTTTCTGATTTACTTGCAGATTGTCAACCTTGCAGAGTCACATCAATTATATCAACATAGCCAACAGGCAATCACTTTGTAATTAGCATTTCGATGTCATTACGTGTCATGCATTGGTGGTGGTTGTTCAGTTAATAAATTGTTTGATTGTTAATTGGGCAAACTAGAACAATTATGCGGGAAAGGTGCATGTTACTGAAGGCCTTCCTGACATCTGACGGCACGCCACTGCTATTTAGTCAGTATAAAGAGCGTATTCCTGTTCTCTATTGCTTTGAATTCTTGGTTTTTGCTTTTGACAACAACACTTGTTTAATCCCATCCTAATGTTTATTATGCAGAGGGAGGGGAAGGAACGTTTCAAAATAGTTTAATTTTCTACCATTTCTTCATTTGCTTGGGGTTTTAATCATCCCATGGAAATTAAGAATCTAAATTATCAATACAGTAATTAACTAATGTAATCTTCATGACTTTCAGAAAGGACAGAGGACTGTCAGGTGACTATCTATGATTATCAACTGACAGCACAATTAGTCCCTGCATTATTAAAAGCAGCATAATGTTCAGTGTGGCATCTTAAAAAATCCACTGGTAATAATTATAATTTATCTGCTCATATCTGCACTAGTCACTAAACACCAATACATAAGTTCAGAACAACTTTTTCATTGACTTTTTGTATGCAGAAGGTATACATTTATCTGGGCTTGCATGTATAGTAACATTTTCAGGAAGGGCTCATTAAACACTATATATCCAGACAGAACAAGACAAACTTATACTGTAATACGCATACATTTTCTATATATCTTTATTTTGCTCTCATGTACTACAATTACTTCATGAAACAGAAATCTTGAATAAATTTAGAAACATGAATAGCATGTGAGGCAGTTTGTCAGTGCGCTCTCCTCCGTGTTGTCCTTGTATATTATGTCTACCATAGTTTGCTGTGCTGCGTGGGGATGCTCCAGTCGCTGGGGGGGGGGGTTTAGTACAAATTTTAAGCTTGTAGGCTCAATTCAACTGGAGAAATGTAACAATCATTCAAAATTACAACAACAAAGATGTAAGGTGATCATATTCAAACACTGCAAATGCATTCTTTCACAACCTAAGACCACAGGATTTGGAAGCTTATTGTCCAGTTTATTAAAAGTAAGTAACAGGGAAAGGCTTGCACAGCTGAGGGAGTTAAAACTCAGGGTGCAGAGTGAGTGTCGTCTGTCTCATTGCAGAGATTTCTTTGGCTCGTATTGAATCGTCTGCAGTTCTTCTGCTGAAAGAGAGAGAGGGAGAAAAAGACAGGAGAAAGGGTCAGACACACCTATATGGGCTTAGGTGAGTAATGGTGCTGAGAGATGAGGCTGGTCTTTGTTTCCCTACTTAGCTGATGGAACTTAAGCAGCTTTTGCTGCTGATGTTTAAGGAAGTATGGTGAGGGGCATCAGTAACATGTAACAGGAATTAGTATAAAGATGGATCATGTTCTTTGCAGTCTTTAAGACAAGTAATACAGTACAGCTCAATATTTATACTATTCAGTATTATTCCCCACTTCTCACAGTCTTCTATGTTTAATTTTCCAAATTGTTTGGCCTATTTGGCCAATATTTTCTTTTCTCAATTTTCTATTTGGACCTCCAGCTTCCCTCTCCCTTAACCATCAATCCAAAAATGAGCAGTGACAGTATTGACAAGTAATTGTCAATTGAATCTCAAATCCTAAAAACTATAACTATAGATAACGTTTTAGTTAATTGAATAGCAGTAAAAAATTAGCTCTAACAATCAATATTAATAGCGATGTATCACAGCAACCGATTGCTTTCTGCTTTAACAGTGTGTAACTTTTATTATAATAGCGAACGTTAGCTACCCTGTACTCAAAGAGAACCTTACTTCACCACCTCCACTACTAAAGCCAGTCTGATATTTACGTTAATTCTCTAACATTTCCCTCCTCCACCCCACTCCGCAAAAACACCTCTTTAAGAAGCCTTCTTCTCTAATATCGCGTCGTTAGATGAAATGACTCTGAGAGAACGGAGTTTTCCATTATGCTGCTGCTCATGGTTAGCGCTAGTAATTGTGTTGCTAACTGCACCTAGCTAGTATCCTAGCCTATTTTTCTGCCCTTAAACGTTCAATATATCTCGAATTCTGCAAGGGATAATCCAGGAAAATGCTTTACTGTACGTGTTAATTTAATTCAGATGTGCTGACAATATACAGTCTAATTCTTAAATCGTCTTACCTTTGGAAAGATCATCGTGAGCGGTCCATTCCGCTTCATCTTAGCTGCTGGACTTGTGTTCATCGCCAACTTCCGGGAACTATTGGGAGATTCCACGACCCGCCATTACTGTAAAAAATTGGTCCATCGGAGTGAATGGAGTTGACGCGACTCTCTCTCTACATGGCCGTGGGTAAACCCTTCCCCCACCCCCTCCCCCTCCCCTACCCCTCTCTCTACAAGTGCAAATTGGTTTTGCTACAGACACATCGCAAGATGTGTTGCAAAAGTCAAGGCGCGCAGATTTGAAACTGCTGGGACACATTTGAGAAGTTGCAGTCGCTGAGTTGCGGTTGTATCTGTCCTTTTGGATGTAGCTGTCACTCTATTCATGCAAATATCAGTCTTCACATTTATTAATATTTTTCTCCCATGTGTGTGAATATTTTCCACAAGTGAATATTTCAATCCGCAAGTTCGTATATTTTTTTTCAAGCACCCGTGTGTTTTTTTTTTCCCCCGTGACTGCAAATTTCACCCACACGAACATGAAAATAGGCATTTACAAGTTCACATTTTCATTCTAGTCATTCTCACATTCTATTCTACAAGTTCTCAAATCAAGTGTACACGCTCTCCCATTTTGCAGCATATTTACCTTCATAGTTCAACGCTGCTTGCAGCTTTAATTATTATTATTATTATTATTATTATTCTTCTGACATTCCAAAGGCCAATTTCGCCTCTTTCCCAATTGTGAAAACGCCTCTAACTTTCGACATTCATCTAGCCGGATCCGAAATTCGATATTTTTGTTTGCTCGCACATGGTCGACGCGAAATTCCGAAATAGCGCCCCTAAACACGTTTCAAAATTCCTATAGGGAAATTCGATTACTTTCTTGTTGGCAGACAAAATTCGATAAACGTGTATCGTACCATGCCAGACAAAAAATTTCCTTGCAGCCACGCCCTAAACCCAACAAGAAGTCGGCCATTTTAATTAGAATTTTTTGATTTTAAAACAAACTCCTCCTAGGGATTTCTCCTGATCAACTTCAAATTTAGTACAGACCATCTTGAGACCAAGCTGATCAAAACTTGTGCTCTGCATCTCTGTCGGTCCAAGGGCTTGGCTGCTAGGGCGTGACACATTCTGGCGACTCGAAAAAAAAAATTGAAAATGTTCTCACGCCCATATACTTGATTTTAGCAGCTTCAAACTTGCTGGACATGATGATGTCTCTGCCATGAACATCCACATATCATAACTTTTCACTTTTTTAATAGCGCCCCCGGTGGTAACGGGAAGTGACAAGTTTTAACTTTGACAACAAACTCCTCATAGGGTTTTGGACCGATTGACTTGAACTTTGGTACAGATCATTTAGAGACAAGCTGATCAAAGGTCGGTGCTCTGCCTATCTGTCGGTCAAAGGGCATGGCTGCTAGGTCATGACAAAGTTTGGCGACTCAACAAAAAAATGTCAAAATACTCTCATGCCCATATATGTGATCTTAGTAGCTTCAAACTTGCTGGACATGATGATGTCTCTGCGCTGCACGTGCCCATCTCATAATTTTTCACTTTATTATTTGCGCCCCCCCGGTGGTAACAGGAAGTAACCAGTTTTTACTTTGAAAATGAACTCCTCCTAGAGATTTTTCCCGATTGACTTCAAATTTGGTACAGATCATCAAGAGACCAAAGTGATCAAAAATTGTGCTCTGCATGTCTGTTGGTCAAAGGGCGTGGCTACAAGGGTGTGACAAAAACTGGCGACTCGCCAAAAAAATTTCAAAATGCTCTCACGCCAACATACTTGATCGGAGCAGCTTCAAACTTGCTGGAAATGATGATGGCACTGCCCTGAATGTCACAATATCATAACTTCACACTTTAAAAATAGCGCCCCCTGGTGGTAACAGGACGTGAGCAGTTCGGTTACTTTGTCGTAGGCAGATGAAATTCGATTCACATATGTATCATACCTAGACATACAAAAAAACTCATTGAAGCCACGTCCTAAACCCAGCAGGAAGTCGGCCATTTTGATTTCAATTTTTGAATTTTAAAACAAACTCCTCCTAGGGTTTTCAACCGATTGACTTCAAATTTGGTAGAGATCATCTAGAGACCAAGCTGATTAAAAGTTGTGCTCTGCATGTCTGTTGGTCATAGGATGTGGCTGCAAGGACGTGACAAATATTGGCAACTCGCCAAAAAAATTTCAAAATGCTCACACGCCAACATACTTGATCGGAGCAGCTTCAAACTTGCTGGAAATGATGATGGCTCTGCCCCGAATGTCAAAATATCATAACTTCACACTTTAAAAATAGCGCCCCCTGGTGGTAAGAGGAAGTGAGCAGTTTGGTTACTTTGTCGTAGGCAAATGAAATTCGGTTCACATATGTATCCTACTCAGACATGCAAAAAACTTTTTGGAGCCATGCCGTAAACCCAACAGGAATTCGGCTATTTTAATTTGAATTTTTACTATTTTAAAACTAACTCCTCCAAGGGTTTTCGACCAATTGACTTGAAATTTGATAGAGATCATCTAGAGACCAAGCTAATCCAAAGTTGTGCTCTACATGTCTGTCGGGCAAAGGGCGTGGCTGCTAGATTTTGTCAAAGTTTGGCGAGTCGCCAAAAAAATTTCAAAATGCTGTCACGCCAACATACTTGACCATAAAAGCGTCAATCTTGCTGCAGATGATGACGGTTCCACCCCTAACATACAAATATATTAACTTCCCATTTTACTAATGGTGCCCCCTGGTGGTACAGTGAAGTGATCATTTTTTACTTTAACATGTACTGATGACACACAGTTGGACCCATTAACTTCATTCCACTTCTAAAACATGCAAAACAAGTTGTTGAAGCTACTTGATGAATTCTGAGAAGCTACAAGTAATGGCAATCATGTGGCAACGCAGCGAAGATGGATACCTTGCCATGAAAATACGTTTATGTTTTTGATGTCTACTGAACTCGTATCATCATAAAAATTGATACACGGGTCAAGGACGGCAAGATGTTTAATCTGATAGGGGCCTCGCCTATGGGGGGAACAAAATGTCTCAATAGCGCCCCCCTTGTGGAAACCGGAAATGCCGTATTTTACATTGACATTGGCCGATTTGCTTGAAACTTTGCATTTTTGCTGATGTTCTTCCCATTAATGCACCTGCTCATATTTGGTTACGCTCAGAGCAACCCCTGGTGGATGAACTATCAACTTTTCATCACTCCTTCCTGCTTTGTCCAATTCGCTCAAAACTTTATCACAGGTTGGCGCCTGTACTTGACCTGTCCACTGGTCGTGAGTGCACACCCGCACCCGTTAGGATTTCACCACTACCCCCCAAAGTGCACAAGTGTGCAATGGTCCGCTCAACGCTGCTTGCATCTTTAATCATTATTATTGTTATTATTATTATTATTTCTTTTTCGTAAAATTCCCGTTAATGGTAAATGGTAGAGACCTGAAATTTTGCACATTGGTTGGAAGTTGTGTGTAAATGCTGAACAAGGCATTTTTAACTGAATCGGCCTGATGGGGGCTCTATAATTCAAGGAAAAATGTTTTTCACTTTAAGGATCATAACTCCTAAGCTTTACATGAAACTTAGTAGAGACATTCCTTGATCCATACTCAACAACTTTCCCATAAGGACCTCTAAGGTCCACCAAATGTGATTTTCTGGAATTTTGAATTTTTTGAAAAACATTTTTGACATCTCATCCTAGGCCGTAGGTCTGAATCCTTCAAAATTTGCTGTGAATCATCATTGGACCAGTCTTATCAAAGTTAGCCTCAAGCTTGTTGAAATCTCATTTCGTTCCCAAGATACTGACCAATGAACTTCAGCAGGGGTGTGGCTTAGCACATAAATGGACAAAATTCAACAACCATGGGCCAATCATCACAGAACTCACAGAATTTGTCCATATACGTACCTGGAACATACCTTTACAGTTTTATTCAAATTGACCGATAATGGGCACTATAATTGCAAAAAAAGGGCATAGCATGACACAAATCAGACTATAAATCAGCAATTGTTTGTCCTTTAGTCATAAACCTCACAGAATATATTCATATTAGTACCTGAAACATACCCTGAAAATAATGTCCAAATTGACCAATAGGGGGCGCTAAAATGCAAAATAAAGCAGTGTGGTATAACACAAATCAGACTATAAATCATATATAGTTTTCCCAATCATTACAAAACTCACAGCATATGTCTCCATAAGAACCTGAAATATAGCCTGAAAGTTTCAATCAAATCGACTGCTTGGGGGCGTCACAAATGCAAAAAATGGGCATGGTATTACAAAAATCAGATTATAAATCAGGAATTGTTTGTCCTATCACCACAACTTGCGGAAACTGTCCATATAAATACCTGAAAAATACTTGAACTGTTCTTTAGCAATCAACCATAAGGGGGAGCTACAAATGCACAAAATAGCCTAACTTAACGCAAATCAGACAGTATATCAAAAGTTGTTGGTCCAATCATTACACTGGCAAAATAGGCCCACATAAATACCTGCACCATATTCTTCAAGTGGTTTTTACTTAAGCTGTTAAAGCTTTCAATGACTAATGGTCTTTCTTGGCTTGAACCCGGAATTGCCGCTCGCGGCTATATTCTTCAGTTTTTTTTTTAAATTACCATACAATCAAACACAAAGTGTTAATTTTTTGCTGTTCATAAGTTAATTGGCATTTCCCCACAAACCAACTTGCGCATAATTATGCAAATGTGTTTGTGTAACTGCAAGCCAATGCCAATGATATTTTATTGTGCTAAATTCATATTCAGGAAAAACATTTGGTGTCCAGGATTTTGCGATGTATGCAAAAAAGATTACTTCTACTCTAACAAACACAAGGGGTCTCATTCATGAAACGTGAGTGGAACAAATTTGTAAGTAAAGTGTTTGCACAAGGAAATTTAAGTGGATTTAAGTACTCATCAATATTTTAGGAGCTTTGATCTTTTCATAGCTAATCACAAATTTACACCTGCTGCCAATCAGGAATAGTCCTATAAATATCGTAAATGGACATTAAATAATGTAAATGGACATAACAAATGCACATAAATACTGTATCTGCTCATTATAAACTGCATTTTTATGCTCTGTTATGATCATAATTTGCAGATGCTTTTGAAAGACACAATTTAAATATGAGAATATATTAGAAATATAATATATTTTGCCACATTGGTTGGCAATTCGATTGTAAGTTTCAGCTTCAGTCTACGTTTATTAATAAAGGTGAATGAGCTATTTATATCAACTACATAGATGGATTTTCGACATGTTTGTCACACACTGGCACCCTGAGATGTTGAAAGGGAAGGAGAGGAGCTGAGGACCTCTGTGCAGGGATGTGGATTTTATTAAATAATTAAGGTGAAAGGTAAATATAAAAAAAAAAATATATATATATATATATATATATATATATATATATATATATATATATATAAAACTTCAGGATAATGAAAAGGGAGTTCAGAAAACAAAAGGGGGAAACTGACTGTGGCTACCTGCCCACAAAGGGGGCAACTAAGCTTTAAATACGAAAGGGAACATAATTAGCAAAAACAGAAACAGGTGACAACTATTCATGTGAAGGGGCTGACGATAATAGTTGAATAATTGTTTTTCAAAAGAAAAGTAACAATGTTTATATGTATAGTAATGGCCCGATGTCGCTTCAAGGAATGACTAGGTGTAAGTAATTTGAATTAGGTCTGTTATAATAGCAGATTTTTATGTCTCTACTTCATCTAAAATTACTTTACTTCTGTAAATTTCTTTTTTCTCTATCACTTTGTTTATGCCATGCTCTCAGGCCACGTAATGCACCTATGCATAGTTAAATCATCTCCTTATATGGTGGTCACTGGCTATTCAGCAACACTATGAAATGGGGTTGCTTCAATTGGTCAGGTCAGCTGTGTTCTGCAGCAAGAAAACAAAGTTTTGAGATTTCCTGGATGTACTCAATAACCAGGTTATCCAATCAATGGATTTTTTTAACACTTGACGGCTCATTGACGGCTCAATGCTAGAAGATTGGGGATGCATCGAAATGAACATTTTTGGCTGAAACCAAAAATGAGAAACGCTTGGCCAAAAACCGAGAACCCGAGACAGAAAGAAATTATTACACTAATTTTTAGTACCATTGCATTTAAGGCTATGACTGTACTTACCTAACTAAAGTCAAAGCATTCTCAAAGTCAGTTTTGACGTCACAGACGTGCCGCCATCTTGATTTGGGGGAAAACAAACTGATCGCGCCCCTCTTTTCATGCAGAGAAAAAGTCACTGACACAAGCTAGTGATCTCCCTCCTTATTTGTTTTCCTTCTCCAATATCATCAGATTACGATACTTAGACTCAGTTAAGGGAGATGGCTATATAAAGGGGGGAAAAAACGAAATCTGATCATTCAAACTTTAGACTGTCTATGGTTCAAAAAACCCCAGCAAATGGGCATTTCCGGAGATCATGCACCACTCAGCCCTACAATGGCAAAACGCAGTATTTCCAATCATCCAAAATTTGAGTTAGCTACTGCCTTTTTACAAAGTAAGAGTTATACGCACATCGCGTATGTGCAAGGCAATCAAATAAAACACGTCAATGAGGAAAGGAGAAGACGCCTGCACACTGCAAACTTTTTTTTGCTGTTGTTTGCACAGGCAGGCACACCACTTTTTTGGCATGCCAATAAATGACAGATACGAACGCACTTTATCCACTGTCGGTACCTGCGAGCTTTCCTGCGGCTGTCGTTTCCGAGCAACTTTGGTCGACTAAAGACCGCGAGTCCTATCCGTGGAAGGTGCTCTAGTGTTAGCCATGCCAAAAAAGCCGCTCTGTCCTTGGCTGTACAAATAACAAAGCTAAAAACCCTGACCTAAAATTTTATACCATACCCCTCAAGGAACAAAGGAGGAAGAGGTGGCTGACAGCCATAACAAGGGCACACATAAACCCCGACGGGACAGCTGACATCAGCCGACCTTGGTGCCCAAAGTCAAAATACACTATGTCTGTTCTGGGAGCCCATTCAGATTCTGACGCGTCATATATTGACGCTACCTGACCAAGCGTTGATATTCGAGGCAAAAGTTCAGTTTTAGTGTTCTTTATCAACGCCAGTGTAAAACTAACCCTATCCCCTAACCCCTGTAAGATAATGTAAATGTTGTGTATATAACATATAACATGTACAAGCAGTGTATATAATGAGATATTGGCTTTTGAAATAAATACTAAAACAGAACAGCAGTCTTTGTTATTATGGCCACATATAACAGTGAACATACACCTAATATTTGAACTTCATAAACAATACAGGTAGAATACGGGTATGGGTATGATATGGGTAGAACACGGGTAAGGGAAAATATAAACGGGTACGGGTAGGATATGACTATTACGGGTTGGGTACGGGTCGGGTTGATCCTGCATAAATACACACGGGTACGGGTACGGGTCGGGTAGAGGTAGCACTGGCACGGGTTGAGTCGGGTAGCTAATTCTCTACCCGTGCAGGGCTCTGATGCACACAGCATCAACTGCAGACCAAATGAGGAGATCGGCATATGTACACCTGGTTGTGCACATTTCTACCTATACTTGGGTGTAGTTGGGGTGTTCAGGCTTCAGTGTGAAGTCTCCAGCCACACAGTAGTCTTGGTCTTGGATGGCACCCAGACCAGCTCTCAGTTTGTATGGGCACTTAATCTCCAGGACATCTTGCCCACAACACTCACAGGAGATCAGGCCATCAGGTGGAGCAGCCAGGAAAGGCTTCTCAGAGTCAATTACGAGGCCTGACTTTGTCATCCTATGGTGAGAATGTGGCCCAGGATGGTTTATGATTATCTTGCTGGGGATGGTGTGTGGAGGTGGCGAGCCTGACAAGACATGTACAAAACACTGATGTGCATTGTCTTCATTGTCAATGCCTTACCTTATGGCAGTAACGGAGTCCAACTTCTTCCTGGTGGGGCTGCAGATGTCTCCGACCACGGATGGAGAGATGGACATTGATTTCCTTTAGTTGTGGCAGGAAGAGGCAGTGAGTCGTCCAACTCGCTGCTCATGCCAGACATCGCTCAAGCGCTGAGCGCTGTAGCCTCGGTGACATACCTCCAGTCCTGCTCACTGACTGCCTTGAGCTGTCTATACTGGTCATCACAAAGACTGTTCAACTGGCCACCAGCAAAAGACCTACACCCCAATAACAGTGCAGAGACCGGGGCACTTTTGGTTCGGGAGCATGTTTCACCTAAGGTGAAAAAGAAAAAGGTCATAGAGATCTACCCATGTAGTGACAAGGGAACAAGTGCAGCTTGGCTTCGAGTGATGCAGTCTGGCGGTAGCCAGGCTAGGTGCAGCTATAGTTCATGTATCAATAATTCACAATTGAGACCACATCTAATTATCTAAATGACTATTTTTCTGGTGTAAGACTCACCTGGCCATGCAGTCACAGTGACCTGCAACCACTTTTCCGGTGCTATCTAAGGCCACCCATGGATGACTTGGCTCTTCATTGACACGGTATGACGATCTGACATCTGCCCGGAGCAAGGTGCAGTTTTAAAATGTAATGCTGTTTGGACCCATCCAGACACGAAGAAGTGGTGTGCCACTAAGGATTTATAATTCTCCATGGCCTCTGATGAGAATACACCTAAAATATCATGCCATAACCTTTCAAAATGTAACTAGCTTGATCAATATTCTTTAGTTTTTGCATCAGCTACTTCCTGTTTTACTAAAACTAAAAACCAGCATTTTATTTATATCAGGGCCAGGTCATGCGGTAACAAAGTTACGAAATTGGTGTATTTTGTATTATACCTCAAAAAGTAAGTGAGATAGAGTTAAAATTTATATCGCTTTGTACAGGTCTTCCCTAGGACTTCAAACAACAAAACAGCTAATTTTGGTCTTTTTATTTATTTTGAGTTAAAACGGCAAAAAGGCCATTTTAATTCAAAACAAATGAAATGAGCATCACTTACATAGATTCTGTCTGGAAAACTAGGCCTTTGCATAACCCAAACAAGATGAGCTATGAAATACACTGACAAATTGGCATTATAATGTAAATTGAACATGCACATAATAACCTTACGCTAACCACAATAACATCAACAGCACCAATAATTTGCTGACAGTCATGCTGACTTCTGGTCCTGCCTTTTTAAACAAAGTTTTAAGTGAGTGACCAACGAACATGGTTTCACCTACCTCCGACAAGCTCATAATTGAAATATAGCATTATTTTGAGAAAACATCTGATTTTGATTGTGATCCATATTTATACCACCTACTTAATCCCTTAATATCTGCAAACCGCATGCCCAGACTTATTTTTACTGACATTTAGCTATAACATTATCTATTTTGTAGCTAACTTAACATCGTTCACCCCCATACACCAGAGATAGCCTGAAGGCTGTCAAGAGTAGGGTACAGGTGCCATATCAATATGCTGTTGCAGGATTCTCGAACAATGCTAATACCTACACCATCATAGGACATGTGAGTAATTCAACTAAAATTATCAATCATGTAATCTTGGCAGGGGTTAAGTCTAGAATGCTATGTTAGCTTGTTTGTTTTGAAGTTGTGTTGAACGCAGTGTCTCGTGTCCGACATTCTGACGGGGTTTTAATATATCTCCGTGTCCGACAGTCGATTATTGTTTTTACTTTCTTCAAATCTACTGACTCTCGTAGATATTAAACGTGAAAAAAAGAGGACGATTAGAACAGATTTATAATGAAATAAAGAATAAAAAGAAACATTTTAACAGCAGAACATCCAATGAACAATGCAATTTATTTATTTTTTTGGGGGTCATCATTTTTGGATGTTCCGTTTGTTGGTGACACATTTTTATGCTTTGGGCCTATTTTGTGATAAATCTGTTCTCATATCAATGCTTTTACTTTTTGCTGGCTGCTGGACATGGAGTATATTGCACTTCGTGTCGGACAGTCTTGATCATGCATGCGATAATTTATTCACACTGTCAATGGTCATGGAATTGATTTGCTCACGCAGTATTTTATCTCTACTGTGGAAATAAAGCGGGAATCTGTTCGATCCATCTGACTAATTTTCGAAAGAAAGATCGAATAAAGACTTGTCTATCTTCAAAGGAAGAAAACAGACGAATAGGCTAAAAAGATCAAGAAAAATCGATAGCTATCAATTTGCATTTTGTGAAGGTCGTACACTCTTTTATGACTTTCGGACACGGAGCTATATTTAAACCCGTCCGACTATCGCGTCTTTGCATTGACTTTGACTGTAATCAGTTGTGTGAAAAATTCGTTTCGCGTCCAGTGTGCAAGCGGCTTTACTGAGCATAGAACGCAGTCTGTGGTTGGCTGAGAAAGATGTGAAGTCGTTAGTTTGCATCACAGATTCAGCTGTGTTGATGAAGCCAGGTCAAGTTTCCATTACGCATGCCAACCGCCTTTCATCTGACATCAGGACAATCGGTATAGATACTATAATTTATATCCTTATTCAGATAGTTACATTAAATAGTGCTTCCTGTAATTATTTATTGCATAGAAATCCCAGACAACAATTTGATGTCACAATGATGTCACAGGTGAAAACACAGGGTGAGTTCTTTTTGTGATTTCACAGTGAGCTCAATTTGAAGCCTCACAAAGTTTCATAGTGATGTCCAATGTCATATCAAACTTAGACAACTGTGTGATATCTCAGCTGTAGATCTCACTGTGACCTAGACATCTGTGCGCTACATCACCAACATTTCACATAGATGTCTCACAGGAATGTCATAATCTGATATCAAAGCAAGTCATCTGTGTGATATCACAGTTAGTCTCACTGCGATGTCACATCGACTTCACCGAGATATCTATACAATGCATCATCCGTGTATCACATAGCTGTCTCACTGATGTCACAATGTGACTTTAAAGTGAGACATATGTTTGATTTCACATCTGTAGGTCTCACTGTGATGTCACATTGTGATGTCACATGTGATACATCACCAACATTTCACATAGATGTCTCATAGGAATGTCACAATCTGATATCAAAGCGAGACATCTGTGCGATACATCAATTTATGTTTTCAGTAATAACTGATGATTTTACTGAACAAATATTCATCAAAGCTCCAGAAATCAAATACATCCTCTGATTATGTTTTTGAATCAAGTGAACAGAAGCCTGCTTACTAATCAAAGCCACAGAAGCGCGCTGCTTATGTGTGTGTGAGCTGCTCATGCATGTGGGAATTGAATTGCTTTTATGTGTGTGTCTGTCTGTGTGCGAACTGCTTGTATGTGTGTGTGTCTGTGTGTGTATGTGTTCGTTTGCTCCTAATGCCTGTGCATGAATCTGTGTGCACTGCTCATGTGTGTGTGTGTTATGTGTATGTATCTGTGTGCACTGCTTGTATGTGTGTGTGTTATGTGTATGTGTGCACTGCTCATGTGTGTGTGAACTGCTTGTATGTGTCTGTGATACTGCTGCTTGCATAATATGGTTATTGATTATGATTATTGATTATGGTTATTCAACATGGCGTTTGCTCTACTGATGACTATGAATATGAGAAATATTGAAATATAATCCTCAAAATTTTCAGAGTGCCTGCAATGGTAATTGATTGAAATGATTAAAATGATTGAAAATAGGTCATGACCAGACATCGATTTTAAGGGATTGTTTGAGCTTCCCCTGTTGCCACTTCACGAGCTGCCACTGCTTCTATCGTACGGGCGGAGTTCGACAAGGTGTTTCGGCTCTTGGGACATCAGTATTCAAAAGGATGCTCTGATTCGTGCGTGTGCCAGCCATTATCATGACAATATGAATGAGGTTCAGATTAATCTCACCAATAGGGAATACTGCACGCAATGTCAGAGGGGATATATGTACAGCGAGTCAGCGCCACCAAGGAAATTCTTCAGCCAGCATTCAATCAGAGCCTCTAGTCAACAGTTATCAGAATGATTTCCCGACTTCTGCACTTTGCCGCGTTCGACTAACGTGATCTAAAATCATTGAACTCGCCACAGAATGATATTTAATGGCCGCTAGGAGAAAATATGGCCTTCGCCACTGTGGCGAGGAGTAGAAAATATATTATCGCCACCCTAACTTTTTTATCGCATTGGTGAATGTGGTGAGTGGCTAACGCAATCCCTGAGTATCTGATGTAAAAGAAAATTCATACTCTATTATTTTGACAATATTCTTCTCTTTGCTTTTTTATCAAATTCGCATAGATGCCATTCAGAAGCTGCCCCCACTCCTGCTGCACAAACTGAGTGATATCTTTTCAGAAAGTTGCAGCTGGACCTTGCAGAAGTTGACTGCCTGTGAGTGTTGATCACATGATTACACAAATATGGCGATGATTTAAGAAAAATGTATTCAGCAAATCTGTAGTTACAGTGTCATTACTGGTTTCAAACTCTAATCCAGCTTCGCACTGCCCAGTTGGCAGTGATGGGTCTGTAATAATGCTGACTTCAGTGTCTACATTGGACTCTACCTTTTATTCCACAAAGTAACAATTTTTCTTGAGTGTATACTTATGAGGACAGGGCCATCTATCCTCACGGCATGGTGCCAATACCCAAAATGCATTAAATGGCCAGAAAAAAAAAAAAACCTGCAACATGTGGAAGGAAATGTGCGACTGCTGTTAAAATGGATCGAAGAATAGTCAGAATGGCAAAGATTCAGCCAATCATCACCTCCAGAAAAGAGGTGATATAAGATCACCTGTCAGTGCTGTTTCAGTCAGAGGACGTTTGATTAAAAACAAGCTGTTGGCAAGAAGCCCCTGTAAAGCACCACTGCTGAAAAAAATGGCAGGTGCAGAGTCGGTTCAAATTTGCCAAGGAACACATTGATTGGACCAAAGAGAAATAGTGTAACATTCTGTGGACTAATAAGAGTAAAATTGTTCTTTTCGAGTCCAGTGGTCATCGACAGTATGTCAGACGACCCCTGGGTGCTGAATTCGAGCCACAGTACACTGGGAAGACAGTGAAGCATGATGGTGCAAAAATCATGGTATGGGGATGTTTTTCATACTATGGTGTTGTGCCTATTATTTGTACAGCAGGGTTTATGGATCAGTTTGAATACATCAGAAAACTTGAAGAGATTATGTTGCCACATACCGAAGAGGAAATATCCCTGAAATGGGTGTTTCAAAACGATAGCGACCCAAAACACAGGCGTATGCGAGTAACACCTCGCAGTGCTTGCCACTAGTACCTTTGGTGTCCTGGGCTCTCTTCATATGCCATTGGTGCAGCCCATATTGACTGAATATCCAGCCACCTTGAAACCGCTTTGATCATAGCGGAAGTGCACTGTCTTTAAAAGGAATGAGTGCAGCTGATTTGATTGGCCTTTGTTGAAGTTTGCCCAAACTCTTACTCGCTCCCAGCTGAATTGGTAGAGCTTGACTTACTACATATCACATGATAGCCAACAGCTTACTGCATGTGATAGGAAGTAGACCTACTCATGTGTTTGTCAAGTGTTTCCTTGGCAACTGCTTGGAGTAGCGCTGCAGCACCCCATCCAAGTGCAAATTATCAATTTTTGGATTTTGTTGACATGGCCTGATCTTGATAATAGACGACTGCAAAGTCCATGAGAACTGTTGGTCAGTGTAAGCAAATATGGACACAGCTGAAATGTTTAATTTCTATTCTTTTTTTTTATTGTTGTCGCTGGTTGTGTAATCAACCCAGCCATGTCCCTATCTGTGTCAGCAATGGACCAGTTGAATTTCCTTGAATCCTCATGTATTCAATTTATTATTTAATAAAATATTAATCCCTCATTTATAGTTTTTAACAGTCATATATACAAAGAAGTATAATTAAGTTGCACTTAAACGCTAGGCCTCTATGGTGACCCACAGCAATGTATGTTGAGGCCATACATTTTTTTTCTAATTCATTTTCAAAACTAATGATAATCATTCCAACAGTCAAGTTACAAATAACAGATCTGTTATTTAACATTGAGTAAAATGTTTTTAATGATAAATCACTAAAACAGAATACCAATGAGTATTAAAGGCCAACTAATTTTAATTGATGAGGGCAAAAAGCAACCTGAAAGTTGGTTAGGGTTCTCAAAAGTTTGAGCAACACTGGTCTATGGCAGCAGTTAGCTGCCACTTTATCCCAGAGGCACTCAGGAATTCAGATGAGCTCGCTGTCTTTATTTTGCCATCCCAGTATGTTCAGCCATACTTTCCATCTTAGCACACTCTGACACCTGGATATACATTCAGTGTTGTATTACTTTGTGGGGTTTTTTGCTTCAACACTCATCTCTGATTTTCCTGCTTTACTTCCTTTTTTTCTAACCCATTTTGATTTGCTCCAACTGATTCTGTGATAAAAAGCAAGCCATAAAAAATTGTCTTTGTAATGCATGGAACCAGGATGGAGGAAGGCAGAGGAGGGAATAGAACAGACCTGAAGTAGGTTCAAGTGTTACTGTACAGGTTTGCCTCACTGTAACCTATTGTCAATTCAGTATTCAGTCTCCATTTTCAAATATTACCAAAACTGACAGAGATTCTATTGATACTTGCAAGATGTTTAAAATGGTTATTAGAAATGTCCATGATATTCAAGAATTACTGGAGGTTAATTTGGTCAACATTTGTTCTTCACCAAATGTTTGATTGAAATTCAGCAAAATATTCTGATAACAAGACTGGTATGTGGACCGGTGAGGGACCCAAAGTATGCCCACACATCAAAATTCCCTATTAGGCTTTGTGTGGGCCCCCACTCGGGTCCCACAAGTGGCCAGAATCCCTGCAGTGACTGACACAGGTGATTTCCCTCCCCCTTTTTTGAGATTATTACTCCCAGCATTTTAACTGTGTTTCAAGTTTAAGATGCTCGGCTTCCTACCATCCTCCAAGGTTCCTGTTCCTGGTCCCGTTCATTTTGTTCCTGTTTTGTTTTATTAAAAGTTGTCCAGTGTATGTTCTAGTGAGTTGTTTTTATTATGTTGTACATTTTTCCAATTTTTTTTTTCAATTGAACAATTACATTTTACATTTTTATTACCCAATTTTAAAATAAACGTATTTGATAAAATTGCTTTTGTGTGTCTTATTGGATTATTGGCCCACCATTGGTCAGTGGGATCTGCAAGTAAAATAAGCTGTGGGCCCATGCTGGCTCACTGTAGGTCCACTGTGGGCCCGCATACAATCTATAAAATAAGGTGTGGGCATGCTGCAGGCCCACTGCGGGCAGCCTACACTATGCCCACCCCTTTGGGCTTGGTGTGGGTTGCCCACTCTGGGCCCAATTTTTCAGCCCACAGCAGCCTCACATGGACCCCAAAGGCACATGTTTACTGGGACTTGTCATGCAGAGTACAGCAAATGGTCATATGCCATTTATAAACGTAAAAACAAAGGACTGCTACATGGTTTTCAATTGGCATTTCATGCTGGCTATTTGAACAATTTTACTGGATGCTCAGAGCTAATTCATGACTATTATTTAATTTTAAAAGTTGCTTTCTGTGTCATAGTTAAATTTGAGGAAACTTTAGCTTGAGATGTAACGCTAAAAATAGGAACAGAGTTCATGCAACGTACCACCACTTGAAATCTACCATAAATAAGCATACTGTGCTGCTTACCTAAATTAGTGTTTGTCAGTTTTTCTTAGCCAGCATTGTAACTTAACTAAATTCAATACAGGCCAGCTAAGGTCTCAGCAATTGTTCACCAGCGTTACCTTCAAGATAAGGCCTCCTGGGACAATTAATAGAAATAACGTTTGGGCTATCACGGGGACAATTGAATACAATAATACCATCTCGTTGGCAAGCAGACTTAAATGACCATTTGTAACCCATTGGAATTCTGTCACATAACGCTTACTAGCTAGCAAATGAGCAATGCTAATTACTGCTTTGTCTCTTAAAACGTTAAGAACTGTTTTGAGAGACATAAAAAAGTTATAGCGCAACTCCTGACATTTTCCCGAGCATTTCAAGTGTTTTGCAAGGGCTTTCCTGGCAACAGGTGCTAAAAGATGAAAAATGGTTATTACCTAAGTTGAGAGCGAACGCAACTTGCCGAAAACAATGTCCTGAGAGCATAATAACTGGATGTTGGACAGTGGCTGCCAGAGGTCCCCTCTAATTAAAACCAACCATTAATTTTGCCAATCTAGCTTCGTCCTTTGGGATGGAATAAAATTGTAGTTTGAAGTTTCTTTGACGACTGTTGTTACCGCCAACTGCAAAACATACCTGATTAGCCGGGCTTGACCCCATACGGCCCGCCCATAGCATCGCCACTGACATTACTGTTAAATATTAAGTTTTAACCACTAAATATTTCACTGTAATTGTAAAACCCCAATTCCAAAATAGTTGTGATGAAGTGTAAGTTGTGAAGAAAAACCAAACTGCAATGACTTTCAGATAAAATGAGCCAAGATATTATTTACAATAGAACATAGATAACATTTCAAATGTTGAAACTGAGACATTTTACATTTTTATCCATAAAATTAGCTTTAAAATTTTCTGGATGCAACAGGTCTGAAAGAAGTTGGGACACCGGCAAACAAGGGCTGAAAAAGCTATTAATATATAAGAGAGAAGCAAGTAATTGAGTTAACTGGCATCAGGTGTGAAACATGATTGGCTATAAAAGGTATGTCTTAGAGAGGCTGAGTCTCTCAGAAGTAAAGATGGCCAGAGGGTCTCCGACCTGTGAGGGCTTGCGTAAAAAAAATTGTTGAATACTTTAAAAACAATGTTCCTCAATGTCAAATTGCAAAGGCTTTGAAGGTCTCATCATCAACAGTGCGGAAAATCATCAAAAGATTCAGATACTGGAAAAATCTCTGTGCGTAAGGGACAAGACTGAAGACCTTCATTGGATGCCTGTGATCTTCGGGCCCTCAGACGCCACTGCATCATTCACTGGCATTATTCTGTCATTGACATTACTAAATGGCCCCAGGAAAACTTCAAGGAACCACTGTCTGTGAACACAGTCAGCCGTGCTATCCACAGATACCACCTAAAACTCTATTATGCAAAAAGGAAGCCGATGTTGAGCATGATCCAGAAGCACCGCGATATTCTGTGGGCCAAGGCTCATTTGAAATACAAAAGTAGACTGTAGCAAAATGGACTCGTCTGACCACAGGACAAATTTAATATTCTTGTTGGAAATTATGGGCGTTGTGTCAGGCTAAAGAGGAGAAAGACAACCCCTCCTGTATTCAGTTCAAATGCCAGCATCTCTGATGGTATGGGGATGCATTAGTTTATATGGTGTGGGACACCTGCATGTTTTAAAAAGCACCATTAATGCTGAAAGGTATATAAAGGTTTGGAGTAGAAGAGTCCGTGTGCTGAACTGGCCAGCCTGCAATCCTGATCTTTCAGCACTCGAGAACATTCGGCACGTAATTAAATGAAAAGTCCGCCAAATGAGACCCAAAACTATCTAGCAGCTGGAAGCCTGAATTAAACAAGAGTGGGATCAAATTCCAACAGCGAAACTCAAGAAACTTTTCTCCTCAATGCCCAGACGCGTCCACTCTGTGTTAAAATTGTGATGCTACACCATGGTAAACGGGCTCCTGTCCCAACTTTTTTGAGAACCGTACCAGGCATCAAATTTGAAACAAGCTCATTGGGGTTGTCTATATATGCCATCACATTTCTGTAACAGATTCTATTCACCACTGGGTTCATTAATGTTCAATCCCTCCAAGCCCAATGGCAGGAGTAGCCTGACCCTTCACCACCAGGGAAATAGAGGACAGGTCTGCATTCTCGCATTAGAACTGGGGAAGGGGATAGGCTGGTCATAGTTGGTCTGGATCTGGAATTGAAGGAAACAATTTGGGAGCAAGAAAAAAGCCCAAAGCAAAGCCCAGCTGAGGTTCTTATCGACACTGCTGATCTGGTCTATCGCTTGGATGTAGCTGGTTCTGTGCCAGTAAAAGCTGGTTAAAGAAGTGAAGTAACCAGTAGTAGACCTGGTGGACTAGCTGACTATACTAGATGACTAGCTGGTAAACAGTTGGTCACCCTATTAAAACCATCTTGAAATTTCAGAGGAAAACACAGGGCTTGATAATATTAGGCTGGTTGAAGGTGGATGTTTGCTCTTGGGGAAAAAAGAAAGTAGAATGCGGTAATAGTCACAAACCCTCGTGGCCCAACTGCCTGCTGCCCTGCTGCTGATTAGCCACCCTGGCTAACGGGGTTCAGGTGGTCTTGAACAGTGAAGAAGGGTGGTTTGAAATGATGACTCTGTTCACCTTTGTAATGCCAGCTCCATAGGTTTCCTGGTAGCCTGCGCTGTGGCAAACTCTTGGCTCTGTTCAAGTTTTTTAGCACCTTCACATAGCCGGACATCCTCAATGAATTCAAAATTATGCTTTTGGACTGCTGCCATGCCCTGGCAGGCCTTATCTACCCACAATCTTAGCAGTTGGGCTCATTATCTTTCTTTATTTCATTTCTTCATCTCGACCAGGAAGGTATGACTTGGCAGTTGTGGGCAGACTGCTGCAGCGTTTACATAACGGTGGATAACAACCACAATATTAGTGACCGTTTACTCTGTTGTGTGCATGGGAGGGGGTAGGGGAGGGTGTGGTGGAACAGCCAAGAGGTATTGACCAAGATAGCACTGGATTCCCCACAAAGATGCAAAAATAAAGGTACCTGGAACCATTCTGCGTTCTCTGTCATTTAATGCTTTCACAGTGCTAACTCAGAGATGCACTGAAACAGAGCTTCATGACGCAGAGCAAATAAGTCAGTAATTATTTAAAAGCTTTCACACTGAAGAGCCTAATGCAGAGGGGTATCTAGTTTTTCAAGTGTGTGGGGGATGTTGTTCGTCCAGGGGGTGTATCTGAGCAAGGCTGTGGTGAAGGCTGAACACAAGTAAACACAGTTTACACACCTTTCATTTTCCTGAAATATAGGGTTTACCTACCTCTGAATCGAGTTAGTGCACCAAATGAAACTGAAATATTCACTTGAATATTCTGTTTACTATTGTTATCAGCACAACACAGTTATAGCCTCATGAATCCAAATTTGCACAACATTATCCACGCTCCCAATATATAGCCTACTATGGAAAGCCGTTTTAGCATTTATTCCATATCCTTGATATCATACGGCAATACCCTTTACTAGTTTTGTCTTTGTCCGCACTAGTGGGCCTCTGGACTGAACTAGTAACACCAAACGTCTTAGTAGTTAACTAGTGAGCTGAAAATGCACATACATGTTAACTAGTCAAGCATAAAATTACTTAACTAGTGAACTAGTGAATCACAATTATGTGCACAAGTTAACTAGTGAGTGGCAATTTGCTCACTAGTTAACTAATGAAAACAAAATTGCTCACTTTTGAACTAGTAAACACCTTTTCTAACCTTACTAGTTTGGCTCTAAATGTTTACTAGTAGAACAAGTTAGGGGCAAAGTGTCTACTTGTAACACTAGTGAGCCCAGATGGTCCCAGAGTACCCAAAATCGATAGGTGTCGTGAACTTACCATAATACATGTCCCTGCAAAATTTGAAAAGAATTGGTGCACTTATGTGGGCTGTAGAGCGTGGGCAAGAAAATCTCTGCGAACGTGGTGGACGCGTAACGAGGCTAAATCCATAGTGTCCTCCGACCGTCGTTCGGGAGGTACAACTAGTGAGATCCAAACAGAGTCACTAGTCAACTAGTAAAGGCCAAAATATCCAGTGGTTTCACTAGTCAGTGTTTTTCTGACCTTTATCGCAAGCCGTTTTAACATTTATTCCATATTCTTGATATCAGACGGCAATGTACTCTACTAGTTCAGTCTTTGTCCCCACTAGTGGGCATCTGGACCGAACTAGTGACACCAAATGTCTTACTAGTTAACTAGTGAGCTGAAAAACCACTGACATGTTCACTAGTCAAGCAAAAATTCACTTAACTAGTGAATCACAATTACATTCACTAGTTAACTTGTGAGGACCAATTTGCTCACTAGTTAACAAGTGAAAACAAAATAGCTTACAAGTTAACTAGTAAACACATTTTTTGACCTTACTATTTAACTAATGAGGCTAAAAATGTTTACTTGTAGAACTAGTGGAGCCAAAGTGTTCACTAATTGCACTAGTTGCAGTCTGTTGGACTTAACTAGTCAACTAGTGTGGTCCTAAATGTTTACTAGTTCAACTAGTGAAACAAAAAATGCCCCCTAGTTCACAAGTTTAAGCCTCTTTTTTCTTTACTAGTTATCTAGTGAGGCTCAAAGGTTTACTAGTTGAACTAGTGAAAGCCATAATATTATGGAAAGCCATTTTAACATTTATTCCATATCCTTGATATCGGACGGCATTACCCTTTACTAGTTCAGTCTTTGTCCGCACGAGTGGGCCTCTGGACTGAACTAGTAACACCAAACATCTTACTAGTTAACTAGTGAGCTGAAAAAGTACACACATGTTATGTAGTCAAGCATAATATTACTTAATTGTGATTCACTAGTTCACTAGTTATGTGCACTAGTTAACTAGTGAGTGGCAATTTGCTCACTAGTTAACTAATGAAAACAAAATTGCTCACTTTTGAACTATTTAACACCTTTTCTGACCTTACTAATTAACTAGTGCGGCTCTAAATGTTTACTAGTAGAACTAGTGAAGCCAAAGTGTTCACTAGTTGCAGTCTTTTTGACTTTACTAGTCAACTAGTGAGGTCTAAAATGTTTACTAGCTAAACCTGTTAAATGAAAAATGCCCACTAGTTTAAGCCTCTTTACTTTACTACTTATCTAGTGAGGCTCAAAGGTTTACTAGCTGAACTAATGAAAGCCATAATGTCCACTAGTGGCACTAGTCACACTAGTTACACTAAATGCTAATGGGGAGGTGGGGACGGAACAGGAATTGAAGTTTCCAATTGGTTCTCCAGCAAAAATTCCTCCCAGCCAAATTTAACCCTATAAAATCTGATGAGCTTTCACTGGTGTTTGCTAATGGGGAATAAAGCCTACAAAACAACAGTGCAATTTTCAAATCAACCCGTTTAGATTTTATTTCCTATCTCCATTTTCCCATAATGTTCAAAGTTTTCTATTTGGAATTAAGTTGAATTATCTCATCACTGAAGACACGCGGCGCCCCCCCCCCCCCCCCAATTTTTGCATACTGACTTTTTGAAGACACGAGTTGCGTCCTAACACATTTTGTGATGGTCAGAAGCGTATAGCAAAGAAGTACATGTTTTTTTTTTGAGGATGTGTACTTTACTTGAGTTTTGACTTTTACTTTTACTATACTACATTTAAAAGATAAAAAGCATACTGTCACTTCCTTCCGTTGTCACTGGCCACTTCGTTACTCGTTACAAATTAAAATATGAATGTAATTCATCATAAGGATTACCTGGATTTGGCGCATTCGAGAAAAATGGTACTTGGCAGGGTAGACATCTGTAGATGTTGATGCCAGCGGACATGAAGCTGCAAATTTATGCACGCAGTTACAATATTCTACAACAACTAGATGGCACATCAGGGTCAGTTATTGAATATTCACAAGCAGGCCAAGCTGAAACACAGTTTTATGGAAGACTTCACTCCTAATTTAAATGCAGGATTTCTACTTTTATTAAAGCATTTAAATTGTGATATTGACACTTTTAGTTAAGTTAATCCTCTGAGTATTTATTGCACTACAATTTACATGCTATATTTTAACACGGGACAACTAGGCCGCTTCAATACTAATGAAGAGGCCTTGTCAATACTCATTCAGTGAGAATTAAAGATTTCCAGAAGCTGATTTTGTGGCTCTGCATGCCTACTGTATATGCCTAATGTGCAAGTAGGAAATTTACTTCAAAGTGAATTAAATGCCATTCTCCATGAAAAAAAAACAACTTAAGTGTTGTGTTTTAAATGTTGAAGCCATGATGTATCCTGATGGATTCTTTGATCATTTTCACAGTTCGTCCATTTCTGTCAGAATAGAACCAGAGTCTTTTGTTTTGATTGCACTTGACTCTGCAAAGACAAACTAATACCTTAAATAGACATAACTGATAAAAGCTTTTTTTCAGCTAACTATAAGACCTTGAATTCTGTTCTCAGATGTGCCTCTTTAATTTCACATTCTTCAGGGGGAGGGCCCCCAGACCCCGCCTTGAGACTTTGCTCCTTCAACGCTCGTATGGGGACTGCAACCCCCCTTTCCAAAATTCCTGGATCCGCCCCTGTCATGGATTTTTTGCTGTTTGCTGTTGATAATTTCCTCTATGTTTTTATAACACAACAATATACAGTGACCTTTTGGATTTAGTTGACTTGTCTACCATGACAAGGCTAAACAGTGTCACATTTCTATAAATATACACATTGGCCTACACCCTAAATGACCTCATATATGCAGTGTTGCTTTTTACACCTGTGAAAGTGAGCTTCAATCCTTTGATTATTGTTTTAAAAGAATCTTGTCAAATGTAAATAAATAAGACTACCGTCACAACAGTAAAATCAAACAAACATACTGTGCTCTCAACAATCTGAGCAATAAAGGATAACAGCACAGCAACTGTGCATATAAGGAACATACACCGATCAGCCAAAACTTCAAAACCACTCACTGATGCAGCAAATAATGTTGAATATAACAATTGCATATCCAGATTTGAAGACAGAGCTTAAATGGTGAGCGAATCGATGGCTCTCGTATTCAATGAGTTGGATATGGGAGAAATGGGAACTGAAAGGCTCTGACAAGGTACAAATCACTATGGCCTGTGCACAGCAAAATGATCAGAGTTAATTTGACTTTTATGGAGTGGAAGTTACTCTTACAGAGTCTAGTTGAGTCCAGTCTTGCCAAAGTGGAACAAAATAGACTCTTTAAGAGTTAATTTTACTCTGAACATTTTGCTGTGTAAGTGCATTTGAGCATCTCTGAAGTGGCAAAACTTCTGGGGGCTCCCTGTCAGCAACTGTGCATATAAGGAACATACACCGATCAGCCAAAACTTCAAAACCACTCACTGATGCAGCAAATAATGTTGAATATAACAATTGCATATCCAGATTTGAAGACAGAGCTTAAATGGTGAGCGAATCGATGGCTCTCGTATTCAATGAGTTGGATATGGGAGAAATGGGAACTGAAAGGCTCTGACAAGGTACAAATCACTATGGCCTGTGCACAGCAAAATGATCAGAGTTAATTTGACTTTTATGGAGTGGAAGTTACTCTTACAGAGTCTAGTTGAGTCCAGTCTTGCCAAAGTGGAACAAAATAGACTCTTTAAGAGTTAATTTTACTCTGAACATTTTGCTGTGTAAGTGCATTTGAGCATCTCTGAAGTGGCAAAACTTCTGGGGGCTCCCTGTCAGCAGATTTGAGTCCCTGCTGACAGTAGTCCAAGGAGGGACAAAACATGAACTGGTAGCAGGGTTTTTGGGCGCCCAAAACTCATTGATGCACGAGGGCTGTGAAGACTGTCCCATCTGGTCCTAACTGGCACAAGGGCGAATGGCACAAGTTGTGGAGAATTTCAATAATACTTGCATAAGGAATGTGTCACAACCCACAATGCATCACACCCAGGTATGTATGGCACTTTTTAGCTTGCAGATCAGTCAAAACAGCACCTGAGCTTAAGAAATGGACAATGGAGCAGTTTAAGAAGGTCGCCTGGTCCAGTGAGCCCTATTGCCTTTTACATCATGTGCTTTAGATGGGTGCCTGTGCTCCATTTACCTGGAAAGAGATGGCATCAGGATACATTGTGGGAAGAAGGAAAGCTGGTGGAGGGAGAGTGATACTCTGGGAAATGTTCTGGGAATCCCTGAATTTGAGAACTCAAGCAATGTCAATTTCATGGAGCCGATTTGGCAGCACAAGGGGAACCTTCACTATATTAGGCAGTTGGTTTTAATCATGTAGCTGATTGACGTAAGTCATGATAAAAGTTTTATGAGAAATAATTAAAATTTACCGTAATATGCTTCATTAATGAAAACGCTGTCTTTTAATCAAGAGAGAGCTGTCATATTAATTTGTCTTTGCAGTTGTGATGTTTATATCAGAAAAGGGTTGGGAACAGCAGTCTTAATAGAAATGTTGGGTCTGTCCATCATACTGTGATTTTCAATCCCTTCTGAAAGCACTGGAACAGCCAGCCCAATTCCTTTGTTTATGCAATACAATGAATAAATGTGGGGTTGCAATCATGAGATGAGTAAGAGACAAGTGTTCTGAATTTCAGCTTTTCTTTCCTGGCATTTACACTGAGATGTCTCAGCCTGCCTCACGCGTGACACCTTTCGCATCAGACCACACAATTTTTATGAGCCAAAGCACTGGGACAAAGAGAACTGAAGTAGATGAAAGTAAATGAAGACCTGAGTGCGAGAAGTACTGTAGTCATATTTTGCAAAAAAAATAAAAAAAAGAAAGAAAGAAATGAGCTGACTCCAGTATAAAAAGTCTTCCAAATATTAATTTTGTGTTTGCTGTTTATATGTGCAAACCCAAAACCAGTGAAGTTGGCACGGTATGTAAATCGTAGATAAAAACAGAATACAATGATTTGCAAATCCTTTTCAACTTATATTCAATTGAATACACTGCAAAGACAAGATGTTTAATGTTCAAACAGAGAAACTTTATTTTTTTTCTGCAAATAATCATTAACTTAGAATTTAAAGGCAGCAACACACTGCAAAAAAGTTGGCACAGGGGCCTTTTTACCACTGTGTTACATTGCCTTTCCTTTTAACGGCACTCAGTAAACGTTTGGGAACTGAGGAGACCAATTTTTGAAGCTTTTCAGGTGGAACTCTTTCCCATTCTTGCTTGATGTACAGCTTAAGTTGTTCAACAGTCCAGGGGCTCCGTTGTCGTATTTTACGCTTCATAATGCGCCACACGTTTTCAATGGGAGACAGGTCTGGACTACAGGCAGGCCAGTCTAGTACCGGGTCGCACTCTTTTACTACGGAGCCATGCTGTTGTAACACGTACAGAATGTGGCTTGGCATTGTCTTGCTGAAATAAGCAGGGGCGTCCATGAAAAAGACGTTGCTTGGATGGCAACATATGTTGCTCCAAAACGTGTATGTACCTTTCAGCATTAATGGTGCCTTCACATATGTGTAAGTTGCCCATGCCTTGGGCACTAATACACCCCCATACCATCACAGATGCTGGCTTTTAAACTTTGCGCCTATAACAGTTCGGATGGTTCTTTTCCTCTTTGGTCCGGAGAACACGACGTCCACAGTTTCCAAAAACAATTTGAAATGTGGACTCGTCAGACCACAGAACACTTTGCATCAGTCCATCTTAGATGAGCTTGGGCCAAGCGAAGCCGGCAGCGTTTCTGGGTGCTGTTGATAAATGGCTTTAGCTTTGCATTGTAGAGTTTTAACTTGCACTTGCAGATGTAGCGACGAACTGTAGTTACTGACAGTGGTTTTCTGAAGTGTCCCTGAGCCCATGTGGTGATGTCCTTTAGACACTGATGTCTGTTTTTGATGCAGTCCCGCCTGAGGGATCGAAGGGCACGGGCATTCAATGTTGGTTTTCGGCCTTGTCGCTTACGTGCAGTGATTTCTCCAGATTCTCTGAACCTTTTGACGATATTATGGACCGTAGATGATGAAATCCCTAAATTTCTTGCAATAGCTCGTTGAGGAATGTTGTTTTTAAACTGTTCGACAATCAGCTCACATATTTGTTCACTAAGTGGTGACCCTCGCCCCATCCTTGTTTGTGAATGACTGAGCATTTCACGGAAGCTGCTTTTATACCCAATCATGGCACCTACCTGTTCCCAATTAGCCCGTTCACCTGTGGGATGTTCCAAATAAGTGTTTGATGAGCATTCCTCAATTCTCTTAGTCTTTTTTGCCACTTGTGCCAGCTTTTTTGAAACATGTTGCAGGCATCAAATTCCAAATGAGCTAATATTTGCAAAAAATTACAAAGTTTACCTGTTCGAACATTAAGGAACTTGTCTTTGCAGTGTATTCGATTGAATATAGGTTTAAAAGGATTTGCAAATCATTGTATTCTGTTTTTATTTACGATTTACACAACGTGCCAAGTTCACTGGTTTTGGGTTTTGTATGTTGTCTTGTGACAACGCTTCCATTTTCTGTTCTAAGTCATTATTGTGACCCCGTTTCTCATGAAATTGCTTATTAATCCCATGTGTTTCTGTTTCCATTCGAGATTGCCTTCCGAGTCCCCGCCCCCTCCCGTGTGTATTTCAGTGGGTAGGAGTGAAGTAGTCAGAACTTTGAATTGGCTATGCACTGCATTGGGAACTCGCCGCTCCTGTGCCTTCCCGAGTATTTCCTTTGTATGATTCCCGAACCTTGTGTTTTGCTGCGCCCACGTCTTGTCTGCCCTTTGTCTAAGTCTCCCATTGTTTCCGTCAGCTTAGTTAGGTCCTTTCCCCCCCAGTTTAGCCACTCTTGCACTGCGTACTTTTGTTTCCCCCGCCTTGGGTAGTGTACAGGCCTGGACTGGCCATCTGGCGAACCAGGCAATGCCCGGTGGGCCGACGCACATTTTTGGCCGTAGCGATCGTAATTTAAACGAAACCGTATATTATAAATCATTTTCATCAACGGGCCCGTTTTTAAAACATTAAAAGCGGCCCATAGATGCAGTCGGCAACAAAAGGAACGCCCACAAAAGTAGAGCCGAGGGGGAAAACGAACCGGTCTCTGCCATCAGCCATGATGCCGAAGCGTTGTTGTGTGCCCTTTTGCACCGCAAACAAAAAAATCACCAATTAAAATTTTGCATCTTACCAAATAAAATGGAACCACAAAGGAGGACAAAATGGCTTCAAGCTATCAGAAGAGAGAATGAGGTTGGCAGATTATGGCAGGACCCCACAACAGAATGTGTATGTCTGCAGACCACTGAGTAGGATCATTCTCCCAGTCTTTTAAAACGTATGGACATTAATCCAACCCCAGTAGGCTTAGATTTATTTATTTATTTTAAATATATCGATCCTTGTCTGCAGGCAATAGCGACTCAAAGTACACAAGGCTGGATTATCCATATTATGACTGGTGTGCGTACACAGGGGCATCATGCTGGGAGGGGCATCACATGATTTACGAATCCTCAGTTTTTATTTTAATTGGAAGAGATGCGCGTGTATATTATGAACAAATTCAAACCTAACTGTTGATATTAAAAGAATATATAAAAATAAAATAAATTAAACTGATTTGGAACTGCCCTGCCATAGTCACAGACAGGCCGAAATGGTCCCAAATCAGTGTTTCAAGCTGAGCTAGAATCCCGCCATTTACAAGCTGAATGGGCACTGATCTCTAATCAGTTGTTGATCACTATGATGAGCTTTCATTCTGACATCACGTGCTACAGCGGCGGGGGAAGCAACCGAGGGGTTGTGCTAATCGGAAAAATAGCTGAAGAAAAGTATGAAAGGTCCACGCTACCGAATGTACAAGAAATATCTTGCTTTCTTAGCATTATTCGCTGCATAGAAGGTGTCGGTATAGGCAACTGTTCCCCCTGTCAATTCCGTTCCTCCAGCGCTAGAGGAAGTGCTCACGTTACAAAAGTTAGCCATGTACGTTAGAGGCTAATGCTAATGAGGCAGATGCAGCATCGCATAACATTAGCTGACGTTAACAGGAGTCTGTCGCAGGTGGGCTGACGGCAACAGCTGAACTCGGAGACAGAGAATAGTAGCATGATCGCAGAAGCTGACAGCAGTGAGTTCACTGTACGAAGCCTTTCCCTTTTTTAAAACCCTCTGCAATAGAATTTCAGTTCTTAGTATTTAGTAAATGTGGCCTTTGTTGCCATAAATTTCAATACCCAAGTTAAGTGCCATTTTAGTGACTGGATGGAAAGTACTCATAATTTAGGGGTAATCTGGGGTTAAATGAAAAATGACACCGGGAAACAACTCAGTTAATCTAAAGAGGTGTGTGTATATATAATAACCACCATAAAAGATACAAGTTGGCATTTTTCTGTTTATGCGGTTGCCATGGTAACTGAGCAAGTTCATTAAATATGCAAAAAACTTCTGGCACCAATTCCTCTTTAACTCTCTGATAGAATTCAATTTTTCTTTCATCATTTAAAAGCTATTGCTTATCCAAATGCAATGACACAGCCATTCTTTGCCTAGTTTTTCAGTTTTGTGATTTTGTTGGCATTTTACTCACATTTTGAAATTATTTTGCGCAAAATCTGCCAAATACTCAAAATATTCAAAGTATGTAACAGAGAGGCAAAATTTCCCTGTCATTTCATTTCTAATGAAATAAAGTACCTGCAGCCCAAATTTAATTGATTTTCCATGATAAATTTATGGCTGCTACAAATATGAGAAACGTGGAAAAAGTAATACCTTAGGACAGTGATTCCCAAAGTGTGGGCCGCGGCCCCCTGGTGGGCCGTGGTGGTACTGCAGGTGGGCCGTGAGAGGTCATTAAAAATATGATTCATTTTTGCAAATATGATTTTTTGTGAGTTTTATTGTAAAATATTTATTGCACGATTTAAAAAATATTTAGAAGTAATAACCTATGGAGTGTCATTGACCTCACAATATTTTAGGAACGTTATATAGTTTATGATAGGAATGTAGCTTTCTGGTCATCATGACCAGGGGTCATAATCAGAGAAGCATGTACTGTGTTCGATAATTAATTCTGTCTTGTGTGCACACCACAGATTAAAAGTTTGGGCTTCCTTTATTCCCCTGCTTTCATTTCAATCCTGAATCTTTATAATAATAATAATAAATAAATAAATAAATAATAAACAACAACAACAATTATTGTTGTTGTTTTTAATTTATTTTATTTTCTTAACAACAGCAATTATTATTGTTAAGTGTTTTGAGAATGCATAATTTCGTCTATGTACTGTTTATAGGACAAAGGTGGGCCGCGGACATTTTTTAGATTTTCAAGTGGGCCCTGATTTGGAAAAGTTTGGGAACCCCTGCCTTAGGAAATCAATGGAAAATGCATTAGACCACATTAAAAAGCTGAGTTCAGTTTTTAATCCATGTAGCAATTAGTGATTATCAAAGGCAGGTTATTATATATTTTTATTCAAAAAAATTTTTTTGGAAAAATAATCAAGTTTTGCCCATTTAACCCCAGATCACCCCTTAAGATTCTGGGCACTGTCCCTGTAGGCAGCAGGGTTGTCACGCTGTCCTTGAAAGCATCATTATCACCATTGGCTATCTTCTTTTGAAGTCTAGTTCAGCTGGTGCTTTAGCTGTCATTATTGCTGTATTCCAGTTAAGTTGTTAATAAATGAAACGCTAGTATGATCAAAGAGAAGAGTGGTCCATTGCTGCGTTCTATAAGCCATGTTACGTAACTTTTTAGTGGACATTTCATGATTGGTCACACTGGGACATAGCACGGTGTTAATCCGGCCCTGAAATTTCGTCATGACAACTTCTTAGCGTTAGCAAGACAAGTTTGAATTCCGCGTTTTTACAGTATAGTGGACGGGGGGGAAGGATTGACCAGCTTTTTGGCCACGATGATCCTCAGGTAGCAAGCAGTTTTCATTTGGAGGGGGATACGGAAAGCGGTAAGATTGACGTTAAATTAATAAGCTATCGCAAGTATGTATTCAGTTAAAATTTACTTAAAAATTTACTTTCGGTATCAAAAGGTCCCCACTGATGGACCAGCTGTTAATAACCTACTATTTGATACACATTGGAGGCAAATAAAATTAGTCCTGGAGTACAGCAAGGAAGACTTTCAAATTTTCCTATTTTAAACCCCGTCTTGACTTTCAGAATCACCTGCCAGTAAACTTGCAACCAGTGAGAACTGCGGTTCTGGAGCTAGTGAGCTATTCTATGCCCTGTTGAGTCTGTAAGATATGTAACGTCATTTAAATAGGTTATGTATGAATCAATTCAAATAATGCAGTGGTCTTATTGAATAATTATAAATGGTCCCAAAGTCACATTCCTTTTTCACATTCATTCATGTGAAAATATTAACTTATTCTTTGTCAAGGTGGTGCAGTGATCAGCACTGCCACCACACAGCAAGAAGGTTGTGGGTTCGATTCCGGCCTGGGACCTTTCTGTGTGGAGTTCCAGGGCATGTAGGCTACGACTGAGCATAATTTTAATTTTATGTGACAGCAAAGTATGTGCATATGGCGGGCCGTCACGTCGCAATCAGTTTGGGCCGCCATGGCCAAAAATGCCAGGGCCGTTTTTTTGTCCCAGTCCAGCCCTGGCAGTGTACCTTAGTTTCTCCCATTCGTTCAGTGCATGTCCACGCTGTTTTGTTTCTGGCCTGTTTGCCAACTTTCTCCTTTAGTGTTAGGTGTATAAACACTTTGGATCCTGCACCTGGTGTCTCTCCCCCCCGCCCCCCGCCCCCGACCTCTTAACACATATTCTGATTTAATACAAGAGTTTATATCTTTGTCATCTGAGCAGTTTTGGGTTCAACTTAACCAGGCCCAGCTCACTAACACCAGAAAATTGTCCCTTTTTCTACTTACTACATTCGGGATGACGTATACTTGCGAGTGTAGCTTCTCGCATATGAATGCAATCAAAACACAAACACGTGCCTCCCTCATAAGTGTACTCCTCCACCAGAGTCTGCGTATTGCCCTCACTCCGTATGAGCCTAAATTTGCAATGCTTGCCAAGTCTAAAAAAAATGCAATGTCAGCCACTGATAAGGGCACTGGGTGCTGATTTTTTTTCTCTCTCTCTTTTGAGAGTTTTAAACTAGACTTGAAATGCACTGATGAGAAGAACACGCCGGTCTATTCTTTATTGAAACTTTGCAATAGACAACTTGAAATGCACTGATTTATAGAACACACTCAGTAATGTCTCAGTAATGTATTTTAGAGGTGAGATGGCACAACTCACCAATGGATTTCATGAGCACTTAATGTTTTTGTCTAAGCTAAGACATATCTGGTTTTTTTTATTTTGATTGAGAGTTGTAGCATATGTGAAATGCATTGATTAGCAGAGCACACATGTCTAAGTAGCCTAATGCTATCTGATTTCTTTTAGAACAACACTTTCTCCATGTTCAGTAATATGAGTGTTAAAAGGGGTAGTAGACCTAGACGTGAGAAGAGCATGTTTTGGTCTACTTAACTTGGTGTTAATAAACACTTTTGATGCACAGTTAAGGGTATTATTGTTTTTCATGTTCTCAAGTGCTAAGCTATGGCAATTATTTTAAGTTTGGCCCCCATACAATTTACATTTGAATAAGTTGTCCCACATACTAATGTAGTTGAATAGCCCTGCCCTGCACTCTTCAACACTATGCCTCTTAGTCATATTGTTACAGAGTTTACCCACCTCTTTTTTCAGCTCACCCCTGATTCTGAGGTTAAAGAACTACGTTGTCTTTATTATCAAAGAAGTTATTCTGAGGTAAGAAGAGGTCAGCTACAACTTGAGACTCTTAATGGTTGTGTGTTACATTTTACAAGATGTTTTTGTTGAACTCATTTGCATAAATTGATCAATTGATCAAAATGACTAGTATACATACAAAGGATGCTTGTAGCATTGTACAAATTGTATTGTACAACTGAACAAAAAATGTTTGACGTTGCCAACATGACATGAAAACAAACTGACCAGTACATTGAAGATAACATTGAACTCATACATATGAACTCATCATAAGATAAGATGCACTGTACTGAACCCCGCGGGGTCCTATAGTAAGGAGCAGTGCGCAGCCACAGAGCTGCACCCAGGGATTAACTCCAGTTCTAAAGCCAGTTCCTTAGTCAGGGGTACTGGTAGTAGTGTTCCTACAATGCATATTTTTGTGGGTGGAGGAAACCAGAGTACCTACAAGAAATCCACGCGAACACGGGGGGAACATGCAAACTGCACACAGACAGGCCCAGGCCGGGATCAAACCCACAGCCCTCTTGCTAACAGGCAGCAGTGTTGACCACTGCATCACCGTGCCACTACCTACTACCTCATTTTAGCCTTGACTGATTCACTTAAAAGAACCAAAGGTGCTCTTTCTGTTCATCTTACAAGAAACAAACTGTTGAGCTATCGTTTTCCTGTCCAACCTATCCAGCTTGTGTTTGTGTAAATGGCACACAGCAGCACTGTCGAGGCGAGTTTGGGTCATAGTGCTGCCATGTTTTCAGCCTCTGGAGGCTACTGAAACCCCTTGTCTCAACTTAGTCAGAGACCACTGACCTCTGGGCTCATCCCTTGAAGAACAGCAATAATGCTGCAACTAAACTGGAAGCAATACTTCATTCTGAACATTGCAAGCTGAACTTTTAGGATGTCTGCATTGATTTCTGGGTACTATTACACAACACTGTTTACCTGTCCAGTTTTTTAGCATTTGCATTCCATCCTGTCCAAGTCGTTCTCTAAACTGCATGTGAACAACATCCTTGGGGCTATTTCAATAAACTTAACATTACAACCGAGGCAGACCATCCGTCGAGTGAAAAGACAATAAAAACAAAAGTAGAATGTCCAACCATCGTCTGACGAGGATGAACTGTTCATCACTGTCCATTCGAACCTGCGTGGTAACCTGCGATGCACAGCTTTGCTTTTTGGCTTTCATATATTCAAAATACATTAACATAAAATGAAGAAGAAAAAAATCAACACAGATTAGGTAGATCTCTAACTACTATTCAGAAGTAAATTAACGGCCCCTATCGCTGTAGGATGTCGACGTTCAATTTCAGTATTAACTGAATACAAGCTAGCTAACTAATTAAAAGAGCCTTTGCTCACCATGCATTCTGTACTAAAAGCTACGAGTAGCTATGGAGTTGCAACATAAAGCTATTTGTCATACAAAATACATTAAAACATTCATATTGCCATGATCACTCATTTTACAGACGAGTTTAGTTAAAGAAGGGCAGTGAGCAGAGCTCCACTCTCATACATAAAGACCACGAATATGATGATTTTTAACAACCACTAAACTGTGTCGAGACCGCCCTAAGACGATGTCCCATTAGTATTCACATAACATGAATAAATAAACTTTTTTCGCAACTGAGGATAACGGCATCAATGAAATCTTGAAGTATTGTATATTAATTATGTGTGGTTGTTAAAAAAATCCATTCACGGATTTAACAGAGCCCCATTTCTGGGTGTATATCGGTTTCGCGGGCATTGGTTATAGTGTCTTTCCATTCTCTAAATATTTTGGGCTGTCTTTGCCTCCAGGCAACATCAAACAATATTGCCATATTTTGGCATTATATTTATTGTTTTAGGACTACTTTTGAGTGGTCCCAGAAAGTCGGACAGTCTGACCAGATCGGAGGACGACCGGCCTTTTATAGAAACACCCAGAAAAAGACAGGGAGAGGCAATAGGAGTTAGATGGAGTATCTCGCACATCCTTGTTGCTTTCAAGTAAAGAGTCTTAAAACTCTCTGTTTCTTTTTTTGCAGAAGCTTTCTTTAACACAGGCAACAGCTGAAAGCACACCATCTAGGGTCTGTGTTCTGCTCTGGCGGGACATATTCAAAACCTTCAACTCCCCTGTGATCTCCAAAGCACACGAAAGACCAAGGACAACATTTCCCTGCTGAAATTTGTCATGCAGGCCCTCTGCCTTATGAGCCGAATCTGACTTAACTACTGCCATCTCAACCAAAGTTTGGATTATGCACCAGTACAGGTTCAGCACAGCACAAATAGCTCTAATGCGGACTGTCCACCTGGTTAGACATAGAGGTCTTATAGTGATACACGGACCCTCACCCTCCTCAGACCTTGCAATTTCCTTGAATGTGTCCCTCAGTTTCCCTGAGTGCCCAAACAAAACTCCCAAATCATGGACCCAATCCAGAGAATTCCAAATAAATACTGAGGCAGTACAGGCCCTCTGTGTAATTAGGTTAACTCAGTGGGCAACACAGTGCACACAGGGAGCGAAAGGTTGTGATTTTCTTAAAATGGCCTCTGCTCCATTATATGAGTCAGCCATAGTTTGGCCCCATCCATTCGCTTGCCCATGCAACCAAGGGTTGTCAAGGGCTGTAAATCCTTGTCAACCTATCTTAAACACACCTCCTCCTGTCCTTTTCCGGACACATCTCATGTCCCATCCATCATCACAGGGAAATGCAGGTGTGGAAGTTATCTGATATTTTCAACTATTTCCTGTATGATTGCACAGCTGAACAAAGTCAGGATTTCATCCTGAATTGGAGCTGAAGAATACAAATCCTTTCTACCACCTATTAACCACTTGGTTAGAGAAGGATCATGCCCTGATTTGTACTTCAGGACCTGTTCAATTTTCCCCCCACCACATACATGCCCCCTAACAGGTAAGGCTTGCCTAGCCAACATCTGCACACTTCTGATGATTTTCAGAAGACATCCCCTAGCTTCCTCTTGCTGTTTCACACTCACAATAGATGGCTGAGCTTGCACAGATCGATCTTCATAGATGTGCGTTGTATGGCCCTTATGACTATCAGATCTCTCATGTACAGTAAATCGCTCAAGGGCTTTTTTCCTGTTTTTAAAGCTGGATGAAATTAATGCTGAATCAGCATTCTTGGCAAGAGGCAATGTCCCAGAGTTAAAGGCTTTGGAGCAGTAAAACACAGGACTCACATGGGAATTTCAGCTACCACTGAGTTTGAAAGCTCAGTGAGTATGTTTGGGCAAGGACTATTTCACAATGACCTTTGCATCTGATTGATGCGGCTTACAGAACTGATGGCAAATAACAGCCATGGCTGAGTTCTCTGCTCCTCCGTCTAACATTTCATCTTCATCCTCATCCTCTTTCAGTCTGTTCTTCTCCTCTGCCCTGTCCTTGTCTGCCTTTTCCTTCCTCATCATCTCCGTCCTCCTCACTCATGGCAACATCCTCACATAAATCCTGATCAAAACAATTAAAATTAAATTGTGGAATTTTACATCCAGCCACAACACACACACATACCCGTGTGTGTGGTCGCGCGCGTGCGCACACACACACACACACATATACACACACCCGCACACACCAGGGGTGGAAATTAACCTCTCAAAATGTGAGCATCTATCAGTCACTTTCAGATTTTTGGTAAAATCCACCAGCCTCTCAATAGTAAATCAATATTCAATCATTATCGTGTCTAAAATCTACCAGCCACACTATTTTACCACACACGCGCACACACACACACACACACTGACAGTACTTTGGCTCCCTTCCTTCTATAGACATCTTTCATAAACTAACTAACAAAAACAGTATGAGGTTTTTTAATCCTAATTTCATCGCTTGCCAGTGAGCCTTCCTGTGCTCTCTCTGAAGCTGATGCCTCCAGCAACTGTCTATCCTAAACACCCAGGATGCAGTGATGAAGAATAAGACTTACTTTCCAAGCTCAAAATTAACCTCCCTCAATGCCCCCCTACTGAACATTAGGAAATGTATACAGCTGGTGCTAGTAAACCTCAGTGAATATTTCAAAGTAATATCATGGAATTAATGTAAACAACTTATAATTGAAGAAGACCTACTGTTGTTTAATGTCAAAATTTCTTAAGCTTTCAATTTCCCTTATAATGATACAGCATAACAAAAAGACAGTGGTAGCTTGATTATGGCACGGATCTGACAGGAACAATGTTGTGAGACTGCTAAAATATAAGCTACTTGCGCTAAAGTCATACCTAGCTTGCTATCTAACTTAATTTAAAATGGCTTTGGTCCAAGGGTTTGCCTGTCTCTCTCAGAGACAGCCATTTCATTCATGGATAGAATTGAGACAGCGAATAGATTTATATGACAAGAACAATGCTGTAAGATATGGCTTTAAAAAGTTTGCTGCTAACTTACTATTATGAAATTGGCAGGCAAGTATCTCTCATAGAGTTGAACAGGGTGCCAATTTCATATTTTTCATGATGGATATTAAGTAGATATGACAACATTATCACCAGGACAGCGACTTTTGCTTCACTAATTTAGTGTGATGCAGTAGGCTATTTACATCTACTTCTACCTCATCTTGAGTCAGACTGCAGCTGAATCCTTCCCAAGTTCAATAAGTAGCGGGCTACCGCTGACTTTACTTGAACTAATATTGATTTATGGTTCACCGATGCCAACTGGTGGATGTACTGAGATTGGCTGGAAGGTTTGTCACTCAAACCAACTTGACCTATGTGTGTAGCCTTGGCTACTCTTTGTGCCTGTGGGTGTATGGAAGTGTTCCTGCTCGTTCGCTGGTGTCATTTTGTTTGCATTGTTTATTTAGTTTTTTTTGGTCTCGCCAAAAGGTGTGGGGATGGAATATATTTTTAGAAAAAGTGTGGGTGTTGCATCCCCCACATCTGCAACGCACCTGGCATTGAGGTAAAAGTCCTTCAGTCACATTTTCACACACAGCGAGGTAAGCTTGGGAAAATGTGTTTCATAGTTACCATAGTCAATTTTCACAAAATGGCCATTTTCTGACTTAAATACTTTTAGCACTGAGGCCATCATTAAATATATCTTGGTTTTGGGTAAGCCAACCCTGATTCCTGAATTTGGGGAGGAAGGTAGGCAGAATTTTTTTTTTTTGTACATTGATTTGCTTCTCACAAAGCATATCTTATTCCAAGGGACAGAACATTTAAATACAGTCCCCATCTGAAATTAATAACAAATTCAACTTTTGTGTGACAAAAGATTATTGAACATATAAACGAAAACAGTCTCTGTTTAATAACTGCCTGATAAAGTGACAGTATGTTGATGGTGTAGTGTCACATTATGATATGTGGGCCAGGTCTCGCGATAACAGAGTAACAAAATTGGTGTATTTCGTATCATTGCTCCAAAACTAAGTAAGATAGAGCTACAATTTAAATATGTTTGTGTTGGTCTTCCCAAGCACTTCAAACAACAAAATAGCTAATTTTGTTCATTTGATCTATTTTGGGTGAAAACGGCAAAAAACAGGTCGGTAACGGAGACTGTTACTTAGTTTTGGAGATATGATACAAAATACACCAATTTTGTTACTCCATTGTGTAATATTCACTAAATGATAATGGCTACCTGCCATTTAATATCACACACACACACACACACACACACACACACACACACATGTACAGTAAGTAAGAATACTGAAAGCAAGAAATCTGTCACTTCCCTATCACAAACTGATTAATTTACATTTTTGGCACTTTGAAATTGAGCCTTCAACTGTTCCTGGCATCCTGCCAGTATAACACAGTCTCACAAACACAAATAGTCAAGGAACTGTCAGTCATATAACAAAATGAGCCTTCAGTTTGCAGGGAAACATAACATCTCATGCTCAGTGGTAACATTTCTGCAGAACTCCCAGATGTTGAAGATGCTAATAAAGCTAGCACTTACGTGTAGTTTGTCTTATTATGAACATATTTTTTACTAGTATTACTTAAAAGAAAACTGTTCATGGCTTCCTGCCAGCTAAACACGGCCTCACCTTCATTAACACAAGTAGTCAAGGAATTGTCAGTCATAACACAACCCGAGCCTATGAGCTGGCAGAGACATATCACATACTAGGTGATAGCAATTATGGAACATTGCAAATTGCCAAAATATTTATTATTCTGATAAAGCCTGTTGTCAGGGTACACTTGTGAAAACACAAGGAGGGTATGAGTTGAACCCACTGATCTATATAGAATAACTGGATTGCTGACGTGATAGAGAACTGCGTTGGGAGGTTGAAGCAAGCAGAAGTGGTCGAGCGGCCATTTTACTATGCAACTGTTGTATTGTATTCTATGGCAGAGAAGTGCTGATGTGCAGCCTTGCAATGCGGAGCAACATTTTTGGGGGGATGTGGCGAGACAGTGCACTGGCTGTAGTGAAGACGGATACACATAAATGAATTTTAACGAATATATTGCTTATTATTAGCCACAGGCGATCTACCTTAACGGCAGATAATGTGTCAGTGTTAGCCCAGCTAACGGTTATTATTGCAACAAACTGAACTGAAATTACCAAACTGAAGTTAACCAGATCAATCAACGTCACACGGCATAAATGAGATAATCCAGTAAAACTGCTGTGTAACGCTGTCTATAATATTACACCAGATTAACTAGACAACAAAACCAGGTGTTGACTGGTCTAAGCATTAAGGTTTTAAGGTAAAGGAAACAAATTTTTCGCACGACAGATTGCACTCAAAGTCAATGCAAAGACGCATTTGCATTGACTTTGAATTTAATTTGCTGCGTGAAAAATTCATTTCGCGCCCAGCGTGAAAGCGGCTTTTAGCTCCGCAACAGTCCTCAGGGATGCTACTGGCTGGCTACAGCAAAAATGAACGTGAGCTCTCAAATGCTTAAAAATAATGCTAAACCGATGCCCCTCGCCCCCAAACTTCGCTATTTGCATAGAACTCTGTTATAACTTGCACACTACTCGAACACAATTATGACATTTGTATGGTAATTTTCCAGCCAAAATTCCATCTTTAGCCAGCTAAAAAAAATGGTCGACGTGAAATTTTGACCGAGGGAGAATGAGCAAAGCATCCTGGGCAATATCAAAGCTTGGAGGGATGTTCGTTGTTGGCTTCGTTTGAGGGAGGATAATCGAGGGCTTGAGCAAATGCGCCCTTCCCTCCACAAAACTGGACTGGAACGACCCTACAAGTGGCAGCCATCTTACATCCGGTATTTTTTGGGGATTCCCCCTCGATTGAAGGGCGAGTGAACACGATGAAGCAAGCATTTTTTCGGATTAGAACGCAGCCCTAGTATATGGCGGGGCCGCAAAGTGCTGTATGAGAATGTGTGCCCAAGAAAAGGGAGCTAAATGAGACAAAGCTCACACAATTATATGAAGTGCAAGTTTAGTAATGAGCTGGAGCTGATAAATTATTTACAAAGTGGGTGGGGAGAGTGTGTGAGTGAAGGAGTGGGAGTGAATGAGAGTGAGAGTGTGTGAGGTACTGGGAGTGGGAGGTGAGGGGTTATTTTTTCTCTTAAGGAAAAAATATCAAAAGCAAGTTATACATTTGAATAGACAAAGAGCTAGAGTAAGGGTAGCAGTTATTGATTTTATGAATGTCAATATGAGAGAGACAGCAGCAGCAGATGTAGATAGCAGTTAAAGTATGAATGTACTCTATGTTCATGAATCAAAACAATAAAGTTATCGTTGCAGTTGTTTTAACTGGGGACGTGACTGGTAGTTCCTATATAGTGAGGGTGTAAGAACGAACTTCAAGGTTTCCTTTTCTTCCCCCATGTTTCGTCTTTGGGCATGTTATGTAAGGAATAATCAACTCATAGGTGTGCATTACATGGTTTTAAGGCACAACGCGGAGGCGAATAACCACCCGACATGTAGCGGATTGTTAAATAACAATTTAACCTTAGCAATGCAGGCTTCAAGCAATATCAGCCCAACATAGAAATATGTATCGAATTTCATACAGATTTGTAGTTTTCTGCAACAGTATAAGAAAGATTATTAAAAATCAACAGTTACAGAGTTAAGCATCCATTATTAGATTTGTCAGGAAAGACAGAAAATGATAATAGCAGCAAACAACAAAAACAATATCGGGGCAAGTCAGCATGCAACACTGTTACACTTTATTACCTTAGCTTATAACTCTTTAACAAATTGTGATATCAGCATATGTGATATGTCATTAGTTAGGTCTTGGTGAGTACTTTAAGAAACACTAATGAGGTGTTTTATTTATGGGGGGCAAAAGGGGGTCAGGGGAAAAAATGCTGCGTGACACTGTTACAGAATTGGGAAACAAGTTTTCACATTAATATTTCAACTAAGCAGAAAGTGCTGTTCATATTAAACATTTTATGAAATATTTTATTCCATGTTAGAAAATATTGTTGACTATAAGCTAAAAAAAAGTTTGGTTATAAAATTTTGAAAATGCATTTTTTATGGGGTTTAAGTAAGAGAAGGTTGCGCCACACTGTTACCGCGACACTGTTACACAATTGTTCACCAATAATTTCTATTGAAATCTGAATGAAAAACAATCAAAACTAATCTATATTGATTAATTATATTTTATTAATATGCTGAGACAACAGCTTTCCGGGCATCAGGGTTTTCAGCCCTCTTGTGTTCTCTGCAGGCCCGCCGACAGGTGGGGACAAACGGGTATCTTGTCCGGGGCCCAGGGAGGAGAGGGGCCCAGAACTGGGCCCTCATGAAATTGCGGAATAATTATTTTATTTCAAAATATGCCTATTTGTGGAAGAAATGTTTAATATTTGCGTTAAAAAATGATTTCTAATTGTTTTATCTTTATTGTCCTTGAAATAGGGATCAAGAACCCCCGCCACTCCCAACAACAAAATGGTTTGGCCTGTGATCAAAAATGCGACGTCATTTGATTTGCGCTTCAGTGTGCCAACATGTGTCAGTATAAGTCAGGGGCACAAAAAAAAAGAAAAAGAAAAAAAGAAGAAACCAGGAGCCTTAGGAATTCACTAAGTAAATATTTTTAAAAAGGTTCTTCTGATGATACAGGTACGAGTAAAGGCAGGGCAGAGCCAGGTAAGACACAGACACCGTTTTCCAGCCGCGTTAAGTCACCCGATCCAGTCTTTCTTACCCCCCCCCTCTTGATTCTAAAATAGAAAAATAGAAATCACATCCGGTTTCAAAATGACAACATGGCGCAATTCAAATAGCCAAAATCGAGGCTTCCTTTATGGTATGCTGAAACTAATGAAACCAATGGGTAACGTCACGGTTGGTTCGTCCATCTTTTTATACAGTCTATGGACCGGAGGCTGGGGTGATTTGAGGTGCCGGGGGGGGGGGGGGTAGGGTGCATTCAGAGTATTTTGTCCCGGGCCCGGGCCCGGCCAAGGCTGTCAGCGGTCCTGGTTCTCTGTAACGCCTGGTCCTCTCAGCTGCACTGAGAACCATTCTGGAACTTGGAGATGACTTGTACACAATAGTAACGTTAAACAATGTTGTTGTTGTACTTGTATTGCGAGCGATTGGAATGTTAGTCCAGGAGGGGTATTTAAGGGCCCCTGAGAGAATCAACAACCCAGTCATCTTATTATAGTTATCTAGTTCAAAGCTTTGAGGGGTGGCTTCATCTTGTTTGTAAAATGAAATGTGCCACCAGGAGTAAATCATCTTCTGAATACTTCTGAATAGTTTGCAGCTCAGTCTAAGTGTAATTAAACATAAGACACAAAATCTGGTTTACCTTTGAGGGGTGGCTTTTTTAAAATTAATAACTAAATTTATTAAGATATTCAAGCCTGTAAAAATAACTAACTTAATATTTCAAAACATATATAATTAAAGAATATTATTTTGCTTTAGTTATTTTAATTAGTCGCAATGTTACTGCACCAAACTCAATGACTTCAAAAACGCAACACTTACAACTTTTCAAAAAGTCATAATTCAAACAAAAAAAAAAATTAACTAAAAAACTAATCATCCAACATTTTTCCTTATAAATATTGCATTTTTTTTTGCGCGACTCTGTTACACGTATATCTTTCGGTGACCCTTTTTCTTTAAGTGACCCAAAATCGTAGTGTTTAGGCTCTATATAAAGTAGAAGAAAATCAATAGAAATGACTGAGATTATTATATCATGGTGCTGGTGTAAAAAAATTTATTGATGTCAAAATTATACATTTGAGCCATCCTGTAAAATCACAAAGCATTAACTTTGACCCCCTGTAAAATCTGAAATAATTAAGATATTCAAATATTTTTTTTATTTCAAGAGCTTTAAGATAAAAACAATCATATTGGAATTTATTTCATTTAAATTTTTTACCCCTAATGTGCAGTTTGGCTCAATTTGGCCCTAACAAAAAAGAAAACAATAAGAAAAAAGGAAGAAGAAAAAAAGGAAGAAGAAATGAAATCAAACAAGTGAATGCTGAAAGCTCAAGCCACACTGCGATGCTGTCTTGAATACAATAAAGTCTGAATTATTTGAATGTTTGCTGAAGCCACACTGAATAGCCATGAAAATATAATATTTGAATTATGAAGAATACTTGAATGTTTATTAAAAAACTGAAATCTGAAGAAAGAAAGAATGAAAGAGCGATGCTAACCATGTTACTCAGCTAACTTTGCTAATATTGTTTGCCGTTATGCTAACAATGCTAACCATGTTACTCAGCTAACTTAGCTAATGTTGTTGGCCGTTATGCTAACAATGCTAACCATGCTAACCACATTACTCAACTAACTTAGCTAATGTTGTTAGCATTTATGCTAACCATGTAATTCAGTTAACTTGGCTAAAGTTAGAAGTCGAATGAAGTGCCTCGGAGAAAGAATGCTAAAATTATAGAGGTTCAAAATTGAACAAGAGTTTGAAAACTTTCAATAAAAAAAAGCTTATATGATTGAGCACTCACAATGTATTTTGGTTACTTTTGGAAAATTTATGCTGCTTGGAATTTCATAAGAGCAGTTTGCACATGAGGCATCACTGAGGAGTTAATTAATGCAACTCACTGGAAATCAGGGGTAGGATCGAACGCATCAATATTACAAACCATGGCTGAATCCAAATCTCCACCCTCTGCCCATATGAAAAAGATTTATATAAAACTTGTAATGTTTATATGTGTTTTATGAAAAACATATATGCATCTTATAGGAGATACAATATTCATATAAACTGCCTACAAAATCAAACTTACACAATTTTTCACCATAGAAGAATCATAGATGGCACTAAACCCTCATGTAATATCATTATAAGACTTTTGCACTACATGACATATAACGCCAAACCTTGTATGAGAGATATAGGCAGACAAAGAATACATATAAAATCCTTAGCAAAGACATGATGAAAGTTCGTCAACAAGTTAAGGGTTGTTTTTTTCATGATGATACGCCAGGCCAAGGTAATTTCCAAGCTGTGGTCAGTGATGGCAGTAATGCTTTCATTAGGATCCAAGCATGTCTGAAGTTAGAGGCAACCTAGCTCTTCCAACACTATTTAAATATGGTTACCCGAGTTGTTTCAAGACCCAGGAACTCTACTAATGAGTACTTCGATATTAGAGCAGTGGGGAGACATTTAGAGAGAGGGAGACCAATCACTGAGGAAATCCTCCCATAGAAACACGTTGTGGCCATTCTGAACGCAAGTTCTGACTTGTTTTGAAAGTAGTCAATCGCATTGTTGGACGTGGAATTTATTACTGGCGGTTAGCCTTTTGTTTACTATCTCCATCTCCAGTGGTAGCCATGCCACGAATGTCCAATGAGCTCATTCACATTTGAATTTAGTATGTACAACCCACCAGTCTGGACTTTTGGATATCTCCCCATTCATTTTGATAGGGCCTGGACTTGTTGTAGCTGCCTACAGGCGTCATCAATATGGCGGCTGAGTGGAGGAACTTGCCCCAAAGGACTTTGGTAATATCACCAAAGGGCTGTTTGGGAGTTGTGGTATCAATGCTGTTGAAGTACTCCCAAGCAGCCTATAGTTCCGCCATACATTATAGTTGTCCTTTGTATCTGCTTCTTAAAATACACACGGAAGCTCACATAACTGTATTTAAATTGGGGAAACATGGAAGTTGTTGGTTGCCTCTCACTTTACCAATGTTTGGATCCTAATTAAATACTAACACGTCTACGCTATGGAATTATATTTGTGCCACAATCCTGAGCGAGCAATTGGACATTTTGAGCGCGGAAAAATATATTTCGCAAGCACAAAAATCTTGTTTAGAGAAAAAAGAAATTTTGTGAGCAAACAAAACCTTCCGATTGAGCGAACAAAATGATTCTGTGCTCAACAAATATTTTTGCATGTTTGCTATGATCAATATAAACGTGCAATATTAACCCCCTTCCCTCAGTTTCACTCTATACCCTCTCGAAAACTCATGTTCTGCACGCTGGCAGACCGCAGCATGCTCGCTCAAAGCATGTCTCTCCCTCTCTCTCAGTCTGACCTCTCTGTGAGCGCTCAGCTTCACCTGCGCGCTCGCTCGAGCTGTGCAGAGTGTTACAAATGTGCCACAATTCTGATTGGCTGCCTCGGTCTCCAATTAAATGCATTATGCCTAACCACCAAAGAATAGGGGAAAAGGTAATGACGAAATTCGTATGCGACTGGATAATAGTGCTGCCCTTGTTTGGGACGGGTTAAGGTTAATGTTATATCTCTATGTATCTTGAGACATCGACTGTTGTGTGACTCGTGTCCCTCTTTAGCAACACTGGCTGCTGCTAACTATAGCATTGCACAATGTCTTCTGAACATCAAAACCAAAATGCCACACCGCAGCCACGAGCACCACGTTTTATGGACCTTTATGAAATTTTGTTGGTTAGTCTGTACACCTTCGGCTTGCGAACCAAGTTGGCTATCTAGTTAGGTTGCTAGCGTCAGGTCAGCCAACTAATGTCCGGAGAAAAGCAGAAGCTTACAGACATTAAACGTTACTTCCATGATAGCTGGCGAACTTGACAATCTTAAAAAAAGAATAGTTTTGGCACCTTTATCCCAGCTGATTTATTTCAACACCCCTGAAGAAGGAACTCTGCCGATATGTCTGTCGCCATAAAGTGAAATAGGCTACACTTATAACCTGCATATCAAGTCTGATCATCTAATGTTACACATCCACAAGTGAAGTACACGATCATCCTTGATTAATTTTGTGAAAGCAAAGACACGTGTTTTATGCAGTGATTGACATCTCATTCTAATGCTTAAACACTATTAGCAATCAGTTTTACTTGAAATAGCAGAGCAAGTGCAGGTGTGATAAACGATATTAATTAGGGGTAATATTGCATTTTGGTGTAGCTAACAAAACCAGGGTGCTGCTGCCGTTCCCGGTGTTGGTGTCGCTGTGCTGGCTTAATACTGCAGCATGGATGTATATACAGAACGAAAGATAATGTGGTGTCAAATTACAGCAGTTGTGATTGTTTAGTGATATTTGGGGTACTGCTTTAGACAAATAACCTGAAAGCATAATCTAAACCTATGTGGAATACATTTGGAAAAACCTGGAAGTTTATTCCCAAATGAACCAACCGGAAAAATAACCTCTAACGCGGCGAGTGCTTCGAACCACGGGAACGCCGGTGCCAGCGTCGGCTCAGCTCACCAGTATCATCTGGCACTAATGTTCGTGAAATATGCAGAAACAGATCACGGTAATAACACACGATGCGCGGCTGAAGAGGCCCATCAGTCCGGAGCCAGGGAGCCGGCGCCCGGTGGTGCAATGCCGGCCTTCATAGCTGCCAGCGGGGACACGCGCATCAAAGCCCCGCGTTGCGCCACCGAACGCACGCTTTCACGAATATTAGCGCCAGGTGATACTGGTGAGCTGAGCTGACGCTGGCACCAACGGTCCCGTAGTTCGAAGCACTCTCCACGGTAGAGGTCATTATTTCGGTTGGTTCATTTGTGAATGAACGTCAAGGCAAACTTTTATGTCGATAGACTTATCTGTAAAGTGCCTTCTTCAGGCGTTATATGTTGAAATGAATCAGCCGGAGAATGGTGCCAAAGCTATTTTTTAAGACTGTCGAGTTTGCCAGCTATCATGGAAATAACATTAACGTCAGTAATCTTCTGCTTTTCTCCAGACATTAGTTGGCTGACCTGACGTTAGCAACCTAACTAGATAGCTAACTTGGCAAGCCGAAGGTGTACAGACTAACCAACAAAATTTCATAAAGGTCCATAAAACATGGTGCTCGTGGCTGCGGTGTGGCATTTTGGTTTTGATTTTCAGAAGACATTGTGCAATGCTATAGTTAGCAGCAGCCAGTGTTGCTTAAGAGGTATATGAGTCAAGAGTCACACAACAGTGTATGTCTCAAGATATTAGAGATTTAACATTAAACTTAACCTGTCCTAAACAAGGGCAGTACTGTTATCCAGTCACAGACGAATTTCGTCATTACCTTTCCCCCTTTTCTTTGGTGGTTGGGCATAATGCATCTAATTGGAGACCGAAGCAGCCAATCAGAATCGTGGCACATTTGTAACACTCAGCACAGCTCGAGCGAGCGCGCAGGTGAATTTGAGCACCCACAGAGAGGTCAGACTGAGAGAGAGGGAGAGACATGCTTTGAGCGAGCATGCTGCGGTCTGCCAGCGCGCAGAACACGAGTTTGCGAGAGGGTATAGAGTGAAACTGAGGGAAGGGGATTAATATTGCACGTTTATATTGATCATAGCAAACATGCAGAAATATTTGTTGAGCACAGAATTATTTTGTTCGCCCAATCAGAAGGTTTTGTTTGCTCACAAAATTTCTTTTTTCTCTAAACAAGATTTGTGTGCTTGCGAAATATATTTTTCTGCGCTCAAATTGTCCAATTGCTCGCTCAGGATTGTGGCACAAATATAATTCCATACTACGCCAGTGTGACAGAGCGCGCATGAAGGCAAGACATACGCCTCAACTTGTCTAATATCAAGGAAGAACATTTCAATATTGAAAAACTGTGGCATATTCCTTTAAAGTGGTGTCAGTCAAGAAATGAATTGAAATCAGGCATTTCTTAGGGATTTAATTTTCATAAATGACCAGTAACATAAAAAATTTAGGTTGCAACATCATGAGCAGACAGAAAAACATTCAATTCAATGCATGCATGCAACTGAACATGCAAAAAAATGATAAATGCACTCATTTACAGTAGCAAGTCCTCAGGATTTTGCGCACAATTGCTGCGGATGATGGGCATGGAATGTACATGTATGGTTGTACTATCTGATTGGCAAGTAGGCCTATGGCTTTGTAAAAGCCAGTAAGTAGGCTACGCCAAAGCATCATGAGCATAACCTATGAAGTCATTTAGTTCAGACCAACAGAATTCTGAATCACGTACAGAAAACATGTATGGGCTACCACATATCCCTATATGAATATTAATAGAAATATGTAAGAAATCTATAATTGTTTTACACGTCATACAAAAAGCATGTATGGGCTTTGACATATTCATATAAGAAAATTGATGTAAACATACAAAACAACTACATTGCTGTCCATACCTCATATAAAACATTACACTTAACATTACATGTTTTATAAATTGATCATATATGTTGGCTTATATGTAATTTATACAAATCCTTTATGATCTGTATCCAATTCATATATATGAAGTGGGCCACTTTTGTAGCATGCGCCACATATGTCATTTCATTACAGTTTTATACTTATCTTTGTAAGTTTTTTATGAATCTTTTTCATATGGGTGGACTTGCAGACTGAGCCCTCACGGACTTCAGGCGTCTGTAATGTGACGTCTTCACCATCATCGCGTAAAGTCCGCAAGAGCGGGAGTCTGCAGCATTATAAAATGAGCTGATGGACAGGCTTCGAGTCTGTTTCACTCGTTTCCGTGCAATTGCATATTGATTACTTCTGTAGCCTGTATTTCTGTATGATGATGTTGAATTTTATATCTGGCCTACGTTATTAAAGTAACGTTTTAATATTATAAACTTCTAATGACTTTATGTGGTTTTGTGAGTGCGTAAATGTGCTTTTCTTCTGTCAGCAATTTGGAAAAAATAAAACGTCACGTCCGTATTGCAATGTATTATGGGTGATTACACTAGTGAAATCTGCTGAAGACTGCATCCCTTGCGGACTCTCTGGAAGTCCGCAGAAAGTCTGCTTGAGGTCCTTTGTGGACTGATTCAATTGTGGATTTGGGCAGCCCTCAGCACTCCCAGACTTCCCGTGAATGCGCCTGCAAAGTCCGCGAGTCTGTTAGTACGGAGAAGTGCGGATGTTTGGATTCCGGGCATAATTCAGTTCAGTTTACCAGTGAATATTCATTGACTAATCCGGGTGTGCCATCTTGTGACAGAATAATGTAGCTACTTGCATAAATAGAGCAGCACTATGTCCGCTACCGTCAACATCGGCTTACCCGGGTTATGGATCGGATCGGAACGTATGTAAAAAAAGAAAATAAAAAGAAAAAAATGCCATTCGCCAGTACGAACACGCGCCATGAAAACCATAATAAAACGTACAATATGAGACAGAGTTGTGAACGATTGAAAATATTTCAAGTGTTCATTTGATGAAATTAAAGTAAATACATGTTGGCATTTGCTGATACGTCTCTAAAAGAGCTTCAGTCGATAAGAGCTGCTATCGCAAGTAGAGGCAGCCGGTGGTTAGAGAACTCAACGCGAGGTGTAGATAATCTTAATGGTACCGCTGGCAAACAGATACTGTTGACTTACAGAGCCTGTATTCTAATCAGTGAAGACATAACGTTTGCGAATGAACGTAGTGGTAGCCAAATACTAGTTTTGCAAAGCAGTACTTTATGTAGTTATATTACAGCCAAAACCTTATCCGAACATGTTTTACAAATGCACAACGATTCACAAACAAATACAACGTGATTTGCAAATATAAAAATGATTCACATGCAAACAAAGTGTGGTTTGCAAATATAAAAACGATTTGCAAACAAATACAGCGTGGTTTGCAAATACAAAAATGATTCCCGTGCAAAAAAGGTGTGGTTTGCAAATATAAAAACGATTTGCAAACAAATACAGTGTGGTTTGCAAATACAAAACACCATTAACAAACGAATGTATTCACTTTTACAAATACAAAACGTACCGATTACAAGCGTACGACGAGAACCATTTCCTACAAGTGCAAATCACTTTTGGCAGTTTTCTACCGGTGACATGGCGCCGATTTTCTCACTTGTATTCGTCCAAAGGATTTTCTCATTATCTAGAGTATTCAAACAAGTCTTACAGTCCCTGTCAATTGCTCATTAAGTTTCTAGCGCGTATCACCCAGAAACGCAAGGTGCACTCGAGCATTGGCACCAGACATTTAAATCTGTCCTGCGTAAATATTGTTTGGACACGGGGAAATGTTAGGATGAGGGGATTCCTTTTGTGTTGTTTGCCATGAGAGAGGCGGTACAAGACTCGCTCAGATTCAGCCCCGCAGACTTAGGCCCGTAGGCCTATTCAGAAACAACACTCACACTAATTGAGTATGAGTGAGTACTAAAATTTAGTTAGTGTCAGGTTATACTAAATGAGTCAGAGGTTGCCTTTACACTGATTTGCTTTCAGAGATCTCACTCACACTGAAAATAGCGTCTCTTTCCGAGTGAAGGTTGAGTGCAGGGAACACCTCCCTTGAGCCGCACTAACTTGCGCCGGTATTTCGTTATCATGGCTTTCAGGTGGTTACAAATACTAGAAACTCTGGATCATTTACAGCCACGCGCTCAACGCAATCGCAACTATGCAAATTTTAACTCTAATGATGATAACGATGCCGGTAACTTACTAACTGACCACCTGGTTTCAGTCTTTACGAACTGCACTGTGGTGAGCTCGAGGTTCGCATTTGTGTACCCACCAGTTGCTACTGGTGAGAACTGACAATAGGAGAAGCTCAAAATCATCCCTTAAAGATAATGATTGAAAAAAGGTCATATCTAATCCATCCATTTTCTATACCCGCTTATTCCTCACTAGGGTTGCGGAGCCTATCCCAGCGGACTACGGGCAAAGGCAGGGACCCACCCTGAACAGCTTGCCAATCCATCGCAGGGCGCACACACCATTCACTCTCACACTTGTACCTATGGGCCATTTGGTGTCTCCAATTAGCCTGATATGCATGTCTTTGGACTGTGGGAGGAAACCGGAGTACCTGGCGAAAACCCTCGCAACACAGGGAGAACATGCAAACTCCACACAGAAAGGCCCCAGGCCGGTTTCGAACCCACGACCTTCTTACTGTGAGGCAGCAATGCTAACCACTGTGCCACCGTGCCATAGCTCATCATTTAATAATAATAAGTATAGAATAAGTATTGATAATTAGGCTATTGCCCTGTTTTCAATTCATTTAAATTACCATTGCAAAAACTCTGAGAACTTTCAATATTATCAGATGTGGCCAGTTTTCACGAATGACGCATATCAATTAACTGTCACGCGTTCGTTTTTTTTTCACACTTTTCTTTACTCATGGGTTGGAAAATTGGTCTGCGAGGCTCATGTAGCTGTAAGGCGCTAGAATCCATTCTCTCCTATATTCTTAATTGCTGAACATAGAAGGAAATGTCTGACACGTTTCACAGCTTGTTTCTTAGTGAGCCTCGCGGGCTGTCCTGCGCCTTTCGCAAGCCACTCGACCACAGAATTTATGAAGACATGCTGATATTTACGTCGTCATTTATGTGCGAAAAAAAACACCTCAATTTTGTGAAGCAATTTATGACAACGCTATAAAAATAAATTTGATTGTCGTTTTACCAATTAGTCTGAGAAACTTTCTAATCAAGAAAAGTAAACTGCGTCAGGTTTAGGTTATTCAGCACTGAAGGGTGAGGATTGAGCGTCCCTTTGCAGCAGCCGATGCACCTTCTCTGGTACCCAGTTCCCACTATTGTCAGTTATGCTCGAGAGGCGTTTGTGAATAGCAACTGGCGAGAAGTGGGACCGCTCTCTCGGTCAGTAGTAGGTCGATCACTTTCTCACACTCCAGTTACATTTCAGTCGTACTCACTATATGGTGAGTGGAGGGTGAGTGTGAATGTCGTTTCTGAATATGGGCCCTCGTATTTGGACACTCTGTGCGAGGGCCTCTGAAAGCTTTAAAAGAACATATACTGTCGGACTCGCCTTTAAAGCCCAATGTACTCGACTACGTTAGTCAGTTTCGAGAGCGCTTTCATCAGGCCTGGTCTTCGGCAAAAGATGCCCTGGCTGCATCTTAAAGTGGCATGAAACACCGTTATGATCAGAACGCTGTTCTCCACAGTTATAGTCCAGGAGATAAAGTATTGCTGTTTTTGCCTGTCCCTGGCAATGCTTTGTCCGCTCCTTTCTCCGGTCCCGATACAATAGAGGAGAAAATAAGTGATACCAACTATATTGTTCACACACCTGACCGCAGGCGTAAATAGCGCTTATGCCATATTAATATGCTGAAGGAATGGCACGTCAGGAAAACAACTTGCCTTGGAGGTTCAGTCTGTCTTAATAACAGGTTCTGTACCACTCGCAGACAGTCCTGACAATAAGGAAGATGAGGATGGTCTTGTGCTAAGGCAAGCTCCTCTACAGGGAACAAGGTTGTTAAACTCTGAAGTTTTAGCAGACTTGTCCTCCCATTTTGCACATTTGTTTGAGGAACAAGCCTCTGTTCTGACGCCAGTCTACTCACCAAATAAACTCGAGGGTTACCAGCTCCGGCACTCAGTTTAAGGTTGACCTTGACACAGTAATGTTATCTTCCCTGGACTCTCCAATCGATTTGGGTATTATTTCTCACAATATTGTTGAATCAGGGGCTTATTAAGTCAAGGGTCTGAACTTTTTTTATTGAACACAAGAAGCGTGAAGTCTGTCAATAAAAAACGTAACAAGTTGATTCAACTTCAAGGCTTAATATACGCTGGCATACCTGATATCGTTGCCCTCACAGAAACTTAGTTGAATGACTCTTGAGTCAAATGAAATCCTTACTAAGGGTTACACCCGTATTGCAGAGACAGAGGTGGCAAACAAGGCGGCAGAGTTCTTCTTGGTATTAGTAATAATATTATCTCCCGGTGTCGGCCTGATTTGGAACCAGTACTTGCTAAGTTATAATTTGGGAACTAGTGCCTAGTAAATCATTGAAAGTATGCATTATTTTGTGCTACAGACCTCCAGACAGTGATCTTGTATCTTTTTATGATTTTTTGTCCCACATTTTTACTAAATCCAGTTCTGAGTACAAAATTATATTCGCACTTGGCGATATTGATCTCCCACATATACCCTGGTGGGACGAATCGGCAAGCACAGGACACACGCTGTGTGACTTGGCGGACAGCTTTTCCCTTACCCAGATCATTGACCAACCTACTCATATTAAAGGAAATGTGCTGGATTTAGTTTTCACTAATATTCCCGAACGCTGCTCTGAGCCCAATGTAACACTTGGTCAGTTTGACAGCGATCATGCTGTGATCGAGTTTAGTTTCAAAACTCGTGTCAACAGACTCCGCACTTGCGCGAGAAACGTGTACAATTTCAAAAGAGCTGACTTTATCAGGCTACAATCTCACCTGGGAAAAGTGTCATTTCACTCTGTTCTCCTCCATCCTGATCTTAAAATTAACTGGCAAAGTTGGCTTGATCTTGTGCTTTCATCTATCAGTAAATTTATTCCCATCGCTGTAATTAAGGATGTAAATTCTCCTGCCTTGGTTGACAGTGAAGTGCGCCACCTGAGTAACAAAGTACAATCCACATGGAACCGAGCTAAAAAAACGCAATACTGCAGCGTTGTGGGCAAAATTTCGTAATCTTAGGAATAAATTTAAAAATGTATCTACTTTCAAGTACAATCAGTATTTGGATGTTCTCAGTGACTCTATTGCGAAAACACCAAAGCGTTTCTGAAAGTGTCCCTAGCCTTGTTGCTTATGGTGCATCTGATCCCAGCTCAAAGGCTAGCTTATTTAATGATTACTTTCAATCCCTTTTCACCCCCCAGCCCTCACTGCATACCTTTCCAGACATTACTGTATTTAAACATACTAATCAAGGTAATGAACAATTACTTTCCATGACATTGAATCAGTTTTGACTGTAATGTGAATAGAGGCCACTGGATGGCAGTATTTACCTTTTTTTTATTCAGCTCAGACTGGAGCTATGTTAAGACATGTCCTGGACATGTCTGGGGCAAGTCCCCGAAGAATAAAAAAAAAAAAGGTCTAGATGTGGGTGGGGTCTGCAAAAGAGTATATAAAGAGTAGAACTGAGACAGTAAAGTTGTAGGAGAAATTGCAAGAAGAAGGATACGTGTGACCAGACCTGTCATTTCTGTTCAAGACCTGTGAAGTTTCTTTTGTGGATTTTTCTCACCTAGGACATCACCAAGCCGCCCCACAAAAAGGACTGTAAATATTTCAGTTTTTTGTATTCAATCTTGGTCATTTAGTTGCAGAATATTAGTTTAATCGTCTTTGTCTTTGTTTAAAAATTAAATGTGTGTAAGTTTTAAAACTGTGTCTGTCATCCCTTGCTGTTGCTGTTGTGTTGTAGATTATAATAAGAAATTGGGGCCATAACAAATTGGGGGCTCAAGGTCCGGGATAGACCATTTTGTGAGTCATTTATTAAAAATCTAACATTTCAGATTGTAAAATTGTTTTTGTGAATTTTCCTATATAATTATATTGACAACAGCAATGGATGATTTCTTGGCATCACCAACCGTAGGGGTTTTGAAGTCTTTTAAAAAGACCGAACTGTTGGAAATATGCAGACATTTGGAGCTGACAGAGGTAAAACCAGCCATGCGAAAAGCAAGACTGGCTAGAGAGATAGTTGAATATTACATTGATGAAAATGTGTTTGCACCAGGAGATCTGGAACAGTTTCCAATGGAAAATCCAAATATAGAAATGGAACTTAAATTAAAAATGCTAGAGATTGAAAGGGAGGAAAAAGAAAAACAAAGAGAATTTGAGAGAGAGAAAGAGGAAAGAGCAGAAAGAGAGAGACAGAGAGATTTTGAATTAGAGAAGTTGGATAGAGAAGAAAGACTCCAAATGGAGAGACTAAAAATTAAAATTGAAACTAAAAATAAATTTTGTGCCAGTCAGGAGGTAAAACTGGTGCCTCCATTTTCTGAAAAGGACGTAGACAACTATTTCCAGTGTTTTGAAAAGGTAGCAAAGAGTTGCCAGTGGCCAAAGGAAAACTGGCCTCTGATGTTGCAAACTGTCCTCAAGGGTAAAGCTCAACAAGCCTATTCAGCTTTGTCTGCAGATGATTCCTCTGATTATGAGGTTGTCAAAAAGGTTATTTTGAGAGCTTATGAGTTGGTTCCAGAGGCTTACCGACAGAAATTCAGAGGTCTGAAGAAATCTGAAAATCAGACTTATGTGGAATTTGCTAATGAGAAGAAGGTTTGCTTTGAGCGCTGGTGTGCTTCTATGGAGGTCAAGGATGATTTCAACTCACTAAAAGAGATGGTGTTAGTTGAAGAATTCAAGAACTGTGTTAAAGATGATGTTAAGACCTACCTTAATGAGAAGCAAGCACTAAATTTGCAATCAGCTGCCAAATTTGCAGATGAATATGTTCTCACACATAAGTCCAAATTTCAGTCTAGCAGTAACAATAGATGGTCCCAATTTCAGAAAAAGGGTTACGGTGATACCCAAGATTCCTCACCTAAAGACAAATCTGGTGATGGTGCTCAGAAATCCAGTAACAGGTCTGATCAAAGTGTGAAAGCGGACAGTGACAAAAGTGGTCTAGTTTGCAGTTATTGCAAGAAATCTGGTCATGTTACAACTAACTGTTGGTTCTTTAAAGCTAAGAAAGAAAAAGAAAAGGATACCAAACCAAATGCCTTTGTGAAAACAAGGTTAGAAACCCCTGTAGTAGATAACCGATCTGCTAAATTGCCTGCTTCTTGTGGGGCTAAAAAGCCTAATACAGCTGACTTTGTGAGGGAGGAATTTCTTCCATTTGTGTCAGAGGGATTTGTGGCTCTGAATGAGCATACTACTCCTGTCCCCATATATATCCTAAGGGATACCGGAGCTTCTCAGTCACTTTTGTTGATGGACTCCGTGGAGTTACGTGATGAGACCGCTTCAGGGGATTTCATACTTGTATAAGGTATTGAAGGGAGAACTGTATCTGTACCCCTGCGCTCTATATTCTTGAAGTCAGATTTAGTTACAGGACAGGTAAAGGTGGGACTTATGTCAAGTCTACCTATAAAGGTTGTTTCTCTGTTGCTAGGCAATGACCTGGCTGGGGGAAAAGTAGTTCCCCCTGTACATCTTACTTCACAGCCGAGCACTGAAGATGGGGATGAGGACCCATCTCTGTATCCTTCTTGCGCAGTGACTCGTGCTATGGCCAAGAAGCCTGAAGAAGATGTTGTGGTGCCGTCCAGCACATTGAATAGTCAGGACTCAGGTGGTTCGCCTCATGACTCTGATTGGCCTACTATGGTTTCTCCGTTTGAGGACTTATCAGATACTTTTATCAGAACTATATTCAGCCAGCCAGAGGGGTTTGGTGATTCTGATGTGTCTGGAGACTTGTCTCTGTCCAGAAAGCGGTTGATTGAGGAGCAAACTAATGATCCTGAAATTTATGCACTAAGGAGGAGAGCCCTTCCTGATAAAGAAATAGATGCAGTTCCAGTTGGGTATTATCTCAAGGATGGTGTGTTGATGCGGAAGTGGCGCCCTCCTGATATCCCTGCCAATGCAGATTGGGCAGTGGTCAGGCAAATTGTTGTTCCGAAGGTCTACAGGAACGAGATCTTAACAATGGCTCATAGTTTACCTTTAGGAGGTCATCTTGGTGTTAACAAGACTGTTGATAAGATCATGAAACACTTCTTTTGGCCTGGGCTTCGGAAAGACGTTTCCAACTTTTGCAAAACCTGTCACTTTAAAATGCTGAAGCCTTATCATGACAGAAATGCTAGGGTTTCATCTGTCACTTCAGATTCTCCTATGGCCGAGATTTGTGAAGATGAGGGGGAGTTTCAAGATGATGAACCTAGAATTAAAGCTGAAGTTCTTTCATGTAAATTGTCAAATTCTGAAGTGTTGCAAAATCTTGATGTAAAACTCCAGCACTTAGAACCCTCACAGAGAGATCAATTTGAGAGGTTGATCAAGAAAAATGAGGATCTGTTTCCTGATGTTCCAAAAAGAGTTTCTATAGCCTCTCATGATGTAGATGTTGGTGATGCCAAACCAATAAAACAGTATCCGTACCGGATGAATCCTGAAAAGAGAAAGATTGCTGAGAAAGAGGTTGAATACATGTTAGAACATGATATTATCAGACCCTCCAACTCAGATTGGAGTTCACCCTGTGTGCTAGTTCCAAAACCTGATGGAAGTACTAGATTCTGTACAGATTATTGCAAAGTCAATGCTGTAACTAGAACTGATGTGTTTCCAATACCTAGGATTGATGATTGTATTGATAGAGCAGGGCAAGCAAAGTTTCTGACCAAGATTGATTTATTGAAGGGTTATTGGTGTGTGCCTTTATCTGAGAGGGCCAAGAGCATCTCTGCTTTTGCCACACCATCTGGGTTGTACCAGTATGAAGTCCTACCCTTTGGGATGAAAAATGCCCCAGCCACATTCCAAAGGATGATACAGTCTACAATCGCCGGATTGCCACACACGGGTGCATACATCGATGACCTGATCACATGGAGTGACTCCTGGGAAGAACATCTAAAAGATGTAGAGACGTTGTTCCAGTGCCTGACCCAGGCTAACCTGACTGTTAACCTGAGCAAGAGTGACTTTGGTTGTGCTACTGTCACCTATCTTGGCTACGTCATATGCCAGGGTAAGGTGGCACCCATAAATGCTAAAGTCCAAGCCATCATGGACTTTCCAGTTCCTGACAACAAAAAAGCTTTGCGCCGCTTCCTTGGAATGATCGGGTACTACCGCAAGTTCTGCAAGAACTTTGCTGAGATTGCTCTCAGTCTAACTAATCAACTGAAGAAAGGCGTAAAGTTCACCTGGGATGATGCATGCCAGAGAGCCTTCGATTGCCTGAAGTCTCTGCTGTGTCACTTCCCCGTGCTCAAATCTCCTGACTTCAACAAACCGTTCTCCATCGCGGTCGATGCTAGCGACCAAGCTTGTGGATCTGTGCTCCTACAGAGAAGTGACTCTGATGACATTGAGCATCCCGTGGCATACTTCTCCAGGAAGTTCAATCGCAACCAAAGGAACTATTCCACAATAGAGAAGGAACTGTTGGCTCTGGTTCTATCTTTACAACACTTTGATGTTTATGTTTGTACAGGGCAAAAGCCAATGATTGTGTACACAGTCCACAATCCGTTAATGTTTTTGTGTAAGATGAAAAACAAGAATCGGAGATTGTTGAATTGGAGTTTGATTATACAGGAGTTTGACTTGGAAATTAAGCATGTGAAGGGTACAGACAATGTAATTGCTGATTGCTTATCCCGTGTTTGAATATGTATATATATCACATGTTTATTTGAATATTGTATGATATGTATATATAGACAAGTGTCCACTTAACCATTTTGTATTGAAAAGAAAAATTTTGCCTTTATGAGTCAAAATTTTTCCCTTTTGGAATGGAGGTGTAATGTGAATAGAGGCCACTGGATGGCAGTATTTACCTTTTTTTTATTCAGCTCAGACTGGAGCTATGTTTAGACATGTCCTGGACATGTCTTGGGCAAGTCCCCGAAGAATAAAAAAAAAAAAGTCTAGATGTGGGTGGGGTCTGCAAAAGAGTATATAAGGAGTAGAATTGAGACAGTAAAGTAGTAGGAGAAATTGCAAGAAGAAGGATACGTGTGACCAGACCTGTCATTTCTGTTCAAGACCTGGGAAGTTTCTTTTGTGGATTTTTCTCACCCAGGACATCACCAAGCCGCCCCACAAAAAGGACTGTAAATATTTCTGTTTTTTGTATTCAATCTTGGTCATTTAGTTGCAGAATATTAGTTTAATCGTCTTTGTCTTTGTTTAAAAATTAAATGTGTCTGTCATCCCTTGCTGTTGCTGTTGTGTTGTAAATTGTAATAACAAATTGGGGCCATAACATGACCAACCTCGATACAAACAAAGCGTGCGCGCCAGATGAATTACCTGCTCAAATTTTAAAAGAATGTGCCCATGAATTGGCTCCGTCTCTTTGTAGTATATTTAATAAATCTCTTCAAACTGGAGAGCTGCCTTTTGAATGAGACAATGTTGTTCCTGTGCACAAAAAATCATATAAAGAAAATGTGAGAAATTTCCGACCAATATCGTTATTGTGTATATGCAGCAAGGTGTATACTTAACCTGGTTTATCCTCATGTTGTGCCTGTTTTCCATTACCTACAACACTGTTTTGTAGGGGACGATCGACAATTCAGGTATTCCACGAAGTCAGCAAAATGCTCGATCAGTCTGGATAAATTGACATTCTATATTTAGATTTCTCATCTGCAATTGACTTTGTACCCTATGACTTACTTCTGCATAAACTTCAGGCTTACGGATTCCATGGCAATCTCCTAAAGTGGCTTGCGTCATATTTATGTCATCACAAACAAAGAGTTGTTGTCGATGGTGGCCTTTCCTCCTGGTCTCTTGTCATATCAGGAGTTTCACACGGATCAGTTTTCGGTCCTTTAATGTTTCTGCTGTACATCAATGTCATGCCAGACTGCGTAAGTCCTGAGACCCAGGTTGTTTTGTTCGCAGATGATTCAAAATGCATAAGAGAAATCTGAAGTGTGCTAGACTGTTCACAATTGCAGTGTGACCAAATGATTGACTATTTACCCTGATTTAGCACCACAGTAACACCTCCTGAATAATGTACTCCAATGACAAGCATGTGCTTATCAGCTCAGTGCCTCAGCTAGGAGTCTGTGTCATAGTCTATCGTCACGAAGCAGACAGTGTGTTTTTGGATTATAACGTCGGACATCTATTGGACTTCTGCTGCAGAACCAGCCAGTTTACCTGTAATTTAGCGTAATGTGGAGCACTTAAATGGTTATTGTCAAACAAGCATTTATAAATTTGCCGCATGCGCAACTCAGCTGACAGGGACCAGATCTGAAGTGTGCTAGACTGTTCACAATTGCAGTGTGACCTTGAAAACATCTTGGATTCAAGCCGCAAATGGGGCATGAGATTCAATGCCGCCAAATGTAAACTCTTGAGTGTCACTAGCAAGAGATCTCCCGTTCTTCACCAGTACATAAATAATGGTAATATAACTGAAAAAGTTGACTGCATGCGTGACCTTGTGATATCGTCTAACTTATCGTGGGACGCACATGTCAATACACTCGTCAGCAAAGCAAACCGTATGCTAGGACTGATTCAAAGAACTTGTAGTCACACATGTTCAATTCAAACGAAACAAATACTGTAGAAGACATTTTATAAGTATATAAGACAGGACACTCATAAGACCACTTTTGGGAATACTCTACACAATCTTGGGCTTTATCATCAAAAAAATCTCTCATTCACATTGATGGTGTGCAAAGTACACTCAACAAAAGTCAAGTCAAATAGAGCCGCATGCTTTTTATAGCCTATTTCACCGCCAAGTGCCACTTTTTTCCCCCACTCAGTACCAAGAGTAATTTTGAATAAAGTTGATTTAAATTAAGCAAACGTTTCCAGATGAATGATTGTCGTCTTACCTAATCGGGGAGAACAATCAGCACCTGTTAAGTGCGGAGCGCTCTCGGAGTGAACATTTTGTTAATCATAAAAATGACTGCGAACAGGTCAGGACTAATAATTCTTTAAAACAGATGTTTCGTCCACCCCAATTCTCAGTTTTACGGAATTTACCCCATGACTTCATCGCTATTAGATCGCATCAGAAACCGTGTCTTGAGTTGCCTATTATGATAATTGGAAAACGCGTCAATAAAGGAAAATAATTGAGAACTAGCCAGGACTATCCTAATTGTCATAAAGGGACGTGTCTGTGCCACCCCAATTCCTGGTTCTAGCTTAGCCCCTGCAGTGAAGGAGGAAAAAATTCTGTTTAAGCGTAGCCTATTGAACGGGACATGTAAATTGTTCACAGGCAGCGCGGCCAAACGTTAAAATAGAAATAGGCTAATCTAGCCAACATATTCAGGCAAATTACGAGCTGAACAACGTAAGGACTGCCAAGTCATCATCCTCTACCCAACAATTGCTCTCGCACCCTTCCCAATTACTTTGCTCAATTTGCAATCAAACAGTTGATTCGCTCAATTAGGCTAAGAATTTTAATTGGATGACAGTCTGATTTATTCAGATATCATTTTGGTTTGTCACATTTTGAAATTTAAATAACCATGAAACACAACAGATATGCCTCAATGGGCTCTAAATTCGTAGACCAGGCGCAGGCGCGGCGAATGGGGGGTGCGCCGCGCCAACATGGTGTGTCCAGGCGTATGTTGCAATTTCGTGCCCGGTGTAGCGTGGCGCAAGTACTCCTCTGTCCCGCCTTGGTCCCTCCTGCCGGTGCAAGTGGCAAAGAGGAAGGAGAGAGGGCGTGTTTAGGTATAATACACCCGAGTCAAATCTTCACCAATCAAATGGGCACCTCTCCTCACCTTTAATGTGTTGGAATATAGAAGCCTCTGTCCTGCATGATGCGTTAATATCTGCATTTTACTTGGCTGCTTCAGGCGTGTTTTCTGCACCGCTTACATCTACATGTGCTGTGGCACTGTTCGTTGGTGATTATTCTGCTTGAGTTAAGACTGAAAATTTTCTCTTGTGTAAACAGGGTTTTCTGAAAATAATTTGTGTGTTAAAGGGATAGTTCGGGATTTTTCACATGAATCTGTATGGCATCACCGCCTTTAGTCTCGTGCACACACACTGACTTTCCCCCGACAGTGTCCTGTCAGGCGAGTTCTGTCCAGTTTTGGTCAAAGCGAAAGTAGTTCCGGCAGGTTTCCTGGGGTCTGCAAAGTAAAACATTTTTCTTCTCAAAACAGTATGTGTTCGAACGAGTGATTTATTTGCATAACAAAACCCTGGTATTCCAAAAAGTCACATCTTGTAATTGCTTGGGGCTACTTTCTCTCAATAGCGATCACTGCGCGCTGTCACTGCTAACAGCTGTGCGCACTAGCCAACTACTTTCATCAGTTGTTCGACAGTGTTTACATATTCCAGCCAGAGGAGGATGTCTCCTTACGGTCGAGGACGGCAGACTCGAGATAAACTGACCCAGGGATAACCGGAGCACTCGGAGTAACTTTCCAAAGGATTTTATTATTATTTCGGGAAGACGCTGCTGCGTCGACACCAAAATAAATATGTATGCTGGGTGCTGCGGTCATCCCTTACTCTAGTAGCTGAGAAAGGTAGCCAAGTTTGTCTTGATTATGCTTGCCAACGCTGTGACTGGAGTTATGGACTTCTCATTCAAACCTAGAAACCATCCACACCCGTCCACGTATTTTCTGACGATTGTAATAACAGTACAACAATAACAAAACATATTATGTTTCATAAGCTTCACTGGTAATATGACGCCGATAGATGAATCTATGTTGCGCTTACATAGCCCTCGGTGCATCACCAGAAGGCTATGCACGGATGCTATAGAAAATCTTTATTACTATTAGCAAACTTGAATGGAATTTCAAAACAAAACTACGTCAGATCATTCAAACTAATGAAGTTGGAATGAAATACGACGGTTGCTCAATTATTTCTTCTGCCTGCATCACTGGGAAGAGAAACGATGGATAGCGTTTTCCGATTATTATACCCTGTTGCTGCTTAATATTTTGGGATTAACATGCATGAACAACAATGCAAGATAGGTTACACATTAATTTTCAATATGTGATCTTAACTCACTACGAGATCATAGCAATCAGGCTGTATTCCTTTGCCCCATTAAAACGATAAAACCTAAGTGACAATAATAGTAGCCAAGTATTAAGCCGCTTGCACACTGGACGCGAAACAAACATTTTGCACAACAGATTGCGGTGAACGCAGAGTCTACGTGTCCATAAGTCTGACGGCTTAAATATATTGCAGTGTCTGACAGTCAGATGGTTTCAATATAACTCTGTGTCCAACAGTCGATTATTGTTTTTAATTTCTTCAAATCTACTGAATTTTTTTGATATTAAACGTAAATGTTTTGATAAGAGGGCTCAGTTCTTCAAGATGAGTACCGAGAATTCAAATCAATAACGAGAGTCGACATTGGCGCAGGACAATGTACAATGCCTATCGGACATTAAATTCAAAATACTCCATGGCTGACAGCAAAAAAAAAGAGGACGATTAGAACTGACTGATAACGAAATAAAGAATTAAAAGAAACATTTTAACAACAAACAGAACATCCAATGAACACTGTGGGCCATCTTCTTTGGATGCTCTGTTTCTGGGTGATATATTTTTATTCTTTATGTTGTTAAAAATCTGTTCTCATACCAATAATTTTACTTTTTGCTGGCTGCCTATCATGTAGTATTTTGCATTTCGCCTCGGACAGTCTTGATCGTGCATGCGATAATTTATTCACAATGTCAATGGTCATGGTATTGATTTGCTCACTGACTACTAGCACTATTTTATCTCTGGTGTGGGAATAAAGCGTGAAATTGTTCGATCCATCTGACTAATTTTCAAAAGACAGACCGAATAAAGACTGTTGTCTATCTGCAATGGAAGAAAACACATGAATAAAAAGACCAAGAAAAGTCGATAGCTATCAATTTGCAATTTGTGAAGGTCGAACACAAACATTACCAAGTTTGCACATCTATTAATTCCTGGAATAGGCTACTCAAAAAATTTTAACTTTTATGACTTTCAGACACGGAGATATATAACTAGAGTGTTCAGGTGAACACGTGTCACCTGCAAAGCTTATGTGAAAGGGAGACAACCAACTGAAAGTGTGACTACCGGACAGACGGACGGACGGACGGACAGACAGACGCCGGACAAAGTAATCCCTATGTGCCGCTATGCTTCGCAGGCGACACAAAAACCCTGCCCAATTTTCACGTCTTTGCTTTGACTTTGACTGTAATCAGTCATTGGAAAAATTTGTTTTGCGTCCAGAGTGCAAGGAGCTTTATTGAGCATAGAACGCAAGCAATATATAGAGGCAGTTTGTGGTTGACTGAGAAAGATGTGAAGTCGATAGTTTGCATCACGGATTCAGCTGCGTTGATTAAGCCAGGTGGAGTTTCCATTACGCGTGCCAACTGCCTTTAATCTGACATCAGGACAATCGATATAGATACTATAATTCATGTCCTGATTCAGGTAGTTACATTAAATAGTGGATGCGTAATTATTTATGGCATTGAAATGTGCCTGACATTAGTGCTGGGCGATATGGAAAAAAATCATATATCACGATATGGATCATTTTATATCACGATAACGATATATATCACAATATACCACAATTAAGTATGTTTTCAGGTATTCTCTTTATTTTAAACTGTCACAAATGAGAAACATGGATTTATATTGCTGCATTGTATGAACTGAAAACAGGTACACTACACATTTTTCCAAAATCAGTTATTTAAACTATCTGTCAAAATAAACTTTCACTTTCTTTAAAGTGCAAACGTTTCAAGTTTCAAGATTCAAGATTCGTTTCAAAATTTTTGTTCAACTATGAAAAAAAGGAATTATTTTTCACCATCTGAAACGTAACATTGTGCAAACTTTAAAAAGAAATATTAAGTGTCTTAAGTAGACGTCAGGGTTGAATAGAACTCCTTTTTTAAGGCATTAACCACGAATAGAAGTGCCAACATTTTATGCTACTTTGTAGAGGTAGACATATTTCAGTTGAAATTTATAGGTTGAGTGCATGGAAGACAAGCTGGTCAACTGTGTTTGGCTTAAGACATGACCTCTTGCATGTGATAATATTCCCACTTGCACTGAAGGCCCTTTCAGATGAGGAACTAGTGGCAGGAATGCAGAGGTACTTTTTGGCAAGTCTGGCCACAATGGAAAGTTCAGTTCATGCTGCTTCCACCATTCTAGTGGGTCTGTGTCTGAGTCAGGCACAGGTGCTTGAAGATACATGGAGAGCTCCAGTTAAATGGATGCCCTGCTAGGCTGGGAGCGGGTGCTGGCTTGAACTGCCTTTTTAAAGTAGCTACCCTGATTTTTCTTTTTCTTTGTGGGATGGGGAAGCCCTGGATCCTCTTCAGCAGCTGGGAGTGAACTGGAGGCTGCTGCTCTTTGTGCACTTTCTGGTGCTGTAGATCCCACCAGCTCTGCTACAGCTCTCATCTTGATGAACTCCACCCTCTCTTCCTTCATGTAGGCCGACTTAAATCGTGGGTCAGCAAGTGTCGCCATATCGAGGAGGTTATCGGTGGTGGGGTCATCATACTTTTCATTCAGGTACTTCAGGACACCCTCTTTGACAGCTTGTGTTAGCTCTGTTTCCCCATCCTTCCTGCTGAGGATGTCATTGTTGAAGAGGTGCAGTACAGGCTTCAGAAAAGACACGCTGAACTTGAACAGTGGAGCCAGTGTCTTGTTCCACGATTCCAGAAATGCCATGTCTTGCCAGCTTGGCACCAGATGTCTTGCCTAAGTCAAAAATGAAAAAGATTGTATACTTTCATGAGGTGCATCTAGGCTGCAAATATAATAAAAAATCCACAATAAAAAAGAATCAATGTGCAATGTCCAGTGGCCATGTCTCACCTTCTTGTCTGCGAGGAGGACCTGAGAAACAGCTTTCTCCTGCTCTAGGAATCTCGCAATCATCAGCTGCCGCGAGCCCCACCTTGTAGGGCTTTCAGTGATAAGCTGATGCTGAGGCAAGCCCAGTGCTGCTTGTGCCTTGGCCAGCTCGCGTTTTCTCTTCCAGGAGTTGGAGAAGGCACTCACCACCTTTTTACAAACTCCAACTGCTCTTTCCACAGCCTGCTTTGTAGATGCTGGTGTGAGTCCTTTTAGTGTGTTCCCTGTTGAAATAAAACAAACAATAAAAAAGATAATTTCATATTTTATTTTTGTATCATCATGCATCACTTAAATGATTTATGGTTTGATATTAACAAGTAGATAGTGTGGGCAGCTAATATTACAATTCATTGTTACCATTACAGACAAAATAATAAATAAAATGGACAGAATAACTTGTTAACTTGTAATGTTTTGCACATGGACTGATCAAACATCACAATAACACCAAGCTAATTTTAATTCGCTAATATTTTATTGCTACTGTAATATTCCCATTGCGTTACACCAAGCCATTTTAGATTGTTTAAAACTTACCACTGGCTAGATGTAGGCGGAGACCAAAGCATTGTAACCGTTCCCACTCATTCATTTCCATTGCAGAGATGTTGTTTGAGGCATTATTTGTGGTGATACGGACCAGGTGGCATTCCTGCAATCCCCATGACTCCAGTGCATCGCTTAGACCTAAATAGATGAATAGCCTTATTATAGCCCCTCAGATTTACTACAGCAGGCAGAACAGTATAATAAAACAGCAGTATGCTAATTGTTTTACTTGAGATGTATAAATACCATGGACCCGTTGCAGACACTTGACTCATCACGTGACGAAACAACGTGGGTTGTTGGTAGTTAGACGTGTAAGCTTAACAGTCATCACGTCTATGGAGAAAACAGTAATTGTATAAATACATGCATACATTGTGCATTCTTTGTTTAAGCACCTTAGTGAAATAACTGGCACATACCTTGGGCAAAAATGCTCCGGTGTGGTCCTCTGGGAAATACGCAGTCTGTAAACAGCGAGCGCAGAGGGTCCAGTCGCTCCTGATAAAATGGATGGTGATGCTCATGTAGGGCTGCGTAGCTCTGCTAGTCCACAGGTCCGTAGTCAAGGCGAAATGCCCCACACTGCAAACATCTTTCTCCACTTCGGCTCGGCATTCATCATAAAAGCGAGGCAATTCAACTTTGCTGAAGTGCTTACGACTGGGCACAACGTTCCTCGGATCAAGCACTTTGACGAGGTCTTGAAAGCTGTCCTTCTCAACTATATACACAGGAGCCATGCCTTTACAAATATAATGCGAGAAGGCACGTGTGATTTGTTTGTGGCGCTGAGACGTTTTCTAATATGACATGCATTGTGCGAAACACTGTTTTATCTTCGGCTGGCTGTATTTCTTTTCGGAACTTGCCACTGCTCCATCTCTTTCTTTAGATCGGATTTGTTGGATTCTTGTGTACTCTTGTTCGTGGACCTTCTTTAAGTGATAGAAGAGGTTGGTTGTGTTCGCATCTGGCGCGGGGATAGTTTTGTGGCAAAGTTTGCATATTGCTTCCTTTTGCACCGTGTCAGACGTCTTGAACCCAAACTGCATCCAAATCACAGAGGTGACCCCTCTTTTCGGCACAAGTTGTTCTGGTACCTGTGCCGATGTAGGGTTATATAAAAAATCTTTCTGTTCTGCGTCCATCGTCCATCCGATCCACCACAGAGAAATTCCTAACAGGCTCTGCTTCAGCAGCAATCGTGTCGCAAACCCGCGTGTGAGACTCAAAGAATGTAAAGCAGCGTCGTGTCGCAAAACCTTTGGGAAGATTGTTGAAATTCTTTATTTTTAGTTTGATTAACTTAGTACGGCATAGTGACAATAAAACAATCATGAAACTGTTAAAGTGTTCCACCAGACTAAACGGTCCTCTGGCACTGCACGTCATTTCAGAACTCTTCGGCAAATTAAGGTAATTTCGGCGGCAAGTACATACACCTGTTTTTGCAGCACGGTCACGCAGCTCCCGGTGAAAAATAGACAGCTGTCTGATCGGAAAATGTAAACGGACGAAACCAAGTACTAGTCACCAAAATTACCTTCATTCGCTGAAGAGTTTTGAAATGCCGTCGCCGAGTCCCAGTGTTCTGACAAATTTTGCTACCTATCAAAATATGCTACCTTGCGGTTCTGCGCTTGCGCAAACCTGAAATCTAGGGCTGTTTCATCGCTCATATCCAAAATATCTTCAAAAATCATAAAAATAGATTTATTTTCAGTGCGCATTTCGACCTGTTAGCGTACATATATTTGCGTTTTGTCAAGAGGACGCGAGATGAATGGAGAAATCGACTCATCTGTGCAGTGAACATTTCACCCCAGACTGCTACGAAAATTGGCTATCGTGGCAGATGGGTCGTGTGTCGAGGTTGGAGTTGAAGCCGTTAGCTGTGCCAACGACATACCCCAAAGGCACATGTGGGACACAAGCTACGACAGCAAACACCTGTAAAAACCCCCTTATAAATCCTACCGCCGCAACTGCAACTGGTCCTTCACCAAGCCAAACCAAAAGACCCCGAACTGCCGTCAAGAAACGTGAGCTTTCCTGGGTGAGTTTCAAAGCAATAAAATGTCAAATTAATTGATTGATCACATCAGTTACTTTTTCCGCAATGTGCTCAGAAGTTCCTCTTGTGCATCTTGAATGAACAGTAGTATTTGCACACATTATACTGATTTTAGATCATGGAATCTTACAATGAATTTGCGATCGGATTGCGATGCCGAATTGGAGACTGCCATGTTGTTAGTCGACTGTTGACCTCGTGTGACATCGCAACATTTCCGCGAAGGCATATTTGTTTCGCGTGCGCCTTTCCGATAATTGCATTTTTTTCCGCGATCTACTATAATCACTACATCCAGCTTGATTTATGTTGTTATTCAGATGTTTAGCAATTGTTTAGGGTAGAAAAAAAATGGGTCTAGAGGATTCTTTTAATATATATTATATATTTGCTGGAATAATTGGTAAAATAGTTCTATCGCGATAGAAACGATAGAAGAGAAATGACACGATAGACACTTTTCTATCGTCCTCAGGATATATATCGTCATATCGCCCAGCACTACCTGACATTCTGTAAACCTGACTGTGAGGTTTGGGTGACGTGTGCGCACTGTGCGCCGCTCAGCCAAATTACCACGGTACAGAAAGTAAATCAGGTTGGAGCTGGTGAGCTTTCTGCGCAACTTCAGCGAAGACCTTTTCTAAGAAATTGTCACTGCGTCTTGATGAATATGTGACACCTCCCCCTATTACGCCGCCACACCCATCTCGGAGCATGTCCGTCTTCCAAATTGCGAAAGTTGTTGTGCACAATGTTGCGCCGCACAAAATTACCACTGCCTGGGCTGCGCCACGCTACACCACGCTTCGCCACCCTGCGCTGCGCCAAGAAAGAGCCCAATGTGTTGGTTGCTGCGTGCGAATGCGTTAGCAATTTACTTGTGTTCTATATGCTTAAACAAATTGCTTTCCTCCTATCACTGTAGGTTATTTAAATGCTCAAAAGTAAATAAAATCAAGTGCTATGAGTTAATTTATTTTAAATAAAAAAAAAATGCCACAAATATTTGCCTGAACATGCATTGCCAAATCTTCGGTGCATTTGACTATTGCGTGCAATGCAAACACATTCTCTCTCGCATTTGATATGCTTCTCAAAATGTTTCAACTTCATGTAGCCTGTACCTTAAAGCGCTTAAAACCAGGGCCATCTTAGAATAATTTCATTTTTTAAGAAATATCTTTAATAATACATACAAAATTCCTCGATATCTCTTTATCATTGTAGGTCACATTTTGGTTTTGATTGCTCAGTTGGCTGAAGAAATGGCTTGATTTCAAGTTAGGCAAAGTACATGGAATTAATTTAAGGTAAGTTAATTATGCGAAGGCGATGGAGGCTGTCCAACCTCACTGGTTATTAGTGGACTTCGTATCACAGTTTTCTTCCCGGGAGCATTTCAAATGACTGCATTAGGTATGTGTCATACAAAACATAATAAACAAGCATGTCTATCTGTCTCATCGTGGCAGTTACTTTCATTGTGCTTAAAATAATCACGATTAATCTATCGCGACAGCCCTAGCATGAACACTGACTCTAACTTTGGCAACTCCGGCTTGCAGTTCTTCAGATGTTGTTCTGGGATCTTTTGTGACCTCCTAGATGAGTTGTCGATGCACTCTTGGAGCAATTTTGGTAGGATGGCCACTCCTGGGAACGTTCACCACTGTTCCAAGTTTTCTCCATTTGTGGATAACGGCTCTCACCGTGGTTCACTGGAGTCCCAAAGCCTCAGAAATGACTTTGTAACCCATTCCAGACTGATAGATGTCAGTGACTTTGTTTTTCATCTGTTCTTGAATATCTAGATTGCGGCATGATGTGTTGCCTTTAGAGATGTTTTAACCTACTTTTGAGAGTGACAATTATGCAAAAAAATAAAAGATCCGGAAGGGGGGAAGGGGGAACTTTTTCCCAGCATTGTATAATTATATATCTCCGGACTCAAAATATTTTCTTCATTCATCCTCCAAAGATTTTTTCATCAGCCATGAAATATGACAGGTCAGCCGTGTGCTTACATACTGAGATCAGCAGAGAGATAAATATCTGGCGCAACGTAAACATTCTAGAACCACTAGTGATTGGTATGTATATGTTGGTTCTAGAATGTTTTCGTTGCGCCAGATATTTATCTCTCTGCTGATCTCAGTATGTAAGCACACAGCAGACCTGTCATATTTCATGGCTGATGAAAAAATCTTTGGAAGATGAATGAAGAAATTATTTGAGTCCGGAGATATTCCCATGGGTCCCGAAACCGATATATTTTTAATGATGGCCCGAGGTCTATGAGATATGGTTGTGTGCAATGATATTCATACACCACCACTTTTGTCTAAAAGGGGTCTTAATGTACGTTGTATTACTTCTCTAAACTTTTTTTGGTGAAAATGATCAAAAATACTATTGCAGCAACGACAACAAAAAAATTCCCACAAGTATATTGGGGTAAAAATATGGGTTATAAACAAAAGCACTGAACCCATTCATTTTTTATAACAATTGAAAGGTGCCTCAAATTTATTTTTTATTTTTTACTCTTTCGTAGTCTGAATGCATGTTTGGAGGCTAATTCCTTGATTTTTGATGTTAAAAAAATAGTTTGAACTGGTTTGACGCAACATTATTCAGCAAAATTACCTCTGATGGTCAGTTGTTCCTGTATATAAGGTTACATCAACTTTGAGCAGTATCACAATATTAAACACAATTCCATGACTGAAGGAGCTCTCTGAGATTGTTTCTAGCCACATTGGCCTTATGTGATGCTGAAGACATTAAATGCTGCCATGGCACAGTAAGAAACACCATCAAGTATTTCAAAGAGACCTGTTCGCTGATGTAGTGGCAATAGAGGTGCAAAGCGGAAGTTAAGTGGCTCTGATGTTCATTATCTGCGTATGACAAGTAAAAAAATAATCACCAGTTGACATCATGACAATTCTGTGATTTTACTTCTGGCACAATTAACGAGATGAAAGTAAGTATCGAGATCTACTATAACCAGGGGCCTGAGTGAAAATGGTTTGACTGACTATGTTGCTGCCAAGAGCTGACAATGTCAAAAAAGACTTGAGTTTGCCAAGAAATTCAAGAATTGGACACCAGTGGACTGTGAACAAGTCCTCTGGAACGATGAATCAAAATGTTTAATATTCTAACCCAAACACAGAAATTATGAGTGCCGTAGAGTTGGAGAGTGTTTCAAAAATAACTTTTTAACCCCTTCGGTAGAACATGGGGGTGATAATATTATGTTTTCAGTCTGCTCGAAACGAAGTGATCTCATAATATCGATGGAATCATTGATCAAAAGAAGTATCACAGCATCCTTGTGAGGTGCACATTGTCATCTGGAAAGAGACTGATTGGTCGGGGATTTTATTTTCAACAAAATAATGACCCGAAACACACCTCAAAGTTATGCAAACATTATCTCATTCGGAAAGAAATATCTGATGAAGTGAAAGTTATGAGTTGGCCTGCTCTAAATCCAGATATTAATCCAATTGAGCAAATCTGTTGTTTACATTGAAAGGATCTCTCTGGAATGAACTTCAAACCATATGGAGCGGTTTAGTGAATGAGGAAAAAAAAAGATGTGAAAACTACAGGTTTACCTGAAAGGTAAAATGCTGTAATCAAAGCCAAGGGCGGCCACACTACATTTTGACTTTATCTCTCAAAAAGATGTTATTTTTGGTTTTACTATATGTTGTTATTTGTTTACTGATTTTCATCTACATGAGCCAATACTACATGAAATAAATTCTTGAATAGTACTTGGTTTCTGATTCAATTTTGTTAAGTGTGTACTCATCACTGCACACCACTGTATTCGTTCCTTTTATTTCTCAAAATAGACATTTTGTGACTTGAGTACTTTCAGTATCAAGGTCTTCAATTGTTTTTGTGAGAAGTGAAGCAATCTTGCATACAGAATCAGCAAATCATGTGATACATCAAGATCAAGAAATAAGTCGATCTCGTTTGCTGCATTTTTGTCCAGGGAGTAAACAAATATAAAAAAAATAAATTTGAATTCAGAGTGTCATTGAAGGCCTTTATTTCACATTACCGCAATTGCTTACCAAGCCTATTTGAATGCTGAGGCGCAGATCTCAAATGTGATAATAATTAAGAATGTATTTTAAGGATGGTAATAACAATGAAATGTCTTGCATCATACCTAGACTCTGGTCATGAACATCAGCAGGCATTTCAGCACAACTATTCCTCATGTCATTTTTTATTACAAAAATAGTTGAAAAAAACTGTCATGTGATGAGCCCATAACCTTATTTCTTTACAAAAAGTTCATGTTACTGTCTTGAAGTAATATATTTGACCCTTTCGTCTAATCTATTGATGTGGGGAGCTTGAATTTTTTATTGCTATGTAGTCTGGACTATTAAACAGAAACAATACATTTCAGGATCTGTAAACAACCAATTTTAATTTGAGGGCAAGATGATCCACACTGACCTTCTTTGGGACTTCAGGACTTTCTATCGACTGTCCAAATGAATATTTTGTCTTTTTTCACAATAAGATACTACTTATGAACTTAGCGAGAGATCAAAGAGCTCTCTGTCAAGTTTTGTAGAAATTTCAGTGAGTTCCTGTTGTTTCCGATTGTTTCTGTTCAGTCAATTTGAGCACCAGCGTCCAACTCCAGAGGTCTTTGTTTGGTGCTGCTCAGATCTGTCACTTGTTGTTTATCATGATGACTGCACAGCGGAGGCGACTGACTTGTTCCCCAGAACGGGCTCCCCACCCCCCATCTTTGTGTGGCTTACAAGGGCCCTTTTGTTGAGCCACTCCATATGCCAGGTTAGAAACATGTCTGGCCCTGATCTGTGTGCCCAGTCGGCCTGTAAAGAAGTCTAGGGAACTGGCTTGGATGAACAGGAACAGGAAGAGGATGCCAAAATGGAGTTTTCTGGGGGTGGTGAGGGGGTGGGGTGGGATGTTCAGAGGGTGTGTCAAATCAAGGCTGGCTAAAGGCCTTGGGCAAGACTTCATTTAAAGTTTAAACTCAGAGTTTGAGATCAGCTGGTATAGAACAAGTGTAGGTTATCTCGGATGCATAAATGTATACGAACATAGACACGTACACATGCAAGCACACAATTACATGCAAACAGCTTGAATCGAATACACACATAAACACCCACAGACACACACACTCACCCAATGGCACATGCAATCACCATCAGAAATGTATGTGCAAATCCATATACACATTCACACAAACCCCATCAGACATACAAACACAAATAAACAAAACATGCATACCTACGTGCACAAATAAGCACCCTACCACATGTAGACACATAAAACACATGCAAATGTTCATACACGCACATACAATAACACAGGCATATGCTCCCACAGTCACCCAGTTACCCTTACACACATGCACAAATTTCAGTGTCATTTTATCTTTTTAGCAATTGATAAAATGTTTTTGTGATAAAGCAACTTCATAGAAATTCAACAGTGGATTCTTTAAGAGCATACCTATTGTGACAGTTGTAAGGAGAACATCCTAAGCTGGTAATCGAAAGAACTGAGCAAAAAAGAATTCTGAGGGGGGAACCTATTTACTACCGGCTGATACTACAAAATTGAAGGGGTGATTTTATTCAGTAACTCAAATAAAATAACAATCATAAAATGTCAACAAAAACTGTTGAAGTAAACCTGTTTCACACAAATGACGGCGAGAGGTGTAACTCTTAATTGGAAAATTGCCATAGTATTATAGTTTAGTTTGGCATGGTATTGTACACTGATGTTCTAATATTTGTATAATTGTAGTGTTTGTACCAGTGTTGATAGAGTATTGCTGTATAGCCTAGTCTTGCATGTAGTAGTCAAATAGCAGATCCAAAGACCAACCTGAATTAAAGATTTTACATATGGAACTTGGGTTTGGATGTACTGTGAGATTGAATGATTTGGGGATTGCATGTATGCAGTGCTATTTGCATTGGCAATGTTCTGTATATAGTGCCGCTATGGTGAATGGATGTGTTCTATATATGGTTTTTACTCTACTAGCACAAACCTCAATTCCAATGAAGTTAGGACTTTGTATAAAATGTGAATAAAAACAGAATACAATGATTAGCAAATCCTTTTCGACCTATTTTCAATTGAGTTCACAAAAAAGACAAAATATTTAATGTTCAAATGATAAATTTTATTGTCTGTATTATATTAGATTTCATTGTATCCATATTAAATGTCTTTTTTATTTTGTTTCAATACAATGTACTCCTGGAAGAAAACCCCATTAGGGCTAAAAAATCCAAATAAACAAAAAACAAACAGACAGAAAACATGTTATTGAAGCCAAGCAGGAATGGCTAAATTGGAGATAACACGAGGGTCTATAGGTAGGCTATAGCCAAATGATTTATATTGGGGAACCAGCGCGTTCATGAAGCTAGCCCGAAAGCAATCACCACCAGAACATTACTGATGTATTTTAGCACCAAGGATCTTGTAACACTGACGGTTCAGTCCACCAGATATTCTTTGACTTATTTTACCTATGCATCTTTAACCCTCTGCTATAGAACTGGCAAAAAAAGAGTAACATCTGTTTAGCTTTAAATATAGAATGCATCGACCCCAACCACCAGCAGTCCCAAAGTTCCATGTGGAAAAAGTATTACAGGGAACAGCTTTATTATCTATTGTACAAATTGAAGCTCATAACAGAAATTCTCAATAGGATAGCGTCAGATTCTGTGGAATGGCTTTTCAGTCTCCGCAGCTATAAGCTTGATGATGTCACCAAATATGAAAGGAGGATCATCTGTCACTGAAAGGTCGCACCAGCATAATAGTGCCACTTGAAATATTCTGACAACATATTTTGTGTGCAAAAACACAGGGTGAAAGGGCAGTAGTAACACCACTTAAAGCTTGTGACGACACTGTGATCATGACTTGCGACGTGGTTATAATTAGCTACAGTGTACCTGGTAGTTATTCATACAGGGGGACAGTTTCTGCATATTAACTCTGTATTCTAACAAGTTTGCGTCAAAAAGAATTAACATGAGGTTTAAGAGGCCAGATTTAATTTACTTGTTTTCACGTGCCAACCAAGCAGCTTTAAAAAATGAGTTTTTGCAGGTGGCATTGTATGTGAGAGTACCGCAGTCCTCGGTAGATCTCAAAAAGTATATTTTTGTATTTTATCACAACAAAAACCTCATATTGCTCGCTGGCCCTCGGGTATGTTGGAAGTTGAGGGGTACGACACATATGCTAATAGAAGAAAAACAGAAGACTGGTAATACAGCAAAGTATACATTCCCTTCTCCTGCCTTACCTGGCTATTCTTGTGAATTGAGTGGAAATTAGTGGATTTGCATTTGAGAGGTTGAGAGGGGGAGGACTGTAAGTGAGGAGATCACTGCTTACATTGTTTGTGTTGGAGTTATTGCAGATAAGAGCTGCCCTCTGAATGGTTAGAGGTGGGGGAGCAATTGGGGTTGTGACATCTGGTTCTTTACATGCATGTGGGCTGAATACTAACATTTCTAAATATAAGGATACAACCCACATCTACTGGTTCCATAGTTGCAAATGGTGCAGCAAATTGAACCATTTGACTGTGAGGCTGAGATAACAGAAAGGTGGATTCAGGGAATCATGAGTTGTTGGGATTGGCAATTAAATTAGGCTCTGTGGTGTTAATAGGCACTAGGTCCCACTGTAAACCCAAGTTATAAACCCAAAACTAGATTACAGGATAGTAAAGTATAGTAAAGTTAACATTGCCAAATAAAATACAGTGCTATTCCAAAACGACAAGCCAATTTTTTTTTTTGCACCGTGTAAATTATGCGTAAATGTTGGGCATAAGTGAGCAGGAGAAAGCTGCTATGTTTATTTGGCAGGAAGAAGATGCCTATTTGACTCGAGCTGGTTGTTCTTTCGTATTAAAGGTAAAATGGTGAAAGGTCACGTCAGTAATGTTCGGATCGCCCGTTTCGTTACAACACCCTGCGGATTGCGGCATTGTCGAGGGTTAAATATAGATTATTAGCAAATGATCAGTCATAATTCATACAACTGGTATCAATTAAAACACTCGTAATAATCAACTCAAATTTCAATACTTATACTATGACTCCGTACACTCAAAAGACATCCAAGATGTCCAATCCTCATGAAGTTACGCGCTGGTTGGGATAGAATATTTCCTATTTGATTGTTTGATTATTTTCTACTGTGGCGATGGCAGATTCTGAAGTTCTGAAGATCATGCAATGTATGAACACAAATAGCACACTGTAAAAAATAAAAAAGGTTTATCATTTTGGACAGCAGCCATTATGTAATTTATTTGACAATGCAAGTCTACCATAGGTTTTCTCATTCTTTAAGAAGTCATTCATTAAAGGTCCCCAATTATGCTGTATTTAGTTGTTAATAATATGTCGAATGGGTCTTTAAAATAATGTTATGAATTCAGTGACAAAAAAAATCCCACACACATCCAGGCCAAGTGAGACCTCTTCTCTCATCCCGTCTATGCCGGCCTGAAATATGAGCTGTTTTGAGAGGGCAGAGAGGCTTTGCTAATGAGGCGCTGCTTTAATTGGCTGCCTGGCCACTTTGATTCTGGAGGAGGGTGCAGACCCGAAAACCCAGGAAACCAAGATGGCAGGAATTTCAGGACAGCTCTTTGGGGCATCTATTGCTGTAAGTCTGTACTTGTTTGATCCCAAATCCGACCCCAAACGGGAGGAAGAAGAAATTCAAGCATTGCAGCAACGTTTTCAGCAAGACGTCGATAAGTGGCAAGTAGAATTTTTTTTGTCTCACCTTGCATGCATGTGACTGTAGCGGTACTGTTATATAGTCTTGTTATTTACCCACTTGGCTATCCGGAGGAAACTTTGCTAAAAGCTCCTGTTAACCATTTCTACCAAACTGAAACAATTCCGACACCAAGCTAAGAAATGAGTTCATAGCAAGAACACAAACTGTAAGTGTTGCTTATAATATAAAGTGACTTTTTATTAGCCAAAACAATTTTAAAAGGTGGAGGAAATTCTGCCACAGCAATGCAGAGAAATTGTTTGCTTTCGCCGCGATACGATCAGAGAGCTAGCCCACACCATGGCAAAGTACTCGGCTGACCCTGGGTACTTTTTGTGGAGCTAGCAAATCGATAACTTCCATAGAATTCTGGATCCAATCTCCACCTTTTTCGGCTTTTTATTAGCCAGAACAATTTTAAAGTGGGATAAAATTCCACGATGGCAATGCAGAGAAATTGTTTGTTATACCAGACACGTTATAGTGCGTTTCGCGATTACTTTCACGGTGGTAGCCTCAGAGAGCTAGCCCACTCAATGGGAAAGTACACAGCTGATCCTGGTCATAGATTAGTAGAAGAATCGTTTCACAGTAGCAGTAAAGAAACCCAAACACATACCCCGAGCTCTGAAAAACCAACGTCTGGTCTAACTGTGCTTTTCAGCCCAACTTTGCAGACACATACAAAACCTCTCCTGTTAGCTTCAACTGTGGTGGCTACAATCAGGCAACGTTATGATGAAACTGCCACATTGATGCTAACCAAAGTAACACAAGCATACCAATCAGAATTACTGCCTATAAGTTAACCAGAAGCATTTTTTAAGTAGCATGGCACGCGGACTAACATGCAGAAGCAGGTAACTGAGAATTCATAACAATGACGGAAACAAACGTTACCCTGCAAAACAGGTTTTACAGACAGTAAGTTCTGTTACCATGAACAGTTGTACCAAGCATCAAAATTACAAACAAGTACAAAAAGTAAGCTTCAAATGAGGTTTATGTTCACACACCTTCTGATATGGGATCAGGTAGACACCAGAAGCGAGGTGAAGGGGAATGAGGATTTATTGAAAAACAAAACAAAACAGGCACGAGGGCCAACGAAAAACTTGGCCCAAAGGGTTGCAAAAGGACAAACTAAAGTACGCTACACAGAGCTATAAATAAAGAATGCAAAACGGCAAAAAACAAAAGGCACTGGAAACTCCAGGCAAGAGATCAAGAAAAATAAATAACAAGACTATATATATATACATACACAAAACAAGAGGCTAGGACAAGACTAGAAACTAGAAATGCTAGGGAATCTTGACAACAAGAACTTGGCTACACTTGCACATGCAATGAGACGCGGGACACTGTCTGCCAGCCAACTTCCACCGCATCCAGATAAAGGCTTGAAAATCATGACATGAGGGGTAACACCTGGAGAGAGAGAAACAAGAGGCATGGCAAGATCAAGACATGGACAGAGATTGGATGACATGACCTGCTCATTAAGAGAATGAGTGTGCTCAGCTTAAGTACCAATTAAGTATGCAGCTTGGAAGCAAGCATGAATGTTAAGAACAGAAAAGCACAGCAAGATCTTGAAATAGCAAAGCAGGAATCATGACAATAAACTCCCTGTCTAAATTAGTAGTATTAGTAATGTGCCTATCTAAGAATTACACCAACCCAGTGAGTGTTAGTAAATGTTAGTAACTTAAAAACAGTTAATTGTCAATTAAGCTTAGAGAGCCCCGAATCAGCACAGCTCAGAAGGAAGGGGAAATACCAAAGCCAACCAGAGCTCAGAAATGTGCAACAACGAAGGCACGGGGCGGAACGCAGACAAGCGGTGGAGTGGCATGGCAGACCTGGCGAAAACAAAAACATGGAAAAGTAAAAACATGGACATGGAACATGAATAATGAAATGCTTGAACCTGATACAAGAAACTGTTAAAACTGTGACTATGAACATGGCTATGAACTATGGAACTATGAACTATGAAACTTGGAACATGAAACTGTTAAAACCATAAATGCTGTCCTGGCCAAAGGCCAGAACACAACACCTTCTGTTGAATGTCTGCTTGATGTTATTTTCTCTTGCATATTTAGGACACAAACAATAGCAACAGTAACCACATTCAATAGGCTATCATGTTAGGTAGGCCTATGCAGTGAAGCAATGCAATATGGTAAAACTTATTGCTTCTGCGTCTGTGCGTCACGGAGAGTTGCTACCGATCCAGGCTTTATCTTCAGATCAGTGGCGGTTCTAGAACCAGGAATTGGGGGGGCACAGACACGACCCCTTATGATGATTAGGATAGTTCTGGCTAGTTCTCAATCATTTTCCTTTACTCGCGCGTTTTCCAATTATCGTAATTGGCAACTGAAGACATGGTTTCTCTCCACATGCGATCTAACAGCGATGAAATCATGGGGTAAATTCATTAGCACTGAGAATTGGTGTGAACAAAACATCCATTTTAAACAATTATTAGTCCTGACCTGTTCTCAGTCATTTTCATGATTAACAAAAGGTTCACTCCGAGAGCACGCCACAGGCCACATTTAACCAGAGTTGCTTGTTCTCCGCGATTAGGTAAGACCACAATCATTCATCTGGACGCGGATTTGCTTAATTTAAATCAACGTTATTCAAAATTACTATCGGTATTGAGTGAAAAAAGTGGTACTCGCACTGAAATAGGCTATAAAAAGCATCTGGCTCAAGCTATTTGCGCAGGTACACAATTTTGAATAATTTTGATTTAAATTCAACAAATACGCGTCCAGATGAATGACTGTCGTCCTACCAAATTGGTGACGACAAGCAACACCTCTTAAGTGTGGAGCGCTCTCGGAGTGAATCTTTTGTTAATCATGAAAATGACTGAGAACAGGTCAGGACCAATAATTGTTTAAGATGGATGTTTTGTACATCCCAACTCTCAGTGCTACTGAATTTACCACATGATTTCATCGTTATTAGATCATATGGAAAGAAACCGTGTCTTCAGTTGCCAATTAAGATAATTAGAATACGCGTCAGTAAAGGAAAATGATTGAGAACTAGCTAGGACTATCCTAATTATCATAAAGGGACATGTCTGTGCATCCTCAATTCCCGCTTCTAGAACCGCCACTGCTTCAGATATTTTATAAAGCCTGCATTTTAGGGCAGATGTTAGTGCTAACTATTGTTAGTGGTCCTGCTAGCAACCCGTAACATGTTGGCTGCACTTACATTATTTGCTGTTATATTGTTACTTACGGCTTGGGGCTCCGAGCGCTTGATCGATGCAACTGCTCCAGGTTTAAGAAGCAGATGAATTGCATATCCACCGTTGAATTTGCTATATTGACAAAGCTGTCTTCGGTGAATTGCTGAGCACAAATAGCTAACGTGCCCTTAGAGAGTGGCTGTTTGCTGCCAGCAAACAAAAAAGCTACCCACTGATTTTTCGTGGCATCGTCTTTTGGAAGAGAAAATAGTTGTGCTTTTTTTCGCGTCCAAAAAAACACATACGAACAGTTTTGGGAGGCATAATGATAAATCTACACATTAAATGATTTGAGCTCGTTTGTGTCTGATCGAACAAATTCTGGGATAGGCAAGTCCAGCGCCGTGATTGGCTCTGGCCAGGTCTGTCCTAATTGGACGTCAGCCTGACGTCAGGTTTTGCCTAGTTCTCAAGACGAGCTGTTCAGAGAGGAAATCACGTTCTCGGAGTACGGCAAAACCTCCATATCTTATGTTTAGAAACTTTTTGGAGGTTGTGTATGGGCATCCAACATTATAATATTACTGGTATGTATTACAAGAAGGATCAGCATAATAGGGGACCTTTAAAAAAAAAAAAAAACATTATTTACAAAAAATCCTGAGGCCAGCTAGCAAGTGCGCTGGATTAAAAAAACCCATTACAGTGAGAATATTCTCAAAAATATGTATAATTAGTTTCTATAGTATTTGCAATTGAGAGTTAGAGGCTTGCAAGATGTCAACCAGTGGACTACCTTAAGTCCAAAAACAAGTTATCTGTGAGACATAAAAAAAAAATAGAAAAATGAATGCATAGTACAGAAAATGTGTATTTCAAGATCAGTGGTCCTGGCAATTTTGTGAGACAAACCACAGTCTGACTTAATTGTGCAGGCTTCAAACAACAAATGCATCAGAAGATCTGTATGGGAAAAAAACGACAGTGATATTACTGGTGCTTTTCAGGAGTCGGGGATGAAAATATCATAAGCTACAGTGCACTCTTGCCTTTGAAAGCAGGAATTTAATGGATACAATGCGTATACACCAAAGTCAAAAAGCCATTGCAGGAACTAGAAAAAAAATTACAGTTATGTGGCTGTTCTGCACAAAGTTTTATAGACACTTTAGGCTAATACACAATTTCCCTGCATGTGCAGGAACCTGTTGAGTTTATGATGATAAGGCGAACAAGTAGTAATACTATTAGCCTGTTTTATTTGATCAGAGTAGACTTGCGGCATGAGACACTTGTGTTCTTAGTATCAAGGGCCTCTTGGCAAGGAATCAGCAAACATTACAGTGTTCAGTCACGCCTGTCTGCTCTGTATGTACACCATCGGCCGTGTTCTGTAGGGTGGGACAACACAGATACCAAAACTACAGATAAGCCGTTGAACATTCAGCTCATCCCTTAACAGTTCATGTTGAGTACAAACTGCTCTGCCCACCCTCAATGCCTGAAATAATGCCTGCAAAGGAGAAAGACAACAGTTGACACAAACATAAAGGAACAGTGAGTTTCACTTCCATACAATAAAAATTCAATGCAGAATCTAACTTAAAAAAAGCACACACATGACATTGAAATTTCAGTATTTTATAACCTGGAAGTCATTTGTGATGGGAATCTTTTTTCTTAGAGAGACTAGAGCAGAGATATCATTATACCATTATCTACACTCAAAAAAATGAAACGTTATGAAATGTTAGATTTACTTAATAACATTATGTCAACTGGTTCCACAAAACTGAGTAAAGTACATTCCACTCAATGCAACTACAACCCAAATTCCGAAATAATTGGGATGAAGTGTAAATTGTGAATATAATCAAAATGCAATGACTCTCAGATCACATGAGCCAATAGGTTATTTACAATAGAACATACATAACATTTCAAATGTTGAAACTGGGACATTTTACATTATTCTGCGCAAAATGAGCTTATTTCAAATATTCTGGCTGCAACAGGTCTCAGAAAAGTTGGGACGCGGGCAAAAAAGGCCTGAAAAAGCAATTAATATAGCAGAGATACAGCTGAAAGAACATTTAGCAAGTAATTAAATCAACTGGCATCAGGTGTGTAACATGATTGGCTACAAAAGCGATGTCTTAGAGAGGCTAAGTCTCTCAGAAGTAAAGATGGCCAGAGGCTCTCCAACCTGGGAAGGCTTGGGTAAAAAAAATTGTGGAATACTTTATAAACAATGTTCCTCAACGTCAAATTGCAAAGGCTTTGAAGGTCTCATCATTGACAGTGAATAACATCATCAAAAGATTCAGAGAAACCGGATAAATCTCTGCACATAAGGGGGAAGGCCGTAGATCTTTACTGGATGCCCATGATCTTTGGGCCCTCAGCCGCCACTGCATCACTCATCAGCATGATTCTGCCATTGACATTACAAATGAGCCCAGGAATACAAGAAACCACTGTCAGTAAAAAAAAGTCCACCGTGCCATCCACAGATGCCACCTAAAACACTATCATCCAAATAGGAAGCCATTGTTGAGCATGATCCAGAAGCGCTGCCATGTTCTGTGGGCCAAGGCTCATTTAAAATGGACTGTAGCAAAGTGGCAAAGTGTCCTATGGTCAGACAAGTCCAAATTCGACATTCTCGTTGGAAATCATGGGCGTCGTGTCCTCCGGGCTATGGAGGAGAAAGACCACCCCTCCTGTTATCAGCATTCCGTTCAAAAGCCAACATCTCTGATGGTATGGGGATGCAATAGTGCATATGATGTGGCACAGTTGCATCTTTTAAAAAGCAGCATGAATGCTGAAAGGTATGTAAAGGTTTAAGAGCAACATATGATCCCCTCCAGATGATATCTTTTCCAGGGAAGGTCTTGTGTATTTCAGCAGGACAGTGCAAAACCACATACTGTAGCTATTACAGCAGCATGGCTTCGTAGTATGAGAGTCTGCGTGCAGAACTGGCCTGCCTGCAGTCCTGATCTTTCACCGATTGAGAAAGTTTGGTGCATAATTTAACGAAAAGTCAGTCAAAGGAGACTCAAAACTCTCCAGCAGCTGGAAGCCTGTATTAAACAAGAGTGGGATCAAATTCCAATGGCTAAACTCAAGAAACTTGTCTCCTCAATGCCCAGATGCCTCCACTCTGTGTTAAAAAGAGGGGATGCTACACCAAGGTAAACAGGCCCCTGTCCCAAGTTTTTTGAGACCTGTAGCAGCCATCAAATTTGAAATGTGCTCATTTTGTGGATAAAATTGAAAAAATTTCTCAGTTTCAACCTTTGCTATGTTATCTCTGTTTTTTTGTGAATAAAATACTGGCTGTTGTGATTTGAAAGTGATGGGCCCTCATTTATCAAAGTTGCGTAGGATCTGGTGTAGATTCTGGAGTAAATATCAGCGTTCGCCAGGTGTCACGTCTGATTTACTAAAGTATGATCGTTGCTGATTTCGGTATTGAACTGGCGTGACGCTGATAAATCTGGCGGCTGAAACCATCGTAATTTACACGACACGCCCCTATAAATTCATGCTCCGGGAGGCATAGTCCTGCCCACTTTACGACATGGACTCTCGAAAGAAGGCAAAAAAGAAAGAATTTCACTGAGGAGGAAATATTAATTATCATATCCGAGGTGGAGAAAAACAAAATAATTTTATTTGGAAGCCTTTAGAGTGGCATAAAGTGAGCCCAGAAGGCTGAAATTTGGAAAACTATTGCTGCTGCGGTAAACACCATTGAGGTGGAAAACAGGAGTGCAGCAGAAGTTTGATTGAATTCATTAATAAATTTAATTGACTGACAATAAGTGACTATTTCCACTTATTCAAGTGCGTCCTAGCATACAAATTCATAGTAATTTGCATTGGACACGCTTATAAGTGTGGCCAAGATGCACATTTCTCCATTGCCCCACTTATTTTAAGTGTATCCAAAGCTACATTTTTTTTCTTGGCCAAATTTATTTTAAGCGGTAGCTACTCTCTATAAGCGGTATGGTCTTCAACTTGCGCTCTTATAAGTGTGGCCAAGAAAAACATTCAGCATTGGCCACACATGTAAGTGCGAATAACATCGGCCTTAATAAATTCAATTTATAAATCCATGATATTTCAGATTATATAGCCCACATAATTACACTAAGTGTTTACATGCACAAAATTGGTCCAATTTTAAGATCACCACCAAAAACGGGTCGCGGTGCTCAGGTGCAGCAGCGCACCGACCGGTGGAGGCCAATCAGGCTCAAACCTCCAGCTGTCACCGTTCGAGGAGCGCGTGACGACACTGATAGGTGGGGAGTCCCCACCTCCTAGATCGGAGCTGCATGAGGGTAATTGTTAAAATACAGTGAGCAGAGATCACTCTTCATTGTACTTATATTAGTTTTACTCCATGACATTTTATTGGGTGCCACACAAAACGAGCAGCCACTCGTCACTTTCCTGGAGGAGATCTTCTCTGTGCCGAAAGTTCCTCACACGTTGGACAGATTGCTTATTCCAATAACAATACAAGATCTGCCATTGTCAAAATGTGATCATGGCCAAAGTGTCCATAGGCCTATTTATACTGAGCAACAAAAGAAACGCAAGTTAGCTAGTTGGTTAATGTACTCTTATGGTTACTCAGTCAAAGTGACCGGAAAATAGAGAAAAGTTTGATGAAACCAGTGTGAATGTGCACGCACTAGTAATAAATTTGATTTTCTTAAATAATTATGCGCAAACCTTTTTTCTAGTCTGCCTTTAATTAACTTGTGTTTCTTTTGTTGTTCAGTATATATCTGACTGGATGAGCATCTGACACACCACACTGCATATCTGCCAAGCCACGCATTGCGCTTAATCAAATTGATTGTACAAAAGGTAATTGGCAGCCGTCTGGCCTGACAAGCAGGCTGTTTCAAAATTTAAGTTTAATAAATTTCTCAATATAGGTGTCTTATTTATTAATTTATTTATTCATTCATTTATTAATTCAGCCTATTTATCTATTCAGCCTATTTATTCATTTTACTAATATGAACAACAACAGCATGACGTCCGCATCACTGCATATGGTTTATTACTTATTTTGACAGCTGCACTTGTTCCTGCATGTTGTTCGCTGGTTTCTGCATACATCTAGTCAGACCTGGCATGAGATTTTTGCGGACCATTCGCTCACGTTCAGGTTGATAAATGCCGATCCTTGCGGGAGATTTGGCGTAGACCTATTTTTTTGGTGTACGCACGTTTGATAAATGAGGGCCAATGAGTTTTGATTTTATTCACAATTTACACTTTGTCCCAACTGTTTCGGAATTGGGGTTGTAATTAAACTGGCCAAAAGTGTTAGAAGTCAAATAAAGGTTACGCAAGGCAACTGCGTGGAACCAGTTGACATAACATTATGAAATAAATCTAACATTTCATAACATTTCATTTTTTGAGTGTAACATAGTCCAGTATGTCCAGTGTTAATTCAACTTCAATGGGAATCTTGCACACAATGCAATAGTTGATTTGATGCAGAATATTCATTGTATCGTGTACATTAGCAACACAGTGTGTACTGTTGACAATGGAATCATGACAAGTTCCTACAAAGGCACTTAATATCTACATTTTGAGCCTAGTCACTGTACACACTGTCAAGGTGCCACATATGAAAATTTTTTCCATTTATCTTTGTTTCGGTTCAAGACAGCTTTGTTCATCTTATCTATGGGCCATCTTACCTTGTGAACCAGTGCTGTGGGCACCTGACTTTGACGTTCCTTTTAAGCTTGCTGTGGACGCCTGTGATGTAGGGGTTGGTGCTGTCTTGCTGCAGCCTGATGAGCAGGGATTCGACAGACCCGTGGCATATTTTTCTAAGAAGCTCAAGAAACATCAACAAGTTTATTCACCCATCGAGAAGGAAGCGTTAGCACTGGTGTTGGCTGTGCGCCACTTTGAAATTTATGTTGCAAGCTCAGGTGGACCATTGTTGGTTCTCACAGACCACAAGTCATTAACATTCGTTGCTAAGTTCAAGTCCTCTAATGCCCGTGTGTTTAGGTGGAGTCTTGTGCTTCAACCATACAATCTTGTTCAGCACGTCGCTGGCAAAGACAACATTATTGCAGATACTTTATCACGTGCTTAGGAGAATATATATTGGATGCACTTTTGGAGGCACTTTTACCTCTACACTGGACATCTTAGCCTATGGCCCGAAGATACATCACCGTGTTGGCAGGTCGCTCTCTGGGACCTTTCGCGTGAGCGAAGGAGAAACCAACGTGTTGCGAGGTAGGCCGGGTCAGTCCTCCTAGGGCCTTTACCTAGCTTCAGCCAACACCTTGCACACACGCTGACACAGGAACAAGTTCACGATTCACGCAACACCGTAGGAATGTCACTGGTTAGGGCCTTTTGAGTTTGGTTCGGTCTGTAATCCCTCTAGACTAGCGAGTATTAAACCCTTTGTTGTTTTTGGCAACGCGTTAGATGTAGTTTATGTTGCCGTGTGGCCCTGATCGTGATATACTATTATGGGCAATTTTACGCTAACCTAGGCCATCAACAATACTTCAAAAATGAGCAGCAAATCCTACTTTATATTGGGTATGGCTGATGATGTTGATATGTATATGAAAAAGCACCTCATGAGCAATCCTCATGCCAAGTTTCAACAAAATCGGCTGAGTACTTTTTCTACAATGTCCTAATGTGTCCAAGTATTGGACGGAATTTTGTGTCCAATAAAAATTCATCATTTACATGAACTGTTGTAGCTTTTGTTTGTGTGTCCACATAAATTTTCTATCACAATACTAACAGATCTGTGTCACAAACAATGGAAGCTATTTGCCTTCAGTGTGTATCAACGATTTATTTATTGTACCTGACCAAGTGCCCCGCCCCCCTCTGTGTTTACCCAGTTCAATCACAGACACCTGGTCCTCGGCTCCTGCTGAACCGTCAAAGCGGTCATTGACATCCTATTGTGGTTTATTTGCAAATGACTCTTGTCAGCTTTGGTTATGGTGTATTTCTGTCTTGAAAAATTGTTTTATTCTTGACAAAGGCTCACTTCTAAAGCTTGTGAGACCCAATAAACTTGTTACTGTGGCAACATGTAATATAAAGCGGAAAATCCTCATCTTGCTTTTACTCCTGCTCTCAGGCAATGTTCAGCCTAATCCCGGCCCAGCCCTGAATAACATCAGAACTCCTGATGAATTCAGAGGCAGGTCAGGCCTAGGCATACTTCATCTAAATGTCAGGAGCCTGCTCCCTAAATTGGATCTTGTTAAAATCTGGGTTCAGCTAACTAATACAGATATCCCTGTCCTATCGGAATCCTGGCTTAGTAAAGCAGTCTATGATAAAGAAATTACAATAAATGGGTATAATGTTTTTAGATGCAATGGCCCAAGTGAAGGTGGTGGGGTAGCGATATATATTAGAAACAAATTTAATGTTACCCTTCTGTCTTCAGTTTCCATTACTAAACAATTTGAAGCCGTTGCCCTGAAGCTGGATTTTGCGCATGGTCAGTCTATCACAATCATAGGGTATTATAGACCTCCCTCTGCCTCCATCGATGCTCTATCCTCTCTTGAGTCATTTTTGACTGGATTAAACTCCAGTGATCTTCTTTTGGTCGGGGATTTAAACCTTGACTGGTTAACGTCATTCTCAGACAACCTTAAATCTGTCTGCGATTTATTAAATTTGATGCAACTTGTAAATTCTTCAACTCATCCAAATGGTAAAAACCCATCAAAATCATCTTTAATTGACTTAATTTTGACAAATGTTCCTCACAAGTACACAAATAAAGGTATATTTGTCAATGATGTGAGCGATCACTGCGCCATTGCAACAATTAGGAACACAAAAATTTCAAGAGCCAAGCCACATATCTTACTGAAAAGAGATAATAAAAACTTTTGTGTGCAAGCTTTTTTGCATGATTTGGTGGTGTTTAAATGGAGCAGAATTTCCTTATTGGATGTGGAGCTAGCTTTGAAATTCTTTACTGAGGAGTTTAGTTGCATCATTAATAAGCATGCTCCCATCCGGAAATTCAGAGTTAAAGGACGGATAAATCCTTGGTTTTCCGCTGATTTAGGAAACCTTCTTAAGGAAAGGGACATTGCCTGGGCAAGTGCTCGGAAAACCAAATCAGAGGCAGATTGGCTCAGCTTTCGTCAGCTTAGGAACAAATGTATGTCTCTTATTAAGAGAGCTAAGTCTGACTTTTATCTGACTGAATCAACAAAAAATTTGAATGATCCCAAAAAATTTGGGCAGTTCATAAAATTAGATAGTCATGTTGTGACTAGTGTCCTGCCAAGTTCTTTAATCACAGATTCTGGCCCCCTGTGTGATAAAACAGCTATTTTAAATTGTTTTAATGACCATTTTATTTCTGTTGGCTCCTTGTTTGAGTCTTTACATCCGGAGATGATTAGTGCCGGCCCACCCAGTGTAAACTCACCCTTGTTTCCAACATTTGCAAGGGGGGGCATCACCTGTCCTTTTGAGTTTACTGCAGTGACTGCCTCTGAGGTTCATAGTGCTCTGAAGAGACTGGACACAGGTAAAGCAGCTGGACCTGATAATATAGATCCTTTCTTTTTAGTTTTTCACCTGTCTGTCAGTCCGTCCGTCCGTCTGTCTGTCTGCACTTTGCCACGGCTATAACTTTTGATCGGCTCATGTTAGGACTTTGATACTTGGCATATGCATTGCTTATGAGAAGGCATTTCAGATGGGGTAATGACTTTTGACCTTGTGACCTTGACCTTGGAGCATGATGTTTGGTGACAAAAACTTTAACATGGGTCATAACTTCTCATTAGCTAGTAATAGGGATTTGATACCTGGCATATGTATTCCTTAGGATAAGGCCTTTCTGATGAGGTAATGAATGTTGACCTTGTGACCTTGACCTTTAACCTTTGATTGACTCATTATAGGCCTTTAATGGTTAGCATGTGCATGTTATGCACGGGGGCATCAGTGTTTCACAAACACATCTTGTTAAAATTGGCTGCTGATTTTATTGCTGAGCCTCTGGCGCATATTTTTAACCTGAGCTTTATCAGCAATAAAATCCCTAAAGTTTGGAAGTCTGCTTTTGTTCTTTCCCTGTTAAAAGGGGGTGAACCCACTAATGTAAATAATTACAGACCAATTTCTAAATTATGTATTTTAACTAAAATGTTTGAAAGGATCGTTAGTGATCAATTAAAGGAATTTTTAGAATCAAAATATTTTATCATTATTTCTATCAGGTTTTAGAAAACAGCACAGCACTGTTACGGCTGGTCTTAAAGTTTTAAATGATTTTATCGAGGCACTGGACAGTGAGAAATATTGTGTTGCTCTTTTTATCAATATGTCTAAGGCCTTTGATGCAGTAGATCACAGACTGTTGATTAACACCCTACATAACATTGGTATTTCAGAATCTGCCTCTAATTGGTTCAGTGATTATTTAACAAACAGAACGCAGTGTGTGCAGGTGGCTTGATCCACCTCTTCTGTTCTGGATGTCACCAAAGGGGTGCCCCAAGGTTCAGTCCTGGGACCCATTTTATTTTCATTATATATCAACAGTCTGTGTTCTAATGTGTCAAATGCATTTTATCACTTTTATGCAGATGACACCATTATTTATTGCTGTTCATCCTCACTTACTCATGCTTATGAGTTGTCACAAGCTGCTTTTAATGTTGTTCAGTCTCGTTTGAGAAGTTTAAAATTGGTCTTGAACACAGAAAAGACCAAGCTCATGGTCTTTTCAAACTCAAGTAAATTACATGGACATATCCCCACTCTAGTAACTCAACAAGGAAACACAATCGAACTGGTCTGTAACTATAAGTATTTGGGTCTTCTTCTCAGGGCCGGTGCTAGCCATTTTGGTGCCCTAAGCATAAATGCTTTGTGGTGCCCCCCCCCCCCCCCCCCACATATCCACCCACCCAACCCCACCCCTGACAGAAATGAACAATATCTGAGTATTTGTCAGTTTTGCTTTATTTTACAAAATAAGTTGTCAATATTAATGGTTCAATAACTGAGATAGAGATAAATAATAATAATAATAATAATTAGTATTAAGATATAAATAACAATAATTAAGTCTTTATAAAACACTAACAATGGCATCAAATACTCAAATAAAAATAAATAATCTAAATTAAAAAAAAATGCCACGACTATTAACAAATAAACATGTTTTTAACTGTTATCACAGTTCTGAGTAAGGAACTTTAAATACATATTTTAAAATGCAAGCACCAGTTGTTAGAGGCCCTACAGAGGCACACGTCTGCATTTTCGGGCTGTGAAATCAGCAATCAGGTCATCATATGACAATTTCTGAGCAATTTCCCCATTGATGCTGATGACAGCCAGACCACTTCAACGCTTCTGGCCCATTGATGAGCGCAGGTATGTTTTAATGAGTTGAAGTTTGGAGAAGCTTCGCTCAGCAGAGGAAACTGACAGGGATACATCTGCGAATGTGTACAAATAGAAAAACGGATGTAGCTAACTAGAGACGCTTTATGGACACCAAACTGATTCGCTATCAGCCTGTACTCTCCGCAGCGAGCGTATATAACGCAATCGCCACTCGTATTTCTAGAGGTACAGCGGTCATCTCTTCTGGGCTCATGATATCCTTCATTTCATCACACAGTTTCACGAATACTCCCGGAGACATCCTGAAATTCTCTCTCCATTTTGCATCTAAAAAATTCATTGAGCACCACTCTCTCCCACCAGTCCTTACTCCTAACGCACATCCAGCAAGCACGGGTTTTTGGTAGGAGTGGAGGAAGGCCTATGCTGAGACCAAGAGTTTTACGTCATGTACTTGGAAAGAAATCGAACAATTGACTGAACCATGTAAGCCAGGTTTTTCCGATTATCACATGACTGAAGAACATGAAAACGCGTCAAATCAGATTATTGCCATTACCCGATTATTCCCAGTTATCGGATTATTGTGGTCATGTAAACGTAGCTGTTACAAAATAAATCATTGTTAATTAAAACATTGTCTTACCTGCAAGTGAGGCGCGAGCATCATCTCGCAGTTTTTTTCTTTTCCACTTTTCCGCCCCCGACTCTTGATGCCTTTCCGATTTCGATGACATGTCCAGATCTCCGGAATAAACTTCTGCCAAATTTGCGATTGAAGCATAATGGAGCAAACTACTAGGGAATGGGGGAGGGGGGAGGGGGCACCAAAGGTAGACCGATGAGAGGGCCGCGCAGGAGATTAATCTTTTTTAGCGTTAATAAGCCTACGTTATTTTTGTATTACTTATATTTATTAACATGCTTTACAAACTTTTATTTTAAATATTAAATACTGTTATTATTATAATTTTTTTATGGGCTTGATTTTTTTGGTGCCCCCCCAGGAAGTTGGTGCCCTACGCGCAGTGCGTGATAAGCGTATGCCGAGCGCCGTGTCTGCTTCTTCGAGATCGTGAGCTTTCTTTTAAAGCCCAGATTGCAGGTTTAGTCACCAAGCTCAGGGTGAAGCTCGTGTTCTATTACAGAAACAAGTCTTGTTTCTCACTTAGAGCCCGGAAACTGCTTGTGTCAGCCACATTTCTTCCTTTGATTGATTATGGAGATGTGTTGTACATGGGTGCTTCGCGTACATGTATGCAGTCTTTAAACACTGTTTATCACAGTGCCTTGAGGTTTGTAACTGGTGATGGTCGACTCATGGATCATTGTGCCTTGTATGCTAAATCTGGTCTGCCCTCTTTAAGTGTGCGAAGGTATACGCATTGGCTGACCCTGATTTGTAAGGCTCTTCTTGGCATAGTTCCATATTTATGTACTTTTCTTCAGAGAGCTAAAAGCTGCTATGCCTTACAGTCCTGTGACGTTCTCCATCTCTTTGTTCCTCGCGTCAGAACTGAGCTGGGGAAGAGAGCATTGAGCTTTGCTGCCCCCACTGTGTGGAACACTTCACAACTGAGCTGAAGCTTTCAGAGCTCATTTCACTTGGATCCTTCCGGTCCATGCTGATGGACAAACAATGTGAGACCGTTGAATAGTGCCTGTGTTCCTGACTTATTTATGTTAAAAGTTTCTGTACTTTATTGCAAGACACTTTGCACTCACAAAAAATGTGTATTCAAACTATTGCATATTTTCACTTTTATTGTTTTCATGAGGTGTGCTGCTGACCTCTTGGCCTGGTCACCCTTGTGAAAGAGATCTTGATCTCAATGGATTTTATCTGGTTAAATAATGGTTAATAAAAATTATTCACCTTTCCTATCGTTTACTTTATGCTATTTTTTTCCCATCCAACATGTCTACTTCGACACATTGGTCTATACCTATTGCCACAGAATGGGGAAGCCCATTTTTTTGGATGTATATAGCCGATTTTATAAACAAGTAACCGAGGGTAACTGAGCGAACTATTTAAAAACCAATCGGAGGTTGACTTTTAGTGTATTAGTGAATTTTTTGTGTATTTTCCAAATATTGTTATTGAATTAATATTGTATTTATGTATGTTATTGGAGAAGATAAGTGATATTAATGAATAAATCAAATTATATGATTCTAACCATTGATGGTAACGAACTTCTAGTTAGGAGACATTAAAAATAGAATGTTTTGAGGTGCGCATACAGTAGCCTGCGTGTGTGTGAGTGAGAACGGCACCTCTTTTCTCTCACAACCAATGAGGCTAATGTCGTAGTTTGTGCCAGATCAATTTGACACAGTATTGTTTAACTGTGGTTGCAAGTATCCTCCCTTACTTGTATATATTTATTTGGTTACAGAAATTATACTGAATCCCTGTATATATTTTAGAATTGGAACATAATGAGATCTCATAACTTTGATATTTGATATTAGATATTGATTATTATTCTTAAAAAATCTGCATACAGTAGTTTATGTACTCTGGATTTTGGATTCCATTGGATGGTCTCCTTGGATCCCGATCCAACTGTTCAGCCCATTCTGAACTGGATTCCCAACCCCCTTGAACTCAACGCCCTCGGCCCAACCCTTGTTCTGTTCCCCGGACACAGATAAGCCTTCACACATACACTGATATTACACCTTGCATACCCGGGTAAGGGATTATTTCTTTTCTGCAAAACATTTTATTTGAAACTTGGCTTTTATTTGATACTTTAGGGTATTTTATTTATTTTTATGTGTTTATTTATTTATTGGTATTTATTATTCTTGATAGTTTTACATATTGATTGAATATTCTCTGTATCCCGAGAAAGGAAATATTTCCAGAATATTATTATTAATAAATGTCTATTGCCTCCTTCTACACTTAAAAAGTGTCTTTGTCAATTTACTCCCCTCCTTAATGCTGAACCTAGAACTGGCATAAACCTTAACCATAATCGTAGAAACACCTCCGTCTACTTAAAGGTTAATTTTGTGGGTGCTACATAAATATAAGACATTTTCTGTTTAATGCACAGGTAAATATGCAATAATAATTTTAGTAACTATAAGTTTCTGAAAGGTCACATGTGTCATTGTTACATGTTGGCCAAGCACGATGTCCAGTGATTGTCCACTCCGACACAAGACATGAAAAAATATTTTGAACAATTATTACTCAGTAATAACTTAAATTTGCAAGTATGTGTTTTTTTACTTATATGTAAAAAGATAATAGTAAAATAATGATATTATATAATCATAAAAAGTTTAGCAACTGAACAGCTTTGCTGATACATTAGTTATATTTGCAGCTTGAATTAAAGTATTGTCCCCAGAACTGTACACAATACTCTTCATGTGGTCTGACGAATGTGTTGTACAAAAGAAGCATCACCTCCTTAGATTTGTACTCAATACTTTTGGCATTGTATCCCAGCATCTGATTGGCTTTTTTAACTGCTACAGCACAATGGCGAAAGCCTGTGAGGGTTTGGTCAACAGTCAGTCTCAGGTCTTTTTGTGTGGAGCACATTCCAGTTTTAAACCTCCCATGAAGTAATCCCGTCTAATGTTTTTATTACGTACATGTACAACTTTACATTTCGCTACATTAAATTTCATTTGCCGCATTTCTGCCCAATTCTGGATTCAATCCAAATCATCCTGAATCACTTCAGTGGAATTCTAAACTATTTGCCAAACCCCCCAATTTAGTATCATCTGCAAATTTAACTAATCTGCTCTCAATATTCCTATCAAGGTCATTAATATAGATGACGAACAGCGGGGGTCCCAACACCGATCCCTGGGGGACGCCACTCCCCACCATACCTAGCTCAGATGAGATACCACTGACCACCACTCTTTGTGTTCTGTCATGTAACCAGATTTGAATCCAGTCCAGAATACCTCCTGTAACTCCAATGGAGCTCATTTTAAAAAATTTGTCTCTTATGCAGTACTGTATCAAATGTTCTCTGAAAATCCAAGTATATGATGTCATAAGCTCTGCTCTGGTCATAAGTCTTGGTGGCCTCTTCAAAAAATTCCAGAAGGTTTGTCAGGCATGACCTTCCCTTACGGAAACCATGTTGGCTATCCCTCAAGATACTGTTACGCTCAAGAAATAAGTCCAGCTCATCTTTAATGATAGATTCCAATATTTTGCACGCAATGCAAGTTAAACTGACTGGCCTGTAATTTCCTGGCTCAGTACAGTCCCCTTTCTTATATATTGGTATTAAATTTTCTGTTTCCAATCATTTGGTATTTCCTCAGTTTCTAAAGACCGTCTGAAGATGGTGAATAGCGGCTTAAAGATGATCTCACCAACTTTCATGAGCACTCTAGGATATAAGCCATAAGGCCTTATCTGCCTTTAGTTTATGCAATTTGGTTAATACTTTGTTATCCCTAACCTCAATTTCCGTGAAATAATCTTGAGCATTTAACATGCCATCTAGCCGAATAAAGACCCACTCTGAGGTAAAATTCTCAACAAAGTAACTGTTTAAGGCATCCGCAATATCCTTGTTATCATATAGCAGCAATCCATTTTTTATGCACTTGCATGCACTTGCTTAATGCACCTGCTCTTTGACTTTCCTTTTTCTGCTACAGTGCTGAAAGGGTTAGTTTTTGCCCCCTCTGCAATTTGTCTTTCATACAGTCTTCTAGCATTCCTCAGCTCTTTTTTTGACCACAGCCCGCATTTACAGTATTCAGCCTTAGTGTCCTCATTGTTAGCTGCGACCAAGCAGCTCTATGAACGCTTCTGTCTGTCTGTACGTCCGTCCGTCCGTCCGTCTGTCCATCTGTGGCACCTTTTTGACCATGTTTCTTTCGTCGTATCATCATGAATTTTTCAGGAGTTATTGACCTTCACCAATGTGATGTCCATGCACAAGGTCGAGGTCAAAGGTCAAGTTCACAGAGGTCACGACCTTGTTTGCGGGTTTTCGCGCTGTAACTCCAGTTAGAATTCATGGATTGCTATGAAATTTTGGAAATAGCTTCTAGGCATAGAGGAGGTGTGCCCTATTGTTTTTCAAGGTCATCCGTCAAATCCCAAGGTCATAAAGGCAAAAAGTGTCGATTTTCCCGATTTGACGGTTTTCGCACCGTAACTGAAGTTTAATTCAATGAATGGCTATGAAATCTTAGAACAAGCTTCTTGGTGTAGAGAGGGGTTCCTTATTGATTTTCAAGGTCATCTGTTGAATCCCAAGGTCACATCGGTCAAAAAAGTGTCCATTTTGCCCTGATTTCACAGTTTTCGCGCCGTAACTCCACTTTAACTTGATGGATGGCTATTACATCTTAGAACAAGCTTCTTGGTACAGAGGAAGGGTCCCCTCTTGATTTTCAAGGTCATTTGCCAATTTCAAGATTACACTTGTACAAGAAACCACCAGTCATGGACACTAGGCCACGTGACGGATGCTAGGCGAGGTCACAGCTATTAAATCCTTCTGATCTACTTGTTATCCTTTATGTGCATCTTATAAAAATTCATCTTTACCCTCAAAATCCTACAAACACTTGTGGTCATCCACTGAGGATTCTGCTTTTTCAGCTTACTTTTGGACACCTTTGGAATGAATCTGCATTGTGTATCAAGTAAAATCCCCTTAAATCTTTCCCACATCTCATTTACAGACTCACAGTCCAGGAGTGTCTCCCATTTTATTTCACTTAGGTATGAGCGCATCCTGTCAAAGTTTGCTCGCCTAAGATAGAAAATTTTTGCTTTTGAATACACCTTTTTAACCTCCCATGAAACATCAAAATTAACAGCAGAGTGATCACTTGTCCCAAGTGGCTCCTGCACCTCAACATTGCTAATTCTATCTGGGTCATGACAGAGCACTAAGTCTAAAATTGCCTTCTCTTTTTTAGGTATATTAACATACTGCACCAAGAAATTATTATTTATAACATCTAGAAATTCTTCCTCCCCCCTACCCTGTCCTTTCACCATTTCCCAATCGATACCAGGATCATTTAAGTTTCCCATAAGAATAGTCCCTCCACCTCTACAAGCTTGCGTAATCCTCCTAAAAAGCATTTCATTGACTGTACTGTCCAAAGCTGCTGGTCGATAGCATACTCCTTTGTTTAAACCTGTCTCGTGTTTGCCAATCAGTCTGACCCAGATATCTTCACAGGGCAGGAGAATGGTCAATTTCAGGAATTTCCTGTACATTTATGTTTTCGTTCTCATAGATTGCTACGCCCCCTCCTCGCCTATTACATCTATCCTTCCTAAAGAGCTAATAACCTTCTATGTTATATTCATCTCCATCCTCTTCACTAAGCCATGTCTCTGTAATCCCAACTATGTCATAGCCCTCACCAATCATAACGGCCTCAAGCTCGGGAAATTTATTTTTTATGTTTCTTGCATTTAAATAAAAACATTTCAGGTTCTTACTAATGCTCTTCCCCCTTGATTTCCCATGCGGCAGCTGCTTCAAGTGCCCCACTACACCTTGTTGCTTTAAAAGTATATCATCAATAGTGCATGTAACGCCATCAGCTTCCATCGGGGCAGTCTGCATTTCCCTATGCGTAACACTCACTAACCTCCCTGCCCCCCAAGTCCCTAATTTAAATAATCCTGTGATACCCTCAACATACACTGACCCAGTGCAAAGCTACCCCTCCGGTTCAGGTGCAGCCCGTCAGACTTGAACAGGTCACCCCTGTCCCAGAAAAAGTTCCAGTGCCCCATAAACCCATACCCCTCTTTCATACAACAGATTTGTAGCCACGTGTTGAACCTCCAGATAAAATTCTGCTTTCCTCTGCTTGCACGTGGTACCGGCAGAATCCTGGAGAACACTACCGATGAGGATCTGCTCCTAAGCTTCTCAGCTAATTCCACAAATTTGCCTTGCAGAACCTCAAACCTACCCTTACCTATGTCATTTGTCCCAACATGGACTATGACAACTGGATCCCTCCCCGCTCTGGCCAGGAGCTTGTCCGCACGCTCCAGGAGGTCTCCTACCTGGGCACCAGGCAGGCAGCACACCGTACAAGACTCCTTGTCGCGCGAAGAGACTAAGCTATCTATTCCTTTAAGTATCGAGTCCCCCACTATCACTAACTCTCTTTTCTGAGGAGTAGAGGCTAACAGGGTGCCCTGCTGCTCATCAGTGTCCTCATTCTCAGGGTCAGGGACTAATTCGAGTTCCTGCAAGGGCCGGAATCGGTTGGATACCTCAACCACTGAAGGAGCTGTCGCTGTACGGCGTGCACGCCCTTTCCTGCACGGTCGACCTACAGTCACCCAATTTTCTCTCCCTGCCCACTCCGGCATCCCTGTACCACCTTGCTTTGGAGTACACACCATTTCTCTAAACGACATACTACTTAGTTTGCAATCAGTAGAGTTCCTAGAGGAACTATGTCGCACCTCCAACTGGCCCTGAAGATCAAGGATCTTGCTCTGCAGATGCTCAATTAGCTGGCACCGGTGGTAGACAAACACACCCTGGAAATCTCTTTCCAAAAGTGCGATCATCCTGCACCCTAGATAAAAGAAAATTACTAATGCCAAGACAGAAGCTGAGGAACCACAATTTATTAATTTATTATCCTAAGAAGATCTAAGCAGCAGTCACAATAGAAACTGTGGGGAAACCATCTTAATGGATTATAAGCCTCCTTTAACAGTTTCAGTTTGCAGAAATGAAATACCAAATTGAGCCGAACTCTATATGTAATAATAACTCTATATGTAACTCATAATAAGCCGACTTGAGTTTATCTAGTCCCAGTACTAATAATATACTCACCTAAAAATATCATAGGGCTTAGCTGAGAACTCAGATAAAACAGACTGGCTACAACACCCAGGAGAAACTGGAGGAGGGAGGAGGCGGAGCACTCCGGTAAAACTTACCGTTTAAATTCCCACCTAACTGAATAGACGAGTCAAGTGACTGCTGCCCTACTAACTAAATACTAAATCTCAGACCCCCAGCCAAAAATGCAAACAGTACTCATCTAGCTAGCTAGCCGCAAATACATCCAAGGGTAACCGAGAAAAGAGTAAAGCCCCGATTCCCTTTCATTGAAACGGACTGAATAAACAAGTGGTCTACTATGTGAGCAAACTAAACATGGTATCTCCCCCAACAAGCTGTCCTAAGCACTCAAACTTTAATCAGCTGATCAAGGCACAGCAACTGGAGGAAAATACAAAGATTTACAATGTGTTTAATCAGAAGAGCCCTTCGGTGATAATAAAATGCGAAAAAGACAAAACCCCGGTTCACGTTAATATTCAAGCTTGGCAATGCGTTTATGCGGTAATGCAGTCAGGATAGAGAACGAAGGGGACTAAAAAACCCCGGTGAACGTCAATATTTATTGGACAGAAGACTGTATGAAAGGCAAGCCACCCAGTATGAACCAAGCCGGGCTATAGTTAAATATCGAGGTAATTCGATAATATTCTTGACGTTGAGAGCTTGCTGGGGTTTGTTAGCTGAATCAGCTACAGAAAAACCAGGCGACAGTACCTCAGTCCTTGAAAGCAACTGTTGTATATCGCACAATTCACGTAGACAATTATTTAGCGATGAATTTATTCTCTAAATTTAGTGTTTATTTTACTTTACCTTACTTTGCTCCCGGGAGACTGAAACACCCCCCCCACCCGGAAAACCCCCATCGCCTTTGTTTGACCAGATTAGCGACTTAATTTGTCTGTTTGCTCACCGAGTTGTTACAGGGGGAAAACATGGGAAAGATACAGAGGGAAGATTCTCCCTGTACCTACTGTGACAAAGGTTACGTCGGGAGCAAATCGTCAAATCTCTCATCTCCGATCTAATACCTGGCTTAATCCTTCATTCTAATCTATATGTGACCATAATTTTCAAAATGAACATCATGGTGTATTGAAGAGACTTGAAACTTGTGATAGATACCGTAACAAATCAAGTGGGAAGTAGGGTTATTTTCTCATAGACTTCTAAAGCATTGGATTATTTTGGAAACCACCGAAGTCGGCATCTACTAGTCATTAAATAGGATGCAATTTTAAGGCACTTTTTAGACCTGGGTGCCAGGAGCAGACCGGCCGTTTCCCAGTGGGCCGCTGGGTCAGTGGGCCGGTCTGGCCGGCAAAAAAAACCAAAAAAATCGCTGTTGTATAGATGGATCACAGCGTGGTGGCCAGTGGCCCACATTAAGGTGAGCGGTGGAGACAGCCTATTGAATAAGCGCCTTTATTTACAAAGATTCATGCCTAATAGGTCAGTAAATGGTGGTCGAGACAAAAATTATATAACCTCTTCCATTTGGCTCTTTCAACTGATACTGGATATATGTATGGACTCTAGGTTTATATTCTACTTTTTAACTGATCCACTATTCCGGTTGTCTTGCAACATGGTCATTTTTTTGTAGCCTATCTATTTATATATTTTCTTTTTGCTATAGGGATGACTGAAAAACTACTTTCTTGAAAATAAAAGAGGATGCACGAGCTGAAGCTATGTACAATTTATTTAATTTTGTAGTTTTCATCCTCACGTTTTACTTATGTTAAATTAATAGGCTATCGCAAGTATGTGCTCAGTTAAAATTTGCATAAGCTTACAAAAGCTCCCCACTGATGGGCCAGTTGTTAATAGGCCAAAATTTGATGCATATTGATTCCTTGTTTGATGCTCAGCATACACTGTGTGATTTTGGGCTGTCCCAGAGCAAAGAAGACCGTCGTGAAGGAATTGTGGCAATGTCTTAGGACCATCGTTTTGGACCGAAGACCAATGTTGCACTGTGAGAGAGGTTCAGAGATGGCCGTTGTCATGGTCTTGTGACCAAAGACAGCCTGGGATGAAAGACGAAGTAGAAGTAGTCTGGATGATGCAAGGTGCTAACATTTTCCTGGTATATTGACGTGTGTCTTTCCCTGCCATTCAGTAGGTGTGATTATCATTCAGTCTACATAAATCAAACTTGGATGTTGTACCAAAGTTTACAAGATCCATGTCACACAGTGAGTTTGCATGAAATGTAAAAGATTGCGAAAATTGCACAGTGTGTAGCCGGCATTATGGTGCCAAATAAAATTTGTCCTGGAATACAGGGAGACTTTCCAAACTTTCCATTCCAAAATCCTGTCTTGATGTTCAGAATCACCTGTCATTAAATGTGCAACCAGTAAGTAATGCGGTTCTGAAGCTAGTGAGCTATTCTATGCTCTTTAGAGTCCGTAAGTAAGATATGTAACGTTACGTAAAAAAGATTATGGATGAATCAGTCCAAACTGTGCGATGGTCTTATTAAAAAATCTAAATGGCCCCAAAGTCACAATACTTTTTCACATTAATTCCTGTAAAAATAATTATAATAACATTTTTGTAAAAATACATTAGTTTATATGTTGACAATGTTTTTAATATAGGACTGTCTCATTGTATTATATTTATTTCAGGACATCTTTAGAATAAATTAGGATATTTAATATAAGTAGAATTGTTTGTTTTTGGACATTACCCACCCAACCCCTGCCTACAGAATAGTAAATTTACTCACATGTACATGACTTCAACTTAACGGTGACACAGATTATGTGTATGTGATGTTTCACAAGACACTTTCTACTTTCACAGCACTTAAGAGTGTTTTGGAAGCATTAAAGCCTCATCCTTTAGAAACATTTCGAAAAAAGACCATCACAGCATTGGGTGCTGGGTGCGTCCATCTTTTATACAGTCTATGGATATTATATGTGCTGTAATAGCCCTGAAACACCCCTGTTCGGCTTTATTTCATTGGTTTAGTCCAACCACAGTGGTACCTTCAGGATCTATTTGAGCTAGTACATTTACATTTTATAGAGAGCTATGTAAAGACAAGGGCACGTTCTTGCTTTCCTCTCAGTTTTTGAGGAGTCTACTAATAAGTTTTTCATATCATTATTATAACTTTTATTTTTTTGGTATAATTTTTTTTTTTTTTGCTTAACATAACAGAATTCATTGCTTTTTGACCTCTTTTAGGAAAAATACAAAACTCAAACATTTATTTCTCTGTACCTTCTCATCATCCAGATGCTGTTTCCATCAATCCCACAACACTTGGCCACAACTACCTGCAACATCTCTTCTTTAGTATCTCAGCACATAATTGTCTGAACAGCCAAAGAGAAACATTACACAAAGCATTGAGGGATTATGGGTTATGTCTTTAGAAAAAAATGAATAAAGGACTTGATACTGATAAATGGAGATGTGGTTTGGAAAATATGAAAGTATGCGAGGAATGTTGACCACAGAGGAGCATCACTTTTCAAAAGATGTTTTCAGAGACAAGCACATGCACGTGGTGTCGTAGCATGTTGGGTGTGAAAGCATGCCAGGAGTGTCAGCAGAAGGTGAATGATATGCAAGATAACTGCATGAAATCTGAGCCCACAAACTTTCTGACTTGAATTTTCCACATATATGTAAGAATAGGTATGAAGATAATAAGTCTAAGGAAGTGTCATGCTACAGCAATGAAAATTTTAAAGTTAAATGAGAATAAAAAAGTGTCAGAGAAGTGTTGTTACATAAACAATTCAAAAAATTCAAAAATTCAAAAAATTATTCAAAGCAGGTATAAGTTGTTTTTTCATTGTCTAACTGGCTGAATGCCAATTAGAGATTAGCTGGTATGTGGCTCCTCAAATCTGTTTCACCTGTGAGGGACCACAAAGCATTTCGATAATTACCTGGCCCCTCCCCTAGGGGGCCAGGTAAAGCAATGATCATGTCTGTGACTGTGTGTGTGTTTCTGTCAGTCTGTCTGTCAGCCCGTGGCTGGGGCCAGGTCTGCTATCTCTGATTGCCTTGTTTTTATTAATATTCCTTAGTGCTGACTGGTTCTGAGAAGATGATGTGAAGCTGGCAGAGTAAGCCTGTGTTGACCTATCTGTCGAACTAAAAGGCAATAGAATCCTCAGCTTGTTCTGCCACCGGGCAGTGTAAACAATTTTGTCTGGCATGTATTTGTATATTGAACTTCTGGTAAGACAGTGCGCAATGCCGAGAGAAATAGAGAGTGGATGCTGCAGTTGGGGATGGCTCAGTGAATATTTCAGACAAGGCGGCCCAAACTTATTCCTGAAGATCAATCAGCCAACAGGTTTTCACTCCCACCCAAAGAAAGTGCGCCTCAGTCAACACCAAAGGCCCGTTTCCACCAAAGAAGTTCCTGGTAGTATTTGGGGGAAGGAACTAGAACAGGAACGTCTTCTCACTCGGCCCTCTCAACTGCCGTGTCTCCACTGAGAGGGCGAAGTAGGAGAACCCCTTTTAAAAAATACAACCCTTCATCGTCTGCTGTGTTTTAAAAATGCTGGCATTTACGCCTAAAGCAACGAATGTCATCGTTAAACCAGGGGGTTCAGTTGACAGCGGGGACAGATCAGGTTTTTAAGGGAGCAACTGCATCTAAAATGGTAAAACAATGAGAGTTAAAAGAGTGGACTGAACACTCAACATCACCATCAGCAGTCAACAGCTTGCTGCTATCAAAGGAGGCAGAGAATTTCTGTGCTAAGAGTGTTACAAAGTGTGTTGGACCAGACACATGTTGAGTGAAGTTAAAAGATTCAGTGACATTTAAAAAATTAACAGCAAAGCTGTTAGTAGTGTCAATTAAATGAATATTAAAATAACCTAGCATCAGAACTCTCTCAAATTTGATAATAGACGCTAAAAAGTCACTAAATTCAGGTTGAAAGGAGCTGTTAAAACAAGAAGACGGTAAATTAAAATACAATAAATGGATAAAAAAGTACAACTTTGGACATTAACAGTTCAAATGAAGAAAAGGTACTGTGATTTATCATCCTATTGTTAAAACAGTTTTTATATACCATACAGTACAGCCGCCATTAAAACCAAAGAAAAAGTCGATAATCCGCCAGTACGGGGGCGTTAAACTCTCAGTAGGACCGGGAAATCTCGTCGTCAGCCGTGCAGTAGGGCCTAGGACCGGCGTATTGACGCGCATGAAGACGAAAGAAGACCTCCCGCCAACTACCGCGCATGGGGTAGCTGGGTGATTATAACTGTGCCATGAGGGCTGTTGGGACAGTCGTTTTGACAGTAGTCCATACATGTAGATAATGGCACAGCTTGTTGGCGATTTATTTCCATATATGATCGCAAAAGTAACGTAAGCCTACATAAAATATTAATTTGCTTTGGCGGGGGTGATGTTGCCGGTAATCGTTTCTGTAAACCTTTTTATATTTGACGATACAGTTTGCTCAACCTGTGCTACTATTTAAAACTTTAGTACAGTATAATACGCAATTGGATTATTAAATATCATGCTATTTTTGGTGAGGATTTTATTTGTCAGGTATCATTTCTGCAATATTTTATGTTCGAAGATAATACATGCTTTTATGTACTATTAGGCCTATTTTACACTCAAGTGCCGAAATAGATAATTTTTCCTGTTGCAAACCTGAAATTTAGTATAGCCTATTCATTCCTTCAGCACGTGGACCGGTTCCGCAAATGGAATTTGTTTGAAGTGTCTGGTATCGATACAGAAGTCGCTGGCGGAAAGTGATCTGTTCATGAATTTGCGGAAATTACTCACGCTTTTTGTGGGTCAGTTATTTTTCTTCAGTCATTAGAAATAAGGCCTTGCACAGTCATTTTTCAGTGGCACGTCCTTTGATTGGTTTCGCAAATAATTTCGAGTTTCGCAAAAAGCGGCCTTTGTCAGGCCGAACTTATGATATTCTTTGTTTATTGGCATTATTGTGTGCCCCTGGCCACAACGAAACAGACACATGTATTCTCCACCAATTTTAGCCAGCATTACTCTATAGGGGATATCACAATAATTGGTCAAATTTATGGCTAACTGTTCCGTGTGTCAACATTGTGTCAGCTGGAATCCACGTGCGCTGGCCTCAGTTTGCGATGATTTGTGCATCCATCGATATTCAACTGCTATCAGCGACTACAGATGATTCTTTCTACTCTTTCCAATTCAAGTAGGCCTAGTAAATGCCAAGTATACGTTAAAATTATCAGGATGAGACTACAAGTTCAGAATAACACAGAACATGAGTCATGATCAGCCCGTCGAGCCACAGAAAAACAGTACAGTTATGGTGGGAGGGGAAATGTTTTATTTCACACTGACTACAATAAACTTTCATAAAATTATTTCAGAAAAAATAAACAAGAATAAACAAGTTTGAAAACCTACAAAATGGCGTTTGCGGAACTCAAATGACAAGCAGTCACTCCCAATGGGTGTTGATGAAAAAGTATCACTAGTACGATATTGGGATTTATAAGGTCAATTATACGATAATTTCCGATCTTAATGACACTAATAACGTGATGAATCCCAGGAATACACGTGTTTAACGGCCACACACTGCACAGTGCGCCTTATCACAAGCGTTGATTTGGTAGCCTACTGCTGCAACGGCAAGCAACAGTTATCAGGCATTTATTTCTCTATGAAGCCGAATATCTCGAAACGATAGTTTAGAGTTAAATCCACAATAATTTACCGTTCTAGCCGTGTCAAACTCAAGGCTGACAGCGAAGTCGTTTTCCCGCAAAAAAAGTTTGATTTCTGCAAATTGCGGAACCGGTCAACCCACTGTATATCGACGATTACTCGCACCCTGTCTCAGTAAAATTCATTTAGGGAAAGAACTTGGATGTTTTTGGATTTATATACTGTTTCGTTTTAAAATGCTAATTGGCAATTTTTAACCAATTTTTCAAAACGTTTTGCATCGTCTGTATTTGTTTTAATGAATTAACCTTTCAGATAACCATTCATATGTTCAAACATAATGTTTGCAAAGCTTGCAACTATAAATTAATTGCGTACAATATGAATTTAGTTCGACCATAACGACTCTTGAATGCACTAAAAAAAGCAAAATAAACTATTTGCGGTACCTTACACAGGATGTTTAGTAAGCTTATTCTATATCTATCAGTAAGGAAACGGAATTTAAAAAAAGATCTGCTCAATATCTTTTCTCTAAAGGACATTGTCACTTAAAACTGAATGGCTCTTTCGTAAACTGAATTCACGGAATTAAAAGCGGATGCACTTGGCACTGATTCAATACAGCTCAATTCGTGTCATCTCTGTTTATCACTCATTGTAGCCTATTACAGAATAAATGACCTGGTCAGCGCGTGGCAGCAACTTTCTATAAAATCCCCTACCATAAACTGACATCACATTCACAACTATGGAACTTGTCACGATACAACGCATTTCCCCAAAGTTTAGGACAAAGATTGACTCCTTAGCGAGAGACAACCTCACACCTCTGCAGGTCCGAAAACGCATAATTTCGGAGAATAACGTGAGCATAAGCTCACAGGCTATTAAGTTGTATATTGCCAATTTGTTTATTTATATTGCGGCTGGCTTTTCAAAACTAATAAATCAATTGCGGCAAACTTCGCTGAAGCTCTACCCACAATCTCTCAGAATCACAGTTTCTGCAATAAAAAGACATATTTAAAATACCAAAAAAATTTCTTTCAAGAACACAATTTATTCGCTGTCGAATTTTTCATAATAGGCTTTTTTTTTCTTGTTCATGCTAGGCTTTTTAAACAGAGGATCAGCCACGCGCTTTCCAGAGGTCGAATAAGCTCTCACTTGCACTTTCGCTGCAAGAGAAAATAAAAAGATGTTAGAATTACGTGTATTTGAAGTTCTGTATTTTAACGGTCAAAATGCCATCTATTCCATAACTTACACGCGGTACTACATTCAGTTCCACGGAGCCACATGTGGTTATTACTGGCGGTAAATTGTCCTGTGATACGGCTCATTGGTTAGATCGTGGTTAGAAATGGGTAAGAAGGGCGAAATGTTTGAGATAACGGGGCGTGAACTAACGCCGTCTCTTTGGTTTTAACGGCGGCTGTACTGTAGCTAAGCCCCCTCCTCAGCCCGAGGTCCTAGGGGCACAGGTGTAACGGCAATCAGGAGGGCAAAGTTCATTCAAAAAAACATATTCCTCGTTCTTCTGCCAAGTCTCTGTCAGAAACAAAAAGTCCACCTCCTTCATGATGAACAAATCATTCAATGAAAATGATTTATTGGTTGAGGAGCGAGCATTTAACAGTGCAGTCCTGATGGATTTAGGTATTACTTGGGAAGAGCCAATAGATCGAGGGAGCCGGCAGAGATTCCCCATGTGCACTCCACTATGAAATAAGAAGTATGGATGGTGGGCCCTGTCAGTGATCATGGTCTGTATAGGGAAAATGTCTGGTGAAGGCGGTAATGACAGTTGAAGCCTGTGGGGGGAGTTACCTGGAGAAAACTAAGTTTTAACATCGCTGGAAGAAGGCGATTAAGTGGGGTTAGCCGATGGCGCGAGGGAAGTAAACAATTGTCAGTCAAATGCTCGTGAAGAGGTAATTCAAGAGGAAGAGTGAAGAGGAAACTAATGCTAAGGGCTTCGCAGGTAGACTGAAGCCAGGTATTAAGGCTTGAGGTCCGGCTAAAACGCCCCTCCCCCCAATGGAGGGAGCGGGCCGCTGATAAAAACAGACTTCCCACAGTTTTTTAAGAGACTAAAAGGGTTACTGAAATCTTTTTTAGTTTGCTCAGACTGCTGACAAGCTGTGTCATTAGATCCCACATGAACCAGTATGCGGTTTATGGAGGATGGGAGTGACGGTACCATGCTGGGGATCCGATCTAGGATGACTGGAACCGTGGCACCAGGAAAACAGCGAGTGACAGTATTAAAGAAACGAATGTTCCGTTTTATGGAGTCGCCCACTATTAATGCGGTCAGTGGGAAGAGAGGCTGAGGGGCTGCAGACTGACAGCGTTCACGATCCATACCTCAAGTCCGAATTAGCGAGCGCCGAGGTGGGGAGGAACTGGGCGAGGTATTTCCCGCCGTCTCCTGCTGAGGAGGAGGGAGTCCGCTGGAGCGCCGGGGCGCAGCCTCTTCCGGGATCCTGCGCCGGGAGGAGGATGCAGACCTGGATACAAGCCGTTTATCTGGCTTCGCGGTGCGGTGGTCAGCCGCCCGAGTGCCGTACGGCATCAGAGGAGACAAAGCTGTGGTGTCGACAGGTGCCGCTTTCAGGCCCGGATCAGGACGAGATGGATCAACATGGGCAACAACTGGGTGGATCAGGTTGTCAACAGACAACGCCGCGAAGCGTTTGGAGAGGTCGAGGCGGGGTGGAGACCCAGCACTGTCCCTCATACGACCGCGAACCACCACCTTGGCCCAAGTCGACTGATTGTTCGGAGTTAAGCAGGAAGGGGGTCGCGGGCAGGAGGACGGATCCCACACAGCTGTGTCCTGGAGGGCTACGTTGAGCGAAGTTGTCTTCTTGGACTGCTGGGATGCCATGTCAATGAAGCCAGATAAAAGGGAGTTCTTCCTCCGTAGCTCATCGGAGAGCCGTTAGATGTCCTTTTTAACATCAGCAATCTTTTTGTAAGCTTTCCTCAACAGTGTTTTGTCCTCACAGGGCAAGGCTGACAAGATTAAACAAACCAGTAAAGCCAACTTTAGTTTACCCACTGCCGCCTCAGATTCCTGGCCTGAGCTGACAGGAGTGAGTAAGACGATTTGCTCCAGCCTTTGCCACCGTGTGGGGAAGGGTCAATTTTTCCCACCATTTTTTACCCTTGTAGCCAACAACTTGGTCAGCGAAATTTAGAAGCTAATCTGGTGAAATAAAAGCGACGGGTTTTCTTTCGGTGGGTTTTTGTTCTCCGAAGAGCTGATTGAAATAAAAATATACATCAAAGCTAGCTAGGTAAGTAAGCTAATACATAAAACAAAGCTATTTTCAAGAGCTGTGCTTCTCTTGTCTGTTTAATTTTTTGTAGCTAATTTAGCCAATGAACCGTGGCTAGCTTCTCAACTCAACATTATCAAATGACTGATCTTGTAACAACTGTGGAAAGAATTCCATATTCAGCCTCCACCAATGTTGAATGAAGACAGTACTTTTTTGGCTTACCTTGATGTTTGGATACCCAGAGAAACATTTGGCTGTGGGAAAACGTCAAGTGCACATCAGTCAAGAAGATTTAGAGTTTCATTTCTAGTGCTGCTACAGTTGGTAATAGCATATAATAGTGGTCGCTGTGGCTTGATCTGCTTGTCAAAGTCAAGTTGCATTGTTTGAGCACTTAGCCACAACCTATTCTAGGATATTGTGTTTATTTAGCTTACATAGTAATTACTTGTTTCCACACTGTTTAAAATGTACACCAAACGACCAGCCGATCTCCCCCCAAACCTGACGATCTGTGCATTGCAACTCAAGCATCAAACTTCAGAGAAATCGGGACAGTTCTTGAAGCTGCCCTCCAGAATATGACAGGGTACTATCATGAGAACTGCCTTCGTCCAAACCTCACAAAGACACAGAATGCAGCTTTCCATCTGCGAAATCAGGACAGAACACCTACATATCTGATGGAATGGTGTCCTCCTAGCAGGGGTGTCAAACTGACCCGTAAACGGGCCAAGAGGCTGCAGGTTCTCACTCCAACAATGCAGAAGCGCACCTGATACAACTAATCAGTTGTGCAGGCCTAGATCAGTTCATTAAATCAGTGCTTTCAGGTGAGCTTCTGCTTGGTAGGATTGAAGACCTGCAGCCTCTTAGCCCATTTACGGGTCAGTTGACACCCCTGTCCTAGAGTACTGTGAATCCCTGAAGTACCTTGCTGTGAACCTTGACCGTACACTCTCTCCGTACAATCAGACATGTAGAGAAGACCGAGGCTAAGATCAACACTAGGAATAACATCATTGAGAAGCTTGCAAATAGCTCCTTCAGAAGTGATCCAAAAACAATGCGGACCGCCACTCTAGCCCTCTGCCTTTCAGCAGCTGAATATGCAAGCCCTGTCTGGAGCTGCACTACACATGCACAAAAAGTTGACTCTGCTTTGAGTGCTGTATGCAGGTAAGTAACCAGATGCCTGAAGCTTACGAAAGTTGAACACCTCTATCAGAATAGAATAGAATAGAAAGCCTTTATTGTCATTACTTCTCTTTAATTCCCTCTCTCTCATCCAATAGGAATCATATCCGGTTTCAAATGACAAAATGGCACAGTTACACTCTGTAACTGTGAAAGTTTTTGAGAGTTCAATCATAGCCATACTATACATTGAAAATTCAGTCCAGTCCTTTTTTTTTTGCATTTTATAATCTGAATAACTTTCCTCCCAGAAGAAGATAGTGGCCAAATTTATGACTTGTCCGGTTTCCATTACATCAACAAATAGGGTTAGCCCACAGGATTAGTGGTCTGGCAGTTTATGTGAACCAGGGTGACTGTGGCCTGGGAATCTCTTGGCCAGAATTATTGTCTCAGTCTACCAATGGGCATGTTTACCACTGTGTTACTTTACCTTTCCTTTTCACAACACTCAATAAGCGTTTGGGAATTGAGAACGCTGATAGTAGAAGCTTTGTAGGTGGAATTCATTCCCATTCTTGCTTGATGTACGACTTCAGTTGCTCAACAGGAGGGGGTCTCTGTTGTTGTATTTTGCACTTCATAATGCCCCGCACATTTTCAATGGGAGACTGGTCTGGACTACAGGCAGGCCAGTCTATTACCCGCACTCTTTTACTGTGAAGCCACGCTGTTGTAACACGTGCGGAATATGGCTAGGCATTGTCTTGCTGAAATAAGCAGGGGCGTCTCTGAAAAAGGCATTGCTTGGATGTTGCTCCTAAAGCTGTATGCACATATCAGTATTAATGGTGCCTTCACAAATGTGTAAGTTACCCATGCCATGGGCACTAACACATCCCCATACCATCACAGATGCTGCCTTTTTAGCTTTGCACTGATAACAATCTGGATGGTCCTTTTCACAACTTCCATGATTTCCAAAAACAATTTGAAATGTGGACTCGTCAGACCACAGTACACTTTTCCAATTTGCGTGAGTCCATCTCAGATGAGCTTGGGCCTTGAGAAGGCGGGAGCGTTTCAGGGTTTTGTGTTATGTGGCTTTCACTTTGCATGGTAGAGTTTTAACTTGCCCTTGTAGATGTAGCAACGAACTGTGTTGACTGAAAATGGTTTACCAAAGTGTTAATGGTAATGTCCTTTACAGAGTGAAGTCGGTTTTTAATGCAGGGCCACCTGAGGGACCAACAGTCGAAGGCATTCAATGTTGGCTTTCGGCTTTGCTGCTTACCTGAAGATTTCTCTGGATTCTCTGAATCCATTCAGACATACAGACATTATGGACTGTATATGATGAAGATGATGAAATAACTAAATTCAAAATAAGACATTAAATTTTCTCAGTTTCAAAATCTGATAATGGGTCATTGTACTATTTTCAATAAAATATTTACTTCAATTGATTTCCAAATCATTGCATTCTGCTTTATTTAGATTTTACATGACATCCCAAGTGGTAGCACTACCATCTCACAGCAAGATGGTCATGTGTTGGAATAAGGCCAAGGGCCTTTCTGTGTGGAGTTTGCATGTTCTCCCCATGTTTGCACGGGTTTCCTCTGGTTTCCTCCCATTGTCCAAAAAATGTGTCAGGCTAAGTGGAGACTCTTCTGGAAATATTCTCCAATGGATTCTCCTCATCTTTATCTTTTCCTTTCAATTGGATTTCATGCATTTTTTTATCCTTTGTGTTGTCTTCTAGACCCAGTTTGTCAGAGCAGGCAGAAATGGTCTATGCCTTGTGTGAGAATGGAAGAGGTTTGCTTGTGTGTGTGTGTGTGTTTGCGTGTGTGTGCACGCGTGTGTGCGCACGTGTGTGTGTGTGTGTGTGCGTGTGTGCATGTGGAAGTGTGAGTGTGTGTAAGTGTGTTTGTGTATGTGTGTGTGTGTGTGTGGGCAATGCAGGACACAGGGGCGCAGGGTTCAAGTCTCCAGCCCTGGTTCACTGGCTCACGTGAATGACAAATCACGGCGCTTTAGTCACCGCTTCCGCTCAGTAAAGCACAGGCATCAGCCAGATAATGGGAGAGACACCACTGTGCCCTGTTAAATGCTTGGAGCATGTGGAACGGTAATGTGACTTTAAACTGTGTGTTCTCAGAGCGGCACAGTGTGTCAGTGGCAGATGTGCACCAAACGAGACGTTTTGGGTTTGCTGTAAATTTCTAGCTGAAATTCACTTCTTGAATTTCAACATGACTTTGACTCATTCCTTATTTCTTTGCTTTTGAACATCAATTTGGAATCGCTGCCTCTATAAAAAGATGAATCACATGTCAGACACTGAAAATCTCACAATACAAAGACTATTAAACCAATTACTTATTTATATGCAGTGACCTCCTGAAGTAATTTGTTATCTAACAAATCTCTGTTTGTGTGCATACATGTTCTAAGCATATGTCTAGAGCCGTTCAACCAACCTACTTCACACTTGGCGTGCAGATTTTTAGAAATGTGCAGTGATGAATTTGGTGTTTTGATACTGGCTACGTGCACCGTTAATAAACTGTGTATAAATACCCAAATGCCTTTTGCGCAGCTGTGGGGGCAGGACTTCAGAGCTTTGCGGACTAAGTCGTGCATGTTGTCCCCATGTTAACTGTGAAACAACACGTGCCCAATGATCAGTCACCATTGATTGTGACTTTATTGGAAGTCAATCAAATGCCATTAAGCAATAAGTGGGGAGCATTTGAGTAACTCTTTACTGTTTATTAGTATCTGGGTAGGTCTATCATTTTTTTTTCTTGTATTACAACCTGGGATGCAATTGTATGTCAGTTAAAGGAATACTCAGTTCAACTATCCATCCATTATCTAACTTGCTTACTCCTCAACAGGATCTGGGGTCTTTTGAGCAAGAACCTTTGCTTTCATTCAATGGGCAAAAGGCAGGAATACGCCAGTCTGCCACATGATCCATACCATAGATCACAGGCCATTCACTTTGACATCAGTCAGCAAAATTTCACCAAATCCTGGCAGATAAGGTCATGGTGAATTAACTAGAGACGGACAGAGGTTGGATATTTATAGGAGACGATAACACTAAACAACCTCAAGGTCAATTAGTAATTACTAGAAAAGAATGTAAGATTAACCAGTGGGCAAATTATTCATCTTGAAGTGTTCGGCAAGTTCTTGTTGCTGAAAAATTCCAGCTACAATAAATATTTGCAGTGAATGCGGTACCACTGTGTGCTGACTGACAGCCTGACGAGGTTTCCAAGTTTTTGCACATACCTTAGTCACCTTAGTCTTAGTGTTTTATTTTATTTTTTTTAAAGGGCCTGAGGATTACAAATTTCAGAAATATGTCAGGATTCAGTTTGCTCCCTGCAGATCCAGCTGGCAATCGACTGACCTTCAACGTTTAAATGTTGTTGAAATAATTTCAGTTAAATCAAATGTTATTTCAACATCAAAATAACCCTGAAAATAAACTAGTTGAAGTGTTGAAAAATTACTACTGATTCAACGTCAAAATGTCGACTTTGAATCACTTTTTTGTTGAATCAACATACTGTCTACAACCTTCAATAAATTCAAACTTTTGTGAATAAGTCCATGGAAGAGCAAACGTTATTTGAACATCAAAACAACGTTGAATGTTAACTGGTTGAACAAGTGTTGATAAATTACTAAATATTAACTATTGAAATGTCGCCCGGGTCGCTCACCTGGTAGAGCGTATACTAGACACATTATGGCTGAGTCCTCACTGCAGCTCCCTGGGTTCAAATCCAATCTCAGGGCATTAACTGCATGTCAACTCCCCTCTCTTCCCCCTCTGTCCTGTCTCTCTCTTCTGTGACTGTCCAATATAGATGAAATACCATAACAATTATGTTTTAAAAAATATACTGGAATGTGATTTCAACGTTGATTCAATTTTCAAAATAAACCCAAAAATTATCATTGATTCAATGTTGGAAAATTCACCTACATTGAAAAATAGGATGTTGAAATGACTTTGCAAGTTCAATGTCGATTCACTTTTCAAAATTGAATCAAAATACAGAAAACAGTGATTTAATGCTGGCTCAAAACATTGATTCAACATTAAATACATTTTCAAATGCCAGCTGTCAAATTATGCAGAATTACCAGCCTGGCCATTTGCTTTTCCCACCAGCCGCATCAGCGTTGCCCAGCCAAAGACCATCTACAACCAGTAACTTACTAGATACCACAACGCAGCGTAAACCAGTTTTGACTTGTGGCTGGATTTAGTTGAATTTTTCAGGGGATACTTCACACAGTCTTCACTTTCACCACTGTAATTCATGTCTCTTCTTAAAATTATAATGTTGTAATGATAGGAACATTGCATAGTTGTAATATAAAGTATCCACAGTGCAGCGCTAACTCTGTGGATGCCCTAAGGCACACGGAGACCATCTTTTCATTTGCAGACGGGTGCAGTGACTTCCTGAAAGTATCCTTTAGTCAAAGGCTGCCAATGTGCAACTAAACCTATTTTGTTTGGGCTACTGTTGCGGTCATTTTGCTTTGGCCCATGGCCTTGCCGCAAATTACTGTTGAACTTGTGGGAGCGGCGTCTCACCACATGAACCAGAATCAGAAAACCCATCCAACTTCTCACAAAGGGACATTGTGTGAAAGGAAATTAATTAATTGATGTAAAATGGGCCTTTCCTGGCTGAAAAAAAAAAAACGCTGCTTGTTCAGTATCATATCTTGAGGTTGGGGGGAGGGGAAGCCGGTTGAGGACTGGGTGGTGTGAGCATGGAAAATGTGAAACCCTGGGGATTTTCTCAATCATTGGCATACCAACAAGTATCATGAGATCTGGAATTATTGATACCTATGGTAAAATGAAAAAATAAAGTCGCAAGTAAAAAACAATATTCCATGTGTCTGCCATGATCCAGACCCAGAATCAAATTCAGAGGCACAGTGCAATCCAACAGTAAGGTTTGCTGATACTAATACGGTAAGGCGGAGGGATGAAGCAAAACGGCACCGTTCAGTTCAAGCATAACAGGCGACGTAGTGTCGGCGCATCCTGTCCCCGGTCAGTGGCTTTTCGGGATGGCTGCCAGATGCAGTGCACACGGTCAGGAAATTACAACCATTAAAGGTTACGATTCAATTGAAAAGATGTAGAGTATTACAAGCAAATACTGACTAGTTGCTAAAGGGCTTATGGGAAGTGACAATCTAGCAACTTGCAAACTCAAACTAGGGGGTGTAAATACGTCAGCAGACAGGTGAGGAGGGTTAAACATGAATAGGATACAGCTGGTGGGGCAAAGCAGGCAAAAAGTAAACCAATCATAAGAGACAATAGTTGCAATGAGGGGTGCGTTTCCTGAAAGTGCAGACGCTAACTTACGTAGTTGTAGCCATTGAGCGTAAATGGATGAACTACGCATGTCATGGTTTTGCCCCGTCGGCTCGTTGTCCTCAGCTCGTTGTACACTGGGACCATGTACCCAAAAGCAGGTGAAGGGACCCACACGCACAGGCTGAGTACAAAAATAGAAATGTTGAATAAAAACAGGAAAACACACAAAATAAAACTGAACAGCAGCAAAAACAACAGGGCTCAGGGATGCAGAATGCAGCTGCACTGCCAAACTGGCAGTGCAGGTCTTAAATACTCTTCACTGCACCTTCACTTCAATGAGGGACTGCAGGGCAGAACCATCACAACGTAAGTTGCTAACATAGCTAACATAACTTTGGGAAATGCACCCTAGGGCTGCTGACGGGGGAAGACAACCGGGTCATTTTTCCCAAGCCCGGGGTTGGGGAGGGGATCCAAAATGTCGGAAACATTTTTACTTCCCCTTCAAGACAAAATGGCTTGGCCAATGACACCACGTTAATTCAAAAGGAGGATTTCTATGGAATCAAACCAGGGCCAAAACGTTAGTGCCAGCGCAAAAATTTTTGAACTTGTAGAAATATTTTGTGTGCGTAAAAAAGTTTTGAGCTTGTGAAATAGTTTTGTGCGTGTGCAAAAAAGTTTTGAGTTTGTAAAATGGTTTTGCGCATGTGCAAAAAAGATTAGAGCTTGTGAAATAGTTTTGTGCGTGCGCACAATCAATCGTAATAACGGACTGTTTCTCAGTCTGTACAAATTCGACTGTTCAAGAAATGGGAAGCTATTGCTCTCAAGTGGGTGAATCGCAGGCAGCATAGGAGTAAGCCAGGAGAAGACGTGGAAGAGGTATCCTACTGGTGCATCACGCAGCTACATTAAAAGATCCATTTCTTGAACAGCCGAATTGTTCCTTGCACCTTTTTTTTTGCTGAAAACTGAGAAATAAAATAAACTGAAGCAATTTTTATTCAACGGTTGTTCTTAATGTTCGCCAGCTTGCAGGCGAGCAGCTATCCAAGAGATATCGCCATCAAGTGAATGAATCGCAGCCAGCATAGGAGTAAGCTAGGTGAAGACTAGAACCACATATCCCACTGCTAGCATCGCGCAGCTACAATATAATCCATTGCTGTTTTCGTTTTTATTGAACTGAAGTTTTGAGCATCCAGTTTGCCCTAGCCGACTTTATTGCAATTGCTACCCGTTTCTAGAACAGTTCCTTGCACTTTTTGTGCTGACTGAGAAACCGTTATTACGATTGGCTCCGATATAACACAAGATTAATAACCATTATGAACCATGTAAAAGATATTTGACTGGTAGTTTCTGGTGACCGATCGTAATCTAATCAGGGTAATGAAGTGGAATCAGGTTTTATACAGTCATTGTAATGTTCGCCAGCTTGCAGGAGAGTAGCTTGCTAACCAGCTAATTGATGTGTGAATAAATCAAACCGTGTTGGTTAAAAGCGCACACATTTACTGCCTGAGACATGTAACTGTTTCCAGGTCTGGCTGTTGGTGGCCAGAATATATGATAATGACATTACAGTAGAATAAAAACGGAAATCAAAGAGCTATGGATTTGGCCATAGACATGGGGGAGAAATACCAATCAGAACCATTTGGCCACTGATTGGACAGTTTGAATTCCTGTGATAGTGGGCAACATTTTGATTGGCTATTCAATGGGCAACGGCTGATTGGCTTGTCTACCACAGGAGTAAAAATATGGCCGTAAGTTTGTCACTCGAGGTTCGTAAATCTGGTTTGTGCTTGTAAAAAAAGTGTTGCACGCGAAGGAAGGAATTTGAGCGTATCCGCAACTACACTGTCACAAAGGAAGGTGGGAAATTTTCACACACGCACAAAACCATTTTACAAGCTCAAAACTTTTTTTGCACATGCACAAAACTATTTCACAAGCTCTAAACTTTTTTACGCACACAAAATATTTCAACAAGTTCAAAACTTTTGGCCTTAATTTGATTTCATAGATTAAGGGATTTCATGGCCAAAGAAGGTTTTGCAAGGTGTAGGAAAATTTGCCTACAGCCCAATTTGAACCATCTTCTGGTTATATGTACCTACTTGTGGGACTGTCCAAAAATAGATTTGAAATGTGAAATTCTTGTGGGGCAAGGCCTCAGAAAGTCCATACCCAGATAGCAAAAAGTGATTAAATCAACATTGATATTGTCAGGCTGAGGATTGCAATCAAGATTGATGTCAGATATTGAAAAAAAAAAAAATAAAAATTTGAAAGTCCTCGCTACACAAGCTTAAAATTACCTAGTGTGCCTGTTTTAATACAATAGGTTACGAATATTCCCTTTTGGGCTAACATGGTTGCTTCTTCATGGTGAAATTTGGCCCTTGAGGCCTTACATAATTCTGGATTAATTGGGCACGATTATTTATTTGGGCTTTATTGGCTGAGTAAAACACTGCATCTATGAATCAAAGTAATGAGGGGGCCTTGCAGCCTGAAATGCAACAGGGATCAGGCACTTCTCATTTCCCTGCTGCCACAACAATGCCTTCACCCACCTCTCTGGTCTTCCCATGGTTTTCAGGTTCTGTGGGGATGTGTAAATTTAGTGGTGCGAGAACTGGTGTAGCGTTTTCACAGTGGAAGGATAACCTTATGGCCATGTTCCATATCTGGAATACTCCAGATATCCAGAGAGAGCTGGTGCTAAGTTCAATGAAAGGAGAGGCTCGCCTTCAGAAAATGATTCTAGCTGAAGAGGATTGAAACAATGACAAAACTGTTTAATCAACTGATCCTATTGCATGGTGATAAAGAGCCAGCCTCTGTTCTCTGCTCTATGTATTTTCATTGCAGACAGGAGGCCAGAGAAACCGTTCTTGCCTTTGCTCTTCGTTCACAGGGGCTTTTCCAGCGACTTAAAAAGGAGGATGGGGCGAGCCTGGTGAGAGATTGAGGTATGGTTCAGGAACCACACGCGAGACAGAAATCCAAAAACGTATGCCTTTAATGAAGTCCGAGTCAAAGCCAAAACACAGGAATTGCCAAGCCACAATACGAAATCCAAAAACAGTATCGACTGGACGGGCAGGGGTCAGAACCAGTAAGACAGAGGTACAGAAAATAGGCAAAAAGTCGCAGTCGATGTGCAAAGCCAATGGTCATACACAGGGCATCCAAACACAGAACTCGTGGTCATACAAAAATAGGTCAAAATCCAGAAAGGCAAAACAGTACAAAAAGGGCAATGGCAAGAATCAGGGTCGGACTATCCAGTAGAAGAAAAGCACTAATCACAGGCGTACAAGGAGCTCGCCACAATGAAAATTGATCAGCGTTCTGACAAGAGTTGTGAGTGAGAAGACTCCTAATATACACACAGGAATGGTCACATGCTATACAGAGAGCAGCTGTGGGGAATGAGGCTAATTACATTGGGAGAATCACATGAGGGAAACCCTTAACACGAAAATTGGCGAGAGACGAAATACGGACGGGAATCACACAGACAGCCTATGACATTTAAACAGCTCCGGTCCAGGAGTTCTACGTGCACAGATAACAAGGGCAGGAGAGTGATTAAGCACGTGCGAGAGATTCTCGCTGAACATAGGGAGAGGACGGCGGAAAGCAAAGGGGCGGAGAATACAACAGGGCGACTGCGAAGAGGGAATTAGTCTATTAGTAACGGTGCAGCTTTACAACTTAAACTAGAGTGTTCATTAGTAATTTAGTAATCGAATATATACATGGTTAGTTGTGTTAGTAGACTGTAATACAAAATACAAATGTTAGTCTTGTTAATAATTAGAACAGAAGGTCGAAGGAAGAAAACGAGATACGAAGGAATATTATTAAATACCGGACTTCATTTAAATCACCCGAAGTCAGTGAGCACGCAGACCGGGAAGACGGACTAAACCAACTAGATCACAAGACAGGGGAGACAAGTGCAATGGAACTGAAACATGGAATGAACCAAAAACCAGAATATTACAAGAACCAAAAAGAATAAATAAAAGACAATAATCATAAACACAAAACATGAACAAAAACCAGAACCATGACAGAGATGATGTGCTCTTAAGGGATCAATTTATTGAGGGACAGCAGGATGTTACCTTGAGGCGTGAGTTGTAGACAGAATTACTCCTTAACCACAATATGAGTTTTGCAAATAACAAGCAGGAAGCCATCATTCGAGCTGAGGCATATGGAGAAGAGGAGGAAGCGTCAGTTTATGTAAACTATACAGAGCAGTTGAAGCGGGCAACACCTGAGGCTGCATTGGGTAAGGTGAAAGATGAACAGCGCATTGAACTTATGGGTGAGCTCAAACAACAAATGGCAAGTCTGTATAAAGGCATTTTGCAGGTGTTGCCTTCTGAATTCCAACCATGGGGGCATAGTGGTTATGGGGTTCCAGGTCCCCAGTTAGCCCCACCCATTCAATCTTGGGCTTTGGGGTCATCTTTGCCTAATTTTTCTTCTGCAAAGCCATTCCCTCAACAGATTCCCACAGTGCCTATCCATGCACCAGCTCGAGGAGGGCCTCAGGGGCCAGGGCCTTTGCATGGACAGCAACGATGGTGATCCAGTTCTGCTCCTTTATCAGGACAAACCAGCCACCCAGTGGCTCAAGGTAGAGTGATTTGTCACCGCTGTAAACAGCCAGGTCATATAGAGCGGCAGTGCACTGCAGACCACCCTGCTCCACAGCCAGTTTTATACTCTGCTACCCAGCCGTAATGGACCCACCGGCTGAGTGAGAGAGGAGGGGTCCCCAGAACACCAATGGCCTGGTAGGTGACACTCCAATTATTTATACTGAGATGGATGGAATTTCGGTTCCCTGTCTGTTGGATATGGGCTTCTAGGTCACTATGTCAAAACAAAGCTTTTTTTTTCACCATTTTGGGCAACAAGGCATAAAGGATGCTTCTTTGTGACTTTCCATTCGTGCTGCTAATGGTCTGTCTGTGCCCTATTTTGGGTATGCCCAGCTTCCTGCTTGTGGTGTGGTAATCATAACAGATGAATGTCTTTCAGGACCACCGGGCCTTCTTTGGATGAATATCATCCAGGATTGCTGGGATCACCTGTTTAGAGAACCACACCCTGAGGAAGGGCCTGAAACGCCAGGAGCAACATGGGCTGTCCAAGAACTGTGGTGTTGGGTGCTGAAGTTGGGGGAGGAGGGGGAGCGTTTTACTTCACTTGAGGGCTGAGTTGGGTTTGTGCGCCTGACGAATAGGCATCCTGTCAAAGGTCCCCCAAACAGTGAAGTTTTCCTTTATGGTCGGACGAGACCTGGGCTAAAGCGAGAAAGCTATGACTGTCTTATTGAGCCAATCTGCCTTCATCTGCCTGGGCCCATACCCTCTCTACAGTGAGGAGAGTGTGCGTCATGGTGAAATTGAGAAACATAGGCTCTAGCCCAGCGTACGTTTACTGTAACCAGCGTATGGGAGAGGTTTGGTACATCAAACCTTAAGATGCCATTCTTCAGCCAGAAGTGAATTTGGTCTGGGTGGGGCAGCAGACAGTTGAGGTTAGCTTACAGCAAGTTCCCCAGATAGCCCAGAACTCATTATCTTCAGGAGATCAAGTGGATTTGACTGTGGTGGACCTGTCTCCTTACCAGCATGCACAGCTTACAGGCCTTCCAGCAAAGTATCGTGCAGTGTTTTTGCGAACACGGATGAGGATTATGGCCGAACTGGGGTAGTGCAGCATTACATCAATACAGGTCAGGCCCCTCCCATCCGCAAACGGTACTGGCAGATACCCCTACACCTCTATCAAGATGTGTGGTTGTTGCTTCACGGCTTGCTTGACAATGAGGCGGTGTGCTAGAGTACCAGTCCGTATGCGGCGCTAATTGTCTTAGTACGCAGGATAAGTGGCAAGATCAGATTTTACGTTGATTACCGCAAACTTAATGCAATTACTCATCAGAACGCTTACCCCCTGCCTAGACTGGAAGAAGCCTTAACCTCCCTGAAAAAGGCCAAATGATTCAGTACTCTGGAGCTCGCCAGTGGTTACTGGTAAATACAAAACCCAAAATCAGTGAAGTTGGCACGTTATGTAAATCATAGATAAAAACAAACTTCAATGAATTTCAAATCCTATTCAACTTAAATTCAATTGAATACACTGTAAAGACAAGATGTTTAATGTTCAAACTGAGAAACTTAATTTTTTTTTGCAAGTAATCATTAACTTAGAATTTAAAGGCAGCAACACATTGTAAAAAAGCTTTTACCACTGTGTTACATCGCCTTTCCTTTTAACGACACTCAGTAAACGTTTGGGAACTGAGGAGACCAATTTTTGAAGCTTTTCAGGTGGAACTCTTTACCATTCTTGCTTGATGTACAGCTTAAGTTGTTCAACAGTCCGGGGTCTCCGTTGTTGTATTTTACGCTTCATAATGCGCCACACATTTTCAATGGGAGACAGGTCTGGACTACAGGCAGGCCAGTCTAGTACCCGCACTCTTTTACTACGAAGCCATGCTGTTGTAACACGTGCAGAATGTGGCTTGGCATTGTCTTGCTGAAATAAGCAGGGGTTTCCATGAAAAAGACGTTGCTTGGATGGCAACATATGTTGCTCCAAAACCTGTATGTACCTTTCAGCATTAATGGTGCCTTCACATATGTGTAAGTTGCCAATGCCTTGGGCACTAATACACCCCCATACCATCACAGATGCTGGCTTTTGAACTTTGCGCCTATAACAGTCCGGATGGTTCTTTTCCTCTTTGGTCCGGAGCACACGACGTCCACAGTTTCGAAAAAATATTTGAAATATGGACTCGTCAGACCACAAAACACTTTTCCACTTTGCATCAGTCCATCTTAGATGAGCTTGGGCCCAGCGAAGCCGGCAGCATTTCTGGGTGCTGTTGATAAATGGCTTCCGCTGTGCATTGTAGAGTTTTAACTTGCACTTGCAGATGTAGCGACGAACTGTAGTTACTGACATTGGTTTTCTGAAGTGTTCCTGAGCCCATGTGATGATGTCCTTTACACACTGATGTCGGTTTTTGATGCAGTACCGCCTGAGGGATCGAAGGTCACGGGCATTCAATGTTGGTTTTCGGCCTTGTCGCTTACGTGCAGCGATTTCTCCAGATTCTCTGAAACTTTTGACGATATTACGAACCGTAGATGATGAAATCCAAAATTATCGTGCAATAGCTCGTTGAGGAATGTTGTTTTTAAACTGTTCGACAATCAGCTCACGCATTTGTTCACTAAGTGGTGACCCTCGCCCCATCCTTGTTTGTGAATGACTGAGAATTTCAGGGAAGCTGCTTTTATACCCAATCATGGCACCCACCTGTTCCCAATTAGCCCATTCACCTGTGGGATGTTCCAAATAAGTGTTTGATGAGCATTCCTCAACTCTCTCAGTCTTTTTTGCCACTTGTGCCAGCTTTTTTGAAACATGTTTCAGGCATCAAATTCCAAATGAGCTAATATTTGCAAAAAATTAAAGTTTACCTGTTCGAACATTAAGTAACTTGTCTTTGCAGTGTATTCAATTGAATATAGATTGAAAAGGATTTGCAAATCATTGTATTCTGTTTTTATTTACGATTTACACAACGTGCTGGTTTTGTAGAAGTGGCACCCAATGACTGCAAAAAAAAGGCATTTACAACCCCTGTGAGCTTGAAAGACTGCCTTCCGGACTCTGAAATGGACCCGCAGCGTTTCAGTGTTTGATGGAAGCCTGTTTGGGGGACATGAATACAGAAGCATTACTTGTATATCTTGATGTGATTGTGTTTTCTGATTATTACCACTCACTTGTTAAATCTGGAGTTCGTGTTCTCTGAGCTTCTTCAGTTTGGCCTGAAACTGAAGCCAGCCAAGTGCTCATTATTGCGATCCAATGTGCAGTTTTCGGGCCATGTGGTGACCAGTCAGGGAGTGTTGCCAGACCCTGAGAAGGAAAAAAAACAAGCAAAATAAACAATTTGCGAAACCTTACACAGGTTGTTTTAGTAAACTTATTATATATCTATCAATAAGGAAACGCAATTTTAAAAGAATATCTGCTCAATATCGTATCTCTAAAGGACAATAACTTAAATGTCACTTAAAACTGAAAGGCTCTTTTCGTAAACTGAATTCACAGAATTAAAAGCGGATACACTTGGCACTGATTCAATACAGCTCAGTTCGTGTCATCTCTATTTATTACTCATTGTTATCCTAATAATCCCTTTAAGCTCATTGGAGCCTATTAAAGAATGAATGACCCGCTCAGCGCGTGGCAGAAATTTTCTATAAAATGCCCAACCATCAGAGGTATACAATCCTGGTTCAGAAAGTAAAAGTCCATCCCAGGATATTGTTCCAGCCACAAAAGACCTGTCAGTTGGCCCTATTCTTCAGCTGGGAGGTAAAACTTACAAGTGAAATCTGCTGACAGGAGTTTACGGGTGGAATGAAAATATGGTAGGATTTTTACTTTCTGATCTGGATTATCTGGATTATACACCCCTGCCGACCATTAACTGACATCACATTCACCACTAAGGAACCTATCACGATACGACGCATTTCCCCACAGTTTAGGACCAAGATTGACTCCTTGGCGCGAGACAACCTCACACCTCTGCAGGTCCGAAAACGCATAAATTCGGAGAATAATGTGAGCAGAAGCTCACAGGCTATTAAGTTGTATATTGAGTAGCCCAATTACCTTGTCACTTTCCGTGGTTCGCTGCCCATTGATTGTTGTTTTCTCCCCGTGTTTTAGCCCCACCAATCCCTGAATCTGGGACATGATCGAACACCATTTAAATCCAGAACGAGGATAATCCAGCGGAGACATTTGTACTGGGAGCTCCGGAATCTACTGGCGGCCTAATAGCACTCAAGTGGCTGTTTCCTGTTTGGCTGGAATAATTTCGCCTCGCGTTGGTTGTTTCTATTAAGCTGTCTTTGCTACAGGTGTCCTTTTTTTCAGCTGGGGAGTTTTTTCTACCAGGCACGCAAGGATTCCTGTGCTTCCTCGCCTGTTACATGCTCGACCTCCGGAGGTACTTTGATTGTTTTTGTGCTGGTCTAGTGATCTCGTTGAGTCAGGCTTACAGGTTGTTTTCATGCTAGTCATTTTGTCTTGTGTATGCAGAGTTGCCAGACGGGCCTGATTTATATTTTTACATCTGAAAGATTGACTGAAAAAACAAAGGTGGCTTATTAACAACAATTGATATAATGTAAGAGAATGTCTCGTGTGTCTTTATTAGGGGAATAGGCTACATGTGTGATTTGGGGTGAGGTGAGGCCCGGCGAAGAAGGTGGGGGGAAACTCTGGGGCCATCGTGTCCTGGGCACGGGCAGAGCTACCAGCTGGCCTGCTGCCAATAGACATGCAAGCTGCTGGATGGGAGGAGACGCACGAGGGATTCACACATGGGTTGTGACAATGTCAAGTTCCAATCATTTGAATACTTGTAGTTTTCAGTAAAAAGCGGTCCTTAATGGAAAATTTTATTTTATGGAAAACATGAAAGGAAAGGATAAAGTTTTCCCTTTTCTTTGCTAGCACATGGATATTTGGTGGAGTTATTTTTTAAATGCAGCATTTCATTTTTGGGCTCAAACAATTCTGGACCATCCTGTATATGTTGTAGCTCGAGTTCAATTAATGTATTTTATTGACATAGAGGAGTTTAGCTGATGAGACTATTAAAACATGCCGAGTTTTGCTAGCGCCCCTGGGACATTTGTTGTTATTTAGGAGTCTGGAGTTTCAATACATTTAGAATTTAGAGGGAAAAAAACATTTTCATAAATGTTTATCCATTTTCATAAATATCTGAAGAGGGGTTAGCACAGGGGGCTTTGACTAAGGTCTTTTATTTGGATCTGTTCTTGTCAATGCTCATCATCTAAGATAGAAACTGCCAATTCCTTTTAATGTCTAATTTATCGGGACTGTGCTGGCAGACAATTTTACAGTGACGACCAAGCCGTGAGACCCAGCAGCTCTGCAGGATTTGGGCAGTAAAGTGCATGACTGGATTTAGCCATGCCTGTCGTTTTGTTCACCACGGCCTTTCTGTTTTTGCAAATTCAGCCACATAAATTGCAGCAAGCACCATCCCATCACTGTGAGTGACTATTCGAAGCCGGAGGTTTTCACTCTTAACAACAGAGGTTAGTTCGTGCCGTGAGTCAGCACAGAGGCAAGATATTTCTGAAAAAGCTGACTATTGCAACGGCATTAATATCAAGAATGTGACTACCTGCACTTTGTGACTTACACTACAGGCCAAAAGTTTGGAAGCAAAAACAAATTACTCAAATCAGGCTCATATTACTAGGCCCATGGACCTAATGCCCACCGGCTTGCTGTTGGCATCTGGTGTATTTGTTTTTTACTTTTTCACTGAAGTTGTGACTCTTGCACAACTCTTGAATCTTCTCAATCAAAAAATTAAGCCCCTCTTTTCTTTTGTTAACATTTATTCAGCAATGGTCTGGTAACATCAATGTATACAGTACCTAAAGGTAAAGGTAGAGGAAAAGGGCATATCAATGAAAGATTGTCTAATCATGCAGTAAATACAAAATCCAAACATTTCATACTGGTTTTTGAGAAAGGTATTGTGAACAGAAACTTGAAGTTGCTTCCAAATTTCTTGACCTGTATTGGCCTTGCTTCCTAACTTCTGGCCTGTAGTGTAAATAGCCACTGAAACAGAATAGATATCAGAAGGGCAAAGCTACCATTGTTGTTTTTTTTGTGCTTTTAAATAAAAGCAAGGAAACCAACCAGTTATTGAAAGCCAATAAAAATTAGCCAAATATGATAATTACGGCCGCTAAACAGTGATTTAGTATGAGATTTATAAAACTTTTTCAATTGACATTTCAACTTATCAATGTTTTCTCATTAAAGTTTGGTCTTTATATTGCGGGTAGCGTCTTGAAGTCTTGAGGACATCTTTGATTCCAGCAAAGAAATAAGTCCTGAAAGAAGCAGGCTTTTTCCTCAATTTTTACAGGACGATTTCACATTTGGATTATATCCCCAAAAATATTTTTGATTTGCTCAAGCCAGGCTCCCACAAATGCCCCACACCCCAATTCCTGTTCCTCATCAACACTCTCAGTGAAAACAAACACACGGTGTTGAAAAACGTGTCACCGTAATAAATACAGGCCGCCCCACTGCTCCAGACACTCCTCTGAATACCTGTCCTTTTTCGCATGGACAAACTATCCAGGTGGGGTTGAGAATATATTTTATTTTAGGGCTGGATTCCGCGGAAGGCTCGGCTTTTTGGCCGACCATGCAAACCAAAGTCAACAAATGTGCTCATAGCCCTGACTGGGTCATTTTGAGAGACATCTAAAGGGATTGTGGTAGGGGTGAGAGGGGGAGGAGATGCTACATTGTGGAAAATTAACAAGGGTTTTAACAAAAATTCCCACCAGGACAGCAGCTCGTAAGTCACCTGTGGAGGCAAGTGTTGGAAATGAAAGGGGACGTTGGTTGGGGGAGCTGAGGATAGTTTAGATGAAATGGTATGAAATTAATTGGGCCGCTGGTTCAAAGGCAAGTGCTTAAGATTAATGGGCTTGTAAGTGACCAGTTAGGTAGGGCACAGAGCTCTTTCTGTGGAAAGTGGGAGTCTGGACGGCATTGAGACGCCACAACCAAGCACTCTCCATATAGATATTGTGCTGCGGGTAATGTGGCTACACCTGACGGGGTAATTGAGCTGGGGTCACGGTGGGGCGGCAGTGTGTGGTGGGCAGTTGGGCTGCTGGTCTGGTGCAGCTGAGTGGTGAATTGAAGCTCACACTAAATGGCTTGTGCACCTGTGGAAAAACCCTAAGCATCAATGCTATTGGCCAGACAAGTGGCACATGATTAATGACAGCATAAACAGTCCTGTTTTTCCTCCTTGTATAAACCATTTCATACGAATAGTAGAATGCTGTGCAGTTTTGTAGGAGCCCCAGTGTGTACCAGCGCACACAGCTGTATATGTGTTTGCATAAGGGTACTCATACACAACTCCCGCTGAGCCTGTCTCTCTCTTTCCATTTCTCTCTCACTCTCTCACACACTCAAGTATATGTATCCACACATGAAAAAGCACGCGCACACGCACACACACGCACCTACTCATATACTTGGGCAAAAGATTGCATTCACACACGCACACATACAGACACACACAAAAGCAACATTTTAAACTGCAGTTGCTGGAAGGAAGTATCAGTCTTCAGTTCCTGGCCATCATCCATATTATGAGAGTGTTACAGCATGTTCGCTCATTTATAAAATGTTACCCATTTCAAGTGGCACCCTGTTGATGCAGGAGAGGTACAGTGTGGGTAACAGTGGCTCATGTGGCACAGATAAGGTGTTTCCCTGTCAGCTCGCTGTACCCACTATCGTGGCACATGTATTGATAACCAGTTTGCAAGATGTTGTGGTTAGCCCCAGCAGCAACGTGTACCCATATCAGGGCTAACGGCTACAACCACAGTCAGTTGAGAGGAAAACATTGTAAGAAAACTGCCACCTTGCTTAGTTTGCCTGCATTGTATACAGAATGGCCTCCCCGTGTGTCAACTGTAGTAGCTAATTCCTGCTCCCTAAAAATGTAAACAATCAATACATCTACTGTGTGAGCCCTATAATACATTGGATAGTGTCACATTTTTATTTTGGTTCTATACTCTAGCGCTTTGAGTTTTATAAGACAGAATGAAAATGAGGTTCTAATGTAGTCTGTCAGCTTTAATTTGAGGGCGTTTTCATGCATTCAAGATAAACCATTTAGAAATGACAGTGCCTTTTGTACATAGCTTCCCTCATTTTCGGGCGCATTAAAACATAATGGAAAACTTTACCTATTGTAAAATAAAATGATAATTTTTAATAGTTGGCGGCATATCCTTTGCATGCAATTACAGCTTGAAGCCTTACATGTATAAACATCTCTAGACACCGGGTATCTTCCCTGGTGATGCTTTGCCTGTACTGCGGCCATCTTCAGTTCAGTTCAACCATCTTCAATTAAAACACTTATTTCTATCACCATTTTCTTAGTAATAGAAAAAATTTATCCTTGATTTGAGATACTTTTGGCTATCTTGCCAATGGGGTTAGTAAATTTTCACAAGGGAAAATGTTCTTACCCCATTGACAAAGTAATCAAAATTACCTCAAATCAAGGATACATTTTTTGTCTAACTAAGAATATGGTGATAGAAATTAGTGTTATTCATTTTTTTAATCGACATAAAATCATTTCTGATCTTACGAATGTCTCAACATACATACACTGTAAACCCAGATAGTGAGGCTAAGTCAAATGTTTTGAGGAAACCTATTTCCTCAAAAAAAAAAAAAAACTGTGGAAGTTAACGTAATTGTTTTGAGTGGATAGAACTTAAAGAAAATAGGCAAAAAATTTAGAAGATATTTTTGCCATATTCTAAGTGCTGTGAACATAAGATCATTAAGTTGGTTTTATCAATTTTTGTGGCAATCACTTTTCTCAAAACAATACACCACACTATTTGGTTTATACTGTACAGTGACACAACAAAATATTGGAAGCATCCTTGAAAAATTGCATTTTGGTTTATGAAGCACAGAACTGAATCAATCTATATCTAAATGTGTCTCAACTAATACAGTTTTCTTGTGAACTTCACAGAGCTGGTATCTACAGTGTTGCTAATAATTTGACCACCACCAGTATTCCTGTTTCTGAGTCATATTTCTGTCTCTGAACACAGTATATCATCATGAATAGATATGGTCTGCAATTATAAAGCACAATAAGGCTTCATTACCATTTAATTAAACAGTGATGAATAAAAGTGGCACAGTTACACAATTTTTTACACAGTTTGTGCTTGTGTGTTGTATTTACACTCGCTGTTCGCTGTTAGGACTAACAGTTTGTATGGATGGGGTTTTAGCTGTTGTGTCAAGTCAGTATGTCACAAAAAAATAAAGAGAGTATTATGTCGTCCAGTTTCAGCTGCTGAACTGAAAATGAGAGAAGCACAGAACCTTCCTTGAAGATAATGATTGTTCTTGACTTGTTTTTAGCTTACCGGCCCTATGGGCCGATAAGCTATTGTCGTGGTGTGGCGTGCGTCGTCAAGAAGATTTTTTATCCTTTTTTTGGCCTGATGAATTTTCTGGTAAATTTGCAATAACATAAAATTTGCAACAACATAGTACTATACCTTATCTCCAGAGATTTTTTTTCTCAGATTTTTGATTGAATCACTTTTGTCTGTTTTATGGACCCTTGAAAATTTTGGCTCCAGTATTAAAGAAATAAAAAAATTATTTCTCAAAAACTGCCAGATAATTTTTTTTTCTAAATCAGGCAATCAACTTATCCTGGTACTATTAATGTACAGTGCGAGCGCCATTTTGATTGAATCAACGGAAGCGGGTCTATTGGGGGCGCTGTACTTTATGAATATACAAGATGGTCTGTGGAGGCCAAATGGTTGCAGGTAGAGATTAAGTTTGTATTGTCGACATATAGGAAGTCATATATGACCTATACATTGGCTATGTTAAAACTGACCTCAGATGACTTTGAAAGTTCAAACTCGAGGTCAGGGAATATATTAACAATGTTAAAAAGGAAATTTTTTTTGAAATTTCAAAAAATTATTTCTCAAAAACTGTTTGTGAGCTTTTTTTCCAAATCTGGCAATCAACTCACCTTGATGCACTTTATGTACAGTGCGAGCGCAATTTTGATTGAATCAACGTAAGTGGGACTAGTGGGGGCGCTGTACTTTAACTTTGGGTCTTATGGAGAATGGACCAAATCACCTGTGGAAGCTAAATGGTGGCAGATAGAGATTAAGTTTTTATTACTAATATATAGGAAGTAATCTACAACCTATCTCTTGGCTGTGTTAAAGTTGACCTCAGATGACCATGAAAGGTCAAACTTGAGGTCAAGCAAAATGTTACAATTTTCAAAGGTTTCTAGGCTTGAAAATATTGAAGATAGTAGCATTGAACACTTACTGGAAGTCATGTATGAACTTTCATTTGATGGCTTTGAACTTGACCTTCGGCAACCTTCGACGGTCAAACTTCACAAAGAGAAATTTCAATGACTTCTCTCATCAATCTATTACAGATAGAGCTTAGATTTGTATTGCGGGCATATAGGAAGTCATGTATGAAGTTTCATTTGGTGACATTAAACTTGACCTTCAGCGACCTTCAATGCCCAAACCTCACAGTGAAATTTCAATGACTTACATCAGCAAAATCATTACAGAGTGAATGTATGTTTGTATTGGAGAAGTATAGGAAGTCATATATGAACTTTAATTTGGTGGCCTTCATATTGACCTTCGAAGGTCTAACTTGACCTAGAGAAAATTCAATGACTTCTATCACTGAAAAGGTCACAGATGTAGTCTAGGTTTGTGTTACTGACATCTAGGAAGTCACATATGAACTTTCATTTGGTGACATTCAACTTGACTGTCAGTGGCCTTTGAGGGTCAAACTCCACGGTGAAATTACAATGACTTGCATCACCAAACTGGCCACAGATTGAGCCAAGGTTTGTATTGCGACATTTAGAAAGTCATATATGAAGTCCATTTGCTGACCAAAACTTGACATTCTGACTTTTAAAGTTCACAACTGACATATTGCATGCATACTGACATATTTAAATGACTTGTATCACCAAAACTGCTTCAGAGCTGCTTCAGGTCTTATAAATGTATGTGAACTTTTATTGAGTGACCTTGAAATTGATTTTATTGATTCAAATGTCAAACTTCACATGATATTTTCGGAACTTGAATCATCGCTGTATGACTGCTTGCCAATAAGCTACAGGACCCATGGTCCTATTTTTAATCATTTTTTTGAATTGAAATTATGTAAACTACGAGAAGATTCAGGACTATAAGGTGTTGCAAATTAAGGGGAATTATGCTGGGATTACTCCTACTCACATGACAACTTGCCCTTGCTTCTTTGCAATATGTAGCCACACCACCAATTACACCCTGCCTATGCTGTCGGCAGATCATGTAGTCAGCATACAATATAGTTCATACAGCTACGTGCCCCTGGCTGAGCAGAGGTGGCCGCTGCAGAGTGATGATTGAACACATTTTAACTGGTTTAACCTCTATTATACCTGGCAAGGTTGTGCCAGTTGTTGCCTTGGTCATGCGGACTGGCCATGGCCACTAATGGCGTGGTTGGGATTCGAGCACCCAACCGCAGGGATCACAGACAAACATCTTAGCAGTAAGCCACTCAGAGGCCCAAGTACTTATTAAGGCAAGGCAAAAACTAGCAATGTATGAAAAGGCATATTTTCACAAAAGATGTATCCATAAATACAATTTTTTTGAGACATATCGAACGGCTTAGAAGCTCTAGGCCAGAATAGGACCAAGACGGATAGACACACGGACAGATGGACACGTGGAGGGAAAACATTCATTCCAATATCACTATCCACTTCATAGTGGGGGATAGTTTTCAGTCATTCTCTTTAATTACCAAGTTTTCCAATCATAAAAATAAGCCATCAGCAGTTAAACGCATAGCTTCCTTCTTAATCCAATGTTGCAATGATTAAGTGGTAAATGTTTCATTAATTTTACAAAAAAGATAAGCTACTATGTTAAAGTCCATGTTTGCTTTTACCACATCATGCACTATCAAATCTCAGCTTCATGATTGTGTAATCAGAAGAAAGAAAGCGAAAAATTAGCTACCAAAATCTACAAATTAATAAAGCTCAGTGAGCTACAATTTTGCATCAAAATGATACATTTTCATTTTTATGGAACTTCCCTGAGAAGAACTGGTCACACTTGATAAATGTTAAGTATTTTTGGGCTTTACATAACGTTAATTTAAATGATTGATTGAAAAAGGTCAAAACCAGTCAATATTTTCAAGGGATGTTCTATGCTTCACCAATTTTCAGCTCACCATCTTTTAAAACAGTTCCTATAACAATACATTAAGGGGTGACAAATCAGGAGTAGCCAATCACTTAGTCTTTAATAGTAATTTTTTTCATGAATATCTCATTAAAACTGTCATTTTAGGGCTTAAACAAATGGTCTGTTTATCCTAAACAAGCTAATGTAATATCAAGCTTTCAAATGATACTTGGATCAGTGACTGATTGGAAAGTGATCTGATAGTTGTACAGATGCCGCACAGGTAATTTGCAAGTCTAAATATTGACCGGTCCACTTCAAGATAATCAGTCGATCGATCACCCCTGCTGACACGTCTTATATTAATTTTTGTCAAGTTCCAACTTCAGGCTGATAAATAATTTCAAGAACTAGGACAAATATAATTTGAAACTCAAATTTGTTAAGCCAGCTCGGTATGTATTTTTTCATGCAGGGAATCCAGCTGACGCGATGAATCCTGAGTGGGTACCAACTTTACACCTCAGTCATGGAATTTATAAAGAATCAGTCTCGATTGAACTAAATTCTCATTCTGAAGCCAGAAACAGAAAAAGACGCAGAAACAACTAAAGTAGCCTTAACCACTTTTACACAGAGGGCAACTGACGAGGCCATGCAACAAAATGAGGTGGAGGTCGTTCATCTAAATGTTCGGTGTGAAGTTCTTTAGCAGACTCTAGCACCTGTAAATCAGTAAATGACATTGTTTCTTGCAATCATGTCTGCCTTATCTCAAACAAATCACCGGATATGGAATCTATTTTCATATTTTATTATTTCTACAAGGTCTGCAGCACCAGGTAACTTAGAATTCCGGATACTTGACATTTGGAAAACCAGATGTATCTTCGTTACAATCAGACTTTTTCGGGATTTTGTAAGACTTCAATCCACAGATAGAGACCTTTTTGAGATATCTTTCTCTTGAGAGACACAAAAGAGCGAAGTAATACTCTAAACTAATATTATTGATCAGTGTCGCATTAGCAGGAGCCATTCTACAGTATTTCTTTGTATACCACCACCATGGCGGAAACTGGTACCGTAACACTATTTAGTCACGTGGTTGAAAGTGAAGAATAGGTATCAATTCTTGTGGAAGGTATTGGGTTCATTTTTTGACAAAATGTAAAACAGTGTGTAGTTGAACTGAATCATTGGCAAGTGAGAGAGTGTTCAATTTATTTAATAGTTTGACTGATATCCCGTCAGCCGGTGCAAGATGCAGCATTTGCTTTGACACTGTATGATCTGGATGGCAGACAGCTTATGACCCATGTCACTTTTTGTTTACATATAGCACGCTGTGTTCCTCCATTCTCATTTGAACGTACCGAGAATGGTCGATCAGCAAACATTTGAATCTATCAGCAAATATATATCTTTTTGTAATGGGCTGCCTAGGAATCCTGAGAATTCCTACAGCAAAAACGAAGATTAAGTTGCACTTACTATACCCTGTGTCACATGTTTGTGTGCGCAGAGATTGCATGCTGTGCTTCAACACGCAGGATCTGAAGTTTCATCATTCCTCCACAGGATCCAGTTCTCCTCTTGAGAAGGCCATTGTTGCATTGGTCAGTGAATGTAGTTCCTGTATTCTAAATTAACTGCTAAAAAATTCCTTTTATCGTCTCTTTTTACTTCAAAACGCAATCTGTTGATTAAGTTTTGCACAGTTGTGAGGCTAGTTGCATGTCTACTTGGCCAAAAATCAAAAAGTGAAACTCTATTTATATAGAATCATAAAATACCATGGTCAAGAAGTAATAATGTAAGGTGTCATGAGGAAATGGAATGCTTCAACTGATTATCCTTATGCCGAAAGTCAGCAAGACTGTCATGAATATTTCGCCTCGATACCATTTATGGATCTTAAGTCAGCTTTACTCGTTAATGTTACACACAGCATCATACCATATATCATATTATCTTAAAGGAGGATTCCAGTGTGAAATTGACTTGAAAATGCACAGGGTAGTTTATTAAAAAAAAGAGTGTTTATGCAAACAGTACCTTGAGGTAGTTTCCAGTCGCCTCCATCTTGAAAGTCATGATAAGTCGATTGATGAGCACGAACGAATAGGAAGGATAGGGGAACAGATTGCAATCTATTTGTTCGTGCTCTTGTTTGTAGAAACACTTTTTTAATAAACTACCCAGTGCATTTTCAAAGTTCTCAGTGCCTCGGTTTAAATGTCAGCGCCGTCGGAATTCTACCAATGAAGTGTGGAGCTACTTTGAGCCTTGTTAATGATGGAAAAAAATTGCGATTTCTTGCATGGCAACGGTATGCCCAATTCACTACCATTGTAAGCCTGTTGGGAGCTTTGGCTATAAAGCCATGTATTTCAAAATGTTGCGTGCGTACGGAGGTGGGGTATTCGACAAAAGTTAGTACTCGTTATCATGTTTCAATACACCCGAAGTCAATTTCACACCGGAATTCACCTTTAAAGTGCTTGTTGAATCTTTTATATTACTCCTTTGTGCACTGGTCATTTCAAATTGCTGAAACAAATTTATTCGCGTTTTAATCACTGCAAATCGCGATCATCCCAGAAAGAAATAGTCTTCGGCAATGACGTCACGGGTGGTATCCAGCCAGCAGCAGAGAATACATCGTCAATGTCATTGGACACAGAGATTCATAATTGTAGATTATTCCCTTGGGAAAATGCCTAATATCTGCCTTGTTTATGGCTGCAGCAATAAGGCTGATGCAAGCAGAGGCATTGTGGTCCTATCTATTCTGCACTCAGAAAAGCCAGTTAATAAGCCCAGGGCACCGCTAAATGAGCCCATCCTAAAATGAGTGTAGAAACTATTTTATGCAAAAAATGACTCAAAACAAAACTAAATCCATCTTCCACCGCAAGACCTTGAGTGAAATTGAAACTTAGGCAATGATAGCCAGAACAAGACCTGGAGCCGCAATGAGCCAGCTCCTGTGTCGGAGTGCGCATGTCAGGAGAGTTCCATATCGTCAAGGCACATAAACAAACACACACTGGTGTTTATACAACGGGGGCAAACCAGTCTTGCAGCGATTTTTTTCTCGGGAACCAAGATACTGCAGCAATACTTGCATGACCAGGGCCTGGCAAAAGCTTAGAGCTGCTGCGTATGGGGCACAAGTGTTGAATGTGGCACAGAAAATCATGGCAAAAGAGGCTAACAGTCATTGAGCGCAACTTCCTCAAACCGCAGCCATTTACAAAACAAAAACATCGTTCATAGAAAGATTTCGGCCTGAAATGTGGCCAAAACAACAAAACGGAGAAATGACGAGCGCATTCGCGACCTCGACAAAGATGTGAGGAACCATTTCGAATGGGCCTGGATGGAACGAGAGGTCACAGTGAATGGTACAGTGTCATCATTTGCTGAGTTTTTATGGAGGATGAGGCTCGGAAAAGCCCTGTACACGTAGGATGGCCATTTGTCCAGTGTTAGGCCAGTCAGTCCGGTTTTAAAAAAGCCTGTCCGTCCACCGTCACAGCCTCGAGCCGGACATGAAAATCCCTATTTTATCCTTCATATAATGGTGTAAATTTAACATAATGGGCAAATAAATAAATAAATAATATGGGTTTCGCTGGTAATTAGCAGACTTCAAATCGCACTTTTCTTCCAGGAAGCATTTCAAAGGCCTTTCATGTTTGTTCAACTCTAAATTAAACGTGTCATAAAAAAGGTAATAAGGAAGCTCGTCTGTCTGCTCCATAGAGACGGTTACTTTTATTGTGCTGAAAATAATCGCAATTTGGTTAATTGCCCAGCCCAAATCATGCAGTCAAACATCATCAATCATACAGGAGGAGAGACTGTGGAATAAAAGTATCTCTGAGTGCACAGACATGCACCGGAAATTCCTTACAAACAAAAAACTGTCCGAAGCAGCCAAGAAAGGACAGTTGTATTGCAAATGAGATCGTCAACTATGTAAATGTCATAGGTTTGGGATTACTTTTAACTCGATGCGGTGTTTGATTTTGGATATGTTTATATGGTGATATGACATAAGTGTTGTTTTTTTCCTGGATCAAAGGCTGCATTATTATTAGCATTATTAATATTACTATTATTTGACTTTATCCACTTAGGCATCACTGATGAGTATTTATCAAAAATTTAATTGTGCAAATATTTTCTGAAACACCAAATCATGTTCACAATATCATCCTAAATTATCGATATCAAGGTATTTGGTCCAAAATATTGCGATATTTGATTTTGTCCAATTTGCCCATCCCTACTTCACTGAATCTGACAAAGTGTCCTCCTTTTTAGTGTTATGAAAATGAACACCCTTTGTACACGTTGTGTTCGGACCTGATAAATTATGCCTCTCGTGGAGTAAAAACATTGGAGGAGCACTACCAAACAAATAAAACCTTACAATATAGGTAGTGGCTCGTCAGAAGGCAGCAATGTGGCCAACTTCCAATCACTTTTGACATGGCAAGACCCTGGTGGTGAAATTAAGAACTACAATTGTAAACAAACTAAACAGTCACAGGGTGACCTCACCATGATGGGACCACAAGTTTACATACTCACTGTACTCTTTAAAATTGTCTGATTGAAATAAACTTGGTATCATTTGACAACTCTTCACCAACAGATGATAAATCCATAACGGTAACATGTCTTTGACAATGTGAAAACAGCAAAATTCATTGTTCGCAATCTGGCTACCTGGGTCTTGCCTTGCAAATAGGCAATTGGAACGCAAAGCTGCCTTGCAAATAGGCAATTGGAACGTAAAGCTGCCTTGCGAATAGCCACGGCCTAAAAGAAATGGGACAAATTAGGTATTCCCAGGGGCTAGTTTGGTTTGCAAAATGCCTCTCACAGTTGGATTACACCCAGTGTTGAAGAAAATGGAAACTCCAAAAAGTGCAGATGACAAGGCATCCCCCACTTGTTTTAGTTAACACCAGGGTATCTAATGCTTAGGTACGTGTCCACTGATCTTTAAATTGAAGAATATTTTGGATCAGTCTTAAGATATAGAGGATCTTGCACGAGTGGGTGAGTCATATGAAAGTTATCAAGCAAACTGAGTACATTTTTTTGTTTTTTGCAAGCTTTAGTGAGCATAGCTAACTGAATTGTGTATTTTAATACAAAACAAACATAACTGACTCCATCACTGTGATACTCCATCAGTTCCCGAGTCATGGACAATCACATTCAAACTTGCCATGGTTTTTACATTCACTCTTCTGAGTAGCTGGCCAACGGTAGCTCACTAATATTACAAAGTATTGTTATGCCCTCAGATCCGGGAACAAGGCATGATAACAGAAACACTAGTAGATCCTCTGTTTTGTAGTAAAATGTAGATATAGGTAACACGCATTTAGGGGCATGGAGGCTGTGCACTGTGATTGGTGACCGGTTGGGGAAATCGGGACGATGCCTTGTGCCCTGATTGGGCAATGGAGGGGTGTCCCTTTTAAATAGGCCGAAATCAAAGGTGGTTTTTGCTATATGCCAGAGCTCTGAAGTAGCCGACCTTCCATGAACTCTCGTTTTCCCATAATACTGCCATGCTTTTAGTAAATACCTCACTACACTGAACCAAAGAACCGAACGATACAGAGCTATTCGCCGGTGAAGCGGCAGCTTGAGCTGGCCTTGGAAAGCTACGGTGCCGTCGTGAAGGGAGGTAAGTCCCGGCTTTCCTTCCAGATTCACCAGTCCAGGCCAGCCTGCCTCCTTTAAGTGAAATCATATTCCTAGACAAACTTGACCGCGGCAGTATAAAGGCAATGGACGCTCTGATTTATTTTTTGCACCTTAACCTCTGACCTTTTGCACATGGCCAGCAAGGCTGCGGAACTGTGAGGTTGCTTATCAAATAATGACAAAAGCATAAGCTTCTGGTCTGTACAAGTTAACGGGATGAATAATTTGCAAGCTAGGATGTTAATGCTTTTTGCCATTAAATTAATAAATTCAACGTTCTACAACAACTGTTACATGTGAAATGTAATACTTTAAAAGTGAAAAGCTTAAAGGGGACCTAACATTCTGATCCTTCTTTTCATGCATATTAGTAATGTTATGATGTTGGTTGCCCATACTCAACCTCTGAAAAATTTCTAAACAAAAGATACAAGGATTTTGCCATAATTGAAGGTGTGATTTCATGAGCATGATTTCCTCTCTGAACAGCTCCTCCCGAGATCTTCTCGAGATCTGGGCAAAGCCTGACGTCAGGTTGTGCCGTCCAATTAGTACAGACCTAGCCAGAGCCAAGCACTGCACTGCACCTGCCCACACTGGACACTATTCTAGCAGGCATTAATAACGGCAGATCACACCTAGTAGCGTCTACACTTTTGGAAATACAAAAGAAGAACCGCAGATCATTTGAGGTGCAATTTTGTCAGTATCTCTCCCAAAGCTACTTGTCCGTTTACTTTTGGACGTGAAGAAAAACACTTATGTCTCTTCCAAAAGAGGAAGCCACCAGAAATCTATGGGTAGCTTTTTTGTTTGCTGGCAGCAAAAAGCCACAGCCAAAGGGAACGTTAGCTGCTTGTGCTCAGCATTTCAGCAAAGACAGCTTTATAAATAAAGGATAATTTGACACAGGATAAGCCTTTCAGCTGCTTCTCAAACCTTAAGCAGCTGCATCGATCAAGCGCTCGGAGCCACAAGCTGTAAGTAACCATATAACAGCGAATAATGTAAGTGAAGCCAACGTGTTACGGGTGGCTAGCAGGACCGCTAGCAATAGTTAGCACTAACAACTGGCCTCAAACGCAGGCTTTGTAAAATATCTGAGGATAAAGCCTGTATCGTTCGCAACTGTATATTTTGAAACAGAAATATATTAAATCCAACCTTTAATTGGTTTCAAAAGTACAGTGGCATCTCCCAGTATATGGGTGTCTTGTCAGCACATAGGATATGGTTGGATCCAGAAACTTTGGAATTTTTGAAATGGCTAACTAGCATTGAGGATAGTTTCTCTTAGTGAGCTCTTCAGAGATTTTGAAATGAACCACAAACTGAAATTTGAAGTTAGCTTAATTCACAGTGAGTAGAATGACATTACCCCCCCCCCCCAAGCAGCCCACAGCTATCATTGAAAAAGGACCTGACATATTCAGCACTGTAAAGCATTTAGGACCCTCACACATTTTATTATGATTCAGTATTCCTTTTTAGCAATATTTTTACAGGATCCCTCACTCAGTTCATATTTTTTTTTAAAAAGGAGTGTGAATCAAATAAGTTCTGACTGACCTCATTGAGAAAAAAAACGTTTTCTAGCTATAATGACATTTTATGGAGTATCCAGCCTGCAAGCAATATTTTCCTGTTATAATTCTAATTTACCGCTGTGACCCAAAACTTCTGGGAAAAAAACCTGCCTAACATTTGATTTATTTCATTATTTATTGTACTGCCCATGCAGAATAGGCACTATTTTTATTGTACTGCCCATGCAGAATAGGCACTATTCGGAATGGGCATTTTTCACCAGTAGATGACTGAGGCTGTTTTGACCTTCCTGTCTCTGTGCTGTGGGCCAAGTTCATGGTCTCCTAATCACATTACTCTCATAACTGAAACCTAGGGTTGACTCAAGCCTGAGCTTCCGACAGTTGCTGATACACATTTTTAAAGTATCACGTTGCAAAATCTTCCCTCATTGGGGGGGTGGGTCTGTTGCAACTGCAAACCATTCTGTTAACTGCACAAAATCCCCTGACCCCCCTTCCCCACGATGCTGGAATATTGCTTAAGACCAGCTGTCAGCCAACATACTGGTACTTGCTCGCACGTGGGTGCAAATACAGAGTGATAGAACCATGCTGAAAATTTTGGCATAAACCAGACAACTGTGTTCTCAATATTATCGCCAGGTTTTTATGACCTGGTCAACCAGATATCCCAGTTGGTCTGAGCTGGACTTTTAAGCAGGGAAATATAACCTCTACTTCTAAAAATGCACTGCATTGTACAGGCTTTGCATATTCCACACTGAAACTGTCAGAAATGTGAGACACTCATTGCTTTGATACAAAGTACAAAAAATGAATGCAGACGTATTCCTTATGCCAGATTGCTCAGTGCTGGCAACAGTTGATTAGCCAGTATTGTATTACTTTGTAGTTTACCACATTTGACTAGTTTTAATTTTTTATGGTTTTAGTTTTCAACAGAAGAGAACAGTTTAACTGCAGAGACAGAGCATAGTAATCACGGGAGTCTCTGTGGTGAGCCTTTGAACATAAACAGGAACAGAGCAAAGCTAACAGGTTAGCCTTTGCCCTAAAGGCAGTTAAAAATACCAGCTGTAGATCTTCTTCTGAGTGCTACTTCTGTAATGACAGAAAGCATCGAGGTAACATTAAGCCCTAAGACACAGGCCAGTGCTAACTGCCCAACACCTTAACTGGCCTTAATGGACTTATGAAAAAGGGTTTGTTTGTTAGCAGCCCCAAGGGAGTATGAGCAAGTTCTCGCCATTGGCAAATAGTAAAGTAAATAAAATACTGTATACACACAATGTGATACTCTCAACACAGAGAATGGTCGCACATCCAAATTAAACAAATCAGAAGGAATGTAGATATCCCTTTTATTATAGGCAAACACTTAAAAAGCGCTAACGCGTTTCGGCTGAATTAAGCCTTCGTCAGAGCGTAACAATGAATGAAACATGGCTAGAATATATCATTTCCACAGTGCACAAATTGCAGCTGCCGGTAGTTATACAAATCCAACTTGTTCAATCATTCCATTACTCAATCAGACCATATAAAGCAAAGTCACTCAGGTAATAGATACACATGAAAACCACACAGATAAACACTTATAATAATACAGAATGGAAAGTAATACATACAATAAAAAAAAAAACATTTCAGACTAAAGCCTTCATTCAGACCACTAGGAGTTTCTTACATATATCTTACATATCCAACATATATCTTACCACAAGGACATGTAAGCATATAGATAACATGCATTGATTTGCAATGTACAAATTGACGTATAGGAAATTTGTCAGTTACCCCTGTTAAATATGGTCTCCCTAAAATCCATAAACATCCTACCGCACCGCCACTTAGACTAATTTTTTCAGGAACTGGGTCCTTGCCAGAACCTTTGTCCAAATTCATAGATTCTTTCCTTAGGCCTTATGTCCAGTCTTTACTTTTTTATCTAAGAGACACTAAACAAGTCTTGAATTGTATTAACAACTGTGTTTTAAATAGTAATTGTCTTCTTGTTAGCATGAATATTATAAATCTATATGGCTGTATTCCACATGGATGTGCGCTGTCGTCTGCAGCCTATTATTTATCCAACTGGGACCCTAAAATTAATCCACCTAAAGAGTTCATATTGGAGTTGTTGGACCTTGTACTGACTTGAAATTATATGGAATATGCTTCTCGTTGGTGCATTCAGGAAAGAGGGATGGCAATGGGTACTCCCGTAGCGCCCTCCGTTGCTGGACTGGTAATGGGACAGTGGGAAGAAAATTTCATTTTAGATCCAAATCTGAACCCTTTCCATCCAAAAATACAAATATGGAAATGATATATAGATGACATACTATTGTTTTGGGATGGGACTTACGAGGAACTGATAGAATTTGTTTTTTATGCAAATCTTTTTTGAAGTTCACAAGCGAGTCTAGCTGTAGAACTATCACGTTTTTGGACCTTAAAATTATTTAGGATGCAACCGGTAAACTACATTCAACTATTTACAGTAAGGAGATGGAATGGAATTCCTCTTTCATGCTTCGAGTAATCATCCACAGCATTTGAAGAATAACATTCCTGTTGCGCAGTTTCTGAGATTACGTAATTGTTCTGTTCTAAATGACTTTGAAGATAAAAGCCAAGAAATGGCAGCTCACTTTATGGAACGAGGTTATACCTCTCGATGTGTTATACAAGCTCTTCACCCAGCACTAAACACCCCAAGAGATGTTCTGTCAACAGATAAGAATAAATCAAGTGGCCACAAACGCATTTGTTTCATAACCGAGGTTAATCATTGTTCCGGCAAAATTAAGAAAATCATTTGTCAACACTGGCCAATTCTTAAGGTAGAACCATCTCTCATGAAAGTACATCCACCATTATTGTCCTTCCGAAGAGCAAGAACCATAAAAAATGTTGTCATGAGGACACAAGTTACTGCGGTTAAATCTATATGGCTTTCTCCTGTTGGAATGTATGGTTGCAACAATTTTAATCAATACAATAACACTGTCAACACAAAATCTTAATGATCCACTGACTGGACGCAAAATTCCTATAGGTGAATTTATGAATTGCAAATCAACATGTTATCTATATGCTTACATGTCCTAGTCTTAAAATATATGTCGGCCAAACAAAAAGATGTGTAAAATTACGTGTTGCTGAACATGAAACTGTGATTCGGTCGGCCAATTTAGATTATGCAGTGGCGAAACACTATATTGAAGCCAATCATGGTTCCCCTTCATTTCTCAGGTTTGTTGGGATCGAGAGAATTATTCCACATCCAAGAAGAGGTGATACTCTCCGGAGGTTAGCTCAAAGAGAAATGTACTGGATTTACACTTTAAAATCGATGACTCCTAGTGGTCTGAATGAAGACTTTAGTCTGAAATGTTTTTTTTGTAATTGTATGTATTACTTTCCATTCTGTTATTATAATAATGTTTTTCTGTGTGCATTCATGTGTATCTAATGCCTGAGTGACTTTGCTTTATATGGTCTGATTGAGTAATGGAATGATTGAACCATTTGGATTTGTAAAACTGCCTGCAACTGCAGTTTGTGCACTGTGGATATTATATATTCTAGCCACGTTTCATTCATTGTTACGCTCTGACGAAGGCTTGATTCAGCCGAAACGCGTTAGCGCTTTTTAAGTGTTTGCCTATAATAAATTGTATATCTATATTCTTTCTGATTTGTTTGATATGGATGTGCGACCATTCTCTGTGTTGAGACTATCATATTATTTGTCCTTTTTTGTGGTCGGCACTCCCCGTGGAATTCCACCTGCTGCAGCGCAACTTTTTCTCTATTTTTTCACTGTGTGCTCACACTCACACTATCAACACAGAAAAGGTGAAGATTTACGAGCATGAGACCAAATATTTGAAGTGTGAGACAGTGGCTGCTGGGACTGTTGGACCAATGCAAATCCTAAGATCTGAATGACAGACGCATTACTGCAGGATAATGTTATCTAAGAGACATGTTTAAAGACAGACTGAAGTGAAGTCTTTACAGCGGAAAGTTTTTCATCCATGAGGCTGCAGTAAAATTATTCAGGGACACTTCCTTGTGTCAAGAAAAATGTTTTTCCCCACCAAACTGTATCTGCAACAATTATAGGCACTTTAAGAAATTCTTATAAACAAAATTTGGGCATTCTTTTTAAATGATGGTCTTTATATCTCTAGGAGTGTTGAAAAAGATTACTTCCATAAGACACAGGCTGCAGGTGGACCATAAGAGTATGTACAGGTACTGTAGTAAGGCCGCTCACCTCTGCATTTTCTGAGGTTCATTAACCAGCTCGCACACTGAGGACAGAGGGGCAATTAAAGCAGAGATTGTGGCTTAGGGGCTCCTCTCATTCCGCAAGCCTCTAAAAGCAGACGAGGGCCTTTTTTTGGACACAGGCAAGGTTGTGTTCCTCTCCACGTGCACATTCTCTAGTCCTTTCTGCTTTGCTCTTTGGAGACAGTGGATCGGTAATGGTGGTCCAACAGGAAATTCGGAGAGGCTTTTTGAAAGTCCCAGGCTGTATTCTCCCCTTAACCCTTGAATGAAGCAAACTCCCCCACCCCCTCAATGCCACAGAACAGTGCAACAAGAAGAACCCTATTCACCCGCTCGTTTTCAATGAAGTTAATTATCTGTTCCTTAATTGCCCTTGGGCTGCTTCCAGCAGTTGAGGTTGGGCATCCTGGATTAAAAAGTAGAAAAATTGTTCTACATAAATCTCTGAAGGTGACAAAACCCTTAAAAAACAAGCATCCTCTTCCAAGCAGGGCATACTGAATGCTAAAAAGGCAGCATTTAAGATGGTCCATTGGGACAGTGTCACACCAGGACCCCTTGCACAATAAAGTATTTACTGCGCTAGGATACCCCAGGGCCCTCCCCTTGTTTGTTGTAATCAGAAACTTGTCCCAGATGCCTTTACCTATAAATTGGGGTCCCCAGTATTCTGGGAAGCAAGCGTGACAAAACAATTGGTGTTTGTATGCTGGGGACTGCTAAACGATGGACACCCCCTAATGTCAGCAACCAACCTGCAGGTCTCTCAATGTATGTCAATCACAGAGCACTCTCCATTGGTTTACTAAGTCTGGACCCCACCCCTCCTCTCAGTCTCCTCCCCTCTTAACCTGAATCTTTCCCTCTCTCTTTCTGTCTCTCTACTTTCGCCTCTTCACTCCATCTATTCAGCCCACACAAAGCCCTGCGCATGTCTTTGTCCTCAATATGTCTAGAGTGATATTTATGGACGTCCGTTGTTATGCAAAACAAATGTCAACGCAGTATGGCCTATGTGTGAGTGTTCTGTGTCTGTTTGTATGTAGTCCGTGTGTGAGTGTCGTGTGAGTTTGTGTATGGCCTGTGGGTGAGTGTGTTGTGTGTTTTTTGTGTATGGGTCGTGTGTACAGTCTTCATGTGTGTTGTGTGTGATTGTGTGAAGTCTGTGTGTGAGTGTATTGAGTGTGTTTGTGATAGTTTTTTTTGTGTGCTGTGTGTGTTTGTGTATGGCCTGTGCCTGAGTGTTGTGTTTGATTGTTTGAAGTTTGCGTGTGAGTGTTTTGTGTGTTGGCACAGTATGTGTGTGCCTGTACATGTATGTGTTTGTGTAAATATGCGTCTGCATGCAGGCAGAAATATTCAAGCGTGGGTTTATCCATTTGTGTATAAGAATGTATATCTGTGTGTGGGGGCATATATATGAGTATTAATGTGTATTGATGATTGGTGTATTGTGCTTATGTGTACATACTGCGTATATTGTATTTGTAAGACTGTGTACGTTTGTGTTCACTTGTTCAGATAACACAGCCGTTTACCATGTCTGGGCCCAAAGATTACAGCCAGGCTATAGTGGTCAGGTGAACATGTCAACAGTGGCCTTTCAGTGCCCCCCCTCATATCCACAGAAACAGGGGAGAACACACAGTCCAGCTCTGAATTCCTCATCTTGCCCTTCTCATTTCTAGATGCGCATCCTCACACAGAGAACCGGCCTAAACCAGTCAGCCTGCTTTCACTTCCTCACAGGCAGGAAGGTTGCAGCTGGGTCTTCGTGGGGCACAGTTTAACCTTCTGCTTCTTACTTCCCTCTCGCTGATGGAAATATAGTCTTGCCAGTGAGGCGACAAGTCTCTGAAACATAGTTAACTTGACACTACTCTCACTCTTCTCTTTTTCCTGCTGGGAAAATTGACCAATTGACATCTAAAGCCAGTTTAAACTCTCAAACCTGAACAGCCCCGGTACCAGGGGCAATCATTACGCATGATTACACAGTATACAGCATGTTTCCTAATAGCATCATCATCATGCGGCATATCCTCTCAAAAGGAAGAAACTCAGCGAAAAGCTCATGATGACCATTTTTACCTAAACCGAACACAATGCAAGCCCCAAGCAAGTAACTAAGCATGTAGCCAAACTTAAGATAAAATAATATCAGTGCTCTATCGCTAGCCTTTCAACTGAATTTATGCTGAGCATACAAACAATACATCAAATGATCGAGGGAAGTCCACAGAATCCAATGATATAAGCCTTGTCATTTTAAACTGACACCACACTCAAAGAACAGCAGGCATACACTTTACATTCTACAGCGATGAGAAAACAATTTTCCTTACCTTTGCTATTTTATAATAAATAACTGCACTTAGTCTTTTGTTAGTTTAATGTGTCCATGTTATATTGAAACTACATCTCCCAGTCTACATGCATGTTTTTTTTTTTTTCCAGGGCACTGCTTCCAATGAAGACAAGCCCTGCGCATTCCCATTGAACCAATGTATTTTCTCTTAGCTTGGGTTGTGATGTGGTCAATTTGATATTGAAGGTGGCCATTCGATTCTATGGGCTGACGTTTCCAACGAGCTCTCCACGACCGTAATCGCACAAACTTAGCCTGAGATGGAGCCTTGCGTTCCCCGTACGTGAAACTGAGAGTCCATGTGCCATTACGCACATTTACTTATAGAAAACTGCAATATAAACGTTAAACTGATTTGTTTTTGGTGTTTTTGTTATAATTATCCACTGAACATTCAGCAGACATCACTGAAGTAGTTTCTAAGGCTTGCTGGCTGACTCTTCATATGGCGATGAAGCAGAACTAGAGGACTCATTGGAAATAGCTTAGTGGTGACGGCCGTATATATACCTGCATTTTGAGCTCACACAGATTAGGATACACCATTACAAACACAGTTTTAGTGTATGTAGTCACTGGGGTGTTTGTTGTGATTGCAGGTTTTTTTTTTTTTTGCGTTCCGGTTGCCAGGCGACATTACGGACAAAGACTCGAAGAGTGCAGCAATGAGCGCAGATATACAGTCGCTAAACCGATTAGTTTTTGATATTTTCACTATGATTGTCTGCTAAATATTCAGCAGTCATTTTCAAAGTAGTCTTTCGAAAGAATCCATGCGCTGTTATGCGCAAGTACCAAGATCTGGGGTTCAAATCTTGGTTCAGCCTGAGAATTTTTCCTTGGCCATCAGGGGCAATGTTCTTGTATAAATAATTGCTGGGTGTCTGTAGTTTTTTATCATTTTTTTAACCTTACCTTTTTATTAATATTTTTGTTTATTTGCTTGTTTTATTGAAAATAAACCTGTTCCAGTGTGAGTTCAACTTCATTTCCTTCATATGTACCGGTACTTTCCTTGAATGGGAAAATGTATACAGGACTGGTTGCAATATAGACAATAGTCAATAAATAAATTACATTACTATAATTAGATGGAATCTATGCCTATAGTAATATATAATTGAAATTAAGGGAGTTTTACCATTTAGTACCAGGATGGATAGATGTTAGACGCAAATGAAATCTTTCATTTATGCTTTGTTCCATCTTCATTTACCCTGACTCAGTGACATATATACTGATTTTTACACCATGACACAAAACCCCAATGTGTTTAATCCTTAATCATGATACCATGATTATTCAAATGGATAGGGGCACTGTCTGGGCACTACTGAATTCACCTTTTTTGGCTAAACGTATTGTACTTCTTCCTAAATAGAATGGTACATAATCCTCCTAGTAAATATAGGAAATGTATCTGCACTGTAACCTTACATACCAGAGTATTTCATAGTGTGGAGTAGATTGGGACAATGAATAAACAACAGTGTGTTATGTCATCTTCAACAGGGGATTTTCTGAAGAAAGAATCCCAAATCCCCCGCCCCCTTATTTCCCCCATCGCCCCCCTCTCCATGCTGCATGGCCCTTCGCTCTCCTCTACCCCCAGCGCATCTGCAGTTCCCAAGCATTCATGATCTGCGGAACCATTGAGGAGCCACACAATGCCTGGAGCCAGAATTACAGAGCTGCACCAAGGAGTCATGACCTTTCACCCCCACACAGCTGCTGAGCAGCCCCACTACCTATCCCACAATCCCCCTTTATCCACTCGGGCACTGATGGGAGGGCAAATGTGCGAGTATTACCATGGTGTGTGAACATATACACCACCTATGAAAGGCTGGGATGGATTTTTCAGTGGCCACTTTCATTAAAACCATGCAGTTATACACCTGATTCTACTATCAACCCTTATACACTTTACTAAAGCCCTGGATTAGTAAGATAAGGTGAGTAAACTTGGAAGGAGAACCTGCAGTCACACTGGCTCTTTCTGGATGAGGCTGAGATCCCCTACTCTACGGCTGTGTATTCACACACATTCTGTTTCCGTGAAGGATGTAACACTTATCACGCTGATTAAAAATACATTTTAGACAAGACGACAAATCTTTTTTACTGGTTACTTTTGACCTCAAAATATCAACCTACGCTGCAATTACCAAAAAAAAAGAAAAAGAAAAAAAAACCAAGTGTTTTCATCCAACAACTTTCTTTGATTCTTTTCTTATTATTGCTAAGCAGCTAAATATTTTGCTAAAATATATGAGAGACAGCAAGTTGAAATGTGAAAATTTATTTTTTCAAGCGAACACTAAGTGAAAACAAGCAAAATTTTTCCATTTAAAGTCAACACTTGAAGTCTTTACTTTATTGCAAAACATGATACAGTTTCTTAAGGATGGTTTGACGGAGTTAGCAATTCAATTATCCTTCTTGATAACTTGAACTGGAGCAGCAGAAGTCAATAATATTGATCGCTCCAGGCCCCTCCCCCGACGTCACAAAGAACATGTTTTCACCTGCTTCTTCGTTCCCACGCTTTCCCCGGCTGAGCTGTTACTGCTGGATCCTGGCAGCCAATCACAGCCATACGCATTTCTGCATAGAGTGCCGACATCTGAGTCATCCTTCATAATTCCAGGCTGAAGGCTCCATTAGCAGAGGCAAATTGAATTACATCATTCTACATGAGGTTAATAATCACATTCATTTTTTTGAAAGGAGGGGGCCATAATTTTGCAAATTAAACAAGGGGTGTCCATAATTGTATTCCCTTTAATAAGAACTTCATCAACATAGCCTCATTGGCAGCCATTCTTGATGGTCTTTTTTTTTTTTACTGAATAACCTGAACAGCTGACTTTCAGCAGACTTTAACCATTCACTGAGCAAAATCACATAATGCGAAGAGTGTTCCCATCTGAACATTCTGCTGCCAATGTAACTATCACTACTGGTGAATGAAATAAATACTTGTACAACATTGACTTTAAACGTTTAATGTGCTGCGCATCCAAGCACTAACTCAACATTTTAAAATGTATTTTTATCTTTTGATGGACGAACATCATGATATTTCTGCCTATTTCTGCAGCAGTGCTCGCAGTCTCTCACAACTCGTTCTTTTGCACTTAATAGTTTTCCGTTTCTAAAAATGGTTTGAAAATTGAAAAGAAGAGATTTTTTTTCAATTATGTTGGGAGTCAGGTATTCAGGTGGAGCTCCAATTTGTGCTTTTCAAAAATAAATGTCTAAACTAGGGTCTGCAAACTTACTGGGCATACTGAATTTTGGAATGAGTATTCAGTCAAATCACAAAGTGTCTTTTTTGAATATGGTGATATATTGGGGATGCAATTTTCACGGCTGAACTGGTCTGCTGCGAGCTGGCATCATCTTGACTGGGGTTGGCAAAGTTCTTGGAGTCTGCTTTTTTTGCAAACAGTTTCTCCTTTTTGTGATGGCTTGAGCACTGATGGGGTTTTTAAAAATAATTTGGATTATTTTTATTCTTTTAGTCTGATGAATTGACTGTGATGGAGCATCAGAAGCCGTAGTCTCTATTGCCCAGTCTTTCTCTCTCACTACCTCTCTGCTCCGGTGAATAGCCTTTCTAAGCCCACATGAGGTGGCAACACAGTATCCTGTATGATTTTGGGAGAGTTTAATGTTGCCATTCCAATTCTCTCCCCTGGGACGGTAAACAATTGCACAGGCCCTTGCCCGAGTATAACAGCCTGACCACCTCTCCCCCCTTCATTTACATTTCCACAACAAAGAGGGACAGAACATTCCCACGCAGCTTGGAGCCTCTGATGCAATGAGTGATTTAATACCTCCCCACGTCCCCCCCGGTCACTCCTAACCCTCCCCTCATCTCCTGCCTCTCTCTTCCCCCTCCAACTCAACCATTCCTACGTAAATGTATTTTCCCTCAACCAGACTTTACGCCTCCTTCCCTCCACTCCCTTCCTTATGTGCAGTGACAGTTTAGGGAACAGATGTGTGGAGAACACCCCCCACCCCCCCACCCCAGTCAGGACACTGCATTCCCATGCCGGACCCCTATCCGAGGATTAGGGGACATACCAACAAAATAAGCGAGGGGAAGGCGGGTTTCCCCAAATTTCTCTGACTGCCTTATATTTCTTGTTCTATTACCCCGCCCTTTAGTATTTCTGATTTGTCATCCAGGGGTGGATGAGGCCTCTGCCTTTTCTTTTTCCTGGCTTTCACGCCGTCTCCCTCACCTCCTCCTCCATGCTCTTGCCGGACGGCAGGAACGTGTGTTGCTTTTCTCCAGCGCCTCATAAACATTGAATTTTTCTAAAAATTAGAGGCCCTACATCAGAAGAAATGCATGGCAGCACAAGGTAGAATGTCGGTCGGGAAAGAGAGATGGATAAAAATTTGTTGGCTGTATTTGACTTAATTTTACTTTAAAGGGGGGGGGGAGAGAAACGAGGGAAAGAGAGCACGAGCAGGTGTTTGCTCTTGGTGGCTAGTAAAGGGTAAGATGGAAATTAAAAGGGCACAGGATAGTTATAAAACTCATTAATAGTTAATTTTCATTCAGGAAGTAAATGGCTGGTGTTCAGCATACTGTGGTTTGCACTGCCGCCTCACAGCAAGAATGTTGTGGTTGAATCTGGCCTGGGGCCTTTCTGCGTGGAGTTTTCATCTTCTCCCGTGTTTCTCTGGGTATCCTTCAGGTACTTCGGTTTCCCCTACCCAGAAAATACATGCTTTACAGGAAAACTCCTCCTGGTACCCCTGACCAAGGAACTGGCTTTAGAACTGGAGTTCCCCAGGCGCTCTGTGACTGCCCACTGCTCCTATCTGTAGGACAGGTTAAATGCCGCTGACAAATTACCCCACGGGGTTCAATAAAGTACATCTTATCGCTTATACTTCTACACAGAGTTAATAAAAAATGTATTTTAATGTGCCAATTTAACATGGTGTATCAAATGAGTGGCTTCAAGATTTTTTCAAGTGCGAAAGAAGCAGTCGCTGTGGAAGCAAGTAGTTTGACAACACTACATCATGGCGCTGGGCAGGCTGAAAGCATTTAATCCTCCACCAACATCAGCCTCCTTGTCCGTACCCTTGGTCTTGACAAAATGGCCTAAAGCCTTCACCAAAAAAGCTAAATCTCCTGAAACACTGGAGAAGTATTTGGATCTCTATATCCTCTCTTATATATTACAAAAGTATTGGTCAAATCTGTGGCAACACAACAGAGTACATACCGAAATTCAAACCAAATTCATGAACCTTTTTATTAGAATTTTTTTCTAGAAAATTCGAACGACCTACTGTTTTCTGTTGACAAAAACTCGGGTGTCTATTCTTGTATTCCTTGACGTCGACAGCTTTTGATACAGCACGTCATAAGAAACGACTGAAAGACTCCAGGACTATTTTGAACTCCGGATGGGCATTTGCATTGTTATGATCATACCTTTATGAAAGAAAACAGTTTATTGAATCAAATTAGGAGGAGTCCAGTTTCTTAGCAAAGAAATATGGGACACCATAAGGATTTGTGGTTGGGTCAGTCCAGAGTTACTCTCTACGTTACATCATAGTAATATTATTAAAGGGGACGTATCATGAAAAACTCACTTTTGGTATCCGGAGTGCTTACCCTGGGAAATAAAACAACCCAGTCATTTTTTGAGGGCTGCCTTTTTCATAAAATATGGCATTCAGCATGCCATTCACATTTGGCTCACCTACTTGCATCACATGCGGGCTGGTGACCCTTAAATTATACCAGATGTGTGTTTGGTCCGTCTCCGCTCCGCTGCAATGGTTTCACTTTAGTCAATGTGTGTGGTTACACTGATTGGGCTGCATTGTATTTCTCCTCCATCACAGCTCCGGCAAGTCGGAGCCTTTTTCCAGCACATATGCAAACCTATTTTTGCTGGATGCTGGAGCTCAACTCAACAATTCATCTCAGTGCACATCGATCGGGACATAGAGCCAACATTAAAACATCCCATTAATTTTCAGAAGAAAATACTCCATGTTGACGCCTGATCGTGGTGTAGGCTGGGACAGCAACAAAAGTAAAAAATACAGTATGTAAGTTTTATCAACATGGCATTTTCCAAACAAATAACAAACCCAACGCAAACAGGAAATTAATCTCGTCCACTCGGGACTTGCCATATGAGGGAATATTGCCCGGCACTCACCTCGCCTTAAAGCGTATTACATCTCCAAACCTGTTCTCATTTACTCTTCCTAATTAGCAACTCAGTGTTAATTAATTTAGTTGCGAGAATCAATCGGTAGAATTACTGTTTGTCTCCCCTCAGCTTACATTATTGTTCATTGCGATAGTAATCAGGCATTTTCCTATCCACATTACTGGTGACATAACACGCCAATGTCTTTCGAAGCTACTGTAGCACACAAAACAATATATTTGTTTTCTGCGCCAAGTGTCCCATCGGCTTATTACACCTCAGAAGTTGTTTAAAAAACCTGGTTTCGCCACTTTTTTTATGAAGATTGAAGCAGATACAGGAGTATAGTACATGGGTATTTTTCTCAATACAAGCACTATTAGTCCAGGTCCCGTATTTTTTAAATAATCCCACAGCGTTCGTTTTTTACGTATTTAACTATAACTGTGTTTCCTTACCAATTGAAAATAAATAATCATGGCTGTATTTCCATTCTATCCATCATTTTTGGGGTCAGAAAAGTGGATTTTGGGGCATTTTGGGAGCGTCTCAAATCCGGATGATATTTTTGAAAAACTGTAATACTCCAATGATTTCAATTTCCTTTGGCTGGAAACTGTATGCATAAATTAAAAGACACTGACATAATTATCCTAAGCAAAAAAAAGAAATCAAAGGTGGTGGTTTTCCGAGAAAAATCACTGAAAATTGCGGTGTCCGAAAAGACCCACTCAACTCCATAACCATCAATACACAGACTCCCCCTGGAGACAGAAGCTGAAATCACAACATATGCCCCATGCAAACAGAACCTTTGTGTGACCCCCTTTGCGGCCATGTGGACTTTTTTCAAAATAGCTCTATGATTATGTCAATATTTTGGCATCCTGTGGTGAGTGTACTTTTTAAACTCCACTCCGTTACCTTCATTAAAATCCATGGTAAGGGTGTTACAAAACGGACTTGAGTGGATCCGGGGAGAGTGCAATTAAATTGAATTTAAAAAAAATGGAAATGGCTTGCCCAAAAAATTCTGCTCTGGTTTAAGTTCTGCCTTGTGGTTTTTTGAGTACCTTACAGGCAACCCTACCCCTGAGGGAAAAACGAATCAGAATCAGACAACTTAAATGACATCCAAAAAGTGCCCGTATTGAGAAAAATACCCATATACAGATGCTTCAGATCTTATTTTTTGTTTAAATTTTAAAAAATATTTATTGTATTAAAAACTGAGTTATTGTAGGCCTACTGGTTAAACTGTGTTTTATAAACAAACAAAGATTTGAAGATGTGACTTATTTCATTCAGTACAGACATTTTTCACTGTGGAATATCATAATTCAGGGAGGGGGAGAAAAGGAAGGAAGGAAGGAAGGAAGGAAGGAGGGAGGGAGGGAGGGAGGGAGTAGAGCCCAACTTACCCCGGTACTGTGCTCAACTTACCCCAAAAATGGGGTAAGTTGTGCCACAAGACCACTTTTTTTAACGTGCTATATTATCAAAACAGTTATGCTTACAGTCAGTCAGATTGTTTGTTAAGGTGCACAACATCCTGAAATACAGGTATATGCTGGTATATTAGTTCACAAAACAATTATAATTGAAAAATAAATGAAAAGTGGCCCAACTTACCCAGCTTTCCCCCATCATTAAAGAACAAGAAACTTTTGCATAAATACTTATGGTGCATTTTAGGGCTGTGCAATATGACCTAAATCTCATATCCCGATATAGGTTACTTTATTATGGAGGGTGATTTGTGCCATAATTAAATACAATACACACATTCAAATACAATGCTCTTAATGAAATACAATACACATCTCAAAAATACATGTGTAGCAATAAATACAATACAAAAATGTTTAAATACAATACACATCTTGAATATACAATACATATATTGAAAATACATATATACATGTGTAACAGTAAATACAATACAAAAATGCTTTGTTTTTAAATGTGAGTCAGGAATATTTGTGCCAAAATTAAAACAATACAACTGCATTTTATTTTCGAGATGTGTATTGTATTTCGAGATGTGTATTGTATTCTCAATATGTGTATCGTATTTCAATGCGTGCATTGTATTTAATTTTGTCATGAATAATCCTGATCGACATTGAAAAACAAATTATGTTTGTATTGTATTTATTGTCACTCATGTATTGTATTTTCGAGGCATGTATTGTACAAAACCCAAAACCAGTGAAGTTGGCACGTTATGTAATTCGTAGATAAAAACAGAATACAATGATTTGCAAATCCTTTTCAACTTATATTCAATTGAATACACTGCAAAGACAAGATGTTTAATATTTAAAATGAGAAACTTTTTTTTTTGCTGCAAATAACCATTAACTTAGAATTTAAAGGCAGCAACACATTGCAAAAAAGTTGGCACAGGAGCCTTTTTACCACTGTGTTACATCGCCTTTCCTTTTAACGACACTCAGTAAACGTTTAAGTTTTTCAACAGTCCGGGGTCTCCGTTGTCGTATTTTTCGCTTCATAATGCGCCACACATTTTCAATGGGAGACAGGTTTGGACTACAGGCTAGCCAGTCTAGTACCCGCACTCTTTTACTACGGAGCCACGCTGTTGTAACACGTGCAGAATGTGGCTTGGCATTGTCTTGCTGAAATAAGCAGGGGCGTCCATGAAAAAGACGTTGCTTGCATGGCAACATACGTTGCTCCAAAACCTGTATGTACCTTTCAGCATTAATGGTGCCTTCACATATGTGTAAGTTGCCCATGCCTTGGGCACTAATACACCCCCATACCATCGCAGATGCTGGCTTTTGAACTTTGCGCCTATAACAGTCCAGATGGTTCTTTTCCTCTTTGGTCCAGAGGACACAACGTCCACAGTTTCCAAAAACAATGTGAAATGTAGACTCGTCAGACCACAGAAGACTTTTCCTTAGCATCAGTCCATCTTAGATGAGCTTGGGCCCAGCGAAGCCGGCGGCATTTCTGGGTGCTGTTGATAAATGGCTTTCGCTTTGCATTGTAGAGTTTTAACTTGCACTTGCAGATGTAGCGACGAACTGTAGTTACTGAAAGTAGTTTTCTGAAGTTTTCCTGAGCCCATGTGGTGATGTCCTTTACACACTGATATTGGTTTTTGATGCAGTACCGCCTGAGGGATCTAAGGTCACGGGCATTCAATGTTGGTTTTCGGTCTTGTCGCTTACGTGCAGTGATTTCTCCAGATTCTCTGAACCTTTTGACGATATTACGGATCGTAGATGATGAAATCCCTAAATTTCTTGCAACAGCTCGTTGAGGAATGTTGTTTTTAAACTGTTCGACAATCAGCTCACGCATATGTTCACCAAGTGGTGACTCTCGCCCCATCCTTGTTTGTGAATGACTGAGCATTTCAGGGAAGCTGCTTTTATACCCAATCATGGCACCCACCTGTTCCCAATTAGCCTGTTTGCCCCTTGTGCCAGCTTATTTGAAACATGTTGCAGGCATCAAATTCCAAATGAGCAAGTATTTGCAAAAAATTACAAAGTTTACCTGTTCGAACCTGTTCTTTGCAGTGTATTCAATTGAATATAGGTTGAAAAGGATTTGCAAATCATTGTATTCTGTTTTTATTTACGATTTACACAACGTGCCAACTTCACTGGTTTTGGGTTTTGTATTTCGAGCTCTGTGCCAAAAGCCTCGCAATAGAATACAATACACCTTGTATTGTATTTCGGTATGCAGTATTGTATTTCGATATGCAGTTTTGGCATGATGTAGGCTGGTTCTTGGCTAGATACGCCCTGCGAGGCCAGGATTGGCCAGGCGCCCGATTTGGACCAACAAACCTAAAAAAATAAATGACGGTTTCTGTAGAGATAGCGAGCTGAGATCAGTCTGTTGTCAGAGCACGTAGTCAGCCAACGGTCAGCCCCGCAGGACGATCTCGCGTCTTTGCATTGACTTTGAATAATCTGTCGTGCGAAAAATTCGTTTTTCGTCCAGTTTGAAAGCAGCTTAACTCAATTCTGTGAAATGAGCGATTGGGACGATAGGAATGTTTTAATGTCTTTTGTGTGCTGAATAGCTTTGTTATGTTGCCAATCGTAGTTTTAGCACATGCTTTTAATTAGCTAGACTGTATTCAGTTAACAGCCTACTGAAAATGATACTTAACGTTATGTGACATCGTACAGCGATGTGCGCCGTTAATTTATGTCTGAATAGAAGTTAATGATCTACCTAATCAAAATCGGGTTTTTTTCTTATTTCATTTAACGTTAACTTATTTCGAATATTTGAACGTCAAATAGCGAAGCAGTGCATCGCTGAGGTGTAAATTCTCACGCAACTTTGAACGAACAGTGATGAACCGTCGGACCATGGTCGGACATCCTACCTTTGTTTTACTGAAAGACCTGACGGACATGGTCTGTCGAAGGACGACTTTTCACTCGACCGATGGTCTGACTCGGTCGGACAAGTAAAGTTTATTGAAACAGTGCCCTGGAGATAAATGAGTATCTAGGTTTCTGTTATACCTAGCCAAATGCCAGTGCTCTTACGTTGCTATGGTTATAGGTTGAAAGTGGATGAATTTCGCACTTCGAACGGTGAAACTAACGTAGCCGAGCTATCTGTGCGGTCTCACGGTTCTAATTAACACCTGCCAGCCAATCTGATCAGACAAATGTATTCACCCAGACCATCGTATACATCAGAGTACCAACCGGGCGTGACTTAGGCACTCTATGGAAAGCCACATCCAATCATATTAATTGGTCGGAGCTCATAGACTGAAATTTACATAGTGCCAAAACCACACTTGGAAATACAATGCACTCATGGAAATACAATGCACTCATTGAAATACAATACACAACTTGAAAAACAATACAGTTGTATTGCACAAATATTCCCGACCGACATTGAAAAACAAAGCATTTTTGTATTGTATTTATTGCTACATTTGTATTGTATTTTCAAGGTATGTATTGCATTTCGAGGTGTGATATGCATTCATTTTGGCATGAATATTTCTGATAGACATTGAAAAAGAAATCATTTTAGTTTTGTATTTATTGTTACACATGTATTGTATTTTCTTGGTGTGTATTGTATTTCGAGGCATGTATTGTATTTTCAATGTGTGTATTGTATTTCAATGAGTGTATTATATTTAATTATGGCATAAATCACCCTCCATACCTTATATCCCTGTAACTATGTGTATATCATGAGATGGCACAATTTCTGTAATTTTCATGAATAAATAGTTTCTATAAAATCACCACATGGAAAGGGATATTTCTTATTGCATTTAGAATTATTTACTTGACAAGTAAAAATTACTTAATCATATTTTATTATTTTTCTCCTTTCATTTGTAACCTTTGTGCAAATTTTCAATTCAACAGTGAACAAAATCTACAATACGACTGTAAAAGAGAAGTGTAATGATGGAAGGAGTATATCGGCAATCTGTACATGCTTCCTGATGCTGGCACATTTTTCCCAGGCAACAATGGTGTCCTGAGTGCACCATATGGAGCAACACTTTCACTTTTCTGTCAAAACCTGGCCACAACTACACCGCAGGTGTGTGCGGCTCCTGTAGAGGCTCTCTGCGCCTCTCCAAAGCCAGTGCAGCATGTAGGGAGATGCAAGGCCGTTTAGGACTTTGTTGTGCGACCACCGTGTTTCGTGTCAGTTGATAAGACAACACGATGCTGGTCTGTGTATCTATTGTGATGTTGCTAGCCCATCCCTAAATTCTCCATACTACAAGCAGTCACTAAATTTACAGTGAGAAATAAATCACAACATTGCTTTCGAGTGAGCATTTTGTTTTAGAGAATGCAGTTGTGGCTTCTTCTATTATCTGAGCTACATTAGCACAGTTAATAAAATGACGTTGCTGTCTTGTTGTAGTGATTGGTGAAGTGCACCTCTCAGAACAAACCGTGTCCACCACTACGGCATAGCTGCTGCACTTCCTCACAGGACTGAACTTGGTGATAGTCCACCCAAAAACTATAATTTTTATATCAATTACCCACCATTATTTGTCTTGAGCGGACATATAGTTTTTTTATACCTTGCGCAACTTTATGGCCACTGGAGAGTTTAGAGAAATTATCCAAATTCCTTTTCTCTGGAAGCAAATGGGGTCACCCAGTAGTGAGTGACAGAAATTTCACTTCATTACCATACCTGCAATCTCACTGTAGACTTCCTCATTGACGCAAAGCTGTATGCAAATGGAAAAGTATGTTAATGGAAACGCAGCTTATTGGACGCCCATTTGCTCATGCAGGAAATAAATTCAGTTTATCATCAGATTCTTACTCAGAAATAGCTTAAGTGTTAATATGCTTTTTGGTTATGTCACTGGTTGTAGACTGAGTTTTATTGTTACATGAGCAGCCTTAACACATGCTCCTAAGTCAGAAAAACTCCATTTTCAGTCTCGGATAAGCAACGCAAAACGTGGGTTGTATTCAATCAGTCAATCGATCAATTTGCCGTTAACACGACCAACAACTTATCCAGGAGTAAACGATAGTGTCACTTTGATAAGAAACGTTTTCTTAGCCCCCGTTTACACGTACACGGTTATTTAGACAAATGGAGACTTTTCCCTGCGTTTGTACCCTTCGTTTACACGCAAACGGAGAATTTGCCCGTAAAAACGATTCTTTCTAAAAACTCTGACCAGAGTGGGCTTGTCGTCTTGTCGTCTTACCTAATCGGGGAGAACAAGCAACACCTGTGAAGCGTGGAGCGCTCTCGGAGTGAACATTTTGTTAATCATGAAAATGACTACGAACAGGTCAGGACTAATAATTCTTTAAAACAGATGTGACGTCCACCCCAATTCTCAGTTTCACGGAATTTACCCCATGACTTCATCGCTGTTAGATCGCATGAGAAATCGTGTCTTCAGTTGCATATTACGATAATTGGAAAACGCGTCAATGAAGAAAAATAATTGAGAACTAGCCAGGACTATCCTAATTGTCATAATGGGATGTGTCTGTGCCACCCCAATTCCCGGTTCTAGCTACGCCCCTGTCTATAGACGCGGTCAGTGAGAAAGGGGCGTATCAAGCCGATCAGACACAAATGCAGAAATAAATTTATTCCATTTTGCATGCTGTAGGAATTCAGAAGTTCCATAAGACATTGACGTTTTATGTCGCCATATATGTGGAAAATGCAGATAATTATATCAATGAATTATAAAGCAAACTGTGGGAAAATGGATACAGACTGATTCTCGCAGCAAAACAAATTAACACTAAGTTGGTAATTAGGAAACCTAAATGACATTGCCTAAATGGGATCAAGTTTGGAAATATAATGCGCTTTAAGACGAGGTAGGGGCAGTGCCAATATCCCTCCGATAACAACTCTGGAGTGGAAGAGGTTAAACACAAACCCTGAGTCGGCCGGAGGATGCATCCTCCCCTTGACCCTGCTTTCATCCTGCTATTCGGGAGTTCTTCATTGTCCCTGTTGCCTTAGGCCTCTACTTGTGTGGGTTTAGGCCAGATCTCACTCTGAAGATTGTGAAATGCGTTATATAGATACTATTTGAATGACTGAAAAGCGACCTTGAAAGACTTTTAATAAGATTTTGTGACAAATACTTCTGCCATTTTTATAAATATTGTGTAAATATTGTGTGGGAAATGGGCTGACAAGTATATTTCAGTTAGATTAAATCAGAATGCACAAGTGTTAAACATACTGCGCATATGGTACTTCTCAAAAGTTTTTAATCACGAGATTCATATTTTAAAAAAGGTTTGGAATTACTTGTCATTTAAGTAGGTGATGCTACAACCCCAATTCTGAAATAGTTGGGACAAAGTGTAAATTGTGAATAAAATCTAAACACAATGACTTTCAAATCACACCAGCCAGTATTTTATTCAGAATAGAACAGAGATAACTTAGCAAATGTTGAAACTGAGTAATTTTACAATTTCATCTACAAAATAAGCTCATTTCAAATTTGATGGCTGCTACAGGTCTCAAAAAAGTTTGGACAGGGGCTTGTTTACCATAGTGTAGCATCCCCTCTTCTTTTTAACACAGAGTGGAGGTGTCTGGGCATTGAGGAGACAAGTTTCTTGAGTTTAGCTATTGGAATTTGACCCAATCTTGTTTAATACAGGCTTCCAGCTGCTGGAGAGTTTTGGCTCTCCTTTGACAGACTTTTCGTTTAATTATGCACCAAATGTTCTCAATTGGTGAAAGATCAGGACTGCTGGCAGGCCAGTTCAGCACAGTGACTCTTGTACCACGAAGCCATGATGTTGTGATAGCTGCAGTATGTGGTTTTGCATTGTCCTGGTGAAATACACAAGGTCTTTCTCTTCTTTAGCCTGGAGGACATGACACCCATAATTTCCAACAAGAATGTCAAATTTGGACTCCTCTGACCACAGGACACTTTGCCACTTTGCTACGGTCCATTTTAAATGAGCCTTGGCCCACAGAACACAGCGGCGCTTCTGGATCATGCTCAACAATGGTTCCCTTTTTGCATGATAGAGTTTTAGGTGGCATCGGTGGATGGCACAGGAGACTGTGTTTCCAGACAGTGGTTTCTTGAAGTATTTCTGGGCCCGCTTAGTGATGTCAATGACAGAATCATTCCGGTAAGTGATGCTGTGGCGTCTGAAGGCCCGAAGATCACGGGCATCCAGTAAAGGTCTTCGGCCTTGTCCCTTACATTGAGATTTTTCCACTTTCTCTGAATCTTTTCATGAGGTTATGCACTGTCAATGATGAGACCTTCAACGCCTTTGCAATTTGGCATTGAGGAACATTGCTCTCTCAGTATTCCGCCTTTTATTTTATTTTTTTGCAAGCCTTCACAGGTTGGAGAGCCTCTGGCCATCTTTACCTCTGAGGGACTCAGCCTCTGTAAAAAGTCCATTTTATAGCCAATCATGTTACACACCTGATGCCAGTTAACTTAATTACATGCTAAATGTTCTTTCAGCTTATTCTCTTATATATTCATAGCTTTTTCAGACCTTTTTTTGCCTGCGTCCAAGAGAATAGGTTTAATGTGAGAATTGGTAGGGACACGCGCTCATTGGAAAAATTTTTGTAAATCTGAGGGCAGATACTGCCTTTCCAGGGATTATCCGGATTTTTTTTTTGTTTTTTTTTTAACGCTGCGCAAGGTGCCTCCATAATTTTCATTCAAAAATGCCAGATACATAAACTTGCCACAACCATAAAAGACAGCTGCTAAACTCAAATCTCAGCACACTCATGAAACCCACTCAGATCTAGTAACCTGGGAATTGATACCAAGTGAGTTGATATATCACAACATTAACCATCCTCTCTATTAAGCATCTTAATACACGGTAACGCAGCCACTATAAACACCTCAAAATGGACCACCGACTATGAATTGCACAAGCCGCTAACCAAGTGTTAATCGAACTGGATCATGTTAGATTTACGATTATGTGTTTCTTTCATTTCCCTCACTGAGCCAAAGTTGGTTGGGACATTTTGACTCTCAAAGGTTATATTTTCATAACATCGTGAGGCTAACTTTAATGCTTTCCCTATAATTCCACAGAGCAAGTATGACTTTACCTGAAGTCCTGATACACCTTTATCCCCAACAGCTTACTCTGTTTCTCTAGCTTGCTGCTGTGGTTCCTGCGAATAAAACAATTCATTAATAATGGCACCTTCACGGGATTTCTCCACTGAAATTCACCTCATAATTTGACGTATCCTCCTGGGTATATTTACAACTGCTAGCAATCCAATTACTAACCAACATGTGACAGAAACCAGGTTAAGTTTGCTGTGTTTAATTAACATTTGTTCACATTATTTTCCAGTAAAAACTAAGGCTACTAAGCTAGCATTGACCACTGAAGGTCGCAAGTTTTCAGAGAGCACTGTCAACACTGGCAAAACCTGCACACAAAACAGCCTACAGGGAGCTAAGACAATCAAAAAACAGACCGGTCTCAATGACGTATTTGGGAGGCCGTGCCGATGTGGGAAAGGATTAAACCCTTTCTGTGCCACATGAGGCACATTCGTTTTTTCTTCAACTTTAATATTGGTGTGGACATTTCAGCCATCATTTGAGATTGGTTTGGACACGTCCATATGGTCCATACACAATTCTATGCCATTGCCTGTGTCCCAACTTTTTTGAGACCTGTTGCAGCCAGATAATTTGAAATAAGCTAATTTCGTGGATAAAATGTAAAATGTTTCAGCATTAGAAATGTTATCAATGTTCTATTCTAAATAACATTGGCTCATGTGATCGGAAAGTCAATGCATTTTTTATTTAATTCACAATTTACACTTGGTCTCAACTATTTTGTAATTGGGGTTGCATTTTGTTGATTAGAAAAGTTTGTATAATCACTCATAAATTATATGAAGCAAACATAAGAGTGTACAATTAGATGATTAATTCGATACTTTTCGTATTTGGGGGAAATCTGCTTTGGTCATCTCTCATCAAAGAATCCTCACGGACATTTAATCACTGCTTTGCACATTTTAGAATTTATAACGTTATGTTTACAAAGGTATCAGGAGAATACACATATTAATATAGTGAATTGAGCTTTGAGTTAGTTCATCCAGGCATGAGAGTAAGGATGATCACAATCTCGCTTTTGTCCAGTCGTTCTCGACATCTTGCTTCTCCTACCCAGTTGGCGAGCTTTTATAACCAATGCAGCATTCATTCATTACTCTGGCACTGTGCCTTCTGCACTGCTCCTGCTCTGGTCTACTAAAAATATGCTTATCTATCTGATTCTCATCTATAAGCAGTGCAACAATTTTTTGGAGTCTTCGCGAGTATGACAACTTTCAAGGTAAACCTTTGTTGCTATGATGGAGCAGAGAGAGTCTGTTTTTTACCTCTCCTTTTTGAAGCTAGTCTGGCCTAAATGCTGTGGAGGCAGTGGTTTTTACCCTGAGGCCAACAACGGCCATCAGGGTATTGTCGTCCCCTGTGGCGCCTGTCTGTCCGTCCGTCTTTCCGTCCAACATTAACGCTCCAGCTTGTTTATTATTGGGTGGAAACTTTTCAAATTTGGTGTACAGATTGGGCATCACCGTGAGAATTTCGCTATTGGACATCGGCACGTTCTGATTCTCGGTTTGGCCACCAGAGGGCAATATGTGAAAACACAAAAAATGTGATTGCTCCCTTAATAATGGTCGCAGATTGCTGACATTTTTATGGTAGGTACCCCTGGTGAGGAAACATCACATACCGTACCCGTTTTTGATTTGACCTACTTATCAAGGTCACAGAGGTCAAAGTTCATTTAAGTGGACTTAGACGACGTTAATGACGAATTTTTCACCTTGCCTTTTCAAAATGCATGCGTGAATTGACCATCAGGTGAAGCAGTTTCCTATTGAAAATCGGCACGTTTTGATTCTCGGTTTGGCTACCAGAGGGCGATAGCCGATAACAGAAAATGGGTCATAGTTCCTTTATCAATAATATTATTGCGTAGTAATACACCGGCCTACAGCAATATGACACAGGGTAGTATGGGACTGCCCTTGTTTCCAAAACAAAGGAGTTTTAATGGCGGCTTAGATCGGAAATTTTTGCGGGCTGGTTATTTTTGCAGATCACAAACATCCGCAAAGTCCGCAAAATTAAACATTCCGCAAAAATTTCCTTGGTTACTATATGCTCGCAGCCGAGGGGTCTTAAGTGCAACTAGCACGGTATTTTTTACTTTTTCAGGGGCAATTTATCAGAATATTCACAAATAAAATATGTAGGGTCTTCCTTCCTCTAAGTACTGCAATTTGGCAGCGGTTAATTTGGCTAATGACAATGTGTACTCAGAGGCATTGAAAACGCACAGGTGAGGTTTGTACAATATTTACTGCAAATTGAAGAATCAATCAAATCTTCTGCTGATAGGACCACTTTGTCAAAAAGGGTTTTGGGTTTGGCGACATGGCTCTGTTCTGAGAGATCCCTGCCCGTCCAAGCATGGAACCAAAAGCAGGGAGCTGCTACTAAGCCCCCCTCCATAGAACAGAGCCAACAGCAATGATGACTGCAAAAGGAAGAGACATTGCTATTGTGCGGTAATTTAGTCATAAGAGAAAATGATAAATGAATGCTGTAAAAGAGAGGTAGAGCTGGGATAGAGGAGGGTTTGGAGCTAGCCCGGCGAGGAGCCGCTAATCAGGAAGGCAAGCTTAATTAAGCAATGTATTATCGGCCAAGCAATCATGTGACAGCTGTTATGGCCCCAATTTGTTATTACATTTATAACACAACAGCAACAGCAAGGGATGACAGACACAATTTAAAACTTAAACACATTTAATTAAACAGACAAAGACTAATAACAACTAACTAACTGACCAAGATTGATTACTACAAAAAACAGAAATATTTACAGTTTCCTGGTGATGTGCTGGGTGAGGAAAAAGGCTCAAACACAGGCAAAAATCCACAAAAGAAACTTCACAGGTCTTGAACAGAAATGACAAGTCTGGTCACACGTATCCTTCTTCTTGCAATTTCTCCTACTACTTTACTGTCTCAATTCTTCTCCTTATATACTCTTTTGCAGACCCCACCCACATTTAGACCTCTTTTTTTTACTTTTCGGGGACTTGCCCCAGACATGTCCAGGACATGTCTAAACATAGCTCCAGTCTGAGCTGAATAAAAAAAAAGGTAAATACTGCCATCCAGTGGCCTGTATCCACATTACACAGCAAAGTCAGATGACAGTCAAATGCACTCCTGTGACTCTCCAGCAGGTCGGGCCTCCTCTACGTTAAAGCAAGCCTGACTTTTTGGCCGAATTGTTTTATTGTATTCAGGGCTCCCCTGAAAAAGAGACCTCGGTCTCAGTGGGACTTCCCTGTAATAAAGGAAAAGAAACTATTTATTCACATAAGAGTTTATGTGAAAGCTCCATTTTTGATAGGACCACCTTGTCAAAAAGAGTAATTTATTGAAAGCACACAGGCATGCAAGCATACATTGGGTTTGTCAACATTGCTCCATTCTGAGAGATCCCTGCCTGGCATGGAGCTGCAAAGAGCCCCTCAAATAGAACTTGACTTGAACGTGTAGTGGCCGTCCGGCAGCTGCCACAATTTCTCTTGAAGCCAATAAAACAGAAATATACTATATGAAGTGTAGTATGTGTGGTGGCAACCTGGTAGCTGGCAAAAATTCAGTTGAAGTTGGACCCAGAGAAATATGCTACTGTGAAGAGACAGCCAAATGGCTGGTACAGTTCTTTGAAAGAGAAAGTTGGAACTTTTTATTGTGTGTTGTGTAGTGGTGATGAGTTAGCATGTCACTTGATGACCTGCTAATGTGTAAGGAAGATATTCTAGATGACGCATGAGCTGGTAGTGAGTGTAGGAATGTGCAAAGATGAATGTGAAGAGTGTTGAGCGACTACGTGTGAGACAACAGCCACTTAGACATCTGCTTCAACTCAATACGGCAAGTTAGTTTAACTCGCATTGCATGCAAAATACTGGAATCTATCATAAAAGATGAGCTGGACTTATGTCTTGAAAGTAATAATATCTCAAGGGATAGCCAACATGGTTTCCATAAGGGAAGATCATGCCCGACAAACCCTCTGGAATTTTTTATAATAATAATTTTTAAAAAAGAATAAAAAATAATAATTTTAAATAATTAAATAATAAAAAATAAAAAATAATTATTATAATAAATAATAATAAATAATTATTAAATAATTTTTCTGATCTGAATTTATCCCATTATTTGGTCGTCAAAAGATTACATGGAGAGAGAAACCGTAACTTTGATTGCCAGAGGATTATTGTCAAAATTGGAAAACGGGTTAATAACGGAAAATAACTGAGTACAAGCCAGGAACAATCAATGACGCAAAGGCATGGTCCGGGCACCAACAATGATCTGTTCCAGAGACGCCACTGTCCTGAGGTAGTGTTCCCTGAAGGGGAATCGCCTTTGTCTTTCTCTGTCCAGATTTCTGAACTCTCTGGCTTCTGAACTCTCTCAGACCTTTGCCAACTTGATTAGAATGCAAATTTTATACATTTTTTAATAAGGCATTGGGATAGCTTACCTGAGGGTAAACAGCATTCTCCACCAATTTTGTCAGAAAAAAATGGCTGCTTTAAATCCTCCCAATCTTTTATTCAAAATACGATCAATAAATTTTACCTTAAATTTAATGACAATGATTTAAGTGAAAAATATTAATATCTTGAAATATTTTTCCCAAAAAATATGTGCTATAATCATTGACAACCCTGGAAAGCCATAAAATGAATTATGTTTGAAGAGTTTGTTTGCAAAACACAATATGTGCCGAAAGGACAAAAATTGACATAATTGCTTAGAGCGGTAGCCCTGTGCTTCATACACATGGTGCAAAAATCCGCTTTTAGAAATTCATACTATAAAGTGGATTTTTTTCTTAATCAAAGTTTGTGTTTTTTCTATAAAATGTAATAGGCGCCAACATGGAACATACGCTTTTGAAATCTTTTAACCCCTTTCTGCAGATGTAGACGCCCGCATCTATAGACCTGCAAACTGGAAGTACGCTGTTACTGTACTCGATCACTAGATAGCACCCCCGGATCAGTTATTGAATGTTCACAAGCAAGCAGACCTCGAACGCGGTTCTGAATATGGGGAAGTTCACTCCACGCCCTGTTTTTCAAGAGCTGCATGAATTTAACTCCTCAGCTAAGCCTGATGTGCAAACTGGTCAGTATCCTTGCCCATAGTATCGATCCAGCAGTTTGAAAAAACGATATCTTGACACAGAAAAAATCGCTATCCTCTGTAGCAACCAGATAAGCCACAGTGAGCCAGCAGTATTCCAAGTAATGGTTCAGAAAAATCAGTTTTCTGAGGCAAAAAAATCGACATGGTATTGATTCTCTCACATTCTACTTTTAATTACTGTCGTCACGTACAAAAAAAATCGTAGTTTCCTACCGTGGATTTACGCGCAGATCCATTCATTGACAAATCCAGCGCTTCTTTATATCCACCCGAGTACTGGCGTTGATAGCCAATCACTCAACTATACACTCAGGGTTTTCTGCGTAATTGTATAGTTGCACTTCATACCCTCGCAAAGCTAACCCGGTAAAAATGTATTGATTGGCTCGTTTCTTATCCAAATCCCGAGTGTTTAAACATTTTAGAGTAAGTGAAACACATTGATTGGACAAACAGAGAGCATACAAACCAATGCGTATCAGCAGGCTCGGTTGTATCCTGTCTACGTTATGCACATTACGCGGTTAAAATAGACGCGATTTATAGAAAACGCGTTCGCAAAACTGGCCTTGAAGTGTCCAGTTACATTTACAGGATTTAAATGAGATAAGGATATGGTCAATTGGAATTATTTAGAATGAAACAGGACCGGAGGGTTCCTGCTATCGGATCGGTCTCTGGAGAAGGGATTCATGAGAAAGGTGAGGCTGCTACTTTGTTATTTGTTGTTGTTGTTGTTGTTGTTGTTTTTGGAATGTATACGTACTCAACAAAGTCGAATGTCGAGGTTTTTTTTCCTGTTTAAAACGCGAACTGCCCGTGCATTTGGGTGGACCCCCTGGTACGTTCATTGCACGTTTCTTTTGAATCCAGGGAGGCAATGGATTGTTCCCTGAAAGTGGAGTGTCCGTTCTGTTAAAATAAGGTATATTTCAGAATTCAGATATTACTGAGTTAGTGAGTTGCACTTGTTCCTTATAAGTGTTGAAATGAGTTTGTGAGCTTAGAAGAGGGGACTGGTAGCTTCCATTACAGGGTGAATGTTCTAACCGTTTAATAAGAAGTTTATTTAATGCGTCTTTGTGCTGGCACTTTAAAGTAAAATGGGCAAAACTCTCAACTTTATTATGGAGAAAAGGCATGTTTTGTGTTTTGGAGTGGTTACTGGTGACCATTGATATTCAACTGCACTGAGATTGATAAATTCATACTAAACTCAACCAGAAAATCATTTGTTCATATTAAATTTCATGCCTTAAAACTTTATTTGTGTTATATACATGATTTTTTTATGATTTGACTTGACTTCATTTTGAGACTTCGGGGAGACACTTGGATAGCTGTATAATTTGGCTAAAAGCATGTAGGTAATCTAGAATGTAATGTTGAAGATGAATTGTACTTGTGGTCAAGGAGTTTATGATCCCAGAAATGTATAGTTTTAAGCCCCAGCAGTTTGTCAATCCTCAGAATTATTTTTTTTGCAATTTCAATGGTGAATTCTCATGAAGATTTTTTATGTTTGCAGCTCATTTTCTCTACCATAATCATGAAAATTAACTGAAATACTATGTAATTCTAAATGCTGTAAGTGTCTTTTCAGAATTGAGCCACATTTTTCCTCTTTATGAAGCTTTAATCTTGAATTATACAGCATTAAAGTGGGTAACCCAAAAATAGCCAAATTTGGCTTCTGCACAAAGGGGTTAAGAGCTCTGCTCCCCTCACCTAGTGTAATCTTGAAAAACATTTGAAACTAAGGGAATTAGTTTCTTTGTCTGATTTTAAATTTCTTATTAGTACAATGGTGAATAAATCGGTTGGTCCCTGTTTATGCCCACAGTTATTTAAAGGGGCAAAAAGCGAAATCGTTTCATCGCTAGGTTTGCTGATGTTCACTGCCTGTTGACCAAATTATTGACACTCTTTCAATCTAACACAGCAGCCCGGTTAGGTTTGTCTGCTTCTCATTATCTCTTCATAATCATTATTGGCCAAATTTTAGTTTTGATCAGTCAATTGGCTGAATTAACGGCTTGACTGCAAGTTAGGCAAAGTACACGGGAATTGATTTAAGGTAAGCTAATTATGCCAAGGGGATGGAGGCTGTCCAACCTTGCTGGTAATTAGCCAGACTTCGAATCACAGTTTTCTTCCCGGAACCATTTCAAATGACCGGATTAGGTACGTGTCATAGAAAAGGTAATAAGCAAGCTTGTCTGCCTGCCTCATAGTGGCAGTTAGTTTCATTGCGCTTGCAATAACCGCAATTCTGTATATCATGCAGCCCTAATTTCAAAATCTTTGGTGTTTATAATGGGGGAAAAAGTCATACAATCGTCTATAGCCCCGCAAATAGGCAAAGCGCAGAACGCACTTCACGGTTCAATGCCATGAAAACAGAGCAATAAAACGGGCATAGGCCTACTGGCATAACTTATGCAATAAACGGCGCACATTTTCTTGAGAAACAATGTCAGAACAGTCTGCAAAATGTAAGAGCATTTAACATCCAAAAAACACCACAGACAGTTTTTTCCACATTCATTATGAATGATGTTGATTTAAATACAGCAAATACTCCTTCAGATGAAAGATTGTCGTCTTACCTAATCGGGGAGAACAAGCAACACCTGTTAAGTGTGGAGTGCTCTCGGAGTGAACCTTCTGTTAATTATAAAAATGACTGAGAACAGGTCAGGACTAATAATTGTTTTAAACAGAAGTTTTGTGTAACCCAACTCTCTGCTCTTGTACCTCAGCTGTACTGAATTTAGCCAATGATTTAATCGCTGTTAGATTGCATCGTATGTTCGGTTGCCGATTACGATAATTGCGTTGCACTCAGTCACATCGTATCTTTTTCCGGCCCTCACGTTCCTCATTCTCTCAGCTTTGTTTATAATCATAAAAGTTTAAATTTCACATCATAACTTCTCCTCTGATTTTTATTCACCTGACCGACTTTGGAAGCACTTTTTTCAAGTGGACCTTTGTGCCCTGGCTGCATCTTTCTGTCATTCGGTAGCTTATGCAAATGTAGGCAAACACACCAACTCCAGCCGACTTGTTTACAGGATCATGCTAGGGTCACACTGCTCAAAAAACTGACTGAGAGAGAAGCGCTTTTATAGCGCCACATATTGTTTTACATGGGTAACTTCTTAGACCCCAAATATAAGACGAGGCGTCATTTTCAGGCCTTTTTCAAGGGAAAATTTATCGTCTTATATTGGGGTCAGTACGGTAATTCATGCCTACTTGCTCATCTAACATTAGCTAGTGAAGTGCTGAAGTAATCGCTATTCATCAGGCAAGAGTAGCTGGGCAAACAAGCTAATTAATTAGCCAAGTAATGGCTATTCACTGTTTCTATTGATTTAACCAGCTCACTAGCTTGGCTAATGAACTAACTAGTTTGCCATTTTGCAAGCTTAGCTAGTTACATTGAGTAAATAATCATGCTAGCTAGCTTGCTAAATAACAGTTTGCTAAGCATGTACTATTTTTAATTGATTTAGCTATGTACACAAGATGTAATTTGCTAACTTGCTGGCTAGATAGGTATTTTACTGGCGTAGGGAGTCAAATTTGTAGCACATAAATTCTAGCTATCAAGCTAAATGGGAAAAAAATTGCTATTCACTGTTATCCATTCATTTTAAACCATTTAGTTAGCTAGCTGATACTTACCTACTGTGTGGTAACAATTGCACAGAGATAGCCAATGGTAATTTAGGTCACTGATCAGCTTCCGTAGGGATGGGAATCTTCATCATCATAGCGATACGATACGCATCTCGATACACTGCCAACGATTCGATACATTCACGATTCATGAAATTACCAGTGATAAGATTCAATACGATTCTCCCACCTCCTGCGATACGATGCGATACAGTACGATACGATGCGATGTGATATGATACGATGCAATGCAGAAGAAAAGTAAACCATGGAATAGACAGTAGTTCAAGTTATGCCACTTGAAGCAGTAAAGCTGCCTGGCTGTGCCTTTTATTTGGAAGCACAGTAAGTACATAGAGACAACATAGAGAGTGCTTAATTGCTGTCTCTCTGTAACTGTAGTGCAAATATAACTTTAACAAAAGATTTCTCTTTAGTGCAATTCAGGGCGTACACAAAGCCATGTTTTCGTTAAGCTTTCAAAAGTGCATCACGTTTACAGAAGGTAAAACAAATAAAATGGGATTATAAAAATATGAAGGCCAAGATATTCCAGCCACTATAAAAACACAGGAACACAGGAACATATATTGCCTTTTCCTCCAAACATTTAACCCAGATGGGTCTTTTTCAAGTTCTTTCTTAGGAAGATCAACTGATCGACATGATCAGGGTGCAACAGACTGCGTTGTGCAGTAACAATATTGCCTGCACAGCTTAATACCCATTCAGAGGAGGCTGGTGGCAGGGATGGACAAGTAGTCCTTAGCTAAAGATGAAAGGAGTGGTAGGTCTGCCTGCTTTTTCCACCACTGCAACACATCACCGCCTAAATCCAAAGAATCTCTCTCTCTGTATTTTAGAATTTCATACTTAGCTTTCTCCCTTATGGTCTTCACTGGTATTCTTGTGGTGATGAACTCTCCAAACAGCTGGTCCATGGCAGTCTTCTTTTTGGGAGAGGGCAAGGCATCATCACCTATAGAAGACATGTGCAAGATTATTAGTGTTGAACAATAAGAGCAGTCACCACAAAACAACACACACTGTTTAACAATGATTACATACGAGTCAACAACTGTTGTGCTGTATTAAAAAAGATTATCTCCATGGGAAAATATAGATCTATCTTTTAGACATGTTAAACGAACAGTCTATTACTCATACGCAGTCAAAACAAACCTCTTCTTTCCTCTATGCTGGGGCTTCTGTTGTCTGCTCCTTCAGCTGCCTCTCTGTCATCCAGTGCACCACCGTCTCCTTCCTGACAATCCATATCAAAGTCAAAATTTACTTTATTGTCAAAGATTTATGTAACAAGTGTTAGCACAGAATATTAAAATTGCGTTAGACTAGACTCCAAATGTGCAGTTAAACAAAACATATTGACAGAGACATTGACAATAATCTGTCTCTAGCACACACACACATTGTGCAGTAAAAAAAACTTAACATACAACATATAAACACATATAACCTTAATTAGATTTCATTCAATGAACATTAGACCACAACCAAAACTGACAGAGCTATAGTGTTTGTGTGTGAGAGAGAGGGGGGGAGAAGGGTAGGTCGTCATATTCTATTCATTTAGAAAAACCCATCAATATATTACCTTTTCATTCATTTTCACCACCTCTGCTGTCATTTTCATGAAGAAGAAATCTCTGGAGTCGACATCATCCAGGAAAGCCAGGTCTTTGAACCGGGGGTCGAGGGCTGATGCATTGTTGAGGGGTTCTTGGAGCTCCAAGTAACGATCGAAAAAATCTTGTCTGAAGCGCTGCTTCATATCTGCAATGACTGGCATGTCGGCGTTGTCTTCAGAGAAGTGCTTGTGGAGTTTAGCTTGTATTTGGGCGATCATTGAGATGGCTGGGCTTTTTTCTTCACTTAGAAGTGTAGTGGCCACTTTCACTGGGGACATCAACTTGATGATTTCTTGGATGAGAGCCATGTCGTCCTCATTCACAGTGGCTGCTGCCAGGCCCTCTCCCCTCCTGATCCTCCCGGATAGCATAGTGTTCAGCAGGGCAGGGTGTTGCTCCCAGAATCTCTCGAGCAGGTCCACGAAGCTGTTCCATCTTGTGCAGACATCATGGATAAGCTTGTGGGTGGGTAGGTGTAACTGGGACTGAATTTCCCGCAAAACTTCAGCTGCTTGTGGACTTTTATGGAAATATGTTACCACTTTACTCACCTTCACCAACAGTTCAGACACCCTGTCCATCTTCAGCGCCTTTTGTGAGGCCAAATTTAATGTATGGGCCACGCATCTGACATGGGGCGTTATCTCTGCGCCAGCTCCGGCCACTATCATATTCCTTGCGTTATCTGTAGCCAAGGCAGGGTTTTTATCTGTGATGTTCCACTCGCGGAGGACATCTTGCAGCAAGGCTGCTAAGTTTGCCCCAGTGTGAGACTAATTAAACACTCGTGTTTGTAGGACGTGAGACTGTAAGTCCCACTCGTTGTTCACATAGTGTGCCGTGATGGTAATGTAAGAATCAGTGGCACAAGAGGTCCAGCCATCTACCGTTATCGACACCCTTTGGGCACGGCTCATTAAATCAAAAACATCCATTTTTACTTTCTCGTAAAGCGCAGGAACTATTCTGTCTGCAAACACTTTCCTGTCGGGTATGCTATACCTCGGCTCCAACACCTCAAACAGGTATTTGAATCCTTCGTTTGCTGTAATGCTGTATGGCTGAATGCTTTTGCAAAGGAAGAAAGATAGGGCGTCCGTGATGGATTTTGCCCGAGCAGAATTACTTGCCAGTGGTGACTGAAAAAAATGGGGTATTCTTGGCTCACGTGAAGGTGTTGCTGCAGCACAGCTAGTGCTAGCTGACGTTGCTTGGGACTAGGGCAGGTTGTGTCGCCGCTTCAGGTGTGTAGACAAATTCATTGTGCTGTCTGTATATTTTATAGCTGCATGGCAGAGTTTACATACTGCCGTTGTTTTATCCAGCTCTCCCCCTCGTTTGTAGAACCCAAAATCTCTCCATACCGTAGACTTGTAGCCCACCACCGAATGTATATCTATTACGTCTTCCTACATGCTAACCGCTCTCTCTGACTGCCTCTTCTGTTCGAATAACGCCAGCTTGACCCCACATATTCGCGCCAGACTTGAGCCGAGACTTGAGCTGGGATAGAGAGAGAGAGAACTGAAACTCAGAATTAGAGACTTGTTTCTAAAATGTTATAATAGATAATAGATGTTAATCGGTTCGTACCGATACAGAGAGTGTAGATATGATGCATTTCGAATTTATGTGCGGTTTCTATCGATGCAGACGTTTGCAAATCGATGCAACTGCATCTTACAGGGTCGTATTGATGTTCCGATTTGTATCGGTGAATCTTCCCAAGCCTAGCTTCCGTAGAGTTATGTTGTGAATGTTTGCTGATGCTTCGGCATCACATTGGCTGTGAACAAATCACAGGGTTCTCGCCCCTTTGTGTCAAGGATATGGATGTTCCTAAAGTTGACTATAAATTGGATTAAAAGTGCAAAAGCATATCATTTTTTTCGCAATAAACTATGAATTTGATGTGATCATTTGCATCCGTAGACTCTGTTAGCTAATCTCGAAGTGAGCCGGCTGGTGAAATTAATAGGAGTTGGAGCAATGCCAAAAAGTGTCCTAACCCCATTATAAAATTATAGGGATTTTACTTCTGACACCAGAAGCTAAGTAGCTATGACGTCCTCACTTAACTACTGTATATTATCTCTGATGGAGGAGCTTTGAGATAAGATGGCAGAGAAACAACCACCTGAAATATAGAAATTTCCCAGGCCTCCATCACCAGCTACAGCATAAGTAACAAAAACATGCAAACGGTTGATTTGATATCCGAAAAGAGTAGGCATGTACTTACTGCAACAATCTGTTGCCCTTATTGTATGTTACTGTGATGTTGCAATTGGGCTAACTTTAACTTGTTTCCAACGCTAAGGCTGCTGGTTAAGGTTATCCTATGACCAAAGTACAGAGTGGCTGAAAATGTTTATGTGAAGTGCCCATGAAATGTTTTCAGTTTGAAGTTTGTTTTTATGTTTATGTGTGCGTGTGCCTTCCAGTTAAGTGTATCATAGTTAGTATCATAAATGTTTTACTGCTTAGTTAGAACTATCAAGTCAAGTCAAATTTATTGTCCCACTAGGGGGAAATTAAGTTGCAACCAGGTATTAAAAACACTACTCCAACGACAACAGCAGACCATAAAAATGGAAAGACAATAGAGACAGGGACTATGAATAGACAGAGGCCATACACATAGTACCATACAAGATAACTCCAAAGAAGGCCCAGATCAGTGATGTGCAGTCAGAGGTTACTTTGGTGAGGCAGAATCCTCCCCTTTGCTTGATTAGCAATCAGATGATTAACTAATTTAGTGTGACCATTCGACAGAATGACGGGCTATTATAAGTTTCCGCACCGTTATTACTCAGTACATCAAACCTGAAATACTCACTACACAGCAGATTTACGTGTACTTGTTTCCAGGAAGCTGCGGCAAGGTCATCAACAAATAGTAAAATAGTTTGACTAATGCAAAGTTCAATGCTTGATCAATATACAATGTATTCTTCTTGAAATAAGCGCTTTTACACCCAAACAAAACAAAGGAAAGCGGACATTTATTTTCAGTCTTCTTTCATAATCCGATTAGCAAAATGTTTAAACGATATACAGAATTACCGGAAGCCGAGAATTTTTCCTAATTGATTTCCATCCTTGCAGTCTCAAATTGAAGCAAATATGTGAATTAATCTGTTTGTTATCTCCTCTATTAGTATACGGGCTTGCTATAGCCTTTGACTTAATTGTTTTGATTGTCAACCAGGCATAGTATGTAGGAACAGGTTCACAAAATCCTGTGATAAAAGTTTGGGTCACTGCCTCACCTCACCGCACGTCTCTGGCTCCCTGTAAGCAAGTGCGTGCAAATCTGCAGTTTCGTGAGCATTTCAGGTTTGATGCACTGAGTAATAACGCTGCGGAAACTTAAAATGTGCAATGTGCAAAACAGCAGATGACAAAGCGCTCTAGTGACATCAAGTGTGCAAATTAAGCATATTGACAGCAGCACATACACAGGATGATTTGTATCTTTTAGATCTATGAGGAGGGACTCTGTATCTCCTACCCAAGGGAAGAAGCACAAACTCTCTACGAAGGGGATGGTCAGCACCGTCCAAGATGGACAGGACCTTCTGGTGAACATGACGATCATAAAGTTCACAGAGTGGGGTTAGGTTCACCCCAGTGACCTTGCCAGCTACAGTTTCAAGCTGACCAAGCCTTTTTATCTCAGCCAAGTTTAGGTTGCCATGCTATGCCGCAATAGAAAAAGAGAGGACTGACTCAATAAAAGATCAGTAAAACAGGGTCATCATTTTTCTGCACACATTAACAGAATCCATTTTCCTTGGAAAAAATAGACTCTGTTGGACTTTTTTGTGAATAGCCTCTGCATTAACCTGAAAATTTAACTTACTGTCCAGCACAGTGCCCAAATATGTATAACTATCCACAGGTTCCACCTCGGTCCCCTCAATCTCAGTGGGCTTTGGAGTAGGTTCAGACTTACTGAAATCTACAACCATGTCCTTGGCTTTGGACACATTAAGTTCGAGAAAGGAGTCTTTGCACCATGTAACAAAGTCATTCATGACTGGGCCATGATCTGAGTCCCCCCCTCTTAGCAGGCTAATTTTGATGGAGTCATCAGCAAATTTAATGATCTGTCTGTTTTCATACTTGTTTCTGCAGTTATTGGTGTATAGAATACATAAGAGTGGTGAGAGCACACACCCCTGGGGGGACCCAGTGGATGAGTGTAGCTTCTCAGAGAGGGCACCGTTGACTCTTACACACTGTCATCTACAAAAGGTATGAGTCATAAAATCTAGGATCCAGCCTGTAATGTAAAAATCAACTTTACATTCAAATAAAAGTTTCTCAGCCAGCAGGAAGGGCTGTATAGTATTAAAAGCAGATAAATAAATAGGAAAAAGTCAATAAATAGAAGTCTGGTATGGGACATGGGGCTCTCTAGGTGATGGTGCAGGCTGATCAGCAGCGTCAGAGTAGCATCCTCAACCCCTCTATTTGCTCTCTACGCAAAATGCATAGAGTCCAAAGACCCTTCTCAAACTCCTTCATGACTAGAGATGTTAAGGTTACGGGTCTGAAATCATTCAAGGCAATGGGGCTTGTATGTTTTGCAACAGGTACGGCAGTAGAGTGCTTCCCGATAGAAAGTATCGTCTGTTGCTACACACTGTCCATAAATATGTGGCAAAAGATACAGCCAAGTTGTTTGCACAGGTTTTAAGAACCATGCCTCAGATTTGATCTGGGCCTGGGCTCTTTCTCCTGTGGACCTACTTGTACAGCCTTACCACCAGTGGCGGTTCTAGACCCGGGAATTGGGGGCGGGGGGGCGCAGACACGTCCCTTTATGACAATTAGCCCTGGGAAGTTCTCAATCATTTTCCTTTACTAATGCGTTTTCCAATTATTGTAATTGGCAACTTAATACACGGTTTCTCCACCTCCATCCCCCCCCCCCCCCCCCCCTTCCCCGGGTCTAGATCAGCCTCTGCTTACCACCACCCCTGCATCAAAGCTGACATTTATAGAGGAAGACTGATCAGAAAAATCATGTTTATCAAATTTCAAATAAAAGTCATTCTAACTATCTACAACATCTTTCTCAGAGTTGAAGCCAGCGACCTTAATTTCAGGACTGCCTTTCCCTAGACAGCCAGTCATTTTTCTCATGCCATTTCAGGCCACTGTAAAATTGTTTCTTTGGAACTCTGCCTCTATATTATCTTTGTAGTCAATCTTGGCTTTCTTCATTTCTGCTCTCACTTTTTTTCTCAGCTCCTTAACCTTACAAACATCCCCATCCCTGAAAGCAGCATTTCTTTCTTTAACTAAGTTTATCAATTCAGCTGAGACCCATAGCTTATTACCAGGATAAACCTTGACTTCTTTAAAGGGAATCACATTGTCTTTGCAGAAATTAATGCAGCAACACACCACATCAACAAGTTTATTTATATCATCAGAAGTTTCCAGGAACACAGACCAATCTGTTTATTCAAAACAGCCCTGGAGGGCCATGGATCTCTCCTCAGACTAAACGTCAACATTTCGCCTCAACACCTGCTCACGTTGCATGACAGTCTTACACGTAGGCCGAAGGTGAGTGATATTATGGTCTGACGCTCCAAATGGGGAAGCAGTGATGGATTTTTAGGCGCCTTTCATGGAACCATAACATAAATCCAAGGTTTTTGCGCGACGTGTCGGACAGATAGAGTCCCCTTGAGTCTACGATGATTAAATTCCCCCAGAATACAGTTAGGAGAGTCTGGAGAGGTAGATTGGAGATGCTGAACCACATTGAAGATTACGTTAGCGGCAGTCTTAGCATTCGCATTGGGGTGAATGTAAACAACAGTTGACAAAGAGCTGCCCCACGCCTCCCGTCATAAAGGTACTGGAGGTGCGAAACCTGGGGCTCTTGTCCCTGCATGCATCATTCCACCAGCCATAGATGTGCTCTGTCAACAAATCTAGCGGAGCTGCTAGTACATTGGGGTACTTTGTTTTTTTCAGTCATGTTTAGTCATGCCTGCCTCTGCTAATCTCAGGAACAAACATCAACAGCAGGGATCTTAAAGTCTGTCCCTCAAATCCAAACCTTTCCTGACTAACTGACTAATTTTTGCTGCTGATTGGCCAGTCTGATACACACCCTGGTAAAGGTTAGGAAATAGGTTATTTTCAGCCCTCCTTGAAGATGATTTGCACCAGTTCTGCCAGTTGTTTTCTCAACCTGCAGAACTAGCATGGCCCAGCTTTTTAAAGCTTTGAACGGCAAGAACAGTGTTGAAAAAACAGTTTTAACTGCTAGACTGTTGAGCAGGGTGTGTGTGAAAAATGGCTGAGTGCTGCTCTCCACAGCGTTCCTTAGTCCTTCTCAGATTGTTTTTTTCCAGTAGTAAGAGCCTCATTGTTTTCAGTATTGTGGACAGAACATCTTCGAGGACTGCTCTAACAAAGAGAGGGATATGCAGAGTCTAGCTGATTGAACTGTGGCTCGGGGCTGGGTCTTCTCAAGCCTGCAAGGCCGCTACAATGAAACGTGTGTACAGCATTTTTTTTACAGCTCTCCACAGTTTAGGACTAATTTGCTGGGAAAAGCAGGAAGTAACCGCTCTTTTTTCTAGCGTGCATTACAAGGGATTAATAGTGCCTCTCGCCGGCAAGAATGGCTTCACTGTTTGCTGCAAGTCCACTCTGATATTGATTGCGTCTGCTAAAAAGAATTGACAAATACAATGCACAAGGTTGTTAGTGGAACAAAGACAAAATGTTGCATAAAAATAGCACACAATAAACGCCAAGCATTTTCTTAATTCGGTCGCTTGCACTGATGCTTGGACTGTGAAGGCTTTAATATTTTGAAAGTCCCTGCATAAAATAAGTATATATTCTGTAAAATGAAAAGAGAGGCTGTAGCTGTACCTGTTACAGTTGCTTTATTATTGGTGCGGGTAACTTACTGCACCTTTCCATTACTGAAGAACCTGTTCTTCATTTTAGTTCATTTGGGGTGGAGATGTGCTCTTTTCTCTTAACGTGACCAATAATGAAGCCAGCTGAATGCATTTTATCTTTGCATGAGTGTTTCAACCAGAGAGCAGGAATTCTAGAAGGTCGCAAAGTAGTAGATGTAGATTTGTGAGGGGAGGGGTGTGAGGGTTCACCTTTACCAATCAAAAACAAGGTCATGCAGGAATGCTACAAAGGTTTGTACATGCCTCGTTGCATCCCTGAGATCAACAGGCAAAATGAATGATAGCCCAAAACCAATGATGTGGGAGAAGTAGCCCCTAATCTCTCCTTTGTCCCTGAACAGGTATGGGTCTTGCTTTCAGAAATAAATTCCTTCTTGAAGTGGAGAGATGCAGGGTGGGCGTAATGAGGTGTGATGGCAGCCCCTCATCCCCCACCCGACCCTACCTCTCTTCTGTACTGCACCAGCAGCATAGCACATTATTGCTCCAAACCCCCTCCCCACTTGCCCAAAGAATGAACGACAGATGTTGGTCAGCGTGAAAAGGTCTTTAAGCTCCTAAAATGGTTGATGGGATTTAAAGGGGACAGGGATCAAAGCTGGGCTCCGATGGCCCCCTCTCCTCTTCCCCCACTGGAGGCCCCTTGACATCCTCTCCACCCACCTCCGGGGCTTTCCCAGGCCACACTTGTTCCCCCCAAAGGGATCATTTCTTTGGACTCAATGTATGGGCCCTAGAATGAAATATGGGTGTAGAAAACAAGAACATGGCCCTGCAAAGATAACTGCCAGGCTACCTGCTCAATGAAGGCTCACTGGATTCTGCACCATTTTTATTTCTTTATGAGCCTTTATTAAACCAGGTAATTAGCCCATTGAGATCAAGGATCTCCTTTCGCGAGAAAGACCCGGCCAAGAAAGGCAGCAGCACAGGTCTGTATGATGAGATTAAATAAAAAGCAGGAGACACAATATTCAGAAGCAGGTCAGTACAGTGCACAAGGCAGAAATACAAATGGCAAATGGCAATCATACTGAAATGCAAATTTTTTGATCACACAGATGACAATAAACTGCAGTAACACTGTCCCATGGATTCACGCTCAAAGTCCTTTAAGATCAAAGAAAGGGCATCATATGAAATTCATTCCGGCAATTTTAAATCTTTCTGGAAGGAGTTCCATGTAAAAGGGGCAGCAAATTCAAATGCTCTTTTTCCCAACTCAGTGTGGACACACAGAAAAATTAACTGCACAGCATCTTAGTGAGCGAAGGCCATATTGGCTTTGACTGCTGAGGAGATATATACACAAATAGGAAGGGACCAGTCTAAGGACAGTTTCATAAATAAAACCCAACCAGTGCATATGTCTCCATATATGGGCTGTTTTCAGCCAAGTGTGCAATTTAAGGGTAAATACTTTTCAAGTACTTTTGAGAATTGTATGTGAGCATTGTTTTTTTTTTTACATACCACAGTGCTTGTATTTGTATCTGAGAACTACCTAATAATGCCTAATATTAGGCATTAAGCCGAATAACATTATTAGGCCTTATGCCCAATAATACCTAATACAGTGCTCTGCATAATTATTGGCACCCTGGGTTAAGATGTGTTAAAAGCCTTAAAATAAATTCAATTTTTATTGCAGAAGAATACCCTCACATTGAAAATTGTAGAAAAATGTAACCTTCAACCTAAGTGAATTTTAAGGGGGAAAAAAACCCTGACTAAGAAATAATTATTTTTCATAAAATCACCTTTTCCACAATTATTGGCACCCCAAACAATTCCTAGAAAAAAAATGTTATTGGAGTATTTCTGTCATTTCTACAGTAGTTTACAAAGTTGATCAGAGTCTCTAGGAACATTTAATCAGTAATTTATCACTTCCTGTTTCCCTGGGGTATAAATATGACGTGACACAGTGGCCATTTCTCTTATCCACTCTTCAACATGGGAAAGACAAAGGAACACACCATTCAAGTGAGGCAGATGTGCGTTGACCTTCACAAGTCAGGCAATGGCCACAAGTAAATAGCCACTCGCCTGCACCTGCCCATATCTACTGTCAGAGGAATCATTAACAAGTTTAAAACAACTGGAACAGTGGTAAACAAGCCTGGATGAGGACGCAAGGCTATTTTGCCACCACGCACAGTGAAGAGGATGGTAAGAGAATTAACCCATTTATGCCTAGCGTGAGGACTGTTAGGAAAAAGTTTCCTGTTCAAATGACTATTAGAGTGGAATTTTGAAGTATAATAACATAAAAAATTTAAAAAAGAAAATTCAGGCATAAATGGGTTAAAAAGTTCTCCAAAGCTCACTGTTGAAGAATTGCAACAAATTGTAGCATCTTGGGGTCACAAAGTCTCCAAAACAACCATCAGGCGCTATCTATATGCCAACAAGTTATTTGGGAGGCATGCACGGAAAAAGCCTTTTCTCACTCAATCATAAAAGCAAAGGTCTGTAGTTTGTTAAGCAGTACTGGGACTTCAACTGGGACCGTGTGCTTTGGTCAGATGAGACCAAGTTAGAGCTTTTCGGCAAAAAACACTCTAAGTGGGTCTGGCGGAACACAAAAGATGAGTAAGCAGAAAAGTACCTCATACCCATTTTGAGGTATGGGGGAAAATTGGTGATGCTGTGGGCCTGTTTCTCTTCCAGAGGCCCTGGGAACCTTGTTAGGGTGCATGGCATCATGAAAGCTTTGAAATACCAGGACATTTTAAATCAAAATCTGGTGGCCTCTGCCTGAAAGCTGAAGATGGGTCGTCACTGGGTCTTTCAGCAAGACCCTAAAAATGACCCGAAAAATCTGGCCGAATCTACACAGAAATGGTTCACCAGACACAGAATCAAGCTCCTCCCATGGCCGTCTCAGTCCCCAGACCTCAACCCCATTGAAAACCTGTGGAGTGAGCTGAAGAGGAGAGTGCAGAGGAGAGGACCCAGGTCGCTGGATGATTTAGAGAGATTGTGCAAAGAGGAATGGTCGAAGATCCCTCTTTCTGTATTCTCCCATCTTGTGAAACAATATAGGAGAAGATTAGGTGCTGTTTTGTTGGCAAAAGGGGGTTGTACAAAGTATTAACATCAGGGGTGCTTATAATTGTGGCACACATGATTAGATGTAAAAGAATTATTTCTTAATGGGGAATTTTTTTCCCCACTGAATAAATGCACTTGAGTTAAAGGTTGATTTTCCTCTTTTTTTATTGTGGTCCTATATTAATTAGAAAAAAAACAGAATTTATTTGAAGCTAAAGAACACATCTTAACCAGGGGTGCCAATAATTATTCTGGGCGCTGTAATTAGTGTATGTACTAGTATCCAAGTACTTTTCAAATACTTGACCAATCTCTGGCAGCACTGAGGAGACAGAATGGGCAAGAACTTTGAAAAGTACTTTAAGCATTAATAGGAAGTACTCCGATACAAGTGCAAGCACTTTGGTATTTAAAAAAAAATACTTTCATCCATTTCTTGAAAGTACGTGAACCCAACTCTGGCTTCTATGTGATTAAATTCCTGGATTTCTGGCCAGTTTAAGTGATCACATTTGAAATTACTTAACTCTGTCGTATGGAACTGATTCCCTCGCTGCTGTAAAATAGTGTTTATGTTGCACAGGTGAACACAATTGGGGTATAATGTCTTTGTGTCATATGCTCTATTGAAATTTTATTTATTAAGGAAGCAAACATTGGAATTGTGTGTGATTTACGCATTAATTAATTTTCACATATTCTTAGATGTGGTCGCTCTTGCTTTCTGGTATTTGATGCACTGTACCGCTGGTTCTTTTTTTCAATGAAATTGTCTATTTTAGATGTCTCTGTTGTGGTAACGAGGGGGGTTCACTTATTTTCTACTCTCAGCCGTACAGATCAGAGATATGCAGGAAGACTAACCTGCAGAAAAGAGCAGTATTCAGGGCTCCAGACTAACTTTTTCACTCAGGCTCACTGGTGCTCCCAACTCAAATAAATCTGGCGCACCGGCAAAAATCTAGGTGCACCACTATAAAAAGTTGGGAGCACCAGTAAAACTCTAGGCCATATCAAGAAATACTCCCATTTATCAATGTTAACAACCTGGAATAATGTATTAGCTTAGATTATAAAAGAAAAGGCCTACTTATATGGAGTTATACTGAGTTATATATTGATAGGTGGAACAGAATTGTATATTATTTTAAGTGGTTCTGAGGGATGGAGGGCAAATCACACCATTTGTTACAACCAACTTTTTTATTCCACAGACTTGAATCTTGTACCTGCAGTCATGGCCACATATGATGGATGATGTCAAGTCAACTGTTGAAAAATAAATACTCAAAAAATGGTAACAGTGTGTCAGAGTTGGGTTCAAGTAGTTTCAAGAATTGGATGAAAGTTTTTTTTTAATATCAAAGTGCTTGTACTTGTATCAGGGGACTTCATATTAATGCCTCAAGTACTTGTACTTGAATTCAAGTACTTTTCAAAGTTCTTGACCAATCTGTCTCCTAAGTGCTGGCAGAGATTGGTCAAGTATTTGAAAAATACTTGTTTACAAGTACATATACTTATTATCAGGTATTATTAGGCATTAGGCCTAATAATATTATTAGGCCTAATACCTAATATTAGACATTATTAGGTAGTACTCAGATACAAATACAAGCACTGTGGTATGTAAAAAAAAATGCTTGCATACAATTCTTGAAAAGTACTTGAAAGTATTTGGACCCAACAGTCACTCAGTGGAACTTAGTAGGTACTTACAAACTGACACAGTACTAAGTCTATGCTCACTGAAAGAGCACCACAAACAGCTACATGATACATGTCAACTTGCCGAAGAAATGATTTGTTTTAATTGATGTCACAGTATTCGAACCTCAGACTGCAAAGCCATATGAACTACATACAAACTCCTCAAACTGACAAAGTAGTGCGACTCATCAACATTATACTCAAGGGGGCTGTTTCAATAAGCTAATACGACAGACCGACCGATCCAGCGACGGACCACCTCCAATTGGATCGGGTCTGTCTTTTTCTGGGTGTTTCAATAAACAGTCCGTCGTCCTCTGACCCGGTTGGCTTGTCCGACTTTCTGGGACCACTCCAGCGTTGTCCTAAAACCCGGTTTTTAAAAATATATATGGCGTTTTGCTTGAAATTGTCTGAAGGCAAAGACAGCCCAATATATTTTGAGAGCGGAAAGCCAATATAATCAATGTACGTGAAACTGATATACACCCAGAGACGGGGCTTTTTTAAATCCGTGAATGAATGAATCCGTGAATGTGGTTGAATGAACAACCACACATACATGAATATTTCATTCCAAAATCATTGTTGGCATTTTCTTTAATTGAGTCACAAAGCTGCATGTCTATTCAGGGTATGTGAACACCAATTAGTCCCCCCAGGAATTCGCGATTCCGCAATCTCGGAATTTACCGCAGATTTCAAAGCCCTCTGCGGAAATCAAAGCAGTCCGCGGAATATAAGGCGAGGTGCAGAATATTATATTTTACATGTATTTTTCATAGTGCTGCCGGTTACGGAAACAGATTTTTTTTTTTTTGCTGTATGCAGCATTAACTATATAGAAAGATGGACGCAGCACCACAGAGATATAAGAAAACTAGAGTGGAGGCCGCGTGGGCTGGGCCAAAGCGCTGACGGCAGAATAGCTCCGCCATCTTGGGTATGTATGTCCGATGACACACTTGTAAACATTAAGCTGAACGTGGGTGTAGACTTTTTTTTCTCCTTTGAGGGGGGTGGAGACTTTTTTCCGTATTCTTTTCATACTTAAAAATGACAAGTATAAGGAATTGTGATTGAACAACAATTTTTATGCTCCACTATTTGGCAAAACTAAAGAATTATTACCTTATCTTTTATATTCGCTCAGTTACCCACGTTTTCGTTTCGTTCAAAGAAAAAGTGTTCGGGTGATTCTCGCGTTACACGAGTGACATTTGGAAGGTATTCTCGACATTTTTCAGTGCACTATATTTTAATTAGGTTGCAGATGGAGATCAATGTAGGTCAATCACAAGATACCTGGGGCCTTATTTATAAACATTTGCGTGGACTCAGTGGGCATGTCTTCTGTTGAAAAAAAATAAAGTCATCTCTCGATATACCTCCCAACGTTATGCCATATTCGCCAAACGCCAGCTGGACCACCTGCATAAGAATCCCCAATGCATTCGCTTCCGCCATGTGCCTCCCTTCGTACCAGTATCGTTAAACCGATATATTTTCCAAACGTTGTACCGCCAGCTTATTCGAATAAAACTATGTAATGTTACCACCGTGTTTTCAGTTGCGAAATATACTGTATATCCCAGGACATATCTTAGATCTGGAGACTGGATGGCCTTCGTCTTCTACATACTGACGGTATCATCTTTAGGCAATGCCAAAGCATCGAACGACTTTCGAAGGCTCCCAAGATAGCAAGCTCCTTCGCACTGGATCTGCCCTGGCTCTGAGCCGGATTAGCAGGAGCCGGGGCAGATCCGGAGCGGAGGTGCTTGCTAGCTGGGTCAGAGCATCGCACAATGCCTAGCTTACTTAGAAAAGGAAGCCGAAAATGTTAAACTGTGGTGAGTTTGCAGTTATCGATATCATAGAATGCCGTCATGTACATACTGTACACAAACCGTTGTAGCCAACGCCATTTTCGCTGAACCGCCAGCTGGACCTTGGTGCCGAAGTGGGCAGTATAACGACAGCAGACTTTATTTGAATTACAAAATTAGATACATGACAATGTGTAGTAGTAGTAGCAGAGGTCGTTCTAGTGGTATATTTCGAACTGTACATGTACATAATAATAAATACATCACACTTTTGTGCAGTCAGAGGACACACAGTTTTAACTTTAAAAATGCCAATGGCTGTAATCGACACTCTCTTAAATCACTCTACTGTCTTAAGCCATTCTAAACAAAAGCAGTTCTATAATAAATACAAGTCCTACAAAGGACCTACTTCGTCACATACCATTAAAACGAGCATGGTCACACCAACACTTATGCAAAAGACTGCTCCGATATACAAACCCAAGATGGCGGCGGTATGCCGCCTCGGAAGTGAGAGGATTGTCCACTCTAGTTTTCTTATATCTCTGCGCAGCACCCTGATCTGAAAAAAGAAGCCCATTTGGAAGTACTGTAGAATGGCAGTCTATTTAATGGCTAGCAGATGGCGACGTCAGTGGTTGCAGAAAGAAGTTCAATGCAATAGAAGTCTATGAGAAAATGATCCTACTTTCCCACCTGATTTTTCATTTAAATAATGATTTTTCTAGGGCTGTCGGAATAATTAATTGCGATTAATTTAAGCGCAATAAAAGTAACTGTCACTATGAGGCAGACAGACGTGATTGCTTATTACCTTTTCTATGATGCAGACCTATTGCAGTCATTTGAAATGCTTCCGGTAAGAAAACTTTGGTTTCAAGTCCACTAATTACCAGCCAGGTTGGACAGTCTCCATCGCCTTGGCATAATTAGCTCACCTTAATTCGATTCCCGTGTACTTTGCCTGACTTGGAATCAAGCCATTTATTCAGCCAACTGACTAATCAAAACCAAAATGTAGCCTATAATGATTTAGAAGAGAGAATGAGAACCAGACAGACCTAACCAGGCTGCCGCGTTATATTAAAAGAATTTCAAATTCGTTAACAATTTACATGCCACGTTCTATACGCTTAAACAAAATGTTTTCCACCTTCACTGTTGGTTATTTAGATGCTCAAAAGTAAATAAAATCAAGTGCTATGAGTTACATTATTTTAAATTACTCTCATTCAATTATCTAATAAAAATGCCTCAAATTTGCGGCAAAGATTCGCCTGAACGTTAATTGCCAAATCTTCGGTGCATTTGACTATTGCCTGCAATGCAAATGTATTCTCTCTCACATTCATGTTCGGTATGCTTCACAAAATGTTTTCCACTTCACATAGCCTAGCCCATATTTTTAAGCTCTTAAAACCAGGGCCAACTTTGAATAACTTAATTTTTTTTTAGAAATATCTTTAATAATGCATACCACATTCCTTGATGAAAGATGGAATTCAGAAGTCTGCTATTTATTCAGATTATTGAAATTTTTTCAATCTAACGCGGCAGCCTGGTTAGCCCATATTTTTAAGCTCTTAAAACCAGGGCCAACTTTGAATAACTTAATGTTTTTTTAGAAATATCTTTAATAATGCATACCAAATTCCTTGATGAAAGATGGAATTCAGAAGTCTGCTATTTATTCAGATTATTGAAATTTTTTCAATCTAACGCGGCAGCCTGGTTAGGTCCGTCTGCTTCTCATTATCACTTCTTAATCATTCTACGCCACATTTTTATTTTGATTAGTCAGTTGGCTGAATAAATGGCTTGATTGCAAGTCAGGCAAAGTACCCGGGAAATGATTTAAGGTGAGCTAATTATGCCAAGGCGATGGAGGCTGTCCAACCTGGCTGGTAATTAGTGGACTTCAAATCACAGTTCACTTCCCGAAAGCATTTCAAATGACCGCATTAGGTATGTGTCATAGAAAAGGTAATAAGCAATCATGTCTGTCTGCCTCATAGTGGCAGTTACTTTTATTGCGCTTAAATTAATCGCAATTAATTATTCTGACAGCCCTAGATTTTTAACATTATCTTATGGTAGCTATAGCAAGTTTCAAGTCTCCTTCGATATATCATGACGTTCATTTTCGTGAATTACGGTCCCATATAAACCAGAATAAAGTATAAAGCCAGAATATGCTTCTGGGGCGTGGCTATCCTCTGGTCCTCGTCCGATACGGTCAGATCCAGAGCCACGTTCCTCTCCAACATGGCGCAATTCGAATGGCCAAAATCAAGGCTTCTTTTATTGTATGCTGAAACCAATGGGTGACGTCACGGAAGCTTCATCCATCTTTTTATACAGACTGTGGTATGCAGTAACGTTTACAATATCCAGAGGATACAGTGAATAGTTTACACTTTGTTTAAATCTTTACTTTAATCTTCAGCACTTGTTCGGTTACTAAGCCTCGTTCACCCATAGTTTGATGAAATGTTTTGCACTTTATAAGTTATGCAAATAAATCTGTTCAAGAGAGACAAAGAGAATATTGATGTTGATTATTTTATAACTACAATGTTTCACACTGTTTTGGTATTGCAAATAAATTCATAAGAGAATTCTTGCTTCATTATGACATATATTTGCTTTATAACTGGTCATTTTAGGTTTTTTTTTTTAATGCCAGCAGAAAATCAACTTTGAAGCCGCAGAATCAGGATTGTTCTCCGCAGAAGCATCACTTTTTCTCCGCAGATTCCTGGGGGGTCTAACCAATGGGATATTGCCTTCAGAGCGGTCTGGGCATGGTTATTAGAGGTTGTTATAATATTCGTGGTGCTTACATGAGACCGAGAGTGCAGCTCTGTCTACCGCCCGTTTTTGACTTAACTGAAGGCTGAAAATGAGCTGTCATCATGATATGGATGCTTTAATGTCTTCTGTATAATGAACAGTTTTGTCATGTTGCAACTCCATAGCTTTAGCTTATGGTACATAACGTACAGCGAAGACTGCTTTTGATTAGCTAGATAGCTTGTATTCAGTTAACACTGACATTTAATGTGACATCTTATCTTACAGCTTTGTGCGCAGTTAGTTTACTTTTTCATAGATTAATATTTTCATATTTCGAATATTTGTGCTCCAAATCACAAAGCTGTGCTTCACTGAGGTGTAAATTATGAAGCAGCTTCATCTGGGTTGGACAAGTTAAGTTTTTTGAAACAGCCCCAGGTCCGGACTTCAACGTCAGTGTAAAAGTAGACCGTGAGGCTAACGTTACCGTTCAGATACCTACATTGTTGCTGCTGCTGCTGCTATCATGGTTCATTTTGGTGAAATTATAACTCTAGGACTTGGTTGTCTGTTGTGCCAAATTGGAATCAAGAACACAAAATTTCATACTGAGTTCAGTGTGAATGGTTTCACGCGAAATTTTTTGTGCAGCGTATATCCCGCAAATCCGTGCCGCTTTTTCGCAAAGTGTAAGCAGCAGCTGTGAGAATGTCTTGTTTCAGGGCACCGATATATCTCTGCACCACTGGTCTTGGCGGGGGTATGTTTTCGTGCGGGGTGTTGGAGTAAGGAAGTTACATCTCTTTGGTTGCAGCTTGTTTTTTTTTTCAGCGTTCATGCCAGCCAATGGCTTTGTTCTGCATGCCTTTATCTAGGTGCAGGCCTTAGGCGCACCCGTGCGACCATGATTTCAAAATCAGTTGCACCGCCCTAAATCTCACCGCATATGCGACCAAAATGGTCGCAGTCTGGAGCCCTGGTATTCATACCTCCCTTTCACAGCATTGAAACCGCACCAGTGCTCTGATCCATGTCACTTACATTAGCCATTAGACCACCGGTGGGCACTGCAGAAATTAGCAGCTTTTGATTCATAATTTGAAAATAAAATCTGTCCCTAACTTTACAAATATAGAGATATTTAAAATGTGGTTAACACTATATTTGAAAAACTGGTATATTCAGTATTCCTCATCAGTCACGTTTTATGCGGTTGCTTTTCATTTGCATTGTGGTGTAGTGTGACTACATTCAGAATATAGAATGGATTCAAACTCATGAAGCAATTACTGCTTCATGAGCCTCGCAAACTAATTCACACAAATCTGTGCCGTTGCACGAGTGACATGAGCGCAGAATAACACATATGGATATTTTCCTTCACTGATGGACACTTTTTTTACATAAAATTGTCAGATGAAACCACAAACTATTGGTCATTTTATACATTTTCTTTTTTGTTACTCTGCAGATATTAAGCCTTAAATCTTTTTGTAAAATACTTAGGAAATAAAGTAAAGTGCATCTGAAACCATTTTTAAAACAAATATTTTGTATTTTGATAAGAAAGCATTACAAGAAACACCACATAAATTTAAAAATGCATTTTCTCATAATTAAAGATAGTTCTTGCAATGCAGCTTTGTAGAATCCTTGAAAATTCTAGGATTCTACATTCTACAATCTAGGAGAAAACAAAATCAGGCAAAATTATGGGGGGGAAATGAGTTTTTATTTTTCAAAAGCGTCTTTCATGTTACTTGCACACTTGGCTGAAAATCACCCGTGTACAAAGAAGGCCAATCACATTCTGTATGCAAGATACAATGATGGGTTGTATCTTGTATAGAGACATTTACACCCAGTGACACATCTTAAAGGAATAGTTCACTTTTTTGAGTGGGGTTGTATGAGCTACAAATTGCCATTACTTACATTAAATGTAGTAGAAAGCTCTCTGATCTCCTCCAGGTAGCTGCACCAGCGCATAGTGCTGGGTGGAAATTTAGGCGATACACTGTTGTGAACAGGAACAGGGAATCAGCGTATTTTTGCGGCCTAAAAGAAGTCCTACCTGAAAATAATACACCATTTCAATTCTTCGCTGTATAAAAAAAAATTACAGCGCTTTACCTGCTCGGAAAAAAACACAGTTGCTCTTGATCTAACCAACTGACAAAGTCCTCCGCGCGGCGCATCGTGGTTAACTGCGTGCTGTAACGATCAGCTTTATGGGTCACAGTAATTCCCCATTTACACATCGCTACTCGCACATCTCTGAGCGACAACCGTCAATGGAATGTGAACGTTTTCCAGCAGAATGTGGCGAGGACAGGCGAGTTGAGGACTAGCGATGCGATGTGGGCGGGTGCGGAGATAAAATATTTTTTACAGTCAGCGATGCGAGTGAAGCGAGTTACCAATGGGAATGTATGATAGAGATGATAGACAGTTGAAGAGAACAGACAGTTCCACGGAGAGCTGCCTTTTGAACACCACGTCAAGAATATTGGTTCCTACCATCATGTCTGAAGCCACAACTTGTTTCCCTACGACACTTCTGCGGTGGGAAGTAAACTATCGGGAAGCCATGGCAACCTACGCCAGCGGCAGAGAATTTTCCTACCGGCGAGTAAAATTTTAGCGAGAAGCTAGGGGCGATGAGCGAGTAGCGATAAGTGTGAACGGGGCATAAAGCTGCTTGAACACTGGACGCAAAATGAATTTTTCGCACGACAGATTACATTCAAAGTCTTCACATTTACTTTGAATGTAATATGTGTTGTGAAAAATTCGTTTCGCGTCCAGTGTGCAAGCAGCTTTAACTGTGACGCGAACACTTGCGTCTTTGCATTGACTTTGAATATAATCTGTCGTGCGAAAAATTTGTTTCGCGTCCAGTGTACAAGCAGCTTCATGCCCCGTTCACACATATCGCTACTCGCTCATCGCCTCTAGCTTCTCGCTAAAAATTTACTCGCCGGTAGGAAAATTCTCTGCCGCTAGCGTAAGTTGCCGTGGCTTCCCGATAGTTTACTTCCCACCGCAGAAGTGTCGTCGGGAAACAAGTTTTTGCTGCAGAAATGATGGTAGGAACCAATATTCTAGACGTGGTGTTCAAACGGCAGCTCTTAGTGGAACTGTCTGTTTTCGTCAAGTGTCGCTGACGAATATTTTATCTCCGTACCCGCCCACATCGCATCGCTAGTCCTCAACTCGCCCGTCCTCAACGCATTCTGCTGGAACACGTTCACATTCTATTGACGGTTCTCGCTCAGAGATATGCGAGTAGCGATATGTGTGAATGGGGCATCACTGTGACCCAAACAGCTGATCGCTACAGCACACACTTAACAACGATGCGCCGCGCAGAGGGCTACGTCAGTTGGTTAGTTCAAGAGCAACTGTGCTTTTTTCCGAGCAGGTAAAGCACTGTATTATTTTTTTAGTATAGCATACAATTGAAATGGTATATTATTTTCAGGTAGGACCACTTTTAGGCCGCAAAATTACGTTGTTTCCCTGTTCCCGTTCACAACAACGTATAGCCTAAATTTCCACCCAGCACTATGCGCTGGTGTGGCTACCTGGAGGAGATCAGAGAGCTTTCTACTGCATCTAATGTAAGTAGTGGCAATTTGTAGCTCATACAATCCCACTTCAAAAAAGTGAAAAAGTTAAGGCACAATGGCACACAGTATCCAATGACTATAAAGATTGGGCAGAAGCACCCAGGAACAACACCTGTCGAGGGCAAGAAGGTTAACGATACAAGATATTTTCTATTCTATATGACAAGCATGATCTGTTTCAAAAATAGAAGGCTAATTTCACCTTCAGCTTAGAAACCACATCAGCAATGTGAGACAATGTTTGTAAATGATCATTGGCGATCAATGACAAAGAAGTACTTCTAACTAGACACAAATGCAATTTCTTCTCCTTAAAATGGTGAAAATGTTTGGGAGATTCAGCGGTAACTCAGCAAAACTTGAAAACATTGTAAGTTTAGTTTTGACTGCATCTAACATTAGTTTCAGTTCCAGCAAGCGAAGCTGAAAAACATCAAGTGCAGATAGTAATAAATCAAAGGTCTGTACATTAGAAGATGAGCAATAGAAAATAATTGAGCTTTAAAGTCTGTTCAGTCAGGCACAGGAGTCACAAGCCTGTTGCTGTCCAATCATCCTCACCATCAGCTTCTCTCACCAAATTGGCAAGCTTTTATAACCAAGGCAGTGTTCATTAATTTTGGTGGCACCATGCCCTCTCCACTGCTCATACTTGGGGTACCAAGAAATTGGTTTCATATCTCAAAGCAGCGTGACTATTTCTTTTGGTTTAGTAACGTCGACTGTTCCCAAGGTAAACCTTTGAGCCATTATGAGGCAGCGAGAGGCTGTTTCCACTTGTTCTCCTATTTGAAGCTAATTTGGCTCACCTGCTATGGAGATTGTGTTTTTTCACTCTTGAGGAAGCAATTTGTCATAATATTCATTGATAAAATATCTGGGTTCGTTGAAATGTCTTGGGTCGTCCTTCCCCATAGACCGCAATTGACGGAGGTATAATTTGTCTGATGTTGGTGTAGATTGATTATATGCTTGCACACTCCTCTCAGGATATTAAAAGCTGAAGTTCGTTTGGCTGAAGGAGCTGGTTATGTGCCTTAAATGTCAGTCAAATGTTCTGTCTTATCACCAGCAATCTGCAGATTCTGACCGGGAAGCATTATTTTGCATCAGTTCAGCTGAGTTCAAGTTTGAAACGCATTGCTAGGATCACTTTCTAATCGTGGTTAATAAGCTCCTTTGTGTAACCTCCGGAGATATCAATTAAATCCCCTATGGAATTCTGTGCAAGGCATATGTACATCATGCATTATTTTGAGCTTCATAAACTTTGTTGAAGCTTTGGCTTTGAAGGCTAAGCCAACAAAATCTTGCCTTTTAAACGGGGCTTTTCGAAGTCAAATTGCTGCTTGTGTATAGCCTAATCAAATGCCTTGGTAACTGTTGATGTGCGTGAGATTTGTCGATACACTAAGGGGCAGTGCACATCATATACACAAAATGTATAGCAACAAGCGTATGGTCGACCAATTAATGCTCACGCTTGGCACGGTAACATTCTGTTCTTACCAATAAATGCTATGATCCGTATCTGCGATCACGAAACTACCCTCCAGGAAGCTGTAGTTTGCTGGTGTCAAATAAAGAAATGTTGCCCAGAGGCTTAAAGGGTGCAAGCTTGTACTTTATGCATTGGGGTTCAGAGTGCTGAACGCTAAATGGAAGGCGTGCTATGTATGCACGACAATTAGACTGAACTGCTACAATTTTATGGCTTATTGTGTTGGTTTTTCGGACTCAAACTCAAAGCAATTAAAACGGGGAAAGAAAAACGCCTTATATGGCTCAGCAATTTAAACGATCAGCTTTGGTTGCACGTGAATGGCTTCCTCCTGTTTTCAATTGAAATTGGTTGCTGGCTGCAAGTTATTTCATCTGATTTTTGGTGGAACTCTGCCCTGCAATAGGCAGTAATGGTAATCAAACATTTAAAATGCAATAATTAAATTATACTTGCTGTTGCTGAAATTGTTGTTCTTTAATTGCGTTTAATTATGTTGGCTTAGGAGTATGCATTTCTGCGTGAATGAAAAGGGAAACTGATTGCTTATTTGAAGTTGAAGTAATAGCATGGAAATGTTTTCAATAATTGGCACCATGCAGCTTGTATCCTCTTGGAATCTCACATCCTCTGTCTTAAAGCATGTTTACTATGATCAATGTCAATACATTTCCCTGGCAGATGTCATTTTAGCTGAAATGTCCAGGAAAATTGTAGTAATGGATGCAAATACTCCATTCCACCTACTTTGCTTGCAGCCGTGCGGTTGAAAATGTTCGGGATATGAGGCTCAGTAACCTCAAATATCAGCTGGAGGTAGTACCAACAAATTCACCACATGAATGGGGACATGGGGAATGTTCAACGCAAATTGTTTGGCCTCAACGGTAAGTATTGACATTTTTACGCGAGGCCAAAATATGGCCATTGGGTATTGCGAAGACCTGTCAGTCTGTCTGTCTGTCTGTCTGTCTGCGTACACAATAACTCCTTTCCCATTACTGTCAGGGTGATGAAATTCACAGGGACTGTTCTTGGATATATAGCCTGAACAAGTTCGAAAATGGGTAACCTTGACCTAATTTAACCCTATAATGCCCCCTGTATCATATATGATACACCAAATTTGAAGGTACATGCCCACCTGGTAAGATGCAACACAACCACTACTGCTCACTGTATCATATCTGATACATAGTATTGCCACATGGAAGAAAGAAGTGAGATTACAGGAATGGTCCCTCCCTTAGTCACTCACTTCAAGGTAGTAGCTCCCATGTGAATGGGAATTCATGAATTTCCTTGGACTTTGGCAGTGAAGTTCGGCATTCCAAGGTAAATATTACTCAAAAACTTATTCTTATACATGTTAAGATATAGATAGTAGAGACCATATAAATACTTAGAATTTTTGAGTGTTGAGTTCTGGAGGGGTGCTGATTTTTGGCTGTATCAGATATGATACTCATGGAATTAGAAGAAGTTCTGCTCACCTGTCAAGGTCACTTTACCAAAAAAAAAAAAAAACAGTGGATCTGAGTACTACCCTTCAACACTTCAAAAATATCACTGGGTCATATATATCCTATAATGATGTTTGTCTGGGCATTATAGGGTTAAGGGGTCAAAAGATCACATTCTTCGTAAACACTTTTTCCTTGATTACATCCACTATTTTTGTAGTAGCTGTGTAAAATTTTAAAGTGTGTATGTTCTGGACAATCAGCTTGCAGAACATTAAAGGTGGATGACCTTCACCTGGTTTTAGGGGTCAAAAGGTCACACTGACTACGTTTACATGCAGTCAATAAGGTTAAGGTCAATATTCCGGTTTCTGAAACATTCGTAATAACCCGTTTACATGCGTGAGCAAACAGGCTTATTCCTGTATACATGGTAATTGTAATCATTTGGGATATCCCGATCAAAACAGCGACGCATGGACAACGTCTTCCCGCACGGAGAGGCTCATTGGTGTTTTATGCCGCCAAAGGAGTCCTCAAGGGAGCGCTGCATGGAAGGCACCCCCCGCCCCCAACTGTTTCGGCCAATTGCAGCCGTGCTGCTAGATTTCAACTTTTTCCCTCGCTCCTTCTGCAGTGAATGAGTTCGACTCAACGGTGGCAAGGTGAGTAGCCTAGCTATATGCTTAAAGTGTTTAAGTTACATGTGCTTTCAATAAGGCTACAGACAAAAATATTTTTTTCTTGGCTGAACGGGCATGTCAGCTAGCTAAAGTCGAACGTTAGTATAGTCGAACGTTTGCAGAAGTTGGATATTCAACATGTGGTGTAAGGACGAGGATATGGACTTTTCGATGCTCAACGCTCGGCGGGAGAGAGACTTCCAGTCCTCTCGGGTGAAGATTGATCTACCGTCCCCGTTTTCTGGAGAATACGATAAGCAGAGCTTTCTTTGCTGGGCTCGTCAGTTGGAAGTGGCAGTCGTGGAGGGAGACGGTGGGAGACCATACCAATATGAACTGGCAAGGATTTTACCAACTCGTCTAAGTAAGGCTGCGTTTCTGTTGTGGGATAGCCTGCCTGCTGCTGTTCAGGCTGATTATAATTCAGTAAAAGAGAGACTTAAAGAAGCCTTTGGGCAGAAACAGTATTTAGACCGTTTCAGAGCTAACCTTTCTGCCCGCCCACGTGCTCAGCATGAGAGTCTCGTGGTGTATGCTGCCGAAATCAGCAGACTCGTTTCAGAGGCTTTTCCTGACTATGGCAAGAACGCAACTGGCGAGGAGAAATTTCGCCGTTTTCTCGCTGGCCTCGACCCTGAACTTAGACTGAAGTGTCATGAGCAGGGAGCGACAGACATGGACGAAGCACTTGTAGTTGCTGAACGTTCTGAGAATACGAGGGAAGCGGTCAAGCAGGATTATGCATCTAAGACTGTCATGGCTGCCTGTGCCACTGGCTCAGGGGGTCAGATTGCTTCTGTCCAAAAAGTGACTGATTACGGGGGGCTGTATAAGGCAGTGCATAGCCTAACTAAAGAACTGAGGGATATGCGAGTAGAAATGAAGATGATGGCGGAGGAGAATCGGAGGCTACAATCAAGGTCAAGTACAGGTGGTTGGCATGGCCCTCCATCACTAGGGAGAGGGTCATGTTACTGCACCTGTGGAGGTCATGGTTGCCGGACTCTGGCGTCTTTGGGGCTGCAGCGTGGCTGTTCACCGGATAGGAGATTCCCATCACCTGGCAGGGACCGGAGGCCATTCGCAGTCTCCCGTGGCCAGAGTCCTGACTCTGCCCGGTCATCTAGCAGATACAGCCCCAGTCCTGGCCGACGCTCATACTATGAGGAGGACACACCTAGGCGGCATGGTGTGCACTTCATCTCCCCGCACAGTGAACACCAACCCAGCCAGCAGGGAGACGGGATGTAGCTGATGTTGTGGCCCGAACGCCAGCTGCACTCTCTGCGAGCCCACTTAACAACACACAAAGCCGTGACCTAGTAATGAAAGACTCTGTGAGTAGCACTGAATGTGAAATGCCAATGTCTTATGTCAAAGGTGTGATTGAGGGCACTGTTGTTCCTGTGCTGCTAGACTCTGGTTCAAGTGTGTCTCTCATTAGTGCTGAGTTTCGCATGTCAGTTCCTGCACTTCGTAACCGCCCCTTAAAGAAAGATTATATCAGTGCCCGTGCAGTGAATGGACAAATGCTGGACACTTTGGGCACATTATCTGTTGTTTTGTGTCTGGGCACAGAATCATGGCAGCACACTTTTCACGTGATAAGGGACACTACACAAGCAGTGCTTTTGGGCTGGGATTTTATGCCGAAAAACCATGCCCTTTTGGACATTGCCCATGCAAGACTACAGTTGTGGGGTAACACTGTCCCACTTCTGAAGGGTAAAGACCTCACCCCTGTATGCTGTAATGTAGCCGTCACTAATACAATGACTCTGCCTCCACTTAGTGAGACTATTGTGCCCGTTAGCGTCCACCCACCCTGCTCATCTGGGGCTTACTCCACTGACTTTGTTGGATATTTAGAGCCCAGTATCCCTGATAGTTCAAACTTCATTGTGGCTCACACAGTTACTGCAATGCAAAAGGGTGCTACATGTGCTCGAATTCTGAACGCCACCAAAAATGATGTTATTCTAAGACAGGGCACTCACTTAGGTGAACTTTACTCTATTAGGGGGACAGATGTTGATACACTATGGCATGATGTGGCCACAGTGACTGCCAACAAATTCCCTCCCTCTGCCCATGTTGTTCCCCCTGTGTCACTAGAGGGCTCCCCTATTTCTCCATCACAGAGGGCGCACTTTCTGATTTGCTTCGACAATATGCAGATGTTTTCTCTGACAGTGACAGGAATACGGGGAAATGCACACTAGTGTCACACCGCATACACACAGGGAACCATCCTCCAATCAGACAACGGGCGTACCGGACTACACCAGAGAAATGAGCTGAGATTGAGAGACAGGTGGCGGACCTGCTCGCTGATGGTGTTATTGAAGAGAGCTGCAGCCCCTGGTCCAGTACGGTCGTGTTGGTGAAGAAGAAGAGCGGCCAGTGGAGATTTTGTGTTGATTACAGGCGCCTCAACAGTGTAACTGTGAAAGACTGCCACCCTCTGCCGAGGGTGGATGACACACTTGATGCACTGGCTGGCGCTGTCTGGTTCAGCACACTGGACTTTTCGAATGGATTCTGGCAGCTTGAAGTTGCAGAGGAGGATCATGAAAAAACTGCATTCACTACAGGGCGGGGACTCTATCAGTGGCAGTCAATGCCCATGGGGTTGTCAAACTCGCCTGCTACCAATCAGAGAATGATGGAGTTAGTCTTAAGGGGTCTGCCATGGAACATTTGCATGGTTTACCTTGATGATGTACTTTTGTATAGTAACACATTCGAACAGCATCTTTCCAGCCTAGGGGAGGTGTTCTCTAGAATCAAGGCCACTGGACTAAAGTTGAATCCTTCAAAATGTGATCTAGCGCGAAATCATGTGGTTTTCCTAGGCCATGTCATTTCCCAGCACGGTCTCCAGCCTGATCCTAAGAATACAGAGGAAGTCAGAAACTGGCCTACTCTTCAGTCCGCATCAGAAGTCATGGCATTTGTGGGCCTGTGCTCATTTTACAGGCGCTTTGTCCACAATTTTGCCAGACACGCGGCCCCTCTCAATCACCTCATGGGGAAAAATGTGGCTTTTGAATGGACTGCAGACTGTGAAACTTCATTCAACTATTTGGAAACTATATTGTCTGCCGCTCCCATTGTAGCCCTACCAGATTTCAATGTTCCCTTTAAAGTGTTCACTGATGCCTCTAAGGAGGCGGTCGGTGCTGTCTTAGCTCAAGTGAAGGACAGGGCTGAGCATGTAGTGGCCTATGCCAGTCACACAGTGAATCAGACGCAGCGCTGCTGGTCCACTTTTGACCGCGAATTGTGGGCAGTTGTGTGGGCTGTTTGTGAGTTCAGGCACTACATTGGACTGGGGGTTTTTACCATCGTCACAGACCATCGCCGTCTGCTGGGCCTCAGGCGCATGGCCCTCGACAATGACCCAACAGGTAGACGGAACAGGTGGATTTTGAAACTGGATCCTCTCAACTAGGACATTGTGTATAAAGACGAGCAGCGTCATATGAATGCAGACGCTCTCTCCCGCCGACCAGAAAGAGACTGTTTGAGAGACAACGGAACATGCACTTCTGGTGACTCGGCGGGGGTTAACGCCATACACCCTGACCCTACTACACCTATTCCGCAGCAACCTGTGGCAGAGGCTTATCTGCTGTCGGGGACTGTCACGCCGAATGAGTCTGAGCCGGTTGACACCCTGCCATTGACTCTTGGGTATGGGGTAGCTTATGTTAACGCACAACAGGAAGCAGATGCAGACATTCAGATAGTTCACGGCTGGCTAGAGCAGTTGCGGAAGCCACCTAGAACACAGATGAAGGGGGCTTCCTACACTTTGCAAAAGCTGTGGACGGAATTTGACCGCTTGACCGTCCAAGATGGACTGCTGTGCTGGTCAGTGAACTCCTCCTTGACTGGCGACAGGCTCTGTCAAATTGTAGTTCCTTCCTCTCTTGTCCCTGACCTCCTGAGACAACTACACGGTAACCCAGCCTCGGCCCACTTTGCAGCGAAGCGTGTGTGGGAACAAGCACGACGGATTAGCTGCTGGCCGTCCATGTTCAAGGACATTAAGAACTGGTGTGAGCAGTGTAAGGCATGCCAGACGTGCCGGTCTTCAGTGCTATCTCATCGAGCGCCGATGGGCAGTTCTTACACGACTCGTCCTTTTGAGAGAGTGGCGGCAGACATTATTGAGTTGGCACTGACTAGCAAAAACAACAGTTATGTGCTTGTAGTTGAGGATTACTTTACTAAATTTGTCAATTTATACCCTCTGCCTAATCAGACTGCACAAACAGTGGCTCGCTGTCTTTTTGAGGACTATGTGCTGGTGCATGGAGTGCCAGAGCGCTTACATAGTGATCAGGGGCGCCAGTTTGAAGCGGACATTGTGCAGAGCCTCGGTCAACTACTGAAGATCACTAAGACACACACCACTCCATACAATCCGAAATCAGACGGAATGGTGGAGCGCTTTAACAGGACTTTGATTGATCAGCTGGCTAAGACACGGCTGGACTGTGGGGGTGAGTGGGATGAGTATGTCAAACAGGTAGCCCTCGCATATAACACATCTGTACATGCCAGCACAAATTTCACTCCCTACTTCCTTGCTCATGGAGGTGAGGCGAGAGTTCCAGCGGACGTGCTGATACCCTCCCATGCTGTGGACGCACAAGCACCTGGATCTCACTCTGAGTTTGCCTCCTCCTTGCAGGCAAAGCTTGAACCTGTCTTCAACAAGACCCGTATGCATGGGACGGAAGCTCAAGAACGACAAAAATTCTATCATGATGAGAGAGCACGTCACATTCCCTACAAGGTGGGCGCTATGGTGTGGCTTAACAACCCAGTGGAGAGCCGTATGAAGTTGGCCCCACATTGGAAAGGGCCTTATGTGGTCCTGCAGGTGATGACCTCTGGTGATGTGCCCGGCCTAACTTACCGCATCGCCAACCTCTATGACTGTGACGAACGAAAGCAGGTGGTGCATTATGATAGACTTCGACCTTATACACTGCCAATTCACATGCCTCCGCGGCCACAAGTGACTAACCCTCCCTTGTTCCCCACCTCTTGTTCTCCAGGGTCTGTGTCTCAGGGTACTGACCAGGGTGAGCTGTCTGATTTGGCTGTGGGGCCCTCCCCGGCGGAGGACTCTGTTCCACCTGCCCCTGCTCGCAGTAGGCAGGGACGAGTGCTGCGAGCGCCGGAGCACTTGAGTGATTTTCTTGTGTACTGAGTGTGCATATGTGTGGACGACAATGTGTTTGTATTAAAAAAAAAAAAAAAAGAACCTGTGTGGACAAAAGTATGTTGTAACACTGTTTGATTTGTGTTTACATCCTGATGACATGTGTGCCTTTGCTTAGTGTTGGAAGTACTGGGCTGTGTTGCTGTCTGGGTTGTTTTGTCAGTTGTGGATTCTTTCTGCTGTTTGGGTATGCCATGTTTTGTTTCCTTTGTCTTTCCTTGTGGATGTTCTGTAAACGAGGATGTTTATTCTTGTTGGGGGGGACATATGTAACAGATTTGTATGAGACAGATTTAGAGAGTGAATGTATTTTATCCCCTCGGGGCTTTCCGTAGGTCTGAGTACATATACCAACTCTCGAGTGATTTGCTCTCTCTCTGGTTCCTGGTTCAAGTATAAGCGGATCTGAGTTTCTCTCCCTCTGAATCAAGTGTCAAGTGTCTATCATAGAATAATATAATATAAGTGCCAACGCTCGGTTACACTAGTAATGGCCTAGCCGTTAGCAATGGCTAACTTCCAGGCAACCAATTCCTTTTTTGAGCGGATGTGAGAGTGACTAAGTAGTGCCATGTAGGTAGGCATTAACCTGTGTCTCCCCAGTAAGCTTATATGAAAAAGTATGACACAACCTTGTTTTAAATAAGGTGCACATAGGCATGGTTGAGTGGTTGTCTTTCAGATTGCTCACAAGCTATCTGGATATCTGCTAAATCTAGACATGGTAACTGGGAGGCATCAAGACAGAAGAGACTGACTTCAAGGATGTTTTATAATACAGGAGGCAACCTGTTAAACTAAAGATAACTCGAAGACAACTTATTGTAGGTTTAGACCGACCAACTTCCAACTAGCTTTGTAAGGCTGGCTGCCTCTGAGGTAGCCATGCTGAATTGTAGATACCTGCAATGCAGCTTGGGTGATTTTGTCACACTCGGTAACCCGGTTGTTGCTATATAACTGGCAGGGACCCCAGATATATAGGTTAAGACAGACTAACTTCCAAGCAGCTTTGTAATACTGGCTACCTCTAAGGCAGCCTGTTGACTTGTAGATAACTGGAAGGCAGCTGAGATGATTTCCTAACAGTGGCTAACTCGCAGGCAGCCATTTGTCGTCAGATAAATGGAAGGCATCTAGACAGAAGTAGGTACGGATATTGACTTCCCAGCAGCTATGTAAAACTGGCTATCTCTGAGGCAGTCTGTTGAATTGCAGATGCCTGCAATGCAGCTTAGGTGATGTTGTCACACTCGGTAACTCACAGGTATCCAGTTTTTGATAGATAACTGGGAGGCACCTAGACATAAGTAGTTTACGACAGACTAACTTGCAACTAATTCTGTGAAACTGGCTACCTCTGAGGCAGCCTGTTGAATTTCAGATAAATGGAAGGCAATGCAGACATTGTCTTTGTAAAACTTGGTTGCTCCCAGACAGCCAGTTGTTGTTAGTTAACTCTAAGGCATCAAGCCTAAAATAAGTACAGACAGACTGATTTCCAAGCAGCTTTGAAAGGCTGGCTACCTCTAAGGCAGTCTATTGAATTATAGGTAACTGGAAGGCAGCTGAGGTTGATGTCGTTACACAGGCTAACAGGTAGGCAGCCATTTGTTGTTAGATAAATGGAAAGGATCAAGACAGAGGTAGATACAGACAAACTTCCAACAAACTTTGTAACACTGGCGACCTCTGAGGCAGCCTGATGAATTTGTAGATAACTAGAAGGCAGCTTGAACTATGTTGACTTTGTAATGATGGGTTACTGGGAGGGCTTAGGCATCTAGACATAGATTGGATAATGTTATAATACAGGGGGAAACACAAGAACCCCATTGTTGCTAGATAGCTGTATGGCATAGACATAAGTAGGTCAAAGCGTAACTCCGCTGTTAAGTGACCCATTGCCCTGTTAGTCAGAAAAAAAATGAGCACATTTGGTACAACATATACCAAAATGTTGGCCCGGTATCTACCTAATGGGGCACTTTCCTTTAGTTTCAGTTACACTAAAAGTGCCCTATCTGGTTTGTAAAACTAGCTATCCACTTGATGCTTTCCGATAACTGCAAGGTATTTTAAGTAACGTTCTTCCATTGACATAACTGGGAGGTAGCCTCATTGAGTTAGCCTATTTTGTATTCAACTGTATATTGCTAACCCATTACTCTTTCATTATATAGGTCTATTTATTGAGAGAAGATGCCTGTTGTTACAAGACGTAAGTGTTCTTCTCAACACATTTTAGTGTCATTCTAAATTTCACGATCAATTTACTGTTTTAAAAGTCACTTTTATTTTCTTTGTGGTACTGTTCATGGTAGGGTGACCAGACGTCCCTTCTTTACCGGGACAGTCCCGATTTTAAGTTGCATGTCACAATCACTGTGAAATTGTCCCGGATTTCAGTGCTTACACAATGTTATTTTTATTTCTCTTACCATCCTCCTCACTGTGTGTGGTGGCAAAATAACCGTGCGTCCTCGTCCAGGCTTGTTTACCACTGTTCCAGTTGTTTTAAACTTCTTAATGATTCCTCTGACAGTAGATATGGGCAGGTGCTGGCGAGAGGCTATTTACTTGTATCCATTGCCTGACTTGTGAAGGTAGACACACATCTGCCTTACTTGAATGTTGTGTTTCTTTGTCTTTCCCATGTTGAAGAGTGGATAAGAGAGATGGCCTCTGTGTCGCGTCATATTTATACCCCAGGGAAACAGGAAGTGATGAATTACAAATTAAATATTCCTAGATATTCTGATCAACTTTGTAAACTACTGTAGAAATGACTGAAATACTTCAATTTAGGGCTGTCAGAATAATTAATCGCGATTAATTAATGCGCAATAAAAGTAACTGCCACTATGAGGCTGACAGACGTTATTGCTTATTACCTTTTCTATGACGCATACCTAATGCGGTTATTTGAAATGCTTCCGGGAAGAAAACTGTGATTTGAAGTCCACTAATTACCAGCCAGGTTGGACAGCCTCCATCGCCTTGGCATAATTAGCTCACCTTAAATAATTTCCCGCGTACTTTGCCTGACTTGCAATCAAGCCATTTATTCAGCCAACTGACTAATCAAAATCAAAATGTGGTGTAGAATGATTAAGAAGTGATAATGAGAAGCAGACGGACCTAACCAGGTTGCCGTGTTTTTTTTTTCCTTAAAATTCACTTCAGTTGAAGGTTACATTTTTCTACAATTTTCAGTGTGAGAGTATGCTTCTGCAATAAAAATTAAATTTATTTTAAGGCTTTTAACACATCTTAACCAGGGGTGTCAATAATTATGGAGTGCACTGTTATTATATATAAATAATTATTATGTATAATAACATAATACAATAAACAAAAAAAAATATGATTTTTAAAAGGCTGTGAGTTACTAGTTAGCAACTGTAAATTAGACTAGCCTTTAAAAAGGCTTTGAACTGAACTGAAGGCTTTAAGGTGTAATCGTATTACTACTAATATAATATTATACAATAAGCCTTTGAAAAGACTTTTACATTTAAAAAAGGTTTTTAGTCTTTCAAAAATGGCTGTATAATATGCAATATAGTTTAGAAAATATACAAAATAATATATTATAAAATAATAAAATGCAATATGAAGGGCAATGAGCCTTTACAAAGGCTGTTGGTTGTTGATCTTGTGATAACGAAATCTACGAAAGGCTGTACGAATTACAGAGCAAGTTGTCAAGCTGAACAGTCTGAATTTGAGGAATTTTGATACTGGCAGGGGGTTTTATATCTATATTGGATTTTCAAAAGTTCTTGCAACACCTGATTGGCTCATTCATGTCCATATCAGTGGTCTGACAGAAATCAGAGTGAGATGAAGATTCATCTGGGGGTGTGGCAATAAAAATAACACAGCTTTGTAGTTGGGAGTGACTGAAAGCACATGCACGAAAATTGTTTCCCAAAATGTGTTTCCCCAATAGATATCGCCAAAACCTCCACTGTAAAAAAAATATATTTAAAAACATGCAGAAAATACAAATACCCTCCACAACAGTAAAGGTCTCTGTAAGAGAGTCAGACCCCTTTTTTCCTCACTTCATGCAAGTTGGACAGACAGTCTTGAGTGTATGATAAATAATATTTATGACATTTCATACACCTCACGTAAGTTTTAGAGTAATTTCTTTTTGTGCAGACCTGCCACCTTCTACATTAGTAGCTGCTGTTGGAGCATTTGTTAGATGGCAGTTTCATCCTATCCATGTCTAATACTACTATAACTGTGGTAGTTGATTATTGGAGGCAGCCCCTGTGGCAATTTAGAGCAATGTAACAATTTTTCAACACTTTGAGTGAGAGAGTGGGGGAGGGGTTGCCACTATCTACGACCGAAAATGCATGCTGTCTTTGTGAGTTGCTGTTTCATCATCTGTGCCCAAACCAACATTGTGCTGCTGGGTGAAATTTGCTCGCAGTTTTGTATGAAGAAGCACTGTTGCTTTCGTGCCAGAGTTAGAGAGACCATTTGTGTCTTTACTACGGGATTTTAACCCCTTAAGAACTACGGCCCGATACTGGGGTCGGTTATTACGCATTATAAATTCAGCATGTTTCCGAATCCCAACATTTTCAAGCGGCATATCCACATTTTGCGAAGAAACTAGGCCAAAAGCTTATGTGAAATATTTTTACCTCAACCGAACACAATTCAAGCACCAAGCAAGTAAATAAGCATGCAGCAGAACATAGGATAATATCGTATCAGCGCTGAATTGCCAGAATTTCTGCTGAATTCATGCTATGCATAAAAACGAAATCTCAGATAAAAGAGGAAAGTCCACAGAATGTAACGATATGAGCCCTGTCATTTAAAACCGACACCACGTTCAAAGAACGGCAGGCATAAATTATACAGTCTACAGAGATGAGCAGAAAAAAAAATCTTACCTTTGATATTTTGCAATAAAAAAACTGCTCGAGGGTAAATCTGCGCTTGCTATTGTTAGCCCAATGAGTTCGTGTTATAATGAAACAAGACCTGCATGTTCTTTCCCATGGCGTTGCTTCAAAGAATTCAGCCCTGTAGCATTCAGCTTCCTTGCAATGTATTTTCCTGTCTGCCGTCGGCTTGTGATGCTGTCAGGAAGACTATGCCGGTAGGAATTTGATTGTATGAGTTCTGATGATTCTAACAAATTTTATACCACCTAAATCACAGAAACCTAGCCTGAGCTACAGCCTTGCCTTCCGAGTGAGTCCATGGGCCATTTGCATGTTCTTGAATAGCGCGACAATATAAACGCATAACTAGTTTGTTTGAGGTATTGTCCGAATAATTATCCGCTAAATATTCAACATTCATTTTCAAAGTCATTTTCTGACAGAATCCTTGCACTGTTCCGCTCAAATACTGAGACTACAACCGTACAGTACGTATTTTCTTTACCCATTCGTTGAATGGGCAATTTGACCGTAGACTGTTGTCAAGAGGCCTATCGGATAAAATGCGCGCTGCAAAGTGTGAAGGTTCGATTGCTGATCAGGGTACTTTTTTTGGGGGGGGGATAATCGCAGTTTCCTTCTACAAATAATGGCTGGGGTATTATTCTTTCTTTTATTTAATATTTTTTTCACATGGCCTTTGTATTTATCATTTTATTTATTTGTTTTGCTTTTTAATAAATATGCTCCAGTGGAGTCGAACTTAATTTTCATTGTATGTATTATGTTTGAATGGGAAACAGGTGGAAATAATAAAATGAAACATGAACATGAACATGAAACTAGTCAAATAGCTTGTTTTTTTCACGTAAGTGAAATCACACCCTTGGCCAAGTTTACTCAATTTACTCAGTGTCTAAGATGGCAGCCATTTTAACATAATAAATTCAAAATAAATCATATTTAGAAGAATAGGTGAGGGCATTTATAGAATGTTTGCAAACATTTGCTATCAAATACGGTAGCTCGCCTTGCAGTTTCACAGTGTTTGCAACTATGTATGTAAGTGTACTGTAATTCAAGAGGTTCAAGGAGCCATGGTAAATGAAGGCTCTGGTACTGAGAGGGTTTCATGAGAGAACACAGAGCTTGTGTAATGCCTTTTAGAGCATACTCACACTAGCCATCATTAGTTAATAAGCTAGTTCTGGTATCGGGTGAAATAAAAATATTGATTTTGAAATCAGAAGATATTACAACCGGTCCAGTTTTACTCAACAGCGCAGGCTGATGATGCAGTTTGAATGTCATGTCATATAATCCACTATGCTCTGAAACAATGTGTTTAAAGAAACACCATTTATTAACAACTTTCTCAAATGCATTGACATATTTATTACTTGGAGTCTTGTCATTGACGTCATTTTTAAGATCCGTGCTGAGGCACGGTTAGCTATCACACTACATGTGTATCATGCTAGAGTCCACCTCTTTTAAGTGTACTAGTGTATCATACCCAGGTATGATAAACCGATCAAACCGGACTTTGGGCATCAAGTGTACTTGGGTACAGTATGGGCTGCCTTGTGTGAGTAGGCCCTTAGTGAGGTAAGCAGCCCTTGAAGTCAAAGGACTGGGGGCCACTCAGTCCACGAGGCCCCTTCCCCCACTCACACAACCACGCCCACCCTTACCAGGGGCCCAGGGTGAAGGTGCTTTCAGCGGGCCCCACGGCTGGCCACCTGTGGGGCCCGCTGAAAGCACCCTCACCCAGGGCCCTTGGTTAGTCAGAGGTGTAATCAGAGGGCCCTTCAAAAGTACGTCCCCCTCCTCCCTAGGGCCCCCTGGTAGGGGCTCATAATCAGAGGGCCCTCTAAAAGTACGCCCCCTCCTCCCGAGGACCCCTGGTAGTCAGAAGTCAGAGGACTGCCACCCCTCATCCATTTCATACAGGGCCCAATAGCAGGCCTGGGGGCCTTGGTAGTCAGAGGGCCTACTGAAAGTACCCTCACTCAGGGCCCTTGGTAAGTCAGAGGCCGCTGGTAAGGGCCCTGATAATCAGCGGGCCCTCTAAAAGTACGACCCCTCCTCACTAGGACCCCTGGTAGCCAGAAGTCAGGGCCCTCCTAGTAGGGGCCCTCGTAATCAGAGGGCTCTCTAATGGTATGCCCTGCTCCTCCCCAGGGTCCCCTGGTAGGGGCTCATAATCAGAGGGCCCTCTAAAAGTACGCCCCCTCCTCCCGAGGACCCCTGGTCTTCAGAAGTCAGAGGACCGCCACCCCTAATCCATTTTCATAAGGGGCCCTATACCAGGGCTGGGGGCCCTGGTAGTCAGAGGGCCTACTGAAAGCATTCTCCCCCCCAAGGGCCCTTGGTAGCTAAATGTCAGAGGGCCCCCCATCCTCCCTGTTTTCATCAGAGGCCCTGTAACAGGGTCAAGGGCCCTGGGAGTCAGAGGATCCTAGAGAATGGAGGCCCTCTGAAATAAAAATGTATTGTTGATAGACATCGCTGTTTTGGGCTACAGGCCCCCCAGGGCCCCTGGACACCGGCCCCGCTGGCCCGGTCCGTAATCCATCCCTGGATCTGAAACATTTAAGTGTGACAAATATGCAAAAAAATAAGAAATCAGGAGGGGGGCACTGTAAAACACTTTTTCACGGCACTGTGTATGACTCTGAACAGAGGGTAATTGTTAGCCTCATTTTCATTTCCAAACACCATTGTCTCTGTTAAATATAGCTTAATTGGGAATTCCCCTAATACTTGGTCTAACTGCGGCAGTCTCTTGCAAAATACGCACACATGCATGCTCACACGCACACACACACACACACACGGACATGCAAACACGCACTTTTGCTATTACTGTTAGTAACAGCAATTTTAACAGTCCAGTGACAATTCTGGTTTTGTATTATCATTTTCCACAATGATAGTCACAGTGCAGTCGCTTGAGGACCCCAGTCAATATATATGTTTGGAATGATCCTTAGCCCCCCCCTTACATGATGCCACTGATTACCGCTGTCATCTTCATCGCTTGCCACAATCATATCACCAATACAAAGGTTTTATTAGTGGATAGACATTACATGAGAGGATCCTTCGTCGACATGTTGTAAATTGAAGCCATTATTAAGTGAATGAAATACAAAGATTTTATTCTGACATCAGTCATACCTCTTTTTGTTTCCGAGATGGCTGGGACTGATATCACAAGGTTACACAATAGAGTGACTGACTTGGGTATGGCAAGTTAGCAAGCTAGTGATGAAAAGCACCCTTTGATGAAATGCATTTTGAATGCAAAAGCAGTGAGAGAAAAGACTAGCCCTGACAAATATGAGAATATGAATGTGTGAGATTCTCACATTCCTGGGTGTAATGCAAAGAATAGTGCCATGCACTACCACAACTACGTGGCATCTTATCAAGGAATTCACATTGGAATGTTGGTGATATTCATGGCATCATGGTTCTTCATGACCACAGGCATATGCACTCACCATAATATTGCTCAGTTTAAATGTCTTCTGGTTGTAAACCAGGAGTGTGAGTTTTCACCGAAGGCAAGTTTATATGAGCAGAACGACATTTGAGTGAAGAGTGCTCTTCATACTGGCAATTTGGACTTATCTCGAGGCATTAAACGGTTATTCATACAGGCAAATATTTGGGTTTACTGTCAAGTCCTTAAGTATTTGGGTTGTCGCTATATTTCTACATTTGCTCTGAAATACCATTATTCAAAGCTGACAGTTGACACTTTGATCTCATAATCACTTACTTTTTCTGGAGTTAAGCAAAAAAACTGTCAATGTTGAAATACCGCTTCTCAGGATCTGGTCAGTAATAAAGAATATCTCACAAGAATTACAAATTAGTTCATTTTATTGAACCTTGACCCTGACAGACCCCCCAATTTCATGAAAGTTTTTGACTTTACCATGCTGTTCCATGTATACTCTAGTTCTCAGTGGAACTTAAGCTAAAACGTTAGTATTAGTACTCCAATATAACAAGTAAATGGCAAAAAACCACCAGTGAAGGGCACATCAATGACGACCTAAGGGGGGGGACTTGTGATGCGTGGCGTGTTGAGCTGATAGTTACACAGGAAATCCAGTGAAATCTAACTATAAAAGGGTGTTGAGTTTCTTTAGCATCACCTCTGATTTTTGGCTACAGTGCTGACTTAGAACTGTGCATCGAGAAACTTTGCTCATTTGTAAGGAAATAGAGACAATTCCAACTTTTAAAAAATAAAAATCTTGAACTAAGTTATCTAAAAGTGAAGGGTTATTTTCGGGAGTAGAGTGTCCGTTTAAAGTTGCCATATGGATCAATGATGTACTTGACTAATTTGGGCTATAAAAAAACAATATTCCAGTCTCGGACAATAAGAGCACCCTTGCTTGAGTTCTGAGGCTGTCAGTGTCTCACACTGAAACATTAATAAAAGCAATAATACCTCATGGACAACACGCGCTGTAATATAAGAACACACATTAGATCACTGCCAAAGATGTTGGATAAAGATGCCTGTGCACACACACCCAGTTTGGCAACAATCCACAGCATAGCCATTCACATTTGTCCACACTGAAGGTCCTTGAAGTCTACTCCAAAAAAACTGGCCCAGACGGTACCATTGACCCCTTAACCACCACAGAATCATAAATAAGCCAACTACAAGTTGCTTAGGTTTGGCTCTATGTCAAAGGCTAAATGTCACCGGAAGTCTTTGGCCCCTACCCTAATTCAGTCTTAACTACTGTGAATCCTGGCCTGAAGGCTCTCCATGCCAGAGAGGCAAGGGCCAATACTTTACCGCTTTCCCACAATACTTTACTGCAGTGATTCTCAACTGGTGGGTCGCGACCCAAAAGTGGGTCGTGGACCCGTTTTCATTGGGTCGCAGGCCTTTGCCGGGTCAAATAAAAAAATCTGTGCTTTTATTTTGAAGAGGATTTTTTTTATGCGGCGGAGTGCCGTCTATTCGCACTCCTTAACACTAGGGGCTCTAATTTCGTAGACCAGGCGCAGGCGCGGCGAATGGGGGTGCGCCGCGCCAACGGGGTGTGTCCAGGCGTATGTTGCAATTTTGTGCCCGGCGTAGCCTGGCGCAAGTACTCCTCTGTCCCGCCTCTGCCCCTCCTTCCAGCGCAAGTTGGCAAAGGCGTGTTTGGGTACAACACAGTCGAGTCAAATATTGCTCATTGGCAAGAGAAACGATGGATAGCGTGTCCCTATTATTACAGCCTGCTGCTGTTTAAAATTTTGGGATTAACATGTATGGACAACAATGCAAGATACGTTACACATTTATTCTCATCATGTGATCTTAACTCAGTACGAGATCATAGCAATCAGGCTGTATTCCTTTCCCCCACTATAAACGATAAAACCTAAGTGACAGTTATAGAAGCCTAGTATTAAGCTGCTTGCACACTGGACGCGGAACGAATTTTTCGCTCGACAGATTGCGTTGAAAGCAGTGTCTTGTGTCAGAAAGTCTGACAGGGTTTTAATATATCTCCGTGTCCGACAGTCTACTATTGTTTTAATTTCTTCAAATCTACTGACTCTTTTAGATATTAAACGTGAATGTTTTGATAAGAGGGCTCAGTTCTTCGAGATGAGTACCGAGCATTTCAATCAATGTTTCTGTATAAGCTGCTCAGTAAAGCGAGTCGACATTGGCACGGGACAATGTACAATGCCTCCGTGTCTGACAGCCAAAAAACAAAGAGGACGATTAGAACAGATTGATAACGAAATAAAGAATGAAAAGTAACATTTTAACAACAGAAAATCCAACGAACACTGCGATTAATTTATTTGCGGGTCATTTTTTTTGGATGTTCTGTTGGTTGGTGATGTATATGTATTTTTATTCTTTATTCCGTTATAAATCTGTTCTCATATCAATCGGCTACTTTTATTTTTGCTGGCTGCTGGACATGGAGTATTTTGCATTTCGCGTCGGACAGTCTTGATCGTGCATGCGATAATATATTCACATTGTCAATGGTCATAGAATTGATTTGCTCTCTGAGTGCAAGCACTATATCTCTGCTGTGGAAATAAAGCGTGAATCTGTTCGATCCATCTGACTCATTGTCAAAAGAAAGACCGAATTAAGCCTGCTGTCTATCTTCAACGGAAGAAAACAGACGAATAAAAAAACCAAATAAAGTCGATAGCTCTTTGCATTGACTTTGACTGTAATCAGTCCTGCGAAAAATTTGTTTCGCGTCCAGTGTGCAAGCGGCATTACCGAGCATAGAACGCAAGCATAATATACGCACTGCCTGATGCCGCTCCCCAGCTCTCCCATTAAGTCTTCCAGACACAGATCTATATGTCAGTAAGGCTGAAGTTACTGCTGCTTAATATTCTTCAAAGCACAATGTTTTTCAGTATTTACCAACTGATAAGCCAATAAGAGGAAAAGTTAATTTTGTATACTTGAATCTTTTTGAATTGCTCTTTTTGTTTAATTTATTTTGAGTTTGTGGATAAAAACTGAAGAAACGGAATTTATTCCATAGTGCACTGCCGTCATATTTGCACTTTTTATTTTATTTTTAATTTAATTTTTTTTGCCAGAATAAGTGACTGAATAAACTTTAAGAGTACAGTTACTGAAGTGTGACTGAATGTTACGTTAAATCAATTTGAAAAGTTGACTTTTTTTATTTGGGTCACGGCTTATCATTAAGGGGTGATGGTGGGTCCTGAAGCCAGACCAGTTGAGAACCACTGCTTTACTGGATAGGATTGTGTGACGGCCATTTTCCTCTTAGCTTGCCGGAAAATGCTGAAATGCTGTCTGTAAATATTTTAAGGAGCTGTATTCCTGGTTTTCACAAAATATACATATAAACCTCAAATGTAGAGCAGACACTCAACTTTTAAGAAGAAATATATTGAGTGTTACATAAATCTGCAATTCACACACCCAAAGAAAGCTAAGAACATATAGAAGATGAATTTATTACTTTCTAGACATCCAATTAAAGGGTGCCACTCTCATGTTTTATATGGAAAAAGGGGATAAAAAGATATTTTTTACAATTAATTTCCCCATAGATAGATTTGGGAACAATATAGCATTAGAAAAGCAGATTTTTGTCCAGTGCACAACATGGCGAATGTATATTTTGTGTAATATCATAAAACATGGGATTACTGTAATTATAAGGTATTGCACCGAACCCTTCTATTATCTGAGAAAAAAATGACAAGCATTTCTGAACACCTTTTCTAGAACCACATGCACCAAAAAATTTCAGAAAGTAAAACTATGGTTTCTTAATGACGTCACAGCTTGAACCAAATAGTGGTGGCACAAGCATTAAAACATACAGCAGGCTGTATCTATATCTGGATATACAGCGGGGAAAATAAGTATTGAACGCGTCAACATTTTTCTCAGTAAATATATTTCTAATGAGGCTATTGTCATGAAATTTTCTCCAGATGTCAGTAACAACCCGAGTAATCCACACATACAACAAAATCAAAACAAATAATTCCAAAAATAGATTCCAGTCCTTTCCATGGAGGTTAATTCCACGGTAACTGACGTAACATTTGGAACAACTTTAAAGCAGCACTTTGTAGTTTCCGCCAGATTTGCTCGCGGTGTCCCCCTGCAGTTCATAAACGGTATTGTCTGTAACAGCTGTCGTAAAATCTGTCTACACATGCATTTGTTGACAAGCCAATTACACCAGCAAATGTTCTGAAGCAGGACATGTAATGTGCAATCCAATCAACCATGTCTTCAGTTAAGGGTGACTTAAAAATTGGTCGAACGCATGAAGATGGCAAAGTCCACACTACAACTATAACAACAATGTTAATGGCAAACAACATTGTGGTCACTTTCAGAGTGATTTTACGCACTTGAGATAAACTGACTGCCAATCAAAATCAGTCAGAATTTACAGGGCTTCGTGTTCATTCAACATGGCAGATGACATCGCAGAATTTTTCTCTGCGATGTCATCTGCCATGTGGAATGAACGCGAAGGGCTCTGACGTAGCTGGAACGCGCAACATTAATGTTTATACAGTGATATTGTTCATCAGGGTTGATGCTCAAATTATTATGGTTATGGTTATCATTATAGTTATCTTTCTCAGTGGTGATGGCTCTTTATAGCATTTTATGCGTGCACTTTGAATGTCAGGAACGAAACCTAACACGGAAATTGCTGTCGCTTACATGCACAGCTGCTATTTATCCAAGCCCTAACCAGCATCAATTCATTTTTGCTCTGCTAAAGACTGAGTGGATGTCCCTTAGATGCAGAGTCACTGTTCAAATAGGCAGTCCTTTTGTAGAATCCGACCACAAAGTCGTCATGCACAAAACCGATTAGTTTGAGCAGTAAAACAAAAGGGCGGTGGGGAGTTGACTGAAAATCCCTGAAACAACATGGTAATGATCAGAGATGGCATGTACTCAAGTCCTTCCGAAATAAAACACGACAAATCTTTTACTTTAGTACTCTATACAGGACTGAAGTACACGTTGTGACGAATCCGTCTGGAATCCGTCTGTGGCTGAGGGGGGTGCGTCCGGGTTCAGTGACCAGGAAGGGCTCACTCCTGCTCCGCCGGTTGAATCGTCCAAGTGGTGAGAGGAGAAGAATGCAGGGTAGGCAACCCAATCCAGATTCATAAAGGAGACAGACTCGAACTTGGGGGCGGCTAGACAGTAATTTTATCAAAGCATTCGATAGCCATGCATAACACCCAACGAGTGGTCCACCATTTTCCTATTCTCATTCTCACTCTCACAAGTAATCTGCATAACACCAGATACTTATATATCATCACGTCGCATGCAAATGCACGTCATCACATTGATTTCAGGGAACTTGCATCATTCAATCACACGCGCATATTGGTTTATCATGCTCATTACATCGTTTATGATCACACATTTCGACTGGCGACTAGTTTAGCAATGTTTCCCAGCTAGCAATAGCATGACAACTTGCTAGGATGTCGGATACCAGCTAGCTAGATAAATCACTGAAGACAATTATTTGACTGAGCATAAATGGGGTACTAGATGATTTCAATGACACAGCCGAACACAAACCAAGTTAAAACATGCTACAACCAGATCTAGAATGAAGGATTAAGCTAACAATTTGTACTTACATGTCTAAAAGTAACAACGCCGATCGCTATCGGTCGGACATACCTCATCCTGTAGTCTTTCAGCTCTCGCCAGCAAGTTAAAGCCAGTCCAATGTTGATCCTAGTCCTGGATCTTATTTCGTCGCTTGCTCTTTTTCTCTTGAATGTCTCCTCTGACAACACCACTGCCTTCTTCAGTTTCCTCGCCGCTTCAGCCATTACAACCACTGCCAACTCTGCTTCATTCTACATTCACTCTCTGGTCTTGAGAGACGTGGGGGAGGGGGATTGTGTGACGTGTGCCGTAAAGCAGTAAGTAAGTTTTTAGTTTTTTTTGGGCCTGGGTGGCCTGGGTTCCTACCCGAAACCCGAATTTACATAGTGCCAGTGAAGGCGATGCAGGCGCGATGGAGCCATGACAAAGGTGTCATTCAACCTAATGTGAGTAGATTGCCAGAATGATCTTGGAAATATATATTTGAGAGTGAAATAACTACACAGTGCTGCTTTAACTTCAGCTACTCAGTAATTACATGGTGGATCAACACAAAATATCACAGGGTTTCAAACATTTGTTGGTGCTTGAGAACCCATGGAATAGATTTTATTTTGCTTATTGCACTATCCCACAGTTTGTCATTTTACAGGGTAACTGACGTAACATGAAAAAATTCCTCAATTTTTACATGCTTTTTTAAATTGAAGATTTCTCTGAATTCTTTCCTTTCCTTCAATGTCTCAAATACAAACATTTATTTACAATTCGTGAGAAAGAAATAAGAAAATACACTGAAAATTCAGTACAAAACTGGGTATGTGGATTGAATACTGAATAAAAAGAAATACTGAATAAAAACCATAAAAATATATATTTTTATAATCGAGAACAATGACGATATGGAACTTCATAAGAACACAGTAAGTCAATAATGAATCTTCCGAGGTGCACAAACGGACCACAGCACTTTCATCCTTCGGTCCCTCTGCTCCTTCCACATCCTTGTCTCTTGTTGAAGAGTAACGTTTTTACCAAAGCTTTTACCTCGGACACTTCGGCTGGCTGCTTTTCGTCACTGCATCTAAGTTAGAAAGAGAACAGCAATTAAAATATAAATGTTAACACAAAACCATGATTGTTCAAGCGCGATGTATACACACGAAGAGCGCAGTGGAAAAACAATCTATGTCACATCTGAGCCAAATATAATTTATTCATTTTTTATATTGATACAATATAAATGTAATTTTTCAGCAACTTTTAGGTTAAGATACAAATGAATATGAAGTATCTTTTATTTTTTTTCATGTGCCAAACCTGTATGACAGTGTTTGTAGTTCAGCCTTTATTAGCTTGAAGTGTTGAGTGGGTTGGAAACGTTGGACAAGGTGAGATGCGAACGACACACTGTTAGTGAGCAGCATCAGTGGATGGGGGTGATGCGGAGATTCGCTGAAGCAGCTGAACTCCATCAGTTCACCCTCAATTGTCTCGGACCCCTCATCTCATGATCAGTTTTGGTTGCTGTCCGGAATCCGTTACATACAGGCTGTAACCAGATGTGGCGCTCTTCAGCTGCCATCGTCACTTGTGGCTGCCCTAAGTGAGGTCGGTCGGTGACAGTATCTGTGTTCCGTTCTCGGGTAGACAGCTGAATGATTGTTGAACGGTGACAGTGCAAATGATGCTCTCAGCGGCTGAGACCTGCCCGTAACATGTTAATGGCTTTTTTCTCTCTCCTGTATCACAAGCTGTTCCATTTTCTTGATGCAGTAGCATTTTTTGTTGGCCTTATGTAGGCTATTGACCACACCCAAAAGAACGAGTCAATTGTCACTGTACACATCATGAACAGCTCAATGTTTGTTATTGCTGAAGTGCCTGACGTGTGCACGTGGTGCGCGTCAGGATTACAATAATACCCGTTTTTTATTTCCTCCTGTGCCTCACTGGAAAAGCAATGAAAACCAATCGATTCTTCAATTTGCTGCATATACAGTACATACCTCACCTATGCGTTTTTAATGGCGTTGAGTGTATTTTTTATAACTGTGCTGCAGATGTGAGGACATACAATTTACAAACTTTTTATCTGGTTACCTTGATGTTTGAGTACTCAGAGAAACATTCAGGTGCGTAAAAACTTCAACTTTCCTGCATTTAGTCAGGAAAATGTGGTTTGATCTCCTTTGCTGATTAACATGATAATAGCATATAACGACAGCAGCTACCTTACACACCAGGTTGTGACAACTCGCGCAGAATATATACAGTGCCTTGAAAAAGTATTTGCCCCCTTCCTGATTTCATACTTTTTTCCATATTTTTTACCCTTAAATGTTTCAGATCATCAAACAAATTCTAATATAAGACAAAGATAACCCATGTAAATCCAAAATGCAGTTTTTAAATGATGATTTCATTGAATAGCTTTTTTCCCTTAATAAAACTACCTGACCCTCTGTGAAAAAAGTAATCCCCCCCCCCTTAAATCATGAATTAATTGTGATTAATCACATTCTTTGAGTCCGATTTCACTAGCCACACCCAGGCCTGATTACTGCCAGACCTGCTGAATCAAGAAATCACATAAATAGAACCTGTTTCACAAAGTTAAGTAGGTTAAAAGATGTCAAAATGCAACACACCATGCCGCGACCTTAAGAAATTCAAGAACAGATGAGAAACAAAGTAATAGACATCTGACAGTCGGCAAAGGGTCACAAAGTCATTTCTATGGTGTTGGGACTCCAGTGAACTGTGGTGAGAGCCATTTCCACAAGTGGAGAAAACTTGGAACAGTGGCCAACCAAAATTACTCCAAGAGCAGTGCTTTAAGTGGGCCAGTACGCACCGGTACGGAGTACCGGCACTTCTAGATTTTAGCCCCCGTAGTACTGGGACTTTTTACGGCATACTGGGACTTCTCACGAGCTCGTAGTACCCTGTCCTGCTCTATTTCTCTCTTGGCGATTCATGATCCTATGGCTATACTACATTACCCACTGTGCACTAGTACGCGCCGCACGCCTGTCCCTTTACTCGCGAGACGTTCACTTGCAAGGAGATCTTAAGGAGGAGTGGGTGTGGCATATCTTTCAAACATGATTTGAGCGAGCCTCGTGATGCATTGGCAGTCTCATCGCGAACGATCAATGGCAAGTAGCAAACAATTTTGGCCGTAGATTGGACTTGCTGTGGATGGGTATTACTGCGGAGAGACGGGTTTTAGCTGTCCTAGCTACCTAGCTAAATTGGTGGGGGTGTCTGTAATCATGCTAGCTAGCTAGCTACTTGCCAGCACGTGGAATTTGATCATCTCTGAAATTATAACTGCTTACAAATGTTTACCGGCACGTTCGCCACGCGATGGCAAGCATAGCTGAGTTCAATAGTAACTTGCATGCCAGATGATATTTCAAACGATTAAATTTGATGGAATCGATATTAATCCTCAAAATACCCACAACCAAATACATAAACCAATGCAAGCTGGCTAGAGAACAGAACAGATGAGTTTACTGTTCTCTCATCCACATTACATTACGTCACGCCCTTTCAACAAATAACTAATTCATGATGGTGTTTGTAGGCCATTCATCAGCAATTCATCGTCATGACTGAATACAACCAATCGGCCACGCTAACGTTGAGTGTGATGAGTGAAACAACACTCCCAATAACTTTATCATCAAATGGTGTCATGCAAAATAACCCATTGATTCTTATTCTTACATGCATTCCGGTTATATATGAGTTGAAAATACGGCACAAGATCCTTTAATTTAAAAGAAAATGGCTTAGATTTCTCCATTATATTCATTGGAGTGGCACACCTTAATCTGAAATAAAACATCTGCAGGTGAGTTTAGTCTGGCGCTGACACTGGAAAGCCGTTGCCTGTGTTTAAATATAACCGTTAATATAAGTTTGTTCGATAAAGATGAGCTGAGTCGTCGTCACAGCACCTGTTAGCATATAAATGACTGATGTTGGCAGAAGTGCAACTACCAGTCCATGAAAAAAAAAATTTGAGCGGATAATCTAATAACTACATGATTCAGCTAGCAAAGCAGTTTTGTGTCGCTATGTGCGGTATGTATTCATTTTTGGGAAATCACGATGTCTTGAAAATATAAGCCCAAATTTTCTGGCTCACAAGGGCAAGTTAACGTCAGATCTCATGTATTTTCACGGAAACGGACAGCAGTACTCGCAAAAAACTTATATTTTGAGAGCGAAATGCCCATCATATGAATAAATTTAGATTATACATTTTATTTTGGTGGTAATAGTTCTATAATCGCATTATTACACTCGAGGGTGTGCTTGACCATCATTCTTGTCACTTCAGTGATGCTAACGAACTCGGCGCCTGGCTGCATCACTGTCGTGACAAGAATGACGGTCAACCCTCGCGTGTAATAATGCTTAATTAACGTTAGCTCCGATTAATGAGGCCAAGCAGCAAAAGTAACCAGCAACATTCAGGCTGCACAGCCACAGAGTTACATAATTTCAACCCCACCTTTGGGGGCTTTCGCTAATCACCTTTTCAGACTATTATCAAATTACCTCTGAAATTAGCAGTTTTCACAGATCTGTTGATTTATTAAATGTTCATTTCAACGCACAAATGCAAACAAATGGACTAATTAGTTAAATCAATGGCCTAGGCACCAGAGATAGGCTGAGTGATATTTTCAGTGATTATGTATTTTTCATTTGAGCACAGGCTAAACGTCTAATTGACAAATCAGATTGCTCGGTCAGATCTACATGTTGGATAATATAGGAAACTGGAGAGTGGGGTGCACTGAACGCCATATTGGGTTCTTCAACTATTAGCTAGTTAGCATAATTACAATATGCTACATAGTCTAAAACACGAAAATACTGTGCATTGATTGATGAATCCACCACAATCAGTGGAAAGTCTGTGTTGGTGGTGTGTTTTTGGTCAGCTATTGCCAACGCAGAACCAGACACAATATTTTTTGACCTGCTTGAGTTGAATGGGACCACAGCAAAGGATATAACAGAGAAACTGCTAGCATGTCTTCATAAAAATGGCTTTGATGACTACTTCTTGAGTGAGTGTTTTGTGGCATTTGTATGTGATGGAGCATCAGTAATGCCGAACAGAAGAGTTGCTGCACAACTTTGGAGTAGATTACAAACCTGTTTGTGTGGCACTGCTCAAATCATCGTCTGGATTTGGCAGTTGGCGATGTTCTCAAGGAGGTTGGTGGGCTTTACCATTGTAAGATCTTCTTTGACAAGCTCTACACTCTAGGCTATATCATGCCTCACCCAAAAACCAAAGAAAACTGTCATTGTGCATGGAGCGCTGGGCAACATCTCCTTTCAATTGAAACACTGATTACTAGAACCCCACAAGTCAAGTCAAGTCAAGTGTGACTTATGGGGTTTTAGTAATAGGTGCTTCAATTGGACGTGTTTTTTCGGTGGATAATTCATAGATGGATATTAACGAGAAAATACTTGTTAAAACTCTGAGTGGAGTTTTAAAACAATTTTTCCTAAAATTAGCATCATGTTCTAGTCGTGAGTGTTTCACTTGATGATCTGCTGGTAACGACAACCCACTGCAAAGTTTTTTACCTGCCAACAGTTGAAAAGGGGGAGTACCGGCACTTCTTTTTTTCCACTTAAAGCACTGTCCAAGAGTGCATTGACAACTCATCCAGGAGGTCACAAAATAACCCAGAACAACATCTAAAAAACTGCAGGCCTCACTTGCCTCAATTAAAGTCAGTGTTCATGATTCAACAATAAGAAAGAGACTGGGCAAAAATGGAATCCATGGGAGAGTTCAGAGGAGAAAACCACTGCTAACCGAAAAGAACACAATGGCTCTTCTCACATTTGCCAAAAAATATCTTGATGATCCCCAAGACTTTTGGAAAAATATTCTGTGGACTGACGAGACAAAAGTTGAACTTTATGGAAAGTGAGCGTTCCGTTACAACTGCCACAAAACTAACACAGCATTTCATAAAAAGAACATCATACCAAAAGTCAAACATGGTGTGATGTTTAGGGCTGCTTTGCTGCTTCAGGACCTGGGCGACTTGAAGTAATTGATGGAACTATGAATTCTGCTCTCGATCGGAAAATCCTGAAGGAGAATGTCCAAACATCAGTTCATGACCTCAAGCTCAAGCGCACTTGGGTTATACAGCAGGACAATGATCCGAAACACACTATAAGTCAGAGCATGTGAGCGGAGCTTACGAATTTTGAAAGGAGCGCAGAGCGGGACTTTTTTTTCTAGGATGATTCGGGTGGAGCGGGGCGTTATCTCGCTCCAGTTTCGCTCCTTTACCGCTCACGTCACGGTCCCGATGCATGCCCAAACATACCCCAAAATGCATCGGTGTTCACTTTAGTTAGGCTACAGACAGCAAGATGGAGTTCGCAAAATATTTCAAAAGAGGCTGATAGGTCATTCAGGTGCACTATTCCTGTCAAAATAACAGATGGTGATAAGGAGAAAGAAAGAGAATCTAATGAAATTGTGTCTGTGAGCAAAGATTCCCTGTGGAATCTAAAAAGACACCCCTGGTTATGACATGACAATGGTTATGACAAATCATTAAAAAAAATATAAACGATGCAAAACGTTTTGTTATGACAAATTGGTTAAAAATTGCCTTTTAGCATTTTAAAACGAAACCGTGCATAAATTGAAAAACATTCAAGTTCTTTCCGAAAATGAATTTCACTGAGACGGGGGGGCGAGTAATCATCGGTATAGGAATGGATATAAGCTACTAAATTACAGGTTTGTAACAGGAAAAATAATATAGCCTATTTCAGCACTTGAGTGTAATCTAATAGCACATAAAAGCACACAATACCTCCGAACATAAAATATTGCAGAACTGATACCTGACAAACAAAATCCTCACCAAAAATAGCATGATATTTAATAATTCAATTGCGTATAATACCGCACTAAAGTTTTAAATAGGCGCACAGGTTGAAGTTTTAAATAGGCGCACAGGTTGAGTGAACTGTATCGTCAAATATAAAAAGGTTTGCATAAATGATTACCGGCAACATCTCCCCCGCCAAAGCAAATCAATATTTTATGTAGGCTACGTTACTTTTGCATTCATATATGGAAATAAATCGCTAACAAGCTGTGCCATTATCTACATGTACGGACTACTGTCAAAACGACCGCCCCAACCGCCCTCTTGGCTCAGTTATGATTAAACAAACACCCGGCTAACGGGATATCGCCCAGCTACCCCGTGCTCGGTAGACGGCGGGAGGTCTTCTTTCGTCTTCATGCGCGACAATAGGTCCTACTGCACAGCTCACGGTGCGATTTCCCGGTCCTAAGTGTTAACATTTGTGCTTTTTTTTTTCAATAAACATTCACTTTTAAACTTTATGATGTTCAGGCGCAGAGCTTTGTTAATGGGCTGTAAAAGTAAAATGTCCGAAAAAATAAAATCTAGCCATAGGACAAATACTTTGTATTTTGCCAGTCCACCTCTGATTAGATCTATGGCTTCAGCTAAACATGTAAATTTAATATGCATGCAAACATTTTTGGAGCGGAGCGTGGAGCGAGTGTGGAGCGGAGCGGGATGCAGTCTTGCCGGAGCGCTGAGCGGTCATGGGTGGAGCGGCATGTTGCGACTTTGAGCGAGGAGCGAGGGGATCGACAACCTATGTGAGCGAGGAGCGGGAATTCTCGCCGCTCCACTCCGCTCACATGCTCTGCTATAAGTCTACCTTTGAATGGCTTAAAAAAAAACAAAATGAAGATTTTGGAGTGGCCTAGGCTTAAATCTGATTCGAATGTAGTGGTATGACGTTTAACAGGCCGTTCATTGTCAAAAACCCTCTAATGCGGCCGTTTTAAAACAATTCTACAAAGGAGAGTGGGCTAAAATTATTCCACGGCGATGTGAAAGACCCCTGGCCAGTTATCGCAAATGTTTGATTGCCGTTATTGTCGCTGAGGGTGGCAAAACCACTTATTAGGACTTGGGGGGCAATTACTTTTTCACATAGAGCCGGGTAGGTTTGGATACCTTTTTCCCCTTAATAAATGAAATCATCATTTAAAAACTGCACTTTGGATTTACTCAGGTCGTCTTTGTCTAATAGTAAAATTTGTTTGATCTGAAACATTTAAGTGTGACAAATAGGCAAAAAAATAAGAAATCAGGAAAGGGGAAATACTTTTTCGCGGCACTGTGTGTGTATATATATATATATATATATATATATATATATATATATATATATATGCGCCCCACCCCCGAAAATCCGAAAAAAGTTGAGGTTGGATACTGAATTCTTTCCAGGGGAAGGGCTCCATCGTATATGAAATTAAACCATAAGAGGATAAAACAGATGTGTCCTATGGCAATTATTTTATAGATTGTAAAAACTGCTATTAGGCAGAAAACATTGAAATTGTATCCATTCTGTGGACATATGTTTGATGAATAAAGTTTTTTGAATGGATTTAATAAATGGTGTGTGCACCCTGCGATGTATTGGTGAGCTGTCCAGCGTGGGTCCCTGCCTTTCACCCAGAGTCACCTGGGATGGGCTCCAATTCCCCCGCAACCCTCGTAGGGAAGAGGCGGTATACAGAATGGATGGACTTAATTAGCTTTGAGCATACGAACGCCAAAAGTAATTTCACTTGACAGAATTGGCGAAATACTTAAATTAACATCATCTTCTTTCAAATTTATTAGTTCATAAAGCAGGGGCAGTGCTCTGTTCGGTTGGGTTATCGTCTTGAATCCAGTAAAAATAGAAGAGGTTGCAAGCTAAAAAGCACGAAACGTTTAAGTTTCTACGAATACATTTAGCTTTGAACTGTTTAGAAAACGAGATTGAACGTCATCTTACTGAGCGGCAAGTCAACTATTTTGTTGACTTTTTTTTGTGAGAGTGAATCATTTTATTTCCCTATTAAATAAAACTAGTTTATCAACATTTAATATCCCCATTAGGTATATAAACTGTTTTTCCAAACTATATTTAAGTCTTCACCAGGTGCTGTGTTTGGTAAAGAGCTATTGCATGTGTTTTGCTGTGGTTTCGCAGTGGACATAATTAGCAACATATCCAGAGACCCATGGTCATGAACATGCGTCCTGGGTGGAAGTGCTTTGGGCACTGACTGTTGTCATAGATACCTCAGGCATCAGCATGGTTATAAGCCCCACACTACGCATGCGTGAGCAAAAAGTCACAAAGCGCATGTCCACGTGACTTCAGAAATAAGGCCCCATGTCGGCGTGCTGCGCCACTGAGCAATTTCCAGTGAAATGAATGGGTGGCCATTTTCAGTTCAGTATCCAGTTCTTATAATACATCCACGGCACTGACACTTTTCATTCAGCTCATCTCCCGAATTGCGGCAGTTTCGCACTATATCAGGTCGCTCCAATTGAGGCGTTTAGATAAGGACTAATACACAACAATTCACCTCCCTTTCACACCAATGATTTTAAAAGCTAAATCTCATAAGCTGACTTACTAGCTGACTGAATACTAGCTTGAGATAGTTAAGGAAACATTCAATATGTCTAATATCACTAAGTACCCATCGTTGCTCCAGTGGCAACGTCTGCTCATCGAGCTAACTAGTTAGCGAGCAGCTATCCTACCTGTCACTAAGCTGTCACGCAATGCTTATGTTATCTTTTTCATACAGCTGTAAATATTTTCATGAGGCTTTATTTTAAAAGGACGTAATAGCCACAATTTTCAAGCCAACTATATCAGCTTAACTCCCAACACCAGCAAGTACACAGTATGACTGAAACATAATACAACCTATCAACCAGCTGATGACTGTTGACGACATTGAACTAAAGTTAGCTACATTTGGATTTCTATTATTTGTTTGGCGAGCTTGTTAGCTAGCGAGCTAGCTGCCAGTACATTTGCCTAAAGTTACAAAAGTAAATCTCAACTAATCTAGCTTGTTACATTAGAAAGTCATAAAAGGGCAAAGCTGTTTTTTGCCTCAATTACAAAATATTAATACTTGACTTTTTACATACGGAGAAATAATGTTACTTAAAACTAAAAAATCCCACACATTACAGTTACTTTACAAAACCCAAAGCCAGTGAAGTTGGCTCGTTATGTAAATCGTAGATAAAAACAGAATACAATGATTTGCAAACCCTTTTCAACTTATATTCAATTGAATACACTGCAAAGACAAGATGTTTAATGTTCAAACTGAGAAACTTTTTTTTTTTGCAAATGATCATTAACTTAGAATTTAAAGGCAGCAACACATTCCAAAAAACTTGGCACAGGGGCCTTTTTACCACTGTGTTACATCGCCTTTCCTTTTAACGACACTCAGTAAACGTTTGGGAACTGAGGAGACCAATTTTTGAAGCTTTTCAGGTGGAACTCTTTCCCATTCTTGCTTGACGTACAGCTTAAGTTGTTCAACAGTCCGAGGTCTCCATTGTCGTATTTTACGCTTCATAATGCGCCACACATTTTCAATGGGAGACAGGTCTGGACTACAGGCAGGCCAGTCTAGTACCCGCACTCTTTTACTACGAAGCCATGCTGTTGTAACACGTGCAGAATGTGGCTTGGCATTGTCTTGCTGAAATAAGCAGGGGCTTCCATGAAAAAGACGTTGCTTGGATGGCAACATATGTTGCTCCAAAACCTGTATGTACCTTTCAGCATTAATGGTGCCTTCACATATGTGTAAGTTGCCCATGCCTTGGGCACTTATACACCGCCATACCATCACAGATGCTGGCTTTTGAACTTTGCGCCTATAAAAGTTCGGATGGTTCTTTTCCTCTTTGGTCCGGAGGACAGGACGTCCACAGTTTCCAAAAACAATTTGAAATGTGGACTCATCAGACTACAGAACACTTTTCCACTTTGCATCAGTCCATCTTAGATGAGCTTGGGCCCAGCGAAGCCGGCGGCGTTTCTGGATGCTGTTGATAAATGGCTTTCGCTTTGCATTGTTGAGTTTTAACTTGCACTTGCAGATGTAGCGACGAACTGTAGTTACTGACAGTGGTTTTCTGAAGTGTTCCTGAGCCCATGTGGTGATGTCCTTTACACACTGATGTCGGTTTTTGATGCAGTACCGCCTGAGGGATCGAAGGTCACGGGAATTCAATGTTGGTTTTCGGCCTTGTCGCTTACGTGCAGTGATTTCTCCAGATTCTCTGAACCTTTTGATGATGTTACGGACCGTAGATGATGAAATCCCTAAATTTCTTGCAATAGCTCATTGAGGAATGTTGTTTTTAAACTATTCGACAATCAGCTCACGCATTTGTTCACGAAGTGGTGACCCTCGCCCCATCCTTTTTTGTGAATGACTGAGCATTTCAGGGAAGCTGCTTTTATACCCAATCATGGCACCCACCTGTTCCCAATTAGCCCATTCACCTGTGGGATGTTCCAAATAAGTGTTTGGCGAGCATTCTTCAACTCTCTCAGTCTTTTTTGCCACTTGTGCCAGCTTTTTTGAAACATGTTGCAGGCATCAAATTCCAAATGAGGTAATATTTGCAAAAAATTACAAAGTTTACCTGTTAAGGAAAACATTAAGTAACTTGTCTTTGCCGTGTATTCCATTGAATATAGGTTGAAAAGGATTTGCAAATCATTGTATTTCTGTTTTTATTTAAGATTTACACAACGTGCCAACTTCACTGGTTTTGGGTTTTGTAGATTGACCTGCCTGAATGTGCTGTGAAACTCGGTGATGTGATCAGTGATGCAAGCACTCCAAAGACAAATGAACAGTCGTCAACCATTCTGTGCAACGCTCTTCCTTCAATCATAGGATGCGATTAAAAGTAGATGTTCCTTCTTGATGTTGATACATGCTTATGCAGCAAAACAGAGAGCACTCTCATCAATTTGCCAAGAATACATGTTCCATCTTAATGTCTTGCAAATACAATTAATTCACTGTCACATTCCATTTATATTATTTTAATTTTGTTAAGTTTTTAGAAAAAATCAGTTGGCTACCTGGGTCAGGTATATTTACTTACCTGAGTTTCAAAACACAAAAAAAAGAAATCAACAAAAAACTGCATAGTGTTCTTCCTCCTAAAGAAGAAGATGAAAGTCACTACAAATCAAACACAGACAGTACTTGTCTTGCAGTTTTGTTGACTGTGTTCAGTTTTAGTTGTGTAGAATGGGCCATTTGAAGTATGATGGGCCGTTGAATGTGTGACATTTTTTATGCAAGATTTGTGTGGGGAATGTTAATAAGAAAAGTATTCTTGCCCCATCCATAGAACATCTTTATTCTTAGAACAATGGCACTGTTTACACAGGAGATAGTCCACACTAAACCCCATTGTGGTCCTAAAGGCCAAAACTGCTTTAGGCTCATAGGGGTAAGCGAGTGCAGTGCCTGAGTGGGTTAGGGATTCGCCAATGCAGTGCCAGAGCAGGCAAGCTCAACTGAGGGCTGCCCACAGAAAGCACACAAAGAGGATTCAAGGGGAAAAATTGCTGTGGGCCACATGGGATTAATAAGGGTTTCCCCAACCCAAACTGCATACAATTAACCCATTTTGGACCCGCACAGGCATGTTTGTCGGGCTGTTTCTTGCAGGTAGACTAGCTTCACTCTCAGCTACACCAGAAGCAAAACAGCAAAGACCAGCATGGAGATAATGCTGTGCAATGCTAGCAGACCACTTCACCACCAGCTACACCAAAAGCCAATCAACATAGATCAGCATGGAGATTATGTTGATTTATGCTAATCTGTGCAAACAGATCGACTCGTCATCACCAAACCAGCGAGGACGAGCATGGAGATAATGCTGGCCTATGCTGGTCCATGCTGGCACACCGCTTCATCACTGCTACACCAGTACCCAACCAGCATGGAGATAATGCTTGTCTATGCTGGTCCATGCTGGCAGACCAGCATAGACCAGCTTTAACCAGCTCCAAATCAGCATCGACCAGCACAAAACCAACATGGACCAGTGCTAAGATAATGCTTGTCCATGCCCGTCCATGCTGACGGACCAGCATGGACCAGGTTGGGCCAGCAACAGACCAGCATTAAACCAGCAAGGACCAGCATGATTTCTATGCTGGTCAATGCTGTTTGGTGCTGGTCCAAGTTGATCTGTCGGCATAGACTTGCATGAATCTACATAATCTCCATGTTCCTGAAAATTTTGAGAGTGACATCCATGACTTGCTTCTCGGTCCTGTTGTCATTCGGCAATATTGACGGCGCTACTGACGCTTTCAATGGGCTTTTAAAAATGTTTGGCGTGGGGGCACAACGAGAGAAGCGAGTCTCTTAATAAAGGTAATACTATGGAATTACTAATTTTGCTGTCAAATTATGATGCTGACCAGTGACAGCACCTTGCAACAGCCTTTGTTCAGGAAATTGATTAATTTTTGAAGTGATTTAGAAGTTAGCTTTAAGGGTGCAGCGCAGTTGGGCAGTAGGTGCTGTGACAAGATTGAAGAGACAAATTCTCAGAACCAGACTGATCCTGAGGATGAGTACAGCAGAGGCTGGACAAACATTTCTGGGTAACCTGCCAATTCTGGTGATGACCATCAGTTTCACTAAGGTGAATGGGTTGCCGACTACAGGCAGTGAAAGCATTTTGAAGAAGCACTGTATGACAAGGTTATGATGTTAATGTGTCAAATCCTGTGGAAACTGTATTAAAGGGCTGTTATTCCTTAATAGATCACTGGCTATGGAGTTAAATTCCTCTCTGTCACTTTTCTTATACTCCCGAACTGCATTGTAAGTTCCTTGCCAGCCTTTCTGCTCGGTTCAAAAACATTCCTGGTGCAGCTCATTGGTTTTGCTAATTATAAATTAGTCATTTGGATACAGCAGCTTGAAGGACATCAAAATATGAATTTTAAACACAGACCTGAAATGATCTAATGCTCTCCCACCCCAATTAATGGGACAGTGTGGAACTTGCTTTTTCTCATCAGTAGCAACTCCAGATGAGAAGAACAGCATAAGTCAAAACTGGAACTTTTTGGAATATATGGAGCCTGTTACATCTGGTATTAAGACAGCATTTCACAATAAGAACATCATACCATAAGACAAACATGGTGGTGGTAGTGTGATGGTGAGGACCTAGATGACTTTTCTTAATTGATGAATTTATGACTTCTGCTCTCCACTAGAAAATCCTGGAGGAGACTGTCCAGGTATCATTTTTTTGACCAAAAGCTGAAGCGCTGCTGGGTTATATAGCAGGACAATGATCAAAATCACACTGAAAACCAACTTCTGAATTGATGAGAAGAAACATAATGAGGGTTCTGGAGGGTCCTGACTTGACTGAAATGTGGTGCCCTCAGGCTTGAAACTATCCAATGTGGCAAAATAAAAATGTCATGTTCTGCATTTTCTGTATGTTCTGGTGTATGTTTATTTCCACTTGGTTTATTAGTTCATGCGTTTTGTAGTATCTACCGTATCATTTGCCAGTTCCGTGCACATTGCTTCGCCTGTGATGTCTTGGGTTTCTGTGTTCATTGCCAGCGCACGCCCCTGCCTGCAAGCTGTAACATTTCAGGTGATTTCAGAAGTCTTCTGGTGTATCACGAGTTCCTTGAACTTCCTTCAACTTTAATTAATAATTTAGTACTAATTCCACTAGCACACTATATTTTGTTGAGTTTACAGTGCTGTGAAGAAGTATTTGGCCCTTCCTGATTTCTTTTTTTTTTGCATATTTGTCACACTGAAATGTTTCTGATCACCAAATAAATTTTAGTATTAGACAAAGATAACCCGAGTAAATACAAAAGGAAGTTTTTAAATGATGATTGCATTTGTTGAGTGAAAAAGCTATCCAAACCTACCTGGCCCTATGTGAAAAAGTAACTACCCCTAAATCTAATAACTGGTTATGCGACACTCGTTGACAACAACAGCAATCAATTGTTTGCGGTAATTGGCCATGAGTCTTTCACATCGCTGTGCAGGATGTGTTCTTCTGTGTTCTTCTTTGCAGAATTGTTTTAATTCACATTGGGAGGTTTTCAAGTATGAACAGCCTGTTTAAGGTCATGCCATAGCATTTCAATCGGATTTAAGTCTGGATTTTGACCAGGCTGCTCCAAAACCTTAATTTTTTTTTTTTAAGCCATTCAGAGGTAGACTTGCTGTTGTGTTTCGGATCATTGTCCTGCTGCATAACCCAATTGTGCTTGAGCTTCAGGTCACAAACTGATGGTCGGACATTCTCCTTCAGGATTTTCTGGTAGAGAGCATCCCCACTGCATCACACTACCACCACCATAGTTTACTATTGGTATGATGTTCTTTTTATGAAATGCTCTATCAATTTTACGCCAGATGTAACAGGATGCACACCTTCCAAAAAGTTTGACTTTTGTCTCATCAGACCTCAGAATTTTTTTTCAAAAGTCTTGGGAATCGTCAGTATGTTTTTTGGCAAAGGTGAGACAAGCCTTTGTGCTGTTTTTGGTCAGCCGTGGTTTTCGCCTTGGAAGTCTCCCATGGATGCCATTTTCGCACAGGCTCATTCTTATTGTTGGATCATGAACACTGACTTTAACTGAGGCATGTGAGGCCTGCAGTTTTTTAGATGTTGTTCTGGGTTCTTTTGTGACCTCCTGGATGAGTAGTTAATGCACTCTTAGAGAAATTTTGGTAGGATGGCCACTCATGGGAAGGTTCACCGCTGTTCCAAGTTTTCTTCATTTGTGGATAATGGCTTTCACCATGGTTTGCTGGAGTCCCATAGCCTTAGAAATGGCTTTGTAACCCTTTGCAGACTGATGGATTTCAATGACTCTGTTTCTCACCTATTCTTGAATTTCTTTAGATCATGGAATGATGTGTTGCTTTTTGTGATCTTTTAGCCAACTTCACTTTGTCAGACAGGTTCTGTATAAGTAATATCTTGATTCAACAGGTCTGGCAATAATCAAGCCTGGGTGTGGCTCGTGAAATTGAATTAAAAAAATGTGGTTAATCACAGTTGATTCATGATTTAACAAGGGGGGGCATCTTCACCATGCCCTTTGTTGTGGCTTTGGGACTGATTTGCACTTCGTCATCTCCAGGACATGAAACACATCTCCTTCCTGAGCAGTATGACAGCTGTGTGGTCGCATACCCCAATATTCTGAAGTCAGGGTCAATCTCACCCTATTTAAATTTAGTCTCTGGTTTACCTAAACCCCAATTAGACTGATGCTCCTATCTAATTAATTAATTACATTTTTATTTCTGGAGGTGAGGTTTAGATTAACCTTGGTCTAAGTGTCATCTAAGGGTGGTTTAACTTTAAACTAGGTGTCTCAAAATTTAGACCGCAGTCTAATTGCCATGGAGACGTAGGGTGCTTCTACTGCACATGCACAGTAAAGTGCAGTCAAGTTTCTGCTACGATTTCTGCATGTGATTTTTGTGACCAGTTTTTGAACCATGCCTGCTAAACCATCGAAACCCATAAGGGAGGGGTGTCTGTGAAGGACCAGTGTGGGTGCAGGTTTTCATTACAGCCCAGGGGTACAGCAGCTGATTCAACTAATTTAGTGATCAGGGGTTCAGTCAAGACCTTGATAAAAAGTGTTTGCCACTAACATTGCAATATCCCACGCTGCCTCAGTTTATGGACGGACGGACGGAACCCAATCCTGTATCCCCCGCTTCGCGCTAATCGCCCTGTGCGGGATAATTAAAATCAAGCGTATCAGTGTTCGGCCATCGCAAAAACCAGCAACCACACTGGCCCTTTATGGAAAGATTGGACACCACTGTTGTAGGCTAATTGGGGAGCAGGGAAAATGCACTTCCTTGTAGAATTATTCGACAGAAATGATGAGCTCTTAGAGAACAAAGAGAATGACTGGGAGATCAATTCAACCAGAGTGAGAAAGACTGCTGCTGAGACATTTATTTACATTTGACTTATTTTTATTTATCCTTTATTTAACCAGGGAGGTCCCGTGTTGTAACCATGTAATTGTAACAATTATTACACTGAGAATATTGAAAGAGCAGTGGGAGCCACAGAAGATCTGAAGGTTTTAAAGCGGTTTTTCCTGTCAACCAATGCTGCCTCTGCGGCAGCAGCTGCCAGTGGCCTGTCAACATCGAAAAGAGCCATGTCAGTCATGTTAGAGAGTTAAACAAAACTTACGCCTTCCCTACAGCTAGTTTAAAAATGTGTACAAAGTTAGACCACTCTAAGACTGTGGTCACAGTTAAACCACACATCAGAAAATGAGTCTTAACCTCAGGTTTAAGTATCAATAGATTCGATAAATAAACTGGACTTAAACTATACTTAGAACAGGGTCTAAGTTATACCACACTCAGATTCCCACACTCCAACTTCAGAATACAGGCCATGGTGTTTATACATGGTGCGTATACTATTGTTTGTACAGATGAATGAGGCACCTGCAGGGGTTTGGAAATAACTCCTAAGCATGAACCAGATTTGTGGAGGCCCACAATTTTTTTGGGAGGTTTCGGCTAATTTCTTTGGATTGCTCCATGATGTCTAGCAAAAAAGCAGACTTTCAAGGTAGGTTTTAAAATATAACTACAGGTGCTACTTCAATTGGCTGAAGTGATGTTGCTGAGCCTTTGAGAGTCATGACACAATCTTCTGGGGTTTTCAGAAAGGCATAGTCCACTCAGTTTGTAAACTTCTGACCCACTGGAACTGTAATATTGTGATTTAGAAGTGAAAAAATATGTTTGCAAACCATCCTTGAAAAAAGTACTTGTCTGGTGCACGAAGCTAATGTCTCTACCGACTTGGTAAAACTAGTTTGTTGATATGAAATCTGTGAAATGGTAAAAAAAATAAAATTGTTTTAATGACTTCAACTGAAAGACATAAGACATAAGACCTAAACTATCACCTGATATGCTGTTTGAATAGTGCGAGGACACTGAGTAAAACCCTTGAGAACATGGGGAGAACATGTTAACTCCACAAACTGAAGGCCACAAGCTGGATTTAAACACAAGGCCCTCTAGTGGCCCCCTGCACCACCATGCATCCCACAATAAAACTGCATTACTGAAAAATGCAAAGAGAGTGCTGCAATGGCGGCCTCTAGTGGGGATTGGCAGGAACATGACATTTAATTTGCTGTCCAGGTGCATCATGGAGGTGGGCTGTGAAAGAACAGGCTGTTCTTGTGTCTGGGCCAACTGTTTGAATCAAAAAAGCAGAAGCATGAACAGCGTGACAAGTAAACAGACCTAACGGAAGTACTGAGGGAATACACTGCCTCTTTGCATCACTCTGAGAAATTTGAGTCACTCATTCTTAGTGGAAAAGGCATTGCTGTAGGCACTGTGACTGGTTTAGGACTTTTAAGAATACCATCTCCCAGATACATGAAAAATAACATGCACACACATGCTTTGCAGTCACTAACAAGCATGCATGCACACACACAAAAACAAAATTGAAATACATTTACAAACACACTTGCACACTTACCTACACCCACTGGCACACAGAGAAGACAATGATGCTCAAACATTTATGAACAAGCATGCATGCATGATTAGTCACAAGCAAGCGCACTCATATGCATGTGCACAAACACTCACATACAGACAGAACTCACTGAACTTGCACTCACAAACATGTACATGTACATACCTCAAATACCAACATACCTACATATTCTAAGTATAAAAATGAACACACACACACTCACACACACATAGATACGGGTTTCCAGGGCATATCAGGACATATGGCAAAAACATGACAAATCGGGACGTGCCTTTCCCAAGGCCCCAGGGACCTGTGAATCACAGTGTTTGCCATCCATGTTTCTGGGAACACGCCCATCTGTTGAGATTTTGTAGTATGAAATTTTGGTCAGACCCAATTTTAATGCCACAAATGAGGACCTTGTCAGGTTTATGTGACATTTGGAGCCCATAACAACAAACATGGATCTTTCATGTTTGTCACATGTGAAGCCATAGATACAAAATTTTCAAGTTTACATGACTCAATAATAACAAAATAGGGCCTGTTTTTGCAGCTTCAAAAAGGAAGTGGTCATATTCACTGTTCAGGGAATAAAGCTAACTTAATACATGCAATGGCTCATGAATGTCTTCAAATCTTATTATTGTCTATTTATGACTTTTGTGGTAAGTGGAGCAAGTATGAAAGTTGGCTCCAAGAGATTGTATTAATAGGACAATGAACTAAGAAATGCTAAAAACATATTGCATGTTGACATTCAGAACAGAGCCCGAAACTATAATCTTAAACCTTGTTTCAAGAAAGAAATTATGGCAGGTACTGTGAATAATGCTCATGGATAGATGTGAACATATTGGGCTCTAATTTCCTGGCTAATTTTCATGTTCTAGATTTCATAGTACACATTTCATGTTTCCATTCCATGTCCATGTTTTTACTTTTCCATGTTTTTGTTTTCGCCAGGTCTGCCATGCCACTCCACCGCTTGTCTGCGTTCCGCCCCGTGCCTTCGTTGTTGCACATTTTCAGAGCTCTGGGTTGGCTTTGGTATTTCCCTCTTCCTTCTGTGCTGTGCTGATTCAGGGCTCTCTAAGCTTAATTGGACAAGGAACATGAATTATGAAATGTAAAATCCTAATACAAGAAACTGTTAAACTATGACATGAACATGAACTATGAAACATGAAACTATGAACTATGAAATCTAGAACATGAAACTGTTAAAACCATAAATGCTACTGTTCTGGCCAAAGGCCAGAACCCTGGAACACAACAGTACCCCCCCCTTACAAAAGCGGCACCTGACGCTGACAAAAAACACCAATAACTAAAATACATGAAGCCGCACAAAACTAAATACAAATCCTACAAGACTAATAACCAAGTAAATACTATGGACAAAAACCCTAAGACACAAAACACCTAACCAAGAAACAGGACAACAAGAAACACTAAACATAAACAAGATTACTAGGTCTCCAGCAAGCTGGGGCTAAGGCTTAGGCTATGGCAATGGGGTGATGGTTATGGCTTGAGGCTATGGCTTGGGCTTGGACTTGGGACTATGGCTATGGCTATGGCTTGGACAAGGAACATGAATTATGAAATGTAAAATCCTAATACAAGAAACTGTTAAACTATGACATGAACATGAACTATGAAACATGAAACTATGAACAATGAAATCTAGAACATGAAACTGTTAAAACCATAAATGCTACTGTTCTGGCCAAAGGCCAGAACCCTGGAACACAACAGTTAATATTTGTTTATGACATTGCTTCGGCTTCCTGGAAGCTAGTACGCGCAAATCTGCTGTTGAGCATTTCAGGTTTGATGTACTGAGTTATAACGCCGCGGAAATTTATGGCCCGTCATTCTGCCGAATAGTCTTACTAAACTAGTTAATCGTCTGACTGCTAATCAAGCAAAGGGGAGGTTTTTGCCTCACCAAACCAACCTCCACCGCACGTCACTGCTGTGAAAGCAATGGCTAAAATGTTTTTGTTATATCTAGATCTTGTCATAATTGCCGTCTGATCGCCATGTGTTTAGCTTTCTGCTGTAATAAAGCTACGGGACGTTTACCAGCTTTGCACGGACTTTCTCTAACTGATCACATACTACTGTGTGCCAGAGCCATGAGCACGCGCACAGCCTGAAGCACGCATCCACAGCTCTCCCTCGCGCTTTCACCGTCTCTCACACACGCAATCTTTTTTTAACCTTTTTTTCACTAAAATGAATGAGAAGTCGGTAGAATAAAGGTACTGTAACAGTAGGCTAATTTGTTTGCAGGAAAATAACACGTAAACACTGAATTAAATTCGTTGTTCATTCTGGCTTCCTCGGCAATTTCTGTCACGGGCCGCCACTGTGATATGAGAACATATTTATAACGAAATAAAGAATACAAATAGCCTAAATCAGCAACAAACGGGATATCCAACAAGGATGACCCGCCAATAAAAAAATCGCAGTGTTCATTGGATGCTCTGTTGTTAAAATGTTTCTTTTCATTCTTTATTTCGTTATCAATCTGTTCTAATCGTCCTTTTTTTTGGCTGTCAGACACGGAGGCATTGTACATTGTCTCGCGCCAGTGTCGACTCACTTCATTGAGCAGCTTAAACAGAAACATTGATTGAAATTCTCGGTACTCATCTTAAAGAACTGAGCCCTCTTTTCAAACACTCTCGTTTAATATCTAAAAGAGTCAGTAGATTTGAAGAAATTAAAAACAATAATAGACTGTCGGACACGGAGATTTATTAAAACCCTGTCAGACTTTTGGACACAAGACGCAATCTGTCGAGCGAAAAACTCGTTTCGCGTCCAGTGTGCAAGCGGCTTAACACTAGGCTATTATTAATGTCACTTAGGTTTTATCGTCTTTAGTGGGGGAAAGAAATACAGCCTGATTGCTATGATCTCGTACAGAGTTAAAATCACATATTGAAAATAAATGTGTAACGTATCTTGCACTGTTGTCCATTCATGTTAATCCCAAAATTTTAAGCGGCAACAGAAAACAGTGTAATAATAGGAACACGCTAGCCATCGTTTCTCTTGCCAATGAACAATATTTGACTCGGCTGTGTTATACCCAAACACGCCTTCTTTGCCACCTTGCGCTGGAAGGAGGGGCAGAGGCGGGACAGAGGAGTACTTGCGCCAGGCTACGCCGGGCACGAAATTGCAACATACGCCTGGACACACCCCAGTTGGCGCGGCGCACCCTCCATTCGCTGCGCCTGCGCCTGGTCTACGAAATTAGAGCCCATTAACTTTTCAAAGCCGCAGTCAAGCTGATGTGGCATGCTTGTACAAGAACCCAACAATAGAAATCATTAAAAATAAAATAACAACAAATCCCATTAAAAGCGTCAACTCTACGCATCTGAGTTGAGGATTATTACATCCTCAAAAAATGCACTGAAAAACTGGGCACAATCGTTTAAAAAGCCAGATACTGAAACATAAGTCAGTGTTCAACTGAAATTGAACTGTTACTGCGACACAGTTGGCATGTTGTAGTTTTATCCATTCATCTTCCGTTTTCATACCATGATTCTGTTGTAAATGTAGCATTTGATTGCGGTCCAGTCTCTGTCTTTCAGAGCGACTGGCTCTGCCTTGAGACAGGAGTCGCATTCCTTTTTACCTATAACTCTGCAGCTGATTACTAAATGAAACGTGCCGCTCAACAGCCTTCACTTCATCATCTGTCCACTTACTTCTCACTTTCCCAGCTGTCTGAATTTGAAACAAAGAAATGAAAAATTTGAACAATAGCTCCGGTGAAGTGAGAAAATGTTAGCCAGTTTGTACTTATGTGATAGTATCTGATATTCATCTATATATTTGTCACATACATCAACAAGAATACAAAATGCTTATTTGCATTGCTCTCCTTTGAGGCTCTGTGAGGAAGCTTGGGATGGAACCACTCCAAGTGCTGTGTCCTGCTGGGAATCTGAAAGATTGAATTGAGTGTATACTTTATGATAAAAGCACAGGATAAATTAATGCCATCCACGCAAAGGCCAGAAAAAAATATTTTTTTTCATCAGAAGTACATTCACTTCAAACATTTTGTAATTTGGTGGCTTTTATATTTTACCATGTATTGGTTGGGTGTTGCTGATGTTCACATTGTCCAAGGCAGTTATGTTTTTGGTCCTGTGTGTTAGTGTGTTTGTTAGCAAGACTGCTAAAATTACAGAGCCTGTTTTTTTTTTAGATTATTTTTTTTGGGAATTTTTCCTTTATTTGACAGTTCTACAGTGTAGAGAGACAGGAAAGTTGGGTAGAGGAATGGGGGAAGACATGCAGCAAATGACCTGAGCTGGAATCCAACCCAGCACGCTGCGGGAAAGCCAAAGCCTTTATGGTATGCGTGCTTTGACCGATGAGCCCCTACAGAGCCAGTTTTGATGAAATTTTGTGGAGTGGTATATAATCACAATAATTAATAAACAATAATAGTTAATAGAGCCGCCAATGAATTTTGGTGATTCTAGCTTCAAGGTCAAGGTCACTCAAAAGGTCAAAAACACATTTTGGTTCATAATTAAGATAGAAACTTGAAACCAACGCAATTTCTTTTGTCATACAAAACTAGTCTAGCGGTTATGGTATTCTGAAATAAATCCTGAAGGAGAGGGAGAAACTGTAGATCATGTAGGGGGTACTTGTTTCAAAATCAAACAGAAAATTCAGGGAAAACAGCTGCATTGGTGGAGGTTGGGGCTCTCCAAATGCTTTGTTTAAAATTAGATTAAGGATCTTTTCCAGAATCCCAAATAAATCAGCATTAATCTGTCATGTTTATCTCACTTCATCTACAAAGCATTTCAAAGCCCAAGAATGACTTATTGCCATTGCCATTGAGAGTGCTAGTGAGGAAATAATGCGATTCAGGAGATCTTTGTCTTGACACAGGTCAGCAGTGGATTCTTTGCTGATGTTGTGATCACTCAACATGACTTCATCTGGTTGGGTGAAAAACAAGTTTCGATTAATATTTGAGGAGTACCATGTAAGATCTGGTTAGAATTTTAGTTTGAAACATTTAAAAAGTAATAATGTCATATCGAAGAAGTGTATGTATTGTGTTCTAGCCCATCCTGGCTCGTTATACTTCCTTGCAACAACAAGGGCGATGAGGCAGTCACAGGAGGGCCACCTCAGCTGCATGACACGCTGGCGCTAATGTCTCTGCAGTATTCTGATACCTTGCCTTACCACCTTTATTCACCTCCACCTATTAGTTCACATCAGGTAGGACGTTCCTACAGAATACTCATTTAATGACTATAACACTTGGAAATTAAATATTTCAAGTGTTCATAAACTATAAGTCAAATTCAACCTTCAGGATTGATCTCAATGTCATCCAGCCCTTTCACTTGCAGGTCAGACAGTTCTTTTCTCTATTGCTATCAACAGTTTGCTGACTTTTTCCAGCTGCAGGGTACTCTCTGGAAGGCGGTAGAACTCTCTGTGGACGTGAATGTCATGTCCTAGAAAGGTGGCGAGTTGATCCATGTCATATTCTTTTAGGTTTAGCACTGTGGACAAAGTTGCAACTTGTTTCCTCAATTTTGTTGAGGTGAGTGCCTCTGGCTTCTTTGCACCACAACTGCTTTGCATACTTGCGAAAGCAGTCAGCCTCTGTAATGGGACATGGCACCTGGGCCTGCAAAAAAGTACACATTCTCTCTGTGGACTTCACACTTATTCCTGTTTTTCATGAGGAGGTCCATTGCAGCGATCATGTCGGGTGTGAGAAGCACAGGCACCATTCTTGAGCGTTTACCTCGAATCTCAACTCTGTCAAAGTGCTCTGCAAGCTTCATCTAAAAAAAAAGGCCCGTCATAATGTCAGGATTCATTCCTGTATGATTGTTGGATGCAAAAGTCTGGAGCTCCTTTATTGAAACTTCCCCTGGCCTATTTTTTTAAAATAGTATTATCTGTGTCAAAGTCACTTGAGCAAGATTTCCAATGCTTTTGATGCTGGGATCTTCCTTGAGGTCCTTCATGCACTGAGCACGCTCAGTAGCAAGGAACTTGTGCAGCAGCTACACATCCTTTGTAAAAGGTAAAACCTGTGGTTTATTCCATTTGGCTTGTTGAAGTGTACCCAGTTCAGCACCTGAAATGGACTCGGTCCACCTTTTCTCATACAGAGTGGCAAACTGCAAGGCATACTCTGCAATGGTGTGGCAGTTTTCAATGATAGCATTATATTGCACAATGCCTGCAACTTTGGTCAAACTGTACCCCAACTTCAAAGCTAAGGATGGGACTTTATATGAGTTGCTTTCCAACTCATAACCAGCAACAGCTCAAACTGCTGGTACCGAGGGTAAGTCACTGGGCATGACAAGGTCTTCGGTGCTCTTCAAAGGTGAAATAGATCTTGCAGTTAATAATAGCCTTGCCATCTCTCTTATTGTTTGGTGTATGCAATCATTTCTTCTGTTAAGATTAGGGAAGGAAAACACTAGGAAACACTGGGAACTCTGAACACGAGGAAACTGGAGGGACAAAAGGGGAGAGAGACGCCAGATGCAGGGATCCAAAAATAATAATTTATAAAATAAACTCAGAAACAGACAGGGGGAAAAAATGGGGCACTCCGGCCAACGGAAACACAAACAACGGAACAGGGGAGAACTCAGGGATCCAAAACCAGAACACAAGGGCAGACTCGGGACAACTCGGAAACAGGGGCCTAGGGGACACTCGGAAACTGGGACCTAGGGGACACTCGGAACAGGCAGAGAGCAGGCATAAGATGAGACAGTGGGTACAGCTGGCAGATGGCTAACTCGGGAAGCACAGCTGGCCGGGAAAAGGGTCAGGGAGAACATCAGGAGGGGGGCAGACAGGACGGCAGGAATGCTGGGCTCAGAAGCCGGCGAAGGCGGCTGACACACTGGGGCACTGGAGACGGCGAAGGCGACTGGCACACTGGGCACTGGAGACGGCGAAGGTGACTGGCACACTGGGCACAGGACTGGTGGCACACAGGGCTCTGGAGATGGCGAAGGGAACTGGCACACTGGGCACAGAACAGGTGGCACATAAGGCTCTGGAGACGGCAAAGGGGACTGGCACATTGGGCACAGGACAGGTGGCACACAGGGCTCTGGAGACGGCGAAGGGGACTGGCACACTGGGCACAGGACAGGTGGCACACAGGGCTCCGAAGACAGGGGGCACCAGGGGCTGAAAGCAGCAGGAAGGGAAGGCTGGGCTGGGAATGCGGCTGAAGAACACACAGAAGAGATGAGAGGACCAGAGGGAAAGTGCACTGGGCCGGGAGTGGTGTGAAGCAGGCGGGAGCGAAGTCAGATCTGGTTCTGGCTTGCTGCAGGGGGACTGATATAGGGCAGGGGCATGGAAAGACGCAGGATCAGGAACTTAATAGAATTAACGAGGGGTGGAACACGAGGGAAACCAATTACATGAAACAGATTAACATTAACACACAGACGAGGATCACAAGACAATCCCAAAGACGGGATAAATAAACTGGATGAAAAGACTCCTAAGTGTACAGAATAAGAGCCAGAATAGATAATAAGAATGCAGAGGTTCTGCAGAACGCATAACTAAGCCAGTGAAAGAAAAGCAAGAGGCGAAGATTACAAAACCCAAAACCAGTGAAGTTGGTACGTTGTGTAAATCGTAAATAAAAACAGAATACAATGATTTGCAAATCCTTTTCCACCTATATTCAATTGAATACACTGCAAAGACAAGTTACTTAATGTTCGAACAGGTAAACTGTGTAATTTTTTGCAAATATCAGCTCATTTGGAATTTGATGCCTGCAACATGTTTCAAAAAAGCTGGCACAAGTGGCAAAAAAGACTGAGAGAGTTGAGGAATGCTCATCAAACACTTCCAGCTTCCCTGAAATGCTCAGTCATTCACAAACAAGGATGGGGCGAGGGTCACCACTTAGTGAACAAATGCGTGAGCTGATTGTCGAACTGTTTAAAAACAACTTTCCTCAACAAGCTATTGCAAGAAATGTAGGGATTTCATCATCTACGGCCCTTAATATCGTCAAAAGGTTCAGAGAATCTGGAGAAATCACTGCACGAAAGCAACAAGGCCGAAAACCAACATTGAATGCCCGTGACCTTCGATCCCTCAGGCGGTACTGCACCAAAAACCGACATCAGTGTGTAAAGGACATCACCACATGGGCTCAGGAACACTTCAGAAAACCACTGTCAGTAACTACAGTTCGTCGGTACATCTGCAAGTGCAAGTTTAAACTCTACAATGCAGAGCGAAAGCCATTTATCAACAGCGCCCAGAAACGCCGCCGGCTTTGCTGGGCCCAAGCTCATCTAAGATGGACTGATGCAAAGTGGAAAAGTGTTCTGTGGTCTGACGAGTCCACATTTCAAATTGTTTTTGGAAACTGGACGTCCTGTCCTCCGGACCAAAGAGTAAAAGAATCATCTGGACTGTTATAGGCGCAAAGTTCAAAAGCCAGCATCTGTGATGGTATGGGGGTGTATTAGTGCCCAAGGCATGGGCAACTTACACATATGTGAAAGCACCATTAATGCTGAAAGATACATACAGGTTTAGGAGCAACATATGTTGCCATCCAAGCAACGTCTTTTTCATGGACGCCCCTACTTATTTCAGCAAGACAATGCCAAGCCACATTCTGCACGTGTTACAACAGCATGGCTCCATAGTAAAAGAGTGCGGGTACTGGACTGGCCTGCCTGTAGTCCAGACCTGTCTCCCATTGAAAATGTGTGGCGCATTATGAAGCGTAACATACGACAACGGAGACCTCGGACTGTTGAACAACTTAAGCTGTATATCAAGCAAGAATGGGAAAGAGTTCCACCTGTAAAGCTTCAAACATTGGTCTCCTCGGTTCCCAAACGTTTACTGAGTGTCGTTAAAAGGAAAGGTGATGTAACACAGTGGTAAAAAGGTCCCTGTGCCAACTTTTTTGCAATGTGTTGCTGCCTTTAAATTCTAAGTTAATGATTATTTGCAAAAAAAATAATAAAGTTTCTCAGTTTGAACATTAAACATCTTGTCTTTGCATTGTATTCAATTGAATATAAGTTGAAAAGGATTTGCAAATCATTGTATTCTGTTTTTATCTACGATTTACATTACGTGCCAACTTCACTGGTTTTGGGTTTTGTAGTTTGTTGGAACCCCTGTAGCTTTGGTTATGGAACAAATTCATTGTGTCTTTGTTTTGACAACCATGTGCAACTTCAGAAAATTTATTTTCAGTCAGAGTTGCATTAACTTTTGTCTTGACAACAAGATAGTTGAACCACTCTATAGTCTCCTCCAGCACATCCCAATAACTTTCAGTATGGTTAAGGTCAAGACTTTGTGTTGTGGTGTGAAATGATCGATGATGTTGTGACCAGAGCAGTTGAAAATCAGTGATTGTGTGTTCGAAGCCCTTAAAAACATGTAAAAAATAACTTTACCTTATTACCTAAGTTCCTTCCACATCGTACAATTAACATGGCCCACATCATTTTTTGAGGAAATCGGTTTTGTAAACCATTTGAGTTCACCACACTATCACACTATTTACTGAGTACAGCAGTGGGGGCTGGTGAACTGGCAATAGGGGAGGTTCAAAACAATCCCTTAAAATTAATGATTGGTCATGATCTGCTTTCAATCATTCATTTAAATTACCATTATAGACACTCCGATAGCTCTCAACATCATCAGATATGGCCTGTTTTCATCTATAACGCATACTGATTATGACTCTGGACTTCTCACGCTTTTTTTATTCAGGGATTGGAAGCAATGTATGTGTTTCATGATCTTTTAAATTAAATAAGATCATTTGAAACGTCTTTATGCAATTCCATTGCTTCCAACCCCTCCAGTTCACAAGGATTTCAATTCCGCACGAGAATCTCTTACATACGCGTTGACTGAATAATTGCTGACTACAGCAGAGAAACATAAATATGCCAGTCAAACTCACGCCAAATGCGTGAGAGTTGACAGGTATTTGTTATAAATAGAAACTGGCCACACCTGATAATGTTGAGAATTTTCGGAGTGTCTGTAAGGGTAATTTAAATGAATGATTGAAAACAGATCATGACCAATCATTAATTTTAAGGGACTGTTTTCAGCCTCCCCTATCGCTAGTTCACCAGCCGCCACTGGTGTACAGTGTATGCCATGCATTCTGCACCAACCTTTAATTTTACATTGAAAAAAAAAAAATTAAGAACGCATGGATCAGAGCTGAAACAACACATTTGTAGTAAAGACTGGCAGCATCTTTTATCTTAAGGGTAAATTATTAATGAAAATCCTCATCCATCAAAGATGCACACTATATTTTAAAAGGCAATATAGCTGAGAGGTGGAGTGAGATGTCCATGTGGGTACAGGTCTATATGGAAAATACAAATTTCGAGTGGGTGGTGGGTGGATGAGTCAAGCGTACAGTATACAGATTCAGGTGACACGAGAGCCGATTCACACATCTGTAGCGTATGAAGGCCCACATGTTCATTTTTTATTTTTCCATCCTAGATCAAAGGCTGGCAAGGATCAGGATTGCCAATAGGCTCGTTAGCAGAATACTCCGAATCATAACTACTTCCCCCACCCATCAGAATCTTTTATAAAGACAAAAGGATTTCTTTAACACCTTAATTTCCTCTGAATTTCCTCCAAATATACAAGTTTGTATGAAGAAGGATTAAAAACACAACAAGCAACAATGTACAAAATTTTGCGCAAATAATGTAGTAAGGAAAAAAGAAATACAAGGATATTTCAAGTGGAGGATTTGCTCACAAATGCTGAATTCTAACAAATGAGCAAGTCAGCAGACCACCCCAACAAAAAAGAGGTATACGTCAAGTTCATTTTTCCAAGCAAACTTAAGTAAACCTCATATTTTCAAAGTATATTTTATGTTGCAAATGTACCAGTGTCAATATATTAGTTGTATCATTGTAAGTCTACTACTTAAATACTTCTAGGGACTAAATTGGCCCTTTTCAAGTTTACAGAAGTATACTTATAAGTATACTTCAAGTTTAATCAAAGTAAACTTAAAGTACACATACACATCTGGTTTATATCTAAGTCTTATTTTGTACTGCAGGTACACTGCAAGTGAACTTTTAAATATTTTGTGAGTTAACACATTGTGTACTTCTAGCATACTTTTCAGTTTATGAAAGTATAAATTTGAGGGGTCCTATAGCTAACCAAAATGCCAATTTTGGTTCAAAATTTTAGATTAAGTGGTCCTTCAAATGGTCCGTAATATGGAGTAGTGTTCCGAAGGAAATATTAGTCACGAACACTGTCTTCAAGGCTGGAACAGCTATGAGTGTGGTGACTTTCAATGATGGCCAACGAGGAATTGCCTCCATCCTTATGAAACTTGGCATAAAGGCAGAGGCCCACTCAATGAAAGGCTATGACAAAATGAACAGAAAACGTGCGAAACTGAGTGGAAAACGCACAATAGAACTTGAAAAAAAGAAATGATTGGGCGCCCAACAAGCTCGTAAAACTAGGGAAGAAACAGATTGAAAAAGAGGCAGTTACTTATGAGGCTGGTGCCTTTTAAGGAGGTAAAAAAAATCCTAAAAACCACTAAAAACAAAATACTAAATTAATTCCTCCAGAGAACATTACTGTTAAACTTGGATCACATTATTACTGCCAAACTAAAATCACGTTTTTCTAAAACTACAGATTTTCAACAAGACTTCTCAGCAACTGTACATCCAATTAACTTCATATTTGGCAGTTTTCTAAATTTTGCGATGATCTATGTCTGTACAGAGCTTGTTTTGCAATATGTACCTAAGAATATGAGTAAATCAAAATATGCATATTTAATTAGCTATTTCCCGCCAAAAATTGATTTTGGGGGGTCAAAATCAAAACTAGAATGCAGAAACCTGGAAAATAAAAGCTCTGTAGTGACATTAGGAATGTTTTTTCCTTCACATTACAGCTGAACTTATAACCAAACCCTGTTTCGTTATCTCAGTAACTGAGTTTCTCTCAGTATCTATAAATTCATTAAAACAGCCGTTGCCATGGCAACCACTGATGTGATGCTACAGAAATACCTGCCGGATAGCTCACTCAGTAAAGCATCGCGTTTCAAAGCAGAAATGACTATCACGTCGCGGGTTCGATCCCCGCCTCTTACCAGCCAGCAGTTGGCAGCTTTTTCGGAGTAGCGCACAATTGGCCATTGCGCTATAGGGTTGCAAACTGGGAAGGGACTGCCGGGGAGAGAAAATAACAGTTGCCTTGTTCAATGTTCAAGCGCCTAATGTTGGCCAGACAGGCGCTCGTCAGGGAGATTCTAAGCCTGTTCATGTCCGGGTATCCTCTGCCCTCGTTCTGAACTTGCAAAGATTCAACCAATTAGTGTATAAGGAGCAGTGACTGACAGGCGTGTGCTTCGGAGGAGAGCCGTGAACTGTCTACACTCTCCTGAATTGGCAGCAAGGGGTCCATACGAGCAAGCCTTATACATAGTTCACCAACAGGGCATTCCACATTCGGGGGGATTGGAAATGCCAAATTGAAAAGAGAAAAAATAAATAAATAAATAAATAAAATTAAAAGAATTATTTTGTAAAACTTACAGATATACGTACTGCTAGTTTATTAGTTATATATACTTCCAGTAAACTTTTCAGTTCATGAAAGTATACTACTAGTAAACTTGAAGAGTGTCATTGGATCTTTCATGACCACAGTGAGTCAGGACTTCAGTGAAATGTCTCATCCTAAAGATGGCGTCTTCATTACTGCACTGGGGTATGGCGGAGTATTCCATCAGAGGGAAGATTGCAACCTACTGGCCCACTAGCACCCCTTCCAGCGGCAACTTATTTTTTCCAGGTGATCCTCAATCCAAGGACTAACCTAGCCCACACCTGCGTAGCTTCAGCCACGCGGCTAATGCAGATCAAGTAGTGGTATGGCTGCCAGTTATAAAACTAGTTTACAGATTTCATTGTAAGCATATCGTTCAAGAAAGCACTGAAGTTTCCAGTCTTCTGAACCTCATGTATGAAAGTACTGTGTATATTTATCTGTGAAGCTGCATATAATGGCCTCTAGATTTAACTAGTATCTCTACACAGCAATGTTTGGCACAGGTACAATATGCAGGGCTTTGATGTCCACACTCTTGTTTAACATGATTAAATCATTTATAAAACAGAATGTATCATCATTCAAGTATACAGCACTTTTGAATCTTTTCTTTAGTCAGTCAAATTTTTGACTGTCGAACAGAACTCCATTAATCAAAAAACGTCTCAACAGTAGACTCATTTGGAATATTTCATAAACCTTTGCTTGAGTTCACCAGCCTACTGCACAGGCTGAAGGCACTGCTAATTCATATTTTATGCATATTTCTGGTTTTTTGCTTTGAAATGGGATTTTGTTAAGAGTTGCCATATGCGCCTACGGCCCCTCCGACCACCACCAAACATTCACACACTGCCATACAGGAGGGAGGGTTACCATATTGCATGTTTTGTGGGTAGGGGAAACCGTAGTACCCGGAGGAAACCCACGCGAACACGGGGAGAACATGCAAACGAACCCACGACCTTCTTGCTGTGAGGCAGTAGTGCAAACCACTATGCCACTGTGCCGCCCTGATTAATTTATAAAGAACTCAATTTTGTTCTCAATCCTAAGTATGTGTTTCATTGTGAATTCTTATAAGTATCTTTATCTGTAAACTAGTGGACTAGTAGTATACCTATAAGTTTACTTGCAGTATACTTCAAAGTGTACATTCATAAACTAGAAATTGTGCAAGTATATAACTAGTGAAATTATAGTCCATCTTTAAGTTTACTAGCAATATTTTTCACTGTGTACCGTCATAGAGTGAAAGTTTACTTGAAGAATGTAACAAATAAACAAGCAGTATTTCTGTAAGTTTACGTGCAGTATACTTTAATGAACACTCTCATAAACTGAGAAGTATGCTAGAAGGGTACAACTAGTCACAGTGTACTTAAAACTTCACTTGTACGTGTACTTGCAGTACAAAATAAAACTTAGATGAAAACTAGATGTGTACTTTAAGTTTACTTGGCTTAAACTTGAAGTATACTTCTTTTTTGTAAAGGCAGTTATATACTTTTCAGTTCATGCCAAGGGCACTTTAGAATAATTTTGTTAAAGGGGACCTATTATGCTTATCCTTCTTTTAATACATATTAGTAATGTTATGATGTTAGTTGTCCATACTCAACCTCTGAAAAGTTTCTAAACATAAGATACAGGGGTTTTGCCATAATCCAAGAACGTGATTTTGTGAACGTGATTTCCTCTCTGAACAGCTCCTCCCGAGATCTTCGCAAGATCTGTGCAAAACCTGACGTCAGGTTGTGCCGTCCAATTAGTATAGACCTAGCCAGAGCGAATCACGGTGCTTGACCTGCCCACACCGGAAACTATTCTAGCAGGCAAAAACAATGGCAGATCATACTATGCCTTAGTATAGACAACACTTTTGGAAATAAAAAAGAAGAACCTCAGATCATTTGAGGTGCAGTTTTGTCAGTATCTCTCCCAAAACTGCTTCTCCGTTTACTTTTGGACGCGGAAAAAAACACTTATTTCTCTTCCAAAAGAGGATGCCACCAGAAATCAGTGGGTAGCTTTTTAGTTTGCTGGCAGCAAGTAACCACGGCCAAAGGGTACGTTAGCTGTTTGTGTTCAGCATTTCACCAAAGACAGCTTTGTCAATAAAGGATAATTCGACACAGGATAAGCATTTCAGCTGCTTCTCAAACTTGAAGCAGTTACATCAATCTAGCGCTCGGAGCCACAAGCTGTAAGTAACCATATAACAGCAAATAATGTAAGTGAAGCAAACGTGTTACGGGTGGCTAGCGGGACCGCTAGCGATAGTTAGTACTAACAACTGGCCTCAAACGCAGGCTTTGTAAAATATCTGAAGATAAGCTTGTATCAGTCGTCAATGACAGACACAGAAGCTGGAAGTTGCTTTTACTGCATAAGCCAACCTGACGTGATAGCCAGTTGATTGTGACTGTAGCACAGCGGCTAACGTAGCCAAGTTACGGTTGCTAATGTTTGTGTCCTAAATATGCAAGAGTGATATCAGGGGAAATTCTACAGAAGGTGTGTGAACATAAACCTCATTTGAAGCCAACTTTAAATACTTGTTTGTAATTTGGATGCTTGGTACAGCTGTTCACAGTAACAGAACTTGCTGTCTGTACAACCTGCATTGCAAGGGTTTGTCTCTGTGGTTATGACCACTCAGTTACCAGCTACTGCATGTTAGTTTTTCGTGTCGTGCAAATCGAAAATGCTCCTGGTTAACGTACATGCTGTAATTCTGATCGGTATGCTTGTGTTAGTTCGGTAAGAATCAATGTGGCAGTTTCATCATAACGTTGCCCGATTGTAGTTAGTGATCGCTTCACTTATCCATGACTGGGATCAGCCGGATACTTCACAAATGTCTGAGCAAGCTCTCTGGGGCTACTATGAAAGCAATGAAAAACGCAGAAGCTCTACTGGTTCACAAATGATTTCTCTGCCCTACCTTGACACAATTTCATCCCCCTTTAGAAATTGTTGTGGCTAACAAAAAGCAGAAAAAGGTGGAGATTAAATAGGTCATTCTTTCCTGTAGAAGAGATCAATTCGCTAGCTCCACATAAGCAACTTGTCCGCGCATAACGGAACTTATAGTCTCCAAAACCTGTATTATGTTCATAACATAACCGAGCTCTCTCTAGTTGTCACGTACTATCCATAAAGCTGCTTTCACATCAGACACGAAACGTAATTTGCATGCTCTGCGAATTAAAAATGCTTTCGCTTAACTTATATGCAGCAATTATGATCGGTATGCGTGTATTACTTCGGTAAGCATCAATGTGACAGTTTCATCATAACGTTGCCTGATTACAGTGTTATGGCCCCAATTTGTTATTACATTACAACACAGCAACAGCAAGGGATGACAGACACAGTTTTAAAAACTTAACCACATTTAATTAACAAAGACAATAACAACCAACTAACAAACTAATCTATTGACCAAGATTGATATAATAAAAAAAAACAACAAATATTTACAGTCCCTTGGTTTTGGTGGCTTGGTGATGTCCTGGGTGAGAAAAATCCACAAAAGAAACTTAACAGGTCTTGAACAGAAATGACAGGTCTGGTCACACGTATCCTTCTTCTTGCAATTTCTCCTACTACTTTACTGTCTCAATTCTTTTCCTTATATACTCTTTTGCAGACCCCACCCACATTTAGACCTCTTCTTTTAATTTTTCTGAGACTTGCCCCAGACATGTCCAGGACATGTCTAAACATGACTCCAGTCTGAGCTGAACAAAAAAAAGGTAAATACTGCCATCTAGTGGCCTATATTCACATTACAACAGCCACTGCAGTTGAAGTTAAATGGTGAGGTGCTGTATGTGTCTGCCAAGTTGGGCTGCAGTTAGACCAGACGTAGATTTTGCAGAGCTTGGGGTGCGTTTTTGGGTGCTTATGAAACGATCGCTTTACTTATCCATGACCGGGGTCAGCCTGATACATCTCCAATGTCTGGGCAATCTCTCTGATACTACCGGTGAAGGCAATAGGGAAGCGCACAGGCTATAACGTGTCCGGTCTCACAAACGATTTCTCTGCATTGCCATGATTGAATATTAAATTCTTTCCTGTAAAAGTGATCGATTTGCAAACTCCACATAAGCAACGGTTCACGCAGACGGAACTTACGGTCTGTAAAACCTGTATTATGTTCATGACATAACCGGAGCACTGTCTAACTCTCGTACGCTATCCATAATGCGCCCATTTTCCGTGAGGAAAAGCTGGTCATTCTAAAGCAATAAGTAATCCATTACCACGGGCAATTTCCATAAAGGTCGTTTAGCTTGGAGCAATAAATTTTATTATTTTTTATGCAATAAATTTAGCCATACCTAATCTCCTTGTTCTTCCGTGAGTGACAAAGGCGAAGCTGTAAATGAATGCCTTAAATGAATGCCCTTCCGCCACAAACCAGCGCGGAAGCTGTTCGTTTCTCCACGCTAACAACACACCACAGCTATGCACACAAACCAGCAGGTCCTAATACACCCCGAAGCAGTCCATAAGCTGTTGGTCCACTTTTAGCTGCTCCTCACTGTCCATGTTTTCCTCTAAACTCAGACCCACCGGATTTCTACGGTCTCCGGTCTACACTTGGGCATGTCGACCCGTTCTACAAATTTATGTATATGGGGTGGAATTCTAGCTTTCCCTGCATCCCAGCTACGGAGTAGAAAAACCGCTTTATTCACCGACTGTTGCCGTAGCAAACTGTAGCCGATAGCAAATTTGTGCTTGGCTGCCGGACTTTCACACTGCGTTCTCCACTTTCGCCGTTGCGTTTATTAGAACAAGTTAATTTCATTAGATCTGTACACTTATACTGCGTTAGATTGCAGAATATGCCCGTCGATTCCTTTGGGAGACACATCAGTTTCACTCTGGAGCCGGACCAGGAAAACTGCATTCTGCGGCCTTGTCCCGCCTAGATCCGCCCTCCTCAGAGCTGGCAAGTCAGAAGAACATGGGCACACAGGTAGTGGGGGCCATAGCGGAAGAGCCACCCCAATGAGGCGTTTCAGGCAGAGACTACTATGGACTACAAATGGGTTTTTTTGAGGATGGCAGTATGAGCGAAATAAGTACCCTTTCTTTGCGCAATCAGGAGTACTCTAGGGGAGTCAAAGACCAAAATATAAACCTGGAAAAATAGCATATTAGGTCACCTTTAACTTGACATTGTTCACATTTCATAAAGATCCGAAATGTCTGCTAATGAATACTTACTATCAGTCCAAAATATGATTGGGTCCAATATGGAACAAACTTAGCTATGAGGGAAGCTGATAAGGTCTGAGTTCCAGTGGACGCAGTGTGATGCTCTGCAGACAGCACATTCCTATCTGTGCAGAGTGAATGCAATAAATTTATCCATACCTAATCTCCTTGTTCTTCCGTGAGTGACAAAGGCGAAGCTGTAAATGAATGCCTTAAGTCCAGAAAAACAGGTAGGATTGGTGATGGGAGCCATTTACAAATCTCCAGGATGGATGACAGAGTGAGAGTTGTCTGTGGTTGCCAGGATAACCATAAAATCCTGGCCGAAGACTCAGCTGTTAACGGGCCAACTGTCTGTCTCTGAATTGTTTGTCCCATCAACAATGCCGTTGCAATTTAAGTCTACAAACTATACTGAAGTAAGCCCTTGTCGCTCCGCCCTTGGTTTTTTCTGCAAACCTCTAACTCACACCAGTTTCACACAACCTCTTTAGCTAGCCCATTAGTTGGACTCTGAGCAGGAAGCCTGATCCGTTATTGCAACTATGCCTATCAGAAGAGTTCACACCAACAGCAAAAGTTTACAGCCAAATAAGTCAGCGTTTACACTCAGACCTATTCCACAAAACAAGTGGAGCATCTACAAAAAACATACTTTTAACTTGTTTCTCCCGCTTTTTGTAAAGCTCTCTTCATGTCAGACCGTCCTTACTCTTTACCGTTGCCACTCACATCTAACCAGTACCCCTGGTTACCAGACATTGTTTTGTTTCAATGGGCTGGGAGTGCGTCTGTCAGAATGAATGCAAGTATGCTCCCGTGTCACTTGCTAGTGGTTATTACAGTCAAAGCAAATTATAACCATATTCGCGAGCTCCCAAGAGTTCATTATCATTTTAACTAGCTAGCAGTTATTACAGTCGAAGCGAACTGTAGCCTTATTGGAAAGCTAGCCAGCTATTTATTTCAATACAAGCAAACGATTGTATAACATCTGCTAGGGTGACTTCTGTCATTTTCATTGAGTTTTAATGCCATGGGTCAGCTTTATTTCTGAGAATACTTCACCACTGTGAAAATCATGTAGATGACTGAAATGATGCGATTTGACACATATTGATGCGGAAAATGTGACAAAAGTCACATGGGCGGGCCAGATTTTGCAGTGGAACAGCAAGGGATGACAGACACAGTTTTAAAAACTTAACCACATTTAATTAACAAAGACAATAACAACCAACTAACAAACTAATCTATTGACCAAGATTGATATAATAAAAAAAAACAACAAATATTTACAGTCCCTTGGTTTTGGTGGCTTGGTGATGTCCTGGGTGAGAAAAATCCACAAAAGAAACTTAACAGGTCTTGAACAGAAATGACAGGTCTGGTCACACGTATCCTTCTTCTTGCAATTTCTCCTACTACTTTACTGTCTCAATTCTTTTCCTTATATACTCTTTTGCAGACCCCACCCACATTTAGACCTCTTCTTTTAATTTTTCTGAGACTTGCCCCAGACATGTCCAGGACATGTCTAAACATGACTCCAGTCTGAGCTGAACAAAAAAAAAGGTAAATACTGCCATCTAGTGGCCTATATTCACATTACAACAGCCACTACAGTTGAAGTTAAATGGTGAGGTGCTGTATGTGTCTGCCAAGTTGGGCTGCAGTTAGACCAGACGTAGATTTTGCAGAGCTTGGGGTGCGTTTTTGGGTGCTTATGAAACGATCGCTTTACTTATCCATGACCGGGGTCAGCCTGATACATCTCCAATGTCTGGGCAATCTCTCTGCTACTACCGGTGAAGGCAATAGGGAAGCGCACAGGCTATAACGTGTCCGGTCTCACAAACGATTTCTCTGCATTGCCATGATTGAATATTAAATTCTTTCCTGTAAAAGTGATCGATTTGCAAACTCCACATAAGCAACGGTTCACGCAGACGGAACTTACGGTCTGTAAAACCTGTATTTTGTTCATGACATAACCGGAGCACTGTCTAACTCTCGTACGCTATCCATAATGCGCCCATTTTCCGTGAGGAAAAGCTGGTCATTCTAAAGCAATAAGTAATCCATTACCACGGGCAATTTCCATAAAGGTCGTTTAGCTTGGAGCAATAAATTTTATTATTTTTTATGCAATAAATTTAGCCATACCTAATCTCCTTGTTCTTCCGTGAGTGACAAAGGCGAAGCTGTAAATGAATGCCTTAAATGAATGCCCTTCCGCCACATACCAGCGCGGAAGCTGTTCGTTTCTCCACGCTAACAACACACCACAGCTATGCACACAAACCAGCAGGTCCTAATACACCCCGAAGCAGTCCATAAGCTGTTGGTCCACTTTTAGCTGCTCCTCACTGTCCATGTTTTCCTCTAAACTCAGACCCACCGGATTTCTACGGTCTCCGGTCTACACTTGGGCATGTCGACCCGTTCTACAAATTTATGTATATGGGGTGGAATTCTAGCTTTCCCTGCATCCCAGCTACGGAGTAGAAAAACCGCTTTATTCACCGACTGTTGCCGTAGCAAACTGTAGCCGATAGCAAATTTGTGCTTGGCTGCCGGACTTTCACACTGCGTTCTCCACTTTCGCCGTTGCGTTTATTAGAACAAGTTAATTTCATTAGATCTGTACACTTATACTGCGTTAGATTGCAGAATATGCCCGTCGATTCCTTTGGGAGACACATCAGTTTCACTCTGGAGCCGGACCAGGAAAACTGCATTCTGCGGCCTTGTCCCGCCTAGATCCGCCCTCCTCAGAGCTGGCAAGTCAGAAGAACATGGGCACACAGGTAGTGGGGGCCATAGCGGAAGAGCCACCCCAATGAGGCGTTTCAGGCAGAGACTACTATGGACTACAAATGGGTTTTTTTGAGGATGGCAGTATGAGCGAAATAAGTACCCTTTCTTTGCGCAATCAGGAGTACTCTAGGGGAGTCAAAGACCAAAATATAAACTTGGAAAAATAGCATATTAGGTCACCTTTAACTTGACATTGTTCACATTTCATAAAGATCCGAAATGTCTGCTAATGAATACTTACTATCAGTCCAAAATATGATTGGGTCCAATATGGAACAAACTTAGCTATGAGGGAAGCTGATAAGGTCTGAGTTCCAGTGGACGCAGTGTGATGCTCTGCAGACAGCACATTCCTATCTGTGCAGAGTGAATGCAATAAATTTATCCATACCTAATCTCCTTGTTCTTCCGTGAGTGACAAAGGCGAAGCTGTAAATGAATGCCTTAAGTCCAGAAAAACAGGTAGGATTGGTGATGGGAGCCATTTACAAATCTCCAGGATGGATGACAGAGTGAGAGTTGTCTGTGGTTGCCAGGATAACCATAAAATCCTGCCCGAAGACTCAGCTGTTAACGGGCCAACTGTCTGTCTCTGAATTGTTTGTCCCATCAACAAAGCCGTTGCAATTTAAGTCTACAAACTATACTGAAGTAAGCCCTTGTCGCTCCGCCCTTGGTTTTTTCTGCAAACCTCTAACTCACACCAGTTTCACACAACCTCTTTAGCTAGCCCATTAGTTGGACTCTGAGCAGGAAGCCTGATCCGTTATTGCAACTATGCCTATCAGAAGAGTTCACACCAACAGCAAAAGTTTACAGCCAAATAAGTCAGCGTTTACACTCAGACCTATTCCACAAAACAAGTGGAGCATCTACAAAAAACATACTTTTAACTTGTTTCTCCCGCTTTTTGTAAAGCTCTCTTCATGTCAGACCGTCCTTACTCTTTACCGTTGCCACTCACATCTAACCAGTACCCCTGGTTACCAGACATTGTTTTGTTTCAATGGGCTGGGAGTGCGTCTGTCAGAATGAATGCAAGTATGCTCCCGTGTCACTTGCTAGTGGTTATTACAGTCAAAGCAAATTATAACCATATTCGCGAGCTCCCAAGAGTTCATTATCATTTTAACTAGCTAGCAGTTATTACAGTCGAAGCGAACTGTAGCCTTATTGGAAAGCTAGCCAGCTATTTATTTCAATACAAGCAAACGATTGTATAACATCTGCTAGGGTGACTTCTGTCATTTTCATTGAGTTTTAATGCCATGGGTCAGCTTTATTTCTGAGAATACTTCACCACTGTGAAAATCATGTAGATGACTGAAATGATGCGATTTGACACATATTGATGCGGAAAATGTGACAAAAGTCACATGGGCGGGCCAGATTTTGCAGTGGACCAGATTTTACACAAAACTGGTCTCCATCATGCCTTTTCGCAAACGTAAAGTTTTTACTCCAGGATTTACATAGCCGGGTTTAATGTAGAGCAATGCATACAACATTTTTTTACTCATCCTTTTTGCTCATCATTTCTGGATCATTTTGGGGTGTGGCTCATGTGTTGGTCTTTTGTTGTCAGCACATGGTCTGCCAACTTACCCATTTGTTAGAATTCACCATCTGTGAGCTAATACTTGAAATGTATTTGTATTTATTTTTTCTTTATTACATTACAGTATTTACACAAAATTTTGTACATTGTTGCTTGTTGCATTTTTAATTCCTTTGTATAAAATGACAAAAAGCATATCATTAAACATCATTCATAGTCTCCATGCAGCACTTTGTTCTTAAAAGTAAATTTCACTCATTCTTATTTTACAAAATCTATCTAAGCAATTGTTTGAGGATCATTTCCATGAACACTGTCTTTACATATTTCAGATAAATTCTTTTTTATCCTGTCTCACCACCCAACATTAATATTCATCAGTGTTTGAATTGATGGGCTAATTGCTCATTTAACTGATTAGCTGAAAGCAGGGAAATGATGACAGATGAATTAGCACAGGGCCTGACAATGTATACATAGTGTGCACACTTCCATAATGTACCTGTTTTATTCCTGGTCAGGGTTGCTAGGCAATTGGAACTCATCCCAGCATTCATCAGAAAAGAGGTAGAAACAAATTGTAGACTTGTCGCTAATCCAGCGCTGGACACACACACACTCACGCAGACACACAATTCTGTCAGACATTGATTCCAGTGGCTTAACTTTGGTCAGTGGAAGGAGGCCGGATAACCTGGAGGAGCATGAGGGAGCACATGCAAACTAAGCATCGAAAAGTCCTGGTCGCAATTTCTGACAGCCATATACTGAATTATGAGGCAAAAACAACGCGTCCCCCTATTGTTCCCATATTGTTGGAGATAGCCCTATTCCAACATTATTAAACCAGAAAATGTTTTAAGAAACAGTTAATAGAATCTAAAAATCAATTCTAATATTGCAAATATACGAAATATAGCAGGCTATCAAAGCCTGATATGTTTAAGAATACAAGAGTCCAACATCTTGTACACCATTTGTTACTTCTGGTCATGAGCTTGTAAATAATGTTTCATTTAAATGGCTAAATCATTTTGAACAGGATGCTTGTATCTGCAGACTCACTGGCCATAGTACAATGATTTCTGCAAAGATGAATTGAAGGAGATCATGTTTGATGAGATAAGAGTAATGCAGTTTAGTCTGTTCAGTGGGGAGGCAACAAGGATTAGATGTAGAAGATGTATTCATCAATGATGACTAGTGGATTGTGTTGATGTACTGTTTGTTAAATAAGCTATGACATGGCTTTAAATACGGTCAATATTTAGTAAACAAGGTCCCTGCTTATAAATTGACAAGTAAAAACATAAAGCAAAATCGATATTCGTTTTCTAATTTGATGCATGTTGACAGCAGGAACATTATTGCATTCACAGTAAAACCTGAGTGTTTTATTTGCTAGGAGGCTGCTAAGTAAGTGTTTGAAACAAAAAAACGCTAACTGCAGTGGTGGGTGACTGTGTTTCTTGTGATGGTGGATTACGCCACCTCCTGACATTTGGATGACTAAACATGACCTCGTCTTGGAGGATGTCAGTAAAACACTCACAGGTCTTGAAGAAAAATACTTTATTTCTTTATAAATCCACATCTTTTATCTATGAAAGCATAAAATTCCATTTTAGTGCTTTTTTAAGATAGTTGTTTCATAATTCAACTGAAATGTGGGTATCAAATCAGAAATGACAGAGGGATCTCACATACAAATACTTACACTTTCAGCTGAAGAAAATAACAGTACCCATTTGTATTGGTTTTTTATGTAGACATCCAAGTTCAATGCATCCTTGCTGGAGATTGCAATTCCAGAAATTGATAGACCGGAAATGTAGAGGATTTCCATCCATGTCCCCCTCTGGCAATGTTTTGTTTCATTCCATCAAACTAATTTCTGGTTGTTTATTTATTTCAAAGTCACACTGAAGACACATTTTCAGACAAATGCCACATTTGTAAATCCAGTCTAAAATAATTCGGTATTCCAAATCGAAATAGGCATATGTATTTTTTTCCATCACAATATTTTGTGATCATAGTATATTTAGTTATCCGCGGAGAGAAAGACGAAGACGAGGAGGTTATAAAGTGCCCTAGAGTTTGCGCTATACAATGTTTCAACATTGGTGCCTCACAGTTCCATCAGCTAGATATATTGTGCTCGCAAGGTCTTCCAATTGGACAGATGAAACTATCTCCCCTGATCTGCCATCGTGTGACCAAAAGTGACAGCAGATATATCCACCACCAAAAATACAAAACAAATAAAAAAAAAAACAAAAAACAAGCAATACCTCAAAACCATCACAGTTTGTTACAAATGTTGGCAGTAAAAAAAAATCACATGTGCAGCACAGCCTTTCTTCAGAAGCTGGATTATGTTGAATGGCAGTCCCATTTGCCGGTGCATCCAAACGTCCCATACTATGCCGTTCCTGGTGATTCATTTTTGGTCTGCACAGGTAATCCACTTGATAATTCCCTCAAGATGTTATATTCCAAGGCTCCTGAAATGAATTGCATGAGGATTGGAAAAAGTAATCCCATGATTTTTAATTCCAGAGTTTTCCATATAAATGGAAGGAATCTAGTCTCTTCAGCTCCTTGCTGTTGACTTGCTGACTGTACCTAGGAGAAAACACACATTACTATCAGCATTGATATCAAATGTACACCCACCAAACTTAAATCAAAAGCACATGGAGCTCAAGTTTTCCATTACAATACCGAATTCTTTTACTTTAAAGGTTATCCACATATGGCCAAAAAAGGTGAAAATGGCTCAGTACAGATAACCTGCAATGTAGCCCATTTAATTTAGCTGGTGCAGGTTGTTAAAGGTCTCCACACGCTGCAATTTTGCGTGTTAAGGCATGCTAAATTCAACCAGAAAATCATTATATTGAATTTTATGCATAAAAAGTGGACTTATGTAAAAAATATGATTATTTTATGATTTGACAGTTTGCCATATTGAGGGCTATGAGACTTTGGGAGCCACCTGGAAAGCTTATATAATTCCTGAAGAGCAGATAATTCATAATTTCATGCTCAGGTGAAGAATACTTGTGGTCGAGGAGTTTATGATCCCAGAACTGTATTGTTTTACCTCCTAGCCATTTTTCAATCATCAGTATTTTTTATTTTTTTTTACAACTTCAATGCTGAATTTTAATGAAGGTTTGTAGCCCTTTTTCTCTATCAAAATCATGGAAATAAGCTGAAATACAGTGGCATTCTAAATGGTGCAAGTGTCTTGCCTCAGTTGACCCAAATTCCCCCACTCTATGAAGCTCAAATTTTGAATTATAAAGCATTAAGTAGGCTAACGCATAAATAGACAAATTTGGCTTCTGCGCAAAGGGGTTAAACGCCAAAGTCTGACTGGCTGAAAAAGTCGGTAATCCTCTTTAATTTATGTTTAAAATGTTCCACCTCCTCATCAGCAAATTCCCGGATTCCAACTGGGAAATGTTATTTTATTTCAGTTTGGCTAAACTCAGTCTGAAATGCATTGCTTGGTTCTCCTTCAAATTGTGGTCAATAGGCAACAGATTTGTGCAACCTCCGGCACATCCATTTATTTCACATACGGACTTATCTGGAAGGCCTTATTTACAGACAGCAGTATATTTTGAGTTCTAATACCTTAACGCTTTGCCTCAGGCATCTTGCCTCTTACGGAGCCGTTTGAAATGGAATCGCTGACCACTTATAGCCAAATCAAATCCTTTCCTCACAGTTGCGAGTGATTTGTCATTTCATTCCAATAACAAAGGGGCTGCGCACATCCTATTCACCAATGCAGCGACGTGTATCTGCTGGACCATTTTACGTTCGTGCTGAGCTTGGCAACATTTTACTGTCCTTATTAATAAATGCTATTATCTGCTATCGTGAAGCTGCCCTGCCAGAGGCTGACCTCGCTTGGTGTCAAGTTACTATATCATTAAGTAAAAGTAAATAAGTAAACTTATTTTCTTACTTTTTTACTTATAAATTTATAAGTAAATTAGGGAGTAATGAATAAATCAACTCGAGGCACTCTTAGAGTGCAAACCTCGGCCAAGGCAGCACAGTCCAAATCTTGGTAAGTGGGAACAAAGTTCAACTATCGCGTGTCATAGGATTTCAAGATGGCTGCCATGATGTCCATATTGGTTGACTGATTGCGGTAAAAATCAATAGGGCCCATCCCTGATGTAATAGCGACCCACCCACAAAATTTCAGAGATATCCGTAGTTATATCCGTGAGTTTTTGAGTTATCTTGTTCACAAACTCACAAACAAACAAACCAACCACATTACCTCCTGCCAACTTCATTTGGCCGAGGTAATAAAGCCCAGATGCTGCACCCCAATGCATGAAAGTTAAAACTATTGCACGCTCATTGGAAAGCATGCCATTAAAAAAAATTGCTTTATTTGGCCCAGAAAGGAGGTCTTTCACGGTATAGGGAAAAATGCCCACTGCCCGATCAGAAGAAGGTTTTGATATTATGAAACACATCTGGTAACTCCACGGGAAATGAGTTTTATATGCCTGATTTGCATACAGGAAGTGAACTATGGCCCACTAAGTACATGCTCTATTTTTATGAGACAATGCTCAGAAAAGTTCATTTTTGAACATGTTACCAAGTCCAAATATGTTCAATTATTAGTTTATTAGCTTCACCAAGACCTTCTGCATATTTTGATACCAAATGTAAACCCAGAAACCCCACAACAAAAAAGTTATAATTTACTCAAGAATTTGTCAATTTTATCACAAAATTTCATAGAAATCTTATTTTTCTTTCGCTTATTTCTGTAGGTTCCCATTCTTGCCCACCTACAGTTTTTCATAGAAAGTTGCGGATAATAGTTGTATAAATCCTGCAAAATCTTTTGAACTTTCGAGACCGGTAACATTGATCCAGAGATCAATATATCAAAGGAACTCTCAGTTGTAAGAATGAACAGTTTGTTTTAAATAGGATAAGATAATCAACCTTTACCCAAAATAGTTCATAGGTACTCAAAATCATCAGCAATAACTAAAAAAGAATGGTATTATGGCTTCAAAATGGTATGCATTCATTCTGGATCATTCCGGATCATGTCAGCTAGCAAGCTGTGATGGAGTCCTTACATCTAATATTGTTTGTCTATCCTGGATAAAGACAAGAAAAATATTATCCATATCAATTTACAGCTTCAATTCATCCATCCAGTGAGTTGCGGATCATTCTGGAATGTGATCAATGAGGAGAAAGTTTGTTTTGCGTTTGGTGAAACGCAGCTGTAAACCACATGACCTTTTCCCATTGCCTCTCAGTCTAATCTTTCAGCTCACTTGCAAACTGCAGTAATTTTTTCCCAAGCCTCACTAACAATTGCTTTTGTGTGGCCACGCATCCATTTTGTCCGAATCCTCCAAGGTCTTGTTATATTGTGTGCGTGTGTGTGTGCGTGTGTGTGTGTGGAAATGCTCATACTTTCATAATTAAACATACAGTAGCCATGAGTTCCACTGTTGATTTTTTAAAGATAAGACTTCAGCATTTTAGTGATCCCCTCTCAAGATCAGTCATGATTTTTCTTCATCCCATTTCTTCCCAAAGTTGGCAGTTCACCACAATCCTCCCAGCTTTCAATACATTTTTGGACAGTTCCTGACCCAATTCATGTGATTTAAGCTCCTCAATGGATTTCTTTGCTTGAAGCTGGACAATAATTTGCCTCCAAACAATGATATCTTTTGAACGACCATGAGATATGTCTTCCACCGTGGTTTTTTAAGAAATGAGTCAGGATTAAAAGAATTATTGCCAGCTGAAACATGCTCATCACTGTAATTATGATTCAATCATAGGATGTTGAATATTTGCTTATTTAAATCCAAATTTTTTTAGAGGCACGAGACAGGGATGCCCGTTATCTCCCTTGCATTTTGCCGTCGCTATTGAGCCCCTCGCTATTGCTTTTCGATCTAATCCTCACATCACTGGTGTAATTAAAGATGGCCTTGAGCAGAGAGTATAACTTGATGCAGATGATTTGCTGCTTTACATTTCTAAGCCTAACATATCTATCCCAACTCTGCTTTCGATCCTCAATTCATTTTGCTAAATTTTCAGTTACAAGCTAAATATTGAGAAGAGCGATTTGTTCCCGGTAAATGCTGCCGCTCGTAAATACCCACTCCGGAAAATTTAAAGTAGTTCATGATAAATTTACATATCTTGAGTTCCGAGTAACAGATAAATTTTAGAGTTTTTATTCCTCTGGTTGGCAGAATGCAGGCGAATTTTGAGAGATGGTCATTACTTCCTTTATCTGTGGCTGGCCGAATAAATTTACTTAAATGAAGGTAAAATATTCATCTTTCCTTCTTATTCCAATCCTTTCCAATTTTTATCCCAAAGTTGTTCTTCAGGAAAATTGAAGGGATTATTTCAGTGTTTATTTGGAACAATAGGACTCGGGTAGAGAATTCGCAATAAATTTCTTCGAAGACCAAAAGTGTTGGGGGTTATGGCCTTGCCAAACTTGAACTGTTATCACTGGGCAGCTAACCTTTGTATACTTCATTGCTGGTTACGCGCTGACATTTTGCATAATGCTCCGGTGTGGCTGAGATTGGAGGCCTCCTCTTGTGCGCCATGCTCTCTGCCAGCTTTGGTTTATACTTCTTGTGGCTCTATTTGTACAGAAATCTGTATGAATATTCTAGTAAAAACAACTCTTAAGATCTGGAACCAGCCTAGACGCCACATTAGGCTCAACTCCTCTTTACAGGCCGCCGTAAGTAAAAATCACGCTTTCAAACCCTCGTTGGAAGACAGCGCCTTCACTTTATGGTCTACTCATGGCATACAGTCTTTGAATTACTTGTATATTGAAGGGGTTTTTGCCTCATTCCAACAGATCACAGCTAAAAATAATAATAAAAAAAAAATTTACAGATCCGTAGTTTTGTGAAGAATATTAGTTCCCAATTTCCCCTGCAACCAGCAACCCCATCTATTGATATTTTATTACTGCCACCTCAGAAATTAAAAGGCGTCATTTCCTGTGGTTATGAAAAATCCTTTCCCTCTGAAGTAATCAACTATCTGCTGTCAAAACACAATGGGCACGTGACATAGGTGAAGCAATTAACCAGGATCTCAGGGAGGATATTCTTCTCCGAGTAGACTCCTCATCCATATGTGCTAAACATCCCGGATCCAGTGTAAGATTATACACCATACTTATTGGACATAAGTTAGACTTTCCAAAATATATCCTGATACTGATTCTATATGTGACAAATGTAAACAAGCTCCCGTCTCTGTAATTCATATGTTTTGGTTATGCCCCTCTCTCCACAATTATTGGCAAGAAAATCTTTGAGACATTATCAAGGGTTCTCTGTGCGCCTTTGGGCCCAAATGCTTTGATAGCCCTCTTTGGAGTAATTCCAGATACAACGACTCGACCGACGATTAAGCAGATTTTGTAGCCTTCCTGACACTACAGGCGAGATGACTAATTTTACTTCGCTGGGAGTAATCTTCTCCTCCTTCATATGAGTCTTGGATCAGAGATGCTCTTTATTTTAGTAGATTAGAAAAGATTAAACACACATTATGTGGATCCTCAGCTAAATTTTCTGCAGTTTGGCAGCCCATTTTTAACCATATAGAAAAAATACAATTCCACAGTGTACCCCGGGGACACTGACTGCCCTTTTTTGTTTCTTCATTAATATTCGACACAATACCGAAGACTTATTCCTCCGTTATTCCCTTCCCCTCTCAGTATTTCATCTATGTCTACCTTATTAATAGGACTGCAGCACTTAAGTACACACCATCCGTTTGTAATCTGTCATGAAGACCCTGAGGTATTTTTTTTGTATGTATTTATACTTTATACATGTATAAGTGCATATGGCTATGTCTGTGGATAAGCCTGGATATTTGGATCTGTTTGAGAGTGGTTGTATGTATATGTGTATATGTCAGGGGTAGGGAACCTTCTCCAGAAAGAGCCACAGTGGGTGCAGGTTTTCATACAAACCAAGCTGCTACACATCTGATTCTACTAATCAACCTCTGGGATGTTTGTTAAGGGCCTTTATTAGTAGAATCAGGTGTGTAGCAGATTGGTTGGTATGAAAGCCGGCACCCTCAGTGGCTCTTTCTGGAGAAGGTTCCCTACCCCTGGTATATGTGCTCATTCACATATCTGCCAAAAAAAAAAAATCCAAATGGCCTCTTTTTTTGGACGGGCAGTATAAGTAAATTATACTTGCTTTTCCAGACATTATGACCTCTTTGACTCAAAAATGAAAACTATTGCTTTTCATTGATGTTGGCCTTCATGTGTACGACTGTTCAAAATTGCATCAAAGAGCAGGCAACTCGTTGGTTATTGAGGTTTTAGGTCTGTGGCTGTTTTAGGCAGTGCAATGGCTGGTGATAGGAATTATTTATGGTCATCTATGATGCCATAATTTGGATGACAGTTGTCGCAGAAGTCAAAGTGTTACAGGACATGGCTGTGCTGTAGACTACGAAACCGAATTGTTGTTGCAAAGTAATGTTAACATTACTTAGCACCATGCTGCTTGTCTCCACTTGTGTCATTCTATTATCCTCGGCAGGTGCCGTCATTAGCCGTAATATCCCAATAAATGAAGGTAAAGGATAAAAATACTACATTCCATATACTTTGCAATCAGCTGGGCGATCAAAAATGTTTGCTCAAGGAGGCTCAGTAGCCTTTAGGTGGACAATATATTTTCTGACAATATATTCACCACCTGAGGCCATGGATAATTTCACTGCAAATAGATCAGACACCCCAGCAGCAAATATTGAAATTTTCTGTAATAACCCAGGCTGTGCTTTGTGAATTCATTATCGGTATTGCCTTTACAAATCGACATGTTTCTTCACAATTTTATCCAGTTTTTCTGCATGGTTATGCGAGTTCCGGTACCTTACCAGGGATAAAGCTGTGATTGCTGCATTTCGCTTCGCAGGCAAGTGAACAGATACTATGCCAGTATCATGCTCAAATCTACAAGCTGTGGAAAACCTCATCTGTGCTCAATTAGGGCCACGCACATTGGCTTGTCGGCAAGTCATGTCAGATAGTTCACTTGTATCTAGCTTGTATCCACAAGTCATAACTTATCTCACGTGTGCCCATGATTGCAATGGCTACAGAGGCATGTCGCCTGGTAGGCAAGCATCGCCAATACTTTGCCAGCATTAGCCTCACCTCCTAAAGTTATGGCTCATCCTTTACACTCAAATCTAGTGCCATCATTATCAGAGTATTCTGCCAAGCAGGCAAACAATCTTGATACCCTGCTAGATTCTGCTTCACATTCCCAAGCCATGGCTAATTTTGCTTATTCAACAAGCTCCATGTTTTCTTTTCATTTTAACTTGCGTTCGTATTCTATGTATGCACTTTTCAATGCCTCTCCGGTCACATGCTTCAACATCCCTATTCTTCGTTTGGGCCCGCATACTTTTGCCTGCTTTGAAAACATCTTAAACCCTTTAGCCGTAATGTTCATTGCTTCGGTTGAGCTAACACCATAATTACAGGAGCACGTCTCCTCTGTCTCCATGGGGCCCAGAAATGTTAGCCCCAGGCCTGTGGACCACACCAGCATGGTTTTTGTTTTGTTTGTTTGTTTGGATGGGGTGAGGGCATGGGGATTTGTGCAGCACTCCCAATCTTGAGTTACATTCATGCATTCTTTTTCACGCACGCTCAAATCGAATATTTATTTTGCATCAAGTCAGAATAACGGTGTCTTGCCAGATGTTTGTCTGTTTGTGCCGGCTGAACTTTTTGTATATTCAGATGAGCAGGTCCTGCATGGTTGCATAAATTCTAAAGAAATCCAACATGCTTCTCACCCCACACAGGATATTTCCTCTGTATTAAGTTACTCTGATTGTGCCTCGTCATAATGTTTACTGTTTGCATTCGATATCCCTCCACCCAGCGGAGAAGGTCATGCACACTTGCATGGTTTCAGGGGAAATGCGACATGCTTCTCACCAGGCATAGTTTTCAACCTCACATTGCATATTTCTTGTCTATTCAGCCTCTCTAATGGTGTCCAGCTGGATGTTTCTCTATCTTAATTCAGCATGCCAGCTACTACCATTGCATTAAGAGGAGAAGGTCATACTTGCTGGCACAAACTCAAAGGAAATGCAACATGCTAGTTGCTACTCATAATTCCATTCCATTTGTACTCCAATTTTATCAGGTGGTGCTTGTCTATTCCACAAGTTTGGGGGTTTGCGGTCTTTGGGACTGTCTGTGTCATGCTTGCTTCGATTATTCCCGAGCACCACTCCAGCAGAGTCACTGCCAAACTCAAATGCCTGTCGTTCTGTAATTAATAGTTAAATATGACATAATTGTCCTGTCTGAAATTCAGCATTAGTTCAGTGTTCAGCACACAGAGGTCCAGTATAGTCAATAGCCCCTTTTTGTCCAATCAATTTTGACTTCAGCATCTCTCACCCAACTGGCAAGCTTTTATAACCACAACAGTGTTCATTTATTTCTCCAGCTCTGTGCAGGGGCGGACTGGGGCAAAAAAAGTGGCCCGGGAATTTGTACCTGACCGGCCCACTCTCTCGGGGGCAGGGATGGGGAGGTAGTGACTGGCCGAAAAAATTTCAGGTTATTTGACAAAAAGTATTCATTTTATCATCATATTGGACCATATATCCCATAAAACATTGACATTATTAGTTTTTGAGTTTTTGCAACACCAATTAGCCTACAACAAAATAATTGTTGCGTATATCTAACATACAAATCCAGCGGCTATATGCATTTGTGATTTTAGTATATGTTAATAGATCACCAAATCCCCCCTCCCCCTCAGTCCCTAAACCAGGTTTGGTAAAAGATACCACCCTCAACAACTTGTAAAAAGTTATTACAATACTGTAATGGTCTTTCTTTCAAAACGTTTCTAAAAGAAATGCTTCCAAAACACTCCAACACTGCAAAAATGATGAGATAAAAATACTAGGTAAGACGAATTTGCTTATTTTAAGACTTAAAACACCTATTTCTATCACCATTTTTCTTAGTAAGAAAAAAAATTCTTGTTTTGAGGTCAATTTTACTAGCTTGCCAATGGGGTAAGTAAATTTCACTTGTCAAGTCAAATAGTAACTTGTTTTAAGTTTTTATTTTTCTTAAAACAAGTTACTATTTGACTTGACAAGTGAAAGATGTTCTGAAAGAAGTTTAATACAATGACCCAGCCCTATTTTAAAAACAATATTGTCAACATATAAACCAAAGTATTTTTATGGGAATACTATACGGGTAATTATATTTATGTGAATGAATGTGAAAAAGGAATGTGACTTTGGGGACATTTAGAATTTCAGAGCTTCAGAATCGCAGTACTGGCTGGTTGCAAGCTTAATGACTGGTGATTCTGATCATCAAGGCAGGGTTTTGGAATGGAAAATTTGAAAGTTTTCCTGTATTCCAGAAAAAATACAGGCACCGTAGAACAAGGAATCAATATGCATCAAAAAGTAGGCTGTTAACAGCTGGTCAATCCGAGGGGTCCTTTTGTAAGCTCAAGCAAATTTTAACCGAACACATACTTGCGATAGCCGAATTTGACATCAGTCTTACCGCTTCCGTGTTCCCCCTCAAAATGAAAACTGCTTGCCACGAGGATTATCGTGGCCAAACAGCCGGTCAATTTTTTTGCATTTGAAAGCCTGGGCTTCCAATGTCTGCATACTGTATTCTCTAAGCATTTCCGCATCACCGTTACTCTCTGACATTTTCGTCTGATCTCTTAGACGTTGAAATGTGTTTTTAGACTGGTAACGCAACTGGGGACAAGCAAGGCTATTGGTCAAAACAAATTTCACAGCAAACCTGCCTTCTTAAACTTTTAGGACAAAAGCAACAACATTAAATAAATTGTACATAGCTTAAGCCCATGCATCGTTTTTTATTCGCAGGAATAACGTTTTTTGGCAAATATATAAACGGTGTAAAGCAAATACCGGTATATAAAGATATACAGAAAATTGCCACGACGCAGGACAACCAGAATAGTGAAGCAGAACCATAAAAAGTGGAATATAAAGCATGAGCCACTTTCATTTTTAGACTCTGTTGGATCTAGGGAATACACCGCCGTACACCGCGTATCTAGTACAACTTCCAGTTACCTCAACAATGTAAGTTCATTTTTAGGGTCTCTCATTCATCAGGCAGACATTATCACTCTTTTGCTCGCCTAATTGTGGGCTCTCTGCGCAACTGCGGTTTTTTTTTTTTCCAGACTAGACGGGCGCACTGATCCAGCGGCCCACTGGGAAAACTCCCCATGGTCAGTCCGCTCCTCACTTCCGTGCCCTGTACACCATTTCTACTCTGGCCTACAAAAGATCTGGATCTCATCTTTCCCACCTCCCCAGCCTCCTCCCACATAAGTCACATTTTCTATCGTGAGCAGCATCTGTTAATGTTATTGTCATTGATTTAAATGTAAAGAATCTCAGGCTCTTTTGGAGGGTTTGTGATCTCAGGGTCTGAATAGCATCAGCAAATGCGCAGATGTTCAAGAGCATCATTTTAGCGTAGTCACTGTCAAACTCAAATGCAGGTTGCTCTGGTTGATGCATGGTTGAATCCGACCTCAATGTCCCTTCTAAAATTAGACATTTTAGGAACGAATTTTTATATATAAGTTGCAGCAACAAACTGCGTTCCCGGAAAATGGTTTTCAGAAGTGTTCCTGAGCCCATGCAGTGATTTCCAATGCCAGATTTTGTTTTATTTTTAATCTAGTGCTACTGTAGTGCCTGAGGATCACAACCATTCAGTATTGGTTTTCGGCCTCGTCTTTTGCATTGAGATCTCCTGGGTTCTCTGATTGTTTTCAAGATATCATGTACCATGGATGATGAAATCCACAAATTGTTTGCAGTTTTACATTGAGAAACATTATTCAGAAATTGTTATTCAGTCTTTTACAGAAAGGGGAAGCCCTCACTATCTTTACTTCTAAAAGACTAAAAGATTTTATATCCAATCATGTTACTGACCTGTTTCCACTAAACCTAAGTAGCTGATAGATGTTCCATCAGGTGCATTTTTAGTATCACACAACTTTTCCAGTTTTTTGTTGCCCCATTCCAACCTTTTCACAACGTGTTCAACAAATACAAAATGAGCTCACATTTTTCAAATATCAATAAAGGTTTCATCATCTGATGTGTTGTCTTCATTCTATTTTGAATTAAATATAGAGTTTAAATGATTTGAAATCATAGAATTCAGTTTTATTTCAATTTTACACAGCATCCCAACTTTATTTTTGGACACGGGGTCGTATTTTGTAGTGTAATAATAATCTGTGCTGTGTCACAGATATAACAGGCGACTGTATTTGAACTGCAAACCTAACAATAAACTTAGAAATAGGCGACAGTTGGCTGACTGTTCTCTTTTCACCGCGTGAAATTACCGACAGATTCTGAACAGATTTTAAAGTACATTTTGTATTTCAAATCTTCTCCACTAGAGGCCGCTTCAAAGCCATTCCCAATTTAGTTGCCGAAAGCAGTCATGTGGATTCATTTCAGCTCAGTTTGCGAACCATCAGCAAGAACTCACCACTCTATCATCATTCCCGTCTCTGCTGTAAAATTGGTAGTGTGATGCGTTTGTCTGAAAGACAGAAGAAACGCGCATAATACAACTCATTGTTGCCATCATTCGCATAAACTACTCTTTCAAGCACTGTAAAATTATGCAAGATAATAACAATCCCAGTCATGTTGCTGCTTAAAGCAATATTTCACTCATGGGTCAGAAACGTTGCTATGGTGTCAAATAAAGACATACAAAAGAGTTATTTCTTTGAGAAAGGTGTGGTTTCCCCAAACGGATTTCTGAAGATGTGATGCTATTCCAGATAAGCAAATATCAGTACGCACAAATCATCCTTTATGTCAAAGTACTGAAAATGATATCTTGGTCTGGCTTTGTGGGGCTTAGGCTACAGTGGGCTTGAATTTTTAAGCCTATTGTTTGAGACATTCAGCTCTCAAGCACAAATATTTTTATAAATGGCATCCCGTCACACATGGCAGGGGGAGCAGATTCAGGTTCTGATCCACTCCAGGCATACATATCGAGATGTGCAAACAATAGTAAAATCCTCTCGCTTTAGCCTCTGACAGGCTGCCCCCCATGCAGTTTGTACCTTCTTCATTTGCACAGTGGCCCTGCTCGCCGCGTCAGTTTATTTTTGTTTCTGTTTTTACTGCGCCGTTAGATTAGCCCATTTATCTCACACTCGACAAGCTGGTAACTCCCCCTCACTTGAACACTCACCTCCTGACACCATTGCACGGCCCCCTTTGTGGCATCCCGTAAAGTTTGCCGAATCAAAGCACAATGGCCCGTCGAGTGCGTGCCTGTCATCATTTACGGGGGAATAAAATTTCAATGCCGAAGCTCTCCGTGATTTATGTAAGCATGGAGTCGGTGGAGAAGAATTTGCCCACGTATCCATCAGTTGTTTAGGAGAGTGGGGTTGAATAAAATGTAGGCTTTTCACAAAGAGCTATTACAGTGTATGCCAGCCTGTTTTCAATGGATCAATGAACTAGAAAATCTTCCGTGTCTTGTGTTGGTAAGGGACGACAGTGAGGATTTCTTCGGTTGAGTAATGCCTTAATCATGACCCAGCACACTTTGAGGTTACTGATATGTTTGGCTTTTGCAACCAACAACAAGTTTTTTTTTTCCATCTAATTAATATTGACTTCACAGTAATATACACGAGTAAACACCATGGATAATGTGTCAATTACCATCTATTCGAAAAAGCCCATGAGAAGCAATCAGACAACTTCATCAGAGCTCCACACAAAGGCAATTAGTGACTGAAACTTCACGCGCTAGTCTTTTTACATTTGTCCCGTATATTGTAACCTACACATACTATGAATGGAAATGTAATCCTGTAGAACGAATAGAATTATGGCAGGAGTTATTCTCCAAAAGGAATTATGAACCCTCAACTCAGACTACCATTGAAATGGGAAGGAAGGAAACTGCTGAGTTTTTGTATAGTGCTGTATGGATACATTTTCAGGGAGACAGTCTAGGCTGTAAATACACACTCTTGCATACGTGTACTGTATGAATACTTGTATGCACGCGCACACTCACACACACACACGCACACACAAACACAAATATGCGCACGCAAACATGCTGATACGCGCAAAGACATGCACTAGAAGAAACACTTGCGAATAACTGAATGAACTAACTCATGGACATGCAGAAACCAGACATGCTTACAAATGAGGAAAAGCAGACCTGTGCATACAGCAGCAGACAACAGCACCAGCCAGTTAATTTTGCATGAGCATATGGCAGAGCTATTTGTGATGTCAAACTAAAAGTCAATACCTTCAGGCTGGTGATGACTGGTTTAATAAACACAAAATGGGAAAATCAGTCTAAGAGTAAGTAGAAGGCAGCTTTTAGCATTTATATGCACTGCCATTATATGATGATTGCCTATTCCCACTAGTGTGTGAGCTGCCATTTTCTGTGTCTCGAGTCCTGCTGTCACATTGGCCCTGCTTCTCAGCTTTGCAGTTTGGAGCAAAAACCGATCATGGAGTGACAGAGCTGTTCTGTGGTACTCGTGCTGGCATAAAAAGCAGCGCCCCCTGATGGTCGTCAAGGTGACATATGACAGGGCTGCGGACGCATGCGGCCGCAACACAAACACTCATTTCCTTGTCGATGCAGCACTCCAGAATTACCCTGAGACAGCCGTCAGACTCGGTGGCAATTGTGTTCCATATTTAATGGTCCAGAACATAATTGAGGTGATCCATCCTCCCTTGCATTATGTCTGCTCCCCTTCTATCACCAGCCAACCCCTCCCAACAAGTATTTACTAGCATCACGGATGGTTTTCTCAGGCTACGTGCAACAGTATTTATTACCACATTCAATGGCATGATGTTCCTATTGGTAAAACAACAGTAAAGCGGGGAAGCAAGCGGTATAAACACGGAGTTAGACCTTGCGGCAACATTGAGCATGGTACTTGAGGCAGTCACACCTTATTCGGACCATTCTGGAAAGGCTTTCGAAGTGCAACTGATCCCAAGCAGTGGGTGTTTATGTTATGAATGTGCGGGTCTGTCATGCACCACCAGCAGGATTTGCTAGCGCTGCCACAGTTTTGAAGCAAGATAACTGGAACCATTGCCAGATTTAGCAGAAACTGTTGTACTTTCAACTATTATATATACCTTGAGTTAAGTGAAGAAAAACCAGGTGAACTATTTAGAAGTAAGGAGGTGTGAATTAGCCTAAGAAGGATAGCATAATGACTACGACCTCTGGAATTGCCAACCACACACCCACTTCATTAGCAAGAACCATTGAAAGCCTGGCAATCTCTCCTAATTTCAAGTAAATAACACAAGACATCTAAAATTTTACACATGAAGAAGAAACCTCATGTACAAAATGACTGAGCATGTGTAATAATACTGTTATGCAGTTTTTTTTCCCCACTGTGGAGGGAAATTAATCTTAAATACTATATTAAAGTATTAAATGAAAGTATTTCTACAATCACAGTTCAACATAACATAGCTAGGTTCCTATGGCCCTTTAAAAATGCTGAGAGGGAGTTTGGAGCTGAGAAAGAGGCAAAAACTCATAAATCTGTCAAAAAACCTGATAAAGACGCTTCTGCAGAACCCTCAAGGCCGCCCTAACGAGCTAACCCTCCGGAATGACCACATCAGTCAGCCTGGTCCTACTACCTGAGCATGCGCATCTGAGTGTTCTGAAACCATCCATGTCCTCAGGTAACTTACTAAACTTTAGGTGAACTCAAGGTTTGGGAGACTTAGGTGTGGTCTTTGAGCGTCCCTAGTGGCCGAAAATGAAGGTACATTATTATGTTATGACAAACTTGTTACTAAGGGTGGAAGGTTGCTATGGGACAATGTACCAATCAGAATTAGTAATATTAGAGAAGGAGTCACGTTTAATACCACCTAAAGAACCGTGCCAAAAGGCCAATAAATATGAGGGTTCGGACAGCCGGAGGTCAGTCGGCGTGGGGTGATCGATGAAGAATGGATGCTCTATGGTTTGCGCAGACCAGCCTGGGTTTCTTTGTGCTTCCTCTGGATGGATTTACAATAAACCCAATTACATCAGACTCAGGGGAATGGATCAATTTTTTGGAAATAGATTTGCAATAGATTTGCAGATTTTGAAAATACACTTTGTCCACTAGCTCGGACTAGGTATTTTTCAAAATGTCATTGTGTGTGTTTTTATCAACTACTATTGCGTGTGTACTCTGACGAGAGCAAAAGAATACGCATTTCAAAGAACCACAGGCCCTTTTTTGGGATTTCTGGAGCGAAGGCATATGTTAAGTTTTCCCATCTTTTTTTTTGTCAGTCAAATCAACCTTTCCAATTTTTAGCATATTCTGGTGTTCTAAAATGGAAATTCAAAGTTTACGTGTAGAGCTATGTGATAGAAACGCGATCACCTTCAGCCATTCAGCTCATTTAATATGTGTCATAAGGACTTGAAAGATTTTGCTCTTTAGCAGGTAGCCCCTCACAGAGCCCCGATGGCCTTCGCTAACCTGGGACAACCGATAGTCTGTTGTAAGGCAGGGGGACTTGAACTCCAGGAAATGCGAGACAGTCCCTTTGTTATTGCGATATGCCGTCGTCCTCTGCCGCCTTCTTCCCGTATTCCAGATTCAAGTCTACCACGGTGGTCCCTTTCAGCGGATTCCCGTAACTTTCCTGCACCTGGACCTGCTCGTGCAGTGCTCTGTCGCACCCTGCTGGCAGGTGGGCTTTACTGGCCGGGCCTGCAGAGGAGGGCGGGAGCTGGCTCTGCTGAGCCCCGACCCCTTGGTTTCCATTGGTCTGGGAGCACATGTTGCTGACGCGGGCTGCCTTCTGCTTGTAGTGGTTGTTGTGGAGCTTGTACTTCATGAGGAGGATAAAGATGAAGACGAGGACGGAAGCCACGATGATGCCACCGATGATGATGATCATGGTGCCACCCAGGAACTGGTCGTGGATGGAGCGGCACTGGCGGTACTCGCGGTCAGTGGTGAAAGCCACACAGCCAACGAGGCGCGTGGCAGTTAGCGCGGTGATGCCGTCATCGTACACCGCCAGCACACACAGGTCATAGTCCCGCGAGGATGCCAGATCACTCAGCAGGAAGAGCTTGTGTGAAGCTGGGATCATCCTGAGAGGGAGGGAGGAGAGATTAGAGATTTAGAACCAAATTTATTAGGACACTGTTCAAAAGCAGAAATTAAAAAATCAACATACAACAAACCTTAAAAACCCCACAAACCTCCGTATAGAAATCAGTGATCTACTACACTAAGAGAATCATCAGATTCCTTTCAACATGGCCATTTAGGTGTTGCATGATCTCCTGTAGTTACATCACAAACACGGTCCCAGCAACCCTCTTAATTGCAAATGCACCCATTTTTCTTGCTTTTACTAACAAATTTCTTTGTATGGTATCCATGTGGCGATGTTCAAAGCTCACAATGCGACACCACCCCCCATGTCTTAATACATTTACAGCAGCAATCCCATATGGTGCGTCATTAGCTGCCAGAAATCTGTTTAAAAATTCAAGTGCCCCCATAGCTGGAGTGATGAACGATGGAGAGAAAACACAGGTAATGGCATGAGATAAAGCTGCAGCGGGCCGCCCGGAGAGGGACACAAAGAAACGTATGTGTGGCTTTCAGGAGAGATCGATGCATTGGATCCCTGCCAGCTTCACCAAACAAGACAAAAACGAGAGGAGAGAACAAAGCCTCTCTTCTAAAAAAAAAAAAAAGACAGCACAGAGATCAGCAAAGAATATAAAACCAGGCTGAATGATACTGCTCACAAAATGGAGGCCAGGAGACAGGTAGGCAAGAGAGTAGTCCTCTAGTCCACCTTGCCTGGGGCAAAAGTTGAAATTCCGATCTAATAATCTGAAACCTCACACAATTTACAGTTAACGACAGCGTGAAGTGAAGTCAGTCAGCTGGTTTAAACTTTCAGGACTTCACTCGCTGTTTCAACAGTAATTTCAACACTGTTCTCAAACTGAACCTGCTACAGTCAGCTAGAATTCCAGTTTGGCCACAGTGTTGTTTTTGGCAGCCATTTTTGACTTAGTGTTAGTCTTAGTCTTTTGGACGAAATGCTTATTAGTTTTCCTCACATTTAAGTAATTTCTATCATTTATAGTTTTAGTCTAGTTTTAGTCGACGAAAACAAAAAGGGTTTCAGTACAGTTTTAGTCATTAATTTTACTCGAGAAAATGATGACTTCGAATGATTAAATTAGGCCAATACAGATATAGGAAATTGTAATCGAGTTTGAAAGGTTGTGTTGCAATTCATAAAGCAACAGTTAACTCTCTTAACACTTTTGTATAAGAACCTGATTCGTTACCAGTTTGATAGCGTTAGCCTAGACTTTCCCATCCATGAAGATGTAATTCTGAGGTGCTGTACTGGCTGATCTAAGAATAGAGCTTTAAACACAGATAAAGTGGTAACAGTGAGTGGAATCAGTGTTCATCACTCCAAGACAGGCAAGAAACAAAACAGTCTTTCTTTGTGGCTTTATTTCTGAGAACCTATTAAAGTGCAATTAACACTCATAAGCTCAACATATGATGAGGTACACATGCTCAACTTTACCTTGTCTGCCACTGTTAGTGCTCTGACTATTATGAAGGACAACAGAAATTAGCTTATACAACCCCACAGCAAAAAAACAGCATAAAGCACAGTCTGTGGTTACGGCTGTGCAACATCACTGTCAGACCGTTGTGGCTTTAGCCCGTAGCAGACTCGACATATATTAGCAAGGCACATAACTCGACCCGTTTAACGTGTCGCAACGCACTGATAGAGCACAAGAATGGCATGATGAACACACAACTTGAAGATGCCTGCGCTGCCCGATAATGTAAATATGCTGCCTAAACAGGCTAATAACATAAGAGTAGCCAGGTGTGCTGCTGCATATTTACACATAAGGAGCAGCAACAGGTCTGAAAAGCTACATCCCCCCATATGTTCCACAGTAACTCAAATATCAGTGATCAGATTAAGGAAAAAGATCATTTTTAATAATCATTATACCAATTGATTTGCAATTGTTTAGCACATCTGAAAAATGATTAGCAAAAATGAGAAAACAGTCCATCAGATTTTAAATGATAAAAGGCTTTTTTATTCTTTCCAAATGACAAATTACAATTACACGAGAAATACAACTCCACTCTGAACGCAAAACAAACTATTTCCAAGAGGAATCCATTTTACCTGGAACAATCTTAATTTAATCCAGAACACTTCCGTTTCCCAGTGAACCACTTGTAGCCTGCAAGAACAGCTGTCTTATCTATACTTTACTGTAGCATATGATGCTGCTTAACACGTGATCAGAGACGTGAAAGGATCCATTTCCATTAAAGTCTAGTCACAAAAGGCACCCTTCAACTCAGAGTTGACAATTCAGAGTTAAAGCCACATACTCACGGATTCACTAATTAAGACCTAATTTTAAGATTTTTTTTAGAGAACTTTACTATGTTCGTAGTGGCTAGATATAACGAATACGAACAATCGCACGATTTTAGAACCCCCAGGTCCAGCAATAACGATAAAACTATTGAGGAGGTTTACCCGGAAGGAAAAATGAGCGTGTCGCGCCACGAACGAGGAAGCCAAGTCGTTGTCTTTTGGATTCGCACGAGGTAAATAGCCAAACATATATGACATAGAGAAATGATTGCGATGTTTGGCTGACTCTATTGTAATAGGATGGTTGTTAATTTGATCTATTTGTATCATATTTGCGTAAAAATCGCTATTCGCTATAATCGCTATCATGTGTACTACGTCATGGAAATGTGTGTGTTTTTTTGGCTAGCGAAAAGAAGTAGGGTTACACACTTTGGCGGTCAAATACGAACATTTCCCGATGTAGTTACTTTTTTTCAAAGGGATCACAGCATTGTGGAGAGATTATTCTATAAGGTAAAGTATTTTAAAGTTATTGTGTGATTTAGGCGATCGTCATCCTATCGAAGATGAGTATGTGGCTTTAAAGCTGAAAAAAGTGGAGGTTGAATCCGAAAATTCTCACCGTTACGGCAAAAACCAAATCATATCGCCATAATATAACAATGATTACATAGATTTCCCTCAACTAGCGTCAGCAAAGCAAGAAGATGGCTAGCTTTATAATCTGAAGAGTAGCACAATACGTGATAGCATGCGCAACTAGATAATGCATAACGCATGGAACTGCTGCAAAATCTCAGATAAGTTCATGCATACTACACATGGCAAAGTTAAACCCCTTTCTCACTGAGCTGCGTTGGCCCACAGAAGTGTGCGGATGAAACAGTTCTCTTGTTTTGCAGAGACGCGCTGATACACCATGAACTGATTAGCAGTGGTACTTGAGCATTCGCAAGCATAGCCGAAATTAGCAAAAAAATAAACAGGTTTAATTTTTTTGCGCATGTCTGCGCTGGAGCTCTTTCATGCCAGTATCATGTAGACAGCAGGTTGCTGCCGTAAGCATTTGTGTAAACTACGTGTTGAATCCGTGGACATCCGCCGACGTTCGCCGACAATGAATCCACGGCAGGCTCGCGCTGTCAGCAAGGTACGGTGTATTTTTAATATGACAATAGAATGATTAAACGGAGCGAATAGCGCCGACCTGCGGCGGAGGGAGCACGAAGTCTACTGCAGTGGCCTTGACAACACGGCAGTGGTATTTCCTCGCGTCTCTAACACCGTGTTCACGCCACATTCCATTCGCCAGCTTCCACAAAAGCATATTGTCATTCGTTGTGCTGCATGCATCAAACCCCCATCAAAGCCCTTGAGACGCTCTACCAACGCCACTTACTGCAAATTTAGAATAATTTTTTTACAAATTCCGCGGATCACTGTGGTGGGATGTTCGTCCTACTGTCGCAATGAAACGTCTTATAAATGCAGTCAGTGAGGAAGGGGCTTTGGTAAAGTTGGAGCTAGAAACAAACATATCGCCGTAAAATGACGATCACTCACAAAAATTTTCCTTTCTTAATGTTTCTTAGCTTACTAGCATTCAGGGTGGCTGTATCCAAAGAGCAACATAATTCGATACACAACGGCTTGCATAGATGTCTAACCATCCATGACTGTACCGGAGAAACTTTCTGGCAAAGAGCCCCTCTAATGCATACACGCACTCCCAGAAGCTGATTGGTTGGTATGCAAATGAGGAACATCATTTTCCAGCCAAATGACGTCGTTAAAGCTTCTCCTGTTGCTATGTGGCTCGGGAGTGGGAAGTTCGCAGCGAGCAAACCCACTAACATTTTCGTCTCGTCCCGTCTCCTCAACAAAAACAACAGATACGTCTTGTCATATTCTTGTCATCAGAGAGCTAAGTTTAGCTTGTCACCATATTATTTTAGTTCTGAAAAGGTGAGTTAACAAAATCAGTTCGTCATAGTTAACGAAAACAGCACTGGCCACCAAAAAGATATCATCATCTTTGACCACCAACAGACCAGCTATCACTAGCATGGTGTTTCAAAACAGTTTAAACCAGTTTAGAATGGTCTGAATTTTTTGGGGGTTGCTTAAGTCAGTTTAGTATAATGTCCTCATGAAAGTGCAGTGTGCTTGTTTTCATTTGCCGTGTCATACTTGCTTACTCAGTTTTGTGACTATCCGCGGCATAAGATTACATTTCTTGCTTAGCTGTTCAGTGAAAGCCCCGCTGTCCATGGGCACAGTTGGAGATTTTCCCTTGTGACACCTGCATCTCCTCGCTTGGTAAAATTATGCATGTCTGTGATCCATGTTAGCCAAAAACAGGAACGCAGCAATTCAGTGTCATTCATGGCAGACCAGAACCAGCTGAGGTCACATTTTTATTCAACCAGTTACAGGTCTATGCCTAGCCATCACACCGGATGCCACCCCCATTTAGCATTGCGGCTCCCACACAAAGAAGGGCACTCATAGGATGAGGCCGGCTGGAGACACAAGGCCCCAATGAGCTGAGAGTGATGCACAAGCAGGGCTTTGTTTAATAAAAAGTACCTACAAAGGGTGCACCTCTTTTCTGGAAGTTTCCATGGTGAATGTCTTTCTTGCATAGGAATCATGGTGCCGTGTATTTGGTGAAAGATATCGGTCTTCAAATGAAATTGATACAACACGTGATGACGGTTTTTGCTGATAATACGACATCATAAAATGCATTTTGCCCTGTGTCAACTGCTGTGAGTGTGCACGGCAATGTGAAGTAGAAAAACTCAGTCTTTCAATTCTGTGGTTTAACAAATTTGAATAAACCATTATTTAGTCCTCTGCTCAATCGTTAACTACCTTCATGTAAAAATTGACACCCAGTAGATTGTTATTATGTCCTGACTGATTCAGTTTAAAAAAAAAAACTACCTAGTTAGAAACTTTCTGTGAGAAAACATCCACAAAAACAAATTCAGAGGACTGATTTAGGACCCCCACTCATCAAAACTTTCATTTCTTTAATTTCTTTGGAGGAATTCTTGCAAAGCTGCTCGAATTCATTGATATTTGCATGCCATTTCAGTTGTACTATTCTACCTCTGATCCAAATTTGGACAACCTAGACTAAAAGTGGTTTTTCCATTGTCAACTAGTATTGGTTTCTTTCTGCACAGTATCAAGAGCCTGAATTTCATCAATAATAAACACACACAAAGGAAACTAATATTCAATGACAGGGCTGTCATTTAGATGGACACACAAAGGTCTGCAGTTGGCATAATGAAATAATGGACGGAAGGATGAAACGGCCAGGTCTGATAATTTATATTTTCTGTCAGCAGCTTTGATTGATGCCTGCAAATGATTTTCTGCTTTCCATGGGAACAGCAGAGAAGGCAAGCAGAGCCTCCCTCCAACGTGACCCACAAGTCCGTCTCAGAAATGTCGTTTGTCTCTGTCCCCTTGCAGTCCCTTATGGGAAAGTGGGGGGGCCGGGTTGGGCACTGCCACCTGCCACCTTTTTTTGTGGGTCGTGCAAGCATAACGGCCAGCTCACCACAGCCGAGCTGGCATGATGATCGCGAGACTCACCGGCGAACGGGAAATTAATTTCACCTTTTCGCAGACATGCGGAGTGAGAGAAACTGAACAAAGATGGAGACTGTGAAAGCGAGAGATTTCAGGGAAGGGTGACAATGACACCTTCAATCACCCTTTCCTCTGTTGCAATGTGATGGTGCCAGTGGCAGATGGCCATCCGCCACTCATTCTCCTAGCATGTAATTGCTGTCTTCCTGCAGGGATAGCAAATTATACGTGCCTAATTGATAACAAAATGCATTCCGGTGGCACCCTGACTCTGTAAACCCTGTTGCCTCCCGAAGCTCAATGAGTAATTAATGCTAATATGACTTTCATATCTGACCTTTTTTAAGATGTCTGCCCACTGGGAAATTTCTGAAGTCAATTAAACATTTGCTAGTCCGGCCGGCAGTTAACCACTGGGGCTATGGCTGAATGCACAGAAATTGAAAAAAGAAACTGGTGAATGAATTTGTGTAATCTGAGAAAAAAAGACATGTTTTGGGATTTGTGGGAGTCCTTCAAAGAAAGTGAAGGGGCAAAATAATTGTGTGAACCAAGCTTGTTTATCAGCCTATTATGTGCTTCGCCGTGTTGACCATTATGCCTTTAATTTTTTTTTTTGGGCTTAGAAGAAAGCACTTTACACCTAGGAATAACAAATGCTTTCTTTACTTTGCAGTCTCAAATCCCATCTGAGTGCCTGACTCATGCTGCTCATCCCAGAGGAGCACCAACAGATAATGATTCTCCTCTGAAAAAAGTTCATGTCAATGGACCTTTTCCACCTGTCAATCAAGTGTTGAATAACTACCAATCTGCTTGTGTAGCGCTCCCTTGGTTACCATGTAGCTAGTGCTCAGGTAAAAGTACACTAAAAGGGGTGCCCTGAGTTCTTTTACTTAACTATATAACTTACCAAGAATAACTAATTAACTGATATTAGTCATTGGGTTTTCTTTTTCCTTCTGAACTGTCTAAATATGACTCTCAGAAATCAAACACTTTCACAATTAAGGATATTAAAAACACAAGTACACAAGAAGAATTGTAAGTTATGAGTATTTTCCCGCATTTCGGTTCGCACCGTATATCGCAAAATGCAGTACACCGTTGAAACGCAAAATATCCCAATACAGGTTCAACTCAAATGTTATTATACATCTCACATGAAAAGTTCACAACGTCTTTTCTTTTTGTTATTTTTACATTCAATAAACTTTGCACACATCAAAATCCAATAGGTCACTGTCAGTCATCCGATCAGATTAACACAAAATGTTACCGATGCCGGCAAAAGTCTTTGGAAGCAGGACTGTTGGTTGCTCGTGATCGGAGAGGCCATAAACAGAAAGGCCGCTTCACTCTTAGGAGAAGAAAAAAAACAGGCACCTTTACCTCGGTGCAGAATTAATGGATGGAGAGTCCCGAATGGGTTCAGCAGATTCAATGCTACGCCGCACTCTCGCTCGCTCTCCCGAACTCTTGCTTTCTGTCACGTTTCTTCTTTTATTTGCTTTGGCCAAGCAAACAATTAAGTCTGGTGTCTTCCAACTGATCACTGGCAATGTCCATGCACTTAGCACCAATAAAGCTACAGCACATTAGCGTGGATAGCTATAGCGCCTTAGCCTAGGACTTAGCCACGTGCGTTCGACTAGCAGCATGGTCAAACTTCTCAAGTATAACCTGCTGACTGCTTTTACAACACCGCATATGTTTAAATGTCTAGCTGACATTTTAAACTCTTATACTCTAATCCCATGGGCTGGGGATGGATATAAAGTTAATAAAAATTGTGCCACGGGCCCTGTAGCTAACCTCACCACTCCAGGGTGTGTAAGAAACAGTTTAACTCAAACTAGTAGGGTGTGTAAGAAGCAGTTTAACTCAAACTAGTTATCAAAAACCCAGGGACTTTCTTGCATGCCCACTTTTGACCAGTAGCCAAAGGCAAGATTTCAACTTGTTTATTACCTCCAGTGACCTTGTCATTTAAAACCTGAATTATATGTCATGTATCTTGCTACCTACTACCTTCATAGAAAAATTGAGCTGAATATATGCATAAATAGCTTTCAGATGGTGATTAAAGTCATTTTCAAAATGGCCGCCGAAGCAGCCATATTTGAAATCGAATCGAAACGCCTTGAAAAAACTTTAGTGTCCTCATGGGTAGGAAGATACTAAGTTTTACTTTCATTGGCCAAGTAGTTTCGGAGGAGATGATTTTGAAAGATTTCAATGTAACTCACAGGGGTTGTATAAAGTTGAAGGTCAAGGTCAAAATACGGAAAAAGTCGTATGATTTGTGATGTATCTTGCCACATACTAAATACATAGCAAATTTCTGCTGAAAATGTGCATAAATAGCTTTCAGATGGCTAATTATGTGATTTTAAATATGGCTGCCATGGCGGCCATGTTTGAAATTGGATCGGAACGCTTTGAACAAACTTTGGTGTCCTCATGGGTAGGAACATACTTGCCAAGTTTTAGCTTCATTGGCCATGTAGTTTTGGAGAAGATGATTTTTAAAGATTTCAATGTAACTCACAGGGGTTGTATAAAGTTGAAGGTCAAGGTCAAAATACGAAATACGGAAAAAGCCGTATTATATGTGATGTATCTTGCCACGTACTAACTACATAGCAAATTTCAGCTGAATATGTGCATAAATAGCTTTCAGATGGCCAATTATGTGATTTTCAATATGGCCGCCGTGGCAGCCATGTTTGAAATAGGATAAGAACGCCTTGAACAAACTTTGGTGTCCTCATGGGTAGGAAGGCACCTTTCAAGTTTCAGCTTCATAGGCCCAGTGGTTTCTGAAGAGAAGGTGTTTAAGGACGACGAACGATGACGACGACGAACGACGACAACAAACGACGGCCAAACATGCCATGACATTAGCTCGCCTGAATTCATCAGGTGAGCTAATAATAATAATAATAATAATAATAATAAGAATTGGACTGTATCACGAGAGTAGCCTATGCGACTGCCCTCTAAACCAATCCCACGGAATACTAAAATCTTGTGCTTTGCGTAGACTCACATCCAATAATTCTCATCTGATCACAATAAATCCAGCATCAGGCAACCAATCAGTATTCACTTACATATTTGTATCTAGGTAGAACCCCTATCTCAAAGTTTTGAGAACGCCATTTCACATGGAAATGAACTGTGCCTTAGGAAACCATTTTAAAGCGATGTAACATGAACTACATTTTTAACCACACATATGCATGCACAGCAACACACACCTACGCAGCTGTTACATTTAGTACATTGCATGAAATGAACATGAAATTAAGTAAAAATATGAAATTTGAAAATGGAAAAAAAAAAAAAAAAAACATTTTAACCCTGTTACACTTGCCTCATCTTACGGTCCTGCCTACCCCGACAGCACTGCCATATTGTTCCACAATCAATGCAGTCATTAGATACATGTAATGGGCGAGGTGTCTGACTGGTTCTGGTTCTTAGGGTGCTTTCACACCGGCCTCATTTGGTTCGGTTGAATCGCACCAGAGTTCGTTTCCCTTCTTGGTACGGCTCATTTGGTTCGGTGTGAAAGCAGCAATTGTACCAGGAATCGCACCAAAACAAGCGTACCAAACGAACTCTGGTTCGGTTCGTTTCAGTGAGTACGTTAACCGACCTAGATCAGACCCAAGCCAAGGTTTCCGCTACATTTAATTGATTGTGATGCACCTCTACTGCAAAATAAAAACAGCCCCGCCTCTGTGAAATTACATTATATGAACTACAGAAATCCTAAGGACAATCAGGTTTTGCCTGCGCTCATTGTTAAGTCAAGATGAGCGCTAATAATTCTTGACCTGTTGTCAATCATTTCGCTTGATGAACACGTTTCCCAATTAATAAAAATTCGCCATCGGCAGTAAAACGCGCTGCTTTCTTCTTAATGCAATGTGTGAAACGATGAGAGAAAAATTACTTTGTTCACTCGGCAAAACGATAAACTACGATGTTAACTTTTGTGTTTGCTTTGAGCACATCCTGCTCTACCTAATTGTATCTTCGTGATTATTTAATTCAAATTCCGGAATCATAATCGGTTTTCATGCTATATGTGAAATCCACCGTCACTCACGTGAAACTGATAAACCTCCATGCACATAGAATTCAATTATTACATCGCCTACGTGCTGATGGAATAATCACTGACAGCGCGGGACTCTGAATATGTCACTAAACACTTGCGCCGAATGCGTGAGAGTTGATGGGTATGCTTATTAATGAAAACTGGCCACACCTGATAATGATGAGTTTTGACCCAATGCTAAAGCCCTCTGCCACAGTTTTAAAAAAATCCTGGAGGAAACCATGCAAGCGCTCAAACAATGGGTCTTTTGCACTAAACCAGCGACTGCAGTGAGCGACACAGAGCATTTTGTGATGAGGATGCAGTTTAGTTAACACAGCATAGCAGGCAAAGTGAGGAAATATTTGCGGCAAAACATGGAGTCTGGAGGAGGTGCTGGCCCTAACAAACATTTAGTCTGATGACCAAATCCGATCACTACTATCCAAAACGTATAAAAATATAGAGATTTTTGGTTTGTAGTGACTCGGGATCCGCCTTCATCATATGCAGTGCACAACAACATTTTGTGTTAGCCGCATCCACGCCTTGTTCATGAAGAGTAAACACCGGAAAAAATTGGAAATACAGGCGATGTCATGCATCTAAAGGAGGGTCACAAGCAACACAACACACGTAGCTGCCTCTCCATTGTACTTCTCTTGTCTTGTGTGTAGACTTTTCCTTTGTTGACTTCTGTGGGTTCTATGAAAAATTACCTGCCTATTCTGACCAATAGACTACAATCTCAGGAAATACATTCTGAGGTACGTCTGGCCAATGGGTGATAAGAATGTACACACGTGACTTGTTTTACGAACTCATCAACCGATTCGCACCAAAATAAAAAATGCGATGTGAAAGGGGATCAAACCTGCTAGCAAATATAACAATGTATATTTTTTGAACTTGGTCAGCACCAACTGAACCGAACTACTGGTGTGAAAGCGCCCTTACATGCCCTTGGGGAACAAAAACATTTCCTACCCGGCAACAGGGACCTCAATCCTCTTTCCAAGGCCAAAAACATAGTTGGAAAAATGTTTGCGATGGATTGAGGCATTTGGAAGGCTTCCCAAGCAACTCAATGTGAATAAGATAACCAGGCTGTTTGCTCGAAGGTAAGCAAATGAAATTTTTTGCCATTTTGCCTTCGCAAGTTAGTTACCTACAATCTATACATACACATGTTTTACTGAGAAGACAGAATTACACCAACTGGATCATTGATGTACACGTTAACATAGTATTATTTTTCCCCAGTGGACTTCTGCTCGCAATACCAGATGTTGCCACAAACCAGTAGCTATTCTGCTGAGAGCATGATTCCTACATGCCACTCAGCAGAGGCATATGCAACACTAGATAATATAAAACATGAAGCCAGATGGTGAAGGATTTTGTAATGGCATGATTTAATCTGCTTAGAAGCTTCATGTGAGAAATGTTGGCTAGATAGCTAGCCAGCAAACTAGCTACAATCGGATTCAGAATGTCAGTCGCTTTGCCGAAATGAGTAAAGGTAGCTTGTCATCGAAATTGGTTTGAAGTAGAATGGTGATATAACAAACGTTAGATTAATAACTCGATTATGTCTAATGTAGCGAGTTTAAGGGTTAGCTGCATCGCCTAGTATGATTTACCACAAAATCCAGCTTGCGTATTGTCTGACTCATGGGCAACTGAGATTGGAAGCATACTGGTTCCAGTGTTATTTTTAGCTCAGTGATGGCAACAAACATATGAAAACTACTTATTCTGCTTTAAACATGCTGTACAATTCCTCTATTTTGCCTGGTTTGATCTCAATGTGCAGTTCATTGGGTGTTATGTTCTGCATCGATCGCTAGCACTTCGCGGTTACTCTTGTATCCTTGCCCATTCCGTGAAATGATTAAGACCTCTCTGGACGACTTTGCGGGCAAGTTGGATGCATTCGATCAGAAAAAAAAACCACAATATTTTCGGGAATACCCGCATGAGAGTGGTGCATTAACTTCTGCTGAGCTGTTGTCAATGTGGAACTGAGCCAGTGCATGTGGGCCATACCAACAGTAACTAAGGGAGGCGGAGCTGGCAAGAGCGAGTCAGAAAGGTTCATTGTCACTACTTTTCGCTCGATGTCACAGACCTGGCATGGGCAGAATGTTGGCGGTGGAAACTCAAGCGTGCTTGAACAGAAAGCTATTGATGAGTGCCCGCATTGGTCTGTCGGGGTGCTTGAGCCGCAATGCTTACCAACTGTACCTCGTCCCACTCCATCCCTGACCAGCAACAATTATACATCTATGTCATGAGGCTGGTGGCCACAGTTCACACTCATATGAATGGATTTGATCTGATGCCATAGTGGTTACTCACTCACCTCCTTTACTGAGACTACTTTCCCTGCGGCCCATATTATTCTCATGGAGGTAGATCTCAGATCAGTTGACACCTAGTATTGCAGGCCTCATGGCATGGAAAAACTAGCCCTTTGACAAGTGATCATTTTTATGCTTGACACTCTTCCAGTTTAGCCATAATAGGGGGAAAGAGATGATTGCTAAGATCTCTATCAAGCCATGGGGGGGGGGGGGGGGGGGGGGGGGGCCAAGCTTCAAAGGGCAAAACCATTTTCATAGCTCAAAATAACTAAGGATTTAGAGGAATGTTTTTGTATTTTCTTCTCTCAACACTGACTATTGGCTAAAGGCTGAAAATTTTTTTTGATTATTCTTGCCATTGAGGTAGAATAGAAGTTTTGTCAAAATTGTACATTTTCACTAGTGACTGCAAGGTTGGTAAAATTTCCATGGCCATAAAACATGATTGGCTAGCTATTTTCAGATAGGTTTGCCTAATTTTCTATCAGAGGCAATGTCCCCTCTGACTGACAGAATGACTGCAACACTGTGCTTTGTCAAAATTTAGCTATGCCTTTGGAACTCACTTTCCGTCAGGCTAAGGTCAATTATGCTGGTGAATCAGGATATGCTGCATCAGACAGATGCACTCAAATTTCCAGCAGTGGGGAACAACATAAGTGGAAAAATACAATCCCATTTCCAAGAAAGTTAGAGCAGTGTGTAAAATGTAAACAAAAACAGATTCAATGATTTGCAAATCACTTTAACCCTGTATTTAATTGAAAATGGTGCAAAAACAACATATTCAATGTTGAAACTGAGAAATTGTATTCGTCTTTGAAAAATATCCGCTCATTTTCAATTTGATGCCCGCAACACAACTAAAATAAGTTGGGACAAGGGCCAACAGAAGACTGGAAAAGTTGTATGATGCCAAAAAAGTAAACCTGGTGGAACATCTCACTGCTAATTATGACTGGGTATATAAAGTATTTAAAATGAACATGGTCAGGACTTATACTCAGTGAAAGACTACATGGGCAAGTACTTTAGCAATTTAAGAATAATGCTTCTCTGTCATGGTTTGTGAATGTGCTTTTTGCTTTCTTTGTTACTCTCGTCCTTGACTACATCGTTTTCTGTCCACATTGGATTTTTTTACCCATCCAGCCTGGTAACCGCGCCTCGTTGCGCTTCTGCTCCAAGTAAGGCCCTGGTAATAACGACTCAGTGGCTGCCTCCAGTGAAGGAAATCAAAGATGGTGGACCAGGTAGGTTTATCATTGGAATTTCTTCGTTTTAATATTTCTAAGAGGTGTCATGAAATGTCATTGTGATCGTAAATACATTTCGATATACCATGTTGATTACCGATCTCTAAAATTTTTAAAACAAAGGGATAATTTTATTTTGGCATGAGTACTTGCCGACAGTGGCGTCGCCAGCAGGGGTGCTGAGACACATCCGTTTCTGACTGCAATTCGTAGTTCTCAATCATTTTCATTCATTGACGCGTTTTCCAATTATCGTAATTGGCAACCGAAGACACGGTCTCTCTCTGTATGCGATCTAACAGCGATTAAATCATGAGCTAAATTCAGTCCAGTTGCGGAACACGAACAGTGAATTGGGTTGCACATAACTTCCGTTTAGAACAATTTTTAGTCCTGACCTGTTCCTAATCGGGGAGAACAAGCCGCACCTGTTAACTGTGGAGTGCTCTCGGAGTGAACCTTCTGTTAATTATGAAAATGACTGAGAACAGGTTGTTTTCAGTCATTCATTTAAATTACCATAACAGAAACTACGAAAACTCTCTGCATTATCAGATGCGGCCAGTTTTCTTTTATAACGCATACTGATTACGACTCCAGACTTCTCACGCTTTTATTTACTCAGGGGTTTGGGTTGGAAGCAATGAATTTGTTTCATGATTGTTTAAATGAAATAAGATCATTTGAAACGTCTTTATGCAATTCCATTGCTTCAAACTCCTCCATGCGCAAGTACTTAAATTCCACGCGAAAATCTCTTACATATGCGTTGATAGAATAATTGCTGTCTACAGCAGAGGAACGTAAAAATGCCACTTAAACTCATGCCGAATGCATGAGAGTTGACAGGTATGCGTTATTAATGAAAACTGGCCGCATCAGATAATGTTGAGCTTTGGGAGTTTCTGATATTGTAATATAAACTAGAAAAGCACTCAAAGAGCGCAGAACCAGGGGGCAGCAAACCCAAAAGCACGGCGATTGGAACTCCGGCCCATTGGAAAGACTTGAAATCTTGGACTTTGGTGTATATCTCAGCAATACTTTGGCGTAGACATGCCAAAATTTAATCAGCTCTTCCTTGACTTAATACCCACCAACCCTGAAAATTTCATCAAAATCCGGCTGTAGGTTTTTGAGTTATGTTGTACACAAACAAACCAACAAACAAACCAACAAACAAACTGCACCGAAAACCTCGGCGGAGGTTAATGAATGATTGAAAACAGGTCATGAACAACCATTAACTTTAATGGATTGTTTGGGCTTCCCCTGTTGCCAATTCACAAGCCGCCACTGCCACAGATACTTCCATTCCTGATGAATCTATGCAGGTTAATGGCTTATTTAATAGCAGGTTTTGCAAGCCCGCTCGCAGACATATAATCTGCCATAATTGTGGTGAGCCTGGGCATATCCGTCCATACTGTCCTGAGCTCCAGGGAAACGGGAAGTCCCCCTAGTCGTATGGGGAGCACTAGAGGGTCAAAACTAATTTCCCCATCTGACCTTTAGAATTGATTGACGGAACACAGAGAATGTTTCTTAATGCGTTTTTGGACTCTGGGGCAGTAGACTTTTATAGATAGGGAATGGGCTAAGAGACACTCCATTCCGGGTCGCCCTCTTTTGGAGTCATATGCTCTGTTAATACTTTGGATGGTCGCCCGTTAGGTGACGGAGTTATATCCAAGATTTCTGAACCTTTGTCTATGTTCAATTCCCTTGGTGGACTCTCTGAGGAAATCGTTTTTTTCAATCAGCTCCCTCGTGTCCCAGTGGTTTTAGGACATTCTTGGTTACGAAAACACAAGCCTCGAATCCTTTGGGGTAATAAGGATAATCCTGTTGCGCAGTGGGGTTCCGATTGTAGATCCCACTGCAAGGATAGCTCTATGTGTTGGCCTGGATGTCAATCCATGAGAGAAAGTGACGCTTGGAGCGATTCAGGGGAGATTATCCCACACGACCCTCCCAATCTACAGAAGGGGTCTGAGGAGGGGTTGGAGTGGGACCCTCAATTTGACTGGCGACAGCCTGAGGATGATTGTTACTCCGAGTGTGGCTCTGATCTAGAGACTGTCATTGATGTGGCTGAGTGCAAACAGGTTGAGAATTTAGGGGCTGCTTGGAATTTTTGTTTTCCTCATAACGTGCCTACTGGTTATACTGATCTCGCGGAGGTTTTTAGTAAACAACGGGGCTCTACTTTTCCTCCTCATCATCCTTACAATTACGGGATCAATCTCCACCCTAGCACCACTCCCCCTAGGGGGTCATTGTACTTAGTGTCATGTCCTGAGCGGAAGGCCAAGCGGGAATATATTCAGGAGGCCCTGGCTAATGGCTTTATTCGACCATCCACGTCCCCTGCAGGGGCGGGGTTCTTTTTTGTGGAAAAATAGGATGGTAGCCTTAGACCTTGTTTTCATTACAGGGGCCTGAATAGTATTATTATTAAAAACTGATACCCACTTCCACTGACGAATTCTGCATTCAAATGCTTGCAGGAGGCTTTATTTTTTACGCATTCCGCAGATCCAGCTTAGTATAACTTGGTACGGATACGAGATGGTTACGAGTGGAGGATGGCGTATAATACGCATGACGGGTACTATGAATATTTGATTATGCCGTTTGGATTTGTTAACGCCCCCTCTGTATGCCAGGCACTCGTTAATGATGTCTTCCGAGAGATGTTGGAGAAATTAGTCTTTGTTTATCTTGACGACATTCTAATTTTTTTTTCCTCAACTCTCTCCAAGCACATACAACACATCAGAGATGTATTGGAGGCTCTCCTCAAAGCTAAGCTTTTTGTTAAAGCCGAGAAATGCATTTTTCACGCCAAGACCGTCTCATTTCTTGGTTTTATTGTTTCTAAGGGGTCAGTCCGCATGGACCCTGACAAGGTATCAGCCATCAGGAATTGGCCAGCCCCCCAAAATGTCAAAGAGGTCCAAAGTCTCCTGGGATTTGCTAATTTTTACAGGAGGTTTATCCACAATTTTAGCTGGGTAGCTCCTCCCATTATCGCTCTCACTAAGAGAAAGACCTCCCCTTCTTTCGCCTGGTCGCCAGCAGCCGAGGCTGCCTTTCGAGAGCGAAAGAAATAGTTTAGGTCAGAACCTATTCTGGTTTTCTCACCCTTCCCTCCCATTTCTGGTGGAAGTTGATGCCTCGGAGGCCTCGGAGTGGGTCCTATCTTGTCCCAACGCCCCCTTTGGGACAATAAGCTACACCCATGCGCCTACTTCTCCAGGTCACTGTCTGCTGCTGAGCGAAATTACAGCATCGGTGACAGGGAGTTGTAAGCCGTTAAGCTGGCGTTACAGGAGTGGCGCCATTGGCTGGAGGGGTCTGAACATCCGTTTATGGTAAGGACTGATCATAAAAATCTCCAGTATATTCAGCAGACCAAGCAATGTAACTCCCGGCTGACGAGGTGGTTGTTGTTTTTTAACAGTTTCAACTTCATGTTAACTTACCGCCCTGGCTCAAAAAATATTAAGCCAGATACCCCAGATAGCAAGCACCTCCCATCCGGATCTGCCCCGGCTCCAGCTGATCCGGCGGAGATCTGGGGCAGATCCAGAGCGGAGGAGCTTGCCATCTGGGGCCTTATCGCGGATTTACGATCGTTCCAACCGTGATCCGATGCCGAAGCCGGTCATTCCGGTTGATCAGATTTTGGCACCCGTCCAGTGGGATGTGGAACCTGTGGTACAGGAGGCCTTAAGAACCGATCCCAGTCCCGGTTGGGAACTGCCCGGTTGTCTATTTGTTCCCGTTGCGGTTCGTTCACAGGTTCTCCAGTGGGGACACTCTTCCTGTCTGGCAGGTCACCCTGGGCCCATCGAACCAAGCAATTTTTGGCCCGACGATTTTGGTGGCCCAGTATGATGAAGGACATTCGGGAATTTGTGGCAGCATGCGGCACTTGTGCCAGGAATAAGGTGTCCCATCTCCCCCCTGCTGGCCTGTTGCGCCCGTTGCCAGTACCCAAACCCACTTGGAGCCATATTGCGCTCAATTTTATCACGGCCCTGCCCATCTCTGATGGCAATACTGTCATCCTGGTCGTGGTCGATCGTTTTTCCATGGCCGCTCTTTTTATCGCGCTGCCTAAGCTGCCTTCTGCGCGCGAGACAGCCGTCCTAGTTGTTAATCATGCGTTTCGATTGCATTGTCTCCCCCTTGTTGTGGTTTCTGACAGGGGTCCTCAGTTTGCAGCCAAATAGTGGCGTGCTTTTTGTAAACAGTTGGGGGGCCTTGGTAAACCTGTCATCAGGGTTTCATCCTGAGACTAACGGGCAGACTGAGCGCATGAATCAGTCCCTAGAGAATAATCTTCGGAGCTTAGCGACCGATAATCCTGCATCCTGGGGTCATTTTTTGGCATGGGCTGAATACTCCCACAACTCATTATGCAACTCCTCTACAGATCTTTCTCCTTTCGAGGCCCAGTTGGGTTATCAACCTCCTCTATTTCCGGAGTCTGAGAAGGAGTCAGAAGTGCCCTCTGCTGAACACTTCATTTGACGCTGCCGCTCTGTTTGGACTAAGATCCATTCCTCCTTGCTGCGGGCTGGGCGTAGTCAGAAATCTGCGGCTGACAGATAGCGCCGTTTGGCCCCATCTTATCGAGTGGGTCAGAGAGTTTGGCTTTCCCCTTAGGATCACTTTATTAGCCTGTTTAAGATTGTGCAGAAGATTAACCCTGTCACTGTGCGTCTTAAAGCTCCCTAGATCCTTGCGGATCCATCCTGCCTTTCATGTCTCCAGGCTTAAACCCTGCCGCAGATGACTGAGGGGGGCCTGGCGTACACTGTATGTCGTATTGAGGCCGAGAGGTGTGTGGGTCGGGGATTCCAGTTTTTGGTAGATTGGGAGGGAAACGGTCCGGAGGAGCATTGTTGGGTCCCTGCTCAGAATATCCTAGACCTGCCCTTATTTCTGAGTTCTGTGCAAGGGGTTCTTTGGGAACGTCTGGGGCTGTCCCTTAGAGGGGGGGAGCGGGGTCCTATCCTGGTTTGTGAATGTGCATTTTGCTTTCTTTGTTTCTCTTGTTCCTGACGACATCATTTTCTTTCAACATCAGATTTTTTACCCAGCTGGCTGATTATTCCTGGGCGGTCCTTCCCCGGAGTCTATGTAAGCCGAAGGTTGCCACGCCTCCTTCGCTGGAGTGTCTGATATGACTTCGGCTCGATATATCTTCAGTCAGGGGTTTGCCTATTTATATATATTCTTTATTTCTGCACAGTAAAAAAATGGAGTGTCAATATTGCAGTGTAAACCTATTTTCCTCTGGATAGAGTAGTTATAGCACTATGCAGAGTGAAATCGTCTAAATGGAAGTGTCAAAAGTGAGAGTTAATTCCCACTTCCACACAAGGACAAAATCTACTCTGCAGGGTGATGATTCCCTATAGTTTTAAATATTTTTACACACCTCATTGTTAATTTTGACACAAAATATAGTAAAATTGACTCTAAAAATCTTACACTGGCTATAGAGTAAATTTTACACTGATTTTGAGTGGGACCAAATGTTATCTGACATAGAGTTAAATTCAACTCTTAAAGAGTAAAATTGACACTATGATTTTTACTGTGTGGGAAGCTCTGCTTCTTTAGGTTTTTTTCGGCACTATTTTCAGGTGCCTTGTTAGTTTTCTCTTTTATTGAGATTTCTTTTTCCATCTGGTTGCTCGCTTCGTTTCTGGCACTTAAGCCTTTTGTTTATTCAGAAACGCAAACTCCTTTCCCCTCTAATTTCGCCCTATCACTTTCAGCTGTGCCGGCTCTGTGCTTGGTGCAGCTTCGCCTGCCGCGGCATCTCAAACTCCATTCTTACCAGCCATTACATTCTCAATGTATAATTGCAAAGAATTTGGGGATTTCATCCTCTACAGTGCATTATATCATTAACAGATTGCGAGAATCTGGAAAAATTAACACATTCTCATCCTGACCCATCATATAGTGACGCCACTTGACTAAGCGTTCAAGTATGATGCAAAAGGAGGCTTTTATCATCCTTATTTGACACTTAGGGTTAGGTTTCAGGTTAGGGGGTAAGGCTAGTTTTAAACTGGGATCAAATAATGATGCAAAAAAAGCCTCCTTTTGCGTCCTATATCGATGCTTAATCAGGTAGCGCCACTATATGACACTTCGGGATGAGACTGGGCTTGAGAAATCTCTGCATGGAAAGGACAAGGGCTGAAAGATAATATTGAATGGGTCTGATCTTTAGGCCCTCAGGCAGCACTGCATTAAAAAAGACAGGATTCTGGTGTGGAAATGACTGCTCAGGAAAACTTAAGTAAACCATAAGGGAGTGAACACTGTATGTCGCGACATCCACAAATGCAAGTTAACACCGTACCGTATAAAGATTAAACCATATATAAACAAATGAAATGCTGCTGTCCTTTCCAGACCCAAGCCCATTTAAGATGGACTAAGGCAAAGTGGAAAACTGTCCTGTGGTTCGATCAATCAAAACATGAAATTTTTATTGAATATTATGGATGCTGAGTTCTCTGGGCCAGAGAAGAGAGAGACTGTCTGGTTTATTAGCAGTGTATTGTTCAAATGTCAGGAACCCTGATAAAGTGGGTGCTGCATTAGTGCACATGCCATGGATAACTTGTACATCTCTTAAGAAACAGCACTGCTGAACGATATATACAGGTTTTAGAGCAACATACTGCCATTTCAGCAAGAAAATGCCACACATTTTGCATGAGATACAATAAATGGCGCAGTAGTAAAAGAGTCCAGCTGCTAAACTGGCCCACCTTCAGTCCAGACCTGTTACCCACTGAAAATATTTGGCACATTATGAAATGAAAACTATGGCAAAGGAGGCCACAAAACGTTGAGCAGGTGAAATCACACATCAAGAAAAAATGGGAAAACTATAGCACTTGGCCTCGAACTTCCGAAACACTTCCAGTGTTGTTAAATGACGAGGTGATGCAACACAATGGTAAACATGCCCCTTTTTCAAAATTTTATGTGTTCCTGACATCTAATTCAAAATGAGCATATGTCTACCAGAAGACAATAAAATTCCTGAGTTTCATCGTACAGTATAATATGTTACTTTTGTGGTATTTTCAATTGTTAAAATGATTCGCAAATCATTACATTTTGTGTTAATTTACATTTTATACAGTGTCCCAACATTTTAGAAATGGAATTTTAATAACCATGTTAAACAATTGCTCTGTTATTGACAATTCTACCCAAAAGTTTTTGAGGTCCTCTTCCATCTCCTCAAGCCTTGTTTTGAACATAATGTAATTCCATCTGTGTGGTTAAAATCCATCATTAAGCTAATTCTAATGTCACCAAAGAATGACTCCAGAATACCCCTTAATTATAGGAGCATTAGCCTTCTCAGTACAGTTCATAAACTTTATTCTTACACAGTAAATAACAGGCTTGAAAATGGAAAAAATCTTGAAAGGGGACAACATCTTGTCGCTGAGCAAAATGGGTTTATAAAGAATCAAGCTTGTGTTGAGCTCTGTAACATCTATTATAATAGCTAGACTAGCTGAAGGTAAACCAATTTTTTGCATGCTTTGTTGACTTTCCAAAAGCATTTGACTGGGTAAACAGGGATCTGCTTGTTTTTAAACTTTTCGAAGTGGGAGTGGATGGTAAATTTTATAAAGCAATCCAGACTAAAAATCCAGTTGCCTGTCTTGAAATTAATTATATGTTTACTGACTGGATTGATACACCCTTTGGAGTTAAGCAAGGAGATGTACTCTCCCTGACCCTGTTTTCCACATTCTTGAATGAATTAGCTGTACAGCTAAAGGAAGCTAAACTATGCATGTCTGTATGCTATTGCTTTGGGCACATTATTATTTGCGGATAATATTATTTCACTAATTGAGTCTGAGTTTGTCTTACAGACTATGTTAAATATACGTAATGCATGGTGCTACTAATGGAGCTTGGCAATAAATAAGAGTAAAACACAAATAATGCATTTTAGAATGAAAATTATGGAAAGGGGCATGCTGTGGATTTATTTTGGTTCAACTGTTTTGGAATATGTTGATGCATATTAATAATGAGGTTTCATTTTTGATGAGTTTATGAGTTTTGATGTTGGAATCGGGGCCCTTGCTGACTCTGCTGGGAGAGCCTTAGGATCAGTAATTAACAAACTCAATGTAAAGAGCTTGGTTATTTCACATAATCAACTGTACGATGCTTGTATTCTACCTACACTGAAATATGCTCCTGGGGTGTGGGGCTTCAAAGAATCCAAAGCTATAGATGCTATACAGAATGTAGCCATTAGGTGCTTTCTGGGGGTAAATAGATTCGCTCCAATCCCAGCGATTCAAGGATACATGGGCTGGGTCCTTGGGTCTATCCAATGAAAATGTGTAATGCTATGACTAGGGAATTGATTGATTAAAATGGCAGAGGGTTGAATCAAAACAAAGTGTTTATGTGGGGAAAATTACCTGATTGCCCTTGGATAAAAAAGCTTTCCTCAATCTTTGAAGAAGCGTATATGCTGTATATTTACAGGAATAATTCATGCTGTAAAATTAATTCTGTTAGAAACAAGTTCCCTCTTAGGTTTGAAGAGACCTAGCCTAAAAATGTTTGTTGAAGGCCAAATTGAAAACGTACATGCAGATCAAGGAGAATTTTGCTCCTGAACCATATGTTTTATTCTGTTTATCTAGGATCCTTTACCAAAGATCCTTGGTTGCTCAATTGACGACTGGTACTCTACCTTTAGCCATCGAAACTGGCGATTCAATGACATCCCTGAAGATAACAGACTGTGTGAGATGTGTGACTCAAATGATGTGGAAAGTGAATCTCATTTTCTCTTGTACTGCACACTTTATGATGATTTAAGTGAGTGTCTGTTTCATGATATTATACAACCTAATCCTGATGTTTTTCATTGGTCAGATGAGGAAAGGCTGAAATAGTTGTTCGATTTTGATGTTTTTGGACTCGCAAATTTTATTTCCAAAGCCTGGAAAAGAAGGCAAGACATTACCTTCCATTACCTTCTCTTTTACCCTGGTCCGGGTAATGCATGATTTGATTGTTTGGTGTCTTATTAGCCTATGTGGGCTGGGCATACAAGGTATGCATGATACAATAATAAAAATTCCATTCATTCATTCACTGCAGGAGGGGAATGCCACTACCGAAACAATGGGACTCGTAGATGACTGCACTCAACATGGTGCTTTTGCTCAACATTTAGCCTTGTAACAACAACGGGACCAATTCAGCTATGACTAAAAATGCAAGTAAGGATCGTAAACAAGATACTGTAACCAAATCCATTAACCCAGAGACAAAGGGCATGTTGGTTTCCTTGCGCACAAGCACACAGGACCCTACCAGAGTCTCCACTGATTATTTTAAATATTTATCAGAAGCTAGAATATTATGAACTTTTTAAATAAGTGCATATTTTTAAGCTTAAGGTGTCACCTAGGAAATGGTTAAGTATGCCCTGTGGAAAAAAAGATGAAAAAACCATAGCCAACATTGAAAACTGCACCATCTCTGCGAATGCAATTGAATTAATAGCGCAGTATCCACTATCACCGGTCACTTGATATAAATTAAGGATTTAAGCGAGCAGCGCATCTTCTCAGCAGGCCTACAGTATTTTTCTGCACATCCTTGGGGTCCTATATGAACAAATAAATGCATTCATATAAGAGTAATGAAGAACTGAAGCACAGTAGCAATGGCAAAAAGAAAATATTTTTACTTTACTTGCTTTCCTTTAGGTTATTAAATTGTAACTGATGAACAATGATTTGATTGCAGTGGCAATATCAATGGAGGTGGGTAAATAACATGCAAGTTCTATTTCAGAACAAAAGCGCTCAATTGTGGCTTAATGAACGACTAAATACGTTATGTTTACAGCTGAAATTGAAGTGCTACACAATAGCCGATTGTCTATTTAGAGTGTAACATTCCTACTCTATCACTCTTCTGTTTACTTACTTAGGTGGCTGAATTCAGCTGAGATTGACAACATCTGCTAAGGTTACAAAAATCGATAGGTGACATGAGTGCAGTATGACACTCATACATACCAAATATGAAAGTAATCGGGCAAAAATTACAGCCTGTACAGCATCCAAAAGGAAGAGTGTATGTTTCAGCACAAATTTGCACATTATTCGGCTAATACTGTTGCCATGGCAACAAAAATTGATAGGTGTCATAAGTGAAGTGTAACACATGTCCATCCCAGCTACAAAAGTAGTCAAAAATTGCAGCCTGTACTGCGTCCGCAAGGAAATCTCTGTGTTTCTTCAGTAATTTGCATATTACTCGGCCAATACTGTCGCCATGACAACCAAAATTAAAAGGTGTCATAAGTGAAGTGTAACACACATCCTTACTAAATATGAAAGTAATCAGTCAAAAATTGCAGCTTGTGAGCTGCTGGATGGCTCGCTTGGTTAAAGCATTGCACTGCGAAGCAGATGTGAGGCAAATTGGGAAGGGTCTGCCAGGAAGGGTAATATACAAATGGTGACTTTGTTCATTGCTTAAGTGCCTCCCGTTGGCCGGACGGGCTCTCCTCAGGAACATTCTAAGCTTGTTCATGTTCGAGTGTCCTCCGCTCTCTTTCAGAACTTGCGAGGATTCAACCAATGGGTGTATGAGAAGCAGTAGGCTGAGAGGCGCGTGCTCAGGATGAAAACTGGGAACTCTTCACTCTACTGAGTTGGTAGCACAAGGTCCCATATGAGCAAGCCTTGTACATAATTCCTTGATTGGGCATTCCAGCTTTGGGTGGGATTGGAGATGCCAAATAAAATAAAAAAAATTGCAGCCAATACTGCGCCCACAACACAATCTGTTTTCAGGGTTCTCACGGATCCTTAAAAAGTCTTAAAAGGCATTAAATTCACGAATCTAAAAACAAGGCCTTAATTGGCATTAAAATGTCTTAAATAAATCTTTCAAAAGTCTTAAAAATGTGAACTCGTGATGAATTAGTGAACACACTGAGAAAGCACCACAAAGAAAAAATGGCAGAATTGGCAGAGGTGGAGGAGGAACTGAAAAAAGCAGTGCCATATTAGTGAATGATATCGGCTTTAAAATTAAATATCGGACATCGGCCATTCTGCTGATATCTGCCGATATACATACCCAAAACCAGTGAAGTTGGCACGTTGTGTAAATTGTAGATAAAAACAGAATACAATGATTTGCAAATCCTTTTCACCTTATATTCAATTGAATACACTGCAAAGACAAGATGTTTAATGTTCAAACTGAGAAACTTTTTTTGTTGTTGAAAATAATCATTAACTTAGAATTTAAAGGCAGCAACACATTGCAAAAAAGTTGGCACAGGGACCTTTTTATCACTGTGTTACATCGCCTTTCCTTTTAACGACACTCAGTAAACGTTTGGGAACTGAGGAGACCAATTTTGAAGTTTTTCAGGTGAAACTCTTTCCCATTCTTGCTTGATGTACAGCTTAAGTTGTTCAACAGTCCGGGGTCTCTGTTGTTGTATTTTATGCTTCATAATGCACCACACATTTTCAATAGGAGACAGGTCTGGACTACAGGCAGGCCAGTCTCGTACCCAGACTCTTTTACTACGGAGCCATGCTGTTATAACACGTGCAGAATGTGGCTTGGCATTGTCTTGCTGGAATAAGCAGGGGCATCCATGAAAAAGACGTTGCTTGGATGGCTACATATGTTGCTCCAAAACCTGTATGCACCTTTCAGCATTAATGGAGCCTTCACATATATGTAAGTTGCCCATGCCTTGGGCACTAATATACCCCCATACCATCAGAGATGCTGGCTTTTGAACTTTGCACCTACAACAGTTCGGATGGTTCTTTCCCTCTTCGCTCCGGAGGACACGACGTCCACAGTTTCCAAAAACAATTTGAAATGTGGACTCGTCAGACCACAGAACACTTTTCCACTTTCCATCAGTCCATCTTAGATGAGCTCGGGCCCAGCAAAGCCGGTGGCGTTTCTGGGTGCTGTTGATAAATGGCTTTCACTTTGCATTGTAGAGTTTTAACTTGCACTTGCAGATGTAGCAACGAACTGTAGTTACTGACAGTGGTTTTCTGAAGTGTTCCTGAGCCCGTGTGGCGATGTACTTTACACACTGATGTTGGTTTTTGATGCAGTACCGCCTGAGGGGTCAAAGGTCATGGGCATTGCTGTACAGTTGTACAATGCACTTCATACATGTTCCTTGTGAATAGAGGTAAAATTGGTTGTGGGTGTTGTCATAAGTCTGTTTTAAGTAGGACAGGCTGCAAGTATCTTATTTGTTTTGTTTAAAAACAATTGTAACGAATAAATATGACATGTTTTAAATAAAGTAAATTGAGGTATTTTTCTTATTTTGCACAAGGAGTGATTACTGATGTTACATCATTTTCAGCTTTGTCTTATGTCTGCATTTGCCAGCAGGCCGACATGATGAAGAGTCTGCAGAATAATTCTGCCTGTTAATTCCCCTGCAGAAACTAGAAGATCACTGCAATTAGATGTGGGGGAAAAAATATCGGTGTCAGTATCGGATATCGGCCAAATGAGTTGTAAAATATTGGCATATCGGATATCGGCCAAAAATCTAATATCGTCCATCCCTAGTATTAATGTTTTTCAAAAAAACGTTTTCATTTGATCAAAAGATCATATTTCATGTTCAAATAAACATTTGGGCAAAATTGTCCCGAATCCTATGATGAGGTGTTATTTTTCCATTTGTGTTTATTATGAAGTTGGTCTTAAATTTAATATCAAATGGCACTAAAAAAGTCTTAAAAAGTCTTGAATTTAACTTGCCCTAAGCTGTGGGAACCCTGGTTTTGCCAGTGATTTGCATATTATTCAGCCAATACTGTCGCCATGGCAACCAAAATGTAATAGGTGTGAGAAATGAAGTGTAACACATGTCCATACTAAATATGAAAGTAATCGGTCAAAAATTGAAGCTTGCACTGCGTCCAGAAGGAAACCTCTATGTTTTGCCACTAATTTGCATATTATTTGTCCAATACTGTTGCCATGGCAGCCAAAATCTATATGTGTCATAAGTCATTTGTAACACATGTCCATACCAAATATGAAAGAAATCGGTAAAAAATTGCAGCCTGTAGAGCGTCCACAAGAAAGTGTGTACAGACGCGTTGGTGGCAGCGGTGGCGGAGACGACACACGTGACTCCATAGTAGCCACCAACTTTGTCCGAGGGTTATGATTAAGATTAGTTTCCAGGTTACTGATCTATATAGAATAACTGGATTGCTGACGTGATGCAGAACTGCGTTGAGAGGTTGAAGCAAGCGGAAGTGGTCGGGCGGCCATTTTACTATGCCCGGTAGTAAGCAACTGTTATATAGTATTCTATGGCAGAGAAGCGTTGACGTGCAGCTTTACAATGCAGAGCAACATTTTTGTGGGATGTGGCGAGACAATGCACTGCCTATAGTGCAGACGGATACACATAAATTAATTTCAACAAATATACTGTTTATTATTAGCCACTGGCGATCTACCTTTACGGCAGATAATGTGTCAATATTAGCTCAGCTAACGGTTATTATTGGAACAATTCAAATTAATTTTCGCTATCCTGTTCCATCAGGTTAGCCTAAAGCTACCTGAATTACCGAACTGACGTTAAGATCAATCAATGTCACACGGCATAAATTAGATAATCCAGTAAAACTGCTGTGTAACGCTGTCTATAATATTAGACCAGACTAACTAGACAACAAAACCAGGTGTTAACTGGTCTAATCATTTAGGCAAATTTATGCCAGCGCTAAAAAAGGCTCATGTTCCGCTGACACTCAATTACCATTAACGGACAAATTTAATTCTGCCTAGTTATCAATGAGGATGTGACGTTAGAGCTACTTAAATAGATAATGTGATTCATACTCGACATTGAATAGCAGGCAGTTTTACATACAGCTTGATAACCCACAACTCACTTCACTAACGCTGATTTCGCGACCTTGATAAGTTTACATCGCGGTCTCTTCAGCGAACCCACTTTCGCGTCATAGGAAAATTAGCCTCCAGCTTCATGGCAGCTACTGAGTGAAAACGGCGCAAGAGAAAACTCAATACAAGACATCCGTCGGGAGTTACATGCGTTATGCGCGATTGAATCTCACGCCCAGTGTTTCTAAAATAAAGACAGTGGTTGATAAAGTGCGAGCTTACGGCTACTTTATTTTTTCATGAAGTTATTAAATCCCCCACACACAGAATAATAGTAATACGTGCAGGATTGATGTCTTGTTCTCTTCAGTCTCAGTGACTATGGACTTTTCGTTGTACCACTGCCCCACTCAGGCGAGATGTAGAAAAATCCGTATAGATTTCCTATGGACGCACTCATTGGTCGTACTGCCAAATGCTGACATTGTCCATTGAAAATGTTAAAGGCATGTACAACTGCTGCCTACTGTAGTTAAATCTGCGGTTCTTGAGGCATTTTTCGTACAGTCAGGTCGATCTGAGGAGGAAACATAAAATACCGCCTCTTTCATGTCTGAAAAGATATCTTCTCAATTAACTATATTGTTGGCTGCAACGTGTTCAATGTGAGTAATGTTCTGAGAGATTATAGTTGGGCATACCAATATGGCGGCACGGTTACTTCAAAATTATGACGTCATCAGCTATCCAGTTCTTATATATAGATCAGTATTCCAGGCCAGTACTTGGATACAAGCTTATTTTAAATGGATCTGACCCTGACCCTGGGTAGAAATTTCACAGACATTACGAAGCAAACCTGTGTGGGGAATGGAGCCGGCCGGTTTCTCACCTGTAGATAAGGATGTCATCTGTGGAGCTGTTGTACTGGATCTGATACATGCGCACTCCAGGGATGTGATTCTGGGCGGGCCAGTGTATAGTAACAGAGGTGGAGGTGAGCTCAGAAATGCTCACTCTCTGCTGGTCTGACCGTGAGTGGCCGCTGCTTGCATTGGACTTGATGGAGGTGGGGATGTCTGAGGGTCCAGGCTCTGGCTCCAGCTTGGGGTCATAGTGGGGTGACGGGTTAACAACCAATTCTACGGGTGCAGTGGCCTCCCCAGCAGCATTGGAAGCAATGCAGAAGAACACGCCGGAGTCCTTCACAGTGGTGGCCAGGATGTCCAGGGAGCCATTCTCGTAGCAGATGGTCCTCGATGTGTTCCCAATCAGTTTGCCCTCTGGGCTCACCCAATGCGTGGATGGCTCAGGGTCCCCCACTGACTTGCACCGTAGGCTTACCTCCTGCCCAGCCATCACAAACATCTTTGAGGTGTGGCGAGTGATCATGGGTGGCTCGCAGACAAACTCTTCCTCCCGGATGGTCCAAAAGTACTTTCCAGCCAGCTCTCGAGGAGAGGCGCACGTCTCCAGGTCATCTTCACGGGTAAGCCGCCGCAGCCACACCAGCTCACAGTTACAGTGTAGCGGGTTCCCACCAAAACTCAGCACCAGAGCTGTGAGCGGTGAGCCCTTGGTCTTGGCGTACACAGGGATGCGGAGGAACAGCGGGTCAGGTGGGATCTTCTTCAGCTTGTTAGAGGTCATATCCAAGCGTGCCAGCTTATGGAGGTCAGAAAAGATGCCCTCTGGGACAAATTCTATGAGGTTATGGTCCAGGCTCAGGGTGTTGACGCTAATAAGAAGGCCAATGGTCTCCCAGGGGATGTCTACCAGGTTGTTGTAGGAGAGGTCCAAGTCCTCCAGTGTCTCTAGGAAATCCTGGAAGGCTCCCTCTGTGATACTGTGCAGCTGATTGTTGCTCAAGATGAGGTGGCGTAGGTTGACCAGGCCCTGGAAGTGAGTGTCGTCCAGTACAGTTAAGCGGTTACTGTCCAGGTGTAAGGCATGTAAATCTTGCAGGTCAGCAAAGGTGTAGGGCTGGATCTGACTGATAGTGTTGCGCGAGAGGGTGAGGTGAATTAAGCTGGACATGTTGGCGAAGTCCCGGTGCCGCAGGGTGGTGATGAAGTTGTCCATCAGCCGCAACTCGGCTGTCTGGCGGTCAACGTTGGGAGGGACAAAGAGCAGGCCTGTCTTGGCACACAGAACGGTGTATGAGGGCAGGAGGTTCTGGCAGGTGCAGCGCTTTGGGCACAACATGGACGACACTGTTCCCACCAGCAGTGCCAGGCCGAGGAAAACAGCCTCCATAGCTGAGCACCTGTAACGATAATGGGGTGGAAGCATTAGGGAAGGAAAATACCTGCTCACAATAAATCTTGGCACAAACCAAAAAACTATCACCAAACTCATTGCTGTTTCCCAAAAAATGAGTCACATAGTCACAATTTACTTTTGCATTTACTTGCTTTTCTAAAACATATTTCACACTGGACTTGCCATCGGAGGTATTATAGCCCTGCTCTCACCACACCTAAAAGCGAATAACTTCTCCAAACCTGGTCCCATTTACGTTTCCAAAGTAGCGACTGTGTGTTAATTAGTTTTGTTGTGAGGATCAAACAGTATAATAGCAGTCCATTTACCCTAAATTTGCATTATTGTTCAGTGCAATATTTGTCAAGCATTTTCCTGTCAATATTCATGGTGAAATAAAACATTATTGTCTTTCGAAGCTTCCAAATTCCAGTAGCTCTCAAAACGGCCTATTTTTTTCGGGATCAGTGTCCAATTGGCTTGATACATCTTAGAAAACAGTTTTTAAAATGCAGCTTTGCCGACTCAGGTCTGCGTGTTATGTTTGCTTTTGTAAAAATAACACTTTGTCTACAACCAGTGACATTACCATAATGTAGGTTAACTCTTAACCTGTTTCCGATTGAGAGTGGGATGATTAATTTAATTAATTTACTGAGATAATAAGCTATCAGCAATTGTTGCCACTAAATGTGACCATGTCCCCCCGCCAGTCAAGGAAATTGACTGGGGTCGGCGTATCTCATGAATACACATTGAAGCCAAAGATGAATGAAATCAGTCAACCGTTCTTGAGATATCAGGTTCACAACAAATGGGACGTGACGAATGGACAGACGGAGCTGAATACTATGTCCCCTGCTCCACTCGCTACCGCAGCAGCGAGGGACAAAAAGCTAATGATTAAGACATATTTGCATCATAGAAGAAGGGTACAATATGAGATTAGTATGGATGGCAATGAACTGAAATTTAATTAAATACCATATTGAAATAGATTGTTATGTAGTAAATGCTGCTGAAGATGGTAGTTAGATATGGTTTAGGCTTCATTTAGGACGAGGTGTTACTCGTAGGATAGATACCAGGAAATTTCATTTGTAAATTTCCAGGTATCTAGCCCACAATAAATACTGAGTGCTCGGGAAAAAAAAAAAAAAAAAAAAACCCGTACGTTTATCTCCATTCTACCATCACTCTTGTCAACAATCCTAGGAAAATATTGGCGTGCTATCTATGAAACACAGTTTGATATCACTTTGGCTTGCTAGCTAGGAAGCCAACTAGCTCGCTAACGAGTATGACAGTGTACGCATTGTAAGCGAACTGCAGCCTTTTTAGCTTGCTAACCAGTTGGCTAGCTAAATACATTGGTGCGCTAGCTATACTATTGCTAGCTAGGTAGCCAACTAGCTCACTAGCGAGTAAGACTGTACGCAAACTGTAACCTTATTTTGTCTGCGTAATCATGACGAGGTCTTGACCCAGTGCGAGGTAGTTTGCCCATGAATAGATACCTGGCGTTAACCAATCAAAATGCAGAATTCACTAGAATGAATGGTACAATTAATTAGATCATTGCCATAGCAATCTCATATTGCAGGCTTCCTACAACTTTCCCAGAAGCTGAACTATAAAATCATTGACGAGGTCTTATCAACTAAGAAACCAATTTAGTAAATTATTCAATTACCGACGTTTATTTTACCGACGTAAGACCTTCTGCCACTTGTCTTTTTAGCATCCTGCAGCTTTTCCAGTCTTTTCTTATCCCGTTCCAACTTTTTAAAAACATGATGATGTCATCAAATTCAAAATAAGCAGGTATTTCTCAAAAATAATAAACTTAATCAACTACAACATTTGATGTTATCTTTGTCCTATTTGGTTTTAATGGATTTGCAACAGTGTCGTGACTTCTTTGAAAATGGAGTTGAAAATGCTGAAAACTGTTTTATTGATTTAGAGCAATCTTAAAATACATTAGGTTGCACTGCTGAAAAACTGCTGAAACAGGAGATGGAATTCAGAGAATGTATAGGATTAATTAGTTCTTTTATTACGATTCATTTTTTCTCCATCCCTACCAGTGGCAGCTGGTGAACTGGTGAGAGGGGAAGCTAAAACCCATGCCTTAAAAATAATGATTGATCATGACCTGTTTTCAATCAATCATTTAAATTACTATTACAGAAACTGAGGAAAACCCTGAACCTTATCCAGTGTGGTCAGTTTTCATTAATAAGGCATACCTGTCAATTCTCACCCATTTGGTATGAGTTTAAAGCCTGCCCCAGACAGTGCAACTTTGCCTGAGGCAGGTGCCACGCGTGTATACTACATCAGGCAATGTTGCACCGTGTGGGGATGGCTTTGCTGCATAACTTCCTCGCGAAACAGTGCAGCAGCATATCCAGCATGCAAGATATTTTCGCATCACGGAGGAAGTAACTGACCGAGTCACATGATACAGAAAATGGTGGTGCCTGGCCAAGGATTTAGCATGGGCGCCACCATTTTCTGTGTCATGTGACTCATCTGCACATCATATGATGAGTCTGCACGTTGTGATTCGTCAAGCACGTGTAACATTGCAGCAGGTAGTCCCCACATGGTGAGTAACTTCCACGCGTGTTGCGAAAATATATAGCATGCTAGATTCGCTGCTGCACTGTCACTGTCACCATCTCCACACGGTGCACTATTGCCTGATCCAGTATACACGTGTGTCACTTGCCTCAGGCAAAGTTGCACCATCTGGGGCAGGCTTAAAGGTGCACTATGCAAGTTTGTTGCCATCAGTTTTGTTGACATTCGAATTCAAACAAAACAGAGGGAGCTTGCCCCACCCTCCCATGCCTCCATCACAGTCAACTCTTGTTGGAGATTGGCCGGAACAGTTTGTTATGTTTTGGGACACAGCCTGGGCCCCTTGTGTCTAGTTGCAGTTTGTGACACCTGTGTGGTCTCCAAAGCCTGGGTTTTTTTATAGTGAATTTATGGGCTGGCAGCTAGCGGATCGTGGAGATATGTCGGTGAATTGAGACAAAAATATAATCGCGCAGAAAATAAACAAACTTGCATAGCGCACCTTTAAGTGGCATATTTACGTTTCCCTATTGTAGTGAGCCATTATTCAATCAACGCATATGTAAAAAATTCTCGCGCAGAATTGAAGTCCTTTTGCATGGAGGTTTATGTTTCATGTGCAGTTATGAATCTAGACTTCTCATGCTTTTGTTTACATTGGAAAGCAAGCAATGCATGTGTTTCATGATCGTTTAAATTGTTTCAATGAAATAAAATCAGTTGAAACGTCTTTTTGAATATCCATTGCTTCCAATGATCTTATTTCATTTAAACAATTTAAACCAGGGCTATTCAACATTATATATACTAATCAAGCTCTTTAGCAAAGATTCTTGGTGTTGATTTGTGGTATCAGGTGTGCAAGTGCTTGGTTGGAATGAAAGCCTGCGCCCACACTGACCCTTGCAGGATAATGTTGAATAGCCTTGATTTAAATGACCATGAAACACATGCATTTTGGCTACAATCAAGATGTAGTAGGCCATTCCGAACATGACCAGTCTCCCATGCCATTTGTCCCTTTCTGTAATTTAGCTGAGTGTGTTATTTTATTGAGCCACAAAGAGATTTAAATGAATACCGAGCATTCCATAAGTATTCACTGTTCACATGATATGAATGTAAAGAGCCACAAATCAAAACTGACAGCTCAACTCAACTTAAACCTGCCTTTCATTATTTCAAATTCAGCGTAGACGAGTACAGACTTAAAAGCCAAAAATTGCCACTTTCCTAATATTTACAGAGTGCACAGTGCATTAGCAAGTTTTAGAGGCTCAACCCTGAGTTCAGTCGTAGTATGAAGGCTTTAGATTCCAAACCATGGTCCAGGGACCAGAACCCACAATTTCTAGTCCAAGCAATTTCTCTGGAGGTTGAACGGCAGTTAACCTAGCTTGGATTAGTGACAGAGTGATAAACGTCCCTCAGGTCCCAGCTGTAATTACTGCCACTTGTTGAGCGAACAACTTAATCCAATTATTGCACATATTATGCACATATTTAAAGATAATAGATCCAGAGGTAATTCGACCATGACATTTGCGACTAATTCAGTTGCCACCCTGGCTTTCACTGCAAATCAGTACCATATCAAGCAGAACCGCTTCACTTAAAGCTGTCTGGAAATTCATGGATTAAGTCATGACACAACTGTAACTCGCCTGAATTCTAGCCAGAAACCATAAAACTCAACCAACCAAAGTGCAGTCATTAAACTTCACTGATGGAAAGGCTTAATGAGCTTGTGTTTCTCAGGCATTTGTCATCATCCTGCTCTCGTTTTCATGAATTTGCTGCCTTAATGTTTGTCAACTGTGAAATTACTGCAATGTCATCATTTAGGGCTGTACATGTGAGCCCTCTGTGATAGTAAACATTAACAAGTAAGATTGCGCCAGTGAGCAAATACATGTCATACAGTCCTATTGCACAACGCACATTGATTGCACTAGTTTCCGTGTGAAACAGCCCTGCCCTGAACAGGGACTGTTTTTTCAAAGGCAAAGTCATTCTTACAAACCGTTTGTATTTAGTGTATTTCTGAGTCATGTACAAACAGAAAGTGTTTCTGCGAAACCCGAAATCTTATTATAAGCCAGATGAGCGATTAGGCAAAGCCAAAGTAACTGGATATGGAGTGTAATTTCCTGTTAGGCTTTCCATGCAAATGTGATGCCTCCATCCTCACAGTTACAAGAGAGTTATGCCAGGAGGACATGTGTAAATGACGGAAGGATTTGTTAGCATGAATAAATACTCAGAGCAGTTCTTCTCCAAGTTGCTAATGGCAGCATGATAAATGCCCTTTCGTTTACGGTTTCTGAATGTATTGTTAAAACCCTTCTCGCGTAAAAAAGGGTCGCATATGTCATTATTTACTCTCCCAGGAACACTACCAATAATAATAAGCACCTTGATGCAGACGAACATAAAATACTTATTATTTACTAACGCCATCTTCAGAACAGGAGTCAGTAGGCCTATGAGTTTTCGCCATTGAGCCACTGCCGTGCCAGGTGGGGGCACCATTGGACTTTGCACAAATGATTCGAAATGGGTAAGGCATTGGGAGAAGGTGCACTGAGGGGGGTTTGCAGGTCTAATCGCAAAGTGGGCCTATCAGGTTTTCTCACAGGGATGCTGCACAATTGTAAAAATGAGAGAGAGAGAGAGAGAGTGGGGAGTGTAAACTAGGATTGTTTTTCCTTGTGCCTTCATTTCTCCGTTTTTTTTGTGCTTTGTGAAAGAATTCCCACGTACGTGCGGATAAATCCATGGACTGCTGCAGACTTGCCCTGCATAAGACAAAAGGAAGATGTCGCATGCTTTTAACTGTCAAGTTAAAAAGAAGAAGAAGCTAGTGCATCCAAATTTCTCTTCTGATGTTCTCATGTTCTGTATGTTTTATCCGTTATGCGTGATTTGTATTGAATAAATTGAGATGCTGTGACATGTACTGAACAGGCAGTTCATGCTTGAAAACCCTCTAATGTCATTGAATAAAGACAATTCTGCAAAATACAGTGGGCCAGAAATCCTCTTCAGCAATGTAAAAGACGCATTGCCAGTTGTCGCAAACGATTTATTGCAGCTGATCAGTCATTAGGTGCCGGGGGGCAATTCTTTTTTACATGGATGATATATGTTTTGAATAAATCTTAACCCTCAATTTATGAAACGATCATTTAAAGGCTGCATTTTGTGTTTACTTACATTTTCTTTTTGAAGGTCCCCTACTGTGCAAACGTTTTCCTCACCCTTCCATATTTATTATGGTTGTCTTTCAGCCTAGCATACTATGAGAATGTGAAAAGCGAAAGCTCCTGTTTCGTTTCCATAGTCCGCCTACTGGACAGCCATGTACCTCTTCATGGCTGTTTTAAATTGGGTCTTGTGTTGTGCCTGCCAATGTCCCCACCTCTGTGCCACCTCTGCTGTGGATAAACACTTTCACTCTTCTCCCCTGGGTGTGATGCTGCACAGCAAGTTCAAAATGTACAGGTTTTGTTTGAGTCAGCTGGCTCAACAAACCCAGAACTCGCAATCAGAGGTATTTGGTGCTTATGTTGCTTTGCTTTCATAATTATTTAAATGGTATGCTGCGTAAAATGTATAGCGCGGCATATGGTATTCTTGCTCAGATTTTCTGCAACACCAACTGAATGCATGTAGGTCACCCAGGCAAAAAACCACATTGATATGCATATCATTTGCGCAACTGATTTATGTGGATGAAACAGCAAGACAGCTCTCCATTCTCTGTTTGATCCATCCAGTTGGCTGATGCAATTACTAGGTATTCATTATTCACACTTTGGTATCCCAAGTGCTCAGAAGAGCAGTAAATTATGTTTCAACCTATTGATTTGGTAAACGGAAGGTTTTGATCATGTCTCATTGTGTGTGTTTTTTTTTTTTTTGGGACAGCTTTTTTTGTAATTGAGGAGCACAATGTCCCTCCTCTTCTAGACAACTGAGAATATATAGGACAAGCAAATCAAGACTCATTGTTGAAAGCTGTCTAATACCTGAAGTATGGAAGCAATACGCATCTTTTACAAATGTAAATAGTTGGGGGAAAAAACCTGTTATTGTGATTGTTGTAAACATCACATTTCTAAGAAAAAGAGGAAACTTACAAAAAGAGCCAAAATATCATGATTTCAACAAAACCACAATGTATAAAATATCTTTTAATAAGTTGTTATAGAGGCTTCTATTTAATGCAAGTGAACAGCTTGACTTACACCATAAAATAGTGGAATATATAGCAAATAGGGCCAAGGATTTACTTTTGACCTTATAGTTTATTGAGGAAATGTTGATACAGAGCTGACAAAGTATTTGCCCCCATCTTGATTCTGTTGAGGATTATATTTCAGTATTACACACACACACGCACACACACACACGCACGCACGCGCACACACACACACACACACACAAACACATTTTTTCCACACACACATAAGCAGTTAATTTCTGCTTTGGTTTATATCTGTTCAGTTGATTAAATCAATATCTGTTTAGCTGATTTAATCAATGTCTGTTCAGTTGATTTCTGTACCCAATTAATATCTGTTAAGTTGATTCAATCAATATTTGTTCAGTCGATTTCTGCTTTGATAAACAACTGTCCAGTTGATATCAGTATCTATTTAGTTGATTTCCGTAGCTGTGATGAACATCTGTTCAGTTGATTCAGTCAATTACTGTTCAGTTATCAGCATTATTCATCATTTATCATAGAGTAATCCATGGTTGCTTCATGTTAGCAGTTTTCATTATAGCAGCACATCTATTTGTATTATATGTATTAGAAATATGTAAGAGGGGTGTAATCTTTTGGTTGCAGTTCTCTGGGCATGTAAGCAGTGTTGTGTTTGCCTGCCTCTGGGACAACCTATGACTCATTTAAAAGTTCTCTTTAACGATTCAGTAGCCTTGAAGTAGTTACTTTGCAAATGATGCCAACCAATGAAAAAAGAGAGAAACAAGTAAGAGGCAACATTACTCTATTGAACCACTGAGAAACAAGTAAGAAGCAGAAATTATGTTATTGAACCAATGTAGCATGAGAGAACGGAAAAAAAACATATGTGGAAGAAATCTCCTGTGATGAAGGCATAAATATTGGGTGTGAAAAGTAGAATTTCAGCTCTTCTTGTGCAACAAGAGCTCGGCTTTCATCATAGCTTTCATCTTTTATACCCAGAATTAGCTGAGTGGCTCTTCTCTGAACTTTTTTTTGAGCCTCTATCTCTTTCTTAAAGTATGGTTCCCAGAACTGTACACTAAAGGAATAAGTCCCGAGAAGCAGTGGGTTACAGTGATTTTATCACGGCGGAGGGGCGTTCTACGGCACGACGTGCAGCGGAGTCCCTTAGCGCCCCTCCGCCGTTATAAAATCACTGTAACCCACTGCTTCAAGGGGCTAATTGCTTTTAAAAAACGGTTACCCTACATATAGCCCATTAAAGAAACACACAAGGAAAAATAATCAACGATTTATTGGTAATAATGCAACAATAAAATTGAGAACTTCTTCCACCAAGCAAGATAGAGTGGACAGAATGATTGGGAAGCAACACAGACACCAAGATTGCTTTTTCACCTAGCGCCATTATGTCACATCAGGCTATTTGGGCTCGTTAATGTAGATATACTATGAAAGCAGGCTATTTGGAATATCTCCTTTGATCTCCCGAAGACCCCATTAAATAATTTCACGTTTGTTTCGGTTTTCCAGTATCCTTGTTCTCAACTCACGCCGATCGGCCATATCATTACAACCAGTAGCGAGAGTGGGCAACAAGATTGACTTTTGTCCTCCACACTTGCTGGTGTCCAGGAAAATATGTTGAATTGTGCATTAGTTTGCTGGCCAGTTTGTCAACTAGCTAGCGTTCACTACAGTGGATGTGGTTACCCTGCACATAGCCCATAAAATAAACACAAAACAAAAAAAAATCAGCGATTTATCGCCAATACTGAAATAGCAAGCTAGTTAGCAATGTAGCTAGCAAGCTAAAATGATATTGAACTCTTTAATGCAATAGTTAGCTAGGTAGATAGCCAACTGGTTAGCGGGTTAAAAGGCTAAACGGAAGAAAATTGTGGAATACTTTAAAAACAATGTTCCTCAACGTGAAATTGCAAAGGCTTTTATGATCTCATCATTGACAGTGCATGACATCATCAAAAGATTCAGAAAAACTGGAAAAATCTCTGTGCGTAAGGGACAAGGCCGAAGTTATTTACTGGATCTTCGGACTCGTGATCTTTGGGCCCTCAGACGCCACGGCATCACTCACGGGCATGATTCTGTCATTAACATTACTAAATCGGCTCAGGAATACTTCAAGAAACCACTGTCTGTAAACACAGATGCCATCTAAAACTCTATCATGCAAAAAGGAAGCCATTGTTGAGCATGATCCAGAAGCGCCACCTGTTTCTGTGGGCCAAGGCTCATTTAAAATGGATTGTAGCAAATGGCAAAGTGTCCTGTGGTCAGAAGAGTCCAAATTTGGCATTCTTGTTGGAAACATGGGCATCATGTCCTCCGGGCTAAAGAGGAGAAAGACCACCCCTGCTGTTATCAGCGTTCAGTTCAAAAGCCAGCATCTCTGATAGTATGGGGATGGATTAGTGCATATGGTGTGGGACACTTGCATGCTTTAAAAAGCACTGTGAATGCTGAAAGGTATATAAAGGTTTTAGAGCAACATATGCTTCGCTCCAGACGACTTCTATTCCATAGAAAGCCTTGTGCATTTCAGCAGGACAATGCAAAACCGCATAGTGCAGCTATTAAAACAGCATGGCTTCGTAGTAGAAGAGTCTGTGTGCTGAACTGGCCTGCCTGCAGTCCTGATCTTCATGGTAAACAGGCCCCTGTCCCAACTTTTTTGAGACCTGTAGCAGCCATCACATTTGATATGAGCTCATTTTGTAGATAAATGAGTAAAATTTCTCAGTTTCAACATTTGCTAAGTTATCTCTATTCTATTGTGAATAAAATACTGACTGGTATGATTTGAAAGTCATTGCGTTTTGATTTTATTCACATTTAACACTTTTCCCCAACTAATTCGGAATTGGGGTTGAACATTAACTATTTTATGAAACCTTTTTTACCTTCACTTCCTGCATATGTTCAAGATACAATAGATGTTTTGAACAAGATCAAAGAACTGCAAAATATAGGCCCAGAAATGCTTCTCGTCACTATGGATGTAGAAGAATTGTATACTAACATTGAACACAAATAGGGCCTTGAAGCACTCACATTTTTTTGAGAGCCTGTCCTGCATCAGAAATGCCACCCGCTGATTTTTTACTTTCATTAACAGAATGGACCTAAACTAACAACATCTTTATTTTTCAGGATAAGATTTTTAAACAGACTAAAGGGTGTGCCATGGGGGCATGTTATACTCCTTCATATGCAGGTCAATTTTTGGGCAAATGGGAAGAAGACTTTGTCTTTATCCATGAAAATGATGTCTTTTTGAAGTACATTATTTGGTGGAGACGCTATATTGATGATGTATGCTTATTTTGGTCTGGGTCGGAGAGAGAGTTAAAGAATTCCATAATTTTCTAAACAGCATTAAACCAAATATTAAGCTGTCTTTGGAATTTAGCAAAGACTGTATTAACTTGACTTGACCTTACCATCTATAAAAATTATCAAGGATCTTTGCATACCTCTGTATATAGGAATCCAACTCACAGAAACACCATCTTGCATGCCAAAAGCTTCCATCCCAATTGACTTCAAGAGAATGTGTCATGTGGACAGTTCCAGAGAGTTAGGAGAATTTGTCACCAAGATGATGCATTGGAGAGTAAATCTAAGCAAACGATGTCATGATTTATGGAACGGGGATACAAAAGCACTACTCTCCAGAAAGCTTACACTAGAGCCAAACATACTGAAAGGTCATCACTACTACAAAGAAATACAAAAAGACAAAAGAAATACTAATATTTGTTACTATGTAGAGTACAGAGGCTGAACAAATTAAGCAAATTAGAAGATAGAATTGGTATTATTAAAACTGATAATGTACTTCGCCAGGTCCTTCCAGAACCACCTTGGGTAAGCTTTATAAGGTGGCCTACTCGACAAGATAAACTGGTCCACAGTTATCTGAAACCAGATGATAAACAAACATGGTTGGGCTCCAGGCCCAGAGATTCTTACAAATGCCATTACTGTAATCATTGTGCAAATGTAACACAAACTAAGACTTTCCAGGATGTCGTACCTCAAAAACAATTCTGTATTAATCATTTCAAAAACTGCAAAACCTCATTTGTTATTTATAGACTGGAATGCCCTTCTTGCAAAGTTTTCTATGTATGAAGAACAAAACAAAGTTTACAAGACAGACTGGCTGAACACATTTATGCAATCTGCACAGGCAACATATTTAACCCCATGGCAAGACACTACATAGATCATCACAACAGTAATCCATCCACCTTACAGGCTTGAGGGATTGATCACATTCCACTGTCTTTAAGAAAAGGTGACAGACAGGGACAGCTGAATCAGCGGAAAACTTTTTGGATTTTCAAATTGCATGGGTTATAATAAAAGAAACAAAGTAAACAGAAAACTACATCCTGACAGCAAATTGTACCTGCATGGCAGGCGAAGTATTATTTTGTATTGTTGGCTTGCTAGCTAGCGAGTTTGACTGCGTAGTTGTCATGCAAACATGAAATCTGCTTCGGTTAACAATTATTCTCACATATTTAATTAAATGTCTGTAACCGTGAGACGCGTCAAAAAATTGGTTACATTAATTTCAATGGAGGAAAGCCCACTGGCAGCGTGTGACGAGCGTCAGATTTTTACTTTTCGCCACTGCTCAATTTCTTGAGCATCAACTCAATAGAACTGCATTTGTCTTTTAGGTCAGCAAATTTAACTATTTCGCCTTGTCATGGTTGGTGGCACACACGGAAACCTCACATGCAGTTGTTGAAACCGATATACCTGCTTTTTAACCAAGTCGCAGTTTTTAGAGGAAATCCGTTATTTTGTGCGCATTTAAGTTATCAAGCAATCTGCAATAATAGTAGCCTAGTATATCGCTGCTTGATAACGAAATAAAGAATAAAAAGAAACATTTTAACTACAGAACATCCAATGAACACTGCGATTTATTTATTTGCGGGTCATCTTTTTTGAATGTTCCATTTGTTGGTGATATATTTTTATTCTTTATTTGGTTATAAATCTGTTCTCATATCAATACTTTTACTTTTTGCTGGCTGCCGGATATGGAGTATTTTGCATTTCGCGTCGGACAGTCTTGATCGTGCATGCAAATTTATTCACCTGTCAATGGTCATGGAATTGAATTGCTCACGCACTATTTTATCTCTGCTGTGGAAAGAAAGCGTGAATATGCTCGATCCATCTGACTAATTTTCAAAAGAAAGACTGAATAAAGACTTATCGATATTCAACGGAAGAAAACAGACGAATAGGCTAAAAGACCAAGAAAAGTCGATAACAAAATGCAAATTGATAGCTTAGGTCGAACGCAAACATGGCCAAGTTTGCTTTACTGGGTCTTTCAGCAAGATAATGACCCTAAACATGTGGCCAAATCTACACAGAAATGGTTCACCAGACACAGAATCAAGATGATTTAGAGAGATTGTGCAAAGAAGAATGGTTGAAGATCCCTCTTTCTGCATTCTCCCATCTTGTGAAACATTATAGAAGATTAGGTGCTGTTTTGTTGGCAAAAGGGGGTTTTACAAAGTATTAACATCAGGGGCACTAATAATTGTGGCACACATGATATGATTTAAAAGAATTATTTCTTAGTGTGGGATTTTTTTCCCACTGAATTAATGCACTTGATTTAAAGGCTGGATTTTCTTCTTTTTCATTGTGGCCTTATATTATTTAGAAAAAACTGAATTTATTAGAAGCTAAAGAACACATCTTAAATAGGGGTCCCAATAATTATGGAGAGTGATGTATGTATGTGTATATATATATATATATATACACTCAACAAAAATATAAACGCAACACTTTTGTTTTTGCTCCCATTTGTCATGAGATGGACTCAAAGATCTAAAATTCATTCCAGATACACAATATTACCATTTCTCTCAAACATTGTTCACAAATCTGTCTGAATGTGTGATAGTGAGCACTTTTGCTTTGCTGAGACAATCCATCCCACCTCACAGGCGTGCCACATCAAGACGCTCATCAGACACCATGATTAGTGCACAGGTGTACCTTATACTGCCCACAATAAAAGGCCACTCTGAAATGTGCAGTTTTGTCTCACAGCAAAATGCCACTGATGGCGCAAGCATTGAGGGAGCGTGCAATTGGCATGCTGACAGCAGGAATGTCAACCAGATCTGTTGCTCGGACATTGAATGTTCATTTCTCCACCATAAGCCGTCTCCAAAGGTGTTTCAGAGAATATGGCAGTACATCCAACCGGCCTCACAACCACAGACCACGTGTAACCACACCAGCCCAGGACCTCCACATCCAGCAGGTTCACCTCCAAGATCGTCTGAGACCAGCTACTCAGACAACTGCTGAAACAATTGGTTTGCGTAACCAAAGAATTTCTGCGCAAACTGTCAGAAACCGTCTCAGGGAAGCTCAACTGCATGCTCATCGTCCTCATCGGAGTCTTAACCTGACTCCAGATCGTTGCCGTAACAGACTTGAGTGGGCAAATGCTCACATTCGATGGCGTCTGGCACGTTGGAGAGGTGTTTTCTTCACGGATGAATCTCGGTTTACATTGTTCAGGGCAGATGGCGTGTGTGGCGTCGTGTGGGTGAGCGCTTTGCTGATGTCAATGTTGTGGATCGAGTGGCCCATGGTGGTGGTGGGGTTATGGTATGGGCAGGCATCTGTTATGGACGAAGAACACAGGTGCATTTTATTGATGGCATTTTGAATGCACAGAGATACCGTGATGAGATCCTGAGGCCCATTGTTGTGCCATACATCCATGAACATCACCTCATGTTTCAGCAAGATAATGCATGGCCCCATGTTGCAAGGATCTGTACACAATTCTTGGAAGCTGAAAATGTCCCAGTTCTTGCATGGCCAGCATACTCACCGGACATGTCACCCATTGAGCATGTTTGGGATGTGCTTGACCGGCGTATACGACAACGCGTACCAGTTCCCACTAATATCCAGCAACTTCGCACAGCCATTGAAGAGGAGTGGACCAACATTCCACAGGCCACAATTGACAATCTGATAAACTCTATGCGAAGAAGATGGGTTGCACTGCATGAGGCAAATGGTGGTCACACCAGATACTGACTGGTTCTGAGTCCCCAGACCCCCAATGAAGCAAAAACTGCACATTTCAGGGTGGCCTTTTATTGTGGACAGTCTAAGGTACACCTGTGCACTAATCATGGTGTCTGATGAGCATCTTGATGTGGCACACTTGTGAGGTGGGATGGATTGTCTCAGCAAAGCAGAAGTGCTCACTATCATACATTTAGACAGATTTGTGAACAATGTTTGAGAGAAATGGTAATATTGTGTATCTGGAATGAATTTTAGATCTTTGAGTCCATCTCATGACAAATGGGAACAAAAACAAAAGTGTTGCGTTTATATTTTTGTTGAGTGTATATATATATTTAGATTTATATTGTTTGTGGTTGGCTGAGAAAGATGTGAAGTCGTTAGTTTGCATCACAGATTCAGCTGCGTTGATTAAGTTTTCATTACGCGTGCCAACCGCCTTTAATCTGACATCAGGACAATCGATATAGATAAGGTAATTTATGTCCTTATTCAGATAGTTACATTAAATAGTGCCTCCTGTAATTATTTTTTGCATTGAAATATGCCTGACATTCTGGAAACCTGCCAGTGAGATTTCGGTGACGTGTGCGCACAGTGTGCCGGTCAGCCAAATTACCACTGCAGAGAAAGTAAACCAGGTTGGAGCTGGCAAGCTTTCTGCGCAACTCCAGCGGAGACTTTTTCTACGAAATTGTCACTGCGTCTTAATGAATATGTGACACCCCCCCTACTACGCTGCCACACCCATCTCGGCGCACGTCCGTCTGCCTAATTGCGCTGCGCCGGACAAAGTTACCACTGTGTGGGCTGCGCCACACTGTGCCACCCTGCGCTGCCCCAAGAAATTAGAGCCCAATCTTTTCTCAGATTGGCTCTGAAAAACGTTTTTAAGAAATGTACCCCACAAGTACTTAGTCCAGTAAATTTAAGTCCAGTACTTTGACCAGTAACATAATCCAGTATCGTAGAAGCTGAAAAACTTGCATCAAATAATCTCATTTGAAAATCTTGGATTGATTAAAATCTTCTCACCTAGTTGGCATTCTTTTTATGATATTTATATTAAAAATCAATAAAAATAAGATTTCACCTCTAAATTTAAGATTTAAAAAATATTTTTATTTTTACACTATGATTTAGAAGTGTATGTGCCAGCAGTCAAGGTTATACATGTACAATGAAGACAGAACAATTCACAACCTTCCTGCGAGGCTGCTACGGCTTGTATTTTAGCTGAGCAGCTGGTCGTTTATTGCCGGCCTTTAAGAGATCAGAGCCCGGCTGACAGAGAAAACAAAGTTCTGCCAAGACGTCCCTGCTGGCACTTTTAAGGACAACTTTAATACAACTCGTATTTAAAGAAAGACAGCCTGGATATTCCTGAAGAGGAAGGCTTGTAATTGGAATGATGCAGATGCAAGAAAACAAAGAGAGTGAGAAAAATGGTAATGCGTTAAATAAAATTGTGGGAGGGCGGCAAGAGAATGGACAAGTGCCAACCCTCATTTCAAATTCCAGTTGAAATGAATCAGGTGAATGATGATGAAGGTGAGGAAGAATGACATCAATCAAAGGCCATGAGATATAATCTGACTTCAGACAGAAGGCAAGGAGTAGCGCCAGAGAAAGGAACTGTGCTCTGGGCCAACAAGGGTCTCCTGTACCTCCTGATCCTCGTGAAGGACTTATCCATCATTACTCTGAGGAATATCCAGCTCTACAAATGGATTATATGCAGGGATAAGCTGACAATGGAAAATACCATTGAGGTAGAAATAAGCCTCTGGAGGCCGGCTGGAAGGCTCATCCCTTTAAGCCACTGTACCCGTGCGTGAGTGGGCCCCACAGACTAGTGGCTGTTAGTTCCAGTGCGTGGGTGGGCCCCACTTCCTGGTATCTGTTAAGCCACCGTTCCAGTGAGTAGGTGGTCCTCATGGACTGATGTCTGTTAAGCCATTTTTCCAGTATATAGGTGGGTCCCATGCACTGGTTTTCGTCAAGACTCTGTTTGAGTGTGCGGGTGGGCCCTGTTACCTGGTATGTTAAGCCACTATTCCAGTGTGTGGGTGGGCCCTATGGAGTGGTGTCTGTTAAGCCCCTGTCCCAGTTTGTCGGTGGGCCAGATTGTCTGGTATCTGTTCAAGTGCCCCTATTATGTGACATTTCATTGGTCATTGTACTCTTGCGGTCTACTAAAAAAGGTTTAAATGCATCATTGTTAATAAAACTTGAGTTTTCTCATGCTGGCCATTTCTCCAGTACCTGTCTGTGAAACAGTCCGTTGAGGTACTGCCCCCGCCCTCCCGTAAACCCCAGAGTGTTCTGATTGGTCAACTTGATCACTTGTGATTGGTCTACCATTCGCTCATGTGTTGGGAAAGGTCACGCCCCTTACCAAAGATGGATTTTTGCTCCTGAGTGCAAATGAGCTTAAGGAACAAATACTGATGTAGCCTTGTGGGCGTAAACCACTTGATTCAAGGGCGTGCCAAACTATCTGGCAGGAAAATTCAAATGGTGACATCAGCAATTGATGAAAAAAATGGCCAGAAGCTATTGCGGTGTTTCAGTGAGCTCTGGAGCAGTGGGAATGCGCTTCTTCTGTAGATGACTTCGAGTTGTTTTCCAATCGAGACCTTTTCAATACACATACAAATGATATGATTCACACTACAACATTCAAATAATGAAAAACCATAATAGGCGCACTTTAAGCTACTGTTTCAGCATGTGGATATGCCCCACAGGCTAGTGTCTGTTAAGCTTTTGTGCCAGTGTGTAGGTGGGCCCCACAAACTAGTGTCTGCTAAGCCAGTGATCCAGTGTGTAGGTGGGCCCCATGGGTTAGTGTCTGTTAGGCAACTGTTCCAGGGTGTGCGTGGGCCCCACATACTAATGTCTGCAAAGGCACTGTTCCAATGCATGGGTGAGTCCCACTGTCTAGTATCTGTTAAGTCACTGTTTCAGTGTGTGGGTGGGCTCTGCAGACTGGTTTCTGCTAATCTACTGTACCAGTGAGTGGGTGGGCCCAAAGGACTAGTGTCTGCTAATCTACTATTCCACTGTGTGGTAGAACCCCACAAACTGCTGTCTGCTACGCCACTGTTCTAGTCTGTCTTTTAAGCTGCGGTTCCGCTGATGTGAGACCCATGGGCTAGTGTCTGTTAAGTAGCTGTTCCAGCGTGTGGGTAGGCCTAATGGACTGGTATCTTTTTCAGCACCAGGCACTAATGAGACCAATTTGGTGGAAATCACAGAAAATAAAATAATCTAGAAATTAAAAAAAAAAACTCCAGTCTAAGAGGGGAAGCCTTTTTTCCCCCCAAATGTTTCATTGCCGGTTATATTTGACTCTTTGAGCATTCGCACTCCGAGTGAAGAAACAGGCCTGTCTGGTTATTAATGACAAAATTCAGGAGCATAAAGATCTTTGCTGCACCTGCAGGCCCAGAGTAGCCCACCTCTGTGCACTCACCTCATTAGTTTCCAGCTCCTGGGTTGAACAGGAAATAAAATGGAATGAAAAAGTTTTTGCCCATGGCACAAACCCGAGTGTTCGTTTCTGCTCTAAGCAGAAGTAAGAGGTGGAGTTTGGATTGGCTGTCACCAAGATTTACCCGGCAACAAAACTGTATTTCCAAACAAAGCCATGGAAAACAAGCTGAAAAAGGTCAAAGTGTGGGTCCTCCCAAGTACATAAAATACCCTAAGCAGAGGTTTAAAAATGAATTTGCACCTATCTTGTTTTTAAAAACGAATTTATACCCCACTAATATTTTTGTATTTTCTGGATATATTTGGTAGATTACTTCCTCAAAGATAAAAAAAAATGTAGCTTTGCTATTCTTGATTTCTGAAAGTGTGGTGGTTAACAAATTATTGTGTAGTTGGGGCGGCTATGCCCAGTGGAGATGGAGTATGGGACTCGGATCTAATGTAAATGATCTGGTGGTCCCATTTTCATCACCCTGTCATTTCATTGCTATTTCTGGCAATCATTAATGCATTTAGGGGTCAGAGCTTATTGAAGGAATGGCAGCTGTATTGTTTACATGCAGGGCTGTTCCAATAGTGTCATAGAATGGCTGGGGACTGCTCAAAGAGGGATTCAATGGGTAAAAGGGCCCAAGCCCAATTTACAGAGGTGTTAAAGGAATCGTGCCACATAAAAGTCTTAACTAGAATTTTAGCCTTAAGATGAGACTTAAAACTTTTTTCATTCAAGTAGAAAATATTAGATTCTTTTTACTTATTTGGTTTGCTTGACAAGTCAAACTTTCTTACCCCTCTGGCAAATTTTAAAATGAGTCAAACTGTCTGCCTCATTCACAACATTTTGTCTTATTCAAAAAAAAAAGTTTTAAGAAAAGTCAAAATATTAGACAAATGTTCTGGGACTGACTTCTTTCTTGGGCTCTGCGGAGCAGCTCTGAGACTCACTAGAGAGTAAGCAACTGGTTGACGAGCAGCTTTGCATGTGGGAATACTGCGCTGCGGGGGCACCTCTGGAAATCAACCTGTCTGCCATCAGCTAATCACAGCCCTTCTGACATTTGTCCAATTTCCCTCACCATTTTCCCCACGGAAGCTCATGGTAAAATGTCCCACACTTCACAAAGACAATTGCAAGCCTGGCTTTTGGAGTAAGACAGCCCAGCTGTCAGACTGCGGCTGCAGGGGTATAGTTGCAGCTTGGTACTGTTTGTGTTTGCTCCATCATTACGCCTGTCCCCAGGACACAGCAAAGCGTGAAACACCTGCTGCAGAGGGAAGCTTCTGATCACGTGCAGTTGGGTGGGCAGAGGAGGGATCGACGACTGTAATTACTCCTCCACTTGGTGTGCGCTTGACCCCGTAATTGCTGGGAGTAAACCGTTATGAAGTATTAATGAAAACTTCACTCACCTACTCTGGTTCACGGGGAATGCCCAATTTTCTCCCTCGCCAATGTCCAACTGGTTGTGGGAATGCTTTCCCCTTTCCAATTAGCATAAACAGTCCGTCGTTATGTATTGATTGTTTCCACTTACAGAGGCTGCTAGGCTAATGGCTATTTTTTCATTGGCATATTCTTGGATGAAAGCCTTTCAATACAGATGCAGCTTTGATTAATTCTTTTGATTGTGCCATTGAATAGAAAAGGCGTTACATTTTCTGGGTGTTACTCGTCTCTGCAAAAAATGACACATTCATTTTCTCTCCCACTATTATATGTTTGGGCATTTGCCATGGCAAGTCGTGGGGAAAGTCATCCTTTTGGGTGCTGCCAGCAGCCTTTGATGACAAAAAAGTGTGGATGAAAGGGTTCACAGGTTAGAGACTTAACTGGGGCACATCTGTCATCCCCATGAGCAAGGCATTTGATACACCATATTAAATAGCTGGACAGCATGTACAGTGGTATTAATGTCTCACTGTGTTTGCTTAGCCCTTTATGATGTGGTAGACAAATGCGTGATCCGAATCTTCAAATCTGTGCGTTCCAATACCGATGTTACAATCACTACTGGTACGTGAAAGTTATGATTCAATGACTGAGAATTTAGTGCACTTTCTTAAAGGCATATTAAACAGTAGTAATTTAGTAGAGTGAACCCCATCTTTATTTGTATTGAGAGAATACAAGCAAAACAAAATGTGTCTGCCGATTGCTAATGGTGTTACTGTATCACCCACCTGCAGCTCCAAATTCTTTAGCTCTCATTTATGGCAGCTTGCCGGTATTAAATAGCAAAACATGGTAGATCCCGCCAAAAAGAAGAAAAAACTACTGATGAATGGACATTGTCTTTTTACTCAGTAGTATTTCTTCTTTTACATTAGAGAACAAAACTAAGATCTGGAAAATGTTTCAACTTTTTAAACAAGGGATTTGGTGATTAATTTTCATGCTTGTGTTCATCAGAACAATGAAACTGCATCTTACTGTATTTCTACATAATTGAAAAATTGAAAACAGTTTTGTTTATAGAGGTACAGGATCCATAATTCGCTGTCAGACAGCCAATGCATCATTAACAATGTATGAACATATCTACCAATGCATCAATCTTCAGGTTTGACAGCACAATAAGTTGACTCTGGTCATTATTTAGAGGTGCGGCAGTTTGTTGAGCTGCGTAAGGGAGAAAAGTAGGTGCTTGTCTCAATAGTAGCAAGTTCTCAAGCTTACACTGGCATCAGAACATAATTGCCCCTCCCACTGTAATTTACCATTTTTAGCTCTGATAGCAGATTAGCAGCTGTGCTTCTAACCTAGAGCTCCCATTCATTCTAGGAATATAATAACACATCATATTTAAGAACAGGTGTGATAATTTCCTTCAGTCATAAAACCTGCAGGTCAAATCCACTGCTGCTTATGAGTCGGTCATAATGTTATGTGGGGATACGTGTATGTGCCCTGTAAGGTGTGATCTTGCTCAGAAATGTGTGGATGGACAGTTGTTGACTATATTTTAGTGAATAAGATGGGTTTTGAATATCAGTCTTGTTATTTAGTTTAACCCTGGAGAACCCACAGGGTTAAATTTGACCTCACCTAATTAGCCCTGACCCTACATTAGCAGATGTCAATTTTTATGCTAAGTTAATATTTTTCTTGAGGAAAAAAAGATGTCTTGGGTTCTCCAGGGTTAAGATTGATTTGGCTGACCAACGTGACGAAGTACAATTTCTCGAGGCAAAATCGTTTCTTGCGGTTAAAACTTTACAAACACCTGGCTGATTGAAACATTGCATTAAATTTTGTGGGAGATTTTTCTCTGTGTGCTGGCAACTTAGTGTTTTCTAAAGTTGCTACTTGTGTTGAAGGTGCAAACTCTTCCAATTCTTTCTGCCTCAAAACATGTCAATGTTTTGCCGAGCACAAAAAATGAAAATACAGTTCTGTGAATCTTCATGAAAAGATCCTTGCTTCTCAAATAAGGAATTTCAAGGAATCTTTTATGCGTATGCTGAGAGACATTTGCCCTGACATTCTCAAAAAACATTTTTTGCTAGAATACTGGCTGCTGTGAACGAGTTGGAGGTGTATTTAGCCTGACAAGAAAACAGTAGTGCGAGAGGACTTCCCTGGGGTTCCTGGGTGGTTGACTAGATAGAAGTCTGTGTTTATTGGCCTCTCAGGTCATTCTTCTGAGGGACTCTTTTCAACCTCTCTATCAATCCTGTCAGGGGATCGACATTACCCCTCCCTTAGCCCCCTCTTTCTCTGTAAACCACTGAAACCAAAGGCTGTTAAAGCCCCTTAGAACTATATTTACAGTTGGATTACTTAGATTTTGTAAGGGCACAAATCTACAGTAAGTGTCCAGCTCTTGTGAGCTGAGGCAAGTGGTTAGATACGTTGTTCTATCACAAGTAAGCCAACTGGCAGCTAAAACTGAAACACCCCTCAGACAAAACCCTCAGAATTTTTGCTGTAACGCAGGGAACACCTCTGTACACTGTTCGTGTTCATCTGCAGACTTCATAGGGCATATAAACATCCATACAGGATGCAGATATTGGATAATTTAGTGAAACAGTCATGTCGAGGAATGCACTATGCTGTCTCCCAATCTTCTTAGAGAGAAGGCCTGATACTATACAGTTCCCACCACAGCCTCGTTGCCTATTTAATATGGTTGCAGTAGCCAACCCTGTTCCTGGAGATTTACAATCCTGAACGTTTTTCGCTCGTATCCTAACAAAGCACACCTCATTCAACACCTTGAAGCTTCGATAAGGCACTAATTAGAAGAGTCTAGTGCACCAAATTAGGGTTGAAACTAAAACCTACTTGATGGTAGATTTCCAGGAATATTGTTTGGGGTTGCTCACCATGCCACTATTTGGACCATGCACTGAGGTAGGTTGGTGGTTATTTTAGATTGAAAACTTAAAATATACTGAAATCACAAAACGTAGGGTTAGGAGGGCAGAAAAAAAGCTTTAGCGTATACCAGTTATTGCAAACAATTTATTCCAGTTATTCCATACAATGGTGCTGGGGTATAATTCTAAAAGAACAATTTACACATTTGTATTTCATTTTTTTTTTGCCAGCACTTTCATTTTTCTACTTTTTTTTTGTCCAATTTTTGTTTGATCTCCCCATTATCATTTTTTTTGGAGTCAAGCATTGAAACTCTTTGGGCACCCATAAAGATTTTGTTATCCTAGCTAGGGTGTCTATGGCAGTCTGAAGGCTTTGACCAATTTGCACAAGTTTGGAATTACTGATTAATAAGAGTTTGAGATATATTTTCCACAGTTTTTCTGTCAGTGCTTCAAACCCTCTCATGCTACCACAGATGAAAATTTGCACTTATTTATTTTCCATTTATGCTCACAACTTCTAAGCAATAGTGCTGTGAAAAAGTATTGCCCCTTCCTAATTTTCTGTTTTTGCTCATTTGCCATTTTAAAGTGTTTCAGGTCAATGTTTCAATAAAAGCCAAAGACGATGAGAGTAATCATTAAAGGCAGCTAATAAATGATCGTTTCAAGGAGTTATACAAAACCTATATCACCCATGCAAAAAAATAACTGCCCCACTAAACCTAAAAATTGGTTGCCCCACACTTGGGAGCAACATCTGCGCACAAAATTTACAGAAAACTGCCTTCTGTCTTTCACATCTCTGTCAGGGAATTTAGGACTCCTATTCTTAGCTGAATTGTTTCAATATAGCCACACTGGAGGGGATTTGAGAACTGCCCGTTTAAAGTCATGCCTCAGTGTCTCAATCAGATCCAAGTCAAGCCGTTCCAAAATCTTTGTTTTTTTTAAGCCTTTTTGAGGTGTATTTGCTTGTGTACTTCAGATCATTGTCCTACTGCATACCCCAACTGTGCTTGAGCTTTAGGTCTTGAACTGATGGTCGGACATTCTCCTCCAAGATTTTCTAGTAGAGAGCAGAGTTCATGGTTCCATCCATTATGGCGAGTCACCCAGGGCCTGAAGCAGTAAAGCAGCCCCAGACTTTCACGCTACTACCATGATGTTTGACTTTTAGCATAAGGTTCTTTTTTGTGGAAGCTCAACACCAGATGTAAATGGACCAATTTCTTTCAAAAAGTTCCACTTTTTGCAAATGTGCCTTTGTGTTGTTATAGGTCGGCAATGGTTTTTGCCTTCCCATTGCTTTCCCATTGATACCATTTTTGCCGGGTCTCTTTCTTATGGTGGACTTGTAAGCACCAAGGGCATAGGTTTGTGTATGGATGATCTTGGGAAGCCAGATTGTCCCTGCCGATATTTCAGCAAACTCGTTCCTATCATCTTTCTAGATAAGCTGTATTAGACCCAGTTGTGGAGGCTACGTCTCCAAGACAGCATATTTACGAATTCTAGCATTTGATTGGTTGAAAGGGAGGGGCTACCTGAAGGCTAAAAGCCACATGTAAATTGACCGCTCTATCCAGGTCATGAATATTCATTTTCCAAAGCAGGGCTTGAGACGCGCTACTTGATTGCTGGCTTTGATTACATGGTGTTTGCAATGGCTTGCCCATTGAAGAGAACTGTAATTTACCATTTGTTCCAGATTTTTCTTCCTCATGCAACTATAGCACTTTCTCCATGGCCCAACTCGTGACATATATTAGATATTATCTAAGGTACGTATTGCTTTAACGTAAATTTCATTGTCTAAGAGCGTGAAAAAAATATATTGTTCCATGTAATGCTATTAATATTCAGCCAAACTGAATGCCAAATGTAATGTTGGGAACTTGAATTGTGCGGTTTTGCACTGTAGCAGGCTAGCTAACTGCCACTCTCATACCTAAGCGTGCTTGCAGTACCTTTACATAGCTAACCATTATAAAACATCAGTTTGTTAGCTAGCGAGCTAACGGCAGCTAGCCACTCAGTTGACAGAAAACTGAGAGGCCACCAAAAAAAGAGGTGTCATAAGAAGCTTTTTTTTTTTTTACCATCCAGGGCGCAAGTGATCAAACTTACTAGTCAGAAACAGTTAGCTATTTCAAGTGAAAACTTGCTAGCAATGTGACATTATTTTCCAATAAAAAGTAGCTTTGACTAAAGTTAGTTAATCATGTTCACTAGTTTCTACTTGTGAACTAAACCTGGTTTTTGTCACATATTGGCACGTAGTCAGGTTGCTAGCTGTAGTAGACATAACACGATTGGATATATCAAATTATGAGATGAATTTCAGTCTAGAAATGCCGAAATTGTGCTATTATTAATGTATTATTTTGTTTGCAGGAACCACATCAGCAAGCTTTTAAGGATACAGGTGTATCAGAGCTTCAGGTGAGGTCCTAATTTTGAATTCTAGTATGGAATTATAGGGAAAGCATTAAAGTTAGCCTCATGATGTTCAAAAAATATAACCTCGAAAGTCAAAATCTCCCAACCAACTTTACCTCAGTAGGGAAAATGAAAGAAATAAGTTATCATAAATCGTAAATCTAACACAATCCAATCCGATAAAACGCTCAGTTTGTGGTTTGTCCAATTCACAGTCAGTCAGTGGTCTATTTTGAAGTGTTTATCTTGGCTGCAGATGAGTTACCGCATAGAGATGCGCTAAATAGACATACATTTCCTATAATGATGGTTACATTCTCTAATTAAACATACCATTATGAATTGGTGAGAGTATTTCAATTGTTTGATATTGCTTAACCTTCATAGTAAATGTTCATAACATTAGAAACAGTCGTAAATCAAAATTTGTTGCCATCAAAAGTATTTGAATGGCAACAAATTTTGAGGTTTAAACAATAAATTAGACAGGCCAGTCAGCCACTACCACATGGTTGAAGCCCCCGAAAGCCCGATTCTCCCATTTTTTGCACATTATTCGGCCAATACTGTTGCCATGGCAACAGAAATCGATAGGTCTCATGAGTGAAGAATAACACATGTCCATACCAAATATGAAAGTAGAGGGTTCAAAATGACAACCTGTACTGTGTCCACAAGGAAATCTGTTTTTCCACTAATTTGCGTATAATTCGGCCAATACTGTTGCCATGGCAACCAAAATCAATAGATCCCATAAGTGAAGCGTAATACATGTGTATACCAAATATGAAAGTAATCATGAAAAAAAAAAAATTACAGCCTGTACAGCATCCTCCACAATGAAGTGTGTATGTTTCAGCACAAATTTGCTCAATGTTCGGCTAGGACCATGGCAACCAAAATCAATAGGTGTCACATGTATATCACATGTCCATACCAAATATGAAAGTAAACAGTATAAAATTACAGCCTGTGGAGCATCCACAAGGAAGTATCTACTGGCGCGGACATGGCGGCTAGCGGAGATGACACACGTGAATCCATAGTAGCCGTAAATGAACTTTGTTTCAGTGGTGTTTGACTGACCACAAAACCAGAAAACAGGAATTGCCAAGCCAAAATCAGAATACAAAAATGAAGTCGAATAACAAGCAGGGGTCAAAACCAGAGAAGCAGGTGTGCAACGGTACATAACAGTAATCCAAAATCGTGGTCAAAATCCAGAAGGGTAGGTCATATACAGGGCGTCAATAACAAGAATCGTGGTCATACAGAACAAGGGTCAGAATTCAAAAAGTAGCAAACAAGAAGGGGCAAGGCAATATCAAGGTCATACAAAGAAATTGTCGTCGTTAGAAGCAATAATCAAAAGGCATTCGAGGCTCTCTGCACTCGTGACAAAGGACAATGATCATTTTTATTGACTACTGGATAGATACTGTGGGCAAGTATATTAGGCAGTTTGCACATCAGGCTTGGCTGAGCAGTTCAATTCATACACTTCTTAGGAAACGGAGATGGGATTTAAATCGTCTATATTCTAAAGGAGCAACAGAAGCAATGAAGGTAGGAGGGAAAGGCAAGACTGGGCCACAGTATCAGGAACACTTAATGTCATCTCATTTTAATGTGTGTGTGTGGCCATTCATGTTTCAGAATCTTCCAGTTCTTTTGTGGCAGTGAGTGTGCATACATGAGTGCTCTTAAGTGCATCAACAGCATCTGCTTTTCATGTCTGCTCATCAAACTACATATTACAGTGGGCTCCAAAATTACTGGCACCCCTGACTGGCAATGCGCAAATAGAAAAAAAGAACGATATAATTATAGAGAAATGAAATATACCAATATTTGTGAAATACCTTACTTTTATTAATGTTTTGATGGAAGCAACTGAAATCATAACAATCATTTAATACAAAATTAATTTCAACAAAATAAAGGTTTCATAATTATTGGCACCTTTCATTTAGTATTCAGTGCAACCACTTCTGGCAAGGTTGACAGCATGCAGTCTTTTCGTGCAATTTTTGACAAGGTTAATGTACACATCTGGGAGGATTTTGGGCCACTCCTCTGAGCAGACCCTTTCAACTGCCCTCTTCAACTCTGCTGAAAGTTGATGATGTCGTCACAGAACCATTTCTGTGTGGAACTTGAGATACGCTTTGGGTCAGTGTCTTGTTGGAAAGTCCACCTACGGCCAAGGCCCAACCATCTGAGGCAACTAGATTATCAGCCAAAATATCCCGATACTTTTTGGAATTCATTCTGCCATTCAGTTCCCCACCTGAAAACATGACTGACCCACCATCATATTTCACCGTGGGTATGGAGGTGCTTCTCCTTGTATGTATCTTTTTTCATGCCAAACATGCCAATACTGTATCTGACTGAAATATGCGATTTTGGTCTCATCTGACCAAAGTGCATTGTTGCATTCATAATTTAAATAATGTTTGGCAAACTCCAAGCACTTGTATCTGTGTCTTCTGGTCAGAAAAAGCTTTCTTCTGGCCACATTTCTCAAAGGTTGTGGAGGTGGTGCCTAATGGTGCTTTTTAAAACCTGTTGCCCTGAAGATGCCACCAAGGCCTGCAATTCCGTCACATTGATTCTTTGGGATTTTGTTGCCTCTCTAACCATCCTCCTCAATATCCTGGGGGGCAAAATGCATCCTTTATCCTTGAAGTTTTCAACAGTTCCATATCTTTGGAATTTTCTAATTGCCCGACAGTACTCAGTGGGATATTAAATCATTTGTGGATCTTCTTGTGGCCATTACCAGGTCTACGACCTTCTGCCTTTTTTGACAGTTGTTTTTTTTTCTTCATAGTGTTGGATGACGAAGGGACTTTGAATGTGTGTTACCTAATTTGAATACCCAAGTAAAACAGAAAATGGTGCAATGGCTCAATATAGTTCCTTAACACTTAGATAAAACTTAAATAAGTGGAATTCAATACCTGGTTTAGATTTGGTAGATGTTAATAACAACAATCTTTAAGGGTGCCATTAATTGTGTAACCTAGATCTGAAGGAAATAGACTTTTAATTAAATCAAAAATGATTTCGGTTGATTGCATTGGAACCTAAATATCGTGTAGTTTTTCACATGTTGGTATTTAGAGTTTCTCTGTAAAAATGTCTTTTTGAATATTTAAAGTATTGTTAGTGGATCGCCAGTCAGGGATGCCAGTAATTTTGGAGCCCACTGTATGTGCCCATAGCAGCATGCATATTAAAACTACGCCCTTGCTGCATGCTGTACATTGTTTGTAATATAGGCACACATGCTTGCTGTAAAATCAGGTTCAGTGGTGTATAGGGACACTCACATACATGAAGTACTGGGTATTTGTATTAGTAAAGGGAGTTGTTTGAAAAATAAGAATGAGTCCTTCAATGCGCCTCAGCGTAGTTCTGGGTAAATAATGCAATTAAACACAGTCAGCCTTCAACCCAGGCCATTTTCTCTTTTTTCTTTTTTGCCTGTAATTCGGTTATCCCTTAGCTTTATCATTCAGTTAATTATCATGTTTTCCCTCCCCAGTAATGTATATCAGTTGGCACTAATTAAGCACATATGCTGTCACATGGTGCTTTCCGCTTGTATTAGATATACAGTAATTAGATATACAGTTCTGCGCAAAAGTCTTAGGCACCCTGCACTTTTAAAAATTCAAATCTGTATTAGATGTTACTTTTTGTTTCCATATTAGAATTCCTGAATATAACAAGTAAATTAGAAATTCCATATCCTTATTTAAAGAAAAGTTTCAAAAATTAATGTTTTCCATTAAAAATAGTCAATACAGATATTATAGTCTTGACAGAGCGTTGATGTCAACATCATCGTAGCTGTTTCCTGGAGGGATGGATGCAAATGAGAAAGTCAGTCAGCAGAAGAATGCTGGCAAATTCTCCACTCTCTTTGGAACAAGCAAAAAGCCAATAATCTTATAAAACTATAGCACAACAGGACAGCGTCCCAAGATTTTTTGCGAAGGGTCACACCAAATATTGATTTGATTTCGTTTTTAACAGTCTACAGCTCTGTTTAGTACATTTCTCAGTTACTAGAAACTTTTTGTTTAATCATTTTTGAAGCATATTTGCCCAAAGAAATTGCTTTAAATGTGCTGAGGACTTTTGCTTAGTACTGTAAACACACACAGATCAGCCAGAACATTAAAACCAACTGCTTTCTCATGTTGTGCATGTCCTTCTTGTGTTGCAAAAACAGCTCTGTAATACTGACGTACACTTGTACACATGATGCTAAAGAAAACGACTCAGGCAACCAGGCAACCAACTTCAGTTGCTCCAAGGTCCAGTTCAAACACTTAGATGCCTATTTTATGTGCTTTCAGGGAGAATGGGCACTCTGATGGGTCTACAGCCTTAATACGCAACACTCAGTAGGGCAGAATCAACTGAATGTTGTGACACATTCCTCGCATAAGTATAATTGCAATTCTCTGCAACTTGTGCCACAGTAGCCCTTCTGTCAGTTTGCAATAAGCCTCGAGTGCCCAACATTCTGTTGCTGGTTCATGGTTCGCATCTCCTTTGACCAATGTCACCAAATCTCAAAGCAAATAAACCCATACGGGAGATTTTATACATATCTCATATCCGACAGTGTGCTCTCCATCACTATCATCAAAACGCAGAATAAGGGAATATCGCTTAACAGAAAGGTACTCCTCCGGTAAAGTGCTCTCCAGGATCTGGGCTGGCCACCCCTAATATATAGTCATAATATAATAAAAACACATTATAAAAAATCAGCTGGTCAGGTCCTAAAATTATGTAAATCTAACCTCAGGTGTTTTAACATACAACAGATTCCACTGAGCCATTATTTATTTTACAAAAATTCAGCCAAAATGCAGAAGCCGTGTGTGACAAACTAAGTACACCCTCACTGCTTCCAAAGGAATTAAGAAGGTAATCATCAGCCAAGTGTTGCTGATCAAATGCACTTGATTAATTGATCATCAGCAAGTGTGTCCACCTCTATAAAAGTAGAGGTTTTGGCACTTTGTTGGTCTAGAGTATTTAGGTGTGTGTTGACACAATACCAAGAGGGAAAGACATCAGCAATCATCTTAAAGAAACTATTGTTGCGGTGCATCAATCTGCAAAGGGTAATAACGCCTTTTTTCAAACAATTTGAAGTCCATCACTCTACTGTAAGAAAGATTATTCACAAGAGGAAAACAGTCACGACAGTTCCCAATCTTTCCAGGAGTGGAGGTTCAGCAAATTCACCCCAAAGTCAGACCGTGGAATGCTCAGAGAAATTGCAGGAACTATATCTTGGACTCTACTGGCCACAGCGTGTTAAATGTTAAAGCTCATGACAGTACAATTTGAAAGAGACAGAACAAGTTTGGCTTGTTTTGAAGGGTCTCCAGGAGGGTCTCCTCTTCTCTCCAAAAAGAACATGGCAGCATAGCTTAGGTTTGCAAAGTTGCATCATAATAAACCAAGAAGCCTTCCAGAACAATGTCCTTTGGACAGACAAGACCAAACTGGTGTTGTTTGGCCACAATACGCAGTGCCACGTTTGGTGCAAACCAAACATGGTGAATCAACGCAAATGCCTCATACCAACTGTCAAGCATTGTGGTGGAGAGGTGATGATTTGGGCTTGTTTTGCAACCACAGTACCTGAGCACCTTGCAGTCATTGAGTTGACCAAGAACTCCTCTGTGCACCAAAGTATTCTAGAGTCAAAGGTGAAACCATCTGTACGATACCAAAAGCTTGTCCGCAATTGGGTCATGCAACAGGACAATGATCTCAAGCACACCAGCAAATCTACCACACAGTGGTTGGAAAGTCCAGACTTCAAACTGATTAAATGCTGCGGTGCAACTTTAAGAGAGCAATGCATAAACAAATGCCCACAAATATCAATGAACCATAGCAAAGTTTTAAAGAAGTGTGGGCCTAAATTCCTTCATTACGATGTGAGAGACAATTAGTTCAAGTTATTAAATAATGCAACAATAAAATTGAGAATATTGACTATTCGTTCTTCCACCAAGCAAGATAGAGTGGACAGAATGGTTGGCAAGCAATACAGACACCAAGATTGCTTTTTCATCTAGCGCCACTATGTCTCATCAGACTATTTGGGCTCTTTAATGTAGATATACTATGAAAGCAGGCTATTTAGAATGTCCCCTTCGGTCTCCCGAAGGTCCCATTAAATAATTTTACGCTCGTTTTGGTTTTCGAGTCTCCTTGTTCTCAACTCGCGCCGATTGGCCATATCATTACAACCAGCAGTGAAAGTAGGGAACAAGATTGACTTTCGTCCTCCACACTTGTCGGTGTCCAAGAAAATATGCTGAATTGTGCATTAGCTTGTTGGCCAGTTTGTCAGCTAGCTAGCATTCACTACAATGGATGTGGTTACCGTACACATCGCCCATAAAATAGACACACAACAGAAAAAAAAAATTCAACAATTTACCACTAATACTGAAATAGCGAGCTAGTTAGCAACGTAGCTAGCAAGCTAAACTGATATCGAAATCTGTAATGGAATAACTTGCTAGGTAGTTAGTTTAGTGGATTAAAAGGCTAAACTTCGCGATCACTGAAATAGCGAGCTAAAAGTCTTGAAATAAACTAAATATAAACTAAAAACTAAAATAAACTTTAAAAAAAGCTACATTTTTTAATGTACTGACATGTAAAACCATTGAACTGAACAAGGGTGTACTCTCTTTTTCTCATGACTGTATGTAATATATACCCACACACGCACAGGAAGGCAATAATTTAGGAGGGCATTGCATACAGACAATTCCAAACATGGAGATATTGAAAGCAGATGAAATTAACTGAATAAGCGAAGTTTTTTTTACCCCTCGGCCTGACAAAGGCACGAAGAGTATTGTCATCTCTTCGGCGGGCGGGCGTCCAGGCGGGCAGGCGGCTTCAATTTTGTCCGGGCTATTTCTCTGTAACCACTTGGGGTAGGAAGTTCATATTGCATACGTGGACTCTCCATGGGGGGTAGGTCTGCCTTTTCGAGGTTTGACCTGTGACCCTGCAGCAGTGACCTTCGGGGCTGAGGGGTATTGCCCGCTTCAGCAAGGCCCATTTTTTAACTTGGCAATTAAATAAATCATGATTTGGTGTTCTCTCTCATGCCTTGGAAATCCCAAGTCAGCCTTAAAAATGGAAGCGACACATGTTTCTGGATGAGAATGGCTGGCTGGATATAGCAACTATCATTTTGCTACACTACCGCTCAAAAGTTTGGGATCACTTGCAAATTTCTTTGTTTTCCATAGAAAAATACATTTTCATGCATTTCACAAACATTTTTTTCCATTTCACAAACATTTTTATCCATTTTACAAATGATTAAAATTAATCAGATGATTTTCAAAGAATGATCTACATTTTTGCATAGAAGCCTACTATCAGCAACTGTCAGTCTTCTGCATCAATCTCCTGGTATGGCTGCTAATCCAAGTTAAGCATTTTATAAGGCTAATTAAAACCCTTCTGCAAATGTGTTGCACAGCTGAAAACCATTGAACTAATAAGGGAGCAGAAAAGGGAGCATGGCATTCTTGAGGTTGGTGTAGTACTAGAAGCATCAGCAGTTGTTTGTTTGTTTACAGGCTCAAAATGGCCAGGAAGAAAGAACTTCCTATAGAGACCCATCAGTCTATTGTTGTGCTTAGAAAAGGAGGATATTCAATGTGAGAAATTGAAAACTTAAACTCTTGCTGTCAACTACTCCCTTTAGATAACAGCACAAACTGACACTAAAAAGGACAGAAAAAGGAGTGGGAGGCCCCAATGCACAACTGTGCAAGAAGACAAATATCTGAGAGACAAAGGGCTCTAAATTCATAGACCAGGCGCATGTGCGGCGAATGGAGGGTGCGCCGCGCCAACGGGTTGTGTCCAGGCGTATGTTGCAATTTCGTGCCCGGCGTAGCCTGGCGCAAGTACTCCTCTGTCCCGCCTCTGTCCCTTTTTGCGGCGCAAGGGGCAAAGAAGGAAAACAAGAAAATTTCCAAGTGATCACAAACTTTTGAGTGGTAGTGTATATGCAAAATATTTGCGAAAATTCTCGTCTCTTCCTCAGAACTCTCTGAATATCAGTGTAGGGTCTTGGTTGTGTGCCAATAATGTATGATCAGAAAAGCAGAAGAGACTGTACCTCATAGAGTCCAATTGTATTGTTCCATAGTTATACTGTCAAACTTGAACGTTTATTGATTGCGCTCCTAAGAAGTGTCATCTAAGCTGTGGCTAACGGGCGCATGCTTCGGAGGAGAGCCGTGAGCTGTGTACACGCTCCTGAGTTGGCAATAGGGACCCGCTTTTGCGTAAAAGGCTAAGTACTTGTACATAGTTCCCTAATTGGATAGTCCAGATTCGGGTGGGATTGGAGATGCCACAAAAAAAATTGTCATCTGACATATTCTTTCTGCTCAGTCAATTCTTCAAAATCTCTCTGACTACACAAAAAAATTTGGGAAATTGCCAAGATGCTACTTGCATCTTGTGACCAATACATTGCAAAAAAAAAAACATGAGGAATGGCACCTAAACAAATTTATTGCATCAAATTCTTTTGGCAGGGGACACTTATTATGAGAGACAAATTCAAAAACATTGTTAAAATCAATATCGAAGAAGCCATTCGTTGATGATGTTTACAACTGAGCTGTGAATTAGGGCACCAAGGTACACTGCATCAGCAGGAGTTTATTCTCAAACAGGTGTAACTTTTGTGATTTTGCTTAGAGGACAAATAAAGGCCAAATATGCTAATGTGCATTTCTGTCAAAGTTGTCTTCCGGGGAATTAACACCATGTCTGACATGCCTATTTAAAAATGCAAGTCATTTCATTTCATTTCAAATTCAATGATACCCCTTTGGGTGACATTTGTCTCCTTTGAATTTTTAATTATTTTTTGGGTGCTTTGTAGAATAAATTTTACTTTTTGCAATATACCATAAGGATATTTGTTACACATTGCACCTGGAGGAAAATATAGTCCCTGGCTACATGTCTTTCAGTGATATTCTATTTGTCATTCTTGCCATGAGTATTAAATCAACTAATTGCATTCAGGAGTGAAAATTAATCCCAAACTGTAATATCAGTCGATTGATTGAGAATATCCGTAGTATTCAGTGACCCCACTTGGATTTATTCGCTAATGCAATCTGAACTTGTGTTAAACTTCATGCTTGAGATAAGTTGGTGTGCGTACACATTTACCATTCAAACCAAAACACATGCACAGTATGTACTAAAACACGTTACCTTCCATTGGGGGTCCTCAGACTCATGCAGGCAGGGCTGATATGAGCGCAGGCTTTCATTCTAACCAAGCAGTTCCATTCTAACCTGATACTGCTGAACAAGTTCTGTCGCGAAGACTTCAAGGAATTGATTAGAAGGTGTATAACCCCAATGCTAGAACAAAACTGTGCACCCATACCAGCCCATTCTTAGAAACTCTGGTTTTTGTTCCCTCCTTTTCTCCTCTGTAGGACCTGTCCATCACATCTTATGTCCATTCCAAATTTCTGGCCAGAAGATGATCCATGGACATCTAATACAGAGCTGTTCTACATCAAGCCTGTCCCTTCCCAGAGCTGTCACACCCCATAAGCGCTCTGTCCTGCGGCTCCATGATTAAAATTTCCCCCACTTACAGCGTACAAATGCGCCAGAACATTCTTAATTAGTACAAATGAGGCCCCTGTATCAGCCGCAGATAAGAGGAGAGCAGCACTCGCTTATCAAGTTGAGATAGACAGCGGTTGGGTATAAAAATGTGTTTATAGTTTGAAGTCAAAATCAACATTCTAAACTGTCACTCATCCTCTCTCTCTCTCTCTCTCTCTCTCTCTCTCTGAAAACCGTTTTCACGAGAATCATGCCTGTTAGCATGTGGTGCTGCCAATCGTTATTACTCATTAATTTCCATGATGCAGTTTTTTTTTTCTCCTTCCAAGCATTAATTAGTTTTCAAAGACTGGAACACGTCTGGTTTACATTTTCCTGCTGGCGCCAATCTACTACACCAACACATTCTCATCCTGACTCGTCACAGTGCGGCACTACCTGAGTCTGACCAAGCATCAATTTGCAACAAAAAAAGAGTCCTTTGGCATCCTTATTTGACGTTTAGGATTGGGCTTTGGGGGCAGGGTGTAGCGTTCGTTTTAAACAGGCACCAAATAAGGATGCCAAAGCCTCCCTTTTTTATCGTATATCAACGCTTGGTCAGGTAGCATCACTGTATGACAAGTTGGGATGAGACTGGGCTCACTGCACCCACTCCGAGGCACAGTGCTTGAGAAACACTTATAAAGGAGATCAATCCAAATGGCTTTTTCTCATAAAAAATGCTTTTAATGTGAACCAAAATGGCAGCTATTATCCCCCTGCATGTTGGATAAGGGTCAAAAAAGACATACACTTTTGTACACACCACAGCTCTGTAGTATTGTCATATCTTATTTACAGTGCACTGTGACAGTATCTTGACAGTGATTGAATCTTTGCTTTTACATCCTTACCCCTCTAACCGGTATTCAAAAACAATGAAGATGAGATTAAATTAGCAATTGCCAGCTTTAATTTGCAGGAATTTGCTGCCAAATTGCGTGAATCATGTTGGGATTTCAGCCCTTTTCAGTGTCACAGCCCAAATACTTATGGGCAGCGACAGTTGCTTTGGAAAAACACATTTAGCCGTAAGTGTGATTGTTCACACTCTTTTGTGCAGTACGCAGGTGTTTGGTAAAAGAAGGACAAAGGAAATGCAAAGATCAGAATTTATACGCACAGAATTGATTGTCAATCTCACTAACTTATAAATCTATTTCACTTAAATGGGTTTAAGTTCAAGGTCGAACCGCAGAGTCATGAGATTTTTTTTTTTCCCCCATTTGCCCTAAACTAATTTTAGAACATCTACTTTAGGCATCCCTGCCAATTTGATGTGTATCATGGAATTTTCCGTCTTGGGGGCTGTGTGGTTAAACGTGATCCCACACTGCAGGCCATTGAAGTATTTAGCCTGACATAAAATGTGTCTTGTGCGCCGTGCCTGATTGGCAAACTGCCATGCAGGCGCCAATATGAACGGCACTCGTGACAACAAATGGCAGTTGCGTGCTGCGCTGACTTTGAAATGCCTGCAGGATGTCATGCTGGAGGTCGATATTGGCATCATGACAGGAACTGCAATGTTGTGTTGCTCTGCAGATACAGCGCCTTGTCTACCTATAGCAAGGGTCCCTAATCTTTCCCAGAAAGGGCTGATGTGGGGGCAGACTTTCATTCCAACCAAGCAGCAACACACCTGATGCTACTAATCGAGCTTATTAGCAAAGAGTCCAGGGGGTGATTAGTAGTATCAGGTGTGTAAGTGCGTGGTTGCAATGAAAGTCTGCACCCACACTGTCCCTTTCTGGGAAAGATTGGGGACCCTTGGCCTCTAGCATGGCTTCCATTAAACTAATGCTGTATTCAAAGAAGCTGGATACTGTACCACGTAGCCTATTATATCAGGCCTGTTTACTGAGTTGGCTGGATAATCATGCAAAGCCAAGCCCAGAGTTTCTGTTTCAGCCTTTGGTCAGTATTTGGGTTTTACTTAGTTATCCAATTATCTAGCTTTCTCAGCAATCCTGTATTGTGAAACCAGTTCCTGTTTTATGACCAACACGATGATTGCCCAGAAATGCTGAAGCATAAACATGCACATCACTAAAGATAAACACGAGCAGAGGAAGCAAAGAGAATTAGCAAAAGTTGGAATTTTTCAAATTATGTGGTACGTGAATAAGATGTGAAATCTGCATGCAGATAGAGACTGAGGTCACAGATCACTGAAATAAAATTAAAATTCTATTTTTAGGCTCAAATTTCATTCCATATCAAGCGGTAGTAAAATGACACTAACAGGAATAGGGACAACAAGAAATATGAATTTCAAACACTAGGCACGATTACGTAATCAAATGAGGTCAGTGTTGTCATGGGAATTATGCTTATATGGTTACTTAAAATATGCAGCGGATGTTTTTGAAGGCTTGCACTTGACTCATAATGCAAAAAAATTACCAATGCTAAACCTCAGCTCATCATTTCAGGTAATACCTAAACGCTGATATTTACAAGGAGCAGAAATGAAATTATATTGAATAGACAGTCAATGATCTTATTTTCTTTGACTCTCTTAGCGATTCAACCAGGCAAATTTGTGAATTTCACTACTCTGGTGGCAAAAAGAACCTTATAATATAAGAAAAAGTTCTGAGGCAATTCAGCTTGTCAACTTGGCTTGTCATTTTAAACAGTTTTTTGAGGCTTTTTTTTTTAATTTTTTTTTATAAATTTGGCATCTCCAATCCCACCCGAATCTGGAATGCCCAATTGGGGAACTATGTACAAAGCTTGCTCGTATGCGACCCCTTGCTGCCAACTCAGGATAGTGAAGACAGTTCATGGCTCTCCTCCGAAGCACGTGCCTGTCTGCCACTGATTCTTAAGGCATTTTTAAAAGTAAAAATACACATAAAATATGCAGAACAGGCAGTAAAAACAATCAATCTGGGAATCCAGAAAAGCTAATAAGAATGATAAACCTCAGTAAAAGGCAATAAAACTACAGCCTTGATAACCAAATAATTACCTCACAGTATGTAGTCTGGTTAGTATAATATGCAATATTTATTAAATAAACATCTGTTTGCCATTCCCTTTTTAAGTGTGAGGGAATTATGTGATGGCATAAATAGTAGCAGAGAAAATGAACAGACAGGGGTGTGAAACAGAGATGTTAGTAGCAGCTCCAAATGACATAAATGGAGATGGAAAAATTATTTAGTGTATGTACAGTGTATGTGCACTGCAGCCAACCCAATAAGAACAAAATGCCCGAAGTACGCACTTTGGTAGGAAATGGAACTGGAACAGTTGCAAAGTAACTTGGGAAATATAGTGATATAGCAGAGGGAAAAATAGAAAGATTGATGACAAATGGGCCAGTGCAGCCTAGGCGAGGGATGAGGGAATTTGCCAGGGAACTCCTGTGTTAGTTACCCCAGACAGATCCTATTTGAAGCCAGTCAGTAGAGATTGATAACCGAAGCACAAATCCTCTTATATCCCCACTGATCATGGCAGAAATGAGTGTAAAAAGAAGACAAAGAAGAAAGAAAAAAAAAAACTCCTCACAAGAAGCCAGGGACAAAATGGCTGCTGGAGGATGGTAGTTTCTGCTGGATTGGTTTAGAACACATGTACATCATAGGTTCTCCTGGTGGCCCTACTACCCAGTCACAGCTGAAAAAAACATTTAAAAAATTACTGCCTAAGTGCTGTTGCAAACCAAACTGACAAATGAAATAAAAAAGCATCCATTAAAAATTATTTGTACCCATTTAATCTTCATGACCCCACCCACCCCAAATCTGTAATTTTCCTATTTCGCCATTTATGAGTATTCTGCAAATTTCATGTTGTTTTTATGTTTATTCTTTGGGTTTGCATAAGCACAAATAAGCACACGAGGCAGAACCATAACACACCTGTTAGTCTGGCATACATCTTGGACCGCAGGAGACAACCCATGTAAACATGGAGAGAACATGCAAACTCCACAATGAAAGACCCCAAGCTGGACCTTAATGGTGTGAGGCAACAGAGCATAATGCCTCCCTATCATACCACCTAGAAATTGGTTCTGAAGAAACAAAACACAGCTGAAGAATTCAGCTTAGAACAGCTTGGTTCAGAACCGTGTTTTTGATTTACTTATCGCTGGTCATTGTAACGGTTGTGCTGCATGAACAGTACAGATGCACAGAGGACAGGAAGTTAAGGACTGGACTCAGGTACGAGGATAGACTTGGCTGTATTTATAATGCCTACTGCACAACAGTAGGCAAAAACGTAGTGATACAAAACAAAATGGAAAAGGTTCCTTTTACACTATAATTAATACAAAGGCTGGGCTTTAGCTGCAGTAACAATGTGTTACAAATAAGAAAACAAAGGGAAACGCAGTTCCTCAATAAAGTGCTGAAATAAACATAAATAGCACTGAGCTTAAAGAGTTTAGAGATTTGATACTCGAATACGGAGAAAAGGTCTAAACAAGACTAACAATGCCGCACTGGCGTGGATATACGAGACTTCACAATGAGACTGAGTGAAACTGGGACTTAAATGCACACTGTTACCACCCAGTGGCAATGATTAACTGGTGTGAGAGATAATTGAAACATGAATTAAGTGCAGTCCGCTTAGTAGACCGCTGAGCTGGACGAATGGAAATGTGGCGTTACCATCATATACAGTAGCTGGTCTGTTACCTGTCCTAACTAATCTGTTGCCAGTCATTTCTGGTCTGTGGTTGGTCAAAGCTGGTTAAGCTAGTGGAGTAAGCTCGTGGCCAAACCGGGAAACTGACAGTTGGATACTCAGGTGGTTAACAAATGGTCAAAAATGAAAATCAACTGGTTTGCAGTTGAAAACACAACTTTGACCTGCCTAGGCTAAGATGAAAATTGTCAGAAAGGTAGTGCAAAAATTCCATGGGCAGCTTGTTCACAAGCCTGCTGAACAATTGAGTAAGATGTGCAAAGAAAAGCAAAGCTTTACATGAAAAAGATCTACATGGTCCTGCACTGACCTTCACTTGCACAAACTCAGTCAGAAACAGCAGTTATAAAATTAATGATAGATAATTCTTCTTCCAAACACTTGCTTTAAGCTTTTCGTATATAATGTATTTTCAATTGTATTTCATCTACAAAAATATGCAAATAATTGATAATACTGCCGTCAATGAGCCGTTGTTTGGAGATTTAGAACTTTAAATTCCCAAATATGTCATGAGTATTGTCACACCTCAGACTAAGAATGCATGCCACTGGGTATTCAGTTAAAATCTTTGCAGACTGAAAGAACAAGCCAACACCGTGACAGATAAGGACATCAGCATCCCCACTGCACTTGCTGAAGGTTCTCAGGCTACTCGTCAAAATGTACCGCGCACTGTACCGTCATTACTCACTCTTGAAGCCCTTTGCATATACAAGAATATATAAACTGTTGTGATCAGCATGAACAAGAACCCTGTGTTTTGAGTTCAAGTCTGCTTAACATTCAGATCATGAGGAGACAGGAAGCAATTTTTTATTTTTTTTCGCTCCAAAATGAGGTCTTCCTTGCAAATAATCCCTTGGGTTTTCAGCAAATTAAAAAGTTTTGTTTTTGGCAGCTGTTGTTTTATGAACTGAAAAACCAGGTCACTTTCACTACCAAAGCTCCATACAGATGTTTCTTTCACAGTGATTTATGTGATTATAGTTGTCATAATAATAACAGGAGCATAGCTGTCAGATAGTTTTAATGCTGTACAGTCGTGGCATGAACCGGTTAATTTAATCGTGTCATATCAGGGAGTATGCACACAAAATTTGAAAATAAAATTCAGTCATAAATAATATCTTCTAAGGTCTGCTGCAGGTGATACTATGAGTGATTTATCCTGCGAGATGAAGCCATTATTTGAGCTGATTGCAGCAGTCATGACAATATCAGTAGCATCACAGAAAGCCACTTTTAAAATCCAAATTTTTTTTTGCAAGTGTCTACTCCTGCTCATAATTACCAATGCATATAAATGATATTAATTTAGACAAATCTGTTTATTAATGTGGCCACCATTGCCGAATAAAATCAGAACTGCACACACATTGACTTATAAGTGGCTGAATAAATCATAACAAAGGACAACGTAAAATTGTGGCATGTTATTAGCCACAAGGTTAGATTTATCTTCTGCCATAACTTGGTGAGTTCTCAAAGGGGGGTTAGTTATGTTCCAGTCTGTAAAACCATAGAAATGAAAGATGGTGTACCTTGTTTTTCACATTATATGGCAGACTTTTTTTTATCTTGCAATAAAAACTAACGAACAGTGCTTTAGCACTGATCTCAAAATCATCTGTGGATCTGCTTTGGATGACTAGATGACTGATTTAGATCACTGTCACATAAGCATAAGCCATCTGAAAGTGTCTCACAATGTCAGCCCAGGGGACCCCCTGTGGATGGTAGTTTTTGTTTTGACCACAGTTGCAATCCCAGAATTTAAACAGTGTCTTATTTTTTTTCTAAATTGTACTTAATTTTTCTTGATTACACTACTAATGTTTATAAGGATTACTGAACATTTTAAACTACATTATGTCAGAAGTAGCTTTTACTTTTCCTGAAAAGAAAGATGAAATAAATTACATGAAAGCATCAATTGGCTTCTAATTAGTGATAGCGAGGACATATGGCCAGTAAAAAACAGCCATTTGGTAATTAATGGTGAAAGACAAGACAAATGATTACGAGCCAAATGAGCATTGTATAAAGGGAAAAAAGTCACGTTCAACAGCATAATTAAGACCAGGGCTCTAGGCAAGCATTTTTTTCCCCAATGAGCACATGCTTCTCTGAGTTGAAAATGTTAGAGGCACACAAATAAATCATAGAGCCACACACAAATAAATGCAAAATAACTTTGCGTAAACATATACAGAAAATACAAGACCTTGCTGGGACCTTTCTGTGCTGTGCAGGCAAGTTGCCCGACAATGGGCATTGGGTACTGCAATACTGCAACCGTTAAAATTTGGCATTTTAGTGCTCTCTGTCTTAAAACTGAGGAGCTTTATAGGATTTAAACACAAAAATAGAACTTACTTCCAAATATTACATCCATATAGTTCCCCAACCATAGAATTGTTATCTGTGATTGTGGTTTCAAAACTCCCCAGGTTAATGAAGTGGATGGGTTTTCCCCTTATAAAAATAGACAGCAATAAGCATTACTTTTGGTCTTTTGTTTTGAGACCACTATCAGACTGGCTTAATTCTGACTCGTCCAAAAAGGTTCATACTGTCTGTAGTAACTAATTACCTTTGATGTTCTTATTCAGACTATTGCAAGAGGGAAAATCATATTATGGACTGGGACAAGGCCAAAATCATCCGTACTCAGAACAACCGACATGAACGCTGGATCATGGAGGTAATTGAAATCAGGAAGCGGGCCCACAGGACCATGAACCGGGACGAGAGGGCATACATGCTTTCCCACACCTGGAGTGCCATCTTGGAGGAGCGCCCGGATAGCAGAAGGCATGGCCGCTTTGTCAAATCTGACAGGGTGGCCACGCCTCGCTAACATCAGCTGATAAGACACGTCACTAGTAACATCAGTGACTCTTATGAAGAAGACGGGAGTATCCCTTCGAAACATGTCAAGGTAGGATAAAACCTTTTCTGTCTGAAAATATGAACATCAAAGCTAATTAATTCTGACTCGGTTACATGTTTGAAAACACTAGAAAGTAATTTAGCACACCCACATAGATTGGAAGATTTTGTATATTCTAATATACCATTGAGACGCACTAAACTAAGATTTGGCCCCATAATGAGTTTTTTGTTGTCTATATGGTGTAAAGTTGAGAAGGAAACAAAAAATATCAGTAAATGGCACCTTGACCCATTTATGCCTGAATTTTCTTTTTTTTACTTTTTTATGTTATTATACTTCAAAATACCAAAATACCACTCATTCAAACAGGACACTTTTTTAACAGTCCTCATGTGAGGACGCTTGGCATAAATGGGTTAATAGTCCGATCTTTAACAATTACTCTCTACTTACTCAGGGGGTCCCATTCACAAGCCCAATATGGAGTAGTAATGGTATTGATATGTTTGTTAATATTTATAATGAGGATGGGCTTCGAGATTTTAATGATTTGAGATTGTCTTTTACTTTACCAACTTCATATTTTTTTTATTGTATCTTAAACTGCTTACCACATCCATTGCATACCTTATTTGATAAGAAAGGAGAGAAAAATGGGATGGTTTCTCAATTATATGCACTTCTCCGATCTTCCTCTCATAAAGCGCTACTGATTGAACATGTATGGTCTGAGGATATGAAGCACTATGTTGGGGATGATTTACTTGACTGGGAAAAAAATATGGAATTCACTCGTTATTGCTTCTAAAAACCCAGATCATCTATTGATTCATTTTAACTTTATTCACAGAACTTGCCTCTCACCGAGGAAGGCCTATCTCATGAAACGGATATCATCCCCAATTTGTACCTAATGCACAGAGGGTCTTACTGGTTCATTCTTGCATATGTATTGGGAATGTAATGATGTAAGAGTATTTTGGAGGGATATTTGTACTACTCTGTCTGATGTTTTAAATGTGGATGTGCCATGTTCCCCATTGTACTTCTCTTAAATGAAACCTCCACTTTTAAATGATCATATAGTAAGAGGCGTGTTCTTTTAATTGGAATAATGGCTGCTAAAAAGATGTTGGCATTACGGTGGAAACCTCCACATATAGTTACCAAAACTGAATGGTTCAACGAATTTTTTGACATAATAAATCTGGAAGTGTCAATAGCAAGAATGCATGGTGCTGGAGCTGATACCGTTTCATTATGGCAGACTATGGCAGACAAAATTATGGAATTATTGTAAATATTCTTATTTTGTTCTTTTGGTACAGTTTTTATCCCTCTGGCAAATAGCCACTTGGCTAAAGGCTAGAGATATATACTACTTAGTTTTTAACCATGCCTTCACATAGATAACCGACTGCATTATGAACAGAAAAGTTCACATGCTTGCCTATTACATGACATGACATGTATATTGGGAATACAGATAAAAGAGAACCTAGTGGGCTCTCAGAGAGTGCATATGTCTGCCAGCAGGTTTTTATCCACTAGCGCTTATAATCAGCTCCAGAATCCGCATCTGGGTCTGGACTGTACTGGAAATTCAATCACCTCTTCCTATTCACACTGTTCAACTTCCCATCAAATTTTTAGCTGTAATCCTGCCAACAAATACACACACAAGTGCACACACACACACACACACACACACGCGCGCACACACACACACAAGAAATCACAGTACCTCCTGGTGGAGGTAATGCCATTTTCAGAATAAATCTAAATGCGTCAAGCGCTGGAACAGGGTTAAGAACATATCAGTCATGGCCTTGGTCATTTCAGTGTTTGTTTCAGAATGTGTTCCTGCATTTACTAATGTGTATTTAATCCAGTACGTTGTGGTCAGGCTCCTCAAGCCCTTTGGAAGAAGTGAGAAAAAAAGAAGGAAGCTCAGAAACTTCTTTTCCCTTTTAATAAAAAAACAGACAAACATTCAATGCATCATGACACAAAAAATTAATGCAGTACAATATCAAAATTAACTTCAAATTACAGAAGACCCCCCCCCCCCCCCCCAAATGTCTCCAGTCTGTACTGTGGGACTGACAGGATAAAGTTTTATTGCATGTTAGCCAATCAAAACTGCTTATTTTCAGTGGATTGCTTTAAGCTAGTGCAGGGCCCTTCTCATGATATTTTGTTATTCCATCCTCAGTAGTCTGGTAGATAGTCCTTGGACTCAAGTAAATTAGCCTAATTTGTTAAGTGCAGTGCTCACTTGTGTATGTGTGTGTGTGTGTGTGTGTGTGTGTGCGCGCGCGTGTATGTGTGTGTGTGTGTGTGTGAGTTTGTGTGTATAACCACATGTGAGAAATACTGCATGATATTAATGTTCCAATGGAACCAACCAAAATCATTCACTTATTAAATTAAAAATCAATTTCTTCCAAATCAAGGCCTCATAATTAATGGCACCCTTAAAGACTATTGTAAATAACATCTACCAAAATCAAACCAGATATTGAATTCCATTTATATAAGTTTTATATACGTGCTAAGGAACTACTATATTGACCCATTAAATTACTTCCTGCATAAAAATTAGGTTACACACATATAATGTACAATATCCCTTTGTCATCCAACACCATGAAGACAACAACTGCCAGTTCAAAAGAGGCATATGGTCATCGACCTTCATATATCAGATAATTCCTACAAGAAGAGTCGCAAATGACTGCATATGCCTCTGAGCACTGTCAGGGCAATTATTATTTATAAAATTCCAAAGACATGGAACTGTTGAAAACCTCAAGGGTAGAGGTCGCAACTGCATTTGCCCCCCAGGATTCTCTGGAACATGGCGAGAGAGGTAAAAAAATGCTCAAGAATCACTTTGAAGGAATTGCAGGCCTCTTGGGGTCGCCAGGTTTCAAAAATCACCATCCAGCGCCACCTCCATAACCACAGGCTCTCTGGAAGGGTTACCAGAAGAAAGCAACTGGCTGTACATCTGACAAGATAACAGTTACCAGGATTTTATTCTGCAGCATATGTTTGTGTTTAGAAGGCCATTATACATACTATGAAATATATCAGAAATATTTCCAGTTATGAAGACACGGGGCTCCAATGGACTGCTACTTTATGCGAATGCTGTTTCTAATGCCATTTTCTCATACTTGCTGTGGACAGACTATCTTCATGCTGTTATATGCCAGCCTTATACCAGTGAGGAATCAAATAATGTCGGTTTTCTGTTCCTTGAATGATTTTGAAGTTTTCATGTTTGTGGCACACTTTACCACACACACACACACACACACTATATATATATATATATATATATATATATATACATTTGTATATGTATGTGTGTGTGTGTGTGTGTGTGTGTGTATACACTACAAATACTAGGGCATGCATGTGCATTTATGTTTAGGTATCCATGTATTCATGCATCTGTGTGTGCACGGGTATAATCACCCTCACAAGAAGTTATGGGGTAATGTTTTCTGTGGCACATGCATCTGTCTGTCTGTAAATCTGTCTGCAGTCCACCAAAATACCAATTTGTGAAATTAAGCAAATTTTAGGAAAGGTTTGCCGTCATCCAAGGATCATTCAATTTTAGATCTACTGGGATCAAGGTCACCCAAAAAAAAAAAAAAAAAAACACCGCAAGCAGGGTATGACACCACCGGTTAAATTTGTGTTTGTGTGTGGAGAGGCAGTGGGATGGTCTTACAGAATATTTATTTCAGCTTTGAGCTAACAGCATGGGTCGCAGCGTTTGGTGAGGGGGGAATCATATCTATGCTGTAATTATATTGAGTTCTGACCCTACTGGGAAGGCTGGCGATGGCATCTAGATGAGCCTGAAGCACTCTGCTAGCCGATAGCATCCTGGCACCCAGAATGTGCCTGGAATCTTCCCCGAAGCCAATAGGAACAGAAACAGCAGGAGAATGGTCAAAATAAACTGGAAAAAAACACCTTTCTTTCTTTCTTTCCTATATCGCTGAGAATGCAACCGAGACGGGCATCCACCTGTACTCAGCCGGAATCCCACCTGCTACCGCCTCAACTCCCCCAGCTCCTTGTTGCTGTGCTATATATGGACATTACTCTGGCTTTCTCTTCCGCTGAAAGCATGGCCAACCTTTCTGATACGCTCTCTTCCTCCTATTTTAATGACCAATGCTGATAGGCTAAAAATAGAACTGATTCAAAGCAAGGCACGATATCTTCTGTCCCCTGCTCTTTCCGCCCGATGCATGAACATTCATATTCGGACAGCAGCTCCCAATGCTTCGTATTGCACCTTCCTGCAATTATTACATTACAACCAGCCTACTCAAATAGATAATAATAGACTTGGGACACTGCTCTAGATCTAAAAATAGGACAGTCTGAAATGAAAAGGCGCTAATTTACGGCCCAACATGGAAGAGGTGAAGGAAGCAAGCAGGCTGAAGGAAATCTGGTTGTCATGTACGAAAAAGAGATGAGCCACAACCAGCTTGCGTGAGTAAACAATCCCCCCAAAGCATAAAACTACCCTTTCAAACATTGATGATGTCAAAATTGTAATTCATTAACGAATGTAAAAATCAAAACATAATATAATAATATAGCACTCTTAATTCACACTCGTGCTTAGAGACGAGGTATACCAGGGTTCAATTTCAATAGCCATGTCACCCTGAAGGGTAAAACTTTTTACTAAAATGGGAAAGAATGGCTGAGGCTCAAATATCCATGATAAAGGTTTGATTTGGGGTTTTTATTTTTTTTCATTTTTATTCATTTTTCTCCCACCCTGAACAATGCAAAGCACCACAGCGACCAGCTCCCATCCAGGAGGAGGAAGCCATGGCAAGTGACTCCTATGACTCATATGATAAGCCCTCGCTTCTTTATGTTATGCAGGCACACGGCCAATCACACACAGCCTGTGCAAATGGTTCCAATACTCGATCCTGGGCAGCCACTGTGGATGGTGGTTTTATTTCCTACCACAATTATAATCCCAGTATTTTTCACAAGCTGTTAACTTTTCAAAATTAATTGCTTTTCATAATAGATGGTTCACCATCTTAAACCCTGTTGGAAGAAATGGCTCATTCATTCAATGATGTTTAAAAGCGCAAGGTTACGTTTATTTTGAGATATTCCTCATTAGCCGGCCAAGCCAATGTTTTAACTGATTAAATTCAATAAGCTGATTAAATTCAATTACAGTAATATTCACAAAGAACCTTAAGCCTAAATGTACCTCTTACCTGTGTGTAACTCCTAATTTTTGGTCTCCTGACTTCTTTCCTCCAAGAATAATTCACAAGAGCTTTTTGAGCTAAAGTAGCTCCAAAGTTTCAGAGTCACTAAAAAAATTCTGACCCGAGTCGCAAAGGGCAATTCCAAAGAATCCTGATGTCTACTGCCGAGTACCAGCTTTATGATTGAAAAATACAATGATATTGAACTATTGACGTAGTATCTGTCACAGTCCTTGTGCCACACTAATTAGTCCCTCCCCTGTTCCACTGATCTTTGTGGGTCCTCTAGTTTCTCTTCCTTAACTGATTTATTGTTTTGTCGTATGAGAACGTGTATGCCCCACCCGTTTCATTGATTGTCTCATCTATTGAATTTTCTTGTGTTGTCCCAGTTTTTCCTGGATTGTCTTCGCCCCTTGTCTGAAGTTACCTTCTAGAAATCTTGTATTGAACCGGGCTCTTTTTCCTCTGTGTGTTCAGCAAAATTTTAAAAAAAGTTCTTCTCTTTTTATGAGCTCTTTTTCAAGAACACCTTCCTATTCTCTCATGGTCCTCAGAACAGGGACTGACTCCCCATGAGATTATCTTTCGGATGCAGTCCAGCCATTGGATTGACTGCCATGCTTTTGACCCCGAGACTGTATTGACCACCGCTCAGATAGGCTTCTCTACTGCTGCAGGCAAATTGCTTAACTTGGACTGCCCTTCCCCATGCCTCTTCCGTTCTCTTGCCTGTTACTCATCATTAATATGCCGAAGTGTCTTTCATCATTGATCTGCAAGTGGTTCCTTCTGCTTGGTTTGTAACAGGTGTTATCTCAACAGTGAGGGTGAAGTGATTATAGAGGATTTACTTCGGGACTCACACAATTCACAAGTAAGCAGAAACAATGCTATACTGCTGCACCTCAAAGTTGAGACCACTTGGCAAAATGCAACAATTTAGCATAAACGAACTGGGCACATCTCAGCGAGTAGGATCACCAAACTGTCAATGTGCTCTCCATTTCCAGGTCTTCAACAGAACAAAGCCAATTTCAAGGCTATTGCCTTCACAACCCTCATGTGAATGTGTTCTGTGTCTCATTGATTTGACCATGAGAATAGATGTTCAGCTGTAAGAATGGCGGCTGGACCGGTAGGCGAGGTTACAGGCGCCTTCCCGACCTGCATCCCTGGATGCTCAACTTATCCCCACCTGGCTCCTTCAGTACCCACGACTGTCGGCCTCTGCATAGCATTTAGCAAGACTCAACCAGCGTCACTCCATCTACAGAGACCCTATGATTGTGCCATTGACTTACTGCCCATAACATTGCCTCCCAGGGATCAGCTGAACTCCCTGACCACCAGGAGTCCCAAGCAATGATGGAGAACAGAAATCAATCCCTGGCTTCTGGAACGAGAGCCATCAGGAGATGACATATCAACCCGGCCCCATGTCATCAACTTCGGATTAGCAAGAGGCACCACGTTAGGTCATGATTAATGTGCACACCAAGTTTTGTGGAAAAATATTGAATGGATTTCAAGTTATGCTCCGAGCGCAATGTACACAGACAGATGGACGGACGAACGGACAGACGACCGCACACATGACTATATCCCCCGCATTATATGCTGTGGGCATAATAATAATAATTTGGGTTTCTTTGTTGCCAGCGGGAGCTGTTTTTTTTTTTTTTTCGTAGCGAAGAATGATGGGTCTATATGTCCCTGCTTTGACTAACGGGGATTTCATGCAATTACGATAAAGAACCGTTATCCTTTACCCTTAATGGACTTGGGATACTCCGATCTCCAGAGCTGCTACTTTTTATCAAGCTGGATTTGTGCAATTCTTACCACCTGATGCGCATGTGGTAAGGAGAAGAGAGGAAGACAGTGGCCATGTCTGAATAGTCCTTTTACCTAAGAAACTTCCTCCTAAAAACTCCTAAAAAATGATTCGGCAATAAGAACATGGCAGCCATGATAAGTGTATTTGAATTGTTTAAATGTTGAAGAAAGGTGCCTCAGTGCTTCCTAATTTACCTCTTTCAGCATAGGGTACACAGAGCCATCATTTTAAAAAAGAAAGGCGATAGTGCTATCCCACAATTCTCTGCAGCAGCAATATTTACAGCAGCGACCATTCATCTAGCTAATTGCATAAAGAAACGTCTTTGATGGGCAGGGGACTCATGATCATGTTGCCTCGTGTAAGTGCACTCAGCTTCTCTAATTAGCACATTTGTTTTCCTAGACCATTAGGAATTCCCTATTATACCTTTCCTTAATTTCATGATTTTTTCCACAAATTTTAAAGAAAAGTGGTCATAAATTAGTGGATAGGCCATCATTTTTTAAGTATTTGGACGCAGCCAGTGTTTCACACCTCACTGGGCCACTTTGAATACCTGGTGATGCAGTTCACGCTCACTGTCGCCCCTCTGCTAGGCTCCAGAACCTGATAAATGACATCCACTGAGACACAATTTTCCAGTTTGTACTAGTCTACCAAGACGACACACTGGTCTTCTCTTGAAATTTGGAGATCACACCTGCTATGTTCGCTTAGTCATCCAAAGGCTTCAGGAGAACCAACTTTACTCTAAACCAGAAAAATGTGAATACCATCACACTTCCATCATCGTTGTGGGCTTCGTTGTTATAAAGAGCACTTTAGAAATGGATTGCCTGAAAGTACAGGCTGTGCTGAATTGGCCTGACTCTAAACATTGCGAGGAGCTGCAAAGGTTCTGCAGGTTCACCAACTTCTATCAGTGATTCATTCAAGGATACTCTACTGTTGCTGCCCCCCTAACAAGGCGGACATCCACCAAGGTTCCCTTTGCCTTGACCCCCCCGGACATCCTCTGCCTTTAACCTTCCAAAAATGATGACAACCTCAAGCTCCCAAACCTCTGGCGCCTAATTATCGTGGAAGCCGATGCCTCTGGCGTGAGAGGAACATCTTGTTCACAATTTCCGTGCGGCATGCGGGGTCCACCACAGGGCTGCCAGGTGCCACCCATCGGGGGGGACCTACAGTCACAACTTCGTATGAATGCCTCCTATGTCCCATTGCATTCAGCGACTTGCATGCCTTAGAGGTAATGTCTCCTTTGATTAATCTGAGTCTTGTGTGCTCCCTAATCCCTGGCTGTCTTCACAGATCCCCCACCTCATGAGTGTGAGATGTATTTATATCCTCTCCTTTGCGTTGCAAGTCGCTGAATTGTAATTCACTGTTAGCTCTAAAAAGCACTCAGTATTTACTATTAAAGCTCTTCATCTTCAGAAAGTCAAACTTAAAACTTTAATTATAGTAATATACAAAAGTTCCCTTCTTATTTAGGTGATTGGAACAAGCTCCTAAGCTTTCTCACAGTCTCCAGGATTGGGACTGCGTTCCTTTCCCTGTATGCTTATTTGTCCAGTTGATTGGGGACAAGCTCCATATCCTTCTAATCCTTCATCAGGATTGGAAACTCATTCCTTCTATGCTTCTATGCCTTTGGACAGTTCAGTGGTGATGTAGAGTGGACTCCACCTGGCAGTCATCCCGGTAAGCCAGTGGCGGAGCATTGGCAATGCCTATACTGCCTGCCCACTGAACTGAACTGTGCTATTCTCCTCTGGACCCCATCCCACTGTTCATTGTATTACTATCAATAAACAATACCCTGATTGGACTGCACTCTGCCTCCGTATTTGACTCCTGGTCTGGATCAGGACACATTGCTGGACAATGGAGTACAGTAGGATACTGCACATTAAACAGGCGACTGCCAAAAGGCTTTGGTGCTGAGCTTCCCCCAGCAAAATAAACTTGTTTAAATTAGAAAAATTAATAAGTAAAGACACGACATCGGACATGTAGCCTACTTTCATATGTCATTGCATCATATTTCATAAGAATCTCGAAACAATTTTCATATTTAAGGTTTAGTCATGCAAGTCATGAAACCAAGAGACCTGTGACAATTACTGTGTTTGCCTCTTGCGTGCTGCTGTCTTTGCTCTTTCTTTCCACTGCATGGAAAACTTCCATTTCTGACACTCATTACTGAATGTGGAAACATATTTCAGTCCACGCACGTCTTAAAGAAAGGGAAATTGGGATCCAGCATTATTTTCCTCCCAGCGATGAATTGCGCCATGCAGTAACAAAAGTTGTTCCTGTATCCAGTTTGCTTTTCTTTCACATTTGTTTGCAAAACAGTTGTCTTTTTTATTTGAAAGAAGCTGAACATTTCGAGAAAAGTCTTAACTTCAAACAGAGACATGATTCACATGCACACTATGGTAAATACTTCCATATGGTGAATAAATGGATTTGACGGGTGGTTGTAAGAAATTAACTCAGATCAGCCTCCCATCAACCACTCACTTTGCAAACTGTGGATAAACACATACCTACATTAAAAAGGACATTATCCTTTGCAATGAGATCAACTGGTCCAATTCTCAATGTAAGAGTTTGTGCATCACTTTTAAGAGGTAACTCTTTAGCAGATTTTACATTGGACGCAAAACAAAATTTTTTGCACGACAAATGTCCTACAAAATGAGCTTCTTTCAAATTTTCTGGCTGCAACAGGTCTCAAAAATGTTGGGACACACAGGGGGGAAAAGGGCTGAAAAAGCAATTAATACATAAGAGAATCAGCTAAAAGAACATTTAGCAAGTAATTAAGTTAACTGGCATCAGGTGTGTAACATGATTGGTTATAAAAGGGATGTCTTAGAGAGCCTCAGTCTCTCAGAAGTAAAGATGGCCAGAGGCTCTCCAACCGGTGAAGGCTTGCGTAAAAAAATGGTGGAATACTTTAAAAACAATGTTCCTCAATGTCAAATTGCAAAGGCTTTGAAGGTTGCATTATTGACAGTGCATAACATCATCAAAAGATTCAGAGAAATTAGAAAAATCTCTGTACGTAATGGACAAGGCCAAAGACCTTTACTGAATGCCCATGATCTTCAGGCCCTCAGACGCCACTGCATCACTCACCGGCATGATTCTGTCATTGAAATTACTAAATGGGCCCAAGAATACTTCAAGAAACCACTGCCTGTAAACACAGTCCGCTCTGCCATCCACAGATGTCACCTAAAACTCTATCATGCAAAAAGGAAGCCATTGTTGAGCATGATCCAGTAGCGCCGCCTTGTTCTGTGGGCCAAGGCTCATTTAAAATGGACTGTAGGAAAGTGGCAGAGTGTCCTGTAGTCAGACGAGTCCAAATTTGACATTCTTGTTGGAAATCGTTGTGTCCTCCGGGCTAAAGAGGAGGAAGACGAACTCTCTGGTTGTCAGTGTTCAGTTCAAAAGCCAGTATCTCTGATGGTATGGGGATGCATTAGTGCCCTTGCATTTATTAAAAAGCAACATGAATGCTGACAGGTATATAAAGGCTTTAGAGCAACATATGCTCCCCTCCAGATGAGGAAAGGCCTTGTGTATTTCAGCAGGACAATGCAAAACCACATACTGCAGCTGTTAAAACAGCATGGCTTCGTAGTAAAAGAGTCCTTGTGCTGAAATGGCCTGCCTACAGTCCTGATCTTTCACCGATTGAGAACATTTGGTGCATAATTAAATGAAAGGTCTGTCAAAGGAGAGCCAAAACTCTCCAGTTTCAACATTTGCTATGTTATCTCTGTTCTATTGTGAGTAAAATACGGGCTGATGTGATTTGAAAGTCATTGTATTTTGATTTTATTCACAATTTACACTTTGTCCCAACTATTTCGGAATTGGGGTTTTATTACTGTACCGAAGGGGCTAAATTAGTCAGTCTTAACAATAATTAGGTTGTGTATTTAGACTTTCAATATTATATTTTATTCTTTCACCAAATATGACAAGAAAAAAGTGCTACACAGATTGCCGTGTCATTTGAACCATGCAACTCCTCCATCTGCAGGACCTTAAAATGAAGTGGCCGTTTGGACTCCCTGCTGCACCATTGGCCGGAGGATTCTGCCGGGAAGACCCACGCAGGCCGCAGAAAGAGACTAGCAGTGGTGGATCTGAAGTGCTCATGACTCACAAACAGCACCCAGCTTGAGAGGCCTCATCTCCACTCTTCAGAGGGCAGTGTCTCCCCGGGCCTCTCCCCCTTCCACTGCATATTCCACAGATCAACTTGGAAAAGGACTGTATGCTTAAAGCTCTGCTTCCCACCCCTGCTGGGAAATCCACTTCAAACCTGCTAGGATTGTGTTTTCATAGCTCCCAAGTTGCTATTCCGAGCCAGTCATTGCTGGTCTGTGGCTGGTCAGAGCTGGTTTGAACTGGATAAGCGTACACAGAAAGCAGCAGACTAAACATGGTACTCATTGAGTGAACAGTAGGTACAAGGTGCGATAAGTACAGTTTAAACCGAGAGCTTCGGCTTACATATGATTTTTTGATGAGTTTTTAGCTAGCATGTTCAGTGCTCACACTCATTTTTTCCAATATCCCCCACCAGCATCCGCTTGTAATTTCCATATCACTCTATCTCCATAAGGGCGTGGGCTAGGGTGCCTCAGTATTTTGGCAGGTTTGAGACTGGGCAGATGGGCTGCACAGAATTAAATTGTGTGGAGCCTGATAAAATTATATCTTCTCTCAAAGGATCTCCTAAGCTCCCACAGCCTCTGCACAAGTTTGTAAACCTGACCCTCTTCCTGGCTGAATTCACATACTCAACACAGAGTAAAAAATACAAAGTAATTTTTTTCCACACAGAGGATATGTTCTCAATACATGATCCATAATAATATGTCTTAGTTTGTATGTTTGGTCAACTTATGTTGCATGATGGAAATTTTTAGGTGCCTCAACAAGGCACACAAACAACAAGGCACACAAATAAGCGTGACAAATCTGCGGAGGCCTCACTATGTATAAAATTTGAGCCTACACAGTTAATCTCTTCAGGAAGGCTTTTTTAGATTATACAATGATATGATCATTCTTCATTCCACTCATTTTGAAGCTCTGTTGTGATCAGGGTTGTGATCTCCTGGAATGTCTGTGCCATGCTTGCTCAGATTGTTCCAGAGTATGACTTGAGCAGAGTCACCGCCAAATTCAAATGTATTTCATTTCAATTAAAAGGTTAAATCTGACGTGAGTGTTCTGTCTGAACTGAAGTGATTTAAATGAAATACTTTACTGATGAAAAGTGTCAGATATTCAGTCAAGTGTCAAGTATAAGGATACTGTTAAGATTGTCAGTCAAAATTTTTATTGCCTACTGAAAAAATATTCAACAGTCTTTGAGATTTGGAGCATAATTGTTTTATGGTCTGAGTCAAGCTCCATGAAATACACTAATTTGCCATCACCCATAGGACTGCATGAATTTTACATAATTGGTGAATAAATTTAAAAAGCTCTGATATCACCCTTCTCTGACCCCAGTTATCTTCGTGGAGATGTATATTTTCTTCATCAATATATCTGATTAGGGAAGCGAATGGAGACTAATGGAGACTTTCTGGAATTTTTGTGGAATGCATTATTGCATGCTTTTAATTGACCAAGAGTTCTAAGCAAAAAGTTTTACTTCAGAACACAGCTTTTCAATGTGCTTCCTTTTCAATAGTGTTTGAGGGCATTCAGGCATTTGTGACTAAAAAACTTATTTCAAGGCTTTCCAAAAAGAAGTAGAATGACAGAATGTTTCCAAACATGAACAGGTTCATTTCTGAAATGAAAGGTATGGTGCAGAGCAAGAATAGAACAAATGCAACTGACCAAAAGGACCTGGAGTGCCATGGCATTCATTCATAAACTTTATTTGTGAATACAAACCAAAAATGTGACATTTTTGTCATTTTGAATGGTTACTTCTCCGAAAGCTGCATCATCCACAGGAGCTACTTTCAAATGAAAACTATTTTGCGATATGAACTATGTAGTAATATGCAAATGATTGTACTTTTTCAACAGATGACTGTGACTACGCATACTCCAATGCAGGTCATAGGAACTATTTCAAATATTCTTTTTTTGCCCCCCAAAACAGGGCCTGTTGAAAGAATGCAAAAGAGTTTGGCTGAAATAATGTAAACACAGAATCCCCAAAAAGAGCACTACCTCCTCCAGCTCAGCTCCCAGAGAGAGACGACAACACATTCTGCTCAAATCAGCAGTCTCCACTGCTCTGGTGAAAGTAATTAAATTAATCTGAATTTGAAGCTGATACAAAAACACAAAGAGTCTACGATAATAAACTGTTAAGCGCAGGATGAAAAGCGATAAGACAGGGCTAGTTTCCGAGCAAGTCATTGCGCATGCTAATGTGCCACCAGCTCACCCAAAGCTTCCTGACAGAAATGAATTTCTCACACTTTCTCTATAATCATTGTCAAAGGCATTCAGCTTGTCGCAGCCAGAAATTTTTTATTAATTCATAAAGTCGTTTAGAAATGATTCAGTCAGACAAAAATACTCAAAAATATTCTGACAAAGTTCAAGTTCAAGCCAGTAAATGCTGTATTTTCTAGTTGGTCTCTGCTGGTATACAGTACCAGCTGTTGCCCAGCTTAAAATTCTACTGTGAGCTGGTCCACAAGCTTGAACACCAGCTTACTCCTCCAGCTTAGTTAGCTTTAACCAGCTCTGCCCAGTCACATACCAGCTATGACTAGTTGCACACCTGCTGCGACCAACAATGGAGTTGAAAACTAATCTTAAAGCAGTTTGGAATATCAGTGTAAGCAAAGTTTTTCAGCATGAATCATCACTGAAAACATTCAAATTCAGCATTGATTGTGCTTTTCATTTATTCCCTCTTTTCCGGGTTGTCACAAAGCTGCAGGCTTAAGGTTAAAGTCATTTTGAGACATTGACAGATGGATGCCGACAGCACTATGCAATGGCCTTGTCGTGACACTAAAACTCACTTGTCACATTGATCTGCCTTGAGGGCTCTACTGATCTTTGTCTTGGCGGCGCTAAAGTGATAGCGTGGTAGTTTTGCTTGCTAGTAGTAATAAGCGGCAACATTACATAAATTGAGTCATGCACAAATACCATGCACTTACTAGTTTATTAATAAATTAATTAATTTATTTTTATAATTTGGCATCCCCAATACCACCCGAATCTGGAATGCCCAATCGGGGAACTATGTACAAGACTTGTTCATATGCGACCCCTTGATGCCAACAGGAGAGTGAAGACAGTTTGCGGCTTTCCTCCTAAGCATGCGCCTGTCAGCCTACTGCTTCATATACACTCATTGGTTGAATCTTTGCAAGCTCAGAACGAGGGCGGAGGATATCCGGACATGAACAGGCGTAGGATTTTCCTAACGAGCCCCCGGCTGGCCAACAGGAGGCCCATAAGCAACGAATGAAGCAACCATTTTAAAGGAACTCTCTATTACCGGGTACATCGACACTAATTCCATAGTTCTGCACTTGTAAACTATGTCTGTGCCAAAAATTCCCATGAAAATACACAGAGTAATAATTATATCCCCGAACGCCGAAAGAACTGATCGATTTTGGACAATTTACAAATTTACAATTTACAGCACGACAAACCCTGCCCCTCACACATATTTGAGGTGTTCAATGGGTTGATCCACTTTTTGGGTACATGTGCACTTGAGCTTTACCTTTCAAGGTCAACTGTCATGGTTCCATTGACATTCCCAAAAATGAGCTTGTATTTGTGATTAATAGTAACAAAGTGGCTATTAACATTAGTAAACTAGGCTTATGCCGTCGGAGGCGACGGCTGGGGGTATATCCCCGAACACCCCCAATCCTCCAATTCCCCTATCCTTGAATAGACCTTGAATAGACTTTCATTTGAACTGAATTTCAGGTCAATCGGACAAATGGTTCTGAAGATATGGCCAAAATGGTACTTTTCCATCACAAAGCGCCACCTGGTGGCAATATATTGAACCATACAGGTATGATGTCATCATGGGACACGTTGTGAGGTCATGACCTTGCAGTTGCACATTGTTTCATGTCAATTGGACAAATAGTTCCAACGATATGGCCAAAATGGTGAATTTTATGTGACAAAGCTCCACCTTGTGTCATAATATTGGAACAAACTGGTATAATGTCATCGTGGGACACATCCTCAGGTCATGACCTTTCATTTGCACTTGATTTGAGGTCAATAGGACAAATATTTCCAGAGAAATGATAAAGAGTGATTTTTTTCAGTTTTTGGCCCCTGGTGGCCAATCTAGAAATTGTAAATTGTCCAAAATCAAATTTTTTCTTCCTCTTTATGATACGTACTTATATGCAAAAGTTGGAATTTCTAATTGATACATTAAAGAAGTTATCGCATTAACACGTATCTAGAAATAGTCCAAAATCGAATCAGTTCTACTGAAGTTATCGCGTTAACACGTAGGGCGGCACGGCAGCGGCGGCGGCGGTCGGACCAAAAACATAATGAACGCCGAATGGCATTCCGTGAATATTATTACATATAGCCTTCTGAAATTTTGTGATCTTAGATTTGACCTTTTGAGGTCACTGAATAGTCATGATGTCATTTCACTAAGCATATGAGTTCCATTATGTAATAAATAGTTAACAATTTTCTATTTACAGTAGTTTGAGTGGTTTTACAGTAGTTTTGCCTTCTGAAATCTTTTCACCAAGAGGGTATCTACAATAGTTTGAGATATGGTGTAAATAAGGCAATTTAGATCAATGACCTGGACCTGCCTGGTCTTTGACCCCAACTGATCTTAGAAACTATGTACTTTTCATTGTATCAATGGATAGGATTGTATTTTACAAATTGGAAAAGAAAAGCTTTGGCATTGGTTTAATGCCAATTGGATGATGTTTGGAAGGGTAAAAAAAAAAACATTTTGACCTTTTGTGACATTGACCTTGTCCCAATTCATTTCAAAATTCAATGGGATCTATTGCTCAACTTTTGGGCAAATCTGATAGAAATTGAGGTTGTTGTTTTCTCGTAATCTTGCCAACAAACAACCAAATAAATTAACTAACAAACTAGTCAAGTCAATGTCTGTCATGGTTTGGTCCCGCTGGCAGAAGGCAATAAGGCACTGGGACCATGTACCCAAACCAAACAAAAGGGACCCAAATGCACAGGCTGAGTAAAAATGTAAAGATTTAATTTTAAACAAAAACAGAGAGGAGAGCAGCGGCTACAAACAGAGCTCCATTCAACACAGAGTAAAAACAGAATGCAGCTGCACTGCCGAACTGGCAGTGCAGCCCTTTTCTACTCTTAACAGCACCTTCGCCTCAATGAGCAACAGATGTGGGTCGTTGAGATGGAGGTGCAGACAGCAGGAGGGGGGAGGGCCTGCAGAGCAGAAACATCACAATGACAATACCCTTGCCCATCCCCTTCAATGAGGGGGTGCGATAACAAGTCAATAACAGTACCTTCACCCCACCCTTGCGGGGAGCAGGGTAATAATTACATTTCTGTCTCAAAAACCATGATTCTCTACCAGTAATGTGCAACCCTTCTTTCACAATAACAACTCTGTCATGACTTCTGGTTCATATGAGAGCAGCCAGACTGGGTAACCAATAAATGACAATCGGATTATGGTGCTTCCCACCAATGACTTTTGTCTCACTCACACAGATGCAGGCAAAAAGGAAATGGCTAATTCCCTTCAGACTTATGGGTTTAAATGGCACTGTTGCCGCACTCCTTGTGACGAAGCGTTCAGGAACCACATGCAAGAGATAGAAATCGAAAAACGTATGCCTTTAATGAAGTCCGAGTCAAAGCCAAAAAACACAAGAATTGCCAAGCGACAATACGAAATTCAAAAACTGTGTCGACTAGACAGGCAGGGGTCAGAACCAGGAAGACAGATGAGAAAAGGTACATAAACAGTAGGCAAAAAGTCGTAGTCGATGAACAAAGCCAAGGATCATACACAGGGCATCCAAACACAGAAATCGTGGTCATTCAAAAATGGGTCAAAACCCAAAAAGACAAAGCAATACAAAAAGGCCAATGGCAAGACACAGACGGGAATCACACAGACAGCCTATGACATTTAAACAGCTGCGGTCAGGGAGTTCTAAGTGCACAGATAACGAGTGCAGGAAAGTAATTAAGCATGTTCGAGAGATCTCGCTGAAACGCAGGGGGAGACAGGTAAAGCTGGGCCGAGACTAGAACAGGGCGATTGCTGAGAGGGAATTAGTAATAATTAGTAGCGGTGCAACTTTACATATTAAACTAGAGTGCTCGTTAGTAAGTTAGTAATCTATATACATGAATTAGTTGTGGTGAAGGAGTATGATACATAATACAAATGTTAGTCTTGTTAGTAATCACAACAGTAAGACGAAGGAAGTAAACGAGAATCAAAGGAATATATTCAACACCGGAATTCATTTAAATCACCCGAAGTAAGCGAGCACGCAGACAGGGAAGACAGACTGAACCAACTAGATCACAATACAGGGGAGACAAGTGCAATGGAACTGAGAAATGGAATGAACTAAATCCTTAAATAACCAAAAAGAATAAATAAAAGACAAAATCATGAACACTGAACTAGGACATAAACGTGAACAAAAACATGACAAAACACCATAACCATGATGCTCCTCAGTCCAACCAATAAGATTTTTGAAGCCTTTATTTCAGGGGTAGGCAATTACATTTGTCGGAGGGCCGGACATTCAAATAGGCCCCTTGATTGAAATTAAATCAATCTTTTTGCCGAATAATTTATCATTAATATCATATATTATCATTATTGTTTATATTTTTATTTTACTTGTAAGCACATCATTTTCATTTATACACATCTTTGGTGTTTTGTATGATATAAAATGAAAAATCTTGACCAATCATATCATCATTTACATATGCTGGAGCTTACACTGCTGATTTTCAGCTTAATATGAAAGGAGGCTGACAATCAAGGACATGTCTGTTCTGAGGATACAAGTCAGTGGTCCTGAAATATGTGTTTCTCTTCTATAACACTCATTCTACATCTCGGAGGCAACGTTTTTCCTCACATGGGCTTTCTTCACATTTCAAACGAGGCAAAGCTCAGTGAGGAAACATTAGGAAGGACACAGGCCGAAGGAACCGGGACACGACACCGGGGGAGAAGCAGGTTCGTGGAGCTGTGCGCCGCGGCGGACGTGCACGAAAAAACAACCGTGTCGCATCAAATGCGCACCACCACGGCTTTTGAGAATGGGTTTGAGCACGCGCAAAAAACGCTTCTTCTGAATGCTTCGGTTGAACTGAGGCGGTGGCCAAAATCATCCCTTTGCAGACAGGGAGGGAAAACCCGCTCCCCAAACTGTCGCGCTTGGTGATTTGGGGAGGTGGGTGTTTCCTTATCCCAGTGCAGAGGCTCGCAGGCACACACAAACACTTTACGCGTTTCCATGTCCCAGCACATTGACTTACAGGCGCACAAAAAGACGGAGATACAGTACATAAACTAGTAGAACTCAGTCGCGGGCCGGATTGGAAGGTTCGGCGGGCCGGATTCGGCCCACGGGCCACCCCTGCTTTATTTTATTATGGCATTCATTGTGCTTGTGTCAGTAGTACAATTAATCGCTCTGAACACTTTGAAGTTCTGAAAATGAAATAAAGGACAGGTTGGTGAAGAAGAGATCTTCAAATCAGTAAATACAAACAAAAAAGGAAATGATAGATTCACTTGAAAATTTTAAGTGAAGTGGTTCAACACAATTATTTAATGAAACTTCTAATTGGCTAGTTTGATTAATTAAATTAAGAGGATGTAGCTGAGCTAAGTCGTGCGGAACCACTTGACTTAAAATTTTTAAGAAAATCTAGCATTTCAATTTTTCATTCATTCTCTTGAGTGAATGCTTAGATAAAGAAATATGCTGTACACTGTAGAAAGGTATTTATAAGCATTTTAGTCTTGCGATCTGATAAAAAAAATCCTATTTTTCACCTTCACTGGAAAATACTAGCTTGGAAGAAACATGTAAGTCACAATGCATATGTTCTTGCTCTTACAGGTTAAAACAAAATTGAGGAAACATAGAGAAGGAGGATCATAATTCTGATTCAGTGTGTCTGGAGTTGACCAACCATGAGTATTTGAAAGGGTAAAACAGGTAAAGTTATACTAATGTTTGCAGTAATCAGTGGCTATTCCACGCAGAAGAACCATACACAGTCTGATCACTTAATCCAATTCCCAGGAGGGATCCGATTCACAGTTGCTACCTCCAGCTATGTCTGTCGAGCATGGCGTAATTGAATGGGAATCAATTTTACTGGAACATTAATCTCCGCTTGTGATCTTGGTCAAGTGCCCCCCCCCCCCACCTAGCCACCCCACACCTTCGCACTTTCAAGAAAACCAATCCGCAAGGCAGCTGACAACCGAAGAAAGTCACTTTTCTACAGGGTTTGAAAAAAAATATATAAAGCTTTATTTGCTGTCATTGTTTGTATTTCCTGTTAAGCACATGTATGGTGAGCATTCTGGCACAAAATCGCTTCCATGCATCATCCAGGTGGGCCCTACACAATGGTGGCAACTGAGCCTGGCTTCCCCCTTATCACTATGAAGCGGTTTGAATGGAAGTATAGCGCCACATAATTAACACATATATCTATCTATCTATCTATCTATCTATCTATCTATCTATCTATCTATCTATCAATTCAGTGTCCCTCAACTTAATTGTCCTTCATTGCTGGGGAAGAATGAAAACAAGCAGCCCTTTGACCTGCAGGGCCACATCTTCCAGGCTTGAGGAGAAGAATGATGATTAATATGATTAAACAGGTGTAAAACAAACCTCTGACAATAACTGTTAATTGTTCAAAGGAAATTTTCTTAACTTCTTTTCAGAAATCTGCTGAAATATTTGAAATATGTGAAATATTGTGTGGGGTGGAAAACAATAATGAATAACATCCAAAAATATATTTTACTCAGAATTTTGAGGGTTACATTCCATTTCTCTGAGACTTGTTCCACCAGAAAAATCAATCTTGGCTTACGGCTGAGTAATGATAAAAATCTTTTGGGGGCGGGAGAACACACGAGAAATGTGTAAACTGCACAAGCCAGCGTGTGTGTGTGTGTGTGTGTGTGTGTATGCGTGCATGTCTCTGTGTGTGTGGGCAATTCTCAATCCCAAAAGCCCAGTGTGATGGACATATATTTGGACCAATTGTCGATGTGTCCTTGGCAGGCTCCGGGCCTTCCTGTCTTTACAGCCTTGCTGATTGGAGCGAAACAAAAATGGAGATGTCCTGGCTAGCTTCCTAAAAACACCCCCGCGCCATGCTGCTCACTGAAAACAAGGCTTTCCAACATTACCATTGCAAATTATACGAAAAGCAGGTACAAAAACAATATACAAATACATATTTTTTAAAGAAAATACTCTGGAATAGAACAATGAATGGTTTAAGATCCATAAAGTAATCTGGTAAAGCGATATTTGAAGAACAAAATTAAATATGCTCGATTTGGTCAAAATAGGGCAGCGTCAATATGAGGGCACACCGGATAATGTTTGGTTTCTACACCAAAAACATCATGAATAATTGCATTGATAATGGTTTTATCATACATACAGAATAAAGGAGAGCCAATGGTATAATACTACTTTATCCAGATGAGATGGTAAATATCGTTTCTGTGGTGCATCGGTGAGAGGGAGTTTGTTTATTTTTACCTGACTCACCATATAGATTGAACTCAGGGATTCAGGAATGGGAAACTGTATTATCACCTCATTCAAATATCCTCATAGGAAAACATCACAGAAGCAGAGTCTTCCTGCAAAAGTGCTTTTCACAAGTCGTAACTGAGTGCTGTGCTCTTGAAGATCTCTGTCTCACCACAGCCTTTTCTCATTAAGCTCCGGTTTCCCTTCTCTTTCACTACCAAACATGACATTGCCACGATTCTGATGTGGAAGATAGCTCAGAGGGCCATGACAAACACATTCATTACCGCACATTTTCTTTTTTTTGTAATGACCGAGATTGGATGTGCTACAAACACATTTAGCGTGCAGCTAAAATCAATTTTCGCCGCGGCTCTTTCTGGATTTATGTGCTAAAATGCTTTCCTCTACACCCCTTAGACTTCAGGGGAGACTTTTGTGTGACGATTCGGTTTCAGCTTCTGTAATATCAGCTTGAGGGCAGGAAGAGTGGACATCTGAGGGAGGTGATTTTTTTCACACGCCACACAGCAGTGCTAATGCAGTCTGCTTCAGATTGGTTGAAGTCATTTAAGTATGCTTAAAAAGGTCTCTCTGGTAAACGATCATGAACACTTTGTTCTTCTGGTGTTTAAAAACACCCAAAGCCCTCCAAACAGAAAAGGATGAAAGGGGAAAGGTTTTTTTTTTTTTATTTAGGAGTAGGTAGTGCTTCGTAAGTTTGGTAGTCCCCTTTCGAAGCCATTTCCTGTCAACATTCCTCAATTTTCATAAGCAGGACAGGGATAGGAAAGCAACAGTTTTTTGTTGAAAAGAAAGATAGAAGAAGCAGGATGTTGCACAGCAGCTGAAGGAAATCAGTGGAGAAACGCCCCTCACAGTTTTAGACACAAAGGAAGAAAGAGGCAAGAAGAAAGACAGAGGAAAGACAGATGGAGAGAGTGCATAGATGGAGGAGAGAGACAGATGACAGAGTGTGAGAGAGAGAAAGTGATAGAGAGAGCAGCTGAACAGACAGGTGACAGTACAGCATCCCAGACAACAACATTTCACCAGCACACCTCTCTGCTCACTGCGCCAGCATGGGGGAGAGAGAGGGGGCTATGACTGATCACAATGTGCCCGCCAAGCACCACAGAAGATGGAAGATGAAGAACATCCCGTCAGTTTGGCAATCAGAACAAGCAGATGGCTGCACTAGCAGTGAGCCAAATCCCAAAACAAGACCTGGTGATGGGAGGAGCCTCATGTCCTCTCCCACTATAAGACCAGTTGATGGGAGGGCCCTTGTATCTTGTCCCAAAATAAGACCTGCTGGTGGGTGGAGCCTCATATCTTGGTCCAATATAAGATCTGTTCATGGAACGACCCTTATGCCTTCTACCACTAAAAGACCTGCTGATGGATGGAGCCTCAAATCTTCTCCCACTACAAGATCTGATAATAGGAGGGGCCTTACATCTTCTCGCACCATAGAGACGACGGGCACATCTGGGTACTTCGCGAAATGTCAAGGCCGCGCCCCTTTTTGGGGGATAGAAAGCCTCAGATCCATCGACCCTAATGCAATTTGATGTGTTTTCAGGTGTAAAATTTATTTGATTTGTTTAACTAAATTTCCTGTTCATATTCATTCATTGATTCATTGATATTTCTTGCGATTATTTTGCTACCTTGCCTGAACCAGAGCGTTCGCGTTATCTTAATAAATTATTAAGGTTGATCGGTCCACCCTCTCGCCCTTTCACAACCGCAAATTTCAAAGTCTGTGTCAGTTTGGGGTTAAGATTATCTAACAAATGCACATAAAGTTAGACTGCAAACCTGATTCGGTTGGCTGACGCTACTTTATGTCAGCTAGTTAAGCAATTAAATAATAAATAATGACACAGGACAATAATCATAGTGAATACACCTATTAAAGTATAGTATCAAGTCTTACATATTAAAGGGTACTTACGTTACTTTCTAAGTTTAAAAAAAGAGTGGCATAGCCTGTTAATGAAGCTTTTCCCACACATATAAACATGTGAAGACTCTGGATACATCGCCTTTACTCTTCATCTTCTCTTAACTGTCATTTTTGGATTCTTCCCTTTTCCAGGTAGGATGGGGAACCTGAGGACCGGACTGGTCATTTTATTGGGGGTGCAACTCGGCACACAACAACTTTTGGGCATTTTGCTGCTCAAAATCATTATCGCGCTTATTTCTCATTGATTTCATAGCATAAATGCGCTTGTTTTTTGCCAAAAAGGGGCGCGGCCTTTTCGCTGAGCTCTTGTTGATGTTGAACCGGTCATCTCTATAAGACCTGATAATGGGAGGGGCCTCATATATTCTCCCACTTCAAAACCTGGAGATAGGAGGGGCCTCATATCTTCTCCCACTACAAGACCTGCTGGTAGGAGGGGCATCCTATCTTCTCCCACTATAACACCTGCTGATGGGCAGAGCCTCATATCTTCTACCATTATAGGACCTACTGATGGGGAGCAGGTTCGGCAGTGAAGCTTAGACTTAAGAGAAGAACAGAGAGCCTTAATTCAACATTCCTGGAGGCTCAGTGGAATCATGAAGTAAAGAATATGAGATCATGTTGTTGAAAGATGAGTCACAGAGTGTAACATCGGCCCGTGCCCTAGGAAGGAGTGGGGGCACAGGTTAAGTGAGACGATGGAGCACTCAAGTGCAGAGGACGTGGTTTAGGGGAGACCGGGAATAGTTGGAACACTAGGAAGTTGGAGCACCAAGCTTAGCCAATGAGGTATTGACTTTATGACTTCATCACTGAGGTGGTAAATTGCAGCCATATAAGGAGGACACTGCCATACTATTTTCATAGCAGTTGGCTGCACACACACTCAACAGGTACAGTTTTCCAATTTTTGACCCCTCCAAGTAAATGCCCAAAACACTGTCTTGGGGTTAGTTGAAAAATATGTACTGGGGAAGGTTGTAACAAGTTCCAGCTAGTCCCAGGATGTTTCAACTTCCCCCAATTAAATTTAATTCAATTAAGCTATTACTAGCACCAATTCCTATATATGATATGCTTTCTTTATTTCATTTTTTATTTCTATTTCTTTGAAATAACAACGAAATTCCTCAGAAGAGCGGATCAAAACAAGCATGGAGTGTTTGCCTTTATCTTTCGAGATTACGAAGATATATCAACTCTTAACCGGGACTCCATTATCATGAAAATTCTTTTTCTATAGTCCATGGGGGGTACAAAGAAATGTGCATCTCGTTCTCTGCGCAGTGCAGGGTGGCGCAGTGTGGCGTAGCCCACGCAGTGGTAATTTCGTCCGGTGCGGCCCGCGCGGTGGTAGTTTCGTGCGGTGCAACACTGTGCGCAGCCACTTTGACAATTTGGTAGACGGCCGTGCGTTAAGATGGGTGTGGCGACGTAGTAGGGGGAGGTGTCACATATTCATCACGACGCAGTGACAATTTCCTGGAATAAAGTTCCGCTGAAAGTAGGCGGGTTTACTTTCTGTGCAGTGGTAATTTGGCTGCTGGCGCACAGTGCGCACACGTCACCAAAACCTCACAGTCAGGTTTCCAGAATGTCAGGCACATTTCAAAGCAATAAATAATTACTGCAACCACTATTTAATGTAACTATCTGAATCAGCACATAAATCTTAGTATCTATATTGATTGTCCTGATGTCAGATCAAAGAAAGAGAGAGAGAGATGTGTGCATGTAGGTGCGTGAGTGCATGTATAGGCTATGTGGGTATGTGTCCTTCAGCTACTTTCACACTGGACGCGAAACGAATTTTTTGTGCGACAGATTACATTCAAAGTCAGTGCAAAGAAGGGAATACACGCGGGAATAAGTGCGTGTATTCGCGTCTTTGCATTCACTTTGAATGTAATCTGTCGTGCAAAAAATTTGTTTAAGACTACTATTATTGTACTTAATATAGACGTAAGCAGTGGAGAAAACATACCTTAAGCAGCAAAGTCAAATGCAACATTAACACATGCAGATATAGGACAGAGTCTTTTTTATTCCAATTTTAAATGTGAGGAGAGGAGCTCATTTGATTGGTGAAGATTTGACCCGGCTGTGTTATACCCACTCAAGGCTTCTCTCCTCCCTCTTTGCCGTTTGCGCCGTCAGGAGAGACTGAGGCGGGACAGAGGAGTGCTTGCGCCAGGCTGCACCAGGCACGAAATTGCAAAATACGCATGGATACACCCCGTTGGCGCAGCGCCCCCCCCATACGCTGCGCCTGCGCCTGCGCCTGCGCCTGTTCAACAAATTTAGAGCCCTTGGTGTTGACTTATCTGCCTGTGACCCCCTGTAAGCATACCGGTAGCAAATGCTGAGTTATTTTCCTTTTGTGGAAAGCAGTGTTAGCACATACTTTTGTCATTTGTGTAATGTTTTGGTGATGTTGTTAATATGATGGGGATGATGGCTTGTGCTTTGTCGCCATCATCAAGCCCAATCGCAGTTTAACAAGATAGAACCCCACGACTTTTAAGTTGACCAAAGACACATGCACATGGAACTGAGCAGTAGTCAATGATCTGTCAAATTTTCTTCAAAAAAAGGAGAACAATGCATGTTAAAGCTTCAATTTGGCTTGCTCAAAACTGCACCTTTTCTAATGAAATATGCCCCGCACACATTGGAAAAACGAAAAGTATTTTGTATTACCTTATGCTGTACAGTATTTAGAAATGTATTCTTAAACAGGATATGTTTTTGTGACAATATTCCTGCCCAAATTTGGTCACACAAATCGCAATATGAAGGCACGCTCACATTTCATGTTGTATACTGTTCCTGTAATTGTATTGATAATTGCGATCGACCCACGGCGTGCTGTGATGCACAGATAAAATCTCAGTGACTCATAGCTGCAGATAATAGACACACCTCCTCTCCAGCGAAGCTAGCTGAGACACTCCTGGAGTCATTCTAAATGGTTCCAGAATAAGCAAGTGCTTGCAGAAGGAAACTGCTGTCTGGTGTATTTTCCCTTGAATAAATGTGAATTTTCTGACAGGAACTTGGCTGCAACATGTTCAGTTATTCTGAAGGACTTTTTTCCCAGCATTTTCAAAGTTCATATCTTCCACGCAGTCATAAAAAATCAGAAGAATAAACAACTAACAAGATAGTTTTCAAGTTTTTAGATCACACAAACATTGACAGCACAGACCTATGTTTTGTAAAATATCACAGGATTATGCTTGGACTGCGTTACAAAAATATCTACTGCATACATAACTCTATAATGTATCACCATTCAGTGGTGAAGGGAATGGCAAGTTATGAAATGTGAATGAAGAAATAATAAGTATTTTTGCATGCATATCTTTCTGTGTAATGGCAGTGAGATACTGTATGTGTGTGAGCATGCTGGCATGTTAGTACGCGTGCAAGCGCGCGCAGGTGCTATTTTTTTGCTGTCTGCAAGCAAATGCAGGTGTTATCTTTGTGTTGTCTTTGTGATATGCATGTGCGCATGCAAGCAAGCATATGAGTGTGCATGTCAGTATGCCTGTGTGAGCATGGCGTTATGCATGTGTGTATGTAGGTAAGCAATTTGTGTATACGCATGCAATTGAGTTTATGCATGTGTGCACACATGCAGGTATACATATGTATGCATCCTGATATGCATGTGTGCAGGACAGAATGCATGTGGACATGCATGTATGCATATGTATGTGAAGTTTGCGCATGCCAGTATACATGTTCATACACACACATTTATTAGCATGACGTCGAGCATTTACGTGCAAATAAATTTCACAAAATTCAAAGTCTTTTCTTACAGAAGTGAGGAAGGACAGAAGAGCATCTTGCTCGCTGATAAAGATGGGGGCGCATTGAGTTCTCTGACACCCAGGCACATTTGATTACGTGTGGGCTCATAAACCCTACAGCCTTTGACAGGGGTCGTTAACAACTGGCTCCTATCCCCGGCGACACCCTGCGCTTTCTAATTGGCTATCTCATGCTCTGACATTCCATCGCATCCCTGCGGTCTCTCCTGTGGCAATCTGATGGCCATTATTCGACAGATGCAGACCCTTCCCAGGGATGACCAATAAAAGCCAATAAAAATGCCAGAAGGATGGGTGGAATGGCAGAAATTGATGAGTTATGAAGACAGGGCCTGGCAGATGTGGCAAGGGGGCTTTAATGGTTAAAAAATGTGGCAGTTGTGGGGGGCGATGGGGGGGGGGAGGGGCAGGATGCAATTGAGTGGAAAGAGAATTGTGTGCATGGCTGGGTGATTCTACTCCTCAGAAGGCCACAGAGTATGGCCTTCTTCCCTATAAACTCATATAAACTCCCAACAGTCATTAAAATGTTACATTATCTTCACAGGAGGTCAGGGCCTATATTCACAAAGCATCTTAGCGCTAAAAGTAGGTCCTAATTGCTGGATTCAGGGGAAACTCCTAAAAAAAATGGGCGTGTCAGTTGTGTCAGTCCACTCCTAATTATTTTTACTAAGTGTTATTCACAAAGCATTTTAGCCCAAAAGTACCTCCTAAGTCTGGGAGAGCTTAAAAGTAGTCAAGAGGACTCCTAACTCGCTAAAACCTATTCACAAAGAATCGGAAAATGGCTGCTGCTGTTGAAAGACAGAATGACTTGGAAATTCTGAATGATGCTCAGTTGTTGAAAAGATATGAAATCGACCTTGAAGGGATTTTATTGTTGTTGACTTGGTGAGGGAGAGAATTACATCTCCAACCATGAGAAACGACCCAATAAGCCCCGAAACAAAATGTTAGACAACACTCTGTTACTTGGCCACCGGAAAAATGCAACTTTGCAACGCGGACAATTTAGGGATTTCACAGTCATCTGTCAGTTGCACAATTCAGCAAACAATCATTGCGCTCAGTGAGCCCCATATCATTCGACAGTTTATCCGGTTTCCAGTGGACATTCGCCAACAACACACAATCAAACTTCAATTCATGCACATCTCAGGTATGCCCGGTATCATCGGTGTTATTGACGAGACTCATATTTGAATAATTTCTTCGACCTAAGATGAAAAGGTATTTGTAAATAGAAAAAAAGTTCATTCCATCAAAACCCAGATAGTATTTGATGCCGAATACAAAATTTTGGACATTTTTGCGAAATGGACAGGATTCACGCACGACTCTCGCATTTTAATGGAAAGCAGCTAATGCCAATTATTTCACAGGCATTATGTGCCTGCGGGATGCCACTCGCTCAGGAACAGTGGCTTTGGTGCTGTACCTCCTCCTGCAATGCATGGATTATTTGATTTGGCTGTTGAGCGAGGGTTACATTTATAGATCATCATAATAATTCCAGCCTATGTCATATGTTGGATACATATTTAAATTGTAGGCGATAAATTACAAACCAAGCTCGGTAGGCTGCAATCTTGAACCTCCCCTGCGATTGCAGCCCATACTACCGCTTCTCGCAGTCGTCTGTCATCCGAGGATTCGCTGTTCACTCCCGAGCCTAATTTCCCTTTGATTACATGCTTTCGCTCCAGCACCAACTGGGCCAGCAGCAGTAACTGGTCGTAGCTCCAGTTGGGCTTTCGCGACCTTTCATCCATGACAGTTTAGGGCAAACAAACTTGAACGGCTCGATATTTAAATGATCGCAACATATTTTCATTGAGTAATAAGCTGCTAATCATTGAGGCAAATGACGCGTTTAACTATTCAGTCATTTTATGCTATTGGCGTTTTGACAACTCCCTTTTTCCTGTGTATGTTTATTTGCCGAGAGCGTGATATTTTGGGACTGTGCATTTTCAGGAGTGCTCGACATATTATTTTACGGGACAAACCAGCAACTTGGACTATTTCCTCATTTTTTCCTCCAAGGGTGGTATGTGGGATATTTTTTCTCAATATGCCGCCCTGTCACCAAACAACCAATCACCGTGCTCACTGTCCCAAGACTCGTGCATGAGAATTGACGTCATCCGAAGCAACGGAGATTTACTCCCGCATATCTCAGAGCTACTCCTATTCTAGGAGTTACCAGTTTTCTTAACTAAAAGTTGCTCTCAGCAGCTTTGTGAATAACTTTTAAGATTTTACTCCGACATAAAATGTTGTAGCGTGACCTAGGAGTTCTCCTAGAGATAACATAAGATGCTTTGTGAATACGGGCCCAGACCACTAACAAGACAACCGGTTTACTTCCCTCCCCAACAAGGTAGCAGAAGTTGATAAGCCATTAGGACTCTAGGCTGAATCCTCCTCTCCTCCTGAGGCAAAACCCTACACACACAAAGCAGTGTTCATGTTCATTGGGGGAGGGAAGATAAATAAGATGAGTTACAATTATGTGTGGAGGAATTGCACCCCTCTGAGTCCATACTTGCAAGAAGCATAACCTTGCCTAAATTTCTGTTCGGCGGCAGGCATACAGACCGTATTCCCTGTCCAATTTTCACTACATTGCAGGTGTTAATGTTGTTCTTTTAACAGTTGAGCAAAAAGTGATTCAAATTGCAGGTGGCCATTCATGTTAATTTTATTGATAGGAAATTCAAACTTGGCTCTCAAATGCTGGCATTCAGATTTTCATATCGCTTTTTATATGATCTTTCTGCAGTAAATGCACCGACCAGACAGATGCTTAATAGATGGCTGCCATCGGGGAGCCTGGTTGGCAATGGTCAGGAGTCATTTGTCGGAACTCTGACAAAGTGTTAAACTGCACCAATGGATGTCTCCTCATTTGCAGCGATTTACCTTCTTTGCCTCCAGTTGTAATTTTTGGGAGGACACTGCAATCGTGCTTGATGTGAAGTAATTAGGAGCACGCTGAGGCTGACTCAGAGGCTGATGTTGCACACGAACTGACTGTAAGAGACCAATGCAGATAATGGCTGACTAAGCCTGACTGTATGTAATCTATAGTCAGCACTGACTTTGTAATGAGTTTGCGTTGGAGTCTCTTTCCTCCTGAGTGTTCCTACAGCTGCCACAGCAACTGGGTGTGTTCTGAGAATTAGTATTACAAACTGGAGGGGAAAGATTGAATATTACAAGAATTTTACAATCCATTTTTGCGTTTTCAACGAGTTTCAACTTCTCTGATGCATTTAATGGAGAGCTGCAATTCCTGACAGCAGGCAAACAAATGAATAAAACAAGTAAGTAGCTGGATGAGTTTTCTAAAATTATTCGTGCATAACTATGGAACAAGTTAATGAGCTGGGCTTTCTATAAGAACAAGGTAAATTTATAACCCCAGGCAGATTACAGTGTTTTAACAGTTGCACTTTGTGAAGACCATCCTAATGTTGGTGTTGCTCCACAACACCAAGCCCCTTCTTCCATGCCAACATGACTGAATCAAGTCCCTGGGGGTCTGGACATCTTTGGACATCAATAGCCGACAAGATGCGCTGCAGAACCACCACCTGCTGTTCTCACCTAATCATGACATTGATGTATTTCCAGCTTTCTGTGTATTCTGCCAGACAAACATTTCTTTTAGGACTTCATGATAACTGTCAACAGATGCTTTCAGAAAGTTTAGATCCATCTTTCCAAAGTGACTTTGACAGATTTAGAACTGCAAACACAACGTTAAACTGTCTAAATTATCTTTGTGACTCAATATCAGATCTGGACGAGGATTTTTCTCTCTGACCTCTGTGAAACCCAATAGACAGCTGAAAAACTGCAGTGTTGGAAGATTTTGGGTAAAAGATGCAAAACAGCATCATTTAAAGAACATCTACTTTTATACATTTTCAAGGTAAATCTGAATAATTAAAGCTTGTCTGAGTAATAAAGAATCTGAAGAAATTAAGGGAGTGCGATAGCCTCCTTGCCGGAGGCCACAGCTGTGGATTGATAGCGTCGTGCTCGAGACTCATTAGGATTCAAGCTGGACGTGTTTGTTGGGGATTATCGCCGTTTAATCACCGCTGGGTCGCCGCGGTTACGGCCCCCGGAGTTCCGCCAGCGCCCATTGGCAGCAGCTGGCATCTCCCGTGCCCACTGGAGCCCCCCACCCACCTCCCGCTGTGCTGGCAATGGCACCTGCTGCTTGGCAAAGTGTTCTGCCCGCTGTCGCTGCTCATTCTACATTTAATTTTAGAAAAAAATGGCCACGTTCCAGCCATCTTCCCCATCTCTCAATGAGCAGGCTGTCAGTGTGTTGATGCAATGATGAGATAATCTGATCCATTGGTTTGTGAAGACCAAAATGACTATTTCTGATAAATGCTATATAATATGTCTGCATATGCATGTAAATAATGGCTGATTGACTGAAATCTAAGTGCAGATACTGCGTTTTCTGTGTACGGAGATTATCCGAATGAGAGTTTATTTGTTTTTCTGCCTCCGTGATCTTAATAGACAGATACCAAATACATAAAATTCCATTACTATTTTGTTGCAATCCAAATACAACCCCTATTACGAAATAGTTGGGACGAAGTGGAAATTGGGAATAAAATGAAAATGCAATGACTTTCAGATCTCATGGGCCAATATGTTATTTATAATAAAACATAGGTAACATTTCAAATATTGAAACTGAGACATTTTTCATTTTTTTTCCACAAAATGAGCTCATTTAAAATTTTCTGGCTGAAACAGGTCTCAAAAAAGTTGGGACACAGGCAAAAAAGGGCTGAAAAAGCAATAATTATATGAGAGAATCAGCTGAAAGGACATTGAGCAAGTAATTACATTAACTGGCATCAGGTGTGTAACATGATTCTCCATAAAAGGGATGTCTTAGAGAGGCTGAGTCCCTCAGAATTAAAGATGGCCGGAGGCTCTCTAACCCATGAAGGCTTGCGTAAAAAAAAAATTGGAATACTTTAAAAACAATGTTCCTCAACTTCAAATTAGACCTTGAAGGTCTAATCACTGACGATGCATAACATCATCAAAAGATTCAAAGAAACTGAAAAAATCTCTGTGTAAGGAACACGGCCGAAGACCTTTACTGAATGCCCGTGATATTCGGGCCCTCAGACGCCACTGCATCACTCACCAGCATGATTCTGTCAATAACATTTTTACGTGGTCCCAGGAATACCACAAGAAACCACTGTCTGTAAACACAGTCCACCGTGCCATCCAGAGATGCCACCTAGAAGTCTATCATGCAAAAAAGATGCCATTGTTGAGCATGATCCAGAAGCGCCGCCGTGTATTGGAAATCATGGGTGTTGTGTCCTCCGGGCTAAAGAGGAGTAAGACCACCCCTCCTGTTATCAGCGTTCAGTTCAAAAGCCAGCATCTCTTATGGTACGGGGATGCATTAGTGCATATGGAGGGGGACAGTTGCATGTTTTAAAAAGCACCATAAATGCTGAAAGGTATATAAAGGGAAGGCCTTGTGTATTTCATCAGGACAATGCAAAACCACATACTGCAGCTATTACAACAGCAAGGCTTTGTAGTAGAAGAGTGCATGTGCTGAACTGGCCTGCCTGCAATCCTGATCTTGATTGAGAACATTTGGTGCACAATTAAACGAAAAGTTCATCAAAGGAGACCCAAAACTTTCTAGGAGCTGGAAGCCTGTATTAAACAAGAGTGAGATCAAATTCCAATGGCTAAACTCAAGAAACTTATCTCCTCAATGCCCAGAAACCTCCACTCAGTGAAAAGAAGAGGGGATGCAACACCATGGTAAAAAGGCCCCAGTCCCAACTTTTTTGAGACCTGTAGCAGCCATCAAATTTGAAATGATATCCAAATTTGTGGATAAAAAGATTTCTCTGTTTCAACATTTGCTTTTTTTATCTCTGTTCTATTGTGAATAACATTGGCTGGTGTGATTTGAAAGTTTTGATTTTTTTCACTATTTACACTTTGTCCCAACTATTTCGGAATTGGGGTTGTACTTTAAATTTGATTTTTGAATACAAGTTTACAACTGTTACTAATTTTATGAACATTTATTATGAAGGCCAGCAATATCGAACAATTGCAATATTCTTACCGATTCATATGTTTCTTAAATAGATAATGGTATGTTTCATAGACAATGTTAAAATCATTATAGGCAATTTATGTCTATTAAGCATCTCTGTGCCTTTACGCGAATGAAGCCGAGATTAACACTTCAAAATGGATCACTGACTGTGAATTGGACAAGCCGCAAATGGAGCATTTCATCGGACTGGATCATGTTTGATTTACAATTTAAGATAACTTGTTTCTTTTATTTTCACTATTGAGGCAAAGTTGGTCAGGACATTTTGACTTTCAAATGTTATATTTGCTGAACATCATGAGACTAACTTTAATGCTTTCCCAATAATTCCATACTATAACTCATAATTAGGACCTCATATGATATACCTGTATCCTCAAGAGCTTGCTGAGGTGGTTCCTGCATACAAAATAGTACATTAATAATAACACCATTGCTGGATTTCAAGACTTTTTCGTGGCCTCTCGGTTTTCTTCCTCTGTCAACTGAGTGGCTAGCTGCTGCTAGCTAGCTAGTTATCAAAGTGATGTTATGTAATGGTTAGCTATGGAAAGGTACTGCAAGCACACTTAGTTATGAGAGTGGAAGTTAGCTAGCCAGCTACAGTGCTAAACCGCACGATTCAAGTTCCCAGCATTACACCTGGCATTCAGTTTGGCTGAATGTTAATAGCATTTCATGGATATTTTTTTCTCACGCTCTCAGACAATGAAATTACCGTTAAAGTGATACGTACTGTCAAGGTAATGTCAAATGTATGTCATGAGTTAGGCCATGGGAAAAGTGCTATAGTTGCAAATCTGGAACAAATGCCAAATTACTGTTCTCTTCAACGGGCAGGCCATTGCAAATACCATACAATCAAAGCCGGCAATCCAGTTGCACGTGTCAAGCCTCGCTTTGGAGAAAAATGAATATTCATGCCCTGAATAGAGTGGTCAATTTGCAATTGACTTTTAGCCTTCAGTTAGCCCCTCCCTTTCAACCAATCAAATGCTAGAATGCGTAAATAGGTTGTCTTAGAGATGCAGCCTCCACAACTGGGTCAAATATGGCTTATCTAGAAAGATGATAACGACTAAGCTGAAATATTGGTAGGGACAATCTGGCTTCCCTAAATATTGGTAGGGATATCCATACGCGAACCTACACCCTTTGTTTTTGTGTCAGGTTTAATTAATTCCGGACCACACCAAAAATAGTAGTTAACAATATTTAATGAATTGAATAAGCATGGGAATTTGTACTGATGAAGGACGGAAGAGAGTCGAGTAGGAGACCAGCGCAAAATAATGAGAAGCCCCACACCACGAGATTCAGGGTGGGCGTCGCATCCCTTCTTGGAATCATAAAGCCTCTTTGAAGTCCCCCCGGGTTCCTATGGACTGACTGGGTAAAAGATAAATACTGTATTAGGGAACGGAAGGGAGGGATGTCGAACCGGACAGATGAGGATTGTAGAATGAAGTCCGCATAAATAGGCTGATTGGTTAGGACATGGATGAATGGAGTGCCTTTTTCGGGATTGGTCTGGTTCATGAACCTACACTTAGAACTCCATTTATGTTATTAGATTCAAGGAAAGTACTTTGAAAGAACTCTGAACACTTCTGTACCGTTACATCATTTGGGCCTACTGATTTTCTCAGTGTCTGATATGATCAGTTGAAAAATGTTATTCTTTGAAATTACATGTAATATAGATAAATTAACACATGTTCATGGCATGCAGAGATATTTCAGTCAAATAGCTGCTCTTGACACGAACCACATCAAATAATAAGTAATAGCTTGAAAAATCTTGCCATTGATGGTTAACCTGTGTTGCCAGTGCTGCTGTTTTAGCTCCAGTGTTACCAGGTTTCAAAACGGCCCCCTGTCTATCCCTCGCTTTTGAGCTGCATAGCAGTCAACAGCCACCCAGTGCAGATAACGGAATCTGCACAAGCTATAAATAGAAGTGTGCTTTCTATTTGATCAGACAAATCAATTTCAATTCGCGGGCATGAGAAAAATTCTTTGTCATGAGAAAAAACCGCTGAAAAGCATGGGGAGAATCTTTCTGAGATGAACACGATCAGAAAGGACAGGAGGGTCACTCTGAAGTCATATAAATGGTTGCTTTCCAGCAAAAAGATCACACTAGGGATACACACAATTACATGTGAGTAAGTGCATCTGTTTAGGCTGGCTTTCGATAGCATGCGGAACATTGTTCAGATCATTTTTTTGCATTGTAGACATTGAAAATCGTCAAATTAAACCACGCGGCCATTCGGCAACAGCCACTTCACTTATTTTATCCCCCAGTTAAATTGTCTGGCTTGGTATGCCTTGGTGTGCATGCACAAGCGAGGTATGCGGTAGTTCGTTTGTGTGTCATTCTGTCTGTTACTGGGATAGCTGCTACACCGATCAAAATCAAGTCCTAGAAGATAGCTCTATGGGTTAAATGCCAAGATCTCTTGGATTTAAATTTGCCATATTTTTGAGATAGAGCTTTGTTTTCAAGTTATTGAACTATTTGATTACCATAATGGCTGCGAGCGATCAAGACTTCAACAAAGGAAAAACTCTTCTTTACGACTTGTGAGTTCAATTTATATCACAGCAATAGCTATTGCTGATGGCAAAACTTCACAAACAGAGCACAATGCCGACAAAGATTAATGTAGAAACACATTGCGCACTGTGCTAAATACAGTGCACTGCATGGATTTTCAAACTTACTGCTGTATGAACTTTATAAAACATCGCAAATGATTTCTCCCCCCCCCCCACACAGTAACAGAGTGCAAATGAACAATGCTTTCAGTTCAGTTAAGCATTATTTGTAGCATATGACCAATGGTCTACCAGCAGCAGAGCAGGATATTTTACAAATGAAGAGCAAATGATCATATTACAAAAATATGAGGAATAAAGGATCCCACAGATTAAAGACATTGTTCGAGACAATAGGACACCCACCACCAGTTGGACGGGGGTGGGAATTACACTCTGTCAAAATGACGGATCGAAATGATCCGTCATGGTTAAAAAAAATCCGTCAATGACAGAAAATATTCGGTTAATGTGACCTCTGTCCTGCATAGTATGAAAGGCGCTTCCCTCCAAAAACCTATTGTTGTTCCCACAGAGTCTGAATTGCAATAATTATTGGTCAGTGCTAAACAGACCCTGAATAGTGTAAAAGGTGTTTCCCTCCATAACTGTACATTAAAGTTAATCAGACTGCCACTGGTGGGTAAAAACTTGAGTATGTCAAGCATAGATGCACTGCTAGGGCACTCTGAAATGTCCACACCCAATTTTATAGCTTCATTAAGGGACATACTTGTTACAACTGTAAGCACCGACGTATCAGCTCCTTCAGTGCTTTCATCTATATTATAATAGCCGAGTGGTCTCTGTGTGTGTGCGTGCGTGTCCGGCCAATCAGAGCTAGATCCCACCGAGCGTGTATCTGCCGCATAGCGTAAGCGACGCTGTTTGGCTCTCCATTGCAGGCGACTGTGTCTGGCCAATCAGTGCTAGACTCCGCCGGGCGCGTATCAGTGCTAGACTCCTCCAAGCGCGTAAATGCAGCATGGTGGGAGCGACGCTATTTGGCTCCGTCTTGCAGGCGACTGTGTCCGGCCAATCAGTGCTAGACTCCGCCGAGTGCGTATCTGCACCATAATGTGACCGACGCTTTTATAATATAGACGTACAAGGGGGGATTCCCCCTTTGTCCTCTCCTGGGGATTCCCCCTTTTGAACCCAAGCCAATTCATCCACAGGAGTCCCAAATCCCAAAAAAACAGATGCCAGGCCGCTAGATAAAGTAACGTGTAATCTGCTGCATAACATGCGCAATGCTATTATGCTCCGTCTTGCAAGCGACTTCGTGTTCGCGTTACAATGTACTATAAAAACATTGGTCGCGTGACAGCCACCTTGGTGTTTACGGAAACACCACAGCAATGTGATGACATCATAGAGGTGTATGTGATGACATCATAATGCTGCATGAAATTACATAAGATAGAACTTGTGGATCCCCACGTGCAGAGTGCTAGTTTTATATTAATGAAGATAATAAGTTAACTTAGGTTTGGGAGCAGAGCCATGCTTCAACTCCACCTTCAATCACCGGACAAGCCTATTTATGCCTGTTCAGCCACTTCCTCTCCGTTTGACTCAGATCTCTCGATCGAGGTGATCAACATTCTCCAAACCAACATTCTAAACACACCCACATTCTCCAAAACCGCATTCTACTGGACCGGCATTCTATCGGACCTGCATTCTACCGGACTCGTATGCTATCCAATGTTTCCACATTCCAAGCAACACCACAGGCTAATAAAATGAATGGTTCTCAACCTCTTCGTTCTCTTCATCAATAACTACACTCTAACCACAGCGGTACCACCTACCCAGCCAGCTTTATCTATTCATCGCCATTCTCCAGTCTCTCTCGCAATACGCCAGTAGATTTTCTCTGGTGGTAACGTAGATTTAGCCTAGCTCCTTCATCCCTCCAACATTGACACTAGTCAGCCCAGGGAAATGAAGACTATATTTGATCCAGTTCAGCTCCGTCAGCCAAAGCGGTTAATCATAGATCTTTCTTCCCCTCATGGCTCACACATTCCAAGCTTGAATAGTCCTGTTCCCAGCTGCTGCAGAAGCAGTCCCAAGATCTTTGACACTCTCTCTGAAGCACTATGCTGGATTCTAATCAACACCTAGAACTTCCCTACATTCTCCATCTTGTCAACAATTTTCTCGTAGTCACTCCAACATCCTCACTTCCTTGTCTCAGGCTCACTACTCTCACAAAAGCCTTCTCCGATCTCAGTGCTCCTCTATCCAAAGAGAAACCTTAGGGCCCAGCACTTTCATTGAGTTACTTGGTATCACCCAGGACTCATCTCTGCCATCTGAGAAGATACACAGATCCCTTCATCCTATTCCATTCATCCTCATCCCTTCCTTACTTCATCCCTACCCAGATCCCTTCATCCTTTTCCCTTCCTTACCTCATCCCTACCCCCATCCCTTCATCCTCTTGCGCATCACTCTGCTGCTTCCAAACTACCTCCTCACAGACAGATACACAAAACGCCAGCTTTTCGCCATCTTTGACCACCTCAATTATGCCATTCGCATTATCCCACAAGCGAAATCCTTTCTGTCAAATCTATTAACAGAACTGCTGCCGTTCCCCCTCTCCATGACAGAGTTGCCCTGAATCAGACATGCAAAATACCCACTTGGCATCACTTCTGTCTCCTTAGAATGCTATTTTATTCTTCTATGATGACTTTGCCACTCAACCCGAGGACATTCAGCCCATACAAATGCAGTTCCTTCCTTAGTTTTGGCGGCTACTACAGAAGTAAATGGTTTACTTCCACACAACCACCGAGTTCAAATCTCTTGACAAAGTCCCGCTCCCCCTTCACTATGAGCTGTACCCCATAGTCATAGCTGCGATTCTTTGGGGGCTTGAATGGTCCAAAAAGTCTATACTCATCCACCCCAATAACACTTCGGTCGTAGAAATCATAAATAAAGATCGATCCCATTCTCCAACAATCATGCAGTTCCTGCGCAGAATCACCCTAATCTCACCTCAACATCAGTTTATCCTCAGGGCAGCCTACATACCTGGTTATCATAAATGCATCCTGGGAGTCATTATTTCATTTCCCATTCCACAAATTCAGATGCTTGGCTCCAGATTCGGACGTGCAACCCACACCAGTTCCACTGTTTTCAGCCACAACCTTCACCTAACTCCACAACTGGAAAACCTTTGTAACGCTTCTCAAGAACCCATTCTCGACATAACCATCCACTTTCCAGACTCCTTCATATTCACACTCCAGAGTAAAACTAATCAGTTGGGAGTTTCCTCCCCAACCATGTTTTCTGGTTCAATTCATATCTCAGCCAATGTGACTCCCTGACTAAATATGTAAGCTACAGATACGCTGTAAAAGAAATACTTCAGCATCCACCCATTCTTACAGAAACAGGCAACACGGCTACTCAATTCTGGTTCCATAAACATTTACATCAAGTCCTTAGCACTTCAGGTATTCCGAAGGACACTATTCAAGCCTTTCCTTCCGTATAAGAGCAGCATCTACTGCTGCCAGATCAGGCATCTCTGATCGAACCATCCAGGTCCTAGGCCGGCGGTCTTCTCAGGCATATCGCATTTACATCCGCAACAATCCTCAAGACCTCCATCAAGCACACGCTCAACTCAACTTTGGGGGCTCGATGTCAGCTTGGGTGGAAAACGCCGAAGCAGAACCCCCACACAGAGTCTCCTCCACCCAGTCATCAACATGTCCTCCAGACAACCTCAACAAACAACCCTATTTCTCTTCCATACCCACCCTCTCAATTCCCCAATTCATTAAACCTTTAACTTCACCTCATTTTGGCGTGGCCCTTGCTAGTGAATATGAGATACAGGATGAGAGCTGAGTCCAGTTTAGCTTACAATAAAAAATGTACTTCATAGTCTGGTGTTCCTCATTTACAACTGTTAGTCTTGAATAAAACAAACTCTAAGGACTTGAAAAAAAAAGAAAAGCAAGGCCAATCTCCATGATGTTCAGGAACTCGCCATTTCCTAAGTGTCTGGGATTTGAGCAAAAACATTACTCCAACGAACAGGTCATACACACAAAAGAAACATACCTCTATAGCTGAATTTCTCAACCTTATCCAGAGAGGCCGGTGAAGGCTGCAGGCTGTCATTCCAGCCAAACAGTTACACACTTGATTCCTCTTTTTGCAAGATCTATCTGAATTATCTTATACAAGGCGTCCATTTTCTTTCCCTCTCCACTTCTCCCTGTGCTTGCTAGAAAATGTTACGTGGAACAAGGTAAGGCGACAGGGAGATTTTTTTTTTACCTTGAGACAGGGTTATACGAAAATAAGATGTCTTTTCCTTCAATTTGTCATGAGCTCAATGCTGATTGATAATGACGCAACTCATTCAGGAGGAAAACAATGACAAATGACATATCAAATTGCTACAGCTGCAAAAGATTGTGGTGTTTCGATAGCACTGACTCTCAGTGCTTCCATTTTAACTGCCTGCTTTTTTGCCTATTTTCCTGGTGTTGATGAGTTCGGTACAACAGTTGCATTCTAGCATTAAGAAAACAGCAAGGACAAACAAAAAAGAAAGAAAAGGGCTATAATTTGGAGCCGTCCATGGCCATGGCTTAGCCAGAACTTAAAATTGGGTGGGCTCTAAACATCTCTTTAAAACAATTATTAGTTCTGACTATCGCAATCATATGCATTCAATCCGAAAACGCTTCGCACTATCAGGTGCTGCTTGTTCATTTTGTTGAGGCAAAACGACAATCGTTTATTTGGACGCGCAATTTTGTGCATTTGAAATCAGTGGCGCAGCCAGAACTGAAAAATGAGCGGTCACACCACATCGCTTCACTGCAATTACTAGTCCTTACTTGTTCTCGGTCACTTTCCTTTGTTAAAACAATTTTCCACTTATAAAGAATAATCAATGGGCAATTAAAGACACAGCTTCTTTCTAGGGCGACAAATCAATAGACATAATTTAGATTCAGAAACTAGTAAGTAACTCATAAGTTGACCTATGGGCTACTTTCGAGAGGTAAACTGCTCCGGAAATTCTGCACTACCTTTCTGTCTCATAAGGCGATCTAGCCTATGCTTTATGATCGATTTTATTGTTTAAATTGAATCAAGGACAGAGATTTGAAATGCACAAAATTGCGCGTCCAAATGAGTGATTGACGTTTTGCCATAACGAGGTGAACAAGTAAACACCTAATAGTATGGAGTGTTTTTGGATTGAAGCTAATTAGAAAAAATGACTGCGATCAAGTCAGAACTAATAATTGGAAACTGAAATGCAAATGCTGCAGATACGGCATCGTGTTTCCGCATGGGCATATCTAGCCCACTTCCGCCTTCAATTCATCATGGCGGGCAACATGAATTCTTCCAGTCTGCAAGTGAATTCCCGGTTCAAGTATCTGATTGAACTGGAGAAAGCGCTCGAAAAATACTAGAATACCAATTTTGTCCGACTTTACAAACAGAGAACAAAGAGTATTGCCTCCACATTACCACATATACGCATTGGCAAGCTTGAATTAAATATTAACGCAAACCTTTTTGAATCTCATCATTACAGAAGGGCTGTTTTAATTAAACATTACGAATTACGTTATTTTTGTATTTTCCTCCGGTTCCGGTGATCAGCTGATTTGCCTGCTTAGCGACAGCTTGTTGGGGGAGATAACGTGATTAGTTCCCTCACATAGTAAACAACTTGTTTTTTTGGTCCGTTTTAATTAAAGGCAACCAGGGTTTTACAGTAAAAACCCGGTTCCCTTTAATTCAAACGGACCGAAAAAATAAGTCGTTTACTATGTGTGTCTTTTTCGATTACCTTTGGTCGTATTGATGGCTAGCTGCAGAGATAGTTACTGTTTGCATTTTTAACGTGGGATCTGAGATTTAGCATTTAGTTAGTAAGGCAGCTGTTACTTGAGTCGTCCAATCGGTTAGGTTGGAATTTTAAATGGTAAGGTTTACCGGAGTACCACCACCCCGCCAGTTTCTCCCGGGCATTGTAGCCAGTCTGTGTTATCTGGATTCTCAGATAAGCCCTGTGATATTTTTAGATTATATAGTCCCAGAACTATTAATATTGGCCTACTAAAGTCAAGTCGGCTTATTAAGAGTGCTTATTAGATAATCGAGTTTGTCTCAATTTGGTATTTCATTTTTGTTAACTGAAACTAAGCCCCTGCTAAATGCGCTGATTGGGCGCATCTCAAAGTGTAGGCTGCATCTTTTGAAGGCTGTAGTTTTGGGTGTCGTCACTTACTTCCATCCACCAAACTAACATTTGGGGGTCAGGGATTTAGTTATATTTAGGTTTAGGTTTGACGCTAGGTTTAAAGTTAGGGGATAGAGTTAAGGTACAGTTAGGGAAATCAATGACGACTCACTTAAACCAAAGATGTTTAACAGAGATGAAATGAAGTCAGGTCAGTTTGGCTGATGAACTAAGTGACGACCACTAAAAATGAAGCCTTCGAAGGATGCAGCCTACGCTTTGGGTTCATCTCAAAGCCTAGGATGCATCCTTCAAAGGCTGCATTTTTAGGGGTCGTCACGCACTTCCATCCACCAAACTAACATTTAGGGTTAGTAATAAGATTAAATTTCGGATTAGGGTTAGGTTTGGGGTCAGGTTAAGGATTAGAGGTTAGAGTTAAGATTAGGCTTTGGTAAACCAGAGATGATTCGCTTAAATCAAAGCTGTTTAACAGAGATGAAATGAAGTCATGTCAGTTTGGTAGATGAAATTAGGCGACGACCGCTAAAAACCTACACTTTGAGATGCACCCTTTGAGTTTGCACCACTGCCGTACCTGGTGAATTTTTATTTCAGGATGTTTATTACCCAACGCAATTTTAAGTTCTGACTGCGCCACTGGTCCAAGGGTGCTTCAACGAGATATCAAAGGCACTGCTGCTAATCTGTGACAGTAGCTTGCAGCAGTAGACCTGGCCTCTTTTTTTAAATTTCTCCCGTTTATTCCCAACCAGCTGACAGTTTGTAACTGATGTGACCAGCTGAATTCACTAAGAGCTGATTGGTTGTTGAGATGGGTTACGTGCTTTAAGTTCTAAAACCAGCCTCTCGCGATTTGACATGCCACCAGCCGACTTGAGTCGAGCTGCGACGGGCCAGTTCACACTGCTGCAACTGCTCCCTCGGATGTTCTAAAACGGTCTCGTCGCATATCGAATCTTTGGTCTGAACTGGGCTTAAGTTTTAAGTGACTTACTCTTTGGAATTTAGGCCCACCACAATTGGTCTGGCCCACCCCAAACTGAAATCCAACAAATAAAAAATTACAATTACAAAAAAATAAGGATAGAAATATACATCCCTCACATGAAGTTCCCCTTCATGTGAATGCACAAAATGTGGTCAGGTGGTGCCAATTAAGCGATCAGTCATGATTTGGGAGGCCCCAGAAACAATTATTTGTGGTACCGGTGTCGATGGTTCAAATCATTCCATGCTGACAAGGAATATCGACTGGCATATGCGGCAAATATGATTGCGTGCACATGAAGACTGTGCCCTTCTGCCATTATGCTCTGATGAAATTTCAAAGGTAAAAATATCATGGTCTAATCAAGTTAATTCCGCAGCTATTTAGTACAACCCCAATTCCAATGAAGTTCAGACGTTGTGTAAAACGTGAATAAAGAGAATACAATGATTTGCAAATCTCATGAACCCACATTTTCTTGAAAAGAACATTGACAACATTTCAGATGTTAAGTGAGGCATTTTAGTTTCATGAAAAATATTAGCTCATTTTGAATTTGACAGCAGCAAAACATCTCAAAAAAGTTGGAACAAGGACAACAAAAGGCTGGAAAAGTAATAAAACAACAATACTGGAGAAGTATTTTGCAACTAATTAGGTTCATTTGCAACAGGTCAGTAACATGACTGAATATAAAAAGAGCAGTTTAGAGAGGCAGAGTCAGAAGATCTGTCGTCTGAAAACATCTAAAAATTGCGGAACAATTTCAGAAAAAGTTCCAACAAAAAAATAGCGAAGACTTTGACTTTCCTACTATTTATAGTACATATCAAAAGATTCTGAAAATCTGGAGAAATCTGAGCACAAGGGACAAGACTGAAGGTCAACACTGGATGCTCGTGATCTTCAGGCCCTCAGGCGGTACTGCATTAAACAGGCATGATTCTGCACTGGAATTCACTGCACGGGCTCAGAAACACTCCCAGAAAACATCTGTGAACACAGTCTGCCGTGCAATCAATAAATGGAAGCTAAAACTGTGTCATGCAAAGAAGCCATATGCAGACACGATCCAGAAATGCTGCCATCTTCTCTGGGCCAAAGCTCATTTAAAATAAGGCAAAATAGAAAGATGTTCTTTGGTCAGAAGTATCAAAAACTTGAAATCATTTGGAAACTAAGGATGCGGTGTTGTGCAGTTTAACAAGGAGAGGGACCATCCAGCTTGTTATCAGAGCACAGTTCCAAAGCCTGCATCTCTAATGGTATGGGGTTGCATTAGTGCCTATGGCATGGACAGCTAACAGACCTGGAAAGGCATAATCCATGCTTAAAAGAATAGAGGTTTTACAGTATATTGCCCCATCCAGACATCATCTCTTTTAGGGAAGGTCTTGCATATTTCAGTAAGACAATGCTAAACCACACACTGCATCCATCACAACAGCTTGGCTTCAGTCAAAGTAGTCCAGGTGCTGAAATGGCCTGCCTGCAGTCCAGACTTCTACAATAGAAATCTTGGTGCATCACACACACAGAAAATCCGGAAAAGACGACCCAGGACTGTTGAGCAGCTAGAATCCTACATCTTTTAGGAAGTAGACAGATGAACACCAGATGCAGGAACTGAAGTGTTGATTGAAACAAAACACTAGGAGAAAATTGGTGAACACGCCAGAAATAAAACACCGGGAACATGCACTGAACAAATGGGAAAACTAAGGTACACTGCCCAAGGCAGGAGGAAACAGAAGTACACACTCCAAGAGTGGCTAAACTATAAAAACAAAAACTGGACCTAACTAGACTGACAGACACACTGGGAGACTTAAACACGGGGCAGACAAGATGCGGGCGCTGCAAAATACAAAACTCAGAAATCATACAAAGGACATACTCGGAAGGCGCAAGGCGCTGAGATTTCACCATGCAGATCTGAGTCTAAACCCAAGGTTCTGTCCAATGGCCCCTCCCATCTCTGCCACATAAATAGTCACGAGAGGAGGAGGGGACTCGGAATGGAATCCCGACTGGAAACAGAAACACATGGGATTAATAAACAATTACAGGAGTACCGGGTTAACATTAATGACTCGAGACCCTGAGACCATCAATAAACTAGACAGTTTAGATTAACGTAATCTAAATGTGATGAGTAAAAAGCACCATTAGAGAAGCGAAGGAAAGCATAGATTAAAATGCAGTTAATCAGGGAAAGCTTAGGCAGGAATACTACAGCTAGAATCACACACACTCGCTAATGAGTTAAATAAGATTAATACTATGTGACAAAATATTTACAATCACCCTCAATTGAGTGCTGGTTAGTGCGGGTTAATAATTACCCTGTCAGAAGACGCTTTCCCTCAAGTTTCGCCAGACCCAGAATTAAACACAGGTGGAAGCAATGAACGAAATTCCAGAGCCGAAACTGAAAGAGGAAACGTAATTGGACAAGAGACGCAGGCATGCTAAAGGCTGTCACGCAACATCACTGGGGTTTGGCAGTGAGGGAGTCGATCATCAGGCGGCGGAATGAAAGCTGAAAAATTAAACGGAAGTAAGGCGCAAGCACAAATAAGCACAAGACTACACACAAGAGGCAGAATCATAATATCTGACAAGAGTGGGACAACATTCCTCTCCCAAAACTCCAGCAACTGGTGTCCTCATTTCCCAGACGTTTACAGACTGTTGTTAAAAGAAGAGGGGATGTTACACAATGGTAAACACAGCCCTGTCCCAACTTTTTTGAGATGTGTTGCTGCCATCAAAATGAGCCAATATTTTTAATTTTTTTAATATAAATTTGGCATCTCCAATCCCACCCGAATCTGGAATGCCCAACTGGGGAACTATGTACAAAGCTTGTTCGTATGCGACCCCTTGCTGCCAACTCAGGATAGTGAGAGAGTTCACGGCTCTCCTCCGAAGCACGTGCCTGTCTGCCACTGATACTTATACACTCATTGGTTGAATCTCCGCAAGTTCAGAACTAGGGCGGAGGATACCCGGACATGAACCAACTCGGAGTCTTCCTGAGCCCGTCTGGCCAACAGGAGGCGCTGGAGCAACGAACAAAGCTGTGATTATTTACCCAAATTCGGCAGTCCCTTACCAATTTGAAACCCAGTAGCGCGATAGCCAATTGTGCGCTACTCTGAAAAAGCTGCCGACCCCTGCTAGTGGGTACGCCGGGGCTCGCACCCGCGACGTGGTGATCACCTCTGCACTGCAGAGCAGTGCCTTAACCGTGTGAGCCACCCGGCAGCTAACATAAGCCAATATTTTCCATGAAATGGTAAAATGTCTCACTTTCAACATGTGATATGATGTCTATGTTCCATTGTGAGTAAAATATGGGTTTATGAGATTTGCACATCATTGGATTCTGTTTTTATTCACGATTTACACAACATCACTTCACTGGAATTGGGGTTTGTATATTCAGCCTGCCGAAGAAGGCACTTTAAGTCCATAATGTTAAAGCTTCAAGGGGGCTTTGCCCTCCTGGACCCCCCCCGGGGCGCCGCCCCTGAACCTTGGGGGGGACCCTAGGCGGCCCCCAATCCTCTGGCGATTTATTGCCGGCATACAATGTGCGATTTTTTCAATCGCGGTAATAAGCTGCTGTTCACACTGTACGAGTGAATCGCAGGGGTTTAAACTTTGCAGCTCACGAGTCCTGTTCTCACACTATACGGTCCGATGGTTTGGTGCGATGTGATTGCTCACACTACACGACATGTCGGACATGATCGGACTGTTGGGTCTGGAATTGAAGAAGAAGAAAATAAGTAAAAGAAGAAGAAGCCGGGAGCCGTATCAATGTTTGCGCATGCGCAGCTTGACAGCTTTTGGAGTGTAATGGGAAAGGATAATCGCCTTAAGCGGGGCATACACTGTGCGATTTTTGGCCCTTTTTGCCACGATTTTTCAGTCGTGCGACTTTTTTGGATGTCGGGACGAATTTTGGCTTAATCTTGCGTCTGTTATCGTGTAGTGTATAAGGGGTAACGAGAAGCGATTAACACCTCCCGACCACCACCCGATCGATCGGGAGAAAATCAAACTTGTTTGAAATCCTGGTCGCCCTACGTGAGGCTCTCGCACTGTTGAAGCAGCTGCACGAGCCGATTCCTTCAACCAAGTGTTGTTAGTAGAAATTGGGGTCACAAATGGAAGCTGACCAAAGGTAAATTTAGCACTGATATTTGGAAATATTTCTTCACCCAAAGAGTAATTTCAATGTGGAATAGCTTGCCTGACCATATTGTTGAGGCAGAGATCTTGGGAGTTTTCAAGAGCAGGCTTGACTTAAAGCTAGATACCATTGAGTCATTGAGTATCTGAAGTGATATATTCACAATAGTATAAAGAAACTGGCGAGCTCAGTTGGGCTGAATGGCCTGTTCTCGCCATTCATGTTATTTTATGTTATGTTATGTTATGTTATGATATTCTTTTTTGCTGAATGTGGTATAAATCCTAAAACAGATTGTCACATTGACCAAGACGTCACCACATTCTGTATTATTAGAAAATGCTTACATTTAATGATAACCAACGTGACTAATAAGCTGTAATCGTACGTTGTATGATAATTATGGTAACAGTAGTGAAGGGAAAAACTTAGGATAGCAAGCTAGCTAAATTACTGAAAAATCAAAAACAAAAGGTCCACTTACACATTGAGGAAATAGATAGATAGAATTTCCAATCCAGATAATCAATGCTGTCTTGCTTCGGGAACCCTTAAGACCTGTCCCGTTCAAACTGAATACGTTGTTCACGTCCACATTGCTTTTCCATCTCTTAAGAGAAACATGAACACTCTTGGATTGCATATGGTTGTGTTTTTTCAATGTGTTTGCAAAGATCAAATGTGAAAATTTGAGAGTTCATACTGTGCAATTAACAAATAATTACTGGAAAAGTTTCATCAGGGTGTGCATAGCTGTGTTAATTCAGATAAAGCTTTGTTACAATTAATATGACTGCATTTCTGGGAAAGATAGTTTGAGGCAATAACTGACCACCAAATCCTGCCAGTGATGTATCAACACGTTAATCAATTGAACACCTGTGTGTAAGAAGTACCAAATGTCAGTTTTGAGATATTGATGGTCAAAGTTTTCAAAACATGCTGCAGATACTTTTCATTCAAGGTAGCTCATAATGGACTTGTGCGCTGTTCTAGGGGCTAAACATGGTTAGTTTCTATTTTTTGTGGAATAAATCTCCTTTATTACCAAGAAACTGAGAAAAGTAGTTATGGACTTAGGTATTTTGGGACAAAATGGCTGGTACTTTCTGCGGAAAAATCATGGACTGAAGTAATTTTAACAGCAAGAACAAACATGTTATTTTAGCTAAGCTTGCTTTTTTTTCTTTTATGGTAGGCAGAACTGCCTGTTTAACACTAATATAACTTGGTAAAATCCAAAGTCACTTCAGCAAATCAGAAAAGAACATGCGCAATGCAGAAAAACCTAACTTTAGAGAACCAGTCATCTTTCAAATGACATCTTTTTTCTATTTGAATGATTGCTTCAAAATCCTGTCTTATGTAACATTAATAACAGCAAAATTTACTTCTGGGAGTATGAACATTTGTATTGTTACCACGGTAACCCCTAAATTCTGGCATTTTGATTGGCCTGTCATGGACTTGTGGATTTATTGCTCAAATTTAACGGACTTAAGTACTTTTTAATGGAAAATTTTAGTGGATTTCGAAAACACCAGATAACAATAAACATGGGTGAAGTACTTCTTTTTACCTAATTTTGGCATCAAATGATTCTTTTATCAGTACAGATTCCGGAACTGGCCCCAGCTCGATTTTTTTTCAAAAATGTGACTTAGGTACTTGCACGCAGGTCTTTAATTGTAAATAGGAATGTTTCATTCCAGGTCATAAGAGCTGTGGTGTATGAGAAAGAAAGGATGTGCAATATTAAAATTGTATGCACTCTATTTACTCTGGCCTGGTTTGTATTGTGTTTTGTTGATTGGTGGAATTTTAATTGCAGCATGCTTAACGGATGCCCCCTTGAGTCTGACTTGGGTTACCTGAAGCAGAGAGAGCAATTAGACAGACCTGAGAATGCAGCTGGGAGCTGCAAAGCTATGTGAAGCATTGGTCTAATACAGCTACTTTCCAGTTGGTCTTGTGTCATTTTTCTGACCGACAACTTTCTGTTAACGACATAACAGAATCATTGGCAATGAGTATGGGATTCTGTCGGTCTGAAAAGAGTTTCAGAAGTAGCTAATTCCATCAAGACAACAAGATCAAAGAGCAGGAACGATGGAAACCCTCAGGAAAAGTGAGTATTTTCACTTCCATGAAAACAAAAAAAGTTTTGATGCTTATTTGTAGAGGTTTGAACAATTCCTCAAAGCAAATTGACTTGGTAATAAAGATGAAAAAGCTACGGCTGTATGCCTCACTTTGGTGGGTAGGAAAATCCACACTTTACTCAGGGTCTTGTGCGTGCCAACGAAGTCATCAGAAATGGAGCTGGAAGAGTTCATCTCCAAGCTGAGGAACCATTTTGTGCCCAAGACTGATTTTATTGAAGAGAGGTGCAAATTTAATTCAAGAAATCAGATAGAGGATGAGTGAGTACACTACTCTACACTGCAGCACACACTACACTGTTACACTAAGGAAGCTAGCATCCAACTGTAAGTTTGGAGCATTTTTGGATGATGCACTCAAACATAGATTTGTGTGTGGTGTCATAAGCTCGGAGGTGCGTGATAATGTTAAATGAAACACACACAAAAGACTTAGACCTGGCTACAGCTTATGATATGGCACTGGCATATTAGGTGACGGAGCAAAATGCACAGCAGTTGGGCCAGAAATCATTCAAGGTCGACAACTTAGAAATGACTGCTGGCCAGAAGAAAGATGTAGCAGGGTAGCCTTGTTACCGATATTTTGAAAAAAGACACAGACCAGATGAGTGCCGTTTCAAGGAGGTGGATTGCCACATATGTAAAAGGAAGGGACATTTTGCTGAGGTCTTCCTTTCCCGACAAGAGGAAAAAAGAAAAATAAGTAAACCAAGTGGTGCAAATGCATGGAGGTTTCATGCCACAAGGAAAACTGGAGACCTCCGAACACAACACTAAACGTCAGAAGAATGAAACGTTACAATGCCCCGCCCTCAGCCAACCAGCATTGCTGATGTCAAGCCAGAGACAAAGTCTGAAAGAAAAGGAGCACTTCCTGAGGTCTCAACTAAGAAGAAGTCTCCCTCGCCCCCTGCTCCAGTCTTTGTGATAGAGTACCTGACAGGTAATGTAGGAGTTGGACTGTATGCAGTACAGACTCAGATTGCAGAGAAAACTTCAGAAAATTGCTCAGACATCAATAAGCCCTATTATGTGTATGTAAGGGAAATGATAAGAGCCTCAAAATGGACGTTGACACTGGTTCTGCAGTTTCTATGATATTTAAGGCAATGTACAAGCGCAGATTTAAAAATGTGAAACTGTTGCCAGCCCAGTGTTTTTTGAGAATTTAAAGTAGGCAGTTACCAAGTCTCAGTGGAGAAATGTCCTTGAAAATGAAATGCAAGGGACAAGTGCGGGTGGTAAACTTACAGGCAGTCTGGGGAAGGGGTCCTGCCTTGCTGGGTAGAGACTGGATCAGGAGATTAAAACTTGACTGGTCATGTGTAAACCATTTGCTATCTGAAACTGTCAAAGAACTGTGTGATGGGTACTCAGAAGCATTCAAGCCCTAGAAAAGCTGACAGGGGTCAAAGCTAAACTCCATGTAGTGGAAGGGGCTATTACAACATTTTCTAAGCCTCAATCTGTACCTCATGCCCTTAAAGATGCAGAGGAGGCTCAATTGAACAAAATGGAGTCAGAAGGTGTTTTTACTCTAGTGAATTACCGTGAATGGGCATCTTCAACTGTAAACAAACCTAAGGTAGATGACACAGTAGGAATATGTGGGGATTATTAAGTATCTATCACCCCATGGCATTAGGTTGATCAGTATCCTTTAGCTAAACCTCAGGTTCTCTTCACCAAATTATGAAGTGGGGTGGAATTCACAAAACTTGATTCATCACCGGCATATCTGTAGGTAGAGTCAGATGACAGCTCTAAGCCTTACCTCACTATAAATACTCATAAGGGGCTATGCCAGGTAAACAGGCTGCCATACAGTGTGACAAGTGCTCCTGCTGTATTTCAGAAGATAATGGACCGAGTGTTATAGGGTTTGGACACATTTCTTGGATGATATACTGGTAACAGGCAAGAGTACAGATAGCCGCATCAAAAATCTGGAAGAGTTCTTAAAAAGACTGAAAAGTCACAATCTCAGAGTTAAGAGAGAGAAATGTGCCTTTTCTCAGCATTTTGTGTCTTAATAAGGACATGTTATTAATGCAGAGGGAACTCATCCCATGAAACAGAAAGTGAGGCAGTAGGAAAAGCCGCTGTACCTAAGAGTGTAACTGAGCTCCAGTCCTTCCTCTCTTTGTTGAGTTACTATGGAAAGTTCATTCCAAACTCGTCTACTCTAGTAGCATAGGTGACAAAACTTTTGTGTAAAGATGTAAAATTGGATTGGACAGATTCTTGTCAAAGGGCGTTTGAAGAAGCAAGAAATAGTTGCTTTCAAACCACATCCAGGTACATTCCTACCCAGATCTGCCACCAAAACTGGCTTGTGATGCTTCTCCAGTGGGCTTAGGTGCTGTGATTTCCCATCAGCAGCTCAATGGCAGTGAAAAGCCTATAGCATTTTTGTCCAGGATGAAAACCAAATTGGAGAAAAATTACTCTTAGATAGAAAAAGAACCACTAGGCTTAGTCTTTGGAGTGATGAAGATCCATGATTAACTAAACTCGCAAGTTTACATAAGTAAGAGCTTATGGTCTGTTACTAAAGATTTTGGGTACAAAAACAGGTGTACCACCACTGGCAGCGCTAGTATACAGTATACTACCGAATAGCCCTTGATTTTTGCTACCTACACTTCAGTAGAAGCCATCAAACAGCATGGAAATGCAGATGCATTATTCAGCATTCATGATGACAAATTCCCAGAGTCAAATCCAGTGTTCAGATTGTCTTACTTAGATGGTTTACCTATTATCACTAAAGGGGTAATGGATGAAACACAGAGAGATCCAGAACTGACAAGGATGAAACAGTATGCTATATCACGTTGGCCTAAGTATGTATGAAACCCTGCAACCTTATGTAAGAAGGAAGTTTGAACTCATTGTGGAGAATTACTTTATTCTTTGGGGATATTGTTTGGTTGTTCCAGAGAAGTTACAGGACAGGTTACTGTCAGAGTTACATGAGTGCCACTGGGGTATTGTTAAAATTAAAGCCCTGGCTAGGAGCTTGTTTTGGTGGCCAACACTGGATGAAAGTATCGGAGAGGCGGGTAAGCTTGTGTGATATCTGTAAAAAAAAAAAAAAAAAACAACACAGCATGCCCTCTAAACAGGTGGAGATGGGCTGCCACTCCTTTGAAATGGATCCATCTTGATTTTACAGATGACGATAAACAGATGTTTTTGGTTGTCATGGATGCTTAAGCCCGTTGGCCAAAAATGATTCATATGCCGAATACCACCACCAACGAAACGAGTGAGGTTATGAGAAATCTGTTTCCATCAATAGGGTTGCCAAGAGAGCTTGTAACAGACAATGGACCCCAGTTTACATCAGGTGAATTTGAGGCATTTGTAAGACTGAATGGTGTCGAACATTCCAAAACATCTGCTTATTAGCCAGCATCTAATGGTTCAGCTGAAAGGCTGGTTCAAAACATCAAAAAGTCACTTGCAAAGAATAGAGCTACAGGTGGCATGTCTCTTTCACACTGCATCGCAAACTTTTTGTTCAGCTGTCTTAACATGCCACACTCACCGACTAATAAGACACCAGCTGAGTTCATTTTGAAAAGACATGTCTGAACCAGGCTGTCTTTACTGAAGCCAAATATTTCACAAATGTTCTAATCAGAAGGTCAAGGTCAAGGTCATTTATTTCCATTGCACATTTAAACAACCAAGGTTTACCAAAGTGCTGTACAAAAAGCTATAAAATACTAACACACACAAAAAAGAAACATCAATAAAAATACCAAACACAAAATTACAAAGATAAATTCAAAATAGAAAAGTTAGACCATAAAATACAGAATTAAAACACAGAGCGTGCAACAAAAATAGTGCCTTACACAGTGTAATTAAGATAAAATATAAACAAGACACACGAAGCATAAAATACAATATGAAGTACACATGGACACAGGACAGAGCGTTTGTCATAGGCTCAGGTCTTGGCTCACAAAAAGGTCATAAGGCCAAGGAAAAGAAGTGAGCTTTTTAAAAAGACTGACATGCAGCGGCGAGCTATTCCATAGCTTGGGAGCAGCTACTGAGAAAGCTCAGCCACCCTTAGTTTCGAGCCTAGATCTGAGAACAACCAGCAGCAGCTCACTTGCTGATCTTAGGGCTCTGACTGGATTGTGAGCTTGTAATAGTTCAGCCAAATATTGAGGGGCCAGGCCACTTAAACTCTTGATGACAAACAATAAAACCTTAAAATCTATCCTAAAATGGATGGGAAGCCAGTGCAGGGAAGCCAGAACAGGTGTAATATGCTCCAGTTTCTTAGTGTCACTCAGAAGGCGAGCGGCAGCGTTCTGCACGAGCTCCAAGCGACGAAGTCAGCGCTGATCTAGACCAATATACAAAGAATTATAATAATCAAGCCTTGATATGACAGCATGAATGACCCTCTCCAAATCTTTAAAGGATACATCAGACTTAACCTTAGCCAGGAGTCAAAGCCGGTGAAAAGATCCCTTACCCACTGAGCCAATTTGTCTTTTTAAGTTAAGATTAGTGTCAAGGGTCACACCAAGGCTTTTGATGAACAAGCTGGTATTGGATGCGAGGGGGGCTATACCAACGTAATTAGAAGGATATTTTGGATCTACAAACACAATTACCTCAGTGTTACTGTCACCGTGGGGTCAAGGTTGGGCTTTTTGATAAGCGGCTGTACTATAGCATGCTTTAGTTGAGCTGGAAAACACCCTGGTCTAAAGCAAGCATGGACCAACATTAGAATAAAAGGGTCAATGGAATTAAAAACCTCCTTAAAGAGGCGAGAAGGGATGCTGTTGACAGGGCAGTTTTCGGGCCGAAGTTCAGGCACAGCATCTGACAACTCTGACAGTGATATCAGCTCAAAATGGTTAAAAACAGCAGGGCACTTACGGGGGTCAGAGAGGTCAGGGGCAAGAATGGGCGGAACTGACCGCATAGCAGAGATTGTATAGTTTAAAAAGTTTAGGAAGTCATTGCAAAGAGCAGTTGTGGATATAATGGGATCTAGGCTGCCAGGATTAACAAGATAATCCAAAACATTGGATAAAACTTTGGGCCTATTGATATTGTTATAAACCTGTTTTGAGAAGTACTGTGCTGTGAAAAAGTATTTGCCGCCTTCCTGATTTCTTACTTTTTTCCATATTTTTTGCATTCAAATGTTTCCAAATTTTGATATAAGACAAAGATAACCCAAGTAAATACAAAATGCAGTTTTTAAATAATGATTTTATTTATTAAGGGGAAAAAGCTATACAAACCTTCCTGGCCCTCTGTGAAAAAGTAATTGCCCCCTAAATCCTAATAACTGGTTTTGCCACCCTCGGCAACAACAACTGCAATGAAACATTTGCGAGTCCAATTTCATTAGCCACACCCAGGGCTGATTACTGCCAGACCTGTTGAATCAAGAAATCACTTCAATAGAACCTGTTTCACAAAGTTAAGTTGGCTAAAAGATCTCAAAAAGCAACACATCATGCTGCGATATTAAGAAATTCAAGAACAGATCAGTGTAGCACAGAACTGGCGAATAGGAGGGCGAGCAACAAGGACAAAGCAGGGGATATTAACAGAGAATAAAACAGGCAGCTGATCTGACATACAGGCACCATGACAAATGTCATTTATATTGACTGACAGGCCATGCGATGACACTTTGTCAAGCGTATGCCCCTTTTCATGTGTTGGGCCTGAGACCTGCTGAGTTAGGTCAAAGGAGTCAATAAGACAAATAAATTCCGGTTTACCCTCACAACGTGCATGAATGTTAAGATCTCCTTGGATTAAACACTTCTCGCAGGTCACTAAAATACAAGACAGGAAATTCTCAAAATCCTTTATAAATTTCTTATTTTATTTCGGAGGACGATAAACCACTGCAAATAACAGGGGAGGATAAGAGTTCAACTCCATAAGCTGCAGCTTGAAGCTAGAACAGGTGACGGATGGGATCGGTCAACATCGGAAGCTGGACTTCGAAAACACAAACTGTACCTCCCCCTTTACCTGTACCAGAGGGTACTCCCAAAGAGTTGAATCAGACCAAGAAAGTCGGAACATTTTCTGCGGGCCAGCAGGTGCTTGTCAGAAATTACAGGGGAAGAGGAGAGTGGTTGGATTGTATCATAACTTATGTTTTGGGTCCAGAAACACACAGTTGAGATACTTGGAAGTCACTACTCAAACAGTACCAGATGCAGCTATGTTCTCACACCATCCTCAAAGAAATGAGCGTCCTCGCAGGAGTGTGTGCCCTCCCCTCAGACTGAACTTGTAAGAAATTGCAGAGCTTTTGTGCTTGAGAAAAACTGTGTGAAAAAAAAGTTCAATGCAAATGTTGTATTGCATAATGTATACAAGTTTTGATAAACAGTGGAGGATCTGTGGTGTATGAGGATGAAAGAATGTGCCTGGTTAAAATAGTATGCAGTTTATTTACTCTGGTCTGATCTGTATTGTGTTCTGTTAGTTGGTGGAACTTCAATTGACGCATGCTTATTGGCTGCCCCCTTGAGTCTGTCTCTTGTCACCGGCAGCAGAGGGAGAAATTGAACAGACCTAAGAATGCAGTGGAGAGCTACGAAGCTGTGTTAAGCCTTGGTCTAATAAAGCTATGTTCCAGTTGATCTTGTGTAGTTTTTCTGACTGAGCTGGCCTACAACTTTCTGTTAATGACATAAGAACTGTCTCCATAGGGTTTCAAGACATGCAGCTAAGATGTAAACATTCATGATTGATTTGGCTAATTATGTATTAAAAGCCCAGAAGTTGGCAGAAAAGGCAGGAACAGATAAAACCCTCCTCTGCTCCAGGGCGTTCATTAGAAGAAGCAGGTGTGTGTTACTGTTAGATTTGAATGAAAGCCTGCACCCACACCAGCCATCTCTGGATAGCTCTGTAGTCTCATTAGTCCTCACGGGCATTTTATAAGTTTTTGGGTGTTCTCAAATTTACTCAGGCATAACATGCCTTGCAAGCACTTAAAAAAAACATGAAAATATAAATTCCTTGCCTAAAAAAATCAAATTCAGTGATGAGAAGGCACACATAATTGATCGCTGATGACAATGATAATTTGAGCATTTGTTGATCATCATTCTGAGAGAAAAAAGACATCATGTAACCAGAAGAGATTTGACTCAGGAAATACCTGCAGCGGAAATCTGTATTAGACAGTCCATCTCATCGCAGCTCAATGAGTTTTTATGGGGAGCTTTTAGGACAACCGACGGGAACCCATTTACAGGCTCCACCATCACGCACACACCCACACTCACATAAAACAAAACAATAATTGGGAGGAGTTTTAGGCCTTCATCAAAACAGCTGAAGTTTTTGGCTGCATGCATACTTAAAATACCTGACTTTCACACAAAATTCCATGGTTTACCTGTGTGTCATCATGCCCAAGATAATGCGAACAATCTGCTGAACATACTACGCAGACTCTCCCAATTATACCTCCATCCTATTTTCCAAAGGGAGGATAGATGTATCATTAGGTTGCCAACATTGCAAAATAAGCACTCACTCCCCAAAGATGGCTCTCTGAGTATGAATTACTTCTTGAAAAGCCTTTTTCCAGAATGGATTGACCAAACCATAGAAATATAAGCAGGACAAGAAAACATTAAAATTCTGCATATTTAACAATGTTTTTATGCTAGGTATTCAACTTGCTGCAGCAGGAAATAGCCTTTGTGTGGCCAGGTGGTCATTTCCAGTGTGTTTAGTTGACAGTCCATATGTTTAGGGCACTTTGGCCAGGATTTGGAGCTGATTTTAGTGACAGTGTGTGGGAATGTGGAGGGTGTTGTTGATGCTTTATTTCAAAAGCAATTTCTCCACAAAAAAACAACCACATTGAAAAATTTGCAATGTAAAATTCCCATCTGGCATCATCTAAATGGAAAACGGAGCTTAAATCAAATTCTAAATTAATAACTCTTTTGTTTTGCTGCAATGTGCCTATAATTGATGAGGGCCATTGGCGAGAATAAATTGGTTTAGGGTGTTCAAATTCTTTGAACCATTTTTCTCTGCCTGTTTAATGGAGGAGAGAGCTTGCAGAGCATATGCATTAAAATAAATATGTCACAGTCCTCATTGAGGCATGAACACATTTTTGATTACTCTAGAAGCCAAATCAAATGTGCTCCTGTGCTGCAACGTGATAGCCGGCATCTTTCAGAGAAATGGCCCACAGCAGGAGCATAAATACCTGCAGATTACACTCCAACATTTCCATCTACTGTAATTAGAGCAGAGTTCACAAACCTCATAAAAAGTTGAACAAATATGCAAGAGGAGAAATAATGTAATGACAATCTTTCCACCTCGCCAAATGCAGCACTTCAGTGAAAGCCGCATCACTTGCTGTGATTGGAGGTCTCTCTCCACTCAGCGATCCCACCTTCAGAGCTCACTAGGGGTGGAAGAGTGCTCTCATAACAACTAACTGGACCCGTTTTCTCAGCCTGGAACACAGTTTAGCTGCTCCCCACCTCTGGGACCTGAGTACTTCAAAACCCTCTCTCCTGCCCTCATTTCCATAATGAATTGTCAGTAAACGTGACACCTTGTATTTAAATGCAACTGGCGCATATAATCCTGTGTGTATATGCCTACAGGGTCATTCCATGTCACATCCTCCAGATTTTGAGAAATTCTCCAGGTCAAAATCTTTCAAAAAATTCACCAGCAAATATTTACACAAAATAAAAAAATTCCAAATATTAGACCAGTATCTCAAATAGATTGCAAGTTATAGCCCTTCAAAATTTGAATAGTATTTGAAGAGTTTTTTTTTTTCCAAAACTCAGAAAGTGCCAAAATGACAAAAATTGAGATGAAACCAGAGAGCAATTGCCCTGTGCTTCTTATACATGAGGTGTATAAGGAGTGTTTTTTCATGGTCAAAGCTGAACATCAATCTAATTTTTTTGTCAGATGTTGCACACATTTATAAGATTGCACAGTAAAAATTTCATAGAGATGAATAACTGGTGACATGGTCATGTTTTGCCCCAAAAAAGGGAATTTTGGTAGCCTAGAAATCTAGAAGTACCCTAGTGGTAGCAAATAGTTTTGCTCAGGCGGTAAGTCTACCCACGAGCCATAGGGCCCCAGTACTACCAAGTGATTGGTCCGACCAAGGTTTGGTCGGATCAATCACAACGCTCTATGTTTGTAAAGAGCTGTTGGGCGGGCTTAGCAGAATTATGACAACGCTGCAACAATGCAAAACAAGTGAGATGGCTGTGGTGAAGGAACACCCGTCGTTTGAATCAGCTTGGCATTGACTTTGGAAGAGTTAGGGTTGGGTTTTTCTTTGAAAGATGAGCAGAAAAAGGCACTCAAATCAATCTTTTCAAAGACTGATGTATTTGCTGCTTTGCCAAAGGGATACGGTAAAAGTTAATTTACCAGCTGGCTCCACTGGTGGCAAAACAAATGGGAGACAGTGGTAACCCACTGGAGGTTGTAGTCTCGCCGTTGATCGGCCTTATGGAGGACCAGGTCACAGAGGTGAAAAAATTTTGACACACGGCCATGCAACTTGGTGTACATAAATTGAAGGAAATTCGAAAGGGCCATTGTCAGTTGGTCTTCGGTAGTCCTGAAGCCTGGCTCATGCAGAGGAAGAGGCGCGACATGTTGGCTACCAAGGTCTACCGAGATAACCTCCTAGGAATCATGGTAGATGAAGTACATCTCATTTACAAATGGAAAGAGGCATCAAATAAACGATAGCGATAAAGTCTATATTTAATATTTACAAGTAATGTGAACTGAAGGTACAGCCAGTTCTGTAACACACGGCCCCATTTTGATATTATAATCTTAGCAACTGAAAGTTGGAAAGCTCCTCTTTTATCCTCCTCTGCTGTCAGTGTTAAACTTTCTTAAGTAGCTTATATATTAGGAACACAGGGATGGAAGCTAGTGTAGATGGATAGTTTGATCAGACCTAATTGCTTTGTGATGTTGAATGTATTGCCAGATTGATGTAGTCATTAACGTTGTCACAGTGGTTATCTTTCAATATGAAAATGTACTCTGACGACAACAGTCATCAGTCTCCATGACCACTACGCTGTCTTCATCAAAATCTTTTCCAAAACAAGAGGCCCATGGGCCTTACCGGTCACCTGAGTTGTATAAGAACTGATGTTATTGATGTCAATGAACCAAATATACCCAAATATATCATTTTCCGATATAAAGTATAGTAAACTCTACCCCTTCACCAGGGGCGAACATGGAGCCTGGGGGCCATGAAATGAACAATTTTGATAAAGCACCTCAAGAACCTTCCATCTATAAAGAGTGTTGGTTTCCAGCCTATCTCAGTCTGGAATATTGTTGAAATTTTTGGCAATATGACCCCGTTTGGGCCCCACTCCTCAGCCCCTGGGGAAGAAACAGGGTGAAAAATGTCATAGTATCAAACTGTCATTTCATGGTTATAATGCAATCAAGTTTGAATGATTTCCAGTAGAAAATGAACAAAATATACCCAAAAGTATCACATTCTTATATAAACTATAGTAAATTTCAACCCCTCACCAGGGGCAAACATGGAGCTGGAGGGTCATGAAGTTCACAATTTTGATAAAGCACCTCAAGAGCCTTCCATCTATGAAGAGTATTGTTTTCCAGCATATCTGGGTCGGGAGAAGAAGATTTTGAAAATTTCAGCAAGTTTGACCACTTTTAGCCCCGCCCCTCAGGTTCCTGCAAAATTTTATTGAAAGTGGATCAGCAGTTTCCGAGAAGAACTGGAAAATGTATTGACCAGTTTTAGCCCCGCCCCTCAGAGTCCCTGGGAGTGGGCACCATATAATTCACAAATTTGGTGCATATTTAACCAAGGAAGGTTCCTGCAAAATCTTATTGAAATCGGATTAGCGGTTCCTGAGAAGAACTGGAAAATGTATTTATCAGTTTTAGCCCTGCTCCTCAGAGTCCCTGGGAGTGGGCATCATATAATTCACAATTTTTGTGCATATTTGACCGAGGAAGGTTCCTGGAAAATTTATTGAATACAGATTAGCGGTTTCTGAGGAGAAGTCGAAAATGTAAATTGTTTGCGGATGCATGACGACGGAAAAAAGGCCATTAGATTAAGTCACTTTCAGACTTTGTCTCAGGTGACCTAACTCGCCGTATCCCTTCTAAGTTTACTCCCCCTTGACCCGTTTCGGTCGCTTTGAATACGTCTCCTTGTTCATTGCTCTGATTGGTCGTAGTGCTATCGTATTGCGTGCAGAGGCAGAAAGACAACCGCTGATTCCGCCCCTAGGATTGAGCCCGGTCTGTCGGTCGTGGCCAGACTATACATTTTGATGTTATAGTGTAGCTTTTCAGGCTAGCATTTTGGGGCGAAACCGAAAAAATTTACTGAGAAATAATTTAATTTAAAAATTCTACAAATATTACTTGGGTTACTGCATTTTTACAGAGAGCTATATCATTAAATCATTAAAAAAAATTTCTAGCCTTTTATCTACTTAGTTCCTGAGTTACAGGTCATAAAACGTGGTCTAGTTTTTGGGCGTTTTGTGTTCTTGGCTGATTTTGAGGCTTTACCAAAGAAATGTGGATCAAGATACACAGAATCTTCTAGGGAGTGAATATGGTTAGTATACCCAATTTCAGCTTTGTATAACCAATCAATTTGGAGCAATAAGTTGCAAGAGTTGGCTGAAAATGGGTTTGCCAAAAAACTTTTTTAAACAGAAAGATTATTCAAATTTCAAAGGGCTATAGCTTGAAAACTATAGGAGATACTGCCCTAATATTTGGCATTTTTTCATTTTGCGTGAATATTTACTCAAGAACTTTTTCAAAGAATATTGAGGAGGTGACCTGGCACCCCCTGGATGATTTAACATGGAATGATCCTACCAAGATTATGTGACAGGGCTGTAGAATAAAGGTTGACAAAAATTGTGGTGTTGCTCATGGTTTCTAAACTTCCATCAAAGCATCTATTGTTGGGGTATAGGGGTGATGCAACCCATATGCTGTGACTTCAACTTCTGTTGCATTACAGGTACTTAGCTAACGATTTTATCCAAAACAACTTACAGTTGAAAAGACTATGCCATTCCAACTTGAGAACAACATGGGGTGAAGGCCTTGATCAAGGGCCCATTAGCTTTATGATCTTATTGAGGTGTCAGAGTGGCTTCAACCACCAACTTTCTGGGCCTAGGTCAGAACTAGAATGTAACAGCCTGTTCTGTCTTTCCCTGGCATGTCATTTTCCATGTCTCTCCCTCTCCATCATCCCCCATTTTTCCTACCTCTCGATACTTTACTGTCCAATAGAGTTGAAAACATATTTTGAGAAGTGCCTTACTTCTAGCTGCCCTAAATTTGTGCCCTTCTGCCTAAAACCCTCAAACTCTTTTTCTTTTAAGTTTTCCCTTAAGTAGTTTCAAAGTCAGAAAAAGCATTTTTTTCATTTTGTAGGACAATGGCACGTATATTTTCTCTATCTGGTGGTTGCAGCACTTCACTGAAGCAACATCACACATACAGAGGAAAATATTCAAACCCAGGACGCCATGTTTTTGTGGCCACACCATTACAGCGAAGGGGAAATACCTAGTTCTTCTACATCATTTTTTAATTCATTTCCCTGTAATTCAGCAGGACATATATTTGGGATAGTTGAAAACCTTGGGGTCTAGAATTTAAAATAGGCCTGAAGTTTCACAGGTTTGAATACAGCAGCTTTGACAGAACCATGCATGGGTCCATAGACTTTAAGGGGTTAATAGACATGAACAGGGCGAGAAACCAGCTCCTCTTGACTGTACCCTGATGGCCCAGTAAAATGGTCCAGCCCCACTACAGGCAATCACATCTGACATTGTCAACACCACGAATGGTCAAGCTTCCCCGCCCAATAGCAATAGCATCCCCTCCCGTACTACTGCCTGAGTGCTTAATCCTTCCTTGTCTTAATAATAATCCCGTTTGGAGCTCAAAGAACATCAAGGTTGAACTTCCTCATGAAATGAACCTCAGCACAGCCCGACAATTTGGGGCCAGTTAAATCCTAATTTTTTGCGGGCAGAATTTATTATTAGCATGTTATTTTTACGCTCAGAGCAGTGGGCGCCAATCCTGTTCTAGGATTATTTTTGCAGGTTTTAATTGCAACCCTAATTTGGCACAGAAGACTCTACTAATTAACAGTTCAAACCAGAGGTCTTTGATAAAAAGTACCTTGTTAGGACTGGAGTTAAAATCTACAGGACAGAAACCCTCCATGAAAATAACTGATTGCCTCTGTTTTAATGGACATTTCTGCCTCATCACAATTGCAATGTGTTGCTGGCTAATCAGATGACCACATTAAAGGCAGTCAAAGCACTTATGGAAGGTTTAGGATAAAGAAGGCTATCTGCCCTTATTCTTCGTGTGGACGTGACGTCACGCATATTTTGCTAACCCGAAGTCCGCCATGGTGGATGAGAACCACAATAACCAAGTATACGGTTCTTCACGGTGCTTCCAATACCCAATTCTGTGTCCCCCACTGTGGTAGAACGAGATGGTACACACTGTTACCACTATGAAAGCGCTTATTTCCAGTGAAATAAGATCATTGGAAGAAAGACGTTTCAAATGATCTTATTTCATTTAAACGATAATGAAACACGTGTTGCTTCCAACCCCTGAGTAAAGAAAAGCGAAGGAAGTTTGAAGTCATAATCGCACATGAAAATGATAAACCTCCATGCATAAGGACTTCAGTTCTGCGTGAGAATCTCTTACATTTGCGTTGATTAAGTAATTGCTGACTAAAGCAGGGGAACGTAAATATGCCACAAAAACTGACACCGAATGCATGAGAGTCAACAGGTACGCGTTATTAATGAAAACTGGCCACACTTGATAATGTTAAGCGTTTTCGGGGTTTCTGAAATGGTAATTTAAATGGATGATTGAAAAAAGGTCATGACCAATCATTACTTTTAAGGTATGGGTTTAAGCCTCCCCTATCACCAGTTCACCAGCCACCACTGGAGACGGCATAATAGATTTGTATATCATCCAACATGACGATGGATGCTTACGTCTCACTATTTTGTCACGTGGTTGCACACCAAGAATAAACTCAACAAAAAAGTTAAGGAGCCTTGAATCTTTTTACTATTATTTTCTCTTGTTCTGAGCTTACCTAAATACAGTCAAGCTGTGGTGAGAACACATGGTTTTCACAAAAGATTTTGACTGAATTTTGGCATCATTTGACATTTTGATTTAATGGTCATACCCATGACGAAAGCAAACAATAGGTTACCCGTTTCGCTGTTTGTCATGTTAATATTACACATATTATTTAATATAAACTTTATGCTGCTTGTTGACATCTTATTCTTCTTTTCCCCGGCTGCTCCTCAGTCTGTATTTGTATCTATCCGATGTAATACTGGATAAACAGCCATTTTTGCTCCTGTAGGCTGCTCTCATAGGTTATTCGACTAAATCTGGATTTATGGTTCTGCGTTGACTCCACGCAAAGGGCACGCCGTCGCCTCGACACCATGGTGGACTTTTCGAAGTTCTGCGTTGAGGTCTTTGTGTCGTGCTGTGCCGCAAAGCAATTCACCGCCAAACCGCTTAGTGGCATCAGGTTTCCGAAAGACCTGTCGTGAAATCACATGAAACTCGTTGGTAGGTTGTTTATGTTACGTTATGAGCTGTAGCCTATTTCATTCCGTAGGGTAATAATCATGGACCATCCTTGGTAATAATCCCTACATCCTGACCTAAACCCTGCAAAGTCACTTCTGTTCGTAGTGAAAACTCTGAAGGGCAGCAGGGAGTAGGGTTTTCAATTAACGGTCGTTTGGAATGTCCTTCGACACATTTTGTGGCTGCTGCTATCCGGTTAAGCAAGAGTAAACAAGCGCAGCCAGTTCATGGGGGAACTGTTTTCACTGGCTATTTATCAGTTTCGCAGTAGCTTTATAAACAACTGCATCGCTTTAATAAGGCGACAAATAGCCCCGGATAAAAATAAAAAATGACATGACTAGTAATAGCCAGTGGACTGTAGTAAAACTTCAAGCCAGGTTTGTCAGGTTTCTGTGCGGTAGGTAGCTACTAGCCACCGTTGTCATTTTCTTGAATGACGTTGAATCACACACGTCACTAGGTTCGGGTCGGATCAATCAGTGCCCTTGTGGTCTGTGTCGCTTTGACGTGCAGTTAGAAAATTTTCAACGTACACGGCACGCAACACAGAGGCTCTGCGATGGGGGTTCACATTGCCGCAGAGGCTCTGCGTTGTGACGGCGTCGATTCGACGCAGAAGCATAAATCCAGCTTAAGGCTGCACTGGAGAATCCCCATTCAAGGGTTTGACAAGAATCTACAGACAGGATACAAAATTGTAATTCACATACCCTATCTTACGTCTGAGTCCCTAAACCCGTTATTTGGGGAATTACTATTGTGTAAGAGGCGTTCCCCCGCAAAAGTTGCAATCTTTCACACCTGCATTTATCCCTAAAACACCTGCGCTACCCGTTTTATTATGCATAGGCGTGGTTTAGGCATTATGCCAGTTAAAACAATCAGTGTGCCAGGTGCCATTGCCTTTAAGGCCAGGCTGCGCTATCCCAAACCCTCAAACCGCAACCTGTGATAGAGAGAGGAAGGTCCCCAAGTTTCTCTGAAGACAAAGTTAAATTGTTTGTGCATGAAGTCAAATCCAGACAGGGGAGGATCTGTTTTTGTTCAGTTAATCATGAATTCTATTAAAAAAAAAACATCAAGCCTACCCCTTTTGTGATGGGAACTTCAAAAAAAAAGAAGAAAAAAAATGCGTTTCGCAATGCACTTCCAACTCCCTCTCCCATCTGAAATGAAGCATAGAACAAAATCCCATTTCAGAAAATACCCACAGCAAAATAAATGCCAACATTGACTGCAACCATTTGCACTTTTTTCTTTTTAAGGCGACTTATTACAACAGATTACTTACCAGGCAGGCTGCAGAGGACATGACTAACGGTGTTATTGGCATCCCTGGTTAAGATGTGTTCTTGAGCTTCTAATAAATTCAGTTTTTTTCTTAATAATATAGGACCACAATGAAAAAAAAGAGGAAAATCCAACCTTTAATTCAAGTGCATTTATTCAGTGGGAAAAAAATCCCACATTAAGAAATAATTCTTTTACATCAAATTATGTGTGCCACAATTATTAGCACCCCTGATGTTAATACTTTGCACAACCCCCTTTTGCCAACAAAACAGCACCTAATCTTCTCCTATAATGTTTCACAAGATGGGAGAATACAGAAAGAGGGATCTTCGACCATTCCTCTTTGCACAATCTCCATCATCCAGCGACGTGGGTCCTCTCCTCTGCACTCTCCTCCTCAGCTCACTCCACAGGTTTTCAATGGGGTTGAGGTCTGGGGACTGAGACGGCCATGGAAGGAGCTTGATTCTGTGTCTGGTGAACCATTTCTGTGTAGATTTGGCCACATGTCCAGGGTCATTATCTTGCTGAAAGACCCAGTGACAACCCATCTTCAGCTTTCGAGCAGAGGCCACCAGATTTTGATTTAAAATATCCTGGTATTTCAAAGTGATCATGATGCCTTGCACCCTAACAAGGTTCCCAGGGCCTCTGGAAGAGAAGCAGGCCCACAGCATCTCCGATCCTCCCCCATACTTCACAGTGGGCATGAGGTGCTTTTCTGCATACTCAGCTTTTGTGTTCTGCCAGACCCACTTAGAGTGTTTGTTGCCAAAAAGCTCTATCTTGGTCAAAACTGACCAAAGCACGGGCCCCAGTTGAAGTCCCAGTAACGCTTAGCGAACTCCAGACGTTTGCATTTATGATCGTGAGTGAGAAAAGGTTTTTTCTGTGCATGCCTCCCAAATAACTCGTTGGTATGTAGATAGCGCCTGATGGTTGTTTTGGAGACTTTGTGACCCCAAGATGCTATCGTTTGTTGCAATTCTTTAACAGTGAGCTTTGGAGAACTTTTTATATCTCTTACCATCCTCCTCAATGTGCGTGGTGGCAAAATAACCTTGCGTCCTCATCCAGGCTTGTTTACCACTGTTCTAGTTGTTTTACACTTCTTAATGACTCCTCTGACAGTAGATATGGGCAGGTGCAGGCGAGTGGCTATTTTCTAGTAGCCATTGCCTGACTTGTGAAGGTCGACACACATCTACCTTACTTGAATGGTGTGTTCCTTTGTCTTTCCCATGTGGAAGAGAAGATAATATCCGCTGTGTCGCGTCATTTTTATTCCCCAGGGAAACAGGAATGGATGAATTACTAAATAAATGTTCCTAGATACTCGAATCAAGTTTGTAAACTACTGTAGAAATGACAGAATTACTTCAATTACATTTATTTCTAGGAGTTGTTAGGGGTGCCAATAATTGTGTAACAGGTGATTTTATGAAAAATAATAATTTCTTAGACAGGAATTTTTTCCCCCTTAAAATTCACTTGAGTTGAAGGTTACATTTTTCTACAATTTTCAGTGTGAGAGTACACTTCTGCAATAAAAATTGAACTTACTTTAAGGCTTTTAACACATCTTAACCAGGGGTGCCAATAATTATGGAGGGCGCTGTATATCAGCATTTGGAGTCGGCACTGGCACGTCAGCTTGCCACCCTCTACAGCTCAGTAATAATCTATCCTCAAACTCCAGCATCATTCCATGGCGGAGGGCAATGTTGGGCAGCACACAACATGCCACAAAAGAAAGATGCTACTTTCTGAGGACCATACTGCAAGACCCCACCTGACCTGTCCAAGCAGCGGAACTGCATTTTGAGCACGCCAGATGTTCGCTCAATGACAACTCGTGCACGTGAGTGTTTTCTATTGAAAGCGAACTCACGCGCACTTGTTGGCGTAATGTAAGGCACCATGCACCACGTCTTTAATGGATAGCTATTATCACCCAACAGCCACCTATCCAGAGGGGGGGCCCTCTGGAAGACTGCAGGAATGACCGACTTTTCTATTATAAAAGCGTTGTGGCTTCCTCCAGGATGATTTGCCTATACATTCAAGATGTAACCCCAAGCATTGCAGATCACCTGGATGTTGATGGAATGGGTTCCCTTACGATTCACATAGGTGCCACTGTTCAGAGCCGGAGCCCAAATCAGAACGTGTGTGCAGTCCACGGCACCCAGAACCCTAGGGAACCCATATCTTGCCAAAAAATCCCGCTTTACCCTGCGCTGTCTCTCAGGTGTCACAGAGATGCCAGTGATGTACCTACTGGCATGTCGGACTGTGCTGACAGTGACTGCAGTTATAGCCGAGCTTACGGCAGATTGAGTTATGCCTCCAAATGAGCTGAGTCGGTGTTGGAATGACCCACTAGCATAGAAAAATAGCGCCACAGTAACCCTAACAGCAACGGGCGAGGCATACGGACACCTGGCAGCAGTGTCTACATCATCTACACAGGTGACATAATTCCAACACTGCCTAACGGGTGAGGCGTAGTTTTTTCACGCATTCTCGTTCTGTGGGAAATAATACTTGTATTGTATTATTATAATTTTAGAATAATATATTTTATATTATATTATATAAAATCAATAATATATTTATATGATATATATATATATATATATATATATATATATTTATAGTACATATATATAATTATATAATAAATATAATTGTTATATATTATTTTAAAAGCAGAAAATGATTGATACAAAATACAAACAATATAGACTTACCTGAAAGGCCCAGGTAGCTGGTGCGCTGGCGGTACGCGTGTTCTGGGCGTCTTCTATTATTTTACTGGCGATCAAGGCGATTTAGGACTATCTCTGTCATTTTCTCAGGGGTTCAACTGAGGCTGAAGGGAGGTGGCTTTTTATTTGCAAGTAAATTCAGGAGGTGGAGCCGCATGTGCATGTCCACATATATCCAAGTGGACGCCCATTGAAGCCGCCTAGGCGCGCTCCTGTAAAAGCCCAAATGGGTAGTGGGTGGTTTTAAGACCCGCTATATGCTTTCCCTACCGTGTGGGGTCAAGATAGCAATTGAAGGGAAAGCGCATAAACACGCCCACGGGCACACCTCCAGGCGCAAATAAAGGAGTCGGCATAATGTATAGCGGGTAGTGTGGCCGCAAGATACCGTTTAGGGATAGTGGAAGCTGCTAAATGAGTCATTCACGGGTAGCGGGTTGTTGCAACGGGTAGGGCAGTGTGAAAGATAGAGCCCCTGGTTTGAAAGGTTTTACACATTGCCTAATCGGAAGTAATGCACCTTTTTCATGATGCAAAATGTTACTATAATATACTGCAAATATATACCAACTTTTTTGGAGGATACAAACCCATCCAGTTCAACAGAAAAACCTTGACAATTATGTAACATAGGCATACATAACACTGCGTGTCACATTGTTCTAGTGCAAAATTCTTCCTCCGACACTCATCTTTCTTTGATGGAGAAGATTCCAGCTGGGGAGATTTTAGGGTAAAAGGATTAGTGCATGGACCAGACGCAAGCTTGGTGATGGCACACATTCAGGGCCTCGCGGCAGGACGGGCGGAAAATCTGAGCAATGGCAGCAGGAGAAGACATACGACCCCCCCCCCCCCCCACACACACACACACACACTCCCAGAGGCAGTAGATAGCTTTAAATGAAGCGCCAAATGTGCTGCAAAGCTCTGAAAACCAGCTGACACTGCAGCCCTGAAGGATTCCAGTTTGAGATATGGCTTTTAAAGGCTAGCGTTTGGCCTGGCTGACCCCTTGGAGTCCCCGTTAAGAAGCCTGCTGAAGCTCTTAAAAAATTCAGAAAGACTCATACTACTAATTGCATTGTCCCAGCATATGGATCATGGCATGAAAAAATCACAAAAGCCCCTGTAACCCAATTGCGACAACAGTCTGATGCCACTCCCTTCTCCGTTTCATAAGTATGTATCCAGAAAATTTACGTGTAAAATACATCATATACACGTTTCTTACATTTACAGCAGAGTTTTCGCTGGAAAAAAACTGGCACCGGACAACGTGACCGGAAGGTTTTCAATTTATCGGACAAATGACTGAAATTCCGGTCAAATATTATCTGAATTTATTGAGCTTAAAATGATATGCAGGCTATATAAGAATGATATCAAGGCATGTCAATTTATAGTGTAATCTTTTTATTGAAAAGTACATTATATCAAATAAAATGAGTGCCGTCAGTTGACTCGTGCGTAACTTCTAAAATAAATAAATCTTGCACAAGCCCGTGCTCTTTTAACATGAACATAAACAAACAGTTGCAACTACAATTTGCGAACAAAAAAACACACTGGGGGCCTATACCATAAAGCTGGATTTGGGCTTATTGCGGAAACTTTAGGGTTAACCCTGGCTTTTCTGTACCACGAAGGCGGCTCACTTCTTACTGTGGTATATCACCGCGGCAACATAAGCTGAACGGCTAACCTGCTCCGAAGCACTCCGAAGTTGTGCAATCAGCCCTCAAAACCCTGCGATAGCTGCAAGATTCTGCAGCCATTTTAATAATGAGGCGTGCTGCCAACTTGAAATCAAATAGATGCAATAAATAAATAAATAAATCCTTAACTTGTTTCTGGCTTTGGACATTTTAGCCGACTTTTTAAGCATTTTCGCTGCAGTGAACGGCCCGGAATATCTTTGCGGTCTTCTCATTCCTTACTCCCCACCAAGATTACTTTGTTCACAAGGTGCTGAGTACTTGAAAATTCCAAATATATAAATATATAACATTTATTGGCACTGGTGGGACTGACTACAACCTTGTTTTATGATATGTTCACAAGATATTAGAAGCCAGTGTTAAATAAATCCATGTGGAACCAGTGGCACTGAGAATGCATTAACGGACGACTTCACTGCGTTGTTTTGGCACACATGGATCACGCAGGCTATTTTGCCCATATTAGCCCACTCAGGGTAGCCCACTTCAGATTGCATCTCAATCTCTACATAACACTTCTCTATAGACCTGTCTGGTTTCAGAAAAATAGTTTTTATATTAGCTTGTTTCGACATGTCCGACCTCTCCCATTATTGTTGTTGTAAAGCGCGGTGCATGCTTTGTCAGAGTAAATGAAACAAATGCGACAAGTTTAGTTCTGCATGAAAAATGTTTCGTTCCACCTATAGGCCTGGCCTTCACATTCATAAAAAAAATAAGATTCAGGTTTTTTTCCCTTTTTTGTAATAAAATGACGTGGAAATTGATTGTTTTAATAAAATTCAAATTATGCTTAGAGGGAATATTTTCATCGGACATTTTGACCAGAGGGGTTAAAAATTGCCGGACCTTTTACCGGATTACCGGATTTTACCAGTCAAAGTCCGGTAAACCCAGAAATACAGTGTGAACTCAAAATCAAGCATAATTCACGTGTAAGTTTCACTTACTTTACACCAATGTTTTACTACAGTGTTTTTCAAGGCAGCTGAAAGCTTCATAATTCTTTTTCCCCACTTATTTCACCAGTTGATAATTTCTTTTTTTCATAAATATACGAGAAGAACTTATTTCTGTTAGATTTCCTAGGAGTCCAATCCTCAGTGGAGCTTCAAATCAGCAACTTGATCAGTAGGCTAGGTTCTTTCCACAAGGCCACCCTTCCATTTCAATGTTGTGCCAGCAGCGGTTTCAGTTCATTGCTGAAACGCATGCTCAACACAGTATGTGTGTGGACAACATTGACATAAATCATGAGATGTTCAAGTTGGGGGAAAAGCATAGTTTTCAACTTAAACAAAATGCCCCTCAGTTATGGATTTTTTTTTTTACACAGCTTACGGATGTACAGATAAAGTTATATGGATTTTTTTCAATTTGAAAGAAACTTTGTTCAGAATATTAATTATTAGAAGCTTTTATTTTTGACAGCAATGGAAAAGCACATGAGCACACCACAAACAACCGTATGCTTCTTTTCGTAGCATAATACATTTTGCCATTGGCCATCGTGGATGACCATTTTTCAGAGCTTCCACTGAACGTGCGCACGGACCATAGATTGCATGAAACAAGGTAGGATCTGGACAATTGCTGAAAGTATCTGTTAGAAACATACAAACACAATACAAATTATCAAGAAGAGCTTGATTTCTGAGGCTGCGCAACACTGGCTGTAACAGGGTATCACCATTCTCCCTTGTGATTGACGAGTGGAATGATAACCATAGAAGACACTGTTCAAAATTCACTGCAGCAAAATTGAGGATCCTTGACATGCCCGTGTGTAACATTGGCACGGACATGGCAATTTTGTTTGTCCTGGGCGAGGCTTTGAAGTTTTTAATTTACATACTTGTATCGAACTGTGAGGTTACGCTCAGGAACCAGACACGAGAACCAAGTAATCAAAAAAGCTTGTGCTTTATTAGGAAAGTGGTCAAACCCCCGCAGAGCAGAAGGCAACAGTACAAAGTCCACAATCCAAAAATCAGAATCCCAGGGACGTAATCCAAGTTGTAACCAGGGCAGCAAACACAAAACTCGTGGTCGGGCAAAACACAGACCGGAGTAAAACTACAATACTGGAATATGGAAGACATACACAGACAAAGCAAAAACAAAACATGGCAAGGCATCTAAATCACAATACAAAATACAGAGCATGGTCAGACAAGGCAGAATTCAAAATAAACACGGCAAACAAGGCAGAATCACAACACGAACGCTTTCTTATGTTGTTCATTGCAGCGTGACACGCATTTCAGTGGGACAGCAATGTGTAATCAACATGTTTTACTTGTATGGTATGGAACATGGTTCATTTTATGTTTTTTACATGATAGTTATACATACCTTATGGTGTGTAAAAACCGCCAGTTTCTCATGTGCCTTACACATGGAAGAAAAGTGCCATGCTTCCTGCTAGGTGTATTCAACATGTTTTGCATGTATGGTTTGGAATGTGTTTCATTTGATGGTTTTTACACATTAAATTCAAATACCTTGTGGCAAGTAAAATAAAATAAAATAAAAAAACAAAAACACCAGTTTCACATATGATTTACTGTGGAAGAAACATGTGGTGTTTGCAAAGTAAGTAGCACTTAGTCATAAAAGCTGTGACTGTCACATCATTTTGCTTGATAAAGTGAATGAATTCACTGGCAAATATAAGTTCCATGCCTCCACTCATTGATCGACCTGCATATTTTTCCTCAGTGTCACAGGGGGTGCTGAAGCCTACACACACACACACACACACATATGTAATGGGTAAGTTTCTCAGTTATTCATTTTAGAGGGTACCCAGTATCTTGATGGACCATGCTTGGAGAAAGTCACTTTAATTTTCTTCAAATGTATCTATTTTCCTGCAGTACTGTTGTGCTATTCTTACAATATGAAGCTTGGAAGACACGTCACCATATCACAAAGTCGTTTCAACTGGAAGACATATTTGTTACGCAAGAGTAGCTCAAAGAGCAGAAATGTTATTCTTGTTCGTTGTATAGCACAAAAACAATTGCTGAGGCTTCCAGATTCCATAAAACTGCCGCCTCGCTGGGTTTTCTGCTTCAGGTGCTGCAGACTGTGAGCATGTGATGTAATTGGCAAACCTGCTGCTGCATAAATTTTGATTTACTGGGTCATGCTCTCTGAGCGGTGCTCCTTTTTTCAGCAAACAGTCCTCAGTTCAGGTTAGGGTTCTGTGGCAGGGCTTGGCTTCAAACAATCAGACTCTGTGCATAGAGATGATGGCAAGCCAAAAATGGTCAACAGCCTGGCCTGTTTGACTTTGGGGGGGAGAAAATCATAGAGCCACCTCTCAACCCTTCACTCATAGGAATAAATGTTCAGTGGCAGTGCATTTAGTCTTTTCAGAATTAATTTCTCAAATGTGCTTTGAACTGTGAATAATTCTGTCTGTGCAGGAATAAGTAGGCTACCTTGAACAGAATAAAAATGGTGCAAATGAATTTTTAAATTCATGGCTAGAGGTTTTGATTTTATGTTCAACCTTGTTTCCTGAAAAGTTAGGATCTTGTGTAAAATGTAAATAAAAACAAACTGCAATGATTGGCAAATCATTTTAAACTCGTTAGTGAACTAAAAATAGTACAAAGACAACATATCAAATGTTGAAACTGAGAAATTTTATAGTTTTTGAAAAATATCTGCTCATTTTGATTTTGATGCCAGCAACACACCTCAAAAAAGATGGGACGCAGCCATGCTTACCACTGTGTTAAATTATCTCTTCTTTTATCAACATTCCGTCAGTGTTTGGGAACTGACGAGACAAACTACTTCACTTTTGAAAGCAAAATGTTTTCTAATTTTTGCTTGATTTTAGATTTCAGCCTCTCAACACTTTTGCAGACTCTTCTATCACATTTGTGCGCAAAATGTTTCGATGGGTGACCAGACTACAGACAGACCAGGTTAGTACACAAACCATAAGCTACCACGGGGGCCGAGGGGGCGGCCGCCCCAGGGCACATGGACTAAGCTACTTTCTCATCATCGCCTAATAGGCCCTCCCATATAAAACCTTCTGCACTTTCACTGTATTACAAACCCTCACAATGTGACTTAGAATATGTGCACACAACTATTACTAACCACAATCAAATCAGAATTGTGACATTCTCTGTATAAACCCTCATGAAGACATGAAGTCGTCTCCATCACGGGTTTTTTATAACAATCATTCATAGCATTTTATCACAAATTTTCATGCTTTATCTTCACGTTTTAAAGAATATTAATGAAATCAACAATTTTCCGTATATTATTTGATATTTTTTCTTTTATAGTGATATGCAAAGTTGTAAATAATGATTGCTGGGTAATGTGTTGTCCAATGTCAAGTCTGTATTTGATTTGATCATGTGACCATGTTAGCATCTGTAAGGTCTTATAGTTCAAGCGCAAAATCTGAAGATCATCAATTTTGCAAATTCAAGAGCAGCCTTTCCATGTAAAAGCAGCAGTCAAAAAAGCAAAAGAAAAGAAAGAGCAGGTAGAGAGGGTATTAAAGCCACCAAAACTAAGTTCATTTGACTTCAAGCAGTTGACGGACTATATACGACCCTTCCTTGAGCAGCAATGCAGCCAGCAGGTAACATATCAACTTAAATCAAGCTAAGCTAATGTTTGACCTAAACAGTATAAATTTCAAGGCAAATCGAGGACTTTGCTCAGTGCCAAGCTTTCAGAATGCCACTCAAATAGGTGAGTAGGCAAAGAAGTGACTTTTCTTCTAGTCCAGAGTCAATATAGGATCTGTGGCAGAAATAAGGCAGTTTGTGTGCAGTAAATTGATCATTTTCTGGGGTTTATGCAGACGTGTTTAACTGGGCAATTTAGTGGACATGGTGGCATTGTTTTACATATATTTAAATATTGTTAAATATTGCAGCTTTTGTCCGCCTCGTTGGGCGCTTTTTCAAGTCACTGTCATGTCCTGCCGTTATGTCAGATAATACACTAGTGAGGTAGTTGCACAAAAATGCAAGTTTTCGAAGGTTTTAACTGACCCAATTATCGCCGTAGAGGAGGAGGAGTGGGCAATAAATAACGATGATTGGCGTGTCGTGTGCCAATTATGATTTCATTGATCTATCTGCGGGTATATTTAGGCCATGTTTGTAAAACTAACGGCTGAGACTTCCATATACAACTTCCATTTTTGTCGGTTTTTTATTTGCCATAATGATTTTAAAGGGGGGTGCCAATATATTCTGAGGGCTTTATTAGCGAGGAAGGGGTTTAGAATTTTATATGAATATTACTATCACAAATGTATATGGTGTGCATGCCCCAGCAACCCGATATGTCATGAGCAACATAGTTACTGCCGTTATATGCCATTACCGTGTACAGCAGCACTAGAAATTGACTGGATGTACACTTGACGTTTCTACACTCCCAAATGTTTCTCGGGGTATCCAAACTTCTACGCCAGAAAAACCACAGATTTCATTCGATATTGATGGAGGCTGAATACGGAATTCTCTCCATGCTAATTACCAATTTCGTTTTCATTTTCTCATTTTTTGTTCTCAGTAACCCTATCATTGACTGCGCTGCTACACACTTGTATTTATGCATGTGCATGTGACTGTTTTCTCATTGTGTGCACAGGAAAATGGAGCTCCCCCGAAAGCCAGAGTGTCATTCGAACCCTCGGGTCCTCCAGATTTTGCAATGGGTTCAAGGCCACTTTGTCGGAAAGGCGATGCCTAAAGATCAAGTCATTATCCCTCTCTTTACAATAACGTAACATTTCTCTTTTTTACCCATGTATATGATTACACTAATAGAATACTCTAGTGGCCATTGCCTTGCAGTCCCTCCCCCAGCTGCATTCTTCACCTCCACCTTAACAGGCAACAGGTGTGGCTCGTTGAGGTGGAGGTGAAGGCAGGGTGTTTAAGGGCTGGCTGCGCCTCGAAACAGTGCAGCAGCATTCTGAGTGTCAAGTCCCTGTGGTGTGTTTGTGCTGCTGCTCCGCTGATGTGTGTCTCACTTATTAAATTAAAGATTTTTACACTTAGCCTGTGTGTTTGGGTCCCTTTACCTGCTTTTGGGCCCATGGTCCTTGTGCCCGCCGGCTTGTTTTCAGCCGACGGGGCAAATCCATGACATTGGCAGGATAGTAAGCTTCGATATTTCTCAAGTTTCTTAACCAAATTTAAATTTATAGCTCATAACTGCAGTTCTTAACCAAGTGCCGGCAGTTTCAGTAATCTCCTCAGTTGTTTTCTCTACCAGATGCAGGCCAATAATTTGACCCTTCTGAAACAGAGTATAACAACACCTTTTCCACGACCAGAGGATATGACCTGACAGTGTTCCTAAAAAATGAGAATCTAATGAGTGCATCAGTTATGGTTAAATAACTTTTTACTGCCTGAAACATATTGATCACTGCAGTAATTACCAAATGGAATGTTCTTACTTTTTTGTTTAGTTAAATCCCAAAGGTGGCATTTTTGGCTGTGCAGTGTACAAACTCAAGACATATGAAATAATATATAAAGTGTTTTAATTGTGCCTGTGCAATGAAATTTCACATGATATTCCAGTCTGGCTTGTAAAATCTTCTGAGGGCTAGTGACTTTTTTTCTGTCACGAGCCCAACTGGCTAGTGGCAGAAAAAAAAGGGAAGATTGAGCTTTGCCAACATATCAAATTAATGAATCTCGAGAAGTAATTCTCACTTTTACCTTGCCGAAGGCTCAGGATAAATTAAAATGACTACTTTTGTCCTCACCAAAGGCTCGTAATAAATGAAAATTACTATTCTCATTTTGCAGATGTCTGACAACCATACCCTATTTGCTTTTGCTGCCAAAACACTGGCACCTTTTTTTGCCCCTTCCCTCAGAACAAGCTTGACTGACAAAGTGGCTTCACTGTATGTTTTCTTAAACATAAATTTGCTTAGCTCAATAAGTGATGATTTGTGTTGGATGTGATAAAATATGATTCAGGCCTATCCATTATTTTGCAGTTGAGTGCAACGACTCTGAGGGGCCCCTTGATAATGCTTCGCCTGCTCTGCGGTGAGAGCCAAACTCCGCCACCTGAGGGCCTGAAAATCACAGCCATTCAATATTGGTTTTTGGCCTTGTCCCTTGCATACAGAGATTTCTCTGGATTCTCTGAATAATTTTATGAAATTGCATACCATAGATTGGAAAGAAACTGGGGATTTAACGGTTTCATTCTGAAATTGTTCAACAATTTTCCCATGCAGTCTGTCAGAGTGGTGAAGCCCTTACCGTCTTCTGAAAGATGCTCTACGATGCTCTTTTCATACCCATTCATGTCATTGACCTGTTTCAAATTAATCTAATTATCTGTGAGATGTTCCACCAGGTGCATTTTTTGCATTATTAAACATTTCCAATCTTTTGTTGCCCCTGTCCCAACTTTTTTGAAACATTGCAGGCATTAAATTCAAAATGAGCTAATTATTTCTAAAAATTTCTCAGTTTCAACATTTAATATAATGCCTTTGAACCATTTCCGATTAAATATGGGGTTTATACGATGTGCAAACCATTGCATTCTGTTTTCATTAACATTTTACACAGTGTCCCAACTTTTCTGGAAATGGGTTTGTACCTTTATAGTAACACCTCAGTGAGAAGCATGTACCATTCCATCCAGATTTTTTGAACTGTGCCAAGTTCTTTCCAAAGAGAGGTCAGTTGTGGGTCCTGATGTTTCTGTGGCAGCAAGATTCGCAAATGGGCCTGATTTATTAAGATCCTATTCACCTGCTCAACCAATAACATGGCCAGTCATTGGTGCTAAACAAGTAATATGGCTAATCATTGGCTTTTTTATGTGCTGAAAGTCTGAGTAAATCAAGCCCACAAATAGACCTTACTGTTCACTGTCCCACCCTCACCAGGATTTCTCAAACCTGCAAATAGCCGCATGGCCAATAGGATACATCCTGTGGCAAAAAGCAGGCCTTTTTTCTGTCTACCAGTGAGCACAGCATTGTATCAATGAATACCTTGTTTTCTGTTCTTTTCCTATCTTATACGGGTTTCTGAGAAAATTACAGATCATAATGCAAAAAGGCTGGTATTAATGCAAATCGATTTTCTTGTTGCCAAAATGCTGTAATACGGAAATGTGTTCCCAGAGGGCACTTTTTTTACAGCCGACTCCAGCAGTATGTGCTTCTGTGAGGCTGCCAATCAACCCTGGGCAATTTTCTTCATAAGATAAACAAAGATGCGCGAGCCTGTTCTGGGCTGCAGCCGAATCCAAACGCTATCAGTAAACCTCAGAAGATATTCCTACGCACCATTTCTGGCCTCCCAGAGCTCAATACACACACGTCCTTAGCCCCGAATACTGTCTTGCTGTCTCTCACAAACAAAAACACACAAGCTAGCTACCCAGTACTATCACTCTTTATCTTGCGCTCTCTCTGACACAAACAATAGTGATTCTATTCTGTCTTGCTCTCTCTCTCAGACACACACATTAGCTACCTAATACCATCATTATTTCACATGCATTTGCACACACATACAAGAGCTATCCAAGATTCTGTCAGACTCACTGACACTCAGACCAGCTGTCTAATATTCTCGCTTCGCCTCTCTCTTTCTCTCTCTCTCTCACTCACACACACACACACACATACGCACACACGCACACCCTGACTGACACACACCTAGACAGGACCCAGTAACCACAAAGAGCCAATCCAAACGTTATCAGTTCTGGTTGGGCAATTCACTGCTCGTCCCTGAAAACAGCCACAGTTTTCCCAGCAAGAACCACTGTATGTCAGCTCCCTTATCAGGTCCAAACTCCCTTCCCCCCAGCCTGCTCACAAAGTCGAGGGATCGGAATTGTACAATTTAGGAGCAAGAGAAAGAGGCTGTCTGACCAAATGGACTGGAATCCGCCGGCCAATTCTCCCTGTATTACAGAATGATGAAATGGCCAGTCGAAGAGCCGTGGGCCAGCATCAATCGCTTCGCTCTGAGCAGGAAAGAAATGGCCGGTGGATGACTGACCCGCAATAAAAACTCACTCCATTTCAATCGAGGTCTCAAACACTGTGATCCATGAGCAGCGTACTGAGAAAAGGATGCTCACGCTTTCCTTATCGCTGAGCCGCGAGCTCTGAAACCGCTTGTGTCTGAATCTTGCAGAGTAATGAACGCTATTCAGTCTGATGTGTTGATGGTCTTTGTGGTCTGAAGTACATGAACAACTGCGATTTAGTGGGGTAGCTGCAGATAAACTTTTTATTCGCCTCTAGTCAGTTCACTGTGGCTGGCTTTGATATCATGGATTGGACAGATCAAGAGCTCTGGTTTGACGGCATTTAGTGTGCAGTAGAAAAAAGTAAAATTGGAATGCCTTTTCTCTCTTGCTGTTGCCATGAGAGGCTTGTGTCGAAGATCAGTTAAAAAAAATTACTACTTCTTTTCTTGTACATTTTACTGCATGTTCTATGGATGCGGCTTCCTCTTTGAGACACTTTGATTAAATGACTTAATTAACCCTTTGACAAGGTCTAATTCAATTAATTCAATCCTTATTACTATAGAATCGTGCATTTGGCAAGAGGCCAGACAATCCCTCACTGAAAAGCTGTGAAGCCAGGGCTGGCTCATGGCATAGGTGATATATGGCATAGGTGATATACATGCTGGAAGGGCGCTGCTGGTTGCCGTCAAGTATGTATATATATCCCCCCCCCAGTTACTCTGAATCTTTTGATGATGTTATGTACTGTCGATGATGAGAGCTTCAAAGCCTTTGCAATTTGACGTTGAGGAACGTTGTTTTTAAAGTATTCCACAATTTTTTTACGCAAGCCTTCACAGGTTGGAGAGCCTCTGGCCATCTTTAGTTTTGAGAGACTCAGCCTCTCTAAGACATCCCTTTTATAGCCAATCATGGTACACCTGATGCCTGTTAACTTAATTACTTGCTAAACGTTCTTTCGGCTGATTCTCTTATATGGGTCACTCCAAACCAAACTTTACAATTCACTGTGTTGTATAAGAATGGTCTATAACATTTTTTCTGAGAGAATTCGATGATTTGCATTGTTCATTTTTATTCACTCTTGGATTGAAGATATACATAAGAAAAAAACAGAGTCATCGGTCCAACAACACAGGAGACAAAGTGGTGTCCTGATGTCAGCCAAGGCATTATGAAAGCCATTTTTTGTCATAAAATTTGGCAGCCAACTTCATGAAATGCTAATGACAGGTCTGTTGATACTTTGAAAGAAATTGAAATGAAATATTGCAGAGAAATACCCATAATAACGGTTTCAATTTTAAGCACTAATTTACCGGGACTCGTCTGATCAGAAATGCAATTTGAAAAGACCATCGTGGGCGTAACCAGTCGTGTCCTCACGTGTTACGCCCATCCCTATGGGTAAATTTGCATAATGTATGCAAATTGCGTAAAGATGACTTCAGCAAAATAAGGTACTCACTTTCTGCATCAAAATTTCACAAGTCGACAACAATCATATATACCATGCTAAATAAAATAATGACTGAAAAAAGAACAGTTTTCTGTGTCCTAATATCGTATTATCACCATAACAACATAAAGAAATATGTGTAGATCGTGTTCTGTGCATAGACTGTATATCAAGATCGACGCAGCACCCAAAATCTATGAAGTGGGACCGATACGGAAATCTCAAAAATGTGCATTATATTTAATGGCCAGGAGATGGCGACATCGGTGGTTTGCAGAAAGAAGTTCAATGCAACTGAAGTCTATGAGAAAATGACCCAACTTTGCCGCCTGTTTTATTATTTCATTTTTATTCTTTGAAATTCCTTCTTGAGAATAAAATAATACATTCCTTTGGTGATTTAGAGCAACGGGTAAACGGTTACAAAATTTTAATGATGCTTTGCACTGAAGCCAGGCGAACGGAATACAAACATTGAGGACAACAGACATGAAAAAACATTGACTGGCTGTTATTGTCCATGAATGTTACTGATAGACTGAGGCCATTCATCATACAAAAAAATTGACTTTGAAATGTATCTCATTTTCAAGAATTCAATATCTGTTTTGTGTCCTCATTACACACACAACGCCTGCCACCTTAGTACATTATGGAGTCAGTGAAATGAAGTGATCACTCGGTTTATCTTCTTGCTTATTTGTGATGCCCATGGATGGGGTTTCAGCAGTGCAATAAAAAAACTTGGGAAAAGCTGAATTTGAATTTTCATCACCATAGTAACACTTTTGTACAGTTTAGTATGGAGTGACCCATATATTAATTGGTTATTTGCCTGTGTCCCAACTTTTCTGAGACCTGTTGCTGCCATAAAATTTGAAATAAGCTCATTTTATGAATAAAAATGTTAAATTTCTCAGTTTTAACGTGAAATGTTATCTGTTCTTTTGGAAATAAAATTGTCTTGCGTGATCTGAAAGTCATTGCATTTTGATTTTATTCAAAATTTACACTTTGTCCCGACTGTTTCGGAATTGGGGTAGTACATCATATATACAGTTGCAATCAAAATTATTCAAACCCCATTGCAAATTGGGTTTAATAGCAAAATTTACAAAATTAAATGTTTGTGATAAACAGATTGAATAAGAACATAATGTTAAATAGCTCAACACAAATAAATGTAACTAGTTCAGGCAGGAAACTCGAGTAGAGCTACATCAGCTGATAGCAGCCTGGTAAGCTACCAGCACGTCAGCATCAGCAGGCACACAACCATTGGAGGAGACACATCACGAGATCATACAGCCGTCTGTTTAAAAGACGTTAAGCTCACTCACTTCTGCTGCTGTTTGCAATTACTTTTCAAGCCATGCAACACGCTCTTTGGTTTTTGCTTGCCTCCTCCACCCCAGCCTCCACCTGTTTGGTTCTGCTCAGATCAGGGGATTTTGATTTCTGTTCATGACGATGTTTGTATGTTTGCTGTGCCTAGGTAGGACATTCCTCCAGAGCAGAACCACCACGAAAATACAATGTAATGCTTATACCCATGAATAAATTGTTCTATTTTTTTGAAACGTGAGTTTTCCTGACTGAACTAATATTACACGTGATTTCTCCAAATTTAAAACAAGATTCCATTTTTAATGACTGCTGCAGTCTCAAAATTATTCAGCCCCCCAAATAGAATCTGTCATAAGAGCATATTTGCAAATCAGGTGTTGTCTCAAGCACACCTAATGCAGCTAATCAAGAGCTTAATTAGTTACATCCGGTTTGCTTGAGATAGACCATATCAAGTACTTGCACTCACTAGGGGTTTACCGACACTGACATTTGATTGCATATTAAAAATATGGCTGTCAAAAGAACTGTCCAAAAAGCTATTAGAGGTGATCATTGCCTGGCACAAGCAAGGAAAAGGATACTAAAAGGCAACACTGGCACTGAATTTTTGGAGAGATACATTTGGGCGCATAGTTCACAAGTTTAGGGTTAAAGGAAGAGTGGCTACAGTAGCAGTATGTGGCAGAAAGAAGAAGCTATCATTAGCTGTCACCAGATTTCTGAGGAGAAAGGCGGTCAAAAACCCTTGAGTGACTGCAGGAGACCCGCAGCAAGACTTGGAGCCAGGAGGCACTGAGGTTTCAGTTTGCACATTAGGGCACATACTAAACGTTTGAAGGTCTCCAAGACATACTCCACAACTGATCCAAAAGCATAAGCTTTAATATGCTCAAGACCATATAAATAAGCCACAAAAACTTGGGGATATTATTCTGCGGAGTGATGAAACAAAACTGAAATATTTTGGGCTTATATATCAGCGGTATGTCTGCAGGAGGGATACGCTGAAAAGTACACCCTGCCTACAATGAAGAATTGTGGGGGCTTTTTGATGCTCTGCGGCTGCCTTGCTTCCTCTGGCACTGGAAATCCGCAAAGTGTGGAGGGCAAGATGGATTCAGTCAAGCACCAGGATATCCAAGGAGAAAATGTCATGCTGTCTGAAGGGAAGCTGACGATTGGGCATCATTGGACCTTCCAAAAGGACAATGATCTTAAGCGTACCTCAACATCCACCAAGGCTTGGTTTCAGAAGAAGTCTGGGAAGATTCTAGAGTGCCCATCACAGTCGCCTCACTTGAACCCCATAAAAAAATCTCTGGTAGGATTTGAAGAACACAGTTGCAGCATGCAAACCCTTGAATATTTGTGAACCGGAGGCCATTGTCCACGAGGACTGGACTAAGTTTCCTTGGGAATGCGGCCAAAAGCTGACATCTGCCTGTGCATCACATTTTCAGCAGGTCATAGCGGCAAAAGGTTTTTCTACTAAGTATTAAAGATGCTTGTCATGAAGGGGTTGAATCATTTTGAGCATGTAGTAGTCATTAAAAGTGGCATTTTGTGTTAAATTTCAAGAAGCCACATATAATATTAGTTGTCTTGAGCCATTTAAATTGTTCTTGTTTGATTTGTTCATTATAAACAGCTGAAAGTTCGTAAATTTTGCCAGTAATCTTAATTTGCAACGGGGGTTGAATAATTTTGATTGCAACTATATAATTTGCAGTTTCCATTGGCACCCTTTCTACATGTTCAGCCTTGAAATTAATAAATTAACAAATAAAGAAATAAATGCACTTGTGGTGCTGTGTCATGTGAGTACTGACTTTACTGCGCATTAGAAATATGGAAAGGGTGATTGATGCTCATTTCAGGTTAGAGAGAGAGAGAGGATTGACTGCGAGATTCCAAGAGGCAGATTTAAAGGAATACTCCACCCATCTATCATATTTGAAAAGGCACAATTATTTGCTAGATTATCATAATCTCTACCAATTCTTACATTTTCCCACATAAATGACGATGTATTATGTCAGTATATCTTCATAAATTCTGAGCCCTTGTAGCTCATAACATGGCATAGATTAGTGTAAATTAGTTTGGAGGCAAATTGAGCAATAACGAATGAGAATTAGTCCTATATTCGGAATATAGTCATGATTTGAACTCACAGCCTTCTTGCTGAGAGGCAGCAGTGCAGCCCACAGCGCCGCCATCATGCCACCCCACGTTTATGTGTGAGTGTAGGGAAACAACTGGGGAATTATTTACTATCAAATTGCAAGAGAAACATGGCGAAAGAGAGATCGCCAGCACCCCTGGATTTCTTCAGTCTTTAAATCCCAGACTGGACTCATCCGGGCACTTCCTTGAAGGCCAGTGGAAAAACTACACCCTGCCGTGTCTGACTCGGAAAGCTGCCGGTGAATAGCAGGAAGGGTTTCTCAACCTGAGGTAGTTACCCATGAAGCCCATCGGCAGTGCATGGCAAAAACAAAGCTTTTTGGTAATTTTTGCGTGCGTCGTGCCTCCAGCTGAATGGGAGCCGCCAGCGCTTTGTTGCAACGACCTTCGGTACTCAGTAGGTGGCGGGACGGGGCAGCAGTTAATGTTACAAAAGAAAAAGGTGAAGCCTTTGAACTGAATTTCTAATCAGTCTTCATGAGAGCTTTAACGGACTTTCAGATCAGAATGCAATTAGATGAATGGCGCGCTCAGGCAGTGCTCTGAGTTGTCAAACTGCGGCAGCCTCTAATACAGAGAGCAGGTGTGAACTTCCGAAGTGACCTTGCACAGTAAAACAAAAATATAATTAAGTAGAAAATAGAAAAATCAGCTTGCTTTGAATGAGAAAGGAAACAGCAAGAAGCTCACAGTTTCTTACTACCATTCCAGTCTGACACTGGATCTAGGCTGTGTCTCAAATTGTGCACTTTCACGCTTAAACTACCTATTTTGAATGCATAAGTGCGTTCACACTGACAAGAACGGCAAAAGGCAGTGCACTGCAAGTACCTGGATGATGCACTCAATAAGGACAAAAAATTGAGTGCCGATTGCTGGACACTGCTCACCCTCAATGGTCGCCATCTTGCCTACGTCGCGGAAGAGGAGGGACTTTCAACTTTTGTGATAATGGCAGCGAGTATGATGCGGCGGTCTCTGAAATGCACAGATGTAAGTTTTAAATATGTTCACTTCCCCACCAAGTACCACTATAGTGTTATCAGATAGAAGCCTTAAGTGTGTAGCTACATTGCGTTAATATAGCTGTTTATGGCAAATAATTTTGCACCGCAAACGAAAACGCAAATGCAAGTGAGCTGGCGGCGGCTCAGTTTGATCGGGGATTGGCGTTAACAGGCAATCTCGTTAGCTGGCTAGTCAGATATTGTTAATAGTTATATGTGTTTGCCATATGCTTTGTGTTTGTGTGTGTTAAAAGTATTGTGAATATTAAATTAGTCGTGAATATTTGTAAAATGCTGCTTCTGTCGTTAGATCAGTAGAGTTACGTCAGCCGGTAGTTATCTGGTCAGCATTGGACATCACACATATATCAGCAGTACCTTCTACGTGAACTGTTTTCTGCTCTGATAATGAGGTTTTTTTCTCAGGTATTTGCAGGGGACGGACGACAGTACGAGGTCTGTTATTTGATGGGGCGCTGATAACGCTATCCTGTTCACAGGGAGACAAAATGATACCATGACTGAATACAAGTAAGTGTATACGCATCGGTAAAATATTCTAACATTATTATGTACTGTCATGAAGCCTTCCCTACATCGGTACATTAATGTATCTAGACATTGATGTTACTGTATGGGGTGTCATAACATTGGTGTAACACAATTATATTTATTTAGGATGTACATTGCTGCTCGAGACCTGGAATGGAGGGTGATCTCCGCCTTCTGTATGAGTTTATGAAAAGGTGACTTTACCATGTTGGTGTAATACTGCATTTATGATGAAATTGACTGAAATGACTTGGCTACTTACTTTTTTCCCAGTGAAAATAGTTGGTAGCCATTAAATAATGTAATACTTTACCAGAGTTTCCCATGTGAGGATTCAACAGCAGTGGCAGGCTGTTGAAACAGTAGTCCTGCTGTTGAAATTTTATGACTTATTACGCGTAATGTTTGGTCCACGCTCAGTTTAAAGTGCTCATGAGGATGACTTTATCACTGACATTTTCTCATACTTTTTTGGCCTATTTACCATTTCTGTTCAGCACAGAAGCCCTGCTGATAAACAAAAAGAAGCATGAGTTTGGACGGAAAGAATGTTTCATCTGAAAACAGAATATTTTTCACTTTCTTAGCTGTCTTTCATGTGCAAGACTAAGTGCCCCAGAACTGGAGTCAGCACTGAGGGGGGTGAGGTCACTGCTGCAGAAGCCTAGCAGAGGGTATTTCTTCTTACAGTGGATGGTGGTGTCCTTCAACAACTTTGTATCACGTGCTGACTTAGGAAACGCCAATGAATACATCAATGTATTATGTCATGTGGTCACAGACAGCCAGAAACTGAATCAAATAGTTTTACTGCTCATCTTGTGGACTGTACAGTCCACAGTGGGCGGTGACTCTGGTCACAACTCAACGTGCGGTACTACCGACCACCCAAAATTGGAGGACTGGGGTCTCAATGATGGGTCCTCAGCCATGTCCAGACATTTTGCTGAGGATGGTCATCAGAGCATTAAAGGATACCCTGAAGAAGCGGAAATCCCTTCTGGTCACTTTGACCATCAAAGTACACTGCACATACTGGCACTGTGGAATTTAGCTCGCATTACTGTCTGGGAATTGGAGCCTGGAGATGGTACATGTGTGTCTTTTGCCTGACTGTGGCAAGGTCTATGTAACATAGAGGTCACAAACTATTAATTTCAATTTTATTGGGTGTACTTTGAATTTTATACTCACGGTGTGTCGGTGTGAAGTGCAATTTTGATGCAGTATGGGTTATTCTGCTAAATTGAGTAGCAAAGTTTTTTTTTTTTTGATGCTTCTCATTTTTCTGCTAGTTACTATCAGAATATTCCACTAGTAATGTAACGGGTACATTCTCCGCTGCAGTGTTAATTGTCAGTGGTGACGAGTGAGATGTAAGTAGGAAGAAAGACATCCTTTTGGTCTTGATCGGTTTTTCTGATTTTAATTGAAATTAACATAATGTGAACTCTGAAAAACATCAACACTATCCGCTGTGATCGGTTGTAGTTAAGGTAAGAAACTGCATTTGAGTCAACGTTATTCAGGTGATCTTTGTTTACTTACTTGTAATTTAGCAGTCATGTTGCGTAGGTTAGGCAACCTGCATTTCGGGATGTTAAGCAAATGCAGAAATTAACAGAATAGTCTCCTTTGATTTGGAAAATTGATGAAACAACTCTGAATTGAGTTTACAATTTAATCGCAGTGAAACCGCATCACGGTGGGGATTGTGTGCTTGATCGTAAAAAAAAAAATAATCGCTGGACAACGAGTTAATGAAGGCAAATGATCAAAAACTGGTTTAAACAAGTTGAAAGGGACTTTTTTCTATGCCTCCCTTAATTACAGCCAAGCAGTCGTTAACTGTTCTGTGCTTTCTTGTAAAAATCAGTCAAGCGAGAGTACAAATTTCAATAGGTTGCCTAAGTTTGATGCATGGATAATGCCGATCAGCTCCATCCAATCCGTAGACTGTCCATCACAAAAATATGTAAATAAACATACTGGTACAGTCAGTGGCGGTCCTACAGGAGGGGCAAAGACACGTCCCTTTTAGTCCTGGCTAGATCTCAATCATTTTCCTTTATTGACGTCTTTTCCAATTATCCTAATTGGCAACTGAAGACATGGTTTTTCACCGTATGCGATCTAACAGCGATGAAAACATTGGCTAAATTCAGTGCAGGAAAATAATTTGCTTATTAATTGGCCAATCCTTCGCGTGATTGAACTGGTCCGTGTTCCAATGAAACGCAGACTCTCACTCTCGGTATTTCGTGGGTTGATTAAAAAAAAAAAAAACAGTGGCACTCGGCACTAGGTTATTAAAAGCGTGCGGCTCAAGCAATTAGCGAGAGTCGACAGGTAGGCTATGCAATTTTGAATAACGTAGATTTAAATTCAGCAAATACACGTCCAGATGAATGATTGTCGTCTTACCTAATTGGGGAGAAAAAGCAGCACCTGTTAAATGCGGAGTGCTCTCGGAGTGAACCTTTTTTTAATCATGAAGATGACTGAGAACAGGTCAGGATTTATAATTGTTTTCAATGGCTGTTTTGTGCAAACCAAATCTCTATTCCGCCACTGTACTGGATTTAACCCCCGATTTGATCGCTGTTAGATCGCATGTGGAGAGAAACCGTGTCTTCAGTTGCCAATTACAATAATTGGAAAAGATATCAAGAAAGGAAATTGTCTTTCGCCCCTCCTGTAGGACCGCCACTGGCGTACAGTTTTAGACTGTAGTAGGAGGAGGAATCGTCAACGCAAAAAGCGATGTAATTTTGATCTAGCCTAAAATGTGGCACTCACAAGTAAGCAAAATTAAAAAGATGCTCACTTTTATTGACGTTTTAATTAACTTAATTGAGCAACTAAGCTGGCAGATATATTTTGGGCTCAGATTTGTTGCATCCATGATTAACTAGAAATTGAAGTGGCCGCGATTATCATTTTCGGTCAGTGCACGACGACAGGGCTCGATTTGGAACAGCACTACCCTGTCGAAATAAGCGCATTTCGCTAGTGCTCACAGTGCACTCCATAGAAGTGAACTAATGGAATTACGCAATTTGAGACACAGCCCTAGTTGCTAGAGCAGTGGATGAGCCCACCCACACACAGAAACGCAACCTGTTGGCTATTAAAATTGTGCAATTCAGTTATGTGATTAACAGCATCATATACTTTCAGTTGTGACCTGATCACTGATCAGGCCACGGCTAATGCCTTGATAAATGGAACCACTGGAAACGTGTATCACAATCATAAAACCCCTGCAGTTTTATGATACAGCCCTTCATCTCAGCCTTACAAAGACAATCTTTTGTAAAAATAATGAAAAATAAGATCAGCATGCAATCTAGTATCCCCAATACACTGTGGGGCACATGAATGAAATGCTGATCGGGGCCGCCAGTCTTAGTTTTGCTTGTCAAGCCTCATTTTGGTATTGGAATGAGTGGTATGCATATAATACAAATATAAAGTTTTTAAGCCTGACTTTTTATAGCCAGAGTTAATATTGATTAATGCACACAAAGTTTCTTCCCTAACTCTCCTTTTTGTGCATCACTGGGGAGTGGCTCATGTATCAGACTATTTTTGTCAGCTCATGGCCTGCTGACCAAACAAGTTGCTAGTATTCTCCATATGTGGGCTAATACTCTACTTTACAATTCCTTGCATTCATTTTTTCCTTACTGCATTATTTGTACAAAATTTAGGGCACTGGTGCTTGTTGGATTTTTAATGCCTCTCCGTATATAATAACCTTGAGGGGCTACATCACACAGCTAGGGCCTCGCTCTGTCTACCATAATAAAAAAATGTCCATGGCTGTGGGGATGCGGGGGGGTTGGTTTTTGTTGGCCAATGGTACACGTGGGTGGATGGGGGTGCTCGTGAGCGTGCGCAGGCACCAATTTGTATTTCACAGATTATAAATAAAGATGCTAAACAACAGCATTTCCAAGGGAACCCTCTCAGCTCATTTCAACCACCTGAGCCTGCTGAGCTGTATTTTTTGAGGTTAAAACGAGTACCAGCACATTTGTATTCTAATGCGGAAAATTAACCGACATAACGCAATTTACTTCAGCGAACAGTGATCTATTGTAGCATATAGCTCAAACAGTGTTTGATGTGTTGCCACTCTTCTATATGGACTCATTCTAAGTGGATCTTCTAGGAATTAAAAAAGCTAAAGCCTGTCCATTTTCTGTCATCCTCTAAGCTCAGATGGTTAAACCTCTGAGTTGTGCTCATCAGCAAATGCAGTGGGTTGAAACACAATACTGGAGATATACCTTTACTTTGTGATCCTGGAATGTCCTTCACTCGGACTCCCAGACATTTTGCTTTGCACTCCTATTTACCGTATGACGGCTTTGCGCCACCCCTGGGCTGTTATCTCGAGTAATCTTCTGCAGTATGAGCACAAGGTGACAGGGTGTACAAACAGAGATGTACATTTTTAGCAGTCGGTCTTGCCTTTTCTCTTGCTATCCTCAGGAAGCTGGGGTGTGGGCTCTCACTATTGCTTTTCAAGAGTGACCTCCTAAGAACTGTGAGCAGCCTGTCACCTCCGCTGTTTAAATACTGCTGATTACCCCTGTTATCTGACTCTTTTTATCATTGGCCAGAAATCTCACTGTTGTGAGGCCCGGTAAGTCATTTTTTTTCCTGCATTGATTTCCGCCGGGCCCAAATACCATCAAGAGACAGGAGCGCTCGCAACTGAAATATTCTAATTCATTGACAGTTTCCTGTGCCTCTGCCATTTTCAATTTAAATTTTACAGTAGACAGGAAGTGATGTGTTCACAGTTGAATGCACAACTCAACAAAAAATGCTGACATTTGGCTTTTTTTTGGGGGGTGGCAGGCAGGTATTACTAACACTAAATAACATGACCGTTGGTCGCCCACTGGGTGACGTGTATCCCCGGACCCCCAAAGCAAGCGCTCCCAAAATCGATGTGCTTTGTGACCTTAACACAAACAAAGCCCACACCAAATATGAAAAGAATCGGTTGAAATTTGTGGCCTGTAGAGCCCTCCGGCACATGGCACAAAGATCATTGATCCATAGTATCCCCGACTCATTGTACAGGGACACCATAATGGTTCTTTAAAGTAATATCTACAAATTTTTCTACATTTTCTTGCTGAACATGACCCATATCCTCAACCCCTCCGGGCTCCCTTGAAAAAGAGATTTCAACCTCAAATGGACTTCCCCAGTTAAATAAAGGTTAAATAAATAAATAAATAAATATGGCTAATGTCCACCTGGGATATGGGTTTTCTTTGCTGTCAAAAATCTTCAGTCAATAAAGCAAGAAAGCTAGACTCCAGCAGTAATGGTTTTCTCACAGATTTACTAATGTGCGTTTCACAGATTCACTTATGTCTCATAGTTTCAATGATTCCTGTTTATAGCACATGGGATCAGATTTTGAAGTTTACTGTAAACTATATGTTAGCAACCTACTAGATCAAGGGTTTCAAAATCCCGAGCATGCTAAAACTGCATATAGTAGGTAAGTTGTTCATAATTCTGTGTGTGCAGGACTAGGAAAAGGGGTCACTTGGGTCATTTTATGAAAATTGAAATTTTCCAACAAAATCAAAGAGTGATCCAAGTTTTTCACAGCAAAGTGTTGTAAATTGGCAGTACAGTGGTTTGAAATTCTAGCTTTGCACATGCATTTTAGGTTAAATAGAACAGATTGACCTTTGACCTCTTAATCTCAGAACAGAAAAAATATACCTCTGTTTGGCCTTAACACGTTACACTTGACTGTTTGAAATTTCCTTTTATAGCATTAACAACAAACAGAAAAAAACTCCTCTGAAAAAAATACCTTGGTGGAGTTGGGCCCTTCTGTAACTCCATGATTCAATTTGATGGTGGCAAAACATCTCAAAAAGGTTGGGATAGGGACAAATAAGGCTGGAAAAGTAAGTGGTACTCATAAAAAAACAGCTGGATGAGCATTTTGCAACTAATTAGGTTAAATGGCGACAGGTCAGTAACATGACTGGGTATAAAAAGAGCATTTTAGAGAGGCAGAGTCTCTCAGAAGTAAAGATTCAGCAATCTTCAGTACATCAATATCATCGAATGATTCAGAGAATCTGCAGAAATCTCTATGCCTAAGGAACAAGTCTGAAGGTCAGTATTGGATGCTGGTGATCTTTGGACCCTCTGGCGGTACTGCATTAAAAACAGGCATGATTCTGCACTGGAATACTCTGCATGGGCTCAGGAACACAGAAATCATTGTCTCTGAACACAGCTTGCTGTGCAATCTACAAATGCAAGCTAAAGCTGTAAAATGGACTGAGGCATAGTGGAAAACTGTTCTGTGGTCAGATGAATCAAAACTTGAGATTCTTTTTGGAAATCACAGACGCCGTGCCGTGTGGTTTAAAGAGGGGAGGGACCATCCAGCTTGTTATCAGTGCTCAGTTCAAAAGCCTACATCTCTGATGGTATCGGGTTGCATTAGTGCCTATGGCTTAGGGAGCTTACACATCTGGAAAAGCATTATCAATGCTGAAAAGTATTTAGAGGTTTTAAAACAACACATGCTCCCATCCAGACTACGTCTCTTTCAGGGGAGGCCTAGCATAATTCAGCAAAACAATGTCAAACCACATATTGCATCCATAACAACAGCATGGCCTCGCAGTAGAAGAGTCAGAGTGCTGAACTGGCCTACATGCAGTCCAGATAATTCACTAATATAAAACATGTGGCGCATCATAAAACGAAAAATCGGGCAAAGAAGACCCAGGACTGTTGAGCTGCTAGGAAATGTGTTGTTCTGTGGGCGCTTCCATGTTTGAACTGGTGCTGCCATCTAGTGACCACCAGTGAAATTCATTGAAGAGGGGCCCAACTTCTGGACTTGGGCCGTTCTTCAACTCAAAGCTGACGAACTCACCTCAGTTAACAGCTTTATGCACTGGAGTTGGGCCTTTCTTCAATTCATTTTCATAGGTCTTAACCCAATAAACAAGATACGCAGATAACCTGGATTTCTCAAAAATCATGGAGTTTGGCCCTTTTGTAACTCCATGATTCAATTCAAAATGAGCTAATATTTTTTTTCCTGAAATGGTATAATGTCTCACATTAAACATCTGATATGTTGTCAATGTTTTATTGTGAATTAAATGTGGGTTTATGAGATCTGCAAGTCATTGCATTCTGGTTTCATTTACAATTTACACAGTATCCCAACTTTTTCAGAATTGGGGTTGTATTTTTAATGTCATGAACTCATCGGTCACTGCCCTGCAAGATACCTCAAAGTTGGAACATTCAAAATTCAAGGTCGCTGTAACACCACGCTCTTGGTGTCCTCACAGATCAGCCTAGTAAGACCCGGACTGCATTCTTCAACTCCGTAATCATTGCCTGCATCAGTGTCTTATTTCCACTGTGTGATGGTGTTCCTTAAGTCTGAGCTTCACATCCATTCAGGGCAAAGTCTCGTAAACCACGTGAGCCTCTCAAGCCTTTATTTACTGCCCAGTGTTGTTTAAACTGATCTCCTGCATTTGCTTGTATCTCCTGCATTAGCGTGTATTATTAATTCTCCTGCATTAAGTGTGTATCTCCTGCTCCCGTGTATCTTTAACTTCCACACTGTTACTATTGGGCACTACTAGCACTACTGCCTCACAGCAAGAAGATTGTGGGTTCAATTCCAGCCTGAGGCCTTTCTGTGTGGAGTTTGCATTTTCTCCCCGCGTTTGTGTGGGTTTCCTCCGGGTACTGCGGTTTCCCCACAGAAACATGCAATATAGGAACACTCCTGTATGGCTGAGTGCGGATGTTTGGTGGTGTTCAGAGGGGCCTTAGGCGCGTACTGGCAGCCACGCTTCCGTCAGCCTTCCCCAGGGCAGCTATGGCTACAATAATGTAGTTTACCACCATCAGAGCATGAATGTGTGAGTGAATGAATAATGTATCCATTGTGAAGCGTCTTTGAGTGTCCAGAAAAGCGCTAGATAAAACTGATGCATTATTATTATTAATGTTCATTGCCGTAATTAATATCGCTGAACCTCGATTCCATTTTTCCTTCTATTTGTAGTACATTTTACTGAAGCTAACGTCCAGTGTTTGTATTACCAACAGTATTATCCAAGAACCTTGATCTCTTGTATTGTATCCTGCGTCGCCTTCTTGCTGTGCAGAAGGCATAATAAATACAACAAAGTCCATCTTCACAAGCCTTACAGTGGCTGTTTTCAGAAAAATTCAAGACAGAAAACAACAGTTGTATTCCTCGTAGGAAAGACGCATTATTGCACTGCAAACTCAAGCTCCATTTAAATTCAATTTAGCAAGGCGATATAAGTGCTAAAGACTCAAAGAGTAAGCCCATACTGCATATTATAAATGAGAAGAAGAGCTGAGTGTATTGAGGTTTTACAGAAAAATGTAAAATTTATCACGTCTATCATGAGAATGTATTTAGAGCCTTCTCCCATGAATTATATATATGCTCTGCAGAAGGCCTATTTAAAGGTTGGATTGATGTCTTTGGTAATCAGATATTAATTTGACCTTGAGTTTCCACCGACTGCTAGAGAAGGCAAAACTCTGGAGTAAGGCCTGTCCCGTGTATTTTAAAAGTGCTGTCAGCATCTGAAGACCACTTTCTGTCTGCTGAAAAAAATGTAAGCCTACTTGTCCACACAGCCTTCTTGCCCAGAGAGCAATCGGAGTAAATATTTCAAGACACCTATAGTTCTTCAGCCAGGCATCTCCAGTATTGCTGGTGAAAACTGCAGAGATATATTTGGAAATAGAATGATTTTTATGCATGACAGTTTTCTCACTCAGGAAGATTTACACTGATAGAGAGAAGCTCAACCAATTCCAAATGGTAGCCTCTTTTCAAGTGGACGATTAGGTGGTTGGGTGAACAAGCCATTTGGGAATTTAGCCAGGACAATGGGAAACCTGAGGTCCCTGCAGCACGTGTCATGGGTTCATAAATTGCATAATGACTCTTCAGTGAGTCAGGATGTCAGATTGATGACTCATCCAAAGCTGAGTGAAAAGCGACCTGAACTAGATGGCAACATATTGGGGAAATTGCTGGAAATTGTAAGCAGATTATTGTGCCCAGTACAGTGTATTCCTTTGCCTTTAAGTTGAAAAGACTGGGTGTGAATCTTGCTGTGTGTAGTTGACTTATTAGACGCCTAACAGATCTTTATCTGAAATGAATGGAGTTACTGATCAGCGCATTTGGCAAGCGTGAGCTTCCTGTCAGTTTGATCCATTGATCCCGCCATCACAACTCATGCCTAATTAAAGGCTAGTCGGAAAGACACCAAAGTTAAAAGCACCTGGCTTTAAGTACAGATAAATGAATCATTCATTATGTTTTTCACACCTGCCAACCAAAAATACAATAGCATTTGAAATGTATCCTTAAAATGAACCACTGATTATTGCTGAGTTTCCACTGTCTATACGTTAAATAATTGAGTAAAATCGGAACACCTTTTCTCTTTCCTTAGGCGAAAAACAGCACTGCAATGGTATATTTACAACTGCGGTTACTTTCACACCTCCACATCTTTCTAGCCGCACTACAGAAAATGTATGAGGTAAGTTAATGAACCATGTGCACGAATGCAGAGCTTACACTCCGTGCATTTTTCTCAACTTACAAACAGAAATGTCTTGCTATTTTACAATTTTTGCAATAAGAATTATCAACAGCATTAAAGAAAATGAATATTCAATGCTGTATGCGTATACGTTTTGTATTCCTTGTACTTACCATTGATCAAGGAATAATCTTGCGTCAACCTACTTTGTTGCTAACTATAATCAAAAATATATATTTTATTTTTAAAGCCATTCTATTATATTTTGCCCAAATACCAAAAATACAGTCAAAGAATGCTAATCCTTTTTCGCTGAAATACATTCAAAATATAATTTAGCTTGTCATGCTAACATCAGGCAAGATCATGCCAAACTATAAAGTCAGACTAAAATGCAAAGTTTACGCGTGCCTACTGATAAGTGATTGACACCAAACTAGAGTGGGATAGTGCAGTAATATCTCCAGTTTATAACTGCAAAGACTACTTTTGATACCGTGCCCAGAAATGTGCTCACACACAGGCCTGCATACACATTTGCCTGCAGCCATGTGTGGGTTTATGAGAGCACACCTGTTTGCACACACACTCACACACACACACACACACACACACAGGCACACACTGCCATGTAAACACATCACAAGGTGAGGGTTTTTGATGGAAAGCATTCTCTCAAACACACTCTCTAAAGGACAAAGTCCCTGCTCCCCCCACTCCCAGTTTATTAGCCAAGCCGACTCCAGCTGACACGGTGGGTCGCGGCGCCACTGGAAAGCTTTGGGAGACGGAAGCTTTAATCAGAGTCGGATTGTGTGGAATTAGGGCCCGGCTGCGCACTTGAAATCAAACAGCCAACCATCAGCCAGGGAGCCCCGTCGCCTTTTCCGCCTCTCCCAGATGGTAGAGCAATCCTTTTCAAATAATAAAAACTCAATCAAGGAGAACCGACTCCTCGCTGGGGCCGTTTGATGTCAGACTCTCTCTGTCGATACGCATCTCCTGATTGGAGGAGGCCTCCTGTCTCTAGGCAACAATTACCCACTGAGCCCTGTGGATAGGTGGGGTAAATTCAGCCTCTCGCTCAGGTCAGGACCGACCGTGGCTCCGACACGAACTTGGCGACGTCATGACCAAAGAGGAGGCACTGAGGACCGTGAATAGGAACACTGCAATACCAAATGCCTTATAATGGGGCTTATTTTTTCCTCCTAATTAGAGAATATTGGCCTGTTTTCAGTAACTGCTTGACAACTGTTATTTATATTCCCCCTTGGCAAATTGTAACAAGTCAAAATTTTCCCCCTAAATGACCATCTTACTGTCTAACTGAGCAAGAAAGGAAGAAAAATATTATTTAGCTGTAATAATAAGGCTAACATATGCATCGATGCCGCCCTTCACTCCCTAAAACTCTTGATCCGGGTCGTGGTGGACTGAATCCATGAGGTAAAGATGGGGTAGTTTGCCAAGCCATCTCAGGGGAAACCGTGTTCACTCATAAATGTAGGTCATTTAGAATGGTTCTTAAGCAGCAGTAGAAGGGTTTTGTTCCACGGGACGAAACCCACGAAAACCCCACACAGAAAAGACCAGGTTTTATTCAAACCCAAGACCACAGCGCAGCCCACTTGTTACAGCTGACTAACTTTCCTCTTTGTTTTATGCAGCGAAGAACTTGCAACCCTGACTGTCTCCCACTTTGAAAGTTTTCAAGAAAGAAATAAAACAGCCCTAAGGAATCAAAACTGAGATTAAAGAGAAATAAAGAGGTAAAGCCATTGGAATTCAAAACCAAGCCACCGGGGAGGTATCAGCACCATTTAAATCTCTCGCACAATTGCCATTGCTGTAATGGCAGACATTCCATTTACATAACCTGCACAGAAATACCTTGGACAATGTGAAAAGGGAACATTACATTAGCATTCCTTCTGTGTTTAATCTTACTTTCTGAATGCGGGGAGATGGAAAATGCCGCTGGAGTAAGAAATAATGCTGTGTGTGTTTACTGAGGGAAGGCTTGCCTCACTTCATTAAGAGACGTTCCGGGGTAGAATACCGTGAGCAACAAAACATCAAGTGCTGCCTAGAGGATGCAAAACCGCAAGATTCTTCCTCGGTTTGGCATTCGAAGCGTCCGTCCTTTTCACTAGTGCTGTAGATTCTGTGGAAAATCCCATCTCATACAAACCTGAACGGCCGGACAGGGATTAATCACAGGTTTTGACCATTTTAGCAGATTGTCACGGGCTGAAGAGCCGTTCAACAGCTAAGCATCAGTCAGATACAAACATAGACCTAATTATGCATGAACGAGCAAGCAAGATTATAAACCTCACTAAAAAAATTGTTGGCTGCGCAGCTATTATCATGGGCGCAGACTGGGTTTAGGATGTCCCAACCAACTTTCAAACATGGCAAAAATATTCTGACCAACTTTTGATCAATGTGGAAAATGGCAGAAACACGACATTTTAAATGTAACATGCCCCAGCCCATTGTAATGTTAGTGCAACCTTGGTTGGCAGCCAATTCATAGACAGTCAATTGTTTTATCTAAAGTGTTTATCTCGGCTGTAATCATGAAACTGTTGTTTCAAGAAAACGATAAAGCGCACAGAATAGACAAGATTTGAAACTGGCTAGCAAGCTAACGAAGGTGTATCCACACAATTAGTTACACTGTCCACCCCACCAGAACTAAGCAGATTTTTTGAGTGTGTGGAGGTTATTTGATGCAGTCAGTGATGGCTGTGGAAAGTGAACAATTTTCAAATATTAGCTGATGTTAAAATCCTTGCAAACTACTGTAAACACCGAAGGTGCAGTTGCGTCTGAGCCCGCATGTGCTGAGTATTTGTGGGTAAATTGCATCCAATGCTGTGGCTATATGATCGGTGCAGTTGTCTAAATCTGACGAAAGAAAGACAATTATAATCTGGTCGGGACGCTTCATTTCTCTAGAGCTGTACTTCTTGTAATATGAACGATAGCAAAGCTAAACAAATCTCAGTCATGGAAAGCAATATTCTTTACATGTTTAATAATCATGTACATATGTCGGGTATCCGTTCAACCTACATTAGAATATAAATTTTTTTATTGTAATTGATGGTTTGGCTGCATGCTTTCTCTTGATGTATGGGTGTCAGGTCTCGCCTCTTTCGGTCCAGCAGGCAGGCCAATTAAGACTTGGAGCGCTGCCACACTCGGCCATCAACAAGGATCATCTGTGCGCGATTACGGATGAGTGTTGGCAGCATGTATAAATACCACTGTTTTCCCATTGTTCCTCGCAACTTCTTGTAAGCCATACGCCTGTATAGCTTAGAGCTCCATTTCGTGTACTTTCAATTGCTAAACCAAACCACTGATATAAGTGCTGAATTGCGACCAATTTCACCAAGTAACATTCATCAGTGCCAAAAATCGAAAATTTGCGGGTACTGCAGATTCAGTAACGTCATTGGCATTTTAATCATTTATTTTTAGACATTCTTTAGCGTCATTCGGCACACAGCAGAGAAAAAATACTTTCATTTGCGTCAATAAGAAAGCCATTAATGCCATCTTTAAAGTCATCAAGGAACACTAAAGTGCATTTAACATTTTTATCACACCGTTTGACTTTCAGTTGCATTTCTGGACCGTGTTAGTGCGGATAACACAAATGTTCGTGCGACTGAACAAACGATTGAAGGTTCTTAACATTCAATCCACAAAAATCTTTTTTTCAATTGAACAGTAGCCTACATCTGCATTTACATTAGCCTACATTAAACATTAGTGAGTGGCAGTATCTGTCCCTCAAAAAGCTGACAAACTTGTTTGAAAGTCCCTCACAAATAATTTGAAACTGCTGAAAAGTTGGATGATTGGGTGCATTGAAATGAACTGATTGACTGCTTTTGTTCCAAAAAATAATGGAAGGGGAGATTAGGTTTCTACTAAAAACGCAGATGTCAGGATCACTGACTGGATGGGGTCATGTCAGAAGGTTGGGGATTCGGGCTGCAATGATGCGGGCCCAAAGTGACATCTAGCCGCTCAAAATTTATCAACACTTACACTGATTCCACAGCCCACTCCCATGCGTGATCATATTGATGCTCATTAAATATTTACGGGGGAGCCTATAAGATAGCACTTACGTGTGTGTGTGTGTGTATATATATGTGGGTGGGTGGTTGAGGTGGCAGGGAGGGTTGAGTATTAGGAAACTAAGGTCAAACAGCAAAGCCCCAGAATCTCCACCCCAAATCCCCCACCCCGCCGGTCACTGACCGCTCTCTAGATGGCTATTAGAGTACATGGGTGATTTATTAATAGGTGTAGGCTTGCTCACTTGTGCATTAGTGAGGCTTAATGGGGAGGAAAAGATGTTCGGTTTTAAAATAACCACTATAAATTCAAGCCAGGCTACAGCCAGAAACACCCCCACCCCCCCACCCTTGCTCAGGCATGTATTGGGCAAAGGCGTTCAGGTCACAGTCCACTCGGGATCTAAGTGAGAGGAGAGAACAGGGGAAAATTGCTTGTGATCCCACTGGTGCCATTTTTAAGCTTGGGCAGAGCTTTTACCAGGAACACACAGGCCCCTGAAGGAATATTGCTCCAGACCCAGATTTTTAATGGAACAAATTGAAATTTTTCGGGCCCTTTCCAGCTTTGGGCCGCTTGAATCGTCATCTCACTAGCAAAGGTTAGTGAAAGGAGCGGAGGCCAAAGGAATCGAATGGGCCGCCGTGACCGAAGGCGGCATGAAAAATGTACGCTCGCGCCTCCCCGACTTTCCCCTCCGGTAGTCGTATGCAGCCACGCATGAACGCAGACAATTAAAACGCAGAGCCTTCTCTCACCCAAAGGCTAAGCCATTTTATATTAACTGAAGGTCTGGCTTCATTTGGGACAGAGATGCTAAATTACAGCGAACGCGGGGCGCCGTGGAAACAGAGAGCCATTTCACAACCCGCTGCTTTAAGGGCAGTTGATCCCCATGCCATTACTGTAATGGCAAAATAAAACAAATTACACTGAGATTATAAGGCAGTGTGCTTAAAATATAATTCAGGGACGTGTACTCTAAAGGCTCCTCTAAAGACCTTACTTTCTCCTCATCATAGCTAATAACCATTCACCATCACATACAATATGAACAAAGCGTTCGAGCCCTTTCATATCGAGCCTTATTATTTTGTTCAAGTCCTATGAATTTTCGCGGACACTGAATTGCATGATTGACGAAGAAGAAAAATAAGTTAGGGTCAGCGAACTTCCTTGAAAAGTTTGAACTCATAGCAAATAAGTACAGAATTCTTTCCAAGTAAGTTGTATACTGCACTCAGCATTTTTCCATACTTTAAAGCAGCAACATCAGTGAACTGCTGACTACCCATATTAACTGTGGCATCCCATAATTTGACCAATTCCAGTCCTGTATGTATACGTCGGCATTTTCTGTATATTGGGAGAACTGTATTAAATGCGGAATCAGGATAACTTTCTGGAACCATGTCTGGAAAATTGTGAGTTTGACACAGCACACATCACCTCTTACTCAACACTCATTCACAGCTAATGTCAATGTTAGGAAGGACCCCACTGCGCACCAGTTATTGAGTGAAGCTAGAAATCATATTCTGATGGTACAGTCCTTTACAACCCTTCTAAGAATACAGCTGCAGTGCCCAGCTCCAAAATCTGGCTTTGATCAGTTGTCTTTGTGAACAGCTTTATGCTCTTTTTAGCTCTTCTGCACTACATCGCACTACATCAATGTCAGCCTTAATTTTTTAATCCACTTGCAGTTATGAGCTGCAAACTCTCATTTTTACTCTCTGACATAAATTCTGTTAGGCCACAGAGTCCAAGCTCTCTTTTAAACATGGAGCAGCTGCTTCAACCTGTTGGAGAGTCACCAGAGTGCACATGACTGTCATCTGACTTCGCTGTTTAAGTTGGCTTATTTAAGTTGGCATCCTGAAAAGCAGCTCCTCACGACGCCCACTTAGCAGACTCACCTGCTACAAGGTTTGTGGTTTTCTTTCTCTCTGCAATATTTTTAAAACAGTGCATACTTTTGGCAGAGTCATTTCGGCTCATGGTTGTTGACTGATTTTATGCTTGTGCACGCAGTGTACTCTGGAAGTGCTCAGCTATGAAGACTAGTCTTTGCAAAGCCTACTTTTCTTACAATATAGCTAATTGTAACAAAACATTGACTGCGTTTACATGCACACCATATTCCCATTAAGGCCCATATTCGGGCTTAGGTAATATTCTGAATAAGCTGTTGACATGCGCTGAGCGATATTCCGTTTACATGTTTATTAGCATATCCACCACTCAGGTCCAATCTCAACATCGGGTTTTCAGCAAATATATCGCGTCTCGAAAGTAATCATCGTGGCTTTGGTTGCCTTCAATTAGACCTTCAAAGCCGACATCAACTCCACTCTTTTGGCCATTGCCATCGCCAGCAGTGTCTGTCCCAGAATTTCATCCATGACCCACTGATCTATAAAAAAGCACTGGATAGCTGATAGACATCATAATTTTTAAGTAACCCTGCAGCCATATTGGTATGCTCAACTATAATCTCTCAGAACATTACTCACATTGAACACGTTGCAGCCAACGATATAATTAATTGAGAAGATATCTTTTCACAGACACGGAAGAGGCAGTATTTTATGTTTCCTGCTCAGATCGTCCTGACGAAAAATGCCTCAAGGGCCGCATATTTAACTACAGTAGGCAGCAGTTGTACATGCCTTTAACATTTTCAATGGACAATATCAGCATTTGACAGTACGACCAATGAGTGCGTTCCATAGGAAATCTGTACGGATTTTTCTACATCTCACCTGAGTGGGGCAGTGGTACAACGAAACTGAAGTCAAAAGTCATTGAGACTGAAGAAGACAGGACGTCTATCCTGCACGTATTAATATTTTTCTGTGTGAGGTGATTTAAAAACTTCATGAAAAAATAAAGTAGGTGTAAGCTTGCATCTTGTCAATCGTTGTCTTTATTTTAGAAACACTGGGTGTGAGATTCAATCGCGCATAAGGCATATGTAACTCCAAACGGATGTCTTGTATTGAGTTTTCTCTTGCGCTGTCTTCACTCAGTAGCTGCCATGAAGCTAGGCTAATTTTTATGGCGTTAAGTTAGTCTCAAAACTCGAGCGCATAAAAACTGATCCTATCCAAACCACAGCGTTCCAATAGCTCATAATGGAATGTACTGCAAATATTAAGACACTGCCACTTGTTACAGCATTAGGTTCGCTTGTCAAGAAACCTCCGCTAATAATGAACGAACTGAGGATCATAACTCTCGGCCGGGTCTTTAGCATCAGAAAAGAAATATTGTTTGGAGGAAGTGATAATTAAGAACTCAGGAACATAGTATTGCTATGTAAATGACATAGCCGTGGGTAAATTGATGCTAAAATAGGCTAGCTACGTACAAGAATTAACGTGCGGGGACTGACGTTAGCCAGCTTTTTAAATGTGAAATATTTAGCTAGCTATAATCATAGCTAAGTATAGTAACCTCCAAACAATATTAAAATGGGATCAATGAAAGATTTTGTTTTTGTGAAAAACTTTATTTCTTTGATAAGATTGTTGTCCTCTTTGATTTCTGTAGCCTAGTTTACGGTAGTTGAAAACCAGTTATAAAATCAAACAGCCAATCAAAGCTCATGGTCAGCATTGAATGTCCCGCCTCCAAAGTCTAAAAGTCAAATCGGCAAGCGTGTTCTGATATTGCGAGCATATTTTGACATTGAGAGTGAGTGTTGAGGTATTGCGAGCACATTTTGACATTGAGAGCGCATGTTGAAGTATTGCGAGGATATTTTGACATTGAGAGCGCGTGTAGAGGTTGCAAGCGAGCGCGTTCTAAAATTGAGAGCACATAATATTGAAATTGAGCGCATTTTGAGGTTGCGAGCAGCTAGAGAGGGTCTTGCGTGCTCTGTTTTTATGCGCTTCAGTTTTGAGACCAATTTAACGCCATAATTTTCCTATGAAGCAAAGGGGGGTTCGCTGAAGAGAACGCAATGTAAACTTATCAAGGTCGCTAAATCAGCGTTCGCATGAGAAGTGAAGTGAGTTGTGAGATGTATGTAAAACTGCCTGCCATTCATTGTCGAGTATGAATTGCATTATCTATTTGAGTGGCTGTAATGTTACATCCTCATTGATAACCTGGCAGAATTAAATTGGTCCGTCAATGGTAATTGAGTGTCAGCAGAACATTAGCCTTTTTTAGTGCTGGCATAAATTTGCCTTAATGATTAGACCAGTCAACACCTGGTTTTGTTGTTTGGTTAGTCTGGTCGAATATTATAGACAGCGTTACACAGCAATTTTACTGGATTATCTCATTTATTCCGTGTGACATTGATTGATTTGATTAACTTCAGTTCAGTAATCTAGGTAGCTTTAGGCTAACCTGATGGATCACATAACATTAATTTGAATTGTTCCAATAATAACCGTTAGCTGGGCTAACACTGATACATTATCTGCCGTTAAGGTAGATCGCCAGTGGCTAATAATAAGCAATATATTTGTAGAAATTAATTATTGTGTATCCGTCTTGACTACAGCCAGGGCATTGTCTCACCACATCCCTCAAAAAATGTCGCTCCGCACTGCAAGGCTGCACAACAGCGCTTCTCTGCCATAAAATACTAGGAACGGTTGCTTACTACCGGGCATAGCAAAATGGCTGCTCGACCACTTCCGCTTGCTTCAACCTCCCAACGCAGTTCTCTATCACGTCAGCAATCCAGTTATTCTATATAGATCAGTGCCATGACCGCGAAATAAATGAAACTGGCTGGATTAGGGCCCCTGGTATCATTTTGTTTTTGGCAGTAGCTATTTTTACGCCAGTCGTGAGCTTATTGTAATTTGCTATTCTTACGAGCTTGCATATCCACATGAACAATATAGAAAATTCGGCCTCGGAAAAAACTGCTTCTCAAATGGGTTGAAAACATCCCACTTTCACTGCGTGCCTTGTGGTTCACATTATTAGACCGACTAGCCTGCTTACTTACTTTAAGTTACAGTCAGGATGTCCTCTACTCAAGTTAGGTAGGGTTAGTTATTGGTCAGCTAACTTTGCCAGCTTGGCATCTAACTCATTAGCCAATTTGTAATCTAGAATTTCTTGCAAGGATAAACTTTGTGCTGCTATCAGCTCTTCTACAGGACATTAATCACAACTGACTATTGATTGTGGAGAGTGACGACCTGACAGTTCCCCAAATATTAGCGACCAAACTGAAATATTACAGCCGTTCCGCTAGCTAATGTCAGCTGATACATTATTGTTAATGCAGTAGTGTAAGCATAGACTGTATAAATCTATGGATGAACATATGGAAGCTTATAAGAATAGCAAATTGGAGTAAGATTACGATTGGTGTAAAAATAGCCACTGCCTGTATTTTTTCGCATTGGAATATGCCGTCTTCAGAGTTTTCCAGCGATCCATAACTTGGTTTGCAGTTAAAACAAAACAGTTAAAACAGGCATATGCCAGGGGTCTTATTCGGATTATTTTGAATCACAAAATGAAATCGAGTTATTGCACGTGTTTACATGACAGGTATGCAATCGGAATATTCTCATACTCCGATTAATACAGGAATATGGTGTGCATGCAATCGCAGTCATTGCCTTTGTGTTTGCAGAAGGAGCCTTACTTATTGGTGTGTGTCATCTGTAATTAAATTTTAAATTCAGAGCGGCGCTGCTCATAATTTATCCTGTAGTTTAATCAAGCCTATGCCCAGTGGGATCTGTTTGGGCGGTTAATTGCAGCTCCCTGCCTTTGGTCCCACATTGGGACAGGCAGGAATCTCTCAGTAGAGAGCCATGTCACCAAACCCAATGTATGCTTTCAATAAATCTCTTCTTTTTTTGACAGAGTGGTCCAATCAGGATTGGAGTTTTGACATCAATTCTGATAGGCCACGGCGTCAAGCTCTCTTATCAATGTAAAGCAGCTGCTTCAACCTGTTGGAGAGTCACCTAAGTGCACATGGCAGTCATTTGAAATCCATCATGATTCGATGGGGTGGGTTAGTTGTAGCTCTGTGCTTCTGGTTCTACATTGACGGGCAGGGATCGCTCAGAACAGATGCTTAACCTCTTAAACTCGAATGCCGGGAGCAATCAATAAGCATCATAAATACACCAAGTTTCCTAATAGCAACACCGTTATGGGGCATATCCACTTCAAGGGAAGAAACTCAGTGAAAAGTACATGAAGTCACCTGAAAGCTGCAGAGGTGGGATGTAACAACCCCATTAGAGCCAATTTTCACCCCACATCACAGTCAACGTCCTCAGCAACAAGGACAACAAAATCATATTGATGTGTCTAACGATCAAACTCAGGCCTACCATAGAAAACGGCCAAGCTGTGACAAAAGTTTCTCAGATCTCCACCCTTTTCAAATTATCAGCAACAAAAAGTCAAAAATATGCCACATTCCCGCAAAACTTTGCACCACAGCATTTTCAAGTCGATACATTTTCACCGGAACCAAACTCCAAAAATTGCACGGCCTGTAACAAACCCAGAGAGGAACCAACTTTGGCTGGCAAACTGTGGACAGTCAGGCATTAGACAGATAATAATAATAATAATAATAATAATACATACATACATACATACATGTTATTTAAAGGTGCCTTTCAAAACACTCAAGGACACCGAACATGACAAAATATTAAGAACAAACATAGTAATTAAAGGGAAAACATGAAAGAAAATAAAAACAATGATAAAAATTACAATTACAATAATAGCAATAACAACCACAATGATAAATAAAGAAAACAATTGTCCATACTATGCTACCAACTAAACAGAGTAGGCTAGTCTATAAAGGTGAGTTTTGAGCTGAGATTTGAATGAGGACAGAGAATCGGAATCACGGATGATTAGTGGGAGAGAGTTCCAAAGACGAGGAGCTGTACGGGAGAGGGCTCTGGACCCCATGGTAGCAAAACAAGCAGGAGATGTGATGAGAGGCATGGACGAGGAGGAGCGAAGAGTACAGGAGGGTGCGTAGATGCGAAGAAGATCAGAGATGTAAGGAGGTGCCAAGTTGTGGAGAGCTTTGAAGGTGAGGAGGAGAATCTTGAAATCAAGGGAGTCTGTGAAGATACCCCTGAACTTTTGGTCAGTCTTCCCCGTAATATAATAATGAAAACGCAGCTACATAGCAAGAGCACAGACGCACATCCGCACTCACAACAGTTGAAGGGCCTGTTTTTACTCATTTTCATTACCTTGTCGCATCATCAGCCATCTAATGGTGATGTTTATCATTTGACTTAAGGTGGCTCTTGCCTTGCCATCTTTTGAAAGACCAGATTTTGTAAACAGACCCAGAAAGACGTTACTGCATTTTACCTTGGCGACAAAAGTCTCGATTTTAGCTTTTTCGGCCTGAAATGGAATTAAAACGCGCAAAAGACCTAATTTTGCATTTTGCCATCTTGTCAGGAGGCTTAATACACTGTGATAACAATTAAACATCACAAAGATGCATAATTTGTATTAAGGCTATGAAATTAGGGTGGTGCATTTTCAATGCTGGTCAGTATATAAACACATTTATACACATGTACATACGTGTACATATTCATATGCACATACATACACGCACATGCTGATGTGCTGTCAAGGAAGGGAGGAGGAGGTGAGAAATAGATCCTGAAAATCTTGTATGCAGACACAACAGGACATTTCAAATAACCCAATATCAAGTAAAGCAGGGCATAAAAACTGAATAAAAGAAACAGTCTCATATCATAAAATTTATTTGGGCCCCTTGCCGCTGTATCCAAATTAGAAACCCAAAAAGCACCCCACCGAAATAAAAAAAAAAACATTTATATCACCTCCTCGAGGTGGCAACTTCATTCATTCAATCCCAATATACAAACCCAATTCCAAAAAATTTGGGATGCTGGGTGAAATGTAAATGAAAATAGAATGCAATGATTTGCAAATCTCATAAACTGACATTTTACTCACAATAGAACATAAACAACATATCAGCAGTAGCAACTCTCGACTCGGGAATGGCGGGGCGCAGACACGTCCCTTTATGACAATTAGTCCTGGGTAGTTCGCAATCATTTTCCTTTACTGACGCGTTTTCCAATTATCGTACTTGGCAACTTAAGACACGGTCTCTCCATTTGTGATCAAACAGCGATGAAATCATGGGCGAAATTCAGTACAGAAAAATAATTACTTATTAATAGGCCAGTACTTTGCGTTGATTGATCAGGTCCGTGTTCCAGTGAAATATCGCCTTTCACTCTTGTGTGAGTTGATGAAAAAGTGGCACTTGGCAGTTAAATAGGCAGCGGAAAATTATTGCGAACTACCCAGGACTAATTGTCATAAAGGGACGTGTCTGCGCCCCGCCATTCCCGGGTCTAGAGCCGCTACTGCATATCAGATGTTGAAAGTGAGACATTTTACCACGTCATGAAAAATATTAGCTCATTTTGAATTTGATGGCAGCAACAAATGTCAAAAAAGTTGGGACAGGGCCGTATTTTCCATCATTTAGCATCCTCTCTTCTTTGAACGACAGTCAGTAAACATCTGGAAAATGAGGAGACCAATTGCTGAAGTTTTGGGATAGGAATGTTGTCCCACTCTTCTCTGATGCAGGATTCTAGCAGCTAACAGTCCTGGGTCTTCTTTGCCGGATTTTTTGTTTTATGATGTGCCAAATGTTTTATACTAGTGGATTTTCTGGACTGTAGGTAGGCCAGTTCAGCACTCAGACTCTTCTACTGCGAAGCCATGAAGCCACTTTGTGATGGATGCACTATGTGGTTTGGCATTGTTTTCCTGAAATATACAAGGCTTCCCCTGAAAGAGACGTTTGCTTGATACATGTATGCGTGTATGTGTGTGTTTTTGTGTGTGTGAAGAGCAATTGAAACTACTCGAACCTGTTGATCCCCACGGGCAATGCACTTGTGTGTGTGTTTATATATACAAAACCCAAAACCAGTGAAGTTGGCACCTTGTATAAATCGTGAATAAAAACAGAATACAATGATTTGCAAATCCTTTTCTACCTATATTCAATTGAATACACTGCAAAGACAAGTTACATAATGTTCGAACAGGTAAACTTTGTAATTTTTTGCAGATATTAGCTCATTTGGAATTTGATGCCTGCAACATGTTTCAAAAAAGCTGGCACAAGTGGCAAAAAAGACTGAGAGAGTTGAGGAATGCTCATCAAATTCTTATTTGGAACATCCCACTGGTGAACGGGCTAATTGGGAACAGGTGGGTGCCATGATTGGGTATAAAAGCAGCTTCTCTGAAATGCTCAGTTATTCACAAACAAGGATGGGGTGAGGGTCACCACTTAGTGAACAAATGCGTGAGCTGATTGTCGAACAGTTTTAAAACAACATTCCTCAACGAGCTATTGCAAGAAATTTAGGGATTTCATCATCTACTGTCCGTAACATCGTTAAAAGGTTCAGAGAATCTGGAGCAATCACTGCACGTAAGCGACAAGGCCGAAAACCAACATTCAATGCCCGTGACCTTCGATCCCTCAGGCGGTACTGCATCAAAAACCGACATCAGTGTGTGAAGGACATCACCACATCAGGAACACTTCAGAAAACCACTGTCAGTAACTACAGTTCGTCGCTACATCTGCAAGTGCAAGTTAAAACTCTACAATGCAAAGCGAAAGCCATTTATCAACAGCACCCAGAAACGCCGCCGGCTTCGCAGGGCCCAAGCTCATCTAAGATGGGCTGATGCAAAGTGGAAAAGTGTGCTGTGGTCTGACGAGTCCACATTTCAAATTGTTTTTGGAAACTGTGGACGTCGTGTCCTCCGGACCAAAGAGGAAAAGAACCATCCGGACTGTTATAGGCGCAAGCCAGCATCTGTGATGGTATGGGGGTGTATTAGTGCCCAAGGCATGGGCAACTTACACATATGTGAAGGCACCATTAATGCTGAAAGATACAGTTTTTGGAGCAACATATGTTGCCATCCAAGCAACGTCTTTTTCATGGACGCCCCTGCTTATTTCAGCAAGACAATGCCAAGCCACATTCTGCACGTGTTACAACAGCATGGCTCCGTAGTAAAAGAGTGCGGGTACTAGACTGACCTGCCTGTAGTCCAGACCTGTCTCTCATCGAAAATGTGTGGCGCATTATGAAGCGTAAAATTCAACAATGGAGACCCCGGACTGTTGAACAACTTAAGCTGTACATCAAGCAAGAATGGGAAAGAGTTCCACCTGAAATGCTTCAAAAATGGGTCTCCTCAGTTCCCAAACATTTACTGAATGTCGTCAAAAGGAAAGGTGATGTAACACAGTGGTAAAAAGGCCCCTGTGCCAACTTTTTTGCAATGTGTTGCTGCCTTTAAATTCTAAGTAAATGATTATTTGCCAAAAAAAAATAAAGTTTCTCGGTTTGAACATTAAACATCTTGTCTTTGCAGTGTATTCAATTGAATATAAGTAGAAAAGGATTTGCAAATTATTGTATTCTGTTTTTATCAACGATTTACATAACTTGCCAACTTCACTAGTTTTGGGTTTTGTGTGTGTGTGTGTATATATATATATATATGTGTATATATATATACACACGTACATATACACCATGGTCTGGATAGATACTTTTTTCTGATTGGCTGGCAGGTATGCATTGAAACCGTGGAACCGCACAGGTAGTTCGTCTGCGGTAGTTTCACCATTCGAAATTCATCCACGAGCCAACTTGTAACGCTAGCAACGTTAGACCTGGTATTCGGCTGGGTATAACAGACACCTAGCTGCTCATTTATCTCCAGTAAATTTGGTGGTGTCATAGAAGTTGTGTCTTGCGGGGCGGTTAACTATAGGAACTCAAGCGATAATCACCGGAAATATTATAGCAGCAAAGTTATCAGGCTTTATTCATTGCTGACAGTTTATTCAACTGCTGACAGTTCACTATCTATGTGCTATGCCAGCAGACTGATTTCAGCTCACTGACAGAGGAAACCATCATAAGTTCATTGTAATTGTGGGTAGCAAGTTAGCTACAGTCTGCATAATCGCGCATAATGTTGCGTTATGCATAATCTCCATTTCAGCTGGAATCCGTTATCAAATCATCAGCTGGTAAACGGATGTAAATGTGTGCAAAAAATTCTTTCTCCATGAATGTAAGATGAACTAAGATAGCTGGTTCAATTTAGCTCGGCCTATAGTGTTGGGTATGAGAAGCCACGGCGCCTGTTTAATGATTACTAGCTCGTTTTTTTTTTTTTTTTGTGCAAAACTTTCTCCAAAAATTTCTGAATGCTGTGATTTGATATTGCTGGCAAATGACCTTGGTGTATGTGGGATAATCAACTTGTAGGAGAGCATTCCACCGTTTTAAGGCATTTCGCGGAGGCAAATAATCACCCTACGCGAAGCGGAGGTTGTCGTGCCTTAAAACCGTGGAATGCACACCTACGTGTTGATCATCCCTTACATATAAAATCTCAGCATAAGTTGTCTAGAACATCTGCCAGCATCTGTCGTTAATGCTTTGGCTCACATTTCAACACTAAGCCGCAGTTCTCTATGTTTGTCCGTCTTGTTGCCAGCCAATGGCCCTTCCCCTCTTGGATGCTGAGTCGTCTGAACATCATCATATTTCAAGCTATGATAAATGGAACGTGCGTCACCCTTTCATTGCAAAAATTGGCATGCATGGAACTTAGTCATATGCAAACATTCTTTCTGTAACTTTCTTTTAAATGAAAAAAATACCAGGTGTCAAATGTTAACAGCTACAGTAACACTAGGGAAAGCAAAATATATATAAAATATCTTTTAATAAGAGTGAATAATGTTTATTTCAGTCAAAAGTTAATTAAGATAAGATGTACTTTATTGAACGCCGTGGGGTAATTTGTCAACTGTATTTGACCCATCCTGTAGTTAGGAGCAGTGGGCAGCCACAGAGCAGCACCTGGGGACCAACTCCAGTTCTATAGACAGTTGCTTGGTCAGGGGTAATGGTAGGAATGTTGCAATAATTTATTGAGGTGGAGGAAACCGGAATACCTGGACGAAACCCACGTGAATACTGGGAGAACATGCAAACTCCACACAGGAAGGTCCCAGGCCGGATTCGAGCTGAGAACCTTCTTGCTGTGAGGCGACAGTGCTAACCATTGCACCTACCGTGCCACCCAATTGATTGCAGATGTAAAATTCTACAATTGAGCTGCCAGATTAATAAAAATTATTTTTTCCCCGTGAGTTTTGAGGCTCAATGGATATGAATAGACTAATAGACCTACTCCCATCTCATATATTTTGAGGAAGTTCGCTTTGCAAATTATTTTAAGCTTTGATATTTTCCAAAAGACACTGTGAAAAGATTTAGTGAGAACGATTAGTGATATGGACTGGAAGGTTTATGGCACACAGTATATTCAGGTTCTTTTAATGCCTCAAATGCTGTGGCTTTTCTACTGTCTGGTTCAAAGAGGGATGGAATCCATTAGCCAAGATAATCATTCCCATTTCATATCCTGATTATGTGTCAGATATGGCACACCTAAACTGTAAGTAACACACAAGTAGGATTGACCCTTTACATTAATATGCAGATGTAGAAACGTGAGCTAAACTGATCTTTTCTCACATGTGCAAGGAAAACACACAAAAAGACAACCTTCTTATGATGCGAAAGATGGACTCGTTTTTCTGTCATTAGTGGGAATATGCAACAGTATGTGCTCAAGGCAATTTTTAAGAACCTGGCTATTAAAAATCAAGGGTGGTGTTAAAGTTGATTATCAATGCTGTTGAGCATCTTGCTGAACAGACATATCGACAAACCCAGTAAAATTGTTCTGCACCTGTTCCTACACATTCCACTGCAGGCAGCAAGATCATTGCCTGTCAGAGAGAAATACACTTCACACTCCTCAATTTTTGTCGCAGTTTGCAGTTTTGTGATACTGCCAATATTTGTCACTATGAGCAAAACTTTCAGTGCAATTAAGTATGACACATTTGGTCGATAATGCTTAATCTATTGTTAGAAACCTAAGAATTTTTGGAACATGAGCTGTGCCAGGAGTTATGCCGCCAGAGTTCAATGATTCTGCAAGCATTTATACTGGTTCACATAGAAGCTTATGCATATGTGCTTAGTACCTGCAGTTGTGGTTTTGTTTGCTGCTAATGGATAAGCCTATTTTATTTTAGCTTGTGCTAGTTGAGAATTATAATACATTGTATAATATATTATACATTGGCAAAGTTTTGTAACCTTGACTTAATCGTGCTCATGAGAAAATTGAACATTTAGGGAGTGTCAGATTTTTTTTTTTTTCATCCTGAAACTAAAACCAGCTTTCGGTGTTGCCAACTCCTCAGTAAGGAAAGTAGCTTTTGGCTGTCCTAAAAGTCACTAGAAGTCGCTCAACACCCAGGGGGGAGACGCTTGTATTCTGTGGATGGGGGGGGGGGTTAGGTGGAAGGAGCAGTGTATTTAGTAGGGGGGGAGTGGCGGCATTTCACTCATATCGTGCACTCAATCCGACATTTTCCAATACTCTTTACATTATTTATTTAGTGCTTTGGGACAGGGGAGGGGCTCATGTTGAGGACAGTAACTGCAGAACGAAATGTGCTTTCACTGCAGTCTCCAAAACACCAGAAAAGTCTTCCATAACACCAGAAAAAAACTAGCTAGATTTGTCTCTAGTCGCTTTAAAAAAAAAAAAGTCGCCAATATGATTTGGAAAGTCGCCAGATTTAGCTAGAAAGTCGCCAAGTTGGCAACACTGCCAGCTTCAAAGGCAAACCGGAAGAGGAGGTGCAAGGTGAGGGCTTTGAATTTTATCCATCAGGTGACTTGTTTGTTAAATATACTGTGCCATGAAAAAGTATTTGCCCCATCCCGATTTCTTATTTTTTTGCATATTTGTCACTCTTAAATATTTAAACATCAACAAATTTTAATATTAGACAAAGATCACCCAAGTAAATACAAAGTGCAGTTTTTAAATGATGATTTCATTTACTAAGGACCTATATGCCCCAAAAAGCCCAAACCTACGCAGCCCTTTGTGAAAAAGTAATTGCCCCCCCTTGATATATCATGAACTGTGATGTATAACTGTGATTAACAACATGCATTTTAGTTCAATTTCACGAGACACACCAGGCCTGATTACTGGCAGACCTGTTGAATCAAGAAATCACATAAATAGAACCTGTTTGGCAAAGTGAAGAGGACTAAAAGATCTCAAAAAGCAACACATCATGCCGCTAGTTAAAGAAATTCAAGAGCAGATGAGAAACAAATTTATTGACATCTATCTGTCTGGAAGGGGTTACAAAGCCATGTCTAAGGCTGTGGGAATCACAGTGACAGCCATTGTCCACAAATGGAGAAAACTTGGAACAGTGGTAAACCTTCCCAGGAGTGGTCAGCCTACCAAAATGACTCCAAAAGCGCATTTACTACTCATCTAGGAGGTCACAAAAGAACTTAGGACAACATCTAAAGAACAGCAGGTGTCACTTGTTTCAGTTAAAGTCAGTGTTCATGATTCAACAATAAGAAAGAAACTGGGCACAAATGGCATCCGTGGGAGAGTTCCAAGGTGAGAGAACCACTGCTGACCAAAAGGAACACAAAGGCTCATCTCACATTTGCCAAAAAACATCTTGATGATCCCCAAGACTTTTTGGAAAATATTCTGTGGACTGATGAGACAAAAGGTGAACCATTTGTAAGTTGTCCATCCTGTTACATCAGGTGTAGACTTACACAGAATTTCATAAAAAGAACATTTTATCAAAAGTCAAACGTGGTGGTAGTGTGATGGACTGGGGCTGCTTTGCTGCTTTAGGACCTGAATGACTTGCCGTAATGGAACCACGAATTCTGCTCTCTGCCAGAAAATCTTGAAGGAGAATGTCCAGCCATCAGTTCATGACCTGAAGCTCAAGGGCACTTGGGTTATTCAGTAGGACATTGATCCGAAACACACCAGCAAGTCCACCTCTGAATGGCTTAAAAATAGACAAAATAAAGATTTTGGAGTGGCCTAGTCAAAGTCTGGACTTTAATCTGATTGTGATGATGTGGCATGACCTGAAATGGGCCGTTCATGCTCGAAAACCCTCCAATGCGGCTGAATTAAAACAATTCTGCAAAGGAGAGTGGGCCGAAATTCTTCCACTGCGATGTGAAAGACTCATGGCCAGTTTTTGCAAATTTTTGATTGCAATTGTTGTCGCTGAGGGTGGCACAACCAGCCATTAAGTTTAGGGGGCAAATACTTTTTCACATAGGGCCAGGTAGGTTTGGACAGCTTTTCCTCCTCAAAAAATGAAATCATCATTTAAAAACTGCATTTTGTATTTACTCGGGTTATCTTGGTCTAATATTAAAATTTGTTTGATGATCTGAAACGTTCAAGTGTGACAAATATGCAAAAAAAAAAGATAAAAGGAAGGGGGCAAATACTTTTTCATGGCACTGTAGCAAAATTGAGTCTTTACTTCACAGTGCGCGACTACATGAATGAAGTGAAACTCAAAAATTAGGGGGGCATGTTCGTAACCCCTGCATGTTCCAATTTTAGCTGGAGAGTGTTCTATCATTTCCATGTACTGTGCCCCTCTACTGTGTGATCGTCCATTTGCCATGCTCAGATAATCCAACTAATATTCCCATTGCCTCTGCAATAAGTAATCAAAATGTGACAAAACGTGTACCTCCCTCCCCTCCGCGACCCGCCCATTCCAAACTGCTGGATCCCGCCTCAGAAAAGAGGAGACCATCTGGACCCCCTGGCCTCAGAGGGCTGACAGTCACTAGCAGGAAGCCTAATCTTAATTAGACTGCGTGATGCTAATTCCAATCTGGCAGTGTTGAGAAGACAGGCGAGTAGCAGACGTGTGAGAGAGGACCACAGAGAATAGGAGTGAGTTGTCCCTTGTCGGCTGATTATATCTGCCCCAAATACTGTGTTATGTAGGTATGCGCGTGTATGTTAGAGTGTGTGAGCATGCCTATATGCCCCAACTTCCATGTGGGAATGTGATTTTGCGTTTTTTCTCATATTTTATTTTTTGGGCTTTTTCTAGCGATTTAACGGGTCAGAAGAGAGACAGGAAGAACAGGGAGTGAGAGAGAGGGGTTACACTGTACGCATGTTTCTGTGTCCTGTGCATATATGCATGGACGTGTGTGTGTAGGTGCTTGTGTGTATTTGAGTGTTTGCGTGTGAGTGTGCACCAGGGATGGACAGATCTTGCTAAATGTGAAAATGGTGGAAAATGTAAATGTTCACACAAAAGGGGTAGGGGTTGATGCCATTGAATACTTCATGCCGTACTTACACAGCACCGGTGACGACTTGACGAATTTAGGCTGACTTTATATTGATCTGAAATATAAACATTAACAACTGCTTCTCCGAAAGCATGTTGTTTATTTCACGTATTTTGAATACATAGTCCATACACCGCACTGCTCCTAAAGACCACTGAAAAAGATCTTTTCTCACTGTTTAGGCATTCGGCTACAGAGAGCAATAACAAAAGGCTACGCAGCCTCTTGCTTCCCAAAAAAATGTGGTTACACGTGGTAATAATTACGATAATAATAATAATATACTGACCAGCATTAAAAACGCACCACCTTAAGTGTATGGCCAAAATCAAGGACAGTATAAAACATGGACAGCCAAACGTCTCCTGAAAAGTGAAGCCAAAACGTCTCGATCGCCAACTACTGGCAGGCTGCAGTACAAATTATAAGCCCGCCCCCTCCATGTTATTGGAGGGAATAAATGCCAAACTGAAAAAATTGTGTACATGAGATTTTTTTTTCTTCCTTTTTAAGAAGTTCTTACCATGCTGATCTATATTCAACCATCAATTTTTCTGATGAGTTTGCTGCAAACTTTTTATTTGTTCTCTTTTTTTGCAAGAGGGCCGTGTAGTCATAATAAACACCAGTGATTGACAAGTGCAGTGCGTGGACGGAGTCCCGATAGCCCCTGTCCCCTGCATATTTTGTTTTGAGAATAGTAATTTTACGTAGAGCTACAGTAGGAATGTCGACAGGATACTTCACTTTATCTGAAATTCTTCACAGGGCTGGCCAACAGCGATTGTGCTTCAAGCAGAACAGACTGCAAAAAAAAACCGATGAAATGAGTTGCTCTGCTGTGAATTGTACTAACCGACCGGACCGATCGGAGGAATCTTGCAGTTTTTTCGGTAAGTTTATTTTTTGTTTGTTGAAGTTGAACAGTCAATTATTACCAAGTTAGCGAGCTACCTTGGCTATGTTAAGACAGCAAGCTGAGTAGCAAACTTTTAGGATTTATATGGGGGAAAATCGAGAGTCATTCGTAACTGGCAGATACATTTTTAAACTTTGAGAACACAACTTCTTGTTTTTCAGCAGGTAACACAACAAAAGTCCAACCTTATGTTGCAACCTTACGGACAGCAGCTAAAACTGCGAGAAAAACTAATTGGATCGAAGAGATGCAGATTATTTTACCAACGGGGGTAATATGACAAAAATGAAACAGACCGAAAGCGGATTCAATTCATCAATGATTTCAAAGAAAAAGTAAAGTAGTTAAATTACAGCTGGAATCAATGCATCTACTTCGGTGGAATTGGCTAGGTAACGGGGTAACTCTTAAAAGATTGATCGGACGAAATATAGGGGAAAAGCTGACAACATTTCGAGTTTGGCCTGGAAGTAGATGGGCACAAACTGTAAATGAGGGAGTGTTGTAAACTGGGAAGAATATCATTTAAAATTGTTTACAGCGTGATAGTTGTAGCACTACCAAATTATTCATTAATTATGGCCGATGTTATTCACACTTATATGTGTGGCCAATGCTGAATGTTTTCTTCTTGGCTGCGCTTATAAGTGCGCCAGTTGATGACCATTCCAGTGCCGCTTAGAAAGTACCGCTTAAAATATGTTTGGCCAAGAACAAATTTTTAGCTTTGGACACTCTTAAAATAAGTGTGGGCAGTGTGCATCTTGGCCACACTTCTAAGTGCGTCTCAAGCAAATTTCGATCAATTTTTGTGCTTAAATAAGTTGACGCACTTAAATAAGTTGGATTTGGTATCAAGTGACCTTAACATTAACTAGCAAGCTAGCTGACTTCAGCTAATGTTAACTCACATATTACCTGCACAAGGCAATTAAAGATTAATTAATTCGGCCACTGAAACATATCTGTTAAGGAAATGCTTTCAGTATCTTAATTTAGAGGGTCAGAGCTGAGTTTGGGCATTGCACATTGACAAAATATTTCCTTGATCAGCTTTATAATTTCTTGAAAATTATAGGAAGTTATTTTGAAATTTCATGTCTCCATATACAGTCTATCTTTGAAACAAGTCTCGAATAAGTCGGAATAGGTGCATGTGACCCCACAAAGTTTCCAAGCATATAAAGCTGCATATATCTCCATTCTAGTTTTGTTTTTTTTCTTTTTGGTATGTCAAACCTGCCGTTTGAAAAATTGCCTGATGCATGGAGTGGAACGTGAAAGTCAGTTTCATTGCTGTCATGTTAGGGCAGACTGCACTTCAGGTTTTAGACATAAGCTTCACAAATAATTAGATATGTTTTTTTTATCATGTGATTACAGAATCCGCCAAACCACTGGGTAATGCCGAGGTTACCCAGGTCCAGTGAAGACTTGGAGGATGCTACAAGCAATTCTTTTGTTTTATTGTGGGTGAAAACTACTGAAGTAATTTGTAAATGAAAAACTGATGAAAATGCTTGTCAAAACTGCTCAACTATGCACTGTCACTGAAACTTGCAATGGTTCTGTTAGATGTAATTTACACTTGGAGGTAGACAAGTCCATGTTGATTGAATGTATAACTGGCTTCTCTCATGTATGCTTGTTCCGTCCATGTCATCTTCCTTGTGTGTCGTCTTCAAATACTGGCATAAACTGCCATTCTTTTTTTTTTTGTTTCATAATACATTCAGAAGCCATTCATTTTGACTTATAAGCCTTCAGTTTTCCATCAAAGACTGTCATCTGTCCTTGGACTGGGCGTACATGAAAAATGTTTTGTAATTCAATGTACGTTTTCTGTGATGGTGGTAAATTAAACATGTAATGTACAATAAAGGTCTTTACTTTTACGTTGAGCCAAAACTTCACCCTGAACTTCTTTCACATATACTATGTCCTCTGCTGCAGAAAATCAGAGCCGTAAATCAGATGACCCTCTGGCCATCTTTACTTCTGAGAGACTCAGCCTCTCTATGACATCCCTTTAATTGCAAATTATGCTACAAACCTGATGCCAGTTAACTTAATGATTTGCTAAATGTTCTTTCAGCTGATTTTCTTATATATAAACCCCTTTGCGCAGAAGCCAAATCTGGCTATTTAGATGTTACCTGATTTAAGGCTTTATAATTCAAGATTGCAGCTTCATAGGCAGAAAAACTTTGGCTCAATTGAGTCTAAACACTTGAAGCATTTAACCTCCCATCGTATTTCAGTTTATTTTTATGATTTTGGTGGAGAAAAGGGGCTGCAAACACGAAAAATCTTCATGAAAATTCTACTTTGAATTAGCAAAAAAAATAATACTGACAATTGAAAAACTGCTGGGGCTTAAAACGATACATTTCTGGAATCATAAACTTCTTGACCACAAGTACAATTCATCTTGAACATAGCATTCTAGATTACCCACTTGCTATGAGCCAAATTAGACAGCTATCAAGGTGTCTCCCCAAAGAGAATCTCCCCAAAGAGATGTGACAGTGAACCATCAAAATGGTTCACTGTTAAATCATACATTAATCATATATTTAACACAAATTGACTTTTGGGGCATGAAATTCAGCATGAACTAATGATTTCTGGTTGAGTTTAGCATGAATTTATCAATATCAGTAGAGTTGAACATCATTGGTCACCAGTAACCTCTCCAAACACAAAACATGCCTTTTCTCCATAATAAAGTGAACAATATTGTCCATTTTTCTTTGAAGTCCCCCAAGCATTAAATAAAGTGTTGATTAAACAGCTATAACATTCACGCTGCAATGAAAAGCTTACCGCTCTCACATCCGAGCTCATAACCTTTCACCTTATAAGGATAAAAACTCACTAATACCTGAATTATGAAATATACAGAAATGTCACTATCAGCAAAAATCAAACAATTTTTCCATATTTCCATATTCAACAGAATGGTGTAATGAACGTACCGAAGGATCTACCGACGTGTGTGTGCTGCATGCATTTGGAGAAACGAAAACCTCAGCATACGATGTCTTTAAACGCGGTATAAATTCTACAGCAAAAAGCCATAATGAGCAAAATGCAAACAGAGTAGAAGTATAACCTGTTTTCTTCATTGATGCCCTCCTCCAGAGACAGATGTATCGGGTAGAAGGAACCCTCCAGTACTGTTTCATTCGGAATAATTCCCATTGACCGCGTCCATACTACATGTATCTCGTAAATGAAACTGAACACTTCCGGCCGGTTTCAGGTGTCTTTGTTTCTTTGTTATCGCATCATTCTCAGCTGCGCAACCGTGGCCAACATTCGAAGAACACAACCGACCTTACTTTTACGCTTAGCTTTGTATCCTATTCTTATTGTCCAATCAATGTATTTCAGTTATTGAGGAAAGTTTAAACACTCGCGATCTGGATAAAAAACGAGTCTATCAATACATCGTAACCGGGGAAGCTTCACGAGGGCGTGAACTATAACTGTAGAGTTACGCAGATGAATCTGAGTATATAATTGAGTGACTGGCTATCGACACCAGTACTTAGGTGGATAGAAGGGAGCGCTGAATTTGTCAATGGAGGAATCTACGCGTTAATCCATGGGAGGGAACGACGCATATTTTGTGTGTGATGACTGTAGTTGACAGTAGAATGTGAGAGAATCAATACAATGTCTGATTTTTTGCTTCACAAAATGTACTTTTTTAACCACTAATTTGAATACTGTTGGCTCACTGTAGCTAAAATGGTTGAAAAGTTTTTTTCTGTCGCAAGTAATAATTTTTTGAAACTACTAGATCGACACTATGGGCAAGGATATTGACCAGTTTGCGCATCAGGCTTAGCTGAGGAGTTAAATTCATGCAACTCCTGAAAAACTCTAAATCGCGTTTCAGCTCTGCCTGCTTGGGAAAATTCAATAGCTGAACTGGGGGTGCCATATCATGGTCAAGTACTGTAACTAAGTGCTTAAATTTGCAGGTCTATAGACGCGAGCGTCTACATCTGCAGAAAAGGGTTAATTGCTTTTTCAGCCCTGGTTTTGCCCATGTCCCAACTTTTTTGAGACCTGCTGCAGCCAGAAAATTTGAAATAAGGTCATTTTGTGGATAAAAATGTAAACTATCTCAGTTTCAGCATTGGAAATGTCATCTATGTTCTATTGTAAATAACATATTGGCTTGTGACCTGAAAGTCCCAACTATTTCAGAATTGGGATTCTAGTCTTTTTCATATAATTCACACCTCGTTACCCATCAAATGATAATTTTTAAAGATTGATTGGAGTGTTTTTCACTTGCCACATTTTGAAAGACCAGATTGTGTGAAGAGAGCTAATATGATGTAATTTGATTTTACCCTGGTGACAAAAATCCTCATTTTAGATTTTTCCGCCTATAATGGCATAAAACCCAGTCAAAGACCTAATTTTGCATTGAGCCCTCTTGTCAAGAGGCAACAGACACTTTTATTTTTTACTTATTTATTTATTTTTAATTTGGCATCTCCAATCCTACCCGAATCTGAAATGCCCAATTGGTGAAATATGTACAAGTCTTGCTCGTATGCGACCCCTTGCTGCCAACTCAGGAGGGTGTAGACAGTTCGTGGCTCTCCTCTGAAGCACGCGCCTGCCAGCCACTGCTTCTTATACACTCATAGGTTGAATCTTCGCAAGTTCAGAACGAGGGTGGAGGACACCTGGACATGAACGCCTGTCTGGCCAACAGGAGGCGCATCAGCAACGAACAAGGCAACTATTATATTCCCTTCCCGGCAGTCCCTTCCAAATTTTGCAACCCTGTAGCGCTATAGCCAATTGTGCGCTACTCTGAAAAAGCTGCCGACCACTGCCGGCTGGTATGAAGCGGGGCTCGAACCTGCAACACAATAGTCACTTCTGCTTCTCAACACGATGCCACAGTAATTTGGTGAATACAGAATGAAATGCCGATTCAGGAAGTTTGAAGATTTGACATTATGGCACTGAGTGTCATAATTGCTTGTGAACTACATTAATCTCTTGTAGCATGAATGAGAATAAAAAAACTTAAGATTTCAATGTGTTCACAGAGATGACGTGACAATATTAAATGCTATTTTTCTTGCTAGCCGCAACGGTACCTTTCCCTCAGTATGGCCCCTCAAGTTCTCAAAGCATTGGCTGCAGTCTACAAATGTTGCATTTCTAGGGTCCTACGTCATTGCCGGTTATTCCATTATTTAAAGGCACTTTTGAAGCTGAAAAAGGCGGCTTTCACTGCACCCGATATTACGGATATCATGGAAAGGCAGGATGACTTGATATCAGGTAAAACGAAGGCTGTATTTCTCGGCTGTATTTGAAAGCGTGATTTACAATGGAATGGCCTACGATGATGTAGCAGTCTACGTTATGAGAAATGGCCACTGCCACAGCAATCAGATCCATAGAGTGCACATTGCAGCCTAAAAAAAGAATTTTTTCACAGTATGGAGATGCAGCTGCTGTCTTGGGTGTCCAAATTTTTTAGTTCTTTACCCTTTGACAACTTGCTGATCCAAAACCAAACATGACTGCTCTGCCCAAGTTAATAAATAGAACTCATATTTAATCAAGATATGCTCAGAGTTTTTATTAAATTCTGAGATAACTGTAGCATTTCATGCTATGAAATAATAAAATTAAATGCTGCTTATAGCAGAATCAAATGTGTAACCGGTAAGTTGGAATGAAAGCTGCACCCATACCAGCCATTTCTGGATAAGATTGAGGATCCCTGCACCAAGGCAATCCAACAACACTGAATAATTTGTATTTGGGTAGAGGAATTAGTTGGCATAATACGGTAATTTCCATGTGTGAGCGTGAAAGGGTTAAATGTCCAAACTCAACCAAGCTAGTTACTAATGCAAGCAATAAGTATTGCTCTCCAGGTATTAAGAGAATGACTTCCTGACTAGTCTCCCATTTGCATTTACCATATTAGCCTATTTGGTTTTCGTTCTATCATGAAGAAGGCCACTGCTTTTCTGGTTGTTTTTTGGGTATGGCTCTTGGATGGAGGATGTGTATGGCTGATAATCTGCATAGGTAAGCCAGTTTACGTTACGGTTGTCACTGCTTGCTCTGATTCAGCAATTACTAGCTAATCTACTGTAGACCTATAATTGGTTTTGCTGAACTGAACAGAGATGGCTTTTCCCTCTTGCACATGCAAGCTGTTAATTTTTGGAGTTATACAGTGGGTCAAGCCATCTATTGCAAAGAATAAGCTAAGCAATAGAATTCAGAGGATTTTTCCACTGGTATCATGAATTTGACTTTTGGTGGTAACTTTGGCCACATCAGTTCTGAAATGAATCTGGCATACCTGCAGCCAGCTCTTCATTTCTGCAGCAATTTCTATGTCAAGTTTCAGGGAAATAGTGTCTTTTTGCCATCTAAATTAAAATGAACCAAACTACACCAACACGTCTACCACTGAATAGTTCAAAAGAAACAAAATGTAGGTGTTGGCGGGGCCTTGTCAAAGTACTGATTAAAATCCAGTTGAGATGCTGTGGCATATGAGCTTAAACTGGCAGCTCATGCTCGAAAACCCACTAATGTGACTGAATTAAAACAATTCTGCTGAAAAGGAGGGCCAAAATTCCTCCAGATCAACGACTCATTGCCCGTTATCGCAGACATTTGATTGCAGTTGTTGCCACCAAGGGCACAATCAGTGATTCATCAGGGGAAGTATTTTTTTCACGTGGGTGATATGGGATTTGAATAACTCTATTCTGTCAACAGTTTAAATTACCATTTAAAAGCTGCATTTTGTGTTTATTCACATTGTAACTTTCAGCGTGACAGTGTGATCTGAAACATTTAAATATGACCAGCAAAAATAAAAGATATCGGGAAGGGGAAAATACTTCTTCACTCCACAGTATATATTGTGTTTTGACTTGCAGGTCTGTTTTGCCTAGTCACAGTAAACTGATTTTGTGGTTCCATCGATAATTGCCCACTTCATGTATACCTATTGAATTTAAACATAAAAATACAAAAACAAATTCCAGCACACAAATCTGTTTATGGTCAGTATTTGGAGTGATGAAAATTTGCCTTTGGAATCGACTGTTGGAACCACTGGATTCAGAAATAATTATATTTTAATATCACTACTTCCTCAACAATTAAAATATTAAAATTTAAATATTTTCAATTTGAGAAGACTTATTTCACTGTGACTCAGAAAGTCTTGCCACAGTACCACAGCAGAGCAAATTATCATCAATCAAAACTGATAAGCCTGTATTATTATAATCTAATAATTGCATATAATAAAAATATCTAGTTTAACGGACTTGGCTATGATAAAAATTGCAACTGACCGGCATTTCAAATGCTTCCCTTACTACCAAACCCCCCACTCTCCATTACCCTGTTGATTGATGCCCAAACGTCAAGAGAACGTGTGTATTTGAATTTGAGCATGTGGGTGTATAAACCTGTACATATTTGTACACGTATGACCGAACGTAATGTATGTGTCACACATGTGCGTGTGTGTATATGTTTGTGCGTGCTCGCTCTTATATGACAACAGCATTGACTCTGTAGGTCCCCCAATTGTCTAATCCTTTCCTTGAAAGCCTCTGTGTCACTGAGAAAATAATTAACAGGGCACTGTAAATTACAAGGCTATAATTGCTCACCGGGGCTTTGTTGGCATTATACAGAGCGAGGAACAAGCACACTGGTGTTTGCACATGGGCTGGTCTCATGCTCAGAGTTACAGCGCTAACCTTTCTGCCTCCACCACCTTCTTATTACACAAAAACACGCACACACAAAGCACTCTTATATTTACATTACCGCTGTAAAAACCATAAGCTTGGAAAGGCCTCCATTTTGCTGAAATACTTCAGCAATCACGTTTTCACAGATGTTGCTGTGGTGCTGTAAAAGCTGGTGAACCACTTTGCGTAGTGATTACACGAAGCACAGTCAATGAAAACAGGCAATAAAAGATGTATGAGTGTCTTTTCACTGCCAGCCTGCCCTTTGATATTCCTATTGTCGTCATAAATTTGGAATTGTGTGTAAAACTGTGGCATCTTCATTGAACCCATTAATTAGCAGCCAAGTCAGCGGCAAGGCAGCCGTTTCATGAAAAGACTCAGGTGCAATTCACTGGGAATTATGTTTCAATAATGTCAGGCCACAATAGCACATTTGAATTTGCCCTTTTTCCATCAAAATGATTATTTGTCATATGTACGGATACAAATTTGTATGTCCTTGTTTTCTCTTGTTTCTTTCACGCGGTAATCCAGTTGTGCGCCAGCTGGAGGTCATCCTAGCCTCCCTTTTAAGCCACCTTTCAAACAATTATCTCATTTAGACCACCTTAGTCATGCGAGTTCATAGCGTAATTGTCACCAATTAAGTACAGACAATCATTTATTGTGATGTTTACCAGTGACAATGATGTGTAAAATTCTGTTTAATTGCTTTACTGCTGTCGACACAATAGTTTTAGTTAGAAGCCAGGTGGAATGCCCACATGAAAAATGAGAGGCGTTATAGTGTATCATAAATATGACTGTGTTTGGCCTTTTGAATAAGGATTGGAAATATTCATTCCATGGTATCCAAGAGTTCACACTGTAACACTGAATTGCTGTTTATTGATGCAAGTAATTTGTAATTGCCTTGCTCAGATGTACAGTTTTCAAAAAAAAAAAGCACAGAATGCAGCGCTGTGGGGGTGCTGTGCTGAGTTTGCACACTTACTTAGAATCAAAATGTTCAACAGGCTTCAAACATTTGTGAGTGGTTTGATTGAAATTTGCTTGGATAATGTTGTGAGGTCCATTAGCAGTGTAGAGTTTGATGTTAAATCTATTTCCATTTTCACAGATCAGGGATGGAAATTGATTTACTATTTCAACAACTGAGCACTGGGTTTCCCTTCCACCATCACATGGTTTGGGAAGGCTGTTGACAGAGTTGCTTATTTTTTTAAATTTATTTATGCCTGAAGGTGAATAAGGACAAATTTTACCAGAAATTCACAGTTTCAGGCAACTCAGGAGTGAGTGCAACCCGCTCAATGTGAGAGAAGGAATGCTCCGCAGGCTGACCACTCAGCTTCATCATTAAGATCTCTGGGGGAGAAAATCATTTGTCAAACAATGTATGAACTGACAGAGTCACAGAAGTGCACAGTTCTGTTCCAGAGGGTGCTTTGCCCTGGCAGCAATTTGTCCATCAACTGCCTGGTCTGAAATTTATGCTGTGTTCACCCAGGGCTTTTCATTCTGGACTTTCTGATTCGCTCATACTGTCTCAGAAATCTTGCAAGCATTGTGAGTGTGTTCATATTCTCAAAACACTCTGGTTCTGTGGCAGCTGGGTTGGTAGGGAATGTTATACATTGGGGAGTGGCCCGGTGTCACTCCGGAATTTCCCTGTTCATTGGCTTTTCAGTTACTGATCGGTTTGGGAGTAGTGGGATGATGGCAATTTGTCAGATTTCCCACTTTTATGAGGGAGGCGATGAGATGATGAATATTTGTTGGATTACCTGTGTTTGTGCGGCAAGCAGCCTGAAAAGTGGCAGTACTTTTAGAGGCTCAGTTTTGGCTTCCTGCTCTGGGCCTGGTATCTGACAGGGATGGCCGCAATATGAAAGTGGTCAGTTGCTCTTGTTGTGTTGCTGGTGCTTTTAGATTACCGTTCCTGTGGGCCGATTATGGCTATTATGGCTATTATGGTGGGTTAGCGTCCGTCGTTCAGAAGATTTTTCAATATTTTTTTGACATGATGAATTTTTCCATATATTTGCCAATTCAAACCACTAGACCATATTTCCAGACATTTTTGTCTGATTTTTGATTTAATTGTTCTGTCTGTTTTATGGCCCTTTAAATTTTGACCCCAGAGTTAAACGATTAGACTGTTTAAACAAAGAAATTTCAAAAGATTATTTCTCAATAACTGCTGGATAATTTTTTCCTATGTCACACAATCAACTCACCCTGGTACCCGTAATGTACAGTGCGAAAGCCATTTTGATTAAATCGACAGAAGTGGGTCTAGTGGGGATGCTGGACCTTGGGTCTTACAGAGAATAGGCCAAGCGGTCTGTGGAAGCAATATAGTCGCAGATCGAGCTTAAGTTTGTATTATCGACATATAGAAAGTCATATACAGTGGGAAAAATAAGTAATGAAGGGTCAACCTGTTTCTCAGTAAATATAATGCGTATGAACTTTCTGTTGGTGACCTTGAACTTGACCTTTGATGGCCTTCGGAGGTCTAACTTCTCTTAATGAAATTTCAATGACAACTATCATAAAAGTTATTACACATGGAGCGTAGGTTTGTATTAGAGGCATATAGGAAGTCATATAAGAACTTTCATTTGGTGACCTCCATATTGACCTTCGAAGGTCAAAGCTTGACCTAATGAATTGAATAAATTCAATTACTTGTGACACTGTAAAATCACAGATAGAGCCTGAGTTTCTATTAAAGATTTACTGGAAATCACACAAAAACGCTCATTTGGCAACATTCAGCTTGACTGTCAGTAACCTTTGAAAGTCAAACTTGGCATAATACGAGCTGGTCCTCCAACAAAATTTGCCCACACAGGTTGTTTGTCAAGCAGCTTATTATGACCTAAAGTTACGTTAAGGAGTTATGCGACCTCTAGCGGTCATTTAAATAACTACAGTCTGGTTGCGATCGTCAGCATCGCTGTCAGTAAATCCGTGACCGAAACCTAATCCTAATTGTAACCCTAACCCTAATAATCCTTTCCTGAACTGTTATTTTAAGAGTAAATATGACTGAAACTGTATCTTGAACTGACACTGTAACTCTAGCAGGACCTTCCTGTTGCCAGTAGGGGCGCGATTTAAGGAAACGCTCCTATGGGTCATAAACAAGGGTGTAGGTTTAATGTGACAATTGGCAGGGACACATATGTACAAACCCAAAACCAGTGAAGTTGGCACATTGTGTAAATCGTAAATAAAAACAGAATACAATGATTTGCAAATCCTTCTCAACCTATATTCAACTGAATACACTGCAAAGACAAGTTACTTAATGTTCGAACAGGTAAACTTTGTAATTTTACATTTGGAATTTGATGCCTGCAACATGTTTCAAAAAAGCTGGTCCAAGTGGCAAAAAAGACTTGAGAGAGTTGAGGAATGCTCATCAAACATTTATTTGGAACATCCCACAGGTGAACAGGCTAATTTGGAACAGGTGGGTGCCATGATTGGGTATGAAAGCAGCCTCCCTGAAATGCTCAGTCATTCACAAACAAGGATGGGGCGAGGGTCACCACTTAGAGAAAAAATGCGTGAGCTGATTGTCGAACAGTTTAAAAACAACATTCCTCAACGAGCTATTGCAAGAAATTTAGGGATTTTATCATCTATGGTCCGTAATATCGTCAAAAGGTTCAGAGAATCTGGAGAAATCACTGCACGTAAGCAACAAGGCCGAAAACGAACATTGAATGCCCGTGACCTTCGATCCCTCAGGCGGTACTGCATCAAAAACCGACATCATAGTGTAAAGGACCTCACCACATGGGCTCAGGAACACTTCAGAAAACCACTGTCAGTAACTACAGATCGTCGCTACACCTGCAAGTGCAAGTTAAAACTCTACAATGCAAAGCAGAAGCCATTTATCAACAGCACCCTGAAACGCCGCCAGCTTTGCTGGGCCCAAGCTCATCTAAGATGGACTGATGCAAAGTGGAAAAGTGTTCTGTGGTCTGACGAGTCCACATTTCAAATAGTTTTTGGAAACTGTGGACGTCGTGTCCTCCAGACCAAAGAGGAAAAGAACCACCTGGACTGTTAGGCGCAAAGTTCAAAAGCCAGCATCTGTGATGGTATGGGGGTGTATTAGTGCTCAAGGCATGAGCAACTTACACATATGTGAAGGCACCATTAATGCTGAAAGGTACATACAGGTTTTGGAGCAACATATGTTGCCATCCAAGCAACGTCATTTTCATGGAAGCCCCTGCTTATTTCAGCAAGACAATGCCAAGCCACATTCTGCACGTGTTACAACAGCATGGCTCCGTAGTAAAAGAGTGCGGGTACTAGACTGGCCTGCCTGTAGTCCAGACCTGTCTCTCATTGAAAACGTTTGGCGCATTAAGAAGCGTTAAATACGACAACGGAGACCCCGGACTGTCGAACAACTTAAGCTGTACATCAAGCAAGAATGGGAAAGAGTTCCACCTGAAAAGCTTCAAAAATTACTGTTACTGTTACTTTTTTTTTATGATGCTAAGCAAACTGTCTCCATAATCTCAATAGATAGATGCCACATACATAAACTTGCTTTTCTATTTTGTTGCCATCCAAATACTTTGGATTAGATTTTTGAATACAAGTTTACAACTGTTATTAATGCTATGAACATTTATTATGAAGGTTAGCGATATCGAAAAATTACCAATTCATAAGTTTCTTATTTATATAATGGTGTGTTTTATTATAAGAGAATGTTAAAATCATAATAGCCAATTCATATCTATTAAGCATCTCTCTGTGCGGTAACGTGACTGCTGAGGTAAACACTTCAGAATGGACCACTGACTATCTGTGAATTGAACAAGCCACAAACCAAGTGTTTTATCAGACTTAATCAAGTTAGATTTACGATTTACAAAATAGTTTCCTTCATTTTCCCTACGAAGGCATAGTTGGTCTGGACATTTTGACTTTCAAAGGTTATATTAGCTGAACATCACAAGATTAACTTTAATGCTTTCCTTACAATTCCATACTATAATTCATAATTAGGGCCTCATCTGAAGCTCTGATACACCTGTATCCTCTACAGCTTGCTGACGTGGTTCCTGCGTATAAAATAATACAGGCGTGCTTTTAGTAAGACAATAGTAGCATTTTGCTTGTTTAAAAAATTGCTGGGGTTTTTATTCTTTTGACTTTTCCCCCATTTTTAACCCTTTTATTTGCTTTTTTGAAAAAATAAATCTGCTCCAGTGGAGCCAAACATCATTTTCTTTGTATTTATGGTCTTTGAATGGGGAATTGTATAGCTATAGGACTGGCAGAAATAGTAATAAAAAAATATATATATAAATTCTAAAAATAAAAAACTGGTTGTGTTTGTGTGGAATGTATGCCTGCAGTGACACATATAAATGAAGTTAGATGAGTTTTACAGTTTAATATCTGAGAAATCTGATTTGTCTCACAAGGTGCCTGAATTGCCAATTTGGAGAAGCCACCTAGACACTCCTCTCTAATTTTGTGCTGATTTACTTGATTAGAATAAGCTTTGGCACAGATAATGGTGAGATTCTGAGCTGTAAATTTTTTGAGGTTTCAGACTGTTAACTAATTAAGTTTACAAGGGACAGACGTAAAGCTATGTTTGGTGCAAAATGAGGTCTTTGATTTATACTGTATTCCATCTTCTTCTACTCTGACTCAGTGACATATACACTGATTTTTACACCAGGACAGAAATCCCAAATGATTTTACCTTTATTATGATACCAAGATTATTCAAATGGACCAAATAGTTGCAGAGATATACTCATTTCATCTTGGGCTTGGCATTTTCGACAAAGAGGCTCAGGGCTTAAGGGGTTAATCAATTTATGCAGTACCGAGAGTGAAAAGCGATATTTAAATGGAATCAGTCGCAGATCAGTCATTATTCATTCAGCACGTATTTAAGAGATTATCATGCAGAATTGGAGTCCTTGCGCACCGAAGTTTTTCGGTTTCATGTACATTTCGGTAGATTTCTCCTCTAGTAACATGGAAACCTTCGTATTATGACTCCAGAATTCTCACGCTTCTCTTTTCTCTGGGGTTGGAAACAATTAAATTACAAAGATGTTTCAAATGGTCTTTTATTTCATTTAAACAATTTAAATGATCATGAAGCGCAAATTAAATCACCTGAAGGTAGCGCGGAAGTTTCGGAGCAGTTTGTCCTTTGTAAAGCATGGGCCCATTTTTGAGAAAATTATTTATGTACTGAATTAAGCCCATTATTTTCTTGCTGTTTGTTCGCATGGGGCAGAAAAGCCATGTCCTCAACTGCCAATGGATTATTACTATAATTGGAAAACGTGTCGATAAAGGAAGTTGATTGTGAATTAGCTAGGGCTTGTTATGAAGGGATATTCTGTGGGCATCACTATCCTATGGAGGATGGCTTCTCTAAGGGAAATCAGTGCCAGCTTATGCCCACGGGTAAGTTTCCCGTTTTGTTGGCGCAATCAACAGCCGCTCACAGGGGCATCACCACTGATTTTGTCGCTCAGGTTCTCATAATGATTTGCAATATCAGACCTTGATGATTCAATGTAAAATGAAGCTGAAGCACGAGTGATAATTAAGACTAAATTATATACATTTTAGATAGATCAGCGGATTTTTTCGGTCGCCAAGCGCGTCAAAACATCCGGGACATTGCCCCATAAAGCATTTTTGGATTAGCTAAAATATAGGAATTTGTATTTCAGAGGTTTGAGGTTTGATGACTCTGTACATAAAAATCACAAAAAATTGCAAAAAATATGAGACGAATATGTACTTTTTTTGGGGTAAGAGCTGAAAAAAGGATTTTCCTTTCCTTTAGGATGCTTTTGGGATATGAGGCCCAGGTCAGAAGGCGCCAGGGGAAGGGAAAGAAAGAAATAATAATCTGCATAGAGCCTCCAAAAGAAGTCACAACAATCAGAAATACTGAGTGGTGGCAGTTCTTTGCTCAACTCCTTGTCATTACTGAGAGAGGTCAGGAGAAATGAGAGACTGGTTCAGGCTGAAAGGGAGGCCGCAGTACCTCAAATAATGCTGCAATACAAAAGTACTATGCAAAGGAGTATCTCTGAACCTCGAAATGGATGGGCTACATCAGCAGCACTCCGCATTTCTCTTTTATCTGCCATGAACAGTAAACTGCAGCCACAGTAGGAAAAGGCTCACCAAAACTTGACTGAAAAAGACTGGTGAAACATTGCCAGGTCTGAGAAATCTCAATTTCTGCGGCAAAATGCTAGGGTCAGAATTTGGTGTGTGCTACATGAGACTAAAAGGTAGACTAAAAGACCACCAATTTTGTGTAAATGGATCAGGCTCGTGGTGGTGTAATAGTGTTGCGAGTCTTTTCTTGGAATGTTTTAGGCTGTATAATACCCATTGAGCATCATTTAAATGGTACAGCGTGCCCAAGTATTGTTGCTGACCATGTGCATCTCTTTATAGCCACATTCTGATGGATATTTCAAGCAGAAAAAAATCATAAAATATGCAACAAGGCACACCTCATCTTCAGCTGGACCCATGTGCATGAAAATAAGTTCAGTGTATGCCTCTGATATCCAGTCACCAGATCTCAATAGTTGCTGCAAAATGTTTGCTTGTTTCATCCATGTGTTAAGAATTTCTGCTATTCTGGAGGCCAGGGGAGTCCTATCCAATATGGTGGCCAAATATCATTTGCTCAAACAAGCAGACTACCTCCTGCAAAGTGAAATAAAATTCTATAAAAAATATATATATATATATATATTCTAAAAAATATTAAAATATGACAATTTCTAAAAACTTTGACAAACACTATCAGGTAAGTTTCATGAACTGTTTTCTGTCTGCAACTTCTTCCCAGGGACCCCATGAAAAGGTTGAATCGCAGTAACTCCAATTCAGGAGAAGAGGATGAATGATTTATTTGACCATTTAGAGTGGACAATCTTTAGGAAGTCCAATTAGGAGAGCTTGATTGGGTATTTTGCCAGGCCACCAAGGAAAACGTCTACCCTGGGTCATAAGTGGCATGTAAATTTAATGAGCACTGTGAGATAACATCTCCACTAAATGTCTCATCTGAAAGATGGCCTTTCTCTAGTCAAAGCTTTGGTACAGCCTCCCACCATGTTCTGCGGACTAACCATCCCCCTTGCTGATCGAACCCTCCCAAAGTGCAGCTTGGGTGTCCCAGGGGGTCTCCCATCCAAGTGCTAACCACCCACCAGCGCACTAATTTTGGTTTGTTGCAAGAGAAGGCAGGTGTGGTCTCTAATGGAGCTAGAGCTTTCAGATGGGTTCTATCAGAAGATAAGACAGCAGCGCTACTCTTTCTGATGATGAAGGCTTTCATCTGTTTCCTCTACATATCTCACTGATAGCCAGAAGTCTTTCAACCAGGGAAAGGCCTACTGAGAACAAAGCAAGTGCTTATAATGGTCCTCCACAGACACACCAAAATAATAAATACACGACAGTCCTTTATCAATATCAAAGAAATTGATCAAACAAGGTAGAAATTTACACGGGCATGAGCTGCACTTGATTTTCATTAGGCTGAAATAACTGGATTAAAAAATGTTGTGTAGATATTTTGTGAAATTATATGCAACAGAAATTACCAAAGTATATAAATTAATCAATTGATTTGTTGAAACATTTTGAAACCCATTCATTCATTTGGGAGGGAAATTATAAATTGATATAAATGTGCATTTAACTGAAGGCCAATGGTGGCAGTTACTATCTGTATAAAAATAGTTGCCGCATCTTGGCATCTTCAGAAACATCATGCCCTTACGCAAATCATCTTTTGCGCCTTTGCTGACTGCAACATTCCCTCAGGACACAGACACTTGTCCTGCAAAAAAGGCATTTGTGATTACCGCTGTAGGTTAAGTGTACAGTTAAATACGCTTGTCTATCATCCTCTGCAGTACATTCAGTATGAAATTCTACAAGAGCAAAAAGTGCACGTTCGGGGGGCTTGTTCTGTTGTGATCATCAATGGTTGCCATGTCAAGAACCTACAATTCTCAAGTGCATTAAGCCATTGCTAAGATAGCCTTGCCTTATTACAGAGCTGCTAAAGGTTTCCTGACATTAAACGAAAGTGGCCTATAAAATATCTGCTGTAATTTTCTGAAATAGCGATGGTCCCAGCAGTGCCTGAGGGAAAATCAACCTGCCAGGGAAAAACCGGGACCCAAAACAGTGGATGGCTAATCAGCAGAGAACACAAAAAGATGAAACACATTATTTCAGAGGGAGGATAAATGTTTGGCAACTATACAGGGAATTGGGTCACAGAAATGCCTGGGCCCTCAGGGAATCCTCCCTTGTTAAGATTTTAATTCAGCCCCAGTTAGAGTTTTATCAATATTTAAAAGTATGCTGCCCGGAGCCTACTCTTGCTTAAAAAATCATCAAAAATGCACCCTGCGCCCAGAAAGAGTACACACATTCATTCTAAAAGCACGTCTAGCAGCAGTACTGCACCAGCCGTTGAAAAATCCATTAAATTCAGGGGGTGTAATTTTTACACAAATTCATAATTTTATATTGCACCATTTATTATAAAAGTATTTGTAATGAAAATGCAGCAACTTCACAAATTATTCACACAAATTCACACAGCCTATAATTTATTGGGAATAATTTTCCAATGCTAAGATTACTGGAAACACTTTAAGCCTACAGTATTTCTTCCCTGATGGTAGATGAATGCAAACAATTAAACAATAATTAAATGAAACACTGGCATCTACCAGCAACAAGAGCACATAGAAATCTGAGTAAATGTACTGTGGGAGCTGTGACTGTTTCTTTGTTTGTCCTACTTTCGTCATTTGGACAATAGTGAGACATCAATGCAACTAAGGTAGTTTTAGAAATTACGAAAGCTAATTATGCAGACATCATGGCATGCAGGTGACCAACCCAGTTCCTGGAGATATGCTTTTCTATTGATCTTCATCTCAACCCACTGTTGGCATTTCTGACTCAACTAACTGGCAACTCAACAATATGTCTCTGTTGAATTTGGTTTGTGCTTTGTTTTGGTGAGTGGTGAGGCATACAAGATGTCAGATATCCATTTTACAGAAGTTCAAGGATTAAACCAGTGACATGCTTGGATAGATATGCAAGCGAACACCAAAGCTTCAACCTGTCATCATGAAGAGGTAATCAAGTTAAGATCACTGGCTGTAAAATCACCAAGAAAAAAAAGAATTCTTAGCCTCATCAGACTCTGCACACTGCATAAATGGTGGAACTGATTAGAAAAACAAAGAGCAAGATGCTGAGAGGGAGGAGAAAAACCAAATGATGGAACAGGAGGGAAACTTGTATGTTTGTGTGAAGAGCGACAGAGAGGGGCTTCTTCAGAAAAAGATCTGAAGTTTTTTCAGCTGAGCTCAGCGCTGATCTCAAGAGTGCGTGGCCCCTCCGTGACCTAACTTGGGTTGAGCGTGGGCTTCAATCAGCTCTCTGCTAAAGGGCCCCAGTTGGCTGCTGCTGTCTTTTATTGAGAATCACAGAATGACCAGTTGCTTGAGCATTATGGGTTTCCACAGAAAAGCGGTCGTAGCCTCATCTTAAGTGATAAGCCCTACTCAGTCATCTGTTCACAGGACTCGCTGGGCTACTTACGCACAGAGAGGTGATATCTCAAGTGCTGCCACTTCTCTTATTCTTAATATACACTCCTGCCAGGAGAGAAAAGCATGTTCTTCATGTCTGTGCGCAACGGTGTTTTGATTTCTGACTCACTTTTGGTGTGTGGACCAACATTTTTTTTTTTACTTTAACCTCTTAAACTCCCCTGAGACTCACCGCAGCAAAATACCTACAACGCCGCGCTAATTAAGTAGCAATATAGTCATATTACACATCAAATGAAACAGGAGAGCCTCTGCTACAAGCACATATAAGTCATTTTTACATACACCAAGCAAAACTCAATCGCCAAGCGGATTAAAAACCCCTTTCTGCAGATGTAGACGCCCGCATCTATAGACCTGCAAATTTAAGCACGCTGTTACTGTACTCGATCACTAGATGGCACCCCCGGATCAGTTATTGAATGTTCACAAGCAAGCAGACCTCGAACGCGGTTCTGAATATGGAGAAGTTCACTCCACGCCCTATTTTTCAAGAGCTGCATGAATTAAACTCCTCAGCTAAGCCTGATGTGCAAACGGGTCAGTATCCTTGCCCATAGTATCAATCCAGCAGTTTAAAAAAACGATATCTTGACACAGAAAAAATCGTTTTCCTCTGTAGCAACCAGTTAAGCCACAGTGAGCCAACAGTATTCCAAGTAATGGTTCAGAAAAATCAGTTTTCTGAGGCAAAAAAACCGACATGTTATTGATTCTCTCACATTCTACTGTTAATTACAGTCGTCACATACAAAAAAATTCGTAGTTCCCTACTGTGGATTTATGCGCAGATTCATTCATTGACAAATCCAGCGCTTCCTTATATCCACGCGAGTACTGGCGTTGATAGCCAATCACTCAATCATATGCTCAGACTCTTCTGCGTAATTGGTGAGTTACACTTCATGCCCTCGTGAAGTTTCCCTGGTAACAATGTATTGATTGGCTCGTTTCTTATCCAATTCCCGAGTGTTTAAACATTTTAGAGTAGGTGAAACACATTGATTGGACAAACACAGAGCATACAAACCTATGCGTATCAGCAGGCTCGGTTGTATCCTGTCTACGTTATGCACATTACACGGCTAAAATAGACGCGATTTATAGAAAACACGTTCGCAAAACTGGCCTTGAAGTGTTCAGTTACATTTACAGGATTTAAATGAGATAAGGATATGGTCAATTGGAATAATTTCGAATGAAACAGGACCGGAGGGTTCCTGCTACAGGATACATCGGTCTCTGGAGAAGGGATTCATGAAAAAGGTGAGGCTGCTACTTTTTTTTGTTGTTGTTGTTGTTTTGTTTTTGGAATGTATACGTACTCAACATTCGAATGTCGAGGTTTTTTTCCTGATTAAAACGCAAACTGCCCGTGCATTTGGGTGGACCCCTTGGTACGTTCATTGCACGTTTCTTTTGAATCCAGGGAGTCAATGGATTGTTCCCTGTAAGTGGAGTGTCTGTTCTGTTAAAATAAGGTATATTTCAGAATTCAGATATTACTGAGTTAGTGAGTTGCACTTGTTCCTAATAAGTGTTGAAATGAGTTTGTGAGCTTAGAAGAGGGGACTGGTAGCTTCCATTACAGGGTGAATGTTCTAACCATTTAATAAGAAGTTTATTTAATGCGTGTTTGTGCTGACTTGGGGGACTTTGAAGTAAAATGGCCAAAACTCTAAACTTTATTATGGAGAAAAGGCATGTTTTGCGTTTGGAGAGGTTACTGGTGACCATTGATATTCAAGTGCACTGAGATTGATAAATTCATACTAAACTCAACCAGAAAATCATTTGTTCATATTAAATTTCATGCCTTAAAACTTTATTTGTGTTATATACATGATTTTTTTATGATTTGACAGGACTTCATTTTGAGACTTCGGGGAGACACTTGGATAGCTGTATAATTTGGCTAAAAGCATGTAGGTAATCTAGAATGTAATGTTGAAGATGAATTGTACTTGTGGTCAAGGAGTTTATGATCCCAGAAATGTATAGTTTTAAGCCCCAGCAGTTTTTCAATCCTCAGAATTATTTTTTTGCAGTTTCAATGGTGAATTCTCATGAAGATTTTTTATGTTTGCAGCTCATTTTCTCTACCATAATCATGAAAATTAACTGAAATACTATGTAATTCTAAATGCTGTAAGTGTCTTTTCAGAATTGAGCCACATTTTTCCTCTTTATGAAGCTTAAATCTTGAATTATACAGCATTAAAGTGGGTAACCCATAAATAGCCAAATTTGGCTTCTGCACAAAGGGGTTAATGTTCAAAAATATCAAAATCCGAGTAGCGTCAGCAAATCAACCCTCTCTCCACATTTCCATGTCTCCCTCTCTGATACTTCATGCTACACAAACAGAGATATACTCTATTCATTTTGGGTATGTCATTTTCAAACAGAAACCTAAAAAAGAGGCTGGGGCTTAAGAGGTTAAATGATCAATACCCATCATAACTAACTCCTTTGACAAAGTGGCAGGGAGGGTGAGAGTGAAATACGTATTTTTAAGGCTCATAAAGGCTTTGTTTACTGCAGCTTCTGTCTTCCCTTTTGTATATCTTCCTGTTATCTTCTGCTGGCAGTCCTTTCTTTCTGGATTAACTGAAAGGATCTGTGGATGAGCGATGGAAGAGGCTGCCATTTTATGTAGCTTTGGATGAAGAACCTTTCGTGGCGTGGTAAATGAAGTAGACACAGCTCAGACACTTTCGTGCAGCTGGAGGATGGCTGTTGCTGTGCAGTAAATGCATTCTGCTGCTTCGTGTGCAGCATACAAGCCTACGGGGCTATGACTCAACAGCACTGAGGAAAACATTTTCCTCTTTCACAAGAAACAACAGTGATAACATTATTATTATTATTATTATTATTATTATTAATAAAAATAATAACTAGATGTAGGGTTGCCAACTTGCTAGTCCAAGGAGCCCTCACCCACTCATTCTGGATACCTGCACAACTGCCGTTTTCAAAAAGGATTTGGGTCACAAGATCCTTTTTTTTTTTTTTTTGCTGTGGCTATTCTTACGACAAGGCATAATAATTAGGCAGTGGCAATTTTATGCCAGTCATAAACCTCTGTAACCGTATGTGCAATGTAGAGAATTTGGCCTTGGAAAAAAATTGCAACTTACTGACTGCCTGGAAAACAGCTGCAGCATTCCTTATGATTAACGTTACTAGACTAGCTGGATAACTTACTTTAAGTTACAGTCAGGATGTACCCTACTCAAGCTCGATAGCATTAGTTATTAGCCAACTAACTTAGCCATCTAACGCATTAGCAAACTTTTACTCTAAAATTTCTTGCAAGGACAAACTTTGTGTAGCTAATCAGTCCTTCTACACAACACTGATCACTACCAACTACTGACTGTAAAGAGCGACGACCTGACAACTCCCCAAATATTAGCAAGCAAACATTGAACATAAAATTACACTCTTATAACCGCCTTACCCCATAGCTAAGTTGAGCAACTAGCAACTAGCAAAAATTATAAGTAGTGTTTTTTGACGTCCTGCTAGCTAAAATCAGCTGATACATTATAGCTAATGCCATGGTATAAGCATAGACTGTATGAAACAGTATGAAATAGTCTTTGGTCAAAGTCCAGATTTCCTACATTGCGCATATACTTACGGAAGCTCACAAGAAAAGCAAATCAGAGTAAGATTGCAACTGACATAAAAATAGTCACTGTCCAAGCCTCACGACTACAGCATATTTGTATCAAACTTAAAGTCCGAACTAGTACATTTTGCATGCGTCACCGGAAGTGCACATTTTAAGAATAGCCGGAAAGTATGTATTATGACTCATCGTACAATTAGCCACAACCTTATTTTTTACAAAAATGTTTGTTGGATAATGACTCTTTAAATTATACTCCCAGACTGACTTTATGGCTCATGATGACCAATTGGGAAAACCCTGCTTTCCTGACATCATGATTATCAAGACTAGGCATGTTGCCCACGACATCACCATAGGGTGGAAGTTGACCCTATTTCTGCCTCTTGGTTTATGCTTATCAAGGACCGGTGTACAAGGAAATAGCTACCAGGGAATGATATATATACGAGTGTCGGCGACCAGCGACCAGCAGGACTAGGGTTTAACTTGCAAACCCACCTTTGTACATGTTGTGTACATGTATTGTGCTCACTCACTCAGCATTATTATGTGATAATTACTTGAGTAAAGAGGATCTGAATTTTTTCATTTTGCGAGTGCTGAAATATGCCTATATTGGAAAATTATTTTGACATGGAAGCAATCATGGCCAGAAGATTAGCCTGGTATCAAAATGTACGTAAAAATAAGATTGTTCAAATACTAAATTTTGTCTTGACCTTTTTCCTGTCCCACATGGTGATATGGCCCTTATTAAAGGTAAATAAAACAGTTGATTCAGCTCCGACCCAATAACAGCACATGTTCTTCTCATTCCATGAACAATTTTTGCGAATTTTTACAATTTTCATTTACTGAATAATCAAACGTCTAACCTCTGAAATAGAACTCATTAGCACCAGTTCATGAGTGGCACCACTGGGTATATTTTAGCCAATCAAAATATACTTTGTGGGGCAATGTCCCAAATATTATGACACACTTTGACACTGAGAAATCCGCTGATCTTTATCAAGTGTATAAAAATTAGTCTTGATTAGCTCTCGTGATGCAGCTTAATTATACGCTGAATGATCAAGGTTTGATATGACCTATCATTATTAGAACTCAACTGACAAAATCTGCCACAATGCCTTTGTGTGCGACTGTTGGTTGCTCCAACTGAACAGGAAACTCAGACCTACCAAGGAAGAGTCACTGGTTATGTGCTGCACATTTTTTACCCAGTTCTTTCAAGGAGAATGTTTACGAAAAATATGGAATTGAATCGCCCAGTAAATATCGAAGATTTTGAAAGATGAGGCCATGCCCACAGAATTCAGTCTCTGGCAGGTCACCAAACTCAAGCGCCTCTCAACTTTAACTCGGCTGGAGAAACGAAAGCATCAGTTCAGGATAGAACAGGTAGGCTTTCCAAATCTTTTGTCAGCTTATTTTGTAATTTGTCATTGTAGTTTTACCGATTCACAAATAATTCATCGGCCGAACTCTTGCTTACAATTGCCATGTTTTATTCCATTTATAATCTCCATGTGCACTGGACTTCTGTTGTCCGGGAAATGCGGCAAAGTGCCCCGATTCCAACAAACAGGGCGCATGGCAAAGAAGGTATACATCTGATATTCTCCAGCTGATTTAGTTGCTGAAATTTTTTGGTAATTTTAGAAAAAATTATGTTTCAATAGTAGGGGCAGCGCACTTTTACTGGGCATCTGCAAGTGTTCTCTTTGCCCTTCGGTTTACTCAAAATGCAAATACTTTTTAGCATTTCTCTATTGCATTATCAGGAAACGTAACACATCCAGGGTGTCAATGTTTTTGCTACAACTCTATGTCATGTACATTAAATTGGTGCAGTTTTACCCTTGAAACTATGATACATCCCATGAAACTGATACTCAAATTTGGTTATAGAAAAAATTATACTGTACAGATACAAGATTTTGGCTTTAAATTGTGATGCCGAAATTGACTGTAAAATTGATTTGGTTGCAGTTTCTAACAGAGGTAACTGTGTTTTTCATCCCAGAAATTTAAATGTGGCTATCTCCTGTACTTATGAGATTATGAGTGTTCAGAAATACTGGAAAAAAAATCATCATCAGTGCCACTCAATATTATAGTTTGTCCAGAAATTTTCCCAGGAGGCTGTACCTGTATTAGAACCTCAGCAGCCTTTTGTCCGGTTCCTCTCCTCCTCAGCCTTTCGACTGTTGTTTTCGAAGCACTCACGTGGGAGACAGGACAAAAACAATATATCCCTCGGGGAAGACATAAATAACATGAATTAAAAGGTACCACATTTTCATCCACCCCTATGTATATTAAGGACCTATAACTTTGAAAATCAGCTGATAATGAGGAAACTTCAGATGGAAGCTTTTTTCAGCATTGGTTGATTTTGTGTGGAATGACCCAGTAATCTACTTCAATCAGGAGAAACTTGAGTGAAATCAGGAAAAATTTATTATGCGTTGAGCACGAGTAGAATTAGATTAAATTCAATTTCTATTTGTAGCGCTTTCCATAGACAGGCTGTCAAAAAGATGCTTTACCAAAAAGGGCAGAGCCCAGACTAATCGCTAATCACCAAATAGCAGGCAAAAAACTCCCTGTAGAGAGAAAAAGCCTCGAACAGTGGTGAGAAAAAACTCCCCAGTGGGAAGAAATCTCAGGAGGAACCTGGCTGTTGTTCCTCCATTGGCTGGCTAATTAATTGAAGGTAAATTAGGGATGAGAGGATCATGACAGCAAGAAGACAGCCGCCAGAATTTGCCTGCTTAATCAGACAAGTCTTTGGCGCTCGGACTCTTCGGGAGACTCGTAGAGCAGGAGCACGGCTCAGGGCAGCAGCTGGAAAATCCCCCGAAGAGTCCAGACACTGGTCGCGGTGGTGGCTGAAGGCTGACAAAGCTGGAGCGGCAGTACGGAAGGTCTGACGAGAGCAGGGTGGCGTTGGGGAGGAGGAGGGTCCCCAAAAGGCAGCATGAACGAACAAGGGCAGAGAAATTGACATTTTTTTTAATAAGACAGCAACATAACGATTGGCTAGTGATGCAAATGTTGTGTGCCACGGTTGGATAGAAGAGATCAGCCGCTACACCAGCTGACTGCTCAATTGATGGCCACAGAGATAAGCTGCAGAGGTTTATGAGCGAGCATGTGAGTGAATGCAGAGAAAATAAACGGAGTTGAAGTGCGCAAGATCGTCTGCCTGACTGAACTTTCACTAAGCTTCATTTGCCCTGAAGGACTGTTTAGCTATATTTCATTGATAAACCTTTGTCATAGACATTCTTAGAGTCATCCAGATGGTTTTATTTATATGTTTGACACAGATCATTTGATAGGTGATAGAGTGCATGATCCTTCGTTTCAGCATTTGTAAAGTAGGGTGATTTCAGATTCAACTGGTGCAGTTTTGAATTACAGCCTTCTCAGTCCCCCCCCCCCCCCCCCCCAAAAAAAATGCACACGGCTCATTGATATTCATTGTGTTCTTTTAAAATAGCCATTAGCTGTCACTTTTAACCTATAAAACACATGATGAACAACTATACAATATTTACCATATTCACAAATCAAAGGTAGGACTTAATTAAAAGTTACGCATATTGGGAAATTTTTTGAAGTTAAAGAAGTTGCAAGTTTAAGGTTGTATTGTGGGTAATCATAGCTGTTCTTTCCAAAAATTAGTTGTTTAGTTTCGGGCAGGACTTGCAGTGCAGACTTCTCAGCTCAGTTTTTCTAAACATTCATTCTACTTTGAGAGGTTTGTTTGTGTGCTACCATATGTGGCCAAGAATACTTACCCTTGTGAAATTTCTACGGACTTCAGGGTCCATTATATTGAATTGCCAATGATAACAAGGGAGCAAGGAAGAAGATGACCATGTTTGGTGCGCTACATCCAAAAAGTGATGTACACAGGGTTCACTGACCAACAGTGAAAGGAGGAAGAGGTTTGATAGGATGTGAAGGCTGTATAAGGAGTGAAAAGAACAGCTTAGGGTGGTACCTCAGGAACAGAGGTGAACCATTCCTAGTTGGTGTAAAGGTAGCTGGAATAATGGAAACAGAAGCCCTGTGTCAGTAAAGAGGAGTTCAGGAAGAATAATACTATTCTTAATAAATAAAATATAAATAAAATATAATAAAATAGGAGTTTGGAAGGAGAAAGCAATGCATGGGCAGTTCCTCCGAGATGGGTCATTCCTGGCTATAGGTGACTTTTCCATCCCCAGGAAAAAAACTTTTAATATTTTAATTAAATAAACAATATGTTTATTGAAAAGGATTTTATTACACATTCAGGTCTCCTTTATACAATTAACACAAAATAATGTTTGTAAAATATATATTTTTTTTAATTTTTATTGCCTTTTTTTTGACACATACATTTCTTTTTATGATGTCCTCAAAGCAAATTCTCAGTTTCAGTGAAATAAATTGTAAAATAATTACAAATACAAGGGGATTATTGTATAGATCATGTTGAAATATCTTTAAATATTAATACACAGCATTGGAAACAGTAGTTACTATTATTTTTCAAAGTAATTTACTATATGTCCTCATAATTGCATTCCACCCAGTTAGATTGTGGGTTTTCGCTGTTCGAACAAAAAAAATCTACAGTTCCCATGTGTGAAGGTGCGTTCAGGAACCACACGCAAGAGAGGGAAATCCAAAAATCGTATGCCTTTAATGACGTCCAAGTCAAAACCAAAAGACACAAGAATTGCCAAATCACAATATGAAATCCTAAAACAGTGTCGATAAGGCAGGCAGGGGTCAGAACCAGGAAGACAGATGAGCAGAGGTACATTAACGGTAGGAAAAAAGTCGTAGTTGATGAACAGAGCCAAGGGTCATACACAGGGGATCCGAACACAGAAATAATGGTCATACAAAAATGGATCGAAATCAAGAAAGACAAAAACAATTCAAAAAGGGCTATGGCAAGAATCGAAGTCGGACAATCCAGTAGAAGAGAAACAATACTCAATGGCATACAAGGCGCCCTGCACAAAGAAATATTGATCAACGTTCTGACAAGAGCTGTGAGTGAAATAACTGGTTGAATACACACAGGGGACGTCACATGCTATGCAGTGAACAGATGAACTGAATCAGACTAATTACAATGGGGGAATCACATGAGGGAAACCCTAACCACGAAATAGGCGAAAGCCAGGACACGGGCGGGAATCACACAGAAAGCCGATGACATTTCAAGAGCTCCGGTCCAGGAGTTCTACGTGCACTGATAACGAGCACCGGAAAGTAATTAAGCACGTGCGAGAGATTCTCGGTGAAACTCAGGAGAAGACAGGGAGAGCTGAGCAAGAGGCGGAGATTACAACAGGGCGATTGCTGAGAAGGAATTAGTCTAAATTAGTAGCAGTGCAACTTCACAGATTTAACTAGAGCGCTCGTTAGTAAGTTAGTGATCTAAATACATGGATTAGTTGTGTTAGTAGACTATGATACAAAAAACAAATGTTAGTCTTGTTAGTAATCAGAGCAGAAAGACGAAGGAAGTAAACGAGAATTGAAGGAATATTTTAAACACTGGAATTAATTTAATTCACCCGAAGTCAGTGGGCACGCAGACAGGGAAGACGGACTGAACCAACTAGATCACAATACGGGGGGGACAAGTGCAATGGAACTGAGATATGGAATGGACTAAAAACCTGAGTATTACAATAACCAAAAAGAATAAACAAAAGACAAAATCATGAACACAGAACATGAACATAAACAAAAACCATAACACCATGAATCTACACTTTAGCTGTGACATCACACTTTTGCAGGGAAATTTAAAGGGAGCAAAGTGAGGTGAGTGACGAGTTTCTGTTTGCCCTTTTAGCATGTTTTATGATATTTACTGGTATGTCTTACTCTTAAATTTCTACCCTCTTAGCCTAATTTATGAAGAAAGTAAACCACATTTTTAAAAATTCAAAAACAAATTTGATATTTATGCTAAAGTATTGTTTATTTGTGGTGAGTTAGCTTGCAAAAGTTTGCTGTCACAGAGCAATAACTAATTTGGTTTGAAAATTTCCACCCTGTTAGGTTCTACACTGTCAGGTATGTAGTCCTTGCATGTTGGAACATGCACCTAACAGGGTGAAAAATCTATTACAAACTGTAAGGAAATGCTTATAAATACTGATATATAAATATTTAGTTGTTACTTAAACTGTTCATGTAATTTATCAATACATGTAAAAGGTAAAAGTTTAATATTGTAGAACCTGAAAGTTTGATTTGGCTGGATTTTACCCAAAATACGTGTCAATTCATATTGTTGGAACACAGGCACATTCCATGTGTAAAATTTGGTTGATTTAACAGCAAGCTTATACGACCTGGATGCTCTGTTGCCTGCCTCGAATCTCCTTTGTTCTGCCCAGCAGGGGGTTTGGAGCCATTTGCTCTGGCCCTCTGAAACTCACCGACCTCTTCTCAAATAAAGTCAGGATCAGTTACTTTTAAGCTGCTTAAAACGATCTTAACCTCTATCAAATTCATAATATATTTCTGTTCAATATCCTAGGAAGGAACCTGTTATATATTGATAACGCAATTGGGCTATAATATTCCATCTTAAGGCTTTTCCATGACAACTGCATCATTTTAATACATATTCATATCATGTTTGGTCTCTTTATTCTCGGGGGAGTCCAAGGAGTTGAATGGAACATGTTTCATTTCCCTTGGAATTATGGTTCGTTTGTAAGATTCATTCAAGCAACTACCCTAGTCTCCCTGTGCAAATTATCTTATCACCTAGGCCAGTAAAACTCTAATTCGGCCAACCTTCCCTCTACCTTTTTCAGAGGCGTGGTTTGGAGTCTTTAAAGGTACGAGATCCTGAGGGGGCGGTCTCTTCTTTCTTGGCTTCTTTTTCTGTCTCTTCTTGGGGTAAGTCACCTGTTGCCTTGCTCTGCGGAGCGGGGGAATTTTTGAGTTCTCCCCGACCACGTGGAGCGACTTATAGCTCCACGTGGTCATTCATCTTTTCCAGGTATGAAAATACTCTAAATCCTTCTAAATTATATGTAACGGTAATTGGCTTATCATTTATTTCTTTGATTCAAGTTGTGCCTACCTGGTGAATTAAATTATTGTTATTCCTTTTCTAGCTTGCGTGGTCTCGTATCTTTTAATCTTTTTATTCTTCTTAGCCCCGTCTCGGCGAATACCTAGGGGAATAGTTTAGCCCCACTGAGGAACGACTGGCCAGCGGCCCGGTGTGGGAATCAGTTGGTTAAGTTGATTTAGGCAGCCAGGATCTACCAATATACGGATTCATAGCCCAAGTGTGGAGTGAATCTGGGTTCACTGTAATTCAAGCCAAAAGAGGCTGTTGCAGTGCTGGTTGACTTCAACCGCTAACCTAACCAACGAACCTAGGATTTGAACATGGTGTTAATGCCCAGGAACATTAATGTAGCGGCGGTGGTTGTCTGTTTGGAATTCAAGGTATAGTCACGTCATGTTTGTCCTTAGAGTTTAAGTTACTGTCATCACTGTTTCGAGATTCACGCAGGTGTTCCCTAAATTATCAATTCTAATTCTAATTTGGAGTCAGATTTCTAACGAGATTATTGCTAAATTTTGTATTCTAACTGTTATATGGAGTCAGATAAATCGTAACCATTGCGCTTTCATGCCCCGTCCACGGACGGCGAATAATATCCATTATATTGTGATTCACACCAGCCAGAAGAATGCTCTAATTAAAGTTAGACTAAGAGAACACGTGAGGCCTTCAACCCAGGCAATATCCGCCTTTTGGTTATTGCTCTTTTGGGGTTTTACAATATTATATTAAGTTACTGGGCATTTGCTTGGTTTTACCGCTGTCCTTCCAAATAACAGCCATGATCTTTTATCAACAGATCACGCACGCACACACGCACGCACACACACACACACACACACACACACACACACACACATGCACGTTCCTGAACACACACAAAAATGAAATAAAATTAATTAAAGTTATAAATAAGATTAAGGAAATCAAATTCAATTCTGGCCGATAAAGAAAGTTTGGTGAGGGATGTTTAGCACTGTAATGTAATTTTTTATGTTTAAAAAGTGTTTAATGCTTTGTGTTCTCAATTAAAGTTAAATGTTCTGTGAGTTAATAATAAAATTATTGTTGAAACTCACTGAGTCATTGCTGATCATCCACCCTGTTAGTTATTATGTTATTTGGAAAAATAACAAAAAATGTGACTATGTTAAATGTTATGCATATTTTTATGTTAAACTGCAAAGTTGAAAGGGGTCAGCAACAGACATATATAATTTTGTGCAAATTTCTGTTATTTTTTATCATTTTGGGTAAATTGAGTGCTAAAAATACGACCGTTTCAAATAATGAACACATGTTCTACTCAAAAATTCTTTTTTCAACATTATTCAAAGAAGAATCTTATATGATGGAATGAGGGACGCATAAGGTGCAAGAGAAGCTAAGTATTTTTGAATATATACATTATTAATACTTTGTAATACCTGTGTATATGTCCCTAACAGAGTGGAACTCTCTCCTGGTCCATGTCTGTCGCGTGTGCTCAATAAATCCATAATGTGAGAGTTTGGCATAGATCTGAAGTGTTTCACTGGTATCAGAGCATACACTATGGCTGCGCTCTCAGAGGATGAAAAATCCACTGGAAGGATGGTGGACTTTGGAATGATGCCTCATTGACTTAGTTTAACTGCATGCCAACTGCAACCGAATGGCTTGAATACTAGTCATGAATGCTACCAAAAGTCCCATCAGCCACCAGAGTTTTTTGTTTCCAGCATCTGCACAACCCCAGCACTTTTAGAAAAGCTAGAGGTCTTCAGTATGTTTGTACAGTGCAGTCCGAAAGAATTTGGAATGTATAGAAAGTGTTGAAACTCTTTTACTGATTGCAGAAAATGGGAATTCATATCCACTAAGTACTTATCCACTTTAACCTTACATTCATTATTTTCAAATCAACTGTGCTGCAATCAAAAATAGAGCATGGCACCAATGTTTGAATACTGTTGGACTGAGCAGCCTTCTCTAGCCAGTACTACTTTGGATTCTAAGAGAGTTGAGCATTTGGACATCTTCCATAAGTCAGACTGAATGCCTTTATCTTGGCCTGTTTCCTTGCGCTTCATATCCATAGCTCGGTTCTCAGTTTATCACCTTAGACTATTTCCAATGACTGATGGCTCCATTGTTTCCTCTTTACAGCTGAGTTGATTCTGGCACAATTTTTTGTGATGGCAGTGACTCAGAGAGAGTCCTTATGCTTTTTGTGGCTAAAGTTGCCCTTCATAATTCAATTGCAAGCACTTATGTACTTTGCTTAATAAGTTACTTTGGACAAGAGCTGCAGGGAAATGCAATGCAAGTGCACTGTGCAATGGGATATGATTGCATGACAGCACACAGCAAAATTTCCAGAGTAAAATCAACTCTTAAAGAGTCTATTTGGTCCCACTTTGGCAAGACTGGACTCAAATAGACTCTGTTAGAGTAAATTCCACTCCATAAGAGTCAAATTTACTCAGATCATTTTGCTGTGTGCTGTTCTGGGGCTTCTGTGCCCTTTCCCTGTCTTTTGCATTGTTAGCTTCAATGTCCAGCATTGAATTTGCCACTTACCCACATTCCAAACTCAGCTCGAATCTAATCAGGGTTTTGTCCAGTTTTACACTTTGACTCGGTAATTTGTCTTTTTTTTTGAGGACAGTAACTCCTGTGACAATAAATTCGATTTAGCCATGAGTTGTAACTAAAATTAAATCCACCAGTGCAAGTTAAAGCTTTACAGTAACATTTAATTATCTGCTATGCATTGGTCTTTCACAACACTCCAAAAAAAAAAAAAATGGCCTCACACACTCCTGTCCACACCCTTAAACCTCTCCTAACTATTTACATGCCCACTACCACCCAGAAAACACAAAACAGCATTAAGTTCATAGTACTAATTTTCATCAAACAAGTAGATTGACAACCATTTTGGGGTTTTCCATATTCCAGTGCCAGCCGTGATTGACAGCCATGCACGGTCACACACACTTAGTCTGACAGGCTCAGAATTGGAGCTACATTGGATGTAACTTTTTTGTTCTTTCGGTGGGAAAATCCCTAATGTTCCCTAAAAAGTATGTTGTTTTTTTGAGCAGGTAACAACACTTTTATTAGAAAAAAGGTAGATACACCCAATTTTATGTTCCACTCAAGTACCTATCCATTGACAAGCACTGCACCTTTTCCACTTTATCTACCTATTTATCTGAAAAGCTTAGCATGAGTTTATGTTTGTTTTATGAAACCCTATTTTATAGTCACCAATGGTTCTATCGCCTTGAGCTTTAATTTATTATGATACTGGAATATAGACAGCTGAAACTGTGCAAAGAAGGGCAGCAGTCATTCAGAAAATATTCCAAAAACAACAGACTTCAACCCATTCTGGCTTAATTATTGTTTTCTGTCATTTCACTTCATGAATATTTCAGTGGACACTGATTACTGCATAAATGGGTTTACTCTCATAAATAAATGCCATATTCTACCAACAGAACCACATTGTTGGATGGTAATAAGAACCAAACTCTGAATAGTTAAAATAGATCATATTCGCAACATCATGCCAAGAGAAGAACCGGTTTTGCCTTGAGCAGGCAGTACCTCAGCTCAAATTTCACTCATAAAAATTGACCATTGATGATATATTTCCTCTCTACATTGAAATTGTGTTAAGAAAAAGAAGCCATAGTTTATAAGAAGTATGAACCTGGCTGACAGAATCCATCCATCAATCCAGTATCTAACCCACTTATTTATGGTTTTGGAGACAGGAGCACATCCTAGTGTCGACTGGTGACAAGCAGGAACACATCCTGAATACTTTGACAAATCTATTGCAAGCAACACACTGTTCAGTTACACAGTCCTCACTCATGGCAACTTACACTCACCCATATCTCTGGATTGCAGGACGAAAACTAGGTACCCAGAGGAAACCTACAAAGATAACAGGACAGCAGACAAACTGTACTGGACACCTCCGATCAGATTTCAACCTCACAACCTACCCACCATGAGGTGACAGCGCTACCTACTGCGCCACCGGGCCAGTGCGAGAAATGGCTTTTACACAATGGCTGAGCTGAAAGTGTGAACTATTATTCTCTCCAGGTGCACTTTAGTTGTTCAAGGTGATGGCCCCCTCAGATGCCGACGAGCTGATTAGATCCTGTAGCTGACTCATTTTGAAGATTTGAAGCTGGTTACCTGTGAAAGACATCCTTAAAGCAGACCCACATGAGACCCACATGAAGCCCAGGAAGCGTCCTGCTGAGTGATTCCACCAAAAAATCAAGCAAAAGGAAGCTGCCCTGTTCAGGCATCAGGATTCCCAGTGTCGCATTGGGAAAGCTCATTTCATTTGACCTTAATAATGCAGCCTCTAATGGGGTCTGTATGAAGGTCAATGCTGCAACTCTTTGGACAGCTTGAAGGAGAAAACAAAATGGATTAGACAGGCTTCCAATTAAATTCTCAACTCACCGTCTGGTTTAGCAAAGATAGGAGGGAGCTCAGGCCAAAAATTCTCTCCAATTTACGAATTTTGGTTTGGTTTCCACGGCTCGTGACAGAGATGATGACAACTGAGTCAGATTATTACATTTCAGCTGTATTAGATTTGAAGTTCTTATTATTTCTTTGACAAAGGACATTGCCATTGTGTGTTCAGGGCAGCTCACAGCTGATTAATGAAATCACCCCTACCTGGGTGACATGACAGCCTAATAATGCTCCTCTTGCTGTCAGTTAGTGATGAAAGTTTAGGTTCAATGCCAGATTGTGGGTATGCCAGCACTCCAATACGCACATCCCATGCTGAATGAGCTAGTAGTTAGCCACAAAGTAAAAGTGGGAAATCCTGCTCCTAGAGAAAGGGAAAGTGCTTTTTTGCTTCAACTAAATACTTTGGCTAACCAAGCTAATACACACTGATGGACTTTAAAAACTTATAACCAGAATTGTAGCCAAACTCGGGTTCAAATTTGTAATCATTCATTGACTTTACCCATAACAACAACTTCAACAGAATGGCAGATAACATCAACAAAAAAAGAAAGACAAAAGAATCAACAATGACAAGTTTAACAACAAAATCAAGATCAACTCCACTCAGTACGGAGTGTGACCGCCACGTGCCTGCAACAAAGCCATCACTCATCTTGGCATGGACAGCACCATTCTGTTGAGCTGTTGCAGGGGAAAGGCCTTCCACTCATGGAGAAGGGCTTCTTAGAGTTCCGCCCTCGTCCTGGGCGCTGGAGTGTGTTGCCGAACCCGCCGATCCAACAGGTCCCACACATGCTCGATGCACTTCATTTCAGGGCTGAAAGGTGGCCATTCCATGACTCGCACACCATTCTGGGCCAGGAGATGCAGGGTCACGTGCAGAGTGAGGTTGTGCATTATCTTGCATGAACGTAACCTCAGGGTGGTCTGTGTTGTAAGGCACGATGTGCGGACTGATGACAAGGTCACAGTAGATGGCTGCATTAAGATTTCCATTGATTATGACCAGGTCGGACCTCCAGCCGCACCGAATAGCACCCCAGACCATCACTGAGCCTCCTCCAAAGCGATCTGTCTCAACAATGCAGGGGGCCTATGTCTCTCACCATGTCATCTGTAGACCCTCTGTCTTCCATCATGTCGGTACAGACAAAATCTGAACTCTTCACTGAAGACAACATTCCTTGCCTGGGGACTCGTCTCTGACCACATTCTTCAGCCCAGCGAAGCCTGGTAGCCCTGCGCCTTGTAAACCATCTGCATTCCAAAACATGCCCTGTGGGCTCTGATCCCTTGCTCTGCAAGTCGGCGACTCACTGTTGTTCTCCTAATCCTTAGTCTGTGGATTCCTAGGGTCTCCTGAGCCGTCCTGGTGCAGATTTGAAACCAATCTCTCAGGTGGACGAGGCGGATCTGATTGTCTTGGGCTGGGGTCGTGACCCTAGACTGACCAGGTCGGGGTTTATAATTAGTGCTTCCAGTCTCCTGGTAACGAGCCACAAGGGTAGAGATTGTGGGTTAGCTTACCCCAAAACGTTAGGTGATGCGATTTTAGGATGTTCCAGCCATCCACAACCCAATGGCTTGATCACTTTGGGGTCTAGAAAGGTGAGGCATGGCGCACGTAGTGTCTTTGAACAAATGCTCTCGGGTTCTGGCCTTAATGACCTCAAGGATTGCTTTAAGGCATTTAACAGCATTGCAATTGTGATCAGTGAAGCTGGTCAGACTTATAAGTTTTTAAAGTCCATCAGTACATATATATATATATATATATTCTTTAACTCATAAATTGAGGATGCTAGTGCTAAAAGGGTGCCATCAGTGACATTTTGAGAAAATGAGCAAAAACACTTTTTTTCACCTACGTGGGGAACCTGCTCATTTTCATGCTCAATGAGACTTACAGGGAAGATGCAGATAGACATCCAGTGTTAAAAAATGGCTCTAACTCAAATTTCATCAAAATGGCACTTGACTACCTTTTAGTACTATCATCCTCAATTAGCTCAATACAAAACATCTCATCCAGGGGCCGCAAGAACAGTCTTCGGCTGTCACTCATCTCCTTATTAAGGAGTCTATTTAAGATGGCAGATCACATTAATGGAAGGACTTTTTGACTACCAAAGGCCATAAGCACGAAAACCACAAACGGATACAAACCACTTCCTGACAACCTACGCCATAAAACTGGGTTGTTTTGTTCATTAAGAACTTGGAGCAGCAAGTGAGGATGTAAGAGGTGAATGACTCACTTGTTTCTTGTGAGAATATTAAACCTACTTCAAGGAAATCACTTCAGTCAAGAGTCACAGAAAATAAGACGATTGTTGCAATCGCTGCGCAAGATCCACATTGGAAAACTAGCATCCAGCTCACCGCCAACAGATAAACCTCTCTTTTCTTCCAATGAATACGAGTGCCTGAAAGCCTGGAAGGCCTATCATACTGATTCCTGTTTCTATTTCTGCTTTTCTGTTCCCCCGGGGAAATGATCCTGGTGGAGTCGCATCAGTCACATATCCAGGCGACACGTGCTCAGAATGGGAAGCGCAGGTGGGGGAGAGCTTATGACATGACTGTCTCTCCCAGTTCTGCCCTCTGTCCGTTAAAATCCACGACACATTCGCCCTGGATTTCCCAAGCATCTTCACACAGGGCTAAAGGAGCCAGCAATTTACCGGAGGTTATTGCCTCCTCGCAATGCGCTGGATCAGCGCCCATTTTAATAGTAAGACTTATCAGCGCTGATGATGGTATTAATGCACCGGAATGCAACAAGACCCATATCTGTTTCTGGTGCTCCAGTTACATATCCTTAACATTCATGCCACTGGATACTTCAGCGACTGTAAATTTTTGAAAAGCACATAAAGGACAGGCAAAGGCTGTCTTTGTGTCTCAACGTTTGAATTTTTCACTGAAATCTATTCCACAGAAAAATGACTTGTGATCTGCCGGTTAAACCTAAATGGCCAACTCCAATTGCAATCTTTAGGATACGCTGTTAGTCTGTGGTTTTTGCTTACGCTGATGTGAATGTCAGAATATATAATAGAGCTAAACACCAAGTTAACAACAGGCCTGAGCAAATAATACTGACATCGATTGGCTCTTGCGCACCACAGTATCCCCAATTAAATAAGATAACTAATAATATACATTAGACATAGATTCTATCAGATTGTGTCACAGTAACATTTCTAATATAGGCACATAAGACAAGTTTTCAGCCGTCATTCATTTGCTTATCTAAGTGTGTATCTAAATAACTGTGTCAATATTTACTTCTAAGACCTCAGGTTGGAATGAAAACCATGGAACCAGTAATGGCATTTACTGCCCACATCTGGTTTAGGATCTTGCTTCCTCTCTATATCAGGATTCAAAGAAGCTGAACTGATTCGGGACCACAATTTCCACATTGATGTTTGTATTATTCCATCTTTGACCGTGAAGAACTATAAACCGCATAAAAAAAAACATGTGGGAGATGATATTGCGCAGTAAAAAACCCTATGCCATTTTCCCTTTGACATAAGAAATACGCATAGCCATAAATGCAAATGAAACATACCGCAAATAAAAATGAGTTGATTTGAAAATCCACGCATGAATACAAATGCCTGCTTACAAATTATATTAGGTCTCAGACAGTCATAATAATTCTGGACCACTGCTTGATTGTCTTCCCGTTGGCTCAATGCGAAACAGTGGAGACCGTCACAGACAATGAATTCTGAGAATAAAAGGCAAGCCTGGAAGGGTGAAAAAACTCCAGTGTCCAAATGTAATCCTTAGAATTGAGGTAAACAGTTTTTAGAATCAACTTAACAACCGTGTCATCTCGCCTCTCATCTTCCTGACATTCAAAGAGGCAGCATGTTATTGACAGTGCATTTAGTGCAAATTTAGTGGACAAAGCAGCTAGGAAGTTATTTCGGACACTGCTCAGGATTCTACAAACAGGCCACAGTCAGTGGCGTGCTTATCTCCAGTTATTTGACTCCCGACATCAAGCCATCCTTTTGCGCAGTGATAAGGGAGGTCTCCAATTAAGCAGGTTTGTACAAAGAACAGGTTTACACCCTATGATTGATGCAAGATGAAAATAACTGATGAGTAGCTACAGTAGCTTTTTAGCAGTGTACATTCGAAAACGTTTGAGAGAAAAATCTGCCTTAACAAAGCTCAAGGCCCAATGAGACATAAAGTCTGATTATTCTCTCACAAGGAGAAACTGAAAAGTTAGTTTCCAAAATGCAATAATTGCCAAAATGACAAAAATTGAGATAATACCATAGAGCGATAGCCCTGTGTATTTCTTCATGGTCAAAGTTTGTGTTTTTCTATAAAATGCAATAGGTCCAGACATAGAAAAAGCTGCAATAGGTGCCAACATAGAAAAGGCTTATTTACTCAAAATGAGTATGATGGATATACAGTACTGTGTTTTGGAAACAAACTCTTCCATTATTATCATATTACTTAGTTACTGTTTGCCTGACTGAAACAAATATGTAAGTCCACAGCCAAGTACTGCAATAAGTCAAAATGTGTCTTAGTCTTAATCAATTAAAAAAAAACAAACATGAGCATATGAGTTGTTAACATGAGTTGTTTTTATTTTTTATATATATATATGCATATGATGACTTTTTAGCCAAAATTTAAAACTAAAATACTTGCTGAGATCAGTTGCGTGCTGTCTGCGATATGAAAGGCCTGAGATACCCTAACCTTTCAATACTTGATTTCGCTAGACCTGTCACGATTTACTTTGCTTAATCAACATCCAAATATTGATTTGCTCAGTAGCTGAAACGAATCAGTACAATAACAGGCACATTTTTTGATAGCATTATTGTAAATTTGAATCAAAGATTGTCCTATTCAACTAAATGTTGACATAAAACATCAAACCTAAGATTAAAACCTAATGCCCAAAAGTTTGATTAACCTAAGATCACATCCTCTTCTTCTGAATTCTTTTAGATGCTCAAAACGTTCTGATGAGATCTAATGCTAAAACGAGAGCTGGAAGTCAGAGAAAGTTTAGCATTTTTTGCATTTAGGTAGATTATTGGCGTTCTTATAGTATCACATCCATTATATTTAGGTTGCAAATAGACAATCTCTATGTCAGTATCAGTTTGTGATCATTGTAGGGTTATTTGTTAATAAAACATATTTGTTTAGATAATTCAGCAAATAATTTGTTCATTATTTTACAGTCTAATGAAATTACTCATAGAACAACACTTACAAAAACAAGACAAGAGTTAAGACTTAAGATACTCATGTCGTCAAAGTTTTTTCCAGTGGTGCCTAGTAGTTTATTCATGTCTATTTGAACATCTTACTGTTTATCAGACTATTCAGTTGACAGATCGACCACTGGATGAATGCACACTATTCATTGTGGAGGTTTAGCTGAAATCAAAAATTTCACCAAAGAATAACAAGTGCCACTGAATGACAGGGCCGCCTTAATGCACGGGCTTACCTGGGCTGAAGCCCCAGGGCCTACAAGGATCAGGGGCCTATCATGAGCTAATAATTAAAAAAAAAAAAAAAAAAAAACGCATGTTTTGTAATTTCACAAATTTTCTGTCCATCACTTGATATTCGTCTTTGTAGCTGCTGATTGGTCAATTTAGAGTAACCCTCGGTGGCCCAGAGTCACAACAGCCTATCAGAATGTTGAGGGACAGTTTTGGTATTTGACGTATTGAAATATAGGTGTGCCGGTTTTTCATCATCCCGGACCAAGTCATGGAATTGGGGTTCATAAACGAAATCCCAGATAATGCATGGAAATTCTGCCGATGGACAAATGATGTTCCAAACGAATGTATTTTTCCGCTGAAAACCTCTTTAGCTAAAAATTTATAGAAATAAGTCAGAGATAGGAGTCCAAACACCCTTTAGTCTGTAACAGCCTTATTTTAAGACTAAAGACTGGCGTCCTATTTGCACAGCTGGCTGAGTACCTTGCTGTCCTCCCCATTCATTCCCGGCACAGTAGCGTGCCAAATTAGATAAAATATTTATAGACCATTGACACTAACCTCTGCCGAAAGCAACTTTGTTACCAATGTTTATGGCTGAAATTGATGCGTAGAATATGCCCACCCCTAAAACACAGCTTGATCGTGGCTGCCATCCTGACAGAACAGCGTTGCCACCAGTGGTCTCTTGCATGATTGAATGATATATTATCCCATAAATATCGAGAATTGGTCTACGACAGCCATGTCATACATGTTTGTTCTTACACAAGTGTAATCCAGCTTTCTTGCGTTGCGATTGGACAGATTACATTCATAGGCAAACTTCAGCCAGTATCTATGCCAGGGTAAGGCTACCAGTCTTTCTGGTTACAATTTCTAATTGGTGGTCTGTTCAAGTTAATGCGATGAATAATTTGCCAGCAAACATGGGACCGCTTTTCCTCATTAGACAACTTGTAACAGTTGTTGTAGAAACTTTAATTTATTAATTCAATGACGAGAAGCGTTAGCATGCTAGCTAGAATATTATTCAAGACATTGACTTGAATAGACCGCCAACTAGAAGCATACACTGTGTTTCATTTGCTGACATTTAAGGGATAAATTGGAGCCCGAGATATCATATTTATGAGACTCGAGTTGTGATTTTTATTTCTTTCTCATTGACAGGCTCATTTTACTTTAAAAGAAAAAAATAATTGAAAAGAAATACAGTCAAAAACCCAAATTAAATCCTAAGTGGAATTTTATCTTTTTTTAAACGGAAATGGAAATTATCATGAACTTTGACTTGTTATTTACATGTTATGGAGTGGAATAAAACTTTCATGCATCTTGATTATAAAATCAAACAGTTTACTCTTTCAGTTATGAGTCGCTGTGCGTGTGGTTGCTATAAAAAAAGTATTCAGTCGAAGACTGACATTTGAGTTTATAGTTCGGGCATAAGTAAATTGATCACCTGTTCATGTGAATATTGTGGCGTTTCCGGCTCAGGAAAGGAAACTAATACATTTTGCGCTGTAGATAAACGCAGCTACGGGGGGCCTATAGAGCCTCCCAGCCCCAAGGCCTACCGGTAGGTAAAGGCGGGCCTGCTGAAGAAGATGGGCATTTTTATCTTTATGAAAATAGCCGTAGCGCCAAAATGACAAATATTATAATTACAAAATTCCGGGGATTTACTTAAGGCCCTGACGTCAAAAATCTCTTTGAAATGGAACAAACTTGGTCATTAAACAAAAAAGTCAAAATTTGGCATATACCTTTAAAGTTCGACGTCAGTTTTTAGCAGAAGTTGTCATTATCGGTGAAAATTGCTCATTAGCACCAGAAATGGCCAACCTGCCAGAATGTTTAGGCATTGGTACCTGTCTATAGCTTGTCTCATTCATAAGATGTTAAGTAAAATGTGATTTTCATCACACGAATAACCATGACCATGACCTCGGACTATTATAACAAAAGAGCTAGAAGCCATTTAAAAAAAAATTAGTTGTGAATGAAATGGTCTTCAGGAGAACTCCTGGAAATAGGGTTATTTTACCCTTTTATTGGAGTTACAAATTTTTGTCGTAATGGAAATAGTCTCCAAGCAGCTTCTCAAATTTTGATAAAATTGTGAAGGCTCCCTTTGGATCGTGATATTTACCAACCCAAGAATTAGACGGAAATCGATACAGAAACAAAAAATTGGACATGTTTTTAGCTGGACCTTTGACCCACGAAAAGTACCAGAAGTTAGGTGTGAGCAATATGACCTAAAATTTATATCACTGTTTTTTTTCACCATTTTTGTGGTGATGGTATTATATCACAGTAATACAAAAATAAAAATGATACAGTTCTCAAAATATGATTCTACCTCTTTCCACTCTACTGACAATGTAGTCGAACACATCCTAAGAAAGAGCCAATAGACAGTTTTTATTAGCTAATTTGTCTCTAAATAAAATGAAATAAATTATGGGCCTAGCTGTGTTTTAAGTGTAGTAGTCTGCCCCATGATATAAGTTAGTTAGTAAATTTCATGCAATTTGTTCATTCAGTCCTAAGTACCTGTTGTTCTTTAGAGTTGAATGAACTCTATTGCTGAGCAACATGGATCTGATAAGCAAAGAATATTTTGGAAAAAATGCTGTTTTACAGTTTAATTATTTAAACTATTTTGTCAGTCTGAAATGAACATTACTTCTGATCTAAGAAACATATCACAAATTTACCCACTAAGCTCTCTGCCAGGAACACCAGTCTGTGAACACTTTCTGGCTGCAATGTTGCCCTAGTACATGTAACTATATTGCTGCGAGTGCTGAGTGTGCTGAATGGCATTTTTTGGTCATTCCAGTCACCTAAGGGGGGAGTTTCCCTTAGAGCGTGCTCTCTGTGCTCATTCTTTCAGCAGCCAGTTAGGCAGGTGGTCGTGCGTTTGACGATAAGGCGGTAAGACCAATAGATGGAAGCTACGTTTTTCCGTCTTTACTGTCAAGTCTGAAAATACAAATGACTGAAGAAATAGCTAGCTAGTTATTTAACTACTCAGTGAGTATGGAAAAGTTATGTCTGCTGGCAAAACAAGGACAGCAATTACATTCTTCAAGAAAATCGACTGACATTCACATGTTTGGAATTTGGTCTCCAACATTGATCTGTAGCTAGCATCTGCATGGTAACAACCGATGGCTAGCCAACATTACATTTATTGGAATGGCCACACTATTCTAACGATCTGAATTCACTGAATCAATTTGTTCCTGTCAGTAAGTCTCCTTCATTACCTCTGGCTAAACACTGGCCAGCTTGGTCAAAACCTAGCTGGGACAAGGATTGACTGTTAATATTATTGCAATTGTGAGGCCGTGTTCCGTTAGAGGCTTAATGGCAACTTAATGGTTATCGGGACAGAGAGAGGTACACAAACCATTCGGCTGACAAAATCTGATGCAAACACAGAGTTGTTAAAATAGTTAACACTCGTTTTACATTTTATTCATGGTATCCTCAGTTTTTCATCATTGCACGCTAATGATGGCTCATTTGGGACAGGAAAAGAGTATTCGTGATTGTCTACCTAGCAACGCCGGAAGGACAACCTATAAAGACCTCAGTGAAGGTTTTTTTTTTTTAAATAAAAACTGTTCATCACGGTCACTTCAAGTGTGGCAAAAAAATAATCAGAAGACCTTTGGCTAACTGAAAATTGCATCAATTAGGTGCCAAATGATACAGGGGGAAAATATAAATGAGACATTTTGCTCTGTCTCCTCAGTCTACCATTGACCTCAATACATTGAAACAGCTGTTTGTACTCCTAAATATTTTCTTGTTGCTACTAGAGGTTGTTAATTCTTTGGCCCAATCTTGTTAGTAAGGAAACTTTTTGGTTAGTTCATTGTGCTGTGGCAAGTAAAGCTCTATTTGCTTGCTAAAAAACGTGTGGGTATTATCATGGTATTGTAAAATCGATGTCGTGGCACAACGCAACACTGCTGATGGTTACTCCACTGATATACTGCCCACCCCTCCCAGAAGTTAATGTTGCCGGTAGATTTGGGTTCCCACTTTCCAATGTGCCATTCAGAAAAGAACTTTCGGTCGCTGGTCCAATCATATTTCTCAAGCAAAATATTGGCCAAAATGTCGTTTTGACCTTTTCAATGACCTTGACCTAACCTTTTGACCTTGACCTTCCAAAATTAATCTTTATCTTCCTTGGACATATTTTGGTATAAATTTTAAGTCGATGGCTCAGGAATTATGGAGACTAGACTGTCCACAGACAGACAAACAGACAAACATGACAATCAACATACTCCTGAAACCTTGAGTTTTTGCTATTAATACAAACGGGACTAATTAAGTATGAAAGGTGCAGTAACTGCAGACCTTTCATTCCTCCATCAGCAAGGCACTGGTCGAGATTGATGTTCTTTTCTGTTTTAGTGGGGAACTGCAGCAGGGAAGAATGCAAAGCTGATAAGAAATAGAAGAAAAACTGGGCAGAAAAATTTGGATTCACTTAAGATTTTCCACATAGATTCAATTGAATCTTCAATTCAGTTTGCATCACAGCAAGACAAATAAAATTGGAGAAACAATATATAGTGGTCCACTCAATTACCTGATTTAACCTCTTCCACCCTGGACTCACCATCAGAGGGATTATAGTCCTGCTCTCATCTCACTTTAAAGCACATTACTTCTCCAAACCCGTTACCATTTGCGTTTCCTAATTAGCAACTACGTTTTAATTCATTCAGTTGCGAGGATCAATCTTAATCTCCATTTCCCCTCTTCTTGAATTACTGTTCATTGCAATAATTATCAAGCATGTTCCTATTCAAATCAAATCAGGGAGACCATTCCTCCCAATCACTCCCCTCCAAGTGTCTCCGTTGTTGCCCACGTGAGCGTTGAATTCTACCAGCAGAACTGTGGAATCCCCTGAAGGAGGCTTTTCCAGGACCCCACCCCACCTAAGGTTGGATTCTCTGAATTGCTGTTTGGTGCATAAGCACAATCAACTAATTGCAGAGACCCTCTCGTTCACCAGGATGGACTCCAACATGACGACACTCAGCCAAGGGGACACAAGTATCCTCACGCCGGCTCGCAGCTTGTCACCTTGGGCAACTCCAGAAGAGTCCAATTCCTATCAAGGAACTTGGTTCCAGAGCCAGAAATGTGCGTAGAGGTGAGTCGGTACCGCTCAACCTCCAGCACAAGCTCTGGCTCCTTCCCCACCAGTGTGGTGATGCTCCATACCCCAAGAGCCAGATTCCATGACTGGGGCCCAGAATGTCTGTTTTGTTAAAATGAGGTATACTTCAGATATCTCAGTGCTTGAGAGATATAGTTTCTCCTTATAGTGTGTGAAAAGCAGTTATCCAAGCTTGCGTTTTGCTTGGATGATCAAAATTGTAAATGGCAAGCTTTCCATTGCACGGTGAACATTCTGACTGTAAAATAAGTCGTTCTTTTAATGAGCGCCTGTGCTTGCTGATGCGGCTTTGTAGAAAAATGGACAAAACTCTGAACTTTATCATGGAGAAAAGGCATGTTTTTGGTTTGGAGAGGTTAGTGGTGGCAATTGATGTCCATCCGCACCTATATTGATAAACTCATGCCATATTCCACCAGAAAATCATTAATTCATGTTGAACTTCATGAGTCAAAAGTTGATTTGTGTTAATTCATTAATCCAAATCGTAATCAAATGTTTAAGCTTTTTGGGTCCCCCCCATCACAATAATATCAGTTTCAGGAACGTTGTCAATTTAGTCCTTTGTGATCTCTGTCATTTCTTAATAATTAGAGACTTATATATAGGCCTTGATTATTCAATATTTAAATTGTGTGTTTATCAATCAAATGATTTTAAACAGGAACAGTGCGTTTATGCATTTAAGGGTCAGAGGCTCATGGCACGTCATTGAAAATCTGGTAATGCTGGCATTACCGCAAGGGGGTTGTTGGGCTGTAGGAGGTTAAACCTAAAACAGCTGTTTGATCACCTGCATCATAACACTGACAAAGTGTGCCCGACTTCAAAGTCTTAGCAATGGGAAATATTGTAGTTGATATGGAAGTCCATTGAGAAAGCTACATTCGTAAAATTATTGTGTGCTCAAAATACTGAATGCAAAAAATTTGTATGGCAGTGACTGCATTTCATTGGGGTTCCTTTGTTTAGGAATCACTAAAATAAACAAGAGCCATCAGGGGATGGAATATCCCCCCGGCCCCACGTCATCAACTTCAGATTAGCAGAAGGCACCATGTCAGGTCATGATTAATGTGCACACCAGGTTTTGTGAAAAGATATAGAACAGTTTTCAAGTTATGCTCAGGAAACAAAATGTTCACAGACATACGGAAGGACAGTCAACCTCGCCCATGACTATATCCCCCCACATTATATGCGGGGGGGATGACAACTGTGTTATTTGGCTTTTCAAAACTCCCCCCCCCCCCCAAAATACCTAAGATACAAAAAAAATCTTTCGAGTGATTGCAACCCTTAGGGGGAAGAGTAAATAAAGTAGAGTGCAGATCATAGTAAGATACCTCTGTACAGAAGAGCAGAACCTCTATCACCCTGTGAGAAAGTTATGATACTATTCATTACGGTGTTAAGCCTCGTCCTCGAGAAGTGCGAAAAGCAATTTGGACTGGGTCATTAAGTCACACTGATCTGTCAGCAAGATTGCATCTATTTTCAGTCTCGACATGCTGTTTTATGAGGGAATGCCAGTTGGACTTTCATTATTTTCGATGGCATTTGCCTGCCGTTCGCCATCGTCTGCTGCTGTCTCCTCGTATACAAACAGAGGGTAATTAATTGCTTACTGCCTGCCAGGAATCAGGTAGGTGTTTTATTTAAAAAAAAATGCTGAGGCTCTCAGAGAAATGTATTCTACTTTTTTCATATTTTTTGCAAGCCAGATATGTTTTTCTAACTGATTTACTAATTTTCTAACAGTTTAATTCATTGTGTGATAAGAGTGACCTATTCATTGCAGTGGCAGGGTTATCTAATTGTAGTTACTTTTGTAGCTGCAGTGACTCTGACTTGCATCCATAGAAATGAAATAGGGCCCTTGAGCAACCTCAAAGGAACTCCAGCAGCCTTACCTCCGTTACTCTCAATGTCTTCCTACTTTAGACTGTTCTTTTAGGCATTTCTGCCATGGCATCCTTAAAAATAGAAAAAAATTTCCTCAGTGGAACTTCATTAAATAATGGCAATCAACTTGTGGGGTAAAAATATGACTTTCAATAAATACAATTAAGATTTCACTGTCATTACAATGCAAGACTGCTCTGAGAGCACAACACACCCTGCCAGGATCGTGCCTGAGGTATGCGTATCATGAGTCTATTTGCAGCATATGTGCAAAGTTTCAGGGATGTCCAATGTAAGCCGAAGGAGGAGTTGAAATCAGCAGCCAATAAGCACAGACGGATGGACAGCCCGTGGCACAACATGATCCTCCTTTTGAGCTTTCGTCTGGCGGTGGATAACAAAAAGTCTGTGTTTAAGCAAAGGCAGGCTAGGACTGTTCCTTTAGGTCAAACGCTGCAAATAAAATAATCAAACTTCAAAAAGTAGTTTATTCCCATATTTTGATTTAACATCCTGCTTGACCCCATCACAAGAAAATACAAAATACTGTTAATGAAAAGAGGCAGTTTGTTATTCTCATCAACTGCACTGCTTGGTTGTCGCGCCTGGTTCCTGAGTGTATCATCACACAACAGCAGTCAAGCAGCAGGGTAAGTGCAGCTCATCCCTTATTGAGGGTTCACGTTAAGACTAACTCAAAGCTCTATAGCCCTCTACTTATATACCCGTTCAGGGTTTTTTGATTAGACAATTCTCTGGGGCCCGTGAGCCATTCGCAGCAGCTCAGGCAAATTCATGCAAATTACAGTCCCCGGGGAATTCCGCGATTCCGCGATCGCGGCGTTTTCCGCAGAATCCACACTTCACCGCGGAATTCCAAAATATACCGACACAAGCTGGTCAAAACCACGATTTTGTCTATTCACAGACATCTGTTACCGCCGCGCATCTCATCTCATCAAGTGTGAACTTGACCGCCAGGCAGTGATTGCGTCGTTGGCGACAAATCTACGTTCTTTGCCCAAGTTGCATGGCGTATTCTGTATGAAAGTTTAAAAATGAACCGATTTCTTGAGAGACCCTAGCTAGCAGTTGGCTAGACTGCCAAGTATATTACAGCCAAGGACAGGGCCAGTCAGTTTTCCTTCTGATACAAGGACGGCGGAAAGCTCTTTTGTCGGCCCTTTAAAGTGGTAGGCTAATAGAGCACATTAGAAAATCGACAGTCGAGGACCATGCCAAATCTGCAAAACACAAAAGATGAATTCAAGAACAAAAACAAGAGTAGGTCTACCGGCCAAAAGCAAAAAACCATCGCCACAACAAGACAGAGTCAGCGTGTGAGCGGATCGAGGTAAGGAACTGCCTTCACGTCAGTCCTAATTTTTCTTTAAAAAAAAAAATCAGCAATATTTAGGCCTAGACTAGACGGATTCGCGTCTTTGCATTGACTTTTTAATGTGATCTGTCGTCCGAAAAATTCGTTCGCGTCCAGTGTGAAAGCAGCTTTATTGTAAACATTTAGCTACAACGATATTTTTGGGTAAAGAAATAATTTAACAATTCAGAACGACAAAACAACAATTAAAACATCTATTTTGATTAATACACATTCAGATTCAACAATTATAGCCTAACGACATAACCATATGGAAATCGTAGCCTATTTATTATGAAATAATTAATCGGAACAATGACACGGAATTAGAAAACAACAGGTAGGTGCTAAAATTCCCAGACGGGTCTGAGGCACCTGCAGCAGGTGACGAGCGTCTTAATTTGTGAGCAGCTCCTGCGGACCTGGCACTGTCTCCGTTTTGCTGCCAGTGTCCCAGACAGTACTGACACGTAATTTATATGTGGTAAAATGTAAATTTACATGATAGGTATTTTCATCATCCTTATATGTTCATCTATTTATTTTCGTCATCTTTTCATTTTCTTTTCAATGTGAAATCAAGGTGATTTCACCCACTTTGTCTCGCTTTTTTGATATCAATAATAAAAGTCTTTACGTTTAAGGCAAGTTTTGGTAATGAATCATTCAAGAATTAAACATCAAGAGCAATAATTGTGCAACAGATTTTAGTGTCTTCCTACTTTGTTTCAAGATATTCTTTAATACTAAAAGTAATGGTTAACTTCTTTGATTTTTGAATGAATGAGGGTTTTACTGACTTGCATAAGGTTACCGCAGAATTTTTGCAGAATTGACAATTTCTTGCAGAATAACCGCAGAATTTAGCTTTTTTGACCGCAGAATTTGGTGAGATTTTCCGCGGAATTTCATTTTTTTTTACCGCAGAAATCCCCGGGGACTGAAATTAGCAAGGAGCAGTTGACACCGACGTGCAGCTCATCCACTGAAGCGGCAGGAACGCCACAATATCAATGAAAACACAAACATGATAGAAGAAAAAAGATGAAACAGCATGACTGGATGACCAAAAAGTAAACTCAATTAAATTACTTAACCTAAAATCTAAACCTCAAAAATGCCAAAAAGTTGCACCACTGTGACTAATTGAATACATTTAAAGTGAACCTATTATGGTTTTTCATTATTTTAATGTCGTAGTGTGAATCATATCGTTCCCATTAAAAAAGTCTGTGTTGGAAAACAACTCAAAGACACCTCTGGAAGAAGCGCTCTCTGCTGCAAAACACACTGCTGCAGAGCTGACTGAAATGCCCAAATATCAACTGGTGATGTCGCCATTTGAATTTTCCAGCCAAGCAGATAGTATGGCACGCTCTTGAATCAAGTGAGTTACGCCCCACAAGGCTACATTGGTATTTGTTTCTAGAGCTCATTTGCACTCTGGAGCAGAAATCCACTTAAAGCAAGGGGCGTGAGATTTCCTGACACGCGTGAACGGTGGACCAATCACAAGTACTTGATCAAGTTCACCAATCACTGTACACTGAGGTTTTCAGGAGGGCAGGGGCCGGACCTCAACAATGCGTTTCACAGACAGGTAATGCAGAAAGGGCCAGCATTAGAAAAGTCAAGTCTTTTTTTTTTTAACAATGACACATTTAAACTTTTTTTAGTAGACTTCAAGAATGCAGGAATGACCAATGAAAAGTCATATAATAGGGATACTATAAATTAATTCTGTCAATTATTACTTTCAATATATGAAAATTGACATAAAAGACTGGCAGCTAGGCCAAGTAATTGATACACCAGATTTTCAAATCAGCTTTTGTTATCCCCCAGCATATAATGCGGGGGGATATAGCCATCAGTGTTTCCGTCCGTCCGTCCGTCCGTCCGTCTGTAATAAAATCGTTCCCGGACCATAACTCGAAAACTATACCACCTACAAACACCAAATGCCAGATGGCTCTTGTTACCGTTTACTGTAGGTCATCGTATAAAAACTCCAGAAACCCTAATAAAAAGAATGCTCCAGGTCAATTTTAGATCATGAGAAAATAGTTTGAAAACAAAAACATAAACTACACTCAAACACAGATTGAAAAAAGAAAAAAGAAATGAAAAATGTTTGAAACATTCACTTTAGTTAAAGCATTTTTGATGCAGCAAACTGTGACAGCATCATCTGTGCAAACTGTTTCTGGCACCATTTTGTTGTTCAGGCTAAGCAAAGACATTCTACATATCTAACAGATATAAAGGGAAAATTACCAAACAATTTCAAATCAAACTTAATGTGCTCACCATGATTTCCTCCGCAACGACTGGCACAGTAAAATTTCGAAAGGATGCACACTTTATCTCAGATTTTTATACTGTCCAACCTACTAATTAGAATGAAGGACACCTTCATAATTCACAGAACACACTAGAGGCAAAGTAACAACATTAATGTAATCTTTGCATTCAAAATGCGCAGAACACAACTACCCCACTGGAGTAGCAGAGCGGCAATTTTGGTGAGCAACAGAACTAGCCTTGCTGGTTTCAAAAGTATATGATTAGTGGAAGAAGGGAGACATGTTTGACACAGCCATTATTTTCAGTGGACATTTGCAACGTATCGCTACTTATGGCTGGCCCACACCTCTACTTCTGAGCAAGGCCTAATGAAGTGCTCTATGCTCTTACCGAGCCTATGGAGTCACATCAAAAATAGTCAGGCAGTGGACCAAACCACTATGAGACAGAGGGGGGTGACATCTTTTAAAACTTAAAACTTTGTCCTGCATTTATACACTGCCCGGCCAAAAAAAAAGTTGCTCACTCAAATATTTAGTTGGAACCCCTGTAGCTTTGATTACATTGCATATTCGTCTCGTCATTGTTTTGACAGCTATATGCAATGCCAGAACATTTATCTTCTATCAGAAATGCCATAATTTTTGGCCGAGATCTTATCCTCTCGATATAATGGTTGAACCACTCGGTGGTCTTTCTTGAGCACATCCCAGTAACTTTTAATGTGTTTAAGGTCAGGACTTTGTGGTGGCAAATTTGTTTGTGAAAATGATTCCTCATACTTGTTTTTGTCATTCATGGTTTTCTTTGCTAAATACAAGCCAATAACTTGCCCATTCTGAAATACTGTAACATCTTTTCCACCATCAAGGGATGTGTCTTCTGACATGATTTTTTAAGAAATGAGTAGCAACGCGCTTCATCAGTCAGGGTTAAAATGGTTATTTCCAGCTGAAACATATTAATAACCGCAATAATGATCCAATTATAGAATTTGTTCATAAGTTTCCAAACGGTGACTTTTTTTTTGGCCGGGCAGTGTAATTTGCTGAAGTGCATTCATGACAGATTATTTTTTTATTTCAACTCACATTGTTAGGTTTACAAAGATATATTCAGGAGAGGACGACCCGCTGGAAGGGGGTGGGGGGTCCTGATTCCCCTGTCCCCTCCCGGTTTTCCACCTATGCCTACAATGCTGTGTGCGCATCAAACACTACGCAAGGGGAAGCAACTCTGACTGCTCCCTTTCACTTCCGGTAAACACACATTGAGTTGACAGATCCGAAATTCCTGCAATGCTGGGTGCACATCACACACTACCAGGAGAAGCAACTCTGACTGCTTCCTATAAACACACATTGTTTGCAAGGCCCCTATCCAAGACAAGCGGTCATTAGTACATCCAGTGGGGGAAAAAATGTACATATGATTTCATAATTTTGTGTGTGATTTTGGCATTTTCTTTCATAAAAACAAACAGTTGTGCTTAAATCAGGAGCACTGAATGAGAAAGCAAAGAGAACTATACCACAGTAAATGGACTGAATTTAAGAGTTAAATTAACACATTGTCTCCTTGTTATTTAAGTGAAAGTAGAGTCTTGCCCGCATATAACTGTGGTTAATTGTTAGCATACATGGAACCTCTGTAATAATAATAATGCATCAGTTTTATATAGCGCTTTTCTGGGCACTCAAAGACGCTCCATAATGGGTACATTATTCATTCACGCTCTGATGGTGGTAAACTACTTTTTGTAGCCACAGCTGCCCTGGGGAAGACTGACGGAAGCGTGGCTGGCAGTATGCGCCTCTGACCACAACCAAACATTCGCACACAGTCATATAGGAGTGTTCCTATATTGCATGTTTTTATGGGTGGGGGAAACCGGAGTACCCGGAGGAAACACACAAAAAAACACGGGGAGAACATGCAAACTCCACACAGAAAGGCCCCAAGCCAGATTCAAACCCACTACATTCTTGCTGTGAGGCAGTAGTGCTAACCACTGTGTCACCGTGCTGCCCAATAAAAAATTGATTGTAATATTAAAGTTAAAATAACTGGCAAAAAAGGTGCAAGTTTATAACAGTGTAGTTTAATTACCAACTGAAAAAAACAGCAAATACATAATCAACAATAAACATTCTTAAAACGCCAACTAAAATATCCAACTAAATAATAAACACAGTATTTCAGACCCTGACAAAACTGGGAGTTTTCTACATGAATAAATGGTCAAGGTCAAGGTCAAGGTCAAATTTATTTATATAGCACATTTAAACAACCGAAGTCTGCCAAAGTGCTGTACAAACTAGAAAGCACTAAAAAATTATACAACAAAAATACAACTATAGGCACGGGAAAAACAGCAACAACAACAACAACTAAAACAATATTAGAGCGCACAGTACACAAATAATTAAAGTGTAACAATAGACAACAAGAAGAGCACCGCCACGGTGCATAATACGCCCTTCATGAACATGGATCAGGAAGTGGACAGACAACATGATACCAATATCCAACAGACAACAGCCCCATGTGAGCTTTGACCTTTGTCCGTGACCTTGACCTTGGAGGGAGGGCCGTAAACATGGTACGCGACACTCCGTTCAGTGATGGTACACGTGTGTGTGAAATATCATGGATGTATCTGAAGCGGTTGAGAAGTTATGCTCCGGACAAGCCCCATCTGGGCCCCATGTGACCTTTGACCTTTGCCAGTGACCTTGACCTTGACCGAGTGAACTAAATATGGTGCGCGACACAGCGCCTAGTGATGGTGCACGTGTATGTGAAGTATCACGAATGTAGCTCAAGCGGCTCAGGAGTTATGCCCCGGACAAGAAAATGCTAACAGACAACAGACAGACGGACGGACGGACGGACGGACGGACGGGGGTGATGACATAATACGTTCCGTCTTAAGACGGGCGTATAATAATAATAATAATAATAATAACAAGGTGACATGGACAATAAACACAAAAATCAATAAAACAGCCCATTTATCGGCAATGTTCGGCTCAACATGAATAAAAAGCCAACAAGAAGAGATGAGTCTTCAATAATGACTCAAACATCTCAAGAGTCTGGGCAGATCTAATGTACAATGGTAAGCTGTTCCACAATTTAGGGGCAGCCACTGCGAAGGCTCGGTCACCTTTAGGTTTGAGTCTAGATATCGGGATATCTAAAAGCAACTTATTTGATGACCTCAGTGCTCTAGCTGATGTGTGAACATTGATGAGTTCAACTAAATACTGGGAGGACAGGCCATTCAATATCTTAAGAAAAAACATCAAAATCTTAAAATCAATCCTGAGGCGAACAGGAAGCCAATGCAAAGAGGCCAGAACCAGTGTGATGTGTTCACGTTTTTTCTTACAGGTCAAAAGGCAAGCAGCAGCATTTTGCACTAGCTGCAGATGCCTCAGAGAACATTTGTCTACGCCCACATACAGAGAGTTGCAGTAATCAAGCCTAGAGGTAACGAAGGCATGGATAACTCGCTCCAAGTCTTTTGGTGAGAGATAGGGCTTTGCTTTGGTGAGTAGCCGAAGCTGAAAGAAAGCACCTTTGACTTCAGAGCCAATTTGCCTGTCAAATTTAAAAGCACTATCAAAAGTGACACCATGGCTTTTTTTAAAAAGAACATTTTTGGATGCCAGGGGGCCCAGAGCACCAACAGAGTCATTTACACAATCCAAATGTCCAAACACAATAACCTCAGTCTTATTGTTATTTAGATTAAGGAAATTTAGGGCCATCCAAGTGTTTATGTCATTAAGACAAGCTAGCAGAGGCTGCAGAGAGTCTTTACACTTTGATTTTAAAGGAAAGTACACTTGGACATCATCTGCAAAGCAATGAAAAGAGACATCATGTTTACAGAGAATGGAACCTAGGGGCAGCATATATAAGGAAAACAATAAGGGGCCCAAAATGGAACCTTGGGGGACCCCTCAAGTAAGAGGGGCCACATTGGAGGAAAATTCACCCAGATGGACAGAGAAACTCCTGCCGGTTAGGTATAAGTGGAGCAACTTGAGGGCAACACCTTGAATGCCTACGCAGTATTCTAGGCGTGACAAGAGGATCCTATGATGAACCGTATCAAAGGCAGCTGTCAAATCTAAGGTCACCAGGATAGCAGCACATCCTGAGTCCACAGTTAAGACAAGATCATGAAAAACTCTTAAAAGAGCAGCTTCAGTGCTGTGACCAGACCTAAAACCAGAAAAAAATAAACCTTCTACGGGCTGTTAAAATATAGTTAGTGCATTTCTACTGACAGTGGTTCTGGTTCAGAACCAATTTGGTTCAAGATGCACCGAAACTTGATTCTTTGTAGTGAACTGGCCTATATTTCCATGAGTTTTGAGAAGAACCGCTGTAAACAAGGACACGTCAATTGGGTGCATGATTTGGTACTGCACACAAAGATGAACTGTCAGTCTATATCAAGCAACACAGGAGAACGGAGCACTTATATTATTGCCGAGTCTTGGTCCTGTTTCTACAGGTCTTTCTGTTTATCTCGACTAGAAACACGGCCCTGTAACACACAATAAGAAGACTTAGGCGACTGTTTCATGCAAGACCATCGGTATGTAAAATGTAATCAGGTGTAACTTAGTTATTATTTCTGCTCTACACTGAAGCTAACAGTCTTAAGGCTGGCTTATGGTGAAACTTTCACGCAACTGCAAATTGTTTGGGAAAACTTAAAACTGACAAAACTTCAAACTTGTCTGAATACCAGCGGAAAATGTTGCATAACTCTTGACTTTGTGAAACTAGTTTTAACAAAACCAATAAAAAACGTAGACAGACAATGGATCCATATCAACCGCCAAACGTTAACTGACGTTAGGCAAGCTAACTACTAAAAGGTACTGTCATACCAAATAAAACAATACAATTTGGTGTTTTGGAGGCTCCGCACATTCAAACATAAGGGAAAGAATGTCGCATTTCACCTTAGGCAATATCGAATGAAATCAGTACTTTTTCGGCTTACCTTGATGCTTTGGTACCCAGGGAAACATTCAGATGTGCAAAAATGCCAACCGTACATCCAGTCAAGAAAGTTTAGAGTTTAATTTCTAGTGCTGCGGTACGTGGTAACAGCGTATAACGGCGACAGCCATGTTACTGATCACACATCGGTTACTAGGGCATGTGCACCATATGCATTCACGATATTAAGTATAAACACTAATTTATAACCCCCTTTTCACTAATAAAACCCCCAATATATATTGGCGCCACCTTTTAAAATTGTTGTTTAAAATTGGTTCTAATTTATTTTGGGAGATATATTCATAATGAACACACATAACATTTTAGGCTGCTACTCCAAGGGCAGCCAAAATTGGGGGGCCATGCCCCAAGTGAATAGCAAACATTTATTTATGGGGATTTTGGAGGCAAATATCTTTAGGATAAATCATAACTATGGGTTGAAAACTGCTATCCAGGGTAATATGGGTGCAGGCTTTTAGAATCTCTTGTCAAAATGTATCTCTCTATTTTCATTTTCAAGATATTGGCTTCTCAAATATGAAATTTTTTTGGTGGAAATGAAAAATTCAGGTTTCAAGAGCCCCCTAGGAGACCAGGATCCCTTAAAGAGGCTAAATTATGCTTTATTCCTTCTAGTTGAGGACAAGTCTGTCTGTATTAGGAAGATTGACTGCACCCAAGGCATAATAGTGTAGTTAGGAGACCCTGAAAAAGGTCCTAGCTGAAAACGTTTTTTTTTTTCACAAAGTTCACCATGTGGGCAGTTACCAATGTTAATGAAACTTGTTCCACATAAATGTATACAACGTATATTTATGTATATATGTAAGTGGATACACTGTCATCAAAAAGAGGCTTGCCACACCATTTCTGTTCTCTGAGCTTGTTTCCGCCTGGTACTTTGCTTGTGTTTAGAAACATCAGCAATGTCCCACATCCCCTTAACATGACCCCTTGATGTAGTCTTTCCATACGACCCATTTTTATAATATGGGGTAATACACTTGAGCTGACACTTTCGACTTAAGATTTATACTGAATTTTTCATTTGTTTTTTTTTTTTCATATAACAGGATCTAGGAACTAAAATAACATACCCAGGTCTAACTCATACATAATTTGACAGAGACAAGACTTGCATATTTTTAAAAAATCATGAAATAAAAGCAAAACAAAATTGAGTGGTCCCATATCTGGTTTGCCATTTGGTAGACTTATTTAATGAGAAAAAGGATAGCAAAAATGTCAAAATCATAGGAGAATTATATTTGGCTGATCATTAAAATGACGGTGGAATTTGCTAGGCACCAAAAACGTGATGAAATTCACCAGCTCATGCACAACTGAACATAAAACTGTCTGAATCAGAATTTTTTTTGTGTTTGTGATTTTTTCTGACCTTAACTGAATCACTGAGTTTCCAAAGGGCCCCACTCCAATGAATTAGAGGTCTGCATATCTCATAACAAAAAGGGGAACTTTCTCGTAATTTCAGCCAAAAGTATCCCAATGACTCTGTCTTGTAAAGAAATAAACTAAAATTATATGGGTTGTAACAAATGGGCAAAAAAATTGATCAATTTTTCCCTTTCTTGAAAGAGAGTTCCTTGGAGATGGGCCCTTTGGAAACTCAAGGATTAAATTTCCCTTCACAATATATACATTCAGTGGAGGAGTCCCTGCACCTTCAGCCTCTGAATTCCTGCAGCTCACAAATCTTTCTTTTTCGTCCTGCGTTCGCATCTGATCGGCTTGATTCGCCAAAGAAAATCTTGCTAAAAATGCGGTTATGCATGTTAAGGCAGCTCATGTAAAAATAAAAGACTGCCTACAACCAGTGATATTACCATAATGCAGGTTAATGCTCAACCTATTGCAGTGTGAAAATTGGGTAATTGATTGAATTAATTTACTGAAGAAATTGGCTTCAATGAGTTGTGTTGCCATTATCAATTATGACATACAGCTTTGGATCCATGAGGAAGGCTACAATATGAGATTATCTGGACGGCAGTTAACTCAAGTTTCTAGAAATTCCATCTCGAAGTAGAATGTAATGTAGTAAATGCTGCTGAAGGTGATATTTAGATAGGGTTCAGAATTAGTTTAATTAGATGATTGATGCATCAGAAGCTAGACTGCAAGGACCGCACAACTGACTTGAAAGTTCGATGCATGGCTTTAATATTAAATGATTTTAATTGCGAGCAATGTGTTCAAGTCAGGATCTTCAGGGATCTGTCATTTCTTAATACTTTCTTAATAATCACATGCTTATGTATTGGTCTTGAATATTCAGTAAATTGAGTGATTATTACTCAAGCGATATTGAACAGCAACAGCTTGAAAGCAATTATGCATTTAAGGGTCAGAGGCTCACTGCAAGTCATTTGAATATCCCGTAACGCCGGCATTACTGCCAGGGGGACGCTGGGCATGAGGAGGTTAAATACAAGCAAATAACTTTTTAAAGGGTTAAACTTACACTAAATTTGCTAAATTTTAACAAGTCACTTCATGCATGGTGAATAAATGGTACCATAGGCTTTTGGGGAAAAATAAAATAACCACCTTCCAATAAAGCATTTCACTTTCCTCTGTCCTCCTTCGAAAACACCGCTAATAATGAGTCTGTTTTCCGCATGCACCGGTTTTACTGTGAGACAAAGACGAAGCGCCAGGTTTCAAACTTAGTTAAGAAGTGAAAACTGCATTTTGAAGCTGTTTTGGCAGGCTGGCTACATTGCATCGAAAAACAATGCCTGCACATATAGCCAATGCATAACACGGGTATCGGCCAGTTAATTATAGATTGGGACGGTTTTGACAGGTCAGAATGCACACACTTTGAACGCAGCAAAAAACTCAACCAGTTGTTGACATGGCTAAAACTAGTGTAAAGAGCTGCCCAAATACTGTAGGTACAGGGTTCTTTCCTGTTTTCACAGTAAGGGCACTGGACAATATAATGTCCATTGCACCAAAACTCGGAATGACAGTTTATGGTTTAAAGCCCTACAGTGCTAGATTGTGCAGAGTCCAAGACAGAGCTCTAAAACACATGTTAAGCAGGCTTTTGTAGCCGTGTAGAAGTCAGGGGAAGAACAAGGTCAGCCTTTGGAGGGCCTCAACAGAGACCACTTCATTGTGAAACTGCGATATTTACGATGACATGAGGCTGCGGAGCCTGAGATAACAGCAGACGGCGTGGCTGGAAGGGGAAGGGGGGGGGGGGGCAATGTTCCTGCTGCCAGAGCTAACTGTCAGCCTCTGAGGCCAATTGTGCTCGAGTAGAAAACAGCCACAAAACAACTCTTCACGTCCCTGTCGCTTCAATGTAGTTCATCGAGTTTCCACGTTGTGATCAGTCAGAATGCTGGCAGGCTCATCATTTGCAGTAAGAGCTCTCAATCTGGCTGCCGATCACTGTGTCTGTGGAAAGGCAAATTCTCCATCTTGTCACTGTCACAAATCATCTTGTTGAGTTTCTGGGTCACGGACACGTGGGCCCTATGATATTTAGATATTTTCAAATAACCAAAAACCCTCAGGAGTGTGATGTATGAAACTCCTGATATACTGTAAGTACTATTCCGCCATGATTGCATTTTTGCAAATGCATTATTGCGCCTCCTATGGGCCGTTTCTGAAACTCAGCTTCACCACATCTTGTCTGACACGTCTTATTTACCTGTAATCTAAATAATAATCAATCTTAATGAGTTTTTGTCATCCAATTCTACGTCATCCTTCCTCTATTTTGTTTTTGTATTTTGTTTTAAATAGGCAAAAACAAATCTATTGAGACCGTTTTAATCTTTTCAAGATTTGCCAGCTGGTTAACACAGTTTCCCCTGTTACTGCATTGTAAGTTGTTATGTATGTCCAACTAAGAAAAAAAATCATCACAGAACTAAAGCACTTAAGACCGATTGTATCTCTTGGACATACCACATCTTAATTGCTGACTTCAATTAATGTCCCAGGATTGTTTGAAGCCATCTGCGGTAAAAGTGGGCAAATCTAAAAGCTTTGAAGTCTCCACTGCTTGACTTTGATCATTGCAAAAACATTACAAAACGTTAATGAAACCAAATGCCAGCAATACCATTGGCTTATTTTTACTCTATAAATACCAGTTACAGTCTAGATGAAGAGCACATTGAGTGCAAACTTTTCATCGGAAATGTACCAGCTAAGTTTTCTGACTGGATAATATTGAGCAACAGATTAAAAGCTAATTTTAAAGATGCCTTTTTTTAGATCTTAGCTGCTCGTCTTCCTGCATTTGGCATGAAACGTTCTGAGCCTGTCATCAAATTTGAAGACATGGTGGAAATGTTCAGGATCAGACCACTATAAAAACAAAAAGCTGACTAATGTGAAATAGTAGGGCACCCAGCTTTGAGTTCTGTCAACTTCAAGTTCCAAGTTCTTTCAAAAATCAGTTTGTAGATAATTGCTGAAATGGTGGATTTTATATTATGGTAGCCAGTCTTTCCATAAAGTGTGTCATGCTGTCAGAATAAATAGAATGTTTTAAGATTTTCTGACCACATAAAAATTTTTCCTGTATCCCACAAATGAAAATTCTGTTTTCATTATAGGACATCCTATTCCCATAAGCCTTCACATCCTTTGTTGTTATTCTCCATACTGAAGGGAGGACTCTTCAGTGATGTTGCTGTAATCCCAGTGTCAACAACAGCCTGTTCAACCCCAACTACTGCTCTCATGCATTTCGAATACATCTATGCCAGCTTTGCTAAGCCAATCCATTCTGCAAAAAGCAAGACAATGCAAAAGGGGTTTTACAGGATTTGCAGGAGCCCGGCAAGGTTTTCTGTGATGCTGCAGAAATACTGTCAACAAAATATACTCTTTAATGCCTTTGCAGGTGATTGTTAAGCTGTATCTACCATACATCCATGTACGGGCTGCATGGTTTGTGCAGATTACTTTCCAGGGACCAGCCATGTGCATTTCAAGTCAATGATGGTACTAATATGGTCCATCAGGATATCAGTTGTTGGTACCATGCCATAATTTGCCTCTTAACACAATCTGGTGCACCCTGGGAGATATTTCACAAAGGGCGAGGCAGCATTTCTCAGAGCCAAGTGAGGTATTATTTATCAACACTTGCTTGCAGGGGATATAAAGAGCCTACCTGCTCTGATTTAAATCGCAGGTTTTTGAATTGTGAAGCCAAATTAAATGACATGATAAATGAAAGATTCTTCTCATCTGTTATGTGACCTTCCAATGAAAAAGAATCAGGAAAAAAATCCAGAGAAACAAATTGTTTATCAACAGTCAAAACTATGTTATCATTCTCACAGTCAAGATAACTAACGGAATGGATGAGTCGGCGGCAATTACTTCAAGGCTAAAAATGAAATAAGATAGTCTGCATTAAAACTAGAACTCGCCTTAGTCAAGTGAAAATTGTTGCAAAACAAGTCAATTACAAAAGAGTAGGAAATACATTGCATTTTTCTTTTTAGTTTGCCTCTATATTTTGCTTATTCCCAGTTCACTCAGCGAACAACTATAAAATGAAATATAAATTAGTATGCAGAAAACAAAACTGTAGTTTGTGCTTTTTTTTCCTCTCAGAGACCACACTTACAGGTTTATTTTTAGGACGGTAGGAGACAACACTGCCAGTCATTCTGGACATGTTCTGATGAATGATTTAAAATTGGCTTTGGGAATGTGTGACCCCTTATTGTGGAACCACTGAGTTTCAGGGTACAAATGTTTACTTTGAACAGCAAGGCCTCCTTTGCACCAGGGAGGCTCAAACAGTCATCCTGAACATCATGTGAAAAAGTCATTATTTTCCTCTTTGACAAAGATAACAAATTACTAAAAAAAAAAAAAAGGAAAACTACTGATTTGTTTCTGGTTTTTGCTTTTTCCAGCAGTTTTGATCTAATTTTCTCACCCAAGGCACAGATATAACTGAGGCACACAAATGCTTGAAATACCTTTCTTAGACACAGAGAAATACCTCAGCCCCAAAATCTATGATTCATTCTCGGACAACCCACCTTCAAGAAATCCATTTTGTCTTTTATTCATGCTTACTTTTTCTTAATTCAATAAAAACATTTAATTCTTGCTAGGTGCAGAAATTTTGATATTGATCGATGGAAAACAGTGGCTTCAGAAAATACTTCATAGCTCTCATATTTTATTCATTCATTCATTTTCCTGGTTGGTGCGAACAAATTAGCATTGCATACGGGCATTAATCATTATCAAGGGAAATTAACATCAAAAACGACTTCTGAAAGTCTGACATGGGATGGCATTCACCATTCTTACCAACGGTTATATGGCAGAAGCGCCAATGTATACTTCCTATCTGAGTTTGCTCAGTGCATCACGAAGCTACCAACTGACAGCCAAACTTGATGCATTCACCTTGAACCCTAAATAGCCTTCAGTGAGTTATTCATGACAAACCATGCATCATTCAACTCGTTATTTCTGCTGTTACATAGCAAAAGTAGATAATAAACGCATCTTTTCAGTAGCCTATGAAACTACCAAACCATTTGAGTAAAGGAACTGATGGACAATTGTATTTGTATTCACCACAAAAATGGAGAGGAGTCGGCATAAAGCCGCTGGTCTCAGAAGTAGAGTTGGCTGCTAGATGCAGTATTCTGGCCGCCCATGTTCTTAGCTATGTGCAGCCCCAATTCCAAAAAGGTTGGGATGCTGTACTAAATGTAAATGAATGCAAATTTTCTGAATCTCAGAAACTGACATTTGATCAGTTGATCACAATGGAACATAAACAACTTATCAGGCGTTGAAAGTGAGACATTTTTCCATTACATGAATAATATTAGCTCATTTTGAATTTGATGGCAGCAACGCATCTCAAAAAAGTTGGGATAGGGCCATGTTTACTATTGTTGAATATCCCTTCTTTTAACAACAGTCTTTAAACATCTGGGAAGTGAGGAGACAAATTGCTGAAATTTTGGGAGAGGAATGTTGTCCAACTTTGGTCAGATGTAGGATTCTAGAAGCTCAACAGTCCTGGGTCTTCCCTGCTGGATTTTTGGTTTTATGGTGTGACACATGCTTTCTGTTAGTGAGTGGTCTAAACTGCAAGTAGGCCAGTTCAGCAATCAGACTCATCGACTGCATGCCATGCTGTTGTAATGGATGCAATATGTGGTTTGGCGTTGCTTTGCTTAAATACGTAAGGCCTTCCCTGAAAGAGACATTGTCTGGATAGGAGCATGTGTTGCTGTAAAATATCAATATAGTTTTCAGCATTGATAATGCCTTTCCAGATGTGTAAGCTCCCCATGCCATGGGCGCTAATCCAAGCCGATACCATCAGAGATGGAGGGTTTTGAACCGTGCGCTGATAACAAGCTGGATGGTCCCTCTCCTCTTTTGACCACACGAAACAGCGTCTGTGGTCACCAAAAAGCATTTCTAATTTTGATTCATCTGACCTCAGAACAGTTTTGCATTCAGCCTCAGTCCATTTTAAATTAACTTTGGCCCAGAGAAGATGGCGGCATTTTTGGATCATGTTCACATATGGCTCCTTCTTTGCATGAACGGCTTCAGCTTGCATTTGTAGATTGCACAGTGAACTGTTTTCACAAACAATTAATGTGTTTACATGACATTGGATTAACGCAATAATTTGATTTTCTCTAACTATAACCGGACTTTTAAAATGCATATGACCATATAAGTCCGACTGGAATCGCGCCTAATCAAATTTCACATAGTCCGAGTAATACACCCAGATAATGTGGTTAATAGAGCATGCTCCACATTCTTTGTGCTTTGACCCGGGAATCTTGTGGACATGTCAACACCAAACTGCTTAGATACAACTCTGAGCTCTGCACAACTAGCAAGTTTGTACTGAACAGTAACAATCCTCATCTGCAAGGGTATTGGTGCTTGAGCAGTCATGCCTCGGGGTCTCTTAACTTCTACCATTAATCCGCATGACTTATCAATGACTTGCACGTCATACGAAAATTTTCCATCTCTCTCATTGTCACCTGTGAAGGCTTGCATAAAGCAATTGTGGAATACTTTAAAAACAATGTTCCTCAACATCTAAGTGCAAAAGCTTTGAAGGTCTCATCATCGACAGTGCATAACATCATCAAAAGATTTAGAGAAATTAGTAAAATCTCTGTGCTCAAGGGACAAGGCCGAAGACCTTAAGTGGATGCCTGTGATCTTCGGGAACTCAGACACCACTGCATCACTCATCAGCATGATTCTGTCATTGACATTACGAAAGGGGCCCAGGAATACTTCAGGAAACCGCTGTCTCCAAACCCAGTCCGCCCTGCCATCCACAGACACTACCTAAAACTCTATCATGCAAAAAGGAAGCCATTGTTGAGCATGATCCAGAAGTGCCGCCGTGTTCTGTAGGCCTAGGCTCATTTAAAATGGACTGTAGTAAAGTGGCAAAGGGTCCTGTGGTCAGACGAGTCCAAATTTGACATTCTTGTTGGAAATCATGGGCGTCTTAGGCTAAAGAGAAGAAAAACCACCCCACCTGTTATCAGCATTCAGTTCAAAAGCCAGCATCTCTGATGGTATGGGGATGCATTAGTGCATATAGTGTGGGACACTTGCATGTTTTAAAAAGCAACATGAATGCTGAAAGGTATATGAAGGTTTTAGAGCAGGGGTCCCCAATCATTCCCAGAAAGGGCCGGTGTGGGTGCTAGCTTTCATTGCAACTTAGCAATTCCACACCTAATGCTACTAATGAAGCCCTGGACTCTTTGCAAAATGAGCTTGATTAGTAGCATCAGGCGTGTAGCTGCTTGGTTGCAATGAAAGCCTGCACCCACAACGGCCCTTTCAGGGAAAGATTGGGGACCACTGTTTTAGAGCAACATATTCTCCCCTCCAGCTCATTTTGTGAATAAAATTGTAAAATTTCAACATTTGCTATATTATCTCTGCTCCATTGTGAATAAAATACTGGCTAGTGTAATATGAAACTCATTGCATTTTAATTTTATTCACACTTTGTCTCAACTATTTCGGAATTGAGGTCGTAATATACTTAATAGTAAATTGGATACTTTTTAATTAGTTTAAAGCTCCCATTGTTTTAGGTTCTCTCTTTGAGAAAGGTAGGCTCCAGAAAAGAATATACCGGGTGATAAATTAAAGCAAATAAAGATCCAAAGAATTGTATCAATGCTTTTTTCAGGAAAAGTATTTTTACACTGTGCACATACAGATCTAAATATATCTGCTAATTTTGAGTTCCCAGAGACATATGACAATCCAAAACTCAAGTAATTTGGGAGAGTGCAGGCTAGAGTGTAAATTCCCTGGAATGAGTCCCTCTGTGTTTTTGCCCAGACTCTGTCGCCAACCAGCTGAAACAAATTTAAACTGGCTGACAAAAGCAGAAAGCCTTAACTGCCCTAAATCTTAGCTCTGCTGTGAATTTCCACAGGCCTGCAGTTATTTTCTGAGATGAAAGGATGGCAGCGAGTAAGCATGCATCAGAGTACTGCATCAGACTGTACATATATTAGCGACAGATTTACTGCATGGATATCCTCTTCCTGCCCATTGCTGTGCATATTTAATTTTTTTTTACATTTTTTTTAAAGTGACAGAAGGTGGGCAATGCCCAGTGGAAACTATTTTACTGAGAAGGTGATATATTCTTAAGCAACGGCATTGAACATTAATTAATTAAATTAATTTAAAGTGACCCAGCAAACACAAACACAGCATTTTAGCGTTTTTTTTTTTAAATTATTATTTAAAACATATTTAACATGACATTAGAATTTTCTTCTTATTTCATTTAAATTTCATTTTCAACTTCTAATTTCATTTATTTCATTTGCTCAACACAGAGACTAAAGACACAATAGGTAGCTTTGACAATTTTACAAACATAAACCAATGAATTAGCTAATAAGGGCTGACATATGCATGCGTGCATTTTATGTGACTGGGCAAAAAATAAGGTATAAAAAAATTCCAATATAAAATGTTTTTAATAGCATTTTCAGTTAGCTGTGTAGCCAGCATGGGAACTGTAATTAAAGCATCACTACTGAATACTGATGACTCTGGTAGCAGAGAAACAGGAGGTTCTGAGACTAGGAGGTGAGTTGAGTTGTCCCCTTGTTGGTGCTTGAGAGCTTATTATCAGTTGCTGAAGTCAGTAAACTTGTCTCTTTCACTTAAAATGCCATTATAATGTGCTGTTCTGTTCATTGTAGGACCTAAATATATGGATTTCTGTATTGTAATGAACATAATTTGCAGTCAGTCTGAAGAGAGAGAGGTAGAGAGGCCAAAATATCATTTAAAAACAAATTTAAGAACATAAAAATTCTACTCAAGCTTGGTGCCTGTAGACAAAAAACTGGCTGGATTTTTTAAATAGCAGGCCTTCAGTCCTGCCCCGAACTGCAAGAGATATAAAAAAAAGAAAATAATAATATGAAATAAAATGAAAAATAATAAAATAGCATGTGATTTCCTGAGCATGGAATAATTGAGTAGGGGAAAGTGTGTACTATCTAGGATTTGGTGAAAAATTAGTTAAGTGTGCGTAGAGCCCTTAAATCATAAATGTTTAACATCAGTTCTTTTTAGCAAAAGTGTCAATAATCTGGCAAACACCAGAATTTACTGAAAGCAGAAACTCAACCTTGTTTTCTCAGAACTTTCAATTGGTAGGTTCTCACCCACTCAATTATAAAGCAAAATTGGTAACTTCTTCATCGATATGACATTTAGAGCTATGATCAATTTAGTAAACTGCAATCAAGTTTAATTTTGGTGTTTTTATGTCTATTCCTCATTGTTTTCTGAACAACAGTTGGGTGGGTTCTGAAATGTGGACCACAGTATCATACAGGCAGCACGGTTGGCCTGTACATTTTCTCTACATTCCATCACTTGTTCCACCGTAAACTCCTCTTTCCTGTTCGATGTGAAGTACAGAGATATTGTTGGCTAGGGAACTTTTTGCCTTTGAAATGTTTTTCTTGTCCCTATTTCAATGGCATCACGAAAGAACAAAAGCAGACAGTACTTTGTTGAAGCTGTATGAAGTTGTATCTTTATCTTTGTATCTTTCGATTGTTTGCTAACTTGCTTTAAAAATAAATAAATAAATAAATAAATAAATCAAATATTACACTGTGAAACAGTTTGTGCAGAATGTTTTTTTTTTTTGAACAGCTCCTTCATCTGCAGGTGTTCACTGGCTATCCCAATAACGAATAGAAAAAACTAGACTGCACAAAACCCCCCTCTCTCCTGGTAAGTTGGCTTTAACATGCGGTTAAGGCAAAACAAAGCATTTAGAGCTGAAACCAGTTTGGAAGCATATGATTTGTGTCAAAATGGACAGTTCCTGTTGCACTGTTGGCTGGGAAAGCCATGCAGATAGTGCAGAAATATCTTTTTTATTCTCTCTGAAACTGTAGTTTTACTGATATTTAAGGGTGTTCCCAATAACAGAGGTTAATGAACAAGACCACTCCCAATGCGCCTTTCTATTGATCCGCATGCTATATATACCGCCTTCATTCCCACAATCCCCACTCGTCTCATTTCTACGTGGTTCATTCGTAACTAGACAGCCCAAGCGCTCAGGAAGACTTTGCTTACCTAAAGCATGGAATCCGAAATCCTACTGAGTCCCTCGGTAGCAGGATAATTCCAAAAATCCGATGCTCCTGAGGAATCTTCTCAATCTGTTCCCAAAACTCCAGTTTCTTCTCCGCGCACCTGCCTGCGCTCCGCGATTTTCCTACCTTCATCACGAAGCACTGCCTGCTTGCCCCAGCCGGGGATGCTCATATTCCAAACTAAGATCCCCCCGTGACCAGTGAGGCTGCTCTCCCCTTCGAACTACGTAGGAATTCCAGCCGGTGGTCTCCAGAGTCGTCTCGTAGCAGCAACGCCCCTCATCAACAGTGGCGCCTAGAAGCGAGAGCCCGCGGCCCCCCAGCAAGGTTTATCTCGACTGGCACTTCAGGCTCACCCGAGGCCCCGCGTTGGACCATCGCCATTCTCCATCGGGCACTTAAGCAGAAGAAAATCCCCTTCCATCGCTCCGACAGCAAGGCCAGTCAGCAAAAATTATACACCAACTCCCTCAGCAACCTGCTGATCCTCACCATCCGCCTGCAGCAGAGCACACAGCTCTTCCGGGTTCTGCCACCGGCGCCCCCTGCGTCATCGTCACCATACTCAGCAACGTCCTCTCCGCTTCCGCAAACCAGCCAGTTCCCCCTGTGCCTCCTCACCCAGTTCATGACCCCTTTTGGTCTTTTTTCATCCCTTCTTTCCCTATGTTCACAAGCTGCACTTTTGCCCCCCGCACATACGTCCCACCTCCCCATCCTTTCCGCCACACGAAATTCGACTCCTGCAGCTCCTTCCGCCCCCAAACGAATTCTCCAAGGCTCCAGCAGTTCAGTCTTAACACACCTATACCCGGAGCAGCACCCACCATTGCTTCATCTGCTCATCTCTTTCCATGTGTGCTCAGAGTCCGCAATGTTACGGATTTCCGTATTTTTAAAAATTTTAAGAACAAATCTGGCACAAACTCAGTAAATATTTTCTAGTTTCTTAGTACAAAATTTCTAGTGGTTTGTGTGATTTTGTTGGCTTTCGTGCCCGAAAAATTCCAAAATAGTGATGTATTATAAATTGTTTTTTTAGCGCTCCTAGAAATAAAAAATATTTTCCAGGGGGGAATTCCCCCGGACCCCTCTGCTCCACAAGCTGTAATGTCAATACTTCCTTATTTTTATATCCTACCATGTAAAATTTCCATTTTTAAAAAAATGTCTGAGTACCCCAGTCTTTCCCACTGCACTCTCTCTCCCTGCCCCTCTCCCACCCCCCTCCTTTTTCCCGTTTCCCCATGCTATTCATTCCGTGCTTCCTCCTACGGGTCCGCCCCTCCCACCAACTACTTCGCAGTTTCACCCACCACACTTCCAGTAGACTCTAGCCACCGCCCTACCACCCATTCGCCTCTCGCAGCCTATTCCAAATCCTTCGCCATTATCCCCAATTGTTTGACAACAGATTTTATCCGCAATAAACGTCGATCTGGGCCAGCTCATTCAACCATCCTTTCCGCATTCTTATTTCAATTGCAAAATCCAAACCATCCTTGGCCTTGCTCAGCTCAAACACCCAATCCAATATGGCGAAAGCATCAAACCCCAGCAAGCCAACCGTATATTTCCGTTCATCTTCGGCTGCACCTCCACCTCCCTCGGCGCCCAATTCTTCCACTTCTCCCCCTTCGTCAACATGACCTCTTTCGGCGTCATTGAGAGGAAAAGGAGGCCTATCCTTTTCAAGGAGGGGAGGATGATTTGGATGAATTTTATTGGCACCGGTTGCGATATCTCCAGTTGCCGCTTCCTCCGCATCTGCTCCTTCAGCGGGGGCGCCCACGCATGAGACCGTTGCCCGCACAACCCACCTTAATGACTATTGCAATATCTCAAAACTCCTTTACAGATCAAATTACTCTCCTCGGCCTTATATGTACCATCCTGATCCTGATCGGAATAGCTACCCGTAAATACTCGGGGAAAAGAGCGGTTATTATAGACTTATCATCCCCTCATGGTTCTGCCATCCCCAGTATCAACAGCCTTATCCCCAGCAACGATTTCTCTATGCGCTACTCTTCCATGGACCATGCTTTCACTCTCATCCGCCTCGCTGGTCGTGGCACCTTGTAGGACAAAGCCGATATCACTAACTCTTTTAAGGTTGTCCCACTCAACCCACTTTTTTGGGGATTTTTTGGCGTTTCGTGGAAATGGCGCTATTACTTTGCTGTAAGTCTCACTTTCAGATGCAAAAGCAGCCCCAAGATTTCCAATTCCTTCTCAGAAGGAAGGAATAATCACAAATTGCCATTCATCACACACCTCCTCGACGACGTCCTTGTTGTCACCCCGCCTTCTTCTCCCCCTTACCAAGGTCTCAATACTTTAACTTTGGTTTTTCCAAACTTGGCGTTCCTGTCAGCCAAGAAAACTAAGGATGCTTCCACCTCACTCAAATTCCTAGGCATCTCACTCGACTCGTTCCTATTTTAGGCCTCCCTATCTCTAGATAAATTACAATGCATAACCCTCTTGCTCTCCAACTTCATATCACTCAAAATTGTACAAAACGACCATTGCTCTCGCTGCTCAGTCACCTTAATCATGCCATCCATATAATTCTACAAGGGAAATCATTTTATCCCACTCAGCCCTCCTACTGCCATTCCCGGCCCTCGATGAAGTTTCTATCACAAGTTTCATTTCATACATTCACTCCGTACACCACGTACGAGCGGCCTCAAAACAAGTCTCTTTGCAACATCAACTTTTTCGTCAAACTGGGCACTGGTTATCCGTGCTCTCAATTTCCCACATTCTAGTCCAGTCACTTCTAAAAGATTTACATAAACAAGAACCTCTCGCTCCAGCTAAATGTTTACCCCTCACGGCAGATCTCCTCTCACGCTGGCAACCCGACACTGTGCTCAGGGTACCACTCTCTCTCTTGGTTTTTTGGGATGTTCCGAGCTTGGTCTGCTCTCCACTGATTACAATCCTTCTCACCACGCCAGCCTGAATGACATCTCATTCTACACCCCCAACTGACTTGCATTCAAGATAAAGAGTAGTAAAATGAATCAGTTGGCGTTTCTCAGCCCATATTCATATTTCGCCTAGACTCTACCCTCAGTCTGTTTGAGCCAATATCGAACCACGGCACCTCAAGATAAAATAACCTCGCTTCTCCCCCAGACCCACTATTCACAACCGACACGGGGATCATAGCCACGCGCCACCAGTTCATCTACCATCTTCGTCGAGTTTTAACTACTGTTGATCCAAAATTCCGCCCAAATATTTTTCTGGGCATTCTTTTTGCATTGGCGCTGCCACCACAGCATCCAAGCCAAGAGTGCCAGACCACCTAATTAAAATCCTCGGCTGCTGGACATCAAACACTTACACCAGCTATATTTGCATCAATGTCGACAATGTACGTACAGCTCACCACTTGCTGATCCATTAACACTTCTGGGGGTTAAGGAGCCAACACAGACTCTGACGAGAGACGCGAGCCCCACCCTGAGTCTCGTCACCTGGGAGGTTCCCAAGGTTTGCACAATCACAGACCATACAACATCACATTCGCCCCAGTCTCCAGTCCAAAGTTTCTCCCAATACTGTCCCCTACTTTGGGAGTGGTCCAGAGTTCATTAAAGGGAGTTCCCGATAACAGATGTTAATGAATAAGACCACTCCCAATGCGCCTTCCTATTTGTCCGCACGCCTATATGTACTGCCTTCATTCCCACGATTCCCGATCGTCTCGTTTATACATCCCTCCCTCCCTCCCTTCCCCTCTCCAAGAAGGAAGCAAGAAACAGCCACCACCTGGGACCCCCGGGGGCCTTGGGAGCCACATGGACTCCTGCCATACACTTTGGGAGTGATCCAGAGTTCATTAATGAATAAATATGAGTTTTTTTATTATCAGTTTACCGTATTTTGATCATATTTGTTACAACTGGAAGATTTCAGGATATAAGTATGCCCTTGCTGGTGCCTTTTTTATTTACATTATTTGTTTCTGAATAGGGGTGTTTACTTTGCCTTTTGGCATGACCGAAAGCTGGTGCCTGCAGTTTATTTCTTCCTTATTTAACCAGGGAAGTCCCGTTGAGATTGAAATCTCTTTTTCAAGGGAGCCCTGGGGGTAGAGGTGGGGAGGGAGAGGAGGAATTGCATAGCCAATTAGACTAGGGGATGACTAGGTGGCAGGTCAAAAGAGCCAGGCTGGTACTTTAGCTATGACACCGGGGAACCCCCTACTCTTATAAAAGAGGATCTATATATATATATAGGATCTCATCTGAAAGGCAGCATCTCCTTTAGTACAGTGTTCCTGTTACTGCACTGGGGATTATTCCGCCCGAGGGAAGATCGCCACCTACTGGCCCACCAACACCTCTTCCAGCAGCACCCTGGTATTCCTCAGTGGTGACCAAGCCCACACCTGCTTAGCTTTAGCCACACAGCTGGAGCAGATCGAACTGTGGTATGACTGCTGGCATAGCTGTCCATCACAAAATTCAAATAAATGCATATATTTTTTCAATAGCCTTTGGTTTCATGTGTAATATGTTGTACATTACAATACATTACACATTCAATTCCAAATCAAAGTATTCGCAAATTTGATCAAGTCTGTGTTTTATTTTACAGGAAGCAAAGAAAAAGAATATTAAAAATGGCAGTGTCAACAAGTTTCGCTTCAAACTAAAATACTAAATTTAACTCAAGATTCAGCTTCACTGTGAATTAATGCACTAATATTTAGTTGCATAACAATTGTTTCTGATAAGTGCTGTGCATCTGCATTGCATCGAGGCAACCAACTTCTGGCACCTAGAAACAGAGATTTCAGCCCAGGGTAAACAAACTACATTCTACAGTTCCTATGAATTTTTGGGTTTTGCTTCAGAAAAAGCATTTTTAATGTCACCCCACCCGATTTCATTGGAGTTGAGGACAGGGGATTGAGCTTACCACGGCACTACCTCAATCCTGTGTGTCTGGAACCAAGATTTTGCTCGCCTACCCATGTTTGGGGTCGTTGTCTTATTGGAACACGCATTTCAGGGGCATTTTCTACTTGGCATATGGCAACATAATCTCTTCAAGTACTGTGATGTACGTATAACTGATCCATAATCCTTGGTATATGAGAAACAGGCCCAACACAATTGTACACTGAACAAAAATATAAATGCACAAACTAATTTATTTTCGAATTATTTTTTATCAATCGGGAAATATTTCAAACAGCAATCATTTCATTCTTGCCTTAATATTCAAGCAACAGAAACATGACTAAATTTACTGTACACAAATTATGATTTATCACAGCCTGAACACACCAGCAGTCAGCAGGCAGAGTTCATAGCACTCAGTAACAAGTGTGTCCACCATCTAGAGTGGACAAGATTGGCGATAGTGGCCTGTGGAATGTTGTTCCATTCCTCCTGCAGCGCAACTCTGAGCTGGCGCACGTTTTCTGGAACCAGAACATGTTGCCTGACTCACCGATCCAAAACAGGTGTTCAACTGGCGACATATTGGGTGAATATGCTTTCCAAGTGAGAGCAGAGACACCCTCCTCATCTAGGAACTGTGAGCAGATCCAGGCAGTGTGAGGTCGGGCATTATCGTGCTGGAATGTTACGTGATGGAGTCGCACAAACGGTACGCCTATGGGCCTCAGGATCTCGCCGTGGTGCCGCTGCCCATTCAAGTTACCCTCAACGTAATGCAGACAGGTACGCTGTCCATGGCATTTGCCTGCCCACGCCATTACATTTGCACCACCATGTGCCACACAATGCATGACATTGGTGTCAGCTTAATTCTCGCTCACACATCGCCATACTCATTGTCTGCCATCAGCGCGGTACAGTTAGAATTGTGATTCATCACTGAATAACACCGTCCTCCATCGTGAAAGTGTCCAGCAAAGGTGACTGTTGGCTCAGTTGAGTCTTTACCAGCAACGGAAGGCGGTCAGGTCGAGACCTCGGTGCGGTCGGTGGGCTCGGAGGTCTGCCTCCAGGCGGTTTCAGACAGTCTAAGTTGTCTGTTGTGTAGTCCGACAGTCTTGTCAGCTGTCCTGGTGGCTGGTCGGAGCCGATCACGGAGGTGCTGGAGCCGCATGTGCCGATCCTGTGCGGGTGCGGTCACACGTGGTCACCGGGCATGTGGACGATTCACAGTGCTGCAAGTCTCTCTGAATCGACTTCTCAAATGGGTGATGGTGGAATGATGCACATTCAAGTGTGTTCACACCGCTGTCACAGATATCCCAGAGTTCAGCTTGCCAATAGCACGCTCCCTCATGACTTGTGACATCTGTGGCAATGTGACTTGTGACAAAAGTGCACATTTTGCAGTGACCTTTTATTGACCCTGGTACAAGGAGTGCCTGTGAAATGGTCACGCTGACAAACAAGCTTAATGTTTTGCTCTATGCAGCTGAGAGGTGGAATAACTCAATGAGTGAGTAATCTCATGGGAAGTGGTCAATGAGAAGTGGGTCACCAGAATTCAGCAAAACAAATCATTCAGTACACCAATAGACACGATTTGTGGGCATAGTTCATTATAGGTCAATTTAACTCATCATTTTTGGTTTGTGCGTTTATATGTTTGCACAGTGTCTGAAAAACATCCCTGTACCATGATTTTTGCACCACCATGCTTCACTGTCTTAACAGTGTACTGTGGCTCGGATTCAGCACCTGGGGGTCGTCTGAAATACTGATGATGACTACTAGACCAGAAAAAGGACAATTTTACTCTCATCAGCGCACAGATTGTCATTTGCTATTTCATGCCGTTTCTCTTTGGGCCAATTGATGTGTTTTATCCGATTCTGCAAATGTCATTTTTTCAACAGTGGTGTTTTACGGGAGCTTCTTGCTGACAGCTTAGCTTCAATCAAACGTCCTCTGACTCTAACGGGTAATTGTAGGTGAATTTATGTCATCTTTAAGTTTTCTGGAGGTGATGATTGGCTGAATCTTTGCCACTCTGACCATTCTTTGATCTGTTTTAACAGTAGTAGCTAATTTCTTCCACGCGATTTGGGTTTTTATTTGCCATTTTAAAGCATTTGTGATCATTTTAGCTGAACTTTTTTTTTTAGCTCCAGTTAACTTTTTAAATCAAATTGCATTGTCTCACTGAAAAATGTTTGGAATAACCCATTTTATTTCGCAATTCAGAGGGAACTCTTTAAAACAATGTTTGAAACATTTGCCTCCTTTCTTCCTTAAAGTACAATTAATGACTCCTGTTTCTTCACAGAATGAATGAATTCTTGAATTCAACTCTGCACTGCTATTATTTTGAGCATGCCCCTTTAAATGAGTCAATTTCTCAGAACAAGCAGCATGCATGTCATTACAGTTGGGGCTGTTGTTTTTCTATTACACTACTACATTTACAAGTATATTATTTGCCATGCAAAAATGTCACTACTACTATTAACAGTGGCTCATCAGGTTATTGATGTTGCACTGCTATTTTTTAAATACAACTGTATATGACCATAGCGGAATGCACTAAGTAGGGAGTGTCTATTTTTCCCTCTGTCTTTGGGCTATCCTCACTAGGTTTATTACCCTGGGATTACACCAGATGCGTGTTTGGTTCGCCTCTGCCCTGCAGGGCGTTTCATCCATGCTTTGTCATCCGTCAACACCCACTGGCAGCGTTTTTTACTCCGCACCAGGTCCAGACAGCTAGAGAAATCAGACAGCCGAAGTGACATGGTAATTACAGAATCACGCAGGATCGCTCGAGATAACATGTATCTTGTTGTATTCAACACAACTACAAAAAGCCAGCAGGCTTTGTTCCTGTAATAGACCAAACAGTCTAGGCATGAGGACACAGGAGTTTGTTAGTTCAATAATTAGGCTTTTTATTCGCCAAACAAAAGGGCCAAAACCTAATCACTAGGGCCATAAAAGAGGTCAACCAAAATGTAACCAACTTAAATACAGAAACACTAGACAAAGACATTAACTAAACAAACAGACACACAAAAGGGGATATTTAAACTGGCTTGGCCAAAGCAAAAGACCACACAAAGCAGAAACTCAAATAAAGACTAACTAGAAACAAATTCAAAAACCCATCACAAAACCCATAAACCGCCCTCGAGCACACAGCGAGCTTGGTACAGCTGGAACGAGGTGGCTGCAGCATTTAGGCCTCCTCTGCCCACAGACCCACCTTTTGCGAAATCAGGAAGTGGCCAGGACCCTCCCCCAACACTCCAGGTAACTCAAAGACAAAGAAACAGGTGATTAAGGAAATGAAACAAATATTACCAGTGAAATCTTAAAATGTGTGCACTCCATATAAAACAGTGTAAGTTAAATAAAGTATTTTAATGAAACAAATGTGTTTGTGTGATCTATTTAAGAAACTTCGTTAAGTTGGTTGTAAATCATGAGTGATGAAAATTTACTGATAATCATAATGAAATGATAAAAAATAATGAAGGTGCAATGAAATAAATAAACCAAAAGGTGAAGAGGTAGTAAATGGTTGACTCGCTTCGATTTGTTTCTTTTTCAACATTTTTGTGCTTCTACCACGGATAAGTCGCCCATTTATGAATGCATGTTTTCAATTTTCTGTATGGTTTGGGTTTTTTGTTTGGAAAGTGCCCTGTTGATAAAGTTTACATATTTTCTTACTTCGGTTGCTATCCTAGCCTGCAATACAAACTGGCGCTATGACAGATTTTGAAAATGTTTTAATGTTGTGTCTCTGTACCGATCGATCCGCTGTGCAAGAGAGTTGCATTTGGGCTCCGACATCCTGCGAAAATGGAAGCCTTGCATATCTGTTGCACAGGCTCTGCTTTGCCAGAGCTGGGATGGTAGAGGAATGCAACGCAGCGGATCCAGTGTGAGCACACGCATTGACTAAAGTGAAATGAATCAGCTGCACTGCTGTGGTGGAGCGGAGACGGACCAAACACGCATCTAAAACAGCGAATCTGGGGGTTCGGGCCTAAGCATGGGTGTGAGGACCCTACTGTAACTGTAGTGCTTATTAGGGCACGAGCACCCAGTGTGCCAGGACCCCATTGGAACTGTAGTGTTTATTATTATTCTTCCTAGTCTTAATTTTTCGCAAATGAAAATCACATTTTTCAGGCCATTCCCATGGGCAGAGGCAGATGCATCGGGCCTGGCGAAAAATTCAATACTGTATTGTTTATCCAAATGAACACATCAAAATAGCTCTGCAGCACCATGTAGAATTTTCAAAATTCAATGGGAAAACTGGAAGAAATATGTTTGACTTACAGTCACAAAAACTGTGCTGAATGCTGTATCATACCAGAATCTACAAAAAAAAAGTCTCTTGGAGTCTGTCCCTAAATCCAACATGAAATCAGCCATATTGAATTTTCCTTCAAATCAGTAAAATTTGGAGGGCTCATATGTGAACAAACTCGTTTTTAGCAAAACGACTTCAAATTATGTCAGGGTCACATAAGCATTGTGCAATCAAAAGTTATCCAAATGGTGAGTTTTTGCTAATAGACGTGGCCATGTTTACATTTTTTACACGTAAATTCTTGTGTACTGACAAAATTGGCATATCAATTGAGCTTGGGCGTGCCATTTCAGGATCAAGATGCTTGGAATTTCATGAAATTTGGTGAGGTGATAGTGTTCATCTTGAAGTTTTTTGAAGGGTTTTTGTAGAAGAACATTGAGGGCCTGAGCATGCTCAAAAACTCAGAAAACTGCACATAAGTGTGTTGTTTTTCCATTTGATATGCCAATTGGCCCTGGATGTGCCACACTGGCTTTAAAGCACCCCTTAAACTGCCTTTTTCAGGGCGTCAACATGCTGGAAAAATTGCAAAACTTTGCACATGCATGCATTTTACCACAGTACAGGCTTTGCACATGGGCATGGCAAAATGGCTCCACAACATCCCCCTGAAAATTTCAAAGCAGCCCTAGCAGCCTGTTTCACCTACTTGTCTGAAATTCAGAGGACACATGGACCATGCTGAAACCAAAAATAAATAAATAAATACATAAAATTCTCTGGTCCCCTGACCTAAACTCAACAGGAAGTCCAACATTTAACTGAATTTGCAACTTAAAAATTTTCACCATTCTTGGGCATACTAGAGATTTTATCCAATCAACTTCAAATTCGGCTCGTGACATCTAAACAGCTTGTCTATGGTAAATTGCCAAGCCTTTTTGGATTCATTGAACGACGCATCCGCGGCTTGATGGTGAATTTCAATGGTGCATGGCAAATTTACATGTTCCGCAATGAAACAGGAGGTTGTTCTTACTGAAATAAACATTGTCCAAACTTCACACTTCATGCTTCATAAGAGTCCCATTTTATAGAGGTCAACATTTTGATCTGAGCCTGTGCATGGACAATTGGTACATACTCTAGCAGAATGCACACTAGCACCTGTCGGGATTTCACACCAAACCTAACACGCACAAGAATGTGAGGGCTCTTTTAACGCTGCTTGCAGCTTTAATTTATTGTTGGAACTTGACCAGTTAAAGGGAGAGGTTACCTCTCATTGTAAAACCAAAACAGTTCTAAACATATGGCAGACACTTTTTAGTAACACTCTTTAAAAAGTATATTCAACCAATCTGAAAACCTCGATCGCAACATCCCTGTATTGAATGAGATAACCTATTTAGAAAAATTACCCCCCGCAGTGGTCAGCAGCTTTTTCAGAGTAGCGCACAATTGGCCATCGCGCTACAGGGTTTCAAATTGGGAAGGGACTGCCGGGAAAGGGAAATAAATAAAAAGCTTTGTTCGTTGCTCAAGCGCCTCCTGTTGGCTAGAAGGGCGCTCGTCAGGAAGATTCTAAGTCTGATTCTAAGATTCTAAGATTCATGTCGAGTATCCTCCACCCTCGTTCCGAACTTTCAAAGATTCAACCAGTGAGTGTATAAGAAGCAGTGGCTGACGGGCACATGCTTCGGAGGAGAGCCGTGAACTGTCTTCACTCTCCTGATTTGGCAGCAAGGGGTCTCAAACGAGCAAGCTTTGTACATATACTCAGCAACAAAAGTTTCTGTGACACCAATATTGTTAATTATTTTTCATAACGCAATTATGAAATTGTCATACATGGTGATATCAGACTGAAACAGTACACGTAAACACAACATTGAAATGGAAATCATGAAAATGCGAGAAAATGACTGCACGTGAAAATGTGCGTAAATCATGTTTGTGGATGGCAATAATAGAGGAGAATTTTTGGAATGTTCACATTGTGCCTGATGAACGACGGAAGCATCACTTATCGAAAACACAGCCATTTCGGATCAGGAACTCTACCCTCTAAATGCCAAGACTGTCTGAAAATGATCGGTGGAGGGCCATTGGGATGATTGAATCCGGAACCTCGCAGAGGGAAGTTGCTCATCGCCTGAATGTCCACCGAAACACCATTTGGAACTTATGGCAGCGTCATCAGCAGACAAGACATGTCAGAGACCGTCCTCGCAGCGGCCGTCCACGAGTAACCACTCCCAGACAGGACAACTGGATTCGAACAACCCATCTCCGAAATCGATTCCAACCTGCAACCATAACTGCAAGAACGATACCTGGTTTGAGGCGACTGTCTGCACAGACAATCCGTCGCCGTCTCCGTCATTTTGGCATTGTCCCACGTCGGCCAGCAAGACGTCCAATACTCACAGTACAACACCGACGACTGCGTCTACAGTGGGCACAACAACATCGACGGTGGATCCAACGTCAGTGGGATCTTGTACTCTTCACTGATGAATCAAGATTCATGCTTAACCGATGTGATGGTCGTTTACGTGTATACCGTCGACGTGGAGAACGTTATGCCAACAACTGTGTTCAGGAATTTGATCGTTTTGGAGGTGGTAGTGTCATGATTTGGGGAGGGATCACGGCTAGAAACAGAACAGATTTGCTTGTTATTGATGGAAATCTGACAGGTCAAAGATATCGCGATGAAGTGCTACGGCCATTGGTGGTACCGTTTTTGATGCAACATGGTCCCGGAATAACGCTGCAACATGATAACGCCAGACCACACGTTGCAAGGATTGTACAGCAGTATCTGATGCAACAACATGTCAATGTCCTGCCATGGCCAGCCAGATCCCCAGACATGTCCCCAATCGAGCATCTTTGGGACGAGATGGATCGACGTTTGCGGCGTTTGGATAACCCGCCAGCTACACTCCAGGAATTGCGACAACGTCTACGTCAGATTTGGAATGACATCCCACAGCAATTTCTAGCACATCTGATTCGGTCCATGCGCCGGAGATGCGTTGCTTGCATCATGGCACGAGGAAGTCACACCCGGTATTGAAGTGTGAAGGTCACAATTGGTTAGACGTCAGACAAGTGCTTCATGACGCATGAAAATGACATTTTTCGTTTTGAGTGACGTTGGCACTGAAAAATCAGTGTTTCTCCTGTTAAATAAACATATTTATTGCATTGAGATCTTTGCGTGTCATTTATAACATACACATAAATGGTGTCACAGAAACTTTTGTTGCTGAGTATAGTTCACCAATTGGGCATTCCAGATTTGGGTGGGATCGGATACGCCAGATTTATGTATAAAAAAATAAATTAATTACCGGGCTTTTAGCTTTTACACACTGGAGTTTAGATTATAAACATGTGCCATGTTCCACAGTGTTAATGTATAAACCTCAGCGTGCATTAGACTGCGTTCCATAGGTATTTAGCATACTTCAAGTTGTATATTAATATATCTGCAGACATTTCTTAGGTTATCTAGTGAGTGTGTAGTTTGTATATCACTGACTTTGAAAAGGAAGCTAGCAAATGCAAATAGCATATCATTGAGCTTGCTACAGGGTTGCTTCAAGGTTTCAGCAATATTATGAAAATTTTAAACAGGAAACCAGTGAAGGGAGTAGCCCGTGATGCATTAATGCAGAGACCTCACAGGCACTAGTGGAGCATGCTTAATATACGTAGGACGGTCATGAATAATTTTACAAAAATATAAATGGAGTGTAACCGAGCCAAATATTGAGGGGTTGGAATCCCCAGGAAATTACATAGGTTCCACACAGACAAAATGAGAGATTTCCACTGGATGGGTACATTTTTTAGACTAAAATCTCAAGTCGAGGTTACATAAATTTTATTTGTATAACAAATTTAAACAGTCATAAAACACAAGGATGTAAATGCCAACTGGCCAGGGATGCTAAAAGGAAACAAAATATTAACTTGCCGCGGATGCTACAAGAAAAAGGGAATAATAGCATAAGTATGAAACACCTTAGAGCCAGACATGAAGGGGGGTTGCAGGAGTGCTACCCAGATGCCCAGACACCACCACAGGTACAGACTTGTGAGCCGTCACCTACTCACCACAAAACCACACAATAAAGCTGAGTTATAGGTGAACACCAAATTAACACATACCCACCACCGCATGCAGTGGAGGGGGGAGAGGGGTGCCCACAGCACACTACCCTGTACTTCTGGCCAGAGTGCTAAAAGAGGGGGGGGAAAGGGGTAAAAGCGAGAGAAAAGTTCGCTGGAAATTTCAGCAATCCCTAGCAGTTGGCATCACATTTACAGCTCATCCACCTATAGCTGGGTTGCTATAAATCCGTGTACAACACAGTCACTGCAACCCCACAACCACAGGACATTCCAAGGCAACTGCAGTATAATGTTGACCAATGTCATACATCACAGGCAATATATACACCATCATATACATCTGGATGAACTACAACAAGATAGTAGCTTTTACCTCAGGATATCAACTTCCCATGCCATTCATGTTGTGAGATCCAGCATAAAACAAAACAGGCTGTCCACAGGTTGACTACCACGGCCTGGGCAACAGGTGGCTTAAAGTGGCTGTAGTGACAACAAACATGTAACACTAATCATTTCATCCTGAAATGTTAGCAGTGCTTAATTTTTAATGATTAAATGGTAATGATAAAAGGAAATCTTTTTCAGTTTTTATTTATGACTGGATGAAAAGCTGTACTTAAGCTCTAACCGAAAATAAATTACAATTGCAGTCGCTATCGTGAGGTTACATGAGTTGCAGGGTAGCTTCATGGTACAACTGCTCAACAGGTGTTTGTGGATTTGAGCCCTTACTGGAGCTCAAATCTGGGAAGATTTTGTTGAGGGAAGCACTGCAGTTGGGTCCTTACATGAGGCCCTTGACCTGTAAATGTTCCAATACCCCAGAAAATATCTGTACAACCCAAATTGCAACTGTTACTGTACGTGTGGCATTTTTCCCAGGGTTAAATATGGGCTAAAATATGGAGGGACAGAGCTCTCTTTAATACAATAAACCAAATTATTCAGACCAACACCAGATGTAGAAATCAGTAGGTCTGCATGTTGTTAGATATTATTATTTGGCAATGTTTTCAACCAATAAAGCAAGGCCTGCTACAGTGGCAGGGCGGAGAGATCCAACAGTAACAATTTTGTTCCAATTAGGTTGGAGTAGAACATATTGTATCTATTTAAACAGTACAATACACCAGGGTTTCTGTGATGGGCTCGAAGAGTATTACATCTGACAGCACTTAAGTCACATGATAATGTATAAATCTATCATGAGCTTCTGAGTTTATTTGGAAAACTGATGTCTGAATTTCTTACATTTAAATGTGGTTAACTAAACCCCAAAAAAACAGAAATCAAGAGTGGTTTGATTGAATCACTTCAGTAAATCCGTCTTAACCCTTTAACTTCTTCACTAAGAGAAAAGCAATGGAAAGACGCTGGTTTGCTCCACCAAAAGGTTGAGCTGGACGTTAAAGGGTTAAGGCAGTCTTTCCCAACTCTGCTTGGGCACACTGGCAAGTTCAAAGTGTCTGTTGTGTTCCACCTGTAGCACAAGCGAAGTAACTAATCATGGGCTTGATTAGTTGCATCAGGAATGTTCTTTCCCCCTTGACACTAAAGAGTGAACTGAGTAGGTAAATTTTCCATTGTATCAATAAATAATTAAAATTCAATCACGCATACATGTTCAACTTTGAGGAAGCACTGTAAAGTCGAGCATAAAATGTATAATTGGAATCACATATCCATTTGTCATTAGTTCTGTCAAAACAAGCCTTAACAAATTAATTTTGTAAAACAAAAGCTGTGGCACCCAACCGCATATTGTCTAAAAAGTTTGGATAAACGGTTTCTCATTCTCAGGTCAACTTTGCTCCACTGTTGCTGTTGAATGTTTAAAATCACACACTTAAAATAGACAAGAGAACTCTATGTACAGAGCCACTCTCTGATGCGGCAAGCCTGTTAATTGAATGTCTTGTATATCAACAGCAGTTTGTCAGAGGTCAGTAAATACTACAAGTACTGGAACAAGGAATCTGACAATGCGGGTTAGCATGGACTATCTAAAAAGAAAGTGATGCAATCCCAGCATCAAATTTTTTTTACGTCAAATCTGATCCCTAGCATTGTGCCAAATAACTAATTTGTATCTTTTTTGCTTGTAAATCATGCCAATTAATATCATAATTTGAACATCATCATACCACCCAGGGTGAAAGCAAAATGTTTCCTTTAACTCATCTATATGATGACTTTAATGCAAACTGTACATTTGGATTCATTGATCCTCGTAATTTCTTCCAAAATGAAAAAAAATGCGCGCATTTAAATGAAGAGACCGTACCTCGGCAAGGTATATTTCAGCGGAAAGAAGTGTCTAAAACACATAGTTTTATAAATTTTAATTAGGTAATGATCCAGTTCGACGCATTTTAAACCGGTGAGTCTTCAAATCGGCGTCAGTACCAGGGGGTAGACATTGTTACTTGGGGAATCTAACAATCAAACAATTTAATCGACAGAGCGACCAAGACCAATACATTACCTATAATTACAAATGGAATTGAAAGGTGGATTCCCATTGCCTGCATTTATATAATCGATATGGTATTGTAAATCCAAATCTTTCGCTGACTTTGCAACATTTTTTTTTTGCCGTCCTAGGAATTGACACATAGCTGTGCAACCTTACAGTGCCCTTTAGCCATGTCAACTGTTTAAGGGTTGGCTGCGCCTCAATTAAGTGCAGCAGCATTCTAGTTTTCAAGCCCTGTTGTAATGTTAGTGCTGCTCCTCCTCTGATGTTTGTTTTTACTGGTTAAATTAAAGATTTTTATATTTTTAGACTTTTATACTCGTTTCGGTCCCTTTACCTACTTTTGGGCCCATGGTCCCAGCGCCCGTTAGCTTGTCGTTTTCAGCAGATCCATGACAACAACGATCAAAATAAAGAATGGATTCCCGCAGCCTTGCAAACTAATTTCCACAAATCTGTGGTGCTTAACCAGCGCTAAAATCAAGAAGACATATTGATATTTTACATCGTCATTTACGCGCAGAAGACGCCTCATAATTTTGTGGTGCAATGCATAACAACGATATTAAAAGTAAATTAGACTGTCGTCAGTTTTTACCAATTAGTCTGAGCAACTGAGGCTAATTGGGAGATGTAAACTGCAAGATGTTTAGGTTATTATGCGATTTTAAAGGTGAGGTTTCCGAAGATCAAATTCAAAATCAGAAGATTCCCCAAGTAAAAATGTCTGCCCTCTGATATTGAAGCCAATTTGAAGACTGGTTGGTTTAAAAATGCATCGCACTGGATCATTACCAAATTAAGATTTAAAATACTATGCGTTTTAGACACTTCAAGAATTCTACTTTCCGCTGAAATATGCTTTTCCGAGGTGCTGTCTCCTCCTCTAACAACTGCTCGCTACCACTCGTTGTCATACCCCAGTGGGTCAGATGAGTCAAACTGTCTCTCCTCACAGGCAATGTCTAATTTTATGGAGAAGATTTCACATCAGAATAGAAGACACACCCCTGCAGTCTGCTTGGGCTGCAGGAATAATTTGGGGAGGGACAGGGACATTGGCGTGGAAGCCAGAACCGCAAAGCTGACAGGCCTTATCAGATGCCATCAACCAGTAATCTCAAACATGGACAAATAAATGGCCTTTCATAAATTATGAATGATTTATTGTCACTCAAATGAAATGGGTGACAGTGATGAAAATTAGAAGTCAGGGCTATCAAACAAGCCCTCGAGTGAAGACTGGCAATTATCCAGAGAAAATAAATTTCATTCTATTCATTGCTACAAACACGCCGAAAACCAGCGGGCCACCCCCCCCATGCACACACACAGACACACACACGGAGCCCATATGTCTGGAATGGAAGGTCTCTCTGAGAACCTGGAAATTTACAAAAGCAGGACTGTCTTCAGCTTTATCTACAGGGCCTTACAGACCTGATTCCAATGACACATAACCACTCTATTGATGATCTATAATGCAGTAAAACTGTTGTTTGAAGGTCAGGTGAGGCTGACAGGTTTATACGCTGGTAAAATCCCGGGAGAGAGCTATGACGAGATACTTAACAACAGCAGTGACTAAATTCTGCTTGCTATTTGTCCAGACAAAGTAACCAGGGGAGCAAATCAAAGTCCTATACAGAAAAAAGTACAAGTAAACCTGACAGTTTCACTGTAAACCATTATTATTTCACGAGTTTGAGCGCAGAGCTCAAAGCAACTACGGTGGGGGGAACAGGGAAAAAATCCCACAACAACAGCGCAGGGACTGCAGCTTTTTCAAAGCCTCTCTGTCGCATTAGAGCCTTCCCCTGCCGTTATAGCTACAGTAGCGCCCACGTCGTGTATTTCTGCAGCGCAAACGTGCATCCAGGGTAAGAGATATGAGCCGAGCTTGATAAAAATGGTGCAGAACTTCGCCGGCTGGCGTTGTGTTTATTTTTAGATGATGAGGCTCAGATCTGGGGTGATTCAGCACCTCCTGGAACCAAGAAAATGAAAGCTTGAAGGACATCTGAGGGATCTGCAGTCTTTTTAAAAGAGTTTCTGCCTTACTTCTTTTATCATACTTCACTGACGTGCACACACATACACATGCACACATACGGTTGTGCCCAAAATTCAGTATACCCTAGCTGAATTTGTGAAATGTTACCATTTATTTGGAAAATATGACTCATCATGCAGAATTCTTGTCTTTTATTTAAAGATAGTGATTGTGCTAAGCCAGTTATCATCGCATAGGTGTTTGGCTGTTTTTTAAATCATAATAATAACTGAAATCATTCAAATGGCCCTGATCAAAAGATTACATACCCTTGAACGCAGAGGCCAGTAGAAGAGGTGCCCCCCCCCCCCAACTATTAGGAGCTAAAAATTTACTCAAATATGGTAAATATAATTTAGTCATATAATGAAAATAATTATGAAATAAACATGTTCTTCAGTCTCTGAGCTCCTGTCAACAGCCCCTAAATATTGGTTCCAAATGGTATTTGGTTGATTTCTCTGTATATTTATACTTCGGTGAGGGACGCCAGCCAAACAGTGGCCGTTTCTCAATACCAAGAATGCTAAGAACAAACTTGCATTCTTGGTAGGAACGTTCTCACTTTATATGAAGAGTGCACTTCCAAGGCTACGAGCACTCAGAACGCTGTCGACGGTTTGAGATGATGCGTTCTCGTTGGTATTATGCAATGCGCCAGCCAGTGAGCCGTGACTTCCTCCGCCATCATCCTTTTTTCCCCAGTTATATTATCTGTGGGGGAAGAGGGGTCTGTGAGCGTGAGCTAGTTAAGGTGCTTAGCTTAGTTATGTTCCGCCGGCTGTTGCGGAGGTTCTCAACTCCGAAAACATTGGAGCATATTTGACATAGAACATCATAAAGCATCCAATATTTCAAATGTACTCAGATAATAGTTCCTCGCCTGAAAATTAGCAGAATAGTACATAGCTAAGAAATAGCAAACAAATACCGACAGATTAAATTCTAAGTCAATACAGTTTTGCATGTATTTGCGCGTTTGCATTGACTTTGAATGTAAATCTGTCGCGTGAAAAATTTGTTTCGCGTCCGGTGTGAAAGCAGCTATACCGATCCTGGAGTGCATTTCCCGAAATCACAGATGCTAACTTACATAGTTGGACACATCGACTGAATGGAAGAACTACGTAAGTTGCTAATTTAGTTAGCAACTACGCTTCTGGGAAACGTCATCCTGGCCTTTTCTCTCAGGGACGTTCCACTAAGATGCAGAAAAGAATTCTGGGATATGCGTGATGTTCACACAAGTTCACACAAGTTACCATCCGATGCATCCTCGGAAAAATGGGCGTGTCAAGAATACTTCCGGGGCTGGTTACCGTAATTGTCAAGATGAAAACTTTGAATTGAGACAGTACATGGTCTCAGAGGGATGACGTTTCTCAAGTTCACAAGAACAGAAGTACAGATAAGAATTCATATTGAGAAACAGCCAGTATCTTATGTAAGCTCTCAAAGTTTTGTTGAGCACGTGACCCAAGGCTGCTGTTTCATTGTTTTTTTTTTCAGATTTCCTTACGGGGCGCCCCAGACACTCCCGCCTTTATTGGCAGTGGATTGGTATTGTGTTATTGTTTTTTGATCTAATATGATTGGACAATTCTCGTGGCTGTCAATCATGTTCTCACCCACCGCGACGCTCAGTCTCGACTGTCAAATCATCCACTGCCTTTTTCAAGCTGGTAGCTGAGTGAGGTGGCATATTCAAGTGGAAGTGCGGAAACAATTCGATTCTTTCCTTACAGCCTCTCTCAAGGCATTCACTGGAGGAACAAAGGAAAGTCAAGGAGCTTGGCCCGGACCTACTCGATTTAAAGATTCAGCAGCAGGCAAGTGATCGTGGACGAGCTGGCACCCGGGGCTTCTCCCGCACTTGTTAAGACAAACAGAGTTGGCTAGCTGGATGTTGCATTAGCAGTGCCGTTTATTGCTTTCCCTATTTGCTGTTATAGTTTGACAGATTCAACAGGGCCGCTGTGAAAAGAACAGTACATCTACTACTGAAGGGCCGGCCAGGATTATGTTCCCCATTCTTTATTTTACCTTGCTAGATACCATTTTAAAAATATTCAGAGCCCTATTTCATACTGTAAAGCCAGTTTTTGCCGCGAACGTAATTTCTATCCGATGTGCGTTCGTGATGTTCCGCATTCCGCTATGAAGTCCCTATTTTATATCAACCGGTAGTGTGAAACCGGGGTAAAGTGCATGCGTGAGCGGATGTTTACTTCCTGGCCTTTTAGAATTTTCACCAACTCGCGTTTGTGTCCCTCATCAAAAAGGTAAAAATTTCCGTCCACAGTAATAACGTTAGCAACAGAATGAGATTAGGCAGCTACTGGCAGGGCAGATGTGTCCGCCAGTGGACACGGAGCTGCAGATTTATGCACGCAGTTACAATGTTCTATCACTAGATGACACACTCGGATCAGTTATTGAATTTTCACAAGCAAGCCGAGTTCTAACGCTGTTTATTAAATGGACGAGTTCACTCCAATCCCTGGATGGATCAAGCCAACCTTGGTTTGACTTAAAGGGGTTGGCACATCCATACAACAGGTTGGCCCAACAAAGCGTCTCTCCTTCCTCTCAGAACTACAGGATGGATGAGGAACTTGGAAATGAGTGGGCAGGACTGACTCATTATCCAGTGTATGAATTTTATTGCCACAAAATAATCCCTGGGAAAAACTGTACATTTCAAGTCACTGTTCAAGAGTTGATATACAGGCTTTAACAAAGCCCTGCTTATTGTGGATTAGTGGGTTGGTCACTGGTGTGCCTTCCCTTTTCTCTGCTCATCCAGCCATTATTGGCGTTGGCTCAGACAATCTTGTCACCGTTTCAGTTCTGTCCAGTGGACACTAATTTTCCGTCCATGTAACATTAGCAACAGGACCGAATTTTTGAATTCACTTTTTTTTTTTTACAAAACCCAAAACCAGTGAAGTTGGCACGTCATGTAAATCGTAGATAAAAACAGAATACAATGATTTGCAAATCCTTTTCAACTTATATTCAATTGAATACACTGCAGGGATAAAATGTTTAATGTTCAAACTGAGAAACTTTTTTTTTTTTTTTTTGCAAATAATCATTAACTCAGAATTTAAAGGCAGCAACACATTGTAAAATATTTGGCACAGAGGGGCCTTTTTACCACTGTGTTACATCACCTTTCCTTTTAACGACATTCAGTTAACGTTTGGGAACTAAGGAGACCAATTTTTGAAGCTTTTCTGGTGGAACTCTTTACCATTCTTGCTTGATGTACAGCTTAAGTTGTTCAACAGTCCGGGGTCTCCGTTGTCGTATTTTACGCTTCATAAAGCGCCGCACATTTTCAATGGGAGACAGGTCTGGACTACAGGCAGGCCAGTCTAGTACCCGCTCTCTTTTACTACGGAGCCATGCTGTTGCAACACGTGCAGAATGTGGCTTGGCATTGTCTTGCTGAAATAAGCAGGGGCGTCCATGAAAAAGACGTTGCTTGGATGGCAACATATGTCGCTCCAAAACCTGGATATACCTTTCAGCATTAATGGTGCCTTCACATACGTGTGAGTTGCCCGTGCCTTGGGCACTAACACACCCTCATACCATCACAGATGCTGGCTTTTGAACTTTGCGCCTATAACAGTCCAGATGGTTCTTTTCCTCTTTGGTCTGGAAGACACGACGTCCACAGTTTCCAAAAACAATTTGAAATGTGGACCCGTCAGACCACAAAACACTTTTCCACTTTGCATCAATCCATCTTAGATGAGCTTGGGCCCAGCGAAGCCAGCTGCGTTTCTGGGAGCTGTTGATAAATGGCTTTCGCTTTGCATTGTAGAGTTTTAACTTGCACTTGCAGATGTAGCGACGAACTGCAGTTACTGACAGTGGTTTTCTGAAGTGTTCCTGAGCCCATGTGGTGATGTCCTTTACACACTGATGTCGGTTTTTGATGTAGTACCGCCTGAGGGATCGAAGGTCACGGGCACTCAATGTTGGTTTTTGGCCTTGTCGCTTACGTGCAAGGATTTCTTCAGATTCTCTGAAACTTTTGACAATATTACGGACCGTAAATGATGAAATCCCTAAATTTCTTGCAATAGTTCGTTGAGGAATGTTGTTTTAAAATGTTCGACAATCAGCTCACGCATTTGTTCACTATGTGGTGATCCTCGCCCTATCCTTGTTTGTGAATGACTGAGCATTTCAGGGAAGCTGCTTTTATACCCAATCATGGCACCCACCTGTTCCCAATTAGCCCGTTCACCTGTGGGATGTTCCAAATAAGTGTTTGATGAGCATTCCTCAACTCTCTCAGTCTTTTTTGCCACTTGTGCCAGCTTTTTTGAAACATGTTGCAGGCATCAAATTCCAAATGAGCTAATATTTGCAAAAAATTACAAAGTTTACCTGTTCGAACATTAAGTAACTTGTCTTAGCAGTGTATTCAATTGAATATAGGTTCAAAAGGGTTTGCAAATCATTGTATTCTGTTTTTATTTACGATTTACACAACGTGCCAACTTCACTGGTTTTGGGTTTTGTACCAAAATTGCAGTTATCCAGATCTAAAACTTCCTGTAAACGTTTGTTTTCATGTTTTCAATGAAATAAACCACATATATACCATCAATTTATAATTTTATCCTGTTAAGTACAGTGGGACCTGTTGGTCACACTTTCTGTGACATCTGTCATTTATGCATATAAATATGTGACTTACCACAGCTGTAAGGTGCTGGAAAAGCATGAAAATGCACCTCGAAAATCCTTGCAAAGTGCTTAAATTTCAGGTTGCAAAAGGTATACAAAGCCTGTAGACAGCATTACAGTGATTTGTTTTTAGATTTGAGGGATTTTTTTTGTTTTTCTGTTTAATCATGTTCCATTTATTGTTTGCATCTTGACAAAACATCAAAATCCAAGTTAGATGGTGGACTATCTTTAACATGACCAGTTTAACAATCAATCTGTGAGTAATGTAAGGACAGATAACAGTGTTCTGCAGACGTGGACATAGGTGATACATCCTCAATTCATAATAAAGAAGGGTATAAACCCTGATAAAATCTAAAGGCTATATTTTCCTTCTTATATAGTTAGAATAGTTTGGGACACAGAAAAATCCACTAGCTACCTCAAGAAAAATACAGGATGCTCTGGTAAAACATGATGTGGTCATTTCAAGGAGTGCAATAAGGAGGTAGTCAAAACATCAATGAGCTGAATGGTCGAGTTGCTAGAAGGAAGTCACTGTTGCAATCTCACAGAAAATCCAGTCTAAAATACGCCAGACAACACATTGACACACCTCACAACTTCTGGAATACTATCATTTGGAGTGACGAGACCAAAATAGAACTTTCATGGTCACGATCATATGTGCTTCGTATGCTTGGAGAGCAGTCAACACTATTCCCACTGCAAAAGCATGGTGGCAGCTCTCGCATTCGCTTCACCTCAATATCAATGAGGTGCTTTGGGAAGATCCTTAACATGCAGTTTATGCAACATGACCTAAGAATTTGCAGAAGATGGAGAGTTTTTGCAAGGGAGAATAGGTCGCTATTGCACCTGAAAGAATTAGGGGGTTCACTGACAAACCATCCCAAAAGACTGCACATTGTTATTGATGCCAAAGGAGGCAGTACACAGTATTAAGAACTTAGAGTATGCACACTTTTGAACAGGGTTCATTTCATTTTCTTCCCTTTTTGGCATGTTTTATTTGACGATTGCGTTAGTCTACATGACCAACAGTTGGATATTAATTAAATAAGAAACTAGAGGCACTCACAGAGTGCAAATCTCCGCCAAGGCAGCACAATCCAAATGTGCATGAATGGGAGCAAAGTTGAGTTTCCGCGTGTGATAGGATTTCAACATAACTGCCGTGGCGCCATATTGTTTCAGTGATCACGGTCAAAATCAATAGGGTCCATCCTTGATGTAGTAGCAATCCACCCACAAAATTTCAGACAAATCCGTGCATCACTTTTTGAGTTATGTCGTTCACAAACAGACAAACAAACGGGCAAAAACATAACCTCAACCCCAACTTCATTGGCAGAGATAATAAAAGAAATGTGTTTTGCCTAGCCATTCATATTTTATATAGGTCATATTTTATAGGTCATATAAAAAATGTGACCTATTTCACAAACTGCACATTTAGGTAGTACATTAGAGATATAGCTAGATGCCAAGTTTTTTTGAATGGCATATTACCGGGACAAGCTGTCTGTGGCTTGAAAAGGATCTGATCCAGAACAAACCTTTCTGGAATTGTTCACACTTCTGCACTTTCCCCAAAAGAAATCTTCATGATGTGTTTACCTGTCTGATTTTGACTGCAGCAGGTTGCTGGGATACACTGGCTGGCACCAGCTTGACACAACTTCGGGTTGGTCATTCTTGCTGCAGTTGAGAAAGCGCTTTTTGGGCAACCTGCCAGAAGTGGGTACAGGATTGATTTGTCCCCCTCGACCAAATCTGCTGCCTCTCAACCCGACTTCACTCCACTCTGCAGTACTTGCAACCTCTACGGAGGGCAGGATCAGGGGATGACTGGTTTAAACTGATCATAGGAGGACCGGGGCTGAGGGGACATGGGCCTCTATCTTACACTCAGGGCAGAGAGCGCAAAATGTAATGCAAAAGTCTTTGCTACTTTATTACCACCGAAATACCAATTTCCTGTCCAGCATCCACGCTGCATAAATAACCAATTCATTTGTGCCAATTTGTGTGTCTGTGGGTGTCTGGGTCTTAAATTGAGTCGTGGTCAGGCGCAATGCTGGAGTGTCGCTGTCTTGAGGTCACATAAAGCTCTTGCACTACTAACTAACAAAAACCTGGTCTAAAGTAAATTATCAGTTTTTAGTGCTATTGCAAGGGCGCATTATTATGATAGTATTATATGCTTTTGTTAGTGAGTGCACAACGTGGGTACCTTCTGCTTGTTACACACTACACAGGGGCGAACAGCAGCACCCACATAAGCACATAATGAAAAATAAAACGATTACGATGTGCAAAATTGTTGTCAAGATATTGAAAAAAAAAAACTGTCAGAATGGTGAGTGCAATCTGCTTACCCGCATCAGACCATGCTGTGATGCAGGCTATTTAAATTGTAAGGGAACCTATTTCATCAGGTAATTCGCAATTCAACATGTGAGGTTATGCACATAGGCATTCCCAAATTATAATGGATAGAGCCATGACTCTTTAATACTGGTGAACTCTGTCATTCATGCCGTCTTCCAGAGGATCCCCCTGAAAGGCTGGCAGTTCGACGACGATGGTTAGCCAAAATATCAAATATATTGGCATATAATGTCAAAAGCAGCACAAGGAGTTCCATTCTATCACACGAAACACAAACTGTAACTGACCAAATGTTTATAGTGCTGAAAATGCGCTTCAGATTTTTGAATGAGTGTAGCATGGGTCCACCAGAAATCAGCAATTGTCTGAAAAACCTATTTTGAATCCAAACTGATCCATTTAATTCAGTGCCCGCTGTAACGCTTCAATTATCAAACACAAAACCCCATATTTCATTTTAAATGGCTTTATTACTATTTACTGTTCGGCTGACAAACAAACTAGCCCTAAAAAGCAGCACTGTTATATAGTAACAAAAGCAACAAATGTTATTGTCATCACCGTCTGTAATTAATCAGGAATTCTACCATGTATCCGACTCGACTTTCAATCGTCAGTCAAGCGGCAACAAGTCCTTTTCCGTACTCTTGGATGTTATTCAAGAAGATACCTTAACACAATCAAAATAACATTAGTTTTATTTCTTTCTTGCTGGCTGTTTTTCTCAAGCATTTTAATTTCTCTCGGTCGTTCCCCTTCAGCACATAATTACTTTTTTTTTTTTTTTAAACGGTGACCCTGAATTAAAACCTTTCCTCTGTTTTCTTGTTTTATGCAGAAGTTGTGATGTAATGCAAAGTTCAAATGCAGCCCTGAGATTATTTTTTCAAACTTTTTTGGAGATCACTATGATCAGGTTTCCATATTTCAAGCAATGGTTTGCTCTCGTGCTTTTACTTTGCACAGATTAAAGTATGTACCAATGACCTATAAAATAATACTGAGAATTGAAAAATGGCCGGAAGTTAAATCAATACTTTTCTGAGATCACAATCTCCTTGACCACAAGTGTAGTTCATCTGACAGTGATATTCAAAATCATCTACCATTTTTGAGCCAAATAACATAGCTCTCTGAGTGGTTCCCCATGCTGTCAGAGACTTCAAAATGACACATTTTCAAATCATAAAACAATCATATGTTTAATATGAAACAACCTTTGACTCATGAATTACAATATGAATGAATGATTTTCCAATTAAATTTAGCATGAGTTTATCAATAAAGGCATGGATTGACATCAATGGTCACCACTAACCTCTCCAAACCAAAAACATGCCTTTCCTCCAGGATGAAGTTAAGAGTTTTGTCCATTTTTCCTCAGAGCTGCATCAGCAAACACACATCGAGGGTTTGGAGCACAATAGTTATGTGTCCAAAATTTCGAATTTGAGATATATATACTAAAACAAGTGGTTTCCGATGCTTTTCCTTGGAGCACAAACATGATCTCAAATTCAAAATTTTGGACATATAACCAATGTGCTCCAAACCCTCGGCGTATTCTCTAAAGGAAATGCTTATTTTACCGTCAGAACCTTCATCTTGCAACAGATAGTTTGCTTTTTATAATTCTGATCACCCAAGCGCAGCGCAATCTTTTCTCACCAAAGTATACCTTACTGTAAAAAAACAGAAATTCCACTATCAGAGAAAAGCAGGTAGTATGCTACTCTAGATTGAACAGAATCCGTGCAACAAACATAACGGGATTTACCGAAGTCTTTAAGCTCCTTACATTTTAAACGAGCGAAAGCCTAACGTTAGGCATTCTATTTCATTGAATGCGGTATAAATTGTAAAACAAATAGCCACATTGAGCAAAATGCCACACACAGTATAATTAGCAAAGGTTAATGGTTACTCCTATTAACCAATGTGGCAAAAATGCTCTTCGATCATCATAGCTATGGTAAACCGAATATAAAAAACAGCTAGCCAGCTAGCTAGCAATACACTCCAATGTACTGAAAAAAACAAATAAAAACTCTCCATTATTGAATTCTTCCTCCTCACAAACAGCAGTCCAGTACAAGGAACCCCCCAGTCCTGTTCCATTTGGAAAAACACCCATTGGCCTTGTATGAAATTTTTATCTGGTAATTGCAACCAATTAGTTAAGTTAATTTTGGAAGTCATTTTTTCTATAAATTCACATCATTCAGCTGTTCACAGTTAAGAGAATATGACCTAACTTGCTGTTAGGAAAGGATTTAAAGTAGGGATTCAAAGAAAATAAGTACCCATGAAATTGGTCCGTTATGGCAATTTCATTATAGGTTGACGGTATTCACTCATATAACAAGAGAAAAAAGTTTCATGCGACTTGATATTCGCTTTCCAATTGTTGCTCCTCTTCTACCATAACCAGTCTGCTGAAAGTCTCATTTTCCATGACGTCACATACGGGTTGTGTACTCTGAAAGTACTCAGGTGTTCCGTAGTTATAATACTGAGAACACTGTGAAACCTGTTTTCCATTTTGTTTTTAAAGCCTGGTGAGTCAGAACTCTGAATAGATTTCGTCCAGATCTTCCAGTAGTTCATAGTTTTCAATCCCATGGTTAAATCTTTATTTTTTTAAGCTACTGTTGCATAAAGGTGATTTCCTTCACTGATGGATATTAGTTTTGCTTCTTATTTTGTTTCGTTTCTATGCCTGCAAAAGGTCCGTTCGCCGGACTGACAAAAAGCGATACGCGTACATGTTCTCCTGTTTAGAAAGAAAAATAATGTTTTTACTGGAGTCATGCTTCCATTCCGCGGAAGGTTGGAAAAGCCAAAGCTGGTCAACAAAAAAGATAGTATTTTATGAACATGATCAAGTGGACTCTCATAACAGTGATTGACTGACAGAAATATGGAGTGACGAGGTCAATGCCATTTACAATACAATCGTACCCCTCAAATATCTCCACCCAATACCTCAACAGCAGCCTGAATCGTCCGCCTGTACTTCTCATGCACTGAAGCTCAATTTCAGGTCTTAATTACTTTTTTTATCCCACGCAACAACGAAGTTGCGGGGGGTATAGAAACGAGTTCCGTCCGTCTGTGCGTGCGTCCGTGCGTGCACTTCACTTTGTCCGGAGCATATCTCCAAAACTATTGAAGACAGCTTCACCAAAATTTATATTTCATAAGTTTATCATTACAGTCATCTGTTGCGGGGGATATTGATGACTTTGTCTTCTTGTTATAGCTGTTGTACCTCTTCCCATGGTTATTTCTGTAACTTTTGGTCCTTCCTCTTCCATGATGGCCAGAACAAAACAAAACCTCAAATCTAATAACGTTAGATAGTTACAGTATACGCAATAGAAAGATCTGACGACAGGCAGCTGCAAGTGTGTGAACAATATGTATTCCTGCGAGAGTTAAGAGAAAGAATACATTCTAAAAATTTTCCTTTCTTGTTTTGTCGTCGCTCTTATCAAGTCTACTCATCGAAAAAATATCATAATAAATTTAGGTATCAGTCCTTCCCCTAGGGTTTCTGCGACATGTAACTGAGCGTGGCGCACCGCTACGGCAAAATAAAAGCCACCCCACCTATGTAAAATGACTTTACATAAACTCTAAAAATCCTAAGGACAATCAGGTGTCGCCAGTTCTCATTGTAAGTTAAAATGAGTGTTAATAATTCTTGGCCAATCATTTTGCTTGACGAACACATTTTCCAATGAATACAAATTAGCCAGGGGCAGTAAAATGTGCTGCTCTCTTCTAAATGCAATGTGTGCAATGATTAGAGAAATAATTTGCAAATCCTTTTCAACTTATATTCAATTGAATACACTACAAAGACAAGTTACTTAATGTTCAAACAGGTAAACTTTGAGGAATGAATAAATGCACTTGAATTAAAGGTTGGATTCTCCTTTTTTCATTGTGGTCCTATATTATTTAGAAAAATACTGAATTTATTAGAAGCTAAAGAACACATCTTGACCAATAATTATGGAGGGTGCTGTATATGTGAAATCCACCGTGACGCATGCGAAACTGATAAACCTCTGTGCACATAGACTTCAATTATTACATCACCTGCCTGCTGATTAATGAAAACTGGCCACACCTGATAATGCTGAGATTTGACCTGACGCTGAAGCCCTCCACCACGGTTTCAAAAAAATCCTGGAGGAAACCCTGCCTTCCCTGCATTTACACGATTTCCGTTAGATCATTTATATGTCCATGTTAATCTGCAATGTACGAGGCCAATATAGAAAAACATGACTTTATTTATTTTTTGAAGCCAGATAAATGTTTTCCATTATCCTGTATCCATCTCTAGTAAAGTATGACTCATTTTTAAGCTTTAACAAAATATAAAGTTTAGAGAGACATCGTATTTCTATTGACATGTAACAGAGCAGAGCTTGCAAAACCGGTATGTGACATCACCCAAAAACGGCCCTCTTTCCTAGCATCACAGAAGTATTCTTGCTCGATAAAGTACTGTCGTTTCGTGCGGGTTTCTATTTTCTCATATCGATAATGTGACAGAATGACATTACATTCCATTCTTTTGGTTCAAAGCTTTCCATTGATGTCGAAATTGCCATATTTCAGTTTTTCCTATGAATCCCTACTTTAAAAACTTTTATTATGATCAAATCAATGCCTTTCAATTACTGTGGAAAGTTTATACTGTCTGAAATAGGACTAAAAAGTGTCAATGAATAGAGAATTACCAGGTTATGATTCACATGGGCTGCAACTCTGCTTTATGCAGAGCAAGCATTAGAGCGACTGCAATTCAGTGAGACATCCTATGACAACGTAAGGAACCTCTCAATTTGTTGAGATGAATCTACACGTAAATCAATGATAGGGAATCATGCGTTTTGAATATCTGATGACTACTGTGTAATTGATTGTAGAATGACATAGAATCAATACTGTGTTGAATGTTTGCTTCAGAAAGCTGATTTTTTTTTCAGAAATTAATTGAGATAGCTTTGTTCTATTATTGCTGAGTTGGTTGCTATAAAGGACAACAATTTTTTTTGTTGTTGCAAGAGATCATTTTTATTAACTGCTGGATTGATACAAAAGGCAAGTGTTATGTATTTTCTGTAAAGCACTGTATATATACTCAGCAACAAAAGTTTCTGTGACACCAATATTGTTAATTATTTTTCATAACGCAATTATGAAATACATGGTGATATCAGACTGAAACAGTACACGTAAACACAACATTGAAATGGAAATCATGAAAATGCGAGAAAATGACTTTGCACGTGAAAATGTGCGTAAATCATGCTTGTGGATGGCAATAAAAGAGGAGAATTTTTTTGAATGTTCACATTGTGCCTGATGAACGACGGAAGCACCACTTATCGAAAACACAGCCATTTCGGATCAGGAACTCTACCCTCTAAATGCCAAGACTGTCTGAAAATGATCGGTGGAGGGCCATTGGGATGATTGAATCCGGAACCTCGCAGAGGGAAGTTGCTCATCGCCTGAATGTCCACCGAAACACCATTTGGAACTTATGGCAGCGTCATCAGCAGACAAGACATGTCAGAGACCGTCCTCGCAGCGGCCGTCCACGAGTAACCACTCCCAGACAGGACTACTGGATTCGAACAACCCATCTCCGAAATCGATTCCAACCTGCAACCATAACTGCAAGAACGATACCTGGTTTGAGGCGACTGTCTGCACAGACAATCCGTCGCCGTCTCCGTCATTTTGGCATTGTCCCACGTCGGCCAGCAAGACGTCCAATACTCACAGTACAACACCGACGACTGCGTCTACAGTGGGCACAACAACATCGACGGTGGATCCAACGTCAGTGGGATCTTGTAATCTTCACTGATGAATCAAGATTTATGCTTAACCGATGTGATGGTCGTTTACGTGTATACCGTCGACGTGGAGAACGTTATGCCAACAACTGTGTTCAGGAATTTGATCATTTTGGAGGTGGTAGTGTCATGATTTGGGGAGGGATCACGGCTAGAAACAGAACAGATTTGCTTGTTATTGATGGAAATCTGTCAGGTCAAAGATATCGCGATGAAGTGCTACGGCCATTGGTGGTACCGTTTTTGATGCAACATTGTCCCGGAATAACGCTGCAACATGATAACGCCAGACCACACGTTGCAAGGATTGTACAGCAGTATCTGATGCAACAACATGTCAATGTCCTGCCATGGCCAGCCAGATCCCCAGACATGTCCCCAATCGAGCATCTTTGGGACGAGATGGATCGACGTTTGCGGCGGTTGGATAACCAGCCAGCTACACTCCAGGAATTGCGACAACGTCTACGTCAGATTTGGAATGACATCCCACAGCAATTTCTGGCACATCTGATTCGGTCCATGCGCCGGAGATGCGTTGCTTGCATCATAGCACGAGGAAGTCACACCCGGTATTTAAGTGTGAAGGTCACAATTGGTTAGACGTCAGACAAGTGCTTCATGACGCATGAAAATGACATTTTTCGTTTTGAGTGACGTTGGCACTGAAAAGTCAGTGTTTCTCCTGTTAAATAAACATATTGATTGCATTGAGATCTTTGCGTGTCATTTATAACATACACATAAATGGTGTCACAGAAACTTTTGTTGCTGAGTATAATTTGTAAATGGAGATTTGTGACATGCTGTTTTGCTGCCTTGCTGGTCAGCTATTTATTTTGCTCATCAGCACCCTCTGGTGGTGTGTCTGCAGCAAAACACGATCTGATGTAATATCACTTCTTTGTATTAGCCTATTGCTTTCTAGAAGCTTCTGGCATCTTCCTGTCTGCAGGGGGCGTGATTACCCAGGAATCCTGTAGATCTCTCCAGAATGTTGCTAGTCTATATAAATGTTATGAATTTGGTCAGTGCAAGCAGAGGTTTTGTTTTGGCAACAGAGTTACATAGTGGCATTAGAGTGTTATTACAGTGGATTATTTGTAGAAGTTTTTTTCAAATCACTGCAGAATAAATTTGTTTTAGATGTCATTGCTGGTTTTCTTTGTTGTGATTTTCAAGTCATAAGACAAGTGTATCAGGTAGTTTGCATATCAAGCTTGGTCGAGGAGTTTAATTCATACAATTCCTGGGAAACAGGGTTGGGACTTGACTTGTGCATATTTTATTTTTAATAGGTAACGTGCACTACTTCGTTGTGAATATTCAATCACCGTTTCTAAAACTCCATGAATAAATACAGAAACTCCATGTCCGCAGGCATCTAAACAGCGAAAATGTGTTAAAAGGAATGGGACATTACACTCTGATAGGTTTATTTCATGTTTCACCCAAAACACGCCTCTGATTAATTAAAATATTAAAACTAACTGCTTTGCACTATGTGCCTTACTATGTGCCCAGAACACCGACAGTTAACTGAGCAAAAATGTATTTGGACACGGCCTGAATGCACTTGCCCCACGTGTTTCAGACTGTGCGCTTAGATTGTTAAAATAGAGCCTTTAGAGTTCCATGGCTGCAAGCCAAGAGTAAAGATAAAGCTGCTCCCCCATCAGGAGATCAGCAGATTCAACCCAAACCAGACAATAAATATGAGGCTCTAAGAAGCAAAGCTGATCTGTGGTCAGTGGCAGGGAGCTGTAGTATCACTTATCCTGCAATGGATTAACTGAGTAATTTAATTTTTCAGTCTGTCCCACTCCCATGGTTGCCAGTGGTTTGGTCTTTCTTCTGAGTGTAAATGATTTGGTAAGGTCATTACGAGGTCAGCAAACATGTATTAACAGAAATGAGAGACATCCTCAGTTCCTGGGATGTTAAATACTTTTGGTTTCAGGATGCAATGACCTTCTCTTCCTCTGAAAATACTCAGCCACCTTCTCAGAGACTTGTTTTTGAATGATATTCTTGTTCCATGATGTTTATTGGCAGTTGGCAAACCAGCTTACATTCTTCATATCCTTTGGCTATAGGGCTAAAATAGTGCTTTTAATACTCATATTTCCATAGAAAACTCCATCATGTAGAAACCACAATTCCCGAGTAGCTAAAATAAACAACATATAAATACAATGCAAAACCAAGACGGATTAGCAACGATGGAATCAGATTTTGACTTGCAGTCAAGCAGATTCACTTTGTTTGACTTGTTGTTCAGGAGAACAGGTTTCAAAGTTGTGAGCTTGTGAGAACATTATATGACATTACAGGTTCTTAGCAGACGCTTTTATCCAGAGTGACGTACAAAAGTGCAAGAGATCGGTACAAAAGTGCAGAGCTCCAAGGAGACAAGTACAATGCTAACAGTAAAAGTGACAGAGAACACATTCAGTTGTTACTGGTCTAGACCAATAGGTAAACACCAAATATACTGATAAAAAAATAGGCCAAGCAACGGGTAACAAAATCAAGTGCAACAAAATCAAGTAAAAGGGCAACAAAATCAAGTGCGACAAAATCAAGTAAAAGGGCAATGAAATCAAGTGCAACAAAATCAATGAAAAGAGCAACAAAATCAAGTAAAAGGACAACAAAATCAGGTAAAAGGGCAATGTGGGATTTAATGACAAAGGATTCAGGGCAGTGGAGTAGGGGAAAGGTGGAGCCTGAACAGACGGGTTTTTAGGCAGCGCTTGAAGGAGCTCAAGGATTCTGACGTTCGGACCTCAATAGGTAGATCATTCCACCAATGAGGAATACGAGCAACGAGCAGTAATTGTGACACAGCCTCTGTAACTCAGCCTAAACTTGGCATCCACTTTTAAAAGCTGCAGTCGAGATGCAGGGGTGAAAGTAAGATTAGATTCTTGCAGGAACTGTGCTACTAAAAAAAATTTTTTGCTTGCTCGCTTTGCGCGCTCCTATTATATTAAAGATATTGAAGACTGCTCTTTTCTGACTTCTTAAATTCTGTGAGCGTCCTTGAGTGAGTGATGTATGATGTTAGGCACATAATGTTATTTATGGCAAAACATTTATTTTCAGGTAAAGTGCAAACATCATTTTTTTGGGAAATAACATCAATTCAACAACAATAGAACAACTTCAACATCATTAGAAAATGCAACAATCTGTTCTTTTTTTTCTGAAAGTACTGCTGCAGTGTTCTGTGAGCTGCACAGAAGCTAGCTTAGATCCTACATAGAATTTACAAAAATAGAAAATTCATCATAATAACATCCTACTGTGTACTCTTGTATTCTGATATAGTAACATTGTCAGCCATTTTCGACAGAAAGATAGACTTCATGGCCCATCTCTGGTTTGTCTGCATAGCCTACCACCTCCATGCTGTTCTTCTGCATCTTGCTCCATCTGTTCCTCAACTGCCACCGTTTTAACAACTCTCTTTCTTTTAAACAAATAATCAATTTTTCTTTGCATTTTGAAAAAGTTGTGTTTTACCGTTCCCTGTGAAAAGGATGCACACGACCCCCAGCACCCAATCAAAGAACGCACAAGTGTTCCCACTTTCTGCATGTGTTTGTTTGCGGAAGTGAGTGGTGGACTACTCGCTCGCATGACAGCGAGTCATTGATGATTTAGACTGTTAATCATGAAACCTCACATTTTATTACTTGGGGATTTTTCTTAAGTTTTTTTGCAAAAACAACTGCTCACTGCTGCCTGCAAAAATCCATAGCAATCGAGTCACAACCATTGGATTAACGTTACAATGCAGAGTGTAGACTGCCTACAAGTTGCAACATGTAAGCGAGTAGCCTTCTACAAATAATAACGTTTGTCCAGCGCACTAAAATCTACTTCAGCACGTCACGGGCGGCACATTCTGTTGATGATTTTCATGTATTCACCAAATTTACATTTATTTCGGAGAGATTTGCTTGAAAATTGAAAGGGCTCGCGTTGTATGTTGGGGTGAAAGTTGCTCTTCCGAGGCGTACCCCTGCGTACCGGCTGTCAGGACTGTACATCTCTTCCCAGTATGGCGTACCACTGCGTTCCAGCTTACGTTCACCCCTGTGGAGATGTGACACCACTGATGATCACAAGGCAACCTAGCTAGCTTTGGCGAAACATTAACACACTCTAAACACGACTGCAGCAGAGGAACAACCCGTAAGTTCTACAAGGCAAGCCCTTTGAACCCCTTCTGGAAAACAGAGAGGAACTGCCAAATGAGTTAGGCTGTAACACTAGGCACATATAGTCAGGGCATCTGGCAGGAGTGGTGCAGATCCACATGATTCTCGAACATCTGCAGCCTCCACATCTGTTTGCATAAAACTGAAAAATTTGCCCAATATTTTTGACCAAGCAGCTGCTTATCTTCCTAACAAAAAAGCTGAGAAGATTGATTATTTTGAAACAGTTTTTTTCTTAATTATAAACAAATAACACACCGTTTCATTTGCGAACGACCTTACCCTCCATGCATCTTTTGGCGGTGAGCAGGCACGGCGTTATGGGTGGACCTAGGTGGACCTAGGCCCTCCCACTCATCTACAGGCCCACCCTAAACTTCTCTTTTAAAAAAATTATTGTTTTAAATACATTTAATGATTTGATTCATTAATGATTAATATTTGTTCATTTTAAAAGGTTGGTTATGTTGACGCTTTAACCGTGGTCAACGTGGCTGCTTTAGAACCAAGGAGACCGGTCGCGGATAGGTAGCCTATGCCTTGAAACGTTAAAAAATGCAACAAAATATTCAAGTAACATTAGCAACCAAATACGATACAAAAGAGATAATATAGTAGTACATCTGCTAGACATTTTTATTAAGTGAGGATTAAAGCTCAGACTAAAGATTTGCAACGAGACGTGTTCCAACTACTTACGACACACTGGTGTGCGATGTTCTGAAACCTGCCAGTTCACATCGATGCGACGAGATGAGAGGATGTATCGTTTCCATAGCACTGACTCTGTTATGATTCTGCCTTGTGAGTGCTGTCTTTGTGCTTATTTGTGCTTGTCTCTTACTTTCGTTTTATTTAGGTTTCATTTCTGCCGTCTGATGATCCACTCCCACTCTGCATACTCCAGTGATGTCGCGTGACAGCCTTCAGCATGCCTGCGTCTCGTTGACAAATCACCTTTCCTCTTTCTGTTTCGGCTCTGGTATTTCATTCATTGCTTCCTCCTGTGTTTAATTCTGGGTCTTGCGAAACTCTGAGTGAATGCATTCTCTGATAGGATCATTCCTAACCCGTACTAATTTGAGGGTGATTGTAAATATTTTGTCAGATAGTGGAGAGTGGAGGTGTCTAGGCATTGAGGGGACAAGTTTCTTGAGTTTAGCCAATGGAATTTGATCCCACTCTTGTTTAATACAGGCTTCCAGCTACAGGAGAGCTTTTGGTCTCCTTTGACGGGCTTTTCGTTTAATTATGTGCCAAATGTTCTCAATCAGTGCAAGATTAGGACTGCAGGCAGGCCAGTTCTGCACACGGACTCTTCTACTACAAAGCCATGTTGTTGTAATAGCTGCAGTATGTGGTTTTGCATTGTCTTGCTGAAATACTCAAGGCCTTCCCTGGAATAGATATCATCTGGAGGGGAGCATATGTTGCTCTAAAATCTTTATATACCTTTCAGCATTCATGGCGCTTTTTAAAACATGCAAGTGTCCCACATCATATGCACTAATGCATCCCCATACCATCAGAGATGCTGGCTTTTGAACTGAACACTGATAACAGGAGGGGTGGTCTTTCTCCTCTCTAGCCTGGAGGACACAACACCCATGATTTCCAACAAGAATGTCCAATTTGGACTCGTCTGACCACAGGCTACTTTGCTACTGTCCATTTTAAATGAGCCTTGACCCACAGAACACGGCGGCGCTTCTGGATCATGCTCAGCAATGGCTTTCTTTCTGCATGAGAGTTTTAGGTGGCATCTGCGGATGGCACGGTGGACTATGTTTACACACAGTGGTTTTTTGAAGTATTCCTGGGCCCATTTAGTAATGTCAATGGCAGAATCAAAGCCTTTGCAATTTGACATTCAGGAACATTGTTTTTAAAGTATTCCGCAATTTTTTTACACGAGCCTTCACAGGTTGGAGAGCCTCTGGGCATCTTTACCTCTGAGAGACTCAGCCTCTCTAAGACATCCCTTGTATAGCTAATCATGTTACACACCTGATGCCAGTTTATGAAATAGCTTGCTAAATGTTCTTTCAGCTGATTCTCTTATATATTAATGGCTTTTTCAGCCCTTTTTTCCCTGTGTCCCAACTTTTTTGAGACCTGTTGCAGCCAGAAAATTTGAAATGAGGTCCATCGTATTGGGCCTGGGCTGCACTGGCCCATCCACACTGCGCACTAGTCAACCCACACATCGAGTAAAATATATACATTTTTGTTTTATAATGATTGATTGATGTATGAGTTCATTTTATATATAATAAATAAATAATGAGGAATGTGTCATGGGATGTGATTGGAATGTAATTGCTCCTGATTCTGGTGGTGCTGAGCCAAAAGGAATTGCAAAGCATCCCATTTCAGTAATAATTAGACTTGACCTGTTTTCAATCATTTTCTATTTGACTGTTTTGCTGCATAATATGGCCCAAAATTCCTCATAATTTTTTTCCCGCTCCCTATAAGATGCTCTGCATAGTTCATCAACAATGAATGTCTGAAACTTTCACCTATTATTTTCTGTCTACTGTAGTAACATTTGTTATTCTCTTTGGCTGGCTCTAAACCTCACTACGCACTGCATTAAAACACTTCACTCTTGCTAAGATCTGCTTAGGATTTATTTCAAATACTAAACAGTCAAAACCTGCTATTCAGATCTCAAGCATCAATTTTATCACAAAGTGTGCTTTGCCAAAGCTAAGTTCAAATCTCCTTCCACTTTCCCTTTTGTTCCCTGCCGCTAGCAATTTTGGGCCCGTTGACTGGAAATCGATTCCCCCCAAATATATTGATTTCCCGGGCTGCAGCATCAGTGCATACCAGCATTTAATATTAAAGGTGCATTTTGGGAAAACACTTTTTTGTCGATTTCCGGTCTTTTTTTAAACATGAACGCTTTCTAGGGATTAAAGTAAATAATCCCACGTATTTTCACTGTGTATTTTATGAAGACAATTTCTATTTGACTGAACTGATAGATTTCTCCAAAGGCTACATCTCCCACCACTAGGTAACATCTTAAATAATGGACAAAGAGTGTCACCTAGTGGCGGGAGGTGTAGTTTTTTGAGAAATCTATCGGTTTGGTCAAATAGAATTTGTTTTCACAAAATACACAGCGAATATATGTCGCAGGACAAAGTTCTTGCGTAGGATTATTTACCTTGATCCCTAGAACGCGTTAATGTTTAAAAAAAACCAGAAAATCAACAAAAACATTTTTTTCAAATGCACCTTTAGCAATCTAGCCTACTGTGTGGACAGTCGGCTATTTTTAAGTAGCTACCATAAATCAAGATGAAGACTACAAACTCATTTATCTCTTTATGTGGACAAAAGTACACTCATCTCAAATTCTGTCGCATGAATGACAGTGCATACAAAGTTTTCATGCAGGCACACCCAAAACTCCGCTATCCTAGGCATTTAGCTTATCAGTTTGTTAATGGCCAGATACGTAAATATACCATTCTTTTGAAAAAAGTGGGTCACCAACTGTCGACCTTTCTTCTCTCTCAGCTCTTTCTTTCCTTTCCTTTCTTTTTTGGCTCCCTGACTTCGTCATCCTGCCTCTCGTTCTCCATTCACCACTAGTCTGAGCTAAGGGCAGGCAGCCAGTTCAGGCAGTAGCGTAACGTGGGCTATACAAAATGATGAATAGTAAGAGGCCAGCCCATGTGCTGAGATTGTTAAAAATTAGGGAATTGAGAAGCAAGCAACAAAATCATTTTAAATAAATCAAGTTATTACAAAAATTAAAACATAAAATTAAAGCATTTATATATAGAATCGTCTACGGTCCCCCCCCCCCCCCACCCACCTTATGGCGCCCCTGTTCCCCCTTCACAAGTGTACAGGGTGCGCACCAACAAAATATACTCATCCAAAAAAGAAACTACACAAATATTGAATTGTTGATTACACTTTCTCTTCAATATGTTTTCCACATTTGTCAAAACATTTCATGTATAATAAATTGATGCTAAAAACATGTGTAGTTACTTTTTTGGAAGAGTATACGTAAGCACTTTTACCCATACATCCACCCAGCCTACCCATAAACGTGTATACATGCACACACAAACATATGCAGTTGGTCGTTCATTATTGTAGCAAATCATGCTTTGCCATTTTGGTATTATACGTCAATAAAGTTGTCATATTTTCGAACTTGTGTGTCTCAATATTACACCTGTACTGAATTAAGTCGGCCTCTGCTATTTCTAAGACCTCCAACAAAACTATGTTTTCAAGTCTTCAATGTTATTAAATCAATATGCTTTATTTTCTCCAACCTGGCCACTCTATATAATCCTGCGGTATCTACCCTTTTTTAAACCTCATACCCCCAACAACTCAATGTTCATCTACTGCCACAATTGAAGACACCAGGTACATTTCTGAGGTAGGAATTTTATATTAGAGCTGTCTTACTGACATTCACAGGAATGGAAAATCTTGTGAGTTTTAAAACAAGGCTTAACAAGCAGTAGATCTTCAGATTTCATCTGGCGGTTTAACTGCCAGCCATTATCACACCACATTTATCACGTTTTTATTAGTTTTATTACTGCAGCTGGTGAAAATCATTTGTAATGAGCATGCATTAGATTGTAAACCAATGTATTTGTCAAGACAATACAATTAATTTTATGGCTGGTCTGACTTATTCCATATTGCACGGGAGTTAATATGATCATTACTCATTACTATGTTTAATGTAGAAGTAATTACAGCATAATCTATAGCAATCATATTGTGATTCCTTCCTGGCAAGTTTGTAATGTTTGCGATATCTGTAAACAGATTAAAGCAGTAAATTGTTCCTCATTGTTTTTGAACCCAATGGCAAAAGTTTAAATGAATTTCCAAATGGCAATATCTACATGTGAGATACTTCCACCTGAAATGCTTTCATTGGTTGGAATATCCAATTCAGGATTCAATCTACATTTTTGCTTTTGAGCAATTGCTTACTGGCTAGCCAACAATTAAGTAAAGTCTACCCAAGGTAAACATCATCACTGAGCAAATTTTTCCATTGTCATTTCATTTATATGGCTTCTTTTCATTGTGAAGATGCTCTTTTTTTTGCATCAAATTCTTTTTTACTGTGTAGAGTCAAGGGGAATACCTTTGTCCTGAGGAGGATTTTAGAGCTCTGGAGTATTCCATTGTTATGCACCATTTGCAGCTGAGCAAGTGTCTTCATCTCTCTCTTGAACTCCAGAGTGGGTATTCACACGTTAGCAGACCAGCAGACCACACACCACTGCCAGTGCTGGTCTCTTAAAATGAGGCAGAGCAGAGACAAAAGCCTGGGAGATGAGGGACGTCGTCTCCACCAGGGAGATCAGGGAGAGAAGAAGCCAGATGAACTAGCTGCCACCTCATTTAACCTTTCAAAATTATGTTCCTGAGATAGCTGGCTCTGGCGACAGCCATCAAGGAGATGAGGGCAGGAGATTAAGCACGAGGGCAGCAGTAAAGATGCCTGAAGAGAGGCAACCAAACTGGCCTAAGAAGACGAGCAAATATTCACCCTGTACCACAACTGTGCACCTAGTACTCTGCCTGCCGGATGGCGCTATATGAAAAGGCTAAATAATGCATAGGTTCCTTGCTCCTACATTCGACTCCAGTTGACTCAATCACGAGGACCATGAATGCAAGAGAGAAAATGTATTTACGGGAGATTGCACCTGGGGGGGATGATCGCTGACCGTGCAAAATGGAGGAGGGAGAAAATCATGAAACTGAATCACAGCTGGGCATATCTTCTGCTTGCTTAATGTGTGGAGATGAGCAGCACAGAGGGTATAACAATGTCTTCTGAGATGTCCGTGAGCATGTGCAGATGAGTGCTTCTGACAGTCAACTGTTGGATCAACTAAGTAAGCACATGTGGTCTTCTGAGATGGTACTTGTGTTACTCATGCATGACAGAGCTGTGAATTAGCATATTTCAGGCTGTCATTTAAATTTAATTTGAGGTTATTCCACCAAGACACTCAGTAAATTTATGTACTTCCCTAAAACCTGGCAAAAATCATATCCACACGTACATGGGGCTGGTTGTTTAACTGAAGAACTTGACCCTTCTGTTCTGTTCATTTCTCATCCTCTTAATATGCTGTTCCCACTCAAATTTGACCAGTCTGGTTTAATTGCTCTTAAATTAACACCAAAACCATTAATCATCACCAAAATATTATTTAATTCCTTTTTAAGCTGCAATGTATTAGACTAGTGTAACATGAATAGCTTTTGTGAATATACAAAGAATAGACAAAGAAAATGTTTTCCTGAATTAAAATGAATTGTATAAGAAAAAATTCTAATCAAAACAGAGACCAAATCCACAGAACATCAGAAAATCGAACAGGATTGGTCATCCGAGTGTGAGTTTGTCTTGCTTATAACAGTTGTATTTTTCCCCACAGCACGCAAACTACCGCCGTGGTTTATATGTTGCAAAGCCATTCACTCAATCACTCATAGACATTTAGTGGGACATTACGCGTCATGGGTCTACACAATTTTAAGTAATATTTTGAGCATGGTGACAGTTTTAAGTATGATTTTGATCAGACGACATGTTAGTTGAGTGAAAACACCTGTAAATTGTATCGGTTTGTAATCATAAAATGCAAATGCACGTCCATTTGTCAATTGCATTAATATGTACTGCTTTGAAATTATATGAAGCAGACTACAGGTACAGACTACTAACCTCTAGCAGAGAGAATAGGCTGCAGAAAATACATTTTCTGTATGAGATTGTTTCTTTGCTCTGAAAAAGGTCTTTGACCAAAAGCCTAGTGTTTCCAATAAAGGTGAGGCACTCATAATGGTGAAAATCTGAGCAGTCTATCACTCTTTTTGCATATGCCACCTTGCTTCCAACTTATTACCGATATGTGAGTTTCCAGCATTTTTTTGCAAGGTAGAACAAACAAATGTCAATATTCTACAGAATTGAACACATGTTGAACTATTCAGAAATATAGCTGTATGTTGTAGTATTCAGTAGCGTATACATATATGAACAACCTGTTCTGACATTGAAAAATCATGGCTTTTTCCATTAAATTAGCAAATTGGGAAAGTCCTTTCCTTTCTTTCCATATGTAGCACATGTAAAAACCCATTTTATGGTTCAATATTTTTTTCTTCCAACACTTTGATACATTTGCTTGGGACAGATTTAAGTGGGGCTGAACCTAGCTATGGAATGTGTTTTTTGGCCTAACCTTAATCTGAATACTGCTCTCTGCCAAAAAAAAAGACGACAGAAAAGTTCGGCCCTCTTGGTGAGTCATGGGGTTATTTCCAAATTACATCCCCAAGCGTCCTTTTTGCAAAACAGAGGGACACTATAAGAGTAGCTGTCACAAAGCAGGCTCAGATTAACACAAGCTTTTCATCAAATAGGAACATCACCATTGATTTTCGTGAGAGATAATATGTAATCAAGGCCTTCACCATATGAGTACTTAGATTTTTTCTTTGCCTTGGCTTCAGAATTGGCATACACAGTTCAAACACTGCAAATATTTTTGCATTTTTTGTTTTGTTGTGGGCATTTTCTTTCATGCGCCATTTCCCGAAAACTCTCCGAGTAAAAATTCATTGTGCCATTCGGTTTATACTCTCTGGACCAGAATAATGGAGGTAGGAAACAAGGTAGCTGTATTTGCCTTCAATAAATAAAATCTATGTAAAAGTCATATTTAGCCTCTCCCCCTGGCCAGGAGTATTACATTTCAGAGCCCATTATCCAGATTCTAATACGATCTTAATCCTAAAATGGGAGCATATTTTTATTGAACTGAGTCTATCTCATTTGAAATAGCCTCCGTCACAAAGAAGCAAAAATGGCAGCAATTGAGTTCCTCACTCTCACTCCCTTGCCTATAAATTTATAAGCCCTAATTATTCACATCTGTTATTTGGGCATTACAATGGTACAATTAAAACTGTTGCCTCAGAAGAAGAAGGCCATGGGCCAAGTGGCTGATTAAAGCTTCTAAGTGTTAGTCTCTTCGAACTGTTTAGTAAATAAAAGAGCAATGCACCAAAATTATCTCCATAGTCCATGAATTTAAAAAAAAAAAACAAAGTTCTACCAAAAATCTGTGGACATAAAGTGACTTTTCCTGGATAAATACATCATATAGGTTTACATGCAAATAAGATTTTAGCGGGGCTCTCAACAGTTTGCAATACAAGAGTTTATTGAAAATATTATTTCTAAAAGTACGTGGGGTATCAGATTCCTTTCATCAAACCAGTGTTTACATCTGCAGAACTGTCTATATCTTCAACAAATAAAAATATACAAATAAAATACACTGACGTTTCATAATTCTTAAACTGACAAACTTGTTGCAAAAAAACAATGCCTATAGCAGCAGAATTGAAAGTCTCTCAAAAGTATTTCACAATTATCTTTCAACAAACATTATTTTCCCAAACTGCGCAAAATTCAAAATTGCATCCAGGTATGCTTGTTCAATCAAACCTTAAAAGATATCCTGATATACAATGAACATTCAACTGTCCATTTTTGTCCAAAAACAAATTCTGAAGAACTGATAATGTCTTCAAAATTGAAAATTACTTCATAACAATTGAATATATCCCATTCGGTTCAAAAGTGATCAATGGTCAACTTGGCAACTTGTTACAATCAATCTTTAAGATTAACTGAACATCAATATCTCCTAAACTTTCAATTTTTTTCCCCAACACAATAAATCCTTAAATTTGTGAAAATGATAACATCTACGATCACATTGATCACAACACAATAACTAAACATATCATATGTTCACACTCAGCTCAGAATTCAACAATGGTCTGTCTCAGTATGTTTGTACAACAAAAACATTCTAACAAAACATCATTGCCAAAAACAACAAACTTAGTCTCATCAAAACAGTTTTCCCAACTAAATAAATAAAGGATATTCTACATTTTTCTCAAGTACCACTTTTATTTCATAGAGTGAAGTCAGGAGAGTTTTATCACGAGTGGCACTTGTGCCACAAGTGATAAACAAAAAACTATTCCAACAGTACAGTCACCGTAAAACCGAAGAGGCAGCGTTAGTTAACGCCCGGTTACCTCTGACATTTTGCCCTTCCAACCACGATCTAACGCGATAACACGGTACTTCACATTGCTGACCAATGAGCTGAATCACAGGACTATTTACCGCCAGGAATAACTACATGTGGCTCCACGGAACTGAATGTAGTACCGCGTGTAAGTTATAGCTAGAATAGAGGGAATTTTGATTGTTAGAATCACGTTTGTGTTTGCCGTTATGTAGGCTATTTTCACATCTTTTTATTTTCTCTTGTAGTGAAAGAGGAAGTGAGAGCTTATGCGACCTCTGGAAAGCATGCGACTGACCATTTCCTCGGTTTAAAAAGCCTAGCATAACCAAGAAAAAAATTATGATAAATTTGACAGTGTAATGAAAGCAATTGTATTCTTGTGGAATCATTTTTAATATTTGCTTCATTTGCTTTATTATTAATTGTTTATCCTTGCTTGCTCTGGCTCAATTCTCCTTAGGCCTCAGTGTGTACTCTCGCATGTTTCTGATGAGCCAGAGCCTGCATAACTGTACTTATCCATGAATCTGACCAAGTGCATCATGGCATAAAGCCTATCTGGAGCCATGCAGTCTTGACAGGGCCAAGCTGTTCTCTTTCTCTCCCAAGTTTGTGTTCTCAGGAAAAAGAGAACAAGAAGTGCCGGGATGCCGAACAACAAGATGTATGCATACCGCGGGGTCGGCTTTACGTGTGCTGTGCGTCTCTGCAACATTCCTGCTGATACCATGATGCGTAAATCAGCTCGGGAGGAGAGGAGGATGATGTCAAGATGGACTCTTACTTAAACCACAGCGAAAGAAACTGTTTTCATCCTTGTAACGACTGACGAGACCTGTTGTGTGCAGGGATCCTTTTTCTGCAGAAAAAGTAAACTGACTTTGGCTTGGATATTAACTCCTTTGTCTTTGTCTGAGTTCTTTTAGAAGTTAATACCAGGAATGTAAAATCAAAATTCCTACAACATTCTTGAAGGAAATTTTTTTGGTATTTTAAATATATGTCTTTGTATTGCAGAAACTGTGATTCTGAGAGTTTGTGGATAGACCTTCAGCGAAGTGTGCCGCAATTGATTTATTGATTTTGAAAAGCCAACCGCAATATAAATTAACTAATTGTGATTTTAGATGACGTGTTTAACCTGTTGCCACTCCGACGGCCCGTATTCGGGCCGTCAGGGAAGTTATAAACATACTACGTCATTTACATAGCTTGTATGTAACTGAGATACTCATACCACATATCATCGGAAAGCTAAGATTCTTGAGATTCGAATGATGCCAACCATTTCAAAGTATAATCATCACAGCAGCTTTAATCAACGACTGTGTCAGACCACAAACAAACAAACGAACAGTTACAAAACTGATGTAACTCACCAATGAAGCCTCCTAGTACTCTTCAGTCAAACATATCCCCTCAAACATGGTCTTGTTACATCCACGAAGTTCCAGTAAATCCAACCAAGTAAAGTTTCTAGTCCAAAACACACTATTATGCCGGTAAATATCCATGAACAGCTGCTGCATCGTTTGAAATGAGTCGGTGGTTATCCACAAAGTTCGCTGCATTAGTAGTCGTTGCTTTGGTGCAGATATAAACAGTACAAAGCCATTTGCGTCAAAATGGAGTCTGCACTTTAACCTTTCGATTGACACCTCACTCGACCAGTTACGAGGTTCCCTGCCCTGTCTACAGCCTGCTATAGCCAACGAGTGCCTGTGTTGAAACGAAGCTCATCCCTCATTTTTTTGCGTGTAGCCCGAGCAACCAGCAACCAATCGAGACGACGATTGTTGCATTGTAAAGCCAACAAAATTCTGGAAACGCCTATATATAGCTTGTTGGGGTGGCTACAAAGCTGACGCTGCCTATCTCTCGCATAAGAGAAAGGACAGAATATGGCTCAGCTGTGCGTAATGCGTGCTGCGCGTTCAGCAAAACAGAGCGAGACAGAGAGAGATTTCCAGCGAATGTTTGATGGTTGTTTACGGAGCTTGAAAGAAAAAATAGCGAAAAGGTTGCGAAAAAAATCATTTTCAGTTCAGAAGCTGCAGAGCTGTGCACTCGGCGTGCAAGTGATAACTCGGGGGAAGAAGTATCTGACCAAAACCGTGATGGCTCCGTAGCAGAGGAAATGTTTCTCGGGGGAGATGACATTACTCTTGACAAGTAAGCATCATATTATAACTTATATTTCATTACATAATAATATTACGCTTATATATTTTTATTATTATTATTTTTTTTATTTTTTTTTATTATTATTATAACATTGCATTACGTATTATTTGCATCTGTCACTGAAGGTGGAAGGACGTCAAGTTTTTACCGGAGTTGGTGATTTTGTTTGTCTGTAATTCTGTGTGAAGGATTACGGAGAAAGGATATTATAATGTTATGCTGATATTATTATGATTATATTATTATAATTTTAAACTAATTTTCCCGGAGTTTTAAGGGGCTAAATATACAGTAACTCCTTTATAGCTCAGACAGTGTGAACTGTAATTAATCAAAACCAACTGCTAACGTGAAGAAAATAATATTGTAATGAGTAGTTGGATTGATAGGGAGAAAGTGATCACACCCGGGGGGGGGGGGCGGGGTGTTAATGAATGGAGATGATTTCAGTGCAAAAGTTGTGGCGGCTCGGGTGTTCTGGGAGCGGAGCTTGGTGCATGTCATGGGGCAGTAGCCCCGCTGAGCGTCTTGTATTTTGCACTCATTGTACACAATTCTTTTCTAGTTGCAAGCTTTGCGACCATTATATTTGAACATCTGAATGGTTATGACAAATCATTACATCAAAAATGATGCAACAGATGTTGCAAAATGTTTTGTCAAGAAAAATTTGTTAAAAATAGCCTATTAACATTTTAAAACAAAACAGTATATAAATTGATAAACACTCAAGTTCTTTCCATAAATGAATTTACTGAGAGGGGGTGCGAGTAATCTTCGATAAAGGAATGGATATAAGCTACTAAATTACTGGTTTGCAACAGGAAAAATGATATATTTCAGCACTTGAGTGTAAAATAATTGTACATAAAAGCACACATTATCTCTGAACATAAAATATTGCAGAAATGATACCTGACAAACAAAATCTAACCAAAAATAGCATGAAATTTAATAATCCAATTGCGTATTACGCCGCACTAAAGTTTTAAATAGTAGCACAGGTTGAGCAAATTGTATCATATAATATATAAAGGTTTGCAGAAATGATTATCGGAAAAATCCCCCCCGCCAAATCTAATCAATATTTTATATAGGCTAACGTTACTCTTGAATTCATATATGGAAATAAATCGCCAAAAAGCTGTGCAACATGTACAGACTACTGTCAAAACGTCCGCCCTAACCGCCCTCGTGGCTCAGTTATGATTAAACAAACACCCAGCGGGAGGTTTTCTTTTGTGTTCGAGCACGTCAAGACGCCTGTCCTACCGCACAGCTAACGACGAAATTTCCGGGTCCAACGAACAGCCTAACACCCCCCTACTGCAGGATTAACGACCTTCTCTTTGGTTTTAGCGGCGACTCTACTGTACTTCACAAGATGAGATAAAAGTTGTATATGAGAAAACATATTGCATATTCTATATATAATATACTTACATACAAAATACCTGAAAATATTCACATGTTTATAAAAGGGGAGCAAAAAAGTGAGGACTTCTTGCCAACATGCCAGTCATTCACCAAATGTAGCTTGTCATGGTGAAAGTTATTTCAGTCACTAATGTCACTAAGGGATATACTGTTTTTATGAGAATAACTTCACTGATATTTTCTGGTATTTCATTTGTAAATATACAATAACTGATTATACTTTACATCAGAAGACCTGCTATATTAAAAGAAAAATCACACATTTCTCTCCAATGCCCAGTTCATTTGTTTTGTGTGGTCTGCAATATGTAGTCCTTCATCATCATTCATCAGGGAGTTACATACAGAATCACAATTAAATACAGAATTGCTGTCGATAGACAACCTGGTTAATGCAAAAAAAAACTGACTTAAGAAGTTGACAAATACATGGGAATTGGTCTGCAAAGTCTCAAAAATTGCATTAACCCAAGGAAAGCAATTTGGCCAATATGGAAATATATTGTGCTTGATTAATTACAAAACAGCTACTTTGGATGAACAATTGCAACATTTCTCCTAAACAACACTGTTTTCATCAGAGTCTTCGGAGTTGTCAGCAACATGAGAATTGGTGCCATCATTACTTTTACTCGTTTGTACACAGGATGTTTGATATTCGGCTAGTGCAGCAGTAAGTGGGCACGACCATATTGGTTGTACCGTGGAAAATGGCCTTGCTGTTTACTGGTTGGTCAATTTTACACTGTATCCATGACAACAAGCAAAGCATATTTGCTGACTTTAAAGGCAAAGAAAACATTGGTTTTCATCAGCTCTCATCCAAAAAAAGTACATGTTCTTCTCGTTCCATAAATATTTTATGCGATATTTACATACTGTGTTATCAAACATCAAACCTCAAATACGACTTATTAGCACAAGTTCATAAATGTAACCATTGCAAATATTTTAGCCAATCAAAAATACTTAATGTGGCAATGTCCCGGATGTTATGATGTGCTTGGAGACCATAAAATCAGCTGATCTATATAAAGTGAATACAAATCAGTCTTGATTATTTGCTGCAGCTTACTTTTATGCGTAATGATCAAGGTTCGATATTACCAATCATTATTAGAACCTGAGAAAAAAAAATCAATCATAATGCTGCTCTGTGTAGCTGTTGGTTGCTCCAACAAAATGGGAAACTCGGACTCACCCGTGGGTATAAGCTTGCACAGATTTCCCTTGGCGAAGCCTGACTTGTTACGACAGTGGTAGCACAGCATCAGACAACGGGACTTTGTCTCAGTGTTCTGCACACTTTATACCCAGATGTTTATACCCAGATGTAAGGAGGAGCAGGTAAAACAAAATATGCGATTGAATCGCCCAATAAGTATAATAAAAATAATAAAAAATAATACATTTTGACAGATGATGCCGTGCCAATGGAACTCAGTCACCAGCAGGCCCCCAAACCCAAGCGTCTGTCAACTTTGGACAGGCTGGAGAAAAGACAGCATCACTTACAGATAGAAAAAGTAGGCTTTCGAAATCTTACGTCAGCTTATAATTTGTCATTGTAGCTACACCAATTGCTTACAGTGTTTAATTTATTATCTTTGTGCGGACAAGAGTTCTGAAGTCCGGGTAACGTGGCCAGCTACCCAGATTCCAACATGGCGCGCCACCAACCACGTATATATCTGATCTTCTCAAGCTTATGTGGCTATTTAAAAAATTTTCAAAAATTACCCAAAATATATTTGAATAGTAGGGATTTTGTATTTTTCTTGGGCATCCACAGTAATAAGTGTTTTCTTTGCCTTTTATTACATTTTTCTCTTTAACGTACACATGTGCAAAGTAGAACATTTCCATTTTCATGATATTTCATTATATTTTTGACAAAAAAACTCTTCACTTTTTGGACAGGAGCACTATGAAATGATATTGGGGGTTGATCCATGGCCTATTGGTTCCAATCTCAATCTGGGGCCTTTCTGTGAGGAGTTTGCGTGGCCTCTCCTTGTTCTGATGGGCCTATTCCAAGCTCTACAGTTTCCTTCCACAATCCAATCCATATCAGGCTTATTTCAGACTCTGCATTGCCTGAAGGGAGTGTATTAGTGGGTGAGTGTATGTGTGATGGGTTGGGGAAATATCCAGGGTGCATTCCTGTCTTTATCCTGTGAAAGGATATGGAATTTGCAAATCCTTACTTATTATTTATTTAGCTTATTTAGCTGTTGATGCATTTAGATTTTGTTCCATCACTTTGTACAGTTACATTTTTTCTATATGGACAGTCATGGACGGATGTGAGAATGCCCTGAAATCTCATTTCTGGTGCACAAATGTGGATTCTCCAAGATGGCTGTAAGAGGGGGGGATATGAATACTTTTTCTGTTTGCTCATTCTCTATGCTGTAATTGTTGGTGCCGCTGGCTCCTTGTTTAGCTAATTTGCCATTCTGAGCACCGATAATTACAGCCAGTGATGTGACGATTGTATCCGCATTGTACTGAAGATGATTGACAGTTATCACAGTGGATGCTGAATATCATGATTTACAAATGTAAACTACTTGGATATGTTCCTTTCCACAAGCAGGCATGGGAACTTGACAGATCGCGGCCCAACAGAGGCGGAGTCACTGTGAAAAGACAATGCTTTAATTTGTGATTAGTTGTTCAAACTAAACAAACAAGCGAAACCAACTTTGCTTAACAAACTTTGCTGGGCTAGTTGGACAAGCCAAAAAGGGAAGAAACGATGACAGGGCCTACTGTTGAAAAAATATAATCCTCATAGTAAAATTATCATTGGTAATAAATGTTGTATCGTATTTATACTGCAGTGAAAATAAAATGCACAAATTATTTAGAAGGGACCTATAATGCAGTTTTTTTCAGTAATAATATCATTATAATATCCTAGGACATCCAAAGGGGACATTTTAGCTAAACATTAATAAAATTACCATAATCTCTTTGCAATTTGATTCCCATGAAGTTTCATTCCTATCTTTAATTAAGAGTCAGGTATTTCAACTTGAGAGCAGACATGTCAATTTCATGCATATTTTCTGTGAAGATTTCTCCCTAAATTCTGCTCTTGCACACAAATAGCCCCTTCTTGCACTTGGATTTGCGCTGCTTCTACTAAAACTGTGTGCTTACACTCAGGTCTGTCACTGCTGAGACAGATTTCCAACACGCGATCTGCTGCTGCTTGGATGGACTTCTTGTGCGCAAATGTCAGCCTTTTCTCCTCACGCTCAAACTGCCTCTGTCAGGGTTTGCCATGGGAATAGAAAAAAATCGAGTCCCAGGGATGGATTGGGGGGCAAAAAATGGAAGCCCTTATGATATGTGTCATTTAGTGAGTCCCATTAGTTATTGCTATGATGATACAATTCTATTTATAAATTCCTAAATAACTTGTGATTTACTATATGCAAAATTTCTTTCTTTCCATTTTATCTTTTGCATGTTTGTTCTAGGTGGCTGGTGAACTTGCTTGGCTGCCGTCTTTGTGAGTACACTTGGCACCATTAGATTTAGAAGCATGACCATACTGCTTGCGCATAAAACCCAAACCTATGCTGCATCTACTGTATATCTGAGTGCTCTTTGTAGTCTTTGCACCATTATATTGTGTGCTTGTGGTGTCTATAATATCATGTAACAAAAGTAGAAATTGCCACAATTACTCCATTCTAATAATTCATGTCTTTAGAAGCAATTCATTTGTGCAGTCTCAAGTATGGGATAAAAGCAATAAAGGGATCACAGGTAAGTACTAGGAAAATAAAATATATGCAATATACATGCACCATGATGTTCCCACTCAAGAGAGATCATATGGGTAATGAGGGGGGTAACATGATGATAATTAAGGTATAGGTAGGCAGTAAACTAGATGCAGAATTAAAAACAAATAAACCCTCAAAATAAAAAAAAAACTCTTGCAGGTTAAGGAATGAAAATTTGATGCAATGTGCAATAGGCCAGATCCAAAGATATTCTAATTTGCACGAACAAAAGTCAAATGAAAAGAAATCACACTTCTCAATAAGGATGTTTTTTACTTGCAGTCATACAAACACAAACTGTGGGTGGGTGGGGTTTCTGGTTATTTTGGTTTCAATTTAACTGCGCAGACGTCTTCACCCTCATCACCTCATGGTTTGCAATCGGTGAAAAAGAATGGATCAAAAATAGGCCGAAAAATATTTTTCTGCTTTGTCCCATCTTACATTTTGGCCAAAAAGAGTGCTCGCAAACAATAACATAACATAACATGAATGGCAAGAACAGGCCTTTCAGCCCAACTAAGCTTGCCACTTTCATTATACTATTGTGAATATATCCCTTCAGATACTCAATGACTCAATGGTATCTAGCTTTAAGTCAAGCCAGCTCTTGAAAACCCCTAAGGTCTCTGCCTCAACAATATGGTCAGGCAAGCTATTCCACATTGAAATTACGTTTTGGGTGAAGAAATATTTCCAAATATCAGTGCTAAATTTACCTTTGGTCAACTTCCATTGGTGACCCCGATTTCTACTCACAACACTTGGTCGAAGGATTCCTTCATAATTCACTTTGTTAATCCCTTTAACATGTTTAAAGACCTCAATCAAATCACCCCTGAGTCTCCTTTTCCTAAGACTAAAGAGATTAAGGATCTCCAGCCTCTTCTTGTAGCTTTCATCTTTTATACCTGGAATAAGCTTAGTGGCTCTTCTCTGAATTTCTCTAGAGCCTCTATATCTTTCTTAAAGTATGGTCCCCAGAACTGTACACGATACTCCAGATGTGTTCTAACGAACGTGTTGCACAAAAGAAGCATCACCTCCTTAGATTTGTAGTCAATACTTTTGGCAATGTATCTTAGCATCTGATTAGCTTTTTTAACTGCTACGGCACAATGGCTAGAACCTGTGTGGGTTTGGTCAACAATCATTCCCAGATCTTTCTTGTGTGCAGCACATTCCAGTTTTAAACCTCCCATGAAGTAATCCCGTCTAATGTTTTTATTACCTACATGTACAACTTTACATTTTGCTAGATTAAATTTCATTTACCACATTTCTGCCCAATTCTGGATTCTATCCAAATCTTCCTGAATCACTTTAGTGGACCCTAAACTATTTGCCAAACTCCCCAATTTAGTATCATCTGCAAATTTAACCAATCTGCTCTCAATATTCCTATCAAGGTCATTCATGTAGATGAGGAACAGCAGGGGTCCCAACACCGATCCCTGGGGGACGCCACTCCCCACCATACCTAGCTCAGATGAGATACCACTGACCACCACTCTTTTTGTTCTGTCCTGTAACCAGTTTTGAATCCACTTCAGAATACTTCCTGTAACTCCAATGGAGCTCATTTTAAAAATTAGTCTCTTATGCGGTACTGTATAGAATGGTTACTGAAAATCCAAGTATATGATATCATAAGCCCTGCTCTGGTCATAAGTCCTGGTGGCCTCTTCAAAAAATTGCAGAAGGTTTGTCAGGCATGACCTTCCCTTCCGAAAACCATGTTGGCTATCCCTCAAGATACTGTTACGTTCAAGAAATGAGTCCAGCTCATCTTTTATGATAGATTCCAATATTTTGCATGCAATGCAAGTTAAACTGACTGGCCTGTAGTTTCCTGGCTCGGTACGGTCCCCTTTCTTATTTATTGGCACTAGCTGCCAACCGCTTTGTAGCCCATTATTTTGTCGCTTTTAGATTGCATGAGGGAGAGAAGCCGTGTCTTCAATTGCCACTTGATTACTCTTGAATTGGAAAACGTGTTAATCAAGGGAAACCATCTAGAATCAGCCAGGACTAATTTTTGTCAATAATTGCCGCCGAATTTTCAGGTCTAACGCCAGCGCTGCGAGTGTTGAGCTGTCAAGTTTGAGTAATCAGAATGCTGCATTCGTGGACGAACGCGGTGCCCTCTCAAAAGCCTGGCTTTCGCGCAGGCTGTCTTATCACTCCCTCGGCCCCATCGCAAACGTAGCCTGCTCGCAGGTTACCTGAACGCACGTTCGTAAGGACACTGCAGCTCCTAGTGGTGCAATCAGATATTGCTACGCGCATCAGGCTATATAAGTTTACCCGCTACCCGGAGTGAAATTGCCATTTTTTTTGCGTGTGTGACCATTTTTCAAAAATGGGGCGATGTCAAGTCCTTCCTGGTGTCCAAGTGGATATTCACACAAAATTTGGTGATAATCGGTTGAGAAATGTAGAAGAAAAACACACACACACACACACACATCAACCTCAAATATATTATAGATTATATTGCCCTGTTTCCAATCATTTGGTATTTCTCCAGTTTCTAAAGACCGTCTGAAGATGGCGGACAGCGGCTTAGAGATGATCTCACTAACTTCCCTGAGCACTCTAGGATATAAGCCATTCGGACCTGCCGCCTTATCTGCCTTTACTTAAGGCAAATTTTCTAATACTTTGTTATCCCAAACCTTAATTTCCACTAAATAACCTTGAGCATTTGACATGCCCTCTGGCCAAATAAAGACCCCTCTGAGGTAAAATTCTCAACAAAGAAACCGTTTTAGGCATCCACAATATCCTTGTTATCATAAAGCAGCGATCCATTTTTATTCTTTATGCACTTAACCTGCTCTTTAACTTTCCTTTTTCTGCTACAGTACTGAAAGAAGCGCTTAGGGTTAGTTTTTGCCCCCTCTGCAATTTGTCTTTCATACAGTCTTCTAGCATTCCTCAGCTCTTTTTTTGACCACAGCTCGCATTTTACAGTATTCAGCCTTTGTGTTCTCATTGTTATCCTTTATGTACATCTTATAAAGATTCCTCTTTTCCCTCAAAATCCTACGAATACTTTTGGTCATCCACTGAGGATTCTGCTTTTTCAGCTTACATATGGACACCTTTGGAATGAATCTGCATTGTGATTCAAGTAAAACCCCCTTATATCTTTCCCACATCTCATTTACGGACTCACAGTCCTGGAGTGTCTCCCATTTTATTTCACCTAGATATGAGCGCATCCTGTCAAAGTTTGCTCACCTAAATTGAACATTTTTGTTTTTGAATACACCTTTTTAACTTCCCATGAGACATCAAAATTAACAGCAGAGTGATCACTTGTCCCAAGTGGCTCCAGTACCTCAACATTGCTAATTCTATCTGGGTCATTACAGAGCACTTAGTGTAAAATTGCCTTCTCTCTGGTAGGTTTATTAACATACTGCACCAAGAAATTATCATATATAACATCTAGAAATTCTTCCTTCCCCCTACCCTGTCCTTCCACCACGTTATGTCAGCAGTTTTGAAGAAATGCTACTCATCAAAACAATTCATTCGCAAAAAAAGTGCGATTAAAAAAATCGTATTGAGATTTCACAGTTCCCGACTCACGGGCATGCGAACTTCCAAATTTCCGAGTCCGAGTAGCAAAAGAAGAAGTTTTCGCAACATTGAATGACTGGAAAATGATGTTCCTCATTTGCATACCAACTAATCAGCTTCTGGGGAGCGCATGCATGCTCATGGGATTCGGGAGGCTTTCTGGTTTGCGTGACGGCTGGTCACTGCTATGTGAGACATTCGGAGCAATCGCGTATTAACCCTCTATGGTACAGCGTTGCCACATGGCAACAACCCCATTTTAAGCCTTCTACACACAGATAATACATCCCCAGTCATGATGCAATGCATTAAAAAAAAGATGGGGTTCTAAGTAAACCAATAGCAGTGTTTAAATTTGTCACATGACTTTTTGGAGGCCATTTTGAAACCCTTTTCCGCAGACATCATCGACGGGAGGAGCCTCACCATTTGACTCCTAAAAATTCACAAAAAAAAATTGTTTTTTCAAAGTTTTTCAACGGAGGAAAAATATACACTGAATAATAGGTGAGTTAGGTTCATTATTATGTAGTTTCCTGCACTGTACTTGATCAATAAATAATAGAAAATGTTAAAAATGTGTACGTTGCCATATGGCAACACCGTACCATTATGGATTGCTAGCCTGGCATGTTGATAACATTTTGTATTTAGCTATAGGCCTACTTTGCAATTGCATTGGTGTACGCTGATCTTCTATAGTCTATAAACTATAATAATGCACTTTGTGAGTCCAACTTTGAGCTGTACACTGGTGCAATCTTGCCTATGAATGGAATGCCAGACATTGGGGCAAGTGGCAACATCGTTTTACGACTTGTGAGCATAATCCCAGACAACCAGTCCTACAAGCTGTTTTTCGATAACTGGTTCACCAGTGTAGATCTCCAAGTCATTCTCCAGAAGAAAAAGATCCACTGTGTTGGAACAGTGCGCCAAAATTGCCTGGCAGGGTGCAACTTCTCTGAAGATCTGACAATGAAAAAGAAAGGCAGGGGGGCCTTCGAAGAGAAAGAAACCAAGCATGATGGAGTCCAGCTCAAGGCAGTGAAATGGTATGACAACCGTGCTGTCACACTCCTCTCAACATATGCCTCAGCTAACCCCACGGTGTCTGTGCGAAGATGGGACAGGAAACAAAAGGAAGCGGTGGAGGTTACGTGCCCAAGTATTGTCCAGATCTACAATAAAAGCATGGGAGGAGTGGATCTCCTAGATTCACTCATTGCTCTTTACCGAACAAAGCTGAGGTCAAGGAAATGGTACCACAGGATTGGGTTCCACATGATGGATTTCACCCTCGTCAATGCCTGCCTCTTGTACCGCAGGGACTGCAGCATCCCACAGAGAGAGGTCCACAGCCTACTCCAGTTCATAAGTGAGGTTGCAAGCTGCCTTTGCATGGAGAGGAAAGCCCTAAAGAAGAGGGGAAGACCATCCCAGCATATTGAGGCCAGGAAGAGGAACAGAGGTCCCATTGCACCAGTGCCGCCAGCAGCTGTGCGTCAGGACAACACAGATCACTGGCCTGTCGTCATGCCGAAAAAGGGCCGGTGCAAATATCCAGGCTGCACTGGGACTGTCAGAGTTCAGCGCACAAAGTGCGACGTCTACCTGTGCCTCAGGACTGAGAAGAACTGCTTCATCCGTTTTCACCAGCAGTAAGGCACAGATGGCCATCAACAAGTCAAATCAGTTACTCAAAAAGTACTGTGCATGTATTCGAATTAAATGTTGAAAAATGTCTTTTTAAAAGCTTTTTCTTTCACATGAGATGTATTATTAACTGTTCAGGTTACTGGGGATTGTTTACACTATAACATCAGTTTTAAAATAAATGTTATTAACAATTTTAAACAAATCTGCAAAATCAAGTTCCTAACCGAAGCGGTTTGAGAGAAATAGCCCAGACAAAGCTTTAAAGGTGAAGGTCAGTGAGGCAAGGTCAAAAGTCATTCAGGTACGAAACCGTGACGAGGCATAGCTACCCACCGAGGCAAGTGTTTATTTCCTAACCCAAGCGGTTACACAGAAACAGTCCAGACAATGTTTCAAAGGTCAAAGTCACTGAGCAAAGGCAAAAGGTCATTTGGGTACAAAACCTTGACGAAGCACAGCTACCCACCAAGGCGAGTGTACATATGGAAGATGAAGTTCCTTACCCAAGTGGTTTGAGAGAAACAGCCCGGACAAAGTTTCGAGGGTCAAGGTCACTGAGCAAAGGTCAAAGGTCAAAACCTTGACAAGGCATGGCTGACCAGCAAGGTGAGTGCACAGATGCAAAATGAAGTTCCTAACCCAAGCAGTTACAGAGGAATGACCTGGACAATGGCTAGATGCCCAGATGCGCAAATGCCCATCCGCCCGTCTGCGAAGGGGATGACAATACCTCTCTGCCCCTTCGTCGGGGCTGAGGGGTGAAAACAAAGTTTATCAGTTTGAACAATAAATATCTTGTCTTTGAAGCCTACTCAATTGAATATAGGTCAAAAAGGATTTGCAAATCATTGTATTCTGTTTTTATTCACGTTTTGCACAATGTTCCAACTTCATTGCAATCGGAGGTTTGCATTTTAACATGCCATAAACTCTTTAACACACTCAACAATATCAGATTCAATGAGTTTTCCTCAGTAATTTAACACGAAGAAAACGCGTCACTTGGAGATGAAATTCCATTTCAATGAATGTTATTCATTTGCAAATTTTTGTTGATATATAACGCGATTTGGTTGAGCAGGATGTGCTTAAATCAAACACAAAAGCTGACTGAAGTTTATTTTTTTTGTAAAGTGAATAAAGCATTTTTGTCTTTTGTTGTTGCAACATTGCATTGGGAGGGAAGTGGCCAATATAACTGCCAATTGTTAAATTTTATCATCGGAAAACGTGTTCATCAAAGAAAATGATTGAAAACAGATTGAGTGCCTAAGTGCTCGTCTCATCTTAATGAGCAGAACTGGCTCCACCTGATGGTCCTGACTGTTTTTTTAGTGAAAGTAAAGTCAATTTAATTAAACAATTGAAAACATTATTTATTTTGCATCAATTTCACATTCCATCAAGTTTCTAAAACCTGCCTCCACCTTGGGCTTATAACAATATACATGGTTGACCAATTCCTGCTGCCTAAATTCCAGCTTGAATTTCACAATTTCTGACAAATCTGATGTCAGCGGAATCAAAAACAAAGCATTTTCTCTCTCATTCTCACTACACTTGTTGAAAGTGGTGCACATGATTTGTATTGAATTTGGAAGTGAAAAATGTGAACGGTCGTTTACAGGTTGAGATAAATGTGAATGAATGCAAAACCCCTTCCTTGACTGTGCTCAGAACATTGTCCCTCTGGAGATGATGTTACAAACCCAAAACCAGTGAAGTTGGCACGTTATGTAAATCATAAATTAAAACCGAATACAATGATTTGCAAATCCTTTTCAACCTATATTCAATTGAGTACACTGCAAAGAAAAGTTACTTAATGTTCCAACAGGTAAACTTCGTAATTTTTTGCAAATATTAGCTCATTTGGAATTTGATGCCTGCAACATGTTTTAAAAAAGCTGGCGCAAGTGGCAAAAAAGACTGAGAGAGTTGAGGAATGCTGATCAAACACTTATTTGGAACATCCCACAGGTGAACAGGCTAATTGGGAACAGGTGGGTGCCATGATTGGGTATAAAAGCAGCTTCCCTGAAATACTCAGTCATTCACAAACAAGGATGGGGCGAGGATCACCACATAGTGAAGTAGAACGGGCACTCGGTAGAGCGCATACCTTCGCCGACGCCACTGAATCCCTCGCCACTGGCGTTGGTTTCATGCCGATCGGATAAAAATTGACCGAGATATGGCCGGAAGTCGGTTTTGACCTTTTCGTGGCCTTGACCTTGACCTTTGACCCGATCACTCCCAAAATCTAATCGATTGATCCTCAGGTCATGCCAAATTAACCCACCAAATTTTATGAAATTCCGTTTGGTACTTTTTGAGTTATTCGATACACAAACAGACAGACACACAAACAAATAAATACACGGGGATCAAAACATTACCTTCGTCAGCGAAGTCGCTGGCGAAGGTAACAAATGCGTGAGCTGATTGTCGAACAGTTTAAAAACAACATTTCTCAACGAACTATTGCAAGAATTTTAGGGATTTCTTCATCCACGGTCCGTAATATCGTCAAAAGTTTCAGACAATCTGAAGAAATCCTTGCACGCAAGCGACAAGGCCGAAAACCAACATTGAGTGCCCGTGACCTTCGATCCCTCAGGCGGTACTGCATCAAAAACCGACATCAGTGTGTAAAGGACATCACCACATGGGCTCAGGAACACTTCAGAAAACCACTGTCAGTAACTACAGTTCGTCGCTACATCTGCAAGTGCAAGTTAAATCTCTACAATGCAAAGCGAAAGCCATTTATCAACAGCTCCCAGAAACGCCGCTGGCTTCGCTGGGCCCAAGCTCATCTAAGATGGATTGATGCAAAGTGGAAAAGTGTTCTGTGGTCTGACGGGTCCACATTTCAAATTGTTTTTGGAAACTGTGGACGTCGTGTCCTCCAGACCAAAGAGGAAAAGAACCATCCGGATTGTTATAGGCGCAAAGTTCAAAAGCCAGCATCTGTGATGGTATGAGGGTGTGTTAGTGCCCAAGGCATGGGCAACTCAATGGTGAAGGCACCATTAATGCTGAAAGGTACATACAGGTTTTGGAGCAACATATGTTGCCATCCAAGCAACGTCTTTTTCATGGACGCCCCTGCTTATTTCAGTAAGACAATGCCAAGCCACATTCTGCACGTGTTACAACAGCATGGCTCCGTAGTAAAAGAGTGCGGGTACTAGACTGGCCTGCCTGTATTCCAGACCTGTCTCCCATTGAAAATGTGTGGCGCATTAAGAAGCGTAAAATAAGACAACGGAGACCCCAGACTGTTGAACAACTTAAGCTGTACATCAAGCAAGAATGGGAAAGAGTTCCACCTGAAAAGCTTCAAAAATTGGTCTCCTCAGTTCCCAAACATTTACTGAGTGTCGTTAAAAGGAAGGATGATGTAACACAGTGGTAAAAAGGCCCCTGTGCCAACTTTTTTGCAATGTGTTGCTGCCTTTAAATTCTAAGTTAATGATTATTTGCAAAAAAAAAAAAAAGTTTCTCAGTTTGAACATTAAACATCTTGTCTTTGCAGTGTATTCAATTGAATATAAGTTGAAAAGGATTTGCAAATCATTGTATTCTGTTTTTTTCTACGATTTACATAACGTGCCAACTTCACTGGTTTTGTGTTTTGTAGATGGAAAACTTAATCATTTAGCTATTTTCAAGGGGCATTCACAAGCAAGGTTTTCATTTGCATTTTACACTACTTATGAATAGAATTATGAAAAACTTGTGTCAGATTCAAATTCACGTTGTAAAAGTACTGTATAATGGTTTAAAAGCATTTTTCTGGGGAGTTATCGGACCTTTAAATCTCAATGGAAGGGGTGGAATGGTGAGGAAATGGCTCTCACTGTTGCCCCACGACTGGGCCTTTCTGTTTGGAGTTTGCGTGTTCTCCGCATGTTCACATGGGTTTCCTCTCACAGTCAAAACATATGCATAGTGGGCAAATTCCCCATAATGTGAGAGTGAATGGTGAGCCTGCATTGTGTCAATCAGACTAGTCTCAAAAGTGCTGAAATTCCATCACAGCACACTATGAATAATGCTAAAATCAAGCGTGCAGTACATCCGCCAATTAATTTGTTTTTATCACAACCTTTTTGTGCGCAAAAATATTGTGCCGTATAGTAAAATGCACCATAACACATTTTAACATTCTAATGCAGCACATAATATGAAGCAGTGTTTCCAATTGCCATCTGAGAAATGCTCTTCAACGTTGGCATTTCCTGTGCAGGTGGGACACAGGGGGGAAGCAATCCCACTTTATCCTGAGCTCAGCAGCTCAACACGCTAGGGGTCTTTTCTATCTCGGTGGTCACAGCACATCTCTGCAAACAAAGAGAGGGGTTGGAGTTTCACAGCAATCTATCCATAACCGTCTACCCATTCCAATCCCCCTAAGCCTGGTGATGCAAGGAGTACGCACCCTGCAGGTAAGAAGAAGCTCCAGGAACCGGCAGACGTGTGTGGGGAGAGGAGGCAACGTACCCCTGTGCTGTGGGAGGAGGGCAATGGTGCTTTACACTTTAGATGCTAGCTTGCTCTCATTTTTGATGACAACACTATAAGAGTCCCTGGATGAACTCAGTTGCTGAATTTGGGGGCAAGGAGGCATGCAACATCGTTTGGCACAAACAGGTGTACAAACCCCAATTCCAGTTAAGTTGGGACATTGTGTAAAACCTGAATAAAAACAGAAGTCATGATTTGCAAATCCTTTTTGACCTGCGATCAATTGAGTACACTACAAAGGCAAGATATTTAATGTTCAAACTGATAAGCTCAGGGTTCTGCCGATGCTGGTCAGCGGTGGTCGGCGCAGACCAGTACTCAGAATGCACCGATCACCACTCAGTTCAGATAGCCACTGCTTTTCCCGACCGGCACTATTTTTTCAAAGCAGTTAAAATGAATGCATCCAGTGTCTAATAAAATCCCTAGAAACAAAACATAAATGAGCCTTAATATGCTCCCCACCTTCTTGTTATTGTCAAAATAGCAACCCAAGCCCCGTCTGCGCTGGTCCTCATTGATCGTGAAAAACCTGCCCATCAATGATGGAAACGCCGAGAGCCATCCGAGCTTGCGTGTGCTGGGTATTCATGGCGAATTGAATCTGAGCCTGTGAGGAAATGATCAGTACGGCTGTCTCAATCTAATGAAAGACAGGCAATTATAATCGGGCGGGGTGATTGATTTCTGTAGCGCTGTACTTTGCATGAGAGAAAAGTTTTCTCATTATATAAACAACAGCAAAACTAAATAAATCTCTGTCGAGAACAGTAACATTCTTAACATGTTAATCTATCTAAGGAAAGGTGATTTAACACAGTGGTAAACATGCCCCTGTCTTTTTTGGAACGTGTTGCAGGCATCAAATTCAAAATGAGTAAATATTTCCAAAAAAATAATAAAGTTTATCAGTTTTAACAGTAAATATCTTGTCTTTGTAGTGTATTCAATTGAATATAGGTCGAAAAAGATTAGCATATTATTGTGTTCTGTTTTTATTCACGTTTTACACAACGTCGTAACTTCACTGGAATTGGGGTTTGTATAAAAAATTTGAAATGCTCCCAGAAGAAATTAATCTAGCTGGTTGAGATATTAAACCGATTTTCAGGGAGACAATCCCAAACAAGGCCAAACTCAATTTATACATTTTAGATTGTAAGTCCTCTTAGAATACAGAAATAGGGTTTCTTTGACAGAGCTTACAGAACTGAGAGACTAGAATGAGTCTGCTCGGCAAAGAAGGTTGTGGACAAAAAAGAAAGTTAGGCTGAGTATATTTATCACGTAATACTGAAAATTTTGCTGATTGAAACACTCAATGTGTACTTGTGTTTGTAAGTCCTTAACTTTTACATACAGATGTATAGCTGTAGTATACAATTGTGATTAGACAGCAAATATTTGACCGATTGAAGCAATTCCTGTTGCTGCCAAGTCTGCTAAGCCCTGCCTGGTCACTCCGCATCCTGCATCAGTGTGATGAAAAATTCATGAGTCCTAAATAGACCATTCATTATTCTAGAAATGCAAAGAACACTGCTCTCACATTCCAAACTTCAAGGCCATGCAAATAAATAATTCCTTTCCTCTGATCAAGAGGGCAGTCTGCGGCCTCGCTGTGGAGGTTAAAACACAATACACTGTGGTTTGTGCCGTACACATTGTTGCCTTTTTTTCAGGTCTTCTAAAGATGTACTGGCCTGCGTTGTGCTTCTCAGAAGCGTAGATGCTAACTAAGTTAGCAACTTACATAGTTCGTCCTTTCACTGTCAATGGTTCCAACTATGTTAGTTAGCATCTGAGATTTTGGGAAACACACCCCTGGACAGCAATTTTTTTATGGTATTAATATTCTCCAAGGTAATTTGTGATGTATTTTACAGTACTATGCAAAAGTCTTTAGCACATTTAAAGCCATTTTGTCGGACAAATATGTTTGCAAACATAATGAGATAAAAAGTTTCTAATACCTGTGAAATAGAGAGCTGTAAACTGTGGAAAAAAAGAATCAAACCAATATTTGGGGTGACTACGCTTGGCTTAAAAATTAGGGACACTGTCCTGTTGTGCTCAAGTTTCAGGAGATGACTGGCTTTTTGCTTGCTCTGAGCAGAAAGGAAAACTTTCCACCATTCTTCGGCAGACTGATTGTCTGACTTGCGTCTATCCTTCCAAGTAACTGCAGACAGCCATGATGATGTTGACATCAGGGCTCTGTCAAGACTGCATCATTTGTATCAACTGTTTTTAAAGAAATGCAAACATTTATTTATAAAACCTTTGTTTATTAGCATTTTGAATTTCAAATGAACTTTTTACCAGGGTAGTTTAAGCAGCTTCCAGAACTTACTTAAACACCTCATTGATTGGCTGGAAGCACTTTCATTGTGTTGGAACTCAATCAAACCTCATTCTGATTGGCTATTCATGTTGCAAACTACTCATGGAAACTACTCACTTCAAATCCTGGATCCACCCCTGTGGAAAACAAAAAGTAATCAACTACAGCCAGATTAAAATTTAAAAAAATATTGGGTGTCTCAGACTTTTGCACAGTACTCAACATTGCCATGTGGGTCACAAAAATCGAGTGATTATTCCTCAGTGAGACTAATGGGTATTTAATTACTGTGCTTAAGTATGCTGAATTGAAGAGATGTCATATTTCCATGGGTTAGAGGCCCATTTAATGCACTTTTCACCCCTAAAACCAGATCATCAGCTCAACTTTTTCCTGTCCCAATAATCCTTTGTACTACATTTACAATTATTTGAAAATTGCAGTATGGGAAACCATCAATCTGCACTGCAGAGAGAAGAAGCGGAGAAACAAATTAGCAATTTTTTTGGACAGGATCTGCACACGCCTTCACCGCACTGACAGAGTAAAGCTCAAAATTAATAGATTTGCAGGACAGAGAAAAGACTTAACACCCTCAGTGAAACAAGGCTTTGAACTGGGTGAATTTGCCATGGCATTTTGGGGGCTATTACCACTGAACATAGTTGGTTCCACCTGTCTGCTGCTAGAGAGCAATCCTTGGCTACTTTCAGACTTCACTTCCAAGTACCCGTAGTGGGTATATATTATTCATACAAAGTTCAATCCGGGGCCTGTTGATCAAACTGGGTATGTGGCACAGAGGCACTTTCTGGTTCAGCGATGAGATTCTATTACAGTCGCTATTACTGTCACAGAGAAGTATTTTAAGTGTGAATCGTCTATCTGATTGAATATATTTTTCTGCTGAACGTAAGGGGCAGCAGGTGATAACTAGTGTTAGAGTGCTGCACTTGTCTTCCTGCAGCTGATCATTTTAGTGCCAATTATACTATTATGGGAAGCCTGAAACACTCACCATTGGGCCCCATGTGGTTAGGGGTGTAGTGTGGGGGTTGTGACAGTAATTGACATGCCCATCCTTATTATTTTTGGAAAACAAATGCCCCCCCCCCCAACCTCATAGCTTTGCCTGTGCCTGAGGCAAGGCAACCCCAGGCATCATCACCCCCACCATCCCTGCCCCCCCCCCCCCCCCCCCCCCGCCCCCGCCATGCCATACCCTGCTTCAACTCACACGCACCCAATCCGCCAAGGTAAGGACATGAGGAAAAATTCTCGTACACTATTGAAATTTCTGTTAACCCTTTTGCACCAGCATGCGGAAATTTCAGTATTATGCCGATTGGGTCCTCTGCCCGAATGCGAATATTTTTGTTTTTTTCGATAGCCTTGGGGTGCTCAATCTTATACAGAAAGGGCCGGTGTGGGTCCGGGCTTTAATTCCAACTAAGCAGTTACACAGCGGATTCTACTGATCAAGGTCTTCAACAAAAATTCAAATTCAAACTGATCATGTATCTCTGAATATTTGCTCCAGATTTGTAAAATCTGCCATATTTTGCTGTAAATAAATGCATCCAACTTTTGCTGAAATGTATAAGCAACACTTCGTATTCTATTACAAACCATGAAATGCAATGGATAACTCTGAAATAAATTTTTTTTAAAAAGAATAATTTCTGAATTGGATATGAGTGATCTTACTTACTTCTTACTTACAGAGCTGTCATGTTTGGTTTTTTAAACGCTGGATGTCAAAGGGTTAATAAACCACCTTTGTTTTTTCACTCAATCTTTCAAATGAACATATGTAAAACAGATACTGGTTGTGTTACATATCCCATGCCCACAGACCAACACGCACAGTATTTTTAAGCTAAATAGGCATGCTATCATTGTAATTAAAAATTGTAGCCCAGTATAACATGTCATAACATTCATAATAATTCGGTATAAGAAGCCATCAGAACCACGTTTCAGTAGTTCTAGTGTCTGTCATGTTTGTTGGTGTTTACATTTAGCTTCGAACTCTAAATTCATGCCATGCATCAAACTTTCATGGTATCAAAATCATTAATGTGGTTTTATGAGTGCGATTTCTGGGAAAGTTGTTGGAAGGCTACTTTACGAAATTGTATGGACAGCAATTATCTAGTTAATTATATAGAAATGAAATTTAAATCTTCCCTAAATATCATCTTCAGCAGCATTTAGTACGGTACATAACATTCTACTCCAAGGTGGAATTTTGTGAAATTTCAGTTGATTGCTGTCCATGAAGTGGGCACATGCAACAGATGGTTTCACAAAGTAAATATTTTCTGCTCATGTTTTGGAATGATTCGACTGCTTCCAAAAGGACAAAAATGTTATTACTTTGCTCACCAGCGAGAAACCTGCATGAGGTTTGTTTAGTAGCCGAAAACATGCCAGATGAAAAATTGCTACCCAAGTTGTTAGGTAATTTGAAAGTCAATGTATACACTTTTTGGATATCATTGGTAGTATGGGGAAGAAAATACGTATAATCAAGCAGCTGTATCCTGGTAAGGCGATAGTTCTGCTCCAAAATTTATTGCAGCATTCCACTGGGTGACAATTTGTGTGATTTGCATTAGAAATTGCTGCAAAGTGCGGTTGGGCGGGCGAGCGTCTCCAAAAACTTCGACATCAGGCTGAGGGGTATTCTGTGCATTGCACGCCTATTTTCTTTGATTCTTGTTCTTTTTGTTACGGCATTATGCCATATTTTCATTACTTCCTTTTTCTTGGGAGATTCCACTGTTGTTGGAGCACCGCTGTCTAGATCTCAAAAACCCATTCGACTGGCAGACCTGCTAAAATTGACAACTTGTCACTGTGCAAGTGGGCAGAGCCTATTTTTTACTTCTCAGCAACTACTAGTGGAATGTGGCCAATCTCATATTGCAGCCTTCCTCTTTGAAACAAGGCTATATGTCTTTATTATTATCGGCAGGGCAACTTATTGGTGGCCGATTTGATCAATAAATTAATTCAAGTAGTTGAGACTTTATTATGACAGTGTAAGTGCCTGTATACAGTTTTCTTTAAACAAAAGTAAACTTATCACGCAGACCTGTGTCAGCAAATCTGCATTTTTAAAACTGATTTCTAACGTTCTCTTTGGCATATCGAAGTAGATTGGACATTGACTCAGAAAAAAAATATAAACCATTTTGTAAGCTATTTACGTTTCATGTCATCATTAATGTGGATTGGAGAATGCTGGATATCTCCTGCAATGAAGAATAATCCAAGCAAAGGGGAAATGGCCAGTAATTCTACTGATTGATCCTTGCAATTGAACAAATTGACGCTTAGTTGCTAATTAGGAAACGTAAATGGGAATGGGCCTGGAGAAGTAATGTGCTTTAAGGCTAGGTGAAAGCAGGGCTTCTATCACTCTGATGGCAATTCTGGGTGCAACAGGTTAAGCTAGGCTGAAGTCTGGTCACCAATAGTTGTGCTGTGTGTTAAAGTGTCTTACCATGCAGATCATCCTCGTCAGTCACTTACTGGTCATTTCGTCTACTTCACATATTTTTAAAAATTTGGTCATAAAATCCCTTGCAGTTTCCTCTTCATTTTCTGTTTTTAGTTTTTCCTATCTTTTCTGAGCTCCTGATTTTCGGAGGCCAGCCATTTTGACAGTTAACAGTCACAAGTGTCAGGGCAGGCCAACAGAACTTACGCGGTATTATAGCCCAGACCATTTCTGCATGGAGAGAAAGTAAAAATGTTTTCAACCACTATGTCAAGAAAAATTTGGAAAATAAAAAACCACAAGCATTATATGTGACACAAATACAATACATTTTTTCTCCCCAAAAAAGCCAGTTTTGACAAATTATTCCAGCAGATGTTGACGACCCAGGCCCAAAACAAACAACAGGCTTGCCTCCCCCTCTTGGCGGGCCAATCTGCACAAATTATGGTTTCGAAGGATCCTTTGTTACTGAGATAATATGTCATTTGATTTTTAAAACTCTGACAGCCTTTATTTTTGCCTGGCTGTCTGTGTGCAGTTTCCATTCCTACTGTGCTCTAAGAAATTGCAGCAATGTTGAATTACAGCAAACACATTTAATTTGATATCCACCATTTAATGGAGAAAATAAAAATTTTCCGCTTAACCGACAACTTAAACATTCTAGACCTCTTACTGTTATGTATGAGTATTTCATGTAAAGCACTGTATATCATTTGTAAATGGAGATTTGTTACATGCTGTTTTTGCTGCCTGGCTGGTCAGCTATTTATTTTGTTCATTCAGCACCCTCTAGTGGTGTGTCTGTAGCAAAACATGATCTGATATAATATCACTTGAAAGAGACTGGTGTTTTCTAGAAGCTTCTGGCATCTTCTTGCCTGGAGGGGGTGGGATTACCCAGGAATCCTGAAGATCTTTCCAGAATGTTGCTAGTCTATATAAATACCGTGAAATTGGCCAGTAAGAGCAGAGCAGAGGCAGAGTTTTTGAGTTAAATAGTGGCATAAGAGTGATAGGAGTGAGGATTAAACAGTTTTTTGTAAGTGAAGAAGTAATTTGTTAAAGTTTTCATTGCTGGTTTTCTTTGTTGTGATTTTTTAAATTCATAACATGACCATCTCTACAGTTTACTTGCATTTAGTCATATTGTTTTTGGTTTGACTCCTCTCAACTCCTCTTCACATTATATATTCAGAAATCCAAACATTGCTTTCACTTATTCTGCTGTCCTGCACTAATTTAATAATAATTTCTCATATCTTCACTTATTTTTGCATGTTCTGATCATTTACAGCTCACCGATAAATCCTGAGTGTAATTCACTGAATCATGTGTTGTCTGCATGCTGTGTCCTTCCTTTGAACAGGACAGCAACAGTGATCCGTAAGGGCAAAAGTCTCCATTTCCAGGTCAAAACCCAAAGGAGTTCAACATCTCATTATACACTCCTGAACAAAATCTTAAGACCGGAGAAAAAATTACAAGAATTCATATTTTGCACTGGTGTATCATAACCAGGTTGTAAGTTGTGCTTCAAAGTGCAAAAAGAATAAACTTGAGCAAGAGACAAAGAATAGAAAGTAGGCAATTTATTGAAAACTGTATTTAGACTGAAACAGCCTGTTCATCAGCTGATCAAAAGTTTAAGACCATAGCCTTAAAAAGTCAAAATCTGTGCAAAAATCTGGCTTCCATGTCATTTTCTTTCATGCATTTGCACTGTCATGACCTCCTGATGGCAAAGGCAAGAAAGCTTTCTGACTTTGAACGTGGCAGGATTGTTGAGCTGCACAAGCAAGGCCTTTCGCAACTTGCCATCGCTGCCGAGGTTGGACGCAGTAAAACAGTGATTTTGAATTTCCTAAAAGATCCTGAGGGTTATGGGACAAAAAAGTCAAGCGGTAGACCCAAAAAAATTTCACCTGCACTGTGCCGGAGGATCCTACGGGCTGTCCGTGAAGACCCAGGCCAATCTTCAACCCAGATTAAGGCCCTTACTGATGCTGACTGCAGCCCAATAACCATAAGACGGCATCTGCGAGAGAAGGGCTTTAAGAACAAAAAACGGCTCCACAGGCCACACCTCCTCCCACGCCACAAACTTGCGCGTTTGGACTTTGCAAGGGAGCACCAAACATGGGACATTGAGAGGTGGAAGAAGATTTTATTCTCTGATGAGAAAAAATTTAACCTGGATGGTCCTGATGGATTACAACGTTACTGGCAAGACAAGGAGATCCCACCGCAGATGTTCTTTACACGGCACAGTGGAGGAGGTTCCATCATGATCTGGGGTGCTTTTTTCTTTAGTGGAACAATGGAGCTTCAGGTTGTGCAGGGGCGTCAAACAGCAGCTGGCTATGTGGAAATGTTGCAGCGGGCATCCCTCTTGACTGAGGGCCCACGTCTGTGTGGTAATGATTGGGTCTTTCAACAGGACAACGCTACAGTTCACAACGCCCGCCTGACAAAGAACTTCCTCCAGGAGAATAACATCTCTCTTTTGGACCATCCTGCTTGTTCCCCTGATCTAAATCCCATTGAGAATGTTTGGGGATGGATGGCAAGGGAAGTTTACAAAAATGGGCGTCAATTCCAGACCATGAATGCACTTAGTGAAGCCATCTTCACCACATGGAGCAATGTTCCCACCAGCCTCCTGGAAACACTTGCATCAAGCATGCCCAAACGAATTTTTGAAGTAATCAACAAGAATGGTGGGGCTACTCAGTACTGAATCCTTTTTTTGCTCTTTAGTTCTGTTTTTTTGTTTTTTGGGGCTATGGTCTTAAACTTTTGATCAGCTGATGAACAGGCTGTTTCAGTTTAAATACAGTTTTCAATAAATTGCCTACTTTCTGTTCTTTGTCTCTTGCTCCAGTTTCTTCTTTTTGCACTTTGAAGCACAGCTTACCACCTGGTTATGATTCACCAGTGCAAAATATGAATTCTTGTGATTTTTTCCCCGGTCTTAAGATTTTGTTCAGGAGTGTATATGGAGTCTTTGCTGGGAGCACCAGAAGCCAAATTAATAAGGATCTGTCACAGTGGCGTTGTCAAGTATAACCAGTCAGTTTCAGAGAGGTCAAGCAACTGTGGTATGTGACTCATTCAGGCACAGCTAAATGCATGTTACAATGCAGTGCTCCCATGTCCCAACACCTCACCCACCTCAGTACTTGCATCTTCTGGGTGCGGCATCATAAGTCATTTTGCCAATTTCACGGGCGCGTAGTCAGGGTGCTCTGCTGCTCTACTGCAAGTCTCTGCTGCTGGGACAATGTCCTCAAAGTTAGGGTTTAACTCGTAGACCTCTATTCCTCAAATCATGAAGCAAATCATAGACTGAGTTCTGCTGATTTTCAAATTACCCGTTGCCTATGGGTCAGATGTGGGGACAGCCCAGCCAATCAGAAACATTACGTTGTTATTTGCTAAAAATAATGTGAAAAAAATTTCCCTCAAATAATTTCCACCGCCTTACCCCCTTCCCCACCCCCCTCCCCCTCCCTGTTAGCTCCCCTCCCACCTTCCTTCTCCCTGCTCACTCTCCTCCTAACTCTCCTCCCCCCAACTCCCCTCCTCCCTCCTAACTCCCATCCCATCAATCTCTTCCAAACTCCCCTCCCTCCAACTCCCTTGATAACTTCCCCAATCCCCTCCTAACTCCTCTGCCCTTTCCTACTCCTCTCCTAACTCCCCCCACTCCCTTCCTAAGTCCCCTCCCACCAATCTCCTCTAAACTCCCCTCCCCCCACTCCCCTCCTAACTCCCCTCCTACCCCACTCTCCTCCTCCCTCCCCGCCCCCCATTCCCTTCCTAACTCCCCTCCTACCCCACTCTCCTCCTCCCTCCCCTCCCCCCACTCCCCTCCTAACTCCCTTCCTACCCCATTCCCTTCCTAACTCCCCTCCGCCCCACTCCTCTCTTAACTCCCCTGCCCAATTTCCTCCTAACTTCCCTCCCCGTTCTACTCCCCTCCTAATTCCCCTGCTAACTCCCCTCTCCCCACTCCCTTCCCAACTCCCCTCCCCCCAACTCCCCTCCTAACTCCCTTCCCACCCCATTCCCCTCCTAACTCCCCTCCCTCCACTCCTCTCCCCCCACTCCTCTCCTACCAACTGACTTGAGGCAACTTGTTCAGTAATTTGCCCCTTCAAATTACTTAGCTTGTAGCATCAAATTGGTCCTTTGAGCACAGGATTACCTCACCACTATGCAGCAAATGATAACCATCTCCTACCCACTTTACATGCACAAAGCACTGCACAATTCTGAACTTCAGCCATCACAATAGCCAACGAAACAAATGTGGAATGCATTCTATGAGAACATCGAAGTTCTATTGAGTAAACAAATTATTCATTCAAGGCCACAAATTAGAAAATTCAGAGCACTGATTAATGATCATTGATTATGTACTAGCAGGAATTAATTAAATAATTGGTAGGCAAGGATTAGAAATTTGAAGGTGCATATACCTTATTAGATAGAATTGATTGCTAATTCCAGTAAACATTTAGCTAATTTGAAGGAATGGGTTATTAATTGGAGAAAACACATTTTACTAATTGTAGCAAACTCTTTATCAAAATGTCTTCCCCTGATCTTCAGTACCCTTCTCTTGCAAAACTTATCATGAAAGATTATAAAGGCATGTTATTTACAGACAGGGGGAATAAAAATAGTATATTCTATTTCTACTGCTGAGCTGAACCTGGTCTACGGTGGTCTGTTGACTTTTGTTAGTCCACATTAACTGAATAACTGTAAGTTGTCACACCCCGCGTGTCTTCTTGGTTGGTTCTTATCCTATTTCAGCAGAGTCCTGCAGGTTGTTCCTGGAAATGGACTGATTGGCTCCTTATTCCCTTAGAGCAGTGGTTCCCAACCCAGTCCTCAAGGACCCCCTGCCCTGCCGGTTTTTGCTGTAGCTCTATTCTTTCACACCTGATCCATTTAAGGGCTTCATGCTGATTGGTTGAGAAAGATCTGCCTTAACAGGTGTGCATGAAGGTGCATTGGGCATTAAATGGATTAAGTGTGCAAAAGTAAAGCTGGAACAAAAACTTGCAGGACTGAGGGTCCTCGAGGACTGGGTTGAGAACCACTGCCTTCAAGCAATCAGTTGTAGACACTGATTTTACCGTTGGGTTTTGTCTTAGTCGGGTCTGGATCATATTACTCTAAACTCTGACTAGGAGTAAGAAAATTCAAAATTCTAGTTTGCCTCCATGTTGTCTCTTCCAGTGAGCTAAATTATTAGTGAGTAACTTATCGGTGAGCAAATTATTAGGTACAGCAGGTTCTCCAAGTCTTCTCCCATTTTTCTTCTTCCTCCACATATGCACCCTAATGGCTCATATTCGATCCTGCAATTGACTCCCCTTCCTCCCAGTTCATAGCAATAAGTATCATCTTTAAAGACCCATTACCTCCTGAGTTTTACCTCCACCTTGCATCTCAGGCAATTGTTTCCACTTTCATTTATTGAAGTCCATTCCAGGGACCACTTGACAAAAAAATGTTTCTCTCAAGTCGATACTAATTTGCTGGGAGGTGTAAGTAAAAATAACTCATTTAATTTCTGATATTTTTTTCATTCCAAGATTGAAAAACTAGCTACAGATTAAGATTCAAACTTTGAGATGATGAGCATATTTCGAACAGAAAAATCCATAATATATACTTCATGTTGGAGATTACAGAGCTTGTCAAAATCCTCTTACAGCTTCCAAATTTGTCATTACCAGACACAATCCTCTCACAAAGAAAGTGCTACAGTCTGACTGGCAGAAAAGGAAAAAGACAATAAAAATAATGGAATATCTGCTGATCTTGCAGTAAGCTGCTTCACAGCTAATGTGATAGTACCACATTAGAGCAAAGGAACTTGCCTTCTCAAGTTTTATTTAGAACAGCACAGGCACTGACTTTTTCGAGGTGCGCCGCTTTTAGCCTACAACTCACAATTTTGAATGTGTACCGTGAGTTTAAACACAAAAAAATGAGAATTAGATCAAACAGCAAATATTGTGTAAATTTGTTGAATCCAATTGTTTCATCTTTTCTCCGCTGAAACCTAATTTCATTTGGTTAAACAGAATTCTCTCTTAACACAAACAGCAACCCATGATCACATTTTTCAGTATAGCACTCTATTTGTAGCTAGTACTGAAAGTAGATTTGATGAATAGAAATGTGATTTTTTTTTTTGGATATACTTAATTGCCGCTTTTCCTCCAAGGAGAGATATGCCGATGGAAGCCCAATATTGGCTGACATCTTTGGCTGCACTGAAGTATCTTAAACCCCTATACAGTGTAAACATTTTTGAATCCCCTACCTGTGAACAGTCAAAGCCAGTGACTCCTTTCCTGCACCAGCTCATCATCCAACATGCGGCGTAACCAGCAATGATAAATAATTATATTACAAGTATTTCAAACTTTCATACAAATGGACACACAAACATGCTAACAAGCACAACTTTGAATGGAGGGGAGACTCCTGTTCTGATTGACAAGGTTATATTTGTTTTGTGGAATTACATAACAACCTGGAATTACAAAGCTCAGTTTTAGCCGTAGTTACCACCCCCCACCCCCACCCCTGCAGCAGTATTTTCAGACTGCAATGATTCACCACTTTATCCCAACACCCTGCTAGCATTCCTGTGAACATGGAGGTATAATAAGAATCACGCAGTTACCCCTTTCATACTGCGCTGAGAAATTCTGGCCGCTTCTGAAGCGCTCTAACTGGGTCCGGCCCAAATCGCTTCATACTGCCCTTCGTGACCTCCCAGGATGCATGTGAGACCTACGAAGCTGCCACGGTAACCTACTGCCTCCTTTATGCATGCATCCCTTGTGAAATTTCGAAAGGTTACGCATACATGAATGTGTGGTCATGAGATACGGTATTTATCCCATAAATGTTTAAAAATTGGCTTAATACAACCCATTCGCTACAGGCTAGGTATCACACACGTGTAATACAGCTTTCTCGCATCGTCAGTGCCCAGATTCCTTTCATTGGCAAACGTCAATATTTTAGCAAACCCAACTGTACAGGAAACGTTTACCGTCACTGGTGTTTGCCTCTAGCTGACAGTCTATTCAAGTCAATGGGATGAATGATTTGTTAGCTAGCATGCTAACATGGCAAGTAAAGAAATGTGTCACAGATTTAACTGTCATTGTGAACACTTGAATTTATTAATTTAATGGTGAAAAGTGCTAGCACGCTAACCAGTTCATTCATTCCATTGACTTGAAGTAGACTTCCACCCAGAAGCCAACGCTACTTTTCCTTTTTCCAAATAATACCATGCTGACAGTAATAGGATCTCAAATTGGTTGGCACGAGATATCTGCGCGAAATTCAAACTTTACTTCTAATGTTACATACACGTAACGGCACTTATTTTTTCTCGATTAATCGAACATCGCCAGACATTGGAGATCACCGACATATTGATATTTGTGGAGCTGGCAGCTGACCTTGGACATTCCAGTTTACGAGCCACTGCATTTAGAGCATTCTTAACACTTGTTGACGTTTCATACTGCTGCTGAAGCGCTTCTGAAGCGGCCCTGAACCAGCTCCGAGAGCGCTGTAAATTTAGAGCACTCTAGAATTTTACACCGGTCTCATGACCCTTTCATACTGGGATGTAGAGTGCTTCAGGGCTTCCTCTGAAGTGCTCTAACTCACGGTATGAAAGGCGTATTAGACATCGTTTTTGTTTTATTTCCGGATAGATGGGGGTGTTCAAGATGTTGTACTCACAACAGCTGCATTTGACTACATTCTCTGAAAGGCCGCATGACGGATGACTCCCTCCACTGTCACGATGAACGTCACTGGGTAGGACTCATCTTCCAATATCAGGTTCAGCAGCTGCAACCTTGTCCCTGGTGCAGCCCCCCCCCCAGCACCCCAGCCTCCCAAATCCCCCCAAACATTGTGCCCTTCATCCTGGAAGAAGGTCACCCCTCACTTTGCTCCTCTTCTCTATATTCCCCCGACTCTGATCTTTGTTCGCTCTCCATCCATCTTCGCTTCAAAGACTATGCTCCGCCAAGATGGGAGCTCTTCCAAGCCCAAGCATCCATCTTTCCGGGGTCTGGATTATCCACAGGCAATGCCATCTGGTTACCACACGGCACATGGATCCACAGGGCTTCCAAATGGGAGGAAGCAGTTCATGTAAGGGGGGGCAGGGAGGAGGAAAGGCTGCCTGGTGCACCCTCCTCCATTTTTTTCCAGAACATTGGGGGAAAATTCATAATTTATATTGCGTATATTAGATTATATACTAAAAAACCCCATCATAGATTAAGATGAATGTCTCCCTGAGTCAAAAAAGCCAAGTTCCTTTCAACTGAATCAATTCTGGTACCACTACTGAATTGTGAGGTTGTGATAGAGAATATCAAAAGCAGAAATGACACAACGAAAAATTAAGCAATCTCTTTTAGGAAAAGAAGAACAAGACAAACTACAGGAATAAGTCATCTCCTTGCACTCAGAAATTATTCAAGAATCTCCCCAAACTATAATAAAGAAAGCACCATAATTAAACAAGATTAACAGCCAACAGTAAAGTGTGAATACAATTCATTAACACCTCTTGCCAAACCTGCCAATTATGTTTTACAATTCACTAGCAAGGCTAGACAAAAATAATCTCTTCAGAGCTTTGATATTTTTGTGAATATGCTGCCACAATGTCAGCTATTTTTACTTTATATTCATAGAATTCTGTTAGGTGTCATTAGCTACCTTATTGATTTGCCAAATTAGTGCAGTAAAAAGCAACGTGCTGCGTATTATTAGGCCACATTGATTGTAACTAGCTCATTTTACCAGCTTCAAATATTTTGAACAATTAAATTCATAAGTTATTTATCAAAATGGCGGGCGGAAAAAAATGTGTTGAAAGTTATGCTGAGGATAAGACAGGCTTTCACAAGGTAATCGCAGTATTCCAAGCATGGACTGCACAGCCACACTGCAAAAAGTGATTTTCATGAAAGGGAAATTAACTTATTTTAAGACTTACAACACTTATTTCTATCTCCATTTTCTTAGTAAGACAAGAAATTTGCCTTGATTTGAGGTTATTTTGTCTATCTTGCCAATGGGGTAAGTAAATTTCACTTGTTCTTGAAAATCACTTTTTACAGTGCAGTGGTTCCGAGATCGCAAGCTACCGCTGCCTGAAGCCACTTTCCTCGATGCAAGGCGAGCAAAGACAGCACATTCTGCTGTCTCGAAACACTCGTTCAGTGGTCAGGGCCAGTCCCCTAGTGGAGCAAGACAGTTACTGCAACGGCTAGCCACTGCCCCATGCCAGTCTTGAGACACTCATTCAGTGGTCCGGGCCAGTCCTTTAGTGGAGCAGGACAGTTGCTGCAAATGGTCTGTGCCACAGGACAGTACAGCACGCAAAATGTTACAGCCTCTGCTGAGACCAGGTCCAGACATCAATAATGAAAACGTTCTATGGCTATAGAGATCACCCTATGTGCAAAAGTTGACCGTGAGGCTAACATTATCATTCAGATACATACAAACTATGACATCGTTGTTGCTGCTGCACCCATGGTCCATTTTGATAAAATCATAACCCACGGATTTGTTTGTCTGTTGCACGAAATTGGAGTACAAGAATGCAGAATTTTGATCCGAACCCGGAGAGCATGATTTCGTGCGAAATTTCTGTGCAGCGAATATTCCGTAAATCCGTGCCGCTATTTTGTTCCACCCTGTTCGGACTGGGCCTCATGGGGGAAAAATGCGCCTCTCCAGGACGGTATTACCAGGGTCCAGATTGGGCAGTGAGGAGATGGAGCTTGGGGAAGTCACACGGGGAAGAGGGTGACTTTCCGCCTCACCAAAAAGGCCCTCTTAACTAAGCCTCTGTCAGGGTATCGACAGCTTAAAAGGCCAGAAGAAGAGGCTAACAGTCAATTTTACTGATCCAGAGCAAGTTTACTGCCCAAAAAGAAATATTCAGCAAGGCCTCCCTCTCTCTCTCTCTCTCTCTCTCTCTCTCTCTGTGAAATTGGCAACAAATGCTGTGCATCTTTCAATGGCATATATACATACATTTTTGATGCTAAACATTTTCATAAGACCGTTCTCTCTTTGACTATATTACAGAGCCTCCTTAAAAGACCCAACTGCACTGACTCAGGTGATCTATCGTGACAGCAGCAGCATCGTCATGAGTAGTATGACAGTCAGTATAGCAGAAGAGCCCTATTATTTGGCTCTTCCAGAAACACACAGAGTCTGTCACCATTGCTTACATTAATTTTATTGCCTTTTCTTGGCAAGCGATTACCCTGGATTAGCAGTGAACGCATGATTGCAATTTAATGACAATACTTAGCCTATATGCGTGCATTTTATGGAGCATCAAATCCCATTTTTATTCATGCATGCTGATCATCATGTTAAGCATATGTTGCCATATCGCTTGAAAATACACTACTGCCCAAAGAAATTACATAGCATAAATAAATTCAATGACCCAGTTACAAGGAGTGCTATCTCATAGCTGCTAGCCTATACCATGGAATGAACAAACCTGAATTATTTCAGCATCTGTGGTATTTATCCATAAAAATGCAGAGTTAAGTGATTGTGCCTTAATTCAGTGGTAGACAGATTCTATCTCAATTATACCTAAAAATGAAGGACCCTCTACAGAGTGGTGATTGTTGAGTCAAAGGTGAGGCAAATTTGTGAATAAGGGCTGGTGGAGTTTTATTTCAATTGCCATCCGCGGAGCTGTCCAAAGGAAGGAGATTACCCGCATGGGTCATAAACCAGGACAGCCGCAGCAGGTGCGCGGGGTCCTCGCGGCTCAGCCTTTCCTCCGAAGATGCATAACGCAGATGCATAACGCAGACGGCTGAAAGAACGCGATATGGCACTTATGAAATACCCGAGGCTTCCCCTGGGTGCTGTATTTGCAGAATCGTGAACACCGCTTAGACTAAAATGCTTCCGCTGTCCATTATCTCTGCACACCCTTTTATTGCCATCGGCTCTCTATAGGTAATTTGTCACCTCCAAACCTCTAATTACCAAGATTCCCCCCAAATTTATTAAAGGATTTAACTGCCTTGCAATATGCGGCATTACGATTGTCTATGAACAAATTATAAGACTGCATCTAACTCCCGGTGTTAGAATACAACGTGGAAGGACCCATCAATTCCCGCACGATACTTTATTCACGCAACATTCCATTATATACTTCCACAGGTAATTGCGTGACTCAGCAACAGCGGGCCGGTTTCAAGTTGAATCAATCAAATGCTCAGAATGGTCTGTTCCTTCGTAACAAAGGGAGGCTCGTATTGCGTTGTTCGTTAGACAGCATGCCTGCAGGGCGCAGGGGGCCATTTCTACACTTACAGGTAGCCGGGCGCTGGCTCGCGCCAACCCGGGTCTGTATAGCTTGCGGGTGGATGGGAGGGGGGGTTGTCACACCGTTCCCTCGGCCAAACATATAAGTTACTGAGGTTCGTTTAGTGAGACGACAAAGCCGTTCGGCAGATGCGGACGTGCGGGCGTCGCAGCAGGGGCCGCGATTGAGAAGTCTTCAAGCATGCTGTCACACCGGGGAATTCGTGCACCTGTCAGACACGGCCTGAGCGTGGTTTAACAATGCTCAACATGCTTTCTCTTGTTTTTAAGAATAAAAATAACACACTCAAAAATAAACTAAAAATAAACTGATTTTTTTCTAACTAAGTGAAAGACAACGATGAGGTTTTCTGTCCATGTGTCGCTATTTCAGGCTTGAGTTTTCCTGAAACCTGCGTGATCTGACTTCAGCGCTCATAATTATTATTGTCGGCAGCCCCCAGGAAACTTCTCAAATGCTGACGACTCCTGCTTATTTCGTGTGAAAGCAAGATATCAGTGCAGACGTGGTGTTCACTGATTATTCGTTCACAGAAGCCAGTGTCCATACAGCGGCATAAAACATCTGATCATGGACGGCGATAGCTTTACCATCATTAACGTACTAACATTGAAACATTGATTCTTTAGTTCATATTGCCATCACTTGTGATCAATGCCTTTCTTTACACATAATTAATTTGATTACGTATACTCTCTCTCTCTCTCTCTCTCTCTACTTCCCTCTCTCTGTTCATCTGTTCATATGAGTGCGTGCGCGTATGTATGAATGTTTGTGTGTGTGTGAGAGAGAGAGAGAGAGAGAGAGAGAGAGAGAGAGAAGCAGGAATATCACGATTGAACATCATGCAATCAAATTTCTGCGCTTTCATTATCGATTGTTATCTGATACTCTAATTGGCCATGACGTATGAACATGATTTGAATTGATTATTTTGACCCTTTGATGTGGACTGGCAGCGTGAATGCTGTCTCGAACTGATTTCCAGAAATCTTCGTGCACCGGCGTTGCGGTGGAGAAATGGGAGCTGTCCATGGTCCCGATCGAAAAAGCTTAAAACTGCCTGTTTTTCGCATATGCCAGCTAATAAGACATACCCTCCTATTGAATTTCATTTTAATTATTGTTTTAATGCGTGCATTTCCGTAAGTATATTTATGGGCACAAACGTTTGGCCTGTTTTTTATTGTTGGGATACTTTTCAATATGCATGCACTCACGAATTAGGCCTGGATATATTTGTGCTAAAAAGTTGACGATTCTCAATAATGCAAGCACATAAAACGAGCAATCAACCTCAGACTGCAGCCCACCACAATATAGCATTACCGATCAGCATGTAGAACAACCTGATTTTACCACCTCTGCTTCGCAACCTTAATGACAGAACAATACCAACAATTTTATGGAGAGCCATAACAATGTTATGTAAATTCATACATTACAGCCTTACCGGCTATGTTAAGCCTTCACATAGAATGCGTTTGCATCGTTCGCTATTGACAAGATCTTTAAAAATCTCAATGGATGATGCTATGCGATGGAAGCAATGGACAAACGTCAAGCTTATTTCACAGCCCTGTATTGAAATAGTTTTAGACGAATAATTGATTTCCAAGCAGCGTGTAGTGGTCAATTGAATGAATATTTCAGTCGACACACAATCTCTCCCTCCCTCTGTCTCTCTCTCGGACTCTCTCTCGTATCTTCCTCACAAATGCACCCACATATACGAACATGCAAACACACACACACACACACACACAGAGAGAGAGAGAGAGAGAGAGGGGGGGGGGGGGGGGGGGGGGCATTAAAGTCAATTGGAAAAGCAAACCTTTTCGGTTAAGACTGTCGAAAAAGCCAGGCTTCAACTGCCAACTGAAAACATTCGCTTAAACCGGCGCAGGGCACGCATACATTTTCATCACAGTGGAAATCATGCATTTTATTTGGTAACCATAAGCATGTAAAGTAGGATAGATGGCAAATCCATTACCTTGATTTGACACTTCCAGATCCTTTCATTGCAAGAACCGTCGGGTCGATCAGGGGATGGCTGGCGCGCAGCACCTGACTTTGGTCCTCTCCTCTCGCCCAATGATGAATTCTACAGTGCCCTGGATGAAAACCCGATGCCGAGGCAGCAATGAGCTTTTCAAAGCGGCGCCAGTTTGAGATTCTTAGCCGAGTTAAACAAATAGATATCCAAAAAACGGCAGGTTTTAGGCGGCACGCCAAAGATGCCACTCGCAGTCAGGAATGTGTAAGATAGCAGTAAAGAAAATGAACATTGGCCCGCTTCTTCTTAGAATTCGGTCAGCTGTTTTTCAATGGCGAGCAACTGTTTGCTGTTATAACACTGATGCGATGTCCTTTTCTGTATCCATAACGCATTTGAACAACGGATCATAATATGAGTTTTACATCACATACAGTCCATTTTGAAGACGTTCAGGATACTCGGCTGATCACGGCACAAAATTGCATCAAAACCATGTAATCCGGGGAGAGGGCAAGCCAGGCAAGATGGAAATTCCTATTTATTCCGAAGCAGGGGAACTCTTCGACAAGCAGCCTGAAAAAAAGGATGCGTTAACCTTGAACTTTGTCCAGAAAAAAACCGCTCAGGGGTCCCCGCCTTATTTGTGTTCCAGAATCAGTCTCCGTAACATTCTGTCTTCAGAATTCTCGAAGCCTGTTTACCGATACTCCCACGGTACAGAGCATATATCCCCTCACTAACAAAAATGCGGATTTGTTCTTCTTGTAACAAAGAACCGGCCGCGTGCTTTACACGCTTATTTTATTTCGGACGAGACGGACAATTTATCAAAGGAAGTAGAGAGAACTACACGATAATAGCGCTCCAACTGGCGCCAATGGGACAAGCCTGGCGGACTGACGAGGTGAAAAAACGTCTGAGCGTGCAGGACTACTCCTGGCACTCCCAATCCGCCGACTTCTTTCAAAAATGATAACGCTGTCGCTGCGGGGCAGATCTCATTTCCACCGGCGTACAGCTTCCTCGATCCACTTTGAACTTACTGCCCAAGTCGCTTGAAAAGAATAACTTTCAATTTCCATATTGGAGTCACCACAAAATAACTTGATGGAAGTAAATTGTGTTATTTTCGTGATTCGACATCATTTTCGCCAAGAATACTCCAGACCTGCTTTTGCGGAAGCAGGCCAGTGGACAGGAGGAATGATCAGAGTCGGCTGCGAGGTGAACGCGCGTAAGGAGGGGGTGTGTGGATGGGTGTAGGCGCGGAAATGAGGCCCTGAATGCAAGTGCAAGAACTTAAGTACGTGAGGAGAATTCGGTTGTATTCTTTTGTCTCTCCTCAACACACAAAACAATTATTTTCGGAAATCATGGACTGCCATCAGTGAGCCGACATAATTCGCACGGAACCGGTAAATTCTGAGCTGGACATGAACGACGTAAATCCCTCGTAGCCTAATTGAAAAAAAATAAATACATTTAGCCATTGATTTCTGAAATTTCATTAGCGTCTCAATCCTTCCTGCGATAAATAGAACAATATAGGCTACTGTCCAAAACCGCGAATAACTCCATGCTCCGTCATAAATCACTGCTCAATTTGAACATTTCTTGTGCTCGATGGACCAGTAAGAAAGTGGTTGAATGCTAATTTACTTCTTGGCCGTGTTGCTGTCGGTTAAGAGAGCCTGGTGAGAAAAATGGTAATAAAATAACAATGCATCACGGATCCAGAGAACACTGACGCGATTCTTCAGCAATGTCGTAAATAACAGATTCGCAGGCAAGTAAATACAGTGTTAAAGAAGAGCGCGATGGATTGAACTGTGTCGCAATATAGGATTAAAACATACTACAGTAAACATGATGGATAATCTATGGAGTTTAAATCATCAATCAATGTAGCTCACTCCTTAAATTACAACATATATTATTTTCCCCATGTTCCTCGTGTTAGATGAATCTTCCCTTTCCCCACAGTGATGCTCGTGATTGATGATGGAGACGTTCTTACTGTCAAGATGATTGAGGGAACAAATGTGCTATGAAGAATGAGAGTAGTCCATGGACAAGTTTGGGGCAGTACATTTTCTTTGATGAGAGAAATTGTATCCATGTAGGTCAGTGTAAATCATGGCTGCGCTTTTATACTGTATAACACGGGACAGGGCTATTCATTGACTTTGGTTGCTGGCGCAGGTAAAATGATATGTATAATGCGGGTTTGGCAATGAGTAGCCTATCTTAACAGTGGCTGGGTGCGCATGACTATGTTGGTCTCGAGAAATAAATAAATAAATAGCCAACATAAATAAATACATAAAATAAAGCGGCGTATGGCATTCATGCGAAATGGCGCGTGCATTTTATGAAAACAATATTCTGCATACGCTCATTCCAAATTGCGTGCCGAGGCGAAGCTTGCGAGTTTTCACGCGCTCGACTATGAATATGAATTGCATTGACATTTAAATAAGAATCAAAATACAACTGATGTGACTGCTGCATTATGTCAATGGAAAACACACACTGTTCAACTGTGGAGAGAATATAACTTGGCGATGCCCCATGCTGGCTCTCGTCAGGTGAATGATATGTACACAGCCTGACAGGCTGCATCTTTAAGGCATGTATGGCAGGATTTATTTCCATGCCCCGAGAAGGTGATCCCTTCCAAACTCAGTGATTGTATTGGCCAATTCTGCCAGGTCTTCCTTTGTGCATCATCTGTTAGGCCAGCTAAAAGGAATAATGGACAGGAGGACAAAATTAGCCAAATCGGGCCCCCACCCCCACCCACTCCAGCACCACCAGTACACATAGGGTGACCAGATCCAAACTCACCAGATGTGGGACAGAGAGTATGCTTGTGGGGGACAATGTGGGACGCAGCTGACGCTCGCGGCGGACACCAAAAAAGCATATGGCACAGCTTGCCAACTGTTCAGTAACATATAATATATACGACTTTTTGCTTTGCAATATCAGAGTCTGGAAGTATAACTGATGAGAGCTTATTACCACAATCCTCTGACCTGTACGATTGGGAGTGTTGAACAGTGTGGTAAACACTAGTTACTTCAGCAGCTGTTACCTTGTCTGTGTTGGAATCTTGTTGTGGTTTTAGTAGGAATGTATCCATAGAAGGTGAAGCCTCCTTTTGAGTTGCACGTTTTTTGTGAGTCTCACATTGTTTGTGGCGTTTGACATCGTGTTTGCCTCCACTTTTAACAAAGAAGACACTCTGACAAAGTTCACAGAAAGCTTTTTTTAACTCATCTTTCACTGGCTTCACCCATGGATAATGAGTTTCCCAGACCTTGTTATACTTACATTTCCTTTTCTTTGCAGTCTTCTGACTTTCTTCAGAGACCTCCATTTGCATTAATTCATCACAAATCTATTATCACTGTAACGCGTCGCTAAGAGGCTTGCTGTTGTTTTTGGTGGGCGTTTCTTTAAACAACATTGACTTCCCTGCATGTGCGCCGGCTGTTTGATTGACAGCATACGCCTGCTTCTCACAGTCGCGCACACAGACAGTCACACCCGCTCACACATTAGCTTTGGCCAATGCGCTACAGGGATGCAAATTGGGAAAGGGCTTCTGGGTAGGGTCACACTAGAGTAGTTCCCTTAGGTGAATCCTGTTGTCAAGAAGGGTGGCTATATAAATTGATTTTAATATGGATTCTGGGATCGTTTTCCCACGCTCGATCGGGGAACGAAATTCAGCGCACTAGACTTGTATGAATTAGCTCTTAATAAAGTGTGCATGCTTAGAGGTCAATGACAACGAAATAATAGCGTGAGACTCACGCGTTGGCACGTAATTACATAATAAAATATATCAAATTCGGGTGGTTTTAGAAGTGCTAAATGTTACAAAAAAAAAAACGGAAATGCGGGACAGCGAGTCAATTTGCGGGACGCATTAAAAATCATTAAAATGCGGGACAGTCCCGCGCAAATCGGGACATATGGTCACCCTAAGTACACATCACAGAAGGAATGATATCATGAGATCAGTCTGATTGCTTTCTTTTTGACTTTTCACCTAACAATTCACTCATTAAGTGCAAACATTACGAATACCGCCAGGTTAGAGTAGCATTGCCTTAGAGGCAATATTTTTGCCTTGTCTTTTTTTTTTTACATGTGGGCAGGGCTGCGGCCAGGACAGATTTTTTTTTCCAAGGTCCAGAAAAAAGTGGGGTAAGTTTATTTTATTGCTGTGCATTTGTACTTTCCGCAGGAAAATTCGACTTTCAAGCATTGAATATCTTGCATTCCGGTGAATTTTTCCGGTGAACTGTAAATAATATCAGTGCAAGACGAGTTCTGAATTAATATTACGTTGGCCAATAGAAAAAGGCCATTATCATACTGTATAATAGGTATAATACCATCGAAAGAAAATTTTTCATATTTTTTATCATAACTGTTTGCAAATCCCTTACTCTGAGTTTTTAAAGTAACAAAGCACAGAAATTGTTCTCTCATCATTAAAACTGAATATGCTGTATTGATCAAGTATTGAAATAATCTGGGAACGAATTATGTATTCCAAAAGGTTATTGTGTACAAAAAAATGAAGGCTTTACAAACACCCATTCTTTCTGATTATAATTAGCACACTTTTAAAGCATTTTGAACCATTTCTATATAATCAATGGGCGAGTCCCTTTATGAGCCAAGACATTTCTGTTATGGGCATGAAAGGGGCAAAAGAAGATACTGGTCCAAGATGATGATTGGACAGCCAATTTTAGCTAGCAAGCTAAGCAAATGTTTAGTACTACAAGTTAGTTGATATAGCAATATATAGTTAGTCTGTTAGACCACCTGGCACACGTTAAGTTTCAAAGCTGGCAAATTGTGAAGCAAGATATTGCTGTAAGATCGAACCATGCTGAAAAGAACCAGAGTCATACAATGCAGTTTTATATTCAGCATCTGATAACAGCGAGCGTCAGCTGTTGAGACTGACTTGATAATATTAATTTGGTGCAAAATGGCATTCAGAAGTACTTTTGTCTCACAGGTTGAGAACAGACAAGTTTAACAGATGTTTGTAAATGGCAAATAAGTAATGCTTATATTTACCTTGAGGTGACCATTTTTTGGTTTTTAAAACTGAGGACACACATTGGTAGTCTCAAAAATGTTACTCACTGCAATTGGCCTCTCATTGTTATCCATCAGCTTATCATGTGTGACAGAAACGTGGTTGTTTATCACCAACTAAAATCAGTCCTATTTTACGGATCGACATGAGCCCTGGGACTACAGAGAATTATTTGCTCAGATTTGTTGACTGCTCTGCCCCAGGCTATGCTCCAACATTAGCCTAATAGATATTTCAGCAGGGGATTAATAAAAATGAACTTCCATTCACAAAATAAAATCAGTTCATTCACAAACATAAAATGCAAAATGTCAGCCTGAGAGGAAAAAATGACTAAGCAACCTTGTGGCTGGTTACAGTGATGGATGTGGGCCCGGTGAACGTGAATGAGCTTACATTACGTTTTGTCCAGCTAAAGATCCAGTTGCTGTACTGCCCAGTTCCTCACATTCAATTCATCTGTAATTCCTGGTACTTCTTCACACTTCTCTTGGGCAGAAATCTGTCCATTGCTTCTCTGCTCCTTTCATTGTCCATTCACCTCCGCACATTCACCTTTCCTTTTTGAGCCCTTCTTCATGATGGATTTTGACTGCTTTTGCAAGACAGGCCACAGTTTGCTTTACATTAAGGACAAATTTGTTCTGCTCGTGTAATTGACCGACCATTTCGACTGGACCAATGTTACAACAGTTGCTGGGGTGGGGGTGGGATGAGGTACCAGATTATAGTTGAAATGAGTGGCTGAGAGCAAAATCTACTATATGACTTTTTCCAAGTTCTGAGAGAATAAGATTTGAAGTTTTGTTTGAACAGAAAAATCTGTTTATTTTGAACAAACAAAATACGCATATTTTTGTAACTGGAATGACTCCAGAAAATTGTGTTAAAATAAGGAGGTAATTAATCCTCGAAATAATTATTTGAGGGCCTGAATTGTTAATTATTAGTCTATTGCACAACGACAGATTGCTATCTAATGATTACTAACTGAAATGATTTACCCCCCGCACCACACATCCGGTTGCCCATCGGATCAGACTTCAATTGCAGCATTCCTACTGGATGTTCAAGCAAAGTTGATGTGGGTTGTTGTCACTTTCCTCTTGAGCCACTCATTAGATTAGTCTTAAAATTCCCCTGCTCTTTCAGCATACTGCCAAAAGGAATTTTTAGCATGTATCCCAAAGATGTTTTTATAGAAACAGCTTAATAAGCTCCATATTAAATTTTCAGAAATTCTGTAATGGAGTTTCATAGTAATAATTTCTCAAATTTCAATATGGAGCTTATGAAACAGTTTCTCTAAAATATCTTGGGAACCCATGCTTTAAGGATCTATTATCTGGAAATCACATTTTTCCCATGTATTGCTTGTATACATTAGTCATCTCTCACTCTGACAAAATCTGAGATGTTTTGGAGTCAAAGCAGCTTCCTTCCTCCCTTTTTTCCTCATCCAGAGGATTTCTACTCTGGAGCATGAAAATTGGGATGTTGGGGAAGGCAGGAGCTACAGGTTTTGGTGGTCACAAATGCTCTGTTGTTGGCTGCCAAAATCCGCACAAAAATGTTTTTAATATTGCATTCGGCGATGAATCGCTGAGGAGCAAGTGGATTGCATTTATTTTTACTGACAATGTTCCTGCGGCCCCTGCCACAAACCTATTGCGGTGTGCTCAGCATTTCACGTTGGACCTTTTCTCCAACTTAGGCCAGTACAAAGCTGGTTTAGCTAAAAACCTGCCCCTGCAGAAAGGTGTTGTTCCAACACTACAGAACCCGCCACTTTAATATTGTCTGTAAATGTCAACTTTTGCATTAGCTGACAACTTTGTTTCCTCTAATTCAATGTTATCATTACTTTACCATAAGCTAGTGGGTGGAGTGTGGTGTAGTTTGAAAGAAACTTGGCAGTATATCCAATATGTAAATGTTACCCTCACAGCCCACAGGTTCGCCTGACATGCCGTATTTGTGAAGCTCTTCAGCTCATTTTCAGCTACAGTGAAGATACACACATCATATGAAGCTAGACAACCAAAGGAATCTACAGATGTCAAAAACGCCATGCTATGAAGTTGGTAAGCAGGTGAAATAACACTCCAAATATATGCTGAATTTCCACTAGCAAAACACTAACTTTCGCTAGCTCAGTTAATTTAGGCCAGCACTGTGCACATTATGATAATTTGTTGATTGGTGGCTGTATATTATTGTCTTTTTATGCTGTCCAAACACAGCATGTTACTCTTGATTTTATGATCATGGAACTGAGACATACTAACGTTAGGTTGGATGTGACATTCATATTCCCCCTGTTTTTAGGCCAGTACATCTCACACAGGGATCAGTGCATCACACTCAGACAGCAGGAGCACATCTTACCCACCCAGAATGGTCGATAGATTCAGCCATGATAAGGTCACACGCTGTTTTACTCTGCACATGCTTCTATGGCTGCGTTTTCAAGCCACTCCTCCCTCCTGCCACCCTCTTCCCTCACACCCCCTCTGCCCAGCCATTCCTCTGTCTTCCGGCCGAGTCAAAATCTCGAAATTTTCTCGCAGGAGCAAGACTGGCTTGATAAAAAGGGCAAAATAAATATGAAAGTTGCGTAATTTTTGCAAATTACTGCAAAACATTATGTTTTAGACCCAAATCACTTATTTTTAGCGGGTGTAAATACCAGGTAATGGATCCTTTAATAATTCCTTTTGGCAGTGTGCTGAAATTAAACTAAATGAATTTTTAGGCTAATGAATGGTTCAAGAGAAAAGTGACAAAAGCCCACGTCAACTTTCCTTGAACAGACAGTAGTCCAATTTACAAGATGTCTCAACATGTGGCACTTGCTGAAGATCACTACTTGCCATCAACATTTCCATTGCAGGGTCTTCTGAGTCCACAGTTACTACCACTGGGACGTCTTCTATGTCTGCAGTTGATTCTGCTGGTTGTTCTGTCAGCAGTTACCACTGTGAGGTCTTCTGTGTCAAAAAATATCAAGTGGGATGAGAAATTTTTGATGTTGACTTTTTGCACTAGTCTTCTAACTGCCAAACAATTAAGCATGGAGTAATATTGAACCTCTAGTTTCTTTCCTCATCAACAACCAAGTGGACATTTTGGCATGAAAACATTGTATCTTTATAAATAACCTACTGGCGAAGAGATCTGTTTTGCTGGGCATCATCAGATTAGTACCTACCTGCTTACACACCCACCCACCTTGCATCCATCATCTAAAATCAGCCTACCTAGATACATGTGTAAAAGCATCAAAATTGTATTGCCACTAAACACAGTCATACGCACCTTCGTCAGGTTCATGGTCATGGCCATTACCATCTAAGTTACTGTCCGTACCTTCACCAAGAATACTGTCTAGTATTTCTTGCGCAGAACACGTCTTCGTCGATCTAGAGGGCAAGACCATTACACGCCCTCTGACAGTTCCATTAGGAATGAGTTCAGTTAGTAGACTGCAGATCAATAAAATTCTGCCAATTTTGTATGGTATGAGAATGCAAACTCATTTGCGGGAAAATGTCAGTTAGTAGCCTTTTGCTCTCAACCACTCAAATGTATTTTAACCCTTTGTTGCATGTTGTCCTATATTTTAGACATATTTTAAGTGAGGTTGATGTTTTCTAGGCTCTTAGAAACCCTGAAAGCACATAGGGCTCTAAATTTGTGGATCAGGCGTGGTGCAGGCGCAGCAAATGGGGGGAGCGCCGCACCAACGGGGTGTATCCAGGCGTATTTTGCAATTTCGTGCCCCGTGCAGCCCAGAGCAAGTACTCCTCTGTCCCACCTCTGTCCCTCCTGCTGGCGCAAGTGGCAAAGAGGGAGGGGAGAAGCTTGAGTGGGTTTAACACAGCAGAGTCAAATCTTCACCAATCAAATGAGCTCCTCTCCTCACCTTTAAAGTGTTGGAATATAGAAGCCTCTGTCCTATATCTGCATGCTGAGTTAATGTTGCATTTTACTTTGTTGCTTCAGGCATGTTCTCTGCACCGCTTAAGTCTATATTAAGCATTATGAATATGAATTACAGCGCCCTCCATAATTATTGGCCCCCCTGGTTAAGATGTGTTAAAAGCCTTAAAATAAATTCCATTTTTATTGCAGAACCATACTCTCATGCCAAAAATTGTAGAAAAATATATCCTTCAACTCAAGTGAATTTTAAGGGAAAAAAAATCCCTGACTAAGAAATAATTATTTTTCATAAAATCACCTGTTCCCCAATTATTGGCACACCTAACAATTCCTAGGGAATAAATGTAATTGAAGTATTTCTGTCATTTCTAGAGTAGTTGATCAGAGTATCTAGGAACATTTAATTATTAATTCATCACTTTCTGTTTCCCTGGGGTACAAATATGACCTGACACAGAGGCCATTTCTGTTATTCACTCTTCAACATGGGAAAGACAAAGGAACACACCGTTCAAGTAAGGCAGATGTGTGTCGACCTTCACAAGTCAGGCAATGGCTACAAGAAAACAGCCACTCTCCTGCATCTGCCCATATCTACTGTCAGAGGAATCATTAAGAAGTTTAAAACAACTGGAACAGTGATAAACAAGCCTGGACGAGGACGCAAGGTTATTTTGCCACCATGCACAGTGAGGAGGATGGTAAGAGAAATAAAAAGTTCTCCAAAGCTCACTGTTAAAGAAATGCAACAAATGGTAGCATCTTGGGGTCACAAAGTCTCCAAAACAACCATCAGGCGCTATCTACATGCCAACAAGCTGGTTGGGAGGCATGCATGGAAAAAACCTTTTCTCACTCGCAATCATAAAAGAAAACGTCTGGAGTTCGCTAAGCAGTACTGGGACTTCAACTGGGACCGTGTGCTTTGGTCAGATGAGACCAAGATAGAGCTTTTTGGCAACAAACACTCTAAGTGGGTCTGGCGGAACAGAAAGGATGAGTATGCAGAAAAGCACTTCATGCCCACTGTGAAGTATGGGGGAGGATCAGTGATGCTGTGGGCCTGTTTCTCTTCCAGAGGCCCTGGGAACCTTGTTAGGGTGCATGGCATCATGAACGCTTTGAAATATCAGGACATTTAAAATCAATATCTGGGGACCTCTGCCCGAAACTGGGTCTTTCAGCAAGATAATGACCCTAAACCTGTGGCCAAATCTACACAGAAATGGTTCACCAGACACAGAATCAAGCACCTCCCATGGCCATCTCAGTCCCCAGACCTCAACCCCATTGAAAACCTGTGGATTGAGCAGAAGAGGAGAGTGCAGAGGAGAGGACCCAGGTCGCTGGATGATTTAGAGAGATTGAGCAAAGAGGAATGGTCGAAGATCCCTCTTTCTCCATTCTCCCATCTTGTGAAACATTATAGGAGAAGACTAGGTGCTGTTTTGTTGGCAGAAGGGGCTTGTCCAAAGTATTAACATCAGGGGTGCTAATAATTGTGGCACACATGAGTTGATGTAAAATAATTATTTCTCAGTGTGGGATTTTTTTTCCCACTGAATAAATGCACTTTAATTAAAGGTTGGATTTTCCTCTTTTTATCCTCCGCCGCGCGATTAGCGCGAAGCGGGGGATATAGTATTGGGCTCTCTCCGTACATACGTCCATACGGACTCATAAAATTGAGGCGGTGGGGGATATTGCCATCTTAGCGGCAAACACTTGTTTTCATTGTGGTCCCATATTATTTAAAAAAAAAACTGAATTCATTAGAAGCTAAAGAACACATCTGAACCAGGGGTGCCAATAATTATGGAGGGCAGTGTAGCTTGCCAGCTCAGGCATTCGCAAATTATTACCATTAGCGAACTTGAATGGAATTTCAAAACAAAACTACGTCAGATCATTCAAACTCATGAAGTTGGAATGAAATACGTTAGTTGCTCATTTATTTCTTCTGCCTGCATCATTGGGAAGAGAGACAATGGATAAAGTGTTTCTATTATTACACCCTGTAGCTGCTTAAAATTTTGGGATTAACATGCATGGACAACAAAGCAAGATACGTTACACATTTATTTTCAATATGTGATCTTAACTCAGTACGAGATCATAGCAATCAGGCTGTATTCCTTTCCCCCACTAAAAACGATAAAACCTAAGTGACAATACTAGTATTATGCCTCTTGCACACTGAACGCGAAGCAAATTTTTCGCATGACAGATTGCATGCAAAGTCAGTGCAAACACGCAAATATTCACGTCTTTGCATTGACTTTGAATGTAATCAGTCATGCAAAAAATTTGTTTCGCGTCCGGTGTGAAAGCAGCTGAAGGACATATACCCACATAGCCTACACACGCACTCACACGCCCACATGCACACATCTCTCTCTCTCTCTCTCTTTGATCTGACATCAGGACAATCAATACAGATACTATAATTTATGTGCTGATTCAGATAGTTACTTTAAACAGTGGTTGCTGTAATTATTTATTGCATTGAAATCTGCCTGACATTCTGGAAACCGGCCTGTGAGGTTTCGATGACATGTGCGCACTGAGCGCCGATCAGTCAAATTACCACAGCACAGAAAGTAAACCAGGTTGGAGCTGGAGAGCTCTCTGCGTACTTTCGGTGGAACCTTTATACACGAAATTGTGACTGCGTCATGATGAATGTGCGACACCTCCCCCTACTACGCCGCCACACCCATCTCGGCGCACGGCCGTCTACCAAATTGCCAAAGTGGCTGTGCACGGTGTTGCACTGCACGAAATTACCACTGCGCAGGCTGCACCGGACGAAATTACCACTGCGCAGGCTGCACCGGACGAAATTACCACTGCGTGGCCTACGCCACACTGCGCCACCCTGCGCTGCAGCAAGAAATTGAAGCCCATAATGTACATTTTAGAATTCCCCCATAAGGTGCCTCTCTCATTAGTCGCATGATTTACCACAAGCACTCACAATGGCAGTATCCTGAGCAAGAGGTAAGTTGATGGGTCAGAAATATTCTTATGTTGTTCAAGTTTTGATCGAATTTTGTGGGAATTGTATTGTAATTGTAATTGTATTGAACGCACTGAAACACATAAGCTTTGTAATGGATGTGTATTTGGTGGAATACACCCGATTTTATGCTCTTTCAAAAATAGTGAATATACTACTATGTCAGGCAAATAGCTCAAATAAGCCATGTCCAGAATACTGGACATCATACATATCAATGACCAGTTTCTTCGACTTCACATTATTTCTGTCACTCCGCATGCATAACTTCCAAAATACCGGATGGCGGTAAGCATCCCACAAGCATAATGTCCAAAATAATGGACACCCTGACCACCCACTAGTACCCCTCTCAAAAAAAACAAAATTGCACCAAATCCCATCAAATGATCCCAAAAGAACATTGGATTTACATGTTGGAGGTATTTGTTCATAATGTATGCAGCGAAGGGTTAATAATCACAATAAATGGTTTTACCATGGAAAAGATAAAATTTATATTCCCTGTGAAATTAGTCATTTCACTATAGTAAGTTGCTGCACTTGATTTCATTTAAAGGCCAGCTTTTGCATGCCCCCAAACTTTTGGGCTGAGGCCATCCATTCCCGTTGTCCTTCCCCCCCCACAACACCGGACGGCTTACTGTTGGCCACATTGCAAACCTCAGCAGGGGTTCGGGGGTGTATGGGGTATGGAGCCGATACCAGCAGTCGGTAGATGACAGACTGTGATATCTCCTGGGCCTGCACACCATTCATTTATAGGCATTCACTCCTACCTGTTGGCAATTTAGTGCCTCAAAATGACCTGCTGCATATCTTTGCACTACTGTAGGAAACCAGAGTCCCCAACAAAAATCAGAGAAAAGAAAAAAACCCATGCAAACATGGCAAGAATAGAGGAGCATGCAAATTTTACTCGGGGAGGTTCTCGGTTGGGATTCAACCTTACGACCATCTTGCTGTGAGACAACAATGCTAATCATTGTACTACTTTGCCACCAACAGCTCACGGTTCCTCGAAAAAATGTGCAGTGCTAACCAGCTGCCTCTGTTTACACCGCAGCCTGAAGGTATACTCACACAGGGTGGGAACAGAAGTGGTCAAGTCTTACATGTGTGCAGAGAGCAAGCCTCGGGTGACTCACTCACACTGACTGAATAGCTTTTCAACATTGCTCAAATGATGTGGGGCTAATTATCTGCTGTCCCTGAAGGGCTGCTGGCCACAAGTAACGAAGGTTGCTAGTAAAATCAGTCTATGGCAGCAACTAAAATTTACAGGAAGCAAAGTGGTTTGATATCTTTCCTAGCTAGCAGACAGGCTAGCTTATCTGCAACAATCTTAAAGCTCAGGAGAATTTACTACAGGACAGTTGCTTTGCTGGGAAACAGAGTCAGAGTCTTCCAATCTGTCACTGAAATGGGGTAACAATGTCATGATATTTCCATTTTGAGCTGAAACACTGCTGGCTCAGAGTTGGCTTTTATTTCTTTCTGCTCTTTTATGTTCCCTTCCTCTAGGGAAAGCTACGGCAATGTTGACTCTGTCTTGAAGCGTGCTCCAGGTAAGTGCCTTTTATAACCTTGGATTGCTGCAGCCAAAGTTCTTATTCTTTCTTGCTCATGCAACAAAGAAGCCGGTTACCCTAGGGGAGAAGATTGCTGGCTAGTACTGTCTGCCTTTGTGATTGGCTGCTGCATAGGGGATTCCTGAGGCTTTCATCTAGCCCACAAATGAGGGCGTAGCCCATAACCCCATATCCTTCCAGGGGCATTGGCCCCTGCTTAATCTAATTAACTGTGAATTCTTCTGGACATCGCATCGACCCAATAATTATGTCTTGCTCTATATGCTTTCATAAACATCAAGGGCTTTAAAGGATTGCATTTCTCCATGATTTTTTCATACGCTGTATAAGCAAACATAGAGAGCAGTAGCTACACCTACATAGAAAACATTAATACTGCCTAATAAAATAAAATGGCACATCACTTACTGATTATCATGTGTACCAGCAAGATCCCATGCAGTAATTTTTTCATACCCTCAATCAAAACAGTGACTAAGAGACATTTCAAAATAATAATAATAATTATTATTATTATTATTATGTTGGATAAATCTCTGTACTACATATGGAATGGTGAGGATGGATAAATAAGATGTGCTTGTCTTTAACGCCTGAAACCTCCCAAGTTTGTCAAGAGTCTTATGAAATTACTATTATGACCAAAAATATGGAATTTTTTGTAACCCCTTTGGGCAGAAGCCAAATCTAACTATTCAGTTGTTACCTTACTAAAGGCTTCATAATTCAAGATTGCAGCTTCACAGTGAAGAAGGAAATGGCTCAACAAAATGAAGACACTTGAAACATTTAGAAATTATTAAGCATTTACTTTACTTTCATGACCTTGGCAGAGAAAAAGGGCTGCAAATATTTTTTAAAAAACTTAATGAAAATTCAGCATTAAAGTTGTAAAAAAAAATAATACTGTGAATTGAAACTATACATTTCTAGGATTATAAACTCCTTGACCATAAGTATAATTCATCTGAGTATTATATTACTTACTCTTTAGGAGCCAAATAAAACAGCTATCCAGGTGGCTTCCTGAACTCAAAGATCCCTCAAAAGTGGCAAATCATAAAATAATCATATATTTAACACTAATTAACTTTTGACACATGAAATTAACAATGAACTAGAAAAGGGCAGTTCCAGGGGAAACTGCGTGGGCACGATGGAAGCTGCCAATAATGTGAGGTTCAAACTGTTCAAAATGTAAGCTGTAGAAAATGAGTTTAAAGCTTTAAAATTATTTTTGACAAAAGGATATATTATCCTTTAATTGTGATAGAAAAGAAAAACAAAACAAAAAATCACCACACTTTAAAAGGTATGAAAATGCCAAAGCAAAATACTAGTGAAAGTGGTTTTGTAGAGTGCATTAAAGTAGGTAAAGGAGTGCTTCAAGTAGTACTTTATAGACATTTTGAAAGATTCAAGTGCAAAAAATGATACTCCTGTAATTGAGATCAATATGACAGATCAAACAACTGCCATTGAGACAGAGGACTATTTTCTGCTTGGCAGCTATTTGATTGCACAAAATAAAGGTAAACATAAATAGCATTATTTTATGTTGCATGAATATTTAGAAAATAACAAAATGATTCAGAATGTTTTGTAGGAGTAAAGAACCACAAATGTGCCGTAAACACTTTAAAGTAATTGTCTGAGAAAGAACTTTTTGGAAACTTTGTGGAAAGACCCCCCCTAGATTTGAACAAAACTTTGCGTGTATTACATACACATGTATCACGGAAAAGTCCCAAATTCTTTTGCCATTGGTCATTTTGTTTGGTTGCAGCGCCACCTGGAAGCCGAAAGTCAGGGCTAAAATAGGGAAAAAGTGGAAAAAAGCAGTCTTATGAGATGCATTATAATGGGAAATTATTGAAATCTGCCAAACTATTTCCGATGGATATGTATACTTCAGTACTTGAACTTTCTCGTAAATCAGTCGCGACTGAGTGATCACTTAGAGAGTCATGTGCCAGGGGCTCAAAGTTTAGGGAAAACAAAAATGAAAATCCACTTTTAGGACTTAATCTTTAATTTACTTCAGCAACATGCCTTGAGAAACTATGCTTCATGGTGAAGCCCGATGAATGTATAATAGTAGAATATGTTAATTCCTCCGGCATCTTGCTGGAGTTGTGGGATTGGTCTTGAAAGGCGAACTTTAGCTGTTTTGGCCCCACTTTGAGGTCAGACATCTCAATGCTCCAGACAAGAATGGAACATATGAGTAGGATGATTTATACTTTCTTCCATGGTGTTTGAAAGGTATTGGCAAGATGAAGAGAGCAACGAGCTGCAATATAAAATGGTGTGTCATTATTTATCAATAGAAATTTTCATGAGCACTGCATTGTGGAGCAGAAGTGACTAACACGGCCCAGGTTCGAGCCCTGGTCGTACAAACTGGCAATGATTGGCAGCTTCTTCAGAATTAGCGCACAATTAGCCATTACGCTACATGGATGCAAATTAGGAAGGGACTGTCGGAAAGGGAAATATAAAATGGTTGCTTTGTTCGTTGCTCAAGCGCCTCCTGTTGGCCAGCCGGGCGCACATCAAGAAGATTCTAAGCTTGTTCATGTTCGGGTATCCTCTGCCCTTATTCCAAACTTGCGAGGGTTCAACCAATGAGTGTAAAGGAGTAGTAGTTGATGGGCACGTGCTTCAGAGGAGCGCCATGAGCTGTCCCTCTCTACTGAATTGGCAGCAAGCGGTCGCATACGAGCAAGGCTTGTACATAGTTCCTCAATTGGGCATTCCAGATTCGGGTGGAAGTGGAGATGCCAAATTTTCATTCAAAAAAAAAAAAAAACAGAAATTTTCATAACGCGATCGGTCTAAACAGGAGTTAAGCAATAATGTTGAAATAAGTATAATTAAAATTATAATAATAATAATAGGCCTAATAATTTGGCAAGGAACATTAGATGGCAGCTTTGATCCATCTATGGAAAGCCAAACTTCTAAGTGCTACGGCGTACTCTGGCCTTGAACCCGGCTATTTTTAAACTCGGGGAAAAGTGAAGTAAAGGACTGAACAAATAGCGATTGGGGACATGAGTTTTATTTCTTTGTACATGACCAGCTCTATTTTGAAACCAATATTGCACCTGTTTTATTAACCCCTTAAGCCCTGAGCCTCTTTATTGAAAATGGCAAGCCCAAAATGAAATGAGTATATTTCTGCGACTGCTTGGTCCATTTGAATTATCTTGGTATCATAATAAAGGTAAAACCATTTGGGATTTCATACCTGGTGTAAAAATCACTATATATAGTGGCGCTTGAAAGTTTGTGAACCCTTTAGAATTTTCTAGATTTCTGCATAATTATGACCTAAACGTCATCAGATCACAAGTCTTAAAAGTAGATGAAGAGAACCCAGTTAAACAAATGAGACAAAAATATTATACTTAGTCATTTATTTGTTGAGGAAAATGATCCAATTTTACATATCTGTGAGTGGCAAAAGTATGTGAACCTTTGCTTTCAGTATCTGGTGCAATCCCCTTGTGCTGCAATAACTGCAAGTAAACGTTTCCGGTAACTGTTGATCAGTCCTGCACATCGGCTTGGAGGAATTTTAGCCCATTCCTCCATACAGAACAGCTTCAACTCTGGGATGTTGATGGGTTTCCTCACGTGAACTGCTTACTTCAGGTACTTCCTCTACATTTTGATTGGATTAATTTCAGAAATTTGACTTGGCCATTCCAAAACATTACCTTTATTCTTCTTTAACCATTCTTTGGTAGAACGACTTGTGTGCTTAGGGTCGTTGTCTTGTTGCATGACCCACCTTCTCTTGAGATTCAATTCGTGGATAGATGTCCTGCCATTTTCCTTTAGAATTTGTTGGTATAATTCAAAATTCATTGTTCCATTAATGATGGCAGCCGTCCTGGCTCAGATGCAGCAAAACAGGCCCAAACCATGATATTACCACCACCATGTTTCACAGATGGGATGAGGGTCTTATGCTAGAATGCAGTGTTTTCCTTTCTCCAAACATAACGCTTCTCATTTCAACCAGAAAGTTCTATTTTGGTCACATTTATCCACAAAACATTTTTACAATAGCCTTCTGGCTTGTCCATGTGATCTTTAGCAAACTGCAGACGAGCAGAAATGTTCTTTTTGGAGAGCAGTGGCTTTCTCCTTGCAACCCTGCCATGAACACCATTGTTGTTCAGTGTTCTCCTGATAGTGGACTCATGAATATTAACATTAGCCAATGTGAGAGAGGCCTTCAGTTGCTTAGAAGTTACCCCGGGGTCCTTTGTGACTTCGCCAACTATTACACGCCTTGCTCTTGGAGTGATCTTTGTTGGTCGACCACTCCTGGGGAGGGGAACAATGGTCTTGAATTTCCTCCATTTGTACACAGTCTGTCTGACTGGACTGGTGGAGTCCAAACTCTTTAAAGATGGTTTTGTAACCTTTTCCAGCCTGATGAGCATCAACAACCCTTGTTCTGAGGTCTTCAGAAATCTCCTTTGTTCGTGCCATGATACACTTCCACAAACATATGTTGTGAAGATCAGACTTTGATAAATCCCTGTCCTTTAAATAAAACGGGATGCCCTCTCACACCTGATTGTCATCCCAGGGATTGAGAACATCTGACTCTAATTTCACCTTCAAATTAATCACTAATCCTAGAGGTTCATATACTTTTGCCCCTCACAGATATGTAATATTGGATCATTTTCCTCAATAAACAAAAGACCAAGTATAATATTTTTGTCTCATTCGTTTAACTGGGTTTTCTTTATCTACTTTTAGGACTTGTGTGAAAATCAGATTTGCTTCGATCCCTTGTAAATTCGTTCAGTTGCAGCCTGAAACCTCTAAAAAAACAGCACAGAATGTCATTATTATCTCTCCCAAAGTTTATTCTGATCAGGTCAATCAGAGCAAAATTACAGAGGAATGTCTAGGTAGCTTCTCCATTTTGGCAATTTAGGTACCTTGTGTTCTATTTCAGATTTTTCAGATACCAAATTGTAAAACCCATAAAATTTCACTTATATATCACTACAGGCATCCATTCCATCGAAATAAAACATTTTTTAATTTTTAGAATTAAAAAAAATTATTATTTCTGCCAGTTTTGTTGCCTATACAATTTATTAAAAAACAAAACAAATAAATAAAATGATAAATACAAAGGCAATGTGAAAATATGTTAAAGAGAGGTAAGAATAACAAAAACCCCGGCGATTATTTGTAGAAGGAAACTGCGATTATTTCAAAATAAAAAGGTAAATCAGGAATCGTACCTTTGCAATTTCCTCTCAGCAGCGCTGCATTTTATCCAATAGGCTGCGCCAATCGACAACAGTCTATGGTCAAATTTCCCATTCGACGAATGAGTTAAGAAAATACATACTGTACTGTTGCATTCTCAGTATTTGTGCGGAATAATGCAAAGATTCTGTCAGAAAACGACTTTGAAAATGAATTTTGAATATTTAGCAGATAATTATTGGGACAATATGTTGTGTTCTGGGGTCCTGGCCTTTGGCCAGGACAGCATTTATGGTTTTAACAGTTTCATGTTCAAGATTTCATAGTTTCATAGTTTCATAGTTTCATGTTCATAGTCACAGTTTTAACAGTTTCTTGTATCAAGTCATTGCATTTCATGATTCATGTTTATTGTCCATGTTTTTACTTTTCCATGTTTTTGTTTTCGCCAGGTCTGCCAAGCCACTCCACCGCTTGTCTGCGTTCCGCCCCGTGCCTTCGTTGTTGCACATTTCAGAGCTCTGGTTGGCTTTGGTATTTCACCCTTCCTTCTGTGCTGTGCTGATTCGGGGCTCTCTAAGCTTAATTGACAATTAACTGTTTTTAAGTTATTAACATTTACTAACACTCACTGGGTGGTGTAATTCTTAGATAGGCACATTACTAATACTACTAATTTAGACAGGGAGTTTGTTGTCATGATTCCTGCTTTGCTATTTCAAGATCTTGCTGTGCTTTTCTGTTCTGAACATTCATGCTGCTTTCAAACTGCATACTTAATTGGTACTTAAGCTGAGCACGCTCATTCTCTTAATGAGCAAGTCTTGTCATCCAATCTCTGTCCATGTCATGATCTTGCCATGCCTCTTGTTTCTCCTTCTCCAGGTGTCGCCCCTCATGTGCCATGATTTCTAAGCCTTTATCTGGATGCGGTAGAAGTTGGCTGGCAGACAGTGTCCCATGTCTTGCTCAGTGTTCAAGTTCTAGTTTGCAAGTTTGGTCGCTCATGTTCACGCTTTCTAGTCATTGTTTCCAAGTCTTGTGCATAGCCCTTGTATGTATATATATATATATATATATATATATATATATATATATATATATATATATATATATATAGCCATAGTTTTGTTATTTATTTTTCTTGGATTTCTGCCTGGAGTTTCCAGTGGTTTTTTGTTTTTGCCTTTTTAGCTCTTTAGTTCTTTGCTCTGTGTAGCGTACTTTAGTTTGTCCTTTTGCAACCCTTTGGGCCAAGTTTTTCGTTGGCCCTCGTGCCTGTTTTGTTTTGTTTAAAATCCTCATTCCCTATTCCTGCATCTGGTGTCTAACTGATTCCATATCACAATATCTCAAACAAACTAGTTATGCGTTTATATTGTTGCGCTATTCAAGAACATGCATACTGTGTGTCCCATGGGCTCAGTTTGACGCACTCGGAATGCAAGGCTGTAGCTCAGGCTAGGTTTCTACCATTAAGGTGGTTAAGAATTTGTTAGAATCAACAGGACTCATACAATCAAATTCCTACCGGCATAGTCTTCCTGACAGCATCACAAGCCAATGGCAGACCGGAAAATACATTGCAAGGAAGCTGAATGCTACGGAACTGAGTTATTTGAAGCAACGCCCTGGGAAAGAACATGCTAGGATCCTGGCAGATCAAATTTTGTTATAACACGAAAACATTGGGCTAACAATAGCAAGCGCATATTTACCCTCGAACAGTTGTGTGTGTGTTTTTTTTATTGCAAAATATCAAAGGTAAGAATTTTTTTCTGCTCATCTCTGTAGACTGCATAGTTTATGCCTGCTGTTCTTTCAATGTGTTGTCGGTTCAAAATGACAGGCCTCATATCATTGCATTCTGTGGACTTTCTTCTTTTATTTCAGGTATCGTTTTAATGCATAGCACGAATTCAGCAGAAATTCTGGTGATTCAGCACTGATATGATTTTATCCTATGTTCAGCTTCATGCTTATTTACTTGCTTGGTGCTTGAATTGTGTTCCGCTGAGCTAAAAATGGTTTACATGAGCTTTTGGCCGAGTTTCTTCGCGAAATGTGGATATGCTGCTTGACAATGTCGGGATTTGGGAAAAATGCTGTATTTATAATGCGTAATAACCGCCCCCGATATCGGTCCGTAGTTCTTAAGGGGTCAACAATCAATTTTTTTTTTTTTTAGTCCAAACAGTTGCTGGTATACACAGGAATAGGAGCTCGAACAATTGTTGCTGCTTTGACATTTTTACTGCAACGTGTTCTCTTGGACGCACCCTCCAAAAATAAACACAGACCAGTCTTTGCTGTGCTCAGTGTGCTCTCTTGCAGCTGGTTTGAGTCACCCTTCCAAACTGCGATAGTGACAGAATATTCTTAGTTTGACGCTGAAGAATTACATGCGTCTTCCTAACCTCTATGATACAGTCATTATGTTGCGCTCCTCATTGACTGTCGCTGTACTAACGCCTGTACGGGAAAGCTCTAAAAGTGCTTCGCGCGGCCTCGTTATGAGTTGGAGGCTTCTTCTTATTTTTGGTTTTATGATGTTTACAGACCTGTTGGTGTATTACTGCCAACTACTGGATTCATTCAACATAAATTTCCCTACTCCTCTTATATCGAAATCCCACCAAAGCCTCCTCAAAGTGAAAGGTGCACTATGTCTAACAATGCGTTTGCACTCTGCATGTGTTCATTGTGATTACACTTTCGATTCGTGTAATCTACGAGCCGAATGTAGACGCAATGCATTGGCTTTAGATGAAGAAAATGACGTCAACACCAAAGCTGCCTGCTGATTGGTCCAGCCAAAAAGTTTCAGGCGAAGCGCCGCGAGGTAGCTTTCCTTTAACGCCCTGATGGGAGCGATCGTCAAAGCCACCTAGCGGACACAGGGCGTTAATCATTAACGTTAGCGTCTTCTAGTCGTACCAATCTTACTCCAAATAATGCAGAGGCCTGGAAAAAGTCCTGCAGAGGGTGGAATCGAACTGCTAATATTATTATCCACGATATGCACCCTACCACAATGCCACTATATCGCTGTGTCATGCTGAGCTATTTCAGTTTATGGCTAAAGCGTTTGGTCCAACGCATATTTAGCTAAGGCGTTAATTACATACTCCAACTTCTGTCTCTAAGATAGTAAGTCCAATCTACGAAATGGTACCATACTAAAGAGGAAAGTCTGCTGAACAAAATATGTCAAAATTGTGTGTCTAGTGCCAAAAATGCAGGAATACGAGCAAGGTAGAAAACTGTTTCGGCTTTCCAACCTGAATTTTTTTTTGTCACGTTTTAATGTAGGAGTTAATGTAGTTTTGGTTCGCGCTCCCTTTGCTTTTCAGTAGAGATGCTCGGAATTTTCGGCCACCGAAAATTTTCGTCCGAAAAAGGCAAAAAAATGCATTTTCTGTTTTTAGCCGAAAGACTTTTACACCAAAAAAATACGGCCGAAACGGAATGTTGTGATGATGCAAGCAAATACCCCGGTCAGTACGCGCCTGTCAGTATGTTTTAAATCAGGGGAAGCGCACCACCATCACCACGTAATGGCACTAAAGTCCGTGAGTTGTAATGTGAATAGAAGCCACTAGATGGCAGTATTGACCTTTTCTTTTGTGAAGCCCAGACTGGAGCTAGACTTGGACTAGGGATGCAACGGTACTCTGTAAAATACCGACGGTTCGGTTAGACCTGCACGGGACAATACGCTTTTATGTCCCGCGGGATTTATGTTCTAATAATTTTGCATTGGGCTTTACTGTTACAGGCGTGAGCGTGTGTGCCTTTAAGGCAGCAGGCCCGCCCCCGCAAGTCAATGTCCAATCGCCTTCGCTCACTCAGTGACCACCTATCACACTTTGGCCAGTTGCCTGGCTCATAGAAGCAGGAAATGAAAGAAAACAAGCAGGCATGGCCAGCGGTAACGAAGAGGTTGAGAGAGAACAGTTCGAAGAAGCGCCAGGTTCATTTAAATCGTCAGTGTCGGAGCACTTTGGTTTTGCTGTTGAATGCGACGACGAGGGAGTGAAAACAGCTAACAGAAACTTCAGTCTGTAAACGCTGCCTGAGACATGTCCCATTCTCAAACAGAAACACAAGCAATATGGGCAAGCATCTCCAGCGTAATCATCCTGATATTACGCTTTCTTTTTTTTTTTTCATTTTTAATTTTAAAAATTTGGCATCTCCAATCCAACCCGAATCTGGAATGCCCAATTCACGAAGTATGTACAAAGCTTGCTCGTATGCGACCCCTTGCTGCCAACTCAGGATAGTGAAGACAGTTCACGACTCTCCTCCGAAGCACGTGTCCGTCAGCCACTGATTCTTATACACTCTTTGGTCGAATCTTCGTAAGTTACGAACGAGGGCGGAGGATACCCGGACGTGAACAAACCCAGAGTCTTCCTGACGAGCGCCCGTCTGGCCAACAGGAGGCGCTGGAGCAACGAACAAAGCTCTCGCTGAACACCCAAATCCGGCAGTCCCCTCCCAATTTGAAACCCTGTAGCGCGATAGCCAATTGTGTGCTACTCCGAAAAGGCTGCCGACCCCTGCCGGTGGGTACGCCAAGGCTCGAACCCGCAACGTGGTGATCACCTCTGCACTGCAGAGCAGTGCCTTAACCGTGTGAGCCACCCGGCAGCTCGATATTACGCTTTCTGAACACAGGACAGTTGAGCGCCCCGGAAAGGTAACGGCAGCAAAACAACAACTGAACATAGAGAATGCTTTTCAACAGACCTACCGTGCCACCTCGGATAAATACAAGAAAATAACCCGAGTAGTGGGAGCGTTTATAGCCAAAGATTTGCAACCCTTTTCTGTGGTCGAAGATGAGGGATTTAGCCATTTGGTGAAAACGCTCGATCCACGTTATGTTTTGCCCAGCCCAACACATTTCAGCAACGTCATAATTCTCGACCTCTATGACAAAGCGCGCAAAGGCATTGAAAAAGATTTGGCTCAAACACAAAGCCTAGCACTGACTACAGATAGTTGGACCTCAAGAGCAACAGAAAGTTATTTGAATGTGACGGTCCACTATATGTTGGATTGGCAAATAAAGAGCGCAGTACTGCGGACACGCCCATTGTATGAAGGCCATACAAGTGCACACTTGGCAAAGGAATTAAAAAATGTAGTGACTGATAGGGAGTTGGAGCGGCCAAATACGACCATACCAGTGACCACAGATAACGCAGCAAATATTGTCAATGCAGTCAATGAAACAGACGGACTGGGACCTCAGGTTTACAGCTGTTTTGCTCACACTGTAAACCTGGCAGCCAAGAAGGCAAAGTCAATCAACGGGGTGTCACGCCTCCTTGGGAAGGTTCGGAAAGTTGTCACCTTTTTCCACAAAAGCACAACAGCCCATCATGCACTGACTGTGAAACAAGAGATGTTAAACCTGCCTAAGCAGAAGTTAATCCACGATTTCACCACTCGGTGGAACACAGGACATGACATGTTGGCACGATATGTTGAACAGCAGCCTGCCATCTACTCTGCATTAACAATGAACAAAACACTGAGGAGTCTCATAAACAAGGACATGGCATTATGGACTGACGATGAACAAAAAATGGCAGAACTGATTGAAGTACTAAAACCACTGAAAACAGCTCTGATGAGCAGTGAGACCACCCCCACCATATCAATGATCCTCCCTTGGAAGAAAATGATCCTCAAAATCCATGGCACCAGCTGATGAAGACAGTACAGCAATAAAAGAAGCCAAAGAAGCCATTACACGGGACCTGGAAAAAAGGTACAAAGACTCTGATCTCCAGAAGTACCTCCAAAAAGCCACAGCCCTGGATCTCAGGTTTAAATCCCTGCCTTCCCTTGATGAACACTCCCTAGTCAGACTCTACAGGGATCTGGCCACAGAAATCCAGGAGAATGAACCTCAGGTATTATTTGATTATCATTTTTTTGTGATTTTATGATTGCATATTTAATTATTACTTTTTTAAAATCACAATTCATATAATCATATGCATTCCACACTTGAGTCTGTCAAAAGCTGGAGATAGTGTAAAAGCAGGAGAGCTTGTCTCCACTGATCATTTAAGTTGATTTCATGGAAGCAGAGACATGTATGGCTTTTATTACAGTGTAATATATCTCATACATTTGTAATTGTTCTTGCAGAGTCAAGCAGATGCAATGCCATCCACAGAGGGACAAGAGCCATCCTCCTCCCCTCCAAAGAAGAAAACAGCCATGGCAGAGCTTTTTGGTGATGTTTTCAAAAAACAAGAACAAGTGGTCAGACCCCTTGCCAAGATAATTGAGGATGAAGTTGCTTCATACGGGTCAGCCGCTGATCCTTTCATGTGGTGGAAGACAAATGAGAGCAAGTGCCCCCATGTTGCAAAAGTTGCGCAACGTCATCTCTGTGTCCCGGGAACTTCAGTTCCTGGTGAGAGAATATTCTCCACTGCAGGGGACATTGTAAGTGCAACCCGCTCTCGCCTTGCTGCAGACAATGTTGACAGGCTTATCTTCTTACAAAAAAATTTCACAATAGCAGAGGAATAAATAGTTCATGCCAATGTTGGCAAATTGATATTGCACTTTACATCCTGAATGTAGCCTCTTATGTTCATTTAAAATAGGCAAAGCATGAGGTAGTTCTGAATCTCTGTGAATTTATGTTTCCCCCAATTTGTCATGGATAAAGTGCACTTTTTCATTTGAAATTGCTTACCTCTCTTTTTATACTACTACTTGGTGTGCACTTGAAGCACTTTAACAGTGTTTTTTGTTCACATTTTTGTGTGTTTAAATTCTTTTATACATATTTTATGCTATGGTGTAATAGTAGTAGGCAAGGAAACAAAGGCAAGTCTTCAGTACTATTTGAGTTTTTTGAAGTGTTGTGCTTGGTAACTAACTGTTTACTTGAAGTATTATGTTTTTCAGCATTGGAATTGTTTGGAACCTGTTCTGAGAAGCAAAATAAATAAATCAAAATCATTTGAGAGAAATGAAATGTCTCTATGCACAAAACACATATTGAAACCGTACCAAACCCGCACCGAAACCGTGGCACAAAAACCGAGGTACGGACCGTACCGTGAGCTTCTACCTGTACTGTTGCACCCCTAGTTTGGACCATAGATATATATATAGAAGACTAGACTGCTGATAGGGTACACTCAAGTGAAGCATCTGTTCTAAGAGCCTATACACCCGGAAGTAAAATTCGCTCATAGACTCCCATTCATTTTCGCCTACTTAAAAATGACATTTTCAAAAACACTTGCGTGCGAGTCGGTGTTATTTTGGTATCGCTGTGCAGAGCAGCATTTTGTCTCGCTAAATATGTGCTTTCCGGAGGATGGAAAGCGGCACACTTTCTAAAGCGAAGATCGAAATGTTATTCGGTGTTAACGTTAAAGTACAGCAGAGAAGTGACGTTAACGCGACCGAGGCTTTTACCTCTAATCAGATAATTGCTTGGAAGTTATCACTGTTATAAGAAACGTCGATGAATGTCTGTAGACGTTATCAAATTACACTCTGGTTTCCTCACTTCATTGTACCCTTGTTCACTATTTGAAATCAGCCGAATTGTTTATATTGAATCATATGGCTAGTTGATAAAAGGAAGCGCTAGTGAAACCTTTCTCCCCACCTTGCCTTTTGGAGCTCTGTATAAAACAGACAAAGTGACTTGTCCGCTGTTTTAAATATCATGCCGGTAAGAAGTATTTTCATTGAATGTCAATTACAAGTAGCTAGCTAGCTTGTTAGCCACCTTTTTAATTTATTTACAACTAAGTCAATGCAGTCCCCGCGATGCCAAGGTAGCTCTCTGGTGACCGATATCAATCGCTAGCGCTCACTTTCAGTCAGCTGTCTGTTCAAGTCAATGGGACGGCTAATTAGCTAGCTAGCACGAAACGCGATTTTTTTCTATTAATGTGACAACTTTGGGTTTATACGTTAACTTACGCATGAAACATTTTATTACAGCTCTTCAAATAAATATTGCTGCAAAAGGCAGCCGCACATCTCTGCATTTTCTCGCTTGTATCGACTTATTTGAAATTGGCCTCATAGGAAACCATTCATTTTTATGAAGAAGTTGGGTGTATCAATATGGCGGCCGGGTGCTTCACTTTGCTGATGTCGTCATATTTACATTATCCAATCTAGTGTTCTAAATATATATCTATGGTTTGGACATGTCCTGGACATGTCTGAGATGGAAAGTCCCAAAGAATTTTTAAAAAGTCTAAAAGGTGGGAGGGGTCTGCAAAAGAGTATATAAAGAGGAAAATTGAGAGAGTAAAGTAGTAGGAGAAATTGTAAGGAGAAGGATACATGTGACCAGACCTGTCATTCTGTTCAAGACCTGTGAAAATTTTTGTGGATTTTTGCCTGTGTTGGAGCATTTTCCTCACCCGGAACATCACCAAGCAACCCAACCAAAGGGACTGTAAATATTTTTTTTCTTATATATATCAATCTTGGTCAGTAGAGTAGATAGTAGATTAGTTAAACACATTTAATTAAACGAAGACTTTTAAGTTTTAAAATTGTGTCTGTCATCCCTTGCTGTCGTAAATGTAATAACAAATTGGGGCCATAACAGAGTGCTGAATTGCAATTTCTGTTTGATTCTGTCCTGATGCAGAGGATAGCAGCTGGTGTTGTGTACGATTCGGTTGCACATTGAGTACATACCACATAAAAAAGCAAAGCAATGATATCCGTAAAAGGCATAGAGTATTCATAGAAAATGGCAATATATTCTCAAGGCATATGTTTACCATCAGTATTCCATAATGTAACTAGACAACCCCTGGAAAAATATGGAATCACCACACACGGAGGATGCTAATTTACCTTTTTTCCTTCATCACAAAGAAGCAAATAACACATATGATAAAACAATTGTTGTTTATTAACTTGACATGTAGGCGCCATTTAACATTTCACTTTGAAAGTGAAGGCAGAACATGTAGCAAAAGCACAAATCGCGGGAGATGGCAGAGTATTAGAATTTACCGCTTTACGATGCGTCATCTCATCTGTGATACTTTTCCCTTTCCTGAGAACAAAAGGCTTCATCAGCATCCGTAATGTTATTCTCGGCGCTATTTTCGTAGAATAGGGGCAGCGTAATAAGGGAAATTGGGGAAACATAATTGGACACAACGCCGTTGCTTCTAATTTTGCTACGAACAGGATCACGGACAAAGAAACGCATTTCATAAATGCAGCAGCTTCAGTGAATGAACGCAACCTTGTTTGAAAAGTAAGGCAACGCACGGTATATTTATCAAACTGCCTAAAATAACGCACGTTTCAAAACCACAATCTGATTACCTGTTTCAGTGATGGAAAGTGACGTCTGTTTCCTACCGATTATGCGGAAGCCAGTGGTCTTTTGCAGCCGATTCTCGCTGACCAATCAATGGGCTGCTGTTGTCATCATGTAACATACCAGTAACAGACCAGCCAGTTATAGGCCTTTGGGTTATTGATGAATGCGGCCAAGTTTAACATATTATTAATTATTTTATTTTATTTTATATTGTGCATTGTTGGAATGTCAGTGCTAATGAAATATTTTCATAATTTTGTAATTGATTTATTCTTTGAAGCGTGAATATTAATTTATGCCATTGCAATGCCTTGACTTTAGTTAGGTAAGTACACAGTCATAGGCATAAATGCAATGGTACTAAAAATTGGCATAATAATTTGTTTCAGTTTTCGGCCCAGCGTTTCTCTTTTTTGGTTTTCGGTTTCGGTCAAAAATGTTCATTTCGGTGCATCTCTACTTTTCAGCTCATACTGCCAAAAGTGTTTGTCCAATTGCTTCCATCGTTAGATTTTCCCGCTAAACTTTTGCAACAATTTCAATATAAAAATTTTGCCGCAAGCGGCGATTAGTGGGTTTCGTACCCGGCACTGGTTGCCGAACGAGGCAAATTCCGGCCCTGCCGATGCAAACGCAGCTAAGGTCCCACGGTGCAATTTTCGACAAACTCACACACTCAGGGTCAGGGTAAAAAGATTTTATCCAGCGAGCAACTGTAGTACGCCTGTTTGTCTGTCCGCCGTGGTGCGCAACAATGGTGTCCCCACTCTGCTTCTCTTGTCTACCCAGTTGCATGGGAAAATGGCGCAATTGCGATTTCCACACAGTTAGCTGTGTCTCCTGGGCCCAATGCCCATTTGAGAGCATCTGCATAGATTTGAGGGTGGCTTGGTGCAGTGTGGTCTTCTGTGCAGATTATAGATGGTTAAGATGGGCAAGTTTGTCTGTGTGCATTATTTAGTGCCTCTTTGTGTAAGTGTATGTGTGTGGTGTGTGCTCAAGTGCTTGTGAGTGTCTGTGTGTGCATGTGAGGTGTGTGTGTGTGTGTGTGTGTGTGTGTGTGTGTGTGTGTGTGTGTGTGTGCATCCCACACTTCTCCTCATGTGAGCAATCTGTCCTCTTGGCTCTTGTCCTAACTGTATGCGTGCGAGTAAGTGTTTGCTCGTGAATGAGCATCCGTGCATATGTGCTTGCCCATTCCATATCTTCTGCACAGAGCTGTGGCCGGTAGTCTGCAATGCATACCTGTTAAGATGGGTAGGTGTGGGGGTGTGTGTGTGTGTGTCTGCCTGTATATGCGTGTGTGTGTCTATGTGAAAGTGATTGTGTGCCTGTTTCTGTATGTTTCGAAAGTAGTAGTGGTAGTGGTAGTGGTAGTGGTAGTGGTGGTGGTAGTGGTGGTGGTGGTGGTGGTGGTGGTGGTGGTAAATGCTTTTCCAGTGCCCTATGTGGCCAAACAATCAAACAGTGAACATATGTGTTTAAAAAAACAATGTTTTTTTAATGAGAAAAAAATTCATCATTCAGCCCCCGTCCATCCAAAAAACCTCAAATTTGGTACATATCTTCCAAATGCAAGGCCCTATCATATATCTACAGCTCAATCCAAAACTTTGCCGGCCAACTTGGAAATATAGACATTTTTACACTTTTTTTGATTTTTCTCACTGATTTTTTTTTTTTAGCCACGCCCACCAATTTTGAAGAAATTCATTCCAGTTGTGTCCTACATCACCATTTCAAATTTCAGGTCATTAGCTCAAGTGGATCCTGAAATATCACTTTATGGCGTTTATAGCGCCTCATTTTAGTAAAACTCCACAAAATTTTACCTGGCTCCAGCAAAGCAACTTAGTATCATGACCCGTAAGTTTCATGAAATTCAGATCATGGTATATAATAATACAGGCATAAGAATAACTATGTGCCCAGAGCATCAAAATTCATTGCACCACTACGTCTGAACGAAAAATCTGTGACACGTCAGGGATAGATTCATTAGCGTCCTTTGACAATGATTTCTGGCAAATTTAATGACAATCGGACAAACAGTATGGAACGCATTAACTTTCAAAGGTTTTTTTCAGTTTTTTCAAAATGGCGGAAAAATGTTCATGGCCAAATTGGGCGGGGCTATGCCCATTAGATGCACGAGGACCTAGGACCTATTGTAAATTGATTGTATTGCTCAATCAAAAACTTTCCTGGCCAACTTGGAAATATAGACATTGGTGCATTTTTTCTTTTTAATTTCTTGCTGAATTTTAAGCCATGACCACCATGTAACTATTAGCCCTGCCCAGCAAAATTAATTGGACCGCAACGTCTGAACAAAAAATCCAGGACATGTCAGGGATAGGTTCATTTAATCAGCGTCCTTTGACGATGATTTCTGCCAAATTTGATGGTAGTCGGACAAACGGTGTGGAACGCATTAACTTTTAAAGGTTTTTTAGTTTTTTCAAAATGGCGGAAAACTTTAATGGCAGAAATGGGCAGGGCTACTCCTTTTAGATGCTTGAGACTCCAAGGAATCAACGGATAGAAGAATTTTTCAAAAAGACCATATAGTGTCTGAGATCTGAGTCCAAATGCAAACGCACTCGTTACAGCGCCACCTAAGAGAGTACTGGTGGGATTTTTGTCATCGGAGATCATCTTAAGCCAGTGTAATAGTTTGCCAAGTTACAAGTGACAAACCTTTGCAGTTTTTTCCGCCCACACTGAATTAGGTCAGAACAGCGGAAATGACAAAAAAAATCATTACTCAGTCCCCGTCCATCCAAAAAACCTAAAAGTTGATACATATCTTCCAAATACAAGGACCTATCATAATCATTTGCTCAATCCAAACCTTTCTAAGCCAACTTGGAAATATTGACATTTGTACACTTTTTTTTTAAATTTTTTTGCAGATTTTTAAGCCACCCTACCAATCATCAGAACATACACTACAGTAGTGTCTTACATCACCGTGTCAAATTTCAGGTCATTTGCCCAATCGGATCCTGAGATATTACCATATGGCATTTATAGCGCCCCCTTTTGGTGTAACTCCACAAAATTTGGCATGGCTCCAGCAAAGCAACTTATTAACATGACCCTTAAGTTTTATGAAGTTTGGATCATATTATCTAATAATACAGGCATAAGAGTAACTATGTGCCTCGCCCAGCAAAATTCATCGGACCGCTACGTCTGAACAATAAATTTGTCAGGGATAGATTCATTTAATTGGCATCCTTTGACTATGACGTTTAAAACATTAAAGAAGTTATGAAGAAGTTGAATAGTAAAGAAAATATCTAAGCTTTGCATAACATTTTCCAGTTTGAATGACATTTCTAACTAAACACAGCAAAAAATGGCTGAAAATAGCTGAATTTTGAAACATCTGTTTCATTGTTTCCTATGGGAGAAAACTATTGAAATAAAATTGAATAATTCAAAAACTATGTAAGATATCAAGAAGTTGAGTACAAGCCAAATAAAACTGAAGAAGCTCAATTTTTTAAATTTGAATGATGTTTTTAGGTGAAAATATGTAGGAGTAGTTAGCCAACAAAAAACACATAGAATAAAGAAAGAAAGAAAGATTGGAAAGAACATGAGTGTGCAAGCTTTAAGCTTGTCCACTAATTAATGATTTTCCAGTTGAATTTAGCATGAGTTTATCAATATAGGTGCAGTTAGACATCAGTGGTCAGTAGTACCCTCTCCAAACACAAAACATGCCTTTTCTTCATGATAAAGTTTAGAATTTTGTCCATTTTTCTTCAGTGTCCCACAAGCCAGTGCACATACTCTTGAAAGGAACTGCTTACTTAACTGTCAGAACATTCACCCTACAATGAAAAGCCAGCAATTCCCCCTTCTGAGCTCGCAACCTTATATAGACAAGTTCCACACCTTATAAGGAACAAGCATAACTCATTGACTCAGTAATATTTGAAATGTACCCTATTGTAACAGAACAGACATTCCATTATCAGGAAAAATCAGGCAATATTCTACCCTAGATTGAACAGAATGGTGCAATGAACATACAAGGGAGTCTAAAAAATCGAGGTGTTGGCATAATAAACAAGCCAAACAAGCATTCTATTTCATTGCATTTGGTATAAATTCCATAGCGAAAAACCACAATGAGCAAAATGCAACCACAGTAGCAGTAGCAGTATTTCTTCATTAAATCCATCTGCCAGAGGCAGATGTATCCGGTAGAAGGAACCCTCAAGTCCTGTTTCATGCGGGATAATTCCCATTGACTCTCCGAACCATAATTAAATCCCGTAAACGTAACTGAACACTTCAGGCCAGTTTTGGAAGTCTTTTTTGGCTGTAAATTGCATCATTCTCAGCTGCGCAAATGTGCCAACGTTGAAAGAGAGAATACAACCTACCTCACTCTTTCTCAGAGGCTTATATCCTCTTCTGATTGTCCAGTCAGTGTCTTATATTTACTGTAGAAAGTTTATACACTCTGGCATTGAATAAGAAATGAATCAATCAAGACATCATTTCAGTGGAAGCCTCAAGTGGGCATGAACTATAAGTGTGCAGTTACGCAGATGAGCCTAATTAAATGATTGAGTAATTAGCTGTCAACATGAGTAGGAGAGAGCGGGGTGGGTTGGGCCACAGGGCGCATTGGGACACGGCAATTTCGAGGTGATCCACTGTTGCAACACAGACGTAAATTTGTGAGCACACCCTCAACGTGATTTCAGCCAAACCCGGAAGAAGGCGGGAAGATTCAAAAATAGGCGTGCAATGCACGGAATACCCCTCAGCCCGATGTTGAAGTTTTTGGAGACGCCCGCCCGCTCGCCCGCCCAACCGCACGAAGGATAGCAATACCCCGTCAGCCTTTAGGGCTGAGGGGTAAAAATCTACAAATTTTATTGGCGATTGTAGTTTTTTACCCCATGTAACTAAATATTTTAATCGGAAGTGTTTTTCTATGTCCGGCTTTTATATACATGCCACAAGATCCAAACATACGCCGTTTTAATAAGTAGTCTAATGGCTACAAGATAGAATAGTTTTAATGTTTCATGCTAACTAGCAGTGAGTGACAGCTAGCCAAATATGCAGCCTGCTGTAGGTGATGCTCTTTGGGACAGTGTCCCAACACGCCCCCAGACCTTCAATGAATGAAGGAATAGCAATTTTCTTTATCGAGAGCAGGCGAAATAGAAAGCGCATCCGTGAGAGAGGAGTATCTAGGGAGATCTTAGAAAGAGAAGCCAGGGATGTCGAGAGAGGCATGACAGTTCGTGGGGTGGCAAAATCTTATGCCATCAGTGAGACCTCCCTGCACAATACAGGCGGCAGGCACACAACGTGTTTTTGTGAAAATGTATTATTATTTTCTATTGTTTTTAGGGTAATATACAACACTGGCCCAACACGCCCCACCTACAGGGCACGTTGGGACATTTGCACACCCGCCACTTTCAATAAAACTGTATGAAATTGGAAAGGACTGGGAGTCTATTTTGGAGTCTATTTTTAGCAGATGTATGTAAATATGCATAGTGTTAAATATATGTATATATGCATAGTTTTAAAATAAATAAGCATAATGAAAAAAGTGGCCCAACTTGCCCCGCTCTCCCCTGCTTAAGAGGATATAAAGAAGTGCTGGATTTGTCGATGGAGGAATGTACGCCTAAATATACAGTAGGGAACTATGGCTTTTTGATATGTGATGACTATAATTGATAGTGGAATGACATAGTAACGATTCCATGTTGAATTTTTGCTTTAGAAAACTTATTTTTCTTAACTGCTAATTGGTATACCATTGGCTCACTGTAGCTGAAGGGCTTGCTACAGAGGGAAAATGATTTTTTTTCTGTTGCGAGAGATCTTTTTTTTAAACTGCTGTATAGATACAATGGGCGAGTATATTGAGCAATTTGCACATCAGGCTTAGCTGAGGAGTTTAATTCATGCAACTCCTGCAAAACCGGGATAGGATTAAAACATCCATATTTCAAACTGTGTTCAAGCTTGGCTTGCTTGTGAATATTCAATCTGTGAATGGAGGACTAGTTCATGAAAATGGGAAAAGGGACCATGATGCTATTAGTCCGTAACATCGGGCAAACTGAAATCCAAAACAATCTCAGTAGTCGGGTCTGTTAGGGGAGAATATAAGAGGGATTGTGCAAATTGGTCTAAAAGTGTCAAATTTTGTACACTGGCACATTTTGATATGCCGGATCCAAATCTGCCGGGAGCCAAAGCCAATTCTCAATGGTGCCGCCATCTTGGACGATTCAAAATGGCTGCCTCTCGAAAACAGATATTTCTGTCATCTGTCAATGAAACGTGGAAATATTACAAACAAACACACTTTTCAGGGGTTTTTGACAACAAGGAATTTGAATCTGGTAACTTACAATTTACAATAGTCTTGACCAAAGTAGCCATCTTTAAAAAATCCAATATGGCCGACATTCAAAAATGGAAAATCATCAAAATTTGGGACAATGATGTGTTCAACCACAAAAAGCACAATTTAGTCAAAACTACATGAAGCAGAAATGACACTGAAAATACTTGATTGCAATAGAAAACTATTGCCGCTGTTGTAAACATGGTCTATCCCACATCAGCACAGACGTTCAGTCACTCCAGCTATCACAGGGGTTGATGCTGTCTGGGACACCTACCCAGAAAATAACCTCAAAACCCTCACACACCAGCATCGTGACACAGGCCCACGTACCAGGATAGAGGATGGCAACATCCTCAAGAACACTGACAACAAGCGGGAACTGTTTCCAATTCTGAGTAAAGAGCTTGTTAAGCAGGATCTAAGTGGGAGACTTCTCCTGAGTACCAACCTGCAGGGTGTGCTCTCCAACAAACAGCAAGACATCTCTGGTCTGCAGCCATGCAACCATACTGAGGCTGACACCAGAATTCTCCTTCACCTGGCCCATGCTGCCAGTCTGGGTCATCAGATTGCCTTGGTGCGCACACTTGACAGTGATGTGGTCATTCTGACCCTACACTGGTTTGCATCACATGGTCTATCCCAGTTGTGGGTTTGCCTTGGCAAAGGGAAGAAGATCCGCAAGATACCCATTCACACCCTGTCTGCCCGGCTGGGACCATCAAGATGCATGGCTCTGCCACTGTTTCATGCAATCTCAGGGTGCGATACTGTCTCACACCTTCTGGGATGCGGCAAAAAGGCTGCTTGGTCAGCTTGGCAGAACACCACTGGACTGACAGACACACTAGCAGCCATCACCAGTCATCCCCTAGAACTCAGCCCACAGTCTCAGCATATGCAAACCTTATAGCGGTTTGTTGTGGTCATGTAAAGCAAAGGCTGTGGGCTTGACAGAGTCAATGAAGCCAGGCTCCGGCTCTTTACCAGTGGAAAGAAGACTGTGGAGGCCTTACCACCAACCCAGGCTGCCCTATATCAGCACATCTGCAGGGCAGTGTTGCAGGCCATCATTTGGAATCAGGCAACATCAGTCCATATGGACATACCTGACTTCCAGGACTGGGGCTGGCACAAGGACAGCAGTGGTCAGTGGCTGCCTTTCTGGACTATCCTCGAGGAAAACAGCAAAGCCTGTTCCATCCTCCTACAGTGTGGCTGTGTCAAGTCATGCACTAGAAACTGCAAGTGCAACAGGGCTGGTGTGCGTTGCACAGGTCTCTGCTAATGTGAAGGGGGTTGTGTCAACAATGAGGACACACAAGCTCATTTTCACAAGCCAAACCACATGGCATCAATGAGACTACCATGGTTGGTGAAATGATTAATTTGTTGATTTATTGATTGGCTTACATTTGTCAAGTAAGCAGTTCATATCGTATGTATTGTTTACAGTGACATAGGCTAAGGAAAATGAAAATACTCAATTAGATTAGGCTAAGTAGGTTTAAGCACAAATACTACTCCACATCGTTTAGAGAAGAATTGGACAGATTTTGCCAAACATATTCTAAGTGTGAACTGAATGTAAAAACGTGCTTTGTTTCATTGCTATATAAATTCTTGTTCTTGTTTCAATTTTATTAATGAGTGCACACTGACCTCATTGTGTGATATGCAGTTGATATACATATATTTGCTATCAGTTTGGGGTTTGAGAATGAAAATTATAGAAATACACATTTTTGGTGACGGCCTTATTGAATCATCCAATATGGCCACCTTTGTTATAGATACAGTCAATCAGAAACCAGATTTGGATTCCTTGTGGTCAAAAACCCTGGAAAAATGCTTTTATTTGCTATTTTGTGACAATTTGTTGACAAGAAATTATAATTTCTGTTTTCGAGAGGCGGCCATTTTGAATTGTCCAATATGGCGGGAACCATTGAGAATTTGCTTTGGCTCCCGGCAGATTTGAGCCCAGCGGGTCCAAATTGATCAGTGTGTGCCAAATTTGGTGCTTTTAGACCAATTTGCACATTCACCCCCCTTACAGACCAGACTACAGTGAAAATATGCAAATGGTACTACTGCCTGGTAAGTCAATAAGCTTAGTCAGTCTTACTGAGATCCATACTACCTTGGTTACCTCAGATGATTTGTTGCACAGCACAGTCTCGGTAAGGTGATCCCTACAGGGATTTTCAGCAGTTATGTGCAAATCTGAGGTTCTTTGTCCTCATGCAGTAGCAATTTCATTCCGCTGTACCGCTCGGCAAAAGCAACGTATTTTTCTATTCAGAGAAGTGATTTTACAGTATGTTTCCATGATCAACCAGCAGCAGTGCTGAGTGTTGGCTAATTTATTGAGAGGCTTGCAGTCTTGAATTTAAACGAAGTGCCACAGAGTTGGGAGCACTCAGGAGGTAGTTAGGGTATGTGGAACTGCCCAGTCTCTGCAAATTCTGGACACAGGTTATGTTCTTGCTCTCAATGTGTCCTCGCCAAAGAAGGAGAATAGTGCAAAAAGAGATTAAAAAAGAGACTGAATGCTCTCCTTTTTTATAATAGCCTGGTTGGGCAAGGGGAATCTTCACGCCTTTGCTGTGTGAGGAGGATTCAGAGTGCTGCTTACAGATGATGTCATCACGTGCTGCATTATCTTCAAGAAACAGTCACTGTTACACATGGACTGTCAGCTGGTCAGTGGTACCTACAGTAATAATCATATAATTAATAATAATAATAATAATAATAATGATTAATTAAAAATATTATTTCTGGAAAGCCTGAGATGGATTGATGGCAAAAAAATAAAAATCCGTAATTGTTACTGGAATTCAGAATAACGACTGCATTCCATCAGCTCTACTGCAAGGATTTACCAGCAGATATGAAATGGCTTCTAGTAGAGGCAGGACTTACACCCCCTTCTTTACCTTTGAGTGAAGGACAATTGTGTTTGAGAAATTAGATGCCGGCAGGACATGCAGTTGCTGACTTGGCTAAGTAAGAACCAAAGCCAACTTTTACCGTTTCTACTGTGCTGCTAAATTTACTTTTGCAAGATTATTGCTGACTTGCCATTTTGAGGTACAGGCTTCCTCTTTAAACACTGAAACCATCTGCCTGTTATTTAACAGCTTCCAAAAAATAGACAGAAACCATTTGGGGGAAAAAACCTTTGTCCTCAGAATCCCCATATAAATTTTTTTGTTCCATGGTTCTGGAAGGAGCAGGTCTGCTTTCTGGGCTAGAAAAAGAATAATTATGGCAAAACTCAAGCCCTGTCTAAAATAGCACTCCGGACCAAAGAGGTTTGCAAGGTTAAATAGAGGCAAGCTGTTACCTGATCCCCGATAAACTGCGATTTCTTGCCAATGAGCACTGCCAATTTGTGACTGCAGCCAGATAGACGAGTAAAAGTGGTCAGAGTTCATTGAAATGTCAAGCTCACAATCACCATAATTACAAAGGGTTCGAACTGAGTTCTAACGTCTTTCCCAGTTATGATTCTCATCCATTTTGCACCTCAGTTTGTGTCTATAGATACTATAGTGAGGGCACTGATTAGCATTTTCTGAACAGGAGGAAAATCAGCTGTGAGATTGCACTAATAAGGAATTCCCAAAAATGTACAGAAAGCTCTTCTAATATGGGTTGCAACCGGTCACTTAGACGAAATAGGGTCTGAACGGGCCTCATGACTGAGATGCCTTTCATGTATGGGGCAAGGACACCAACATCCATTTTTATCACTGACTACTTTGCGTCTGATTGGTTAGAATTTACAATTTAATCAATTTATCTGCAAATAAAATCAATTTATCCAAAAATGTATTTGTCTGGAGCATTTCAGAAATAGTTTTTACAGCCTACTGTTAACCATGGTTCTTAACCCGACAAGTTCTTTTCAGGGCAATAGAGGCAAGTAAAGGAAATACTACCTGGTGACAGATGGGAAGAGATCTCTATGGCAGGCCAAGAAACATTTAATCACAAGTAGTCATCAAAATTGTAAATTGAAAGAATTACTTTCTTACTCCTGGAACTGTTCATTATGCATATCTGTAACTCAATTACTATTCAACTTTCGCCATTGACTTCCATTCAAATTCAAATGAGATGACTCAAGGGCTACACTGACAATATACTTAATAGTGATATTGTATGGATGGAGAAAAAAAGAAAATAATTTTTAAAAATCCAGTGCTTTCTCTGAATTCCATCTCCGGTTCCGGTATTTTTTTTCAGCAGTGCAACCTAATTTATCTTAAGATTGCACTTAACCAAATTGTTGTCAGCTTTCAAAAGAATCGGCTGCATTTGCATAATTTTCTAACTGAAAAATGCCACCAGTTGCATCGTCTGCTAACCGAGTTCATCTCTCGGAAATCATCGTTTTTTTTTTTGTATTTATTATGTACGAACATGAATCTCCCGAACACGGCACTTGCCATAGCTATGTATTGCATGTAGGTAAATTTTCGTCCCTTTGAATAGCTCTGTATAATTGGCACATTCAACTTAATAAAATGGATCAAATTGCCGTGAATGATCAAGAATTTGAAGAAGAGCGTGTCCCCAAGCGCAAGGCGAGTGTTGGATGGCGGCGTGCGGCAATGTTTTGCGAAAAACGGGTTGTGGATGGGGTGGGAGTTTTCAGCTGGCCTTGTCCTGACCGATCTGCAGAACAGCACTGAATTTGGACCCGTGTTGTAAAAACTACGCGGGCTGATTTCATCTACAGAAAAACTTCATTGTTCCTCTGCAGTGACCACTTCGACCAGTCACAGTTTGACCCTGGAAATGTGATGCAGAGGGCCATGGGAATGACCAAGAGATGGAAGCTTGAGAAGGATAGAAAACCTTCGACGACCCTGTTGCCACGGCCACCAAGACCGCATCCAGTCGTGTCAGTGAGCACAGCCTAATCCTGCACCCCGAAGACACCAAGGACAAGTCAGGTATACCAGAAGAGAGAGGGGGAAAAGGGTAGGTCTCAACGTTTTGCTTTTAATAAATAAATAAATTGAGGGCTGGGCAAAATACTTTGGTAAATTGGTGGCTCATTGCCAAACACCAGCACCAACCATGCCAGCAGTGCTGTTTATCCATTCATCATGTTCATAGGTCTAGGCCCTAGGTCTAGCCTAGGAGGAATTATTTATAGTCAGTGGCGGTCCGTTGGCAGGAACAAAGGCCAGCGGTAACCTCACCTTTCACTGCTGAATAACCTAAACCTCCTGCAGTTTACTTCTCCCGATTAGCTACAGTTGCTCAGCCTAATTGGTAGAGCCGACAACAGTCTAATTTATTTTTGATAGCATTGTTATACATGACACCAAAAAATTATAGGGCATTTTCTTCCGCACATAAATGACAACATAAAACATCAATGTCTTTATCATTTCTGTGCTTGTGTAGCTGGTGAAACTGCACAGATTTTTGTAAATTGGTTTGTGAGGCTCAAGCCCCAAGAATCCATTCTGTATTCTGATTGTAGTCACTGCTAAAGGGCATTGTTGGGCATGATGCACAGCTAAGTGATGGCAAAAATAAATGCTGCGAAGTCAACGAAAGTTTGGATATTTTGCATTTATATTTCCATCCTAACAATTTTGTACCAATTGAATAAATATAGGCAATAGGCATTCATTTTTTTCATTATAATTTCTTATTATGGATCAAGGATTGGTCTTAGTCATTCAGTCGATAAATTGTTTGATTGTTAATCAGGCGAACTTGAACGCGAACAGCTTGGGGACAATCGAGCGGTGAAGGGTGAGGTTACTGAGGCCCCTGGGAACATGTGACCGAAAGCTGCTGTTTATAATATAATACTTCCTCCAAGGTGTAGCCTAGGCGCCTAACATTATGCCTAGCTAGGATGAATTGGATGCATGGTGTGCACACTATCACGTCAGTAGCCTACCATGCCTAGTACTGTAGGCTAACTTGATAGACTCACTGACCTCAGTCTGAATTGTAAGCCCTAATGTAATGGGGCCAGTATAATCACGAGAAGCTCAAAATAATACCATATTGTCAGGGGTCTATTTGTGAAACTGGACTGATTCTTTTTTCCAGCTATGCCAAGAAGCAGTGACTGTCAGTTTCATCATTAAGACTGGATGAAGCAGAAGATGAAGAGAATGCCTCTGCTGAGAATGACATGAACATTGAAGAACAGGGGAGTTTACATAAAAATGCATGGATGAATCATTGTAGGCCCCGCTCTGATATCCCTGGTCAAGGTAGTCACAAAATGTTTCCAACTCATTCACGGTTGCAAAGATGATAAAATGTTCACTGCGGGGTCTATTCTCCCATTTGCGCAAGTCCTTTTTTTCGTGATTCGAGTTACGCGCATTTGAGTTAAGCGTATTCTCCCTTACTCGCTTTGATCATGCCCACAGCGCTTAAAGGAGAATTCCGGTGTGAAATTGACTTGGGGTGTATTGAAAGATGATAACGAGTACTAACTTTTGTCGAATACCCCACCTCCGTACGCACGCAACATTTCAAAATACATGGCCTTTTAGCCAAAGCTCCCAACAGGCTTACAATAGTAGTGGTCGATTGATGAGCCCGAACGAATAGGAGGGATAGGGGAACAGATTGCAATCTATTCATTCGTGCTTGTCAATCGACTTACGGCAATGTATTATCACTGTTGTTCATGGTTCAAATAGCCTAACGTGTTGTGTGATGTAGAGATGCAGTGCAAATATTCATTGTCCATGGTTCTAATAGCCCTAATAATTATGGGTGTCTACGTTTTTCAGAAAACTGTTTTTTTTAATTACTGATTTGGATACCTACTGGCTCATTGTAGCTGAAGTGGTTGGCTACAGAGGACGATTGTTTCTATGAATATCCAATAACTGATGCGGGTGGGCCATCTAGTGAAAGAATATTGTAACTACGTGCATAAATTTGCAGCTCCGTGTCCCCGCACTAACATACCCTGCTGCCGAGCACCGTTGTTCTTCTCGAAGACGCCAAATCCAGATAAACCTTAAACGATGAATTGCGTTCATATTTTAATTTGTAACCAAGTGGCTAGTGTCAAAGTAACGAACAAAAATGATAATTTTTAAGTTTTAAATGTTGTAGAGTAAAAGTCCAGGTTTAAAAAAGTACTCAGGTAAAGTACAGATCCTCAGAAAAACTAAAGCTCTGTTACGATTTACATGTATTTCGTTAGTATACACCTCTGCTTCGAAGATAGGCCGGGGGGGGGGGGTACTGCCATTCTCGCACCGGGGCCCAGCGCCTGTACGCTACGCCACTGGCAGTATCCCTGATTTAAAGCATAAATGGAGAGATCTGCGGGGCGCTGTAAAAGCCAGGCTCTCTGCACACCGGAGAAGTGCACACGCAACAGGTGGTGGGCAACCATCATCCCCTGTGCATTTCACTGCACTGGAGGGAGGGTGGCATCCACTCTTTCTGCAGTGGAAGTGCATGGGGCAGAACCTAGAGTGGATATGGATTAAGCAGGGTTAAGTAAAATGGTCATTTTTATTTGCCCTTAGTGATAAATACTGGAAACAAGCTTGGGTTTCAAATTTTTATTGTATTTTTTGGCATTTCAAGCAGTTACGCAGTACATTGGCGTCATGGGCCCAGCCAGGGAATTTGGCGCAGATGCTTAATATGCGCATATCATTATCGCACACAACCTGAACTTTAATGCTGTGCCTACATCTACGGTCTCTGTACATATTCTCACTAGTGGAAGGGGTTCTGATTGCAATGTGAGTAAAGCAATGGCTCCAACAACACCGGGGAACCCAGCGACCTGGTAAAACCCCCCCTTAACTCTCCTTTCAGAGTCTTTCGGAGAATTTTATGATAATGTGGTGCAGCATAGCATTGACGAACTGTCAGACACCTTGACACAGACGCCAGTGATATGTGTGTGACATCACCAGCCACTCTCTGGAATAACCCAGATGCCAGGACCGAAAGCACAGGTGTGACCTTGATGACCACGGGTATGTTTTGTGGATGATTGCTGTGGCTGGATAGCAGCTCATCCAGAAGTTGGCAAAGATGATTGCCTCACGGTCCAGACGAAAGCGCTGGATGCACTCGGTGTTTGTTTGTCCCAGGATGTCCAAACGAGGCCCATATATATGCGTGGTCGTCTTCAAGCTCAGCACACTCCTCTTACTCTTTCCCACTCACGCATGACTGCAAGCAAATGCGGGACTGGCATTTTGCTTTTAGATTTTGAGGGTGTGTAAGAATGATGGAGAACAGGCTGTTGCATAATATCATGTGATGATTTTGTTTGATAATTTATTATGGTTATGAGAAATGTAGTTTAGAAATAAGGATGAACAATCGACTATTGACTGTCTCAACCTTTACCATGTTAAATAAAATAAAATAAATGTTAAAATTTGGCCTATAACCGACGCAATATTCTGTTTTGCCTAATATTGGTGCTTGACTTTAATACAGCCCTCAAAATTGCTTAACAGAAAAAGCGCGTAAGCCAGGGGGAGAATACCCATAAGTGTAATTTGCCTGAGAAACGCCCAGATTTTGGCCATGCTCCGCCCGAAGTGCGTAAATGCCTTCGGGGCGCATAATGCACAGACTTAAGTCAAGGGGGAGCTTGACTTACGCGTAGCTACGCGCTTTTTTCGACTTACGCGCATGGGAGAAGAGACTCCTTAGTGAATTACTGTATGTCTCCTGACTCTGTGGTTATGAATTCAAATGTGGTAATAAATTGGTGAGGAATTTGTCTTTCTGTGCCATCCTACCAATATCCATTTCATTTTGTGCAAATTTTTGGCAATTTTCCTTGCAGTTTAATGATGCTAAAGTAAACCACAATGAACAACAAGGAAAACATTCTGAAACAAGTGTTCAGCAGGCGAGTATCATTCAATAAAGGGCAAAACTGTCGATTAAGCATCACAAAAAAAAATTTATGAATAAGGTGTGATTGCTCAGTGAAATTCTGAATATGATCTGAAAGTAATGCATTAGGAAAATTCCTAGGCTAAACTGTACAGCAGTAAAAGCTATTTTTACAAAGCAAATTTCATGCTATGCAGCACTGTAAATAATTTCCCTGTGTTGTAATTGCTTTCAGATTCCTGTTCAGACAAAGCCCAAACATAAATCAAAGAAATCAGAGTGTTTCATCTGGCCAAAGACATACTCCAAAGGTAATGAAGGGATGTCTTTTAGAATCAACTGTTTGGAAGGATACCAACTTGCATCATGGTATCTGCAGATTCATCCCCTGAAAGTGAAGTTATACTAAGCCACAGTACATCCTCATTCAATCATGCCAATTCCAGAGTTCATTCTTGGGACAAGGAATGAAACTGCTTTGTGTTTTCAGGTTTTCAGGTGGGATCCATTCTTGCTGCATGGGCCACACAGAAGGATGTAGGTATTCAGTGCAGCCCTGCTGAAGAGCCTCCACCAGCCAGTCCAGAGCCAGCTGACCTGGAATATGACCTGGAAATCCAAGAGACCCCAGAAAAGGCTAACAAAAGGAGTGATCTGGATTACGATGCAAAGTTGGATGCCGAGGACGAGGATGAGGAATATTCAGCAGCAAGAGATGAGGAAAGGTGAAAAAATAGATTTGTCTTCACACAACTGAATTATGATCTACACACTGTGTTTTCCTTAGTAGCTATCAGTTTAACAGCGAAATTTTATTCATCAAAATAAATTTGTTTTTAAAGCAACACTAAGGAACTTTCAGTTTTGGTTGAGTTTGGCAGTGCCTGTGGACCAAAGCAGTAGGGTTTTGCCTGAAGTAAGACCCCATTTCCCATGAGAACCAGCGCGTAGCGTCGTGAACATCCTGATCTCCCGGTCTCATGCAGTTGTTTTGGAAATTAACAGAAGACGGGTCCAAACTACGTTTCTGTTTCCAGCGGCTGTTTGAGGGATGAATCGCCATGAGGTAATGTATCTAATTGTGGCTAAACGATATGTTGTGATGATGTTGAAAATAATTTTAGCGACACTCAGCACTAGGCGCTAGTGATAAGCAGCACTATGGAAAGTCACAACTCAATGCAAACGGGTTCTGTTTTACTGATTATTTAGAGCAAGCAACGCGGTTTGACGCGCCGACGCATTTGATAGACTTCTTCTGGAATCTCTGTGCTCAACTCAACTAAAAACACAACAAGAATGCCGTTTGTCTCTGAAAGTATTATCTAACAATCATCAGAAACTACTTGGTCAAGTACACAAACACTGAGACGATAATCCTGCAATGATTCAATATGACTGATCTTCCATCTTTGTTACTTTCCACAGGAGGAAGCTACATATTTTACTCAAACATTTATAATTGCGGTTTGCAGTCATCGCTTGCAATGCTGAAATAACAATGATAATGTTAATGTTAGATATCGGAAATTTGCATGGTAGCAATAAATAGCCACCAGCTTGATAGTTCGCAGCTCCACAGTGACACGACCAGCCACACAACAAACTCAAAGGTACTGTGATGTTATAAAGAGAAAAAATGTGTAACGTTACTTACTAGTCCAGCAGTAACAGGGCCAAGGCAGCATCGGTCGGACTTCGCTCCTTGTCTCCTCGCCAGCAAGTGGAAGCCTGACAATATTGATCCTAGTCTGGGCTTTGATTCCGTTACTCTCTCTCTCTCTTTCTTTTTTTTAGTCTCTTTAGAAAAAACTGATCATTTCTTTGGTTTTTCTTTCTGCTTCTGCCATGATAGCGGTCATCCGACACAGGCCTTTGCAAATTAAGCAAATTAACCCAAGGTCTGGACGTAACACGTGAGGACGCGACTGATTACGCTCACGACGGTCATTTCAAATTGTATTTCTGATCAGATGAGTCCCGGTACTTCAGTTGAAACCGTTATTATGGGCATTTCTCGGCAAAATTTAATTGTACTTTGTTTCGAAGTATCAACAGACATTTTATGAGCATTTCATGAAGTTGGCTGCTAAATTTTGTAAAAAAGTATGGATTTCACAACGCCTTGGCTGACATCAGGACACCACTTTTTCTGCTGTTTTGTTGGACCGATAACTCTGTTTTTTTCTTATGTATATCTTCAATCCGGGAGTGAAAAAATACAAAACCCAAAACCAGTGAAGTTGGCATGTTGTGTAAATCCTAAATAAAAACAGAATACAATGATTTGCAAATCCTTTTCAACCTATATTCAATTGAATACACTGCAAAGACAATTTACTTAATGTTCGAACAGGTAAACTTGGTAATTTTTTGCAAATATTAGCTCATTTGGAATGTAATGCCTGCAACATACTTCAAAAAAGCTGGCACAAGTGGCAAAAAAGACTGAGAGAGTTGAGGAATGCTCATCAAACATTATTTGGAACATCCCACAGGTGAACGGGCTAATTGGGAACAGGTGGGTGCCATGATTAGGTATTAAAGCAGCTTCCCTGAAATGCTTAGTCATTCACAAACAAGGACGGGGCAAGGGTCACCACTTAATGAACAAATGCGTGAGCTGATTGTCAAACAAGTTAAAAACAACATTCCTCAACGAGCTATTGCAAGAAATTTAGGGATTTCATCATCTATGGTCCGTAATATCGTTAAAAGGTTCAGAGAATCTGGAGAAATCACTGCACGTAAGCGACAAGGCCGAAAACCAACATTGAATGCTCATGAACTTCGATCCCTCCGGTGGTACTGCATCAAAAACCGACATCAGTGTGTAAAGGACATCACCACATGGGGTCAGGAACACTTCAGAAAACCATTGTCAGTAAATACAGTTTGTCGCCACATCTACAAGTACAAGTTAAAACTCTACAATGATAAGCGAAAGCCATTTATCAACAGCACCCAGAGACGCCGCCGGCTTCGCAGGGCCCAAGCTCATCTAAGATGAACTGATGCAAAGTGGAAAAGTGTTCTGTGGTCTGACGCGTCCACATTTAAAATTGTTTTTGTAAACTGTGGACGTTCTGTCCTCCGGACCAAAGAGGAAAAGAACCATCCGGACTGTTATAGGTGCAAAGTTCAAAAGCCAGCATCTGTGATGGTATGGGGGTGTATTAGTGCCCAAGGCATGGGTAACTTACACATATGTAAAGGCACCATTAATGCTGAAAGGTTCATACAGGTTTTGGAGCGACATATGTTGCCATCCAAGCAACGTCTTTTTCATGGACGCCCCTGCTTATTTCAGCAAGACAATGCCAAGCCACATTCTGCACGTGTTACAACAGCATGGCTCCGTAGTCAAAGAGTGCAGGTACTAGACTGGCCTGCCTGTAGTCCAGACCTGTCTCCAATTGAAAATATGTGGCGCATTATGAAGCGTAAAATACGACAACGGAGAACCCAGACTGTTGAACAACTTAAGCTGTACATCAAGCAAGAATGGGAAAGAGTTCCACCTGAAAAGCTTCAAAAATTGGTCTCCTCAGTTCCCAAACGTTTACGGAGTGTCGTTAAAAGGAAAGGTGATGTAACACAGTGGTAGAAAGGCCCCTGCGCCAACTTTTTTGCAATGTGTTGCTGCCTTTAAATTCTAAGTTAATGATTATTTGTAAAAAAATAATAAAGTTTCTCAGTTTGAATATTAAACATCTTGTCTTTGCAGTGTATTGAATTGAATATAAGTTGAAAAGGATTTGCAAATCATTGTATTCTGTTTTTATCAACAATTTACATAACATTCCAACTTCACTGGTTTTGCGTTTTGTATGAACAATGCAAATCATTTAATTCTCTTCAAAAAAATTTATTGATCATTCTTATGCAACACAATGAATTGTACAGTTTAGTTTGGAATGACCTATATCTAAAAATGCATAGCATGCGCATTCTTATTGGTCAAAAAGGAATTACTGTTATGATTCTGTCTTGTCTGTATTTTGATCTCTGCCTTGCCTGACCATTCCTTGTATTGTGTATTGTTATTTGGTTGCCTTATTATGTTCATGTTTGCCATTATCCACTTTTCAGTTTTCATTCCGGTCCATGTTTATGCCTTTGCCATGCATTGCACTTTGTCTCCCCCTGTCTGGTCTCATGTCTTGTGATTTCCCCAGTACTGAATGTCACATGTTTCGGTGATTTCATGGTTTCTGGGTATCCAAACATTCCTTCCAATCTCGTTTACTTCCTTCGCCTTGCTTTTCTATATTACTAACCAGGACTAGCAGTTTGTAATTTTTGCTAAAGTTACTAACTTAAAACTAACTTTGTATATAATACTAACTTACTAACGAGCACTAGGGATTGTATAGCTGCACCTTACTAATTGATTACCAAGATCTCAGCACTCGCCCTGTTCTAGTCTCCGCCTCTTGCCTTTACCTAATCTTCTTTGCTGCGTTTCAGTGGATCCTCCACACCTTTTCATGCTGTCCTTTCTCTCATTATCTGTGCACGTTAAAACTCCCTAACCAGAGCTGTGTGTTCTGTCGATAGGCTGTCTCGTGATCCCTGTCCGCGTTTTGGCTTTTGCCTATTTCATGTGATTAGGTTCTCCCTCATGTTCCCTCCTTTGTAATTAATCTGATTTCTTACACCTGTTTTCTGTTTAGCATGTGACTTCCCGTATGTGTATATTAGCAGTCTTCTCACAGCAGCTCCCTGTCAGAACGTTTCCCCAGTTTACCTGTGCTGCTCTTGTTTTCGCCTTGTACTCATAGTGTTGCTCTTCTGACTGGACTGTCCTCGACTTTTGATTTTTGGCTCTGATTTGGTACCTTTATCTGCATCTGTTTACAAACCCTTTTTGTGCCTGACTACGTTTACTGTTTTTCCTGCCCTGGTTTTTCGACTCGGATTCTGCTCTGTGGATTGTGATTTTTGGATTGTGGACTTTGTACTGTTGCCTTCTGCCTTGCGGGGGTTTACCCCCCTCGCTCAATAAAATCACTCCTACTACATTACTAGATTCTCACGACTGGTCATCACAATTACTGATTTCTATCATTTTGCTTTCGGTGAGGTAGCTATTGCACTGAGAGTGGTGAGCGAGTGCAGGATCCAAGTGCAAAGTTGAAGTATTTGATTATGCTGGCAGAAAAACGATTTGACAGGGAAACTCAATTGAACACAACACTGAATCAGGATTGGTGATCTGCTCTAAACACTTGACTGATGACTACTGTTATCAGCCAGATCTTGTCCCAGGAAAAGTCTGGACATCACTGTGGGTTAGGAGTTACTGTAATCACTGCTAAATACAGGGGTGTGATTTGGGTGAAGTGAAATTATCTGAAAATTTAGGCAGGGGTCTTAGTCCAGGGCAGTGCCCTGGTGGGGGGACAAGGGGGACAGAGCCCCCCCAAGCTCCTGGGTTTTAGTGATTTTACTGCCATAAGTCTACTAAGAATTCAATAAAATAATAAAAAAACTGAATTATTATCCAATTTATATTCAAGCCAACAAACTCATGCAATCTTTGATTTCTAGGTCAAGTCAAAATTTGTCACAAGCCACTGTTGCAGTCACATAAAAGTAAAATAACATTCATTGAATATAGCCAATATATCATTAAAATCATTAACTTCTTAGTCAACTCCAAAATTCATATTGCAAAGTCACATGCTCATGGGATTTTATGAATTTAGACTTCCCTGAATGTATTGTGTAATAGCAAAAATGAACAAATAAACATAATCACTGTAGACACACACCACCAATAAATCTTTTTTCTTATCCGATCATCTGTAGAAACCAACCATGAGTTCTGAGAGTATTTTCAGCTTCCAATTACTGACTAAAAACACAATCCTGATGGAACTCTTGGAAATATGCATTCCATATGTGAGACAGTTGAAGACTCCTGCCACTAAAAATAAGTACATGCCCTGAGTACCTTACCAACGAGCCTGGCTCTTTGGTGATGTGGTCAGCGTGTTTGACCCTTACTCGGGAGTCTGGGGTTCATTCCCCCCCGGGCCCTCCTTCGGCCTGCCACAAATGCATTACATATTATGCATTACATTTTAACCTAATAAATAAACCACACGGCAACAGAAAACAGTGTCACTAACTAGCTATATTCGGTGTCCAAAAAACAAACAAAACAAAAGTGAAACGAAGAGGAACGGCTCCTCATCGAGGTCCAGAAGCACCTTTAATTATATAATGTGATAGAAAAGTTGCCTGTCGTAGTGGTATCGGTCGCTAATATTGCTAAAGGTCATGGATAAGCTGGGCCGCTGGTGAAATAACCATGATTTAGCTTTGGAGCCAGACGTCCGGCTGTGTTAGCACTGATAACCCGTGCGTATGTTGGCCACAGTAACCAATTAATTCAGCATTCATCAAAGTCAAAATGTAGGGTGATAATGTTTCATATCAAAATTTGCACGAGTGAGGTAGGAAAATAAAGGTCCGTCAGGTTTGTCAGTAAGGTTACGTAATGCAATGTTATGATTTGACTGGCCATATTCACGTTAATGGGACCTGGCTAGGGTGCGTCAAAGAGCTAAGCCGAGCACCTGCTTGCATTCCCGGGGGAATACTGATACACACTGAGCAAAACGCGCAACTTCCCTGCGGTGAACTGCATTTTTCTCGACGAGGTACATTAAGGGACGGAGCAGTGTTCAGCTATCGACCCCTCACGCTGCTGAAACTTAGGCTACAAGACTGCTTCATCCTCGCTCCACTAGCCTAGTGGGTTACACAAAATACAGGTATACTGATTATTCATTATTATTACTATTCTATACTACAAGTAATCGGTCATCTCAAATATCTGCAATATCTCAGTTGTTTGTTTTCTGCAGTGTTGAAACTTGCCACCGCGGCACTGCCCACGCAGCATGACATTTGACCGGTAGTGCCTTAGCTGGCTAAGTTGAAAACAGAAGTTCTGTAGATCGCATTGTGCATAAGGTCAATTCAGTTCTGGAAACACTAAAAGTCAGAATGCTGTAGATACCAAATCGGATTTTCATGACTGAAAAATCGGAGTTTTAATTTATTTTCATTTTGGAGATAAAAAAGCGGAATTCTGAGAATTACCGGAAAAATCACATCCCTGTAACCCATCAGTCAATGCAGCAAGCCCAAACTGCTCCAGTCCCGAATCTTCCCCATCTATCTGTACGTAGGAAAGCTGGTTAATAAGTATGGGGCGTCGCTTGATGAGCCCATCCTAAAATGTGCGTAGAAACTATGCAAAAAATTTCGACAAAAATAATTCTAATCCCCATCACGAGACCTTGAGTAAAATCAAAACATCAGCCATGATAGCGAATCAGGAATGAGACTAGGAGCTGCTATTGGAGAATGAGAGAAGTGCAAGCTTCTAGTTTGTTCAAGTCAATAGGATAAATAATTAGCTAGCTAGCATGCTTGCGCTTTTCGCCATTAAATTAACAAATTGAAGTTTCAATGACAACTGTTTCAGGTGTAATTTAACACTTTAATTGCGAAAAGCATAAGTATGCTAGCCAGCCAGGGGTTTATTTCCCAAAAGGACAGTTGCTCAGTTAGCAACTTACAAAGTTTGTTCATTCAGTCAATAGTGCCCACTATGTAAGTTAGGATCTGTGATTGCGGGAAACGCACCCCAGCTGAGCCTCTTTTGACTTGCAAGGGCCATGATATTTATCGAGTGAGCACCATGGAATCAGAATTAAAGTCCCCTATTATGTCACCAGGTGCACAGCTTATTAGTTATTACAAGCCATATCAAAATTCTTTCCCTCTTGACATCACATGGGAAAATAACCAACCAGAGGCAAGAAGAACTGATCACCTTCAGCCAAGCAGTCAATCACATTTCATTATTCTGGGTGGTCCCTCCCTCTTGTGGTGTCAGGTAGCGGAGACTTTGAACTGGCTCATAATGGCTTATCAGATGGCATAATAGGGGGCCTTAAATAGACTCTGAAGGTCTTTTGTTGTCATCATCTACAATATTTTATATGTAGGCTACCTATTTTGGACACCTTTCCTTGTCTAGGTCTAAGGAAACTCTCTGTAAGTATTTTTGATGCTCCTAGGCTTCTGGCTGATTGTCACATTGTTCCTTTTCCCCCTCTGATGTGAAAAATATTTGTTTTCAACAATTTATGGAAATAATATTATTTGACAACATCTTGTTTTCCGATTGTTTTCAGCTTGACTTCAGCATTTAATACACCTCCCATCATGCCACATCCAGTAATTTGCAAATTTGGGTCTATCTTCATTTTCATTTCGGACATCTCTGCTTGTACCTCAAAAAAAGGCTAATTTTTGAGAAAAAGCAGCAAATTTAGGGCATTGAATTAGCAGGACACCATGAATGAACTGATTGGCCAAACTTATACCAGACTAGTTCTTATTTGAGAACATTCATAGAATTTGCGCTTCAAATGCATTCAATTTTTGATTAATTGACTATTGATCGTCAAGGACAGATAATCACCAGACTGCCCCACATATTCACAGGGCTGCCAACTCTTATGCATTCAGCGTGAGTCTCACACCTCTTAGTGGCATTCATGTTCTCTTGCCATAGTCAGTAATTATTCAACTACCACGTATTTAAGAGATTCTCACGAGGAACCGTAGTCCCTGCGCATGAACGTAAACTAGTTTTACAAACGTAATGTTGGATTCAACCACTAGTAATACGGAAACTGATTAAGACTCTGGAATTCTCATGGTCTTATTTCTAGGGCTGTCACAGTCAATCAATTGTGATTACTTAAAGTGCAATGAAAGTAACTGCCTTGGCATAATTAACTTACCTTAAATCAATTCCAGTGTATTTTTCCTAACTTGCAATCAAGCCATTTTATTCAGTCAACTGACCAATCAAAACCAAAATGTGGCCTGTAATGATTAAGAGATAATGAAAAGCAAACATATCTAACCAGCCTGCTTTGTTAGATTGAAAGAATGTCAATAATCTGAATAAATAGCAAACCTCTGAATTCCTCCTCTCATCGAGGAATTTTGTATGTATTATGAAAGATAGTTCTTAAAAAAAGAAATTATTCTAAGATGGCCCTGGTTTTAAGCACATAAAAATATAGACTACGTGAAGTGGGAAACATTTTGTGAAGCATACCAAACGTGAATGCAAGAGAGAATATGTTTGCATTGCAAGCAATAGTCAAATGCACCAAAGATTTGGCAATTAACGTTCAGGCAAATCTTTGCCGCAAATTTGTGGCATTTTTTTATTAGATAATTGAATGAGAGTAATTTAAAAAAATAACTCATAGCACTTGATTTTATTGACTTTTGTCAGTCTAAATAACCAACAGTGAAGGTGGAAAACATTTTGTTAATGCATATCAAACACAAGTAAATTGTTAACACATTTGCACACAGCGCGGCAGAATGCAAAATTAGAAATAATCTAGCAAACACATTGAGGCAAATGAGTTGTGTTTCATGGTTATTTAAATTTCAAAATGCGACAAACAAAAATTATATCTAAATAAATCAGACTGTCTACCAATTTAAATTGTAAGCCTAATTGAGTGAATCAGAATCAAAATTATTGCCATGTAAGTGAACAGGTTTCACATTACTAAGAATTTGCCTTAGTGATTTGTTGCATAAAAGCAAGTAATATATTATAATAATAATAAGGAGAAGCATGCTTTGGGTGAAATGAAATAAGATAAAATACAGTCAAAAAATGTAATCTAAACTAAAATTAGGTTATAAATTGACTTACATGAATCTATAGCCTTACATAGCCATACATACACTGACTTAGAATTTACAAGATATACAAATGAACACAACAGTGTGTAAGGGTCATGTGTGAACACAAAAAAGGCCCTGATATGAACTCAGCAGTATAACAGGTACCACATATAGTTTTATGAAGTGGTACTGTGTGCAGTAGTGCAGTAAGTAAGGTAAACAGTGCAAATAGTCAGCAAAAGAATCGTGACAAGAGCATGGTACAGAGATTTTACTAAGTAAGAGACAGTGCAGAGCAGTATAATTAGTTCAACAGTCCAACAGCAGAGGGGAAGAAGCTGTTCTTTTGCGAAAGGTTCTGGTCCGAATGGACCGTAACCTCCTGCCTGAAGGGAGTGGCTCAAAGAGTCCATGTCCAGGGTAAGAAGTGTCTGCTGTAATCTGACCTGCATACCTCAGAGTCCTGGAGATGAACAGGTCTTGGAGAGATGGAGGACTGCAGCCGATCATCTTCTCAGCAGAGAGCACAACCCACTGCAGTCTATGCTTGTCCCTGGCAGTGGCCCCAGCGTACCACACGATGATAGAGGAGGTGAGGATGGACTCAATGATGGCCGTATAAAACTGAACCATCATCTTGGCTGACACCTTGAGTTTCCTCAGCTGCCGCAGAAAGAACATCTGATGGTCAGCTCCCATTTGAGGTCCTGGATGATGGTGGTACCCAGGAAGTGGAAATAGTTCACAGTGGAGATGGGGTGTCTGTCAGGGTGAGGGGGAGCAATGGTGCTAACACATTCCAAAGGTCTACAATCATCTCCAGTGTCTTCTGGGTGTTCAGCTCCTGGTTTTTATTGCTGCACTAGGACACCAGTTGGTCCACCTCCCTCCTCTAGGCAGACTCATCCCCGTCCGAGCTGTCCAATGACGGTGGTGTCATCTGCAAACTTAATCAGCTTGACAGACTGGTGGCCGGAGGTGCAGCAGTTAGTATAAAGGGAGAAGAGCAGAGGGGAAAGTACACAGCCTTGGGGGGTTCCGGTGCTGATGGTCCGAGTGTCCAAGACATTCTTCCTCAGCCTCGCATGCTGTCTCCTGTCTGTCAGGAAGTCAGAAATCCACTGGCAGATGGGGTCAGGCACATTCAGCAGGGACAGCTTGTCCTGGAGGAGAGCTGGGCGAATTGTGTTGAAGGCAGAACTGAAGTCCACAAACAAGATCCTAGTGTAGGTTCCTGGGAAGTCCAGACGCTGCAGGATGAAATGAAGAGCCAGGTTGACTGCAGTGTCTACAGAGCTGTTAGCCCTGTAGGCAAACTGCAGGGGGTCCAGGAGGGGGGTTGTGATGGTCTTGAGGTAGGACAGAACCAGGTGCTCAAATGATTTAATGACCTCAGATGTCAGTGCCACAGGTATGTAGTCATTAAGCCCAGTGATCCTCGGCTTCTTAGGGACTGGAACTATAGTGCAGGATTTGAAGAAGGCTGGCACATGGCATGACTCCACAAATTAACTTTTTGATTGCAATTTGAGCAAATTAATTGGGAAGGGGGTGAGAACAATTGTCGGATAGAGGATGATGACTTTGCAGACCTTAACTTTGCGTTGTTCAGCAGGTGATTTGCCTGAGTATTTTATCTATGTTATGGCCCCAATTTGTTATTACATTTACAACATAACAGCAACAGCAACAGCAAGGGATGACAGACACAGTTATAAAAACTTAAACACATTTAATTTTTAACAAAGACAATAACTAACAACTAACTAACCTAAAGATCAAGATTGATTATACAACAACAAAAAGAAATATTTACAGTCCCTTGTTTTGGTGGGGTGGCTTGGTGATGTCCTGGGTGAGGAAAATGCTCAAACACAGGCAAAAAAAGAAACTTCACAGGTCTTGAACAGAATGCCAGGTCTGGTCACATGTATCCTTCTTCTTGCAATTTCTCCTACTACTTTACTGTCTGAATTCTTTTCCTTATATACTCTTTTGCAGACCCCACCCACATTTAGACCTCTTTTTTTTTATTTTCGGGGACTTGCCCCAGACATGTCCAGGACATGTCTAAACATAGCTCCAGTCTGAGCTGAATAAAAAAAAAAGGTAAATACTGCAATCCAGTGGCCTATATTCACATTACACCTCCATTCCAAAAGGGAAAAAGTTTGACTCATAAAGGCAAAATTTTTCTTTTCAATACAAAATGGTTAAGTGAACACTTGTCTATATATACATATCATAAAATATTCAAATAAACACATGACATATATATACATATTCAAACACGGGATAAGCAATCAGCAATTACATTGTCTGTACCCTTCACATGCTTAATTTCCAAGTCAAACTCCTGGAAAATCAAACTCCAATTCAACAATTTCCGATTCTTGTTTTTCATCTTACTCAAAAACATTAACGGATTGTGGTCAGTGTACACAATCATTGGCGTTTGCCCTGTACAAACATAAATATCAAAGTGTTGTAAAGATAGAACCAGAGCCAACAGCTCCTTCTCTATTGTGGAATAGTTCCTTTGGTGGCAATTGAACTTCCTGGAGAAGTATGCCATGGGATGCTCAATTTCATCAGAGTCACTTCTCTGTAGGAGCACAGATCCACAAGCTTGGTCGCTAGCATCGACCGCGATGGAGAACGGTTTGTTGAAGTTCGGAGATTTGACGTGGGGAAGTGACACAGCAGAGACTTCAGGCGATCGAAGGCTCTCTGGCATGCTTCATCCCAAGTGAACTTTACGCCTTTCTTCAGTTGGTTAGTTAGACTGAGAGCAATCTCAGCAAAGTTCTTGCAGAACTTGCGATAGTAACCGATCATTCCAAGGAAGCGGCGCAAAGCTTTTTTGTTGTCAGGAACGGGAAAATCCGTGATGGCTTGGACTTTAGCATTTATGGGTGCCACCTTACCCTGACCTATGACGTAGCCAAGATAGGTGACAGTAGCACAACCAAAGTCACTCTTGCTCAGCTTAACAGTCAGGTTAGCCTGGGTCAGGCGCTGGAACAACGTCTCTACATCTTTTAGATGTTCTTCCCAGGAGTCACTCCATGTGATCAGGTCATCGATGTACGCACCCGTGTGTGGCAATCCGGCGATTGTAGACTGTATCATCCTTTGGAACGTGGCTGGGGCATTTTTCATACCAAAGGGTAGGACTTCATACTGGTACAACCCAGATACTGTGGCAAAAGCAGAGATGCTCTTGGCCCTCTCAGTTAAAGGCACACACCAATAACCCTTCAATAAATCAATCTTGGTCAGAAACTTTGCTTGCCCTACACTATCAATACAATCATCAATCCTAGGTATTGGAAACACATCAGTTCTAGTTACAGCATTGACTTTGCGATAATCTGTACAGAATCTAGTACTTCCATCAGGTTTTGGAACTGACACACAGGGTGAACTCCAATCTGAGTTGGAGGGTCTGATAATATCATGTTTTAACATGTACTCAACCTCTTTCTCAGCAATCTTTCTCTTTTCAGGATTCATCCGGTACGGATGCTGTTTTATTGGTTTGGCATCACCAACATCTACATCATGAGAGGCTATAGAAACTCTTTTTGGAACATCAGGAAACAGATCCTCATATTTCTTGATCAACCTCTCAAACTGATCTCTCTGTGAGGGTTCTAAGTGCTGGAGTTTTACATCAAGATTTTGCAACACTTCAGAATTTGACAATTTACATGAAAGAACTTCAGCTTTAATTCTAGGTTCATCATCTTGAAACTCCCCCTCATCTTCACAAATCTCGGCCATAGGAGAATCGGAAGTGACAGCTGCAACCCTAGCATTTCTGTCATGATAAGGCTTCAGCATGTTAATGTGACACAATTGTTTTGGTTTTCTCCTATCTGGAGTCTTCACAATGTAATTGAGATCATTGAGTTTTGTCAGAATTTCATAAGGACCATGAAATGTAGCCTGCAATGGATTGGACTGCAAGGGAAACAACACAAGGGCCTTGTCTCCTGGTTTAAACTCACGGCTTCTAGCCTTATGATCATACCAAGTTTTCATTTTTCCCTGACTTGATTTCAAGTTCTCTTTGGCTAGGTCTCTTTGGCTGTAGACCTTCGGAACAACAATTTGCCTGACCACTGCCCAATCTGCATTGGCAGGGATATCAGGAGGGCGCCACTTCCGCATCAACACACCATCCTTGAGATAATACCCAACTGGAACTGCGTCTATTTCTTTATCAGGAAGGGCTCTCCTCCTTAGTGCACAAATTTCAGGATGATTAGTTTGCTCCTCAATCAACCGCTTTCTGGACAGAGACAAGTCTCCAGACACATCAGAATCACCAAACCCATCTGGCTGGCTGAACAATGAACTGATAAAAGTGTTTGATAAGTTCTCAAACGGAGAAACCATAGTAGGCCAATCAGAGTCATGAGGCGAACCACCTGAGTCCTGACTATTCAATGTGCTGGACGGCACCACAACATCTTCTTTAGCCTTCTTGGCCATAGCACGAGTCACTGCGCAAGAAGGATACAGAGATGGGTCCTCATCCCCATCTTCAGTGCTCGGCTGTGAAGTAAGATGTACAGGGGGAACTACTTTGCCCCCAGCTAAGTCATTGCCTAGCAACAGAGAAACACCCTTTATAGGTAGACTTGACATAAGTCCCACCTTTACCTGTCCTGTAACTAAATCTGACTTCAAGAATATAGAGCGCAGGGGTACAGATACAGTCCTCCCTTCAATACCCTGTACAAATATGAAATCCCCTGAAGCGGTCTCATCACGTAACTCCAAGGAGTCCATCAACAAAAGTGACTGAGAAGCTCCGGTATGCCTGAGGATAAATATGGGGACAGGAGTAGTATGCTCATTCAGAGCTACAAATCCCTCTGACACAAATGGAAGAAATTCCTCCCTCACAAAGTCAGCTGTATCAGGCTTTATAGCCCCACAAGAAGCAGGCAATTTAGCAGATTGGTTATCTACTACAGGGGTTTCTAACCTTGTTTTCACAAAGGCATTTGGTTTGGTATCCTTTTCTTTTTCTTTCTTAGCTTTTAGGAACCAACAGTTAGTTGTAACATGACCAGATTTCTTGCAATGACTGCAAACTAGACCACTTTTGTCACTGTCAGCGTTCACACTTTGATCAGACCTGTTACTGGATTTCTGAGCACCATCACCAGATTTTTCTTTGTCTTTGGGTGAGGAATCTTGGGTATCACCGTAACCCTTTTTCTGAAATTGGGACCATCTATTGTTACTGCTTGACTAAAATTTGGACTTATGTGTGAGAACATATTCATCTGCAAATTTGGCAGCTGATTGCAAATTCAGTGCTTGCTTCTCATTGAGGTAGGTCTTCACATCATCCTTAACACAGTTCTTGAATTCTTCAACTAACACCATCTCTTTTAGTGAGTTGAAATCATCCTTGACCTCCATAGAAGTACACCAGCGCTCAAAGCAAACCTTCTTCTCATTAGCAAATTCCACATAAGTCTGATTTTCAGATTTCTTCAGACCTCTGAATTTCTGTCGGTAAGCCTCTGGAACCAACTCATAAGCTCTCAAAATAACCTTTTTGACAACCTCATAATCAGAGGAATCATCTGCAGACAAAGCCGAATAGGCTTGTTGAGCTTTACCCTTGAGGACAGTTTGCAACATCAGAGGCCAGTGTTCCTTTGGCCACTGGCAACTCTTTGCTACCTTTTCAAAACACTGGAAATAGTTGTCAACATCCTTTTCTGAAAATGGAGGCACCAGTTTTACCTCCTGACTGGCACAAAATTTATTTTTAGTTTCAATTTCAATTTTTAGTTGCTCCATTTGGAGTCATTCTTCTCTATCGAATTTCTCTAATTCAAAATCTCTCTGTCTCTGTCTCTCTCTTTCTGCTCTTTCCTCTTTCTCTCTCTCAAATTCTCTTTGTTTTTCTTTTTCTTCCCTCTCAAATTCTCTTTGTTTCTCTTTTTCCTCCCTTTCATTTTCTCTTTCCTCCCTTTCTTTCTCTTTTTCCTCCCTTTCTTTTTTCTCTTCTCTTTCTAATTTTTCCAACTCAAACTGCCTTTGTTTTTCTTTTTCTTCCCTTTCAATCTCTAGCATTTTTAATTAAAGTTCCATTTCTATATTTGGATTTTCCACTGGAAACTGTTCCAGATCTCCTGGTGCAGACACATTTTCATCAATGTAATATTCAACTATCTCTCTAGCCAGTCTTGCTTTTCGCATGGCTGGTTTTACCTCTGTCAGCTCTAACTGTCTGCTAATTTCTAGCAGTTCTGTCTTTTTAAAAGACTTCAAAACCTCAACGGTTGGTGATGCCAAGGAATCATCCATTGCTGTTGATCTGTCAATATATTTATATAGGAAAATTCAAAAAAACAATTTTACAATATAAAATGTTAGATTTTCAATAAATTTCTCACACAATGGTCTGTGCCGGACTTGAGCCCCCAATTTGTTATTACATTTACAACATAACAGCAACAGCAAGGGACGACAGACACAGTTATAAAAACTTAAACACATTTAATTTTTAACAAAGACAATAACTAACAACTTACTAACCTAAAGATAAAGATTGATTATACAACAACAAAAAGAAATATTTACAATCCCTTGTTTTGGTGGGGTGGCTTGGTGATGTCCTGGGTGAGGAAAATGCTCAAACACAGGCAAAAAAATCCACAAAAGAAACTTCACAGGTCTTGAACAGAATGCCAGGTCTGGTTACATGTATCCTTCTTCTTGCAATTTCTCCTACTACTTTACTCTCTGAATTCTTTTCCTTATATACTCTTTTGCAGACCCCACCCACATTTAGACCTCTTTTTTTTAATTTTCGGGGACTTGCCCCAGACATGTCCAGGACATGTCTAAACATAGCTCCAGTCTGAGCTGAATAAAAAAAAAAGGTAAATACTGTTATCCAGAGGCCTATATTCACATTACATCTAGAATAGCCTATTTCTAGGTTTATGTTTGGCTGTGCTGCCTGTGATTAATTAACATGTCCCGTTCGGTAGGCTACACTTAAACTGAATGTTTTCCTCCTTCACTGTAGGCTATTTAATCGTTCAAAAGTAACCAAAATCAAGAGCTATGAATTAATTTTTCAAATTAATCTTAATCAATGATCAAATAAAAAATGCCACAAATTTGCCTTTGCCTGAACGTATTTGCAAAGTCTTCGCTGTTACAATCACAGGATTTAAATGAGGTAAAGTTATAGTCAATGGAAATTATTCTAAATGAAACAGGACTGGAAGGTTCCTTATACTGGATACATCTGTTTCTGCCAGAGGGATTCAACAAAGAAAGGTTACGCTGCAACTGTGGTTGCATTCTACTCAATGTGACTTTTTGTTTTGGAATTTATATTGTAATCAACGAAATCAAATTTCAGATGTTACTGAGTCAGTGAGTGATACTTGTTCCTTATAAGGTGCTTGTGTTTCTTATAAGTGTTTATATGAAGTTGTGAGCTCCTAAGTGGGAACTGCTAGCTTTTCATTGCAGGGTGAATGTTCTGACTGTTAAATAAGCAGTTCCTTTCATGGGTATGTGTGCTGGCTTGTGGGAGTGAAGAAAAATGGACAAAACACTAAACTTTATCACGGAGGCATGTTTTGTGTTTGGAGAGGTCACTGGTGACCACTGATGTTCAATTGCACCTTTATTGATAAATTCATGCTAAATTCAACCAGAAAATCATTATTTCATATTGAATTTAATGCATCAAAAGTTGATTTGTGTTTAATATATGATTATTTTATGATTTGACAGTGCGTCATGACAAAAATCCCCAAGGTGTTACCTTTATGATGATATGACGAATATTCAAATGGACTGAGTACCTGCAGAAATATACTCAATGTATTTTGAGCATGTTGTGAGCCAGAGGCTCAGGGTTAAGACAAGTGAGAAAGGGTAATAAAAAAAATCACTTGGTGAATTTTTTTAAATGAAGTAAATTTATTCTGAAAAAATCCTTATTTAGAAATCATTCTATCTTGAAAACACACATGGCACAGTTTTTGGTACTCCTGGAGTCAATACTTAAACAATTTCCTTTTGTTAATAAAACTGCATTGAGTCTTCAGTGACATCTTACAAGGAGTGAAAATAGAGTGGAGGGAATTTGAGACCAAGTTTTTCACAGAATTAAGGATAACCATTGGGTAACTTTGCTCCCGCAATTAGCTCTTCTCCCTCATTTTCTGCATGCAAAGGCCACAGTGATTTAGAGCCAAAAAAGCTGCGGCTGCCAGGTGTATATTTAAGAGAATTTTGAACTGACTATCCTCTCCCTAATTCGAGACATGAGACGCATTCAAGCCTTAACAGTTCACCGCTGAGCTGATGAGACTTATGGTGGGATTAGAGACAGTAAATAAAAGGGAAAAAAAACAAAAAGCATCTCAACTTTCAAAGTAGATTGCACTCGGTGCTATATACCCCCTCTGTGTGCCTTACTGATGGGTGCACCCGACCTTTGATCTAAAAAAAAAAATTGGGTAAAAATTGGGCAGATGTAGGGAGTCCCCCTGGTGTCAGTCGACAAAAAAAAAAAGCCATGTACTAAACTCAGGGAACAGATTGCTAAACTGTGCGCACAGTTTACTAAACTGAGGGAACAGATTACTAAACTAAGGGAACAGATTGCTAAACTGAGGGAACAGATTACTAAACTGAGGGAACAGATTAATAAACTGAGGGAACAGAATACTAAACTAAGGGAACAGATTGCTAAACTGAGGGAAGAGATTACTAAACTGAGGGAACCGATTGCTAAACTGTGCGCACATGTTGGGATTCTGGATTCTGCTTTCATGTTAAGTTCTGTGCCTGGCTCTGCCATGTTATTGATTCTTGTGTTTAGAGACCACTGACCTTGTCTGACCATTCTTAGATTATGTATTGTGTATTTGGTATTAAGGATTTCCTGTTTTATAATTTTCATGTTTTGGTTATCAGTCTCCATGCCATGTTTTGTTTTCATAGCCATGTTTCATGCCATGTTTATTTTCCATGCTTTGCACTTTGTCTCCCCTGTCTTGTCATGTGTGTATCTTTGCTCACGGTCCCTTGTCTTGTGTGCCACTCATTCGGGTGATTTATTGGTTTCTGGGTTTCAATCTTCTTTCATTATCTCGTGTTCTTCCTTCCTCTCTCTTTTACTGTCTTACTAACACATACTAACAGTTTATTGTTTTTGCTAAATACTAATCCACACTAACCTTGTATATTTGGACTAACTTACTAACAAGCACTTGGGATTGTATAGCTGCACTTACTAATCGACTAATGATCTCTCAGCTGTCGCCCAATTCTAGTCTCCGCCTCCTTGCCTATCCCTAATTATCTCTGCTGCAAGTTTCTGTGGATTTCCACTTATACTTTGTGCTTTCCTTTTCTTTTATCTTGGCACTTTAGTACTCCTTAACCGGAGCTGTTGTTTTGTACTTAGGTTTGTCTTGTGATCCCTGTCTGCGTTTGGGCTACAGCCAAATTCATGTAATTAGTTTATCCCTCATGTGTCTCTCCCTGATCATTGTTCCCACTGATTGCACCTGTTCTCCCTGGTCATGTGTTTACCCCGGGTGTGTATATAAGATGTCTGTTTGGTACACTTTCTTGTCAGATCGTTCTCCCTAGTTTTCTCGTGCCACGTTTCTCGCCTTGATTGCTCAGTGTTTATCTTTCTGATTGGATTGCTCGACTATTGATTTTGGTTTGCCCTTTTTGGATATTGTTGCATCTGTGAGTTTTGACCTTTTTCTGCCCGACCTTGATTTTGTGATTACTGCCCTGGTTTTGGATTCGGACTGTCTTTGGCTTATGAGTTTGTTTCTCCTCCAAACCTACGCCTGTGTACCGAACCCTTTTTGTCTGACCACGAACTTTGTTATTGGTGCCCTGGTTACGATTCTGGATTACGCCCATTGGATACTGTTTTTGGATTGTGGACTTTGTACCGTTGCCAGCTCTGTTGGGGGGGTTTCCCCCTTCAGAAATAAAGCCTCCTTTTTGCATTCTACTGGTTGTCGCTCTTGGTTCATTTCGTAAATCACAACATTACGATCTGACCATGACGGAGCCAGCGTCAGACCAGTCTCTGCAGGAGGCAGTGCACCAACAGGGCGCTCAGTTAGAATTCCAAGAGCGTCAGCTTCGGGCTCTTATGCAACATATGCAAACCATGAGTCTTCAGATGGCGGATCTCACTCGCTCTGTGCAAGACGCTCAGCGGCTACAGTCTCCCCAGCCTGCAGTCCATGCCACTCCTGCTCCTGCGTCTGCTCCGCCACTGCCAGTCTGCGAGCCACGCCTGCCACCGCCTGAGAGGTACGACGGGAACCCGGGAGCATGTCGGGCTTTTCTCACCCAGTGCAAGCTCATTTTCAGCCTACAGCCCTCGTCATTCCCCACCGAAAGAGCTCGGGTTGCTTTCATCATCACGCAACTGACTGGAAGGGCCAAGCAGTGGGCTACGGCTGCATGGGAAGCAGATCTACCCTGCGTGCAGACATCTGGTCTGCTGGGTGAGGAGATGAGGCGCATCTTTGACCGCACGAAGCTGGGTCACGAGGCGGGACGAGAAATTCTGCGCATTCGACAGGGGAGCCGTTCCGTGGCCGACTACGCCATTGATTTCCAGACACTGGCTACCAACAGCAGGTGGGGACATAGAGCTTTGTTCGATGCCTTTTTTAACGGGCTTTCTGAAGCGTTAAAGGATGAGCTGGTTTCCCGGGAGTTACCGGAGGATTTGGATGACTTGGTCGACTTGGCTATTCGCGTGGATTCCCGATTGGAAGAACGCAGACGCCTGCCTCCCGCAGACGACCTAACCCACTCCTCCAGAGCACTCTGCCTCTACCACCCCCTACTGGCGACAGTCCTCCTGAGCCAGAACCCATGCAACTGGGCCGTACTCGCATCCCTGTGGAGGAGAAGAACCGCCGTCGCAGAGAAGGGGCCTGCTTCTACTGTGGCAAGGGGGGACACCACATTGCTCAGTGTCCCAACAAGAGAAGTTCCCCTGGTGCACAGAGAAGAGTAGTGATTGGAGTGACGCCAGTGCAGGAGACTAAGAACCGTACGTGCCTCCCAGTTATCCTGGAGTGGGGAGGAGGGAGTAAGTCCACCCTAGCCCTCATTGATACCGGCGCTGAGGAGAACCTCATCGATGTGGAGCTGGCTCAAGAATGGGGAATCCCTACCGAGAGGATCTTTCCTGACCGGGTGGCCAATTCACTCAGTGGCCAGAAAATAGCCCAGATAACTCACGCTACCAGCCCCATCAAACTCAAAACCTCAGGAAACCACCACGAAACCATTCAGCTCCTCCTCTTACATTCTCCCCATGCTCCCATTGTTTTGGGCCATCCATGGATGGCCAAACACCTCCCAAATATTGATTGGCGGAAGAATGAGGTTAAGGGTTGGAGCCCCAACTGCTCCCTGGCATGCCTCCACAACGCCCGCGAACCTCAACACAGCCCATCCCAAGAAGAAATACCAGATCTTGAGAAGGTCCCCCTAGAGTTTCATGATCTCAAGGAAGTGTTCTCTAAGTCCCGGGCCACCAGCTTACCACCTCACCGACCTTATGACTGCACCATAGACCTGAAGCCAGGTACTATGCCCCCTAGAGGCCGACTCTATTCACTCTCCAGACCAGAAACCCAAGCCATGGAGAAGTATCTCTCCGAGTCTCTTGCTGCTGGCATTATACGCCCGTCATCATCACCTGCTGGTGCCGGATTCTTCTTCGTGTCTAAGAAGGACGGATCATTAAGACCCTGTATAGATTACCGTGGACTTAACGAAATAACTGTCAAGAATCGCTATCCACTTCCTCTAATGAACACTGCTTTCGATCTCCTGCAAGGAGCTAAGATTTTTACTAAGCTCGACCTCCGTAATGCCTATCACCTGGTACGCATCAGAGAGGGGGACGAATGGAAGACTGCCTTTAACACTCCCACGGGACACTGGGAGTATTTAGTTCTTCCTTTCGGGCTTACTAACGCTCCAGCAGTGTTTCAAAACCTTGTCAACGATGTTTTAAGAGACATGATAAATAAGTTTGTGTTTGTGTATCTTGACGATATCCTGATTTTCTCAGAGTCCCAGGAGGCCCATGTCAAACATGTTCGCCAAGTGCTCCGTCGCCTCCTGGAGAACCGCCTCTTTGTTAAAGCTGAAAAATGTGAATTTAATGTGGAAACCACTACGTTTTTGGGTTACATCATCTCCCCAGACACCATCCGGATGGACCCTCTAAAGGTGGAAGCTGTCACTAATTGGCCCAGACCAGAGGACCGTAAGTCTCTCCAGCGATTTTTGGGCTTCGCTAACTTTTACCGCCGGTTCATCCGGAATTATAGTTCTGTTGCCGCTCCTCTTACTGCTCTCACCTCTTCTAAATCCAAGTTTCTGTGGTCCGAAAAGGCTGAAGAGGCCTTCAATGACTTAAAAGCTCGTTTCACCTCTGCACCTATCCTAACCATTCCCAATCCAGAACTCCAGTTTATTGTTGAAGTGGACGCCTCCAATATCGGTGCTGGAGCCATCCTGTCGCAGAGGTCCACAGAAGATGGTAAGGTCCATCCTTGTGCCTTCTTTTCTCGCCGCCTCAGCTCTGCAGAAAGAAACTATGACATTGGGAATCGGGAGCTGTTGGCGGTAAAGTTGGCCTTAGAAGAGTGGAGACAATGGCTGGAGGGCTCCAAGGTACCCTTCATTGTCTGGACAGACCACAAGAACCTGGAATATCTACAAACGGCCAAAAGACTCAATCCGCGACAAGCCAGGTGGGCACTTTTCTTTTCACGATTTAACTTTCATATTGCCTATCGACCTGGAAGTAAGAATGTCAAGCCTGATGCCCTCTCCTGTTGTTTTGAAATCCAGGAAGAGGAAATTAACAGAGATACCATCCTCCCTAAAGAAGCGTTCATTAATGCATTATGTCTTGATATTGAGAGAGAAGTCAGAAATGCCCAAAACAATGCTGCTACTCCCAGTGCGTGTCCCACCAATTGTTTATATGTGCCAGCTACCTTACGCTCCCAAGTCCTGGAATGGGGACACGCATCCAGACTGTCCTGCCACCCTGGTATCCGCCGCACTAAGAACTTTATTCTTCAGAGGTTTTGGTGGCCAGAACTCACTCAAGATGTCCAGGGCTTCGTTGCTGCTTGCTCGGTCTGTGCCCAGGCTAAGACTTCTCACCAACCACCTCAAGGTTTATTGCAGCCCCTTCCTACACCACACCGCCCCTGGTCCCATATTGCTCTTGATTTTATCACAGGCCTTCCCTCATCCAATCACCACACCACCATTCTCACAATTGTTGATAGATTCTCCAAAGCAGTTCACTTAGTTCCCCTCACTAAACTCCCTTCTGCTCAAGACACTGCCAACCTAGTAATCCAACATGTCATTAGACTCCACGGCATACCCACTGATATCACTTCCGATCGCGGCCCCCAGTTCACTGCACTTTTTTGGAGAACATTCTTTAAAGCTTTAGGCACTTCAGTCAGTTTGTCATCAGGTTTCCACCCCCAGACTAATGGCCAGACCGAGCGAGCTAACCAGTGTGTGGAAAGTGTTTTACGATGTCTCTGTATTAGGAACCCCTCCTCCTGGAGCTATCAGTTACCGTGGGTGGAATACGCGTTGAACAGCCACACCTCTGCTGCCTCCGGCGTCTCCCCCTTCAAAGCCTGCCTGGGCTACCAGCCCCCTTTGTTCCCGTCCCAGGAGGAGGAGGTAGCTGTCCCCTCAGTCCGCGAATTCGTCCGTAGGTGCAGACGCACCTGGACTGCCACCCGCCAGGCCCTGCTCAGGTCGGTCGCTCGGATGAAAGAACAGGCCGACAAGAGACGCACCGCGGCGCCCATGTACCGACCTGGGCAGCGGGTCTGGTTGTCTTCAAGGGACATTCCCCTCAGAGGTAACGGGGGTAAGCTTTTCCCCAAATTCCTGGGCCCTTTCACCATTGAAAGGGTCCTAAGTCCCACTGCCGTTCGCCTCCGTCTCCCCCTGTCCATGCGACGCATACACCCCACTTTCCATGTGTCCCAGTTAAAACCTGCAGTAACCCACCCCCTGTCCTCTGGACCTGATCCCCCACCACCCGCCCGGATCATCAATGGAGGCGAAGCCTACACGGTCCGTGCCCTCCTGGACTCTCGTCGACGAGGCAGAAGACTGCAGTACCTCGTCGACTGGGAGGGTTACGGACCTGAACATCGCAGTTGGGTGCCAGCAAGGCACATATTGGATAAAAACCTCATCAAAGACTTTCATGCTAGTCACCAGAGACTTTCAGGTTGAACGCCAGGAGGCGTTCGTTGGGAGGGGGGTTCTGTTGGGATTCTGGATTCTGCTTTCATGTTAAGTTCTGTGCCTGGCTCTGCCATGTTATTGATTCTTGTGTTTAGAGACCACTGACCTTGTCTGACCATTCTTAGATTATGTATTGTGTATTTGGTATTAAGGATTTCCTGTTTTATAATTTTCATGTTTTGGTTATCAGTCTCCATGCCATGTTTTGTTTTCATAGCCATGTTTCATGCCATGTTTATTTTCCATGCTTTGCACTTTGTCTCCCCTGTCTTGTCATGTGTGTATCTTTGCTCACGGTCCCTTGTCTTGTGTGCCACTCATTCGGGTGATTTATTGGTTTCTGGGTTTCAATCTTCTTTCATTATCTCGTGTTCTTCCTTCCTCTCTCTTTTACTGTCTTACTAACACATACTAACAGTTTATTGTTTTTGCTAAATACTAATCCACACTAACCTTGTATATTTGGACTAACTTACTAACAAGCACTTGGGATTGTATAGCTGCACTTACTAATCGACTAATGATCTCTCAGCTGTCGCCCAATTCTAGTCTCCGCCTCCTTGCCTATCCCTAATTATCTCTGCTGCAAGTTTCTGTGGATTTCCACTTATACTTTGTGCTTTCCTTTTCTTTTATCTTGGCACTTTAGTACTCCTTAACCGGAGCTGTTGTTTTGTACTTAGGTTTGTCTTGTGATCCCTGTCTGCGTTTGGGCTACAGCCAAATTCATGTAATTAGTTTATCCCTCATGTGTCTCTCCCTGATCATTGTTCCCACTGATTGCACCTGTTCTCCCTGGTCATGTGTTTACCCCGGGTGTGTATATAAGATGTCTGTTTGGTACACTTTCTTGTCAGATCGTTCTCCCTAGTTTTCTCGTGCCACGTTTCTCGCCTTGATTGCTCAGTGTTTATCTTTCTGATTGGATTGCTCGACTATTGATTTTGGTTTGCCCTTTTTGGATATTGTTGCATCTGTGAGTTTTGACCTTTTTCTGCCCGACCTTGATTTTGTGATTACTGCCCTGGTTTTGGATTCGGACTGTCTTTGGCTTATGAGTTTGTTTCTCCTCCAAACCTACGCCTGTGTACCGAACCCTTTTTGTCTGACCACGAACTTTGTTATTGGTGCCCTGGTTACGATTCTGGATTACGCCCATTGGATACTGTTTTTGGATTGTGGACTTTGTACCGTTGCCAGCTCTGTTGGGGGGTTTCCCCCTTCAGAAATAAAGCCTCCTTTTTGCATTCTACTGGTTGTCGCTCTTGGTTCATTTCGTAAATCACAACAGCACAGTTTACTAAACTGAGGGAACGGATTACTAAACTGAGCGCACAGTTTACTAAACTGAGGGAACAGATTGCTAAACTGAGGGAACAGATTACTAAACTGAGGGAACAGATTGCTAAACTGTGCGCACAGTTTACTAAACTGAGGGAACAGATTACTAAACTGTGCGCACAGTTTACTAAAGTGAGGGAACAGATTACTAAACTGAGGGAACAGATTGCTAAACTGTGCGCACAGTTTACTAAACTGAGGGAACAGATTACTAAACTGTGCGCACAGTTTACTAAACTGAGGGAACAGATTGCTAAACCTGGCAACCCGCGCCTACGGACATGTTGTCCCAGTCAGCTACTTCTCTTCAACATTCAAGAACATTGCGACCACACTGCACCTCACAGGTAAGTCAATGCATCAAGATTTACGAGTGGCCTTACAGTAAAAGCTATATATTGGGTTTAGCATTGTCCATTGACTGCTTTCGTAACGTCGCATTTATTGTGGTTTTCACGTCAAACGCACCTTTCATTTGGAGGCTACATTAACGTTGGCAGCGAAGCAGCTAAAGTTAGCCTCCTGGGCGTTCATGTTAGCCAAACTTTCTGGCTCTAATGATGCAACCGCTTGTCCAGCTATGAAGCATCAACAAGGTGAAGACACTTTTCAATTTCCAATTACTCTGCCTATTCAACCCACACCGGGACACTCGGCGTCATGTGTAAGCTCTTACATTTATGCACAATCATGCACGCATCTAACCTGTGTTGTTGTGTTGCCACGCATCAGTCATATATTTGTTGATTTTAAAGTAACATCTCAAGCCTTATCGTGTCATGCAGTAGGGCCTCTTGTGTTATTCTTACTTCCCATTTTAAGATAAGCACTGTCTGCCCTTGTTGTCCGGTGTCTTTTAAAAATGAGATAAATTTTATTCGACAATCAATCACGTTGTCATGCTCTCCATAAACTAACATTATCAGAGTAGCAGTCTGTACAATTTGAGTCGGTTAAGTATCCACTTACTACTATTAGGCTATAGATGATTATTTTTGCAGTTTAAAATGCACCGTTTTTTACATCATGTACTGATAAATCCTGCACGCTATATAGCCTATACTGTAGCAATCAAACGCTCGATGTTTATGGTTTATAACTTAAAATTGGGTGACCTATAGACTTTTTACTGATATTGTGCTTTTACCCCTATTTTTCATCACACTTCATTCCAGTCCTGTCTTTTCTTTACCTTGTTTGTTTAGCTTTGGTATCCTTGCCTCTCTGTGTTCTAAATATATTCATGTATAAATACATTAAGAGCAATGACAAATGCCCAGTCAACATCATTGTATGTGTACACACTGGGACAGTAAAGCTGATTCTGATTGTTCATCATCCAAGTCATCGTATTCCATATTGTACATTAGGCTTTAATATTGATTGCTTGATGAAAAGGCCATTATCACAGGCAGCGGAGAAACAGAAACATAGAAAATATATATCTTTTGCAGCTATATTAATGCTCTGAATGTCCAGTACAGTCCCTTAAGGCCCATATCAGTCTGGCGATATATTTGTGCATCACTACCTCGACTGTAAGTTGTCATGTCCCCACTAAAACTTGTTTGTTTTTGTTTTGTATTCATCTCCTGTAGTTATATGAAACCTAGCTCACCTTAGCTCCTACCAGAGAGTCGCCAGAGAGATTCATACGGTAAGAACATCCATGCCAAGTGGATAACAACGTCATTGTCGCGTGTATTTTATCATGAGCTGTGTCCAGTCTGTTGTTTTCTTTTGACTTACGTCCATTTCTCTTTTAATTCCCCTGTGGAGGACCATACAATCTTTTTCCTCATCAGTTTCTCGCTCCAGGCAATCCTTGAAAAATCGACTGGAGCCAGATCAAAACATGATAGAATGATTCAGTTTCAGAGTTGAAAACATTTCTGACATCACTGATTGAAATGGTTAAGAGTGTGCTGCAGCATGAAAATATTTACCACTACAGCAGCAAAATTACAGTGTTTAGTTACTCTTTAAAAACTTTATATTTACTTGTTACAGAATATTTTACAGTGTGGTATTGATATGTTTTTTAAGGATCTGAGTCCTTTCTCCACCGCTTTTCTGATGTGATCAGTAAGCTGAATTGTACCTAGGAAGACGTTTGTTAAGGTGAGAGGTCCTGCACTCATTCAGTTTTCATTCGCAGGGACTAAATTTTTCCTTTTAGTTTCCCTCCTCTGAAAAAGTTTTTTCTTATGTGTCTTGCCTCTAAAATGTCTGACATTGGCTAAAGTTACATGTATCTGAGCAAATTTTGATTTGAAAGATGCAAAGTACACTCAGCATTCTCATACATCTGCTAGTCGCCAATTTTAATGACAACAGAATCCTCATCTAAATCTGAGTCTGACTGATGCCACAGATGTGCCGACAGCCCCTTCTCTGAGTTTTTTTTTTTTTTAAACTTTCCATGTTGGAAAACCTGTGAAACAAAATATACTGAAGGACTTCAGTTCTACATACATTATTTACAGTGTGTTTCTGACCCAGCTATAGTTTAAGAACAAAATTGATTGAACAAAAAGTTGGTTTTACTGCACATTTAATTGCAAGTGTTTGCTAAACAAGGTCAATTATTCCATCATTATCGAAGTGCCCAAGTGTACTATCCTTGGGTCAGAAATCACACCATAGAAAATATATGCAGAACTTAAGTCCTTCAGTATATAATTCATAGCAGAGTAGTTTTTACATACTTTAAAATGTGTCTGGAGTGGGCTTTAAATGTTACCACTCTCTCTGGAGCTGCAGGTCTGAGAAAATCTTCTCACATACCATTGGTGACTTGGTACATATTGAACTTAATATTCATCACTTCAAAATCATTTCATAATATTTACCTGGCTCCCTGATATAAAGTAGGCTCGAAATTAACATTTAAAACTCCCTATAGTAATTTTCGCGAGGATAACGAAGATGCAAACGCTTTATATTGAAAATTCGTGGTTTTTAAACCATTTTGGATTAACTAGGCTGATTGGTAACGCCCCTTTCGAAATGGGTCGAAATTCCGGAACTGGCCCTAACAATCAACATGTTGTCATGCAAGGAAGGCAGCTGGTCAGATCCTGCTCTCTTGACAATGAAATGTATGTACACTACGCTTTATTAACTATAACCAGCGGACAGACCCTTACAAAAAACCACTATTTGAATCCAATAAAATGTACCACCAAAAAACTACAGTATTACTGTAGTAATTGTATGTTTTTTGGAACGTACTATAGAGATTTTAGTGTTACTATTGAAATATTGTAGAGCTACCATAGCTATTGAAAAGCCCAGGATGTCCTCTGTAAGGGACAACAGGACACACAATAGCATGTATGGCTTCAGAGATACTGACCAAAAACAAATGTCCTCCACAGAGGGCAAAAATGAATTGCTGGGTCTCGGGAGGTTAACTCATTATTCCCTTTTTAATAGAATGGACGAGAGTTTCCACAAGTTCCTCCAGGAACAAAGGAGGTTAGATGAGGCAGTCATTGATGTCTTCATCAACGAGAAGGTCTGTGATGCTCCAGTTAACAGAAAACATCACATAGTTTTATTAATGATATATTGTGCAGTCCTAGTATACATGTAGGGGAGCTGAAGAGAGGCAAGGCACCCTGGTGCACGCATAAAAGTCGCATCCTTTTGATTTTCCTGAATAAAAAAACACCCTGAATCCTTTACATAGAAATTAGTCACGCAAATGAAAGAATAAGACCGGTTTATGCTCAACTGCACCCATTTCCATTGTTTTTTCAGATTGACTGTAATACTGTCCATTCAATGACAGACGATGAACTAAATCTATATGTGCCCAAAATCGGGGATAGGATAGCTATTTGGCAGTACTGCGGAAGAGAAGTGGTTGCACTGGAAGGAGCCACCACCGCAACTGTCTCTAAGGCTACGGAAAGCCTGATGTCAAAAATAAACCAAAGACGGGCCTCAAGGAGAAGGCAGGCAGATGATCGTTTAGAAAAAATGTCCGGTAACTCCAATGCACTCAAAGTGCAGCGTGCTTTTCAAATGGGATTGTTTGAAGAGGCTATGGGTAGTATCATTCAGGTGAAAGAGAGAAGGGGAGGTGGCACCAGACATTTGAAGGCATCAATGACTGCCACTATGGCACAACTGTTGGAGATTGGGAAAGACCTCTTTTTTCCAAATGGAAGAAGTGAAATTGGTAATGTCAATGAATTTGAATTCACCATGCGGGATTTTACTGAAGATGAGCTGGCTCCATTGACCACCCTAGGTGAGCAATATGAGAAGAGAAAAGTTAAAGTGTTGAGACTTTATCTTTCATGCAGACGGATTGACACAGATGCAAATGAAATACTGAATGCTGCTACCTCACCTGGTTCATCGACTCTCAGTGAGTCACCCCGTACAACTGCTGCTTCTCGTGTGGTTGCTTCCACAACTGGAACTCCGGGTGTAGCTGCTACCACAAGTGAAATTGCCAGTAAAATGCCTTTGTCAGATGAAACTCAGAATGCCAACCTCTCAACAGAGGTCGACATGTTTCATGAGGCTGATTTGAATTATGGACCACAGGCATCAATTTCTTTGATGAGGAAGTTGTGATTGGATATGCTTTTCTCGATGATGACACTGCTGACCTGGATGATGCCCTTCCAATGGACCCAGCGCCGGTCGAAAGCTTATTTACAGTCCGGGAACAGTTTCAACCACCAAAGATCACCGGCTTAGGCTTCACCGGGGAAATGTTTTCCAAGAACTAAATGCTGCCTTTAAGAATGGATGTGTGTCTGTAGATGACTCTATCTTAGAGATTGAGATGGTCCTACCCAATGGTAAGACAGAGAAAGGAGAAGACAATGGTGGAGTTTTACGGGATGCGTTAAGTGAGTACTGGGAGACTTTTTTTATGAAATGCACAGACGGAAACATGCTGAAAATACCTATGACGAGAGATGATATGAAAGATGAGTGGGAAAACATGGCTAAAGTTATGGTTCTAGGCTACAACATGCTAAAGTACTTTCCCATAGTCTTGGCCAAGCCCTTCCTCTCCCACTGTCTTGGACTTGAAATCTTGGATGATGAACTGTTTGGAGCGTTCTTAGAAACAGTTCCCACTGACGAAAAGGAAGTTGCTGAGCAAGCGATGAAAGACTTCAAAACCATCTCGGGAACAGAGGAATGGTTAGATTTCCTAGAGGCCCATGATGTTAAACTTCTTGTCACCGAGGCAAATGTCAGGAAAACTCCACTTGAAGTGGCACATAAAGAATTAGTGCAGGATCCAGCATATATAGCAGAGTGTTGGAGCAGTGTGTTGAAAGGGCTGAGACTGCCCCCAGGAGGGTTGGATGAAGTGCTGGCTAGCCTCACTCCTACACCCAGGAAGGTTGTAGCTATGCTACAACATGAAGCCCTCAACAAGAGGGATAGTCAGACTCTTGATTTCCTGAAGAAGTTCATCAGGAACTGTGGTGAAGTTCGGCTGAGGAAATTTCTCAGATTTTGTACTGATAAATATTTGACAGAATTTTGATTAGTTATTTGATCCTTTGATGATATTATTGATTCAAGATGACATTTTCCAGCTGGTTGAAGCTTCTTGGTTTGCTTGTAACCTGACCAGAACTCTGAGAATTTGACTCTGTAAGTAAGCTAATGCTGACGCTAATGTATTTACTACACTTCTCGCAAGTACTTAATGTAAAAAGATCTGAAATATCCCTTTACACACTAAGCAAATGGGCAGGGGTGACTAATAACCAAATAACTAGAAGGTCTTAGTTGACTAAGACCCTAACAGTTAAATAGTAGTCAAATAATTAACTACATCTTTGCAACTGAATAGCCTTTTTTTCATGCCTTCAACAGGTGCGGACCTTCTCGTTGGCAAGGATATCCATGTTCGATTCATTGAGCCAGAGAGCACCTTTACAAGGAGACCCACGTCCCAAACATGCGGCTGCGTGTTGGAAGTCCCAAACAACTTTGCCTCATACCCTAAATTAGCGGGGGAGTTCACTAATGTCCTTGATGCAAACATGTGGGTGATGGACATTATTTAGTGGTAAGTGTCAGGTTTAAGTTCACGTCAGAATTTATAAATTTGTGACAACTTTTCAGTGGGTGAATTAACTCACGCAAATTATACACTGCTCGGCTAAAAAAAAAGAAGTTGCACACTCAAATATTTAGTTGGAATCCGTGTAGCTTTGATTGAAGTGCAAATTCGTCTTGCCATTGTTCTGATAACCATATGCAATGCCAGAACATTTATTTTCGATCAGAAATGGCATAATTTTTGACCAAGATCTTGTCTTCTCGACGCAATGGTTAAACACTCGGAGGTCTTTCTTGAGCACATCCAAATAAATTTTAATGTGTATAAGGTCAGGACTTTGTGGTGACAAATTTGTCTGTGAAAATGATTCCTCATACTTGTTTTTCTCATTCATGGTTTTCTTTGCTAGATACAGGCCAATAACTGGCCCGTCCTGAAATACTGTATCATCTTTTCCACCATTAAGGGATGTGTCTTCTGACGGGATTTTTTAAGAAATGAGTAGCAATGGGCTTCATCGGTGAGGGTTAAAATGATTATTGCCAGCTGAAACATTATTAACCTAATAATGATCCAATCATAGAATTTGTTTATTAATTTCCAAATGGTGACTTTTTTTTTGGCCGGGCAGTGTATTAAGGTTTATAGTTATGCATGAATAAGGGCATGCAGCCTTGAGTGACAGGTGGGTTTAGTCACAGGTGGCTGGCATAGACTGTAGATGTAATTTGGCCTGCCTCAGTTCTGTCCACAATACACCTCTTTGACCATTTTTGTATTAGCCGGGAGTTAAGTGGAGTCAAGCACTGCCAAGATGGCGACGGCTGGAGCCGCGCACACTGAGTTTCACAGTGGCTCTTCAGAAACCTATGTGCAGAGTTGTGACCACCTTATCATGTCCAAGTCAAATTAAGTCACTGGTTATGATCTCAAACTCAAAGCAGACGAGGGGGAGCAGTGAGGAGTGAAAGGGGGCAGGGGAACAAATTAGACAATCAGCTAACCAATTAATAAGCAGAGTCTGGAAAGCTGATAGTTAAAAGCTTAGATACATTTAGAATCAGAAAGGAGTCAATGTCAACATGAAATGCAGCTCATGGCTCTCAGCTTTCCCCACTCTGCTTGTTAATTAGTGAGCTCATTGTCTAATTTGTTCCCCTGCCCCCTTTCACTCCTCATTGGTCTCTCAATGAGAGACAAATAAGATTTTTTAAAAATCTGACCGAGGCTACTTTCATATGTGGTCCTAAATCTGACGCGTATCTGATATTTTGCATTGCGACTGCTGTCTGAATGGTCAGGTCGCATTTATTCGACTTTTACGTCATTGAAATGCCGGGGCGAGATGCCTCCATATTTACTTCTGTAAACAAACAGTGTGTGCCTGCATGGTCACGTATTACCTCAGGACCTCTTTTGCGCATGCGGATCACTTCAGGGTCGCATTCAGTTCATTCTCAAAACTGATAGAAATTGCATATAATGTGTAATGTGAACGAGCACACAAAAAAATCGGATTCTCTAAAAAATCTGAATTGCACATCAAGACCTGCTGTCTGAACGTAGCCTTAGTCACAACTCTATGGGTGATGTCAAAGAGACTATGTCTGTATCATATCAGGGAGCGTGTTGACTTGAAAAGGACTTTTCATTATTACTTAAACTACCCAAAGCCTAAAATTAATGTCCAATTGTCTACATCAGCATGTGTATTCATATCCATGTTATGTTTGTCTGTCATAGGTGGTTTGGTGACCGACTGCTCTGTGATCGGACCAACAGAACGGGTGCAGCGAAGTTTTATGTTTGCTTTTATAAATGTTTTTCATGTTTTACTATTTCCCATCTAAAGAAATGTATTGGTTAAGAAGGAACACACATATGGACTTTAAGGTTGCTGCTTGTCTGGTGGACTTGCAGGGTGTTAAGTAGGGATGGGAATTGTTAAGTTTGTTGATAATGCCATTATCCGTTTTACTCATTGTTTCAATTCTTTATCGATTCCCTTATTGATTCATGATCAATGTTCTGTATGGAAAAAGATGGCCTACACATATTTTTGGGCATTAACTCTTATTTTCTGAGAATGAACACGGTGTAGATGTGTTGTTTTTTATTTCTTATTTTTCAGAGTTTTTACAAGAAAAATTATGCTCAGTCTGCGTGCATGGCGCTAATGTTATTATAACGCCACACTTTGGACTGTTTATTCCTCATCACCATAAATCAGTCTTGAAGCAGGCATGTTTGCAATATGCAGCTGTCAGAAAAACATGCTGACAATTATTAAAGGAATTGATTGATTCAGGTTCTGATTCCAATGTCTTCATGGTTCTCAACTGGAACTGGTTCTCGATTCCCATCCCTTGTGTTTAGGAGGACTTATTTAAGAGTGATGGTTCTCTCAAAGCTATTCCCACTATATTCACTTTATTTGTTTTTTTTTTGCAATAAAAACACCGATGTGAGTGTGCAGATGCTTTTCTCATTCTGGGTGTCTAGGGATAAAAGACCAGGGCCCTGTTTCATAAAGCAGGATTAGTGAAAACTCTTGAGTTTATTATCCCTGAGATAAAGGGAAACTCGGAATTTTTGGTTCCAGAAATAATGATTACCTAAACTCCGTCAGCAGGGTAAGAGACTATGAACCTAACCTAATTTGCAGTTTTTCAGCTGTACAGGAGTCATTAACTTACTGCTGAAGCAGCCCCATTTCCTGATTTTGCTGCTTCATAATAAACGCTTTAAAGGTGTCATCTCACGGGAAATGCCTTGCCCAAGAGCGTGGAGTTGAGGAAGAAATATATTGCAACAATATATATCAACCAAAGCCATGCCTTTAATGCTGCTTTCACACCGAACGCAAAACAAATTTTTTGCAGGACAGATTACATCAAAGTTCATGCAAAGACGCAAAACGTGTGTTTTCGTGTCTTTGCGTATCTGCTGTGCGAAAAATTTGTTTTCGGTGTGAAAGCAGCTCTAGTCTTAATTACCGGCGGAGTCTCCTGGCAGCACACATTCTCCTTTGTGGGCATTCAGGCGCAATTACTGCATGTGCAGTGCATCTGACAAAATGTAGGGAAGTGTGTTTGTTTGGCCTATGTAATAATTGATAGGCTATGACATAAGCTTATGATCCTCGGGTGGTCAATGGTAGCCTGGAATTCAAGCCGTAAAACCGCTTTCACACCGGAAGCGAAACAAATTTTTCGTACGACAGATTACATTTAATGTCAATGCAAAGGCGGTAATAGTTGACGTTGAATGTAATTTGCCATGCGAAAAATTTGTTTTGCATCTGGTGTGAAAGCGGCTTAACGCTAGCAAATTGACTTGTCTGCATCTCTGTCAACTGCGTAGAGTGGTGTGCCGTGTCTTCAGGTAATCTGGGAATAGACTTGCATTCGACCTGCTACCAGGAACTGGTTGTTCAAAGCTGCGTTAACTTTAACGGCTGGTTAGCACTAAACACCTGGCATTACGACCATTTTCTAAATAAGACTCTCATGAGAGCTCCTCAATACTTAAATTAATAAGGAGGAAACCTATAAAATGCACCAAAAACATACAAACATCTGTGCTTTTATTTGGAGATATAGATGCTGTAGTTTAGATTAAACCACCGGTTACAGTTAACGCAGCTTTGAACAACCGGGCCCACGAAGATTGCCAAGACTTTTGATGGTGTAAAGCAGGGGTCCTCAATCTTTCCCAGAAAGGGCCGGTGTGGGTGCAGGTTTCATTGCAACCAAGCATTTACACACCTGATGCTGCTAATCAAGCCCTGGACTCCTTACTAATAAGCTTGATTAGTAGCATCAGGTGCGTAGCTGGTTGGTTGCAATGAAAGCCTGCACCCACACCGGCCCTTTCTGGGAGAGACTGGGGACCCCTGGTGTAAAGGAACAAGCCTTTATTGTAAAATGTCTCACACAGTTTAGTGCAACGTGAAAGGCCATGGTGACGCCTCTTGAAGAAATCGTAGTTGACATGCAAATACTACCATTCCGAAATGTTCATCGATGAACGTTCTGGTAGCGGTTCATGTGCTGCTTCTGTTTCCTCCTCGGATTCAGGATCAAACACGAAGGGCTGTATCTTTGAAGCCATTGAGGGAAATTTTGAAATCCACACTGTGAACTTATGTCTATTACAACTAATCAAACGGACAGAGAAACTCCTCCCGATACAGCTGTAGAGGGGAGGCCACAGTTAGCCAATCAGAGGCAAGTTAATTTACGCATGTAATATTCATGAGCAAGAGGCGCAGTCCTGCCGTTTCTTCCCAGCCATTTTCCGTACCAAACTAGAACAGAGTGAAGTAGGCCAACCATAGCTTTTTTCCCTCCAAAAACTGCTTGCAGGGCATTCAATAACACCAGTGACCATAACAAAATTAATGAAAAAGGCGTGAGATGACACCTTTAACTTACTGCTGAAGCTGCCCCATTTCCTGATTTTGATGTTTCATAATAAATGCTTTGAAATAAATTGGGGTTTTTTATTTTGATGCTAAATTAGTGCAGGGGAATAAACACTGACACATTGCCAACAGTATAACATCCAAAACACACTATTTACCCTCAGTGGTTTGTGTGACATAAGAAATACTTTCAAAATAACTCAAACAGTATGCAAAAACAGCAAAAATACAAAGAGCTACCGTTATGATTCAGAAGTTTGTGACATTGTCAATGAATGAGGATGCAGTTCTCATCACAACTGAGTAGGCAGTCCTTTAATGTGGCTCAGGTCGCATGTTTGTTCGCACTGCTAAGTTAATCCAGATACCACCTAAAATGAATGATCTCATCTTAATGCATCCTGAAGGGGCTGAGTGCATTTACACCTGTACTTCGGGTTGTCCACTTGTGATCTTATCACTCAGGACAGATTTTAAAAAAGGGCTGAGTCTGTAAGTAACATATCTCAAGAGCCATTCATCCAATCTACTTCACACTTTGTGAGTGTATTTGCTGTATTTATTGGTTCCCAGTTTTATATAAACTGGAAGCTGAGGCATAAATATAGCACATTTATACAATTCTCAACAGAAATATAACCAATATTTACAATTATTGTATTAAAAATGCAAAAAGGATACCGAATGCACCGATTTGTCGTTCTAAAAGACATACTGGTACAAGTTGTTTCAAAAGTATTGCCGGGGAACCTGTGACATGCCTTGTGTCGAAGATTTGGACATGCAAATTCATTCAATATTCATAAAATTTGAATAAATCCGAGCTATGCTGCATTCACGTGGTGTTGGAAAACTAAGTCTTACTATACAAATATGGTCCAAAATCATTTATCAATACAAGAAGCAACAATCAACATTTGAACACTGAGCAATAAAATACAGGGTGTCTCAGAAAAAAGTATACCCAACTTGAAACATCGATTATATGAAAACTACTAAATTTTATTTTAAGGGTAATATGTCATTAGAAAGAGAGGGATTTACTCTTATAAATGATACCCTAAACATACGTTTATTTTCAAGAGTGAATCAGTTACAATGCATTTTTTGGCACCCAGATCCTTGCTGTGACGAGCGTTCTGCTCATCGTAACTGTGGGAAAGGGAAATCACAAACAAAAGGATTGATGAGGAGTACTCGTTTATTCAAATGTTACAGTGTGAAATTATTGCTCTGCTCCCTCAAGGTGGGTATACTTTTTTCTGAGACACCCTTTACAACACAAAAACAATGAGTTTATAGCGCAACTACAGTATAATTACTTGATGAAGTTAGGTTCACCATTTTCTCAGAATATGTCCTAGCATCTCCTGTAATTTGGCAAACATATTCCACCGAAGAGCATGTGCAAATGTATTATTCAACATTCCCCACACAGCAAAGGGTTAATTATGTGGAAAGGAAAGTGAGGAAACGCCACTTCGGTTTCTTTCTACATTTTAGCAGAGAAAGCCTCTCCCGTCTCTCCACCTTATCTGTTACTGCTACTAATGCACAGGCAGGGAGCCATTTTGACAATAGTGGAGAAACCGGGAAAAAAAAGTTAATAAAATGGCAAGCAAATCTTCTCTGTATCATTTCCAGTTTAACAAGTAAAGTAACATGAGACTTTTAAGAGCACCGGAGAACATATGAACTATGTTGTGCAGCCCAGGAGTGTATACATGGCCAGAATCAGCAGTGGAAGAAGTACTCAGATCTGTGAGAGGGCTAAAGTCCTCAGACTTTTAACACAGACAACACCCAAAACAAATTCGCAGCTATTTTAATGTACACAGTGGTGTGTGTGTGTATCACTAAACCTCTACCACACCCTAAAGCATCACCTACTTTACAGTCTATTTTACTCAAGAGGCAAGTGTATTGCTCAGGTGCCGGTCACAAACATAAGACTTTGTCTTTGATCTTACTGATAGTCAGACTTAAGATAGATGTCTAAATTCATGTAGATGATATGGCTCATACTCCACAGGAAGCCTGGGGACAATGTGGCTAACTTTTTAGGTTTTAGTCTTGACGTTTTAACTTATGCGGAAAAATTACAGTAAGACTGGCCTAACACTAAAAACCAGTCTACCTCTGAAATGTCTCCGCTACTATCTATCTATGTTTAATAGTGTAGTCAGTTCTTCCATCAGGGAAATGTATAGGTCAATGGCCATGTATGCATCCACAGGAACGCATAGATTTTTCTATGCCATTATGTAGTTGCAGAGGGCGAACACATCTTCATCACAAGCAATGTCACGACGGTGGGTGCAGTAATCTTCACGTGAGATACGATCTTCCTCCAACACCTGGCACAAATAGTCCTCTGTGTCATATAGTTCAGGAATAGCACACATTGCATCAGGTCGACCGTGTGGAACATTTTCATTTCTGGATGGACGAATCAAGTGGCTGTTCCAGGTCTTCTTGGTTGAATCCAAGTTATCCTGCAGAGGTGGCAACAGTAGAAATAATGAAATTAAAACTGGATTAATCATGATTACAGTGGAAAGCTGAAAACAATTAAATTTGACAACTTGATTGCCCCACTTACTCCCAGACAAATTTAACAAGCCCAAAAGTTGTGACAAGTCACCCATTTGGCTACTGGAAACCAAACTTGGTCATAACTAGACCAATTATGTCAGGGAGACAATAACCAAAAGGTAATTAGTGGCACTGTCTAACGGTAGATTTCAAAACATGTTTGCAGACATGTCTCTGTCATGTAGCATGCCACGAAAAACATGTAGGATTTTGAAATGGACTGTTGATAGGCAGCAAAAACATAACTTTATTGCAGGGGTGTCCAATCCGGCTCCTGGTGAGATATGGCCCCTCATGTTTTACATGTCTCCATACTCTAACGCACCTATCAAAACTGTGACAAGCTTCAGCTGCTTGATAACAAGCAGAGCATTAGAATCAGCTGTATTAGAGCAGGAGCTCTCCAGGAGCAGGATTGGACTCCCCCGCTCTATAAAGTAGCCTATACATGTACCCCATCCACTGTCTATTGATGCTACTTGCCTGTATCAAACCAAGGAAGCAGAATAGCATTAGGTTCTTGTCCATGAAGTCCCCAGTGAAATCACCTTCATCTTTAAGTCGGTGAAGGTGGTCGAGCCAAAAGTCCACACACTCTTTACGGAGAAAGCCCCACCAGCTCTCTATCCTTTGATTGCTTCTGGTTCTTCCATAAATGAAGCTTTTTTCACCTGCATGAACATCATCACCATTCCGACGCAGGTACCTTTGCATATCTCGTATAGAGCTGTTTTCTGTACCCATATCTGTCCTCAGGAAACAGGCACACCCACCAACTTCTCCTACTGTCTCAAGGAAATAACCTCTTGTCACTTTGGGGTCACTGCTCGTACAGTACGCATTCAGCCGCAGTATTCTTCTTGAAAACCCGTCAATGGCTCCATTGATGCATATACCGAAAGGCTTTAATTTGTCATAAGAGTCCACATGCCATACAAAATTTGGCCCCTTTGAAAAGTATGCCCGTCTTTTAAACCTTCTTCTTCTCCTCATTTCTGTGCCTTCTGGGTCAAGAGTAGATAGAATGAGGCGAACATCCTCTTTCCGTACATGCAATCCCTTCTCTTTGCATTTGGTGTACATCCACCTGTAGCCATGTAAAGCTCCTGAGCCTTGAAGCTCTTCCCTTATGAACTTGACAATTTCTCCTAAACTGTCAAAAATTTATCCCGGGAAGCAGTCCATTCTTCTGAAGGATTCGTTTTAGGGTTGAGAGGCTTAGAATAATCCTGTGTTTTCTACTCAAGATACGTAGAATGTCCTTGTATGTGAGGCCCAAGTTAAAATAAAGTTTTATTATCTCCAATGTATCCATAGAAGCATGAAGGATCAAGGATTGCCTGGAGCAAAAAACCGATGAGGAAAAAGATTGTATGGTCCTCAACTGGGGAAGTCAAAAGAAATGGACATAAGTCATAAGAAAACAGACTGGACACAGCTCATGATAAAATACACGCGACAATGACGTTGTGATCCACTTGGCATGGATGTTCTTACCGTATGAATCTCTCTGGCAACTCTCTGGTAGGAGCTAAGGTGAGCTAGGTTTCATATAACTACAGGAGATGAATACAAAACAAAAACAAACAAGTTTTAGTGGGGACATGACAACTTACAGTCGAGGTAGTGATGCACAAATATATCGCCAGACAGTAATGGCTGATATGGGTCTTAAGGGACTGTACTGGACATTCAGAGCATTAATATAGCTGCAAAAGATATATATTTTCTATGTTTCTGTTTCTCCGCTGCCTGTGATAATGGCCTTTTCATCAAGCAATCAATATTAAAGCCTAATGAACAATATGGAATACGATGACTTGGATGATGAACAATCAGAATCAGCTTTACTGGCCCAGTGTGTACACATACAATGATGTTGACTTGGCCTTTGTCATTGCTCTTTATGTATTTATACATGAATATATTTAGAACACAGAGAGGCAAGGACACCAAAGCTAAACAAACAAGGTAAAGAAAAGACAGGACTGGAATGAAGTGTGATGAAAAATAGGGGTAAAAGCACAATATCAGTAAAAAGTCTATATGTCACCCAATTTTAAGTTATAAACCATAAACATCGATCGTTTGATTGCTACAATATAGGCTATATAGCGTGTAGGATTTATCAGTACATGATGTAAAAAACGGTGCATTTTAAACTGCAAAAATAATCATCTATAGCCTAATGGTAGTAAGTGGATGCTTAACCAACTCAAATTGTACAGACTGCTACTCTGATAATGTTAGTCTATGGAGAGCATGACAACGTGATTGATTGTCGAATAAGTTAATCTCATTTTTAAAAGACACAGGACAACAAGGGCAGACAGTGCTTATCATAAAATGGGAAGTAAGAATAACACAAAAGGCCCTACTGCATGACACAATAAGGCTTGAGATGTTACTTTAAAATCAAATATATGACCGATGCGTGGCAACACAACAACACAGGTTACATGCGTGCATGATTGTGCATAAATGTAAGAGCTTACACATGACGCCGAGTGTCCCGGTGTGGGTTGAATAGGCAGAGTAATTGGAAATTGAAAAGTGTCTTCACCTTGTTGATGCTTCATAGCTGGACAAGCGATTGCATCGTGAGAGACAGAAAGTTTGGCTAACATGAACGCCCAGGAGGCTAACTTTAGCTGCTTCGCTGCCAACGTTAATGTAGCCTCCAAATGAAAGGTGCGTTTGACGTGAAAACCACAATAAATGCGACGTTACGAAAGCAGTCAATGGACAATGCTAAACCCAATATATAGCTTTTACTGTAAGGCCACTCGTAAATCTTGATGCATTGACTTACCTGTGAGGTGCAGAGTGGTTGCAATGTCCTTGAATGTTGAAGAGAAGTAGCTGACAGGGACGACATATCCGTAGGCGCGGGTTGCCAGGTTTAGTAATCTGTTCCCTCAGTTAAGTAAACTGTGCGCAGTTTAGCAATCTGTTCCCTCAGTTTAGCAATCTGTTCCCTCAGTTTAGTAAACTGTGCGCACAGTTTAGTAATCTGTTCCCTCAGTTTAGTAAACTGTGCGCACAGTTTAGCAATCTGTTCCCTCAGTTTCGAAATCTGTTCCCTCAGTTTAGCAATCTGTTCCCTCAGTTTAGCAATCTGTTCCCTCAGTTTAGTAATCTGTTCCCTCAGTTTAGTAAACTGTGCGCACAGTTTAGCAATCTGTTCCCTCAGTTTAGTAAACTGTGCGCACAGTTTAGCAATCTGTTCCCTCAGTTTAGTAATCTGTTCCCTCAGTTTAGCAATCTGTTCCCTCAGTTCAGTAAACTGTGCGCACAGTTCAGTAATCTGTTCCCTCAGTTTAGAAAACTGTGCGCAGTTTAGCAATCTTTTCCCTCAGTTTAATAATCTGTTCCCTCAGTTTAGTAAACTGTGCGCACAGTTTAGTCATCTGTTCCCTCAGTTTAGTAAACTGTGCGCACAGTTTAGTCATCTGTTCCCTCAGTTTAGTAAACTGTGCGTACAGTTTAGCAATATGTTCCCTCAGTTTAGTAATCTGTTCCCTCAGTTTAGTAAATTGTGCGCACAGTTTAGTAATCTGTTCCCTCAGTTTAGTACATGGCTTCTTTTTTTTTTCTCGACTGACACCAGGGGGGCTCCGTACAGATGACCTTGACATAAAATTAGGCTTCTGGAGACACCCAATATGCTTAACCTGTAAAAATGTGTGCTTCGCTGCCAACGTTATTGTAGCCTCCAAATGAAAGGTGCGTTTGACGTGAAAACCACAATAAATGCAACGTTACGAAAGCAGTCAATGGACAATGCTAAACCCAATATATAGCTTTTACTGTAAGGCCACTCGTAAATCTTGATGCATTGACTTACCTGTGAGGTGCAGTGTGGTCGCAATGTCCTTGAATGTTGAAGAGAAGTAGCTGACAGGGACGACATATCCGTAGGCGCGGGTTGCCAGGTTTAGTAATCTGTTCCCTCAGTTTAGTAAACTGTGCTCAGTTTAGCAATCTGTTCCCTCAGTTTAGTAAACTGTGCGCACAGTTTAGTAATCTGTTCCCTCAGTTTAGTAAACTGTGCGGACAGTTTAGAAATCTGTTCCCTCAGTTTAGCAATCTGTTCCCTCAGTTTAGTAATCTGTTCCCTCAGTTTAGTAACCTGTGCGCACAGTTTAGCAATCTGTTCCCTCAGTTTAGTAAACTGTGGGCACAGTTAATCAATCTGTTCCCTCAGTTTAGCAATCTGTTCCCTCAGTTCAGTAAACTGTGCGCACAGTTCAGTAATCTGTTCCCTCAGTTTAATAATCTGTTCCCTCAGTTTAGCAATCTGTTCCCTCAGTTCAGTAAACTGTGCGCACAGTTCAGTAATCTGTTCCCTCAGTTTAGTAAACTGTGCGCACAGTTTAGCAATCTGTTGCCTCAATTTAATAATCTGTTCCTTCAGTTTAGTAAACTGTGCGCACAGTTTAGTCATCTGTTCCCTCAGTTTAGCAATCTGTTCCCTCAGTTTAGTAATCTGTTCCCTCAGTTTAGTAAACTGTGCGCACAGTTTAGCAATCTGTTCCCTCAGTTTAGTAAACTGTGCGCACAGTTTAGCAATCTGTTCCCTCAGTTTAGTAAACTGTGCGCACAGTTAAGCAATCTGTTCCCTCAGTTTAGTAAACTTTGCGCAGTTTAGCAATCTGTTCCCTCAGTTTAGCAATCTGTTCCCTCAGTTTAGTAAACTGTGCGCACAGTTTAGTAATCTGTTCCCTCAGTTTAGTAAACTGTGCGCACAGTTTAGCAATCTGTTCCCTCAGTTTAGTAATCTGTTCCCTCAGTTTAGTAAATTGTACGCACAGTTTAGTAATCTTTTCCCTCAGTTTATTACATGGCTTCTTTTTTTTTCTCGACTGACACCAGGGGGGCTCCGTACAGATGACCTTGACATAAAATTAGGCTTCTGGAGACACCCAATATGCTTAACCTGTAAAAATGTGTGCTTCGCTGCCAACGTTATTGTAGCCTCCAAATGAAAGGTGCGTTTGACGTGAAAACCACAATAAATGCAACGTTACGAAAGCAGTCAATGGACAATGCTAAACCCAATATATAGCTTTTACTGTAAGGCCACTCGTAAATCTTGATGCATTGACTTACCTGTGAGGTGCAGAGTGGTTGCAATGTCCTTGAATGTTGAAGAGAAGTAGCTGACAGGGACGACATATCCGTAGGCGCGGGTTGCCAGGTTTAGTAATCTGTTCCCTCAGTTTAGTAAACTGTGCGCACAGTTTAGTAATCTGTTCCCTCAGTTTAGTAAACTGTGCGGACAGTTTAGAAATCTGTTCCCTCAGTTAAGCAATCTGTACCCTCAGTTTAGTAATCTGTTCCCTCAGTTTAGTAACCTGTGCGCACAGTTTAGCAATCTGTTCCCTCAGTTCAGTAAACTGTGCGCACAGTTTAGTAATCTGTTCCCTCAGTTCAGTAAACTGTGCGCACAGTTTAGAAATCTGTTCCCTCAGTTTAGCAATCTGTACCCTCAGTTTAGTAATCTGTTCCCTCAGTTTAGTAACCTGTGCGCACAGTTTAGCAATCTGTTCCCTCAGTTCAGTAAACTGTGCGCACAGTTAATCAATCTGTTCCCTCAGTTCAGTAAACTGTGCGCACAGTTCAGTAATCTGTTCCCTCAGTTTAGTAAACTGTGCGCACAGTTTAGCAATCTGTTCCCTCAGTTTAGCAATCTGTTCCCTCAGTTCAGTAAACTGTGCGCACAGTTCAGTAATCTGTTCCCTCAGTTTAGTAAACTGTGCGCACAGTTTAGCAATCTGTTCCCTCAATTTAATAATCTGTTCCTTCAGTTTAGTAAACTGTGCGCACAGTTTAGTCATCTGTTCCCTCAGTTTAGCAATCTGTTCCCTCAGTTTAGTAAACTGTGCGCGCAGTTTAGTAATCTGTTCCCTCAGTTTAGTAAACTGTGCGCACAGTTTAGCAATGTTCCCTCAGTTTAGAAATCTGTTCCCTCAATTTAGCAATCTGTTCCCTCAGTTTAGTAATCTGTTCCCTCAGTTTAGTAAACTGTGCGCACAGTTTAGCAATCTGTTCCCTCAGTTTAGTAAACTGTGCGCACAGTTAAGCAATCTGTTCCCTCAGTTTAGTAAACTGTGCGCAGTTTAGCAATCTGTTCCCTCAGTTTAGCAATCTGTTCCCTCAGTTTAGTAAACTGTGCGCACAGTTTAGTAATCTGTTCCCTCAGTTTAGTAAACTGTGCGCACAGTTTAGCAATCTGTTCCCTCAGTTTAGTAATCTGTTCCCTCAGTTTAGTAAATTGTACGCACAGTTTAGTAATCTTTTCCCTCAGTTTATTACATGGCTTCTTTTTTTTTTCTCGACTGACACCAGGGGGGCTCCGTACAGATGACCTTGACATAAAATTAGGCTTCTGGAGACACCCAATATGCTTAACCTGTTAAAATGTGAGGGCGGTCCCTCCATTGATTTACCAGCTGGAGTGGTAACAATTAATGCAAAAACAGATGGACGGACAGACAAACAGCAGAGAGGATGATGATAACCATTGTTTAGAATTGCCATGGGGGTAATAAAACAATGGATACAGTGTTCCAGGACTTCAGAATGTTTTCCAGAATTTTATCCAAGACTATAACAAAGCACACAGAGCACTGAAATGAAAAAGACTCACTCATTTCCTGAATGAACAAATTGTTTGAACGGTACTCGTGGGTTGAAATTGCAATTTCTATTTGTAGCGTTCAAAATGAGCCGTTGTCCCGATGAAGAAGCAGATTCCGATTGTTCCGTCAAAAGCAGGAAAGGTTTATTACACAGCCAGCCGTGAGAACAACAGCGTGATGCAGAGTTCTAAAATTCCTTCATTTTGTAAGAAACTTCATACATGTTAAAGTACAGACATTTGCATATGATTTCTTCAATGTTATCAGAAGTTGTTGCTGATTGGTTCCAGGGTTTACACATTGATAAAAAGCAATACTCTACAATTGGGCCTCTCCTGAACCACCCAACTTAATTGGTTCAATAGATTCCCAACCCCTGGAAGTGAGCTCCATATGTGGGCATACGGAACCTCCAACTAAGAGGTGCTAGTGCCTATTGTCCTGTCGGAACTGAAGACAAACGGAGATCCCAGCTGGAAGTCACAAATAGGCGATATGTCCTGCCGGACCTGACGGCTTCTCTTTATCTCTTAATTCGCATTCATTACCCATTGATCAAACCGTCTGGCTCCCCATATTGCTAACACCTAAAAATCCTGTTTCCCAACACTTCCTATTGGACATGCTCGAATGGGAATGGCTAACAGCACTCTTCGTCCCAGGATTTTTCATCCCTGGACTACTGGTCCCCATGTGCCACCCTTGTTGACAGAGAGATGGACGAATGGAGGCAGGACAAATCACCATGATATTTGATGGGGTTAGGGATAGTGTTATAATGCATGTGGATGGCATGATTGGGGATGAACCTTCCTGAAACAAAGATTCCTAATTCTGAAAATTCTTAGGGAATGAAAAGTCCAGGGAAGAAATTCGAGAACGAAAAGTCCGGGAACAAAGAATCCTACAGTCTCTCGAATGTAGTAACCAGGAAAAATAATGGCATGATATGGGAGTTTTAAGTTGTAACAGTGGCCTACTAATTCACTTTCTCCCCTTGTGTAGATGTGTCCGCCAGCAGACACAGAGCTGCAAATTCATACACGCAGTTACAATATTCTATCACTATATAGCGCACTCAGATCAGTTGTTGAAAATTCACGGCAAGCCTAGCTCAAACACGGTTTAGAACATGGACAAGTTCAGTTCCATCCCAGTTTTTCAGGAGTTACATGAATTAAACTCCTCAGCTAAGTCTGATGTGCAAACTTATGAATATACTTACCCATAGTATCTATCTAGCAGCTCAAAAAAATTATCTCTTGTGACAGGAAAATCTCCACAGGTGCTTAGGGATGGGCAACAACCACAGCAGACCGGGGGAGAGATGGGAAGTCTTGTTCTTAGTGCGGATACAGCATGCCGCTACAAACTCCTGGATGTCCTCAATGATGGACGGGGATCAGTTCTCAACACCTCCCACACAACAGACTCAACGTCCCACTGAATGGGAGCCACAATCTGAGCAGCCGGGATAACCGGTCCAGGAATGGGGTCATGACCAGAGCAGTCATTAATCTGAGACAAAGCATTGGGCTTGATGTTTTTAGAACCCAGGCGATAGGATAACGCAAAACTAAAGTGCTTGAAAAACAACGACCACTGCACCTGCCGAGAATTACGTCATTTTGCCTGTTGGATGTATTGGAGATTTTTATGATCTGTCCAAACCACAAATGGATGTGAAGCCCCCTCCAACCAATGTCGCCACTCTTCTAACACCAACTTGACAGTCAACAACTCCTGGTCACCAATGCTGTAATTCCTTTCAGCCGCCAAGAACAACCGGGAGAAGTAGGCGCATGGGTGCAACTTATTGTCCCGAAGGGATCGCTGGGACAAAATGGCACCAACCCAACTTCTGACGCATCCACCTCCATAACAAATGGGAGGAAGGGGTCTGGCAGAATGAGAATGGGCTCTGAGCTAAATCGTTTCTTTAACCCCTGAAAAGCAGCTTCAGCTGATGGAAACTAAGCAAATGACAAGGAGGTATTTTTCATATAATGGGGGCAGCTACCTCACTAAAATTACAGATAAACCTCCTATAAAAATGAGCAAACCCCAAAAACCGTTGCACCTCCTTGACGTTTTGAGAGCAGGCCAATCCCCAACTGCTACCACCTTGTCAGGATCCATGCGGACTGACCCTTCCAAGAAAATGAAGCCAAGAAACAAAACTGTCTTGGCATGAAAAACGCATTTCCAGCCTTGAAAAAAGCTTGGCTTTAATGAGGGCCTCAAGCACTTGACTTGTTTATGCTCGAAGAAAGTTGAAGGAAAAATATGAATATCGTCGAGGTAGACAAAGACGAATCTCTCCAACATCTCTCGCAGGACGTCAATGACGAGGGCCTGGAACACAGAAGGGGCGTTAACCAGTCTGAACGGCATCACCATATATTCGTAGTACCGGTCTTGCGTATTAAATTACATTTTCCACTCATCCCCCTCTTGGATCCGAACCAAGTTATAAGCATTCCAGAGGTCTAGCTTAGTAAAAAAAACGACGCCTCCTGCTGACGTTCAAACACGGAATTAATCAACGGAAGGGGAAATCGGTCTTTATTGGTGATATTATTCAAGACCCTGTAATCAACACAGGGTCTCAGGCCGCCATCTTTTTTGCCTACAAAAGAGAACCCCGCTCCGGCAGGAGACTTGGAGGGCTAAATAAATCCATTAGCTAGAGCTTCCTGAATATATTCTTGCATGGCCCTTCACTCAGGCCCTGACAGCGAGTATAATGATATATAATGAGTGGTAGCCAGGTAATGATTGATCTCGCAATCGTATGTGGGATGAGGAGGTGAAGTTGAGGCCCGTTCTTTGCTAAAAACACTCCGCGAGATCAGTATAATCGTTAGGAGCATTAGGAGGCAGACAAAAGTTCAGAGCAGCCCCCAAATTCTCACCTTGTTCGGAATCTGCCATCTCTATGTCTGACTCCAAGTCAGAGAAATCGTCTGAATAGCAATGCTTCTCTGGCTGCCGCCAGTCAAATTAAGTATCCAACTCCAACCCCTCCTCTGCCCCTTTCTCAAGATTAGGAGGGCTGTGTGAGACAAACCCCTCGGAATCACTACAGGCGTCAGCCTGCCCCATAGGTTGATGCCCGGGATGATACGCCAAACTCTCCCCACAGTGGGACCTACAATCAGTGCACCACTGAACGATCAGGTTACTCTGATTCCCTCAAATGATGTGAGGCCTATCTTCCCGTAGCCAAGAGTGTCCTAAAATGAAAGGGAAAACAGAAGAACTGATAACAAAAAACCGAACCTCCTCAGAATGACCACCAAAAGAGATTAACATAGTCAATGATTCAGAGACTTTGGTTATAAATCCAATTGCCAGCAGATGACCATCTAAAGATCTTACAGTGCGTGAATGTAAAAGAGGGCGAATGGGAATGAAATGTCTCCTAGCCCACTTCGCATCCATAAAACAGTCCACAGCAACAGAGTCCACAAAAGCTTTGATAAATATTCTCTGTCTCTCCACAGTCAATTCTACAGGAATTAAAGTTCCGAAGGGAAATTTGGTCTGTCCCTCTAGCGCCCCCCATACCGCTAGAGGGACTTCCTGTTTCCCTGAAGCTCAGGGCAGTGTGGACAGATATGTCCCGGTTTGTTACAATTATAGCAGATTATACGTCTGCAAACGGGCTTACGAGCCCAGCTCTCATTTGAGCCATGAACCTGCATAAGCTCACCAGGAGTGGAAATTTCAGTGCGCGGAATGGGACCTGTATGCATGCTGCGAGGAACATTAGCCCCATGGCCAGCAAGAGTCAATGCAGTACGTTTCTCCCTGCTACGTTCGCGGATGTGATAATCAATTTGCACGGCCGCGCGAACTAACGAATCCAGGGAAACACAGGGCTCCAATGTAGCCAGAGCGTCCTTAACCTCCTCAGCCAAAGCGTGACCAAAAACGATCATAAGAGGCGCCAGAACCCTGCCTTAGATGCATTAAACGCATAGCCGCGTCCTGACTACAAACATCCTGATCAAACACCGCTACCATTTCTCGAACGAGAGTCTCCACAGTATTCACGACTGGTGAATTAGATCGAATAAGTGGGCCGAACCCAGTGAGTTCTGTGTCAGTCAAGAGGGATTTAAAAAAATGATACCCAAGCCTCTTCATTCACGAACCGTGAAGGCTGCGCTTTATAAAATATTTGGCATTGGGCAGTGAAGGCTTTTCATCTTCCTGCTACGCTTCCATATCTTGGGGGTGTTATGGCCCCAATTTCTTATTACAATCTACAACACAACAACGCAACAGCAAGGGATGACAAACACAGTTTTAAAAACTTAAACACTTTTAATTAAACACAACAACTAACTAAACTGACCAAGATTGAATAGGGAAAAAAAAAGAAATATTTACAGTCCCTTTTTGTGGGGTGGCTTGGTGATGTCCTGGATAATGAAAATGCTCAAACACAGGCAAATAAATCCACAAAAGAAATGTCACAGGTCTTGAACAGAATGGCAGGTCTGGTCATCTTCTTGCAATTTCTCCTACTACTTTACTGTCTCAATTCTTTTCCTTATATACTCTTTTGCAGACCCCACCCACATTTAGACCTCTTTTTTTTAATTTTCTGAGACTTGCCCCAGACATGTCCAGGACATGTCTAAACATGACTCCAGTCTGAGCTTAACAAAAAAAAGGTAAATACTGCCATCTAGTGGCCTATATTCACATTACAGGGGTAACTGGAGTTTTGGCTCTCGGGCAGTGGTGTCAAATGTGGTGACTAATTTGGACTTGACCGGAACACAGGAAGTAGACAGAGTTGCACTGAGTGAATTAGCAAAACTTTTATGCATTTCTAGGTCTGCTACTGCTGTCAAATTCACTGTGGTCACTTGGAAGGGTTAGGTTAACATGGCTATGGACTTGAAATGACATCTCCATTGTGTTAAGAGCAGACCTGCCAACCAGAAAATTTATGAGTACCACCTGACCCCGCCACCCCCCCCCCCCCCCCATCACCTCCCACCCTACTGGTAAATAAAATTGCATAGAGATAGAATTTACTTCAAACAGCCAGCGAATTTATTGTCAGAACAGCAGTAAAAATGAATTTGAAATGTAGTACTTTGCTTTTCTTAGTTACACATAAAATAACTGCGTAATCCATAGTCAATAACTGAAAATGTTGCCAGAAAAGCAAGTCAACAGAGGACATTCATTGCAAATCAATCAATTAATTAATTAAATAAATGGGCAAAAATACAAAAACAAATACAATTTGCCTTGCATTAAACACTTGCACTGTTTAACTTTCCATCATTCTCATCTTATGGCCCTTTTCCACTAATCGGTACCGGCTCTACTCTACTCACCTCTTTTGCTTTTCCATTAGAAAAAAGTACCTACTGGTACCACCTTTTCTGGTACCTGCTCTCCCGGGGTTCCAAAAAAGCCAACCGGGTACTAGGTACTAAAATGTGATGTGACACACTAAGGCCTACTGATTGGTGAGAGTGTATCGTCACTGCGAAAGACGACTCTGTCGTCGACCTCTCATTCAAGTTAGAATGAGGTGTTTTAAGATTAGCGCAGTTATAATAATCATCGAATTATACCGTTATAGGCATCTTGTTCGATACACTGTGCATTACCTTACCTTTCAAACACGGTTTCGCTTATTCATCAAAGCTACATTCATGAAATGTGTTTCTCTTTGCTTGTGGCCCGTTCATGGCGAAATTAAGTGACGGTCTTGTGTCCAGTTATGTTCCCTAACTAAATCCCCTCAAGAAAGTTCTGCTATCAAGCCTCGTTTTAATAAAATCGCACAGAAAAAAAACATAACTTTAAGAGAAAAATGATTCGTTGATACCCGTTATCACAAATGAGAAGACGCATAAGCGATTAATTCTGATGGCTTCCGTGTCCTGCGATTTGCAACGAGGAACTCTGCTCTGCAATGATCACTTAATTATCCCATATTTTAACAATTCGTTTGTTTTGCCGTGAACTTTAGAGTGAAATATACATTCGCTTTCCATGCCTTTTACGGATTTCACTGCTTTGCGTTGTAGGGTGGCATGCAATTTTACGGGCAACTGAATGGGACACGACAATGTCAAATAGAAAATGCAATTCAATTCAGAAAATACAATCCCGGATTTGAACACAAAAATCTTTAACAAAATCGATGGAATAAATGTAAACTTGATATAACTGTAGCTACATTGTGTGTCGTATTGAGGATGACATCGCGGAAGTTTCGTGCTGCGCCACTATGATGACCAGCTTCACAGAGGCAGTACTATCCACTTAAGGCAGACAACCTAACAGAAGAATATCCAGTACCGAGTGGAGTAGCGTAGAGCCCGGACCAATTAGTGGAAAAGCGCCATTAGTGGTGTATTTGAAACAGCGTATCAAACGCTGCCTTTGGAGGCGATCATGTGGAACATTAACGTTACACAGAATGTCAGAAAGCCTTTTGCGAACTTCGTTATTACATTTCATTGTTTTAGGCCGTTTCACAGTATTTCTGCAAACACAAACCTTAATAAAAGCGATATTATCTCAAACTAAAGTAAATGGCGTTCGCTTTTCGTGACAATGAGATTAATACGCAGTGAAACGGCATTATTATCGAACGTCAGCTCTTCAAGCAGCGCCAGGTATTCTACCGTAGGTATTCTACTGATCAAAATACAGGATTCGCTGCATCCATAGTAGAATTTACCATTTCACCGATGTTTGAATTGGGTGTATTTTCAACATATGATGACCCAGAGGTGTGGCGAAGAGGGTTTGCAGCCTATAACTTGGGAATGAGACTATACTCGATTCGAAGCGAGGTTTTTTTCCGAGACGGCCGTGGTTGGGAGGGCAGGTGAGGCACACGCACTCTCTGATTGGTTGAAATATTTTCGTTATGCATACGCGCCTCTGCTCACCGGACATCAACTGATGAGTGTGTCAACTTAAACTGACGCATAAACTGAAACTGGAGAGATACAGCGATAAGCGTACTCAAATAGCATCAACTCGTACCAGCGTACTTTGATGTCAAAATGCGTACGTTGTACGCAAAATGCGTACATGTTGGCAGGTCTGGTTAAGAGGCTTAAAGCAAGTTATAAGCCTGCCCCGTTTGAGCCGCTTAGGTGCAAACTCTAGCAGGGGCATAACTCGATGTAGGCATGACCAAATTTCTTCGTTTGTCTCTCTATTGATAGTACTCCTTCACCACAAACAACGAAGATGCGTGTTGAAATTGACCAGAGTTCCCCTTTAAGTAGAAGTATAGATACTGGGGTTCAAAATGACTAAGTTAAAAGTTGAAGTATCCACTCAAGCTTTTTACTCAACGAGAAGTGAAAAAGTACAGGCTTAGAATGATACTTTTTAACTAAAATAGTAAAGTATAAAGGGTAAAAAACTCATTATATGTCTAATTTTATATTCGGATATGCCATCAAAGACGACCAACAAAGTTTTCATTTCTTACTAAAAAAATTAAAAACCTTTATTGGAAAGGCTATCAGATATCCAATCTGAGGTAGTTACATTCAAGATATATCTACACATACAAAGCTACCCAAACATTTTTTTCTGTTTTTGTTGAAAACCCGAGTCTGATTGTCAGCTTAGCAGTAACCCTATACCAGCTAGGGTATAGCTTGCAGAGGGTATGTGTAAAACTTAAACATAATTCACAATGTAATTAGTTAGTTCACAATTTCCCTTTATTTTCCTTCAAAAACAGCAGTGAAAATGAACATACAGTGCAGCCACCGTTAAAACCAAAAAGACGGCGTTAGTTCACGCCCCGTTATCTCGAACATTTCGCCCCTTCTAACCACGATCTAACCAATGAGCCATATCACAGGACAATTTACCGCCAGTAATAACCACATGTGGCTCCGCGGGACTTTAACATCTTTTTATTTTCTCTTGCAGCGAAAGCGCAAGTGAGAGCTTTTGCGACCTCTGGAAAGCGCGTGGCTGATCCTCTGTTTAAAAAGCCTAGTATGAACAAGCGAAATATAAGAAATTGTGTTCTTGAAAGAAATTTTTTTGGTGTTTTTAATATGTATTTTTATTGCAAAAACCGTGATTCTGAGAGTCTGTGGGTAGATCTTCAGCGAAGTTTGCCGCAATTGATTTATTGGTTTTGAAAAGCCAGCCGCAATATAAATAAACAAATTGGCAATATACAATTTAATAGCCTGTGAGCTTATGCTCACGTTATTCTCCGAAATTATGCCTTTTTGGACCTGCAGAGGTGTGAGGATGTCTCTCGCCAAGGAGTCAATCTTTGTCCTAAACTTTGGGGAAATGCGTTTTATCGTGACAGGTTCCATAGTTGTGAATGTGATGTCAGTTTATGGTTGGGCATTTTATAGAAAATTGCTGCCATGCGCTGACCAGGTCATTAATTCTTTAATAGGCTACAATGAGCTTAAAAGAAATATTAGGGTGAAAATGAGTGATTGTCTGATTTACTGAGACGGGGTGCGAGTAATCTTCGATATACAGTGGGTTGACCGGTTCCACAATTTGACCGATTCCGCAATTTGCAGAAATCAAACTTTTTTTGGCGGGAAAACGACTTTGCTGTCAGCCTTGAGTTTGACACCACTAAAACAGTAAATTATTGTGGATTTAACTCTTAACTATCGTTTCAAGATATTCGGCTTCATAGAGAAATACATGCCCGATAACTGTTGCTTATTGCAGCAGTAGGCTACCAAATCAACGCTTGTGATAAGGCGCACTGTGCAGTGTGTGGCCGTTAAACAGGTGTATTCCTGGGATTCATCACGTTATTAGTGTCATTATGATCGGAAATTATCGTATAATAGACCTAATAAATCCCAATGTCGTACCAGTGATACTTTTTCATCAACACCCATTGGGAGTGACTGCTTGTCATTTGACTAGTTCCGCACCCATTGGGAGTGACTGCTTGTCATTTGACTAGTTCCGCAAACGCCATTTTGTAGGTTTTCAAACTTGTTTATTCTTGTTTATTTTTTCTGAAATGATTTTATGAAAGTTTATTGTAGTCGGTGTGAAATAAAACATTTTCCCTCCCACCATAACTATACTGTTTTTCTGTGGCTCAACGGGCTGATCATGACTCATATCCTGTGTTATTCTGAACTTGTAGTCTCATCCTGATAATTTTAACGTATACTTGGCATTTACAAGGCCAACTTGAATTGGAAAGAGTAGAAAGAATCATCCGTAGTCGCTGATAGCAGTTGAATATCGATGGATGCATAAATCATCGTGAACTGAGGCCAGCGCACGTGGATTCCAGCTGACACAATGTCGACACACGGAACAGTTAGCCATAAATTTGACCAATTATTGTGATATCCCCTATAGAGTAATGCTGGCTAAAATTGGTGTAAAATACATGAGTCTGTTTCATTTTGGCCAGGGGCACGCAATAATGCCAATAAACAAAGAATATCATAAGTTCGGCCTGACAAAGGGCGCTGTTTGCGAAACTGGAAATTATTTGCGGAACCAGTCAAAAGACGGGCCACAGAAAAATGACTGAAAAAAAAAAAAAAAAATCTCTCTGTCTCTGTCTCTTTCTTTCAGCTCTTTCCTCTTTCTCTTTCTCAAACTGTCTTTGTTTTTCTTTTTCCTCCCTCTCAAATTCTCTTTGTTTTTCTTCTCTTGCTAATTTTTCTAACTCAAATTCTCTTTGTTTTTCTTTTTCCTCCCTTTCTTTTTCTAGCATTTTTTATTTTAATTTAAGTTCAATTTCTATATTTAGATTTTCCACTGGAAACTGTTCCAGATCTCCTGGTGCAAACACATTTTCATCAATGTAATATTCAACTATCTTTCTAGCCAGTCTTGCTTTTCGCATGGCTGGTTTTACCTCTGTCAGCTCTAAATGTCTGCAAATTTCTAGCAGTTCTGTCTTTTTAATAGACTTCAAAACCTCCACGGTTGGTGATGCCAAGAAATAATCCATTGCTGTCTGTCAATATATATCTAAGGAAATTCACAAAAACAATTTTACAATTTGAAATGTTAGATTTTCAATAAATGACTCTCACAATGGTCTATCCCGGACGAGCTCCCAATTTGTTATGGCCCCAATTTGTTATTACATTTACAACAGCAAGGGATGGCAGACACAATTTTAAAACTCAAACACATTTAATTAAACAAAGGCAACTAACAACTAATAAATCTACTGACCAAGATTGATTAACAAGAAAAACAGAAATATTTACAGTCCCTTTTGGTTGAATTCCTTGGTGACGTCCTGGGTGAGGAAAATGCTCTAACACAGGCAAAAATGAACCTGTCTTGAACAGAATGACAGGTCTGGTCCTTCTCCTTGCAATTTCTCCTCCCCTTTTACTCTCAGTTTTGCTCCTTATATACTCTTTTGCAGACCCCTTCCACATTTAGACCTTTTTTTTTTTAAATTTTCTGGGATTTGCCCCAGACATGCCCAGAACATGTCCAAACATAGCTCCAGTCTGGGCTTAACAAAAAAAAAAGGGTAAATGCTGCCATCTAGTGGCCTCTATTCACATTACACAAAGAATTTGATTTCGTCCCGGGACAACCCGCAAAGAAAAGCCCAAACCACACGCACACCTCACAAACCATGACATTTACGGGATTAAAATGAGGTACAGACATGGTCAAATGGAATCATTCCAAATAAAACAGAACTGGAGGGTTCTTTCCACCGGATACATCTGTCTCTTGAGGAGAACTTGAATGAAGAAATACTACAACTGTAGTAGCATTTTTCTAAATGTGGCTTTTTGTTTTGGAATTTATACCGTATTCAACAAAATTGAATGTCAATGTTTTGACATGTTTACTACACCAACATCTCAAGGACTTTGGCAGACACTCTTGTACATTCATTGCACCATTCTGTTCAATCTATGGTCGAATATTACCAATTTTTTCCTGATAGTAAAATGTCTGTTATTTTAATTAGGTATATTTCAGATATTACTGAGTTATACTTGTTCCTTATAAGGTGCAAAACGTGTTTATATAAGGTTGCGAGCTCAGAAGTGGGAACTGTTGGCATTTGATTGCAGGATGAATGTTCTGACTGTTGAATAAGAAGTTCCTTTAATGACTATGTGTGCTGGACAAAACTCTAAATTTTATCAAGGAGAAAAGGCTTGTTTTGTATCTGGAGAGGTTGCTGGTGACCACTGATGTCCAAACTGCGCCCATACTGATAAACTCATGCTAAATTCAACCAGAAAATCATTCATTCATATTGATTTTTCATGCATCGAAAGTTTATTTGTGTTAAATAAATGATTATTTTACGATTTGACATTGCACCATTTTGAAGGATCTTAGACTTTGGGGAGCCACCTCGATTGCTGTCTTATTTGGCTCCTAGAGAGTAGATAATTTAGTATTTAGTTCTCCGATGATTTGTACTTGAGGTCAAGGAGTTTATGATCCCAGAAATGTATAGTTTTAACCCCCAGCCATTTTTCAATTTCAGTATTGTTTTTTTTTTTTTTGTCACAACTTCAATGCTGAATTTTAAAGAAGTTTTTAATGTTTGCAGCCCAATAATCTCTACCAAAATCATGAAACTAAACTAAAATACAATATAATTCTAGAGGCTACAAGTTTACTCCCTTACATTAATAGCCAGATCTGGCTTTGGCGCAAAGGGGTTAAATGCACCAGTAAGCTCTCTCCTCAAATAAACTCTGGTGTATGATTTTACTAAAGTAATTACAAGCTTTGGGGGAAAGCTCTGCTTTGTAAAATAATAAAGGAATCTAAATGTCTATCCCTCATCCCTCCTGCAATGTTGTTTTAAGAGGCGTTTTAATTAAAGTTGTGTATTCACTTTCAATCAGCAGCCTGTGATTATTTGTCTCACAAACAGAGGACCACTTGTCTTAAGCTTCATCTGTGCTGTGCATTTAATGACTGTTGTCCTTGGCAGACAAAAAGTTTGTCTTTCAGCAGTAGCAGCTAATGTTGCTCTTATTAATGTACTGTGCTTTGCCGTGCTTTTTTCTTTCTCTCCATTCCACTCGTCCTTTTTAATCAGATCTGATACCCCTCCTAATTATCCACTCACTGCTCTGCACTGCTTTCGTGTCACAAGGTTCGAGTATGAATAATTACAGCTTCCCTCGTTAATATTGGCATTATAATGCTGTTAAGGGAACTAAGCAGTACTCATAGACTGTCTTCAACCACTCAGTTATTGCAATGATATGGATGATAAAGAAAACACAAAGACAAGCACATGGTCACATGGCAGAAGAGGGGGAGAAGAGGTGAGAGAGTAGTCTTTAATTTGGAAAAAAAGACAATTATCGTGTCCAAAATTGCCTTCAGTGAAAAATTTCCAACAAATATCAGCATGTGCATTAGTGCGGAGCCGACTCTGGGATGACCGTAGTGGTAGCAAAATTGACTGTTTCCATGAGCTGGGCAAAGCTAAGTATTTTCTATTGCTATAGCAACTCCTACTGGCCATCTTGGCCTATGTGCGCTGCTCTCTGCCCTAATTTTGCGGATGCAAGAACGACAGCGTGAGACCAAGCAATGGCTTAGAGGCTCATATTTCAGAGGAAAACACACTGAAACAAAAAGTTGATTAGAAGAGAAAGGGAATGTAAGAGAGTGAGAGAATGCATGGTAACGAAGTACAAATGTGCACACACACCAACACACACATACTGTGAATGTGTGTGTGAGAGAGTGAGAAAGAGAAAAGTGGAGCATTCATTTCCACCACACCAATTAATACGCTTATTCCTCTCTCCCTTTACTTGTGAGTGTAAACACATTCCAAGTACACTATCACAGACACTCTTAAATGTTTTCATTTTTCTTTTTTCTCTTCTCTGGTCTTACTATCAACTGCCTCCGCAATACTGAGGGATTAGCTCAATCCCTTGTGTGTTCTATATACGTGTCTCACTTACCTTTCTGTCATACATCCTTCAGCTGAGCCCTTTTCAAGTGCTCTGAGCCCATTTTGCTAAAATCGATATAATTTTTGTGTAATTCAATATTATTTGTGAAGTAATCTGCCCTATTCACATCACTCCATACAACAAACCATATCTGTTAAGGGCACTCAGCGAAAAATATTATGTTCTCTCTCTGTGCTATAAACAGGACCTGAAATTAACACCCGACTACACCCAAAATGCGGGCTAATTTTGCAATTGGCAGGTGAAACTGCCAATATACCTCCCTCGTCAGCGGATAGCCAATGAGCATTGAGCGATTCATCAGTAACTGTCACTCCTGGCCAATTTCTAGACAAAGCGAAAATGTCCCGACCAACTTTGGCCCAGAGGGGACAATGAAAGAAACGCATAATCTTAAATTTAACATGATCCACTCAGATGAAAATGCTCCGTTTCCGGCTTTGTCGAATTCATAGATAGCCAGTGGTCCATTTTGAAATGTTCATCTCGGCAGCGGTCGCGTTACCACACATAAGACGTTTAATAGACAGGATTGCAGGACTACAAACTTGCTTGCTAATGTAGCCATATATCGACTCACTTGGTTTCAATGTCCAGGCTACTCAATCTGAGTTGGTTTTATGAGTGTGCAGAGATTCTTTATTAGAGTTAGTGTAGGTTGTGGCAAGTGAAAGTATGTGATTACCAAGGGTGGGCATACCGGAAATTACAACTGCACCCAAGCCCACGAGCGATAGGGCTCAGTTAAAACTTCGTGGTGATACGCACGTAATGTTAACAAGCAACAAGGATGCGCGCAAGCGATTTGCTGCTTGTAGATAATTCTCATTAATGTTTTCGAATAAAAAATGTGAGCAAAGACAAATAAATCTCAGTCGTGGGAAGTAACATTCTTAAGATTTCAATATGGAAATTATGTTAAATAATTATGTAAATATTACATACCTGCAAACTAGTCACCTTTCGGCGAAATTCGCCGTTTCCATCCCAAAATAGGTCTCCTACCTATACTTTAACCCTCATGAGTTTGCAGGTAGGATATTAGGAGGCCTACTGTTGATAGTTATATTTCAATATTTCTTATTATATTCATCAGTAAAGCAATGACCATAATTAACTGGGGCTGTCGGAGACAGCGCTTACGGTCTCCAAGACTTTCCGCCGAACACCACTACGTTCCCTGGGGAATAGTCCTTGCGTACTTTCCACAAATGAGAATAAAGTTGTTCAATATCACACAGCGTTAGTGAGAAAATGGATAATTCTTTTTACGTAAAAGTATTTGTTTCTCTCTATTCTGAGTGGCTTTGATTAAAGTTAATATGTAACTAATTATGGCCACAAAATGATCATCTTTGGAGCATTAATGCAAATAGATAAAAATTGTATGCAATTGTGAGTATAACTTATTTTAGTTATTTGTGAAAAATTACATTTGTAATTTACCAGTTTGAGCTATTACAGTAGTCACATAATTCTGTCGAAGAATATCTCAATGATTTTAAATAACGATACCAAACATAGAAATCAGAGAGCAAAAGTTCAACATATACAGATATCTAAAAGTTATCAGTGAGTCTAAGTCCAATATCTACATATGAATATTAGTTTAAGACAGGCTCAAGCCTACGTCATCTTGTTGGCGGATGTACTCATAGAAATCAGAGAGCAAAAGTTAAAAATATTCAGATATCAAAAAGTTATCATTGAATCTAAGTTCAATATATACATATGAATCTGTGTTCAAGATAGACTGAAACCTACGTCATCTTGATGGCAGATGTAATCATAGAAATCAGAGAGCAAAAGTTCAACATATTCAGATATTAAGTGACTCAAAGTCCAATATATACATACAACAATGTATGAATCTTAGTTCAAGACAGGCTCTAGCCTACGTCATCTTGATGGCAGATGTAATCATAGAAATCAGAGAGCAAATGTTCAACATATTCAGATATCAAAAATTTATCAGTGAGTCAAAGTCCAATATAAACATATGAATCTTAGACCAAGACAGGCTCAATCCTACGTCATCTTGATGGCAGATGTAATCATAGAAACCAGAGAGCAAAAGTTCAACATATTCAGATATCAAAAAGTTATCAGTGAGTCAAAGTCCAATATATACATATGAATCTTAGATCAAGACAGGCTCAAGCCTACATCATCTTGATGGCAGATGTAATCATAGAAAGCAGAGAGCAAAAGTTCAAAATATACAGATATATCAGTGAGTCTCAGTCCAATATATACATATGAATCTGAGGGCACATGTAATCATTTAGAGTGAGCAGTGTGAAAACTGCAACAGCATTCATTTTTGTCGAAACATGACATTTTCACTTGTCACAAATAATATTGATTTTCACAGCTTCTTGATAGCTGTAGAAGGTTGGCAGAATGTTGGCAGAAATCTGTTCTAGGTTTCTGCCATAGACATGATCAATGATTGTGTCTTCTTCAGTTGTTGCTTCTGCAACATACTGGACGAAACCAAAAGTTTCCATCATTTCTTGAATAGAATTTGTCGTTTTCAGATTCTCATTAAAGTCCCCCATTATGACCATTCCACAATGAAAGGGGTTCTTCAAGCTCATCTAAGAGTTGAATCATGTGGTTTATTTATTTTGTATTTTTTAGGAGATTAAGAGAAATTAGAAGGAGAGGGACAAAATCTGCAGAATTGTTATGCAACTACTAACACTACATGGGCAAAAACTAACTGTGAGTGATTCTGTGGAATACAGAGCACATTCTGTAATTAGTGTAAGACACTTTGTTGATTTAAGTTTGTAATGTGTGAGGGCTGTGATGGACCCTAAGGTAAACAAGAGTCATCAGAAGATGACATATCCCACCGGTTCCACATAATATGTGATTTGTGAGTTTTTGAATTCTGCTGTAGAGAAGGGACAACGTCCAATTTTTTGGGTTGTTTTTGGTATAGAATTCAAAGATTTTGGGTAGAATGGAACTGAAACCCCCAAAAGGCACAACTACACTATAAGGGTAAGTTCCATACCAAATTGAAAGTGTGTAAGTGGCATAGTTTTTGAGTTTTTGAGAGAAATATCCCCATTAAGGCTACCCAAGTGCCTTCTTGTAATGAATGACAGTAGTCATGAATTGCATTGAATATGTGCGTGTAATGTTTATTTTATTTTTTTAATCTCACACTATAACAACATGTTCCACGAGTGCAAAAAAGTGCCCTCCCCCTCCCCCCTGAGCACTTGCCCCCCATAATGTCTGTGCACGCCACTGGATCTTACGTATTTTGTTTTACAAAATAACACCAGTTGAGCTGTACCTGGGGGAGAGTAAGCGAAAAAGAAATAACAAAAATACTCTTATAAATCAAAACCTTACCTGACTTCTGAAGGAAAGAAAAAAAGATACAAACCTATAAACTCACTCCCTAATCGAAAAACAGGAGAAAACAATTACACGCTATACTCTCCCCTACATATCAGATTGCTGCGCAATTCAATGTTACTTTAAGCAGTGTTAAGCACGGACGAAAGTTCTCGCATGCATACAGTTCATGACCATCTAAGAGCGTTGGGAGTGAGGAAGGAGGAGGGTCAGCGTCTCTGCTCGCGCTGTCTTTTTTTGAATAGCCAGCCATCAGCTCCCAACCAATTGGATTTCGCCCTACTGCAGTGCTCCTCCAGTCAGCATCAGATGCGCCATTTCGGTGTCGTGCAATCAGGACGCGTCACATCTGAAGAAGGCTCAGAGGGAGAGCACAGAGAGAGAAAGGAGGGAAAACACAAAGCTCCTCTGCCATATAGTACAATAACTACAATGACTCACAGTCATAACATCCCCCCCCACCTAAGATCAAGCATTTCTTCCCCTAAAAGAAATGCTTGATCACTCAAGATCCCACTCTGGACAAGGCATCTGCTACAACATTATGAACACCCTTAATGCGACGGACTTCAATATTGAAATCCTGCAATAACAAGGACCAGCGCATAAGGCGCTGATTGTTGTTGCGCATGCGCGAAACAAACACAAGCGGATTGTGATCCGAGAAGACGACCACTGGGTCGGAACTGGAACCAACATACACTTCGAAGTGTTGCAAGGCCCACAGTAACGCAAGAGCCTTCTTCTCTATGGTGCTGTAGTTCACCTGATGTCTGTTGAATTTCTTAGAGAAATAACAGACGGGATAGTCGATGCTGCAGTCATATTCCTGTAAGAGGACAGCGCCCGCGCCAGTAGCACTGGCATCCACCTCCACCTTAAAGGGACGCTCAAAATCAGGTGCGGTGTGCACAGGGGTGCTACACATAAGGGCCTTTGCGGACTCAAATGACTCCTGACAGACAGAAGTCCACACAAACCGGACACTCGTACTCTTCAAGCTAGTAAGAGGTGAAACAAGACTTGCAAAATTCTTACAGAAGCCACAATAGTAGCCACACATGCCCAGAAACCTACGGAGCTGCCGCCTGGTTTTTGGCTCTGGAAAGTCCAGGATGGCCTGAAAGTCCAGGATGGCCGACAGAGGGCGCACTGTTCCCTGGCCGACCTGCTTACCCAGGTATGTGACTACAGCTTTCCCACACTCACACTTGGCCAGATTAAGAGTCAGTGAAGCATCCCTCAGTCGAGTGAAGATCTCTTTCAGAGTCGTCACATGCTCAGACCAAGAAGAAGAAAAACACACAATATCACCAAGATATGCTTCACAATTTTTAACACTGCTAAGGACAGTGTTCATCAACCTCTGAAACGTTGCAGGGGCATTTCTCAGACCAAAGGGCATCACGGTGTACTGGAGGAAATGGTCCGGTGTGACAAAGGCAGAGACTTTGGATGCACGTGGTGTTAACGGAACCTGCCAGTACCCTTTGAGAAGATCAAGTTTGGGAACATATCTGGCTAGGCCTACTCTATCCACGCAATCATCCATACGTGGAAGAGGAAACAAATCAGGTTTCGTCACAGAATTAACCTTACAAAAATCCGTACAAAATCGAGGAGTTTTGTCAGATTTGGGGATAAGGAGGCATGGAGAACTCCACGGACTGGAGCTGGGCACAGCTAATCCATTCTCTAAAAGATAGTCTACCTCCTTTTGCATAGCAGCACGCTTTGCGGGGTTCACCCTGTAAGCATGGTGTTTAATGGGGTTGTTGTGATCGCCGACATCAACATCATGCTGCAGCACTGTGGTCTGTGTGGGCTTATCCTGGAAAAGGGCAGCATAAGAATAAATTAAATCATAAATATCACTTCTGGCGGGCACAGACAAATATGCTAAGTGCTCATCAAGGTTACATAGAATTTTTGAGTTTTCTAAGCGCGAACACGGGACAGTAACAGATGGCTCTCTCAGCTCATCCTCCACGGGACTGTACGAGGGAGAAGCCACAGACAGCACAGGAGAGGCGCTCTGCGCAGCGCTCTCCGGCGACACAACAGTTGGCGCACGTCCAACTTATCTTTTAATCATGTTTACATGACACACACGAGACTTTTTTCTCCTATCTGGAGTTTTGACAACGTAATCAGTTTCACTAATTTTGCGCTCCACCTAGGGGGCACTACGAATACCTGGTTATGCCATTTGGGCTGGCTAACGCTCCCGCTGTCTTCCAGAATCTCGTTAATGACATTTTGCATGACATGATTAATCAGTTTGTGTTTGTGTACCTGGACGATATATTAATATTCTCTCGTTCCAAGGAAGAACACCTTCGCCATGTTTGTGCCGTTCTGCAGCGCCTCCTGGAGAATCAACTCTACCCCAAGGCTGAGAAGTGTGAGTTCCACTTGGACACAGTCCCATTCCTCGGATTTGTGGTCACTCCAGGAGGCATTCTAATGGATCAAGGAAAGGTGAAGGCGGTCAGTGATTGGGCTACCCCCACAACACGCAAAGAACTACAATGTTCCTTAGGGTTTGCCAATTTTTACCGCCGTTTCATTCGTAATTATAGTACCGTTGCTGCCCCACTAACTGCTCTGACTTCCCCCAAGATTCCTTTTGTGTGGACCCCATCGGCGGAGAAGGCTTTTCAGGAACTAAAGCAAAAATTCACCTCTGCTCCTGTTCTCCAACAGCCAGATCCTGAAAAGCAGTTCATCGTCGAGGTGGACGCCTCCAACACTGGCGTGGGGGCAGTTCTGTCACAACGCAACGGTAAAGATAAAAAGATACACCCTTGTGCCTTCTTCTCACGCAGATTAAGCCCGGCCGAGAGCAACTATGATATCGGAAATCGGGAGTTACTGGCGGTAAAACTGGCATTAGAGGAATGGCATCACTGGCTTGAAGGGGCTAAGGTTCCATTCCAGGTCTGGACTGACCATAAGAATCTGGAGTACCTCCGCACAGCTAAGAGACTTAATTCTCGCAAATCTCGTTGGTCACTATTCTTCGACGGATTTAATTTCACCTTAGCTTATCGCCCAGGCTCCCTTAATAAGAAACCTGATGTCCTGTCATGTCAATTCGCACCAGACGCTCCTCCCAAGGAGCCACAGACCATCCTGCCTGGTCGAGTTGTGGTGGGGTCATTAGTATGGGAACTGGAGAATCGAGTTAGAAGGTCACAAATTTCTGGGGGGCCACCTACTAACTGTCCAAAGAACTGTCTATTTGTTCCAGACAACCTCCGGGCCGAAGTTCTCCAGTGGGCTCATTCTTCTCGTCTCGCCTGCCATCCTGGAGCCAACCGGACCTTGGCCACGCTAACTCGAAGGCTCTGGTGGCTAACGGTCCGAAGAGATGTCAAGAACCTCACGCCGGCCTGTCCAGTCTGCGCCCAGAATAAAGCCACCCACACTGCTCCAGCTGGTCTCCTGCAACCACTTACGGTCCCTTCCAGACCCTGGGCTAATATCGCACTGGATTTTGTGACCGGCCTTTCGCCCTCCAGAGGTAACACCGTCATCCTGACCATTGTAGACCGCTTCTCGAAGGCAGTACATCTCGTTCCGCTGGCCAAGCTTCCCTCTGCCAGAGAGATGGCAGACCTACTCATCCAACACGTTATTCGAATACACGGCATTCCCTCAGACATTGTCTCCGATCGTGGCCCACAGTTCATCTCACAAGTCTGGCAAGCCTTTTGTCAAGCCCTGGGAATAAAAGTAAACCTTACTTCTGGTTTCCATCCTCAGAGTAACGGACAGACAGAGAGAGCCAACCAACAGATGGAAGTGCCTCACTTCCCGAGATCAGGGGGACTGGAGCGAACAACTGCCCTGGGTTGAATATTCTATCAACAGCCTTCCCACGGCTGCCTCAGGTGTGTCCCCCTTTCAAGCTTGTCTCGGGTACCAACCTCCTCTGTTTCCCTCTCAGGAGGTTGAGGTCAACATTCCTAACATCCTGGAGTTTCTCCGGAGGTGCCGAAGGACGTGGGAGGAGACTCGTTCCACTCTCCTAAAAACTACTGAGGAGATGAGTCGTCAGGCCAACCGCCGTCGCTCAATGCCACTGCAGTACAAAGTAGGACAAAAAGTTTGGCATTCGTCAAAGGGCATTGCTTTAAGAACTGAAAGTCGCAAGTTAGCCCCCCGTTTATTGGTCTTTTTGTATTAGAGAAGATCAGTAAAGCCATTTCAGTCAAACTTAAGCTACCAGCCTCTGTGAGCCTTATCCACCCAGTCTTCCATGTGTCATGTATTAAGCCTGTACTGATTTCCCTCCACACCCCTGCCCTGACCAATCCTCCTCCCCCTAGGCTCATCGATGGAGGAGAAACTTACACGGTGAACAAGCTGCTGGACGTTCGTCGACGAGGAAGGGGCCTACATTACTTGGTGGACTGGGAAGGATACGGCCCTGAGAAAAGCTCATGGAACCCTGCTCGTCACATCTTAGACAAGAACCTCATTAAGGACCCCTTTTGTTACTGTCTTTGTGTGAATTGATTTTCTGGTTACCCAATATTTCTGCTTGTCCCCTGACTCTGATTCTGACTATTCTGCATTACCCTGTTTGCCTAGCTATCGATCTGTTTCTGTTTTTGACCATGAGCTGTATTAATCCTAATAAACGCCCTGCCGCTGCTGAACTGCATTTGGAGTCTAAGCCCGTTCCTTTCACATAGTTTTTGAGTTCTGTCCCGGAAATGAGACAAAAGCCAATTTTAGGGCTGTTTTAGGAGGAAATTTCCCAAATTATGTGCAGCATGGAACTGAAACCCCCAAAAGGCACAACTACACCATAAGGGTAAGTTCCATACCAAATTAGAAGTGTCTAAGTGGCATAGTCTTTGAGTTCTGCTCCGGAAATGAGAATGATTACGGACGGACGGACAGGGCGATGACTTTTTCCCACGGTATTCCATACCGGTGGGATAAAAAGGAATAATATGCAGGTTCCCGGATTTAGAGATTGGGCCTAGACAGAGACGAAAGAGAGGTCTAACTGCAGGATCCATGAGTATTGTTGTTTGAGTCTGGGTTGAAAACTTAATGAAAAAGTTTAATGCAGACACACCATTTTAGCTTAACCTTGTTTTTTTTAAAAAGGTCGCACAGCACACGTGGCGTAATAGGAGCTGGCAGATTAGTGGGTCTAGAGAGGACACTGACGGGAAGTGAGGTTTGTTGTATCCAAAGGGAAGACAGACCAGAGGTGAGAATTGCGGGGTCCTGAACAGACGTGGACAGGAAGTGTGATTTACTGTGGGATGCAGTGCCCTTTGCATGAGCATAGAGTGGATGTAAGCAGTGGTTTTGTTGCATATTGCATTAGTTTTAGGAGTTAGTGTTAGGAGTGCAATAAAATATAAAAAAATATAACCGCATAACCCCTAATCTGCAGCCAATAAGTATTAAAATTATAATTAATGGTCATTACTATATGGCGGATTAAAAGAAGTAGTAAATTACATGCATTAAAAGATGATTATTTAAGCATTATAATGATCATATGTAAGGGTTTGGCCTTGCAGTCCCTACCCTGCTGCATTCTTTACCTCCACTTTGAGGGGCAAAAGGTGGAGATGAAGGCAGTGTATAAAGGGCTGGCAGCTGCCATGCAGGGTTGCTGCTATATTTTGGCCTGCTTTGTGTTCCATTCTGGTCTGCGGTTTTTATTACTTTATTAAAAGTTCCAAGTATTACCAGCATGTTTGTGTGGGTCCTTCCCCTCTTTTAGGCCCATGCTCCATGCTCCTAGGAGCGAATCCACAACAGAATGTACCAGCCAGACTAGGACCCAGCCAGGCTGGGGGAGAAGAGGTCCAGTCCAAGGGCCAGTTAGGAGCAGTGGTCCAGTCCAGGGGGTTCGACAGAGTGAAGTGTTCCGGTCCGGCTGATTCCTTGCTTCCGGGGTCCGGCTGATTCCTGGCTTTCGGCTGATTCCACTGAGCCCATCTGGGGTGGCATTCCAGTGTGCCAGTCCAGTGTGCAAAATACTTTTCAATGCATCAAATATTTTTGATTCAGTTTTTGAAAACAAGTTCACAAGTATTATTAACTTAATGAACATTTATTATGAAGCTTAACAATTCTGAACAGTTGATAAAAGTTTCCCCAATTAACACTTACGCGTATTCTCCCCCTGGCTCACGCGCTTTTTCTGTTAAGCACTTTTGAGGGCTGTATTAAGGTCAAGCGCCAACAAAAGGCGAAATGGAATATTGCGTTTGATGTCGGTTATAGGCCAAATTTTAACATTCATTTTATTTTATTTAACATGGTTAAGGTTGAGACATTCAATATATGATTGTTCATCCTTATTTCTAAACTACATTTCTCATAACCATAATAAATTATCAAACGAAATCATCATATGATATTACGCAACAGCCTGTTCTCCAATTAGCTCAATTACAAATGCATTACAAACAATTACAAACATACCGGTGGTCATCAAGGTCACAACTGCGCTGTCGGTCCTGGCATCTGAGTCGTTCCAGAGAGTGGCTGGTGATGTCATGCACATATCACAGGCGTCTGTGTCAAGATGTCTGACACAGTTGGTTGACACTATGCTGCACCACATCAACCACTTTAAAGTTCCCCAAAACACTAGCTGAAAGACGGAGAGTTAAGGGGGGGTTCTCCCGGGTCGCCAGGTTCCCCAGTGTTGTGGGAGCCAATGATTGTACTCACATTGCAATCAAAACCCCTTCCACTAATAAGAATATGTACAGAGACCGAAGACGTCGGCACAGCATTAATGTTCAGGTTGTGTGCAATCATGATACGCGCATATTAAGCATCTGCGCCAAATTCCCTAGCTCGGCCCATGACGCCCATGTACTGAGCAACTGCTTGAAATGCCAAAAAATACAATAAATATTTGAAACCATATTAAGCTTGTTTCCAGTATCTATCACAGTAATACTAAGTATTAAGTATTCGCCTTATTCACCTGGAACGTTCCAAAGCTGTTGAGGGGTACACTTGTAGTTGCTACACAACGCTTTCCCTGTGGTAATGGCGCCTCACTGCTGCGTCCCAAAATGTACATCCTCAAAGAGGAAAAAATCGTGCCGTGGTCAAACTTTCCACCTTTCCCCAAAGACAAGACACTTCGGCGTGAATGGGTTAAGAACATAAAGAGGGATCCTGGTCCGTAAATCAAGGTAAGACAAAGATAATTACTGTATGTCCACTGATATGCATTAGCTAACACATTAGCTTGCCAGACTTCCATCAATGATAAATTGCGCTAACAGCCATAATCAACGTATTGTCACGATGAAATGAGAAAATATGAATGATTAATTACACAACACTACATCCTATATGTTCGTTCTAGATTGGTGTTTTTCGATTATGCTTTCCATTTTGTGGTCAACGTGCCGAGCCGATGGCTATCAGTACTGATATACAACCGATGCGATTAGCATACTTAAACTTGAGGGAAAATGTACGTGTTTTATTAATGGACTAAAATATACGTATTTCGTGGTATTTACGGTTACAGATCAATGCTGAGATCAAGGTTTGCTCTGAGCACTTTGTAAAGCAGTGTTTTGTGAAGACCGCCCGTGGTATCACAAAGCTTAAAAAGGATGCCGTGTCTACCTTGTTCGCCTGGACTTCAGAGAGGCCAAAGAGAAGAACCCTCATTCGAAGACAAAGGTTGGTTCAGTTAACATTCAGCTGTAATGACAGAATACTAACCCTCTTTTTTCAAGCTGAGGATAGTGTGCTATATGAATACATTGTGATTGATTGAAACAACAAAGTGGAGAATTCGTGCATGTGTTTGAGAGGTTTGTTTACGTTGATCATGTCCTGGGTCATGAGCCAAAGATTTCAAACTGTGATGTGATGATTCTCCTCTGTGTTTATTTTTCAGTGCTGCTTCCATGGAGGTGAATGAAAACCAACCTGATGAGAACCAGCCTGATTTGGGAAGGGATGCTTTGAGGTAAGTTAATGAATTGTAATTTGTTGTACCCAGTCTGGAATTCATTACTGCCTTCAGTTTAATGCAAGTTAGGAATTGACAGTTTGATCACAACTTGTGGTGTTCTTTGTTTCCCCCCTCAGCACAGAGACACCTCCTCCACACCCCTATCATGACTAAGCTGTTCCACTCCTGACGCCTCAGGAACAACTTGAGGCGGCTCGCAAGCACATCATTGAGCAAGACCAGATAATAGCGGAACTTAGAAATAAGGAGTTCAGCGTGTCTTGACTCCAATGTGATGATAGTCAGATATCATTTTACACCGGTCTTCCAGATTTCCAGACCTTTGATGCTGTATATATGGCTCTACAGCCCACAGCAGCAAGCATGGTAGGGTGGAGTCAGGCGCAAAGGCTGAAATATGCAGATGAACAGGTCATTAGACAGGCATTCAGCATTTCCAAATTAAAGACTATTGACCAATTCTTTCTGTTTCTTTGTTGCTTGAGACAGGGTTTTCCAGAGGATGACCTTGCAGTGCGCTTTGGTGTATCACAGTCAACTGTAAGCAGAATCTGTGGCACCTGGGCAAACTATCTGTACTTCATTTTAGGATCACTCCCCATTTGGCCTTCAAAAGCCACAGTAGATGAATGTATGCCTAGGTGCTTTCGTGGCACTTACCCGGACACCAGAGTTATTCTAGACTGTACCGAAATATATGTGCAAACACCTAGTTCGAAGGTACTCAACTCTGAAATATATTCACACTACAAGGGCAACCCAACTTTCAAAGGCCTGATTGGAATCGCGCCATCTGGTGAGGTGTCATTTGTGAGTGACCTATATACAGGCTCCATATCTGACAAGGAAATCACAGAATTGTCCGGCATCCTGTCAATACTTGAAGAGGGCGATTTAGTCCTGGCAGATAAAGGGTTTCTGATTAAGGACATGCTATCAAAATTAAATGTCTTCGTTGTGACCCCACCCTTTTTAGGCCCAAGTGGCACTTTCAGTGCCGAGGAAGTCACAGAAACCCAGACTATTGCAAGACTTCGTATTCATGTTGAGGGTGGCATAAGGAGGATAAAGGAGTTCCACATTTTTGATGGCGTCATACCTATGACACTGGTAGGCTCTGTGAACAAGTTGAGGGCAGTGTGTGCAATGTTAACCAACCTCCAAGGCCCGTTGTTCTGAAACTCTTAAAAATTTACAAATTAGATAGGAAACGTGAATTGAATTGTCTATTTTATTTTATCAAATCTGACATGTTTTATTCTATTATATGTTTCATTATAATGAAATTGTATCATATCTTAATAATAAGATATAGTATACACTACAGGCCAAAAGTTTGAACACACCTTCTCATTCAATGTGTTCTGTGTTCTCATGACTATTTACAGTGTACTCTACTATATTCTCACTGAAGGCATCAAAACTCACACACACAGCTAAAAACACAAGCACTCACCCAGTACTCAGTCTTGCGCGCCCAGCAAGTATCCCAAGACTAAAAAGCGGGGATGCCTTGAGTGAGAATATAGTAGAGTATACTTTAAATAATAGTATACTTTAAAAATGAGAACACAGAACACATTGAATGAGAAAGTGTGTTCAAACTTTTGGCATGTAGTGTATATCTTATTACATATTGTATTATAAATTATTCTGTTAACCTATTCTAGTAAAATAGTATTGGTAAAATGTCATTAATAAACAAATCGGTGAAAAAGCATCGTCTTTTGTTTACTGACTTTTGTTACACAGCGCAGGCAGGAAGAAGGAGAAAAAAACTGATGGAGCTTAGCCTTTATGTCTTGCCATTCGTTCAGGTTGAAGGTGATGCGCTCCAAATGGTACATTTTTTTGCATTTAATAAACAAATCGCACCACGGCATGCCGGTAATGCCCATTTGCTCCATCACCTGGTTTTAGTACTTATGGGTAGTCTTGAGAGTAAATTTCCCATCGTGGCAGAGCAGCTAGTTGCACTCAGTGATTGTGTCTTTGTCCGGGCATTTAATTTCCAGCAGCCCAAGGGCTGGTTCACTCGGAGCGCACACTTTGCGGTCTGGTGATGCACCCAGGTGTCGAGCGTGGGGGTTGATCGCCAGATCACAGGGGAAAACCTGGTTGCCAGTGAGGGCGCTGTACTCACCAGCTGCAAGAGGCTCCATTTCTGAGCCTCTTCTCATTGCCTTGGTTTGCACTTGCTTCCTGTTCAGGAGGCCGTTTGCCAAGCTTTCAAAGTCTTTCACCCTTGAACAGATCCGTTTGAAGGACATAGAAGTGAGTCTCTTCACAAGGAGATCTTTCCAGGCCTTACTGAGGCTCTGTCCTCTCGTTTCCCTCTCCAACTCCTCTGTCTGGTAGCGCGTCACAGCCAGACCACCGTAGTACGCCGATAGTGCCTCATCCAGAGCAGTAGAGAAGGAGCAGGGCTGCGGTGGAAACGGAAGTGGTGGGTCAGTATCAATGCTGGCGGCAGACAATGGGGTGTGCTTCTGATAGCTCAACACTGATCCCAGTCGAAGGTCCCCAAAGCGTGTTGAGACTGAAGGAACTGGATGATTGCGATTGGCCTCTGGCAACTTCAACATCTGGCTCTTACAGCCAACTGCAGCCAGGTTTTGGCATAGTGACTCTGCCAGTCCCCCAGCAGGTAATGGAAGTGGCACAGGACAATATAGGTTGGAGGTCACACCGTCAGTAGAGCGTTGGTGGTGCGTTGCTCACAGGTTTCAGCTTGGACACACTGACTTCGCTTACTGCCCTTGGAGTGATGCCTAATGCCAGATGGAACGTGCCAGGTCTGAGGTAGCGATGTACGGCTTGTAGTTGGAGGGACTGATGTAAACCCCATTTTAACATAATGAGCCAGTGTATATAACAGACCGATCAGGTGATTGCACTGCCCCAAGCCGGCTTTGCGATTACAGTTGGTGTCACCAATGAAAGGTTGGTCAAGGGAAAGTTCCACCTGTAATAGACAAGATAATAAAATATCAGAAAAGTTTTTTGTAGATGTTTGCATACTGCATTTGGGCCATTGACATCTTTTTTGTAGCAGAAGTCTAGTGGTACAACCACAGCTAATACCATATTAGTATTAATCACATGAATTACTTAATAATTGGTAATTAATTTACAAGAAATGAATATGCTTTTCATATAATCCAGATGATATAACAAAAGATCATTTAAAACATGTGGTATTAGCTGGTGTTGCACCACTCTGATGTTTGCTACTAAAAAACATATCAATGACCCCATTTGCTACTGTGTGTAGAGTAACACAAAGAGTACCGTGATTTCAGGACACAGTACATAACCATGGACACTTGGTGTACCAAAACTGGCAGAGAGTGGAGGAACATCCACACTGCATAATAGACTGTTCCCAAAATAGCAACATGATACCACTGTAACTTACCAAACAGTACATTTTGGAAATAAGCCTTAGTTTGTCTGATGTGCTTCTTTTCTTATGCTACTATGCATGGCGATCTTTATAATTGTCGTCTATGTTTGTGTTTAGAGTGCAGTGTTTTCCTCAACCCCTCTGCCACTGCTCTTTGAACTGAGCAACTCCGATAGGAACATCAACACCTTGCCCTGTCTGCCTTTAAATGAATTTGGCATGTAATTTGACTGATAACCATAACTTAAGATATAACGTTAAAAACTTTGTATTTACAATATATTCGGTCAGACAGGGGAAAATGTATCAGAAGTAAAAAGTTTAGCAAGCACATAACAGCAGCACCGCTCCGCAAACTGAGCAGTGTAGCTAACATTGCTAATAATACCTGCATGGTGTAAGGGGCCTCATTTTTTCGCATTGAGCGAAAAGATCTAGCTCTCACACTTAATGTCGTCCCTGTTGGGTTCTTTCTGACTGTCGGATAAATGCAAGTTAACATTTCAATAAACCATACATTTGTTTCTAGCATTAAAAACCGGTCAGCGAACAGGTTAGCCGACAAGCTACGTTTGAATAGGAAAAACCTACCTTCCATGTCGTGAATGTAACCTTCAATTCAGTTACTGTAGCCTTTCAGCAAAACAGCCCGGGGAATGGTACAGTCCTTAGACGCCAATTTCTCAACAATGTCCATTGTTAACTCCGGCATGACGGAGAGATTTGTGGTCCAGATTGCTGCCATGTTGTCAACTTGTCAACCAAAAAGTTAGCTCTAGCGCTAGGTCTGTCTGAGAACGTATCGGAACAGTGTACTTCCGTACCCCTCAAGCGTCAAAATAGCCGCCAGGTGAATAATGCGAATAGGCAAATAAATATGACCATTTTACGTAACCCTCCTTCATCCGCATTTTTTATTTTTTTATTTTATTTAACCTTTATTTAACCAGGACAATCCCTTGAGATTCAAAATATCTTTTACGAGGGAGACCTGGCCAAGACAGCTCACCATTTCACTTAAAATTGCAAAGTGTGTAAGCAGGAGAGACAAAATACAATAAGTTAACAAAATACAAACCTAAGGACAACAACTGCACACCTCATTTATATGCAATCTTAGCCTATGCTTAAACACACGCAAGGAGACTAAATTGTTCAACTGTAGAGTATTTTGGAGGTTATTCCATGACCAAGGAGCAAAATAGGAAAAGGCACTCTTCCCAAGCTCTGAGAAAATCCAAGGTATCTGGTAAAGTAACCTTTTTGTTTAACAAAGCTGATAATGGTTGCTGAGTGAGGTCAAAAGGCTACTGAGGTAAGGAGGTAATTTACCCAATATGGCCTTATATATGGAAATTAACCAATGATGCCGTCTCCTCAAGCTTAAAGAAGGCCATGAAACAAGATTATAGAGTTTACAGTGGTGTGTGCGGTATTGTGAGTTTGTTATGAAGCGTAGTGCACTATGATACATACAATCCAAACTGCGTAAATAAAGGGAGGATGCGTTCATGTAAATAATGTCACCGTAATCTACAACATTAAGGAAGGTGGCTTTTATCCACTCCAAGTTATTCTCCAAGCACTTCTACTGCAGAAAGAGTGGATGCCACCTCCTCCTCAGTGCAGTGAAATGCACCAGGGATGAAGGTTGCTCACCACCTGTTGCGTGCACTCTTGCGGGGTAAGAATCCTTTGTTTGTTAAAGTGTTGCCTTGTCCTTTAGTTGCAAACCGGACATCGGAGTATAGTTTGACATCTCAAGCGCGTAATTTCTAAATGTGATCATATAAACTGTCATTAATTGTCATTTTTGTGTGACTAGCATGTTCTCTTTGTCTTCTTCCCTGTCTTCCACGAAACAAACAGGCTGGTGTAGGAGGGGCACATTTTCAATGCTCTGATTGCGCTGGTTGAGAAGCGCTTAATTCTTTATTATTTCATTATCGGGCCAATTAGTTTGTTTGGATAGCTTTAATGCCATGGTGGCTAGAGTAACAAATAAAAAAGAGATGTATGCATTACTTCTTGTAATTGGCACAGACATACAACGCCCTCCATAATTAGTGGCACCCCAGGTTAAGATGTGTTCTTTAGCTTCTAATAAATTCAGTTTTTTTCTAATTAATATGGGACCACAGTGAAAAAAAGAGGAAAATCCAACCTTTAATTCAAGTACATTTATTCGGTGGGAAAAAAAATTTTTTTCTTAATGTGGGATTTATTTTACATCAAATCATGTGCGCCACAATTATTAGCACCTCCGATGTTAATACTTTATACAACCCCTTTTTGCCAACAAATCTGCACCTAATCCTCTCCTATAATGTTTCACAAGATGGGAGAATACAGAAAGAGGGATCTTCAACCTTTCCTTTTTGGACAATCTCTCTTAATCATCCAGCGACCTGGGTCCTCTCCTCTGCACTCTCCTCCTCAGCTCACTCCACAGGTTTTCAATGGGGTTGAGGTCTGGGGACTGAGATGGCCATGGGAGGTGCTTGATTCTGTGTCTGGTGAACCATTTCTGTGTAGATTTGGCCACATGTTTAGGGTCATTATTTTGCTGAAAGACCCAGTGACAACCCATCTTCAGCTTTCGGGCAGATGCCACCAGAATTTGATTTAAAATGTCCTGGTATTTCAAAGTGTTCATGATGCCATGCACCCTAACAAGGTTCCCAGGGCCTCAGGAAGAGAAACTGGCCCACAACATCACCAATCCTCCCCCATACTTCACAGTGGTCATGAGGTGCTTTTCTGCATACTCATCTTTTGTGTTCCACCAGATCTACTTAGAGCTTTTTGGCAACAAACATTATATCTTAGTCTCATCCGACCAAAGCACACGGTCAAACTCCAGACTTCTGTGTTTATGATTGTGAATGCCTCCCAAACAGCTTGTTGGCATGTAGATAGCGCCTGATGGTTGTTTTGGAGACTTGGTGACCCCAAGATGCTAGCATTTGTTGCAATTCTTTAACAGTGAGCTTTGGAGAACTTTTTATTTCTCTTACCATCCTCCTCACTGTGCGTGGTGGCAAAATAACCTTGTGTCCTCCTCCAGGCTTTTTTACCACCCAGAAAATACCTGATCTAGCAGAAGACTGGCTATGTGTAACTTGGTGCAGCTTTGCTCCTCAAACCTCAGCAATTATGTCAGTCTACTACTTTCCATTCTAGGCACTCATCCTAGTGACGGCAATGAGAGGCTGTTTGAAGCACTGAGCCTTCCCTCCAGTTGATATCATCTAAATTTTTCTTGTGGTCGGTTAAACACTACATACAGAAGCGACACCTGCTAGTCGAATAATTTTCTATCTTGACCAGGACTCCCTGGAAGAAGAGATCCCCTAGAAGAAGAGATCTTGTATCTCAATGGGACCTTTCAAGCTGAACAAAGGATAAATAAATAAATAAATAAAATTTACGGTTAATTCATGCTATTAAAAAAATGCCCATGCTTCTTTCATAACAACATCTGCCAATCGCATGGTCTTGTTTAATCTTTCTACTCTTTTGGAGACTTGAAGAGTCTTTATGACTCTAATATGCAAGCCCCGCCCTGAGTCTCTTCACCTAGGGCTTCCTGTTATCTTGCACTGGTCTCCTGCTTAACTCTACTCCGTCCTTCATCAGTACAAATTCCCATAATTCAATTCAATAAATATCATTGACTGCTATTTTAGGTGTGGTCTGGAATTCATTAAATGGGGTTCTCAATAGTCGTTAGAGAACCAGACAACGCCTAAATGTGTCACTCCATTTATCCATGTCCTAACCAACCACCTTATCATTCTACAGGAAGCCCAGGGGACTTGAAGATTCTTTATGACTCTGGGAAGAGGCACAACCCCCATCCTGAGTCTTGTCACCTGGGTCTTCATGTTATCAGCCACTGGTCTCCTACTCAACTCTGCTCCGTCCTTCATCAGTACAAATTCCCATTCTTAATCGAGCCAATAAATGTGATAAACTATCATTTTAGGTGTGGTCTGGAATTCCTGAAAGTATACCATATGAAATTTAATCTCTGCTTTGCAAATTTGCAAGCTTGTCTTTTAAGATGGACAAAAATATGATATGATAAAAATATGATAAAAATCTCAACAAAAAGCCTTTTTCAGGAGGAAATTTATTATTCTGTTATGTCAAAGACAGCCTTGAAACTGGCTCACCTCAAATACATGAATCAACCAGTTTCACAAACCTCCCACAAACAAGTTTTATTAAGTAGGCGGGAAGGTTCATAATTAATAAATTGCGACAGACAGAATGGTGAATTACTGGCGAGGCCGCTTCAAATGTTGCATGGTGCATCAGCACAAATACACCCTTCATTATACGTAAAGCCTGACAGTGAGATATTTGGAAAACAGACTTTGAATATCGCAAAAAAGGGAAATCTGGGGGTTGCCAACATGTTGATCCATCTTCATGCTCAGCGCTCTTTGGCTGAATACCAAGTGGTTGAGTGTTTAAACAGAGACTGTGGCATCAATTACCTCAGCTGTGGTACAGTATGTGTTACTTCATTTGATCTTTGATCTTTTGGCACTTTTAAAATAAGTTAGGTGAAACACATTTTTACTTTCATTTCCACTTTACAGTGAAGTGATCCGTTATTCCCATGAATCATCTTTTAAAAAATGTACTTCAAAGGGGCCCTTCTGGCAGTAAGAGCAATCTCATTTCTTCATTGAATGCTAAAGTGAATCTTGCCATGCTGGTAGAACAGATATGGTTCTGCATGTACACATGGAAGATACACCTGATCATACGTAACCTGAGGATAACGGAATGCCCCATGAGAGTATAGGGCCTATATCTCATTATCTTCTGCTGTCATTTTTTCAACAGTCATCATCTTTGCTGTTTAAGCAGAATTTCAGTCCTTTAATGAAAATTCTTAAAGCAAACATTTGCGCTCATTGCTCATGTGCTGCTCTTCCTTTTTGCCATGTGGGGGATTCAGTACCAGGACACATTTAAGGTAAGATGAATTGTGTACATTTTTAAATGCAACAACACAACAAATATTACAAGTGGCTTCTCCAAATTCAACACAAAATGCCACTTTAATGACTACTGCAGGCTCAAAATTATTCAACCCCTTCATGACAAGAATCCTTAATTCTTCGTAGAGCACCCTTTTGCCACTATGACCTGCAGGAAATGTGATACATAGGCAGACAACAGCTTCTGGCAGCATTCCCAAGGAATCTTAGTCCAGTCCTCATGGATAATGGCCTCCCGTTCACAAATATTCAAGGGTTTGCATGCTGCAATTGTGTTCTTCAAATCCTACTGGGGATTTTTTTACGGGGTTCAAATGAGGCGACTGTGATGGGCACTCTAGAATCTTCCCTCACTTCTTCTGAAACCAAGCCTTGGTGGATGTTGAGGTATGCTTAAGATCATTGTCCTTTTGGAAGTTCCAATGATGCCCAAGCATCAGCTTCCCTTCAGACAGCATGACATTTTCTCCTTGGATATCCTGGTACTTGACTGAATCCATCTTGCCCTCCACACTTTGCAGGTTTCCAGTGCCAGAGGAACCAAGGCAGCCGCAGAGAATCAAAAAGCCCCCACAATTCTTCACTCTAGGCAGGGTGTACTTTTCAGCATATTCCTCCGGTAGACATACCACTGATTCATAAGCCCAAAATATTACAGTTTTGTTTCATCACTCCACAGAACAATATCCCCAAGCTTCTGTGTCTTATTTGTATGGTTTTGAGCATATTGGAGCTTGTGCTTTTGGATTGTGGTGTATGTGAGAGTCTTATAGTCAGAAGCTCAGCTCAGAGCAACTGGAGGTTCTTTGTCCCTTCTGACCTCACTATATGCTCATTCTCCAGCCATAGTAAGGGAGAGGAGGAGCGGGTGAGTGATGTGATTTTCCTGAATTTTATTGATGTGAGACAGAGAAAGTAAAACTAAAACTATGGGACTGACTAACAGTAATGGGGGACTGTGTTGTTGCAACTGCTGTGGGACAGATGACTTTGACTGTGACTGATAAGTGTGTAGAACGTCAGCATAATGGTTAATAATGGGTCATAATGCGAGGCATCTGCGGCGCACTCATACGTCCGGTGGTAGTGGGATGAGGATGAAGTTGAATCAGTGAGACTGTTGGCCACAAAAAGAGGTGCCGTAGGTGGTGGCAAAACACAGTGGGTATACTGTGCATGGACAGCGGGAGATATATACGTGTAGCAATGGAAGGATGTCCTCATCCATAACAGGGATAGCAGGGATTCTGTGTGTGGTTTGAACTGTTTGTAACAACTTACCGATTGCATGATATTGAAACAAAGCATTGTCTGCGTGTGTGTTATCTAAGCAGGTCATAAGAAAATTAGAGCCTTTTCCAATATGAATGAATATAAGAGGAAAGTTCACTGTGTTTGTGTGTTTTATTTGTGTGTGTGTATGTATTCTGAGCTCCGATTGTGTGGGTGTGAAAATCAATGAAAATAAACCTAACTCTGTGAGTGTCTGTAAACAAATGCATGGCGGCATATTCGTTAGTTCTGTCTTTGTTAGATTGAATACAGTTGTCATTTCATTCCATGAAGTGCTTATATAGATGCCTACAGTAAAATTAGTATTCATCAAGATACTATTAATTCAAGAATAATTTAAGTGCCCATTGATTAGCATATATTTACAGCATTTTATGGAATTCTTACTGTAATTGCAGGATTGGTTGACGAGAATGCTGTCCAGTTCTCGACATGCCACTTCCTTGTTTGACTGACCTATGTTTTTCTTGACCTCTGCTTATGTCTGACCATTCTTTGATTATGTATTGTATTTTGGTATTCAGATTTTCATGTTTTATTATTTTCCAGATTTTAGTTTATTCATAGTTTACCATGACATGTTTCATTTCCATGCATTGCACTTTGTTTCCCCTTTCTTGTCATGAGTGTTGTCTTTGCTCACAGTCCCTAATATAGCGTGCCACTCCTTCGGGTGATTTATTGGTTTCTGGGTTTCAATCTTCTTTCATTATCTTGTGTTCTTCCTTCCTCTTACCTTTGCTATATTACTAACACCCCATAACAGTTTGTTGTTTTTGTTAATTTACTAACCAACACTAACCTTGTATATTTTGACTAACTTCTAATGAGCACTTGGGATTGTATAGCTGCACTTACTAATTGACTAACGATCTCTCAGTATTCGCCCTGTTCTAGTCTCCGCCTCTTGTATCTCCCTAATTATCTTTGCTGCGTTTCTGTGGGTCTCCACAAACTGCTTTGTGCTGTTCTTTCTCTCTCATTATCTATGCACTTTTAGTACTCCGTGACTGGAGCTGTTTGTCTGTCAATAGGTTTGTCTTGTGATCCCTGTCTGCGTTTGGCTACGGCCACTTTCATGTAATTAGTTTGTTCCTAGTTCTGACTTCCTAGTCAGATCGTTATTTCCCTTGCTACCTGTGCCACGCTTCTCTCGCCTCATATCATTGTGATTATCTTTCTGACTGGACCGTCCTAGACCTCGAGCTTTGCCTTCTCCCTGTACTTTGCCGCATTCTTGTTTATTGACCCATTTTTGTCTGACTATGATTTTTGTGATTGGTGCCCTGTTCACGATTCTGGATTTCGCCCCTTGGATTCTGACTTTGGATTGTGGACTTTGTACTGTCACCTGCTCTGTTGGGGGGTTTCCCCCCTTCAGAAATAAAGCCTCCTTTTTGCATTTAGCTGGTGTTTGCACTTGGTTCATTTCGTAAAACCTCACAAGGCTGGGCACTGCCCTCTCATGATTTAACCTCTCACTGTAAAGCGTGTTTGTGACAGTCTCTGTGAAAAGCACTATACAAATAAATTGAATTGAAAAAATTGAATTGGTAAAAAGTAAAATTTCTAAGAAAAATGGGTATAATAGCTGTGCAAATTTGTAGGAGTTCAGCCATTTTAATACATGTGGAGTTGTAAAAGGACAAAGTTGCAGAAGTAAACAGAATAATTATTCCTTATGAAACCGAATAAAAGTCCCTTTTTGTTGACTAAATTGACGCATGCCCTTCTTGAACGACCAGTACTATAAACTGAGGGAAGTTTAAAGGAAGTAACAATTGAACACCACTTACACAAATGTGGACTAGTGGTTCAAATGTTGTGACTAATTGAACTTCTCTGAGCAAAAATTGAAGTGAGATTAAAATATAAGATTGAGAATAAAACAAAAATGCACCATTTGATGCAGGACAAAGCCCAAACGTTCCAATATTTGGTGGTAGTAATACATAGCAGAGAAAACCACTAGTAATATTCTCTAAGAGCATGAAGTAATAACACCATTTGAATTCGTTAAATAATTGTAAAATTCCAAAGAGCTAGAAAATCTAAGCAGTTTTCTGTAAATAATTAGACTGTGTGAGATTGGTGAGCTGGGTGCATACCTCTGAAAAGAAAATGAGAGAAGTAATACTGAAAAACAAGAAGAATAACACAAAGTGTTCAAAATTTGCCAAAGTACTGTTAAACACTGCATACAGTAAGGTGCTGTGTGCCAAATTTAATTGATACAAGGGTTTCTCTATCAAGTATTGGACATTTTCAATTGCTATTTGAAAATGATCAGAAAAGTACCAGTAAATATAAAATATAGTTTGAAATTTAATGGTACATATTAGATTTATAAACATAATATAAAATCAAGTGAGCTATTATGGGAATGGAAACTGGATGGGTTTTCAAACAAAATGAAAACAATACAGTGAATGAAGCCTTGGGGACCGAAGCAGATAAGGGAGCACAGATAACGGAGCACAGATAGGTGAAAGGTCGACATGCAGAAATCAGAGAACACAGCCGAGGTCTGAGCAATGTGACTGGACATGACATTTTCTTCATTTCTCTCACAAGAACAAGTTCTGCCCAACAAATGAGGAATGTGAAGGATCAAATTTTATGAGAAATGATGCATTGTGATTTAAAAGAGGGTGACTGAAAGCTTTCCTGACCGAAGAAATGCAATGAATGATAAATGAAAGATCCTTTCCCCATTTTTGACACGAACTAAGTGTTAACCAGAGATTCTACATGGAGAAAAAAATTTTTTAAGAGGGGCAATAACCTTAATCTGTTTATTTAACTTTTACAGGAATGGATCCAAGCGATTGGAAAAACAGCAAAATTATCTTGAAGATTTTGTTCTTTGTTGGATGCATCTAGCTCATTCTGTTGAAACTTTTTCAAAGTGCTCACTGCAGAAGAGGAGAGATTAAAATAACGTTGAGTAAAAATGATAAGCTAGCCAGCTAGGGATTCAACTTTGGGTTTTCAGCTTAAAAGTTTACCTTCTGAAATAGCTTAGTGGAAATCCAATTCAGAGTATTAAAGTCGACTAAATTGAGAAGATGATACCACCATATAATTGAAAAAGTACACTAGTAACATGATCACATATTACTTTCCTTGCCATTTCACAGTAATGCAGATGTTGAATGGTGTATAGACAGTAAGCCAAAACTCATATTCGAAATCCAGAAAGGTAGGTCATACACAGGGCATCCAAAACAGAAATTATGGTCATACAAAAACAGGTCAAAATCCAAAAAGACAAAACAGGAATAGAAGGGCAATGGCAAACTCAAGGTCGGCCAAAACAGTCGTGAAGAAGGAGCTCTGCACAGATGTAAATTGATCAACGTTCTGACAAAGAATGAACTGCAGTGAAGACTTTAAATAGACAAGAGGGAAGTCACATGCTATGCTGGGAACAGGTGAATTGGATGAGACTAATTACTGAGGTAAGCACACATGAGGAAGTCCTAAACCACAACAACTGGCAAAAGCCAAAACACAGACAGGACGCAGAGAACCTATGACAGATAAACAGCTCCAGTCAAGGAGTTTTAAGTGCACAGACAATGAGAGCAGGATAGTAATTCAGCACGTGAGAGAGCTCTCGTGGAAATGCAGGGAGAGGCTTAGAAAGTAACAGGGGCGGAGTTACAGGGCAAGGCAGAGTTAGTTATATTAGTAAACAGTGATATCTACACACTTAATCAAAATATGTGATTGTTAGTTCGTTAATTACTGTACAGACAAAGGGATTAGTACTGGTAATTTTACTGTATACTTACTAAGCAGCCTAGCGGTTAATTAATATGGTAATTTCAGGAAAGCGGGAAGGAAGGTAAAAACGAGACTTGAAGGAAGTTTGTGCAATACCGGAAAACTTCCAAAATCACCCGAAGCGTGTCTGCACGCAGACAGGGGAGTGCACTGGCATGATGACACAGATCACATCAGACATTACAGGGGAGACAATGTGCAATGCAATAAAGGAGTAGATGAATATACACAAAATCAGACAGATACAGATCCTAATATTGGGACCTCATGACATGGCAAAACAAAGAAAGCTCTACTTGAAAAGTCCAAAGCCTAACAATGGAATTCCGCCAAGGTGCAAAGTTTAGGTTGAATTCAAACTCTGGCGTCCCATTGGACAAGAGCTGTGGACACCCCAGGGGATCCCTAAAACGCAGCCATGATGTCATGGGTATTATAAGACTCATAACACACCCCCGTACTCTGCCTTTTACACAGTGACGCAAGATGCTATAGGAGGTGTCAGTAACGCGAACGTTTGTATCACTTCATTAACCTTGGCCACAGTCCCCACTCCCTGGACGAGCTACAGACTGTTCCGCGGCTTTAATTTTTTCTTTATAATTAGTTTCGGATCAGTGAAGCAATTCTGATTCTGGCCTTTGTCAAAAGAATGAGACACGGAGCATCCGTTATTCTTCAAGAACGAGAAAAACAATGCCTACACCCACTGTCTCTTCGACCTGTTGCATTCTGCTCTGCCCCACATGTGGATCGCCTCGCCGTGGACGCACCGACCGCCAGCCCTGCTGTCCGGTTGGAGGCCAAAGAAACTCCGCCAAACACGTACTTTTCCAATAAAGTAACAGGCTTTTGCCTGTGCAGAGATTAGTATTAGCCTGTTATTACACTTTTGTTTCAATTTGTATTTCTGTTCTTATCATCGATTCTGCCGACCGCTGAGTCTGCTGTGTTTTACAAGTTGTGCCATCTGTTTGTGCTTATTCTGTTAGCTGTTGTTTTTAGTGTGTGGTCCACCGCTGAGTGGATAAAGCCAGCTAACTGCACTTTAACAGCGAAAGAATCAGGATCACGGCAAACGACCCCCAGTTTGCTCGTCGGGTTGCTGTATGATAAAGTGCAGTTGCTGCAAGAACCCGTTACTTCGCCTGTGCCTCATTGTCGCTCTCCTTGTTTTATTGACCTTGTCCTTCATCTCTCTCTGACTAAACTACATACGAGTACACCCACACGCAACACACACCGTAATATGGGCTATGGAGTGCATGGGATCGCAACTTAGTTGGCCTCACGCATCTTGCCAGTAAAGTGTGCTGAACCGCGGTTTTTTTGTGCTCCCCGGTCGACCTTCCCGCTCATCGTTTTCGAATGACGAACTCACTCACGTGGCTGCGTCAGCCATCTTGCTCTTCCTTTGTCCTGCTCCTGCTCTGGGTAACGTACTCTCTCACGTGACTGCATCGGCCAACTTGCTCTCCCTTTCCCCTTCCTCTTCCTCGTTCGCTTTGTGTTCTCACGTGTGCAGTGTCTGCTACCCTCAATCCTAGTTGCTTGCACATGTAGGTTTGTTTTGGTATTTGTTCAAGTAATAGATGTTTGTTGACTGAAGTATTTTTGATTACCATCAATGTTACCAAAGTTAAATAAACTCTGTTATAATTTCTGAACAGCTCCCTGTGATTATTTGTGCATGTTTATTGCGGTGAGGAGGTCCAGTGTTCGAATTTCACCCTTCTTTGTTAATTCCACAAATGTAGATATTTAAATCTTGACATTTTGGCTGAAACAATTCCTTTGAGACTCAAATTTTGGTTTGGCTATCGGTCCCTGATTCCAGGGTGGTGCTCCATTGCTATTAACTCATATTATCAATCCTATTAATATTAATTATTCTATTAATATTAATTGCAATCATTAATACTTGTGTGTAACCAAACCAGTTCTTCCCAGAAAGCCCTAACAGAAGATCGCCTGAGGCTCTCCAACCTATGAAGGCTTGTGTAAAAAAAATTGTGGAATACTTTAAAAACAATGTTCCTCAACATCAAATTGCAAAGGCTTTGAAGGTGTCATCATCGACAGTGCATTACATCATCAAAACATTCAGAGAAACTGGAAAATTTTCTGTGTGAAAGGGACAAGGCCAAAGACCTTTACTGGACGCCCGTGATCTTCGGGCCATCAGACGCCATTGCATCACTCACTGGCATGATTCTGTCATTGACATTACTAACTGGGCCCAGGAATACTTAAAGAAAGCACTGTCTGTAAACACAGTCCGCCGTGCCATCCACAGATTCCACTTAAAACTATCAAGCGAAAAGGAAGCCATTATTGAGCATGATCCAGAAGCGCTGGCGTATTCTGTGGGCCTAGGCTCATTTATAATGTACTGTAGCAAAGTGGCAAAGTGTCCAAATGTGACATTCTTGTTGGAAATCATGGGCATTGAGAAAGACCTCCCCTCCTATTATCAGCGTTCAGTTCAAAAGCCAGCATCTTCGATGGTATGGGGATTCATTACTGCATATGGTGTGGGACACCTGCAAAATTTAAAAAGCACCATGAATGCTGAAAGGTATATAAAAGTTTTGGAGCAACATATGCTCCCCTCCAGACGACATCTATTCCAGTAAAGGCCTTTTGTATTTCAGCAGGACAATGCAAAACCACATACTGCAGCTATTGCAACAGCATGGCTTCGTAGTAGAAGAGTACGTGTGCTGAACTGGCCAGACTGCAGTCCTGATCTTTCACCGATTGAGAAAATTTGCTGCATCATTAAATGAAAAGTCCGTCAAAAGAGACCCAAAACTCCAGCAGCGGGAAGCCTGTATTAAACAAGAGTGGCATCAAATTCCAATGGCTAAACTGAAGAAACTTGTCTCCTCAATGCCCAGACGCCTCCGCTTTGTGTTAAAAAGAAGAGGGGATGCTACACCATGGTAAACAGGCGCCTGTCCCAAGTTTTTTGAGATCTGTAGCAGCCAACAAATTTGAAATGAGCTAATTTTGTGGATAAAATTGTTGAATTTCTCAGTTTAAACATTTGCTATGTCATCTCTGTTCGATTGTGAATTAAATGAAGCTTAGTGAAAGTTCAGGCAGGAAGACTCTCTTTCTTTCGCGCTCGTCAACCCCGTCTATTTTGTTCATGCATGTTCACTCCTGATTCTCCGCAGACAAAATTGGGGGCTGTCAATGAGCAGTCAGCTGGCATTGCAGCTGGCAACCAGGGCACACCTCAGTAGTGTCGCTAGCCAATCATTCTGCTGCTGTTTTTTTAAATATGTTATTTTCTCTGCCCTAGTTCGCCCATGCTGCCGCTCGCTGAGATTAGCCACGCTGTTGCAATTTACGCTCGCCTCCATTTCTCGCATATGCACTGGCTACATCTTCCAGACCTCGCTTCGGCCATCCTATGCGCGTTACCTCCTGTGCCAGCTTTCCAGCATCTATTTCAGCGCAAATCCCTTTTTGCCACAGACTGACCGCCTCCATGCCTCGCTGCTTTGCTGCAGTAATTCATGCAAATGGAGCCTGTTCATGTATTGAATCTGTACATGTTCATACTTTTAGAAGTCCATTATTCCAGTCAAAAAATTCCTTTTTTTTTTTTTGGTCTTAATAATGCTCTGCTTTCTGAGATGCTGAATTTTGGGGTTTTCACTGGCTGGTTGCAATCATCGCAGTTGAAAGAGGCAGAAATGGTTGGACAGCGCGTTGTGAATCCGTATAGAACGAGTTTTGCTTTTGAGTCATTACTAGGTTTAATCGGCTTTCTTTGTGAAGATGTTCTGGCTCACTGGGATGCTCCGGTACAGCACTGGAAAATATCTGTCGGGTCAAGTTTCAAAAATAAATAAATGAATAACACGTTCGGAAATAAATAGCCTGCGCAGAATTACCCACGATCAGTTTATTACAATACGGGCCAAAATAAGTGGGAGATGTAAATTTCAGGCCTGGTGTTCCTGTGCTGTCGGTTTAAAATTAAAGCTTATATTGTTGGATGCCTGGATTTCCTTTTTTATTGACGTATCGTTTGTATGCATGGCACAGATCCAGTGGAAATGCTAGCGATAGAGCTCTAATATAATGTTATCCTATGTTTTGCTAGATGTTTACGTTGCCTACTTGATTGGTGCTTGAATCGTGTTCGGTTTTGGAAACCGTTATAATGAGTTTTAACGGAATTCATCCCTTGAGTACATGGCGAACGAAGATGTTACTATTAGGAAACGTGCTGCATTTATTACGCATATTAATTGCCCTTGGTGTGGGGGCGCATAGTCATAAGAGGTTGCTATTGTTCCAAATGTATCTTTTCAAATGATTCAGTTATTTCCAATAAGTCAGGGGCGGAATTCCCATCTACTGCGTTCGACCTCCTCCGTGCCAAAACTGCTTGACATGATATCCTGGATGAGGGCCGCCACCCGTTTTGAAATTCCGAACAAGACCATCGACTCATTGGATGGGCAAGGCGTTTTCTATAATGTGGTTTGTTCCTCCAATTCTCTTCAGTTTTTGCCTATGCTGCCCTTTCGTCGGTTTCGGTGGTTATTTTCAAGGTTAGTGGTTTGCATGTAAATGGCCTCTGTCTTTGCCAAAAGCTCTATTCCTCAGCATTGCATGAAATTTAACCATTGCCGTAGCCGTGGCATTTGGAGCATCTTCTGGCATCGCAAATGTATTGCAGTTCCATGCGTCAATGAAGCCGCAGTAAGCATCATTGCTTAAAGTTCGGGTGGCACAGTGGTCGACACAGCTGTGTCCTAGCAAGAAGTTTGTGGGTTCAAAACCAGCCTGGGGCCTTTCCATGAGGAGTTTTTTGTTCTCCCCGTGTTTGCTCGGGTTTGACCTGGGTACTCCAGTCCCCTCCCTAGGGTCAGCTTCCCCTTTTTGCCTTGTTTAAATTTCACTAGATTCTACATGAGGAAGGGTCTCGCTCTTACTGCTCTAATACTGCAAGATTTTGCTGGAGGAAGTTTTGCGTGTCTCTGCTGTTGCCACTTAAATCCTATTCCTGTCAGTGTTGTCGGCGCATCTATCGCAATTATTTGTATATTTGTAATTGTAATATGTCTGTCCGCTTGCTTAACTCGATAACCACTGATCAGATCATCTTGGAGTTTCTTTCTTTTAGGTCACAGGTGTCTACCGTTGCTAGGTCCTCCTGTGAGATGATCTGGATCCGGATCTAGACGGGATTCGGGGACAAATTTATGAATCTTTAATTTATGTCTGTTTGTCAGCCCACATTACTCAAAAAAAAAATTCTTTAATTTGAAGTTTGTTCATTGTCAACACTGCTAATTCCTTAAGGGGAGCGGGGTCTGCAATCTTTGATTGTCTCCTTTGTCACTGGTTATGTTTGTCACTTTAAACTCTACTATATAAGAGCTCTAATAGCTGGGGTTCAGCTTGGCACCCTGAATAAAAGGCCACCCTGAAATGTGCAGTTTTTGCTTTATTGGGGGTCTGGGGACTCAGAACCAGTCAGTATCTGGCGTGACCACCATTTGCCTCATGCAGTGTAACACATCTTCTTCGCATAGAGTTTATCAGATTGTCAATTGTGGCCTGTGGAATGTTGGTCCACTCCTCTTCAATGGCTGTGCGAAGTTGCTGGATATTAGTGGGAACTGGTACGCGCTGTCGTATACGCCGGTCAAGCACATCCCAAACATGCTCAATGGGTGACATGTCCGGTGAGAATGCTGGCCATGCAAGAACTGGGACATTTTCAGCTTCCAAGAATTGTGTACAGATCCTTGCAACATGGGGCCGTGCATTATCTTGATGAAACATGAGGTGATGTTCATGGATGTATGCACAACAATGGGCCTCAGGATCTCATCACGGTATCTCTGTGCATTCAAAATGCCATCAATAAAATGCACCTGTGGTCTTCGTCCATAACAGATGCCTGCCCATACCATAACCCCACCACCACCATGGGCCACTCGATCCACAACATTGACATCAGCTAAGCGCTCACCCACACGACGCCACACACGCTGTCTGCCATCTGCCCTGAACAATGTAAACCGAGATTCATCCATGAAGAGAACACCTCTCCAATGTGCCAGACGCCATCAAATGTGAGCATTTGCCCACTCAAGTCTGTTACGGCGACGATCTGGAGTCAGGTTAAGACCCCGATGAGGACGACGAGCATGCATTTGCGCTTCCCTGAGACGGTTTCTGACAGTTTGTGCAGAAATTCTTTGGTTATGCAAACCAATTGTTTCAGCAGCTGTCTGAGTAGCTGGTCTCAGACAATCTTGGAGGTGAACCTGCTGGATGTGGAGGTCCTGGGCTGGTGTGGTTACACGTGGTCTGCGGTTGTGAGGCCGGTGGGATGTACTGCCATATTCTCTGAAACGCCTTTGGAGACGGCTTATGGTGGAGAAATGAACATTCAATGCCCGAGCAACAAATCTGGTTGACATTCCTGCTGTCAGTATGCCAATTGCTCGCTCCCTCAATGCTTGCGCCATCTGTTGCATTTTGCTGTGAGACAAAACTGCACATTTCAGAGTGGCCTTTTACTGTGGGCAGTATAAGGTACAACTGTGCACAAATCATGGTGTCTGATGAGCATCTTGATGTGGCACACCTGTTAGGTGGGATGGATTGTCTCAGCAAAGTAAAAGTGCTCACTATCACACATTTAGACAGATTTGTGATCAATATATGAGAGAAATGGTATTTTTGTGTATCTGGAATGAATTTTAGATCTTTGAGTCCATCTCATGACAAATGGGAGCAAAAACAAAAGTGCTGCGTTTATATTTTTGATGAGTGTATAAATTCTCTCCGTCTATCTGTCTGCTCATGTAACTCCTCAACAGTGGATGGGATTAACTTGATATATTTTTCTTTACAGATGAGCGTCTGCAGTCTTCTTGGTCCTCGTCTGCGATGATCAGGACCCAGATTTGGATTCAGGAACAGTTATCTGGATATTTTCTCCATATGCTTATTTTTCAGCTCATATAATTTAAAACAAAAACAATAAAAAAACTAAATTCAAATTTTACTCATTGCCAATACAGCTAATGCTTTAAGGGGCGAGGGTCTGCAATCTTTCATTTTCTCGTTGTCATTGGTCGTCCGTGACATCAAACTCCACCCGGATCGCTTGTTCAGAATAAGTGCCGCTCTTCAGCGGCTATGCAAGGTATCTACGCTCTCTCTATCAACTAAGTCACTCGTCATCTTCAGCAATCACATTCTACGTGAGCCCCAAAGCATCTGCAATCATCAAAGCCTAAAGATCCCTGAAGCCTTTTTAGTCCACGGTAAGCTTGCAAATGACTGGCGGTCGGTAGTTGTTTTATCTGTATTCCTGCTGTCATTCGCTAATCGCATGTCGAGCCCTGCACCCTAGTCATTGCTGGCCATTATGCAAAAGAAAGGGGGGGGGGGAATCCAGGGCTTTGCAGCCTCAAGCCATTGCTGGCTATCATCATGCAAAAAAAAAAGAAAAAAAATGCAAGGCTTTGCTGCCTCTAGCCATTGCTGGCTATCATCATGCAAAAGGGGAAAAAAATGTTTAAATTTCAGGGCTTTGCACCCCCAGCCCTTGCTGGCTATCATCATGCAAAAGGGAGAAAAATAAAAAAAATAATTTCAGGGCTTTGCTGCCTCTAGCCATTGCTGGCTATCATCATGCAAAAGGGGAAAAAAAATTTTAAATTTCAGGGCTTTGCACCCCCAGCCCTTGCTGGCTATCATCATGCAAAAGGGAGAAAAATAAAAAAAATAATTTCAGGGCTTTGCAGCCCCTAGCCATTGCTGGCTATAATCATGCAAAAGGGGAAAAAAATTTCAGGGCTTTGCAGCCCCAAGCCATTGCAGGCTATCATCATGCAAAAGGGAGAAAGAGAAAAAAAATAAATAAAAATTGCAGAGCTTGGCAGCCCCTAGCCATTGCTGGCTATCATTAAGCATCCCCGAACAGGGGGAGCACGTACGTATTCAGTAGTGTGAAGCCGCCGCAAATGTTTTTCGTAATATCTCCAAGAGTATTTTGGGCAGCCATTAGATATTGACCACTCATGATGACCAGGCTTGGGGAATTTTCTTGGGTACAGTGACCTTGACCTTGGCCTGATTTTTCAAGGTCATTCAGTATTATGGGATTCTGGGGTTGTGCACTCTCTAACTATGGAAGGATTTGAGTCAGACACTTGAAATTGATACCACGGACATATCTCTGGAGGGGCTCGGACAAGTTTGAACATGGGCGACCTTCACCTACTTTTTCAAGGTCATTTGATTGTCTAAATTTGGATTTTGGGTGTTTTGAGTTTCCATTACATATTGAACACCCATACTGATCAGGCCCAGGGGATTTTGTTGGGTATGGTGACCTTTACCTTCACCTGTTTTTCAAGGTCACCCTGTGACAGCATCAGCATGATTGGAAGTCTGAGAGCCTATCGTTTGGTACCCAGGGTCTATCCAAACGTACCCAGGTTTTTAGTTCTCGTTTCGGAGCACGAGACTTAGAATTATTACGACAATTACACGCTTTTCGACAGGAAGTTTGTCCTGAATCTGAATCCAAGCCGAAAGTGCAATTGTTTCTTGAATGCATTGACAATGTATAAAGAAGCATGAATCATGGAGGAGGAATATACCGTTTTGGTCGGTATTGATGACTTAGAAAATTTCTTCGCAAATCATCCGCTGACAAAACATGGTTTAAATTGAAATCTCCGTGAAGTGAAAACAGCTTTTGTGGTCGTTTCAGTGAATGATGAAAGGAAAGAAACATTCACATACAAGATTAAGAAGGGTGAAACACAAGTTCAGGCTCAAAGAAATAGACTTTCAGATGTTTATAATTTAACTCAATTGGGCGAAGAAAGAAAACAGGAAATATCGGAAGGTCTATCAAAGGACATCATCTTAGTGAAATGGCTCTTCTACTGCCCAGGAAAAGGGGGATGCCGGAGGAGTTGTGGAGGTTACGGTCAGTGTTCACAAGGTAAACTGATATTTATTAAAATCATTCAACAGATCATATCGTTTCAATATCTTTTCAAGAAATTGTGGGAATCATCAATGTAAATAAATTAATTAATTAATTGTACCATAAAATCCCATTGTTTATTGTAAAAATAAGGTAAGTTTATGAGAAGATGTGCCATATTTTTTCTTGCTTGTAATGAAATTTCACAAAATTCCATCAATTTGTTTTGTCGGTAAACCTGAATTTATGTAAGCAAATTATAAGTACACTGTACTTAATCCTGATTCAATTAGAAACTCTTTCTTTTCTCATTTTGATTGCTGAAATGGATTCAATGCAGAGTAATTTCTGTTCGTCAGCCTAATTGCAAAATTTGAAGGTGCCAGTGTTTCTTGTCGTTTTTGTGGGAAACATTCAAAACTTGACAAATAGGGGTATGTAATAAATATAGAATGTAATTTTTATCCCCCCTGGCATATAATGCGGGGGCATATAGCGATCAGTTCGTCTGTTCGTCCATCCCTCCATGTGTATAATCCTTTCCGGAGCAGAACTCAAAACCGTTCCAGATATCTTTCCGAAACTTTGCATATAGTTTAACCAACTGCTGAAGTGGTGCCTTTTCATATTTTTGGAATTCTGATTTTTAAAATTTTTTCCGTTTCTATGGTTACAAGTTTGGACTTAGGCTCACGGAGGGTGGACTTCGTTTCCGGAGCAGAACTCAAAACCGTTCGTGATATCATTAACCTAGTACTAAAGTGGTGTCTTTTCATAATTTCAGAATTCTAAAATTTATATTTTTTACATTTCCATTGGTACGAGTTTGGAGGGTAGGCTTCGTTTCCGGAGCAGAACTCAAAAACCGCTCATGATATCTTTCTGAAACTTTGCATATGTATCAACCAGATCTTCAAGTGGTGCCTTACCGTATATTCAGAATGCTGAAATCTTTATTTTTTCTGTTTTCATGGTTACAATGTTGGACTTAAGCCTATAGAGGCTGAGTTTTGTTTCCGGAGAATAATCTCACTAAAGTCCCTGTTATATTTCCGAGACTTTACATATTGCATCAACCAGATATGTGGTGCCTTTTCATATTGTTTGAAATTCAATTGAGGATATGTGGAGCCGGGGGGATTCGTCATCCTCGGATGACTCTTGTTACCTTTTGTATTGAACTCAAAGCTGTCATGTTAACAGAAAACTACTTGTTCCTTCGGAACTCATGGTTTTCTGCTAACATGGTATCTTCTCATTCAATATAAAAGGTAAAAAAGCACAAGTACAACGTACGATATATATATATAGTATGTTTATTCTAAATCTGAGATCCGCTTAGGTAATCAAATTTTCTTCGAGATAATGAAGTCATTACTATTATTAAGTCCATAATATAATTATTATGTACTGCTGCATAATTTCTTGAATTATCAATAGTTTATATCATGAAACATGAAAATATTAAGGCGAGACGCTACAGGTGAATAGGGTAAAAATTTTAAATAATTGATATCATCATGAAACTTCCTCAGTTGATTACTTGCAATAGTATGAAAAAAATTTGTATTACAAGTTTTTGAAATTTTTGTTTAAATATGCAAATCAGGCATTATCTCATTAAATATGCGCTAATTTGCATATATTTTAGGAAGATAAATCTAAACATCTGATAAGTCAGGTGCAAAATTCTTTTTTCATTTTGTTAACATATAAGATGAAAAAACAATTACAGAGGGATTTAAGGATATCTGCTTTTATTGCTGAGAAAATCAAAATATGCTGTCCATGGCCTCAAAAAATCCATTTTCGCTATATTTTTGGGAATAAAATGTCTAATAAATCAGGCTAGGGATGATATATTAACAAATCCCTCTGTAAATATCTTCAGAATATATAAGTGTATAACTGCAAAGTTTGGTATACATAGGTACGACAGGCAGAGAAGTTAGACTTGGAGTATGACAAAAAACTTGTTTTGAGAAAACGGCATTCAATGATTTACAGGGGGGAATTTAATGCATTTCTGTTGAAAACAATTGCTCACCAACAGAATAAATGTTAAGGCCCTTAAAAATAGTAATGTGGTATATTTTCAGCGCATGAAAATTGATAATTCAATAACATAACAGGCATCTAAGGCCTACACCTGTAGTTATTCAACTAATAAACATATTGGCCTACACTGCACAAACTTGCAGATTAAACTCGCGTCAAATGCAACAACACAATCGTGTAGATCAGTGGTCTTCAATGACGTTCCTAGGGACCCACTGTGTATGCTGATTTTTGTACCAACCACAATTGTTATCACAAGATTTTAACAAGTTGTTAATGTCTTAATTAGTTGTTTTTCATATTTAGCGTTGTTACTTACTATTTTTAGCCAAATGTTTCATAGAAGCATCCATACATGCTATGAAGAATAAAATATCCTTGAAGATTGTGGTTTTATTTCTATACTGCAAGAAATTTCCAGCATTGTAACATTTGAAACTGATCAAATTAGACACTGAAGAACAAAGTAAACCCCAAATTGGGCTGAGGGACACAACTGTTACAAGTTCTTTCAAAAAACTTCAGGTGAATTAATTAGATTAACACGGAGCTGGTGTTACCCATTTGCTTGTCGAATAAATTTGTCTTGATGTGCCAATTAGTTTTCACCAAGTAGGAGCCAAGTACATCTTTAATTTGATTAGTTACATTGTTTTCTCTCGTTTTATGTTGTTATTTCCAATGCATAGCAATGTGGGTATGGCATTTTTTTATTCTGGATGGCAAACACCAATATTTCTCTTATCTTGTGAATTAAGAGGGAAAGTAATTGCTCTAAGCATTAAGTACACTTAATTAAGACTAATGAACAGCTCGTTAAAATACTGCGATTACAACAGTGGTTAGAACAAAAGCCAGCATACACAGTGGGTCCCCAGGATCAACATTGAAAACCACTGGTGTAGATGTAAAGACGCTTCGTCTGCACGAGTGTCCCCTTTGCAATTACTGCACTCGAGCAATAAACTGCTGCAGACCCCATGATTTTCTGTATCAATGTTTATTGACCCGGCGCAGCACAATTAGGACAAAAGGCTATCAACTTTAACGCATTCGCTGTTTAAGTGTCATATTCACGTTCCCGTCCCGTATGTCAGCAACCATTCAACCATTGTGTTTGTAAGAGACTCTCAAGTAGGCCTACTTGTGCATGGAGGTTTATCAGTTTCACATGCGTTTTGGTGGATTTCACCACTAATGACATGGAAATAATTATGACTCCAGACTTTTCAAGCTTTTCTTTACTCATGGGTGAAAGCAATGGAATTGCATAAAAACGTTTCAAATTGTCCTATTTGATTTAAACCATTTGAACGATCGTGGAACACCTGCATTGCGTTGATTGACTAATTGCTGACCACGGCACGGGAACGCAAGCATGCCACCAAATCTCAAATAAACAAACATGACGGGCAGGAGGCGGGTGATCACCGTGCCCAGTGTCAGTGCATTCGGATCCTCTTATGAGCGCGGTTATCTCCCTAAGTTGTAGAAGAGTCCCCTTTACACCTTTCCTTTATCTCATGGCGTTTTACACACAGGTTAAAGAAAAGTGGTTCGGAATTAGACGATAGGACGCGATTATTTAACTATTCGGACGCAGCCATGGTTCCGCGGCAAGCTAAAGACGGAAGTGTCAGAGCGCACCACGTGATGCAGCTGAGCGAATCACGTTAGCAAAAACCAGCAATAGCCAATGAGATTTTGTCATTAGCTTTAAATCCCCATATGAACTTTCACAATTCGTTACTGACAGAAAGGAAATGCCCTTATTTGGATTACACAGCATTGTGCAGGAGAATCAGAGCTTTTCAACGATACCAGACATGACAGACTTCAGTGAAGAGGCGAAGTACTGTTCGTTGCATTGGAATGCTAACTTTTTCGTAAATTCGGAAGAATCTCACTGCCGCAAGTAGACAAAATGTAATATAATAAACGTCTAAATGTATAATTTTTATGCTTTCTTTATTGCAGTTTGAAAGAATACATAATCAAGGAGTAAACTGGCCCAAAATCTCAAATTTGACCATTGCGTGGAAAATCCATGTTTTTGCCTGCAGTGTCTCGCCTTAAATGCATGTTTCTGGAAACACTACTGTAAAATGTCACTGTAACCATATGTCAAAGGAAAAATGTGACACCAATCACACCATTATACATATTTTTTTATTATATTTTGAGTATGAATTTGAAAACTTCTTCATTTCAGATTGCGTGGTACAACACAATGGCCATGACAGACATGACTGTAGCGTGTATGTAAATGCAAGAATCATGTTGTTGGACCCCAGCAAGTGGAGTATCTCCATCACAGGAAGCCATGTTCCAACAGGTGATGCGCAGGAGTGGACGCCGCCAACAAATAACAAGAGGATTGCTGAATGTGTCAAGGATGACATCATGGTTTGCAGGGATGCGAATATGAAGCCTTACGAGGTTTTCTGGCATCAAGTAAAGGACATTGCACAAGATGATATGACAACTAAATTTCAAGAGACCATGTTTCACCCAACAGACAGGGGGGTGATAAACCTTATAAAAAACACAGAGAAAAGCAAAAGAAAAAAAGACCGTTTTCTCAATTTGACTCTACTGTGGTTTGGTTCACTCTTGCACAATGGTATCCATGTGAAATACAGTCTTTTAGAAGTCTACATGGATATAAACGTTCTCAATTCAAAACTGCAATGCCAGTTGCGAGGGATATAGCTCGACAACGTCAGCAGCTTGTTTGTCATTTTACAACTTACAAAATAAATGTATAGTCTCTTTGTAACATGATTGTTGTTTTTTATTTATGAAGACTTGAGGTATGTTCTGATAGGCCATGGAGTCAAGCCTACTATCAGAGGAGCAGCTACCTGCTAGGGCAGGGGTGGGCAATCACGGTCCTGGAGGGCCGGTGTGTATGCAGGTTTTTATTCCTGTTAATTACCCTGACTAATTGAGTTAATTGATTGCCTGCACAAATATAGATTTTCCCAATGATTCGAACAAAGGAAAATGTTTTATGAAGGGAGACAAGACTAGTCTTTGTAGTTTCATGATAATGCAAGGAAATGCGCATGAAACGTCAGATTTCATAAATGGTTTGGCTAATTGAGACAATCAACTAATCAAAGACCAGACGTTGGTGTGAAAACCAGGGACAGATACGGCCCTCGCTGCCCACCTCTGTGCTAGGGAGTCACCTGAAAAACGCATGACTGTCATCTAATCTAGCCGCCTGATGATTGCTAGGCCGGTAATATACTATTCTACTTAAGCTCGCCTTCAGGAAGCTGCTCCTCCGTCCGCTAGCTCAATAACCCTCCTCCACCGCAGCTCCGCCTATCTATTGTATTCATTAAACCCGGGTCTTTGTCAAAATTAATGTAACTATCTGAATCAGCATATTAATGATAGTATCTATATCGATTGTCCTAATGTCAGATCAAGGCGGTTGGCACGCGTGATGGAAACTCGACCTGACTTAATCAACGCAACTGAATCAATGATGCAAATTAACGACTTGACACCTTTCTCAGCCAACCACAAACTGCCTCGGCCTCTGTCAGTGCGTATATAATGCTTGCGTTCTATGCTCGGTAAAGCCGCTTGCACACTGGACGAAAAACAAATTTTTTGCACGACTGATTACAGTCAAAGTCAATGCAAAGAGCTATAGACTTTTCTTGGTCTTTATATTCGTGTTTTCTTCCTTTGAAGATAGACAACAGTCTTTATTCGGTCTTTCTTTTGAAAATTTGTCAGATGGATCAAACAAATTTACACTTTATTTCCACAGGAGAGATAAAATAGTGCTTGCAATCAGAGAGTAAATCTATTCCATGACCATTGACAGTGTGAATAAATTATTGCATGCACGATCAAGACTGTCCGACGCGAAATGCAAAATACTCCATGTTCGGCACCCAGAAAAAAAAAAAAGTATTGATATGAGAACAGACTTATAACGGAGTGAAGAATAAAAAATACATATACATCACCAACCAACAGAACATCCAAAAAAGATGACCCGCAAATAAATTAATCGCAGTGTTCGTTGAATGTTCTGTTGTTAAAAAGTTTTTTTTATTCTTTATTTCGTTATCAATCTGTTCGAATCGTCCTCTTTTTTTTTGTCTGTCAGACACGGAAGCATTGTACATTGTCTCGCGCCAATGTTGACTCAGCTTATTGAGCAGCTTAAACAGAAACATTGATTGAAATTCTCGATACTCATCTTGAAGAACTGAGCCCTCTTATCAAAACATTCACGTTTAATATCTAGAAGAGTCAGAAGATTTGAAGAAATTAAAAACAATAATAGACTGTCGGACACGGAGATATATTAAAACCATGTCAGACTTTCGCACACAAGACACTGCTTTCAACGCAATCTCTCGAGCAAAAAATTTGTTTCACGTCCTGTGCACAAGCGGCTTAATACTAGGCTACTATTATTGTCACTAAGGTTTTCTCGTTTTTAATGGGGAAAAGGAATACAGCCTGATTGGTATGATCTCGTACTGAGTTAAGATAACATATTGAAAATAAATGCGTAACGTATCTTGCATCGTCGTCCATGCATGTCAATCCCAAAATTTTAAGCAGCAACAGGCTGTAATAATAGGAACACGCTATCGATCGTTTCTCTTGCCAATGAGCAATATTTGACTTGGCTGTGTTATACCCAAACACGCCTTCTTTGCCAACTTGCGCTGGAAGGAGGGACAGAGGCGGGACAGAGGAGTACTTGCGCTAGGCTAAGCCGGGCACAAAATTGCAACATACGCCTGGACACATCCCGTTGGTGCGGCGCACCCCCCATTCGCTGCGCCTGCGCCTGGTCTACGAAATTAGAGCCCAATGTGTTTGAAACGATAATATGAATACTGTTATTCTTCTCAAGAGACACCATCAATATTAATTTCAGAAAAAGTACCTTCTATACAGGTGCCCATCCCACCACAACGCCGTTGACAATTCCCTGTCCTGTTGCACATAAGTAGCTCTCGAGGGATCCAAACTGGCTTCTTGAGACCCTCTGCTCGGTTGCCATCTATGGCACGGATCATCTCACTGACTGGAAGCGAGGCAGAACGATCTATTTGGAAATACTTAGGTTTCATTTCTATTCTCTTCCTCACAAACCAAGGGCAAGTCACAAGGGCAAACGTTGGAAGGGCAAACATTTCGATAGAGTTCAGGTACCCCGATAAGTTATCTTGGGCTACAAACTGCATCGTCAGAACTTTTTCTAATCTCGGCGGGAAAAAACTGCGGTAAAGTAGGCTTTGTGCTGGAAAGTGGACCCTCGGATATTTACGACATTTTCCAGTGCGAGATTTCGCGAACTTGGGTACGTTTTGATGAAACCTGGGTACGTTTCGATAGAGCCTGGGTACCAAACGATAGGCTCTCAGATTTCTGGGTACATTTTGATGGTAGCCAGGTCGAGAGTGACCCCTTCAGTAATACTGGCTGGTGAGATTTGAAAGTCATTGCGTTTTGATTTTATTCACAATTTTCACATTGTTCCAACTATTCCGGAACTGGGGTTGTAATTTTCTTATGGGTGACTTCAAATTTTACCAAAGTATCTTTCAGTTATGGTACTTCTACTTTTACTTAGTTATTTTTTTCCAGCACTTTATACACCTCTGCAAACATTGTATCCAGAGACTTCGACATGACAACATTTTGAATGCCCAAGATGAAGATTATTTTGTCTTTGCATGTTTGCAGGGTGCATACTTCCAGTTTTTATGTCAGCAAGAAGAAGGCCAGCAGAAGTTGCAGAGGGGGAAGGCCAGAATATTACTTGCAGTAATATAATACAGTAATATATGGTTATCTGCAGTAATCCATCAAAGATGTTGTGTCGCAAATGCTCAATGAAGCTCCCCTGCCAGGCTGGCTTCTATATACTCCCTACCAGACCGCGTGCGCCATGTCAGACCAAAATAAAACGCAACATGCTACTAGAACGTTAGGAAACCGTGACATGCCGGGACGTGCCGTGATTGAACGCGACGAAACGGCTACCGTACACCCTAGCTTGTCGTGAGAACTGTGGCATAACGGGACAAAAACGCACAGCAACCGTGAAGCAACCATGACAAAACACGCACTAAACGCGGAAGAACATGACAAAATTTAAAAGGACTGTGATTGCCGGGAAATACACATGCTTCCCCTCCCACAACTGACCACTTCCAATTTTTGTTCGGCTTATTTCGTACTGTCACGTTTAGTTACGTTCACCCCTTTCTACTATGGCCAACTAGGCTAATTTTTTGGCAGTTTAAAAATCTGGCTTGGCATTCATGGCAATCATGGCCTGTCAGGTTTGCCCATCCCATCCCCCCGCGTCATCTCACGTCCATCCCGTTTTGTCCAAGGTGGCCTGAAAGGTCAAATTAGCTCCTCTCCTCTCCTTTAAAATTGGAATAAAGAAGCCTCTGTCCAATATCTGCAGGATGCGTGAAAGTTGCATATTAATTTGCTGCTTCAGGCATGTTTTCTGCTCCGCTTAAGTCCATTACAAGCATTACAAATATGAGTAAACTGGCTAGGTATGGCATTCGCGAATTATTACCAACATCAAACTTGAATGGAATTTCAAAAGGAAACTACGTCACATCATTCAAACTGATGAAGTTGGAATGAAATACAACGTTCACTCATTTATTTCTTCTGCCTGCATCATTGGGAAGAGAAACGATGGATAGCGTGTTCCTATTATTACACCCTGTTACTGCATAAAATTTTGAGATTAACATGCATAGACAGCAATGCAAGATAAGTTAGACATTTATTTTCAATATGTGATCTTAACTCAGTACGAGCTCATAGCAATCAGGCTGTATTCCTTTCCCCTGCTAAAACAACAAGGCAATCAGAGATAGCAGACCTGGCCCCAGCCACGGGCTGACAGACAGAGTGACAGAAACACACACACAGACATGATCATTGTTTAACCTGGCTCCCCCTAGAGGGGGGCCAGGTTATAAAACCTAAGTGACAATAATAGCATTAAGCCGCCAGGGACGACGCTACACTGGGGCTAGGGGGTGCTATAGCCCCGTCACAAATGTACATAGCCCCAGTTTAGCCCCCTCAAGCATTTTAAAAATTAATTAGTTAATTTATTTATTTGAATAAAGGAGTATGTGAAAGGTAATTTCTCGCCATTCTGTCCCAGTCCGATTGCTGGCTGCGTGCCCACGCTACACGGTTTGAGTGTGCATCTGGGTAGGGGGGAGAGCACCGTCTGCGCTTGTACGGCATGTCAGGCTGCAAAATCTTTTTCTGGAAGTTGGTTGGCTGTGGTAGCATTGTACTTGCCATCAGCCAATCACAGCTCCATGAGAATGGCAATGCATGCGCATACGGCAAATTTGCAAATACTCGTCTATAACTATGTAAGTGCACAATACACGAAATTTTGAGTAAACTAGCTGGTCTGCTGCAGAAATATAATAGTCTATTTATTACCCCTTGGCTTAGGTGACTAATACTGCAGATCGGAGAGCAAATGTGATATTAGCCTACGTTGCCGGCGGTCAGCAGCTGGCGGGAGAAAGGAGAAAGGAGAGGAAAGACCGCCTGCACTATAACTTAGGGATTTTGAGTAGCCGCCCACTTCCTTGTGCTACGAGCCGCGACGGACCACCCCTTTTTTAAACCAATGAAACTCGAGAGTAATTTGAGAGCACATGTTTTTACCGAAGCCAGTCGGCAAAACTCCAAGTACATCTTTACCATCTAGTAAATGATTGATCGCCTGTATTTGTTCGTTCATTAGAGTAATCTTTTGGTCGTGAGTTTTAAGATATTCAAGCAATTTCTTTATCAAAGCGTCGTTCTCTACATTCGCCATCTTTGTTCTGGCAGTTTACGACGTAAACATGCGTTTCGTTACATTCGACAGTTCAATTTTGACTGACACCTCTTAAGCCAATCAGTAATTCCCGTTCACTGGTGAATGGACAACTCAAAATCCCTACGTTTTCGTGCAGGCAGTCTTTCCTCTCTTTTCTTCCGCCAGCCGCTGACCGCCGGCAACGCAGGCTAATGTGATATCAGACTGTGTTTCCATTCCCGCATTTTCCACGTTTTGTATTCTCAGATTTGCTGGATAAAGTTTCGTTTTCAAGTCATGACAATAATCGCAAAAAACAATCATTTTTGAAGCCCTGTTGTTTGTAAGCCTTCAGGCTGTGTGGTTTTTAGGGAGAGGAAAGGCTCTTCCTTAGAGGTCTTATAATGTCCCAGTCTTGTTAACTTGTTAACCGCCCTATTTTTTATTTTATTTTTAGCATATATTGACTTCAGATGACGAATGCTAGGGTGCTATGCATTAATATGAACTAATTCGCTGGAAAGTCTGGATGTGAGGTCGTTTTAACCTTGAACCATAACCACGGGTCGTATTAAGCCGCTTGTACAAATGACTTTTACTGTGTCCTTTTTAGGGGGAGGAGGGCTCGTAGGAACACAATTCAGTCGCTCATCTGAATGGACTAAGAAGCCACTTGTATTCTGACGGCCAGCCTAATTTTGGAATAAAAATAACCGCCAAGGTTGTCATAGTCTTGCAGTATGTTTTAAAAGTATGCGCACCGTTGACAGACATGGGCAGAACGCACTACGCTACGCGTTGTGGCTACGCTTTGGGTATTATTAATTTCATTTCTGAAGTTGTGATGTTGTGACAGTCTTCTGATGGTGCATATGAAATATACACTTGTTTCACATTTTGGATGTATTGCGGTGGTATTAACTGTGGCTCAGATGGTGCTTTCCGGTGCCGAGGTCTTTCACCTTTGCGCGTGAAAGACGATTTTGCTTTGTAGTCACTTGTATTAAGCTTATAGCTATTTTCTGAATATTCTTAGGGCAACTGTAATCAAAAACTATGTTTATATGGAATGTGCTGTATGCACCATGATCTGCTTTTATTGAAAAAACAAAAACTGCCTAATAAACTAGAAGAAATAACTCGAAATCGACTGTTTTCTTTGCATCCCTAATTCTGGTCAAGCCCCCCATTAGCACCGGGAGAGAAAAAAATCCTGGTGCCGTCCCTGTAAGCCGTTTGCACACTGGACGTGAAACAAATTTTTCACGCGACAGATTACATTCAAAGTCAATGCAAAGATGCAAATACATGAGAAAATCCTGTATTCGCGTCTTGGCATTGACTTTGAATGTATTCAGTCGTGCAAAAAATTTGTTTAGCATCCAGTGTGAAAGCAGCAGAAGGACACATACCCACATGGCCTCCACATGCACTCACACGCCCACATGCACATCTCTCTCTCTCTTTGATCTGACATTAGGACAATCGATATAGATACTATGATTTATGTACTGATTCAGAAAGTTACATTAAATAGTGGTTGCTGTAATTATTTATTGCATTGAAATGTGCCTGACATTCTGGAAACCGGCCTGTGAGGTTTCGGCGACATGTGCGCACTATGCGCTGGTCAGCCAAATTACCACTGCACAGAAAGTAAACCAGGTTGGAGCTGGTGAGCTCTCTGCGCACTTTCGGCGTGGCCGAAATTGTCACTGCATCATGATGAACGTGAGACCTCCCCCTATTACGCCGCCACACCCATCTCGGTGCACGTCCATCTACCAAATTGCCAAAATGGCTGCGCATGGTGTTACATCGCACAAAATTACCACTACGTGAGCTGCACTGGACGAAATTACCACTGCGTAGGCTATACCGCGCTGCACAACCCTGCGCTGCGTTAAGAAATTAGAGCCCATAATGTCAACCTTGCATTTGACAGTTTAAAGGGGACCTAACATACTGATCCTTCCTTCATTACGTATTAGTAATGTTATAATGTTGGTTGTCCATGCTCAACCTCTGAAAAGTTTCTAAACATAAGATACAGGGATTTTGCCGTAGTCCTAGAACGTGATTTCGTGAGCGTGATTTTCTCTCTGAACAGCTCCTCCCGAGATCTTCGCCAGATCTGGGTAAAACCTAACGTCAGGTTGTGCCGTCCAATTAGTACAGACCTAGCCAGAGCCAACCACTGCGCTGGACCTGCCCACATCGGAAACTATACTAGCAGGCACTAATGAGAGCAGATCATACTATGCCTTAGTAGCATCTACACTTTTGGAAATACAAAAGAAGAACCGCAGATCATTCGAGGTGCAATTTTGTCAGGATCTCTCCTACAGCTACTTGGCCGTTTACTTTCGGACGTGACAAAAAACAAATATTTCTCTTCCAAAAGATGATGCCACCAGAAATCAGTGCGTAGCTTTTTTTGTTTGCTGGCTGCAATTAGCCACGGTGTTACGGGTGGTTAGCAGGACCGCTAGCGATAGTTAGCACGAACAACTGGCCTCAAACGCAGGCGCAGGTACCTCTTCAATGAGGACATTTTTTCGTGTAGCTTCGTCGCCCCTGGATGAAAAAATAACCGCTGCGGAGTTCTGCAAGGTGTACCATGCTGTAAAGCATCACCAGTCCTACAGAAGTGTAGACTGCAGCGTGAAAGTGGACAGGGAGATTTTCAGTGACTCGCCCACAGCTAAAAGGATGACCTGCGGCCGAACAAAAGCCAAGGCATTGTGCGAGAACGTAATCGCTCCTTATTCGGTACAGTTACATACCGACTACATTAAAGAAAACAACTTGCCCTTTTCCGTGGCAACCGACACCTCAAATAAAGGAACAACCAAGTGTTTTCCCATCGTGGTAAGGTATTTTCACTTTGATGAAGGCATCCAACATGTCCTGTTGGATTTTTATAGTGACAGCAAATGAAACGTCAGAAGCCGTAACAAACCCACTGCAGGCAAAACTTGAGATGTCTGGCTTGGAGGTGAAAAACATGTCTGCATATGCAGCAGACAATGCCAGTGTCAATTATGGCAAACAAAGCAGTGTGTATGTACACCATAATGTACTGAATAAATACAAATGTGAACAAACACTTTTTGACTTTTCGTTAATATTTTTTCCTATTCAGCTACACAAACATCATCTTTAAACTACTGAAAATTGTACTATAAATGACAGTATACCAGAGTCCTATGTACACCGTAGTAATTTATTGATATGCCACATAGTGTCCTCCTCTTTGGTGTTATGGAAATGGTCACCCTAGCTGTAGCACAGCGGCTAATGTAGCCAAGTTACTGTTGCTAATGTTTGTGTTCTAATTTTGCAAGAGTGATATCAGGGGAAAGTCTACAGAAGGTGTGTGAACATAAACCTCATTTGAAGCTAACTTTCAATACTTGTTTGTAATTTCGATGCTAGGTACAACTGTTCACAGTTACAGAACTTGCTGTCGGTAAAACCTGTATTGCAAGGTTTGTCTCTGTGGTTATGACCGCTCGGTTACCAGCTACTGCGTGTTAGTTTGCATGTTGTACTAATTAAAAATGCCCCGGGTTAACGTATATGCAGTAATTCTGATCGGCATGCTTGTTATACTTCGGTAAGCATCAATGTGGCAGTTTCATCATAACATTGCCGATTGTAGCCACTACAGTTAGTGATCGCTTCACTTATCCATGACTGGGATCAGCCGGATACTTCACAAATGTCTGAGCAAGCTCTCTGGTGCTATCATGAAAGCAATTCGAAACGCAAAAGCTCTGCAGGTTTACAAATGATTTCTCTGCAGTGCCTTGACATAATTTCATTCCTTTTAAGAAATTGTTGTGGCTAATAAAAAGCCAAGAAAGGCAGAGATTAAATAGGCAATTCTTTTCTGTAGAAGGGATCAATTTGCGAGCTCCACATAAGCAACTTGTCCGCGCTAACGGAACTTACGGTCTGCCAAACCTTTATTATGTTCATAACATGACTGAGCTCTCTCAAGCTGTCACTTACTAACCATAAAGCTGCTTTCACATCAGACACGAAACAAATTTTTCGCAGGACAGATTAGCCTTTATTCAAAGTCAATGCAAAGACGCGAATACACATTATGGGCACGTCTAGCAGCTTTCACACAGGACGCGAAAAAATATTTCACGTGACAGATTTCAAGTCATGACCACTTATCAGCTACTGCATGTTAGTTAGTGTGCTCTGCTAATTAGAAATGCTCCCGGTTAACTTATATGCAGCAATTATGATCGGCTTGCTTGTGTTACTTTGGTTAGCATCACTGTGGCAGTTTCATCATAACTTTGCCTGATTGTAGCCACTACAGTTGAAGCAGCCCATATGAAAAAGATTTATATAAAACTTGTAATGTTTATATGTGTTTTATGAAAAACATATATGCATCTTATAGGAGATACAATATTCATATAAAATGCCTACAAAATCAAACTTACATAATTTTACACCATAGAAGAATCATAGATGGCACTAAACCCTCATGTAATAATAAGACTTTTGTACTACATGACATATAATGCCAAACTTTGTATAAGAGATATAGGCAGACAAAGAATACATATAAAATCCTTAGCAAAGACATGATGAAAGTTCGTCAACAAGTTAAGGGTTGTTTTTTTTCATGATGATACGCCAGGCCAAGGTAATTTCCAAGCTGTGGTCAGTGATGGCATAGCGTGTTTTCTGTGGAAAAAGGATTTTATAAAAATATATATACACATTTTTATTTATTTAACCTTCATTTTACCAGAATAGTTCCATAATTTCTATCCACTAAAATGGCATGCTAAAATTGGATAGTGACACCTGTGATTATTATGCATGTATCAACTCATGTATTATCACCACCTGGCCTATGACAGTTTTTGTTTTTTTTTCACTCACACAGAGGGCTTTTAAAACCCCTGAGCTAAGTCATTCTGTTTCTGAGATAAGAAGATATTCATGACCAGAATTTGTAGGTTTCTATATTTCAGAAGTAAACACTGATTGGGAGAATTTTACATGTTTGCATACTTTATGCTTTACACTTTAAAGGAACACGCCACCGTTTTTCAGTACTGATATATGTTCATCCCTGCTTTTAGACAAGTTAATGCCGACCTGTCTCGTCTTCCTCCATCTAATCTATCTCGCTAATGAAGGGTGCAAGCATGTTAGCATGTAGCTTAACACAATGCTTTCATTAGGATCCAAGCATGTCTGAAGTTGGAGGCAACCAAGCTCTTCCAACACTATTTAAATATGGTTACCCGAGTTGTTACAAGACCCAGGAACTCTACTTGTGAATACTTCGATATTAGAGCAGTGGGGAGACATTAAGAGAGAGGGAGACCAATCACTGAGGAAATCCTCCCATAGAAACACATTGCAGCCATTCTGAACGCAACTTCTGACTTGTTTTGAAAGTAGTCAATCGCATTGTTGGACGTGGAATTTATTACTGGCGGTTAGCCTTTTGTTTACTATCTCCATCTCCAGTGGTAGGCATGCCACGAATGTCCAATGAGCTCATTTACATTTGAATTAAGTATGTACAACCCACCAGTCTGGACTTTTGGATATCTCCCCATTCATTTTGATAGGGCCTGAACTTGTTGTAGCTGCCTGCAGGCGTCACCAATATGGCGGCTGAGTGGAGGAACTTGCCCAAAAGGACTTTGGTAATATCACCAAAGGGTTGTTTGGGAGTTATGGTATCAATGCTGTTGAAGTACTCCCAAGCAGCCTATAGTTCCGCCACACATTATAGTTGTCCTTTGTATTTGCTTCTTAAAATACCCACGGATGCTCACATAACTGTATTTAAATTGAGGAAACATGGAAGTTGTTGGTTACCTCTCACTTCACCAATGTTTGGATCCTAATTAAATGCTAACATGTCTACGCCAGTGTGACAGAGCACGCATGAAGGCAAGACATACGCCTCAACTTGTCTAATATCAAGGAAGAACATTTCAATATTGAAAAACTGTGGCGTATTCCTTTAAAGTGGGGTCAGTCAAAAAATAAATTGAAATCAGGCATTTCTTAGGGATTTAATTTTCATAAATTACCAGTAACACAGACAAAATTTAGGTTGCAACATCATGAGCAGACAAAAAAACATTCAATTCATCAATGCATGCATGCAACTGAACATGGAAAAAGCATGTATGTACTTCGACATATTCATATAAGAATAGACATTGAAATATGCAAGAAATCTATAAATGTTTGTACACATAACATACAGAAAACATGTATGGGCTACCACATATGCATATATGAATATTAAAAGAAATATGTATGTAATCTATAAACGTTTGCACACATAAAATACAAAAAACATATATGTCCTTGTAGGTGTTCATATATGCTAAGTTATGGAAATATGTAAGAAATCTATAACATTTTGTACACATCACATACAGAAAACATGTATGGGCTTGCACATATTCATATATGAATATTAATAGAAATATGTAAGAAATCTATAAATGTTTTACACATGTCATACAAAAAGCATGTATGGGCTGTGACATATTCATATAAAATTGATGTAAACATACAAAAAAACTACATTGTTGTCCATACCTCATATAAAACATTACACTTAACATTACATGTTTCATAAGCTGACCATATATGTTGGCTTATATGTAATTTATACTAATCCTTTTGATCTGTATTCCATTCATATATATGAAGTGGGCCACTTTTGTAGCATACGCCATATATGCCATTTCATTACAGTTTTATACTTATCTTTGTAAGTTTTTTATGAGTCTTTTTCATATGGGTTTTCTCCCTATTTGGCCTCTTAAGTTTTGCATGCGCTATCAACTTTAGATCCTAAAAAGGCCGCCAGGCCTGATGGCATTGATCCATACTTTTTAAAAATTGCAGCACCAATTGTGGCTCAGCCAGTTACAGATATTTTTAATCTTTCCAATTCCACTCAGACTTTACCTGTAGTTTGGAAACAAGCCTTTGTCTCTCTTCTTTTGAAGGGTGGTGATCCTTCTGATTTAAATAATTATAGACCAATTTCAAATCTTTCTGTTTTAGCTAAGATCTTGGAGTCTTTCATTTCTGACCAGATTGAATTATTTTTAGATTTGCATAATGTCTTAAATCCCATGCAATCTGACTTTAGATCCAAGCACAGTACGGTTACAGCTAGCTTGAAAGTCCTAGATGATATTAAAGCAGCTTTTGATAATAAATTACTTTGTGTTGCATTATTCATGGTTTTAACCAAGGCATTTGACACAGTTGATCACCACATATTAATTAACATTCTTCCAAATGTCGGTTTTGGCCATAGTACGATTGGCTGGTTTCAGAGTTATTTATCCAACCGCTCTCAATGTGTTAAGCTTGGTGATACCGTTTCTGACCCTGTGATGATAGATAAGGGTGTTCCACAAGGTTCCATTTTGGGACCATTGCTTTCTTTACTTTAAATAAATAATATTTGTCACCATTTTAAATTAATTTAAATTTAATTGCATCATATGTATGCTGACGACACCATATTGCATTCTAGTGCTCCCTTTCTCAAGGCTGCTGTCTCACATCTTCAGTCTGATTTTATCTCTCTGCAGCATGCGCTCATTGATTCTAAACTTCTTGTGAATGGGGGCAAAACTAAAGCTATGCTGTTTACACCACATAGGTCTGTAGTTTCTTCCCCTTCTCTTATTACCCTAAATGGAACTCCACTTGAGTTTGTAGATAAATACAAATATCTAGGATTATGGCTGGACAAGAATTTAACTTTTCATCACCATATTGACATTTTGACAAAGAAACTCAAGTTTACACTGGGTTCTTATGTTGATTAAAATCTTGCTTCTCCTCTTTTTCTCGTAAACGGCTGGTAAATAATATATTTTTGTCTCAACTTAATTACGGCGATACAGTTTACCGATTTGCGCGTCCAACTTTCCAGGCTAAACTTGATCCGCTCTGCACTGCGATATTCTGCACTGAGATACATATCTTTTTCTTTTTTTTTTCTTTTTTTATTTGGCATCTCCAATCCCACCCGAATCTGGATTGCCCAATTGGCGGACAAAGTACAAAGCTTGCTCGTATGCGACCCCTTGCTGCCAACTCAGGATAGTGAAGACAGTTCACGGCTCTCCTCCGAAGCACGTGCCCGTCAGCCACTGCTTCTTATACACTTATTGGTTGAATCTTTGCAAGTTCAGAACGAGGGCGGAGGATGCCCGGACATGAACAAACTTTGAATCTTCCTGTCTGGCCAACAGGAGGCGCTTGAGCAACGAACAAAGCTGTTTATTTATATCCCCTAACCTGGCAGTCCCTTCCCAATTTGAATCCCTGTAGCGCGATGGCATTGTGCGCTACGCTGAAATAGCTGCCGACCACTGCTGGCTGGTACGACCGCGGCTCAAACCCGCGGCGTAATAGTCACTTCTGCTCTGCAACGCAGTGCCTTAACCGAGTGAGCTCTCCGGCAGCTCTGAGATACATTCGCCCTATAGGACGCATCACTGTACACTGTACACTTTAGTCGGCTGGCCTTCACTAGCTATGCACAAGCTGCACCACTGGTAAGTTTTAATATACAAGGCTATTTTAGGCCAACTACCCCAGTATATTTGCTCTAAATGTGTTTTAATTCAGAACTCGTACAATCTCAGATCCAACGCCTGGTTGCCATTCAAGGTTCCTCCTGTGTGATCTGACGCTGGTAAGAGGAGTCTATTTTACTTTGGCCCTTGGTCATGGAATGACCTTCAAACTCATTTTAAAATTGCTGCTCTCATCTCTATACCAAGTTTCAGAAGCCTTTCCCATTAGCTGCTCATGTCATACTGTTTAGAAATGTTTTTCCACTGTTTTTATATTGAGCCATTTTTAGAACTTATGATTTTTATTTTTATTTTTTTTTTGGATTTATTGTTTTGTCCTGTCAGGTGGTAGTCTCTATTCTGTCCCTTTTTCTTGTTTTATTCTGTACTGGTTTTTTTTTCCAATATTGTCTTTATGTTGTACTTGTTAGTGACTTGCTGCATATTGCCAGATCACCATTGAAAAAGAGACTTTGGTCTCAACTGGTTTTATCTGGTTAAATAAAAGATTTGATACGTTTATGAAACAGTAAAAACACTGTGGGAATTTTTGTCTTCAAAGAAGCTAGACACATTTCTTTCAGAAACTTAAAGTTTGGAATTTGGGCCAAAATTCAGTTATTTAGGCAGAAAAAACTTACATGCCACTACAAGTCCTTCTTCTTTCCAGGAGATGACATCGCTGGGATGTCACATAATTTGTACATTTTTGTTTTCCCATCAGTGCATTTGCGATCAATTTTTATGATCAATTTTTTTATTTATTTAATCATTATTTACACAGTGGAGGGGAAGCATCTTAGCACCTGAAGGAAACAGAATAATTAAAGCATCCTTAAATCCATGAAAGTAACAAGGCACAGTGAAATATCACTTGTTCTGATGCCTGCTCCCCCTCTCGTCCCTAACCCACCCACTATGTCCCCACCCTCTAAGCCTGAAACATGAAATCAAGGTGTAGATCAATGAAAAAAGATGAGAGAAAAAAAAAAACCACACACACACACAGGCATACACACGCACACACACCTTTCCCCTCTCCCCTTGGCCCGCAGGAACCTCATGTCCTTTGCATGCATTAATCAAGCATCTTTCAAAGAAGTATCAAATAAATGCCTATTTCCTCCATCATATGATATCCACAGAAGTCGCATAGGATATACATAAAGTATATGTGTACATAATGAATAAGTGCCAACTTCCTCCGTCATATAATGATATCCACAGAAGTAGCATAAAAAATACATAAAATATATGTTTACATACGAAATAACCAAATGATGTACATAAACCATGTACATGTGCAGTTTGTATTCTACATAACATTCCAAACATGAAAACGGACAGAGTATCTGAAAAAAGACCAAACATGTACAAACACAGCACCGTCAGTGCATTTGCGATGAAAAAAACTGGGGTGATAAACCTAACCCCCTGACCAAAGTCACCAAGGTCTCCACTACTTAGAGCTATGGCACTGAGAAGCCAATGTATATTTTGTTTATTCCAAGACTCAGTAGGTTTGTTCTTCATCAGTTGTTCCACAGAATTTTACTGTTACTGTTTACAAAAGTGATATGAAATGGAACAATGAAACCTTTATGCACTGCCACTCCAGAATCAGCTGTGGTCACTTCATCTGAACCTGACCCAGCGATAGACCCTCACCACCCGCAGTCTGAGGATGTTTTTGATATTGAGTGAGTGAGTTCATGTGAATAAGACAACTTACATAATGATACTCTGACTGTTGAGTGGTTAATAGTAAAAAAAGGAAAAATTGGGTATACAATAGAACTCGCCTAAACCGTCCTCAAATAAAACGGACGACAGCTGAAGTCCCAATTTTTCTGCAACGTTTTTCATTACATAAACATCGGATATACAGGATTTTTGATTTTATGTTCTTCTATTTTCTTGCTTTTATTTTTTATTGTTTTTATTTACTGTTTTACTTACTATCTATTGTAAAGCACTTTGGTTCTGTGAGGTAACGATCTGTAACCAAATGTGAGGACACAGGATTGCAAAAAAGAGGATTTTATTGAGCGAGGGCGTAACCCCCGCAGGGCAGAAGGCAACAGTATAGAGTCCGCTGTAAGAGAGAAGCCAGGAGATAACATGGACAGTGCCTGTTGCCCTCTGTTCATAACATAGTGGCACAATAAAGGCATAAAAACCTATACTTCCACCTCAACTGGCCTCGTCTCCAGTCAATCATGGCTGGGAACAGTGGGGCAGTAAAAGTTATCAGGGTCCAAACATCCTCTACAGCTGCACCCCCAATTCTACCACTGAGATAAGGGGGCCTGGAACTGGACACTTCAGCATGGGTGATTGAGCGCATCAAAGATGGGGAAGGGAGCGACTGGCTTGGTTGCTGCAAGGAATTTCTCTCACAGCAGGGTGTGACCTGTGCTCTCTGCCCTATGATTGCCATAGTGACCTCTTCTGGACACTGTCACCGCACCTTTTAATTTTAATCACTGTAACTGTTCTGATTTAAGAGTTTCAATTTCCACAAAACTGTTACACTGTTTTAACTGCTCTCATATCATCACTGAATTACTGTATTATACCTGGGGTAATAGTGATGTGAATCTCATGGGGAATGGGTCTGTTGGGAAGGAAATTCATAATAATTACATCATCATAATTCTGTATGTAATCGTGTTTGGTATGCATCTCTTCAGCTAAATTCAAGGAGTTGAATGAGTTGTATTTCACATCCTCTATATTTCAAGAAAACATAGTTTCTGCTCCCCAGCAATGATTTGTCCTTAACCAGAGTTATCTCTTGAGGTATTTACACTCATCTCTCTCCCTTTGCAGAAGTGCTTTGCGACCCCTCCCTGAGGTCGGTCTCTAAGGGTCTAAGGCACTGATCTTAGAACTTTTATTATCTCCTTTGCATAATCAATGTTTTCTTATTTCCTCTGGAGGGGGGTGTCTAAATTCCGATTTGGGCCATCTGCGCGGCCTGATCAAAGGCGCCACCAACCTTAAATCTCAGAGAGACGACCTAGTCTGGGAAGTTCGCATTCGACTTCCCATACTTCTGTCCGTGCGTATCTTTAGCTTTGTGAAGTTTTTCCAATTCGGACTTTGCACGACGGCCTAGTGTGTAGCCTTTTCGCCCGGTATGACCTTTCTCTCATTCCCTATGTGTGTACTTTATAATTGGTTTGACATAGATCTGTTTCACTTGAGCTTTTGCCTACCTGGTGAATAAATTATTGTTATTCCTTTTCCTGCTTGCGTGTTCTCATTGTATATTCTTTCTAGCCTTGTTGCGATTGGGACTTAAAGGGAAATTCCTACCAAGACGTGTGGGTAGCGATACTTCTAAGTTAGATTTGAGATTGTGTTCTACCTATGAAGGGGTTATGAAAATATCGGCTCTTAAGATTTAGCTATTGGTTAATCTTTCTAAGGAGCCCTGTGATATACATAAACCTAGGTTCGTGGTACGTTCATACTCAGAGCTATTTGCCTGATGTTTCTACCGTGACAGTTTCTTCTATCCGCTAGATTTATCATCGAATTAGACCAGGCAGTGACGCCTATTTAACCCTAGGGGGTGTTTTGCTTAGTGACAATGGTTTTCGCAGACAGAGTTTGGGTGCGTAACTGCCCTGAGATTCACGCATGCTGTTTCAAAACTATCAATTCTAATTCTAATTCGGAGCCAGCTACTTAACGAGGATACAACCAAATTTTATATTCTAAATTTATTATGGAGTCAGATTTGAAGCGAGAATAACATTGAAATCATTATGCTTAGTTTGCTTAAATCACTGATAAATCTGACGTTTTCAGTTGCTGCGTGTGTCCCAACGTGCACCTGGGATTATTCGTAGCACGACATTAAGTTAGATGATTCCGTGATTTCAGCATAGCCCCGTTTTCGAACGGAGAACTATTGAGAACACCTCAGGTAAGTCTCAAACTGGGTCCAAGGCGGGACAAAGGCATAAAAGATTTAATTGACACATTCCATTGCCTCATAACAGCTGGATCTACACGCGTAAACCTTCACCGCTGGCTCCTCCGTCGTTGGTCGAGTTGTGTGGGTTTTACACCGCAATCCAAAAGTCAAAATCCAGTTGGACAGAAATGGAATCGTAACCAGGGCACAAAACACAAAAATCGTAGTCAGGCAAAACAGATTTGGTACACATTTCATAAACCAAAGGGCGATCCGAATCGTAAACAGGGCAGCAATCCACAAAATCGTAGTCGGGCAAAAAGGGTTTGAATACTCAGATGTAACAGTAATCAAAGAAGGGCAAGCCAAAAATCAAAAGATCCAGTCAGAAAAGAAACGCAATGAGAACAAGGCGGGATAAAGAGCAGCACAGGTAAACAAGAGAGACGATCTGACAGGGAAGAACTGTGAAAGAGACTCCTAATATACACTTCCAGGGAGATCACATGGTAAGGAACACATGTGCAAGCAGTCAGACTGATTACAAGGGAACAACACGAGGGAGAACCTGATCACATGAAGTTTGGCAGAAGCCAAAATGCGGACAGGGATTACGGGACAAACCTATATACAAACATACGGCTCTGGTCAAGGAGTTCTAACGTGCATAGATAATGAGAGAAAGAACAGCGTGATCAGATGTGGAGATTCCACAGAAATGCAGCAAAGGAGATAAGGGAAAGACAAGAGGCGGAGACTAGAACAGGGCAAGTGCTGAGAGCTTGTTAATCAATTAGTAGGTGAGACTATACAATCCCTTGGTGCTCGTTAGTAAGTAAGTATTATATACAATGTTAGTTAGTGTTAGTAACTTTTAGCGAAAACAAAAAACTGTTAGTATGGTTTGTAAAATAGAAAAGTAAGGTGAAGAAAGCAAACGAGATTGGGAAGGATGATTGAAACCAGAAACCATTAAATCACCCAAAGAGTGGCACGCAATACTGGGGCTGTGAGCTGAGACAAGACAAGAGACCAGACAGGGGGAGACAAGGTGCAATGCATGGAAAAATCAAAACATGGACCGGAGTAAAACTATGGCAAAATGCTAAATATGGAAAAGTAAAAACTAAGACAATACATAAACGAATCTAACAACCAAAACACAATACTCATATCAAAGAATGGTCAGACATAGCAATGATTCAAAAATAAAATTAAGAACTATCATAAAAAGCAGAGCATAAAAATGGCAAGGCAGATCAGAATAATGACAGGTTCACCTGTGGGTAGTTGTAAAAGGCTGAATAAGTAAATAAAGTTTAAGTTAATGGATTTTGTATGATGCATTTTCGCTTACATCGGATAAAATGTCCAGTCCCGTCACAATGCATTTCCATTAAAAGACACTCGTGCATACCGGACAAGCTGGTTTGCGCCATGCGCGTGCCCAGTTGCAACAGAGCAACAAAGTAAAGTTTGGCTTTCCTATTCTCGGAAACTGAAACTGACACAGTTTCCATCCCAGTTTCAGCAACACACAATTCAGTCAGGTTTATAACAGTGCATTGTGTCAGGGCAAAGACGGGCTAAATGAAGACAACAATGTGCACTCCAGAATGAGGTTGTTCCGATATTAATACACAAAGCATGCATATAAATTCATACATGTATATCAAGGATATAATCTCTTATAAGCATATTGCAGATATAATCTGTATTATGGGTATAACAGATTTTGTCCGTTTAATGCATGCAGCGGATTTCGCTTACAGCGGACAAAATAAGCTGGTCTGATTGAATCTGTTATATACAAGTTTTACTGTATTGCATTAGGCACTGCCAAGAATACTGAGAAACAGAAAAATAAAGAATAACATCATGATACATAGCCGTAAAAAAAAGCAATGAAAAGTTGGGGTTGGGGGCCCACACTGATATTCTGTCAGGGGGCCAAGAATTCCTACGAACTGCCCTGGATATGGTGCTCCTATTTCACCCAAATATCTCAGATATTCTTTGTTTATCAGTTCTATTTCATTAAAATGATCTTAAAGGTAAAACAGCAGTCTCCTTCTCCTGAGAAGTTTGAGCTGTACACAGCGTGAATATCATTACCAACTGGTAATGGCAATGCCCTTTCAATAAACACTTTCAGGCAACTATCTACATAAAGTCTGCCAATCTAAGTAACATTTAAATATAAGCAAACACAAAATCTTGGATGATTAATTGGATAACTAACAGCATTACATCAATACCCAAGGTATTTCGATTCTGGTCTAATTTCACTATGAAGAACCATTTAAATTTTGAAGAGAAAATACCGCTTTGCTATGAAAGCCTGCTAAGGAGCTATCCAAGTGCGCCCATGTAAATGGTCCAAACAGCATCTCACAATAAACCGATTATACAGCTTTAACAGGAGACCTCACCCCAAATTCAACCTGCATCTCATGATATTTCACAATACAATTGCAGAAAAAACAAATTATATGCTTACAGCTAAATAGTGCTCGCTTATATAATCACAGTCTGAATTTGTTAGCGAAATACCGCTTGCAGATATAAATTATAACACTATACTGGCCTCATTTCATCTTGTATGCATATTTTGAATGTTTACTGAGGAAACCGCTCAGAAACAGCTAAATGAATTAGACAGGCAGGAAGCCGATGACTCAGTAGCCTTGCGTTACCAAGTGTGAGCCAGGATCTGCACTTAACTGAGCACAGAGGGGAAAGATTTTTATTCATCATGAGCAACACTTGCTCTTTTACATATTCTGCAATTCATGCATGGTTATTTATTGAATCATGCATCATTATAGATTGAATTCATGCCTTCTAGGCTTATTTTGTGTAGTGGGGCATATTCTAGTGAGCTACACGGAGCGAGAAAAGAAAGTTCATGCATGGCTATTCAAAGACACGCATATTGCATGGCAGAGTAACAATAATGATATTAGTTCAGTTGAGCAGACGTAATCACTCATGTTCCTGTAGAGCCATGCAGTATTCAAGTCTTCACTGTGATTTGATCAACAAAATGTGTTCATAACACAGCTGGGTCTTGGAACAGCAGCTGAATTCAAGGTCTAGACACAACCACAGAACAGACTCACAGACTGGAGTGAATATCATTAGCCACTAATATCAATATTGTTTGCATCTTCTTCATCATCTTCTAATCAAGCTCTTGAGTACTTAATTTGCTGAAACCTCAACCAAAAAAAAATCTTTGTTCACAATGCAAAGGCACTTCCTTTAAGTTTAATTCAACAAGTAATCCACTTAACCAGAAAAGGGTACAAGGTGTGGACTAGCAGCCTTTTCCCTTCACTTTAGCTTTTCAGAAATTATTACCGGCAAATCTCCAGCATCTGACTGCCAAAAATCAAATATGGCCCCTGAGGAGATTAATAACGGTGCCATGATCTCACAAACACCGTTGGAGGGTACCTTCATTACAGTTGGGACTGGGTAATAGAACAAAAGTACAAAGTCACTCTTATTACTGCCATTGGGGCAGAAAATGTGCTTTGCTTTTGTCATGGATGAGATTTTACCTGCTGAGGATGATATGCTGGTGCAGTGGAAAACAGTACTGTGTCACAATGAGAGGGTCTTTGGTTTGAATCCCACCTAGGGCCTTTTTGTGTGGTGTTTGCATGTGTTTCCCATGTAGTGAAATGACGTGCAGGTTAGGTCAGTAGGTGACAGTAAATTGCCACGGTATGAGTGCATTGTGGCACCATAAGTCTGAAACTAAAGAGAGGAAAATTTTAATCAAAATACCCACAGAAAAAACATGCAGGACCACGGAAAAGTATTTGCCCTCAACCCAATTTCCCACATTATTAGATATTTGTCACACAAAATGACTTCAGGTGTCTATACAAAATGTTTAAGACAAACAGTACTAAACATAAAAGTATATTTGAACTAGAAAAGCACTCAGAGAGCGCAGAACCTCCGCCAGGGGGCAGCAAACCCAAAAGCACGGCGATTGGAACTCCGGCCCAGTGGAAAGACTTGAAATCTTGAACTTGGGCATATATCTCAGCAGTACTTTGGCCTAGACATGCCAAAATTTAATCACCTCTTCCTTGACTTAATACCTACCTACCCTGAAAATTTTATCAAAATCTGGCCATAAGTTTTTGAGTTAGTTTGTACACAAACAAACCAACAAACAAACAGCACCGAAAACATATACTTCCTCGGCAGAGGTTAATTATTGTTTCATTTATTTGATGAAAAAGACAGCGGTATTTATAATAATTTGATACGTGTTTCATACCAGAGTAGTAGAATTTCAGCCAAATATTCTTGGCAGAGCTGCAGTACTACAAATAATTTGGTTTTCAGGCATGAACTGTGTGTTTCAGATGCTGCCATGACGGCTCGATTGGGCGCACTTATAGAAAACGCGCAGTCATATGTGTTGTTTGTCGCACTCAAAAGAAAAAAAAAACGAATATCATCACAAAGGTTGCAGGTAGTCTTTTTGAGGAGCACGGGGTAAGCTTTATTTACCCAATAAGGAAAAATTATTCTTGGGGTGGGGATCCATTTGCGGGGCCATTGAGTTCTCTTTAGAAAACTGTCCACTGTCGGACTGTTTGTCATAAATGCACTCAGTCCCGCGCTGATGTCGACTTATCTATATTGCGCAGAGCTCAAACAGAAACATTGGTTGAAATTCTCGGTCCTCATCTTGAAGAACTGAGCCCTCTTATCAAAACATTCACGTTTAGTATCTAAAAGATTCAGTAGATTTTAAGAAATTAAAAACAATATTCGACTGTCGGACAAGGAGTCATATATATTAAAATCCTGTCCGACTTTCGGACATGTAGACACTGCTTTTTTCACAAACCGGGACTTTTCCTTTTTCTGTACTACATTTAAAAGATAAAAAGTATATTTTTACTTTGTTACTTTGACACTCGCCACTTCGTTCCTTTGTTACAAATTGAAATATGAATGAAATGAATCATTTAAGGATTTTCTGGATGTGGCGTGTTTGAGAAGAACAATGGCGCTCGGCAGGGTATCATAAGCGCTTTGTGCAGATGTGTGCGCCAGTGGACATGTAGCTGCAAATTTATGCACGCAGTTACAATAGTCTATCACTAGATGACACATCCGGATCAGTTAATAAATATTCACAAGCAAACCGAGCTGGAACACGGTCTATAATATGGACGAGTTCACTCCGATCCCTGTTTTTCAGGAGTTGCCTGAATTAAACTCCTCACCTAAGCCTGATGTGCAAACTGCTCTATATACTTGCCCATACTATCTATCCAGCAGTAAAAAAAAAAATCTCTTGCTACAGAAAAAATCGTTTTCTCAAGCAAAACTTTGACATGGTATTGAAACTATGTAATTCTATTATCAATTATAGTGGTTTTTTAAACTGCCAGTAAACTCAAAGAAGAAGTATATAAAGGAGAGATTGCCTGTTTTTTTTGACTACTGTATCTTTTATTTACCTGAAAATTGATTAAAGAGCACGAAGAGAGAACAATGCGTGGTTGCTTTGCTTCTTTCGATGCATACTATGAGAAATACTTCGTACTTGTACTTGTGTAGCAGGCCGAAGGAGGGCCTGGGTGGGGACTTGAACCTCCAGACTCCCAGGTAAGAGTCATTCGCGCTGACCACATCGCCTAAGATGTATTAGGAGACACTTCCAGTGACAGGACCCTTCAACTGTCGCATCTCTCCCCCTCTATCGTGAGCGTGTCCTCACGCTCCATGCTTTACGCATGTTGCCATCCATTAGGATGCCCCACATCCTGCCGATTTCGCCACTTTGTGGACCAAAGGGTTAATTCAAGGTTCTTGGCTAAGGTGCTTGACTACGCCACCTGGAGCCTCTCACCTCAAGATATTATACTTAGTTACCACTAAACACCTGGATTAAGACAAGAGGGATATCCCCAACTGATGCGTTAGGAAGTACAGAGACGTGATATTTCAGTCAAAAGAATGAATTTAATAATGACTAATACAAAATGAAACAATATAAAAAGATACCCGTTCAGTTTCTTTGTTTTGCTTTACATGGAGATACTCCTACTCACAGAATGAGAATAGTTCATACGGCACTCAGGGAAAGTAAAGACTGCCACACATAACATTGGGTATCAATTAGCACAAGGGACTATATGGAGCAGCTGTAGAGGGGTAGGTTACCTGCCCTAGAAGAGTGAGGCTGACACACCAAACGTGCTCTTGACTCTGGTGCCTATCAACACACACAAACAGACACAAGCAGACAGATACTGCAAAGCAAGTGATCACAGCAAATGGTGGGGTGCTCTCTACCACTATAATTCCTGTGTGCAGTGCGTGAAGAGGGGGACTCAGATCAGGCGACCTGCCCCGATGAACAGCTGAGATGCTGCATGCGGCTATAAAGAAGATGCAAGAAAGAGATTGGTTAAGACTAGCTGCAGGAACCTGAAAAGGACAACACACAAAGGCCTAATTCGCTACCACAACAGCGGTAGACCAATGGTGGCAGTCTGTACTTCCCAAGGCCAGCACAGCGATGTGGAAAAGAAAGAAAAAAAAAAACTAAACCAAAGTGCTCGCAGAGCATAAACGGAGTGCTCAGCACGCAGAATAAATCAAGATAAACAAAAGTTAACACAAGGCAAAGCAGCAGTGCCAAATCGTTCTCCATGCACAGTACCTTAGGCTCACTGGCATAAATGCTGGCACCTAACGTCTCAGGCCCAGTCTCAAATGGAAACCGTATACTGCCTGAACGTTGCCAAATTCCTCAGGCAGCAAGGCACAGACAGTGCTGTCGGCGTCTTTCGAACCAAACCCTTTGGTAGTTTATTTCCACCCTACCCGAAAGCGTTAGGCAAAGTTATGCTGCAGGACACCTTCCCGGTGAATACGGCGAGGGCGAAGCATGATGCAATATACCCAAACTTTTTTTGGCCTGCCCAAAAGGCAGCTTTATACAAGTTGTGCACCACAACAATGAATGGATAGCCACTGAAATGCTACCTGAAGGGCGTGTCTGCAAGGAAAAGCTATCAGTGGCTGCTGGGGGACAACAGTAACGCAGAGAAAGGACTGCCGGTTACACTTGCACTTTTGATCCTTGAGTATATTTTTCAAATCATGCTTTTGGGTACTGAAGTACATTTAATGTGAGCTACTTTAACACTTTTACTCAAGTAATTTTCTTATGGGTAACTTTCAGTTATGGCACTTCTACTTTTACTAAGTTATTTTTTCCCAGTACTTTATACACCTCTGCAATTATTGTATCCAGAGACTTCCACTTGGCAACATCATGAATGCCCAAGATGAAGATTATTTTGTGTTTGCATGTTTGCTGGGTGTATACATCCAGTCTTTGCATCCGCAAGAAGAAGGCCAGCAGCAATTGCAGAGAGGGAAGGCCAGAGTGCAGTAATATAATACAGTAGCCTAATCTGCCGTAATCTATCAAAGATGTTGTGTCGCAAATACTCAGACTCGAATGAAGCTCTCTTGCTGGGCCCGGCTTTTACATACTCCCGCCCAGACCGTGCGCCCCATGTCAGACTGTAGTAGAACTCAACGCACTATGGTGCGCCGGGCCCACAAACTGACGCGCCGAGATGTGCGGTGATTGAACACGACAAAACAGCTACTATACACCCTAGCTTGCAGTTAGAACCATGGCAAAATGTGACAAAACACGCAGCAACCGTGAAGCAGCCGTGACAACACGCTGTAACCGCAGCAGAACGTGACAAAACTTGAAAATACCATGAGATGCCGGGAAATACACATGCTTCCCGTCCCACTACAGATCGCCTCCAAGTTTTGGTTTGGCCTGTTACATACAGTCATGTATTGTTGTGTTCATCCCCGTTTTACTATAGCTCACTAGGTTTCTCCGCACCGTGACTGCCGTGGCAAATTTCTGAACAGTTAAAAAATCCATGGCAATCACAGTCTGTCACGTTTTCCCATCCCGCTCCCCTGCGTTGTCTCGCATACATCCCGTTTTGTCCACTGTGGCCTGAAAGGTGATTCCCAGGAACATAATGTCAACCTAGCATTACAATTCCATAGTGGTGAAGAATTGTTAAAAAAATTCCTGGATATGGATGGTGATCCAGATCACCACCAAAAACTCATTCACTGTTCCTTAGGTCATGGCCCACACTTGCACAGTATTTCATTGAAATTGATTGAGAAATTTGAGCGATGTTGTTTGGACAAACAGACAGACAGACAAAGAGTGAGTGAATACATAACCTCTGCCCAACTTCACTGATAGGTGGAGGCAATTTTTTTTCTTATGTCTGATAGGACCTCTTTGTCAGAAAGAGAAAATTTACTAAAAGCATATTAGCATACAAGCATACATTGGGTTTGGCAACATGGCTCTGTTCTGAGAGATCCCAGCTCGTCCAAGTGTGGAACCGAAAGCTGGGAGCTGCTATTAATACCCCCTCCACAGAATAGAGCCAACAGCAACAATGACCTCAAAAGGAAGAGATATTGTTTTTTGAGCAGTAATTTAGACTCAAGAGAACATAATCAATGCATGGTATAAGAGACAGGTGGAGCAGGGTCGTTGAGCTAGCCCGCTGAGGAACAGCTACTCGGGTGGGCAAACTTAAATAATTACATATTACTGACCTAGCAATCATGACAGCAAAGACAGATGACAGTCAAATGCACTCAGGTGAGGCTGCCGGGTTAGCTCTCTCGGTTAAGGTGCCGCATTTGCGGAGCAGTAGTGACTACTATGGCGCGGGTTTGATCCTCGGTCAAACAAACCAGCAGTGGTCGGCAGCTTTTTCAGAGCAGCGCATGACTGGCTAAAGCGCTGTAGGGATGCAAATTGGGAAGGGACTATTGGGAAGGGAAATTAAAAATGATTGCCATGTTTGTTGCTCAAGCACTTCCTGATGGTCAGCCAGGCACTCTTTAGCGAGATTCTAAGCTTGCTCATGTTCAGGTATCCTCTGCCCTCCTTCTGAACTTGCGATGGTCTCGACCAATGAGTGTAAAGATGCGATAAATAAAGCCATCGTTTCCCAAGCACCCAAAAACGCACCCAAGCTTCCCAAAATCTTCGGCTGGTCTAACTGCACCTCTCCGGTTAGCTTCAACTGTTGTGGCTACAATCAGGCAAAGATATGATGAAACTGTCACATTGATGCTTACTGAAATAACAAGCAGACCGATCAGAATTGCTGCGTATAAGTTAATCAGGAGCATTTTTTATGAGCAGAGCACGCAAACTAACATGCAGTAGCTGATAATCGGTCATGACTTTGAATGGAATCTGTTGCGGAAAAATTTGTTTTGCGTCTGGTGTGAAAGCTGCTTTATGCGGACATGACGCCTGTATTCGCGTCTTTGCATTGACTTTGAATATAGCTAATCTGTCGCGCGAAAAATTTGTTTCGCGTCCAGTGTGAAAGCGGCTTGACGTGTATTCGCATCTTTGCATTGACTTTGAATGTAGGCTAATCTGTCCTGCGAAAAATTTGTTTCTTGTCTGATGTGAAAGCAGCTTTATGGATAGTATGCAACAGCCAGAGAGAGCTTGGTTATGTTATGAACATAATACAGGTTTAGCAGACTGTAAGTTCCGTTAGCGCGGACAAGTTGCTTATGTGGAGCTAGCGAATTGATTACTTCTGCCGGAAAAAGTTACCAATTTAATCTCCACCTTTCATGGCTTTTTATTAGCCACAACAATTTTTAAAGGGGGATGAAATAATGTCAAGGTAGTGCAGAGAAATCATTTGTAAACCAGTAGAGCTTCTGCGTTTCACATCGCTTTCATGGTAGCACCAGAGAGCTTGCTCAGACATTCGTGAAGTATCCGGCTGATCCCAGTCATGGATAAGTGAAGCGATCACTAACTGTTGTGGCTATAATCGGGCAATATTATGATGAAACTGCCACATTGATGCTTACCGAAGTAACACATGCATACCGATCAGAATGTCAGCATATAAGTTAACCAGGAATATTTTTAATTAGCACGACACATAAACTAACATGCAGTAGCTGGTGACCGAGCGATCCTAACCACAGAGACAATCCCTTGCAATACAGGTTTTACAGGCAGCAAGTTCTGTTACTGTGAACAGTTGCACGAAGCATCCAAATTACAAACAAGTATTAAGAGTTTGCTTCAATGAGGTTTATGTTCACACATCTTCTGTAGAATTTCCCCTGATATCACTCTTGCTTATTTAGGACACAAACATTAGCAACAGAAACTTGGCTACGTTAGCCACTGTAGTACAACTACAGTCAAATGGCTATCACGTCAAGTTGGCTTATGTAGTAAAAGCAAGTGACGGCTTCTGTGTCTGCGAGTCACGGACACTTGCTACTGATACAGGCTTTATCTTTAGATATTTTACAAAGCCTGCGTTTGAAGCCAGTTGTTAGTGCTACCTGTCGCTAGCGGTCCTGCTCGACACCCGTAATACTTTAGCTTCTCATACATCATTTGCTGTTATATGGTTACTTACAGCTTGTGGCTCTGAGCGCTTGATCGATGGAGCTGCTTCAGGTTTGGGAAGCAGCTGAAATGCTTATTCTGTGTCAAATTATCCTTTAATGAAAAAGCTGTCTTTGGTGAAATGCTGAGCACAAGCAGCTAACGTTCCCTTTGGCCGAGGCTGTTTGCTGCCAGCAAACATAAAAGCTTCCCACTGATTTCCGGGAATAGATTGGTTTTTCTTCACGTCCAAAAGTAACCAGACAAGTAGCTTTGGAAGAGATACTAACAAAATTGCACCTCAAATCATCTGCGGTTCTGCTTTTGTATTTCCAAAAGTGTCAACGCTACTAAGGCATAGTATGATCTGCCGTTGTTAGTGCCTGCAAGAATAGTTTCCGGTGTGGGCAGGTCCAGCGCAGTGGTTGGCTCTAGCAAGGTCTGTACTGATTGGACAGCACAACTTGACGTCAGGTTTTACCCAGATCTTGTGAAGATCTCGGGAGGAACTGTTCAGAGAAGAAATCACGCTCACAGAATCACGTTCTTGGATTACGGCAAAACCCCTGTATCTTATGTTTAGAAACTTTTTAGAGGTTGAGCATGGACAACCAATATTGTAACATTACTAATATATATTAAAAGAAAGATCAGCATGTTAGTTCCCCTTTAAGCATTTCTTATTTTCAACATCATCAAATGATATTGTTTTGCCACAATCAGATATAATACCTCATTGCTATTCATCCCTCTAATAGCCGCTAGAAACAGAAACGTAGTTTGAACCCGTATTCTGTTCATTTCCAAAACAACTGCACGCGATCGGGAGACCAGGATGTTTACGACGCTACTGGCTGGTGCTCATGGGAAATGGGGTCTTCCTTCAGGCAAAACACTACCGCTTTGGTCCGCAGGCACCACCGAACTCAACCAAAAATGAAAGTTCCTTAGTGTTGCTTTAAATGCTATTTATATGCAATTTATCACTGCGCTACACAAGCTTGACTTTGTGTCCTATTAGAATAACTGTCAGAGCTCCATTTGTCTTCTTCTTTTTGAGGTAATAGGTTTCCACAAAACATTTGAGTTTTCTGCAATATCTGGATTTACAGTGCAGACCAAGCCAACTCCAGAAACAAGAGTGAGGAATCAGTGGGCTTTTTTGAACAGTTAAATAATTCAGGGTCAATTACTGACAGCCAGACCAAAGCAGGGAAGGCAGACAATGTCAAGAGATGAACAGAGGTCAAGCAGCAGCAGACAGAGTCCAGGGGGGGGGGGGATGGGGGATGGGTCTGGCAAAGACACAAGACTGGGATGACCACAAAATAGATAGGCCCTGTCCACGTGTTCACAGATATTTTTGAAAAAGTTGCATTGTCTATGCGTTTCGGCATTTCGTCCACTTGCAAATTGCCTTTCCAGTAAATGAAGCTTAGCGAAAGTTCAATCAGCAAAACTCTCTCGCGGACTTCAACTCCATTCACATTTATGCTCACTCGTAAATCTCTCTAGTCATTGTTTGGGGCTGTCAATTGAGTTGTCGGATGGTGTGGCAGCTGATTTCCTCGATCCAACCGCAACACACCACATTCGCATCGCTAGCCAATCGTTCTGCTGCTGTCTTCTTAAAATATGCAATTTCTCTCTGCCCTAGTTCGCTCATCCTGCCGTTTGCTGGCACCTCCTCCTCCCCAACGCCACCCTGCTCTCCTCAGACCCTCTGTACTGCCTCTCTTGCATTGTCACCCTTCAGCCGCCACCAGTGCCTGGACTCTGCGAGGGATTTTCCTGCTGCTGCTCTGAGCCAAGCTCCTGCATCATGAGTCTTCCCGAAGAGTCCAAGCGCCAAAGACTCGTCTAATTCAAAAAATGTTTTTCATTCACTTATGCTCAATGCATAAGAAATATTTCCTGTTTTCACTTGAGTCTCTCCTGTTTGAACCGAAAATAGACCTTTAAGTGAATGCCTTCCCAAGTTTAGATTTCTAGAAACTCTGTTTTCACTGGTTGCCTGTGGATGGGTAAATTGGAGTTGTTATGGCCCCAATTTGTTATGACATTAACGACAGCAAAGGATGACAGACAAAAATTTTAAAACTAAAACGCATTTATTTAGACAACGGCAACTAATAACAAACTACTCTACTCTACAGACCAAGATTGATCATATACAAAAACAGAAATATTTACAGTCCCTTTGGTGGGTTACTTGATGATGTCCTGGGTGAGGAAAATGCTCTAACACAGGCAAAAATTTACTAAAAGCTTCACAGGTCTTGAACAGAATGACAGGTCTGGTCACATATATCCTTCTCCTTGCAATTTCTCATACTACTTTACTGTCTCAATTTTACTCCTGATATACTCTTTTGCAGACCCCTCCCACCTTTTAGGCTTTTTTATTTTTCTCTGGGACTTGTCCCAGACATGCCTAAAACATGCCCAAACCTATCTCCAGTCTGGGCTTAACAAAAAAAAGGTAAATACTGCCATCTAGTGCCCTCTGTTCGCATAACACCTCCATTCCAAAAGGGAAAAATTTTGACTCATGAAGGCAAAATTTTTCTTTTCAATACAAAATGGTTCAGTGGACACTTGTCAATATATACATGTAATACAATATTCGAATGAACGCGTGATATATATACATACTCAACCACGGGATAAGCAATCAGCAATTACATTGTCAGTACCCTTAACATGCTTAATTTCCAAGTCAAACTCCTGTAAAATCAAACTCCAATTCAACAATCTCCGATTCTTGTTTTTCATCTTACTCAAAAACATTAACGGATTGTGGTCAGTGTACACAATCATTGGCTTTTGCCCTGTACAAACATAAACATCAAAGTGTTGTAAAGATAGAACCAGAGCCAACAGCTCCTTCTCTATTGTAAAATAGTTCCTTTGGTGGCGATTGAACTTCCTGGAGAAGTATGCCACGGGATGCTCAATGTCATCAGAGTTACTTTTCCGTAGGAGCACAGATCCACAAGCTTGGTCGCTAGCATCGACCGCGATGGAGAACGGTTTGTTGAAGTCAGGAGATTTGAGCACGGGGAAGTGACACAGCAGAGACTTCAGGCGATCGAAGGCTCTCTGGCATGCATCATCCCAAGTGAACTTTACGCCTTTCTTCAGTTGGTTAGTGAGACTGAGAGCAATCTCAGCAAAGTTCTTGCAGAACTTGCGGTAGTACCCGATCATTCCAAGGAAGCGGCGCAAAGCTTTTTTGTTGTCAGGAACTGGAAAGTCCATGATGGCTTGAACTTTAGCATTTATGGGTGCCACCTTACCCTGGCTTATGACGTAGCCAAGATAGGTGACAGAAGCACAACCAAAGTCACTCTTGTTCAGGTTAACAGTCAGGTTAGCCTGGGTCAGGCGCTGGAACGTCTCTACATCTTTTAGATGTTCTTCCCAGGAGTCATTTCATGTGATCAGGTCATCAATGTATACACCCCTGTGTGGCAATCCGGCGATTGTAGACTGTATCATCCTTTGGAATGTGGCTGGGGCATTTTTCATGCCAAAGGATAGGACTTCATACTGGTATAACCCAGATGGTGTGACAAAAGCAGAGATGCTCTTGGCCCTCTAAGTTAAAGGCACACACCAATAACCCTTCAATAAATCAATCTTGGTCAGAAACTTTGCTTGCCCTACTCAATACAATACAGATCATTGATACAATCATCAATCCTAGGTATTGGAAACACATCGGTTCAAGTTATAGCATTGACTTTGCGATAATCTGTACAGAATCTTGTACTTCCATCAGGTTTTGGAACTACCACACAGGGTGAACCCCAATCTGAGTTGGAGGGTCTGATAATATCATGTTCTAACGTGTACTCATCCTCTTTCTCAGCAATATTTCTCTTTTCAGGATTCATCCGGTACGGATGCTGTTTCATTGGTTTGGCATCACCAACATCTACAACATGAGAGGCTATAGAAACTCTCTTTGGAACATCAGGAAACAGATCCTCATATTTCTTGATCAACCTCTCAAACTGATCTTTCTGTGAGGGTTCTAAGTGCTGGAGTTTTACATCAAGATTTTGCAACACTTCAGAATTTGACAATTTACATGAAAGAACTTCAGCTTTAATTCTAGGTTCATCATCTTGAAACTCCCCCTCATCTTCACATATCTCGGCCATTGGAGTATCTGAAGTGACAGCTGCAACCCTACCATTTCTATCATGATACGGCTTCAGCATGTTAATGTGACACAACTGTTTTGGCTTTCTCCTATCTGGAATCTTTACAATGTAATTGAGATCATTGAGTTTTGTCAGAATTTCATAAGGACCATGAAATCTAGCCTGCAATGGATTGGACTGCAAGGGAAACAACACAAGGACCTTGTCTCCTGGTTGAAACTCACGGCTTCTAGCCTTATGATCATACCAAGTTTTCATTTTTCCCTGACTTGATTTCAAGTTTCTTTGGCTAGGCCACATGCTGCACGCAATCTGTCCTTGAACTTGCTAACATAGTCAAACAGACTGATATGTGGCTCTTTCTCTTGCCACTGTTCACTCAACAATAGCAAAGGTCCTGTCACTTCATGGCCAAACACTAGCTCAAACGGACTGAATCCAGTAGACTCCTGCACTGCTTCTCTAGCTGCATACAACAGCAAATGAACACCTTCATCCCAGTCTTTCTCATGGTCAAAACAATAATTCCTCATCATTGTCTTGAGAGTGGAATGAAACCGCTCTAAGGCACCCTGACTTTCTGGATGATAGGCACTAGAAAGAATCTGCTTTGCACCTAGTTCATACACAACCTGCTGAAATAATCCGGAAGTGAAATTGCTACCTTAGTCTGACTGAATTTCCCTGGGAAGGCCAAACAACGTGAAGAACTTTATCAAAGCCTTTGAGATTGCAGTTGCCTTGATGTTGTGTAGAGGTATGGCTTCAGGGAATCTGGTAGATGCACACATGATTGTCAACAAGTACTGATTTCCAGATCTAGTCTTGGGTAATGGACTAACACAATCAACAATGACCTTAGAGAATGGCTCCCCAAATGCTGGGATAGGCTGCAATGGAGCTACAGGTGGGTCTAACTGGTGTTTTCCAACTACCTGACAAGTGTGACAGGTTTTGCAAAAGTTGGAAACGTCTTTCCGAAGCCCAGGCCAGAAAGAGTGTTTCATGATCTTATCAACAGTCTTGTTAACACCAAGATGACCTAAAGGTAAACTATGAGCTATGGTTAAGATCTCATTCCTGTAGACCTTTGGAACAACAATTTGCTTGACCACTGCCCAATCTGCATTGGCAGGGATATCAGGAGGGCGCCACTTCCGCAGCAACACACCATCCTTGAGATAATACCCAACTAGAACTGTGTCTATTTCTTTGTCAGGAAGGACTCTCCTCTTTAGTGCACAAATTTCAAGATCATTAGTTTGCTCCTGAATCAACCACTTTCTGGATAGAGACAAGTCTCCAGACACATCAGAATCACCAGACCCATCTGGCTGGCTGAACAGAGAACTGATTAAGGTGTCTGATAAGTCCTCAAACAGACAAATCATAGTAGGCTAAACAGAGTCATGAACCGCCTGAGTCATGACTATTCATTGTGCTGGCACCACATCATTTTTTTCTTGGCTATAGCACGGGTCACGGCACAGGAAGGATACAGAGATGGGTCTTCATCGCCATCTTGAGTGCTCGGCTGTGAAGTAAGACAAACAGGGGGAACTACATTTGCCCAAGCCAGGTTATTGCCTAGCAACAGAGAAACAACCTTGATAGGTAGACTTGACATAAGTCCCACATTTACCTGTCCTGTAACTAAATCTGACTTCAAGAATACAGAGCGCAGAGGTTCAGATACAGTCCTCCCTTCAATACCTTGTACCAGAATGAAATCCCCAGAAGCAGTCTTATCACGTAACTCCAAGGAGTCCATGAACAAAAGTGACTGAGAAGCTCTGGTATCCCTTAGAATATATATGGGTACAGGAGGAGAATGCTTATTCAGAGCCACAAATCCCTCTGACAAAAATGGAAGAAATTCCTCCCTCACAAAGTCAGCAGTATCAGGCTTCTTAGCCCCACAAGGAGCAGGCAATTTAGCAGATCGGTCATCTACTACAGGGGTATCCTTTTCTTTTTATTTTTTAGCTTTAAGGAACCAACAGTTAGTTGTAACATGACCAGATTTCTTGCAATAATTGCAAACTAGACCACTTTTGTCACTGTCAGCTTTCACACTTTGATCAGACCTGTGACTGGATTTCTGAGCACCATCACCAGATTTGTCTTTGTCTTTGGGTGAAGAATCTTGGGTATCACTGATACCTTTCTTCTGAAATTGGAACCATCTATTGTTACTGCTAGACTGAAATTTGGACTTATGTGTGAGAACATATTTGTCCGCAAATTTGGCAGCTGATTGCAAATTCAGTGCTTGCTTCTCATTAAGGTAGGTCTTAATATCATCCTTAACACAGTTCTTGAATTCTTCAACTAACACCAGCTCTTTTAGTGAGTTGACATCATCCTTGACCTCCATAGAAGTACACCAGCGCTCAAAGCAAACCCTCTTCTCGTTAGCGAATTCCATATAAGTCTGATTGTCAGATTTCTTCAGACCTCTGAATTTCTGTCGGTAAGCCTCTGGAACCAACTCATTAGCTCTCAAAATAACCTTTTTGACAACCTCATAATCAGAGGAATAATCTGCAGACAAAGCCAAATAGGCTTGTTGAGCTTTACCCTTGAGGACAGTTTGCAACATCAGAGGCTAGTGTTCCTTTGGCCACTGACAACTCGTAGCTACCCTCTCGAAGCACTGGAAATACTTATCAACTTCCTTCTCGGAGAATGGAGGCTCCAGTTTTATCTCCTGGCTGGCACGAAATTTGTTCTCCGCTTCCATTTTAATTTCTAGTTGCTCCATTTGGAGCCTTTCTTCTCTATCTAACTTCTGTAACTCAAAATCTCCCTGTCTCTGTCTCTCTCTTTCTGCTCTTTCCTTTCTCTCTCTCTTGCTAATATTTCTCACTCAAACTGCCTTTCTTTCTCTCTTTCTACCCTCTCAAATTCTTTTTCCTCCCTAAAAAAGGTCTGAAAATTTTACTTTAACAACTTTAATAGTAAGCTATAATACAACAATTTACAGCGCTTCAGCTGCTTGGAAAAAACACTGTTGTCCTTGAACTAACCAACTGAAATATTCAATCCCCCAACTATTGCCTATATTTATAGTTTTTTTGGTCTTAAATTTCATTCAAGGTGGTATTAAAAAGGTCTTAAAAAGTCTTAAATTTGACTTGTTGAAACCTGCAGATACCCTGATTAACCACATGCTAAGTACAGGTAGCTAGCTCTTTGTGTTTGTCAATTCAATGGCTTTGACTTTAGCTAATGAAAGGCTGTAGCATTGTTTTTAAAGGGGAGCTATGCAAGATTTTGGCAGTAATTATTGTGCCTCGGAGTCACTGTGCTGGTTAAGTGACTTGTTTTGGGAGAATGGGGCTTATCTGCGCGCCCCCGAGTGTTTCTTGGCTGAAAACCGACCTTGCAAGATCTGGTCCATCGGCTCGGTGTCCCAAATCTCATCACTGGATGGAGCTATCGCAAGAAACGAACTGGCGTTACGGCAGTACGAGACAAAAACACTCCCCGGCTAGTAATAAAACTAAGACTGCTTCTCTTCACCGGTGTTACGATGGCAGAGCCAGCGAAAAAGAAGAGGTGGCCGTTGTCAGAGGAGACGAGGAAGAGAAAACAAGCGTCTAACCGAGCGAGAAGTCAGATACAAGTTAATCTTGATCAAGCTTTTTCAGAATGGAGAGAGCTCAAGGAGAGCGAAGCATTCAAATCAGATGCCGACCTGGTGTTGTTGCTGTAGCAATTCTAAGTATCGGTGTGAAAAAATGTTGTGTATTCCTTGTATTCATATGTCTCTGCCCACTCTTCATGTTTGCTGTCGTTTGTAAAGGCCTTTGCGCGATTATTGTATGAGTGGTGCTTGATGCTTGTTGATGCAGAGATGTTAGCATAGTTACCGGTAAACAAGTTTGTTTGTCACGTAGCGGAACGTTTATTTATTTTACCACATCGTCCTGTTTCTGCCCCGGGAGTGCAATTTTACTAAGAGCCACATAACTTTGTCACCCGAATCTTGGTTTTGTGAGTTTTGTGCAGTTCGCTATTTACATCATATAGCTCAAGATTCCTTATGAGAGTAACTAGAAGAGCGTGTTACAACACGCCTCGATGTAAACCGGTAAACAATCATGTTTACCGGTAACTATGCTAACGCCTCTGCATCAACAAGCATCAAGCACCACTCGTACAATGTTTTGAAATTTTGCCTGTCATCCCTTGCTGTCTTGTATGTCATAACAAATTGGGGCCAAACACATAAAAGAAGTGAAGGCAGTAGCAAGAGCTATTGCTAAAGCCACCAAGTTCACAACCCTGCTGCACCGCAGTTCTAAGCACAGAACAGGCAGTTAACAACACACCCTGGAATAGCACCTTAAAACAGTTAAAAGCTCTCACCACACTTGACCATCGGGCTGTCATAGAGATGTGCAGCGCATACAATACAGATAATATTGCATTTTCAGTCCAAAAATGGGCTCAGCTGAAAGACCTTTCTACTGTACTTGAGCCTTTCTCTGAGGCAACAGACCTCACAGAATGAGACACTGTGGTTACCATCAGCATGGCGGTCGCCACCATCCTGGACTTAAGAACTCACCTCTTAACAAGATGGAAATGCAGCTGCCGCAGATTGTGACAACAGTTAGAGCACTAAAAAAAGTCTTTAGAGAAGATGTTCTCAGGGATCTTCAGAAGGATCAACATGGAGCAGGGGGATCCAGAGGAGCCATTTAATCATCGGATCTATTTCCTTGCCCCCATGCTTGATCCTCAGTTTGGTTTGAGCTGGGTAGATTTACATGTCCAAAATGGAGAATCTGGTCCAGCACTGAAGAGGTTCAGAGACGACCTTAAGAAATCATTAACAGGTGGCTATAATTACTATGGTTGTTGTTGTTGTTATTATTACAGTTATTGTTATTATATTGTCAGCAGCATTCAGATTCAGATGACTTTATTTGTTCTAAAAAAGGCAATTCAGTTTCCCCAGTCTACCAGGGCACAAACACCAAATTGCAACAGTAGCAAACAACAGCGTGTCAGAGGTAATCAGCCAGCATATAGACAAGAGGTACACACAAGGGCTAAATACAATTCAAGTGCAGTGCAGGTTCATGAATTACTACCATGCATGAAGGAAAATAAATAAATAAATAAAACCTGATTGCCACCACCATGGCAATATCCCCTGCCGCCTCAATTTTATGTGTATACGGATGGAGCCCAGTGCTATATCCCCCGCTTCGTGCTAATCGCGTGGCAGGGGGTAATAAATAATTGAGTCAGACAGCAGCTCTCCCAGAAGCTTTGTCACAAGGAAAGACACCTGAACAAGTCAGGTTATCATAAACCACACACTCATATTAATTTAAAACAAACTTCTGTCGGCATTCAGCAGCCTCTTAGCAGAAGGAATGGAGGAATGAATATCTGTTGGTTTTCCTGGGGGGCGCATTACAACGTCGACCTGAGGTCTTTACAATGAACTCACTGGACAGGATGTGGTCAGGCCTTTTCTCACTTGGTTTTCTTAAGCCCCGTATTATTGTTAGCCCCGGGACTAAGAACCCCCGACTATCCTCAGCCCCTTTTCTCACTGGCATTTTTAGACCCGTACTATCGACGAAACGAGGGCTAAGAAAAATCTCTCTTGCTCTCACTTGCTATCGTTAACCCCGGACTATCAAGACTTTGTGAATCTCATTTCACAGTCTTCCCGATTGCTCCTTTTGCCAGCCATTGTCAAATTTTATATAAATGAGTTGATGACAGTCCAAACGAAATACAGGTAGCTAGCTACGTATTGCGTGTACTGTGTGGTGTGTTCGATAAAGACAACCCGCCATACACATGGGTAGGTGCACACGTACAATCAATGCAACGTGTCTTTTCGTCAGGCAGACAAAACACGTGTGTCCAACCAAGCCCTCAACCACAGCACCGTCTCAACATCGACACAACGTCATGCATTCTGATCTTATTTCAGTGCGTATCCATTGTATCACTCCTTCAAGCTCAATCACAGAATAAAAAAAAATATTACAAAGGTCTTTTCAGCCACCTACCAGCATTTCAAGGCTTAATATCACAGAGATGCCAAGTCTCACGCTTTTTTTTTTTGCTTATTCACCGCAGTCCGCAATTATTCATTGAACACTTCATGAGATTCTCACGCGGAATTAAAATCCTTGCGCACTGAAGTTTCAGTTTCACTTGCGTAAAGGTGGACCTCACCACAAGTAACATGGAAAGCGATTATGACACCGGACTTCCTGTGCTTGTTTTTACTCAGGGATTGGAAACATGTTTCATGATCGCTTAAATTGTTTTAATGAAATAAGACCATTTGAAATGTCTTTATGGAATTTCATTGCTTTCTATCCCTCAGTAAAGACAAGCCTCAGAATTCCTGAGTCATAATCGATTCCCGTGTTATTAGTGGGAAAATCCACCATAATGCACGTGAAACTGATTAACTTGATGCACAATGACTTAAATTCCGCAGTGAATTTCTTCAGTGCGCGTGATTGAAGAATTGCTGACTACGGCACAGAAACGTGAATGCCACTCAGAGAAGAGACTCAAGCCTAATGCGCGAGACTTGGCATCTCTGATATGAATTCAATAAATATTTATTTCCATTGAAGAAGTCTGCTACTTCAGCTCGCAACGACCACACACCAGAGCCAGTTTGTTTAAGGTACTGCTTGACGTCATCGCGCTCACGTTGTGGAATTGAATTTTTCATGACCGTCTTGCCTCGGATTGGTTGCAGCGTAACCTGTTTTCATCGGCTTCCTTAACCCGAGACTATTTCTGTTTCAGCTCTCACTGACCTTCTCAACACTGCAATTACCCTGTTGGGGTAAAATGCAATTTGTCTAATGATATCAATATTATTAATTTGACTATCCAAAAAAAAAATAATATTAAATATTAATGTAAATACCTCAGGGCACCACCCTTCCTCAGTGAAGGGAAAACGATAGCCAATTAATAAAACCTCAGTCTCAATATCCACTAACCTATTAATTTGGAAATTGATTAATAATTAAATTAACAATTGTAATCAACTTACCCAATCAATAGTTAGATTGAGGGATTCATAGTTCTGAATAGTAAAGGTTTCATTCACTCTTGCACAACATTAATAACCACAGCATAAGTCTCAAAGGAATATTTATTTAATGAAACAAATAAAACACACAATCTAAACTACACTAAACACTATATACACAATGAAGGAGGTGTGTGTGTGTCTGTGTGTGTGTGTGTGTGTGTGCGCGCGTGCGTGCGGGTGTGGGTGAGAGAGAACAAAAGGGATGACCTGAGGTGTGAGTGGGGGGGGCAACCCTACTGTAACAAAGACCAAATCTTTGTAGCAATGGAAAGTTTAGAGTTTTAAAGTCAGTCAAATGACTTAAAATGCTCAATGTTGTTTGTGTTTGTGTGTATTACGTTAATGTGTGTGTTTTGCACAGGAAAGGCGCCGTGTTAGTCGACAGGAGGTTATTTGCATGGAAGAGCTTGTCTGCTATACATTAATACCACCCTGTCCAACTAAAACACAATCCTAAAAACAATCACAACAACTATCATTTAACAAATACAAACAGTCACTTTTAGTCTTAAAGGAAGATTTGTGCCCAGTTGTTACCAGTCCTTAGTTGGGGAAAGAGGTTTGGAGGTTGCTGGAGGATCCAATCACGGGTGATGTTGATCCGGCTGGAAGAGCGGTTCTGGTGCTGTCTGTGTCTTTGGTGTGGGGAGAGGAGGGAAGCTGGCCGCTCCTCAAAAGCAAGCTGTTTCTTCAACTCTTGCTGTACTCCTGGTAGCCTGGCAGATTCTTCAGCATGGCCAGTCTATGCTGGGCCTAAGAGGTGGGGGAGGGGTTCCCCAGCCTGAGCAGTCCACAGGGGTCCAGGAGCCTCTCCAAGGGAGAGAGAGAGTCCAGAGCTCCAAGAGAGGATCCAAGAGAAGAGAGAGATAAAATGGTTGACCACTGCTTTTATGTGCCTGGCCTGCTGGCGGGAGGGGCTTGCAGGCAGCAAGTGGTCATGGGAAGTCCTAGGCTCCATTTTGTCTCCTCACATATGAAAGGCTTTCCTCTGTGTGAGACCCCAACACACCCCAACTGCGGTGCTTACCATACCAATTTGCGGTGCCAGATAGTCCGGTACTATCGGTGGGGCTAGCTCACTTTTCCAAAACCCAATGAGAACAGAAGCGGTGCTAAGCTTAACCCCGGGAAATTAGTGGGACGAAAGGGGGCCCTTAGCCCCACCAATTGCCGGGGCTAAGCAAATTTTTTGCCAATGAGAAAAATACTTTTGCCTTCTGGGCCACACATTTCTCCCAGAGGGAATGCAAGTCCTTCTGCTGGACTCCAATTATCTTAGAGCAGACATTAACAATGTGACATAAGCTGTTCCTATCGTTCACTGATAGGCCATTATACCAGCAGATAAATGAGAAAGTTTGTAGACTTTCAATAAATTAATGTTAAAAGACTCGGCACTGACTTACAAACATTAAAAGAGTTCAGTTTCCGCAGAAGGATGATTTTTTGCTGTCTGCGCTTGACAATTGTGTCTGTGTTTGCATCAAACATCAGTTGCGAATCAAATACAGTTCCCAGGTATTTGTATTGATCCACAATTTCAACATCCTGGCTGAGTATAATGGTCGCTTCGGGTTCTGGTTTAGTGTTTAGTTTGAACATTTAAATCAAGAAGGTTTTCATCACACCAGTTAATAAAATCTGTGAGGGCGCCACCATGGTTGGACTCAGAGTCATTAAGAAGTGATAACAGTGCTGTGTCATCAGAGAATTTGACCAGAAAGCTGCTCTCTTTTGTGGACCTGCAACTGTCTGTATACAAGATATAAAGCAGGGGAGAAAGAACACAGCCCTGGGGTGAACCCATATTGGACACTACAATATTGGACATAGTCCCATTTGTTAAAACCTGCTGCTTTCTGTCAGTTAAGAAATTTAAAAGCAACAGTAAAAGCTGATCAGGTAAGCAAGCCGATCTTTCAAAAATGTGTCTGCATTTTGTTATTAGCGGAAGAAAAGTCAGCAATATCCTTGCATGGGCTTTAGGTTTCTCCAAGTGTTTGTACACTGTCGAAGATGAAAAGTTTAACATCCTCAGCACCCTTGCCAGTTTGGTAGGCAAACTGTAAGGGAGGTAACCTTGTCCTTTAAAATCCCCTCAAAGTTTTTCATAACCAGTGAGGTGAGACAGACCGGTCTGAAATCATTTAGCTCTTTGTGATTTTTTTTTTGTTTTGGGATAGGTATTATTGTAGATGTTTTCCAGATGAATGGTTAATTTCAACTGTCAGCACATAACTGACATAAATAGGAAAACACCCCACTGTGCTGTTCAGCACAATAATGTAGAGTGCGCCCACAGATGCTATCAGGGCCTTCCTCATATTTGTTTTCTTGAATAAGGCTGTGACAAGTTCTTGTGATATGATAATATACTACTCAAAATTTGATTGGGATCATAGGAATTTTTTGTGAAATGACATGCAAATTTGGTAACTGCCACTGATGAACAATATATTGGATAAATGACATGCAGTCAGACACAAAACACATTTGCAAGTGCATTTAATGACATCCAATGAGCGTGCAGCCTCACACTTTTGGCTTTCACGAGCACTTCATGGTTTCACCTCTGACATGTAAAGTGAAAACAGACAGTCTTCGTTTGATGTTTCATTACCTCAGTTAATGTCAATAACGGGTATGGCCTCCCCTTGCTAGAATGACGGCTTGAGAACGTCGGGTCATACTGTCAATCAAAACCTGGATGCTTGCAATTGGAATGTTGTTCCATTCTTCAACAAGGGCATTTCCGAGCTCTTCTACAGTTGTGGGTTGTGCCATACGACTGCAAATGGCGACCTGCAGCATGTTCCACACATGCTCGATAGGGTTTAGGTCCGGCGAACGCGCGGGCCAGTCCGTGCCGGCTATTCTCTCCTGCTCTAGGAATTGATTCACCACCATAGGACGATGGGGATGGGCGTTATCATCCATCAAGATGAAATCAGGGCCAACAGCACCAGCGTATGATCTTACATACACATTGAGGATCTCCTGTCATTGTCCCTCTCCCCATGACATGCAGGTCCGTTCTGCCATTCCTGCTTATTCCTCCCCAGACCATAATTGATCCGCCACTGTAACAGTCGTGTTAGTTGATGTAGGCATCATTAAATTTCTCACATTTTCTTCGCCACACCTGTTCTACTGCCTCCTGTCAGTAAAGTCCAAGCAATATCAGGACTCATCAGTTAAGAGAACTGGAGCCCAATCATTGTGTGTCCATGTGACATGATCGTGAGCCCAATCCAAACGGTCACGCCTATGATGCACGGTCAGTGGGATTCGAACACATGGCCTTCTTGAGTTGAGGCCGCCAGTATGAAGACGATTCCGTATTGTCTGAATGTATAACCCCCGGGCCGTTATGAAGGTCATTTCTTAGGGTGGTGGCTGTCCAGAAAGGATGACGTCATGCCTGAAGTGTGAGAAAGTGGTCTTGTCGTTGCGTAGTCGATCTCTGACGACCACCCCCATGACGGTGTGCTGCTGTACCAAACGTTTGATGCTGGTTCCACGCTCTATTCACAACCCTTTGGCTGACGTTAAGTGTATTAGCAATGTGACGTTGTGAGAAGCCAGAGTCAAGCATTCCGGTGCATCTTCCCAATTGCTCTGAAGTCAATCAACATCTAAGACGTTGAGGAGACATTGTTTTTGCTAAATGTAATGCAAAAATTTGGAAACTTCCAAATTTTCACCATCAAGCAACACACACGTCTGAGTTGAAATGGTGAAGTGTTAGTCAAAGCCAAAATGTGAGGCTGCACGCTCATTTAATGTCATTAAATGCACATGCAAATGTGTTTTGTGTCTGACTGCATGTCATTTATCCAATATATTGTTCATCAGTGGCAGTTACCAAATTTGCATGTCATTTTACAAAAAAAATTCCTATGATCCCTATCAAATTTTGAGTAGTATATCATTCCCTCAACCTGGTAATATCAGGAATAAAATCGGGCCTCTCAAAACAAGAGGAGAAAAGAATTAAAAGTATCTGACAGGTCAGTATCATCCACGCCATTACCCTTGATAAATTGCTTTGAGTTCACTGGTTGATGGAGGCCATAGTTTTAATGCCTTGCCAGGCTGCTCTCAGGTCGCCACTGCTATATTTTATTTCAATTTGTTTTTTCCTGTAGTTCATTTTGGCCTTGGCTATATCAGCCTTTATTTCTCTGGAGAGAGCCTTCATCTCCAGAGGATCACCGGCATAAAAAGTCCTTTTCTTTTTGTTGATGACTGATTTGAGCTCTTCGGTTATCCATGGTTTGTTATTTGGATATGTAGCAACCTTTTTAGTTGTGATGTTTTGGTTTATGTATCTATTCTTTGTTTGTGATGTCTGTGTTCTATTGTTCTTGCCCCACTGAACTACAAGCTACATATATTGATAAAGTGTGTTATAATTGAGATGCCATCACACACATCAAGGTGCAGCGAGCGGGCTAAGACACGTCCCTTTATGACTGCAATTAGTAGTTCTCAATTATTTTCCTTTATTGACGCGTTTTCCAATGATCGTAATTGGCAACTGAAGACACGGTTTCTCTCTATATGCAATCTAACAGCGATTAAATCATGGGCTAAATTCAGTACAGTTGCGGAACAAGAACAGAGAATTGGGTTGCACAAAACTTCGATTTAAAACGGTTATTAGTCCTGACATGTTCTCAGTCATTTTCATAATTAACAGAAGGTTCAGTCGGAGAGCACTCCACACTTATCAGGTGCTGCTTGTTCTCCCCGATTAGGTAAGACGACAATTATTGTAATCATGTCGAAGATTACTTGAATTCCCCTGGGTATGGCATATTCCTACCAAACAACCCAACACAGGACTTAGTCCAGAGAATGCTCTCAAAGTCAAGAGAAAGAAGTCGAGGAGGAGGAATGAGAGGTTGTTATATTTGTAAATACTATACTATAACATTTTATTTCATAACTAGGATTGCACTGAGTTCTCAATGTTGGTCTTGGGGACCCCCGGTGTATGCTGGTTTTTGTTCGAGGTACAATGGAAATCATCTCTTCAATCAGCTGTTTTTTTTTTTCTTTTATGAGGGCATTTTTGTGTTTGATTTATTCTCCCTCTTTTATTTATTTAGCCACATTTTCTGTGATAGTGACAGCTGTATAATAAAAACTGTTTTATTTTATTCATTTGCAGAGAGGGGAACACATTTTAGAGATGATGTATGTTGGCTAATGTGACTTTTTTCACGCTTTCACAGTTTGTTTTCATTTGCCTTGTCTTTCAATGCCATTAAACACCAAATGGGCATTTTTTTGTGACCCTATGTCCATGCATGAGGGCCAGGTCAAGCGGTAACGGAGTTAAAAAATGGATGTATTTCGTATCATAGTTCCAATTTGTGGTGGGACGATGATTAATGATAATCGACAGTCAGTTGGTTTGGCTTTCCAACCAGGCACTTGATTACAGAAATGAATAAACGCATTATCATTTGATCGAACCAGCACATCTTTTTTTTTTGTCACAACTGTGGGTTTGCGGTAAGCTCGCCATGCAATTCACTTGCATTGAAAAGTGACGCGGCCTATTTCACAACCCCCCAATCAAAACAGCAACATCAAGGCTATGGGTATCACAAAACCATCAGTAGCCATGCACAACATGCACAGTGAAGCAAATCACAAAACACTGTTCTGATTTGACTGAATTTAACAGTAAAATGAACGCACTGTATCCTTGTCATTACCTATGTCAGGAGGTTATGTTTTTGTTTCTGTGTATTTATTCACCCCGCCTGCAATGAATGTTGCGGAAGGGGTGAATGTGGTTGTCGTGTTTATTAATCAGTGTGTGTGTGTGTGTGTGTGCGTCTGTTTGCACTCTACAGACCACAATTCTGGATGGATTGTCTTCAAATTTGAGAGGGACAATCCTTTGGCAGAAGGGAAGAAATGATTAGATTTAGGTGAAGATCAAATCTAAATTCCGGATCAGTTTGAATTTGTCAGACTTTCCGCTGCTTATAGCGTGAAATTGCTTGGAGATAGGCATGTAGTTACTCTTGATCACTAAAACAAAGTTGGGTATGGAGCTTCTTTTACCACCAAATGTTATGACCTTCAGTGACCCTGAACGGTCAAACTCAAGGTCACCTATTTCTCATGCAGCTCTAGGGGCCAAACAGTGGGAGATAGAGAAATGGTTACTATTAACCAGTAATGGGAAGTTATACATGGGAATCTAATGGCACTGTGCCCTTGACCTTCAAGTGACCTTGAAAGGTCAAACTCAGCATCACCACTTTTCCAAGTTCTCTAGCAGCCAAACGGTACAAGATAGACCCATAGTTACTATTGAAGACTGATAGGAAGTCATCCATGGGCAATCTAACATTATCATCACCTTGACCTACAAGTGACCTTGAAAGGTCAAACTCAGCATCACCACTTTCCCGAGTGCTCTAGCAGCCAAACGGTGTAAGATAGACCCATAATTAAAATTGAAGACTGATAAGAAGTCATACGTGGGGAATATCATTGTGCTGTCACCTTGACCCTCAAGTGACCTTGAAAGGTCAAAATGCCCGACCTTAATATTTTGAGGCTCTGTAACAGGGAAATCGGCAGAGATAGGCCCAATGATATGCTCAATCACAAAGAGGAAACCATATGTGAGGAGACCAATTTCACCCTGAAATTGACCTTCACATGGCCTTGAGGGTGCGGGTGGCGTGATGTGGCCTTCTGGACACACCCCATTTATTTATTTGTCTGTCTGTAACCAGGACGTCTCAGAAATGGCTGCATAGATTTTAAACCAACTTTTCAGGATATTACAGTCGCACAACAGGAAAAAATGATAAAATTTTAGCATATCTTGGCCAAAGTACAGCTGAGATATAGGCCAAAGTTCAAATCTAGCCATGCTGGTGGAGGCATGGCCCCCCTTGAGTCTAGCTCTAGTTTTAACTGTAGTGGAGTCCTGTGTGCATTTTTTTTTTTTTTAAATTTGGCATCTCCAATCCCACCCAAATCTGGAATGCCAAACTGGGGTACTATGTACAAGGCTTGCTCGTATGTGACCTCTTGCTGCCAATTTAGGAGAGCGTAGGCAGTTCGGAGCTCTCCTCCAAAGCACGCGCCTGTCAGCCACTGCTTCTAATACACTCATTGTTTGAATCTTTGCAAGTTCAGAAAGAGGGTGGAGGATACCCTGACATGAACAGGCTTAGAATCTTCCAACTGTCTGGCCAACTCCTGTCTGGCCAACAGGAGGCGCTTGAGCAACGAACAAGGTTGGCTCGCACCCGAGATGTGATAGTCACTTCTGCTTTGCATCGTCCTGTGTGCATTTAACTGTGGTTTACAGTTAACATACACAGAACTTCTGTTATAAACTGATTGTAAAATTACAAAAAGTTAAACTTGTGTCATTCACCCGGGAGGGAGATCCCGTTGCCGAGTGTGGAATTATTTTGGTTGAAAAAAAGTAAAGATGGCTCACCATCAATAGCCACACTTGACATGAGAAGTGCAGTTTGCAAGCTGGATGACATGACGTATACTTGAAGGTTCTTATTTATCGCCCATCCATGAATTTGTGTTGTTGAATTTTGGATCTCGATCTGACTAGATCTGAAAGTAATGATCATCAGTAGTTATGTTTTCATGGACCACAAGTAATCAGAATAAAAGCCTGATCAGAATAAAAATTCTTACGGAAAACACTTCAATTGGAATAAACTGGTCCGATCTGGTCCATTTGGATTGAAATTTTATTCTGATCGATAGGGGAGGTTTATGCCACACTTGATCTTGATCACTTGAAACACTTTCTTTTTGGTTGGGGTAAAATATTCTTGCCGCAAAATGTTCCCTCGGCGCTGCTCACGTTTAAGTAGGAGGTCAACAACAACAAAACTATATGAGTATTGATTTTCTGCCATCTGCATTGGACTGCATTTAAATTAAAAAAAGAGAAAAGCAGCAAAGATTTACAGTGAAACAAACTTCCGCACCTGACAATAAACTATGGCACATCACTCTCAACAGGTAAAAAAACATTCTTAAACAGATCAAATTAGACAAATCAGTTAGGTTGCTGATCACAGGTGTTTTGAGTTCTTTCAAAATAATTTGCCTGAACTTAATGACATGAACATTGACACCAAACAGGCGTGACTTAATTGTTTGCCAAATGAATAGTTCTTAGTAAATAAATAACTATTTAATTAATAGTTAGTTTTTGCAACCATTTTTCAACAGTTTCACCGATGTGAAACCTATTAATTGTTTATGTGGATTAAATGTTTGGTTAAATTGTTTCCCTCTGCATTTATTTATACTAGTTTCTAATATATTTCTGATGTATTTATATTTTTTTATTCTTCATGGCATATATAGATTTGTGAAATGTAACTTAAGAGGGTAAACAACAGCTCTAAACATAAATGCACCTAATTAATACAAATCAACAGCTAAGTCTACATTTAGTTGTTGCTCTTGTAAATCATATTTGTTGCAGTTTAGAGGAACATTAAGTAGTTGGCAGTTACAAGGCTATTTTCTTACAAATATAATCTACCGTGTTATTATCAAGCATGCTTTTGTGCCAAGAATGAGTTAAGGTTACTTATTTTGCATTCTAAAGAGTGGTTTGCTCTTTATGTAGGCATAACTCGTTTGTGTTTTGTCTCCAAGTGACTTTTTTCACATAATTGTTCATGTACTGTAATGACAATAAATGGCAAAATAGATTTAACATTTATTGTCATTACAGTATGTGACCTAGGCAGCGGCGTAGGTATTGCCGGTGCCGCCAGTGCGCTGAACCGGGGCCCCGACGAGCTCTGAGGGCCCACGGTGATCAGCTAGGCCACTCTTCCTCTTGTCACAACACATAGAGAAAATTCAATTATACTTAGCGAATCTCCAAAAGTCCTGTTTAACCCAATGATATCATTCTGGTTTTGTGAATTGATGAGTAAATATATTGCTTCACTGTTTCATACAACACAGTCATGGTAACAAACCCCCCCCCTTTTTGAGATTAGCTAACCCATTAGCCTAGTATTAGAGGTGAAAAGTCTTGAGCACCACAAAAGCGGTGCTCAGAAAAGAAAAGAAAAAAAGAGCTCGATGTACGGAACTCCAAATTGGCGAAATTGAATGCATTTTTTAAAAAGTCATCTTGTCCAGATCCAGTTCCTGCTAGCGTTGTTAATGGTAGCATCGACACGCAGCAGTCAGACTTGGAGGCTAATGCTACCACCTCATTGCCCTCTTGCTCAACAACTTTGCAGAGCAGAAGGCACCCAGAGTTAACTTCTGAATGGGTGAGTGCAGTTTTTTATTAGGCTACTGCAAGTGATCAGCTTGCCGGTTGTGGTTAAATAGCTGCTGTGCCAGGATGTGTGTCTATCTATCTGTTTACTTTTTGATTTGGCCACTGTTGTGCTGTTAGGGAAATATGGTTGACTGTTCAGCCGTATTGATCTTTTTTGCATTTTGATTGGCAATGTATTGTCACTGTTGTTCATGGTTCAAATAGCCTAACGTGTTGTGTGATGTAGAGATGCAGTGCAAATATTCACTGTCCATGGTTCTAATAGCCATAATAATTATGGGTGTCTACGTTTTTCAGAAAACTGATTTTTCTTAATTACTGAATTGGATACCTACTGGCTCACTGTAGCTGAAGTGGTTGGCTACAGAGGACGAGTGTTTCTGTGAATATCCAATAACTGATGCGGGTGGGCCATCTAGTGATAGAATATTGTAACTACATGCATAAATGTGCAGCTCCGTGTTCCCGCACTAACATACCCTGCTGCCGAGCACCGTTGTTCTTCTCGATGACGCCAAATCCAGATAAACCTCAAACGATGAATTGCGTTCATATTTTAATTTGTAACGAAGTGGCTAGTGTCAAAGTAATGAAGTAAAATGATAATTTTTAAGTTTTAAATGTTGTAGAGTAAAAGTCCAGGTTTAAAAAAGAACTCAGGTAAAGTACAAATCCTCAAAAAACTAAAGCTCTGTTACGATTTACATGTATTTCGTTAATATACACCTCTGCTTCGAAAATAGGCCCGGGGGGGGGGGGGCTACCACCATTCTCGCACCGGGGCCCAGCGCCTCTACGCTACGCCACTGGACCTAGGTATGAAATACTTCATGTTGTTAAAATAATCAAAATGATTATTAATCATTATAGTAATTTAACGACATTTGGGGTGAAAGAGGTCATGCCATGGTGGCGCCAGGTGTACGTTGCGTATGCGTCGGACGTCGCCCACAGTTGCTCAGGTAGGAGCTCAGAGGAGTTGAATGCTTGCTCAGGAGTTTTAAAAATTAGAGGGAACATTGCTCAACAGCTTTGATGGAACAATTACTGCTCGTTTCATTTAGTCCGTCTTGATGATGGGAAATCCATCTTACCAAAATGACATTTAAACTAGCACTGTTATGATTCTGCTGTTGCCTGGCCATGTTTCTGTTGTTACCCTGATTCCATGCCATGTTTTTTTGAGTTATTCCATGCCATGTTTTGTATTTTGCCTGTCTTTCTTTGTTATGTCCTTGCCTGCCATTTTCCATATTCACAGTTTAGTTATCATTCTGGTTTTTGTTATTCTCATACCCTGCATTGCACATTGTCTCCCCAGTCTTGTCTTGTGTTCTGAGACAGTTTTATTTCCCCAGTCTTGACTGCCACAGTTTCAGGTGATTTCATGTTTTCTGGGTTTCCAAACAATCCTTCCAATCTCATTTGCTTCCTTCACCTTACTGTTCTATCTTTACTAACAATACTAACAGTTGATTGTTTGAGATAAATTACTAATATTAACTAACATTGTTTATAGTACTAACTTACTAAGAAGCACTCGGGATTGTTTAACTGCACATTACAAATTCACTGACGAGCTCTCAGCACTCGCCCTGCTCTAGTCTTCGCCCCTTGCCTTCACTCAATTTACTTTGCTGTGCTTCAGCAGATTCTCTGCACCTTGTTAATCACTGTTCTGCCGCTCACTCTGTGCACTTTAGAACTTCCTAACCGGAGCCGTTGGATTTGTCATAGGCTGTCTGTGTAATCCCTGTCCGCGTTTTGGCTTTTGCTAATTTCATGTGGTTAGGAACTTCCTCTCGTTCATTCCTTTGTTCATTAGTCTGATCTAGCTCACCTGTTCCCTATTATAGCATGTAACTTCACCTACGTGTATTTAAGCAGTCATTTCACCACCATCTCGTTAGAACATTTTCCCTGTGCTGCGATTGTTGATGCCTTGAACTCTTAGTGTTATACTTCTGACTGGAACGTCCCAGATTCAGATTTTGGCTTTACCTTAGATATTCCTGTGCTTGTGTACCATACCTGCTTTGCCCAACCCTGAGTTTTGTCTTTGCTGCCCTGTTTATGAACCAGAGTACGTTCACTGGATTTTGGCTTTGGATTTACCTCTGATATTTCTGTGCATGTGTACCGAACCTGCTTTGCCCGACCCTGAGTTTTGTGTTTGCTACCCTGTGTTTGATTTGGATTACACCCATGGGATTCTGATTTTGGATTGAACTCCGTACCATTGCCTTCTGCCTCAGCTTTAATAAAATACTATTTTGCTGGATTTGCTGGTCTCGCGATTGGTTCCTGAACACTACCTCACAAGCACAAACTCTGATGAGCAAATGTGTTATGTTGTAAAGATTGCATATTATAAGAATCACTCAACCGCCCATCTATATATTTCTTAAAGTTTATTTCACATGGGTCATGCTCAACATGACAGTTGAGCCAGAGTAGGCTATCCAATATCACACTCTGGAAGAGGAGCATGTGTCATTAATCCTTGCGCACTGTTTCCTTGATGTTAAATATGACTCCCTGTTAGTGCATTTGTAGAAAAATTTAAATGTGACAATTTAGACAAAAGTACATTGTGATTGACCATATCAAAGGCCTTTTTTAAAATCAAGGAAAACAGCACTAACAACACCTCCCCTGTCAAGGCTGGATTTGATTTGTTCAATGAAATAGCCATTTGCTCTCTGGAGTTTTACTGAAACCAAACTGCATAGGATGTTGTGGAAAATGACCATTGTTTAGATGGACTATTATCTGATCACAAATTACTCTTTCTGTTACTTTAGAAATAACCAGGAGAATACATATTGCCCCGTAATTGTTTACATTGGTTGAATCTCCAGCCTGAAAAATTGGGGTTACTACTGCTGATTTCCAGGTGTTGGGAAAATAACACTGTTTGACAAGTTTACAAGATGAGTGATACGGGTATAAAGATTTTTTTTATGCTTCTGTACAAATGTAGGGTCACAATCAAAAACAACTTTAGCCTTGGAGCTTTTAAACTGACTCAGAATTGTAGTTATAGAGGACAGAGACACTTCAGATATATTAAAAACAGGGTCGTTATAATTTGGTGGAATAATAACCTTACTTCTGGGACCAAAGTCTCATGTCAGATCTTGAACCGAGTCAATGAAATAATTATTGAACACATGAGAGATTTGCCCTTGGTCTTGATTTAAATCCCCCCGAATTTGTAATTCAAACCTTTTCCTTCCTTTGTTGCTCTCCTCCTTCAAAGCTCTGTTGATGTTTTCCCACTATTTCCTTTAGCATCATTTATGAGATGAATAAAGAAATTTGCTTTTGCCTGTCTTAATTCGTTTGTAACTTTATTATGTAACTGCTAAAAGGTCCTCCTATCATGAGCTAATCCTGAATGAAGCGCAATTTTTAGAGCATCGTCCCTTTGTTTCATTAAATTCCTCAACTGTTCATTTGACCAGAGCAAATTCTGTTTCTTACGAGAATTAGTTTTTTTTTTAACTAAATTGACCTTTAACCTTATTAATTGCAGTCATTACGCACTTGGAAGCAGCCTCTAGAGGACACAACGGTCATTTCTCAAAGCCTAGGCTGCATCCTTTGAAGGCTGCATTTTTAGGGATCGTCACTTAATTCCATCTGCCAAACTGACATGACATCATTTCATCTCTGTTAAACAGCTTTGATTTAAGAGAGTCATCATTGATTTCCCAAGCTGTAACCTAAACTCTAACCCCTATCTTTAAACCAAGCCCAAAACCTAACCCTAACCCTAAATTTAATCAAATTCCTTTCCCTAAATATTAGTTTGGTGGATGGAAGTAAGTAACGACACCTAAAAATGCAGCCTTCGAAGGATGCAGCCTAGGCTTTGAGAAATGGCCAATCTCACTCCAGGCTAATTGTTGAAACTTCTTCTCGAATTCATTACGAAGTCATTTCGGAATGATATCAGATATCAGATATTTTCCAGGCGGTATATGAACCTATGTTTTGTTAATTTCCTTGCTACCATTATCAGATTGTGATCTGATAGTCCAGTCATTATATTGAGCAATTTAATTATTCTTTCTGGTTTATTGCTAAATATTAAATCTATCTGGGTTTGGGTGTCATGACTATGGTTTTTGGTCATGCTTATGTTCTTGTTCTGCGTTCATGATTATTGTCTTTTATTTATTTATTTTTTGTTATTGTAACACACAGGTTTTTGGTTCATTCCCTTTTTCAGTTCCATTGCACTTTTCTCCCCTGTCTTGAGATCTAGTTGGTTCAGTCCATCTTCCCTGTCTGCGTGTTCACTGACTTTGGGTGATTTAAATGAATTCCAGCGTTCAAAATATTCCTTTGAATCTCATTTTCTTCCTTCGCCTTTCTGTTCTGATTCCTAACAAGACTATGATACAAAATACAAGTGTTAGTCTTCTAACACAACTAATCCATGTATATAAGATTACTGACTTGATGAGCACTCTAGTTTAATATACTGAGTACAAATGAAAACGCACCACTCACTAAATCTGGAATAGCTCCAAGGATCGATATGTGAAGTATATACATATGATGCATTTGAGATAATGAATGATTTCAGAAGACATGTAAACATAATTCAATTTCATTCGCGATAATGTTAATGCGCGAGAGAGGTTTAACTGGTGTAGGGGTCAAACAGGAAAGTCAATAACGGGTGTGACCGCCATTTGCATTGACACATGCAGAGCATCGTCGTCCCATGGAGTTGATCAGTCTCTGGATAGTGTTCTGACGGATAGCATTCCACTCCTGAACAAGGGCAACCTCAAGTTCTCGGATGTTGTCCATCTGGCGTCAACGTGAAGGACGTCGTTCAATTTCATCCCATAAGTGCTCAATAGGGGAGAGGTCAGGTGACAGAGCTGGCCACTGAAGCACGGGGATGTTCTGCTGTGCAAGGTACTGCATGGACCCTTGCAGTGTGTGCCCTAGCGTTGTCCTGTTGGAACGTGTGGACATTGTGGTGTTGGTTGAAGAACGGCACAACATGGTTCTGCAGCACCTGGTCCCGGTAGTAGACGCCGTTCACCCTTCCTCTGCAGATATGGAGAGGGGTTCTGTGACGGTAGCTTATTCCACCCCACATCATAATGCTGCCACCACCCCAACGGTCTGTTTGAAGGACACAATTGGCATTATAACGTTCACCACGTCTCCGCCAAACACGTATACGGCCATCTGCATTCCTTAAGTGAAATCGTAACTTGTCAGAAAAGATGACACCGTGCCATTGTCGTAGTCGCCAATTCTGGTGCCTGTTTGCCCACTGTAGACGCTGGTTTCAGTGACGATCCGTCAATATGGGGCCAAAATAAGGACGTCATGCACGCAGGCCTGCAGCTCTCAGACAGTTCCGTACGGTGTTGGGGTGAATGAATCTACGTCGTCCTTGGATTTGAGCAGCCGTTCTTGTCGCTGGTAGTGTTCGGTCTCGGACATGATCCCGTACGATCTGACGTGCCGTTGTCACACGTTGTTGGCCCGGTCAAGAACGGTCCCGAGTGCTCCCCGTTTGCAGAAACCTTTGATGGAGTCTTGCGATCGTTGTGTGTGCGCAGTGTAGTCGTCTGGCAATTTCCCTGGTGCTGGCGCCAATTTGAAGCATTCCTATGGCACGTTCCCGTTCAGGGGCTGTAAGTCGTGGTATAGTGTCGACGTTTCACAAGTGTTAAGTGAAATTGTATTCGGATTGACATGCTTTTCAAGGCAATGTGTGCAGTGACTGGACCCAGCTTGGAGCCGGTCTAGAATGGAGAAATAAGACGCCTCCTTCCCTCCACTAGTCTGGGTGCTCACCTAGGGTGTCAGTACACCCTTAGCCTCCCTTAGCCGAGTTACGGCTTGCTGAGTGAACACCCTAATGGCAGTTCTATTTGTCAACTCGGCAATAGTTCTGGCAAATTGGCAGGACTGTTTACCAACTCGGAAACAGTTCTGGCACCCAAGCAACGCGTCTCACTCCTGTGGTCGTGTCAGCTTGCTGTCCCGTCACAATCAAGGAACGCCCGCCAAGGGACACTATCTCGTGCCGTTTAGTGTCGTCTTTTTAGGCACAGCCTACACATTATGTCCATGTTTTAGCATCATAATTCAGATAATGTTACTGCGTTTGAGGCAACCAACGTGCCACGTACTATGGCAGTGGTGGAAAATTTGCGAAGTTCATATATGATTGAAAATGTTACGCCAAAAAATAAAACACAGCTCATCAACCTTGGGGCTTGGAATGTCCGCACAACCAATGACAGCGACTCTTCCATTAGACCAGATCGTGCTACAGCTATAATCTGTCAAGAACTTAACCTGTTACCACTCCGACGGCCCGCAATCGGGCCGTCAGGGAAGTTGAAAACATACTACGTCATTTACACAGCTTGTATGCAACTGAGATACTCATGCCACATATCGTCAGAAAGCTAAGATTCTTGAGATTCGAATGATGCCAACCATTTCAAAGTATAATCATCCCAGCAGCTTTAATCAACGCCCATGTCAGACCACAAACAAACAAACGAACAGTTACAAAACTGATGTGACTCACCGATCAAGCCCCCTTGCACTCTTCCAGTCCGACATATCCCCTCAAAAATGGTCTTGTTACATCCACAAAGTTCCAGTAACCACAAAGTTCCAACCAAGTAAAGTTTTTAGTCCAAAACACACTATTATACCGGTAAATATCCATGAACAGCTGCTGCATCGTTTGAAATGAATCGGTGGTTATCCACAAAGTTCGCTGCATTAGTGGTCGTTGCTTCGGAACAGATTTAGACAGTACACAGCCATTTGCGCCAAAATGGAGTCTGCACTCTAACCTTTCGATTGACACTTCACTCGACCAGTTACGAGCTTCCCTGCCCTGACTACAGCCTGCTATAGCCAACGAGTGCCTGTGTTGAAACGAAGCTCATGCCTCCTTTTTTTGCGTGTAGCCAGAGCAACCAGCAACCAATCAAGACGACGATTGTTGCATTACGACACCATCGAAATTCTGGAAACGCCGATATATAGGTTGTTGGGGTGGCGAAAAGGCTGGCGCTGCCTATCGCTCGCGTAAGAGAATGGACAGAATATGGCTCAGCCGTGCGTAATGCGTGCTGTGCGTTCCGCTAAGCAGAGCGAGGCAGAGAGAGATTTCCAGCGAATGTTAGATGGTTGTTTACGGAGTTTGAAAGAAAAAATAGCCAAAAGGTTGCGAAAAAAAATCATTTTCAGTTCAGAAGCTGCAGAGCTGTGCACTCGGCGTGCAAGTGATTGCTCAGGGGAAGAAATATCCGACCAAAACCCTGTTGGCTCCGTAGCAGAGGAAATGTTTCTCGGGGGAGATGACATTACTCTTGACAAGTACGCATCATATTATAACTTATATTTCATTATATAATAACATTACATTTATATTTATTATTATTATTATTATTATATTATTATTATTATAAAATTACATTACGTATTATTTGCATCTGTCACGGAAGGTGGAAGGACGTCATGTTTTCACTGGAGTAATTCTGTGTAAATAATTACGGGAAAAGGATATTATAATATGATGCTGATATTATGATGATTATATTATTACCATATTACGCATTATTACCTCCGTTACCGAAGGTGGAAGGAAGTTATTTTTTCGCCGGCGTTGGTAGTTGTGGGAATTTAAATTTTCATCCCTGTAAGAAATCAGAGTGAGACAAAGTAAGTAAATAGGATCCATTTTACTATGTGCTACATAGGGTCTTCGTTACAGGCAAGAACGAAGACAAAGGAATCTCTCCTTTGCTTTGGATATATGTAAAAGCACAAAGTCAGAATATCCTCCCCTTGGGGTTTATATGCACATTTTTGAGTTTATGCCTCAGTAACCTTTTAATTTTTTTATTTATCATATATTGTAAATAGTTTGCTATGGAATGGTTATTTGTTTGTTTACCTTTCATATAAAAAAGCATTTTTTTTAACATAAAGGCACTCGTTTTGACTCTTATGTGCACAAATTTGAGCTTATGCATCAGTAACTTTTTTTCAGCAATATTGATAGTGAATCTGGATATGGGATTGGATTCCTCTAAGTGTCACCTTTCATTAATGCCCAACATTATGACTGTAGGTTGAAGCATTCAAGAGTTATGCCCTTTTATCCTAGGTATGTGACCATGGTTATCCAAGGGTCCTTTTGGGGTCTCCAAATGGCCATTTTTGGAAACGCCTAGACATGGCCTTAGAAAAACATGTGTAAAATGCTCATTTTCTGTCGGATTGTTATCAAATTTGAACTGGAACTAAGTAAGACTTCATGCTGTGGTCCCATTGTGTTTTTCAGCTAATAAGTCCCAGCTGCTCTCATCTACAGGCACCTGTTTGCAAAAAAAAATTTTGGCGAGAGTAAAAACCTTCTACTTCAGTGTGTTCCAGCTTGGATTACTCCATGACAGTAGCACTTAGAGTATTTCTTTTAGCTGGGGGAAAAACTTCAGAGTGTTTCCTTTCAAATGAGACCATAACCATCCATATAGTCCAAACGGTTCAAGAACAGCGTTCAATTTACTTTGGGTACGCTTTTCATAGGCATTTTAGGCAAATTTTCCCGGAGTTTCCCGGAGCCTCTTTTCCCGGAGAGGCTGGCATTGATATCTGTGCCATCAGTGAGGTCAGACGCCCAGGAACTGGAAACAGCATCATAAATTTGGCATCTCCAATCCCACCCGAATTTGGAATGCCCAATTGGGGAGTACACTATATTTTGGAGTGGTGGTGAAAATAAGACAGCCAGGGTTGGCTTTGCTATCTCAAATAGAATGAATCATCTTATTCCCACTCCAATCAATGACAGGTTAATGACACTCCGAATCCCACTCGCGAACAAAGCGGCTAGAAAGTTCATAAATGTGGTCAAAGTCAATCCACATGCAGACTGTTTTACTGACCATAAGCTTCTTACCTGCTGATATTCTATTACTATTAAGAGGAATAAGAAACGGTCAAGACGTCCACCAAAGTTAGACATTTCAATGAATGCTGAGAAGTTAGAGTCACTTCAGCGGTTTCTTGGTGACCGATTAATTGGATCCGTTGTGAATTGGGACGACTTGAAAAATGTGTTACACGAAGCTACCACTCACACCTTTGGTAAACTAAAGACAAGATGTCAGGACTGGTTTGAAGATCATCACAGAGAAATAGTCACCCTTCTTAAAACCAAAGACCTTAGAAAGGATAGGAATGCTCTCAGAGCGACAATAAGTAACCTGAAAAACACCTGGTATCAACAGAAAGCATGTGAGGCAGAGCAATATGCCAGAGAGAACAATCTTAGAGAATTTTACAAAACAATCAACACTGTCTACGGCCCAAGATCTAAAAGCATCCATCCTGTAAAATCAAAGAGTGGCGCCATTCTCTCATCCTCTGAAGATATCAAAAAAGGATGGGTTGAATATTTTGAAGAACTTTTGAATCAACCTTCCAACATTGATTGGTCAATAATATAAGAGATCGAGCAACGTTCAATCCTTGAGGATCTTGACTACACCATCTCACTTGAAGAGATAAACGTAGCTTTAAAGAACACATAACTCAAGAAGAGCTCAGGTCCAGATGGAATTATTCCTGAGGTGCTTGTCTATGGAGGGCAAGCTTTAACAACCACTCTTTTAACTCTTGTCAATGACTTCTGGAGAAAGGAATATCTACCAGCTGATCTTGTTGATTCTACGATCTGCATACTGTTCAAGATAGGCAACCGTAATGATTGCTCTAACTACCGAGGTATATCTCTCTTAAGTGTTGTATGAAAGTTATTTGCTGATATTCTTCTGCAACGTCTTCAATACCTAGCTAAACAGATCTACCCGGAATCACAGTCAGGATACAGAGGTAGCAGAAGCACTGTTGATGGGATATTTGTCCTGAGACAAGTTATGGAAAAGTCTCGAGAACAGCGTCAGAACCTGCACATTGTCTTCATTGACTTTACCAAAGCTTTTGATGGCGTAAATCGGGATCTTCTCTTTAAAATCTTACAGAAACTTGGTTGTCCTGCAAAGTTTGTTCGCATAGTCAGGATGCTCTATTCATCAGTACATGCTAGATAATTAGTTGATGGAGATCTATCCAGACCCATTAATTATAAAAATGGTGTGAAGCAGGGATGCAAGCTTGCACCCACCTTGTTTGGAATCTACGTTGCAGTTATGCTCCACCTTGCATTTAAAGACCTTCCTGCACACTACAGCATCAAAGTTCGTTTTCGTTATGATGGTAACCTCTTCGACCTGAGACGCCTGAAATCTAAAACTACGAAGCTTACTGAGTTTATAAGGGAGGCCCAATACGCAGATGATATCGCCATATTTGCCAATAACAGCACATCCCTACAATCATTGCTAACAGCTTATCATCAACTCTCAAAGAGGATGGGTCTAACAATTAACACCGATAAGACTGAATGGATGAGTATTGGTGACCAGTGTGACTTCTTCATTGATGGTTGCAAGATCAAGAGGGTACACCATTTTAAATACCTTGGAAGCTATTTGACAAGTGACTGTAGGATAGATGAGGAACTTGTTGATAGAATTCAAGCAGCCTCGTGTGCCATGGGAAGACTAAGAGACAGGGTATTCGACTGCAGAGACCTTACTGTTGAAACTAAACTTAATGTGTACAACCAGTGCATTATGCCACTACTTCTCTATGCTAGTGAAACGTGGACCTTATACTACCATCAAATCAAGCTTCTCAGAACGGTCCAACAAAGACAACTTAGATCCATCTTTGGCATCAAATGGAGTGATTACATCTCCAATGATGAGGTACTGGCTTGTGCCAAAACTACTGACTTAGAAACTATATTTGTTAAAAACAGACTCCGATGGTTAGGTCATGTAATACGCCTCCCAGATGAAAGACCTGTTAAAATTCTTCTTTTTGGAGAACTTGCCGAGGGAACTAGAAAAGTTGGCCGTCCCTTCCTCAGATATAAAGACACCTTAAAGTCGATACTTAAGGCGTGCGGGAGTCCTGGACTCATGGTATAACAAGACAAATGATAGACTAGAGTGGCGGAAGCTTAAGGCAGATATCAGCTTATTTCTGGATAAAGATCGTAAAGAAACTAACATTCAAAAAAGACAAAATTGCAAAACGAGAACTGTCAAATGTAATTGAAATACTTTTGACTTTATCTTTAACAACTATTGAATGCTTACATACATAATTGTTAATACCCGTGTTGGGTATAAGGTGTATATATATATATATATATGTGCAAAAATTCAGAGTGAAATTCATTTTTCCCGTGGTGTGCGTGCAAGATGTTGCGTTTTTGCAAAAAATTGCCTAGTGTTACAGTTAACTTGAAATTCTCGCATTTCTTGCACCTGACATGTTGGGTGACGTCACTGTAGTGTTGTTGTTATATAATTTTTATACTGAAGTTCATTTGAACTTAAATATTGACTTTTTTCAAGTGGTGCGTTTTCATTTTCACTCAGTATATGTAAAGTTGCACCGCTACTAATTCCTTCTCCGCAATCACCCTGTTCTATACTCGCCCCTTAGCCTGTCTCTGTCCTCTCCTCAGCTTCAGCGAGATCTCTCAGACGTGCTTAATCACTCTCCTGCGCTCCTTATCTGTGCACATGGAACTCCTGGACCGGAGCTGCTTAAATGTCATAGGCTGTTTGTGTGATTCCCTTTTGTATTTGGTCTTTCGCCAATTTTCATGGTTTTCATGGTTCCCTCATGTGATTTTCTTGATGTAATTAGCCTGATTCCCTACACCTGATTCCTGTATAGCATGTGACCTTCCCTGTGTGTATATTAGCAGTCTTTTCACTCACAGCTCTAGCCAGTACGTTGATCAATACAACAGAGCGCCTCGTATGCCATTGAATATTGTTTCTCTTCTACTGGATTGTCCGACTTTGATTCTTGCCATAGCCCTTCTTGTTTTGTTTTTGTCTATCTGGATTTTGACCCATTTTTGTATGACCACGATTTCTGTTTGGATGCCCTGTGTATGACCCTTGGCTTTGTTCATCGACTACGACTTTTTGCCTATCGTTTTTGTACCTCTGCTCATCTGTCTTACTGGTTCTGACCCCTGCCTTGTCGACGCTGTTTTTGGATTTCGTATTGTGGCTTGGCAATTCTTGTGTTTTTTGGCTTTGACTCGGAGTCCATTAAAGGCATATGTTTTTTGGATTTCTGTCTCTTACGTGTGGTTGTTGAACTGTACGTCACATTTGGATGATGGAGTGATTCTAGTGGGGCCTTGGATTACTTGGCTGAGGTCAAACTGACTTATGTCCTTAAATTTTTCCCTATTGGACTTCTCAGTCCAATGAATTTTAAAATGCCCAACCAGAATTAACTCATCAAGTTCTTTCAGAATTTTTCTTAGATGTTCATAAAATATATTATTTGAGGAGGGAGGTCTGTATAAACTGATAATGGTGAAGGACATGCATGTTGATAAGGCCATTTTTACTGCAATACATTCCATATTCACAGAACTGTTAAGTACATTTTTTTTTTGCATTTAAGGCCTTTCACATACATAAGCAGTCCACCACCCCTGCCCAGTTTTCGGTCTTTTCTAAAAACATTATACCCTGGTACCGTGTAAGCAGTGTGGAGTGATGAGTCCATCAGCCACATTTCAGACAGCCAAAGGAAATCAAGGTTTGAATCCATGAGTTGCTCTGTTTTTGAAGCGACGGTTCTAATGTTTAAATGTCCTCCAAGCAGTCGTTTAGGTTTTGCGCGAGGATCCCACAAAACCTTTGCATGGTTGGTTGTTTTAAACAGCTGAAAGCTGCATTGTCACTATGTACTCGTTAATATGTACGCTACTGGACTATACTCCACTGTTCCAGGAGTAGCATTTGTCCAAGTCAGAAAAAGCAAGCCGAGGGAACAGGCCAGAATAACACTCTGTTCTACCCTTTGCATTGTTTGGGGGTGTAACAAAAATAAAGTGTTCTCCCTGTGTTAAAGGAAATTTATTTTGCCTTTGAGTTTGTCTGACAAAGCTAAAGGTGCTCCGGAAATGTAATCTAACATGATAAACTAAACATAGGTATCAATTCTAACTTGAAATGTATTGGCATATTATATCATGCATTGCACTATAGAATATTGTTAACTGTATGAAATGTAACATCCATTCAGAAAGAGCCTATAACAGTTTAGAGTAATACAAGGGCACATGTAACTAAGTAAAATTTACAAATACAAAAAAATAATCTTTTCAGTCAAGTTACCAACTAATAAGACCTGGCTCGCTGCAACTAACTGAACCAATTATGACCAATAATAATCAAACCAATCATCAAGCTCCAAATCTGAACCAATTCCCAACACTTGCTCCAATAGTAAGTTAGAGTTACTATTTAATGTGACGTCCCCCGTGAGAAAGTGCTATTTTTTTTTTTTTTTTACACTCCGAGACTTGTGGCGCGCTCAATATAAAGAGGAGCGATGTTGACCGACGAGGTGCAGTAATATTACAGGAATTTGGCACAAATATGACTTTACTAGCATTTTTTCCCTGTTTTTAGCATGTTAGTGTATAAAGAAAATGTTGGCTTGATGTCTGCAGATCACATCCAACTAACATCACTGCATTTACAATCGAGAGGGTAATTTATTACTTGCAGGTAGACATGTGTTTCTAAGGGTCAAAACTTATGAGGTTTGGGCTACCTGTGGAAAGACAATTACAAAGGCAACTTTCTGGTGTAACATTTACTTATTTATTTTAGTGCTGTCAAATGATTTAAATTTTTAATCAGATTAATCACAGGGTCGCTGTGGATTACTTTCAATTAATCACGATTAAATATGATTCATTTTTGATATCATTCATTTTTAATCTATATTAATCGTGTTTCATTTTGCATAAGCGAAGAGATTCAAGAAAGACGGGAATATATATGCACTTAACCCCTTTGCGCAGAAGCCAAATCTGGCTATTTAGGTGTTACCTTATTTAAGGCCTCATAATTCAAGATTGCAGCCTCACAGACAGGAAAATTGATTAAATGATTAAACAGTGAAGACATTTACCCTGCAATGAAAAGCTAACAGTTCCCATTTCTGAGCTCACAACCTTTCAACACCTTATAAAGAACAAGTAAAACTCACTATCTCCGTAATATCTGAATTCTGAAATATACCTTATTTTTACAGAACAGACGTTCCAACTTTCAGGAAAAATCAAAGAATATATCGAGGGCTGACTGCAATAAACAGTTATGTCCAATTTGAAACATCTGGACATAACTGTCTATTGTAGTCAGCCCTCGATATGACTCCCTAGATTCAATAGGGAGTTCCAGCTCGGCTTGCTTGTGATTATTCAATAACTGATCTGGGGGTGCCATGTAGTGATCGAGAACTGTAACTGCATGCTTAAATTTGCAGTTCCATGTCCGCGAGCGTCTTTAGCATCCTCCATACCGAGTTTTTTGGTTCTGCCTTGGGTTCTAGTTCTGGGTTCGCATGCGCAACCGTAACACTGCTAGGATAAATTGCCGGAATGCAACGTTTCAGGGATTTTGAGTCATTTTGCGCTGCAGATGGATAAATTGCATTAAAATTTTTTATCAGATTAATAATGATGGATTAATCCGCGTTACCACATTAATTTTGACACACATAATTTATTTGTTCATTGTTTGATTGTAAACCTGCAACCAAAGTTGGATTAGATAACTTACGTCATCCATGAAATCTCATAAACATGATACAATGATAACAGATAGCTCTAGTCTAGACGATGCTATGTGTTATGAATAACTATCTTGGGGATGTAATTTTACACCCTAACGTTTGTTTGTTGCTTTTGTATTAGCTGTGAGTCAGACAAAAATATCTCAATAACTTGTCAATATAAAAAGCTAGAATCAATAAAGTTATTAGTTATGATTGTGTTTACATAGAATTCTTCAACAGCGTTGGATTAAAACTATTGCTCTACAACAGGAGCGGGGCTTGCGCATACTTTAAGAGTAACGTTAACAGACGTAGAAGCTATTGTATCCTCAAAAAGGGGCAAAATATGAGTATAATGACGGTACAGCGCCAGCCTACAAAGCTGATATGGCCTGTCTTTGCTTTCAAACAATAGTTGCTAGTAAGTCAACAACTTTTCTCATCTTGAAGCATAAAGTTTGCTATAAAAAACAGAGGGCTACCTCTGCCAGTGAAATGCTAATGCTACCTCGTCTAATCTTGTTTACATTATTTTAATGGGCTTAGAATCAGTTTCATTTTGATAACCCAAATAGTGACTGTGACTAAACACGATAACACAGTCAACAAAAACAATGTGTGATAAATAGAATGCCTAAACACAAGCATATAACTCACCTCTCAATAAGCAACATTGTAAGCTCGGCGTCCGACTTGCAGCCCTCTTTTGCCATGAGCTCTCTCCACTGTGAAAAAGGCGGTCCAATATTAACTCTGGTTTTGTGCTGTGCACGGTCACTTTCCCTTTTTTTTATCCTGGCTTCCACCGACACCTTCCTTCTGCGCTTCTTTGCCTCAGCCATCTTTCAAGACACGATCCCGGGCTAGCCTAGCTGCCCTCTCCTTATGCTCCTTATCCAAAAGCTTGCGTGTGCCGTATAGCAGAACATACGTCTAGCGAGAGTGCGGGACCCACGGTTGAAAGTTACATAATCCCAGATGCAGGCCACCAGGTCCCTCTGTGGTAATGGGAGAGATGCCATTCTCACTGTAATAATCCAGCCCACCAATAGATAGACTTTGAAACTGATATTTTAAAGTGAAGTTCTTACCTAGTGGGGCTTTCAAAGCAGTTGCCAGCCGACAGACAAACGCCCCTTTAAGCAGCAATGCAGCCAGCAGGTAACAGATCAAGCTAGATATAGGCGAAGCTAACTTTTGACCTTAAAGGGGACCAAACATGCTGATCCTTCTTTTAATACATATAAGTAATGTTATAATGTTGGTTTTCCATGCTCAACCTAGAAAAATTTCTAAACATAAGATACAGGGATTTTGCGAGCGTGATTTCCTGTCTGAACAGCTCCTCTCGAGATCTTCACGAGATCTGGACAAAATCTGACGTCAGGTTGTGCCGTCCAATTTGTACAGACCTAGCCAGAGCCAACCATTGCACTGGACCTGCCCACACCAGAAAATATTCTAGAAGACACTAACAACGGCAGATTTTACTGTGCCTTGGTAGTGTCTACACTTTTGGAAATACAAAAGAAGAACCGCAGATCATTTGAGGCACAATTTTGTCAGTATCTCTCTGAAAGCTACTTGTCCGTTTACTTTTGGACTCGAAGATCAAATGTTTCTCTTCCAAAAGACGATGCCACCAGAAATCAGTGGGTGGCTTTTTTTTGCTTGCTGGCAGCAAACAGCCACGGCCAAAGGGAACGTTAGCTGTTTGTGTTCAGCATTTCACCGAAGACAGCTTTGTCAATAAAGGATAATGCGACACAGGATAAGCATTTCAGCTGCTTTTCAAACCTGAAAAAGTTGCAATGATCAAGCGCTTGGAGTCACAAGATGTAAGTAAACATATAACAGCAAATAATGTAAGTGAAGCTAATGTGTTACGGGTGGATAGCAGGACCGCTAACAATAGTTAACATTAACAACTGGCCTGAAATGCAGGCTTTGTTAAATATCTGATAAAGCTAAAAATAAAGCCTGTTGCCTGTATCGGTCGCAACTGTCCGTGACTCACAGACAGAGAAGCTGCAAGTTGCTTTTACTGCATAAGCCAACCTGACGTGATTGTGGCTGTAGCACTGCGGCTAACGTAGCCAAGTTACTGTTGCTAATGTTTGTGTCCTAAATATGCAAGAGTGATATCAGGGAAAATTCTACAGAAGGTGTGTGAACATAAACCTCATTGGAAGTAAACTTTTAATACTTGTTTGTAATTTGGATGCTTGGTGCAACTGTTCATAGTAGCAGAACTTGCTGTCCGTAAAACCTGTATTGCAAGGGTTTGTCTCTGTAGTTATGATCGCTCAGTTACCAGCTACTGCATGTTAGTTTGCGTGTCGTGCTAATTAAAAATGCTCCTGGTTCACTTATATACAGTAATTCTGATCGGTCTGCTTGTGCTACTTCGGTAAGCATCAATGTGGCAGTTTCATCATAACGTTGCCCGATTGCAGCCACAACAGTTAGTGATCACTTCACTTATCCATGACTGGGATCAGCCGGATACTTCACAAGTGTCTGAGCAAGCTCTCTGGTGATACTATGAAAGCAATGCGAAATGCAGAAGCTCTATCGGTTTACAAATGATTTCTCTGCACTACCTTCACATAATTTCACCCCCTTTAGAAATTGTTGTGGCTAATAAAAAGCCGAAAAAGGCAGAGATTAAATGGGACATTCTTTTCTGCAGAAGTGGTCAATTCGCTAGCTTGTCAATAAGCAACTTGCCCCGCTAACAGAACTTCCAGTACGCAAAACCTGTATTATGTTCATAACATAACCAAGCTCCCTCTAGCTGTCGCGTACTATCCATAAAGCTGCACAAAAATGTTTTTCACAGGACAGATGAGCCTACATTCAAAGTCAATGCAAAGACGCAAATGCACATTATGGGCACGTCAAGCTGCTTTCACACCAGAGGTGGAACAAATTTTTTGCACGACAGATTACATTCAAAGTCATGACCGCTTATCAGCTACTGCATGTTAGTTCATGTGCTCTGCAAATTAGAAATGCCCCTGGTCAACTTATATGCAGCAATTATGATTGATATGCTTGTGTTACCTTGGGAAGCATCAATGTGACAGTTTCATCATAACGTTGCCAGATTGTAGCCACTACAGTTGAAGCTAAACAGAGAGGTGCTGTATGTGTCTGCCGAGTTGGGCTGCAGTTAGACCAGACGTAGATTTTGCAGAGCTTGGGGTGCGTTTTTGGGTGCTTATGAAACTTGCTTTACTTATCCATGACCGGGGTCAGCCTGATACATCTCCAATGGCTGGGCAAGCTCTCGGATACTACCGCTGAAAGCAATAGGGAAGTGCACAGGCTATAATGTGTCCGGTATAACTAACGATTTCTCTGCATTGCCATCAATTGAATATTAAATTCTTTCCTGTAAAAGTGATCAATTCGCTAGCTCTACATTAGCAACGGTTCACGCAGACGGAATTTACGGTCTGTAAAACCTGTATTATGTTCATGACATAACCGGAGCTCTGTCTTGCTCTCGCATGCTATCCATAATGCGCCCATTTTCCTCGAGGAAAGGCTGGTCATTCCGAAGCAATAAGTAAACCTTATTGGAACCGTAAAGCTTGGAGCTTTCGCCCCTTTGTCATATACCAGCACGGAAGCTGTTTGTTTCTCTACACTAACAACACACCACAGCTATGCACACGAACCAGCAGGTCCTAATACACACCAAAGCAGCCCATAAGCTGTTGGTCCACTTTTAGCTGCTCCTCACTGTCCATGTTTCCCTCTAAACTCAGACCCACCGGATTTCTACGGTCTCCAGTCTACACTTAGGCATGTCGACCCATTCTACAAATGTGTCTATATGGGGTGGATTCCAGCGTTCCCTGCATCCTAGCTATAGAGTAGAAGAACCACTATACTCACCAATTGTTGCTGTAGCAAACGGCAGCCGATAGCAAATTCGTGCTTGAGCTGCCAGACTTTCGCACTGCGTCCTCCACTTTCGCCGTTGCGTTTATTAGAACAAGTTAATTTCATTAGACACATGTCCTGCGTTAGATTGCAGAATATGCTCGTTGATTCCTTCAGGAGACACTTCAGTTTCACTCTGGAGCCAGACCGGGAGAACTGCGTTCTGCTGCCTTGTCCCCCCTAGATTCGCCCTCCACAGAGCTGGCCAGTCAGAAAAAAGTGGGCACACGGGGAGTGGGGGCCATAGCAGAAGAGCCACCCCAATGAGGCGTTTCAGACTACTATGGACTACAAATTGTGTTTTTTGAGGATGGCAGAATGAGCGAAAATAAGTACCCTCTTTTACTTTGCGCGAGTATTCTAGGGGAGTCAAAGACCAAAATATGAACTTGCAAAAATAACATATTAGGTCACCATTAATAATTATGTTCGGCCATTGTATAAATTTCATGACTATATTGTTGAGTTGAATGTTTAGGACATTGTTGATGATTTTGCACAACACAAAGCTCGCCAATTACCTTTAAAATAGGTAGGTAGGCCTGCTAGGGACTCTTCTTTTAGTCCAGAGTTGATTTTTATATAAAGGTTATGTGGCAGAAATAAGGTTGTTTGTGTGTTGTAAATTGATCATTTTATTAGAGTTATGCATTTGGTGTTTACATGGGCAATTTAGGGGACATGGTGGCATTATTTTGAATTTATTTAGATATTTAAATATAATTAAATATTGCTGCTTTCTTCTGTCTCGGTGTGTCCTGTTTGAAGTTACTATGATATCCTGATTTTATTTCAAACAAAAATGCACAAGTGAGGCAGTTGCGAAAAAAAATGGTGTTTGTTAAAGGCAGTCGTCAATTCACCAGCTCCTCTATCTTTCCTAAATATGGAATAAGGAGAGAGAAGGAAAGTGACCTTGAATAAATTACTCAAAATACTGTAAAAAAATCATTCAAGTAGGGCTCCATAGGGTGCACTAGGGGCCATCACAATCGCTTGCACTGGGGCCCATCGTGAAAAACTTATACCACTGGCTGGAGGAGATGAGAGCAGGGAATGTCAAGATAACCGCCCCCCCCCTTCCTTTCGGGTGGAGATTCAGAGCCCACAGGTGGATGTTGGGGTGTTGGTGGGATTTTAACTTACACCAGGCAACTGTGATGCAGCTGCAGAGTGATGCAGCGCAGTAGCAGGCAGTAGCATGCCTCATGTCATGCCGAAAAGGCGAGGCTGTGGTACAAAACAGCTTTTGTACCGCACCTACCAGAGAGCAAAGCAGCCCATAATATACATGGGAATGTGTGCCTGTCTCGATTTGTTTGCCAGAACTAGCTCAGCAAGCTCTGACCCATTAATAATAGTAAATAATAATAAATGGGCAGAACATATTTTTAATAGATTTTTTGGCTGTAAAAAAAAAAGATCCCAGCACCACTATATCCTAATCTTGCACACACAAATCATTTCTGTAGTCAAAAATTTAAATTGAAATCTAATCTATGCTGAAGGGAAAGAGATTTATTGATATAACAACCATCTATGACAAGAGCAACGCAGAGCGTGGGATATGCCCCCGCCTGTATGTTGATGAAGGGCATATTGAGATGGCCGCTGTGGCGGCCATTTTTTTTTTTAATTTTTTTTTTTTTTATATCGCACTACGCTGGTTTTCGAAAGGAACCTTCCTCTAGCCACTCACAATACACCATTAAGAAATGGCATCAATCCGACAAGGGATTCTATAGTTATCCCACGGAAACGAAAAGTTTACGGACAATGGACGGACGACGGACGGACATGGTGTCGACATAATGCCCCCTTTCCTCTTTGAAGGGCGGGGGCATAATAAATTTGAAGTATTCATACAATAGTCACATACTTCCCTCATTGCTTCAAAAACTTGCGGGAGTATTACTTTATAGATTGACAATGTTTCAATGGCACTTTCAACACTTTATGGTCATATCATGTCAATCTTCGTAGTCCGAAGCACATTGGGATCGCAGACCATCCACTCAGACAATTTTCTACTCATGGGCAGTTTAGAGTCCCCTATTAGCCTAGCATTCATGCATTGGATTGTGAAAGAATATCTGAGTATCTCCAAGTGAACACTAAATAAATGCAAACTCCGCACCCAAAGGTCTTGGGCTTGAATCAAACCCATGACCTTCTTCATGTGAGGCAACAGAATTACTCACTGTAACTGTCATGGTGTTGGCCTGCAGGCCCTTCCCTGCTGCATTCTTTGCCTCCGTGTTAACGGGCCACATCTATTGCACGTTAAGGTGGAGGTGAAGTTTTAGTATTTAAGAGTGGGCTGCACCTGTTTTGGGGCAGCAGTATTTTGTTTGTCTCCTGAGCCCTGCCATGGTTTGTCTTGCTGCTGCTTCCCTCTGGGACTATTTTAATCTTTATATTTTTAATTAAAGATTTATGTGTTTTTACTCAGCTTGTGCATTTGGGTCCCTCTAACCTCTTTGGGTCCCAGCGCCCACCGGCTTTGTCTCTTGCGGGCGGGCCGAATTCCATGACCGTAACACCATGCTACCTTCATCTACTTTCAAGGGGACTGCCTTGCCTAAAATAGTAGCCTATTACTGTTTGGGATAAAACTTTAGATTTTTTTCATATATAGTTGTGCTCAAAAGTTTGCATACCCTGGCTGAATTTGTAAAATCAACAATATTTTAGAAAGAAAACATGAATGGCCAGGAACAAACATTTTTATTTCTTTTATTTGTATTCAACTTTTATTTCTTACTCGATTAATATCCAACTGTATGTTGTGTAGAATGGCACAATCATCAAATAAAATATGGCAATTAGGGGAAAAAAGGAACCCTGTTCAAGGGTGTGCGTGCCCTTGGTTCTTCAATACTGTGTCTTTCCCCCTTTAGCATCAATAACAGCATGCAGTCTTTTGTGATAGTGGCCCTCAATGAGGCCCCTAATTCTTTAAGTAGGTATAGCTGTCCATTCTTCCTTGCAAAATGCTTCCAGCTCCTGCAAATTCTGTGGTCGTCTTGCATGAACTGCAAGTGTGAGATCTCTCCAAAGCGACTCAACGACATAGAGGTCAGGAGACTGTGATGGCTGCTCCAATACCATCACTTTCGCTTATGTCACCACTAGAGGGTCAACTTGGCCTTGTGCTTTGGATCATTGTCATGCTGGAAAGTCCTAGTGCATCCCATGCGCAGCCTTCTTGCTGAAGAATGCAAATAGTCTGCCAGAATTTTCTAATAGCATGCTGTATTTATCAACTGCTTCCTGGCCGGTGTTTTTTTTTCGTTGCTGGGTTTGTTTAAAGGAAAGCGTGGTGCTTCCACTAAAGAGGAGAGTGCGTCTCGATTTCTGTGTCGGCTGGGTTTGGCGTGACGAAAGCTTTTTATTAAACTATCAAAGTTATACAAAACTAGCGTGTCAGTTTTTAACTTTACCGTCCTTTCAGTAAAATTGCTTTACCATGCCACCCAAGCAAGCAGCAAAGCCTAGTGAAGATGACTTCATGTCCACGGTCCAGGCTAAGGACTTATTACAACAGCAAAAAGACCATTTTATGGACCTGCTCCAACAGCAACAAGACACCTTCAAATGGACTCTACGAATAAACGCCTTGACGAAATGTCGAAAGAAATTCAAGAACTTAAACACAGCATCCAGTTTACCCAAAATGACGTGGATGACATTAAAAGTAGAAAACATGTGCAATCCGATCAATGCGATGCAATGCAAATTTACAAACTCCATGAGGATTTGCTCTCTGTCACAACCTCTGCGGATTTAGAAAACCAATCGAGAAGAAATAGTCTAGTCATTGAGAGGATCAAAGAAACTGAACATGAAGGATGGATAGAGACAGAGAGCAAAGTGCGAAATTTGATTTCTGAAAAATTAAACTTGAATCAGAGATCAATAGAAATAAAACGTGCACACCGGACAGGGAAACCAGATGCAGACCGCAATAAATTTAGACCCGTGGTGGTTAAATTTTTAAAATATAAGGACAAGATGTCAGTCATGGCGAACGCTAAGAAATTGAAAGGAACCGGAATCTACATAAATGAAGACTTCTCTGATGCTGTGCAACGATAAAGAAAGGAACTTCTTCCAGCAATGGGAGCTACCCGTGAGGGCGGCGACATCGCTCACCTCCGATATGACCGTCTAATTGTCCACCCACCAGGCAAACGAAAAGCAGACCGAGCCTCAAAATAATTCCCCATTCATCACTACGTCCACCCCTGAGCTAAATGCGCCTAGAGGTAGACGGTCTGAAACCAACCGGATTCAAAACAGGACTTAGAATTTTTTATTATGTCACTCATATTAACTGTCAAAAAAGCCAGAACACTCCTTCGCGGAGCTGGAACACTCTCATAAACAGCTGAAAAACAATCTGATGGCTACACTTACCTCTATAGACAAAAATGTCTGTCCTAAATGTAAAAAAAAAATTAAAATCGCAAAATTCTGTTTCCAGTCCTAACTCTAAATTCTGGGTATAGTGGGTTTGTGATGAATGCATATCTTTGTTTCCATTTTTTAAGCTTGATGATAATGATATTTGTTCTCTTTCTTCAGAAACATACAATATTACTTGTTTTGAAAATATGCTTTTCAAACCATTTGATATCAACCCGTCTGCAAATGCTGGTCTTAGTTATGTAGATCCCGATACAAACAGCATGTATGTAATGAAGGAGCCTTGTAGATATTTCAGTGAGAAACATTTCGAACACTTGACGAGAACTCTTCCATCTGACACTTATCTGTTTTCTGCTTTCCACCTTAACATTCGTAGTCTTTAAAAAAATTATGACCATCTTGCTCATTTTCTGGCATCACTAAATTATGATTTTTCCGTCATTGCTTTAACGGAAACATGGCTCACAGAAAACACAAAAAGTATTAATGAACTCCACCAATATAACTCACTTCATTCTACCAGAGTAAAGAAAACCGGTGGGGGAATAGCATTGTACATTCAAAATAATTATGATTATGTGCAGAGAGTGGACCTGTCTGTAAACTCTGAGGATGCAACAACAGAGTCTGTTTTTGTTGAGTTAACAGTACCCAATAATGGCCGAAAGGTTATTGTTGGCTGTTTGTATCATCCACCAGACACGGATATTAACAACTTTAATGAAGCTTTGGAGAATACTTTAGATCTAATAACTAAAGAGGGTAAATTGTGTAATGTTCTCAGTGACTACAATTATAGACCTTTTCAAAAGTGAAACACATTCACCCACCCAGGATTTTTTAAATGCTCTATATTCCAATTACTTTTATCCTGCCATTCACAAACCCACCAGAGTTACTGACAGGTCTGCTACTCTAATAGAGAATATATGAACATATAGTCTGAACGAAGTGCTCGATTTGGGTATCTTATTTTCTGACATCACTGACCACTTCCCTTTCAATCTTTCAATTTACCAGGCTTGACAATGTTAAGAATAATCAAATTGAAGTCAACATAACTTATCGCAAATTTAATGATAGAAATATGGCTTGTTTAATCAACTTATCAATAATCATTCCTGGACAAATGTATACACTCAAACTAACCCTAACAGTGCTTACCAAACTTTTATGGACTCTTTTATCTCTATCTTCAATAAGTGTTTTCCCTCAGTCACTGTAAATAAAAAAACAGGAAAACAGGACTTTTCCAAACCATGGTTCACCACTGGATTCCAGAAGTCTTCAAAGAAATAAAATAAACTTAATAAAAAATTCTTAATTAACCCTACACCACTAAATCAATCTAACAAAAAAACATTTAAAAATAAATTCCCTGTCTTTGGAGACTGGTGAAATTCCAAGAGATCTCAAAATTGCAAAAATCATCCCCATATTCAAATCGGATGATCTAAGTTCCTTTACAAATTATCACCCAATTTCAATATTACCCTCTTTTTCAAAGATTCTTGAAAAAGTAGTTTACAAGAGAATTCTACAACATATTAATTCAAATAATATACTATAAAACCACCAATATGGCTTCCGCAAGAATCATTATGCTTACATGGCTTTGTTAGATCTTTTTCTCTACTGCTCTTGACAATAATGAATATACTATAGCAATTTCGTGGACCTATCAAAAGCGTTTGATACAGTGAACCACGAAATATTGCTATCAAGACTACATACATATGGTTTCCAAGGTAATGTTTTTTAATGGTTAAAAAGCTATATTACTGATAGGCAACAATACGTTTATTTTAATTACTGTACATCTAACACGGTCACATTGTCATGCGGTGTGGCTCAAGGCTCAATTCTGGGTCTGTTATTATTTTTAATTTATATCAATGATTTTGCCACAGTTCCAAGTACAATTCTACCCCTTTATTCGCAGATGATACAAATGTTCTTATTTCTAATGAACACTTAAAAACTCTTTTAAAAGAGCCCAAATTGGGCCTACAAGCTTATTCAAAATGGTTCAAATTGAATAAACTGTCTCTTAACATAAATAAAACTAATTTCATACTATTTTCAGATGGGAAAAAGTGTAAACTGAATGAAGTTAAACTCTTTATTGAAGGCTCCAAAATTAAAAAGGTATCCTCTGCTTGCTTTCTTGGTGTCATGATTGACGAAAATTGTACTTGGAAAGAACATACTGCTTTTGTGGCAAAAAAAAGTGTCTAAGTCTCTGAGTATCATCAGAAAGATCAGTTCATTTCTTAATAGATCCAGTTTGCTGGTTTTTTGTATTATAGCTTAATATATCCATACCTAATTTATTGTAACATTGATTGGGCTGGTATTGGCCCACACTAACTCAATAAGCTTCACTTACTGCAAAAACAATTTGTTAGAGCTGCCACAAACTCGAACTCTAGAGCTCCATCCTCTCCACTATTTTATAAACTAAGGATCCTAACCATATTTGATATCAATATCATACAAATATGCACTTTTGTTTACAAAGCAATTCATCAAAATCAAGAACTGCCCAATCACTTTCAACAATATTTTTGCAGAAATTTCAGTTTTCACTCATATAGCACAAGACAAGCAGAACACTTACATCTTCCCCTCCGCCTCACTAGCAGAGGGCAGCACTCTGTCAAATACAAAGGGAGTTCATTGTGGAATGAGCATCACAATCTTGCTGACAATGCCCCCTCCTTGCCAAAATTTAAAAAGAGACTATTCTTGAAATTATTAGAACACTATGTATAGCGGTCTCTTAGGACCAGTTCGTCTTGTGGTGCAATCTACACTCAACAAAAATATAAATGCAACACTTTTGTTTTTGCTCCCGTTTGTCATGAGATGGACTCAAAGATCTAAAATTCATTCCAGATACATAATATTACCATTTCTCTCAAACATTGTTCACAAATCTGTCTAAATGTGTGATAGTGAGCACTTTTGCTTTGCTGAGACAATCCATCCCACCTCACAGGTGTGCCACATGAAGATGCTCATCAGACACCATGATTAGTGCACAGGTGTACCTGATACTGCCCACAATAAAAGGCCACTCTGAAATGTGCAGTTTTGTCTCACAGCAAAATGAAGGGCTTAAAGTTCTCCGTCCTGGGGACGGATTTCCTTCCTGGAGATTCCCTAGGGGCTATTTATGAGACGATGTAGATTTACAAAAAAAAAAAAAAGTTATATGGGGGGTGGGGAGGAGGAGGGGGGGGTAGCCATGGCCGCGATGTCAATGAAAAAAATGTTAAAATGCTGCATATACTTGCTAGTGAAGTGATTTCCAAACTGCGATGCATCCCTCCCCAAGGAAATAATGTCAATTTAAACATCTATGATGACTCCTAGTGCTACGGATTTTAACGGTGAAGTTATGAAATTGGCTCAGTATGGATGACGATGAGTCCAAAAGATGAAATCACAAGGAATAATGGCAGTCAGTGGATTTTTTTCTTAAACATCGAAAGTGGATTACACCATGTGAACATCAGGTATGATCCAAATATATAACGTTAGCGTATATTTACTGGGACGGTAGCAGTGGCCAAATCCTCATCATAGAAGCGCACCAAAACGTTCAGCACACGGTCCATGTTTGTATTGGTGGCCTCGTCAGCATTTAGAGAAAAATAAATCATGTTCAACTTGTCTGATAAGTTAACTGCTTTTTTATCTGAGTGGAAATTCCATGGATGTACACATATGACGCCTGCGTGTTTTAGTTTTAGTGGACCACATGTACTCGTGAACTGTACCGTTATGAAACTGTATGAAACAGCGAACTTCGAATAAAGTCATTAATGAATGACTGCAACTGTGAACGAAAGGTCGTGCTCTGCAATAAATGTGCAGATACGCACTTTATGATCGCACACACGATCGGTCATTGATTCGCTGTTGTAATGTATTCTTACGTTATCTTGCATTAAAAAAGCATTTTTACGTGTGAAAATCCACTATTCTGGGTAATGTTTTAGATCAACCGCGTCTGCAACTACTGTATCATGATTGGTTGGTGTATTCACCGCGTTGCATTGTTTGACTCAAAATATTACCCATGTGTGTTGTCACTGCTGTGGTACCGGTTCAGTCTGCGAAAAATCATGGAGTGGTTAGTTGTGAAGGAAGGATCAGACGTGATTAATATTGACAGCACTGTCAAAAACAAATGGAGGTGGGCTTGGTTGGACGAGATAGGTGACACAGGAAAGCCATTCAGGTCCTGGTGTCAAAAATTGAAGGAACCAGGAGCCTGTTTCTGTTGTGTTTGCAACAGAAAGCTGTTGTACGGTTCAAACGGCAAAAAAAAGCTTTTCAAGCGCAACAATGAACCAGGTTTCAGGTCGACACTGAAAAAAATTGTCTGGTGTAGCCAAGCTTCAGGCTTTTCCTTTTGTTGCAAAAAAAAAGAAAGAATGAATTGTATTTGCTTATCAGAATCTGAAACGGCTTGTTGAATTCTTGATGTGACTTTTGCTTTTGTTGCTAAAAAAAGAGAATGATCAGCATTGTTTATCAGAGAATCTGAATAAAACGGCTTGTTGAATATTGATGTTTTAGTTTTAATGCACAGTATTAATGATGGGAACCCTAAAATATAAAGTAAAAGGTCAAATGTTATCCACGAAAGGTTCTAACATTTTCTTTTTGAGCTGCCAACCAATGGGTTTTAAATGTCTCTTGTAATTGACTTGTTTTCTCACTTGCAACCATTCCTCTCCCCTAATGCAAGGTGCATACAGGTTCATATGACTACTTTTTTTTACACTCTGCTCAGCAGTGTGTAAAAATAACATGATTAGACTGTTTTGCTAGACTAGTGTTAACTAAGTCTGAGCAGGTGCAGTTAGTATATTAAAGATTTGTCAATAGTGCCAATGCTACATTACAGCCTGGTAATACTACTTTTTGTCTGCACTGGAATTTTTATTTAAAAGGTTGTAACAGCTTGCCTCCATTTAGTGTAAGTCGACATACAATTTGCTCCCACCCAAAAAAGCGTGTGGGGACTGGGGACCCCCCAAAATATACGCGGTCTGTGTGCATTTCATGCGGGAAAACCACAAAATTTGCGCCGTGGGCCCAGTGGGTGCTTCCCGCTCGCGCATGTGTACTCAAAAAACATTGCCAAGGTTGGCAGGTCTGCTGCTGCTACGCACTTTTGCTTTAATGTCCTACAGTAATTTTAATATTTGAAATAGACAAGACTAGCAATAGACAGACTACAACTTCGGCAGGTGTTTATGTTAAAATGAAGCACGAATTGTACACTTTCACAATTAAGGCATTTGAAAAACTGTGAAGTAGCATATCACCCAATTAATTGGTGTGTGCTGTACGCACAATGTTGTTTATATTTCTCTTATATTGCCATTATCTAGGACAGGGGCCAGGGCTAGACCGTTGCAAGCTTAGAGCCCCTTTCAGAATGTCTTATCCCACGTCTGAAATTTTCAGTCCTGGGATTTTTTTTTGCTTTAAGCCCTGAAAATGCCACAGATGGCGCAAGCGTTGAGGGAGCGTGCAATTGGCATGCTGACAGCAGGAATGTCAACCAGATCTGTTGCTCGGGCATTGAATGTTCATTTCTCCACCATAAGCCGTCTTCAAAGGCATTTCAGAGAATATGGCAGTACAACCAACCGGCCTCACAACCGCAGACCACGTGTAACCACACCAGCCCAGGACCTCCACATCCAGCTGGTTCACCTCCAAGATCGTCTGAGACCAGCTACTCAGACAGCTGCTGACACAATTGGTTTGCATAACCAAAGAATTTCTGCACAAACTGTCAGAAACCGTCTCAGGGAAGCTCAACTGCATGCTCGTCGTCCTCATCGGGGTAATAACCTGACTCCAGATCGTCGCCTAACAGACTTGAGTGGGCAAATGCTCACATTCGATGGCGTCTGGCACGTTGGAGAGGTGTTCTCTTCACGGATTAATCTCGGTTTACATTGTTCAGGGCAGATGGCAGACAGCGTGTGTGGCTTTGTGTGGGTGAGCGCTTTGCTGATGTCAATGTTGTGGATCGAGTGGCCCGTGGTGGGGTTATGGTATGGGCAGGCGTCTGTTATGGACGAAGAACACAGGTGCATTTTATTGATGGCATTTTGAATGCACAGAGATACCGTGATGAGATCCTGAGGCCCATTGTTGTGCCATACATCCATGAACATCACCTCATGTTTCAGCAAGATAATGCACGGCCCCATGTTGCAAGGATCTGTACACAATTCTTTGAAGGTGAAAATGTCCCAGTTCTTGCATGGCCAGCATACTCACCGGACATGTCACCCATTGAGCATGTTTGGGATGTGCTTGACCGGCGTATACGACAGCGCGTACCAGTTCCCACTAATATCCAGCAACTTCGCACAGCCATTGAAGAGGAGTGGACCAACATTCCACAGGCCACAATTGACAATCTGATAAACTCTATGCGAAGAAGATGTGTTGCACTGCATGAGGCAAATGGTGGTCACACCAGATACTGACTGGTTCTGAGTCCCCAGACCCCCAGTAAAGCAAAAACTGCACATTTCAGGGTGGCTTTTTATTGTGGACAGTCTAAGGTACACCAGTGCACTAATCATGGTGTCTGATGAGCATCTTGATGTGGCACACCTGTGAGGTGGGATGGATTATCTCAGCAAAGCAAAAGTGCTCACTATCACACATTTAGACAGATTTGTGAACTATGTTTGAGAGAAATTGTAATATTGTGTATCTGGAATGAATTTTAAATCTTTGAGTCCATCTCATGACAAATGGGAGCAAAAACAAAAGTGTTGCGTTTATATTTTTGTTGAGTGTATGTCTGCTGTTACTTCTTTTAATTAGTTCGTTCTTGTTCACCTTTGTTATGATTTTTTTTCTCTTCTTTTTTTGCTGTCTTTTTTCTGCCGTCCTTTATTTTATCATTGTCATCATATTATCAATTACTTATCCTTTATTTGTCCCCATAGGATGTACATTAATTCTTTCTTGAATAAACATTTATGAGGTCAGGGTGAGGCCGCTCTGTAAGCCCTTTTGGGCTTCAGTCCTCACCTGCACATTTTTTTTTCTTCTTTTTAACGCACTCCTCTTGAGTGATCTCTTTTGTAATGTCTCTCACATGTGCAAATAAATAAATAAATAAACATTTCTCCTTTGCAGTTTGGGCTGAAATCTTTCTTGGCCTACCTGAGCTTGGATTAGTATCAATACATCCCCTAATTTTCCACCTCTTAATCATGGACTGAACAGAACCGGCATTTTCAGTACCCCACAGTGTCTAGCTAGATCAGTGCATCCACTGGGGAGCTAAAAAACTCAATGACAATACAGACTCTAGTAACAATAAAAAAAACCATAGATGAAGGGTATGAAACGGGTGGATTATTTTTTGGATTTTAAGCAGGCTTTCGATTCTCTCTCATCCAATTCTATTGGTATTGATGGTACAGAGCTGATATGGGTTAATCATTATCTCTCCAATCGTCAGCAATGTGTTAAGTGTTTAGGTAAAATGTCTGACTTTCGAACAATCCGTAAGGGAATTCCGCAGTGCGCAATATTAGGTCCCCTCCTCTTCTGTATTTTTATTAATGATATTTGTCATGTCTCATATCTCAAAAATACAAAATTGTGTTTATATGCAGATGATGCGGCGCTGTTCTGTAAAGACAGAGATATCAATGTAGTCTCCAAACTACTTCAGAAGGAGTTCCATTAGATATGCCGGTGGGAAGATATAAACAAGTTGGAACTAAATTTTAGAAAATGTGAATGTATGCTAATTGGACCGAGACGGAAAATATGAAACGCATCTGTAATTGTTAAATATAAAGGTGAGACAGTTGAACAGGAGCGTGATTTTAAATACCTTGGTGTAATACTGAACGAATCACTGACATGTAGTGGGCACGTTGATAAAGTTTGTCCTAAACTTTCACAAATAATAGGGCATATTTGTCAAATCAAAATGAATCTCTCAGACAATCTGTTAATCATGTTATATAATGGATTAATATTACCACACGTTGATTACGCTCTTGTTGTATGGGGTAAAAGTTCTCAAAATAATATACTTTCGTTGCAGAGATACAAAATAGATATGCGCGAATTGTACTGCAGGCCGATTTTAGAACGCCCCGTTATATTCTTTTAGCTCGGTTATGCAAGGCTGACACTTGCACAACTTTTGGCCACGATTTTGTCGTGGCAAGTTGTGCCATTTGGGACACGAACTGGGAGGCTCCCGCACTGTTCACGACTGGTTCACGCATTGTTCATGACGAGTTCACGAATAGTTCACGAATGCGTGCCCATCAGTGTCCACATTGAAACGAACTGGCACGACGAGTTTGCACATAGTTTACGCACTTCCTGCATTGGCACGACGAGTTTGCGCAATTCGGATGGTGTCCTGCCGACCTGGGCACGCCATATAAAAAGGGGGCCTCCCCAACCCCTGGTCATTTTTGGATTGGCTGTGGAAGAGACAACATGCTGAATTCCAGAGACACAATCATTGCAGAGAAGAGAAGATGCCTATACCTGGCAGCTGTTCTAGCCATCGTTGAAGAGCAGCAGAAAAGGCTGGAAGAGGCAGAAGAGCAAGAAAAGGCAACCCCACCTCGAAGAAAGACACAAAGGAAAATGTGGGTCAGGGAATGAGTGACCAGAAGGCACGAGTTTGGACAGGTATGTTGTCTCTGTGATATAAGTTGTCTCTTCGCTGGCGATCTCTGGAATGGCGAGCAGTGTCCAGGAAGCCCTATATATACCCCCGCACCGACGCGAGCGCCACTGTCGCGCAGTAGTCGTGAACTGCTCGTGCCATACGCAAACTGTTTGTGAAGTGCGTAAACTAGTTGTAAACTGATCGTGCCATTAATGCGTGAAGTACACGTGACCGTGTCAGTGGGAAGGCCACGCGCACCAATTCGTGAACTACTCGTGAACTCGACGGGAGCTGTTCGTGGCAGTTCGTGACATTCGTGGCATGGCGCACACTGCCAAGCACTGGCACGCATCCTCCCGCATCATCCCGACGAGTTCACGAACAGTTTGCGCATAGTTCTCGACCCTGTCGCGAAATTTGCCGTGACCAAAATTTTGAACATTTCAAAATTCTCGTCCCGACATGGCACGCAGTCACAACGGGTTTACGCACACTTCACGCCAGTTTATGACTAGTTTGCGCACTGGCACGACTCGAGTCGTGCCAATGCGTGCCTCAGAATCGTGAAATCAGAATCAGCCTTGCTTTAGACTGGCCGTTAAGTGCTCAAAGGTGGCAATATCAGTTTTACCTCGTCATTTTTAAAATAATAAATGGACTAGCCCCAGGATACTTTACAGCAATGTTCATTGTTCGTGAAATCAAGGTATGCATTATCTTGCCCCTTAAAATAAATAAATCCCGCACTAACTTTTACAAAAGATCTGTCCATTATCAAGGGTCAATAACATGGAACAATCTACCTCAGTATTTCTGATCCATAACTTCTCTACAGTCATTCAAGAAATGTTGTAGACTTTTATCTATAGCCTGAATTAAGTATAACTGATAAACCTTGGTAAATTTGGTTGTGCTCTTTTGTAAATGTTTATGTGAAATCCTTGATGCGTGTATGTCCCTTTGTCTTATGAGTATGTTTCTCTATGTATTCTACACTTTGTCACTCCTTGGTTTGGTTAATGTTTTTGTTTATTTTATTGTGCAGGGCCTCTTGTAAGAGCAGTATCCTAACAGAATGGGCTACCCTTTTCAAATAAAACGGAAATAAATAATAAATAAATAAATAAAAAGCCACAGGTGTGGAACCCTTAATAGCCATTTAAACCTGAGTGAGTGACCTTGTGTCTATATAAGAAGTTCAAACATTCAAGGGTATGTAAACTTTTGATCAGGCTCGTTTGGGTGATTTTAGTTATTAAGATCTAATAAGAAGCCAAACACCTATGTGATGATAAATGACTTCACGTGATCACTACAAAAAGTTTTTTGCAGGATGAGTCATATTTTCAAAATAAATAGCAACATTTCACAAATTCAGCCAGGGTAGGCAAACCTTTGAGCACAACTGTACACTGGTTGGTAAGATGTTGTGGGACACTTACTAGAATAGTTCATCTGAAGGCCAGATGAGGGATAGAATAGAAATCTCATTTATAGAAATGACAAGTATTCCTCTGCTATAGTGTATTGTGCTCTCCAAGGTAATTGATGGTTGCCTCGGAAACTGTGCCTGCCTTGACAGCTCTCTCTAGCATATGAGGGAGGGCCACAGCGTCTGCTAGTTACTTAAGTGAGCTACTTGTGAGGAAACACTAAAGTCACTGGATGGACAATGTTGCCACACTCCATTGTTCTGAGGGTTTGAAAGCACAGCATCAATCAAGAAATCCAAGGCTTCCTCCACAAAGATATCACTGAACAAGAATATCCTTTCAATTTCTTCTTCTCTACCTGACTTTCTGCTGAGAAGTCAGGACTGTATTTGCTGCATAGAATGTGCAAAGATGTAGCTGCACTCTCCTACTATTTGTGGTCATACTTGCGCAACATGCAGCAGGCCTATGCTATGGAAAAAATTGGCATTTATAAAGTGTAATTCCCCCCTCCAAAAGGGAAGGGATATTGTTTTAGTAGTATTTGTTTCTTTGTGTGTTAGTTTGTAGAGAATGAATAGTTTGCTGAAACTATGCAAAATTTTCAGGAAAGGTGTGTGGGCAGGAAAACGCTTGTGAGTGTTTGCACCAAGTGTTTGCTATCTTGGTTTCTTTTTTGCAGATTTATGAGTTTTTGTTTCTTCTCAGCTCCACACTTTTACAGCAGCTTTTAAGGGCCCACCACATATCTCCCCCGTCTGTGACTTCTCTCCTTGTCACAGCTTTGCAAGCTCAGTAACCTGAGTCAATGATTTTCAAATTTTATATGGTAAACAAACAGAGTCAGTCCACACAGATTTTATTGAGAAAAATCAACTAATCTTCCTGTCTAGACGGCCTTTCCATAGATTCTAGATCACCACTCGTCAATCCAATCTGCTCATTATTTGTTTATGTCCTTGCCTGATGGTGAGTGATAGTGTCAGTACCTATCCCCTCCTTTTCATTTAGTTTATTATTCACCATGCGTTTTGGAATAGTTACTGCAATGCTTTGTTTCCTTTTCATATACTTCATTTGGAGCAGTTAATTCACCCCTGCCTTAGGTTGTCCCCCTTTGGAGATCTTACCCCTCTCTGGAGTGAATCACAACTCGCCCTTGGTGCCAACTATTGACTATTTGATTGTTGAAGAGATTATTCCCTTCCCACTCTGAAACATAGCATAGCTGGATGTGTCATCATGTCACACCTTGAACCTGCAGCTAATCAGATTGGGGTCTATTCTCCCATGCGCTTCAGTCGAAAAAAGCACGTAGCAACACGTTTTTCCGCCTACGCGTAAGTCATTACGCGCCTCGAAGGCAGTTACGTGCTTGGGGTGGAGCAAGGCCAAAATCGGGGCGTTTCTGGGCGTTTCTCATGCAAATAACACTTATGCGTACCCTGGCTTACGCGCTTTTGAGGGCTGTATTAAGGTCAAGCGCCAACATAAGGCGAAATGGAATATTGCGTTTGATGTCGGTTATCAGCCGAATTTTAACATTAATTTAATTTTATTTAACATGGTAAAGGTTGGGACATTTAATATTCGATTGTTCTTCCTTATTTCTAAACTACATTTCTCAAAGCCATGATAATTTATCAAACGAAATCATCACATGATATTACGCATCAGCCTCTTCTTCAATCAGTTCAATTACAAACGCAAAACAATTAATACGAGAATACATAAGACGATCATTCTACCTTGCCCTCAAAATCTAAAACCAAAATGACAGTCCTGCATTTGCTTGCACTCATGCGTGATTGGGAAAGAGTAAGAGGAGCGCGCCGAGCTCGAAGACGAACACGCATATGTCGACTTTGTTTGGACATCCTGGGACTAACAAACATCGAGGGCATCCAGCGCTTTCGTCTGGACCGTGCATGAGGCAATCATCTATCTTTGCCTACTTCAGGATGAACAGCTATCCAGCCGCAGCAATTATCCACAAAACTTACCCGTGGTCATCAACGTCAGAACTGCGATGTCGCTCCTGGCATCTGGGTTGTTCCAGAGAGTGGCTGGTGATGTCATACACATATCACAGGCATCTGTGTCATGGTGTCTGACACAGTTCGTTGACGCTCCAAGTTCTTCTCCATGCACTTCCACTGCAGAAAGAGTGGATGCCATCCCCTCCTCCTGTGCTGTGAAATGGACAGGGGATGATGGTTGCCCACCACCTGTTGCGTGTGCACTATTCCAGTGTGCAGAGAGCCTGGCTTTTACAGCGCCCCGCAGATCTCTCCATTTATGCTTTAAATCAGGGATACTGCGCTTACATCTCCCCACCGATGCCACATCCCGAACGATTTGCAGCTTAATTCCTCGGATCAGCCTTCAGTGCCCGCTTGCCAAACAACATCAACATCTGTGAAAATTGGTTTTCGGCTTTGGCTCGACGTCGCCATCATTGTCTTCATGTTCAATTAACAAATGCGACTGCCCTGTATGTTCGTGATAATCTAAAAAGTTGTGATGTTCTCACAAGGGAGGAGATTGATTTTCTAATTGAGGATATCTGTATTATCTAACTCGTGTCCTTGTAATTTTTTTTTACCATTGATAATACTGTGTATTTTAATGTGTGAATAAAGATATTATTAAACAGGCTACTCTAGATTGAGCCCTACCCTGGCCAATACCAAAGCACTACCCATTTGTTAATCAATTTTAGCCTATAAAGAATAGCCGACATGGGAAGAATCATTATCAGTAAATGGGATAATTGATTCTAATAAAGTATTAGTCACAAGTTCAAGTGAATGTGTCGCTCAAATCAAATAGGATGATAGGCTATGGATATGGAATTCCGTCATTGCTGAGGCGGTTTCGGGGCGGGGAGATGACCGTGTGCGGGGTAAGAATCCTTGTTAAAGCGTTTCCGTGTCCTTTAGTTGCAAACCTGACATCGGAGTAGGTTGAGATTTCAAGAGCGCAATTGAAGCATTGATTACTAAAACCCCACAAGTCAAGTCAAGTGTGACTTATGGGGTTTTAGTAATAGGTGCTTCAATTTCTAAATGAGATCATAAAACTGTCTTTGATTGTCTTTTTTTGTGTGACTAGAATGTTCCCTTTGTCTTCTTCCCTTTCTTACACGGAACAAACAGGCTGGTGTAGGAGGGGCACATTTTCAACGATCTGATTGCGCTGGTTATTATTTCATTATCGCAGCAATTTGTCTGTTTGCATAGCTTTAATGCCATGATGGCTAGAGTAAGAAATAACAAGTGTTTGCCAAAAACATGGCAATATCCCCCGCCGCCTCAATCTTATGTGTCCGTAGAGACATGCAGAGCCCAATGCTATATCCCCCGCTTCGCGCTAATCGCATGGCGGGGGATAAAAAATTAGATGTCTGAATTACTTCTTGTAATTGGTACAAACATACATAGGCCAACTTTTTCAGTGGCATATAAAACCTTGTATCTTCAAAATGACAAACTTCACAGGAAAATAAAGAAATAAAGAAATGGATAAATATATTTTAAAATAAAAAATGTTTAATTTTGCATGTAAGAATAGTGGACTTACGAGTTTTCGTTTCTTATCTGTTTGGAGATACGAGGTTTTATCAGCAGGCCGACGATATTCAAATTTAAAGTCTGGTTTGCGTTTTCCATGGACCACAAATGCATTTTCATGGTTAATCAGAAAATCCGTGTTCCATGTTTTCCTGATACAGAGTCTGCCTCTCTTTTGGATTAGTTACACCTCTTTCATAAGGCCGCCTGCATTCTGAAGTTAAGCGCTGTGGACGTGATCGAAGCGAGTAGGGGAGAATACGCGTAACTCAAAAGCGCTTAACTCGAATCGCGTAAAAAAAGACTTACGCAATAATGGGAGAATAGACCCCATTGTGGCTGGTATAATTCACAACAACATTCAGTGTGGGCTGATTTTCTTGTTATTCAACATAACTCAGCAATAGAGATTACTTGGGTGAATACATGAATATACTAAGACCATCCCAGGGTATATCAGGTGAAAACTAAACTTATACCACGCAGGTACATAGTTCATGATTATATATTTTTAAGCAAGATAATGTCTTCTCTTGTCCCAAGCCTGACATCCGAAGCGCCAAATTAGCTGGTAGAAGAGAGGTTGTTGGCCTTTTCACTGAGCAACAGCTAGCCATGATATCATTCAGCTAAAAGATGTATATGAGTTAGTTTTACGGTGTATATTTTCAACCCAGGTGTTTTACACACCGTAAAGGGCCGTCACTGTGGAGAAGCTACAAGCGCATACGATACACAGTGACATGGATCATCTTTCCAGCTCTACTGACCAGCCCCTGCTCTCATTGTCTCCATTCACAGATAGGATTTCCAATTGGAAAGTAAATTGGACTTAAATCCTTGCACATACTCCATGTGATTCTCTAAGCATTGTGTAAACAACCATTTTGTTCTGTATTGTCATGATTGACGTGGCATGAAGTTGATCCCCCTTCTTCCGTATGTTGCTGTTAAAGTACAATTAATGAACCTCTGTTGATGATTCAACAGCAGGTGTCTCCATCCTGCATTCCCTTTGGTTTGAACCCAGGGGGAAAATATCGACCCAGCAGTTGAAGCTATCATACTTGTGGGTTTGCGCTCTTCAGGAATATTGATAGGACGTCCCACTAAATGCTCAGGGCTCCACAATCCTAGACTTTTGCGTTCCTCCTGCACATCTTTACGCTGTCTCATCCCTGCTCTGCTTTCAGTCTCATGACTGATACTTGTCCTGTTAAAACACTTAGGGCCCTATCTTACGCCAGAGTCCCAAAACCCGTTATTTGGGGATTTAGCATTACGTAAGAGGTGTTCCCCCGCAAAAGTTGCTATCTTGCACACCTGCCTATATCCCTAAAACACATGCACTACCAGTTATATTATGCATAGGCGTGCTTTGGGCATTACGCCAGTTAAACCAATCAATGTGCCAGGTGCCACTGCCTTTAGGAGCAGGCTGCGCTATCCCAAATCCTCAAACTGAAAGCCGTGATGGCGAGAGGAAGGTCGCTACGTTTCTCCAAAGACGAAGTTAAATTGCTTGTGCATGAGGTCAAATCCAGACAGGGGAGGATCTATTTTTGTTAAGTTACTCATGAAAAGAAAAGAAAAAAAAAGTTTCGCCATGCACTTCCAACTCCCTCTCCTGTCTGAAATGAAGCATAGAACAATATCCCACTTTAGAAAAATAAAATTAGGTTTATGCACTGGCACTCAGCGACCTAACTTTTTTTCAGTGGGAGCGGCATTTTTGAACTGTTCAGCGAATTAAGGTAATTCTGGTGACAAGTACGTGGTTTCGTCCGTTTACATTTTCCAGACAGCTAAAGCTTACATTGTCGGACAGCTGTCTATTTTTTACAGCAAGTTGCGTGACCGTGCTGCAAAAACAGGTGCACATACTTGTCGCCGAAATCACCTTCATTTGCAAAAGAGTTCTGAGATGCTGCTCTCGCTGGAAAAAAAATTACCGCATGGATCTATTTATAATTAAATTATTTTTCTATGCTGAATGTAGCCCATTATTTTGCCGCTGTTTGATCGCATGTGGGAGAGAAGCCGTGTCTTCAATTGCCACTTGATTATTCTTGAATTGGAAAACGTGTTAATACAGGAAAACGTTTTAGCCAGGAATTACAATTAGCCAGGACTAATTGTAGTCAATTAATGGATGGATATTTTCCCCCAAAATTTCAGATCTAGCGCCGGCCCTGATAGTATATAAAATATATATCATTATTATATATTATATATAATAATTATATATTATTACAAAAGAGTAAAAAAATTATTGATACAAAATAAAAACAATATAGACTTACCTGAAAGGCCCCGGTAGCTGGTGCACTGGCGGTACACGCGTTCTGGGCGTCTTTTATTATTTAACTGGCAAAGATATAAATTTCTCTAGGCTTGCATGTACAGTAATATTTTTAGGAAGGGCTCATTAAACACAATACATACAGACATAATAAGACACATTAAAACACAAATTTATCTTGTTATACACATATATTTTATGCATGTCTTTTTATTTTGCACTTACAGTGCAGTGAAAAAAGTATTTTTCCCCTTCCTGATTTCTTTTTTCTTTTGCATATTTGTCACACAAATTTTTCAGATCGGCAAATGAATTTTAATATGAGACAAAGACAACCCGAGTAAACACAAAATGCAAATTTTAAATGATGATTTAATTTATTAAAGGGAAAAAGCTATCCAAACCTACCTGGCCTGGTGTGAAAAAGTAATTGTCCCCTTAACCTAATAACTGGTTGTGCCACCTTCTGCGACAACAACTGCAAGCAAGTGTTTGCGATAACTGGCAATGAGTCTTTCACATCGCTGTGGAAGAATTGTGGCCAACTCTTCTTTGCAGAATGTTTTAATTCAGCCACATTGGAGGGTTTTTTGAGCATGAGCGGCCTGTTTAAGGTCATGCCACAGCATCACATTCGGATTTAAGTTCGGACTTGCTTAGGCTGCTCCAAAACCTTCAATTTGCTTTTTTAAGCCATTCAGAGGTTGACTTGCTGGTGTGTTTCGGATAATAGTCCTGCTGCTTAACCCAAGTGCGCTTAAGGTTGAGGTCACCAACTGATGGTTGGACATTCTCCTTCAGGATTTTCTGGTAGAGAGCAGAATTCATAGTTCCATCAATTACGACAAGTCCTCCAGGTCCAGAAGCAGTAAAGCAGCCCCAAACCATCACACTACCACCACCATGTTTACCTTTTGGTATAATGTTCTTCTTATGAAATGATGTCAGTTTTACGCCTGATGTAACGGGATGCACACCTTCCAAAAAGTTCAACGTTTGTCTCGTCAGTCCACAGAATATTTTCCCAAAAGTCTTGGGGATCATCAAGATGTATTTTGGCAAATGTTAGATGAGCCTTTGTGTTCTTTTCGGTCAGCAGTAGTTTTCGCCTTGGAACCCTCCCATGGATGCCATTTTTGCCCAGTCTCTTTCTTATTGTTGAATCATGAACACTGACTTTAAATGAGGCAATTGAGGCCTGAAGTTCTTTAGATGCTGTTCTAGGTTCTTCTTTTTGTTTTCCTGGATGAGGTGTCGATGCACTTATGGTAATTCTGGTATGCCGGCCACTCCTAGGAAGGTTCACCACTGTTCCAAGTTTTCTCCATTTGTGGATAATCACCGTGATTCGCCAGAGTCCCAAAGCCTTAGAAATGGCTTTGTAACCCTTTCCAGACTGATAGATGTCAATTTCTTTGTTTCTCATTTGTTCTTCAATTTCTTTAGTTCCCAGCATGACATATTGCTTTTTGAGATCTTTTAGCCTACTCCACTTTGTCAAACAGGTTCTATTTAAGTGATTTTTTTGATTCAACAGTTCTGGCAGTAATCAGGCCTGGGTGTGGCTGTGAAATTCGACTCATAAATGTGGTTAATCACAGTTAATTCATGATTTTTTCACATAGGGTCAGCTTGGTTTGGATAGCTTTTTCCCCTTAATAAATGAAAACATAACATAATTTCAAAACTGCATTTTGTATTTACTTGGGTTATTTGTTTTATATTAAAATTTGTTTGATAATCTCAAACATTTAAGTGTGAAAAATGGGCAAAAAAGTAAGAAATCAGGAAAGTGGCAAATACTTTTTAACGGCACTGTATGTACTGAAAATACTTCATGAAAAAGAGATCTTCAGTAAACTCAAGAAGCATGAATAGAATGTTAAGCAGTGCCCTCTCCTCCATGTTGTTCTTGTATATAGTCTCAACCATGGTTTGTTGTGCTGCGTGGGGATGCTCCAAACGCTGGGTACAAATGTACAGTTTCTCTAATGACGTGAAGAAGAGAAAAAAATAATAAATTATTGGCTCAATCCAGCAGGAGAAATCGAAAAAGAATTATAAATTAAATTAATTTTTAAATTATAAAAATTATAACAATAGAGCTGCCGGATAGCTCACTCGGTTAAGGCACTGCGCTCCAGTGCAGAGGTGACTATCACGTCGCGGGTTCGAGCCCCGGCGTACCCACCGGCAGGGGTCGGCAGCTTTTTCAGAGTAGCGCACAATTGGCCATCGCGCAACAGGCTTTCAAATTGGGAAGGGACTGCCGGATTCGGGATACTTAAACAGCTTTGTTCGTTGCTCCAGCGCCTCCTGTTGGCCAGACGGGCGCTCGTAAGGAAGACTCTGGGTTTGTTCATGTCCGGGTATCCTCCGCCCTCGTTCTGAATTTACGAGGATTCGACCAATGAGTGTATAAGAACCAGTGTTTGACAGGCACGTGCTTCGGAGGAGAGCCGTGAACTGTCTCACTATCCTGAGTTGGCAGCAAGGGGTCGCATACGAGCAAGCTTTGTACATAGTTCACCAATTGGGCATTCCAGATTCGGGTGGGATTGGAGATGCCAAATTTATAACAATAAAAATGTGAGGTGATCGCATTCAAACACTGCACTTGCACTTTTTCACAACCAAAGACCACATGATTTGGAAGCTTATTGTCCAGTTTATTAAAAGTAAAGAACAGGGAAAGGCTTGTACAGCTTAGGGAGTTAAGACTCAGGGTGTAGTGTGAGTGTCCTTTGTCTTATTGCTCGGAGGCTTTCATTGAATTGCTGAAAGGGGGGGGAGGGGAGAGAAAGACAGGAGAAAGGGTTCGACACATCTAGGCTTGGATGGGAAATTGTGCAGAGAGATGAGGTGTGGTCTTTGTTTCTCTACTTAGGTTATGGAACTCAAGTAGAATCAGAATCACTCAGGGTGGAGCTCAGACTCTCAGCAGAAGCCCTACCTTGGTGTTGCTTTTTGGCAGGTGGAGCTTCGGATTTGGATTTTACAGGACTTTTAGTGTTTGAAAGTCTCTTCATCAGTCTCTTTGACACATCTTCCTGTAAAGATATAAATCTCATTTAAACAGGCAAAGCAAGGCCAATTTCATCCTCTAAAACTATACAAAAAGAAACTATAACTATAACTATAACAAAAGAAACGCAAGTTAGCTAGTTAGTTAATGTATTCTTAAGTTTACTCAGTCAAAGTGACCATAAAACAAAGAAAAGTTAGATTAAACGAGTGAATGTGCACGAGCCAGTAATAAATTTGGTTTTCTAAAATAATTACACAAAAACGTATTTTCCAGGCTGCCTTTAATTAACTTGCATTTCTTTTGTTGTTCAGTATATAATGACAAGAAATTGTACATACCCACACACTGTCTGATGAATACTCCTTTATCATTGGGTAATACTCCACTAGGCGCTTTGCCATGGAGGTGACTTCATGTTCTGTTGGATAACGGGAGTCCTCAGATGCTCAGGCAATGGCTATCATGTATGTCATCATGTTGCGGACGAGGCAGCAGTAAAGCTCCTTCGACAAAGTGACCTCTTGTTCTTTCCCAAGTCTCTGCCTCTCAAAATATGAACGTCTCACCTTCTCCAGCTCACAGTCAGTGAAGATAACATACTCCGTACTGGAGAATTTTAAAACATTGCTGGGAGACGCCGCATCACTTGGAGTCAGTGATGACCTAGCCATTGCAGAGGGGCCCTCATCCACCTGCAAATAATAAAATAACATAAGTGAAGATATTCCAACATCAACATATTCAGCACTACATGAATATCCAAGATATTCTAGGCTACCGGAATGAACTAATGTTGTGACTGATTAATCATGATATGAGTTATGATATTTCAAAAACATCACAAGCAGCTGAATACACAGAGTAATTCTGGAGTTACTTCTTTAATAAAACTTAATTAACTAAAGGTCCACCAATTTTTTTAACACCATCAATAGTTAGTCAACAAGTTGCAGGTGTAGAATTGAGCAGCTGGCAGAAATTTGGAGGCAAATGACAATAGATCTGACCTAGTTGGTGGTATACAAGATAACACCTTTATTGTGTAACAAAAGTATTATGATCATATAAAAGAATAATTATCCATCCATCCATCCATTTTCTATACCCGCTTATTCCTCACTCGGGTCACGGGGCGAGCTGGAGCCTATCCCAGCTGACTACGGGCAAAGGCAGGGAAAGAATAATTATGATTATTGTAATATAATTTTAATGATGATAACCTCTATTTCGCACAATCATTTTTTAATCCTGCTTAACCCAATAGCACTTGGACCGATCAATTCTGCCTGAAACTTCTGTTCTCTGGACCAGTGCTTCCCAACCCAGTCCTGAAGGACCCCCTGTCCGACAGGTTTTTGTTGCAACTTAAATGGATAAGGTGTGCAAAAGTTAAGGCCCAATGCACCTTCATGCTCACCCTGTTCGGGTAGATCCCTTTCAACCAATCAGCATAGAGCCCTTAAATCAGGGCTATTCAACCTTGTCCAGAATGGGCCACTGTGGGTGCAGGCTCTCATTCCAGCTGAGCAGCTACACACCTGATTCTTCTAATCAAGCTCAATAGCAAAGACTCTTGGGGTTGATCAGTAGAATCAGGTGTGTAGCTGCTTGGCTGGAATGAAAGCCTGCACCCACAGAGGCCCATTCTGGACAAGGTTGAATAGCCCTGCCTTAAATGGACCATGTGTGAAAGAGTAGTAAGAGAGCAAAAACCTGCAGGGCAGGGGGTCCTTGAGAACTGGATTGGGAACCACTGCCCTAGACCGCCTCAAACACCCCGTGTCACATGATTGCCTGGGAACCAGTGGCGGCTCGTGAAATGGCTACAGGGGAGCATGAAACCCATGAAAAAATGCATGAAATCCCTTGAAAAAAATGATTGGTCACGAATCAATCGTTTGAATTTCCAGTCTCAAAACTCTCATCATTATCAGGTGAGCCCAGTTTTCATTACCAACGCATACCGATTGCGACTCCAGACTTCGCACTCTTTTCTTTACTCAGCGGTTAGAAGCAATGCATGTGTATCGCGATCGTATAAATGAAACTAGGCTTATGCCGTCAGAGGCGACAGCTAGGGGTATATCCCCGAATGCCCCCAATCCTTGAATAGACCTTGAATAGACTTTCACTTGAACTTAATTTCAGGTCAATCGGACAAGTGGTTCTGAAGATATGGCCAAAATGGTAATTTTTCCATGACAAAGCTCCACCTTGTGTCAAAATTTTGAACCAAACAGGTATAATGTTATCGTGGGACACATCCTCAAGTCATGACCTTTCATTTGCACTTGATTTGAGGTCAATCTGACAAATACACTGCCTGGCCAAAAAAAAAGTCGCACACTCAATTATTTAGTTGGAACCCCTGTAGCTTTGATTACAGTGCATATTCGTCTTGTCATTGTTTTGACAACTATATGCAATGCCAGAACATTTCTTTTCGATCAGTAATGCCAGGATTTCTGTCCAAGATCTTGTCTTCTCGACATAATGGTTGAACCACTTGAGTACATCCCAATAACTTTTATTATGTGAAAGGTCAGGACTTTGTGGTGGAAAATTTGATTGTGAAAATGATTCCTCCTGCTTGGTTTTGTCATTCATGGTTTTCTTTGCTCAATACAGGCCAATAACTTGCCCGTTCTGAAATACTGTAACATCGTTTCCACCATCAGGGAATGTGTTTACCGACATGATTTTGTGAGAAATGAATAGCGACGCACTTCATCAGTCAGGGTTAAAATGATTATTGCCATCTGAAACATATTAATAACCGCAATAATGATCCAATTTTAGAATTTTTTCATAACTTCCAAACGGTGACTTTTTTTTTTTGGCCGGGCAGTGTATTACCAGAGATATGATGAAAACAGTGATTTTTTTCAGTTTTTGGCCCCTGGTGGCCAATCTAGAAATTGTAAATTGTCCAAAATCGAATCAGTTCTTCCTCTTTACTTAATTATATGCAAAACTTGGAATTTCTAATTGAAATATTACTGAAGTTATCACGTCAACACGTAGTGTGGCGGCGGTCGGACCAAAACATAATGTCCCTTGGAACGCCATTCGGCGTTCGGGGATATACTATAATAAGATCATTTGAAACGTCCTCTGCAATTCTATTACCTCCAACCCCACCATGCACAAGGACTTCAATTCTATGCGAGAATCTCTTACATACGTGTTGATTGAGCACTTGCTGACTACAGCAGAGGAACATAAATATACCACTTAAGCTGCTTTCACATGTGATGCGAAAGAAATTTTTCGCACGACCGATTACATTCAAATGCGTATACAATGCGTATTCGCCTCTTTGCACTGACTTTGAATGTAATCTGTCATGCGAAAATTTCGCGTCCGGTGTGAAAGCGGATTAAAACTCACAATGAATGCGTGAGAGTTGACAGGTATGCGTTATAAATAAAAACTGGCCACACCTGATAATGTTGAGTTTTCAGAGATTTTGTAATGGTTATTTAAATGACTGAAGACAGGTCGTGACCAATCATTCTTTTAAAGGAATTGTTTGATCTTCACCTGTTGGCAGTTCACGAGCCGCAACTGCAGGAAACAGAGGTTATAATGAGACTAAGCGCTATTGGGTTAAGTTTGCAAAAGGCTTAAAGGCATGCGAGACCCTGGGTGATAAGCTGGCGTGCCGTCCAGTAGTTCAGTGCTTGTGTCACTAGTTACTATATTGCAGGGATGGGCAACTCTGGTCCTGGAGGGCCGGTGTGTATGCTGGTTTTCACCTCTATCAATTACCCTGACTAATTGAGTTAATTGGTTGCATACACAAATATAGATTTGTGCAAAGGTTTGATCAAAGAAAAATGTTTTATGTAGGGAGACAAGAACATGTTTGGTGGTCATTCATGATCATTTTAAGAAATACGCCATAAATGTCAAATTTCATGAATAGTTTGGCTAATTAAGATAATCATCTAATTAAAGCCCAGAAGTAAGTGTGAAAACCAGGGACAGATAGGGCCCTCGTTGCCCATCCCTGCTACAGTGCTTCTTACATGGTCCTCCACGTAGATTTTGAGCCATACAGCTTTTCGTCGAAGAAAGTGCTCCGGACCTGGAAAGGGATCCCTAATGTCATCTCTAGATAGTGTATGCAGCATATCCTCGCTGATATTAGCTGCTGTTGAGTATTAAGCACAAACATTAGTCTTTTGGTAAAGATTCATCACAGTTCACTAGGCTAGCCAAATAGAGTGCCATCTCTTACTAGCAGGTAACGGTAGCTAGCCTACTAGTTAACCCAGAGCCCGTTTAAATTTCTCTGGTTTGTTCTCCGGTTCTTCTTCTGTCTATGGGTTAACCTCAATATGCTAGTTAGCGATACCTAGCCATGCGGATTAGCGCCTTAGCATGAACTTGAACTAGCCGATTAAAATAGCTTATATTTCGTACTGAAGTGGAATTTGAATTAAAACAGTATTACCTCTGAGTGTGGCAATCGTTACATCATCAAAATCTTCCATTTCAGATAAATTTTGTGGCAACAAACAAACTCCTCTTCTTGGTCACTTCTCGTCTCTCTCCAAATGAATCATTTTGAAAATGTGGTGCGCGAGCAATGCCAAACCGAACAGGTGGAATGTACCAAGTGGTTTCCCACTGGAAGGGAGAGGGTGGGTAATCCAAATAAATGTCAAATGTGCTTTGCATTCCTCCTTAACATTGATTTTACTTAGCTGCTGGGTGGCTCACACGGTTAAGGCACTGCTCTGCAGTGCAGAGGTGATCACCACGTCGCGAGTTCGAGCCCCGGCGTACCCACCGGCAGGGGTCGGCAGCTTTTTCAGAGTAGCGCACAATTGGCTATCGCGCTACAGGGTTCCAAATTGGGAAGGGACTGCTGAATTTGGGTATATAATAATAACAGCTTAGTTCGTTGCTCCAGCGCCTCCTGTTGGCCAGACGGGCGCTCGTCAGGAAGACTCCGGGTTGGTTCATGTCCGGGTATCCTCCGCTCTAGTTCTTAACTTGCGAAGATTCAACCAAGAATAAGAATCAGTGGCAGACAGGCACATGCTTCAGAGGAGAGCCGTGAACTGTCTCACAATCCTGAGTTGGCAGCAAGGGGTCGCATACGAGCAAGCTTTGTACATAGTTCCCCAATTGGGCATTCCAGATTCGGGTGGGATTGGAGATGCCAAATTTATTAAAAAAAAAAAAAAAAACGTTGATTTTACTTTCTTGTATTGGCACTGTAATTTCAAGTACGTTAGATAAATGCATAATTTATTATTTGACCATGGACAATGACATTAATTTTGAAAACGCATTTGTTTGGACTCATCCATTCTCCCGCTTGCTTTAATTAAAAATAAAAAAATCTGCGTCACTTCACTCAATATGGCTTGGCGGTGTGTTATGTGCTATGTGTTCATGGCTCTTACACTTAAATCTTTATTGAGCCACATTCATGTCACCCACAGTCGCCGTCCGGGATTTTGTGTAGTTTGTGGGATTGATGGCTGAGACAAAGAATATCGTGTCTACAATTCATTTTGGTACCACATTAAATGATGTCATGAGGAACACCTGATGGCAAGCGGCAGGGCTGCTAGCAGACGAGCATTCCACGCAGGGAGACGACCTGAATTTGAGACTAGAGATCACACGTCCGTGAATGGAAACGAGGGAACAATATTTCTGGCTGGCCCATTCACCAGCACCATCAACATAGAACATGGAGATTCTGCAGCTGTTGGCACCAGGAATGGCACAGTGGAACCCCTTCCCGGTGACGCAATGATGGAGCATTTTGGCAGTTTTGATACTACCAGTAGCATGTACTCTGGCATTTCAAAATCGCCGCAGCATGCACAGATCGATGCCTCAGTTATAAACTCAACTAGCCCATGTGAGGATTCTCTTGTCTTGCCCAACACTTCTATGTTTTGCCACTCTTAGGTAAGCCATCCCTGGTTGTTTTTACGTGCAACGTTTTTACGTTCAGTTCGTAGGCCTACCTCTAATATGTGTTAAGAGCTTATGTGAAATAGTCAGGGCAAGGTATGAAAATCTGGGAAGAGGACCGTGACCCAAAATGGAACTTCAACAATCTGTTTCTGAAGGTGTGTAGTAACAGATATTAAAAGTTCTTATTCATCCACTAAAGAAATTACATCAGTAAATTCCTAAATAAAATGAATGGGATTCTGTGGATTTCAGTGTGAAATAGGCATGTGCAACCACCAGTATATATATCAGTCTGAACTATGAAGAGGAAACCGATTCAGTAATATAAACAGTATATATTTTGAAGGCATACACTCTTAGGATGTGAAATTATATGACTTGAGGCATGTACCACCCTCATTACAATGCCTTTAATCCGTACATTAGGTGTTTGCGAATTGGAGGTGTTTTTGGTAACGCTTAGTCCAAGACCCATGCAGTGGTGGGCAGACTAGGGCCCAGGGGCCCACATGCGGCCCGTGGGACCCTCACCAGTTAAAAAAATATTTTCTTTCACTCACTCCACATTAATATAAGTTTTTTTGATTTAGTGATTTGCCAAGACAGCGAATTCGAATTCCTTGCACTCTTTCTCCCTATTGTAACCCAGAATGGTAACCTCCTTCACCAAAAAAGTGGGCATGCGTGTTTGAGAGTAGCAGCCTATTTACAGGCACATCATATTTTCTGCAGTAATATGCTGGAGTCAAGTGCAAAATTACATGCTGAAATTCATGTACAGTATGTAATATAAACTGCCAAGGCCTCAACTGGTTGCCCATGCCACCCGACTTGTCAGTCCATTTTTAAAACCCGACGTCGCCCTTTGGCCAAAAGGTTTGTCCGCCTCTGATCCGGAGAAACTGATTAAACCCCATAAGAGGTGCAGGCTCAAGCGTTGTCAGCAGTACCCCAAGTACGATCCTACTTATTTTTTTATGGGCTGTATTCTAATGAGTAGGGTGAGGCCTGCCTCATGTCATATTAGAACACATCCTAAGATTGTATGTCTTCAGAAAAATGGTTTATGTGAATGAATCAGTGTTCCCTTCATGCTTCAGACAAAAATGTAATAGTTGGAGACATTTCCCACCTAAATTGTCAGATTCCAATTCATTTCAATGGGAACTCTACTCAAAACTATTTTTAAAGTGCTTCCCACAGGAGTTGAGCTTAAACTTTTTAATTTGAGTTGATGCATACATTGATAAACATTGAAGAAATTTCTCGGTACGGTCATGATGGTTACTGGTTGAGTTCTGCTAAAATACCCTAACTAAAAGTAGACTGCTGGGCTACTGTTCTCACTTATTGATGTCCACAGGAAGTCACCCCATGCTGCTCTCACCAGACAGGCTACTGGTATAGTGATGTCCGTGAGGGAAAAGCATCACCTTTCACAGGTTTGTGTCCATTTATTCACACAATGCAGTTAGCTAATGTAATTTTATATCCCTTAGTACAGTGGCAGAGAGTGATCAAACCACACACATTCTCCAACATCTGCAAATCTACACAACGCATGCATAGTAATAAAATAACCCCAAATTCAGAAAACACATTCAATTTTGGAACACATATGCTGCAAATCCAGAAGAGGCAAGTGAGAAAATAACAACCCCAGCGAAATGTTAATCACTCGACAAAGACACATGTAAATATGAAAACACAACGAAAGTTTTCCTGAGGAACGTTTTGGGGGAAACGATGAGGAACTCGGGTTGCCGTATTATACAGCGAGTGCCCTATCTGTTAAGTCAGCTAAGGCCAATTCAATAAGTGTCTTGAGATTTGGGGAATTACAGTATCTCACAAAAGTGAGTACACCCCTCACATTTTGACAATTAATTTATTATATCTTTTCAAGGGACAATGCTACAGAAATGAAACTTCTACATATTCTAGAGTAGTCATGGTACAATATGTGTATGAGAGTAGATTTACTGCACTGTCCAAATACCTGAACAAAGAGTCACTATTTCCAAAATGGATGGCAACAAAAGTGAGTACACACCCCAATTGATAATGGTCAACCAAGCAATGAAACGCGACTTGTTCATCATGTTCATGCTTTTGTGTGTTCGACTGGGCCATATGAGGTTGTGTAACATATTGAAGGATTAAATTATAGTGCTTCAGGTGCAATGCTCTCATTCTGGTCACTGTAGGGTCAACATGGCACCTCATGGGAAAGAACTCTCTGAGGATCTGAAAAAGAGAATTGTTGCTCTCCACAAAGATGGTCTAAGCTACAAGAAGATCTGTGAAACCATGAAACTGAGCTACAGCATGGTGGCCAAGGTTATCCAGCGGTTTTCCAAGACGAGTTCTGCTCGGAAAAGGCCTCGTCAGGGTCGACCGAAGAGGTTGAGTCCTCGTGCTCTGTGCCAGGTGCACAAGTTGGCTTCAGAAAACAGACGCAGGAGTGCTGGCAGCATTGCTAACAAGGTTGTAGCAGTGGGATAACAGCCTGTCAGTGCTCAGACCATACGCCATGCTCTGTGCAAAGTTGGTCTGCATGGCCGTCAGCCAAGATGGAAGCCTCTTCTGAAGCTAGCCCACAAGAAAGCCCGAAAACAGTTTGTTGAAGACAACCAGTCCAAGAACATGAACTACTAGAACTATGTACTGTGGTCTGACGAGACCAAGATAAACTTGTTCGGCTCAGATGGTGTCCAGCATGTGTGGTGGCGCCCTAGTGAGAAGTATCAAAACAAGTGTGTACTGCCTACAGTCAAACATGGTGCTGACAGCATCATGGTCTGGGGCTGCATGAGTGCTTCTGGTCCTGGGGAGCTGCACTTCATTAATGGAATAATGGATCCCACATGTACTGTGAGATTCTGAAGCAGAACATGATGCCCTCCCTTCAGAAACTGGGCCGCACGGCTGTTTTCCAACATGATAACGACCCGAAACACTCCTCCAAGATGACAACTGCCTTCCTGAAGAAGCTGAAGGTGATGGTATGGCCAAGTATGTCTCCAGACCTGAATCCCATTGAGCACCGGTGGGGCATCATCAAGAGGAAGGTGGAGGAGCAGCAGGTGTCCAACATCCACCAGCTCCGTGATGTTGTCATGGAGGAGTGGAGGATCCCAGCAACAACCTGTGCAGCTCTGGTGAATTCCATGCCTCGGAGAATCAAGGCAGTGCTGGACAACAATGGCGGTCACACTAAATATTAACACTATGGACACAATTTGGCATGTTGACGGTGAGGTATACTCACTTTTGTTGCCACCCATTTTGGAAATAGTGACTGTTCAGTTATTTGGACAGTGCAGTAAATCTACACTGCTACACCTATTGTGCAATGACTACTCTAGAATATATTCAGTTTTAATTTCTGTAACGTTGTCCCTTAAAAAGATATACTAAATTAATAGTCGAAATGTGAAGGGTGTACTCACTTTTGTGAGATACTGTAGTCTTTGGGCTGGGGACAGGTGCAAAGAGCCCCTTTATGCAGAGCAGGTCAGCAAATTGGCATCAAGGCATTGCCGGGACAAAATAACTATGCTGGCTGCTGCCAATTAATCCTGATTAATCATGAAAAAAGTGATTAATGACATGTTTTAAACATTTGCCAGTATTGGTATTTATTTTATCTTTATTTCAGAATGGTGTGAGTGAAATGGTGGCATCAATGCAGCAGTATCAAGCCCTGTTACTGACCAGCCTGAAGAGCCAACTTCAATCAACACTGCAACAACATGGAGACAGGGAACTTGAGATGAAAGCTATGGACATTTCGACCAGTTTGACGATCCACTTGCTGCAGTTTCTACAACTTACCTCCCGGACAGTATGATCAGAAAATGTTTTGATTATGTGGAACGTGAAGAAGTATGTGGTGGCTATGCAGCATCATTGCAGACAACAGGAGGAAAAAATGTTCTAACAACTAAACCAAAGGTTTTTTATTATGTCTCTCTGATAAGAAGCTTGGAACAGTTCTTGTCTAATCCAAAAATATTTTCTTTGATAAATGAACCTGCAACTTACAATAGTGATGGATGTTTGTATGACATAAGAGATGGTGAATCAATGAGGTCACACCCTTTATTTTCACTAAGGCCTTCTGCTTTGCAGATAATCCTGTACTATGATGGGATTGATGTTTTCAACCCGCTTGGGTCTTATGCCTCAAAGAACAAATTGCTGATGTTCTACTATACCTCAGGAAATATAAATCCAAAGTTCAGATCCAGACTAGCTGCAATCCGCCTCCTTGCTGTTGCGTTGCAGAGTGAGCTGTCAGATTGGGGAATTGGTGCTGTTATGGATAGATGGCAGAAGGATCTTGATCTGTTGTATAGTGGTGTGAAAATTCAAATTGGAAATCAACAACAAGAGGTCTTTGGAGCAGTAGTTTCAATATGCGGAGATACTTTAGCTGTTCACGAATTCTGTGGGTTTCAAGAGGGTGTTAGTTTTGCTCACAGCAAATGTAGACATTGTGAAATGCGTGTTTGAAGATATGCAGATGTTTTTCGATGAAGATCACTTTGAGCAAAGGTCATTGGAAAGGTCATATTCAGCAGTGTGAGGACATAGAAAAAGCCAGCACAGATTACCTCAGAAAACAGTAAAAAAACGACTTATGGAATCAACAGAAAGAGCAAGGTCATAGATTTCCCTGGCTTTAACTAAATCAATCAAACTCCAGAAGATATGATGCATATCATACTTGAGGGCATTGCTCCATTGGAGATTAAGTTGTTCCTCAAACATTTGATACTTACAGGTCAACTAGACTTGAACCGGCTCAATTCTGCAATCAAAGGATTCCCCTACTCTCCCCCAGATGTTAGAGATAAACCAACCCCAATAGCCCATAGCACATTGGCTTCTACTGATAATAACTTGAAACAGTAATTAGGGCAGATGATTGTTCTTCTGAAAATCCTACCATTTATAATAGATGCAGTTAAGGGTACTAATTACCACAATGTCATTCTTGAGCTCATTGAGATCATTCATATTTTATTTGGTCCCGTAATTTGCTTACAGACAATTGACAGGTTGAAACTTCTTATTGAAAAGCATTTAAATAATGTGAAGAATTTGTTTCCAGAAAATAACATAACCCCAAAACGACACTACCTCATTCGTGCCCCATCCTAGATCAAAATCCTTGGGCCATCGATTTGTCATATGTGCATGAGGTTTGAGTCGAAACACTGTTTTTTTCGAACGGTGGGCGGCTAGAGTCAACTTTAGAAATTTATGTACAGGTAAGTCATTAGTTTAGCATAATCAGCTGTATGAATCTTGCCAAAATGCTAACAAGAATGAAACACCCTATTTTTTCTAACGCATGCAATTTGGGACCAGTATCGGAAGTTAAAAACCTGTTATTTTTGAAAGAAAAAGCAAGAGTTTTGCTTGGAAGATGCCGTATAAAGCAAACTGTATCAGTTAAATGGATCGTACTTAATGGCAACAAATACATCTGTAATTAAACATTAATTGTAACAGCTGTAAGTACCAACAACTTACCTGAATTTGGAATTGTTAGAAAAATGTATGTCATTAATTCATCGTTTTACTGTTTTGAATTCCAACCACAACATACTGTAAGTTATGAAAGGGACTACATGGCCTATAAAATTGAGGTTCCAATGCTGGCACAAGCAAATGACCTATTGGAGGCACACAGCCTAGTGGATTTCACACCATATTACACTGTCACACACAACTCCACCACGTACGTGCCTATAAAATATCATTTCGGAGACATGATGGTGCAACACAAATCGTGATTGTAACTGCTACGCCTCAAATGTACATAAACCTTCGTGCCACGCACACCGTGGAGTTCATTATCCTGCTGTTGCCAAACCTCTAGTAATATCAGGTGTTTATTAGCTTGCCGGCACTATAGGCCAATAAGCTATTGTTGTGTGGTGTCCGTCGTCCGGCACATCTTTTTTTTTTTTGCCTCAGAGCTTAGGATTGTATTATAGAAGGTCTTAAATGCATGTAAACTTTTATTTAGTGACCTTGACATTGATTCAAATGTCAAACTTTAACTTTTTTATCACGTGTATCATCGCTGTATGCATGTAAGCTTCAGGACCCTTGGTCCTATTTTTGTATATGTATTTTGTATTTTTGGTATTTCATTTCATGTTTGATGTGAAAGTTAGGCTACTTTGGCAAAGTTTGAAAATCTATTTCTTGGCGCATTTTACAAAGTTGCTCAGCTGTAACTACAAATAATTCTATTTCCATTCATGAAGGGTTGCCACAGAACTTTATCCAAGATGTGTTGATAAAAAAGGCACTATCTGACATCAATGCGCGCAGAATGGAAATTCAAACATGAAGTTGTAGAAATTGCTGCACACTTCATTTATTATATGAATTGTGTTAGAACAACACAAATCTTTGTGATGCTGATCAATAAAGATGTTTGTTTGGCATTGGTTTGTCACTGTCCTTGAATTAAGATAAAAACGCATTGTTCTTGAAAAAATATTGCTTAAAATTAAGAGAAAACATTGGTTGCATACATGGCAAAAGAGATACAGCATGCCTTTTTGAAAATGAGCATGGTTCTGAGATAGGAGGTATGATCACTCGATGTTGCAGCAAAGTGATCAATAGATACAAGCCCATTTCATGTAAGTTGCACGTTTGTTTGACATTGCTCACTATGTTCTTGATTTAAGAAAATATTGTTATGTTATTGTTATTATTATGTCTTAAAATAAGGAGACAACCTGGTTGCTCGGATGTTGGACAAAATGTGAGCTAATTTCTAGATCATTTGAACTCGAAATAAGCTGCAAATTCTTGCCTAGAAAAAGGAAGATATACGTTCTAAAAACAAGCTTGACGTTAGTCCAATAACAAGATAGAAAAAATATCAGTGCTTAAAATAGAAAAAAACCCAGATTAATTTCCCCAAAATGAGTAAATTTCCCTTTCTTGAAAATCACTTTTTGCAGTGTAATCGGGGAGAACAAGCAGCACCTGTTAACTGTGGAGTGCTCTCGGAGTGAACCTTCTGTTAATTATGAAAATGACTGAGAACAGATCAGGACTAATAATTGTTTTAAACAAAAGTTTTGGGTAACCCAATTCTCTTTTCTTGTTCCGCAACTGTACTGAATTTAGCCCATGATTAGATCGCATGTGGAGAGAAACTGTGTCTTCAGTTGCCAATTGCGATAATTGGAAAACGCGTCAATAAAGGAAAATGATTGAGAACTACTATTTGCAGTCAAAAAGGGACATGTCTTCACACCCCTGGTAGCTACTCCATTGGAAAGTAATCTGTCGTGCAATAAAATTCGTTTTGCATCTGGCGTGAAAGCAGCCTAACACAGGATTCAGAACCATACAGATTCCAGCCTGAGTACTCGAGCAATGAACACAACTAATTGTCAGTATCTCCGCCTATCCCAAGCTGTAGAACAGTAACCACCCAAGTAGCGGAATGATTATTATTCCTGTTCTACAATTGTTTCTGTGCACGGTGTGTTGGATAACCAGCCTACTCACTTTTCAACCTTAAGTGAGTTCAATAGACCTGACGTTTGGTTACCTCACCTAACAAGACCATAAATAGTTGGTTTAGAGTAGCGTTAGTGGTGGTAGAACTCACCCCTGATCCAGCCAGTAGTGAAATGATGAATATTCACGGCTCTATTCATTTCTGTGCACTGTGTTTCATGAGCTCTCAAAAAAATGCATGTAAGCCATACCTCACAGCTTGCTATTATTAGCTAGTTAGTGAGCGAACACGCAGTGCGCAGAAATATAGAGTCGTGAATGATATGACATGATGTGTAAATCATATCTTGCAGCTTGCTATTTTTTGGTAATAAGCTAGCAAGCACACAGTACATAGAAATCAATAGAGTGCCGTGAATAGTATCATTTCACTACTTAGCTGGCTAGATCATACTGAACAGCAATTTGGCTGGCTATTGAACAGGCAGTGCAGAGAAACTATTTTGGTTCTGCTGATAATAATGATAATTATAACAATGATATGTAAAAACATGAATACTCCAAATTTTGGCTGCATATCGTAGGTTTCAGTGACCCGGGCTTGTCTGGACCAGCAAAGGCACTAGTATATCAGACTTGTTTTGCCCACATTCTCGATATCTCTGCATCTTTCAGCCGCAGAAACATTCCATGGCCATATGCGTGCGTTGCACTGCATCCCCACACTACACATCGCTTTCCGTTCACTCTCTGTGATTTTTGTTGGTCCATTCTTTAAGATATTTTGTTGTGAATTATGGCTTAACACCTAGACACAATCTGTTAGTGCCTTTAATTTTCAGAAATTATATCTGGACTACAGTTATGCCGTTATGCGTTTCCATGTAATCCTTCTGTAGTTGCCTTTGCGACCCTGCGTTGGAGGAGCTAACGTTAGCGAGAGCGCTAGCCTGTAAAATATAGTAACATAACGTTACCCTCACCTACAGGACAAGGAGGAACAGTGTAGGCAATCGTCATCTTTAGCGTTTAGTATCTTGTTCCTCTGAGTGGCGTTCAGATACAAATTACTAATGTAATATTTGCATTCAAAATGCCAAAAAATACCGATGCTTTGGCATCCTTATTGCCATAGCAACTGTGTTCTCACACGGTTATCATTTGAACACTGAGCCTTTTTTGCTCACGACTTCATGATATGACTTCATAACTTCACAAGTTCCATTTGAAAGCAGCATGTGTACAACTTATGTTGTCACTTGGCTGAGCAGGCCCAGTGCAAATGTTCTCCATTGAGGTAAAGGGGGCGTTCCCTCAAGTAGATAATTTAGCAGATAAAATGCGTTTTTTTTTAAACATTGCGTAAAGTACGCGGTATTGAAACCATCACTAATTGTTCAAGATACTTTGTAGCATTTTATCACATAAAAAATAGAGCTGAATGTCATGTCCTAAGCTCTTTAACATATAGTGACGCCTAACATACTGAATATAATTGGGAGGGCGGCACGGTGGCACAGTGGTTAGCACTGCTGTGGTTAGCACTGCTGCCTCTCAGCAAGAAGGTTGTGGGTTTGAATCCGGCCTGTGGCCTTTCTGTGTGGAGTTTGCATGTTCTCCCCGTGTTCGCGTGGGTTTTCTCCAGGTACTCCGGTTTCCCCCACCCACAAAAACATGCAATATAGAAACACTGTATGGCTGTGTGTGAATGTTTGGTGGTGGTCGGAGGGGCCGTAGGCGCATACTGGCAGCCACGCTTCCGTCAGTCTGCCCCAGTGTACCAAACCCAAAAAATGCAGAGGAAAAAAAAAATACTAAGAAGAAATAATAAACAGGAATAGATTGGATGTGTGCGTGTACATGTTTGTGTGTTTGTGCACCTATGCGTATGTAAGATGCAATGTTGATAAACTATATGGTGACCTGGTCAATCAGCACAGCTCTTAAATCTTTTTTGAATTAATTAAGTGTTGTGGGTTGTAAACTCTTAAAATACATGTCTCAGAGTTTCATGCCTTTGTATCTAAGGGAGAACTGTCCATGATTAGTCCGGTAAAGGGGATGGTGAAGACTTGTAGCCTGTCTTGTGTTGTAGATATGAATTTGAGAAATTTTTATGATGAAGTTATTGAAAGGTTTAGGGATGGATTACTTGTATATAAAAATACATACTTGATAGGTATAAATCTGGTAGACAGTAAGGAACTAAAGCTGTTTGAATACTGAACCAGCAGGAATTTTTTTTTTGAAGTAAGTAAATACTATGAGGATAGGAAACATATGTACTAGCCCAGACAAAATTGCAATAAGTTAAGTTTGGATAAATCAAACTGTAGTATGTAAGCAGACAGTTCTGATTGACTAGGCCACAAATTTTTCAGATAACACCAATTGATTTAGACATTTTACTGCAGACTAGGTTGATGTGTCCTTTCCAATTAAGCTTCTCATCAAGTAAAACCCTGAAAAACTTTACCGAGGCAACCTGCGATAACATTGTACCATTAATAAGAATTTTACTGTCCTCTATACAATATTTTTCATTTTCTTTGCAAATAAAAATTAAGTTGGATTTTTTTTTACTTTTAGAGAGTTTATTGATTTGGAATCATTTTGCATTTTGTCATTGTCCCCGTCATCATCATTGACATTTTCAAAATTATCAAAGATTTTTTTTTTCAAAGAAAAAGAAATGTCATGACATGTTATAAGTTGACTTTTCAAGTAACGGGTGGTACCACTTTTAAGTATTTTGAATTTGATTTGAATCATCATTCAGAATTTCATTCAGAGTTGAATCCACCTAAAGTTTTTATTTCCAAATTATTTCTTTTGAAATGTTCATTGGTTCTCCGGTCCACTGGACATTTCAATTAATAACAATTCTCATTTATTATTTATACAGTTGCAATGAAAATAATTCAACCCCCGTTGCAAAATTAGGTTTACTGGTTAGATTTACAAACTTTCAGCAGTTTGCAATGATAAATCAAACAACAACAATTTAAATGGCTCAACATAACAAATGTTACAAGTGGCTTCTCCAAATTCAGCACAAAATGCCACTTTTAATGACTACTGCATTATTCAATCCCTTCATGACAAGCATCTTTAATACTTAGAAGAGCACCCTTTTGCCACTATGACCTCCTGAAAATGTGATGCAAAGGCAGACAACAGCTTCTGGCAGCATTTACAAGGAATCTTAGCCCAGTCCTCATGGACAATGGCCTCTGGTTCACATGCTGCAACTGTCTTCTTCAAATCCTACCATAAATTTTCATGGAGTTTAAGTGAGGAGACTGTAATGGGCACTCTAGAATCTTCCCAGACTTCAGAAACCAAGCCTTGGTGGATGTTGAGATATGCATAGGATCATTGTCCTTTCGGAAGGTCCAATGATCCCAAGCATCAGCTTCCCTTCAGACAGCATGACATTCTCTCCTTGGATATCCTGGTACTCGACTGAATCCATCTTGCCCTCCACACTTTGCTGATTTCCAGTGCCAGAGAAAGCTAGGCAGCCGCAGAGCATCAAAAAGCCCCCACAATTATTCACCATGGGCAGAGTGTGCTTTTAAGCAAATACTTCATTATTCCTCCTGCAGACATACCACTGATTCATAAGCTCAAAATATTCCCGTTTTATTTTATCACTTCACAGAACATTATGCCCAAATTTCTGTGGCCTACTTACATGGTTTTGAGCATTTTGGAATAGTTGTGGTGTATGTCTTGGAGCACAGGCATGTAGACTTTCAACGTTTAGTACGCACCCTACTGTGCAAACTGAAACTACAATGCCTCCTACCTCCAAGTCTTGCTGCGGGTCTCCTGCAGTCACTCGAGGGTTTTTGACCTCCCATCTCCTCAGGAATCTGGTGACAGCCATTGATAGATTCCTCTTTCTGCCACATCCTGGTACTGTAGCCACCAGTGGTGGAATGTAATGAAGTACAAATACTTTGTTACTGTATTTAAAGATTTTCAGCCACAGAATTACAAGTCAAACTTATTTTATGTAAATTTCCTTTCTGAATTCGGATATGACCATGTTTTCGCCTAAAATCATAACAAAACAACTTTGTTTGGGACCGCCCCTAAAAATTAGTTTTTTTCCCACAACTGTTCCACAGTTGGGTGCCACGTCAACTCGGGAACGCTCAGCCCTGCCCCCAAGCCGGTATTCATAGATCCTGCATACAATCCTGACCTATACCCATCGGGCTTCCTGTCAAATTGACCAACATTGCTCAAAAGAAGAACGTCAGTCGAGTCTACAATTCTGTATGACGAGCAATCAGAAGAGAATACTTCAGGTGCGGAAATGTCCGATTTTCAAGAGGGAGAGCCAGAAGAAAGAGGGATCCAACCGTACACATTCGAGCCGGAAGCATCCCAAGATGACTTGGAGGAAAGCGTACATGATGACACGGAAGATCTTGAAGCTGCTCCTAGGCAGCAATGACTGGTTAGTTATTTACAATTATTTTCCTCCATTAGATTTACATGAACATGAGAACCTATGCGATTTCATAGCTATTCATTATTGCAAGGCAGTCACTAAGTAGTGAGATATGAAGGTGTGCACTTTGCTGGTTGTTATATTAGCAGCAGGTTTAGTTAGCTGTCGGCGTGCCTCGTGGCCTCTGATTTGCAAAAAAAAGGGAAGAGGAAACGTTTTTACGCTCGCTTGAGATGGCTTCTCACTTCTGCTAAACAGACTTAATATGCAGTTAATCTGAAATGGGAACACTTTTTCTAATAAACGCATAAAGAGCATGCACATGGCTACTTAATGCACGTTATTCTGCATAACTAGCCATGTGCTTTCTCAGACCCTGCAACTCTACACTGTCAACTTCCGCATATAGAAAGTTCCTTTTTTGAAATTATCAAAGATCAGTAGCATGATCGAGGGGTGCAGTCACGAACAGCAGGCAATGCCAGACTGAAAAAAGTCTTACTGTTCTCCATTTGCATTTGAGGTTGCCTAGCAAGGAAGCAGGGATGTGTTAATCTGACATAGGCAGTGTTGGGAAGGTTACTTTTAAAATGTATTCCACTACAGATTATAGAATACATGCCCTAAAATGTAATCTGTAATGTATTCTGTTACATCACTCAATCTGAGTATTGTAATCCGAATACTTGGATAACTTCCACATTTTCTTCAATTTTATAAATTGTAATGTGAATAAAAGCCACTGACCTTTTCTTTTGTTAAGCCCAGACTGGAGCGAGGTTTGGACATGTCCTGGGGATGTCAGAGATGGAAAGTCCCACAGAATTTTTAAAAAAATCTAAAAGGTGGGAGGGGTCTGCAAAAGAGTATATAAAGAGGAAAATTGAGAGAGTAAAGTAGTAGGAGGAATTGCAAGGAGAAGGATACATTTCACCAGACCTGTCACTCTTTTCAAGACCTGTGAAGCTTTTCGTGGATTTTTGCCTGTGTTGGAGCATTTTCCTCACCCGGAACATCACCAAGCAACCCAACCAAAGGGACTGTAAATATTTTTTATCTTGTATATATCAATCTAGGTCAGTAGAGTAGATAGTAGATTAGTTAAAAGTCTTTGTTTAATAAAATGTGTTTAAGTTTTAAAATTGTGTCTGTCATCCCTTGCTGTCGTAAATGTCATAACAAATTGAGGCCATATCAAAATGCACAAATTTACACCCTGCTTATTAAACAAAATTAGTAAAATCAGGAGCAGCACTATTAAGCTGCTTTTCCACCAGACGTGAAACAAATTTTTGCACGCAAGACTACATGTCTGTATTTGCATCTTTGCATTGACTTTGAAAGTAATCTTTCGTGCAATATATTAGTTTCATGTCCGGAGAAGCTTAAGCAGCTTAATAGTGCTGCACCTGATTTTACTAATTAAGGTCTTTATTGAACTGCATGATTAGTTAATTAATTTGATGATTCAGGTTGTAGCTTGAGGGTAAAATGAAAAACTGCTCCTGCAACAGCAGCCTTTTGCAGATAAGATTGGACACCCCTGCAATACACTGAATCCATTTTGCTAGCCAAGTGGCACAAGTAGGCTGTAGACTAGATCCTAAATGCCAGAAAGAGCATGCACACATGCACCTAAAAATGACATTGTGCATTTAAAGACATTACTAAAGCTTTAGGAGTAGTGCTATTCCCAAATACCCGAAGTTGGCAGGAAGCTTCTCTCCAAAACTAATTGCAGGCTAATGTGCGCTGATGTCAGCTAACATTAACTCAGCTAGAATGTCAAATGGGCTACCAAAGCCCATGTTTAGCCATATTGATATTTTCAAGTAGCACGTCGACATAAGCTGGCTACCTTCATACATACCAATTTTAAAAAGTAAGGTTAAGATAACAGATACAATGGCAGAGACAACTCCTGGCGAGTCCAATCAATAACTTAATTATAGATGCTTACTCAGATTGGAGGTGGAGTCCCTCGAGGCTGAAAGCATATTCATTGCACGGGGCTCTCAAGTTTTGAATGCTGGCTAGAGTGAAATTTTCTTCGGGGGGGGGTGCATGATACTACCATTTTCAAAGGTGCATAGTATCGATGTACATGTATTTGGTTACAGTATTTAAGTATTATACTTTCACTTTGTTACTTTGACACTGGTAATTTGGTTACTGGTTTCAAATTAAAATATTAATTTAATTAATCATTTACGGATTATCTGGATTTGGCGTGTTTGAGAAGAACAACAGTGTATCTTAGTGCAGATGTGTCCGCCAGTGGACGTGGAGCTGCAAATTTATGCACGCAGTTACAATATTCTATCACTAGGTGGCACACCAGAATCAGTTATTGAATATTTGCACACCAGGATCATTTATTGAATATTCACACAACTGCCAGTGAACTGAAATAAGAAGTGACTCTTCATTCCCCCCAATATCTGTGCTTTTTTAATTTCATTGGGACTCCCCAGTATGAAAAAGGCTAAATGAAATAATTATTTTCTGTATTTGTATCGTTTTGTCAGTCACAAACGAGAGATGTTGCAGTACCACCCCTGACACCGGATCGGAGCAGGGTTTGTTTTCAACCAAAATACACTACATGGAGGGCAGAGAGCCCTCATTCTTCTCGTAAGATTTACAAGTCAGTTGACTAACCATAACCATAACCGTCCAAAGCTGTTAAATAGAGGTTTAAAAAAATGATCCATAAAACAAATACCCCACATAGTTCCTCGACTTTGATATGCAGTTATTGGGAAAAAAAAAGTGATGAAGTGATTTTGGGCTTCCACTTCCAGTTCTTCTCTGTCCTGTGCACACAGTAGCATTTGCCGCGTGTGGAAGACATAGATAGATAGAATATTTATTATCCTTACGGAAATTTGTTCTGTGCCATTTACATTCACATTCACAGTGCGTCTGATAATTACAACTGTACACAATAGACAAACACAATACCCCCCCACCCCCACCCCCCAAGACAAAAGACAAAAAAAAAAAAAAAAAAACAATATGACAGCCCCCAACGTACTGTACATACAGTGTAAAGTGCAGTTATTCATAACTCAAGTGCAATCTCGCAGTTGAATCCTTATTTAACAGGGATGTACTAGTGGGTATAAATGATCTGCGGGCTCTATTTGTGTGAAAAGAAGGTAACCTGAACCTTCTGCCTGAAGGGAGCAGCTCATATGCATAATATAAGGGATGTGATGTATCCTCACAGATAGTATGTGCCTTCTTTACCACCCTTCTCTCAACAGTCATGGCCATGCTATTTAGTGGCTGGCAAACAATCTTGCTGGCCATATTGATTATTTTGTGTAGCTTATTTTTATTTGTAACAGACAGGGAAAAATACCAGGCCACAGAACAAAAACACAGAGTGCTCTCAACAAAAGAATGGTAAAAAACCCGCATCATATCTCTATCAACCCTAAATTGCCTTAGCTTTCGCAAAAAATGTAGCCTCTGCATCCCCTTTTTGTAGATGGTGTCAGTGTTACATGTCCACGTTAATTTATCGTCTATTATTGTCCCCAAGTATTTGTAATTTGTCACAACCTCAATATCTTCCCCATTTATAACCATATTCTGATGGGTGTGACTCTCTCTTCTAAAATCAACAATTAGTTCCTTAGTCTTTTTGGTGCTTAAAAGAAGACAGCTGCACTTACACCAGTCTGCAAACTTGTCTACCCAGACCCTGTATGGGGTCTCATTGCTGTTCTGTATTGACCCCACAAAAGACATGATTATGGCGCTGCTAGTTCACCTGGCAACAAGAAATACTATTTTCTGATTAACTGATAGGTTGCTGATTCAAGCAGAGCTGTCTGCCTTTGCCTCATCCATTCATGGACTACTAATCTCTTTTACAGTTTATGCTACTGATATGCGGCGAGTTTAATCACTTCTCAGTGTGAGAAATGTCAAGTATGGCGTGAGAGCGTGTAAACTTATTGACTTGAGAGCCCTGGTTGCAGGCAAGCAGAGGCTGCACTGCACAGTTATGTTTGCGTTCTCTTGCGTTGTCCTTCTGCAAAGTGAAGTGGAGGTTGAATTTCCAGCTTATAAATGCGTTTCTGAGCAGGCTCTGACCTGCCGGTTCTGGCTCTGACGCCTCCAACATTAAAAGTACTGATTGGTCGGATGAATGATGATACGAATCTCCTGGTGCATCCTACGGTCGCATCCAGTAAAAGGTGGCATTGCAGCATGTGATCAGAAAGTGCTACAATTCTGGGACCAGCTGGGAAAATGCGTGGGAAAGAACTAATTTCTTCGGATTTGATTTGGGAAATAATTCAATTTTAAAATAATAGAAAGTAATCCATTGATTTTTAAAATGTAACTGTATCCTAAATACCATGTATAAAAATTGTAACTGCAACGGAATACAGTTACTCATATTTTGTATCCTAATTACGCGACGCCGTTACTCCCCAAGACTGAACATAGGTATGCACGCACATCACTGCCTACTTAGGGTTGTTTATTTGCTCTCAGCTAAAAACGCTAGCGAATTTTCACAAGACTCACAAGAGCCCATTGTCGAAGTCGGTGTCCTGGAAGTGGTCACTGCAAACTACGCTTGACTCGAGTTAGCCTCACTTTTGCGGCTCAAAGTTGTCTTCGAGCCTTGTCCCTGGGGAAAGTATGTAAGCTTACTCCGTCTTTGGTTGTTTTGCTACAAAAATGCACCCACCTGGCATTTAGGGTATTGAACCAATTTTCATTTATAAAATACTGCACGAATACCCACCGCCAAGCTTAGAAAATGTCAGGTGCGTTACCGCGTTTATGTCACGGGTGCACGTGATCGTGCATACTCGTTTTTTTCCCAATTTTTGGAGGCGGGCCCAAAGAACTGGCAAAGTGGCTAAAGTAGTAACTCCGAAAATGTTTTTTTAATTGTCAAAACGCTGTTCGCAGAACTAAATGTTTATCAAAAGCAGTCCCCAGAGCATATAGCAAATTAAAATTTTTGGCAGCTGAAGAGCTTTAAGTACATTTTTCACGTACCTGTACTTTACTTGAGTAAAAATTATACGGCATACTTTTGACTTTTACTTGCTGCAAAATGTAACGGAGTATCTGTTCTTTCTACTCCACTACATTTCTAAAATCCACCTCGTTACATTTTAAGATCACTTGCCAAAATATTCCCTTCACAAATTGGAAGATTAAACCAGTCAGCTTGTGCTATCCCGGCCTCCAATGACAACAGAGCGCACCTTTGGAAGCGGCAGTCACATTTCAACAAAACCAGATTCACCAAACATGATGGATCCAGAGACTTCCGAGAGCCGTGTTGCCCCTGATCACCTCGGTACCTCTGCCAAACATTCAATAGTGTGGGTCCACACATATAACAGGAAATAGTGAGAACGCATGGAAGAGTTAAAATCCTGGACTTTACCCATCAAATATTATCAGACCAGGAGTGTGAGAAACAACTAGGACATCTCAGGGTTGAAGACTGTGTAAATACAGAAAGCAAAAAGTCACAGAGTCATGCATTTTGTTCATTTAAATTGTGCTTCGGACACACATCTGAGTAATAATTAGAGAAAATGCCCATTTGTTGATATTTCTTTTCAATGCTTTTTCTCTGACTCTTGTGTCAGATAATGTGTCATGTTATTAGTGTACTGGGTGACACTCCCATTTTTTATGGCTAATTTGAAGCAAGCGTAAAATCATAGAAAAAAAAAACAATCATCAATATGTTGAATTATTCCGATCACCCTTTCATTACACGTGTTTTCAGTCTACTAGCGCCATAAAACGAACAGAACTGACAAAATGGGAAGATTACTGTTCTGTGTTACGCCTCTTGTTCTAACAAATGCAGCAGTGAAAAGATATCTCTATTCAAACGGAGAAATTCAATGCATGGTTGAAATGTAGGCGGACGAAAACATACAATCACAGCTGGATACTTCACGAGTTTTAAGGAATAATTCTTGAGTGGTCAGGAGAAATTCAATGCATGGTTGAAATGTAGGCGGACGAAAACATACAATCACAGCTGGATACTTCACGAGTTTTAAGGAATAATTCTTGAGTGGTCACATTCAGTGGTTATTACAGAATTATAGATCTGTGCCCAGACAAACTAAAGAAAATGCGGCTGCAATATTTCAGTGCAGGACGTCGTGCGAAGGTCTGGCAGCTCAAGTTATGAGATACAATTTCATGGTATGAGGCAGTGGACAGTACAATTGGCCAAAAACGCAAGGGCGAAAGAATTCTATCTTAAACATCCACCAGTGTGGAATGTAATCAGTACATTTCGAGTTACCTTGATGTTTGGGTACCCAGAGAAAGATTTGGATGTGTAAAAACATCAAGCATTCAGTCAAGAAAATAGCCTTCAAATCTGATGAAAGACAGCATAGCAAGCGCTCTGCGTACCTCGATAAGTTAATTTCCGTGATTTATGCATGTTAGCTTAGGCTTAGGCTAAAATTATATTAATTTCACTCACTGACATGGTATGAATGCTCTAATCTTCCGAACTGCATGTTTACATGGCTGTGGCTTGCTCGCTTAATTGGTATGTGACAAAGTAGGTCCTTTTTTGGACTTTTTTATCATATTATACTCATTATAAAATATTGCTTATATTAAATATTATTGTATTTATTGCTCAGTTACAATTCCTTATTAATGTCCTTTAAGTATGAAAAGATAAAGAACACAAAAATGAACCCAACAGAATCTAATGGTTTACATTGAATAGATCAACGATAAAATAAATCAGGTGAATGTACTATAACCAGTCTCCTTTATTGGTTTTGCTTACTGATATTAAATCATGCAGATGTTGCTACTAGTAATACTTATGCCTCTACAGATGCCATTATTCGTAATTTTACCAGCAACAACTTTTATTTATTGTGAAGGTTAGTATACTTATTAGGCTCACCCTCTGTGATACAGTTCAGACTTTAATTCTGCAGATTATACGCTACCTAACAGGGATGATCTGAAGAATTAAAAAGGCACAGCCCCATACAATTTTTTAGTTGAAATATAGGCTTAGAAATCAAGAGACAACCTATCATGTGAGTACTTTTACTTTTAATACTTTAAGTACATTTGAAAGCAAGTACTTTCTTGCTTTTACTTAAGTAGGATTGTTTAACCAGTACTTCTACTTTTACATGAGTATATATTTTTCTGGTAATCTTTACTTTTTCTTTAGTACTGAACTTCAGCACTTCCTCCACCACTGGTAGCCACTCCTCCTTTAACTCTGAACGTGTGAACTATGCTTCCAACTGTATCTCTATGAACATTCAGCGCCTGTGCTACCTTTTTGTATCCTTTTCCTTGTTTGTGCCAGGCAATGATCTCCTCTATTAGCTTGTTGGACAATTCTTTTGACAGCCATATTTATAATATGCAATCAAATGTCACTGTCAACAAACCCTGAGCTACTGCAAGTATTTGATGTGTTCTATCTCAAGCAAACCTAATGCAACTAATTACGCTCTCAATTAGCTGCATTAGGTGTGCTTGAGACAACACCAGATTTGCAAATATGCTCTTATGACGGATTCTATTTGGGTGGTTGAATAATTTTGAGACCACAGTAGTCATTAAAAATGGCATTTAGTGTTTAATTTGGAGAGCCATTTGTAATATTAGTTGTGTTCAGCAATTTAAAATGTTCTAAAATGTTGCAACTGTGTGTGTGTGTGTGTGTATATATATATATATATATATACACACATATACAACCCCAAATCCGAAATAGTTGGGATGAAGTGGAAATTGTGAATAAAATCAAAATGCTATGACTTTCAGATCACGAGCCAATTTGTTATTTACAGTAGAACATCGATAACATTTCAAATGTTGAAACTGAGACATTTTACATTTTCATCCACAAAATGAACTTATTTCAAATTTTCTGGCTTCAGCAGATCTCAATAAAGTTGGGACACTAGCAAAAAAGGGCTGAAAAGTATTTAATATATAAGAGAATCAGCTGAAAGAACATTCAAGCAAGTAATTAAGTTAACTGGCATCAGGCGTGTAGCAAGTTAGCTGTCCATCGAATCCAATGATGACAAAATCTTCTTCTGAGTCACTGCTCTCCAAGAAGCTTTTTTTTCAGAGAGACGCTGCCAGTAATCAAGAGGAATGTTTTTTTGTTTCATATTACGTTTGATTGTTTCCGTGTACCTGAGCTTGGGACGACCAATTCCCTTGGCACCTCCTTTCAGTTGAGAGAAGGTAATGAGCTCCAGCAGTCTGCTGTTGGAAATTCTGTTAACGTGGCCTGACCATCCGAGGTTTCCACTGATCAGGGTGTCATATATGCTGGGCAGAGAGGTTCTTTTGAGAATGGTACTGTGGGAAACATGGTGCCACAATTTAATGCCCAAGATTTGGCGTAGCTGTCGCATCATATATATGCGTTGAGCTTATGGACTGTAGCTCTGTACACTGTCCAAGATTCCACCCTGTAGAGGAGAGTGAAAATGACAATGGCTTGATGCACTTGGCATTTTGTCTTTAGTGTTAACTCCTTATTATACCACACCCTCGTCTTCAGCCTACCAAATGCTCTAGATGCATTTGACATACGGATCTCTAGTTCTGTGTCAAGTCTGTTGTTTAGAGTTACAGTTTAGCCTTGATATTTAAATTTGGATACATTAGCTAGATTTTTGCCATTTATTACGATGTTCTGACTAGTGGTCTCTGTAGATCCTGGAGTGGGTTGAAACAGCACCTCAGTCTTTTTGATGTTGATTAATTCTTTCGCAGCACTGGCAAATCAAGATATTATTCCCTGGGCATCACCGTGACTATGGGCAACAAAAGCCGTATCGTCAGCAAACGTAATTTCACGCACCAGAATATTTGGGTGTTTTGAACAGATTTGAATTTATTAACACTTAACAGGTCAGCATAAGGTCTACTTTGGATCCAGCCACCTTTCTGGCAGTCTTTAAAGGCATAATTTAGAACAACAGCTAGGTAGATAGAAAAAAGGGTTGTGGCAAGCACACATCCTTTTTGTTTACTCCATTGTTGACTTCAAAGGGATTGGATAGTTCCCCTTTCATGCTGCATGAAGCTTTCATCCCTGTATGTAAAGCAGAAATGAAGGTGGTAAAATGAACAGGGCAACCAAGCTTACATAGAATAGTCCAAAGGGGTGTTTTGTTGACAGTATCAAATGCCTTTGTGAAGTCAACGAAGACCATGTACAGTGGCATTCTTTGTTCAGTGCATTTTTCTTGAATCTGCTTAAATATCATATCACATCAACTGAGCCTCTACCTGCACGGAAGCCACACTGAGCTTCAGGTAAGGTTTCTGTATAATTTCAGAGTCTATTCAGAAGTATACTTGCAAATACTTTCCCTGAGATGGAGAGTAGAGAAATTCCATGGTAGTTCTCACATAAACGACGATGACCTTTCTTGAACAGGGTGATTAGTTGGGCACCCTTCCAGTCCTGTGGAGGCTCACCAGAGTACCACGAGTCTGATATTATTTCATCCAGAGTCTGAGCTAGCATTACTCTACCTCTCCTTACCACTTCTGGGTGTATCCCATCAGCTCCTGGAAATTTTCCATCACATAGCAATTCTATGGCCTTATTAACCCATTATTGACCATAGTGGAAATTTTGAATTTCCTTTACAGCACTGAAAGTACTAGTTGAGCACAGCACAAATCAGTTCGAAATCGGTAAAAGTATATGGCTACTGCACCCATTTTCTTTAAAGAACTATTTTTAGTAGTTGGTCAAATATGATAGCAGTTTTTTCAATTTTCATGAAGACAGTTCTAGATGAACAGGTTAGGAATGTCGGTTCATCACAAAACTTTACGCACACTTTGCACTTACTCCTATGGTGCATTTTCTAAAGTGCAAATACCAGATGTTTCTTCCTCTTGGCTCATAATTACATCTTCTCAGCCCTGACACACATTTTTCATTGTATTCCTATGGGAGTTTCAATAGGAGTAAAATGCATTATTAAAAGGGAGTTAAACTCTATATCTGTCTTCCCCCCCTTTCACTATCACCCTCCCCCCCCCACATACACACACACCCCTGCCCCCCCCCCCCCAAACACTACCCCCCGACACACACACACTCATCAGAGTATTAAAGAATCAATCAATTCTACTTTATTAACACATGAAGACTCATTGCAAAATCTAAGTAACAGCATCTTAAAATTACTAATGTAGAATGTAGTTTATATATGTATGTATAACAGCATCTCAAAACAGGCCTACATATTCAAGTCTTCAAAAGTTTTTTTTTCAGTCTCAGGTCTCACCGATGTTCTCTGCTTGTGCATTGCCAGTACTTAAATTTTCTTGTGCCACTTGAGATCTCTCATCATGCTGGTCACTTTCACTGATCCTTTCTTTTTGCCCCTCTTCATACAGGTTTGCATCAGCAACGATATCTAGTTTATGTCCTGACAGTTTCTCAATGCTTACACCTATCTCCTCATCTCCGCTGTCCTCTGAACTTTCACCACTGTCGCCATCTGGTGGTGCCAGAAAAATGTCTGCCCTCTCAATGTTGGGTGACGTCACCATTTACACCACCTCCATAAGCGAAAATCTTTTAGGAATAGGCATTCTTCACACACAGTGTCATACCGTCCTCTTTGCAATCTGCCAACTATAATGACTGAAGCCTACTGCAACAGATTCATTAACTGATAAACTAAAATGCACCTGCAGGAGCATTTTCAGACAAAACACCCCATTGGTTTGTAAACAACAGTCTGATTTAGGCATTTTCACACACCTTCTCTTTTTCACTCTCTGTGCATGTGTGTCAGAAAGATACAGAGAGAAAGAGGTGTGTGTGTGAGTGTGAAAGAGGGAGAGAGAGAGAGTAATGACCTCTACTATTTCAGACATTCATTTCTTCCTCTCTGTCTCTGTCAGTGTGTGTGCGTGTGTGAGGGAGAATAAGAGAGAGGTCAATAGTTGACTTGAATGCATTTGTTTGTAAACCTGTGAAGTGCATTGAAATCTATGGACAAGGAGACATCTCTCCCATCATGCCACCCCCCAAAACAGCTAATCAAACCTTTTCCAAGTTAATTCTTACTTGTGTGTGGGAGGAACAAAAATGCCTTAAATTTTTTGACCATGTCATAACTGGAACTTATATTTCCAAGGCATTATAGGAAATTTGAAAAAATCTGCTATCATTCTTGACCAACAATAGTACCTTAACCTAAAGGGGTGTATCTCAGGATCCGTACAGAGTTGAATCAAATTCTTGGTATCCTTGGATCCAGGAGAAGTTGTGCTATAAGTACATTCATAACACTTTAATGTACATCTGATGCATAACCTATCAAATGACTGTTGAACGTATTTTTGTGTTATTTTGAGGTTTTTTATTTTTCCAAAAATCAAAGTTTGACCCCTAAATATGATATGATAAATATGTTCTATCACAATTTTGAAAATGGTTATGTGTAGCCACAGGCCTGGAAATTCCCAATTTGCTTACAGCAGCATTTCTTTGTAGTAATGCTGTGGAGATGAAGGGCTCTCCACAGCATTTGCGTGTTCTACTACAGCAAAACAAGAGCCATCTGGCAATGGCGTATCCCCCCGGCCCCCACATTCATGGAATAACAGCTCAAGAAATTCCAAAATACCAAAAGGCACATCTACATGGCATATCAGATCCACACACCAAATTTCGTGAAGAAATATTGAACAGTTTTTGAGTTATGCTCCAGAAACGAAATGATTATGGACGGACGTGCGGACGGACGAACATGGCTATCGCTTTATCCCCCTGCATTGCACGCCGGGGGGATAAAAATGCTGAGGAGATTAAGGGCTCTCCACAGCATTTTTGTGTTCTAACTGCAGCAATTCCCAATTCTTTCCAACTCAATTCACATTCTACACAAACATGCGACACGTCATTGGAAAATCCTAATTATGCACTGTAATTATCTTAGGAGAAGAATAAGCATAGTTTATATTGTTTTGTTTATATAGATGTAATGATTAGGCTACTCACCATTCAAAATCGGGGTCCTTCCCTTCCAAGAAATCTATCAGGATCAGAATCCTCAGAGATTTCACTTTCTTTGATTTCTGTTATTTCTTCCTTAATATCACTTTCTGTCTTTCCTCTTACTTTGCCCATTCTTCCGCCGTGTGTTTTGTTTTTCCTGCCGTTTAGGTATTTTTGCGCAAAATACGAAAGTTTTGCGTCGGAGCAAGACCTGCTATAATAGAGCTTATTTACGCACTGGCGTTCAATGAGAAATACGCACTCAATTTCCCAGGTTTCCCGAGAGAGTGAGGGGAAGTGCTATTCCTCGTTGTAAAAGTCTCCTTATTGGCTACAAGAACATCTTGATCCCATCTTCATAGCTTGTGATTTGATGAAGCAACCGTCAATCAAAGAAAGTTAGTGTAATTTCAAGTATGCGAGACTCATTGGCTTTCAAGACTTGTAACTCGACAACGATAGGTCCTACAGAAATGCATGGGGTGTCTACGTGATCAAGAGAGTCTGACAAAGACGGCGAACAGTGTCAATCCAGTGTACATAATGGAGAACTATTCAAAATGTCTTGTTTTTTTTTTACTGGAGAAAAGTTCGCATTTGGTTTTTTTTAATTACAAAACTGTTTTGTTTGAGTTGGATAATGCACCTACCATACATAATATCAGCAAAACAGGGTGAATATTCGAATTTGCTGGTTTCTTACGGACATTTAACCCCTTAAGAACTATGGCCCGGAACCAGGGTTGGTTATTACGCATTACAAATACAGCATGTTTAAAAATCGCGATACTGTCAAGCAGCATATCCACATTTCGTGAAGAAACTTGGCCAAAAGCTCATTTTAACCATTTTTACCTCAACCGAACACAATTCAAGCACCAAGCAAGTAAATAAGCATGCAGCAGAACATAGGATAAAATCATATCAGCACTGAATCGCCAGGATTTCTTCTGAATTCGTGCTATGCATAAAAACGATACCTCAAATAAAAGAGGAAAGTCCACAGAATGCAACAATATGAGCCCTGTCATTTTAAACCGACACCACATTGTAAGAACAGCAGGCATACACTTGACAGTCTACAGAGATGAGCAGAAAAAAATTCTTACCTATGATATTTTGCGATAAAAAAATTGTTCGAGGGTAAATCTGCGCTTGCTATTGTTAGCCCAATGTATTCGCTTTATAACGAAACTAGATTTGTCGGGATCCTAGCATGTTCTTTCCCAGGGCGTTGCTTCAAAGAATTCAGCTCTGTAGCATTCAGCTTCGTTGCAACGTATTTTCCGGTCTGCCATCAGCTTGTGATGCTGTCAGGAAGACTATGCCGGTATGAGTCCTGATGGTTCTAACGATCTCTAAACCATCTTAATCGTAGAGACTTAGCCTGAGCTACAGCCTTACGTTCCAAGTGCGTCAAACTGAGTCCATGGGACATATGCATGTTCTTGAATAGCGCGACAATATAAACGCATAACTAGTTTGTTTGAGGTATTGTCCAAATAATTATCCACTTATATTATAATATAATATTATATTCAACATTCAACATTCATTTTCAAAGTTGTTTTCTGACAGAATTTTTGCAGTATTCCGCACAAATACTGAGACTACAACCGTACAGTACGTATTTTCTTTACCCATTCGTTGAATAGGAAATTTGACCATAGACTGTTTTAGATTGGCATAGCCTATTGGATAAAATTCCACGCTGCTGAAAGGAAATTGTGAAGGTACGAAGGTACGATTCCTGATCAGGGTACCTTTTTTTTTTTTTTGCAAATAATCGCAGTTTCCTTCTATAAATAATCGCTGAGGTTTTCGTTAGTCTTACTTTTCTTTAACATATTTTCACAATGCCTTTGCATTTATCATTTTATTAATTTGTTTTGTTCTTTAATAAATATGCTCCAGTGGAGTCAAAGTTAAGTTTCATTGTATGTATTATCTTTGAATGGGAAATTTCATAGGCAACAAAACTGGCAGAAATACTAATAATTTATTTTTTTAATGTTGTATTTGGATGGAACGGATGTCTGTAGTGATATATAAGTGAAATTTTATAGGTTTTACACCTTGGTATCTGAGAAATCTAAAATGGAACACAAGGTACCTACATTGCCAAAATGGAGAAGCCACCTAGACATTCCTCTCTAATTTTGCTCTGATTGACCTGATCAGAATAAACTTTGGCACAGATAATAATGACATTCTGTGTTGTAATTTTTTAGAGGTTTCAGGCTGCAACTCAACAAATTTCCAAGGGATCGAAGGAAAACCTTGTTAGGTGCAAAATGAGATCTTTCATTTACACTGTGTTCCATCTCCATTTACTCTGACTCAGTGACATATATAATGATTTTTACACCAGGTTTGAAATCCCAAATGGTTTTACCTTTATTACAGGGTTCTCACGGATCCTTAAAAAGTCTTAAAAGGCATTAAATTCACAAATCTAAAAACAAGGCCTTAATTGGCATTAAAATGTCTTAAATAAATCTTTCAAAAGTCTTAAAAATGTGAACTCGTGATGAATTAGTGAACACACTGAGAAAGCGCCACAAAGAAAAAATGGCAGAATTGGCAGAGGTGGAGGAGGAACTGAAAAAAGCAGTGCCATATCAGTGAACGATATCGGCTTTAAAATTAAATATCGGACATCGGCCATTCTGCTGATATCTGCCGATATACATACCCAAAACCAGTGAAGTTGGCACGTTGTGTAAATTGTGGATAAAAACAGAATACAATGATTTGCAAATCCTTTTCAACTTATATTCAATTGAATACACTGCAAAGACAAGATGTTTAATGTTCAAACTGAGAAACTTTTTTTGTTGTTGAAAATAATCATTAACTTAGAATTTAAAGGCAGCAACACATTGCAAAAAAGTTGGCACAGGGGCCTTTTTATCACTGTGTTACATCGCCTTTCCTTTTAACGACACTCAGTAAATGTTTGGGAACTGAGGAGACCAATTTTGAAGTTTTTCAGGTGAAACTCTTTCCCATTCTTGCTTGATGTACAGCTTAAGTTGTTCAACAGTCCGGGGTCTCCGTTGTTGTATTTTACGCTTCATAATGCGCCTCACATTTTCAATGGGAGACAGGTCTGGACTACAGACAGGCCAGTCTAGTACCCAGACTCTTTTACTACGGAGCCATGCTGTTATAACACGTGCAGAATGTGGCTTGGCATTGTCTTGCTGGAATAAGCAAGGGCGTCCATGAAAAAGACGTTGCTTGGATGGCAACATATGTTGCTCCAAAACCTGTATGCACCTTTCAGCATTAATGGTGCCTTCACATATATGTAAGTTGCCCATGCCTTGGGCACTAATACACTAATATGGGGATACCATCACAGATGCTGGCTTTTGAACTTTGCGCCTATAACAGTCCGGATGGTTCTTTTCCTCTTCGCTCCGGAGGACACGACGTCCACAGTTTCCAAAAACAATTTGAAATGTGAACTCGTCAGACCACAGAGCACTTTTCCACTTTGCATCAGTCCATCTTAGATGAGCTTGGGCCCAGCAAAGCCGGTGGCGTTTCTGGGTGCTGTTGATAAATGGCTTTCACTTGGCATTGTAGAGTTTTAGCTTGCACTTGCAGATGTAGCAACGAACTGTAGTTACTGACAGTGGTTTTCTGAAGAGTTCCTGAGCCCGTGTGGCGATGTACTTTACACACTGATGTTGGTTTTTGATGCAGTACCGCCTGAGGGGTCAAAGGTCACGGGCATTGCTGTACAGTTGTACAATGCACTTCATACATGTTCCTTGTGAATAGAGGTAAAATTGGTTGTGGGTGTTGTCATAAGTCTGTTTTTTTTTTTTTTTTTTTTAAATTTGGCATCTCCAATCCCACCCGAATCTGGAATGCCCAATTGGGGAACTATGTACAAAGCTTGCTCGTATGCGACCCCTTGCTGCCAACTCAGGATAGTGAGGACAGTTCACGGCTCTCCTCCGAAGCACGTGCCTGTCAGCCACTGATTCTTATACACTCGCTGGTTGAATCTTCGCAAGTTCAGAGCGAGGGCGGAGGATACCCGAACATGAACTAAGCCGGAGTCTTCCTGACGAGCGCCCGTCTGGCCAACAGGAGGCGCTGGAGCAACGAACAAAGCTGTTATCGAGGACCCAAATACGGCAGTCCCTTCCCAATTTGTAACCCTGTAGCGCGATAGCCAATTGTGCGCTACTCTGAAAAAGCTGCCGACCCCTGCCGGTGGGTACGCCGAGGCTCGAACCCGCGACGTAGTGATCACCTCTGCACTGCAGTGCAGTGCCTTAACCGTGTGAGCCACCCGGCAGCCGTCATAAGTCTGTTTTAAGTAGGACAGGCTGCAAGTATCTTATTTTTGTTTTGTTTAAAAACAATTGTAATGAATAAATATGACATGTTTTAAATAACGTAAATTGAGGTATTTTTCTTATTTTGCACAAGGAGTGATTACTGATGTTACATCATTTTCAGCTTTGTCTTATGTCTGCATTTGCCAGCAGGCCGACATGATGAAGAGTCTGCAGAATAATTCTGTCTGTTAATTCCCCTGCAGAAACTAGATGATCACTGCAATTAGTGGAAAAAATATCGGTATCCGTATCGGATATCGGCCAAATGAGTTGTAAAATATTGGCATATCGGATAACGGCCAAAAATCTAATATCGTCCATCCCTAGTATTAATGTTTTTCAAAAAAACGTTTTCATTTGATCAAAAGGTCATATTTCATGCTCAAATAAACATTTGGGCAAAATTGTCCCGAATCCTATGATGAGGTGTTATTTTTCTATTTGTGTTTATTATGAAGTTGGTCTTAAATTTAATATCAAATGGCATTAAAAAAGTCTTAAAAAGTCTTGAATTTAAATTGCCCTAAGCTGTGGGAACCCTGTATTACGATACCAAGATTATTCAAATGGACCAAGTAGTCGCAGAGATATACTCATTTCATTTTGGGCTTGCCATTTTCAAAAAAGAGGCTCAGGGCTTAAGGGGTTAAAGACCAAGCACAGGCTTCGGATGTAAACACCGTTTTTAGGTAGGATGAGGCGATTCAAGGGGGAGTTTTGGGGGATGTTTTGAAATGTGACACAGTGACTTAATTTGACTGTCAAAACGTTTTTTCACTGTAAGTTATGCTTATATAGTTTCCAAAGACTCTCAGCTTTCCAATGATATGCGCTGTTCCTATTTTATTTCATGATGGGTTGCGTTCCAATTCGTTTACCATTCATTTCAATTATCGTTCAACAGCATTTGGGTCGTGACTGGGCTGTCTGCTGAGTATAAGGTTAAACCAGATTCCAAAGAATGGGGCAGAAGAAAAAAGACAAACAAGATTTTTTCGCCAGCAAAAGGTTGCCATCGTTTAATAGTACAAGCGGCGGTGATTCTGAAGATTATTTTGCCGGCAAAAGGTTGCCGTCGTTTAATAGCATGATCGGCGGCGATTCTGTCGAATCCGGCAGCAAATGCCGCCAGTGCCGTCTTATATTTCCAGGCCTGAGCCACTTACCCCAAGATGCCACACACCAAAAAGCAAGTTCCTACCTAATTCAAAACTCAAACTGTGGGGTTTTTCCTTCAGGTACTATTTTTAGTAGTCATTAATGGGTTAACTCAGGGGTGTCAAACTGACCTGTAAAGGAGCCAAGAGGCTGCAGGTCTTCAATCCTACCAAGCAGAAGTTCACCTGAAAGCACTGATTTAATCAACTGATCGAGGCCTGCACAAGTGATTAGTTGTATCAGGTGCGCTTCTGCATTGTTGGAGTGAAAACCTGCAGCCTCTTGGCCCGTTTACGAGTGAGTTTGACACCCCTGGGTTAACTTCTTCAACATCAGGGCAACCATCCATCCAGTGTTGGACAGGAGCTTGGTCCAACCACTCAGATGCGCAGGCATCGACTTTAGTTGTCATATTCTGGAGTGTGTTAAAGTACTCAGTCCATCTGAAGAGAAGATCTTGTTTCTTGGTGAGTAGTGTTTTGTTGTCAGAGGCAAAAAGCTGATCTGGGTAGCTAACTCTTGGTACCCACACTGCTTTCAGTCCTTGATGGAAACCTTTTACATCGTTCTTGTCTGCCATCTCTTGAAGTTCAGCAGCTTTAGCCTGCCACCACTCATTTTTCAGTTCACGACATCTGAAGAGGCTGGGAGGAGTGCCTGTATTTTGCTATGGTGGATCTAGTATTACAATTGAGCATGTTAGATCGAACCAGGTTTCTATCCTGTAGAAGCTTGCCGAGTTCCATATTATTTTTGACAAACCAGTCTTCATGCTTTCTCAAAGCAAGGCCCAACACCTGTTTGGAAGTATCATACACTATTGACTTGAAAGCAGCCCACTTCTCCTCAGCAGAACCGGAGATGTTAATCAAGTTCCTATTCATTTGCTCTTCCAGATCTTGCCTTAGGGTGTTTGCCTTGATTTTGTTCACAGTCGGCTTGCGTGTGCGTTGACACCCCTTTTTTCATCATTTTTCTCACATACAGCCTGGTTTTTGATCATATCATGATATGATCAGTGGTCCAATTACCACCTTTCATAGCTGTGGTATCAAGAAAGTCACCAAGATTACATTGACGGGTAAAAATGAAGTCAATCAGATGCCTATGTTTTGATCTTAGATGCATCCAAGAGTGCTAGTGTGCACCTTTATGTTTAAAACGTGTTTGTGATGACTAGCTGATGTTCGTTGCAGATGGATCATAGAAGCTCACCATTGGAGTTGTTTTTTTCCGGTTCCAAACTTTCCTTGGACATTGGCCCAGATAGCATCATCCTGACCTAGCATTGAAGTCACCCAGGAGGATGATCTTGTCATCTTTGTGGATGCTATTCAGGGTCTGATCTAGCATAACATAATACTGAGTAATAATTTCTAGACTGTTTGTCATGGAGGGAGCATAGATGGCGATTATACTTAGGTACCTCTTGTTTGTTAAGGGCAAGCTAAGGGTCATCAATCTTTCATTTGTTGGCTTTGGTCTTCAGCTAATTTGGTGACTATATCCTTCTTGACAGCAGAGGCAATGCCAGACTCACTTTTGTTTCCTGAGGTTTTTCTGCTCCAAAATATCGTCTAACCTGTTTCTTCTGTGACGGAACTACTATCACCAAGCCGAACTTCACTCAGAGCTGTAGGATCAATGTCATATTTGGTTAATTCCCTAGCAATTATAGCGCTTTTTCTTTCAGGTCTATCATGCTTTTTACGATCTAACAATCTAATTAAAAGTAGATTGGACCTTTTTATCCTGGGCAACGTCCTGCCAGTATGATTTTCTTTGTCTTAGGGAGTTCATGACTTACAAATGGATTAAGCTTGCTAGAAAATATGAAAGGCTGCTCTGGGTTTTCCAAGTTGCCAGTGCAACCCTCTCCACCATTGAGACTGATAGGAGCTGGCAAGGGAAGACCAAGACAAGTTCAATGTCTCAATGGCCGCAGTGACAGGCCAGAAGTGCAGTGAATCACCTTCACAGCTGCCCTCACAGGATCAGGGGCGGTGTTAAACCTGAAAATTCCAGGGCTAATATCCCTCTCTTTATTGACAACAATTAGTCCTGGCTAATTCTAGATGGTTTTCCAATTCAAGAATAATCAGGTGGCAATTGAAGACACGGCTTCTCTCCCCCATGCAATCTAAAAGCGACAAAATAATGGGCTACATTCAGGACAGAAAAATAATTTATAATTAGGTTTATGCACCGGCACTTTGTGATGGCATTTCAGAACTCTTCAGCAAATGAAGGTAATTTTGGCGACAAGTACGTACACCTGTTTTTCCAGCACGGTCACGCAACTCACTGAAAAAATAGACAGATGTCTGATTGGAAAATTTAAATGGATGAAACCACGGACTAGTAAGGGACAAGGTTGAAGACCTTTACTGGATGCCCGCGATCTTCGGGCCCTCAGACACCACTGCATCACTCAGCGGCATGATTCTGTCATTTATATTGCTAATTGCTATTGTTAAGATTCTCATAACAGTCACACTGCTCCTCAACTCTTCATTGTGTCACCCGTGATACACAAGTTGATACACAAACATAAGAGAAGAAGATTAGTTGCAGCACAGCTTCCTTAAACCAGCAGTTGACAGCACTTTGAATTGAGTAAAAATGTTTCATTAATCAATCATTCATTTCTTTAATCAGAAAACTTTTTTTTTTTTTAGTTTTTTTTTAATAAATTTGGCATCTCCAATCCCACCCGAATCTGGAATGCCCAATTGGGGAACTATGTACAAGGCTTGCTCGTATGCGACCCCTTGCTGCCAACTCAGGATAGTGAGACAGTTCACGGCTCTCCTCCGAAGCACGTGCCTGTCTGCCACTGATTCTTATACACTCGCTGGTTGAATCTTCGCAAGTTCAGAACTAGGGCGGAGGATACCCGGACATGAACCAAACCGGAGTCTTCCTGACGAGCGCCCGTCTGGCCAACAGGAGGCGCTGGAGCAACGAACAAAGCTGTTATCGAATACCCAAATTTGACGGTCCCTTCCTAATTTGAAACCCTGTAGCGCGATAGCCAATTGTGCGCTACTCTGAAAAAGCTGCCGACCCCTGCCGGTGGGTACGCCGAGGCTCGAACCCGCGACGTGGTGATCACCTCTGCACTGCAGAGCAGTGCCTTAACCGTGTGAGCCACCCGGCAGCTGGAAAACATTTAATCATCAATCTTTTCATGAGAATAAACTTAGTCATTCACCTTGCTCATTCACTCAGGACAGCTATTATCGTTGCATACTATAAGAAAAACTAGCTACATGTACCTTCTAAGACCTTGATTTTAAGTCATTTTGACTACCTTGCCAATGGGGTAAGTAAATTTCACTTGTCAAGTGAAATTTTGGCGAGATAGTCAAAATCACTCAAATCAAGGAAATATTTCTTGTCTTAGTAAGAAAATGGTGATAGAAATAAGTGTTTTAACTCTTAAAATAAGTAAATTTCCATTTCTTGAATATCACTTTTTGCAGTGTTGATTCAGTACCGCATAAGAGACTAATTTTTAGAATGAGCTCCATTGGAGTTACAGGAGGTATTCTGGAGTGGATTCAAAACTGGATACAGGACAGAACACCAAGAGTGGTGGTCAGTGGTATCTCATCTGAGCTAGGTATGGTGGGGAATGACCTCCCCCAGGGATCGGTGTTGGGACCCCTGCTTTTCCTCATCTACATTAATGACCTTGATAGGAATATTGGCAGCAGATTAGTTAAATTTGCAGGTGATACTAAATTGGGGGGTTTGGCAAACAGTTTAGAGTCCACTAAAGTGATTCAGGATGATTTGGATAGAATCCAGAATTGGGCTGAAATGTGGCAAATTAAATCTAATGTAGCAAGGTGTAAAGTTGAACATGCAGGTAATAAAAACATTAGAGGTGATTACTTCATGGGAGGTTTAAAACTGGAAAGTGCCCCACACAAGAAAGATAAACCCTCACAGGCTCTAGCCATTGTGGCATAGCAGTTAAAAAAGCCAATCGGATGCTGGGATACATTGCCAAAAGTGTACAAATCTAAAAAGGTGATGCTTCTTTTGTACAACACATTCGTCAGACTAGGTCTGGAGTATTGTGTACAGTTCTGGGGACCATACTTTAAGAAAGATATAGAGGCTCTAGAGAAAGTTCAGAGAAGAGCCACTAAGCTAATTCCAGGTATAAAAGATGAGAAGAGGCTGAAGATCCTTAATCTCTTTAGTCTTAGGAAAAGGAGACTAACGAGTGATTTGACTGAGGTCTTTAAATATGTTAAAGGGATTAACAAAGGGAATTATGTAGGATTCCTTTCGACCAAGTGTTGTGAGTGGAACTTGGGGTCACAAATGGAAGTTGACCAAAGGAAAATTTAGCACTGATATTCAGAAATATTTCTTCACCCAAAGAGTAATTTCAATGTGGAATAGCTTGCCTGACCATAATGTTGAGGCAGAGACCTTAGGGGTTTTCAAGAGCAGGCTTGACTTAAAGCTAGATACCATTGAGTCATTGAGTATCTGAAGGGATATATTCACAATAGTATAAAGAAACTGGCGAGCGTAGTTGGGCTGAACGGCCTGCTCTCTCCATTCATGTTATGTTAGTAACCAAAATAATGGGGGCAGCTACCGCACTAAAATTATGGATAAACCTCCTATAAAAATCAGCAAACCCCAAAAGCTTTTGCACCTCCTTGACGTTTTAAGGGGCAGGCCAATCCCTGACCGCTGCCACCTTGCCAGGATCCATGTGGACCGACCCTTCCGAAACAATGAAGTGAAGAAAAAAATTGTCTTGGCATGAAAAACGCATTTTCCAGCCTTGACAAAAAGCTTGTCTTTAAGGAGGGCCTCAAGGACTTGTCTGATAAGTTGTTTATGCTCCGAGAGAATTGAAGAAAAAAGAATATCGTCAAGGTAGACAAAGACGAATCTCTCCGATGACGTCAATGACAAGTGCCTGGAAAACAGAGGGGGTGTTACCCAATCTGAACGGCATGACCAAATATTTGTAGTACCCATCATGCGTATTAAATGCTGTTTTACACTCGTCCCCTTCCCGGATTCAAACTAAGTAGAAAGCATTCCGGAGGTCTAGCTTAGTAGAAAACGACACCTCCTGCAGACATTCAAATGCGGATTTCATCAATGGAAGGGGGTATCAGTTTTTGATGGTGATATTATTCAAGCCCCTGTAATCAATACAGGGTCTCAGGCCGCAGCTTTTTTGCCTACAAAAAAGAACGCTGCTCCGGCAGGAGACGTGGAGGGCCGAATAAATCCATTAGCCAGAGCCTCCTGAATATATTCTCACATGGCCCTTCGCTCAGGTCCTGACAGTGAGTATAATGAACCCCTGGGAGGAGTGGTACACGGGTAGAGATTGATCTTGCATTCGTACGTGCAATCAGGAGGTAAAGTCTAGGCCCGATGCTTGCTAAAAACCTCCACGAGATCAGGATAATCGTTAGGAACATTAGGAAGTAGATATAAGTTCAGAGCAGCCCCCAAATTCTCACCCTGTTCGGAACCTGCCATCTCTATGTCTGATTCCGAGTCAGAGAGATTCTCCGAATAGAAATCCTCCTCTGGCTGCCACCAGTCAAATTGAGTATCCTACTCCAACCCCTCCTCTGCCCCTTTTTCTTTCTCTAGGAGGGTTGTGTGAGACAAAATTCTCAGTATCACTCCAGGCCTCAGCCAGCCCAATAGGTTGATGCCCCAGATGACACGCCAAACACGCCTACAGTGGGACCTACAATCAGTGCCCCACAGGATGATCGGGTTATTCTGATTCCCCCAAATGATGTGAGGCCTTTGTTCCTGTAGCCAAGAGTGTCCTAAAACCACAGAGAAAACAGGAGAATTGATCATGAAAAACCAGACTTCCTCAGAATGATCACCAGAAGAGATGAACATAGTCAATGCTATGTTATAAATCCAGGTCCCAGCGGGCGACCATCCAAAGATCTTACAGTGCTTGAATATATTGTCTCCTAGCCCTCTCCACATGCATAAAACAGTCCATGGCGCCAGATTTGACAAAAGCTTTGATAAATATTCTCTGTCTCCCCACAGTTAATTCTACAGGAATTAAAGTTTGGAAGGGAAATTGGGTCTGTCCCTCTAGTGCCCCCCATACCGCTTGAGGGAATTCCTGTTTCCCTGACGCTCAGGGCAACGTGGACAGATAGTTCCCGGTTTGTTACAATTATGGCAGATTATCCGGCTTACGAGCCCGGCTCTCATATGAGCTATCAACCTATATAGGCTCGTCAGGAGTGGAAATCTCAGTGGACGGAATGGCAGCTATATGCATACTGCGAGGAGCATTAGCCTCATTGCCAGCAAGAGTCAATGCAGTACATTTCTCCCCGTTACATTCGCAGATACGATTATCAATTCACACCGCAGTGCAAACCAACCAATCCAGAGAAACACAAGGCTTCAATGTAGCCAGAGCATCCCTAACCTCCTCAGTGAACAAAAACTGTCATAAGAGGCACCTTTGGCCAGCCTGTCTCTGTCCCCAAGGAGCGAAATGAGATTGAAAACTCAGCGACTCTCTCAGAACCATGCCTCAGATGCATAAAACGCGTAGCTGAGTCCTGACCACAAATATCCTGATGAAACACTGATACCATTCCTCTCACAAGAGTCTCCACAGTATTTACGACTGGTGAATTAGATCGAATAAGTGGGCTGACCCAAGTGAGTGCTGCGTCGGTCAACAGGGATAAAATAAATGAAACCGGCGACTCTTCATTCATGAACCGTGAAGGCTGCGCAAATAAATCAAAAAAAAAATTTCACATTGGGCAATGAAATCTTTACATCTTCCTGCCTCGCCTCCATATCTTGGGCGTAACTGGAGTTTTGGCTCTCGGGGAAGGTGTACGGATTGTGCTTGTGCAACATTTTGTGTGATCTGAGTGGACAAGGCTCTAATACTCTCAGTGAGTGTCAACAGAACGTATTCCAGTCTCTCCATGGCATTCGCCTGAAGGTGGACTCTCTCTGCCAACTCTGCCTTGCAGGTTGTTCAGGCTAGAAAGACCCTTGCCATATCCAGAGAGAACAGCTTTTTGATTCGCCACAACTTTCTCTCACGCAGCCGTTGCTGATGGCCTCCTCATTCTACCGGTCATTACAGAACACTCTAGCCAGCATGGAGTCAAGTGCAACGACCAGAGAGAAAGTTAGCGGCATGGACACAGTACAAACACAGAGAATAATACAGACTTAACGAAAGTACTCGCACTTCAAAAAGGACGTATAATAGTCCAAAACACGGAAGCAAATCGAGATAGAAAAAAGGGAGAAGAAACTCTAATAATCAGAAGATCGAAAGTCATCCAAAACCTGACTACAGATATCTTCAGCTATAGTGCGAAGCTAAAAACAGACACTCTAGTGATGGAGGGCTGTCAGGGAAGGTGCTGCCCCAGCTCAATCAACCAGCTGGGTAAAGAATCCGATAGCCAAGGAATTCGATATCGTCCCTGGACGAGAGCCGCAAAGAAAAGTCCAAACCACGCGCACACCTCACAAACCATGACACTCCACTTTTTCTACATCTTCCCGGTGCTCCCATCAACCTCCATGACAGCCCTAAAAATGCACCTCATTTTTCTATACCTTATGTGAATAAGATTTTCATCATCATAATTGACAAGACTCAATTGACTTAAAATACCTGTTCAAAATAAAAATAATTATGTTTTTTGGATTAATTACCTCTCTCCCAGGTCCACCAAGGACTGCTCTGCAAAAGCAATCATGCACTGGCCTTCAATGCAACCCCAACCATACACAAATTTTTCAAAAAATCTACAATTAGTTCCCCCAGAATGAACACTATAATTGAAAGTTGCTGGTGCTCCTTCCCTGTAGCAATCAAATTTACGTAAAATCACTCGCAATATACCCCTTTTGTAATTCCCATCTTTGCAGAAAATACAGACTTTAAGCAAGTAAACCCTACAAAATGGAACCATTCCACAAGTCCACGCTACGCACTGGATGGACACGGACTATCTAGCAAATCAGTACTGTCAATTTCTGCCATTTCTACCAACAAATCTCTGGCAGTAGCTTTTAGAAAATGTATAGTTTTCCGATAGTCCGATCATTTAGAAATTCTCCTATGAAGGCTGAAATTTAAGAAAAAGGTAATGATCTTTTTAAAGTGCCAGTAAATACCTGCATGTCTTTAATGATATCTCAATTGTGACAACATATAAAAATGGTATCAGTAGGTAGGGAAATCATTCATCTTCACATCGATATGTTATACAAATTTTTACAACATCGAAAAATATGGATTTTGATGTTAAAAACTCACTGAACCCTCAAACTGTCGCCCGAGCGAAAATGTGATGTCATGAGAGTAAGTTCCTTTTTTTGTGTACCACGTGAGGTGTGACGTAGCACACACAACAGCAATGGCGGAAAGAATCAAGTTGACAGCCTCGGAGAGAAAACGCCGGAAAATTGCCCTTGATGCCAAAAGAAGACGATCCCTAGTATATATTAAGAGTGCTATTGATCAGTGGAAGAGTCTGAGAGAGCGACTGGGCATTGACAATGATGAGTTGGCCCTAACTTTGATGGATTAGTAAGTTGAAATACCATGTTGGTTTTTCTTAGCAACATTTCTCGCGCTACTCAAGTTCATAAAAGTATACAACGTAAATGGTAGTGTGCCTCGAATGGGGGAATTATGTTTTGCTTATCGTGTTTGCCTCCACATTCTCCAAAAACTTTCCTGTCTGTCTTCTTTTTCGTCCGCGCGACGCCATCTTTGTTTACAGTGCGCGATTTCGACCCACAATGCTTTGCGCGGTAAATAATCTAGCCGATCTATTTTTAGACCGGGAAACCTTTTTTTGAAAAATTGCATTTCCTAAGGTTATTTTTGGTCAAATATTTTTTATAATTTGTTTTGGGCCATATTACAGATAGCTTGACTTTTGGAATTTAAAAAAAAAAAACACATGCAAGGTATTTACTGGCACCTTAAAGCATCACTCAACTTTAAGTTTTATGCAAAACATGTGCATTTCCATGTTATTCTGAGCTGATATCAATGAATTACACTATTTTTCCTTCCTTATCCCATTAAATTTAATCTAGACTTACGTCTTCTATAGGTGTATATTTTTTGCAGTTTTTTAACTTACATTTGCTACCAAATCTTAATACACTGTATGATAAAATCTGATTTATAATCTTTACGTGATTTACACTTCAATATTCTTGAGAATGTGTGAAAACAACATGTTAAAGGAATTCTATTATCCAACGTAATGACTGACAGAAATGGTAAAATACAGATTCTCTGATTTCTGAAATACTGGAAAAGGTCATTCATAATTAATAGTTTGGTTTCAGCGATCCAAGATGGCACCCGTTGATGTAATTTCCGAATTGGTTGAAAAAATCTATCAGTGATTCCTCTGTTTCCCTGCAGCATTATAATATTTTTAGGTGTGACTGAGATGGGAGAGGTGGTGGAGTGGCTATCTATATAAAATCATGTTTGTCTCTGTCTACTGCGACTTCTCTCTCAGCCCCAAGGTGCTTTGAGTTACTAATTGTTATGTCACCCAACAACTTGTGGCTGGTGTTTACAGACCACTTTCTATGGATAATAGCTCTATTGACAAAATGGCTTGCCTACTATCACCTTATTTGGAGTCTGAATTGGTTGTAATGGGTGACTTTAACCTAGAATGGTTGAGCTCTGCTTCCAACTACTTGAAGGAAGTAAGTGAAAACTTGAATTTCTCACAGCTGATCAGTGAACCAACTAGACCCAATCCCTTAAATCACTCCAAATCCACTCTTTTAGACTTAATTCTTAGCAACAAGCCAGATGGGATATCCACCTGTGGTGTTTTTGATCAAGGGATTAGCGATTACTGCTCGATGGCCTGTATTAGACATTCCGGTAAGGCCAAGACAAAATCTTACACCGTCCTGAGATGAAATTTTAATCTTTTTAATGTTGATAATTTTTTAAGTGACCTTAGCCAATCACCCACCCTGTGTCCAGCTAAGACCAACGATCCAGAGGTCGCCCTGGACACCTTCGTAAAAAATTTCCCTTTTTTAGTCTATAAGCATGCTCCTTTAAAAATTTTAATATTCAAAGATAGAGTGACACCCTGGTTCTCTCTGGAATTGTCACTTTTGTTTAAAAACAGGAACTCTGCCTAGAGGAAGGCAAGAAAGTCAGGTGACCCTCACCATTGGCTTACTTTTAGGCAGCTCAGAAACCAGTCCACATCAGCTGTCAGGAAAGCCTAAATCTGACTACTACATAGACCTTACTACCAACTCATACTCAAACCCAGCCAAGCACTAGAGTATAGTTAATGTTGATAAAATCATCAAATGTTCTGCCACCAGGTCTAATTGTTGCAGACCGTGTGTTCACTGATCCCAGAGAAATCTGCCTTGCCTTTAACAAGCATATTGCTGAAGCAGGTTTCTTTTTGATAAGGACAGCCGCTTGCCCTCATTCCCAGCTGACGCACCTGTTAATATCCCAGCTGTTGATATCCCTGTTACTCCCTCATCTCATTTCTCGGGAAGTTAGGAATCCCAAACTTCAAGCTGCCCTGCTTTGCTAAAGCTTTTGAGTCACTTGTTAATTCTCAAGTGAAATTTTTCCTGAACACTAACTCGGTCCTTAGTCCACACAAATCTGGATTTACAGCCCATCACAGTACAACCTCTGCCATCATCTTAGTCACAAATGACTACTACCATTCTTGACAATAAGAAAACTCTGTGCTGCTCTCTTTTTCGATTTATCCAAGCATTTGACACTGTTGATCACCACCTGCTACTCAAGAAACTAGATAACAGAGCCAGCTGGCCCATTAGGCAATATAGGCAAATGCTCAGGGTGCAGTGGCATCCAGAGGGCGCCAAAAATCAAGAAAAAATTCACCTTCCATATAATTTTATTAAAAATAGTAATTACGATTAACTCTTAAAATGGAAAGCTAACATAAAAGAAAAGCTAAATGTCTAAAGCAATGTCTAATTAATATTACTACAAATGATAATACCAAAGAATTCCCCCCTCCTCCTCCAGCTGATCAGTAGACTCCTTAAGAGTTGATTTTACTCTGAACATTTTGCTATGTATCATCTTTAGCCTGTTAGTGTAGTTTGCTTGCTTTGTTCTACTTTCCGGTTGTTGCCGCAAGAAAGTTTTAAAATGCTGACTGTATTTCTTTTGATTCGCAGAGTGGATAGACGGGGTAGAGTGGGTTTCTTAAACCTGCGTTGCTGGTCTGTGTCTGTGTGCGGGCACTCTGGAGAAAAATACCTGTGACAGAGTTGGCTAGCTAGCTATCATTGCAGACAGTTTTGCCAAGTTCTGATTCCTTTATTTACCACTGAAATAGTTACACTGAGTTGCATTGCTTAGTTGTGGCATGCTGTTGTTTAAATAACCAAGTTAGTTTGTGTGTGTGTGCACTTGCGCGTGGGCTCTGGAGAAAAATGTACGTGGCTGCGAGTTGGGTGGCGAGCTAGCTCCATTGTGTAGTTTGCATTGAGTGCTGTTCCTCAGCAGCTCAGTTATTTTTATCTCAGAAATTTTCCTTTTTGATTTGTCTCTTTTGTAATATTTTGGAAAATGGATTCAGACAAACATGTGCACAATCCCCCTGTTTGCAGTGCTATTCCCACACCATTAAAAAAATTGCTGTGATGTCTGGGAGCACTTTACAGTCATTGCAGTAGAACCAACCAAGGTGATCTGCAAACTATGCAAAGTTAAAGTGAGCAGAGGCAAAGATATTAATCAACTGTAAACATCTGCCATGTATAATCACTTGAGTATTGTTTTATTTATAGTTTATTATCCCCCGCCAACACGAAGTGGGAGGGGGATATAGGTTTGACCTCCGTCCGTCCGTCCGTCCGTGTGTGCGTCCGTCCGAGATAAAGGGGACAGCTTTACTCAGAAACTACTACAGATACAGTAACCAAATTTGGTGTGTAGCTTCAGACCATAAAGGCCTTGATTGAGTTCGAAAATGAGAAGTGCACGATTGGCGGGGGATGTTGTAGACCATGTCGACTTGTTATTATTACTATTTATTCACATATTTACAGAATTTTTATTTTGTGGTAAGGGTATTTGTATTGTATTTCAGATTTATTTGTTATACATGTAAATTGGGTGACATGTCATCTTATAAATTAAACACAATGGTAAAGACAATTCTATTTGATTTCTTCAGTAAGCGTATGTAAATCGCTGATGGAGGGGGTGCCATATAAAATATCGCCTATGGCGATATAGGGCCGGATCTGCTAGATAACATTGGTTTTGATAAAAATGAGTGTAAATGTTCAAAGATTATTTGTCAGCTCGATGTCAATGTGTAACCGCAGGTGCTGTAAAATCAGATTTTTTGCCTGTAAGTAAAGGTGTGCCACAAGGTTCAATTTTGGGGTCTGTCCTCTTCACAATTTTTATAAAGGACATTGTCTCCTCTCTGCCTGATTGTCAAACCCACTTATATGCTGATGAAACAGTCTTGTATTGAAATGCTGATTCCACACAATTGGCCGTTGAGAATCTTCAGCATTCTTTTAATGTTTTACCGAAGGCTCTGATTAAATCGAAACTTTCATTGCCAACTTTCTGGGAATTCAAATCTATGATTATATACTATTGTACATCTGCTTGTAACTGTTTTAGTAGCCCAGATCTTATCTTCTATGCTCTGTCAACTTTTGTCTCCTAATTGTTCGTTTATTTATATTTTGTACTGTATTTCTGCTTTCCTGTTAACTCGTCATTACTGCAAATGAGGGAAACCTCAGTTTTCAAACGAGTCGAAATAAAGGTTATGATGATTTGTTTCTGCTGTTATGTAATAGAATAAATCAACTTCGTCAGTCTAGCTTGATTTGTTAAAAGCTTTCAATACCGCAGACCATAGCATTCTTTGAAAACTTCACCGCTACATTATGTGTCACCAGTGCCGGCTGGTGCTAAAAATTTTGGGGGGGGCGCAATTTACCTTGGCACAGCACACCTGACAGCTGTTTTGATGTCCACACAGTCAGTTATTAAGAAGGAAAATGTAGCCTGTAGATTTTATCAGGGTTTTTTTTTTATCATGAATTGAGGGCGCATACCCTATGTCCATAGATCACTGTATCTGTCCCTACATTACTTACAGATTGATTGTGAAAGCAGTCATGTTCAAGATAATCTACAAACTAATTGGGATTTTGATGTTTTGTAAAGATGCAAACAATAAGTGGAACATAGTTAAACAGACAAAGAAATAACAAAACACAAATCTAAAAAAGTGTGGTCCCACTGTACTTAACAGGATGATATTATAAAATTAAAAACTCAAACGGTGACAAGATTGTCTTAGACAACGTCATTAATGGCAGGATGGGCAGAGAAAACGGAAGGCACACCGGTGACCAACCCTCTAATCCACAATAAGCAGGGCTTTGTTAAAGCCTGTATATCTACTCCTGAACAGTGACCTGAAATGCACAGTTTTAACCGGGGATTATTTTGTGGCAATAAAATTCATACACTGGATAATGCACGCGTGTGCATACAGAGATGGAACATTTTATATTGGTTCAAAAATAAAAGTTTTCAATTGGTCACACTTTCTGTGGAATGTGCCAAATTGGACCAATAAACAGGGAAAGCAATAAAAGGCATTGCTAAAGGCACATCCAGCCAGCCAACTCCATTTGTTGTAAAGTGCGGGAGAGGCCCCGGGCGTAAGCTCGTCCACGATCACTTGCCTGCAGCTGAATCATTAAATCGGGTTGGTCGGGGCCAAGCTCCTTTACTTTCCTGTGTTCCTCCAGTGAACACCTTGAGAAAGGCTGTTTGTGTAAGGAAAGAACCAAATTGTGTTCAGTTTCTGCGCTTCCACTTGAACTTTCCATCTCGCTCAGCTACCTGGTTGAAAAGGTGGTGGATGATTTGACAGTTGAGATGAAGCGTCGTGTTGGATGTGAACATGATGACAGTCATGAGAATTATCCAATCGAATTAGATCAAAAAACATAAAACAATACCAATTTGCTGCCAATAAAAGTGGTAGTGTCGTAAGAAAATCTGAAGAAACCAATGAAACAGCAGCCTCAGGTCACGTGCTAAACAAAATTTTGAGAGCTTACATAAAGTACCGTTTGGCCGGTGTCCCTCATCCAGGAAGTATGTGTATGCAGAGAAATCAACCAAATACCATTTTGATATTTAGGGGCTGCTGACAAGCGCTTACAGACTGAGAAACATGTTTATTTCATCATTATTGGGATTATACAACTAAATAACACAAAGTATGTTTAAGTAAATTTACATCTCTTGATATTTGAAGGGGGGCGGCATCCCAGGGCCCTCTACTGACCGGCCGCCACTGTGTGGCATTGCCCTAAATTGGCTTGAGAGCCACTTGGATCAATGAACACAATATCTCTGCTATGAGTCAAAAAAATCAGCCGTGACGACAGCGAGCCTTGGTTTACCTCGGGTCGGTTCTCTGCTAATTTTTGTTTATCATTTACTGTAATGATATGCATGTGGCATGGATACTGTAACGTTATTCTTTATGCTGACAATACCACTGTGTACCGTAGTCGGCCAAATCGTGAAAAGAGGCCTTGCTATCATTTGTTACTGGTTTAGTACATATAAACTCTCTCTTAATGCGGCAAAAACCAAGTTCATGATTTGGGAAATCTGAAGTACTTCTAACTTGCGCGTCTAACTAGGCGATTCAATACTGGAGCAGGTGTTTGTTGCCAAATTCCTCTGTATATACATATATTGCAGAAAAATCTGAATTGGAAAGCATACATTAGTTATTGCACAAAAAGTCGTTACTGAACATTTCTTTTCCAGTCACTATCTAAAAATGTTGTATTTGCATTCATCGCACAGCATTCTTCACCATATAGGGCAATTCATCTTATAGGGAAAGTTCACCCAAAAATGAAAATTTACTCATCATGTACTCGCCCCAAGGCTAATTGAAGGGTCAGTTAATTTCTTTTGTCTTTGCTTAAGAAACAATGTAAAAAAATTACAAAATCACCATATTCAGCTGATTCCTAATTATCAAACTTCTGATTTTAGACATGGAGAGCACAATCTCATTTGCTATTCACACTTGCTGGCTCATTCACTCTCTCTGGACTGAGTCACCTATTCGCCCCTCAAGCTCCACTTGACCACTCTATAGTTTACACAAAAGAAAGATTCCTCTTTTACAGTCAATACTCCATATTAACACTAACTATGCAAATTATAAAGCATATGAGCTGAAAATATTAAAGGAAATATTTACATAGCACTATATTATTTACAGTTTCAAACCGGTTCTGATCGAGAAAGTGTTATCATATACTTTGGGGTCGCATTCGAATTTTATTGCTCAAGGACACATTTTGATGAATTTTCAGTCAGCTTCAAACAATGTTTTGCTTATTCTTCTGCCATCTTTTTAAACCTAATTAATGATTTAAGAGGTAGTACGCACTTTGGTTATTTTCTTCAGCTGACCATTCACTATGCAGATTTCATAGCACTGATATGCTCCACTAATTTTATACCTCACATAGATAATTACACAGCCCAAAAAAGTTCATACATTTTCCTGTAATTTGCCAATAAGTTATATTTCATATATTTATATAATCAATAATTGGGTTTGCGCATTTCTCTCTCTGCAGATTTGCAGATTTTTGGAAAAAGGCTTGGCTTACCTTATATATATTCTCTAGCTCCGTTTTCTCTTCCTCCTGGCTGGACAGCTCACCAAAACTAATATGGGCAGGAAAAAAGTTTTGGACCAAGTGTTCCCCCAACCCTTGTAAATCTACCCTCAAGGAATGGATACATTCTCCAGAGTTTGAGGCGATCAGGTTTATTGTAAGTCGCTCAAAGTGAAATACAAAACCCAGGGTGGTCTGTGCAAACCACGAAACATTCATTCTTCATTTAAAAACCCCACGCTGACTGACCACCGATTGTACGAACCCTCACATTTTTATTAGCCTCTTTCTACCTTATGAAACATTATTACTTTCTGATTGGTTTACTGTTATATAGTAACACTCCACCCTTAGTTACAAGCTTGCCATTATAAAATAGTTTAAATTCATTTTCGGCCTCCAGGGACGCTCGAAGACCGTATCTGATCCTTGAAGGTCAGTGTGGATGCCCAAGTTGGCTGGATTCCTGGATATTTCCGGAATAAACTGGGGTGAGCCGGCTCACATAATGAAGCGGCTTATTGATGACTACCAATATGGTAATTCCGGAAGATTAGCTCATCTAGCCAGCCTTGGTCGGCCTGCTAGAGGCTTTGCTATCTTGGCTTTTTGGCAGATTTATGAGTTTCTGTTTCTTCTCAGCTACTTCGAATTTAGAACATTTTGAGATATTTTTCCCACCACAGTGTACAATGATCCAGGGATCACCTGACAAAATTTTGGCCCTAACTGGTTGGTCGTACCCAAAAATGTCACATCCTGAGTTTTTATTAATGATTTTATCTGTAATTCAGCTGTCCTTAGTTTGGTTCTCATAATTTAATTATTGTCCTGTGTCTCACCCTCCCTTTGGTGATTCTCATCTCACCTATTTTTAGTTTCCTATTTTAAGCTCACCGGCCAATCGGCCATGTGCTATTTTGATCAGGCAGTGTTTGGTGTCATAGTGGATTACGATCACGATCTTGACTATCAAAATCTTTCTTCTTTTTCGAAACTACTGGCCCGATTTACTTCAAATTTGGCATGGACCTTCCTTGAGACAAAGTCTCCCAAGGTCGTTCACAGGTTAGAACAAGTATTGCCACTAACGTGTCTTTGTCCCCTGCCACAAGGCTATCAGTGTGAAAATGCACAATGTCTCGGTGTGACCTTGAGAGTGACGCGAAGGTCACCGAAATCGACTGGCGCCGGGGTATCACCCTAATACATGTTGACACGAAATTTGAAGGAAATCCGTCAATTCGTTCTTGAGGTATCTCGCAGACAAGGATTCGGGACGTACGGACGGTCGTGAATACTATGTCCCGCCGCTTCGCGCGTTCCGCGCGCGGGGGACAAAAAAATTTTTATTTTTTGATTTTAAATGAATTTTCTTCAAATTAAAAATTCCCCATTTACTTATAATGAGAAAATCTCTCACAATCATCCTCTGTGACATTGGTGGCCAGATTCACTTCATATATTTTTTGTGTGCTGTATTCATACACCATTGAATCTCTCAAAACCTTTTCTCAGAAATGCTGAACAACTGGCTCAATTATTGGGCTGGTGAGCTACAGGGCCCTCGGCCCTATTTTTAATTATAGTTCTGTGTATGTAGCCTAACCTTTTTGCAAGCTTCAGCGTAAGGGTGGACCTACTAGGCAGGAGTGCGTTTCTATTAAGGATCTACCGATACATCGGCCGGCCAATATATTAGGCCGATATTTTCATTTTTTACTTGAATCGGCATCGGCCGATATATTTTTCCGCAGCATGATTTACAGACAGGCATCAAGGGGTAGCTCTGTGTTGCCGGAAGACCCTGGAGCACATGCAGATGCGTAACTCCTCCCCCACTGGAAGAGTGGTGAACGCAGTGGCTACTTCAGAACAAGGTTTTTAAAAATTTCAATTAACCTCTCACTGTTACACTTAGTTTAAATATTGTCACCCACTTTGAAATAGGAAGCATGAATGCCAAGTAATTGCCATGTAGTACCCGTGCTTGCAAACATAGTTAAGTTTGTGGGTCAGAAAAACGGAAATGCTGCTGAATGACTCGTCTTTAAAAGTGCTTACCATTGTATTTAGGGAGCTGTTGACGTAGTTGTAATATGTACAGATGTAACGAACACCGGTTTAAGGATTAAATAATGTCAATGTTGGCAATTCAGTTCCATGGTGTTTGTAGGAATTTAATTCAGCGAACACCGGGGTGAGGTTAAATGCGCTTCGTGTAGTGTGTGTATGTGCAGGGCTCGAAATTGCGACCAAAATGAACACAGTGCGACCTTCAAATTAAATTAGTCGCACCGGTGTGACCGCTTTTTCTCCCAATTAATCGCCTCTTTTCAGGTACATTTGGTAGTCAGAAGGCATGCCATGTTCAATAATTTTCATTTGTTGGATACAATTGAATTGTTAATGTGGAGGATTATATTGTAGTTTCTTTAAACATTAAAAAATATATATAGGTGCTTCTTTGATTTCAGTGTGTGCGCTCCTAAATTTTTGCTCGCGCTACTAACTTTTTGAACTGAGGAACTACCAAGCAAAAAAGTTAATTTCGAGCCCTGCTGTGCGCTCTCTCCCTCAGAGCGGAGTGGCGCAGCCATGTCTGCTATCAGAGAGGTCTTTAGCGTGCACTAGAAGAACTTAAATGATGAGAGAAATGATTAATATGTAGTACTAATTTGAAACTTTCCAAAAAACGTTTGTCTAACTTGAGACCTGTGATATTTGTTATCATTGTGTCATTTTTTTGATGTAAATTGAGGGAGCAAAAGCAGTATTGGCCATAAATATCGGCCCAAGAAAATCAGCAGTCCATAATAGGTCATCGGCTAAGGGTGATGGAAAAAAATCGGCATCGGCGCAAAAAAATCCATATCAGTCGATCAGTCCCTAGTTTCTATACCAGCCAATACTGCGCTACGTTGAAGAACTATATGCTGTTTGAAAGTTTGAGGACTAAGTATTCTAATGGTGTAAGCAATTTTATGATGCAAATACAATCATGAAAATAGTTCTTAACATTGCGCCATAACAACCCTAAGCCTGACTATGTAGTGGTTCAATTTTATAACCTTATTATGATTTGTCAAAATATGTTGATATCGATTTTCTAACCTTGGTAGCCATTCAGAGATAAAAACTTGATGTCCTTTTTCATCCACAAAATATGCAAGCTTGGACAAACGTCATTAAATCAACTTTGACACAGAGGTAGTAGCTGCGCGTGTCAAATTTCACTGTGTGAATTTCACTTTAATCAGCAATTTACTCGTGATGCAGTGCTGTACATTGTACAGTAGCCCTGAAGGAGAAAAAAAAAATTAGAGCACGCTCTGGCTATTATGTGCTGATCTAACGGAACAGTAAGTGTTTTAGCCTATCAGCCCTCACAACCCTCAGGAAAATTTTTTTTTTTTTAGTTCCCACAGATATTCAGTGGTATGAAACTTCCAAAAGACGGATGCGTAAGGCAGCCAAGGGATAAATTTTATAGGCAGCCAAGGGATTAATTTTACAAGGAGGAATTGTTTTAATTCTTGGTAACAATAACCAAGTACAATGAAGACATCATGAACTGTTCTAAAACAGGGCACCGAAACACAGCACATGGTGTGCACGTGGAGCACTTGCAAATCCCGAACACGCGGGCGGAGTGCAAGTTCGAATTTGCCACTTCAGAGAAAGGTTGTCTACTCCCTTGCAATCCAGACTTCTTTCATTCTGATTGCTTCAGACTGTAAACCTTTGTTGATTTCGTTTCTGATGCATCCTTTGATTGGATTTTCGCAATGTGACGTCTCCGACATGCTGGACGTCTAAGAGCAATTGGTATGCTTGAAACTGGCAGCTGTCAGTCTGATGTTGCCAATTTTTTCAATGTTTCCTATCTGTGATTAACAGATTATGGAGCAGGTATCAGCAAACCAGTAATGTTGATTATCAACAACTTTCAGGGTGTCCATGGCCAATAACTAGGTCTCTCAGATCATAACGTCATCCCGCTGCTGCCAAAATGCAGGTCACGATTAAAGACAGAGGGGAATATCACAAAAATCATCAGGATCTGGAACTAAGATGTAACTGAGACACTAAAAGGCTGTTTTGAGTTGACAGATTGGAGTTTATTTTTTAATGTCTGTGGAGATGATCTTAATATGCTTTCTCAAATACCTCATTCATCATCTTCTGTGAAGAAAATGTCACTTCCACTAAACTTGTTACCATTCATCCAAATAATAAAAGGTGGGTCACCAAGGACATGAAAGCCTGTCTAGTGCAAAAGAAAAAGGCTTTTCTACAAGGTGACAAAATCAGGGTGAGGGAGCTGCAGGAAGATTTTAGGAGGACGGCCAGGTTGGCTAAAATACAGGCTCCAATAAGTATTTGTACACTACTGAACTTCATGGAGCCGGTTACGGATGGCCTGGGCACAAACATGGCTTCCTCCACTTTGGTGGCAAGACTTGAGGCCAAGGACTGTCTCTCCCTCTGTACCAGCAGGGAGATGTACCGGTCATTGCGCTGGCTGGTCTTCCTGGGACGTCCTTTCTTGGCTGCAGTGGCTATGCGTTCAGACTGTTTGTACTTCTTGATGATGTACTGCACGGTCGTGTGGCGTAACGATAGCCGAGTTCCAATTTTTCTGGTGCTTTGGCCTTCTTTATGTAGCTGAATGATTTGCTCCCGCATTCAACGGTGTATCTCGTCTGTCTTAGCCATGTATCACAGCAATACATTATAGGCATGGTCAGGCCATTTACATAGGCCAGTCTGTGTACAGAGGGAGTGTCCAGTATGGTCACGCTTGACCAAATCAGACCAAGTGAGTCAACCATGTCCTGTAAACATCTTGAGTCCATTTTAGGTGAGTATTATAAGTTTTGTGACTCACTAATGGAATTGTACAGATACTTATTGGGTCAGATAATTGCCTTTCTGACCAAATATGCCATTTGACATTAAATATTTGTTCAAAACAGTGAGTTACTGTAAAACCAGGGGCCTCATGTATGAAGAGATGCGTACGCTACTTTTTTTTGTGGATGTCAGATGTATGAAAGCAACCGTGACTTTAGAAAAAATGCAAAAAAGTAATAGAATTTAGCATTTTTGCAAAATTAAAGTTGATTAAGATTTTTCATTCAAATTTGCAAGCTGAATTGGTAGCCCGCTATATTATAAATTTAATACTTTATACAAAATGCTACTTTTCTTTTTATGAACGTACGCAATATTTAAGTATAAAATCCACGCAATTGTTAGTACATGAGGCCCCAGGTCTAGATAAAAATAATACTGGAGGTACACTTGTGAAACCTGGATTGTATCAACAGTGGGTGCCAGGTAATCAAAAATTCTTAGTGTTGGCAAAGAGGACATTCCCACTTTTCTTCAACTTGAGAAAAAATGTCCCATTCTTCCTCTGTCAGTGACAGGCACTTTTGTTCAGTTACTGTGCTATTGATTCAAATGATCAACATTTGAAAACTTCCACTTAACCACTTAAGTGCTCACCCAGAGTGTTTCTGTTGGGTAAGATAGCCTTTCACACAAGTGGCACATGTTATCAAGGGTCTCCAAAGCCGTATAAAAATACATGAGAAATATTATTGCATAGTACATTCATTTATTACACTGAATGTCAATATATTATGGAATGGTGTAAAAGTTGTATAAATATGCATAATGATGTCTGTTGCCTATGAATCATCATTTGAACTCCTGTGTGGAACCAGCCGTACTTTCATTTTTGATTTGGAGACCAAAATTACCTGAGCTTTCCTCAGCAATTTCGATCCTGCGCTTTGCTATTTGTTTAGGCCTTGCCTTAATCTCAATCGTCACAGGAATGGAGGGAAATGAGGAAATGATTCTGGATGCCATTTGTGTTATATTTTAGACCATGCTTAGTCATCTAAAATCATTGGTAATTGATGTCATAATAAGCAACAACATTTTATTGAGCCATGTGTAATTAAATTATGAGAAAAGTCAAAATCCCGCAACTTGTGCCGTGGATCTGTCGGCTGTGGGGGATAACTGCTGGCTGCCACGCGATCTCCATCCACTCCTCCTTTCCAGGGCCTTTCCTCCTTCTTTTGAACGGGGCACTAAACAAAAAGTATCGATATATAAAGCTAGGCTTATGCCGTCGGAGGCGACGGCTGGGGGTATATTCCTGAATGCCCCCAATCCTCCAATCCTTGAATAGACCTTGAATAGACTTTCATTTGAACTTAATTTCAGATCAATCGGACAAATGGTTCTGAAGATATGGCCAAAATTGTAATTTTCCACCACAAAGCACCACCTGGTGGCAAAATATTGAACCATACTGGTATGATGTCATCATGTCACACGTTGTGAGGTCATGACCTTGCAGTTGCACGTAGTTTCATGTCAATTGGACAAATAGTTCCAAAGATATGGCAAAAATGGTGAATTTTATGTGACAAAGCTCCACCTTGTGTCAAAATTTTGAACAGGTATGTCATCGTGGGACACATCCTCAGGTCGTGACCTTTGATTTGCACTTGATTTGAGGTCAATCAGACGAATATTTCCAGAGATATGATAAAAAGAGTGATTTTTTCCGTTTTTGGCCCCTGGTGGCCAAACTACAAATCGTAAATTGTCCAAAATCTAATTCATTTTCCTATTTATGATACTTACTTATATGCAAAACTTGGAATTTCTAATTGAAATATTACTGAAGTAATCGCGTTAACACGTAAATCAGTTTTTGGCCCCTGGTGGCCAATCTAGAAATCGTAAATTGTCCAAAGACGAATCAGTTCTTCCTCTTCATGATACTTACTTATATGCAAAACTTGAAATTTCTAATTGAAATATTACTGAAGTTATTGCGTTAACACGTAGGGCGGCGCGGCGGGGGTCGGACCAAAAACATTATATCCCCGGAACGCCATTCAGCGTTCAGGGATATAATTAGTCTGAGTGAAAATTGATTTATGACGTTTTAAGGTGCTTTCGCTGCTTAAGGCTACGCAGTATCACTCTTTGTTCCCTTTTTTCTAAGCCATTGTTTGGGATCACGCACCATTCCACACACGTAATTCGAATGATGTGTGACATTTAGAGTCTCCAGTAAGGGTGGAATGTGGGCAGAAGATGGGATGCCTGCAGAAAATCTATCAGAACAAACCTGGTACTAAATTTGAACCCGCAACCTTATTGCTATGAGCCAACAGCGCTACCAACTGCACCAGTGTGTCCCTTACATAAAAAGAAGTGTTTGTAGTGAGTATTTTAACAATCCATTGATTTCAAAACTGTGACCAAACTCAGAGCATAACATGCAACAAGCTTCAAAACAAATCAGTATTTTTAACAATAATTACATTTAACCTAATTTCTCTTTCACTGCCAGTTGGTGACTATTACTGGTATAGTCTTATACAAAGTCCTTTTGGTGACAATTCACTTTTTTTCTCACTTACCTGAATCTTTCAGCAGCCCTTTTTGCCTTCTCCATTTCATTACATCCAAGAGGATCAAGGACATGTACTGTACCGAGAGCAGCACTGAGGTACTGCAAAGAGATTATTTTCAATGCAATGCATAGACTGGCCGCGATTATTTCTTGATGTTAAAATTTTTTTTTGATTAGAATTTATAATGACTTGCTACAGATCCATACCAGTAGAATCCAGTGACCCCCTGTGTTGCAAGCGCTAATAATACCCTGGTGCTTAGATTGACCTGTGACACCGGATGGTACGTGATGAAAACCATTTTGCATAGTGCTATCAAAACCTAACCATCGTTTAGTTTTTTAAAATCTCATGTCATGCACTGTCATAAGAAAATACTTCATACTTATTGTAAAAGTTCAAAATATTTTTCATCAACCAATATTGACGTGACCGAGGAGAGCTTTACATAAAACTTCCTAATGTCTTCCTTCTTTCAAAATTCTTCTATGTTTACGACAAGTCTCATGAGAAAAATAAATCAGTATTCTTTTTTCTTTTTCTTTTTTTTTTTTTTTAAATTTGGCATCTCCAATCCCACCCGAATTTGGAATGCCCAATTGGGGGAACTATGTACAAAGCTTGCTCGTATGCGACCCCTTGCTGCCAACTCAGGATAGTGAAGACAGTTCACGGCTCTCCTCCGAAGCACGTGCCTGTCAGCCACTGATTCTTACACACTCGCTGGTTGAATCTTCGCAAGTTCAGAGCGAGGGCGGAGGATACCCGGACATGAACCAAGCCGGAGTCTTCCTGACGAGCGCCCGTCTGGCCAACAGGAGGCGCTGGAGCAACGAACAAAGCTGTATCGAATATCCAAATCCGGCAGTCCCTTCCCAATTTGTGACCCTGTAGCGCGATAGCCAATTGTGCGCTACTCTGAAAAAGCTGCCGACCCCTGCCGGTGGGTACGCCGAGGCTCGAACCCGCGACGTGGTGATCACCTCTGCACTGCAGCGCAGTGCCTTAACCGTGTGATAAATCAGTATTCTAACATCCATCCACAACGTACAGTACCTTGCCAAGGTGCTGTCTGTTAAAAGATGCCTCATCACCATGAAATATGAATCCCATCGTGTACAGGTTAAGGTGATGAAACTCTCTTCCATTCAGACTCTGGTTTTTGTGTGGCCTGCGAAGCATAGCGGCACATGGGGATCACTTTGTCCGGTGTCTGTCTGTCCGTCTGTCCGGTAGTCACACTTTCAGTCGGTAGTCACACTTTCACAAAAGCTTCGCAGGCGACACGTGTTCACCTGAACACTCAAGTTCTTAATATGTAAGAAAGCTTCTATCACCTGCAAAGACATGAGCATTCCCTGAGCAATCATAGTACACTGGCATTAATATTGATTGCTATACTACAAGTTAAGTCTTGTTTCAAAGTGATAATGGGACATATCACCTCACCGTGGACATCGTCATGTGGTCGAAGTGACCTGAATTCTTTCCCTCGAACAATGCGTGAGGAGTTGTGGTCAGTTGAACTCACCACAGACACGATGGCTTCATCTTTTTTACTTAAAAAGCATCACTGGCCTGCAAGTACACAAGAGAACAGTGTTGCCAATTTGTCAAATCCGAAGGTATAAATATTCATTTAAAATGAGTGAACTCAGTTATGGTTACAGTTTAAGACCGTGACGTAGCGTCTGACGATGCAAAAGGCTTTGCAGTGTGTTTTGCTATTTTGGCTATTTTGATAAATAGGCGATTTTTCCGCTTAGCTTTTTGTTTGGAAACCTGTCGAACTGAATGCATAGCATTGTGTTCATAAATCATCATTGTGACTACTGCACTGAAACCAGTGGAGTTGACATTTCCGCCATTTATTCGCGTTTTAAAAGAATCGATCAGTAATCGTATAGTGGCCTGGTGTGATCAGCAAAAGAGTATATGGAGAGGATTAGTAGTCTTTTTTTTCAAAGGTGACTTTCTAAAATTTTTTAGTTTTCTATTGAATATTTCTTCAGATACTCTTGAATTAAAGTTGCCTGTTTTTTTCTCCCATTCCAATTCAGCTTATTTTTTGTGGAGGTTTTCTTCTTTTCTTGCGCCTCAAATTTTTGGTTGGCAACATCAGCATCATCTGTAGCCTGCTTTGAGATAAATGAGAAAGGGCATTTTACAAAAATTTGTCACTTTTCTGATAAATTGATTACACAACCACAGCCTTAAGTTTTTATTTTACCTTATCTTGATTTTCTCTGCTTTCTTTTCTGTCAGTGTTTGACCCATTGTCCTCCTGTGTGGTGGATGGCAGCACCTCAGCACCCTCTGAAGCAGGTCGAATTCCTGTGGTGACTTTGAACTTCTTTTGCCTCTTATGTCCAGCTTCACCCGGCACTGGCACTTCAGAGGGCACACTGTAATATTTGTTGTTTTTCAGGGCGAGGCTTGACTGGAGTCTTTTGGCCCATTGCTCCTGCAAAGTCTCCAGTGTTGCCTGGCCTGCTTTCAAAGGATCAGGTTTGAAGGCCTGTCGGCATATCCATTTTCATCATGTGTTCTATGTATCTCCCCTAAAGTGAAGTATACATTGAACGAATAAATTCTGCCAGCCTCAACTTCCTTTGATGCTGCAGGATGGAGTGTTTCACGATGCCAAACCATGCCTCAACATGACAGGTAGTGTCACGAAAATCTTTGTGTAGTATGGCATTGTCTTGTGGGGCATGTCTACTCAAATCACCAAGGAGCAGTCTGCTCCACAAAGGAAATATTCCGAGGTAGGACTCATAGAGAGTCTGTATCACAACTGGGCAAAAATAACTGTTTTTCTGTGCGCAAGGATGGATGATGTTAGCCCTCTGATCAGCTTTGCATTCATTTTGGATTGCTCTGAAAGCAGCAGTGAAAGAAGAACTCCCAGAGATGGTTTTAAACCTGACATAACCTCTTCTTTTCCCCCCTCTGGCATGTCACAGGAGAGGTCAACATCAGGAACCTTCTTGATTAGTTTCTGGAGTTCCTTGAGGCTGTTTTGGACTCAGAGCCCAGCTGAAGTCCACTTCAACTTTGTGTATCTGGAATTTGGTACACTTCATGACACTGGATGCAAATTTCATCAGCCAGAAGGTAATGGTGGCTTTGTCATGGTCATTGGACAGTATCTCTGATACTGGAAGAGGTGGCACGTCCTGTCCATCCCTGGTAGCATGAGGCTATTGTACAGCACTCTCTTTTCCTGTTGTGGTATTTTTGTTACAACAGCCCCAGTTGCCTCCAAGTACAAAACCCAAAACCAGTGAAGTTGGCACGTTGTGTAAATCGTAAATAAAAACAGAATACAATGATTTGCAAATCCTTTTCAACCTATAATCAATTGAATACACTGCAAGGACAAGTTACTTAATGTTTGAACAGGTAAACTTTGTAATTTTTTGCAAATATTTGCTCATTTGGAATTTGATGCCTTTTTTGCAATGTGTTGCTGCCTTTAAATTCTAAGTTAATGACTATTTGCAAAAAAAAATAAAGTTTCTCAGTTTGAACATTAAACATCTTGTCTTTGCAGTGTATTCAATTGAATATAAGTTGAAAAGGATTTGCAAGTCATTGTATTCTGTTTTTATCCGCGATTTACATAACGTGCCAACTTCACTGGTTTTGGGTTTTTTACAAGCATATTGGTTTCTTACCACGTAAATGGGAAAGAAGGATGGAGATGCCTCTTTCTGTGTAGAGGTGTACAGCAAATGGATTTATTTGCAGATGCTGCACATATCCAGGCCAGTTTTTGAAATCTGTGTCACACTGATGGAGTGTGCTTTGAGTCAGCATCATCTCCAGCAAGACATTATCATGAATCCTTTTGGGTTGATTAAGCGTGGAGGAAATGGCTTTCAAGAGATCCTTTGTCAGACACGTTGAAAGATTGCCTGCTTCTATTTCAGCTTTGGGGGTTTTCACCAATCTGCTGTAATATGTATTGCTGATCCCCCTTAACAAAGCCTTAGGAATCGTACCTCTCCTCCTCATACTGGCCTGTCTCTGATGGGTTTCACCCTTCTTGTGCTGGATGAGACCCTGCCATTGTACTATTATGGCCACCCGCTGATGTTCTTTTGGCTGCTGTGGTAAAATAAATGCATATTTGGCCTTGCAAGTTGAAAATGTGCACAGTGCATAAGCTTTAAAAAAAGGTGCCAGTGCTTCTCTGCTCTGTTTTTTATTCAGCCACTGATATTTGAAAACAATTGGACAATTTGGATTTTTTTCTTTGCACGCCTTGTAAAACACCTGGGTCCATGACTGGTGCAAGTTTCTTCTATCATGCTTTGGTGCTATTTTATTCCATTGTTTGAAATTTAGGCTTAATTTTAATGATCTTTGGACCAGATTTATTTTTCGCCATTTTTCGTCCCTGCTTTCAGTTTTCCGGGGCTGAACTTCAACATGACTGTTTTGGACCTCTTCATCCTCTATCACTTGTGGTAATTTGCATGGCTTTTCTATGCAATGGCTGACTTCAGTCTCCACAGCATTAGGAATGTACACTTTATCTGAATTTTCTTGTTCAGAGCTGTGAATACACTGTAACTGATCATTGTCTTTTGGTTCAATGAGTTTGCATTTAGACAGAGAGAGTCCTTCTAACACCCTGACTTTTTGCCGCAGCCCCCGTCTGTTGTTGTTCCAGACCACTGAAAGCCACTTGCATTTTTTAATGCAATCATCATTGAAAACCCGCAAAGACAGTTTTCCAGATTACATGTTTGAAAGGTATTTTGTTTGGAAGGTTTGTGAATCTGTTACAATGTCTTGCTGGGTTATCAACACCCCCAGCCTTATCCCAGAGCTTGGTTCTTCTACTTTCCACTTTGACCCTCATCAAACCATATGATGCTGCCACAATGGTGTTCTGAATTATTACATTTCAGCTTCAGCATCAAAATGTAGCCGTTTGTGGGGTCTGAAGGGTTTTATCTTGAGAATATATGAATGCTAAAACAGGTCTCAGTCTGGCAATGACAAAAAAAAAAACCAAGAAAAAACATTTAACAGGTTAATTTGTCATCAGTGAATCTCAAAATCTGAATAAGTTTGGGAGTGGTACCTTTTTTGATGGAGTGCTGACTGAAGATCTTTAAACATTTGGCACTAAAGCTTCTAAAGAAATCCTGCTGCTGGCTTCATTCATATGATTGTGGTTTGGCACCAAAATGTTGAATCCTTCTGAACACCATTTTTGGTATGGCGCTGTTACTTGGAGTCAAGCGTAAAATAATAGGGTAAAAGTGTGGTACGAAGCTGGCTGTGTTGATAAACTAACAAGACAGTTGAAGAGATTCAAACACCTTCCAGACAAAACAGGTTTAAGACATGGAATCTGGAAAACACTGGCCTTGAGGCTTATCAAAGAACATATTCAGGTTCAGTGTCATAACTGCAGCGTAATAAAAACTGGCCATCAGCCTTCAAATATCAGTGGATTAGAATGAAACATTGGCAACTTTCTTAATATTCAATTTGTCATAGAAAACAAGGTAAGGAACTACAGCTGGTGGCCTTTAGGACACAACGGCTGAGTCTGATCCAGAAAATGGTCAGATCACAGAATGTATCAAAAATATCTAAATATAAGGAACGCCTCTGTTCAGCACACAAGGTCAGAGTTCAACCTTTTTTGTTACACAAATTCTATCATAAAATAATCTTTCAATTGCTGGATATTTGTTACTGTGCACAGTATGCTTTGACCACTTCTGGGAACATAAAAATGAGACAAAAGTTGAAATCAATGCATCTTTATAGTAGATTCTGGGCTCATGAATGCTAAAGAACAAATGATGTACAAATTACACAAGAAAAAGACCAATAAAAAATGCTAATTAATCCCAAAAACAGTGTGTATTCCAGGTTTTCCAAATGTACATGCAGTACTTTTTTTATCTAGACCTGGTTTTGTTAGGTGATAAAGGTAAAACTGAGTGAAATTATAATTATAGAAATTATAATTCGATTCATAAACTATCACCTGGCTCCCACAGTTAATATTATCCAGATTTCACAAGTTTACCACCGGTATTTTTTCTTATCAATACCTGGTTTTATGCAGTCATTAGGGGGAAAAAATCAGTGAAATTGGTCTTTTTTCTGTTTTCACAACCTGAATTTCTGTTCATAAACTATCACCTGGCTCTCACAGTTACTATAATCAAGATTTTACATGTGTGACTCCTGCACTTTTTGATCTAGACCTGGTTTTATGTGGTCCAATGGGGGAAAATGAGTGAAATTGGTCTTTTTTATCTTTTCACAAATAATCTAAACATTTCACAACCAGAATTTCTTGTGGTCTTATGTTTTATGTGGTCATATGGGGAAAAAAATCTGTGATTTTTGGTCTTTGGTCTTTTCTCTGTTTTCACAAATAAGCAAAACGTTTCACGATCCAGAAAATCATTTTAAAACCATCTTCACTCTTACTGCGTTCGTATGGTCCAGGTTTTACGAGTCCACCTTCGCTTATTTCCATTTTTACGTAGCTTTGCGTTTATCACTGCTTCCGCTATTTCAGCAGGTCTGAATGTCGTCAGACAGCCCCGCGGTAGGCTTCTGCAGCTATCAGTGCTTTTCACAAAGTTTTAACGAAGAATTGTGAGTAAATGAGGTTAGATAATCGTTTCACAGTACCGGAAATACTGATTTAGGAAGTTCTGTCTTTGCTGCCTGATGTTTTTCTTGGCTTTCGAGAAGAATATTCCATGAATGTCTGGCGAATATCGAATACCAAACCAACTTTACTCTGGTATCATTTTGGGTCTCCTCTGTAAAGTTGCTGAAAAGTTTCGTCATCATGTATGAAGGTCTGTAAATGGTTCACTAAGCGGTGTTCGAACTGAATTTATGTAGTGCTCTAAATGCACTCACATGTATATTACGTTAGATGCTACTCAGCTAACACATTATGCATAATGCATCAAAATAGAGTAGTGTGAATTGGTGCTATTCAAAGTAATGGAAATATACAACTGGGTTCATGGATATATCCATATCATTTTAATCTGAAAAAGTAAGGTGAGTGTTGGCTGCGTATATGGTTTTAACAGCTTAAAAGCGGCAGAGGGAATAATTCTGTCGGGGAAAGAGGAGGTCTTAATTGAAAACTAATTTGTGGTTGTTTAGTGAGGCTCCATCATCCAAACACCACACGGCACCTATCAGCAGCTATTTTATAAACAATGGTATGTGGAAATTCATTTATAAACCATTTGCAAAATTTTATTGGTTCCCATAATGATCGAATTACCCAAATAAGTGTATGCCGTTCTGAACGTAATGCACTGTCAAACTCCGGCCAAGTGACCAAGCCTACTTCAGTAGCTCTTACAGGCTCATGGATCATTGTCATGACATTAAATGAGCATGTTTCATTACAGAGTAAGTAATTTACTTGTGGTCGTTAACACGCTTGTACTTCGCAAATCGCCCCTTTTAGGAATGCTGGTCTTCCCCGAGGCAAATGTACTTTTATTGCCAGCTTCTTTACACCAAACGCAGTAGCATTTCCGTGGCCCGTTGGCATTCTCAGATTGCTCCAGCCATGGAAAATCCTGGTGCCGTTTGGGTTGAATAGCCCGTCTTTTTCGTTTCTGTAGTGTGGCTGCTCTGAAATCTGAGCCTTCTTTGATTGGGGAAGATTAAAGGGATAGTTCACTTTTTTTGAAGTGGGGTTGTATGAGCAGCGCATAGTGCTGGGTGGAAATTTAGGAGATACACTGTTGTGAACGGGACCAGGGAAACAGCGTATTTTTGCGGCCTAAAAGAGGTCTTACTTGAAAATAATACACCATTTCAGTTGTACGCTACATTAAAAAGAATTACAGCGCTTTACCTGCTCGGAAAAAAACACAGTTGCTCTTGAACTAACCAACTGACTGTTATGTATCCGCGGGTGAAACCAGTCAAAAGTAATTCCAGTCGGGAGCAGATACCAGGGACACCGCTGTACCTAATATGGCATTTATTCACTCCTCCTCTATTACACAGACACGCACATATTCATATACATGCGCGGTAGCTCCCTCTGCAGGTAAGAATAAGGTAACAACAAGACACAACAGTGACGTATTCCATCGGAGTAGACTGCGCGCTGCAGTGAGTCGCTTGGAATTCCCCCGAAGTGAGGCAATGGTGCACGGCAAAGTTTTGCCCTAAGTGAGGAATGTTGTGTATAACATCACGAGACTGTGTACCCAATCAGGAACTCTCAATAGCAGCCACTGTTACTTTCTTACCGAACAAAAACAGTTGACTCAACCCAAAAGAGCTAAAAAAAGACCCAGGCAGCCAGAAACATGTGCTAAAAACAAGTGAAAAAGAAATCTAGCAAAAGGTAATCTTTTTTTAACTGCTTATTTTTCGTCAGAACTTTTTAATTACCACGCCACATCCCTATCGATGATGAATGAAGTCTTTGTAAGTCTTTGGATGGTGGTTCTGCTCATTCATAATTTATGGAGATTGGTTTTTATTGTGACCTTTGTTCAGCTGCATTTACCTTCCATTTCATTGTATACATCCTCCATTCATTTTTGTTCAAGAACTTTTTTGACATCCATGACTATAGTATATACAGGTATGACCATATTTGCAGTTCATTTTCATCAGAAAGTGGTGTGTTTTGTTTTCAAAAAGATGCTGTGCTTTAGTACTCTGAAATAATAACATTTAATGCTGTTAATTTTTTTAATCGAGTACAGTTTTTGTTATTTTGAGGCATTTGCTGCTAGAAGTACTCAAGTCTGCAGACTGGTGTTTGAAATATCTGGGCCAAGAATCAAGATAGAGTCTGGAAGTTCTCCTAATATATTTTAGGACATCTTTTCTGATCAGCTTAACACATGAAACATGATCCCCACAAGTTGTAAAATTCTTAAAATTTAGTTTCTCTAAAAAGACAAAAACGAACTTGCGCACTTCTGGAAATCAAACCTTCATTATCTTGACAACATGATGTATGACAAGGCCTTCACCTCATGCATCTGAAGATATTTAGCTTCTGTTGTGCCTTATGCGATGGATGTTGTTTTTTCTGATTCCAAAATTAAGATTTGTGAATATAATGAGGCTGCAGAAGAACTGAATTAAAAGAACCAATAAAAGCTTTTTTCAAAAACAGAAATGTAAGAGCATAATTTGTGTAATAATATTTTGAGCATAATAATGTAATTTTCAGAGATAATGTGCAGGGATGAAACAAATTATTCTTGGTTTGCTTGACAATACCAATAAATGAGTGAAGTCATTAACATGCAAAAAGATGTTTCTATATTAAAGAGATCATTCAGAATTACACAAAAGGGTTAAAATGACAAACATTTACTTGTATAATCATGTTCCCTGTAATTTTCATTTTGGACTAACTACATTACTCATTCATAATGGACAAAAGAGCATTGATCAAAAAAGATAAAATTATTGAAAATTACATTTAGCATGAATTTTAATACTGGCCAAGGATGATTTTAATCCCATCATGCATTGAGTGAACCATCTTTGAAGGTAAATGTGCATCAGAGCCAAAAATTGTTTGTGCAGTTCTTTCCAAAAATTTCCATCTTCCTGTCTCTGTGTTTGAGTCACAATTTCTCACAGGGAATGAGCTGTAGGCTAATGATTAATGGTTTATCTACTTTGTGGCCCCTTCTTCCACTATGGTTAATCAGGTTTTATGGTAATGCCATTTGGTTGTAGAACACTGCCCCGGGAATACAAATGACAGAGGTAAATAATGATTCTTGCACTGGAAATCATAAATAAAAAGCCCTACAATAACAGGAGTGCTGAAGAATATCTCCATCCTGAAGATGAACCTGTGAAGATTTAAAACTTCATAAAACTTCCCCAGAATTCCTTGTCGTGTTGGAGACAACAGGAAAACTATTTTAAACATTGATTTCATGAAAAAGAAAGCCTCAAACGAAAAAGGCCAGCTCTAGGCATCTTCAGTAGAAGCATAGGTCATAGGGCCACAAACAACCCGCAGGGCCCTGCTTCAAATATTTTTTTCCCGTTTCCCCCATAATCCTGTTTCTTCACAGTTTTTTTCTAACTGTAATGCAAAAACAAATAAATACGTATTGTTTTTGAATAGGTAAAATAATTTGCACATAATTTGTGGACTCCAGACACATGTTTTTGAGAATGACAGTGCTGTGAAAAAGTATTTGCCCCCTTCCTTATTCCTTCTATTATTGCATGTCTCATAATTAAATGTTTAATATCTTCAAACTCATTTTAAAATTGAAAAAGGTTAACCGAGCAGTCACAGTTATTGATTGCTGTACTCAAGTGGTTCATACAAAAGACAGCGTCTGTACCTACACCGATTAGATAATATCTGATTTTTTTCTTGTCGAAGGTAGGATGTAGAACAAGGGGATCAAAATTTATCAGACAAAATATACTTTAGAATTTGGTGAGAAGACAAAAGAGAGAGAAAAAAGTACAAAATTATGAAAAAAAACAACAAAAAAACAACGAAAAAAGGCAGAAAACTTAAAAGCAGAGCACCTAAGTAATTACTCACATTTCATTTGAGCAGATTATGTTTACAGGCATTCCTTGTGCACCTTTAATAATAGCATACAGCAAAGGAAATGAGAGAGAACCAAGAGACAAAGGCAATAATGCCACTAAATTTGAAGAGCTAATATATTGATAAAATTGACCCCTTTACCTTCTTTTTGAAACTCTTAAGTGAAACAGACCGTTTGATATCTTGATTTATAGTCCTGTTTTACCTCCCCTGTCCTAATGTGCTCTTCAGTATGCCTCGCCCCTTTTGTAGGCCTTTATGTAATTTTCTTGCAGCATCTCAGTCTTTGCCCTCTGCCTGGTAAAACGTTGAAGTCGTCTAGTATTGAGCAAAGCTCTCCCTCTTCTGTGTGCTGTAATATTCAAAAAGGAAACGTTACTTACGCTTTATGAGTGCTTTATTAGGAACAATCTCCCAATTCTTCTGTCGTCTCCAGAACATGAACTGCATGCATCCCTGCAAATACTTTGTTTCTGACCGCAAGCAGTCTGACCACTGCAGGACAAGGACTGACTATCTGTCCTCTGAACCCTCAGACTACCCCTTGAACCTTTTTAGGCCCTCTTTAGTTCTGAACACCTGATTCCTGAGAATAAATACGCCCTAGCGGTTTTCATCCGTGATCTATGTGTGGTTCCTCAGCCTGGTTCATATCTGTACAATCTAGCCACAAATGGAATTAAAGCTGCAAGCAGCGTTGAGTGGGCCCACGCACCCTTGTGCACATTAGAGGTAGTGGTGAGATCCTGACGGGTGCAGGTGTGCACTCACGACCAGTGGACAGCTCAAGTACAGGTACCAACCTGTGCTAAAGTTTCGAGCGAATCAGACAAAGCAGGAAGGAGTTATGAAAAGTTGACAGTTCATCCATCAGGGGGCGCTCAGTGCGTAAGCAAATGTGGGGAGGTGCATTCAGGGGAAGACCCTCAGCACAAATGCGAGGTTTCGAGCAAATCGGCCAATTTCAATGTAAAATATGGCATTTCCTGTTTCCACAAGGGGATGCCATGAGCGAGATTGCCTAAGAACATATGGAAGCGTTCAGGGCGGGGCTCTTACCATATACCAGAATTTTGAAGTCATCTGGATGAAGTATGAGGGAGAGAGAGCTGCTCAAATATCCATAGCGAGGCATCAGAAATGGGGACGCCAAAGCGGTCTCGCCCATTGAGCTACAGACATGCAGAGCACAACTTTTGATCAGCATGGTCTCTTGATGATCTGTCAAAAAAATATGAAGTTGATTGTATGGAATCGCTAGGAGGAGTTCGGTAAAATACAAAGTGTGGAAATCGGGCCAAAATGACAGGTTCAATTCAAAATGGCTGACTTCCTGTTTGGAGTTGACCTATGGTGCCAGAGACTTTTTTGTTTGTCTTGGGGGGGGGGTTAAATTTCAAGGGGGCGCTATTGAGGCATTTTGCTGCCCTCAGTAAGATCCATTATATTAAGACCAGCAAGCAAGGGAAACACAGCTTAAAGAATATAGTCGTTATTATATTCAAACATCAACAATTAGCATAGAATCGCGCTTTTATATTCCAGCTAAATCTGCCCAGATGTAACTGCCATACTTGGGATCACTATCAAATGAGTGACAGTTCTCCAGCGTCGATGACTGTCCGAGTGAAGGCTAGGGTAGTGGTTTTTTGTTTCCTGAGGCTCGTCAGTAGACGGGAAAAATTTTCTGCTTTTCCAGGTAAAATGATGCACAAAAAAATTCAGAAAGTTTGTCGACTTGTTGATCAGAAAATAGCAAAAAGGGAAGCTGGTCGCCTTTTCATTTCTTCCACAAAGTTAAAGAAGTAGAAGAAAAGAAATTCCACTGTCCTCTTGCAGTGTAAATTCTTTTTAACCAATTATTGCATATATATTTGCCTATAGGCAACTTGAGCAATTATGGAGCAGAATGTAGTTAATCTTTTACTCTACCGTAGCCAACTGTGGAGGTCTGAAAAACTTTGGTCTTTGAAATGTTTCCTTGGAACAGAATAGTCAGATGGATGCGCACCCTTGATCTCTATTAACTCCGCCGTGGCAGAATCCAGAGAGAAAGGACAATGGGTTGCTAGACGTCTGAAAGGGGCTAGACGTCATTAGTTTTATTGCATTAGAGATAATGCTTTTGGAATTCTGGGAAATGTAGTTAAAATGGTTGTTCTTTGTGGTTTGCAGCCATTTTGGCAGGCTTTGGCCCTACACTAGCGCGACGTACAGAGAGAGCAACAGGTGTGTTCAGGGTCGAAGTCAGGCACACTCACTCCCGGATTGAGAAATAAGAAGAAATTCTTATTGAGAATAAGAAAAAAAACAGAGTTATCGGTTCAACAACACAGCAGAAAAAGTGGACTCCTGATGTCAGCCAAGGCACTGTGAAAGCCATATTTTGTTGCAAAATTTGGCAGCCAACTTTATGAAATGCTCATGACATGTCTGTTGATACTTCGAAACAAAGTAAAATGAAATATTGTAGGGAAATACCCATAATAACGGTTTCAATTGTCTGCACTAAATTACCGGGACTCGTCTGATCAGAAATGCAATTTGAAATGACCGTCGTGGGCGTAACCAGTCACGTCCTCTCATGTTACGTCCAGACCTGTGGGTTAATTTGCATAATATATGCAAATAGCTTGAAGATGACTGCGGCAAAGTAAGGTACTCACTTCCTACATCAAAATTTCACAAGGCGTCAGAAAATCTTATATACCATGCTTTTAAAAATAATGATTGAAAAAAGAAAAATGTTCTGTGTCCTAATATCGTGTTATGTCCATAACAACATCAAGAAATATGCGTAGATCATGCCCTGCGCATAGACTGTCTAAAAAGATGAACACAGCACCCGGATCTAAAAAGTGAGGCCAATGCATAAATCTCAAAAAAATTGCATTATATTTAATGGCCAGCAGATGACGATGTTAGTGGTTGCAGAAAGAAGTTCAGTGTTACTGAAGTCTATGAGAAAACTTTGCCACCTGATTTATCATTTCATTCTTATTCTTTGAAATGCCTTCTTGTGAATAAAATAATATATTCCTTTATTGATTTAGAGCAACAGGTAACCAGTTACAAAATGTTAACAATGCTTTGCACTGAAACCAGAGGAACGGAATACAAACATTAAGGACAATAGACATGAAAAACATTGACTGGCCGTTATTGTCCATAAATTTTACTCATAGACTGAGGCCATTTATCATACAAAAGAATTGACTTTGAAATGAATCTCATTTTCAGGTATTCAATATCTGTTTTGTGTCCTCGTTACACCCACAACGCCTGCCACCTTAGTACATTATGGGATCACTGAAATGAAGTGATTGCTCGGTTTATCTTCTTCATTTGTGATGCCCATGGATGGGGTTTCACCACTGTAATGAAAAACTTTTGAAAAGATGTATTTGAATTTTCATCACCGATGTAACACATTTGTACAGTTTAGTATGGAATGACCCATATATATCGCTGTAGATATGTGCTGGAATTCCCCGCATTATAAGTGCTGGATTTGCGGGAATCTGTGAGGTCATGCTCAGGAACCAGTCGCGATAACCAAGCAATGCAGTTGATGGGATTTTATTAAGCGAGGGGGTAGACCCCCACAGGGCAGAAGGCCACGGTACAAATTCCATAATCCCGTGGGGCAGAATCCAAGTCGTAAACCATGGCAGCAATCACAGTACTCGTGGTCAGGCAGAAAAAGGGTTTGATAAACAGATGCAGACAGAATTCCAAAACAGAGCCAAAAATCGAAAATCAGTGACGGTCCAGTCAGAAAAGAATCAAAAAGAATACGAGGCGAAAACAAGCGTAGCACAGGCAAACCAAGAGAAATGTTCTGACTAGAACTTGCTGTGAGAAGACTGCTAAAATACACACAAGGGTAGTCACATGCTATACAGGAATAAGGTGTAGAGAATCAGACTAATTACACAGGAGCAAACATGAGGGAGAACCTAATCACATGAAATGGGCAAAAGCCAAAATGCGGACAGGAATCACGAGACAGACTATTGACATAACATACAGCTCCGGTTATGGATTTCTTACGCGCTCAGATAATGTGAGGAAGAACAGAGTTGAGCAGGTGCGGAGGATCCGCTGAAATGCAGCAAAGAAGATTACGTGAAGGCAAGAGGCGGAGACTAGGACAGGGCGAGTGCTGAGAGCTTGTTAACCAATTAGTAAGGTGCAGCTATACGATCCCTAGTGCTCGTTAGTAAGTTAGTATTATGTACAATGTTAATCCAGGTTAGTAACTTTAACAAAAACAACAAACTGTTAGTATTGGTTAATAATATAGAAAAGCAAGGGGAAGGAAGCAAACAAGATAGAAGGAATTGTTGGACACCCAGAAACCATGAAATCACCTAAACATGTGACACGCAGGGGAGACAAAGTGCAATGCAGGGCAAGAGCAAAAACACGGATCGGAAAGATAACAGAAATGTGGATACTGGCAGAAATACAAAACATGGTAATAACAAAAACATGGCATGGAACTAGACAATGACAAAACATGAGCAGAACATGACAGAATTAATTAAATTCAGCGCGCACACAAAAACCGCCCAGATGTAGTAACCTGGACATTGAAACCAAGTGAATGGATATAGAGCTACGTTAGCAACCGGGTTTGCGATCCTGTCTGTTAAAGGGATAGTTCGGGATTTTTCACATGAATCTGTATGGCATCACTGTCTTTAGTCTCGTGCGCACACACTGACTTTCCCCCGACAGTGTCCTGTGAGCCGAGTTCTGTCCAGTTTTGGTCAAAGGGAAAGTAGTTACGGCAGGTTTCCTGGGGTCTGCAAAGTAAAACGTTTTTCTTCTCAAAACAGTATGTGTTCGAACGAGTGATTTATTTCCATAACAAAACCCTGGTAATCCAAAAAGTCACATCTTGTAATTGCTTGGGGCTACTTTCTCTCAATAGCGATCACTGCGCGCTGTCACTGCTAACAGCTGTGCGCACTAGCCAAATACTTTCATCAGTTGTTCGACAGTGTTTACCGACTACAGACCTAAAACGCTAACGAGCTAGTTCGAGAGCTAGAGTGAGAAGTTCATCAGCTTCTCCAGAAAATACTTTCCACAAATAATAACAATGACAGATATGTTTATGTACAATTATTCCACTAAGAAACATTCTCTGTTATAGAATACCTAGGCAGAAAGCGTAAGCTTCGACTTTTCATGTTCTTTTTTGACTGATTTCCAAATGACAAGGTCACTGACCATCCTCGTCATTTAGAAACTTCCTTACAGCTTACATATTCCAGCCAGAGTAGGATGTCTCCTTACGGTCGAGGACGGCAGACTCGAGAGAAACTAATACTTCTTAGCGAACTGACCCAGGGATAACCAGAGCACTCGGAGTAACTTTCCAAAGGATTTCATTATTATTTCGGGAAGACGCTGGTGCGTCGACACCAAAAAAAAGTGTATTCTGGGTGCTGCGATCATCCCTCGCTCTAGTAGCTGAGAAAGTGACGCTTATGAAACATAATATGTATTGTTATCTTACCTAACGTAAAAATCCTTTATTTTGATTGGCTGACAGACGTTTAATTCTTTTCCACATATGATCATATACCCCGTGAGAGTATGATTTTGAATTCCTTAAATTCGATTCAACCGCTTGTTTGCCGATGTAACGGAAAGTAAATCTGAATTGTTTACCGCGTTTCATCTGCTTTTGACAGCTGTCAAAATGGCATCGAAACGTTTCGCTAGTCACACAGACAACGACATTCTTGAGAAACGCGCAAAAGTGATCCCCCAAAATACAAGGAAGTCAAATACCTGATCTTCGTCTATGTTGCCTGAATACCTAACAGAAAAAAGAGAAGATGTGGACTTTGAATGCTTCGACAGCGTTCGCTTGGCTTTGTTATCTGTTATAACAATATGCTGCAGTAAGCATAATGAATTCTGTTTATATAGGTTGCCACCGTAAGATATAAACGGGAAGATAAAAACGTTGGACAGCTCTTTGAAGGGGATATATGGCGTGATGTACCCTGCCTCTGAATCTATGTTCCCCAAGGCGAAGCCACGGGGAACATAGATTCAGAGGCAGGGTACATCTCGCCATATACCCCTTGAAAGAGCTGTACAACTTATATTACTGTTATTGTTGTAACAGTTACTGTTATTACAATCGTCAGAAACTACGTGGACGGGTGTGGATGGTTTCTTGGCTAGAATGAGAAGTCCGTGACTCCAGTCACAGCGTTGGCTAGCATAATCAAGACAAACTTGGCGACCATTCTCAGCTACTAGAGCGAGGGATGACCGCAGCACCCAGCATACATATTTATTTTGGTGTTGACGCACCAGCGTCTTCCCGAAATAATAATGAAATCCTTTGGAAAGGTACTCCGAGTGCTCCGGTAATTCCTGGGTCAGTTCACTAAGAAGTATTAACCGGTAATTCCTGGGTCAGTTCACTAAGAAGTATTAGTTTCTCTCGAGTCTGCCGTCCTCGACCGTAAGGAGACATCCTACTCTGGCTGGAATATGTAAGCTGTATGGAAGTTTCTAAATGACGAGGATGGTCAGTGACCGTGTAATTTGGTAATCAGTCAAAAAAAGATATGAAAAGTCGAAGCTTACGCTTTCTGCCTAGGTATTCTATAACAGAGAATGTTTCTTCGTGGAATAATTGTACATAAACATATCTGTCATAGTTATTATTTGTGAAAAGTATTTTCTGGAGAAGCTGATGAACTTCTCACTCTAGCTCTCGAACTAGCTCGTTAGCGTCGTAGGTCTGCAGTCGGTAAACACTGTCGAACAACTGATGAAAGTATTTGGCTAGTGCGCACAGCTGTTAGCAGTGACAGCGCGCAGTGATCGCTATTGAGAGAAAGTAGCCCCAAGCAATTACAAGATGTGACTTTTTGGATTACCAGGGTTTTGTTATGGAAATAAATCACTCGTTCGAACACATACTGTTTTGAGAAGAAAAACGTTTTACTTTGCAGACCCCAGGAAACCTGCCGAAACTAATTTCGCTTTGACCAAAACTGGACAGAACTCGGCTCACAGGACACTGTCGGGGGAAAGTCAGTGTGTGTGCATGAGACTAAAGACGGTGATGCCATACAGATTCATGTGAAAAATCCCGAGCTATCCCTTTAAGCATCTTAATGTGCGGTAACGAGATTGCAGCTACGATAAACACCTCAAAATGGACCACTGACTATCTGTAAATTAGACAAGCGGCAAACTGAGTGTTTTATCAGACCAGATCATGTTAGATTTATGATTATGTGTTTGTTTTATTTTCCTCACATGAACCAAAGTTGATTGGGACATTTTGACCTTTAAAGGTTATTTTTGCTTAACATCATGAGACTGACTTTAATACTTTCCCCATTCTGCAGTATAAGTCATTATTATGACCTCACCTGAAACCCTGATACAACTGCATCCTCAACAGCTTGCTCTGTTTCTCTAGCTTGCTGCTGTGGTTCCCTCAAACAAAATAATTTATTAATTATGGCACCTTTTTGGGATTTCTAGAAAGAAATTCACACCATAGTTTGATATATTCACCTGGTTTAGGTTTACTACTGCTAGCAATCCAAAATCTAATCAACATGACAGATACCAGGTACGTGTTCAACTCACATTACTTGACATTATCCAGTAAAAAGTAACTAAAGGTAGCTAGCAAGTTTTCACTTCAAACAGCTATCTGTTTCTGACTAGTTTGATCACTTAAGCTCTGTATGGTAAAAAAGCTTCTGATGTCGCCTCTCTTTTTTCGGTGGCCTCTCGGTTTTTGACCTCCATCAACTGAGTGGCTAGCTGCCATTAGCTTGCTATCTAACGAACTGATGTTATATAATGGTTATGGAAAGGTACTGCGAGCACACTGGGTAAGTAACACTAACTTAGCGAGTAGCACTTAACTAGCCTGTTATCGTCCTAAGCTGCACCAATTCAACTAACATGACACTCGGCATTCAGTTTGGCTAAATATTTGCAGACTTAACATGGAGCGACTTTTTAATTTCTCATGCTCTTTGACAATTATAATATCTGCAAAAGTGATGCGTATCTAAGGTAAAATCATTGTATTTCATGAGTTCTTGGGAGAAGTGCTATTGTTATGTGATGAAGAAAAATCTGGAATAAATGCCAAATTTCGGTTCTCTACAGGTAAGCTATTATAAACACATGTAATGAAAGCCGGAGATCCATCTGAGGTCTTACTTTAGATAAAAATGAATACTCATGACCTGAATCAAGGTGTCAGTTTACTCTTGACCAGGCTCTTGACTTTAAGCCTTCAGGCAGCTCCATCCTTTCAACCAATCAAATTCTAGAATGCGTAAATTGGTTGTCTTGGAGACGTAGCCTTCACAACTGGGTCATATATGGCTTTTCTGGAAAGATGTTTGCTGTAATATTGGTAGGGACAGTCTGACGTCTCGAAAATATTGGTAGGGACATGTCCTCATCTTTCATATACAAACCTACACCCTTGGTCTTCAAGGACCCTCAAGCGAGGTGGGGCGCTGATCCAGCTGGGTAGCAGGCAGCGGCGAAGCCATCCCCAAAAGAGGATCTTGCAGGACTGAGGAGTCATTTAGGTCAACAGCCCAGGAAGGCAAAAATATGCATTAGAATATATAAACAAGTGTTTGCACAAGCTAAGTGCGAGATTAATGGTGACACTGCTATAAGATGACAGGTTGACCCTAGCAAAGTATCTGTGATAGCACCACTAGGCGCTGTGCTCTTATACCAAGGTGCTAGCTTCGCACCATGAAACGACCACAGCTAGCAGTGGTGTGGTGGATAAGTCACATGTATTTGCGAATAATTACCCATATGGACACCGCGGGAGCCATGGCCAAGAGCGTGAACCATGCCACTGCGAGTGGACGTGAAGCAACAACAACAGCAACAACAACTGCTGGCGATTATGCAGCACCTGCAGACTATGAACCACCAGATGGCAGTCCGGTTTGTGCAAAGCATCCATGCTCTCCAGCAGCCCCCAGCTTCCACTCCTGCTCCAGTGCCCTCTTCTGTTCCGCCACCTCCGGTCCCAGTCCACGTACCACGTCTGCCACCTCCTGAGAAGTACGATGGTGAGCCCGGGTCTTGTTGTGCCTTCCTAACACAGTGCAAGCTAATCTTCAGCCTCCAGCCTGCCACCTTCCCCTCTGAGCAATCCCGCGTGGCATACATCATCACGCAACTCACCGGGAGAGTAAAGCAGAGGGCCACCTCAGCTTGGGAGTCGGGGCTTCCCTGTGTCCAGACGTCCGCCTTGCTGGAGGAAGAAATTAAACGCATCTTTGATTGCTCCAGACGCGGACATGAGGCCGGGAGGGAGATTCTACGCTTTCACCAAGGCAACCGCTCTGTGTCTGACTACTACATCGAATTCCAGACCCTGGCAACCAACAGCGGATGGCAGAAGACAGGACAGTACGACGCCTTCCTCAATGGACTGTCAGAACAGGTGAAGGATAAACTTCTCCCACGCGATCTGCCTGAAGACCTGGATCGTATCATTGAGCTGGCCATCCGTGTTGATTCTCGCTTGGAGGAGCGACGGAAAATCACCTACCCTCCCAGATCTTCCTCTTCTGCCGCTAAATCCCAGGTGAGGACGCAAGTTCTCTCTCATCCAGGCACTCACCAAAAACCTCCTGCGGAGTCTAAACCCATGCAGATGGACCGTAACAGGCTGACGAGTGAGGAGAGAGAACGTAGGCGGAGAGAGCGGGTCTGCTTCTACTGTGGCGAGGCCAGTCATTTCATCTCTTGGTGCCCAGTAAAAAGGCAACCCCTACTAATGAGGAGAGAAACACCAGTGGGCACTGTTCCTCTCGAACACTCCTCCAAGAGTCGCACCTGTCTGCCCATTTCTCTAGAGTGGAGAGAAGGAAGGAAGAAAACCACTGCCCTCATCGATTCTGGTGCTGAAGATAATTTCATTGACACAGAGGCTGCCCGGAAGTGGGGCATTCCGGTGGATAGCCCACGCTCGTGTTTCCAGTTCCCTGGATGGGCGGAAGATCAGCCTTATAACCCATGCCGCGGTTCCAGTCAAGTTGCGTGTCTCTGGTAACCATCAAGAGACCAATCAGACTCCACCTCATTAACTCTCAGCATTCTCCAGTCATCTTCGACCATTCATGGCTGGCTAAGCACAACCCGGAGGTGGACTGGGTCAAACATGAAATTAAAGGCTGGAGCCCCAGTTGTACACACTCATGCCTGGTGGATGCTTCTGACCGTGTACTAGTCCTTCCCTCTGAGGAAATTCCCAACCTGGAGAAGGTTCCCCCGGAGTACCACGACCTCAAAGAGGTGTTCTCAAAGTCTCGTGCTACCTGCCTGCCGGCTCATCGACCCTACGACTGCGCCATTCATCCGTAACTGCAGCCGCACCCCTCACTGCACTTACCTCTAACAAGGTGAAGTTTCTCCGGACAGACAACGCTGAGGAAGCTTTCAAAGACCTCAAGGCCCGATTTACCTCTGCTCCAATCCTTTCCATCCCCGATCCCAAAGTTCAGTTCATTGTAGAAGTGGATGCTTCTAATGAGGGCGCTGGTGTCATTTTGTCTCAAAGATCAGGGAAAGATAATAAGATTCACCCCTGTGCCTTTTTCTCCCACCGCCTCAGCCCGGCAGAGCGAAAGTACGACATCAGGAACCGGGAACTCCTGGCGGTGAAACTGGCCTTGGAAGAGTGGAGGCAGTGGCTGGAGGGGGCTGAGATCCCATTCCTCCTCTGGACTGATCATAAAAACCTGGAGTACCTACAAACTGCGAAGAGGCTAAACCCCCGTCAAGCCAGGTGGGCCCTATTCTTTTCCCGGTTTAACTTTCATCTTGCTTACCATCTAGGCAGCAAGAATGTTAAGCCTGATACCCTGTCCCGCTGTTTTGAGACACCTACCAAGGAACCCTGCTTAGACACCATCCTCCCCAGGGAGACCTTCATCAACACCATTTCTATGAACATTGAGAAAGAGGTGAGAAGGGCACAGGGGGATTCCGCTGCATGCAGTGCATGTCTCACTAACTGTCTATTTGTACCTGCTACTATGCGCTCCCAAGTCCTGGACTGGGGACACTCCTCTAACCTATCGTGCCACCCAGGAATACGCCACACCGTGGATTTTATCTTTCGCCGCTTCTGGTGGCCTGAAATGCGCCAGGACATCCGGAACTATGTCACTGTCTGCTCGGTCTGTGCCCAGGGTAAATCATCACACTAACCCCCTCACGGTCTATTACAACCTCTACCCACTCCTCACCGCCCCTGGTCACACATTTCACTCAACTTCATTACTGGTCTTCCCCCATCCAATCACTTCTCCACCACCCTCACTATTGTTGATAGGTTTTCCAAAGCCCCCTCACCAAGCTCTCTTCTGCCCAAGAAACTGCCAGCCTGGTCATTCAACACGTCATTAGGCTTCATGGTATCCCTACTGACATCACCTCTGATCGTGGTCCCCAGTTCACAGCTAAATTCTGGAAAGCATTTTGCAACTCATTAGGCACATCCATCAGTTTATCCTCAGGTTTTCACCCTCAGACTAACGGCCAGACCGAGCGAGCCAATCAATGCATTGAAACGGTTCTCTGTTGCTTATGTTCCAAGAACCCCTCCTCCTGGAGTCATCAACTTCCCTGGGCTGAATACGCAATTAACAGCCACACTTCTACTGCCTCTGCTCTGTCCCCATTGGAAGCTTGTCTAGGTTATCAACCACCGTTGTTTATTTGCCGGGAGGAGGAGGTAGCTGTCCCATCTGCTCGTGAGTTCATCCGCCGCTGCAAACGGACCTGGAAGTCCACCCGGGAGGCGTTGCTCAGGTCGGTGGTCCGCATGAAGTCTCTAGCGGACAAAAGACGGAGTGCAGCTCTTGCTTACCGACCTGGGCAGCGCGTGTGGCTATCCTCCAGGGACATTCCCTTGAGGGGGAATGGGGGGAAGCTGTTCCCCAAGTTCCTTGGCCCCTTCACCATTGATAAAGGGCTTAGCCCCACTATTTTACGCCACCGTCTGCCACTTTCCATGCGCCAAATTCACCCTACCTTTCATGTATCACAAGTTAAACCTGCTGTTTCCCACCCACTTTCTTCTGGTCCTGATCCCCCACCACCCACCCACATCATAGACGAAGGCGAGGCCTACACGGTGCGGGCCCTGCTGGACGAGGTTTTCAGTACCTCGTCGACTGGGAGGGCTACGGTCCGGAACTCCGTAGCTGAGTCCCAGCTCGCCACATTCTGGATAAAACGCTAATCACAGACTTTCATGCCACGCACCCCAGACCAGGCCAGGAGGCGTTTCGTTGGGGGGGGGGGTACTATCATGGTTCTGGTTTTTTGGTCATGTTTTATGTTCTGGTTTCATGTTCATGATAATCGTCTTTTATTTACTCTTTTTGGTTTTTGTAATATTCAGGTTTTTGGTTCATCCCATGTTTCAGTTCCGTTGCACTTGTCTCCCCTGTCTTGTGATCTAGTTGGAACGATACCTCACAATCAGACCGGCAACCTTCATCTAATACTGAGTTCAGTTAAGGGGTCTTCAGGGTAAAGTGTAAAAATAAACATACTCAACATGATTTTAACATTAGGATTTTGATAAAAATACTGGTTGCCATAGAAACCGAACTTTACTGACAAAATCTGAAAATATTTTGTAGCACTGATATTTCAATAACCCATGGTCAGATTTTACTCAAATTAGTCTCATATGAAAGGTTCTATGAAATGACAGAGAATTTTTTGTTTGGAACATTTGTGAATATTTAATGAGCTATATCATCAACTTTCTTCATTTTCAAAATATACCCCCTAGAGATGCACCTATCTAGAAAATCCTATGTCATTTCATAGGTCTAACAGATACAACTTCAGTCGAAATTTCAAGTCCATCAGATGAATATTATTGATTTTATGAATGCCACAAGATTGAAAAACAATTGAGGCAGAGGAAAAACATAGATTCTTAGTGTTTACTGGCATCTCACTGCATTCCTTTATTATCCTATGGGAAAATCAAAATATTGAAATTTTTACCCTGAAGACCCCTTAAAGAAGGGGCATATTTACTTGAATCCAAAAGCAGAGATATGAATAACCTCCCATACAGAATCATTGGCCACGCATAGCAAATTACATGAGCCAATAATGGAAATAGTGCTCGTCTACTAATGCCAGCCAAATATAGCCTAGTAGTAGGTTTGTGAAAATCAAAAAGGTCTGAAACGATAAATTTTTGCATGATTTCAATTGCCGCACAGAGCTGCCTGAACTCCGATTTGTGCTGGAAAACTCACTTGTTGTTGGCTTTGGTAGGGGAGTTCCCCCAAACTCCTTGGGTCTAGAGTAGCCGGAAATGACCTTCACAGCTGCAATTTAGAATTTTAGAATCTGCGCACATTATCCGTTTTGATAAAGGACTGTTATGATTCTGCCTTGTTCTGTTCATGTTTTGCCATGTCTTGATCCATGCCACATTTTGTTCTTGTTTATTCCTGCATATTCTCCCATAGTCCATTCCCTCAGTTATATTCCGATCCATGTTTTGTCTCATATCATGCATTGGACTTTGTCTCCCCCTGTCTGGTCTTTTGTCATGTGATCGGTTACTGCCCCAGTATTGTGTGTCAAACTTTCGGGTGATTTCATAGTTTCTGGGATTTCAACCATTCCTTCCAATCTTGTTTACTATCGTTACCTTGCTTTCTATTTTACTAACAATACAAACAGTTTATTGTTTTAGTTATGCCCCCATTCCACACAACCGTTCAAGCTACCCCTTAAGCCGCCCTCAGGACGGCTGCCTCTACCGATCAGACGCTTGGAGAACGGCCGTTTTTGGGATTCTTGCGTTCCAGTAGCGATCTGTTAACGACCGCAACAATGCTGTAGGGTTCTAATACAGTTCATGTACCGACCATGAAAGGTCCGTACAGTGTGTCCATAGCGATCTTTACCGTTTTAGTACCAGTCACTAGCGTTTCAGCAATGTTCCTTTCAGATTTCACACCATTGCTATTGTTATGGCCCCAAATTTGTTATTACATTTACAACACAAACAGCAACAGCAAGGGATGACAGACACAGTTTTAAAAACTTAAACACATTTAATTAAACACAACAACTAACTAAACTGACCAAGATTGAATAGAAAAAAAAAAAGAAATATTTACAGTCCCTTTTTGTGGGGTGGCTTGGTGATGTCCTGGATAATGAAAATGCTCAAACACAGGCAAAGAATCCACAAAAGAAAACGTCACAGGTCTTGAACAGAATGGCAGGTCTGGTCATCTTCTTGCAATTTCTCCTACTACTTTACTGTCTCAATTCTTTTCCTCATATACTCTTTTGCAGACCCCACCCACATTTAGACCTCTTTTTTTTAACTATCTGAGACTTGCCCCAGACATGTCCAGGACATGTCTAAACATGACTCCAGTCTGAGCTTAACAAAAAAAGGTAAATACTGCCATCTAGTGGCCTATATTCACATTACACCTCCATTCCAAAAGGGAAAAATTTTGACTCATAAAGGCAAAATTTTACTTTTCAATACAAAATGGTTAAGTGAACACTTGTCTATATATACATATCATACAATATTCAAACACATGATATATATATACACATTCAAACACGGGATAAGCAATCAGCAATTACATTGTCTGTACCCTTCACATGCTTAATTTCCAAGTCAAACTCCTGAAAAATCAAACTTCAATTCAACAATCTCCGATTCTTGTTTTTCATCTTACTCAAAAACGTTAACGGATTGTGGTCAGTGTACACAATCATTGCCTTTTGTCCTGTACAAACATAAACCTCAAAGTGTTGTAAAGAAAGGTTCAGAGCCAACAGTTCCTTCTCTATTGTGGAATAGTTCCTTTGGTGGCGATTGAACTTCCTGGAGAAGTATGCCACGGGATGCTCAATGTCATCAGAGTCACTTCTCTGTAGGAGCACAGATCCACAAGCTTGGTCGCTAGCATCGACCGCAATGGAGAACGGTTTGTTGAAGTCAGGAGATTTGAGCACGGGGAAGTGACACAGCAGAGACTTCAGGTGATCGAAGGCTCTCTGGCATGCATCATCCCAGGTGAACTTTACGCCTTTCTTCAGTTGGTTAGTTAGACTGAGAGCAATCTCAGCAAAGTTCTTGCAGAACTTGCGGTAGTACCCGATCATTCCAAGGAAGCGGCGCAAAGCTTTTTTGTTGTCAGGAACTGGAAAGTCCATGATGGCTTGGACTTTAGCACTTATGGGTGCCACCTTACCCTGGCCTATGACGTAGCCAAGATAGGTGACAGTAGCACAACCAAAGTCACTCTTGCTCAGGTTAACAGTCAGGTTAGCCTGGGTCAGGTGCTGGAACAACGTCTCTACATCTTTTAGATGTTCTTCCCAGGAGTCACTCCATGTGATCAGGTAATCTATGTACGCACCCGTGTGTGGCAATCCGGCGATTGTAGACTGTATCATCCTTTGGAACGTGGCTGGGGCATTTTTCATGCCAAAGGATAGGACTTCATACTGGTACAATCCAGATGGTGTGGCAAAAGCAGAGATGCTCTTGGCCCTCTCAGTTAAAGGCACACACCAATAACCCTTCAATAAATCAATCTTGGTCAGAAACTTTGCTTGCCCTACACTATCAATACAATCATCAATCCTAGGTATTGGAAACACATCAGTTCTAGTTACAGCATTGACTTTGCGATAATCTGTACAGAATCTAGTACTTCCATCAGGTTTTGGAACTAGCACACAGGGTGAACTCCAATCGGAGTTGGAGGGTCTGATAATATCATGTTTTAACATGTACTCAACCTCTTTCTCAGCAATCTTTCTCTTTTCAGGATTCATCCGGTATGGATGCTGTTTTATTGGTTTGGCATCACCAACATCTACATCATGAGAGGCTATAGTAACTCTCTTTGGAACATCAGGAAACAAATCCTCATATTTCTTGATCAACCTTTCAAACTGATCTCTCTGTGAGGGTTCTAAGTGCTGGAGTTTTACATCAAGATTTTGCAACACTTCAGTGTTTGACAATTTACATGAAAGAACTTCAGCTTTAATTCTTGGTTCATCATCTTGAAACTCCCCCTCATCTTCACACATTTCGACCATTGGAGAATCTGAAGTGACAGCTGCAACCCTAGCATTTCTGTCATGATAAGGCTTTAGCATGTTAATATGACACAATTGTTTTGGTTTTCTCCTATCTGGAGTCTTCACAATGTAATTGAGATCATTGAGTTTTGTCAGAATTTCATAAGGACCATGAAATCTAGCCTGCAATGGATTGGACTGCAAGGGAAACAACAAAAGGACCTTTTCTCCTGGTTTAAACTCACGGCTTCTAGCCTTATGATCATACCAAGTTTTCATTTTTCCCTGACTTGATTTCAAGTTCTCTTTGGCAAGGTCACAAGCTGCACGCAATCTTTCCTTGAACTTGCTAACATAGTCTAACAGACTGATATGCGGCTCTTTCTCTTGCCATTGTTCACTCAATAATAGCAAAGGTCCTCTCACTTCATGACCAAACACTAGCTCAAATGGACTGAATCCAGTAGACTCCTGCACTGCTTCTCTAGCTGCAAACAACAGCAAATGAACACCTTCATCCCAGTCTTTCTCAAAGTCATAACAATAAGTCCTCATCATTGTCTTGAGAGTGGAATGAAACCGCTCTAAGGCACCCTGACTTTCTGGATGATAGGCACTAGAAAGAATCTGCTTTGCACCTCGTTCATACACAACCTGCTGAAACAATCCTGAAGTGAAATTGCTACCCTGGTCTGACTGAATTTCCCTGGGAAGGCCAAACACATGAAGAACTTAATCAAAGCCTTCGAGATTGCAGTTGCCTTGATGTTACATAGAGGTATGGCTTCGGGGAATCTGGTAGATGCACACATGATTGTCAACAAGTACTGATTTCCAGATCTAGTCTTGGGTAATGGACCAACGCAATCAACAATGACCCTAGAGAATGGCTCCCCAAATGCTGGGATAGGCTGCAATGGAGCTACAGGTGGGTCTAACTGGTGTTTTCCAACTACCTGACAAGTGTGACAGGTTTTGCAAAAGTGGGAAACGTCTTTCCGAAGCCCAGGCCAAAAGAAGTGTTTCATGATCTTATCAACAGTCTTGTTAACACCAAGATGACCTCCTAAAGGTAAACTATGAGCCATTGTTAAGATCTCATTTCTATAGACCTTCGGAACTACAATTTGCCTGACCACTGCCCAATCTGCATTGGCAGGGATATCAGGAGGGCGCCACTTCCGCATCAACACACCATCCTTGAGATAATACCCAACTGGAACTGCATCTATTTCTTTTTCAGGAAGGGCTCTCCTCTTTAGTACACCAATTTCAGGATCATTAGTTTGCTCCTCAATCAACCGCTTTCTGGACAGAGACAAGTCTCCAGACACATCAGAATCACCAGACCCATCCGGCTGGCTGAATAGAGAACTGATAAAAGTATCTGATAAGTCCTCAAACGGAGAAACCATAGTAGGCCAATCAGAGTCATGAGGCGAACCACCTGAGTCCTGACTATTCAATGTACTGGACGGCACCACAACATCATCTTCTTTAGCCTTCTTGGCCATAGCACGAGTCACTGCGCAAGAAGGATACAGAGATGGGTCCTCATCCCCATTTTCAGTGCTCGGCTGTGAAGTAAGATGTACAGGGGGAACTACTTTGCCCCCAGCCAGGTCATTGCCTAGCAACAGAGAAACACCCTTTATAGGTAGACTTGACATAAGTCCCACCTTTACCTGTCCTGTAACTAAATCTGACTTCAAGAATATAGAGCGCAGGGGTACAGATACAGTCCTCCCTTCAATACCTTGTACAAGTATGAAATCCCCTGAAGCGGTCTCATCACGTAACTCCAAGGAGTCCATCAACAAAAGTGACTGAGAAGCTCCGGTATCCCTTAGGATATATATGGGGACAGGAGTAGTATGCTCATTCAGAGCCACAAATCCCTCTGACACAAATGGAAGAAATTCCTCCCTCACAAAGTCAGCTGTATTAGGCTTTTTAGCCCCACAAGAAGCAGGCAATTTAGCAGATTGGTTATCTACTACAGGGGTTTCTAACCTTGTTTTCACAAAGGCATTTGGTTTGGTATCCTTTTCTTTTTCTTTCTTAGCTTTAAGGAACCAACAGTTAGTTGTAACATGACCAGATTTCTTGCAATAACTGCAAACTAGACCACTTTTGTCACTGTCAGCTTTCACACTTTGATCAGACCTGTTACTGGATTTCTGAGCACCATCACCAGATTTGTCTTTGTCTTTGGGTGAGGAATCTTGGGTATCACCATAACCCTTTTTCTGAAATTGGGACCATCTATTTTTACTGCTAGACTGAAATTTGGACTTATGTGTGAGAACATATTCATCTGCAAATTTGGCAGCTGATTGCAAATTCAGTGCTTGCTTCTCATTAAGGTAGGTCTTAACATCATCTTTAACACAGTTCTTGAATTCTTCAACTAACACCATCTCTTTTAGTGAGTTGAAATCATCCTTGACCTCCATAGAAGTACACCAGCGCTCAAAGCAAACCTGCTTTTCATTAGCAAATTCAACATAAGTCTGATTTTCAGATTTCTTCAGACCTCTGAATTTCTGTCGGTAAGCCTCTGGAACCAACTCATAAGCTCTCAAAATAACCTTTTTGACAACCTCATAATCAGAGGAATCATCTGCAGACAAAGCCGAATAGGCTTGTTAAGCTTTACCCTTGAGGACAGTTTGCAACATCAGAGGCCAGTGTTCCTTTGGCCACTGGCAACTCTTTGCTACCTTTTCAAAACACTGGAAATAGTTGTCAACATCCTTTTCCGAAAATGGAGGCACCAGTTTTACCTCCTGGCTAGCCCGAAATTTATTTTCAGTTTGAATTTTTATTTTTAGTTGCTCCATTTGGAGTCTTTCTTCTCTATCGAATTTCTCTAATTCAAAATCTCTCTGCCTTGCAAATTTTTCTAACTCAAATTCTCTTTGTTTTTCTTATTCTTCCCTCTCAAATTCTCTTTGTTTCTTTTTTCTTCCCTTTCAATCTCTAGCATTTTTAACTTAAGTTCCATTTCTATATTTGGATTTTCCACTGGAAACTATTCCAGATCTCCTGGTGCAAACACATTTTCATCAATGTAATATTCAACTATCTCTCTAGCCAGTCTTGCTTTTCGCATGGCTGGTTTCACCTCTGTCAGCTCTAAATGTCTGCAAATTTCTAGCAGTTCTGTCTTTTTAAAAGACTTCAAAACCCCTACGGTTGGTGATGCCAAGAAATCATCCATTGCTGTTGTCAATATATATGTATTCAAATAAAAAAAAAAATCAATTTTACAATTTGAAATGTTAGATTTTTAATAAATGACTCACAAAATGGTCTATCCCGGACCTTGAGCCCCCAATTTGTTATGGCCCCAAATTTGTTATTACATTTACAACACAAACAGCAACAGCAAGGGATGACAGACACAGTTTTAAAAACTTAAACACATTTAATTAAACACAACAACTAACTAAACTGACCAAGATTGAATAGAAAAAAAAAAAAGAAATATTTACAGTCCCTTTTTGTGGGGTGGCTTGATGATGTCCTGGATAATGAAAATGCTCAAACACAGGCAAAGAAATCCACAAAAGAAAACGTCACAGGTCTTGAACAGAATGGCAGGTCTGGTCATCTTCTTGCAATTTCTCCTACTACTTTACTGTCTAAATTCTTTTCCTTATATACTCTTTTGCAGACCCCACCCACATTTAGACCTCTTTTTTTAACTTTCTGAGACTTGCCCCAGACATGTCCAGGACATGTCTAAACATGACTCCAGTCTGAGCTTAACAAAAAAAGGTAAATACTGCCATCTAGTGGCCTATATTCACATTACACTATACTGAGTGTACTGTCCTCCACCGTTCATTACCAATTTCATAGGGACCGTAGCATGCTGCTAGCAATCCATTAACGATCAAGTAGCGTTATGTTGCCATTGCTGTAACTATCTACGGAGGTTATAATAGCAGGCACATATCAAACATGTTTTCAGTTGCTAAAAAATAAAATTCAATGTATGTTGGACAACATTTCACATGGCCTAACAAAATACGAGAACAAATAAAATAATACTGAATTTGGAAGGAAATCTATAAAGGGAATAGGCCTACCGTAGGCTATATGACCATTTAGTAGCCCGGGTGTTTATTTTGCAAAATTGACTAGGACCCCAGGCGTTTATAAGAACCAGGCAGGTATTTGCCTTTATTATTTTTTTGCACCGACCTGCACCAAGCCAGTTCGGCTTTCCTACACAGTTAAACTGACTGAATTTAACCATTAAATTAACGTGTTGTCTCCTTGCCATTTAAACTGTAAGTGGAGTCCTGTGCACCTTTAACTGTGGTTTACACTGAACAAGCACTGAACTCTGCGGTAAACTAATTGTAAAATTACAGTTAAATTAGGCTACCTGGCAAAAAAGGCTTCAGTTTATTTATTTATTATTAACAGTGTATTCGCGGAAACTGAAACTGGCGCGGTTTCATTTACAGTAATTACATACGCTAACTTTAGTTTTGAGACTTCTACATTGATCCTAGTTGGGGAAACACGCAATATCATCCTGTTATCCACAGGATGACAGATTTAGCCTATAACGAAATAAAGAATAAAAATATATCACCAACAAACAGAACATCCAAAAAAGATGGCCTGCAAATAAATAAATCGCAGTGTTCATTGGATGTTCTCTTTGTTGTTAAAATGTGTTTTTATTATTATTATTATTATTATTATTTCGTTATCAATCTGTTCTAATCGTCCTCTTTTTTGGCTGTCGGACACAGAGTATTTTGCATTTAATGTCCAATATGCATTGCACGGATTTTGTTGTATTTAGAAAAATGGCCCAAATAAATTGATTGCAGTGCACATTGGATGTTCTGATTATTGGTGACATATTTTTATGCTTTATTTCGTGATAAATATCAATACTTTTACTTTCTACTGGCTTCCGAACGTGGAGTATTTTGCATTTCGCGTTCGACGGTCTTGATCGCGCATGCAATATTTAATTCACCATGTCAATGGTTGTGGAATTGATTTGCTCACTGACTACAAGCACTATTTTATCTCTGGTGCGAAATTAAAGCGTGATTCTGTTCGGTCCATCTGACTAATTTTCAAAAATGTTGAAACCATCCGACTGTCGGACACGGATAGTAAAACTCCACTGCATTTTACGCAAGGTAAGGCAATCGAAGACCTTATTCTTTAGCTTTGCCAAATAATGAGCATAAATATTGTTGTTCAAATTACAATTCCTTCTTTGTGTCCTTTTTTTAAGAATGAAAAGATAAAAAAGAAATCGGAAAACAAGTCCCTCACCCAAAAAAATGATAATTGTCGACACCCATGTTCACTGTTCTATGACTGTCTGCGTTCTAAGTCGTGTGAAAATAAACTGATTGGTATGTGACACCTATGTACACATCGGCTGGCACGGTGCGGCAACGCTAAAGCATCGGTATTGGAATGGTTGGGACGGTATCGGAATGCTAGTAGAACCTTAATACAACGCTAAGGGAAAGTAAGACAATTTGGTTGAAACGGTGAGGTAGAGATTGGGTCGGATCAGAACGTTACCAGATCGGTATGAGAATAGTAGGGAACGGAAGCAACGGTATGAGAACTTTATAGGTGCGGGCCGAATATTGGCGACCGTTCACTCCCGATGTATACCTTACTAACAAGCACTAGGGATTGTATAGCTGCACATTACTAATTGACTAACAACCTCTCAGCACTCGCCCTGCTCTAGTCTCCGCCCCTTGCCTTCACTCAATTTACTTTGCTGCACTTCAAGGAGATTTTCTGCATCTGGCTAATCACTGTTTTGCCTCTCACTCTGCACACGGTAGAACTCCCTAACCGGAGCAGTATGTTTGTCAGTAGGCTGTCTCTGTGATCCCTGTCCGCGTTTTGGCTTTTGCCAATTTCTGGTAATCAGGAACTTCCTCATGTTCATTCCTTTGTAATTAGTCTGATCCAATTCACCTGCTTCCCCTTTGTAGCATGTGACTTCCCCTATGTGTATTTAAGCAGTTATTTCACTCACAGCTCTTGTCAGAACGTTGATCAATATTTCATTGTGCAGAGCGCCTTGTATGCCATTGAGTAGTTTTTCTTCTACTGGATTGTCTGACTTCGATTCTTGACATTGCCCTTTTTGTATTGTTTTTGTCTTTCCTGATTTTGACCCATTTTTGTATGACTAAAATTTCTGTGTTTGGATGCCCTGTGTATGACCCTTGGCTTTGTTCATTGACTACGACTTTTTGCCTATTGTTAGTGATGGAGTGATGAGGCCCCGTGAATGTATTGAATCTTTCCAGGAAATTGCTTCATGAAAAGGCTGATGATGAAGCCCCGTTTAATAGCTCATTTGGGAGTCCTGACATCTGCTGGTCATTTGATGTACAGCAGTGCTACTGTGATGTTCACATGTGGACTACATCCGCAAACACACATCTCTCTCACTGTATGAGCGTTTGCATCTATGTAGACACACACACCACTCATCCTCGACGTGATTGATTTCAGCAGATGTATATCATGTTTTACCCTATTGGGAGATATATGATATCATATCACAATGTTCCCAAACGGATGATGTCCTCCTTTTTGTTGGCTCCATTATCTCCAGTGTTCTGCATGAACCTCGCGAGATAACGCAGAACACGTCTTGAATTTCTCACGGCTTTTTGAGTGAATTAAATCCATAGATATATATTTAGAACACTAGGTTAGATAATGTAAATATGACAACATCAGTAAAGTGAAGCACCCGGCCGCCATATTGATACACCCAACTTCTTCATAAAAATGAATGGTGTCCTATGAGGCCAATTTCAAATGAGTTGATACAAGCGAGAAAATGCTGAGATGTACAGCTGCCTTTTGCAGCAATATTTATAGAGCTGTAATACAATGTTACATGCGTAAGTTAACGTATAAACGTAAAGTTGTCACTTTAATAGAAAAAAATCACATTTCGTGCTAGCTAGCTAATTAGCCGTCCCATTGACTTGAACAGACCGCTGACTGAAAGCGATGGCTAAATTGATAACGGTCACCCGCAAGCTACCTTGGTTCCCTTACTGTCGTGGGGACTGCATTGACTTAGAAGTAAATAAAATTAACAAGGTGGCTAACAAGCTAGCTAATTACTTTCAACGACAATACTTCTTACCCGCATAATATTTGAAACAGTAGACAAGTCGCTTTGTCTGTTTAATGCAGAGCTCTAAAAGACAAGGAGTGGAGAAAGGCTTCACTAGCGCTTCCTTTTATCAACATTAGCATCAGCCATATGATTCAATATAAACAATTTGGTTGATGCCAAATAGTCAACCAGGGTACAATGAAGTGAAGAAACCGGAGTGTAATTTGATAACGTATGTGGACATTCATCAATGTTTCTTATAATGGCGATAACTTCCAAGCAATTATCTTATCAGAGGCCTTAGTCACGTTAACGTCACTTCTCTGCTACACTCTTTAATGTTAACACCGAGTCACATTTCGATCTACCCTTTAGTAAGTGTGCTGCTTTCCATCCTCCAAAAAGTACATATTTAGGGAGACAAAATGTTGCTCTGTACAATGATACCAAAATAACACCTACTTGTATAAAAGTCTTTTTGAAAATATAATTTTAACGTAGGCAAAAATGAATGGGCGTCTTCCGGGTGTATCAGCTCCTAGGACAGATGTTTCACTTGAATGTACCCTATCAACAAAAGTGTTCTATATACTGTATATACATCTATGATCGAATCACGCAACAAGGCAATCACGTGATTTCAGAGAACTGGGGCCTTTGTCTTTGGTCACATGATCGTCTGAAAAATGATACAGGCCCCTAAACAGGTTTCATTTGGACATGCCCCCTTTGCTCAACACAGACCTCGGGGCTTCAGTGTCAGACGTAACATCACTACTTATCGTTTTTGTACCTTTGCTCATCTGTCTGACTGGTTCTAACCCCTGCCTGTCTAGTTGACACTGTTTTTGGATTGCGTATTGTGGTGTGGCAATTCTTGTGTTTTTTGGCTTTGACTCGGGCTCTATTAAAGGCATGCGTTTTTTGGATTACTGTCTCTTGCGTGTGGTTCCTGAACTGTACCTCACAGTACGTTCGGACCACCATGAAACCAGCGAGAGTTACTAAGATGTAAGACATGGTGGCAAACCAGGCCGTCATGCTGGAGTTTCAATAGCAACAACTGCTATCTATCATGCAACACCTGCAGTCCACGGACCTAGCTTCTGCTGTGAGAGCTAGTCAGCCCACACTCACCACCTGTATGTCTGTTTCTCCCTCTGCCCCACCCACGCCGTCCCATGAACCTCGACTACGTCCTCCTGAGAAATATGATGGCGTTCCTGGATCCTGCCGAGCCTTCCTGACCCTGTGCAAGCTGATCTTCAGCCTACAGCCCACCATTTTCCCCTCTGAGCAAGCTTGCGTAGCTTACATCATCACACAGCTAACCGGGCGAGCTAAACAGTGGGCAACATCAGCTTGGGAAGCAGGACTACCCTGTGTCCAGTCGTCCGACCTTCTGGGGGAGGAGATGAAGCGGGTGTTTGACCGTTCCAGACACGGCCATGAGGCTGGAAGGGAAATTCTCCAAATCCGCTATGCCATAGACTTCCAAACTCTGGCCACCAACAGCAGATAGCATGAGAGAGCCCTCTATGACACTCTCATCCATGGGCTGTCAGAGCGAATCAAGGATGAGCTGTTAATACGTGACCTGCCCGAAAATCTGGATTGGATTATTGAAATGGCTATCCGCATAGATTCACGTTTGGAGGAGCAAAGACGGTCCACCCACAGAGCCAGTACCTCCAAGCCTCTGATGATGCCATCCCTACCTCAGCCTGACAAGACCAAACCTCCCCTTGAATCAGAACCCATGCAGTTGGATCGCACCAAGCTCACTACCGAGGCGAGGGACCGCAGGCGGAGGGAACTAGCCTGTTTTCACTGTGGCAAAGTCAGCCACTTCATCTCACGGTGCCCAGTAAAAAGGAAAGGAGCTATAGTGGCTGTCATTCCTGTGGATCACTCCTCTAAAAAATCGTACATGCTTTCCTGTTTCCCTGGAGTGGACTGGAGGAGGGAGGAAGACCACCGCCCTGATCGACACGGGAGCTGAGGAGAATTTTATCGATCTGTTGGTTGCCCAGAAATGGAGCATTCCTGTTGAAAAGATCCTCCCAGATTGAGTTGCTAATTCCCTCAACGGCCAGAGGATTTGCCACATCACCCATGTCACTGGGCCAATCAAACAACGCATCTCTGGAAACCATCAAGAGTCGATCAAGCTATACCACATCCAGTCTCCACATGCCCCCTTCGTCCTTGAGCACCACTGGATGGCCAAACACCTGCCTGAGGTCGATTGGGGGAAACATGAGATTAAGAGCTAGAGCCCTAATAGTTCTCGTACCTGCCTTAATGATGCACTAGAGCATGTTCCTGTTCCCCCCCTCAGGAATGGTCCTGAACCTGGAGAAGGTTCCTCCTGAATTCCATGATCTCAAGGAAGTGCTCTCAAAAGCTCGGCTACCAGCCTGCCCCCACACAGACCATATGACTGCGGGATTGAACTCAAGCCTGGAACCATGCCACCCAGAGGTCATCTGTTCACTCTGTCATGCCCTGAAACCCTCGCCATGGAAAAATACCTCATTGAGTCACTGGCAGCGGGCATCATTCGTCCCTCCTCATCTCCTGCTGGAGCGGGGTTTTTCATCGTGCGTACGAAAGGCGAATCTTTACGGCCCTGTATCGACAACAGGGGCCTCGATGACATCACCATTAAGAACCCCTTACCACTCATAAATACTGCCTTCGACTTCCTCCAGGGGGCGTTTGCATAAATAGTATTTTTTAATAAACTACCAGTGCATTTTCAAAGTTCTAAGTGCCTTGTTTTAAATGTCAGGGCACTCGAAATTCTACCAATGAGGTGTGGAGCTACTTTGAGCCTTGTAAATGATGAAAAAATAGTGATTCCTTTGCATGGCAGCGCGATGCCCGATTCACAACCATTGTATGCCTGTTGGAAGCTTCAGCTAAAAATCCATTTATTTCGAAAAGTTGCGTGCGTACGGAGGTGGGGTATTCGAAGGGTGCTCGGTAGGTTTATTCCCACTTGATCTACTCTCATTTTGTCTACAACTTTTTAGCACAAATTTCCATTTGGGCTACTGTTTTTACTTGTTTCACCCTGATGTTTTGTTTGAAATTACACTCTCATAATGACGTTCGTCGCTACATCTGCAAGTGCAAGTTAAAACTCTACAATGCTAAGCGAAAGCCATTTATCAACAGCACCCAGAAACGCCGCCGGCTTCGCTGGGCCCAAGCTCATCTAAGATGGACTGATGCAAAGTGGAAAAGTGTTCTGTGGTCTGACGAGTCCACATTTCAAATTGTTTTTGGAAACTGTGGACGTCGTGTCCTCCGGACCAAAGAGGAAAAGAACCATCCGGACTGCTATAGGCACAAAGTTCAAAAGCCAGCATCTGTGATGGTATGGGGGTGTATTAGTGCCCAAGGCATGGGCAACTTACACATATGTGAAGGCACCATTAATTCTGAAAGTTACATACAGGTTTTGGAGCAACATATGTTGCCATCCAAGCAACATCTTTTTCATGGACGCCCCTGCTTATTTCAGCAAGACTATGCCAAGCCACATTCTACACGTGTTACAACAGCATGGCTCCATAGTAAAAGAGTGTGGGTACTAGAATGGCCTGCCTGTAGTCCAGACCTGTCTCCCATTGAAAGTGTGTGGCGCATTATGAAGCGTAAAATACGACAATGGAGACCCCAGACTGTTGAACAACTTAAGCTGTACATCAAGCAAGAATGGGAAAGAGTTCCACCTAAAAAGCTTCAAAAATTGGTCTCCTCAGTTTCAAAACGTTTACTGAGTGTCGTGAAAAGGAAAAGCGATGTAACACAGTGGTAAAAAGGCCCCTGTGCCAACTTTTTTGCAATGTGTTGCTGAAGTTAATGATTATTTGCAACAAAAAAAAGTTTCTCAGTTTGAACATTAAACTTCTTGTCTTTGCAGTGTATTCAATTGAACATAAATTGAAAAGGATTTGCAAATCATTGTATTCTGTTTTTATCTACGATTTACATAACGGGCCAACTTCACTGGTCTTGGGTTTTGTAAAAATAATTTTCTCGAAAGTAGACAAAATGGGATAGGGTGGTCATTTTAAAAGTAGACAGAATTAGTAAACCAAATGGAAATAGACCAAATCAAAGTAGACAAAATGATGGACCAAGTGGGATGTTATAGCTGGGTAGAGCAGATACCTCAGCCAATGCGAACGTCCTATATGCAAGTACAAGCTAAAATATGAACCAAGTCTGAAAACTTTGAGATCATTGGATCCAAAGTTATTGCCAATTAAGTGAATGTGACCTTTTTTTGACTGTGACCTTGACCTTTCAGCGCTTTCAGAGTGCTGTAAAGTTCCTACTTATACCAACTCTGAAGCAACTGGTCATAATCATGCAGTGGTGAAATGCTGAACCTTTACTTATCCACATACTGGTGTAATGTGAATATAGGCCACTAGATGGCAGTATTTACCTTTTTTTTTTGTTAAGCTCAGACTGGAGTCATGTTTGGACATGTTTCCAGACATGTCTGGGGCAAGTCTCTGAAAATTAAAAAAAAGAGGTCTAAATGTGGGTGGGGTCTGCAAAAGAGTATATAGTAGTAGGAGAAATTGCAAGAAGATGACCAGACCTGCCATTCTGTTCAAGACCTGTGACGTTTCTTTTGTGGATTTCTTTGCCTGTGTTTGAGCATTTTCTTCATCCAGGACATCACCAAGCCACCCCACCAAAAAGAGACTGTAATTATTTCTGTTTTTTTATATATTTATCAATCTTGGTCTTTAGTTGTAGGTTGTTCTTAGTCTTTGTCTTTGTTAAAAATTAAATGTGTTTTAGTTGTTAAAACTGTGTTTGTCATCCCTTGCTGTTGCTGTTGTGTTATAAATGTAATAACAAATTGGGGCCATAACACTGGACAATAGAAGTTCTGCTCCAGTGGTGGTCTCCCTACACAAATCCAATGGAACCATAGACTGCATTGTCTCTGTACATTGGATCTGAGGAGAGGCATGGCTGTTGATAATTACAAATGTCATGTGGTGGATATGTCAGAACCTTCAGTGTATTCTTACCCAGTCTTCAGTTGCATCATTCCCTCTCCCTGGACTTTGACATGCATTCCCACATGCTCGGCATACTTCTGAAAAAAAAATCACACAAATGCAATTAATGTCTCAATCACACATACACAAAATATATGACAGAGAAAATACCTGAATCAGTGACCAGTCTGTAAGCAATTTCCTTCCTCAACTGAGTGATGGAGGCTTCATCAGTGCTGAAATCCAGGACCACACCAGTCAGAAGAAGCTCTGCAAACTACAAAAGACATCATACAATCAGTTGCATTCATAACAGCATTCAAAGGTTCACCTGCACTCATACCTTGCAGACAAATGCCCCACAGGATGTAGAGTCTTGCTGACGCGGATGGCTTACAGTATGACAAGTCCACCGCAAGATGTGAATATTTTTTACCTCATGAAAGCTCTGCAGAATAGCAAAAACGCTTAATTTTAGCCATTAACCATTCAAGACATTACCACAGATCAACTTACCTGGTCATATTCTTGCATTTGGTTATGTGGTCAGGGGTTTCACCCAATGGGTCAATGTACAGTGCCCGCTTCTCTTTTGGATAAATGACCAAAAGAGATAATATTTTTGGATAATACAAGTCATATAAAGATGAATTCACATTAAAATCAAGTTCGAGCCTCAAGTCTTGAAACACCAACATGTCTATAGAATTTTATGCCGAGATGGTCTGAATACTCATAAGTGTGCAGTGCTGCTTGTCACAGAATGGTCCAATGAGGACATCATAGGCTATTGGGAAAAAAGTACTTGTTTGTATTGTAAATCATCCGCAAACATTTTGAAAATGGTTACCTTGTTTAATCCCCGGAATGATCCTTGCCACATTGCAGTCATTTCAAACGAGTCAACATAATGAACCTTTCGCTCAGTTTCTTCTTGCAACTTCGCAATGATGGCATAGATGAATGCATTCAAGACCTGAACCAATAATTGTGTCAATTGTTTCTACAAATTGTTGCCTACAAATTTATTTAAGCATGCATTTACCTCGCTCTCTACCTCCCGTCCAGGGGCCAGATTTTGCAAGTCCATGGCAAATATTTTACATGGTCCAACTTGCTCCACAGCACACCTTTCCATTTATTCAGCTAGATGTCAGATATTACTGAGAATGAGAAAAATGTTAATCACCTTGATCTCAAAATGTAAACAATCCTTACAATCTTCTGGGGAGACTGCAGTTGATGGTTCACACGCAGTTGGGTCCCATGACTGGATGACAGGGGGCCAGATTGTGGGGGATTGGGGAACTCCAGGAGACCTCCAGGGGCAGGGCTGCAGCGCTGGAGAAATGGAAGTGGTTCCGATCCATTTTGTTGGGATTTGTGGCTGTGGTTCCACATATTTCTTCAGATGGTGAATGTTGATTCTCTCAATAGTGTTCCCCTTCCGCATTTTTAAATATGCACTTTTGCCATCAATGTTTGTTATGGTGAATGGATCCAATAAATCAGTTTCCATGTTCCCGCCCTTTCTTTGCTCTTGACGAATATTTTTTCGCAACACTTGATCCCCCACCACAAAGGAGTCATCTTCCCCCTTCGATGGCTTCCTGTTCCGCACCCTCGTTTGTCCGTTGGTTATACTGGCCTCCACTTTAGCATACACGTCTTTGAGGCTTTTAGTTTGGATGCATACGTCCTCATTTTCGGCCAGTGCATGGACTCTCGCATCACTAATCTGTAATAGATAAAAATTAAAGATCAACACATTATGGCAGAGATGGTTTTCAAAGCAGCCCCTACTGCATGGAAATTTCTCATACCTGCCACTTTTCTGGAATTTCTGATGGGTAACGGGCTTCCCTCCCATACATGAGGAAATGTGGGGAATATTTGGTGGTTATTTGTTATTTTGTACGTAGTCCAAACACAGCGGGTTTGATGTGACTTTCCCAATCACAAGGATGATCCTGCACCATTTTGATCAGAGCCCTGAAATTGGAAAATACTACCTTTCAGACATGATCAGAGGAAAGGAAAATAAAAGGAAAATAATAATAATAACTAGAACTGCAAGCAGTTTTGAAAGGGGGCCAAGCCTCCTCGCGTGACTTGGCTCCCAGGTGTCGTGGAGCCCATATAAAAGGCGTGTAATCGTGTCTCTGCATTGACTTGAATGTAATCTGTCGAGCGAAAAATTAGTTTGGTGTCCGCTGTGGAAGCAGCTTTATTTTGCCATAAAACAGTCGCAAATGCGTCCATAGACTCCATAAAAAGATGGACGCAGCACTCTGGTCTGAAAAAAGAAGCTCATGCGGAAGTATCGTAAAATGGGTTTCTATTTATTAATGGCCAGCCGATGGCGACGTCTGTGGTTGCGGAAAGAAGTTCAATGGTATAGAAGTCTATGAGAAGTTGACCGTACTTTCCCATTTGATTCTTCATTTAAATAATAATTTTTTACATAATCTTATAGAAGCTTTAATAGGTTTCAAGTGTCCTTCGATATATCATTATGTTCATTTTTGTCAATTATGGTCCCAAGTAGACTAGAATAAAAGATAAAGCCATAATATGCTTTAGAGGTGAGGCCGTGTGATACGGTCAGATCCACCTCTCACGTCCCTCCCCGAATCTTAATTCTCACTCTCATCCAATAGAAATTACATTCGGTTTCAAAATGACAACATGGCGCAATTCAAATTGCCAAAATTGAGGCTTCCTTTATGGTATGCTGAAACCAATGGGTGACGTCATGGTTGCTTCGTTCATCTTTTTATACAGTCTATGGTGCCGCAGCAATCAAACTAGCACGCCGTCTTCTTCTTTCCATAAACATGCGATACAGAGTCCACGTGAACTAAACATACAGGCAATTAAATCAGTCGGCTCCATGGAAACACAAACCTCCCCTTGGCTTGTTGACAAATGTGGAAGTGCGGAAGAAACGTAGCAAGGGTCGTTCCAATTTGATTTCCCACAACCTTTCTCTTAAGTTCCCTCCATTTGCCTCCATCGCTCGGGAAGGACTTACTCGCCTGCTACTTCATCCGAGTGGAAGGAGTAAAGGGAGTTTTTGATTTCGGATTGGAACGCCGCAAATTTATTTTACGGCACGGTGGGTACAGTAAGTTCTTTGCCTTCATTGGGAGAAACTGGACACCCGAGTAGGTGTCTTTCTGTGATTGGATGCAATAGCGCTATATAGTTGGGTAACAAGAAAGGACGGTACCAAATAGCCTACCCATTGCTTGGTTCGCAGTCATATCTGAAGTTGCCGTTGGATTTCCGCTTTTCGATACTGACCTGCCGGATATTATTGGAATATATCGTTTGGAGATATTTTACATTTTCGACAACTTTCTAGACTTTTTCTTGTCTTTTGTCTCTCTCTTTCAGGTTTTAATTGGCTCAGTAGTTGACGGAGGCTCCTAAGGTAAGTTAATTCAATTAATTTTCATTAATTCTGAGCTTGTGTGTTGTTAGCCCTTGTAAACCCTGCGTGTCACTGTGGGTGGGTATTTATCAATCTGACTTTCAATGTACATTCACAGCGACACTGTTTATTCCTCAGAAATATAGCCTAAGAAAACTAGAGTGGACAATCCCGTCGTTTCCGTGGCAGCACGTCGCCACATATTGTGTATGTATATCGGGACAGACGTTCAATGGAAAATATAATATAACTCGCCCAACGAAAAGTCGCTCATACGGGACAACAGCTGAAGTTCTGATAATACAGATAATTCTCTGTAATGTCTTCCGATGAAGTAAACATCGAATACACCGGTTTAAAAAAAAAAAAAAAAAAATATATATATATATATATATATATTTAAATAAATTTTGTTGTTTGATTAGAATTCTTTATTCTTTATGTTAAGTATGAAAGGATAAATAGAACACGGAAAACAAGTCTCTTAATTGTCGACACCTATGTTTAGCCAACTGTTTACATGTGCCTCATTGGACTTTTATACATACACAAGATGGTGAAGCTATTATGCCGTTTCCGCTTTGGTCCAGCTTACACGTCGTCCATTCAAGTTTTCTTATCTCTGTGGTTTGTTCCATTTAATTAAGGCATACTTTTCCGCTTTACGTCTCCAACATTTCCCCAACTCTTCGGATTGGAACAAATCAAACGCACATACCTATTTAATAGCTAGACAGCTAGATTCAGCCGCGAGTACACGCCAGTAGATGCCTTCCGTGCGGAGATATGAGCAAAAAATTCCCACAAAGCGATGCGGTTCAAACACTTGTCACCATGTCTTCTAGTGGGAATTCCCTGGCGTACTGCTGCATGTCGGGCTGGTAGTGTTGGAAACCATTTGAACCGCGTTGCTTCGGTGGAATCTTTTGCTCCGATCTCAGTACGGATTATAATTGGGTCTTATTTCAGAACTGTTCAGCGAATGAAGGTAATTTTGTTGACTAGTATGTGGTTTCGTCCTTTTATATTTTCCTATCGGACAGCTGTCTATTTTTTATAGTTAGTTGCGTGACCGTGCTGGAAAAACAGGTGAATGTTCTTGTCGCCGAAATTACCTTTATTCGCAAAAGACTTATGAAATTTTGCTCTCGCTGGAGGGGGAAAATGAAGTTAATGTTGTTGAGTGCCAATGCATAGACGTAATTACTCTTACCACTCTGACAGCTTGTTAGGGGCGGAATTCAAGAACTTTTGGCTTTCGTTCAGGCTTTGTTTTCACTCTCTCGCCCATCGCCCAAACAAGAGAGCCTGCTCGCAGACTACGCTTTGTGTGACTTACGTACAGAAGGTGTCTTGATTTTTTTTTTTTTTCATTTTTTTGCCATATTTTAACACTTTTTTTTCCCCTATTTTGCTTGTTAAACCCCACTCATCCAGTGAAACTGTATATGAGATCTGATTTGAATGCAGAACACAATGTTTGGAGTTTCACTACAATGATGGACTATTGTTTGGGGGGGAGGATTTGAATAAGCATTTGTGGTGTTGATGTGGTCGTGATTTATAGCTTTGTACTTTAAATTATGTGTACGAGGGAATTGTACAGTAATGACTACTAGAATTTTCTCAAGGCTAACCTAATTTTCGAGAACATACAATCGATGAGAATGATTATTTGTCTGGTTAACTGTGGTTGTGCTGACATTTGGTGTGTTTTTGTTCTCTCCACTTGTAGATGCCTCATGGCAAGGGTTATCGCCGCTCCCAGGCTGCCAGGAGGAGGATGGCTGCGCGACCCCTGGACGTGGAACTGCAGCCTGCCACCAGCACTTTTGTTGCATGTAAGTAGTCATTTAAGCTCATCCAGTAAATTGTTAGTTGCTTTGGTGCAAAGTATTTTGCATTTCATTAAAAATTGCTACTTTTTGAAGGTAAAGTAAGTCTTATTTTAATATTGTCTATGTTTCATATACAGGTTGTGGTACTGGGTACTGTCATGCAGTTCTGGGCTGGCCAACTTCACCATTCACGGGTCGGAGCCACAAGTTGGTCATTCCAGCTGAGTCCCCAGACAAGAAGGTAATTATTGTTGCAGTATTTAGTCAGTCATTCTATTTCTGATGAATAATTGTACATCGTTCTTAAAAAATTTCTCTGTTACAGTTCGTTCTGATTGTCGGGGACTCCCATCTAGGTGCTATCGTAGATGGGTTCGTCCAGATGCCAGAGGGGAGGATGTCCTTTGGCTTCATGTCAACGCCGGGGGCTTCGGCAGCGCAGCTGTGCATTGAGGTTGAGAATGCTGTTCTCCCTCAGATCCCAGAGGCAGTCTGTCTGTTGGCTACCGGCAATGACTTGACTGCCAGCCGAACCATTGGGGAGGCGGCAGCGCAGTTTAGGAGGCTGCTGATCACTGTGTCCAGGCGTTAGCTGAAGGCAAGTTTTTATTTTTAATTGTACGTTTATGTCTGAGTGGCAGAGTCTTTAAAACAACAATTTATATTTGTCAGCTGTGTGTCCTGGATTTCCCCCGGCGTCTGACCATTGAGATGGACCAGCAGGAGCTTCTGAGCCAAGAATACCACTGCGTTGCAGCGCAGATGAGTATGTATAGACAAATATGTGTACTTTTAATTGTATCAAGGATTATGTGTAATTAAGCCATTAAAAAATGGAATGGTGTTTGTTGTATTCATTAGGATTTTACAATTTACAAAAACAGAGTTGAAACCAAATATCTCTGAATGTTGTGTTTTTTTTTCTTGAAGGGATCCCCTACCTGGCCATTGATGACCACTTCCCCTTGGGTCATCGGGAGCTGTGGTGCAGGGGTGGTGTAAGTAAAAGTTGCTATAGTAGGAGTTTGATGTACTGGCCTTTTTGTATTTGATATGCAACTTAATGGCAGATGCATGTTGTTTTAAATCAGAAAACTTGACCAAACTGATCATTATGTATTTGTGTAGGTGCACCTCAGCGACAGGGACGGAATGCCTATCCAGGCGCAGTTGCTGTGGTCTGCCGCCTACCTGCAGGTGAAGACGAGGGAGCCAGAGCCAGAGGTCCAAGCCAGGTTTTCACCCCCTGTTCCCAGCTGCTTCCCCCGGGTGGTGGTGAGGGGAGAGATGTCGACGCCACGGCCCTCAAACCCGTTTGAGTGGAGAGTCGTTGGACCATGCAGGATGGTAAGTGGCGCTTACTACAGTTGTGTGGTTGACAGTCTTTAAGTAACCGAAATGACTCACATAATGACAATTATTTTATTTGTAATTGAAGACGACACGACCAGCTGACCTTGACGGGCTCGGTGCTGCCAAGAAGAGGGCGGTTTAGCAGGAGGTTTGTCATCTTTGTTACATACAGTGAGTTATTGATTAAACTTTAACTGTACTTGTTTAGTTCCATGTTTTCTAATCAACTGCTTTTATTGTCAGGGGAACGTGGTGCTGAAGGAATGTTCTGTTGTGCTAAACCCTGTGTGGTTTAGCAGGGAACTTCTGGATGTGTTAAGCGATGGCTCCGTACACGTTCCTGCTCCTGTTTCCACAGCAGTTGTGGTGTGCCAGAAGGTAACTTGCATGATTTCACCTTTTTTGTTATTTGATTTTATCTGCTTGATTTTCGACAGTCTATAATGCTAACAACAAACAAAGCTGTTTCATGTAGGTTGAACAGAGCAATTCCCCAAATATGGCTTCAAAATGTTTGGGTTTCTCTCATTTTAGAAGACTGTGAGGGAGCGTCGACTGAGACCTGCTGTGTCCCAGAAGAGGGTGGTCCAGCCAGAGGTCTGTCTTTGCATATAAAATATTATGATATTACATTTTTTGAAAGGTTTTAGTACAGTTAGGCTAATCAGTGAGAACTTCTTTCCATATGTCATCCGCTGTAGTTAGTAAGTGTGAAGTTATGACAGGTGTTTGAAGGTTACATGGTGGTAATTCATTTATTTATATTCCTTGGGAGGAGGCAACTGCGCTGGTGGCTAAGGCTTCTCCCATCCCGTCGCCTGTTTGTGTTACCACAGTGGCTGAGAGGGAGGAGGTCAGCGCAACTCCTTCTGATCAGTCACTGGGGGACACCAGGAACGTAGGTACATTTCACAAATAGAAAAATTGACAGACGTGGTGTTACATTTTTATTTTATCATCTTTTATTGAACACTTCCTTTTTTAAGTTACCTACAGCATCTTCAATTTACTTGACGATATTTTCCTTGCAGGAGTGTGCCATTGACCTGCAGGTGCAGGATGTGCAGCAGGGGGAGGATGTGCCGCAGGTATGTTATCTTTTTTATAATGACACCACTGTTGTAGAAGTATATTTTTATTCAGTGGAGCGTATTTGTGTGTTGCCCACTGAGGGCACTTATTGTCCCACAGTTTGATCGTGCAGTTAAGTCTAACAGACCATTGTTTTTGTATTACAGTGAACATTTGACAAATTTTTTGTTTCTACATTGCTAATGTGTTGTGGCGATTTGTTTTGATATTGTGCAGCTACTGTAATTGATGCTTAATTGTTTGTATGTTTGATTCATCAGCCTCGTGAGGCAGAGGGGACAGCAGTGGACCAATTTGACGACGATGGTGCTCCCGCCTTGTCTACTGCTGGTGGTGATGTCCAGGATCACGTGAGTCATGACCATGTCATGTATTTTATCCGTGAGTCCTTTAATCAGGGGCACAAGCGTTTTGGTCTTGACAGGCAAAAGCAGTGTGTCACAAACAGTGTGACTGCAGTTATGACTAATGTGTTAAAGAGTGCTTGGACTTGGACTACGACTGACCTGAACAATATTTTAGTGCATGGTAATGACTTGTACACATACATGAGAAAACGCCACATGATTAGTGATGCTAGTCGTAGTGGTTATATTTTTGTATGGGAGTTGCCTAGGGAGCATGTGTTGCGTAACAACAAATTTAGATTGGAGTACATGGAGACATTCACTGGAGACATTAATGTAGAGGAATATGACCCTGCTCTTCAAGATGTGGCCATGCCTCTGGATGTTGCTTTCCAGAGGGCCATTTTTGAGGTAGATGCTTGTTTGTTGACCATTAGGAAGAATATGTGTGTGGTCTTTAAGCGAGGGTCCAGGTTTGCTGTGTTTGATCCACATGCACGCGGTGATGATGGTGGTCGGCAACCTGATGGTACTAGCATTGTTGCATGCTACAATACTTTAGACGCACTATACCCACACATCACCCATCTTGTTCGGTCACTATATGCCTATGATGCACATGCTACGGACAAGTTGTTTGAAGTCACTGGTGCTAAGGCTGTCATTGTACCACGTTGTTCAAGTGACACAGGAATACATGGTACCAGTGCACATGTGCTTGACTGTGATGAGGCTTCAGGAGAAAGATGTGGTATTGACTTTGAGGCAAAAACACAGACAGACAATCAGCAGCAGTCAGAGACTGTTACTGTGACAGACAGTGAGCAGCAGTCACAGACAGTAACAGACGATGAGCAGCAGTCTGAGACTGTTATAGGGACAGAGGGCAAGCAGCTGTTGGAGATGGTGAGAGGGGCATATGACACTGATGATGAATCATCAGTTTGTTTAGTGTCTGAGAAAAATGCCAGCAGTGTAAAATTTAAGTGTTTGACATTAGCTGACAAGAGGAGCATCTGCACCCAACTTGGCATTGTGCCCAGTTTAAATCATGAAGACATTTTTGTAGTTGATTGTTTAGACATTGAACAGCCAGAACCATGTACTACCATTGATATCCAGCCAGATGGTAATTGTTTCTTTGGATCTCTGTCACATGTTGTTAGCGGATTAGAGTCATATCATAGAGCTATTCGCTTGGCTGTTGTGAAGCATATTGAACAGAGTACTGATGTGTACCGTAATGTTGTTAGGCAAGAGTTTACATCTGTACAGCAGTATGTTAATGATTCACGCATGAAATATGTGGGCACTTGGGCTACAGAGGTTGAAATTCAGGCTGCTGCGAATTAGTTTAATGTTGATATTTATACGTATAGTCGCCAGAAATGGTTAAAGTATAGCTCAAGTGGTGTAACAGCTGGAAACAAAGGGATTTATCTTAAACACTGCAATGAATGTCATTATGAGCCCATTGCATGTGTGAAAGATAAACTAAAACATTTATTAGAGATATTATGTACCTTGTGTGAAATTAATCATGGAAAGTCAAGGTCTGATGTCACTTCAACTCGTAAAGACTGTAATGCTGGGCTGAAGAGGAAAGAGAGGGAGAAATATGCTGATAACATTGATTTTAGGAAACAAAATAATGAAAGCACAACACAGATATTCAACCGACAGTAAATATAGACAAATGACACAGCAGGCTAGTGTTAGTAAGTATGCTACAAATGAAGAGCACAAAGCTAAGGTTATTCAAGCTGGTAAAGATAAATACTCTAGCAATCAGCAGTATAGAGCAAAGGTAAGACAGAACAGTGTACACAAATATGCATCAGACGATCAGTTTAGAGCTAAAGTAAAATGGACTAGGGTACAAAAATATTCTTCAGATGAAAAGTTCAGATCTAAAGAGAAGGGGAGCAGTGTACAAAAATATGCTTCAGATGCCAAGTTCAGAGGTAAAGTGAAACAGAGCAGTGAAGAGAAATATGCTTCAGATGCTAAGTTCAGAGGCAATTTGAAACAGAGCAGTGTGCAAAAATATGCCTCAGATGCTAAGTTCAGAGCTAAAGTAAAACAGAGCAGTGTACAAAAATATACTTCAGATGCCAAGTTCAGAGGTAAAGTGAAACAGAGCAGTGTAGAGAAATATGCTTCAGATGCTAAGTTCAGAGGCAATTTGAAACAGAGCAGTGTGCAAAAATTTGCCTCAGATGCTACGTTCAGAGCTAAAGTAAAACAGAGCAGTGTACAAAAATATACTTCAGATGCCAAGTTCAGAGGTAAAGTGAAACGGAGCAGTGTACAGAAATATGCTTCAAATGCCAATATTCGAGGTAAAGTGAAACGGAGCAGTGTACAGAAATATGCTTCAAATGCTATGTTCAGAGCTAAAGTAAAACAGAGCAGTATACAAAAATATGCTTCAGATGCCAAGTTTAGAGCTAAAGTAAAACAGAGCAGTGTACAGAAATATGCCAATTCTCCTGATCATCGTGCTCGTGTGATACATTATACTGTACAAAAGTACAAAACCCAAAAACAGTGAAGTTGGCACGTTATGTAAATCGTAGATTAAAACAGAATACAATGATTTACAAATCCTTTTCATCTTATATTCAATTGAATACACTGCAAAGACAAGATGTTTAATGTTCAAGCTGAGAAACTTTATTTTCTTTTTGCAAATAATCATTAACTTAGAATTCAAAGGCAGCAGCACATTGCCAAAAAGTAGGCACAGGGGCCTTTTTACCACTGTGTTACGTCGCCTTTCCTTTTAACAACACTCAGTAAGCGTTTGGGAACTGAGGAGACCAATTTTTGAAGCCCTTCAAGTGAAACTCTTTCCCATTCTTGCTTGATATACAGCTTAAGTTGTTCAACAGTCCGGGGTCTCCGTTGCCGTATTTTACGCTTCATAATGCGCCACACATTTTCAATGGGAAACAGGTCTGGACTACAGGCAGGGCAGTCTAGTACCCGCACTCTTTTACTACGGAGCCATGCTGTTGTAACACGTGCAGAATGTGGCTTGGCATTGTCTTGCTGACATAAGCAGGGGCGTCCATGAAAAAGACGTAGCTTGGATGGCAACATATGTTGCTCCAAAACCTGTATGTACCTTTCAGCATTAATGGTGCCTTCATATATGTGTAAGTTGCCCATGCCTTGAGCACTAATACACCCCCATACCATCACAGATGCTGGCTTTTGAACTTTGCGCCTATAACAGTCCGGATGGTTCTTTTCCTCTTTGGTCCGGAGGACACGACGTCCACAGTTTCCAAAAACAATTTGAAATCTGGACTCGTCAGACCACAGATCACTTTCCCACTTTGCATCAGTCCATCTTAGATGTGCTTGGGCCCAGCGAAGCCGGCGGCGTTTCTGGGTGCTGTTGATAAATGGCTTTCGCTTTGCATTGTAGAGTTTTAACTTGCACTTGCAGATGTAGCGACAAACTGTAGTTACTGACAGTGGTTTTCTGAAGTGTTCCTGTCCTTTACACACAGATGTCGGTTTTTGATGCAGTACCACCTAAGGGATCGAAGGTCACGGGCATTCAATGTTGGTTTTTGGCCTTGTCGCTTACGTGCAGTAATTTCTCCAAATTTTCTGAACCTTTTGACGATATTACGGACCGTAGATGATGAAATCCCTAAATTTCTTGCAATAGCTCGTTGAGGAATGTTGTTTTTAAGCTGCTCGACAATCAGCTCACGCATTTGTTCACTAAGTGGTGACCCTCGCCCCATCCTTGTTTGTGAATGACTGAGCATTTCAGGGAAGCTGCTTTATTCCCAATCATGGCACCCACCTGTTGCCAATTTGCCCCTTCACCTGTGGGATGTTCCAAATAAGTATTTGATGAGCATTCCTCAACTCTCTCAGTCTTTTTTGCCACTTGTGCCAGCTTTTTTGAAACATGTTGCAGGCATCAAATTCCAAATGAGCTAATATTTGCAAAAAAATTTCAAAGTTAACCAGTTCGAACATTGAGTAACTTGTCTTTGCAGTGTATTCAATTAAATATAGGATGAAAAGGATTTGCAAATCATTGTATTCTGTTTTTATTTACGATTTACAAAACGTGCCAACTTCACTGGTTTTGGGTTTGTATAAATCTAACCTGGTTTACGCCAAGTCTATAAAGAAGCAAAACCAGGAAAAGAAACGTAATCAAACGCTGAAAAAACATTACATGGATGTTGTAATTCAGCAATTTAGAGAAAAGGTTAAACAAGGGCCAGAATATGTTTGCTGTGTATGTCATAGATTATTGTTCAGCATCAGGTAGTTGAATGTAAAAAAGAACTATATGGAAATAAGGGATCTGCAATAGCTCCATTAGCAGATGAATGTATAACTTCAACATATCTTCATGAATGTGAAGATAAATGTACTGCAGACTGCGCTTTAAAATTGGCACATGTTGGTAAATTGTGGATTTGTTTTACTTGCCACAGAAAAATAATTGCTGGAAAAGTACCTGAAGAAAGTGCAATTAATAATCTACTGTTGGATCCTATTCCACAAGAACTGAATTCACTAAACTCTTTAGAACAACATTTAATTGCACAGCATATTCCCTTCATGAAGGTATTAGCTCTACCCAAGGGAGGGCAGAATGGTGTAAATGGCCCTGTAACATGTGTCCCTTCCAACAATAATGCTGTGAATAATGTGCTTCCTAGGATAGAAAATCAGGAATGTATGATTCAAGTTAAATTAAAGAGGAAAATTACCTACAAAGGGCATTATGAATATCAGTATGTCCTCACAAATAAAGTTCATAGTGCACTAGAACATTTAAAATATCATAACAAGTGGTATAAAAATGTGCATATCAATACAGATTGGACAAATCCCCTTGAAAAAGATAAAAATGATGATGGCGATAAAAGTGATGAGCGTGAAGACTTGGATATTCAAGACGAACACATTAATGATCAGCAACAGCATGGCATGTATTAGGACACGTGTATGCAGCCAGTAGATGTTGCACAGGAAATATTAGATCAGCATTTTGACAGTGTGTTATCAGTTGCTCCAGCAGAAGGTAACAGTCCTGTACGTTTGCTTACAGACATTAGCAATGAGGCTAAATGTTTTCCTGTTCTTTTCCCAAAGGGAACTGGTACTTTTCATGACTCCAGACAGCATAAGTTGACATTAAGTTAGTATCTGAATGCTAGAATTCTTAATGCTGATGGTCGATTTGGCAGTAATTTAGATTATATCTTTTATGCACAGTATTTGCCTGGGATTAATCAAGTTGTGTCTAATGTTTCTATAGCATTAAGGAAGGGGTATCATGGAGGAGAGGACACTCAGATTACATCATCAATGCTCGCTAGTACAGATTTTGTTAAGAATGTTTTAAGTTGTGACTTGGGCTACAAATTTTTAAAGCCTATTCTTGGAACACCTGTGTTTTGGCAATGTGTCCAGAAAGATTTGTTTGCTATGGTCAGGCAGCTTGGGTTTCCTACTTGGTTCTGTTCCTTTTCATCTGTGGATTTACGTTGGACAGAATTGATGGAAACCTTTATGAAAGTACAAAATTTGAAAGGCAATGCAAATAAGATGGACTGGTCCCAAAAATGTAATTTGTGAAAGAATAATCCTGTGACAGCAGCCAGGATGTTTGATCATAGGTTTCATTGTTTTCTAAGAGATGTTATCATGTCCCCAGCTCAGCCAATCGGGAAGATCATTGACTACTTTTATCGTGTTGAGTTTCAGCAGCGTGGATCTCCACACACACATTGTTTGTTTTGGGTGGGGAATGCACCAAAGATTGACACTAACACAGATCAGGAGGTGATAGATTCATTGACAAATATGTAACAAGTGACCTCCCATCTGATGATCTGCATGAGGTCGTTTCCAGTGTTCAAATGCATAGTAAGAAACACTCAAAGAGCTGTAAAAAGAAGGGGACACCATGCAGGTTTAATTTCCCACGACCTCCGAGTAACAAAACATTTTTGTGTAAATCAAAAACGGAAGAGCAGCAGCAACAAGATAAACCTGACACAGGACAGCAGCAGAGAAATGTCGAAAGGTGTGATGCAGCTGCAAAAGTTAAAGAGATCATGAGAAAAGTTAAACTAGCTCTTTCAAATAAAGAAGCAAAATTTGACAGTATTGATGCCATCTTTAGTTCCAAGGGTATCAATCAGTCAATTTTCAAAAAGGCTATTCAGTTAACTACAAAGAAAACTAGTGTCGTCCTTAAAAGAAATACAAATGACGTTTGGGTAAATCAGTTCAACAAAGATCTCTTGCATTTGCTGGAATGCAAATTTGGACATTCAGTTTGTATGTGATGCATATGCGTGTGTATATTATCTCATATATCTCAAAAGCGGAAAGGGAAATGGGTTTGCTACTTAAACATGCACAGAATACAGATAAAAGTTAAGGAAATGTAGATGCGAAACAGGCCCTTAACAAGTTAGGAAGTGTGTTTTTGCATAACAGAGAAGTATCTGCTCAAGAAAGTGTGTATCGACTCTCAAAGATGCGATTAAAGGAGTGCTCCAGAAAAGTTGTATTTGTTCCGACTGGAGACCATGTTGTCAGGATGAGTCTTCCTCTAAATGTAATTCAGAAGAGAGCAGAACAACACAACCTAAACAAAGACAAAATCTGGTTGATAAACATCATTGATCGTTACAGAAGTAGACCTAAAACTAATGAGTTTAAAGACCTGTGTCTAGCAAGTTTTGCTTCAGAATATAGAGATGTGCCCAAAAGTGAAAAATGTCACAACAATGTGATTAAACTACATGACAACTGTGGTTTTGTAAAAAAGAGGACAAGGACAGATGTGGCTGTTGTGAGATATGCTCGCTTTTCACCAATGCAAGATCCTGAAAAGCACGACCAAAACTTGCTTCAGCTGTTCTTGCCTTATTATTCAGAAAATCAGTTTGTGTGTTTAGAAGAGTTTTACAAGACTGGTTCTGTCAGTAACAGCAGCAATGAAATTAAATCTGTAAAAGAGGTGGTTGATTTGAACAAATCGAAGTCATAGCGCACATAGGCTGTCAAGAAGATGCTTGGGCTGATCTTTGCCCTGAAGCTGAATTAGAACGATTAGAAAGTGTAGAGGAAATGAGTGTTAACAAAGATTTGTTTACTACGAAAAGAGACATTATTCCAGATTTGCAACCAGAAAAGACACCTATGTCTATAGAGTTCCCTAAAAAGAAAATTAATCATTCTGAAGCACAGGCTATCATGAGATCCCTGAATGAGCTACAGTCACAGGTGTCTTGCAAGATACGACAGTGGTGCTTGGATAACGTTAATGGTAAAAATCCTGCACCTTTTCATGTGTTTATTTCTGGTGGAGCAGGCACAGGAAAGTCCCACTTGATTAAAGCTCTGTATTATGAGGCAACAAGACTGTTAGCAAGAAGGTCAGATTATCCAGATGATGTTCATGTTCTACTCACGTCCCCTACTGGTGTAGCTGCTTATAATATTAATGCCACTACAATACACACTAGCTTTGCTATTTGTAATAATGTTTCATTACCGTATCAGCCACTAAAAGAGGAAAAAGTAAATACTTTAAGAGCCAGTCTGAAAGATCTCCAAATATTAATCATAGATGAAATTTCCATGGTTGATCACAAACTACTGACATACATCCATGGCAGACTGAGGCAAATTAAACAATGTTCTGATTTTTCTCCCTTTGGTAATGTGTCTGTAATAGCTGTTGGAGATTTTTATCAACCTCCACCAGTAAAAGGAAGGGCTCTTTACACAGACCAAGCTGGGACTAATTTATGGGGAAATACTTTTAGCCACGTAGAGCTAACTGAAATAGTGCGACAGAAAAATCAAGACTTTGCTGTGACACTTAATCGCATCAGAAAACATAAAAAAGGATACAAACTTAATGACCAGGATGTAAAACTGTTAAAACAATGTGAGACAGGCCTGGGTGATGACACAGAAAACCTTCACATTTTTGCTACAAATGGTGACGTAGAAACCCATAACTTTAATATGTTACACAAGGTATGTTCTGATTTTGTGCAGATTAAAGCACAAGACTTTGACAAAAATAATGTGAACATACTAAAAGTAATGTGAACATACTACAGTTATCACGAATGTCTTTGTATGAATTTTAAATAGGGCGTGCAACATTCATCTCTGAAGGTGGAAAGTCTGTACTATTGGGGGAGGGGGCTCTTTTAGTGAGCTAATGACCTTTTTCATGTGTATGGCGAGACTCGTCATGCACTTGAGAAACCATTTCCGTCAGGGGATACAGCACCGCTAGAGAAATGCCTTTAGTCTTAGTGTTGCACCCCAAAAAAACCCATACAAATCATTCCTGTGGCCTTTGACTTTTGAGATTTTAAGCTAGGTAAAGTCCCACAGTTAGTGTAAAATGTCCATCTTACTCTGTCATGTTACAGATCCATCCTGCAAACATTTTACATTTACTTCATCCTGGTGCTAGTTCCATAAATGTATTACTATTTAGACCAAATCCTGCTGCCTGCTCCATACATTAGATTCTTCATATTGTATTGTTCATCTATTTATTTCAAATAATATATCCATGTACAAATGTAAATTAATTTACTCTATTTATTATATCCATTATCCATTTATTATATTCATATATACTCAGCAACAAAAGTTTCTGTGACACCAATATTGTTAATTATTTTTCATAACGCAATTATGAAATTGTCATACATGGTGATATCAGACTGAAACAGTACACGTAAACACAACATTGAAATGGAAATCATGAAAATGCGAGAAAATGACTTTGCACGTGAAAATGTGCGTAAATCATGCTTGTGGATGGCAATAAAAGAGGAGAATTTTTGGAATGTTCACATTGTGCCTGATGAACGACGGAAGCATCACTTATCGAAAACACAGCCATTTCGGATCAGGAACTCTACCCTCTAAATGCCAAGACTGTCTGAAAATGATCGGTGGAGGGCCATTGGGATGATTGAATCCGGAACCTCGCAGAGGGAAGTTGCTCATCGCCTGAATGTCCACCGAAACACCATTTGGAACTTATGGCAGCGTCATCAGCAGACAAGACATGTCAGAGACCGTCCTCGCAGCAGCCGTCCACGAGTAACCACTCCCAGACAGGACAACTGGATTCGAACAACCCATCTCCGAAATCGATTCCAACCTGCAACCATAACTGCAAGAACGATACCTGGTTTGAGGCAACTGTCTGCACAGACAATCCGTCGCCGTCTCCGTTATTTTGGCATTGTCCCACGTCGGCCAGCAAGACGTCTTAATACTCACAGTACAACACCGACGACTGCGTCTACAGTGGGCACAACAACATCGACGGTGGATCCAACGTCAGTGGGATCTTGTACTCTTCACTGATGAATCAAGATTCATGCTTAACCGATGTGATGGTCGTTTACGTGTATACCGTCGACGTGGAGAACTTTATTCCAACAACTGTGTTCAGGAATTTGATCGTTTTGGAGGTGGTAGTGTCATGATTTGGGGAGGGATCACGGCTAGAAACAGAACAGATTTGCTTGTTATTGATGGAAATCTGACAGGTCAAAGATATCGCGATGAAGTGCTACGGCCATTGGTGGTACCGTTTTTGATGCAACATGGTCCCGGAATAACGCTGCAACATGATAACGCCAGACCACACGTTGCAAGGATTGTACAGCAGTATCTGATGCAACAACATGTCAATGTCCTGCCATGGCCAGCCAGATCCCCAGACATGTCCCCAATCGAGCATCTTTGGGACGAGATGGATCGACGTTTGCGGCGGTTGGATAACCTGCCAGCTACACTCCAGGAATTGCGACAACGTCTACGTCAGATTTGGAATGACATCCCACAGCAATTTCTGGCACATCTGATTCGGTCCATGCGCCGGAGATGCGTTGCTTGCATCATGGCACGAGGAAGTCACACCCGGTATTGAAGTGTGAAGGTCACAATTGGTTAGACGTCAGACAAGTGCTTCATGACGCATGAAAATGACATTTTTCGTTTTGAGTGACGTTGGCACTGAAAAGTCAGTGTTTCTCCCGTTAAATAAACATATTGATTGCATTGAGATCTTTGCGTGTCATTTATAACATACACGTAAATGGTGTCACAGAAACTTTTGTTGCTGAGTATATTATATAGTATAAAATGTTGTTTTAGAAGCATCCTGCAAAAATCCTTGCCTTGCCATAATACTGCTTGGTTTAAATTTGTGCTCTTTTATATTCATTCATTCATTCATTTTATTTTATTTAAGTCTCACCTTGTATACAATGTATTAAAACAGATATCAGTCATTTCATATACAAACCACTCTCTATAAGAGTTATGAGAGACTATAAAATCAAAAAGCATAAAAATAACATAGAACCCTTATTGTACATTTATCACAGTAAAAAGAAACGGTTCAAGATAAATAAAAGAATACGTAGCATAGATAATACTAAGTATAATAAGTAGAATAACTTATTAATCACCTCTTATTTTTAAGACACCGGTTCATGAGCATAAGTACTAATTTTACGTCTAAATAAAATTTCATGGCAGGCCTTGGCTATCCTATACGTCATTTCAGGTCTACTTAAAATAAAAACAAGTTTTTCAGTGTCCAAATAGGCACGAAAATTACCATCACATGAAGTAGCAAACCGAAACACATCATCTCTGATATCATCATACAGGGTACAGCGGATCAATACATGCTCTTCATTTTCAATCTCATTTAAATTACAGTAAGTACAAATACGTTCGTGTTCAGCTTCACCAACATATCGACCTGTTTCAAGCCTAAGTGGCGCAACGCCACATCTAAATTTAGCAAGGGCACGATGGTAATTAGGAGATATGACATTTTCCACATAATGCTCTGTTTCAAAACACCTTTTTAAAAGACAATACGTGCGTAACTTATTTCTCCCATATCCATGACTGGCCTCTTGCCGAGTTATTTTTGAATACCATAAATACTGGAAATATTCCTTCAAAACTAGGCATATGTCATCTTTTAATAATTGAAAATCTAGATTAGAGTTAATATTAGCTGCATCACCCAACTGTATATCTCTTAAAAACTTTATAACATAGTACAAAGAGTTCTTTTTACCAAATTCAGCATGGCTCACAGCCCATACAAATATTTTCTTATTACTCCTATCCTGGTCCATTCTACCTAATTTACACCACTGTCTTATAATACACATCCATTGACGTTGTTCAGGTAATACCCAGCCTAGCTCTCCCTGAAGAGCGGCCACAGGTGTATATTTCCCGACCCCAAGGAAGAACCTTGCGGCACGATTCTGAACAGCTTGCATGCATGAGTATGACTTATAACCCCAAATGCACGCACCATAATCAATTATAGGCTGCACCAAACTATCATAGAGTTTCTTAAATACTTGGTGGGGGAACCCTCCATGTACTTTACTTTTAGCAATCAACATTCCCAGAGCCCTTTGGGCTGCTTGTGCAATAGATTTTGCCGTTTCATTATCGTCAAGATGTTCTTTCAAAATCAGGCCAAGATACCGGTACTTAGGCACAATTTTCAACCTACAGTTCCCAAATTTAAAATCAAAAATACTTCTCATCACACTAGGGCCCTTCTTGAAGTGAACCACCTTGGTCTTGTCCGTATTAACGGACATATCCCAAACATTACACCACTTTTCCAAAACATTCAATAAATTCTGGAGATCTTTCTCTTTACTAGCCATTAAGGCTATGTCATCAGCATACAATAGAATATTCATGATAACACCATCAATATCAATACCAATCCCAGTGTGTTTAATTTCTTTAACTAAACTATTAATGAAGAGGTTGAACAGGGTTGGAGATAACACACAACCTTGTTTTAAACCAGAGTTTACGGAAAAACAATCTGTTAAAACACCGTTCAGACGCACACTGCATTCCACACCATTACACAGAGATGATAAGGCCTTTAGCATTTTCTCTGGTATACCATGAGAGGCAAGTCGATTAAATAACTTATGTCTATTAATTTGATCATAGGCCTTGCTAAAGTCAACAAAGGCCACAAACGTAGATTTATTTTGTTGTTTCCTAGTATCTATAATTGTCGTAAGGGAGTGAAGATGATCCCGACAGCTTCTATCCCGGCAAAAACCATTTTGACCATCATCTACCATTTTATTAGTCTCAACCCAGCGCGTAAGACGAGCATTAAGAATAGAACAATACAGCTTATATACAACTGACGCTAGCGTAATACCCCTATAATTCAAAGGGGAGCGTGGATCCTTGGTATTGTCTTTTGGGATTGGATTAATGATACCTTTCCCCCATATTTCAGGGATTAAACCACACTCAAAACATGCAGTAAAAATAGTATGTAGAAATTTAATACACTGATAATTGCGTAACACTTCCACCGGTAATACATCATAACCAGCGGCCTTACCAGATTTGGCCTTGGCTAGAGCAAGTCTCACTTCTGACTCGGTAATAGGCAGTGCCACCCCGGTGTCAGTACGATTTAGCGGCTCCGACCATGAGCCATGCTGACTTACACTGACCGTTTCCGAAACACTCAACCGCAACCCGGCGCCTAGCACCACAGGTTCCTGGTTGAGTAGGTTTTTGTAAACACTCAACCGCCACCGGTCAAGCACCACCTGCCGATCCGTGACAACACTGCCGTCTGGGTCCACAACTTCCCAGGGTATGGGTTTACGACGCTCACTCGCAATACCCACATTCCCAATATACTTCCAGAACTCTTTTGAGTTATCCCTTTCAAGGGCTAGGATTTCACTTTGCATTTGTTTCCAGTGCTGACGTTTGGCCCGCTGAATCGCTTTATCAAATAACTTCAACTTAGCATCTCGCACTATTTTGAGGTGTCTTCTTTGACCCCCCTTACATTTAGCCCATATCTTATCTGCTTCCCTGGCCGAATCATAAAGTGATTGTAAGGTATAATTCCAGTAGGGTTTTTTTGTATGTCTTCTACATTTCCTTATATCATTTCCGGTATATATGGTTTTATGGTTCAACTTATTATTCATTTCACTAATAACAGTATCACAAAAGGACTGATAAACTTGATTGATATCATTCTGACATACAGCTGCTCTTTCTATACGTCTAATTTTATCAGTTATCAAACTCAAATCACTTCTAGAAAGAAAATTTTCCGGGATATCATTAAGATCATATTTCTCAAAGGAAGTGACAATACGATTTTCAGGGTGGTCTATGTGTACAATATTTTTGACAATATTAGACAGTTCTGTTACACATTGTATTAAATTATGGTCAGGTACCGAGTGAGTTGGATCATATTTCCCCACACAACCTGCTTCCTCAAAGAGATCAAGTGCCCTACGCTCCCGAAATCCACTATACATATATAGGTGTTCATGTGGCACCAGTATATAGTCCACAACTGAAACGCCCTTACAAGTAAAATCATTTTTTACAGTATTACAACGGCCATTAAGTATACACATATTGCTACTGATCAAAAGATCATACAAGAGTTGTGAATAATCATTAACACCCATATCAATTATACTCCTCTCTTCTATGATATCAACACCGGCAATGAAATCCTGAATATCCCCCAACCTGGCATTAAAATCACCACAGACTTGAATAAAACCAATGTCTTGATATCTATATATCTGGCCCAGTAGTGTATCATATATTTCAACAGCATTTACATATCTACATGTACCAGCAGGAGGAATGTAGAAAACACAATATACTAAAACACAATCAAAATCTATTCCAGTTAATTTAATCCACAAAATATCCTCCCAGGAATCATCCAAAATAGACAATTTGAAACTCCGCAAAATATCATTTTTAACGAAAAAAACCTACCCCACCAGAGCCGCTTCGAGCCCTTCTGTGTATTGTCTGTCTATTGTTGCCCTGCCATGTATCACCATCTAAATTTAATTTCTGGTCACCCCGGAGATGTGTTTCTGCTACCCCAATAATGTCGAGACCGCAGCATTTGAACATATCATACCTCATGTTATGATTGTCACCGTTTTCATTCTGGCTCCATCCATTGATGTTCCAGAACCCTGCCGTTAACCACTAATTCTGAATCCTGTCATTCTGTGCCTGCAGCCGTTGATGGTTGCCCTGGGCCGCCGATTGTCTACTACCTCGACTTCGGTGTGCCCGGCCAATCGGCCGCTGTGAGATCTGATCCCTACTGAACGAGGCCTCCATCCGGTCCTGCTTGTACTGCACACGGCCATTCTTCCAAACCAACTGGTCCTTGCCAACCGATTTAATAATAGTCTGCATATCCCTCTCATATTTCCTCTGTTCCCATGGAGTGTCAGGGAAAATCATCACGTCCCCATACTCCTGAGCATTATGCAGCTTATATTTAGCTTCAAGCACGGACTGTCTATCAGATGAGGATTCCAACGTGGCAATAATCACACCTGGTATATTCTCCCTATACGATTTCTTTCTCTCCGCCTTAAGCACTTTAATTTCGGTTAGACCTAATCCATTATTAATCACAGTTTGAACTTTATTGATCACGTTTTCGTCTTCAGTGACAGGAATTTTAGTAACCACAATGTTTCTACAAACCTCATTATCAACATTAACCGTATTTGATACCGTCCTGGCTTCCAATGCCAGTACCCGCTCACGCATAGCCTGTATCTCATTTTGTAACTCCGATTTTAGCTGCATAATCTCAGCCTCCACCAGAGTTCTGATACTCGCCGTTACCCGTTGTTCTATGGAGTCCATCCGCTCGCTTAGGCGCGATTCCATACTCTTCATGGCAGTCAACACCTGGCCAAGATCATTCCCCATTGCCTGGCCAGCGGAACCTGACGGCGCCATTGTATCTGTATTCTCCTTGCTGTTATCTTGGTTGTTTGTGTCGGCGTTGTTTACTCCTTCACTTTCCGACTGAGCTTGTACTCTCGTCTTCTTCCCCATATTATAAAATGTTCCAACAAAAGTACTTGTAACTCCAGCGGTATGAACTGTATGTTACTTGACTCAATGTAGCAGCGAGATCAACTGACCGGCCGACCACCACGTCCACACAAAGGACACTCCGTGATCCCAAACGTCCGCGAGCTACTTGGCTGATATTAGCTCATGAGACAATCACTTTTGAAGAGTGATGGTAATGATATGAGGAGGAAAAAAACTAAAGAATGAATTTAAGGTTAAACGACAGAATTTTGACTGAAAATTGGGAGCTTGTAAAGGAAAATATGATAGGGGTCAGGCATTAAAAATGGAGCACCTGCAAACTCCATCCAAACCTTGCATATTTTTTAAAAACTATTTTATAGTGGATTTTTATCATAGGGAGTTAACTTGATGCACATGCTTCTATGGATTTATTTTATATTGCAAGGGGTTATTATAATTGGTATGTTTTACATTACATATGACTTTTTGAAACTGCATGTTGGTGCAAGTGATGACATACGTGTCCCAGACTGTTCCACTATTCCGGAGCTGTATGAGAATGTGTTTTCTGAGTTGTTTATGTACAGGACTAGAACAAGCAGTTGGAGCAGAGACGAGTTGAGCTTACAAGAGGCAGCAGACCAGCCCGGGGCAAAAAAAGGCCATGGAGGAGTCTGAGACGGTGTGAATAGCACTGACGAGAGGCAAAGACAGAGACCATTGATGCACTGCCCTAAAAGGTGCGTAAAACAATGTGATCAAACATCTGTGTATGAGAGATTCACTATTATGTCTATCAGCCACTGAAAACTGATTTCTCACTCCAAAGTGCAGGGAGAGGTTCAATGGAGGGAGCAGGCTAAATGGAAGCTGCACTGAAAAATGATTCCCTGGGAGGAACAGCAAATATCTGGCCCATACAAGAACAGAAGGACAACTGACCACAAAACAAACGGGACAAACAACAACAGTGACTATACAGACTTGGCAGCCTCCCCTGCTCAAGAATAATATTCACAAATTACAAAGGCAGATGTTTGATTTCTTGGTCGAGACATTCAGCTCCTGTTGGAGACGAATTGTTAGGAAGATCTGTTTTAATTAAGGTGATTTTGTATTTCAACTTTTTTTTTTTTTTTAAATGGTGACTTTTTGAGCTTATTCATGTGACGCCACAATATTCTTCATGCACTCAGTCAGGAAAAGTGATTGAACTCTCTGCTGACAATTTTGTCCTATTACAATGATATACCTTTCCTTTTGTGTAAATATATGTATGTATAACGGGTTCATTTCCAAGATTTCTAAGTGTTGTGGGTGTAAAATCCAAAAAACATCTGTGAAATATCCTTCTTTTGTTCAGTTGTGAAAAAAGTTGTATGTTGTATGTTTTTATCTACATTTTACCTGAACAAGTTGAAAAATAATTTCCGCCATGAAACTATTTACATATCTCAAAAAAAAACTGTCACCGTCCTTTGAGCTCCTCATCTTTCATTTTATCATTTTTACAATGCATTTTCTGCTGCTGTATTGGGTAATGCTAGAGGAAAGTGCAAAAATTCTGATCAGACATGTCTGGAGACTCCATGTGCAAAGTCTGGTGTAGATCAGGCTCAGAGGCTCACACTGTTGAATACTCGTAGCTGTAAGCCTTCTGTGCACTTTTATCATGTGCAATAAAAAGTTACAGGAAAATTAATTTATCTGTGACTGAAATATAGACGACATATGTTTGGTTATCACCAGCACATTTTTTTGGAGTGCCAAAATTCTTTTGATAACTTTTAATGAGCCACATATATAGATTCTCTGAGCAAAGTTTTATGCAGATGGCGCTTAAATTTGCCGTTAAATTCCTGCCAAAACCTAATGTACAAACCGAACATGTTTTACAAATGCACAACAATTCACAAACAAATTAATTTCTATATTTGCAAACAAAGTGTGGTTTGTATATATAAAAATGATTTGCAAATATAAAAATGATTCACGTACAAACAAGGTGTGGTTTGCAAATATAAAAAATGATTTGCAAACAAATACAGCGCGGTTTGCAAATATAAAACCCCATTTACAAACGAATGTATTCAGTTTTACAAATACAAAACGTACCGATTACAAGTATACAACGAGAACCATTTCCTCCAAGTACAAATCACTTTTGGCAGTTGTCTACCGGTGACATGGCGCCGATTTTCTCACTTGTACTTGTCTGAAGGATTTTCTCACTAATGTCCTCACTGTTATTGGCCCTGCTGAGCAGCAGGTCGGGCTATGACTCAATTTCCTAGATGTCTACACTGTGAAGTTGAACAGAATACAGAACGGCCGCCAGCGACAACCGTGGACATGAGGATGATGGCTGATGTTAAAAAAAATCGCAGTGTCTACGTGTTGAAATAACTCCCTGTCCGACAGTGGGATGGTTTCAACATAACTCTGTGCCCGACAGTAGATTATTGTTTTTGATCTCTTGAAATCTACTGAATCTTTTAGAAATTAAACGTGAATGTTTTGATCAGATGGCTCACTTCTTCAAGATGGGTACCGAGAATTTCAATCAATGTTTCTGTTTAAGCTCTGTTCAATAAAATGTTCTGATTGTTGGTGATATTTTTTTTCTCCATTTCGTTATAAATCTGGTCTCATATCATTACTTTTACTTTCTGCTGTCTGCCGGACATGGAGTATTTTGCATTTCGCGAAACACAAACATGCCCAAGTTTATACGTCTAATAATTGCTGGAATACTCCAAAAATTAAAACTTTTATGACTTTCAGACACAGAGTATTTTAGGATTTCTGTTTGACAGTCGCTCAATTCGTCATAGAAGCACAAAGTCCCCCGCCAATGCCGACTCACTTTAATGAGCAGACAAACATTGATTAATTAATTTCGGTACCCATCCTGGAGAAGTGAGCCGTCTGATCAAAACATTCACGTTTAATATCTAAAAGATTCAGTAGATTTCAAGAGATTTCAAGTTTGCTGTTAAAGATATGAACTGCGACTTGCTGTAAAAGATATGAACTGCGACTTAAAAATCGCCGGTATTTTGTAAGTGAATGTTTGACGAATCTGGGGATTACAGCCACCAGAGCAGCAGATGTTTAGGCACATGCAGTGTGTGCATGTGCAAGGGAACCAGTTAGTTTGGAAACTAGTTGGGATATAACACTGGTCTCATACATGCTTCGCTAAATTGGAAGTATTGCCTTCCTTGGACTGAAGACCACAGTGGCATCTTTTACATATTGGCCTGGATTGATAATAACTCCACGGTCATCTATGAAATATTTCCATCAGGTTTTAAAGCACGCCATAGGACTAAGATGGCCCTTTTGAGAGTCTTTAATGATCTTCTTTTAACCTTTGACTCCGGAAACTCTGCTGCCCTCTTGATTTGAGATCTGACCGTGGCTTTTGATACATTTGATCATCAGACACTGCTTTCTCGACTAGAAACATGTGTTGGCAGAAAAGGTATTGTTCATAAATGGTTCATTTCATGCTTGTGTTAAGAATATTTCTGTCATGGGTTCAAATCGGGACTGATGAAGTGCCACACCAATGACCACTTTCCAACTGAAAAGGCTTTTTTTACAACGCGCAAGGGAGGATCCTAGTGTCCGCCGTAGCAGTCGCAGAGAATCCTGACACACTGTTCACATCTCGGGGTTTAAGTACAGTGCAGAGCAAGTGGTGGACGTAACACCTTCCCATAGACATCCAGCCAAACTTACAGGATGTTGATATTACCTTTGATCATGTACCTTCCTTCTGAGCACAATACAGCAATTACCAAGTGTGACCAGGTGCCAGGCGCCCCCCACTGTGGGAGGTTATTTATGTGAGCGCGTGTGTATGCGTGGGGGGGGGGGGGGGGGGGGTAAGCAAGGGGAGGGGGGGCTGGCAATGAGTGTGTGTATGTGTGTGTGAGTTGTAAACGAGGGGAAGGGGCTGGGAATGGGTGTGTGTGTGGATCTGTGTGTGCTGAGAGAAAAACCTTAATCCAGTAGCTCAATTCTATCACTTGTCAGGGAGGACCTTCTCCGTTTATCTTGATACTTACCATTCAGAAGTGGCTCCACTGAGGTGTGCCTTAAGGCTCTATCTTAGGCACAGTCCTTTTCCCCTTGCATCTTCTCCCTCTAGGATCCATTTTTAAAAAGCATGGCATTTCCGTTCATTGCTTTGCTGATGATTTACAAATATATCTACCTCTTTTTTTTTATGATAAACATTTTTTTTTACATTGTCACAGAACATGTTAACACAGAGTGGCAGATTCACTGCAGATCCCCGCCCCCCCTCATACAAACCCCCTGAAACGTTCACAACCAGCTGATCCTTCTTTGGTTACCGATATTTAACATTATGTTCTCTCATATGAAGCGAACCTGTCTCTAACAACCACAGCCCCATCATCTGTACCATTAATGAAAGAAAAAAACCATAAATAAAATAATAATATTAATAATCATAATAAAATTAGATCAAATACCTTACATAACATAGCATAACATAACATAACATGAAAGACGAGAACAGGCCGTTCAGCCCAACTAGGCTCACCAGTTTCTTTATACTGTTGTGAATATATCACTTCAGATACTCAATGACTCAATGGTATCTAGCTTTAAGTCAAGCCTGCTCTTGAAAACTCCATATGGTCAGGCAAGCTATTCCACATCTAAATTACTCTTTGGGTGAAGAAATATGTCCGAATATCGGTGCTAAATTTACCTTTGGTCAGCTTCCATTTGTGACCCCAGGTTCTACTAACAACACTTGGTTGAAGGAGTCCTATATAATTCACTTTGTTAATCCCTTTAACATACACTGCCTGGCCAAAAAAAAAGTCGCACACTCAAATATTTAGTTGGAACCCCTGTAGCTTTGATTACAATGCATATTCGTCTTGTCATTGTTTTGACAACTCTATGCAATGCCAGGACATTTCTTTTCGATCAGAAATGCCATGATTTTTGTCCAAGATCTTGTCTTCTCGTCATAATGGTTGAACCACTCGGTGGTCTTGAGTACATCCCAATAACTTTTATTATGTTCAAGGTCAGGAATTTGTGGTGGAAAATTTCTTTGTGAAAATGATTCCTTGCTTGGTTTTGTCATTCATGAGTTTCTTTGGTTTTGTATCTATTGTATTTCGCAAACAAAATAAAAGGCCAATAACTTGCCCGTTCTGAAATACTGTAACATCTTTTCCACCATCAGGGAATGTGTTTTCCGACATGATTTTTAAGAAATGAATAGCGACGCACTTCATCAGTCAGGGTTAAAATGATTATTGCCATCTGAAACATATTAATAACCGCAATAACGATCCAAGTTTAAAATTTGTTCATCAACTTCCAAACGGTGACTTTTTTTTTGGCCGGGCAGTGTATTTAAAGACCTCAATCAGATCACCCCTAAGCCTCCTTTTCCTAAGACTAAAGAGATGAAGGATCTTCTCATAGCTTTCATCTTTTATTCCCGGAATTAGCTAAGTGGCTCCTCTCAGTACTTTCTCTAGAGCCTCTATGTCTTTCTTAAAGTATGGTCCCCAAAACTGTACAGAACACTGTAGATATGGTCTAGCGAATGTGTTATCCAAAAGTACCATCACCTCCTTATATTTGTACTCAATACTTTTGGCAATGTATCCCAGCATCCGATTGGCTTTTTTAACTGCTTCGGCACAATGGCTAGAGCCTGTGAGGGTTGGGTCAACAATCACTCCCAGATCTTTTTCGTGTGGAGCGCATTCCAATTTAAAACCTCTCATGAAGTAATCCCATCTAGTGTTTTTATTACCTTCATGTACAACTTTACATTTCGCAACATTAAATTTCATTTGCCACATTTCTGCCCAATTCTGGATTCTATCCGAATCATCCTGAATCACTTAAGTGGACTCTAAACTACTTCCCAATCCTCCCAATTTAGTATCATCCGTAAATTTAACTAATCTGCTCTCAATATTCCTATCAAGGTCATTAATTTAGATGAGGAACAGCACTCCATGACTCCACTCCCCACCATACCTAGCTCAGATGAGATACCACTGACCACTATTCTTTGTGTTCTGTCCTGCAACTAGTTTTGAATCCACTCCAGAATACCTCCTGTACCTCCAATTGAGCTCATTTTAAAAATTAGTCTCTTATGCAGTACTGTGTCAAATGCTTTCTGATAATCCAAGTATATGATGTCCTAAGCCTTGCTCTGGTCATAAGTCTTGGTGGCCTCCTCAAAAAAAATTCCAGAGGGTTTATCAGGCATGACCTTCCCTTACGGAAACCATGTTGGCTATCCCTCAAGATATTGTTACGTTGAAGACCTCTATCAATACCTCGGATTCAGGAGGAACAATGCGGTTTTCGTCCTGGTCGTGGAACACTGGACCAGCTCTATACCTTCCGCAGGGTGCTTGAGGGTTCATGGGAGTTTGCCTAACCAGTTCACATGTGTTTTGTGGACTTGGAGAAGGCATTCGACCGTGTCCCTCGTGGCATCCTGTGGGAGGTGCTTCGGGAGTATGGAGTCCGGGGCCCTCTACTAAGGGCCGTGCGGTCTCTGTATGACCGGAGCAGGAGCTTGGTTTGCATTGCCGGCAGTAAGTCAGACCTGTTTCCGGTGCATGTTGGACTCCGGCAGGGCTGTCACCGGTTCTGTTCATTATTTTTATGGACAGAATTTCTAGGCGAATTTCTAGAATTTCAGACAATTTCTGTTGTGGTGAAGAAGGAGCTGAGCCCAAAGGCGAAGCTCTCGATTTACCAGTCAATCTACGTTCCTACCCTCACCTATGGTCAGGAACTTTGGGTCATGACCAAAAGAACGAGATCTCGGGTACAAGCGGCTGAAATGGGTTTCCTCCGCAGTGTGGCGGGGCGCTCCCTTAGAGAGAGGGTGAGAAGCTCTGTCACCCGGGAGGAGCTCAGAGTAGAGCCGCTGCTACTCCACGTCAAGAGGATTCAGTCGAGGTGGCTCGGGCATCTATATCGGATGCCCCCTGGACGCCTTCCTGGGAAGGTGTTCCAGGCATCCCCCACCGGGAGGAGGCCCCGAGGAAGACCCAGGACTCGCTGGAGGGACTATGTTGCTCGGCTGGCCTAGGAACGCCTCGGGATACCCCCGGGAGAACTGGAGGAAGTGTCCAGGGAGAGGGAAGTCTGGGCATCTTTGCTTAGACTGCTGCCCCCGCGACCCGGCCCCGGATTAAGCGGAAGATAATGAGGTGAAATGAGACCTCTATCAATACACTTATGCGCATATACCTAAATCTACTTATTCACTTATACATATACTTGTACATACACACAAATGTACACATATAGCTGGAATCCGTAAGCACAGCATACACAAAAGGAAAGGAAAAGCACATGTACACAAACCTCCACATGAAAACTCAGGACTTGCATCTCTCCACTATATAACCCTTTTCAGGAGCCCTTTAAGAAATGTAAGTATTTCTCTCACTTTCCTTCATATAGATCCATTCTACCCAGTTGTTTATATGACACTTTTTGAAATGCTGCAACTCGTGCCATTTCTGCAGCCCATTCTTGCAAAGAGGGCACCCCTTCTGTCTTCTAACCCCTAACAAGTATCTGCCTAACAGTCATAATACTGGTTTGGATCCAGATTTTAGTATGTTTTCCCTGTCCAGTCAAAACTGAATGATCACCCAAAACAAATAATATAGGGCTTAATGGGAATTGTGTCTCTGTAATCTCACATAAATTCACATAAATCTTTTCACAGAATTGTTGAACTGTGTCACAGGACCATAATAGATGAATTAAATGACCTTCCTTAGATTTACATCTCCAACAGTTTGATGTCGGTAATAATCCCAGTCTAAACAATGTGGAAGGAGTCCAGTAAAAGCGTTGTATAATCTTGAATTGAATGAGGCGTACCCTTGCATCCCTTGATTTAACTTTAACATTTTTACAAATCCTATCCCAATCTTCATCACTAAATGTCACGTACAGATCCCCTTCCCATATTTTCTTCAGAGCTAAAATGAGCCCATTAAGTTTCTGAATCATCATAGAATAATAGACTGATGCTTCATGCCCTTTTACAAAACCCTTTAGAATCTTATCTTGGAATTCTGCGTTTTGGGGAACTGATGTACTGGATCCAAAAATCCCAATCAGTGTATGGCAAAGTTGTAGGCACCTATAAAAGTGAGACCTAGGAATACTGAATTGATGCACTAAATCCTCAGATTTCAATGACCCATCATAATACAGATCTCCCAATGTGACTTGTGACTTGGCTTGGACCAGGCTCTAATAAGCCATCTGCAGATGGTCCAAAATGCGGCTGCACATCTGTTAGCTGGTAAAAAAAACTGCGTGACCACATCACTTCAGTGCTAGCCTCACTGCACAAGCTTCCTGTCATTTACAGGATCCAGTTTGAAATTTTATCATTGTTTTTTAATTCTCTTAATGGTCTGGCTCCTTCTTATCTGTCAGTTACTAAGCAATTACAACCCATCCAGAACAATGAGGTCCATTAATAAGCTGCTCTTCGATGTTCCTCACTCTAAATTGAAAACTAGAGGTGACAGAGCCTTCTCTGTTGCAGGACCTAAACTGTGGAACGCTCTTCCTCTGGACATCCGATCAGCTGACTCACTACTGCACTTGTAATGGGGGAAGGAGTAAGGAGGCCAAATGCAGCAGAAATGTACGGGAAAATGAGACCAGCAAGGACCTAAAATACCCAAAGGGAGAAATATAAACGAGGTAACAGAAACAGCTCTTATGCTTCCAAAAAGTACGCCCAACAATCCGAACCAGGAAGCAAAGCGAGAGAGAAGAAACAAACAGGGGAAGCAATAGGGAAATATCTCGAGAACGAAAAAGCACCCAAATTGGGGCAACACCAAAGAAAGAGAGGGAAGGAATCAAAAAGGAAATTTCCCATCACCGACACTCCAGCAAAGCAGGCGTGATGGACATCCGGCTTATACAGACTTAAAGGAACACACTGCCCACGCCTGATGAAACAGCTGGGAAAAGAATCCGATAGAGAAGGAATTCGATATTGTTTCGAGAAGAGAGCCACAAAGAAAAGTCCGTAACACACGCACACCACCTAAACCATGACACACTTTAAATCCCTTGTAAAGAAGCCATTTTTTGCACTGGCTTTTAACACAACTTGAGCTTGATTGTTTGTTGTATTGTGTAATGTTTTTCAGATGTGATGTGCTTATTTATGTTCCATCTATCTTTTTATGTCTTTTCATTGAGTGTTTTATTCATTTATTTCCCTTTTCTTTTCTTACTTATACATCCTGTTCAGCACTTTAGGGAGCAAGTTGTTTTTAAATGTGCTTTATAAATAAATTTGATCTTGACCTTGACCTTTAGTTATTTCAAGATGGGTGCATTTGTGGATTCTTTGTTCCTGATGCCAATGTTCTCTATTCCCCTCAGGCCGAGGACCAATGTCAGATGACCTCACAGAGGCAGGCCTTATCCAAAAATATTTCTCTGAGGACCACACTTTGTTCTTAGAGCAAAGCACAAACTTTTTCGGTTCGAGCACCTTAAGGAGGAGACCAAAAATTGCAGGCCTAACTAAGACGAAAAACTATACTCCCTCTGCCACTGTAGATGCAACCATTGGTAATGAACTGAGTGGCTCAGGTCAGCTTTAAGGTTGCAGAGCCATGTGGCAGGCATTGTGGCAAAAATATTTCTTGACAGTCAAAAGACATGATGTAATGCATACACTTCGCAGGTTGGATCCATCTAGTTCAACTCCACCACAGACACAGGTTTGTCAGAAGGGAATACTTTACACTGGGGCCAAACCAGATCTGGCACCTTGATGGATATTGATAAGCTAAAACCCTTTGGTGTTGCCATCAGTGGCAGCATTGATGGATTTTCAACGAACGTTATGAGGCGCAGCAGCGGGAGCTCTAATAACGAGCCAGGGATCAATGCTCCACACTATATGCGCATGCCTTCGCACAGACTGTGGAACTGAAAATGGTACTATGGTAGCCATTCATTGTGCATTAAGATCTGAACATACAGATGACTTTGCAGGTGCCCTCAGTCCGATGTATGTCACATCAACTGCCAACCAAAGGATTGAAAGTTGGTGGTCCTTTTTCAGAAAGCAAAGGTAAATGCCTTGAAGATCAGTTAACTTGTCTTTATTTTGAAAGGATAACATCAACACAAGACTAAAATGTAACGCAAGGATTTGTTTCACATTGGTGATGTTTTCAAAAAATATAGGAATGTCCTGCTCATATTTGCCTTTATATTTTGCTATTTTGTCATTAGGACCCAGTTCTGGATTAACCTTCTCAGTGACTTGAGAGAGAGGCACCTTTTCACCGGCAGTCATGAGCATAAGTGTCTTCTATGATACTTTTTCTTGGGCATCCTGCAGGAAGAACTTGATGAGTGCAGACAGCTCTGGAATAACCACACCATCAAACCTGTCAGTCTCTTTGTTCATCGACTAAAACCAGATGCCATGGGGCACCTGCCTCACAGGTTTGTATTTAACCCATGTGTTACCACGTTCAAAAAATCTTAGATCTCATTTTTAGTCAACCAAGTTTAATCACACACAATGTATGTGATTGCCGAAAACAGATCAAAGTGTAAGTGGAATAGCTCAAATTTCAAGTGGGTCCCTCATTGGAATATTAGTGTAGTGGCCTAATGTGTAACTGGACGCACACCTTCCAAAAATTTCAACTTTTGTCTCGTCAGTCCACAGAATGTTTTCCCAAAAGTCTTGGGGATTATCAAGATGTTTTTTTGTAAATGTGAGAAAAGGCTTTGTGTTCTTTTTGGTCTGCTGTGGTTTTCGCCTCGGAGCTCTTTCCAATGGATGCCATTTTTGCCCAGTCTCTTTCTTATTGCTGAATAATGAACACTCACTTTAACCCCTTTGCGCAGAAGCCAAATCTGGTTTGATTTGAGGCTGTATAATTCAAGATTGCAGCTTTGCAGACAGAAAAACTTTGGCTCAATTGAGTCTAGACACTTGGTGCATTTAGACTCCCATCGTATTTCAGTTTATTTTTATGATTTTGGTGGAGAAAAAGGGCTGCAAACACAAAAAAAATCTTCATGAAAATCAAACTTTGAATTAGCAAAAAAAATAGTACTGACAATTGAAAAACTGCTGGGGCTTAAAACTATACATTTCTGGAATCATAAACTTCTTGACCACAATACAATTCATCTTAAACATTCCATTTTTCAAAATCCAAAACCAGTGAAGTTGGCACGTTGTGTAAATCGTAAATAAAAACAGAATGCAATGATTTGCAAATCCTTTTCAACCTAAATCCAATTGAATACACTGCAAAGACAAGTTACTTAATGTTCAAACAGATAATCTTTGTAATTTTTTGCAAATATTAGCTCATTTGGAATTTGATACCTGCAACATGTCCAGACCTGTCTCCCATTGAAAATGTGTGGCGCATTATGAAGCGTAAAATACGACAACGAAGACCCCGGACTGTTGAACAACTTAAGCTGTACATCAAGCAAGAATGGGAAAGAGTTCCACCTGAAAAGCTTCAAAAATTGGTCTCTTCAGTTCCCAAACATTTACTGAGTGTCGTTAAAAGGAAAGGCGATGTAACACAGTGGTAAAAAGGTCCCTGTGCCAACTTTTTTGCTATGTGTTGCTGCCTTTAAAGTCTAAGTTAATGATTATTTGCAAAAAAAAAATAAATTTTCTCAGTTTGAACATTAAACATCTTGTCTTTGCAGTGTATTCAATTGAATATAAGTTGAAAAGGATTTGCAAATCATTGTATTCTGTTTTTATCCACGATTTACATAACGTGCCAACTTCACTGGTTTTGGGTTTTGTAGATTACACGCTTGCTATAAGCCAAATTAGACAGCTATCCAGGTGTCTCCCCAAAGTCTGAGATCCATCAAAATGGTTCACTGTCAAATCATACATTAATCATTTATTGAACACAAATTAACTTTTGGGGCATGAAATTCAACATGAACTAATGATTTTCTGGTTGAGTTTAGCATGAATTGAAGCATCTATTACTAAAACCCCATAAGTCACACTTGACTTGACTTGTGGGGTTTTAGTAATCAGTGCTTCAATTTATCAATATCAGTGCAGTTGAACATCACTGGCCACCAGTAACCTTTCCAAACACAAAACATGATTTTTCTCCATAATAAAGTTAACAATATTGTCCATTTTTCTCTGAAGTCCCCCAAGCATTAAATGAAGTGCTGATTAAACAGCTATAACATTCACGCTGCAATGAAAGACTAACCGCTTGCACATCCGAGCTCATAACCTTACACCTTATAAGGGTAAAAACTCACTAACTTAGTAAAATCTGAAGTCTGAAATATACCTTATTTCAACAAAACAGACATCTCACTTTCAGGAAAAATCAAATGACATATGCCTCCATATTCAACAGAATGGTATAATGAACGTAAGGAGGGATCTACCGATGTGCGTGGGATGCATGCATTTGGAGAAACGAAAACCTTAGTATTCAATGTCTTTAAACGCGGTATAATTTCTACAGCAAAAAGCCATATTGAGCAAAATGCAAAGAAAATAGAAGTATAACCTGTTTTCTTAATTGATGCCCTCCTCCAGAGAGTGATGTATCGGGTAGAAGCAACCCTCCAGTGCTGTTCCATTTGGAATGTTTCCCATTAATCGCGTCCACACAACATGTATCTCGTAAATGAAACTGAACACTTCAGGACGGTTTCGAGTGTCATTGTTTCTTTGATACCGCATAATTTTCAGCTGCGCAACCGTGGCCAACATTCGAAGAATACAACCGACCTTACTTTTACGCTTAGCTTTGTATCCTATTCTTATTGTCCGATCAATGTATTTCAGTTATTGAGGAAAGTTGAAACACTCGAAAATTGGATAAGAAACGAGTCTATCAATACATCGTTACCGGGGAAGCTTCACGAGGGCGTGAACTAAAACTGTAGAGTTACGCAGATGAATCTGAGTATATAATTGAGTGACTGGCTATTGACACCAGTACTTGGGTGGATAGAAGGGAGCACTGCATTTGTCAATGGAGGAATCTAAGCGTTAATCCATGGGAGGGAACTACACATATTTTGTGTGTGATGACTGTAATTGACAGTAGAGGCCTGCAAGTGAGGCCTGCAGTTCTTTAGGTGTGGTTCTGGGTCCTTTTGTGACCTCCTGGATGAGTCGTCGATGCGCTGAGTAATTTTTGAAGACAGGCCACTCCTGGGAAGGTTCACCACTGTTCCAAGTTGTCTCCATTTATGGAAAATGGCTCTCACCGTTTTTCGCTGGAGTCCCAAAGCCTTCGAAATGGCTTTGTAACCCTTTCCAGACAGATGGATGTCAGTGACTTTGTTTCTCATTGGTTCTTGAATTTTTTAAAATCATGGCATGATGTGTTCTTTTTGAGATCTCTTAGCCACACTTTGTCAGACAAGTTCTAAGTTATTGATTTCTTGATGAAACAGGGCTGGTAGTAATCGAGCCTGTTAACTTTTAACTTTAACTTTAGCATTTAAATTTATTTTACTTTACCTTACTTTGCTCCCGGGAGACTTAAACCCCCCAAAAAAACCCCGTTGCCTTTGTTTCACCAGATTAGCGACTTAATTTGGCTGTTTGATCACCTAGTTATTACAGGGGTAAAGGGGAAAAAGAAGGAGGAAGATTCTCCCTGCCCCTACTGCGACAAAGGTTATACCTCAGGAGCAAATCGTCTAATCTCTATCACTTTTTGAGCCTTAACATGCAAATTATTTTCAGAAAACCCTGTTTAACAAGAGTAAATCTTCAGCTTCAATCCCACACGTCTTCCTCTGCCTCAAGCAGAATGATCACCAACGAATAGCGTTATAGCACAGCCAAGAGGTCAGCAACAGCAACAGCAATGTCAATGGTTATCTTTGTGTAATTTAAAATTTTGTTTGATGGTCTGAAACATTTAAGTGTGAGAAATATGCAAGAAAAATAAGAAATCAGGAACGGGGCAAATACTTTTTCATGGCACTCTATGTGTATGTGTGTGTGTCTGTGTGTGCGCACGTTTGTGCGTGTGTCTCTAGGCACGTAAATGCACCTCTGGATGGAAAGATGGTATGGATAGCTGAAATCCCACTGAATGTACTCATCTACAACTTTCCTCTTGTACTCCAGTGTCCTCATGAATCGATAACAGCCTGCTGTCTTTTTTTTTATTACTGAACCGATTAATAGACCACATGACATTGACTAAGGCAGGGACTATTCATAAATTTTGACATAGCCCTTGAGGTAGCATTCGTTTTAGGAAGTGATTTCTTTGAAATTGCTGGTCATCTCAGTCCAAGACTTACCTCTAGGTGGGTCCACTTCACTTCACCATCAGGGACAGTATATCGTCAATTGGAGCCTCAATAGTCCTTACTTTCCCAGTGAAGTATAGGAAGAAGTTAAGAGAAAGGCAATGAGGCCCTGGTCCGCCATGGACAATGGAGACCGCAATCATTCTTCTAGTGAGGAAATATCGTCGTCTTCTGTCGCCGTGGGTGCAAGTGGAAAAGATTTTTTTGACTGAACATATTTTGGCATGGGCCAAGTGACAAGCTCCCTAGGGGGGATCCTGGGGAATGCCCCCCCCAGAAAATTTTTGAAAAATGGGAAAAAAAGTAAACTTGCCCCTTTAAGATTCGGACCTTTTTTTATTTTATTGGCACAGTTAATGTTAAATCTACAACTGGAGGTTGTGTTAAGCCTCTAAGACAGATTTGAGACCACATCTGCAGCCGTCAATCCATCGCTTTCATCACTGTAGAACAAGCAAAGAATCAGTGAAAAGCAAGAAAATATAAAAACTGCCTCATTTTAGCTCTGTGGATTATGTAAACTATGACTAAGACCGTTAGTGTTTTAGTCTTAAATGGTCTTTTCATGATGAGTAAGCTACCTGACATTACTCAAAAATGATGCGTAACTTTAATTAGTAATAGATTTTAAGTTATTCTAGGTACCATATTCTTTGACATGGGGACCACTTAAGAGACTATTAACTATTTATATTATGTTTTTGGTCCGTCCGCCGCCGCCGCGCCGCCCTACGTGTTAACGCAATAACTTCAGTAATATTTCAATTAGAAATTTCATCTTATGCATATGAGTAAGTATCATAAAGAGGAAGAACTGATTCGATTTTGGACAATTTCTAGATTGGCCACCAGGGGCCAAAAACTGAAAAATCACTGTTTTTAACATATCTCTGGAAATATTCGTCCGATTGACCTCAAATCAAGTGCAAATGAAAGGTCATGACCTGTTGATGTGTCCCACGATGACATTATACTTGCAAGGTTCAAAATTTTGACACAAGGTGGAGCTTTGTCACATAAAACTCACCATTTTGCCAAATCTTTGGAACCATTTGTCCAAATGACATGAAACTACATGCAACTGCAAGGTCATGACCCCACAACGTGTCCCATGATGACATCATACCTGTATGGTTCAATATTTTGCCACCAGGTGGTGCTTTATGATGGAAAATTACCATTGTGTCCATATCTTCAGAACCGTTTGTCCGATTGACCTGAAATTAAGTTCAAATGAAAGTCTTTTCAAGGTCTATTCAGGGATTGGGAAATTGAAGGATTGGAGGCGTTCGGGGATATACCCCAAGCCGTCGCCTCCGATGGCATAAGCCTAGTTTTCTCCATAATTTTGAATTAATAACTCTTATGATCATTGAATCCAACTGAAATATCTTTAAGTTGGTCTGAGACAAATCTTTTATCTGAAGGCTGAAGATAAACAAAGAAGTGCAGATATTGTACTACTTCTTAACTGCAATAGTACCTGTCATCTTGTGGCAAATTTTGTTTTTCCTCACATTCAGAAGAGCTACTGTCAATGATGACAGGTGCATAGATACTGGTATAGTGATACTGAGTACAAATGAAAACGCACCACTCACGAAATCTGGAATAGCTGCACGGATTGATATGTGAAGTACAAAACCCAAAACCAGTGAAGTTGGCACGTTGTGTAAATCATAAATAAAAACAGAATACAATGATTTCCAAATCCTTTTCAACCTATATTCAACTGAATACACTGCAAAGACAAGTTACTTAATGTTCGAACAGGTAAACTTTGTAATTTTTTGCAAATATTAGCTCATTTGGAATTTGATGCCTGTAACATGTTTCAAAAAAGCTGGCACAAGTGGCAAAAAAGACTGAGAGAGTTGAGGAATGCTCATCAAACACTTATTTGGAACATCCTACTGGTGAACGGGCTAATTGGGAACAGGTGGGTGCCATGATTGGGTATAAAAGCAGCTTCCCTGAAATGCTCAGTCATTCACAAACAAGGATGGGGCAAGGGTCACCACTTAGTGAACAAATGCGTGAGCTGATTCTCGAACAGTTTAAAAACAACATTCCTCAACGAGCTACTGCAAGAAATTTAGGGATTTCATCATCTACGGTCCGTAATATCGTCAAAAGGTTCAGAGAATCTGGAGAAATCACTCACATAAGCGACAAGGCCGAAAACCAACATTGAATGCCCGTGACCTTCGATCCCTCTGGCGGTACTGCATCAAAAACCGACATCAGTGTGTAAAGGACATCACCACATGGGCTCAGGAACACTTCAAAAAACCACTGTCAGTAACTACAGTTACTCGCTACATCTGCAAGTGCAAGTTAAAACTCTACAATGCAAAGCGAAAGCCATTTATCAACAGCACCCAGAAACGCCGCCGGCTTCGCTGGGCCCAAGCTCATCTAAGATGGACTGATGCAAAGTGGAAAAGTGTTCTGTGGTCTGACGATTCCACATTTCAAATTGTTTTTGGAAACTGTGGACATCGTGTCCTACGGACCAAAGAGGAAAAGAACCATCCGGACTGTTATAGGCGCAAAATTCAAAAGCCAGCATCTGTGATAGTATGGGGGTGTATTAGTGCCCAAGGCATGGGCAACTTACACATATGTAAAGGCACCACTAATGCTGAAAGGTCCATACAGGTTTTGGAGCAACATATGTTGCCATCTAAGCAATGTCTTTTTCATGAACGCCCCTGCTTATTTCAGCAAGACAATGCCAAGCCACATTCCGCACGTGTTACAACAGCATGGCTCCGTAGTAAAAGAGTCCGGGTACAAGACTGCCCTGCCTGTAGTCCAGACCTGTCTCCCATTGAAAATGTGTGGCGCATTATGAAGCGTAAAATACGACAACGGAGACCCCGGACTGTTGAACAACTTAAGGTGTACATCAAGCAAGAATGGGAAAGAGTTACAACTGAAAAGCTTCAAAAATTGGTCTCCTCAGTTCCCAAACATTTACTGAGTGTCGTTAAAAGGAAAGGCGATGTAACACAGTGGTAAAAAGGCCCCTGTGCCAGCTTTTTTGCAATGTGTTGCTGCCTTTAAATTCTAAGTTAATGATTATTTGCAAAAAAATAATAAAGTTTCTCAGTTTGAACATTAAAAATCTTGTCTTTGCAGTGTATTCAATTGAATATAAGTTGAAAAGGATTTGCAAATCATTGTATTCTATTTTTATCAATGATTTACATAACGTGCCAACTTCACTGGTTTTGGGTTTTGTATATACACGCAACAAAAATATAAACGCAACACTTTTGTTTTTGCTCCCATTTCTCATGAGATGGACTCAAAGATCTAAAATTCATTCCAGATACACAATATTACCATTTCTCTCAAACATTGTTCACAAATCTGTCTAAATGTATGATAGTGAGCACTTTTGCTTTGCTGAGACAATCCATCCCACCTCACAGGTATGCCACATCAAGATGCTCATCAGACACCATGATTAGTGCACAGGTGTACCTTAGACTGTCCACAATAAAAGGCCACTCTGAAATGTACAGTTTTAACTCACAGCAAAGTGCCACAGATGGCGCAAGCATTGGGGGAGCGTGCAGTTGGCATGCTGACAGCAGGAATGTCAACCAGATCTGTTGCTCGGGCATTGAATGTTCATTTCTCCACCATAAGCCGTCTCCAAAGGCGTTTCAGAGAATATGGCAGTACATCCAACCGGCCTCACAACCGCAGACCACTTGTAACCACACCAGCCCAGGACCTCCACATACAGCAGGTTCACCTCCAAGATCGTCTGAGACCAGCTACTCAGACAGCTGCTGAAACAATTGGTTTGCATAACCAAAGAATTTCTGCTCAAACTGTCAGAAACCGTATCAGGGAAGCTCAACTGCATGCTCGTCGTCCTCATCGGAGTCTTAACCTGACTCCAGATCGTCGCCGTAACAGACTTCAGTGGGCGAATGCTCACATTCGATGGCGTCTGGCACGTTGGAGAGGTGTTCTCTTCACGGATGAATCTCGGTGTACATTGTTCAGGGCAGATGACAGATGGCGCGTGTGGCGTTGTGTGGGTGAGCGCTTTGCTGATGTCAATGTTGCGGATCGAGTGGCCCATGGTGGTGGTAGGGTTATGGTATGGGCAGGCATCTGTTATGGACGAAGAACACAGGTGCATTTTATTGATGGCATTTTGAATGCACACAGATACCGTGATGAGATCCTGAGGCCCATTGTTGTGCCATACATCCATGAACATCACCTCATGTTTCAGCAAGATAATGCACGGCCCCATGTTGCAAGGATCTGTACACAATTCTTGGAAGCTCAAAATGTCCCAGTTCTTGCATGGCCAGCATACTCACCGGACATGTCACCCATTGAGCATGTTTGGGATGTGCTTGACGGGCGTATACGACAGCGCGTACCAGTTCCCACTAATATCCAGCAACTTCGCACAGCCATTAAGGAGGAGTGGACCAACATTCCACAGGCCACAATTGACAATCTGATAAACTCTATGCGAAGAAGATGTGTTGCACTGCATGAGGCAAATGGTGGTCTCACCGGATACTGACTGGTTCTGAGTCCCCAGACCCCCAATAAAGCAAAAACTGCACATTTCAGGGTGGCCTTTTATTGTGGACAGTCTAAGGTACACCTGTGCACTTATCATGGTGTCTGATGAGCATCTTGATGTGGCATACCTGTGGGGTGGGATGGATTGTCTCAGCAAAGCAAAAGTGCTCACTATCACACATTTAGACAGATTTGTGAACAATGTTTCAGAGAAATGGTAATATTGTGTATCTGGAATGAATTATAGATCTTTGAGTCCATCTCATGACAAATGGGAGCAAAAACGAAAGTGTTGCGTTTCTATTTTTGTTGAGTGTACATATGATGCATTTGAGATAATGAATGATTTAAGAAGACATGTAAACATCATTCAATTTCTTTCACGATAATGTTAATGCGCGAGAGAGGTTTAACTGGTGTAGGGTCAAACAGGAAAGTCAATAACGGGTGTGACCGCCATTTGCATTGACACATGCAGTGCGTCGTCGTCGCATGGAGTTGATCAGTCTCTGGATAGTGTTCTGAGGGATAGCATTCCACCCCTGAACAAGTGCAACCTCAAGATCTCGGATGTTGTCCATCTGGCGTCGACGTGAAAGACGTCGTCCAATTTCATCCCATAAGTGCTCAATAGGGGAGAGGTCGGGTGCCAGAGCTGGCCACTGAAGCACGGGGATGTTCTGCTGTGCAAGGTACTGCATGGACACCCTTGGAGTGTGTGCCCTAGCATTGTCCTGTTGGAACGTGTGGACATTGTGGTGTTGGTTGAAGAACGGCACAACATGGTTCTGCAGCACCTGGTCCCAGTAGCAGACGCCGTTCACCCTTCCTCTGCAGATATGGAGAGGGGTTTTGTGACGGTAGCTTATTCCACCCCACACCATAACGCTGCCACCACCCCAACGGTCCGTTTGAACGACACAATCGGCGTTATAACGTTCACCACGTCCCCGCCAAACACATATACGGCCATCTGCGTTCCTTAAGTGAAATCGTGACTAGTCGGAAAAGATGACACCGTGCCATTGTCGTAGTCGCCAATTCTGGTGCCTGTTTGCCCACTGTAGACGCTGGTTTCAGTGACGATCTGTCAATATGGGGCCGAAATAAGGACGTAGTGCACGCAGACGGTTCCTTACGGTGTTGGGGTGAATGAATCCATGTCGTCCTTGGACTTGAGCAGCCGTTCTTGTCGCTGGTAGTGTTCGGTCTCGGACATGATCCCGTACGATCTGACGGTCCTGACGTGCCGTTGTCACACGTTGTTGACCCGGTCGAGGACGGTCCCGAGTGCTCCCAGTTTGCAGAAACCTTTGATGGAGTCTTGCAATCGTTGTAAGTGTGCGCAGTGTGGTCGTCTAGCAATTTCCCTGGTGCTGGCGCCAATTTGAAGCATGCCAATGGCACGTTCCCGTTCAGGGGCAGTAAGTCGCGGCATAGTGTCAACGTTTCACAAGTGTCAGTGAAGAAGTGAAATTTTATTCGGATTCACATGCTTTTAAAGGCAATGTGTGCACAAATTCAGAGTGAAATTCATTTTTCCCGTGGTGTGCGTGCAAGATTTTTTGCGTTTTTGCAAAAAATTGCCTAGCGTTACAGTTAACTTGAAATTCTCACATTTCTTGCACCTGGCATGTCAGGTGACGTCACTGTAGTGTTGTTTTTGTTGTATAAAAATTATATTGAAGTTCATTTGAACTTAAATATTGACTTTTTTCAAGTGGTGCGTTTTCATTTGTACTCAGTGTATTTATTGTTGAAGGAAGGTGCAAGAACAATAATGAAACAGTTAATCCAAAAGTATGCTGACACAGTAAGGTTTTATCATTTTGGCTTTGCAATCTAGTACTTTAACCTAATAATCAGTGTTCAGGTTGAAAGCCAGTGTTCTGGAGCACAGAGCTATCCATCCATCTATCCATCCATCATCTGCAACCACTTATCCTTTGCAGGGTTGCAGGGCGCTGGGCCAGTACCCCGCATTGCATAAGTGGAGATGCACACCCTAGATGTGTCACAAGTTTGTCACTGGGCTGACACAGAGACAAACTTCCATTCACACTCACAATTACACCTACAAGCAATTTAGGGTCACTAATTGACCTACACATGTTGGGACTGTGGGGGGAAGCTGGAGAAAAGCCAGGCAGACACAGGGAGAACATGCAAACTCCATAAAAAGTGGAGTACAGAGCCAGAACAATATGTTACTTTCTTAGAATTTTCCTTCTGCATTGAAGAAGTCAGAATAAAAAAAACTTATTTACCTTTATGACTTACTTGTAGTAGTCAGTTACAGTAAACTGATCTACTGAGGTCATCATCTCTTGGGGTCTTGTTGTACTCTTGGCCTGATAACGCCACACAGGACAGAACAATAAAAATTGTAACATCACATAAGTTACCTAAAAAGCCGAATTTTCCTCTTCAATTACCTCTGCTAAAATTAAATTTTATCATTCTAAAATCCAGAATTCAATCTCTACCCCTCGCCAATTGTTTTCTGTCTTCTCTTCTCTCCTCAACTCTCCGCCTGTCACACCTGTGACCTCCATCACAGCAGAGGACTTTGCAGCCTTCTTCGAGGATAAGATTGTGTCCATACGCAACTCCTTCTCTCCCCTCTCCCTCCCCCTCCCCCTCCCCCGCTGTCCACTCCCATGTCCTCTCTGCTTTCTCCCCCCTCTCCTCTTCTGATGTCTCCCAGCTGCTCCTCTCTCACCGTCCTACCACATGTGCTCTCGACCCTATCCCCTCCCCCCTCCTCCAGGCTATCACACTCAACATCCTCCCTTTTGTCACCTCCCTTATTAACTCTTCTTTGTGCTCTGGATGCTTTCCCTCTCCATTTAAACAGGCTACCATTACCCCTCTCCAGAAAAAACCCTCCCTTGACCCCTCAGTCATTCAGAAATTCCGCCCAGTCTCCCTCCTCCCCTTCCTGTCAAAAACCCTTGAACGTGCTGTGGCTAATCAACTCTCCTCTTTTCTTACAGAAAACAACCTCCTGGACCCCCACCAGGCGGGATTCAGAGCTGCCCAATCCACGGAGACCGCACTCATCTCCGTCAGTGAGGCGCTTCACACTGCACGCGCCGCCTCCCTCTCATCCATCCTGATCCTCCTCGACCTCTCTGCAGCATTCGACACTGTCGACCACTCCATCCTCCATACTTCCCTGTCTGCATTGGGGATCTGTGGTACAGCCCTCGTCTGGTTAAAGTCATACCTCTCTGGCCGCTCCTACTAGGTTGCCTGGGCTGGTGAAGTATCAACACCCTGCCCCCTTACCACAGGTGTCCCCCAAGGCTCAGTTCTTGGTCCACTCCTCTTTTCTCTATCTCCAGTCTCTCAGTCCTGTAATTTCTGCTCATGGTTTTTCATATCACTTTTATGCTGATGACACTCAACTTTTTCTCTCTTTTCCCCCTGATGCCCAGGTCTTCGCCTGCCTACAAGACATCCAGAGCTGGATGGACAGCTTTCACTTGAAGCTCAACCCAACCAAGACGGAGATGATCTACATCCCTGCTCCATCCTCCCCTCTCCTGGATCTGACCATCACCCTGGGGGATACCACCATCTCCCCCTCGCAGAGTGTGAAGAACCTTGGGGTCCTGTTCGACGACAGGCTCTCCTCTGCTGTGAACATCGCAGCAGTGACTCGGACCTGCAGGTTCTTCCTCCACAACATCCGTAGAATCCGGCCCTTCCTCACCAGCTACTCAACGCAGCTCCTAGCTCAAGCGCTGATCCTCTTCCGTCTGGACTACTGCAACTCCCTCCTCGCCGGCTTCCCAGCATCTGCCATCAGACTCCTGCAGCTCATCCAGAACGCTGCAGCTCATCTGGTCCACAACCTCCCGAGACACTCCCACATCACCCCCCTGCTCACAAGGCTCCATTGGCTCCATCAAATTCAAGACTTTGGTGCTAGCCTACCAGGGAGTCAAAAAAACAGCTCCAGCATACATCCAGAGACTGTTCAGACCTTACACCCCTGCCAGAGCACTCCGCTCTGCTACTTCTGGTCGCCTGGCTCCACCCTCTCTCCGATCCTCCCCTTCCCGGTCAAAGCTGTTGTCTGTCCTGGTACCTCGTTGGTGGAAAGATCTACTTATCGAGGTCAGGACAGCAGAATCCTTGAGCACCTTCAAGCTCCGCCTGAAAACCCACCTCTTCAGGCTTCACCTTTCCCCTACTCCACTGCCCTGAATCCTGTCCCTACTTCCCTTGATTTGTTGCCCTGACACAATCTTGCTGCACTTAATTTTGTTTACTTTATTTCCTTATTTTGTTACCGTCTAATTTGGTTGCCTTTCACTTTTTTGCACCCCATTTTGTTGTTGGTTACTTCATGTTCCTGACCCTTTGTTACACTTGACCTGTTACCCCTTTTGCTGCACTTATTTTATTTTAGTGGCCTTTTTGCACTTGACTTTGCACTTAACCTTGTTGCCATTTTTGTTCACTTACTCTTGCCCTTTTCTTGTTGGTATAGATCTGTAACAATCTGTAACAATGGAAAGTGTTCTGTCACTTACTGTTAGCACTTGTACTTGTCTCCTCGGTGCTAAGAACCTGTAATGTAAAATAAATAAAAACAAATGCCATTTTGCTATATTTAAGACCATAACACACTTGCCCAGTAAGTGTCTGGGATGTTGAAGGCTGTGATGCTGTGGTGGACCTATACAGTACTGATAAATAAAAATGATTAATTAGAAATTATTTAGGAGAAATTGTCATTGTTTTAGAGAGCATGAAATGTTTTCTTTATAGCGATATAGCAAATAACACAAACATTCTGACATATATACAGCTGTTCCAACTGCTGACACAGGGACAAAATCAGTGTACCAGCAGAAACTTCCCTATGCTTTGGTGTACTGCTTTCAGGACTCGTCCAAAGCTGCCAAGTGCGAGCATCAAACATGAAACTCATTCATAGCCTTATTACTGAATCTAAACACCATAAATGCCTTTATTTTCTAATAACTGTTGTTCTGGAGATTATACTTTGCATTGTAGCTATACAATTAGCACAGACATCTCAAACAAATAAATCCCTGAAATTTACCTAGCACTTAGTCAGAATGAGGGGACATATAGGGTGGACTACAGTGGATTTCCCCACTAGTGACACGGATATTGATTATGACTCGGGAATTCTCACGCTTGTCTTTACTGAGGGATTGAAAGCATTGGAATTGCATAAAGATGTTTCAAATGGTCTTACTTCATTTAAACAATTTAAACGATCATGAAACACATGCATTGTTTCCAATCCCTCAGTAAAGAGAAGCACGAAATGCTTTTCTGCACAACTGTCAGGTCAGCAGTTTTCTTCATGATTGTGAATTCTACTAGAGTATGACACGGGCGGCACGGTGGCACAGTTAGCATTGCTGCCTCACAGCAAGAACGTTGTGGGTTTGAATCCGGCCTGGGGCCTTTCTGTGTGGAGTTTGCATGTTCTCCCCGTGTTCGCGTGGGTTTTCTCCGGGCACTCCGGGGGTTTCCTCCCACAGTCCAAAGATATGCATGTCAGGTTAAGTGGAGACACTAAATTGCCCATAGGTATGAGTGTGAGAGTGAATGGTGTGTGCGCCCTGCGATGGATTGGCAACCTGTCCAGGGTGGGTCCCTGCCTTTGCCCGTAGCCAGCTGGGATAGGCTGCAGCTCGCCCTGTGACCCTAGAGAGGAATAAGCGGGTATAGAATGAATGAATTCTCTGTGACTTTGTGACACTCACAATATTCTAATTTGATGAGATTTTGAATTTTGGGTTTTCATAAGCTGTAAGCCATAATCATCAAAATTATAACAAATAAAGGCTTGAAATATGTCACTTTGCATGTAATGAGTCTATTTAACGTATAAGTTTCACCTTTTAAGTTGAATTACTGAAATAAATGAACTTAAGAATGATATTCTAATTTTTTGAGTTTCACCAGTAAATTGTTAATTGAGCCAATCAACAGCTTGATTGCAAATTGAGCAAAGTAAATGTGAAGTGGGCGAGAGCAATCGTCAGCTAGAGGGTGATGATTTTGCAGACCTCAACTTCGCTCTGTTCTGCACATCACGGATAAATGCTGAAGAGCGTGAAGTTGTTTTCTGGAAAATTTCATTTAGCCTCTGATTTTTGGCAGCCGTTCATTCAAGACCACATCAGGTCTGACTGAATGTGGAGAACAAAAGAGGCAAGTTTGTGGCAGTGGCACATAGTGGCAGTTACTTTTATTGTGCTTTAAAAAATAACCGCAATAGATTCATCGTCCAGCCCTAATAACTAATAAAACAGATTTAAAACAATATGGCTAAAGAAGGAAGTAAGAGTTAATAAATACTGACTTTCCGAATCACATCACCAAAATGAATAGGGATCCTCTTTATATCACTATTTACCCCCAAAACAAACATGAAATCAATACAGTAAAAATTGTACTCAATAGAGTGAGAACAAGCTATATATAAACCATGTTTTGGGATGTTCAGTCCTTCAGGTCCTTAAATTTTCCAACCATCAGCCGAATCAATAGGGATCCTCTGCATATGACTATTGACCGACAAAACAAAAATGAAAATAATTAACTGAAGTTGTAGTCTATGAAGTGTGGACAGACCAACGGACAAATGGGGTGATCGCAATAAACACTCATTCGGTGCATTGAGTGTTTGAAAGGGTAATCTGAATGTGATCCATTGCAGCCAAGTATACAGTGGGGAAAATAAGTATTGAACGTGTCAACATTTTTCTCAGTAAATATATTTCTAATTGGTCTGTTGACATGAAATTTTCACCCGATGTCAGTAACAACCCAGGTAACCCACACATACAATAAATCCATAAGTCCATAAATTAAGTTTTGTGTAATAAAGTGGAATGACACGGGGGAAAAAGTATTGATCACGCTTGCTGAAAGTTATTTAATACTTAGTAGCCTTTGTTGATAATAACATTTTCAAGAGCCCTTTTCTTTGGAGAAAATAGTTGTATTGTGAGGTATCAATCCGGAAACAAATGTGAGAACACAGGATTGCAAAAGAAAAGGTTTGTTTTGAGCGAGCAGGGCTGAAGGCAAAGTACAAAGTCCGCAATCCAAAAGTCAAAACCAGTGGGGCCGAAATGGAATCGTAACCAGGGCAGCAAACACAACAAGAGCCATCTGGCAATGGCGGATCCCCCCGGCTGTAGGTTGTGTAACCTACAGGTTTTGTGGACAGACGGACAGACTGAAGCCCCCAAAAGGCACAACTAGACCATAAGCTTCATACCAAATTTGGTGTTTGTAAGTGGTATAGTTTTCGAGTTCTGGTCCGGTAACGATTTTATTACAGACGGACGGACGGACGGACGGACAGACGAACGGACACACTGATCGCTATATCCCCCCGCATTATATGCCGGGGGGATAAAAATCGTTGTCAGGCAAAACAGATTTGGTGCACAGGCAGTGGTTTGTAGGAGAAGCAAACTCATAAACCAAAGGGTAATCCGAATCGTAAACAGGGCAGCAATCCACAAAATCGTAGTCAGGCAAAAAAGGGTTCGAACACACAAATGCAACAGTAATCCAATAAGGGCAAGCCAAAAAATCAGTAGATGGGCAATCCAGTCAGAATCAGGCGAGAGAAATAGCAGCACAGGTAAACACGAGAAACGATCTGACAGAGAATGGCTGTGAGAAGACACCTAATATACACTTCTAGGGAGATCATATGGGGAGAAACACAGGTGCAAGGAGTCAGACTGATTACAAGGGGGCAGCACATGAAGAACCTAGTCACATGAAATTTGGCAGAAGCCAAAACAGGATCACGGGACAAGCCTATATACAAACAAACGGCTAACTTGCATAGATAATTAGAGAAAGGACAGCGTGATCAGTTGTGGAGTTTCCACAGAAATGCAGCAAAGGAGATTAAGGTGAGAAAAGAGGCGGAGAATAGAACAGGGCAAGTGCTAAGAGCTTGTTAATGAAATAGTAAGTGAAACTATACAATCCCTTAGTGCTTGTTAGTAAGTTAGTACTATATACAACGTTAGTTATTGTTAGTAACTTCTAGAGAAAACAACAAACTGTTAGTATGGTTAGTAAGATAGAAAAGTAAGGTGAAGTAAGGTAACGAGATCAGAAGAAAGGCTGAAATCCAGAATCCAATAAATCACCTGAAGAGTGACACGCAGGACTAGGGCTGTGAACAATGACAAGACGAGAGACCAGACGGGGGAGACAAAGTGCAATGCATAGTGGAAAACATAGACCGGAGTGAAACTATGGCAATATGCAAAATATGGAAAAGTAAAAACTAGCAGAGAAACAAGACCAGGTAGAGCAGAATCATAACACGCATGGATTGCTCGGGTGTGATTTTGGCCCATTCTTCCACAAAAACGGTCTGCAAATCTTGAACATTCTGGAAGCCTCTTCTATGAACTTTGATCTACAGTTCTTTCCATAGATTTTCACTTGGATTCAAGTCGGATGATTGACTGGGCCATTCTAGCAGCTTTATTTTCTTTCTCTGAAACCAATGGAGAGTTTTCTTGGCTGTGTTCGGGATCATTGACTTCCTGAAATGTCCCCCCTCATTTCATCTTCAGCATCCTGGTAGATGGCAGCCGATTCTTATCAACAGTGTCTTGGTACATTTCTCCATTCATCCTTTCTTCAATTATAAGAAGTCTTCCAGTACCATATGCTGAAAAACAGCTGGCAGTGGATGCCAAGAGCAGCGGCCAGAAATAAAAGGCAACACTCGCAGTGTGCTGAGAGACTAAAAACAGAAAAAATTAACTCACGCTTCTGACGGACCTGCCGCTGCCGTTCACTCACGGCTGTCATGGAATGATAATATGTGAAACATAAATATAACTGATTTAAAAACATTATATATTCAAAAATAAATAAGATCATTCCAACGTGCGTGGCGCTGACAACTCCACTTTCTTTTTCGAAAATTAAAGGTTGCAGTTAAACACAGAAGACACAGAAAATGACATCAGGCATAATAATACACATCAGGTTTATAACACGACACGCAGGAAATGCGTAGGAATTTTTTCAGGGGAATGGGGGGGAGAGAGTTGGGGGAAGAAGGGATTAAATGCAGGAGGCAGCCTGGGAGTCCTTATCAGGGGCAGAATGTTCTGTCCTTGTCAGAGGGATAAGAAAGTTGTTGACAGGATATGTTCCGTGTGAGACTGAGGCAGACAGAGGGGAGACGCGGAGTGGGGGGTGGGGGCGGGGGTGCCGAATTCTATTTAATTTCAGGGAGAACAAGTAATTTTGATTGATCTGCTATTCATTTTGTAAATTTTTTACTTCATGCTTCAGGGCCACCAGTTCTCCCATTAATCAATAAGATATTTAAATTACCATCATTCGCTGAAGAGTTCCGAAATGAGTGCCAGTACATAGACCTTATTATAATTAAATTATTTTTCTTTTACATTGCATGGGAGAGAGAAGTCGTGTCTTCAATTGCCACTTGATTGTTCTTGATTTGGAAAACGTGTTAATAAAGGGAAACCATCTAAAATTAGCCAGGACTAATTTTTGTCAATAATTGCCCCCGAATTTTCAGGTCTAATGCCAGCCCTGCGAGTGTCCAATTGTCAAATTTGAATTTGGGAGCTGTCATATTTGACTAATCAGAATGCTGCGTTCATGGACGAACGCGGGGTAGTCACAAAACCCTGGCTTTCGTGCAGGCTCTCTTTTCACTCCCTCTCCCCCATCGCAAACAAGAGAGCCTCGCAGGCTATGGTCACTTCTGCTTCGCAACGTGATGCTTTTCCGAGTGAGCCATCCGACAGTTCCACATTTCCTTTTATGAGGCATTAGCCCAGCCGTATTATTGCCAGCATCCCCCGGAGTGCTTAAATATGATTGACTTTTGACAAGCAAACACAGTTCACTTCAGTCCATCACTGTAGTCTGACCCACGGCCCATATGCTTCACTCGGATTAGCGCTAGACTACTGATATGGGTCTTGATTATGGTACTGTATAATAGTCTGACATTTCTCGGAATACTCGTTTCTGACAATATGCTCACCGCACGATAGAAATTTCACAAAGTTGATTGTCAGAAAGAAAGTTGATAAAACTCATCATTATTGCCATGGGGAGTCCCTGGTATCAACGGCTGAGACAAAACAATTTTTGTCGAACCTTTATTACATTTAAACCGGTTTTGTTACGAATGGTCACGATGGACTGGCGAGGCTTACCGGCTAAGGACGGATGTGGCTGCACTTCAATTTTGTGAGTGCGGCGCAGGTGGCTTGCGCTTCCTCCCTTGCTGGACACATCTTTGTCACAGTGCTTGTGCATTTACCACCGAGAGGAGTTTTTGAAAAGTGTTTCCATACCTTGCTTTTGAAGGGAGGCGGCATATTTGCGATCTTAGTGATTTCTATGAGAAGGACTGACACAGGGGATGACATGCAGTCTCGCCTGGTGGGAATGAATGGAAATAGAGCCTGCTTGCTACCACGTGAATGTCAGGCAATCCGGGATTAGTTAAACCAAGGTTTTCGTCGGGTAATAGGAATTTCCTCATTAAATGTTTCAAATTAAAATTCGTATTGTCCATTATGTGGACTGGTGACACTACTGACTCAAGTATCACTCCCATTCTCGAACAGGTGAGCAAATAGTGCCCATATGAAAAAGATTTATATAAAACTTGTCATGTTTATATGTGTTTTATGAAAAACATATATGCATCTTATAGGAGATACAATATTCATATAAAATGCCTACAAAATCAAACTTACACAATTTTACACCATAGAAGAATCATAGATGGCACTAAACCCTCATGTAATATCATTATAAGACTTTTGTACTGCATGACATATAACGCTAAACCTCGTATGACAGATATAGGCAGACAAAGAATACATATAAAATCCTTAGGAAAGACATGATGAAAGTTCGTCAACAAGTTAAGGGTTGTTTTTTTCATGATGATACGCCAGGCCAAGGTAATTTCCAAGCTGTGGTCAGTGATGGCATATCGGGTTTTCTGTGGAAAAGGAATTATATTTTAATATATATAGCCTATATATATATATATATATATAACCTTCATTTTACCAGAAAAGTTCCATAATTTCTATACACTAAAATTGCGTGCTAAAATTGGACAGTGACACCTCTGATTATTATGCATGTATGAACTCATGTATTATGACCACCTGGCCTATGACAGTTTTTGTTTTTTTTTCACTCGCACAGAGGGCTTTTAAAGCCCCAGAGCTAAGTAATTTTGTTTCCTAGATAAGAAGATATTCATGACCAGAATTTGTAGGTTTCTATATTTCAGAAGTAAACACTGATTGGGAGAATTATAAATGTTTGCATACTTTATGCTTTACACTTTAAAGGAACACGCCACCGTTTTTCAGTACTGATATATGTTCGTCCCTGCTTTTAGACAAGTTAATGCCGACCTGTCTCGTCTTCCTCCATCTAATGTATCTCGCTAATGAAGGGTGCAAGCATGTTAGCGTGTAGCTTAACACAATGCTTTCATTAGGATCCAAGCATGTCTGAAGTTGGAGGCAACCAAGCTCTTCCAACACTATTTAAATATGGTTACCCGAGTTGTTTCAAGACCCAGGAACTCTACTAGTGAGTACTTCGATATTAGAGCAGTGGAGAGACATTAAGAGAGAGGGAGACCAATCACTGAGGAAATCCACCCATAGAAACACATTGCAGCCATTCTGAACGCGAGTTCTGACTTGTTTTGAAAGTAGTCAATCGCATTGTTGGACGTGGAATTTATTACTGGCGGTTAGCCTTTTGTTTACTATCTCCATCGCCAGTGGTGGGCATACCACGATTGTCCAATGAGCTCATTCACATTTGAATTTAGTATGTACAACCCACCAGTCTGGACTTTTTTGGATATCTCCCCATTCATTTTGATAGGGCCTGGACTTGTTGTAGCTGCCTGCAGGCGTCACCAATATGGCAGCTGAGTGGAGGAACTTGCCCAAAAGGACTTAAGGACTTGGTAATATCACCAAAGGGTTGTTTGGGAGTTATGGTATCAATGCTGTTGAAGTACTCCCAAGCAGCCTATAGTTCCACCATACATTATAGTTGTCCTTTGTATCTGCTTCTTAAAATACCCACGGATGCTCACATAACTGTATTTAAATTGGGGAAACATGGAAGTTGTTGGTTGCCTCTCACTTCATCAATGTTTGGATCCTAATTAAATGCTAACACGTCTACGCCAGTGTGACAGAGCACGCATGAAGGCAAGACATATGCCTCAACTTGTCTAATATCAAGGAAGAACATTTCAATATTGAAAAATTGTGGCGTATTCCTTTAGTGGTGTCAGTCAAGAAATGAATTGAAATCAGGCATTTCTTAGGGATTTAATTTTCATAAATGACCAGTAACACATACAAAATTTAGGTTGCAACATCATGAGCAGACAAAAAAACATTCAATTCAATGCATGCATTCAACTGAACATGCAAAAAAATGATAAATGCACTCATTTACAGTAGCAACTCCTCAGGATTTTGCACACAATTGCTGTGGATGATGGGCATGGAATGTACATGTATGGTTGTACTATCTGATTGGCAAGTAGGCCTATGGCTTTGTAAAAGCCAGTAAGTAGGCTACGCCAAAGCATCATGAGCATAACCTATGAAGTCATTTAGTTCAGACCAACAGAATTCAGAATCACGTACAGAAAACATGTATGGGCTACCACATATCCCTATATGAATATTAATAGAAATATGTAAGTAATTTATAAATGTTTGCACACATAACATACAGAAACCATACTTGTAGGTATTCAGATAGGATAAGTAATGGAAACATGTAAGAAATGTATAAAATTTTGTGCACATGACATGCAAAAAACATGTATGGACCTTGACATATTCATTTAAGAATAGACATTGAAATATGTAAAAAATCTATAAATGTTTGCACACATAAAATACAAAAAACATATATGTCCTTGTAGGTGTTCATATATGCTAAGTAATGGAAATATGTAAGAAATCTATAAAATTTTGTACGCATAACATACAGAAAACATGTATGGGCTTGCACATATTCATATATGAATATTAATAGAAATATGTAGGAAATCTATAAATGTTTTACACATGTCATACAAAAAGCATGTATGGGCTTTGACATATTCATATATGAAAATTGATGTAAACATACAAAAAAACTACATTGTTGTCCATACCTCATATAAAACATTATACTTAACATTACATGTTTCATAAGCTGACCATATATGTTGGCTTATATGTAATATATACAAATCCTTTATGATCTGTATTCCAATCATATATATGAAGTGGGCCACTTTCGTAGCATGCGCCATATATGCCATTTCATTACAGTTTTATACTTATCTTTGTAAGTTTTTTATGAATCTTTTTCATATGGGTGACTACGTTTACGTGCACACCATATTTCGATTAAGGTTCATATACAGGTTAAGGTAACATTCGGAATAAGATGTTGACATGTAAACAGCATATTCCCATTGCTCAGTGCATGTTAATTAGCATATCCACCACTTGGATATCTCTCCACTCTCTTGGCCGTTGCCATCACTAGCAGTCTCTGTCCCAGAATTTCATCTATGACCGCGAAATGAAACTGGCTTGATTTGGGCACCTGGTTTTTTGGTTTTTTTTTGGCTGCGGCTTTTTTTTCGCCAGTTGTGAGCTAACTGTAATTTGCTATTCGTGCGAACTTCCATATCCACATGCACAATAGGAAATTTGGCCTCTGAAAAAATTTGGAAATCAATTGGGTTGAAAACATTCTGCTTTCGCTGCGTGCCTTGTGGTTGATTAACATTACTATATCGGCTAGCCGCCTTACTTCCTGTAAATTACAGTCAGCATGTCCTCTACTTAGTTTAGGTAGGGTTAGTTATTAGCCAGTTAACTTTGCCAGCTTGCCATCTTACTCATTTGCCAACTTGTACTCTAAAATTTCTTGCAAGGACAAACTTTGTGCAGCTATCAGCTCTTCTACACGACACACTACTGACTATTGATTGAAGAGAGTGACAACCTGACAGTTCCCCAAATATTAGCGAGCAAACATTGAACCTAAAATTACACTCCCATAACTACCTAACCCGTTAGCTAACCCATATGGAAGCTCGTAAGAATAGCAAATTGTAGTAAGATTACGACTTCGTAAAAATAGTCGCTGCCTTTATTTTTTTCGCTTGGGAATAAGCCACCTTCAGGGTTTTCCAGCGAAGCTCAACTTGGTTGGCAGTCAACACAAAACCAGCCTCTCCACTTCTCACACACCTTAATGACCGTTGTTACGGTGCTTTCGCCCATCGATATATTCCATTCATGTCTTTCATTATCTGAATGCACAGAGTCGTCTCCTCCTCGCTCTAAAAATACTAATTCCTTGCTAATTGAACAGGCGCAGACGTAATTGAATATCTGCTCGGGGGAATTTTCCAATTAAGGTGCATACATGACGCAATATTCTGATTAAAACAGGCATATGTCAGGAGTCTTATTTGGAATATTTAAAATCAGAAAAAGATCTTAATCAGGTTATTGCACGCATTTATATAACAGGTACGCAATCGGAATATTCTCGTATTCCGATTAATACAAGAATATGGTGTGCATGTAAACGCAGTCAATTGTAAAATTATTTAGATCAAAGCCTCTGGAATAAGGTGTCTTTTGCGTTTTTAACGTAATGACTCCTGTCGGCAATCAGCATTCATAAATTATGTGCAGCAGGGTTGCCATTCACTCGGCTGTTTCCGGATCGGAGTTTCATTCATAGTTTTACTACATGGGAATTTTATCGTAAACGGGTGGTTTACCATTGGTTAATGGTCCTGCACACAGGTGCATACGAATTCCTCATGAATTTGACAACCGATTAATGTAAGGCAACGTTGGTACCAGTGATACGGTATACCGCGTACCGGTACCCAGCACTAATTAATGTCCAATGTAGCAACTTAGCTAGGAACGGTCTTAGGATTCAAGATCCGCTATCATGGAGGACTTAACCCCTTAAGCCCTACGCCCCGGTACCAGTGACTGGTTGTCACACATAATAAATACAGTATATCCACATTTCATGAAGAAACTCGGCCAAAAGCTCAAGTAGACCATTTTTACCTCAACTGAACACAATTCACGCACCAAGAAAGTAAATAAGCAAGTAGCAAAACATCAGATAAAATCATATCAGCGATGAATCACCAGAATTTTCTCTTGAATTTGAACTATGCATAAAAACAATACTTCAAATGAAAGAAGAAAGTCCACAGAATCCAACGATATGAGCCCTGTCATTTTAAACTGACACCACACTCAAAGAACAGCAGGCATACACTTTATAGCAGGGGTCATCAACTACATTTTTCAAAGGGCCAAATTTTTTCCAAGCAGACACTGTTGGGGCCAGATTTTCATTCATACACACATTATATACCATACCAGTCAAAAGTGTGGATACACTTTGCTAATGTCACAGCACTGTTTTTTGAGTAATTTAAATGGCTTAACTTCTCTATATAATCTCATATTGAATCTGGTAAGTCAGGACGGGCGCTCGTCAGGAAGACTCTGGGTTTTTTCATGTCTGGGTATCCTCCGCCCTTGCTCTGAACTTACGAGGATTCAACCAATGAGTGTATAAGAATCAGTGGTTGACAGGTACGTGCTTCGGAGGAGAGCCGTGAACTGTCCTCACTATTCTGAGTTGGCAGCAAGGGGTCGCATACGAGCAAGCTTTGTACATAGTTCACCAATTGGGCATTCCAGATTCGGGTGGGATTGGAGATGCCAAATTTAAAAAAATAAATAAAAAGTAAATGCAAAGATACTTCGCATTGACTTTGAATGTAATTTGTTTTGTGTCCGGTGTGAAAGCAGCTGAAAGCGTGGAAGACCCCGCCAAGTGGCAGAGCTACTGGGGCGGCGAAGACACGTCCCTTTTAGTCCTGGCTAGATCTCAATCATTTTCCCTTATTGACCTCTTTTCCAATTATTGTAACTGGCAACTGAAGACATGGTTTCTCTCAACATGCAATCTAACCGCGATTAAATTGTGGGTTTAATTCAGTTCAGTGGCGGAACAAAGAATTTGGTTGCACAAAACAGCTGTTTAAAACAATTATAAATCCTGACCTGTTCTCAGTCATCTTCATGATTAACAAAAGGTACACTACGAGAGCGCTCCGCGCTGAACAAGTGCTACTTGTTCTCCCCGATCAGGTAAGACGACAATCATTCATCTGGACTCGTATTTGCTGTATTTAAATCAAAATTATTCAAAATTGCATAGCCTACCTATCGACACTCACGCAAATGGCTTGAGCTGCACGCTTTTAATAACCTATTTAACTGCTAGGTGCCGCTGTTTTTTTTTTTTTTTTCAACCCACGAAATACCGAGAGTGAAAGTCTGCGTTTCATTGGAACACAGACCAGTTCAATCACGCGAAGCATTGCTGCTTGTTCTCCCCATTTAGGTAACACGGATGAATGATTGTCGGGGAGAACAAGCAGCACCTGTTAACTGTGGAGTGCTCTCGGAGTGAACGTTCTGTTAATTATGAAAATGACTGAGAACAGGTCAGGACTAATAATTGTTTTAAACGGAAGTTTTATGCAACCCAGTTCTCTCTTCTTGTTCCGCAACTGTACTGAATTTCGCCTGTTAGATCGCATATGGAGAGAAACCGTGTCTTCAGTTGCCAATAAGGATAATTTAAAAATGTGTCAATCATGGAAAATTATTGAGAACAAGCTAGGACTAACTGCTGTCAAAAAGGGACGTGTTTTGGCGTTGTTTTAATCTATATCAGAGGGAGAAATGCTACTAAAAAAAAATGGAGAAATAAAAAAAATATCCGATTCAGTGGATTTGTGTAGCGACGTTAAACGGATCTGGTGTTGACCCAATGACGTAAAGCCCCTAGCGACAAGCCATTCGCACATGGGCAAAACGGTTCCCAACAACAGCAATGGCGGACATATACCGAGCATCTATTTGTACTTTGCACTTTTCGGTCTAATCTCAGCTCTACACGTATTGGGGCATATTGCAGATTCCTTAAACAGTTACTTTGCTGAGAATTTTACCTCAGAGGGGGTCTTTATTTGGCCAGAGGGCACGTCAAATGCTCAAAATTATTTAGCGGAAATTGAGGTTCGGGATAACAAAGTATTAGACAAGTTAAATAAACTAAAAGCAGATAAGGCGGCGGGTCCTGATGGCTTATATCCTAGAGTTAATCTTTAAGCCGCTATCCGCCATCTTCAGACAGTCTTTAGAAACTGGAGGAATACCAAATGATTGGAAACGGGGCAATATAATACCAATATATAAGAAAGGGGACTGTACCGAGCCAAGAAACTACAGGCCAGTGAGTTTAACTTGCATTACGTGCAAAATATTGGAATCTATCATAAAAGATGACCTGGACTTATTTCTTGAACGTAACAGTACCTTGAGGGATAGCCAACATGGTTTTCGGAAGGGAAGGTCATGCCTAACAAACCCTCTGGAATATTTTGAAGAGGCCACCAGGATTTATGACCAGAGCAGGGCTTATGACATCATATACTTGGATTTTCAGAAAGCGTTTGATACAGTACCGCATAAGAGACTAATTTTTAAAATGAGCTCCATTAGAGTTACAGGAGGTATTCTGTAGTGGATTCAAAACTGGTAACAGGACAGAACTCAAAGAGTAGTGGTCAGTGATATCTCATCTGAGCTGGGTATGGTGGGGAGTGGCGTCCCCCAGGGATCGGTGTTGGGACCCCTGCTGTTCCTCATTTACATTAATGTCCTTGATAGGAATATTGAGAGCAGATTGGTTAAATTTGCAGATGATACTAAACTGGGGGGCTTGGCAAATAGTCTAGTGTCCACTAAAGTGATTCAGGATGATTTGGATAGAATCCAGAATTGGGCAGAAATGTGGCAAATGAAATTTAATCTAGCAAAATGTAAAGTTGTACATGTAGGTAATAAAAACATTAGATGGGATTACTTCATGGGAGGTTTAAAACTGGAATGTGCTGCACGAGAGAAAGATCTGGGAATGATTGCTAACCAAACCCTCACAGGTTCTAGCCATTGTGCCGTAGCAGTAAAAAAAGCTATTGAGTACAAATCTAAGGAGGTGATGCTTCTTTTGTGCGACACGTTCGTTAGACCACACCTGGAGTATTGTGTACAGTTCTGGGGACCATACTTAAAGAGAGATATAGAGGCTCTTGAGAAAGTTCAGAGAAGAGCCACCAAGTTTATTCCAGGTATAAAAGATGAAAGCTACGAGAAGAGGCTGAAGATCCTTAATCTCTTAAGTCTTAGGAAAAGGAGACTCAGGGGTGATTTGATTGAGGTCTTAAGGGGATTAACAAAGTGAATCATGTAGGATTCCTTCGACCAAGTGTTGTGAGTAGAACTCGGGGTCACAAATGGACGTTGACCGAAGGTAAATTTAGCACTGATATTCGGAAATATTTCTTCACCCAAAGAGTAATTTCAATGTGGAATAGCTTACCTGACCATATTGTTGAGGCAGAGACCTTGGGGGTTTTCAAGAGCAGGCTTGACCTAAAGCTAGATACCATTGAGTCATTTAGTATCTGAGGGGATATACTCACAATAGTACGTATAAAGAAACTGGCGAGCTTAGTTGGGCTGAAAGGGCTGTTCTTGCCATTCATGTTATGTTATGTTATGTTATGTTACGTAAACGTGACGTCGTTCTATCAACTGCACTCCACCGGTGCGCAGAGGCGACTGCTGTGACCAATATTGCTGGATAGCCCCAAGCGTCCACGTTTGAAAATCCGCCAGAAACGCCGGTTTTGGGTCAGACCGGGTTGAATGAGCAAATGGTGGGACAATTTTGTGGCAGGGAATGCGGCTGATGAGGAGTGGAAACTAAACTTTTGTATGTCCAGGGCATCACTCATTACTTTGGCTGAGCTTCTTCGACTTCATATAGAAGGGGAATTAACAGCAATGAGATCTCCAGTAGACGTTTTGAAAAAGGTAGCCTGTACACTCTACTACCTCAGTGACCAAGCGCGAATGCGGAAGAGTGCGTTTCCAACATTGTGCAGCAGGTAAGGGGGTGGACCACAGTTATGCATTAGATTCTCCAGTCAGCTGCGTTGTAAGCCAGAGGACATAAATGTACTCTGTAGTTTATATTGAGCATAATAATAACTCATTAATTAATTAATTCATTCATTCAGATCTGCAGGGCTATATCAGACCATCTTGGTCCAAAGTACATCAGGCTGCCATTCTCGGAACCTGAAGCAGAAGAACTCATCACAGGGTTTTACCATGCCCATGGTATGCCACAGTGCCTCGCAGCAGACTCGCATAGACTTTGGTTGTTTTATTTCTATGGATTACATCAATGGAAAGGGGAGATACTCGCTTAACATCCAAGCTGCACGCAACTACAAGTATCAATTAATCGATGTAGTGATCAAATGGCTCGGGAGCATTCACGATGCTTGAGTACTCGCCAATTCCGAGTATAACTCTCATTTCAAGACCGGCCGTATACCTGCCTTAAAAATAGATGGATTGTGGAAGATGAAGACCCTATACCAATATTTCTACTTGGAGACCCGTCTTATCCGCTAATGCCTTACCTCATGAAGGAGTACGCAAGTGGTGGCAGCACCAAGAACAGTACTAAGGTTTGTCTCCGTGCCGAAGCCAAGGTTTGGAGCACTTCGAAAGGCTATGGATATAAAAATGATAAACCTCTTTCAGTGATTTATGCATGCTTTGTTTTACATAATTATTGCAAGGTCTGTAAAGGGGCAGTGGATGACAGAGTGATGGAGGCCATTCATTTTGATAGGGACTTCCAGCCTCCCACAGAGAGTAACCATTATCGCACAGATGTGAGGTTTAACGAAATGAACCAAGTGCAAACATTATTAAAATGCCAAAAGGAGTCTTTATTTCTGAAGGGGGAAACCCCCCCAACAGAGCTGGCGACAGTACAAAGTCTACAATCCAAAGTCAGAATCCAAGGGGCGAAATCCAGAACCGTAAACAGGGCACCAATCACAAAAATCGTAGTCAGACAAAACTGGGTCAATAAACAAGAATGCGGCAAAGTACAGGGAGAAGCCAAAGCTCGAGGTCTAGGACGGTCCAGCTTGAAAAGATAATCACAATGAAACAAGGCAAGAGAAGCATGGCACAGGTAGCAAGGGAAATAACAATCTGACAAGGACGTGAAACAAACAGACATCTAATATACATTTCCGGGTGACCACATGACAAAGGGACGCAGGTGCAATCAATGTAAATGATAATCATGGGGAGACACATTGGGAACAAACTAATTTCAAGAAATTGGCCGTAGCCAAAGCGCAGACTAGGATCACAAGACAAACCTATAGACAGATAACAGCTCCAGTCAAGGAGTACTAAAGTGCATAGATAATGAGAGAGAAAGAACAGCATAAAGCAGTTTGTGGAGACCCACAGAAACGCAGCAGAGATAATTAGGGAGATACAAGAGGTGGAGACTAGAATAGGGGAAATGCTGAGAGATCGTTAGTCAGTTATTAAGTGCAGCTATACAATCCCGAGTGCTCGTTAGTAAGTTAGTCAAAATATACAAGGTTAGTGTTGGTTAGTAATTATCAAAAATAACAAACTGTTAGAAGGTGTTAGTAAAATAGTAAAAGTAAGAGGAAGGAAGAACACAAGATAATGAAAGAAGATTGAAACCCAGAAACCAATAAATCACCCGAAGGAGTGGCACGCAAGACAAGGGACTGTGGGGAAAGATACACACATGACAAGACAGGGGAGACGAAGTGCAATGCATGGAAATGAAACATGGCATAGAAATGAAACATGGCATGGTAAACTATAATCTGGAAAATAATAAAACATGAAAATCTGAATTACCAACACACAATACATGATCTAAGAATGGTCAGACATAAGCAGAGGTCATGAAACACATAGGTCAGTCAAACATGGCACTATGCCAGGCACAGAACTTGAAACATGAGCATGGGCATAAACATGGTACATGGCATAGCAGAATCAGAATCTCAACAACAGACTGTAATGAAGCAGAAGGGAAGAGAGTCAGAAGGGTGCTTACCAATGTTCTTGACCCTTAAAACTTGTGACATCACCAGTGGTGACATGCAATTGTTTTTTCCTGTTCTACAGATGTATTGAAAAGCATGTCTACAGTATGTGGTTGTTTTACACACGAGTTAAAAGCTGGTCATGTCTGTTCCTCAGCAAAATCAACATGATGAAACATTGAAATAAGATCCAATTTTGCACAAAGTGTTTTGATTTACTCACCAAAGTCTACATTTATCCAGCTGTCCTAATAGGTCAGTGACTCACAGACACACTCATCCATCCAAAAAAGCATGTCTTACTCTTAGCCATACAAAGTTAATTAACTGTAAAAAAATAAGGCATTTAGTGCACTATTAAATAACATAACTGACATAGGATATGTATACACTATACATTCTATGGTTTTATGTGCAACATACAGGTATAAAACACTGTAATAGTGCAATCAAATAAATGAACTCTCACTTATGGGATATGCACAACTATACATTCAATGTTGTGTTGTGTGAAACATGAGTTATAACATTTGGGAAAACAAAACTGTAAACGGAGAAGGCAAACCTAAAGTGCAAACCTAATAATTTAGGCCTCAATGAAGCATTGATGTAACAATGCTGTAACAGTGCATGCCCAACTGAACCAGTATTTACTCATGGTTCATTGTCCTCATGGAAGAGAGCCGGCCGGAAAAAGACCAGATGTTGTTGTGTGGTATTTGGTTGTGGTGGTGACTGTGTATGATCGGCTATGCTTGGATGGGGCGTTATGCGACTGTGCATAAGTTTGGGGTTGTGATGTGTAATATGGTGGCTGGATAGGTGGCTCAGAAGGTTAAAACCTTGAGTGATTGAAGTAGTGAGCTGTGCTATGTTTGAGGTAATTGTGTGAAGATTCTCCATGTTCTGTTTTTCTGCTGTTTCCATGAGTTTCAGCATGCTTCTCTTCAGCTGTAGTTCTTCTTGGGCTGTGCTGTCTACCAGACACTATCTTTTCAGTTTGTCGTGTCGGTACCCCTGAAGTTTGGCCTTGAATATAACAAATGGAACAGAAAGAAAAACATATTTAATTACGATACCATTCGCATGTTTTCAAATGCATGTTACAAATTATACCTTCTGATTCTAATAATGCCCCCGCCCTCCAAAGAGAAAAGGGGGCATTATGTCGAAACCATGTCCCTCCGTCCGTCGTCCGTAAACTTTTTGTTTCCGTGGGATAACTATAGAATCCCTCGTCGGATTGATGCCATTTCTTAATGGCGTATTGGGAGTGGCTACAGGAAGGTTCCTTTCGAAAACCAGCGTCGTGCGATATCTATTATGGCCGCCACAGATCAACATACAGGCGGGGGCATATGCCACGCTCTGCGTTGCTCTTGTTTTCTTATGGAAAAGATAATACAATCATTTTAAATATAATTGTTTATTATTTATTAGATGAATTCCCATTAGCTGCTGCCTTGGCAGCCACTAATCTTCCTGGGGTCCATTGGGTACAAAAATAACATTATAACATCAATAATATACTCAGACATCAATACATACAGTCATACATTCCAATCATAACTACAATTCACTTATAATAAATACACATGTACACACATACACACGCATCAATTTATACATGCATGCTACCACAATATATCAAAAACACCATGATTCATACAATACAGTAAAGTAATAACCAAGCAATGCTGAGCAATATGCTAGATAGAGCTATGGCAGTTGAGGTTCTAAACCAGTGGTTCTCAAACTCTGTCCTGGTGCCCCCGTGTGTATGCTGGTTTTTGCTTCAGCCACAACTGCAATTCTAGGACTTTAAAAAGCTGTAACTTTGTCTTAAATAGCAGCATTCCATGTTTAGAGTAGTTATTTACCATCTTAAGTCACATTTGGATGGACATATCCATTCTGCTATGAAGAATAAAAACCCTTGAACATATTGTGCTTAATTTTCAATATTGCTAATATTATCAGGTGAAAACATTTTTAAACAGATCAAATTAGACAGGTGTGACGCCATCGTTGGCCAAGTAAATTGTCGGGTTTTGCCACCATGTGTCAAGAGTTTCATGTTCCAACATGTGTCATGTTCCAATGAGGAACATTTTGATTATTTATGTTGATTAAATGTTTGGTAAAATTGTTTCCCTCTGACAATATTTGCAATATATCTATATGTGGATATTTGCAATAAATATCTAACCTAATTAAAACAAATCAACAGCTTGTTAAAATCCTGTTAAATCATGTTAAGATTGCTATTGTGGTTGGAACAAAAACCAGCATAGACAACGGGGCGCCAGGACCGATTTTGAGAACCACTGTTTTAAACAGACCTATTATAATACTACCTTGTGTATACAAATGGTTTGGGACCAGTAAATATTACCTGAAGTCTTCAGGTAATATTTAGACTCAGACTGGCTCACACTGGTAGATAACCTAGTGGACTCATCCAAGTTAATGTCTGTTGACTCGATGCCAGTAGATGTGCACACTGTTGCTGGCGAGCCTCCCAAAAGTTGCTCACAGAGCACAAAGTACATCATGACCACTCTGCCGTGTCCACTTTGACATCCTGAGTCAACCACCTTACGGATGTTTTTGAGCTTCGTTGACAGTATTGCCTTATTCATGTATTCCTTTGAATGAGGAAAGTCTTTCTCTGTATTATTACCCTCTTCTCCGTTGGACACATACACGTCCAAAAACTCCTCCAGGATGTCGGGTATTTTGTGTAACACGACTCTCAGTCAACATTTTCTTGCACCTTCTTGTTTTTACATTTTAACGTTATATAAAGCAAAAACTACACTTCGTCGTCAGTCCACACAAAAGAATCGTTTTTTCTTCACCATGTCTCTAGTCATTTCTCAACTGCCGCCATTTCACTGCGCATGCTCATAACGTTCTTCTTCGGTAGTATTTTACATTTTTCTAATCGCCATCTATCGGCCGGGCATGGCATTGCAGGCTTCAGAGGCGATCATTTTCAGTTTTGCCTCTTTGTGTGGACAGAGATATTTTTGTGGTGTGGATAGAGTTTTTTTTTAAACAAAGAAGAAAACATTCACTTAAAAAAATATCCAGTTGCGTGTAGTCCAGGCCTACATTCATTGGTTCTGGTGTTACAGATCAACGGGTTTCCCAGGTAACAGTGACCTTTGTTTATAAACTTTAGTTATACCTGGAGATGTTCCCTCCACAGTCAAGAAGCATACGTCCCCGTGCAAATGCCTTAATGGATTTTATACTTTATTGCTCATTGTGAACTAGGCTAACCATTTAATTAATTTAGTCTATTGTTGTTTGATGGAGTTAGTGAAACCGTGTGATGTGGAAATACTAAATTGCATTTTATTTTCCCAAAAAATACCCAACTACACTTAAGACCCGGAATTCACTCTAAAAATATAAATGCCTGTCTTCAAAGTGGGCCAGACTGCTAAACCATAGCAGCATTCATTACCTTTTAATGCTCCAAATACAAAACCCAAAACCAATGAAGTTGGCACGTTGTGTAAATCGTAAATAAAAACAGAATACAAAAGTTTGCAAATACACTGCATAGACAAGTTACTTAATGTTCGAACAGGTAAACTTTGTAATTTTTTGCCTGCAACATGTTTCAAAAAAGCTGGCACAAGTGGCAAAAAAGACTGAGAGAGTTGAGGAATGCTCATCAAACAGTTAATTGGAACATCCCACAGGTGAACGGGCTAATTGGGAACAGGTGGGTGCCATGATTGGGTATAAAAGCAGCTTCCCTGAAATGCTCAGTCATTCACAACCAAGGATGGGGTGAGGGTCACCACTTAGTGAACAAATGCGTGAGCTGATTGTCGAACAGTTTAAAAACAATATTCCACAACGAGCTATTGCAAGAAATTTAGGGATTTCATCATCTACGGTCCTTTCTCGCATTCTTACAACAGCAAGACAGACACGCTCAGTTAAGGAACAAGCACTACGAGTAAACCTTAAATCAGCAATCACAGATCATTGCTAGAGGGAAAATCATATTATGGACTGGGACAAGGCCAAAGTCAACCGCATTCACAACAACCGAGATGAACGCTGGATCATGGAGGCAAATGAAATCAGGAAGCGGGCCCACTGGACCATAAACCGGGACGAGGGGGCATACACGCTTTCCCACACCTGGAGTGCCATCTTGGAGGAGCGGCCGGATAGCACAAATCTGTCAAATCTGACAGGGCGGCCACGCCTCGCTAACATCAGCTGATAAGACACGTCACTCATCTGAAGAAGACGGGAGTATCCCGTCGAAACATGTTTACAGGTAGGGTAAAACCCTTTCCGTCTGAAAATAAGAACGTCAACGCTAATCAGTTACTACAGACAGTATGAACCTTTTTGGATTACTACGCGAAAACTTTGGACAATCTTGTGTCAGAGAGTTCCGCTACCTCGAACACCTGATTTTAAAACGGGCGCACCAGAAGAACCATCCCCGCTTCAATCTGCGCTGCCGAGATGAAAATGTTACACCTGCCAGCCTTAATGTGAAGAATCCCATTCAAACTAAGAATGCAGATCGAATGATGGAGAAAGTGCGGATGATTTTGGTCAAGGAAAGAATACGAATAACAGCAAACAATATAAGGAATTTAGAATCTGAATTAAAACACAAAATGGAGGAGTTTAAACACCGGTACCCCTTAAGTAAGGAAATAGAACGAATGGTAGACAAAAACTTACACAAACAGTATGAGAACGAGTTCTTAAAAAGGAAAGAAAGGCACATAAGGAAACTTAACAAATTAATCGCAAATAAGCATACAGAAAGAAACCAACACCCAATTAATGAAAAATGGATATGTAACATATCTAAACATCATCTAACAGATGCAGAACGTAGTGTGTTATCCCCAGAGCTAAACTTTGCGGTAACACCTAAACCCATCCCCCACGAAGAGTTTATCTTCGCTACAGAATTGGCATGTGAAAAAATACCAGACCCCGGGCAAAGAGCAGCTCTACGCAATGACATAGCAGGCATCCTCAAATCAATGTTACGCTAGATCGATGTTATCTGTTATCGACCAGTGAGTTTGCGGCATGCAGGCAACTCTGGAGATTGGTGCTTCGGCCAGCATTCTGGCCACTGTTCAATAAAAAGCCTGAGCATAAACCGAGCGTTTGTCATTCTTTATAGTATGCTACGAACCTGGTGTCAGAAGTGGCGGATCACGTTCACTGTCTGTAATCCTCAGCTGAGAGGACGCGAGTAACGTTAGCTATTGGCAACGAAGGTCTTGTATAGAGTCAACAGGCATCGCTTACAAAGTTAACATGACGGCTAACATTCCCCCGCCTTCGCCCATGTGCTTCACTGGCGACTGGAGATTGAACTGGGATATTTTCAGGGCTGACTATGAGGATTATGTTCTCGTTACCGAAATAGCGGAGAAAGACAAGAGGATTCAGGCAGCAACCCTGCGTAGTGTGATGGGGAGTGAATGCAGGCATGTTTACCGTCACAACTTGAATCTCTCGGAGGATGAGCAAGGGGACCCGGCGGCGATACTGAATGCCTTGGAGAAGTACTTCAAACCAGCTAAAAATATTATCTATGAGAGGTACTGTTTGGGTGCTGCAAACAGGAGGAAGGCGAATCCATAGATACGTTCGGGACCAGGCTGAGGGAGAAGGCAACAACATGTGAGTATGGACAGTTAAAGGATGAAATGATTTGGGATAAAATAGTTTGGGGTATTGCGAACGAGTACACTAGGCATAGGCTGTTGAGAGAGAAAGAACTCACTTTGGTCACAGCTATTGAAATGTGTAGCGCGGCAGAGCAGACTGATATTAGAATGCGTGTGATGGAAACGGCAAGTTCACACGCTCCGCACATTGTCGCTGTTCACTCCGTTGCTAATCAATTAGCCAGGCATGACAAATCAAGATAGAACGATTCACCCAAGATGGCGCAGACTGCTGATGCATGTAAATATTGTGGCAACTCTCATTCTAGGGGCAAAGAGCACTGCCCGGAAAAAAGGCAAATTATGTGGGACTAATGATCACTTTGCAAAAGTGTTTCAAAAAAGCAAACGGGGAAACATTGAAGGCAAAGTGCACTGCATGGATGAGGAAGCGGAGAATTCAGAGCAGCAGCAAACTTCTACATGATTGAGTCAGTCAGGGCTGTAGGGCAGCCTAAAGGAAAGAAATGGTTTGTGACATTAAATTTTCACAACAAACCACAAAGATGTCAGTTGGACTCAGGGGCCACTTGTAATATAATGACTCTCAAAGATAAGAAAAAGCTTGCACCCAATATAAAGCTCCGCCCAAGCAAGGTTGTACTCAGGAAAGCTAGTGAACTCCTTAGGCATATTTGACACTGAATGTACAGTACGAGGTCGCAAACACAAGCTCTCATTTGAGGTTGTGAAAAAGGGACAGCATCCCTTGTTGTCAGGAGACACAAGCGAACACCTCGGGTTCATGCACTTCTCAATCCCTGAGGATGTGCTTAGAGTTGGTCAGGCACAGCCGCCAAAACCACTAACTAAAGAAAAGCTAGTCATTAATTATAGTGATGTATTCACCTCACCTGTGGAATCTGTGCCAGGCGAGGAACATTTTGACTTAGATCCTGACATTCCGGCAGTTCAGTGTGCCCCTCGCAATGTCCCCATTGCTATGAAGGCAGCTGTTAAGGCTCAGTTGGACAAGTATGAGGCCGATGGCCACATAGCCCCGGTCACTGAACCAACCGACTGGATCAGTAACATGGTAATAGAGAGGAGGCTGGAGAAATTGAGGATATGCCTTGATCCAAAGTTTCTAAACAAAGCTCTGAAGCGCTCTCACTACATTATGCCAACACTGGAAGACGTTCTTTACAAACTACCAAAAGCAAGAGTTTTCACCTTGGTGGACGCCAGGGATGCTTTTCTGCAATGCAAACTGGACACTGAGAGCAGTCTCATGACCACATTCTGGACCCCTTGGGGGAGGAAGTGTTGGCTAAAACTACAATTTGGAGTGTCAGTGGCACCTGAGGTATATCAAAGATAGCAGCACGAGCTGCTGGCAGGTCTGAAAGGCATCGAGCCCATCGGTGACAACATACTGGTGGTGGGCTGTGGTGGCACGGATGAAGAGGCGGAATCTGACCACGACAACAAGCTGCTGGCGCTGCTGGAGCGCTGCAGAGAGGCAAAGCTGAGGTTAGGTTTAAAGAAGCTGCAGTTCAAGGTAACAGAACTCAAGGTTTCATGGCCACATCCTCTCAGCTGCTGGACTGAAGCCTGATCCAGAAAAGGTGAGAGCCATCAGCGACATGCCTAATCCGACAGATGTCAAAGGTGTACAGCGTCTCGTCGGCTTTGCCAATTACCTGGCTAAATTCATGCCGCATCTGTCAAGTGTTTGCGAACGATGGCGATGCTTACTGGATAAAGACACCCCCTGGCATTGGCTGCCTAAACATGAAGCGGCAATACAGGAACTAAAGTCACTGGCCACGACTATGCCAGTACTGGGTTACTATGATGTTACTAAGCCTGTAACAATCCAGAGCTACGCCAGCCAGAGTGAGCTCGGCTGCTGCCTGATGCAGGAGGGCCAACCTATCGCATTTGCTTCAAGAACTCTCACTGCTACTGAGAGAAATGATGCTCAAATTGAAAAAGAGTGCCTCAGCATCGTTTTCGCATGTCAAAGATTCCATCACTATTTGTACGGCCGCGACATAATCACAGCAGAGACACATCACAAGCCTCTAATTTCAATCTTCAGCAAGCCTCTACTCAGCGCTCCCAAAAGGCTTCAAAGCATGCTCATGACCCTTCAAAACTACAGTCTGAAAGTTGTCTACGAACCGGGTCTGGAAATGTTCATCAGCAATGCACTAGCAGGGGGACAACCTACCAGCAGCACTTCATCTGCTCACTAGAAGAGGTGCAAGAGGACATGCAATATGTAAACCAGGCAGACTACCTCAATGTAACTGACCAATGCCTGGAGCAAATAAGGCAGCACATTGACCAGGATGAAAGTCTCCAGACACTGAGGTCCATGGTTCTCATAGGCTGGCCAGTTGTTAAAGAGGAGACCCCTCTCAACATCAGAGGTTATTGGCCTTGTCGGGATGAACTCTGCGCTCAAAATGGGATTTTGTTCCGAGGGCAGAGAGTTATTATTCCAAAATCGCTGTGCCCAGAGATGCTCGCACGCATTCACTCCAGTCACATAGGGGGAAATGCGTGCTACCGGCAAGCTCGGGAAACTTTGTACTGGCCGAACATGCAGGCAGAGATTAAGGACTTTGTGAGTGCCTGCACGACCTGCAATGAGTATGCTCATAACTAACAAAGAGACCATGCTCACCCATGAGCTGCCAACCAGGCCGTGGCGGATCGTCAGCATGGACCTTTTCAGCCATGGACAGAAGGACTACCTGCTCATCGTCGATCATTATTCTGATTTTTGGGAGGTCGAGCTCCTCCCTGACCTTGCTGCTGAGACAGTAATCAGACGCTGTAAGGTGCAGTTTGCGCGACATGGCCAGCCAGACAGGGTCATTACCGACAATGGCCCTCAATTTGCTCGTTCCGCCTTTGAATGGGAATTTGAGCATGTGACCTCTTCTCCAAGTCACTCTAAGGCAAACGGCAAGGCAGGGTCAGACGTTAAGATTGCAAAAAATCTGCTGCGCAAAGCCTCACGTGATCACAGTGACCCTTGGAAGGCGATACTGCACTGGAGGAATACTCCAACTGACAACATGGACAGCAGCCCAGCGCAGCGGCTCATGTCTCGTCGGTTGAAGACTTCCATTCCCGTGACAAACAAACTCCTTGAGCCTGCTGTGGTAAACGGGGTCACCGATAAGCTGCAGTATAGGAGGCAGCTTGCCAAGTCTTTCTATGACCAATCTGCGCAGATTTTGCCGGAACTGGATGTAGGTGAGACGGTCAGGATGAAGCCCCTGCCTGGTGATAATACCCGTATCTGGAGGCCCGGAACCTGTCTCGGCAAAGTTGCACCTAGATCGTACCAGGTGGTCGTCAACGGTTCCCTCTATCGATGCAACAGGGTTGACCTTAGAGTGGCTGAACCATCTGCTCCCCGCACCTGTGTGGAGAATGAGCCGGAGCCAGCTCAAATTCCAGAAAGACGTGCTGTACAGACTTCCCCGGTCATAGCCAAGCCAAGTCCTGCCAGGCCCACAGGGACGGTCTCGTCAGTCAATCTCCCACCAGTGACCTCTCATAGTTCGGGGGAGGCTGCACTTTCAGACGGGCTCATACTTACCAGGGCTGGACGGCTGTCAAAGCCACCTACGAGACTGGACTGGTAGTGTGAACATTGGGAAATAACTGGACTGGGGTTCTATTTGTGAAATAGTATTATTTCTACAAAATAAAAAAATTAGAAGGAAAAAAGATACTGCTGTGTTGCTATTTGCTTATGCTGCTCAGTTGAAATGTTTAATGGGAGTTAACTTGGGATGGAGTTACCAATGGATACAAAGGAAATCTTATTTTAGTGATGTTGGGACTATGTTATAAACAGTGGTACTTTAGTCTCAAGGGTGGGGACTTACTTTGAGAAAGGAAGATGTTACGGGTCTAGCTAGATCGATGTTATCTGTTATTGGCCAGTTAGTCTGCGGCATGCAGGCGGCTCTGGAGATTGGTCCTTCGGCCAGCATTCTGGCCACTGTACAAAGCCTGAGCATAAATCGAGCGTTTGTCATTCTTTATAGTATGCTACGAACAATCAACCAAACTCCCACGAGCAAAATTACAAAATCAGAAGCACAAGCTATTAATGCTGTCTATAAACAAAAAAATTCGGAAATCTTGGACACAGAACATTACGAAAAACAAATGATGAAAATTCTGGAAGATACAGACTTATACAAAGTGTTAAAAAAGGATCTAACGCAGGTGAAGAAAAATAGACGATCATAAAACGATAACTAAGTGAAAAGAAAATAGACAAACAAACGTGCAATCATCTTATACCCACAGCAAGTGTACCCCCCCCCCGAATATACGGCACATCAAAAATCCACAAGCAGGGAGCTCCGCTGCGACCCATAGTAGACAGCATAGGATCAGTAACGTACAACCTATCCAAATCCCTCGCAGAAATATTACAACCCCTTCTGGGACAAACAAACAACCATTGCAAAAACTCAAAGACACAAACATAGAGGCAGATGAAATTTTCAAATTGCACGACGTGGTTTCTTTATTCACTCGCACGCCTGTAGACGCCACTTTAAACTGGAAAACAGATTGGAGACCGACAGATCATTAAAAAAGTGCGCAAATCTCTCAGTACACGACATATCAGAATTGCCACATCCGCATATTTAGACAAAAAGAAGGATTCCCCATGCGTGACCCTTTGTCTGCCATCATGTGTGGATTTTTCATGGAGGACCTAGAAACGAGGGCTATCGCATGGCCTAAATTAACTTAGCTAGCCAACAATAGTGTTTTGCTAGTGGAAATTTAGCATGTTTGGAGCGTTATTTCGCCAGTTCACCAACATAGCATAGCGTTTTTGGCATCTTTAGATTCCTTAGCTTGTCTAGTTTCATATGATGCGTATATCTTTGCTTAAGCTGAAATTGAGCCTGCTACAGCTTCAGAAATATGGCATGTCCGTAGAACGTTAACAAGGGTAATGTTTACTCATTGGATATTCTGCCAAGTTTCTTTTGAATTACACCACACTCCATCCAATAACTTATGGTAATGTAATGATAACAGTGAAGTTAGGGGAACAAAGTTGTCAGCTAATGCGAAAGTTGACATTTACTGGCAATATTAAAGTGGCGGGTTCCGTAGAGTTGGAACAACACCTTTCTAGAGGCGCAGGTTTTTAGCTAAGCTAGCTTTTTCTGGCCTTAGTGGGAGAAAGAGTCCGACGAGAAATGCTGAGAACGCACAAATAGGTTTGTGGCAGGGGCCGCAGAAAGTCGGTAAAAATAAATGCAGTCTACTTATTCCTCTACGATCATCGCTCGTTCTTATCTGGATTTTGTCAGCCAACATCAGAGCATTTGTGTGCAACAAAGATGTAGCTCCTGTCTTCTCTGACAGTTTTATACAATAGGCCTAGCTTTTTCACAAATCACAGCAGCTTTCAATAGTTACAAGCAACAAATATATACTTAATGGCTTAGCATTTCCAAGTAGGTTCGTGTAGTCTAATGCCCAAAGTCAGAAGAACTCTGTAAATGAAAATATTTTAAATTTTCCAGCAGGCGACCTAGGGTTTGATTTTCAAGGTTACTCAAGGTGAAAGGTCATGCTAACAAATGAATGCCCTTATATGGGAGACATCTGAGTGCAAGCCTAAAACTTTTCCAACTCTTTGAACAAACTTGGTTGGCCTTCACAAGGCTGCTCCATAACGAATATGAAGCCGGCTTACAGTTTGGAGAATAAGATTCTTGAAAAATTGCTATCGATGCCGGATGTGCATTATGCCAATTGTCCATCAGCTCCTTTGGACTGAAAATACTTACAATAGAAACATACTTTAAGATAACTGTTGAGAGAGAAGGATATTAGGCGCTCATGGGATAAAAAAATCTATAGGTAAAAGAATAAATCTGGTGCTCTTGGAAGAAGTGGGACGAGAGGACAACCAAAAATAGTCAGTATTTCAGGCACTCAGAAAAAAGTAGAGTCCAAAACAAAGCCTAAGATAAAAAGCCTTTATTAAAGCATGGCTGCAATAAAATAAAAAGCCGACATGTTTCGACCCACACGATCTTCATCAGGGTGTAACAAGTCACATGCGTAAAGACCAGAGTTGGGAGTAACTAATTACAAAGTAACTAATTACTCTAATCAGATTACATTTATCAGTAAGGCAGTAATGTAACGCATTACTTTGATAACATAAGTAATCAGATTACAGTTACTTACAAATAAATGATCTAGTTACTTGCATTTCTTTAAATTCCTCAACTATTGGCAGGACGGGAGGCCAGAAAAACGTATTCATCCTCTTGCGCTTCTTCTTCCTTTTGAGTATATTGGCGATTGAGACTGAGGACAGAAATCAAATCAAACGTCCTTTTTCATGCGCGTTCATGCCAGTACTGTAGCCTTTTACTTGACTCACTTTTCTGTAAAATGCTGTTTGGGCAGATACCAAACGGTACCAACCAATAAACAGCCAGACTAGTGTCACCTGATATACTGCTAAAAGCAAAAGTACAAAAATAACACTAAAGTTAACAAAAATAATTAAACAATTAAATGAAGAGGTGACAGAGATACTATGAGTGAGGTTGTAAAAATACCAGTAATAATGATGAAGGCGGCACAGACAGATATTGAAAAATAAATAGCAAAGAGGTATCAATATAAATAAAGAAGGATCAAATTAAGTAGAAAAATCATAAAGATCAGGATAGTGAGGCGAATACCGAAAAACGACCAGAGGTATCAATATTATGGGTACAGTAAGTAACAAGTAGTATAAACAAATACAAGAACAGAAGGGAATTATAAAAAAGATAAAAAGTCAAGATCCTCATTTAGGCCAGGATAATTAAGGGCATCAAAAGCATGTATCCAGAACGCTTCCCTCGGGCAGAGCTTACGGAATCTGTTACCGCCTCTAATATGCCCTTGAACGTGTTCAATACCTTCAATTCGGAGAGCGGAATCGTAACTATCTTGAGCCTCGGCGAAATGTCTTGCAATGGGATAAGTGAAATCCTGCTTGCGTATGGCATATTTGTGCTCAGTTGGGCGATCGCGAAGACGTCTCTTAGTGCGGCCGATATAAAAAATATCGGGACAGGGACGATAAACCACATAGACAGTGTTGCAATTAATGAAATCAGAAAGCATGTATTTTATACTGTTTTAAAATCAGAAAATAATTTGTTCTGAAGAATATTACCACAATGATTGCAATTATGACATTTGAAGGTGCCAACGGGTTTGCTAAGCCAATTAGTTGTTTTTTCGGCAGGGAGATAACTTTGCATAAGTTTATCTCTAAGGGTGGGGGCACGTCGAAAAGAGAACATCGATGGTTCAGGAAAAACCTTGCGTAGGTTGGGATCACTCTCAATAATGGACAAATTGGATTTTCCGATGTTTTTGATATGTGCAGCTTGAGTGCTGTATTGTGTCACAAAGATGGGCCGAGATTGTGGGCGGTTCTTACGCTTTCGTTTATTTAACAGGTTAACACGACTGAGCGAATATGCCTTGTCTCGCACTTGTTTAATGACTGAGGGCTTATAGGCCCTCTCACAAAAACGATTAGACATATCAACGGACTGTTTAAGGACAACCTCATCTCTGTCACTAATGCATCGTAGTCGTTGAAACTGACCAAAAGGAATATTATTCATGAGGTGCACAGGGTGAAAAGAATCCGCTCTCAAAATTGTGTTACAGGAGGTAGACTTTATCAAAATGTCAGTGTGTAAACCCCAACATGGTCCTTAGAGATAAGGATGTTGTTCAGGCCGGACAGTTTGTTAAGTGCATCCGTAGAATCCTCGAGATAAGACGGTAAGGTTTTAACAAACGGTTCGATAAAAGAGTCAATGAATTGGGAAGCCGGTTCCGCAAGTATTCCATTGCCGCTTATAATTGGACGACCAGGAGGGTTATTTTTGGGTTCCTTATGTATTTTGGGGAGCAGGTAACACATCCATAGTAATCAGGAAGTGAGTATGGATGTTGTTCAAGCCGGACAGTTTGTTAAGTACTTTAAGGTAAGCCAGCCTTTATTACCACAGACAGCTGTAGCTTCCTGTAGGCTAACAACAAAAGGCCTAGTTTGTCAGCCTGTAGACATCTATCCACCTCATTCCTGAGGGCGCTACTGTAGATATGATCATGGGTGCAACTTCCAGCGGAATTAGTTTTTAGTGAGTTTTTTAGTGAGATTTTTGAAGATGCAAAAATCTCAAACCACCCTCGAAAGTGGAAAACTTGAATACGCTCCGGCGTAGCGTTTCCGTCTAAACTGACTAAGACGCAAAACTGGCTCAGATCTGTTCTGCTCACGTCACGTAGGCGTTTACGTCACGCAGTAAACAAACATGTCGGATTACATCCATGCTTCGGACCTTCAGGCTACTCTAGCCATAATAAATGTACAGGAATCGTTACTACAAATGTACAGAATCTGTACACATGCTATTGGCGAACAAAGGAGGATCTACCTGACCAGACGAAGTTCTTCTTGTTACCGGTAGCCATATTTGGTGATTTCGCGGCACAGTGACGAGAAGAAGGAAGATTCTACGCATGCGCGTAGGCATGGCGGTGTTTGTGTTAGTGTATCACAGCACCACCTAGCCGTCTGGCATGCATACCCAATCGATTTCTACACACTTTTTGCGTCACCGTATGCACACAGATTTCCTCCCGAGAACGCTCGTCTGAACGCGACGCCACTTTTGCGTCTTCTGTTCACACCGTCATCGTGTAAACCTAGCCTTAGAGTAATCCTGATCGCCCTAAGTAAAAAAAGGGTTCTTATTTCGCTCTTACTGCCATCCTCAAAAAACCCCATTTGTAGTCCATAATAGTCTCTGCCTGAAACGCCTCATTGGGGTGACTCTTCCGCTATGGCCCCCACTCCCTGTATCCCCACTTTCTTCTGACTGGCCTGTGGAGGGCGGATCTAGACGGGACGAGACAACAGAACGCAGTTTTCCAGGTCCGGCAAAAAGAGTGAAACTGATGGGAATCGACGGGCATATTCCGCAATCTAAGGCAGTACAGTGTATAGATCTAATGAAATTAACTTCTGCTAATCAATGCAGGGAAGCTAGAATCCACCCCATATAGACAAATTTGTAGAACGGGTCGACATCCCCAAGTGTAGACTGGAGACCATAGAAAAACGGTAGTTTAGAGGGAAAATAGACAGTGAGGAGCAGCTAATAGTGGACCAACAGCTAATGGACTGCGCCGATGTGTATACTCAAAACCATTAAAAACGCAACTTCAAAAACAAAGCTTCTTTAAAGCAACAAATTTCAACTAAAAATCATAACATTTGATGAAAACGATACAACAATCATTTATTGGTAATTTCATGAAAAAAATCTTTTCAAATGCGCAAAATCTGACTCTCCGAGATCGTTGAGACACATCAGGGGTCAGTATCGTTTATGTCCACCTTGAGCTCTGACACATTCCTGAAGTCGCCTTGGCATGGACTGGCACAGATGTCGCACTGCACGCTGTGGGATGGCTTGCCAATGGTTCTGGAGTGCCCGTGTCAACTCTGCAAGAGTTTGTGGTGGCACAGCCTGGGTTCGAACCCGTCGTCCAAGTTTATCCCAAAGGTGCTCTATTTGGTTCATGTCTGGCGACATGGCGGGCCAATCCATAACGTGGACATTTTGATTGTTCAGAAAGTCCGTCGTTAACCGGGCAGCATGAGGTCGGGCGTTGTCATGCTGAAAAACGAGCTGTTGACGGCCGCCATGTTGAGCCAGCAATGGAAGCAACACTGGGCGGAGGATGTCGTCAACATGACATTGAGCATTGAGGTTGCCTTGGACCACCACTAACTGTGACCTGAAGTTGACATTGATACAGCCCCAAACCAAGACGCCACCACCCCCGAAACGATCCCGTTCCTGCACACAGTTACGGGCAAAGCGTTCACGTCGATGTCGGTAGATACGCTGGCGTCCATCAGCAAAACTGAGATTGAAACGGGATTCATCAGAGAAGATGACATTTCCCCACGGTATGTTACCCAGATATACCCGATCTGCGGCCCATCGTTGTCTGGCAAGTCGATGACAGTGCAGAAGAATCTGGCCAATGTACGGTCGACGACATTGTATCCTTTGCGCAGCCAGACGTCTTCGGACGGTTTGTGGACTGATGTGACGTCTCCGTGTCCCAGTCGTTCCCCTTGCAGTGGCAGCAGCTGTCTGGAACCTGTTGCGTAAGTGCTGTAACTGGATGTGACGATCTTGAACAGCGGTTGTCACAGGTGGCGCACTAGGTCGGGGTCAGTCTGCAACTCTTCCAGTGGCATTGTAACGTTGTCTCAGACGAATGATAGTGGACGGATGGACATGAAAGTGTCTGGCGACGGCTGCCTGTGTAGCACCCTGATACAGCATGCCAAGGGCTCTGTTCCTGATGTCTTGTGTAAGGCATGGCATTTTTTCAGACTGATGAATGTTCAAATTTGCAGCGGTATTTAAAGGGCCATAGTGCACGAATTGCACGTGCAAAAGGTGGGACATGCGTTTGTTCAATTTCATGCAGTAAGAAAATTGTTGCCTTTGCACGAACAAAGTTCATTCCCGAAAACTGATGATGGGTTCAAACCCAAAACTCCACAAAAAGAGACCCAGTATAAGGGTCACCTATGTGTTATTAGTAAAGAAGACCAAAGGAAATCTTAACCAGAAATATTTCCAAAATTAGTTTTTATGCGTTAAAATGCGTTTTTAATGGTTTTGAGTATATTAGGACCTGCTGGTTCGTGTGCATAGCTGTAGTGTGTTGTCAACGTGGAGTAACAAACAGCTTCCGTGCTGGTATATGACAGAGGGGCGAAAGCTCCAAGCTAAACGGCCTTTTTGGAAATTGCATGTGGTAATGCTTTACTTATTGCTTCGGAATTACGAGCTTTTCCTCGCGCAAAATGGGCGCATTATGAATAGCGTGTGAGGGCTAGACAGAACTCTGATTGTTGTGCTCGATTCTGTTCCCCTTAGGAATTCCCGTTCCCTTTACGTGAACATACCACTAGTCTTGCGTGTTTGCTTGATAACGGTCATAGACAGCAAAAGAAGTGGACGATAGGATCGCGCCATTTTCAACGGGAGAGTGTGAAGCACAATTGAACGAGTTTTCAGTTGGCACCACGCCTACTGCACAGGCTCGAAGTCAGCTCGCTGACGTAAACCAACGTCCTGAGAAGCGGTAACTCGTATGGTAGATGAATCCTACACGTAATTCCCCGCGAGCAAGCGATTGCGTTTGTCAGTATAGTCTGATTCTGTTCGATGTTATGGGGCTCTAATTTCATTGACCAGATGCAGGTGAATGGAGGGTGCGCCGCGCCAATGGGGTGTGTCCAGGCGTATGTTGCAATTTCGTGCCCGGCGTAGCCTAGCCCAAGTACTCCTCTGTCCCTCCTCTGTCCCTCCTTCCAGCGCAAGTTGGCAAAGAAGCCATGTTTGGGTATAACACAGCCAAGTCAAATATTGCTCATTGGTAAGAGAAACGATGGATAGCGTGTTCCTATTATTACGTTCTGTTGTTGCTTAAAATTTTGGGATTAACATGCATGGACGACAATGCAAGATACGTTACAAATTTATTTTCAATATGTGATCTTATCTCAGTACGAGATAATGGCAATCAGGCTGTATTCCTTTCCCCCACTAAAAACGATAAAACCTAAGTGACAATAATAGTAGCCTAGTATTAAGCCACTTGCACACTGGACGCAAAACGAATTTTTCGCTCGACAGATTGCGTATAAAGCAGTGTCTTGCGTCCGAATGTCTGACAGTTTATATATATATATATATCTCCGTGTCCGACAGACTATTATTGCTTTTAATTTCTTCAAATCTACTGACTCTTTTTGTTATTAAACATGAATGTTTTGATAAGAGGGCTCAGTTCTTCAAGATGAGTATTGAGAATTTCAATCAATGTTTCTGTTCAAGCTCTGCTCAATAAAGTGAGTCGACACAGCCAAATGAAAAAAAAGAAAAAAAAGAGACGATTAGAACAGATTGATAACGACAAAGAATAAAAAGAAACATTTTAACAACAGAACATCCAACGAACACTGCGATTAATTTATTTGCAGGTCATCTGTTTTGAGTGTTCTGTTGGTTGGTGATGTATATGTATTTTTATTCTTTATTCCGTTATGAATCTGTTCTCATATCAATACTTTTATTTTTTGCTGGGTGCCGGACATGGAGGATTTTACATTTCGCGCCGGACAGTCTTGATAGTGCATGCAAAAATTTATTCACACTGTCAATGGTCATGGAATTGATTTGCTCACTGACTACAAGTACCATTTTATCTCTGCTGTGGAAATAAAGCATGAATCTGTTCGATCCATCTGAATAATTTTCAGAAGAAAGACAACAGTCTTTATTTGGTCTATCTTCAAAGGAAGAAAACAGACGAATAAAAGGACCAAGAAAAGTTGAAAGCTCTTCGCATTGACTTTGACTGTAATCAGTCGTGCGAAAAATTTCTTTGACGACCAGTGTGCAAGCGGCTTTACAGAGCATAGAGCGCAAGCATTACATGCGCACTGTCTGATGCCGAGGCAGTTTGTGGTTGGCTGAGAAAGATATGAAGTCGTTAATTTGCATCATTGATTCAGTTGCGTTGATTAAGTCAGGTCGAGTTTCCATCACGCGTGCCAACCGCCTTTGATCTGACATCAAGACAATCGATATAGATACTATAATTTATGTGCTGATTCAGATAGTTGCATTAAACAGTGGTTGCTGTAATTATTAACTATTAACCTGACATTCTGGAAACCTGCCTGTGAGGTTTCAGTGACGTGTGCGCACTGCGGACCGGTCAGCCAAATTACCGCTGCACAGAAAGTGAACCAGGTTGGAGCTGGCGAGCTTTCTGCGCAACTGCAGCGAAGACTTTTCGACAAAATTGTCACTGCGTCTTAATGAATAAGTGACACCTCCCCCTACTACGCCGTCACACACATCTCGGCGCACGTTCGTCTGCGCACGGTGCTGCACCTCACAAAATTACCACTGCGCGGGCTGCGCCACGCTACGCCACCTGCGCTGCACCAAGAAATTAGAGCCCATGATGTTTTGCGAATTATTACTTCATAGGTACTTCACTTTGTTAGCAATGTGGCTCAATCGTCTTCTGCTTATGATTTGTTATGGGCTTCTGGTGTAAACAGTAAAGTTATTATACGTCCTGTGCGACAGAAAGTCGCTGGCATTTCACGTCACTTTTAGCCTTGCTCGGTGCCATCGGATAAAAATGCTTAATATTAGACCATAATGTTACAAAGGAAGTAAAGAAGTCTGCCACAGAATGTTGTCTCTCTGTAGAAAGTATTATCGCTGACATGAAGGCTCATAGTGTTTTTAGTGTAAAGTTCTTTGATGTCAAAAGACAGGCAAAATGATTGGGGGTGAAAGGAGAAGCTACCGCTAGTTGATCATCTGCTATCTACTTTGAGCGTTCAATTGAGCTTCAACTTCCGGGTGTATTCCTACCCCCTTGGTAACCATACATATTCACAAAATCAGCGTAACTGAGAGCCACAGCTGGAAATACGGAAAGCTAAAAAGGTACAGACAGACTGATCTGGTAACATCCCATTTGTCTTTCACTACCACTTAGTGTAGGGCTGCGTCTGAAGTCTTTTTGCCAAAGACGTTCCCAACTCCTAAAAAACGTTTCGAAAATAATTACGTGGTAGCCATAAGTGGATTCGAACTTTAAGTATAAAGTAAAGGGATATAAGTGCTTCCCAATTTCTCTTTTTGCACTGGAGATGCAGAACCATCCTTTTCCAAAACAGTAGAAAAGTTGTCTCACAACTCTGGGCAGCAGCAATATTTAAAACGGCAACCAGGGACTGATCACGTTGCCTAGTGCAAGTGCATTAGGCTTCTCCATTTAGCGCTGTTGTCTTCCTAAGCCGTTAGACATCCCCTTATACACCTTTCCTTTACCTTATGTTTTCCCACAAAAGTTATAGTGATCAGGAATTAGATAGGACGTAAATTGCTAATCGGCACAGCCGATGTTTTGGATAAACATGGCAAATTTATGTTCTCATTGACAATCTTGATAAAAATGCAGTTTACCCCTAATATTTTGTACCATGTGTCATGGTTTGCTTAAGAAGAGAACATAAACACATCCACACTCCTGAAATGGATTTCGATCTCATTTATTTATTTCTCCCCCTTCAAATGTTCAGACCATTGACTGTATAAAAAGATGGACGATGCAACCGTGACGTCACCCATTGGTTTCAGCATACCATAAAGGAAGCCTCGATTTTGGCAATTTGAATTGTGCCATGCTGTCATTTTGAAACCAGATGTGATTTTTTTTGGATGAGAGCGATAATCAAGATCCGGGCAGGGACGTGATAGGTGGATCTGACTGTATTGGATGAGGACCGGAGGATCCGGACCAGAGGACTGGCTTTATCCTTTATTCTAGTCTACTTGGGACCATAATTTACAAAAATGGACATCATGATATATCAAAGACTTGTAACTTGCTATAGCCCATAAGATAATGTGAAAAATTATAATTTAAATAAAAAATCAGATGGGAAAGTAGGTTAATTTTCTCATAGACTTCTATAGCATTGAACTTCTTTCTACAACCACCGACGTCGCCATCTGCAGGCCATTAAATAGAATGCCATTTTACAGTAGTTCCGCATGGGCTTCTTTTTTCAGACCAGAGTGCTGCGTCCATCTTTTTATACAGTCTATGATTCAGACAGGCAGGACATAAATACTGATGTGATGGCTCAGGATTGCCACCACAGCATGCGTGGAACCATCTTGCGGAGGCATCACAGGCAATCTGAAAAACAAAGTACACCGTATAAATAGTTATACTCTTATCAAAAGAAATTCTAACACCAGCATTTCTGTTTCTTGTATGTGGTGCACAACAGCTCTTAATGTCCAATTATAGTTATCCAGTCAATATCATAGGCGTCATCAAAAGTGTCTGCCTCCCCACAGAAGTGACACTCAGGTCATCTGAAATTATCACATGGTGATAGTCATGCTGGGCTAAAAGAAGCACATTTTACTACTTTAATACAATGGAGTTGGACAAACATACCAGATTCATGCATCAGTGTTGTTGCCAGCATCATTCTGAAGGCATCAACTGATTCAGAGTCAGCTGCGAAGCTGACAGGAGTCCCGTTAAGGTGTTCAGCAAAATGAAATAGAAAGCAAACATTTAAAAAGCTATGCAACATTCATTTCACAAATCATGTTCTATTTGGTGTGCCACATACTTTCAAAGCAAAGACTCTGCGAGATGTACTGTCCCTCTGGAGGGGATGAGGGAGCGTTTTGCATGTCCATCTGGACACGGGCATCCCACGGTTTCTCATAAAGGCTCTACAAAGACAAGGGCAATTGTATTGTCAGATTAATAGCAAGATGATATCAACAACGCAGCATGCATCTTTGGCACTGGAAAATACCTTGTTGCCTCTAAATATCTCCTCATCTTTGTCCCCAAGTGAGTCTAGGCGGATGCTTTTTTTTTGGATGGGATATATTGCCTGGGTAACAAGAAACACAATCCACACACTATGGAGGATATATAACATTCATACATAATTTTAGAGTCAGAGCAACTTGAACCATTTTCACACACTTACAACAAGGCACCAATGGTGATTCTCATTGGTAATCTCCAGGAGATCATACATGGATGGATCCACCTGAAAAGCCAGAAATAAGTCATACAAATCTGACAAACAAATGATCTGCAGTGCACCTTCACTCTTCGTTTTTGTTTCTTCCATATGGCTGAAATGGAAAAGGAGTCCGTATCGATTCCTTTTTGGCCTTGTGGCTGTTTGCCTCTTTTACTGCCAAAGCCAGGTAGGCATTTATGACCATTTATATGGGCCATGGCTGAATTCGTTACTTAATATTCATCAAATTCATTTGATGGAGGCTTTGATCATGTATCAACATGTATACGTTTACTTGATGCATTCAATGACTGTTGTGCAGCTTTAGGGCAGTATCCTACTATATGTTTTTTTTAGTTATATTGTTATAACCTCTTTTCATGTCTATTTATATCATTCACATTGTGTTTTTTTCTCTTTTGTTTTTGTTTTGTTCACTTATCTAGGCACCTGTATTTTACTTTACAGCTTAACGACTCAATGGCAACTGATACCTGGTGTTGGTATTACTACTACTACTATTGTTGGTCGACATGCCTTGAAAACAACAAAGAGAAGTTGAAATAAAATAAATTGTGTCATGTGTTCTCCCTGAAGTTCGCCCACCATATGATAAAAATGACAATAAAAACTCAATGTATATCAGTGGTTCAATAGACTTTATTTTTTTGTTTTGAAAGTAAGGGAAGATTTTTATCGGCAATTTATTTAAGCATTTAAAAAAGATATACCTGTCGTCATGGGCGCCTAACTTTGTGTAAAAGTGGGGGGGGGCAAAATCTGATCAGAGGGAAAGGTATGCAAAAAACCCGGTGGCAATCCACCCACACCCCCAGACAAAACATATCCTAATAAACTAATTGATTACACCGGGGAACAAATTTTTTTTAAAAAGTTTTTTTGTGCCTTAGATTTTAGACTTGATGCTAAGTTATATTTAATCACACCGCTGAAATATGATCTTCATTTCTTTATAGTAGCTCTAATTTTGAGATAATGCACTTATATTTAAATATACCAATGATGACCAGCATAGAAAGCTTCACCATTATCTGATTCTATGGATGTAATTCAATCATAAATAAATTCTAATTGCATGAAGCCATTAATTTTTTTTTTTACAAATAGGCAACAATAATTGCTGATTTATCAATGCTTGTTCCCGATCGGTTGTATGTATAACAATTAGGACTATATCATATCTCGAGAACCAGAGTTGGAGAAAAACTGATGGCATATTTTGAATCAGTGACCATAATTTACCTAACAGGTCTAATATCTCAGGTACCTAATTCTGTTTTCCCCAGTGTTACTGCAAAGTTCTGTCACAAAACAGTATGTCCCTAAATGTGGAAAATGTCAGCTTGAATTGAAAATAAAATAAATCAAACTCAAAAATATTTATTTTTAACAATGTAAATTCACAGCTTACAGGATGGCTTACATTTGACAGAAATCTCCACACACCCCATTGCTCCATTCCCCAAAATTTTACATTTGATTTGTATACTGTGATGAGTCTCAATGCTATCAGAGGACCAATTCCTTAAAAGAGATGAGGCAAGATAACATTTTAACAATTCTCCCCCCTTCATCATGCATTGTGTTCAAAGTACAGGAAAAATCAAAGAAGCTTTGAAATTACTCCCATTTAAATAAGCATTGTGAGAACAGTAAAAAATGTAAGTCATTTCCTGAATTTTGAAGATTTTATATTTTATGTTCCAAATCAAAATATTTTTTGACTGTAAGCACCAATATTATTTATTTGTAGCTTCATTTCCTCTACAGTGAAATAAATTATATGTCTTCAACAGTTGATTTGATAAATCTATGGACTCTTCATGGTCAAATCAACTCATATTCTTGAGTTCTTCTTGAAGTTTCAACTTATATTCTTTAAAAATGACATTTCCCTAAAAGTAAGGATCAATTTAATAAAACGGTAAGCAATGTCTATCAACAGAAACAAAAAATTACTGAATTAACATATTTTAGATTCTGGCAGTAGTTTACAAAAGTGGATTAATTCATAAATTAACCAATTAATATACATGGTTTGCACCTAAATCTTGTCAGCTCTTGGGTTCCTCTATAGTAATCATGTATAACATTTCATTTGAATCCACGCATTACTTTTTGAAATATCAATGGAACAGACCAAGACACGAGAAATTCAGTTTATTACTGCATTGTCAAATATACATGGATATTCAATAAAAATAAAAATAGGACCAAGTGTCCTGTAGTTTACCAGCAAGTAATCTTATAGTGATGATACAAGTTATGACAATTTCATGTGAAGTTTGACATTCAAATCATTACAAGTCAATGCCTAGGTCACCAAATAAAAGTTCACATTTAAAACACCTAAATATAATCCTAAACCCTGAATCAGTTTTGGTGACACATGTCATTGAAAATTCAATTGTGAAGTTTAAAGGTCACAGAACGTAAAGTATAGGTCAGTAAATGGACTTCATGTACAACTTTCTAAATATCTCTACACAAACCATGGTTCAATCTGTGACCATTTTGGTGATAGAAGTCATTGTAATATCACTGTCGAGTTTGAACCTCTAAGGCAGGGCTATTCAACCGTGTCCAGAAAGGGCCGGTGTGGGTGCAGGCTTTCATTCCAACCAAGAAGCTACACACCTGACACTGCTAATCAACCCCAAGAGTCTTTGCTAATGAGCTTGATTAGTAGTATCAGGTGTGTAAGTGCTGGGTTGGAATGAAAGCCTACATCCACACCGGCCCTTGCAGGATAATGTTGAATAGCCCTGCTCTAAGGTCACTGGCAGTCAAGTTGAATGTCAAAAATTAAAGTTCATATGTGACTTCCTAGATGCCAGTAACACAAACCTAGGCTCCATCTGTGACCATTTTAGTAATACAAGTCACTAAATCTTCCCTAGGTCACATCTGACATTCGAAGGTCGATATGAAGGTAACAAAATGAAAGCTCATATATGACTTCCTATACATCTCTAAAATAAAACTAGGCTCCATCTGTGACCGTTTAGGGAATACAAGTCATTGCAATTGTACTATGTGAAGTTTGACCTTCAAATGTCACCAAGTCAAGTTGAATGTCGCCAAATGAAAGTTCATGTGTGACTTCATTTAAGTCTGTGATGCAAGCTTAGGCTCCATCGGTGACCTTTTTAGTGATAGAAGTCAGAATTTTTACTCTGTCAAGTCTGACCTTCTATGTCAATATGAAGGTCACCAAATGAAAGTTCATATTTGACTTCCTATATGTCTCCAATACAAACCTACACTGTATCTGTAACGATTTTGATGATATAAGTCATTGAAATTTCACTTTAAAGTTTGGCTGTTGAAGGTCAGTAAAGGTCAAGTTCAAGGTCACCATATAAACTTCATACATGACTTCTTATGTACCCACAATACAAAGCTCTATCTATAATAGTTTTGGTGATGGAAGTCGTCATAATTAAACTTTGTGAAGTTTTACCTCCAAAGGTCACCCAAGGTCAAGTTCAAGTTCAAAAAAAATTTCATATATGCCCTGTAAGTGTTTAATACACGTTTCTAATCTTAAATAATTTCAAGCCTAGAAGGCTTTGAAAATTGTAAAATTTTGCTTTGAACTCAAGTTTGACCTTTCAAGGTCGCCTGAGGTCAATTTTAACATATCCAATGTATAGGTCATATATGACTTCCAATATGTTAGTAATACAAACTTAACCTCTATCTGCAACCATTTGGCCTTCACAGGCCATCTTGCTTATTCATAAAGTACTGCACTGCCACTAGACGCACTTCAATTCAATCACAGTGGTGCTTGCACTGTACATTGACGGTACCAAGCGACGTTGATTTCACGCGGTTTTCGAGAAATTTTTATTAATTTTTTTAATTTCTCAGTACTATCTTTAACATTGGGACCAAAATTTCAAGGGCCCATAAAACTGACAAACATGATTCAATCAAAAATCAAAAAAAAAAACGACTGGAGATATGGCCTAGTAGTATGTTATGGCAAATTTGCACAAAAATTCATTAGGCCGAAAAAAAGATAAAAAATGTTCCGTACCACAGACGACAGACAACGAACGCCACGACAATAGCTTATGGGCACCACAGGGCCGGTAAGCTAATAAACTCTTTGTATCACTCCTGTTATGGCCCCAATTTGTTAATACATTTATAACACAACAGCAACAGCAAGGGATGACAGACACAATTTAAAACTCAAACACATTTAATTTTTAAAACAAAGACAATGACGACTAAGCAACTAACAACTAAGACCAAGATTGAATTATGTACAAAACATAAATATTTACAATCCCTTTTCGTGGGGGTGGCTTGGTGATGTCCTGGATGATGAAAATGCTCAAACACAGGCAAAGAAATCCACTAAAGAAACGTCACAGGTCTTGAACAGAATGGCAGGTCTGGTCATCTTCTTGCAATTTCTCCTACTACTTTACTGTCTCAATTCTTTTCCTTATATACTCTTTTGCAGACCCCACCCACATTTAGACCTCTTTTTTTTAATTTTCGGGGACTTGCCCCAGACATGTCCAGGACATGTCTAAACATAGCTTCAGTCTGAGCTGAATTAAAAAAAAAAGGTAAATACTGCCATCCAGTGGCCTATATTCACATTACACCTCCATTCCAAAAGGGAAAAATTTTGACTCATAAAGGCAAAATTTTTCTTTTCAATACAAAATGGTTAAGTGAACACTTGTCTATATATACATATCATACAATATTCAAATAAACACATGGTATATATATACATATTCAAACACGGGATAAGCAATCAGCAATTACATTGTCTGCACCCTTCACATGCTTAATTTCCAAGTCAAACTCCTGTAAAATCAAGCTCTAATTCAACAATCTCCGATTCTTGCTTTTCATCTTACTCAAAAAACATTAATGGATTGTGGTCAGTGTACACAATCATTGGCTTTTCCCCTGTACAAACATAAACCTCAAAGTGTTGTAAAGAAAGGACCAGAGCCAACAGTTCCTTCTCTATTGTGGAATACTTCCTTTGGTGGCGATTGAACTTCCTGGAGAAGTATGCCACGGGATGCTCGATGTCATCAGAGTCACTTCTCTGTAGGAGCACAGATCCACAAGCTTGGTCGCTAGCATCGACCGCGATGGAGAACGTTTTGTTGAAGTCAGGAGATTTGAGCACGGGGAAGTGATACAGCAGAGACTTCAGGCAATCGAAGGCTCTCTGGCTTGCATCATCCCAAGTGAACTTTATGCCTTTCTTCAGTTGGTTAGTTAGACTGAGAGCAATCTCAGCAAAGTTCTTGCAGAACTTGCGGTAGTACCCGATCATTCCAAGGAAGCGGCGCAAAGCTTTTTTGTTGTCAGGAACTGGAAAGTCCATGATGGCTTGGACTTTAGCATTTATGGCTGCCACCTTACCCTGGCCTATGACGTAGCCAAGATAGGTGACAGTAGCACAACCAAAGTCACTCTTGCTCAGGTTAACAGTCAGGTTAGCCTGGGTCAGGCGCTGGAACAACGTCTCTACATCTTTTAGATGTTCTTCCCAGGAGTCACTCCATGTGATCAGGTCATCGATGTACGCACCCGTGTGTGGCAATCCGGCGATTGTAGACTGTATCATCCTTTGGAACGTGGCTGGGGCATTTTTCATGCCAAAGGGTAGGACTTCATACTGGTACAATCCAGATGGTGTGGCAAAAGCAGAGATGCTCTTGGCCCTCTCAGTTAAAGGCACACACCAATAACCCTTCAATAAATCAATCTTGGTCAGAAACTTTGCTTGCCCTACACTATCAATACAATAATCAATCCTAGGTATTGGAAACACATCGGTTCTAGTTACAGCATTGACTTTGCGATAATCTGTACAGAATCTAGTACTTCCATCAGGTTTTGGAACTAGCACACAGGGTGAACTCCAATCGGAGTTGGAGGGTCTGATAATATCATGTTTTAACATGTACTCAACCTCTTTCTCAGCAATCTTTCTCTTTTCAGGATTCATCCGGTATGGATGCTGTTTTATTGGTTTGGCATCACCAACATCTACATCATGAGAGGCTATAGTAACTCTCTTTGGAACATCAGGAAACAAATCCTCATATTTCTTGATCAACCTTTCAAACTGATCTCTCTGTGAGGGTTCTAAGTGCTGGAGTTTTACATCAAGATTTTGCAACACTTCAGTGTTTGACAATTTACATGAAAGAACTTCAGCTTTAATTCTTGGTTCATCATCTTGAAACTCCCCCTCATCTTCACACGTTTCGACCATTGGAGAATCTGAAGTGACAGCTGCAACCCTAGCATTTCTGTCATGATAAGGCTTTAGCATGTTAATATGACACAATTGTTTTGGTTTTCTCCTATCTGGAGTCTTCACAATGTACTTGAGATCATTGAGTTTTGTCAGAATTTCATAAGGACCATGAAATCTAGCCTGCAATGGATTGGACTGCAAGGGAAACAACACAAGGACCTTTTCTCCTGGTTTAAACTCACGGCTTCTAGCCTTATGATCATACCAAGTTTTCATTTTTCCCTGACTTGATTTCAAGTTCTCTTTGGCAAGGTCACAAGCTGCACGCAATCTTTCCTTGAACTTGCTAACATAGTCTAACAGACTGATATGCGGCTCTTTCTCTTGCCATTGTTCACTCAATAATAGCAAAGGTCCTCTCACTTCATGACCAAACACTAGCTCAAATGGACTGAATCCAGTAGACTCCTGCACTGCTTCTCTAGCTGCAAACAACAGCAAATGAACACCTTCATCCCAGTCTTTCTCATGGTCATAACAATAAGTCCTCATCATTGTCTTGAGAGTGGAATGAAACCGCTTTCTGGATGATAGGCACTAGAAAGAATCTGCTTTGCACCTAGTTCATACACAACCTGCTGAAACAATCCTGAAGTGAAATTGCTACTGTGGTCTGACTGAATTTCCCTGGGAAGGCCAAACAACGTGAAGAACTTTATCAAAGCCTTCGAGATTGCAGTTGCCTTGATGTTACATAGAGGTATGGCTTCGAGGAATCTGGTAGATGCACACATGATTGTCAACAAGTACTGATTTCCAGATCTAGTCTTGGGTAATGGACCAACACAATCAACAATGACCTTAGAGAATGGCTCCCCAAATGCTGGGATAGGCTGCAATGGAGCTACAGATGGGTCTAACTGGTGTTTTCCAACTACCTGACAAGTGTGACACGTTTTGCAAAAGTTGGAAACGTCTTTCCGAAGCCCAGGCCAAAAGAAGTGTTTCATGATCTTATCAACAGTCTTGTTAACACCAAGATGATCTCCTAAAGGTAAACTATGAGCCATTGTTAAGATCTCATTCCTGTAGACCTTCGGAACATCAATTTGCCTGACCACTGCCCAATCTGCATTGGCAGGGATATCAGGAGGGCGCCACTTCCGCATCAACACACCATCCTTGAGATAATACCCAACTGGAACTGCGTCTATTTCTTTATCAGGAAGGGCTCTCCCCCTTAGTACACAAATTTCAGGATCATTAGTTTGCTCCTCAATCAACCGCTTTCTGGACAGAGACAAGTCTCCAGACACATCAGAATCACCAAACCCATCTGGCTGGCTGAACAATGAACTGATAAAAGTGTCTGATAAGTTCTCAAACGGAGAAACCATAGTAGGCCGATCACAGTCATGAGGCGAACCACCTGAGTCCTGACTATTCAATGTGCTGGACGGCACCACAACATCATCTTCTTTTGCCTTCTTGACCATAGCACGAGTCACTGCGCAAGAAGGATACAGAGATGGGTCCTCATCCCCATCTTCAGTGCTCGGCTGTGAAGTAAGATGTACAGGGGGAACTACTTTGCCCCCAGCCAGGTCATTGCCTAGCAACAGAGAAACACCCTTTATAGGTAGACTTGACATAAGTCCCACCTTTACCTGTCCTGTAACTAAATCTGACTTCAAGAATATAGAGCGCAGGGGTACAGATACAGTCCTCCCTTCAATACCTTGTACAAGTATGAAATCCCCTGAAGCGGTCTCATCACATAACTCCAAAGAGTCCATCAACAAAAGTGACTGAGAAGCTCCGGTATCCCTTAGGATATATATGGGGACAGGAGTAGTATGCTCATTCAGAGCCACAAATCCCTCCGACAGAAATGGAAGAAATTCCTCCCTCACGAAGTCAGCTGTATCAGGCTTTTTAGCCCCGCAAGAAGCAGGCAATTTAGCAGATTGGTTATCTACTACAGGGGTTTCTAACCTTGTTTTCACAAAGGCATTTGGTTTGATATCCTTTTCTTTTTCTTTCTTAGCTTTAAGGAACCAACAGTTAGTTGTAACATGACCAGATTTCTTGCAATAACTGCAAACTAGACCACTTTTGTCACTGTCAGCTTTCACACTTTGATCAGACCTGTTACTGGATTTCTGAGCACCATCACCAGATTTGTCTTTGTCTTTGGGTGAGGAATCTTGGGTATCACCATAACCCTTTTTCTGAAATTGGGACCATCTATTATTACTGCTAGACTGAAATTTGGACTTATGTGTGAGAACATATTCATCTGCAAATTTGGCAGCTGATTGCAAATTCAGTGCTTGCTTCTCATTAAGGTAGGTCTTAACATCATCTTTCACACAGTTCTTGAATTCTTCAACCAACACCATCTCTTTTAGTGAGTTGAAATCATCCTTGACCTCCATAGAAGTACACCAGCGCTCAAAGCAAACCTGCTTTTCATTAGCAAATTCAACATAAGTCTGATTTTCAGATTTCTTCAGACCTCTGAATTTCTGTCGGTAAGCCCCTGGAACCAACTCATAAGCTCTCAAAATAACCTTTTTGGCAACCTCATAATCAGAGGAATCATCGACAGACAAAGCCGAATAGGCTTGTTGAGCTTTACCCTTGAGGACAGTTTGCAACATCAGAGGCCAGTGTTCCTTTGGCCACTGGCAACTCTTTGCTACCTTTTCAAAACACTGGAAATAGTTGTCAACATCCTTTTCCGAAAATGGAGGCACCAATTTTACCTCCTGGCTAGCCCGAAATTTATTTTCAGTTTGAATTTTTATTTTTAGTTGCTCCATTTGGAGTCTTTCTTCTCCATCGAATTTCTCTAATACAAAATCTCTCTGTCTTGCAAATTTTTCTAACTCAAATTCTCTTTGTTTTTCTTTTTCCTCCCTTTCTATTTTCTCTTCTCTTGCTAATTTTTCTAACTCAAACTGCCTTTGTTTTTCTTTTTCTTCCCTTTCAAATTCTCTTTGCTTTTCTTTTTCCTCCCTTTCTTTTTCTCTTTCCTCCCTTTCAATCTCTAGCATTTTTAATTTAAGTTCCATTTCTATATTTGGATTTTCCACTGGAAACTGTTCCAGATCTCCGGGTGCAAACACATTTTCATCAATGTAATATTCAACTATCTCTCGAGCCAGTCTTGCTTTTCGCATGGCTGGTTTCACCTCTGTCAGCTCTAAATGTCTGCAAATTTCTAGCAGTTCTGTCTTTTTAAAAGACTTCAAAACCCCTACGGTTGGTGATGCCAAGAAATCATCCATTGCTGTTGTCAATATATATGTATTCAATTAAAAAAAATCAATTTTACAATTTGAAATGTTAGATTTTCAATAAATTACTCACAAAATGGTCTCTCCCGGACGAGCCCCCAATTTGTTATGGCCCCAATTTGTTATTACATTTATAACACAACAGCAACAGCAAGGGATGACAGACACAATTTAAAACTCAAACACATTTAATTTTTAAAACAAAGACAATAACGACTAAGCAAATAACAACTAAGACCAAGATTGAATTATGTACAAAACATAAATATTTACAATCCCTTTTCGTGGGGGTGGCTTGGTGATGTCCTGGATGATGAAAATGCTCAAACACAGGCAAAGAAATCCACAAAAGAAACGTCGCAGATCTTGAACAGAATGGCAGGTCTGGTGATCTTCTTGCAATTTCTCCTACTACTTTACTGTCTCAATTCTTTTCCTTATATACTCTTTTGCAGACCCACCCACATTTAGACCTGTTTTTTTTAATTTTCGGGGACTTGCCCCAGACATGTCCAGGACATGTCTAAACATAGCTCCAGTCTGAGCTGAATTAAAAAAAAAGGTAAATACTGCCATCCAGCGGCCTATATTCACATTACACTCCATAGTATCTATGTATCAAATTAAGTTTAAATGGAAGCATTACTTTTTGAATTGTAACAGAACAGTCTAGAAAACAGAAAAAAATATGTTAAGGCATTAATTATTAAGTATTTAATACCTAGTGGATATTTTGCAGTGAACCGGTTATACATTTCTACAGCTATTTGGCCGTGACTTCACGTACACGTGGAGTTGTATTATTTTTGGACATGGTCATAGAAATCAATGGATAATAGTGAACAGTTATAACTTTGCCATTTAGTTAGCTAGTTTGCATTTACATACATTAAATATTGCTAGCTAAGTCGGCATATAGGCTCTCTTGCTAGCTGGCTAGATAACGTTATATTTCATGCTTGTAAGTCAATTTAAAACTATTATGCCAACTAACTTAGCTGGAGTCGCACTGCGAGCATTGTTGACTACATTGTTGCAGGCGAAAGAATTTCTTGAAACTGTGCAAACGAACAGGGCGTACTGCACCTCCTTTTTACCAAACATTTAGGATGAATCACTTTGGGGACTATATTACTTTTGAAGTTACACTTTCAATTTGTGATGAAAAATGTAGCCAAATTATTCTTTTTACAGCTTAAATTCCTCATGGGTCTCATATTTTCAAAGCAACTAAGCCATGTTTGGTGTCAAATTGTTCCAGCAATAATAACATTTATAAATGTTAGAACTAGCACTGTGATAATTAAGTTATTCATCGATTTATCCCATATGTTGGTTTTAGGGGGATGCTCATCTAAATTTGGCCCACATCTGTCCGAGCACTTATGATACGAAACACAAATGCATTTTCTAGGCCCACATACATCTCTCCACACAGTCAATATGGTAAGGGAACAAAAGCTTTCATGGGCAATTTTCCTATACTGACACAACACCACCGTTCAATTGAATTCTAGCTCTGCATTTTAAATATCTGTGGAACAGACCAGGAAACTCAAATTAGGTTAGTTAAGGCATAAATTAGCCAATTAATATGCATGGATTTGCACTAAACACTCACTGGGTAACATCACAGTATCCATGTATCAAATTAACTTTGATTGTAAGCATTCATTTTGAGACCCAGAAGTTATATATATATATACGCCATTCGGCGTTCCGGGGGATATTATATTTTTGGTCCGGCCGCCGCCTCCGCACTACATGTTAACGCTATTACTTCAGTAGTATTTCAATTCCAAATTTTGCACATAAGTAAGTATCATAAAGAGGAAGAACTGATTCGATTTTGGACTATTTACGATGTCTAGATTGGCCACCAGGGGCCAAAAACTGATTTCAGTGTTAACGCGATAACTGCAGTAATATTTCAATTTGAAATTCCAAGTTTTGCATATAAGTATCATAAAGAGGAAAAACTGATTTGATTTCGGACAATTTACTATTTCAAGATTGGCCACCAGGGGCCAAAAACTGATTTCAGTGTTAACGCGATAACTGCAGTAATATTTCAATTAGAAATTCCAAGTTTTGCGAATAAGTAAGTATCATAAAGAGGAACAACTGATTCTATTTTGGACAATTTACGGTCTCTAGATTGGCCACCAGGGGCCAAAAACTGATTTACATGTTAACACTATAACTGCAGTAATATTTCAATTAGAAATTCCAAGTTTTGCATATAAGTAAATATCATAAAGACAATTTACAATTTCTACATTGGCCACCAGGGGCCAAAAACAGAAAAAATCACTGTTTTTATCATATCTCTGAAAATATTTGTCCGATTGACCTGAAATCAAGTGCTAATGAAAGGTCATGACCTGAGGATGTGTCCCACAAGGACATTATACCTGTTTGGTTCAAGATTTTGACACTAGGTGGAGCTTTGTGATGTAAAATTCACCATTTTTGCTATATCTTTGGAACTATTTCTCCAATTGACATGAAACTATGTGCAACTGCAAGGTCATGACCTCACAACGTGCCACATGATGACATCATACCTGTATGGTTCAATATTTTGCCACCAGGTGGTGCTTTGTGATGGAAAATTACCATTTTGGCCATATCTTCAGAACCATTTGACCGATTGACCTGAAATTAAGTTCAAATGAAAGTCTATTCAAGGATTGGGGAATTGGAGGATTGGGGGCGTTCTGAGATATACCCTCAGCCGTCGCCTCCGATGGCATAAGCCTAGTTTTTACAAGTGTGCAGTGCAACATATTTAGTCTTTACTGATGACACCAAATACTGAATTCTTGTGCGATTTCATAAAGATTAAGATTGTCGGTTTGTTTTTGTTGTATGTGGAGCAGAGCAACACTGTTCAATCTAGACTGAGTCATCGTGCTATGCAGGTAGGTTTTAATTCGTCTCAAAGCTGAAAATCTCCTTTCAGCTGAAGCAGAGGAGCTAGGAAGAACCAAAAGGATTTTCATCAATGTTTTTACTTCACTGAAAACAGCAGATGCATCTTTTAAGTCTTTTAGTGCACTCATGACATTTTTTATGATTTTTCCATCACTAGTTTCTTTGTCCTGCTGAGGTACAAGATCAAATAACATGCTCAGCTGGATCTGCAGTCTATTAGAATCAACATCAGATGTATAGTGCTTTAAAATGATCCCCATTTTTGTATAGCATTGCTCTCCTTTTACTGCTTTTATTATAAGTCTCTCCAAACAGTCATTTACATCCGACTCTTCAATATGAAAACGTCTATCAATGGTTTCAATCATTGTACAGATCAAAGGATCCCAGTGTGTCTCCTTAAAGTACTGTAGGACGTTGTCTGGGGGCTGTGTGCTTGTCAGCGTCTCATCATCGTCAATAAGTCTCCTTGTGGGTTTCTTACGCCGAGGTGGACAGGGTGGTGTAACATTTAAAACATAAGCCAAAGCTGTGCATTCATCCCACACCTTTTCAAAATTTTCAGCTGACTGCATTCGTATCAGGGTGTTCCTTAATAAGTCAGTGGCTCTTCTGCTTTCACCAACAGTTAGGTCTTGCTGCTGCAGGTGTCTACTAATTTCCTCTGATTTTGAAAATGCTTTCTCACATATTACTAAGCCAAAAACGGTTTCAAAATCATACAGCCGTCGCAAAAGACCAGAGGCTTTACTACCACACTGCCCTCGATCATTTCTAGAAATTTATTCAAGTTTGCTTTTGAGTGATATAGTTTTCCAATACGCCTCTAACTGATGAGCATCGCATCGGCCATCTAGTTGGACACAATGGATGCAGGGAAGTAGCACTCGTGTCATTTTTAAGGTTTGTGAAATGGGCCAGCCTTTTTGGCGAGTCGCGTACAAAGTTAACAAGCGTTTGGACAAAATCTATGGCAGGGTTCCCACAGCTAAGGGCAAGTTAAATTCAAGACTTTTTAAGACTTTTTTAATGCCATTTGATATTAAATTTAAGACCAACTTCATAATAAACACAAATGGAAAAATAACACCTCATCATAGGATTCGGGACAATTTTGCCCAAATGTTTATTTGAACATGAAATATGATCTTTTGATCAAATGAAAACGTTTTTTTGAAAAACATTAATACTAGGGATGGACGATATTAGATTTTTGGCCGATATCCGATATGCCAATATTTTTCAACTCATTTGGCCGATATCCGATACTGACACCGATATTTTTTCCCCCACATCTAATTGCAGTGATCATCTAGTTTCTGCAGGGGAATTAACAGGCAGAATTATTCTGCAGACTCTTCATCATGTCGGCCTGCTGGCAAATGCAGACATAAGACAAAGCTGAAAATAATGTAACATCAGTAATCACTCCTTGTGCAAAATAAGAAAAATACCTCAATTTACGTTATTTAAAACATGTCATATTTATTCATTACAATTGTTTTTAAACAAAACAAATAAGATACTTGCAGCCTGTCCTACTTAAAACAGACTTATGACAACACCCACAACCAATTTTACCTCTATTCACAAGGAACATGTATGAAGTGCATTGTACAACTGTACAGCAATGCCCGTGACCTTTGACCCCTCAGGCGGTACTGCATCAGAAACCAACATCAGTGTGTAAAGTACATCGCCACACGGGCTCAGGAACACTTCAGAAAACCACTGTCAGTAACTACAGTTCGTTGCTACATCTTACATGCTACAAGTGCAAGTTAAAACTCTGCAATGCAAAGTGAAAGCCATTCATCAACAGCACCCACAAACGCCACCGGCTTTGCTGGGCCCGAGCTCATCTAAGATGGACTGATGGAAAGAGGAAAAGTGTTCTGTGGTCTGACGAGTCCACATTTCAAATTGTTTTTGGAAACTGTGGACGTCGTGTCCTCCGGAGCGAAGAGGGAAAGAACCATCCGAACTGTTGTAGGTGCAAAGTTCAAAAGCCAGCATCTGTGATGGTATGGGGGTATATTAGTGCCCAAGGCATGGGCAACTTACATATATGTGAAGGCTCCATTAATGCTGAAAGGTGCATACAGGTTTTGGAGCAACATATGTTGCCATCCAAGCAACGCCTTTTTCATGGACGCCCCTGCTTATTCCAGCAAGACAATGCCAAGCCACATTCTGCACGTGTTATAACAGCATGGCTCCGTAGTAAAAGAGTCTGGGTACGAGACTGGCCTGCCTGTAGTCCAGACCTGTCTCCTATTGAAAATGTGTGGTGCATTATGAAGCATAAAATACAACAACAGAGACCCCGGACTGTTGAACAACTTAAGCTGTACATCAAGCAAGAATGGGAAAGAGTTTCACCTGAAAAACTTCAAAATTGGTCTCCTCAGTTCCCAAACATTTACTGAGTGTCGTTAAAAGGAAAGGCGATGAAACACAGTGATAAAAAGGCCCCTGTGCCAACTTTTTTGCAATGTGTTGCTGCCTTTAAATTCTAAGTTAATGATTTTCAACGACAAAAAAAGTTTCTCAGTTTGAACATTAAACATCTTGTCTTTGCAGTGTATTCAATTGAATATAAGTTAAAAAGGATTTGCAAATCATTGTATTCTGTTTTTATCTACAATGTACACAACGTGCCAACTTCACTGGTTTTGGGTATGTATATCGGCAGATATCAGCAGAATGGCCGATGTCCGATATTTAATTTTAAAGCCGATATCATTCACTGATATGGCACTGCTTTTTTCAGTTCCTCCTCCACCTCTGCCAATTCTGCCATTTTTTCTTTGTGGCGCTTTCTCAGTGTGTTCACTAATTCATCACGAGTTCACATTTTTAAGACTTTTGAAAGATTTATTTAAGACATTTTAATGCCAATTAAGGCCTTGTTTTTAGATTCGTGAATTTAATGCCTTTTAAGACTTTTTAAGGATCCGTGAGAACCCTGTATGGTGTCTCTCACCATAGTAACTGACCGTGTGGCATCTTGGAGAACTAAATTTAATACATGTGAATGACAATGGACGTAAAAAGCATTTGGCTGTTCCTCCAAAATTCTAGCTTGCACACCCGAGTAACGTCCTGACATAGAACTAGCACCGTCATAGCTCTGTCCTCGACAATTCATTAGTGGTATATCTATTCTCAATAGAATGTCTTTAATGATTTTTGTAATGGTGTCTGCATTGGTTGTGTCAGTATTGTAAAGACCTATAAATTCCTCTGCGATCTCAAAATTGTCACTGACATGACGTAAAATCATTGTTACTTGTTCTTTAACAGAGACATCAGTTGTTTCATCAATTATAAGGGAGAAAAACTGATCCGCTTTGATGTCATTAACAATTTCTCGTAGAACAGCATCAGACATCAGTTGTAACATTTCATTTTCAATGTCATGTCCAAGCCATTTTTGTTTTCTATTTAACCACTGGGCTAGTTCTGGACAATCTTGTGCCCTCAAATTCAACAATTGGAAAAGATTGCTGGACAAATCCTTGTGTCCACGAGTAGCAATTCCTTGACGCATGAGGAATCGGAGCGACTCCAGTATTTTGAGCAAGCAAATCTGGGATGTTTGTACATCCCTGGAGGCCTTAGATCTAAGAGTACACACAACTGTGTGAGCAGTCATATTGCTCCTCAATTTAACAGTTGCCTCCTTATGTGCACTGGACCTTTCGTGCTTTTGAAATTTGTTTGTCGCATTTTTCCAATTGTTGAGCCCGTTGGTGACAAATGATTCCTCCTTACATTTTGAGGAATTTATCAGTTGAAGTCTTTCTGACATTCTACATGTGACAGAAGGCTTTTTCAGAAACTGAATCCCACTCTAGCCAGGAGAAGTTTGAAAACCATGCATATCTGAAAGACCGTCCACAGTTGGACTTGGGAAAGGTTATGTTGAGCTGATGGGGGCTCTTTCTGATAAGGTCTGACAGTCCCTGTATTAAAAAAAAAAAAAAAAAGAAGTCTGTTAACTGTTTTTATCCTGCCTTAAACAAAAGGTCTAAAGTATGATGATATGAGCTTTCTCTTTGACAGCCAAACATTGTTTGTCATGACTATTTCTATAAGAAAGACATACTAGCATTTTTAACTCGATATCAGGGTTCTCCACCATCATTAATGACTGGGCCGGCTGCCCGTTCATGCTGAATGATTGCGCAATCGCCGCCTGTTCATAATATATGCGCCCGTAGAGAATCCTTGGCCACCCGGTCAAAAAAAAAAAAAAAACGATTTATTTAAAGGCGCGATTGAGTGTGCAATATCAATGAAATAAAAAGCACCCGCCCCCCCAACAAAATGAACCCTCAAAAGAACGCCACCTACCGCCCAGTCATTGAAAATTCTAGTGGAGAACACTGCAATACGTGCGTCCACACTGAAATGCTGTGGCATGACCTGAAACAGGCCCTTCATGGTCAAAGACCCTCCAAAGTGGCTGACTTAAAACAATTCTGCAAAGAAGAGTGGGCAAAAATCCCTCCATGGCGATGTGAAAAACTCAATACTAGTTATTGCAAACGCTTGATTGCAGTTGTTGTCGCCAAAGACAGCACACCCAGTTACTAGATTCAGGAGGCGATTACCTTTTCACATCGGGCAGGTAGGTCTGGATAGTTTTTTCCCTCAATAAATGAAATCATCATTTAAAAATGGCATTTTGTATTTACTTGGGTCATCTTTGTCAAATATTAAAATTAGTTTGATGATCTGAAACATTTAAGCGTGACAAATGTGCATAAAAACTAAAAATCAGGAAGGGGGCGAATACTTTTTCACAGCACTGTACTCTGAGCAGCCCTTTCACTGTCTGTGCTGCTCCGCTGGCTCCGACTGCCGTCTCTCGCAATGCTGTCTGTGCTGCTCCGCTGGTTCCAACTGCCGTCTCTCGCAATTCTGTCTGTGCTGCTCTGTTGGCTCCGACTGCCATCTCCTGCAATTCTGTCTGTGCTGCTCCGCTGGCTCTGACTGCTGTCTATCGCAATGCTGTCTGTGCTGCTCTGCTGGCTCCGACTGCTCTCTCTTGCACTACTGTCTGTGCTGCTCTGCTGGCTCCGACTGCTCTCTCTTGCACTACTGTCTGTGCTGCTCTGCTGGCTCCGACTGCTCTCTCTTGCACTACTGTCTGTGCTGCTCTGCTGGCTCCGACTGCTCTCTCTTGCACTACTGTCTGTGCTGCTCTGCTGGCTCCGACTGCTCTCTCTTGCACTACTCTCTGTGCTGCTCTGCTGTCTCCGACTGCTCTCTCTTGCACTACTCTCTGTGCTGCTCTGTTGGCTCCGACTGCCATCTCCTGCAATTCTGTCTGTGCTGCTCTGCTGGCTCCGACTGCTCTCTCTTGCACTACTGTCTGTGCTGCTCTGCTGGCTCCGACTGCTCTCTCTTGCACTACTGTCTGTGCTGCTCTGCTGGCTCCGACTGCTCTCTCTTGCACTACTGTCTGTGCTGCTCTGCTGGCTCCGACTGCTCTCTCTTGCACTACTGTCTGTGCTGCTCTGCTGGCTCCGACTGCTCTCTCTTGCACTACTCTCTGTGCTGCTCTGCTGGCTCCGACTGCTCTCTCTTGCACTACTGTCTGTGCTGCTCTGCTGGCTCCGACTGCTCTCTCTTGCACTACTGTCTGTGCTGCTCTGCTGACTCCGACTGCTCTCTCTTGCACTACTGTCTGTGCTGCTCTGTTGGCTCCGACTGCTCTCTCTTGCACTACTGTCTGTGCTGCTCTGTTGGCTTTGAATGTTGTCGCTCACTCTGTCTGTAACATCCTGTCCTTCATCTTCAATATTCTATTAACACAAGAGAAGTGTCACTCACTGAAATTACATAGACCGGGAATCAACTTTCTCTCCATTTTTGTGTATATCATCCCCGAATCCCTTATACAGGCCTAAACCCTCTGAGATCCCTTTAAAACACTATACCTTAGGCCCCCTTGGTAAGATGTAATTTCACTTATTAAGGACTACTTTCACCTTCAATTGCTTTAACTGACTTAAGCGCTAACCATTACTATAGACCAGTCATTAATTTAATTTTCAGGATTTTAACCCTTTAAATCCAGTTTGGTAATGTAATGCTACTGTAAAAAAATAATAATAATACTGTTCTTTCATCTAAATGACACGGATTCCCTCTCCCCCTAATATTACCATAGTTTGGGATATATTCATGATTTATTGAAGCATTATTCATGAAGGATAATTTTTGTGTAAGATTAGATTTAAAAAAAACCTTGAATTGTAAATCATATGTACCTTTTCTTAAAACTGCAGAAAAAAATGTGTATAATTTTTTCTACTTTCACGAAGTTTTTAATTAGCATCAGTCCTGATCACAAATATAAAATATTTATTTATTGTGAGTGAGTGATTGTGAAACAGAAGGAAAGAGAGAATTAGGGGGAATGAACTGTTCCACAAAATAGCCTAATTTTTCATTAATGTATTAGTAATTTCTACCCTTTGATACTGTTACATCTGATCATAAGTCTGTGAGCACTGTTTATATGCTTGTTTTTTAGGGGTGCTGGGACTCAGTTTAGGTAGGGCTAGACGATATGGCCAAAATTTAAATCACAATATAGATCCTAATGTTGGTCTTTACGAAAGAATTCCAAAATTTATATGAACCATATTAAAGCAGCAAAAAACAAGCCCACAACAAGCATTTTTGCCATGTTTATGAAACCTCCTCTGTTTAGGCTATTTTATGTATGACAACAAACGCGAAGACAGCAAACGTAACTAGCTACCTAGAAAACGAAAAGTCAAGGTAACATTAACGCACATTTACACTTTTCCCTCCAACTTTAAGTTTACACAGTTGGTTCTTCAGAGAAACATACCTCTGAAAACTTTTTCTTTTTCTTAACCCATAAACTTTGCAGAGTTAGCTGGGCAAATTGGCGTTTCATTTTATATCAGGTAGAGGTTGATTTCGCATCGGCGAATGACCATGACCGACCGTAGGGCCTCTGCTGCTGCGTTACGGTCCAGATTGGAATATCCCACTTGGGTTGAAAAGGGGGTGGACAAAAATTCAAATACGATTATTTAAATGAAAATAAATAAATAAATAATTAAAAAATTGGTATTCATTAAATATTATGCTGAATGTATTCAACTAAATATTAGGTAACAACGCTGTGCCTTAAAATAGCAGAAAAAAGTGGGAGTTTTGCCCACCCACTTTTCAAAGTGGGGGGGGCATTTGCCTGACTTGCCTATAGGCTTAGGCGCCTGTGCCTGTCGTGCAACCCATGTCTCCATCCATCATCATATGACAGCTCACGATTGTTCTTTGTTTGTCATATGTACTGTGTGTTCGTGAAATTCCAATGCTATGTTTATCTCTGTAAGCGACACTACTTCCTCTCTCATTTTAAAATGAATTGATATTGCAGGTATTTAATAATAATAAAAACAACAGCAACAACAGTACGTTTTATGTTTATAGCGCCGCTTTAGATCCAAGGCCGCTTTACATGCCTAAGGGAGAAGTAACATGAAAACAAAGCAAAACAATCATGCTACAATGACAGGACAAACAGATCAATATAAAATTAGGGAGGGAAAAAAACAAGCCTTTTGGCCTGATTCACTGTCCGTACATCCAGCTGCGTTTGAGCTTCCGTGTAGATACGTGAAAATCTTAGGGGGAACACGAATTCCAAAGGGGAAGTGAATCAAATGCAACACTGGTTATGTCATGAACATAATACAGGTTTTACAGACTGTATGTTCTGTCTGCGTGAACCGTTGCTTATGTGGAGCTAGCGAATCAATCACTTTTACAGGAAAGAATTTAACATTCAATCGATGGCAAAGCAGCGTTTGTTATACCGGACTATTATAGACCGTCTACTTCCCTATTGCTTTCACCTGCAGTATCAGAGAGCTTGCCCAGACATTTGAGATGTATCAGGCTGACCCCGGTCATGGATTAGTAAAGCGATCATTTCATAAGTACCGAAAACTGCACCCCAAGCTCTGCAAAATCTACGTCTGATCTAACTGCTGCCCAACTGGGCAGACACATACAGCACCTTTCTGTTTCGCTTCAACTGTAGTGGCTACAATCAGGCAACATTATGATGAAACTGTCACATTAATGCTTACCGTAGTAACACAAGCATACCGATCATAATTGCCGCATATAAGTTAACCAGAAGCATTTTTAATTACCAGAGCACGCAAACTAACATGCAGTAGCTGATAAGCGGTCATGACTTTGAATGTAATTTGTCGCGCAAAAAATTCAAATTTTTTCGAGTCCGGAGTGAAAGCTGCTTAAGGCCCAGTCACACAGCGAAGACGCATGAATTACGCACAGATTTTCGTTTCTGCGCGGAGCGTACGTCGTATGCGTAATTCGTAGGTGGAACGAACGTGGACTGTCAGTGATTGTAAGTTGATGTGCGTCGAAGGCGGTTTGTGCGTGATTTTGAGTTTTGAACGGTTCAAAAATTTTCCGACGCACAACTGTGCGTTGATGTGTGTAATTCATGAGTCGGCATGCGTAGTTTATGCGTCGAGTATGCGTAACTATGCGCGGGACACTCGTCGGCCGTCAGTGCTTATGCGTCAGAACTGGTTTGAATCCGCGCACGTCCACGTCCGTCCACTGATGCCCCACGTTCATATCACGCATGAAACGCGCACGTATCACGTTCATTCCACTGACATCCACTGACATATCACTGACGGAAAACGCATAACGACGCACATCCACTGACGAGTGACGCATTTCCGACGCACGACTGACTGACAGAAAACTGATGATTCACTGATGTTCCACTGACGAACCACTGACAACTCACGTATGTATTTTGGCATATAAAAGCAGCCATTTCGGGCACTTTTGCCATTCCAGACCTACGGGACCTCCTAGCAGCAGCACCAGCAGCAGGTTTTTCAGCAGCAGCAGCTTCTGGTGGATCTACATGGACTTCTTCTTCAGCAGCTTTCTTCTTCTGCACCCTTGTCTTTGAGGGCAAGCGAGCTTTCCTGGGTGGCATCTCTTGAAGTGTTCTTGATTGGCGAAAGGTACTGAGGAGCTCCCGTCGTTCACCGCTTTTTATATGCGCTGAACCGAAGCGATAGTGACGCCGAAGGTGCGTTTTTCGTGCGTGCTCCGCCGGTGATTCATGCGTCGGGCGTGCGTCGAATGTTCGTGGAATACTGCACCTTGTTTGCTATTATGCGTCGACGTGCGCCATATGTCAGTGATTGTAAGTGATACATGCGTGGTTAATGCGCGATTCATGCGTGATTCGTCCGAGATTTCTACCCCCGACACCCCGAAAAATTGGTCAATTTCTCAACGCACAAGCACGCACAAACCCAATCTGTGCGTGATTTGTGAGTGATTCGTGCGTGATCGGCTGTGTGACTGGGCCTTTAACGCGCCCATAACGCATGTATTCGCGTCTTTGCATTGACTTTGAATGTAGCTAATCTATCGCGTGAAAAATTTGTTCCATGTCCGATGTGAAAGCGGCTTGACGTGCCCATAACCCCTGTATTCGCCTCTTTGCATTGACTTTGAATTATCCCTTCTTGACAAAGCTGTTTTTGGTGAAATGCTGAGCACGAAAAGCTAACGTTCCCTTTGGCTGTGGCTGTTTGCTGCCAGCAAACAAAAAAAGCTACCCACTGATTTCTGGAAATGCACATCTAGTCCCACTATGGACCACCTTCAAGTTTTGTTACGGCCAATCACGTCCTGTCATGTTTTGTTGTGTTCACCCCGTTTTACTACGGCCTACTACGTTTCTCCACACCGTGGCTGCCATGGCAAATTTTTTGACAGTTTAAAAATCTGGCCCGGCATCCATGGCAATCACGGCCTGTCACGTTTGCCCATCCCGTCCCCCCGCGTTGTCTCACATCAATCCTATCTTGTCCACGCTCCCTGAAAGGTGATTGCCGTGGCTGCCGGCAATACAATGTGAACGTTGCATTTGACAATTTAAAAACCTGGCCCGGCATCCACGGCAATCATAGCCTGTCACGTTTTTGCCCCGCTTTGTCTCACGGTGGCCTGAAAGATCATTGCTGTGGCTGCCAGGAACATAATGTCAACCTAGCATATAGAGATGACTGTCAAAAAATGCTGGACACCAGAGGAATGTGCTGCAGTAGAGAGATATTGAAGGAAATCCAAAATGATGAACTAAGTTCCAGGGGAAATGGACTGTGAGCGCTGCATTACTGCAGAACTTCAAGCCCTAGGAAACCGAGATTGGAAAACAGTTTAATACACTATCAAAAATCTAATTACAACCATCAGGAGAAAAGTAGAGTCAAAATTTTCCACGGAACAGTAGTAGAGAAACACTAAGCGAGAAGGAGGACCCCCAAAAGTGCTTTATTATTTGAGAAACCTTCACCGGAGGTAGACCAAAGTACAGCAATGTTTTTCATATTCTCTAAAGTTTCATACGTATGAAATTTATTCTTATATAAAAACCTTTTCCTGCAAAAGTTGTTAAATTTTCAGATATTGTGACACCCCAGAAATAATTAAAAAGTGAAAAATAAATGCAGACAGGATGTGACATGAAACACTTAAATATGATTTACTTCAGGTGTATTTCATAATTCTAGAATACACTTCATATGTGTGAGACCCTAGAGAATATGAAAAAAATTTGCCACTTCGCCATTTTGCTACAGTCCATTCTAAATGGGCTTTGGCTAATGTAGATGTCTCATTATTGCAGACATTTCAATTACACAAAGCAAATTGAATGTATACAAAAATAGTATGGGAGCAATGTCTAACAACATGTTTGATGTATGGAAGTTTGCAGAGTAGTGTCTAAGATGATCAATCACATGACTTGGCTCTTTTGATTTTATTTGACTACTCCTTTGTAATCTAGAGGTCAAATATGGGTACTGCAAATGACACCTGGAAATTACACACAACAAAACGTAACTCAATATGTATCTCAGTAGCCTATGCATACATGTTTCTACACAGAAAATAGTTGAAGCCATCTGGTGTATGGGGGAGTGAGGTTAAAGGGGTAGGCTATGTACAAGTTCAGGGTTCCGAATATATACAGTACATACAGTTATTATGTTATTGCATTTTGGGCCATTATTATGTTTGGGGTTTCATGACATGAATTAAATTTTTTATGTTTTGGGTCCTTATTACGTTTCCAGTCCTTATTATGTTTTGGTTATTAAATTTCAGGTCGTTATTACGTTTGGGGTCATTATTGTTTTAGGTCATTATTTCGTTTCGGGTTGCTACATGGCCCCATGTTATCCAGTTTTCCAAGACTTCATACACAGTGCGTGGGCATCTCCGGCGAAATTCTCACTCCCAGCCATGCAGTTATTCCCCTGCACAGCCGTGGCGGGCTGGATGACTGAGTTCCTCGGCGGCACCCCACTGTAGACGCACTGCTGTTAGACCAGCTTGGGTCCAGTCCCAGCAACGACCCCTCCCGCCCAGACATGAGCAGGAGGCTAAGTTGGCAGACAAGATGTTCGTTGGCAGTGCACAGGCGGCATCTTCCATGAATATCATCGGCTTGACAAGAAATGCTCTGGCGGACCTGTTGCTCCTCCATGCCCATCGGATGGGGACAACGTGGCTTGGCAGGATGCCCACCAGCAAGTGTGCTGCTCCATGCAGCCCAAGCAGCCTCAGTGTGTTTTGGGTATGTCATGTCTCTGGCAGCTATCTGGAAAGCTAGCTAGCACATTCACCTTATCCTGGCCTTTTCGCATAGGACATTATTTTACATGCAGCAGGTGCATTGTTTTCAGCGCGAACATATCGCCTAAGCAAGAAAGTCGGCAACTGGATGTCAGTACCTAGCAATAACTCCTATTTTGACAAAGAGCAGATGGACACTGAATTGGAGATTTAAGAACTAGGCCCCAAGAATGTGTTTAATAAAAAAAATGTGGAGTTTTTTGCTTAAAGCAATTAAGTTGAGATGGTCAGAGCACACCAAATAATGGTTCTTTAAAAATATTCTTCGTGTTGAAGCTGTTATCTAACTTGGGTGCAGCAATGTGTGATGTTGGGCTACACAGAAACTGTGCTGATCATTTTAATGTCTGATTTGTTGCCAACAGCCGTTAATTGCATGGCTGGCCGCAGGACGTAATTAATGTTAGATCACTAACTAGCTTGTCTTACTGGAGCTTGCAAGCCATAGCTAGCTAATAAATTACCATATAATTATTGTACCTTTTGTAACATTTGATAATAATACAACGTTCCATGATGTAATTAAGTAATTTATGAATTAGGAGGAGTAGTTCAATTGTTTAATATATTTGAGCAATGACATAATGTTAAAATAAATCACTCTACATTTTTGGTACCATAACAATTTCTTTTGATTTCAATTGAAAGTGAAATTAAATAGCAGTCCTTATTTTGCTCAGAACCCCCTGAAGGCCCTCAAAGGACCTTGATAACTCTTCAATACAGTGATGCAGTCTCATATTTATTGATTTCCAAAGTATAATACAAACAAGAAACCGCAGGCGGTTACTCAGCTTCCAAGCCCATTTGCTGTTCAAGATTTCAGTTTACACTTACTAATCAGAACTCAGTGTTAGCGGTCATCAAACAGTGCAAAGTTTGCATGTGGTTTCCTTAGGGAACAGTTGCTTCTTTTGCTTTCCTGTGAAGACATCAGCGTAGGATCTATATACTGACATTCAGTTACCATGTTTTCCCTCTGCAATAGAAAAATTCTAATATTTAATTGTATTAGTAAACCAGATATGGTATAGCGGTCCCATTTGCATAGTGAGGAATGAAATTGACTGCGTAATATAGTGTTTGCTGGACATTGTGACACGTCAGGCATGTCTTCAAATCTCCAGTCAGATTCCGTCATGTTCTTCACGGCCAGTCAGTCAGACCTCAGAAACAAACGTGCTTGTTGGCGTTTTGAATAATTACAGACCCCAGGTTGTCTTACTGGACATTTAATAATACACTTGAGATATAAATGTATTATTACGACTTGCAAGCCTCTAACACATGTTTATGAATTGTTATTTGAGGACCCTACTCCTCTGTGAACTCATTTTTGCCTTAATTCATTGCTGTGGCAGAACACCCAAATGTCACTGCAATAGCTATCCACAGCCGGTTATACTCTGCCCTCCATAATTATTGGCACCCCTGGTTAAGATGTGTTCTTAAGCTTTTAATAAATTCTGTTTTTTTTTTTTTTTAATAATGTAGGACCACAATGAAATGAGGAAAATCCAACCTTTAATTCAAGTGCATTTATTCAGTGGGAAAAAAAATCCCACATTAAGAAATCATTCTTTTACATCAAATAATGTGTGCCACAATTATTAGCACCCCTGATGTTAACACTTTGTTCAATTGCCTTTTGCCAACAAAACTGTGCCTAATCTTCTTCTATAATGTTTCACAAGGTGGGAGAATACAGAAAGAGGGATCTTCGACCATTCCTCTTTGCACAATCTCTCTTAATCATCCAGCGACCTGGGTCCCCTCCTCTGCACTCTCCTCTTCAGCTCACTCCACAGGTTTTCAATGGGGTTGAGGTCTGGGGACTGAGATAGCCATGGGAGGAGCTTGATTCAGGGACTGGTGAACCATTTCTGTGTAGATTTGGCCACGTTTAGGGTCATTATCTTGCTGAAAGACCCAGTGACGACCCATCTTCAGCTTTCGGGCAGAGGCCACCAGATTTTGATTTAAAATGTCCTGGTATTTCAAAGCATTCATGATGCCATGCACCCGAACAAGGTTCCCAGGGCCTCTGGAAGAGAAACAGGCCCACAGCATCACCAATCCTCCCCCATACTTCACAGTGGGCATGAAGTGCTTTTCTGCATACTCATCTTTTGTTCCGCAAGACCCACTTAGAGTGTTTGTTGCCAAAAAGCTCTATCTTGGTCTCTTCTGACCAAACCACATGGTCCCAGCTGAAGTCCCAGTACTGCTTAGCGAACTCCAGACATTTGCATTTATGATTGTGAGTGAGAAAAGGTTTTTTCCGTGCATGCCTCCCAAACAGCTTGTTGGAATGCAGATAGCGCCTGATGGTTGATTTAGAGACTTTGTGACCCCAAGATGCTGAAATTGCTTAGATGCTTAAAATTCACTTGAGTTAAAGGTTACATTTTTCTACAATTTTCAGTGTGAGAGTATGCTTCTGCCGTAAAAATGGAATTTATTTTAAGGCTTTTAACACATCTTAAGCAGGGGTGCCAATAAATATGGAGGGAGCTGTATATTGCAACAAAGGTTTTCTTTGTGTACATCAGGATAAAACAGCCACTGACAACAACTGATTGTGTGCAGACAGGATAAACTGAAAGTGCTGAGCGGGGCAGAGACAGATATGAGTAATAGGCAAACATAAAGATAAAAGATAAAGTCTGTTTTTAAAAGCATTTTTTTTTCAATAGTTTTAAGCTTAAATGTTCCCTAACCCGCACTTGCAGCACGCTGAGTATGAATATTAATGATTTCATGTATGCCACAAAGTTGAAAATCAGTCAAAATTGTGATTTTTGGTAATTTGCGTTTAAAGTCACTAATAACCATTGAGGCAGAGGAAAAACGTAGAATCTTGGTGTTTCCTGGCATCTCACCTAATTTCATTGTTTATGTTATTTATGTTATGTGAAAATCAAAAATATTGAAATTTTCCAAAAAAATTGAAACTTTTCCCCTAAGGACCCTTTGAATGTTTCAGATCATCAGACAAATTTGAATATTACACAAAGATAACCTGAGAAAAATACAAAATGCAGTTTTTCAATGATGATTTCATTCAATAAGGGAAAAGAGCTATCCAAACCTACCTGGCCTTCTGTGAAAAAGTAATTGCCCCCCTTATTAAATCATGAATTAGCTGAGATTAAGCACATTTTTAAAATTCAATTTCACTAACCTCGCCTGGGCCGGATTTACTGTCAGACCTGTTGAATAGAAAAATCACATAAATAGAAGCTGTCTGACGAAGTGAAGGAGGCTCAAAGATCTCAGAAAGCAACTCATCATGCTGTGATTCAAAGAAATTCAAGTACAGATTAAAGCTGCTTTGCAGCGATATCAGGCAAAGGCAAGTTTGTTGTGAGTTTAAGTTGACAAAAGTTTCTGAAGTATTGGGGCAACATTTTGGTTAAAGTTGTAAAACTGTAGCACGTACGGTTGGGTTGGTAGGAATTTTCAAAGTTTTTAAGGAAAACAGTAAGTTCTTAAATTGGTAAATAACAAGAATATCAAAATTCCACTGTCTATTCTGCCATAGCTAGGGCTTGAACTCACAACCTCTGACCCCAAGAACCAACTCTGGAAGTGAGAACAGGTGTGGCTTTATTAATTGACTCAGGGAGTCATCAGCCATGCAGCAGTTGACAAGGAAGATTTCAAAAATCGTCAAAATGTCATAATTTCTGTTATCAAGACAAAAATCTTATAATACATAAATTGCAGCTTGACAGCATAGAAATGTTGGTGATGTTTTCAGCAATAAGTGTTGTGCTTCATAAGAGAAAATCTATTGTTTAAAAATGCCATTCTTACATTGACTCTAATTGTTCCAAAAAGAATTCTAATACTTGACAAACTTCATCGACCACGACTTCAAAATATTATGCTTTTTCAGGAAGATTGAAAATCTATTTATCAAGAATTGGCTGGTATATGTTCACAGTACTGTTTACAGTCAAATGTTTTCATGCACTGAAGCCTCAATTTTTCAAATATCGAAAAGCCGGGTGGTATTTTTGTGGAGGACAATCTGAAGATTCAGTAGAGCAAATTTGGTGACAATTGAGCAAAAATTGTAGGGCAAGAAAAGTTTGATTATTTTTACAGTTTTTGAAAAAAAAACAGAGTGATAAACTTAGTACAAATTATGAAGTCTAAGTGGAGAAAAGTTTTGCAAGTATTGGGGCTGAATTTTGGGGAAAGTTGCAAAACTGTGGCACATACGGTTGGTTTGGTAGGAATTTTTAAATGTAAATTTAAACGCTTGTTGTGAACACACACACCCCCCCCCCTTGGAGTTGAGTAAATCTGGCATAGGATTGGACCTTTGTGCAAAGTTTGGTGTTTTTTTTCATGTAAGGGAAGTAGGATTTCCTAGGAAGAAGAAGAAGAATAATACTGGTGAAAAAAATAGGTTCCCGGCAGCTTTCGCTGCCTGGCCCCTAATGAGAAACAAAGTCATTGACATCTATCACTCTGGATAGGGGTAAAAAGCCATTTCTATGGCTGCAGATTCGATCCTCACTCCGTTCGAGAATTTTAAAATTGATGACGTCACAAGATATAATTTGGTCTCTGCGAACTTCTTCAGTTTTGACTGAAACTTCACCGTTTTTTGATATTTTGTGTCCCCTTTTCAGCCAACGTTGTAAATCGGTCCTGCCATTTTGGAAAAGAGGAAGTTTCAAGGTTTAACAGCCAAAATGGCGGAAAAACTAGGTCACAGAACGTACCGGGTATCACACCGCTTCTGAGCTTTCAACTATTCCTGTCAACAAGCAAAAGCTCTAAAAGCGGTCTGTAATGGTTTGGCCGCAATGCGGGACGGAAAAGACAAAAAAAAGAAAAAGAAAAAAATAACAGGAAAATAATAATCCCAGCAAGAATAATAGGCTTCCAGCTATGTTTGGAAACCCACTGTAAATAGATGAACAATTTTTAAATAGGTTTTAATAACATTAAATTGGTTAATAACTTAACAGCACTTTAATGTGTATTCTAAACAACTGAAAGAACCATGAGCGTGTATTCCCTGTGCCCTTCACCTTTATTTTTATCCAAAAAAAAAATAAAATTGGCTGGTAAAAAGCCCGTGTGGCTAATGGATTTTAAAATCCACCTGCCACAGTGGTAGGTGGCTGAAAAAGTGAACTTCAGGTCCTGGACACAGACACACACATGCACTCATGCCTGTGCAAACGCACTAGCAAGCAGGCGCACATGTGCACGCACGCACACACACACACACCGCAATTAGCTAAGCAGCAGTGGGTGAATTATTATTATCCCCGAGTGAGTTTTTCAATCAGCAATTACACAACCAAATATTCTTTAAAGACAGAAGCAACATGAATCATGCTGAAGCCCCATGAATGTGAGCCTCATCTTGAAAAATAAACATGTCAAAACAAAGGGAAAAGAATCTCTTCAGCTGTCTGCCAGTGAGCAGTTTTGACAAAGCTGAGATTTATCATGCAACTACAAAGTCAGAGCATTGTGGAAACAACATTTGAAAAGTGACATGATGCACAATATTCCTCGACAGAACAGATTGAGGATATTTTTAGATATGAAACAGTATAGTGCGCTGGCCTGCTGCAAAATTCTTCATCATTCTCACCACAGGGACGATGATGAAAGCAACATGTATTTCTGAGTAAATATTGCTGTTGTCATTAACACTTATGTCGGAATGGAAATGCATTTGGCTTCAGACTTGAACACTGTCTGCCTGAACCTAGCAAAGGGAGACCGACTCAGTTTCATTCTCTTCAGGAAGTGCTGACTTGCTCAGGTCAGTTGTACCTGATAGCACCTTAATTTTCTAGTGTTAGAGTCAAGCAACTGTGTGCGTTACAGCCCAAGTAGGTTGCACAAGCCTGATCAGGAAATAGGGAGATCATTATCACAGACAGCTGCCACCCAAATGTGTAAAATATAAATGAAAATATGAGCAGTAATTTGCAAAGCCTTTTAACTTGAATTAAATTGCAAAAAATATGAAAACAAGGTAAGTAAGGTTTTGACTCCTCAAGGAAGGAAGTAAGTTTGATTTGAGAGCTGGTTGAGTGCACCAACAAGGCACTGTGTGACCTGGAAATTTTTTTCCTCTGATCTGAGTGCAGATGCTGCTTTTTTAGTTGCACAGGTTATCTTAAGGTATATTCCTTTAATTTATTATGATGGTGTAATTTTCAAAGGTAGATGGCATATTCATACACTTGTTTTTTCCATTTTGTATCTTAATACTTTTGATTTGTGTCAGATCCTAGGTCAATTCAAGTTGTTGCAAATGGACCGATTTTATTATGGTGGAAAAAGAGACTAGTATTAAAAGCTATTCTGACTGTGTCATCATTTTAAACAAAATTATCAGAAAAATGCCAATTTGATATGACCACTGGCATATTTATTTACAGCTTTTGTCAACTAGATCTCCAGTACATTTAGTCAATGAAAACAGTTTTTGTAATCAAGCTCTTAATTCTATGCACATATCTCCAGAATTTCCAATTTTTTTCCTCCATCCATCAAGCTTTTATTATGGCAAGACATTATGGTCTATCTCCAAACATGCTGTCTTTGCAGACACATATAACTGTTCTGAAAGTTGTTGCATGTAATGCAAAAGTGATATCAAAGTTGCCTTATGAAGGCTTATTTTATCAATTTCAAATACAAATAAGAACAGTCGTCAACTTTTTGCAATAGACTACTGAAAGTAACAACAATAAATTTTTGTGGTTGAGAGGGGTGAAGGGACTTCAGGTTCTGCAAGTGTTTAATTAGTGCGACGGCCGATCCTGAGATTAATGGAAGCCGATGGAGTTTAAACACAACTCCTATTTCTCCCAGGTTACACCTGCTTGAATTGTTAAGAAGAGCCCAGTGTCAGGGTTTGAAATTCATTTGTTTATTTTTCAGTTTGTTTAATTTTCAGTACATTTTCATGTTCAGTATTGTTATTTTATTCACAGTTTCTTTTCTTCTGTTAATTTTTTTCCCCATTTCTGCTCACTTGTGCCTTTGTTTTCATTTGCACTTAAAGACTCAGCCTCCACATTCTGGTAACTAATCATTCCAGTTTGTGCCTTGTTTGTAACCACTCTCCCAGTCCCTTTTGTTGTGAACGCGATATCTCGAGAACGGTTTGACCGATTCCATTCGTCTTTGGTGTCAAGGTGTATTAGGGGGGTGCTCACAGCCCCCTTGATTTACGTGACCTTGGCATTATTTTCAAGGTCATTGCAACCATTTTACCACTAACAAATACCTTGTGAATATGACATCTCAAGAACAGTTTGACCGTTTCCATTCATCTTTGGTGTCAAGGTGTATTAGGGCCGGGGGACATAGTATTCAGCTCCGTCAGTCCATCCATCTGGCCGCCTGTCCGTCACGTCCTGTTTGTTGTGAATGCGAAATCTCAAGAACCCTTTGACCGATTTTATTCATCTTTGGCTTCAATGTGTATTTATGTTGTAATGCAAATAGAAGCCACTAGATGGCAGTATTGACCTTTCTTGTGTTAAGCCCAGACTGGAGCTAGGTTTGGGCATGTCTTGGGCATGTCTGGGACAAGTTCCAGAGAATAAAAAAAAGAGGTCTAAATGTGGGAAGGGTCTGCAAAAGAGTATATAAGAAGGAAAATTGAGGGAGTGTAGGAGTAGGAGAAATTGCAAGGAGAAGGATACATGTGACCAGACCTGTCATTCTGTTCAAGACCTGTGAAGTTTTTAGTGGATTTTTGCTTGTGTTGGAGCATTTTCCTCACCCAGGACATCACCAAGCAACCCAATCAAACGGACTGTAAATATTTTTGTTCTTGTATTTAACAATATTGGTCAGTAGAGTAGTTCATTGTTAGTTACCTTTGTTTAATTAAATCTGTTGAAGTTTTTAAAGTTGTGTCTGTCATCCCTTGCTGTTGTAAATGTAATAACAAATTGGGGGCTCATCCCGGATAGACCATTGTGTGAGTCATTTATTGAAAATCTAACATTTCAAATTGTAAAATTGTTTTTTTTTCTATTTTCCTAGATATATATTGACAGATAGACAGCAATGGATGATTTCTTGGCATCACCAACCGTAGAGGTTCTGAAGTCTTTTAAAAAGACAGAACTGCTAGAAATATGCAGACATTTAGAGCTGAAAGAGGTAAAACCAGCCATGCGAAAAGCAAGACTGGCTAGAGAGATTGTTGAATATTGTATTGATGAAAATGTGTTTGCACCAGGAGATCTGGAACAATTTCCAGTGGAAAATCCAAATGTAGAAATTGAACTTAAATTAAAACTGCTAGAGATTGAAAGGGAGGAAAGAAAAAAACAAAGAGAATTTGAGAGGAAAGAAAGAGAGAAAGAAAGGGAAGAAAAAGAAAAACAATGACAGTTTGAGTTAAAAAAAATTAGCAAGACAAGAGAAAAAAGAAAGGGAGGAAAAAGAAAAAATAAAGAGAATTTGAGGGAGAGAAAGAGGAAAGAGCAGAAAGAGAGAGACAGAGACAGATATATTTTGAATTAGACTCCAAGTGGAGCAACTTAAAATTAAAATTGAAAAGGTAGCAAAGAGTTGCCAGTGGCCAAAGGAATACTGGCCTGTGATGTTACAAACTGTCCTCAAGGGTAAAGCTCAACAAGCCTATTCGGCTTTGTCTGCAGATGATTCCTCTGATTATGAGGTTGTCAAAAAGGTTATTTTGAGAGCTTATGAGTTGGTTCCAGAGGCTTATTGACAGAAATTCAGAGGTCTGAAGAAATCTGACAATCAGACTTATGTGGAATTTGCTAACGAGAAGAAGGTTTGCTTTGAGCACTGGTGTACTTCTATGGAAGTCAAGGATGATTTCAACTCACTAAAAGAGATGGTGTTAGTTGAAGAATTCAAAAACTGTGTTAAGGATGATATTAAGACCTATTTTAATGAGAAGCAAGCACTGAATTTGCAATCAGCTGCCAAATTTGCAGATGAATATGTTCTCCCACATAAGTCTAAATTTCAGTCTAGCGGTGACAATAGATGGTTCCAATTGCAGAAAAAAGGTAACGGTGATACCCAATATTCCTCAGCCAAAACCAAAGCCAAATCTTGAGATGGTGTTCAGAAATCCAGTAACAGGTCTGATCAAAGTATGAAAGCTGACAGTGACAAAAGAAATCTGGTCATGTTACAATTAACTGTTGGTTCCTTAAAGCTAAGAAAGAAAAAGAAAAGGATACCAAACCAAATGCCTTTGTGAAGACAAAGTTAGAAACCCCAGTAGTAGATGATCGATCTGCTAAATTGCCTGCTTCATGTGGGGCTAAAAAGCCTGATACTGCTGACTTTGTGAGGGAGGAATTTCTTCCATTTGTGTCAAAGGGATTTGTGGCTCTGAGTGAGCATACTACTCCTGTCCCCATATATATCCTAAGGGATACCGGAGCTTCTCAGTCACTTTTTGTTGATGGACTCCTTGGAGTTACGTGATGAGACTGCTTCTAGGGATTTCATACTTGTACAAGGTATTGAAGGGAGGACTGTATCTGTACCCCTGCGCTCTGTTTTAAGTGACATTTAAATTATTGTCCTTCAGAGATAAGATAGGCAGATCTTTTATTTTTTTAAATAGTGTTTTCCTTATTGATAGATATAGAATAAGCTAACTAAAACAACCTGTGTAAGGTTCCGCAAATAGTTTATTTTGCTTGTTTTTTTTGAGTCGTTATGGTCAAACTAAATTCATATTGTACACAATTCTTTTCTAGTTTCAAGCTTTGCGAACATTATATTTGAACATCTGAATGGTTGTCTGAATGGTTATGACAAGTCATTAAAACAAATGCAGACGATGCAAAACGTTTTGAAAAATTGGTTAAAAATTGCTAATTAGCATTTTAAAACAAAACATTATATAAATCGAAAAACATTCAAGTTCTTTCCCTAAATGAATTTTATTGAGACGGGGTGCGAGTAATCTTCGATATACAGTGGGTTGACCGGTTCCGCAATTTGCAGAAATCAAAATTTTTTTGCTGGAAAAAGACTTCGCTGTCAGCCTTGAGTTTGACACCGCTGGAACGGTAAATTATTGTGGATTTAACTATTAACTATCGTTTCAAAATTTTCGGCTTCATGGAGAAATAAATTCCCAATAACTGTTGCTAGCCGTTGCAGCAGTACCAAATCAACCCTTGTGATAAGGCGCACTGTGCTGTGTGTGGCCATTAAACATGTGTATTCCCGGGATTCATCACATTATTAGTGTCATTATGATCGGAAATTATCATATATTTGACCATATAAATCCCATTTTCGTACTCTTGATAGTTTTTCATCAACACCCATAAGAGTGACTGCTTGTCATTTGACTAGTTCCGCAAACGCCATTTTGTAGGTTTTCAAACTTGTTATTTATGAGACAAGTTTATTCTTGTTTATTTTTCTGAAAGAATTTTATGAAAGTTTAATGCAGTCAATGTGAAATTAAAAACCCCCTCCATCACTGTTTTTCTGTGGCTCAACGGGCTGATCATTACTCGTGTCATGTGTTAATCTGAACTTGCAGTCTCATCCTGATAATTTTAATGTATACTTGGCATGTACGAAGCCTACTTAAATTGGAAAGAGTGGAAAGAATCATCTGTAGTCGCTGACAGCAGTTGAATATCAATGGATGTACAAATAATCTTGAAATGAGGCCAGCGCACATGAATTCCAGCTGACACAATGTCGACACACGGAACAATTAGCCATAAATTTGACCCATTATTGTGATATCCCCTATAGAGTAATGCAGGCTAAAATTGGTGGAAAATGCATGTGTCTGTCTCTTTGTGGCCAGGGGCACGCAATAAACAAAGAATATCATAAGTTCGGCCTGACAAAGGACGCTGTTTGCAAAGCTGGAAATTATTTGCGGAACCAGTCAAAGGATGTGCCACTGAAAAATGACTGTGCAAGGCTTTATTCTTAATGACTGAAGAAAACTAATTGATCCACAAAGTGCGTGAGTAATTTCCGCAAATTCATGAACAGATAACTTTCCGCCAGCGAATTCTGTATCGATACTAGACGCTTCAAACAAATTCCGTTTGCGGAACCGGTCAACGTACCGTAGGAATGAATAGGCTATACTAAATTAACAGGTTTGCAACAGGAAAAATAATATATTTCTGCACTTGAGTCTAAAATAGGCCTAATAGTACATAAAAGCATGCATTATCTCTGAACACAAAATATTGCAGAAATGATAGGCTACCTGACAAACAAAATCCTCACCAAGAATAGCATGACATTTAATTGGAAGTGGCTATATCTATGGCGCCGTACACGGTGATTCGGGGCTATATTTTACGGCGCGCGTGCGCATTGAGGTTTCTTCGCGTATGGTAGCAGCTTCCAAGCTCAGCACGCTTATCTGCGGTCTACAGCGGAGTGTTTGTTATTAATACAATCTCTCAGACCGCTTTCGCACAAGGTACGATTGTTCGGTACCGTGCCACAGTGCGATTGGGTAATATGTTTTGGGGGATTTTAATTTTGAGAAGGGGCTTTAGAATATCAATGTCGCGAATGCATGCTGCGCGTGCCCTAGCAACCCGGTGTGTCATGACCCAGTTACATGGATTACCACGTAACGCAGCACAAGAGATTAAACTCGAAATATTCTTGACTGAATTTCAGTGGCTAAATCATCAAAATTGCTCCCCACAACTGTTAAACGTGAGTCCGTCATCTTGGGTTTGCCCGGGGACACCGCCTCCGCAAATGCCCACTCCGACTTACCGCAAATGTAGCCCCGAATCACCGTTCACAGCGCCGCAGATATAGCCACTGCCTATATAATAATCCAATTGGGTATTATACCGCACTAAAGTTTTAAATAATAGCACAAGTTGAGCAAACTGTATCGTCTAAAATAAAAAGGTTTGCAGAAATGATTTCTGGCAACATCACCCCAGCTAAAGCAAATCAATATTTTATGTAGGTTAATGTTACTCTTGCATTCATATATGAAAATAAATCGCCTACTACCTGTGCCATTATCTACATGTACACCCGGCTGTCGCTCAGCTACCGCGAGTGCGGTAGGCGGCGGGAGAACTTATTTTGTCTTCATGCGTGTCGATAAGCTGTTCCTACCACACAGCTCACTACGAGATTTCCCGATCCTACCGACAGCCTAGCGCCCCCCTGCTGCCAGATTAACGACATTTTCTTTGGTTTTAACGGCGGCTGTCCTGTACTCCGGCATCCAGAATTCCTTCAATTCTATTGTTTTGTCGTATTGCCGCTGCAAGTGGTTCAATGAAAATAGTTAAAAGGGATGAAGAGAGTTGGCATCCCTGTCTGGTTCCCTGGTGAAGTGCCAAGTGCGGTGATGTAACCCCATTCGTGAATAAGTGGCCCTGAGTGAGTTATACAGTGTTTTAATCCAGTGGATGAACGACTCTACAAAACCGAAATTTGAATAGGGTGCTCAATAGAAACATCCAATTGACTTTATCAAATGCTTTTTCAGCGTCCAGAGATACAATTATGGTCTTGTGTCATTTCTGTTGTACTATAGTAATTAAGTTAAAAAGTCTACGGATGTTATCGGATGCATGTTTGTCTTTTATGAAGCCTGTCTGATCAGGGTGGATGAGGATAGGAGTGACTGTCTCTATTCTGATGGCAAGTATCTTGGTTATAATTTTTAGGTCAGTATTGATTAATGACAGTGGACGGTAGCTAGATGGGTGGGTTGGGTCTTTATTAGGTTTTAGTAGGAGTGTCATGACAGCGGTGTTCATGTGTGGGGGTATGGAGGAGTTTTCTTTAATTTCTGTAGTTACTCTATGGAATAGTGGTGATAAAATATCCCAGAAATGTTTTTAGTATTCAGCAGGAAATCCTTCGGGTCCGGGTGATTTGTTGTTCAGCATTTTATTTTTAGGGCGTTATAGAGTTCTTTAATGCATCTAAAATGTTTGTTAGTGCTTTAGACAATTTAGGTAAATTCAGGTTGTTTAGAAAGGCATCTATTTCTGCTTGGCAAGGTTTGTGGTCTGAAGAGTATAAGTTGCTATAGAATTTGTAAAAGACATTGTTTATTTCTTGTGGATTTTGGGCAATGTTACCAGTACAATCATGCATTGATGGGATAAGTCCCTTCTCTTTTTTGCGTTGTAATAGAATTGCCAGATATTTTCTCGATTTATTGCTGTATTGAATATATTCATTTTGGAGTTGTTGAGTAAGGAACTGAGATTTCTTATGTATAATAGTTTCCAGTTGAGCCTGAAGTTGTCTCAATTTGTTTTGTATTGAATCAGAGGGATTATTGATATGTAGGTAGGTCAGATGTTTCATTCTTTCTTCTAATGCATTTTCTAATTCATCTTGCTGCTTTTTTTTGTGTGAAGATTACGATATGATTCTACCTCTCATCACTGGTTTACCTGTTTCCCATAACAGTGATGGAAAGATTTCTGGAGAGTCGTTCAACTCAAGGAAGAATGCCCACTCTATTTGTATCATCGAGTTGAAATTAGAATCTTGTTAGAGGGATGTATTGACACGCCATCGTGAAGGGAGTTAAATATGATCTTGAGTATGTATCGAGAGTGAAACTGGATCATGATCACTGATTGTGATTGGGTGGATATGTTCTCCTGGATATGTTGGATGAGGGTGTTATGGCCCCAATTTGTTATGACATACAAGACAGCAAGGGATGACAAACAAAATCTTAAAACTTAAACAGATTTAATTAAACAAACTGACAACTAACCTAGATTAACATAACAAGAAAAAACAAATATGTACAGTCCCTTTGGTTGGGTTGCTTGGTGACAGGGAAATGCTCCAACACAGGCATAAATCCACAAAAAAAAACTTCACAGGTCTTGAAAAGTGACAGGTCTGGTCAAATGTATCCTTCTCCTTGCAATTCCTCCTACTACTTGACTCTCACAATTTTCTCCTTATATACTCCTTTGCAGCCCCCTCTCCCCTTTTAGACTTTTTTTTATTCGCCGGGACTTTCCCCTCTCAGACATGCCCAGGACATGCCCAAACCTAGCTCCAGACTGGGCTTCACAAAAAAAAGGTCATTATTTTTTCACATTACAAGGGAGTTACTGATAAGAAAATAGTCAATTCTGGAGTAAGACTGATGGAGGGGGGAAAAATATCTATATACACTTTCAATAACAGATTTCTCATTCACCAACCATCACCGAGACCACATTCATCCATGTATTGTATTATTATTTCAGCGAAGTGCCAGTTTCTTGAGCTGCTGAGGATGTTAGAGCGGTCAATAGAGGGATTGAGAACAGTATTGAAGTCCCCAGCTATTATTATATTTGTTGAGTCGCACAATAAGGAATAAGCTATGGAAGAAAGATGGTTCATCACAGTTGGGGCCGTAGATGTTGGCAAATGTAAATGTTGTGTGGTTAATTGCTGCATTAATGATGATGAATCTTTCGTCTGGATCAATGGTAGTTTTATGGAGGGCAAATGGGATGGTTTTACTTACTAAAATCGAAACCCCTCTTTGTTTACTGTTGAATGTTGAAGAGAATATTTTATCATATTGTTTGATATTGAGCTGTCAAGTGTGTTTCTTGTATGAAGCATATATCAGCCTTTAATTAAATGAGATGATCGATAATTTTAGTTCTTTTTGCTTGATTACGAAAGCCACGCACATTCCATGTTACCAATGTTAAATGTTAGGTATGTCTTAATGTTTTTGACTGAAAAAAAAGAGTTGAATATCTGCAGATGAGGTGGTGGGGATGGGGGAAATGAGAGAGAATAAATGATTTGGGAGGGGGAGAGAAAGGCAAAGCAGACAAAAGGGACAGTACATAGAGAGGTTTGGTGAAAACACAGAACATAAAATAACAACATAAATACAAGACAGGGCAGGAACATCGGTGATTCCTTATCAGAATTCCAGGATGCAGAGTTGCAATAAGCATCCAGATGTAGCGGCATTAAAGAAGCTTCCCAAGGAGTGTGGACATGGTAGTGGAGGGGACAGACCGAGGACTGTATAAAACATAGACGACGCTTCTCCATTCACTCCCATTCAACAAAAATGGAGCCAAAATATCCTCGATTTGGCCACTGCAATGTTGCACATTTGGAGCCTGAGTCTGCGCAGTAGTGATCGGGGGGTAGAGCCACGCTATCGAATCCCGCCCACACACCATCCGACCAGCCCCCTGAACTTTTCACCTGGTCTGGCAGCTGTGCTATTAACGTAAGTGCCTGTAATGGCCAGCTCTCACATGGAGACGGTGCAGGAAAGTGAAAGGACCCAACAACTACCGGCACCATACAGCGGCTCCAATAAGTATTTCTACACTACTTGAAAATTCGACAACATAACAGCTTTTGTATATTCAGCTAAATGCTTGCTATTGTGTGTAAAAGTGATTAAAATATTTGATAATCAATATGTTTTAAACAAATATTTAATGTCAAAATGGCATATTTGGACAGAAAGGCGATTATCTGACCCAATAAGTATCTGTACAGTTCCATTAGTGAGTCACAAAACTTATAATACTCACCTAAAATTGACTCAAGATGTTTACAGGACATGGTTGACTCACTTGGTCTGATTTGGTCAAGCGTGACCATACTGGACACTCCCTCTGTACAAAGACTGGCCTGTGTAAATGGCCTGACCATGCCCATAATGTACTCCTGTGATATATGGCTAAGACAGGCGGGATACCCCGTCGAATGCAGGAGCAAATCATTCAGCTACATAAAGTAGGCCAAAGCATCAGAAAAATTGGAACTCGGCTATCGTTACGCCACACGACCGTGCAGTACATCATCAAGAAGTACAAACAGTCTGAACGCATAGCCAATGCAGCCAGGAGAGGACGTCCCAGGAAGACCAGCCAGCGCACTGACCGGTACATCTCCCTGCTGGTACAGAGGTACCTTGGTACCTTGGCCTCAAGTCTTGCCACCAAAGTGGAGGAAGCAACTGGAAGCCATGTTTGTGCCCAGGCCATCCGTAACCGGCTCCATGAAGTACAGTAGTGTACAAATACTTACTGGAGCCACTGTAAATCCTTATTTTTTGAAGATTGGTATGAGAGGAATATATAGTCTATAGTTGACTTGATGGACATGAATGGCAATTTCTTAACTTATGAACAATTCTGTATGAAATATACAGTGGCTCCAGTAAGTATTTGTGCACTACTGTACTTCATGGAGCCGGTTACGGATGCCCTGGAAACAATCATGGCTTCCTCCACTTTGGTGGCAAGACTGGAGGCCGAGGACTGTCTCTCCCACTGTACCAGCAAGGAGATGTACCGGTCAGTGCGCTGGCTGGTCTTCCTGGGACGTCCTTTCCTGGCTGCATTGGCTATGCGTTCAGACTGTTTGTACTTCTTGATGATGTACTGCATGGTCGTGTGGCGTAACGATAGCCGAGTTCCAATTTTTCTGGTGCTTTGGCCTTCTTTATGTAGCTGAATGATTTAATGTTTACATCATAGGGGACAGCTACATCTGCTGTGGGGAAAACTGTGCAAGGGAGACCATCGGGACCAATCTCGGTCTGGATGCCCAGGTCCAGTGGTTTGGCTGGGGTGCCTTCATCCGCCAGTGCCTGACAGGAAGAGCTGTGCTGGAGGTCCTGCTGGTCCACTGTGGCAGGAATGACCTCGGAAAAATCAAGTATGAAACTTGTCACAGGGATCAAGCAGGACTTGGAAGATCTTCATCGGCAGTTCCCTCGGATGAAGATTATCTTCTCTGCCATCACCCACCAATGCCAGTGGAGGTCTTCCCATCCAAAGAAGATTGACAAAGCCCAACGATATGTCAACAGTGTGATGGCTGCTTTTGTTTCGTGTATTTGTGGAGAGATTCTGCATCATCATCAGATAAAGCAGAGAGATCCTGGCCAATTTTTGCATGAAAGAGTTCATGTCCCCCCCATGGGAAATTATATATTTTTAAAAAACATTGCCTTGCGTCTGAAAGACCAAATGCAGTAGGGTGATGCTGGATTTGGATTTTCAAGATCAGTTATGGGGGCCAAAAAAGGTCATAGTTTGTTTGCTTTATGTGATGTTTGATGTACTTTTTATTCATTTATCTTGTACTAGCAATCATACCTATTGTTTTCCCAGCTCTTCCTCTCCATCCACCTACCTTTCTCTTCAATCTTTTCTCCAAACCATTTGCTTTCCCCCAGCCTTTCCACCTGATGGGGCCTCCTTCATGTTTCCCCACGGCAAACGTAGCCAGTAGGTTGTTGATGGGCCACAGACAACTGCATGCAGTGTGGTTTTTGTTTAAATACATTATTTTTATTTAACACTCATTTGCATGCCTGATGTACTGCAGCAGAGGACATATCATTTGTGAAAGAATTCTAGAGTGAAATCTTTGCTCAGTGTAAATGTAAAGACCTTTATAGTGCATTACAGGTTTAATTAACCACCATCACAGGAAATGTGCATTCAATTACATAACATTTTTCATGTGCTCCCAGTCCAAGGACAGATGACTAGAGTCTTTGTTGGAAAACTGAAGGCTTAGTAGTCAAGATGAACAGCTTTTGAATGCATTTAAAAAAAAAAAAGACAGTGTATGCCAATTTTCAAAGACGACAGCATATAAGGAAGTTGACACAGACAGAACAAGTAGAAGAGAAGCTAGTTACAAGTCCATTATTATTCAATCAACATGGACTTATCTCCCCTTTTGTAAATTATGGTCTAACAGAACCATTGCAGGTTTGTGTGACAATGCATAGTTGGGCAGTTTTGACAAGAATTTTATCAGGTTTTCATTTCATTACTTCAGAAGTATTCTCCAGCAATACAATGAAATAATTGCTTGTGGCATGCTCCAAGTCTTCACTCGGTAACGCTGAGGTCTGAATTTGAGGGCGGCTTCTGGAATCACATGATAAAAAAAACATTGAATTATTTGTGAAGCTTTTGTCTGAAATCTGAAGTGCAGTCTGCCCTACCATGACAGCAGTAAAATTTAATTCCAACCCACACATCTGGTAATTTTTCATATGGCAGGTTTGACATACATTTAAAAAAAAATAGAATGGAGTGATATGCAGCTTTAAATACTTCAAAACTAAATTCTTCCTGCTTCCAATTTACATTCCTTTTTATGTGGGGTTACTTGGTACAGCAAGCCTGATATAGAAATACTCCCCCAGTCAAAAAACAGCTGCACGCTCAAATATTTAGCTGAGACCACTGTAGCATGAATTATGGAACAAATTCTTTGTGTTATTCTCATGACAACTGTATGCAAGGTCACAACATTTACTTTCAATCGGAATTGCATTAACTATGACTGAGATCTTGTATTGACAACCAGATAGTTTAATGAATTAGAGAAATACATGCAACTAATCCGACTTATTTCTAACGTGTTTCAAACACAGTCTGTATATGAAGAGACATCACATTTCAAAATAACTCACTAAATTTTTCAAGTAATTATAAAGCTGATCAAGGAAAATATTATCTTGTTATTGTGCAACGCGCAAACTCAGCTCTGACCATCAAAATTAAGATACTAGAAGCATTACCTTAACAGATGTGTTTCATTGGCTGAATTAATTGATTATGAATTGCCGTGTGCAAGGTCAGTTAACGTTAACTGAAGTCAGTTAGCTCGCTACTTAACGTAAAGGTGACTCCATAGGAAACGCAGCAATAATTAATGTATAATTTAATAGCGCAACATCCATTGTGCTACAAACAATTTTTAAATGATTTTCTTCCCAGTTTACACCACTCCCTCATTTACAGTTTGTGCCCATCTCCTTCCAGGCCAAACTCGAAATGCTGCCCGCTTTTCCCCTATTCTTCGTCCGATCAATCTTTTAAGAGTTATCCTGCTAACTAGCTAGTTCCACTGGAGTAGATGCATTGATTCCAGCCGTAATTTCATCCGAAACCTGTCAAATCCACATTGAAATTATTCATGAATTGAATCCGCTCTCGGTATGTCTCATTTTAGTCATATTGTCGTTGGAAAATAATCTGTGCCTCCTCGATCCAATTAGTTTTCCTTGCAGTTTTAGCTGCTGTCCGTACGATTGCAATATAAGGTTGGAATTTTGTTGTGTTTACCTGCTGAAAAACAGAAAGTTAGCTTGCTGATGCTTACGGAAACACTTGAACTTAGGGGCTCGTCTACTGTACGGTAGATTAGCTTGCTACATCGTTTACCCTTTATTAGCCTAAGTGACATGAATCAGAATTCCTACCGGGCCAAGTGACTCGCAGTCTCTTCCATTCTAAAATTCCAAGACGGCAGAACTGGAAGCTAAAGGCTGAACCTACTGCGGCACTGGCTCAAAATTTCAAGTTCAGGTACAAAACCCAAAACCAGTGAAGTTGGCAAGTTATGTAAATCATAGATAAAAACAGAATACAATGATTTGCAAATACTTTTCTTTTTTTGGAATATTTTATTTTCAAAGATTTCAGATATTATACAAACACATACAAAAATGACAATACAAAAACCGTCACGGTACGATCACAAAACCTCACAATACAGTGTTGCAGACCAAATGATTAACAAAAATATTAACAAAATATAAAACAAACAAAACCAACAGACAGGACAGGAGCTATATCAGTCGTCAACTCTAGACATCTTTCTTGTAGCAGTAATACAGAATCACTCTATCATGCAGGGAGGGAGGTTTTCCATGTAGGAAATAAAAGGCTGCCATATTCTATTAAAACGGTCTGTCTTGTTCCTCAGTGAATAGGTTATCTTTTCCAAAGGTATACAACTATTCACTTCGGAGAGCCACATTCTAACTGGAACTGAAACATCAGATTTCCATTTCACTGCAATACATTTCTTGGCAATGGTCAGTAAAATTTCAGTGAGTTTAATGGCGTTAGTATGTGGAAGGTTAGAGTTCATGAAATTACCCAGAAGGCATATCTCAGGGTCCATTGGGAAAACAATACCATGAATTTTTGATATAGTATCACAGACCGTTTGCCAGAAATCCTGTACTCTGTTACATTCCCAAGTAGAATGGAGAAAAGTGCCTTCGACAAGGCCACATCTAAAACAAAGGGATGAAAACTTAGAATTAAACCCATGTAGTTTGGAGGGAGTAAGATATGTCTGATGTAAGAAATTAAATTGAATCAGTCTATACCTCGCATTTAATGTACCTGTGACACCATCCCTACAGAGATCTCTCCATAGATCTGGATCAATTTCTATACCTAGGTCTCCTTCCCATCTAAGTCTAGATCTTTCTGGTTCCTGGATTGATAAAAAGGGTAATAAGGTTTCATAGACCCTAGAGATGGTTCTAACCACTGGGTGACCATCATGGAACAAAACCTCAATGGGAGATAATTTGGGCAAACTCCACTGTCCTTGAAGATTGACCCTTATAAAGTCTCTAAGTTGTAGGTATTTAAAAAATTCTTTATCAGATAGATGATACTTCTGTTTAAATTGCTGGAAAGACTTGAAAGTACCATCTGTGAAGCAATGTTCCAAATGAGTAAGACCCTTGTTAGCCCAAGTATCGAAGTGCCTATTCTTATACAAGATGGGAATAATCTTATTCCCCCATAAAGGTGTCTTGGGAGACAGAAAGCCCTCCCGTCCAAACATCTTATGGATCTTGGACCAGGTTTGGATTGAATGGACAATGAAGGGATTACGAGTAATAGTACCGATTGAGTTGCCATCCCATTTATATAAAATATCGGACGGGGTGCATTCTTCTGTCTCCAATTTCTCAATGTCTAGCCATGGATTTGGGGAGTCCACATCGAATAGTTGAGCCAGGAATCTAGACTGGGCAGCCAGGTAATATAATCTAAAGTTAGGAAGTTTCAGTCCTCCATCCGCATAACTAAGGGTAAGTCTGTCCAAGGAGATCCTAGGGGATTTACCCCGCCAGATAAACCGTCTAACCAGCCTGTCTAGCAAGGAAAAAAATTTAGCGGGGACCTGGATAGGAAGTGACATTCATTTTTATGACATTAATCCTGCCTATTAAAGTAAGCAGGAGGTCCATCCATTTATTCAAGTCATTCTCTACTCTCTGTCGTAAACTCATCAAATTGAGCTTATATAAATTCTTAATATCCTTGTCCACCACAATTCCCAGGTATTTAAGGCCATTGGTTGACCACCGGAAGGGGAATTTATGTTGGATAGTATTATTGTTAAATTTCACCAGGGGAAGTATTTCACTGTTATCCAAATTTATTTTATAACCAGAGAAGGAGCCATACAAATCTAATTTATCTACTAAATGAGAGAGAGAGCTGTCAATGTTAGTCATAAAAAGGAGAATATCGTCAGCAAAAAGTGACAATTTATGCGTGATGGGTCCAATTTCAAAGCCGCATATGTTGGGGTCTAGCCAAATGGCCTCTGCTAAGGGTTCTAGGGCAAGCAAGAGGTCTGGACTAAGTGGACATCCTTGTCTATTTCCCCTAAAGATAGGAAAAGAGTCCGAAATGGTCCCATTGACTGAAATTCTAGCTTTCGGAGACATATATAATGATTTAATTAAATCAATAAATTGGCTATCAAATCCAAATTTTTCTAGAACCCTAAATAGGTATGACCATTCTAGACGGTCAAAAGCCTTTTCAGCATCAAGGGAGAGGGCAATGCTAGGTATGTTATTTTCTTGGGCAAAATGAATTATATTAAAAAACCGTCTTAAATTGTTTGAGGAGAGCCTATTGATTATAAATCCGGTTTGATCAGGTTTAATTAGATTAGGAAGGAACGTCTTTAATCTATTGGAAATCATTTTGGTCTCCAACTTATAGTCAGTATTCAAAAGAGAGATAGGTCTATAAGATTCGCATTTAAGTGGGTCTTTTCCTGGTTTATGAATGACTGATATAATAGCTTGGGAGAATGATTCAGGGAATCGTTTTTCCTCCCTAGCTAGCTGTAGAACCTCCATCAGAAGTGGAATCAGGAGGTCTTGAAATTCCTTATAAAATTCCGAAGGATAGCCATCTTCTCCAGGTGACTTGCCCAATGGTAACAATTTGATGGCTTCGGTTAATTCAGAAATTGAAAATGGCTCACTCATAGATCTGCTGTCTTCGCTGGACAAACATGGGAGGTTAAGAGGGGAAAGAAATGAATCCATCGCTGACATATCACCTACTGGCTGAGCAGTGTATAAATTGCAATAATACTTTTTGAAAGCGTCATTAATTTCCATTGGGTTATAAGAGATCTTATCAGTAGATACTTCAATTCCATTAACAGCTCTCTTACTCTCTTCTGTTCTTAATTGCCATGCCAGTACTTTGCTAGCTTTTTCTCCAAATTCATAATATCTTTGTTTAGACCTAATTATAGATTTCTCCATTTGATATGTATTTAAATTGTTATACTTTATTTTTTTGTTAACTAGAGATCTGTACAGATCCCCCTCCGGCCTTTCCTGATATGCTTTCTCAAGTACCTGAATTTCATTCTCCAGAGACTCCAGTTCAGCACCACATTTTTTCTTCAGTCCAGTGGTATAGGAAATAATCTGTCCTCTTAAGTAGGCCTTTAGCGCATCCCAAAAAATAAAACTATTGGGGGCAGTGGGTTTGTTTGTTAATGTAAAAAAATTAATCTGATCTCTTACAAAGGAGCCAAAATCAGGTCGCTTGAGGAGCAGAGGATTAAGTCTCCATCTGTAGGAAGGCCTAACCCTATTAGGCGTGGTAATGGACAGTGTCAATGGGGAGTGATCACTGAGTGTTCTAGAGAGATATTAGGCATCCAATGCTCTATAACAATGATGGGTAGATAACAAGAAGTAGTCTATACGAGTGTGAGTTCCGTGAGGGTGTGAATAGAATGAATAATCCCTGTCTCCTGGATGTATCTGCCTCCAAACATGTCAGGTTAAGGTCTCTCATGTATGAGAGTGTTAATTTTGCTGCATTAGTGGGCGAAAATGAAATGTTAGAAGACCGATCAAGTACTACGTCGAGACAGAAATTAAAATCTCCTCCAACCATAAGTACTCCAGATGCTTGGGCTACTAGGAGGTAGATATTTTGAATAAAAACTTGGTCGTCGAAGTTGGGAGCATAGATATTGAGTAATGACCACTTTTCGGAGTATATATGTCCCTCAGTAAACACAAATCTACCCGTAGGGTCAAGTGTCTGCTTACTAACAACAAAAGGAAGATTCTTATTAATAAGGATCGCTGTTCCTCTCGATTTAGTATTAAATGAGGAAGCAAACACCTGACCAACCCATTCCCTCTTGAGTTTTTTGTGTTCAATGTCAGAGAGGTGTGTTTCTTGTAAGAACACAAGGTCTGCCTTGAGTCTCTTCAAGTGAGAATAGACCCTCCTCCTTTTAATTGGGTTGTTCAAGCCCTTAACATTAAATGTTATAAAATTAAGCGGATTCGCCAATGTAATTACTATATATCATCATCTCCCTCATGTCAGAAGTCTGTCAATAGAAAAAGGCAGAGTAACAACCGAAATCTCTCAAATGTTGCACAAGTTGTAGTAGTGCAAACAAAAATACACTTAAGACAAAACATAAAAACATTAACCCCAAAGCTTGCCTCCCCAATTGAGGCAAGCCACAAAAGCCTATTTCTACAGTGTGTCTTCCAATCTAGCAACCTCATACTTAACCTAACCTAACTGGAGGTTCCCATTTATCATTGTATTTTTCACATCTTATCAATGAAAGTTAATAAAACTGAACTTATCTCCTAGGCGAACGAGCAACCGAACAGCTGCGGCCTAATGGCTGGCCATCAAATAGTCCCGAAGTCTGCAGGCTGAACAGAAATGTCCAGGTGTAGGCGAAACTTCAACCCCGGCTCTGGGATGGTAAAGAGGAGAAATTATCTCGGGACAAAATCTTTCTGATGCAGTCAATTGGGAAACTACGGAGCCCCTAAAGTGTCATGCAAAAAAAAAAAAACTATATCGTGCGCACGAGATATTAAAACGTGAGCACATTTAAGCTAATTCGTGCGCACGAGATACTAAAACATGCGCAGGAGATGATAAAACGTGCGCTCGCCTTAATCCACTTTACACAGACAGGTATAGCAACAACAATAGACCACGCAACCGGGCTCCGTTGTTGAAGCTTTAAAGTACAACACCTACAAGTACACCTACTTCAAGTATCGGTAAGTTAATTTGATAGTATTGCGAGCTCATCTCAGTGTAAATCATTCTGGAAAGGGACAACTAGGTATGCAAACAACCTATCTGTATGACGGTAGCTTAGTGCACATTGACCAGGTTTGTGACTGTGAAGTCCGCCGCGGGACGAGCAGTCAGCCAACGTTAGCCATGGGTTGTCTGTGAATGTAAGTCCCCTAGGCTGTTTATCAGAACCTTAAATAAAAGCTACACAACTTTCAAGACTCAAGCCAAGCTTGTATGTCTTGCTGCCACCTGCTAAATAAACTGGAGGGAGTTAGCCCCGAAGTTAGCTACAACTTCGGCTCTGTAACAGCAAATGAATCCCCCCTGGGCATCCCAGGTCAGGACACTTAATACAGCAAACAAGATGAACTGATTCTGAACAGAAAACTGGTGCAATAGTTAGAGGTAACTGTACATCACTGCAAAACCAACGATTCAAGTCATTATAATTAAAATGTTCAGATTCGGAGCAACAGCAGCTTGATAAATTTCAGTTAGTAGACGGCGCCAGCCTGTACGTCTCGCTTGCCTACAAAACACTGGCCAGAGCTGCGTCAGCTGTCAGTGGGAGTTTTTAGCTGTAACGTGGAACAAAATAAGCTGTTGTATCGTTATGTCTGGCTGTGGCTGGAGGAGCCGGTCATTGGATTCGTGGCTGTTTGCAGTTAATAAGCTCCGACTGTCGTTAGCCGCAGCAGCTTGCAGGCCGAGCGACAACGCAGACTTCACGTTTGTTGACCCCAGCAGGACTTCACTCAGATCCGGGCTATCTAGAGAAGTTTTATGGTTTGCTTGCTGTTTGACAGACAGGTATGAAACGTATCTGTGAGTGTAGCTGTGCTATAATAAAACAGTCTGAACGCAGCTGGGGTTTTCTCTATGGAGCTGGAAGTGCAGCTCTCATGCCGTTTGTGTTCCAGGCGTTTATCAGCTAGGCCGAGTTTAAACCCCCAGACTAGATGGATCTGGATCCGAATTAATTTTCTCGATATTAATATCAGTCACAGTAACTTTGCTATTCAACATACTGTACAAATCCAAGTTCTCTGCAATCATAAAAGTTATGCTAGTTTAGAATTTTATACGAATGAAGAATGATTGAAAGAAGTTTTATTATTGTGTTAATACATTCAATTGTATGCCCAGTCAGCATGGGCATACAAGACACCACATACTAAGTAGTAAGTACTTCTATTTTGTGTAATCCCCTTTACACAGCAGACAATTAAGACAATGGATGCAGAGCTGAGGGACTTCTTATGCAAGCGGAAAATTCCTGAGGAATTTATCCAACAGCTGGAAAATGAAAAGGTAAGCCTCTTCACATATGTTTCCATTCCCCTTTTGTGTGTTATTCACCCCAAAATAAAAAGAAAAAAAAATTCCTCTTACCTGTGGTGCTGTTCATCCATCTTGATGGTTTTGCTGTGAGTTGTCATATTTTGGAGGTAAGGGCTTTAGAGATATCTGCCTTCTCTGCAATACAGCCAAACTGAATATACCTTTTCCTGTACTGCTCACAGCACCAAACAGTACATTTGAAATACTCAACAGAAATATGACCCAGTTACTCAAGATAATACACACACCTTGTTGTGAGCAGTTTCACATCTGGAGGAACTGTTATCTTTTGACATGCCTACAAAAAACTGCTCACAACAAAGAATGTGGATTATCTTGAGTGACCAGATCATGATTTCTGGAAAGAGACATTGCTCTTGAGTTTTACATATTTATGTTGCACTGTTTTTGCTTTCACAGTGTGAGAACCACAAGAAAAAATCCATTCAGTCCCATTTTATTTGAGAGAATCCAAACATTCTAAGGCCTCATATCTCCATAATTCATCAACTAACAGCAAAATGATCTAGATGTATGAATAGCACTACAGATGCGAGAAAAAATATACTTTTTTGATTTTGTTGTGAACTGTCCCTTTTTAATACCCTTAAACTGATGTGTACTCTGTCATTGGTATGCTGACTGCCACTGATTTAGAATAGTAATTTGGGGGATTTGAAAAAGCTGTGATTCAACTGAAATGCTAGTTGGATTATGTGTTGCACACCATGACATAATCATGTCTTGTGTATTGAAAGAATGGACAACGGCCACCCAACAACAACTAAATTCACAAACTGTGGAGTTTCCATACTCCTATACAGTATGTAACTAGGCATGGTTTCCAATAAAACAGATGAACAGGAACTTTTAACTAATGTTTGTTGAAGGTCTATATAAAAGGAGCTATGTTATACAATGAATATAAAGAAATACCAGTACTCAGGTTGACCAGATGGTGGCTCTATACAGGGGTGTCTTACTCATGTTAGGTAGAGGGCCACATTCTTTCCAGTGGGATCACAGGGCTGGATTATTTTTTGCTAACATCAGTATGACTTGAGTTAATACATAGCTATTTTAGGCTACTTTATGATTATTAAATCAAATAATTTGCAGCCTACTAATGAGAAATTTCATTTTGGTACATGAAAATAACACATTATGTAAAATTACCTAAAATAGAGGAGAGAAATACAAAAATGATTATTTTTGGGGTGGATGAAACTTGCTGGCGGGCTGTATCTCTGACATTTTTGTTCTACTAAAACAGTGTGTTCAGCATCACAATACAAGTGGCAAAAAGGTAGTAATTATTCACAGACAGAGATTCGAAATACTTCACAGGGCTAAAACATATTTAATGATGATTTTTTTTTTTTTCTCCTGGTGTATGTGACCATAAGAGCAAGCAATGGCAAATCTAACCAGTGTTTGATTTTTATCTGAATTATTAAAGTGAAAAACATCCCAAAAGGGGGACGTTGACATGTCTTAATGAACTGATCTAAAAATGAACGAAACTCGAAATTTTATTGTGAATTGGGGAACCATATGATTTCACTATAACCAGTGAAGAATCATCCAAGCTAGAATTTAGCAAAAACGAAGGATTTATTTTGACTGACCTATAATAAAAATATAAAAATCTGCTTGTCATTCAGGCTGCAGAGGAATACAAGGAGATACTGTGTAAGAAATTTCAACTGAGAAGAAAATAGGGAAGATATTCAAAAAATAACTGAGAAAACTTAATACAAATTCTGATATCAGCACAACTTTAGGCCAAAATGAGGGCTTAACTTCCTGTTTAATCAAAATGTTAAACCTTCAAATCAAAGAATTTTTAGCAGGGATTGAATAACAGATATGTTGACATGAAAAGAGTATCTCTAAGATGGTGAAAAGTTATAGTATCCCCTATTGAAAGTGTATGGAAAAAATGTTTAAGACTAAAATCATTTACAGTTGTACTACTTGAAAGCAGTTCAACAGTGTAATCATTCTTTTAAATTTTGTTTTTCCAGATTGATGCATCTGTAATTCCTGTAATGACTGATGGTGATTTGGCAAAGTACATCCCGAAATATGGAGATAGATTAGCCACTGTGGCCTTTTGCCGACAAGCCAGCGCATCGATGGAGACAAGGAGCAGGAAAGACTCTGTACTCAAAAGGCTGCGACATAGATTGGTGTCTAGTGAGGTGACAGTACCTGCCAGAAAAAAGCAATGGGTCGGAAATACAAGTGCAAAAAAAAAGAGAGACGGATTGAGCTTGGCTGGATGGACTTTTTTGAGAAAGAAAAGCGTTACAAACAAGTGAAGGCAATCAATGGAGGAGGAACAAGACACCTGACCATCGACAGGGACAAAACGGTACCGGAAATCAAAGAAATGGCTGAAAATCTGTTCTTCCCAAATGGTTTTTCTAAGATGAAAAAAAAACTCTCAGATTATTCAACAGAAATTGAATCTTCTCAGATAAAAGTCTGCAGTTCTAGCTCTGTGGAAGAGTTGTATGAACAAAGCAAAGTTAGAATCCTCAGACTCTATCTTCATACCAAAATGAAGAAAGAGGAGCTGTTCTCAGACAAGGAGGAAGCAGACGTGCAGTTAACCCCAGCCACTGTTGTAGATCTCACTGGAACTGAGCCACATTGTTCAACTGAGGTACAAGGGATGGATGCCATGGTTGAAGAGATCGACCTTGAGGTAATAATTGGGGCTGGGGAAAATCAAGATGTGTCATTAGATGACACGGTGCTATGGAATGATCGGTCATCTCAGGGACTGGATGAAACTCAGCCTGATCCTTCGAATAACCAGCCATCAGAGAGACCAAGCGAACAGCAACTTGATACTTGGGATGAACAGCCAACAGAGGGATTGAGCGAGCTGCAACCTGCTCCTGTTTCACAGCCATGGAATGACCAGACACTGGGTTATCCTGAACCTGCTCCTGTTACACTGATTATTAGGAGGGGGCATTGTCTCACTGACCTAACCCAAGCCTTCAAAGATCCAGACATTTTAAGTACTGAGGTTTTTATTAAGATGCGTCTACCTAATGGAAAACTTGAAGAAGGGGAGGGAAGTGGTGTGACTCGGGACTGCTTAACAGAGTTTTGGACAGACTTTTATGAAAAGTGCACTTTGGGAGGGGATGTGAAAGTTCCCTTTATTAGGCATGATTTTCTGTCTGAAGAGTGGCAGGCAGTTGCCAGAATCTTTGTAGTGGGGTGGCAAATTGCCCGCTATTTCCCTGTGAAACTGGCAGCACCATTCCTTGAGGAGGCACTGTACGGCAAAACCACCAGCAGCTTAAAAGACACCTTCATTCAGTATGTGTCTGATCAGGAGAGAGAAGTACTTCTGAAGGCTTTGGAGAACTTTGATTCCGTTGACAGCGATGCACTGTTTGATGCCCTTGAGGCACATGAGTGCCAGCATATCCCTACAAAGGACAATTTGATCCCACTGTTGTCACAGATTGGACACAGGGCTCTAATACAGGCACCAATGTATATAATTGAGTGTTGGCACCCCATTGTGTTGCAGTTAGCAAGTGTGTTGCCACCTGATGCTCAACATCACGTCATTCAGCAGAAAAAACCAACTGGAAAAGCAGTGAAGGAGCTCCTGCAGTTCCCAGACGACATGACCCCTACCCAGACAGCAGTTGCCCGCTACCTGAGGAGATATGTGGGTGAAGTTGATTCCCGCACCCTTCAGCTTTTTCTCCGCTATTGCACTGGTTCCAATTTAGTGGAACAGCCAATAAAGGTAGAGTTCATTGAAATGTCCGATTTTGAGCGAAGACCACAATCCCATACATGTGGCTTTCTTTTAAAGCTGCCTGTAGGCTACCAAAATTATCCTGATCTCCGCAGTGACTTCAATAGCATACTCACAAGCTCTGTATGGGTGATGGATATAATCTAGGCCAGTAGGATGAGAGTGCCTATAGGTACCACTGGACACTGTTGTTATGGTTCTGAAAATCCTGAATGGAAATTCCTGGGATGAACATTTAAAGACAGAAGTTAAAACAAAATATACATGGAGTAGTCACAACATTTAAACCAGCTGCCTATTTGGTTGTTTTCATGTTTTAATGTTGTTGTTTAATGTTGTTGCAGCAGGCTGTGATGCATTGTGTGTTCTGATAGCTTTCTATTATAGCCAACAGTCCCTTTTCAGCAATTTATGCTACAGTAGCTCTTCTGGCCCCTCATGTATCAGTGAGCCCTGGGTGTCCATGATCCTGTCACCAGTTCTGGCTGCTTCCTTGGACCATATGCATACTGAGAACACCCCTCAACACCTGCTGTTGTTGAGACGCTCTGAGCTAGTTGTCTAGACATCACTATTTGTCCCTTGTCAAAGTGGCTCATATCCTTGTGTGCCCATTTTTTAGTAAGTGATGTGTTGTAAGCAGGAATGCGTAAAGACCTGAGCCACTTTGACAAGGGCCAAATTGTGATGGCTGGACGACTGGATCAGAGCATCTCTACAACAACAGGTCTTGTGGTCCAAGATAACAACAGGTGGCAGCATCATGGACACCCAAGACTCACTGAAATGTGTTGGGAGCAACGGCTATTCTAATCCCACAGAAGAGCTACAGTAGCACAAATTGCTGAAAAAGGGAATGTTGGCTATGATAGAAAGCTGTCAGCACACACGGTGCATCCCAGCTCGCTGCAATAACATCAAAACATTAAAACCAGCTATTAGTCAGGTGGTTTAAATGTTGTGGCTGAACGGTGTAGTGTGTAACTTTGACATATAACTGTTATTTCACACCCTTGACAACCAAATTCACACAATTCTGATTAAGTCTATCACTGCCCTGTAAATCTTTGTATTTCACAGCATACAGAGTACCCGTACATAGTACAAGAGAATTCCACCTTCAAAGCCGACTGGCTTCTAGTTAGCCCCCTTCTAACTTGCATTTTGATAAAATAATTTAATTGTGAGGCTTCTAGGCTTTCCAAATGCTATTGTACATAATTGGTCAAATTCTGATGGTTAAAAGAATCATTTCATGGGGCTTCAAAGATTCTTTTATGGAAAATTTTATTTCAATGACTTTATTGTTCCTGTTAGACAGGTATTTTTCCTAAAGGTAGTATCACTGTAGAGCAGGGGTGTCAAACTGACCCGTAAACGGGCCAAGACGCTGCAGGTCTTCAATCCTACCAAGCAGAAGCTTACCTGAAAGCACTGATTTAACCAACTGATCTAGGCCTGCACAACTGATTAGTTGTATCAGGTGCGCTTCTGCATTGTTGCAGTGAACCTGCAGCCTCTTGGCCCGCTTACGGGTCAGTTTGACACCCTTGCTGTAGAGGGATATTTTATTTGTTTTATCTACTTTTCAGAAATGTTATTGCCATGTCTTTATTGTTCCTGTTTTTATGGGTATATATTTTTTAATAAGTCTTTTCTTATGACTGTTTTGCATCTTTCTGTTTACCATGAGGGTCATTCCGTGTGAAATCCGATAAGGTTGTTGCAGAACCGTCTCAGATTTTGGTTCAAAACTTATTTGTATCATGAATGGGTCCCAAAACTAAGGCCTGTAAAATATTTCAATTATTATTATTTTAATTTATATTTTTATACTATACTGTTTACCCATTTTAACTGTTGATGAGCAGTGGGCACCTGCCACTCCAGTTCTAATGCCAATGCCTATTAAGTCATTGTTGAAGTTAAGTCTGCCAAATTTTGGCCTACTGTTAAAACAAATTAAAAAAAAAAAAAAAAAAACACTCCCCTTTGTATTTGATTGTTTCATCATTTTACATAATTTTACACTGGCATTAAATACTCATTCACTGCTTCATTGCAGGGTCAACAGCACGTTATACACTGTCAAAAAAAGCTGGAACCCATACTGTGCTGTTGAACAGCAACCATTAGTTGACTTTATGGATGATTCTTGTTCTAAATCAGCACGAGGAGGTGCATAGAAACAGCGGGCAGTTTGTGATGCATGCTTCCCCATACACCACGTCAGCAACTTTTACTATCTAAAGAGCCATTTTTTTAATAAGAGCCACAAAAAATGTCATAACAGCTAATTAAGCATAAATCTGCCTATGACCCAATAGGTCTACATGAGCATTCATTAATGTTTTACCACATGTGGTCAGTCAGCAGTGGGCTATTTATTTGTTTACAAATGTTTAATTTCTGACAATAAAGAAACTTTCATTTTTGTTTGAAAAATGTAAACAATCAAAGAAAGACAATGTAAGAATCACTTAAGGCATACAACAATGCTGAATGAAAATTGAAATGTTAAAAAAAAATAATAATAATAATATTTCTTTAAGTTTTTTTTTAATCTAAGCCACAGGGAGCTACTTTTCACTCCACTACATTTGTCTGACAGCTTTGGTTACTAGTTACTTTTCAGATGACTATTTTCGACACCCTGACCTTTCTGAGCTCATGAAAAGTTGGATTTTTCTTGGAGATATAGTACATGGATCTCACAGGACAGCAATGCTGTAAACAGGCTATGATGGTCTTACAGAGTATAAACTGTTGTGTAGGTAAAAGTAGTTAAAATTAAATCAACCTTTAACTTCTACAATAGTAAAACAAAACATACACATTAAAGCATTAGTAATATTAATCCAAAAACATCCCATATAATAGTAAAACACTGAGAAGGAGCGTTTTAATGCACAATGAGTGCTTTTGCTGTTGATACTTAAAGTACATTTTGCTGAAACATACTTTTACTTAGGTTTTTGAATGCAGGACTTACATGTGGACTATTTTCACAGTGGTATAGTACTTTTACTGAAGTAAAGAATCTGAACACTTTATCCACCACTGTCTAGCCATCCCTTAATTCTGTGTTGATTGCATTCCTTAGTGTTAAATATAGATCAATGGCTTCCAAAGGGCTTTTACTGTGGAACTGTAAAGCCCAGTTCCTCCACAAGTATCATACAAAGATCAAATATATCTTCATAGCAAGGAACACAACTGCGAAACACACCTTGTCCCTTGGACACATCCAGCTCCTCTTGATCAAGTGGCATGGCACAGTCCTCAGTGTCCCATAACTCTGGGGTGGAGTACATCACATTGGGGATTCCATGCGGCACGTTTGGGTTGGACGTGGGTCGGATTCTGTGTGCATTCCAGACATCCTTTATGTTATTCAGCTCTTCCTATGAAAAAGATATCCACTTTAATGACCAAAATGAAACAACCTACTGGAAAATCACATTCATAACTGAGTTAATCATAATCATGACTTATTTTAATTGCCTGATACGTGTTACAATAGTGAATGATGGACAATAACTTGTTCATTTACTCAAGCACTATAACGTACTTATGCACGAATCTGAGGTACTTGTGCTGTACTTGAGTATTTCCATTTATGCTACTTTATACTTCCTCCACTGCATTAGTCTGACAGCTTTAGTTACTTTTCAGATAGCAATTTTTCAAGTTCTTCCTCTCCAGTGGAAACCATGTATCTCCAGATGTGCTGATTTTTAATGTTTGTGATGAAGTGAAGGATGATGTATTTATTATCAGTTGAGAAAATTCTCTTTAACACTAGAACCGCCATGACGGTCATTTTGACCGTTTTTAAATTTGTTTGCGTCATAACTTTTCAAAATAAAAGAATACGACCTTGAGGGTCGCTGACTTTTCCTAAAAGTGTCAATATTTTAACGTGCAATTGATTTTAAATAGATGACACCTACGAAGAATAAAATACCACCAAATCTACCAATTTCTGCCATTAGCGGTCTCACTGACCGTATAGTTTTGCGGCGGTAATTTTTTTCGAAAAATTAATCTTTTGGTTGCCTAGCAACTAACCGATGACAATGTCAGAGTTGGTAGAGTAGAGCCGTCTATGATTATTTTATTGGGCAGCACTGGCAAAAAGTTTGAGCCAGCAGTAGCGTGAGACGCTGGCACCAAAACGGAGGCAGTGCCAGGTCCGCAGAAGCTGCTCACAAATTAAGACGCTCGTCACCTGCTGAAGATGCGTCAGACCCGTCAGTGGGAATTGCACCAGAAAAACGGGGGTCACCTGCGCAGACCGTTACGAGTAGACTAAATGCTACGCCACACCAATAAATAAAACGCAGTGTTGGGTTTTAATATAACTCCATGTCCGACAGTCGATTATTGTTTTTAATCTCTTAAAATCTACTGAAACTTTTAGATATTAAACGTGAATGTTTTGATCAGAGGGCTCGTTTCTTCAAGATGAGTACCGAGAATTTCAATCAAAGTTTCTGTTTAAGCTCTGCTAAATAACGTGGGTCGACACTGGCGCGGGACTTCGTGCATTTATGACGAATTTAGCGTCTGTTGGGCTGAGATCCTAAAATACTCTGTGTCCGAAAGTTATAAGAGTTTAAATTTTTCGATTATTCCAGCAATAATTAGACGTAGAAACTTGGCCATGTTTGTATTCGACCTTCACAAAATGCAAATTGATAGCTATCGACTTTTCTTGATCTTTTTATTCGTCTATTTTCTTTCGTTGAAGACAGACGAGACAACAGTCTTTATTCGGTCTCTCTTTTGAAAATTAGTCAGATGGACCGAACAGATTCACGCTTTATTTCCACAGCAGAGATAAAATAGTGCTTGTAGTCAGTGAGCAAATCAATTCCATGACCATTGACAGTGTGAATTAAATATTGCATGCACGATCAAGACTGTCAGACGCGAAATGAAAAATACTCCATGTCTGTTAGACAGCAAAAAGTAAAAGTATTGATATGAGAGCAGATTTATAACGAAATAAAGAATAAAAATATATCAGCAACAAACAGAACATCCAAACAAGGTGGCCCGCAAATAACTAAATTGCAGTGTTCATTGGTTGTTCTGTTTGTTGTTAAAATGTTTTTTATTCTTTATTTCGTTATCAATCTGTTCTAATCGTCCTCTTTTTTAGGCTGTCAGACACGGAATATTTTGCATTTAATATTCGACAGGCATTGTACGGACTTCATTGTATTTATAAAAATTGCCCAAATGAATTGATTGCAGAGCACATTGGATGTTCTGATTGTTTTTGATTGAAATTTTCGGTACTCATCTTGAAGAAATGAGCCCTCTGATCAAAACATTCACGTTTAATATCTAAAAGATTCAGCAGATTTTAAGAGATTAAAAACAATAATCGACTGTCGGACACGGAGTTATATTAACACCCTGTCCGACTTTCTGACACGTAGACACTGCGTAAATAAAAGGGTCATCAGAAAAAAACGTTCAGCACCTACCTATTGTTTTCTAATCCGTGTCATTGTTCCGATTAATTATTTCATAATAAATAAGATATTCCATATGGTTATGTTGTTAGGCTATAAATGTTGAATCCGAATGTGTATTAATCAAAATAGATATTTTTAATTGTTTTTGTCGTTCTGAATTGTTTAATTATTTCTTTATCCAAAAATATCGTTGTGAATGTTTACAATAAAGCCGCTTTCACACTGGACTCGAACAAATTTTTCGCACGACAGATCACTTTCAAAAGTCAATGCAAAGACGCGAATCCGCGTGAAACGCGTATTTGCGTTTTGCATTTAATTTGAATGTAACCTGTCCTGCGAAAAATTCGTTACGCGTCCGGTGTCAAAGCAGCTTAATTCTTGTTAATTATACATAATTCTATTACCTAAATATTCATACATGTATTATTAAACTTGTTAAAACGTAATGCTGGTGTTGTTTCATTCTTTTAAGATACACGGTTACATACAAGATGCATTAATTGCTTAATTAGGTGCTTAGGGAGACGAATTAGAATGCTTTGAACCTAGAGGTCCAAACGACCGTTCATGGCGGTTCCAGTAGTGATAAATTTCCGCCGCTTCTAGTGTTAAAAATGCTCTTGGATTAGCCTGAAAATGCATTATCACATAGCTGAAAACGGGCTGTTATTATGTGCACAAGAAAAACTGATTTTGTAAAGATGTGGTTCTCAGAGGACAGCGATGCTACAAACATATAATGATCTATTAAAATACACAACAGTATAAAAAGGAGTTAAAATGAGTAATATTCATTTTCATTAGCCATGTAAAAAGCTTAGTAGGAATATTGTCTTTTTCAGAATAAGGGCAAAAACCTGAATATTTTGTGAATAGAAGCGTAGTCAGTGAGTACTTTTACATATGATCCTTTTAGTACATTTTGCAGATAATACACACACTTTTACTTCAGGAAGGCTTTGTATGCAGGACTTGCAGTGGAGTATTTCCACAGTGTGGTATTAGTCTACTTTTAATGAAATAAATGATCTGAATACTTCGTCTACCACCGGCAATAATTCATGCGTGACGACATTAACACACAATCATCATACCTGAATTAATCCCATTACGCACAGCTGAAGTATGGCCTTGTCCAGTAAACCTCCATCAAAGCCTCCTTCGTCCCGTAATTCCCCAAGAAGCTGGATCCAATACTCCATACCCTCTTTGCGGAGGATGCCCCACCAACACTCGATGCGTTGGTTTGCTGTACTCGCTCCAGCGATGTAGCTTCGCTCTCCGGACAAATCGTCTCCATGGGTTGCACGTAAATGTACCTGCAGGTCTCGCACAAGTTTGGGACATTTCTCTAATGTTTCTAAAGCTTCCACAAAATAGCCACCGATCACTCTCGGGTCACTACTCGTGTTATAGGCATTCATCCAAATTATTTTCCGGGAGAAGCCGTCGATACAGCCATTAATACACACACCAAAATGTTTTAACTTGTCGTATGAATCGATGTGCCAGAGGTGATTAGGTCCCTTTGAAAAGTACTGTCTTCTGTGAAGTCTCCGTCGCTGTCTGAATGCAGACCACTCTGGATCCAGCACGGCCAATATGACTCTTACTTCTTCTTTTTTAACTTTTAGGCCATTTTCTTGGCACTTGGTAAACATCCATCGATATCCATGCATCTTCCCCGGACCCTGTAATTGTTCCTGGATGAAGTCAATAACAAGGCCTAAATCTGCATAGTCCTTCCGTCGGCTGAGCCTATTGCTCTTCAGTATGCGCAGCAAAGTACTCCTGCTGATGATGATCCTATGTCTCCTGGCCAGAGCAACAAGAATGTCATTATATGACATTCCGAGGTGAAAATAAAAGTTAATTAGCCGAGTTCTCTCCATTGTATCGTATCGCGTGTGTTACTGTGAACATCTGAAGTGGTCACTACACTACCGAGAGCCGTATGCATGGACAAGTCAAAGCTGGGAAATAATTGTATCTCGAGCGCACGTTTTAGTATCTCGTGCGCACGATTTAGCTTAACCGTGAGCACGTTTTAGTATCTCGTGCGCACGTTTTAGTATCTCGTGCACACAATATATATATTTTTTCTGCATGACACTTTAGGGGCTCCGTAGGAAACAATCGCGAGAAGTTGAAAAACAGTTGAAAAAGACAGTCTGCTTCAAAAAGTAGGTTATTTCGATTTTTCCAGTGTCGCGTTCGATGCCGGATGCAACGCAAATATCCAGTCAACAATGCACGAGCCTCAAAGAGCAAGCTCAACAAAGAAGCCCCCTCAAAGAAAAAGAAAAAAAAACCCCAGAAAATAATAGCTAGCACGATAAAAAAAATCTGCAGTGAGGAAGACAACCAGGTAGCGGCCGTCTATTTAAATTTCTAGTCGTAAAAGGTCTTGGCTTCTTCAGGTGTGCTAAACACGAATACTTTATTTTCCAGTGAGACATGGAGGCGAGCCGGGTGTAGAAGGCTGAAACGTACGCCTTTATTGTAAAGGTCAGTCTTAACCTTGTTGAACGCGGCGCGTTTCTTGGACAAAGCTCTGCTATAGTCTGGATAGACTCTCAGTATTTTGTCGCGGTAGCGCAGTTCGTGCTCTCTCTCCCAGCGCAAGGCTCGTTCCTTATACTGATATCGAAGGAAACACACCATGAACGTTCTGGGGGCTTCTCCAGCGGGTCGTTGGGGTTGGAGAGAACGGTGCGCCCTCTCCAATTCTGGTGGTTTGTCAAATACCTCAGGGCCCATGACGTCCATCAGTAATTTCAAGACGAATTGGACGGATCCTGTCCAGCTTCACTGCCCTCGGGTACGTTCACAATGCGCAGATTCGACCGTCTTGAACGGTTTTCTAGGTCATCTACTTGGGCTAAAAGGGATGCGTTGGATGCTTCTAGCTTGCGAATAGTTGTCTCGGCCTGGTTAATCTTCTCAAAGTTTTCTCCTGCCGTGCTTTCAACCCTGGTGAGGCGACTCTGAAAAGTGTTCACAGTCTCGTGAAGTGCATCCATTGATGTCTGTAGCGGTCTGACAGAGTCGTGGATTAGCGTCGACATGTCTCCCATGATGCTAGCGCGTTGTTTGGTCAGTTCTGCAACTAGTTTGTCCATGGACAGTTCTCCGTTGTCCCTCTCCCCTGGGTCCGCGCTGTTGTTAGCAGCCGCCATTGCAGCTAGCTTGCTGCTAATATTGCCACCCGATCTAGTAGATGTTGACTGCTGTCTGGTTTTCTTTTGTTTGTCGCCCATTCTTATTTACAATGTTGTGCTAAGTCGTATACTTTCAGTTTACAGTAATTAATGGGCTTGTTGATGAGAACAAAAGGTAGAGTCAATAAAATGTAAGGGAGCCCTCCAGTTCGCATGCACCTCCTATGCTGCCATAACCGAAAGTCTTGCAAATACTTTTCAACTTATATTCAATTGAATACACTGCAAAGACAAGATGTTTAATGTTCAAACTGAGAAACTTTTTTTTTTTTTTTTTGCAAATAATCATTGACTAAGAATTTAAAGGCAGCAACACATTGCAAAAAAGTTGGCACAGGGGCCTTTTTACCACTGTGTTACATCGCCTTTCCTTTTAACGACACTCAGTAAACGTTTGGGAACTGAGGAGACCAATTTTTGAAGCTTTTCAGGTGGAACTCTTTCCCATTCTGGCTTGATGTACAGCTTAAGTTGTTCAACAGTCCGGGGTGTCCGTTGTCGTATTTTACGCTTCATAATGTGCCACACATTTTCAATGGGAGACAGGTCTGGACTACAGGCAGGCCAGTCTAGTACGCGCACTCTTTTACTATGGATCCATGCTGTTGTAACACGTGCAGAATGTGGCTTGGCATTGTCTTGCTGAAATAAGCAGGGGCGTCAATGAAAAAGACGTTGCTTGGACATTGCTTGAAAAGTTTCTCAGTTTGAACATTAAACATCTTGTCTTTGCAGTGTATTCAATTGAATATAAGTTGAAAAGGTTTTGCAAATCATTGTATTCTGTTTTTATCTACGATTTACATAAAGTGCCAAGTTCACTGGTTTTGGGTTTTGTACCTTTCAGCATTAATGGTGCCTTCGCATATGTGTAAGTTGCCCATGCCTTGGGCACTAATGCACCCCCATACCATCACAGATGCTGGCTTTTGAACTTTGCGCCTATAACAGTCCGGATGGTTCTTCTCCTCTTTGGTCCGGAGGACACAACGTCCACAGTTTCCAAAAACAATTTGAAATGTGGACTTGTCAGACCACAGAACACTTTCCACTTTGCATCAGTCCATCCTAGATGAGCTTGGGCCCAGCGAGCCGGCGGCATTTCTGGGTGCTGTTGATAAATGGCTTTCGCTTTGCATTGTAGAGTTTTAACTTGCACTTGCAGATGTAGCGACGAACTGCAGTTACTGACAGTGGTTTTCTGAAGTGTTCCTGAGCCCATGTGGTGATGTCCTTTACACACGTCAGTTTTTGATGCAGTCCCGCCTGAGGGATCGAAGGTCACGGGCCTTCAATGTTGGTTTTCGGCCTTGTCGCTTATGTGCAATGATTTCTCTAGATTCTCTGAACCTTTTGACAATATTACGGACCGTAGATGATGAAATCCCTAAATTTCTTGCAATAGCTCGTTGAGGAATGTTGTTTTTAAACTGTTCGTCAATCAGCTCACGCACTTGTTCACTAAGTGGTGACCCTCGCCCCATCCTTGTTTGTGAATGACTGAGCATTTCAGGGAAGCTGCTTTTATACCCAATCATGGCACCCACCTGTTCCCAATTAGCCCGTTCACCTGTGGGATGTTCCAAATAAGTGTTTGATGAGCATTCCTCAACTCTCTGTCTTTTTTGCCACTTGTGCCAGCTTTTTTGAAACATGTTGCTGGCATCAAATTCCAAATGAGCTAATATTTGTAAAAAATTACAAAGTTTACCTGTTCGAATATTAAGTAACTTGTCTTTGCAGTGTAATGTCAATAAAGGCCACTAAATGGCAGTATTTACCTTTTTTTTTTGGTAAAGCTCAGACTGGAGCTATGTTTGGACATGTTTCAGACATGTCTGGGGCAAGTCCCCGAAAATAAAAAAAAAAAAGGTCTTAATGTGGGTGGGGTCTGCAAAAGAGTATATAAGGAGTAGAATTGAGACAGTAAAGTAGAAGGAGAAATTGCAAGAAGAAGGATACATGTGACCAGACCCATCATTCTGTTCAAGACCTGTGAATTTTCTTTTGTGGATTTTTGCCTTTGTTAGAGCATTTTCCTCACCCAGGACATCACCAAGCAACCTACAAAAGGGACTGTAAATATTTCTGTTTTTTTGTATATATCGATTCTTGGTCAGAAAATTAGTTAAGTCGTTATTGTTAGTTGTTGTCTTTGATAATTAAATGTTTTATAAAGTTTTAAAAACTATGTCTGTCATCCCTTGCAGTTGCTGTTGCTGTAGGGTTGTAAATGTAATAACAAATTGGGGGCTCGTCCGGGATAGACCATTTTGTGAGTCATGTATTAAAAATCTAACATTTCAAATTGTAAAATTGTTTTTTTTAATTTTCCTGTATAAATATATTGACAGATCAACAGCAATGGATGATTTCTTGGCATCACCAACCGTTGAGGTTTTGAAGTCTTTTAAAAAGACAGAACTGCTAGAAATTTGCAGACATTTAGAGCTGACAGAGGTAAAACCAGCCATGCGAAAAGCAAGACTGGCTCGAGAGATAGTTGAATATTACATTGATGAAAATGTGTTTGCACCCGGAGATCTGGAACAGTTTCCAATGGAAAATCCAAATATAGAAATGGAACTTAAATTAAAAATGCTAGAGATTGAAAGGAGGAAAAAGAAAAACAAAGAGAATTTGAGAGGGAAGAAAAAGAAAAACAGAGTTTGAGTTAGAGAAAAAAGAAAGGGAAGAAAAAGAGAAAGACAGAGAATTTAAGAGAGAGAAAGAAGAAAGAGCAGAAAGAGAGAGATAGAGACAGAGAGATTTTGAACTAGAGAAGAAAGACTCCAAATGGGGCAACTAAAAATAGCAACAGAAAATAAATTTCGGGCTAGCCAGGAGGTAAAACTGGTGCCTCCATTTTCAGAAAAGGATGTTGACAACTATTTCCAGTGTTTTGAAAAGGTAGCAAAGAGTTGCCGGTGGCCAAAGGAAAACTGGCCTCTGATGTTGCAAACTGTCCTAAAGGGTAAAGCTCAACAATCCTATTCAGCTTTGTCTGCAGATGATCCCTCTGATTATGAGGTTGTCAAAAAGGTTATTTTGAGAGCTTATGAGTTGGTTCCAGAGGCTTACCGACAGAAATTCAGAGGTCTGAAGAAATCTGAAAATCAGACTCATGTGGAATTTGCTAATGAGAAGAAAGTTTGCTGTGAGCGCTGGTGTACTTTTATGGAGGTCAAGGATGATTTCAACTCACTAAAAGAGATGGTGATAGTTGAAGAATTCATGAACTGTGTTCAGGATGATGTTAAGACCTACCTTAATGAGAAGCAAGCACTGAATTAGCAATCAGCTGCCAAATTTGCAGATGACTATGTTCTCACACAAGTCCAAATTTCAGTCTAGCAGTAACAATAGATGGTCCCAATTTCAGAAAAGGGTTACGGTGATACCCAAGATTCCTCACCCAAAGACAAAGACAAATCTGGTGATGGTGCTCAGAAATCCAGTCACAGGTCTGATCAAAGTGTGAAAGCTGACAGTGACAAAAGTGGTCTAGTTTGCAGTTATTGCAAGAAATCTGGTCATGTTACAACTAACTGTTGTTTCCTTAAAGCTAAGAAAGAAAAAGAAAAGGATACCAAACCAAATGCCTTTGTGAAAACAAGGTTAGAAACCCCTGTAGTAGATAACCGATCTGATAAATTGCCTGCTTTTTGTGGGGCTAAAAAGCCTGATACAGCTGACTTCGTGAGGGAGGAATTTCTTCCATTTGTGTCAGAGGGATTTGTGGTTCTGAATGAGCATACTACTCCTGTCCCCATATATATCCTAAGGGATACTGGAGCTTCTCAGTCACTTTTGTTGATGGACTCCTTGGAGTTACATGATGAGACCGCTTCTGGGGATTTCATACTTGTACAAGGTATTGAAGGGAGGACTGTATCTATACCCCTGCGCTCAATATTCTTGAAGTCAGATTTAGTTACAGGACTGGTAAAGGTGGGACTTATGTCAAGTCTACCTATAAAGGTTGTTTCTCTGTTGCTAGGCAATGACCTGGCTGGGGGCAAAGTAGTTCCCCCTGTACATCTTACTTCACAGCCGAGCACTGAAGATGGGGATGAGGACCCATCTCTGTATCCTTCTTGCGCAGTGACTCGTGCTATGGCCAAGAAGGCTAAAGAAGAAGATGTTGTGGTGCCGTCCAGCACATTGAATAGTCAGGACTTAGGTGGTTCGCCTCATGACTGTGATCGGCCTACTATGGTTTCTCCGTTTGAGGACTTATCAGATACTTATATCAGTTCTTTGTTCAGCCAGCCAGATGGGTCTGGTGATTCTGATGTGTCTGGAGACTTGTCTCTGTCCAGAAAGCGGTTGATTGAGGAGCAAACTAATGATCCTGAAATTTGTGCACTAAGGAGTAGAGCCCTTCCTGATAAAGAAATAGACGCAGTTCCAGTTGGGTATTATCTCAAGGATGGTGTGTTGATGCGGAAGTGGCGCCCTCCTGATATCCCTGCCAATGCAGATTGGGCAGTGGTCAGGCAAATTGTTGTTACGTAGGTCTACAGGAATGAGATCTTTACAGTGGCTCATAGTTTACCTTTAGGAGGTCATCTTGGTGTTAACAAGACTGTTGATAAGATCAGGAAACACTTCTTTTGGCCTGGGCTTCGGAAAGACGTTTCCAACTTTTGCAAAACCTGTCACACTTGTCAGGTAGTTGGAAAACACCAGTTAGACCCACCTGTAGCTCCATTGCAGCCTATCCCAGCATTTGGGGAGCCATTCTCTAAGGTCATTGTTGATTGTGTTGGTCCATTACCCAAGACTAGATCTGGAAATCAGTACTTGTTGACAATCATGTGTGCATCTACCAGATTCCCTGAAGCCATACCTCTACGTAACATCAAGGCAACTGCAATCTCGAAGGCTTTGATAAAGTTCTTCACGTTGTTTGGCCTTCCCAGGGAAATTCAGTCAGACTAAGGTAGCAATTTCACTTCAGGATTGTTTCAGCAGGTTGTGTATGAACTAGGTGCAAAGCAGATTCTTTCTAGTGCCTATCATCCAGAAAGTCAGGGTGCCTTAGAGCGGTTTCATTCCACTCTCAAGACAATGATGAGGACTTATTGTTATGACCATGAGAAAGACTGGGATGAAGGTGTTCATTTGCTGTTGTTTGCAGCTAGAGAGGCAGTGCAGGAGTCTACTGGATTCAGTCCGTTTGAGCTAGTGTTTGGCCATGAAGTAAGAGGACCTTTGCTATTATTGAGTGAACAATGGCAAGAGGAAGAGCCGCACATCAGTCTGTTAGACTATGTTAGCAAGTTCAAGGAAAGATTGTGTGCAGCTTGTGACCTAGCCAAAGAGAACTTGAAATCAAGTCAGGGAAAAATGAAAACTTGGTATGAACATAAGGCTAGAAGCCGTGAGTTTAAACCAGGAGACAAGGTCCTTGTGTTGTATCCCTTGCAGTCCAATCCATTGCAGGCTAGATTTCATGGTCCTTATGAAATTCTGACAAAACTCAATGATCTCAATTACATTGTGAAGACTCCAGATAGGAGAAAACCAAAACAATTGTGTCACATTAACATGCTAAAGCCTTATCATGACAGAAATGCTAGGGTTGCAGCTGTCACTTCAGATTCTCCTATGGCCGAGATTTGTGAAGATGAGGGGGAGTTTCATGTAAATTGTCAAACTCCGAAGTGTTGCAAAATCTTGATGTAAAACTCGAGCACTTATAACCCTCACAGAGAGATCTTGTTTGAAAGGTTGATCAAGAAATATGAGGATCTGTTTCCTGATGTTCCAAAGAGAGTTACTATAGCCTCTCATGATGTAGATGTTGGTGATGCCAAACCAATAAAACAGCATCCGTACCGGATGAATCCTGAAAAGAGAAAGATTACTGTGAAAGAGGTTGAGTACATGTTAGAACATCATATTATCAGACCCTCCAACTCCGATTGGAGTTCACCCTGTGTGCTAGTTCCAAAACCTGATGGAAGTACTAGATTCTGTACAGATTATCGCTAAGTCAATGCTGTAACTAGAACCGATGTGTTTCCAATACCTAGGATTGATGATTGTATTGATGGAGTAGGGCAAGCAAAGTTTCTGACCAAGATTGATTTATTGAAGGGTTACTGTGTGCCTTTAACTGAGAGGGCCAAGAGCATCTCTGCTTTTGCCACACCATCTGCGTTGTACCAGTATGAAGTCCTACCCTTAGGGATGAAAAATGCCCCTGCCACATTCCAAAGGATGATACAGTCTACAATCGCCGGATTGCCACACACGGGTGCATACATCGATGACATGATCACATGGAGTGACTCCTGGGAAGAACATCTAAAGGATGTAGAGACGTTGTTCCAGCGCCTGACCCAGGCTAACCTGACTGTTAACCTGAACAAGAGTGACTTTGGTTGTGCTACTGTCACCTATCTTGGCTACGTCATAGGCCAGGGTAAGGCGGCACCCATAAATGCCAAGTTCCTGACAACAAAAAAGCTTTGCGCCGCTTCCTTGGAATGATCGGGTACTACCGCAAGTTCTGCAAGAACTTTGCTGAGATTGCTCTCAGTCTAACTAACCAACTGAAAAAAGGCGTAAAGTTCACTTGAGATGAATCGTGCCAAAGAGCTTTCGATCGCCTGAAGTCTCTGCTGTGTCACTTCCCCGTGCTCAAATCTCCTGACTTCAACAAACCGTTCTCCATCGCGGTCGATGCTAGCGACAAAGCTTGTGGATCTGTGCTCCTTCAGAGAAGTGACTCTGATGACATTGAACTTCCTGGAGAAGTATGCCACGGGATGCTCAATCACCACCAAAGGAACTATTCCACAATAGAGAAGGAGCTGTTGGCTCTGGTTCTTTCTTTACAACACTTTGATGTTTATGTTTGTACAGGGCAAAATCCAATGATTGTGTACACTGACCAGAATCCGTTAATGTTTTTGAGTAAGATGAAAAACAAGAATCGGAGATTGTTGAATTGGAGTTTAATTTTACAGGAGTTTGACTTGGAAATTAAGCATGTAAAGGGTGCAGACAATGTAATTGCTGATTGCTTATCCCGTGTTTGAATATGTATGTATATAGACAAGTGTTCACTTAACCATTTTGTACTGAAAAGAAAAATTTTGCCTTTATGAGTCAAAATTTTTCCCTTTTGGAATGGAGGTGTAATGTGAATAAAGGCCACTAGATGGCAGTATTTAACTTTTTTTTGGTTAAGCTCACACTGGAGCTATGTTTGGACATGTTTCAGACAAGTCCCCGAAAATAAAAAAAAAAAGGTCTAAATGTGGATGGGGTCTGCAAAAGAGTATATAAGGAGTAGAATTGAGACAGTAAAGTAGTAGGAGAAATTGCAAGAAGAAGAATACATGTGACCAGACCTGTCATTCTGTTCAAGACCTGTGAATTTTCTTTTGTGGATTTTTGCCGGTGTTAGAGCATTTTCTTCACCCAGGACATCACCAAGCCACCAACAAAAGGGACTGTAAATATTTCTGTTTTTTTTGTATATATCTAATCTTGGTCAGAAAATTAGTTTAGTCGGTATTGTTAGTTGTTGTCTTTGATAATTAAATGTGTGTAAGTTTTAAAAACTGTGTCTGTCATCCCTTGCTGTTGCTGTTGCTGTAGGGTTGTAAATGTAATAACAAATTGGGGCCATAACAGCAGTGTATTCAATTGAATATATGTTGAAAAGGATTTGCAAATAATTGTATTCTGTTTTTATTTACGATTTACTCAACGTGTCAACTTTACTGGTTTTGGGTTTGTACATAAGAACGACATTATGACACAGTGCCATTAACTTCATTCAAAAGCGTACCTTAATAGGTATTCTCTAAAATGAAAAATGTATATTTTGCCAGTTACTAATGGCTACCGATCACCATTTTCCCCCATATTCATCGTAAACGTCTGCTACTCTGCTTGCTGTCTTAACGTAGCCAAGGTAGCTAGGTTACTTGGTAATAACTTAATTGACCGTACAACTTCAACAAATAAAAAATAAAATTAACTTACCTAAAAAAATGCCAAGATCCTTTTGATCGGTCCGGACGGTTAATGAAATTCACAGCAGAGCAACTCATTTCGTCGTTTTTTGTTGCAATCTGTCCTGCTTGAAGCACAATCGCTGTTAGCAATGAAGAATTTCAGATAATGTTCAGCCTTCTGTCGACGTTCCCACTCCAGCTCTATGTGAAATTACTATTCACGAGACAAAGTCAGCAGGGGGCAGGGGCTATCGGGACTCAGTCCATGCATACTGCGGTTGTCAATCACTGCTGTTTATTATGACTACAGGCCCCTTTTGCATAATATCAAATAAAAGGTTAACAGAAACCTTATCAGAAAAATTGATGCTAGAGTATATATCAGTATGGTGAGAACTTCCTAAAAATGAAGAAACCATCTTCAGAAATAAATTATTTTTCGTGTACACAATTTTTCCTGTCTCGCATTTCTCCCCTTCACTAACATGGAGGGGGTGGGCTTATAATTTGTACTGCAGCCTGCCAGTAGTTGGCGATCGAGATGCTTTTGCTTCACTTTTCAGGAGACGTTCGGCCGTCCATGTTTTATACAGTCCTTGGGACAGACACACAATACAAAAGCAAGATAAACAGGTTACAATATGCACATTATCACAAGAGCATTTGAAAACATATCAGAAAAAGGATAAGATCAACAAGAGACCACTGGGGACAATCTTGTTGCTGTTGTTAACTTGGCAGACAGTTGAAGAAGAACTAACCAAGATAATGAAAAAAACAATCTTAATAGGATAGGCATTATGACCTATAAGCATCTGATACTCATATGCAAGAAAAAAGAGGAAAATTTACAGAAAAGGAGAGAAAATAGCAATTCAAAAGTATGAAAATTGTGAGAATAATGTAAATGAAGATCATATGTCTAATACACCCATACACATTAAAACAGACAGACACATACATATTGACATATATGCCTAGCGGATATTGAGTTCTACAGGAAGAGATTGAGCGATTGATTCTTCATCATTATCCAGTGGATTATTATATAGAGTCCCGAACTGTGCATTTACAACCAGGTGGTGATGTTGCTGTCGCGATAAATTTGACCATCAATATACAGTTTGTCTACTGTGAGTGTGACTTTCACTCCACCTCCATTTTGTTTCCATTTGTTTTAGCTAAAAGCTGGCTTTTACAGCTATGCAAATGTAAACAAACATCAAACGGAAGAGAGGAACTAAGAGCCGCAATGATTTATGGTTATTTAATAACGTCATGAAGTCATCAGTGGCGGTGGAGGCCAAGCGAACCCTGGCTTCCCCAAAAATTATTGCAAGAAAGAAAAAATATAAATAAGCTTCACCACAATGTATTTTATATTGTTGTCATTTTCTTGTCAAAACTCTACATCAGCGCACTTCTGCTTTGGCCGAGCGTGAGGAGCAAAACAGCGCCCCTCCTGTCAAGCTCTAATTGTGTATTACACTTTGTGTCTCATGCCCTCCGCCCTGTCTGTCAGTTCGGAGGCCAGCTTCACTTTGCCTCCCTTAGAAAAAAAAAAACAGCCTGTATTAGCCAATCAGATTGAAGCAAGGCTCATCGCTTAATGGTCGATGCATCATTAAAAAAAAATATGAGGGAGGCCAGATCAAATCTGGCTTCCAACCAATCACAAACTGTCACGGAAAATACACACACTGATTCAACTGTCCCGCCAGGCACCAGCAAGCCCACACAGAAAGTAGAATGGATGGTGACAGGGACCTTGAGTTTCTTGTAAAAAATGACCTCACAAAACTTCCTTTGGAGGTTCGACTAAAAGTCAAGCTGGACCGTAGGCCGTATCCAAAGCTCAATTTAACTAAGGGGAGAGATGATGGAAAAGTTCGCTCTTTTTGTGAAGCTAACTATGCTAGAAACGAGTGGCTAACAGGAAGTGCCAAGCTTAACCGGCTTTTCTGCTGGCCATGTCTCCTATGGCCCGCCGTGGCCTTTTTGATGACCGGGTTGTTGTCACATTTTTCTTATGTGATGCATAAAATGTGGTGTTTTATTCTTTATGTCGTGTCTAGTGTATTTCAGAGCATGATGGCTAAGCTATACTGTTTTTTTTATACTCTCAATCCTTACCAAGACTGCATTTAGGTCCGCTGACATCAGCTGCACTATCAGCTGACTGCTGTAAGGTTTACAGCTGATAGCGCTGCAGGACAGTTGATATCAATTTTTATATAAACCTTCGTAACTATGTGTTTTATATTGAGTTTATGTAATTCAGACGTTGCGCATGGGTTGTGCATTTATGTTGAGTGTGTTTTTGGATGTATGAATATTGGGCATCCTTGTGATTTGTTAATTTCAGTTGCGAGGCTGCCACATATGACATTGTTACTTCTAATGTTGGTGGAAGGGGTTTGCCAGTGTTTCTGTACAATAGTCCACGGTTATCTTGCAAATGCTTTTGTTGCCAATTAATTAAATATGAGTCACAGATAAGCGTTGTCCACAAAACGGAACTTCATTAATACTGTCTGTGAAAGCAATGGCTAAAATGTTTTTGTTATATCTAGATCTTGTCATAATTGCCGCCTGATCGCTATGTGTTTAGCTTTCCGGTGAAATAAAGCTACGAGACGTTTACCAGCTTTGCATGGGCTTTCTCTAACTTATCACATACTACTGTGTGCCAGAGCCATGAGCACGCGCAGAGCCCGAAGCTCGCATCCACAGCTCTCCCTCGCGCTTTCACTCTCTCTCACACTAAAATTAATGAGAAGTCGGTAGAATAAAGGTACTGTAACAGTAGGCTAATTTGTTTGCAGGAAAATAACACGTAAACACTGAATTAAATTCGTTGTTCATTCTGGCTTCCGCTGTAATTTTTGTCACAGGCTGCCACTGGAAGTCATGAAAAAGGTGGATTTATCTTGCTTGTGGTGTTAGTGTGTTCCCTTCTGGTTCATTCCCTACTAAACCTTTCTCAGGGTTTTTTCCAGGACGCTAGGAGTGCTGAACGGAAAATTTCTGCCGTCTCCTAACCAGACAATCCGCCTTCCATGAGCTATGAAACACAATAAACAAATTAATGAATGACCGTGTCAGTGAGGGGCGTAAGTTTAAAGTAGCTGTGACACTTTTCAACCCATCAGTGATAAGTGTAATTTCTGGGCTTTACTAAGACTTACAATCGCAGTCTCGCTAAATGGTCTTTCGGTGCTGCTTATCAACCCATTATGTCAACCGGGGGTTCCCCGACCTTGTTTTCTGCATGTTCACAGAACAGAGACGGTGTTTCTAGCATATAACCAATCGTCTCCCGGCAGCAGAGCAGCATATTTTGCAAATGATCTTATAACAAAAATATGAGTAATAAAGGATCATTCAGATCAAAGACAATGCTCAAGAAAATATCACACCCACCACCAAATGGACAGGGGTGCAGAGATGCCATGTCTGGTGTTAAGTCTCGCGCATTTTTTAGGCTTATTCACCGTAGTCAGCAATTATTCAATGAAGACTTATTAAGTAGATTCTCACGCGGAATTAAAATCCATGTGCATTGAAGTTTCAGTTTGTAAGAGGGAAGCCAGGAGATCATATGGACATGCGACCAAAAGGGCCTATTGCCCTCTGTTCCTAACATAGTGGGGTAATAAAGGCATTAGAGCCCATACTTCCTCCATCCGACTTCCCATACTTTGGTCCGTGCGTATTTCTAGTTTAACGGTTTCATAATTCGGACTCTTGCATGACCATTTGTATGTAGCCTTTTTGCCAGGTATGACTTTTCTCTCATTTTCTAAACTGTTTGTGACTTGTAATTGGGTAATGTCGATTTGCTCGATTTAAGCTCTTGCCCACCTGGTGAATAAACTATTGTTATTCCTTTAAATGTGAGTGGTCTGAGTGGCTCTTAACTCTTGTACATTCTTTCTAGCTACGTCACACTGGAGACTTAGGGGTTATGCTCAACCAAGGACTGACTGATCAGCAGTTTTGGGATGAGAATCGATTTTCATCAAGTTAGATAGGCAGCCAGGATCGACCAACATAAAGCACTCGTGTTTGCCGGCTCCGGCATTTTAACCTGAAGAAAACCCATGGACGAAAAGTCGGTTATTTGTTAAAATTCCTATGAAGGAGTCCATGGCCGGACAGAATCTGGGTTCGCTGTAATTCAAGCCAAAAGTTGCTGTTGCAGTGATGGCTGACTTCTAATCCGCTGGTATTACCAACAAACCTAAGGTGCGGAAGTAATACTGACACCCGGGGGTATATATTTTAGTGACGTAGGCTGGCATCTATGAGTCCGGGGATAATCTCCCCGAAGTCCATGCAGGTGTTCCCAAAATTATCAATTCCAATTCTAATTCTAATTTGGAGTCAGATATTTAACGAGGATATAACTAAATTTTCTATTCTAAATGAATTATGGAGTGAGATTTGAAGCGAGAGTAACATTGTAGTCGTTATGCTTAGTTTGCTTAAATCACTGATAAATCTGACTTTTTCAGTTGCTGCGTGTGTCCCAATGTGCACCTGGGATTATTCGCAGAACGACATTAAGTTAGAGGATTCCGTGATTTCGGCATAGCCCCGTTTTCGAACGGAAAACTATTTAGAACACCTCAGGTAAGTCTCAAACTGGGTCCAAGGCGGGACACAGGCATAAAAGATTTAATTGACACGTTCCATTGCCTCATAACAGCTGGATTCTACATGCATAAACCTTCGCCCCTGGCTCCTTCGTCGTTGGTCGAGCTGTGTGGGTTCTACAGTGGTGACCCAGTCTCCGTGATTCAAGAGCGTTCTACAGTGGTGAGCCCGAGCTGATTTCCTGCTGTGCAATGTGGTGACGTCATCATTCTACGTGATCCTGGCCTTGTGAGGTACTTTGGACGTGTCTTCCAGTCCACGGGTTTTGAGTCTCCCGTATGCATAAGGCTGCGCTGGTGAGTACCGCAGTGTTTTCTACTTACTAGTGTTGAGGGAAAGCATATCTACATCCCATCTAGACACATTCTTAGAACGAATCGAGGTACCCAGTGCTAGACCGGAGACCGTAGAAATCCGGTGGGATAAGATTAGTGGGAAAAGATGGATAGCGAGGAGCAGCAGAGGGTGGACCAAAAAGTGATGGACAGCTTTGGCTTATATTATAAGGAATTGTTGATTCGAATTCACAATATTGGCGTATCGCTTTCGTAGAGTAAAGGCCAGCTTCTCCACTGTTATGAAACGGCGGGACAAAAGTTGTTGGAAAAGCGCCCGTTCCGTAAATTGCCGGCGGTTATGGTGCATTTGTTGCGTCGGAACGATAAAAGTTCACTTGCTGCTTATAAGCGAGTCTTGACTAATACTCGTGAGTTGGAAAAGTCGCGATCGGAGGAATTACGTCAATTGCGGGCTGAGGTAGAGGCCTTCACTTATGATAAGCAGACCTGGGCCTGTCAGTATGCTGCTTTTCAGAAGCGAATTGCCGAGCTCGAGCAGGAGCTCATTAAAGGAGTTGAGTCACGTGAACTGCGCATGCTCAGAACTTTGAAAACTGTTCATCTTAACAAGAAATCAAAATCAAGGCGATCGTGACTTATCCTCCAAAAATCCATTTCCATCGACGCTCTACATTCTTCAATTTCTTGTATATATTAATATATTTTAGTTCCTTGAACACAAGGCTTTTGTTTTGGGTATTTTTTGTCCGATATAAGTCGAAGAACTAGAGGTTTTAGCATCCTCTCAAAGGATGTCCTCTCGAGGAGGGAAGCGGTACGGCAGCGGCCATAAACTCTTGTCTCCAGGAAGCTTTATCAGGAGCACAGAGAAGAGAGAAAAAATCGGCAAAAATCCTCGTTCGGCTGATCGAGTTTGTCTGTGTTTTTTTCTTGCTGTATAGAAAGCAGACGGCAGTGCTACATGAAGGCGCTCGAATTTCTTTCCCCGGCCAACAAATATGTTTGAAAACAAGATCATTCGCATAGAAATCAGATACTTACCGAAAGTGGCGCGCTTGCACCAGCAATTGAAGTCATTCCTAGTCTTATGCAGTCTTTATTTTGTCCCGAGAGATTCACGTCCTGCAAGCTCTGTATCCTACGAGTCTCCGCACGTGTGAAAGTCGGTCTGTTTATCTGATTTGTATGTCACCTCCTGAGCCTGCGCATTAACTGTGACACAGCTCCTTTAAAAGTCAGGAGTATGTGCAGGCCTTTGAGGCTTGTTGTGGCAAAGTTGGGCTTCCCATAGCGGCTATCTGACAAGCGGGATCCGTTGACACTAGTGGCGTAGCATCGGACAAGAATGATGAGGAAATTAATCGCCGTTTGTGATTCGGTTCATAGAAAGCTGTCCATGCCCGAGGACGCTCTGCCGACTCCGAAGGGGTCGACAGAGCCTCCCCTGGTCCCTGGGACTAGATCGTATTCCTGCCCGATTGAGCCAGGTAAGCCCTGGCAGCGTAGTCCAGCAGTAACGTGTCGACGAACTGGTTCGACCATCCGTAAACCCGTCAAAATTGCGGTATTAAAAACAGTCACTAATGCCGACGACACTAACTGTTATTAGTCGTCCTCTTACGTGCGAGGAATGCGCCAGACACAAAGAGGTGGTTGGGCCTGTGCCAAGACGGGGCCCATTCCAACCCTATTGGCATCATTTAATGCTACAGGCCTCCTTGTATAATTTAGAGTTGCGGGATGTCTGGCAAATTGCTTTACACGCAATTCCTGATGAATTAAAATCTCAATTGCCCGAAGATCTTAAAACAGGGACACTTATGATTAAAGACGAGGACGAAGATGAGAGGGACGTGTATGATTGACTAAAAGAGGCGCTACAGCGTTTGCAAGGACTAACTCATGCTGTGTGGCACAAAATTTGAATGTGAAACAGGCCCAAAAAGAGGCATTTGAAGTTTTTGCCAAAAGAATGTGGGTTTCGTTTAAAGAACATTCGGGGATCGAACATGCCACCCGCGATCAGGAGGTGCTACTGCAGCTTCTGAAAAAGCTGGCACAGACCGACCAGAGAACACCTTCTGATCACTGGTGGAATGGGCTTCCAAAATCGAAGCGCGTTTAGCAAAGCATAACAAGCTGCGTGCCCTTGCTGCTGCTCAATTGGTAGCTGAGGGAAAAGGCGCAGTTAGTCCTGGGGGACCAGGAAATAATCGGCAGCAGGGATGCCCCTTTTGTAAGAAAACGAACCAAAGTTTCGATCGATGTTTTACATTGCGAGAGGCATTGGGTCTTCCACAGCATTCCTCTCGAACCATTCTCGAGGACATGTTGGCAAAACAGTCGAGTGGCGGAAATTACGGCAATTATTCCAAATCGGGACCTAACCCGAAAACTACTAACGTTACTACGGACAGCCCCCATAGCACGCTTCAGGCGGCCGTGGCAGCACTAGCTGCCCCGAAGGAAAATTATCTATAGGCGGGCGTGGCCTCCCTTGCAGTTGGAAGCATTATCACTCGTGTTAATCGTATTAAAATAAGGGCTAATCTTGGAGGCTGATTAGTTGATGTTTTGATCGATACTGGTGCTTCTTGTTCCTGCACAGACGTCCCATTACCTTTGACAAATAAGACCATACAAAATCGAGGAATAGGCGACACTGTCATGTTGGCTAGTCGCACCGGCTGTGCGGCTAGATCTGGGGGTTGCAGTGCTTGAGGAGCCCTTATGGTTTCTGCCGGGTAATGGAGAGGGTACTGTTTTGGGAATGGACATTATGGGGAAATATGGCTTTGTTATCCATTGTTTCGAGAAGCAAATAGCTATTAAAACAAAGAGGGCCACATAACTGCCCTCCAGGAAACCGCCTTATGTCCATTCCCGCAACAGATACCCTCCAGCCAGTTCTTGTCGCATATGTTAGCTGACATTGAGCTGTGGTGTAGTTCTTGTGTAGTCTGCGCGTCAGTAAACTAGGGTAGAGCAGGCTGCACAAACCTGCGTCGGCCTGGTCCACCTAGGGGGCCATGGGAATCCCTTCAGTTAGATTTCATTGGTCCACTTTCCAGTGCGAGAGGGGAGTGTCGCTATTGTCTTGTGATTATTGATACATTTTGTAAGTGGGTTGAGACGATACCCACAGGGAGCAACACCATAAGTACAGTCGCGCGGGTACTGGCGAGCCACATCATTCCGCTCTGGGGGGGCTAATGCAAATTGAATCTGACCAATCTGACTCTTGTACATTCTTTCTAGCTACGTCACGCCGGAGACTTAGGGTTATGCTCAACCAAGGACTGACTGATCAGCGGTTTTGGGATGAGAATCGGTTTTAATCAAGTTAGATAGGCAGCCAGGATCGACTAACATAAAGGACTCATGTTTGCCGGCACCGGCATTTTAACCTGAAGAAAACCCATGGATGAAAAGTTGGTTATTTGTTAAAATTCCTATGAAGGAGTCCATGGGCGGACAGAATCTGGGTTCGCTGTAATTCAAGCCAAATTATGCTGTTGCAGTGATGGCTGACTTCTAATCCGCTGGTATTACCGACGAACCTAAGCTGCGGAAGTAATACTGACACCCGGGGGTATATATTTTAGTGACGTAGGCTGGCATCTATGAGTCCGGGATAATCTCCCCGAAGTCCATGCAGGTGTTCCCTAAATTATCAATTCTAATTCTAATTTGGAGTCAGATACTTAACGAGGATATAACTAAATTTTGTATTCTAAATGTATTATGGAGTGAGATTTGAAGCGAGAGTAACATTGTGGTCGTTATGCTTAGTTTGCTTAAATCACTGATAAATCTGACGTTTTCAGTGTCCCAATGTGCACCTGGGATTATTTGCAGTACGACATTTAGTTAAGAGTATTCCGTGATTTCGGCATAGCCCCGTTTTCGAACGGAGAACTATTGAGATCACCTCAGGTAAGTCTCAAACTGGGTCCAAGGCAGGACACAGGCATAAAAGATTTAATTGACACGTTCCATTGCCTCATAACAGCTGGATTCTACACGCATAAACCTTCGCCCCTGGCTCCTCCGTCGTTGGTCGAGCTGTGTGGGTTCTACAAGTTTCACTCGCTTAAAGGTGGCCCTCACTATGGAAAGCGATTATGACTCAGGACTTCTCGTGCTTCTCTTTACTCAGGGATTGGAAACATTGCATGTGTTTCATGATCGTTTAAATTGTGTAAATGAAATGTCTTCATGCAATTCCATTGCTTTCACTCCCTCAGTTAGGAATTCTGACGCTTGTCTAGAGTCATAATCGATTTCCGTGTTACTAGTGGGGAAATCCACCGTAATGCACCTGAAAGTGATGAACTTAATGCTCAATGACTTGAATTCCGAGAGTGAATTTCTTCAGTGCGCGTTGATAGAATAATTGCAGACTGCGGCACAGGAACATGAATGCCACTAAGAGGCGAGAGACTCACGCCGAATGTGTGAGACTTGGCATCTCTAGGGGTGTAAATTGTCATTTTGACAGAATGTAGACGGCCTTCAAAATGTTCCATAATTGTTAAAAAAAATCCGTCAAAGATGGAAAATATTTGGTTAGTGCAACCTCTGCAATGACCCAAACCATACATCGAAATCCACCATGAAGTATCCCCAGGAAAAACGGATGAAGGTCTTGGAAAGGCCATCACAGTCCCCAGACTTGACTATTATTGAAAATCAAACATGCCATGCATGCAAGACAGCCAAAGAACATTTCTGAGCTTGAGTTGTTCTGTCTAGCAGAATGGGGAGAAATTGAAAGACTCATAGCTGGCTACAGGAAGCGTTTGCAAGCTGTTACAGCTGCCCGAGGAGGATTTACGAAGTACTAGCTGACAGGGTTCCCAAACTTTAGTCACATAACTCATGTTGTTTGAGGAAAACAAAATTGCATACCAAAATGCTTCATAGGAAATATTTTTACCTGGCTCGCTAATGTATGTATATTCCCACCCGATTGGTTTTTAATTGCACTCCAAAAGGACAAAGCGGGAGTTGGGTTAGTGCAGAGGTGATGTGCAGCGGTCAGTGAAGGTTACAGCATGTTGTAAGCACTTGGATTGGCAGTTTGAATTCATGTACTGCCCTGGGTTAGCCCCTCTTCATTGCCGCCGACTGACTGGAAAGACCCCCACACACACACGCACGCGCACACACACACACACACACACACACAAATAACTGGAAAGACAAAAAACCAAAAATAAAAACAGATTTATGCACAAAATGAGTAGTTGGCATGAAATGTGGCTGCAGTTCAGTCAGGGAACTTTTCTCAGCTGATTGCAACAAAAACAGAAACGTCAAGGTTTACTGAAGGTTTGAGGCCAACTCGGTTAACCGCAGCGTATTGTAAGTTTTTGTCGGAATTTCTCGGAAAAAGGTTCACTTTCTCGGTTTTTAGGTGCTAGTATTGCAAAGTGCGTTTGGACTTAGCTACTTGCATTAGCCTTTACCGTTTTGCGCAACACCTGCATACATATGACTTAATGATGGAAGTGGGAGTGACGCAGGCAGACACGACGTTCAACAAAGGTCAAGGTGAAGAAATGGTGTGGCCCACTTTAGGGGTGTCTGAAATAATATTGCAAGATTCTTTCAGGCATGAATACAAGAAATACACTGTAATATTTATGATGACAGGTAGAGTAAGGATAAATGCTTAGAAGCCCGCCAACCTGTTGTTTTTACCTCTTTTAGGGGTGTTCAAGTCTTAATTAGGGGGGTCAGACCCGCCCCAATCCCCCCTGTAATTTGAGCCATGTCTGTCTTTTATACAGTAAATAAATAAACACTGGCATTTCATAGCACTAGGGCAGTGCATGGATACTTATGCAATCTTTTCCTGAACGATCAATGAATTGTGTGCCTGCCAAACATTTATTTTGCCTCACTGAGGGGGTGGTACTTTAAGTCATAACTCTACTTTTTCTGTGAAGCGTATGTACTGGGGTTTATTTTTTAAATATTGCAAACTTGAATCGTTTGGCAGTCACGCTCAGGCTATAGTTATAGTGCAGATAAACAGAATTGCCAGCCCGTTAAGAGGCGGGTCACGTGAAAATGGCTGAATTCCATGTTTTTATGCCTGTTCAAATGGTATGGCTAATATTGTGACGTTTATAATTATCAACCGCGAACAAAACGTCAGAAAGTGATTAGCATCAACATGGTTCTTCGCTGCAGATGGATGTTTGACAATTCCGTTAACAAGGTAGGCTAATAGAAATACTGCCCAGGATTGCTGTCACTGTGTAAAAGATGCGTGGTGTAAATTTCATGAATACTCACTCAAATGACTGTGTGGCCGTGAGCAATTTCCTGTTTCCTCAATTCAACTATTTTCCACACACAAAAAAAAATAAAACCCAAGTCATAGGTTCAATTGTATGCAACATTGGTTGGAGGTTTTTGTTTTAGCTATTGAATGCTGTTTCCATATCAAATTATATTAATTGCCTTGTATTTCAGGTTTTCCCATTTTTTTGCCCCCTGTGTTCCTGTCTGCCTCCCCTGCAGACCCATCCTCTGTACAATTGTCTTGTTTGCACAATAAAACAATTATGTTAAACTCACCAAATACATTTAAAAAATGATTTGGTCTCCAGCAAATAAAATTTGCACCACAACAAAGAAGCAAGTCTCTAGAATCAGAAGTAATAAGTAACAGAAATACTTTGTAACCTACTGTGTCACTGCATATCAAACAAACTCACTCCCAGCCCAGCTTTGAGATATTTCTCTTCCCAGTAAATAAAGATCCATCGCTCATTCTGAGCTTAATGAGGAGCTCTGTCTCCTCATCAGACCCTGTATCAATATGGAAACAATCCCTACACCACACAGAGTGCACAGCAAAAGATGTAACATCAGATAAATAGGGCATTTAGATACAACTTTTTACTTTATTTTTCCTTTTTTTTAATTTGTGACAAATAGTACTTGTAAACTGTTGGCTCTGTCATTACGCTGCAAAAACAGGTAGTCTAATTGCATAATTAGTACCTCGCCGATCTGTGCTGGCTCCTTTAATTCATTTCTTCTTCTTTGATGGTAAACAGACAGCAGACAACAGTGTTTAAGGTTCATTACTGCTGCCGCATGGATGTATTTTTCATGCACCACTGCAGTGCATTGTGGGTGATATAAAGCCCTGGAGTGACCATCGATGTTGACTCGATCCCTCAGCCCTCAAGGGTCGATCTCACCAAGTTCACTTCAGCTGTTCAGAGAAATGGAACAGCCCTTATGATGGCGGCGGGGAATTCCCTCGAGGGTAAGTGAGCGAGGGTGACTCAACCTGCTTTAGGAAGGCAGCCCAGGACTGTTGAGCAGCTCGAGTCATACATCTGACAATTGGTCTCCTCACTTCCCACACTGTTTTTAAAAGAAGAGGGGATACTAAACAGTGCTAAACATAGCCCTATCATAACTTTTTTATATGTGTTGCTGCCATCAAATTCAAAGTGAGCTAATATTCTTCATGAAATGGTAAAATGACTCACTTTCAACATCTGATATGTTCTACTGTGAATAAAAAATGTCAGTTCACAAGATTTGCAAATCATTGCATTCTGTGTTTATTTACATTTTACACAGCATCCTGACTTTTTTGGAATTGAGGTTGTATATACTGTGTATAAATGCAATATAAAACAATTAGAAAAAAAATCAGTGGAAAAACAATTCAGATCTTGAAATAATTTTTTTTTTCTACAAAAAAAAAACACTTGTCACAATCACCAAAATTTTGAAAAAAAATCTCATTGAAATACATTTCTATTCATATTTAACATTTTAAGTTCACCATTATGATTATGTTAAACTAAATGGTCAACCCTGAGCATGTAATATGAGGTGATGCAAAGGAAAATTCCCCTCAACCATCCATCACCATGTTTAAGACAAAACAGAATAGCAAAAATGCATGGCAGAAAGCTGTTGAGCCTCAGAAATATAGAAAATGTCTAAAAATGTGAAAAAAACCCATTTTGACAATCTGGGCAATAATTAATATGCTCAAGGAGTATGGAAATGTTAATAATCTGCCTGCAAGAGGATGTGTTCCCATTTTGTATGTAAACACTCAGGGGACAATGGTTTAGGTAGTAAAGGAAACTTCAAAGATCACCGTTGGATAATAGCAAACTTAATTATGTTTAGGGCTTAGAAAGTGTCCAAAGCTATGCACAAATGCCCTCAACACAACTATGAGTTATTTTGTTGAGAACATCACGCCCACTATGATGTATGATGGTGGTTCTTTGATGTTGTAAGGTTGTATTTCCTTCAAAGACCCAGGACAACTTTTAACATACACAAAACATAAAAATGACTCACTGACCCCAAAATCAAGGTTTTGCCATTGCTATCTCAGTCCTATGACCTAAACTGAGAAAAAAAACCAGTGGAGCAAGCCAAAGAAAATAATCCATAATGGTCAGCCTTTTGCATGCATTCATTTGCCAAAGCTTGGGCTCTCACAGGTAAAATGCACATTCCAATTACTATTTGAGAGTGATAGGCCATTACCCAGACCAGTTAACCATATGAGGGTGAAAACAGCCCAAACTTTCAATAAATGTTCATTTTATTATAATGCCATATAGTTGAAAAATAATGAAAAAAAGGAAAAGCCCATTCTAAAAGTTTGGGAACCCTTGACATTATCCACTCTCACGTTTTCAAAAGATAATTACACAAACCACGGTCCAAGGCATTTGCTCATTATGGCTACCATGTGAGGAGAAAGTAATTTAGTGTCCCATTTAATTCCGATGCTCTCTGAACCATCATTAAGTTGTTGATGCCCCTCTGTGTCGAATAAGTTTTGGATTCTCCGGAGAGTTATTCACTGACATTAAAATTAAGATAATTCAATGCCAACAGCAAAAAAAATGTCCAAATTCAGAAATGCACTTGTGTCCACAATGTGAAATGTCATGCCAAAACAGAAAAAGAATGGAACAGTCCGCGACAAGTCGAGATCTTAAAGGCCAAGGAAGATTTCTATTCAACTGGCCTGTTGAATGGTGCAAGAAAGACAGACACATTTGTTGCAAGAAAGCTACAGAATACAGCAACAGGCACAGGACTATTCCTTCACAAATCAACATTAACAAGCATTTTGGGAAAACAGGACATTCATGGGATTGTTGCCAGTAAAAAGAATTTCTATAACCTAAAAATAATATGGTGCATCTGCAGTATGACAAAAAAAGATGTTAAAAAAAATGCAAATGTCTTTTTGTGCACTGGACCGAAGAAACAAAACAGAACACAATTCTAGACAGTAACCGGCAAAGAATAAGGGCAAGCCTTCCCAGAAAACCCCATCTTGGTCAAATTCTTTCCGTGCATCGAGAGATGATATCAGGGGTGGACATTCCAGGGGTCAGAAAGTAAAAGTCCAATCATGTCTTACTTTCATCCATGAACTCAACCAGCTGATTTTCTTGACTACTCCAACCTCTGCTCTGAAGAGCTGTTTTATTTAGCAAATCAGGTTGGTCGGGACTAAATACCGGGGAAGACTTTTACTCTCTGAACCTGGATTGTCCGCCTTTGGATTTATATTGCTGTTGGTGCTGGAGGTATCTACTTGATTGAAGAGACAGCATATTTTGTTTCAGGAGTGTATTCCTTTAATAAAACCTGTTTGATCTTAGTGTATGAGGGATGAAATCACTGATTCAATGTTAAAGCTTTACTGAGGATTTTAATGCCTGTGTTGATTACTATTTTAATGCCTGTGTTGATTGGGGCAACAGCAAGCTCAAAGGTTTGGGTCATTATTTGCCCAAGGCTGTCATGAGATGAATGCTGGGTTCATATGAGATAGTCTGTATTTGGGGGGGAGGGGGAATTATTATTTTCCAAAAGTATTCTGTGTGAAATTGTGAAACCGCGCTAAGGGACGACCCCTGGCTTTCCCGCAGCCCCCCGCCTACGAAAATCACGAATAAGTTCCGGGTCCAAAATGTCCCTAGATGGGACCCAGCAACGTTCCTCAGGGCCGTACCCCTCCCAATCCACCAAAAACTGAAACCCCCTCCCTACACGCCTCTCAGCCATTATGCGCCGAACCGTGTATGCTGGACCCCCTTCAATGAACCGTGGAGGTGGCGGAGGTCTGTCCTCTGGAGCCAAAGCACTAACCAGGAGAGGCTTCAGACGCGAGACGTGGAAAGTGGGATGTATTCGCATGGAACGAGGAAGTCGCAAGCGAACAGTAACTGGGTTTATCTTTTGAACAATTAGGAATGGTGCAATATAACGTGGAGCCAATTTCCTAGATTCAACCCTTAACGGGAGATCACGCGTGGACAGCCACACCCGCTGCCCCACCCGATACGACGGTGCCTGTCGACGGCGCCTATCAGCACGCTGCTTCTGTGACGAAGTGGCACGCAAGAGAGAAGAGCGCACTCTCCTCCAGACTGATCGACATCTTCGAAACAAAGCAGCCACCGAGGGAACCTCCACACTCCTCTCCAGCTCAGGGAATAGTGGGGGTTGATAACCAACCTGAGCCTCGAATGGTGAGAGCCCGGTGGATGCATTCCGCAAAGTATTATGTGCATACTCTGCCCATGCCAAATAACGGCTCCACGTCGACGCATTAGCTGAGGCCAAACAACGTAGAGTATTTTCCAACGTTTGATTAGTTCGTTCGGTCTGTCCATTAGTCTCAGGATAAAAGCCAGAAGACAGACTTACAGAAGCTCCCAGTTGAGAGCAGAAAGCCCGCCAAAAGCGCGAGATGAACTGGGGTCCACGATCGGACACCACATCCTGTGGCAAGCCATGTAGTCTAAAAACGTGGTCGAACACCAATCTAGCTGTCTCTTGAGCGGATGGTAATTTGGGTAAGGCCACAAAGTGGGCCGCCTTAGAAAACCGATCGACCACCACCAAGATGGCAATATTACCATCCGAGTTGGGTAGTCCCGTGATAAAATCTAAGGCCACGTGACTCCATGGGCGCCTGGGGATGGGTAACGGGCGCAACAGCCCCGAGGGTGGGAGATGGGAATTCTTATTACGAGCACAAACGGGACATGCAGCCACAAACTCCCGCACATCCTTTTCCATGCCTGGCCACCAAAAGCGGCGGCTAAGAAAATCCCTCATCCGCTGTACCCCAGGATGACCCACTAACTGGGTGGAATGACCCCACTGCAACACCTGAGAGCGAACCCTGGAGGGAACAAAGAGACAATTTTGGGGCCCCCCCCCCCGGGCCCGCCTCTTGACGAAGAGCAGAACGAGGTTAGCAGAACCCCAGTAACCTCTGATATTCTCCCATTTCCCAAAGGGCGTCCATCAAGAGCCGTGACAGCATAGGGCCTATTAAGCTGGAACACCGGAATATTATTTCTCTTTGCCCAACCAATATCGATGAATGATTCCACTGCCCCTGAGTCTACAAAAGCCTCCAGATTCCGGCTTTGTCTCTCCCATGCTAATTGAATGGGAATCATAGTACGGAAGATTGTAAGATTGAGTCTCACTGGTGTCCTCCGTTTCATCAGTGAGACCCTTAGTTTCCCTTCCTCTGTGGGCAGTTTCGTCTCAGATGTCCCTTCCGTCCACATCTCCAACATGCATTGGAGATAGGCATTTTATCTTTGTCCCTTACATAGGAACCGTCAATCTGCATAGGTTCCCCCTCACTCTGACCCTCATGACGAGAACCCTGTGAACCAGCGCCATGGAACTGGCAACCTTCTATTTTATGTTCGCCTTTTAGACGCTGCCTTTCCAGTCTACGTTCTGACATGCGATTGTCGATTCTGATAGCTGTTGAGATCAGAGCATTTAATGAGCTCGGAGATTCCACAACAGCTAAAGCATCTCTTATGGGGTCTGAGAGAGCCTTGGTAAATAGAGTCATTAAAGGATCCTCTGGCCAGCCTGTCTCCCCAGCCAGTGACCTAAATAAAATAGAAAATTCAGCCACGCTCTGACTTCCCTGCCGAATCTGAGTCAACCGGCTAGCTGCCTCCTTACCGGAGACGTCATGATCAAAAACTGTAGTCATTTCATTGGTGAGTAGTGAAGAGCTAGCAAGAAGTGCCGACTGCGACCTGATCAGTGGCTCCGCCCACTTCAGAGCCTTTCCAGTCAGAAGGGATAAAATAAACACCACTCGTGATTCCTGAGTGCCAAAGCGTGAAGGCTGTGCTCTAAACATAATCTCGCATTGCGCGATGAATCCACGACATTCACCGGGCTCCCCAGCATATCTATTAGGGAGCTGTAATTTAGGCTCTCTGCCAAAAATAGGTGCGATGGGATTAGGGGGAACCGGAGGCTGTGAAGGTGCTTGTGTATCATTTGTTAAATTGACAGATAACTGCTGCAGTTTAGCAGTTAAACTATTAATCGCGTCAGCTTGGTGTTGCATATTAGCCGCAAGTTCTCGTAAAGTCTCACCCTGTTGGTTTAACTGAGACAACAGCTGATTCTGCCTGTGATCAGTAGCGTTTTGCATTGCGTGCAAGTTTTGCACCTCTGTATGTAGTGCTGCTTGCGTGTCTAGCTCCATCCGAAACGGCTGTCTTATTTAAATGGCTTGATCGTACTGTGATGCGGCGTGAGCCGCGAGTGTGCTAAGACAAATGCCGAACTTCACTCACTGACTTGCCCTGCACAGAGCTCAATTGAATGCCGATTTAAACAAGAAAACGAAAACGTTACGGCTAAGATGAACAGCCGAGAGAAGCACTCAAGAATCCCGACTAACACCCTGCAGGAATTCTAAGAAACAACAAAAAAAGGCAAAATGTAAATAATGGGTCTCGCTACCTCCTCCGCGTTGCAGAGCAACACGAAGTACCTGCTGGGAACCGAAAGTCACGAACGCTGCGTGTTCAGCTCCTTTCGTGACTCCGATAACCCAGCTACCAGAAAGACCCAGGAAACCACCTAAGTAGAATATCATATGACTGAACAAACAGTCTAAGAAAGAATGACGATCAAGCGCCGATCAGCTGGAGACACCTCCCTGAAATAGGTCTCCTGCTGGGTGGAGCCCAGTCAACCAGCCCGTCAGCGCACAGCAGAGCTGAGTGTTGCACGAGGTAATTAAGGACTTGATCAGAGAAAGCTGGTCTGGCTGCAATCCGCAGCCAACCATGACAGAAATGTTTTAAGCCCCGTTGTGACGGTTTGACTATTATTTTACTTTTAAGTTGGGGTTTTGGGGTGCCAACCAGATCTCTCTCCTGACGTGAGAGATTTTAGTTTGTTTGTATGTTCGTCAACCCACTAAGGATGCAGTTTTTTTTTTGCTTTAAATAACATACACACTTACACCAAAATTACCCAAATGCAGCACAATTAGCAAGCAAACACTTTTACAACAGAAGGCACAACACAATAAATATCCCCACTCTTAGAAGTCCAGTTTGGGTTTTCCCCAAACATAGTTTGAATGCAAATCAAAACAATGCAGTTCATTAGTTTTCAGATTCCTTAAACAACAAAAGTGCAATTTTCTGAAAACCAACAATCCAAGAAAGAGGCTACTGCAGCCAGTTTAGTCCAATAAAAGGGGTTCAATTTATTGACTCCCCCACTCAAGAAAATAGCCCAGTCAATAGATTGTAAACCAAAAAACTTCAGCTGAAGATGCAGCTCTTCAAAACAAAAATGCTTTTTTCCTAAAGTAGCCCCAGAAAGAAAAACAATTCCATTTTGCGTTTCCCCCTTTCTTAAAATTCATTTTATTTATTTATTTTGTAAAAACCATGGAGCTGCTGAGTTTTCCAACTACTCACGCTTGGACCGTTCCTGGTCTTAGAGGTGTTTTCCAGGTTTTCTTTGCCACATTTTCTTTGCCCAAGCGTACAAGGAAATATGTCAAATTTTTCTATGACAAAGAAAATATCACGAGGCAGGGCATTCCACAGCAGAGGGGCTGCGCAGAAGCAGCCGCGGTCTCCTTTGGTGTGGGATCGAGTCCTGGGGGTGAGAAGGAGGTGGGTGTTGGAGAAGCGGAGAGAATGTGTGGGACAGTGAGGGGTAAGGAGTTCTGTGAGGTATGATGGGGCGTTACTCTTTAGACATTGAAAGGTGAGCAGAGATTTTGTCTGTGATCCGGGCAAAGATGGGAAGCCAGTGAAGTGAGAGGAGGATAGGAGTGATGTGCTCATGACACACTCTCATCAGGACCCTGGCAGCACTGTTCTGGATATACTGAAGTCTTTGTATGTTTTTGCCAAAAATCCTAATGAGAAGTGTGTTGCAATAGTCCAGTCTGGAGGGGATGAATGCATGGACAAGCTTTTCTGCGTAGGAAAAGGAGAGTGAGTTGGGTTTTATGTTGGGTCTTATGTTCCTTCAATTCTCCCTCCTGATACTGGGTCTGAAGAACCTTCTGGGGAAATAAAAAGTGGGCCTGGATGTACTGTAAACCCAAGAGTATGTTTATTACACCTGTGTTTAAATCGTCGGTGGCAACATTTTGTAGGTTGGTGGACCAGGATGTCCTCACTTTGTCTCTCGCTGTTGGGGTGTTTTTTGTGATAATATGTATGTATGTGTATTTATTATTTATTATTGATTTATTTGTTATGTATGTTTTTTCATTTTTGGTTCCTGAATTGGTATTTGCTCCTTAGTATGAGTTAACAGTCCAATAGACTCAAATTGTTACTGACCTAAGTGGGTGGTTCAAGGGCAGACCTGCCCACATGTACGCATTTTGACATCAAGGTACGCTGGTACGAGTTGAAGTACACATATTGTTCGATTTCCCTAGTTTCAGTTTAAGTATCAGTTTAAGTTGACACTCTTATCAGTTGATGTCCGGGGAGCATAGGTGCAAACCCTCTTCACCACACCTCTGGGTAGTCATCATATGTTGAAAATACACAATTCAAACATCAGGCACAGGGCAATTCAACCATGGATGCAGCGAATCCTGTATTTTGATTAGTTAATACCAGGGATCAAGCCTACGGTAGACTACCTAGTGCGCTGGTGAAGACCTGACGTTCGATTAAAAGGCTGTTTCACTACGCATTAATCTTATTGTCATGAAAAGCGAACGCCATTTTAGTTTGAGATAATTTCACTTTTATTAGAGTTTTTGTTTGTATTAGTTCGTTTCACAGTATTTCTGCAATGAAATGTAACTAACAAAGTTGACTAAAGGCTTCCTGACATCCTGCGTAATTTTCCACATTTTTGCCTCCAAAGGCAGCATTTGATTCGCTGAGAGTTTCAAATGCACCACTAAAGGCGCTTTTCCACTACATGGAACATCTCGACCCTACTCTACTCATTTCCGGATACTTTTCTGGGAAGTCGTCTGCCATGAGTGGATAGTACTTCCTCTGTAAAGCTGACACTTAACTCGTATCATCATAAAAATTGATAGACAGGTCAAGGATAGCAAGCTGTTAAATCTGATAGGGGCCTCACCCATGAGGGGAGCAAAATGTCTCTATTGCACCCCCTTGTGGAAACAGGAAATGCCATATTTTACATTGACATTGGCCGATTTGCTCGAAACTGAGCAATTGTGCTGATGACCTGCCCCTGAATGCACCGGCCCACATTTAGTTACGCTCAGAGCGCCCCCTGGTGTATGATCTATCAACTTTTCCTAACTTCTTCCAACTTTGTCTGATTCGCTTGAAACTTTGTCACAGGTTGGTGCCTGTAATTGACCTCTCCACTGGCCATGAGTGCACATCTGCATCCGTCAGGATCTCACCACTACCTCCAATGTGCACATGGGTGCAAGGGCCTATTCAACGCTGCTTGCAGCTTTAATTCTTTTTGTTATTGTAATTCTCAGGTTTTTGGTTCATTCCATTTTCAGTTCCACTGCACTTGTCTCCCCTGTTTTGTGATCTACAGTAGTTGGTTCAGTCTGTCGTCCCAGTCTGTGTGCGCACTTACTTCGAGTGATTTAAATGAATTCTTGTGCTTAATACAATGCCCGGCCAAAAAAAAAAAGTCGCAGACTCAAATATTTAGTTGGAACCCCTGTAGCTTTGATGACAGTGCATATTCATCTTGCCATTGTTTTGACAACTATATGCAATGCCAGAGCATTTATTTTCGATCAGAAATGCCATAATTTTTGGCTGAAATCTTGTCTTCTCGACATAGTGGTTGAACCACTCGGTAGTCTTTCTTGTGCACATCCCAGTAACTTTTAATGCTTTTAAGGTTAGGAATTTGTGGTGGCAAATTTGTTTGTGAAAATGATTCCTCATAATTATTTTTGTCTTTCATGGTTTTCTTTGCTAAATAAAGGCCAATAACTTGCCCGTTCTGAAATTATGTAACATCTTTTCCACCATCAAAGGATGTGTTTTCCGACATGATTTTTTCAGAAATAACTAGCGACGTGCTTCATCATTCAGGGTTAAAATGATTATTGCCAGCTGAAACATATTAATAACCACAATAATTATCCAATTATAGAATTTTTTCAATAATTTCAAAACGGTGACTTTTTTTTGGCCGGGCAGTGTATATTCCTTCGATTCTCGTTTACTTCCTTCGTCTTACTGTTCTGATTACTAACAACACTAATATTTGTATTTTGTATCATAGTCTACTAACACAACTAATCCATGTACATAGATTACTAACTTACTAATGAGTGCACCGGTACTAATTAATACTAATTCCCTCTCACCAATCGCCCTGTTCTAGTCTCCGCCTCTCGCTCAGCTTTACCTGTCTCCCCCTGCGTTTCTGCGAGATCGCTCGCACATGCTTAATTACTCTCCTGCACTTTTTATCTGTGCTCTTACAACTCCTTGAGCTGTTTAAATGTCATAGGCTGTCTGTGTGATTCCCGTCCGTGTCTTGGCTTTCACCTATTTTCGTGGTTAGGGCTTCCCTGCATAGCATGTGACTTTCCTCCCGTCTTTTTTCCTACCAATTATGTACCTTTGCTCATCTATCTTCCTGGTTCTGACCCCTGCCTGTCTACTCAACACTGTTTTTGGATTTCGTATTGTGGCTTGGCAATTCTTGTGTTTTTTGGCTTTGACTCGGACCTCGTTAAAGGCATATGTTTTTTGGATTTCCCCCTCTCGCGTGTGGTTCCTGAACGCACCGTCACAGCCAGTCTGAAAGATCTCCAAATATTAATCATAATTTTAATTTCCATGGTTGATCACAAACCTCTGAAATACATCCATGGCAGACTGAGGCAAACTAATATATGTGCTGATTTTTCATCCTTTGGTAATGTGTCTGTAATAGGTGTTGGAGATTTTTATCAACTTCCACCAGTAAAAGGAAGGCCTCTTTACACAGACCAAGCTGGGACCAATTTATGAGGAAATACTTTTAGCCACGTAGAGCTAACTGAAATAGTGCGACAGAAAAATCAAGACTTTGCTGTGACACAAAATTGCATCAGAAAACATAAAAAAAGGAGACAAACTTAATGACCAGGATGAAAAACTGTTAAAACAATGTGAGACAGGTATGGGTGATGACACAGAAGACCTTCACATTTTTGCAACAAATAGTGACGTAGAAACCCATAACTATAATATGTTACACAATGTATGTTCTGATATTGTGCAGATTAAAGCACAAGACTTTGACAAAAATCCTCAAACAGGACGATTTGCACAAAAGGCTACTTCACATACGTTTGACAAACAGACATTTAAATAAATTGTTGAGTGTCGGTCCAAATGCTTGTGTGCATGCTCATCAAAAACAGACATTTCAGATGGTCTTGTTAATGGAGTACTTGGCACTGTTTGTTTGTCTTGTAAAATTTGATGAAAATACCCAAAAAAAACTCCCAAAATCCATTTATGTGAATTTTGATGATGAAAGGATTTGCAGTAAATTAAGAGCAAAGTTCCCATGTACAGTGCCTGGTCTTCAAAATGCCACACCATTTGGGCTTCCCTTGTGTCTAGCATGGGCTTGCACAATACATAAAGTGGAGAGCTTAACTTTAGACAAAGCAGCAGTGACATTTAAAAATATTTTCTCTGCTGGCCAAGCTTAGGTAGCTTTAAGCCGTGTAACATCCATAGAAAATCTTATTATTCAGGATTTTAAAGCCACTGCTATTTACGCAAAAAAGTGATATTGACAAAAATTTGCAGGAAATGGAAAAATACATTGAGACTCCATGAACAAGATCAGATGCTTCTCTCAAAGTCTGCTTACTTAATATTCAAGGCTTAGAAGCACACATAGCAGACTTAAAACAAGACTGCAGGATGTTAGATGCTGATTTGATCTGTCTCACAGAAACATGGCTACAACACAACACACCACACAGTAACATTGCTATGGCAGGATGAACATTTCACTGTAAAGCTAGATCCCAATCCTATAGTGACCTGAGAACTTTTTCTACTTTACAGAAGGAACAACATGGTGGTGTTGGCTTTTATGACAAACACAACATCATTTGCAACATTATCAGTGTACAATGTCGTGACTTAGAAGTGATAATGTTTAATGTTTACCCTATTAACCATAATTACATAGTGCTGTACAGACCACCATCATACAAAATTGGCCTATTTAAAAAAAATCCTAACTGCGGTTGTAATTGACTTTAATGAGTTATCAGGAGGTAAAATAATAATGGGTCATTTTAACGATAATGCAGCTGTTTCAAAGTCTATGAAGAACTTGATGACACAACATGGTTACATTCAAATTGTTTCTTCACCTTCAACAGAAAATGGGACACTAATTGGTCATATTTACATTAAAGACATCCATGCAACATCCATCTCTGAGGGTGGAAAGTCAGTACTACCATGGGGGGGGCTCTTTTACTGAACTTATGAGCTTTTTCATCTGTATGGCGAGACTTGTCATTCACTTGAGGAAGCATTTCCATCATGGGGTACAGCACCGCAAGAGAGAATCCTTAGTCTTCGGAGTGTTTCAGCCCAAAAAACCCCATACAAATCATTTCTGATTTCTGTGGCCTTTGACACTTGAGATTTTAAGCTAAGTAAAGTCCTACAGCTAGTGTAAAATGTCCATCCTACTCTGTCATGTTACAGATCTATCCTGCAAACATTCCATATTTATTTCATCCTGGTGCTTGTTCCATAGATTTTTCTGATTGTGTAGATTAGATTAGAAATACACTAGTTATTCTCGTCTATTTATGAGTTTTTAAAGTATTTCTGTATTCATCTATGATGGTATTTTTCCTTTAAAAATGTATTTATTACTATTTAGACCAAATCCTGCTGCCTGCTCCATACATTAGATTCTTCACACTGTATTGTTAATCTATATGTTTAAAAAAATGTATCCATGTACAAATGTAAATTAATTTAATCTATTTATTATATTCATGTATTATATAGTTTAAAAATTTGTGCTCTTTTATAAATGCATATTTTTTAAAAACTATTTATAGTGGATTTTTATCATAGGGATTTAACTTAATGCACATGCTTCTATGGATTTATTTTATATTGCAAGGGGTTATTGTAATTGGTATGTTTTATATTACATATGACTTTTTGAAGCTGCTTGTTGGTATGAGTGATGACAGACATGTATGTGTCCTGCACTGTTCCACCGTTCAGGAGCTGTATGAGAATGTGTTTTCTGAGTTGTTTATGTGCAGGACTAGAACAAGCAGTTGGAGCAGAGACGAGTTGAGCTTACAAGAGGCAGCAGACCAGCCCGGGGCAAAAAAAGGCCATGGAGGAGTCTGAGACGGTGTGACTAAACCTGACGAGATGCAAAGGCAGAGACCATTGATGCACTGCCCTCAAAGGCGCGTAAAAGAGTTTGACCAAACATCTGTGTATGAGAGATAGACATTACAGTGTATCAGCCACTGAAAACTGCTTTCTCACTCCAAAGTGCAGGGCCAAGGACAGTGAGGCTCAATGGAGGGAGCAGGCTAAATGGAAGCTTCACTGAAAAATGATTCCCTGGGAGGAACAGCAAATGTGTAGCCCATATAGGAGCAGAAGGAATGACAGACGACAAGACAAACAGGACAAACAATGACTATACAAACTTGGCAGCCTCCCCTGCTCATGATGATCGCAAATTCACCATTTACAAAGGCAAATGTTTGATTTCTTGTTGGAGACATTTGGCTCCTGTTAATAACTAAATTGTAGGGAAGATCTGTTTTAATTAACATGTTATTTGGTTTATTTCAACCTCTTTTTTTTATAGTGACGCCACAATGCTCCTCATGCACTCAGTCAGGAAAAGTGATTGTTGATTTCTCTCCTGACAATTTTGTCCTATTACAGTGATATTTCTTTTTTTGTGTAATTATATGTATTCATTCCGGTTCTATAACAGGTTAATTTCCAAGATTTCTAAGTTTTGCGGGTGTAAAATCCAACAAACATCTCTGAAATATCCTTCTTTTGTTCAGCTGTAAAAAAAAAAGTTGTATGTTGTATGTTTTTATCTACATATTACCGGTACACATTGAAAAATAATTTCAGCCATGAAACGGTCTACATATCTCAAATAAAAACTGTCACTGTCCTTTGAGCTCCTCATCTTTCATTTAATACATGCATTGTTTTTACAATGAATTGTCTGCTGCAGTGTTACAGAAATGCGAGAGGAAAGTGCAAAAATTATTCTGATAACTTCTGATCAGACATGTCTGGAGACACCATGTGCAAAGTCTTGTGTAGATGAGGCTCAGAGGGTCACACTGTCGAATACTCATAGCTATAAGCACTCTGCGCTTTTTGGTTGTGCAATAAAAATATTTACAGGAAAATGCATTTGTTAACTGTGACTGAAATATGAAACAATATATGTTCGGTTATCACCAGTGCATTTCTGGGATAACTTTGATAACTTTTAACGAGACACATTTATAGACTGTCTGTGCAAAGTTTCATGCAGATAGCGCTTAAACCATATGACAAGTTAAAAACAGTTCCAAAGTCTTGATTCAAATTCTACCAAAACCATATAAAAATGTTCCCTGTGTTGGAGAGAAAAAGTGTACCAAATGGCATTTGATTTGGTCAAGTGGTTTATGAGAAATGATGTAGAGATGATGATGTATCTTCCACTCACTGTCACTCATTGTGTAACTTGAGCTGCTTGAGACAGAGGGCAGGTAAGGGAGTGAGGAGGGTGTATGAAGCCATTTTGAGGCTGATATGTCATTCGCACTGTTCCTCAGCGGAGAGACAGAGACCACAAAATTCAACCTCAAGTCTGTTGAAAAGAGAGTACTTGGCCAATCACAGTTCATGCATTAGAGTGGGCTGACTGCAAACGTTAAACATCAGACTTCAGTTGTTAGGATTAAAATCCTGAAAAACAATCATCCTGGTGGATGGGCTTGCATGAAATCCTATGAGACAAACTTAATATGATGTGTTGGATGAATGCAGCTGTCAGGTAAAACTTAAATCTAATCTCATGAGACACTTTACTTGATTAAGTGGCGATTCATGCTGTGGTCTACACTTGGCATACTTGAAGACAATGTAAAATCAGTGGAGAGGAGTGATGACATGTTTTGAACCCCGGTCCATCAACAAATTGTTGATGGCAGTGTATCATGTCCACATGTAAAGAAAAGCCCGAGTTGCAAAGCCCTGTGGGTCCCAAGTGTCCTGTGAGAGTCATATCACTGTCCCCAAAGTCCAGTTACATTAAGCTGTTTAAAATGATCTAAATCTCTGGGAAATTCATAATATGTTTATATGTTCAAGATCCTGTGAAGAAACCACTTATATACTTATAAACAATTGAACTATATAATACTCTTTTTTAAGACTTATTCATGACAACTGCATCATATTAGTACATATTCCTATCATGTTTGGTCTTGGATTCCCCCAAGAATAAGGAGTTGAATGGAGCATGTTTAATTTCCCTCGAAATTATGGTTCATTCCCTTTTGGAAACTCCCGAAAATTGGTCAGATTCTGTCCTCCTCTCTATGCTAGATGGTTTTATTACGCCAATGGTGGATAACCCAAATTCGACCCTCCCTTTCGCTGCCTTGATCGGGGGTGTGGCTTTGGGCTTAAAATCAAGAGATTCTAGCCATTGGAGGGGGGGTGTGCGGAAGGGTGAGTAGTCTTAATTATGGAGGATCACATGCCGCCTCGCTCTGCGTGCTTGGGTTCGCGCGCAAGTAGCGGATCTAGGTAGACGGGGAGGGATGGCATCTGAGTTCTCTCTGGGCACGTGGTGCGGCCTCCATTTTTCCAGGTACGAATGTATTCTGTCTTTCTAAATTGTGTGTAACTGATAACTGGCTTAACGTTGATTTGTTTGATCCAAGCTTCTGATTAAATTATTGTTATTCCTTTCAGCTTGTGTGGTCTCCGTGACTCTTAAAACTTATATATTTTTTCTAGCCCCGTCTCGGTAGATACCTAGGGGTATTATCACCAGTGAGGAACGACATGGTGTTGAAACCCGGGAACATTAATGTAGCGACGGTGGTTGTCTGTTTGGAATTCGAGGTATAATCAACTTCACATTTTCCCTAGAGTCTGAGCAACTGGTTTTTACAGACAAGTCTGATTGCATAGCTGCCTCGAGATTTATGCATTGCTGTCCCCAAACTATCAATTCTAATTCTAATTTGGAGTCAGATATTTAACGAGGATGTAACAAAATTATTATGGAGTCAGATTAATTGTAACCGTTGTGTTTTTATGCCACGTCTTTGGACAAAGAAAAATATCCATTATATTGTGATTCACACCAGCCAGGAAGTAGCTTGATTTAATGCCAGCCAAGAAGAACACGTGAAACCTTCAGCCCTCTGCAATGTCTGTCCTTGGTATTGTTTTGTGGGGTTTTACAAAAGGTTTACAGCTACAGAATCATCACTCCCAATAAATATTTTGACCAATGTCATTAACTGGCATATTTTATATATATATATATTACATCAATTATTACATCAATTTATTTTAGGTCACATTATAGCTTAGATAGGCAAGATGACCCGAACAACGAGCACTGTAAATTGGGGTGTCATCATTTATCAAGGGAATCTTCCGTAAATTGATTGGTCTCGTGTTCCTGCAAGAGACAAGCGATAATAATAAAAAGTAGGCCTAATAATAATTATTTTTCTTTACTTTAGCAAATAACCTTAGATTGGGGCACTGATCAATTTATGGAAAGCTGAACTACTAGGTGCTACTGCGCTGTTATCAAAGGATTTCATTTAATTAATTAAATGAAAATTAATTAATAATTAATCAGTTAATTTAGCGCACTGTCTCCTATTTATTTGAATGTTATGTTTATGTTAGCTGAGTCCTACATGGATGTAACTGGTTAACAGTTAACATTCTCAGAACCTCTGTTATGAGCTGATCGTAAAATTTCAGTTAAATAAGTGGCAAAAAAGGTGCCAGTGAAAATAACTGGAAAAAAAGGTGCAAGTTTATAACAATGTGCTTACTCCAGCCCTAAACCCAGCCATTTTAAAACTCAGGAAAAAATCATATCAAGTGACAAGCCAAGAGCAACTGGGGACATCACTTTAATTTCTTTGTACTTAACAAAATCTATTATGATACCAATATTTTGCCTTTTTTAGATACAATCATAAATATATTTAACTAATGGAGTTGCTGGAAGCTATATGCTGGAATAGGATCTCGACCTATTGCTTTTTCTGCTTTGCTATTTATACTGTAACGTGTTGTCTTGAAAGCACCCAGCAAAAAGACCGTTCTGTCCCACACTCAATGTGCTTTTGTGGGAGGCGAAATGTTTTTTTCCCCACTAGAGTTCCGGACACTAACAGAAACTCGACCGGCGACCTTGTGTCGGACTTCTGAAGCAGTGTCTCAAGATAGTAAATTAAATTTTTTTTTTAAATTGAATGGGGAAAACCCAATAAGATCAACTTGCTAGTTTTTTGCTCATCAAATGAATAAATACAAATGACTTGCTTGGGTTTGCTATAGCAAATCATGAGAAATCAGGGATTATTCTTTATGTGTCGTACTGTATGTGATGAGGCAAAGCCTAGTAAGCGCAAAAATCGTATTATCTCAGTTTTGATCAAAATCTGATTTATTTGGTTTTTCCGTAACACTGAAGAGAAGGAGCTGGGTGGTCGGGTCTCAGGAATTTTATGACGGACAGGTGCCAGCAGACTTAACACACTAGAGTTGGTAACTGCAGTTCGTAATTAAAAATAAATAAATAAAAAAGTTATGTTAGCCGTTGTGTTGAAAAGCAGTTTAGATCGTGTGATGCACCATTTTGGCTGCAGTGTGCGGGGGAACGTGGCAAAGCAAGTTTTCATTTAAAGAGGTTGAGGAGGAAGAAATTAAACCGGCAGTGGTCCGTCAAGTGAGGTGCAGGGCAGAGATGCCAAGTCTCACACATTCTGTGTAGGTCTCTCGCATTTGTTAGGCTTATTCGCCATTTTCCGTAATTATTCATTGAATGCTTAATGAGAGTCTCATTCTGAATGAAAATCCTTGTGCATTGAAGTTTCCATTTCACTTCCGTAAAGGTGCACCTCACCACATGTAACATGGAAAGCGATCATGATTCCGACTTCCTGTGCTCCTCTTTACTCACGGATTGGAAAAAATGCAGGTGTTTCATGATCGTTTAAATTGTTTTAATGAAACAAGTCCATTTGAAACATTTTAATGTAATTCCATTGCTTTTAATCCCTCAGTAAAGACAAGCCTGAGAATTCCCGAGTCATGAACACTTTCCGTGTCATTAGTGGGGAAATCCACCGTAATGCACGTGAAACTAATTTACTTGATGCACAATGACTTTGTTATGTTCTGTGGGTCTCCGTGCATTTTGGTTAGTCAATTTCTGGTTTTTATTATTTCTGTGATGTCCGTTTTGAGTCTGAAGTCTTAGTGTTTCACATTTCATATCTCTCACGTGTTATTCCAGTCCACGTCTTACCCATGTACGGTCTTTGCTTTTTTCCCCGGTAACTGGGATCCTCCCGAGCCTTCTATGCCTGCTGTGCCTCTCGAGCCACCTGCGCCAGCTGAGTTTCCCGAGCCTTCTATGCCTGCTGTGCCTCTCGAGCCACCTGCGCCAGCTGAGTTTCCCGAGCCATCTATGCCCGCTGTGCCTCTCGAGCCACCTGCGCCAGCTGAGTTTCCCAAGCCATCTATGCCCGCTGTGCCTCTCGAGCCACCTGCAGCAGCTGAGCCTCTCGAGCCATCTATGCCAGCTGTACCTCTCGAGCTAACTGCGCCAGCTGAGTTTCCCGAGCCTGCCGTTCCTTCCGAGCCGTCAGAGTCATCTGTTCCTCCTGAGCTGTCTGCGTCTTCCGAGTTGTCTCCGTCTCCCTGGCCATCAGCGCCTTCTGAGCTTCCCGCGTCTCCCGAGTCATCCGAGTCAGCCGTGCCTGCTGTGTTCCCTTCCCTGTGTTCCCAGTGCCCCAGCCCCGAGTCCCGAGTTCTTTAGTTCTCCCATTCAGTGCGTGACACGCTGTACTGTTTGGCCAGAGTGCCCCCTTTTGGTTTCCTAGTGTTATTGAATCTATTAAATCTTGTGTTCCTGCAAATGGTGTCTCATCCCCCCGTTTCCCTAACAGACTTGAATTCCGCAAGTGAATTTGTTCAGTGCACTTCAGTGACTACGGTAATGAAACGTGATGCCACTAAGAGAAACTTACGCTAAAGACGTAAGCCTTGGCATTCTGGCAGGGTGACTAGACAGCGAAACAGTGCTGGTCAGGAGAACAAAGCAGTGAACAGGAATAAAACATAATTGTTTCACAAGGGTTGGGATTTAAAGCGCAAAGAAACTCACACACCTCCACACAAACATCTTGCTTGTGTTCCTGCAATAACGTTACAGAAAAGCCCGAAATGTGTAAAATTACACACTATATGCCGCCTTTGCTCGGTTCCTTGTGCACAAAAGCAGTGTAAAAAAGGATTTTCATTAGAGCTCTACTGCGGAATCTCCATAAAACAGGCTCACTACCTTGCCTTCTTCATACATGATCTGCTTAATCTGCCTTTGTCACTTGTTTAGGCTGTTTGTGTGCTACATGTTAGCCCAGTGGCTGCGAAAGTTAGCTTAATTTTAACTTGCTAGCTATCAATACAGTTTGTTAGCAACTCGATGCCACTAAGCCAGCACAGCTAATGTTAATGCTGCTTAACAGGCGGCTGAATAAATAGATGAAATGTTGGCTAGGTAAGAGTTGAACTTCTGAAAACTTACTGAGGAAAAGGCAATTTGACGGAATCTTGACAAGGGCAATTCGGGCCATGACAGACAGCATGATGGCGAAGGGCACAGAGTGCAGGCATGTTCTGACTTCTGATCATTGTTGTTTACATTGTTTTGGGCATTGATGGTTTAGGGTGTAAAATTAGCCTGAAATATCTATTTTTTGTCTCGACAATTATTTATCATCACTTAGGTTGATGCTGTAATGTTTACTGGGAGAATAACAAAATATATAACTGCAATATGAGTGTGATGATATGATACTGATGGAGATGGACCTCAGCTCCTCAGCTCTGGCTGGGTACGATTTGGACTTAAATAGGCGGACCTGAGCTCCGGTGGGCTCCGGCCCAATTTAACCCCTGAATAAGAGAAACTAACATGTTGACTAAGTACAATGGTAGAAATCGGGTCACCAATCTCATCCATTTCAAGGGATGCTTTCCGCCCCCCCAGTTACTATACAGGAAATTCTTTCACTGAGTTAGACGCAGAATTATTCTTTTAAATTCGTACCTGTCTTTTCTCTTAAAAATGACAATTTTGAGGTCTGGAAAAAGGGCAGCAGAGGGCGGAATCGAACCGCAAACGATCCTGTCATGGTTATGGTTTTTGGTTTAAGTTTATTTTCTTGTTCTGTGTTCATGATTATTGTCTTTTGTTTATTCTTTTTGGTTATTGTAACACTCAGGTTTTTGGTTCATTCCATTTCTCAGTGCCATTGAACTTGTCTCCCCTGTATTGTGATCTAGTTGGTTCAGTCCGTCTTCCCTGTCTGCGTGCCCACTGACTTGGGGTGATTTGAATGAATTCCGGTGTTTCAAATATTCCTTCGAATCTCGTTTTCTTCCTTCGCCCTTCTGTTCTGACTACTAACAAGACTAACATTTGTATTTTGTATCACAGTCTACTAACACAACTAATCCATGTATATAAGATTACTAATACTAACTTACTAATGAGCACTCTAGTTTAATATGTAAAGTTGCACCGCTACTAATTTAATTCCCTCTCTGCCATCGCCCTGTTCTATACTCCGCCCCTTAGCCTGTCTCTGTCCTCTCCTCAGCTTCAGCGAGATCACTCAGACGTGCTTTATCACTTTCCTGCGCTCGTTATCTGTGCATGTAGAACTCCTGGACCGAAGCTGTTTAAATGTCATAGGCTGTTTGTGTGATTCCCGTTCATATTTTGTCTTTCGCCAATTTTCAGGCTTAGGGCTTCCCTCAAGTGATTCTCCCGATGTAATTAGCCTGATTCTCTACACCTGATTCCTCTATAGCATGTGACCTTCCCTGTGTGTATATTAGCAGTCTTTTCACTCACGGGTCTTGTCAGAACGTTAATCAATATTTCTTTGTGCGGAGCGCCTTGTATGCCATTAAATATTGTTTCACTTCTAGTGGGTTGTCCGACTTTGATTCTTGCCATTGCCCTTTTTCTATTGTTTTTGTCTTTCTGGATTTCGACCCTTTTTTGTATGAACACGATTTCTGTGTTTGGATGCCCTGTGTATGACCCTTGGCGTTGTTCATCGACTACGACTTTTTACCTATCGTTTTTGTACTACTGCTCATCTGTCTTACTGGTTCTGACCTCTGCCTGTCTAGTCAACACTGTTTTTGGATTTCGTATTGTGGCTTGGCAATTCCTGTATTTTTTGGCTTTGACTCGGACACCAATAAAGGCATACCTTTTTTTGATTTCCCTCTCTTGCGTGTAGTTCCTGAACGCACCATCACAGATCCATATAAGATAATTGAGTTTGGCAGTCATTTAGTCCAATGGAGATTTTAGAGCAGGCATTTCTTACATATTGCGACTTCTATCTCAAAAATGGTAAGTCCAATCTAGGAAATGGACCATACGATACCATACGAAAGAAGAGAGTCAGCTGAGTAATAAATGTCAAAATTGTGTTTGTAGTGCCAAAAATATGGAAATATGAACAAGTTGGAAAACTGTTGAGCGGTCCTGTTGCTTTTCACCTCATACAGCCAAAACTGTTTGTCCAAGTGCTTCCATAGTTACATTTTCATTAGATATAAACAGTTACATTCAACTTAGATATAAAAATATTTATGCGGAGTGAAAACTGTGGGAGTTAGAGCAAGTTTAAGAGAGAACTCTTGGACTGTTTTGCCGATGTTCGCTCTAGCCGTGATATGTCCACGCTCTAAGTTCCCAGATTTAATTGCAAAAAAAATTTTTTTTTAAAATTATAATTAGAATATTATAGAAGTTACAAAAAAGTTGAATGGTAAATAAATTATCCAAGCTTAGCTTAACATTTTACAGTTTGAATGACATTTCTAGCTAAAAGTATGACAGAGGAAAAAATAGCTGAAAATAGCTACATTTGAAAAAATCTTTCATTGTTTCCTATGGGACAAAAATATTAAAATAAAAATTAATAACTCAAAAAGTATGAAAGATATCAAGAAGAAAAGTAATAGCAACCTAATTCAGAACAAGCTGAATTTTTAAAGTTTAAATGAAATTTCTAGGTTAAAGTACATAGGAGTAGTGAGTCAGCAAAAAACAGAGAATCATGAAAGAAAGACATAAAGATTAGGAAGAAATTGAGTGTGCAAGCTTACAGCTTGCCCACTAATAACTATAATAATAATAAAAATCTGAACAAAAATAATAGGGTTCCCAGGACCAGCGGGCTTGGCCCCATAATAATAATAATAATAATAAACAGCGCGATATCAATAGGGCTCTCCGCGGACGACTTGCAATGTTAAGCTTTGGGCAGGCAATTCCCAACCGTTCCAGATCTTAATCAGCTCTTCCAGGACGTCTGAGAATAATCAAAAAATGTAAACATATGTACACATGTAGATCATGATTTGTGTATGTCGGTATTATTTGGGATGGCAACAACAAAGCTATGACTATCTCTAGGGTTTATCTTCACACACTTTGAAGCTTTACTGTCAGTATAGATAGATAGATGGGTAGACAGATAGATATATACTTTATTGATCCGAGAGGGAAATGGGGAAATCATACCTTCCTAAACAAAGGCTTGAAAGAACCTCAAGATGAGGCTGAGTGTTAAAGGGTAGGTGTGACGTAAGCGGTCAAAGCTAGCTGGAAATACTCAGAAGGAAGCAGAGATTAGGTAGAGAGGATGGGTTTTTCCTTATTCAGGCCCAATTAAGGCCTATTTAGGCACTAAAGCAATTAAAATAATTAAATAACAAGGGGAAAAATAGTTTTCGAAAAGGAAAACAAAATGACATCATAGTCAAAACATATCTTAAACTTAAAAAAATAGGTCGACCAATTTTAGACCATCAAACTGACCAGTCATTATACAATGACCGGAGCCCAGACTAAGTCTGTTCACCATCAGCTCCCCTTCAGAATGAAGCTGCCGTAGTAAAGGAGATCTAGAACATGCCCTGCAAATTGGGCCGTGCCACCCACACATGAGCTGACAGGGCTGTTCTAGGAGGGCTTAACATTAAAACTTAAACACACAAATATAATTTTCTACATCAGCTAGAAAAACCTTAAAACATATTAGGAACATTGCTAACTTGCTTTGGCATAGCCAAGATATGTAAAAAACAGCAGAAAAAATATTTTTTTAAGTACACATCATGTGACTTCCGGCTGCCCAGAAGCAGCACAGAATTTATACTAGGCGGAAGTGCCGGTTGCTTTTTTACACAACTAGGAAACGAGACGCTGGTAAGACATGACATTCGCAATGATAATTATATCATTATAACCTAAATAAAAGGAACATTGATGAGACAAGACATTGTGTAGCGTCATTATTATAACCGAATAGATAATGATTGGTAAAGGCTCGAAAAAGTAAACATTTGAAATAATGATGGTTTTAAGCTAGCGAAATCACTGTAGTGTTTGATGGTAAACTGTGCACAAACGAAACAACTACTGGAACATAACAGAGGTGGATGATTTGACAGAAATGGTTTTGAGGCAGTATAACGTTTTACAGACTGTGTGAACACGATAGACAAACACACACAGGCAACATTTGCTTTTAGACTCTGCACGCGAAATGTAGGTAGCATATTGCTACAGTGACGGTAGCTCTGCACCCCGTCACACTGATGTTAGCTGTTGAAATCTCGTCCTCACTATCATCACTGTCAATGCTCATCTCTGGCCAAACTGTACATCGAAAGACCATCTAACAGAAGACAAAAACCTGTGTTAGTCCATGTGACTTGCAATTTGTTTTATAATCTCAGTTAATTACTTACTTGGGGGGTTCAATGTCTGCGTCACGGGGGAACAAAAGGGGCAGGAGTCTGGCTGTTAGCAGAGGCCAAATGCCAGCCTCTTTTATTCCTTTCCGGAACTGTTTAATTTTAGCATTTGCTCTGCCCAGTAGCTGAAAAAAGTATTTATTTAAAGGTCTGCTTAGGACATGCATAAAAAAGATAAATGGCATTCTTTTGTCTGTGGTTGCCTTGCCCAGTCTAAGTAAAGCTTAACCAATTCGATCAGACTGGGCAAGGCAAGCACAGAGAAAGGTACTTGTTTGTTAGTTCTAAACTACTCTGAAATGGAAGCACATGCTCCAACATAAACTAAAAGACACTTACAGCACGAGACAGCAGTGTCTGCAAAAGAAGAAGCCTGTTGGTGTCCTTAGTGGGCACTGGGAAATACCATTCAGTGCACAGCTTTGCCACTTGGACAGACTCTGCTTCAGTGCTTCAGCAACTTAAACAAAAAATTATGATGTCGGCACTTTCAGCTTACCCATGAGTTTAAGGACATTAAAATTGACCATCAATATTTTAGAAAAGTATGGTGTTACTATTTGCTCACTAGACTAATGGTGTCCCTCACTTTAATTTCCAGGCAGTCTTCCAGACTGAGCTTTGATATTGCGAGTTCCTTTGTCTCAGGTGTAAGGGCATCTACGGCTGCTGGACTTTGTCCAGACCACCATGAATGGCAGAGTGACCGACCATCTTTCCGGCCATAGCAAAAAAGTCATACTCCGATAGTGCCGCATACAAGTTTGGTACCAGATGCTCTCTTTGCCCTTCAAAGATGGCAGTTACACCTGCATTTCCTAAACATTTGTTGAAAAGCAGACAAAGAGAATATGCTTAACTTAAAAGTATCTTAGAGGTCATGGGAGACAATTTAAGAAAAATAAATTTTATGTGTTCAAGCAAGGAAATCAGTGTACAATACCACCCACATCCATTATTATGTAGGTGGTATTGTAATATATTGATTTGTACTGTATGTGTTAAATTAAATGTGCAAACCCATATTCTTTTTAAATCCGCTTGTCAATTTTGAGATGGCTGTAGATAGAATGTTCCTCATCACCGCAACACCAACTGCAGCATCTCCTGAAATGAAATGAAGTGGCCTACTAAGGATTTACCAAGAACAAATCAGTTTTCAAGTAAAAATGAGAAATTTTTAAAGATCTTATAAGTACATGTGTACTGGTGCATAATACAGTCCGTATTACACTCTAATACATGTTAAATATTTCCAAATTCAGACTCCTAATGAGTAAGTGATGTGTCAATCAATACCGAATATGCAGCATCTGAAATGAGCAGCCCACTCGCACGTCTGACGGCGTTGCTTGTAAAAGGAAATTAGGGGGCCATTCCACTCCTCCTCAGTGTCCCCCGCGTTTAGAGTCGGCTGTAGAGGTGGCAGGTGGTCTCCTCCTTTCCTCAGGTCCTCCATGAGAGGCGCACAGCTTCAGGTGGGGCTGCAGTTTTCCACGCTTTAAGGGAAACAAACAGTGGAATTGCATGTTATGTAAAGAATCTGTTGATCAGATAAAATAAATGTTTATTTTCCACTTTGATTTACAATTTATTTGTTACCTTCTGCTGTTTTTGTTGATGGAGGGGGTAGTGTTGTATTTGAAGATGATGGTCCCGGAAGGTTTGGTTCCATCTCTCAGTATTTAATTCTATTCTTCATGCCATGGTTCCTTTCACTTTACCATACATTGTCCGCCACTTACATCTTGAACATACATCTCATCACCTTTAACTCATGAACCTTTAATCGTACACATTATGATTGCATGGGTAAAAAAAAACTGTGTTGTTTTTCCATCTAAAAATGGGACATTTTAACCAAATCAATATACTTTTTCCAAAAATTTTATTTGATTTAGTTTTTAAAAAATTGGTGCCTCTAGGCCACATTGTACCATAACAGAAAAAACAACATTTGATGTTATCAACAGAAAAAAAATCATATTTCTTCAAAAGACATATTTCTTTCATCAAACACTTAAACTAAGAAATTTTTTTGGTTTCTGGAAGACAAGAGATTTCATTTTTCACAAAAAGGCACATAATATATTCAACTGCTTCTCTCAGGCAACATTGTGGAACACAAATATATTTCAATTATCATATCATCGTACCATAGAATCAGATTATCTAATCATTATAAAGGATTAAAAACTGTCTAATTAAAATATTAAAAAGAGTAAAAAACTATCCTAATGTTCAGAAACATGTTTATGCACACACAAATGCACCTGCAAAACTACACAAGCACCCACACGAACATACACAATCTCCTCCCTCATGCTTTGTGGAATAATTGAGGAAACAATTCCTCTCATGACTAAAACACAGGTAAGTGGAACATTTTGAGCACTGCACTTTTACAAAGCCTGAACACTTTGGGAATTTGCATCTCCCTTTTCGTTCCACCCAAACGGGCCAGTGACCTGTCTGATCAAAGCGAACCAGCTGTGATGGGCATACGTTTGCAAGTGTTTTGGTAGCTTCTGTGATGGTCTCCCTCTTTTCTTGGCAAATATAATTTTCTCCCTCTTTTCTTTGCAAATCTTTTTTATGGCAAATATAATTTATAATTTAAACTGTTTTCCCTACCAATGATAGTCAGCCAAAATAAAAACTTCACACTCGTTTGAAGGTCGATAAGTTGAACATACATGACATGAGGTTTTAAATAATGATTTTATTGAATTCATCACTCATTAAAGATGGTGTATCATAAAAATCATGTTCAAAATGTAATCAGTTCCACCAGAAATGCTACGGAAATGGCCAAGAGTTAAAATGGTAAGGTACAACTTGAATAAAGGATGCCAATAGCGCGTATGCCCTCAATGGGCAGTCACACGACCTCTAAACAATTCATTCCTGCTGGACGTTGCAGTGACAAATCCATTACGCAAATGACGTAATACAATTCGTCGGTCTTTTGCTTGTGACATCACTCGTGGTCTACCAGAACGAGGTCGGTCAGTTGTGGTGCCAGTTTGTTGGAGACGTGTCCGAAGATCATGGATAGTCCGTCGACTGCATCCCATAACCCTTGCAACATCAGTGACGGACGTTCCCGTATTCAGCATGCTAATGGCACTTTCACGCTGAATGTTTGACAGCGACATCAACAAATAATTAACTGTAAAAACTTGTTTTTCCGAGATGTCACTCTACCGTGTTAACTTGAGCTCAATTGCCGGTGTCTCATAATGTCACATGACTAGGAACAAGAGAAAATATGGTTTTAGCTTAAAGTACACTCGCACGTGCTACGTAACTGTGCACGTCAGAGTTGAGTGTGTCATGATGTCTTAGACAAAGCTTTTACCCTTAATAGTAAGAAAAACTATTTTATTATAAGTTTCAAGAAAATATTTACAAGTTTATGAGTGTGAAGTTTCTTTTTTGACTCAGTATATACTTGTATCCTGACCCATTATACCCTGCATAGCCACAAGTGATTCCATGCAGTTTTTTTGCTATTTTCTTATATATATATCAATACACGTTTCATAAAATCACTGAAAATACATCTCTAATTTTTTATGATGATTTACGGGCTAAAAATCATTGAAAATGGCACTTTTAGTAAGAGGAAATTTGGCATTGCGCGGCTGGAGCATGTGCTGAAAGAGGATTCAAAATGGCTGCCAGTGGGTCATGTGACCAGTAGTTTGGATTTTCAATGGTTAGTATAGGAGTTTCAGGCTCTTAAGGTAGTGTAAACAAATGTCAGAGATGCCTTAATTTCTTTATACAGGGTCAAACATTCAATGCTGCCTCATGGCAATACCATACCATAGAGGGTTAAAATGGTATGCTCATTCAGGACAGCTTAGACTGTGGAGAATAGTTAAAATAATGTACCTTTCTGCAGAAATTTTAGTGTGATTTGGGTCCTCTGACGCAGGAAATTCTAGCTGGCATATAGGACAAACCTACACAGAAGTGCATGTTGACAAAAACAATAGACAAAACATGTATCACCCATAACATATATTTGAAAGAAATATCTTAGAAATATCCTTTTCTCCTTTCAAAAACGTTTGATGTAAATTAAGTTACCCCTTTTCCCACTGTACTGTCAACATCTGCATCACCATCACCCTCATCATTTTTCGTCTCGTCCGTCTGCTCCTGCAAAAAATATTAATGACAAAATGACAATATTGAGGAAAATTTGAAACATCAAAGCAAGTGAATTCTTTTCGAAAAAATACAATGCATCGTGAAGAAATGTTTTTCATATTTATTTTTTTTTTAAAGAAAATTGTTTTGTGAAAATAAGACTTTTTGCAAATCATATATCATATGTTTTAGTCAGATTTACAAGGAGAGGGAAGAACTGTGGAAGTTGCTAACCAACTTAAAGGTTCACTCAGAAAAATTTCTGGCTCTTTATTAAAGGAATGGGTTATATGTAGCAAATGAATATGCATCACACGTTTGTAAATGCTTTCTGTAACTTTTTATCGTGATCTGAAAAAGTAAAATTTGACTAGTTTTAAGCCCCTCCCCTCAAAATAGTTTTTACACAGAACTCGTAGTAAAGTGACCTGTGACTTGCAAGAAGCAAGTTGCAAGGAAGTAGCTCTTCGCCTGGCAGCCGGGAGAGTTGAGGGAAATTCATCAGCTGTCTGCTCCGCAATGGTGCTGGTAAGAGAAGCTGTGCTGCTATTTGCACCGCGGCATAGTGGATAACAGAAGCACTTCTGCTATTTGCCCAGCAGCTGGGCCAAAAAGATATTTCATGTTATAATCCGCCCCGTTCTTTTAAGTTTCGCGCGGAAGCGAGGCCGGGCAAATAACCTCTTCCTTATGGGAATAGAACAAACCACTGCTCGAACAGCTGGGAACGTTTGCAATAATTGATTTCGCTTTTATCAATCCTTGATTTTGAGATAACATTTATCAACATGTCAAATCGGTGTGTAGTAGCAGTCTGTAACAACACTACAAACGATGGTGTGAGTTTACATCACTTCCCAACAGATGAAAAATTGCAGAAAATATGGATGGCAAAGGTGAGGCTTACGCGAGCACAGTGGCAAGGCCCAAGTCCGTACAGCACAATATGCAGCGATCACTTCACAAACGATGACTTTGAGGAATCTGGGTTTAACTCTGCATTCGGAATGAAGTTCAGGAGATGCTGAAAGCAACTGCAATCCCTGTCATCAGACTAATGCCTTCCGACAAGCACGCTAAAACAACAAGATCGGCTGCAATTAATAGAGAAAGAAAAAGGGTAAGTTGACATAGATCCGTTTTCGTGCTTACTGCCCACTTGCTGAACTGCAACAGCCCAGCCCCGCTGTATGGCTTCGGTGCAAATGTCTATGTAAGAGTGCTGTGAATACAAGCTGACAAGTCTCAAGTGACATTTATTTTTTTTTTTTAAAGAAATTTGGCATCTCCAATCCCACCCGAATCTGGAATGCCCAATGGGGGAACTATGTACAAAGCTTGCTCGTATGCGACCCCTTGCTGCCAACTCAGGATAGTGAGACAGTTCACGGCTCTCCTCTGAAGCACTTGCCTGTCTGCTACTTTTTACTAGTCCCATATGTCTATCTTGCCTTTTGACATGCCCACTTAGGTTCAAATTTTCTCATTTTCTGTATGTGCTAGCAATAATCTAAAGTACTATGATCTCAGTGAATAATTATTACTATACTATAGTATCGAATTTTAAGAATTGGTAGGCCTGGTGTAAATTTGAATTTAATATCACATCTGAAATAAAAATTTAAAAAAAACATTTGGCAAAGAATGCACTAATCTTACCGCTGCAAAAAAAAACCTTTCACACTGCTTGATAACATATAGTACAGGCCAAAAGTTTGGACACACCTTCTCATTCAATGCTTTTCCTTTATTGTCATGACTATTTACATTGTAGATTCTCACTGAAGGCATCAAAACTATGAATGAACACGTGGAATTATGTACTTAACAACAAAGTGTGAAATACCTGTAACTGAAAACATGTCTCATATCGTCGCTGTCGGGCGCAAACCTCCTATGTCCAAAAATCATGATTTTTATTTTTTTTCATAAATCAATACTATTGGTCACCCTTTATGTCTGAATGTGGTTTTACAAATATTTAACTACTGAAAGTATTTAAAACCGCCTGTGACTAGACCTCCTAACTCCATTGGATCCTGAAACTGTCGACCAAACATCCTAACTCCACCCCCACCCCTCCGCTATATTTTAAAGTACATCAAGAGGAGCGGATACATTACTGTTGTATTTCACTGCGGTAAACAGCTCAAAGTGTTTTCATATAAGGCTTCGGTTACTGCAAATTCAATCAAAAAGTATGCAGTGTACCTGATTCATCGATTTTAACAACGTGTCAAAGTACTGCACTTGCCAGCGATGTGATAAGAAATTACCAGAGCAACGTTATTCACAGCCTGTCTCTCGCTAGCTATCTTCAGATACTTCATTGAAAGTTATACTTATATAAAAAAAAAAAGACGACGCACATTTATTTTATGGCAATCTCTACAGACAGAACATAATCAAAACTGTTATTTAAACACATTTGGGTGTCCAGCCTTCCTCAGGAAACAAACTTCTACACACACGGTGAGTCATTAGCAGGTGAAAGCGTCCAGTAATCAGAGTACACCGGTCTAACGGCTGGATGCCGACACGTTTTAAAGTAAAAGTTTTTTTTTTTTTTGTAATTCAGTATCTCCAATCTGGAATACTTAATCAGGGAACTTTGCATGATCACCTTGGCTTTTCCACATGTCCGGCCCCTTTCCTCATATCAGGGAAACTTTCACAGTTTGCAAGTATGTCCCTTGGCACATTCCCCTCGGCTACTGCTATGTTCAAAATCATCATTTAATCTTTTATAAAAGCAGTGGAAGGAAATATGCTGTCGAGATACATAAACCTTCCCAGCAGATCCTTCCCAATTTGCATCCCTGTAGCGCATTGGCCAATTGCGCGCTAATTCTGAAAAGAGCTGCCGAGCACTGCTGGTAGATACGGCCACTGCTGGTTGATATGAGGCGGGGAGCGAACCCGCACTTTTGCTTCGCAACGCGATGCCTCGTTTTTTTTTCATCTTCATTATTTCAAGATTTGCTCAGGACGTAAGAGTTTCCAAAAGCGCTCCTATCTCTAAGTTGATGATACCGTAATGCAATGAACTACTGCAGCCACTGCGGCCGTCATAATCAGTGATGGCAAAAACCTTGTATCTCCACTTTCGTTGGTCACAAACCTCCTAACTCCATGTGAGCTTGATGTGGATAAAATATTTATGAAGTATTGACACATTCAAATATCTGACTGCATGTAAAGACAGAATACCAAATTTGATGACGTCGTGTCCAGTTATTACAAAACCACGCGGTTTTTCTTTATTTCCTGAAAAGTAACAGTTTTGGACATTGGAGGTTTGCGCCCGACAGTGACGATATTCTAGTTTCTTCAAAGTAGCTACCCTTTGCTCTGCTTACTGCTTTGGACACTCTTGATGAGGCATTCTCTTGATGAGCTTCAAGAGGTAGTCACCCAAAATGGCTCTCACTTCACAGGTGTGCCTTGTCAGGGTTAATTAGTGGAATTTCTTGCCTTATCAATGGGGTTGGGACGATCAGTTGTGTGTGCGGAAGTCAGGTTGATACACAGCTGACAGCCCTATTGGACAACTGTAGGATACATACATAATTCCACGTGTTCATTCATAGTTTTGATGCCTTCAGTGAGAATCTACAATGTAAATACCCATATGAAAAAGATTTATATAAAACTTGTAATGTTTATATGTGTTTTATGAAAAACATATATGCATCTTATAGGAGATACAATATTCATATAAAATTCCTACAAAATCAAACTTACACAATTTTACACCATAGAAGAATCATAGATGGCACTAAACCCTCATGTAATATCATTATAAGACTTTTGTACTACATGACATATAACGCCAAACTTTGTATGGGAGATATAGGCAGACAAAGAATACATAAAAAATTCTTAGCAAAGACATGATGAAAGTTCGTCAACAAGTTAAGGGTTGTTTTTTTCATGATGATACGCCAGGCCAAGGTAATTTCCAAGCTGTGGTCAGTGATGGCATAGCGCGTTTTCTGTGGAAAAAGGATTATATATTAATATATATTGCCTATATATATATATATATATATTTATATTTATATATATATATATATATATATATATATATATATACACATTTTTATTTATTTAACCCTCATATTACCAGAAAAGTTCCATAATTTCTATCCACTAAAATGGCATGCTAAAATTGGATGGTGACACCTCTGACTATTATGCATGTATGAACTCATGTATTATGACCACCTGGCCTATGACAGTTTTAGTTTTTTTTTCACTCACACAGAGGGCTTTTAAAACCCCTGAGCTAAGTCATTCTGTTTCTTAGATAAGAAGATATTCATGACCAGAATTTGTAGGTTTCTACATTTCAGAAGTAAACACTGATTGGGAGAATTATACATGTTTGCACACTTTATGCTTTACACTTTAAAGGAACACGCCACCGTTTTTCAGTACTGATATATGTTCGTCCCTGCTTTTAGACAAGTTAATGCCGACCTGTCTCGTCTTCCTCCATCTAATCTATCTCGCTAATGAAGGGTGCAAGCATGTTAGCATGTAGCTTACCACAATGCTTTCATTAGGATCCAAGCATGTCTGAAGTTGGAGGCAACCAAGCTCTTCCAGCACTATTTAAATATGGTTACCCGAGTTGCTACAAGACCCAGGAACTCTACTTGTGAGTACTTCGATATTAGAGCAGTGGGGAGACATTAAGAGAGAGGGAGACCAATCACTGAGGAAATCCTCCCATAGAAACACATTGCGGCCATTCTGAACGCAAGTTCTGACTTGTTCTGAAAGTAGTCAATCGCATTGTTGGACGTGGAATTTATTACTGGTGGTTAGCCTTTTGTTTACTATCTCCATCACCAGTAGTAGCCATGCCACGAATGTCCAATGAGCCCATTCACATTTGAATTTAGTATGTACAACCCACCAGTCTGGACTTTTGGATATCACCCCATTCATTTTGATAGGGCCTGGACTTGTTGTAGCTGCCTGCAGGCGTCACCAATATGGCGGCTGAGTGGAGGAACTTGCCCAAAAGGACTTTGGTAATATCACCAAAGGGTTGTTTGGGAGTTATGGTATCAATGCTGTTGAAGTACTCCCAAGCAGCCTATAGTCCCACCATACATTATAGTTGTCCTTTGTATCTGCTTCTTAAAATACCCACGGATGCTCACATAACTGTATTTAAATTGGGGAAACATGGAAGTTGTTGGTTGCCTCTCACTTCACCAATGTTTGGATCCTAATTAAATGCTAACACGTCTACGCCAGTGTGACTGAGCACGCATGAAGGCAAGACATACGCCTCAACTTGTCTAATATCAAGGAAGAACATTTCAATATTGAAAAACAGTGGCGTATTCCTTTAAAGTGGTGTCAGTCAAGAAATGAATTGAAATCAGGCATTTCTTAGGGATTTAATTTTCATAAATGACCAGTAACACATACAAAATTTAGGTTGCAACATCATGAGCAAACAAAAAAAACATTCAATTCAATGCATGCATGCAACTGAACATGCAAAAAAATTATAAATGCACTCATTTCCAGTAGCAAGTCCTCAGGATTTTGCACACAATTGCTGTGGATGATGGGCATGGAATGTACATGTATGGTTGTACGATCTGATTGGCAAGTAGGCCTATGGCTTTGTAAAAGCCAGTAAGTAGGCTACGCCAAAGCATCATGAGCATAACCTATGAAGTCATTTAGTTCAGACCAACAGAATTCTGAATCACGTACAGAAAACATGTATGGACTTCCACATATCCCTATATGAATATTAATAGAAATATGTAAGTAATTTATAAATGTTTGCACACATAACATACAGAAACCATATATGTACTTGTAGGTTTTCAGATATGATAAGTAATGGAAACATGTAAGAAATCTTTAAAATTTTGTGCACATGACATGCAACAAACATGTATGGACTTTGACATATTCATATAAGAATAAACATTGAAATATGTAAGAAATCTATAAATATACAGTAATGGGAGTAAGTGGTCCATTCATGGATCACTTGCTTGCAGTTGTGCGATTGATAGTGCAGTTGAAATAAATTGAAGCTCAATGGCAAATTGTGTTGAAATCTTGTGATTAATTGCAATCCTTTCTTTGTTAAATGTAGCCCTATTCTTCATTCTTTCCCATGAAGTGGAGGAAAGGAGGAGGAGGCCGCGCTTTCGTATGTTTTACATCAAGAACTTTCATTTAAAACTGATATTTTAGGCTGCAGCAGGCCGCAGGAACTTGCCAACCAAATTAAATAATTTACCATGAAACCATGAATGAGTGGTTCATTTTGGAGCTTTTTGTTTGAATTTACCAAATAGATTAATAACATCTGTAGTAATATCGTATGCCACACAAAAGGGGTGTCACTGTCAGTTTTGTGCATGAGGTAACATGAACCTGCTTCAAAATGGTTTTTTTTTGTTTGTATGATAGGTGTTGGAAGAGGCACTTTCACAGGCACAAGGAGACGTTGGGGATGTAACTCTTCCACAAGAATCTGAGTCTTTGGATCAACCAGGATGCAGCCCCTGGTCTTCTGACACTGAGGATCCACATGAGGGAAGCTCTGCATCACATGATCTGACCCTGCCAAGTACTCAAGCTCATACTCCTACAATTTCCCAACAGGTGCATTAATTAATCAGCAGGGTTCATCAGAAAACCCATAAGAAATTATTCGAAATCATAACTGAGAAGAATAGAATTAGCAGAATATTATACACAATTCATATTCCCAAACTTCTCAAAGGTGTTTCTGATGGCTGTGGAGTGGCAGGCTGAGACTGCCAGGCAACCGAGTATGCGATCATCTATTACCCAGACATCTGTAGCTACTCAGGTCAGGCGTGAGTTTGGATGCAATATTGTCAAATGCAATTGTCATGTTTGCATTTTAAACTCTCTTTCAATTTTCTTGATTTTTTTTTTTTTATTTAAATTTAAATTTAAATTGGACATTAAATTTAAATGCACCAAATAGCACGTTTGTGCAAGAAAAGCCCAGTTTTTATATTCAAATAGTATCTTCATGCTCAACTTCAGCTATATATGTAACGGCAGAGTGGCTTATAACCTATAGCAAGTTTCCCAACGGCCTCTTCCGCAACCAATCATGACTAGAGACTGATTATTCATTCAGATACCTTGTGATGTCAAAATGTGACTGAATGGGAGAATCTTGTGTGACTGGGTTCAAATAGGAAGGGATTTTCTTCTTGTTGTAATGCAGAATCCTTTCATATTGCTGATAAGGAGTTAAACAACATCATATGCTACAGTAAGGTATAGATAAGACAGCTGTACTGCACGTTACAAGTGGTTACGTAAATTTCAGTGGGAAACGGTGTTCTGTACTAAAGAGATTATTCGGAGTAAAATAGATGACATGACCATTGGAAATTATTTCTTTGTTTTGTTTTATTTCAGAGTGGAGTTGCATTTCTCTTGTAATATGTAATTTGTCAAGTGGAAAGAATAAAAAAGTATTTTATCATTTAAAATCTGATTTCCTGCTTTGTCATTTATGCCAATCATTTATCAGATTTGCTGAACAATTGCTAATTAATTGATATAAAGATGAGCAAAAAATGGTAATGTGCACCCTGTCAAATAGTAATAATAAAAAAAACTTCACTTTGACGAATAATAACCCTTTGCTGCATATTCTCTAATACTTTGGACACTTTTCAACAAAATATTTTCCAGGTTCTGATATGTGTTTTACTTAAAAATGCTCAATGTCCAAAATACTGGACCTTTGTAGCGCAGGTTTCATTCAGCAGGTGGCTCTCTGTTCAGTCACATGAGTCAACAGAACAAATATGGCAGCCACCATGGCTAAAAAGTTAAGTTAGAGAAAGTTACGTAATGTCCTGTGTTTTCCTGAATTTTCATGGACTTTTTTGTTGCAAAATGATGCTCTATATGCTACAGCAAAAGCTAATTGGCAACAGATGATGAAAGAATGTTTATTTGTTGGACTGTTCTTGTTTATATGGTTTGTCCAATATAATTGACTTGATTGGCAGATTTCAGAAATCAGGCTTGTTCCAAAATAATGGATATTATGGATATAAGCTATCATATCTATCTAATTCAATCTATCTGACTGAATCACATCTCACTCTTGGTATCTGATCCTGTTCCAGATGCGTACCTCATGCAGCAAAGGGTTGCGGCAGTAATTTGAGCTGTCATAAAATAACATGAATAAACAACTGTTAACATAATAAAATAGCAGACCCATGAAACAATAAATGAAATAGTTTCTTGGCCTACGACAACAAAATTTATTGTGAAGTGGCGCAGCACAACCAGAGATGGCACCAAACATGTCCACGTTTCCTAGTGTAAATAAATGTATGCCAACATAACAAGAAATAATTGAGGTCATAAAAATGACATAAGTCATGTCTGCCATTCTTGCATGTCATTTAATTGATTATCCTGACCGGCCCGTATGAATGTATTTGTATCTGTGTACAATAACAGCTTGACCAATGACCAGGCCAATGAGAGGCAGGTCTGTGAGATCATAAATTTTCACAATAGCTATTTGAAGAATTACAAAGGGACTGTGATTGAGAAGTTAAGACCTTGCCAAAATGATTTTTGATTACCTCTATGTAAATTATTTTCATAATTATATTGTGTAAATACGCATTCAAAATCTTATCAGTAATTTCATATAAGACACAATTTGTGAAAAGAATTAGCACTTTATTCTTTTCAGCTCACTACTGAGACCTGCGATCTGGATATCTGCTGGCTGCGCTCCCTTTGGAAAGCAAAACCCCAGTCACATAACATACAAACAGATACAAAAACATACAAACCGCACAAACAGCCCAGAAATCAGTACTAACCTACCTTCAAATAAACTCATCCACTCCATACGCATACGTGCACACACACACGCACACACACACAAACACTTTTCTTTCTCTTTCTCTTGTGCTATACACAACCAAAAAAAGTTGAAAGTTCATTTTGCTTGTTCATTATTGTTCCTTGCCGTATTGATTATAGAGTGTCTTCTTTAGTTTTATATTTAATTGTGTATGGTCGTGTGCTCACTGTGTTTTGAAGTTTTTTTCCTAGCCTTTATAGTTCTAGGAAGTCAAGGAAGAGATGCCACGTAGGTCGAAGCGTTCCCGGGCACAAAAGCAGCGATGGAGCCGGGTCGACTTGGCCAACCCACTGGTCAACCCATCCACTCAGCTGGTAACTACACGACAGATAGCTTTAGCCTGCACATAACAATAGACCACAAAGCAGTAAAGAAAATGTGGAAAAAATAATGGTTTTACTAAGTGTCAAGAGAATGTATTGTGTTACTTTATCTTTAGGTTTTATTGGTCATGTGTTTGTAGATGGTTCAGCCAGAAACACCCCCACCAGCTCCATCCATCTGGACCAGGAAGGATGCAGCCACTCTCTTGCAGTCTCCACCTCGGAAGGTATAGCTTTCACGTTTTGTTTGTAATTCACTGTGTACACTGTGTAATTCAAAGTCTTGACTTTCCTAACTTGATGTTATTTGAAATTAGATGGCCAGACTCCAGACCTTCCTATCAGCATCAAAACTCCTTTTTTATTATTTTATTTAAGAAAAATTCTGTAATGGTTTTTCGCTGTGCAAGACAGCAATAAAAAATACCGGATTACACAATTAGGAGTAGTGGTACATTTTTACACAGGTGTAGTATATTGAAAAGAACAGATTGTTTTGAAACAGGAAAATGCCTTTTAGCTATGATACAAAAATGGGAAGAGAAGCTACTGATTTAATAAAATGCTTTCGAACATATATGGACTCAACATGAATGTACAGCAATGGTAAGTTTGTGTTAACCTATCAAATATACCGGAATGGGGACTTTTTACAATTCATGTCTGGAATACTTAATCCTAGGTAGGTGTAATAGAAAGTTGTGGTCCAAATCCTAAGTGAAATAAGTGAATTTTTTAAATTATTATTTTTTTTTGTATTTGAAACTTTTGCTTTTCTGGAAACCGTGACCATCCACTCTTCGTGTGGTACTTGCATCAAGTTTTGGCTATGGTAAACAAATTTGTCACTGTGGAAAATATACCCAATAATTTAACATTGCAACAACTGCAGTGATTTAATACTTTTAGATGCCTTACAATTACAGATGCTACGTACCAGGTCGTACCAGCAGGAGCATGGTGGGCCTTTCACTGACTTCCGTGCACGTATGTAGCTGACTGTTTTTTAATTCAATGTTTTACTTACGTGTGTATCTTTTAGGGGTGGAACAATTCACAACTTATTCATCTTTTAATGTGTAAGAAGAGGATACATTGCCTTAGACAGCCTGTATCAGGAAAAAGCTAAATGTGAATTGTAGACAAATCAACACAGCACTTAGGGAATGATTGCATCTCCATAGGACATGCACATTTTTAACACATTATTGGATGTGTTTCTCCACTGACTTCTTGTGCCCTGCATCTGTCTCTTTAATGACCATGTGAAAAGCTCACTTCAGGTCAGATGACCCCTCCCACTCCTCTCATATAACAACAAGCACTCCTCTCTCCTTTCCTTTAACCTTTGACAACTATGGGTTTTGTAACAACATCTTCTGAAATGTATTGTTATTGTTTACTTTTAGTGTAGTGTTGGTCTGCCTTATCTCCATTCAGCACTACAAATTTACCTTCGGACACTAATAAGTAAACTTTGAACGTTGAACTTTGGGCTTAACAAAACTTTTCCAACTGCCCTCTTCAGCGCTAGCACGCATCACATTTCAAAAATGCATGATAAACATTGGACTTTTTAAAATTATTTTTTACACTTGAATTTACATGCTTTAAGAGCTTATCAGAAAATGAATCCCCATATCATGTTAGTATAACCATTCTTATTTCTCGGTTCTAAATAGGGCATGGTACAGGTTATCGCCATGCTGCAGAAAGATGGCCAATTTCCTCCTTGACTGGACGAAGCCGCAAATTGGTCATTCCAGCCGAGTCACCGGGCAAGAAGGTACCAGTTTTTTAGGTTTTATTCACAAAATAAATCCAAGTCATTACTGTGAATTTTCACAAATTAAAACTATTTCCTTGCTCATGCAGTTCATTCTTCTTGTGGGTGACTCACATCTACGAGCCATTGTAGATGGATTTGTGAGGATGCCAGAGGGACAACTCTCCTTTGGTGCCATGTCCATCCCCGGGGCCTCTGCAGCTGAGTTGCAGACTGAGGTGCAGAATGTTAGTCTGCCGCGATCACCCGCAGCTGTTTGTCTTTTGGCGCCCAGTAATAACTTGACTTCAAGCCAGACCATCGATGAGGCAGGGAAAGACTTCGGCAAGCTCCTGACCTCTGTTTGCAGTCGTTGGGTCAAAGTAAGCTTATTTTTCTTTGTATTGTTATCATTGTTATGTTTTGGAATATAATTGTTTTTATGAACTGTTGTGTTAATTATAATGGCTGACCTGCAAATATTATTTTTGATTTACCACTTATTAATTGACTTATTTTTCTTGAGGGTGTGTGTTTTAGACTTTCCTCCTCGTTTGAACATAGAATTGGCCCAGCAGGATTTTCTTCGTCAGGAGTTCCACCGTGTGGCAGTACGTATGGGTATGTCAAAGACACACACACTCGCAAAAAAACAGTAATTTAGCTTTTGGATGTAATATGTATTGCAATTTTCATATATTATTAAACGGCAAGCTCCAAATTTTAGTGCTATTGATTAATAATAGTGGGGATTAATTGAAGCACCTACTACTCGAACCTCATAAGTCACACTTGACTTGACTTGAATTGTGGGGTTTTAGTAATCAGTGCTTCAATTCCTGTGGACATTCAATTTACCTTCAAAGTCTTCTTTTGTTTCTTCAGTATTATGAAGCTCTCGAGGTAGCAAATGATGAGTTTATTTTTGCGGTGAATTTAAACAGCATATTTACCAGCTATGTCTCCACAGGCACACAGCTTGTTCGCAGTAATGACTGCAGTCGTACAGGCCTTCATCACCAGACCAGAGGCTCAATCAACATTTGGTTACCTCATTCAACAAGAGATAGTGACAATAAAACACAATACAATACAACAATAAAATAAAAATATTTTCATAAAATTCTTGGCAATGATTCCGCCAAGAGTTTTTAATGAAGAGTAAGGTATATAAAAATGTTTGGATATTCTCGTAAATCATGATGGGCTTGATTTTTTCATTCAAGGTGTCAAGTACCTGTCTGTTGTTGACCATTTCCCTGTGCACCAACTTGACCTGTGGTGTAGAGATGGCGTGAGTAAAATATTTTGCTTTCAATTAGTATTTGGCGATAGTGTGACAGAGCTTTTTTTTATAGATGTTTTGTAGAAATTCCTTTTAATGGCAGATACAAATTTATGATTAAAATTTATTTTGTAAATAACATGTGTCTGGTCGGTACACCTCAGTGATAATGCTGGGATGGAGATCCTCGTGCAGTTGCTTTGGTCAGCTGCTTACCAGCAACTGGAGTTGGCGACGCAGAAGGCCCAGGTATCTCCCTGGTCACCGCCAGCCATCCATCGAGTCCAGCCAAAAGTGTTTGTGAAGGGAGAGGTGACCGTTCCACATCCATCTAACCCTTTTGACTGGACGGGGATTGAACATTGCCGCAAGGTCATGAATTGCACTTTATAACTGTGTTGTTGAAACTTCGTGAAAAGAATATTCCACTATCATCTTAGATTAGTTTTCATCAAAAAATTGCCAATTATAACAATTTGATTATATACTAGCATTTCTCATTACAGATGACCCAGCCTCCAGAACCCCAGCAGCAGCAGGTTTGCCATTTACGTTTATGTTATACTTACATTACAGAGATGAGTATTGATATGTATTGAATGTAATTTTTTTTACCACAGGTGGAGGTGGGGGAGTGCTCCATCACACTAAATCCAATGTGGTTTAGTCCTTCAGTCCTGGAATTGATGGACAGAGCTGTTCCATCTCATCTGCCCAGTACTGTGAAATGCACAGCTAGTCCTGGCAGGAAGGTCATTTGACTGCAAATTTTACCTTTTGATTGAGTCAACAGTAAAAAGGGTTTCCTGTATCCTGACATTTTCAAATTAGTAAAAGAGAATACTGTTCATGATGTCACAGAGCAGATAACTTTTCTCAAACAATAAATGTGGCTTATGTTTTTTCTTAAATCAGATCTCAACGATGGAACATCGGAAGAAAGGTGCTGCTTTCAAGATGAAACTGGAGAAGCAGCAGGTTGGTAAAATTGCCTAATTATTTGAGGTATACTTGACTTATTTGAAATTGTCTGCTGTTATTTTTGTGTTTGTTGTATTTAATAGGTAAAAAGTTATGATGGCTCGAAAATGTCCCAGAAAAATGAGGCGCGAAATTCAGATCTAACACCTTGTACTTTCAGGGCCTGCAAGTCGAAAAATATTCAGAGGATGAAAGTAATATTTGGTTAGGATTCATTAAATATATCGTAGGTATTCCAGGGAAAAAATAGCAGAATCTGAGGGTGTCAGGAGGGAGGCATTTGTTGAATTTTCAATGAATTACCCTCATACTATTTTTTTCTAGGTGGAATCTCCAGCAAGTGCTGTGGAGGAGTCTTTGAAGCTACTGCCTCGAAGTCCAAGGAAAGTGCATGTGACAGAGAAGGTCAGTGCCTCTTACTCTTTGCAGTCTATCATTGCAGACCCTACCAGCCAGGTAATTTTTACACATACTATCCACACACAATATATTGATAAACGTTGCTATCCATAAAACACTTAAAGAGCATCTCTTCTATGCAGACATAGGGCTCTAATTTCTTGGCGCAGCACAGGGTGGTGCAGTGTGGCATAGCCCATGCAGTGGTAATTTCATCCAGTGCAGCCTGCGCAGATGTCGTCTGGAGAGGAGCAAATGTTGCTCTAAAACCATTATATACCTTTCAGCATTCATGGTGCTTTTTAAAACTGCAAGTGTCCTACACCATATGCACTAATGCATACCCATACCATCAAAGATGCTGGCTTTTGAACTGAATGCTGATAATAGGAGGGGGGGGTCTTTCTCCTCTTTAGCCCGGAGGACACAACACCCATGATTTCCAACAAGAATGTCAAATTTGGACTCGTCTGACCACAGGACACTTTGCCACTTTGCTCAACAATGGCTTCCGTGTTGCAGGACAGAGTTTTAGGTGCCATCTGTGGATGGCACGGCGGACTGTGTTTACAGACAGTGGTTTCTTGAAGTATTCCTGGGCCCATTTAGTAATGTCAATGACAGAATCATGCCGGTGAGTGATGCAGTGGCGTCTGAGGGCCCGAAGATCACCGGCATCCAGTAAAGGTCTTCAGCCTAGTCCCTTACGTACAGAGATTATTCCAGCTTCTCTGGATCTTTTGATGATGTTGTGCACTGTCGATGATGAGACCTTCAAAACCTTTGCAATTAGACGTTGAGGAACATTGTTTTTAAAGTATTCCATAATTTTTTTTAAGAAAGCCTTCACAGGTTGGAGAGCCTTTGGCCATCTTTACTTCTGAGAGACTCAGCCTCTCTAAGACATCCCTTTTATAGTCAAACTGATCAACCTGATGCCAGTTAACTTACTTACTTGCTAAATGTTCTTTCAGCTCAATGTTCTTTATTTATATATTAATAGCTTCTTTCAGACCTTTTTTCCCTGAGTCTAAACTGATTTTGGAATTTGGGTTGTATAAAGCCTTACACAAGGTCACGTAAAAATAGCCAGATTTGGCTTCTACGAAAAGGGCTTAAATACCAATGAAAATTAAAAATGGCTACGGTCAGTAACAGATGGTGTCATAAAATTTTGTTTAGCAAATAAAAAAAAAAAGAAAAAAATAATTAAATAAATAATTCATTCAGCTCACCTGTGACTTAGATGGTTTTTCTCCTGTGCCCTTCATTTGCAGTCGGGTCAGTAAATTTTTGGACTCTGACGTAATTTTCAGCATTTCGGCTCTGTACACCACCACAGTGGATTTGAAATGAAACAATCAAGATGTGCTTTAAGTGCAGACTTTCACCTTTAAATTGAGGGTATTTATATTCAAATCAGGTGAACTGTGTTGGAATTTTAAAAAATTGTATATGCGCACTCAAACTTATTAAGGGACCAAAAGTAATTGGACAAACTAACAATCATTAATCAAATTTTCACTTTCAATATTTGGTTGCAAATCCTTTGCATTCAATGACAGCCTGAAGTCTCAAACCCATAGACATCACCAGATGCTGAAAAGCTGAAAGTCTCCACATAAAATCACATCTTGATTGTTTCATTTCAAATCCATAGTGGTGGTGTACAGGGCCCAAATGCTAAAAATTCTGTCAGTCCAAGGATTTCTGGACCTGACATTATTATTACTGGCTTTGAAAATATACTGTTTATTCTTGTCCAGTTGCTGATGTTGGAGACTTGTGTAATATATTAAACCGAATATGGTACAATAGTATTATAAAATTTACAACATGCCTGCATTTTATCATTTCAGGGTTGCCCTACGGAGTCAAGTCAACATACTCAAACCGTGAGGGCTTCACATTCTCAGGCAGATAAGAGGTTTGGAAAACATCGTAACTCTCAGTGCACCTGCATGGCTCTTACTTTTCTGGCATACCACTATGAGGGGTTGCACTTCAACACAGTCTCCCTTGACAGAGTGCTTCAGCAGGGAGATGCACTCTATGTTGGTGTTAAGGAGCAGCTTAAAACAGATAAAACATTTGTAAGCAACTACTTGTCCTTAGAGGAGATGCCAAAACATGTTTTCACTGACAAAAATGTTTACAACGTGCACTTAGACATGTCAGATCTGAGGGTTGGTCACCTGAGAGCTGAAGAAGGGACCCCTCAAAGAGCAGGAGTAGGACTGTCCCTCGCCAATCAGCTGGAGTGCCTGTCCCAAGATGTCAACCATGTGGTCTTCTTTGTAACTCCTGAGTGCATTGCATTGTTCCGTGACAGATCGGGTTGCTACGGACTATTCGATTCCCACTCAAGATCTGCATTAGGTTTGCCACACCCTGATGGAACTGCAATTATGCAGACCTTCAGTGACCTGAGTGGTATGGTCGAGCATTTGTATGAGCTTTTCAAAGACCGTGGTCTGCATGCAACCTATGAGTTGATGCCTGTTTCTTTTGTTCAGGAATTTCACAATATACAGTTTCAGTCAGTAATAACATACCTACCAGAAGCACAAACAGGTGCAGAAGCAAACATTCCAGAGTGCAAAATTGACAAGAGACAAACAAAGATTTCAAATTTTTCTAAACTGTGTAAGCAGCGGCGTAGAAAAGCTTTGCATAGAACAATGCAGCTCAAAAAGGAACGAGCACCGAACAGGGACAATGTCCTGAGAGGCACAAATAGAAACGATAACGAAAAACAGAAATATGCCAGCAGTCTGGAGTTACGGCTTAAAAAAGGACAGGTAATGAAAACCAGAAATGCACAAGACTGTGATTACCAAACACAAAAGAAGGAACAAATCAGAAAAAGAAAAATGAATCCTGCTTTTCAGACCAAGCAAAAAATCTACTTGAAAATGTACCACAGGGTGAAGTACAGCACCAATACTGCTTATTCCTTAAAAAAGAAAAAGCATATGACAGAGAGGTATGAAACTGATGCAGATTTCAAAGAGAAACAAAAACAGTACCTGACAGAGAGGTATAAAACTGATGCAGATTTCAAAGAGAAACAAAAACAGTACCTGACAGGGAGGTATAAAACTGATGCAGATTTCAAAGAGAAACAAAAACAGTACCTGACAGGGAGGTATAAAACTGATGCAGATTTCAAAGAGAAACAAAAACAGTACCTGACAGGGAGGTATAAAACTGATAGTAATTTTAGACAGAGACACAAAAAGAGACAGAAGCAGTACGAATCTGGAAAATACCATAATGACCCAGAATTCAGGCGACATCATATACAACGCTGCACCCAGGACAAGAAAGATAGACTTGCAAAAAATGTTGTACTTTGTATTCGTCACAAGTTGCAGTGTGCACTGAGAGTCAAGAGGAAATATATAAACATTGCAAGAAGCTGCCCAGAAACTCCAAAGCCTGTAGTCAACATTGCAATGAAAGCTGCCATATATTCGTTCCGGGAAAGGATTCGACATGGGCCAACACATGTCTGCACAGTGTGCCACAGGGCTTTGTTCCCTAATCAAGTGAAGTATTGCAACAGAGCTAAATACATCAAAAATATTTGCATGGTGGCTGTTTGCTTAACAGGTAGGTATGTCCACGTATGCAACATGGATGAATGCTCAGCCCCATGTACCGTTCCACAAGAAAGGATGCGAGAGTGGATCTGCCACACTTGTGACAGCCACTTGATGAGAGGAAGGATGCCACCAACTGCGGTTGCTAACAACCTCGTGCTAGCACCAATACCCCCGGAACTGGATGACTTGAATATGCTGGAAAAACAGTTGATTGCGAAAGTTCTGCCGTTTGCGAAAGTAATTGCCTTGCCCAAAGGACGACAAAGAGCTATACACGGTGCGGTTGTGTGTGTACCATCGGAGATGGAAACCACAGTTAACTCCCTCCCAAGGCCCAGCACTGAAGCCCAGCTGCTGCAGGTGAAGTTGAAGAGGAACATCAGATACAAGGGACATCAGCTCTTCTACACAGTGAACATGAAGAACGTGCTAGCAGGACTGAAGAAACTGAAAGAGATGCATCCTCAATATAGTGACGTAGCCATAGATGAGAACACTACTTTTGAAGACCCTGAAGAAGATCAGCCCATTAATGAAGAGGAGACCATCAACACAGAAGGAGCCATGGAAACTACTAGTAGCACAACAAATGAACAACAGACTACTAATGAAGACGATGAAAAGGAAGAACTCAGACCTGGCCTGACACTGGATACTTGCATGCAGCCTCCTGACATTGCGCAAGAACTTCTTTCTTATGGAGATGGGATTTTAAGCGTTGCTCCAGCCCAAGGAAACAAACCCATAAGCTTTTTCCGATTACCAGGACTTGAAGCAATGGCATTTTCAGTGCAATTCCCCACCGGACAGAACACACTGGATGAGGTCAGAGAAATTAAAGTGTCCCCGAGTGTCTACTTCAACACGAGGCTATTCTCTATCGATACCCGATTTGCGAAGGACCAAAGCTATTTATTTTTTGCACAGTTTGTAACAGAAACTCATATGGCTATGAACAGCATGTCAATCCAGACAAGGAAAGGAAAATCCATGACCAAGGATGGAAGGAGGATTTCAAACAAGATGCTTCAGGATAAAGAAGAGGTAGAAAGACTCGTACAAAATAAGGATGCTACGTGATTCATGCAACCCCTCAGGGGCACACCGGCATACTGGGAGAAAGCACTTCGAGATCTCCATGCTATGGTGAGACAATTGGGTAAGCCGACATTTTTTCTAACGTTTTCTGCCGCAGAAATGAGATGGCCCGAATTCATTGATGTCTTTAAAGCTCAAGAAGGCAAAAAAGGAGACTTCTCTGAGCTAGACTGGAATGCAAAATGCGACATTCTGCGGAGCAACCCTGTGACTGTCATGCGAATGTTTGAGAAGAGAGTGGATGCGCTCATGACTGACCTGATACTGTCGCCTGCACAGCCCATTGGACCAGTGGAAGATTACTTTTATAGGGTGGAATTTCAAGCAAGAGGAAGCCCACACATTCACATGCTGGTTTGGATCAAGGATGCACCGGAGTGTGTGGACCCTGAGGACTGCGATGAGATCACCAGCTTCATCGACCGCTACATAACCTGCAAGATGCCAGACAAGAATGCGGACCTCGAGCTCCACAAGATTGTTTCAGAGGTGCAAATCCACAGCAGGAAACATTCCAAAACCTGTAAAAAAGGAAATGTTGTGTGCAGATTTGGATTTCCAAAGCTACCCATGGACCAAACAAAAATAACCTGGCCTGACATGATTCAGGATACAGATGAGGTCGAGGAACAGCAATCTGGAAAAAAGGGAAGTGGAAAATCTAGAAAATTAAAGGAGAGGATTGGAAAGCTACAAAAGGAGTCGAAGGAAAGGCTGAAACCAATGAGAGATCTCCTCATGGATGAAAATGCCACATTTAAGGATTTGCCGGACCTGCTGGATAAATGCAACATGACCAACCAAGAGTACTATGCGTGCGTCGAAAACCTTACCTCTGGATATGTTGTCATGTTAAAGCGTCATCCTAACGACTGCTGGATAAATGGATACAACCCTGATCTTTTGCGATCCTGGAATGCTAATATGGATATACAATTTGTACTTGACGACTTCACTTGCATCATGTATATGATGTCATATATAAGTAAGCCGGAGCATGAGATGACAGAGTTTTTTAACTCTGTCATTCGCACTGTGAAGAAGTCGAATGTCAACGAAAGGGACGAAATGAAGCAAATAATGCAGGCGTACGCGAAGAATAGAGAGGTCAGCGCCCAGGAGGCCGTGGCTCGGGTGTGCAGCCTACCCCTCAAAAAGAGCACACGCGCGGTCGTATTCATACAGACGGATGAAGATGGTCTGAAGATGAGTCACCCCATGAGCAGACTGAAGAACATGGCTCCGGATGAAGAGGATGTGTGGATGTCAGGATTGCCAGAGAAATACATACACAGACCTACAACACAACAGTTCAATCACATGTGTCTGGCTATGTTTGCATCGCAGTACAGGATCGTTTATGGCCAACAAACTGAAGGACCCAATGTCATCCCCCTCCAGAACTACATGGGATTCATTCAGAAGAGAACCTCAGGAAAACCTGCAGTCATCCGTTACACCCGGTTCTCAGAGAAAAAATACCCTGAAAAGTTTTACCGGACGCTGCTGAAATTGTATTATCCACATCGTACGGACAATGAATTGAAAAGTGAAACACACCCAACATATGAAGAATTCTATAAAAGTGGCGGTGATGGAAAAATTGCAGTTAAGATCATTGTTGACTTCAATAGAAACCGATATGAAGGACAAGGGAAAAAGATTGAGAAGGCAATGGAACGACTAAAAGAAGGAGGACCCGTTCTAAATGCATGGAACACCTTTGCACCAGAAGTTGAAGTGGATCGGATGGAGTGTGTTGCCCAACGAGAGCCAATAAACCACGATGAGGAAGAAGAAGAGATTCCGGATTACCAAATCTGTCCAGAGAGAGGAGAAGGAATGACAACAATTCAGGCACCGAAACTGAGCCCTGACTTTGTCCGAAAAATGTACCGAGGCCTCAATGAAACGCAAGCATCTATCTTCTACACCGTACGTGAATGGTGTTTAAATAGAGTCTTAGGTCATAATCCTAGCCCCTTCTTGTATTTTGTCTCTGGGGGTGCTGGCACTGGCAAATCCCACGTCATTAAGTGCATTTATCAGGAGGCCACTAAGATTTTGCGTCAGCTTCCCAGGTTTCGCAATGAAGCTGACATGTCCCAGCCTGCAGTGCTGCTTACAGCATTCACTGGCACTGCAGCCTTCAACATCTCGGGAAAAACTCTTCACTCCATCTTGAAGTTACCGCGAAGCTTGAAACCTCCATATAAAAGTCTTGGCAATGCACTGGATGAAGTGAGAGCATCTCTGTCCAATGCAGAAATCTTACCATGGATATCTCATCGATGATTATCTTAGGAGCTCTTTGCCTATGGTCACTGGAGGTTTCAACAAATCAAGGGTAACAGGAGACCGTTTGGAGGGATGTCTGTCCTTGCAGTTGGAGACTTTTACCAGCTGCCGCCCCTTGGAAAGGCCAAACCACTTTGTGTATTCGAAGACGATGTTCTTGATCTGTGGAGAGACTTCCAGATGGTCAACCTCACAGAAATTATGCGACAGAAAGATGACCTCACGTTTGCTCAACTCTTGAACAGGATTCGAACCAAGAAGAAGACAGATAATCTCAGTGAAGAGGACAAAGCTCTGCTTTCACAGGCTATCACTGAAGCCAAGGACTGTCCACTAGATGTCCTCCATATCTTTGCAACAAATAAGGAAGTTGACAAGCACAATGCCGCAACGATAACTGCCCTCCACTCAACCATACCAAACATTTGGGCAGAGGACTACAGGAAAGACCCCAGGACAGGAGAAATGACCAGACAACCAAATTCCATGACGGCCAGGAAGAGGGATTTACCGGATAACATTCAAGCTGCTCAAGGAGCGCGATTTCTGGTTATCAGGAATCTGGACATCGAGGATGGAATTGTGAATGGGACCCTTGGGACAATAGGCAACATTGTTACAAGCTCTGGAGATGGACTAATGACCGTGAACCTCATTGGACTCCAAATGGATAACCCCACTGCCGGTCAAAAATTTCAGAAGAAGATTCTGGGCCCGGAGGATAACTTGGTGTACATAGAAAAATTTGAGGAAAATGCAAGCATTAAAGGAGTTGTTCGACGGCAATTCCCCATGAAATTAGCCTTTGGATGCACAGCGCACAAAGTGCAGGGCATGACGATGAAGTCTGCAGTGGTAAGTATGAAGCGTGTCTTTGAGCCTGGAATGTCTTACGTCGCCCTAAGCCGTGCAATGTCACTTGAACGATTAATGATTACACACTTCGACGAGAATAAGATTTATGCGGATCCTCAAATCGCCACAGCCATGGATTCTATGCTTCCGGCTTCTTTTGAATCTTCCAGACCACTGTTGCACTTTGTAAAATCTTCACACCACTCCGCTCCAACACTGACCATCATCCATCACAATACGGAGGGACTTCTGGCACACATCGAGGACTTGAAATCTCATCACGAGTTCAGACTTGCCGATGTGTTGTGCATCACCGAAACCCATTTATCTGGGTCTTTCATTTCCTCCAACTTTGAGTTGGAAGGATACAACATGTCTGCACGTAACAGACATGCTTTTTACACAAACAGAGTGGACATGGCTGCAAAATCTGGAGGTGGAGTCGCGGTTTACTTTAGGAGCAGTATTAAAGCTGAGGTCCGGCGATTCTTCCAAAATGTCACAGATCTTGAATTTGCCGTGGTCAAAGTTGAGTTCCCAGTCAGAGCTGCGATAGCCACTGTCTACAGACCACCGGCTTTCAGTCTTCACATGTTTCTCTCGAACATGCAACACCTTTTGGATGCCTTGGAGCTTATGAATTGTCAGCCCGTCATCATTTGCGGAGACTTTAATGAGGATCTTCTTTCTAAAGGCAAGAAGCCCATACATGAGATGTTTCAGTCCAGAGGTTATAGCCAGCTCATCTCCACTGCCACGACAGAAAAGCAGACACTGATTGATCATATTTATATCTCACGACCGGAATCTTGTCTTCAATCAGGTGCGCTGCAAACTTATTACAGTTACCACAGTCCCACATACTGTGTTTTGACTTTGTCGGCAGGGAAAGGCTTATAGTTTCAAGATGGTGGTATGATCTTTTTCCGTTGGCAGACTAATAGGGTCTTTCATCTCATCCTGTGAGGATGAAATTCTTTTAATGCCTATGGTCTGCAGTCTGACTCCTGACACATTTCGTTGTAGAACTGGTAAAGTATTCATGGTAAATACTACATATCTTTGTTCATCTGGTGAATGTGACCACTGTGTTGGCTTAACCTGACGATTGGAATTGCAGATTTTTTTCTGGATCGGGAATATATCGGCCGTTTGTCATGGAAAATGACTTATAAATTTTGTTCCAAGTCTCTCGGTGCCCACAGGAGTTTAGAAAGCATTTTCTCCAGAGCTGTGCTTGTTCTCTGCACGCTACTCTTTTCAACCCCTCTTTTCTGCAATGTGGTATGGCCTATTGTGTTACTAACTTTGTAGAGTATATTTAAGACATGTTGAGTATACATTTGAATGCAAAGCGCCTTGCCATAATATTTATGATGTGGTGCTATGTTAATAAAGTTCAATGCCTAAATGCGATATGTGCCTTGGCTCGTCATTTTTTTCATTCCACCCATATAGGCTATCAAGTAAGTTGAAGATAAGTAGGTGTAAAACAAAAAAAGTGTCCATGTATATATATATATATTTTTTTTTTTTTTTTTTTAAGGACCGACAATTAACAGGTATGTAAGAAGTATAATTTACAAACTGTAAACAGTTGTTTTTTGCTGCCAACTCCTGTGGCTCTTTACAGTATGTACACAGCAAGTATGCAGGTAAGAAAGGTTTGCAGGAAACTGCAAATTTTCCTGCAAACCTTACTTTTGATAACCAAGCTTAATACAGGAAGCACTAGAACAGAAGCTCTGCTCAGGACGGACGCCTACCTACAACGAGGATAGACTGAAGTTCCACAGATGACGGCCTTCAGATACAAACAGAGTTGGGAGAGCCATTCCGGGAAGGAAAATTTAGGTAAATGCTATCACAAGGTTATGATTAATATGACGTTGGGCTACTCTAAATTGTTTGTATTCATTCATTCATGTTTTACACAGACGTATGAAAGACATATCCTTTATTGTTGTGAGCACCATAATGTCTTTTTTTAAATCCAGAGCCAACCACAACGCAAGACACAACTGGACCCTCTCCTGAACTATTTCTGCTACACAAACAACATACAAAGCTAAGTGATGTTTTTGTCTCATATGTTCACTTTTGTTATTTCCATGATTTCTCCCAATTGTTATTCTATAGACAAAATGATTAGACAAAACAGTCCACTTATATGTATCTATTTTTTAAATGAAGTATCAACCACAGTAGTCTCAATGGTGAATTAGACCAGGCTGACTTCTAAAGTCATGATAGACGAGGCAGTACTCCAACAGCAAATATTGAGGTTACACTTCATGTTGTTGCCATTCGGTAATTTCTCATTGTTGCCATTTGGTACATTCCAAAAATTCATTTCAATCCATACATTTCCTCACATTTTAGTCAGACAAGAATGAAAAGTATGTTGTCTGTACCTTAATATTTTGCTTTTGCTTCTATTGTGTCACCCAACCACGGACAGAAGTGGACATTCTCTTTTGTTGCTGTATAGACAACAAACAACCTACAAAGCAAAGTTCTCCTTTTGTGTCATAACATGTTTACTTTGATCATCTTCATGACTTCCTTTAAATGTTTCTCTTTAGGCAGGAACATTACAATAAACATTCCACTCATACAGTTTTATTTCTTTTTTTCCCACAGCAGTGACAATGGTGAAGAATGCCCCAGCTGACAACCCAAGTCACAATGTAGACGAGACAGAACTCCAACAACAGGATTCAGGTAGCGTTTCATTTTGTTGCCATTTTCTACTATTGCTCACAATCTGTTTAAAGGCACAGGATACAGAGTTCTTCATGTTTTCTGTCTTGTACACACCAGAAGGCAGATGAAGAACATACTACAGTGATGATGGTAGCATGAAGAAGGGCACTTGAGGTGAAGGACAAGTGGATAATCAGAGACAAGATAGTTTTTGGTTAGACAGCAAATGCAGCATCCCAACTTAAGAAACTGCAGTAACATTAACAGTTTAAAGCTATTGTTTTTGTTGACTGTAGTATCATTTATTTGCTTCCATAACTAATGGAGCTTGACGTAAATTCTAATAGGCACAGAGTCAAGCTTGCCAACTATAGGAGCTTGAGAATCACCTGAGTGCTCATGAATGTCATCTGATTTGCTGTCACGATTGCTTGATTGATATGCCAGTTTACTTAAGCTTGCATTCTGAGAAGAGGCTTTGCAGCATGTACACTTAACATCCTTCTTCCTTCCCAGCTCTTCCCATCGATCTTTAGCATTTCGAATCCTGTTCTTTTATGACTAAACTGTTGTTCAGTAACAATGTCTCTTCTTTTTGAGGTCATTGTTGCTATAGGCTCTGTTCTATGGAAGGGGGGTTAATTGCAGCTCCCGCCTTTGGTTCCATGCTGGACGGGCAGGGATCTCTTGAGCAGAGCCATACCGCCAAACTCAATGTATACTTGTATGCTTTTAAAAAATATTCTCTTTGACAAAGTGTCCTATCAGAATTACTGTTTGTGTATGTAAATTGTATACAACATAGGGCCATCTATCTTTGAGTTCTCACCTACAATACTGTCTGTTGCACTAATTAAATTTATGTGCTATTCCAGGGAAAGATGGTGTTCACTGCACTATTCCCCTAGTGCCAAAAGCACAACCACACCTTTAATCCATCACAGTGGTTCTCAGTGGTTTGCAGTGTCACCTAAAAGAAAACAATCATGGATTGGGTCAATACCTGTTGCACCCCTGCCAGGCCAGGAAGGAGCCCCTGTCTATCTCTGTAGTGCATAGATGCTTTTATTATTCTGAACTCTTTGTCTTAAAGTATTCATCATCAATTTTCAAAATTCAAATTGTAATTTTTATATGTTTGATGTATGTTTTAATTTCAGCCAACTGCATAGATGCTTTTATTAGTCTGAATTCTTGTCTTTATTTTCTCTCATATTTGAAATTATTCTTATAAAACTCATACATTTTTCTGTTCACTTACACCATACAATTATTTTGTAATTGATTAATATATATATATATATATATATAAGATCAATAGTGATCTTATAGCCCGGTGTTAGTGTTGGGCCTCAGGAAGTGGATGGAGGATTGTGGACTGTTTTCTGACCAGTCTGCTAATAATTTCCTACTTGGCACATGACACAGGACGGTTTTTGTTTTTTTTTTTTCTATTAACATGCAGTAGTTTTATCCAGTGCCTCACCCCATTTTTTTCTGTGTTTCTTTCAGAGGATCTTTATGTCCCCCACCCTGAGTCCTGGACCATTCGAGCCCTGTCCCTCACCATGCTGCTGCTGTCCTGATCTGATCCTGATACAGTTCTGCACCATCCTCTACATGCCACTTCGTGGAACTACCGATGCCACTGCTTTTAGATGGACTTTAATGGATCTCTTTCTCCATTTTTATTCCGCTTTACTTTATTTTGTTATTAATTAGCTAGCCCGCGGAGGATGGGCTTCCCCACTATAGCCAGGTTCCACCTGAGATTTCTTCCCACCGGGGAGTTTTTTCTCACCACTGTTTTGAGGATTTTTCTCCCTACTGGGAGTTTTTTTGCCTCATTTGCTGTAGTGGGGAATAGGATTAGGCTGGGCGTTGCCCTTTCATTGTACTCATGGATTTGACTTTACTTGACTGACTGGCATTTGAATCTTTCTGTGTTCTTATTCTATCCTTATTTTTAGTGTATTCTATTTTATTCATTCTTTTCTCTATGTAAATGACTGTGAAGCACTTTGTGACCCTGTCTGTGAAAGGTGCTGTATAAATAAACTTTACTTACTTTAATTACTTACTTACTTATAGTCTGTTTGGTAAAATTAATTAGGAATGTCAATGGGGGAATGTTGGGTCTCTGTGAAGTGCCATGACATAACTTTGCTATTTTTTGGAGCGATATGAATATATTGAATTGAATCGAATAGGAGTGTTGATGCTATCATTCTTATATTGTTCATTTTGTTAAAATGGTTAGTGTTAGCAAAAACAATGAACATATTCAGAAAGCACAAAGTCATTTTATGGAAATTTAAGCATTCATCATCAATGTTCAAGATTTAAACTGTTGTTTTTTTTCTATAGTTGATGTTTGCACTTTTCATTCCAACCAAATATATAGATGCTTTTATTACTCTGAACTCTTGTGGTAATTTTCTTTCATTTTTGAAATTATTCTTATAAAACTCACATTATCTGTTCACTTACACTGTACAATTATTTTGTCATTGTTTTATATATAGTTTGTTTGATAAAACTGATTTTGACAGGTTTTTTCCTCACCACTGTTGGAATGTGCTTCCTCATGGGGGAATGTTGGGTCTCTGTAAAGTGCCCTGACATAACTTTGTTATTTTTGAAGCTATACAAATAAATTTAACTGAATAGAATGGGTGGGAAGTGAGTTATGTCTTATCTAAGCTTTCCAATTTACGGATTTCCCACAATTCCAAAAAAAAACATAGATTTTCGTCCATCCCTAGCAACCAGGCTCTAGCAAGCATTCGGAACACGCACCTTCAACACTGTACTCGTAGAGCAGCAGGCACATTCAAAATTTCCGCTGGAATTTTCTAGTTATTATTATTATTTCTAATTCAAAACTGAGAATATTTTTTTCAAATTTGTTACAGCCATGTTGGAAGATCACGGGCAGTGGCCAACAAACCAGACGTGAGCACTCCTCCACATGAAGAAACCAAGTATATGGTCTTTGAAGGGCAACTCATGGACCTATGTAAGCTTTGCTGGGAGTGTAGGTCAGGCCACGTGGAGATAAACAAGAGAGTTACAGGAATGGTTTTGACTATCAAATTGGACAGTCTGACTTGAAACAAAAAAAACTAAGTGGGACAGCCAACCTACTGCCGCCGACCTGCCGGAAATGTGGTGCTTTCTGCAGTGGTATTGTTTGCTGGTGGGAGCTGGGCGAAGATGGAGCAGATTCTATCAAAATGCCAGTCCTATGATATCCAGAAGAACATCCTGCAGCCAGTTATCAGGAAGTGGTGGGTGAAGGAGCAACAAGCAGTCCTCCAGGACTTAGTGGCTGCTGGCACTCCCTTGACCATTGCTGGCGATGGGCGGTCAAACATCCCAGGACACTCAGCTAAATTTGGCGTGTATACTGGACTTGAAGTCAACATCAACAAGATTGTCAACCTTGAGTTGGTGCAGGTATGTGATATCCTTTCCTTGCAGATGATTTTAATTTATTTTGATAGAATAAGCCCATTTGCTCAAAAGGAAAATGATGATTTGAAATCATGACCACAGTTTAGAAATGATTTTTGCTTTTGCTTCCAGAACAAAATTTTTACTGTACTTTACGTTAAATAATATGGTTCACAATACATTATGATGAAATAACCATCGAAGATTCATAGGATTCTTTTTTTCCCTCCAACAATTTTGAATAATGATTATTTCTTATATGAGCATCAGGAAAAGATGCCATATATTATTGACCACCCTAATTATGTGTAATAACGAATATTAGCAATAATGCTGGATGTTTACCTGTATTGTGCATTGCCTTTCTTATTTCAGAGAAATGAGGTCAAGTCTAGCTACCACATGGAGCTGGAGGGATTCAAAAGGCTGCAGGCATTCATCAGTAGCAATGGGTTGGAAATCTGCAAGCTCATCACTGACAGGCACCGCCTACTTGCCAAGCATGTGAAGGAAAACGCATCAACGATCCTGCACACATATGATGTTCGGCATTTAGCGAAAGGTATGTTGCTGTATTCTTTTGTTCTTTCGACTTTGGAAATGGGTGCTACAGCTGTCTTCAAGAACAGGATATAAAGACAGGCATATGCAGCTTTTTTCCCTTTTGAATATACATGTCTAGCCTACCATTGCACACCAGTCATAGGCGCTTATGGAATTGTTGCCTTTTGCTACCATTAATAATAACAGAAATATTGAAATTATGCTCAAAATGCATTCACAAACATAAGATAGTGACGGTTATGGTGACCAAAATTTTGCATATTTGATCATGCAAGTCTGATGAAGATAACTGAAATGTAAGCAATCAATATTCAAAACCATCACAGGAAATTATACTTTTTGGATATGTTTTGAGAATTATTTCATATGTTACAGCAATTCTGATGAATTTATTTTGTAAAAACAAAAAAAAATTTACAATCATTACTTCTTAATGGCATTTTTGGGCAAGTTTCTCATTGTTAGTTAAAAACTTTTCTTATATAATCCTTGTGTCATGAATGAATTTACATCTAGGAGAACTAATGTATTTGTCCCATCAACTTAGTTTGTTCTTTCCAATTTTGTTTCTTATCAGTAGCTGTCCAGAAAAGGGTTCATGCGCTCGCCAAACAGAAGAATTGTGAAGAGCTCATGGCCTGGGAGTTTTTCTTTGAGCATAACAAACCACCTCTACTGGGTTGCTTCATCTACGAAAGATGAGGCGGCGGACCTTCGTGAAGCAAAGTGGGCTTCTCTAGGAAACCACATGCAGGACATCCATGAGGGACATTCAGCCCTCTTTCCAGCCTGTCTGCATGGACACATTTAAGGAGAAAGACCCGAGAAATGGCTCAAGTCGAGTAAAGGCGATTTAAATTTTTGCTAATTTTTAAGTATTCTAGTTTACTCCATACTGAATATTTCTCTTTGTAGTCTACAGTTAGAAATGTCAGTAAGAGTTATGTGTGTAAAATAGGAAAACCTTATTTTATTGATAATCATATTTGTTTTAAAGCCACAAGATAGTTCTGGTGGATTTGACAAACTCGATCAGTGGAAAGTGCAGCATACAGTCAGAAAACACTGATACACATAACGTCAATTGTTTTGTATGATGTGTTGTAATGTTATCTGACAAACTATCACTATGCTTTTTTTATTTTTTAAGAATGACTGCTAATTATGCGTAAATTTTGTGATTCTATTTCGTTGTGAAAAAATAAAATATAATTACATTTTTAAAAAATCACTATGTACATTACCTATGGAAAGTGTTCAAAATTTTGTAGGCCTGGTGTAAATTTGAATTCAATATCATATCTGAAATTTTAAAAAAAGAAAAAATCTGACAAAGAATGCACTAATTGAAAGGAACGAGCTTCGACTCCAAATGCAGTTCAGCATCGGCAGGGCGTTTATTTGGATTAGCAAAGCTCATGGTCAAATATAGAAACAGATCGATAGCCAGGCAAACAGGGTAATGCAGAATAGTCAGAATCAAAGTCAGGAGACAGGCAGAGAATAATCGGTAACCAGGAATTCAATCCGCACAAAGACAGTAACAAAGGGGGTAGATCTAAGGGAATGGAAGGGGAAGGAAAAAGGGAATTGGGTGGGATAAGGGAGAACATAGGAGAATCTAAACAGATGGGTACAAAATGGGAATAAGGGAGAACGAAGTACTACTCACTCAACTTGCAATCAAACAACGTAATACAAACAACCAATAACAGGACTTACAGGAGAATACACAAGAAACGAGCAATCAACAATCGAAACTAGAAAGCCCAGAATCGAGACTTAACCAAGACGAGCTATGGGAAGAAACGAGTCGACAAGAAGCTGCGGTAAAAGTGGGTGTTTTAAACACAAACTAATCAAGTGGAATCCCAGCTAAACACAGGACAGCTGTAGAGAGAGGCGGAACTAGAAATGCAAGGACGGTGATAGGAGAGAGAGGGGAAACAGGTGGAGTTCTAACTCTGATCTAATTAATCACCCGTGCCTCGCTAAACTATTCTCAGGTGCGGATAGTCAATGAGAACAGCCAGAGAGAAGGAAGTGGAATTATCTCACCGAAATACAGGGAAGAGAGTGTGATGAAACTGACAAGACACCACGAGACAGAAACGAGAGGAAAACATTCAAGACCAAAGACAGCGCAATCTTACAGAAACATACATACTCTAAAAGAATAAATATGATAAATAAATAAATAAATAGTAACTAAAATTACTAAAACATACTAAAAACAAATATATAAATCAGCGATTCCCAACACTAATCTTACTGCTGCAAGAAAAAAATCCTTTGACACTGCCTGATAACATACATGAAACAGCTTAATTACCTCAAATATAAAATAATGACCATGAACATTTTGATTATTCGATTATTCCTTGAAAATGGAACAATTTTGGCTGATCAATTTATGGGTGATTAATAGTTCATACAGCACTGACATCATAACTAGGACAGGTCTGTAGACGGACATCAAGATGATGTCATGTGGTCCACAGACGTCATCACTGGAGTCTTTTAACTCTGTGATAAATCAATTTGCACCCAAAATGAAGTCATACAAGTACCATGGGATACTTTGTATCACCACGCTTCCGTCAGTCTGCCCCAGGGTAGCTGTGGCTTACAAAAAAGGTAGTTTACCACCATCAGAGCGTGAATGTGTGAGTGAATGAATAATGCCTCCATTGTAAAGCGTCTTTGAGTGTCCAGAAAAGCGCTATATTAAATTGATGCATTATTATTATTATTTGTAGGCAAGTTCAATTTTTTGTTTTTTTTAATACTCGGCAGGTTCATAATGGCATTTGGATCTGAGTGTAGCAGTAGTAGTAGTAGTGATGGCTTAGATTATTGGATGTTTTTCTTTTCTTTTTCTCCAGAATTCATTTGGCAGCATAACATCACAATGCAAACAGTGACCGCCTGCAAGCCAGGACAGAGAAAGGGGAGCTACGCTACGTCATAAGCAAGCCCAAGTACAAGCCAGGAGCTGCCTCTGCCAAAGCTGTCAAAGAAAAACGCAGCTACTGTCAGTCAATTGTAGATTCGCATGAAATCAGTTTGTCTTTTTGCGTGTATGAATCTGTTATCTTTCATATTTCCAAAGATTTGTCAAAATTACCTGTCAGAAAGTAACATGGAAATGGTTCTTCTTTTATGTTTGAGAAATAATCAGTGGAAGTGCAAAACAAGAGAATAATGCTTTTCATGTAAATGTATGCAGAAATATTTCAACACAGGCAGTGAGGAGAAAAATTGTTGTTATTATTGTTTCTTTTTCATTTTTTTTCCCCTCAGCTTATGTTGCACTCATGGCAGACATTTCACAATATGACAGTGATGCATCACCCCCTGCAAGGCAGCCGTCACCACCACCGCTGAGCAGTGCACATGGATCCATGCGAAGAGATCATTAAACAGCATCGTAGCAGTTATTTCTGAGCAGTAATGGAGTAATATGCTGGTATCTAGACCCTCCTGTATTGTGTTTTTTCCCCTTTTGAGGGGTTGGAGCTGTGTATTAACTTGGCATCATGGCTTTGTGAGACATATAGCGTTGTGGTCTATTAAACACTCCAACATGGGGACTAATACACATGTACTATAATGGATATCTCAGAGTTTTCTTATCTGTGCAAGTTTCTTGCAGTAGGCTGTAACTACCTTGCATTTTGATTTTCCCTGCAGTGACAGATAATCATTCAATTTCAAACTACTGTGTTAGTCTGTATTAGGATTGGTAATGGCTGTAGTATTGAAATGCTTAACATTTCTTTCTTTTGGAAGGGGGAGACATAATTGCAATTCGATATGATATTGTGTATAATTTTACATAAGACAATTATGATGAAATGTTTTGGAATGAATATCCTGCTAGCACTTCATTTTTTCTCTTGTAATGTTTATTAGTTACATTTCACTAATTTCTCATCTATACTCAGTACATGTATAACAAGATGTTTGGGACCAATAAATTTTGTTTTTTTATATCAGTAGCTAATAAATAATATAAAATAAAGGAAATACATTTTATTGGAACTGGAGAAATATGTATGGATATAAGGAGATCTGATGTAACAAACCGTTTCATGTCACTTTGATAAGTGTAATAAACTTGGTGCTTTTCCTCTTATTTAAATTGGACATTGTCTTACTTTTGGCTAGCACAATTATCTTATCCTTCATGTTTTATGCTAAGTCGACAAAGCCTCATCCCAACCCCCCCACACACACACTAACAATAGATAATCCTCCGTGGCCAAGCCCATGTTCAGATGCTTGCAATTTAGAACAGAAATACACTTGCAATTTTGTAAAAGCATTTAACATTTATTGTGTATGTAACTGAGTACAGAGAGTTCAAGCAATCTTGTTGATTATTATGGAGTTCCATAGTGGAATAGATGAGATCACTATGAACGTCCTCAAATCCTCTGTATTCAGGTGATGGAAATGTATTCCTTATCATTGTGACTGCACAAAAAGGAAGTGGCAGCCGCACTCACCGACCCAAAAATTGCCAGCACCAACGAACCAGCTGGCGGTATGCAATATGCCTTGATTTTCTGCAAAGCAAAACAGAATAAAAGAGAGCATTGTCAAGTTCAAAGTTTGGAGGTGACATGAAAAGAATATATCTAAATAAACGGGAAACAAATATCAAAATACTTACAGAAAAAACAAGTATAATCCGTCACTTTATCAATGAACCAAAAAAACCATTCCTCTTTTACATCAAGCTAGATTGCAATAAACTGCAACAGACAAGCGATCTATGTATGAAAAAATGTTACATAGCTATATTAGACAAGAAAGTTGTTTTGTAAATGGGCTTGCCATGCCACAGCGATGAATAAATAAATAAAAGCAATAGGAGGAAAAATATTACTTACTCGTTTTCTGAAGCATCTTGCCGAGCTCGCCCTCCATACTGTTGAACATATTGGTAGTATGCTGTCTGTAGGACATAGCGATCCAAACAAACTGACTGAAACCCGGGATGTGCTGTGCTGCAGTCTAAGTCTTCTGGGTAGTCATCCATTTTGCCCACATTTCGCAGTATTTCCTTGCAGCATATGGATTCTCGAACTGTACGCATTGGGATGCAGCCACCACTGCATGACAACTATATGTGATTTGTTTTTAAATTATACTAGCATCAAAGAAAGCCCGATAATCAGTAGGCATAATTTAGAAAACACCTTCCATGCACCTTACTTTAGTACGTACCAGTTGTTGTTTCCAAATTTTGCCTCTAAATCGGCATTGCCGTTGTCTCCAGCTGCAGCCCCCGGAGCGTCTGCGACCAGCTCAAACATGTAGGGTTGAATACCCCTGGCTGCATCCGCTCGAGCTTCTTCCTCGTCATCTTCTCCGTCTTCATGTGATAAATAAGGGCTTGAACTGGGCTCAGAAAAGTCCTCTAAATCAGCTTCGTTTTCACATTCCATTTCACTGAAAGTTAAATTATAATTTAGGTGCAAAAACTGTCCAATACACACTGCCCGGCCAAAAAAAAAAAAGTCGCGCACTCAAATATTTAGTTGGAACCCCTACCCCTGAAGCTTTGATTACAGTGCATATTCGTCTTGTCATTGTTTTGACAACTATATCCAACGCCAGAACATTTATTTACGATCAGAAATTCCTTAATTTTTGGCCGACATCTTGTCTTCTCGATATATCGGTTGAACCACTCGGTGATCTTTCTTGAGCACATCCCAATGACTTTTCTTGTGTTTAAGGTCAGGACTTTGTGGTGGCTAATTTGTTTGTAAAAATGATTCCTCACACTTCTTTTTGTCAATCATGGTTTTCTTAGCTACATACAGGTTAATAACTCGCCCATTCTGAAATACTGTAACATCTTTTACACCATCAGGGGATTTGTCATAATTTTTTAAGAAATTAGTTTTTTTGGTCACACTTTATTTGAGGTGTTGCTCATGAAGGCTTTATAGCACATGTATAATGCCTTCATAAATGAGACATAATGTCTTCATAAATCATACACAAGCAAACTTCATCCTATGTAAAGGGTGAAATAACACATCTTCAGCTTGTCATGCCAGATGTGATGTAACTGACGAATTCACTTAGCTAGTGGCTAATTGCGATAAAGGGTGACATTGTCAGCTAAGTGACATTGTCATTGTCACATCTGGCATCACATGTTGAATAAGGAAGTGTTATTTCACCCTTTACAAAGCATGGCATTCGCTTATGAATGATTTATGAAGATATTATGTCTCTTTGATGAAGACATTATACTTGCTATATAAAGCCTTTATGAGCAACACTTCAAATAAAGTGTGACCGTTTTTTTTTTGGCCGGGCAGTGTATTTAGGCACGGCACATATCCGAAAACAAAATCCAAACATAAACACATGCAACCAGCCCTTGCAAGTATGAATTTGCCGTGTTTCTCAGTCGCTTCTATGTACAAAGACCAAAATTTTCACTCATTTTGTGCAGCGTTCACAACCAATGCAAACTTTGCATTTTGCAGACTCAGATGAGATCATTGCTTTTTTCACGGAGAAGTTAAAAACCCACAAAATCTGGACATTTGGTGGCTGATCATTTCATTGAGTCTGTAGAAAATGTATTTATAAGAATATTTGTCCCAAATAAGATAACTATATATTTTTTTCTTTCATAAATTGACTGTTGACATGAGTAGTCAGACAAGCCATTTTATGTACAAGCATCGGTGCAACTCAGTTCTCATACGTCACAGCCCATGTGATATTGATTAGCCAATCGCTCGCGAGTTTTAAGGAGCGGCCTGTAGAACCTGAAAGTTTGATTTGGAACACATGCTCATTACGCGTGTAAAATCTGAGTGTTTGGGTGATCTGACACAATCCAGAGCCAGCAGTAAACTTTTATAATCCTACAGCCTGCTGGTGAGAGTGGCATCCTTTGTTCTGTTCACAGCAGGAAGCCGGAGCCATTACGTCCAGGCTGCCCAGTGTTCCTCAGAGTTGTATCACAGTCCCCATTGAAGTTAAAGCCTAGTTACATTAATCTCCTTAAAACAATCAAAATCTCTGTGAAATTCATAATATGTTTATGTTCACCATCCAGTAAAGAAACCATTTATATATTTATAACACGATTGGACTATAATACTCCATTTTAAGGCTTTTCCATGACAACTGCATTATTTTAGCACATATTCCTATCATGTTTGGTCTTTTTATTCTCGGAGAAATCTAAGGAATTGAATGAAACAATTTTAAGGGAAATGAAACCTATGTTTCACTCTCTTTTTGGGAAGCTCCAGAAAAGCTGGTTAGAATTTGCGCGGGCAATTGCCCTGGTGGTAACACCTTCGCGAGTGCAACTCTGATTCGGCCTCTACCTTGTTCGGAGGCGTGGTCTTGGTTCTTTAAAAGTACAAGAACCTAACCGGGCGGGGGCTCTTCGTCATTTTGGCTGGTGGTGATCTGACGTGCAAGGGGGTAAGTGAGGGAAGTCACATGTTGCCTTGTTCCAGAGCGAGGGGGCAACTGAGTTCTCCCCGACCACTTTAGCTCCACGTGGCCATTCATCTTTCCCAGGTATGAAAATATTCTAAATCCTTGTAAATAATGGGTAACTGGTATTTGGCTTAGCGTTGGTTTGTTTTATCCAAGTTGTGCCTTCCTGGTAATTAAATTATTGTTACTCCTTTTCCAGCTTGCGTGATTTTCCTTGATTTGTCACCCTCGTATATTCTAGCTTTGTTGCGACCGGGATTTAAGGGGAAACTCCTACCAAGACGTGTTGGTAACGATACTTCTAAGTTAGATTTGATATTACGTCCTACCCCTTAAGGATTTGCGTAATACTGGTCCTTGGGATCTAGCTATTCAACAGTACCCTCGGGCGTATATTTTATTTATAAGCCGGTACCGGGTTACTCTCTATAAGGGGCCCTTATAGGGTTACATAAATCTGGGTTTGTGATACGTTCATGCTCAGTGCTATTTTGTTTAGGCTTCGATGCTACTATCATGGTAATCTCTTGTATCCAATTGATTGTCAAATTGATTCCAGGACAGTTACGTTTTAATTAACCCTGGGGACGTATTTACTGAGCAATGATGGCTTGCGCTGCCATATCTGATGGCAGATTTGTCTCGAAATTCTTGCATGCTGTTCCAAAACTATCAATTCTAATTCTAATTTGGAGTCAGATATTTAGCGAGGATACAACTAAATTTGGTATTTAAAATGTTTAATGGAGTCAGATTGATTGTAACCGTTGCGTTTCTATGCCCCGTCTTTGTACAGAGAAAATATCCATTATATTGTGATCCACAACAACCAGGAAAATGCTCGAATTAAAGTTAGTCAATAAGAACACGTGAGTCCTTCACTCACTGCAACCAGTCCATTGTTGGTATTGTTTTGTGAGGTCTTACAGGCCTAAACACGTCTAGTTTTTTCCTTTTTTCGCCAGTATGAGACAAAAGTAAGAAAGTGAGAAAGCATTTTTTTAAATAACTTGGTGAACCTTTAACTTGAAGACAAATAAGAAAACAACTTTCAAATGTCTGGTAGCTCTGAGTGCAGTGCCAACATGTGCAAAGGGATCATTTCCAAACAAGTATTGCAGGCCACCTTTGACATTTTTGAAAATTCAGGGGAACTAAAGGCAGGGGCTCAGTCTCCAGTTCCTCCTGGAGAAGAACCAAAACAACACATTCCACCTGTTGTTCGATGCCATGCGGAGCCGTCGGCCCGAGTGACCCTCTGAATCTATTGGAATGATGCTCAGTTTCCTCTGGCCACTGCCTAAATAACGTGAACATACCATTTATCAAAGGACTATTTCACACCACTCTATAGGCATGTGAACTCAACACAAATATAGAAAGATACAATATCATTATGATACATTCTGCGGGGAATACCTGCTGCTTTAGAAAACATCCACCTCCCCATCAGAGGCCTGAGTGTGGAAAATTCCCCATCCGTCAGTGAGACAATCTAAGGGGAGAAAATTCGCTATTTAGGTAGCTGGCCACTCAACAGCTTCTCAATAATGGAGAAAAAGTCAGTGACATCCCCACTATAAAACACAGTTATTTTTTTTATACTATATGAATCGTAACACCTCTGAATGGTGTGCACTATCTGGCACCAGGACCACCTTCTTCCCCAGGCCTGCACAGGCAACTCCAGCTTCCTGGAGCCCTTTGGGGTCTTCGTCGTGGCCCAGGCAGGACGAGAAGTGACTCTGGGGGATCTGACGGGGGTTTTTAATCTGGCCTTCCCTCTCTTTCCAGTCTCTCCAGTAGTGATGCGCGGGTCGAGGTTTTTTAACACAGCTAACCCGCCCCGCTAAAACTCGCACTGATTTTCAACCCAAAACCAACCTGACCCAACACAAAAATGAGACAAAAGAAAAAGAATACAGCGAGTCTGTGTGACATGATCTGCAATGGAAAAGAACGATTCCTCTGTTACGCTATGGATTTGAGTGGAGCACAACATACATTTGGCTTTTGGCTGGAATTCTTTATACAAAGTTTAGGCGCTGTCTATTAATTGAACCTTACCGTGATTTCTGATCTTTGCCACCAAACGAAATGGCATCAGGCAAAATATTGCAAACAGGCTGTTTTATTGGAACAAAATTAACATGACAGAGGCGCACTGGCGCTATCGCCTACTATCCCATACAGTGTTGCGATATCTGTCTACGAGGAAATTTTTTATTCCAAGATTGTTTTGGGGGGGGGGGCTTTTAGGCCATTTTTTCAACACAGCTTTTATGTAGGCCTAGGCGTATTATTTCACAAACTATGCAAAAACAAAATCGCGTCAACAGTGCCAGGGTTTAAGCGATTACGGCGCGCTTCCTGGACACGGGCAGCCAAACTGAAGGTTCGCTCACTTGTTGCGCTAGTTGCTGGGACGCAGAGGACTGCTTTGGCCACCATGGAGTTTAACACGATTATTCTTTGTCTCATGGTATGGTAATTAATGAGAGCAAGACTAAGTTTATGACCATACATGCTCCAGGAATGATAAGTTACCTATTCATTTGGGTGATGTGTATAGATTGACGTTATAGAAGTGTATCTAAGAGGTGTCATTACTGCCGGTGGCAGCACACGCTCTGCTGTTAGAGAACACGTAGCTGATAAACAGAAGCACCTCAACAAGTTGATTTTATTTTTGAATAAGTGATATGCCTTTCACTGTAAAGTGGCGAAAAAATGTTTTGTCTGTGTTGTTTGGACCCACTGGTCAATAAAATTACTACTACTATATAATATTTCGGTGCTGACTGCAGAACGATTTATAAGACGAGCTATCATTCAAACTTTAGATCCATAGGCCTGTATTCAGAAACGACACTCACACTCCGCTCACCATATAGTGAGTATGATTGAAATGTAACTGGAGTGTGAGAAAGAGATCGACCGACCACTAACCGAGGGATCGGTCCCGCTCCTCACCAATTGCTATTTGTAAACGCCACTCGAGCATAACTGACAGTAGTGGGCACTGGGTAAAACAGGCGGTGCGTCGGCTGCTGCAAAGGGATGCTCAATCCTCAACCTTCAGTGCTGAATGACATAAACCTGACGCAGTTTACTTTTCTTGATTAGAAAGTTTCTCAGACAAACTGGTAAATCTACAATCAAATTAATTTTTAATAACGTTGTAATACATTGCTTCACAAAATTGAGGCATTTCTATCGCACATAAATGACGACGTAAATATCAGCATGTCTTCATAAATTCTGTGGTCGAGTGGCTCGCGAAAGGCGCAGGACAGCGCGCGAGGCTCACTAAGCAACAAGCTGTGAAACGTGCCGGAAATTTCCTTCTACATTCAGCAATTAAGAATGTAGAAAAACTGGATTCTCGTGACTTACAGCTACACAAGCCTCGCAGACTGATCCACACGAGCCGCTGAGCGAAGAATTTTCCAACCAATCAGTAAAGAAAAGCGCGAGAAACCCGAATGCGTGAGAGTTGACAGGTATGCGACATTAATGAAAACTGGCCACATCTGATAATGTTGAGAGTTTTAGCAATGGTAATTTAAATGAACTGAAAATTGTTCATGTCGAATCATTATTTTTAAGGGATGGTTTTAAGCTTCCCCTATTGCCAGTTCACCAGTAGGTACTGGTGGGTACACAAATGCTAACCTTGAGTTCACCACAGTACAGTTTGTAAACACTGAAACCTGGTGGTCAGTTAGTAAGTTACCGGCATCGTTATCATCATTATAGTTGCGACTGCGTGGCTGTAAATGATCCAGAGTTTCCAATGTTTGTCACCACCTGAAAGCCATGACAACGAAATACCGGCGCAAGTTAGTGCGGCTCAGGTGTTCCCTGCACTCAACCTTCACTCAGGAAGAGACGCTATTTTCAGTTTGATTGAGGTCTCTGAAAGCCAATGAGTGTTGGGGCAATCTCTGACTCATTTAGTATAACCTGACACTAATTTTTAGTATGCGCTCAAACTCAATTAGTGTGAGTGTCGTTTCTGAATACGGGCCTTAGTCTAACTGTGGAGGATTAAGCCGCGCACCAGTGAGTGCGTGTACATCGAGAGTAGAGAGTAGGAAGAGGGAGAGGTACAATTGGCATCCTATCCTGCTTAAGGTATCGTTACATCATTTGACAAGAGCATATTATCTAGGCTGTATGTTTAGAGCCCTCAAGTGGCCGATAGCGTATTATACTTTTTATTCGCAATTTTGTGGGAATTAGATGTCGCCACTGTTTGGCCCAACCTGCCCGCACCCGCTAAATGTTATGTAAATATTGACCCGCGGGTTCCGGGCCGACCCGCGCATCACTATACTCCAGAGTACATGCCAGGAAACTGTCTACAAAAAAGATGAGAAATAAAGCACAAAAACTTAACTGTCAATTTGATTTACACTGATCACATATTCATCAATACTTCATAGGTCATACCATTTCAATGAGTTATTTGCTCTTCTTGCAAAAGCAGGTACAGGGCTGGCAGTGGAGGAAGGAGCAGGGGTAGGTGTCAAGAAGGAAATGGGTGCTGGTTGGCAGAGGTGGAAACTCTTGACCTGGCCAACACTGAGTAGGGCGTTGGCCATCGTCTCCAGCATTCTCGGTAATCAAAAGGTGGTAGAGGTAATACCTAACATGGTAGACATGGTGTTAAAATGTTAAGACATCAGTTTAATTGACTTTGATTTTGATTAAAGGGTGGTTGGACACAGTTAAACAAAGTTATGCCATATACAAATAAATAGAGCTTACATATTGGTGAATAAATTGTGGATGATAAATGTACCAGTCAAGTTAAGCTCATTAGCTAGCTAACGCAGCCCTGTCCTCAGAGGTAAAAACACATGGGGTATTAAAGTTCTCAGTATTCTTTAAAACGGTAGTAGAAATACATAGCGTTGATCACATGGTCAAAAAATGTAATTGTAATTGCAAACTGTTTGAAGTCCGCCAACCAACCGAAGCCTACAGACTTTGTTAGAAAGCTCCCCAGCCACGTCTTCTTCGGAAACTCCGAAAGACGAATTCACTGGTAGTTATGAGCCATTCATGTTTGAAAAATTTGTATCTTTGCCTGACAAACAGTTTGATCAAGTCGCAATTCATGTTCTAAGGGATACAGGTGCTTCCAAGTCATTTTTATTAGACGATATCCTGCCGGTCTCTGACACTACTTTCAGTGGGACAAACGTAGTAGTTCAGGGAATTGAAATGGGTTTTGTCACCGTTCCTTTACATAAGATCCGCGTACAGACTGATTTAGTCTCTGGCTGTTTTAATGGCGCGGTATGTAAAGCTTTACCAGTTCCGGGCATTTCATTAATATTGGGAAACGATATTGCTGCTGGCAAAGTCCTGCCCACGCTTGAGGTTTTAAACTAATCCGAAGCGTGTGTGACTCCTGAGGTTCCTCAGTTGCATCATAAACTATTCCCAGCTTGTGTCCTAACCAGTGTTGGGCACGTTACTTTAAAAAAGTAATTAGTTATAGTTACTAGTTACTTCTCCCAAAAAGTAACTGCGTTAGTAACTGAATTACTCCACTATAAAAGTAATTAGTTACTAGGGAAAGTAATTATTGCGTAAGTCTTAATTTTTTTTTTAAGTTTAAATATGTCTAAGAATTTGGATTTTTTTGCGGGTTTCACAAGCCAGCTGCATAGAATAGAACTGCATAGACAGGTACTTACACAGAAGTTTTACTATGTATAGCACCTCACCACATCACAACTGGTAGACATACAAAAATACACAATATAACAATGAAGTGCTTTTAACTCTCTGTGCATACTGTACTGTTCAAGTATTTTCTTAACAATAAAAGTAAACAGTTTAACAATATAAAGTGCCTTTAACACTGTAAATACTGTACTTCAAGTATTTTCTGGAAAACAAAAACAGTTTAACAATATGAAGAACTTTTAAAATAGTACTGAATATGAATTATTTGGACAAATCCAACTTTAGCTCCGAAACATTCATTTATTCATCTATCCATCCATACGTTCCTTCCTAACTCTCATCCATCCATGCATGTATTCAATCATCCACCCAGTCAACCCAGTCATCTACTGTGACCATCTTAGCCCTTAAACCACTGATTGTATCTTAAAAGTAGAAGCTTTTCAAACTTCTGGTCAGAGAGCCTGTTCCTCTTTGGAGTGAAGACGAGCTTCCCCAGGCTAAACAGTCTCTCCACGGGGGCACTGGATGGAGTGGCTGCATTGCATTTCAGTGAAATTTTCTTCACTAGTGGAAATCCATTAAGACTGTCCATCCCTTGTGCTCCTGATTTGAAATAATCCGCAACTTGACTTTCAGCAGTAGCAGAGGCGTCATCCTCATTCTCAAAAGAAAAGAACTCATCCTCTGTGGCTGAGTCAGTGCGTGTTGTTGTACTGGTAGTACCTGTTTGCTGGTCTTCGTCTAGAGCACTTTTCCGGCACTCTGCCAGGAGACTTGCCTTGGCCTTGTCCTTCCTGTCCTGTGTCCGCAGCCAACGTAGTTTAAACTTGGGCAGAGTCACAGCAGCCAAGACGGCATTCTCGCTTTCCAGCACCTCTGCAAATCTTGTTTTGATTGCCAGCAATGGTATATAATGCAAAGGACATATTATAATGACTATCCACACACACGCAGCATTACACATTGACTGTTTATAAATACATTTCATTTTATTTATATTTTCTTCATTATGTATATATGCATTTAATGTATTTAAAGATAAATACTAGATCTTACCGTAACGAACGCCTCTGGAAGGTCAACAAGGATTTGCAGACCACTCTTCAGGTCCAGAGTCTTGAACATCAATGTCTCCAGTGTGGGTAGGAGTGTGCCATGGAAACAGTTCTCTTATCCTTGAAGAATGTCTAAGGCTACTGTTAGTGGCTTCATTACTATACAGTACTCCCTGAGGAACTGATGCTCCCGTTCTGTGATGGCCTTCAACCCAAACTTGGAGGAGATGGTGTTCAGGTCAACTATAGTTGATCTCACAGATGCGAGCAAGGGCATCATAAAACGAGTTCCATCTCGTTGTGCAAGGGACTAGCAGCTTCCTTGCGATGACATCATCGACAGTCTCAGCAGCCACAGTTGAACGGCTAGCCTTGTTCCATAAGGCTGTGCATTTGGTTGTAGCACTTCTGTATATCGCTTTTGTTTCTGGTCTAGACAGTATCCACTTGTCAAGATCAGTACATGAAACAAGGTTTAAGGTGTGCGATGCACATCTCTGATGTGGTGGCAAAGTAATTACAGCAGCATCATCATCACCAACAACACTGTTTTGCACGACATCATTGATGTTCATAAAAGTCACCTCATCCTCATCATCCCCAGACTCATCCTCCTCGACTGGCTGGTACTTTTTGAAGGCCTTGACAAAATTAGAGCCATTATCCGTGACAGTTAATGTTATTTTGTGTGATATGCCATAGGATGAGTGAATGTTGGCAAGTTCAGTTGCAATACTGTCGTGAGTATGACGGCCTTTAAATCGTCTACATGCCAGGGCTGCTCTTCTTCGTTCCATGCTATGTGGATGTATCCAATGGGCAGTTACGCCAAGATAGCTTTTATTATGTGCAGTCCAAATGTCTGCAGTAGTCGACACATATTCTAATTCTTCAAATCCCCTTTTGAGCCTAGCATTCATTTTAGAGTACTCGGCATCTATGTATTTAGAAAATGTCTTTCTGCATGGTGGACTAGCACCTGCTCTCCCCGGTATTTTGCCAATGAGGGCTCTGAAGGAGTCTGAGTCAACTGTTGATAAAGGAAGCATGTTCTCAACAACATACCTGGCTATCATTCCATTTAGTTCAGTCTGTGTCACGTTTTTGTGAAGCTGGAGCAGAAAAATCCAGTTTTAGCTGCTTGGACGGTGTGGCTCCGTGTCCGTGTCCTTCTTTGTCAGCGGAGCTCACGTTAGCCACACCTGGCCTGCTATCATCATCAACAGTGTCGATGTTTTTGGTCACTAATTTTGTATTAGCATGTGCCGTTGAGAGATGCTTCATGAAGTTCGAATTACTTAAAACGGACGTGGACAGGCACTTTGCTCCAGGACATAATGTACACCTCACCTGTACATTTTTGCCTTTAACCTCAACGAGATTAAAATAGTGTCTGTATTTCCATTTCGCAAATGCCAAATTCCCTTCACTCGCCATTGCTGCAGCTTTCTCTGATAGTTTGTGTGTTTGAGGCTACTGTGTGCGTGTGTGGTTTGTGTGTAAACTGAACACGGCCTCTGATTGGCTTACCATGAAAGCTTACGCTACTTAGCCAATCATCATCACTTATGTGGTTGTCTCGTCCCTCCCTCCTCTCTCACCAAAGTAAACCAAACAGCTTTGCGGCTACTGAGGCCTGAGCTGTGTTCGAAATCGTCCACTCATTCACTCACTCCCTATCCCTTACATTGTGTATGTGATATAGTGCACTACATAGGGAATGACCAAAGGAGACTTCGGACACTACACCGGAATTTTCTGAACATGGTTGGATCAGCAAATGCGCTGGATATTCCTGTGATGTGAGCGGACACGCTGAGCATCATGTAAACGAACTGGTCACACCGGTTGCGAAACGAATTTTTCGCACAACAGATTACATTCAAAGTCAATGCAAAAACGCGAATACACGCGAAACGCGTCCGATGCAAAAGCAGCTTTACTGTTGGACCCCGTGATTATTTTATGGAATGTGCTTTACACGTAGCTATAGTAGCTACTCTAGCTCAATCCGCTAGCTTAGTTAGCTAGCTACCTAACAAGCTTGGTAACATATCAAGGACGATAATTAGCCAGTCAGCTAATTATTAGTCTTTGCATTGACTTTGAATATAATCTGTCGTGGGAAAAATTCGTTTCGCGTCCAGTGTGAAAGCAGCTTTACGGGAACACTAGAGAATGTATTTCTGCCGAGTGGAGTTATCTCGCTCTTCATATTCTTCTTCTGTGGAAAAAACTACCGCATAGCATTGTGGTATACAGCACTATAATGTAGTGTACATTGCTTGTTTTTTTTTTTTTAAACGAGGAAGAAAATATCCGCTTAAAAAAATATCCAGATACGGCTGAGAGCCGAGTCGGATGACAAGAGTTTCAGCGAGTAGCTTTAGTTTGTAACGCGCCCCATTTAATTGTTGGTAACGGTAACGGCGTTGTAACGAAGGAAATACTAATTAATTAGATTGCCCGTTACTGAAAAAAATAACGGCGTTAGTAACGCCGTTTATTTTAACGCCGTTATTCCCAACACTGGTCCTAACCTGAGCACAGTCGCGTAAATGGAGGGATGAAGTATATTTGGCAAAGTCTATTTTAGCACCTACCTTGAAGAGCGATGTCTTCTTCGCAGATGATTCCCAGGACATGCAGAAACAGTAAAAAAATAACCCCTTACTTTCTGAAATTCCATCAATTAAGATACCCGCCACCCGCGAGCAATTTATCAATGCTCAAAAAGATGACCCGTCTTTAATCATATGATTTGAGCTGGAGGTTACACCCGAGGTAGCTAAACAGAAGATGGCAGCTTACTTCTTCAATGGGATGTTATTACGAAAGTGGACTTCCACCAGTGCGGCAGGTATGGAGTGGGGCGTGGTTTGACAGATAGTGGTGCCCACCAGTTTCCGACCCCAGGTTCTATCCCTAGCTCATGACAGCCCGTGGTCTGGTCATCTAGGGATCACAAATACGTACAATAAAGTGTTACAACATTTTTTTTTTGGCCTCGATTGAAAGCAGAAGTGGCAGAATATTGTAAAACTTGTCATACTTACCAAATTATGGGAAAACCTAATCAGGTGATTCCTCCAGCCCCTCCGTGCCCGATTCTGGTGATGGGCAAACCATTTCAGCGAGTTATAGTGGATTGTGTGGGGCCACTGCCGAAAACCAAATCGGGAATTCACTTTTTACTCACAATCATGTGCATAGCCACTAGGTTCCCAGAAGCTGTACCTCTTCGTGCCATCACAGCCAAGTTGGATGTAAAAGCCCTGAAAAAGTTTTTTTCCACTTTCGGGTTTCCAACGGTTGTGCAGACAGACCAAAGAACAAATTTTTTATCCGGAGTATTCAAACAAGTCTTACAGTCCCTGTCGATTGCTCATCAAGTTTCTAGCGCGTATCACCCAGAAATGCAAGGTGCACTCAAGCATTGGCACCAGACATTTAAATCTGTCCTCCGTAAATATTGTTTGGACATGGGTAAATGTTGGGATGAGGGGATTCCTTTTGTGTTGTACCGACTCGCTCGGTTTCAGCCCCGCAGACTTAGGCCCGGATTCAGAAACGACACTCACACTAATTGAGTGCTAAAATTTAGTTAGTGTCAGGTTATACTAAATGCGTCAGAGGTTGCCTTTACACTCATTTGCTTTCAGAGACCTCAGTCACACTGAAAATAGCGTCTCTTTCCGAGTGAAGGTTGAGCGCAGGGAACACCTCCCTTGAGCCGCACTAACTTGCGCCGGTATTTCGTTATCATGGCTTTCAGGTGTTTACAAATACTAGAAACTCTGGATCATTTACAGCCACGTGCTCATCGCAATCGCAACTATGCAAATTTGAACTCTAATGATGAAAACGATGCCGGTAACTTACTAACTGACTACCTGGTTTCAGTCTTTACGAACTGCTGGTGAGATCGAGGTTAGCATTTGTGTACCCACCAGTAGCTACTGGTGAACTGACAATAGGAAAAGCTCAAAATCATCCCTTAAAGATAATAATTGAAAAAAGGTCATATCTAATCATTTAATAAAATTTTATTTACTTGTACTACAAAAATCTAAAGGATTATTGTGTATTGCCAGTTCTACTTGTTAAATTAGAATAAGTATAGATAATTAGGCTATCGCCCTGTTTTCAATTCATTTAAATTACCATTGCTAAAACTCCGAGAACTGTCAACATTATCAGATGTGGCCAGTTTTCACGAATGACGCATATCAATTAACTCTCACGCATTTGTTTTTTTTCCGCACTTTTCTTTACTCATGGGTTAGAAAATGCTGCGCTCAGCGGCTCGTGGGGCGCGTGTGGATTGGTCTGCGAGGCTCATGTAGCTGTAAGTCGCTAGAATCCATTCTTTCCTATATTCTTAATTGCTGAACATAGAAGGAAATGTCCGACACATTTCACAGCTTGTCTCTTAGTGAGCCTCGCGGGCTGTCCTGCGCCTTTCGCAGGCCACTCGACCACAGAATTTATGAGGACATGCCAATATTTACGTCGTCATTTATTTTGTGAAGCAATGTATGACGATGCTATAAAAATAAATTTGATTGTCATTTTACCAATTAGTCCGAGAAACTTTCTAATCAAGAAAAGTAAACTGCGTCAGGTTTAGGTTATTCAGCACTGAAGGGTGAGGATTGAGCGTCCTTTTGCAGCAGCCGACGTACCGTTTCTGGTTCCCAGTGCCCACTACTGTCAGTTATGCTCGAGAGGCGTTTGTGAATAGCAACTGGCAAGGAGTGGAACCGCTCTCTCGGTTAGTAGTAGGTCGATCACTTTCTCACACTCCAGTTACATTTCAGTCATACTCACTATATGGTGAGTGGAGGGTGAGTGTGAGTGTCGTTTCTGAATACGGGCCCGCGTATTTGGACACGATGTGCGAGGGCCTCTGAAAGCTTTAAAAGAACATATACTGTCTGACTCGCCATTAAAGCCCAATGTACTGGACTACGTTAGTCAGTTTCGAGAGCGCTTGCATCAGGCCTCGTCTTCGGCAAAAGATGCCCTGGCTGCATCTTAAAGTGGCATGAAACACCGTTATGATCAGAACGCTGTTCTCCACAGTTATAGTCCAGGAGATAAAGTATTGCTGTTTTTGCCTGTCCCTGGCAATGCTTTGTCCGCTCCTTTCTCCGGTCCCGATACAATAGAGGAGAAAATAAGTGATACCAACTATATTGTTCACACGCCTGACCGCAGGCGTAAATAGCGCTTATGCCATATTAATATGCTGAAGGAATACCATGCCAGGAAAACACCTTGCCTTGAAGGTTCAGTCTGTCTTAACAGGTTCTGTACCACTCGCAGACAGTCCTGACAATATGGAAGATGAGGATGGTCTTGTGCTAAGGCAAGCTCCTCTACAGGGAATAAGGTTGTTAAACTCGGAAGTTTTGGCAGACTTGTCCTCCCATTTTGCTCATTTGTCTGAGGAACAAGCCTCTGTTCTGACGCCAGTCTACTCAGCAAATAAACTCGAGGGTTACCAGCTCCGGCACTCAGTTTAAGGTTGACCTTGACACAGTAATGTTATCTTCCCTGGACTCTCCAATCGATTTGGGTATTATTTCTCACAATATTGTTGAATCTCGGGCTTATTTAGTCAAGGGTCTGAACTTTTTTTATTGAACAAAAGAAGCGTGAGGTCAGTCAACAAAAAACGTAACAAGTTCATTAAACTTCAAGGCTTAATAAACGCTGGCATACCTGATGTCGTTGCCCTCACAGAAACTCGGTTGAATGACTCTGTCGAGTCAAATGAATTCCCTACTGAGGGTAACACCCGTATCGCAGAGACAGAGGTGGCAAACAAGGCGGCAGAGTTCTTCTTGGTATTAGTAATAATATTATCTCGTGGCGTCGGCCTGATTTGGAACCCAGTACTTGCTAAGTTATAATTTGGGAACTAGTGCCTAGTAAATCATTGAAAGTATGCATTATTTTGTGCTATAGACCTCCAGACAGTGATCTTGCATCTTTTTATGATTTTTTGTCTCGCATTTTTACTAAATCCAGTTCTGAGTACGAAATTATATTTGCAGTTGGCGATATTGATCTCCTAGATATACCCTGGTGGGATGAATCGGCAAGCACTGGAAACACGCTGTGTGACTTGGCGGACAGCTTTTCCCTTACCCAGATCATATTACTCATATACTACTCATATTAAGGGAAATGTGCTGGATTTAGTTTTCACTAATATTCCCGAACGCTGCTCCGAGCCCAATGTAACACTTGGTCAGTTTGACAGCGATCACGCTGTGATCGAGTTTAATTTCAAAACTCGTGTCAACAGAAACGTGTACAATTTCAAAAGAGCTAACTTAATCAGGCTATAATCTCACCTGGGAAAAGTGTCATTTCACTCTGTTCTCCTCCATCCTGATCTTAAAATTAACTGGCAAAGTTGGCTTGATCTCGTGCTTTCATATCAGTAAATTTATTCACATCGCTGTAATTAAGGATGTAAATTCTCCTGCCTGGGTTGGCAGTGAAGTGCGCCACCTGAGTAACAAAGTACAATCCACATAGAACCGAGCTAAAAAACGCAATACTGCAGCGTTGTGGGCGAAATTTCGTAATCTTAGGAATAAATTTAAAAATGTATCTACTTTCAAGTACAATCAGTATTTGGATGTTCTTAGTGACTCTCTTGCCAAAACACCAAAGCGTTTCTGGGGTTTCCTCAAGAGCAAAACAAAAACTAAAAGTGTCCCTAGCCTTCTTACTTATGGTGCATCTGATCCCAGCACAAAGGCTAGCTTATTTAATGATTACTTTCAATCCCTTTTCACCCCCCAGCCCTCACTGCGTAGCTTTCCAGACATTACTGTTTTTAAACATGCTAATCAAGGCAATGAACAATTACTTTCCATGACATTGAATCAGTTTTGACCAACCTCGATACAAACAAAGCGTGCGGGCCAGATGAATTACCTACATTAAAAGAATGTGCCCATGAATTGGCACCGTCTCTTTGTAGTATACTCAGCAACAAAAGTTTCTGTGACACCATTTATGTGTATGTTATAAATGACACGCAAAGATCTCAATGCAATCAATATGTTTATTTAACAGGAGAAACACTGACTTTTCAGTGCCAACGTCACTCAAAACGAAAAATGTCATTTTCATGCGTCATGAAGCACTTGTCTGACGTCTAACCAATTGTGACCTTCACACTTCAATACCGGGTGTGACTTCTTCGTGCCATGATGCAAGCAACGCATCTCCGGCGCATGGACCGAATCAGATGTGCCAGAAATTGCTGTGGGATGTCATTCCAAATCTGACGTAGACGTTGTCGCAATTCCTGGAGTGTAGCTGGCGGGTTATCCAACCGCCGCAAACGTCGATCCATCTCGTCTCAAAGATGCTCGATTGGGGACATGTCTGGGGATCTGGCTGGCCATGGCAGGACATTGAAATGTTGTTGCATCAGATACTGCTGTACAATCCTTGCAACGTGTGGTCTGGCGTTATCATGTTGCAGCGTTATTCTGGGACCATGTTGCATCAAAAACGGTACCACCAATGGCCGTAGCACTTCATCGCGATATCTTTGACCTGTCAGATTTCCATCAATAACAAGCAAATCTGTTCTGTTTCTAGCCGTGATCCCTCCCCAAATCATGACACTACCACCTCCAAAACGATCAAATTCCTGAACACAGTTGTTGGCATAACGTTCTCCACGTCGACGGTATACACGTAAACGACCATCACATCGGTTAAGCATGAATCTTGATTCATCAGTGAAGAGTACAAGATCCCACTGACGTTGGATCCACCGTCGATGTTGTTGTGCCCACTGTAGACGCAGTCGTCGGTGTTGTACTGTGAGTATTGGACGTCTTGCTGGCCGACGTGGGACAATGCCAAAATGACGGAGACGGCGACGGATTGTCTGTGCAGACAGTCGCCTCAAACCAGGTATCGTTCTTGCAGTTATGGTTGCAGGTTGGAATCGATTTCGGAGATGGGTTGTTCGAATCCAGTTGTCCTGTCTGGGAGTGGTTACTCGTGGACGGCCGCTGCGAGGACGGTCTCTGACATGTCTTGTCTGCTGATGACGCTGCCATAAGTTCCAAATTGTGTTTCGGTGGACATTCAGGCGATGAGCAACTTCCCTCTGCGAGGTTCCGGATTCAATCATCCCAATGGCCCTCCACCGATCATTTTCAGACAGTCTTGGCATTTAGAGGGTAGAATTCCTGATCCGAAATGGCTGTGTTTTCGATAAGTGATGCTTCCGTCGTTCATCAGGCACAATGTGAACATTCCAAAAATTCTCCTCTTTTATTGCCATCCACAAGCATGATTTACACACATTTTCACGTGCAAAGTCATTTTCTCGCATTTTCATGATTTCCATTTCAATGTTGTGTTTACGTGTACTGTTTCAGTCTGATATCACCATGTATGACAATTTCATAATTGCGTTATGAAAAATAATTAACAATATTGGTGTCACAGAAACTTTTGTTGCTGAGTATATATTTAATAAATCTCTTCAAACTGGAGAGCTGCCTTTTGAATGAGCCAATGTTATTCCTGTGCACAAAAAATCAGATAAAGAAATTGTGAGAAATTATCGACCAATATCGTTATTGTGTATATGCAGCAAGGTGTACACTAAACCTGGTTTATCCTCATATTGTGCCTGTTTTCCATTACCTACAACACTGTTTTGTAGGGGACCGTCGACAATTCAGGTATTCCACAAAGTCTGCAAAATCCTCGATCAGTCTGGATAAATTGATATTCTATATTTAGATTTCTCATCTGCATTTGACTTTGTATTCCATGGCAATCTCCTAAAGTGGCTTGCGCCATATTTATGTAATCACAAACAAAGAGTTGTTGTCGATGGTGGCCTTTCCTCCTGGTCTCTTGTCATATCAGGAGTTTCACACGGATCAATTTTCGGTCCTTTAATGTTTCTGCTGTACATCAATGTCATGCCAGACTGCGTAAGTCCTGAGACCCAGGTTGTTTTATTCACAGACGATTCAAAATGCATTAGAGAAATCTGAAGTGTGCTAGACTGTTCACAATAGCAGTGTGACCTTGAAAACATCTTAGATTCAAGCCGCAAATGGGACATGAGATTCAATGCCGCCAAATGTAAACTCTTGAGTGTCACTAGGTAGCGATCTCCCGGTCTTCACCAGTACATAAATAATGGTAATATAACTGAAAAAGTTGACTGCATGCGTGACCTTGTGATATCGTCTAACTTATCGTGGGACGCACATGTCAATACAATAGTCAGCAAAGCAAACCGCATGCTAGGACTGATTCAAAGAAATTGTAGTCACACATGTTCAATTCAAACGAAACAAATACTGTATAAGACATTTTGTAAGTATTTAAGACAGGACACTCATAAGACCACTTTTGGGAATACTCTACACAATCTTGGGCTGTATCATCAAAAAAATCTCTCATTCACATTGATGGTGTGCAAAGGAGAGCGACAAAGTATATTCTTGGTTTCAGTGATTGCGAAGGTAACGATTGTAAAGCCCGTCTAACGAAGCTCAACCTATTACCCCTTAGCCATAGGCATGACTTAATGGATTGTGTACTTTTGTGCAAATGTCTGAGGGGTGAATATGGCATTTCCTATGAGTCTCATTTCAAACTGATGATACATTTTTCATTAAAATTCCTAAATTTAAGACTGAAACTTTCCAATACTCATATTTTAACAGAATACTTTACCTGTGGAATGCCTCTCATCTCTATCAACCTTCTGACACCACAGCTGCTTTTAAATCCAAGTTATTTAATTACTATTCAGGAAAGTTTCACAACCACTTTTCTCCCAGTAACAATTGTACATGGACCAGCAAGTGTCACTGTACACGCTGCCGTACAATATAGTTCAATTCTTGCCACTTTTACTCGCCTTTATGCTTTTGCAACTTTCTGTATTTGCTCCTGCTTTTCACTGTCTTTGTCTTTTTTGCAACATTCTATAGATGTGTTTGGAGGATCGCTCACTGTAGGTGCCTTGCCACCTGTATAATCTCTTCCTGACTTGTTGTCAAAGTTTAATAAATAAATAAATAAATCCCATGCGCTTTGGTGACACTCCCACTCGTACCCTAGGAATTGAGCACGATATAGATGTTGGCTCAGCTGCACCAATTCATCAGCACCAGTACCGGGTTAAAGGAGAAATATGTAAGAAATGTAAGTTGATTAATCATGAAATGGCCCTAATATATCACCAGTCATCGGAATGATGTTAATTTCAAGTAGTTATATCACTGACAACAGTAGTCCAGCTAGAATATTCTCATTACAGAAGTGATTTTGCAGCCCACAATTAATGTCTATGTTGTCATTTTGCATTTTAGCCTGTTGCGCCGTCCTCCATCTATCTCCCAATCACGAAGTCAGTATCATTTCGGCATCCAAGTTGCCAGTTACCGCTGAGCTGCAGCTACCAGCGTTTCGAAGCACAAATAATCTGACATGACTAAACCTAAAAGGCCTCGTTATGATTCCGAAATACAAGTGCTGTACAGGACATGCCTTTGAAAGATGGAGACAGCTGAAAGCAGAGAAGAATTTGAAGACCGATGCTGAAGTTGCTAATTTTCTCCTGGTTAGGTAAGGTTCAGCTAAGTTTGGCTAACTTAATTCTATTTAATATAGGCATGGACATTTCAAATATTCTCCACAGACAAATAACGTTATGTATGTTTGCTCGTGGTACGTTAGTGCGTATGCAGTTGGGTCATTGAATTGACTAGGTAACAAATTGTTTGAGAAATAAAAACCGCGGCTCTTCATTGCTAACATTAGCAATGCATTATTAGTTCGTTTCTCTGGCTTTATGCTGAGACGCTGTGTAAACCGTTCCAACATTAGCACATACATTATGGCAATATTAAATGTAATTGAGACATTACATCAGTCAAATGAGTCCTCATTGATTCTTTACGCCAGGGGTGTCAAACTCACCCGTGAAAGGGCCAAGAGGCTGCAGGTTTTCAATACCACCAAGCAGAAGCACACCAGATACCACTGATTTAATCAACTGATCTAGGTCTGCACAACTGATTAGTTGTATCAGGTGCGCTTCTGCATTGTTGGAGTGAAAACCTGCAGCCTCTTGGCCCTTTTACGGGTCAGTTTGACACCTGTGCTTTACGCCTTTTACAGTATGGACTTTAGTGGGCTATCCCCACATAACAGTGACCAGCAAGTTGACCAATATGACCATTGCTTAAGTTAGTTATTAGTCTGGATCTTTTCTGAACTGAACTGAACACAACCCTGTGAGAGCAAATCATTGGTGATATTGCAAAGTAGCCATGGTAGCTCTGTGTACTAGACTTTCTTGCTGGATCTGGCAACCTAGCTGGCACCCCACTCGTCTGGTAGAGAGGAGGGGATACTGCGCTATTTTGAATGTGATTGCACGACCAGTTTTGGCCACAAACTTAAATATGGCTCCTTTAATGCTGCCAAATGGGCAGCCATGAAAAAAGAAGTACAGTATTTGTTAAATAATAACCTGCCAATTCCTAGCTCGAGTCCTTGAAGCTCGCAGTGCCTTCTAGTCCCAAAACTGGATGGTAGTGTCAGGTTCTGTACCAATTTTCAAAAATCAGCGCTATTACCGTACCTGATTCATACCCACTTCTGACAATGTTGGTTCTGCAAAGTTTGTTACCAAACTTGATTTGTTAAAAGGGTCTTAGCAAGTCCCGTTAACCCCTCGAGCTTCACTTATTCCTGCATTTTTAACTCCCAATAACATCTTACAATATAACGTTTTAGCCTTCGGCATACGTAATGCGCCAGCTACCTTCCAAAGACTTGTCAATGTGGTTCTGACCGCTGTACCAAATGTCAAGCGTATCTCAGCGATCTTGTGTTGTATAATGATACCTGGATGGAACTGTTGTGATTCTGCTTGTCTGCCTGCCCATGCCTTGTTTAAGTTCTGTGCCTGGCCTAGCCATGATTATTGATTTTTCATGTTTAATGACCACTGCTCCATTCTGACCATATTTAGTATTGTGTATTGTGTTTTGGTAATTTTAGATTTCTTGGTTTATTATTTTCATGTATTGTATTATTCATAGTCTTTGCCTTGTTTATTTTTGCCATGCCTTGCTTTGCACTTCGTCTACCCAGTCTTGTCTTATGTAGGTCTTTGCCCACGGTCCCTAGTCTTGCGTGCCACTCATTTGGGTGATTTATTGGTTTCTGGGTTTCAACCTTCTTTCATTATCTTGTGTGCTTCCTTCCTCTCTCTTTTGCCATCTACTAACTCATACTAACAGTTTGTTGTTTTCGCTTAATTACTAACCCATATTAACATTGTATATTTTTACTAACTTACTAACTTGCACTCGGGATTGTATAGCTGCACATACTAATTGACTAACGATCTCTCAGCAAATGTGAGTTTGGCGGGGTGTCTGTCACATATTTAGGCAAACAAGTTTGGCAGGGAAAAGTCGCGCTTATCAATGACAAAATAAAGGCCATAACTAGTTTCCTCACTCCTGCTAACAAATGCGAGTTGCACAGATTTTTAAGTATGACCGACTTCTGCCACAACTTCTCCACCGTTGTAGCTCCGTTAACGAGCTTGCTTAGTTCAGTGAGGAAATTTTCTTGGTCCTCGGAGTGTCAAGTTGCTTTTGAATGTGTCAAGGCTTTGCTTTGTAGTGCTCCTGTGCTCGCCGCCCCAGATTTTACGGTCCCCTTCAAACTAGAGGTGGACGCAAGTGACTTGGGTGCTGGTGCTAAACTCTTGCAGAAGGGCACCGATGGGATTGATCACCCCATCTGCTTCTTCTCCCGAAAGTTTAACAAGCACCAGAGACATTATTCCACGATTGAGAAGAACACCCTTACATTGCTTTTAGCCCTTCAACATTTTGAAGTTTACGTTGGATCTAGCTCTGTGCCTATTGTGGTTTTCACAGATCATAACTCTCTGACATTTCTTAATCAAATGTACAACCAGAATCAGAGGTTGATACACTGGTCTTTGATTTAGCAGATTTATATCCTGGACATTAAACATAAAAGGGGTCTAATAACATTCTAGGAGCTTTGTATAAACTATATTTGTGGTACTACTGCTGTTAATATACATGGGTTGGAGAAAAAAAAGTGTGCAACTAACTTTCACGTTGTAAGTTAGTTCTTAAGGGGGGGGGGAGTGTTACATGCCACACTTTTTTTCTGTATTTCCTTGATTTTTGTTGCTGTGTCTCTCTGTTAGTCCAGGTTCCTATCAATCATAATTTACCCCAGTTATGCCATGTCCGACGTCCACCAATCATCTTTCACCTCACCTGTTTAAGTCCGGATCTTGTGACCTGATAGAAGCTCTGTCGCACCTCAGTGTTTTGCTTTTTGATTTGGTTTGTAACTCCGTGTACGTGCTGGCTTCTTTTCGTTTGTGTACTGAGTTTCTTTCTGGCCACATCGAGGCCGGGGAAGGGTTAGAAAGAGGCCTCTGTACACCTGCACGCAGGTAAAAGAAATCTGTTAAATACAACGGGTGGCAAGGACCTAGTGTGTTTATGTTTTGGGCTAGTAAGTATAGTTGGGTAGGTTTTCTGTCTGTATATACAATCAGCAGTTAGGTAGCATACTCGATTTGTTACCAGCTAGTCCTGTTTTGGTTTTGTTTAGTTCTTTTCTTGGGCAACACTCGGGTCCCCGGACCCTGGATGTGTGTTTTGTCATGTTCTTGTTTTCTGTCTTGTAAAAACCAAAAGCACCCATTTGCGCTTTTTCACTCGTGGATTTTGTGTGATTGGCCCCTATCTCGTTGTGTTTTTCTTTTAAGTATTGCTGGCCCCAGGTTTACGCTATTTTACATCACGTCGGTTAAAAGCCACAGTGCGACCCCTAGCTTTCCTCAGTGCTGTGGGGCTCGTAACAGTATGAGTGTGTAAAGATTTGACTGATTGTGTTGAAGTGTTGTTTTATGTCTGAGTGAGTAAGAAATGATGAGCCAAATAGTCAGAGATACATATTTGGGGTGGAATAGTGAGATTATATTTTAATATCCATAGGAACGCATTATAAACACTACACACTATATAAATACATGTACACAGAATTACTGGTTATAATATTTCAAAACTGTGTGAAAAATAAGTAATTAAATTGATGCTTTATTCATTAAAAAAACCCTATACACAATCCCCTTGGAATTTATATAACTATAGGATATAAAATAAGCCCCAATCTACATAAATAAAGATTGTTTGATTGATTGATTTAAGGAAATGCACGACGACAATTCAAGTCTTTACAGAGACAATGCATAACAGGTCTGAGCTATCTAACGTTAGTGTTAGATTAGCTACTGCTAACTAATCTAGTTAATCTGAAAGATCATGCTAGCTGCTCAGTGGCGTAGCCAGAAGGTGGGCCAGGAACATCCCTTTACAACTTCTGTTAGTCCTGACTTGTTCACAATCATCTTTCCTAAAGAACTATGCATTCACTCCAAAAACACAGTTCCTGTCTATCAGGTGTTGCTAGTTCTCCTTGTGAAAGATGGAAATCATTTGTTTGGACGTGCTCTTTTTTTTTGCCTATCTGCCATTCTCAAAATTGCGTACAGGTGTTTCTCATCTTCGTCTTTGATTTAATTCCAACGATATAAGCGATCATGAAGAGCATGTTTGATCACCTGATGTGGCAAAAAAATGTAGCATGGAAGATCCAGAGCAATTTCGTAAAGCGTGCGGCTACGAGTAAACTATTTTTCTGAACTGAGTTCAGCCTATTATTTTGTCACATTTGGATTGCATTTAGAAAACCACTGTGTCTATAATCGCTAATAGTATATTGATATAATCAGAACAAGTCAGGAGCAATAATTGTTCAACTGTGTCCAAACGAATGATTGTCATCTTAGGTTCAGGAGTAGAACTAGCAACACCTGGTAGTGTGGATTGTTTTCAGAGTGAATGTATTGTTCATTAGGAAAGATGTTTCCGAACAAGTCAGGACTAATGGAAGTTCCGGTCGTGCTAGCATGTTGTTAGCATGTCGACTTATTCGTCAATGGACATGAACTTGAGAGATGTGTGTATTTGAAGTTTTTTTTTTAAAGTTCTTTTCTTGTTATAGTTTTCACGGTGTCTGACGGTGTTGGAAGGTGTCAAAAGGTATTTGATGATATCAGCTGGAGAGAGAGAGAGAAACAAAATAAATATCCTGAGGACATCAGTATGAAGCGTGGCCATTATTTGTTGAACTAGTGTAGCTACAGGTTTTGTGAGACATTTAACAGAATATTAAGAGAGAGCGAGCAGAGAAAGTATCAGAGGATACCCGGAACTCAGGGAAATCCTCAGCAGTAACGTAGAACTTGGCGAGACAAAATCAAAGTTTATTTCGGGCATTCTTTATAAGATCTGAATGTTGTAACTGGACTTTAATACCAATTTAAGTACATAATATTTTGGACTATGAAACTTCAGGAGAAGATTTTTGAAAACATTTTCTATGAAATAAGCTTAAAAAAAAAAAGTTTTATATATATTTTGTGAAGCTACACCAAATTTGGTTGTCCTATCGGTAATAGTTCCTGAGAAAAGTTGTCCCCTTTCTCTCGGACGGGCGAATGGATGCAAGGACGGACGGACGGAAGTCAAACCTATATCATTCTCCCACTTTGTGTTGGCGGGGGATGATAAAGTAAAATAAAACAATATAAGATAAGAGTCAACATCTCACATAGTGTTTCAAGCCAGGGAGAAAAGATGCGTTTTAAGGACCGATTTAAAAACAGACAGAATAGAGGCCTGTCTGATGCGCAGTGGCAGATCGTTCCAAAGTTTAGGAGTCGCAACTGCAAAAGCACGATCCCCTCTGAGTTTCCTCTTTGTTTTTGGCACACTCAGGAGCAGCTGATCGGCTGACCTGAGAGAGCATGTGGGTGCATAAGGGTGTTGGAGCTCCGAAAGGTAGGGCGGGGCAAGGCCAGTTAGGGATTTCAAAACAATTAAAATTATTTTAAAATGGATTCTGAAATGTATGGGCAGCCAGTGAAGTGAGGCAAAAATGGGGGAAATGTGCTCATATTTCCGTGTGCCTGTTAAAAGACGTAGGCTGTAGGCTATTTAGACGTTCAAAAGTAACTAAAATCAAGAGCTATGAAATACTTTACTTTAAATTAATCTTGCTCAATTATTAAATAAAAAATTTGAGGTGCAGATTTTCCTGAACGTGCTTGCCGTCTTTGGTGCATTTTTCCATTGCTTGCAATGCGAAAATAATTTCTCTCACACATTCACGTTCGATATGCTTCACACAATGTATTCCACTTAGCGTATATTTTTCAATGTTTAACTATCAGGGCCATCTTAATTTGATTTTATTTTTGTGTCGCCTGCGAAACATTGCGGCACATAGGGATCACTTTGTCCGGCGTCTGTTTGTCCGTCCATCTGTCTGTCTATCCGGTAGTCACACTTTCAGTTGGTAGTCACACTTTCACATAAGTGCTTATACCTTCATTAAATATTAACCAATTTCGAAAATTTTTGGTGTGTGGATGCATTTCGGGTTGACGAAGAATGTGGTAGATGACCAACGCGATCTGCGCAAATTTATGCATATTTAATTAGGTTGCTCAATTCTCATTGGTTGATGGTTTCCGGACAATAACTTGGCTAAATATTGATCGATTTCAGAAATTTTTGGTGTCTGGATGTATTGCGGGATGACAAAGGTTGTGCTTGATGACCAACGTGATTTGCGCGAATTTATGCATACTTAAGGAGGTTGCTGAATTCTCATTGGTCCATGGTTTCTGGACAATAACTTAGCGAAATGTTGACTGATTTTTGGTTCGTGGATGTGTAAAACCACACAGCTCGACCAACGACGGAAGAGCCAGGGGCGAAGGTTTATGCGTGTAGAATCCGGCTGCTATGAGGCAATGGAACGTGTCTTTAAATCTTTTATGCCTGTGCCCCGCCTTGGACCCAGTTTGATACTTACCTGAGGTGTTCTCAATAGTTCTCTGTTCGAAAACGGGGCTGCGCCGAAATCATCTAACTTAGTGTCGTGCTGCGAATAATCCCAGGTGCACATTGGGACACACGCAGCAACTGAAAACATCAGATTTATCAGTGATTTAAGCAAACTAAGCATAACGATCACAATGTTACTCTCGCTTCAAATCTGACTTCATAATAAATTTAGTTATATCCTCGTTAAATATCTGACTACAAATTAGAATGAGAATTGATAATTTAGGGAACACCTGTGTGGATTTCAGGGAGATTATTCCCGGACTCATAGATGCCAGCCTACGTCACTAAAATATATACCCCCGGGTGTCAGTATTATTCCCGCAGCTTAGGTTCGTCGGTAATACCAGAGGATTAGAAGTCAGCCATCACTGCAACAGCATCTTTTGGCTTTAATTACAGCGAACCCAGATTCAATCCGCCCATGGTGTGAGGTTTTACGAAATGAGCCAAGAGCGAGAACCAGATAAATGCAAAATGGAGGCTTTATTTCTGAAGGGGGAAACCCCCCAACAGAGCTGGCAACAGTACAATGTCCACAATCCACAAGCAGAATCCAAAGGGCAAAATCCAAAACTGTAACCAGGGCACCAATAACAAAACTCAAGGTCAGGCAAAAATGGTTCGGTTCACAGGCGTGGGTTTGGTGGAGAGGCAAACTCATTAGCCGTAAACAGTCCGAATCCAAATACCAGGGCAGCAAAAGACAATACACGTGGTCGGGCAAAAATAGGTCAAAACTCACAAAGGCAATCAGATCCAAAAGGGTAAACCAAAAACAAGTGTCGGGCAATCCAGTCAGAAAGAAAATATCACAATGAGCAAGGCGAGGAACGTAGCACAAGACAAAGGAGTAAAGACGATCTGACAAGGAACTAAAAGTGCAGACACCTTATATACACTTCCGGGGTGAGCACATGACAAGGGAGCACAGGTGCGATTAATAAAATCAGGATTGACACATGAGGGTTTATCTAATTACATGAATCTGGCGAATGCCGAAACGCAGACAGGGATAACGAGACATTCCTATGAACGAATAAACGGCTCCGGTTAAGGAGTACTAAAGTGTACAGTCTAAAGAAAAGGGAAAGCCTGAGATATAAGTGGAAACTGCAGTAGAGATAATTAGTGATAGGCAAGGAGGGCGGAGATACAGATTGGGCGAATGCTGAGAGATCGTTAGTCTATTAGTATGTGCAGCTATACAATCCCGAGTGCAAGTTAGTCCGTTAGTAAAAATATACAATGTTAATCTTGGTTAGTAATAATCGAAAACAATAAATTGTTAGTATGGTTAGTGGATAGTAACAGAGAGAGGAAGGAAGAAAAACGAGATATGAAGAAAAATTGAAATCCCAGAAACCAGGAAATCACCCGAATGAGTGGCACGTCAGACAAGGGACCGTGGGCAAAGACCTACACAAGACAAGACAGGGTAAACGAAGTGCAGGACTAGAACTAAAAGCAAGGCTATGAAAACATGGCAAGGCTGTGAAACATGGCAAGACTATAAAACATGGCAAAGACATAAATAATAACAAAACGTGAAACATAATAAAACATGAAATCTAACAACAAAACACAATACATAATCATGGGGATGGTCAGAGGCAGGCAGTGGTCACTTAAACACAGACAGCATACGTGGCATGGCCAGGCACAAAACTTAAACATGGAACTAGGCAAAGGCATGGCCGAAATGCAGATTCACAACACATGGACTCTTTCATAAGAATTTTAACAAATAACCGACTTTTGGTCCATGGGTCTTCTTCAGGCTAAAAACTCCCAGAGCCGGCAAACATGAATTCTTAAGTTGGTCGATCCTGGCTGCCTTTTATTAAAACCGATTCTCATCCCAAAACCGCTGATCAGTCAGTCCATGGTTGAGCATACCTCTAAGTCTCCAGCGTGACGTAGCTAGAAAGAATGTACAAGAGTTAAGAGCCACTCAGACCACTCAAGTTTAAAGAAATAACAATCGTTTATTCACCAGGTAGCCAAGAGCTTAAATCAAACAAATCTGCATTACCCAATTACAAGTTACACACCGTTTAGAAAATGAGAGAAAAGTCATATTTCAAAGGAGATGATAAAAGTTCTTAGACCAGTGCCAGAACCCTTCGAGACCGACCTCAGGGAGGGGTCGCAAAGCACTTCTGCAAAGGGGGAGAGATGAGTGTAAATACCTCAAGAGATAACTCTGGCTAAAGACAAATCATTGTTGGGAAACAGAAACTAGGTTTTCTTGAAATATAGTGGATATGAAATACAACTCACTCAACTCCTTGAATTTAGCTGAAGAGATGCATACCAAACACGGTTACATAGAGAATTATGATGATGTAATTATTATGAATTTCCTTCCCAACAGACCCATTCCCCATGAGGTTCACATCACTATTACCCCAGGTATAATACAGTAATTCAGTGATGATATGAGGGCAATTAAAACAGTGTAACAGTGGGTTTTGTGTAAATTGAAACTCTTAAATCAGAACAGTTACAGTGATGAAATGAAAAGGTGCGGTGACAGTGCGTCCAGAAGAGGTAACTATGGCACTAATGGGGCAGAGAGCAAAGGTTACACCCTGCTGTGAGAGGAATTCCTTGCAGCAACCAAGCCATGCGCTCCCTTCCCCATCTTTGATGCGCTCAATCACCCATGCTGAAGTGTCCAGTTCCAGGCCTGCTTATCTCCGTGGTAGAATTGGGACTGTGCCGCTGTAGAGGATATCTGGACCCCGATGACTTTATGATCCCACTGTTCCCAGCCATGCCTGACTGGAGATGAGGCCAGCTGTGGAGGGAGTATAGGTTCTTATGCCTTTATTACCCCACTATGTTAAGAACAGAGGGCAATAGGCACTTTTGGTCGCATGTCCATGTTATCTCCTGGCTCCCTCTTACAGATGTATTCTGCGATGCTGAGGACTGAGTGATGATCCGCGCAAATTTACGCATATTTAGAATATGACTCATTAGAATTTGCTATATATAGTTTATCACTATACTGATACTGACATTAACTTTTTTTGCAGTTCTCTTTCTTGGCAGATACATTTCACATCAAGTGTAGGTAATATAAAGAAATGAACAACACGTTTATTGTTTCCGTTACAGCAGAGAATTTCTTGCATAGCACATACCCTTACCCACCAAAAATTGATTATTAACAAGTTCAGTTGTGCTTATTAACAAGCAGTTCACATCGCTGACTTGTTTGAATTCCAGTTCTGCATGCAAGTTTAGTGACCATTAACCAAGAGTCAAACAGATAAGGTTCATACTCCCCTCTTCCACAATTGCTTGCAAATATGTTCATACACCTTCCCACTTGATACATATATTATGGCTGTTATACATATGCATTATACATAATATTAAATGGAGGGGGGTTACAAACATTTTCCCAAGCAACTGTGCTCTGTCCCCTTCCTTCTTCTATTCCTTCAATTTAGTACATTGCCAATTACTATTTTTGGCATTTATTTTTTATGCAGAGTGCACAGAGACACAAAGTATTTTTATTAAATATACAGGGAGTATGAAATAACCTTGACTGTTTTTGTTATGCCCTGCCATAACATGGCCTGGGCACTCTAGTGCTTAATACCTTGTTCTGTCATTCTGTCTCTCCATCGTTCGCTCATTCTCTCATTGAAGGTTTGATGGATCCAAATTATATTCATTAAACATGTATATCAAGAAAAGATGCAGGTTAAGTTCGATTATATCAAATGTACATGTGTCTTAAGTAATGTTGCCTAATATACATTTCAGGCTCACGATGATGACCTGTGAGAACCCCTGGATCCATTATCTACTCACCAATTGTGGAGCGCACTCATACAATGGAAATGGACCCCAGGATCAGAATCAAAGATGTAAAAGAATACTTTACAACCCAAGTTATATTGGAAGCTTGATTGGACAGATAGGAATGGACATACCAGACGATATTCTTAGTGCTGCCATTGACCTAATGCGATCTCATGATGTGTCACAACAGTTTCATATTGGCAAATTCACACCTGCTGCTCAGGCAGTCTCACTATACGAGGGAATTCCAGTTTGCCTAACCGAGGACAAACCCTCCATCAATTTAATCCATGTTCCTGGTCATTGGGTAACAGTGCTATTTCATCCTGATACAAGAAAAGTCACACAGTTTGATTCTCTGAGCAATCCCAACAGACCAGCACAGATACTTCCAGTACTGCAGTACATGTATCCCGACATGGACATCAGTGATATCATTTATCCCACTGTATCACAGCAGCCAGCCATTGATCTATTATGTGGAGCATACGCTGTAGCTTATGCATTCTCATGCCTTCTTGGAAGCAATCCAGCAACAGAACAGTACAATGCTTCACTTTTACGGGAACACGTGCGTTACTGCTTAGTAAACAAAGAAATTGTGTCTTTTTCATCACCTGTTCCTAGACAGATATCACATGAGGAATGGACTAAAGTGCAAAAACGAGAAAGGGATCAAATCAGAAAACAGAAGAGTCGAGAACAACAACATGTTAAAGAGCGAGAAAAAGAATATAGGAAGCAACACCGGCAGTTACAAAACAGCAAGAACAGACAAGAATGTTAAAAGATTGGCACTACTTAAAATGTCCTAACAACTAAAGGACGCTGAACGAAAAGGATAGAATAAGGAAACAGAAAAGTCGTGAAAAACTACACATAAAAGAAAAAGAGTATATAAAAAAGTACCGACAGTCAGGAAAAGGAATGGACAGACAACAACTGAAAGATAGACAACGACAGTATCAAAAGCGGCAGGACCAGCAAGGGAATAAAGCTGAGCAGAGCACAGATACAGCGAGGAGGCATAAATCACTTGAAGATCCACAAGTCAGGAAAGCGGAACAGGATAAGGATACTGAGAGATGGCAAAGAAAACGTGAAGACCCACAAGTCAGGAAAGCTGAACAGAATAAGGACACTGAAAGACGGCATAGAATACGTGAAGACCCAACTGTCAGGAAGACTGAACAGGAAAAGAACACTGAAAGACGGCATGGAATACGAGAAGATCCACAAGTCAAGAAGACTGAACAGGAAAAGAACACTTAAAGATCTCGTAACACGGACTGCCGAACAACAACGGGATACAGAAAGACGGCAACATCTGCGCACAGACTCGGTGCAGAGAAGACGAGAGCAAGTTGCAGATACTCAGCATAAGAAAAGAAAACGAGAAGACTCCCTTGACAGAGAAAGGGAAAGATTAGTGAAACAACAAAAAAGAGACAAAAGCTACAGGAGAAGAGAAAATTTAAACAGTAAAGTTAGAAATAGGATTCACAGAAGTCAAACTGTTCCTGAGTCCATTGCAGATATAGTCCAGCGCTTCCATGACTCATTAAAAACCAGTTGTGGACAATTATTCTTCAGACACTCTACTATAGCCTCACCCACTTTAAACATTTCTGAACAATTGAGGAAGCAGTGCTTACAAAAAGAGAATAATGAAGAAATATGGCTTTGTCATACTTGTTGTAACTATCTGAAAAAGAAAAAAGTCCCGCCACTGTCAAAAGCCAATAGGATGCATTTTCCATCTAAATCAGAAGAGTTAGATTTAAATGCTCTTGAGGAAACTCTTGTTGCTCCTATCAACGTATTTATGCAGCTATGAGAGCTCCCAAGTGGAAAGCAGGCATCCATTCATGGCAACATAGTGAATGTTCCTGCTGACAATATCAGTACTGTACAAAGACTTCCAAGAAGACTTAATGAATCTGACACAATACCCGTTAAATTGAAACGTAGACTTAGATACCGTTCACACTACTTGTATGAGAATGTCAGGCCCAGAAGTGTGTCGATGCTACAAAGTTCTTGTTAAAAAAGGAACTTTTTCAGCAGCATGTCCCAATTGGTCTGTATGAAAACTGGATTACCGAAACAGTGAATGACCTTCAAAACACAGTACAGAATTCTCTCATTTCGAAAGAGGAACCAGAATCTGCAACATCCTGTTCCACTGAAGGTGCAATAGAGTGTGGTACAGCAGATCCTTTGGAATCATCTCTTGAGCAGAACAGGCTGAATGAAAACAATGAGAATGCTCAGCACTGTGAGACAGGACAGGGTGCAGCTGGGGACTCGGATCAGTGGACTGAAGATGAAGATGGTAATGACTAAGGTACTTACAGAGCGCTTGATACTATGCAGCAGCCTGAAATAGCTGATTTAGATGGACAACATTGCATAAATGTGGCACAAAGTGAAGGAAACGTTCCCATCAGCATCTTTTCTGAAGATATTGAGGAGCTTGCCTTTCCAGGCATATTCTGTGGAGAGAAAAGACCCACTAATCGTGAACGCATAACTCCTGTGCGCTATTCTGATATATGCAAATCAGAACTAAGACATAGTGATCGACGAGCAGCTGCTTCTATTTCCAACATTTTCTTCAAAGCTGGAAAGCTGCAACTTTATCCTGAATTTGTTTAAGTGTGGCTCTCTGTGAGGAGAAACAAAATGGAAGGAAAAGTGTACACCGCAAAAAACGTAAAGGACTAAGACAATGTTGCTAAAATGGTGAAGCTGGATGAGGGATACAGAATCTTCCGTTCACTGCGAGGGTCTCCACCCTATTGGGAAAATGCGAAAAAGGACATTTTTGCTATGATATGCCAGCTGGGTCTTCCTACATGGTTTATCAGCTTTTCCGCAGCTGAAACACATTGGACCCCACTATTGCAATTTTTGGGTAGGATACTGGATAAAAAAAAGTACGCAGAAGACGATGTTAAAAGTATGAATTGGGATACCAAAAGTCGTCTCATCAAATCGGATGCTGTATCTGTGGCACGCTACTTTGATAACAGAGTCCAGCGATTTTTCTCCCTTTTTCTGCTTAGTCCAGTAACGCTAATCGGAAAGGTAAAAGACTTTTTTATACCGCACTGAGTTGCAGAATAGGGGATCTCCTCATACACATGGTTTGTTGTGGGTTGAAGATGCCCCTCAGAAGGACAAAGACTCTGATGAGGATAGAGAAAACTATTGCAAAACACATATCTACAGACAAAAGTGATCCACAGGCCAAGTATCAAATACCTCGCCTCTCACACACTTGTAGCAAAGGAAAAAAGAAACTGTCGTTTTAATTTCCCTCTTCCACCTTCAGACAAGACGAGGCTTCTTCGCCCAGAAAAAGGAGTAACACAAAAGGAGATAGAAAGCCAAAAGTTAGACATGGAAACTATTAACAACAAAATCGATAGTCTAGGTATGGGTGAAGAAATGGACTTAATTCCTTGCCTCCATGAACATCTCGAAGAATCGCTACCTATCAGCACTGCAGAGCTCAATCACAGAGCCAAAAGTCTTCCTAGAGTGATCACCAAATGCAGTTCGAGTCAATGGCTATTCTCCATGCATTTTCAGAGCTTTGTAAGCAAACCACGACATACAATATGTGCTCGACGCATGTGCTTGTGCCATGTATATTGTGAGCTACATAAGTAAAAGCCAACGTGGAATGAGCCAGCTACTTCGTAGAGCCTGTGACGAAGCCAAGACTGCAGGTAGTGACGTCCGATCGCAAGTTAGAGCTGTTGTTAATAAGTTTACTCGTCACTCAGAGATCAGTGCACAAGAGGCAGTATATCTTACCCTACAGATGCCACTCAGGAGAAGCAGCAGATCTTTTATCTTCATAAATACAAGTCCTCCAGAAGAAAGACCATTCATACTCAAGGATGAAGAATTGCTCAACACCTTACCTGATGACTCCACAGACATCCAGTGTGCCAATTAATTCAGCAGATACATAGAGCGACCCAGACGTATGGACGATATGTGTTTGGTATGAGAGAGTTCAGCAGACATCCAAGAAAGTGAAGAGTGTTCCCAACCCATCTGAGAGTGATATGGAGGATGATCCATATCAGCTGTCCTTGTCAGATATTGAGAAAGGACGTGTGAAGCTAAGAAGTGGAACTGTGATGAGACTCCGCAAGCTTGATAAAATAGCCCGGACTGTGAAATACAACAGGAAGACAGATCCAGAAAATCATTATAGAAAGTTGCTTCTGCTCTTTTATCCATGGCGAGATGAGAGTAGGATTATAGGTGAATCTGACACATATGAAGATCGTTACAATGATGTGAAGGATGAAGTTGAAGAGGTGCGAGCTCACTTTGGATATGGAAGAGCAGATGATTGAGAATGCAGAGGAAAATGATGAAAGATACGACCTAATTGCACCTACAACTCAGCATGTGGAGATACAAGATCAAGACAGGGCCGTAGAACACTGGGAAAATGGACAATTGTTCACTGAGTATGACATTGGTCAAGACCTTGGGACAAGAGGAAGGGATGCTCCAGGATCTGTTGTTGTTGAAGAAACGATACGAAATAGAATATCAGATCAACAGTTTTGTGAAGATTTGAGGTCTCTGAATGAGATATATGGTCAAAAATTTCCCTGTTTTGTTCGACATTAAAAGATGTGCAGAACAAAATGTTCCTGTTCCTTAGCGGAGGTGCAGGAGTTGGAAAATCTTGTGTTACAAAGTGTGTGTACCAGGCCCTTATAAGGCAGTTCAATACAACAGCTGGGGACAATCCAGAGCAGCTCAATGTACTCCTCACTGCTCCCACTGAAAAAGCAGCTTATGTGATTGGAGGAACAACGATTCATTCAGCATTCAGAACCTTGTCTACAAACCTTTGACATCAGAGAAACTGAATACATTGAGAACCAAGATGGCTGGGCTGAAAGTCCTTTTCATTGATGAGATATCAGTGTGGGAGCAACCCTTTCTCATTCATTGACTTTCGCCTGCAGGAAGTAAAACAAGTCAGTGTGCCATTTGGTGGTGTTTATCTGATGTGTTAGGGATCTTTTCCAGCTTCATCCTGTGATGGACCGATGGATCTTCCAGTATCCTGGGAGGGTGGATGATCTTGCTGTTCTAGCTCCACATGTATGGCTCGACAAGATAAAGCTGTTCGAGTTGGCTGGGGATGTTCCTTTTTTGACGCCTTGAACAACATCAGAGAAGGCAACCATACAAATTCCAACATTGAACTGATCAAAACTCGTGTCATCACAGAGAGAGAACATGCTACAAAACTGCAAAGCACTCACATTCTGTACAACAAAGCTGTCACTGAACACAACACAAAGGCGTTCAACTCATGTCCAGGCCAGAAGATCCAGTATTCAGCTCAGGATGTTGTTATTGGTGATGTTCAACCTCTGGTAAAGGTGAAAATTTTGCAGGCTGCACCTGTTCGCCCTGGTGATTCAATGGGATTGCCTAAATTATATCAAACTGCAGTTGGACTTAGGAATGAGCTACCAGTGAACTTGGACATTGTAGATGGGCTTGTCAATGGAGCTGTAGGAACAACAAATGCAATCAGCTTTCTGATGCAAATCAAATGTTCCCAAGCATCATTTGGATTCTCTTTGATGATAATACAATCGGAAGTGAAAGACGTCGGAATTTCAGGAATACTTAACTGCTGATGTAGATACTATCTGGACTCCAATTTTTCGACAATTCACTGCTGGAAAATATAAAAACGCTAAAATACAGTATACGCAATTTCCCCTTCAGTTGGCCTGTGCAAAAACAGTACATCGTTCACAAGGGCTCAGATATTGTTGTACAGTTACCAAATGAGAGAAGACCTCAGCAGGGTTACATATTTTGGACCCTTTTGATGCTTCAAAAATTAAAAGTTTCCACTGATGTCAAGGAAGAAATGCAGCGCTTGAGAGAAAATCGTCAGCTAAACATGTACAGTGAATCTTTCTCGACCATTTGTAACCAAGCTTTGACTGTCTGCTTTTAGAATGCCCAAAGTGTAAAGCACCATTTCAGTGATATTCTTGCAAATTCAAATTATCAAAAGTGTGATGTTCTGATGTTTACAGAATCCAAACTGTGCGAGGCAGATGGACATTTCAGTATAGATGGATATTGTGAACACCGTCACATACAAGGTCACCTTATGACATTGTAATATTCACAAAGATGGCTTCTGTTGAATGCATCACAAGAAATGTTTCAAGGAATGGTCTGGAAATTGTCATGCTTTCACTTCCAAGGCCAATTGAATTGGACATTTTGTGTGTGTACAGTAGACCCAAAGAGAGCTTTGCCAACATTCGTAAAGCTATGTCCTCAGTGCTGACACAGTGCGTAAAGGCGCCTTCAACTGTTATCATGGGTGACTTCAATACTGATTGTAAACAATACAAGCAACTGGTGGAACACTTGGAGAACTTCAACCCTAGTCAACAGATTACATCTCCTACGACAAACAGCAACACTACCATTGACCTTATATTCACAAACTGGGGAGGTGAAAGCTGTTCATCAGGCTGTGTGGATTGCCCTACAGTGACTATTTGAAGACTACAAGGTGTGGGTTAGGAGATTGGCACTCAAAATGTAAGTATCATTAGTCTCCTGTTGGTTACAAATCTTTACTTTTAATGTTACTATAGTAGTATCATTAGCTTAGTATCCCTGATCTGAAACGATTTTCAAGTTGCCATACTTCAAACTAAAGCTTCGCAGGCGACACGTGTTCACCTGAACACTCTAGTTAAGACATCCCTTTGAATGATCTGTTAAAGTTTCGCGATGAGAGGCGGAATTCAGTGGTCTGCTGTTGATTCAGATTACTGACATTCTTTTAATCTAACACAGCAGCCTGGTTAGGTCGGTCAGCTTCTCATTATCTCCTCTTAATCATTTTTCTCCACATTTTGGTTTTGACTGGTCAGTTGGCTGAATAAATGACTTGACTGCACGTTAGGCAAAGTACACGGGAATTGATTTAAGGTAAGCTAATTATGCAAAGGTGATGGAGGCTGTCCAACCTCGCTGGTAATTGGCAGACTTCAAATTGCACTTTTCTTCCCAGAAGAACTTCAAATGGCCTCTGATGTTAGGTTCAGCACTAAATTAAAGGTATGTGGCATAGAGTAGGTCATAATCATGCTCGTCTGTCTGCCCCATAAAGGCAGTTACTTGATGTGCCCACAAAAAGTCTTTGCATTGACCGTGAATGTGTCGCACAAAAAATTAGTTTTGCGTCCGGTGCGAAAGCTCCTTAACGCGCCCATAACACATGTATTCACGTCTTTGCATTGACTTTGAGCGTAACCTGCTGCGCAAAAAATTAGTTTCCCATCTGGTGTGAAAGCTGCTTAACACATACATAACGCGTGTATTTGCATTGACTTTGAATGTAGGCAAATTTGTTCCGCGTCTAATGTGCAAGCAGCTTTATGGATAGCCAAGTATGCGACAGCTTGAGAGAGCTCTGGTTATGCTATGTACAAAATGCAGGTTTCACGGACCATAAGTTCTTGCGCGGACAAGTTGCTTATTTGGGGCTAACAAATCAATCACTTCCACAGAAAAGAATTTCCCAATAAATCTCTGCCTTTTTTCAGCCACAACAACTTCTAAAAGGGGGATAAAATTATGTCAAGGTAGTGCAGAGAAATCATTTGTTATACCAGACACGGTAGAGCTTCTGTGTTTCGCATTGCTTTAAGGGTAGCACCAGAGAGCTTGCCCAGGCATTTGTGAAAAATCCGGCTGATCTGGTCGTGGATAAGTGAAGCGATCACAAGCAGCCGTAAACAAACCCAAACGCGTATTCCAAGCTCTGCAAAACCTACGTCTGCTCTAACTGTGCTTTTCAGCCTAACTTTGCGAACACATACAGCACCTCTTCGGTTAGCCTCGACTGTAGTGGCTACAGTCAGGCAAGGTTATTATGAAGCTGCCACATTGATGCTTACTGAAGTAACACAAGCAGACTGATCAGGAATATTGCATATAAGTTAACCAGGAGCATTTTTAATTAGCACGGCACGCGAACTAACATGCAGTACCTGGTAACAGAGCCACAGAGACAAACCCTTGCAATGCAGGTTTTATAGACAGCATGTTCAGTCACTGTGGACAGTTGTATCAAGCATCCAAATTACAAACAAGTATTAAAAGTTAGCTTCAAATGAGGTTCATATTCAAACACCTCCTGTAGAATTTCCCCTGATATTACTCTTGCATATTTAGGACATAAACATTCGCAATAGTAACTTGGCTACGTTAGCCGCAGTGCTACAGCCACAATCAACTGGCTATCATGTCAGGTTAGCTTATGCGTCTGTGAGTTACGAACAGTTGCGACCGATCCAGGATTTATCTTCAGATATTTTAGAAAGCCTGCGCTTGAGGCCAGTTATAGTGCTATCGTTAGCGGTCCTGCAAGCCAGTAGCCACCCGTAACACGTCATCTTCATTTACATTATTTGCTGTTATATTGTTACTTACAGCTTGTGGCTCCAAAGCCACTGCACCCGCTTGGCCGAACATGCCCAAAATGGAACACCCCCAATTGGCCAAAGTATCAGTCCGATTTTGGCTCAAAATCAAACTTGGTCTAGACCTTATAACCATATATACACATATGAAATATGAAAAGGATCGGTCAAAAAATTTTGATGCTAGAGCGCAGACAACCCAGATAGCCGGCACCTCCGCTCCAGATCTGTGCTGGATCACCTGGAGTTGCCAGAGAGCCGGCACAGGTCAAGAGTGGAGGTGCTTGCTATCTGGGAAGCCAAAAGTTTACAGACGCATGCACGACAGACCACTACTAAAAACCCCGAGTATAGCATAAGCCCCTTGGGGCCTTTCGACCAAATGGGCTGAAAACGCACCACATTGCAAGGTCCTGAATGATCCAGAATGCCTGTTGCTTTCAACATTTAGCTTGCTAGCTGAACTGACTAGCATATTAATAAACCTATTAGCCATTCAATCAAAGGCCGAGGCTCAATTTCACCAACAGTTACGACAGTGATGTTTGTTTTGAGTTTCTGGCTCAGCTGAAGTGTACAGCACTACTGTTACTTACATACTCACATAAAAGTGATGGGGGGGGGGGGGTGTTTTTGGGTGGGTTTCCGGTCTCCCAGGAGCAAACTGAAATAAACTCATATGCTACCTATACCTAGCTAAGAAAGTAACCTGTAATTTATGCACACAGTAGCTAATACATAAAGCGGAGCAATTTTCAAGGGCTGTGTTACATCTGGTTTTCTTAGCAAATTTAGCTAGCTTGTCACCGCCAAGTAACGTTATCAAATTACTTGATCTAGTAAATCTAGTAAAACCTTAGATTGGATTCAGATGTCACTGTTTGAATTTAAAATTTATTAATTAAGGACTGACATTTGCTGGAGGGCTTTCATGCGTAAACATATTTCTAAGTTCGATTTTTTTCTGTGTTCTCTTCTGGTTGCTGAGGCTTGATCAGCTTTTCAAAGTCAAGTTGCGCTGTTTGAAGCTTAGCCATGACTGTTTCTGGGAATACTTTTTTGTTAGCTCACATAGTGAGCCGTTCACGCAGCCCACTTGAATTAAATATTAATGTTAGTTGGGCTTTTACTCTTTTTTGGTTTATCTTTTTTAATTAGAGAGCTTTTTGCGCGTAAATATATTGCTAAGTTAGTTTTTTTTTTTTTGCGTTTTTTTCTGGTAGCTGTGGCTTGATCAGCTTAGCAATGTCAAATTGTGTTGTTTGAGTGCATAGATACAACCTGTTCTATGTTATCATGTTTAGTAAGCCCACATAGTTACATACGGTAGTGTGACATTCAATCTGTCTGTTACTGGGATAGCCGCTGGTCAAAATCAAGTCCTAGAATATGGCTCTTCTTGAATTTAAATTTGCCAGATTTTTGAGAAAGAGCTTTGTTTTCGAGTTATAGCACTATTTGATTACCATGATGGCTGCTACGAGCGATCAAGACTTTACCGAAGAAAAAGCTCTTCACTGTGGATCACTTTACTACTAGTGAGTTCGATTTATATCACAGCAATAGTTACTGCTGATTGCAAAACTTGACAAACAGAGCATAATATTGACAGTGATTCATGTAGACACGCATTCCGCTCTGTGTTAAATACAGAACTGCATCAATTTTTTTACTTACTGCTGTATGAACTATAAAACATCGCAAATGATTTCTCCCCCCACACAGTAACAGAGTGCAAATGAACAATGCTTTCAGTTATTGCTGGGCTTCACAAAGCCAAACAACCACAGTCTCGCTAAGCGGTCCTACGAAGCTGCTTACCAACTCGTTATGTCAACAGAAACAACCATAAATAAATTTAAATGTCATCATCAACAACAACAATGATCAACAATACTAAACTACTCACAAAGCAACGTAAACACAAGCTCACTTGTCAGCTCGTCTTCACAGCACTCTTATGCCTGTGATCCACTTACGCTTTTAAGGCTTCCGCACGCAAGCAATCGTGGCCTGTCGGAGGCTTTAGAAAGTGCCGGGAACCATCCGAAACTCGCACAAACAATCATAGGAAGTCAGAGTGATTGGGGAAAAAATTTCCGATCGATTTTTGCCAACGTCAACAATAAATATGGCGATTATTTTTGTAAACAGTTTCTAATTGGCTAATTGCAGAGGAAATATTTGCCACCTAGTTTGCACTTGCCCAAACGCTACTCCTGCGTCCTTCCGACAAAATCAAACTGATTTGATTTTGTTGGAAGAAGGATACGCGTAGATTGATCCAGTTAGAACCTCTCTTATTCAAGCGGAAGGGTCGTTACAGGTCAGAAGTCATGATCCACCTATGTCTTCCGCGTAACAGAAATTAACACTCGTAATAACTCGTAACTGGTCGGAAGGGGAGAATCGGGACTATCGGAGGCCTTAAAAGGGTAAATGGATCACGGGCTTTACATAGACATTATCACTAAAGCCGTACAGTGGGGCTGGGCTGTGGGCTACCCGCGCTGGGCCCAGCGGGGTGGCAGCTGAGCTACTGTGGAGTAAGCACGAGAACAGATCTCAGAGATGCCAAGTCTCACGCATTCGACATAGGTCCTACGCATTTTTAAGGCTTATTCACCGCAGTCGGCAATTATTTAATGAAAGCTTATTAATGAGATTCTCACGCGGAATTAAAATCCTTGTGCATTGAAGTTTCAGTTTCACTTGTGTAAAGATGGACCTCACCACAAGTAACATGGAAAGCGGTTATGACTCCGTAATTCTCGTGCTTCTCTTTACCCAGGGAAAATAAACAATGCATGCGTCTCATGCTCATTTAAATTGTTTTAATGACGCAAGACCATCTGAAACGTCTTAATGCAATTCCATTTCTTTCGATCTCTCAGTAAAGACAATTCCCGAGTGATGATCGATTTCCCTGACACTAGTGGGGAAATCCACAGTAATTAGGGTGACCATCTCCAGACTGACAAAATGTGGGACAATGTGGGACAGACGCAATAACTTTAAACTTAAGACACTACCTGACCCAAAATATAGCCCACAGTTTCGACAGCTTAAGGGATACGCTAGGCATACAAGACAAAACACTAATTTTGAAACATCTTGCCTTTATTGGGGCTTTCAACTAAGTCAAAAGTTCAAAGGACCAAGCATTATAAAATATGCTTTCAGTGAATCAAATTAAAATAAAAGGCATACAAAAAATATTAGGCCTAGCCTATTAAATTTCAACAAAATATAAGTCATAGACTATAGTACACAATATTTAGGGCTTGTCTGTAAGACATTTAACTATGAGTCCACATAAGGAAAATCTTTTTGATAAGGATAAGATCTGGGGTCCAGTATCTCACTGCCAGGGGGAAAAGCTTAGTGCTACCGTGGTTCGAAGCATCTGATGCCACTGAAAAAAAGGCGTGTGCTTTCCACCCGCGAGCATAGGTGATGTCAGTTCTTGAATACATCTCTCCACTGACACCGGAGCAAGGACATCGGTTACAACAGACGTTGCTTTTGTGCGGCCACAAGACATTTTCTTCGCTATCTCCGAGTCAGGGAAGATGACTGGGGCTAATTTTGTAGTGCAGTCGGTCGAGCGATAGGAATGTGCGTGCTGAACGGAATGATAAATGTTCGTTACTTCTGCTTTGGAAACTTTGTCAGCAATTGAATCGTTTGGCTCATTGAAAAAGGATTGCACTGATTTGGATGTTTCCTGGTGATGTGCTTTTTTTTTGTGCGACTCACATGCACTGTCGCTTCACATTGTACTCACCACCATGCCCAACTGAAAGAGCTTTTTGCGTTTTATGCAAAAACAGTTTTTCTGGTTCACCAGTTACCGGTCTTAACCAAGTGTAGGTTTTGGTCCATTCACCATTAAACGCACATCTCTTTTTTGTGGCCACACTATCCATAGCTGCAGACATGACTGAACAGCGCGCTCTTCCATTTGAGACTGTTGACAAAGTTGAGGAAGCGTTGTGCACCAATCAATAGTTTGATTGTCGTACGACTCAGCCAATCGACTACCGCCTGTATTCCTCTCCTGTTAATGTCCAATCGTTCAGTAGCTTAAGCCTATGGACGTATCCATGTTTTTTTTGTTTTTTTTTTTTTAGGCAGGGTCTGATGAAAAAGCGGGACAGATGCCCAATTTGCGTGAGGCGGGACAAAGGGTAAAATTGCTGTACACTACAACGTAAAGCCGGACAGGTGGTCAGCCTAACCGTAATGCACGTGAAACTGACTAACTTCATGTACATTGAATTAAAATCCATGAGTGAATTTTTCCAGTGCGTGCTGACTGGAAAATTGCAAACCTCGGGACAGGAAGGTGAATGCCACTAAGAGGCGAGGGACTCTACCGAATGCGTGAGACTTGGCATCTCTTTTTTGGGAAGTGAATTAAACTCATACCATCGTTTGGAGTCTTGTTACAGCCTACCACTACACACCAATTTGGCATGTTGATGAATGTCATCTCAAAATCAACGAAATCAAGGATTGATCAAGGTGAGAACAAACAACTGGTTGATCAGCTGGGAACGTTTGCAACTTACTTTTCGCACGTCACAGGTCATATGACTATGAGGTCCGTGTGCAATAGAGCTGTAAGAAGATCCGAGATCCGGCTCAATTAACCGGCCCTCTAATATCACTCACGAACAACGGATCTAGACGTCTATTTAACCGGCTCAGTTGAGTCCGACAGTTGGCAGAGAAATGACACATATGCGACTTAAGCACAACTAGTGGATACAAGCAGTAGCGCAAGCAAAGGCACTCAGCCACTCACTCGCTCAGTTGGCACTCGGCAGAAAAACGAAACTTAACTTCTCTGAGTCTCTGACTCAACTGCAAGGATCCAACCGACTTGACTTAACCAAGATCCGTCACTCGTGGTGGATCCTGAGTTTCGTTTCACTCGCGGCTCGCTGCTCTCGGTTAGCTCATGGGTTCACTCGGCTCCCTGCTTTCGGTTAGCTTGCTCGCGGTCCTGCACAAACTGCAGCAGAGGGAATACCCTGCCCACAGACACGAGTTCGCCACGTTGTTGACTTCTATGACTGTCGTATAAGCTTGTTGCCTATGTTGTGTCAATGAATACTGTGATCCACCCCATATCCATTTTCACCATAAGAGAATAAAATAATAATAATAAAAATAAAATATTCTTTCGTAGTGGTTACTGGTTACCCTGGGAGCGTCACTATTTAGAACATCGGTGTTTTTTTTTTGCAGACGTAATACGACTGACGACCTGTCTTTCTGCTTAAGCTATTCATTTATTGACAAACAATGAAAACCTATTCCAGCGTGAAGGAAAAACAATACACATTTCATTTTCAAGTAATGCGTTTTGCATTCTAATTGCAGACTATTCTGCCTTTGGGCCTGTTATAATGTCGAATTCCTCACAAACATTAAATCCTGTAATACAGTGGTTCCTCGTTAATCGCGGGAGTTCCGTTCTAAAAATAATAAGCCGCAATAGGTGAAATCCGCGAAGTAGGATTACTTCTTAATTTTTAGCTTTATTTTTTTACCATTATTATACAGATGATTTGAGGCTGTAACTCCCCCCGCCCACAAATACAGCTTCAGAGTCACACAGCTAGCGAACGATGATTTATGTAAATTTTACATGCTGAACGCATTCTGTACAGGAGACATGACACAGAGGATATTGATTGACAATGTTATACAGTCCCGTAGCCAATTAGGGGGCATAGCACAATGCGCTGTCCCATTATAGCAAGGGACCACTGTATAATGTGAAATAATATGATGTAATTTAATGTAATATTTCTAGATTTCTTTTTTCTTGGATATGATGCATTTCCTTGCAAAATAGCAACAAAAAAAAAATTTCTAAGTGAACCTTTAATGCTGTTAGGTGGAAATGCATTTTCACCGCCTTTATTCACACAAATATTTTTGGCGAACTTCAGATAATTCGATTGACAAATGGATGGAAACATAGCTTATGCCAAGCATAAATGCTCAGCTAGGGCACTCTGACATGTCCACACAGAATTTTATAGCTTCAATAAGGTACATACTTGGCACTGCTGTAAGCACAGGCTTTCTGATCCATTACCTTTCCTTCTGTTTACTTTTCCTTGCAGTCACCTGTTACCTATGTCCTATAGTATTGTGATATTTTGCATTGTTATGTATTGTTAGCTTGTGGGTACTGTATATTTGTGTATGCACTAAGGGGTCTATTCTCCCATTAGCGCGTAAGTCCTTTTTTACGCGATTTGAATTACGCGTATTCTCCCCTACGCGCTTCGATCACGCCCACAGCGCTTAACTTCAGAATGTAAGAGGGCCTTATGAAAGAGATGTGACTGATCCAAAAGAGAGGCAGACTCTGTACAAAGCTCATTGATTAAGGCTATCAGAAAAACATGGAACAAGGATATTCTGATTAACCATGAAAATGAATTTGTGGCCCGTGGAAAACGCAAACCAGACTTTAAATTTGAATATCGTGGGCCTGCTGATAAAACCTCGTATCTCCAAACTGATAAGAAACAAAAACTTGCATGTCCACTATTCTAACATGCAAAATTAAACGTTTTATTTTATTTCAATTTTAAATGTATTCTTTATTTTATGTTTATTTATCGTCCTGTGAAGTTTATCATTTTAAAGATACAAGGTTTTATCAGCAGGCCGACGATATGCGGCTGTAATAGTAGGCCTATGTATGTCTGTGCCAATTACAAGAAGTATTGCAGACATCTCTTTTATATTATCCCCCGCCAACATGAAGTGGGAAGGGGATATAGGTTTGACCTCAGTCCGTCCGTCCGAGATAAAGGGGACAGCTTTACTCAGAAACTACAAAACCCAAAACCAGTGAAGTTGGCACGTCATGTAAATCGTAGATAAAAACAGTATACAATGATTTGCAAATCCTTTTCAACTTATATTCAACTGAATACACTGCAAAGACAAGATGTTTAATGTTCAAACTGAGAAACTTTTTTTTTTTTGCAAAAAAGTTGGCACAGGGGCCTTTTTACCACTTTGTTACATCGTGTGAATAGAGCTGAGTGAGCCCTCAGTCACTGCCTGGCCAAAACTGCTCAGGCACCATAATCTCCACCATGACTCAAGGAGAGGTCAGACGTGCTGAGGATTTTCACCGACAAAAACGTGGCTCAAGAACTGGAATACACCAATCAAAATGCTCAACTGCAGCCCCGCTGTACAGTATGAAATCAACTTGCGTTCAGTTTTGAGGCCCCCTGATCCTATGCTACTGCATTTTACCTTTCTGTCTTGCTGACAATAATCTCTGCACAGCACTTTGGCTACAAGTGTTCGGAGAGTGTGTCATAATCAAGGCGATAATTGAAATGATTACACAAGTGCAACAGGGCTTAAAGCTTCAATTTCAATTCTAATATATGCTGCTGCCTTTTTGCTTTCAATTCTCTTTTTTTTTTTTTAAACTATTTTCCGTTAAGCAATTTACCAGGAAAGAAGTCTACATTAATACAATAATTACTGTCATGGTTATACAAAACCCAAAACCAGTGAAGTTGGCACGTTATGTAAATCGTAGATAAAAACAGAATACAATGATTTGCAAATCCTTTTCAACTTATATTCAATTGAATACACTGCAAAGACAAGATGTTTAATGTTCAAACTGAGAAACTTTATTTTTTTTGCTAATAATCATTAACTTAGAATTTAAAGGCAGCAACACACTGCAAAAAAGTTGGCACAGGGGCCTTTTTACCACTGTGTTACATTGCCTTTCCTTCTAACGACACTCAGTAAATGTTTGGGAACTGAGGAGACCAATTTTTGAAGCTTTTCAGGTGGAACTCTTTCCCATTCTTGCTTGATGTACAGCTGAAGTTGTTCAACAGTCCGGGGTCTCCGTTATCATATCTTACGCTTCATAATGCACCACACATTTTCAATGGGAGACAGGTCTGGACTACAGGCAGGCCAGTGTAGTACCCGCACTCTTTTACTACGGAGCCATGCTGTTGTAACACGTGCAGAATGTGGCTTTGCATTGTCTTGCTGAAATAAGCAGGTGCGTCCATGAAAAAGGCGTTGCTTGGATGGCAACATATGTTGCTCCAAAACCTGTATGTACCTTTCAGCATTAATGGTGCCTTCACATATGTGTAAGTTGCCCATGCCTTGGTCACTAATACACCCCCATACCATCACAGATGCTGGCTTTTGAACTTTGCGCTCATAACAGTCCGGATGGTTCTTTCCCTCTTCGCTCCGGAGGACACGACGTCCACAGTTTCCAAAAACAATTTGAAATGTGGACTCGTCAGGTGGACACTTTTCCACTTTGCATTAGTCCATCTTAGATGAGCTTGGGCCCAGCGAAGCCGGCGGCGTTTCTGGGTGCTGTTGATAAATGGCTTTCGCTCTGCATTGTAGAGTTTTAACTTGCACTTGTAGATGTAGCGACGAACTGTAGTTACTGACAGTGGTTTTCTGAAGTGTTCCTGAGCCCATGTGGTGATGTCCTTTACGATGCAGTACCGCCTGAGGGGTTGAAGGTCACGGGCATTCAATGTTGGTTTTCGGCCTTGTCGCTTACATGCAGTGATTTCTCCAGATTCTCTGAACCTTTTGACGATATTACGGACCGTAGATGATGAAATCCCTAAATTTCTTGCAATAGCTCGTTGAGGAAAGTTATTTCCAAACAGTTCGACAATCAGCTCACGCATTTGTTCACTAAGTGGTGACCCTCGCCCCATCCTTGTTTGTGAATGATTAAGCATTTCAGGGAAGCTGCTTTTATACCCAATCATGGCACCCACCTGTTCCCAATTAGCCCGTTCACCTGTGGGATGTTCCAAATAAGTGTTTGATGAGCATTCCTCAACTCTCTCAGTCTTTTTTGCCACTTGTGCCAGCTTATTTGAAACATGTTGCAGGCATCAAATTCCAAATGAGCTAATATTTGCAAAAAATTACAAAGTTTACCTGTTCGAACATTACGTACCTTGTCTTTGCAGTGTATTCAATTGTATATATGTTGAAAAGGATTTGCAAATCAATGTTTTCTGTTCCTTCCTGAGTTGTCCCGAGTGTCCCTAGTCTGCCCATTGCGGTTCAGTTTTTGGATTCCTGAGTTCTCCCCTTTCAGTGTAGTTGCATGATGGTTATTTTGGCCTGAGTGCCCTGTTTTTTCCCCCTTCTCTGGTTTTCTGTTTGTTTAATTAATTATTATTTTTGGATTCTTGCTCCTGCCGTCTCTCCCCTTTTTGTCTCTCCCAGTTCCAAGTGTTTCGAGTTCAGTTCCGAGTTTTCCAAGTTCCCAGTGCTCCTAGTGCTTTCCACTGAAACCATAACATAAATTTGGTGTGTAGCTTCAGACCATAAAGGCTTTGAACGAGTTCGAAAATAAGAAGCGCACGATTGGCGGGGGATGTTGTCGACCGTGTCGACTTGTTTCTTACTCAAGCCACCATGGCATTAAAACCATGCGGATAATGAAATAAAAAATGAAGGATGTCAACTGTCGGTTGAACGGCATCTTGCCAAAAGGGTCGTGTTTTTTACAGCGAGAACCATGAAAGTCAAGGCCGATTGCCACCAAAAACTAATTAACCTGACCATATACTACATTCACACCAAGTTTGAAGTTGATCTGATCAAATCTACTCAAAAACTAAGGGTTTCGTCAACCCCTCAAATTTACCTTGACCTTGATGGAGTCCCCCGAATAATGGGAATCGTGATGAGTCATTGGTAGGCAACGCGCAAAGCAGAGAACAGTGTTCAAGAAAAATGATTACAGACAAAAAAAACAAACAAACATTCTGACCAACATATCTTGCAAAAGCTCCGCTTTTGTTTTGGCAAGATAATTAAGAATTTAGCGCTTCTCAACCAGCGCAATCAGATCATTGAAAATGTGCCCCTCCTACACCAGCCTGTTTGTTCCGTGGAAGAAGACAAATAAAGGGAACGTTCTAGTCACACAAAAAATGACAATCAAAGACAGTTTATATGATCTCATTAAGAAATTGCGCACTTGAAATCTCAAACAACTCCGATGTCAGGTTTGCAAGTAAAGGACATTGAAACGCTTCAACAAGGATTCTTACTCCACACGCCCCGAAACTGCCTCAGCAATCACGCAATTCCATATCCAAAGCCTATTATGTCCCATTTGATTTGAGCGACACATTCACTTGAATTTGTGCCTAATACTTCATTAGAATTAATTATCTCATGTACTGAAAATGATTCTTCCCATGTTGGCTATTCTTTATTGGCTAAAATTGATTAACAAATGGGTAGTGCTTTGGTATTGGCCAGGGTAGGGCTGAAATCTTGAGAATTTAATAATGTCTTTATTTATTTTACCACTGAAATGTGTGAATAAATAAATATTATTTATTAACATAGACATGGGTTCATTAATACAGATATCCTCAATTAGAAAATCATTCTCCTCCCAAGTTAGAATATCACAACTTTTAGATTATCACGAACATATAGGGCAGTTGCATTTGTTAATAGAACATGAAGACAATGATGGCGACGTCGACCCAAAGCCGAAAACCAAATTTCACAGATGTTGATGTTGTATGGCAAGCGGGCACTGAAGGCTGATCCGAGGAAGAAAGCTGCGAATCGTTCTGGATGTGGCTTCGGCGGGGAGATGTAAGCGCAGTATCCCCAATTTCAAGCATAAATGGAGAGATCTGCGGGGCGCTGGAAAAGCCAGGCTCCCTGCACACTGAAGAAGTATACACGCAACAGGTGGTGAGCAACCATCATCCCCTCCCTGTCCATTGCACTGCACTGGAGAAGGAGATGGCATCCACTCTTTTTGCTGTGGAAGTGCATGGAGAAGAACTTGGAGTGTCAACAAACTTTGTCAGACACCTTGACACAGACGCCTTGCCTGTGGTGTGTGTTTGACATCACCAGCCACTCTCTGGAACGACCCAGATGCCAGGAGCGACAGGGCAGTTCTGACGTTGATGACCATGGGTATGTTTTGTGGATAATTGCTGCGGCTGGATAGCTGTTCATCCAGAAGTCGGAAAAGATAGATGATTGCCTCATGGACGGTCCAGAAGAAAGCGCTAGATGCACTCGATGTTTGTTAGTCCCAGGATGTCCAAACGAAGCCAATACATGCGTGTTCCTCTTCGAGCTCTGCGCGCTCCGCTTACTCTTTCCCAATCACGCAAGAGTGCAAGCATGCGGGACTGGCGTTTTGGTTTTAGATTTTGAGGGCATACTAGAATAATGGACTTATGTATACTCGTATTAATTAATTGTTATGCGTTTGCACTTGAACTAATAGGAGAAGAGGCTGTTGCGTAATATCATGTGATGATTTCGTTTGATAATTTATTATGTCTATGAGAAATGTAGTTTAGAAATAAGGAAAAACAATCGAAAATTGAATGTCGCAATCTTTACCACGGGAAATTAAATATGGCCTATAACTGACAAACGCAATATTCTATTTCGCCTTATGTTGATGCTTGACCTTAATACAGCCCTCGAAAGCGCTTAACAGAAAAAGCGTGTAAGCCAGGGGGAGAATACGTGTAAGTGTTTATTGCATGAGAAATTGCCCAATTTTGGCCTTGCTCTCCCCCAAGCACGTAACTGCCTTCGGGGCGCTTAATGACTTAAGTTGAGAATACACTTAGGCTGAAAAGCGTGTAGCTACGCGCTTTTTTCGACTTACGCGCATGGGAGAATAGACCCCTAAAAGAATGGAGGGTTTTAAAAAATCGTGAGTTTAAATAAGGTGATTCATCCCAAAAAAAAGAAGTTCAGTAGAGAGACCACTATTCCTATATTAAACTGATTACAACATGGTCTGCGGACTATCTTGATAAATCGAGTCATGATTTCCAGAAAGACTTAGCTTTAAAAAAAATTTTTTTTCTTATTTATTTGCCACTTGGTAGTCTATGTACTGTATTCGATTGAATGTAGATCAGATAGGATTTGAAAATCATTGTATTCTGTTTTTATTCATGTTTTACACAACATCCCTACCTCATCAAAATTGGGGTTTGTACAATGCAAAATCCATTCTTGTAGGGTTGTGAGTAATGATAATGTTCTCTTCTCTCAACACTTAGGCCTTATTTAGTCAGAAGGAGTTCTATGTTACTGTAATTGCTTTTGCTGTTCAACATTATCATTTGAATTGTGGTTTGACGTTCATAAGAATAATAATCATTCCTGAAATCGTAAATATGAAAGATATTTTTACACGGCCCTTTTACACATGCTTGCATTTCTTCTGGCCTGGCATACAGCTGGTTCCACAGGCCAACAGTGGCCCATGTTCATCTCTACTGTCAGGACAAAAGGCATCTGCCCTGGGCTGCCCCGTTCTGTTTATTGCAACAGAAAAAGGCTGTGGTCCACTTCTTGCCCACATGCTGTGTAATTTCAATTTTAATAATATGGCGCAGCTCTGGGCTATACACTACATAACAACTTTAAGGTAAAAATGCTTTGGTGGCGCAGCACTGGCCCATACACTTAATAGTGATATCAAATAAAAATTAAAGCTGCAAGCAGCGTTGGACGGGTCCTCACCCACCCACGCACGTCGAAAATCGTCATTCATTGGACAGTACGAGACTGAGGAACATGTTTTATGTTGAGTGCAAACCCCTTTCCTGAAAGACATTTTTTTTTGTAAAATGGAGCTATGACTCGACAATCGACAACGCGACAATTCCTTATACGTGTCAATTTTAAGTTTCAAAGGATAAAAAGAACATGGAAAACAAGTCTCTAAGTTGTCAACACCCATGTTTTGCCGACTGTTTCCATGTGCCTCATTGAACATTTGTACATACACAAGATGGCAAAGTTATTCTTCTGTTTTCACTTTGGTTCAGCCCACATGTCGTCTTCTCTAGTTTTTTCATATCTGTATGGTACAAAGTATTAAAAATTGTGGCACACATGATTTGATGTAAAAGAATTCTATCTTAATGTGGGATTTTTTTCTTTACTGAATAAATGCACTTGAATTCAAGGTTGGATTTTCCTCTTTTCATCGTGGTCCTATATTATTTAGAAAAAAACTGAATTTATTAGCAGCTAAAGAACACATCTTCCCTAGGGGTGCCAATAATTAATGAGGGCAGTGTGACTGATGTTTTAGAGTTGTCACAATAACAATATAAATATACAGAACTGTTATAGTTTTAATAATGTAGGGAAACATATAATAATTAAATGATTATGGTAGAACAATGAAGCTTTGGTCTAAGTATGATAGTCTTATGGAGCGAAAGAATATTTAGATAAGAGTAAGGTTACCATTGTCTAACCTACTATAAAATGCATAAAAAATAAAATAAAGCGCTTTATTTTTTATGTAATGGTAAGATGACTTTCACTCTTTTATAATGTAGCCCATTTTCCGTACACCGTCTTTATTTAGAATTTGAAAGCAAGCTGAATTTGAATTCAAGGCGGGATCGCGCCAAAAACCTTGTTGCCCCTTATTCGGTTACGCATTGTGACGTCCTGCCAATATAAAAACCGCCAACTGTCAGTTTCACTAAGGTATGTCTTTTCAGTCGGGCGGCGCTTACCAATATCAGCTCCAATAAGTTAGCTGAGAAAAATCGATCACGTGAATGCTGTGGACAACTCGGACTCATAGAGTGGCGAAGTCATGCCCCTTCCGGTGGACCGCAAGGGACCTTATTTCGAAAAAAATTTGTATGGTAGTCAATGGCGAGAGAGAAGTTAATTTTCGATCCCGTTTGTTTTGCGCCATGAATTACACATATGATGTTTCTGAATTGAAATTATAATTTTCTAACGGAAGAAAGTTGCAGGTTGCCGTAAAGACTTTAAGTTATATTTATTTTTGTCTGAGGCCGCTCACTGAACTACATCCCTCCGTCTCACTGAAATTACGTCATCGACACCAACATGGCCGTAAGTCTGACACATTTTTCCGCGTTCTTCCAGAATGAGAATAAAAGTATTAAAAGAGGCGAAAACCACTTCAAGTCTAGTCATATTGAAAGCTGCAGCTATGCGGAAGGGGAGTTAGTCGGTTCCGTCAGAGCTAATATGTGGGATCGACTCTACAAGGTTTCGGTGAGTGTTAAACAAGCGAAATGCCAACTAGCTAACGTTACGTTACTGTCAGCACCAGGAGTTATCTATAAGTGTAGCTAGCTTGCTAACATGCAGCAATGTTTTTGTTGTGTGATGATTTAGTACACTTAAATATTGCAGGACCGGCAGGATATTACATTTAAGGGTGTTAAGTATAGTTTTTTTTTTTTTTTCTTTCTCATGAGATGGCTGCATGCTTGCCGCAAAAGAGTGCCGAGGCGGAGGAGCTTAGGCGTGCGTTGCAACTGTTGGCATTAAGTGCTTTGTGAGATACATTTGTTTATTTATATTTTGAGTGTAAAATTGTTGTGCCTTTGGTTAGTGTTGTTTGGAAACATTTGTGTCGCTGTTAAACTTTTTTCTGGCTGTAGGCCTATCTTAGGCCAATGAATTTTCGTCTTTGTCATAAATTTGTGTAGTTTTCTCAAATAGTCATTAAACCAGTTAATGTCAAACCATTCACTTGATCATTAATAATTGTTTATTTAACCCCTTTGTGCAGAAGCCAAATTTGGCTTTTTAAGGGTTACCAACTTTAATGCTGTATAATTCAAGATTTATGCTTCATAAAGAGGAAAAATGTGGCTCAATTCAGGAAAGACACTTACAGCATTTAGAATTACATTGTATTTCAGTTTATTTTCATGATTTTGGAAGAGAAAATGAGCAGCAAACATAAAAAATCTTCATGAGAATTCACCATTGAAATTGCAAAAAAAATAATTCTGACGATTGAAAAACTGCTGGGGCTTAAAACTATACATTTCTGGTATCATAAACTCCTTGAGCACAAGTAGAATTCATCTTCAAGATTACATTCTAGATTACCTACATGCTATTAGCCAAATTATACAGCTACCCAAGTGTCTCCCCAAAGTCTCAAAATGATTTGCTGTGAAATCATGAAAAAAATCATGTATTTAACACAAATAAAGCTTTAAGGCATGAAATTTAATATGAACGAATGATTTTCTGGTTAAGTTTAGTATGAATTTATCAATATCAGTGCAGTTGAATATCAGTGGTCACCAGTACCCTCTGCAAACACAAAACATGCCTTTTCTGCATAATAAATTTTAGAGTTTTGGCCATTTTTCTTCAAAGCCAGCACAAACACGCATTAAATAAACTGCTAATTAAACGGTCAGAACATACACCCTGTAATGCAAGCTGCCAGTCCCCTCTTCTAAGCTCCCGCACCCATTTCAACACTTAAGAAATAAGTACACCTCACTAACTCAGTAATATCTGAATTCTGAAATATATCTTATTTTAACAGAACAGACACTCCACTTTCAGGGAATATCAAGCAATCCATTGCCTCTCCCGATTCAAAAGAAACGTGCAACGAACGTACCAGGGGGTCCATCCAAATGCACGGGCAGATTGCGTTTTAACCAGGAAAAAAACCTCGACATTCGACTTTGTCGAGTACGTATACATTCCCAAACGAAACAAAAAAAAAAAGGAGCAGCCTGACCTTTTTCATGAATCCCTCTACCAGAGACCGATCCAGTAGCAAGAACCCTCCTGTCCTGTTTCATTCGAAATAATTCCAATTGACCATATCCTTATCTCATTTAAATCCTGTAAATATAACTGAACACTTCAAGGACAGTTTTGCGAACCTGGCCTTGGCGATATAAATCGCGTCTATTTTAGCCGCGTAATGTGCATAACGTAGACAGGATACAACCGAGCCTGCTGATACGCATTGGTTTGTATGCTCTGTGTTTGACTTTCTCGAGTGTTTAAACATTTTAGAGTATTGGATAAGAAACGAGCCAATCAATACATTGTTACCAGGGAAACTTCACAAGGGCATGAGGTGTAACTCTACAATTACGCAGAAGAGCTTGAGTGTATGGTTGAGTGATTAGCTATCAACGCCAGTACTCGGGTGGATATAAGGAAGCGCTGGATTTGTCAATGAAGGAATCTACGCGTAAATCCACGGTAGGAAACAACGAATTTTTTTGTATGTGACAACTGTAATTGACAGTAGAATGTGAGAGAATCAATACCAGTCGATTTTTTTGCCTCAGAAAACTGATTTTTCTGAAACACTAATTGGAATACTGTTGGCTCACTGTGGCTAAAATGGTTGCTACAAAGGATAACAATTTTTTTCTGTGTCAAGATATCGTTTTTTTTAAACTGCTGGATCGATACTATGGGCAAGGATACTGACCAGTTTGCACATCAGGCTTAGCTGAGGAGTTTAATTCATGCAGCTCTCGAAAAACAGGGAGCGGAGTGAACTTCCCCATATTCAGAACCGCGTTCGAGGTCTGCTTGCTTGTGAACATTCAATAACTGATCCGGGGGTGTCATCTAGTGATCGAGTACAGTAACAGCGTTCTTAAATTTGCATGTCTATCGACGCAGGCGTCTACATCTGCAGAAAGGGGTTAAAGGAGCGCTTGGAATAAAGGGCTTTGCAATAATTTGTTCAGCGCATGGGCGGATTTTGCGCGGATCCCCCCCCATCCCCCTTATTTCTGCAGAGTTTTTTTGCACATTACACGCAGGGCTTACACCTCGAAAATTTGACATGGCGGGAAAATGAAATTACCGGGGTGTCGTCAAAATTAATTAGTTGCCTCCCTACGCACTTTGTGTAGGTCAGATGTGTGTAGTAACGAACAGCAGTCAACTTTAGTTTTTTCTTTTTCTTTTTTTGAGTAGTTGTACTTTACTTGAGTTTAGACTTTTACGTTTAGTCTACTGCATTTAAGATAAAAAGGAAACTTTAACTTCGTTATCTTGACACTGGTTACTTTGTTACTCGTTATAAATTAGAGGTAGATTTGGCGCGCTCAAGAACAGCGGTGCTCGGCAGGGTATAGATGTTGATGCCAGCGGACATGGAAATTTATGCACGCAGTTACAGTATTCTATCACTAGATGGCATACCAGGGTCAGTTATTGAATATTCACTAGCTCCGTTTTTGATATTTGGCAAAACACTAATTATGTTCTCATTCCATTTTGTGTGAGGAACCTGGAGAGAAGATGTTACTCAATGTAAAAAGAAGTCAAAAACTTTCGGACATTCGGACAAATAGCTGTATTATTTATTGTAATGTGCACTTCTGCAGTTGTTTACTAGTGTAAATATTTATGGGAATAATTGCTGTTTCATGTCTTCATACAAGTGATATGCGTCTTCATGTTTTTGTATTTCAGTACCAAATAGCAGATGAGGGAGTGCCACGCTGTGACCTCCATAGGGAGGCCGTAGCAGTCTTTGCCAGGACCCTGGAGCTCCAGGCAAAGTCAGAGAGGCTGCTACGTGCCTCCCAGCAGAAGGTTGCCCTCTTCCTGAGGGAAATTGAGGAGCTCAGGAAGATGGTGGCAGAGCTTAAGGAGGAGAAGGAGGTCGCGAATGCGACCATAGCATGTTATAAAGATGATAAGTGTCTTTCGTAATTGAATCAGTGTTATTAAACATGTCCTCTTCAAACAATTTTATGAGAATGCTTCAAAGATAGATTAAATGTTATTATTTTGAAGTGTATCATTTATATATCATTAATTTCCATTAGCAAGTCTGATTAAAGTTTGTCAGAATTTTTGAATGATGGTGTATAAATAATTTGTTGTAATATGTTTGGGGAAAAACTCATTGTATTAATGATGTTTGCATTAATTCTTATTTTATTTTCAGACTACTGTGATGCCTCAACGGGGATTGAGGAGGCGGAGGACGACGACAACTAGTTTTTAAATTTTTTTTTACATTTATCGTGAAAATATGTATGTTTTTAATAAAGATGTTGAAACTTTCCTGTGGTTTGTTTTCTGAATATGATTTGGGTTTTAATATAGTTGAGAAAAGTAATTGGGGAATTGGGTATACAGTCTGCTTGCAATTTCACATGTATAAGATATAAACGCAACACTTTTGTTTTTGCTCCCATTTGTCATGAGATGGACTCAAAGATCTAAAATTCATTCCGGATACACAATATTACCATTTCTCTCAAACATTGTTCACAAATGTGTCTAAATGTGTGATAGTGAGCACTTTTGCTTTGCTGAGACAATCCATCCCACCTCACAGGTGTGCCACATCAAGATGCTCATCAGACACCATGATTAGTGCACAGGTGTACCTTAGACTGTCCACAATAAAAGGCCACTCTGAAATGTGCAGTTTTGGCTTTATTGGGGGTCTGGGGACTCAGAACCAGTCAGTATCTGGTGTGACCACCATTTGCCTCATGCAGTGCAACACATCTTCTTCGCATAGAGTTTATCCGATTGTCAATTGTGGCCTGTGGAATGTTGGTCCACTCCTCTTCAATGGCTGTGCGAAGTTGCTGGATATTAGTGGGAACTGGTACGCGCTGTCGTATACGCCGATCAAGCACATCCCAAACATGCTGAATGGGTGACATGTCCGATGAGTATGCTGGCCATGCAAGAGCTGGGACATTTTCAGCTTCCAAGAATTGTGTACAGATCCTTGCAACATGGGGCCGTGCATTATCTTGCTGAAACATGGTGATGTTCATGGATGTATGGCACAACAATGGGCCTCAGGATCTCATCACGGTATCTCTGTGCATTCAAAATGCCATCAACAAGTTGACATGATCTACAACATCCCCCGCCAATCGTGCGCTTCTCATTTTCGAACTCAATCAAGGCCTTTATGGTCTGAAGCTACACACCAAATTTGGTTGCTGTATCTGTAGTAGTTTCTGAGTAAAGCTGTCCCCTTTATCGCGGACGGACGGACGGACGGACGCACACACGGACGGACGGACGGAGGTCAAACCTATATCCCCCTCCCACTTCGTGTTGGCGGGGGATAATAAAATGCACCTGTGTTCTTCGTCCATAACAGATGCCTGCCCATACCATAACCCCACCACCACCATGGGCCACTCGATCTACAACATTGATATCAGCAAAGCGCTCACCAACACGACGCCACACACGCTGTCTGCCATCTGCCCTGAACAATGTAAACAGAGATTCATCCATGAAGAGAACACCTCTCCAACGTGCCAGACGCCATCGAATGTGAGCATTTGCCCACTCAAGTCTGTTACGGCGACGATCTGGAGTCAGGTTAAGACCCCAATGAGGATGACGGGCATGCAGTTGAGCTTCCCTGAGACGGTTTCTGACGGTTTGTGTGGAGAAATGAACATTCAATGCCCAAGCAACAGATCTGGTTGACATTCCTGCTGTCAGCATGCAAATTGCACGCTCCCTCAATGCTTGCGCCATCTGTGGCATTTTGCTGTGAGACAAAAGTGCACATTTCAGGGTGGCCTTTTATTGTGGACAGTCTAAGGTACACCTGTGCACTAATCATGGTGTCTGATGAGCATCTTGATGTGGCACACCAGTGAGGTGGGATGGATTGTTTCAGCAAAGCAAAATTGCTCACTATCACACATTTAGACAGATTTGTGAACAATGTTTGAGAGAAATGGTAATATTGTGTATCTGGAATGAATTTTAGATCTTTGAGTCCATCTCATGACAAATGGGAGCAAAAACAAAAGTGTTGCGTTTATATTTTTGTTGAGTGTATTATTCTTTCTTTCTTTGTTTCTTCCGACGCCTCTTTGAGCTCAAATTTCACCCCCTAAACATCTAAACATGCTCAAAAACTCACCAAATTTGGCTCACACCTCATGTCTGGCGAAAAATTTGATAAAATGAAAAAAGTATCCCCATAGGTGCCAAAATGGCTCTCTAGCGCCACCCAGAATCATTATTTGGGCACTTAGACGGCCACCACGATTGGTAGGAAAGTCATAGAGAGATGGAACCAACACTATATTGTTCATCTCATTAAAACCTAAATGAACAATCGACACCCTTGACCTAAATCGAATAGAAAGTTCGCAATTTGCATATCAAATTTCCCTTTTTCCCCTAAATTTGGGCAAAATTTGCCCGTGAACAAACGCAAACTCCTTACAGGGCATTCATCAAATCGACCCCAAATGCTAATAGATGACAGAGCACCCTCTGCCGATGAAAATTACTGTACAACTTTTTCAAAAGTCGAACAGTTTGGATTTTTGCGAGGCGTCAAAGAAGGGGTCCCCAGCCACTTATACTGCCTTTTTTTGATGCATGTGCAATTTCCAACCTTAATTTGTCCCCTTAAACATGCTCAAAAACAAACCAAATTTTGCAAAATAATTCACAGTGGCTTCAAACCTTATCAGAATCTCTAAATTCTCCACTAAAAAGACACAAAATGGCTCTCTAGCGCCATCTAAATTCACCAAAATGACACTTTTGCTTTGATGAAAGCCTGTTGCAATGTCATAAAATTTTGAAAAAAATCACACATCATTGCTGTATTATGCGCTAATGTGTCACTTGATTTCGTGAAAATCCAATAAAGACTTCTTGAAATAAAAAATGTTATGTTCATAATATGCCGTACAGAATTATATAATGTCATACTGTGGACAAACCGTTTGTTGTATCAAAATGTCCTGTAGTACACTTCATAAGCTCCATTTGCACAAACAAAGTGCCAAGCATGGTACCATTTGAATGAATATTTGTTGAGATATTAATATGTTATGAATATTCATATTTTGAAAAATATAGAGTGACGCACTTCTGAATTCACCATAGGTTGCAGTGTATAAAACTTGTCTGTCTTCAGAGAACATGCTCCCAAAATTTCAGCTTTCTAGGATTTACGTAGAAGAAGCATTTTTTAATTTCTTGATTATTATTGATTTTCAGTCTTTTTTTTGTGCTGCTACACATTCTGTCCACCGGGCTCATCTCCCTTCACTAAGTTCATGCATGGGGGAAGATTACACAATACACAGCAGTGATAAAATCTGCTTCAGATACTTTGACCAGGTCCCATGGGTCATAGCTCCATTTTACAAAAGAAAAATCTTTCAGTTAAGGGGGTTGTGGCTTTACTTTTTCACACATTCTCCTGTAGGATGATTACAATGCAATTGTGGAATTAGTCATGAAAGGCTCCAGCAGCTGACAGATATTCTGTAGTCCTTCTGTTGAAAACCTGTATCTCTTGTAAAGACATTACTCAGGCAAATCAAAAGGATTACAGCGAGCGCAAAACACTCCTCCGCGCCTGAGTGCTCTTTGCACAAGTTGTGCTCCTACATACTCTGGGTTCTCATCAAATGGGCAGGCCATTTTCCGAGAGAATGATCGGTCGGTAGGTGGGGCTTTTACACCTGCTGAGCTGTTATCCTTAACTTTTTGTGCTCCGCAGCGGGTTAGGTGTGCAGCGTATGTTGCCGCGGCAACGCACCCTGATAAAAAGGAAACCATCTTCGTGATACGGAAAACCCAGGGTTAATACAGAAGTTACACCGCTAAGCCGAAATCTAGCCTCATGAGACAAGCCCCAGGTCACATGGGTCATACCTCCAATTTACAAAAGAATAAAATGTTTTTCAGATGATAACCAAGCACAACGACAGGCTATGCAACACAAATCTGATCTTTTTGCCTAAAGGCGACTCAGGTCTGATTTCTTCATGACCGTGTGAAGAGCTGAAGTGACACGAAATCTGATTCTTTTACATCCGACCTGGGTCGCTTTCAGAGGTAATACTATATCGGATTCAAGTCTGATATTTTGCAATGCACCTTCCGTCTGAACAGTCATGTCGCGTTTAATGCGACTTTAACTTCACTCTGTTCGAAATCTACTATCTCAGCCAATCGAATTGGGAAAACTCAGTCGATCATAGATTTCGAACACAGTGACGTAAATGGGTGCATTTCTCGGCACGTGACGTCCTGACTTCATTGTTATTGTTCTTCTGCGCAAGCGAGTTTGATCAAAACCGTGGACTATTCACACGGGAATCATTGTAGGTGAGATACAGGTTACATTTAAAAAGTAACATGAATCGCCAAACAAAAAAATCGGATTTGTATAAAAAAAAAAAAATCGGAATTAAGCATTAAGACCTGCCGTTCGAACTAAGCCTAACCTCTGCAACTAGGGCTCGTAGCCTGCCCGGAATTGTCGCAAGCGTGACCCCGGAAGAGAAGAAACTGCTATTTTATTGATTTGCAAAATTGTATTTCAAATCAGCTAATATCCTATGTGTAATTCATGGTGTATTGCAAACGAGATCGAAAAATAGGTTTTTTTTTTTTTTTTTAATCGCCATTGAGTATGGTATAATTTTTCTTCGGTTTCACGTCTCACTGAGGTCACCGGAAAGGGCAGGACTTTGCCACTTCGTATAAAACTGATCGTGATTTTTTTCCCCCTTTAGACAAGCTGAATATCAGAGGTAGGTGCCACGCTTGTTTGTTCCCTAAGTTTTAGCTGCAGTTTAGTAATAATTTTTTCCACTATGTCTTTAAAGTTGCGTTTTACTTATTGCGGTGCGGCGAGTTTGTGAAGCTGGTGTCGGAAGTCTTCCCGTTTGTCTTCGAATTATCACATTTGTAGGCCGTCGTTTTGTTGTTTTCCAGTTCCATCGGTTTCGAAAAACACCAATTCCCCACCACAATGGGGTTTTGTTCCTTTTCGCGGTAGTTGAGACTGTGTGTCGTATATATTGCTAATTTTCGGTCTGGTTAGTTTGTCTCCCTTTGCTAGATATGTTTTGTAACTGCCAACTCGGTGGAAATTAATGTAAGATGGTGATGGATTTTATTCCGTCTAAAAAAGGCTTGAAGAGAATTGAATCTTTTTGAGCTGCTAAGTGACTCGTTTAATCTGTTGGTAAGTTAGCTTTTTGGCGATCTATGTAGCAAAATAATTACCGGGAAAAGTATTGTGTAGCCAGTATGGAATTTCTCAGTGATTTCCGGAACCATTTTAAATGATGCGCTAATTTATTTCAGAGGTTTTATTTGTATGAAGTTTAGTTCAAAATATACTAATGCTCTTGACAAGCAATCAAGATGGCGGGCGTCTTTGTTTGCATTTCACGAGTATAGTAGGCATAACTAGCGATTAAATTCTACTTGCTACCAAGCCTTCTTTCTGGGTTATAGTTTGTTCGGTTGGGTGGGAGTAGCCTAAGTGGTGTTAGGACTATTTACTGATATCTATTAAATTCAGTGAATCGCCGCCAACGGTAAAACGGTCACTGGTCTGCTTCCGTTAAGGGAAGGATGGGACGGTACTTAATGCTGCACTCTGCAAGTTTGTAGACGTCACTCCCGTTGACATTCGAATTCAAAAAAAGTGGTAGCTCGCTTCTGTCCCCATGGTTCCGTCACTGAAACTGAAAGCTGTCGGCCATTATGTGTGCATTAAGGGGAAATGTGGTATGTAAAGTATCTGGTAACTTCCAGTTTTCAATTGGAGTAAGGAGTAATAAATCAATGCATCAAATATGGGCAGTCTGATTTTGGTTTTATGTTCTGACGGCAAGGGGCTTCATATTGCTTGAGTGTGTGTGGTTTTGCATATGTGTTCTCTTATTTTTAGCCTAGTTAATGTTGATAGCTGGGTTCCGAGATGTTTGTAGCCCTTTTTTGTGACTTAAACATGCAAATGTAAACAAAGAATTTTGGTTACTCATGCTTTTGGAGATGAGTGGTATTCCTTATTTGAGAAATGAAAACCACTTGGTAATGGAGATGTGGTGATGCGTGTGTATTTAATGACTGCGTGCAAAAGGCTCAGTTTGATGTACATGCAGTTGTGTGTCTATCTCAGCGTGGTTGAGCAGGAAAAATCCAGCCATTATGTGTCTTGGTGAGAAAACATTTGGTATGGATTTTACATGAGAAGACAACATTTTTAAATGAGAATTTGCTGCAGTTGTGCATTTGTGTATTCAAGAGGATTTGGAATATCTTAACTATTGTCAATCAAGTGTATTTGTATTAGTTGGTATTTCTGGACTTGCCCTTTCATGGTTTAAGTCTTATTTGTCTGATAGATCTCAGTTTGTCCGGGTAAATAACAAATGTACTTTGGAATACCTCAAGGATCTGTTCTGGGCCCTTTGCTTTTTTCACTATACATGTGTTGGGGTCTCACACAGAGGAAAGCCTTTCATATGTGAGGAGACAAAATGGAGTCCAGGACTTCCCATGACCACTTGCTGCCTGCAAGCCCCTCCCGCCAGCAGGCCAGGCACATAAAAGCAGTGGTCAACCATTTTCTCTCTCTCTTCTCTTGGATCCTCTCTTGGAGCTCTGGACTCTCTCTCCCTCCCTTGGAGAGGCTCCTGGACCCCCGTGGACTGCTCAGGCTGGGGAACCCCTCCCCCACCTCTTAGGCACAGCATAGACTGGCCATGCTGAAGAATCTCCCAGGCTACCAGGAGTACAGCAAGAGTTGAGGAAACAGCTTGCTTTTGAGGAGCGGCCAGCTTCCCTCCTCTCCCCACAGCAAAGGCACGGACAGCACCAGAACCGCTCTTCCAGCCGGATCAACATCACCTGTGATTGGATCCTCCTGCAACCTCCAAACCTCTTTCCTCAACTAAGGACTGGTAACAACTGGGCATTCAAACCTTCCTTTAAGACTAAAAGTGACTGTGTGTATTTGTTAAATGATAGTTGTTGTGATTGTTTTTAGGATTGTGTTTTAGTTGGACAGGCTGGTATTAATGTATAGCAGACAAGCTCTTGCATGCAAATAACCTCCTGTAGACTAACACGGCGCCTTTCCTGTGCAAAACACACACATCTCTTCATTTTAACGCAATACACACAAACACAAACAACATTGAGCATTTTAAGTCGTTTGACTGACTTTAAGACTCTAAACTTTCCATTGCTACAAGGATTTGGTCTTTGTTACAGTAGGGTTGCCTTCCCCCACTTCACATGGTCAGCAAGGCCCCCCTCCACTCACACCTTAGATCATCCCTTTGTTCTCTCTCACCCACACCCGCACGCACGCGCACACACACACACACCTCCTTCAATGTGTATATAGTGTTTAGTGTAGTTTAGATTGTGTGTTTTATTTGTTTAATTTAAATAAATATTCTTTTAAGACGTGCTGTGGTTATTAATGTTGTACAAGAGTGAACGAAACTGCCAACCTCTTCTATGTCGAGCTCCCGAATCCTTCAATCTAACTATTGATTGGGTAAGTTGGTTGCAATTATTAATTTAATTATTAATCAATTTCCAAATTAATAGCTTAGCAGATATTGAGACTGAGGTTTTATTAATTGGCTATCGTTTTCCCTTCACCAAGGAAGGGTGGTGCCCCGAGGTATTTATATTAATATTCAATATCATCTTTTTTGGATAGTCAAATTAAAAATATTGATATCATTAGGCAAATTGCATTTTCCCCAACATTGGTGTTCTGTGCGAGGCCATTACCCCAACACATGCTTCCGCTTGGAAATATCATAAGTAGCCTTGATGTTAAATACCATTGCTATGCAGATGACACGCAGCTCTATATATCCTTTAAACCGGTTGAAAATGATCCGGTTACTAGATTAGAGATGTGTCTGAAAGCTGTTAAAGCTTGGATGACACAAAATTCTTTCACTAAACCCAGATAAGACTGAAATATTGGTACTGGGTCCCAAATCTCTTAGAGACTCATTCGTTAAGTTCTCTCTTAACTTAAATGGCCTCTCTGTTTCTGCCAGAGCTGTCGTTAAAAACCTTGGTGTGACTCTTGATTCAGAACTCTCTTTCCAGGCTCACATCAACAATATCATCCGAGTGGCTTTTCTCCATCTTCGAAACATATCTAAACTTAGAAAAATGTTCTCTCTTCAAGATGCTGGAAAATTGGTTCAGGCATTTGTGTCTTCTCGGCTGGGCTATTGCAATGTCTTACTGTCTGGTTGCACTAGCTCAGCCCTGAAACGCCTTCAATTAGTGCAGAATGCTGCAGCTAGGGTTCTGACTAGGACTAAGAAATATGATCACATTAGCCCGGTGCTCAAAAATCTTCATTGGCTGCCTGTAAAATTTAGAATTGAGTACAAAATACTGTTACTAACTTACAAAGCCTTAAATGACTTGGCCCCGGAATATCTTTGCAGTCTTCTCATTCCTTACTCCCCACCAAGATTACTTCGTTCACAAGGTGCTGACTACTTGAAAATTCCAAATATATCTAGAATTACAATTGTAGGCAGAGCATTCTCTTACAAAGCACCAATTCCATGGAACAATCTCCCAAGACAAATTTGGGCTTCGGACACACTCTCTCTCTTCAAGAGTAGGCTGAAAACTAATCTTTTTAGTCAAGCCTATGATTAATTCATGATTAGTTATGTGGTGCCTCTGGTGGGACTGACTACAACCTTGATTTATGACATGTTCACGATATTGGAAGCCAGTGTTAGGCAAATCCATGTGGAACCAGTGGCACTGAGCATGCATTAACGGTGCCAGTGGGGCTTGCTACAGCCTTTGTCACTGGGGAGGTCCATATGGTACTAGTGTCTAGAAAATCCAGGAAGTGATCTTCCTGGAATAAGTGTAGGGCCTCTGTGCTGCAGGAAGTGGATGGAGGGGTGTTGACTCTTTCCTGACCAGTCAGCTCCTAAATTCTCATTTGGCACATGACACGGGACTGTATTTTTATTAATATGCAGTAGTTTTATCCAGTGCCTCACCCCACTTTTTTCTGTCTTTCTCCGAGGATCTCTCCCTCCACAACCCTGAGTCCTGGACCATCCGAGCCCTGTCCCTCACCATGAGCGCTGGCTGCTGCTGTCCTGATCCAGTCCTGCACCATCCTTGGCATGCCACTTCCTCGAGCAACTGATAGAGTTCCATTAAAGTCCATCGAAACAGTGCTATTGTCTTATCTAACTAGCTAGCCCGCGGAGGATGGGCTTCCCCTCTATAGCCGGGCTCCTCCTGAGATTTCTTCCCACTGGGGAGTTTTTTCTCACCACTGTTTGAGGATTTTTCTCCCTACTGGGAGTTTTTTGCCTCATTTGCTGTAGTGGGGAATAGGCTGGGCACTGCCCTTTCAGTAACTCATCTCTGACTGTAGAGCGTCTTTGTGACAGTTTCTGTGAAAAGCGCTCTACAAATAAATTGAATTTGAATTTGTATAGACTTTGTACATGATGGTACTGCCATTATTAAAGTGTTCCTTTTATCTAAAGATCTCTCTCTGCTGCCTGCGAATTTTGATGCTCTCCTGCTTTGACTGTTGTCAAAAGCGATCAACTTGCGATCTTCTGTACATCTGTGATCCACAGATTCAAATCGCCTTGCACATTTTTCAACACATTTGTTCACTTGGTTAATACACGCATAACTGATAATTACTCTGCCATTCTGCTCATTGACTCAAACACACTTGCACACCTCACACACACACATACGTGTTTTGCTATACTTCTGAGGACCATGACCCCATAGCATGCTGTGAGGACCCCCCTTTCTGCTGATGCCAGGAAGATAAAAAAAAATATCTTTACCACTAGGTGGGGCGGGAAGGTCAGAAAATCACTTCAAATGTTTACACACGCTATGTTCATAAAACTGGTGAAGTTGGTGGGGTCTTGTGAGGACCAGACGGTTGCTAGGCATATTTAAGATTGCAAGAGCTTTTGGGCAGCCATTTTGAATAATTATCTCCCAAGAGGTGCTGATCCAATTATGAGCCCAGCGGCTGGATTAACAAAGAACATTCCAATACATAATATATAGTAAAATTATTATATTTTAAGTGTTCTTAAAAAAGCTTATTAAAGCTTAAAAACCCTTATATTATGTATATTTTTTTAATTCCGCGTTATCTTAAGTTGCTGTCAACACTAGTGTTGGAAGTGCCCATTTACCTAATCTAATGATTAGAAAAAAAAAAAAAAAAAGTTATCACTGTATGACAAATTACTATTTTTATTTTATTTTATTTTTTTGGTTTGATACTCATCGCTGGACACATTCATAACTCCCATCAATTTAGGCCCATGCAAAGTATGGCAAATGCAGAAACTATTGTCCATGCGACCGTCTCATCTTGCCCCAATTACTGTAACGCTCTATACTCTGCTCTGCCTGCCTCTAGTACCAGAAGTCTTCAGCTAGTCCATAATCCTGACCAGAACCAGGAAGTTTGACCACATTAAACCTATCCTGGCTTCCCTTCATTGACTCCCAATTCATGTCAGGGCAGATTTTAAGGTCCTTAATTGACATTGGATTCTACATGGGTTTACTTTGCACTGGCCAACCTTTCTGATTTAATTTAAACTCACTCTATATTAGCTGTTCCAAGAGTAAAAAAGATGTCTGCAAGGCAGTGAGCCTTCTCCTACTGCTCCCCTTCCTCTGGAACGGTCTACCTACAGGAATCAGGGAGGTAAACTCTAGAAACTTTTTAAACCAAACTTAATTATTTACAGATAATAACTTCTATTTGACCATCAAGGGAGGCTCAGTCGCTGCCTAAGGGCAGCCTGTCCTTCCTCAGTTCAGCCTCTGTTAAGATGTCTCGCCGCCTTCTCTACCCTTTCTGGCCCATGTTGTTTCCCATGTTACTCACCCTTTCTCCTCTGTCTGTGTGAGTGGATGGTGTCTGTGTCAAGCTACATGGAGGAGACTCCCATCTTTAGGTTAAGGGCCAGACTCCAAGCCCTGCTCCCCTGCATGGCCCTGCTCCCCTGAACTTTCCACAGCCATTAGCTTTGCTTCATTCATGCAGTTATGTGCCATATTCTCCCCTCGTTTTATCACATTTTGGTGCCTCCCTAATGGCACCGCCCAATCCTCTTTGTGTGAGCGTGTCTCATATGTTTGAGAAGAAATACTTTGTGAGTGACATCTCAATAAACCTGAACTTGGTCAAAACGATAAGCAAATGAGAATTTCTGCTTTTGGCCTGAACATTAATATTACTGCATTAACTTTAAAGTTACAGCATCATTTTTATCCATCCTTCCATCCTTCTATCAACAGAAAGAGAATCAAATGATTTATTTCTTCATCAACATTAAGTCAGATGTTATTTTGCTATATAAAAACTAAATTAGGTTGAGTGAAAGCATCCTCTAATTAAAAAGAAAAAGTTACAAGTTTAAAATTCTCACCAACCCAGCAATTTACTATGAAATTCAAACACAATTTCAAGCAGTTTAAACCCATTTATTATTCAGTACCTTTTCAAAGACAAATAGAAGCTGCAAAGTTTAATTTGCCAGAATTTGCCCAAAACAAAAATAATTTGCTGACATCTGTTTACAGCACTTGTACCTGCACTTGCTGTGTATCAGAACTCAATGCAGATGGAGCTGATATTTTTTAACAATTAACAGCGTGACATCTTCTTTTTTCTGGATTCAATCGAATTGTGGGTATAATTCTTCACATCCAACCATTGTCTGCTTTTTAGTGCAGGTTCAGCATCTATGCACTCTACACATTTGTTTTTACCCGGAACCTTCATCAAAGTTATGTAGTTTCCGAGCTGCCGCCAAACTGCCTTCTTTTCGGTGTCACTCCAGGGCTGCCTTTTCTTCACGGCAGAACCTAAATAAAGAGTAAACCAAAAGACGCATCATTCAACTGGAGTCAAGAAATCATAGAATAGACCAAGACTGGAGTGCCTTTGTGTGCGTAGCAGGGAATTCTAAGCAAAGACAACAGAAAGCCCATGATGTACACAAATTGAGTCCTAACCTACCGTACACTGCAGGCCAGAAAACCCAAGCAGTACAAGATCATACTGCGTACCATCAGAGTCTAGGTCTCCATCACAAGACTCATGCAGATCAGGCCTCCGCTTCTGGCTTCTGGGAAACTCTGAAACAGAGGGAAACAAACATCAGATATTAAGAGTTACACATGTATTACAACCCCAATTCCTCAATAGTTGGGACAAAGTGTAAATTGTGAATAAAATCAAAATGCAAAGACTTTCAGATCACATGAGCCAATATGTTATTTACAGTAGAACACAGATAACATATCAAATGTTGAAACTGAGACAGTTTACATTTTTACCCACAAAATGAGCTCATTTCAAAATTCCTAGCTGCAACGTCTCAAAAAAGTTGCGCTGAGAAAACAATATAAAAGATTATCATCTGAAAAAACATTTAGCAAGTAATTAAGTTAACTGGCATCAGGTGTGTAAAATGATTGGCCGGGGGGTTGTCTTAGAGAGGCTGAGTCTCTCAGAAGTAAAGATGGCCAGAGGCTCTCCAACCTGCGAAAGCTTATGTAAAAAAAAAAATTAGTGGAATACTCAAAAAACAATGTTCCTCAATGTAAAATTGCAAAGGCGTTGAAGGTCTCATCAGAGACAGTGCATAACATCAAAAGATTCAGAGAAACTGGAAAAATCTCTGTGCGTAAGGGACAAGGCCGAAGACCTTTACTGGATGCCCATGATCTTCGGGCCCTCAGAGGCCACTGCATCACTCACTGGCATGATTCTGTCATTGACATCACTAAATGGGCCCAGGAATACTTCAAGAAACTACTGTCAGTAAACACAGTCCGCCGTGCCATCTACAGATGCCACCTAAAACTCTATCATGCAAAAAGGAAGCCATTGTTGAACATGATCCAGAAGCGCTGCCGTGTTCTGTGGGCCAAGGCTCATTTAAAATGAACTGTAGCAAAGTGTCCTGTGGTCAGACGAGTCCAAATTTGACATTCTTGTTGGAAATCATGGGTGTCGTGTCCTCAAGGCTAAAGAGGAGAAAGACCACCCCTCCTGTTATCAGCATTCAGTTCAAATGCCAGCATCTCGGTTGGTATGGGGATGCATTAGTGCATATGGTGTGGGACACTTGCATGTTTTAAAAAGCTCCATGAATGCAGAAAGATATATTAAGGTTTTAGAGCAACATGCTCCCCTCCATATGACATCTTTTCCAGGGAAGGCCTTGTGTATTTCAGCAGGACAATGCAAAACCACATACTGCAGCTATTACAACAGCATGGCTTCGTAGTAGAAGAGTCCCTGTGCTGAACTGGCCTGCCTGCAGTCCTGATCTTTCACTGATTGAGAACATTTGGCACATAATTAAAATGAAAAGTCCGTCAAAGGAGACCCAAAACTCTCTAGCAGCTGGAAGCCTATTTTAAACAAGAGTCGAATCAAATTCCAATGGCTAAACTAAAGAAACTTGTCTCCTCAATGCCCAGATGCCTCCACTCTGTATTAAAAAGAAGAGGGGATGCTACACCATGGTAAACAGGCCCCTGTCCCAACTTCTTTGAGACCTGTAGCAGCTATCAAATTTAAAATGATCTCATTTTGTCGATAAAATTGTAAAATTTCTCATTTTCAACATTTGCAATGCTATCTCTGTTCTATTCTGAATAAAATACTGGCTGGTGTGATTTCAAAGTCATTTCTTTTTGATTTTATTCACAATTTACACTTTCAACTATTTCAGAACTGGGATTGTCGAAAGACCAATAGCATCAATAGAAAAGGCAATCAAATATCACAAGAAACACCATGTATTTCCTGGACAACTTTTTAACAAACAATCTTACCAACTCTGTCAGGCTTGGATGATCTCCTGACTTTAGCCTTTGTGTGCGTAGCAGGGAATTCTAGGCGAAGAGAACAGAAAGCCCATGATGTACACAAATTGAGTCCTAACCTACCGTACACTGCAGGCCAGTCAACCCAAAGTGTACAAGATCATACTGCGTACCATCAGAATCTAGGTCTCCATCACAAGACTCGTTCAGATCAGGCCTCCGCTTCCGGCTTCTGGGTAACTCTGAAACAGAGGGAAACAAACATCAGATATTAAGAGTTACGGTACATCTGTATTAGAAAGCTCATTAACATCAGTGCAAAAGGCAATCAATTATAACCAGAAGAAACACCATCTACTTTATGGCGGCTTTATTTGGTTTAGTGTAAAAACGTAAAGGCCGCAGAATGGCAGGTCATCTTTACACCATTAACTGCCCTGCTCTTCCGTCGCTATCCACACTGCAGTGGTCTTCAAGTGACAGTTTACTCCTGTTGACAGACCTGCTGCTTCAATGCATTCACCTTAAAGGTAACATACTTAAACCTACCCAACTTCCCTCCAAAAAAAATCTAATACGACTATCTAAATGATGAAGTGTTTATGTCCATATCAATTAAATATTAAGAATAGGATTAAAGATTCCTTTATTAGGCTCACATCAGGGAAATTAAAGGTGTTGTAGCAGCATCAGGACAATCAGTGAATTCAGAAACAATACTCAAATATCCACTAAAATGGTATCAGAACTCATACAAGTTAAAACATAAACCTTGGAACAATAAGCCACCCCACTGTGCATCAGAACTAAAAACATGCAACATCTATGCAAACCAGCAATGTTACAAATGAAATGGGTAAATAATACTGATAATTAAAACTTTTGGATGTCGGGCAAGTAAAAATGGTCCTCGGGCCAATTAGTCTCAGGCACCCAAAATATTTTAACATTGAACCCTGACGTCTGCGATAGTGAATTTCATACCATCCTGTTCTTGCCCAGGAGATGCCGCTCTCATGGCATGCTCAGAAGCGTGCCCTTGGTTGTGTTTCTGAGACAAAGCAACTGTAATGACACAGAAGAGAAACATTTTATATAGCATAAGTCATATGTCCAAAAAAAAAAAATCAGATGAAACAGTGTAACATACTCACCCTCCAATTCCATCCAGAGACTTCCCTTTATACACATTAGTTCCACATTCTATCGCCATAAGCAGTTTGCTCATTTTTGCAAGTTGGACTGTGTTCTCAGTAAGGTGATAATACTCCCTGTGAACACGGATATCGTGCCCCATGAATTTAGCCACCTGATCCAACTCATGATCCTTTAGGTTCATTATTTGACAGAGAGTTGCGATGTGCTTCCTCAGCTGAGTGGAGGTCAGGGTCTCAGGATATTTTGCGTCACACAGACTTGCAAACTTTCGGAGACAGTCGGACCCTCTAATATGGGAGTCTGACTTTGGTCTTGCGAAGACATATTTGTTGGTGTCGAGAATGTCATTTTTCTGCATCCTGTGCTCAATGAGAAAATCTAGTGATCTGGTCATGTCTCCGGTAAGCAGCACGGGTATTTTTCGCCCTCTTTTTCCTCTTATCACAATTCTTGTGAAGTCATTACTTAGGTCCTTCTCAAATTTTGAGAGGCACTGCATAACATCCTCATTTAATGCCTCAGTGTTTTTGCTTTTGTAAGTTTCAAGTTCCATTTTAGCTGCCTTACCTTGGCGCCTGCGATTAAAAAGTATAATCTGAGAGAGGACGGTTTCACTTAGCATGCTGTATGCTTTAGGATCAGGACCTTCTTCGAGTTTCTCTCTTGCATTTTCTTCCATGGACTTCAAATATTTTTGAAGTTTAATTACGTCTTCAGTGAGAGGGATCATTTCCTTCTTGTTCCACTTGTTTTCCTCCAAGTTTGTCCTCGCTCGGTGTGAGACGTAGTGGTTCCATTCTGCCCTGACTAACCCCAGGAAGCTCCTTACCCTGTGTGCAGCTGCCTCATCTTCTGCTTTCACATACTGACCTATCATGATGTCACCAACTGTCTTTAGACGGTGTCCTAGTTTCACAGCCAGATATGGTCGATCATAGCGGTACTGTGAGTTAGTGTAGCCAGATGCCTTTTTAGCTGCATCAACCGCCAACTTGAAGTGTGGTGGAACCAAGATATCCTCCAGTTTTTCCACCTTTGTGTTCAGTGCCTTTGCAGCTATCACAAATCTTCCCAGCTCCCTCATTTTCTGACTCACATAGCCATCTTTGGAAGCACTCCCATGCTTCTCCAACAGTCTGTCCCCATACTTACAAATAAGTGGGTCTGATTTTACCTCAAGCGACACCTCATCATGCAGCATCCCATCAATGATTTTAGAACATCTCTCTGTTGTATTTCCTCTTTTAGGAATGAGACAGGAGGCTGCAGCCTGGACTCCGTTTCTTGTAGTGAATTTTTCCTGGGGAAGACCATTTCTTTTTTTGCAGGAAACGTCATGCTTCCAGAGCTCACTTTTTCGGAAAAACCCATAACAATAATTGCAGGGCAAGTACTCAAGTGGATTTACTTCCTCTGAAGGTTGTCTCACCGTCACGATCTCCCCTTGTCCTATCTGCAAGACAGTTAAATTGTGGTTATAGTCACCCTTACAGCGAAGCTGATCCAACAGCATACGTCGTTTCTTTGAGTTTTTGGCTATGGATGCTACTCTGGCAACATCTGCTTCATTCTTGTGCCTTCTCAATAAATGGCGTGCAATTTTACTCTGTGGCTGTTTGCAATAAATGCAATAATGTTTTTGTTCCACTTTCTTTTCTCTCCCCTCAGGCACCTCTGCACTGTTATTTTTGGCGTGCCCTCTTCCTTCTCATCGGGTACGTCATCAGTGTCATCTTTCAGCTCTTCTTGTTCTTGCATTTCAGCGTCATTATGAAGCTGCACTGGACTGCAGTCTTCACCGTCTGTGGAGTTTGGCGAAGGAACATAATCACTGCCATCTTTGTCACCCGATTCATCACTAGTACCAAGATCCTGTCAAAATAAAATGTTCACAAATGTATCAGTTTGGAATATTCAATCAAATTAGCTGGGGTACAATTATTAGCCTACATTCATTTGATACATACCAGTTCCTTTTCTTGCTTTCTCTTTCTCTCCATCATCTGCTAAACAAACAATTATCTTTTAGCAAGATCACCACTAAGAAAGTTATCAATTAATTTAAATTAAAATAGTACACTTTGATTCTGAGCGGAATCACCCAGACCCTCCCAGGTCACCATCTCAGAAAATTCTCAAAATATTTCTGCAAGTAGCCACATGTGAGGTATGATCACATGCAAATTTTTTCCCATTAATTCCCAGAAGTTTTTTTTAATTATGGCAGTTTAAAAACTGGATGCCATGCCTACTTTTAACTCTCAAGGGTGACATTTTAACATTTTCTTGTGTTCAAAGATCAATATCTCTGGAATGTATCCATCTATAATGCTGAAAATTGACATGTGTAATATTTAGTGACTATATATTAGGGAATAAGTGTCAAAACTTCCATAGGAAGGACAGATTCTGTTTTATGGGTTGCTGAATATTGCACTTTTTGCGGTTTCAAAATTTTTTGGCGAAGTTTACTGGGCTCTAGAGCGAAGACTACTTCAGCGATTGTCTTCATGTTTAAAATTTACTTCATTAAGTTCTTGACTTCATGCAAATGAACACTATGATAGTGAAACAAAATGCTGAGGAGCTATAGCTTCAACAATATTGGACCATTACGAAAAATGATCAAAAATGCCCTCCGGTCAACATGAGATTTAGCCATGTAGGCAACTGCCTAGGAAGTTCATATTTTTTTTCCTAGGAGGAGATATTCTATTCCAAACTGCAGTAAAAATTTGATCTTCTAACTCAAATGAGATCATACTCAAAAATATTTTTATGTATTGACTTAAAAAGCGCATTGGTCTACTACGCTACTGTACTAATACTGCAATAAATACAACACCCAAAATTCTAACATTTGGTTTCAAATACACAAGCGTATATTATTGTAGTACTTCTGTATGCCATTACACATCCTGATATGGCATCATCGAGGTTTCACATTTGGTGAAAACAAAACTTAAATGGCCGTTTCATACATTGTTAACCGTATGAGCATTCATTTTGCTGAATGTTATTACTTGTGACAAAAAAAAGGACACAGGAGTATTTCAGGATCTCTGTCCGACAGTCGCGAAATTCATCATAAAGGCACTAAGTCCCGCACCAATGTCGACTCACTTTATTGAGCAGAGCTCAAACAGAAACATTGATTGAAATTGTCGGGACTCCCTAAAGTGAATGACGAATGAAATGCAATGACGAATGACAGGTAAATTTTAGCACAATGAATGGTCCCTTGTCATTCAGTTTGTTACAATATAGAATGACAGATTTTACACATGAAATTCCACCTCCTAAAGACTCTTACAATGACAAATGAGTTGCACTAGGCTGAATGGCATTCATTTGATAAGATATATCATCTTCAGGAAATGGAATAACACTGATTTAAGGCGGAATGACACTTTTTAAATGGAATGACAAACTTTCAAGTTATAGCATCCTTCAATTCATATCACCTTTCAGAAACGGAATGTCACTGCTTTAAGTGGAATGACACACTTGAGTTATTATATCCTTAAAGGAACAGTCCACCGTACTTTCATAATGAAATATGTTTTCTATGAAATGAGACGAGATGATACGTACCTCTCCGAGCTTTGAGCGACCACCCAGTCAGCCAGACGCGCTGCCACTCCCGTTAGCATTTGTAGCGAGACTCATTGTGGTCATCGGTATTTTTCGGGGCTGTAGTTAGATGCGACCAAAGTCTTCCACGTTTTTCCTATTTACATAGGTTTATATGACCAGTGACATGAGTTCGGGTTCGGGTACGCAAATCCAAACGTGGCTTTTTCTATGCTTTGGGAAGTGCGTACTATAATGACAGGCGTAGTAACACCTTCTGCGCGCTTCGACAGCGCATTGATACCTTCACTTCTGATTTCTTTTCTCTCCCACGACCCCCCCTACTTCCGTAAATACAACCAACGTGACTGCACTGCACTGCTTGGTACACAGTCAGGAAGCCAGAGCTTGCAGAAAATTATAAAAGAAAATAATCAAGTGTGCTACTATGGAACATTTTCAGATGGAGGACATAGATGCCGACGACTGGCTTGTGGCGGAGCCGGAGCCATATCTATTTGAACTGGAATATACCGAGGAGGAGCTAGCCAAAATGGACCGTGAGAGGGAAGAAGAAACGGATGAAGATGAATCGGATGTGAAGAAGTGAAGTGAAGGTATCAATGCGCTGTCGAAGCGCGCAGAAGGTGTTACTACGCCTGTCATTATAGTACGCACTTCCCAAAGCATAGAAAAAGCCACGTTTGGATTTGCGTACCCGAACCCGAACTCATGTCACTGGTCATATAAACCTATGTAAATAGGAAAAACGTGGAAGACTTTGGTCGCATCTAACTACAGCCCCGAAAAATACCGATGACCACAATGAGTCTCGCTACAAATGCTAACGGGAGTGGCAGCGCGTCTGGCTGACTGGGTGGTCGCTCAAAGCTCGGAGAGGTACGTATCATCTCGTCTCATTTCATAGAAAAACATATTTCATTATGAAAGTACGGTGGACTGTTCCTTTAATATCACCTTTCAGAAATGGAATGACACTTATCGAAGGTGGAATAATATTCTTTCGGATCATTATGCCCCCAATACTACCTTTCAGAAACTGACACTCTAAAAGTGGAATGACACTGTTTGAGTTACAGTACATGTATTCTCAATACCTCCTTTCAGAAACTGAATGACACTCATTCAAAGTAGAATGACACTGATTTCAGGTGGAATGACATATGTTTGGGTCATTATACCCCCAATATCACCATTCAGAAACTGAATGACACTCTTTAGAAGTGGAATGACACTCTTTTTAGGTGAAATGATACTATTGAGCAATCATATTCCCAATACCAATTTTAAGAAACTGAATGACACTCTTACAGCGTCATTCCACTTTGGAACAGTGTCATTCAGTTTCTTAAAGGTAGTATTGGGGATATAATGACCTGAAAGTATGTCATTCCACCTAAAACCATTTTCATTCCACTTTGAAACAGTGTTATTCCATTTGTCAAATATATATTAGGGGAATGAAGGCTCAAAAGTACGCATTCCACAAAACCTAAAACCATTTTCATTCCACGTAAAATCAGTGTCATTCCGTTTCTTAAAGGTGATATTGATGATGTAATTACTTGAAAGTATGTCATTCCTATTGTGTTGTTTATGAAGGGTGCTCAGTAGCACGCGCTGCGACGCGGCAATTACGACAAATGCCGATGTCATGTATAGTGCGTCCGCACTTGCTCAGTGATTAAAGGTTGCGACGGACAAACTTGTCTGGTGATTATGTGAAGTTAAGAGACAGTACACAACAATTCCATTTAAAAACAGTGTCATTCCATCTTAAATCAGTGTCATTCCGTTTCTGAAAGGTGATATTGATGATAACTTGAAAGTATGTCATTCTGCTTAGAAGCAGTGTCATTCCACGTTAAATCAGTGTCATTCCATTTCCTAAAGATGACATCACTAATCTAGACAATGTAGTTTAGCCCAGTGCTGCTATATTTTCCTTCATCTGCTTTTGTAACAGTGTGTAGGGGGTGGAATAACATGTATAAAATCTGTCATTCTGTATTGTAGCAAACTGAATGAGAAGGGACCATTTATTGTGCAAAAATAATATCTGTCATTCCATTTAATTTGTCTTTCACTTTAGGGAGTCCCAAATTCGTACTCATCTTGAAGAACTGAGCCCTCTTATCATAACATACACGTTTAATATCTGAAAGATTCAGTAGATTTGAAGAAATTAAAAACAATAATCGACTGTCGGACACGGAGATACATTGAAACCATCCGACTGTCGGACACGGAGATATATTAAAACCCTGTCCGACTTTCGGACACGCAGACACTGCGACTAATTAAAAGTTAAAATGTTAAAAACTAAATTCAATCAGATGTAACGTTGTAGATATTTGATACCAATCCGTAAAGTTAATTTACACTGACAGATACTGCGTGTTGCTCTATTACAAACCAGCTTCACTCGAGGATTAAACAGACATTATACTGATATCACTATCAAGCTAATGCCAACGTTAGCCAAATCGTTTCACTAGAGAATGAACCCCGAGTACTGGGCCAGACTTTTTTTTTTTTTCAAAGTAAAAACAGCGTAATCCAGTTTCATTTAAATTAAATATGACTTACCTGGGTTAGTAATAAGTTATTTTCCTGCTCTAGATGGGTCTTCCTGACCGTCGCTTCATTAAATCTCCGGGCACAGGCCTGGTGGTGCTCCCGCAGCCGCTGCAGCCTCCGTGAATACCGCTCTTTGAGACTCTGCATTCATGTAAACTGGGATTCGCATATCCCTTACATGCAGAATTAGCTGATATTACCGTAATGTTCTGAATATAATAAGATTTTTTTCCCGGGAAATCCCCTTTGAAAAAAAGTGGGGTCGTATTCTTTTCGGGGACTAGGCTTCTAACAGTCAAAATCAGTGATTCTCAGAGTGTATTTATAGGCAATATATGTTAACAACAGTAGATGGCTCGAAACAACAGCCTGCCTTGTTTTATATTGTTTTTTTTATCAGTATGTTTTATCAGTATTTTTAAAATAAAAATTTTAGTTATTATTTTCATTACTATTATTATTATTATGTTGTGATTAAGACAGTATCGTGTCATCAAAACAGTCATTTTTCCAAAAAGCCGCCTTGAGAAAGGGTGGTCGTCTAATACCCACGATCGTCTTATATTTTGATCAATACGGTACAGCAAACGGAGAAGTTTGCTGTGCAGGTGCTTAGTTGGTCTCCCCTCCCCCACTCCTGTTCTTAACTGCCCTGTCTGCGACCTTTCAAACTCACACGCAGACAGCAGAGCCAGTACTCAGCTCGACCAATATCCCAAAAGAAATGTACACTTTCTTTTATGCCATTTATTTTTTATTAGGATTATTATTGTTTTACATTAAATTTTATATCATTATGTTACATAATATAATTTGTTCAAAATCACTTAACACAAATGCATGTAATTTATATTTAGATAATTAAGAGATTTTGATGCTGTGGTTTTGATATTTTGATATCACTTAATTGCTGGACAACCACATATAAAAAAGAAAACCAGAGATTCAAGTTAAATTGAAGGAAGTTTGGTGCTGTTCAGCTTGGTCATTTTTTTCTCTCCCTATCTCTTTCTCCTCTCTCACCATGGATACTTCTGATCTGCTTTATCCCAATGTGTGTTAATGTACAGATTAATATAATAAGCAATTAAAGATGAATATCGTCTTATTATTGCACTAACCATGGAAGACAGAATCATGTTGTATGGGCATTCAGAACTTAAAAGATTTTTGCTGAAGTGAAATATTGTCAGAACATATTTCAATCTCTGACAACAAAGCCTTTTTACTGATTTATCAGTATTCATCCTCATCAAGTATGCTCCTATAAAAATGTTACCATAATATACAGGCCCACATTGTCAGTTTCTGCAGTTTCACATTTACAGAATGGCAACTACCGCAACTAAATCCTCAATAGTGTGTGTGAAACATCCAATGGGAGCATTTTTATACAATCCCAATTCCGAAATAGTTGAGATGAACTTTAAATTGTGTATAAAATCAGAAAACACAATGACTTTCAAATCACACCTGCCAGTATTTTATTCACACTAGAATAGAGATAGCATAGCAAATGTTGAAACTGAGAAATTTTACCCACAAAATGAGCTCTTTTCAAATTTGATGGCTGCTACAGGTCTCAAAAAAGGTCAGACTGGGGCCTGTTTACCATAGTGTAGCATCCCATCCTTTTTAACACAGAGTGGAGGCGTCTGGGCATTGAGGAGACAAGTTTCTTGAGTTTATCCGTTGGAATTTGATTCCACTCTTGTTTAATAAAAGCTTCTAGCTGCTGGAGAGTTTCGGGTCTCCTTTGATGGACTTTTCGTTTAAATTATGCGCCAACTGTTCTCAATTGGTAAAAGATCAGGACTGCAGACAGGCCAGTTCAGCACACGGACTCTTCTGCTACGAAGCCATGCTGTTGTAATAGCAACAGTATGTGGTTTTGGATTGTCCTGCTGAAATACACAAGGCCTTCTCTGGAATAGATGTTGTCTGGAGGGGTACATGTTGCTCTAAAACCTTCATACACCATTCAGCATTCAAGGTGCTTTTTAAAACCTGAAAGTGTCCCACACCGGATGCACTAATGCATCCCCATACCAGAAGAGATGCTGGCTTTTGAACTGAACGCTGATAACAGGAGGGTACGTGGTCTTTCTCCTTTTTAGCCCGGAGGACACAACACCCATGATTGTCAAATTTGGACTCCTCTGACTGCAAGGACACTTTGCCAGTTTGCTACAGTCCATTTCAAATGAGCCTTGGCCGACAGAACGCAGAGGCGCTTTTAGATCATGCTCAACAATGGCTTCCTTTTTGCATGATAGAGTTTTAGGTGGCATCTGTGGATGGCATGGCAGGCTGTGTTTACAGACAGTGGTTTCTTGAAATATTCCTGACCCATTTAGTAATGTCAATGACAGAATCGTGCCGGTGAGTGATTCAGTAGCGTCTGAGGGCCCAAAGATCACGGGCATCCAGTAAAGGTCTTCGGCCTTGTCCCTTACGCACAGAGATTTTTCCTGTTTATGCGCTGTCAATGATGAGACCTTCAACACATTTGCAATTTGACGTTGAGGAACATTGCTTTTCAAATGCTACGTAATTTTTTTACGCGAGCCTTCACAGTTTGGAGAGCCTCTGGCCATCTTTACTTCTGAGAGACTCAGGCTGTTTTCGGAACCACCTACTACATGCTACCAACAGATCAAGTATACAGTGTATATGACATACTACATACTGAATTCCACAGCCGTATGTAGTATGACAGAATCAATTTAATTTGCAGTATTTTAGGTCGGGGAGTTGCTGAATGCCAACCCGCCATAGAAGAAGTAGCTGGTGGAAGTAAACAATTGACATAGCAAATGATTAAGCACCGCATAGTGCAGCAGCCCCTTTTGCTATATTAAAAAAGTTACAAACTTGGTTTTTATTCTTTTTCCAACGCTAATTTTGAGGGATGTGTAATGCCTGTCTGACGTTTGAAAGAAACCAGATTTAGCTGCGCTGAGCTACCTCACTGTTAAGTTAAATGTAAAGTGTGTTGGAGCTTGTTTTGTTATTGTAATTCATTTGTTTTTTGGACGCTTAATCCACCCTTCAATCCAAACTGGCTACTTTTTATAGTTGCCGATTGGTTTTTGTTTTCGTGTGGCCCAACCTGGTTTACTAATATGGTGAACATTTATCCAATGGCAATATCTGCATCATAAATAAAAAATTATTACACTTCATAGCTGACTTCAACGTGTCGCTGTTTACTTTTCTTGATCAGCAGTCGCTCAAGCGAATTGGTGGAAGGACAGTCAAATTTAGTTTCGATAGCGTTGTCATACATAGCGCCACGAAATTTAAGGGTTTTCTTTCGCACATAAATGACGACGCAAGGGCGAGGTTTTAGCTTCCATTTATCACAGCCGACGAACTGCCACTGGTGTCATTTGTCCCAAGCAGCAGCAAAAGTGTACGGCTATTCTCTCAAATGTGCGTTATTGAATTTACTTTATGCAAATATATAGGCCTATCGTAATATTTTGATCTCTGATCAGTCAGTGCAATAGTAGCATTTGACCTACTTTTGTGATCACATTCATCGTTTGCATTTTACGTTGACTAGAGAATGCCAAATGATTTTATTGTTTGTTTTCATTACTGCTTATGCCTATGTATGACAATGAGGCCTTTTCCTCAAAAAATACATGTACGCTTAGTAAAAATACCAAATGTAACCTCTAACAATTTTGCCTGCATGTGACCGGCTGGGGGATCGGTGTCATACATGCGGCCAGCCACCTCTCAGCGGGCGTGCCTCTGAGCTTAATGACCGGCTGGCTAGAGCTGGGGATGCCCACGGTGATGGCTTGCTGTCGTGCCTGTATATAAAGCTTTTTCAACTCCAAAAACCTTATAGTTAATGCCTCTCCTCATCTGCGTGGTACCGGCACTACTCTACTGTCCTCGGATTTTTAGCTTTTCCATTAGGAAAAAGTACCAGGTGCTTGACATCTGGTATGAGCTATTCTGGTACCTGCTCTACTGTAGTTCTCAAAAAAGCTGACCAAGTAGAGTAGAGCCAGTATCACATCCTGGAAAAGCGCCATATATTTTGATTTGCTACGAATCATCCGTAAAACTGCAAGGCCTCACACGCCAGCTGTCAACTAACGTTACCGCCTCAGGTGCTACTGCTTGATAGCTGTCACGGCCGTTTAAGGAGCTTCTCAATTCCGAAAACGAAGGGGAAAATTTTCAATTTGCCGCCTATTTGCTTGACACCTATTCAGTTGATTTCTCGCCTCAAAAATATCAAAAGCAATTTTAATGAAGAAATAATACACGAAATTTACAAATACTAAAAACATAACTTTCATCCTTGGATGTCTTTTCTGTGACGTCCCAGCACTTTGCATTGTGGGATATCGTATGCGAGGTACACTGATCGGCAGCATACTGTCAGATTCTGTCCAAATCAGTATACATCCGAGTATTTTTGGCATACTGCAGATTTTGCTTTAGTTGTTGTACTACAAACGACATTCTGCTTTTTGGACAAATCAGTATGTACTCCTAGTACAGAATGCGAATCCGAAAGCCTCTCTAAGACATCCCTTTAATAGCCAATCATGTTACACACATGATGGCAGTTAACTTAATTACTTGCTAAATGTTCTCTCAGCTGATTCTCTTGTACATTAATAGCTTTTTCAGCCCTTTTTTGTCTGTGTCCCAACTTTTTTGAGACATGTTATGGCCAGAAAATTTGAAAGCTCATTTTGTGGATAAAAATGAAAATTGTCTCAGTTTCAACATCTCAAAGATTATCAATGTTCTATTGTAAATATACTGAGTACAAATGAAAACGCACCACTTGAAAAAAGTCAATATTTAAGTTCAAATGAACTTCAATATCATTTTTATACAACAACAATACTACAGTGATGTCATCCGACATGCCAGGTGTAAGAAATGTGAGAATTTCAAGTTAACTGTAACGCTAAGCAATTTTTTGCAAAAACGCAACATCTTGCACGCACACCACGGGAAGAATGAATTTCACTCTGAATTTGTTCACACATTGCCTTTAAAAGCATGTGAATCCAAATAAAATTTCACTTCTTCACTGACACTTGTGAAACGTCGACTCTTTGCCGCGACTTACAGCCCCTGAACGGGAACGTGCCATATGCATGCTTCAAATTGGCGCCAGCACCAGGGAAATTGCCAGACAACTACTCTGCGCGCACACAACGATCGCAAGACTCCATCAAAGATTTCTGCAAACGGGGAGCACTCGGGACCGTCCTCGACCGGGTCAACAACATGTGACAACGGCACGTCTGGACCGTCAGATCGTACGGGATCATGTCCGAGACCGAACACTACCAGCGACAAGAACGGCTGCTCAAGTCCAAGGACGACGTGGATTCATTCACCCCAACACCGTACGGAACCGTCTGCGAGCTGCAGGCCTGCGTGCACAACGTACTTATTTCGGCCCCATATTGACAGATCGTCACCGAAACCAGCGTCTACAGTGGGCAAACAGGCACCAGAATTGGCAACTACGACAGTGGCACGGTGTCATCTTTTCTGATGAGTCACGATTTCACTTAAGGAACGTAGATGGCCATATACGCGTTTGGCGGAGACGCGGTGAACGTTATAACGCCGATTGTGTCGTTCAAACAGACCGTTGGGGTGGTGGCAGCGTTATGGTGTGGGGCGGAATAAGTTACCGTCACAGAACCTCTCTCCATATCTGCAGAGGAAGGGTGAACGGCATCTACTAGCGGGACCAGGTGCTGCAGAACCATGTTGTGCTGTTCTTCAACCAACACCACGATGTGCACACGTTCCAACAGGACAACTCTAGGGCACACACTGCAAGGGTGTCCATGCAGTACCTTGCACAGCAGAACATCCCCGTGCTTCAGTGGCCAGCTCTCTCACCTGAACTCTCCCCTATTGAGCACTTATGGGATGAAATTGGACGACGTCTTTCACATCGACGCCAGATGGACAACATCCGAGAACTTGAGGTTGCCCTTGTTCAGGAGTGGAATGCTATCCCTCAGAACACTATCCAGAGACTGATCAACTCCATGCGACGACGATGCACCGCATGTGTCAATGCAAATGGCGGTCACACCCGTTATTGACTTTCCTGTTTGACCCCTACACCAGTTAAACCTCTCTCGCGCATTAACATTATCGTGAATGAAATTGAATGATGTTTACATGTCTTCTTAAATCATCCATTACCTCAAATGCATCATACGTATATACTTCACATATCAATCCGTGGAGCTATTCCAGATTTTGAGAGTGGTGCGTTTTCATTTGTACTCAGTATAACATATTGGCACATGCGCTCTGAAAGTTTTTGCATTTGGATTTAATTCACAATTTACACTTTGTCCCAACTATTTCAGAATTGGGGTTGTAATTTTTGGGGCAACTGTATATGAATTTATAAAAAACAAAAGAAACAAAAGCTACAAGTGCTGATAAAAGCCAATGTGTGAGGGTGAAGGAAACTAGAACACAAATAAGCACTCAAATGCAGAATCACAGCACGGAGGTTGAAAGACAAATACAATCTTTACTTAGTCAGAGAGTTGAATGCACCCACTAAAGGTGTATTGCAGGCATGAATGAATAGAAACAGGCAAGAGGTCATGCACACAGGAAAGTCAATCAAAAACAGAGTTAGAAAAGCTAAGGCTGAGGAGTCTGTTGGGAGCAGGTCAGCGGGCTGGAGACTATAGGTGATGGGCTCGGGTGGGAAAAACACATAAGAATGGGTGGGCAGGTGAGAAATGGCAGGGTCTGGAATGACAGAGGTTAGTAAAGCATATCAACTGGAATGAGCAGACAAAATGGAGTCACACACAGATGAAATGGATGTGAGAATGATAAACATAAAAGTGATGAAAGCCTACAAGATCACATCCAAAACGCACTAAAATACCTGCTTGCTAAAAATTCATAAAGTTTGCAAGGCTTCTATAAGAAAGCTGGCAGTAGGCAGTTTCAACTGATGAAATTTGTCGTTGTTCTTTTTAGTTCGATTAAATGCATTTAAAAACTCAAACAGAAGTTTGCTAAACTACAAATGTCCAACTCAAAAATCATTCTTTGGATTGAATTAGGGCTGGGCGATATGGACAAAATCTAATATCCCGATATCTGTGACCGAATACCTCGATATAGATATTTTGCCGATATTATCGGGACAAATGTTGGTGCTTTTGCAAAATATTTACACAATAATATTTTTTATAACGATGATACAGGTGCAGGCAACAGCTTCAACAGTCTTGCAAGTGCAGAAAAATGCAACCCATTACTGTAATTCAGCTTTTAAAACCAGAAAAGCAAAAACTTATTTCATATCACAATATTACGATAGTCAAAATCCGTGACGATATATTACTTTGCATCACGATATCGATATAATATCGATATATCACCCAGCCCTAGATCGAATATTCACTTTCATGTTCAAATCAAAATCCAAATGTACTCAAATGTATCCCATAAAGGCTGAGACTAAAAACAAAAACATCCAACAAAATTAACAATAGTTGGAGTAAATGTAAAAATATTCACATTATGCACTTTCTCATGAATTCAAGATCACTACATTTAAGTATTATTCCATAAATTATGTTAACTGCAGGGGTGAAATCTTAAGGGTGATCATCTTAAATCTTTAGAAAATTAATGGTTAATTAATTATTTATTGATGAATGATAATGTAAGTTCTACATGCATTTAGTCATGAATTGTGGGATATTGTTTTTACTATTTTTGTACTTAACCTAATATGCTTTCATTGTTGAAATTTAGCTGGTCACAGGCCTTTGACAGTCACCATTCAACTCCATCTCCCCCCTTCCTCCACATTGTAGCCATGTGACTGAAGTGACCAATCACAATAATCGCCCTGCCAGGAAGGTGACAGCCAATCAGAAAAATCTGGCTTGCTCTCAGGCTCCTCCTCTGTGCAGTACTCGAGTGTGTACTCTAGTAGGAGCCCAAGCGCACAGGAGAAAACACCAGTTTCAATAAGTACTAATCCTATGGGGACTTTTGCTGAAATTTAAACAGCATTACCCATTGGCCTTCAGGAGGCCATTGAAGCATTTTTTTTGTGAGGACCACCCAAAATGTCCTCACAACCAGAAATGTCCTCACAGAAAAGGTTGTTTCTCTATACTTGTATACCTCACAAGTATAGCAAAACCAACACACACACAGTTTGAGAAGTTGCCTAAGTCCCACTGCTAAGGTAAGTTTAAACATTTGTGTATTTGAATGTTGTGGTTAAACTTTGCCTGGCGAAACAATGACTATGATCGGCATGCATTCATTATTCTCCGAACCTTGAATAATTTTGTTATTTGAATTTAGACGCCACGTGGAAAGTCTTACCGAAGCGCTCAAGCTTTGAAGCAGAGGATGGCATTGCAGCAGCCCTGGACTCCCCAGCCGCCTGTCCCTGAGTTTGTTGCTCGTATGAATTTTTTTTTTTTCTTAATGTTCAAGTTGCAGAGTTAAAATATAATGTGTAATTTTTTTGATGACATTCATAAGTTGGATTTGAATTTCACCGGGCGCGGTACTGGTTTCCGCCATCGTGTGCGGAGATGGCCAACTTCTCACCTGACTCAGCGATCCTTCTAGTTAGTCACTCCTGCTCAGCATCCAGATCAGCAGGTATTTGTTTTTCTTATAAAGAGTGTAATGGTAGTTGGTAGTTGTGCTGAGTTGTTCTCATGCAGTGTGTCTGTTCTTGCAGCTGGTGTTTGTCGTTGGAGACTCTCACCTACGGGCCACGGTGGACGGTTTTGTGGACATGCCGCAGGGACCCCTGTCTTTTTCTTTTCTGTCTGTTCCAGGTGCGGAGGCTTCTGAGCTGAGGACGGAGGTGTTGCATGCTGCTGTTCCATGGACCCCAGATGTTCTCTGCGTGTGTGCCCCGAGCAACAACCTCACAGCCAGCAGGACCATCGGTGAGGCGTCGGTGGACTTCAGTGCGCTCCTGAGCGCTGTTTGCAGTCGCTGGACCAAGGTGAGTACTATGCAATTGCTGTTGACCGCTGTTGTGAGCAGCTTGTATTTTCTTGCTTGCTTCTTTTGAAAATGATTACTTTGTTTTCTCTCTCTCTCTCTGTGTAGGTGTTTGTGCTGGACTTCCCCCCTCGCCTGAACGTGGAGCCGGACCTGCAGGAGTTGTTTCGTCAGGAGTACCATCGTGTTGCAGCTTGCATGGGTACATTAGTTTTTGTCATCTGCTGTCTGACACAAATGTTTCTCATATTAAAATGTAACTAAACATCTATGTCAGTTATTCCCAAAGTGTGGGCCGCGGCCCCCTGGTGGGCCGTGGTGGTACTGCAGGTGGGCCGTGAGAGGTCATTAAAAATATGATTCATTTTGGCAAATATGATTTTTTATTATTTTATTGTACAATTTTAAAAATATTTAGAAGGGTTATTGAGTGTTATTGACCTCACAATATTTTAGGAACCTTATATAGTATATGCTCGGAACGTAGCTTTCTGGTCATCATGACCGGGGGTCATAATCGGAGGAGCGCGTACTGTGTTCGATAATTAATTCTGTCCTGTGTGTACACCACAGATTAAAAGTTTGGGCTTCCTTTATCCCCCTGCTTTCATTTCAATCCTGAATCTTAATAATTATTATTATTATTATTATTATTATTATTATTATTATTATTATTATTATTATAAACAACAACAATTATTGTTGTTTTTTATTTTTTATTAATTATTGTTGCTGTTAAGTGTTTTGAGAATGCATAATTTCGTCTATGTACTGTTTATAGGACAAAGGTGGGCCGCAGACATTTTTTGGATTTTCAAGAGGGCCCTGATTTGGAAAAGTTTGGGAACCCCTGATCTATGTTATTTGTTTCAGGTCTCCCATACGTGTCTGTGGCTGAGCACTTCCCTCTGCAGCGATTGCAGCTGTGGTGCCCTGATGGCGTAAGTACTGCTAACGGTTTGTTTGACATGATGTTTGGACTTTAAGGTTTTCCTCGTATCAAATATATAGTTAAATGTGTGATGGGTTGACTGCTTTTCAGGTGCACCTCAGTGACACCGATGGATCCCCTATCCTGGCGCAGCTTCTGTGGGTGGCTGCAATGCACCAGCTGGCTCCTCCTCCTCCCAGGCGTCTCCCCGGACATCGCCGAGCAGCAGGATCTCCCCCAGGCTGGTTGTGACGGGACCCCCCCCGTGCCGCGTTGCAGTGACCCCTTGGAGTGGACCGTTGTACATCAGGGAGCCAAGGTAATGTGATGTAGTTTGAACATTTATTTTGGCGAAAAGAAAATCTGACCTTGAATATTCAATTATTCTAAGCTTTTTTATATGCGTGTTTTTCAAGGCTGGAACGTCTGTGGTGGAGTCGTCCGTCATCTCGCCCAACCCTGTGTGGTTCAGCAGCACCGTGTTGGACGCCCTGGAGAGCGTTTCTCCTTCTGGATCTGACTGCACTGCCTCTCCTTCAGCTGGCCGGTTAACATTCACTCCAATTATGTCTATCATTGTTAAGAAAAAACAGGAAGGCAATTGCTATATTTTTTTCTCTCTCCCCAGGCTTCCCGTGTGGAGCGTCAGCGCAGAGGTGTTGCCACCAGGCGCAGAGGACGACCGCGGCAGGTTGGTACTGTTATGGCCCCAATTTGTAATTAGATTTACAACGCAACAGCAACAGCAAGGGATGACAGACACAGTTTTAACAACTAAAACACATTTAATTTTTAAAACAAAGACAATAACGACTAAGCAACTAACAACTAAGACCAAGATTGAATTATGTGCAAAACATAAATATTTACAATCCCTTTTCGTGGGGGTGGCTTGGTGATGTCCTGGAGGATGAAAAGGCTCAAACACAGGCAAAGAAATCCACAAAAGAAACGTCACAGGTCTTGAACAGAATGGCAGGTCTGGTCATCTTCTTGCAATTTCTCCTACTACTTTACTGTCTCAATTCTTTTCCTTATATACTCTTTTGCAGACCCCACCCACATTTAGACCTCTTTTTTTTAATTTTCTGAGACTTGCCCCAGACATGTCCAGGACATGTCTAAACATGACTCCAGTCTGAGCTTAACAAAAAAAGGTAAATACTGCCATCTAGTGGCCTATATTCACATTACACCTCCATTCCAAAAGGGAAAAATTTTGACTCATAAAGGCAAAATTTTTCTTTTCAATACAAAATGGTTAAGTGAACACTTGTCTATATATACATATCATACAATATTCAAACACATGATATATATACACATTCAAACACGGGATAAGCAATCAGCAATTACATTGTCTGTACCCTTCACATGCTTAATTTCCAAGTCAAACTCCTGTAAAATCAAACTCCAATTCAACAATCTCCGATTCTTGTTTTTCATCTTACTCAAAAACATTAACGGATTGTGGTCAGTGTACACAATCATTGGCTTTTGTCCTGTACAAACATAAACCTCAAAGTGTTGTAATGAAAGGACCAGAGCCAACAGTTCCTTCTCTATTGTGGAATAGTTCCTTTGGTGGCGATTGAACTTCCTGGAGAAGTATGCCACGGGATGCTCAATGTCATCAGAGTCACTTCTCTGTAGGAGCACAGATCCACAAGCTTGATCGCTAGCATCGACCGCGATCGAGAACGGTTTGTTGAAGTCAGGAGATTTGAGCACGGGGAGGTGACACAGCAGAGACTTCAGGCGATCGAAGGCTCTCTGGCATGCTTCATCCCAAGTGAACTTTACGCCTTTCTTCAGTTGGTTAGTTAGACTGAGAGCAATCTCAGCAAAGTTCTTGCAGAACTTGCGGTAGTACCCGATCATTCCAAGGAAGCGGCGCAAAGCTTTTTTGTTGTCAGGAACTGGAAAGTCCATGATGGCTTGGACTTTAGCATTTATGGGTGCCACCTTACCCTGGCCTATGACGTAGCCAAGATAGGTGACAGTAGCACAACCAAAGTCACTCTTGTTCAGGTTAACAGTCAGGTTAGCCTGGGTCAGGCGCTGGAACAACGTCTCTACATCTTTTAGATGTTCTTCCCAGGAGTCACTTCATGTGATTAGGTCATCGATGTACGCACCCGTGTGTGGCAATCCGGCGATTGTAGACTGTATCATCCTTTGGAACGTGGCTGGGGCATTTTTCATGCCAAAGGGTAGGACTTCATACTGGTACAACCCAGATGGTGTGGCAAAAGCAGAGATGCTCTTGGCCCTCTCAGTTAATTACACACCAATAACCCTTCAGTAAATCAATCTTGGTCAGAAACTTTGCTTGCCCTACTCTATCAATACAATCATCAATCCTAGGTATTGGAAACACATCAGTTCTAGTTACAGCATTGACTTTGCGATAATCTGTACAGAATCTAGTACTTCCATCAGGTTTTGGAACTAGCACACAGAGTGAACTCCAATCTGAGTTGGAGGGTCTGATAATATCATGTTCTAACATGTACTCAACCTCTTTCTCAGCAATCTTTCTCTTTTCAGGATTCATCCGGTACGGATGCTGTTTAATTGGTTTGGCATCACCAACATCTACATCATGAGAGGCTATAGAAACTCTCTTTGGAACATCAGGAAACAAATCCTCATATTTCTTGATCAACCTTTCAAACTGATCTCTCTGTGAGGGTTCTAAGTGCTGGAGTTTTACATCAAGATTTTGCAACACTTCAGTGTTTGACAATTTACATGAAAGAACTTCAGCTTTAATTCTTGGTTCATCATCTTGAAACTCCCCCTCATCTTCACACATTTCGACCATTGGAGAATCTGAAGTGACAGCTGCAACCCTAGCATTTCTGTCATGATAAGGCTTTAGCATGTTAATATGACACAGTTGTTTTGGTTTTCTCCTATCTGGAGTCTTCACAATGTAATTGAGATCATTGAGTTTTGTCAGAATTTCATAAGGACCATGAAATCTAGCCTGCAATGGATTGGACTGCAAGGGAAACAACACAAGGACCTTTTCTCCTGGTTTAAACTCACGGCTTCTAGCCTTATGATCATACCAAGTTTTCATTTTTCCCTGACTTGATTTCAAGTTCTCTTTGGCAAGGTCACAAGCTGCACACAATCTTTCCTTGAACTTGCTAACATAGTCTAACAGACTGATATGCGGCTCTTCCTCTTGCCATTGTTCACTCAATAATAGCAAAGGTCCTCTCACTTCATGACCAAACACTAGCTCAAATGGACTGAATCCAGTAGACCCCTGCACTGCTTCTCTAGCTGCAAACAACAGCAAATGAACCCCTTCATCCCAGTCTTTCTCATGGTCATAACAATAAGTCCTCATCATTGTCTTGAGAGTGGAATGAAACCGCTCAAAGGCACCCTGACTTTCTGGATGATAGGCACTAGAAAGAATCTGCTTTGCACCTAGTTCATACACAACCTGCTGAAACAATCCTGAAGTGAAATTGCTACCCTGGTCTGACTGAATTTCCCTGGGAAGGCCAAACAACGTGAAGAACTTTATCAAAGCCTTCGAGATTGCAGTTGCCTTGATGTTACGTAGAGGTATGGCTTCGGGGAATCTGGTAGGTGCACACATGATTGTCAACAAGTACTGATTTCCAGATCTAGTCTTGGGTAATGGACCAACGCAATCAACAATGACCCTAGAGAATGGCTCCCCAAATGCTGGGATAGGCTGCAATGGAGCTACAGGTGGGTCTAACTGGTGTTTTCCAACTACCTGACAAGTGTGACAGGTTTTGCAAAAGTTGGAAACGTCTTTCCGAAGCCCAGGCCAAAAGAAGTGTTTCCTGATCTTATCAACAGTCTTGTTAACACCAAGATGACCTCCTAAAGGTAAACTATGAGCCATTGTTAAGATCTCATTCCTATAGACCTTCGGAACAACAATTTGCCTGACCACTGCCCAATCTGCATTGGCAGGGATATCAGGAGGGCGCCACTTCCGCATCAACACACCATCCTTGAGATAATACCCAACTGGAACTGCGTCTATTTCTTTATCAGGAAGGGCTCTCCTCTTTAGTACACAAATTTCAGGATCATTAGTTTGCTCCTCAATCAACCGCTTTCTGGACAGAGACAAGTCTCCAGACACATCAGAATCACCAGACCCATCCAGCTGGCTGAATAGAGAACTGATAAAAGTATCTGATAAGTCCTCAAACGGAGAAACCATAGTAGACCAATCAGAGTCATGAGGGGAACCACCTGAGTCCTGACTATTCAATGTACTGGACGGCACCACATCATCTTCTTCTTTAGCCTTCTTGGCCATAGCACGAGTCACTGCGCAAGAAGGATACAGAGATGGGTCCTCATCCCCATCTTCAGTGCTCGGCTGTGAAGTAAGATGAACAGGGGGAATTACTTTGCCCCCAGCTAGGTCATTGCCCAGCAACAGAGAAACACCCTTTATAGGTAGACTTGACATAAGTCCCACCTTTACCTGTCCTGTAACTAAATCTGACTTCAAGAATAGAGCGCAGGGGTACAGATACAGTCCTCCCTTCAATACCTTGTACAAGTATGAAATCCCCTGAAGCGGTCTCATCACGTAACTCCAAGGAGTCCATCAACAAAAGTGACTGAGAAGCTCCGGTATCCCTTAGGATATATATGGGGACAGGAGTAGTATGCTCATTCAGAGCCACAAATCCCTCTGACACAAATGGAAGAAATTCCTCCCTCACGAAGTCAGCTGTATCAGGCTTTTTAGCCCCACAAGAAGCAGGCAATTTAGCAGATCGGTCATCTACTACAGGGGTTTCTAACCTTGTTTTCACAAAGGCATTTGGTTTGGTATCCTTTTCTTTTTCTTTCTTAGCTTTAAGGAACCAACAGTTAGTTGTAACATGACCAGATTTCTTGCAATAACTGCAAACTAGACCACTTTTGTCACTGTCAGTTTTCACACTTTGATCAGACCTGTTACTGGATTTCTGAGCACCATCACCAGATTTGTCTTTGTCTTTGGGTGAGGAATCTTGGGTATCACCATAACCCTTTTTCTGAAATTGGGACCATCTATTATTACTGCTAGACTGAAATTTGAACTTATGTGTGAGAACATATTCATCTGCAAATTTGGCAGCTGATTGCTAATTCAGTGCTTGCTTCTCATTAAGGTAGGTCTTAACATCATCTTTAACACAGTTCTTGAATTCTTCAACTAACACCATCTCTTTTAGTGAGTTGAAATCATCCTTGACCTCCATAGAAGTACACCAGCGCTCAAAGCAAACCTGCTTCTCATTAGCAAATTCAACATAAGTCTGATTTTCAGATTTCTTCAGACCTCTGAATTTCTGTCGGTAAGCCTCTGGAACCAACTCATAAGCTCTCAAAATAAGCTTCTTGACAACCTCATAATCGGAGGAATCATCTGCAGACAAAGCTGAATAGGCTTGTTGAGCTTTACCCTTGAGGACAGTTTGCAACATCAGAGGCCAGTGTTCCTTTGGCCACTGGCAACTCTTTGCTACCTTTTCAAAACACTGGAAATAGTTGTCAACATCCTTTTCCGAAAATGGAGGCACCAATTTTACCTCCTGGCTAGCCCGAAATTTATTTTCAGTTTGAATTTTTATTTTTAGTTGCTCCATTTGGAGTCTTTCTTCTCTATCAAATTTCTCTAATTCAAAATCTCTCTGTCTCTGTCTCTCTCTCTGCTCTTTCCTCTTTCTCTCTCTCAAATTCTCTTTGTTTTTCTTTTTCTTCCCTCTCAAATTCTTTGTTTCTCTTTTTCCCCCCTTTCTTTTTCTCTTTCCTCCCTTTCTTTTTGCTCTTCTCTTGCTAATTTTTCCAACTCAAACTGCCTTTGTTTTTCTTTTTCTTCCCTTTCAATCTCTATCATTTTTAATTTAAGTTCCATTTCTATATTTGGATTTTCCACTGGAAACTGTTCCAGATCTCCTGGTGCAAACACATTTTCATCAATGTAATATTCAACTATCTCTCTAGCCAGTCTTGCTTCTCGCATGGCTGGTTTCACCTCTGTCAGCTCTAAATGTCTGCAAATTTCTAGCAGTTCTGTCTTTTTAAAAGACTTCAAAACCCCTACGGTTGGTGATGCCAAGAAATCATCCATTGCTGTTGTCAATATATATGTATTCAATTAAAAAAAAAATCAATTTTACAATTTGAAATGTTAGATTTTCAATAAATTACTCACAAAATGGTCTATCCCGGACCTTGAGCCCCCAATTTGTTATGGCCCCAATTTGTAATTAGATTTACAACGCAACAGCAACAGCAAGGGATGACAGACACAGTTTTAACAACTAAAACACATTTAATTTTTAAAACAAAGACAATAACGACTAAGCAACTAACAACTAAGACCAAGATTGAATTATGTACAAAACATAAATATTTACAATCCCTTTTCGTGGGGGTGGCTTGGTGATGTCCTGGAGGATGAAAAGGCTCAAACACAGGCAAAGAAATCCACAAAAGAAACGTCACAGGTCTTGAACAGAATGGCAGGTCTGGTCATCTTCTTGCAATTTCTCCTACTACTTTACTGTCTCAATTCTTTTCCTTATATACTCTTTTGCAGACCCCACCCACATTTAGACCTCTTGTTTTTAATTTTCTGAGACTTGCCCCAGACATGTCCAGGACATGTCTAAACATGACTCCAGTCTGAGCTTAACAAAAAAAGGTAAATACTGCCATCTAGTGGCCTATATTCACATTACAGTACTATTTCAGTATGTGAATGACATGGAAATGTTTTTGGTATAAGTTCACAACACACAGCTAGAAATACAAAGTGCAGCATTTCAATGATTTTGTCCTTTCCATTTTTTGTAGGTGTCGCCACCGGTGTCAGCTGCTCATGTGAGGGACTCAGTCTCCAGGACCAGCCCCCCAGTGCAGCAGGTATGCGTTTAGTGTGATGTGATTTATTGTTGAGGACAGGTGGCAACATTTGTTCTGTTTTTGTTTTTTTAGTAAAGCCTAGTTTTTCATGTAATTGTCTTTTGGTCAGGAGGAGGTGACGGCACAGGAGTGCGTGGAGGTGTCTGCGGATGCACTGCCAGAGGTGGTGGGGGAGGAGGCTGCTGCAGTGAGCCCTGCTGTCCAGGAGGCTTCCCAGGTGTCGCCTCAGAAGATCAAAGCTAAAGCTGCCTCTGTTTCTTATGCTGCCGTTTCTGCTGCTGCTGTTTTTGATGATTGTGTTCATGATTGTGTAGCTCACTTAGATTTTCAAAGTAATGCTGTGACAGCAGAGGCTAAGAATGGGAAGGCGTTAAAGTTGATGCAAATAGTGCGGGGGTCGTTTTACCAGGGGAATGAGCGTTTTCAGTATGCAGGATTGCAGTGTATGGCTATAGCTTTGGTCAGGTTGGTCAAACACACGTCGCGGAGTGTGTTCTCATGGGAGAGGCCTGATTTAAATCGTGTGTTGGTATTAGGCGATGAATTTTATACAACTCTGCGTCAGTGTAAGATACTGAGTCATGAGACAAATCTGCTTTCGGTCCCAGATTTGCCAGAGGAATTGGTAATAGAGGAACAGGTATTTGGGTTTAGTTATGGTGACACAGTGTTGGGTGAAGTAGGCGTGACTGAAGGTGAACACATTGACAACGGTGTTTACATCAGTCTGCAAAATGGTCTAGAGAGGATCTTCTGCCAGTACAGCATGTGTTGTTGACACTGTGTGCAAGCCCTTGTGCCATCATCTGTGAGGGTGGATGGTTCCCTGTGGTTGACATTCACTCGCGCAGTAACATGGGTTTGTTGGGCGCTAATGGCACAAGTGTGGTTCTGCATTTTGCTTGTCTTAGTGACCTGCACCACTACATTTGTCAACTGGCAGAATGTTTGTGTTCAAGGGAGAAGCCCTTTGAGCTCTGTGGCGTTCTTGTCACTTGGGGTGTAGGTCCAGGACTGTCTGTTTCAGTGGGCAGTACTGCTTCAGTAGCAGAGTCTAATAACGTTACAGAGGGAAAGGGACATGATCATATCTCTAAAGGCAGTTTGTCGGAATGTGGTGCTAATGTTGTTGTGAGTCCGCCGCTGTCTGGCATTTCTGTACAAGCTTTTTACAGCGAGGTAAGCAGTGGTTCATTAACCACATCTTCAGTTACTGGCGGCAGGAGGCGTAAAACCTCTTCTAGTACTTACAATTCAAAGAAGTGAAAGAGTTTTGATATTGGTGAGGTTGACTGTGATGTAGAGTTTATTAATGCTGTGAGCAATGAGGAGCTGGTCTTTCATCCCTGGGTGTAGATGTTTGCCAAGCTTTTTGTGAAAAGTTGAATGTTGACTTTGTGAAGGTTGGTGCTCAACTGTCCACAGAGGTTGGGGCATTGGATGCTCCATGTAGAAATGAGAGGATCGTGGCTGTGAGCGATTCACAGAAGCATCATCGGAAGATTAGATTGGCTGAATGTAAAGTGTTGGAAATGAATTCAGATAAATATCAAAGTATTTTGAGGAGTGAGTATTCCTGTGTTGGAATACCTTCAGCTGTCCAAGATGAGAGCTGTTAACACCTGGGTTAGAGGTAGAAATCCAAGCCACAGCCAATTGGTTAGGGGTTGATGTCTTTATTTTAGATGATAGACGTTAGCTGAAGTACAGTAGTTGCAGTGAGTATTTGTCAGACGAGTGCATTTGCCTATATAATATAACGGGGAAGCATTTTGAGAATGTTGTTTGTGTTTGTAAGCCTGGATGGGCAAGCTGCTATGGTTACTGTAAAGTTGAAGTGGCAGGTTACAATATTAGGTCTAGAGTAATGGATGTTTTTGAAGGTAACAAGACAGCAATTGAACGTAATGTTAGGTTTGTAGATGCTGATGTAGGTGATTGATTTTACAGCCTTCAACACATCACCACAAAGTATCTGACACAAAAAAAGGACACAGGAGAAACTGAAAGTCACTTGGGGAGGAACGTCATTTAAGGTTTAGAAAGATGTATCATGGTAATGTGGTGTTCAGGGAAAAGATTAAATTGATGAGGGCAAGTAAATACATGAAAAATATCCAGCACAGAGAGATGGTTAAAGCAAGCAGTAAAGCCAGGAGTTTGAAGAATTATCAGGACAACATTCAGCACAGCGAGGAGGAAAGAGTATGCAAAAATATCAATCCAACATCCAGCACAGGGAGAAGAAGGAAATATCATGATAGTTTAGAACATAAGCAGCAAGTTATTGCTCGTTTCGCATTGAATCGAAAACAGAAAAAGGATGAAATCCAAAGATTTTGGTTGTGGTGATGGATCAGTTTTTGGAGCAGGTCAGAGATGGACCAGATTTTGTGTTGTGCTAGGTGTAGGTTGTTATTCAGATTTCAGGTGCTTCCCTGCGGCAAAGAAGTTTATGGCTCAAATTTGGCAATGGCTGGTATTGCAGAGAGTTGCATTAGTGAAGCTTATTTGCATAAATGTAATGAGGAGTGTAACCATGTGCCATGTCAGGTGGTTATATCTAGAGGTCAGCTATGGATTTGTTATACATGTCATCACAAAATTAGCTGAGGCCAGATTCCAGCTAAATGCTGGATTAATAACTTAGAGCTTGAATAGCATTTGATAGCTCTGCATATTCCGTTTATGAAGATGCTGTTTGCCTACAGGAGGTCAAGGGGGTATCCATGGATCAGTAACTTGTGTTCCAGCGAACATTGTACAGTCTGTAAATGCGTTGCCTCGTATTAGTATAGAAGGATCTTTGGTGCAGGCCAAGTTAAAGCGTAAATTGACATACAAAGGGCATTATGAATATCAGTTTGTGGACACTTTACGTGTAAGACAGGCAGTAGAATATTTCAGGAGGACAAATGTTCATTACAGGGAAATAGAGTTTAATGAAGAGTGGGTAAACGAGTTTAGGAGGCAGACAGATGAGGTGGAAGAGGCTAAATCCACTAGTGAGCTTGAAGCCGTCGGAGCTGAATTTGGTCAGCAAGAACAGGTTAAGGGCAAGTAAACTGAGGAAGATTGCCAGGTTACAGATGATGCTGAAGTTGATGTAGAAGATTCATCAGACATGGCACAAGATGAAATGTTACACGACAGGCAGCAACACTGTTTCAGGACACTTGTCTTATGCCAGTAGATATAGGTCAGGAAATGTTAGACCAGTACATGGATGTTGTGAATATAGGTCAGGAAATGTTAGACCAGTACATGGATGTTGTGAATATTGCACCTGCGGAGGCTAATAGTCCAGTTTGGATGCTTTCAGACCACAGCAATGAAGCAAAATGTTTCCCTGTGTGGTTTCCTCTGGGTGGGAATACTTTCCACGACAGTTGTTCTCATCGTTTAACATTGTGGCGCTATTTTTATCGGATCATGCATGTTGATGGGCGTTTTGCTCGTAGAGTACATCTTTTATGCTCAATACATGTCTGAGCTGGATATGGTAGTGTCTAATGTTTCTGTGTCACTGCGCAAGGGTAGAGGTGGTCAGAAGTCTCAAGACATTAGTCAAAATATATTGGAGGATGAGGAGTCCTTAAAGCAGTTGCTGGAAATTGATGGTTTCAGGTGTCTCAGACCTATTAGAGGGACCCCAGATTTTTGGCAGTCTGTTCAGAAGGATGTCTTTGCTTGTGTTCGCCAATTGCGGATTCTCAGCTGGTTTTGCTCATTTTCGTCCGCAGATCTGCGCTGGCAGAATCTCCTGACCAGCATCCTGAGACAGGGAGGCAGAACACGGACTATGGATGATTTGGAGTGGGCAGACAGGTGTGAGTTGCTGCGCAGTAATGCGGTTACAGCTGCGTGGATGTTCGATTACAGATGGCATTGCTTTTTGAAAACTGTTCTCATGTCTTTTTCGCAACCAATCAGCAAAACCATCGATTACTTATACAGAATCTAATTCCAGCAGCGTGGTTCTCCTCATGTTCACACTTTATTTTGGATTGAGGGCGCTCCCCAAATTGATAAGAACGAAGATGAGGAAGTAGTTGTGTTCAGTTATAAATACTTCACTTGCGAGTTACCCCCAGACGATGACACATTATTGGACATTGTTTGATCAGTTCAAATGCATTCCAAATGCCATTCAAAGTCATGCAAGAAAAAAAACAAAAAACAAAATGTTGTTTCAATTTCCCAAAACCTGTTTCTACACGGACATTCATCTGTAAAATTAAAGAATGCAAATGTGATTGGACGAAGGCAGCAGATCCAGATCCAAATCCAAAAAACAAGCCAGTCTGTAAGTGTTTCAGCGATGAGGATAAGATGCCAAAGACTTTTGCAGAGTCTGTTCTGACATCAGTTAAAGAAGCTTTGGAATCAGATGTGCCATATTCAGATGTAGAGGAGTTGTTCAGGAGTCTTAATATTGATCAGGAAATATTTGAAGAGGCCTATAGGACAATAGAAAAGAAGTATAATGTGATTTATAGAAGAGGGGTGAACGAAGTTTGGGTTTGCCGCTAAGTGTTTTGAGGCAGAAGGCATCTTCCCATGATCTTATCACAGAAGAGATGTGGATGACCAGTATAGTGGACAGGTCTAGGAACAGGCCTGACAGTCATGCGTTCAGTGACATGTGCATGGCTACATTTGCATCAGAGTATCGCGTTCTTCCCAAAAACGAAAAGTCTCATGATGGAATCAAACTGAAAAATGACTGTGGCTTTATCTTGAGGAGAACACGTTCTCAGTTTGCAGTTGTGCGTTACATGTGTTTCAATTTAGACAAACAAGAGGAGGCTCATTTTCAGTCTGCTGCAATTGTTTCTTCCTTATAGAGCTGACTTAGACCTCAAACCTGAAGGGTTCGAGCTGTTTGAATGGTTCTATAATGACGGTAAGGTTACTTGCAGTGATGGCTCCGTACGCTCGGTTCAGGCTGTAGTAGATGAAAAAAGGGCGAAGTTTGAAGTAGATTGTCCTCATTTGGATCGGGCTCGAGAGATAGCAGAGCAGCACCAGGGGAGAGCTGTGCCCAGAACAGGAATTAGAGCGCCTTGAATGTATAGAGGAGAGAAGGCAGCAGCAAGAAGCAGAGGTGGAACAGGAGCAAATGGGGGACTTTATGGACTATGTTCCAGATTTAGTAGATGATAGCAGACAGGTTGCCCAGTTGGACAGGCGTGAGAGGATCCTGTCTTGAGGTGAGGGTTTGGCTTTAGTTAGGTCTCTGAATGAGACCCAGATGGCGGTTTTTAATAGGGTTAGACAATGGTGTTTGCAAAAGGTGATGGGTAAGAACCCACAACCTTTGCATGCGTTTGTGACAGGCGGTGCAGGGACGGGGAAAAGTCATTTAATTAGATCGATTCAATACGAAGCAGGGAGGCTGTTGTCAACACTTTGTCGTCAATTGTCGTCAACCAGATATTTGCGTTTTGTTACCGTACACCCCCTTAGGTGAAGAGAAACTAAATTCTCAGAGCTGAATTGGGCCACCTCCAAATCTTCATTATTGAAGAAATCAGCATGGTTGATCACAATCTGTTGGCTTATTTCCATGGCAGGTAATTTTATCTATTATGCATTAACATTATGCGCGCGTAATGTTATGCAAGAATGTCGATGTTGAAGATGGTCTGGTCAATGGGGCATGTGGCACAGTAACTCAGATGGATTTAGGTCATTATGACTCATTTCCGCTAACAGTTTATGCAAAATTTGATGATGACCGAATTGGTTCAATAAGGAGGAAAAAACGTGCACATGCAGCAGTAGAATGCAGGTTTTCTACTGCAATTGATCCAGGAGGAGAGGACCCGAAAACTGCTGCTGTTACACAGACTTTGTGGACGACTGTGGAAACTGTAACCGTTGATTTGGACACAGTTTAATGAGGATTGTGTCGTGAGCCACGTTTCAGTGACCCCAATATAGTGCGGCCGTAAATGATGTTTACAAGACCCTAAATCAAAACAAAGTCTGGGAAAGTTGCTCGATTGGCTTAATCCAATCCCAAACACAATTACAGTAATGGGCGATTTTAATTAAAACATTTTAAAAGAGAACAACACTGTCGATACATGCTGAAAAAAGGATTCAGTCAGCATGTTACACAAGAAACGATGGAGAATGGAACACTGATTGATCATGTTTATGTTAAAACACAGTATGACATGGAATGTTCAGTGATGCCCACATACTTCAGCGACCTTGAAGGTATTCTGTGTAGTTTTAGTGTCCAAGATCTGGCGCAGTTAGAGGACATATAGGTGTATTTGTAAACGGTTAGCATAAACGCGAACTTCAGGATGTGGAGTAGGATTTATTGATCGCATTAGGAAACAGACTTTTTGTCTATATGTAACTTCAGAGATGTTTGTTACTTGTGTAGTCTGTTCCACTGCAAATCTAAAGATCAATTATTTTCATAGATTCACATGTGTACATGTAGATTTTACATTACTGTTGATTGGAAATAATTCATTAGTTGTGTTAAAATTAGATTATGCAAAAACTGCAGAGAAACCTCATTATCAATCACAAGCAAACACAGTCTTCAAATAAAAGGTAAAGGGGGAAAAAGGTTTCCTTTTCCTGCATTGCAACAGCATTTATGGGTAAAAAATTTGGTGCAAAACCAATTCAAAACTGCACCTAGTTATCCACAATAGGTGAATAACATGGAATACAATTGCCTACATATCTAGAATGAACTGCTGTTGCCCATAAGCTGTTGTAAAGCAGGTTTTTCTTTACCTTTCATGTACGTTCAAAAAGTAAAAGGCACTGGTCATGGCTACTCCTGGTTAATCCTGGGATGGGGTTCGATTCCCTGCGGTGCCCTGCTGACTTTTCTGGCGTGTACATGAAAGGCTGTATTCATTTCACTCAGTTGTCTCAAACAGTCACTAACTTAAAATATGCCCAAAATAACTGGTTGCAAGTCAATACAGTACAACATTCTTATCCCATGAATTGCCTCTCCAGTCACTTTCTGCAGGTATTTCTGCCTCCCAAAGTAGTGTAAATCTGTGATGGCAACCAATCGGACTATAGTACATCAAAGTATTGCCATTCTCTCCAACGGGCGCGGGTGGGCGAGGACCCGTCCAACGCTGCTTGCAGCTTTAATTAATAATTTTATTATTATTTTTATTATGATATCTTTTCTTCTTCAGAAATGGTTTTGCAAATTCACATGAGTCGGTATATGGCAGAGACCTGAAATTTTGCACACTGGTTGGAAGTTGTATGTAAATGCTGACCAAGGCATTTTTAATTCAATCGGCCTAATGGTGGCGCTATAAATTAAGTAAAACAGGTTTTCACTTTAAAAAGGTCAGAAGTCCTTCTGTGTAAGTCCAATTCACACAAAACTTGGTAAAGACATTCCTTAGTCCATTCTCTACAACTTTCCCATAAGGACCTTGAAGGGATTTGATTTTCCAGAATTTTTTGAAAAACACATTTTTCCTCGGCTGTAGGTCCGATTCCTTCGAAATTTGTTGTGGATCAGTGGACCAAGCTTATCAAAGATTGCATAAAGCTTGTTGAAATCTCATTTCATTTCCAAGATATTGCCCAATGAACTTCAGCAGGGGCGCGGCTTAGCACTTAAATGAGCAAAATTCAACAACCATCGGGCCAATCACAGAACTTGCAGGATATGTCCATATAATTACCAGGGACATATCCTGACAGTTTCATGCAAATCGGCCCATAGGGGGTGCTATAACACAAATCAGACTATAAATTAGCAACTGTTTGTCCTTTTGCCATAAAACTCAGAATACATTCATAAGCACTTGAAACATACCCAGTAAATTTCATTCGAATTGTCTGATAGGGGGCGCCATAAATGCAAAACGAAGCAACGTAGTATAACATATCAAGCTAAATCATAAATATAATTACATTCATTACAAAACTCACAGGATATGTCCACATAAGAACCTGAAACATTGCCTGAAAGTTTCAAATTGACCCGTAGGGGGTGCCATAAATGCACAAAATAACACAAATCAGACTATACATCATGTTGGTCCAACCATTACACTGTCAAAATAGGTTTACATAAATACCTGCAACACACTCTTATAGTGGTTTTTATCCTCCGCCGCCATTATAGCGAGCAGAGCAGGGGACATAGTATTCAGCTCTGTCTGGCCGTCAGTCAAGTCCTGTTTGTTCCTGAACGCGTTCTCAAAAAGTTTGACCAATTCCATTCATCTTTGGTGTTAAGGTATATTGGTGTGGTATGCCGACCCCAGTAGATTTCCGTGACCTTAGCATTATTCTCAAGGTCATTATGACCACTTCCAAATTCCTTGTCAACATGATCTCTCAAGAACGGTTTAACCAATTCCATTCATCTTTGATGTCAAGGTGTATTAGGGGCGGGAAACCGTCCATCCCATCCCGTTTGTTGTGAGCAATATCTCATCAGATTGACCAATACCATTCATTTTTGGGGTCAAGGTATATTAGGGCCGGTGGACATAGACGGACAGCTGGGCGCATGGATTGATGGAGCTGAAGACTGTCACATACCATTTGTTGTGAACATGAGATCTCGTGAACGCTTTGACCGATTTTATTCATCTTTGGGCTCAATGTGTAATTTTGTGATATGCCGACCCTAGTCAATTTCCGTCACCTGGCGGGGGATATGGCCACGTTTAGTGGTGATACTTGTTATTTAAGCTGTTAAAGCTTTCAACTATTAATGGTCTTTCTTTGCTTGAACCCCAGAATTGCCGCTTGCGACTATATTTGTGCTTTGGTATTCCAGCCAGATTTTAATCACCCACTGACAGCAGGTTTATGCACCTCCATTGACTAATACACCACTTTCTGAATAGTGTTTTTATGGCGAGTGGGTTTTTGTAGGGCCGATCAGACCCTGTTATCCCCCAATTCGTCCTGCACCCTCCCTATGCCAGATGAATTATAGCCTCAACCAGTAGATCCCTCCCTCTCTGTATCTTCTCTCAAAGGTTTTTCTAACCCACTGTTAGCCATTGGGGATAGGAAGGAAATATCAGTCTCTAAAACCACCACGTCATCACCATTGTACCAATCTCTTTATCGACAACAGACTCACCATCTATTAGTACAACCCCATCTCCCACTGATCCTGAATTATGCGTATATTCAAGATTAAAATTGGGATGGAACTCCGGGCTCTCTTCCAAACTATTCGGAAGCTGCATGAACCTGTGCAACAGCTATCTGTATTCTCCCTCCCATTCCAGATACTGACTCCCTTCCAGTTGCAACTCCAGAGGGGGGGACTAGTTGGCCTAAGACTGGGTGTAGTGGTATCAGAATTAGAAATAGGGGCGTTTGGAGAAGGGTTTCGGCCTACACTCAGACTGGAATTAGGGTTGGGGTTAAAATCAGGGTTCATGCTAGGGTTATTCCCTTGATCAGAACTACCTTCAAGTTCTTTGTATACGGCGCACTTGCTTTTATGTCAGGGAATACGAAAAGTTGAGGATGCACCTTATATAAGGGAACAGAATCGCAGCAAAAAGTTCCAACATGCATGCAAATGTACACCCAATTTTATGAGGTCAAACTGGGGCTGTGTGTGCACGTGAGTTTGCACAGCTTAATAAATGGAAGAAAATTACCGATTCAACACTTTTTAGAATATTAAAATCATGCATTTATCTATGAACAAACTTTTTCACATATCACTTTCCAAACGCAAATAACCATCGTAGAAGCATGGAGCTACAATGGTAGCATGCAGAAAGAGAGGGATAGAGGCTTAATTGCAGGATAGAAGTCCTGTCTGAGGCGCCATTTACTTGTCTCAAGAACTAAGCAGCTCGAGCTTACTACGTGCCCTAGTGCAGCTTTATTGGGCAAAGTGGCATTTGGTTACGGCTCAGCACCAGCATGGCAGTTGTCCTTTCAAAGTGTTCCCTGCAACTCCGAAAATAACTTCTCAATGTAATGTATACATATCACTCTGATGCATGCAAAAACATGCACACTGTCCTATAGTCCATTATGTAGCATGCACGGATCTACGGTGCGAGGCTTTCCAAGTTACTGTCCTACCTTTCACTCACGGTAAATAATTGTGACCGAGTTACATAAACTACCATTGAATGAACTAGCTATATCCTCTGCATTAACAGTGTCATTTATTGTATTCTGCTTCTTTGAAAATAGATATTTCTTTGACGATTTGACATCGCCGAGTCGAACGTACACCGGTCAAGGGCAGAGAAACAGCAGCTTTTGCAAGCAACCTAGCAGCAGAAGGCGCCTCAAGGGAGGACAGCCAAGTCGCCTGAGATGGAGGAGCAGCTCGTCGCATGGGTTACAGAGAAGCGTCATGAAGGTTGCGCCATCTCCACAACCGCTCTCTGACTGAAGGCCAGGGTCATTGCCAATGCAACCGCCATTGAAGATTTCAAGGCCAGACCGCACTGAGCTTACCGCTTCATGGGAAGGCACGGCCTCTCTGTCCGCCGACGCACCCACATCTTCCAACACCTCCCAGATGACATTGAGCAGGTTGTCAAACTTCAAGAGATTTATCATTAAGAGCAGGATTATCCCCTCTGACGAATAGGCAACGCTGATCAAACCCCCCCCACTGTTGATATTCCACGCAACGTCACCGTAGCGGCAAAGGAGACGTCAATCAGCATCACCACGAATGGTCACGAAAAGGATCACTTTACGGTGATGCTGTCGTGCACCGCAGATGGAGGAAAGCTGCAGCCCTACATAGTCTTCAAGAGGAAGACATTACCGAAGCGCAAACACCTCGTTCCTGGCCGCATCACTGTTGTGACAAGAATGACGGTCAAGCACACCCTCACATGTAAAAATGGTTAAAAACAAAAAGACAAAATCATTTTAGGCGACTTCATTCCAATATTTTTACTTGAAATGATTTGTTTCATTTCCACAGAAGAGAAAATGCCTCTCCATTAGATTTGTTCTGCTTTTTATTCATTCCCGACTTGGGAGTCATTTCTAAATTTATTTTCTATTAGTTATAAATAATGTAGCCATTTCATTGTTGGTTGCGATTAGAATTTGCTGGGGGCTATTGTGGACATTTAGTAGAAATTTTTGGTAGTAAACCAATATATCCCGGCCCGATAGATAGTCCCAAATGCGTGGGCATACGTGCTGTCGGCATATTGGTTTGCGTCTTGTGCCTTCCCTTTTTCGGCGATGAATAATTACTTTTCTACTCCTTCCATAAGAAGTATAAAAAAAATAAATAAATAAAATATATGCGGTATTCTTGGAACATTGAGGAGAGATTATATGTATGACACACGCAAGATTTGGGTGGTAATTTGTAGGATTTTTGTTTTGGACAAGTCCCAAAGTCGGGGTGCACCTTACAAACGGAGGCGCTGCATACATGGAACTTTACGGCTATGCTGGCCTGCAGACTAAAGTAGGCCATTCACTATCATCCAGCCAATTTGCTGCTCTCTCTTCTACTGTAGAAGATGTATTGCCCTGTCTTAGTATCGAGAGGGTCGCAACTGCTGTATTCTTAAGTCCATGTTTACACCCTGCCTTTCCCATATGTGATCGCTTTTTCCATTGCCACTTTCTCAAAGGGGGGGCAGAGATCCTAAAAAGTGGGTGCAATAACTGAGTCATAGTGATCTTATAGTATCCTCATGTTGTTCTTCATCCACTCAGCATTATATCTCACCCTAGTTTGTGTGTCTTCATTGGGGGATAACGGCTTAAGAAAAGTAGTAAAATTTAAGAACTTGTCTTGTCATCCCCACTGGGAATCTTCCCAATTGCTTGGTTTCCTCCACTACCTTGGCATGGATTGCTTGGAGTAACTTGAAGTATTTGTTCTCTCCTGTCTCCCTCGAACCACTGTGGTCCATTCCCCCCCCTCCCAAACTCATGTTGGACTCTATAAAGAATGCAATTAAATGAAAAATTACAAAACACTTGCAAAATTAGTGTCTTGTTTATTTGTGTAGGCACAATTAAATAAATACTTAAACATTTGTCAAACCATGGGAGGTGGTTGACGAAGGGTTTTAAGTCATGTTGTTCCTCCCTTTCAACCAGTTTTTTTAAGTTGATATTCTTACTCGGGGGTTTTGTTTGGCCCTTTTGATGGTTAATCAGTCAAAAAAAAAAAAAAGCGCACTTTAAAAAACTTGTCCAGTTAAGTTCAAAGTAATACCACACATCAGTGTAAACCCCATATTTAACAAGTGGGTGATCAAACCACACAACAAACACTGATAGTAGGAGTGTTGCCACCTGGGGCCAATGCCCCTCAACTAAATGTTTTACCACTAAATGTGGAATTGTGCTTGATTGCTTGTTGCAAGGGATATTAAAAAAAAAAATATTTTTTTTTCATAATTAGAAACTACACATCCTTCAAATTTCACTTGTGCTTATGTCATAAGAGATTTTAAAATGATGAACCAAGAGCTCCTAAAATTTCAGCAGCCTGCAACTGCAACAGAGGATAGAAAGAAATGAAGAGTGAAAGGCTGAGCAGTATATATAGAGTAATGAGTGGGCGGGGTCTCAACTACAGCTCCTAATTGATCCACTCTCTCTCAGTGCTTAAGGACAAATGCAATGAGCAGGCAGCATTACCTCGTTAATTAACTACAAACCACAATCTAAAGCTATTTGAGGGTCCCGAGATACAAAAATCAATCTGGAGCTTCCTGAAACAATGTTATATTACGCCATTATATTTCCCCATCAGGCGCAATCTGTCTGAGAGTTATTTATTTTCTCCTTTAAATTTTAGTTTTCAAACACTTAAACTTCAGAGATTCCCCTGGCAGGAACTTTGTTCAATTAGTTTGTTCCCATAACCTGTTGAGTTTTTAATCAATGAGAGTTGATCAAAGTTTGTGGCACAGCCTGGCTAGGTAAGGGTAAATTTTCAATTTTACCTGCATAAGCACAGGGACACAAACCTTTTTTATGTTTTAATCACTCCTCAGATTTAAAGACGTGCTCGATAAAATACTTTATTAACCCCCCACTAATAATTTTTAAGTTGTGAAGAACCAACCCCAGATCTTAAGCATGCGGTTTCAATCAGCAGAGTTAGCCCCAGAGATTTTACTTAGGGAGATGTCCTTAGATCTTTTAAGGACCTTTATAAATATTTTTAAACGTCTTTTTCAGAAAATGTTTTTACACCTTTTTAAATGATATTTAAATAGTTTTTAAAGATTACACTGATGTTAACCCATTCCCGCCGATCCTCCCCGATTCATGTTCCTGTTCCTGCTTCAAGTTCCTGCTTCTGTGCCAATCAAGCGCTCATCATTCGAGAAACCAAAGCTCTAATCAAGTCGTTAACTGAATCTGGTGCATTCAATTGCCATCTAAACGGAAAATCTGCCGAAAGCAACCATTAAAGGAATGCATCGCCCCATCCCTTCCACGTGTTAAAAATTTCATTTAGACCATTGGGAAAAATTGTTTTCAACTTTTTAATCCAATGTCTCTCTCTGGCCAATCTGTTTCTTTGACCAACACACCTCACATTCCAGGCCTGAGATAAACAAGTTATCACTGCCATGTTGCCTAAAATTTGTTTATAGTATAATATTAGTCCGGTCAATGAGGTAGAGATGTTGTTTTAACCTTTGTAGTAGACTGTTTTTTGTTTGTCCAATATACAATCTCCCACAGGTTACACAATCAATTCTGTATATTAAATTGGACGATCCCAGGGTCTGTCCCACAGGAGGCCCCAAGTTTGTATGTTGATTATTTAAAAAAAAAAAAAAAAACTTACTTTTCGATAATGCATCTCAAATTTGTCCTATCCCTATTTAAAGAGGCATGAATCAAAACATCTTGTAAATTTTTATTCCGTCTGAACGCTGCAATGATTTTAAAATTAACCCAAGATTCTAGCGTATACTGTAACTTTTTAAAACTTGTTTTAATCTCCCTATTTGATTTTAATGAGGCCAGAGAGAAAGTTGAGACAAACGGGATAATGTTGCATTGATTTTTATCTTTTATCCTTAGATTACTACCTTTTCGAAAGTTATGTTCTACCTCAGCCTTAATTGAGCGGAGAAATGTCCTACTGTATCCTTAAGACCTTAGAGAGGATACTAGTTGCAGACTCAATATCTTCCATTGCTGTGCAAATCCTATGAAACCGTATAAGGGAGCTTGTCAATATTTCGAACAGTGAACGCAATCATTTTTGACGCCTGTTCATATTTGGATGCGTTCGAGGCTGCAAACCTGTTCACTCCGTTCGATGATGAACACCCTTCCGTTCATTCTCTAATGGGTTCATTTACTGATGTGTTCATTCTCCAATGCATGCTCAATGCCTGATGCATTCATCAATGTGTGAAGTGAGCTTTTAGATTATGGGTGCAGATATTCTTTTGTGAACAATGACTGAATATGGATGATGCATTATATAAACGCTTGTATAGGCCTATTTTAAATTGTCAGTTCCTTAAAGTGAAATAGTTCTCATTATCATTGTTAGTTTTTTTTTCACAGACTTGGTATAATCCGCCTTCTCATTTGCCATTTTGGTGACGCTTCAGGAATGGGATTATATGTGAACCTCTCTGTACAAAAACATATTCTGTTTATCAAAACAAAAACATATTAAACTTAGTCGACTGAACAAATTAAGTATTAATCGCGCACGTCATCCAAAAGTCTCGTCACCATTATTCCAGCGTGTCGCATGAATTCAGGTCTCACTCCGTGATCTCGTATCCCTGAACCAGCTAATCCCCAGTCGCAAGACTACTTAGTTGTTTATCTTGCAATCAAGCTTATTCATTAATTGAACTGATAACACCCTTATAATACGGGTTATATTCATAGAGGGGGAATGGGGGGAGAGAAATATTAATTAACATTCAGACATGCTGATTTTATAATAGCCTACTGTGCACATGCAGAGGTTTTACTTTCCTCATCTGCTTATCTAGATCTGGACTTGTCGTTGGCAACTCCCTCAGAGCGGCGGTTTCATGCGTTGTGATAACAATCTGAAAAAAATCCTGTACAATAAATGAGAAACACGGACACAGACACTGTGTTATAAAAATGGCCCAAATAAATTGATTGCAGTGCTCATTGATTTTGGTGATACGTTTTTATTCTTTCAGTCGTTATAAATGTACTGTCATATCAGTACTTCTACTTTCTGAGTATTTTGGATTTTGCGTCCGACAGTCTTGATCTTACGTGCGATATTTAATTCACAATGTCAGTAGTCATGGAATTGATTTGCTCACTGATTACAAGCACTATTTTAACTCTGGTGTGGAAATAAAGCGTAAATCCATTCGATCCATCTGACTAATTTTCAAACGAGCGGCCAAATAAAGACTGTTACCTGGAAGAAAACAGACGAAAAGACCATTGGTAGCTATCAATTTGCATTTTGCTAAGGTCGAACACAAACATGGCCAAGTTTGTACGTCTAATAATTGCTGGAATACTCAAAAAATTATAACTTATATGACTTTCGGACACAGAGTATTTTAGGATCTCTGACCGAAAGTCGCTAAGTTCTTCATAAAGTCCCATGCCAATGTCGACTCACTTTACTGAGCAGAGCTTAAACAGAAACATCGTGGCACTCAGCCATTAAATAGGCTATAAAAAGCATGCGTCATTTAGTAGGGATGTACCTTACAAAATATTTCTTAATTCAGAAGGATGGGAGACAGGGAATTTTTTCCTTGTAAGAAGGAAATATTTATGCATGTTGGTGTAACTTTTTATGTAGTGGAGAGCAGATTCATTTTGTTAGTCAAGGGAGGGTAGCTGCATTCTTGTTTTGATTCAGTCCGGTCAAAAATGAACGCATGCTTGTTCATTTTTGTACGCAAAATGAACCCATAGTCGTTCATTTTTTTAACACTCTGCTGTTTGTTTTTTAGCTGAACATGAATGGAGACTTGTTCATTTTCGAATACCTGTTCAAATTTGAATGCGTTCAGAATATTGTCAAGCTCCCAAAGCTGGGAATTGATAATCCCCTTATATGTATGTTTCAGATAGTAATTTGACTTATGCAACAGTGCGTGGGTATCGGTTGGCTTAAAAAAAAAAAAAAAATCTTGTTCCCAATTCAAATCCTCCATACTCCGCTTTCATTACATAAACCTCAGTATCCAAAAAAAGCAATTTTCTTCGATTTTCTTTAAAATCTGGTTCAGAATAGCCCCAGACACCAAAAATATCATCGAGGTACCGAACATACGAAAATGAAAGACAGTTCGCTCCAAATCCGCCATATAAATATTAGTATAAACAGGAGCAAATTTCTTTTTGAGAGACCTGGCAGTCTCTCAAGCGCCAGCCAATCAGCACGCCTGGCTGTGCTCTGAATGATTCTGGGCAGGAGGTTAGATTTCATGGGTGAAGTTTTGCCTTTTCCAGACTTATTTTTCAGAACGAGAAGAAGTTACGATGAATGGTTGGTGCCGAACAAATCTTTAATATGTTGTTGTTACGCTGATACCTGACACGGTAAAAAAAAATGAAAGTTTTGGTGCTAGCAGTGGTGGAAGACAAGTCAACAAAAAATCAACAGAGGACCATCATTGTAAATAAACAAACATTAAACAACTGTCCAAAAATGTTAACAGAAACAAAAGTAAACTGAGGACATTCACAGTACATAAATCAAAAAATTAAATTAATGTGTAAAAATACAGTACAGCCGCCGTTAAAACCAAAGAAAAAGTCGTTAATCCGCCAGTACGTGGGCGTTAAACTCTCAGTAGGACCGTGAAATCTCGTCGTCAGCCGTGCAGTAGGACCGGCGTATTGATGCGCAGGAAGACGAAAGAAGACCTCCCGCCGCCTACCACTCACGGGGTAGCTGGGCGATAATAACTGAGCCACGAGGGCTGCTGGGACGGTCGTTTTGACAGTAGTCCTTACATGTAGGCCCTAGATAATGACACAGCTTGTTGGCGATTTATTTTTATTTATGATTGCAAAAGTAACGTAAGCCTACATAAAATATTAATTTGCTTTGGCGGGGGTGATGTTGTCGGTAATCATTTCTGCAAACCTTTTTAATATTTGAAGATACAGTTTGCTCAACCTGTGCTACTATTTAAAACTTTAGTACGGTAGGCCTATAATATGCAATTGGATTATTAAATAGCCTTTCATGCTATTTTTGGTGAGGATTTTATTTATCATTTCTGCAATATTTTATGTTCGGAGATAATGCATGCCTTTATGTAGCCTACTAGGCTATTAGGCCTATTTTACACTCAAGTGCTGAAATATATTACTTTTCCTGTTGCAAAACTGAAATTTAGTATAGCCTATCCATTCCTACAGCACGTTGACCGGTTCCGCAAATGGAATTTGTTTGAAGCGTCTGGTATCGATACAGCATTCGGCGGCAGAAAGTTATCTGTTCACGAATTTGCGGAAATTGCTCACGCTTTTTGTGGATCAGTTAGTTCTCTTCAGTCATTCGGGATAAAGCCTTGCAGTCATTTTTCAGTGGCACGTCCTTTGACTTTTTCCGCAAATAATTTCCAGTTTCGCTAACAGCGCGCTTTGTCAGGCCGAACTTATGATACTCTTTGTTTATTGGCATTATTGCGTGCCCCTGGCCACAACAAAACAGACACATGTATTTTCCACCAATTTTAGCCAGCATTACTCTATAGGGGATATCACAATAATTGGTCAAATTTATGGCTAACTGTTCCGCGTGTCGACATTGTGTCAGCTGGAATCCGCGTGCGCTGGCCTCAGTTCACGATGATTTGTACATCCATCGATATTCAACTGCTATCAGCGACTACGGATGATTCTTTCTACTCTTTCCAATTCAAGTAGGCCTAGTAAATGCCAAGTGTACGTTAAAATTATCAGGATGAGACTACAAGTTCAGAATAACACAGGACATGAGTCATGATCAGCCCGATGAGCCACAGAAAAACAGTTATGGTGGGAGGGAAAATGTTTTATTTCACATTGACTACAATAAACTTTCATAAAATTATTTCAGAAAGGAATAAACAAGTTTGAAAACGTACAAAATGGCGTTTGCGGCACTAGTCAAATGACATGCAGTCACTCCAGTGGGTGTTGATGAAAAAGTATCAATAGTACGAAATTGGGTTTTATAAGGTCAATTATACGATAATTTCCAATCATAATGACACTAATAAGGTGATGAAACCCAGGAATACATGTGTTTAACGGCCATACACTGCACAGTGCGCCTTATCACAAGCATTGATTTGGTAGCCTACTGCTGCAACGAGAAGCAACAGTTATCGGGCATTTATTTCTTTATGAAGCCGAATATCTCGAAACGATAGTTAAGAGTTAAATTCACAATAATTTACCGTTCTAGCAGTGTCAAACTCAAGGCTGACAGCGAAGTCGTTTTCCCGCAAAAAAAGTTTGATTTCTGCAAATTGCGGAATCGGTCAACCCACTGTATAGTATCGAAGATTACTTGCATCCCGTCTCACTAAAATTCATTTAGGGAAAGAACTTGAATGTTTTTACATTTATATAGGCTACTGTTTTGTTTTAAAATGCTAATTGGCCATTTTAACCAATTTTTCAAAACGTTTTGCATCGTTTGTATTTGTAATAATGACTTCTCATAACCATTCAGATAACCATTCAGATGTTCAAACATAATGTTCACAAAGCTTGCAACTATAAAATAATTGCGTACAATTTGAATTCAGTTCGACCATAACGATAATTTCCAATCATAATGACACTAATAAGGTGATGAATCCCAGGAATACATGTGTTTAACGGCCATACACTGCACAGTGCGCCTTATCACAAGCATTGATTTGGTAGCCTACTGCTGCAACGAGAAGCAACAGTTATCGGGCATTTATTTCTTTATGAAGCCGAATATCTCGAAACGATAGTTAAGAGTTAAATTCACAATAATTTACCGTTCTAGCAGTGTCAAACTCAAGGCTGACAGCGAAGTCGTTTTCCCGCAAAAAAAGTTTGATTTCTGCAAATTGCGGAATCGGTCAACCCACTGTATAGTATCGAAGATTACTTGCATCCCGTCTCACTAAAATTCATTTAGGGTAAGAACTTGAATGTTTTTACATTTATATAGGCTACTGTTTTGTTTTAAATGCTAATTGGCCATTTTAACCAATTTTTCAAAACGTTTTGCATCGTTTGTATTTGTAATAATGACTTCTCATAACCATTCAGATAACCATTCAGATGTTCAAACATAATGTTCACAAAGCTTGCAACTATAAAATAATTGCGTACAATTTGAATTCAGTTCGACCATAACGACTCTTGAATGCGCTAAAAAAAGCAAAATAAACTATTAGCGGAACCTTACACAGGATGTTTAGTAAGCTTATTCTATAGGCCTATATCTATCGATAAGGAAACGGAATTTGAAAAAAGATCTGCTCGATATCTTTTCTCCAAAGGACAATGTCACTTAAAACTGAATGGCTCTTTCGTAAACTGAATTTATGGAATTAAAAGCGGATACTTGGCACTGATTCAATACAGCTAAGTTCATGTCATCTCTATTTATCACTCATTGTCACCCTAATATTCCCTTTAAGCTCATTGTAGCCTATTAAAGATTTAATGACCTGGTCAGCGTGTGGCAGAAATTTTCTATAAAATGCTCAACCATAAACTGACATCACATTCACAACTATGGAACATGTCACGATACGACGCATTTCCCCAGAGTTTAGGACTAAGATTGACTCCTTGGCGAGAGACAACCTCACACCTCTGCAGGTCCGAAAACGCATAATTTCAGAGAATAACGTGAGCATAAGCTCACAGGCTATTAAGTTGTATATTGCCAATTTGTTTATTTATATTGCGGCTGGCTTTTCAAAACCAATAAATCAATTGCGGCACACTTCGCTGAAGATTTACCCACAAACTCGCAATCACAGTTTCTGCAATAAAAAGACATAGCTATTTAAAATAACAAAAAAAATTTTCCTTCAAGAACACAATTTCTTATATTTCGCTGTCGAATTTTTCATAATAGGCCATTTTTTTTTCTTGTTCATGCTAGGCTTTTCAAACAGAGGATCAGCCACGCGCTTTCCAGAGGTCGCATAAGCTCTCACTTGCACTTTCGCTGCAAGAGAAAATAAAAAGATGTTAAAATACATAACGGCAAATACACATAATTCTAACAGTCAAAATGCCCTCTATTCTATAACTTACACGCGGTACTACATTCAGTTCCGCGGAGCCACATGTGGTTATTACTGGCGGTAAATTGTCCTGTGATACGGCTCATTGGTTGGATCGTGGTTAGAAATGGGTAAGAAGGGCAAAATGTTCGAGATATCAGGGCATGAACTAACGCCATCTCTTTGGTTTTAACGGTGGCTGTACTGTACAAAAACAAATAAAATTTGCCAGGCAGTAAACACTTGGATTGTTTAACTTTCCAATATTCTCTTAGCGTCTTATGGCGCTTTTCCACTATGCGGTACTGGCTCTACTCTCCTTTTTTGCTTTTCCACTGGGAAAAGTACCTACTACTTAGTACCTGGTACGACCTTTTCTGATACTTGCTCTCCTGGGGCTCCAAAAAAAGCCGACAAGGTACTAAGTAGGTACACCGCAGCCCACTGATTGGTCTGAGTGGATCGTCACTGCAAAAGATAACTCCGTAGTCGACCTCTGGAGATCTCATTCAGTGAGATTGATAAGTTTTATGATCATTAGCGTGGTTATTATAATCATTGAATTATATTGTTTTAGGCAATTTGTTTGAAAGGTTAGGCAACGTACAGTGTATCAAACACGGTTTTGCTTGTTCATCAAAGCTACATTCATGCGTTTCTCTTTCCCTATGACCCTGTTCGTGGCAAAATTAAGTGACGGTATTGTGTCCAGTTATGTTCCCTAACTAATTCCCCCTCAGAAAGTTCTGTTATCTAGCCTCGATTTAATAAAATCACGCAGAAAATTAACTTGATGTGTGTTGACGAATCATTTTTCTGTTAAAGTTATCACAAATGAGATGGCGCACCATAAACGATTAATTCTGATAGTCTGCCATCTCCTGCGATTTGTGGACTTGCAACGAGCAACTCTGCTCTGCACTGATCATTTATTTATCCCATACTTTAACAATCCATTTGTTTTGCTGTGAAATATGCATTTGCTCTCGATGCCTTTTACGGATTTTACTGCTTTGCGTTATTAGGTGGTAGCCTACGCAATTTTATATGCAACTGAATTGGACACGACAATGTCAAACAGAAAATACAATCAATAAAGTGACAGTAGTACGCGTCCCTCGATTTGAACACAAAAATCTTTAACAAAATTGACTGAATAAATGTAAACTTGATATAACAGTAGCTACATTGTGTGTCGTACTGAGGATGACGTCCCAGAAGTTTTGTGCTGCGCCACTATGATGACCAGCTTCGCAGAGGCAGTACTATGCATTCAAGGCAAACGACCTCCCAGAAAAGTATCCGGTGCCAAGTACAGTAGTGTAGAGTCGATACCACATGGAAATGGAAAAGCGCCATTAGTGGTGCATTTGAAACTCTCAGCATATCAAACGCTGCCTTTGGAGGCAATGAAGTGGAAAATTACACAGAATGTCAAAAAGCCTTTTGCAAACTTTGTTAGTTACATTTCATTGTATTTGGTCGTTCACAGTATTTCTGCAGTGCAAACAGAAACCCTAATAAAAGTGAAATTATCTCAAACTGAAGTAAATGGCATTCACTTTTCGTGACAATCAGATTAATGTGCAGTGAAACGGCCTTATAATCGAACATGAGCTCTTCAAGCAGTGCCAGGTAGTCTACTGTAGGATTGATACCTGGTGTTAACGAATCAAAATACAGGATTTGCTGCATCCTTGGTAGAATTTGCCATTTCACTGATGTTTGAATTGGGTGTATTTTCAACATAAGATGATTACCCAGGAGGTGTGGCGAAGACGGCTTGCAGCCTATAACTTGGGAATGAGACTAAACTCAATTCGAAGCAAGCTTTTTTCCGGGAGGGCCGTAGATGGGAGGGCAGGTGGGGCACATGCACTCTCTGATTGGTCGAAATATTTCCGTTCTGCATACGCGCCTATGCTCACCGGACATGAACTGATGAGACTGTCAACTTAAACTGACGCATAAACTGAAACTAGGGAAATGCAAGATCGAGCGATATGCGTACTTAAATAGCATCAACTCGTACCAGCGCACTTTGATCTCAAAATTTGTACGTGGTACGCAAAAAGCGTACATGTTGGCAGGTCTAATGTTCAATATCTTGTGTGTCCACCATTTGCGTCTCTCAGAGCAACACATCTCCGTCATATGGAGTTGATCAGGTTGTCTATCGTGGCCTGTGGAATGTAATTCCATTCATCACAGAAGGCCACACGGAGCTGGAGGAGATTATCCGGAATTGGAGCTCTGTCACGGACACGTTGATCCAGAACATCCCAAAGATGCTCTATGGGCGACACGTCCGGAGAATATGCAGGCCAGTCCAGAACTGGAATGTGCTCTGCTTCAAGGAATTGCATTGACCACTCTGGTGGACATCCCTGCATCCAGCATGCCAATGGCATGTTCCTGCATGACCTGAAACATCTGAGGCATAATGACATCTGACAAAATTTGACATTTTGGGGTGGCCTCTTATTGTCCCCAGTATAAAGAGTGTCTGATCACCTGGAAATGCCACACCCATGTACTGAGTGAAATCACTGCATCACTGAGCAAATGCTCACTGACAGAGATAAATTAAAAAATGGTACACAAATCAAGAGAAATATCCCTATTATACAACTAAAAGTCAGCATATGCTCACTTGGAGTTGTTAAGTCCATGTGGCATCATTATTTGACATGGGGCATTTATATTTTTGTTCAGTGTGTAATGTGGAAAGGTGGCAGTATTGACCTTTTTTTTGTTGAGCCCAGTCTGGAGCTAGGTTTGGGCATGTCCTGGGATGTCTGAGAGGGAAAGTCCCAGAGAATAAAAAAAAGTCTAAATGTGGGAGGGGCCTGCAAAAGAGTATATGAGGAGAAAAAAATTGAGAGAGTAAAGTAGTAGGAGAAATTGCAAGGAGAAGGATACATTTGACCAGATCTGTCACTCTTTTCAAGACCTGTGAAGCTTTTTGTGGATTTTTGCCTGTGTTTGAGCATTTTCCTCACCTGGAACATCACCAAGCAACCCCATCTCAAGGGACTGCATATGTTTTTTTTTTCTTGTATATTATCAATCTTGGTCAGTAGTATAAATTTTAGGTCAGTGTTAGTCTTTGTTGAATTAAATCTGTTTTAGTTTTAAAATTTTGTCCGTCATCCATTGCTGTATTATATGTTGTAGCAAATTGGGGCCATAACAAATTGGGGGCTTGTCCGGGAGAGACCATTGTGTGAGTCATTTATTGACAGTCTAACAATTCAGATTGTCAAATTGTTTTTTGAATATATATATATAGACAGATCAACAGCAGTGGATGATTTCTTGGCATCCCCAACCGTAGAGGTTCTGAAGTCTTTAAAATATACAGAACTGCTAGAAATATGTAGACATTTAGAGCTGACAGAGGTAAAACCAGCCATGCGAAAAGCAAGACTGGCTAGAGAGATTGTGGAATATTACATTGATGAAAATGTGTTTGCACCAGGAGATCTGGAACAGTTTCCAGTGGAAAATCCAAATATAGAAATGGAACTTAAATTCAAAATGCTAGAAATTGAAAGGGAGGAAAAAAAAAACCAAGAGAATGTGAGTTTAAAAAAAATTAGCAAGAGAGAGATTTCGATTTACAGAAATTCAACAGAAATACGGCTCCAAATGCAGCAACTAAAATTCAAAATAGAATCTGAAAACAAATTTTGTGCTAGCCAGGAGGTAAAACTGGTGCCTCCATTCTCCGAGAAGGAGGTTGATAAGCATTTCCAGTGTTTTGAGAAGGTAGCTAAGAGTTGCCAGTGGCCAAAGGAACACTGGCCTCTGATGTTGCAAACTGTCCTCAAGGGTAAAGCTTAACAAGGCTATTCGGCTTTGTCTGCTGATGATTGCTCTGATTATGAGGTTGTCAAAAAGGTTATTTGGACAGCTTGGTTCCAGAGGCTTACCGACAGAAATTCAGAGGCCCGAAGAAATCTGGCAATCAGACTTGTGGCATTTGCTAACGAGAAGAAGGTTTGCTTTGAGCGCTGGTGTACTTCTGTGGAGGTCAAGGATGATTTCAACTCACCAAAAGAGATGGTGTAAGTTGAAGAATTTAAGAACTGTGTTAAGGATGATACTAAGACATACTTTAATGAGAAGCAAGCACTGAATTTGCAATCAGCAACCAAATTTGCAGATGAATATGTTCTCACACATAAGTCCAAATTTCAGTCTAGCAGTAACAATAGATGGTTCCAATTTTGGAAAAAAGGTAATATTGATACCCAAGATTCCTCACCCAAAGACAAAGAAAAACCTGGTGATGGTGCACAGAAATCCAGTCACAGGTCAGAGAGAGTAATGTCCTTCGCCTTCTGACAAAAAATGATTGACGGCTTTTCAATGAGTTTAAGAATTCACGAGTTCATATGAATAAATTTAAAAAGAGGTTATTATAGTTAATGTTGTATTTCCCGCTCCTCTCCCTAATGCTCCCCGTTCTCCTCTTTTCTCTCTCTCCAGGGGACTGTGTGTGAGTGAGATTCAGCACCGTCCCCAAGCCCCCCTTCCCTCGCACCCCCTTCCCCCTCGCATGTTATGGTGCGGGGAGAGAATTTTTTACATTGTTGTCTTTTAGCGTCTTTTACGTTTATTTGTGGGGATGAACCTTTTAAAGCATTTATTTTCTTGTGTTATAGTTTCGTGGTTATTAAAATGTGTATTATTTTGTGTGGTTGGAGGGGGGAAGTGAAAGTGATAAAAGTGGAAAAACTTTATTTCAAGAGTTTTGTTGGTTGTGTGGGGTAACAAAAGATACGAAAGAGAGTTAAAATTCGGAGAGTTTCGGAGAGAAAACAGTGTTTTTAAAGCAGAAAAATGAGAGCAAGAAGTGTTAAAACTGGTAAAATAAAGGAAATAAATAAATAAAGGAAAAAGAGAGAAAGTTATTTACCAGTTTTTTGGTGCGATGTGCGTGGAAAAGAAAAGTTACCAAAAAGTTGATATTTAGTTGACGAAAGAAATGCGAAATAAGGATGGTTTCAATGTAGAGTGTTAATTCCGTACGTCTTCTTCCCTGGTCTGTGTCTCTCCCATCTGTGTCTCTGACTGCAGGCAAATGCATTGAAAGTGAGTGGACACCATGGGCGGGCGGGGCTTGCGGGGAGGGGTGTAAGCCATGGAATGATTGATGCACAAACTGCTTCTGTCAAAACGCACGAGAACGATTAAAAAAAAAATGTACCCGGGGGGGCGGGGTTGAATCAGGCAGGGTGTTTGCGCGCGTTTTTGAGTTGGCGGAACTTGTGGGGGTAGCGATTCATGGATGAAATCTTCTGTCAAGAAATAATGGTATAATGAAACTTACCCAGGGCTGGGGGCTGTGGGGTGAACGATATGGGTGTCTGCGTTTTGTGAGATTGTTCCTGGTGGTCATTGCTATTGGGGTTTTTCTTGGGCCTTCGCATAGTTGATTTTTGAAAGGTGAGAGAAAATCATAGAATAAACTCGTTCACAATGTCAAGTTCTTGAATAGAAGGAGCTAAATTGCTCAGAACTATGAAAACCTGCATATAAACATAACTGTATAATTTATGAAAATAACATCTGCAGCATTCGCAATCTTAATTTAAAAAGTTTTGAGGTGGTCTAGGCTACTGGGTATTCACATTCCACAGTTTTTGAAGGTCTGGGATGAAATATTATTCTGAAAGGGTGCATGGGAATGCGCTGATTAGTGGTCAAGGATTTTGAAGGTGCGGAGATGCACACAGCTATTGGGGCATGAAATTGTTCATAGGTTATAGGTCTCAGGATGTTTCATTAATAGGCTTTGGCACCGCACAAAATTTCTCTCTAACGGGTTGTCATTATTTTTTAAATAACAGCCAATTTGGCTAGTTTAAACAAACCTACTTCCCACCATAAGTAATGCCTGCACAAGCGCATTGAGCGTGTGGGGTCTTGTAACGTTTGGGTAATTTTAAGATTTGTAATTGTAATTGGAGAAGGGGAAAGGCGGCTACCTCACGGATCTATAAATTAGAGTTTTTGATGATCAGAAGGTTTGTTCTGACTCAGCGCAGCATCCGGCCAAGCTCCAGAAGAAGGTTAATAAAATATTGTTACTATTTTTATTTTACATTTAACTTAATAATACTGCAACAAAATAGTCTTTTGTTTTGTAATTTGCCTTGCAGATATTGATGAAATTTTGGCTGCACCGATCAACTTTAGAGATCTTGAAGCTGTAGAAAATTACCTTCAAGCCGAAAGTAAGTGCCCCATATGCTGGTGTGATCAGGCGCAGGCTGAAGAGCTTTTTATTTTTGAAAGATTACCAGAGCACACTTCGAGGCCTGCTCTTTTGGTTAACGCGCAAGTACACGCCTCGTTCGATAGAGACGTACCAGACCTTAAATTAAGTGATTTTATTTTCTGAATTGACAATATATTAAAAATGTAGCTTGGTGTTAATTTTTAATGTTTTACTTTTGAAGCTCCTGAAACACAGGATCACGATGATGATGATGACGAAGTACAGCTGGTCCGAAATACTTTAGAGCCCACGGACCCGAGAAAAAGAAAATGCGGTGAGGCTTTGGAGATTGTGCCAAGGTAAAATAAATAAATAATGTATTCAGACAAAATGACCGTAATTCTTTCGGCTTGTGCTTGTGTGTGTGTGTGGTAGAAGACAGCATCTCTGACGCAGAGCTGCTGGCCATCAAATTGGACACACCCATCCTTCAGGGAGCACGTGTTTCTGAATCATCTGAGGCCTGTCGGTACAAGCACGGATCCACGCAGACTGACTTCGGCAAACAGAGACAAAAGAAAGTGCGTTCAATAAGAATTGCAGCAACCCTGAATCACCTCCGCTTTGAACTCAGCCGTCTTGAACAATTGGTGAGGTCTTTGGAACAATTCATCCATGGCCCCGAAGAGACCACGCAGCCCCGAGCCTGAAGCAAAGGGTAATGTTGATGCGGGAAATCGAATGTTGAATTCTAACACTGACAATTTGCAACCGCCTCAACATAATGTTATTAATCAACATCTATTACGAATGATCCGTGATATTAACAACGGTATTTTTAATGCATGTACATCTGGTGAATCTGAACAGGTTGATGTCTTTGGTGGCTTGTTACAAGCTTTAGATGCGTTGAACCGTGGGGTTGATAATGATGTAGGTCCTGAAATAACAGTGGGCATAGCTCCTGACGCGAACTTGCCTGAAAATAATGAAACTGACCACACGTAACAAAATGGTGGGGGGAACAATATTTCAGACATGCAAGTGGTACGTAGGCCACGCTTCAACAACACGGAAATCCGTGTGCGGTTTAACTTTGGGGCATTGTATGATGTGGTCAGTTACGCAGAGTTTTATGATCACGTTTTGGAAACTTTAAAGTCCAAGGTACGCGAATTGGCCGGAGAAAATGACATTGTGCAATTAGAATTGCGTAGGGATTCTCTAATATCAGGCATTTCTGTACGGTCATCAGGCCACGACATTGACATTTCCATGTTTCTGAGCATGTTGGAACAGCTGATTCAAAGTAATTTTGACATTCTGTCTGATGATACTTTGGAGTTGATTGCGCACATCATTTTGAATCCAAGCGGAGGCGGTCCCTGCAGAAAATAGTCAAAATGTCTTAAAAGCGAGATTATCCGAAAAAACTCCAGCATTTAATAGTCAGTTACAATTCAGATAGAAAAACAAAGCTGATTATCTGCTTTGTGCATCTTATGAGCCAATCGTTCATCGATTGCGAGGTCCTGCGAGAGGCAGAACGTTTGCATAGGGCTGTTGGCCTGAGTGCGCATGATAAGGTTGGCTTTTCGGACATTCAAAAATTTGAAAACCTGCTGGGTATTGAGGTGGTTGTCTGGCATTATGGATCGACAAATGGTCCTTTGACAAAGTTTCAAACATTTTACCGTACACAACCCCAAAACTATTTTTCTCTACCTGGACGATAGTCATTACTACGGTATCAAGTCCTTAAAAGGCTTTCTCGGTTCTGCTCATGTCTGCGAATATTGCCACACTCCATTCACATCAAATGTTGTCATAAATGTGATCGCTACTGTAATGTGAATATAGGCCACTAGATGGCAGTATTTATCTTTTTTTTGTTTAGCTCAGACTGGAGTCATGTATAGACATGTCCTGGACATGTCTGGGGCAAGTCTCAGAAAGTTAAAAAAAAGAGGTCTAAATGTGGGTGGGGTCTGCAAAAGAGTATATAAGGAAAAGAATTGAGACAGTAAAGTAGTAGGAGAAATTGCAAGAAGATGACCAGACCTGCCATTCTGTTCAAGACCTGTAACGTTTCTTTTGTGGATTTCTTTGCCTGTGTTTGAGCATTTTCTTCATCCAGGACATCACCAAGCCACCCCACTAAAAAGGGACTGTAATTATTTCTGTTTTTTCTTATTTATCAATCTTGGTCTTTAGTTGTAGGTTGTTATTAGTCTTTGTCTTTGTTTAAAAATTAAATGTGTTTAGTTGTTAAAACTGTTTTTGTCATCCCTTGCTGTTGCTGTTTGTGTTATAAATGTAGTAACAAATTGGGGCCATAACAAATTGGGGGCTCAAGGTCCGGGATAGACCATTGTGTGAGTAATTTATTGAAAATCTAACATTCCAAATTGTGAAATTGTTTTTGTGAATTTTCCTAGATATATATTGACAACAGCAATGGATGATTTCTTGGCATCACCAACCGTAGGGGTTTTGAAGTCTTTTAAAAAGACAGAACTGCTAGAAATTTGCAGACAGTTGGAGCTGACAGAGGTAAAACCAGCCATGCGAAAAGCAAGACTGGCTAGAGAGATAGTTGAATATTACATTGATGAAAATGTGTTTGCACCAGGAGATCTGGAACAGTTTCCAGTGGAAAATCCAAATATAGAAATGGAACTTAAATTAAAAATGCTAGAGATTGAAAGGGAGGAAAGAGAAAAAGAAAGGGAGGAAAAAGAGAAAGAAAGGGAAGAAAGAGAAAAAGAAAGGGAGGAAAAAGAAAAACAAAGAGAATTTGAGAGGGAAGAAAAAGAAAAACAAAGGCAGTTTGAGTTAGAAAAATTAGCAAGAGAAGAAAAACAAAGAGAATTTGAGTTAGAAAAATTTGCAAGACAGAGAGATTTTGAATTAGAGAAATTCGATAGAGAAGAAAGACTCCAAATGGAGCAACTAAAAATAAAAATTGCAACTGAAAATAAATTTCGGGCTAGCCAGGAGGTAAAACTGGTGCCTCCATTTTCGGAAAAGGATGTTGACAACTATTTCCAATGTTTTGAAAAGGTAGCAAAGAGTTGCCAGTGGCCAAAGGAACACTGGCCTCTGATGTTGCAAACTGTCCTCAAGGGTAAAGCTCAACAAGCCTATTCGGCTTTGTCTGTAGATGATTCCTCTGATTATGAGGTTGTCAAAAAGGTTATTTTGAGAGCTTATGAGTTGGTTCCAGAGGCTTACCGACAGAAATTCAGAGGTCTGAAGAAATCTGAAAATCAGACTTATGTTGAATTTGCTAATGAGAAGCAGGTTTGCTTTGAGCGCTGGTGTACTTCTATGGAGGTCAAGGATGATTTCAACTCACTAAAAGAGATGGTGTTAGTTGAAGAATTCAAGAACTGTGTTAAGGATGATGTTAAGACCTACCTTAATGAGAAGCAAGCACTGAACTTGCAATCAGCTGCCAAATTTGCAGATGAATATGTTCTCACTCATAAGTCCAAATTTCAGTCTAGCAGTAACAATAAATGGTCCCAATTTCAGAAAAAGGGTTACGGTGATACCCAAGATTCCTCACCCAAAGACAAAGACAAATCTGGTGATGGTGCTCAGAAATCCAGTAATAGGTCTGATCAAAGTGTGAAAGCTGACAGTGACAAAAGTGGTCTAGTTTGCAGTTATTGCAAGAAATCTGGTCATGTTACAACTAACTGTTGGTTCCTTAAAGCTAAGAAAGAAAAAGAAAAGGATACCAAACCAAATGCCTTTGTGAAAACAAGGTTAGAAACCCCTGTAGTAGATAACCAATCTGCTAAATTGCCTGCTTCTTGTGGGGCTAAAAAGCCTAATACAGCTGACTTTGTGAGGGAGGAATTTCTTCCATTTGTGTCAGAGGGATTTGTGGCTCTGAATGAGCATACTACTCCTGTCCCCATATATATCCTAAGGGATACCGGAGCTTCTCAGTCACTTTTGTTGATGGACTCCTTGGAGTTACGTGATGAGACCGCTTCAGGGGATTTCATACTTGTACAAGGTATTGAAGGGAGGACTGTATCTGTACCCCTGCGCTCTATATTCTTGAAGTCAGATTTAGTTACAGGACAGGTAAAGGTGGGACTTATGTCAAGTCTACCTATAAAGGGTGTTTCTCTGTTGCTAGGCAATGACCTGGCTGGGGGCAAAGTAGTTCCCCCTGTACATCTTACTTCACAGCCGAGCACTGAAAATGGGGATGAGGACCCATCTCTGTATCCTTCTTGCGCAGTGACTCGTGCTATGGCCAAGAAGGCTAAAGAAGATGATGTTGTGGTGCCGTCCAGTACATTGAATAGTCAGGACTCAGGTGGTTCGCCTCATGACTCTGATTGGCCTACTATGGTTTCTCCGTTTGAGGACTTATCAGATACTTTTATCAGTTCTCTATTCAGCCAGCCGGATGGGTCTGGTGATTCTGATGTGTCTGGAGACTTGTCTCTGTCCAGAAAGCGGTTGATTGAGGAGCAAACTAATGATCCTGAAATTGGTGTACTAAAGAGGAGAGCCCTTCCTGAAAAAGAAATAGATGCAGTTCCAGTTGGGTATTATCTCAAGGATGGTGTGTTGATGCGGAAGTGGCGCCCTCCTGATATCCCTGCCAATGCAGATTGGGCAGTGGTCAGGCAAATTGTTGTTCCGAAGGTCTATTGGAATGAGATCTTAACAATGGCTTATAGTTTACCTTTAGGAGGTCATCTTGGTGTTAACAAGACTGTTGATAAGATCATGAAACACTTCTTTTGGCCTGGGCTTCGGAAAGACGTTTCCAACTTTTGCAAAACCTGTCACACTTGTCAGGTAGTTGGAAAACACCAGTTAGACCCACCTGTAGCTCCATTGCAGCCTATCCCAGCATTTGGGGAGCCATTCTCTAGGGTCATTGTTGATTGCGTTGGTCCATTACCCAAGACTAGATCTGGAAATCAGTACTTGTTGACAATCATGTGTGCATCTACCAGATTCCCCGAAGCCATACCTCTACGTAACATCAAGGCAACTGCAATCTCGAAGGCTTTGATAAAGTTCTTCACGTTGTTTGGCCTTCCCAGGGAAATTCAGTCAGACCAAGGTAGCAATTTCACTTCAGGATTGTTTCAGCAGGTTGTGTATGAACTAGGTGCAAAACAGATTCTTTCTAGTGCCTATCATCCAGAAAGTCAGGGTGCCTTAGAGCGGTTTCATTCCACTCTCAAGACAATGATGAGGACTTATTGTTATGACCATGAGAAAGACTGGGATGAAGGGGTTCATTTGCTGTTGTTTGCAGCTAGAGAAGCAGTGCAGGAGTCTACTGGATTCAGTCCATTTGAGCTAGTGTTTGGTCATGAAGTGAGAGGACCTTTGCTATTATTGAGTGAACAATGGCAAGAGGAAGAGCCGCAAATCAGTCTGTTAGACTATGTTAGCAAGTTCAAGGAAAGATTGCGTGCAGCTTATGACCTTGCCAAAGAGAACTTGAAATCAAGTCAGGGAAAAATGAAAACTTGGTATGATCATAAGGCTAGAAGCCGTGAGTTTAAACCAGGAGAAATGGTCCTTGTGTTGTTTCCCTTGCAGTCCAATCCATTGCAGGCTAGATTTCATGGTCCTTATGAAATTCTGACAAAACTCAATGATCTCAATTACATTGTGAAGACTCCAGATAGGAGAAAACCAAAACAATTGTGTCATATTAACATGCTAAAGCCTTATCATGACAGAAATGCTAGGGTTGCAGCTGTCACTTCAGATTCTCCAATGGTCGAAACGTGTGAAGATGAGGGGGAGTTTCAAGATGATGAACCAAGAATTAAAGCTGAAGTTCTTTCATGTAAATTGTCAAACACTGAAGTGTTGCAAAATCTTGATGTAAAACTCCAGCACTTAGAACCCTCACAGAGAGATCAGTTTGAAAGGTTGATCAAGAAATATGAGGATTTGTTTCCTGATGTTCCAAAGAGAGTTACTATAGCCTCTCATGATGTAGATGTTGGTGATGCCAAATCAATAAAACAGCATCCATACCGGATGAATCCTGAAAAGAGAAAGATTGCTGAGAAAGAGGTTGAGTACATGTTAAAACATGATATTATCAGACCCTCCAACTCCGATTGGAGTTCACCCTGTGTGCTAGTTCCAAAACCTGATGGAAGTACTAGATTCTGTACAGATTATCGCAAAGTCAATGCTGTAACTAGAACTGATGTATTTCCAATACCTAGGATTGATGATTGTATTGATAGTGTAGGGCAAGCAAAGTTTCTGACCAAGATTGATTTATTGAAGGGTTATTGGTGTGTGCCTTTAACTGAGAGGGCCAAGAGCATCTCTGCTTTTGCCACACCATCTGGATTGTACCAGTATGAAGTCCTACCCTTTGGCATGAAAAATGCCCCAGCCACGTTCCAAAGGATGATACAGTCTACAATCGCCGGATTGCCACACACGGGTGCGTACATCGATGACCTGATCACATGGAGTGACTCCTGGGAAGAACATCTAAAAGATGTAGAGACGTTGTTCCAGCGCCTGACCCAGGCTAACCTGACTGTTAACCTGAGCAAGAGTGACTTTGGTTGTGCTACTGTCACCTATCTTGGCTACGTCATAGGCCAGGGTAAGGTGGCACCCATAAATGCTAAAGTCCAAGCCATCATGGACTTTCCAGTTCCTGACAACAAAAAAGCTTTGCGCCGCTTCCTTGGAATGATCGGGTACTACCGCAAGTTCTGCAAGAACTTTGCTGAGATTGCTCTCAGTCTAACTAACCAACTGAAGAAAGGCGTAAAGTTCACCTGGGATGATGCATGCCAGAGAGCCTTCGATCACCTGAAGTCTCTGCTGTGTCACTTCCCCGTGCTCAAATCTCCTGACTTCAACAAACCGTTCTCCATCGCGGTCAATGCTAGCGACCAAGCTTGTGGATCTGTGCTCCTACAGAGAAGTGACTCTGATGACATTGAGCATCCCGTGGCATACTTCTCCAGGAAGTTCAATCGCCACCAAAGGAACTATTCCACAATAGAGAAGGAACTGTTGGCTCTGGTCCTTTCTTTACAACACTTTGAGGTTTATGTTTGTACAGGACAAAAGCCAATGATTGTGTACACTGACCACAATCCGTTAACGTTTTTGAGTAAGATGAAAAACAAGAATCGGAGATTGTTGAATTGGAGTTTGATTTTACAGGAGTTTGACTTGGAAATTAAGCATGTGAAGGGTACAGACAATGTAATTGCTGATTGCTTATCCCGTGTTTGAATGTGTATATATATATCATGTGTTTGAATATTGTATGATATGTATATATAGACAAGTGTTCACTTAACCATTTTGTATTGAAAAGAAAAATTTTGCCTTTGTGAGTCAAAATTTTTCCCTTTTGGAATGGAGGTGTAATGTGAATATAGGCCACTAGATGGCAGTATTTATCTTTTTTTTGTTTAGCTCAGACTGGAGTCATGTATAGACATGTCCTGGACATGTCTGGGGCAAGTCTCAGAAAGTTAAAAAAAAGAGGTCTAAATGTGGGTGGGGTCTGCAAAAGAGTATATAAGGAAAAGAATTGAGACAGTAAAGTAGTAGGAGAAATTGCAAGAAGATGACCAGACCTGCCATTCTGTTCAAGACCTGTAACGTTTCTTTTGTGGATTTCTTTGCCTGTGTTTGAGCATTTTCTTCATCCAGGACATCACCAAGCCACCCCACTAAAAAGGGACTGTAATTATTTCTGTTTTTTCTTATTTATCAATCTTGGTCTTTAGTTGTAGGTTGTTATTAGTCTTTGTCTTTGTTTAAAAATTAAATGTGTTTAGTTGTTAAAACTGTTTTTGTCATCCCTTGCTGTTGCTGTTTGTGTTATAAATGTAGTAACAAATTGGGGCCATAACACTACTGTAACGTCTGTCACACCCCAGATTGTGATAAGCATCGGTCCAGATCAATTCGTTGTGAGGATTGCTGGCGAATCTGCCGTTCCGAGTTTTGCTACAGCGAACATAAAAAAACCAAATGTTTCCGAGGGTAAAACGCGCAGCACATGCGATGCGGTGAAGTTCTGCACTAAATGCTACAGCCGGTATTATGTCAGTGCCCGAGAGCCAAAGCCACACATGTACCCCAGAACGATGTCATGTTTGCAATGCAATTTTGACCCCTGCACGACTGTTTCATTCAGGAGGTGAAGAGCAAAGAACCGCATCAGCGTTATGTGTTTTATGATTTAGAGTGCCGCCAAGATCATGGAAAGCACGTCGCAAGTTATATTTGCTGTATAGATTTTAAAGGGAAACCCTGGTCTTTTGCCGGTGAGAAATGTGTTGAGGCCTTTTTTCAAAAGTTTAGGACCCCCAAGTACAAAAATTATACATTCATTGCGCACAACTCGAAGGGGTATGACGGTCACCTGTTGATGCAATATTTAATTAAATAAGGCGTGACACCCCATTTAATCACACAGGGTAGTAAGCTTTTATGTATTACTGATGCCGCTTTTGAGCAACAGTATATTGATTCGCTTTCATTCCTCACAATGAAATTGAGCACCATGCCTGCCGCCTTGGGTTTTGATAATTCAAAGAAAGGCTACTTTCCCCATTTTTGGAATAAAATTGAAAACCAAAATTACATTGGTCCGTACCCACCTCTGATTTATGATGGTGTTGACGCGCTAATGGAAAAAGAGAGGACGGAATTTATGCAATGGTACGACAGCGTTGCAGGAAAGGTGTTTGACTTTAAAAAAGAGATGGCTATGTACTGTCAAAATGACGTAATTATATTGCGTTAAGCTTGTTTGAGATTCCGTGCAGAGTTTCTTAGAAGTACAGGCCTGGACCTTTTCCAGTGTGTGACCATGGCATCTGCATGCATGAAACAATACAGAGCATGCCTTTTACCCAAAGACACTATAGCAGTAACATCACCAGACAATTACATCCAACAGCAGAAGTCATTTTCCACATCGGGTATTCAATGGTTGGAATATTTAAGCTACCGCGACAATATTTTCATCCAGCATGCTGTGAATCAGGGGGAGGTTAAGATGGGGCCTTACTATTTGGACGGTTATTCTGAGTTATCAGGTGTACGCACAGCATACGAACTGGCAGGCTGTTACTGGCATGGCTGACCAGTCTGGTACAATCCCAGCACAATTCAAGCTCAGACTAATTTGGATTTTGGCACCTTGTATGCTCAATTTCAAGAAAAAGTTGAAAATCTGCATAACATTTACAACCTACAGGTGATTGTTATGTCGGAGCATGAATGGGTGAAGCTTAAAAAGGAAAATGACCATGTTCGTTTCTTAAAAATCAGGACTACCCCGAACGAATGAATCCGCGTGATGCTTTGTTTGGTGGTAGAACTAATGCACTTCAACTTTATTACAAAGTCCAAGAAGGTGAGCAAATCCATTATTATGATTTTACCAGTCTGTACCCATTTGTGAATAAAACAAAAATTTACCCCACAGGTCACCCGACAATCATCTTCCGGGACTTTGGCCCACCCGAAAACTATTTCGGCTTGGTCAAAGTGAGTGTAATTCCCCCCACGACAGCTTTACCTTCCAGTGTTGCCTTATAGGGTGTCGGGGAAGTTAATGTTTCCACTTTGTAGGAAGTGCGCTGAATCTGAAAACCAAGGTCTCTGCGATCATTCTGACAGAGAGCGCGCTCTCAGCGGCGTATGGTGTACTGTTGAACTAATCAAAGCGGTGGAGAAGGTTACAGAATTGACAAGATTTTTGAAATTTGGCATTTTTCACAGCGCTCTGATTCTCTATTCAGCGAATACGTCAAAATGCATTTAAAGGGTAAACGAGAGGCATCAGCATACCCCTCTTGGGTATCCAGTGATGCTGACAAAGAGGCTTACATCAAAATGTACTGGGAGAAAGAGGGGGTTCGATTGGATCCAAACAACATTACGGTCAACAAGGCCTAAAGACAAATATCAAAATTATTTTTAAACAATCTTTGGGGGAAATTCAGCCAGAGAGTTTACCAAATGAACACGACCTTGGTTAGTGATTCTGAGCATTTTTTGCTTCTGATTTTTTCGGATGAGTATGACATCTCACATTTTTCATTTCTTACAGATGATGTTGCTCTTATGCTGTGGAAACAGGCAAAGGGTTTTCCAGTTCCCCCCAAATATAGCAATGTGCTCATCACAGCGTTCACCACGGCCTATGCTCGCCTGGAATTGTACTCTGTCATGGAGAAATTGTCTGACAGGGTTTTGTATCATGATACTGACTCGATTATCTTCTTACAAAAAGACCCCGATGATTTGAAACCCGATATTGGTGATTATCTCTGAGAGCTAATGAGCGAGCTGGACCCAGGTGACCACATTGGGCATCCAGACACAAATTCAACAAAGACTTACGTTTATAAGACTCTGCTTGGTAAAATTTGCATGAAAGTTAAAGGTGTAACCCTCCACAGTACTGACAATCAAGTTGTCAATCTATCATCCCTCACAGATTTGGTGTGCTATTATGTGCAGAATCAGTCGGCTCCAGCTCATGAAATTTCAACTTCAACGCAGCAAATTGTGCGCAATAAAAGAGGCTTTACACTCACAATCCGCTCAGTTCCAAAAAAATGAAGAGTGGCGTACAACAAAAGAGTTCTGCAGCCTGATTTTAAAACTTTACCATATGGCTTCTAAAACTGTGTTTGGGGATGTCCTCAACATCCATTTTCTTGTATCATATCAGGGCCATCAAACTGCGGCAAAAGTGTTTTCGTCAGAAAGTTGCAGGAGAATGCATCCCATGTACTGTCATGTGTGCCACAGAATATTGTATGGTTTTATTCATGCTGGCAACCGGTGTATGATGATTTGTGCCGCAAAATAAAGAATTTTCATTTTGTTGAAGGTCTGCCTGAATCATTGACCAATGAAGCACTGCTTCCTTTGCATAAAACTAATTTGGTTATTATTGATGATCTCATGGAAGCAGCCAGTAATAGCTCTGATATCGAAAAGGCCTTTGTCAAATATACGCATCACAGGAATATGAGCATTATTTACCTGATGCAAAACCTTTTTTTCCAGGGTAAAAAGAGCCGCACAATAAATCTAAATGCCAATTATATTATTTTGTTTAAAAACCCTCAAGATTAATTACAAATTAATGTTTTAGCACGACAGATGTACCCCAGACATTCCAGTTTTTTTTTTAGTCTTTTAAAGACGCAACCAAGAATCCTTATGGGTATATATTGGTGGATCTCAAAGCTCAAACAACAGAACAGTATCGTCTTAGAACAGGTTCGTTCTATCCAAAGTGGCCTACGGTTTATCTACCAAGGAAGGAAAAGTGATTTCAGACCGAATTCAGCGAAATCTGTCGCGTTTAAAAGCGCTATTTGAAGGCAATGCACATCATGTACATGAAAGGCTCTTCATTTCACTCAGTTGTCTAAAACAACAGTCACCAACTTAAATATTCCTAAAACAACTGGTTGCAAGTCAATGCAGTACTCTTACTTATCCCATGAATAAATGCTACTGTCACAACATCCTCCTTGTACTGGTACCCTCTTGCCTTTCCTGTTGCTTGCCGCAGATATTTCTGCCTCCAAAGTTGTCATAATCCGTGATGGCAACCAAACAGGTGATAGTACATCGAAGTATTGCCATTCCCTTCAACATGCACAGGTGGACAAGGACCCATCCAACGCTGCTGGCAGCTTTATTATTATTTTAATTAACATTGCACTATGTATCTTGCTCTATTCATAAATCATAGACAAATCTTGTTTGATAACAAATGATTCGGTACAGCTAAGTGGGCTACATCTTCAATGTTAGGCAGACATATGCCAGGAAACCTAACGGCTCTTGAAACTAGTAGAATAACTGACAGTCTACTTAATTACTACAGTTGAAGACCATCAGAAATGCTCATTACACCTACAGTTAATTCATGCAAATTTCACTTAACCCTTTGTTTGTGTATAGGTATTTCTCTATGCATCTCACATGATGGCACTTGGCTGTGTTCTTAAAAAAAAATCTTAACATTACTTCTTGGAAAGCCTAGCTTTTTGAGAAAAGCAATGATCTTCTCCAAGATATGAATATACACATTTCAGGGTGGCCTTTTATTGTGGACAGTCTAAGGTACACCTGTGCACTTATCATGGTGTCTGATGAGCATCTTGATGTGGCACACCTGTGAGGTGGGATGGATTGTCTCAGCAAAGCAAAAGTGCTCACTATCACACATTTAGACAGATTTGTGAACAATGTTTGAGAGAAATGGTAATATTGTGTATCTGGAATGCATTTTAGATCTTTGAGTCCATCTCATGTCAAAAGGGAGCAAAAATAAAACTGTTGCGTTTATATTTTTGTTGAGTGTAATTCACTTTGATGTCTTTAAATATGTTAAAAGGATTAACAATCAGATCAGCCCTAAGTCTCCTTTTCCGAAGACTACGGAAATTAAGGATCTTCAGCCTCTTCTCATAGCTTTTATCTTTTATACCCAGAATTAGCTTAGAGGCTCTTCTCTGAACTTTTTCTAGAGCTTTCTTAAAATATGGTCCCCAGAACTGTACACAGTACTCCAGATTTGGTCTGACGAATGTGTTGTACAAAAGAAGCATCATGTCCTTGGATTTGTACTCAGTACTTTTGGCAATATATCCCAGCATCCGATTGGCTTTTTTAACTGCTGCGGCACAATGGCTAGAACCTGTGACGGTTTTGTCCACAATCACTCACAGATCTTTCTCGTGTGGAGCACATTCCAGTTTTAAACCTCCCATGAAGTAATCCTGTCTAATGTTTTTATTACCTACAAGTACAACTTTACATTTCGCAACATTAAATTTCATTTGCCACATTTCTGCCCAATTCTGGATTCTATCCAAATCATCCTGAATCACTTCATTGGACTCTAAACTATTTGCCAAACCTCCCAATTTAGTATCATCTGCAAATGTAACTAATTTGCTCTCAATATTCCTATCAAGGTCATTAATGTAGATGAGAAAGAGCAGGGGTCTCAACACCGATCCCGGAGGGACGCCACTCCCCACCATACCTTGCTCAGATGAGATACCACTGACCACCACTCTTTGTGTTCTGTCCAGTAGCCGGTTTTGAATCCACTCAAGAATACGTCCTGTAACTCCAATGTAGATCATTTTTAAAATTAGTATCTTATGTAGTATTGTGTCAAATGCTTTCTGAAAATCCAAGTATATGATGTCATAAGTCCTGCTCTGGTCATAAGTCTTGATGGCCTCTTCAAAAAATTCCAGAAGGTTTTTCAGGTAGGACTTTCCCTTACGGAAACCATGTTGGCTATCCCTCAAAATATTATTGCGCTCAAGAAGTAAGTCCAGCTCATCTTTTATGATGGATTCAATGCAAACTGACTGGCCTGTAATTTCCTAGCTCAGTACAGTCCCTTTTCTTATATATTGGAATTATATTGCCCTGCTTCCAATCATTTGGTATTTCTCCAGTTTCTAAAGACATCTGAAGAAGGCGGATAGCTTAAAGATGATCTCACTAACTTCCCTGAGCACTCTAGGATGTAAGCCATCAGGATCCACCGCCTTATCTGTAGTTCATGCAACTTGTCTAATACTTTGTGATCCCTAACCTCAATTTTCGCTTTATAATCATGTGCATGGGACATGCCCTCTGGCCGAATAAAAACTCGCTCTGAGGTAAAATTCTCAACAAAGTAACCATTTAAGGTAACCGCAATATCCTTATTATAATAAAGCAGCGATCCATATTCATTCTTTATGCACTTAACATCCTCTTTGACTTTCCTTTTTCTGCTACAGTACTCAAAGAAGCGCTTAGGGTTAGTTTTTGCCCCTTTTAGCAATTTGTCTTTCAAGCAGTCTTCTAGCATTCCTCAGTTCTTGTTTGACCAGTATTCAGCCTTAGTGTTCTCATTATTATCCTTTATGTACATCTTATAAAGATTCATTTTTTCCCCTCAACCTCCTACAAATAGCTGTGGTCATCCACTGAGGATTCTGCTTTTTCAGCTTACTTCTGGACACCTTTGGAATGAATTTGCATTGTGAATGAGGTAAAACCCTCTTAAATCTTTCCCAAATCTCATTTACAAACTCACAGTCCAGGAGTGTCTCCCATTTTATATTGCTTAGATATGAGTGCATCCTGTCAAAAATTCCTCGCCTAAAATCGAAAATTTTTGTTTTTGAAGACACCTTTTTAACTTCCCATGAAACAACAAAATTAACAGTAGAGTGATCACTTGTACCAAGTGGCTCCAATACCTCAAAATAGCTAATTCTATCTGAATTATTACAGAGCACTAAGTCAAAAATGGCCTTCTCTCTAGTGGGTTTATAAATATACTGCACCAAACATATCATTTGTAACATCTAGAAATTCTTCCTCCCCCCTGCCCTGTCCTTTCACCATTTCCCAATCGATACCAGGATAATTTAAGTCTCCCATAATAATAGTCCATCCTCCTCTACACGCTTGCATAATCCTCTTTAAGAGAATTTCATTGACAATACTGTCAAAAGCTGGCGGTCAATAGCATACTATTGTTAAACTATGTTTAAACCAGTCCCGTGTTTGCCAATGAGCCTGACCCAGATATCTTCTCAAGGCAAGGAATGTTCAATTTCAGGAATTTCCTGCACATTTATGTTTTCGTTCACATAGAGTGCTACTCCCCCTTCTCGCCTATTGCATCAATCCTTCTTAAAGAACTTATAACCTTCTATTTTACAGAAGATTACTGTGGAGAATCTGCTCCTAAGCTTTCCAGCTAATTCTACAAATTTTCATTGCAGAACCTCAAACCTACCCTTACATATACTCAGCAACAAAAGTTTCTGTGACACCAATATTGTTAATTATTTTTCATAACGCAATTATGAAATTGTCATACATGGTGATATCAGACTGAAACAGTACACGTAAACACAACATTGAAATGGAAATCATGAAAATGCGAGAAAATGACTTTGCACGTGAAAATGTGCGTAAATCATGCTTGTGGATGGCAATAAAAGAGGAGAATTTTTGGAATGTTCACATTGTGCCTGATGAACGACGGAAGCATCACTTATCGAAAACACAGCCATTTCGGATCAGGAACTCTACCCTCTAAATGCCAAGACTGTCTGAAAATGATCGGTGGAGGGCCATTGGGATGATTGAATCCAGAACCTCGCAGAGGGAAGTTGCTCATCGCCTGAATGTCCACCGAAACACCATTTGGAACTTATGGCAGCGTCATCAGCAGACAAGACATGTCAGAGACCGTCCTCGCAGCGGCCGTCCACGAGTAACCACTCCCAGACAGGACAACTGGATTCGAACAACCCATCTCCGAAATCGATTCCAACCTGCAACCATAACTGCAAGAACGATACCTGGTTTGAGGCGACTGTCTGCACAGACAATCCGTCGCCGTCTCCGTCATTTTGGCATTGTCCCACGTCGGCCAGCAAGACGTCCAATACTCACAGTACAACACCGACGACTGCGTCTACAGTGGGCACAACAACATCGACGGTGGATCCAACGTCAGTGGGATCTTGTACTCTTCACTGATGAATCAAGATTCATGCTTAACCGATGTGATGGTCGTTTACGTGTATACCGTCGACGTGGAGAACGTTATGCCAACAACTGTGTTCAGGAATTTGATCGTTTTGGAGGTGGTAGTGTCATGATTTGGGGAGGGATCACGGCTAGAAACAGAACAGATTTGCTTGTTATTGATGGAAATCTGACAGGTCAAAGATATCGCGATGAAGTGCTACGGCCATTGGTGGTACCGTTTTTGATGCAACATGGTCCCGGAATAACGCTGCAACATGATAACGCCAGACCATACGTTGCAAGGATTGTACAGCAGTATCTGATGCAACAACATGTCAATGTCCTGCCATGGCCAGCCAGATCCCCAGACATGTCCCCAATCGAGCATCTTTGGGACGAGATGGATCGACGTTTGCGGCGGTTGGATAACCCGCCAGCTACACTCCAGGAATTGCGACAACGTCTACGTCAGATTTGGAATGACATCCCACAGCAATTTCTGGCACATCTGATTCGGTCCATGCGCCGGAGATGCGTTGCTTGCATCATGGCACGAGGAAGTCACACCCGGTATTGAAGTGTGAAGGTCACAATTGGTTAGACGTCAGACAAGTGCTTCATGACGCATGAAAATGACATTTTTCGTTTTGAGTGACGTTGGCACTGAAAAGTCAGTGTTTCTCCTGTTAAATAAACATATTGATTGCATTGAGATCTTTGCGTGTCATTTATAACATACACATAAATGGTGTTACAGAAACTTTTGTTGCTGAGTATATGTCATTTGTCCCAACATGGACCATGACAACTGGATTCCTCCCTGCTCTGGCCAGGAGCTTGTTCCGCATGCTCCAAGAGGTCTCCTACCTGGGCACCAGGCAGGTAACCACACTGTATGAGACTCCTTTTCGCGTGAGCAGACTAAGCTGTCTATTCCTCTAAGTATTGAGTCCCCCACTCAATATCTCCCTTGTCTGAGGGGTAGAGGCTAATAGGGTGCCCTGATGCTCATCAGTCCCCCCACTGTCAGGGTCAGGGGCCAAGTCGAGTTCCTGCAAGGGCTGGGATTGGTTGGACAACTCAACCACTAGACGAGCTGTCGCTGTACAGCATGCACGCCCTTTCCTGTGCTGACGTCCTACAGTCACCCAAATTTCTCTTTCTCCCTGCTCTGGGGTCCCTGCACCACAATGCTTTGGTGTACACACCATTTCTCTAAACGGCATGCTACTTCATTCCTCTATGAACTCTACTGATTATGAACTATGTTGCGCCGCCAACTGGCCCTGAAGATCAAGGATCTTGCTCTCCAGATGCTAAATTAGCTGAACGGTGGCAGACAAACCCGCAATGGAAATCTCTTTCCAAAAGTGCGATCATCCTGCAACAGTCACATATTTTTTGCCACATTTTGAACCCCCTACCTGATGACCTCGCTCGCCCTTGATAACAAATAAAATTACTGATGCCGAGACAGAGTTTATTAACCTGAAAGCAGCAGTCACGATAGAAACCGTGGGAAATCTCTGCAAATGGATAATAAGCTTCTTTTAACTGGGGCTTAGTTTCAGTTAACAAAAATGAAATACCAAATTGAGACAAATTCTACATGTAATAAGCTCTCCTAATAAACCAACTTGACTTTATATAATCCCTGTACTATTAATATAGGAACCTAAAAATATCACAGTGCTTAGCTGAGAATCCAGATAAAACAGACTGGCTGCGACGCCCAGGAGAAACTGGAGGAGAAAGGAGGCGTAAACAATAGCGCGCCGCCATATTGTGAGGCCATACGTGCGAGACGAAATTAAAACACAGCCAAAAAGAGACAGTAACTAGGTGAAACCTTGTCGAAAGTGCTGAGATGCCACACGCATTAGGCGTAGGTCTTGCGCATTTTTTAGGCTTATTCACCATAGTCCACAATCATTCATTGAACGCTTAATGACATTGTTACGCGGTTTTAAAATCCTAGTGCATTGAATTTTCCGTTTCACTTGCGTAAAGGTGCACCTCATCACAAGTCACATGGAAAGCGATTAAGACTCCGAACTTCCCGTGCTTCTCTTTACTCAGGGATTGGAAGCAATGCAAGTGTTTCATGGTCGTTTTAATGAAATAAGACCATTTGAAATGTCTTTATGCAATTCCATTGCTTTCAATCCCCCAGTAAAGAAAAAACTGAGAATTCCCGAGTCATAATCGATTTCCGTGTCAATAGTGGGGAAATCCACCGTGATGAACGTCAAACTGATTAACTTGATACACAATGACTTAAATTCCGCGAGTGAATTTCTTCAGAGTGCTTTGATTGAATAATTGCTGATCATGGCACAGGAACGTGAATGCCACTAAGACAGTGGTTCCCAAAGTGGGGGGCGCAGAGCAATTGCAGGGGGGGCGCGGGGTGCGGGAAGCAAATTTTTTCCCCCCCACTGGAGTTCCGAACACCAACAGAAAATTATTTGCATACAGTCCATTCGCTGCCCAGAATTCTGCGATTACGTCGTAAATGCCTGCTTTACTGTCAACATAACTGTTTGCCAAATCATTCATCTAGCCTGCTATTTTCATTAATAATTTGTTATGAATGTAGTTGTTCAAATATGTGAAGCTGGTAAAATGAGCTGGTTACAATCAATGTAGTCTCGTGAAACCCAACTCGCCGCTTTTTATCCTGCACTGATCTGGCATATTGATAATAAAATGGCAAGTGACACCGAACAAAATCTGATGAATACAAAGCAGAAATAACCGAGATTGTTTCATCTTATTCTCGATAATATGAATGCTCTGTGGGCCTACAGATCATTTTTATCTAGCCTCGCAACTGAATGTTAAAATCATATCGGCAGGTTTGCAAGTGGTGTTCATTAATTTTTTTTCGTACTTCGCTGTCGGCTGTTAATATTGGTTGATTATGGTGCTTTCTTTCTGCATCATAGAAACATAATTTTAAGTAGACGGCTATACTCAGGCAGAGGGGTGTAATACAGCCTAATGATTTTATACTTTAAAAGAGGTTTTAAATTATTTAATTTACGTGTCCTTAATTGAAAAATTACGGTGGCCGTTTCCAAACCTGCCAATCGTTTTTAATGTTTCCAGCTAGGCTAGACAAAAATCATCTGTTCAGAGCATTCATATTCTCTTAAATAAGCTGACGCGATCTCGGTTGACGTATTTCAACTTAAAAGTGCGAGGCCAGTGAAGAGAGGAAAATGTAACTGTCTCGAGACACTCTCCAGCGGTCCGGCACAAGGTCGCTGATTGGCTGTATGCAAGTAAGTTTCTGTCGGTGTCCGGAAAATACATAAATAGCAATGTTGTTTAATGTTAAAAAATAAACCTGTTGCACTGGGGGGGGGGGCAAAAATTTCCTTATGTACCAAAGGGGGGCCCAGCAGAAAAAGTTTGAGAACCACTGCACTCACAGGAAAGACACTTGGGTAATGCATGAGACTTGGCATCTCTGATTAAGTGATCCAAAGAACGTCACTGTTTTCACAGCTCGGTGGTTTGCAGACCTTCAAATCATGGACCCAGCCATTTGTGAATTGTACAAGGGCATCCATAGATTTATCATTCCGAAATTCATCCTCAGTATATGCACTGACGCCGCAGACTAAGTACACAAAAATATCGGGAAATGTCAAAGGGGGTAAGGCGGTTTCGACTGCCGTTTCTCGCAGGCACCTCATGCGGATCCAAATTTCCGATCAACATTATCTTGGGGGGGGCAAAAATTTCCTTATGTACCAAAGGGGGGCCCAGCAGAAAAAGTTTGAGAACCACTGCACTAACAGGAAAGACCCTTGGGTAATGCATGAGACTTGGCATCTCTGATTAAGTGATCCAAAGAAGTCAATTACCTAAAGAAACGTACTACAAAGAGACAAACTTCTACCGAACGCAAGAAAATGGTACATAAAAAAGATAATGTTGATCGGAAATTTGGATCCGCATGAGGTGCCTGCGAGAAACGGCAGTCGAAACTGCCCTACCCCCTTTGACGTTTCCCGATATTTTTGTGTACTTAGTCTGCGGCGTCAGTGCATATACCGAGGATGAATTTCGGAATGATAAATCTATGGATGCCCTTGTACAATTCACAAATGGCTGGGTCCATGATTTGAAGGTCTGCAAACCACCGAGCTGTGAAAACAGTGACGTTCGCTTAAAGGTGTGTATCATCTTGCTTGCTTACCTACCTGTGATTAGTGAGACATACATTATTAGGCTACTCAGTGGTGGCTCATGAACTGGTAATAGGGGAAGCCCAAATAATCCCTTAAAATAAATGATTGGTCACAACCTGTTTTGTCAATCATTTAAATTACCATTACAGAAACCCCGAAAACACTCAACACTGATGCGGCCAGTTTTCATTTATAATGCAAACCTGTCAACTCCTATGCATTCTGTGTAAGTTTAAGTGGCATATTTACGTTCTTCTGCTGTAGTCAGCAATTATTTATTCAATGCGTAGGTTATCGTTATCGCTATGCCGTACATGCTAAATGAAAACTGGCTACATCTGACCACACAGCCGGTTCTTCCACGGCTGTAGCTGCTCGGCGCGCAACAACAAGAAGTGGCCACACAGTAGGGCGATCTCTCCCATCAACCCCTGTGGCGCTGCCGCCGTGACGTCACGCCCCCATCCCCTATACGCGAGGATTTGTGCCGTGGTCAATAGATTTTTGGTGAATCTTTTGAGACCACGAATGAGTGTTCTGCATTGCTAGTTTTGCCGCAGTTTAAAGCAAAAGAAAAAAAAATCTGTTTTTGTGTACTTGTATTTTTAATCATTTAGCCGCTACAGCATGGTGACGGTAGATGAGTTCATTCAAAGTCCTACTGCAGATCTGTTTGAAGTTTTTACTCAGGACCAACTGTTGGAAATTGCAACCTTTTATGATGTTACTCTTACAAGCGTTGATAAGTGTCATACGGAAACTGTTAAAACCGCATGAAGAATCGCGTTAATTGATCAAGGAATAATTCTAGTTTCAGAGAAAAAAAATCCTGGTGCTTCGGAACTAGGCTAGAGCTTCAAGTTAAATTGAAAGAACTCACTTTGCGTGAAAAAGAAATTGATTGCGAACATGAACGAATACGAGTGAGAGGTAAAGAACAACAGCCAGAGGGTAAACTTGCATTAAGGCAACTGGAAATTGAAGCAAGTAGAGATGGTATTACAATGCCTAGCTTCTCTGAATCATTTGATGTTTGTAAATATATGCGCATGGTTCCACCTTTTGTCGATAAGGATGTAGAAAAGTATTTTCTTCATTTTGAACGTGACGCTACGACCTTAAATTGGCCGAAAAGAGTCAGGTCCCTTTAGCTACAGTGCGTTTTGGTTGGCAAAGCACAGGAAGCATATTCCTCCTTGTCTGTCGAGCAAAGTTCTGATTATGATACGCTCAAAGCATGTATTCTCCCAGCCTACGAGCTAGTGCCGGAGGCATACAGGCAGCGTTTTCGGCATGACAGAAAAACTGAGCATCAGACCTTCGTGGAGTTGCAAGGGGGAAGGAGATTTTATTTGATAGGTGGTGTCTTTCAGAAGAAATTGTTGATATATCAAAAACTATGAGAATTGTTTTGTGTCGAAAAGTTTAAAAATTGCCTTCCTGAAGCGGTAGCCACCTACATGATCGAACAAAAGGCTAAGTCCATTTAAGAAACTGCTGTTTTAGCAGATGGGTATGTGTTAATGCACAAAGTCGCTAGAGAGTGATATCGTGGCCCTAAAACTAATTCGTCTAAACTAATGGCCCAGTCACACAGCGAAAACGCACGAATTACGCACAGATTTTCGTTTCTGCGCGGAGCGTACGTCGTATGCGTAATTCGTAGGTGGAACGAACGTGGACTGTCAGTGATTGTAAGTGGATGTGCGTCGAAGGCGGTTTGTGCGTGATTTTGAGTTTTGAACGGTTCAAAATTTTTCCGACGCACAACTGTGCGTTGGTGTGCGTAATTCATGAGTCGGCATGCGTAGTTTATGCGTCGAGTATGCGTAACTATGCGTGGGACACTCGTCGGCCGTCAGTGCTTATGCGTCAGAACTGGTTTGAACCCGCGCACGTCCACGTCCGTCCACTGATGCCCCACGTTCACATCACGCATGAAATGTGCATGTATCACGTTCATTCCACTGACATCCACTGACAATACGTGAAGCGTTCGTGTTTGGACGTGCTCCATCGGTGATTCATGCGTCGGGCGTGCGTCGAATGTTTGTGGAATACTGCACCGTATTTGCTAGCATGCGTCGACGTGCGGGATATGTCAGTGATTGTAAGTGATACATGCGTGATTCATGCGTGATTCGTCAAAGATTTCTACCCCCCGACACCCCAAAAAATTAGTCAATTTCTCAACGCACAAGCACGTACAAACCCAATATGTGCGTCATTTGTGAGTGATTCGAGTGTGATCGGCTGTGTGACTGGGACATAAAAAGTGAAGTGTCAGAACCGTCAAAGCTTACTGCACCAAATAAAATAGAAGCACATTATGTCTACACCTTTAAGAAGCCTGACCATATCGTGGCTGATTGTTTGTTGCTTAAGAAAAAACTAGCTACTAAATCCGAGTTAATTTTCTCAACTGCAAAGTTGAAATGGCATTCACTGAAGCTGGTCACATCTAACTCTAATTGTTTGCCATTCGGTTACGAACACTTCCTCCAAGACGGCGTCATCTCTGGGCCTGGGGAGGGAAGTTCAGTGGCTGTGCGTATTTTGCGGGTTACAGGGGCACGCCAGTCTTTTGTGTGGGGTTTTGTCATTGTCCAACAAAACGGCAAAAGGAAGCAGTGTTCTCGTAAGGGGAATTGAAATGGGGTTTGTTGAAGTGCCTTCACATAAAATTAACCTAAAGTCAGACCTAATCAGTGGTGAGGTGGTTGTTGGAGTTTGTCCCATGTTAACAATTCCAGATGTAGATTTTATTCTTGGGAATGATTTGGCCAGAGGTAATGTGTGGAGTCAGGATGACATTCTAGACGAGGTTTTTCCGGTGCCATTCGTTCCAGATGGTCTGGACCTGTGCTCAGGAATTTCCCGACGTGTTTCCTGCACGGTCACTCGATCGCAAAAGGAAGAGCTTGATGAGCTTGCTTCTTCTGGACGACATTGATTGGAGTGATTTGTTTCTTCTTAGTCCTGAAAAGTGCGAAAAACCTTGTCATAAACCAGTTTCAATTCAGTGCAGCAGCACCCCGGAGCCTGTAGACAATGTATCCGCTAATGAGAAATCTGATGCGTCCTGAGGAATGTATTAATTAAAGCACCAAAATCAGACCACACTCTAACCTGGTGTTATGGACGCTTAAGCACCACTCAAGACTATGTTCATAAGTCTCCTGGTTTCTTCCTCAGTGATGATGTGTTGATAAGGAAGTGGAGAACTTATAACCACCCTGGTGGTTGGAATGAAGTTGACCAGATTGTAAGTCCGTCTTACGGGACTGCCAGACATTTGGGTGTAAAGAAAACATACAGTCGAATTCTTCAGCATTTTTCTGGCCCGGTCTAAAGCGGGACGTGTCGCGGTATTGCAGATCATGTCATGCATGTGAGGTCAGTGGCAAACCTAACCGTGTGTGTGTGCTTTGCACAGGGCGCGTGATGCGTCAGTGCAGTAGTTGGAGTAGTAGTGCCTGGAGTTAGTGCATGTTGCATGCTGCCTCTGCTTGCTACTTTCTGCTTCCAGCTACTGCCGCCGGCTAGCTCTCTGTTTCCGGGGGTGAATAGAGGAGCCGAGTGCGTAAGTCTTCTCAGCCGGAACATAGCCTCTCCACTGCCAAGACTCGTGCGCGCCTCCTCGTGGCCACACGCGGTAACTTGCGGTTTCCAGCCCAAGCTGTACGGGATCTCGGAACAGCAGTGGGCCCCAGAGTCGTGGCATGCAGGCCCACTGGTATGTGGATATACTCTGCTGCCCCTCAACCACTGCCCCGGTTGTGGGTAAACAGCCCCAGTTATGGGCAAATAGCAAAGACCTCAACGGTGGACTAGGCGGAGGATGATGATTGACCCTCGGAAAACATCACAACGGCTGGGAAGGCGGATGAAGGCTGCAGCAGAAATGGGTCACCAGTCGTCTTGGAGTCCATGCCACTGGGTCCTGACCCTGATCTGTCAAGATCTGTGCGGTGGCTGTATGTGCACCAGCCTCCCTACACCAAACAAATTCACGCACAGGCGTCTTCTTCATGGGAATCTACCTAACATCCCGGGTTAAGTCCTGTGGCGACCAGTAAGTGGCGACGGGGGCAGGATTGTGAAGTCTGAAAGCCCCTAGTCACAAGCTGGCACATCAGGCGTTGGATGCCAGATGACCGCTGGGCTCTTGGATTGAGGCAGGAAGAACCCTTTGGTAGTTACATCTACGACTCAGCAGCCCTCATTAGGATCCACTCTGCTCACCCTTGATAGGGGCTAGAAAAGGTGCCCTAAAAAAGCCTGCCTCAAACCTCCTGTCTGGATTACCGCGTTCAGAGGGATCACCAATTTGCTGTCAGAAAAACAGAACTATCAATTTTGGAGCCTGGAATGTGCGCACACTGATGGACAGTGCTGCCAGTGACAGGCCGGAGAGGAGAACCGCCATCATTGCCAGAGAACTGAGGAGATGCCGGATTGACATAGCTGCTCTCTCAGAAACACGACGGGCAGGGGAAGGCCATCTAAAGGAGGAGAAGGCTGGCTACACTTTCTTCTGGAAAGGAAAAGCAGCAGATGAGCCCAGGATCCATGGGGTTGGGTTCGCCATCAGGAACCAACTGATCAGCCATCTCTCTGAACTCCCTGTGGGAATCAGCGAACGTTTGATGACCCTCCGTCTGGTGCTAGCAAACAACCAGATGGCAACAGTTGTGAGTGCCTATGCACCTAACCTTGTTTCCGAGGAGGAAGTGAAAGAGACCTTCTATGCCTGTCTAGATGAGACACTGTCAAAAATCCCCAAGGAGCATAAGGTCATTCTTCTGGGAGACTTTAATGCCAGAGTCGGCCGGGACCACCACCTCTGGAAGGGCACTATTGGCAAGGAAGGCATTGGAAACATCAACTCCAATGGAGTTCTGCTTCTCGGCAAATGTGCTCAGTATGACCTAATCATCACTAACACCACTGCCAGAAGAACAAATTTAAGGCTTCATGGAGACAAGGCTTCATGGAGACACCCTCGCTGTAAACAGTGGCATCTTATTGATTCTGTCATTGTCAGAACCAGGGATCTGCGCGATGTGAACATCAACAAGGCCATGATCGACTCTGACAACTGCCGGACAGACCACCGCCTTATACGATCCATGATGTCCATCAAACTTAAGGGGAAGAGGAGACTTCAGAAGAAGCAGAACCGGCAGAGACTAAACCTTGCAAGCCTTAAAAAAACTGCCACCCAGCAACAGCTTCAGGCTTCTCATGGAGAAAATCTCAAACAGAAATACCCAGAGAACATCAAAGAGCACTGGAACCTGCTTAAGTCCGCAATCCTCAACACCTGCCAAACCACCCTGGGGTACAAGTCCAGAAAACATCAGGACTGGTTTGATGAAAATGACGCAGAGATAGAACTGCTCATCTCCAAAAAAAAGGGAAGCCTTTCATGCCTGGCAAAGCGACATTGCCTGCAAGGCCAAGAGACTGGCTCACTCTAGGGCCAAGGCCGACGTCTGAATTGATCAGAGTTATTTTGCCATAAATGGTCAAATGTTTCCCTTTCCATGGGAGCAGAATTTTTTCAATTTTATTCAGTTTGTTATTGAAATTAACCGTTGAAATTTCACTAATATTTTCTGGAATGTGTATACCGAGAGCATTGACCGGTCCATCTGTCCAGTGAAGTGGTAGATTGCATGGATGAGTGAAATTTTTATTTTTCAAGGAACCAAGTCTCAGTATTTGACATTTTTCGTAATTAGGGTTCAGCCCAGATTGTTTTGAGTATTCATCCAGGTCTTTTGTAAGACTCTGAAGTGTTTCATAATCAGAATTCAGTAAAGAAATGGTATCATCGGCATGCATTGAAATTTTTGTATTTACATCTTGCATTTTGAGGCCTTTGATATTATCGTTTGCTCGTATTTTTATAGCAAGTACTTCTATTGCCATAATAAACAGATACGGTGATAACGGGCAGCCCTGTTTTACTCCCCGAGAGTGTACAATGGGGTTTGAGAGATAACCATTATTTATAATTTTGGAGACGGAGTTATTATACATTACTTTAACCCACTGTATTAAAGATTTACCAAAGTTAAAAAATTCTAAACATTGGTAGATGAAATCCCTTCTGATTTTATCAAAGGCTTTCTCAAGGTCTGCTATAAAAATCAAACCTGGTTTCTTTATTTTATCATAATATTCTGTAATTTCAAGAAATTGTCTTATATTATTTGAAATATTTCTACCTTGTATAAAACCAGACTGGTCCTTATGTATAATATCATGCAGGACATTCTTTATACGCAATGCTATACATTTTGCTAATATTTTCGCATCATAGCACTGAAGAGTGAGTGGCCTCCAGTTTTTTAAGTGGATTGGATCTTTATAGTGGCCGCTAGCTTCTTGTTTTAAGAGCAGAGAAATTACACTTTCTCGCTGAGTCCCGGTGAGAATACCTTGATCATATGAAAAATTAAAACATGTGAGCAGGGGGTTTTTAATCTGTTCATAAAACGTTTGATAGACTTCTATTGGGATACCATCTAACCCTGGCGTTTGACCCCGCTGAAAGGACATGATTGAATTGTAAAGCTCAGTATCTGTAATTAGCCCCTCGCATGTTGCTTTCTGTTCCTCTGATAATTTAACTTGGTTGTGAGGGAAAAATGAATTACTATCAGTATTACATAGTGAAACAGCTGGTAACAGGGGGGAGAATATCTCTGTAAAATATCTCTCTTCCTCATTCAGAATATCTGTAGGAGAATTGAGAATCGCCCCATCAATCCTTTTTAATTTCTGTATATTTTTCTTTGTTGTACTTCTATGTTGGAGGCTTAAAAATAGTTTATTGCATTTCTCTCCCTTCTCCATCCATTTTTCTTTATTATTATAGTGCATTATAGTTGACCGTTCACAAATTAATTGTTCCAATTCTTTTTGCTTTCGGTCCAATTTGTCAGTTACATCGCAAGTTGCTTGAGAGCTATCAAGTATTGATGTGAGAATCTCAATTTCTTTTTTAAGATTTTGTTCTGTTAATCTTAAAAGTTTTTGTCTTCGTGAAGCAAACTGAATTGCGTGGCCTCTAAAAACACATTTAAAAGTATCCCACACAATATGTGAGTCTGCTGATCCTATGTTGTGTGTAAAAAAATCTGTAATAAATTCTTTTTTACGCTCTACAAATGTCTGGTCCTCCAGTAACTTTTGATTAAATTTCCAATAGCCCCGTCCTCGTTGATATTCAAGTAAAACCAAATGTAGCGATACAAGTTGGTGATCAGATTTAAATTTGTCTTCAATTATTGCCTTTTTTTATTTTAGGTAACAAAGAAAAGGAAATAAGAAAATAGTCTATACGGCTTGCCTGGTTCTGTCTTCTCCAGGTGTATTTACGTAATTCCGGATTCCTTAATCTCCAAACATCAACCAGATCCATTGTATTCATTATTGATGTGATTTCTGCTGAAGCATGTGGGTGATTATTAGCTGAATTATTTCCCTTACGATCTATTAAATTACTCTGTGCTGTGTTGAAGTCTCCAACCATTATGAGGTATTCACTTGTGAATTTTGAAGATTTTATGATATTGTAAATTGATTAAAAAAAATGTGGCTCATCGTTATTTGGACCATATAAATTAACTAAACATATTTGTTTATCCTCAATGGCCATATTTAAAATGATCCACCTTCCTTGAGGGTCTGATTCTAAAGCTTGAAGAGTATAATTGAATTTGTTTTTAAACATGATCATGACTCCCCTTGAATTTCTTAAACCATGTGCATATAATATTTGTCCACCCCATTCCACCATCCATGTAGTTTCATCTATGATTACTGAATGAGTTTCTTGAATACAAAAGATAGTGTGGTCTTTCTCTTCTAACCACGTAAATATTTGATGCCTTTTCCTCTTATCAGCTAGGCCATTACAGGTATAACTGGCAATAGTGATTTCATCTATTCCCATTTTTTACCGGCTAAGATTTTAGGATTAATGGAGTCAGATTTTGGATGGTCAAATATTCCAGCAGAGTACTTTCTGGGCATAATGGAAGAGCTAATCGTAAAATAAAAAATGTTGTCAATGCAGGCGCCATGCTTGTAAAAATTTGTACGGCAGTTGAAAAACATAAACAAAGAAAATAACACAGTTAAGTGAAAAAAAATCACAAACACAAACAGGGGTGCGTTTCCCGAACAACGACGGAAGTTAGCTTTGAACTAACATGGTACGATGCATCGTTAAACTAACAAACATCAGAGCAACGACTGTTTCCCAAAACCGTCGTACCTTGTTCGTACCACAGTAGTTTGAACCATGTTGGTTTGAACGACGTTAGTTTGAACCACGATAGTTTGAGCGATTGTCGCTCGAACAACAATTTTACCCGGAGCACTCCGGTCTGATTTTCACCGCGGGAAGCTTAAAAACTTGGTATTTGTGCCTAAATACGGCAGTTGTGATCGGAAATACAATACTAATTTGTAATTTTGGCATAATATTTTGTGATTATATACAAACTTGCTACGATACAATTTTCCATTTAAATGAAGAGAGACTTTAGGCAACCATTCTTTGGGAGAAAAAAAAATCTTAAGAACGATTTGCCATTTTAGTGCATTTAATGAGATGAGCTTTTCCAGCGAATACAAAATTTTAAAATTCATTCATCATTAACATTTTTAATAGGTATATATACATACTAAGCATGCTGCTGTATCGACATGGCTGTGGTGTAGTGGACTAAACTCCTGACATAGCAAAAGATACAAGTCACAAACCGTCGGTTCGACTTCCGTTAAGATCTGGCAATTTTTTTCCCACGCAGTCCTTTTATTCATGGCAACGTGTACTCCGATGAACAAGTGATAATTAAATTTAGACGATTTGTGTGTCACGTTCTCTCGTTTGATATACTTAGTAAATATTTATTTAAGGTCACCCACCTTATTTATGGGCGTAGAAATACACACACAGACAAAAATGGAATATAAAAAGTAAACATTTTTATTTCTTTTTCCTAGCTTAAAAATTATTTCATTGACTCAAAGAACAAAAAATGGCATAAAACCACAGAAAAAAATATATTCAGAGGGCCACGGATGGAGATACAGTGCAGTGGATATGAGGGAGGGGGCGGGGGGGGGAATGGAGGGATAGCCAGCTAGACATTACGCAGGAGAGCAGCAGCTCTAAGGAGTGCACTACAGAGGACTGGTGGTGGGAGCTCCGGTCTGTCAGCCTCCTCTTACTCCTGAGGAGAGTTTTGTCCATGCTAAGCCCAGAGGTGCTGGCGGGTGTCCCAGGGGTATAGGTATCTGTGTTATGCACAATTCCCAAACATGAGTGCCTTCCCCCCTCTGCCCACTTCCTCTAAGCCCATTTACGCCTTGTCCCTTGCAGTTTGATTCCCAGGGCCCCCCAACATTGGGCACCCACACACAGGACCCTTCAACATTGGCCATCCTCTCACTGGGCCACTCCACATTGGGCCCCCTCTGGTATGGCCTTCTGTGTCTCAGGGCCGCTCTTTCCCCTGAGTCTCCAGAATCCCCTCAGACTGGCATTTCATCTGCGTCCTGCACAGCATGGCCATCACAGCAAATGTCCAGCTCCCTGAAGATGAGGCGATCTCTGAAAAGGATGCTGAAGATGACCCTGTATTCCACAGACCACAGGGAATGACAAATGTTATGCAAAAAGACCTCCATTTCCCCCACCCCATTTCTTTTTATCAGCACTTTCCCATCCACTGTCATATATATGACATTTCTACCATATTCACAGTTGCAAGTGGGCAAACAACATCCTCTCCAATCGATACATAAAAATGCATGAAGGTAAACAGCGAGATCATATTTTCTTCCTATGACTAGCAACACGAAGTCACAAGCTTAACAGATTTATTCAACAATACTACCGTCTTGAACCATGATCCCGTAATGTAGGCTAATGAACCACCTCCCGCTCTAATGACAGCGGGAAAAAACAAGTGTTGAATTACTAGACTTGCGTAGTTAATCGTTGCCGAACATGAAAGTTTCTTTGCCAACGCATGCGAAGGCTACAAGAGATATAAATCCAGAAATCCAACTATTGGCCCACTCATGATCAAAAAAATACAACAAAAAGTGTTTTTCCCGAGTAGTTACATTTCCATGTCACTGTGTTGATGTTAGATATGTTTGCACAGCAAGATCATCGAACATTTTCAGCTACTGACCTTATGTTTACCTTTCGTGAACTGCATTCTCCGACGCAAACACCCGGAACTAAGCTTCTAACTACAGCTGGGGAGCAGTAGTTTGAACCACACAACTCAACGACGGTGTTTGCGAACGTTCGTTCGAACTGCGGTTTTGGGGAACACCTGTGTCGTTTAACGATGGTTTGCACTATGTAAGTTACCTTGATAGTTCGAACGATGGTTTTGGGAAACACTGGCAGCGCAACTACATAGTTCAAACTATGTAAGTTGCTAACTTACTTAGCAACTATGCTTTTGGGAAACGCACCCCAGAACGACTAGCTGACAAAGACAAGCCGATAACATAACAACATATAAAACACTCTTTGTCCCACACCCCATCTCTTGGGTCAAACTACCATTGCGTCCCATAGGATTATAATTCTCACAAGGAAAATTATGGGGAAAGAAAGAAAAAAAAAAAGTTAATAATAATTATAATAATAAAAATAACAATAATAATAATAAACAAAATAACCACAACAAAAAAGAGTACAGTAAAATAAAAAAGAATACTATAGCAAGAAGGAGAAGAAAAGGATGCAGATAACTACAATGACAAGCTATAATTACCACGACTCATTCCATCATCATCATTCCTATAGCAGCAAAAATCGCACTGAGAGAAGATTGAGATCGCGTCGCAGCATTTTAGCTAATACAGCCGTGTTAATTAAGGTGTAATAGCTGCGTCCCTGAATAGCTGATTATTTATGTACAACCTGTCAACTGACAGGCGTACTTTGAGTTTTTTGTCTCGGTTCTCTTTCATTATAGGAAAAAGCTTCCTTCTCCTCTCCATTTTTCTGCCAGGAATTGGTCACCTCCCACTTTATGCCATCAGGAGCTGAAGAACAACAAGGCCACCGGTCCAGATGGGATTCCAGCTGAGGTCCTAAAGGAAGGTGGTCCAGAACTCCTGTGCTATCTCCATGCCCTCCTTCTGAAGGTCTGGGAAAAGGAAGAACTCCCTTCAGAGCTCAGGGATGCTCTGATCGTGACCATATTTAAGAAGGGGGACAAAGCTAATTGTGAAAACTACAGAGGCATCTCACTCCTGTCAACAACTGGTAAGGTACTTGCTCGTGTTCTCGCTAACTGTCTACTGCCACTTTCTGAGGAAACACTCCAAGAGTATAGACCTGACAAAGGCTTTCGACTCAGTAGATTGCCAGGCTCTGTGGAGCATACTGCTGAGGTATGGCTGCCCTGAGAAATACATCAGGATTCTGAGGCTACTGGATGATGGAATGACAGCCACGGTGCTAAGCAACAGCGGCTCCATGTCTGAGCCTTTCACCGTGGAGACAGGGGTCAAACAGGGATGCATCATTGCACCCACCCTGTTTTCTGTCTTTATTGCTGCCATACTCCACCTCATTGGCAAAGACCTACCACAGGGAATTCCAATCCGGTACAGAACCGACGGTAGGCTCTTTAACCTTGCCAGGTTCAAAGCCAAAAGCAAGGTTAGAAACACCACCATTATGGAGCTCCAGTATGCAGATGACAACGCCATAGAAGCACACTCCGCGGAAGACCTACAGGGTATTCTGAATGCTTTTACCAAGGCATACAGAGCCCTGGGTCTAACCTTAAACATCAAGAAGACCCAGGTGCTACATCAACTTCCACCCAATCAGCCATTTATTCCACCCATGATAAAAGTGGACAACACCCCTCTTGAAAATGTTGACCACTTCCCCTACCTCGGCAGTCTTGTCTCCTCCAAAGTTGACATTGACTCTGAGATCAACCATCGTCTGAGCTGTGCCAGTGGAGCATATGCCAGACTCAGGATGAGGGTCTTTGAAGACCGAGATCTCAGGACTGATAACAAGCTCCTGGTCTACAAGGCTGTGGTTCTCCCCACCTTGCTGTACGGGGCAGAATCATGGACCACCTACAGCAGGCACCTGGGAGCTCTGGAGCAGCACGACCAAAGAACTTTGAGAAAGATACTGATGATTAAATGGGAGGACCGACGCACAAACATCAGTGTCCTGGAAGAGGCCAAAATGCCTAGTATCACCTCCATAATAATAAAACATGATGGACTGGCTATCTCATTCGCATGCCTGACATCCCAAAACAAATTCTTTATTCTGAACTGGAGAGAGGTCCACGGGCTCCAGGAGCGCAAAAGAAACGCTTCAAAGACAATATTAAAACAAATCTTAAAAAACTCAATATCTTATCCCCTGACTGGGAGCACATGGCTCTAAACAGGCACCGATGGAAGGAAGCGGTGCAAGAAGGTGCTGCACATTATGAGGAGGAAATCCACCGGGTCGCAGAAACGAAACGACAGCTCCACAAGGAAAGACAGAAAAAGGCTTCAGCACGACCACAACTCACCACCACTTTCCCATGCCAACATTGCACTAAAATATGCAGGTCACGCATCGGCCTCTACGCCCACCTGAAGACCCACAAGTAGACGCCCCCATGAGGAAGACTGTCATACTCGGTTCGAGTGACCGCCGATGACGATAAAACCTAACCAGACAATCCCTTCACCCCAGCTTTACCCTGTTCCAGCTATTGGTGAACCTTTCGAGCGTGCCATAATTCACTGTGTTGGGCCACTTCCCAGATCGAAAAGTGGTAATCAGTATTTACTAACTATAATGTGCAGTCCCTCTGCAAAAAATTTCATCAAAAACGGTTATTAAAGCCTTGCTGTAGTTCTTTTCATTTCTTGGCTTGCCAAAAATTATAAAGTGACCAAAGGACTAACTTTACATCCTGTTTGTTCTCCCAGGTACTGAAACGAGTAAAAATCCATCACAGCCTGTCTAGCGCATATATCCGCGCGAGAGCCAGGGTGCTTTAGAAAGGTTCCAGCAAACGCTCAAATCGATGCTACATGCAGATTGTTTGGAGGTTGGTAGAGACTGGGAAGATGGAATTCCTTGGCTGCTATTTTCATTTAGAGAGGTTGTGCTAGAGTCGACTGGTTTAAGTTCAGCAGAGTTGGTCTTTGCGCATCACTTACGTGGCCCTTTAACCATGCTGAAAAAGCAATGGTTGGCCAAGACTACTTCTAATAGTATTTTAACATTTGTGAGTGACTTTCATTTTAGATTACATAGAGCCCGCAAACTTGCCAGGAAAATTTTTTTAGAAAAATTTATGTGCTCAAACCAAAATGAAATTCTATATGATCACAAAGTGAGGTCTCGCACATTTAAACCTGGTGATTAAGTTTTACCTCTGTTGCTAGTGGCAGGATCAGCGTTTCAAGCGCGATATAGTGGGCCATACGTTGTTGACAAAAGACTTTCCGATCTTGACTATGCTACTCCAGTCAGGCGTCAAAGCACCCATCTGTGCCTTGTAAATATGCTAAAGCCTAACGTTGCTCGTGAATCAATCTCGACACCTGCATTTAAATCTGAAAACGACTTTCCTAAACTTAACGTGTTAGCCGCCCTGGTCTCTTCTGTGATTGAAACTGATGATGCTGCTTTTGTTCCCTCTCGTTGCGTGCAGGTTGAGGCCTGTCTTAACAATTCGGAAATGTTGTTGGTACTCCACGAGCATCTTCCACACTTGACCGACTCCGAGAAATCGGATACTGTGACCATTATCACAGCAGGTTGAATTTCCAATGCTTTTTAACAACTGTTGTAGAACATGACATTGATGTCTGTGCCACGGCTCCGATTAAACCTGCTAAAAGTATATCTGTAAATATTGCTGTGTATACACATCTGTTTGATTGTAGGCTATTTAATTTTTATTTCTATAATGTGGCACTTTGTTTGACTATCATGGAAAGGGAAAAAAGTCTCAAGCTGATTACGTGGCGTGCAGGTTGATTAGTTTGTGTTAGTTTTTGTGTATGGGCCTACTAGAAATTGGTGCTGTAAACTTGTGATTAAAAAAAATAATAATAATAATTTAAATAATGGTTGATTTTAATTAAGTTGCTGTCTTAGTTTTTTGAGAAATGTGTAATGGTCTAGTTGTCTTGATTCTCTGCTCTAGTCTGTGAGCTGGTGGCCCAGTGACACTATAAGTCGTTAGTTTTGTATGAGATGACAGATTACATTTGCGTTTTCATTATGATACAAATAATGCGCTTGTATCTTGAAAATGAAAATGCATTTCCAACATTACATTTTAATTTTAACTATATGCTTCCATATTTAAGTGTTCTTTTAAGGTATCTGTTGTGATCTATGCATTTTGCTTGTCATGTTTTAAGTTATGTGCCTGGCCTAGCCGTGTTTAGGATTTCTGTGTTTAGTGACCACTGCCTAGCCCTTTGACCATTCTTAGGATCATGTATTGTGTTTTTGGAAATTTAGATTTCATGTTATATTATTTTTTCATGCCTCAGTTTTCATGCCATGTTTTAATTTCCATGCATTGCACTTCATCTACCCTGTCTTGTCTTGTGTCACGGTCCCTAGTCTTGCGTGCCACTTATTCGGGTGATTTATTGGTTTCTGGGTTTCAATCTTCTTTCATTATCTCGTGTTCTTCCTTCCTCTCTCTTTTACTGTCTTACTAACACATACTAACAGTTTATTGTTTTTGCTAATTACTAATCAAACTAATCTTGTATATTTTTACTAACCTTCTAACATGCACTCGGGATTGTATAGCTGCACATACTAATTGTCTAACGATCTCTCAGCAGTCGCTCAATTCTAATCTCCGCCTCCTTGCCTATCCCTAATTATCACTGCTGCAAGTTTCTGTGGATTTCCACTTATACTTTGTGCTTTCCTTTTCTTTGATCTTGGCACTTTAGTACTCCTTAACCGGAGCTGTTGTTTTGTACTTAGGTTTGTCTTGTGATCCCTGTCTGCATTTTGGCTACAGCCAAATTCATGTACTTAGTTTATTCCTCATGTGTCTCACCCTGATCATTGTTACCATTGATTGCACCTGTTCTCCCTGGTCATGTGTTTACTCCGGGTGTGTATATAAGATGTCTGTTTGGTTCACTTTCTTGTCAGATCGTTCTCCCCAGTTTTCTTGTGCTACGGTTCTTGCCTCGATTTCTCAGTGTTTATCTTTCTGACTGGATTGCCTGACTTTCGATTTTTACCTTTGTGTTTTTGGATTACTGTTGCATCTGTGTCTTTTGACCATTTTTCTGCCCGAATACGACATCTGTTTGCTGCCCCGGTAACGATTCGGATTACGTCCTATGGATTCTGGCTTGCTTCTCTGATAGAACTATTCCTGCGTACCAGACCCATTTCTGTCCGACTACGATTACTGTGATTGCTGCCCTGGTTTTTGATACTATTTTTGCCCAACTGGATTTTGACTTTTGGATTGTGGACTGTGTACTTTTGCCTTCTGCCCTGCGGGGGTCCTCCCCCTTTATTAATAAAACAAGCTCTACTGCATTTCCTAGTTCTCGCAACTGGTTCCTGATCGCACCATTACAGTATCATTAATGGCATTTTTAGATTTAACTTCCTAGAAACAAATGAAATGAGCAGATGAAACATTTCGCACTTCAGGGTGTCCAAAATTTTTGTTCAATAAATACTTGGTTTTCCAATTTATAATGCCACCATAAAGCTAAGTTGTTCAACATTGAGCAGTGTATTGTTCTGCACTAGACTCCACAGATTACTATTCAGAAAACAATTTTATAACTTGTACAACAAAACAATTTAGCAATTTATGCAAATCTGTGTGGTGTTTTATGTAGAAAAATCATTTCTGGTTTTCTCTCAGCTGCATTCAGGCTTATCTGATTCAGAAGCTTCGAACAGACAGCTTTACTTGTTGCTAAAGTAACTATTAATTGACACCCTGACTAGTAGCAGCTTCTCAATGAACATTTCCAGACTGGAGCTGCAATTTCATATCCTCTGAGAACAATAAGAGTAACATATCACTTTCTAAACTTTAAACAGCTTTCAATCAAGTAGACGGTGCAGTGTGTTGTAATTTGGTGAACTGTGTCTGCTTCATTTTTGCTGAATGCAATCCTAGTTGGAGAGAAAGACATCCCTGCATGACAGGCTTAATGTTTTTACAGTGTCTACAGATATGGCAGTTTTTATTGGTACGCCAGTCGGATTCAAGGAATTAGAATAAGGATTAAGGATTATGGTTAGGTTAGGGGTCACGGTTAGGTTAGGGCAGGGCTTGAAATCGGGACTGCCCTACCTCCCTACATTGAAATACACTGGAAAACTGCCGTACCCATAGAAACTGCCTTTTCATAATGGAGATCGGCGAGCTTGTTTTTTTCCCCCTGCAAGAGTGTAATTTGATAATGAATGAGTCTGCACAGGAGGACCCAGACGAAGTGTTTAAAATACAGTTGCTGACCTTGTTTTCTCGTTTTTCCTCACCAGTTACTGAGCCATTCAGGAACTTGTACCCTAAACCAAACGGCTCTGAAAACCTGATTACAACTGTACGTATTTGACGCGCATACATTTTATTAACCTGTGGGAAAATATTAATCTATGTAACCTTAAAATTCAAGTTTCTTCAAATGAATGAGTATTGATATGTATTATTAAATGTGTTATTAACAGAAGCATTACTATATTGATCTATTGCTGAATTGTTATATCATTAATCAAACCATATACTGATAGTTCCACACAATGTTTTAGTTAATAAGAGAAAGAGTAAGTCTGAGTGCATGACCTGGCCCTCTTGGTACTTTCCAGTAAACTTTCTAGCTTCACATAGTATTTAAGAATGCATAAGTTCATGGAAAGGCCCTGCAATAGCAGCCTCCTATCTTGTGAGATCTGCTGAGGTCTATTAATTTTATGGCCCGGTTTAAAGGATGGAAATAAAGAATTAGTAAGTATGAATCCCCGTATTGTTACATATGTCCCTACTCTCATATGGAAAACACAGCAGAATGGTTGGCAATGGGTTATGCTCGATGGTAAGATAATTTCGTAATGTCTGGAGCAATAAAACATGGGGCCCCTGCGGTCAGGAGGCTCAGGTCAAGAAGAATACATCTAAAGACAACTAATTAAGAAGAAGGTGCAGATGTGAAAACAAGAAAGAATGACTAAGGGAAAATGGACTTTAAGAAAGGGGATATGAACAGAGTTCGAGGCATTCGACCACCATTCATCGTTTGCCCTCTGATCCGTGTGATCCTGATCAGAGTACCTGCGGACGCTACGGGAGTCTTCTCTGCTCTTCTCTGATTTCCTGCGGATGAACATCCGACTTGTTTCATCTGATGGTTTGATTCATATTGCCCTTGATGTTTTGTTGATTACATGCATATGATTTCTCTTGATTATGTACTGACATACTTACAAATTAATAGATAAAAGATATAATTGCAAAATTCAATTTGTGTTCTGAGTCCTTCTTTTGTGGTCAATCTCTAACCAGTGTCACAAATTTCCCCACAAACCTTAAAGGCTAAATGCACCTCAGAACCACAGCCTACATATAGCCACATGACATCTGCTTGGTGCACAAAACTGTTCAGTACATTATTTGCTGTGACTAGGGGTTGGATGCAAATTCGATTTTTCACACTGTTTTAAAGTTTTACATTCCTTCTTCTCAAAACTTAAAAAATGCTCTTAACCTTTTTGTGCTCCAAGCAGTCGATGTATTGATTGACATTTGGCAGAAGTCACGTGAACTCCTCTTTCCTCAATTCAGTAACTGTAAGAACTGCAGTGTGCTTTGATTTGAAAATTTATCTATTTTCTTTATTTTCCCAGCTCTATCAGCATGTCTTGCTCCTGAATGTCCAGCTGCTAATCAATGCTCCTGGGTTCCTGGGTAACTACAAATAAATTTAATTAATTGTACGACAGAGTTGTGTGTTTCATTGAGTCATGTAAATGACCAATACAGTTTAGTAGTACTAAATTGGAGTCCAAAAGTCTGTGGCGGTGTCTGTGACCAGGAGGCTCCATGTCTCATCATGCCGTGGGTACATTCCAGACATCAGCTGGATGACCTTGGAAGTGCCAGCCTTCCTCCACTAGAACTCATCCTTTTGTAAAGCTGATCTCCTACAAAACAATAATTGCCAACAAGGCAGCATGGCAATGCTTGAACTGCCTGCGTGCACAATCTCAGGCAGCGCTCAACGATGTTGTGTCATCTCCCATTCACATTATCAGAAAACGAAAATTACCATTTGTTAACATAATATTACTGCTCACTCAATCAGTCAAGTAAAGATAGGCAGGACATATGTACCAGTTTGTTAGTAAGGTTTAAGGTATGCTGTGCCTGAATAGTATGCATGCTGACAACAGACAAATTATGCACCATTGATTATGGGTGAGAGCTCAACTGACAGCTAAAACTGTACATCTCAAACAAACTACAGAGGAATGGATAGAGATAACATACTATAAGGGGCCTAACAGATTATGCAAATTGATGACAACCCAGCGTAAAATTCCAGTTTCCAAATTATTCTCTTTTCAGAGAAAGCAGGTGAACCTGGTCCAGCAAGCTGATGGACCCACTGGCAACACAGACTTGGCAGCAGCTTGACCAGCTTACATTGGCTTTAGCTGGATTTATCAGTGATCTAAGTGTGCATGAGACTTGTGGTATCTGACAAAATATTGAAATTGGGCCCCACTCAAGTTATTCAGAAGTATGTTAAAAAAAAAAAAAAAAAAAAAAAAAAAAATATATATATATATATATATATATATATATATTAGCAAGCATTATCTAAATTGGGCATTACTAGCTAACCCTGGAAGAACTTATTTTATTTTAGCACGTATTAGCATTTCACATCTTCAGTGACTAGAACTGATCAGCACGCAGTTCTAAGATCTGTTTCAACATTAATTTATTCATTTTAACAGATACCTGTTGAACCCGCAAGTTGGTTAACTGAGAAAAGCTAAAATAGACAGTTTTTGATGGTTAGCTATGCTATAATTTTTGCCAGCTGGCATTCTAGTCTTTCAACGCTCACCGAAAATCACCATCTCACCATCTCTCCTTCCAAATAGCTGTAGCTTCCGACATAGCCACTAGGCTAGCAACGAGGCTATAAGCTAATGCTGCATTCGGTAACACGGGACACGACTGGTGAATTCTATTCTTTTGACCTCAAGACCTCACTGTCCGAATGACCCTTCCTTGCACCTTCGACTTAATTCACGACACGACTCGAGTTACCAAATGTAGCACAAAAGTGCCAAGCAGACGGCCATGCTCGCGTTGGTGACGTACTTGTGCTAGATGAGGGATGTAATTCACTGAGCGGTCTCGCAATCTTTACAACAAACTGCTAATTTATTGGCTTTCAAAATTGCCTTTTTAATCAATAAAGATAATATGTGTAATTCATGGTGTAATGCGGACGGGATCAAAAAATAGTATTTCTCTCGCCATTGACCACAGTATTATTTTTTACGGATTTAAGGTCTCATGGGGATCACCAGAAAGGGCGGGACTTCGCTACGCCCCTCTCCTCTGATTGGCTGTGGAATCAATCCATCTCAGATCAGCACCCGCCTTTTTACTCACATATTGCAGTGGAGGGTATGATTTGTGATTTGTAGTTGAAGGAAATAGAATCTGTGAATTGCGGGGATGATTCAGTTGTGGCAGCAGTTGTAGTCATCGATTTGTATCTGTGTTTCAAAAGAGCACAGATATTTTCTTGAATTTATTTGACATATTTTGAACATTTATTGCACAAATTAATATTCACATTTGCACATATTCAAATTTTGTCCACAACTTCACATTGTTTGATACAGGTGCAAAAATACGTATTGCAGCAAATGTACTGCAACAAAAGGAGCAAAAATGTGACCATGTTAGTTTTTCAATCTGTGACTTGTAAAATAGGATTTGTGCACCTGTAATTAAGAATTTGTTAATGTGTAAGTGTTGTGTTGTATTTTTGGAGAGAGAAAAAAATCTACTAGTACACAACTCAGAGTATGTGACTTCAAATTTACTGATACACATACAAATCACTGTACACAACTACAAATTCCACTGTTACAGGTGCTCAAGCCTATTTTCCCAATAAAACCTTCATAAGTGTAATCCAAAGTCACAACGAAGTCAACATATAATACTGTTTTGAGTTTTGTTTGCACAAATCCAATTCCGAAATAGTTGGGACAAAGTGTAAATTGTGAATAAAATCAAAACGTAATGATTTTCAAATCACACCATCCAGTATTTTATTCACAATAGAACTGAGATAGCATAGCAAATGTTGAAACTATGAAATTTTACAATTTTATCCACAAAATTAGCTCATTTCAAATTTTATGGCTGCTGTAGGTCTCAAAAAAGCTGGAATAGGGGCCTGTTTACCATGGTGTAGCATCCCCTCTTCTTTTTAACACAGAGTGGAGGCGTCCGGGCATTGAGCAGACAAGATTCTTGAGTTTACATTGTAATTTGACCCCACTCTTGTTTAATACAGGCTTCCAGCTGCTGGAAATTTTTGGGTCTACTTTTACGGACTTTTAATTTAATTATGCTCCAAATGTTCTCAATCTGTGAAAGATCAGGACTCCAGACTGGCCAGTTCAGCACAAGGACTATTCTACCATGTAGCCATGCTGTTGTAATAGCTGCAGTATGTGGTTTTGCATTGTCCTGCTGAAATACACAAGGCCTTCCCTGGAATCGATGTTGTCTGGAGGGGATCATATGTTGCTCTAAAACCTTGACATACCTTTCAGCATTCATGGTGCTTTTTAAAACATGCAAGTGTCCCAAAACCAAAAGCACTAATGCATACCCATACCATCAGAGATGCCTTTCAACTGAACGCTAATAACAGGAGGTGTTGTCTTTCTCCTCCTAAGCCCGGAGGACATGACACCCATGATTTCCAACAAGAATGTCAAATTTGGATTTGTCTGACCACAGGACACTTTGCCACTTTGCTACAGTCCATTTTAAATGAGCCTTTGCCCACAAACCACGGCGATGCTTTTGGATCATGCTGAACAATGGCTTGCTTTTTGCATGATAGAGTTTTAGGTGGCATCTGTGGATGGCACGCCGGACTGTGTTTTCAGAGGGTGGTTTCATGAAGTATTCCTGAGCCTATTTAGTAATGTCAATGACAGAATCATGCCAGTGAGTGATGCAGTGGCGTCTGAGGGCCCAAAGATCACGTGCATCCAGTAAAGGTCTTTAGCCGTGTCCTATACACGCAGGGAGTTTTCCATTGTCCCTGAATCTTTTGATGATGTTATGCACTGTCGATGATGAGACCTTCAAAGCCTTTGCAATTTGACATTGAGGAACATTGTTTTAAAACATTGTTTTTGCCTTCACAGGTTGGAGCATAGATATATATACCTAGATGCCGCATTCAGGCTTTGCGGATACATTAAGACCCCATCTTGTGTCGTGGGACTCTCTGCTCAGATTAGTGGAGCGTCTATAGGTGACCAGCAGGAAAGATTACAGACTGACTCGATGCCAGATTTATCGATGCAGCATATGGATGTACAAACGAATGGAACAAAAAAACAAGAAAACTCGGAATAACATTTCACAGATGAGGAGTCATTTTTACAACATTATATCATTATTAAAGTTTGGAATGTTAATAAGTACTTATAGTCTTAGATTACAGGACTTGTCTTTATTGTCTGTTCCACAAGTCAGAACTAGGGATGGGCATTGATTTTCGAATAGTCAAACAGTCGTTCTATATTAGAATATCGAATACCTAATTTGACTATCGTACATACAGTGTAAAGGCGAGCTAACCTATTTTTTCCATTTGGCAAAAAACATTCTTTAGCTTGATGAAGACGTGATATCTATTAGGGTGGCTACACACGTTCCTACAGTCAAAGTAAAAAAAGCGTGAAAGACGGCAAATTGCAATTCATATGTAGGAAGTGATTATCTAGCAAGCTGCGTATCAAAATGCTCTTGATTCAGCAAATAGTCTGGCTTGCAATTTCTTTCAAAAGGGTTTTACAAAAGGGTAAAAACCCAGCCGTCACCCTCTCCACTATGCAATGATATTACATTAGCTGTGGGCAACAATCATTATTCAGAGCAGGAAAGTACAATCCCCAAGCTTCACTTCACACGCTGGAAATCACCAATGCACAGAACAGAATAAGGATCTCAGTCCAATCCTTAACTACTGCTTTAGCTGACAAGCTAATTAATTGCCGCAAGAAAATAGTTGGCTAAAGCTAAGGTTTTTACAGAAGCGAGGAATATGATTGCACCTTTTAATTCAATGACGCTACTGATAAACTGGTAAGCCCCTCCACTGCTCAATGTAGCCTTTATAACAGCTAAATGTGTGGGTTTCAATATGCATCCCATGTGTGGCCGTAGATGGCCACTAATTACATAGGAAATGCTGGTTGCTTCCCAAGAAAACTAAACTGACCACTGGCTGACAAAATTGCTTATTGTCTGATTTAGAAAAAAGGATACTTGTTACACGAATCTTTGAATTAACGTATCAGGGGACTGTATAATGTATAATACCGTGGGATTGGGATGATCATCCATCAGTAGCTTTTTTATGAAAGGCAGTGTATATTTTGTCTTGAACCGTTTTTATATTTCTACTGCTATTTGGCCAAGACCTCCAGTACTCCTGCGCAGTTGCATTATTTTTGGACATAAAGACAGAAATCACTGGAGTATCTTTAGCCAACGTTTGCATAAAAATTTGGTTGCTAGCGAACAACTAATCAGCCTCGTCAATGCATGGGCATAACTGACCTAGCTACACAGCTAATGCGATATAATTGTGATTCACTATTTTTTATTGATTTATATGCACTGCAAATAGATAGCTGAGCAGGCGATCAAGCTTGCTAGCCTAGCGTGCAAGCTAGTTTGTTGGTTCCTTAGTCAATGTTGAGATGCTTTCACACCAGACACAAATTTTTTGCTGGAGTGATTAGATCAGTGTTAGCAAAGACGTGAATACACGAGTCTTTGCATTAACTTTAAATGTAACCGGTCGTGTTTGCGTCCGGTGTGAAAGCGGCTTTAGCTGGCGACCTTTTAATTCGGCGCATTTTAATGCCACCTAGCAAGCTAGATGCTTGTGGTGCAACTCCAGCCAAATTAGTTTGCATAATAATGGCTTTATGCATTTTACATGGACTAAATTTAAATGCATGAAATATAATGTTAGATGGCTAGCAAGAGAGCCTTTATGCCAATTTCGCTAGCTATATTTAATGTATGTATGTGCGAGCTAGGTACCTACCTGGCAAACTTATAACTATTCACTATCATCCATTGACTTCTATGAACAAGTCCAAAAATAATACTACGGCGCAGGTGTACCGGAGCGCACGGCAAAATAGCCGTTGAAATGTAAAAACATTTCATGGCAAAATATACATTTCGTTCACAAAATGTTGTGAGCATACGTAGCAATATCCTCCTGGGTGAATACTTCAGTCTTTGTGTGGCTAGCCACTCCAAGCGTCTACTCGCTGAGATGCCGTATGGTGCTGGGCAAGGGCAGTCTTTCCTAATCACCTGATAAATAAAGCACTCCAAAAACATAAAAGTTTTTTTTATGGAAACAGAGTTATTGGTACAACTAGCAACGGAACAAGTGGAGCCTGAATGCATTCTGTCTGCCAATCTCTCTTAAGTACGGCGAGCAATGACCGCAAGTAGGAGACCAGCAGAGTTCTCATGGCGGCACGCATCGTTAGAACAGGAATAAGGTGGATAGATACCTGTCTGCAACAAAGGGAACGCCCACAAAAGTAGAGCGGAAGGGGAAAACAAACCGGTCTCTGCCGTTAGCCATAATGCCAAAGAGTTGCTGTGTGCCCTTTTGCACCGCAAATTAACAAAAAAATCACCAATTAAAGTTTTACATTTTACCAAATAATAAATGGAACCACAAAGGAGGACAAAATGGCGTCAAGCTATCAGAAAAGAGGACGAGTTTGGCAGATTATGGCAGGACCCCAAAACAGAAAGTGTATGTCTGCAGGCCACTGAGTCGGATTGTTCGTCCAGTCTTTTAAAACGTATGGACAACAAGCCAACCCCAGTACATTTAATTTTCCCCAGTACATTTAATTTTTTAATGTATCGATCCTTGTCAGGAGGCAATAGCGACTCAAAATACGTCATGACAACTTCTTAGCGTTACCAACACAAGTTTCAAGTCCGCGTATTTACAGGATAGCGAACAAGGTGGAAGGATTGTTTTCCCCCTCGGCTCTCGGATGTGAGGTTTGAGGGCGTTCCCGATGTTGCCAACTGTATCTATTGACGTGAATGTTAGTGATGCAGAAACAGCCAAGTAAAACTTTCGTATGGAATTCTTTTAACCCTTAAATGCCCAACTATAGTTGAAAGGTAACTTTATAGTTAAAAGTTGAAAGAAAATTTATGTATTCGGTTAATATGTCCCGGGGAGAGGCTAATAACAACCCAGTAGCAATTTTTGATTTTTGTTGACCTCCGACCTCATTTTAGTCTTGTGACACATATGTCACTCTTAAGTTTGTAGGATATAAAATGAACTTTTGTCCATCATTGTTTTGGTAGTTGACATATAGCTGAAGTATTAGGCATAGCTTATTTTTCATTAGCTTACCCGTTTGTCTACTTTATCCAGTGATGAATGGGTGCTGATCTATCGTGTGGATTGCACCTCGAGGGCGGCCATATTTGAAAGGTTAGCTAGTGCAGTGTCAGTTCCATTTTTATGCATCAGATGGCAGCAATGATGGTCTAAATATGTGACTATGGGCATTAGGTTGCAAATTTTTATGTGGGGTCAGTGGTTTTGACAACCCCCAAAGTCGGGTGAAAAATTTGTCAGAGGGGGCATTTAAGGGTTAAAATAATCTCTTTCGCTTCAGGCTTTGCCTCAATCATTATGGTTGACCTATGTTGTGCCTGAGACTGCTTTCTGTCAAACAGTTAAATGAAAATGTATTTGTATGTTTTTCAAAAATGAAGATGGAATTTGCTGTTGATTTACTGCCGAATCTTTCCAGTAATCTGGTGGTCATTTTAATTTTCTTGGATAGGTTTACGCATTGAGAGATGGGCATATGAATGATTTTAGATGAGCAATGAATAGACACAATAAACCTAATTTATGAAGTCACGATCGGTTTCTTTAGTGCACTTACAGCAAAAAAGACGTGTTAGCCGCCTATGCTGGTTTTTTTGCTCCGATGTAGGCTCTATCATTTAGCCTACCCTGTTTTGAATGACGAGAACTTGGTGAATTAAACCGTGTGATATCCAGTTTTAAACAACAAGAACTGCGTGATTCCCCGTTTTAAAGGAGTAGAATATGTTAATTCTTCAATCAAATAAACCGTGTCATATCCTGCAGATGATAAAGACAAGAAAGCTTCACATGAGTGTGCAAGTGCGTGCATATGGGGGGGATTTTTGAAATAATATTTGAAAAATATTCAAATATCTAGCAGTGATTATAGAGTAGTATTTTTTCCAGAAATGCACATCCCTAGTCAGAGCCCAGCATGGAAAATCTGCCTTTAGGCTTGCCTCTCCAAGTGACTGGAACTATTACGTGCCAGGAAACTTCAGGCACTTGCTGATCATCCTGAACCTGCTCCTGCAATTAGGCCCTTCATCTTAACAAGCAGCTGATTGCCTTGTTGGCTCCTCCTGGATGAACCTACAAAAGGACCTGAAGTGTGGAGGTGGCGAGGAGAGACTGGCTTATTTTGCGTTTGAGGCATTCTTAGATTCTTTTATTTCTTTGGTGTTTGGACAGCATGTTTTGGTTTTTGTGCAGATTTTTAGTTAGGTTTAGGCTAGAGTAGGAGGCTGTGGAAGACTGACCCTAATTTTTGTTTGGTCGGGACACAGAATGACTTTTTAACATGTAGGGTGTAGTCTTCAGGGGCCCTGCTTTGGCCAGTCCAACACCACTTGAGTTTTGTGTATATTTTTGTTGTGATTTAAATCTTATTTTGGAGATCTTTGTTTTATTTATTTTTTTAGGGCCTTAGGGACTTACAGTCTCCTTAATCTGGCCCTGCAAATATAATGGGCGGAGTTTGTGACGTAACAGGAACTCTTCACAAAAGGAACTAAAAGTGAAGGAGCTGGTCTCAATGAACACTTTTAAAGAACTGCTCAATGACTTGGAGGCAGAGACTTCTGGCTGTAGATGTTTTATCTGATTGATATCAGGGTCACTGAGCCTATATTTTAACGCTATACATTCATACTTTTTAATGTTTGATGTTTTTATGGGTGCTGTTTTTAATGTTTATATGTAATCTGTTAATTTACTAATGCCTGTCTTGGCCAGGACACTCTTGAGAGATTTTTAATCTCAGTCTTTCCATGTTAAATAAACAAGTAATTGTGCTGATCCTCCTTTTAATACATAAATAAAATGTAATGTTGGATATCCATACTCAACCTCTGCAAAGTTTACCTACATACAGTGGTTTTGACATAATCCGAGAACCTGATTTCCTGAACGTGATTTCCTCTCTGAACTGCTCGTCCCGAGATCTTCGCAAGATTTGGGCAAAACCTGACTTCAGGTTGTAGCGTCCAAACAGGACAGACCTGGCCAGACCTGCCAACCCCAGAATCTATTCTATCAGACACGAGCACAAATCATTAAACGTGTAGATTTATCAGTATGTCTCACAAAGCTGTTCGTGCATGTTTCTTTGGATGCAAAAAAAAAGAGCACTATTTTCTCTTCCAAAAGAGAATTCCACTAGGAATTAGTGGGTAGCTTTTTTGTTTGCCGGTGGCAAACAGCCACACTCAAAGGGAACATTAGCTGTTTGTGCTTGGCATTTCACCGAAGACTGCTTTGTCAATCAAGGATAATTCAACACTGGATATGTGTCTCAGCTGCTTCTCATACCTGGGGCAGTTGCATCGATCAAGAGCTCGGAGCAGCAAGCTGTAAGTGATGATATAACTGCAAATATAAGTGAAGAAAACTTGTTCCGTTGGCTTCCAGGACCGCTAACAATAGGTAGCACTAACAGCTGGCTTCAAACGCAGGCTTTGTAAAATATCTGAAGATAAAGCCTGGATCGGGACCAACTGTTCGTGATTCGACAGATGCGGAAGCTGAAAGTTTTACCATTTTTAGTTGCTTCACTGCATAAGCCTACCTAACGTGATAGCCTGTTGAATGTGGCTGTAGCACTGTGGCTAATGTAGCTAAATTACAGTTGCTAATGTTTGTGACCTAAATATGCAAGAGTAAGTAATATCAGGAGACATTTGACAGAAGGTGTGTGAACATCAACCTCATTCGAAGCTAACATTTTATACTTGTTTGTAATTCGGATGCTTGGTACAGCTGTTCACGGTAACGGAAATTATTGTCTGTAAAACCTGTGTTTGTGTTTGTCTCTCTTTGTTATGAACACTCGGTTATGACAGCATGTTAGTTTGCGGTCCTTGCTACTTAATAATGCTCCTGGTTAACTTATATGCAGTAATTCAGATTTGTGTGCTTGTGTTACTTTGGTTATGATCAAGTTGGTAGTTTCATCATAATGTAACCTGACTCCGCCACAGTTGAAGATAACTGGAGTGGTGTTGTGCACGTCTGCAAAGTTGGGCTGATAAGGCTGCAGTAAGACCAGACATGGGCTTTGTGGAGCTTAGGGTACGTGTTTGGGTTTGTTTACTGCTGCTGTGAAACGATCATTTTACTTATCCATGACCGGGGTCAGTCGGGTAATTTGCCGTGGTGTGGGCAAGCTCTCTGATCCTACTGAGGTGAAAGCAATCACAAAATGCACTATAATGTGTCTGGTAAAACAAACGATTTCTCTGCATTGGCGTGGCAGAATTCTTCCACCTTTGAAAATTTGTTCTGGCTAATAAAAAATCCCAAAAAAGTGGGGGTCGGATATAGATTTTTTTTTGGTAGAAGTTATCGATTTGCTTGCTCCATATAAGCAACGCTTACACAGTTTGGGCATCTTCACGAGAAACTCATTTAGTAGCTTGGTGATGGAATTGTGTTTTGTTTTGGTAAAAATTGTGAACTGGAGATTTTAGAAAAGTTTCTTCTGGATAGCTAAGTGGGTATATAACATAACAGTAACAGTATAGCTTCAACCACATCCCTGCAAGGTGAGACTGTTATGATTTTGCCTTGTTCTGTTCATGTTTTGCCGTGTCTTGATCCATGCCATGTTTTGTTCCTGTTTATTCCTGCATATTCTCCCATAGTCCATTCCCTCAGTTATCTTCCGGTCCATGTTTTGTCTCATACCATGCATTGCACTTTTTCTCCCCCTCTCTGGTCTTGTCATGTGATCGCTCACTGCCTCAGTATTGTGTGCCACACTTTCGGGTGATTTCATGGTTTCTGGGATTTCAACCATTCCTTCCGATCTTGTTTACTTTCTTTAGCTTGCTTTTCTATTTTACTAACAATACTAGCAGTTTGTTGTTTCAGTTAAACTTACTAACCAAGACTAACATTGTTTATAGTACTAACTTACAAACAAGCACTGGGGATTGTATAGCTGCTCATTACTAATTGACTAACAAGCTCTCAGCACTCGCTCTACTCTAGTCTCCGCCCCTTGCCTTCACTCAATTTACTTTGCTGTGCAATTTTCTGCACCTGGCCAATCACTGTTCTACTTCTCACTCTGTGCACGGTAGAACTCCCTAACCGGAGCTGTATAATTTCTGGTGATCAGGAACTTCCTCATGTTCATTTTTTTGTAATTAGTCTGATCCAATTCACCTGTTTCCCTTTGTTGCATGTGACTTCCCCTATTTGTATTTAAGTAGTCATTTCACTCACAGCTCTTGTCAGAACGTTGATCAATATTTCTTTGTGCAGAGCGCCTTGTATCCCATTGAGTATTGTTTCTCTTCTACTGCATTGTTCGATTTTTGCCATTGGCCTTTTTGCATTGTTTTTGTCTTTCTGGATTTCGACCCATTTTTGTATGACCACGATTTCTGTGTTTGGATGCCCTGTGTATGACCCTTGGCTTTTTTAATCGACTAGGACTTTTTGCCTATCGTTTTTGTACCTCTGCATCTGTCTTACTGGTTCTGACCCCTGCCTGACTAGTCGACACTGTTTTTGTATTTTGTATTGTGGCTTGGCAATTCCTGGGTTTTTTGGCTTTGACTCGGACTCCATTAAAGGTATATGTTTTTGGATTTCTGTCTCTCGCGAGTGGTTCCTGAACTGTACCTCACAGCTCCACTATTTGGGGCTTAAACTGTTCCATTTTTAAAAAAATGATCTCTCGTGCTTTGGAAAAAATTTGTTCACATGGAGCTGAAGATGCAGATGAGCATAATAATTGTTGTGCAAGCACATACAAACTACGATTCAGGGCTCTGTTTTTTCCCAGTATTGCAATGGATCATCTGCTGTTTGCAAATGCGGTTCAGCCAAGTACCACTGGACCTCCACCATGGCATTAGCCGTGGTGCTTTGAGATGGCCTTGATTGTTTTTTATTATTATTATTTTTTATCAAACCTTTATTTAACCAGGCAAGACTCATTGAGATTTAAAATCTCTTTTTCAAGAGTGACCTGGCCAAGAAGGCAGCAAAAATAAAAAGGACACACAAGTTTCATGCAAGGACAGTGACACAGGTATCAAAACATTTAAAAATAAGAATAAATACATAAATAAGTAAATTAGGCACATAGACAGTTTCTCATGCTTTCACATTCTAAATCCTTTAAAATTGAACCAAAAGCATTAATAGAAATCAGTTCTGACAATCTCAAGTCCTTTTGAAGGATGTTCCAGGCAGAGGGGGCAGCATATTTAAAAGCTTTTTTTCCAAGCTCCGTGCGAGCACGTGGAACAGTCAAATGCAAAATATCTTGAGAACGGAGGTTGTAATGGCCTTCACTTCGAAAAAGATAAGTGGACAGGTAAGAAGGGACCAGCCCAAGGAGTTTTTTATAAATAAAATTCAACCAATGGGTACGCCTACGTACATACAGTGATGGCCACTCAGCCTCAGAATACAAAGTACAATGATGGGTGAGATATTTAAGACCAGTAACAAACCGCAGGGCACAGTGATAGACAGTATCCAGGGACCGTAAACATTGAGCAGAAGCATTCATATATAATAAGTCACCATAATCTAGCAAAGGCAGGAAAGTGGCTGACACAAGATATTTCCTAGCTGGAAAGGAGAAGCAGGATTTATTTCTAAAGTAAAAGCCAAGCTTTACCTTAAGCTTAATGACTAGATTTGCAATATGGGACTTAAAAGTTAGCTGACGATCAATAAGAATGCCTAAATACTTGTAACTTGAAACAAGTTCAATTACTCTTCCTTGAGCAGTGATTATGTTTGGAAGATTTGTTGGTATTTCACTACTGTTAGAAAAAAGCATGAGTTTAGTTTTTTCTGTATTCAATACCAATTTCAGTTTCTGCAGTCGGGACTGAACAATATCAAATGCAGACTGTAGAAAGTTAATGACCTGTATGACAGATGAACTGCAATAAATAACGGTATCATCAGCATAAAAATGATAATTTGCATTTGAAAGATTTTCACATAGGTTATTAATGTAAAGGGTAAACAGAATAGGTCCTAAAACAGAACCTTTCGGCACCCCTTTGGATACTGTTAAGAAAGAGGAGGTGGACCCAGCTATTTGAACACACTGCGTTCTAGCAGATAAATAGTTGGAGAACCAAGCTACTGCTCGCTTAGACAATCCAATTTGGTGAAGTATGTTGACTAAAATGCTATGGTCAACTGTGTAGAAAGCTTTCGATAAATCAATAAAAAGTGCTGCACAATATTTTTTGCAATCTATTGGCTCAATAATGTCATTTGTGACTTTAAGAGCAGCAGTCATAGTGCTGTGTTTTTTCCTAAAACCAGACTGATAATTTGATAATATGCCTTTAGAATCTAAAAATTCCTTTAATTGATTGCTCACAAGCTTTTCAAATACTTTAGCTAGGACACAAAGTTTGGAGATCGGTCTATAGTTATTTAAGCAAAAGGGTTGCCCCCCTTTCAAAAGAGGAAGAACAAAGGCAGATTTCCAGACTTTTGGGATCTCATTGCTAATAACACTAAGATTCAAAATCAAAGACAGAGGTTCAGCAATGAAATCAGCAGCTAACTTAAGAAAATAAGGGTCCAGCTTATCAGGGCCTGCAGATTTCTTGGGGTCCAGGTGCCTTAATTCTCTATGGACCTCAGCAACAGATATAGGCATAAGCTTAAATGTGCAATCGGTAGGCCTATATGAGCTTTTGGAAGCATTGTCTATTTGTACAACAGAGTTTATTTTTTCAGGAAACAAAGATTCAAACAAAAAACCAGAAGAAATAAAATGCTCATTAAAACAATTAAGTATGGCTGACTTGTCGGTCACAGTACAGGAATTTTGAACAATGTAAGTAGGAAGTTCACCAGAGGGTACATGGCCAGACGTTTGTTTAATTATTTTCCAAAACTTTTTCGGATCATTTAATGTTTTTGTAGTTTCAGAGAGAAAATAATCAGATTTAGCCTTCTTTATAAAAAATGTACACTTATTACGAAGCTGTCTAAAACGGAGCCAGTTTATTTCCGTTTTAGATTTTCTTGCCCTGGCCCAGGCAACATCCCTTTCTTTAAGGAGACTATTCAGCTCAGGAGAAAACCATAAATTATTTCGACCTTTCACTCTGAACTGGCAGAGCGGGGCATGTTTGTTGGACACAGACATCCAAATACCACCACAGTTTACCTAGAAAAAATGGGAAAATGTGGTTACTAAATGTAAAAATTAAATTTCAACACCATATACAGCATGGAGTATATAGTGGAGGAGGGTACAGCAGCTTGGCTTGTTGATGGTTCCGGCTGCATTTCTGGGGGTGGTGTTGCTTGTGCTGATTGTATTCGTATTATATTCGCACACTCTGATGTGAGCCTTTTCACTGCCTCCTCTGCTTTGGAGTGGCTGAGGAAGCCCAGCACTTTAAAACAAGGGTCCAACGTCAAAGTTGGCAACATCATAATGCTCATGCTTTGCAGATGATGCAACTTCTCCCTCAACTGACGAAAAAGAAGTTGTGCAAGCTCCTGTGCAATCACTGAATTGTTTTGGATTTCTTCACTTGGTCTAACATTCTTAGAAGTGGTATCACCTTTGAAGCAGAGACTTGTTTCTCCGGAGAGAGCTCCATCGTGGCTTAATTAAAGGGTGAGAGCACTCGCAGGCACTCACCAATATGCAAATACTCCTTCGCTGTCAGTGGGGGGGATATACATTTGTAATGTTGCAATGGCTGCAGCAACTGGCTCTTATTAACTTGCCAGGACGAATGTCGTCCGGAGAGTTATTGTCATATCCCCGACGTCCGCGTCCGTCCGCGTGCAGAAAAAGTTTAACCTTGCTCCCCGGCGAGCTTTGTTGTCTTTCTGACAACTCTTGTTAATGAAAGTCTCTGGAGCCTGAGGAATGTGCTGTTCCACCTGGTTTCAACCTCCTGAATGAGTTTTAGTTGGGGGTGCCCCAAGTGTCCCTGCATTTGCTGTAGTCTTTCCTGTGAATAGGATGTAAAATACAAATTAGAGGAACAGCATACCATCACTTTGGGAATGACAGAATAAAAATACATACTAGAAAACATGTTTATACACAACGATAGTATAAATCTCATACCACAGCATACAAGGCTTTCATAACAATTCATGTAATATACACCTTGACAGTGGTGCTGCATCTGAACAAGCCCACAAGCTTCCTTGGTTTGGCCCTTATTTATTGGCCCTTCCTTGGTTTGGAAGCCCTGGAGTCTGGTCAAGAGCTTTTTTACAATTAAATTTAAGGTATGTGCAATGCAAATGGTGTGCCTTATGTTAAGCTCTCTGGCACAGGCCAGCTTGTTCGCGGGGCATCGGGTACGAGGCAACCTTGAGTCTGATGCCCCATTCATCCATTATAGAGGCCTTGGCTGCTGCTCAGTTCCCAGCTGTGTGAGCTTTTGGGAAGTGCTCCACATCCAAAAGCACTGACCTCAGAGTGCCCTCATTGATATCTTGCAGTCACTTGCCATTTTATGTGGACATCCATTAATATGGACGCATATCAGAGGTCAAAGTCACTTCAGAGGACTTTTTTAGTTGATGCTTGGCCTCTTCTTTTGCCTTCTTGTACTTTTGCTCAACCAGAGTCTTTAAAGCCTGAAAAAAAAGAATGAAGAAAAGCATGTGGAGTAAAAGCTGTGAAACAGCTCAGTCTAAATGTGTAAAACCATATTAGGTTACACACTTGTCTCGTAGGCAGAACATATGTAGGATCCAGTTTTTTCACAAACGCCCTGAACCCTTGATCCTCTACCATGCTGAATGGCTGGCAGTTTTTTACTACCATATCCACCAGGTCCTCATCCAGCTCTTGTTTTCTTGAAACTATGTGAAACAAAATTGTACAACAATTAAATAATTTCAGTTATAAAGGGCTACAAAATTATTCAAATACAATAATGAGCTCTCGTGATTTTGAAAAGTCCTGCTTTGGCTTGTTCCAGCTCTGGTCTCATCCTTAATTTCATGCAAGGCACGATAATGCCTTAGCATTGAAGTAGCATTATTACTATAACTAAGCTGCTTGTCGCAGATCAAGCATTGCACCTAATAACAAAAAGGAAAACTATCAAAGGAAAGTCATTATGTATTGGAAATTATTTGAAAAAGTTTGAGCATACAACATCACATAATAGTATAACAAATTTGTTTAATAGCTAAACTAACCAACCTTATTAGGAGAAATCAAATCAAAGTACTCCCAAACGGGTGAAACCACTCTCTTTCTGGCTGGCTCCATTGCAAACTTTGTCAAACTCCAACTCCTGACAACAACCCTTGAGTTGCCGTGGAGAATTGGGACATTTTACAGTCAAATCGCCCGCCAAGTGAACCCCCTTCTCGAAGCAGCCTCCCAGGAGAGAACTTGAACATTGTGAGTGACATCATTTCGTCAAGACGAGGCAAGCATCGACACGGAGCTCTGTTGGAAAGTGCTTCACATTTGACGCAAGTTCCGAAGCATTGGTATCGGAGGTAACAGCACTACGGTACATATTTTGCCTGACCCTGAGTTTTGTCTCAGCTGCCCTATTAATGGATCGAATTACATCTACTGGCCTTTAGCTTTGGATTCTCCTCTGACATTCCTTTGCCTCGACCTTGTTTTGCCCGACTCTGAGTTTTGTGTTTGCTGCCCTGTATACAGTTTGGATTACGTCCTTGGGATTCTGATTTTAGGTTGTGGACTCTGTACCGTTGCCTTCTGCCCTGTGGGGATTCACCCCCAGCTTCAATAAAACTCACTTTTGCTGAAACTTTCTGGTCTCGCATTTGGTTCCAGAACGATACTGTCACAGCCTGGCTCACAAAGCCATGACAAAAGAAAGGGAGATACACCATTGTAAAGATATAACAATTGTATTCTTTTAACAAACTATAAAAAATATAAAATCCACAAATAATCACATGAGGTGCGAATATCAGTAAAGTAAGCATGAAGTGCATGATGGTTGAATGCAAAAAGAAAATCAAAAGAAACCCGGGATCAAAATGCTGGCTGCATGGTCTCTGCCAGAGCCATGTAGAGAGAGAGTCGTGACAACTCCGTTCACTCTAATGGTTCAGTTTTTTTCACAGCATTGGCGGATCGTGGAGGCTCAAAATAGTTCCCGGAAGTTCGCAAAAATATCTAGTCTCACCGTTCAATTGAAGCGGAATGGATGGCTCATGATGCACTTTCAAAGGGTAAGACTTTTAAAGAATTAGATTTTATATTAACAGCTCACGTGAATCAAATTAATGAATGCAGTACAGCTTTTTATCGGATTATCCCCCGCTAAATCAGGCAATGTATTGAACTTTGACGGACTACAAATTAAGCTGGGATACTAGCTAGATGAAGTCAGCAACACATTGCTAGCTAGCTAGCTCGCGTTAACCACGAACACTATTAATCGCAAATTTCGTTCTCTCGGTGTTCTTTCATTCGATTTTGGGGAATTAGATAAAATGCTTCCAAACTTGATTTTTCTACAGGGTGGGGTGAGGGAGTTAAATATTGGCGAATTAACATGACATTGGGCTTGTCGTTCTGGGTGGAGGTGGTGAAGTCAAATGAGATTCAGCATGTTGAAATATGAGGCAACGGTAGCATAATAAAGTGAACGTTGTGTAACTGTAAGAGAGCTATTTTGTTGCCATACACCGCTATTGTTATTTATTTTTCAGTGTTTATTTTTGGCTTCTATACCGTAAACGAACATAATTTATGGATTTTGGATTCTTATGCTTATTATCTGTCTGCATTATGTTGCCGCTGGGCTGATTTTGGATTGATGGCAAAGGGAGAGGGAAGCTGCCTGAAGACCAAGCTCAAGAATGAAAAATGAAAAGTGTAAAATGAGCCGAAAAATGAAGAATACAAGGCTAAGTGGAGAATCACACTAAATACTAAAAATGTTAAGTTCCAGTATTATATAATTGATTATATTAATCATGTTTTCACTTAAGTTGCCCTCTTAATGTATGTTAATGACCAACTGTGGGCGCGTTGGTTTTGTGAGGTCGAGGAGCTGTGACACCGCAGGACTTTTGGTCTAATCAAGCTTCTGAAATGCTTCAGGTCAGGAGTGCTGAGTAGATGAGGCGAGACTGTAATTTACTGCCATACTATATATGGAATTACACAAAACATTTTTAATTATATACAAAAGCAATTATACTGAGGATTATAAGTGATCATTTTAAGGAATTATACCACTGGGATGCCCCATTGGGATTGCTGCAGGTTGAGGACGAGTGATGTATCAGATCAGGAGTGGTGAGGACCGTTGGCGTTTCAGGTCAGGAGTGGGAGGGACCATTGGTGTTACTGTACAGGTGAGGTGAGGACCGTTGGTGTTACTGGTCAGGAGCGGTGAGGACCAGTGATGTTTCAGGTCAGGAGCGGTGAGTATCGTTGGTGTTTCAGGTTGGGAGTGGGAGGGACCATTGGTGTTACTGTACAGGAGTGGTGAGGACCATTGATGTTATATGTAGAGAAGCAGTTTTATTTGGGTGCTGGGAGGTGGAGCAGCACTGACTGTAGCTGGCTGCTGACAGGTGGAGGAACAGTGATCTTGGTGGGTTGCTGGCAGGGGGAGGCGCAGTGACTTTGGTTTGTCGTTGGAATTTGGAGCAGTAGTGATGTTACATGGGTGCTTACAAGTGGAGGAGCTGTGACACTAGTGGGTTGCAGGCAGGGGGAGCGGCAGAATTGTTGATTGTGTGCTGGCAGGTGGAGGAGCAGTGAAATTGGCTGGGTGCTGACAGCAGTAGTGACATTGGTGGGCTGCTGGGAGGGGTAGTTGCCGTGATGTTGGCTGGGTGCTGAAGTGCTTATTGGAGCAACAGTTAGACCGGATCTTTCCATTGTGTTGATTAATTGGCCAGATAGCAACTTTGGATCTGTTTTGGGGTTGCCGGATGTTGAAGCTTTGCTATGGTTAATTTCCCTTCTTTTGGACTGGCTTTTGCTTCCAAGATGGCCATCTTTTAATTTTGAACATTTCCTGTCATTTCGTATTTTTTTTTGCTTCAATTTTCAACCTGAGACGTATGAATCTTTTAAGGATTTTTTCTCTTACGCCACAGCATGAAGGAAGCCTGCATGAGAGTGCCCGAGCTTCTTTCTCCAAGACACCTCCTGCATTGGGGAGCTCCATGAGGGAGGAACTTGTTTTTGCCCCAAACAGTTTCTCAATTTGGTGAATAAAGTCATAGGCTTCGCATGAGGGACGACAAAGAGCACCTGCCTTGAACTCTTTCAAGCTCACCAATATGCTGTTTTCTCCAGCAGGACTGTCATCATTGTGCTCTGTTGCAATTTGGCATTTTCACAGATGCTGGCAAATCTGATGACTTTGTGGACAATATAGCCTGCAAGATGAAAAAGAATGCATTCCTCAGTTTTTGTGAGTTCTGGTGCAGCTCTGTTTTCTACAATCAGCTGTTCCACTCTGATTGATGGGGTAATATTCTGCTCTACTGTGTCGAGAAAGTCTGCCAAAAAGCTATTGTCATCATCCTGGTAGCTCCCAGACCTGATGGTGGTGAGGAATTGCCCCACAGATATGAGTCTCAATGCATGATGGAATTCCACTGGAGTTGGGACAGGATTTTTTGACCTCACACAGCTGAATGTGTTTTCAAGGCAATCCTGTGTGAACCTTGATGTTAAGACAAACCTGTGTCCTTGTGTCAGCATTTCCTCCTGTATGGCGGAAATATAAATTGATGATGTTGCCATTATCACCCCTGTTTGAACAGGCTTCAGACCGCTCTTTTGACCAATCTTCAACCCACGGAACAGATGGACAATGCCCTCAAGAAAGGTGATGGCCTTTTGGTACTCCTCCATCTTAAGCCTGCTTAGAGCTGTAACTGGATGGCGAGATGACATCAGATCAAACCAATGATCAATTTGCTCTAGGAACCAGGCTGTTGTCATGTTGGACAGAGGACGGTTTTCTTGCTGCACCATGTATTTCAGCCCAGCACTTGTAGACTTGCTGAATACATTGAGTGCTGGACCGACCTTCATCTTCTCAAAGTGGCTTGGCTCAGTGGCTGCAGCTGATAAATGGGGAGCTATTTTTAATGCCATCCCTTCTTGAAAGGCTAATAAGTCCTTTAGAGGGACCACTGAAACCTCGTTGGAGGGGAGGTTCTCTTTATTTACAATGTCCTCAGGAATTATGAACACGTGTCCACAGACAAGGGCATTTCTTAGATTTTTTACCAGATGTGGGACATCAGGCATGAAATGGAGCTGCCTATCTGGTGTTGCAGGATGTGGCACTGATGTTCTATTGTGGTCGATTCCAAAGGATTTCCACATGGCCCGGTTTGGGCTACCCATGTCAGTGGTGACATCAATAACATGTAGGCCAATGGATGCTGCCCTCTGCACTATATCAATAATTGTTGGTTTGTACTCTGCTCCGTTGGTGGAATTTCCACTGTAATGATATGCCACTACTTGCTTCCACCTCGTAGTGTTTCCAGCCAACATAAACACGCAAGCATGTGTTGCCACTCCTGTGTGACCTGGTAGAGTCACATCACCATACAGTCTGCCTGTAAGCATGTGCAGCTCCACACTTGGTGTTATAGCCATTTCGTCCAAAGTCAACACGCACTCCTTTTCAAGCTCCGTCAATCCATCAACTTTGAGTTTAAAAAAACTGAAGACCTCTGTCAACACACCAGGCTCAAATTTAATGCATTGCATTCTCCTTTGCAGGGTTCTTATTCCTGGCAGGGGAATTTGCAATTCCTGCAGGGTCTTATAACCTGTTAGACCAGCAGCAAACCAAATTTTTAAAGCCTTCTTGATGGTGTCATTGCCCCATTTCATCCCTTTTGTGGTTAGTCGGCCTATTGCCTTAATTTGATCTCTTGAAAAAGTTTTCATAAATTTTTTGTCCCTGATTTTTATTGTTTTTCTTAGAGATGCATTTTCGTTTCTTACTTTTCTTAGTGCTGCCTTTGTTTTTTTGATAATAATTCTTTTAATAGACATGACTCACTGGCTGCTTGATCATTGGCTGCCGGTGGACTGGAGTGCTGGCTGACTGCTAATGCACTGGCATGGTGACTGGCTGCTGGGACATCGGCATGCTGACTGGCTGCTGTCTGACTAGGTAGTGTCAGCTCTACCTGTGTCTCCTCACTTGCTATGTCTGCTCTTTCCTCACTCTCACTTTTCCTTCCTGCTGTCTCCTCATCCCTTGTTTCCTCAGTTTTTGAAACTGATGTAGGAAAATGACATCCATCCATCCATTTTCTATACCCGCTTATTCCTCACTAGGGTCACGGGGCGAGCTGGAGCCTATCCCAGCTGACTACGGGCAAAGGCAGGGACCCACCCTGAACAGCTTGCCAATCCATCGCAGGGCGCACACACCATTCACACACCATTCACTCTCACACTCATACCTATGGGCAATTTGGTATCTCCAATTAGCCTGATATGCATGTCTTTGGACTGTGGGAGGAAACCGGAGTACCCGGCGAAAACCCACGCAACACGGGGAGAACATGCAAACTCCACACAGAAAGGCCCCAGGCCGGATTCGAACCCACGACCTTCTTGCTGTGAAGCAGCAATGCTAACCACTGTGCCACCGTGCCGCCCGGAAAATGACACAGCATTGTTAATTCTTAAATACCCAAAATGCAAGTGCTACTATTCAAAAAGAAATACACTGCCCGGCAAAAAGAAAAGTTGTACACTGTATTATTTTGTTGGACTTCCTTCAGCTTTAATCATGGCATGCATTCATCCTGGTACTGTTTTACAATGCTATTCTGTTTTTTTACATTTATTTCTGACCAGATTTGCATTCATATTTTGGCTGAGATACTGCTAAGCCTTCGCCAGCACATCCCAAAGACTTTCTGCTAGTTAAGGTCCGGGCTGAGGTGACCAATTCATGTGTGATAATGATTCCGCATACTCACTGAACTACTTTGTTACAATTTAAGCCTGATGAATCTTGGCATTGTAATATGCCTGTGCTGTCAGGGATTAAGAAGTCCATTGAAGGGATAATGGTCATTCAGTATTTTGAGATGGACTGCTCAATTCAATTTCTTGCTGCGTAACATTGCTGAGCCTAGACCTAACTAATTAAAGCAGCCCTAGGTGATAACCGCCAGAAGCTTGTTCTGACCACCTGACCTTTTCCTCTTAGCCCAATTTTTATGCTCCCTTGTAAGCTGAACCCCCCCCCCAAAACAAGCCTCATTTAAAAGTGGCTTTTTTGTGGCCACAGAGCTTTTTAGTGCCATTTCTTAAGTTATTGACACATTGTGAGTGTGGAAATGCTCTTAATCTCATAATGGAACATAGCCATGAGTTCTACTGTTGCCTTTTTTATGATGAGACTTCACGGAGTGGTTTCATGCTCTTTGATCAGGACGAGTCATGATTTTTCTCCAACCCATTTTTTTTCCCATGAAGTGGACAGTTCACAATTGTTCTTTGAGGTTTTTAATGAAGTGTCGGACTATTCATGACCCAATTTCATTGATTTCAGCATTCTCTTGCTTGCTTAATGCTAGCCAATAATTTGCCCCTCTTGAAACACAGTACCACTTACTAACAACCATAAGATATAACGTTGTCTGACATGTTTGTGTAAGAAATGAGAAGCTACACACAGAATCAGTCAGAATTAATAGAATTATTTCCAGCTGAAACATTTTCATCACTGCAATAATGATTCAATCATTGTTTCTTAAGTATTTGCTTGTTTAAATCCAAACAGTGACTTTTTGGGTTTTTTTTGCCGGGCAGTGTATTACCATCATTAAGAGTTGATTATTATTATACCTGCGCCACATTTCATACTATAGCTGTGATCAGCAGCTATCTGCTCTATATTTACAGGTCCAGTAGTGCATCGTGATGCTGGGGCCCTCCTCTTTTTCACCACAGGGCGATGCACAAAGATGGTCGGAACAGCATCTGCTCTCAGCCTGGTCTTGCCTTTTTTGGACTGGATAAACTGGTCAGCCTCAAAATGTGCCTGCAGAGTGACTTGAGTTTACTTCCCACGGGCAGCAACTCATTCTTTTACACTTGCATTCATATTCGTAGAGTTGGAATGCACAGTATTGCAGAACAATTTATATTTATTGAACCTGCGTATGCTCATGACATGTTAGCAAGGTCACAAAGAACATGAGACAACTTTAGACAAATTCCTATCACATCAGTAATTGATGCTGCAATCATAACTTGTTAAACATAAATGGCAAAAGCTGTTGATAATGACAACCACTGAAGTTCCATTACGTAAGTTGGGAAACAAAGACCGCTTCTCATCTTTCTGTGCAAAATCCCTTTCAAGCCTACATAGGTTTGTGTAACCCTCTGTCCTGTCTTTTTCTCTTTCTCCGCACTAGAACCACCATGGATTCAGTCAGAGATTGAGGACTCTGTGCAATGAGACTGAAAACACCCATGTACCCCAAGTCTCTACTCACAATGCTATGCTAGCCTTTTCCTGTATTATTTTGAATAAACTGGACATAAAGCTTCCCAATTGTGTGGTCTTTACTTATGAAAAAATTGGAATGTGATTACCTCACATATTTTTTTGTTGTTGTAATTTTTGATGATTTTAAGATTGCTCCTGCTGACTTGAGCCAACCATTTCTTTCTCCTTTCCATGTCACTGGGGAAACCATACATTCTTATTCCCCTCTCCCAGCGATTGGAGCATCCCCATGCAGCGCAGCAAACCATGGTGGAAACTATATCCAAGGACAACATGGAAGAAAGACAGACACTAACTGCTTGAAATGCTATTGATCTCTGAGTTTATTCAAGATTTCCTCAATGAATTCACTGAGGTATAGAAGTACGAATATACAAGATACATAAAATGTATGCCTTCATATGAATATTTGTGTGCTTTAAGGTGACCTGAACTGACTATATTTGATACATTTTTATAAATTTGTAAAAACATTTCTGCCAATGCAAGCCTAAAATCAAATTCTACCTTTAGCATGCAAAAGGTCATCAGCACGGTTGATTCGAATTTATGTATAGGTATATGTAGTAGTAAATGCTACATATTGTGAACAGATTATATTCCACTCATTAGCAATAGATTTTATTAGATACCACATTTATCATCATGCTGCTGCTAATCCATTGACTCATGGTGCTGTCAGTCGATAAATCATTGATAGTCACCTGTCGGTGGTCTTCTGTGCTTTCTGAAAATCATAAAAATTACATTAGTAATTATTCTGTTGATTATGAAGGTCCTCAGTTTCCATGTATTGTATCATGTCAAAGATGCTAAAACAGTTGGAATACTGCATCTATCGCGTGCAAATGTCATACATTATGTGGTTACCTTTTTCGCGAATGTTAAGCGTTGGTGACGCTGAATTAAGGAGGCCTGAATGTGCGAACGAAGAAGAAATACCGCTCGCTCTTCACACATCAACGACTATGAATGAATTTAAAATGCATATAAAATGATGTAGCAACATTCACGTGTTGGGTAAATATGGTTAATTAATGTAACTATTGGCTACCAATTAAAAAAATCGCAGTTATGTCTCTCTCTATCTGATTTTACTTATGCATTTAAATTGCCCGCCAGCGACGTCCGGGAACTATTTTCCGTCTCCGTGAACCACGTGACGATCAAGAGTTTTGGACTTCCGTTGTCGCGACTCTCTCTCTACATGGCTCTGGTCTCTGCAAGGAGAAGGAGAGAGAAGAATGATCAACTGCAGGCACTTAAAAGGCTGGTGAACACCAGGCCCAGGTGTCACCAGTCAAGCCATGATTGCATTACCCTTCTGCATAATAAGGCCAATGCAGCAATACCAAAATCCAGCCTCAGGGGCCACCACAGATACTTCACACTGAATGAGTTTCTTGTAGACAAAAAATTGCATAACCTTTCTCTTTTAACAAAAAAAAAACATTTGGTGTCTTTTCCTTTTATTTTCGAGGCCATTGCAAATATAACTGGCGATACAGACTAGATCTATTCCCATTTTTAAGACTAGGCTTTAAGATTAATGTATACTGACCAAAAACTTACAACGCAACACTCGGATTTATTGCAACACATCATTTTCTTACGATAAATTTAACAATACAGAACAAATATTAAGATTCTAATCAAAAACAGTTTTAGAGTCAGGAATGAAGAACAGATTTTTCCTGGTTTCCAATTCATTGCATCAGTTGAAGGCGCAATTCTGGAACACCGAAGTCGGTACCTAGTATGACCTCCTCTGGTGTCTCACACAGCCTCGATTCTGCGATGCATGGAGTCAATCAAATGCCGAATTTCAGCCTTTGTGATGCGGTCCCATTCCTTCTGGAGTGCTTGACTCAACTGTTGGACTGTGGCTAGTTTTGGATCAAGCCTTCTCACCCGGCGATCCAGAATATCCCATGGATGTTCTATAGGGTTTAAATCTGGGGAATACGCAGACCAATCAAGACACTGAACATTATTCTGCCCCAGGTAGTCCTGACAGACTCTGGCGACATGTGGTCTCGCGTTATCCTCTTGCAGCGTTAAGCAATAGCGATAAGTGGAATGAGTAGATGAGTGGTACTGCGACAGGGGTAAGGATATTCTCATGGTAACGGGCCGCACAGAGGTTTCCATTGATGAAAATGTGTCTACTGCTTCTTCCAGCCCAAACCATCACACTGGGTCCACCCCAGCGGTCACGCTGCAGGATGGTAGCGTCAGTATAACGCTCCCGACGCCTATGCCAAGACACATGCAGTCTTGCGTCAGACACACTCAACTTCAACCTCGATTCATCAGAGAAGCCCAAATGTGCCCTTGACCATCGCAGACGGACGCGGCGACGTGCAGGAGTCAACACCAAACCACAGCGGGGACGTCGGTTGTGCAAGTCGGCTTCACGCAAGCGGTTGCGCACGGTTTGGTCACTAATCCAGTTCAGGTGACGACCTCTGGTCTAAGCAGCAGTGACTGTAGCTGGCAGGAAGCAATTGTGCAGGTGCTGGAGGCGAATATGGCGATCCTGCTGAGGGGTGGTGACACGTGGTCTAGGGGCCCGTGGTCGATCACCGGTGCTTCCTGTTTCGTTTCTCCAGCTCCAGAGACGTGATATGGTCAACACATGGACGCCCAGGTTCCTTGCAACCCGTCTTTGCGACATTCCACCAGTGAGCATACCAACGGCTCGCTCTCACTGATTTTGACCTAGGCGCGGCATGGTCACACGTTGACCCAGGATAATGCAAAGGAATATTTAAGTTGCCCATTGCTACGGCTATTTATTGACCAAATTCTCGAAGGATTGGTCAATGAGTTCTACTCAACCTGACGGGATAGGCAAAATTCAAAACAATGTGCAATCAAGCGGAACGAGCTGCCCACACGACAAAATCAAAACAATTTTCTGAGCTTTTAAGTTGTAGTTGATGTACCATGGCTCAAAACCAATGTCCCATTTTATGCACAGCAAATATTTCAAAATTGTATGTGTTGCGTTGGAAGTTTTGGTCAGTGTAGTATGGGTTATGATGGTCAGATATACCATAGAATGTTTTCTAGGGATAACAGAAGAGCTAACCATAATCCATGCAGATATAAAAAGTAAAGTAAATTCAACGCAGGTGCCATGCCTGCCAATATTCATGTGGCAGTTGAAAAGCTAAAACAAAACGATCTGCTGACAAAGACAAACAGATCCCAGATAGCAAAAGACATTAATTCAATGTGGGATTTTGGTCAAATTGGTTATTTTTGGTTGAGGTTGAAAAATATATGTTGATTCAATGTTAAATTACAGTTACCATTTCAATGTTTGAAAAACTGTTGCCGAATCAATGTAGTATATATGATGATTTTTCAATGTTGAAATGCCCTACAATGAGATTCACAAAATGTCTGTCTAGGAGCGCTTCCTGGATTCAAAAGTAATTTAATTGAGGTGCTCTTTGGATGTGACACTTAATACGCAACACCCAGAGCTGATCTGCACAAAAGTTTTAAAGAGCTGAGACACCTGTTAGACAAAGACACAAGACTCCATTTGAACTCAGTGACTTTGTCAGAAGAGGAAAGGATACATCCCCAGAGGGCTGAGGATTAAGAAATTCCCAGCCTATGGAGGAGATGACAAGAAGAACTTTAGGGACAAGTGGGAAGCCATTCTCAACAAATGTTCATCTGATTTAATGTTCCTGCTGATAGAAGAGTCAAATAAAGACAGGGAAGAACTCAAGAAAGAAATTGCTGAGGTGAGAAAGACAATAGCAGAACACTCAGCTAATAGCATCAAACAAGAACTTGAAGAAAAGCTGAAGACAGACCTGATGAAATACACCCAAAGCCTGAAAGTAGACAAGATAGGGAAGTTCCAGAGGGATGCCACAGACTACAATGAGGGCAAAGTCTACAACTGGAGTAACAGACCGCAGAGGAGTGCAGATGGAGGCCCACCAATGAGAAGAAAGCCCAGAACAGTCTCCTTCAACATCACCAGCAGTGAAGATGAGGACAATCTGATGCCCTCGGGATCTGAGACCCCTCAAGAAGATTTTTTAGAACACCCACCCTATCCCAACAGAGGAGGGAGCGCATTGAGATGCGGACATGGACGTGGACGAGGCAGGGGCAGAGGGAGAGGAAGTACTGATACTGATAGGTCATCACTACTACAAAGAAATACACCGAAACAGACAAATAACAGACTAATATTTGTTACTATGTACAGTACAGAGGCTGAACAAATCAAGCAAATTATTAGAAAGAATTGGGATATTATTGAAAGTGATGATGTACTTAGCCAGGTCTTTCCAGAACCACCTCTGGTAAGCTTTAGAAGATGTCCTACTTTACAAGATAAACAGGGGGGCAAGGTGACAGGGGGACAGGGGGGTGTGGTGTTAATAGATATTCTATAGAGAAATCCGAAGTTTGTAAGCACCCCGACTCGCATGCGCGTGGAGCGTAAGGCAAGAACTCTTTCCACTCAGTGCTGCACCAGCAATAATGATGTAGTTTTGTGTGCTCGCGTGTATCTGAAAAGGTAACTTGGATTTGCATCTAATTATTATTGTTCAAAGTTATGCATGTTGGTTAGTTAATAGAAGTCATTACTGATCAATTTTTAATCATATTTACGTGTGCTGATATATAATTGATGTGACTTTGCAAGGATGACAATCTGCAAAAAAATCAGAAACATTTGCGGACTTCGCAGCAATAATTTTCGCCATCAGCTGTGCATCGTACCGAACAATGCACTTTAGCTTTCTCTACATTCAGAGTATAGAACGGATTCTCATGGCTTATTGCTCAACGAGCCTCGCAGACTAATGTACGTAAATCTGTGCTGTGCTGTTTAATTTTGTAGTGCAGTGTACAACAAGGCTCTCAAAAATAAATTAGACTCGAGTCGGTTCTACCTATCAGTCTAAGCAACTATTGCTAATTGGGAGTGGTAAACTGCAAGAGGTGTGGGTCATTAAGATAATTCTCTCAGGTGCTTTCTCCACCTAAGCCAGGCAGGAAACCTTAAAAGATCAAAAGAAAAGGTGTGTACTAAAATGTACAAACCCAAAACCAGTGAAGTTGGCACATTGTGTAAATTGTAAATAAAAACAGAATACAATGATTTGCAAATCCTTTTCAACCTATATTCAACTGAATACACTGCAAAGACAAGTTACTTAATGTTCGAGCAGGTAAACTTTGTAATTTTTTGCAAATATTAGCTCATTTGGAATTTGATGCCTGCAACATATTTCAAAAAAGCTGGCACAAGTGGCAAAAAAGACTGAGAGAGTTGAGAAATGCTCATCAAACACTTATTTGGAACATCCCGCAGGTGAACGGGCTAATTGGCAACAGGTGGGTGCCATGATTGGGTATGAAAGCAGCTTCCGTGAAATTCTCAGTCATTCACAAACAAGGATGGGGCGAGGGTCACCACTTCGTGAACAAATGCGTGAGCTGATTGTTGAACAGTTTAAAAACAACATTCCTCAACAAGCTATTGCAAGAAATTTAGGGATTTCATCATCTACGGTCTGTAATATCATCAAAAGGTTCAGAGAATCTGGAGAAATCACTGCACGTAAGCGACAAGGCCGAAAACCAACATTGAATGCCCATGACCTTCGATCCCTCAGGCGGTACTGCATCAAAAACCGACATCAGTGTGTTAAGGACATCACCACATGGGCTCAGGAACACTTCAGAAAACCACTGTCAGTAACTACAGTTTGTCGCTACATCTGCAAGTACAAGTTAAAACTCTACAATGCAAAGCGAAAGCCATTTATCAACAGCACCCAGAAACGCCGCCGGCTTCGCTGGGCCCAAGCTCATCTAAGATGGACTGATGCAAAGTGGAAAAGTGTTCTGTGGTCTGAGGAGCCCACATTTCAAATTGTTTTTGGAAACTGTGGACGTCGTGTCCTCCGGACCAAAGAGGAAAAGAACCATCCGGACTGTTATAGGCGCAAAGTTCAAAAGCCAGCATTTGTGATGGTATGGGGGTGTATTAGTGCCCAAGGCATGGGCGACTTACACATATGTGAAGGCACCATTAATGCTGAAAGGTACATACAGGTTTTGGAGCAACATATGTTGCCATCTGCCCCTACTTATTTCAGCAAGACAATGCCAAGCCACATTCTGCTCGTGTTACAACAGCATGGCTCCGTAGTGAAAGAGTGCGGGTACTAGACTGGCCTGCCTGTAGTCCAGACCTGTCTCCCATTGAAAATGTGTGGCGCATTATGAAGCGTAAAATATGACAACGGAGACCCCGGACTGTTGAACAACTTAAGCTGTCCATCAAGCAAGAATGGGAAAGAGTTCCACCTGAAAAGCTTCAAAAATGGGTCTCCTCAGTTCCCAAACGTTAACTGAGTGTTGTTAAAAGGAAAGGCGATGTAACACAGCGGTAAAAAGGCCCCTGTGCGAACTTTTTTGCAATGCGTTGCTGACTTAGAATTTAAAGTTAATGATTATTTGCACAAAAAAAAAGTTTCTCAGTTTGAACATTAAACATCTTGTCTTTGCAGTGTATTCAATTGAATATAAGTTGAAAAGGATTTGCAAATCATTGTATTCGGTTTTTATCTACGATTTACATAACGTGCCAACTTCACTGGTTTTGGGTTTTGTACAATAGTGTAATTTCTTTTGAATCTTTAATAAATAACTAAGGGGTCTATTCTCCCATACACGTAAATTGAAAAAAGCGCGTAGCTACGCGCTTTTCAGCCCACGCGTATTCTCCCTGCGACTTAAGTCTGTGCATTACGCGCCCCCGAAGGCAGTTACATGCTTGGGGCGGAGCAAGGCCAAAATCTGGGCGTTTCTCATGCAAATAACACTTACGTGTATTCTCCCCCTGGCTTAAACGCTTTTTCTGTTAAGCGCTCTTGAGGGCTGTATTAAGGTCAAGCGCCAACATAAGGCGAAATGGAATATTGCGTTTGATGTCGGTTATCGGTCGAATTTTAACATTAATTTTATTTTATTTAACATGGTCAAGGTTGAGACATTTAATATTCGATTGTTCTTCCTTATTTCTAAACTACATTTCTCAAAGCCATAATAATAATTTATCAAACGAAATCATCACATGATATTACGCATCAGCCTCTTCTCCAATCAGTTCAATTACAAATGCAAAACAATTCATACGAGTATACATAAGACCATCATTCTACCATGCCCTCAAAATCTAAAACCAAAATTCCAGTCCTGCATTTGCTTGCACTCATGCGTGATTGGGAAAGAGTAAGAGGAGCGCGCCGAGCTCGAAGACGAACACGCATGTATCGGCTTCGTTTGGACATCCTGGGACTAACAAACAATGAGTCCATCCAGCGCTTTCGCCTGGACCGTGCATGAGGCAATCATTTATCTTTGCTGACTTCTGGATGAACAGCTATCCTGTCGCAGCAATTATCCAGAAAACATACCCGTGGTCATCAACGTCAGAACTGTGCTGTCGCTCCTGGGATCTGGGTCGTTCCAGAGAGTGGCTAGTGATGTCATACACATATCACAGGCGTCTGTGTCGAGGTGTCTGACGCAGTTCTTTGACGCTCCAAATTCTTCTCCATCCACTTCTAATGCAGAAAGAATGGATGCCATGATGGTTGCCCACCACCTGCTGCGTGTACAAATCTCCGGTGTGCAGAGAGCCTGGCTTTTACAGCGCCCCGCGGATCTCTCCATTTATGCTTTAAATCAGGGATACAGCTCTTACATCTCCCAACCGAAGCCACATCCAGAACGATTCGCGGCTTAATTCCTGGGAACAACCTTCAGTGCTTGCTTGCCATACAACACCAACATCTGTGAAATTTGGTTTTCGGCTTTCGCTCGACAGCCATCATTGTCTGCATGTTCTATTAACAAATGCGACTGCCCTGTATGTCCGTGATAGTCTAGAAAGTTGTGATATTCTCACGAGTGAGGGGATTGATTTTCTAATTGAGGATATCTGTATTAACTAACTCGTGTCTTTGTAATTTTTTTACCATTGATAATACAGAGTATTTTAATGTGTGAATAAAGATATTATTAAATAGGCTACTCTAGATTGAGCCCACCCTGGCCAATACCAAAGCACTACGCATTTGTTAATCAATTTTAGCCTATAAAGAATAGCCGACATGGGAAGAATCATTATCAGTAAATGGGATAATTGATTATAATAAAGTATTAGGCACAAGTTCAAGAGAATGTGTCGCTCAAATGAAATAGGATATGAGAGGCTATGGATATGGAATCCATCATTGCTGAGGCGGTTTTGGGGCGGGGAGATGACCGCGGAGGGGTAAGAATCCTTGTTAAAGCGTTTCCATGTCCTTTAGTTGCAAACCTGACATCGGAGTAGTTTGAGATTTCAAGAGCGCAATTTCTAAATGAGATCATATAAACTGTCTTTGATTGTCTTTGTGTGACTAGAATGTTCCCTTTGTCTTCTTCCTTTTCTTCCACGGAACAAACAGACTGGTGTAGGAGGGGCACATTTTCAATGATCTGATTGTGCTGGTTGAGGAGCGCTAAATTCTTTATTATTTCATTATCGCGGCAATTTGTTTGTTTGCATAGCTTAAATGCCATTGTGGCTAGAGTAAGAAATAACAAGGGTTTGCCAAAAACATGGCAATATCCCCCACCGCCTCAATTTTATGTGTCCGTACGGACGGAGCCCAATGCTATATCCCCTGCTTTGTGCTAATCGCGCAGCAGAAGATAAAAAAAAAAAAGAGATGTCTGAATTACGTCCTGTAATTGGTACAGACATACATAGGCCTACTGTTACTGTGGCATATATAACCTTTTCCAAAATACGCATAACTCAAAAGCGCTTCACTCGAATCGCGTAAAAAAGGACTTTGGGAGAATAGACCCCTAAGTGAATAATGGTCTGTTTTCTTGTTATTAGAGCATGTAGTTAAGCATCTGTTCTCAACCTTGGCGTTACAGTCCTGTGTCCTTGTTTTCCCCTAACCCTACTGTCTCTAGTTTTGGTTCCTGTCTGTGCTGTGTGTGCTGTTCACTTCCCCTGCATTCACTCACGCAATCAACATTCCTTTCAATTATCCAAATACTGATTCCAGCCTCTGCCCTGCCTGCACTCCCACCATTATACTGACTAACGCACCTCACCTGTTTATTCCCCTGTATAACCTTGCTTTGCCCTCTGTCGTGCGCCAGTTTGTAGATTCTGTTTAAAGAAAGTCTTGTGTATTCAGCTCCTTAACTTTGGCTAAGTTTGTTTCTGCTCAGCTCCTGCCCTGCCCGCCTACCCTGACCTGCTCAGCTCCAGCCTGCTTCCCCATCCAGCTCTGGACTCATTTGCCTGTTTAGTCCTTTTGTTATGGTTCAATAAATGCTCTAGCTTTTTCCTGCATATCTGCCTCTGAGTAGTGCGTTTGGGGTCAAGCCTCCTTGGACTGTGGACTTGGACTTGGTTTCTTAAAAAAAAAAATGGAAATAGCCATCTATAAGCTCCCAACACATTTTTGAATTTTCACCTATGAAATCATTTTAATCAAGTATGGGGTCCTCAAAAACATGTCCCTGTAAAGTGGGGTCTTTGTACGGTTGAGAGCTACTGCAGTATAGCATACTTAATGGACCATTTCAGCATTTTAACCTTCATCTGTGTTGTGTTCTGGGGTCCTGGCCTTTGGCCAGGACAGCATTTATGGTTTTAACAGTTTCATGTACCAGGATTCCATAGTTCATAGTCATATTTCATATCACAGTTTTAACAGTTTCTTATACCAGGATCAAGTATTTCATCATTCATGTTCATTGTCCATGTTTTTACTTTTCCGTGTTTTTGTTTTTGCCAGGTCTGCTAAGCCACTCCACCGCTTGTCTGTGTTCCGCCCCGTGCCTTTGTGTTTGCACATTTCAGAGCTCTGGTTGGCTTTGGTATTTCCCCCTTCCTTCTGTGCTGTGCTGGATTCGGGGCTGTCTAAGCTTAATTGGCAATTAACTGTTTTTAAGTTACTAACATTTACTAACACTCACTGGGTGGTGTAATTCTTAGATAGGCACATTACTAATATTACTAATTTAGACAGGGAGTTTGTTGTCATGATTCCTGCTTTGCTATTTCAAGTCTGCTGTGCTTTTCTGTTCTTAACATTCATGCTGCTTCCAAACCGCATACTTAATTGGTACTTAAGCTGAGCACGCTCATTCTCTTAATGAGGAAGTCTTGTCATCCAATCTCAGTCCATGTCATGATCTTGCCCTGCCTCTTATTTCTCCTTATCCAGGTGTTGCCCCTCATGTGTTCTGATTTCTTACCCTTTATCTGGATGCGGTGGAAGTTGGCTGGCAGACAGTGTCTCAAGTTCAAGCTCATGTTCATGTATTGTTCCAAGTTTCTGCTCAAGTGTCATGCTTTTCATAGTTCTTGTTTTCTTGTATATAGCGTTCTGTTTTCCAAGCCAAGTCTTGTTATTGACATCATTAGTCTTTCTGTTCATGGTTATCTCCCTGGAGTTTCCAGTGGCTTTTGTTTTTGTCGTTTTTGATCTTTAGTTTCTAGCTCTGTGAAGCTCACCTTAGTTTGTATTTGGGCCGAGTTTTTTGTTGGCCCTCGTTCCTGTTTGCTTTTGTTTTATGAAACTCCTCATTCCCCTTCATCTCGCTTCTGGTGTCTACCTGATCTCACATCAGTCTGTATGTTTTTAATATGCCTCATTAAAGAATAATCATTTTATTCTATTTGGTGTTAAAGTTCTGTGGGGGTTGCTCCAAACTTGTCTATTAGTGACATCACTGCCTTTCAGGCATATGGCAGTGATATTACTGACTAGTAGACCACTTTGGCATGCTCCTTGTTGAACTATTCCATAAATAGAGTAATAAAGTAATTTTTTTTAATGAAGCATATTAAAAACATACAGAGGATGGTTGAAAAGAGTAGAAAATGCCCTTGAATAAAAACAGTGTTTTAAATGCATAATGCAATGCTATATATAGTTGAACCAATGTTGACGCAAATCTACATTCAATGTTGATCACAACATAGTTGAATCAAGGTTGATTCATTGTTAGAATTGATTGGAAATTCAACGTTATTTCCATGTTGATCATAGCGACCACTTTCAATGTTTTTTTCAATATCTGACATCAGTGTTGATTGCAATCTTCAGCCTGACAATATCACAATGTTGATTCAATCACTTTTTGCTATCTGGGTTAACATATCAACTTATGAAGCATTTTTTGTCCCAAATTAAATTTCTTTGGGTAACTCACTATTGAGTCCCAAAGGATTATAATTAATAGTCATAACAAATGAATAAAAGAAACAATAGAAAAAGAAAATAGATGATGCACACTCTGTAGAGATGCTAACCCACGCCCTCTTGTGGCCGAGCCGTCGCTCGGACAGACACACACACAGACGGCGCTAAACTGTATAAAAAAAGTGACACATATCCATTTCTGTTATTCTTACCTTACTTTTAAAAGCAAGGAGGGAAAATGGAAGAGCATAAGTCTTCTCAAAGTCCTTTTGGGCAAGTTTGCGGCCTTCTAAGCAGCACCTCCACGTAATTATGTTGTAATGCATCTAATCACCAAAATGTATATAATAATTTTAGTGTTGTCTTTTCTTTTTGGCCCTTGTTTAGGGAGAGGCAGTTACACCATATCAGATTGTGCAGATGCGAGCAAGCTGGAGACGAGTTTACAGCACCTTACCATCAAGATGGATGGGTCCGAGGTTTGCCATGCAGTCACTATTGAAGATGACATTCTCTCTGCCTTTTGCATACATTTTGTGTACCATCAAAACTATTGAAGCCACAACCAGAATACACTCATTTTTTTCCAAAGACGTACTGACAGACCACTGCCCACAGCTGTCCTCAGGGCGGTAAATATGTTAGCCTAAAAATGCCAGACCCACATTCCTGTCCAAAGTGCTCACGCAGAGTCTTCACATTAGTGAAATTGATTTATCATGTAGGTTTGCTTCATGCACATGAGGCAGATTTTTCTATCTGCTGTGGCATTAATGATTGTCAATGAACTTTTACAAAATACAAGTCTTATTGGAAGGACGTGTATAGTAAGCATAGGTAACAGATTGTCACATGTCAAGAATCAAATGAGGGAGAAAGCAAAGAGATGTTGAATTTGGTAGAATCTGATGAAACAAACAGAACAGATTTCAACACTCTTATGGCAAGTTGTCAGAAAATGTTGATAAAAGTCATGTTTAAATGTCGAGAGAAACGTTCTTCTTCAATCGGTTCAACAAGATAACAGATGACGTCACTGTTATGTTAAGTAACATTAAGGAACAATGGACTCGGAGACCGTTCCGAAATCAATGTTGGAAGATTTAAATGTTTGTTCAATGGTCGGGAGTGTTTATTGCATGCAGCGGTAGCCACAGTGTCAGGAGATAACTTTTTAGTACGTATGTTTGGTGGATTCCGCATGGCATTTAACTGTGGTCGAATTTGCTGATACTGCATGGCAACCTCATCTAATAAAAATGAACATTTTTGTGAAGAAGAGTTCGCTCTTTGAAGCTCAGATGTTCGTAGGTATCACCTTGAGTGCCTAGAAGACATTTAAAGTAATAGTTCACTGTACGGTGTACAGGGACATTGTCCATTTGGCACACTTGATTATTTTGGTGTTACAAAATGTCTACCACCTGACGTAATGCATGATGTGCTGGAAGGTGTAATACCATTTGTTTTCTCTGCCAAGCCCATGACCAGAGGCATGTCACCATAAAGGAATTTAATGATGCCCTCAAACAAATGACAGTAGGTCAAAATGATAGGGCTAGCAAACCCGTGCCCCTTTCAAAAAAGATGCTTTCCAACTCTGGCATTAGCGGATCAGCCTTTCAAAGGTGGTGACTCTTTAGGCTGTTGCCATTTTTTAAAATTTATTTTGGCATCTCCAATCCCACCCGAATCTGGAATGCCCAATTGGTGAACTATGTACAAAGCTTGCTCGTATGCAACCCCTTGCTGCCAACTCAGGATAGTGAAGACAGTTCACGGCTCTCCTCCGAAGCACGTGCCTGTCAGCCACTGCTTCTTATACGCTCATTGGTTGAATCTTCGCAAGTTCAAAACGAGGGCAGAGGACACCCGGACATGAACAAGCCCAGAATCTTCCTGACGAGCGACCGTCTGGCCAACAGGAGGCGCTTAAGCAATGAACAAAGCTGTTTGCTTCCCATAACCGGCAGTCCCTTCCCAATTTGAAACCCTGTAGCGCGATGGCCAACTGTGCGCTACTCTGAAAAAGCTGCCAACCACTGCCGTTTGGTACGACCGGTGCTCGAACCCGTGACGTGATAGTCACCTCTGCACTGCAGCACAGTGCCTTAACCGAGTAAGCTATCCGGCAGCTTGCTGTTGCCATTTTTAATTGGTGACCGTATTCCACCCTAAAGCAAGTATTGGGATTTGTACCTTCTTCTATGTGACATAACAGAAATTGTAATGGCACCCACAGTGAAAAGAGAGAATCTCTCTGTTCTGGCTCAGCTTGTCCAACTGTTTTTGTCAGAATTAATTAAAAGATGAATTTGGAAATGTTCTGACACCCTAATGCTATTACCTGATACATTATGCTAGGTTAATGTCATTCTATGGGCCATTACGACCGTTAAGGTGTGTGCAGTTTGAAAGCAAAAGCCAATATTCTAAGACCGTGACAGAAAACTGTCGGAACTTTATCAACATAGCTATGACTCTGCTTAAATTGATGATGGTGACAGTGTTTGGAATTTCAGTCAGCAAACCTGTTTGTTGATCATGAAAAAGTACCAGGAACCAGTGTAACTTCAATCACGAAGACTGCGGAATTAAAATGTAAAAGACTTATTTGACAATGGAATTAACAATGAAATTAATTTGAAAAAGTCTTTGGCGATGACTCCGTCCTCATGGACCCTCCAGCAAGGAGGGGTGCTGATCTGCCTGGGTAGCAGGCAGTGGCAAAGCCGCCGCCCTTGAAGGGTCATCAGATTGCCATGGGAGGATGGATTTGAAGCTGAAGAGGCCGGAGTCGGAAGTTTGTGGTGATGGGGAGGTGGTGGGCGATGCGGAATCTCTGAAACAGCAGACACGGAACGCGTCACGGGCATTAATATAGAAGATAAATGGTTACGATTGGGTAAGGCCAATTGCTTGCGTCCTACATCTTGTGATTGAACTTTCGTTTACACTCCCATAATGTTGTTTTCATTCCTGCCTTCTGCTCTGCAAAATGCTATACATAACTGTGCAGGACTACTGTCCATTAATGCTTCAGACAAGCTGCAACAAATCAGTGAGGCGACATTGGGTAATATCTAATATGCAGTGAATGATGTGTTTATTGTTGGTTTTGTACTGTCAGAAGAGATTCAAATATTTTTTTCAAATCAAATTCATTTCAAATACAAAGTGGTGGTTATGTGGTAGGCTGTTGCTCCCAATACGTTTTGACAGGCTTGTCTATGCCTGTGAAGTAAAATGATGAATGGATATGTTCAATGCCAGGGCAGCTGTCAAATTTTGATGCCCTTGATGTGTACTCGGTAGATGGGCAAATGTTTGATGCCACTATACACTTGTAATACACTATACACCTTTAGGCTATATCATGATAACGACCTGCCTAAAACTGTGGTGAAAGAATGCATACAGCATGCTGTGTAGGAAGAAAAAATGTGAGCCCAAACATAGGCAGTGAGTCAAAATAATACGGCTGGTTGGTGTTTGAGTTCTTTATAAATAGTTTGATAAATTATTTTAACAAACAGTGTGACTCAAAGTTTGACTAACTCCTAATCTACCAATACAAAATACCTACTGTGTTTTGTTTTGTTTTGTGATTGCTTAATGAAAAGGTCTCTGTATAAAATTATTTTTTGTAGGGCCGCGATGGACTACTGAATATAACAAATGATGTTAAATATCTCGGTGCTGTCTTAAGTAATAGTTGGAACTGTGTTATCTATCATACTGTAACATCAGTTTTAGTTGAATGTTGGATTTTCTACATAGAGTTTTTATGCAAATAAACAAAATGTTTTTATAGTCTTTGTGTTTGTGTCTGTGTAACAAGAAAACATCAATGCACCTTTAAAGGTACAAAACTACTTTTCCCTGTGGTGGTACCCTTATGGTACAGATTTGTTTCATCATGAAGGGAACAATATTTGTACCGTCCAGTGAAGGTACAAAAGTGATGCTTGAGATTCAGATGAGGCACTTGAACTTAAAAACTGTGAGGGTAGAAATATTTGCCCCTTTTATAAGGTACTTTACTGTACCCTTCAAATGTTCTGCCACAGGGACAAGTCTCTATACCTTTTAAGGCACAGAGCTGTACCATTTTTTCCGAGAGTGCATTGTTACACTGCTGAAGTCCTGCTTCATCCTCCCTATTCGTCAGATGAGCACCATCTTGAAGTCGGGTACTTGGCCTAAAATAACAATATTTTGAAATCTTTACTTAGGTGTAATTTTGTTTATTAAATATTAACAAAAAAAAACACATGTTCGATTAAAATTATAGAAAGGTGGAGCTGCCGTGGCTCACTCAACTAAGACGCTCGCATTGCAATGTAGTCGTGAGGTGGCGATCCGGGTTCGAACCCAAGCCGCGCCAGTCCAACAGTGACCAGTAGCCTTCTCCAGAAGCAGCGCATAATTGGCTTCGCGCTGCTTTGGACTAAATTGGAAGGGACTGTTGGTTTGGGTCAATGACAGAGACGAAAAGCTTGACAGCTTGCTCTGTTCTTGGTGCTTTCCGCCATGGTCAATAGGTGGTCACAGCAAAACGCATGGAAAACATAGTAAATACTGTTGTTCAGAAATGAATTATCTAAATAAATAAATAAATACAATCCCAATTCCGAAATAGTTGGGACTAAGTGTAAATTGTGAGTAACATCAAAACGCAATGACTTTTAAATCACACCAGCTAGTATTTTATTCACAGTAGAGCAGAGAAAACATAGCAAATGTTGAAACTGAGAGATTTTACAATTTTATCCACAAAATGAGCTCATTTCATATTTGAGGGCTGCTACAGGTCTCAAAAACGTTGGGACAGGGGCCTGTTTACCATGGTGTAGCATCCCCTCTTCTTTTTGACCCAGAGTGGAGGTGTCTGGGCTTTGGGGAGACAAGTCTCTTGAGTTTAGCCAGTGGAATTTGATCCCACTCTTGTTTAATACAGGCTTCCAGCTGCTGGAAAATTTTGGCTCTCCTTTAACGGACTATTCGTTGAATTATGTGCCAAATGTTCTCAATTGGTGAACGATCAGGACGGCAGGCAAGCCAGTTCAGCACACGGACTCTTCTACTACGAAGCTATGCTGTTGTAATAGCTGCAGTATGTGGTTTTGCATTGTCCTGCTGAAATACACAAGGCCTTCCCTGGAATAGATGTCGACATTAGGGGAGCACGTTGCTCTAAAACCTTTAAAAAATCTTTCATCATTCATGGTGCTTTTTAAAACATGCAAGTGTCCCACACCACATGCACTAATGCATCCCCATACCATCAGAGATGCTGGCTTTTGAACTGAATGCTGATAACAGGAGGGGTGGTCCTTCTCTTCTTTAGCCTGGAGGACATGACACCCATTATTTCCAACAAGAATGTCAAATTTGGACTTGTCTGACCACAGGACACTTTGCCACTTTTCTACAGTCCATTTTAAATGAGCTTTAGCCCTCAGAACTTAGCGGTGCTTCTGGATCATGCTCAACAATGGCTACCTTTTTGCATGATAGAGTTTTAGGTAGCATCTGTGGATGGTACAGCCGACTGTGTTTACAGACAGTGGTTTCTTAAAGTATTCTTTGGCCCATTTGGTAATGTCAATGACAGGATCATGCCGGTGAGTGATGCAGTGGCGTCTAAGGGCCCAAAGATCACGGGCATCCAGTAAAGGTCTTCGACCTTGTCCCTCATGCACAGGGATTTTTCCAGTATCTCTGAATCTTTTAATGATGTTATGCACTGTCGATGATGAGACCTTCACTGCCTTTGCAATTTGACGTTGAGGAACATGGAGTTGTGTACACACACGTATGGGACCCATGTTGCCATCCCAGGAGAGTGGAAGAGTTTGCAGCTCTCCGAAGCACATGCCTGTCAGCAGCTGCTTCTTTTTACCCTCACAGGTCAAAACTGCAAGCTCAGCACGAGGGCGGAGGATACCTGAACATTTGCGAGCTTAGAATTTACTGACAAGCACCAGGCAGGGCAACAGGAGGTGCTCGAGCAACGACCAATGCTCTAATCCTATAATCGCAAACTGGCAATCCCTCCCAATTTATTTCCCTGAAGCGCAAAGCCAGTTGTGTGCAGCTCTGAAAAGGCTACTGGCCACTGCAAGCACTGGCACGACCGGCATTGAACCCAGGCCACGGTAGTCACTGCTGCTCTGTAAACCGGTGCCTTAAAGCAGCACTATGTAGCTTTCGCCAGATTCGCTCGCGGAGTCCCCCTGCAGTTCATAAATGGCATTGCCTGTAAACACTGTCGTAAAATCTGTTTACACCTGCATTTGTTGACAAGCCCACTGTGATGCGAAGAATATCCCAAACGGTTCTAAATTCAGAGTATTACTAAAATCACATTTCAACAGCGAGCACTCAGCCAGGTTCTTGTGGCCCCTCAAAACTGCGACAAGCTGGCCGACCAAGGCTGGCTAGATGAGCTAATCTTCCGGAATGACCATATCGGTCAGCCTGGACCCACCATCTGAGCATGCACACCTACGTGTTCTGGAACCATCCATGACCCAGATAACTTACTGAACTTTCGCTGAACCCAAGGTTTGGGAGGCTCATATGTGGTCTTTGAGCGTCCCTGGAGGCCTAAAATTAATTTACACTATGAAGTAATAGTAAACTTATTACTAAGGGTGGAGGGTTGCCATATGACCATGAACCAATCAGAATAAATAATGTTGGAGAAGGTGGGATGAGCCACGTTTAATCCCACCTAGAGGGACGTGTCAAAAGGGTAATAAATAAGAGGGTTACGACGGTCAGTGGTCAGTCATGTGATTGAAGAGGAATGAATGCTATGTGGTTTGCGCAGACCAGCCTGTGTTTTGTACTTCACTTTGAGCAACTTGCAATAAACCCGATTGCATCAGACTCTGGAGGATGTGTTCATTCCTTCAAGGTAGATTTACAAGGGTTACGAGAACACTTGGTCCACTAGTGTTTTCACCCACACAACTACACCAGCGAGTGTTCTGAAGCAGGCCATGTAATGTGCGAGTCGATCGACCATGTCTTCAGACCTGTTAAGAGTGACTTAAAAATCGGTCAAACTCAAGTAGATAGCTAAGTCAACGCTACAACTCGAACAACAACGTTTATGGCAAACGACATCATTGTGGTCACTTTCAGAGCGATTTTACGCACTTTAGAAAAACTGACCGCCAATCAGTCGGAATTTACAGGGCTTTGCGTTCATTCAACATGGCAGATGACATTGCAGAGAAAGGGCTCTGACACAGCTGGAACGCAAAATATCAATGCTCAAATCATTATGGTTATAGTCATCATTATCATTATCATTATGGACAGTTCTTAATAGCATTTTATGCATGCACTTAGGTTTCATTTCTGACATTCAAACATGGAAGTTGGCATCGCTTGCATGCACAGCTGCAACTAATCCTGGCCCTAACCGGCATGAAATGATTTTTTCTCTTCTAAGAAGTGAGTGGACGTCACTTACATGCAGAGTCGCTGTTCGAATAGGCAGTCCAACCACAAAGTCGTCATGCACAAAACCGATTAACTTGTGGAATAAAACAAAAGGGCAGCAGGGAGTTGACAGCAAATCCATGAAAAGACAGGAGTACATGCCAACCCAGATGATTACCTTATCCTTCTGAAATAAAACATTACAAATCTTCTACCTTTAGTGGCTGAGGGGGGTGCGTCCAGGTTCAATGACCGGCAAAGGCTCGCTCCTGCTCCGGCAGTTGGATCTTCCACGTGGTGAGAGGAGAAGAATGCCGAGTAGGCAACCCAATCCATATACATAAAGGAGACGGACTAGAACTTGGGGGCGGCTAGACAGTAACTTTAGTACTCAATAACCATGCGTAACGGCCAACGAATGGTCTACCATTTCATTCTCACTCTCACAAGTAATCTGCACAACACCAGATCTTTATATATCATCACGTTGCATGTAAATACATGTCATCACATTGATTTCAAGGAACTTGTATCATTCAGTCACACGCGCATACCGGTTTATCATGCTCTTTACAACGTTTATGATCGCACATTTCGACTGGCGACTAGTTTAGCAATGTTTGCCAGCTAGTGATATTATGACACCTTGCTAGCATGTCAGATACCAGCTAGCAAGATAAATCACTGGAGATGATTATTTGACTGAGCATAAATGGGAAACTAGATGATTTCAATGACATAGCCTGACCCAAAGCAATTTCAAACATGCTGGAACCAGATCTAGAATGAAGCATTAAGCTAACAATTTGTACTCATAGTCCAGAAGTAACAACGCCAGGTCGCCATCGGTCGGACATCCCTCATCCTCTAGTCTTTCGGCTCTCGTCAGCGAGTGAAAGCCGGTTCAATGTTGACCCTTGTCCTGGATCTTATTTTATCATTTTCTCTTTTTCTCTTGAATGTCTCCTCTGACAATATTTTTGCCTTCTTTGGTTTCCTCGCCGCTTCAGCCATTACAACCACTGCCAACTCTGCTTCATTCTACATTCACTCGCTGGTCTTGAGAGACGTGGGGGAGGGGGATTGTGTGACGTGTGCGGTAAAGCAGTAAGTAAGTTTGTAGTTCTTTTTGGGCCTTGGTTGCCTGGGTTCCTGCCCAAAACCCGAATTTACATAGTGCTAGTGAAGGCGATGCAGGCGCAATCGAGCCATGACAAAGGTGTCATTCAACCTAATGTCAGTTGATGTATCGCCAGAATGATCTTGGAAATATATATTTGAGAGTGAGAAAACTACATAGTGCTGCTTTAACCGAGTGAGCGAACCTGGTATCCTCTCAGTTTTAACATAGCAAAAGAGCTACAGTGAATTTAGGACTTCTTGGCAAATACAGTTTTCAATCAGCACTCTGGCTTGTTTGGTTGTAGACAGCCGCAGATTCTTGTCCATGTAGAATCATAAGAATTTCTAACAGTCTCCAACAAAGTTTAGGCAGGTAGTATGTGTCAAAGTAACATCCATGTGAATGGCAGGACCCAAGGTTTCCAACCGAAAAATTGCCCAAAGCATCACACTACTTCAGCCGGCTTCAGTTCTTCCCGCAGTGCATCCCGGTGCTATCTCTTCCCCAGGTAAGTGATCCAATCGCTCCCGGCCATCGAAATGATGTGAAAGAAAATGTGATTTATAAGACCAGGCCACCTTCTTCCATTTCTCCATGGTCCAGTTCTGATGCTCACATGCCCAAAGTAGGCGCTTTTGGTGGAAGATGGGTCAGCATGGGCACTATCACTGGTTCGTGGCTTCATGCCACAAACTGTGATGTACTGTCTGTCTGACACCTTCAAATGGAACCAGCATGAACTTTGTCGGCAATTTGAGCGACAGTAGCTCTTCTGTTGGATCCCCCCTCACGGGTCAGCCTTCGCTCCCCACACACATCAGTGAGCCTTGGCCACCTGTAAACCTGGTGTCGGTTCATTGTTTTTCCTTCCTTGGACTACTTTTGGTGGGTACTGTCCACAACGGACTGGGAGCACCTCACAAGAGCTGCAGATTTGGAGATGCTCTGACTTCGTCCTCTTGCCATCACAATTTGGCCACTATCAAAGATGCTCAAATCCTTACGCTTGCCCATTTTTTTCTGCTTCCAACGCATCCACGTCAACGACAAAATATTCTCTTGCTGCGCAATATATCCCATCCACGTCATCTGTCAGTGGTCATGATGTTATGGCTGATCTGAGTATTTTGTTCAGTGGTGGGCATGGTTCCGCTAATCTGCCAACTATAGAAGATAACTTTTTCTTTTGCAGATTAGCATTTCCGATAACTTTGAAATCCCTTAGCAGTTTTTAAAAAGCTTTTCTGATTGGATTGTTGTGAGGACACCTAACTGTGATAAGTTTCCCAAATCAACTACTGGGTCCATTATCTGTAACAAAAAAATCTGTATGGAAGTGAAGAAAGTTTTACGTATGGGGTAGACTATTTGGAGGCCATTTTGGGAGAAGCCAAACTTTGCCCAACACTGTTATTTCTGCCACTGACAATCAATTTTTCCCGTTGACTCCACTATAATCATTGTTACTTTCTCATCATTGAACAAAATTTTTTATTTTTGCTACAACTCTGCTAGAAACCTTTAACAAGAAGGGAGATACTCACTGATGCATTTGAGAGCAAAATTCATTTTATTGCAGAAAACCAAATTTCACAAAAAAATTATATGAATATGGGGTGTGGAAGTCAGTATCATCGGTGATGTGAGAGAATGTGTGCCAAGAACAGTATAGCAGTGTTTTTGTAACATTTTGCCCTGCGTGCACAGTGCAGGAGCACGGAGAGCAGGAAGTTGAGGACTGGGCTCAGGTGCACAGATGGGTTTGGTTGTATTTATTATGCCAGCTGCACAACAGAAAGTGCAAATGTAGAAATGAAAAAAAAAAACAAGGAGCAGAGGTTCTTAAAAATAAGCACTATTAGTGATACAGAGTCTGGGCTATGGCTACAATAACATTAAATTACAAATAGGAAAGCAACAGGAAGCAAGGTTCCTTAAAATTACAACGTGCTGATCAAATTACAAACAGCACGGGTTTCTAGATTTTAGCATAAATCCACAAATGCAGAAAATTCGCCGAAACTGGTCTATGGTGTCACACAGGCATGGGAATAAGACTTAAAAGTGATACTGAGTGAAGCTCGGACCTGTATGCTCCACTGCTACCACACAGTGGGAATGAACATCAGATGCAAGTGATTACTGAATAATGAGGAAGTGCAGTCCTGTTCTTATTAGAACGGTGAGCTGGATGGCTAGAGGCCTTGGTCCACCCCCAGGAGATAATCCTAGTGCGCCAGATCTTCGGGGGGCGGGGCAGGCTGGTCCGGATGAGCTAGGTGGAAGTCGAACAGGAGCTGTGGATCCAAGATGTCATCGCGATCTACACAGCTCATCTCCTCTGAACCATAGCCTTCCCAGTCTACCAGATACTGCAGTTTGCCTGAACTCCATCTGGATTGAAGCAGGCTCTCATGTGATCTGGAAAAACCTAGTCAGTCTCTTAAATGCAATTTAGAGAAAACAAGGGTAAACTATATTTTCCTCCAGGATTAAGCCACAGGAAACTGTAGAAATTGAATGCTGCCATTTTAGTTAGGCATAATGAAAGGTTTGGGGGCTTAATCCGGTTACATAAAGACTTGCTAGGTTTTTCCCAATCAAATTTTTTTCACTGGTAATGATTTTTATCGGCAACAACTTAGTATGTCAGCTGCAATTCTCTTTATTGAACAAATCATGGAGAAATAATTTAGAAAGTACAAGAAACCTTTTCGAACACACCAGAATTTGAAAAGAATGATGCAATTCTGATTTCATACCATTACAGTGTTCATCTACATTAATCCTTTCCTTGCAAGTTATACAGGGCAGAAAAACCTCCTCAGTACATGAGCAAAATGCAGTATTATACATGTAGTGATATTTAATGAAAACCAGTTTTCAACACCTGTGCAGTCACTCAAATCAGCTGCATCTAGAATTCACCAGGATTAACCCTCTAGTTCAGTGTTTCTCAAACCTCTCCTCGAGGACCACCTGCCATGCCTGTTTTAGATTTTTCCCTGCCCCAGCACAGGTGATTCAAATAATCATGATGTTCTCAATCAGCTTTAGAGGGTCAATAACGAGCTGATCATTTTACTCACCTGTGCTAAAACAGGGAAAGATCTAAAACATGCAGGACAGGTGGTCCTCCAGGAGAGGTTTGAGAAGCACTGCTCTAGTTGCTTGGGAAATTGATGCAAAACCACAAATGCGTTTGCTCTTGATAACTGTTCAAAAGTATCAACCACTTCATGTCACAGGTCAAAATTAGTCTCACTTCATTGGTCAAAATTAGTCTCACTTCCTCAAAATGTTTTGTGGTCTTCTGACTCAGGGTACACTAAAGAAACCCATACCATAAACCTCATACTGGACATCACTCAAATTGGTAAATAAGATCCGGATTTACATCATTCACCAGAATTTTCTCTTTGCAGCTGGAAATGACAGGGCCAGCCTGAGAATATTCTGATGTTTCGAGCCAGGGATACCTCTTGGGTGATCTTTGACATTTGGAGTGATGTCCAGTCTGAACTTAGTTTTCAGGAAGTCAACCTCTGTGAAATCTCCCTCAAACCCCTCCTTGTACCACAGAGCACGCGATCCTTTTCAAAACTGCGATAAATATAGTGTTGAATCAGTGGCGTAGCGTGGAGGCGCTGGGCCCCGGTGCGAGAATGGCGCTAGCCCCCCCGCCCCCCCCCCCAGGCCTATCCGCGAAGCAGAGGTGTAATTGTAACAGAGCTTTAGTTTTTTGAGGATTTGTACTTTACCTGAGTTCTTTCTTAAACCTGGACTTTTACTCTACAACATTTAAAACTTAATAATTATCATTTTACTTCGTTACTTTGACACTAGCCACTTCGTTACAAATTAAAATATGAACGCAATTCATCGTTTAAGATTTATCTGGATTTAGCGTCTTCGAGAAGAACAACGGTGCTCGGCAGCAGGGTATGTTAGTGCGGGGACAGGGAGCTGCAAATTTATGCACGTAGTTACAATATTCTATCACTAGATAGACACAGTTATTGGATATTCACAGAAACAATCGTCCTCTGTAAGTTAGCCAACCACTTCAGCTACAGTGAGCCAGTAGGTATCCAAATCAGTAATTAAGAAAAATCAGTTTTCTGAAAAACGCAGACACCCATAATTATTAGGGCTATTAGAACCATGGACAATGAATATTTGCACAGCATCTCAACATCACACAACACGTTAGGCTGTTTGAACCATGAACAACAGTGACAATACATTGCCAAAGAAAATGCGAAAAAGATCCATACGGCTGAACAGTCAACCGTATTTCCCTAACAGCACAACAGTGGCCAAATCAATAAGTAAACAGATAGATGGACACACATCCTGGCACAGCAGCCATTTAACCACAACCGACAAGCTGATCACTTGCAGTAGCCTAATAAAAAACTGCACTCACCCATTCAGAAGTTAACTGTGGGTGCCTTCTGCTCTGCAAAGTCGTTGAGCAAGAGGGCAATGAGGTGGTAGCATTAGCCTCCAAGTCTGACTGCTGCGTGTCGCCGCTATCATTCACTACGCTAGCAGGAACTGCATCTGGACAAGATGACTATTTAAAAAATGCATTCAATTTCGCCAATTTGGAGTTCCGTACATCGAGCTCTTTTTTTCTTTTCTTTTTTGAGCACCGCTTTTGTGCTGCTCAACATGGTGCTCAAGACTTTTCACCTCCAATACTAGGCTAATGGGTTAGCTGATCTCTCAAAAAAGAACAATTCACGAGCAAGTGCGTAGCCTACGAAGCTACGATCAGAAAGGAATGAGTGAATGTCAACTAATTGGACAAACACATTTCCCAGCAGGCCATGTTCATTTGAAAATGTTGTGAATAAAACAATCAAATATATGATTAGTAATTGTGATTATAACTGAAAAAGTATCATTACTGAAATACAAAAGACATATATCAAAGAAAAGAGGAAAAATGGCCAATGTGTGTGTGTGTGTGTGTGTGGGGGGGGGGTTTGTTACCATGACTGTGTTGTATGATACAGTGGAGCAATATAAATACTCATCAAGTCCTCCTCTTATAAGATAATACTGTGTTGAACAGGAGACTTGAAGTAACGAAGATCATCAATTTGATTGCTTTATGTGTTATGATAAGAGGAAGCGTGGCATAGTTAAGTCACTGTGGGCCCACAGAGGTCATCGGGGCCCCGGTTCAGCGCACCGGCTGCACCGGCAATACCTACGCCCCTGTGTTGAATAGTGGCATGACAACCTTCTTTGAACTTCTACTCAGGTGGCCATCCTCAAACACGTAGAAATCATGGAAATGCATGACGACTGACCTAATTTTTGCAGTAACTCTTTGGCAAACTCAACAAAATCATCAAATGTGCAGATTTCAGGGTATTTCATCAGTTTTGCACCAGTGCTGCTGTGAATGCTGTCTGCGCACATAAAAGTATGCCCCTGTTCAAAGTACTTCAAAATTGGGGCCCCCGGAACATCGCTGTGATTTATACACCAGCACAAGGTGGTGAACAGCACCCAGTTCTTATTCTGGCCGGTACAGTTGTCCGCCCAGAGCACCACTGTGTCCTTCTCACAGAGGCTGGTACACTTTATATACGCGGAGGCAATGTCCACGCCAGATCTACCGGATATTGCTTCATGTCATAAAACCACAAGATAGCCATCCTATTTCACAGAGGCGAATGTCTTGTTGAATACTACAAGTCGGCTCACAAAGAAGTGTTCCTTCTGGGTCATTCTGGGCAGCAGGATTACTTTCTGCATGTCCACGGTGTCTATAGCTGTATCCACTGCATCAGCACTCTCATCGCGGTTTCGATGATATTCTGGTCTAGCAGCCTTGGCCCGATTCTTGTGATTTTTACCGGCAATACATTCATCACATGCATCCCCCTCATGGGAATTGCCGGCCTCCGTCAAGTGGGCTGTGAATTTCCCGTAAACGTCACAGTCATCCGGCAAGGGTTTTCCAAATGCAAGGTTTTCGAACTGGAACACCCTTTGATACACAATATAACTGATATCGCCATGCTTTGTTTTGAAGTACTCCCACATGGAAGTGATAGTTAAGTTCGGATCCAGGTATCACCTGTTTGGGGCTCACTTGCGGATGGTAAGAATTTATTTGGTCTTTAATGAAGTCCTTATTTTTTCTGCTTTTAGGCGCCGCACTTCCTGGTTTGTCCTTCATAATTGCCTCTAGTCCCCTGGTAGTTTTGCAGTGAACAAACTGAGTTATAATAGAGTCCGTCTTCTTACGCACTGTCCTCAGAAACATGACTTTGCAGACCTTGGATGATACGTGAATACTGATCTTGCACGCTCTTTCTGCTTTTCACAGGCGTGACAAGAACATGGCTATAGAGCCTGAGCCTCCATTCGGAAAATGACAAACTCCAGAAGACGGTGTTCAGGCCCGGTGCTAGAACCGGGAATTGGGGGTCACAGACACGCACCTTTATGACAACTAGGATAGTCCTGGCCAGTTCTCAATTATTTTCCTAAATTGACGCGTTTTTCAATTATTGTAATTGGCAACTAAAGACGCGATTTCTCTCCATATGCGATCTAAAAGCGATGAAATCATGGGGTAAACTCAGTAGAACTGAAAATCAGGGTGGACAAAACATCCATTTCAAACAATTATTAGTCCTGACCTGTTTTCAGTCAATAATTTCAGGATTAATAATTGTTTGAAATGGATGTTTTGTCTACCCAGATTCTCAGTTCTACTGAGTTTACCCCATGATTTCATCGCTTTTAGATCGCATATGGAGAGAAACCGCGTCTTTAGTTGCCAATTACAATAATTGAAAAACGCGTCAATTTAGGAAAATAATTGAGAACTGGCCAGGACTATCCTAGTTGTCATAAAGGTGCGTGTCTGTGACCCCCAATCATTTTACTCCTTACCAGAGTTAAATACAATTGATTTGCTCTTTACCAGAGTTAAGTATACATGAAGGGGCCAGACAAATGGCAGTTAGACATATAAAACATTTATTAAAACAAATAAAATAATAAAACATTTATTTTGGCCATATTTCCCCAGTCCAGTCAGTCTTTCATTCCAGCATTATGAAAGTAACTATAATATACAAATGTTCATCTGAGACACTGTATGAGCTCTGAACATCAAACGGTGTGCAACATTTCAGCTCAGACATTTTATTTATACACCTCTCCTCACTTTATGATACTCTGAAAGCATGACGATGCTCATCAAAGGTTTCTGTAAACAACATGTTTGACAAGAAATAAATCTGGTCTTCAAGTAAAATGATGTCACTTATTTGACAAAACACTGGCATGTCTTCTTCTATTACACCGCACACCGCAAGTCCAGCTCTGTACTCAATACCATCAAATTTAACCCAAGTGGTTGAGAAAACCTCTTTTGACGAGAGCATTACAAGATTTTCATTAAGCACATTTTCAACACTGAGGTCAAAAGGTTTAATTGGCCCATACTCATTCTGTTTAAGATTGAAGGTGTCCCAGTGATGTGCAATGGCCATCTAATGCTTTTTCGCCAGTGATTTTGTTAGGTTTTTGAAATTTTTAAAATAGTCTTTAAACATCTTGCGTTTTCCTTCAAACCTCATATACCACATATGAAGTAATGGGCCAACTTTCCTGATAGCAGATGGATAATGTATCATAAAGTGATGTTTTGGTATTAGGTTTTTGTGTGGATACAAGTGCTTAAATAGTTTGTGGTGCTCAGCTATCAAATGCTTTAAATATGTTGTCATGCCAATAGTGAGAGAAGATGGAAACACTACGCTCATTATTTGAAGCAACAACAGTAGCAAATTCCAGTTTTTGTTTCCTGCAGGAATAATGTCACAAAACAACAGTGGGATGTTTTTAACTAGACATAGTGTCTGAATAGAATTCAAACCAATGCCGTTGCCAGCACTCTCCAAAATAATCTTTGTGGGACGGTTCTTTCGTTCTAAAAACCCATAATCAAATGAGTAAATCCTGGAAAGTAAGTTCTGTTCTGAAATATAGTTTTTAGTGAGATATTCAAAAAGCAACTTGATTTCGTACTGAGCCACCCCCTCAGCTATGTCATGCATCAGGTCAAATGAATAGTTATTAGAAACATGAAAGTAGTCCAATGAATTCAGTGTTGAAATGTTTTTCAAACCATATACTGATATATTTTTCCCCTTTTTATTTTTCTTTTTTAATTCCTGGAGAGTTCGGCAATGCATTTCAAACACCTCTTTTCCACGAAGGATCACTTTGGGATCATCCTCACTGTAGACCGTTTGAGCATCTTTCTTCTCAATTAAACAAAACCGACACCAATAATGGCCACTGAATGACTCATTAAAACCAAGAATTGTGTGCATCCCTAGATTATCCTCGGTGATCTGTGAGATTGTACCATATATCTGCTCCTCAGAAAATGGTAGACTGAGCCCTTGACGTTCCAATTTTTTCACATCATTTCGCAGTGGTTCCAGTATAAGATCAAAGCCATAATTTGTGAGATCTTGTGTGTGCCTAAGTGATACCAAATGAATGTTCATTAAAGCCGAATTATATTTTGGGGGCAAATTTCTTACAATGAAATTTATTCAATAATTCAATAATATATTCAAATAATTTGTGAATTCCACGTTTGGAACCAAGGAGATTTGGAAATCATCATAATATAGTTGAATTTGTAGTGCATGTCGTTTAGCTGTAAATAAAGGGTGAGTTTTAAAATAACTTCCATCACAAAAGTCAGCATAAATGTCAGACTCAGATCTACACTCAGTTTTAAGTAGTTCACAAATTTCTGGATTTCTGCACATAAACATTGGCACATATATAAAGGTATCTTTAACAGGTACTTGATCATAAGTGCCAGATTTCTGATTATACCTGCTGTCAAATCGCACTCCCAGTGTGATCTGTACAGGCTCTACAACTGCCCACTTTTGGGTGAAGTATTTATTTTGTTTCCATTCTGTGTTGAGATCTGTGAATGGGTTTTCTAAGCTGTCTACAGATTCATTTATCACAGATATGTTGGGGTTAGGTAAAGCAGAAATAATAGTTTGCTTTACTTGTGAGCGAAGCTCACTTGTTAGTTCCTCCAAATCTCCCACAATTGAGGTTACCAAACTGTTGGAAATACCACTGCCCCACAATTTGCCCACAATAGATGCGCACATTTCTTTGGTTGGATCTTTAATGGGTAATGGATCTTTATTCTCAAAAGATACACTGGAAGAGCCATGTTGATGTGGGGAAGTAAACTCAACCCCCAAAGCAAATGCCTGGGATGAAGATGCAACAGACTCACTGGAACTAGATGAACTTGCAACTGGCTCACTGGTACTTGCAACTGGCTCACTGGAACCCTCAACATTTGAAGTTTGAGATATTTGCTCAACATAATGCACGCTGTTAAGGTGCTTCTGAAAACCATAATATGTTACAAAGTGACGCCTACAGTCTGGCTGAAAACAAAGCAATTTGAACTTGGGTCCAGGATAATAACCATGTTCAACTCTTATATGTGAAATCAACTGTCGACTGCTGGGATAGCCTTTCTGACACACAAAACAGATCAGCATTTAACTAAATGCTTTAGCCAACTCAAATACTGCAAGTAATGTGTGGTTCAGCAGTTTGGCTCTCAACTCCTTAACTCTGGGTGTCTCCTTCATTTCCCCCACATCAATGTTGTACACTGTTGTCTGCATAAATGTGTAGAAGCTCAAAAGTGCAGGATCATAATCTACATTAAACACAAAATGTGCCTTGAAAAGTTCATCAAATGCCCCAAGTGAGCGGTTTGCCTGGCATGGGATGAGATGAGATGCTGATCCATGACTATGTAGAAGCTGTCTATCTTGCTCTTCTGACGCCCAACAGCAAGGAGGTATGGCTGTTGATTCTTCTGGTTGCGTAGATGCTCATCCAAACTGCAGCATGACTAGGGTTGAGACAAGGAAACAGAACATTAGACAAGAATAGTGTGCAGACACCTCTGTTAGGGATGTTATGGACAGGTCATCAATAACAAATGGATGCCAGTCCTGTCCTTTGTCTGAAAAATAAGAAACAGTTGTGCCTGCAGATATCTGCTGAGAGTTTAAGCTCTGGTTGGACTGCTGCTCAAGTCTACATCTACCATTACTGTTCAGGAACACTGAGTGAAGTCTAGGAAAAGCAGAATTTCACAGAAGAAAAGGAATTACTGTTATTACCTTGTGAAAGACTACAAGTCTCTCAACTGCATCAGAGGCGCTGACTTTTGGAGCCTTCGGTCCCCCGGGAGGTGGTGGAAGGAGATGCAGCAGCAACAACAGGGAGGCCATTTCGGAGTCGTATGCTGAGGTACGAGACACAACAGAAAGAGCATCATTTAGTTGTGGAGGAGAATTAATGCTTTTGGTCCGTTGATCCATCACATCACACCTGTCCGACTAAAAAGATTACAAAAAAAAAAGAAAACTATTTTCATGATGTCACACGGCCCATGCCATTTTCGAGCTGATTCGATGGGTCACCGCACAGGGTCAAACAAATCATATTAGTGTTGAAAATGATGCAAAACAAATACAACTCACTTGTTGCATCAGGATCACTTGGGACACTTCCTGGGAGACTTCCTGCTGACTGTACCAAGCAACGCAACTCTGGTGTTGAAGTGAGCTGTGAGGCCTCTTTTATGATATTTGCCTTGAAGATCAAATCCCATTTCTGAAGCAGTTGGGAGGAGATTACTTCATCAAATAGGAGAGTGAAGTCTTGCTCCACCTTTAAGGAAGACAATATTACTGCATTAGTACAACAGGAAATGCTTTCAAATTTACAAGGCATTCTAAACATACAGTACGACAAACTTACCAGTCCTTTTGTATCCTTGAATCTTGGGACGGCAGCAAGTACATCAACAGATTTGCCAGGCTCATTAACAATCTTCTGGCGGTGCTAAAAGGTCTGTCTCATTTTCTGGAAGATCTGGGTGTTGACAGTTGTATGGTTGAGCAAAGACATGGCTTCTTTGCAAGCATCCCCATCAAGCCGCTCCTCTCTCACGACAACCCTCTGGGAAGTTGGGCCTCCACGACCAGCAGGTGAGCTTGGTGGTGCAGATGGACTGGACTTGGACTTGGACTTCCTTTTTATAGTTTTCAGACGCCAAGCAATGTAGCCTGTGTTGCTCCGAGGGTCATAGAAATGTTCCTGAAAATAAATGGGTTGTCATACTTGGCTCATAACAAATGTCTGAATTCAGCTGTCAATGTCACGCACAGTTCTATTTCATCCCTGCTGACCGCCAGAGGGCGGTGCTTAAAGCACTGAATATTCCCCTTCGCGCATGCGTAGTTCGAGTATGTATACCAACAACGTCACCTGTGACCTGCAGGTGACCCGAAGAAGATTATATCTTCCGGTGTCACCTGAGGATCGTTTCTTACTTTCTTCTCGCGCGTAGTTTGCTTGCTTGAAAAGCATTGAGTCTACTGCTTCACTACTAAACTCCGTTGCTAGTAGTTCCGCGACCATTGTCGGTCGGAGCAGCGATTGTTCGCCCTCCAGGAACTGCGACGGCAATCTTTCTCTGGTTGAGAGAGACTTTACGTTACTTTGCTGCGTTTGTTAATTACTTGTCGGTGACGGCTGCGTTCGCGCACCCTTATCCCGATGTTTAATTTAGTCGGTCGAGCTGACTTCGTTTGCGGTAACGCTTGCATAACTACTCCTGCAGGTGAGTTTGCATTAACCTCTGTTGGTACAGGCTGCGTGCGCGCTGCCTCCCCCCAGCATATGGTTTGTTTTTGTGTTCATGCTGTGTCCCGACGTTTAATTCAGTCGGTCGAGCTGACTTTGTTTGCTGGCTCGCGGGTTGCGTTAGCGTTTCCCGGTGTCCAGCCTGGATAATTATTAGCTGTAACGCTTGCATAGCTACTCCTGCAGGTGAATTTGCATTAACCTCTGTTGGTACAGGCTGCGTGCGCGCTGCCTCCCCCCAGCATATGGTTTGTTTTTGTGTTCGTGCTGTGCCCCGACGTTTAATTCAGTCGGTCGAGCTGACTTTGTTTGCTGGCTCGCGGGTTGCGTTAGCGTTTCCCGGTGTCCAGCGTGGATAATTATTAGCGGCAACGCTTGCATAGCTACACCTGCAGGTGAGTTGCGTTAACCTCTGTTGGTATAGGCTGCGTGCGCGCTGCCTCCCCCCAGCATATGGTCTGTTTTTGTGTTCATGCTGTGTCCCGACGTTTAATTCAGTCGGTCGAGCTGACTTTGTTTGCTGGCTCGCGGGTTGCGTTAGCGTTTCCCGGTATCCAGCGTGGATAATTATTAGCGGCAACGCTTGCATAGCTACACCTGCAGGTGAGTTGCGTTAACGTCTGTTGGGATAGGCTGCGTGCGCGCTGCCTCCCCCCAGCATATGGTTTGTTTTTGTGTTCGTGCTGTGTCCCGACGTTTAATTCAGTCGGTCACGTTTAATTCAGTCGGTCTAGCTGACTTTGTTTGCTGGCTCGCGGGTTGCGTGAGCGTTTCCCGGTGTCCAGCGTGAATAATTATTAGCGGTAACGCTTGCATAGCTACACCTGCAGGTGAGTTTGCATTAACCTCTGTTGGTACAGGCTGCGTGCACGCTGCTTCCCCCCAGCATATGGTTTGTTTTTTGCTTCGTGCTGTGCCCCAATTTGGGTTTGTTACTGAGCTCCTGCTGGTATAGGCAGCGTATGCGCTCCCTCCCTCCAGCTTAAAGTGTCCATACTCCGTTTATCCATAGCGTTCGCGCTCAGGTTATCCGAGGAGTATTCATTAAAATACCAGCTGGGTTCCTTACCCGGTTTAGGTAGCGTACGCGCTCCCTCCCTCCGGCTTACGGTGTCCATACTCGGTTTGTCCATAGCGTTCGCGCTCAGGTTACCCGAGGAGTATTCATTAAATACCAGCTGGGTTCCTTACTTGGTATAGGCAGCGTACGCGCTCCCTCCCTCCAGTGCAAGCCCCTGTAGTATACTAGCGGGAGCGTCTGAGCTAATTTGGACAAGTGAGTGTCGTGTAAGCTTCCAGCGCCACCACAATGGATGACTCCCATTTCTGTACGTCATGTGAGGCTCTTCTACAGCCAGAGGACGGCCATGACCTATGCCCCGCATGCCTCGGTCCTGAGCACCTGCGGGAGGCACTGTCAGACAACCCCTGCATGAACTGCAGTTACTTGCCTCGGGCGGTGAGGGCTGCCAGACTGGCGCAGGTGGAACATCAGGGGGATGAAGGTGACCTCCCCCCATCAGGCCAGTCTCCCCCGGCCTGTCAGAGACGCCCTAAGCGGCAGGCTGCGTCTACAGCAGTCGCACCCTCCAGGAAGAAGGTGAAGTCTGCTCGAAAAGAAACAAAAGAAAGCAGGCTTTCATCTAAAGTCGATCAGCTGTCTGCTGAGCTGGCCCAGGTCAGGTCCATGCTCAGAGACCACCAGCCAGATGCCCCATTGCAAGGTGATGTGACACCCTCTCCTCCAATGCCAGTGCTGGTACCTGAGGAGGATACGTTTTCCCTGGCAGCTTCGGCTACCTACTTCCACGGTTATGGGGGAGATTCGGAAAATGGGGGTTCCCAGGCATCTGAGCGGGGCTCCCACTCCTCGGCTCAGAGTTCAGTGGCTGAATTGGGGGATGGCTCCATGCGGGCAACCATGCGCATGGCTTTAGATCGACTGCACATGGATGTGCCACAGCAGGCAGAAGCTGCGCCTGCTAGTGCCTTCTTCAGGCGCAGGCCAGCCCCCACTGCCATTGCTATTCCCCACTCTAAGGACTATCTGAAGGAGTTGCAGGCCTGTTGGAGGAACACTAAGGCCTGCTCCCGCCTCTCTGCAGATGGGCGGATCCTAGCAGCCATGCACGATGCAGCAAAAGTTGGCCTGGATTCCATGCCGGCCGTTGAGCCTGCCATCGCTTCTCTTATCGTGTCCCCAGATGAAGCTCTGCGAAGGGGTGCTAGGTGCCCTCGACCCCAGTGTCGAATCACTGATGACCTTCTCACAAGGGCTTATGATGCTGGAGCACGTGCTGGCCGCATGGGGAACTCTTTGTCACATCTCATGTTGGCGCTTTCAGCTTCGCTGCAGGAGGGCAACACGGCTGCTGATTCCGTCACTTTTTGTGATGCCTCACTGGAGGCATTCGGCCTTCTGTCCAGGGAACTTGGGCAGATGATGTCCATCCTGGTTCAGGCTCGTTGCCAGGTTTGGCTATCTCAGTCAAACTTGACAGAGGCATCCAGGAGACTCCTTCGCAGTCTCCCCGTGGAGCCGGGGGAAATATTTGGTCCTGCAGCCCAGGAAGCACTGGAACGGACCATCCAGGCAGGGCAAACCAGGCAGCAGCTTGCGAGCCTTAGGCGGATGCCTCTTCTCGATAGGCCTCCTGCCAGCAGAGCGAGGGGTTCCTCGGCTGCTTTTCACACCCGCTTACCGCGGCCGACCCACTCCACTGGCCGCCATGTTGTCCAGCGGCCCATGCCGAGACCAGCCCGGGACTTTCGAGGCCCTGCCCGCCTGCCATCCAGACAACCTCGGGCTCCAGAGCCTGTCCGACCCCCCTTTAGGGCCCCTAGGGGCCGGGGGGGCAGACATTGAGGCCGTGGGGCCGGCGGTCGGATATTTTTCACATCAGCAGCTCCAACAGTGGGCTGCTCACACTTCAGACCCGTGGGTAGTTGCCACCTTAACCCACGGGTACAAGCTTCAATTCCGCCGCCGGCCCCTCTCATCTGGCCGGGTCAAAATGACCTCCATCAGCGACCCGGCAAAGGCTCTCGTGTTGGACCAGGAGTTATCCACCCTCCTGGCCAAAGGCGCGATCGAGCCTGTGGACCCTCTGTCACGTCCCCGGGGGTACTATTCAACATACTTCCTCGTGACGAAACAGACTGGCGGATTTCGCCCAATCTTGGACCTCAGAGGGCTGAACAAATTTATGAAGGTCATCCCTTTCCACATGTTGACCACAGCAGATGTCCTGCGAACTGTGGCACAGGGGGAATGGTTTACGTCCATCGACCTCAAGGACGCTTATTTCCACGTCCCCATCACTCAAAAACATCGGCGGTTTCTCCGATTTGCCTACCGAGACCGCCACTGGCAGTTCAGGGTGCTACCCTTTGGGCTCTCCCTCTCTCCAAGGGTCTTCACGAGGTGTGTTGCCGCAGCCCTGGCGCCTCTACAGTCCCAAGGCTTGAAAATTCTCCCATACTTGGACGACTGGCTGATCTGTGCACCATCCCGTGCCCAGGTGTCCAGAGATACAGCACGTCTCCTGTCCCACGTGGCCTGCCTTGGACTCAAGGTGAATATGGGAAAGAGTTGCTTGGTGCCATCTCAGGCTACAACTTTCATTGGGATTGCATTGGACAGTGTAGCCATGATAGCCAGACCGTCCCCCCACCGTGTGGGCGACATCCTTCACCTTCTTGCCCTGTTCCAAGAGGGCCGTTGGCTGACCTTTCTTACGTTTCTTCGCCTCGCGGGCAAACTAACGTCCATTTCAGCTGTGGTTCCGCTGGGCTTGCTGACACTACGCCCCCTGCAGAGGTGGCTGAACAGCTTCCACTTGGATGCCAAGCGGCAAAGGCACAGGAAGCTCAGGGTGTCACAACAGTGTCTCCTTGCCTTAGCCCCGTGGAGGGACGGGGCCTACATGCTCAGGGGTGTCCCCATGGGCTCTGTTCCGTCTCGCAGGGAGACTGTCACCACAGATGCCTGCCCCTCTGGATGGGGTGCAGTATGGCAGAGCAGGATGGCCCATGGGCGGTGGACGGTGGAAGACCGGGAGGCACACATCAATGTGCTGGAGCTCCGGGCGGTTCACCTGGCACTCAGGCACTTCCTGCCACACCTGAGGGGCAAGCATGTCCTCGTAAGGTCAGACAACACATCAACTGTATATCATATAAATCATCAGGGCGGGACCAAGTCTGCGCGGTTGCTGCGAGTGACAGAAGAGCTCCTCACGTGGGCGGCCCCCCGTCTGATCAGCCTTCGGGCGATGTATCTACCGGGAGAGAGGAACAGCCTGGCAGACTCCCTCTCCCGTCAAAAACCTCCGTCAGGAGATTGGCGCCTCCACCCGGAAGTGATCAGCACTATTTGGAGCCTCTTCGGCAGAGCGGACGTGGACCTCTTCGCTTCAGAAGTCTCCACCCACTGTCCTCTGTGGTTCTCCTTGGCCGAGACAACCAGTCCCTTGGGCCAGGACGCATTGGCCCATCCTTGGCCGGACGGCCTCCTGTATGCTTTTCCCCCGCTCCCTCTGATTCGGTCGGTACTTCAGAGGGTTCTTCAGGGGGGTCACAGTGTCCTACTTGTGGCTCCCTTCTGGCCAGGGAGGAGCTGGTTCCCACTGCTGCACGGACTCTGTCGCGGTGTACCGTGGCGCCTTCCCGACAGGAGGGATCTCCTGTCCCAGTTGGCGGGGCGGATCTGGCACCCCAATCCACGACGCCTCCAACTGTGTGTTTGGCTGCTGGAGGGCCCGAGTCGCTGTTGAGCTCCTGTGCAGACCCTGTCAAACATACCATAATGAATGCAAGAGCGCCATCCACTCGTCTTCAATATGAGAATAGATGGAAACTGTTTTCCGACTGGTGTACGAGTCGGGATGAGGACCCTGTGCGCTGCTCTGTGCCAACTATTCTTGACTTTCTTCAGTCTCTTCTGGACGAAGGTCGATCTCATTCGACATTGAAAGTGTATGTAGCGGCAATATCTTGTGGTCATGTGAGGATTGACGATGGCACTGTGGGGAGCCATAGTTTGGTGTCCCTCTTCTTGAAGGGGGCTCAGAGATTACATCCTCTGAGTGCCCCAAGAGCTCCAGCATGGGATCTTCCCCTGGTACTGGATGCACTAAGCCGGCCCCCTTTTGAGCCCTTGACACAAGCGGAGCTGAAGTGGGTGTCTTGTAAGACTGCGTTCCTTCTGGCCATTTGCTCTGCAAAGCGTGTCAGCGAGCTGCATGCCCTGTCTGTCAGTGACTCGTGTTTGAGGTGGAACTCGGATGGCTCAGGGGTCACTCTGTGGCCGAACACAGCGTTTCTCCCTAAAGTGTTGGCTCGCGCTCACCGCAACCAGCCTATTCGGCTGGCTCGGTTTGACCCTTCTCCAAGGGAGACTGGGGATGAGCCTGAACTGTTATGTCCAGTGCGGGCTCTGAGGGTCTACACTGCAGCTACTGTATGCATTCGAAGGTCTGAACAACTTTTTCTCTGCTACGGTGGCCCTAACAGGGGTTGTGCCATCTCCAAGCAGCGTTTGTCCCACTGGATTATTAATGTCATCACCCATGCCTATCGGGCGAGTAACCGTCCCCTTCCACTTGGCGTGAGGTGCCACTCTACCAGGAGTGTTGCTACTTCATGGGCTGCCCTGAGGGGAGTGTCCTTGGAGTACATTTGTGCCGCAGCTTCATGGTCGTCACCGGACACCTTCTCCAGGTTCTACAGGGTGAACGTCGCCACACCCCACCCCTTAGCCGTGGTTCTGCGGCCGGGGTCTTCTGACTTTTTGCACACTGAAGGTCCATGATTCGGATTCTTCGTGACCTTGTTGGTATAAGTCATTCAGTGCTTTAAGCACCGCCCTCTGGCGGTCAGCAGGGATGAAATAGAACGAAAGTTACGAATGTAACTACGGTTCTATGAATCCCGAATGACCGCCAGAGCTCTCTGTCACTCAGAATCCTCGTGTGCTCGCGAGAAGATTCTGTAAGAAACGATCCTCAGGTGACACCGGAAGATATAATCTTCTTCGGGTCACCTGCAGGTCACAGGTGACGTTGTTGGTATACATACTCGAACTACGCATGCGCGAAGGGGAATATTCAGTGCTTTAAGCACCGCCCTCTGGCGGTCATTCGGGATTCATAGAACCGTAGTTACATTCGTAACTTTCGTTTTATATCACATCATGCAAACAATATTTATGACTTACATAGCCTTTCTTAGAATACGGATCCTTGAGGGAAGGGAACAGCGTCACTATCCCAAGTGCATACTCTTCTCTAGTGGCTTTGGTGGGAAGGTACCTGAGAAGATAATAAGATAATTATTAATCTAAATGTATCCAATGGACATGCAGTTATTAGACACAAATAAAAACAACATTAAACACATACCCATGTTTATCCACCATGTGAGATACCAGTATGTTAACCATTTCTCGTCTTTTGGCATCTATTAGGGTCTCTGTCGTTCCATACTCCTGTAGTACATTTTCACCACCAGACTTCTCTCGTAACACACCTTCAATCAACTAAGAAAAAAAAAAAACCATACAACACATGCTGATATATCCTCTTTCCAAAGGCTGAAAGTTAAAACATTTGAAGCAACACCTGACTATAAAACTGATAAAACCTGTTTAGCAGACAGTGCTGCAGATGTTTCCTCAATTCTTTGTCTCTTGTGCCTTTCCTCCTCCTCCTCAAGGAGGAGAGTTGATGCATTAGACCTTAAGCTTGATTCAGATACATCTGAAGTAGGGGTGGAGCAATCATAAAATTCTAAAGGAAATGGAAAAAGTTAGGCTAAATTATTGCATTTAAGAAGCAGTCTACACCAGTGGTTCTCAACCTGTGGTTCGGACCCCACGAGTCCCCCAGGTGACAGTGAAGTGATCATTTATGGACTTGTAAGACCATTACTCCATCAAAAGTAATCAAACCATGAACATCTACAGGTTTACAACACCTCGAGATCTGCCTTTTACACAATCTATATCTGTGGAACAGAGTCAAAGTGTGTGGCTTCAGTTAAAATATGATTATTTTTACGTCCTGAAAAGGCTGGCAATCACTGCTCTACAGTCTACCAATGTTTCCCAAGCACTGGGTCGGGACCCATTTGTGGGTCAGAGAGATATTTTTATGGGTGCCCCATTTATTCTTCTACATATTTCTTTACTTTTTAATAAGTGATCATTTCAAAACATTTTCAACAAAGATTTCAAAAATTGATAACATTTATCAATACCAAATTAAATTATTTTTCTACCATTCACCATAACAGAATATACCTGTGTTTAGAACTCACCGTCATTGGAGTAGACTGTGAGCACCACATTGCCCTGGTCAACAACGTCACTGAAGATGCCTTCGTCAACCTCAGTCCCAGTTACGTCCTTAAATGTGAGATCTGCTTCTGGTGGCAGGCAAAATTTCTCTTTGACTGGAAATGATAGAAAAACACATTCAGTTTGAGAACCACTGTCTTAAATCACATAGCCAGCACAGGTTTGGGAGGCCTGTTTCAATTGAATCAGATGGAACAATTACAATAATTGGCAGCCTTTGCCATTACCTTCATCATTGAACTGCAGAAAGTTAAACTGTCCTACAACTTTCTCCAACTTCACATACTTCTGCTGTTGTCTGTATTTAACAATGATCAGCATTTTGCTCAGACCTGCAATAAAGTCAAGCAAATGAAACCTGGAATAACTACAAATGAACATGCAGAATTTATAGTAGGCTAAAAAAAATAAATCTCTGTTTTCATCCGTGTGAATTGCTATCAGAGCTTTTGCAAAAGGTGGTCGGCTGGTCACTAATAATGACAAGTAGGCTACAAAACACAATCAATTAGAATCAGGGCTTGACGCTTACCACCCAGCCTCGCAGGCTAGCCGCCCCTCGGAACGCTGATTTACGGTTGAGTCAGATGTGAAGCAAATGTAAATGAGCTTTCTGATGGGCAGCTAGCCTGCGATGCTACTTAACACTACACCACGCCAAGCCAGGTACGTGTGTCATAGCAATTTAGGACAGGGTGGTGCACGGCGTGCAACAGACATCGGACCGTGAAGCGTGCACATACACTCGTCACATCAGACCGCGGAGTCTGTGCGCGTGCGCTCGTAACATGCGCGTCTGCTCCGCAATGTTTTCTTTTCTTCTTGGAGGGTCACTCACAACAAAATCCGCGCAATCCAATTCAAGCATGGTGACTGCAGCGCCACTTTAAAAAAGGCCTGCCGAAATGATAGTTGCATGTAGCTACGTAGGCTACTACTATCTTGGCAAACATTTTGTAAAGATTGGGCCACAACGCCACATCTCAGTGGATGTTTCCTTGTAGCTACATATTGCAGTTTGCAGCACACATTTAATATAATTTCAATAGGTATACACTTACCATGAAATTTGCGTAGAAGGCACAGCACACTGAAGAAAATGTTTTAATAAAATGCCGACGCAGCACCGTGTCTGTCTGTTGGCTCATCAATTCAAAATGAAGTGAAGTGTGTGGGTCACGGGAGGAGCTTATTTACATCTCACCTGAGTTGAGTTGACACTGATGTCATACCATTTAAATCAGAGTGTTAAAAAATTACACTTTGGGAGTGGAAATCAACTCCAGGGCGGAGTAATTAGAATCAACTATTAAAAATAACTCCTCACACTTAACCATTAACACCAGGCAGTGTTAAAACAACACTTTGGGAGTAGTATTAACACCGAATGGAGTGGAATTAACTCGGGACTGAGTTGGGTAACTCTGATGTGATCAACTCTTTCAAATAACTCCTACAATGAACCCAATTTAAATATGATGGTGTTAAAATAACACTTTGGGAGTTGAAATCAACTCTGAATTGTTTAACCCTGAAATTTCAACTCTTTAATTTTTGCTGTGCAGAATGGGCAATGCAGGCTGGCTGGCTCAACTTACTAGGTTCTTCCAGATCAGAACCTGCAAACTGGGATGAGATTTATACACTTTTATTTCATAATATAAAAGCGTAAAACTTAGTAAGTCCAAATATGGGGCTAACTCAATTTTCATTAAAAATCGACCTACTAAGTTTTTCTAGATCACATGAGGACTGTGCACCTGGTAGTGTGGGCTCTGTCTACATCTAGGACAGCGGGAGGGTCTTTGGGGAGGTAGCCTCTATTGAGGGTCCAGTAATCACTGGCCTAAGCAGAAAGGTATGATAAGAATTGTTAATGAAGTAGTTTGGTAGCAACTATATGGAATACGTGGACTTGTTGACCTTCCGAAGGACACGAAAGGGGCGAATGAACCGTGGGCTCAATTTTCTGATAGGCAGGCAGAAGCGCAGGTCCCTCGTCGCGAGCCAGACTCCATGTCCCAGCTGGTATTGAGGGGAGTCCCGATGTTTCCGGTCCACATTGATATTCTTGTGGTGGAGAGCTCTTCTGGATCTGGAAGTTGGTGGTCTCCCAGACTCTCTCCACCTCCTTGAACCAGGCATCCACCACCAGGACTTCCGTCTGGCTCTGGTCGCAAGGGCGTAGGGGAGGTTGCCATCCGCACATGCACTGGAAGGGAGTGAGTCCAGTGGAGGCACTCTTCAGAGAGTTGTTGGCACACTCCTCCCAGAGCAGGTATTTGGACCACTCCCTCTGGCACTGATGGCAGTCGGCTTGGAGGACCCTCCCCAGGTCTTGGACAGCTCTCTCTGTCTGCCCATTAGCTTCCGGGGGGTTACCTGAAGAACACCCTCCACACTCTGAAAGTGACTGAGGTCCACAATCTGAGAGAATGTCCTCCGAAAGGCCAAAGTTGCGGAATACCTGCTAAAATATTGCATGGGTGACTTGGAGTGCTGATGGTAAAGCAGCAAAAGGCACAAACTTAATGAATTTTGAAAATCTATCAATGATCACCAGGATGCAGGTGTTGCCCTCTGATGGAGGTACGTTGTAGATTGTTGACAAATCAACTGCAATATGGGAGAATGGATGATGTGGAACAGGTAGTGGATTGAGTTTCACTGTACGCGTTGTCAGGGCATCTTGGACATTGCACCACTTCCGCAAGAGCGCATGGCTGCCTCCACATCAGAGACAAGGTGGGGCCACCAATACTTTCGACTGATGAAGTTGGTTGTTCTCTTAATTCCAGGGTGTTCTGCTGACAGGGATGTATGGGCCCACAAAATTACTCGTTCACGAAGATTAGTGGAAACAAATGTCTTACATCCGGCACCGAGGTAGAGGGGGGATTCCTCCTGGTCTCCTTCGCTATTTTCCTGTTCAACTACTTGATTCCTGTTGCTACTTGATCGGGGCAGATGCAGGAGGGCAGAATCGGCTCTTCGGCTTCCGGATCCCGCTCCACCTCTTATCTTCAGGATAATGTGTCTGCCTTGATAAACTATTGCCCAGGCTCAAAGAATATCGAAAAATAGAAACAAGTGGAAAAAAGTACCCACCTGTCCTGCCGTGGATTGAGACATTGTGTCCTCCGCAGGTACTCCAAGTTTCAGTGGTCTGTTTAGACAAGGAATGGATGATGTGCCCCCTGCAGCCAGTGTCTCCACTCCTCGAGCACCAGCTTGATTGCCAGCAATTCCTGGTTGCCGACGTCGAAGTTGACTTCTGCGTAGGTGAGCTTGTGTGAGAAATAGGCACAGGGATTCACGTTCGCGGGTTTCGCTGCGACAGAATTGCAGGAGGTGTCAACTTCTACAATACATGGGTTGTCCAGGTCTGGTAATCTTGTCACAGAACGAACCTAAAGACTGTGCACTGGGGAAATAGGAAGCCCATATAGCTTGTAGAATAGGCAAGTATGTGGTCCACAATGTGCAAGAAATACTGGGCCTCAGAAGTAATACGTGACCCTGATTTGACCTCAGTATGTCGTCATTCTTTCTAAATAACATCATAACAATTCGCACACAGGCCATTAGACAAAAAAAAAACCTCCTGCGGCTACATTTCCTTGTGGAGAAAAAAATATTGAATCAACTGACATTGTACCCAGATGGAATTTCTGATCTGTACAGGGTGTGTTACTGCCTCTCAGCCATTGCATGCTGGGATAGCATCCAACCACCTAAGACCCTGACCAGAAATAAGCGAATTAGATAATGGATTGATGCATACAATATTTGACATTAAACAGCTGGCTCTCTTGTACTTGAGACAGCCATATAACATGGACAGAATGAGCTTTAAAAACAAAGCTATGGTTGTGGTGGTGATGTGAAACAGAAACACGTAACATGATTTACTTTATCACATAGCTCAGATGGACGCAAGGGCTCAAGTGGTATTTAGCAAGAAATTATGGGATCAATTTCCCATGCAAACATATGAATAGGCCCGAGCCTAATAGCACAGCTATTCTTACAGTTAAAAAGCTACCTTTCAGCGTCCAGCCTCAACCCACCAGAAGATCCAGTACTTTAGAGACAAATAAAATATTTATCAATGGCTTTTAAATGTGACAAGTATCCTTTGTGAATAATAAGATCTCGTTAGCATTCTCACCATGTTAATGAGGATTGCTATGCATGAGCAACATTTCAAAGGAGAGCTGGCGTGCAGCACTGTTAAATAAATTAGCAACCCATTGCAGCAAGTCTTTCTTTTAAAACAGCTTTAATGTTTTATACCATTGAATTCTACTTGGATATGCGTGTGTTTCTATTTTGTTTTGAAAAATTAAATTCAGAAAATATGGTCACCTAAAGGTAAAAAAAAGATGTGTGTCTGAGTGAGATATAATTCGTAACTGTGATTGACAGGTTTATAAATGTGCTTGCTAATCTAAGAGAGAGCATGACAGAATGTCTTCAAGCTAAAAACCCGTTACAAGAATTATCTCTTGATTTCTGCTGATTAACGTCTGTGAAGTCCGTTGATATGTGCTCTGTCTTATTCATTTAGCCCCATGGGGCAAAAAAACAGTGAATGATAAGAATATTGACCTCTTTCTCTGACAGGCAATTAATTCTCTCATTTACCTCAGCAAAAGTTATTACAGAACAACAGCCGATGAAACTGGCTCTGTGCCAGTGATTTTCAGTTACCACACAGGAGAGAGTGAGAGTGAATTACTGCTGGTCAGAGGTACACTGACTGACTTGCTTCGCTGAGAAAATCTGCTGCTGTAACCCCTGATGAGTTAGGTCTCAAAGAAAATTTATCAACACACTGGTTTTGTGTCCTGATGCACCATATCTGGAGGCTGGTGAATGAGGTCTGGTGTTTGGGGGGTGTTTGCTTTGATGCCCGATGTTGGCGTTTCGGCACTAAAATTAATTGTTAACGCAATAAACAGGTTTTATTCCAGTTCAGGAAGCTTACTGCTATTCAAGTGGATGTGCAACATACCATATTAATACAGTGTAATTATTAGAAATAGTTCATAATTTGCCTCTGTTTTGTGTACAATAAATGTTACTTCAGAGGTGGAAAAAACATTGAAATATTGGGTTGAGTCGTGATTTAATTAATAACGCTGATCATCCTGTTAAAAAAAATTGCAAGTTCCATATTGTCAGTCAATTCTTCCAATTAAAGCAACACTAATTAACTTTTCAGCCTTGATATAATTTTTTTCAGAACTTTTGTCGACTTACATCAGGTTGAATGACACCTCTGTCATGGCCTGAGGGCGTCTGTATCACTTTCACTGGCACTATCCAGTTTCCAGGTGGATGGTAGGAACCCCTCCACACGAAAAACTACAAATGTGCTGACTGCTTTACGGCAGACGTCACTTCCCCCTCTCCTCAGTCGTTAAAAAGACGGAAGTCAATATGAATGCCTACGGCATGTGGGATTACCGCTATCATGGCAGAAGCAGCAAGAAAACCAAAGAAATTAGAAGTTATGTCTGAGGAGACTAAAAAAGGAAAGAGAGAGAGAGTAACAGAATCAAAGCCCAGACAAGGATCAATATTGCCCAGGCTTTCACTCGCTGGCGTGAGCTCAAAGACGTGGAGGGATGTCCGACCGATGCTGCCTTGGCCCTGGTACTGCTGGACTAGTAAGTAACATTACACAATGTTTTCTCTTATAACGTAACAGTAGTTTTGAGTTTGTTGTGTGGCTGGTCATGTCACTGTGGAGCTGCAAACTATCAAGCTGGTGGCTATTTATTGGCACCGCGCAAATTTCCAATAGCTAACATTAGCATTATCATTGTGATTTGAGCATCACAAGCGATGACTGCAAACTGCAAATATAAATGTTTCAGTAAAAGGTGTAGCTTCCTCCTGTGGAAAGTACCAAAGATGGAAGATCAGTCATACTGAATCACTGTGGGTTTATCATCTCAGTTTGTATGTACTTGGCCAAGTAGTTTCTGATGATTGCTGGATAACAGTTTCAGAGACAGACGGGATTCTTGATGTGTTTTTTGTTGAGTTGAGTACAGTGATTGGAAAAGAAGTCTATCGAATTCGTCAGCGCATCAAATCGCTTTGCTTGCTCTAAACAATCAGTAAAACAAAACCGATGTGCATTGAGTTATGACTATTCATAGTCCTGCTTATCACTAGCACCTTGCGCTCAGTGTAGCTAAAACTACTAGGATTGTTGCTTGTTTAAACATTTCTAATTTTCAACATTGTCAGATGATATTGTCTAGCCACAATTAGATCCATTATCTCATCGCTATTCATCCCTCAAATAGCCACTTTAAACAGAAACGTAGTTTGGACCTGTCGTCTGTTAATTTCCAGCACAACTGCATGCAACCGGGAGATCAGCGGGTGCGTTTGAGCGTGTCTGCAAATAAGCCAGCTGCGCGAGATTCCCAAAAAATTACGCGAGAATCTTGCCAAAGTTGCGCAATAAGCCCTCCAAACCCTGCGAAGGCTGCAGCTATCGTGGGGTTTCGAGGGCTTATCGCGCAACTTCGGCAAGATTCTCGCGTAATTTTTTGGAAAATCTCACACAGCAGGCTTACTAGCAGAGGCGCTCGAACGCACACAGGATGTTCACGACGCAACGCGCTGGTGCTCATGGGAAATGGGGTCTTCTTTCAGGCAAAACGCTACCGCTTTGTTCCACAAGTACTGCCAAACTCAACCAAAAATGATCGTTTCTTAGTGTTGCTTTAAAAAGCTAAAAAAGGCAGAACACTGCATGATCAACTCCCTTAAGAAAACACAGATTCTCGCTGGTGTTTTTGCATACATAACCAACCACAACGAACACAAAATGCACTAATTCTCCGAGCCGGCAGTCTTATTTACACTCAAAATCACATAACATCGGCTAATTTCCACAGAACAGCTCGCAATGAATTGACTTATGCAGTATACTAAATGCTGTTTCCATACTAATGCCAATGGCTATCAACGTGGGGTATAGCACAGTGGTTAAAGCACTGGGTTCAACAATAAAGATGTTCGCGTTCGCGCACATACAAAAACACAGTTTATGCGTGTGTGGTACTTGGCCTTTCTGAAAGGACATTCGTATTTTGAACATCTCCGTTTAAAGATACGTACATCTGTATCTGATCATTGTAAAGTACGGACAGCAGTCTCGAAATAACTTTATTAGATATAGGCACTGAAAATACCCAGTAACGTTTAAGGTTGAGAATAGAATTGTAGTGTTGATTTCAGAGGCATTGCCAGGATGCCAAGCTTGGGTGGGCATTTGTCCTCTTTGGGGGTCAGAAAAAGAACCTCCAAATTGGCGTAAAATACAACATGCACAACATCTTGAAACTTATATATGTCAGTGGCGACTAGTGAACTGGTGATAGGGGAGGCTGAAACCCATCCCTTGAAAATAATGATTGGTCATGACCTGTTTTCAATCATTCATTTAAATTGCCATTAAAAAAGCTCAGAAAACTCTCAACATTAATAGGTGTGGTCAGTTTTCATTAAAAAGTCAGACCTGTCAACTCTGATGCATTCCGCGTGAGTTTTTAGTGGTATATTCTCATTCCTCTGCTGTAGTCCGCAATTATTCAATCAACGACTGTGTAAGAGATTTTCGCATGGAATTGAAGTCCCCGTGCATGGAAGTTGATCAGTTTCACCCGTGCAGGGCCGGATTAACACAGTGCCCCAGTGTGACCAATCAAGAAAAGCCCTCCCCATCCCCGCCCACAAAAAGGTTTCTGAACATGGCTGAAAGAACGCAGCAATGGACCACTCTTACCTTTGATAATACTAGTGTTTCACTCATTAACAACTTAACTGACATCGGGAAATTTTGCCTATGTTACATACTTTGAATTTTTTGAGTTTTCATCAGATTCTGCGTAAAATCATTTCAAAATGTGAGTAAAATGCCTCAAAATCATAAAACTGATAAACTGAGCAAAGAATTGCTATGTCATTGCATTTGGATAAGCAATGACTTTTAAATGATGAAAGAAAAACTGAATTCTGTCATAGAGTTCAAGAGGAATTGGTGCCAGAAGTTTTCTGCATATTTAATGAGCTTGCTCGGTTAGGGCAACAGCATAAACAAAAAAACTTGTATCTTTTTTTGGTGGTTATTATTGTAATGCGAATAGAAGCCACCTTTCTTATAATAGTATGTTTCTTATGAAAGTATTGACCTTTCTTATGTTAAGCCCAGACTGGAGCTAGGTTTGGGCATGTTTTGGGCATGTCTAGGACAAGTCCCAGAGAATTAAAAAAAAGGTTCAAGTGTGGGAGGGGTCTACAAAAGAGTATATAAAGAAGAAAATTGAGAGAGTAAAGTACAAAACCCAAAGCCAGTGAAGTTGGCACGTTGTGTAAATCCTTATTAAAAACAGAATACAATGATTTGCAAATCCTTTTCAACCTATATTCAATTGAATACACTGCAAAGACAAGTTACTTAATGTTCAAACAGGTAAATTTTGTAATTTTTTGCAAATATTCGCTCATTTGGAATTTGATGCCTGCAACATGTTTCAAAAAAGCTGGCACAAGTGGCAAAAAAGACTGAGAGAGTTGAGGAATGCTCATCAAACACTTATTTGGAACATCCCACAGGTGAACGGGCTAATTGGGAACAGGTGGGTGCCATAATTGGCTATAAAAGCAGCTTCCCCGAAATGCTCAGTCATTCACAAACAAGGATGGGGCGAGGGTCACCACTTAGTGAACAAATGCGTGAGCTGATTGTCAAACAGTTTACAAACAACATTCCTCAATGAGCTATTGCAAGAAATTTAGGGATTTCATCATCTACGGTCCGTAATATTGTCAGGTATGAAGGTTCAGAGAATCTGGAGAAATCACTGCACGTAAGCAACAAGGCCGAAAACCAACATTGAATGCCCGTGACCTTCGAACCTTCAGGCGGCACTGCATCAAAAACTGACATCAGTGTGTAAAGGACATCACCACATGGGCTCAGGAACACTTCAGAAAATCACTGTCAGTAACTCGCTACATCTGCAAGTGCAAGTTAAAACTCTACAATACAAGTGAAAGCCATTTATCAACAGCACCCAGGAAGGCCGCCGGCTTCGCTGGGCCCAAGCTCATCTAAGATGGACTGATGCAAAATGGAAAAGTGTTCTGTAGTCTGATTGTTTTTGGAAACTGTGGACGTCGTGTCCTCCGGACCAAACAGGAAAAGAACCATTCGGACTGTTATAGGCGCAAAGTTCAAAAGCCAGCATCTGTGAGGGTATGGGGGTGTATTAGTGCCCAAGGAATGGGCAGCTTACACATATGTGAAGGCACCATTAATGCTAAAAGGTACATACAGGTTTTGGAGCAACATATGTTGCCATCCAAGCAACGTCTTTTTCATGGACGGCCCTGCTTATTTCAGCAAAACAATGCCAAGCTGCATTCTGCTCGTGTTACAACAGCATGGCTCCGTAGTAAAAGAGTGCGGGTACTAGACTGGCCTGCCAGTAGTCCAGACCTGTCTCCCATTGAAAATGTGTGGCGCATTATGAAGCGTAAAATACAACAACAGAGACCCCGGACTGTTGAACAACTTAAGCTGTACATCAAGCAAGAATGGGAAAGAGTTCCACCTGAAAAGCTTCAAAAATTACTGAGTGTCGTTAAAAGGAAAGGCGATGTAACACAGTGGTAAAAAGGCCCCTTTGCCAACTTTTTTGCAATGTGTTGCTGCCTTTAAATTCTAAGTTAATGAATATTTGCAAAAAAAAAAAAAAAGTTTCTCAGTTTGAACATTAAACATCTTGTCTTTGCAGTGTATTCAATTGAATATAAGTTGAAAAGGATTTGCAAATCATTGTATTCTGTTTTTATCTACGATTTACATAACGTGCCAACTTCACTGGTTTTGGGATTTGTAGTAGGAGAAATTGTAAGGATAAGGATACATTTATAAATTTGACCAGACCTGTCACTCTTTTCAAGACCTGTGAAGCTTTTAGTGGATTTTTGCCTGTGTTGGAGCATTTTCCTCACCCGGAACATCACCAAGCAACCCAACTAAAGGGACTGTAAATATTTTATTTTTCTGTATGTGATGAATCTTGGTCAGTAGAGTAGATAGTATAAGTTAAAAGTGTTTTTTAATTAAATGTGTTTAAGTTTTAAAATTTTGTCTGTCATCCTATGCTGTCGTAAATGTCATAAAGAGTTGGTGCCATAACAAATTGGGGGCTCAAGTCCGAGATAGACCATTGTTAGAGTCATTTATTGAAAATCTAACATTTCAAATTGTAAAATTGTTTTTTGAATTTTCCTATATAATATATATATATACAGTGGGGAAAATAAGTATTTGACCCCTCGCTGATTTTGCAGGTTTGCCCTCTTACAAAGAATGCACCGATCTATAATTTTAATCATATATACATTCTAACAGTGAGAGACAGAATCACAAAGAAAATTCCAGAAAATCACATCATATGAATTTATAAAAAATTGATAACCATCTGATGAGGAAAAATAAGTTTTTGACCCCCTACCAAACAGCAAGTATTCTGGGTCCCACAAGCCAGTTAGTCTTTCTTTAAGACACACCCCCAATCCCAACTAATTATTTACATCAAATACAACTGCCTCACCTCATTACCTGGATAAAAGACACCTTCCCACTCCCAAACAACCAGATTCCAACATCTCCACCATGGGCAAGACCAAGGAGCTGTCTAAGGACATCAGGGACAAGATTGTTGACCTACACAAGGCTGGGATGGGCTACAAGAGAATCGGAAAGCAACTTTGAGAGAAAAGATCAACTGTTGGTGCAGTGATCAGGAAATGGAAGAAGTACCATACTGCCACCAACCTCCCTCGGTCTGGGCCTCCATGCATGGTCTCGCCTCGTGAGATGTCCCTGATCATGCGAACGGTGAAGAATCACAAGGAGGGAACTGGTTAATGAACTGAAGGCAGCTGGGACCACAGTTACAAAAGAAACAGCTGGTAAAACACAACGCGGTCATGGATTGAAATCCTGCAGCGCACGCAAGGTCCCCCTGCTCAAGAAGGCACATGTACAGGCCCGCCTGAATTTCGCCATTGACCACCTGGATGACTCAGAAGAGGCCTGGAAGAAGGTGATGTGGTCAGATGAGACTAAAATAGAACTTTTTGGGCTCAACTCAACTCGCTGTGTTTGGAGGGCAAAGAACACAGAGTACAACCCAAAGAACACCATCCCCACCGTCAAGCACAGTGGTGCTTTTCAGCCAAGGGGACGGCACAACTCTATTGCATTGAGGGGAGGATGGACGGGGCCATATACCGTGGATTTCTGGACCAACAGCTCTTTCTCTCAGTGAGAGAATTGAACATGGGTCGAGGATGGGTGTTTCAGCACGACAACTACCCTAAGGACACCGCCAAAGCAACAAAAGAGTGGCTGAAGAAGAAGTACATCAAGGGTCTGGAGTGGCTTAGCCAGTCTCCAGACCTGGATCCAATTGAAAATCTTTGGAGGGAGCTTAAAATTCAGGTAGCAAGGCTACAGCCTTCGGACCTGAATGATTTGGAGGCTGTCTACAGGGAGGAGTGGGCCAACATCCCTGCCAAAATGTGCACAAACCTTGTCAACAACTATAAAAATTGTTTGACATCTGTGCTGGCCATTAATGGCTTTTCTACAAAATATGAACATGCTGTTTGTCCAGGGGGTCAAAAACTTATTTTTGACCAAAAATATGCAAATAAATTCCTAAAATTCATACAATGTCTTATTCCACTTTTTTGCTGATATTCTGTCTCTCACTGTTAAAATAAACCTATCATTAAAGTTATAGACCATTGCTCTCTTTGTTAGTGGGCAAACCTGCAAAATCAGCAAGGGGTCAAATACTTATTTTCCCCACTGTGTAGATAGATAGACAGCAATGGATGATTTCTTGGCATCACCAACCGTAGAGGTTTTGAAGTCTTTTAAGACAGAACTGCTTGAAATATGGAGACATTTAGAGCTGACAAAGGTAAAACCAGCCATGCGAAAAGCAAGACTGGCTAGAGAGATTGTTGAATGTTACATTGATGAAAATGTGTTTGCACCAGGAGATCTGGAACAGTTTCCAGTGGAAAATCCAAATATAGGAATGGAACTTAAATTCAAAATGCTTGAAATAGAAAGGGAGGAAAAAGAAAAACAAAGGCAGTTTGAGTTAGAAAAATTAGCAAGAGAAGAAAAACAAAAAGAATTTGAGATGGAAGAAACCTCACCCAAAACCAAAGACAAATCTGGTGATGCTGCACAAAAATCCAGTCACAGGTCTGATGAAAGTGTGAAAGCTGACAGTGACAAAAATGGTCTAGATTGCAGTTATTGCAAGAAATCCGATCATGTTACAACTAACTGTTGGTTCCTCAAAGCTGAGAAAGAAAGAGAAAAGGATACCAAACCAAATGCCTTTGTGAAAACAAGGTTAGAAATCCCAGCAGTAGATGACCTATCTGCTAAATGGCCTGCTCCTTGTGGGGCTAAGAAGCCTGATACTGCTGACTTTGTGAGGGAGGAATTTATACCATTTGTGTCAGAGGGATTTGTGGCTCTGAATATGCATTCCCCCTCTGTCCCCATGTATATCCTAAGGGATACCGGAGCTTCTCAGTCACTTTTATGAATGGACTCCTTGGAGTTATGTGATGAGACCGCTTCTGGAGATTTCATACTTGTACAAGGTATTGAAGGGAGGACTGTATCTGTACCCCTGCACTCTATATTCTTGAAGTCAGATTTAGTTACAAGACAGGTAAAGGTGGGACTTATGTCAAGTCTACCTATCAAGGGTGTTTCTCTGTTGCTAGGCAATGACTTGGCTGGGGCAATGTACTTCCCCCTGTTCATCTTACTTCACAGCCGAGCACTGACGATGGCGATGAAGACCCATCTCTGTATCCTTCCTGTGCAGTGACTCGTGCTATGGCCAAGAAGGCTAAAGAAGAAGATGATGTGGTGCCGTACAGCACATTGAATAGTCAGAACTCAGATGGTTCGCCTCATGACTCTGTTTGGCCTACTATAGTTTCTCCATTTGAGGACTTATCAGATACTTTTATCAGTTCTTTGTTCAGCCAGCCAGATGGGTCTGGTGATTCTGATGTGTCTGGAGACTTGTCTCTGTCCAGAAAGCGGTTGATTGAGGAGCAAACTAATGATCCTGAAATTTGTGTACTAAAGAGGAGAGCCCTTCCTGATAAAGAAATAGACGCAGTTCCAGTTGGGTATTATCTCTAGGATGGTGTGTTGATGCGGAAGTGGCGCCCTCCTGATATCCCTGCCAATGCAGATTGGGCAGTGGTTAGGCAAATTGTTGTTCCAAAGGTCTAACGTTAACGTGGACTCACGGTGTTCCGGACACGTCAGAAATTCTCACGGTATTTCGGACACTTCACCTTTTCCCGCAAATAAATAAATATTTCCGGGTTACGGGCACTTTTTATATCTCTGTCACCCTTGATTCCGCCTCTTTTGACTCCGATCACTGCAAGTTTCCACTTCGCACCCATTACTGCACTGATTATACCGGGGGGGAGGGTCTTGTGGCCGGACAAAACGCAGCGGGAAGTGGCTTATGTCTACCACCTACCGGTTTTTTACCCTATGAAAAAGGTAAAAACTCGCACACTGCTTCTTGTTTAAGGTTAGATCACCATGATGCAAAACAAGAGGCAGTGTGCGAGTTTCACATTTTCCATAACGTTAGTTTCACCTTTTTCATAGACTTAAGCTACAATGACCTCTGCAACAGAAAATACATGGAGGTGCGAATACATTCAAAAGAGAGTAGTCTGGAATGTTTTTAAAAGATCCCTTTATTAAACATGGAACAAAAGAACAAATTAAACATGGAACAAAAGAACAAATTAAACATGGAACAGAAGAAGAAATTAAACATGGAACAAAATAACACATTTAACTAAGATTTAACATGCAAAAAAAACCCCAAATTGAAAAAACAAAAATAACGTTAAACATTAACATGACGTGGGTCCTCTCCTCCTGTGGTGCCTGGCCTCTCTCTCTCCCCTACTGTCAAAAGCAAAATAACAGTGATTAAAACCTGTAACGATAGCTACTCTTAAACACAACTTAACTCATATTTAATGTAACATTAAAAATCAATATTGCATAAAATCAATAAATATTAAATCTCATGAAGTGCCTACAAATGCAAAATGTGGACTGATGTGTTCTAGGGTCAGAATGTCAGGGAAGAAAGGGAAATGTTACTCAAAAGAGCAGCTAGCTGAGGCAATGACAGAAATTGAGAAGGGAGAGAGCATCTGGGCAGTATCAAAACGTTTTAATATCCCTAAATCGACCCTCTGCGACAAGAAGCTCAAAAAATTTGAGTGCAAGCCCCATCCCAACCGGGCAATCAGCGACGCAGAGGAAGAGGCCCTGGTGAGCTACATCCCCTTGATGGCAGAGCACGGGTTCCTGCTCATCAGAACCATCATTAAATGCCTCACTCTGGAGATGGTGAAGGAGGGACACACTCACACCCTGGTGAACCTTGAGAAGGGTCTGAGTGACAACTGGTGGTCCCGATTAAAGGCTTGCCACCCAGAGCTCCGATCCAGGACCCCTGACTCCCTGGACCGGGCCAGAGCCATCGCCGCCACACCGGAAGCCATCAACAGGTTTTTCGACCTGTATGAAAACCTCATCAGCACCCACAGTCTCCATGATAAAGCACACCTCATCTGGAACTGTGATGAGACAGGCTTTGGCGACAAGCCCCGGTCCAAGGAGAAGGTCATCTGCCAGAAAGGGAGGCGGCATGTGTACCGGCAGCAGACTACCACCAGGGAGCACATCACTGTGCACCTGGCAGTTAGTGCTGCTGGTGCTTATGTCCCTCCCTTCATCATATATCCCCGGTGTCTGCCCTCTGTTGCCTACGCTTTGGATGGCCCAGCCAACAGCCTCTACGGGTACTCTGAATAAGGGTACATGACATCAGACCTTTTTCAGAAATGGCTGGTCCATTTCGTCAAGCATGCCCCACACGAGCGTCCATTGGTGCTCATCATGGACCAGCATGAGACTCACTGTGGACGCCAGGTGATCGATTTCTGCCAGGCCAACCAGGTGGAGATCCTGCTCCTTCCTCCACACACATGCTTCAGCCATTGGATGTGAGTGTGTTTAACCCACTCAAGGCCACATTCAGCACCCTGGCCAGCCGTATGGGCCTGATCAGGGGCGACATGGTCGTGGCGAAGAGTCACTTTTCTTCCGTGCTGAAGCATGCACACCAGAAGGCTGCCTCCACCACCAACATCCAGGTGGGCTTTAGGAAGGCAGGACTCTACCCTGTCTCCAGGGAGGCGGTCGACATGACACAGGTTAGATTCTGCATTTTTTCCCTTGTGTTATGAAATTTAAATCAATCTGCAAAATGCTACTTATTAACCCATGTAATTCATGTCTATCTACCCATGTAACGTGAGATTGTAAAGCTTGTGCCCACCTCCTCTGCCGGACCGTCCACCACCTCCTGCTGTGCCATCCTGCTCCTCTTCACCCCCTCCGGCTCCTTCCACCGACAGCTCACCGGTGCCCTCCTCCTCCACTGCTCCAGAGGCTGGTCTCTCCTTCACTCCAGCTGCTGGTCCCTCCTCTGCTAACGTTACCAACTCATTGGCTGCTAGCTCAACCTGCCCAACATGTAACAGGAGCAATAAAAATTATCTATTGGAGTCTGGCCTCATTCCCTCCTCCCTGGCCAACATTTTGCAAACATCGACCTTTGGCTCCAAAGCCACACGCCGCCGGGTGCCACTTCAGGCCAGGGTCATCACCAGCGATGAATATGTGGCTCATCTGGACAGGCTGGAGGCAGAGGAGGAGGAGAGGGAGCTAGAGAAGAGGAAGAGGAAGGAGAATCAGGAGAAGAGGAGGTTGGAGAAGAGGGGAGACAGGAGAGGGCAACAAAAAAAAATCCTGCAGCTGGAGATGGTGGTTGCTGCGCAAAATGTCATGGAATCTCACCTCCAGGGTCAGACGCAGAGTTTGACGAGTGGGTCCAGTGCGACTTTTGCGAACTGTGGTTTCACCTCCTCTGCGCCGACCTGGATGAGGTCCCCGGTGGAGAGTGGCTGTGCCACAAGTGCAGCGTCACTGTGACTCACTCACGCACGCACTCACGTTCACTCACACACACTTGCGCACTCACTCAGTCACACTCACACTCGCTCACTCGTGCACGCACTCTCACTCACTCACTTGTCTTTCATATCTGTTCTTTCCTTGACCGTTGTCTTTCATATCTGTTCCTTCCTTGAATGTTGTTGATCTTTTCAAAAGCACCTTGTTCATATGTCTGTTGCCACATTTTTACACATACAAATAATGTTCAGTTCTTAGGATTGTTGTTGTTCTTTAATTTGTTAATTGTTGTAACTGTGTGTCTAAAGTTTAACTTGTTTATCTTTGTAATGGTAACTTTGCTTTTCCCCGCGAATTTTCGTTAAGAATAAACAAAATACGAAACATCTCTCTCTGTGCGTCTGTGCTGTGGTGGTGATTATACTAACATATACTAATATTCCATAAAATCAATAGTCATACTTAACATTTCTATGCTTAATTACACAAAAAGACTAACAAAATAAAATTTTTTCGACTGATATTCTTTTACCACAATCACGTTTACGTTAACTTTTCCCTTTCCTACAGCACAGACGGTTTTTCCACGTTGTTATATCCATATTTACTGATTTAAAACTCGACGTTAACTCCTTAGAAACTACAAGTGTTCAATACCTGACAGTTATTTGTCGACTAGATATATTTTTATGGTATTAAAAGTGCTTTTTCTTACCTACCCGGAATTTTCCACATGTCCGAAGTACCGTGAGTAGTCACTGTAATCCGGACACCCAGTCTTCCGGTGGTTTTTTCTAATTTTCTTCAAAATGATTTGTCCAAAATCTGTCAATCAAACTTTGAAATCCCCTTAAGGCCCGTCCCCACACGCCAGGTAAGCCAATAAGACATCTCTTTCGGCGCATTGATATGTTATGGGCATTTTTACTGTGCTAGGTGGCCGCAAAGTGTTCGGAACACCGTGAGTCTACGTTACAGGAATGAGATCTTAACAATGGCTCATAGTTTACCTTTAGGAGGTCATCTTGGTGTTAACAAGAGTGTTGATAAGATCATGAAACACTTCTTCTGGCTTGGGCTTCAGAAAGATGTTTCCAACTTTTGCAAAACCTGTCACACTTGTAAGGTAGTTGGAAAACACCAGTTAGACCCACCTGTAGCTCCATTGCAGCCTATCCCAGCATTTGGGGAGCCCTTCTCTAAGGTCATTGTTGATTGTGTTGGTCCATTACCCAAGACTAGATCTGGAAATCAGTACTTGTTAACAATCATGTGTGCATCTACCAGATCCCCTGAAGCCATACCTCTTTGCAACATCAAGGCAACTGCAATCTCAAAGGCTTTGATAAAGTTCTTCACGTTGTTTGGCCTTCCCAGGGAAATTCAGTCAGACTAAGGTAGCAATTTCACTTCTGGATTGTTTCAGCAGGTTGAACTAGGTGCGAAGCAGATTTTTTCTAGTGCCTATCATCCAGAGAATCAGGGTGCCTTAGAGCGGTTTCATTCCACTCTCAAGACAATGATGAGGAATTATTGTTATGACCATGGGAAAGACTGGGATGAAGGTGTTCATTTGCTGTTGTTTGCAGGTAGAGAAGCAGTGCAGGAGTCTACTGGATTCAGTCCATTTGAGCTAGTGATTGGCCATGAAGTGATAAGACCTTTGCTATTGTTGAGTCAACAATGAGTTGTTTCCTGGTGTCATTTTTCATTTAACACCAGATCACCCCGTAATTATGAGTACTTTCCATCCAGTCACTAAAATGGCACTTAACTTAGGTATTGAAATTTATGGCAACAAAGGCCACACACTACTAAATACTAAAAACTGAAATTCTATTGCTGAGGGTTTTAAAAAAGGGAAAGGCTTTGTGCAGTCAACTCACTTTTGTAAGTTTCTGCAATCATGCTAATATTCTCTGTCTCCGAGTTCAGCTGTTGCCGTCAGCCCACCTGCGACAGGCTCCCGTGAATGACCACAAATGTTATGAGCTGCTGCATCTGCCTCATTAGCATTAGCCTCTAACGTACATGGATAACTTTTCTAACGTAAGCACTTCCTCTAGCGCTGGAGGAACAGAATTGACGGGCGGAACAGTTGCCTTTCTACCGACAGCTTCTTTGCCACAAGTAATATTAAAAAAGCAAGATATTTCTGGTATATTCGGTAGCGTGGATCTTTCGTACTTTTTTCTTCTGCTATTTTCCGATTAGCACAACCCCTCGGTTGCTTCCCCCGCCGCTCAGTGTGTTGTAGCACGTGATGTCAGAACGAAAGCACATGGTTGAGATCAACAACTGATAAGAGATCAGTTCCCATTCAGTTTCTAAATGGCGGGATTCAAGCTCAGCTTGCAACACTGATCTGGGACCAGTTTGGCCTTTCTGTGACTTAGGCAGGGCAGTTCCAAAATGCAGTTTTTATTTTAAAAAAAGAATATAAATTATTCTCTTTTGATATCATCAGTTAAGTTTGAATTTGTTCATAATATTCATACGCATCTCTTCCGATTAAAATTTAAAATAAAAACTGAGAATTCATAAATCATGTGATGCCCCACCCAGCATGATGCCCCTGTGTACGCACACCAGTCATAATGGGGTCTATTCTCCCATGCGCTTAAGTCGAAAAAAGCGCGTAGCTACGCGCTTTTCAGCCTACGCGTATTCTCCCCTCGACTTAAGTCTGTGTATTACCCGCCTTGAAGGCAGTTACGCGCTTGGGGCGGAGCAAGGCCAAAATCGGGGCGTTTCTCATGCAAATAACACTTACGCGTATTCTCCCCCTGGCTTACGCGCTTTTTTTGTTAAGTGCTTTTGAGGGCTGTATTAAGGTCAAGCGCCAACATTAGGCGAAATTGAATATTGCGTTTGATGTCGGTTATAGGCCGAATTTTAACATTACTTTTATTTTATTTAACATGGTAAAGGTTGAGACATTTAATATTCGATTGTTCTTCCTTATTCCTAAACTACATTTCTCAAAGCCATGACAATTTATCAAACGAAATCATCACATGATATTACGCATCAGCCCTTCTCCAATCAGTTAAATTACAAACGCAAAACAATTAATAAATACGAGTATACATAAGACCATCATTCTACCATGCCCTCAAAATCTAAAGCCAAAATGCCAGTCCTGCATTTGCTTGCACTCTTGCGTGATTGGGAAAGAGTAAGAGGAGCGCGCCGAGCTCGAAGACGAACACGCATATATCGGCTTCGTTTGGACATCCTGGGACAAACAAACATCGAGTGCATCCAGCGCTTTCGCCTGGACCGTGCATGAGGCAGTCATCTATCTTTGCCGACTTCTGGATGAACAGCTATCCAGCCGCAGCAATTATCCACAAAACATACCCGTGGTCATCAACGTCAGAACTGCGCTGTCGCTCCTGGCATCTGGGTCGTTTCAGAGAGTGGCTGGTGATGTCATTCACATCACAGGCGTCTGTGTCAAGGTGTCTGACGCAGTTCGTTGGCGCTTCAAGTTCTTCTCCATGCACTTTCACTGCAGAAAGAGTGGATGCCATCCCCTCCTCCTGTGCAGTGAAATGCACAGGGGATGATGGTTGCCCACCACCTGTTGCGTGTACACTTCTCCGGTGTGCAGAGAACCTGGCTTTTACAGTGCCCCGCAGATCTCTCCATTTATGCTTTAAATCGGGGATACTGCGCTTACATCTACCCACCGAAGCCACATCCAGAACGATTCGCAGCTTAATTCCTCGGATCAGCCTTCATTGCTTGCTTGGCATACAACACCAACATCTGTGAAATTTGGTTTTCGGCTTTGGCTCGACGTCGCCATCATTGTCTTCCATGTTCTATTAACAAATGCGACTGCCCTGTATGTTCGTGATAATCTAAAAAGTTGTGATATTCTCACGAGTGAGGGGATTGATTTTCTAATTGAGGATATCTGTATTAACTAACTCGAGTCCTAGTAATTTTTTACCATTACGGTGTAATTTAATGTGTGAATAAAGAGATTATTAAATAGGCTACTCTAGATTGAGCCCTACCCTGGCAAATACCAAAGCACTATCCATTTGTTAATCAATTTTAGCCTTTAAAGAATAGCCGACATGGGAAGAATCATTATCAGTAAATGGGATAATAGATTATAATAACGTATTAGGCAGAAGTTCAAGTGAATGTGTCGCTCAAATCAAATAGGATGATAGGCTATAGGTATGGAATTCCATCATTAGTGAGGCGGTTTCGGGGCGGGGAGATGACCGCATGCGGGGTAAGAATCCTTGTTAAAGCGTTTCCATGTCCTTTAGTTGCAAACCTGACATCGGAGTAGTTTTCAAGTGCGCAATTTCTAAATGAGATCATATAAACTGTCTTTGATTGTCTTTGGGTGACTAGAATGTTCCCTTTGTCTTCTTCCCTGTCTTCCACGGAACAAACAGGCTGGTGTAGGAGGGGCACATTTTCAATGATTTGATTGCGCTGATTGAGAAGCGCTAAATTCTTTATTTATTATTTCATTATCGCGGCAATTTGTTTGTATGCATAGCTTTAATGCCATGGTGGATAGAGTAAGAAATAACAAGTGTTTGTCACTAACATATCCCCCGCCGCCGCAATATTATGTGTCCGTACGGACGGAGCCCAATGCTATATCCCCTGCGGGGGATAAATAAAGAGATGTCTGAATTACGTCTTGTAATTGGTACGGCCTACTATTACAGCGGAATATAAAACCTCGTATCTTCACAATGACAAACTTCACAGGAAAATAAAAAATAAATATAAAATAAAATAATAATAATAATAATATAAATGGATAAATATAGTTTAAAATAAAAATGTTTAATTTTGCATGTAAGAATAGTGGACATACGAGTTTTCGTTTCTTATCAGTATAGAGATACGAGGTTTTATCCACAGGCCGACGATATTCAAATTTAAAGTCTGGTTTGCGTTTTCCATGGACCACAAATGCGTTTTCATGGTTAATCAGAAAATCCTTTTTCCATGTTTTCCTGATAGCCATAATCAATGAGCTTTGTACAGAGTCTGCCTCTCTTTTGGATCAGTCACACCTCTTTCATAAGGCCACCTACATTCTGAAGTTGAGCGCTGTGGGCGTGATCGAAGCGAGTAGGGGAGAATATGCGTAACTCAAAAGCGCTTAACTCGAAGCGCGTAAAAAAAGACTTACGCGCTTATGGGAGAATAGACCCCAAAATGGATAATCCAGCCTTAAATCCGTGTTATGAATCCGGACTTCTCACGCTTTTCTTTACTCAAGGGTTGGAAGCAATGCATGTGTTTCATGGTCGTTTAAACTTTAAATGAAATAAGATCATTGGAAGCACAGAAATTGCATAAAGACTTTTCAAATGATCTTGTTTAATTTGAACCACCTAATTCCTGTTCTAACGATGCGTGCAGCCATGAGAACCCTGACAGTCTCCTACTTCCGGCCATTGCTAGCTGTACTGAAGATAGGTCGGCAGGCTGAATGCGTTCAGGCTCCACTTGTTCCTTTGTTGGTTGTACCAATAACTCAAAAACATAAAACGTTTGTCAGGAAACAGAGTGCTTCATTTCCAAGGTGATTAGAAAAGACTGCCCTTGCCCAGCACCTTACAGTCAACGCTCGATGCCAGCGAGTAGGCGCTTGGAGTGGCTAGCCGCGCTAAGACTCAAGTATCCACCCAAGAGGATATACGTATGCTCGCACTATTTCGTAAAACTCGTTCCTTTATGACAATTAGTCCTGGCTAGTTCTGAATCAATTTACTTTACTGCTGCCTTTTCCAATTATTGTAATTGGCAGCTGAAGACATGGAAATGCTGTTCGCTGCAGTTCGTATAGCAAAGTGCTCAAAAATTTAAAGTCTTTTGATGGATACGCACGCATTTATTTGTGCATCTAAATGCAATTTTAGGCGCACAAAGGCGCGTACGTGCAATCGCGCGCCTTTCATGAAAAGGCCTGCATCAAAATCTTTGACATTTTGCCATTTGCTCAGTAGATGTCGAAAGGTTGTTGTCGTTGTTGTTGGTAAACAGTGAAGTGACACCTGGGGGGAGACTGATGAACTAATTGCACCCAAGAGACATTCGATGGACAATACATGCAATTTACAAAGATAAAGACAGAGTGAAACAATACTTTAGGGCGATGATTTCTCCGCCACTCTGCTCTGCCACCACCCCGAAAATGCTTGGTCATGCATCCATTCTTTCTGGCATAACATTTTACTGAATCAAGATATCAAAAAATTAATGCAGTTATGAAAACTAGAGAAAAAATGCCTTAAAGTGATACCAAATTTGCTTAAATTGGTCAATGATAAAGATGAGATGGAGCGATGTGAAAATTTGGTTTGCAAAATTTAATGTCACGCCACCACCCTTTTTGAGGACCAGTTCATGACGCAGTTCATGATGTTTTCCAAGTTTGCATAATTCTAATTTCAACAAATGATTGTTTACATCAGTCATTTGTTTAAAGGTATGTTTTCTCATTCTCCTCAGGTCGCCAGTGTGCTTTGATTTGTCCATTGCCCTTAAGTAGAAAATAAGAACCAAATCAGCCTATTGCACACTTCCTCTCGTGTTTCTTGAAGCATTGGCAACACATTCAGGTATTGTCGGTCTGTAATAAGTTATCACCCTTAGAATATAAAGGTCTCCAATGAGAATTGGAAATGCGGCGAAACCGAGAAAGCACTCTAAACAAGTCGACATGGTCTACAACATCCCCCGCCAATCGTGCGCTTCTCATTTTCGAACTCGATCAAGGCCTTTATGGTCTGAAGCTACACACCAAATTTGGTTACTGTATCTGTAGTAGTTTCTGAGTAAAGCTGTCCCCTTTATCTCGGACGGACGGACAGACGGACGCACAGACCGACGGACGGACGGAGGTCAAACCTATATCTCCCTCCCACTTCGTGTTGGCGGGGGATAATAACTACAGATGAAAAATGACAGCACAGATAGTCGGCTCTTCGTCTGGACAAAATAAGCATAATGTTGATGCGGAGGCAAACAAAGTCACTTTAAATCTCACAACTGCCAGTGAGCTGGGGAGGTGGAAGTTGCACATCAGGTGTGTGCCCAAGTTTTGTGGCCTATACTTCGCTCCATCAAAGTGCTGCGCAGTCATTACTCTGCCAGCTACTATATGCTAGACAACATCGCTGTCCAGGCAAGAGCCCCAGTACGTGACCAGGAGAAGGAGGCTTGTTACAGATTGACAGGCGTGAATCAGCTAAGAGATGTGGAGTATAAGGCTAGTTTTGGGGCACGTTAAGAAGTTACTGGACATTTTTTGAATATGCCCCTTTATTTCCCTCTCGTGATCAGCACTTCACCTGCATTAACCACCACAGTGACACATTAATGTTTTCTTCAATTTCAATTTCACGATTATTCTAGTATAAGTGTAGTATTTCAATTTGCTGAAACGTGTATATATGCTATACCTTTTTTGTTATAACGTCTAATTAATTCTTGTTTTTATTTGTCAAAGTAATTATTATTATTGGTGTACAATGTCTGTTATTGTTCGTTTTTGGTGAATGGAAAATACAAAAAAAAATCGCGATTCGATTTCGATGAATCACCACTTTCATTCACCAACAGCATCAGTTGTCCTGATTAAATACGATAATATTAAAAGAACACGCACACAGAAAAAAAATCATAATTCACGATGACTACTGCAGGTCTTAAGACGCACACATAGGGCTCTAATTTCGTAGACCAGGCGCAGGCACGGCGAATGGGGGATGCGCCGCGCCAACGGGGTGTGTCCAGGCGTATGTTGCAATTTCGTGCCCGGCATAGCCTGGCGCAAATACTCCTCTGTCCATCCTTCCAGCGCAAGTTGGCAAAGAAGGCGTGTTTGGGTATAACACAGCCGAGTCAAATATTGCTCATTGGCAAGGGAAATGATGGATAGCGTGTTCCTATTATTACAGCCTGTTGCTGCTTAAAATTTTGGGATTAACATGCATGGACAACAATGCAAGATACGTTACACATTTATTTTCAATATGTGATCTGAACTCAGTACGAGATCATAGTAAATCAGGCTATATTCCTTTCCCCCACTAAAAACGATAAAACCTAAGTGACAATAATAGTAGCCTAGTATTAAGCCGCTTGCACACTGGACGCGAAACAAATTTTTCGCTTAACAGATTGTGTTGAAAGCAGTGTCTTGTGTCAGTAAGTCTGACAGGGTTTTAATATATCTCCGTGTTCGACAGTCTATTATTGTTTTTAATTTCTTCAAATCTGCTGACTTTTATACATTAAACGTGAATGATCTGATCAGGGCCGGATTATGGGGGTCTGGGCCCCGGGGCCAGGAGTTTGCAAAGGGCCCCCCCACCCCCGCGCCAACCTACCGTACCTAAGGATTCTACAAAGGTTTCTTTTTGATTTTCCTTCGTGCAAAGTTGTCCACTAACTCATCAAAGTTGAGCTGTTGAACAAACTCTGATTCTATTGCCAGAAGGGAGAGTGAATTCTACCGATTTTGGCACATTTTCATCCTGAGCTCATTTTTAATTCAAGCCAGTCTGGAGAATGACCGTTCCCCTTCACAGTTTGTTATTGGCAGGGTCAAAAACAGCCTTAGTGCTATGTAAACATTTGGGAAAGTGGACTGTAAATCCAAATTTACCATGGTCTTTAGCATTGTATTTGGGCATTTTTGTTCTTCTGAAATGAATGATTTGTACTGAACAAGTTCATCTGCCAAGCCCATGGTCAGATCAGTGGGATATGCTGCAGCAAGAGATTCGGCCCTTAAAGTGAGCTCACTGTTGGACATATTATCAGGCATGAAAAGAACATGAAAAGATTGGTCAAGTGTGTGTATGCAGTTAACCGATGGTTAAGACAGGACACAAGTTTGTCGATTAGAACATTAAACGTTTCAATCCGAAACTTTTCTTTTCCACTAAATTCAACACCTGGCCCTGCACTTTCTTCAGCCATACATTTGCGCTTCTTTGTGCGCTTGGAAGTCATGTCTGTAGTCTTGGGGGACTGAATCAGTAATATTTAAAGCTGACCCTTCAAAAAAGGCAAAATTGTCTCTCTGTGGTGCCACAAAGTCACAAAGTGAAAGGAGAAGCTGTGTAGCTGTGTGTATGTCAATGTCATGTTTCTGCAACTGGAGGCTCGTGGCTTGGTACCGCTGCAGTATTGTATCTCAAAAGTGTGCAAAAGTGTGCTTTGATGCCATTTTTGGAAATATTGTTCAATGCCTCTCAATTGTGCATAATATTTCCAAAGAGCCTTTGTTGATTCAGCTCTTGAACTCCAGCAAGTACCTGACAAAGATTTCAGTGTGAGTTTCACATCTTTATCACGGAACACCTTTCCCCACCTGTGTGTTGACGAGGCAAAAATGTGTACATTGATTGCAGAAAGTAAAAGAAACGGCCAGCTTCTGGGCAACTGTCAGCAGCATTGACACTGACTAAATTCAATGAATGTGCTGCGCAGGGGACATAATAAATCAATGAGTTTATTCGTTTCAGATGAACTTGGACACCATTATACTTTCCTGACATATTACTTGAATTGTCAAAAGACTGGCCTTGACAGTTAGTTAAGTCTAGGCCCAGGTTCTCCACCATTGCAATATGCCTGGTCTGAGTGTGGGCCTGAGGCCTGAGCCTGACAGGCCGGGTCTACGCTTGATTGGGTTTGTGAGGGCTCTGGTATGATCAAACCAGTGGTGATCTCTTGCTGCAACTCGGGCTACTGATGACATTATCAATATTTGAATCTTGAGGCTCGTCAAAAAAGTTAGAAATCAAAGGCGCATTTTTAAAAAAATCGGCCTGCTTTGCCTCCCTATTTTTTTGGCTCTTCGTTTTGAAGCCCCACTTTTTTGTTTGCAATTCATACTACTGATGCCAAGTGTAATGTTAGAGTGCTGTATCTGTTGGATTCTCAAGGGGACTTTCACAACTGATTGTAATAATATAACAATAATATAATACAGTATAAACGAGCACCCACGATACAATACAAGGCAACAAGCCTTAAAAAAGGGCGTTGAAAATGCTTTAGCCTTTTGCAAAGGCTTTGAGCCTTTGAAGGTGCAGTGTTGTTTTTAATAATATAATATAATATAATATAAATGGATATAAGCCTTTAAAAAGGCCGTTGAATGTTAAACTGCTTAACAAGGCAGGTTGCACAGGTTGAATACAAAGTAAGTTGTCAAGCTGAAAGGTCAGGTTGTGAGGAGTAGTGAAGCAGGGGGCTTTATATAGAGAGAGCCAAAGTCTCTGCCCCTTCATTCAGTCCATTGGAAAATCGATATTGGAATTCCACTAAGACTTCCAAATTTGTTCACTGAAAATACAGTAGCCCATACAATGGCTTATGTCTTAAGGTACACTATTCTATTAATACAATACAATACAATATAAATGTCAATGAGCTTTATAGTAGGGTGTTGGATGCTAAATCTGATAGTCTAGGAAAGGTTTTAATGTAAGAATGTTGTTAGGAGTTTCGATAAATGGATTTAACAATATTGGATTTTCACTTAAACTTCCAAAATTTCTGCCATGTGAGGAATTTCGATAAAAGCAATGCCAAAGGTAATGTGGGAGTGTTGTATCGATATTGGATTTTCACTTGGATTTCACTTTGTTGGCATTGGTGTGTACAGTACACCCCTTTACGGTGGGGACATATGGAAGCGAAATCTGCAAAGTGAAGCGGGGCGAAACTCAGTGTTCTGAAGGTGAATATCTACCAGTCTACTACTCTCCTCGAAAATAACTATAAGTTATAATGACACGTTAATCTGCTGTGTATTGTGACTGGACCACTGTACAGCCCGCCCCTAATTCTAGCCTGGCTATTGGACACTTGCTTCACGATATGGTCGCGTCGCGCAATAAATTTGCATGGAGTTAGAGATTTCTGAACTTTTGGACGTGTCGCAATGACAGTTTCGATGCACTCCAAGGACCATGTCGTATCGTGTACAAACAATACTATGCGGGAGCGAAATCACTTCTCATAGAAAATAGGTCCAGCTTCTACTAGCTGTCTACTGGGGCTCGCGTTAGGCCCAGGATATGCTTGCTGTGTGCACATTTTATGCCCGAATGCATTGCCATGCGTATTTTATGTCAATGTTACGCGTGGTAGCACACCTGAACACAAGGTACGCAGACATGTGAGCATGTTGCAATATTGACACAACCGCGAGGGGCGATCCTCCAAACTTCCATGTTGAGCTCGTGGTAGAGTCAAACAATGGTGGAAAATATTAATGAGAGCCCGGTTGGCTATCTGCTCCCTACATGATACCGCCAGTATCCAATGTTGCCAATTTAGCAACTTTGCCGCTAGATTTAGCAACTTTTGGCCTTCTCTGGTGAGTAAAACCTCATCTAGCGACTTAGTGGCTTTTTAGGTGAATCTGGCAACTTTAAAAAAACACATCTCTCGAGTGTCAAAGTCATTGTTATTTGATGTAACTTCAGCTCTGCACCTCCACCAGAAGCTTATTTCATGGTTAAGCAGCACTGCACATTAGCCCCAATCTCGAAACTGTACCCTTTGGGATTGTCAACATAGCCATGTAGACACATTTTCTTGAGATCAGTGAGTCGTGCGTGACGTTATGACATCATAGTAACGTCATGACGTAATCTAGCGACTTTTCAGATAGCCAATAGCGACTTTGGGTGATTAGTTTTTGGCAACACTACCAGTATCGTGCATAGTGCTCCGATCGTTCTGCTGCAAGTATGTGCGGTTGCGCACGTAAATTAAGTCACACAGCTAGCTTATCCTGGGCCTTAGGGCTCGCTGAAAGGACTTTCATTCAAAACCCTTGGTAAATCAGAGGCCCTTTGTATGAACATTTGTAATGAGAGGGCTCTCTTAACAGTATGCTCTCCCATTAGGGCTCTCCCGAGGGCCCCCACAAAGCCAGAAGTCACGACCCTTAGCAGGGGCTTTGATGATCATTGGGCCCTCTGAAACCATTGCCCCCTACTTCCTTGAACCCCTAGTTGGTAAACATTAGAGCTCCCTTAGCCAAGGGAGCTGCCGTCCCCCATAGCCTAGGTGCCCTCTGGCTGCCATACCCCATAGCCCAGGGGCCCTCTGATTGCCGTCCCTGTCCCCCCCACCCAATTCATATCACCCTTCTCTCTCGGTTCTCTGCAGATATGCTCTATAACAGTGTGAGTAGTCATAAGATCCTAGAGAATAGAGGCCCTCTGACATCGCAATTGGCATCGGCATCTGCATCGCTTTGGCCCCCCCCCCCAGGCCCCTGGACCCTTGGGCCCCTGGGCTCCGGCCCCACTGGCCCGGTCCGTAATATGGCCCTGGGCTCATCCCATTATAAACTTTACCAATGTGTTACAATGTTGATGAGCATTCAAATGCACCTTTTACAATTCTGCAACCACCGATGTCGCCATCTGCTGGCCATTAAATGGCACACATGATTTGAAGTAAAATAATTATTTCTTAACCCCTTCAGACCCTGTGTCCATTACAATGGACGTCACATGACAACTGTTTTTTTTTTTTTTTTTGCAACATTTAACACCACCTAAGTCCTCAAGACCATTTGAGTGGACGTTTAGCAACCAATCAAACCGCAGTATAGGTATCCTTGTGGCCATTTTTAAAAAATATAAAACTCTGAAAAGAGCCATGGCAGGACTCCACTCCATACGACAAAGTAAAAACGATTTTCAACAGTTTTATTCACATTTATAGATATTTGGGCAAAGATATCATACTTTTAAAACAATATTGACAGATGGAAGGTTTGAATTAAAGCATAATATCAAATGTTTAACGGCAAGTTTTTACTCAGGATTTTTTCAAATGTTGCTGTCCATTTGAATGGACAGTGGGTCTGAAACTGTGTCATTGAACTCAATTCTACACTAGGGAAGAATGAATTTGTCTCTATAAAAATAGCACATCATATATAGTTGGGAAAAAAGGGATTGCTATATTTTTCACAACCTTGGAACATAATTCAGGTCTGAAGGGGTTAATGTGGGAGTTTTTCCCCACTGAATAAATGTACTTGAATTAAAGGTTGGATTTTTCTCTGTTTTCATTGTGGTCCTATATTATTTAGAAAAAATTAATTTATTAGAAGCTAAAGCACACATCTTAACCAGGAGTACCAATAATTAAAAATTTAATTTATTGTAAGTTAAAGAACACATCTTAACCAGGGGTACCAATAATTACGGAGGGCGCTTTTATATATCTGTGTGTGTGTGTAAGCTTCCAATACAAGATAGAGGAGATGTCTGTAGGTCCATCTGGTGGGAAATTTCAAAATCACCAAAAAGTTACCTGGTACTTGCATGGAGGGCTTCAATTGTAAAAGAGATTTTATCTCAATTGTCAATCGGGTTAAAGAGCTGAAATAGACACATTTTAATGTCTTTAAAAATGCACGAAACGGTGCATACTTCATATTTCATATATATAGAATATGTAAATCGAATGCATTTAATTTTATGATGTTTCCGTTTTTTTAAAAAAAGAGTTAAAAATGACCATTTTGAGCGACCTTAGACGTCCTTTTCTGAAAAATTAGTGAATGGTCACGTGACCAGCAGGTCAAAGGTGTGACGTTACTATTAGTAGTCGATACTGCAGGTCGCCATTAATCAGCGCGAAATACCAATTGAACACACGTACGGATCGTGGAAAAAGCTGTTTTAGCGTAGATTCGGCAAAATGCCGACAAATTGTATTGTTGGAGGCTGTAGCCGGACATCCAAAGACAAATCGGCGAGTTTTTACGGATTTCCGAGCGAAGCCAAAGACCAAGTTCATACCACCCATCCCCAGTTCCGTCATTGGCCTCATTCTCACCCTCCTCAAGCACTGAGTTGTCATGTTCGTCATCACTTGATATCTCGTCTTCATTTGACTCGGATTCCACCTCTTCATACTCGAACGGCGAGTCCTGACAATCTCCTTCAAAAAAACCATTTGCTTCTTCCGTGTTGACCTCAAATTCGAGAGGTGTCGGGCAGGAAAGTTGATTCGAGCATGCCATTGAAGAAAACAGTAGTAGTGATAACGTGTTGTTTTTTTTTCGCATGAACTAGTTAACAACAACATCACTTGGGAATCACTTGACTGCATCATGATAATGGGATACGTCACAGAGTTGCCTCAACAGCGATCCAGTAGCACAAATGGGCTACCTTTGACAATCTTTGACGATAAATAACCAAATAAAATAACATCCGATTTATTCATTTATTTAATCAGTTCGCCTTTACACCCTATATAGTTATGGTTAGTAGGTTAGTTAGTTAGTAGGTTTAGTTAGTTAGTTAGTTACTTCGTTAGTTACTTAGTTGGGTTAGCCTACTGTCTCAGTTTAGGACATACTCTGCAACAATAATGTATAATGTGAACTTGACTACCAGGACCAGTACTGAACCTGATCGCATTTTGTTTGATTCGGGAAGTGATGTCGTAGAGAAAATTATCAATACAGGAAGCTCAGACAAAAAGAAAGAAATAAAAAAATCGCCTGACTAGTGGACGAAAAACCAGGCGAAAAACGCCTTTTTATTTTTACTTGGTCTACAATAGGGCAGCTACGGTACCAGCTCTAATTCACATACAATGTATCGGTGCATCTCAGCGCGATGCAGCATCTCAGCACGATGCAGGGGTGCAAATTCCCCGGCAAATTCGTTCTGAAAGCACGGGTAAAAGGCGAAGTGGATACCTAGTTTCATTTTTTACTGTGATCACGATACTTTCCTTCATGTAAGTGTTGATATTTTCTCCTGAAAGCAAGCTTGATTTGTAAATTCACATGGAAATCGCTCGTGGTTGGGGATGGGAATGAAGTTCGATCGACTCACTCAATGTGTGTTGTTTTACGTGCAGCCACTGGTCACTGATGACATTGCCTTCAGCACGACTCCGTACGATGACGTAGGGGTTGCTAATTTGCATGTAACGGGGATTGGCCATCGTTTCACAAACTAGCGAGAAATCAAGTTTCTCGAGTGCCAAAACCCACTTTTTAAACCCCAAATTTACAGACTTTCCGATCAAATTTTTTAAAAATTCAAAAAGTTTTTTGTTATACAGAACATATTCTTCAAATGTGTGAAATAAAACAATATTTTTTTCCAAGAAATATTTCAGCTCTTTAAATAAAGGTCATATGTATGTATGTATGTATGTATTAATGGCTTGGGGGGTCAGAAGCATCACTCCTGTGATCTTGAAAACCTAGCATTTTTGAGACTTCTGGTAGAAGCTCAGTTTAACCCTCATTTGCAATAATTAAGTGTGGTAAAAATCTTAAAAGACTAGTTATTAGAGTTGTTTTAACTGTCAAAATCAAGTTTCTATTATTTTTTTGGGTTAGAAAAAGTCCAGATTCCAACCGTTTGTAGAGGATTATATTTCAATATTTCTCACAATATTCATCAGTAAATCAATAACCATCATAAATAACCATATTATGTAAGCAGCAGTAACACACACAGACAAACACACAACTCATACAAGTAGATCCCACACGCATGAGCAGTACACGCACGCATAAGCAGTTGGCTTGACATCTGTTCAGTTGATTTAGGCAGTATTTGTTTAGTGAAATCATTAGTTATGACTAAAAAGAAAATCATACGAGCCATTTAAATGTGTTTGAATTGTGTAGCTTAGATCAATATTTGTTCAGTAAAATCATTAGGCATTACTGAAAACACAATCAGTTGAATCATGTATCTATTTGTATCCTATTCCTTTGACTGCATTTTTCCTTTACTTTTTCATGTATTTTCATTTCTTTTTTTCATGAGATCAATACTTCTGTGCACTACCAATATTTTCCAGACAATCCCACAGAGAGCTGCCAACCAATAGGGGAAAGAAAAAACTTAACAGACATAATCAATGTAATGTTATAGGAGAAAACATTTGGTAAGGTTCTCTCAAGACAAGCTATTTACTGTGATTAGAACAAAGTTTGATAGGGTTTTTTCATAAATATGGCCATTTGGGAAAATTAGGGGAGTACTCCTTGCGTAAGGACTACTCACCGGTTTAGATTTTTTGCCCAATTCAAGGCTTGGTAACTTCTGAGATTTTGGGCTCTAATTTATTGGCGCAGCGCAGGGTGGCACAGCGTGGCGTAGCGTGGCGCAGCCCAAGCAGTGGTAATTTCGTCCGGCGCAGCCCGCGCAGTGGTAATTTTGCACGGTGGAACACCGTGCGCAGCCACTTTGGAAATTTGGTTGATGGACGTGCGCCGAAAAGGGTGTGGAAGCATAGTAGGGGGAGGTGTCACATATTCATCAAGAAGCAGTGACAATTTCGTAGAATAAGTCCCCGCTGGAGTTGCGCAGAAAGCTCGCCGGCTCCAACCTGGTTTACTTTCTGTGCAGAGGTAATTTGGCTGACCGGCGCACAGTGCACACACGTCACCGAAATCTCACAGGCACATTTCCAGAATGTCAGGCACAATTCAGTGCAATAAATAATTACAGGAAGCACTATTTAATGTAACTATCTGAATAAGGACATAAATTATAGTATCTATATCGATTGTCCTGATGTCAGATTAAAAGCGGTTGGCACGCGTAATGGAAACTCGACCTGGCTTAATCAACGCAGCTGAATCTGTGATGGAAACTAACAACTTCACATCTTCTCAGCCAACCACAAACTGCATATATATAATATGCTTGTGTTCTATGCTCAGTGAAGCCGCTTGCACACTGGACGCAAAACAAATTTTTTGCACAACTGATTACAGTCAAAGTCAATGCAAAGGCTCGATAGTCGGACAGGGTTTTAATATAGCTCTGTGTCCGAAAGTCATAAAAGTTCTAATTTTTCGGAGTATTCCAGGAATTATTTGACATGCAAACTTGGCCATGTTTGTGTTCGACCTTCACAAAATGCAAATTGATAGCTATCGATTTTTCTTAGTCTTTTTAGGCTACTCGTCTGTTTTCTGCCATTGAAGATCAACAACAGTCTTTATTCGGTCTTTCTTTTGCAAATTAGTCTGATGGATCGAACAGATTCACGCTTTATTTCCACAGCAGAGATAAAACAGTGCGTGAGCAAGTCAATTCCATGACCATTGACAGTGCGAATAAATTATCGCATGCACGATCAAGACTGTCCGACACGGAATGCAAAACAGGCCTACTACCCATGTCCAGCAGCCAGCAAAAAGAAAAACTATTGATATGAGAACACATTTATAATGACATAAAGAATAAAAATATATCACCAACAAACGGAACATCCAAAAAAGATGACCCGCAAATTAATAAATCGCAGTGTGCATTGGATGTTCTGTTGTTAAAATGTTTCTTTTTATTCTTTATTTCATTATCAATCTGTTCTAATCGTCCTCTTTTTTTTTTTTGGCAGTCAGACACGGAGGCATTGTACATTGTCCCGCGCCAATGTTGACTCACTTTATTGAGCAGAGCTTAAACAGACACATTGATTGAAATTCTCTGTACTCATCTTGAAGAACTGAGCAATGTTTATCAAAACATTCACGTTTAATATCTAAAAGAGTCAGCAGATTTGAAGAAATTAAAAACAATAATAGACTGTCGGACACGGAGATTTATTAAAACCCTGTCAGACTTTCGGACATGAGACACTGCTTTCAACACAATCTGTCGTGCGGAAAATTTGTTTTGCGTCCAGTGTGCAAGCAGCTTAATACTAGGCTACTATTATTGTCACTTAGGTTTTATCGTTTTTAGTGGGGGAAAGGAATACAGCCTGATTGCAATGAAGTCATACTGAGTTAAGATCACATATTGAAAATAAATGTGCAACGTATCTTGCATTTTTGTCCATGCATGTTAATCCCAAAATTGTAAGCAGGAACAGGGTGTAATAATAGGAACACGCTATTCATCGTTTCTCTTCCCAATGAGCAACCGTCATATATTATTCCAATTTCATAGGTTTGAATGATCTGATGTAGTTTCGTTTTGAAATTCCACTCAAGTTTGCTAATGGTAATAATTTGCGAATGCCCTAGCTAGCCAGCTAACTCATATTCGTAATGCGTAATACAGACGTAAGCGGTACAGAAAACATGCATGAAGCAGCAAAGTAAAATGCAACATTAATGCATCATAATGAGATGGGACAGAGGCTTCTATATTCCAACACATTAAAGGTGAGGAGAGGAACTCATTTGACTGGTGAAGATTTGACTTGGCTGTGTTATACCCAAACACGCCGTCTTCGCCACTTGCGCTGGAAGGATGGACAGTGGCGGGACAGAGGAGTACTTGCACCAGGCTATACCGGGAACGAAATTACAACATACGCCTGGACACACCCCGTTGGCGCGGCGCACCCCCCATTCGCCACGCCTACGTTGAGCCTGTGCATGGTCTACGAATTTAGAGCCCCAAGTCTCTCTCCAGTTATTTACGGACAAGGGGACCTCAAAAGTATGAAAGATTCAAGATTTATTTATTGTCATTCCAGAACATGATGCACATGAGGAGGAACTAAACACAGTTACTGAGGTCCGGCCATCAGCATTTGCATGACTTAGGAAAAAAGAAAAGATAAATACTAGGTAATAATTGAAATAAAAAGACTCTAGGTAACACAATAGGAAATAAAATAAGATAAAGCATTTAAATAAAAAAACTCCAGCAGGGCTTGACAGTGCAAGTGTTTCACTCGCATTTGCGAATGCAAATACACTGAACAAAAATATAAACGCACCACTTGAAATATGAGCACCATTTCAAATATGCCTTTATGAAACACCAAATACACTGCCTGGCCAAAAAAAAAGTTGCACACTCAAATATTTAGTTGGAACCCCTGTATCTTTGATTACACTGCATATTCGTCTTGTCATTGTTTTGACAACTATATGCAATGCCAGAACATTTCTTTTCGATCAGAAATGCCATGATTTTTGTCCAAGATCTTGTCTTCTCGACATAATGGTTGAACCACTCGGTGGTCTTGAGCACATCCCAAAAACTTTTATTATGTTAAAGGTCAGGACTTTGTGGTGGAAAATTTGTTTGTCAAAATGATTCCTCCAGCTTGGTTTTGTCATTCATGGTTTTCTTTGTTAAATACAGGCCAATAACTTGCCCCTTCTGAAATACTGTAACATTGTTTCCACCATCAGGGAATGTGTTTTCTGACATGATTTTGTAAGAAATGAATAGCGACACACTTCATCAGTCAGGGTTAAAATGATTATTGCCATCTGAAACATTAATAACCGCAATAATGATCCAATTTTAGAATTTGTTCATTAACTTCTAAACGGTGACTTTTTTTTTTGGCCGGGCTGTGTATATTTGTTTTCATTTGCAAAAGGAATGTTTCCATTGATTGATGTCTAAAATTTGAGTTCAGCTAAGACATTGAGTATTTTTTTCACTGATGTAATGATTGGTATGTGTAAACGAGTGCGGTGTACCCAGACACTGCTCAGACAGAATGAGCAGTACTCAGAAAAACCTTGGGCCGGGGACTATAAAAGGCCACACGATGTGAGAAATGTGCTGTTCACAGATGAATCAAGATTCAACTTGTGTCACGCGGATGGGAGTCGTCGTGTGTGGCGCCGTGTCGGTGAACGGTTTGCTGACACAAATGTCACCCGGAGAGTCGCCCATGGCGGAGGCGGTGTCATGGTGTGGGCAGGGATTGCACACAGACAGAGAACTGCATTGCATTTCATCGATGGCAACTTAATATGCCCAAAACGCCCAAAGGTACCGTAATGAGATCCTCGCACCAACTGTAGTACCGTTTGTCCAACAGCATAATGTTACGTTCCAGCATGATAAAGCCTGTCCTCATGTCGCTAGGTTCTGCACCCAGTTCCTCACAGCTCAGAATGTTCAGGTGCTGGACTTGCCCGCATATTCGCCCGACATGTCGCCCATAGAACACGTTTGGGATGCTCTGGATCGGTGTATCCGGGACCGTGTTCCAGTCCCAGGTAATGTCCGGCAATTCCGGATAGCGCTCCTGGAGGAGTGGAACAACATTCCACAGGCCACCATAGACACTCTGGTAAACTCCATGCGTAGGGGATGTGTCGCGTTGAGAGATGCGCGTGGCGGACATACGCGATACTAAACTGTGAAATTGATGGTATCCACCCCTGTCCTGTTGAAACTGTTGCCAAACTTTTGATTGTGCGTGTATCAAGGTGTAACGTGCATCATTATAGATGTCTTTATGAAGTCGTACAATTTGCTGAGGTACACATGATCCCATATGTAATAAAATTCACAAAACATCTGGTGGTGCATTTATATTTTTGTTCAGTGTAGGTGTGTGCGAATTGTAATATGTATTTAGTAGCACTTGTGCGAATAACAAAAATGGCCAGTGCGGGCAGTAAGTAGCTCAACGTGGGCGCTTGCATGCTGGAAAGCCTAAGAACAGTTGTCACTGCACTGACTGAACCAATGCTGTGTGAAAAAAACATCACATGATCCATTCACCCAACCGGTTAGTGGACGCCGATTAGCAGCTTTGGCCTGTCGTTCCAATACGTTCAAGCATAAGCCACATCAGGGTGTCATGGTTTGGCCTGCTGGCCCTTCCCCTGCTGCATTCTTTGCCTCCACCTTCACGAGCCACACCTATTGCTCGTTAAGGTGGAGGTGATGTTTAGTATTTAAGTGGTGACTGCACCTGTGTTAGGTGCAGCAGTATTCTTTGTTTTCCTGAGCCTTGCCGGTGTCTGCGTTGCTGCTCCCCTCTGGGACTGTTTTAATCTTTATTTATAAAACAACTTTTGTTTTTACTCAGCCTGTTTGTTTGGGTCCCTCTTTACCGGTTTGGGAACATGGTCCCAGCGCCCGCCAGCTTTGCTTCTTGCTGGCGGGCCAAATTCCATGACAGAATACTGCTGCTGCCAGTATAGGACCCAGCCAGCCTGAGGGAGGGGAGCAGCGGCAGCCCTGGTTTTTTTTTTTTTTTGTTGGGCTCAAGGAGGGTGCCCTGGTCTGTGCTCCAGGTGAGGGTGTCAGGTTGGCGCCAGTATGACTCCGGCGGCGGGTGCCTTGAGTGTGGTTCCAGCAGACGCTGCTGTGGGGTGCCCCTCCTGGTTCCAGCAGACGCTGCTGTGGGGTGCCCCCCTGGTTCCAGCAGACGCTGCTGTGGGGTGCCCCCCTGCCCGCTCTGGTTTCCCCTGGCACGCCAGGAGGCGTGCCTTGGGGGAAGGGTCCTTCCGCTGGTGCCACGCATTCAGGGTCCGGCTAGCATCATGCATTCAGGCCCGGCGTTGTGTTCCCGGGTCTGGCTAGTCCCAGGCATCCCGGAGCCTGGCGGGCGCCAGCGGAGGGTTCTAGAGCGGGGTGCCGAGTTGGGCGCCGCGATGAGTGTCCCGGAGCAGAGACAGCTGCGTGGAGGGCGCCGTGCAGATGGTGCCAGAGAGGGCACTGCGTTGGAGGGCGCCGTGGTGTGTCTAGGAGGAGGGTTTTGAGGTTCCTGCTGGAGGAGGGCGGGCTCTTTTGGCTCGCCAGGTGGCGTGCCTTGGGGGGAGGGTCCTGTCATGGTTTGGCCTGCAGGCCCTTCCCCTGCTGCATTCTTTGCCTCCACCTTAACGAGCCACACCTATTGCTCATTAAGGTGGAGGTGATGTTTAGTATTTAAGTGGTGACTGCACCTGTGTTAGGTGCAGCAGTATTCTTTGTTTTCCTGAGCCCTGCCGGTGTCTGCATTGCTGCTCCCCTCTGGGACTGTTTTAATCTTTATTTTTTTTTAAACAACTTTTGTTTTTACTCAGCCTGTGCGTTTGGGTCCCTTTTTGCCTGTTTGGGAACATGGTCCCAGCGCCCGCCGGCTTTGCTTCTTGCCAGCGGGCCTTATTCCATGACACAGGGAAGGCAGGGCCAGCATATAAACTAATGCAACTGAACGGGGGTGATGATGATTTCCTTAAACTACAACGTTTACACGTCTCAACCAATTTCAACAGGGTGTATATACAGAGTTTATGATCCACATGGACTGCGAAGAAAATGTTTTTATCTTCAGTAAATTTGAATCTTGGCAAGTTAAGCTAGGATTGCTATTAGATGCTCAAGAGGGAACTATGGTATCAAAGTTAGACTTGTTAAATGGACTGAATTTATTACGTGGTGGAGAATAATTCAGCGTCGTAAGGAATTGTAAAAACTCGTTCAAGCATGGATTTAGCCTGTCTTCTGAAGGCAAGAGAGCGCAGAAAAAGAAAATATCGTTAATATTACCCCGAGATCAATATCCGCAAAAGGCCATTTTTAATGCTTTGAGGAGCCTTAGTTTTCACTGTAATTATTCATCAAAATGTAATACTTTCTAGACCCCGTTTAAGGTCTCTGCTTTCATTGCTAGCTGACGTTACTGTTATTGATGACGTTAGCTTAGCTATTAACTGGGAAAGAATGAAAGAATTCCAAATCCAACTTTTTTTGCCGTTTCATTTGGTAGATCGATTTGAATAGGGGACGCTTATTTTTTTTTTTTTTTGGTTATGACTGAGAAGGGGGTTTAGGATTTAAAATTAATTTTTAATATCCTGAATGCATATGTTGCCCATGCCCTAGCAACCTGGTGTGTCATCAGTATCATGGCCGCTGCCGTTACATGCCATTACCATGTCAAGCAGCAATAGAGGTTTTTTTTTTTTTTTTTTTTTTTTAAATTATTTATTTTATTTATCTCGAACAACAGCAAAAAAAGAAGATAAGCTACCGTACATAAAAGATAAAAAATAATACAATACATCACTTGGTATTCATCAGAAGACTGAAAATTTGTAATACGTTCGAGAAGGAGCAGGAAGAAGCAAGAATGCTTATCAAGTCCTACCCCATCATTGCAGTAACAGTATACTTGAAGATTTTTATTTTATACCCGAAGTAATGCTCACCAAGATATCTTTATTATTGCAATTGCAACCTTCCCCACATCATTAAATCATGATTTTTTTTTTTCTCTTTTTTGAGCTCCGCCTCGTCTCTATATTTGTCCGTGATTAATTTCTTTTATTTGCTTTTAAACTGTGTAATATTATTGCTTTGCCTAATGTCGTCATCATCAAGGCTATTCCACAGGATCACCCCACAAACTGATATGCACATGCTTTTTTGTGTCGTGCGGACACAAGCTTGTTTCAGATTTAATTTCCCCTCTCAGCTCATATCTCGCCCCTCTGTCACTGAATAACTTTTGAATGTTTCTTGGGAGTAGATTGTGTCTTGCTTTAAATATGATTTGTAGAGTTTTAAATTTTATTAGATCCATGAATTTCAGAATGTTTGATTTTAAAAACAGTACATTTGTGTGTTCTCGGTAACCCACATGATTCATTACTGAACTTTTTTGCAGTGTGCATATTTTTTGTAAGTTGCCCCTGTAAGTATTACCCCAGACTTCCACACAGTAGCTGAGATATGGTAGACCATGGTATTACTGTGGGACCCCACAAGTAATATTGAGGCACTTTGATTTGTGTTGGCCCATCTGCACAAATTGTTGCCTATTTACAATATAACTTTTCAACCAGTCATTAGCTAAACCTCTGATACCATACCACTCCATTTTTTCAAGTAGAATTTCATGGTCTATTGTATCAAATGTTTTTTTAAGATCAATAAATATTCCCACGGCATATTTTTTAGTTTCGATACAACTCGTTAATTCCTCAACCAACTCCATTAAAGCCATTGAGGTTGATCTGGCTGATCTGAACCCATACTGACTGTCCATTAATAAATTGTTTTTTTCAATAAAATTGTCCAACCTTGCAGCAAAAAGTTTTTCAAGTATTTTTGAGAATTGGGAAAGGAGTGATATTGGCCGATAATTAGTATAAAGATGTTTGTCATTTGCTTTGTATACTGGGATAACCTTGGCAATTTTCATTTTATCTGGGAATGTACCGGTTTGGAATGATAAATTGCATATATGAGTTAGTGGATCTACAATTTCTTCAATTGTTTTCTTTATCAAATTCATGTCAATGTCATTCCAATCTGTGGAAGTTTTATTTTAACATCCATTAACAATTTTCATAATTTCATTTTTTTCTATTGTTCCTAACAGGATAGAGTTTGGATTTCTTTCTCCGTAGTCCTCAATAATGTATTTATTTCCAGTATTATTTATTTCACTAGCCAGTTTTGGACCCACATTCACAAAAAAGTTATTAAATCCTTCAACCGCCTCATTCATGTTGGTAATCGCTGTGTCGTTATCAGTAAAGAGTTCTGGATAGTTTGGTTAGATTTGTTTATTCCTAATAATTCCATTTAATGTATTCCATATTCCTTTAATGTTGTTTCTGTTATTCTCTAATATTTTGGTATAAAAATCCCTTTTACATGTCCTTATGAAACTAACTAGTTTGTTTTTATATTTCTTATATTGTAGCTCTGCCTCTTTCATTCTGTGTTTAATGAATTTCCTGTATAGAGACTTCTTTTTTTTTACAAGCATTTCGCAGTCCTTTGGACATCCATGAGTTTTCTGGAAAATTCTTCTTGTCACTATGTTGTTTTGATGGGCAATTTCTGTCATATAAAGTTATGTATACATCTAAAAATAAATCATATGCTTTATTTACATTGGTTTCTTTAAAGATATCACTCCAATTATAATTCAGTAAATCATTTCTAAATGCAGATATCGATTCTTCACTTCTCACTCTCCTGTATATGATTTCATTAGACTCCTTCTTTTGATAATTACAGTCATATATTATAAAGACAGGCAGGTGGTCACTAATGTCATTCATTAATAATCCACTCACAGTGTTGTTATCCATATTGTTAGTGAAGATATTGTCTATCAGAGTGGCAGCGTGAGATGTTATTCTGGTAGGTTTTGTAATTGCAGGATATAGACTCATGCTATACATTGCTTCTGTGAATTTATCTATCTTTTGGTGTTTATTAGGATTTAATAAAGCTATGTTAAAATCCCCACAGATAAAGCTGACCTTTTGCTTTGTTTTGGAAAACAACTTTTTCATATTTTCAGTAAATATTTCAATGCTAGCTCCTGGTTTTCTGTACACACAGCTAACAATGACATTTTTCATTCTTTCCATGCATATCTCAATTGTAATGCATTCCATCACATCATCAATGATTATAGACATGCAGCTGACAACTTTGTAGTTAAGTCCTTTGTCCACAAAGAGAGCCACACCACCTCCACTTTTGCTCCCTCTATTAACATAATTAAATTCATAACCTTGCAGACTGAAATCTGCTCCCTTGTCTGCATTTAGCCATGTTTCTGAAACTGCTATAATATTAAAAGATTTTTTAAATTGTCCTAAAAACTCTTTTATATTCTGGAAGTTTGCATATAGACTTCTACTATTAAAGTGAATGATCGAAATTCCATGCTCATATTTGATATTTTTGTTAAATTGTTGCTCTGTGTAATAGCAGCAGTTAGTATTTATGATATTGTAGAAGTTATATTCTGGATCTATATCACTTTCCAATTCCATTTTGTAGTATGAATGTACAGTATGCAGATATGATATACAATATATTTCACGTACTATAGCAGGATACAGACACCATGTTCAATGCAGTTTGCAGACTTGACTTGGTATATTGGGCTTTACGATCTCTCAGAACTTATCTAGTTGCGCAATGTTTCTGATACATAGAACTTTAGCTTTTTCTGGTGTGCCTTTTGTTTTAATATAAACTTTGCAGTAGGCAGACTCAGTAGATTGGATCTTGCCCTGTTTTCGTAAAAAGCGTGCTTTCCGTGCAATTTCTGCATTTTTCTTAGTGAGGTGTTCATTAATGTACACATTTGATCCCTTTAGTTTCCTCCCCTGCCTAAGTAGGTCAACCTTGCATTTCCTATTTGTAAAGCGGACAATTACAGCAAGTTTATCCTTCGGGTTTGTCATTGGAAGTGTGTGGCAGGCCTCAATATTATTTTTGTCGATGGTTATGTTCTTGCCGGAGAGAAATGCAGCCACCTGATCTTCTGTTGAGTCCTCATGGTCAGGACTGTCTTTCCCCCTGTCCCCTGTCAGGGCTTGGGAGTACGACTGTGGTTTGATGGCTAATCCAGTTATGATGACATCATTTATTCTTGAGTACTGTTCCAGGTCTGATGCCCGGTATTCCAAGTAGACAATCTTCTTCTCCTGTTCCTCATTCAGTTTTTTAAGTTCCCTAATTTCCTGCACCAAGTTCATTATAGTACGTTGCTGGTTGGCTATGGTTGCCATTTCATCATGCATCATGTTCATTGCCGCCTTTAACTCCTCTATGTCTCTCTTGATTTCCTTTGTGGCCATCTCGGCTCCAAAAAAGGTAAATCTCGTTCCGGCTGTAGAAAAACACTCCACCTTGGGTTTTCCAAGCTTCCACTCCAACTACTAAGCAAGAGAGGAATCCGGTTCCCACGACAAGACGAAAATAAAAAAAATAAAAAAAATTCCGTTCCGGATCTTCTATGCAACCTCCATAAGAGCCCGACCAAGACCAATCACAGCGTCAAGCGGTAAAAAACAACTCTGTGATGCGGATGTTTAGTGCCATGTGAAAGGCAAGAATAGCCACTACTATGAATTACCAACTTCAAACTTTTATTAAGAACCACAAGAAGCTTGTACGCGAACAGTTGTCACGTCAATCACTCCCATGCCAGACACCGATGCATACTCATTACACATACATTTAGCCAAGAGTTGCCGAGGAACGCCGTACCTTCCAGGCTAACCCCGTCAGCAATGGGATACCGGTTTGCGGAGACACAGCAAACAGCCAAACCACCACAGCTAAATCGACCGCACAGGAATAAGTGGAGACTTACCCGAGCGCAGGCAACCGCCGGGTGAGGAGTCGCTGGATTGGATAGCACGTACAACCCCCGGACTCAGCAGCACAGCTGATAAGTGCAAATTTCCCAGAATTTGCCAGCTATGGAGGGCGACCAGCCAGTCAAGCCCGGGGCTTGCGAGGTAGCCACACTGACTGGTCCTCAGAACTGACAAGGCTTAGACCAATGGAGAGGTAACAACGAACGACCAGCCACACTCTGGTACGAGTAATGTGAACGAACAGCGTGAACAAGCGGAAGTGCCTAAACTCTAAATTCTCAACTGGATGTACGCTTGATGTTTCTACACAACGGAAAATCACTGTTCAGACAACTATTCATTTAGGCCTGTTTAATTGCAGCTTGCAAGTGACAAAGTTGCTCAGTTGACAGTTACTTGCTTTTAGCATGAGGATACAATATTGCAAAGGGGTGGGGGGTGATTCACGGTAGCCTTCCTGAAGTCCACAATCATCTCTTTTGCTTGAAAATTTTTGAATCAGGAAGACACAAATTTTTGTGAAATATCGAGGCCCTTGCTTAGCTTTTCTTACTTAGTTTTTCCAGATCACAGGAGACCTGCATGCCTCGATTCTTTACTTGGAGCCATACCCCATCTGGCTCGCTTGGTACCCAAGGCCATTTACCAGGTTCGGCTTCACGAACGGCTAAATCGTAACAAGCGGAACCTGAGGCAGTATTGTGAAGGTGTCAACCACGTCATTGCTGAATGCCCTGTCCAGCGGACTCCAGCTGCACCTTGGAGAGAGGGGGTATCTGGAGCTGCTGTTCTGATCTTCCCAGCCACTTCTTCCCATTCGCCTAACCTGGCAGGGTCGCCCATCTCCACCAGGGCACTGGTTGACTCAGGGGTGGATGGGAGCTTTATCCATCCTCGTCTCATTTGCCGCTAGGAGATTCTGACTGAGACTCGGACAGACAGCTGACTGACTGTTGACCGGTGACAGTGCAGATGACGTGCCACCTCTTGGCAGCTGAGACCTGCCATTAACATGCAAATTGCTCCTTTTCTCTCTCCTGTGTCATAAGCTGTTCCATTTTCTTGATGCCGTGACATTTTTGATGGCTTTATGTTGGCTATTGACCAAACCAGAAAGAACAAGTCAAGCGTCACTGTACACATAACTAACAGCTCAATGTTTGTTATTGCTGAAGTGCTTGGCATGTTCACGTGGCGCGCATCAGGATTACAACACGTGTGCTTTTCTTTATTTCCACTCATATTACACTGGAGAAGCATTAAAAAATGATTGATTCTTCAATTTCTGCAAATACAATACATACGTACTTCACCATTGCGTTTTTAATATCATTAAGTACTTTAACTTAGCAACTGCATTGCAACCTGAAAAAAAAATCACAGCTAAACAGAAGCACCTATGATGTTAAAATTATGATTTTTAATATTAGCCAAAAAATTTCTGACCTGTTTTACTGCAAACCCCACTGTTATATGAATTGCTTGCTTTTTCCCCCTGAGCATGGAATACAAGTGTAAAGGCAACAAATGTAGACAATACCATAATCCATCATTATCAAATGTGCTTATCCCTGGGTCAGAGGAAGGCTGGTGCCTAGTCCTCCATGCAGAAGGTGAGGGATCGAAAGGGCACATCCCTGGCATTCCATCTCTCCCACCATTCATGAACACACTCATTCCAACTGGCAATTAAAAGCCACTGCTTTAACCTGACACCTATTTCTTTGCTAAGTAGAAGGAAGCTGAAGTTCCATGGGGGCTCGGTTTTTAAAAAATAATAAAATGACAAGTTGCTGTCAATACCAGAATAACAAGTTCCGATTGTAATCATGACTCTTGCAAGATTTAATTATTGAACAAGACTTGAACTCATTTTAATTGCATGAATATTCAATTAGATTATTGCAAGACTGTTACGAGTTATCAAGTCACTCAGAGTGTCAATGAAAAGAAGCATATTATTTGCTGCTTAATTTCCGTACTCCTTTTCAATGTATCATAAATACTTTTATATCTATAGCCTCTGAAAATCTGCAACAGGAAAAATAAAGCAGAAATTCAAAATCAGGTTAAAAACGTAGCATTCGCTGTTCTGTGACTTTGGGGGTCTCCAGGCAAGGAATGAATATGTATGTGTTTTTGATCATAAGGTTTTAGGAGTCCTTTGTTTAATCCTCTGCTGTATAACTCTTTTGCTATTACAGGTGGCGGGTAAGTTTGGTTACTCTAGTAAACACTTTGCAGTAAAAGGTACTGCATTGGATTGGCAGTCTGACTCCTAGCCCTTAGACTGGGAGAAAAATAAAGCCTTTGTATCCATGAGTTTCAAGTGTGGATTTTTTTTCAGGGTTTTTCTTTTTTTTCAATTAACTACTTTCAGTTCCATGTCATTTCCAGCTGATTTTCATATGAAATTAGCCAGAGAACAGAATACGATTAAGTCTGACTGCACACTAACGTTCACTCTATTACAGGGTAGTCCTTGGTTCAACATGAATGGCTGTAGCTACTGATTATATTTCCTCAATGAAAAACCCCTCTAATATCATTTATTTGAGTCTAGCCTCAAGTTCCTAGTCCTCTTTGCGGTTCATGTGCGAAATGTGTCCATGGGTAATAGTGGCTGGAACAGCACAATTAATTTCATGTCCAATTCAGTGATCCGACAAATTTTAATTGGACTGAATGTGAATATCTACACTCATGACTGATGCTCTTCAGTCTTGACTAATAAACCCTTTAGCAAAGTATGCAATCTGATCATTAATGCATGTCCAATGCAATCTGATCATTAATGCTCCTACTCATAAGGAACTACCATGCTGTGAATGTTATTACACAAAATCTGCCAAGCTAGTTTACCATTTAAAAATATAATGTTCCATAGTGTAGACTTTTTATACCTAATTTGGGTTTGGAGCTTGAGGAGGTGGGACATTATGTTTTATCTGAGAACTGGGGTCTGCCCCCAATCAACTTGGGTTACACACACATGATCAGACACCAAACGCTCTATGTGGTCCCTAAGCAAAGTGTGAAAAAAGCAGTAAATGATGTTAATGTTTTGTTGGATGATGAGCTCTGCTCTGCTCTGTCTGATTTGTCTGTGTGTGTGTGCGTGTATGTATGGGGGTGTAAGTACGTGTTGCAGGGTGGCGGTGCAGCAGAATACATAACTACAAGTGAGCCGTTTTTTTCCTTCGGAAACATAAAATGAAATTTCATTATCAGTCCAAGTTGCGTAGGAGGAAATTCATCAAAATCCTCATTTCACAGATTTCCGGGGCTTAAATAAGTGAAATAAAAACTGCATGATAATAAGTAGTAAATTGGATCGGCAAACTTGAATGTGATGTGACATTGGCTACGTTCTATCAGATCAAGCCTCCGGCTGTGAACATAGTGTTGCTGTCTGAATAATCTGAGATAAGACCTTACAAGCTCAAGAGAGCATCTCTGTCACACTGTAAACCACAACCTCATTCACATACGAACATTTACTTCGACCTGTAACATCACCCAAGACACCCGTTCATGTTCATGGAAGGAATGTTGAACTTTCATGCAGGCTGGAATGTGGCCGGTTGACTGTTGAGCTATTGCGATAGAATGAAGATGATACATATACACACAGATTTAATTTTTACCCCCCGGCACACAAAAGCAAATATTAATATTAGAACATTTAAAAAAGAAAAGAATAAAACTATAAAGTGAGATATATAAGCAATATTTAACAACAGTCAGTCTTCTCTGTATTGTAAACCAATAGTAGGTGTTTTTCGCTATCTGATTGGTAAATTACCCTTGCCGAACAGTGTTCGACATCCCTGAAATGACAGGACCTTTTCACCTGCTCATGAATACATTAGCATGCAGAGGTGTACAATCCAGGGGTCAGAAAGTAAAAATCCTACCATGTTTTCATTCCAACCGTAAACTCCTGTCTGCAGATTTCACTTGTTAGTTTTACCACCCAGCTGAAGAATAGTGTCAGCTGCCAGGTCTTTTGTGGCTGGAACAATATTCTGGGATGGACTTTTACTTTCTGAACCTGGATTATACACCTCTGTTAGCATGAAAACGGACCTACTTTCGCTTATTCAGCCCATCAGTTCAACTTGACAGGTTGCGGAATTCTAGCGCGTGACTCAATGACCTAATTGTGACGGATCACGTCGCCATACGAAAGAGTCCGTGCAAAAAACGTTTCTTTCTCGCTTATGGTTTACAATATCGATAAATAGTTACGTTTGTGAAATTTCCTGGGATTCATTGGAGTTCAACGCCCGCAAATTTAAACGTTTAAAACCTCCGACTAACGTCGTCAGTTTTAACCTAAATTTGCGGGCGTTGAATTCCAATGAATCCCGAAAATTTCCAAACGTTACTATTTATCTTCATATTAGTTTCAAAAACATTTTAAACAAAATAAATTTTTGGTTATTGTGGTGATTCATGCAAACTTAAAAAGCATCAGAAAGAGTTCAACCAACCTGCTTGTTTACACCTATACTGTTGTAAAATATATCAAAAATCTTCTCCACCTGTGACTTTTCTTAGGCAATGTCCCAGACATTAATTTGCTCATATATTGGAAAAATACTTTGGCTGACAATATCAGGAATCATGTTCAATGTTACCCTCAGCAGTTTCAGAGTAACAATAACAATTGCTATATAAATATTGCACAACAATATCCATGTTATGTTGGAATTCTGGATCTGGAATTGTGGAAGTAATCAACATTCTGCAGGAATGAAATGCACTGATCGCCAGCTCCATTTTAATGAGATCTATACAGGTTCAAGTTGTAGGAATATACATTCAATTCACTCACGCAGCTGCTTTTGCATAATTATAAAAAACAGACACTCTGGCATACATATGTTGACTGAAATAAAAGCTTTGCTATGTATCTTTTGAAGGGAAAATAAAATGCTTTCACGCTCAAAACAATGACAGCTGATTCTTGCATCTCACACTTCAAGACAGTCCAGTATGTTTATATTAAATGAAACCTTATTTGCATAGCCTGTTGAATAGCAGGATATTATCATCCCAACGTCATACAGTGGTGTGTAATGCCCTCCCCCTTCTAGGCATTCCTGGTTCTCCAGCTGCCTGCCTTTTCCTAATCATGCTGAGAGCATTCAAACCCTATGTTCCTCTGTTACCCAAATTCTTAATTTTTCTTATTATACCACCGCGTTTTTTGATTCACCGTTACTTCAACCGATTCAAACCATTCAGTTCCATGAGGACATTACCGGAAACTTTCAGATTTTCCATGACATTCATAGTTTTCTGGAAATTGAACATTAAAATTCAGATTTCTATTAAATACCATTGAAAAAAAACACAAAACACACACACACACACACACACAAATAAATACGGGTAATTATGCTTTATAAGGACACCTATCCGCACCGTGTTTATCACATGGGTTCTGGGGACACCACTTTCCATCAATGCTAGAGAGGTAGAAATAAGACCAAAAATTCTGTTGTGACTCTTAGAAGAAACATCCAACTTAAAATTTCAGATTTAAAGTTTAGATGCTGAAAATATCACAAACCTGACATCTTAATTGCTTGTGGGGACATGGCTTAAAGTGTGTTTCTGAGGACTTGCATGGTTTATCAGCACAGACTGTACACACAACACACAAACATGACCAGATACTGACTTCAGAGGACAGTCCTGCTATACTTGCATGGTTTATCAGCACAGACTGTATACACAACACACAAACGTGACCAGGTACTGACTTAAGAGGACAGTCCTGCTATACTTGCATGGTATATCAGCACAGACTGTATACACAACACACAAACGTGACCAGGTACTGACTTAAGAGGACAGTCCTGCTATACTTGCATGGTATATCAGCACAGACTGTATACACAACACACAAACGTGACCAGGTACTGACTTAAGAGGACAGTCCTGCTATACTTGCATGGTATATCAGCACAGACTGTATACACAACACACAAACGTGACCAGGTACTGACTTTAGAGGACAGTCCTGCTATACTTGCATGGTATATCAGCATAGACTGTATACACAACACACAAACGTGACCAGGTACTGACTTAAGAGGACAGTCCTGCTATACTTGCATGGTATATCAGCACAGACTGTATACACAACACACAAACGTGACCAGGTACTGACTTAAGAGGACAGTCCTGCTATACTTACATGGTATATCAGCACAGACTGTATACACAACACACAAACGTGACCAGGTACTGACTTTAGAGGACAGTCCTGCTATACTTGCATGGTATATCAGCATAGACTGTATACACAACACACAAACGTGACCAGGTACTGACTTAAGAGGACAGTCCTGCTATACTTGCATGGTATATCAGCACAGACTGTATACACAACACACAAACGTGACCAGGTACTGACTTTAGAGGACAGTCCTGCTATACTTGCATGGTATATCAGCATAGACTGTATACACAACACACAAACGTGACCAGGTACTGACTTAAGAGGACAGTCCTGCTATACTTGCATGGTATATCAGCACAGACTGTATACACAACACACAAACGTGACCAGGTACTGACTTAAGAGGACAGTCCTGCTATACTTACATGGTATATCAGCACAGACTGTATACACAACACACAAACGTGACCAGGTACTGACTTAAGAGGACAGTCCTGCTATACTTACATGGTATATCAGCACAGACTGTGTACACAACACACAAACGTGACCAGGTACTGACTTAAGAGGACAGTCCTGCTATACTTACATGGTATATCAGCACAGACTGTATACACAACACACAAACGTGACCAGGTACTGACTTTAGAGGACAGTCCTGCTATACTTGCATGGTATATCAGCACAGACTGTATACACAACACACAAACGTGACCAGGTACTGACTTTAGAGGACAGTCCTGCTATACTTGCATGGTATATCAGCATAGACTGTATACACAACACACAAACGTGACCAGGTACTGACTTAAGAGGACAGTCCTGCTATACTTGCATGGTATATCAGCACAGACTGTATACACAACACACAAACGTGACCAGGTACTGACTTAAGAGGACTGTCCTGCTATACTTGCATGGTATATCAGCACAGACTGTATACACAACACACAAACGTGACCAGGTACTGACTTAAGAGGACAGTCCTGCTATACTTGCATGGTATATCAGCACAGACTGTATACACAACACACAAACGTGACCAGGTACTGACTTAAGAGGACAGTCCTGCTATACTTACATGGTATATCAGCACAGACTGTATACACAACACACAAACGTGACCAGGTACTGACTTAAGAGGACAGTCCTGCTATACTTACATGGTATATCAGCACAGACTGTATACACAGCACACAAACGTGACCAGTTACTGACTTAAGAGGACAGTCCTGCTATACTTACATGGTATATCAGCACAGACTGTATACACAACACACAAACGTGACCAGGTACTGACTTAAGAGGACAGTCCTGCTATACTTGCATGGTATATCAGCACAGACTGTATACACAACACACAAACGTGACCAGGTACTGACTTAAGAGGACAGTCCTGCTATACTTGCATGGTATATCAGCACAGACTGTATACACAACACACAAAGGTGACCAGGTACTGACTTTAGAGGACAGTCCTGCTATACTTGCATGGTATATCAGCACAGACTGTATACACAACACACAAACGTGACCAGGTACTGACTTAAGAGGACAGTCCTGCTATACTTGCATGGTATATCAGCACAGACTGTATACACAACACACAAACGTGACCAGGTACTGACTTAAGAGGACAGTCCTGCTATACTTGCATGGTATATCAGCACAGACTGTATACACAACACACAAACGTGACCAGGTACTGACTTTAGAGGACAGTCCTGCTATACTTGCATGGTATATCAGCACAGACTGTATACACAACACACAAACGTGACCAGGTACTGACTTAAGAGGACAGTCCTGCTATACTTGCATGGTATATCAGCACAGACTGTATACACAACACACAAACGTGACCAGGTACTGACTTAAGAGGACAGTCCTGCTATACTTGCATGGTATATCAGCACAGACTGTATACACAACACACAAACGTGACCAGGTACTGACTTAAGAGGACAGTCCTGCTATACTTACATGGTATATCAGCACAGACTGTATACACAACACACAAACGTGACCAGGTACTGACTTAAGAGGACAGTCCTGCTATACTTACATGGTATATCAGCACAGACTGTATACACAACACACAAACGTGACCAGGTACTGACTTAAGAGGACAGTCCTGCTATACTTGCATGGTATATCAGCACAGACTGTATACACAGCACACAAACGTGACCAGTTACTGACTTAAGAGGACAGTCCTGCTATACTTACATGGTATATCAGCACAGACTGTATACACAACACACAAATGTGACCAGGTACTGACTTAAGAGGACAGTCCTGCTATACTTGCATGGTATATCAGCACAGACTGTATACACAACACACAAACGTGACCAGGTACTGACTTAAGAGGACAGTCCTGCTATACTTGCATGGTATATCAGCACAGACTGTATACACAACACACAAACGTGACCAGGTACTGACTTTAGAGGACAGTCCTGCTATACTTGCATGGTATATCAGCACAGACTGTATACACAACACACAAACGTGACCAGGTACTGACTTAAGAGGACAGTCCTGCTATACTTGCATGGTATATCAGCACAGACTGTATACACAACACACAAACGTGACCAGGTACTGACTTAAGAGGACAGTCCTGCTAAACTTGCATGGTATATCAGCACAGACTGTATACACAACACACAAACGTGACCAGGTACTGACTTAAGAGGACAGTCCTGCTATACTTGCATGGTATATCAGCACAGACTGTATACACAACACACAAACGTGACCAGCTACTGACTTAAGAGGACAGTCTTGCTATACTTGCATGGTATATCAGCACAGACTGTATACACAACACAAAAACATGACCAGGTACTGACTTAAGAGGACAGTCCTGCTATACTTGCATGGTATATCAGCATAGACTGCATACACAACACACAAACGTGACCAGGTACTGACTTAAGAGGACAGTCTTGCTATACTTGCATGGTATATCAGCATAGACTGTATACACAACACACAACTTGACCAGGTACTGACTTAAGAGGACAGTCCTGCTATACTTGCATGGTATATCAGCACAGACTGTATACACAACACACAAACGTGACCAGGTACTGACTTAAGAGGACAGTCCTGCTATACTTGCATGGTATATCAGCACAGACTGTATACACAACACACAAACGTGACCAGGTACTGACTTAAGAGGACAGTCCTGCTATACTTGCATGGTATATCAGCACAGACTGTATACACAACACACAAAGGTGACCAGGTACTGACTTAAGAGGACAGTCCTGCTATACTTGCATGGTATATCAGCATAGACTGCATACACAACACACAAACGTGACCAGGTACTGACTTAAGAGGACAGTCTTGCTATACTTGCATGGTATATCAGCATAGACTGTATACACAACACACAACTTGACCAGGTACTGACTTAAGAGGACAGTCCTGCTATACTTGCATGGTATATCAGCACAGACTGTATACACAACACACAAACGTGACCAGGTACTGACTTAAGAGGACAGTCCTGCTATACTTGCATGGTATATCAGCACAGACTGTATACACAACACACAAACGTGACCAGGTACTGACTTAAGAGGACAGTCCTGCTATACTTGCATGGTATATCAGCACAGACTGTATACACAACACACAAACGTGACCAGGTACTGACTTAAGAGGACAGTCCTGCTATACTTGCATGGTATATCAGCACAGACTGTATACACAACACACAAACGTGACCAGGTACTGACTTTAGAGGACAGTCCTGCTATACTTGCATGGTATATCAGCACAGACTGTATACACAACACACAAACGTGACCAGGTACTGACTTAAGAGGACAGTCCTGCTATACTTGCATGGTATATCAGCACAGACTGTATACACAACACACAAACGTGACCAGGTACTGACTTAAGAGGACAGTCCTGCTATACTTGCATGGTATATCAGCACAGACTGTATACACAACACACAAACGTGACCAGGTACTGACTTAAGAGGACAGTCCTGCTATACTTACATGGTATATCAGCACAGACTGTATACACAACACACAAACGTGACCAGGTACTGACTTAAGAGGACAGTCCTGCTATACTTACATGGTATATCAGCACAGACTGTATACACAACACACAAACGTGACCAGGTACTGACTTAAGAGGACAGTCCTGCTATACTTGCATGGTATATCAGCACAGACTGTATACACAGCACACAAACGTGACCAGTTACTGACTTAAGAGGACAGTCCTGCTATACTTACATGGTATATCAGCACAGACTGTATACACAACACACAAATGTGACCAGGTACTGACTTAAGAGGACAGTCCTGCTATACTTGCATGGTATATCAGCACAGACTGTATACACAACACACAAACGTGACCAGGTACTGACTTAAGAGGACAGTCCTGCTATACTTGCATGGTATATCAGCACAGACTGTATACACAACACACAAACGTGACCAGGTACTGACTTTAGAGGACAGTCCTGCTATACTTGCATGGTATATCAGCACAGACTGTATACACAACACACAAACGTGACCAGGTACTGACTTAAGAGGACAGTCCTGCTATACTTGCATGGTATATCAGCACAGACTGTATACACAACACACAAACGTGACCAGGTACTGACTTAAGAGGACAGTCCTGCTAAACTTGCATGGTATATCAGCACAGACTGTATACACAACACACAAACGTGACCAGGTACTGACTTAAGAGGACAGTCCTGCTATACTTGCATGGTATATCAGCACAGACTGTATACACAACACACAAACGTGACCAGCTACTGACTTAAGAGGACAGTCTTGCTATACTTGCATGGTATATCAGCACAGACTGTATACACAACACAAAAACATGACCAGGTACTGACTTAAGAGGACAGTCCTGCTATACTTGCATGGTATATCAGCATAGACTGCATACACAACACACAAACGTGACCAGGTACTGACTTAAGAGGACAGTCTTGCTATACTTGCATGGTATATCAGCATAGACTGTATACACAACACACAACTTGACCAGGTACTGACTTAAGAGGACAGTCCTGCTATACTTGCATGGTATATCAGCACAGACTGTATACACAACACACAAACGTGACCAGGTACTGACTTAAGAGGACAGTCCTGCTATACTTGCATGGTATATCAGCATAGACTGTATACACAACACACAAACGTGACCAGGTACTGACTTAAGAGGACAGTCCTGCTATACTTGCATGGTATATCAGCACAGACTGTATACACAACACACAAACGTGACTAGGTACTGACTTTAGAGGACAGTCCTGCTATACTTGCATGGTATATCAGCATAGACTGTATACACAACACACAAACGTGACCGGGTACTGACTTAAGAGGACAGTCCGGCTATACTTGCATGGTATATCAGCACAGACTGTATACACAACACAAAAACATGACCAGGTACTGACTTAAGAGGACAGTCCTGCTATACTTGCATGGTATATCAGCATAGACTGTATACACAACACACAAACGTGACCAGGTACTGACTTAAGAGGACAGTCCTGCTATACTTGCATGGTATATCAGCACAGACTGTATACACAACACACAAACGTGACCAGGTACTGACTTAAGAGGACAGTCCTGCTATACTTGCATGGTATATCAGCATAGACTGCATACACAACACACAAACGTGACCAGGTACTGACTTAAGAGGACAGTCTTGCTATACTTGCATGGTATATCAGCATAGACTGTATACACAACACACAACTTGACCAGGTACTGACTTAAGAGGACAGTCCTGCTATACTTGCATGGTATATCAGCACAGACTGTATACACAACACACAAACGTGACCAGGTACTGACTTAAGAGGACAGTCCTGCTATACTTGCATGGTATATCAGCACAGACTGTATACACAACACACAAACATGACAAGGTACTGACTTAAGAGGACAGTCCTGCTATATTTACATGGTATATCAGCACAGACTGTATACACAACACACAATCGTGACTAGGTACTGACTTAAGAGGACAGTCTTGCTATACTTGCATGGTATATCAGCACAGACTGTATACACAACACACAAACATGACAAGGTACTGACTTAAGAGGACAGTCCTGCTATATTTACATGGTATATCAGCACAGACTGTATACACAACACACAATCGTGACTAGGTACTGACTTAAGAGGACAGTCTTGCTATACTTGCATGGTATATCAGCACAGACTGTATACACAACACACAAACGTGACCAGGTACTGACTTATAGGGACAGTCCTGCTATACTTGCATGGTATATCAGCACAGACTGTATACACAACACACAAACGTGACCAGGTACTGACTTAAGAGGACACTCCTGCTATAAAATGGCAAATATAGAAACTCAAACTAATCTGTTTGTCTTATCTTGTCAATGCATAACTTATAAGTACAGTTGCGCTCAAAGGTTTGAATGAATGAATTTGTGAAATGTTGCCATTAACATTGAAAATATGACTCCATGCAAAAACCTTTCAGATTATGTCATGTATCATCACATCGATGTTCGGCTCCTTTTTAAATCATATTGATACCTGAAATCACCCAAATGGCCCTGAACGTAAGTTTACATACCCTTGAATGTTCGACCTTGTTAAATAGAAACAAGCTGACACATTCAGGTTTAAATGGTTCTTTAAAAAGCCACCGGTGTAGAACCCTAAACTGCAATTAGTGTATGTGAATAGTCATTGGGTTTCTTAGAGTGGAAGCACTGATCTGGCTCGACACACAGCTATGAGGAGCGAAAAAGAACCAAGGACCTTCCTAACAAGGTCATACAAGAAGACCTTGTAAGAAAATAAATAGATGTCCAAAGACCTGAAAATGACAGACAGTACTGTTCTGTCTGTGATAAAGAGATGGAAAATTGGGGGATATGGTTGATACCAAGCCAAGGTCAGGTAGGCAGAGAAAGATTTTCGCTCAAACTTGGCAGAATTGGACGCAAAGAAATACACAAACTCTCTCTAGAGAAATACACGACGCTCTGGAAAAAGATGGTCGGGTCATTAGAAGGAGCACAATACGGAGGTACTTGAGCTGCATGATCGAGTTGCTAGAAGGGAGCAATTCTTGCACGAATCCCACAAAAAAGCCTGCCTAAAATATGCCAGACAACACCTTCACACACCTCACAACTTCTGGAGTACTGTCATTTGGGGTGACAAGACCCAAATAGAGCTGTATTGTCACAACCATAAGCACTATGTTTGGATAGGAGTCAACAAGGCCCATAATAAACCATTCCCACGGAAAGCATGGTGGTGGCTCCCTGATGTTCCAGAGATTTTTTGAAAATTGATGGCAAGGTGAATGCAGCAGGCTATCAGAAAATACTAGCAGACAATTTGCATTCTTCAAGAAGCCTGAGTCCTGCTCATCCAACCTCAACTCTGCTGACGACTTCCTCATGCCGCAGCCTGTTTGTGGCCTGATCTACTTCTGCTTGCGCTATTCATTTCCCACTTGTTCGGACAGGTGCACTAGTGCCCACCATTTCCTGGTCTGTGGATTCCCTTGGTTCCAGGTTAAACCTGGCTTTTTTGTTTTTACGCTGGACTTATAGATCAGGGCAGCAGCTACAAAACATTGTTTCCAAACAGCCTTGCCTCAGAGAAGCGTTGTGACAGACTCAGGGCTCTAATTTCGTAGACCAGGCGCAGGTGCGGCGCAGGCGCGGCGCAAGGGGGGTGCGCCGCGCCAACGGGGTGTGTCCAGGCATATGTGGCAATTTCGTGCCTGGCGTAGCCTTGCGCAAGTAATCCTCTGTCCCGCCTCTGCCCCTCCTTCCAGCGCAAGTTGGCAAAGAAGGCGACACAGCCGAGTCAAATCTTGCTCACTGGCAAGAGAAACGATGTATAGCGTGTACCCATTAGTTACAAACTGTTGCTGCTTTAAATTTTGGGATTAACATGCATGGACAACAATGCAAGATAGGTGACACATTTATTTTCAATCTGTGAGTACGAGATCATAGCAATCAGGCTGTATTCCTTTCCACCACTGAAGACGATAAAACCTAAGTGACAATAATAGTAGCCTAGTATTAAGCCGCTTGCACACTGGACGCGAAACGAATTTTTCGCTCGACAGATTGCGTCTTGTGTCCGAAAGTCTGACAGGGTTTTAATAAATCTCTGTGTCCGACAGTCTATTATTGTTTTTAATTTCTTCAAATCTACTTACTCTTTTAGATATTAAACGTGAATGTTTTGATAAGAGGGCTCAGTTCTTCAAGATGGGTACCGAAAATTTCAATCAATGTTTCTGTTTAAGCTCTGCTCAATAAAGGGAGTCGACACTGGCGCGAGACAATGTACAATGCCTCCGTGTCTTGACAGCCAAAAAAAAAAAAGAGGACGATTAGAAGAGATTGATAACGAAATATAGAATAAAAAGAAACATTTTAACAACAGAACATCCAATGAACACTGCGATTTATTTCTTGGCGGGTCATCTTTGTTGGATATCCCGTTTGTTGGTGATATATTTTTATTCTTTATTTCGTTATAAATCTGTTCTCATATCAATACTTTTACTTTTTGCTGGCTGGTGGACATGGAGTACTTTACATTTCGCGTCGGACAGTCTTGATCGTGCATGCGATAATTTATTCACACTGTTAATGGTCATGGAATTGATTTGCTCACGCACTGTTTTATCTCTGCTGTGGAAATAAAGCGTGAATCTGTTCGATCCATCTCACTAATTTTCAAAAGAAAGACCGAATAAAGACTGCTGTCTATCTTCAATAAAAACAGATGAATAGGCTAAAAAGACCAAGAAAAGTCGATCGCTATCAATTTGCATTTTGTGAAGGTCGAACACAAACATAGCCAAGTTTGCACGTCTAATAATTCCTGGAATACCCTGAAAAATTATATCTTTTATGACTTTCGGACACGGAGCTATATTAAAACCCTGTTCAACTATCGCGTCTTTGCATTGACTTTGTCTGTAATCAGTCGTGCGAAAAATTTGTTTCGCGTCCAGTGTGCAAGCGGCTTTAATGACCATAGAACGCAAGCATTCGATATATTTTATATACAGTTTGTGGTTGGCTGAGAAAGATGTGAAGTCGTTAGTTTGCATCACAGATTCAGCTGCGTTGATTAAGCCAGGTCAAGTTTCCATTAAGCGTGGCAACCGCCTTTAATCTGACATCAGTACAATCAATATAGATACTATAATTTATGTCCTTATTCAGATAGTTACATTAAATAGTGCTTCCTGTAATTATTTCTTGCATTAAAATGTGCCTGACATTCTGTAAACCTGCTTGCGAGATTTCGGTGACGTGCGCAACTCCAGCGGAGACTTTTTTTTCCGAAATTGTCACTGCGTCTTGATGAATATGTGACACGTCCCCCTACTACGCCGCCGCACCCATCTCGGCGCACCTTCGTCTACCGAAGGCTGCGCACCTCACGAAATTACCATTACGCGGGCTGCGCCGTACAAAATTACCACTGCGCAGGCTGCGCCACCTGCGCTGCGCCAGGAAATTAGAGCCCTCAGTCATTACCAAATGTATAGCAAGGAAAATAAATATTGAACCTGTCAAAGTTTTTTCAGGGAATACATTCTAATGGGGCTATCGACATGAAATTTACAGCTGATGTCAGTAACAACCCAAGTAATCCGCACATATGAAGAAATCAAAACAAATAAGTCCATGAATTAAGATATGTGCAATAAAGTGGAATGACAGGGAGTAAGTATTGAACACATGAAGAAAAGAAGCTGCAAAAAGGCATGGAAAGCCAAGAAACCAGCTAAAATCTGTCAGTATTGAGAAAGCAATCCTGCCCCCCATCATTGCAAATGAATATCAGCTGGTTTAGTCCTAATTGATGGCTTATGAAAAATGTTTTCATTACCAAGGTGTCACACAAGAAGCATCGCGTGATGAGTAAAAGCAAAGAGCTCTCTCAAGACCTTCACAACTTTATTGTTGCAAAATATACTGATGGTATTGGTTATTTCTGAACTTCTGAATGTTCCAGTGAGCACCATTGGGGCCATAATCCGGAAAAGGAAAGAACATCATTTCACCATAAACTGGCTACGACCAGGTGCTCCTTGAAAGATTTCTGACAGAGGAGGCAAAAGAATAATCAGAAGAGTTGTCCAAGAGCCAAGGACCACTCGTGGAGAGTTTCAGAAAGACCTGGAATTAGCAGGTACAGTTGTTTCAAAGAAACCAATAAGTAATGCACTCAACCGCCATGGTCTCTATGCAAACTCACCGCGCAAGACTCCATTGCTGAAGAAACAGCATGTTGAAGCAAGGGAAGCGGAGCAGAGAGGTTGTGTGTGTGAGATAGGGACACGGAGAGGAGAAATGGGTGCGAACTTGCGGCTCATGTATTGTCATTTTAAAGGTATAACAATAAACAATAAACTATATTGATACAAGCGATATTGTCACGAGTTATATCTCGTTTAGAAATACATTGACATATATTAAAATACCGAGATATCGCCCAGCCCTAGCATATGGTAAAAGCAGACTTCATATAATTGAAGGAAGGATGAATAGAGAAATTTACCGAGAAATTCTTGATAGATCTAAGCACAGGTGATCGAACCTGCTTGGCATTTCTGCCTGGCGCACCTCCGACGGTGCCATTGTGCAGACTGCAGGGTCGTCAGCCAGGGGGCCACCCTTCACTGATGTTTCGCTCCATTATCCCCTGGAACATCTCTAGGTGGTGGAGCAGCGACAGGGACGTCTCCCTGCCGCCCCCTGCAGCCTGCTAAAGGATCTGTTTTCTACCCACACTCTGACCCCATTGTTATTGTTGTTGTGTATATGGAGTGAGTCCCAGGGGACTATGCATGGCAGGGACGTCCATTTCCCTGAGTCAAGCGTAGGCCTGACCGCATACCAGAATGCTTCTTTTAAGAGCCTTCTTTTTCCCACGCTCTGTCCTTCCTTCTGAGCCACAGCCAGAAGCTCCCTTCCTCAGCCTCCTCTGCAAGGTCAAGGAGAGCTCGCTTCCTGTTGGATCCTGTGACTCCGAGGGTCTTCAGTAGCCGCTGTGTGGATGTCCCGGTGAAGCCTCTACATCCGATCTCCACTGGAAAGGTGAACGGTCTCCATCCAGCTTGTGAGCACGTTGCTGCCAACTCTGTGTACTTGTCCTTCTTGCGCTCGTACGCGGCCTCCATGTGATCCTCCCATGGGACTGTCAGCTCTACCATAATGACAATTTTGGCAGATGCTGACCAGAGCACAATGTCTGGACGTAGGGATGTTATGGTGATCTCCGCAGGGAATTTCAGTTGGCGGCTGAGGTCGGCTGCCAACTGCCACTGGCCTCCTAGTGACAGAAGTGACCGCTCTGTCCCCGTGAGGCGCAGTGCTTTCATTCCTGGCCTGGTAAACTGGATCCACTTTGGAGATGTGGGTGGATTCTCAAATCTGTTGCCATCTACCAGGATGCTGAAGACGAAATGAGGGTGAACATTTCAGCACGACAATGATCCAAAACACACAGCCAAGGAAACTCCCAGTTGGTTTCAGTGAAAGAAAATAAAGCTGCTCGAAAGGCCCAGTCAATCATATTGAATATCAATGGAAAGAACTGAAGATTAGAGTTCATAGAAGCCCCCGGAACCTTCAAAATATGAAGACCATTTGTGTGGAAAAATGGCCAAAATCATGCCTGAGCAATGCATGCGACTAGTTTCTCCTTACAGGAGGCATCTTAAAGCTGTCATTACCAACAAAGGCTTTTCTACTGAGTACAAAACAAATTTCAGTGATCGTGTTCAACACTTTTCCCCTGTGTCATTCCACTTTATTACACATAACTTACTTTATGGACTTTTGATTTCTTTGATATTTGGATTACTTAATGACAACTGGTGAAAATACTTATTTTCCCCACTGTATGCATTGGTGGGCTCATCAATCCTACTTACTACGGACAAGGAGGATCCAAAGCCAGGTAAGTAACCACAGAGCTGAAGCACACTACGTTGCTGAAGGAAGACAGGAGGTGAACCAAGAAGGTCCTAGAGTGAAGAGCAATCCCTTGACAAGTGATCATCAGAGAAACATGACTAGGAACTAAGACAACAATGATGAAGGTACCAGAAAAACAAGAGCCATCAAAAGATGGCATATCCCCCCGGCCCCACATAATGAAAGAATGAAAATGCCACCTACTCCGAAAACAAACCATACCCCCAATATTCTAAGTTCAAAATGTTTTCTTGGAAACCAGAAATGATACAAAATTCATCCACTTCGGATTAGCAAAAGGCACCACTTGAGGTCATGATTAAGGTGCACACCAAGCTTTAAGAAATATTGGACGGTTTTCAAGTTATGCTCCGGAAATGAAATGTTCACAGACAGACAGACGGACGGACAACCGCACCCATGACTATATCCCCCCACGTTATGTCAGGAGGATAAAGCGGGGGGATAAAAAAAGATCAAGAAGTCAAGAGAAAATGAGCAAAAACTGTGGAAGAGGTTGGACACTGAGCTCAGAGAACTAGTGGAACACTCAATGAATGGATGGGTGAAAGCTAAACCGAATGCATTTGAGGACATCTTAAATGAGGTGTGAAGATATCAGTGTAGTGTGGATGTCAACAAGGAGAAATTATTGAAATGTGACTCAGGAAAAGAAGGGCCTGTAGACTCTTAACGAAGACGTGGAACAGAAGTGGAGCAGCCAAGCATGTCAAAGTGAAGGAAAAGGAAGGTAGAAAGAGCAAACTTCTTCCAGTACCCATTTAGGTATGTGTGACAGCTACTAGCGAACAAAAAGAGCAGGAAACTGAGGCCACTAAAGAGGAACTGAAGAATCACATCAAAAGCCAGTACAACAACCCAGCTAGAAAAACCCCATAAGGAACTCCTGGGTATGTTCATCATCTTACCCTCCCAAAACCCCAGTTTAACAATGCAGTCCCCAGAGGAAGTAGAATCAAGGAAGTTGGAAGGAAGGCATGTTCAGCAGTGCTTGGTCCAAATGGGATAAGCTCTTGTGGAGGTCCAAGCTCTACAAGAACTGCACTAGGGTGCTGTGGTCTCCTGTGGGAACTCATGAGGACTTCCAGGAAGAAACAATTCTTCCCATATAAGTAGCAAAGGGCTGTGGCAGTCTTCATCGCAAAAGAACAGAATACCAAGGATATCTGGCAATTCAGGAATACTGCAGTGCTGGACATGGAGGACAAGATCATTAAAGTAGCGTTCAGGAGGATGAGCGACAGCTGCACTGACATCAGCTGTCAGAAGGTGGGAATATGAAGTCTGGTGCCCTAAATGATATGGTATCAGATGCAGAGAGTCAAGCAAGAGAAAGGTGAATTTTAGAACCATCTCCTAAGAAAGTCTAAGATGCAATGCTATCAGATCATTCTAGAATGAAGGATGATGTGACCACAGAAGATTTCTGAAATTCTTTTATCAAGCAAGCAGGATGGGTGGCACTTCCAACTAGTACATCCAGAAAAGGCAGTCAGAATGCTTCTCTGAGGTAGACCTGCTTAAAGACAATGTGCTGAAGTCACCTTGCTAATCTGTCAGTCAAGGGTACAAACGAGAGAAAGCCACACTTATCCTAGAACTCAGGGAATGCACAAACTGGGGAGCAAGGGAGGCAAATGCACCAGTCCGAAAAGGGAGTGGAGAGCACATGCAGAAGTGGATTAGGCCACAAACAGGCTACAGCATGAGGAAGTCGTCAGCAGAGTTCAGGTTGGATGGGCAGGGCTCAGGCTCCTTGAGGCACCATATCTGTGGTCTTATGCCACCCAGAGGGAGAGGAAGAACATGGTGGTGGCAGAAGTGACAAAGGCTTTGCAGGAGGGCTACAAGATCAGGGCCACGTCACAAGATCGGCAAGGGCGCTGGACGAAGCGGGAGGTCACAGTTGACAGAACAGTTGGAGGGCTGGACCTTTGGAGAGTCTCTCAAGCCTGTGTCAGGTTACTGATCAAGGCTACTTACAGCATTCTGGCCTGTCCACAAAACCTGCGCCTATCTCTCCTGATTTCTTACAGGTGAGGCCTGACTGGACGTGGGCGGAGTCAGCTCTTTAAAGCCAGCTTTGCCCTGACTATCGGGGTAGAGCTTTGCTAGTGCCTGGCCACCACACATTTTTGGCATCCTGCTTAATTTTTTGCCCTGCTCTACCATTTTGTTTTTGTATCCTTTTATTTGTATTTTCCTAATTGATCAATGTAAAGAACTGTTTGTTAAATAAATCCCCTAGATCTTACGTTGCCTTTGTCTTTTATGTTACGATCCTGTTGTGGGTCGTAACATAATTGGGTTCTCGTCCGTGTATTTTTTTTTACCCCCCTTCTCTCGCTTTTTTTTCCCTTCATATTTTTGTAGCAGGATTGTTCGATTTTTGGTGAGTGATTTGCTTAGTGTAGTTATTTTCCATTTGCACCTTAATCAGGTAGCCTCCGGCCACACAAAAAGTCTGCCACTTTTTTGTTTTGGCTTGTTGTTTTCTGGTGGGAAGCTGATTCAGCACGTTTCCTGGCAGTGGGTGGGCTGTATCTGTGGTCTACTCTCAGCTTCCGAGTTTAATGTTTAAAGTCACCGGGTCGGGATACCATTAAAGACTAGTTGAGGCCAAACTAGATTTTTTTGAGGTGGGGTCAAGGTGTATTTGGATTTGCACCTTGTAACTTTACTCTTTGATTTAATTGCTTAGTGTTTTTGCGCTATAGCTGTAGTGTTCTGCCAGCTGATTTCCATTAAGCGTTTATTTGGCTGATTCTTGCGTGGGCCCACCCACTTAGTGTTCCTCGGAACAGCTGAGCTTTCGTATTTTTTGTGGTGAGCTTGTGCTTTTTTGTTTTCTAGTCATTTTTGGGGAGTATTTTTGACTACTTTAGTTTTTTTTTTTTTGTACCGAATAGCAGCCAAATTTGGTTTTTGTTTTCGTTCGTCATGGCATCAGTGGTGGATGATTTCACTGAAAATCCATCTTTGGATAAATTTGACTCTTTCACCAAGGATCAATTGTTGGATGTTGCCTTATACTTTAAAATCTAGTTGACGAGTGCTGAAGAATGCCTAAAACATTCCATTAAATCTGCTTTGTTCCCTGTTTTAGTGGAGAAAAGGGTTCTTCCTCCAGCTGATGTGAAAGATGCTATACGCTTAAGAGAGTTGTCTGTTCGCGAACGCGAGTTAGATAATGAGCGAATGGGGTTTGAGATGGCGCTCAAGCAATTGGAAGTTACTGCCCGCCAGGGGAACCTCGATTGGAGCAGTCGAGATTTGTGCGACCTCAGTCGGAATATTAAACTTGTCCCACCATTTAATGAAAAGGAAGCGGAGAAATATTTTCCCCACTTCGAGAAAGTTGCACTCACTTTGCAGTGGCCAAAACGTATCTGGCCCTTGTTGGTACAGACCGTGCTGACTGGTCGTGCACAAGAGGTGTATGCCTCTCTCTCTTTAGATCAAAGTGCCGACTATAAAGTAGTTAAAGCAGCCGTGTTACGCGCTTATGAGTTGGTTCCTGAGTGTTATAGGCAGCGCTTCAGGAAACATAAAAAACCTGAACAACAAACTTATATCGAGTTTGCGCGTGAAAAAGAATCAATGTTTGACCGCTGGTGTAGTTCGAAGGAGGTAGATAATCAGGCGAAGCCTAGAGAGCTGATACTTATTGAAGAGTTTAAAAATTGCTGTCCTGACTCAATTTCCACCTACATCAGCGAGCAGAAGGTTACTACCTTAAAGGAAGCGGCTGTTTTGGCTGATGAGTATGCCTTGACCCATCGTGTCTCCGGACGAGATAAACGTAAATCATTTTCATCTAAACTATGCGCACCTGAAAACGTTGTTCAGAGTGGCCCTGAACGCGCCTGTTTTTACTGTAAGCAGGTTGGACACTTGTTGGCGGAATGTCCGGTGCTTCGGAAGAAGCAGGCTGCTAAAGGCGTTGGTCTGATCAAAAAGTTTAGCCAGCAAGCATCTTTCCATGAGAATCTCCAGACCTGTTACGAACCGTTTGTTAGTATGGGGTTTGTGTCGTTGTCTCGTGATGACACTCGTGTGCCAGTTCGCATATTGCGTGACACTGGTGCGGCACAATCCTTCATACTACAAGGCATTCTGCCCTTGTCTGATCGTACTGAAACTAGCACGAGTGTGCTTATTCGTGGATTTGAAATGGGTTTTACTAATGTTCATCTTCATCAAATTTTTCTGGAGTCTGATGTAGTGACAGGCCCAGTCTCTGTTGGGGTGCGCCATTCTCTGCCGATTCCTGGTGTAGCGTTTATACTAGGGAATGATTTGGCCGGTGGTGATGTGTGGGGTAAAACGGGTGGGGAGGTACTGCCACAGGTTACGGCTGTCCCTAGTAAAATTGACAATGAGTGTTCGCAGAAATATCCAAATGTTTTTCCTGCTTGTGCAGTTACTCGTGCAATGGCCCAACATAGTCGAAGTAATAATGCAAGTGATGTGGATGGATGTGACCCTGATGATGTGCTTACTTCGTCCGACACTTTTATTGCAGTTCCCGAGGAGAGTATGCGTGAATGGACCTCTGAGTCCAAAGTAGAGTCGGAGTGTGGGAAGTTAGTTCACGACTCTCCTAGGTTTTCTCGAGCTGAATTGATATCTGCCCAGAAGGCTGATGCATCGCTTTCGCCTTTATGGAAAGTAGTTATGACGGATAGTGACGTGGATCCTGAGCCTTATTGTATCTTCACTCAAGATGGTTTGCTAATGAGGAAATGGAAGCCCTATAACATCTCTGGTGACTGGAACACTGTGAATCAAATCATAGTTCCCTCATTGTACCGCAATGAGATTTTGAGTGTTGCTCATGACGGTCTTGCTGGTCACTTTGGTGTCAGGAAGACTATGTCTCGAGTGTTAAAACATTTCTATTGGCCTGGATTGAAGCGGGATGTAGTTCGTTTTTGCAAAACTTGTTCTGTTTGTCAATTAGCTAGCAAACCAAATCAAAAGATTCGGCCTGCGCCTTTGTATCCCATTCCTGTCATTGGACAGCCTTTTGATCACGTTGTAGTGGATGTAGTTGGTCCGCTGCCGCGATCAAGGAGCGGACATCAATATCTTTTAACTATGATGTGCGCCGCCACCTGCTATCCAGAAGCCGTGCCACTTCGCAAGATTACCACCCGTGCAGTATTACGAGAGCTATTGAAATTTTTTTCTGTGTTCGGATTGCCGAAAATTATTCAAACTGATCGTGGCTCTAATTTTACTTCCCGTGTCTTCGCACAGGTTACGAAACAGCTCCAGGTTCGTCATAATATCTCCAGTGCCTATCACCCGGAAAGTCAGGGGGTATTGGAGAGGTACCATCAGATGATTAAAAACACTCTGCAAACTTTTAGTTTTAAAACGGGTAAAGACTGGGCCGAAGCGATTCCTTGGTTACTATTTGCTTGCACAGAAGTGACCCAGGAATCGCTTGGGTTCAGCCCTGCAGAATTAGTCTTTGCGCACACCCCACGGGGTCCATTGGTGGTTCTTAAAGATCAATGGCTGAGTGGTAAAACCGAGAGAAATGTGTTGTCTTTTGTTCTATTTCATCCCTGCTGACCGCCAGAGGGCGGTGCTTAAAGCACTGAATATTCCCCTTCGCGCATGCGTAGTGCGAGTATGTATACCAACAATGTCACCTGTGACCTGCAGGTGACCCAAAGAAGATTATATCTTCCGGTGTCACCTGAGGATCGTTTCTTATTTTCTTCTCGCGCGTAGTTTGCTTGCTTGGAAAGCAATGAGTCTATTGCTTTACTACTAAATTCCGTTGCTAGTAGTTCCGCGACCATTGTCGGTCGGAGCAGCGATTGTTCGCCCTCCAGGAACTGCGACGGCGATCTTTCTCTGGTTGAGAGAGACTTTACGTTACTTTGCTGCGTTTGTTAATTACTTATCGGTGACGGTTGCGTTCGCGCATCCTTATCCCGACGTTTTAATGTAGTCTGTCGAGCTGACTTTGTTTGCTGGCTGGCGGGTTGCGTCAGCGTTTCCCGGTGTCCAGCGTGGATAATAATTAGCGGTAGCGCTTGCATAGCTACACCTTCAAGTGAGTTGCATTAGCCTCTGTTGGGACAGGCTGCGTAGGCGCTGCCTCCCCCCAGCATATGGTCTGTTTTTGTGTTTGTGCTGTGTCCCGACGCTTAATTTAGTCGGTCGAGCTGACATCGTTTGCTGGCTGGCGGGTTGCGTGAGCGTTTCCCGGTGTCCAGCGGATAATTATTAGCAGTAACGCTTGCATAGCTACACCTTCAGGTGAGTTTGCATTAGCCTCTGCTGGTTCAGGCTGCGTGGGCGCTGCCTCCCCCCAGCATATGGTTTGTTTATATGTTTGTGCTGCGCCCCGACATTTAATTTAGTCGGTCGAGCTGACTTTGTTTGCTGGCTGGCGGGTTGCGTGAGCGTTTCCCGGTGTCCAGCGTGAATAATTATTAGCAGTAACGCTTGCATAGCTACACCTTCAGGTGAGTTTGCATTAGCCTCTGCTGGTTCAGGCTGCGTGGGCGCTGCCTCCCCCCAGCATATGGTCTGTTTTTGTGTTTGTGCTGTGTGCCGACGTTTAATTTAGTCGGTCAAGCTGACTTTGTTGCTGGCTGGCGGGTTGCGTGAGTGTTTCCCGGTGTCCAGTGTGAATAATTATTATCAGTAACGCTTGCATAGCTACACCTGCTGGTGAGTTTGCATTAACGTCTGTTGGTACAGGCTGCGTGCGCGCTGCTTCCCCCCAGCATATGATTTGTTTATATGTTTGTGCTGCGCCCCGACGTTTAATTTAGTCGGTCGAGCTGACTTTGTTGCTGGCTGGCGGGTTGCGTGAGCGTTTCCCGGTGTCCAGCATGACTAATTATTAGCGGTAACGCTTGCATAGCTACACCTGCTGGTGAGTTTGCATTAACCTCTGTTGGTACAGGCTGCGTGCACGCTGCTTCCCCCCAGCATATGGTCTGTTTTTGTGTTTGTGCTGTGTCCCGACGTTTAATTAGTCGGTCAAGCTGACTTTGTTTGCTGGCTGGCGGGTTGCGTAAGCGTTTTCCCGGTGTCCAGCATGACTAATTATTAGCGGTAACGCTTGCATAGCTACACCTGCTGGTGAGTTTGCATTAACCTCTGTTGGTAGCGGCTGCGTGCGCGCTGCCTCCTCCCAGCATATGGTTTGTGTTTTGCTATGTGCTGTGTCCCGATTTGGATTTGTTACTGAGCCCCTGCTGGTATAGGCAGCGTACGCGCTCCCTCCCTCCAGCTTACGGCGTCCATACTCGGTTTGTCCATAGCGTTCGCGCTCAGGTTATCCGAGGAGTATTCCAGGTTACCCGAGGAGTATTCATTAAATACCAGCTGGGTTCCTTACTCGGTATAGGCAGCGTACGCGCTCCCTCCCTCCGGCTTACGGTGTCCATACTCTGTTTGTCCTTAGCGTTCGCGCTCAGGTTACCCGAGGAGTATTCATTAAATACCAGCTGGGTTCCTTACTCGGTATAGGCAGCGTACGCGCTCCCTCCCTCCAGTGCAAGCCCCTGTAGCATACTAGCGGGAGCGTCTGGGCTTATTTGGACAGGTGAGTGTCGTGTAAGCCTCCAGCGCCACCACAATGGATGACTTCCATTTCTGTACGTCATGTGAGGCTCCTCTACAGCCAGAGGACGGCCATGACCTATGCCCCGCATGCCTCGGTCCTGAGCACCTGCGGGAGGCGCCGTCAGACAACCCCTGCATGAACTGCAGTTACTTGCCTTGGGCGGTGAGGGCTGCCAGTCGGGCGCAGGTGGAACATCAAGGGGATGAAAGTGACCTCCCCCCATCAGGCCAGTCTCCCCCGGCCTGTTAGAGACGCTCTAAGCGGCGGGCTGCGGCTACAGCAGTCGCACCCTCCAGGAAGAGGGCGAAATCTGCTCAAAAAGAGACAAGAAAGCAGGCTCTCATCTAAAGTCGATCAGCTGTCTGCTGAGCTGGCCCAGGTCAGGCCCATGCTCAGAGACTGCCAGCCTGATGCCCCATTGCAAGGTGATTTGACACCCTCTCCTCCAATGCCAGTGCTGGTACCTGAGGAGGATACATTTTCCCTGGCAGCTTCGGCTACCTACTTCCATGGTTATGGGAGAGATTCGTAAAATGGGGGTTCCCAGGCATCTGAGCGGGGCGCCCACTCCTCGGCTCCGAGTTCAGTGGCTGAGTTGGGGGATGGCTCCATGCGGGCAATCATGCGCATGGCTTTAGATCGACTGCACATGCATGTACCACAGCAGGCAGAAGCTGCACCTGCTAGTGCCCTCTTCAGGCGCAGGCCAGCCCCCACTACCTTCGTTATTCCCCACTCTAAGGACTATCTGAAGGAGCTGCAGGCCTGTTGGAGACCTTCTCACAAGGCCTTATGATGCTGGAGCACGTGCTTGCCGCATGGGGAGCTCTTTGTCGAATCTCACGTTGGCGCTCTCAGCTTCACTGCAGGAGGGCAACGTGGCTGCTGATTCTGTCACTTTTTGTGATGCCTCACTGGACGCATTCGGCCTTCTGTCCAGGGAACTTGGACGGATGATGTCCATCCTGGTTCAGGCTCGTCGCCAGGTTTGGCTATCTCAGTCAAACTTGACAGAGGCATCCAGGAGACTCCTTCGCAGTCTCCCCATGGAACCAGGAGAGATATTTGGTCCTGCAGCCCAGGAAGCACTGGAAAGGACCATCCAGGCTGTGCAAACCAGGCAGCGGCTTGCGGGCCTTAGGCGGATGCCTCTTCTTGATAGGCCTCCTGCCAGCAGAACGAGGGGTTCCTCGGCTGCTTCTCACACCCGCTTACCACGGCCGACCCACTCCACTGGCCGTCGTGTTGCCCAGCGTCCCATGCGGAGACCAGCTTGGGACTTTCGTGGCCCTGCCCGCCTGTCCACCCCCCCTCCACCCCCCCCCCCCCCTTAGGGGCCGGGGGGCCAGACATTGAGGCCGTGGGGCCGGCGGTCGGATATTTTTCACATCAGCCCCAACAGTGGGCTGCTCATACTTCAGACCCGTGGGTGGTTGCCACCTTGACCCACGGGTACAAGCTTCAATTCCGCCGCCGGCCCCTCACTTCTGGCCGGGTCAAAATGGCCTCTATCAGCGACCCGGCAAAGGCTCGCGTGTTGGGCCAGGAGTTATCCACCCTCCTGGCCAAAGGCGCCATCGAGCCCGTGGACCCTCTGTCGCGTCCCCGGGGGTACTATTCAACATACTTCCTAGTGACGAAACAGACTGGCGGATTTCGCCCAATCTTGGACCTCAGAGGGCTGAACATATTTATGAAGGTCATCCCTTTCCACATGTTGACCACTGCAGATGTCCTGCAAACTGTGGCACAGGGAGAATGGTTTACGTCCATTGACCTCAAGGACGCTTACTTCCGTGTCCCCATCACTCAAAAACATCGGCGGTTTCTCCGCTTTGCCTACCGAGACCGCCACTGGCAGTTCAGGTTGCTACCCTTTGGGCTCTCCCTCTCTCCAAGGGTCTTCACGAGGTGTGTTGCCGCAGCCCTTGCGCCTCTACAGTCTCAAGGCTTGAAAATTCTCCCATACCTGGATGACTGGCTGGTCTGTCCACCATCCCATGCTCAGGTGTCCAGTGATACAGCATGTCTCCTGTCCCACGTGGCCTGCCTCGGACTCGAGGTGAATATGGGAAAGAGTTGCCTGGTGCCATCTCAGGCTACAACTTTCATTGGGATTGCATTGGACAGTGTAGCCATGATAGCCAGACCGCCCCCCGCTGTGTGGGCGACATCCTTCACCTTCTTGCCCTGTTCCAAGAGGGCCATTGGCTGACCTTCCTTGCATTTCCTCGCCTCGTGGGCGAACTAACGTCCATTTCAGCTGTGGTTCCGCTGAGCTTGCTGGCACTACGCCCCCTGCTGAGGTGGCTGAACAGCTTCCACTTGGATGCCAAGCGACACTGGCACAGGAAGCTCAGGGTGTCACAAAGGTGTCTCCTTGCCTTGGCTCACCCGGCACTCAGGCACTTTCTGCCACACCTGAGGGGCAAGCATGTCCTCGTAAGGTCAGACACATCAACCGTATATCATATAAATCATCAGGGCAGGACCAAGTCTGCGCGGTCGCTGCGACTGACAGAAGAGCTCCTCATGTGGGTGGCCCCCCCGTCTGATCAGCCTTCGGGCAATGTATCTATCGGGAGAGCGGAGCAACCTGACAGACTCCCTCTCCCGTCAAAAACTCCGTCAGGAGTGTGGCGCCTCCACCCGGAAATGGTCAGCACTATTTGGAGCCTCTTCGGCAGAGTGGACGTGGACCTCTTCGCTTCAGAAGTCTCTACCCACTGTCCTCTGTGGTTCTCCTTAGCCGAGACAACCAGTCCCTCGGGCCAGGACGCATTGGCCCACCCTTGGCCGGACGGCCTCCTGTATGCCTTACCCCCGCTTCCTCTGATTCGGTCGGTACTTCAGAGGATCCTTCAGGGGGGTCGCAGTGTCCTCCTTGTGGCTCCCTTCTGGCCAGGGAGGAGCTGGTTCCCACTGCTGCACGGACTCTGTCGCGGTGTACCGTGGCGCCTTCCGGACAGGAGGGATCTCCTGTCCCAGCTGGCGGGGCGGATCTGGCACCCCAATCCACGATGCCTCCAACTGTCTGTTTGGCTGCTGGAGGGCCCGAGTTGCTGTTTAGCTCCTGTGCGGACCCTGTCGAATACACCATATTGAATGCTAGAGCGCCGTCCACTCGTCTTCAATATGAGAATAGATGGAAACTGTTTTCCGACTGGTGTACAAGTCGGGATGAGGACCCTGTGCGCTGCTCTGTGCCAACTATTTTTGACCTCTTCAGTCTCTTCTGGATGAAGGTCGGTCTCATTCGACGTTGAAAGTGTACGTAGCGGCAATATCTTGTGGTCATGTGAGGATTGACAATGGCACTGTGGGGAGCCATAGTTTGGTGTTCCTCTTCTTGAAGGGGGCTCAGAGATTACATCCTCTGAGTGCCCCAAGAGCTCCAGCATGGGATCTCCCCTGGTACTGGATGCACTAAGCCGGCCCCCATTTGAACCCTTGACACAAGCGGAGCTGAAGTGGTGTCTTGTAAGACTGCGTTCCTTCTGGCCATTTGCTCTGCAAAGCGTGTCAGCGAGCTGCATGCCCTGTCTGTCAGTGACTCGTGTTTGAGGTGGAACTCTGATGGCTCAGGGGTCACTCTGTGGTCGAACACAGCGTTTCTCCCTAAAGTGTTGGCTCACGCTCACCGCAACCAGCCTATTCGGCTGGCTCGGTTTGACCCTTCTCCAAGGGAGAGTGGGGATGAGCCTGAACTGTTATGTCCAGTGCGGGCTCTGAAGGCCTACACTGCAGCTACTGTATGCATTCGAAGGTCTGAACAACTTTTTCTCTGCTACGGTGGCCCTAACAGGAGTTGCGCCATCTCCAAGCAGCGTGTGTCCCACTGGATTATTAATGTCATCACCCATGCCTATCGGACGAGTAACCGTCCCCTTCCACTTGGCGTGAGGTGCCACTCTACCAGGAGTGTTGCTACTTCATGGGCTGCCCTGAGGGGAGTGTCCTTGGAGGACATTTGTGCCGCAGCTTCATGGTTGTCACCGGACACGTTCTCCAGGTTCTACAGGGTGAACGTCGCCACACCCCACCCCTTAGCCGTGGTTCTGCGGCCGGGGTCTTCTGACTTTTTGCACACTGAAGGTCCGTGATTCGGATTCTTCGTGACCTTGTTGGTATAAGTCATTCAGTGCTTTAAGCACCGCCCTCTGGCGGTCAGCAGGGATGAAATAGAACGAAAGTTACGAATGTAACTACGGTTCTATGAATCCCGAATGACCGCCAGAGCTCTCTGTCACTCAGAATCCTCGTGTGCTCGCGAGAAGATTCTGTAAGAAACGATCCTCAGGTGACACCGGAAGATATAATCTTCTTTGGGTCACCTGCAGGTCACAGGTGACATTGTTGGTATACATACTCGCACTACGCATGCGCGAAGGGGAATATTCAGTGCTTTAAGCACCGCCCTCTGGCGGTCATTCGGGATTCATAGAACCGTAGTTACATTCGTAACTTTCGTTTTAGACTTTCGATCTCATTTGCATTTTGCTCGTGAACGGGCTAAGAGAAATCTTGGCCAGGTTCAAGAGAAAATGAAAACTTGGTATGATGCCAAAGCTTGTAATCGTAGTTTTAAACCTGGCGACCAAGTGTTAATGTTACTTCCCGTACCTGGGTCGTCTTTACAGGCCCGTTTTAGTGGTCCTTATGTTGTTCAGCACAAGGTGTCAGATCGGGACTATGTCATTCTTACTCCCTATAGGCGGCAACGGGAACGTTTAGGCCATATTAACATGCTTAAGCCTTATTTTGATCGCTCTACAGGCGTGTCAAACATGAGCGTACAATCAGCCGATGGAGCTCCAGTACTGCTGTCGTCTTTAGCGGAGGCAGTAGACGATGCTGTGCATTGTCCAACTCGAGGCATGTTAGAAGGGCGTCTTAAAATTTTTTAAATGCTTTCTGTCCTGGCTGAACAGTTACCACATCTTTCCGGTTCAGAAAAGTCCGATATTTTGAATCTTGTCCAGCAGTTCCCAGAGCTGTTTTCAGATGTGCCTAAGCAAACCCACGTTCTTGTGCATGACATTGACGTTGGTGAGGCTGTTCCCATCAAACAGCATCCCTACCGTGTTAACCCTCAAAAGCGCGCTGTTTTAAAAGCAGAGGTTGAGTATATGGTAGCCAACCGGATTGCTGAGCCCAGCATTGGTGCTTAGAGCTCACCGTGTATATTGGTTAATAAACCAGATGGAAGCTTTCGGTTTTGTACTGATTTTATGCGGGTTAATGCTGTGACAAAACCCGACTGTTATCTGCTGCCCTGGGTAGATGACTGCATCGACCGAGTAGGGTCTGCAACCTATGTCAGTAAGTTTGATTTGCGAAAGGGTTATTGGCAGGTCCCTTTAACTAGTCGTGCAAAAGAAATCTCGGCTTTTGTGACTCCTGATGATTTCATGAATTACAATGTGCTTGCTTTTGGGATGCGAAATGCTCCGTCTACCTGTCAAAGATTGATTAACATCGTGCTCTCCAGTATGTTTGGATGCGTAGCTTATTTGGATGATGTAGTTCTGTACAGTTCTACATGGACAGATCATGTACGTCAAATTGGTGAACTTTTCTCACGTTTATCGGCTGCAAATCTAACCATCAATTTGGCCAAATGTGAAATTGGGAAGGCTACGGTTACCTATTTGGGTCGAGTAGTCGGTGCTGGCCTCGTGCGTCCTTTGAATGCAAAAATATCTGCTATTGTGGAGTTTCCGCCCCCAGCAGATCGCCGTGAGTTACGTCGGTTCCTTGGCATGGCCGGGTATTACCGTGCTTTTTGTAGTAATTTCTCCTCCGTCGTTGCTCTGTTGACTTATTTGCTCAGCCCCAAAATTCCATTTCAGTGGTCTGATTTTTGTAACGGAGCTTTTGAAAACGTGAAGGCAATTTTGATTTCGGCTCCGGTGCTTCTTGCGCCGAATTTTGACAAGCCGTTTGTGTTGGCCGTGGACGCCAGTGACGTGGGTGCTGGCGCTGTCCTGTTCCAGGATGGTGCTGGAGATGTTGTCCAGCCAGTGTGCTACTTCTCTAAGAAGTTTACTCATTAGCAACGGCAATATTCGACAGTCGAGAAAGAAACATTAGCCCTTGTTCTGGCGGTCCAACATTTTGAGATTTACATCAGGTCTTCGGTTAAGACCATTGTGTATAACGACCATGATCCGTTAAAATTCCTGGACCGCATGCGAAACATTAATCAACGCTTGATGCGATGGAGCTTGATCTTGCAACCTTTTAATTTGGAGATCAAGTGCATCCGTGGTGTCGATAATGTTATCGCTGATGCGTTGTTTAGAGTGTCATGACCACAGTATACAGCATAGCTGTATTGCTATTCATTTGTCTGTCTTGTATTTTACAGCATAGCTGAATAATTTTTGTTCTGAAACTGCAACTGGTACCTCACTCATCACCTGCTTGTGGGATGTTGTGTTGACCATTTGCATGTTTATTAGTGAATGTATTGTTTATTTTGTGTGTATTGTGGGGACTGGAGTCACCATTTTGGTAGGGGAGTGTGTTATGACCCTGCTAGTGGTTGTGTTTGACTGGCTGCCTGCAGCATGTTTGCCTATCTCTCCTGATTTCTTACAGGTGAGGCCTGACTGGACGTGGGCGGAGTCAGCTCTTTAAAACCAGCTTTGCTAGTGCCTGGCCACCACACATTTTTGGCATCCTGCTTAATTTTTTGCCCTGCTCTACCATTTTGTTTTTGTATCTTTTTATTTGTATTTTCCTAATTGGTCAATGTAAAGAACTGTTTGTTAAATAAATCCCCTAGATCAGTGCTTCTCAAACCTCTCCAGGAGGACCACCTGTCCTGCATGTTTTAGATCTTTCCCTGTTTTAGCACAGGTGATAAAAATGATCAACTCGTTATTGACCCTCTAAAGCTGATTGAAAACATCCTGATTATTTGAGTCACCTGTGCTGGGGCAGGGAAAGATCTAAAATAGGCAGGGCAGGTGGTCCTCCAGGAGAGGTTTGAGAAACACTGCCCTAGATCTTACGTTGCCTTTGTCTTTTATGTTACGATCCTGTTGTGGGTCGTAACAAGCACCACTATTTCGGCAGTGGAAGGAATTCATGTTCAAACAAGTAGGTAATGAACTAAGTACCAAATATTCAATAGGGTATTCCTTTTGTCTAACAATTGTTGTGTTCTGGGGGCCAGGACAGCATTTATGGTTTTAACAGTTTCATGTACCAGGATTCCATAGTTCATAGTCATATTTCATATCACAGTTTTAACAGTTTCTTGTATCCAGTCATTGCATTTCATTATTCATGTTCATTGTCCATGTTTTTACTTTTCCATGTTTTGTTTCATCCCAGGTCTGCCCAGCCACTCCACCGCTTGTCTGCATTCCGCCCCGTGCCTTCGTTGTTGCACATTTCAGAGCTCTGGTTGGCTTTGGTATTTCCCCCTTCCTTCTGTGCTGTGCTGATTCGGGGCTGTCTCAGCTTAATTGACAAGTTACTAACATTTACCAACATTCACTAGGTGGTATAATTCCTAGATGGGCACATTACTAATATTACTAATTTAGACAGGGAGTTTGTTGTCATGATTCCTGCTTTGCAATTTCAAGATCTTGCTGTGCTTTTCTGTTCTGAACATTCATGCTGCTTTCAAACTGCATACTTAATTGGTACTTAAGCTGAGCATGCTCATTCTCGTAATGAGGAAGTCTTGTCATCCAATCTTTGTCCATGTTCAATGATCTTGCCATGCCTCTTGTTTCTCCTTCTCCAGGTGTTGCCCCTCATGTCTTGATTTCTTACCCTTTATCTGGATGCGGTGGAAGTTGGCTGGCAGACGGTGTCTCAAGTTTCTTTGCCAAGTTCTTGTTATAGTCTGCTTTCCTAGTCCTAGTCATTTTGTATATAGCCTTTTGCATTCCTAGCGTCTTGTTCTTTCTGTTTATGGTGTTCCTGCCTGGAGTTTCCAGTGCCTTTTTGTCATTTTTGGATTCTTTTGTTATAGCTCTGTGAAGCTTTCCTTAGTTTGTATTTTGCAACCCTTTGGGCCAAGATTTTTGTTAGCCCTCGTGCCAGTTTTGTTTATTTTTAATAAACTCTCCATTCCCCTTCACCTCGCTCCTGGTGTCTACCTGATCTCGCATCAACAATGACCTAAATGAACAAAAACTCAAACGTTTCAGACAGAACTGGATGACGCTGCTTTTTCGCAGCTGTCACAGCCCAAGCTCTTGGAGTTCCTTAAGCATCACTTTGCTTTTTCAAAGTGGAACCTTTATTTCGAACGAAGTCCTGAATTTTTTGGACAGATCTCTCCTCAAGAGCAGGATACTCTGCTTTTTTGCAGCGTTCACACTCCAACTTTGACGCCAGCTGTCCTTTTAAAATTTGAGGCTTAAAATGTCTCATCACCGCAACAACCTCCTTCTTTGACCATGGCCTCTTTACGACTTTCCTCCTCACTGATGAGCTCTTAGGTGCACTATCTAGGGATAAAAAGGAGAAAATTTAGCTCATACTGAATTTGCAATTAATCCCAAGCAGCGGTTGTAACACTCCAGCGTGGCACTATACTATAATCAGCATAATGCATCTAGAAAGCCATCACTGAAGAACAAGACCTTCATATTCACCAGCCTTCACGAATAGATGTTTTGCTATGTGATCCCAAACAGTCACAATTCATTCCAAAGAATCTGATTCGACTGCCAATATCACAGTTGCACCATAAATGGAACCCATTATACAGGTGCTGGCCAGTAAATTAGAATATCATCAACTAGTTGAATTATTTCAGTTATTCCATGCAAAAAGTGAAACTTGTATACTTTCCTTCCACACAGACTGATATATTTCAAGTGTTTATTCATTTTAGTTTTGATTATTACAACGGACAGCTAATGAAAACACCAAATTCACTATCTCAGAAAATTAGAATATTTTGACAAGGTTCAATATAGAAGACACCTGGTGCCACACTAATCAGCTGATTAACTCAAAAACACCTGCGAAGGCCTTTAAATGGTCTCTTAGTGTTGTTCTGACGGCTACACAATCATGGGGAAGACTTCTGACTTGACAGTTGTCCAGAAGACGACCATTGACATCTTGCACAAGGAGGACAAGACACAAAAGGTGATTGCTAAAGAGGCTGGCTGTTCGCAGAGCTCTGTGTCCAAGCACATTAAGCCCTTTCTGCAGATATAGACCTGCATATTTAAGCACGCTGTTATTGCACTCGATCAATAAATGGCACCCCCGGATCAGTTATTGAATGTTCTCAAGCAAGCAGACCTCGAACGCGGTTCTGAATATGGGGAAGTTCACTCCACGCCCTGTTTTTCAAGAGCTGCATGAATTTAACTCCTCAGCTAAGCCTGATGTGCAAACTGGTCAGTATCCTTGCCTATAGTATCGATCCAGCAGTTTAAAAAAACTATATCTTGACACAGAAAAAATCGTTATCCTCTGTAGCAACCAGTTAAGCCACAGTGAGCCAACAGTATTCCAAGTAATGGTTCAGAAAAATCAGTTTTCTGAGGCAAAAAAATCGACATGGTATTGATTCTCTCACATTCTACTGTTAATTACAGTTGTCACATACAAAAAAATTCATTGTTCCCTACCGTGGATTTACGCGCAGATTCATTCATTGACAAATCCAGCGCTTCATTATATCCACCCGAGTACTGGCGTTGATAGCCAATCACTCAATCATACGCTCAAGCTCTTCTGCGTAATTGTATAGTTACACTTCATGCTCTCGTGAAGCTACCCTGGTAAAAATGTATTGATTGGCTCGTTTCTTATCCAATTCCCGAGTGTTTAAACATTTTAGAGCAAGTGAAACACATTGATTGGACAAACAGAGAGCATACAAACCTATGCGTATCAGCAGGCTCGGTTGTATCCTGTCTACGTTATGCACATTACGCGGTTAAAATAGACGCGATTTATAGAAAGCACGTTCGCAAAACTGGCCTTGAAGTGTTCAGTTACATTTAGGGGATTTAAATGAGATAAGGATATGGTCAATTGGAATTATTTTGAATGAAACAGGACCGGAGGGTTCCTGCTACAGGATACATCGGTCTCTGGAAAAAGGGATTCATGAAAAAGGTGAGGCTGCTACTTTATTTTTTTGTTGTTGTTGTTGTTTTGTTTTTGGAATGTATACGTACTCTACAAAGTCGAATGTCGAGGTTTTTTTCCTGTTTAAAACGCGAACTGCCCGTGCATTTGGGTGGACCCCCTGGTACGTTCATTGCACGTTTCTTTTGAATCCAGGGAGGCAATGGATTGTTCCCTGAAAGTGGAGTGTCTGTTCTATTAAAATAAGGTATATTTCAGAATTCAGATATTACTGAGTTAGTGAGTTGCACTTGTTCCTTATAAGTGTTGAAATGAGTTTGTAAGCTTAGAAGAGGGGACTGGTAGCTTTCATTACAGGGTGAATGTTCTAACCGTTTAATAAGAAGTTTATTTAATGCGTGTTTGTGCTGGCTTGGGGCACTTTGAAGTAAAATGGCCAAAACTCTAAACTTTATTATGGAGAAAAGGCATATTTTGTCTTTGGAGAGGTTACTGGTGACCATTGATATTCAACTGCACTGAGATTGATAAATTCATACAAAACTCAACCAGAAAATCATTTGTTCATATTAAATTTCATGCCTTAAAACATTATTTGTGTTATACACATGATTTTTTTATGATTTGACAGGACTTCATTTTGAGACTTCGGGGAGACACTTGGATAGCTGTATAATTTGGCTAAAAGCATGTAGGTAATCTAGAATGTAATGTTGAAGATAAATTGTACTTGTGGTCAAGGAGTTTATGATCCCAGAAATGTATAGTTTTAAGCCCCAGCAGTTTTTCAATCCTCAGAATTATTTTTTTTGCAATTTCAATGGTGAATTCTCATGAAGATGTTTTATGTTTGCAGCTCATTTTCTCTACCATAATCATGAAAATTAACTGAAATACTATGTAATTCTAAATGCTGTAAGTGTCTTTTCAGAATTGAGCCACATTTTTCCTCTTTATGAAGCTTAAATCTTGAATTATACAGCATTAAAGTGGGTAACCCAAAAATAGCCAAATTTGGCTTCTGCACAAAGGGGTTAATAGACAGGTGAAGGGACGGAAGAAATGTGGTAGAAAAAAGTGCACAAGTGATAGAGATAACCGCACCCTGGAGAGAATTGTGAAGCAAAACCCATTCAAGAATGTTGGGGAGATTGACAAAGAGTGGACTGCAGCTGGAGTTAGCGCTTCAAGAACCACCACGAAGAGACGCATGACAGACATGGGTTTCAGCTGTCGCATTCCTTGTGTCAAGCCACTCTTGAACAGGAAACAGCGTAAGAAGCGTCTCGCCTGGGCTAAGGACAAAAAGGACTGGACTGCTGATGAGTGGTCCAGAGTTATGTTCTCTGATGAGAGTAAATTTTGCATTTCCTTTGGAAATCAAGGGCCCAGAGTCTGGAGGAAGAGCGGAGAAGCGGAGAAGCACAGAATCCACGTTGCATGAAGTCCAGTATGAAGTTTCCACCGTCAGTGATGGTGTGGGGTGCTATGTCATCTGCCGGTGTTGGCCCACTCTGTTTTCTGAGGTCCAAGGTCAATGCAGCCGTCTACCAGGAGGTTTTAGAGCACTTCATGCTTCCTGCTGCTGACCAACTTTATGGAGATGCAGATTTTACTTTCCAACAGGACTTGGCACCTGCACACAGTGCCAAAACCACCAGTACCTGGTTTAAGGACCATGGTATCCCTGTCCTTGATTGGCCAGCAAACTCGCCTGAATCTATGGGGTATTGTTAAGAGGAAGATGCAATACGCTAGACCCAACAATGCAGAGGAGCTGAAGGCGACTATCAGAGCAACCTGGGCTCTCCATAACACCTGAGCAGTGCCACCAACTGATCGACTCCATGCCACGCCGCATTAATGCTGTAATTGAGGCAAAAGGAGCCCCGACCAAGTATTGAGTGCTGTACATGCTCATACTTGTCATGTTCATACTTTTCAGATGGCCAACATTTCTAAAAATCCTTTTTTTCATTGGCCTTAAGTAATATTCTAATTTTTTGAGATACCGAATTTGGAGTTTTCATTAGTTGTCACTTATAAATATCAAAATGAAAAGAAATAAACATTTGAAATACATCAGTCTGTGTGCAATGCATGAATATAATGTACAAGTTTCACTTTTTGAAGGGAATAACTGAAATAATTCAACTATTTGATGATATTCTAATTGAATGGCCAGCACCTGTATTATACAAAATCAGAGAATGTAACAAAAATAGGAAAAAAGAGTCTAAGGCACTCCCATAGTGAAAAAAGTAAAAAGCCTTTATTAAATGGCTAATGCATCTGCAAAATTAAAAAGCGCACCTACGCGTTACGGCCATACAAGGCCTTCATCAGGGTGACTAAACAATTTGTGAATCAAAAGCACCATTCAAATAGACTAGGAAAGGAAATGACATCATGAAAAAACAGGTAGAACAGGATATATAAAACCTGATAAACAACAATAAAGGACACAATATCGCACATATTAAGGGCAAGGAGAAATAACAAATCAGAAAAAATAAATCAGAAAAAAATTCACATAAAATGTTTCCAACCAAGAAGCACAAACATATATCATAAAAATGGAGAATAGTCTATTTCTTCATTTAAACCTGGAAATTCCATAGCCTTGAGCTGGAAAATCCAAAACGTCTCCCGTTGTAGGAGACGTTTAAGGTGATCACCCCCCCTTCGAGATCTATGGACCACATCAATAACCATAGCTTTCAAAGAATTTGGATCTTCATGGCCGGCCAACCTATAATGTTTAGCCATGGGATATTTGTCGTTCGCTGTTCTGATGGCATAAACATGTTCGGATAACCTATCCCTCAGTCTCCGTTTAGTACGGCCTATATAAAAGCACCCACATATACATTCCAACCTGTACACGACAAAAGTGGTATTGCAATTCGCAAATGAGTCCTGCGAGTAAGTACGGGGAACACTAGGATCCGTAAAGGTTTTAGATTTAACCATGTATTTGCATTGATTGCAGTTCCCTCAAGGGTAGTTGCCGAAAGGTTTGGAAAGCCAAGTAGGTTTGGTTTTGGTTTTGGGTGCCAAATCACTATGTACCAATTTATCTTTCAGGGAGGGAGCCCGTCTGAAAGAAAAGGCTGGGGGCTCTTCGAAAACAGCGTTTAAAGTGGAGTCACTCTCAATTATACTCCAATTGCGTTTTATAATGTCCCTAATTTCAGCTGCCTCTCGACTATATTGTGTAACAAAATAAACTTGTTTGGATTTTTTGAGCTTACGTGACTGTTTTAAAAGACTCTCTCCAACGATTTAGCATTTGTAAGAGACCGATTTAACAGACTAGGCTTATATCCCCTTTGCTGAAAACGTGCGTGCATCTGTGAAGCCTTTTCGTCAAAATCATCCTCTTCATCACATATACGACGAAGCCTTTTAAATTGTCCAAAAGGTATGCTTTCATTCAAACCAAGGGGATGAAAACTGTCTGCCCTAAGAATAGTATTACGGTCTGTGCTCTTTCTAAAAATAGTTGTGTGGAGTTGACCATTTTCAGTTAATGAAATTCTTAAATCCAGGAAATTTATATTAGTTCTGCTGTATTCTATGCTCAACCTTAGATTCTGGTTAAGGGAATTGACATATGCATGAAAATGTAGAAGCTCCTCTTCAGAACCTGAAAAAAACATCAAAATGTCATATATATATCTCCCATACCATTTTATCATCCCATAAAAAGGGATTTTGATTCTTCTACCCTAGATGCGCTCCTTTTTCCCCCCGATTCATCCAAAATCAGTGAAGTTGGCACGTTATGTAAATCGTAGATAAAAACAGAATACAATGATTTGCAAATCCTTTGCAACTTATATTCAATTGAATACACTGCAAAGGCAAGATGTTTAATGTTCCAACTGAGAAACTTTATTTTTTTTCCCCAAATAATCATTAAATTAGAATTTAAAGGCAGCAACACATTGCAAAAAAGTTGGCACAGGGGCCTTTTTACCACAGTGTTACATTGATTTTCCTTTTAACGACACTCAGTAAACGTTTGGGAACTGAGGAGACCAATTTTTGAAGCTTTTCAGGTGGAACTCTTTCCCATTCTTGCTTGATGCCCAGCTTAAGTTGTTAAACAGTCTGGGGTCTCCGTTGTCGTATTTTACGCTTCATAATGCGCCACACATTTTCAATGGGAGACAGTCTGGACTACAGGCAGGCCAGTCTAGTACCCGCACTCTTTTACTACGGAAACATGCTGTTGTAACACGTGCAGAACGTGACTTGGCATTGTCTTGCTGAAATAAGCAGGGGCTTCCATGAAAAAGACGTTGCTTGGATGGCAACATATGTTGCTCCAAAACCTGTATGTACCTTTCAGCATTAATGGTGCCTTCACATATGTGTAAGTCGCCCATGTCTTGGGCACTAATACACCCCCATACCATCACAGATGCTGGCTTTTGAACTTTGCGCCTATAACAGTCCGGATGGTTCTTTTCCTCTTTGGTCCGGAGGACACGACGTCCACAGTTTCCAAAAACAATTTGAAATGTGGACTCGTCAGACCACAGAACATTTTTCGACTTTGCATCAGTCCATCTTAGATGAGTTTGGGCCCAGCGAAGCCGGCAGCGTTTCTGGGTGCTGTTGATAAATGGCTTTCGCTTTGCATTGTAGAGTTTTAACTTGCACTTGCAGATGTAGCGACGAACTGTAGTCACTGACAGTGGTTTTCTGAAGTGTTCCTGAGCCCATGTGGTGATGTCCTTTACATACTGATGTCGGTTTTTGATGCAGTACTGCCTGAGGGATCGAAGGTCACGGGCATTCAATGTTGGTTTTTGGCCTTGTCGCTTACGTGCAGTGATTTCTCCTGATTCTCTGAACCTTTTGACGATATTACGGACCGTAGATGATGAAATCCCTAAATTTCTTGCAATAGCTCGTTGAGGAATGTTGTTTTTAAACTGTTCGACAATCAGCTCACGCATTTGTTCACTAAGTGGTGACCCTCCCCCCATCCTTGTTTGTGAATGACTGAGCATTTCAGGGAAGCTGCTTTTATACCCAATCATGGCACCCACCTGTTCCCAATTAGCCCGTTCACCTGTGGGATGTTCCAAATAAGTGTTTGATGAGCATTCCTTTACTCTCTCAGTCTTTTTTGCCACTTGTGCCAGCTTTTTTGAAACATGTTGCAGACATCAAATTCCAAATGAGCTAATATTTGCAAAAAATTTCAAAGTTTACCTATTTGAACATTAAGTAACTTGTCTTTGCAGTGTATTCAATTGAATATAGGTTGAAAAGGATTTGCAAATCATTGTATTCCGTTTTTATTTACGATTTACATAACGTGCCAACTTTACTGGTTTTGGTTTTGTAAAACGAATTATTCTAATGCAAGGTCAGCTTTTGTCTGGTATGGGGAAAAAATGGAAGCATATGAGAAACCCCAGTGAAACATTGTGTGAGTGTGGGGGTAAGGGGCCATAATTGAACAATCACTCCACAATAGACAAGACTTGACCAATCACATTCATTTATGTATATTTTTAGCCCAGGAGACCCCTAGCAAAGATTGAAGACAACACTAGATGATGTCTGTGTGTCTGTGTTTGCCTGTCTGCCAAGAGCAAATTCAGTACCTGCTGGAGAAGACTCCCTTTCACTGTTAGGTTCTGGAACACCTCTACTTTCTGAGCTGCAGGGTACAGCCATTCCATCTAAAAATGAGCAGTTGAACAGAATTTATTCTAATATAGCAGTTTCCATAAATATATTTTCAGTATCAATAGCAGTAGCTATTGAAGAGATGGCATACAGTTGCTCCAGAAATATGATAGGAATAATATACGCAGCACTGTGGCGCATGTCTACTGCTCAGTCCTGTAGGGTATTTACAGCAGTGTGCCCCTGTCGCTCCCCACATGCAGAAACAGGACTGTTTACAAAGCTGATATGCAGAGGTCAGTGAGGGACTCTTGATTAGTCATGATGTCAAGTTACCCTGTTATTATGCTACTCATGCAAGTTTCAGTTCATTATTTTCAACATTTAAAGACTTTAGGTGCATTTCCGCCACATACCGGGCTGAAATGTGTGTGTATCAGTGTTACCGTGCCAGAAATTAGGGAACTGAGAAAGGTGCAATTAAATGTGTTTTTTTAAATTTACACATCAAAATTAACGCGTTTAAGTCCCAGCCCTACTCTTTTGCAATCAGTAGTGGCTAAGTAACTTGTACTCGTGTTCTCTAATCAGAGCAAAAATTACGTTAAAAAATATATGACTTTCATACACTGCCCGGCCAAAAAAAAAGTCGCAGACTCAAATATATGTAGGGTATTTACAGCAGTGTGCCCCTGTCGCTCCCCACATGCAGAAACAGGACTGTTTACAAAGCTGATATGCAGAGGTCAGTAAGGGACTCTTGATCAGTCATGATGTCAAGTTACCCTGTTATTATGCTACTCATGCAAGTTTCAGTTCTACTCCTCAGGATGGGCAGCATTATCTAAGCCATCTTGTAGTCTTGTGTAATCATGTGGGAGGGTCATGCATGGGCACATGTGATTATTGGTGTTTCTGTTTCCTGCTCTTTGGGCCTCTATTTTGATGACCTTTGATCTTTGGAACTGGCCTCGAGTTAGCCTCTGTCATACGCGTGAAAATAAAAATGAAAAGAGATAGATAAATTTTGACAAGAGATTCTAAAAGCATGGACCAAAATTACCCTGTGTAGTAATTTTCAGCCCACACCTGTGATTTGTTCCAAAAATATTGGCCTCGAAAATCCCTTTAAATTAACGTTTGCAATTCGCTTGGGCATGGCCCTTAATTTTGGGGGGGGGCCATATCTTGGAAGCTCCTTGGAATAGGACCCTAAAATTATGTAACATAATTATGTAACATAATGCTTTATTTTGAAGAGTTACAACTAATCGTCCTAATTCTCTGAGTTTTTGTCTGACATACTCATGTTTGGTTATATCATGGCCATGCTTGTTGAATAATGACTGAGCCAACTGTAAAATGCAGTAGTCATTCCTCACAGCAGCTGTGATTTCGTCGTGATTCATTTTCCCCAACATCTTCAAAACCCCATCTGGTATTTTTTGTGTCAATGAGGAGCATGCCGCTCCCAAGCTAAGGATTCGTCTCTTGCCGTAAGTGTCTTCATCAGTGTCAGGCTTGGAGTGACATCTCTTAGCATGCCTCCATAGCTCCTTCCTGACAAACATTCCACTGCAGTAAGAGCAGAATTCAAATTTAGATGAATCACCTTTGATTTGTTGCTTTCTTTTCACTTTTAAATTTCCTGAGCCCTCACACAGTACCTGACAATTATGAAGAAAATCACCCTTGTTCCTGAGTTTTTCCAGTCTCATTTTTCTTTGTTTTGAACCTTTCGGGAGGAAAAGGACTTGAGCAATCTCCAAGTTCTCCTCCACATGAACTTTGAAATGCCGAGAAATTTTTCAGTAAAAGCAGTAATTTTTGTTTGTGGCATGAGCTTGTGCTGCCATTAATTCTGGATGAACTGCTTTGGTTTCTTTCTCTCCTAGGATTTTTTGGTTCCTGATAATACCCCAGTCAACTAAGTCCTGTGATCCTGTTAGAGCTGAATTTTCTGTGATGATCTTCGCAGGCCCCACAACATCTGATGATGCTGTTTTGCCTTCATGCTCAAACTCAGACGAGTCAGTATCGTCATATCAGTTTGGAAAACATATTCTTCTCCAGATGAAAACAAGTCATAATCACTCGATTCAGGCAAAACCTGGTAAATCATAAAGAGTAAAACAGAAACAGTTTAAATGATCAAATTCTGCAAGAAATAAATGATTTCCTATTTACTTGCCATCTACCACTTGGGTGTAACCAAGTAAATATAATTTAACTTAATTTAAGAACTGGTTGTAAAATTGAGAAGAATATAGATGCTTGAACTATTTCATGAAGTTGGCCTTTAAATTTCAAATGAAATTAAATCTGACTTACTCCTGATTTTGGCCTCTGCTCATCGGAAGTGATTTTGGCTATACAAGATTGATGCCAGACGTTTGAACAAACTAGAAAAACAACAATAATAACTTCTTCAAAATCAAAAACATTCAGTCAGGATTATTGCAGAGCTGCATTAGCCAGACCTAATTTGATAGTGGTGCAGTCAAGTACTTTACATCTTGTTGAGGTAGAAATAGTTGAACAAGCACAATTTAAACAATTAGTGAACTTACATTTGCATTTAACTCCATCTGAGCGGTGCAAATGGTCCACGGCAAACTGAGCATTTGTCAAGGCTTGACAGGAATTCAACAGCCATATCATGATGATGACACTGTTGGAAAAAAAACTATTCCAGTAGCTTACTGGAAAATAATCTTACAGTGATGACACAAGTTATGAAAAATTTCATGTGAAGTTTGACCTTTGAATCATCAATAGGTCAATGTCAAGGTCAATATATGTAAGTTCACATTCATTTATATGACCTACTGGAATACAATCCTAAGCTCTGAGGCAGTTTTGGTGATAAACGTAAATGAAAATTAAATATGTCAATAGTGCACTTTAAAAGTCACAGAAGATCAAGTTGAGGACACTAAATAGGCTACATATACGACCTTCAGCATGTCTGTAATATAAACCTTGACTCTCTCTGTGACTGTTTTGGTGATACAGGGCTGTGCCAATTCTGAACTGCAGTATTTTTTGGCTTGGAACCACCACCGGCTGTCATAGGGCGAACATCCAAGCTTTCTCTTTTCCTTTATTAAACCCAATGCAGGTTGAACAAAAGTGTTAAACATCAAAGGGCATGTGAAATGCTTCTGGAAAAAAAACTAGACTGACATCAGTATTTTTAGGCGACATGCTGCACGGAGCCAAGTAAAGGACTGCAGAATCGTTTCCTACTACTCTAAGAAAAGTAAACCTATTCCCGTTTACTTTGCTTGATTCATAATCAAATGGTGGTTTTGTTTACGCTCCGAGTAGAATGAGTAGAGCTGTTAATTAAGACAGCAAGTTTGATTGCTGCATTTTGAAATTTAAACGGCCATAGAACAGCAAAGATTTGCATGAACACGATTGCCATTCCCACGCCATTTTCGTGCGACTGTGGTCATTTATATCTCGCATTCACATTTCATCTGCTTTTCAGAATGTTTTCCACCTTGTGTATTTTTTAGACGCTTAAAATCCAGGGCGATCTAATCAGTTTGGGAAATAATTTTTTGAAATTACAATTTCTAAGTCCTATCTTTTGACATTAGAGTCGAAATTTCAAGTGTCCATAAAGCAGACAAAAATTATTAATTCAAAAATCCCAAAAAAACTTATGGAAATATGGTCTAGTAGTATGTTATGGCAATTTTTTAAGGAAAATTCATCAGGCAAAAAAAAAAATGTTCCGGACGATGGATGACAAACCATATGGGCCGATAAGCTAAAAATCATGGCTTTTAATGTGTCAAATGTTTAGACAAGATTTTTTCCTTTTATAACTACTGTCATAATAATTAACTCTATCCCACTAAACCACCCTGTTCATTAAGGCATTGAGGCTGTATATTCAAAACACTGTTTTCAAAAATGAATCACTATCAATCAGGTCTTCGTAAAGACAATGCTCAAATCACTTTTACAGAAGAACTGTCAAAAATGCAAGCAATTGAGAAAATTCCTGAGTTTTTTTCCCTTTAATATTTCAAAAACAAGATGCGTTTGTGAAACACTGATGCCCCTGTAGCCCAAGTTTTTGTCACCTGACGTCATGCTCCAAGGTCAAGGTCACAAGGTCAAAAGTCATGTCCCCATCTGAAATGCCTTCTCACAAGCAATGCATATGCCAAGTATCAAAGTCCTATCATGAGCCGATCAAAAGTTATAGCCATGGCAAAGTGCGGACAGACAGACGGACGGACGGACAGGTGAAAAACTATATGCCCCCGAAACTTCGTTTACGGGGGCATAAAAATTATTTTAGTAGCATTTGTGCTTTTTTTGAGAGGAACAGTGGAAAAAGACGAGAAGGGAAGTACAGAGAGAGGGGAAGACGTGCATAAAACAGCCAGAGTAGGATTCAAACCCAGCCCACTACTATGAGGATGAAGCATTGACATGTGGGATGCGATCCAGATGGCCAGGTGTGCGTGTGGGGCACCCTGTTTTTTCAAAGTTTTCAAACAGGGGATATTCCATCGTCACCCAATGACAGCAAAGGCCCATCACCATCTGTGCAATGAGCCAACAAGAGCAAAAAGATCCTTTCAGGACTCCTGAGTTAGCCTCGAGTCTGCTGTTAGCCTAGCTAAATAGTAACAGCGGCACTAAGCAAACGTTCCTTCACCAGGACAAATGATCCCTCACCTGCTGATGTGGCTCTGGAACGTCATCGAGAGGTGTCACAGGACTTAAGGGCTCGTCTTTACGCTGGAACAAAGAGAGAGAAGCCAATTCAGCAAATTCCTCTTGGAGTACATGACAAGAATCTTGGATTACTATTGAAAGGCTCATTTTAAAGAGAAAATCCTGAATATGTATGGTAAACTATACTGCAGATATAAGGCAACAACAGCAGTGATTATACTGATGAAAAGGTGAGTCTGAAAAGATTTTTTGAAAGTATTTAATTTGAGGTAAAACCCTGTGATTGTTTCCATTGAACTACTCTGGTCAAGTAAGTACGGAAGACTGGCAACCCAAACTCTGTCCTCACAAAGCATTCATCAGTCAGGTCTACACTATAATGACTTTGAAAACCATTAATCAAAACTGACAGAAGTGCATATCAATAAAGGAGTAAGACGTAAAAATACAGCTAAAGATTGAATATTATGTGTCTGGGCATCTCAATGTGTTCAAAAACAGTTATGATCACGGACTATGCTCAATTAACCTCTTGGTACAGTAAAGCACTGAGGTCTAAAATACCAAACTCTGTTCTCACAAATCATTCGTCGGTCAGGTTTACACAAGCACAATTTTAAGATCATGCTACTGCAGACCTGTCTAAAATACAACAGGATTCATTTTTAAAAACAGAAGAAAGAAGGCCCAAAATTTGATCAAATGAATCAGGATACATCAATATATTCTAGTGTTCGTTAAAAAATAGGACCAAGGGTCCTGTTGCTTACCGGAAGTAATCTTATAGTGATGATACAAGTTATGAAAATTTCATGTGAAATTTTCATTTCTGAATCAGTTTTGGTGATAAAAGTCACTCAAAATTCAATCTGTCAATAGTGAGTGTTAAACTTCACAGGCCAAGTCATGAGAAATTCAAGCTAAATTTGGTTCAAAATGATCGGTTATGCCATGATACTAGGTCTGGCCCCAACTAATTAATCAGTTACAGTAAAAAAAAACGGCTAAAATGCTTCCAAATGCATCGTCTGCTAGCGGCCGCCTGGCCCGAGAAAATTCGAGATTTACCTGAAGGTGATTCTGGTATTCCCGCGGCGCGACGTCACAGTTGCCAAACAAAATAGCTTAATGGAGCTTTCCAATGAGTACCCACGTTATGGAGTTTGGATGAATTTAGAAAATTTTCTGCATAATTTGCATTCTCCGGCTTTCAGTGACAGAAACTGCCATGAGTCCTAATTGGGGGGGGTTAATAAGACATTCATCTAAAAATAAAATGGAGCGAGTACTAGCAAACGGGTTGCCCACCATGATCTGATTGATCAATCAATCATGCCACGCTCCCCCCCAACCTACCCGATAAGGGTAGAATTTAAATTTGAATTTGTGTATAGCGTAAGGCACCATAAAAAATTAATCAGCATCTTAGCCCGCACCTATTTTCTTTTCTTCAATCTTTATGACATTTTTATTGGCAAAATGAATCCTGGCGGCATCGTTACTGTGTGCACTCCAGTCCAAGTAACATGACCGTTTTTTCAAATTAGCTATAATAATAATAGAGAGGATTTATAAACTAACCAGTCGGTATTACAGATCCATAGGCCCGTATTCAGAAACGACACTCACACTAATTGAGTGTGAGCGCGTACTAAAACTTAGTGTCAGGTTATACTAAATTAGTCAGAGGTTGCCCTAACACTCAGAGACCTCACTCACACTGAAAATAGCGTCTCTTTCTGAGTGAAGGTTGAGTGCAGGGAACACTAACTGGCAATAGGGGAAGCTCAAAACTATCCCTTAAAAATAATGATTTGACATGACCTGTTTTCAATTCATTTAAATTGCCATTGCAGAAACTCTCATCATTATCAGGGTTGGCCAGTTTTCATTAATGACGCACACCTGTCAACTCTCACGCATTCGTATTTCTCGCACTTTTCTTTACTCATGGGTTGGAAAATTCTGCGCTCAGCTGGCTCGTGTGGATTGGTCTGCGAGGCTCGTTAACTGTTAGTCACGAGAATCGATTCTTTTCTACATTCGTAATCGCTGAATGTAGAAGGAAATGTCTGGCACGTTTCACGGCGTGTTGCTTAGTGAGCCTTGCGCGCTGTCCTGCGCCTTTCGTGAGCCACTTGACCACAGAATTTATGAAGACATGCTATTCACGTCGTCATTTATGTGCAAAATAAACACCTCAATTTTGTGAAGCAATGTATAACAACGCTATCAAAAATAATTTTGATTGTCGTTTTACCAATTTGTCTGAGAAACTTTCTAATCAAGAAAAGTAGACTGCGACAGGTTTAGGTAATTCAGTACTGAAGGGTGAGGATTGAGCGCCCCTTTGCAGCAGCCGATGCACCGCCTGTGGTACCCAGTGCCCACTACTGTCAGTTATGCTCGAGTGGCGTTTGTGAATGTCAACTGGCGACGAGTGGGACCGCTCCCTCAGTAAGTGGTCAGTCGATCTCTTTCCCATACTCCAGTTGCATTTCAATCGTACTCACTATATGGTGAGTGGAGGGTGAGTGTCGTTTCTGAATAGGGGCCTTAGGGGTATCCCTTCCACTTCGTCGGCCCCTGCATCTCCACCTTCGACAGAGGCAGAGCTATCGTCGTCGTCTTCGGAATCGCCTGACTGTGACGACTCGTTGTCCGCTTTCTTCAACACCGGCTCGAATAAATACGGCTGCAGGCCATAAACTTGCACAGAACTCGCCTCCTCATCCTCTTCGAAATCAATTGTATCTGTAGGGTTAACGTTACCGTCCATGTCTCGTCAAGAGTCCGGGATTTATTGCAAGGAAACGTGAAAAACGTTATGCCATGCAGATGAATAGAGTGAACGTCAATTGTTTGACAAGTGTTACATCACTGGCAGGCCCCCTAGCGGCGTGATTTGAAACTAAATTTTATTCGGCTGGGCTCTCGACTGGCTTGGGCCATAGGTTGTTATTTGTTAGCAATTTCACTTTTAACGCAGTAATTTTGGATGGGATGTGACATTTTTTTTGTCATACTGCAAAATAGGAAGGAGTAAAATAGATTTTGACTTGAAATAGTGGACTTGGCCTGTGAACTTTAATGGTCACAGAGGGTAAAGTATAGGTCAGTAAATAGACTTCATATGTGACTTTCTAAAATGTCTCTACACAAACCTAGGCTCAATCTGTGACCATTTTAGTGATGGAAGTCATTGTAATTTCACTGTCGAGTTTGACCTTCAAAGGTCACTGACAGTCAAGTTGAATATCACCAAATCAAAGTTCATATGTGCAGGGGTGATTGCAAAAAAAAAAAAATTTTCTTCAGGTTGGGTCATGAGGAATGGGTCGTTGATGGGCCTACATCCTGCATTTCATGGGTGGGCATGAAGTAAGAGCTGAGGTTTCAACAGTGATGTAATAACACTGGGTTGGGTTTGGGCTTTATAACTGGCTTAGAATTTGTTATTGTGTTATATGTAAGGTACCATGTTATATATGGAAATAAAATGTACCTGAATTATTAAATACTGATCCTTATTAAGGCTGGGACGATTCTAAATCCATTTTTTAAGACGTAGTACCACCACCTGCAACCATGGGGCAAACATCTGAGCTTTCCCTTTTCCTTCATTAAACCCGACACAGGTTGAACAAAAGTGCCAAACATCAAAGGGCATGTGAAATGCTTCCAGGAAAAAAAAAAACTTGACTGACATCAGTATTTTTCAGCAACATGCTGCACAGAGCCAAGTGAAGGACTGCAGAATCGTCTCCTATTAACAAATTAGGCTACTCTAAAAAAAAAAGTAACCTGTTCCAGTTACTTTTTTTTGGACACTCACCTGTCCGAGTTAGCTCAGCCGCTCCCGCTAGTCTGCTACAGGGCCTTGCACTGGAGGGAGGGAGCGCGTACACTGCCCATACCAGGTAAGACACCTAGCTGGTATTTCATGAATGCTCCTCGGATAACCTGAGTGCGAACACAATGGACAGACCGAGTATGGACACCATAAGCTGGAGGGAGGGAGCGCGTACGCTGCCTATACCAGCAGAGACTCAGTAACAAACCCAACAAAAAATTATAATTACAAATTCACAATAATAAAAATAAATAATTATTTTCAGTTTTAAGTAACACCGGGAGACGCTCACGCAACCCGCAAGCCAGTCAGCAAAGTCAGCTCGACCGACTAAATGAAACGTCGGGATGAGGATGCGCGAACGCCACCGTCACCAACAAGTAATTAACAAACGCAGCTAAGTAAGGTAAAGTCTCTCTCAAAACAGAGAGAGACCGCCGTCGCAGCTCATGGAGGGCGAACGATCGCTGCTCCGACCGACAACGGTCGCGGAACTACTAGCAACGGAGTTAAAAGTGGTTAGTAGTGAAGCAGTAGGCTCAGTGCTTTCCAGCAAGCAAACTGCGCGCGAGGAAATGATTCTCAGGTGACACCGGAAGATATAATCTTCGTTGGGTCATCTGTGGGTCACATGTGACATTGTTGGTATACAATCTCGAACTGCGCATGCGCGAAGGGGAATATTCAGTGCTTTAAGCACCGCCTCTGGCGGTCAGCAGGGATGAAATAGAACTCAATGACTGTTACCATAGTGGTGAGGAATTGCAATCCAAACTCGATTCTCACAAAGCATTCATCAGTCAGGTCTACACTACAATGACTTTGAAAAAAAATGATGAAAGTACATATCTATAAAGAAGTAAGACATTAAAAAACACAGCAAAAGAAGAATAGTGTCTTGACATCTCAATGTATTCAAAAACAGTTATGATCAAGGACTATGTTCATGGAACCTCTAAGTACAATTCAGTACTGACGCCTTATGTATTAAACTCTGTTCTCACAAACCATTCATCAGTCAGGTTGACACAAGCACACTTTTTGTTTCCCTTACTGCGTTTGAATTTTGTCCCATGTATTGCAGGATAAGTCTTTGAAAATGAAACGTCAAATGTCGTCATCATTATTATGTTGTAAGACCTCACAAAACAATACCAACGACAGAACATTGCAGCGAGGTGAAGGTATCACGTGTTCTCTTGGTCTAACTTTATTTAGAGCATTCTTCTGGCTGGGGTGAATCACATTAATATGAATAATCTTCACCGTCTTTGGACGGGGCATGAAAACGCAATGGTTACGATTAATCTGACTCCAATAAAGAGTTGGCATACCAAATTTGGTGGTATCCTCGTTAAAAATCTGACTCCAAATTAGAATTAGAATTGATAGTTTTGGAACAGCCCGCGCGAATCTCGAGACAGTGATAACCAGTTACTTAGACTCTAAGGACAAACATGAAGTGACTATACCTTGAATTCCTAACAGACAACCACCGCCGCTACATTAATGTTCTTGGGCATTAACACCATGTTCGAATCCTAGTTCGTTGGTCAGGTTAGCGGTTGGAAGTCAACCATCATTGCAATAGCCTCTGCTGGTATATTACAATGAACCTAGAATTATATATTAGCCCAAGGGTTCTATAGGTTAAAACTCAGAACCAACATATATAAATCCTTACAATAGGTTGATAGGTCGCCTAAACCAACTTAACCAACCAATTCCCACACCGGGCCGCTGGCCAGTCGTTCCTCAGTGAGGACAGGCTATTCCCCTAGGTATTCGCCGAGACGGGGCTAAGAAGAATAAAAAGATTAAAAGACACGGAGACCACGCAAGCAAGAAAAGGAATAACAATAATTTAATTACCAGGTAGGCACAACTTGGATCTAACAAATCAACACTAAGCCAATTACCAGTTACCCATAATTAAGAATGATTTAGAATATATTCATACCTGGAAAGATGAATGGTCACGCGGAGCTAAAGTCGCCCCACGTGGTCGGGGAGAACTCAAATGCCCCCTCGCTCCGCAGAGCAAGGCGTCATGTGACCTCTCCCACTTACCTATTCGCACGTCAGATCACGACCCGCAAAGATGACCAAGAGAGAAAGAGCCCCCGCCCCCTAAGGATCTCGTACCTTTAAAGATTCCAAACCACGCCTCCGGACAAGGTAGAGGAAGGGGTGGCCGAATCAGAGTTTTACTGGCCTAGGTGATAAGATTAATTTGCATAGAGAGGAGACTAGGTAGTCGCCCGAATGAATCTTACAAACAAGATGAACCATAATTCCTAGGGAAATGAAACATGTTCCATTCAATTCCTTAGATTTCTCCGAGAATAAAGAGACCAAGCATGATAGGAAGATGTGCTAAAATGATGCAGTTGTCATGGAAAAGCCTTAAAATGGAATATTATAGCCCAATAGTGTGATAAATATATGTGAGGTTCCTTTCTAGGATATTGAACATAAACATAATATGAATTTGACAGAGATTTAGATTGTTTTAAGCCGATTAAAGTAGCTGTGCTTTAACTTCAATGAAACCAGTGAGTTTGAGTTCCAGAGATGCTGGGCCTGCTAGACTTGATGGCTCCCACCCCCCGCCGTGGGGAACAAAGGATGCCACTCTCGCAGGCAGGCAATAAGACCATTCTAGGATTATAAAACTTTACTGCTGACTTTGGGCTGCACCAGATCAACCAAACATTCAGATTTTACATGCATAATGGGCACGTGTTCCAACAATATGATTTTTGTCATATGTTTTGAGTAAAATCAAGCTAAATCAAACTTTCAGGTTCTACAATGTCATTATTATTTCCAAGTGATTAGAAAAAAGCATTTTCATTATCATGTTGACCCTAAAAGAGCGTGATGACATGTAAATGTAAATGCAATAGGCTGGGGGTGTCGTTTTGCTTATTGCATTTGAATATTGTCCACTATATTGTGGAGCATGACTACGAAAATGAAATGTCAAACAGCTTTTCATTATCATTTAAATATAGTCATAGATCACCCATATGTGCATGTGAAAGTGATAATGGGATTAATGCATTTTCAATTTAATACTGTCTCAACTCATGAGTGGAAAATTATAATGCAATAGTGGGATTACATTTTCATTTGAATATTGTCCACTTTGGGCTTCCATACTTCTGTAGCACCGAAGGGATGTGTTGCTCGAACACTTGGGACAGATGAATTTGACGAAGGCTGCTCACATTTTCACATGCATTCGCGTCTTTACATGGACTTTGAATGCAATCTGGACACGCAAATATTTTGTTTAGCGTTCGGTGGAAACGTGGCTTTACAAACGGCATTTCAGTCAAATTATGCCGATTCAACAAAATTTTGCGTTTATCAATAGATTCCATTTATACTGGCCAATTCCGCGATTCCGTCAACGATTCCGTTATGGTGGAAATCATAGGCCCCTTCACAATGTCTGATTATGTACGACATACATAGAAGAAGGTTTTAATCCACTGACATAATTGGGCGAGAGCTGCAGCATTTGTTGAATATTTCACACATTAGAATTTACCACCGTGAACAAAAAAAAAATAATAAAAAAAAAATCAATAGCCTCCTAAGCTCAGGCCTGTGAGCAAGGCGACGGAAATGATGTATGCTATCTCGCTGTGTTACTGGATTTTGGTTGAATACAAGGGAAACAGGTTTTAGTCCAAAGGACTCCGTTTTGCGTGATTATTGCTTTAGTGATTAAGTCTTCAGTCCTGTGCGGCGCCCATTTTGATCATGTTCCTGCTCAGAAACATCATTCGAGTACAGCACACTTACCCATATGAAAAAGATTCATAAAAAACTTAGAAAGATAAGTATAAAACTGTAATGAAATGGCATATATGGCGCATGCTACAAAAGTGGCCCACTTCATATATATGAATGTAATACAGATCATAAAGGATTTGAATGAATTACATATAAGCCAACATATATGGTCAGCTTATGAAACATGTAATGTTAAGTGTATATAAGTTTTATATGAGGTGTGGACAACAATGTAGTTTTTTTGTATGTTTAGATCAATTTTCATATATGAATATGTCAATGCCCATACATGCTTTTTGTATGACATGGGTAAAACATTTATAGATTACTTACATATTTCTATTAATATTCATATATGCATATGTGGTAGCCCATACATGTTTTTTCTGTATGTTATGTGTACAAACATTTATAGATTTCTTACATGTTTCCATTACTTATCATATCTGAATACCTACAAGTACATAGATGGTTTCTGTATGGAATGAGTGCAAACATTTATAAATTACTTTCATATTTCTATTAATATAGGGATATGTGGTAGCCCATACATGTTTTCTGTACGTGATTCAGAATTCTGTTGGTCTGAACTAAATGACTTCATAGGTTATGCTCATGATGCTTTGGCGTAGCCTACTTACTGGCTTTTACAAAGCCATAGGCCTACTTGCCAATCAGATAGTACAACCATACATGTACATTCCATGCCCATCATCCACAGCAATTGTGTGCAAAATCCTGAGGACTTGCTACTGTAAATGAGTGCATTTATCATTTTTTGCATGTTCAGTTGCATGCATGCATTGAATTGAATGTTTTTTTTTCTGCTCATGATGTTGCAACCTGAATTTTGTATGTGTTACTGGTCATTTATGAAAATTAAATCCCTAAGAAATGCCTGATTTCAATTCATTTCTTGACTGACACCACTTTAAAGGAATACGCCACAGTTTTTCAATATTGAAATGTTCTTCCTTGATATTAGACAAGTTGAGGCGTATGTCTTGCCTTCATGCATGCTCTGTCACACTGGCGTAGACGTGTGAGCATTTAATTAGGATCCAAACATTGGTGAAGTGAGAGGCAACCAACAACTTCCATGTTTCCCGAATTTAAATACAGTTATGTGAGCATCCATGGGTATTTTAAGAAGCAGATACAAAGGACAACTATAATGTGTAGCGGAACTATAGGCTGCTTGGGAGTACTTCAACAGCATTGATACCATAACTCCCAAACAACCCTTTGATGATATTACCAAAGTCCTTTCGGGCAAGTTCCTCCACTCAGCCGCCATATTGGTGACACCTGCAGGCAGCTACAACAAGTCCAGGCCCTATCAAAATGAATGGGGTGATATCCAAAAGTCCACACTGGTGGGTTGTACATACTTAATTCAAATGTGAATGAGCTCATTGGACATTCGTGGCATGGCTACCACTCGTGATGGAGATAGTAAACAAAAGGCTAACCGCCAGTAATAAATTCCACGTCCAACAATGCGATTCACTACTTTCAAAACAAGTCAGAACTTGCGTTCAGAATGGCCGCAATGTGTTTCTATGGGAGGATTTCCTCAGTGATTGGTCTCCCTCTCTCTTAATGTCTCCCTACTGCTCTAATATCGAAGTACTCACAAGTAGATTTCCTGGGCCTTGTAACAACTCGGGTAACCATATTTAAATAGTGTTGGAAGAGCTTGGTTGCCTCCAACTTCAGACATGCTTGGATCTTAGTGAAAGCATTATGTTAAGCTACATGCTAACATGCTTGCACCCTTCATTAGCGAGATAGATTAGATGGAGGATGACGAGACAGGTCGGCATTAATTTGTCTAAAAGCAGGGACGAACATATATCAGTACTGAAAAACGGTGGCGTTTTCCTTTAAAGTCTATAGCATAAAGTATGCATACATGTATAATTCTCCCAATCAGTGTTTACTTCTGAAATATAGAAACCTACAAATTCTGGTCATGAATATCTTCTTATCTAAGAAACAGAATGACTTAGCTCAGGGGTTTTTAAAAGCCCTCTGTGTGAGTGAAAAAAAAACAAAAACTGTCATAGGCCAGGTGGTGATAATACATGAGTTCATACATGCATAATAATCAGAGGTGTCACTATCCAATTTTAGCATGCCATTTTAGTGGATAGAAATTCTGGAACTTTTCTGGTAAAATGAAGGTTAAATTAAAAAAAAAAATATATATATATATATATATAGGCTATATAATTATGATGGCGCTATGCCATCACTGACCACAGCTTGGAAATTACCTTGGCCTGGCGTATCATCATGAAAAAAACAACCCTAAACTTTTTGACGAACTTTCATCATGTCTTTGCTAAGGATTTTATATGTATTCTTTGTCTGCCTATTTCTCTCATACAAGGTTTGGCTTTATATGTCATGTAGTACAAAAGTCTTAGTGCCATCTATGACTCTTCTATGGTGTAAAATTGTGTAAGTTTGATTTTGTAGGCATTTTATATGAATATTGTATCACCTATAAGATGCATATATGTTTTTCATAAAACACATATAAACATTACAAGTTTTATATAAATCTTTTTCATATGGGTTATGCCCCATCACATTCTCCAAACGGGTTGATTCTTATTTTTATCCCACAAATGATGAAAAATCGGTGTGATACAATCTGAGAGATACAGGTTTCGCATCATACATGTGTAAAACAGCTTTCTCGCGTCGCGATCGGTCAGAAAGCATTCATTGGCCAACATGGTAATGTTTCCAATCCTTCTACTGGGAACCAATAACGATCTCGTTTGCTTCTAGATTGCGGTGTATTCGATTCAATTGGATAAATAATTTGCTAGCTGGCCTGCTAGCTCTTTTTGCCATTAAATTAATAAGTATCAAGAGTTACCGTTTTTGTTGAAATTTGATTCATTTAAAAAAATAAATAAATTTGGCATCTCCAATCCCACCCGAATCTGGAATGCCCCATTAGTGAACTATGTACAAAGCTTGCTCGTTTGCAACCCCTCCTTGCCAACTCAGGATAGTGAAGGCAGTTCACGGCTCTCCTCCAAAGCACATGCCTGTCAGCCACTGCTTCTTATACACTCATTGGTTGAATCTTCGCAAGTTCAGAACGAGGGCGGAGGATACCCGGACATGACCAGGATTAGAGTCTTGCTGACGAGCGCCCGTCTGGCCAACAGGAGGGGCTTGAGCAACGAACAAAGCTAATTAATAATTTCCCTTTACCCTCAGTCCCTTCCCAATTTGAAGCCCTGTCGCGCTATAGCCAGTTGCGCGCTACTTTGAAAAAGCTGCCGACCACTACCGGTTGGTACGGCCGGGGCTCGAACCCGCAACGTGATAAGACACTGCAACGCAGTGCCTTAACAGCATGATAGCTAGCTCATCTCATTGACTTGAATAGACCGCCAGCTAGCTAGAGGCCAACTCTTTTTTAAATTTTCCAAATAACACATCACTGACATTTATGAGATAAAAATGATTTCAAATTCGGGAACCATGCATTGTAGTTAGTTGATGCACAGTGCAAACCTCAACTCCAATAAGTAATGGGAAATGCAAATAAACTCAAACAGGAGTGTTTTTTTGGGACAACTTTAGAATGAAACATGTATTCTAACCACACAGTAATGTCATCAAATATTACTGTAATTTTGTTAAATATTAAACCAAGTCGGAGCCAGTGGTTGCAACTTTATTTTACAATATTGGCAATGTTGATTATCTATCCTATTCATAATTCAAGGCAACATAGAGACTGGTCATCATATGATGAGTGCTAATGTCAGTATTATAGCAAACGGGAATGACATTCTTGATGTACTGGCGGCTATGCAGGCCTATATCCAATAATTATGATCGAGATCTTTAATCAGAAGTGGAAAGTGTCAATGACTGAAGAACAGTCTAATATGTCCGAAGATATCTCACTCTGCTCTGCCATATCCTTCCATTGAAAGGCGTAGAATGGGCTTGCAACAGTTCTTGTGATGATGTCACACTCAGGACTCTAAAAATTTGATCAAATCTATCAGGACATAAAATATTTTAGCGTTTCTTAAAAAATGGTGATAATTGGATTTGTCCCATAAGTCCACCCTGTTCAATAAAGCATTGAGGCCTCAAATACCAAACTCTGTTCTCACAAACCGTTTGTCAGTCAGGTTTACACAAACGCAACATTCAACACTTCTTGGAATAACTATCTAAAATGCTGAACAATTCAGCTGTGAAAACTGAAGGAAGAAAGCCAAAGATTTATACAAATTCATTGAGACATCTCAATGCATTACATTATTATTAGGAAAAATAAACAATCACAAACTTTGTTCTGTGACTCAAACTCTGCACTTCTGTGTTGAGCACTTGCAACAAAACCTCAGTCTTAAATTACTTGATTCAGGTTGACATAAGAAAACTTTTCCAAGAGTTTCATTCAAGTACAGAATGACACACTATGCTAAGTGTGTCAGAGTTAGCCGAGTCTGCATTTAGCTCGGCGAAACGGAAACAGAGACACAACGCAATCGTTCTTTTACCAGGACAAATGATCCCTTACCTGCTGATGTGGCTCTGGAGGGTCACCGAGAGGCGACACAGGACTGGCGGGCTCGTCATTACGCTGGAACAAGGAGATATAAAACCATTTAATAAATTCTTCATACAGTACATGAAAGAATCCAGGATGGTTGTTCAAGAAAAGGGCTCATTTTAAAAAGTAAATACTGCTGCCGGGTGGCTCACACGGTTAAGGCACTGCGCTGCAGTGCAGAGGTGATCACCACGTCGCGGGTTCGAGCCTCGGCGTACCCACCGGTAGGGGTCGGCAGCTTTTTCAGAGTAGCGCACAATTGGCTATCGCGCTACAGGGTTACAAATTGGGAAGGGACTGCCGGATTTGGGTATTCGATAACAGCTTTGTTCGTTGCTCCAGCGCCTCCTGTTGGCCAGACGGGCGCTCGTCAGGAAGACTTCGGCTTGGTTAATGTCCGGGTATCCTCCGCCCTCGCTCTGAACTTGCGAAGATTCAACCAGCGTGTGTATAAGAATCAGTGGCTGACAGGCACGTGCTTCGGAGGAGAGCCGTGAACTGTCTTCACTATCCTGAGTTGGCAGCAAGGGGTCGCCTACGAGCAAGCTTTGTACATAGTTCCCCAATTGGGCATTCCAAATTCGGGTGGGATTGGAGATGCCAAATTTTTTTTAGAAAAAAATAAATAAATAAATAAAAAGTAAAAAAAAAGTAAATACTGAAATGTTATGGTACAGAGCAAATATAAGGCAACAGCTGCAGTAACAATACCGATGAATACACAAAATGGGTCTGAAAATCAGATTTTTTTTTTTTGAAGTATTTAATTTGTGGTAAAACCCAGGATTGTTTCCAGTGAACTACACTGATCAGGTTTATATTGAGGCTTGGGCACCCAAACCTATCCTAGAAGCATTAATCAGTAAGATTTACATGATGATGACTTTATCAATGGTTTCTCAAAAACTGACTAAAATGCATGTCAATAAAGTTGCAAGACATTGAGAAAGAAAGCCTAAGATTGAATAAAATGTCTGGACATCTAAAATCTCAAATCAAAATGTGTTCAAAAACAGTTATAATTGCATACTTTGCCCATTGAACCTAGTACAGTAAAGCACCGAGGCCTTATGTACCAAACTCTGTTCTCACAAACCATTTGTCAGTCAGGTTTACACAAACAAAAGTTTAACACTATGCTACTGCACAGCTGTCTAAAAAACAATAGAATCAATTAGTGCAAACATAAGACAGACAGCCAAAACTTTGAAGACATTTATCAGGACTTCTCAATATAGGCTACTGTTGTTTAAAAAATAGCGATAGCTGACTTTCCCACTAGACCAACCTTTTCATTTAAGCATTGAGGCCTTAATTACCGAATTCTGTTCTCAGAAACCATTTATCAGTCAGGTTTACACAAACACAAGTTTAACTCTTCTACAGCAGAGCTATCTACAATATAATATAAATCATTAGTATAAACATAAGATAGACAGCCTAAAATTTGATCAAATGTATCAGGACATATCAATTTATTCTACTCGGGTGGATTTAGCAATTTAGGGGCCCTAGGCAAACAGAAGCATGGAGCCCTCCACCTTTTTTAAATCTCATTTAACAAACTAAAAACAAACAAATATCTCACTCATAGGGCTCTAGATTCGTACACCAGGTGCAGGCACGGCAAATGGGGGCTGCGCCGCGCCAACAGGGTGTGTCCAGGCGTATTTTGCAATTTCGTGCCGGGTGCAGCCTGGCGCAACTACTCCTCTGTCCCGCTTTGGTCCTTCCTCCCGGCGCAAGTGGCAAAGAAGGCGTGTTTGGGTATAACACAGCCGAGTCAAATCTTCTCCAATCAAACGAGCTCCTCTCCTCACCTTTAATGTGTTGGAATATAGAAGCCTCTGTCCTATATCTGCATGATGCATTAATGTTGCATTTTACTTTGCTGCTTCAGGCATGTTTTCTGCACCGCTTACATCTATATAAAGCATTACGAATATGAGTTAGCTGGCCAGCTAGGGCATTTGTGAATTATTACCATTAGCAAACTTGAATGGAATTTCAAAATGAATCTACGGCAGATCATTCAAACTTCTGAAGTTAGAATGAAATACTACGGTCGCTCATTTATTTCTTCTGCCTGCATCATTGGGAAGAGAAACGATGGATAGCATATTCCCATTATTACTCCCTGTTGCTGCTTAAAATTTTGGGGTTAACATGCATGGACAACAAGGTAGGATACGTTCCATGTTTATGTTCACTTTGGGGTCTATTCTCCCATAAGCGCGTAAGTCTTTTTTTACGCGCTTCGAGTTAAGCGCTTTTGAGTTACGCATATTCTCCCCTACCCGCTTCTATCACGCCCACAGCGTTTAACTTCAGAATGTAGGTGGCCTTATGAAAGAGGTGTGACTGATCCAAAAGAGAGGCAGACTCTGTACAAAGCTCATTGATTATGGCTATCAGGAAAACATGGAAAAAGGATTTTCTGATTAACAATAAAAACGCATTTGTGGTCCATGGAAAACGCAATCCAGACTTTAAATTTGAATATTGTCGGCCTGCTGATAAAACCTTGTATCTCCAAACTGATAAGAAACGAAAACTCGTATGTCCACTATTCTTACATGCAAAATGAAACATTTTTATTTTAAACTATATTTATCCATTTATATTATTATTATTATTATTATTATTTTATTTTATTTTACATTTATTTTTTATTTTCCTGTGAAGTTTGTCATTGTGAAGATACGAGGTTTTATACGCCGCTGTAATAGTAGGCCATACCAATTACGAGACGTAGGCTAATTCAGACATCTCTTTATTTATCCCCCGCCGTGCGATTCGCGCGAAGCGGGGGATATAGCATTGGGCTCCGTCCGTACGGACACATAAAATTGCGGCAGCGGGGGATATGTTAGTGACAAACACTTGTTATTTCTTACTCTAGCCACCATGACATTAAAGCTATGCATACAAACAAATTGCCGCGATAATGAATTAATAAATAAAGAATTTAGCGCTTCTCAATCAGCGCAATCAGATCATTGAAAATGTGCCCCTCCTACACCAGCCTGTTTGTTCCGTGGAAGACAGGGAAGAAGACAAAGGGAACATTCTAGTCACACGAAGACAATCAAAGACAGTTTATATGATCTCATTTAGAAATTGCGCACTTAAAAACTACTCCGATGTCAGGTTTGCAACTAAAGGACAAGGAAACGCTTTAACAAGGATTCTTACCCCGCACGCGGTCATCTCCCCGCCCCGAAACCGCCTCAGTAAAGACGGAATTCCATATCCATAGCCTATTATCCTATTTGATTTGAGCGACACATTCACTTGAACTTGTGCCTAATACTTTATTACAATCAATTATCCCATTTACTGATAATGATTCTTCCCATGTCAGCTATTCTTTAAAGGCAAAAATTTATTAAAAAATGGATAGTGCTTTGGTATTTGCCAGGGTAGGGCTCAATCTAGAGTAGCCTATTTAATAATATCTTTATTCACACATTAAATTACACAGTATTACCAATGGTAAAAAATTACTAGGACTCGAGTTAGTTTATACAGATATCCTCAATTAGAAAATCAATCCCCTCACTCGTGAGAATATCACAACTTTTTAGATTATCACGAACATACAGGGCAGTCGCATTTGTTAATAGAACATTGAAGACAATGATGACGACGTCGAGCCAAAGCCGAAAACCAAATTTCACAGATGTTGGTGTTGTATGGCAAGCCAGCAATAAAGGCTGATCCGAGGAATTAAGCTGCGAATCGTTCTGGATGTGGCGTCGGTGGGGAGATGTAAGCGCAGTATCCCCGATCTAAAGCATAAATGGAGAGATCTGCGGGGCGCTGTAAAAACCAGGTTCTCTGCACACCGGAGAAGTGTACACGAAACAGGTGGTGGGCAACCATCATCCCCTGTGCATTTCACTGCACAGGAGGAGGGGATGGCATCCACTCTTTCTGTAGTGGAAGTGCATGGAGAAGAACTTGAAGCGCCAACGAACTGCGTCAGATACCTTGACACAGACGCCTGTGATGTGAATGACATCACCAGCCACTCTCTGAAACGACCCAGATGCCAGAAGCGACAGCGCAGTTCTGACGTTGATGACAACGTGTATGTTTTGTGGATAATTGCTGCGGCTGGATAGCTGTTCATCCAGAAGTCGGCAAAGATAGATGATTGCCTCATGCACGGTCCAGGCGAAAGCGCTGGATGCACTCGATATTTGTTTGTCTCAGGATGTCCAAATGAAGCCGATATATGCGTGTTCGTCTTCGAGCTCGGTGCGCTCCTCTTACTCTTTCCCAATCACGCAAGAGTGCAAGCAAATGCAGGACTGGCATTTTGGCTTTAGATTTTGAGGGCATGGTAGAATGATGGTCTTATGTAGGCTATACTCGAATTAATTAATTGTTTTGCGTTTGTAATTTAACTGATTGGAGAAGAGGCTGATGCGTAATATCATGTGATGATTTCGTTTAATAAATTATCATGGCTTTGAGAAATGTAGTTTAGAAATAAGGAAGAACAATCGAATATTAAATGTCTCAACCTTTACCATGTTAAATAAAATAAAAGTAATGTTAAAATTCGGCCTATAACCGACATCAAACGCAATATTCAATTTCGCCTAATGTTGGTGCTTGACCTTAATACAGCCCTCAAAAGCGCTTAACAGAAAAAGCGCGTAAGCCAGGGGGAGAATACGCGTAAGTGTTATTTGCATGAGAAACGCCCGGAAACGCCAGGATTTTGGCCTTGTTCCGCCCCAAGCGCGTAAGTGCCTTCAAGGCGCGTAATGCACGGACTTAAGTCGAGGGGAGAATACGCGTAGGCTGAAAAGCGCGCAGCTACGCGCTTTTTTCGACTTAAGCGCATGGGAGAATAGACCCCTATGTGATCTTAACTCAATACGATATCATAGCAATCAGGCTGTATTCATTTCCCCACTAAAAACAATAAAACCTAAGTGACAATAGTACTAGCCTAGTTTTAAGCCGCTTGCAGATTGGACGCAAAACAAATTTTTCGCATGACAGATTGCATTAAATGCATGTGTCTAAGCGTCCGAAAGTCGGACAGGGTTTTAATATATCTCCGTGTTCCACTATAACTCAGTGTCAGACAGTCGATTTTTGTTTTTAATTTCTTCAAATCTACTGACTCTTTTAGATATTAAACGTGAATGTTTTGATAAGAGGGCTCAGTGCTTCAAGATTCAATCTGTTCGATCCATCTGTGTAATTTTCAGAAGAGAGACCGAATAAAGACTGTTGTCCATCTTCAACGGAAGAAAACAGACAAATAAAAAGACCAAGAAAAGTCGGTAGCTATCACTGTGCATTTTGTGATGGTCCAACACAAACATGGCCAAGTTTGCACATCTAATAATTCCTGGAATACTCGAAAAATTAGACCTATTATGACTTTTGGACACGGAGATATATTAAAACCCAGTCCGACTATCGCGTCTTTGTCTTAACTTTGTAATCAGTCTTGCAAAAAATTTATTTCGCGTCCAGTGTGCAAGCAGCTTTACTGTGCATAGAACGCAAGCATTATATACGCACTGCATGATGTCGAGGCAGTTTGTGGTTGGCTGAGAAAGATGTGAAGTTGTTAATTTGCATCACAGATTCAGCTGCATTGATTAAGTCAGGTCGAGTTTCCATTACACGTGCCAACTCCCTTTGATCTAACATCAGGACAATCGAAATCGATACTATATATTTATGTGCTGATTCAGATAGTTACTATAAACAGTGGTTGCTGTAATTATTTATTGCATTGAAATGTGCCTGACACTCTGGAAACTTGCCTGTGAGATTTCAGTGACGTGTGCGCACTGTGCGCCGGTCAACCAAATTACCACAAGACAGAAAGTGAACCAGGTTGGAGCTGGCGAGCTTTCTGGGCAACTGCCGCAAAGACTCTTTCTACGAAATTGTCACTGCGTCTTGAGGAATATGTGACACCTCCCCATATTACGCCGCCACACCCATCTCGGCGCACGTTCGTCTACCAAAGGCTGCACACGGTGTTGCATCTCACGAAATTACCACTGCGCGGGCTGGGTCAAGCTATGCCACCCTGCGCTGTGCCAAGAAATTAGAGCCCATAGTTTTTAAATCCTACAATACAACATACAATATAAATATAATACAAAAATATGCAGAGCAACATTTTAATTTCTGAACCACTCTGACTTGATAAAGCCACCTTTCCCTGTCCCCCACCACCCATCATTAACCCCATTTACCAGAGCCCAGTGCGATTTGCAATTACAGAAGAGGTAGCACGTTCTTCCGAACGTTCAATTTGACCATTCCTCCTCCCAGAAGTGCTTCTGCCTCTTCCCATTGGTCCATGCCTCTTCCAAATGTCTCTTTGCTCTTCAGAAGTATGCAAATTGCAACGGGCTCAGATATCGCCCCACAAGAAGTGGGTTGTTACAGCGGTGTAACTGACATTTGATACAAACATTCTGAAGGAGTTTTACCATGTGAAACATGTACCAGAGCCGCTGAAAACAGCCTGGAAGAAGAAGACCAACAATATCGATATGGATATGTTCCCAGGGTACTAACATTAGCCTCAAACGGCTATTGCAGCAAAGAGAAATCAGAGGAAAGAAGAAGCTCATGAGTTAACATTACTCGTAAGTAAACAAGAAAAATGTGAGCTGGGGCTCACAGAGGTATACCCCCCTCCGGCTCCTTCTGTGAACGCTATACAAATTTATATATCATCAGTCAATACTTAAGTTATGATCTGGAAAGGAATCGACCAATGAGAATTCATCAACCTCATTAAATATGCGTAAATTTGGGCAGATCAAGTTGAACATCGAACTCATCTTTCGTCATCCCAAAAGGCATGCACACACCGAAAATTGTGTAAATCGGTCAATATTTAGGCAAGTTATGATCTGGAAAGGAATCGACCAATGAGAATTCATCAACCTCATTAAATACGCATAAATTAGGGCGGATCACGTTGAAAATCGAATTCATGTTTTGTCATCCCAAAAGGCATGCACACACCGAAAATTGTGTGAATCGGTCAATATTTGGCCAAGTTATGGTCTAGAAACGAGCGTGACGGACGAATGAACGAACGGACAAAGCGATTGCTATGTACCCCCCTTCCTCCGGGGGTTATAAATAATAATAAGTGCAGTCAGGCCAGCCTCCACGCTGAACACTCAGTCAAACTAGCCCCCAAAGCCTGCCTGAATTAGCTCACTTAAATGTTACCCTGTTAACACAATATCCGATATCCCTATTTGTTAGTTATCGAGGTTACGAAGAACTAACAGCTACAACAACCAAGAAAAACCGGAAAAAGATAAAAAAGCCCTTGGTTATTAACATTAGTCTTAAATTAATACCGAGCAGGAATGAACGACTCACTTCCCCTGAATTATAATTACGTTATCCCAGAACTCCGGTCGAAGCTAGCTAGGTACCCAGCCATTACAGCCAAGAGAAACTGGGAAAAGACTAAAACCACCTAATAGGGGATTGTGAAGTTGGAGGAGTGACTCGCTCATTTGGTTTAGATGTAATAATTAAAGACCAGTGTTTACCAGGGTGCTCTTACTCTTCTTCAGTTTCTCTACATGATCATCGCAGCTGTTGTTGTTAGTTACCTGCCGTAAGAGATGGCTACAGCTACCATTTTTGAGTAGGGATATGGGATATCATGTTATTGGGGAAACATTTAAATGAGTGGGGAAATCGGGCAGGTAGTAATTATTACAGAGCTAAAAGCTTCTTCACTCCAATTATTTCGCTAGGGCTGTTCGAGGCTAATGTTAGAACCTGGTAACATATCGATACTGGAAGGGTCTTTTTCCAGGCTGTTTTCAGTGGCTCTAGTACATGTTGCATGGGGTAAAACTTCACTCCCTCAGAGTCTTTGAGTGATCTCTCGTTACAAATGCCAATTTCACAGATGTCACAACCCATCTCTTCGTAACTAACATTGCTTTTGATCAGCGTCAGATTTGCTGCTGAATGTGAACTAACTCAGTCGGTCGGTCGTACAGCCTACTTCCCATTGTTTTCACCGGTGTAATTCCCTTGACGCGCTCTTGGAATAGTCCATTGCAATAAGAAGGGGGGGTTTAGCCAGCAATTCGCGAATAATTGAAATTCCCTGGCGCAATTTTAGCGTATAGAATTTAGAATGACGTGATTAATATAGAGTGAAAAATAAGCGAAACCATTCATTTATTTTACATTTTTTTAGGTCTACAGGGGGCCCCTTGGATGTTGGGCCCCTACATTTCCTCATGGCAAAATCTGCCTCTAATTTTACTGTTGGTTAAAAATGGCAATAACTGACTTTGTCCCACTTGACCACCCTGTTCATTTAGGTAGTGAGGCCTCGTTCTTGTAAATCATTTGTCAGTCAGGTTTACACATAAGCAACATTCAACACTCTTTTTGGAAGAACTATCTAAAATGCTGAACAATTCAGCTGTCATTACCGAAGGCAGAAAGCCAAAGATTCTTACAAATTCATGGGGACATCTCAATACATTACTTTACTGTTGGGAAAAAGAAACATTGCCAACTTTTTTCTTTGAATCAAACTCTGCACTTTCATGTTAAGTGCTTCCAATAAAACCTCATTCTTAAATTACTATTTAGGTTGACATTAAAAAAAAAAAACTTTACCAAGAGATTCATTTAAGTACAGAATATGACAAACGCTGCTAAAGTGACGACGGTCACTACTGACTGCATGGCACAGCAAGTAGCTTTCACTTCCGGCCACAGTCCAGCCTTTGAGCTGAAAAATTCTCAGCTCTGATCATTTTTCTTGTTCACACTGACAAAGCCCCTGGCCTGTTAAGCAAATAAATGCGTACTGCCCCTCAACCAGCATCGCGATAAGCAATAATAATGATGGAATTTTATACAGGTGATACCCCACCAGCGTCCAATGAGGGCAGATGCTCCTCAGTGTCCGCGCAATGAGCCAATAAGAGCAAAAAGACCCTTTCTAGACTCCTGAGTTAGCCTCGAGTCTGCTGTTAGCCTAGCTAAATAGTAAAAGAGGCACTAAGCAAACGTTCTTTCACCAGAACAAATGATCCCTCACCTGCTGATGTGGCTCTGGAACATCATCGAGAGGCGTCACAGGACTTGAGGGCTCCTCATTACGATGGAACAAAGACAGATCGAACCATTTAGCAAATTCTTCTTGGAGTACATGACAAAAATCTTGGATTACTGTTGAAGAATAAGACTCGTTTTAAAGAGTAATAGAGCAAATATAAGGCCACAACAACAGTGACAACACCAATGATTTGACATTACTTTCTGTTCTCACCTGGATAGGCATGGAGCGCCACGGGAGGTTTTCTCCGCCATAATCATAAGTAATTTCTTCATCTTTCTCAATGTTTTTTATTGCAAATATACATAAGTTTGGTCTTCCATTCTGGACCAATTTTTTTACTTTTGCATTTGGATTTGTACTATCATTCACTAGGCGTCCATATGACCCATCTTCTTCAGTTGCGTCAACGCTATTGAAAAAAACACAACATGATATTAGTTTCAAATGGCCCAAGGTTTAAACTACCATTCCATACCAATAGCACAACTGTCAATATATCTGGGTACTCACCAAAGTGTTCTTCCATTGTGTTTGAAATAGTACACATAAGTGCTGTCTCTTTCCTTTGAAATTTCTGACTCTTTTCCCATGATTAACTTTCCTCTGTATTCTAGAAGAAAGCTCCCTTTGTCAATCTTTGATTTTGCGAATACCCCACGACCTTAAATAGTCATTAAGAAAAATCTAAGTGAAATTTTCAAAGTTACATGTATTGTGTTAAAATGTATGGGTTGCAATACTCCATTTGGTCTGCACTTCAGACCTGCTTTGAATTACATTTGACATTTATACGGAAACAAATGATTCGATGCTGTGGTAAGAGTGAATGTTTTCCTGACAGGACTTAAAATCAATATCCTAGTCCTGAGTTTTCAATCATTTTTTCCCCACTATTTTAGTTTTAACAGCAGCACTTGTTAAATACTCACATTCTGCTAACTTCACAAAACTGTTTTAGACTACAATGTCTCAATGCATTGGTTGTAGGTTTAACAGGAGATTTTAGATTTTCACCCACACAGATAACAAAGCCATTTCTTGGGGGGGGCTGGTGATCGATGGATATATGCTACTGGCACAAAAAGTAGCCGACATTAACGTTTTTACACAGGCTATTCTGAAAGAGCACAAATGTGAACTGAAGATTTAAATAAATTTAATGCTGTCTCCCAAGGCCCGGACCACACTGGTTACACAACGCGTGCGTGACAGCTGCCTCACTGAATTGCTGTGCCTTGCACGCACGTGTGTCCACACCGCAAGTGTGGCAGCAGCCTTGCTGCTACTGTAAGCTGCATTGAGTCTGCCATATATCTCTGCCATTAATTTACATTATAGGTGTTGTGTATGGGTTAATTATCAGGCCTCCAATTTCACAATTTGCCTCAATTGCCGTGGAGATTTAGGGCTCTCCGGAGCAATTTTTCAAGCCTCCTCAGCAACATTTTGCAGCGGTGGCCTGTGCTAGCCATGGCAATTTTCCTCTCTTATCAATTCTAATCTTGCATGTATTACATGTCCCTGTAGTAAACTGCACATGTGCTACTGCTAGTGCCGCACGATTAATCTAATCGCAATTGCAATCGCGATGTCAAGCAGTGCGACTACATAACCGCAAAAGGCGGCGATTTGCGATTCAATCTAAACAAGTTTTTGACACTAACGTGTCTTTGTCCCCCACCACAAAATGTGAAATCGTGTCAAAAAGAACAATTTCTCGGTGTAACCTTGAGAATGGCGCGAAGGTCACCAAAATGGACTGGCACCGGGGTGTCACCCTAATACATGTTGACATAAGATTCGAAGAAAATCCGTGGATTCGTTCTTGAGATATCTCGCTGACAAGGATTCGGGACGTACGGACGGATGGTCGTGAATACTATGTCCCGCCGCTTCGCCCGTTCCGTGCGGCGGGGGACAATAAGCGTGTGCTGCCAGTGAACATAACAAATAGTTACCCTGGATGTAACTCCAGTTCTATGAGTACGTATGTAGCCCTCTATCGGGCTTCGCTATTGGTTTACCCCTCCAAGGCTCCACCTCGGTGCCTGAAAAGAAAATTGAACTCACCTGCTTCGTAGGAGTGGGTAGCGTACTCACCCCCTATAAAGCCCTGCCGCTGTCAGTGCTCGTCTCCCTTTGAAACTCAGCATCTCACATCCGGGGGCCAGCTGGGCAGGCAGTTAGAAGGCTACGCATATACTCATAGAACTGGAGTTACATCCAGGGTAACTATTTGTTCTATTTCGTACGTGCTCCGCCCTCTAACGGGCTTCGCTATTGGTTTACACCTACGGCGAAGGCCGTTAGGGATGAATGTACACCCAGGTGGCCCCGCACCCTAGAGTTCCATATAGAAACCTACGAAGCTGTGTCCCTCCCTGGGTGGCATCGCCCAACTGCGTACCCCGACCCAGGTCGTGACACACCAAACAACACCAGACCCAGGCTGGTGTCAGACGGGGCCCCTTCCAATAAGGCCCCTTTTAGAACGAAAGAACGAAGGAATGAGGGGGGGCTTGTAACTCTCATATCCCGTGTAGCGCCCCTCCCCCCACACCTGCAGGCGAGGCGCCCCCAGAGCGCATTGCCCCAGGGTGTGGTAACATACTAGTTAGTGTTGGAGGGGAACCCTGCTGGCCGGGTTCCCAGGACTGAATGCGCGACCGAACTGGCGGTCATGTCCTTCAGATATGACCGCGCAAAGGTTTACGCGGAAGACCACGAGGCCGCCTTGCAAATTTCCTCCACAGACACGCCCCTAAACAGTGCTGTGGAGGATGCAATTCCCCGGGTAGAATGTGCGGTCAGCCCCGTCGGGGCGGTGAGGCCCACTGCCGAATAGGCTCTGCCGATAGCCTCACAGATCCAGTGGGCGAGGCCTTGCGATGACAGTGGGGCCCCTTGAGCACGCCCGCCATAGCTCACAAACAGCTGATCCGCCTTCCTAAGGCCTGCTGTGCGTCTCATGTACAGGATGAGCGCTCGCACTGGGCACAGTCTATGCAACCGTTCCTGCTCGCTGGTGGCATGGGGCGGAGGGCAGAAAGCCCTTAGCCGGATCACCGAAGAACTGAAGGCTGAAGTGATGACCTTAGGTCGGAAGGACGGATTAGGGCGAAGTTCCACTGATCCACTATCCTCGCTTACGGTCAGGCATGACGGGTGCACGGAGAGGGCCCCCAATTCGCTCACCCTCCTGGCCGATGCCAAGGCTAAAAGGAGGGCCGTCTTGATCGATAGGGTATGCAGATCCGCCTGGTCCAAGGGTTCAAATGGTGATCCCGCCAGACCGTCCAGCACCGTCTGCAGATCCCACTGTGGAACCACGCGCTGCATCGGGGGTTTCAGCCTGCAGACTCCCTTCAAAAATCCGCTTTACCAGGGGGTGATTTCTAGCTGAGAAGCGGTCAAACCCATCATGGCCCACTGCAATGGCCGCCGCGAACACGCCCGAGGTTGATGCTGCACGGCCCCTCTCGAAGAGCCCCTGAAGGGGGCATGAGCGCGGGTTCAGGCCTCTCACCTGACACCAGCCCACGAAAATCTGCCAACGAGTCGCATAAGCCTTGGACGTGGCCGGGGCACGCGCACACTGAATTGTGGACACCACCGCTTCGGGTAGGCCCGATTCAGTTAACCTTACCCTTTCAGCTTCCAGGCCAGGAGGGGGCAGGTGCGGACGGCGTTCGGTATCCGAGTCCCGGAGGGTCCGGAATTTCCGGGCTCCCCAACGCCAGCTGGATAAGGTCCGGAAACCATCTGGCGCTCGGGCACAGTGGTGCCACCACAATTATGGACAAGTGCTGCTCCCTCACTCTGCGAAGTAGTGGCATTAATAGCCGCCGGGGCGGGAACGCATATAGCAGGCCGGCCGGCCGGCCACACTGGATGGGCCAACGCATCCACCCCCAAGGGAGGATTGTCGGTAGGCCTCAGGGAGAACCACAGCGGGCACAGAGCGTTCTCCCTGCTCGCAAACAGATCCACCCTTAGTCGCCCGAACAGCCTCCAGATTCGCTCGGCTGTCGCTGGTGGAAGGCTCCAATCCTCCTCGCGCAGCGCCCCCCTGGACAATCCATCTGCCCGAGTGTTGAGGATGCCAGGAACATGCTGGGCCTTCAGGGAGCGCAAGTGGCGGTCTGCCCACACCAGGATGGAAGCCGCCACCTTGTGTAGGGTCGCTGATCTGACTCCCCCCTGTCTGTTGAGATAGGCTACCGCCGTCGTGTTGTCTGACCTCACCAGGACGTGCCTCCCCTCCAACTGTGGGGAAAAATGGTGCAGCACCCTCTGAACTGCCAAGAGTTCTAGTAGGTTGATGTGCTGCCGGGGCCCCTGCCATGTACCAGCGACAGAAGCAGGGCCACAAGTTCCTCCCCACCCTGTGAGGGAGGCATCCACAAATACATGGGCATAGTGAGCCACGCACTCCAACCGGACTCCCTCGCGGAGCCGGCTGCGTGAGGCCCAAAACGCTAAGGTCCGCCGTGCTTGCAATGGTATGCGAAGCATGCTCTGCTGGTCTCGCCTCGGATTCAGCCGAAGGCGTATAAACCAGCGCTGTAGATCCCTCATGTGCACCAGCCCTAAGCGGACTGCTAGATGGGCAGCAGCCATCATCCCCAGTAGCGACATGACTGCTATAGCCCGCACTGAGACTGCGTCCCGTAACTGTTGAGCACAAGCCGGGATCGCTCCCGCTCTCTCCACCGATAAGCGTGCGGTCATGGTCCGAGAGTCTAGCTGCATTCCCAAATATCGCGCCGTCTGGCTGGGCTGCAGGGTGCTCTTCTCGTAGTTCATGGCCCAGCCCAGCTGCGCAATATGCCACATCTCCAACCTCGTATGAGCGATTGCCATCTGCTTGGAAGGGGCCAGGATCAGCCAATCGTCCAGATAGGTTAGAATCCGCACCCCCTTGCGGCGAAGCGGTGCAAGGGCTGTCTCCACACACTTGGAAAATGTCCATGGTGCTAGGGAGTATCCGAATGGAAGACGGCAAAACTGAAAGATCCGGTCCTGTAGCGCAAAGCGAAGGAACTTCTGGTGGCGCGGCAGAATTGGGACATGAAAATAGGCATCTGTCAGATCTATTAATGTCATCCAATCTCCCGGCCTGACACATTCCAGCAACGCCTTCACCGTCAGCATTCGGAACGGTCTGCGCACAATGTGCTTGTTCAGCTCCAGGAGATCCAAAATGGGCCTCAGGCCTCCCGATTTTGTGGGGATCAGGAAATACGAGGAATAAAATCCTGCTCGAGCTTCTGACAGAGGAACTGGTCTTACGGCCCTTTTCCGTAGAAGCGAGCTTACCTCTTCCTCTAAAAGCGTTCTTTGCGCGGAACTGGGGAGCTTCGTCGGCACGATGCCTTTGAATGGGGGAGGGCGGCAGCGAAACTGCAATGTATATCTTTTCCGCAACGTTCTGTCTAACCACCTCGGAAGGGGGGCGCACAACCTCACTCACGACTGATAGTGGTTCATCAATGGTGAAGTAGTTGACTCTATGGTCTCCGATTGCCAAGGCCCTCCCGCAACGCCCCGCCCCTTGTGGGAGGGTTCGTCCGGGGGGCCCTGCCCGAAAGGGCTGAGAGGCTAATGGCAACAATGTATTCGCTGCAACCCCAAGCACGTCACCTGGTGACTCGCTCACCGTGGATGGTGGGGGCGCAGTTGTCTCTGAGTCAAGCGGGAGCTCCCCCTGACGCATACTCTCAGAAACATTGGTCCTTAAATACGTCACGAGCTGTGGGGCTGGACGAGTGACACCTTCCTCCACGGGTTTGGAAGCCCCAGTACCAGATTTACGCCCATGTACACGACCTGTCCTTTGCCACTGGAATGTGTAGGGGGACTTTTGAGAAACCTCTTTAGAAATGGAGCCAGAATGGCGGTCAAGGCTGCCTCCGTGTGACCCGGAAGCGGAAGTCAGCTGACGTGTCCCGCTCGAGCAAACCGCGCTGGAAACATGTTGGCTTTTAGTCTGTGCCCGTTTCTTCGCTGGTGGCATGCCTGGGCAAAGTAAGTTGCTTGCACACGGAGACTTGTTAGTCATCCCAGCGCTAAAAATTAGGGGATTGCTTTTTAGTTTAGCCAACAAGTGTGGCCGATTACTACCCTGAGTAATTCGACACAAACTGCGCCGGCGGTTAGCTAGCCAGTACCTCGTAAACAGGCTATTACCTGGTGAAGCCCCAGTTTTAAGAGCAAGATTTGACGGAGGCGGAGAGGAAACACAAGCTTCACGCCCGCCGTCCTTACTAACAATATTCATGGCGGACAGGGCTACTGCCCTGTGTCCGGCAGATTTTTGACCCAGATTGCCCTGGCTGCTAACACCTGAACCAGCCAGCGTGTCAGTGTGTGCAGTGTGGGAACAAACAGACTCAGAGGCCAAACACTGAAAACTCAGTTTATTTTCTAGCTTCACCCAGGCTGGCTGCCGAGGACCCCCACCCCTGGTGCGGTTCTGGCGACTCTGCGGCTGCGGTCGGCGCAGCTCCAGGCTTGGCTGGCTGAGGCCGGGGAGCGATTCATCTGATCTACGGCGGCGGCGGCGGCTGAGTGTAGGACCGGAGGCAGACTGCTGCGGGCGTAGGTGGGAGCCTAGCCGTTCGGCTGCCTTCCGAACTGCCTCCAGCCGGTCCACCATGGCTTGGACATCCGGACCAAACAGCGATGCGGTGGAAATGGGTGCATTGATAAGCGCCCGCTTCTCCCGCTCCTTCAAAGATGACAGCCCCAGCCACAGGTGGCGGTGCCCCACCTGGGCTGCGCACATGCTCCTCCCTCCGGTGATGGCAAATGCCTGGGACATCCGGAGCATCGCTGCAGCTGAGGTCTGGACCTCCTCGATTTCCTCCGGCGTTAACTCCGACTTCTGGTGCACGTGTCGATCCAAGGACCCAGCCAGAAACGCTAGATTGCTAGCCAACGCGACTCCCTGGGCCGCATTGGCATAACAGCGGTTGAACAGGCTCGCCGTCATCCTGTCCCTCTCGGACGGATGCAGCGGCCGACCACCTGGCCACATAGAGGCGGTGGGGACCAAGCACCACTCACCGCGTCTTCAATGGGCGGGACGCCCGTATCCCACTTCCAACCCTCGACGGTGGAATACGGCGCATATGCCACTGCTGGGGATTTAGTGGCGACCGGATTCTCCCAATCACGCCGGGCGTATCCAATTATAGGCGGCATCTGGGGACAGATTACCTTGGGCTGCGGCTTGGCTTTCGGCTGGGCTAATAGGCCTACAGTGAAGTCATCCCCATTGGTGTTCGGTGGCTGCGGGGGCAGGGGCATCTCCATCCGCACCGCCGCCGAATGGAACAATCCAGGCAGGTCGTCCAATGGATAGCGGTGCTCGGGGGGAGCCCCCTCGTCACAGAAGAGGCCCGCTGGATCCTCCTGATAGACGCGCAGGTCGTCCTCCTCATCATATTCGCTCCACGGTTTGGAGCGGGCCGCTGCCACCGACTCTCGGGCTGGCTCCGAGCCAGCCTGGAGGGTGCGTGCGGCCCTCAGGAACTGCTGACGGCGCTCGCGCTCCTCCCGGCGCAAGAACCAGACTCCACCTGGTGACGCCAACCCAAACACACGAAACAGTCGTCGTGTTGGTCTTCTGCCACCATGGGGGAGGCGCACTGAAAACAAACTTTCGCCATTTTGATTGTTACGTGGTCCAATCTCTTCAGGCTGAGTGAAAAAGGGAGACGAGCACTGACAGCGGCAGGGCTTTATAGGGGGTGAGTACGCTACCCACTCCTACGGAGCAGGTGAGTTCAATTTTCTTTTCAGGCGCCGAGGTGGAGCCTCGGAGGGGTAAACCAATAGCGAAGCCCATTAGAGGGCGGAGCACGTACGAAATAGAACTACGTCCCTTTCAATTGTATCGAGTCTGTTGACGTTCTGCCCACAAGCGCTCTCCTGAGCTGTGGCCGAGTAGTCAAAAATTTCATCCTATGGAATAATTCCACACCATTTTTCTTTAATCTATGTGGAAAAAGTCTGAAGATAAAGGAAGGGTGTAACATGGAATTCCTATGCCTTAGGAATACAACCGCGCTAATAAGAAAATCAAATGCACTTAAAGCAGGCAACGTGAACATGATGGGGTCCCATACGTTTCTTTTCGCGATTGGTCATATGAAAAGTTGCCCCTTTAAATACTGAAGCTGTGCAGAATTGTGGAATGGCGTTCTCATTTCTTTCTCTCATTTTCTCGAAAAGGATGCGTCTGTGTACCCTATGCTAAAGGAGGTAAATTAGGAAGCACTGAGACACCGTTCCTTAACATTTCAAAGGCTCTTATCATAGTTGCCACCGCACGTAATCATTTCTGGATCAGTTTTCAGGAGTTAGGAACTTTCTCCAGTGAAAAAAAACTACTGAGACGCAGCCGTGGTCTCTGCAGCAGGTATGGTCACGTGACTACTTGCTACCGTTCTCAGAGACATTGACGCCGAATAAATCATGAGCAGGACCGTGAACAAGCCCAGGCTGAGTGAGTTTGTGGCGGAAAAAAACCTTGCAACATCTACTTTCATAGGCAGAGATTAGGCGTGAGTGTCTCGCCTCTTAGTGGCATTCACGTTCCTGTGTCTTAGACAGCAATTTTTCTATCAACGCGCACTGAAGAAATTCACTCGCGGAATTTAAGTCATTGTGCATCAAGTTAGTCAGTTTCACGTGCATTACGGTGGATTTCCCCACTAGTGACAGGGAAATTGATTGCCTCTCATGATTGTATTTACTGAGGGATTAAAAGCAAATTGCATACGTAAATACGTGTCATATGTTATTATTTCATTAAAAAAATTCAAACGATCATGTCCACCTTTATGTAAGTGAAACTGAAACTCCAATGCGCAAGGATTTTAATTCCGCGTGAGAATCTCATTAAGAAGCATTCATTGAACAAACGCGGACTACGGTGAATAAGCAAAAAAAAAAAAAAAATGCGCGAGACTTCGGCTGAGTGCATGGGACTTGGCATCCCGGCATATGGCGATACTTTGATTTCAGAAATATCTAAGTGGACTAATACGTTATGTGGACACTGCCGTAATATGTTGAAATTAAACAAAACCACTGTGGTATCCGACATCGCTAAGACTAACGGTGAGGCCCCACTACACACGGAAAATCTCCGCCCTCCTCCGCATACCATTCATTTTCTATGGCATGCGTGCGTTTTGGTGCGCGATGCATTCTGGGATACCATCCGAAACGATCCGGGAACCCGTGCGGGAAAGTGGGAGGGGACGAAGATGAAATTTTCTAGCCATATGGAAATGAATACGGTGCCCGCAACCTGGGAGCCAATCTCTTTCGTCCGAAAAACTTCCTGAGCAAGCAGATCTTCCTGTTTTGACAAGGACGAACAAGAAGCTGAATTGTGAGTGACTAGCCAGTAGGCCATCTTATATCCATTTTAAGAAGTATAAAAATAATTATTTTGAGTGCAAGTTCAGCTGTTGTGAACAACCCAGATAAAAATCGCCATTTAACTTACTTTATAATTGCACACTAACGTAACATTGGAAGGTGACATTGTAGTGATGTCTGCTTACTTTGTGGCTAGCTATCGTAAACGAAGATTTAGCTGCATGCGTACGTGCCTCTTCGGGTTATTTTATTACTGTCAATATACACTATTCTGTTTAGCCCATGTTGCTCATAGCCAGTAATTAGTCATTTTGCCAAAGGGGATCATTTTCTTTTGTTAACTGATTACAATCGCACCGTTCAACAAATCTGTTTTGTTCTCTTCTGAATGACGGGCAAATGGAGGAGACTTTAATTACGGCCATCTCTGGGTTTCCGGTGCTTTATGACCCATCTCTTCCAACATATCGTCACAGCGACATACGGAGTAATGCTTGGAGACAGGTCTCCGCTATTGTCGGTACATCAGGTTAGTGGTTAGCAGTCAGGTGGTGAACAGTAGGGATGCCGCCAACTTGTTAGATAAATCGATACAGGGTTTGCTCTTCAATATTTCTTCACTATAAAATAGATTGCTAAGGTATAATGTATTGTACATTATTGGAAACATTCTTTAAATATTATAATCATGAATAAATATTCTTCCTCATCAGAAGATGTATGCAAAAAGAAATGGAGGAATCTGAGAGACAACTACATAAAAGAAAAAAGAAAGAGAGGGAAAGAACCAGGAGTGGGGCAGGTGGATCACAGAGGCAGCCATGGCGGTTCATGGCCATTATGGGTTTTGTTGACCCATTTATTGAACACCGAGCAACCAGTTCTAATCTTCTCCCAACTCCGTCCTGCCCAGCTAGCCAGTCAGGCCCTGCTACACAAGCCCTGCCATCTAGATAGCCAGACAGGCCCTGTAATCTCCCCAACCAGCCAGTCAGCCTTTGCTACCCAGTCAGACAGCCACTGGCACACAGCCAGGCAGCCCCTGCCACCCAGACAGGGCGTCAACCAACCGCAGCCACCCTGACAGTGCGTCAACCAGCCCCTGCCACCCAGACAGTGCGTCAACCAGCCCCTGCCACCCAGACAGTGCGTCAACCAGCCCCTGCCACCCTGACAGTGCGTCAACCAGCCCCTGCCACCCAGACAGTGCGTCAACCAGCCCCTGCCACCCAGACAGTGCGTCAACCAGCCCCTGCCACCCAGACAGTGCGTCAACCAGCCCCTGCCACCCAGACAGTGCGTCAAACAGCCTCTGCCACCCAGACAGGGCGTCAACCAACCGCTGCCACCTAGACAGTGCGTCAACCAGCCCCTGCCACCCAGACAGTGCGTCAACCAGCCCCACCCAGACAGGGCGTCAACCAACCGCTGCCACCTAGACAATGCGTCAACCAGCCCCTGCCACCCAGACAGTGCGTCAACCAGCCTGTGCCACCCAGACAGTGCGTCAACCAACCGCTGCCACCGTGACAGTGCGTCAACCAGCCCCTGCCACCCAGACAGTGCGTCAACCAGCCTCTGCCACCCAGACAGGGCGTCAACCAACCGCTGCCACCCAGACAGTGCGTCAACCAGCCTCTGATACCCAGACAGTCTGCCAGCTTTCCCTTGCCACCCATACAGCCAGTCTGTTACTGCTACCCTCCCAGCCACCCCCTATTACTCAGCTACTCAGCCTGCCTCTGCTACAGTCCCAGCTAGCCAGCCCCTCTTACCCAGGCAGTCAGCATTCTGCTGCTCAGCCAGCCAGCCAGCCAGCTCCTGCCACCCAGACAGTTGGCCAGCCAATCAGCCAGTTACTGCACCCCAGAAGCCCAGCCAGGAAAATGAGCCATCACCTGACCCTGACCTGTTGCCAGATGTAGACACATGGCAGCCAGGCTACAGCCAGGCCCCCAGTAGGGAAGAGGTGTAAAAAAAGTGGATGAGGATGAGATTTTTCTTAAGAGTCTTGCCCCTGAACTGAAAAGCCTGCCACCACACAAAAAGTCAGCTGTGAAATTTAAAATACATCAGTTAATTTATGAGGCTCGTCAAGATGTATGAAGTTAATACCACTTTTAAGGCGCTTACTCTTCTGCTTACTATTTTTTTTTACAATAAATGAGGGATTAAAGGAGTTTATTTGATTTGTTAGATGTTTTGAATCACACAAATATAAACGGTAGATAGCAAGAACAGCAGAACCTCTGAACTTAATCCTAGATGTCTTTTACAGCTTCATGTTCTCCAAGACTAGAAAAATCTTTAAAACCTACAGAATGGCATTAAGTTTTGAAAGAAGAATATCTTGATGTTCTAAAAACCATTAAAATGTGATTTCAGAATGTCTTGAAGTGATCTGTGTTGATACAATAATAAAGTGATAGAAGTAAATAGGGTTATTGTCTTTCTGTGTGGCAGGATTCGCTGACTTTTGTCCAAATTCACATGAATTACAACTGTAGGTTTTAGTGTATCTAAAACTCAGCTGGCCTGCCACCCTGCCAAACGCATTTGAGAGCATATTACTCAGCTGAAATGAAATACCTCTGTTGTTTTAGACCTATAGAATGTTTTATGCAAAGTGTCATCAAACTTTATTAATATTCCTGACCGCAAGACATCATGGGTTATTCCTGATCGTTGTTTGCATGAAGGGAAGTTGTGACACACTCACCATTTGCCTGGAATTGTGAGAATATGTTGCTTATATGGTGAGAAATTTTTTATTAAGTTTACCTATTTATTACAAAAGTGTAAAAAGAACTACTTCAGTTCTTCAGCATGACCTGACCACCCTGCCATGCCAAATTTGGGGAGGGTGGCAAGGCTTTTATACAATCCCAAACTAGTTTATGTGCCACAGATGTTGTCTACCAATTTTTCACATTTTATCAGTGTTGGTGACTGCTTGAGGTTACAGGCAGACTTGCACAGACTACGAACAACAGACGGAGGTGATGGATGGCAGGCGACAATGTCAGACAAGAGGTTACACCTTCTTAACACTCAGCTGGTGAACCAGTTCATTGCATCCTGCTCCAAATCTCATAACTGAAACATATCCAAAGGTTTTACATTGCATAGTTTGACCTGCTCAATTAGGCGAGACTTTTTTGATTGTTTGGTTCACGGATTTTTTCAGGCAAAATATTTTGGGGAGGGGGGAATAAAAATAAAAATAAAAATTTATTTTCCCGATATTCACGGATTATCTTAAGATATCGGAAGACAGAATAAAGATCGGAAGACAGAATAAATTTTTTTTTTTTACAAAATATTACAGTTTTCCAATACATTGAATGTCAATACTAGAACATTTATAAACTAAATAGGTACTATGGCAAATGCATTGGGCCCTCAACTCCAATCAGTCAAGTGAGAAACTGATCACAAATGAATAAAATATAGTTCAGATCTGACTTCTAGCGGGCGATAAAATTTGGTGTACATTGAGAAAACAGTGGTACCACCCGTCCGTTTGTGCATGTGAAACTTCAGATTTGAGAAGTACAGGAGAGTTCAAAATCACTCTCTTAGGATAGCTTGGGGGAGCCACACTCATTAATCATACTCAAAGAGACATGATGGGGCTCTTACTGCCTTACCCTAAACAAAGAGAGCCCCATCATGCCCCCCCCCCACCCCACTCAGGCTCACATTGGTTCACATTGCTCGCTGCAATAGTGTCGACATATTTTTGCGTGATCTCCTCTATTGTCATTAATTAATATGTACTTTGTAGTATTGTTCAGTGTTCTTTCACAGTAATACTCATTCTGGTGGTGGAGTGTAATCCTGCCTGATACAGCATAGTCTGCACTTTCCTTTTGCCTGTCATCACATTGTCCCGTTAATAGTTGTCTGTATAGAGATTCACTTTCTTCAATTTCTTTTATTTCTTCCTCAATATCACTTTCTCTCTTTCCCCTTCCTTTGCCCCATTCGTCCTCCGTGTGTTTTGTTTTTCCTGCCGTTTAAGCATTTTTGCGCAAAATACGAAAGTTTTGCGTAGGAGCAAGACCGCTATGATAGAGCCTCTTTACACACTGGCGTTCAATGAGAAATACGCACTCAATTTCCCAGGTTTCCCGAGACAATAAGGGGAAGTGCTGTCCCTCGTTGTAAAGGTCTCCTTATTGGCTACAAGGACATCTTGGTCCCATCTTCTTAGCTTGTGAAATGACGGAGCAACCGTCAATCAAAGAAGTTAGTGTGATTTCAAGTATGCGAGACTCATTGGCTTTCAAGACTTGTAACTCGACAACGATAGATCCTACAGACATTAGTGCTGCAACTAACGATTATTTTGATTGTCGATTTGTCGACGATTATTTAAACGATTAATCGACTAGTCAAATTGACTTGCACAGTACAATGGTTATTTAGCTATTGGCTTTTCAATTTAGCTTGAGGTCATTTTACCCATGTGCTAACAATACAGACAATAAGGATTAATATTTCATTCAAAAATGTTTTATTAAACTTTGCTAAAAATTCAAGTCAGAATTCAAGTTTTTGAATTGTTGTCAGGCTAAAGTGTGAATATAAAAAAAATAAATACATTATTTTTCTGATCACCAAGGACAGGTAGCAGCAGCAGCAGCAGCAAAAAAAAAGTTCTCCTTTAATTAAAAATTAATTCAAAATTTTGTGAATAACATTCTTTGGTCTAGAATCTTTGATATTAAACCAGGTATATCCAGAGGTGTATAAAGTACTGGAATAAAATAACTGAGTAAAAGTAGAAGTACCATAACTGACAGTTACTTTGGTAAAATTTGAAGTCACCCATTAGAAAATTACTTGCAAAAAAGTCTTAAAGTAGCTCAGATTAAATGTACTTAAGTACCAAAAGTATTTTGTGAAAAAAATACTTATAAGTATATATAACAATCAAAAGCTCTAGTACAAGTACAAAGTATTTTTCACAGTACGCATTGAAAGAAGAGGAACAACCAATCTTTGTTCTCTCCTGGTGCTCTTTAATCAATTTTTAGGTGTATGAAAAATACGTTATTCAGTATTCGGCTTGCTTGTGAATATTCAATAAATGATCCTGGTGTGCCATCTAGTGATAGAATATTGTAACTGCGTGTATAAATTTGCAGCTCCATGCAGATGAAGTACTTTTTCAATGACATAACGACAAATTATAGATGAATTAATTAGTCAACAACGAACAAATTTTGTCGACAATGTCAATGAATCGTTGCTCCCCGAACAGACATGCATAGGGTGTCTACGTGATCGTGAGACTCTAACAAACACGGCGAACAGTGTCAATCCAGTTGTAAGGCTCGCATACCTTCATGCAGTACACCCTGTGCATTACAAGATGAGCTGCCCATTGGCTGTCATTTTTTTTTTTTTTAGTCAGGTTTGCAGCAGTTGAGTTGATCTGACAATTAACTTCAGCACTAAGGAGGGAAATGACGTCCACGTAGGAGCCGGCGTCTGTGGATCCCAAGCGGCGTATTTTGTGGAATATCCCTGTCGATTTGGATTTCTTTTTGCTTTTTTGCTTCTTTTGGGGGATCAAATTTCCTGGCGACCGTTCTGGACCCCCTTTACCCGGCGTACGGGAGTGGGTGAGCTATACTGCAGTGGAGTCAGTCATCTACTGCCGCGGCGACTCTTTCTCATCTCACCTGAACTCCGGATCCAACACTAACTGAGTGTTAAGGTCGACATAATTTCTTTTGGGAAATTTGGGACTTTTTTATATGGACTTGGGTTTTGCGAATGCCATCTGATTTGTGTTTGTGATTATTATTTCCTTTGATTGTTCCGGCGCGCACCTATCGCCCCGATGTCTTTTGAATGCTTTCCGTCCAGTTAGGATGCGATTTTTTGTTTACTTGTTACATTAGTATACTTTGGAACACTGAACTTTCTCTCGCCTTTTTTCGTTAGAGTGTAATGTATTTAAATAATTAAGTCACTTAAAAGTGAGAATTTCCACTGATCATGGCATTTTTCGTTGCTTTTAGGTCGGACGGTCGGCGCAGTCTAATAACTGCATGGAATATCAGGTCCGCCTGCTGCCTTAATTTGCGTTGTAGCGTTCATTTATCTATTTGGTTTATGTGAATTGTTACACAGTGTACATATCGGAGAACTATTCAAAAAGTGGGCGGGCGATAAAATAAAATAAAATAATATTTTTTCCCTAATTTTGGTGAAATATAGATCGGCGGATCCGCGAATATGCGAAAAATAAAAATTTTTTTTTTTCCAAGAATGCCAATTTTTTACGTCGGCGGATCCGTGAACCAAACAATCAAAAACGCCTCGCCTTACAGAAAAAAGGGTTACTGGTAATTCAGTTTCAGTTCTTAAAGGGATAGTTCGGGATTTTTCACATGAATCTGTATGGCATCACCGTCTTTAGTCTCGTGCACACACTCTGACTTTCCCCCGACAGTGTCCTGTGAGCCGAGTTCTGTCCAGTTTTGGTCAAAGCGAAAGTAGTTCTGGCAAGTTTCCTGGGGTCTGCAAAGTAAAACGTTTTTCTTCTCAAAACATTATGTGCTCGAACGAGTGATTTATTTGCATAACAAAACCCTGGTATTCCAAAAAGTCACATCTTGTAATTGCTTGGGGCTACTTTCTCTCAATAGCGATCACTGCGCGCTGTCACTGCTAACAGCTGTGCGCACTAGTCAACTACTTTCATCAGTTGTTTGACAGTGTTTACATATTCCAGCCAGATAAGCATGTCTCCTTACGGTCGAGGACGGCAGACTCGAGAGAAACTACTACTTCTTAGCGAACTGACCCAGGGATAACCGGAGCACTCGGAGTAACTTTCCTAAGGATTCTATTTTTATTTCGGGAAGACGCTGGTGCGTCGACACCTAAATATGTATGCTGGGTGCTGCGGTCATCCCTCGCTCTAGTAGCTGAGAAAGAGAGCCAAGTTTGTCTTGATTATGCTAGCCAGCGCAGTGACTGGAGTCATGGACTTCTCATTCAAAACTAGAAACCATCCACACCCGTCCATGTAGTTTCTGACGATTGTAATAACAGTGCAGCACTAACAATACATATTATGTTTCATAAGTTTCACTGGTAATATGACACCGATAGATGAATCGATGTTGCGCTTACATACCCCTCGGTGCATCACCAGAGGGCTATGCACGGATGCTATAGAAAATCTTTAGTACAATTTTGTTTACCTGGGGTGTAGGGACAGCAGAGCTCAGTTGTTCGACAGTGTTTACCGACTTCAGACCTACGACGCTAACGAGCTAGTTTGAGAGCTAGAGTGAGAAGTTCATCAGCTTCGCCAGAAAATAGTTTATTTGATAAAGATGGTGCGCACTTGCGATTATCCAGGCAGTACCAACAGAGACGTGAGTGAGTCTCCTCACACGTCGCCTCCCTGTGGCGGGCATAGCTCTGAGGCAACTTTGGCTACTTGCTCCGGGCTTCCAAGTGTACACCAAACTACTAAAAATGAAAAAGCTTCGCGTTTGCAGAGTGCACTTCAGCGAGGACGACTACTTTCGTTCAGGACAGAGGAAGAGACGGGTTTTGAAGAGCTCTGTTGTCCCTACACCCCAGGTAAACAAAATTGTACTAAAGATTTTCTATAGCATCCGTCCATAGCCTTCTGGGGCTGCATCGAGGGCTATGTAAGCGCAACATAGATTCATCTATCGGTGTCACATTACTAGTGAAGCTTATGAAACATAATATGTATTGTTAGTGCTGCACTGTTATTACAATCGTCAGAAACTACGTGGACAGGTGTGAATGGTTTCTAGTTTTGAATGAGAAGTCCATGACTCCAGTCACAGCGCTGGCTAGCATAATCAAGACAAACTTGGCTACCTTTCTTAGCTACTAGAGCGAGGGATGACCACAGCATACATATTTATTTTGGTGTCGACGCACCAGCGTCTTCCCGAAATAATAATAAAATCCTTTGGAAAGTTACTCCGAGTGCTCCGGTTATCCCTGGGTCAGTTCGCTAAGAAGTAGTAGTTTCTCTCGAGTCTGCCGTCCTCGACCGTAAGGAGACATCGTCCTCTGGCTGGAATATGTAAACACTGTCGAACAACTGATGAAAGTAGTTGACTAGTGCGCACAGCTGTTAGCAGTGACAGCGCGCAGTGATCGCTATTGAGAGAAAGTAGCCCCAAGCAATTACAAGATGTGACTTTTTGGAATACCAGGGTTTTGTTATGCAAATAAATCACTCGTTCGAGCACATACTGTTTTGAGAAGAAAAACGTTTTACTTTGCAGACCCCAGGAAACCTGCCGGAACTACTTTCGCTTTGACCAAAACTGGACAGAACTCGGCTCACAGGACACTGTCGGGGGAAAGTCAGTGTGTGTGCACGAGACTAAAGACGGTGATGCCATACAGACTCGTGAAAAATTCCGAACTATCCCTTTAAGAAGTAATTTGATCCCAATATGTGTGCAGGACCAGGAAAAAGGGTCACTTAGTCTCAGAATGGAAAAAAATACTAACAGGGAAAAACTTGGATCATTCTGTGATGTTGTTTGAAAATCTCATTTTTCAGAAAATGACCCAAGTGACCCCTTTTCCTAGTCCTGCACACATATTAAGAAAGCTGGTAAACAACCAAAAAAGTGAGGAAATTACTTTCATCCCACAGGGCAAGTAGAAACAGTGGATTTCCTAGCCAGGAAGGGTGAGAGTAAAAAATGTGCCCGGTCACCTTTAGTGGAAAATGAGCAAAGTCCAACTATTGGCTGTAGCACATGGAACATTGAAAGTTACATTTTTATCCATTTAGACAACACGAATACAAATAACTTTTCAATTATGAATTTTATAATGTATTTGATATCAGTTTTGGGAAAATTAATGACTTTTGGATTTGCTATGCTTTTAATTGGGAAAAAGTCACCCACAAACAGCATTGCTTTGGGATTTTTTATTTTCCATTGAGGTGCGTGGCTCTTAAAAGAGCCTTTGGTTTCTACAGGCAGATTTACGCAACTTGATGTTGCCATGGAACAGAACCCTCCTCAGTGAAGTATGATTTGAACACTTCCCTGACTCTAAGGGCTTCCCAAGTGGCATTGTTGCTTCCCATCCTTCCAATGCTCCGAAGAGCTGCAACTTGGCTGGGTAGCTGTGGTGTCTCTCTGTCATGCTCCTTAGGGGTGAGCCTCATAAAATTGTGGAGGACACAAGTAGCATTCACCAACTGCTCTACTCTCTCTGGGTTGAGTTTGATGGCACGCCGGTACATGCGCCATTGGCTGGTGAGGATGCCAAAGCTGCATTCGACTGTCAATCGAGCGCGGCTGAGGTGGTAGTTGAATATCCTCTTCTCCTGCGCAAGGCTAGACCCAGGGAAGGGGCGCATCAAATAACGGCGCAGCGGGAAAGCCTCATCTCCATCAAGTACATGTGGCAGCTTCCCACGATGCTCAGCTCCAGGGATCTCAGCATCCTCAGGGAGGGCCAGAGTGCCTTGCATGAGGGCTTTACCAAGTATGGAGTTGGAAAAGATGCCACCATCACTGCTCCGACTATATCCACCAACATCTATCACCCGAAAGAGGTAGTTTGCATCGACAACTGCAAGGAGGTCGATTGAGAATGTCTTCTTGTAGTTGAAGAAACAGGATCCAGAGTTTGGGGGGGCTTTGATGACCACATGCTTCCCGTCAATAGCACCAAAGCAGTTTGGAAAGTTCCATCTGCTCTGAAAGCCCTCTGTGATTGCTTTCCAGTCTGCTTTGGAAGGCGAACACATGACGTCCCTCACGAGGGTTTGTTATATCACCTCCGCTACCTCAGGCACAATCCGCCCAACAGTTGATCTTCCCACTCTGTAGCTAAGGGAGATGGTCCGAAAGGAATCACCAGTTGCAAGGTATCTGTTAGTGAGAGCGAATTGAGGACATTAAATATTCTGTTTGGTGGCAGTAAAACATAGATTCCCTGGTCAGTCTTCATAAAGCAATTCTGAAAATCAGGTGAGAAGTGCAATTTAAAGTCTCATTTACGACACTTCAAACATTGGGCCTCATGCAACAACATTTCCGTATTCTTGTCGTAACTTTTTCTTACTTTTTTTCCTACAATGGGCTCGTACGAGTGTGCCACGTCAGATTCAACAAACGCTCTTAACTTCAGATAACTGCGTAAATGACCCTCGTAAACATGATGCATTCCACCTGTGCGTAAGTGAGCGCGCGTTCACGAGAATTGCAAATCTGCATAATTACCGCCCCAATGATTCCTTATAAGGCTTTGCGACCTCCCACACTTGTCAGGAAGTGTTCATTCACAAAAATGGCCTCAAAGACAAAGAAGAAGAACTTCACCAGTTCAGAGATCGAGGTCCTGCTGACTGAAATCCATAAAGGGAAATCAGTAATTTTTAGCAGCATCAGCCACGGAATTAAAGGACCGGCAAAATCCAGGCAGTGGGAAAAAATAACAAGCGCTGTAAACGCTGTGTCGCCTGTCGGTCGCACTGTTACAGAAGTTAAAAAGAAATGGTTTGATCTGAAAATGGTGTCAAAAAGACGTCTAGCCAAAGCAAGGCAGTCAATGAAAACTACTGGTGGAGGCCAAGAGGATGTCTCCTCCTCAGAGGTGGACGAAAGAATCCGGGCCATCATAGGTGATGTTTCCCTGTCAGGCATTATATCAGATGATGTTGCCCTGGACACAGACTTGCTGGCTGCAAGTGAAGATGGGGCCAATAGTCCTGACAAAGATGGCATGTACAGCATTACCTTTTTTTTCTTTTTTTGTTCACCATCTTTTATTATTTTGCCATTTTCACTTTTCTTCGACCTTTACTTTTTCAGTTTTGATGAATTTGTGCTTCCAGCAAAAATGGCTTTTTTGTAACCCAAAATAGCAAAAATATTTTTTCAAGGAGAAAAAAAGGGGGAAACAAAACTTTGTGCACCGTTGACACGTTTAATGTAACCAAACTAACCATCAACTGGCATATAATAGACATGGCTTTGAATTCTAATTTCTCACTCTGAGTCTTTTCATTTGTCTAAATGTTGTAATGTAAGTTCTGTGGAACGAACTGTCAAACAGCAGTGTTCAATATTTTCTTTTATTCTGAATATGATCAAGACTCTGCACCACAACCAGGACCATCTGATGCACGGTTGGATGCTCCGTGCCGTCGTCTCCCACGCACACAAGTGGTGTCTGATGCAGTTCTGAAAAACCAGGAGGAGATTTTGAAATGTCTTCAGTCTATGTCTGCCACATTAGAAAAAATATCAGACAGTCTAGCTAGACTTTGATATTTTTTCTAGATGACATGTTCAAAAAAAATCGCATGGCAATAAAACATACTATTTTCTAAAGAACGTCTTGTTTCAATTTATTAACATGATAGCCTACCCTAAAGCCGTGCAATCAGCTGTTCTCTAATCATTATGGCATTTTGGTGGTGTGGTCCATGTAGAGGGTCATCTGGGATGTTCTCTGCGGGTGCTGGGTCTGGTAATGGAACGCCCTCACTCATTGCAATATTGTGCAACACGCAGCATGCTAAAATAATGTGACATGCCTTTTCCGGTGTGTAGAGTAGCTTGCCTCCAGCTGTGTCAAGGCACATCCACCTGGCCTTCAAAATGCCAATTGTGCGCTCTACCACAGAACGGGTGCGTGTATGACGCTCGTTGTATGAGCGCTCCTGCCTACTCTGTGGGTTGAGTACAGGTGTCATGAGCCAAGGAGCCAAAGCATAGCCTCGATCACCTGAAGTAAGTGGTGAATTTTAGTTAAATGAAATTAAACTAGTTTGCATGGTGACAATTACCAGCTGGCAAGTTACTTACCAATTAGCCAACCATCTCCATGGGCACCTTGTGCAAGACGCGTGCCAACCTCACTATTTTGCAGCACAAAGGAGTCGTGCGCTCCCCCGGGCCATTGAGCAAGGACATTAAGCAGGTTGTATTTTGCGTCTGATATAATTTGCACGTTGATGGAGTGATGGATACTGCTTGCGGTTTAGGAAGGGGAATGGATTAGGGGAAGGCGCTCTGATGCGCACATGTGTACAGTCTATTGCTCCTATGACGTTGGGTAGTCCAGCAATGGCATGAAAGTTACTCTTAATTTGTACTTGTTCAGCGGCGCTGTATGGGAATTTGATGTACCTGGGCGATAATGTGATGAGGGCTTTGAGGGCCAAGTGGAGCGCACGACTCAGAGATGACTGGGAGACACCCGATCTGTCTCCTATCTCCCTTTGAAAAGTTCCTGTGGCGAGGAATCCGAGTGTGGTGAGGATCTGGACATGTGGTGGAATTGGGTTTGATCGCCTTGTTTGCCTGCGGAGTTGTGGCTCTAACAAGTTACAGATTTGTAGAAGCACTGGCCGTGGTAATCTAAATCGTGACAACAACCACTCATCTGTCTCTGCAAAAATATTCTCACGCTGTGTAAAGACACGCTCTCTTCCAAGAGCCTGACGTGCTATGGCATCCAAAAGAAGCAAGTCAGCCATGACGCATCTGGTTTCACCTTGTGTTTACCTCCTTATATACAGAGACAAATTAACTTGCAATTAGTACATAATTTAATTTAATTTTATTTAATCGTTTTGCAGTTTGAAATGTTCAAATTGATATTGAAGTGTTATCCAAAAGCATCAATTATACATTGAAATTAACGATGATGTCAGGCTATGTGAATAAAAATATAATTTCAAATTCAAATTGCAGAGTTAAACAGGATACATAATGATGTGTAATTTATATTGGATTTTAAAACTCAAAATTGCTTCAAAGTAACGACAAATACAATCCTTTAGTGAAAAACTTAGGTTTGGATAACAGCAGACTAATGGCGCAAGACTCCTACGTGAGCTCTGGAGCACTCGTAAAATTTGTTCGTGCCTGAGAGAAGATTAAAAATACGAGAAAATTGGTGAATGCGGCAGTTTCTCCTAAATCACTCGTACGAACCATTTAAGAACGAATCTGTTCGTACAAGTGCTTCTTGCATGAGACCCAATGGACGGTACCCACAACTATTTTATTAACTTAATAAATAAATTATTTGATTTCTCATTTTTTAAATTAATCAAATTGATTGTAAAACTACTTAATTCAGTCCAGTGGGACAGTTTCATTCATTTTTCTGCTCTGAAATATTTTACAATGCCATGTCGAAAATGACTACTTTTTGTGTGGTCTTTATAACCTTCTAGGCAATTTGAATGAAATAACCAGTAACGTATCCAGACTGCTTGTCAATGCATGATAAAAGCATCCAGTAATGTTAAATGTGAGTTTCACAATAAAAGGCAGTCAATAATAATAATAATAATAATAAAAAATTCGATTAATTTAGCGCTTTCTTGGACACTCAAAGACGCTTACTTTCTGTATTCAATCTGGAACTCATCCAAATAAGCATCAATGCTGGGCAAACATGTTTTTTTTTTTTTAACAGAACCGAAAGACTGCTTTTAAGGTGTGGTTGGATACCCCAGGTTTTAGTTGTCGTTTCTATTAATTTACATTCTCTTTACTGGTCCCCGTTTGCATTGATAAATAAGTAAATACAAATCTTACCGAAGGCAAATGGCTAGTCATTGTGATGCAGTAATTGCCTTCCGAAAGGTGGTATCCCTTCTGGATATCGAGGGGCCTACTCGTGTGAGCAACTCATCGAACTGGGACCTGTCCAGTCGAAAGTACTGCTGGAAGAGTGCTGTATCCAAACGGAGCTCTGATACAAGCCGATGATACTCCCCATAATTTTTTCGGCGTTGCAGGATGGTATGAACCCAAAAACGGCGGTGGCGACGGCGGTTGTATCTGCGATACAACAGCAAAATCGCAGCCAGAATCATCTTTCGACGATCCATGGCATAGAGATGTTTATACGAAAATTGATTTGTACTCATAACAGCAGGAAAATCCAAATTTAGCGGGGGTGGATTCTATTTGATCACACAATGTCCGACACGCCCACAAGCCAGCAAGTCAGAAACGCCCATAAACGAGCAGTTCCGCAGGGAGGTGCGGATAACATTCGGATTTTCCGTGTGTTGTGGGGCCTCACCGTAAGACCGTTAAAAGAACACGTAACTCTTCGGAAACAACTTTCTTTGCACAGATCGTTTGGGACCGGTGAGTGTCGAAAAACCTCGCCATGCCGAAAAGCCTAATCGTAATTAACGCGTCTGGGCAAACGAGGCTCTTTGGCACGCGAAGCTTTTGGGCACGGGACATTGTGCGTGCTGATACACCTCGAGGTTTTCCAGCACGTGGTTTTTCGGCACTCAACAACGGCAACCGGATGTGGGTCCGTCACTGGTCTCTGTGGGTCCTTCATCGGCAACCGGATGTGGGTCCGTTTACCTCCGGGAAACATTTCCGTTGTCATTTAAGAGTTTGCATGTGTTTTCTGAATATGCAGGTGTTTTGGCATTTGCAGTTTATGTGTTTTGAAATCGATGACAGTGTTTTCTGAATTTGCAGATGTTTTCAAACTTTCTGAGTTTGCAGGTGTTGTGACCCTTCTAGGATACCGTAAAATACCCAACAAAATCATTGTTATTCTCTGCACTCTCCTTGATAACAAAGCAAATAGGCTCAAGGTAACATTAAAAAAACAATCATATTGTAATCGCAAATCGCAATATGGTCATAACATGAACATGACTGGCAAGAACAGGCCTTTCAGCCCAACTACGCCCGCCAGTTTCTTTATACTATTGTGAATATATCCCTTCAGATAGTGAATGACTCAATGGTGTCTAGCTTTAAGTCAAGCCTGCTCTTGAAAACCCCCAAGGTCTCAACAATATATTAAGGCAAGCTATTCCAAATCGTGCAGCACTATAATTTTGTGCGCATATTGTTTACAGTTATCTTTTCGTTCATGTTGGTGGTGGTGTGTAATCCTGACCACCACTCGCCTAAATTTGCACTTAGTTCCTCACCTGAGTCCTCTCAGCATGCACTCAGGCCTTTACAGTGTCTTTATTTTAATCTTTCTTAATTTCCTTCTCATACAGATGTTATATCAATTGTATATGTATCAATCAATATCCAATATCACGCATTTATTGGGAAGGATGCCGGGTGATTATTTTTGAAACAATCATCTTATTTTAAACAAGCCTTAGTTTCCTGGGTAATCCCCGCTATCGGACGTCATCAGAATGACTAATCATGGTGCACTTTCAACCTCCCTACACAAACGCCATCGTTGCGTCTCCAAGTTAATCATGCAGTGTTAAAAAGGTTACGTGGGCGTGAGGTTGACTTCATTGCTGATTAAGCAAAAACAAGGGTGTGATTTCTAAATATGGTTATGTAAACATCCTGGTCCATTCACAAGCCGTTGCAGGTGAAACGCAGGAAAGTTTGATGCTGTAAATTGTGGTTGCGAGTTTGAGCGGATGGAACCCAGCCTGCTCCGCCCAGCCAGGCCGCCAGCCTTCTAGGGCCCTGCCTAACACTGTGTGAGTGTTTTAAAGCATAAGGCCTCTGGCGATTTTTATGGCAGCAAAGAACGTAGCTGTGGATATGTGTATTCAGCAGCAAAGACTGTAATATACGGCAGCTGTTGCCGCGAGTGCTGTCGTGAAAGTCAAGCCCTCCTGATGCAGCATCCTTACATTTAATGTCATTGATATACCTAACGTCAGTTAAGTTGTGCTGATCACATCCCTGTGAGATGAAATGATGAGCATGTTGCTCTGGGTTCATCCGCCTTCGCTTTTCTGCCATGCTGTAAGTACATAACAGTGCAAAATCACTCTTCTAAATCTAGTAAGGAATAAAATAAAGATACTTGTGGTGAAATTTTCCTATACTACATTGTGATATGAACCAAAACACTTGAGACTAGGGTATTGGCACATTCATGGTAAAACGGCTGACATTAAAGTTTTTCTGTGTACCTGGGAGAAGTATAAATAAATTTTGAACAAGTGAAAAAAAATTGCCTGCAATAAGCTTTAACCAAATCTTAAGTTGCTTAGCATATTCTGTCAGCAACATTACTCAGTCGTCAACACTGCTAATAGGCTTTGGGCTCGGATGACGTGGCTGAGGAGGCTGTAAGTAAAATTGTGGCAATGGTGGTGAGGAGGCATTTTTATTTTGTATAAAAACTCCACAACCACTATCGTGCAGCTATGCCTATTCTCTACCATAGACTGTATATTAAGATGGCCATAACCATGGGATTCTGAGCCATTTTGTAGCCAAGTTTGGCTTTGTGGGTGCCACCATGTTTGTGTTTGGAAGTGCTGGTCTGAAGTGCTACTTTTAGCTTGTTCGTTTTGAAGTACAGTACAGGCCAAAAGTTTAGACACACCTTCTTATTCAATGCTTTCCTTTATTTTCATGACTATTTACATCGTAGATTCTCACTGAAGGCATCAAAACTATGAATGAACACGTGGAATTATGTATGTATCTAACAGTTGTCCAATAGGGCTGTCGGCTGTGTATCAACCCGACTTCTGCACAAGACAACTGATGGCCCCAACCCCATTGATAAGGAAAGAAATTTTACTAATTAACCCTAATAAGGCACCCCTGTGAAGTGAAAACTATTTCAGGTGACGACCTCTTGACGCTCATCAAGAGAATGCCAAGAGTGTGCAAAGCAGTAAGCAGAGCAAAGGGTGGCTACTTTGAAGAAACTAGAATATAAGGCATGTTTTCAGTTACAGGTATTTTTACACTTTTTTGTGAAGTACATAATTCCACGTGTTCATTCATAGTTTTGATGCCTTCAGTGAGAATCTACAATGTAAAGAGTCATGAAAATAAAGGAAACGCATTGAATGAGAAGGTGTGTCCAAACTTTTGGCCTGTACTGTAAAATAATGTTAATGTGGTTTTAGGTTAGTGGGATTTCAGCATGATTTATGGTCTCGAACTCCAGTGTCAGGTTTTAAATAAAACATGATGGTAATTTTTAAAAGTTTGGAATCAGTTGAAGTAAAAAGAACGATGAAGCGAGGTATGCTTTATATCAGCGGTAGACAACCCTGGTCCTGGAGAGCCGCAGTGTCTGCTGGTTTTTGACGTAACTCAGAACTTAATTGATGAATTAGAGCAGTTGATTACACCCTTAACTCATCTCACCTGGTGTCTTAGGTTTAAATAAGGTACAGAAAACCAAACTCAGCACATTAGTGATGCGCGGGTCGAGGTTTTTTAACATCCGCACCAACCCGACCCGACGTGACAGCTAACCCGCCCCGCTAAAACTCGCACTGATTTTCAACCCGAACCCGACCTGACCCGACCCGACACAAAAAGGAGGCAAGAGAAAAAGAATACAGTGGGTCTGTGTGACATGATTTTCAATGGAAAAAAACCGATTCCTCTGTTACGCTTTGGATTCGCGTGGAGCACAACATACATATGGCTTTTGGCTGGAATTCTTAATACGAAGTTTAGGCGCTGTCTATTAATTGAACCTTACAGTGATTTCTGATCTTTGCAACCAAACGAAATGCCATCAGGCAAAATATTGCAAACAGGCTGTTTTACTGGAACAAAATTAACATGACAGCAGCGGCGGCTCGTGAACTGGCAGGGGAAGCTCAAACAATCCCTTAAAATTAATGACTGGTCATGACCTGTTTTCAATCATTCATTTAAAACAACAGAAACTCCAGAAACTCTCAACATTATCAGATGTGACCAGTTTTCATTTTTAACGCGTACTGATTACGACTCTATACTTCTCATGCTTTTATTTAGGCTACTCAGGGGTTGGGGTTGGAAGCAATGCATTTGTTTCATGATTGTTTAAATGAAATAAGATAATTTGAAACGTCTTTATGCAATTCCGTTGTTTCAAACCCCTCCATGAACAAGTACTTAAATTCCATGCGAAAATCTCTTACATAAGCGTTGATAGAATAATTGCTGTCAACAGCAGAGGAACGTAAAAATGCCACTTTAACTCATGCCGAATGCGTGAGAGTTGACAGGTATGCGTTAATAATGAAAACTTGGCCGCATCAGATAATGATGAGTTTTCGGAGTTTCTGTTTTTGTAATTTAAATGAATGATTGAAAACAGGTCATGAACAAATCATTAACTTTAAGGGATTGTTTGAGCTTCCCCTGTTGCCAATTCACGAGCGCCACTGATAGAAATGTACATCCAAGAAGTGTCTTTACTGCAGATGGCAGCACACGCTCTGCTGTTAGAGAACACGTAGCTGATAAACGGAAGCACCTCAACAAGTTGATTTTATTTTTGAATAAGAATCGTGATATGCCTTTCACTGTGAAGTGGCGAAAAAATGTTTTGTCTATGTGTTGTTTGGACCCGCAGGTCAATAAAATTACTACTACTATATAATATTTCGGTGCTGACTGCAGAACGATTTATAAGATGAGCTATCATTCAACGTTTAGATCAGGGGTGGGAAATTCCAGTCCTGGAGGGCCCGTGTGTACGCAGGTTTTTATTTCTATCACTTACCCTCACCAATTTAGTTAATTGGTTGCATACACAAATATAGATTTGTGCAAAGGTTTGATCAAAGAAAATGTTTTTTTGTAGGGTGACAAGAACAGTCTTTAGTGATAATTCATGATAATTTAAAGAAATGTCAGATTTCATTAATTGTTTGGCTAATTTAGATAATCAACTAATTAAGGGCCAGAAGTTGGTATGGAAATCAGGGACAGATACGGCCCTCATTGCCCACCCCTGCTTTAGATCCTCAGTCTAACCGTAGAGGATTAAGCTGCGCACCAGTGAGTGCGAGTACATCAATAGTAGAGGGAAGGAAGAGGGAGAGGTACAATTGGCATTCTATTCTGCTTAAGGTAGCGTTACATCGTTTGACAAGAGCATATTATCTAGGCTGTATGTCTAGAGCCCTCAAGTGGCCGATAGCCTATTTTACTTTTTATTTGCAATTTCGTGGGAATTAGATGTCACCACTGTGTGGCCCAACCCGCCCGCACCCGCTAAATGTTATTAAAATATTGACCCGACCCGCGGGACCCACAGGTTCCGGGCCGAACCCGCGCATCACTACAGCACATCCTGTGGCTCTCCAGGACCAGGGTTAGCTATACTCCTTGGGCTATATGCATGGAGGAGGGATAACTTTACCCCCGGATACTGGCTATCCTCTGCATAATTATCCGTGGCGTAACTGCGGCGTGCTCTCCCTATGCTTGAGTCAAGGATAGGGTAGGGAATAGTATACAGGTCTCCTGTACAGACATGCGCAGAATGCTATAAAACACAGGGAGTCCCCCTATCTAAAAATAGCTCTTACTTGATAACCTGGCATAGCTATTCCCTACCCTATCCTTGACTCATACATATGGAGAGAATGCGGCAGTTAACCGTTGGATGGTAATCCAGAGGATAAGCTTATCTGGAGGTAAAGTTATCCCTCCTCCATGCATACGGCCCCAGGACCAGGGTTGACTACCAGCGATATAAAGCATTCCGCGCTTCATCATTCTTTTTACTTCAAGTGATTCCAAATTTTTAAAAATCACCATCATGTTTTTTTTTAAACCTGGCACTGGAGTTTGAGACCACAAACTCATGCAGAAATCACACTACCACATCCCACTAAACTAAACCCATACTAACATTATTTTACTTTTAAATACATCACTTTTTAGACTAGTAAATTTACACAGGGAAAGTAAAAACTGAACAGTGAAATTAGACAGCTGCAAGCTCTCCAAAACTACCAAACGAAATGAGACTCAAAGAATGTCGGCACAGTGAGAGGTAAAAACGGACCTTCGTGTGTCACTGTCGAGGATTGGCCTCTTTTTCTCCGACCAAATGTACCTGGGAAAACAAAACAGGAAATTATCTATTACTGGCAATTCGTTAAAGCCAAGCTGAAATATCATTGTTGCACATCTGTAAGTACTCAGCTAGTATTCCAATGAAAAGTTCACCATGGTTTATAACCATCATGTGCCTTAAAATCGGGCTGGCCGAATCAGCATGGGCTCATCGGGTTCTATCAAATACCTATCTGTTCAATACATCTATTGTGCCTCTCGTCATTTCGCGAACAACATTTTAATTACGATTATATATACTGAGAATTCCTATCGATGATGCCAGTCAAACGCTAAAACTAAAAGTATTTCTTTGAGTTCAACATTACCACCGCTAATACCATCGACATATGCCACAGTTGGCTATAATGGATTTACGTAAAGTTAAGTTATCTAAGTTACATTCAAACAGTAAGTAACGTAGACTCACGGTGTTCCGGACACTTTGCGGCCACCTAGCACAGTAAAAATGCCCATAACATATCAATGCGCAGAAAGAGATCCCTGATTGGCTTACCTGGTGTGTGGGGACGGGTCTTAAGAGGATTTCAAAGTTTGATTGACAGATTTTGGACAAATCATTTTGAAGAAAATTATAAAAAACCACCGGAAGACGGGGTGTCCGGATTACAGTGACTACTCACGGTACTTCGGACATGTGGAAAAATTCACTCACGGTATTCCGGACAGGTAAGAAAAAGTACTTTTAAAACCATAAAAATATATTTTTTCGACGAATAGCTGTCAGGTATTGAACACTTATAGTTTCTAAGGAGTTAAAGTCGAGTTTTAGATCAGTAAATATGGATAAAACAACGTGGAAAAAACCGTCTGTGCACTAGGAAAGGGAAAAGTTAAGTTAACGTAAACGTGATTGTGTTAAAAGAATATCAGTCGAGAAAATTTTATTTTCTCAGTTATTTTGTGTAATTAAGCATAGAAATGTTAAATATGATTATTGATTTTATGGAATATTAGCATATGTTAGTATAATCACCACCACAGCACAGACGCACAGAGAGAGATGTTTTGTTTTTTTTGTATTCTGAACGAAAATTCGCAGGGAAAAGCAAAGTTACCGTAACATAGATAAACAAGTTAAACTTTAGACACACAGTTACAACAATTAACAAATTAAAGAACAACAACAATCTTAAGAACTGAACATAATTTGTATGTGTAAAAATGTGGCAACAGACATATGAACAAGGTGCTTTTGAACAGATCAACAACATTCAAGGAAGGAACAGATATGAAAGACAACATTCAAGGAAGGAAGTGTGAGTGAGTGAGAGTGCGTGCACGAGTGAGCGAGTGTGAGTGTGAGCGAGTGAGTGTGCGAGTGTGTGTGAGTGAGCGTGAGTGAGTGCGTACGTGCGTGAGTGAGTGCGTGCGTGAGTGTGTGTGAGTGAGTGAGTCACACAGTGACGCTGCACTTGTGGCACAGCCACTCTCCACTGGGGACCTCATCCAGGTCGGCGCAGAGGAGGTGGAACCACAGTTCGCAAAAGTCGCACTGGACCCACTCGTCAAACTCTGCGTCTGACCCTGGAGGTGAGATTTCATGACATTTTGCACAGCAACCACCATCTCCAGCTGCAGGATTTTTTTTTGTTGCCCTCTCCTGTCTCCCCTCTTCTCCAACCTCCTCTTCTCCTGATTCTCCTTCCTCTTCCTCTTCTCTAGCTCCCTCTCCTCCTCCTCTGCCTCCAGCCTGTCCAGATGAGCCACATATTCATCGCTGGTGATGACCCTGGCCTGAAGTGGCACCCGGCGGCGTGCGGCTTTGGAGCCAAAGGTCGGTGTTTGCAAAATGTTGGCCAGGGAGGGGGGAATGAGGCCAGACTCCACTAGATAATTCTTATTGCTCCTGTTACATGTTGGGCAGGTTGAGCTAGCAGCCAATGAGTTGGTAACGTTAGCAGAGGAGGGACCAGCAGCTGGAGTGAAGGCGAGACCAGCCTCTGGAGCAGTGGAGGAGGTGGGCACCGGTGAGCTGTCGGTGGAAGGAGCCGGGGGGGGTGAAGAGGAGCAGGATGACACAGCAGGCCCCGGTGCAGGCTCTGGAACCGTGGAGGTGGTGGACGGTCCGGCAGAGGAGGTGGGCACAAGCTTTACAATCTAACGTTACATGGGTAGATAGACATGAATTGTATGGGTTAATAAGTAGCATTTTGCAGATTGATTTAAGTTTCATAACACAAGGAAAAAAATGCAGAATCTAACCTGTGTCATGTCGACCGCCTCCCTGGAGACAGGGTAGAGTCCTGCCTTCCTAAACCCCGCCTGGATGTTGGTGGTGGAGGCAGCCTTCAGGTGTGCATGCTTCAGCACGGACGAAAAGTGACTCTTCCCCACGACCATGTCGCCCCTGATCAGGCCCATACGGCTGGCCAGGGTGCTGAATGTGGCCTTGAGTGGGTTAAACACACTCACATCCAGTGGCTGAAGCATGTGTGTGGTGTGTGGAGGAAGGAGCAGGATCTCCACCTGGTTGGCCCGGCAGAAATCGATCACCGGGCGTCCACAGTGAGTCTCATGCTTGTCCATGATGAGCACCAATGGACGCTCCTGTGGGGCATGCTTGACGAAATGGACCAGCCATTTCTGAAAAAGGTCTGATGTCATGTACCCTTTTTCAGAGTACCCGTAGAGGCTGTTGGCTGGGCCATCCAAAGCGTAGGCGACAGAGGGCAGACACCGGGGATATATGACGAAGGGAGGGACATAAGCACCAGCAGCACTAACTGCCAGGTGCACAGTGATGTGCTCCCTGGTGGTAGTCTGCTGCCGATACACATGCCGCCTCCCTTTCTGGCAGATGACCTTCTCCTTGGACCGGGGCTTGTCGCCAAAGCCTGTCTCATCACAGTTCCAGATGAGGTGTGCTTTATCATGGAGACTGTGGGTGCTGATGAGGTTTTCATACAGGTCAAAAAACCTGTTGATGGCCTCCGGCGTGGCGGCGATGGCTCTGGCCCGGTCCAGGGAGTCAGGGGTCCTGGATCGGAGCTCTGGGTGGCGAGCCTTGAAGCGGGACCACCAGTTGTCGCTCAGACCCTTCTCAAGGTTCACCAGGGTGTGAGTGTGTCCCTCCTTCACCATTTCCAGAGCGAGGCATTTAATGATGGTTCTTGTGAGCGGGAACCCGTGCTCTGCCATCCATAGGATATAGCTCACCAGGGCCTCTTCCTCTGCGTCGCTGATTGCCCGGTTGGGATGGGGCTTGCACTCAAATTTTTTGAGCTTCTTGTCGCAGAGGGTCGATTTAGGGATATTAAAACGTTTCGATACTGCCCTGATGCTCTCTCCCTTCTCAATTTCTGTTATTGCCTCAGCTAGCTGCTCTTTTGAGTAACACTTTCCTTGCTTCCCTGACATTCTGACCCTAGAACACATCAGTCCACATTTTGCATTTGTAGGCACTTAATGAGATATAATATTTATTGATTTTATGCAATATTGATTTTTAATGTAACATTAAATAACGTTATGCGTTAAGTTATGTTTAAGAGTAGCTAACGTTACAGGTTTTAATCACTGTTATTTTGCTTTTGACAGTGGGGGAGAGGGAGGCCAGACACCACAGGAGGAGAGGACCCACGTCATGTTAATGTTTAACGTTATTTTTGTTTGTTCAATTTGGGGGGTTTTTTTGCATGTTAAATCTTAGTTAAATTTGTTCTTTTGTTCCATGTTTAATTTGTTCTTTTGTTCCATGTTTAATTTGTGCTTTTGTTCCATGTTTCATTTGTTCTTTTGTTCCATGTTCAATTTGTTCTTTTGTTTCATGTTTAATAAAGGGATCTTTTAAAAACATTCCAGACCACTCTCTTTTAAATGTATTCGCACCTCCATGTATTTTCTGTTGCAGAGGTCATTGTAACTTAAGTTAGCTTAAGTCTATGAAAAAGGTGAAACTAACGTTATGGAAAATGTGAAACTCGCACACTGCCTCTTGCTTAGCATCATGCTAAGCAAGAGGCAGTGTGCGAGTTTCACGCTGCTTCTTGCTTCGCATCACTCGCACACTGCTTCTTGTTTAGCATCATGGTGATCTAACGGTAAATAAGAAGCAGTGTGTGAGTTTTTACCTTTTTCATAGGGTAATTATGTCTTAAAACCGGTAGGTGGTAGACATAAGCCACTTCCCGCTGCGTTTTGTCCGGCCACAAGACCCTCCCCCCCGGCATAATCAGTGCAGTCATGGGCGCGAAGTGGAAACTTACGGTGGTACGTCGCGACGCAGAGGGCGTGGAGGTTCTGCAGTGATCGGAGTCAAAAGAGGCGGAATCAAGGGTGACAGAGATATAAAAAGTGCCCGTAACCCGGAAATATTTATTTATTTATTTGCGGGAAAAGGTGAAGTGTCCGAAATACCGTGAGTATTTCTGACGTGTCCGGAACACCGTGAGTCCACGTTACATTGGCGACTAGCAATTGCAAGAAGTTAATAAACTAACGTTGACGTTAATGTCAGCATCATACAATCTAATCACTGGCTGAAATGTCGCTGACTTACCCACTGGTACGCAACTAACCAGGGGGTGCATTTCCTTAAAGCTGAGTCCCCAACTACGTTAGCAACTAAGATAGTTTGTCCATTCACAACCAATGGCCCAACTATGTAAGTTAGAATCTGTGGTTTTCAGAAACGCGCCCCAGAAGAGCAACAGCCAAGCACGCTAGCACAACTGCTAACACTGCCAACAGGTCCGTAAACGGCAAAGCCAGGCTTCTACCCTGCTTGCTGGTTCTGACTACCGAGTGCTCTCTAGCTAGCTAGATAACGTAATCAGCAGCAGCAAACAAGCAACTGCGATAGCCACCTGTTACCTATCTTCTTCTTCTTCTTCTTTTGGTTTAATTATGGACGGCACTACCTGCTAGCTATCGAACTAAAAATTACTTAAATTAATTTTTAAACAAGCCATCTGCCTTGCCAGAGTAACGTTACTAAACTTAATCAACTAAAGTCAGGAAAACATTACCACACCAGGAGCTCAACTGCGGTCTATTAACTTATGGTAACTCAGTTATATAAACCCATCGATTTCAGGACAAATTAGACTGCTAACTTAACCCCGGCGTTTACAATTCCGCAGGAAAGCCTCTGGAGCAATACAATAACATACTCCACGATTACTGGAAGCAAACGTTTAAGTTCGCAGCTGTGTCCAGACGGTACCTTGCGTCGAAATATTCAATTATTTTTATGTTTTGCTTGGTTGATCGTTAGAATATAGCAACTGCCCACATAACACATAGCAACTTTTAGTATAAATTGGAACAATTTATTTTCTAAATCAATGTTGTGTCGATCAAATAAGCATTAAACATAACATTTCTCCTTATGTTGAGCCCCATGGTAGATAATTATAAATATTCGTTTAAATATCAAGTGGAAATATTACGTACCCACTGCAACAAGCCGGAGGACCGCCACCACTGCGTGCTTCCTTGTGTATGGTAGTGCACTACCAAATTTTCTCAGTAGAGGGCGCAAGACCATTCACAAACACACAAAAAAACAGATGTGGGGTTAATAGGACAGATGTGTAAAAACCCATTTGGCCATGGACCCCATTATATTTTGGAGTATTAAGCCATTGCAATAGCTGGGTCATTGATATATCTAACGGTCTGTAATAATCGTTTAATATAAAAGTTGTTGTGGAATCCATAATTTAGTCTCAAACTTACTCGGTTTATGAGGACACCAAATGAGTCCTTACGATGCCTATAAATTACATTGTGTTGAGTCCTTGTATCCCATAAATACCAACACACTACTTTGGCTCTGAATGCGTTCCACAAACTTCAACCAATTCAAACCATTCAAATATCAAAATGTTCAGATGAATTAGGAATCAACTGTGACGGTGCGTTCAGGAACCGCAAGCAAGAGAGGGAAATGCCAAAAATGTATGCCTTTGTGATCCGGGTCAATGCCAAAAAACACAATTGCCAAGCCTCAAAACAAATCCAAAAACAGAGTTGACTAGACAGGCAGGGGTCAGAACCAGAAAAACAGATGAGCAAAGGTACATAGACGTAGGCAAAAAGTCGTAGTCAGTGAAAAAAGCAGTGGGTCATACACAGGGCATCCAAACACAGGAATCGTGGTCATTCAAAAATAGGTCAAAGTCCAGGAAGACAAAACAATACACAAAAGTGCAATGGCATGAATCGTGGTCGGGCGAAACACTCGAAGGAAAACAAGACTCAATGGCATACGAAAGGCTCTGCACAAAGAAATATTGATCAACGTTCTGACAAAGTCAGAACAGCAGTGAGGACTCTTAAATAGACGGGAGGGAAGTCATATGCTATACAGGGAACAGGTGAGCTGGATCAGACTAATTACAAAGGGATGAACACATGAGGGAAAACCTAACCACGAAAACTGGCAAAAGCCAAGACACGGACTGGAATCACACAAACAGCCTATGACGTTTAAACAGCTCCAGTGAAGGAGTTCTGAGTGCACTGATAACGAGTGCAGGAAAGTAATTAAGCACGTGCGAGAGATCTCGCAGAAATGCAGAGGGAGACAGGTAAAGCTGAGCAAGAGGCGGAGACTAGAACAGGGCGAGAGGGAATTAGTGTTAATTAGTAGAGGTGCAACTTTACAGATTTAACTAGAATGCTCGTTAGTAATCTATATGCATGGATTATTTGTGTAAGTAGACTATGTTACGAAATACAAATGTTAGTCTTGTTAGTAATCAGAACAGTGAGGCGCAGGAAGGAAAAGATAATTGAAGGAATAATAGTAAACACCAGAAACCATTAATCACCCAAAGCATGTGAGCACACAGACTGAGAGAGGGACTGAACCAACTAGAATATGAGACAGGGGAGGCAAGTGCAATGGAATTGAAGAATGTTATAAACTGAAAACCTGAGAATACAATAACCAAAAAAGAATAAAGAAAAGACATAACCATGGACATGAAGCATGAACACAAAAACCAGAACCATGAAATTGACAGGAATGACTGTCAAAAAATTTCTTTTTCCAAACCGTAACTACCGATTCATACTTTCAGTTAGAAAGTCCATTCCTATTGGAAAGTATTCAACATTTTCCTGACGTTTTACGCATGATTCAACTTTTCAATCCCATTCAAAAATTAAAAAATATTCACCGTTTTGTGAAACCTTGTTATAATGGAAGTCAATGAGAAAATCCTTCAAACTCACTCATCTTCACCCTCTCACCGTGAACTCATACATTCACAAAGAAACTCCGGTCTAACTCTCAATCATTGACAATCCCGTTGACTTTCAGTGTCTGATTGAAATTTTCATTATTTCTTTTAGTTTTTCTACACTGGCAGTTTAAAAAATATGACATTTTGAGCCCTTCTCAGAATTTATAATGGGTGTCTATGGCATAGAATCTTCGGGGATAGAGTGCGTGATTTCATTCCTAGAGTGGGAGCTGGGAGCAAAGAGGCTGAAAAGAAAAATTTTTTAAATCGCTGTAACTTTCGCAAATTTGAATCCCTTTTCGTTTCATGAAAACTAAGGAAAATTTGTTGTTATCATAGCAGTATAATTTTTGTAGCAGGGAAGTACTTGGTTTTGGCTCAGGGAACAGTCAAAGGACAGGAAACATGTAAAACTTCTCTATCTCTTCCATTCAAAATTCACCCAAAAATTTTGGGAGAACAGCAAACAGGCAGAGTTTTGAGATCGCTGTAAATCTAACATTATATCACTCAGAGAAATAAAAGAAGACATCCACACACTCAGCAAAGTCTCCTGCCTTGAATGATATATTTGTGACAGGATGACAGTTTTTTGTGTGAGAAGCAGGAGTTTGAGATGAGTACTAACGAGGTGAGAGGCTCGACGGCTCTGCGTGTATTGCGGTTGTCGCGGTTGTCTGCTCCTCACACTGCTTGAAATGCAACATTAAACATAGAAACATGCACGCGCACCATAAAGGCTGTGACCTTGTGGCATTTGCCGCATGTCTTCCCTATTTTTCTCCCCAACTTTCCTGTCTCTCTCTACTATGTGCCTGTCAAATAAAGGAGAAAATCCCCCAAAAAATCTTTAAAAAAAAAAAATAGAAACATATGTTAATGAATGTGATATACCACTGTTTGCAGTCTACCTTAAATTAAATTACTGCTTAGCAGAACTAGTGTTGAACAAATGCAGTGTTTATTAGCAAAAGTTATGTCTTCACTCATTGTAATACAGGCTCGCTAAGTCAACAGCAGCTGTTTGCCAGCGTCCATTAAGATGAATGAAACCGCCGAGGAAAGTTCGAGTGGATAACGGAAGAACTATCACAGGACAAATGCATGTGATTATATCTCGCAGGTAAGCACACCTAAGTTACCGTCTGTATCCCATTCAAGTTCTGAAACGTTATTGTACCTAGCTAGCAAGTGAACGATGTTAATTACTGCCTAGTCTCCTGAAATATGAGGAACTGGTTTGAGAAACCGAACAATAAATAGCCCGACTCAATGACGGTTTCCCTATAAGTTAATTAACTGTATTTGATTGTCTAAAGTTTTTCCTTAGAGTTTTCTTGGCAAAGGATAAAAAATATTAATTAGCTAAGTTGAGGACAAACGCAACTTGCCGAAAACAAAGCGCTGACAGCACATTACCTGGGAGTTAGATGCAGGCTGCCAGTGGTTCCATCTGAAGGAAGCCAACCATTTATTCTCCCCAGGGGCAGATTTAGCAGATTAGGAGCTCTAGGCAAAAAGAAGCATGGGGCCCTCCACCTTTTTCAAATCTCATTTAACAAACAAGCTAAAAGCAAACAAATATCTCACTCCTAGTTTTTAAATTCTTTTTTTAAAAACAGGCAGCACTAAAACACTAAAATCAAAGTCATATAAAAGGATCCATAGCAACACAACAAATTTTCTTCTTCTTCCGGCTTCCAAGGAGAGCAGTCGCACTCTCTGCTCCTGCCTGTGTCTTTTTATTTGTCCTGTTTTGTCCTGTTACCCCCTCTTTCCTTTTTTTGGACCTTCCGTCTGCTTCTGAGGCTCTTCAAGTAAAGATGGAATGAATTAGCTGGTCCCTGAATACAATTGACAAAATATTTTCACCGAGAAGCGGAGCACCTGGTGAACCGCGCTGTCCGGATGAAACTTTTGCTGCTGGCTACATTCGGGACGCGTGGTCAAGATGGCAAGTTCTTTGTCTGGCGGCACTATCCCTTGAAGACGTGGAGGATGTTTATCTTTTTGGATTTATGGTGACGGGATTGCTCCTAATTGGCATGGGAGTTGCTCTGATATACCGCAAAGTACACGAGCTGGGAGCGAGAAAAATGGCGCACGCGCTGCCTAGCCTGAAATTATTATGGAGCGCCAGGGCCGGATCTATCATATGGGCAATCTGGGAGGTTGTTTGGTTGATCTGTTTATTATATTGAAGTTACGCAGCACAAGCAAATGCTGGAATTATATCGTTTAGATCAGCAGAAATGTGGGAGTATTTTATCTGGTTGCATGGTTGGTCATCTCTTAATTGCCACGGTAGGACAAGTTTGTTGTGTACACAGATTGTTTCAAGCATTCTGTCAGCATAATAAACAAAACATTGATATTTATTTTTTTAAAAGAAGAGAAAGTGTTATGTCTCCACTTTGTCATCGCCTTCTTTGGATGGTGTGGGTGTTAGGGAGGGGAGGAGGGCCCTATGAGCTTCAGTGCCCAGGGGCCCCTGAGGGTATTAATCCAGCCTTGTGGAGCGCTTCAGTAGAGTATTGGAAGAATGGGGAGTTGCTCATAAGACTCTGGGATCACTTGCAGAAATGCACAGAAAGATGGACGCTGTTTTGAGTCAGTGTGGGGAGTTTGTGCGTTTGACCGAAATTGAAACAGAATTCGGCACCCCCCCCCCCTCTGTCTGCCTCAGTCTCACACGGAACATCAACAACTTTCTTATCCCTCTGACAAGGACAGAACATTCTGCCCCTGATAAGGACTCCAAGGCTGCCTGCTGCATTTAATCTCTTCTTCCCCCATCCCCCCCCCATTCCCCTGAAAAAATTCCTACAAGTTTCCTGCGTGTCGTGTTATAAACCTGATGTGTACATTATGTCTGATGTCATCAATATGTTTAACCTTTAATTTTTGAAGAAAAAAGTGGAGTGTGCGGCGCACTTTCTCTCCCAACCAATCTCGTTGTTATTCTGTAACAATGACAATAAACTCATTCATTCATTCATTTTGATTTCTGAACCATTATGACTTGATAAAGCCACCCTTCCCCCTCCCCCACCACCCATCATTAAACTCATTTACCAGATATCTCTCTACAAGAAATGGGTTGTTACAGGGGTGTAACTGGCTTGTAACGAGAGATCATACAAACATTCTGAGAGTTTTACTGCGTGAAACAAGTACCAGAACTGTCAGTATCGATACGTTCCCAGGGTTCTTACGTTAGCCTCGAATGGCGACGGCAGCCAAGAAGAATCAGAGGAAAGCGTAGCTGTCTGGTTAACATTACTCTGAAGTAAATAGCTGCGGTCAGGCCAGACTTTACACCGAAAACACAGTTAAACTAGCCCCCACAACCTGCCTGAATCAGCTCACTTAAATGTTACCCTATTAACTCGACACAAGATCCCATATACCTATTCAAAAATTGGTAGCAGTAGTTATCTAGGTTACTAACAATGAACAGCAACGACAACCAAGAGAAACCAGAGAAAGGTAAAAGCCCCTTTGTTATTAACATTAGTCTCTAATTATTACTACGGAGCAGAATGAATGACTCACTTCCCCTGATTTATTATCACGTTATCTGAGAACTCTGGCGGAAGATAGCTAGGTACCCAGCCAAGGCAGCCGTTACAGCCAAGAGAAACCGGCAAAGCATGAAAGCCTTCTAATATAGGATTGTGAAGTCGAGTCTTTCATTCGGTTTAGATGCAATAATTAAAGACCAGTGTTCACCAGGGTGCTTTTACTCTTCTCCAGTTTCTCTCGATGATCATCGCAGCTGTTCATTACATAAGATAGCTACTGCTACCATTTTTGAGTTGGGATATGGAATCACATGTTAATTTATTGGGGAAACATTTAAGTGAATGGCGAAATCGGGCAGGTTGTATTTATTAAAAAGCAATGCTAACAGGAGAGCTTCTTGGCTCCTCTTATTTCTCTTGGCTGCTGTAGCTGTTTGAGGCTAATGTTTGAACCCTGGTTACATAATGATCCTGGCAGGGTCTTTTTCAAGGCTGTTTTCAGCGGCTCTAGGATATGTATCATGAGGTAAAACTTCTCACTCACAGAAAGTTTTGATCTCTCGTTACAAATCCCAATTTCACAGATGTCACAATCCATCTCATTGTGAATGACCGCGTTTTATCAGCGTCAGATTTGCTGCTGAATGTGTGAACAAACTCAGTTGGTTGTTATATACAGCCTACAGCCCATGGTTTTCACCGGTATAATTCTGTAGATGCACTCTTGGAATAGCCCATTGTAATAATACGGCGGAATTTAGCCCAGCAATTTGTGAATAATTTAAATTCTCTGACGCAATTTTTGCGTATAGATTTTAGAATAACGTGATTAATAAAGAAAGAGTCAAAAATAAGCGAAACCAAGCCATATATATTTATTTTCATTTTCATAGGTTAACCAGGGGCCCCTTGGATGTTGGGGGCCCCAGGCAATTGCCTACCTTGCCTAATGGCAAAGTCCGCCTCTGATTCAGCCAGTGTAGTGAAGTCTTTTGCGATGGAATGAAACTGTCGTTTGGAGATTGTCTGATGACTGTTGTTACAGCAAACTGTACTACATATCCTGGGCATATTGGATTCACTTAATTTCTGCATTTCGAATCACGGAGAGAAATAATTCTCCCACCTCGGGTGTTGCTAAAGTATTTTTAATCAAGGGAAATGACTGAAAACAGTTCAAGACTAATAATCAGTTTAAAGACTGATTGTTTATGGCCCTCCCTGCTCTCTGTCCACCGGCCACCACTGCTAGCGACAGGAGCTGTAGCTTACTCGAAGTAACTCCTTGCATAGCGCATCAGCAAACATGGATATGTATTTTGTCTGTTAATTTAGTCAAATGAATATTTTAAGTATTCTCAATTCATAACAACTCTGTCTCATATTGTATGTTTTGTTGACTGCGTTCAATTCTTGTAAAAAAAAAAAATCACATAAACAAATCAAATACCAAATTATCTACGGTACAATAGGCTAAGAATGAATGAGTGAATGAATAAATGACAGGCAACCCGTGCAGCTGGGGACTCAGCTAATCAACACTGAGGTCAATAGATTACATATAAAATGCTCCTTGGCAGTTAAAGCCTCATACAGAGACAATTAATTGTGAAGCAGCTCAAGGTTTGAAATCTTGAACAATCTGAAAGGCTGTCTGTTTGTCTGCCTGCCTGTGTGTGTCTGTCTGAGTGTTTCTGTGTCCATCTTGGACATTTTAGACAGCAGTCATAGGTCATTCAAATGTCACTGTGCCGTTGCCCACTTGTGATTGGCCGAATCAACTGCAGTTCGGCCAATCGCCTGTGTGTAACAGCACAGTGAAATTTGAAAACTGAAGGGGCCTATTTCACCAACCTGAGTTCTTGGCAGTTAAAACCTCTCACAAAGACAATTACTGGTGAAGCAGCTCAAGCTTTGAAATCATGAACAGATAAAAGATTGTCTGTCAGTCTGCCTGTCACTCTGCCTGCCTGTCTCTGTCTTTCTGTGTCCATCTTGGACATTTTAGACTGCAGTCTTTTTTTTTTTAACTGTTAATACATTCTAACTTTGAGCTGTTTTGTGTTTAACTCATTCATTTATTAATTCATTCTTTGTTCAGCTTTCTTTCATTCAGTTTTAAAAAAAACATTCAAGTACTTTTTTTTTTGAATTAATTTTTTTTTAATTATTATTTATTACAAAAAGAAACAAGCAGAAAACATACAAAACAGCCAGCCTTAAAAAGTAAACAGAATAACATACAAACAACCAATTACACACTAAGTGGACAGAACAGATACATAATTAAGCACAAACTGGACACAAACGGGATTCGGCATCAGGGTCACTAATGAACATGATGCTGAAAAGAAATAGAAAAAAAAGAAGAAGAAAAAAAAGAGTAGGTCTGTATGTGCGTGTGTGCCGTGCATACACATATAGATGTGAAGGCAGTGATGAGGGAGAGAGAGAGAAAAAAAAAACATAAAAAAAAAAGACATTTTAACAGCATTAAGTCAAGAACAACACATAAACAGGCATTGATATAGTGAAAGGTGAAGATAATTGCAGATAGTAATGGAATGATACGATGAGAAATGGAGATGATCGTGAAAGACAGAGGGTAAAAATGACTTAAAAAAAGAAAAAAAGCACAAAAAAAAGCAAAAAAAGAAACAAGAATTCCCTTCTGCTCCCCTTATTCTTATTCTTAAAGGGTCTTTTGGTAGGTGGGTAAATAAGGAGGCGGATGACTAGGGCTGGGTGGGGAGGGGAGAAAATAAATGTACAAATAAACAAAGAAAAGTGATAATGATTCAACAACAACAAAAAACAGAAAATAACAAAAAAAAACTGAAAAAATATTTTTAGTGAAGAGAGAGAAGAAAAAAAAGACAGTCATTGTATTAGAGGTGTGTGTGTGTGTGTGTGTACGAATGAGTGTGTGTGTGTGTGTGTGTGTGCGCGTGTGTGTGCGCGTATGAGCGTGTGTGTGTGTGAGCGTGTCTGCGCGTGTGAGCGTGTTTGTGTGTGAGCGTGTCTGCGCGTGTGTGCGAAAGAGTGAGTGTATCAAAGGGAGGGGGAGGCTGAAGGTGGGTGGGTTGTTGCAGTGAGTGGGTGGTTCTCTCTACCACCACAGCTCGGTCAGAATCTCGCCTCTCGCCCTCTCTGGGTGTTTCTTCCCTCTCAGGGTTTAGGTTCACCACCCGGGCTCAACCATTATGCCAGACTGTTATGGGCTGCAGCACCACCCTCAGGAGGGGCCTTATTCCCATATTCTGCAGTACTTCAGCTGCTCTGCGGTGAGCAGGACTGATATCCAGAACATTGATGCCACCAGCTGACTCCAGGGAAGAGGCTGATATACTGTAGCCCAGCACTGCTGCCTGACACTGCTGTGGGGGATCAGGGGTTAGGCAGAGGGTGGGGGTCCGAGGGAGGGGTTAAAGCATGGTGTGTGTGTGCGTGTGAGTGTGAGCGTGCGTGTATGTGTGTGTGCGCGTGTGTGTGTGGTAAATGTGCTCTTGTTGTGTACTTATATAAATAAATAGATGGCAAATACAATAAATAAGGTAAAAGAAACAAAATGAGAATCAAAGACATGTAATATAGAAGAGTTGTGAGGATAATGGCGATGAATGGGGAGATGGAGGCGGAGGGGAAAAGAGCAGAAGATAACTGGGGAGGTGAGATGGAGGGAGAGCAGAGTCCCTACAGGGGAGGTCAGCTTTACTTATTTATAAATTTTAAAAAAAGAAAAAGAAAAAAAAAGCAGGTCAAATAAAAAAAGAAAAGGGAAACAAAGGAAGAGGTGGGAAAAATATCAATACAATGAAATAACAGCAGCAATAACAACAATAACAACAATAATAATGATCATCATCATCAATACAATTCAAACAGCCACATGAAAAATATTGAAAGGAACGAAGGGAAAAACAAAGAAGAACTTGATATGGTGTGTTTATTTATTCTGGAGTATGTAAAGTGTGTGTCTGTGTGTGTGTGTGCGCGTGTGTGTGCGTAAGAGTGAGTAATGGTTTATGTGTGTGGGCATCTTGATTGGTACACAGGCAGAAAGAGCCAATGGGCGTGAATGTTCAAGACATCAGGAATTAATATTATGTAAAATTGAATTCCAGATGTCAGGTTCAGTAGGTTGTTTTCTAAGGGCGGCAGATAATTTTTCCATTGATATGTATTCTGTCAGCAGGTTATTCCAAAGTGCGATGTTGATTTTTTTTCTTGATTTCCAGTTCATGGGGATAGTTTTCTTGGCGATGGTTAGGGCAACGGAGAGTATTCTGCTGGATGTGGTGTTCAGGTTGATGTCCGATATGTCTCCAAGTAGGCAGAGCGAGGGTGATAGTGGGATATGGCAGCTCAAAAGAAGTGAGAGGTGATCTGTGATATCTTTCCAGAAATGTTTTATTGGTGTGCAGTCCCATGTGGCATGAAGGTAGTTATCTACGGTGTTCTGTGTGCAATGCAAACATATTTCAGTGTCAGTGAACCCCATTCTGCACATCCTCTCACCCGTGTAGTGCGCTCTATGAAAGATCTTGTATTGTATGAGCTGTATGTTTGTGTTGGTGGACATAGAGAAGATGTTATTGCATACTTTGGTCCAGAAGTCGGCACTGGGGGTGATCTGGAGGTCTTGTTCCCATTTTGTAAATGGGACTGAAACTGTTTGGTCAGATTTGGAAATTATTTTATATATTTTTGATAGCAATTTCTTCCTAGTGGCGATATTGATCAAGTCTGAGGTCAATGGAGCAAGTTCCAAGTTGGAGGATTTAATGTTGATTTTTGACTTTATAGCAGATTGCATTTGATGAAACTCTAAAAACTGGTTGTTCTCGATGCCAAACTTTTGGACCAAATGAGAAAATGTGGCCCAAGTATTGTTATGGAGAATGTGCTCGAGGTGCGTGATACCTCTGGAGATCCATGAGGAGAAGTTGAGTGGTTTCCTGTTCATTAGGAAGTCAGGATTGTTCCAGATGGGAGTGCGTATGGAGGGAGAAGTTGTGATGTTAGTCATTTGGTGAAATTTCCACCAAGCAGTCAGAGCCGTAGCTATGGTAGGATTTTTAAAACAGGGATGGCGTTTGATGATGGGGCTCAGGAATGGAAGGTCTGAGATGCTGATTTCTTTGCAGAATGTTTGTTCGATGTCTGTCCAAGAGGTGTCAGATTCTTTTGGGTTAATCCATTTATAAATATACTGAAGTTGGTGGGCAGTGAAATAATGGAAAAAGTTTGGAGCCTGCAGTCCTCCTAAGTTTTTGGGTTTCTGTAGAGTACACAATCTAATTCTAGGTGGCTTATTTTTCCAGTAAAATTTTGAAATGAGAGAGTCGAGAGATTTGAACCAAGAAGGAGGAGGTTTGATTGGGATCATTGAGAAGAGATAGTTTATTTTAGGAAGGATAGTCATTTTTATTACTGCAATTCTACCTATAAGTGATAATGGTAAATTCATCCAGCGTTTAAGGTCGTCTTCTATTGTTTTAAGGAGAGGGTTGAAGTTAAGATTTACCAACTCTGACAGCCTGGGGGAAATGTTGATTCCTAAGTATGTGATGTTAGCAGTGCGCAGGGAGAAAGGTGGAGATTGGGCTGCCACATCCCAACTGTTAGGAGAGAGAGGGAGAATCGTGGATTTGGACCAGTTAATGGAATAGTCTGAAAGTGTTGAAAAAGTGTTAATGAGTTGAATGGTTTCAGACAGGGATGTTAATGGGTTCCTTAAATATAAGAGTATGTCGTCGGCATAAAGGCTAATCTTATGGTGAATATTTTGTGTTTCGATACCTGTAATGTTTGATTTCTGACGTATAGCTGCTGCTAGTGGTTCGATAAAGATGGCAAATAATGAAGGAGAGAGCGGGCATCCTTGCCGAGTGCCCCTGTGCAAAGTGAAACTCTGTGAAATGATTCCATTCGTAGTGATTGTGGCCATTGGCGTTGTGTAAAGAATCCTCACCCAGTGAATAAAAGATTCCCCGAAGCCAAATTTTTTAAGTGCCGCAAATAAAAATTCCCAGTTTACCCTGTCAAATGCTTTTTCAGCATCAAGTGAAAGTATGATTGTTGGAGCATCTGTATGAGAAGTATACTGGATTAAATTGAATAATCGGTGTAGATTGTTACATGAATGTCTTCCTTTGATAAAACCGGTCTGGTCCGAGTGAATGATAGATTGAATAACTGTTTCTATTCGTGATGCCAATGCTTTGCTTATAATTTTTGTGTCTGTGTTGATGAGAGATAGAGGACGATAGCTTGCAGGAGAGGTAGGGTCTTTATTAGGTTTCAGTAGAAGTGAAATAGAGGCAGTGTTCATGTCGGAGGGAAGTTTGGATTGCTTTTTGATTTCTGCTGTTAATCTGTTGAAAATTGGTGCAAAGATGTTCCAGAAGTGTTTATAGAACTCAACAGGGAAGCCGTCAGGACCAGGGGCTTTATTGTTGGGCATGAGTTTAAGAGCATTATAGAATTCTGTAATTGTGAATGGTTTGTTCAGAGCATTTGCTTGGTCTTTATTGAGCTGAGGCAAATTGATATAGCTTAAAAAAGTGTTGATGTCTCTTAGGCTAGGTTGATGTGAGGAAGAGTAGAGGTTCATGTAAAAATCTTGAAATGTTTTATTTATTTCTTCAGGTGTGTGTACCAGCTTCCCCGCTGAGTTCATGAGTGATGGGATTGTTGATTTTTCTTTGTTTCGGTTGATTTGGTTAGCCAGATATTTACCAGATTTATTACTGAATTCAAAGTGTTCATGTCTGAGTCTTTGTAAGAGGAATAGAGCTTTTCTATTGGTGTGTTCATTTAATTGTAATTCATATTTCTGCAATTCAGATTGGGTTTGTGTTGTGGGATGTAGTGCGTTGATGTTTTCTAGCTCTTTAATCTTTTTTTCTAAAAATTTTTCCTCTTCATTGTCTTTTTTCTTTTTGTGTGTGGAGTATGAAATGATTTTCCCTCTCAAAACTGCTTTCCCCGTTTCCCAAAGAAGTGATGGTGCCGTTTCTGGTGAGTCATTTAATTCAAGAAAGGATGCCCACTCTCTTTCAACATACTTATTAAAGTCGGGATCTTTTAGAAGTGATAAATTAAAGCGCCATCTGCTTGACGGTTTGCGAGCGTGGCTATTGCACATGGCAAATGAGACAGGAGCATGGTCACTGATGCTAATGGAATGTATTAGTGCTTCTGATATTTTGGATATGAGTGAGTTACTAGTTAGAAAGAAGTCAATACGAGAATAGGAGTTGTGTACCGGTGAGAAAAATGAAAATTCTTTATCATTTGGATGTTTTAGCCGCCAAACATCGCCAAGACCAAAATCCCCCATGAACTGCTTTATTGTTTCGGTGGACTGGGAGGTAAGTGTACTATTTGGGTTGTTAGATCTATCTAATGATGGGTTCATGACTGTGTTGAAGTCTCCACCAATTATTATAGGTGAATCGGAAATATTGTAGAGGGAGGTAAAAAATGAATTGAAGAATGAGGCGTCGTCATTGTTTGGGCCATAGACAGATGCAATAGTGATTGGGTAGTTGCGTATCGAAATATTGATGATGATAAATCGTCCATCTGGATCCGATATTGTGCTATTATGAGTAAATGTGACTTTTTTGTGTATTAAAATGGCTACTCCTCTTTGTCTTGAGTTAAAATGGGAAGGAAAGATTTGGCTATACTGTGGGGTTAATAATTTCTTATTATCAGATTCTGAAGTATGAGTTTCTTGTAGGAGGCATATATCTGGTTGTAGACTATTTAAGTGGTTGAATACCTTGACTCTCTTTGCCTGTGCACCAATTCCACGGATATTCCATGATACAAACTTAATTGTGTTCATTGTGATAATATAGGGGAGTTTATAACTTGTGTGTGTGGTGAGTGAGTTGTTTGTAAATTTCTGTACATGTTTAGTGTTGTGCATGTATGTATTTTAATTTGATTGTGTTTGAATGTAAATATAATGGCTAGAAAGCATATGTAGAATATTTGGGTTTGTGGATGAGTGTGTCTGCACATGTTCGCGTGTATCAGAAAAGAATAGTTATAGGTCCTCACAGCGAAACGCTGCAAGGAATTCAGTTGGGTCAGAGAGTTATGACTAATGAGGACAGGAAGAAGGAAGAGCAAAGAGAGTAGACAAAAAACAAAAAAGCTAAACAAACAAAGTAAGGCCATAGGCTGTAAAACTTTACCAGGAAAACAGAGAAAAGGCATTGAGGTGAAGTGCATTGCGAGACTGGAGAGAGACTGGGTGAATGTACATACTCATCAATATGCGCCAGCAAACCATATTGTGAGAAAAAAAAAGGAAAAGAAATCGAGTGAAAAAAAAAAAAACGGTAAGTGCTGGATTGGAGGTCGATGTAGGATTAGAATAGCCAGGGGGTTATTGTTTTGTCGCGGAAGAGTATGCCATCGATGTACAGTTTGTCAACGGAGATTATCGCCTTCTTTTTTTCCTGTATGGCTTTTTTACGGACGGGGAGTAGAGTTTTGCGTCGGTCCATTATTTCTCGGGGGAACTGATTATTTAAGCCGTAGTCCGTGCCCTTCAGGTTTCTGCCGTGCTGTAGAACTTGTAGTTTCTGTTTGAAATGTTCGAATTTAGTGACTATTGGTCGTGGTCGCTTGTTGGCTGGGTTTTTGGATCTTGAAACATTCAAGTACTCTATTCTACATAATTCAAATTTTATTACATTTTCGTGGCAGCTATTCAGTTTGGCATCAACAGACATTCAAATCATTCAAACTTTGTTGTATTCAAGACAGCATCGCAGGGTGGGTTCAGCTTTCAGCATTCACACCCGCAATGTCTACAGAAATTGCTTCTCTAGTTATCCAGTGCTCTCTCTCTCTCTCTCTTCATGTTTATACCTGGTTTCTATGAGTTAATTACCATTCCTCCTATTTATATCTCTGTTCTCCCCTTCTCAGGCAGGTAACCTTACAATGTAAGACTTCTTAGTTTAGAGAACTCCCATTTGTTTTTTATCCCCTGTGAAGTTTTACTTTCTGTTTACTTGTCCACTTTGTTTATTTAATAAATTTCATGTCCTTGCACTTGAGTCCTCCTCTCTTATTCAGTCTCCTAGTGCCCTTATTACATCTCTGGGCACCAGGAAGATTACAGAAGGCTACCTCACCTGAAGGACCCAGCAAGGACACAAACACCTTATGGCCCTGGAAGTTTCCTAGAGTCCCTGCTTCCCCAGTCCAGGGGTAGGGCGTTCTTTGAGTGCAGCTGGCCAGATTAGTCTGCATATGTGTGCTGTTCCTCTCTCCAGTGCCATGACCCTGCTCCTGACCCCAGTCCAGTGCGGGCCTCCTGCTCCTGCACCCTGGTCCAGTGAGCCTCCACATCGCCCCACCTCCTGTGGAAAACCAGAGAATCAGTGTGCTTTCCTGGTCACCCCTGGTCCAGAATGAGATGAGGGTATCCCTGGTCCCCCAGGCTCTGGCTGCCTGCATCCCCTGTGGCTCCAGTGGCCCATTTCCCTTGATGCCTCAGTTCCAGAGAGTGCCGTAAGGGGCATTCCCTAGATGCCCTTACTTCAATGAGAGCTGTAAAGGGCATCCCTTTACAGAGGAATTGAGTAGTATGTTGTTTAGAGAAATGGTGTGTACACCAAAGCAAGGTTGTGCGAAGATCCCAGAGCAGGCAGGGAGAGAAAGTTGGGTGACTATAGGACGTCAGCGCAAGAAAGGGTGTGCATGCCTAACAGCGACAGCACCTCCAGTGGTTGAGGTGTCCAACTGATTCCGGCCCTTGCAGGAACTCGACTTGGCCCCTGACCCTGAGAGTGGGGGGGGATTGATCAGCATCAGAGCACCCTGTTGGCCTCTTCCCCTCAGAAAAGGGAGTTAGAGATAGTGGGGGACTCAATCATTAGAGGAATAGACAGCTTAGTCTGTTCGCGCGACAAGGTGTCTCGTACGGTGTATTGCCTGCCTGGTGCCCAGGTAGACGATCTCCTGGAGTGTGGGGACAAGCTGCTGGCCAGAGCGGGGAGGGATCGTGGTCACGGCCCATGTTGGTACAAATGACGTAGGAAAGGGTACGTTTGAGGTTCTGCTAGATAAATTTGTGGAATTAGCTGAGAAGCTTAGGAGCAGATCCTTCAGGGTAGTATTCTCCGGGATTGTACCGGTACCATGTGCAAGCAGAGGAAAGCAGAATTTTATCTGTAGGTTTAACATGTGACTACAAACCTGGTGAAGGAAAGAGGGGTACAGGTTTATGGGGCCCTGGAACAACTTCTGGGACAGAGGTGACCTGTTCAATAAGATCATTTAAAAACATCTTTATAGCATTCCATTACTTCCAATCCCTCCAGTGCACAAGGACAATTCCGTGCGAGAATCTCTTGAATACGCTTTGTTTGAATAATTGCTGACTACAGCAGAGGAGCGTAAATATGGCACTAAAATTTAGACCAAATGAGCAAGAGTAGACAGATATGCGCTATGAATTAAAACTGGCCACACCTAATGCTGAGAGGTTTCAGAGTTTCTGCAATGGTAATTTAAACAAGTCGACATGGTCTACAACATCCCCCGCCAATCGTGCGCTTCTCATTTTCGAACTCAATAAAGGCCTTTATGGTCTGAAGCTACACACCAAATTTGGTTGCTGTATCTGTAGTAGTTTCTGAGTAAAGCTGTCCCCTTTATCTCGGACGGACGGACGGACGGACGCACACACGGACGGACGGACGGACGGAGGTCAAACCTATATCCCCCTCCCACTTCGTGTTGGCGGGGGATAATAAATGATTGAAAACAGGTCGTGACCCATCATTCATTTTAAGGGATTGTTTTGAGCCTCCCCTATCGCCAATTCATCAGCCGCCACTGATATAAAAATATATATACTCAGCGCCATTAAAAACGCACAAATTCTTTTATGCCTCTTTATACACCACACTAAGAGTATTACCTTGTAGACTTGAACTTGTCTCAGGAGCAATCCAAGCCAAATCAGCCAATTTATGTAAATATTTATCAAGTGTTTAACAGAACTTTTAAGTGCGGTATTGAGCCACTCTAGATAATCTTTCGAAACACTGTAGGGATCACACAGCATTAACTTATACCTATAGTTTCCAATTAGCCTGATAACTTATACCTGGTATGATGGATATTGCAGAGGTAGAAAATTGGAGTACTGAGAGGCCTCTGAGTGTCTCACAGCAAAGACAAGCAAACTTCGTGCATAAAAGCCCCAGTCTGGGTTCTTTTTGTGCTAACGGCTGTGGTATGATGGTAACGCCCTCCAAAATGTACCACGGATAAAGCAGTGATCAAGAGATATAGTAATTTACTCACGATACCACTGCTGAGCAGCCATTAGACACATCCAACCATAATGTTTAGACAATTCTTTTGGAGAATTTTTCTTCACAAGAAATGTTTCATTTAGGCTTTCTGGGGTGTATTACACACCCCATTTCCCAAGAGGCCTGTGATTTCTGATAGGGAATGTATGCATGTATTCCTGTCAAAACCAGTTCCTTCCCAATGAGAATGACTTGGCGGAATGTCAAAATATTGACATTGTGGGGGGTGATTAGTTGAGGGAGACACTCAAAAGAAAATGTTTATTTGAGGTGCTATGTCACTCGAGACTAGAAAGCCATCTGACTGACTTCACTGTGCAAGTTGCTGAAGGGTGAATCAAACTTAAAAGGTTTTGGAGCAGAGCACAGCACTTAAAGACTTGAAAGCAAGGTTTCCAGGGCCAAAGTGCTGGACAAAAATATTAGTTTTGTCACACTGATGCTCAAACTTGAAGGAAAACAGAGCTGGTTCTTGGCATAGGTGATAAGCGCTGACCTAGTGCTCAGGAGGGGCGCTGCTGGTTGCCCTAAAAAAGTAAATGAATAATTAAAATATATATAAACAAATAAAGAAAGACAAACACATTTGTAGTGCCGTGTCATGTCAGCCCTGACTGTGCTGTGTGTTGGAAGTGGGGGATGGGTGACTGATGCACATCTCAGGTCAAAAAGAAACTGTCTGACTGCCAGATGTCAAGAGGTTACAACTGTTTTTACATATCACCGTCATGTATTGAAACGGTCCAAGCCTTCAGGTGCTTACTATACACAATTGTGAAAGTAGGAGGAAAATAAATCCCAATATTGAGTATGTTGTCTTTTATAATATTTAAAAAAATGTGTTTTTGGCTTGGAGGGGGAGGGGGAGATCCAAATCTTGCCTACGGCACCAAATTCGCATGAGCTGGCCCTGGAGGCAAATACATGTCATTTCACAAAAGTGTTCTCCATCAGTGGCATTCCAAGTGGTACAAGCAAAAGCATGTATTTTGCACTCTGAATTCCCAAGGAAACAGTGGTGAGCTGATTATTCTCATGGTCGTTCCTTGAGGGCTTCCATTGGCTGGAAGAGGTAAAGCACATAGTTTGCTTTGGATCACTTCATTTAGCAGGTTGATGTCTTTGAACCTGTACCTAAAGAAATACAAGCACTTTTCTGAATCAATTTCCTGCACTGTCATCATAATCCATTTTCTCAAGCATCTTTACATAACTTTGACAGTTTAAGCAGCAAGCTAAAACTAGAAGCAAGTTAAGTCATGACCTAAAAGAACTCAGCAGACCATTTATTCCACGACATCGAGGGATGGATTAAAGTAGCTCAAGGGTCAATCAAACTTCATGCTACGTGGCTATAATTCATGTGCCATCTGCTGCTTCAGCCATTTGTGGTATGATAGAAGTTGTATGTCTCTATGCATTAAAATAATGAAAACTTTGTTTTGATATTAAGAAAGATAGCACTGTAAATATATTAACAAGAACTGATTAGGGCTGGGTGTGGCACAGGTGACTGGATTGAGTATGGAGCCCATTAAAAAAATCACCAGGTTTTGGATTTCTTCTCATAGCCCTGGAGTATTAACTCAAAATTGAGTCAAACCCAGAACAAACGAGCTGAATCTTTCAGAACATGAGCAGAAAACTGTCAGGAATAACATACTAAAAGTCCCCATGAATCCCCCTGGATGGTTTTGAGAAATTCAAGATGGCATTCAAGATGGCCGTCGATTTGAGATTTTGTCATATTTCAGGCTGCAGTCATAGAAATGCAAATAGTGAGTCAAAACATAGGTTTTAAGTAACAAAGAATGCAGTACTATGTGCGAAGTTGCTGGATATTAGTGGGAACTGGTAAGTGCTGTCGCATACGCCGATTAAGCACATCCCAAACATGCTCAATGGGTGACATGTCCAGTGAGTATGCTGGCCATGCAAGAACTGGGACATTTTCAGCGTCCAAGAATTGTGTACAGATCCTTGCAACATGGGGCCGTGCATTATCTTGCTGAAACATGAGGTGATGTTCATGGATGTATGGCACAACAATGGGCCTCAGGATCTCATCACGGTATCTCTGTGGATTCAAAATGCCATCAATAAAATGCACCTGTGTTTTTCGTCCATAACAGATGCCTGCCCATACCATAACCCCACCACCACCATGGGCCACTCGATCCACAAATTGACACCAGCAAAGCGCTCACCCACACGACGCCACACACGCCATCTGCCCTGAACAATGTAAACCGAGATTCATCCGTGAAGAGAACACCTCTCCAACGTGCCAGACGCCATCGAATGTGAGCATTTGCCTACACAAGTCTGTTACGGCGACGATCTGTAGTCAGGTTAAGACCCCGATAAGGACGACGAGCATGCAGTTGGGCTTCCCTGAGACGGTTTCTGACAGTTTGTGCAGAAATTCTTTGGTTATGCAAACCAATTGTTTCAGCAGCAGTCTGAGTAGCTGGTCTCAGACGATCTTTGAGGTGAACCTGCTGGATGTGGAGGTCCTGGGCTGGTGTGGTTACACGTGGTCTGCGGTTGTGAGGCCGGTTGGATGTACTGCCATATTCTCTGAAACGCCTTTGGAGACGGTTTATGGTGGAGAAATGAACATTCAATGCCCGAGCAACAGATCTGGTTGACATTCCTGCTGTCAGCATGCCAATTGCACGCTCCCCCAATGCTTGCGCCATCTGTGGCATGTTGCTGTGAGACAAAACTGCACATTTCAGAGTGGCCTTTTATTGTGGACAGTCTAAGGTACACCTGTGCACTAATCATGGTGTCTGATGAGCATCTTGATGTGGCACACCTGTGAGGTGGGATGGATTGTCTCAGCAAAGCAAAAGTGCTCACTATCACACATTTAGACAGATTTGTGAACAATGTTTGAGAGAAATGGCAATATTGTGTTTCTGGAATTAATTTTAGATCTTTGAGTCCATCTCATGACAAATGGGAGCAAAAACAAAAGTGTTGCATTTATATTTTTGTTGAGTGTATATAAAGTCTTGGGAGATATGATAGATAATCTCTTAAGCTGGAAACCGCATGTAAATTTAGTTCAAAGAAAGTTAGCTAAAAGTGTATGTATTCTTTGGAAAATGCAGAAATTATTAAACCTAAAATCTCTTAAAATAATCTATTCAGCCCTCATAGCACCCCATCTACATTACTGCGCTGAAGTATGGGGTCACACTTACAAAAATACAATAGAACCTTTATTTAAACTTCAAAAAAAGGCCCTTAGAATTATTTATTGTGTTCCGTATGGAACTCATACAAATGATTTGTTTATTAAGGCAAAGCTTCTTAAATTACAGGATATAGTAAGATTCAACTCCTTGCAACTTGTGTACTTGGAATATAAAAATTGCTTGCCCAAAAAAGTACAAAACCTATTTCTTCAGCGTGACTGCATGCAGCACACCAAAGGTAGGATGTTATTACAATCATGCAAGGTCAGAACGACACGTAGGGAGCATTCCCTATCTGTGGCTGGAGTCAGGGCATGGAATGTACTTGATGATAATATAAGGATGGCTGGAGAGCTGAAGGTCTTCAAATATTTGTTGAAATGTGCATATCTGAGTAACTATAAACATGTTCAATCTTGTTAATTGTATCTTGTTAATTGTATCCTGTCACTGGACGCTTCAGACTAACTGTCCGAAAGGCAACTCACATGCCCGACATGCCCGGATGGGACATTTCCGGCCAGCTACGTCATGGATTCATGGGGAAAGTGTCGTTCGCTGTGTTTGACAGTCCTGGACATGAGGATGTAGAGGATGTGCTTCCTCTCATCTACTCCAAATAAGCTGGAACAAATCGAATGATCAAGAGTAGGGTTTTCGGGATAATGTCGCTTTGGATCAAGAGTGGCATTTGAATCTAAGTTATATGAACACTCACTCAATCAGCAATTAAAATTCTTATGATATTCATAAATTTCATGATCTTACTTTCTGACGTTGAAACGTAGCGTACATGGACATTAACTCTGCTACGATTTATAATCCTTATGATATTTTAACCATCTACCAAACTGTTTTTTCTGGAGGCTGGGGGCGGGACTCTGATAAGCGATTTCGCTTCTCCCGCTACCCTTTCGGTCATGAGACATGTTTTGTCGTGTTGAAATTGTCATGAAATGATTTACAATCATGCCAAAATAAAAAAATAAAAAAAAGTTTTGATTATACGTTGAATATTATCTCAACTTGTCATCTCAAGTTCAATGAACTTAAAATTTTAAGGCTTGCTCGCTGATATTTGGGGAACTGTCAGGTTACTCACCACAATGAATAGTCAATAGTGATTTGTGTCGTGTCGAAGAGCTGATAGCTGCACAAAGTTTGTCCTTGCAAGAAATTTTAGAGTACAAGTTGGCTGAGTTAGATGGCAAGCTTGCAAAGTTAGCTGGCTAATAACTAACCTTACCTAACTTGAGGAGAGGACATCCTGACTGTAACTTAAAGTAAATAAGCCGGCTAGCTGGTCTAGTCATGTTAACCACAAGGTAAGGAGCGAAGGCGGGATGTTTTCAACCCAGTTGAGTAGCATTTTTTTCTGAGGCCAAATTTCCTATTGTGCATGCAGATTTAGAAGTTCGTAAGAATAGCAAATTACAGTAAGCTCACGACTGGCGTAAAAATAGCCACAGCTAAAAACAAAACAAAAACCTAATCCGGCCAGTTTAATTTATGTCGCGGTCATGGATGAAATTCTGGGACAGAGACCGCTGGCGATGGCAGTGGCCTAGAGAGTGGAGTCAATGTTAGGTTTGACGCTCTAACAGAAGGCAACCAAATCCATGACGATTACTTTTGAGCATTATATTTGCTGAAAACCCAGTGTTGAGATTGGACCAAAGTGGTGGATATGCTAATTAACATGTAAAGGAATATTCCCGTCGCTCAGCGCATATAAACAGCTTATTTGCAATATTACCTTAACCCGAATATGGACCTTAATCGGAATATGGTGTACATGTAAAAGCAGTTACTCACTGACTCCCATTTGTTTCGCTATCAGCGGTGCCAGCTGGTAAATTAAACTTTTGAGTATATCCTGTCGGCACAACAGCAATTATATCAGTCTTTGAAATGAATGAATTGAGTGCCTTTCACTGCTCATCTTTCAAAGAAAAGTCCCAGTCTCACTCTCCTAAATTCAGGCGAGTGCCTGGATCTCATCTTTTTTCAGGACTGAGTTAAAATTATGAGTATCATATTTATTAGTGCTTATGGAAAGAAACAAGGAATACTCACCCATTTAGAAGGAAACCAGCACACAAAACAGAAACCTTGGCTTCTCCTTTGCTGCTCATCGCTTCCTGTTTGAAATACCTTCTCAAACAACAGAGCCGGTGTCGTCACTCACTTTGCATGTCGTGTGAATGCTGTCGTCTACCAAATGAACGCTTCAGATACGCTTCTGGTCTAGACATGGGGCACGCACGTAATACGCGCGACTAAGAATTGCTTCTGGTCTAGACATGGTGTAAGGGTGTGTTTCTACTCATTTTCATCAAATTCTCACCTCATTAGCCATCTAATGGTGAGGTTTATAAACTTACTTAGGGTGGCTGTTGCCTTGCCACCTTTTGAAAGACCAGATTTTGTGAATAGACTCAGAAAGACATTATTGCATTTTTCCCTGGCGACAAAAATCTTGATTTTAGCTTTTCAGCCTGAGGCAAAGACCTCATTGTGCCATCTTGTCAGGAGGCTTAATACACGTTATTGATAGCCAGTGGTTAGCTCAATATGTTTTGATAGTTTGTGGTGTGTTCTGCACTAGCCAGTGAAAGCTGCCTGTGGCAGGCTGCAGTTCTCCACTGTAATTTGGACTGACAAAGACCTGTTGAATGGATTATGGTGTGAAGGTGTGGGGACCTCTCAGAGAAATACTCCCAAGTGTGACAAAATCCCAATCACTTAAGTATAGTTGGCAGAGCACTGCTGTGCTGTACTAGCAGTCCATGGATGGAAATCAGAGCTGCTTGAATGTTTTCTGGAATTGGTTGTCTGTCCTGTTCTGCCAGAAACAGTCTGAGAAAAAATTGTCAATATTGCCATGCAACGGTTCAAGTATTAATATAAATTATGTTTCGAAAAAGTGCTTTGTGGACTTCTCTTTTTATTATCACCGGTTTGTTGGGTTATTGGCTTCATCTTATCTCCCTCCCTATTTTATGAGTGTCATTCAGGCTCTATAAGAAATAAGCTGTGTAGTCATACCTCTGTTAAACGAGTCTAAAACAGTATATGAATCTTCTGGAATGCGAATATGATTTCCCACTGTGACAGATTGTTTCAAATTAGCCACTGCAGGAATTCATTTGAATTCTGCTTGAGTAAAGCATACCGCCCCCTCTCAGTTTGATTTCAAGACTGTACAGGGCCCATATAATTGTGGGTGCCGATAATTGCAGCTTCATAAGGGCACTTATTCTTATGCAGATGAACTCCACTTGCCCTTGCAGTTAAAACACATTTTAGCCCGTCAGCTCAGGCCTTCAACAACATCTTCTTTTAAAATGATCTTAACCTTAGCGGCAGAGGAGTCGCAGACACAGAAGCGTAATAGAGCCCACCTTGAGGTTAATGTGTTTTATCAAACGTCAGGAGCGCATCAATGTAAGTCACTCCTCTTTCAGACTGCTCTACTAAAAGGACAAAAAAAATAATGCACAGCGATTAAGAGTAAAAAAGGCAGCAACAGTGTGAAAGAGGTCTGTGAACCTTTTACTCCTACTGAACACTGATGAATTCATCACAGTCTTTGACTTTGTAGCCCATAAACACTAAACATTCTCACACTGCTGCCATTGTTGTCACATTCACAAAACATTCCAGCGACATTGTAAGATCAGCAATGTTGGAGCCTTGATTAGGGAATGCATTTTAATTCTTCAGAAAATATAATTGGTTGGTCTGGTAGTTTGAACACAAGGTTGCCATTGTTAATCAAAGTATTTGCACGTGGGAATTGAGAACCTAGCCTCAACTAGTCTGGGCTTGAGTTAATGGCCACTGCCATCGGCCAGAGGTTTGGAACATGATTAAGCACACTGGTAAACTAATTGCAAATGGTCTACTTGGCCAGAGCAGGCTTATGTAGTGAAGTGCAAATAAAATTACTGCGAGGAGTAAAAACTGCTAAAAGCTCAGAAAGAAGTTTAAATTCTTTTAATGAAATAAAATCATTTGAAACATCTTTATGCAATTCCATTGCTTCCAATGATCTTATTTTATTTAAACAATATAAAAGACCATGAATCACATGCATTGCTTCCAGCCCTTGAGAAAAGAAAAGTGAGAAGTCTGGAGTCATAATCGGTTTTCAATGACTAATGGTGAAATCCACCGTATCAGTGAAACTGATTAACCTCCATGTACAAGGACTTCAATTCCACGTGAGAATCTCTTACATACGGTTGATTGAATAATTGCTGACTTCAGCAAGGGAACGTAACAATGCCCAAACCTGAGAGGGAGGCGTCCATAAATATGTGGACATAGTGAGGAACACAACCCAGCTGCACCCCCTCGCGGTGCCGGTTGGATGAGTTCCAAAATGCCACCTCCTGCCGTACTTAAATTAGGATGCGCAGCTTGCGCTGTTGGTCCCGCCTTGGGTCCAGACGAAGGCATAAGAACCAGCACTGGCATTTTCTCGTGCAGCTGCCCTAGACGGACCACTGAATGTGCTGCGGCCATTATGCCAAGGAGCGACATGATTGTCCTTGCTGCCACAAAGACCGCATGCATAACCTGTCAGGTTACGCGTAAGATAGCCTTCGCCCATACTATAGATAGCCATTCAGTCATAATCTCAGAGTTCAGCAATAGCCCCAGATATGCCATCTGCTGGCTGGGCCGTAAAGCACTCTTGTTGGAATTGATGGAAAAGTCCAGTTGAGATACATGTTGAATGACTAACCTCGTGTGTGCCTTTGCTAGCTGATTGGTGGGGGCAAGAATTCACCAATCATCCAGGCAGGTTAAAATTCTTACCCCCATCTGCCTGAGCGGCGCTAGCCCAGTCTCTACACATCTGGAGAAGGTTCATGGTGCTAGAGAGTATCCAAATGGAAGCTGACAGAACTGGAAACTCTGACCTTCTATCACAAAACGTAAAAATTTCTGATGGCACGGAAGAATTAGAATATGAAAATAAGCATCCGTAAGATCTATGGAAGTCATCCAAGCTCCTGGTTGGATGCATTCCAGTAGATTTCTGATCGTTAAGATTTTGAATGGTAAGCATTCAGAACGCGCAGATCTAGAATAGGTCTCACACCTCCCAATTTCTTGGGAATCAGAAAATAAGGGGAGTAAAAACCCGCCTGAGCTTCTGCTTGGGGAACCGCCATTATGGGTCCTTTGCGTAGAAGCAAGTTTTTTTTTTTTTCGATGCCCTCCTCTCTGCAGGGTTTGTAAGCCATGTGTGCACAATGCCCCTGAATTGAAGTCGTCAGCAATGAAACTGTAATGTGTCCAGGCAATTCGAAAGAGGGGAGTATAATTTCACCCATGATTAGTAGCGGTCTGTTTGCGATAAAGCCATTGGCTCCACAGACATAGCTCATACGGGCCCTGTCGGGTTTTCCTCCCCCCCCGGAAGGACTCAACTTGGGGGCCCCGGCTGAAGGGGCCAGGAGGATAACAACAGTAATGACTCTGCTGCCTCCCCTAACTCGTCACATGGTGATTCGCTAACCATGTTGGACTCACTGAATGTCTCCATCCAGTTATCCAACAAGCTAAACACTGAATCCAATAAACAGCAGAGGAGACGAACTGTTCTTTTTGATGATTTTGTGAATCCAAGTGTGAAACTGTAAGATATACAATCATGAAGAGAAATAAAGGTTTAGCTGCTTGGTATACAGGATTAGTCTTCTTTTAACATAGCAACACAACTGTAAGGAGCTACCATAACTCACAATGGAGACAGGTGAGGGCTTATCTAGAACGCCGTAAAATTCTTATACTCACATGAAAAACATAAAAATATTTTCGATAAACATAATTACTTACAGACATTGCCAAACTTAGCAAGGAAGGATGGCGACAGATTGAGCAAAGGTAAGTCACATTGCTTGCACACCACAGCTGCTTCAGAATAGTAAAAAAATTACGTCCTATCATCTAATTCCTAACCACTTTTCTTTAAAGGGGCACTATGCAAGTTTGTCTACTTTCACTTCTGTTGACATTCACACTCAAACAAAACAGAGGAAGCCCTCCCCTCCTTCCCATGCTTCCATAACTGTCAACTCTTGTTAGTGATTGACCAGGACGCTTTGTTATGTTATGGGGTACAGCCTGTGCCCCTTGTGGTTATTGCATTTTGTGATGCCTGTGTGGTCTGCAGAGCCCAGGTTTTATTTTTTTTAAATGAATTTAGGTGTTAGCGGATCATGGAGAGATTTGGGACAAAAATATAATCGCGCAGAAAGCAAACAAACTTGCATAGTGCACCTTTAACCTCTGTGTAAAACGTCATGATGTAATGGAAAGATGTAAGGTGAAAGGGGATTCTTTTTACAGCTTAGGAAGAGAACCACGCGAATAACAGAATCTGAATGTACTTACACTAGGCACAGTGATCACCTGCCCCTTGCCTGGCATGTTTGTTTGTTTTCTTGATTGGCCGGATGGATGGTCATCGCGGAATTGCGGGATAGCATTTCCCCTTTTCTTTCTAAAAGATGGTTCAGTGTACCCCACGCTAAAAGTGATAAATTAGGAAGCATTGAGGCACCTTTCCTTCGCATTTGAAGAATCGGAACACTCATATCATGGCTGCCACATAAATACTTCCGGATCGTTTTTTAGGAATTAGGAACTTTCCTAAGCAAAAAAGATTATTCGGACGCAGCGTAGATTATCTTACTGGACAGCACTTATTAGTGACAACTTCCTGTCTAACAGGATACTAAAATAAAGGCTATATACCTCAAACTTCCAGTGGGTGTCGCCAACACCCCCAAACTAAATACAGTCCACAGCACTCACAGTAGAGGGCAAGGAATAGGCGGATTCCGAACCTTGCGCAACTTCCCTTAGTTGCTTATATTCAGAGACATTAACGATTTCAGGGTGTACACCAACCTGAAGAGTTTGGCCGGTGTTGGACTGCTCCATGGGTCCGATATCTGACACGGCAATACAGTCTCTTGGAGTAATGCTAGCCGTAGAATTCTGGATGCGGGGTCTACTTTCTGCGTCAGACGTAGTCACAGAAGCGTCTGCACCAAAATGATGGATGTTGCCCTTCAGTTTACTCAGGCACCTCCCTCCTGAAGAGGAACTAGAAGGGGAGTAGGGCTGATATACTGTTGATTCCTTCATTGTTTTAGGTAACAAGACACCCATTTTGAGCTAGCTCACCGAGAAACAGCCTCAGTTGTCAGAATGTTTTGATTGCCATTCTGTGTCTGAGCCATCAAACTAGTAGAGGAAGGGGAAGTCCTGATTCTCATTTCCGTCTTCATCGGAAACAGATGAGTTGCAATGGAGATTACCAACTGAGCTAATGAGACCTGCTTCTCTAGCAGAGTAATCAAGATGCTACCAAAAGTTTGCTAACCCAGTTTTAGTTTGTTTAGTAGCTGGGACTGAATCCGGACAGGTCAAAGAGACATTATGTTTTCAAAACAACACCACCTTGTTACCCTGAGTTATTAACATTGAAAACCCTTGAATGGTTTGCACATGTATCATCTCCATGGGTGATGCCATTCGGACTCTGTTGGCGAACCGCTAGCTAATGCTGGAAAAACAGGCTATTAGTCGACGAACCCTGAGTCCTTAGTGTGCGGATTCGCACTATGTTTAGAGGACGCGGAAGCATGGACCCCCTTTACCGTGTTTCTCTTACCCACCTGATCTGGGGAAGAACGGAGGTTAACCCCAACTTCCCAGGTAGTGTACCTGTCCTCCTCACACATGCTAACATCTGAAACAACTGGTGTGTCAGAATGTGAGTTGCAAAAACAAACTCTCTGAGAGGTTGAATGAGTGTGACGTTTCTTTATTGACCCCTTCAATGTTGGTCGAGCAGATGCTGCACCCCAAGTGCGGCTCTGCTGCTGGAGGGGAGGCTGCGGAGGGGCAGCTGGAGCAGGCCTACTGGCGGATGTGCAGGGACGTTCCTCTGACGATCTGCGACGGTGGTGACTCTGCGGCTGTCTAGAGGACTGCAGCAGGTGAGAATACTCATATGGGAGGAGCTGTGAGCCCAGTTGCTCTGACACCTTTCGGGCAGATTCCAGCCAGTCCACCATCGTCTAAATGTCCGGTTCAATCAGCGACATCATGGAAATTGGACTGTTTATAAGGAACCTCTTCTCACGATCCTTGAGCGCCGACGATCCCAGCTAAATATGACGATGGCCAATCTGGGCGGCGCACATACTTGTGCCCCCATCTATCGCAAAACCCCTGCGACATACGGAGCCCATTGTTGCTGCCATCGTCTGGACCTCCAGAATCTCCGCCGACAGCTCCATTTTCTGGCGGGTCAGTCGGTCAACCTACCCCACCAGGAAAGCCATATTATTAGCCAGTGCTACCACCTGAGCAGCACTGGCATAGCAATGGTGAAATTTTACAGCAGTATAACGGACAAATGATAAAGGCTAGTGGGTAGGGTGTAGAGCTGCAACCCAGGCGATCATTGTTCGAGTCCCTGCACTGTTGTTATGGAGTAAGACAATGGTAGCATTTTTCTTGTGTAAATAAGTGCTGGGGTTTTTATTAGGCCCGAACCTGGCTGATAATGCTAATATTAATAATATAGTTAATATATAATTATATCATAATAGCTGAGTGGCCTCTGTGTGTGTGTGCGTGTGTGTCTGGCGAGATTTCACCGGCCGCGTATCTGCAGCATAGCGTAAGTGGCGCTATTTTGCACCGTCTTGCAGGCGACTGTGTCCGGCCAATCAGTGCTAGACTCCGCGGGGAGCGTATCTGCAGAATAACGTGAGCGACGCTGTTATAATATAGACCTGTAGGGGGGATTCCCCTTTTTTGTCCTCTCCTGGGGATTTCCCCTGTACGTCTTTATTATAATAGCCGAGTGGCCTCTGTGTGTGTGTGTGCACAATTGGACAATTTACAATTTCTAGATTGGCCACCAGGGGCCAAAAACGGAAAAATCACTGTTTTTATCATATCTCTGGAAATATTTGTCCGATTGACCTCAAATCAAGTGCAAATGAAAGGTCATGACTTGAGGACGTGTCCCATGATGACATTATACCTGTTTGATTCAAAATTTTAACACAAGGTGGAGCTTTGTTACATAAAATTCACCATTTTTGCCATATCTTTGGAACCATTTGTCCAATTGACATGAAAGTATGTGCTACTGCAAGGTCATGACCTCACAACGTGTCACATGATGACATCATACCTGTATGGTTCAATATTTTGCCACCAGGTGGAGCTTTGTGATGGAAAATTGCCATTTTGGCCATATCTTCAGAAACATTTGTGCGATTGACCTGAAATTAAGTTCAAATGAAAGGTCATGACCTGAGGGGCTTTATATTGTATTGGGTCTATTCAAGGAATGGGAAGTTGGACAATTGGGGGCGTTCGGGGATATACCCCTAGCCGTCGCCTCCGACGGCACAAGCCTAGTTATTATTATCCTTTCTCCGCTTTGAATGCAAATTTGACCCCTTGAACATCAACGAAAAGTCCATTTAATTTGACCAAAAATTCTATTCAAGTTAGACCCAATGAAACATCTGTGCGGAATGACTACCTGAACACAATGATATGTAACTCGTATAGCTGCATGGTAAAATGGCTCTTTGACGCCCATATTTTTTGAATGGGAGAAAAAAAATTTTGACATAGAGAAAACAAATTTGGTAAACACATCTCTCATGTCCAACTGAAAGTAAAAGCAAATGAGGACAGATCCCTATTTTTAATCGTGTTCCCATGGCAACAACAAAAATGCATAATTGAAATGAATAGGTTTTTGGGAAAAAGATGTCATTTGATGAAAAACTTTTTGTGTTCCACACATGGTACACGGAACGAAAATAACATTTTGTACAAAAAAAATCTCCAAGAAGAATAATTATCACAATACTGAAAAATGACTCAGACCAGCCCCTCTCAAAAATCTAAATACATTATGCAGATTGGAGCCCACCCCAAACTTTTTTCCATGTAAAAAAATGAAATTTGGTAGAGACATAGCCCATGTCAGGATGAGTAAAAAAGTACAATATGGCCTCACCCTAAACCCAACAGAAAGTCAGCCATATTGGGCAGAAGCATGGACATATAAAATCACACCCTCATACTTCCAACATCTACTCCTAGGGTTTTCATCCAATTTGCACCAAACTTGGTGAAAATTACCTACACACATTTTTAGTCAAAAGTTATCTATTACATTTCAGATTAAATGTTGGGTTTGGCTGTGACGAGGTCATGTTGAAGTGGCCATTGTCAGAAGTTGAAAATTGTGTCTATCTCACACAGAGGGCTCTAATTTCGTAGACCAGGCGCAGGCGTGGCGCAGGCGTGTGTGCAACCAACAGGGTGTGTCCAGGTGTATGTTGCAATTTCGTGCCCAGTGTAGCCTAGCGCAAGTACTCCTCTGTCCCGCCTCTGTCCCTCCTTCCAGCGCAAGTTGGCAACGAAGGCGTATTTGGGTATAACACAGCCGAGTCAAATAATGCTCATTGGCAAGAGAAACGATGCCAATGTTTCTATTAATACATTCTGTTGTTGCTTAAAATTTTGGGATTGACATGCATGGACAACAATGCAAGATAGGTTTCACATTTATTTTCAATATGGGGTCTATTCTCCCATGCGCTTCAGTCGAAAAAAGCGCATAGCTACGCGCTTTTCAGCGTACGCGTATTCTCCCCTCGACTTAAGTCTGTGCATTACACGCCTTGAAGGCAGTTACGCGCTTGGGGCGGAGCAAGGTGACAATCGGGGCGTTTCCGGGCGTTTCTCATGCAAATAACACTTACGCGTATTTTCCCCTGGCTTACGCGCTTTTGAGGGCTGTATTTAGGTCAAGCGCCAACATTAGGCGAAATTGAATATTGCGTTTGATGTCGGCTATAGGCCGAATTTTAACATTACTTTTATTTTATTTAACATGGTAAAGGCTGAGACATTTAATATTCGATTGTTCTTCCTTATTTCTAAACTACATTTCTCAAAGCCATGATAATTTATCAAACGAAATCATCACATGATATTACGCATCAGCCTCTTCTCCAATCAGTTTAATTACAAACGCAAAACAATTAATTAATACGAGTGTACATAAGATCATCATTCTACCATGCCCTCAAAATCTAAAGCCGAAATGCCAGTCCTGCATTTGCTTGCACTCTGGCGTGATTGGGAAAGAGTAAGAGGAGGGCGCCGAGCGCGAAGGCGACCACACATATATCGGCTTCGTTTGGACATCCTGGGACAAACAAACATCGAGTGCATCCAGCGCTTTCGCCTGGACTGTGCATGAGGCAATCATCTATCTTTGCCGACTTCTGGATGAACAACTATCCAGCCACAGCAATTATCCACAAAACATACCCGTGGTCATCAACGTCAGAACTGCGCTGTCGCTCCTGGCATCTGGGTCGTTCCAGAGAGTGGCTGGTGATGTCATTCACATCACAGGCGTCTGTGTCAAGGTGTCTGACGCATTTCGTTGGCGCTTCAAGTTCTTCTCCGTGCACTTCCACTGCAGAAAGAGTGGATGCCATCCCCTCCTCCTGTGCAGTGAAATGCACAGGGGATGATGGTTGCCCACCACCTGTTGCGTGTACACTTCTCCGGTGTGCAGAGAACCTGGCTTTTACAGCGCCCCGCAGATCTCTCCATTTGTGCTGTAAATCGGGGATACTGCGCTTACATCTCCCCATCGAATCCACAACCAGAACTATTCGCAGCTTAATTCCTCGGATCAGCCTTCATTGCTTGCTTGCCATACAACAACATCATCTGTGAAATTTGGTTTTCGGCTTTGGCTCGACGTCGCCATCATTGTCTTCCATGTTCTATTAACAAATGCGACTGCCCTGTATGTTCGTGATAATCTAAAAAGTTGTTATATTCTCACGAGTGAGGGGATTGATTTTCTAATTGAGGATATCTGTATTATCTAACTCGAGTCCTAGTAATTTTTTACCATTGGTAATACTGTGTAATTTAATGTGTGAATAAAGATATTATTAAATAGGCTACTCTAGATTGAGCCCTACCCTGGAAAATACCAAAGCACTATCCATTTGTTAATCAATTTTAGCCTTTAAAGAATAGCCGACATGGGAAGAATCATTATCAGTAAATGGGATAATTGATTATAATAAAGTATTAGGCACAAATTCAAGTGAATGTGTCGCTCAAATCAAATAGGATGATAGGCTATGGATATGGAATTCCGTCATTACTGAGGCGGTTTCGGGGTGGGGAGATGTCCGCGTGCGGGGTAAGAATCCTTGTTAAAGCGTTTCCATGTCCTTTAGTTGCAAACCTGACATCTGAGTAGTTTTCAAGTGCGCAATTTCTAAATGAGATCATATAAACCGTCTTTGATTGTCTTCGTGTGACTAGAATGTTCCCTTTGTCTTCTTCCCTGTCTTCCACGGAACAAACAGGCTGGTGTAGGAGGGGCACATTTTCAATGATCTGATTACGCTGATTGAGAAGCGCTACATTCTTTATTTATTATTTCATTATCGCGGCAATTTGTTTGTATGCATAGCTTTAATGCCATGGTGGCTAGAGTAAGAAATAACAAGAGTTTGTCACTAACATATTCCCCGCCGCCGCAATTTTATGTGCCCGTACGGACGGAGCCCAATGCTATATCCCCCGCTTCGCGCTAATCGCGCGGCGGGGGATAAATAAAGAGATGTCTGAATTACGTCTTGTAATTGGTACGGCCTACTATGACAGCGGCATATAAAACCTCGTATCTTCACAATGACAAACTTCACAGGAAAATAAAAATAAAATAAAATAATAATAATCATTATAATAATATAAATGGATAAATATAGTTTCAAATAAAAATGTTTAATTTTGCATGTAAGAATAGTGGACATACGAGTTTTCGTTTCTTATCAGTTTGGAGATACAAGGTTTTATCAGCAGGCCGACGATATTGAAATTTAAAGTCTGGTTTGCGTTTTCCATGGACCACAAATGCATTTTCATGGTTAATCAGAAAATCCTTTTTCCATGTTTTCCTGATAGCCATAATCAATGAGCTTTGTACAGAGTCTGCCTCTCTTTTGGATCAATCACACCTCTTTCATAAGGCCGCCTACATTCTGAAGTTAAGCGCTGTGGGCGTGATCGAAGCGAGTTGGGGAGAATACGCGTAACTCAAAAGCGCTTAACTCGAAGCGCGTAAAAAAAGACTTACGCGCTAATGGGAGAATAGACCCCTATGTGATCTTAACTCAGTACGAGATCATGGCAATCAGGCTGTATTCCTTTCCCCCACTAAAAACGATAAAACCTAAGTGACAATCATAGTAGCCTAGTACTAAGCCGCTTGTACACCTGACCGGGGTTATTATAGTTAACGAAAACTAAGACTAAAACTAAAACTAGCTGTGAAAAAATAATTTAGTTAACTGAAATAAAAATAAAAATGTCAATTTTTTAAAAAACGAAAACTAAATAAAAACTACAATGGACAATACAAAACTAACTAAAACTAAACTGAATTGCAGATAAGATTAGCGTCGTTTTCGTTGATAGTTTCGTTTTCTCCCTCGATTACTGGCCTGTTCAGTCCGAGTTAACCGGTTGCTCCCAGAGGGGGGAAGCATAGCGGCTATTAGCTGCTCTAGTTGCTGCAGGCGTCAGCCGAGGATGATGCCCCTTAGCAAAAAGTAGTGTGCTTGAAGTTCATTTTATTAAGTATACTTCAGTATTAGTATAAGTCTATCAAGTATACTACGGACCCATGTACTTGTAGTGTACCAGAAAGTATACTAATTTAATACTTCTTCGGACTAAATTGGAACCTTTTAAGTTTATAAAAGTATACTTTTAAGTATACTTCAAGTTTAAGCAAAGTAAACTGAAAGTATCCATCTAGTTTACATCTAAGTTTTATTCTATACTGCAAGTACACTACAAGTGAACTTTTTTGTATACTGTGAGTGAACTAGCTGTATACTTCTAGTATACTTTTCAATTTATGAAAGTATACATTTAAGTATACTGCAAGTAAACTTACAGATATACTGCTAGTTTATTAGTTGTACACTTCTAGTAAACTTTTCAGTTCATGAAAGTATACTGTGAGGAAACTTAAAAAAAGCATCATTGGATGTTTATTGACTACAATGAGTCAGGACTTCAGGCTCACATCTGATAGACAACATCATCGTCACTACACTATTGCACCAGTGGGAAGATCCCAACCTACTGGCCCACCAACACCAACTTACATTCCTCAGGCAGTCTCCCGTCCAAACACAAACCAAGCCTACAGCTGCTTAGCTTCAACCACACAGCTGGTGCAGATCAAGTTGTGGTATTGTTGCTTGTTGTAAAACTAGTACAGACATTTCATTGTCACTTTGTCAGATAGCACTGAAGTTCCAGCCTTCTTAATCTCATGTTTGACAATACTGTGTACATTTATCTGTGAATCTGCAGATAATGGCCAGCTAGATTGAACTGATATCTCAACTTAAACACGGCAATGTTTGGTACTGGTACAATATGCAGGGCTTTGTTGTCCACACTCTTGTTTAGAAATGATTAAATCATTGATAAAAAGAATGTATCATCTTTCAAGTATTACAGCATTGCTGCATCTTTTCTTTAGTCGGTCATATTTTTGACTGTGATACAGAACTCCATTAACTGAAAAACATCATCGGTGTACTCATTTGGAATATTTCATCAGCCTTTGCTTGAGTCCTTCACTACTGGTCAGGCTGAAGGCATTGATAATTAATATTTTATGTGTATTTCTGGTTCCATATGAGAGAAAGAGGTACTTTTGTTTTGAATTGGGATTTCAATGAGAGTTTCCATTGCTTTGTTCTTCTACTTCAGCATCTAATACAATATTGTGTTTGAAAATTAAATTTATAAAGGAATCAATTTTGTTCTCTCCTGAGTATGTGCTCCATTGTAAATCCTTATAAGTACCTTCATCTGTGAATTAAAGCAGAATGCACTTCAGCATTGTCTACTCATAGAGCACATGAGGTAAACCTCTCGTCTACTTGCGTTAAATAATATCTGAATTGCGACAGTAATATATTTTAGATTGCAATAATCATAATCTGTGAGTTTGATGTTAAGTTTGAAGTATACTTGCAGTTAAAAAAAACTTTTAGCTCCCTGAAAGTTTAGAGCTAAATTTTAACTATAGAGGGCTTGAAGTATAGAACTAGTGGACTTGTAGTCTACCTATAAGTTTACTTGCAATATACTTCAAAGTGTACTTTCATGAACTAAAAAGTTGGCTTGAAGTATAACAAGTAAAGTTGTAGTACATCTGAGTTTACTTTCAGTATACTTCAAAGTATACTTTTATAAATTAGACATTGTGCTAGAAGTATATAACTAGTGAACTAATAGTTCATTTTTAAGTTTACTCGCAGTATATTTCACAGTATACTTTCATGAACTGAAAAGTTTACTAGAAGTATATAACTAATAAACTAGGAGTATATCTGTAAGTTTACTTGCAGTATACTACAAATTATACTTTTATAAACTAGAAATTGTGCTAGAAGTACGTAACTAGTAAACGAGTAGTTTATCTTTACGTTTACTAGCAGTATACTTCACAGTATGCTTTCATGAAGTAAAAAATGTTTACTAGAAGTATACAACTAATAAATTAGCAGTCTATCTGTAGGTTTACTTGCAGTATACTTAAATGTATACTTTCATAAATTGAAAAGTATTCTAGAAGTATACAACTAATTAAGTCACAGTATACTTAAAAGTTCACTTGTAGTGTACTTGCAGTACAAAATAAAACTTAAACTTAAAGTACCCATCTAGTTTATATCTATGTTGCTTAAACTTGAAGTATACTTTTGTTTGCACGAGTATGTATCAAGTCTGTTAATACTGTAATAATTTGTTCTCAAATAAAATCAGAAAAATAATTACCTATTTCTGTGTGGGTTCGTAACACTGCATAAAAATCAAGTTCAGCTCCACCCATGTGCTATTTACTCTGCTACGCTACCCCAAAGCTGACTTGTTACTGTGAACTTACATGTGGAATATGTAAGTCCATGAGATAGTAAAAACTGAGAAAAAATATAGTACAGTATACTTCAAAGAAGCCAATATGTACGGTAAAATTATTTTAATGTGCTTATGCTTTTGATAGTAGCCTAACTGCAAGCCATTATACTTGAACATTAGGCATGAATATTTTAGTTATTAGATATACTCAAGAAAAGTGTGATAATCAAAAGTTTAGGTACCAGTATTAGCTAAATATACTTAGACTTTTCGGTGTACTCTTCATAACAAGCTAAGTATATGTAAGTACTTTTGTATTACTTAGCAAAATATATCTCTGATAAGTACATCAAAAGTAAACTGAAAGTATACTCTCTTATTTTTAGTTTTGAAGAAGTATACTAATAGCACACTTAAATAAATTTTTTTTTTGTCAGGGTAAGTATATCTCTGATAAGTACATCAAAAGAAAACTGAAAGTATACTCTCTTATTTTAGTTTTGAAGAATTATACTAATAGCACACTTGAATAAACTACTTTTTTGTAAGGGGCTTCACGTGCGCAATTCAGCCAAACGGGTCTAGCTGCAAACGCAAGGAGGAGTGGAGCTCCACTACTTCTCTAATTCAGCGCCGTCATAAGGGCTCACAGTCCACTGTAGACGCCATGACAAAATTATTTTGCATAGATTTACCTAATTTTAATTCTAATGCATCAGAGTTTAAACAAAGCCATTAAGGCATGCAATATTGATGAAATACATTTCAGTAACCCCCTTCTTTAAAAATGGTTCAATCCATGCTTCGTACTTGTATTGGAAAATTGTCTGTGCATTTTTGCTGGCGAGGTCGCGAGCTAAGGCAGCAAACAGGGATCACCGTCCTTGCGAATATGATGTCCCAGAGCAAACAAACAAACGCACACAAATCTGGACGCCAGAAAAGACTAGAGAGAGGACAGGAAGAGCAAAGCAGGGGTCCAGAACATTACAAAATTCTTTTCAAAGAAAGGTGAGAGTATTTAAGTAGTTTGCTATGTTAGCTGTTCAGGCTGGCTGTTCAGCGGCTAACGTAACGTTAATGTAACATGCAGTCAGCTGAGTAAATAATCGCCTGACAAGAATGACATTACACAGTTATTAACGGTATCATCTACAGAAAAGATCGGTAAGGTTATCATTCGCCAGCCATCATAATATGCTGTCAAAAAATTTGGTAGCAGCAGCCAAGGACATGTTCCTCCGGTCTTATGAGTGGTTACTGCATACTCAGCTCTCTCCAGCTGTAATTGACTGTAACGTTACACGCTATGTTTGGCTATCGAACTACATGTAGTCAGTGCGGTAACCTTAGGTGTAACTTTAATAATCGCTTGTCAAGGCTGACATTACTTTTACCTTAATAGTTTACTAAACCTAACTGCTACTTTAGCCTATTGGCATAAGTCTTGCTCACGTGGGGGGTAATTTTACAGAGCTTGCCCTCCTCCTAACAATAGCAAAATGAAGCTGGGTGCTTAGAGCTATGGTACTGGGAAGCCCATTTAGATTCTGTTTATTCCAAGACTCGGTCAGTTAGTTCTTCATCAGTTGTTCCATGGAACATAACCATAAATGTTTACGAAAGTAATATGAAATGGAACAATTAAACCTTTATGCACTGCTACTTCAGAATCAGCTGTAGTCACTTCATCTGAACCTGACCCAGCAATAGATCCTGACCACCAGCAGTCTGAATAGGTTTTTGATGGTGAGTAAATTAGTGAATAAGACAACTAATAATTCATAATTCACATGATGATACTCTCTTTGTTGAGTGGTTAATTTTAAAAAAGGAAAAATTGGGTGTATTTCATTAGGCATTGTCAAGAACACTGAGAAACAGAAAAATAATGAATAACATCATGATATATTGTCGTTAAAGAGTGGCAATGAAAAGTCGGGGGCGGGGGCCCACACCGATATTCTGTTAGGGGCCCCAGAATTCCAAGCAACTGCCCTGCGCACATTCAGTGAAGAAGATGGTTAGCTCTCAAACATGGCAAAAGCTGCGGAAATAACTGAGCATGATGACTGTATGGGGTGAGATGGATTGGATTTTTTTCCCCAGTTATATTAGTATTATCAGTGTCACATGTTAAAAAAGATGATGGTAAAGAATACTGGATTAATAAAGGACTCTAAAAAACATATTTGCTGTCATACATTGTTTTATCCTTGTCAGCTTCTACAAATTAAGGCCTTCCTCTTAATAGCTAACTAAACTTAATAGCTAACTAAAACTAAAACTAAGACTAAAACTAAATAAAAACTAAACTAAAACTAGAGAATTCCTCAAAATAAAAACTAAACTAAAACTGCTTAATCACTTGTTCAGCTAACTAAAACTAAACTGAAATAAAAAAGCAAACTGTAAAACTAAATAAAAATAAAAACTAATGAAAATTTCAAAACTATATTAACCTTGCACCTGACACGAAACAAATTTTTCGCTCGACAGATTGCGTTGAAAGCAGTGTCTTGTGTCCGAAAGTCTGACAGGGTTTTAATATATCTCCGTGTCCGACAGTCTATTATTGTTTTTAATTTCTTCAAATCTACTGACTCTTTTAGATATTAAACGTGAATCTTTTGATAAGAGGGCTCAGTTCTTCAAGATGAGTACCAAGAATTTCAATCAATGTTTCTGTTTAAGCTCTGCTCAATGAAGTGAGTCGACACGAGACAATGTACAATGCCTCCGTGTCTGACAGCCGAAAAAAAAAAGAGGACGATTAGAACAGATTGATAACGAAATAAAGAATAAAAAGAAACATTTTAACAACAGTACATCCAATGAACACTGGGATTAATTTATTTGCGGGTCATCTTTTTTGGATGTTCTGCTGGTTGGTGATGTAAAACCCAAAACCAGTGGAGTTGGCACGTTATGTAAATCGTAGATAAAAACAGAATGCAATGATTTGCAAATCCTTTTCAACTTATATTCAATTGAATACACTGCAAAGACAAGATGTTTAATGTTCAAACTGAGAAACTTTATATATTTTTTTGCAAATAATCATTAACTTAGAATTTAAAGGCAGCAACACATTGCAAAAAAGTTGGTACAGGGGCCTTTTTACCACTGTGTTACATAGCCTTTCCTTTTAATGACGCTCAGTAAACGTTTGGGAACTGAGGAGACCAATTTTTGAAGCTTCTAAGGTGGAACTCTTTCCCATTCTTGCTTGATGTACAGCTTAAGTTGTTCAACAGTCCGGGGTCTCCGTTGTCGTATTTTACGCTTCATAATGCGCCACACATTTTCAATGGGAGACAGGTCTGGACTACAGGCAGGCCAGTCTAGTACCCACACTCTTTTACTACAGAGCCATGCTGTTGTAACACGTGCAGAATGTGGCTTGGCATTGTCTTGCTGAAATAAGCAGGGGCGTCCATGAAAAAGACGTTGCTTGAATGGCAACATATGTTGCTCCATAACCTGTATGTACCTTTCAGCATTAATGGTGCCTTTACATATGTGTAAGTTGCCAATGCCTTGGGCACTAATACACCCCCATACCATCACAGATGCTGGCTTTTGAACTTTGCGCTCATAACAGTCCGGATGGTTCTTTTCCTCTTTGGTCCGGAGGACACGACGTCCACAGTTTCCAAAAACAATTTGAAATGTGGACTCGTCAGACCACAGCACACTTTTTCACTTTGCGTCAGTCCATCTCAGATGAGCTTGGGCCCAGCGAAGCCGGTGGGATTTCTGGGTGCTGTTGATAAATGGCTTTCACTTTGCATTGTACAGTTTTAACTTGCACTTGCAGATGTAGCGACGAACTGTAGTTACTGACAGTGGTTTTCTGAAGTGAGTCCATGTGGTGATGTCCTTTACACACTGATGTCGGTTTTTGATGCAGTACCGCCTGAGGGATCGAAGGTCACGGGCATTCAATGTTGGTTTTCGGCCTTGTCGCTTACGTGCAGTGATTTCTCCAGATTCTCTGAACCTGTTGACGATATTACGGACTGTAGATGATGAAATCCCTAAATTTCTTGCAATAGCTCGTTGAGGAATGTTGTTTTTAAACTGTTCGACAATCAGCTCACGCATTTGTTCACTAAGTGGTGACCCTCACTCCATCCTTGTTTGTGAATGACTGAGCATTTCAGGGAAGCTGCTTTTATACCCAATCATGGCACCCACCTGTTCCCAATTAGCCCGTTCACCTGTGGGATGTTCCAAATAAGTGTTTGATGAGCATTCCTCAACTCTCTCAGTCTTTTTTGCCACTTGTGCCAGCTTTTTTGAAACATGTTGCAGGCATCAAATTCCAAATGAGCTAATATTTGCAAAAGATTACAAAATTTACCTGTTCGAACATTAAGTAACTTGTCTTTGCAGTGTATTCAATTGAATATAGGTTGAAAAGGATTTGCAAATCATTGTATTCTGTTTTTATTTAAGATTTACACAACGTGCCAACTTCACTGGTTTAGGGTTTGTATTTTTACTCTTTATTCCGTTATAAATTTGTTCTCATATCAATACTTTTATTCTTTTCTGGGTGCCAGACATGGAATTTTTTTCATTTTGCGTTGGACAGTCTTGATCGTGTATGCGATAATTTATTCACACTGTCAATGGTCATGGAATTGATTTGCTCTCTGATTGCAAGAACTATTTTATATCTGCTGCGGAAATAAAGCGTGAATCTGTTCGATCCATCTGAGTAATTTTCAAAAGAAAGACCGAATAAAGACTGTTGTCTATCTTCAAAGGAAGAAAACAGGCGAATAAAAAGACCAAGAAAAGTCGATAGCTCTTTGCATTGACTTTGACTGTTATCAGTCGTGCGAAAAATTTATTTCGCATCCAGTGTGCAAGCGGCTTTACCGAGCATAGAATGCAAGCATTATATACGCACTGCCTGATGCCGAGGCAGCTTGTGGTTGGCTGAGAAAGACGTGAAGTCGTTAATTTGCATAATTCATTCAGTTGCATTGATTAAATCAGGTGGAGTTTCCATCACGCATTTGATCTGACATCAGGACAATAGATATAGATACTATAATTTATGTGCTGATTCAGATAGTTATATTAAACAGTGGTTGCTGTAATTATTTACTGTATTGAAATGTGCCTGACATTCTGGAAACCTGCCTGTGAGGTTTCGGTGACGTGCGCGCACTGTGCGCCGCTCAGACAAATGACCACTGCACAGAAAGTGAACCAGGTTGGAGCTGGTGGGAAGACTTTTTCTCCGAAATTTTCACTGCGTCTTGATGAATAAATGACACCTCCCCCTACTACGCTGCCAGACCCATCTCGGCGCACGTTCGTCTGCGCACGGTGTTGCACCACACGAAATTACCACTGCGCAGGCTGCGCCGGACGAAACAACCATTGCGTGGGCTGCACCACGCATAGCCACCTGTGCTGCGCCCAGAAATTAGAGCCCAGAGTGTTGGATTAAGTTGGACCTAATGTAACATCTGTGTGGAATGACAACTGGAAAACAATGATATGGAACTCTCATAGCTGTAAGGCAAAATGACTCTTTGATGCCCCCACTATATTTTTTGAATGAGAGAGAAAAAAAAAAAATTGACATAGTTAAAAGAAATTTGGTACACACATCACTCATGTCAAACTGAAACAAAAAAGCGAATGAGGACACACCCCTATATTTAATCATGTTCCCATGGCAACAACAAAAACGGCAATTGAAATAAATGGGTTTTTGCCAAAAAGATGTCATTTGATGAAAAACTTTTGGTGTTCCGCTAATGTTATACAGACCTAAAATAACACTTTGTAAAAATTAAAACATCTCCAAGAAGAGTAATTTTCACAATACTGAAAAATGACAGCCCCGCCCCCTCAAAAATCTTAATACATTACGCAGATGGGATCCCTCCTTAAACATTTTCCACGTAAAAAAAGGAAAATTGGCAGAGACATAGCCCATGTAAAACTACACTATGGCCTCACGCTAAACCCAACATGAAGTCGTCCATATTGTGCAGAAGCGTGGACGTATAAAATTGCACTCATCATATTTTTAACATCTTCTACTCGGATTTTAATCCAATTGACCCCAAAGTTGGAGAAGATCACCTACACACATGTTGTCTAAGGTTATGAATTATATATATTTTTGATGAAATGTTGGGCGTGGCTGTGATGGGCTTACAATGAAGCGGCCATTTTCAGAAGTGTAAAAGTACTGATACATAAAATGGTTCTCCAGAGCCTCCTTTATTTTCAGAATTGTTGAAAAAAATTCGAAGTCAAAAGAAATTAGCCACGCACATTCTTCATGCCAAACTGAACCAAAATGGAAATGTGTATATTCTTCTATTTACAATTTTGTTGCCATGAAGAACAAGAAATGCTGTCCTCTCATTGTTGAGAAGCCCCACTGGTCGAAAGGATGGTGATTGGATGGGAGGGTGAGGGCCATAACACTGCTTGCAGTTTTAATTATTAGGCCCGAGCCTGGCCGAAGCCAGCAAGGGACTATTAAAACCGCTTGGTTCTGTTATTATTATTATTATTATTATTATCATTATCATCCTTTCCCCGCTTTGAATGCAAATTTGACCCCTTGAATATTAATGAAAAGTCTATTTTATTTGACCAAAAATTCAAGCCCGGCAAAAATTTTTTAATTTGAAGTCCCCAAGAAAAAATATTGAAAAATGACTTGGCCCCACCATGTCAAAAATCAAAATACATTAAGCTAATGGAAGCCCAGCCCAAACTTTTTTCCACGTAGAAAAATGAAACTTGGTAGAGACATAGCCCATGTTCGGACACGTAAAAAATTACATTATGGCCCCACCCTAAACCCAATAGGAAGTCAGTCAAATTGGGCAGAAGGGTGGACATATAAAATCACACCCCTCATACTTTCAACATCTCCTTCTAGGGTTTTCATCCAATTTGCACCAAACTTAGTGAAACTCACCATCACATATTCCTGGTCAAAAGTAACCAATTACATTTTTGATAAAACGTAGGGCTTGGCTGTGACAAGTTCACATTGAAGTGGCCATTGTCAGAGGTATAAAAGTGTGTCTATCTCACTCAAAGAGTGTTGGATTGAGTTGGACCCAATGTAACATCTGTGCAGAATGTAGCTCGTACAGCTATATGGCAAAATGGCTTTTTGATGCCCATGGCAACGATAAAAATGTGCAATTGAAATGAATGGGTTTTTTGGCAGAACGATGCTATTGATGAAAAACTTTGTGTTCCACTAATGGTACACAGACCTAAAATGACACTTTGTAAAAAAAAAAATTTCTCCAAGAAGAATAATTTTCACAATACTGAAAAATGCCCCGCCCCCTCAAAAACCAAAATACTTTGCGCAGATGGGATCCCTCATCAAACTTTTTCCATGTTGAAAAATGAAACCAGGCAGAGACATAGCCCATGTCGGGACAAGTAAAAAGCTACACTATGGCCCCACCCTAAAGCCAACATGAAGTCGGCCATATTGTGCAGAAGCATGGACGTATAAAATTGTACCAATAATATTTTTAACATCTTCTCCTAGGGCTTTAATCTAATTGGCCCCAAAGTTTGACAAAATCACCTACACACAGTTGTGGTCAAAAGTAACGTATTAAATTTTTGATAAAATGTTGGGCGTGGCTGTGATGAGCTTACAACCAAGCAGCCATTTTCAGAAGTATTAAAGTATGTATATCTCATGCATACAGTGTCGGATTGAGTTGGACCCAAAGTAATATTTGTCCAGAATGACAACCAGAACACACTGATGCGTAAAATGGTTCTCCAGCACCCCCTTTATTTTTGGAATGGGAGGGCAAGGGCCATACCACCACTTGCAGTTTTAATTCTTGTTACTTTTGCCCCCCATTTTTTCACCTTTTTTGTGTTCATAATCTTATTAATTTGCTAATTTAAATAAATCTGCTCCAGTGGGGCCAAACTTAATTTTCTTTGCATTTATTGTCTTTGAATGGAAATTTGTATAAGCGATGGGACAGGCAGAAATAATAATTTTAAAAAAGTATAAATTCTAAAAATTAAAAACTGGTTGTATTTGGGTGGAATGTATGCCTGCAGTTATATATAAGTGAAAATAGATGAGTTTTACAGTTAAATTCTGAGAAATATGATTTGGCACGCAAGGTTCCTGTATTGTCAATTTGGAGCAGCCTACTAGACATTCCTCTCTAATTTTGTTTTGATTTACTCGATTAGAATAAACTTTGGCACAGATAATGGTGAGATTTTGTGCTGTAAATTTTAAGTGGTTTCAGACTGCAACTACAGTGAACAAGGGATAGAAGTAAAACGTTGTTTGGTGCAAAATGAAGTCTTTGATTTATACTGTGTTCCATCTTCATTTACTTCTCTCTTACTCTGACATATATACAGATTTTTTACACCTTTGCAGAAATCCAAAAGGACTTTACCTTTGAAACAATACCAAGATTATTCAAATGGACCAAATAGTTGCAGAGATATATTCATTTCATTTTGGGCTTGCCATTTTCAAAAAAGAGGCTCAGGGCTTAAGAGGTTAGGGAGAAATACTTATATATGCATAAAAAACCAAGTTAATGCTGTGATCTGTCTGCTGAGTGAATGCAGGCTGATGAAAATTGTATTTGATAATTCTTAATCTTAAAAACAAATGAAATATGTTAAAGCAAGTAATTTAATGTTTTCGAAGTCATTCTATGAAGCTGAAAGAGATTCCATATTTGGTTACTGTCAGAGGCAGCTGCTCTTTCTTTTGGAACAAGTTACAACCCAGATTCCAAAAGTTGGGATGCAGTGTAAATTGTAAATAAAAACAGAATGCAATGATTTGCAAATCTCATAAACTGACTGTGAGGTAGCGTTCAGGAACCAGAAGTGGGACCAAAAATATCCAGCAAACTTGTTCTTTATTGGATCTGGGGTGGAAACCCCTGCAGGGCAGTAAACAACGGTACAAAGTCCACGATCAAAAATCAGAATCCAGTATTCGTAATCCAATTCGTAAATAGGGCAGCAAACACAAAACTCAGGGTCGGGCAAAGCAGGTTTGGTACACGGGCACAGAAATATCAGAGACGAAGCCAAAATCAAAATCCGGGACATTCCAGTCAGAAGTATAACATGAAGAGTAAAAGGCATAAATGATCACAGCACAAGGAAAATGTTCTGACAAGAGCTGGTGGTGAAATGACTGCTTAAATACACATTTGGGAAGTCACATGCTATAATAGGGAAAAGGTGAGCTGGATCCGACTAATTCACAAAGGAATGAACAAGGGAAAGTTCCTAACCACATGAAATTGGCGAAAGCCAAAACACAGGCAGGGATTACACAGACAACCTATAACAAACAGATGACTCCGGTTAGGTAGTTCTAAAGTGCACAGAGTGAGAGGCAGAACAGCGATTAACAAGGTGCAGAAAATCTGCTGAAGCACAGCAAAGTAAATTGAGTGAAGGCAAGGGGCGGAGACTAGAGCAGAGCGAGCGCTGAGAGCTCGTTAGTCAATTAGTAATGTGCAGCTATACAATCCCTAGTGTTTGTTAATTAATGTTTGTAATTTATCTAAAATAAACTGTCAGTATTTGTTAGTAAAGATAGAACAGCAAGGCGAAGGAAGCAAACGAGATTGGAAGGAATGTTTGGAAACCCAGAAACCATGAAATCACCTGAAAGCGTTGCACACAAGACTGGGGAATAAAACTGTAACATTACATATGACCAGACAGGGGAGACAATGTGCAATGCAGGGCAATGGCATAAACATGAACTGGAATGATACTATAAACAGAGACTATGAAATATGGCAAGGAATGCTGGACAAAGGAAGACAGGCAAAATACAAAACATGCCAAGGACTAAATCAAAAAACATGGCATGGAATCAAGAGACATAACAAAAACACGGTCAGGCACAACAGAATCATAACACTGATATTTTATTCACAATAGAACATAGACAACACATCATATGTTGAAAGTGAGCATTTGACCATTTCATAAAAAATATCAAGTAGGTGCTGGCAGCAGCCTGGGAGGTGCTTGAGACAGCTCTGGCTTGCTCCGGCACAAATTAAGCCTTGAAGACACAGATATAGTTCTGGGCATTGAATTGAGGCTGCTGTTCAAATTGATTGAGCAAGCAAGAGGGCTGAGAGAAACATGCCTCTAATCAGACTTCAATTAGGCTACGAAGGCTATACTGTACTGTGCGTCTATAAAGAAGTGATATGAAGTAGTAGCCTATAGGCCTACTGTCACCTCTTAAGTTAACATAGGCTCAGTGGCGTCACTGCTGACAGTGCAAGCAGTGTATTGCATTGGGGCCCAGCAGGTGGAAGGCGCCCGAAAAGGTATCATGTAAGTTATTATTGTGACCCAATATTTTCTGTACCAGCCGCCCCCCAGGATCGTGATCATAACATCGTTCAACAGCAATACCAAATTTCCTATGTACCACCACTTGACATATATCATGGTTTTGAATCAAGCGTTGTTTTTTTGGCCCTGCTGATTGTTACAGTATATGTTTTATTAAAAATAAATATTATGTGGACCCACTACTTAATTACTTTGCTGGCTTTCTACTGAAGTTCCAAAGGAAGAGGTCTTGCTGTGAAATGCTAATTTTTTCAATGACCTTGTTCCCCGTCATTAGTAATAACTTGCATTGATGTCAAGTCAATTTCTCCCCAAGCTTTTACCAAGAAGCAAGTGTTCTATATTGAATAAATGATAACATAATGACAACATGTTGTTGTAAAACCTCTATTTACTCTTCAGCATTGATACTGCCTTTCCAAATGAGTAAACTCTCTGCCATAGGCACTAATGCAACCCGATACTATCTGAGATGCAGGCTTTTGAACTGTGCACTGATAAAAGGCTGAATGGTCCCTCCGGTCTTTAGTCCAGATGAAACAGCGTCCAAGGTTTCCGAAAAGAATTTAAAACTTTTGATTCATATATATGCTCTCAATTAGGATGACCACAACTTTTTTTCACCAAACTTTCAGATATGTCCTCACACCTTCTTGTCCTCGGGGGGGATTTTAATTGTTGGTTGGGTCCTTTGGATCGATCCTCCAACAGACCCGGCAATCAATGTAAATCTTCCAAAATTATTAACGCCTTCTTAGATTAGTTTTCTGTTGAAGACACCTGCCATTTTTTCAACCCCACAAGTAGGGAGTATACATTTTTCTTGCCAGTTCACCACACTTATACTCGTATTGACTACTTTTTGTTAGATAATAGACTCATACCTTATGGTCTCTCATGCTCTCACAATGCCATTGTTATATCGAACCACGCGCCTTTAGTTTTAGACCTAGTGGTGGGTGGAGGTCCTGACTCTTGTTCATCTTGGCGTTTTGGCCCTCGCATATTGTTTGACGAGAGATTTGTTTATTCACTGTTGGCTCAGATTTTCAGGCACAAATGAGGCACCTGATGTCTCACCTTCCCTTCTCTGGGAGACCTTCAAAGCCTACATTAGGGGACAAATTATGTCATACATTAGCTTTGTAAGGAGACAGCGGAAAAAATGACTATCTGAACTCTCAACCCAGATTTTACAGCTGGATAAGATTTATGCAATGTCCCCCTCTCCGATGATATATAAAGATCATCTTTCTTTGCAAACTGAATTTAACGATCTGTCAAGTGTGCAGGTTGAAGAAATGCTACTTAAATCACGGCACAAGCACTTCAAACATGGGGATAAGGCAGGTAAATTACTCTCTTTGCCAGATTTCCTCATTACATCAAATTCTTAAAATTATAACGTCAATGGGTGTAAGGACTGACGCTCATTAAATTAATGACCAATTCATGAAGTACTATTCTTCTTTGTATACTTCCGAACAGCTATATGATTCTTCAGTTTTCAACTTTTTTTTGACACTCTTATTATTCCCATTGTTGACACAGCATCCATCCGGCAATTAGAGGAACCCATAACGATTAAAGAGATCTTGCAAGCGGCAGGTGCGCTGCAGAGTTCCAAGTGCCCTGGGCCTGATGCGTTCATGGTCGAATTTTATCGTAAGTTTATGGCTAATATAGCCCCTCTCCAGATGACTGTGTTTACCCACTCACTGGAAATGGGCTCTCCCCCCCAACCCTTGTTACTGTTGAAAAAGAGTAAAGATCCCCCTCTCTACGGCTCATACTGCTCTATATCATTACTTAACACTGATTATAAAGTTTTGGCCAAGCTTTTGTCTATGTGTTTGGAACCCATCCTGCCATCCATAATCTCCCCTGATCAGACAGGTTTTATAAAGAATAGACATGCCTTCTCAAATGTTAAATGTCTATTCAACGTTATGTAAAATTCTTCAGACCCCAAGGATCCCAAAGTAGTGATCAGTTTAGACGCCGAGAAGGCTTTTGACAGGGTCGAGTGGGGGTACCTGTTCCATGTTCTGTAAAAATTTGGCTTTGGCAAGAAATGTATTTCTTGGATTAATTTATTGTATTCCTCTCTGCTCGCTTCTGTCAGAAGTAATAACAACCATTCAGAATACTTTCCTCTCTTTGGGGGCACGACGTAGGGATGTCCATTGTCCCCATTTCTCTTTGCCCTTGTCATAGTACCCCTGGCTATTGCATTTCGGTCCAATCCTCACATACCTGGTGTGACGAGATACGGCATTGAACAGACGGTGTCTCTTAATGCAGATGATTTGCTTCATTATGTTTCCAGGCTTCATATATCCATAGCTCATGTACACTCTACCTTCAACCTGTTTGGTCTCATCTCTGGCTATAAATTAAATTTTTGCAAAAGTGAACTTTTTCCAATAAAAACTGCAGCCCGTGAGAATCCACTGCACACATTACCATTTAGAACAGTTCCAGATAGTTTCACATACTTGGGAATCAAAGTTACTGACATTTAAGAATCTCTTCAGGTATAATTTCACCCCTCTCCTCACCTAAGTACAGCAGGATTTGGGGAGATGGTCATTACTCCGCTTATCTGTGGTCGGCTGCATTAACTTGATCAAGATGAGTATTTTGCCCAAATATTCTTTTCTTTTTCAATGTATTCCCATTTTCATCTTGAAATCGTTCTTCCGAAAACTCGATGCGATCATGTCAGGGTTCGTTTGGGATAAGAAAACCCCTAGAAATCGCAAAACATTCCTACAGAGGTCAAAAAGGTTGGGGGGCATGGCCCTACCAAATCTTAATTTTTATTACTGGGCAGCCAATTTCAGCATTCTTCAGTGCTGGTGTCAGGCAGAAGGTACGGGCTCTATTCCCGCCTGGCTGAGCTTGGAGGCTTCCTCTTGTTTACCATCCTCACTAGTGGCTCTGGTTTACACCTCTACCTGTTTACCTAGTCCAGAATACTGCAAAAATATTTTGGTCAAGTCATCCTTAAAAATTTGGAATCAATTCAGATGCCACTTTGGGTTGCAAATCTTTTCACTCCAAGCCCCTATATCTTAAAATCCTGCCTTTCCCCCCTCAGTTGTAGACGGAGTGTTCAGTATCTGGTTTATGGGGGCCTACCTCAAGCAAAAATAAGGCTATTCCATAATTATTGTAGATAGAATACTGTTAAGCCTATTATCATCATTTTCCGAGAAAGAGAAGTTTATGTGGGTGACAGATGTCGTTTGATTAATGAATATTGAAACTGGTCGATAAAGGGCGCTATTAAAGTTTGTGAACTTGGGGCAGTTCCTAGGTAAGGTCAAGATAAAATAAATCAATGCATGCATATACAAAAATAAAAAATAAACTAGCAGTCTGCCCGTGGGGATCCATGGATTCTACTTTATATAACTTTGTGGAGCATTATGATGTCATCACATGCGCCTCTATGATGTCATCACGTTGCTGTGGTGTTGCTATGGTGTTTCCATAAACACCAAGGTGGCTGTCACGCGACCGATGTTTTTATAGTAACTAAAACTAAGTAACCATCAAGGGGAATACGCTGCGCTGACAATCCGCGTTCAGTGGAACACAAAGTCACCTGGAGGACGGAGCATAATAGGGTTGCTCACGTTATGCTGCAGATTACGCGCTACTTTCTCTTGCGGTCTGGAATCTGTTTTCTGGGATTTCGGATGAATTGGCTTGGGTTCAAAAGGGGGAATCCCCAGGAGAGGACATACAGGGGGAATGTCTGTATAATAATAGAGTTGCTCGCATTATGCAGCAGATACGCACCCGGCGGAGTGTAGCACCGATTGGCCAGACGCAGTCGCCTGCAAGACGGAGCCAAACAGTATCGCTCCCACTATGCAGCAGATACGTGTGGAATCTAGGACTGATACGAGCCCGGCGGAGTCTAGCACTGATTGGCTGGACACAAACACACACACGTACGGACACACACAGAGGCCAATCGGCTATTATAATATAGATAAATACATGCGCAACGCTGGACACTGGAGCAGAATAAAAGCTGAGTGCTTTCAGACAGAAACAGAAGCAGGGGAAGCAGATATTTTACATCAAGTTCATTTCCAGTGCCTCTGCCGCCTGCTACAACGGAGATGATGATTCGTAAATATGGAATCCGGCTTCAGACTGTTTGGCTGCGCGCATCCCTCGGATGATTGATATGACATGCGGAGCGGAGCCCACGTGCCATTTTCCAGGGAGATGGAAACTAAGGTGGATGCCACAGTTAGATACCCTAAGACGTTCAAGTTCAATTTGTTTTTTACTCTGTCCGAAACAATATCATTATGGTCCGAGGAATGAAAATATAGCCTATACATGCCTTGTCGCAAATAAAAACCCACTTCATCAAATAAAAAGGAAATGTTGACTAAATCACTAAGTGATTGCTGACATTAGCTATCTAACTTAAGATGTTAACAGTTAACGTTAGTTTGCTCACCAAAGATCGCTTTCAGTTGAAAAGCCTTTGAAGTTGCCTGGCAGATGTGCTTTATCGTTGGGATATTTTTTATCATTCCTCTTTTCAAGTAAATTGTGAGTTCTGTGTCCCAGTTAGCAATTTTTTATGCGGAGAGGCGTTCTATAATATATTTGAGGTCGATGTCTGTCTGTCTGTGTGTGAGTGTGTGCGTATGTACACGTTTTTCTCCAACATTTCTCAACCGATTATCACCAAATTTGGTGTGTATATCCACTTGGACACCAGGAAGGACTTGACGTCGCCCAATTTTTGAAAAAAACGGTCATGTACGCAAGAAAAAATGGCAATTTCACTCCGGGTAGCGAGTAAACTTATATAATCTGATGCGCATACCAATATCCGGCTGCACGCTAGGAGCCACAGTGTCCTTCAAACGGCCGTTGATGTAACCTGCGAGCAGGCTACTGTTTGCAATGGGGCCGAGGGAGTGATAAGAGAGCCCGCACGAAAGCCGGGCTTTTCAGAGGGCACCGCGTTCGTCCACGACTCGTCAAACTTCACAGCTGCCAAATTCAAATTTGACAGTTCAACACTCGCAGGGCTGGCGTTAAGCCTCATTCACACATATCGCTATTCGCCCATCTCTGAGCGAGAACTGTCAATGGAATGTGAACGTGTTCCAGCAGAATGTGGCGAGAACTGGAGAGTCGAGGACTAGCGATGTGATGTGGGCGGGTACAGACATAAACTATTTTTCACTGTCAGCGATGCGAGTTACAAATGGGAATGTAGGAAAGAGATGATTGACTTGACATGAACAGACAGTTCCACAGAGAGTTTGAACACCGCAACGAACAAGAATTTTGGTTCCTACATCATGTCTGACGAGCAGCTAATAAAAGCGATCTCAAACCAGCCGGAGCTCTATGATACCACCCTCAAAAATGATAGAAATAAAAACCGAAAGGATGACGCATGGAACAGAGTGTCTGCAATCATCTGCGTTTCAGGTGAGTGGATGTTTTAAATTACGTTTTTCTCCTTAGCCGAATATGCTTTTGGAAGCTAATTGTCAGCTAACTGTGGACATCAAACCATGCCTTAGCTGACAATAGAAAACAGAAAAGGCGATCTATAAGTGGTACTATTTATGTGTTAATTTTATGCATTTAGAATTGTCAGCGATCTTAACCAAGGCAGATAAATGTGTATGCGCCCGCTGGTATTTTATACAGCCACAACTTGCTTCCCTCTGACACGTTTGCAGTGGGAAGTAAACCATCGGGAAGCCATGGCAACCAAGGCTGAAGGCAGAGAATTTTTCTGCCGGCGAGTAAAATTTCAGCGAGCAGCAAGGGGCGATGAGCGAGCAAGCGGCAACCTGCGAGGATGAAAAGTGAAGCAAATACGGAAGTGCCAAAAGCTGCAGTTCCTCGAATGGCCACTCGAGGCTGGTGGCAGAAACGAGTCAATCCCCGTTGACCCACATATTAAAAAGCCGAATTTTACAGCAAAAATAAACATGTTTAAAGCCTGGTACAAAATACGGTTTTGGTCTCTATTGCTAATTTTCCACTCCGTGAAAACTGTGGGGGGAGTGAATTTTTTTTGTAATTTTTTGTATCTCTACTATTTAAAGGTTTAAATGTCTGCATAATTAAGGGCGTGGCCACGTTGAGTGACAGAACCTTGAATTACAGTCTCTGGGCAGGAGCCGGCTCATCTGGTTATGTTGTGGCTAGGCTAGAGCACAGGCCTTCGTGGCCGCGGGCTGTAGAGTTGGAACGCCAAGCCCTACCGCTAACCGCGGTCCTAGCCTGGCTGTCTGAGGGAGGGGGGGTTACTACAGCTCAGCTAGCCTAGCCGCTATCCCTTGGCCTTTTCTAATCGTCTTTGAGCCGTGATCTTACCTAAGCTCATACGGAACTTGATCCATCGGCCGCGTTTCTGACTGGTGATTTTTTTTATCGAATATCAGGGTGATAATGTCTTGCTGTGTGGTTAAGAGTCTGTGGTCTATTTTGTAAGATGATGAAATACTAATATTATTTCATATAAAATTCGCTGTCAACACGAAGTAGCGTTAGTTCGTTCTCTAGCCAACTATCCAGAGAATGAATACAGTAACCCCCTCCCCGTACGCCTACCACAGTTATTACACAGGCATGCAGCGAAGTAAAGGCAGATCAGAAAAGTGTTTGAATTTAGCGTTAACATATTTTTGAACAAAAGCTGTCAGTCAGTTGTTGGAAAACCGTCACGGTTTCTCTAACAGGTTGCCAACGTAACTGGCTGGTCAGTTACCATAGAACCCTGATGGCACACTACCAATTGACGGGGCTCTTTATCTGATTCCTCTGAGTATTTGGAAGCCTTGACTGGAGAATGCTGCGGTTATACACTCAGTAGATTCACACAGCAGTACCATATAGAACTGCGTTCTCCACCGATAGATTTGTTCAATTTTCAGTGTGATTACGGAACCGTATCATTGTAAATAGAAAGACTAGCGAGCTATAATTGAACATATCCCATGTTATCTAGCAAGCTAGCTAGCTGTCGCTAAAAGAGTTTCTACATGAAGTCCATCATCCACAAACTCGCTAACCACATTAACGCAACAATTAAGCCAGACGGCAACGAAAAAGTGCTGCTAACCAGCCACGTTTGGCTATGTTCGGTGTCAATAAGAGTAAAGGCCCCCCCCCCCCCCCCCCGAAATTAACATTGATTTCACGACGTGCTTAAAAAAAAAATGCGCGTTGCAGTGGTATCGTTAGCTAATATATAAGGTAAGCTGGGCAGCGGATGGAACATCCACGGAGCCTTCGTGCCAGACGCCCAGCAGCGTTAGTATTGATCAGCCCACATATGCTGACTACAGCAACCGATTAATTCAGCATTCTGCAAAGTCAAAATGTAGGGTAATAATACTTGCGATCAGAGTGTGCGAGAGTGTGGCAGGAAAATAAAGATCCGTCAGGTTTGTCAGTAAGGTTACGTAGTGCAATGTTATCGTTTGGATGGCCATACTATCGTTAATGGGACCGGGCTAAGCTGCGTACAAGAGCTAAGACGAGCACCCGCTCGTACTAGGGGGATTCTGATACTCAGTGAGCCAACCGCCTCGACTTCCCAGCGGTGTACAGCGTTTGTCGCGCTATTGCCTCACGGATACGAACAACTTTTGTCCTGAAACCGCTTCATGAATATAAACAGCGTACGACCCGCCACCACAAGTGACTTAGCAGGATCTATTGCTTTACTGGGACACATATGACCTCGCATCTCAGCCTTTGCGAACCAGGAAGCATCGGGCTGGTTGAGGTTTTCAACCGAACATGGAGGCCTTAGCGTGCTTGGCAGCTGCGAGCTTGGAGGGCGTGTTTCAACAAAAGAGCTCCATTCGGCCCGCCCACTGGGCTGCGTCAGCTCCAGCAACGGCCTGCCTTTTAATTAATTAATTTTTGGATTATCCGGGAGGTAGGCGGAGTCAAGTAAGTGCCAAGATGGCGACCAAATTTGCTTCAAAATGGATATTCAGAAACCTATGGGTGACGTCACGGAGGCTACGTCCATGTTTTATACAGTCAATGTGAGCGAGTAGAGATATGTGTGAATGAGGCGTAACACCTGAAAATTCGGCGGCAATTATTCACAAAAATTTGTCCTGGCTGATTCTAGATGGAATCCCTTCAGTGCAGGATGCGAAATCTCTCTTCACATGGATGGAGTCAACATTGCAAAGCCAGATTATATCTCAGTGGGAGTTGGGGCCCTACTGGGGAACTACTTGATTTTTGTTATTTATGCAAAAAATAAAAGAAATAATTTAACTTTTATGCAACAGTGCATGGTTGGTATCAAAACAAATGACAAAATTCCATTGGGGGTCATTAAAATGGCATATGTCCTGTTCTAGACATCGCAAATATTGTCAGTCATGGTACATGCACATATACATGAGTCCTCTCACACAAGCACACACTGGTTCAGTCATGTCCTGTGTATTGAATTGTTGAATTGATAGATTCGCCATATAGCACTTACTGTGTAATATTTTGTATTGAGGTTTGTATCGTTGCAAATGATAAATGCTCATGTAACTTACTATTGCTCATTTAACATGTAACTTATTAATGCTCATTTATTATTATTATTATTATTATTTTAATTTTCACAGTAAAACCTATCAAGGTTCCTCATAGTGTTATGACTTGAAAATCACAAAAAAAAAAAAGAGCCAGCAAGGACATCTTAAACAAATTTATTTATTTGTCACTGATTAGGTCCAAAAATATATACAAATAATCCACTGCGTAATCTTATAATAACACTCCAATGCCACTATGTAACTCTGATGCAAAACTCAAAAACCCTTTCGAACTGACCAAAATCACAGCATTTATATAGCCTAGAAACATTCTGGAAAGATCTACAAGAGTCCTGGGTGATCTGGCCTCCTCCAGGCAAGAGGATGCCAGAAACCTCTAGAAAGTACTTGTCTGTTTCATCACAAACATGTGGTGTTGCATCAGATCATGTTTTGCTACGGACTTACCACCAGAGCGTGCTAAAAAACAAAATAAAGAAATAGCTGACCAGTAAGGCAGCACAAATAGTTTCCAACAAATCTCCATTTATAAATGATATACAGTGCTGTACTTAAAATACTCATACATAACATCTCCCCTCTTTAAGTAAAGAAAGGTTTGCTAAAGCTTTCTTTTGTCAAAATTAACAGGGTTTTATAATCAGTATAATCTTGAAACTTTACGCATAAAGTATCATTGATCATTACAACAATCACATACCTAACAACCAGTGCAATTTTCAAAATCAAATAGAGAAGTAAAATTTACATGCATGAAAGTGCATCTGATATAATAGTATCTTTTCCCCTGATGTGAGAAATATCCAAATCATACTCTTTGCTAAAGTAAACTCCATCTCAATAATCTTTGATTATTGTTTTTGATCTTATGCAAGAATGTGAGGGGATTGTGACCACTGAGGACCTTGATGGAAGTAGCTGAACAAGTCAAACAGACTTCAAAATGCTGTAAAGCTAAGTGCCAAACATTCTTTTTCAATTGTTGTATAGTTTTTTCTGCTATTGATCAAGCTTTTTTGGAAAAGTAACAAACAGGATGATCTACTCCATCAGTGTCTTCTTGCAGTAAAACTGCGCCTGCACCAATATCACTGGCATTAGCAGCCAACTTTAACTCCTTTTTGAAATTAGGAGATAGGAGAGCTGGTGCATTTTGGAAGATTTCATTTGGTCAAATGAATTTTGACACTTTTCATCCTTAAAAAATTTTGCAGAAGACCCAGTATCCCTTAGAATTCAAACAGGAGCAGATGAGGAAAAATCATGTGAAAGTGAGACAAAATGGCTCAAAACACTCCATAACAGAATCAGACACAGAAGGTAGAAGATCAGGCGAACTGACCTTAAATACAAGAGATTCTTTCCTAATGAAAGCAGTTGGCTTGGTTTCTTCTCGTTGTTTTTTCTTGAGAGCATAACACCCAGAAATAAGGTGACCTTGTTTTTTGCAGTATTTGCAAGACACAGAAGGTAAAGAATCTGAGGATTGCTTCTCAGTGGAAGGTTTCTTCTCAGAAGTGGCCTTGGAATGATCAGAAGTGTTATTAGAAGACGTCTTGGACTGAGACTTGCCTTGAAATTTAGAAAAAAGTGGATTTTTGGACAAAAGAAGACTTATTAGTCAATACATAACTATCAGCCAGTGTGGGAACATCTTGCAAAGTATTGGCTTGTTTCTCCTCAAGGAAAGTCTTGATATCCGGCTTAATACACCTTTTGAATTCCTAAACCAGAATAAGTTGCCTCATTCTGCCAAAATCTTCCTCATCTTTCATGGAATTACACCACTGACCAAGCAACTGTTCCTTCAACCTGCCAAATTCAACATGAGTTTAACTGACTTCCTTGTGAGAATTCCTAAATCTTTGCCTGTTAGCCTCGGGGACCAATTCATAACCCTTCAGAATGGCAGATTTGAAAAAATTATAGTTAGAACTGTAATGGCTGGTTAAAGAGAGAGGCCAGGTGCAGCGGCCAGGGAGAGAACGAGCAGCACAGACACAATACAAACACAGAGAATCAAGCAGACCACTAGAAAATACTTGCGCTTCAAAACGATATATAATATTCTAAAAAAGCGGAAGCAATGCAACACAGAGAAAAAGTAGAAAAGGGAAAATACCTAAAGAGGAAAGACCTCCAAAAATAACTGGATGATATAAAGTCACACAAATACTGACTAGAGATATCTTCGGCTATAATGCTTAGCTACAAACAGACACTCTAGCAAAGGAGGCGTGGCGGACTTCCGGCTAATATAGAGTCCGGGGAAGCGCCGCCCCAGTTCAATCAGCCAGCTGGTTAAAGAATCCGATTAAAAAAGAATTCAATCTCGTCCCGGAACAAGAGCACCAAAGAAAGGTCCAAAACACATGGACGCCTCACAAACCATGTCAAGAACACTGTTAGACAGATAACTGGTTACAGATTTTCCTAGCTTTACCGGTAACAACACTTTGTCACATCATTGTCCAATGCTGTTTTGGCCATTTAAAATTTTCAGCTATTTTCTCAAAATGGGCAAAGTATTGGTCTACATCATTTTCTAGGAAGGGAGGAACAAGTCTGTTGTGTTTAACCACATCAAAATGATCAGAAAGTCCAAAAGATTTTCTTACAGTACCTGCTTCTATTTTCCTCATTTCCAGTTCATACTGCATCCTTTTTCTTCTTTTTTTCTTCTAGTTCTGGTTGTTTCTCTTATCCCAACCTTCTTTCTTCCAGTTCTCTCTCCAACCTTCTTTCGTCTAGTTCTTTCTCTTTCTCCAACCTTCTTTCTTCCAGTTCTAGTCGTTTCAGGCATAGCTGTATCTCAAGTCTTTGCATCTCTGTTGCAGATACTTCCACCTCCTTAATCAATTCTGCTGCTTCTTCCCCAAAGATCTCACCATCAATGAAATGTTGCACCAAACTGTTCAATATTTCTCGTTTCATTGATGATTTCACGTCAGATAATCCAAGGTTTGAGGCTATTTGCAGCAAGTCCTTCTTCTTTGCCAGCACAGTTGATTCCTGGGTTGGAGTTTTCCGAAAATTTTCAACATGGGAATTGGATAAGAAACGAGTCTATCAATACATCGTTACCGGGGAAGCTTCACGAGGGCGTGAAATATAACTGTAGAGTTACGCAGATGAATCTGAGTGTATAATTGAGTGACTGGCTATCGACACTTGGGTGGATAGAAGGGAGCGCTGAATTTGTGAATGGAGGAATCTACACGTCAATCCATGGGAGGGAACTACGCATATTTTGTGTGTGATGACTGTAATTGACAGTAGAATGTGAGAGAATCAATAAAATGTTGGATTTTTTGCTTCACAAAACGTATTTTTTTAACCACTAATTGGAATACTGTTGGCTCACTGAAGCTAAAATGGTTGCCACAGAGTACTTTTTTTCTGAGAGTTTTTTTCTGTCGCAAGTGATAATTTTTTGAAACTACTGGATCGATACTATGAGCATGGATATTGACCAGTTTGCACATCATATTTAGCTGAAAAGTTTAATTCATGCAACTCCTGAAAAACTGGGATTGGGGGGCAGTTCTCAATGCTCTAAATCGCATTTCTGCTCTGCCTGCTTGGGAAAGTTCAATAGCTGATCCGGGGGTGCCATCTCGTGGTCGAGTACTGTAACTAAGTGCTTAAATTTGCAGGTCTATAGACGCGAGCGTCTACATCTGCAGAAAGGGGTTAATTCCATTTCTAAAATAATACTAAGCTTTTTAATGTATTCCTAAACTAATAAAAAAAAAGTTCTGAAACAGTTGTGAAATTATTCTTTTTCATTGGTGATAAATCTCACAAGATGATTTTAGGAATTTTTATGAATTTACGACACAAGAATATTACAGAAGGCACTTATATCAAACAAACCTACGTAGTTCTATTCTCATGCCTTTTTCAGCAATATTCATTTTAAGGGCTGTAATAAAACGTTTCATGCTAGCTAGCTAGCTAATTAGCTGTCCCATTGACCGCTGACTGACAACAAACGCTAGCGATGTCATGGTTTTGCCCCTGGCAGCTGAAGACAAGAACCGGCGGGCACTGGGACCATGTACCCAAAAAGAGAGGAAGCGACCCAAATGCACAAGCCAAGAAAAAATATAAAAATCTTTTAATTTAATTTACCATAAAAACAGGAGGGGAGCAGCAGCACGCACAAACATAGCAGGGCTCCACACACAAAATGCTGCTGCCCTGATCTAAGGCACACCCAGCCCTTAAATAACAAATCTTCACCTTCACCCTAACGAGCCACACCTGTTGCTCGTTAATGTGGAGGCAAAGAATGCAGCAGGGGGAGGGCCTGCAGGTACCCTTAGTGTCGCTGGGACTGCATTAAATGAGCAGCAAATAGAATCAACAAGGTGGCTAAAAAGTAACGGACATTCAACGACAATACTTCTTACCTGCATAATATTTAAAACAGAGGACAAGTCGCTTTGTCTGTTTATACGGAGTTCCAAAAGACATGGAGGGAAGAAAGGCTTGGCTGTTGGCTAGAAATCAGGAGAAAAAATTTTTCTGTTCCCTCGATCCGTGCTGTGCAGTGATCAGTTCTGAGAGCAGTGTTTTAATGGAATAGGAGCAAAGATGAAGCTGAGGAAAAGAGTAGCCAGAGTAAACAAGCGCTTCCTTTTAACAATGTCGGCATAAGCCATGTGATTCAATATGAACAATTCGGTTAACGCCAAACATGCTGAACCAGGGTACAATGAAGTGAGGAAACCAGAGAGTAATTTGTTAATTTAATTAATTAATTTAATTAATTTGTTAATTTGAGTAATTTGAGAGTAATAACGTACACGGACATTCATCGACGTTCCTTATGACAGGGAAAACCTCCAAGCACATATCTTATCAGAGGGACATTAAAAGCCTCAGTCACGTTAACTTTTCTGCTCGCACTTAAACATTGACACCGGGTCACATTTCGATCTTCCCATTAGTGAGTGTGCCGCTTTTCATCCTCTAAATATTTAGAGAGACAAAATGGCGATGATAAAATAACACCAACTCGCATGCAACACATCAGTGGATGAAACCAGCGTCGCTATGCTTCTTGTTCTGAACTCAGGCAAGGCTGAAGTTTCCTGGTCAGCTGTCCAACCTAGCAACAGTAACAATGGAAGGTGGGGCTTGGGAATGGAACATAACCGTCATAACTCAGTGGATGGGGAAAGCATTCTGTGTTGGCAAAGTTAGCAATGCAACCCCCCTCCTCTTTCCTCACGAGGGATATTTGAATGAGTGAATAGTCTTTTTTTTTTTTATTTCTATCCTAATTTTTAGAATACGGGAATATTCTAATATGGGAATATTTATGGGAATATTCAGCCCAAACTAGAAATCGACTCCACGACGAGGGATTATCCGCCGCCAAACATCGAAGAGTGTTTTCTAGAGACTGATTAGTCCGTTCCGTCAGCCTATTGGTCTCCGGGTGAAACCCAGAGGAGAGACTCACAGTGGCCCCCAACTGCCTACAAAATGCCCTCCAGAATCTGGCTGTAAACTGAGGGCCTCGGTCAGAGACGACATCCTGCGGAAGCCCATGCAACCAAAACACACTGTCCACCACAAGATGTGCTGTCTCCCACGCCGAAGGCAGCTTGGGCACCGCTTTAGAAAAACGGTCAACCACGACGAAAATGCGATATGCGTCCAAGGGCGCCTGGGAACGGGCAAAGGTCGCAGTAGACCAGAGGGAGGGAGGTGGGAAGTCTTATTTCTGGAACATGTGCCACAAGCTGCAACAAACTCCCGAATGTCTCGGATCATACCAGGCCACCAAAAACATTGGGCCAGGAACTGCTTAGTCCGATGGGCCCCCGGGTTCCCAGCCAAGTGGGAAGAATGTCCCCACTGCAGGACCTGTGGCCTAACTGTAGAGGGCACAAACAAACAGCCAGGAGGCACCCCCCCGGACCAGGGTCAGTCTTTAAAGCCTCTTGAACGACTGCCTCAATCTCCTACTGAATAAGTGCTACCACCTGAGAAGCCAGGATAACTGGCTCCGGGGCAGGATTGCGGCCTGAACGATCGTACATCCGTGACAGGGTGTCCGGCTTAATGTTTTTAGAGCCTGGGGGATAGGTCAGGGTAAAATCAAAACGGGTCAAGAGTAATGACCACCACGCCTGCCGGGAATTACAACGTTTGGTCTGCTGAATATATTGGAGGTTTTTATGGTCGGTCCATACCACAAAAGGGTGTTCAGCTCCCTCCAACCAGTGGCGCCACTCCTCGAGCGCCAGCTTGACCGCCAATAACTCCTGGTTACCAATACTATAATTGCGTTCTGCGGCATACAAAGACTGGGAGAAGTATGCGCATGGGTGAAGCTTATTATCCCAATGAGGACGCTGAGATAAAATAGCACCCATGCCCACCTCTGAAGCATTTACCTCCACAACAAATGGGAGGGAGGAATTGGGCAAAACCAAAACAGGCTCTGAGCTAAAACGCTTTTCTGGGCAAAGCCCAGAAAGCGTTGAACCTCTAACATTCTACGGCGCAGGCCAATTCTTGACCGCAGCCACCTTGTGCGGGTCCATCCGCACTGACCCCTTAGAAACAATAAATCCCAAGAACGAGACAGTTTGGGCGTGAAAAACACATTTCTCGACTTAAACAAAAAGTTTGGCATCGAGAAGGGCTTCAAGCACACATCTGACGTATTATTTGTGCCCTGAGAGTGTTGAAGAAAAAATCAATATGTCGTCAAGATAAACGAAGACGAATCTCTCCAACATCTCTAGGAGCACTCTAGTCATTGACGAATGCCTGGAACACCAAGGGGGCGTTAACAAGCCCGAACGGTAAGACTAAATATTCGTAATGCCTGTCATGAGTGTTAAAAGCCGTTTTCCATTTGTCCCCCTCCCGAATGCGAATGAAATTATAAGAATTAAGAAGATCTAGCGTCGTAAAAAATGACGCCTCCTGCAGATGTTCAAAAGCGGAGTTCATTAACGGAAGGGGTTATCAGTTTTTAATAGTGATTTTATTCAAACCCCTATAATCAATACAGGGTCTCAGGCCGCCATCCTTTTTGCCCACGAAAAAAAATTGCACCGTCCCCGCACTGGCAGGTGTTATGGCCCCAATTTGTTATTACATTTATTACACAACAGCAACAGCAAGGGATGACAAACACAGTTTTAACAACTAAAACACATTTAATTTTTAACAAAGACAAAGACTAATAACAACCTACAACTAAAGACCAAGATTGATAAATAAGAAAAAACAGAAATAATTACAGTCCCTTTTTGGTGGGGTGGCTTGGTGATGTCCTGGATGAAGAAAATGCTCAAACACAGGCAAAGAAATCCACAAAAGAAACGTCACAGGTCTTGAACAGAATGGCAGGTCTGGTCATCTTCTTGCAATTTCTCCTACTACTTTACTGTCTCAATTCTTTTCCTTATATACTCTTTTGCAGACCCCACCCACATTTAGACCTCTTTTTTTTTTTTTCTGAGACTTGCCCCAGACATGTCCAGGACATGTCTAAACATGACTCCAGTCTGAGCTTAACAAGAAAAAGGTAAATACTGCCATCTAGTGGCCTATATTCACATTACACAGGAGACGTGGACGGCCGAATAAAACCATTGGCGAGAGCCTCCTGAATATACTCTCGCATGGCCCTACGCTCAGGTCCTGACAGCAAATATAACGAACCCCTAGGCTGAGTTGTCCCAGGATAGAGATTGATCTCGCAGTCGTATGGACGGTGAGGAGGTAACGTCGATGCTCGTTGCTAACTAAACACCTTGGCAAGATTAATGTAATCCCTTGGGAACACTAGACAGTTAGTCAAAGTTCAGGGTCGCCCCAAATTCTTAACCCTGCTCCGAATCGAATGTCTCTGTGACTGATTCAGAATCGCAAAACTCCTCTAAAAAGTCATCGTCTTCTGGCTGTCGCCAGTCAAATTGAGAATCCCATTCCAACCCCTCCTCTGCCCCTTTTTCTAGTCTAGGAGGGTACGGTGAGATAACCTCCTCACACTCGCTCCAGGCATCAGCCTGCCCCGTAGCTTGATGTCTGGGAAAACAAGTTTCATTATCTCTACAATGAGAGCTGCCATTGGTGTCCCAGCGGAGGATAGGATTGTTCTGTCCCCTCCCAGCTGATGCAAAGTCTGTGTTCCCGTAACCAAGAATGCCCTATAAAAATGGGAAAAGCCGGGAAACTGATAATAAAAAATTGAACCTGCTCAGAGTGGCCACCAAATGAAATGAACATATTTAGTGGTTCAGACACTTCGGTAATAACTCCCGATCCAAGCGGGCCACCGTCCAAAGTTCGGACAGAGTGTGACCGTGAAAGCGTAACAGTGGGAACGGAGTGCTTCCTAGCCCACCCAATATCCATGAAACAATTTACTGCGCCCGAATCTACGAACGCTTCAATAATTAATCTCTTGCACCTCACAGTCAGTTCCACAGGGATTAGCATTCGGAAGGGAAATTGGGTTGCCCCTCTATTGCCCCCCACATATTCTCCGTTTCCCTTCCGCTTAGGACAACGTGGACGGGTATGACCCGGCTTATTACAATCAAAGCAAATTATTCTTCTGCTAGTGGGTTTATTAGTCCAACTGTCAAAAGAACTATCAATTTGCATAGGCTCAACCGGGGTACAACTTTCAGTGTGTGAAATAGGAGCCGTACACTCGCCACTAGCAACCTTAGCCCCATTGTCAGCTAGCAGCAAGCTGTCGAGCTTCTCCCTGTTGCGTTCGCGTATGCGGCTGTCAATTCGAACAGCTGTACGAACTAAAGAGTCTAAAGTCAAACAGGGTTCTAAAGTAGCCAACACATTCTTTATCTCCTCAGTAAGGGCATAGCCGAATATGTTCATAAGAGGAGCCTCCGGCCAGCCTGTCTCTGTGGCCAGAGAGAGAAAAAGCAATAGGAAACTCAGCTGCACTCTCCTTGCCCTGTTTCAGGTGCATTAAACACCTAGCTGCGTCCTGACCACAAATGTCTTGAACAAATACAGACACCATTTCTCTAACAAGAGCCTCCACAGAATCTACGACCGGTGAATTAGATCTGATTAATGGGCCGACCCAAGTGAGTGCTGTGCCAACCAACAGGGATAATATAAATGCAACCCGAGAATCCTCATTAACAAAACGTGACGGCTGAGCCTTAAAAAATATTTCACACTGGGCAATTCAAATCTTTACACTTTCCAGCCTCGCCACTATATCTTTGGGGCAGTTGTAACCTAGGTTCTCTGGGAGGATGTATGGATGGTGCTTCTGCAACTTTTTGTAAGGCTTGTGACATTAGAGATTTAATACTCTCAGACAAGCCTAACAGAATGCTCTGCTGATTCTGAAGAGCGGTCTCTTGCAGGTGAATTCTCTCAATAAGTTCAAATCGCTGATTGCCTAAACCTGAAAGTGCTTTAGCGAACCCAGCCAACTTCTCTTTTTGGCTGGCGATAACCCTCTTAATTTCAGCCACCGCTGGAGTCTCCATGGTGGCTAGAGTGTACTGTGACAGGCGCTGGAAGTGGACGCCAAGAGCAGCGGCCAGAAATAAAAGGCAAAACCCCCCGTGTGCTGAGAGACTAAAAACAGATAGAAACAACGAGACTCGCCCTACCAACGGACCTGACGCTGTCCATGGTAGAAAACAGGCTAGCTTGACAAAAACAAAAGAAAAGGAAAATAAACCAAAGATTCCCTTGCTTGCTAAGACCAAACCTGTTATGCAGCTAAGTCCCTGACAATACTCTCTCTAGAGACCTTACCCGCTAAAGCGCAAAGAAACACTGACACTCTAGCAACGGGAGTGAGGCGAAATAGGAGCCTAAATAGAGTCCAGGCGACGCCCCCAATTAATGCCAGCTGGCCGAGGAATCCGATAGGGAGCAAATGATATCGTCCCGGACGAGAGCAACAAAGAAAGCTCTCAATACCTCCAAACCATGACACCCCTAGCTTGAATGACGGCTTGACAATGTCGGGTCACACTGTCAATCAGAACCCAAATGCTTGCACTTGGAATGTTGTTCCATTCTTCAACAAGGGCATTTCCGAGCTCTTCTAGAGTTGTGGGTTGCGCTCTACAACCGTAAAAGGCAACCTGCAGCATGTTCCACACATGCTCGATAGAGTTTATGTCCGGCGAACGCGCGGGCCAGTCCATGCAGAGAATTGTGTCCTGCTCTAGGAATTGATTCACCACCGTAGCACGATGGGGATGGGCGTTATCATCCATCAAGATGAAATCAGGGCCAACAGCAATAGCGTATGGTCTTACGTACACATTGAGGATCTCATCCCTGTACCCTACCCCTGTCATAGTTCGTTCTGTCGTTCCTGCCTTTTCCTCGCCAGACCATAATTGATCTGCCACCATAACAGTCGTGTTTGTTGATGTAGGCATCATTAAATCGCTCACGTTGTCTTCGCCACACCTGTTGCCTCCTGTCAGTAAAGTCCAAGCAATATCGGGACTCATCAGTAAAGAGAACTGGAGCCCAATCCTTGTGTGTCCATGTGACATGATCGTGAGCCCAATCCAAATGGTCACGCCTATGACGCGCGGTCAATGGAATTCGAACACATGGCCTTCTTGATTTGAGGCCGGCAGTATGAAGACGATTCCGTATCGTCTGAGTGGATACCCTGACCCCCGAGGTCATTTTGTTGGGTGGTGTCTGTCCAGAAAGGATGAGGTCGTGCCTCAAGTGTGAGACAGTGGTCTTGTCGTTGTGTAGTCGATCTCTGATGACCACCCTCATGATGGTGTGCTGCTGTACCAAATGTTTGATGCCGGTTCCACGCTCTGTTCTCAACGCTTCGGCTGACCTTAAGTGCATTAGCAACGGGACGTTGTGAGAAGCCAGAGTCAAGCATTCCGATTCATCTTCCCAATTGCTCTGAAGTCAATCGACATCTAAGACGTTGAGTGAGACGTTGACGTTGCTAAATGTAATGCAAAAAATTTGGGAATTTCCAAATTTTCACCAAAAAGCAACACACATGTCTGAGTTACAATGGTGAAGTGTTAGTCAAAGCCAAAATGTGAGGCTGCACGCTCATTTAATGTCATGAAATTCAATATAAGTCAATATATGTCATTTATCCAATATATTGTTCATCAGTGACATTTACCAAATTTGCATGTCATTTTGCAAAAAAATTCCTATGATCCCTATCAAATTTTGAGTAGTATATTATTAAGCACACAACAATAACCAAATAAACTGCAAGTTTTATTGACATTGCACAGTGCAGCATTTTTGACAACAATTTTTTATCAGTTTTTCCATTTACAAATTACTTAAGAAGTATACTCCAACAATAAAACAAAATAATTGCTTGAAGCATTCTCCAGGTCCTCGCTGGATAACGCTGAGGTCTGGATTTGAGGGCAGCCTCTTGAATGTGGATGATAACAAGCCAGCATGCTCTTAGGTAGCAAACATTCCCACGCTGGATCAGCCAATGATTTTTCAATTTGAGAATTTATCAACAGTTCATGAAGAGCGCTTTGAAAATCTGCAGGGCAGTGCAGCTATGGTTACAGCTGCGAGAAGCTACAAGGGGCAAAAATCAAAGTTTATCTTCATTACTCGATTAAGTAAATATCGCAAAAATTAAAGAATCATCTCAGTTAAAGTTAGAATTTGCCTTGAGGTCTTCTGTACTTTAAATTTTAGGGTTGAATTAAAAATTATTTGAACAACTTTTTAGATTAGCATATTGGCGTCTCGCTCAAAAAGCGGCGAGCTGGCCAAGACCAACATGAGCTGACGAGCGCCCATCAAGCACAGTCTGAAGCCCTTTCTCAAACTGCTCCCTCACCACCAGCACTTCACTACTGAGTGTCTCTTCCTGTGAAGTTTCCGTTGCAGCGATGGAGGAACTTCATGAAGGAGGAGAGTGTCAATACCTTTGGGATGCCCTCGCTCTTTATCCAATGGGAAGTGGAGGTAGTCATTACCATGCCTACCGATAGGTGTGTTGTTTTGTATATGATGGTCTAGTTCCTTAATGATACATCTCTAACTCAATATATTTTAGAGGATAATGTAATTAAATAAAATTTATATTAAAGATATTTAATACACAGAATTGACAAAGATGGTGTTTTTGCATTGTGATAAAGAGCAATCATTGTTTCAATTAATAAAACTACTCAATCAATGTTTTCTTGGGTGCACATCTGCATGTTCATTTCAAACTATAATGTAACCTTTGGTTCAGTGATGTGCACATGAATCAAATGCACGTTCAAGGTCAGGTAATGTATAACTTATCTTATGGAAGTAGCTGAATGGAACTGACATTTGTAGATAAAGTATGCAGCGTTTCTTCCATCCTGGACACAATATAAGTGCTGCATTTGAAAGGTGGATGGTTTGTAAGCTTGCATCGGCGTACACTCACTGCGGAGAGTTTCATACGCCACTTCCACTCCACGTTAGTTGGTTGGGGATGGCACTCCATGTGGCGGCCCTCTGCACGACCGCGCAGTATGAGGCGCTAAATTGGACAAAAGCCAGGCGAAAAATGCGAGAGGAAATGAATGTACGCGCGAGCGAGGTTGAAGCTGCGCGAGAGAGATTGAAAGTGCGCGAGGGAGACTGAAAGTGCGCGAGAGGGGTTGAAACAGCGCGAGGGGAAATCAATGCGTGCGCGAGCGAGGTTGAAACTGCGCGAGAGAGATTTAAAGTGCGCGAGGGAGACTGAAAGTATGCGAAAGAGGTTGAAATGGCACGAGAGATTGAAAGCACGCACAAGAGATTGAGCGTGCTCGCGAGAGAGACCGAGTTGCGTGTGTAAATGCAGCAGTTTTTTAAAAAAACTTTATATTGAAATACATGCTTTTATTTTGAAAATGAGGAAGACGGGAAGTAGCGCCGGTTAGCTCCGTGATCTTTACACAGAAACCGAGGAGCACCTGTAGCGGTGATGTTACCTGCTAGTTTGTTTTATTATTACTATTATCATCATTATTATTATTATCCCATACTTCGTGGTATTTGCTACAAGTGTGTGAATATGGTTTAAGGTGTTAGTTTAAGAATCGTATTTTTTGACTGAAGACTGCGGTTCAGAAGCAGGTATTACAGTATGCCCATATTATAGCCATATTAAACAGTATTACCCATACAGTCATTACCCTATGTATTCTTTATCGGTATTAGCTACAGTACTAAGCAATGGTATCTCTGTAATAATTGCAATAGCTAATGTTGTCTTTTATTTTGTGTACCTGGGCTCAAAGGTCCGTTAATTAACGGCTGGTTAGTGCTAAACACCTGACATTATGACCACTCACTAAATAAGATTCTCGCGAATGCTTTTCACTACTTAAACTAATCAAGGGGGAAAATGCATCAAAAACATACAAACACCTGTGCTTTCATTCAAAAATATAGATACTGTGGTTTTAAACTTAATGACCAGTTAAAGTTAACAAAGCTTTGAACAACTGAACTTTAGTTCAACGGTGTTAATGTGTCAATAAACATCTTTGAAAGGAACTGGAGTCTCACATCCAATCAATGGGCAGCATACTGTGTGTATTGGAACTTGGTAGAACATAGGGTGCATTCGAGCGGGTCTGCAAGTAAGCCAGCTGTGCGAGATTCCCGAAAAATTAGGGGAGAATCTTGCCGAAGTTGCGCGATAAGCCTGCTGGATCTTGCAGCTATCACAGGGTTTGGAGGGCTTATCGCGCAACTTTAGCAAGATTCTCGCGTAATTTTTTCGGGAATCTTGCGCAGCCGGCTTACTTGCAGATGCACCCATAGTTTTAGATTTCTATACTTTATTTGATCTTGCCTTCTTTCATTTACTTGGCACCCAAAGCCAATAGCAAGTAACAGGAAGTGATGTAAGAGGAAGTTGGCATTACCAAGCCACAATAAGTTTGTTATTGTCATGGCAACGAAAGGGTGACAACTGTAAATGCTCCATCTTTATATTCAGTTAGTTATATTTGACAGTAAATGACTTATGTCTAATGTGTTACTTCATTACTTAACTGATTACTTCTGTCAAATTCAGCATTTACACTGGTCCCCCTTGCTATGACAAGCTATTCTGTTATTTTTTCAGGATACCAATAAACATCCCACAATATTCCAGAAATGTCCTTTTTTTTTTTTTTTTTTTTAGAAAAGGAAATCACTGACTGACAGTCTTATGGGAGAGTAGTTATGTAAAACCCACATAGCTAAACCAATGGCAGCGTCTGGGTCAATACGCCCCATCCTTAGCATTATTGCTGAATCTTAGGTTCATTGGTAATACCAGGGGATTGAAGTCAATCGTGGCAGCAATAGCATCTTTTGGCATAAATACTGCGAACCCAGGTTTATGCACGCCCATGGGTTCCTTCAGGCGATTTTAACCGACTTTTCATTCATGGGTTTCTTTACGGTTAAAATCCCAGACCATTTATGCATTGGTCAATCATGTTTTTTGGTCTAGAAATAAAAGGGACAATGGCTGTTGTTAATATGGTTGGATACGCAGAAATTTTTTATTTAACCAGAGAAGTCCCTTTGAGATCGAAATCTCTTTTTCAAGGGAGCCCTGGGGGTTGAGAGGGCAATTTTGAAATACAATTTGCATTTGGCAATGGCAAAAATTTTAATTCATGACTATACACTGCCCGGCCAAAGAAAATGTCACCATTTGGAAATTAATGAACAAATTCTAGAATTGGATCGTTATTGAAATTACTAATATGTTTCAGCTGGCAATAATCATTTTTCCCCTGACTGATGAAGCGCATCGCTACTTATTTCTCAAAAAATCATGTCGGAAGACAGATCCCTTGCTGGTGAGAAAGATGTTACAGTATTTCAGAACAGGCAACTTATTGGCCTGTATTTAGCAAAGAAAACCATGAATGACAAAAGCAAGTATGAGGAATCATTTTCACCAACATATTTGCCACCACAAAGTCCTGACCTTAAACACATTAAAAGTTATTGGGATGTGCTCAAGAAAGACCAAAGAGTGGTTCAACCATTATGTCAAGAAGACAAGATCTCAGCCAAAAGTTATGGCATGTATGATCGAAAATAAATGTTCTGGCATTGCATATAGTTGTCAAAACAATGACAAAATGAATTTGGACTGTAATCAAAGCTACAGGGGTTCCAACTAAATATTTGAGTGTGCGACTTTTTTTTGGCCAGGCAGTGTATATTCTCAGTTGTATACACTGGAACTCCTCTTCCCATACATTGTCTCCCACTTACGCGTGTGATGTAATGCATATAGTTGTGTAATGTTATTTCTATCCACGTGTCTGTGTGAATATGAATCTTCAGTTCCATGTAGCCAGGATGCAGGACTGTGCAAAGGCATCCTGCATACCGTCCTGTGGCCAGGGAGAGAAGGGGAAGTGTCATGTCCATAGAAGACTACGATAAACGCACACTATATAGGACAAAATAATTATTGCTTTTGAGCAGTTTTTATTCATGTGAATGCGAGCGATCAGTGATTATAGTGATTTTTTTAGCTCGTGGTTATCCACGCAGGTGGCTAAAATCTGCTTTCCAATGCGCTTGTAAAGCCACTGTACCAACCTCTGATCAGGGTGACAAAAAATCTCAGTTATTTTTAAGACTACCTTCTCTCCTCTGAGTGGCTCCATAAGAGATACTGTATTAAAACACTGTTATATTTTGCAAAGCGATTATCAACTCAAAAATCTTTTCCAAGATCCTCCTCTTTTTGTTTATTCAAGAGGTCAAAATCTCAGGGATAAACTGGTACATGCTGATGTTTTTACAGGTAAGAGACACGCTGGCACTCTTGATCATGCCAAAGGCAACTTTCCTTGTCATAGATCAGTGGTTCTCAAGTTCGGTCCTGGGCTCCCCTGTGTATGCTGGTTTTTGTTCCAACTACAATAGCAATTCTAGGATTTTAAAAAGCTGTTACTTTGTCTAAATTAGCAGCATTCCATGTTTTGAGCAGTTATTTACCATCTTAAGTCACATTTGGATTGACATATCCATTCTGCTATGAAAAATAAAAACCCTTGAACATATTGTGCTTAATTTTCAATATTGCTGGGATTTTCAGGTGAAAACATTTTTACAAAGATCAAATTAGACTGAGAAAATCTCCAAATTAGCTCCAAATTAGGTTTCTGACTACAGGTGTTTTGAGTTTTTCCCAAATAACCTGCCTGAACCAAGTAAAATCAACAAGAAACACAACAGGTGTGACTCCGTTGTTTGCCAAGTAAATTGTCGGGTTTTGCCACCATTTTGCCACCACCTTTTGATTATTTATGTTGATTAAATGTTTGGTTAAATTGTTTCCCTCTGCCAATATTTACAATATATCTCAATGTGGATATTTGCATAAATGCACCTAATTAAAACAAATCATCAGCTTGTTAAAATCTAAAGATTGCAATAGTAGTTGGAACAAAAACCAGCATACACGGGGGGCGCCAGGACCGAACTTGAGAACCACTGTCATAGATGTTCTGTTTGCCCCTATTATAGGACCCTACAAACATTTTGTCCATCCCCTTACATCAGAGAAATATGAAATTCAACAGCTCATAACTTGCATATCTACTCATGTAATATGTGATTGGCTGCCCTTGCCCTCTGTTTTATGTTGGAAAAACATCTCACCCATTGTATACAAGAATTATTGAACATCATAGTGCCTTAAACTCAACAGGATGAAAAATCTCATGAATTTCATCATTTTAAACAGGCAAATCACAGTAATTCAGACTTCATTTTTTTGCCATTAAGGAGGAGATGGTCTGATACTGACCAAAACGTTTGGTTTTGTTTTTCAGTTTTTTCCCCCCTTTGTTTTTGTGCACTTTAGCACTTTTTGGGCACTTTTGTTACTGGTATGCAAGCTGCCATAAACGTGCTTTTTTTACGAGCCAGACTGATGTTTTTTTTCTCTCACAGTGTGCGGTTAGCATTTCTTCTTCCTACTATACTAGCTCTATGCACCGGTAGTACTCATCAGTTCAGTGTGTTGACCGAGCGCAACAATCCTTCATTTTTGGAATCTTTCAATTTATTACCATGTCTAGTCAACTCATTTTATTTTTTACCAACATTATCATTGAACAGCCAAAAAATCAAGGTGATCCAAAATACATTGGTGTGCAAACTCTCAACCAGCTACAGCCCTATGTGGAGCAGTCTAACCGCAGTATGCAACAATGTTTTTTTGACTGTCATCTGGCTTGACGCTGCTAAGATGACAGTTTTTTTTTTTCAGTATTTGAAGAGGTGTTGATGTAAGGTCTTCAATCGTGTTACAGCTGGTCATGCATCCCAAATTTTCTGTGCCATTGCTGATCCTGAGCTCTCTTCAGTTGGGTGATGGGATCAGGCCTCTCCGAGCACTCTGGTGGCACTGACTGTCCAACTTCCCTGAGACACAGTCATGCACATTGCAAGAAATTACAAACCCTGAAACTTCACACAGCACACATATGCCATTGACCCAAGTACAACTACAACTACATAAAAGTGTATGCAGTAAACAAAGGCCAAAATTATTTTAAAATGTATTTAACCCTTTAAATGCTTTGGTTTTAACTTAAGTATGTTTAAAGACTGAAAGAGCATTTGTTTCATATTGTAGGACAATGCCACCTACATATTCAGTATCAGCTGGTTTCATACCTGAAAGTATATCACACTTACATTGACAGAAATATTCAAATCAAGGAAGGAAAGTTTTTTTGGCAGTAGCATTACATCAAATGAAATGAATCAAGATCCTGTTCTTCATTTTATACACATTTCACAGTGATGCAGCAGGATATGTTTGGGATCTTTGGATACTTTGGGATGACGACCAGAATTTAAAATGGGTCTAGTTCCACAGGTTTAGATACAGCAGGTGTATTTGCTGTAATGGGTAAAGCTGATGAATGTACGGCTGGTGCCGTTTCTTCCATGTGCCGCTAGTTGAGATCTTTTTTTCACGGTAGACAGGGCATGAGTGTTCGAGATAAAAAGCAGAACTCACAGATCTTGTGTTTTCCTTTAATAGGGAATTTGATCAACATCTCTTGAGGCTGAGAACAGATGAACACAAAAGGAGAGCTGGACTCCTCACTGGTTTTAGCAAACTAAGAGAGAGAAAAGAAAGAAATATTATCTGCTATTCTTACAATAAAACACAGGGTGAAGGATGTAGGTCAAAGCTACTGCACAAAACATTTTGATTAATATCACTATTTGGTAAGAAATAGAAGTATTTCAAATGATTCTCTGATGCCACAGCTGCTTCACAACTGACAACTGGGAGAGTGACAACAAATTCAAACACATGTACAGGTTTCTCAGCCAGTTCCTCAAGTTAGCTTGACAGCTAAATGGTTGCGGCACTCTAATCAACCTTGTCAAGCCTGTATGCATGTGCGTCTGCACTGACCTGCTCTCTGTACTGCTCCTGGGTCAGGCAATCAGTCATGTTGACACACCCCAGCAGGCATCCAGTGGGGTAATGTCTGGGAAACTGCAGCTCTGGGGTACAGAAAGATTTAATTTAGTTTTCCACCTTCAGTGCTTGCAGTTTAATACTAACAAGCGTGAATTTGTCCTTGTTTGCATAAATTAGATGAAATCAGGTATCAACATAGTAATTTCCCCTTCTGGGGAATTGTCTGTGGTCTGAAACCATCAGTATATTTGAATGAGAACTCAAGAGAAATGATGGCGATGAGATTTAAATAAAAGTCCACAGACTTTGTAGCTTACATCGCTATTCAGACTGCAAACTATATTCAAAATGTTCATACTCTTTGGTACCCAAATCTGAAATATATTGGTAAAAATATTACTCCTTGTGATCCAAAAGGGTCTTTGGCAGAAAATGGCCAAAATGTTTACAGGCATTGAAGATTTCTTGATACAAAATACAAAAGATAGTATTTTGGCCAGAAATATCTAAATTGTTTTTGAAAATAAAAAAAATTATGAAAGTGAGACTGGATCAAATTTGGCCTAAAATGAGCCCTGGTGACCCAAATGGGTTGTAGTTTGACCCAAAACACCCAAAATGATGATCAAATTTGAAAACTTGCGAAATTGGACCGAGTTCAAAGTTGGCTGGAAACACTCCCACATGACCCCTGATGACCCAAATTGTTTATATTTTGGCACAAAACACCCCAAAAGTTGACTCAAAATTTAAAAATTGTGAATGGCGAGCTGGATTGAAGATTTTTCTATATATTTTTTTTAAAGATACACCTTATTGAACCCTGTGGGGTAATTTGTTTTCTGCATTTAACCCATCCTATTGTTAGGAGCAGTGGGCAGCCATGGAGCAGCGCCCAGGGATCAACTCCGTTCTAAAGCCAGTTCCTTAGTCAGGGGTACTGAGTGTTCCTATAATGCATGTTTTTGTGGGTGGGGGAACCGACGCGAACACAGGGAGAACATGCAAACTCCACACAGAAAGGCGGGGCCAGATTCGAACCCACGACCTTCTTCCTGAGAGGCGGCAGTGCTAACTACTACACCACCGTGCCCAAGTTGGCCTAAAATGCTCCCAAATGACCACTGGCGACCCAAAATAGTGATATTTTGGCCCAGAATACCCTAAAAGCTGACCAATTTGGGAAAAGTCATGAAAATGGAGTCCAATCCAAGTTGGATGGTCTAATGGTCCCAAATGAAGCCTGGTGAGCCAAAAGGGTCCATTATACACCACAACACCACAAAAGTTAATCAAAATCAAAAGATTCAGCACAAAATTCTATTGTTTTAAACAAGGCGACAAGGTTAATAGACCGTCTCGGAGTAAGCATGAGATTTATTATACATATGTGCAAGACGAAGTTTGCATGGCAAGAAGAAGTGTCAGAGCGTCTGTGAAAACCTGTTCGCGAGTGATAAACAATTTCATGGGTTAAAGTGCAATAGCACTTATAGCAGAATTATAGCAGATGTGCAAGGATTTGCACATAAACCGCGTGGGAATGAAAAAGGCTGGGCTGAACTGAACTGAACAGAGCCTCACGAAAGAAAATACAGGGCCCACAACAGAGACTATAAGTGCTGCAGCAGCCTTCGAGGAGGTCGGATATATCGCCGATTTTCTTCATGTGTATCATCACATCGTGGAGGAGAGTGGCGGAAACAACAAGTGTTTAGAATGGGGTATTAAACACATTGATGAAGGTGACATCCAGGAATGGTGCTACAAACAGGTGGGCATCGCAAGCTGTCATTGGACATGTTGGAAAGCAGTGATAATTATATGTAAACAGTTACAGTTTGCTGGCTGTTAAACCCCTTCGAGTAGATGTAGACGTCCGCGGAGGTGTTCTTCTATTGCTGTAGATTTAGAGGTATAGATTTCTGAGTAGAATTCCCTGAATCGTTCGTTGATATCCCTTAAGTTGGTGAGCATCGAACCAGATTTGGACTTAATCTTATAAATAGTGCGTTTTGCTTGTTCTCCCTTTAACTGCCTTACCAATAGGTTATGCAGTTTGTCACCAAACTCAAAGTGTCTCTGTTGAAGTAATATGTTACCACTTTGTTCTCCCAGAATAGAACTATATTCATATTTTAAGAACATTACTATAATCTGATTGGGGCAGGGAGTTTTTAGAAGCCTGTTCCGCAACTGGTAATTGCTTCTCAATTTTTTCCAATCTACGAGGCTTATCCCTTTTCTTACTGGCTTCATTAGAAATACATTTTTAAACAACAAGACCGTGTGCCAAGAAGTGCTCAAACCACATCTACACTTCAATCTCACTAGCGCCCCCCCCATGCATTATTTCAGAGCAATTCCCCAATAGGCCGATGAAATTCCATGAGATGCCAAATCGAAGGCCATATATGACTTCTTACAGCGCCCTCCATAATTATTGGCACCCCTGGTTAAGATGTGTTCTTTAGCTTCTAATAAATTCTGTTTTTTTCACAATAATATAGGACCACAATGACAAAAAGAGGAAAATCCAACCTTTAATTCAAGTGCATTTATTCAGTGGGAAAATAATCCCACACTGAGAAATAATTCTTTTACATCAAATCATGTGTGCGACAATTATTAGCACCTCAGATGTTAATACTTTGTACAACCACCTTTTGCCAACAAAACAGCACGGAATCTTCTCCTATAATGTTCCACAAGATGGGAGAATACAGAAAGAGGGATCTTCGACCATTCCTCTTTGCACAATCTCTCTAAATCATCCAGCGACCTGGGTCCACTCCTCTGCACTCTCCTCTTCAGCTCACTCCACAGGTTTTCAATGGGATTGAGGTCTGGGGACTGGGATGGCCATGGGAGGAGCTTGATTCTGTGTCTGGTGTAAGGATCGACCGATACATCGGCCGGCCGATATATTAGGCCGATATTTGCATTTTTTACCAGAATCGGCATCGGCCGATTCGCGCCTGGGTTCGCCGATTTATATTTCCGCGGCATGATTTACAGACAGGCATTCAGGGGCAGCTCTGTGGCGCCGGAAGACCCTGCAGCACATGCAGATGCATTACCCCTCCCCCACTGGAAGAGTGGTGAACGCAATGGCTGCTTCAGAACAAGGTGTTTTAAAATTTCTATTAGCCTCGCACTGTTAAACTTAGTTGAAATATTGCCACCCACTTTGAAATGGGAAACATGAATGCCAAGTAATTGTCAATTAGTACACGTGCTTGCAAACATAATTAAGTTTGTGGGTCAGTAAAACGGGAATGCGGCTAAATGGTTCGTTTTTTAAAAGTGCTTACCATTGTATTTAGGGAGATGTTGACGTAGTTGTGGGCTGATATGTACAGATTTAACGAACACCGGTTTAAGGATTAAGTAATGTCAATGTTGTCATGGTGTTTGTAGGAGTTTAATTCAGCGAACACCGGGGTGAGGTTAAATGCGTTTCGTGTCGTGTGTGTATGTGGAGGGCCCGAAATTGCGAACAAAATTAAGACTGTGCGACCTTCGAATTAAAATAGTTGCACCTGTGCGACCGCTTTTTCCCCCAATTAATCGCCTCTTTTCAGATACATTTGGTAGTCAGAAGGCGTGCCAACCGCCGCTGCAGTTTAAATAAAGATGGGCATATGTCTCGGAGCAGTGCATGAATCTACTAGACATACCGCAGCCGAGTGCACCCAGTGTGTTCCCTCGAGCTGACAGTGACCATTCTGACCAATCAAAGGGGAGGTTGACGTCGTAAACTTCAGTATTGATTCTAGAATGGTTAATATTAGCCGTCAAACAATCCATTTCGCAGGAATGAGAGTTACTATTGTACCTATGCACAAGATTTGGACTGAAAATGGAACGAAGAGCGATGGAAGACTTGTTTTTTTGGTACCGTTAACGTTAAAAAAGTCGAGTCGGTATCAAAAGTTACTGAAACTGAAAATCATGACGGTGATTCGGATGAAGCGGCGGCAAAATCAGTTGATTATTTTCGCAAAGAGTTGCATCAAAATGTTGAATGGCTGAGGTTATAAGAAGGTGAAGTGCACCGTGTTCATTGTAAAGATAATGACCCGAATCTGGCTGTTAACAGCGCGTTATCTACTGAGTCCAAACACTTTAAACGTGAACGTCCTTCCAAACATGGAGAAAGCACGAAACACAGAAAATACTGTGACAAATGTGCGTAAACGAGTAGATCCGTATTTCTGTTAATAGTTGCAACTTATCAAAATATGCTGCCTCGCGGCTCGGCGTTTGCGCAGCCTTAAAATCTCTGTTTCGGTTTCTTCGCACATATCTTCAGTATCCCATCTGCAAAAATCATTAACATTTTTTACAGCGCGTCTTTAGACTAGTAAACCTTAATATATTTGCAAGTACACGCAACGTTTTCCTGAAAATGCCGAAATTAGAAGACAATTGCGTGTGCAGTGGCGTCTCTGGAAGTGATAATTGGTGGAGCCCGGACCATGCCTTTGCGTCAAGGATTGTTCCTGGCTTGTACTCAGTTAATTTCCGTTATTAACACGTTTTCCAATTTTGACAATAATCCTCTGGCAATCGAAGCTACGGTTTCTTTCTCCGTGAGATCAGTTGACGCCTAAATAACGGGATAAATTCAGATCTAAATAATTTTTCTAGCCACTCAAAAATTGTTCAACGCTTTATGAAAGACAAACTGCTCTCAAACGTCTGCGCTACCTTTTCCACACATCAAGTGATTTAACTGGCGCTTCATGATGGTATTGTTTAAATGAAATATAAGACCATTTAAAACGTCTACGTGCAATTCTGAATAACGCTGATTTAAATGAACGAAATTACGCTTCCAGATTAATGGTTGTCGCTGTACCGAAATGTACCGTACCATACCGTCGTGTTCTAGGAGTGAATCTATTGCTCAGTCCCTCGAGGAAGTTGCATGTTGCGATTGCAACTATTAAAGCAAATTCAACCAATCCACGCAAATTTCTCGCGGACAAAAAAATAAATTGCCAAGACATTGCAACTTCAGGCCTACCAAACAAAACGTAGCCTCAGCACACAAAAACTTTGAAATGCCGACATTAATCGCGGAAATAGCAACATAAAAATAATACCCCGCTACCGAAACTGCAAAAACCGCAACATAAACTGTTGACTCGTAGCATAAGACTATGAAACTGCAACATCTTCTACGTCATCCGTCTTTGCCAATTACTGCGCTTGCGCGTACCGGCCCAGGCTGCTTTCAGAGATGGCGGAATCAGGCGTGTCTCCTTCGGTTGGTAAGTAAAACTTCCAAATATGAAGTTATTGTTAATGCAGATGTTTAACAATGAATTGTAAGACGTAGCTCTTACATCCACATTCTCGTAAATTCGCTTAATTCAGCACGTCGCCCTGCCGAAAATGAACGATGCACTGTCGATTTCGCTATAGTCTTAGCGTTGCCAACTTGACGACTTTCTCGCTAAATCTGGCGACTTTCCAAATCGGGATTGTTTGTCCACTCAAGACATATGTATACGTCTTGAGAAAGTCGTCAAATTGGAAACTCTAAGTCTATAGCGAAATCGATAGTGCATCGTTCATTTTCGGCAGGGTGACATGCTAAAAGAAGCGAATTTACGAGAATGTGGATGTAACAGCTACGTCTTACAATTCATTGTTAAACATCTGCATTAACAATAACTTCATATTTGGAAGTTTTACTTACCAACCGAAGGAGACACGCCTGATTCCGCCATCTCTGAAAGCAGCCTGGGCCGGTACGCGCAAGCGCAGTAATTGGCAAAGACGGATGACGTAGAAGATGTTGCAGTTTCATAGTCTTATGCTACGAGTCAACAGTTTATGTTGCGGTTTTTGCAGTTTCGGTAGCGGGGTATTACTTTTATGTTGCCATTTCCGCGATTAATGTAGGCATTTCAAAGTTTTTGTGTGCTGAGGCTACGTTTTGTTTAGTAGGCCTGAACTTTCATTGCCACTTTTTGAAAAAATTACCGCAGAAAAAAAACCCAGGACAATCCTGGAAGTATTGTTTGTCAATTATGCGAATGATTGCGTGCAAGTCAGGGTTAGTAATTAAGGGGAGCTCTGGGCCCCACCAATCTTTAGTCCTAGAGACGCGCCTGGGCGTGTGGCATAGGCCATCTTAAAACAAACATATCCAACTCATTATAAAGTCTGCTTACGTTATAATAAGCCAACAAATAGCAAAGTTACCGCTGTGGACTGATTCATATTGCAGTATTGAGGCAAAAAAGGACTTTACGTCAGATCTGCAATTAACCCTAACACAATTGAAGATCCTCTGGATATATTTGAAGCCTCACACGCAGTGAGGAAGATAGATAGAAGGGCAGAGAGCAAGGAGACCCAATTTTAAATCCTGGCCTCTAGATATGGCATAAAGCCATTGTAGTGGAAACCTTTGTTAATCAATGAACAAGACTCTCATATTGTTTAATAATTGTCATTTGTTGGAGACAGTTGTATTGTTAATGTGGAGTGTTATATTGTAATTTCTTTAAACATAAAAAAATATATATATTGGTGCTTCTTTGATTTCGGTGTGTGCACTCCTAAATTTTTGCTCGCGCTCCTAACTTTTTAAACTTAGGAGCGCAGTGCTACCAAGCAAAAAAGTTAATTTCAGCCCTGCTGTGTGCTCTCTCCCTCAGAGCGGAGTGGCGCAGCCATGTCTGCCATCAGAGAGGTGTTTGGCGTGCACTAGAAGAACTTAAATGATGAGAAATGTTTTATATGTAGTACCAATTTGTGTCAGTGTTTCTTGAAAACGTATTTAGAGATGTTTGCTGTCGTTATCAATCCAGCGATAGTGGAGTTTTTCAGTCAGCATCTGCTCAGCTGATGTGTGTGTGTGTGTGTGCGTGGGGGGGGTGCGCGTATCACTGGGGAGGAGCAGCCATCACATCGATGGCTGGTTGAAACTTTTCAATAAATGTTTGTCTAACTTGAGACCTGTGATATTTGTTATCATTGTGTCATTTTTTATGTAAATTGAGGGAGCAAAAGCAGTATCGGCCACAAATATCGGCCCAAGAAAATCGGCCGTCCATAATCGGTCATCGGCTAAGGGTGATGGAAAAAAATCGGTATCGGCATCGGCCCTAAAAAATCCATATCGGTCGATCCTTAGTCTGGTGAACCATTTCTGTGTAGATTTGGCCACATGTTTAGGGTCATTATCTTGCTGAAAGACCCAGTGACGATCCATCTTCAGCTTTCGGGCAGAAGCCACCAGATTTTGATTTAAAATGTCTTGGTATTTCAAAGCGTTCATGATGCCATGCACCCTAACAAGGTTCCCAGGGCCTCTGGAAGAGAAACAGGCCCACAGCATCACCGATGGGCATGAGGGGCTTTTCTGCATACTCATTTTTTGAGTTCCGCCAGACCCACTTAGAGCTTTTTGGCAACAAACACTATCTTGGTCTCATCTGACCGAAGTACACGGTCCCAGTTGAAGTCCCAGTACCGCTCAGAGAACGACAGACGTTTGCGCTTATGATTGTGAGTGAGAAAAGGTTTTTTCCGAGCATACCTCCCAAACAGCTTGTTAGCATATAGATAGCGCCTGATGGTTGTTTTGGAGACTTTGTGACCCCAAGATGCTACCATTTGTCGCAATTCTTTAACAGTGAGCTTTGGAGAACTTCTTATTTCTCTTACCATCCTCCTCACTGTGCGTGGTGGCAAAATAACCTTGCGTCCTCGTCCAGGCTTGTTTACCACTGTTCCAGTTGTTTTAAACTTCTTACTGATTCCTCTGACAGGAGATATGGGCAGGTGCAGGTGAGTGGCCATTTTCTAGTAGCCATTGCCTGTCTTGTGAAGGGGTCAGTCCATGTCAAATCACCCAATACAGAAAAAGCTGGTTGCTGCACCATTTTCTAATTTAACAAGCTTCCACTAACTTAAATATAATACCAAAAGAACATACCATTGTTATGGCCCCAATTTGTTATTACATTTACAACACAACAGCAACAGCAACAGCAAGGGATGACAGACACAGTTTTAAAAACTTAAACACATTTAATTAACAGACAAAGACTAACACTAACCTACAACTAATGACCAAGATTGATTAGTAAAAAAAACAGAAATATTTACAGTCCCCTTTTGTGGGTTCCTTGGTGATGTCCTGGTTGAGGAAAATGCTCCAACACGGGCAAAAATCCACTATAAGCTTCACAGGTCTTGAACAGAATGACAGGTCTGGTCACATGTATCCTTCTTCTCGCAATATCTCCTACTACTTTACTGTCTCAATTCTCTTCCTTATATACTCTTTTGCAGACCCCACCCACTTTTAGACCTCTTTTTTTTTTATTTTCAGGGACTTGCCCCAGACATGCCCAGGACATGTCTAAACCTAGCTCCAGTCTGGGCTTAATAAAAGAAAGGTAAATACTGCCATCTAGTGGCCTCTATTCACATCACACCATGCAAAATTTTAGATCTCCAATTGAAATAGTTTTCAAGCAAAATAGTTTTTAAATTTCGGCAATTTAGGCCTGAACCAGCCTCCCCTAATCCTCGAGTGTATTTTTTAGAAAATGAAGTGCTTGTATCTCAGCTTCTAGGCAACATAGCATCACCATTTGACTGTTTCCACATAATAATTGCAAGTTTTCCCCATCCCAGTATCATAGAATTTTTTTCACATTTTGTAAGCCATTATCGATAATTGATGATTCCTATTATAATCACTATATATTACTTAGAGTGGTACATCAGTGTAACTGAATAGTTTGGATTTCATAGGATAACATCAGGAAATGTACCAAGTGTACTAAAGCAGTATTATATACAGAAATAACAGGGGAGCACATCAGTTAGTATAAGGCCAACTGACTTCATTTCCAAAAACCAGGCCGACAATATTTCAGAAATATTTAGATAAGAGGTTCAGCTGTTGCTATCTCAGCAGATCGGCAGGAATACACCAAAGTGGCATTACAAACATTGATGATTGAACATGCATCCAATGTTTGTTATGAGCTAAAGATTTGACTGCTTTATTACATTTTAAACAAAGGTGTATTCCATTGTGTAACTAAGGTTAGAGGTTGCTGTCACTCATTGAACTTGTCACGTGACTACATGAGCATGGTTCTGATAATTACAAGTACAACAACAATAGTTAGCAAAGACCATGGTCAGCAGGTTAACAGGCACTAAGGGGGCAGGGGAACAAATTAGGCAATGAGCTAACTAATCAACAAACAGAGTGGGGAAAGCTGAGAGAACCATGAGCTGCATTTCAGGTTGACATTGACCCCTTTCTGATCCTAAATGTATTTAAGCTTTTAACTCTCTCAGCTTTCCCCACTCTGCTTGTTGATTAGTTAGCTCATTGCCTAATTTGTTCCCCTGCCCCCTTTCACTACTCATTGCTCTCCCTTGTCTGGTTTGAGTTTGAGCTAATGAGTAGTGACTAGATTTGACTTGGACATGACGACTTGGTCACAACTCTGGAGTCATCAATTACCGATAATGGCTTACAAAATGTGAAAAAAATTCAATGATACTGTGATGGGGAAAACTTGCAATTATTATGTGGAAACAGCCAAATGATAGATGCTTTCCTGCACAAAGTTTCATATCCCTGCCACCTGTGCTACACTGGCTTCTGGCCTGTCGTATTTTGGCAGTTTTCGAAAATTTTCACTCTGATTAGAAATTCAGCTGATTATATCTCTGCAGACAATGAAGCTAAGGGGCTCTTATTTGTTAAAATACTGCATAATGTTGTTAAGAATGGAACTGGAGGGTATTAGAGCAGGTATGAGCACTATTTCTTGTTTTTTAGGGTTTCTAAAACTCATTCGCGAGCTTATTTTTCGTAAATTTGGGCATTTTTGACAAGCTCCAGTACCTACTACACACTAGCTAGAAGGGAAGGGTTTTATTTAACAAGCTACTTACAGAGAACTTGCTTGTCAAATTTGGTGATGCTATGTTGCCTAGAAGCTGAGATACAAGCACTTCATTTTCTAAAAAATACCCTCGAGGATTGGGGGGGGGGGCTGGGTGAGGCCAAAATAGCTGAAACTTAAAAACTATTTTGCTTGAAAACTATTTGAATTAGAGATCTAAAATTTTGCATGGTATGTTCTTTTGGCATTATCTTTAAGTTAGTGGAAGCTTGTTAAATTTGAAAATGGTGCCGCAACCACCCCTGGGTGATTTGACATGGACTGACCCGAAGGTCGACACACATCTGCCTTACTTTCCCATGTTGAAGAGAGGATAAGAGAAATGGCCTCTGTGTCACGTCATATTTATACCCCAGGGAAACAGGAAGTAATGAATTACTAATTAAATGTTCCTAGATACTCTGATCAACTTTGTAAACTACTGTAGAAATGACAGAAATACTTCAATTACATTTATTTCCTAGGAATTGTTAGGAGTGTCAATAATTGTGGAACAGGTGATTTTATCAAAAATAATAATTTCTTAGTCAGGAATTTTTTTCCCCCCTTAAAATTCACTTGAGTTGAGGTGAATTTTTCTACAATTTTCAGTGTGAGAGTATGCTTCTGCAATAAAAATTGAATTTATTCATGGAGGGCACTGTATTTAAGGTTACTAGTAAGTATGACCTTATCTCTTACCATTTCAAAGATATAGCCCATCAAAAAAAATCCCTCCCTTAAGGCTCCATTGTAACAAAAATTTCAAAAATTTCTCAAATTCAATTTAAAAATTATTCAAAAGCCTTGAACAAACTTTAGTTTCATCCTGATATGGAACACGCACAAAACATTTCAGAACAATCCGTCCAGCAGTTTTGGAGAAGAATACCCAAGTTTACAGATGACAGACTATGCTGAACGCAAACTCATGACAATAGCTTATATGGTCTTCAGCCATGTAAGCTAAAAAATGCAGTCAGAGGTGAATTGTAGGGTGAATATGCTTGTCAAATGGACAATGCTGTTACAGGGACATTGAGGAAGTACCAAGCCAACAGTCAGCAGTCCTGGGACATAAGGCTGTCCCCTAGATGATCCAATATTCCAATTAGGAGATAAACCTACAGTTTTTTCTGAACACGAGGTATTTATCGTAGGATAGATACCTGGAAATTTTATTTGAAACCGAGAGCTTGCGCAAGGTATTACTACTCCTAGCTAAGATGCAAGGGAAGCTAGAATCCACCCCATAAAGAGACATTTGTAGAACGGGACGACATGCCCAAGTGTAGACCGGAGACTGCAGAAATCTGGTGGGTCTGAGTTTAGAGGGAATCATGGACAGTGAGGGGCAGCTAAAAGTGGACCAACAGCTTATGGACTGCTTCAGGGTGTATTAGGACCTGCTGGTTCGTGTGCATAGCTGTGGTGTGTTGTTAGCGTGGAGAAACGAACAGCTTCCGCGCTGGTATATGACAGAGGGGTGAAAGCTCCAAGCTAAACGGCCTTTTCGGAAATTTCCCGTGGTAATGGTTTACTTATTGCTTCGGAATGACCAGCTTTTCCTCACAGAAAATGGGCGCATTATGGATAGCGTGCAAGAGCTAGACAGAGCTCCGGTTATGTCATGAACATAATACAGGTTTTACAGACCGTAAGTTCAGTCTGCGTGAACCGTTGCTTGTGTAGAGCTAGCGAATCAATCACTTTTACAGGAAAGAATTTAATATTCAATCGAGGGCAATGCAGCGTTTGTTATCCCGAACATGTTAGCCTGTGCGCTTCCCTATTGCTTTCACCAGTAGTATCAGAGAGCTTGCCCAGCCATTGGAGATGCATCAGCCTTACTCCGGTAATGGATAAGTGAAGTGATCGTTTCATAAGGACCCAAAAACGCACCCCAAGCTCTACGTCTGGTCTAACTGCAGCCCAACTCGGCAGACACATACAGCAGCTCTCCAGTTAGCTTCAACTGTAGTGGTGGTGTGAAAGCTGCTTGACAACGTGTATTGGCGTCTTTGCATTGACTTTGAATGTAGCTAATCTGTCGTGCGAAAAATTTGTTTCGTTTCTGATGTGAAAGCAGCATTATGGATAAAACGCAACAGCTAGAGAGAGCTCGGCTATGCTATGAACATAATACAGGTTTTGCAGACCCTAAGTTCCGTTAGCGCGGACAAGTTGCTTATGTGGAGCAAGCAAATTGATCACTTCTACAGGAAAGAATTACCTATTTAATCTCCGCAACCATTTCTAAAGGGTGATGAAATTATGTCAAGGTAGTGCAGAGAAATCATTTGTAAACCAGCAGAGCTTCTGCTTTTCGCATTGTTTTCATGGTATCACCAGAGAGCTTGCTCAGACATTTGTGAAGCATCCGGCTGATCCCAGTCATGGATAAGTGAAGCGATCACTAATTGTAGTGGCTACAATCGGGCAATGTTATGATGAAACTGCCACAATACAGGTTTTACAGACAGCAAGTTCTGTTGCTGTGAACAGTTTTACCAAGTATCCAAATTACAAACAAGCATAGGCGTCAGTTTAGGGGGGGACGGGGGGGAGACGTGTCCCCACCACTTTTTGTCAGAAGTCATTTTGTCCCCCCACTTTATCTCGCAGTATTTTCTTTTTTTACTTAATGAAAAAAAAAAAAAAAATCCTCATACATATCATTTTATAGGAGAGACCGCAAGCGGCCACTGAATGTGCCTGCATAGAAAGAGGACTGGCTGCGTGCCCTTCGCAACATCGTAACAACTTCAGCCAGAATAACACAGTTGCATAGACTCGGACAGACGAGAGCAAAGAGTTCAGACTAGAATTTCAGCAACAAAGTAACTGCCAGGATGAGGACAAGAAAGAGCCGAGTCGCCAATAGGCATGTTCTCTTCAGACCGAAGTTTTAAACTAGCTTGCTGTTTAGTGGTTTTGAAACTGCCTGATGTCGAATTAGCCAGCTATTCTTTCTGTGTGAAGACACGAATCGCTCGCCAATTCATCGGGAAAATTTCCCCCAAAATCTTCGTCTAGTTCCCGACATAGTCTGCGAATTCGAGAACTCTCCAATCGGCCAATCTGTATTCCGGCTTCCTTAGAGGGAAGATAAATATAAAGCATGAATGGTAACAAGTTAACATAAGTCTTACACGCAGGGAGGACTTCACAGATATACAGAAAAATTCTGCTTTCAGTTACACGCCATTAACTGTACTGAAATGATTATACTGATATGCGTTTCCATTACTACTCATTACTCCGGTGTTTTGGTGTTCAGTTTGCGCCTTGCGATTTCCCGTTTTTGCTACGTTCATTAATAAACGCCAATTTCTGCAAATTACTTCATCAGTTTTGCTGGTAACTGTTCACCATCACTGGCGTTGGCTTTATCGACACTTTATTTAAACCATGGAATGAAATGTAATTACCAGGTATCAATCCTTTTTTTTTAACATACCTTCTCAACTTTTTAGATCTGGGGATGTAATAATGGGCGTTTCAACATGCGAGTTGGGATGTAGAGATGACTGCTTATTTAATTCCTTTACAGGGGTTCATAATATTTGGACATTCTGCCAAATCATGTAAATCATTCTGGCGTACAGTGTACATTATAGGACATCCTCAGGTCTCAGTGAGGTATCTGGTGTCAGGAAAACCTCTGTCATTTGTCAGACAAACCTCCGTCAAACCAAACGGTCTCAGGCTTCAAAATAAAAGTCATCAGATGAAATGGCGTCAGGTAAAATGGCCTCAGATAAAACGGTTTAAAAATGAAAATCATCAGACACAATGGCGTAAAAAAACAGCCACACATAAAACGGCCGCAAGCCGTAAAACACAACATAAGATTTTATTTTGAAGGAACCAGAAGTATACGGTGGCTACCAATCATCAGACATAGTTTTGTATGATGATTTTCATTTTTAAGCCTGAGACGGTTTGGTTTGACAGAGGTTTGTCTGAGACGTGACGCTGTTTTGTCTGACAAATGACAGAGGTTTTCCTGACATCTGATACCTCACTCTGAGACCTGCGGATGTCCTAAAATGTACACCGTACTGGCGTCAGCTCATAGTTGACAGAATGAACATTAAATTCTATAACAACAACTCTGTTGGACATTCCCACAATCTGCATTTCAACTGAATGCTCATTATAAGCTTCGGACATCAGTGGCACTGTGTTGCCAGACAGAAGTCAAATTTTAGAGCTTCTTGTCAAAAAACACAAAGCTAACAGCAACATTTAAACAAGGTAGTAACTGTACTGTTAAGTTAGCAACATTGTAAAAGTTGCATTACTCAATTACCCTTCCCTGTACAGTTGGTGGGATGGTGAGAGGAAACTTTTATGATACCTGCACTGTACAGCTGGCGGTATTGGGACTCAACATGGCTGATATCTTGGGGGGTGGGCCTCTTGGCAGCAGCTGCAATCCAGAGACGACCCCTGTGTGCAGAGTACCAAGATCTACCCTCCACCCTGCAGAAACATGTTAATGCTGCCTCAGTGAACAAAGATCACAAATGGTACAAGTGCTTCAGAGGAAGGGCCTGGCATATGTACAAAGCAAAGATATGCCGTCAGAGGGAGGCAGTGATTTAACCTTTTTCACACAGAATTTCCCTAAACTTGTTCCACATTCCACATTTCTATAAAAAAGCGGGAGCTTGATGGAAAATGCAAGTATAAAAAGGAAGGAAAAACATTATTTTCGTAATGAAAATAAGTAATGCAAATTTCTTGCATTACTTATTTTTTCCAAAATACCTGCAGTTTCGGTGATACAAGTCATAATATGTCGATATGTATTCAATACGTCAATTGCGAGCTTTTAAAGTTCACCGAAAGTCAAGTTGTGGTCAGCATATGGACTTCATATATGACTTTCTAAATGTTTCTATACAAACCTTGGCTCAATCTGTGACCATTTTCGTGATACAAGTCATTGTAATTTCACTGTTGAGTTTGACCCTCAAAGGTCATTGACAGTCAAGTTGAATGTCACCAAATGAAATTCAATGTGTGACTTCCTAGACGTCAGTAACACAAACTTAGGCTCCATCTGTGACCATTTTAGTGACAGAAGTCATTCAATTTTCTCGAGGTCACATTTGAACTTTGGTCAATACGAAGGTCACCAAATGTAAGTTCATATATGACTTCCTGTATGTCTCGAATATAAACCTAGACTCCATCTGTGACCATTTTGGCAATACAAGTCATTGCAATTGTATTATGTCAAGTTTGACCTTCAAATGTCATCAACAGTCAAGCTGAATGTCACCAAATCAAAGTTCATAATTTGATTTCCTATGTAACACAAACCTGGTCTCCATCTGTGACCTTTTCAGTGACAGAAGTCATTCAATTTTCTCTAGGTCAAGCTAGACCTTCAGAGGTCAATATGAAGGTCACCAAATTAAAGTTCAATACATGGCTTCCTATACGTCTTCAATACAAACCTACACTTAATCTGTGATGATTGTATTGCGTTGATTGATTGTAATCTGCGTATTGAGGTGAGTTGATTGGCAGATTTAGAAAAAAAAATTATTTCTCAAAAAAAGTCGCAATTTTTAAAAAAATTTCAAGTCATATCTTTCAACATTATTAATATATTCCCTGACCTCGAGATTGACCTTTCAAAGTCATCAGTGGTCAAATTTAATATTACCAAAATATAGGTCATATTTCACTTCCTATATGTCGAGAATACAAACTTAATCTCCATCTGCAACCATTTGGCCTCCACAGGCCATTTTGCACATTCATAAAGTACAGCGCCCCCAATAGACCCATTTCCGTTGATTCAATCAAAATGGCACTTGCACTGTACATTGACACTACCAAGTTAAGTTGATTGCTTGATTTAGAAAAAAATTTATCGCGCAGTTTTTGAGAAATAATTTTTAAAGATTTCTCAGTCCTATCGTTAACATTGGAGTCAAAATTTGAAGGGCCCATAGAACGGACAAAAATGATTCAATCAATAATCTGAGAAAACTGCACTGAGATCTGGTCGAATAGTATGTTATTGCAAATTTAAATGAAAATTCATCGGGCCAAAAAAAAAAAAAAAAAAGATAAAAAATAATGTACCAGACTACGGACGCCACACTAAGACAATAGATTATCGACCCATAGGGCAGGTAAGCTTAAAAAAAAAGAAAAAAAAAAAAAAAGAATTAACCAACAGTCTAAAAACAACAGTGGGCATCATAATTCATTGGGCGGTGACATTTTCTACTTTGTTTGTTTTGTTCTTTGAAAAACAATTTGAAACGATTCAATGAAAATGAGGTTGAAGTGTGGCCAGTCAGCGTTAATGAGAGGGTGTTTTCATAAACACGGGGCAGGTCAACTTTTTAAAGCACTGACCCCACAGGCCACCAGGCCCTACTATCTGGTGGCCAAAATGTGAACATGCAAAAACCCACGAGAAAAAAAGAGTTTAAAACCAACCTTCCCCTACATGGCCAAGATATTATGGTACTGATATTGTTTCCTTATTTGCAGCCTTTTGTTCAGATTCCCCATTTTAATTTAATGTGAAAACATAACACAAAAAATAAATAAATCAATAAATAAATAAAATCGGGACTCGAGCTGTTGTCCAGTATGAGTGAGTTTCCATTTTATACGAGGAAAGTTTAGGCGAGTCCTACTGTAGCTATATGTATTTTCAGTCAAGATGGGTCAATAATGCGGTTGTTTGGGTGGTGAAGGGAAAAAAAATCTCCATTTTCAATGCCAAGGTGGGTGCCATTTAACATCGATTCTGCCAGTTGTTAGTCTTCGATTACCAGCCAGCCGTTCAATAGTAGCCTAGTAACGGTAGCAACAAACTAGGGCTGGGCGATTTATGTATCGATATCATAAGTGCAATAAAAGTAACTACCTCTATGGGGCAGACAGACGAGCTTGATTATTACCTATTCTATGCCACATACCTTTAATTTAGTGTTGAGCTAACATCAGAGGCCATTTGAAATTCTTCCGGGAAGAAAAGTGCGATTTGAAATCTCCTAATTACCAGTGAGGTTGGACAGCCTCCATCACCTTGGAGCTTACCTTACCTTAAATCAATTCCTGTGTACTTTGCCTAACTTGCAGTCAAGCCATTTATTCAGTAAACTGGCCAATCAAAACCAAAATGTGGCCTATAATGATTAAGAGGAGATAATGAGAAGCAGACTGACCTAACCAGGCTATCGTGTTAGACTGAATGTCAGCAATCTGAATAAAGAGCAGACCTCTAAATTCCGCCTCTCATCGTGAAACTTTAATGTATTATTCAGTAGGATTTTTTAAAAATAAAATTATGTTAAGATGGCCCTGATTTTTGAGTGTTTAAAAATATATGCGAATGGAAAACATTGTGTGAAGCATATCGAACGTGAATGTGCGAGAGAAATTATTTTTGCATCGCAAGCAATGGACAAATGCACCGAAGACTTGGCAAGCACGTTCAGGAGAATCTGCCCCGCAAATTTTTATGCATTTTTTATTTAATAATTGAGCAAGTAAAGTATTTTATAGCTCTTGTTTTTAGTTACTTTTGAGCCTCTAAATAGCCTACAGTGAAGGTGGAAAACAATTTTGTTTAAGCATATCGAACGTGACATGTAAATTGTTATTGTGTTTGCACACAGTGGCCAAATGTAGTAATTCAGCAAACACATTCAGGCAAATTGCATGCTGAACCAAGCAACGTGGGTCTCCCTATAAAGAAAGACGAAGGACACTGGAAGGACAAAGGACAGCCCACTGTTTTAACATAAACCACCTAAAGCTACGAGAAGGGCACTCATAACATTTAGAGGGACACCCAGAGCATGAAGAAGGACATCTGCATCTAAACCGCACTCGCACCCTTTTCTAAACAGAAGGACACCCAGAGCAAGTGGAAGGACACACCTAGCAAGCAGCCCTTCTACCTAGAAGTAGCCCTTCTACTTGCTAGGGGTGTTCTTCCACTTGCTCCGAGTGTCCTATTTATATAAGGGGGCAGAGGGCAGTTTAGATGAAGTCAGAGCTGTCCTTCTAATTGCTAGGGTGTCCTTCAGTTTAGAAAAGGGTGCAGGTGCGGTTTAGATGCAGAAAGGGGTGTCCTTCTACTTTCACAGGGTGTCCTTCTAAATATTGGATGCCCTTCTCGTAGATTTAGGTGGTTTACGGTAAAACAGTGGGCTGTCTTTCGTCCTTCATTTTAGGGAGACCCAGCAACGTTAAGGTCTTCAAAACTGTCATCCTCTACTCAACAATTGCTTTCACCCCCTTCCCATTTACTTGCTCAATTTGCAATCAAACACTTGATAGTTGATTCACTCAATTAAAAATTTAAATTGGTTGGCAGTCTAATTTATTTCAATATCATTTTTGTTTGTCACATTTTGAAATTTAAATGGCCATGAAACATGACAGAGTTGCCTGAATGCATTTGGTACATTATTTCTAGTTTCACATTTGGCCTCTGTGCGCAAATGCGTTCACAATTTACACGTCACGTTTGATATGCTTAAACAAAATGTTCACTTCACTGTAGGCAATTTTGACGCTCAAATGTAACCAGAATCAAGAACTATGAATTACTTTATTTCAAATTAGTCCTGTTCAATCATTAATTTGGTGCATTTGTCTATTGCATGCAATGTGAAAATAATTTCTCACATTCACGTAAGATATGCTTCACAAAATGTTTCCACGTTGCGTATATTTTTACGGCAGTTGCTACGGGTACGGCAGTTTTCCACTGCATTTCAGTGTAGAAAGGTACGGCAATCCCAACTACAAACCCTGCCCAAACCTAACCCTTCCCCTACCCATAATCCTTATCCTAATCCCTTGACGTCAACTGCCGTACCAATAAGAACAGCCGTATTTCGATACACTGCATAATTTTAAACGCTTTACAACCAGGGCCATCTTAATTGAATTTATTTTTCAAAAATCTTTTTAAAAGTATGAAAAAATGCAGCAATGAGAGCTGAATTCAGAGCTCTGCCATTTATTCATATTATTGACATTCTAACATTGACATTCAGTCTAACACCGAAGCTTGGTGAGGTCTGCCAACTTCTAATTATCTCTACTAAATTATTATAGGCCACATCTTGGTTTTGATTAGTCAGTTGGCTGAATAAATGGCTTGATTGCAAGTTAGGCAAAGTACACAAAGAATTCATTTAAGGTAAGCCAATTAAGCCAAGGTGAAGGAAGCTGCCCAAGCTCGCTGGTAATTAGCAGACTTCAAATCACACTTTTCTTCCCGGTTTTTCAAATGGCCTCTGATGTTTGCTCCACAACATACACCAAAATCAATTTCGACCATCTTTCAGGCCCATCCATTGTACTAACCCAGCAAGATACCAAGGTATCATTCACTAAAAATGATAGTCTTGTTGTGAGTAAACACATAATAAAGCATTCTAGATTGGTATATGCCTGGGATATTATATTATTCCCATTTTCAATTTTTATTGTTATTTTTCAAATAATTCAGGCTCAATAACGAGGTTACCCAGTTTTGCGCTGATGTGGTACAGTCTAACCTGACTTGAAGTGTCGAAGGTCATGATAAAAGTATAACATATTTGGTACTGTGTACGCTTAAGTCATGATAGTTCAAATAAAATGTGGTGTCAACAGCAAAACTGGGGCGTGCGTTGAGGGCGTGTTTAGAGTGGATTCTTCCGGATTCATCACAGGTTTTATACATTCCTCTTGATTGTCTTGAAATCGAGATGAAAGAATTTCGAAAGATCTCGCAATGTAAGAGGCATTCCAAGAGGCAGGAAAGCTTGTGAATTCCCGATTAAGAACTATGGCAGAACCCTGGTGTCATTTTTGACAACTTTTTTGAAGTTTGGCAAGGAGGCGGAAGCTTATAGCATTCTCAGAATGTCAAAAAGCATGGATCAGCATAATATGTCTCCGTTAATTACACCCTGCTCAGTAGGAACAATGCTGGATTAACATTTGTACCTCTTGATTCCCATGATGAGAAGTGAGGCCCAGGGTTGATGCATGCTGAGGCACCAGCCCCCATCGGACATCTCCTGCAGCTCTCGGTCTTGTAGCCGCAATTGAACACGGACTTGGCCGTCCTCATTAGCCAAAGCCTGTTCCTGGGGCTTCTGCTGAATCACACGGTTGCCAACATCCATCCACTGCAACAAACATGGAAAGCCTAAAACATGCAATCACAAAATTCTACAAGTAGCTATTCCAAGGGCTGTAGGCCTGTTTCACAATAATAAAGGGAAAAAGCATGACATCACAGCCAAAATGTTAAAGGTGACATATAGTCTTTTTCAGCAAGTTTAAATAAATCTTAGGCCCCCAGGATATGTCTGTGAAGTTTCTTGCTAAAACTCTACTCTGACCCTGCATTTCAGCCTGCCTCTAGTACCCTGTGTTTCAGTCCTACTCAGAGCTGGCTGTTTCAGTGTCTGTAGCTTTAAATGCAAACAAGTTTTACGTAACAACGCCCCCCCATGGCTCCCGACCAATCGGTTGGCCGCTTGTTCCGCCTACATTTTTCGCAGGGTGTGCCGATGGCATTTTTAGTTTGCATGTGAAGCGTGGAAACTACTGTTATTTCTCAGGATCTTTCAACTTATTATTTTTATTCTTTCTTCCCATACTGTTCACATCAACTCCTCCAACAGTTTTCATATTGCCCATACAACCTGCATACCAAATGATTCTACTATATGTGCAGATCATTGCTATTCAAAATCATATCAATATTAATAATAGTTTATGAATTATTAACAATTAAAAATAAAAAAATTCCCATTGACAATGAATAGAGCCCATTCATGTCACAACATGGAGTTCTATGTAGCTAGCTAGCATGTAACATACTAATAACGAAGTAATTACATATCGTACAAACATTCACAAAAATTCTTCATTATGTTCAATTACCTAAAATAATACCAAGATAACCCAAGCTGACAAAGAAAACAATATAATACACGACAATCCAGACTCCTCAGGCATCAAGCAAATAGGCCTACGAGCCGCAGCGGTCTCCATGTTAATGCGAAGACCGACGAACAGTGTGCTTGTCCTCGAGGCATGGCTTAGTTTATCCCGGGCTGCTAGCTGGCTAGCTCGCCACGTAATATTAGTCAAATTCATAGATACTGCACAAATGACCACAAAAATGCTTATCTCTGTCCAGCTAGGTAAAACAAATCGGTAGACGGAACAAACTAGACAGAAGACAATATGACACGTTATACCATCTTTAAAAAAAAATAAAAAAAAATCGGTGATTCCAGCAAGTCCAGATGGCTGACAAGTGAACCGCATCTGCGATGTACAATTCTATGCAAAATCTGCATCAGCGCGATTGTTTGTCCGCTAAATATAAATCAGGCAGCATGCTTTGTATGCATTCATTTCAACATCGGAAATTGAAATTTTATATCCAGTTGACAAATATCGCTGTCATGGGTTTAACCATTTCATTACTGTTGTTGCATTTCCGCGACAGGGCAGATGCCGCATCGCTTACCATTGTCGCGATTTTGCACCAAAAGCCAGTGCCTCACAAAAGCTGTCAAAGCTCAAAACACCCCTCTGAGTTTGGTATCGTCCGAAAAGGTATAATGAACTTTGGTTGCATGTACATGCATATCATTAGCGACTCCCACAGACTACTCGCGTGAAATCTGCACACAAAAAAGTTGCCCATTTCTCGATATTTCGCTGTTTTGCTCTGCATAATGGAGGGGTTTGACGGACAGTACCATGCAGATAGCCTCTCCGAATCAGAATCGGAGGATTCTGAGCCATTTGCTGTAGAATCTATCAATATTTTGATTCCTCTGATTGAGTTGTTGACGAGGCATGGGCCATTGATAAATCGACGTGCTGAATAGCCACCGAGGCGAGCGGCAAGCACGGAGAAGACTGTGCATAGCGGAGGTTTAGGTACTTCGAGACCAGCTGCCATCACAGCTCCTACGGAAGTGAGATTGAACAAAATGAAATGTGTGTAATGGGAGTGCAAAGATGTGAGAAAAATGAAGAGATGATTTTGGTAACTGAAATTACATGAAGAAGATGGAAGGGAAGAATGAATGTATGAGGAAAGAAAGCAAAGAGAATTGGTGAATCATGAATTGCAAATGAAATGCATCTCAGGTATTTCACGTACAATTCATGATAAGCGTTGAATTTTGCAGTTACAAAACAAAATAGAATAAAACAAAATTCCATGCAGAAAAAAAAAAATCACTGCCCTCTTATTTCACTAAACACAAAATACTCCAATTATTATTATTTTTTTTTAAACTTGAAAGTCCATGGAATGCATAAAATTATACCTATTGGCCCAAATAATTGCTCTTGAAAATTTAGTCCAGTCCATTGTCATAAGAGGTAGGAAACATGCCCTCCTCACAAAGAAAAGGAGATCGACCAGAATGACTAAAATTGGTAAGAGAAAAAAAAAAAAAAAAGACCAGTATCTTTATTTTTACTATCAAAACCACAAACAAGAAAGTTCCCAATCCTCCGGATATGAACAGTGTCTCGCTGACGTTACTGCCACTGCAGGCAGTGCATGCTGTAGCACGTGTTTCTCTGTTTGTAGACAAATGCACATGTATCTCCGCTTGTATTTTGGGCAGTTCCACTAATAAAATGGGGGTGAAAATCCACATGCTATATCCCGCTGTGATAGCACGAGAGTTCATGGTAAGCAAGGGTTGTCTCATTCTCAGTAAGCGGTAGTGAAAGGGTTAACAGAATATAGCACTATTAACATTGTCAGCTGAACAGTTAATAAATCAGTCATGCATGAAATACTGCTAACTTACTCTTAACCCCTTTGCGCAGAAGCCAAATCTGGCAATTTCGGGGGTCACCTTATTTAAAGCTTTATAATTAAAGAATGCAGCCTCACAGACAGGAACAGAGCGGCTGAACTGAGTCTAGACACTTGAAGCATTTAGACGTCCATCGTATTGAAGTTTATTTTCATGATTTTGGTAGAGAAAAGGGACTGCAAACATAAAAATTCTTCATGAAAATTCAACATTGAAATTACAAAAAAATTTATACTGAGAATTGAAGAACTGCTGGGGCTTAAATCTATACATTTCTGGGATCATAAACTACTTGACCACAAGTATAATTTATCTTGAACATTGCATTCTAGATTGCCAACTTAGCCAAATTAGACCACTATCCAGGTGGCTCCCCAAAGTCTGAGATCCCTCAAAATGGCGCACTGTCAGATCATAATGTAATCATATATGTAATGCAAGTTAAGTTTTGAGGCATGAAATTTAATATGAACTAATGATTTTCTGGTTGAGTTTACCATGAATTTATCAATATCAGTGCAGTTGGACATCAGTGGTCACCAGCAACCTCTCTAGAGACAAAACATGCCTTTTCTCCCCAATAAAGTTAAGAGTTCTGCCCATTTTTCTTCAAAGTCCCCCAAGCCAGCACACATTCTAGTCCCCCCAGGAATCCGCGATTCCGCGATCGCGGAATTTACCGCAGATTTCAAAGCCCTCCGCGGAAATCAAAGCAGTCCGCGGAATATAGGGCGAGGTGCAGAATTTTATATTTTACATGTATTTTTCATCCCGGCCGCTAGATTTTGCGGTCAGATAAACGGGATCTAAGACTCACAGCTGGTGCTGCCGGTTACGGAAACTGATTTTTTTCTGCTGTATGCAGCATAAAGTATATAAAAAGATGGACGCAGCACCCTGATTTGAAAAAACAAGCCCATGTGGATGTACCGTAGAATGGCATTCTATTTAATGGCCAGCAGATGGCGACGTCAGTGGTTGTAGAAAGAAGTTCAATGCAATAGAAGTCTATGAGAAAATGATCCTACTTTCCGACCTGATTTTTAATTTAAATAGTGATTTTTCACATCATTTTATGTTAGCTATAGCAAGTTTCAGGTCTCCTTCGATATATCATGACATTCATTTTCGTGAATTATGGTCCCATATGAACTAGAATAAAGTATAAAGCCAGAATATGCTTCTGGGGCGTCGCTATCCTCTGGTCCTCGTCCGATACGGTCAGATCCAGAGCCACGTTCCTCCCCGGATCTTTGATTCACTTCTTCATCTTCGAACCAGTGGGTGACATCACGGTAGCTTCATCCATCTTTCTATACAGTCTATGATATGCAGTAACGTTTACAATATCCTGAGGATACAGTGAATAGTGTACACTTTGTTTAAATCTTTACTTTGATCTTTGGCACTTGTTCAGTTACTAAGCCTCATTCACCCATAGTTTGGTGAAATGTTTTGCACTTTATAAGTTATGCAAATAAATCTGCTCAAGAGGGACAAAAAGAATATTGATGCTGCTTATTTTATAACCACAATGTTTCCCAGTGTTTTGGTATTGCAAATAATTTCATAAGAGAATTTTTGCTTCATTATTACATAAATTTGCTTTATAACTGGTCATTTTAGGTTTTTTTTTAATGCCCGCGGAAAATCAACTTTCAAGTCGCGGAATCAAGAATTGTTCTCCGCAGAATCAGGAATGTTCTCCTCGGAATCAACACTTTTTCTCCGCAGATTCCTGGGGGGACTAACATACTCATTTAAGGAACTGCTGATTAAATTCTTATTGTAACAGAACATACATTCCACTATCAGGGAAAATCAAAAAATATATGCCTCCCTAGATTCAACAGAAAGGTGCCATGAACGTACCCGGGGATCCACCGAAATGCATGGCCAGTTCACGTTTTACACATGGAAAAAAAAAAACCCCGGCATTCGATTTTGTTGATTATGGTATACATTCCAAAACAAAAAGCACAAGTTGCAGCCTAACCATTTTCACTGAATCCCTCCTCCAGAGACCAGATGTATCTAGTAGAAGGAACACTCTGGTCCCATTTCATTTGAAATAATTTCCACTGACCATGTCCTTAGCTCATTTAAATTCTGCAAATGCAAGTGAACACTTCAGGCTGGTTTAGGGAGTCTTTTTTTTTTCTTTCTTTAAAATTGCGTCATTTTCAGCTGCGCAGTCGTGCTCAACGTTGAACAACCTACCTTGCTGATACATACAAGCAAACAATCCTCTGCGTATGTCCAATAAATGTATTTCAGTTACGGTGGAAAGTTTAAACACTTGGGAAATGGAAAAGAAAGGAGCCAATCAATACACCGTTACCGGGGATGTTTCATGAGGACGTGAACTATAACTGTGCAGTTATGCAGAAGAGCCTGAGTGTATGATTGAGTGATTGGCTATCAACAACAGCACTTGGGTGGATATAAGGAAGCGCTGAATTTGTCGATAAAAGGAATCTACATCTAAATCCACGGTATGGAACTACGCATTTTTTATGTGATGACTGTAATTGACAGTTATATGTGAGAGAATCGATATCATGTTGAATTTTTTGCTTCAGAAAACTGATTTTTCTTAACCACTAATTGGAATACTGTTGGCTCACTGTAGCTAAAGTGGTTGCTACATAAGACAACAGTTTTTTCTGTCACAAGAGATCTTTTTTTTTTTTAAATTTATTCTATTTATTTTTTTAAATTTGGCATCTCCAATCCCACCCGAATCTGGAATGCCCAATTGGTGAACCATGTACAAAGCTCGTATGCGACCCCTTGCTGCCAACTCAGGATAGTGAAGACAGTTCACGGCTCTCCTCCGAAGCACGTGCCTGTCAGCCACTGCTTCTTATACACTCATTGGTTGAATCTTCGCAAGTTCAGAACGAGGGCAGACATGAAGAAACCCAGAATCTTCCTGACGAGCGCCCGTCTGGCCAACAGGAGGCACTTGAGTAACGAACAAAGCTGTTTGCATCCCATACCAGGCAGTCCCTTCCCAATTTGAAACCCTGTAGCGCGATGGCCAATTGTGCGCTACTCTGAAAAAGCTGCTGACCACTGCCGGGTTGGTACGACCGGGACTCGAACCCCTCAACGTGATGGTCACCTCTGCACTGCAGCGCAGTGCATTAACCATGTGAGCTATCCGGCAGCTCTGAGATCATTTAAACTGCTGGATAAATACTATGGGCAAGGATATTGAACAGTTTGCACTTCAGGCTTAGCTGAGGAGTTTAATTCATGCAACTCCCAAAAAACAGGGATAGGAGTGAACTCGTCAATATTCTTGACTGTGTCCCAGCTCTGCTTGCTTGTGAATATTCAATAACTGATCCGGGGGTGCCATCTAGTGCCGAGAGTAGTGCAACTGCTTCCAAAAAAAAGAGCTGCTCTATGTCCGCAGGCATCTACATCTGAAGAAAGGTGTTAATAGAATGGCCATTTTTATGTCCAAAAATAAGCAAACCGATGTAAGGTTTCTGACAGACCCGTTGCATTTTTGCGTCATCTGAGCAATGATTAATCCATCAGGGAGGTGAACAACACACACAGAAAGCCACCAAAGAATGCCATATAATTATGAGGATTACAGCGATCACAAAAGCACCAATAATTCGCTGGGCTGAGTGCACCACCCTATGAACCCTGTGCCATTCATTTACTACAGCTGCTTTACAAGGTGATGCTGCCAGTCAGGAAATTACAATCACCAATTATAAAATAATAATAATAATACATCTTTTAGCAATGTCTATTCTACAACATTGGTAAAAGCAACAGAATGACCATAAATGTCTAGCATGTATCGTCCAGCACAACAAGTTGGACTTAGATGAATAATAGTTGTCTTACAATCATATGCTGTGAATAACATGTCGATGATAGTGCATCATTAGCCATGTAAAACCAGTATATAGATAATAGACAAATATATACCTGAACCATTACCGACAACAATAAAGATCATCATCATCCAAATAACTTTTATTATGCTACATACTAATGAGGTAACTTGACAACTAGATTAACTCTTACCATATGTATGCCCTGGTCACTTCGACCATGCAGCGGAAGGTCATCATACTTTACCACACTTGCCTATCAGTAAAGAAGACACTTTGCACCTTATCTTACAGCACAGTGCAGTGCAAAAATAAATATCACATTATGCAGAGAATTGTGGCATCACATGCATCACAAACGCTCATTCAAGTTTTTTTTTCCTGTGCCGTTCCCATCCCCCAAAAAGAAATATTGCGTACTGCGAATGAGAGTATGCAGTTCCCATTTTGAGTTTCGGTCAGCTTTCCATCTATACATTACTGAGTTGGCGATTTGCATAATTTCTCACATCTCCGACGTAAACACAGTGAATAATGAGTCTGTTTTCCGCATACACCGGTTTTACTATGTGACAAAGACGATGCGCCAGGTTTTGAGCTGAGCCATTATGTGAAAACTGCTTTTTGCAAGTAAAACTGGTTAATTCAATCAGCTGTTACCTTGCCTGCCCATATAGCCTGTGCATACAACGGGTATCGGCTAGTAGTAACTAAAACGTACATCAGGGACCTAGCATTGCATTCCCACTCACACAAACTGAAAACTGACGCCATTTAAAACATAAAAATTAAGGGCTTTTCAGCAAAAAATATGCATTCGCAATTTTAATAATTTAATCATTACATTAACCCCCTTCTCACTGATAAAACCGCCAAAGATAACATGGCCAATGCTGAAACTGAGAAACTTCACAATTTTGTCCACAAAATGAGCTCATTTCAAATTTGATGCCGGCTACAGGACGAAAAAAGTTGGGACAAGAGCCTACCACGGTGTTGCATCCTCTCCTCTTTTTAACACATAGTGGAGGAATCTGGGCTTTGAGGAGACAAGTTTCTCGAGTTTAGCCATTGGAATTTGATCCCACTCTTCTTTGATACAGGCTTTCAGCTGCTGGAGAGTTATGGGTCTCCTTTGACAGACTTTGTTTAATTATGCACCAAGTATACTTAATTGGCGAAAGATCAGGACTGCAGGCAGGCCATTTCAGCACACGGACTCTTTTACTACGATGCCATGCTGTTGTAATAGCTGCAGTATGTGGTTTTGCATTGTCCTGCTGAAATACACACAGGCGTTCCCTGGAATTAATGTCATCTGGAGGGGAGCAAATGTTGCTTTAAAACCTTTATATACCTTTCAGCATTCATGGTGCTTTTTAAAACATGCAAGTGTCCCACACCATATGCACTAATGCATCCCAAAAGCATCAGAGATGCTGGCTTTCAAACTGAATGCTGATAACAGGGGTGGTCTTTCTCCTCTTTAGCCTGGAGGACACAATGCCCATCATTTCCAATTAGAATGTCAAATTTGAACTCATCTGACCACAGGACACGTTACCACTTTGCTACACTCCTTTTCAAATAAGCCTTGGCCCACAGAACACGGCAGGACTTCTGGATCATGCTCAACAATGGCTTGCTTTTTGCATGATAGAGTCTTAAGTGGCATCTATGGATGGCACGGCGGACTGTGTTTACAGACAGTGGTTTCTTGAAGTATTTCTGGGCACATTTCGTAATATCAATGACAGAATCATGCCAGTGAGTGATGCAGTGGCGTCTGAGGTCCCGGGCATCCGGGATCACGGGCATCCAGTAAAGGTTTTCGGCCTTGATCCTTATGCAAAGATATTTTGCCAGTTTCTCTGAATCTTTTGATGTTATGCGCTGTCGATGATGAGACCTTCAAAGCCTTTGCAATTTGACATTGAAGAACATTGTTTTTCCAAGTATTCCACAGTTTTTTTACGCAAGCCTTCACAGGTTGGAGAGCCTCTGGCCATCTTTACTTCTGAGAGACTCAGCCTCTCTAAGACATCCCTTTTATAGCAAATCATGTTTCACACCTGATGCCAGTTAAATTAATCACTTGCCAAATGTTCTTTCAGCTTGATTCTCTTACATGAATTCTGTTTTCAGCCCTTTTTTGCCTGTGTCTCTACTTTTTTGAGACCTGTTGCAGCCAGAAAATTTGAAATAAGCTCATTATGTACATAAAAATGTAAAATATCTCAGTTTCAACATTTGAAATATTATGTAGGTTTTATTGTAAATAACATATTGGCTCATGTGATCAGGAAGTCATTGCAATTGGATTTTATTCACAATTTACACTTTGTCCCAACCATTTCAGAATTGGGGATGTAGAATACAGTATGTTAAGAAGGGGGATATAAACAGTCTGTTCTTACTCATTACTTTTCATCCCGGTCGGCCACTGTTATTGAAATTCCCGTAAGATTCTTGGGTGCATCTAGCCCTATCCAGACCTGTGTGTGGACCCTATCCAGACCTGTGTGGACCCGCTCGCTGCCAGGGTGCCAGCGGTCCGCTGTAGTTGCTCCAATAGATGTCTCTCCTCCTGGGTGGTCTCCCCAATACTTTCACGTTGTATCCTCGCTGTCGCCACTCCTGCGCTGCTTCCCAAGCACTGCCATACACCTGCATACAGTCATCCCAGTGGATCCATTTCTTATTACAGAGCATCTGGAATTGGATACCTTTATCTTTGAGAGCCTTTTCGATACTGGCACAAGAATTGCGCTGTTGAACAACGGCGGCTGTACAGTCATGTTCAAAATACAACTGTTTCTCCCCAATTGTGATTTTCGGTTGCCATGTTTTTTGGATAATCACATCCTTCATGCTATATTGGTGGTAATTAATCATAACAGATCTTGGAGGAGAGTTGGGACCCGGTTTCAGCACTAGAGATCTCCAAGTCCACATCATTGCTCAGCTTGAGATCGGTTCAGAGCAACCTGTCAAAAACTGCATTACCGAGCCGCCCACAGCGCCCTCTGGTATGCCTTGGATCCACAGATAAACTCGTTCGGGTCTTGATTCCAAGCCGTTCACCTTGTCTTCTAATTTCTGTTGATTCTGAAATATTTGCTGAAAAGCTGAGTTAGCCTCCGCACTCCACATTTCCGTGTGGACGATCCGGGCCGCCATGTCCTTGACTTTTTACCCCTCAGCCCCGACTATATTGTCTAAGGGATATTGTCATTATACACGGCATCCATCTGTCTTTCCATCCCTCCACACTTATATTCCGTGCATTAACTCACAAATGCCATTGACAATCAACCACATTTTTGGTGTGAGTGTCGGAGTTGGGTAGCTCCAGAAGCCCATCGATTTTGGCGGCGCTCCGGTATCCACTATTGCTGTCAGAGCCACCATCTTGAATTTGCATTCCGCACAATAACTGAAAAATGTCATCGCCCATGATCGCCATTTTTGGTGTGAATCTGGGGGCTCGGTAGCTACAGAAGCCTATGGATTTTGGTGGCGTTACGGTATCCAATATGGCTGTCAGACACGCCATTTTGAATTTGCACTGACATCACCTAGCTGTCCCTGCTCCAAGAAAGTTACAAACCTCCACAAAACAGTTGAATGAACGGTCTTCATGATGAAATTCCTGTCAAATTGTCGCAATTAAATTCCATCACACATTGATGTACTACTCAGCGTGCATCAGCGTAGCCATTTTTCATTCAGCTCCAGAATGGCTTGCTTATTTGTGGCGATTAACATCTTGTTTGAGCTGCTGATTAACATCTTGTTTGAGCTCCATAAATTATTTTCGCATGTTAGGTTTGATTTCTTCTTTGAAGGTTGTAAGGTCCTGCTTGAGCTCTGACTTAAGTTCGCTAAACTGTTTAGTTTCTAGTCCTGTGCGGACCATTTCGAATTGTAAGGTCGTCATCATGTCGACTCCATCGACTCCAATGAGTAATATATAATGCAAATAAACTCATACAGGAGTGATTTTTTTGCAGTCATTGGTTGAATTAGCAGATTTGAATCCAAAGCAATTTAAACAAAAATGAATAATTCCCCAAATACTGTCATGAACGCTACTTTTAGGGTATGGGAAAACTTTACACTGAAACATATGTCCTTAGCACATAATGGCGACATCAAATATTACCGACATTTAGATGCAATATTAAACCCAAGTCGGCGCCGACGCTTGTAACTGTGAGTTGCAATATTGGCAATGTTAATTATTTATCTTATTCGTAATTCATTGTGACTGGAGATAATACGGGAATGACAATCAAACGGGAATGACAATCTTGTCATACTGGCGGCTATGCAGGCCTATATCCATACAATTATGATCTAGATATTTAATCTGAAATATAAAGTTCATATGACTGAGGAACAGTCTGTTATATCCCAAGATATCTCAATCTGCTCTACCATATCCTTCCGTTGAAATGCGTGGTATGGGTTTGCAAGAATTCTGGCAATGATGTCATAGTCAAGGTGGTTTGGCGCGACAAGACTCTCTCAGTGTTGCAAGAGAAATATAACTCTGAAGCGCTTGCTCTTTGTTATCATTTTTTTGTGGCTGGATTAGCTATGACAAACCTTACAGTACACCAAAACGTCAAATTCTTTAGGTCTTTTTATACTTTTATTTTCATGTCATAAGTATTTTAATGAATGTAACTCATCAGTTTTGTCAGCATAAATGCGTAAGGCATTGAACTAATGAGGAAATAATAATCACGCCTGTAGGTTTCATAGTAACACTACACTACAGCAGAAATGGCAATAAAACAAATTATTCATGTTTCATAATATAATGATTCATACAAATATTGCAAGTATCGCAGATGAAGTCGTTAATTGCACCATCTTTTGTCATCATACTGCTTTTTAAAAAAATATTTTCATTCATAATAGCTATTTTAGCTAGTTAACCAAGTGAGCTTGCATTATTCAACCTAAAGTTAGCCGAACAAATAAAATTCAGACAATTCACAATTTTCAAAAGCCGAATTCAGAGTTGAACTCGGGAATTCTGGTTTGATTTTGCATTGCTGCCACTTCACCCTTTTTGGCATAGTCATCAATTTTAAAATAATTCCAAACTGCCAATTTCTTTGATATCATGATAATTTGATCTTTTTCTAACAATTTAGATAAGTAATAGTAATTGCATTAGATTTAGAAAATAGCTTTTTTGTTATTGTGATTATATAACTGTAATCCATGGTGCTGTCAGATTGTTGCTATCCTGCCCGTTTAAACAGGTGCGTGCCTCCCTTTGTGCACATCAGGCTGCAGAGAAATACGTTTTTTTTGACTGCAGTGAAAATGTTTTTTAAAGGCCAAGTACCAACAAATATGGATGAAGCAGAATATTTTGTTTGATAAAAAGAGGTGAATTTTGGAAATGATAACATCCATCTTTCTTCAATTAATTCTAACTTTTGGTCCACTTTAGAATACTCTGAAGTGTTTGGACCACGTGAGACTTGATCAGATGTTTGGATCACATGAGACTTGGAGCATTCAGAATGTTGAATTAGAATTGAGTGTCAGCCTCATGAAGCTGCAATGCTTCAAACAATTTGGTACAGCCCTAAAAGTGACAAATAATTTTTTCATTTTTACAGAGACCCCACAATTTTGCATGTAGATGCAGATGATTTGAATTTAAAGTACAGCTGATGCTTTCTCTATTCCGCCAGCAAAGAGAAAAACAATCTGAAACGCAAAAGTGGTGGCTTTCAGTTTCCCTTTTCCAGTGTCCTTTTTACTGATGCATACATGTTCTTCTGTGGACTGATTGATTAGCAGGGACAGAAAAAAAAACAGACTTGCTAAGAAAGGAGGACCACAAAATCGCTTACCTGGGGTGCAGCCTGCAGTATGTTGGGGTTAAGAAGTTCTCTCTGTGGAACACTGTCTGTCTGTTGAGATGTGGCCACCAGGGTTCCTGTGTTAATGGCCTGGACAGCTTCATCAAACCTGGCAGAGTCACAGTTTATGAGGTTACCCATAAATTGTCTCAGCATGGCAAAAAAATTAACATTTTCTGAAGACAATGAGAGTATTTGCTTGCCAAGTTTACATTGCATAATTACCAGTTGTGCTGCGTGAGCTGTTTCTATGGTATACTAAGGTGTTGGTTCCATCTCCTGCACTGGCTACTATATACCAACAAGTAGTTGCCAGAATGCAAAAATGTCTGATGTGCTGCTGATGTGGCTGCTGAACCCAACTGAACAGCTTTGGGATGAAAGGGGAGTGACAGTGTGAGGATGCCACACCATTGAACAACAAGTATTTGACACCAACGTGCCTTTGTCCCCCGCCACAAAATGTGAAATCGTGTCAAAATGAACAATTTGTTGGTGTGACCTTGAGAATGGCGCGAAGGTCACTGAAATGGACTGGCGCCGGGGTATCACCCTAATACATGTTGACATAAGATTTGAAGTAAATCCATCGATTCGTTCTTGAGATATCTGGTTGACAAGGCTATCAGTGTGAAAATGCACAATCTCTCGGTGTGACCTTGAGAATGGCGCGAAGGTCACCGAAATCAACTGGCGCCGGGGTATCACACTAATACATGTCGACATAAGATTTGAAGTAAATCCGTTGATTCATTCTTGAGATATGTCGCTGACAAGGCTATCAGTATGAAAATCCACAGTTTCTTGGTGTGACCTTGAGAATGGCGGGAAAGGTCTTCAAAATCCTTAGGTACCATGCACAGCTGAGTGATGGCAAAAATAATTGCTGCGAAGTCAGTGAAAGTTTCAGTTTTTTTGCAGATTGTCATCCTTGCTGCGTCACATGAATTATATAAACATAGGCAGTAGGCATTCGCTTTGTGACTAGCATTTCTTTATCATTAGTGTCATGCATTGGTGGTGGTTGTTCCGTTAATAAAACGTTTTACTGTTAATCTGGCAAACTTGATCGCAAACAGTTTATGAGCAATTATGCGGGAAAGGGTGATGTTACTGAAGGCCTTCCTGACATCTAACGGTAGACCGCTGGATGAAAAAGCCAGCAAGACTTGCCATTCACGCCACTGAAAATCGGGTCTTTCAGGGGCAATGTACTCGGGATTATCCACGGCTTCTGACTCATACATATATGGTCCAACATACTTCACTGCATTGCCTTCTCCCTCATCTGTCTTCTCAAAGACTTGAGGCTCATCAGAAACTTCGGAAACCTCTGAAACAAAGGTTTCTGCCTAGCTCTTCTATTTATTCAACACTGTTTTCACTGCTTTGTTCCTGTTTTGACGTCAGACTTCCGGGTTCGCTGTCTTTCGCAGGGGGGGGGGGGGGGGGGGGGGGAAACTTCGGAAAATTGGCATTTTAGCCCCAAAACACATTGACCACCTCTTTTTTTTCACCTGATATCTATTATTTATCATCTTTTACACTTGAAAACCATTTATTCAACATTTTGCCAAGATACTTCACACAACATGTCTAAGGAGAATAAGCCGAATCATTTCATGAGACCATGCGGACTGTGAGCATCGTTATTGTGCATGTGAAAAAAAAAAAAACCAAGTATAAACAAAATGTTAAAAAAATAGTGTGCAAAAGAAAATATTTAAATATTAAATAAATACGTGAAAATGCACAAATATAACGAAAAGTGTAGAGGAGAGCTTTGAGTTTGCCCTCGTCTTGGATTAAGTGACAGCGCCGCTGACTCGCTGCACGAGCTGACTTTCTGCCCCATGAGAGGAACGCACATGCAACACACACGTCAGTAAATCATTCCAAACAAAATTATTTTAATGTGCTGTTGCTTTTGGGGCTGTTTCAATCAATATTAGAGGGAGAAATGCTACTGTAGATATCTAAAAATACCGAGAAACACTTATATGCTCGCACTGCACATTGACGATACAAAGCTAAGTTGATTGCCTGATTTATAAATAAAATTAATTTCACAGTTTTTAAGAAAATTCTTTAAAATTTCTCAGTCCTATCAGTCCAAATATGCCTCTCATTCACCCTGATGGCGGAGGCTGCCATGTAAGGCGCCAACCTGCACACCAGGAGCTGTGTGGGGTTCAGGGTCTTGCTCAAGGACACTTTGACACGTTCTCTGGAGGAGCCAGGGATTGAACCAGGAACTTTCTGATTCCTTGACCACCCGCTCTACATCTGGAGCCATGCTGTCCTACTGTCTTTAAAACCCCCAACTGTTTAAAATTTAAGCTTTATAAAACAGTTAACATTATAATCTTTGTTCAGTGTTTTAAAGTGGTCATTTTGTGCTTTTAAAACATTAGAACAATAAAATTTGCCGGCTCCGTGCTGCAGCGAGGGGGCCATGAAGGGTAAGCTGCGGGCACGTGTTTGTGTCACAGTGCTGAGCTCACAACCTAGGTCACGTAATTAAACCCTAACCTTAAGTCAACCACAGAAATAATTTTGCGTAATATTGAAAGGACTGAACGTGCATTTATATTTTTTTCAGTGTACAAATGAATCAGAATTGTTCCCTTTTATTTTCATACTCTAACTTGAGGCAGTCGTAGAGTGCAAACCTTCGCCAAGGCAGTGTAAGACGGGAGATGAAACTGAGATGCAGCAAAGGGCTGACAAACTGGGGAGTTCAGGAACTGAGGCTCATCCTAAACTTCAAAGGACTCATGTGGCCTGCAGTATGACAATAAGCTGTTAGGCCTTCCTCAGGATGAGTGGGCCATTGACTCCCCAGGGTGTTCGCTGAATGGTGTCCTTGGGAAATTGGGTGTTAATGGTTGTGTCTGTGGAAGACTGGGAGGGTTATGACAGCCCAGGACAATAAGCAGAAGTGGTGAAGTGAGGGGGGTAGCTATCACAGTTCTCCCCCTGTGAACATCATCCCCGGCCCTGGTCATTCCTTTTATGAAACTGGACCTTAACTCATCTGTTTAAGTTTTCTGTCACTATAGTGAAGTCAATCCTTTTTCATATATTCTATATATTACTATGAAATAATTTTTTGCCTACAACCGAAATTGCCAATAGAATAATCCAGTTTAGTAGTTTATCATGACAACCGCATCATATTAATATATATTCACACCGTGTTTGGTATTGATCTTAGGAAAATCCAAAGAGTTGGATGGAGTATGTGTCATACCAACTGAAATTATGGTTTAAACACTATTAGAAACTCCCTAAATTTTGGTCAGAGCAGAATATCTTCTCAGGTAATCATTTGGTCTTTTCTCCGCTATGCTAAATTGTTTCATCACCTCCTGCAAGTGGCGGGAATCCAAAATCCAGATTCGACCCCCCTCAGGTAATTTATGGCCATGCCGCCTGAATCAAAGACGTGATTGGCTTAAAGCAAAGGGAGACAAGCTATTCTGGGAAGATCGCATCTCTAAAAAACCTTTTGTTTTTCAACAATATGCACTTGGTTTGAAGTCTGTACCGCGATTAGAACCGAAGATATCGCTTCGTACGTGTTTTTGACTTTCTGTGTGACCTTGACGTTTGACCTAGATTCCTAGGACATGTAAGATAGAACTTTTGTTTATGAACAATATGCACTCAGTTTGAAATCTCAATGATGATAAGAACCGAAGATACGGCTTCTTAGGTTCCTTTTGACCGTTTGTTTGACCTTTGACCTAGATTCACCAAAATAGCGCAGTGCCTGCTGTATGCTGATCATGAAATATGAGCCAAATTGAGCCGAAACTGTGGACGGCAAAGTGCAAACAAACATGTAAACAAATATACAAACAAACAAAGAAACCCACAAACAAATGAACAGAGTAATATACTAGCGGAATCAGAGATTCCGCCAAGTAACAAACAGGGGTGGAAACATAACCTCCGCCCTAACTTCGTTGGCGGAGGTAACTAAATAATTGTATCATGTGATCTAAACTTCACGCATCTGACCACACCAATACTTTTGTTTCTCTTGGGGTGCATAGGTTTCCTCTATACTTTTCATTTTGTTTCAGTGAGCAAAACCATATGGCTGACGAAGGTCAGAGAGTGTAAATATACACGCATTATAACTCCTCTCAAACCATTTGTCTTATTTGTCTGAAATTCATATACACAACTCTTCAGAAGTCCCAAACATACAGTATTTGATTCTTTAATGACTGCTAGTAACTAAGAACACAGAGATATTGTTTATTATCCCATGGTCAATGGCACGCTTAATTTGCCCTAAAACTCTAGTACGCAGAAGCATGCGCGCTACAACCAGCCCTATAACTGGCACAGGCGTACCAGGAACAACACTTGATCAAATTTTTCCAATGCCAAAAGTTTGTTGTTGCCATTCAATGCAACACTGGCTCAGGTGCATTTTTTTAACCATCGAAGTACGAGTTCAGCATTTTTCTACCAGCTGCAGCACTAATTCTGGTATACCGCTACCTGCTGTAGTACTGGTTCAGGTTTTCCCCATCCTCCAGAACTTTTCGGCCAGCAAAGTCCAATGTGATCTTCCTGTCTTTGCGCGATTTGTGGCGCAGCTGTTCAAGGTCCTCTGCTCGCCTCCGCAAAGCTTTCCGCTCCTCTGGAGAGAGCCACTGGTTAGAGTCAGTGGAGTAGTAGTCAGATTCATCATCCAGCACTTGCGTACGGCGCACACTGAAAAATACACATGGGCTCAAATGAGAGAAAATAGGACCGAGGGTCCGGTAGCTCACCGGCAAGTAGTCTTACAGCGATGATACGAAGTTACGAAAATTTCATGAGAAGTTTGACATTTGAATCAATCAACATCAACGTCAAGGTCACTGAATAAAAGTTCACATACATTCATAAGACCTTCAGTAATACAATCCTAAGCCCTGAAGCAGTTTTGGTGATACAAGTCATTAAAATATGTCAATATGTATTCAATATGTCAATTGTGAACTTTAAAGGTCACAGAATGTCAAGTTATGGTTAGCAAATGGACTCCATATATGATTTTCTAAATGTCTCTATACAAACCTTGGCTCAATCTGTAATCATTTTGGTGATAGAAGTCATTGTAATTTCACTGCCGAGCTTGACCCTCAAAGGTCACTTACAGTCAAGCTGAATGTCACCAAATTAAAGTACATATGTGACTTCCTAGATGTCAGTGACACAAACTTAGGATCCATCTGTGACCATTTTAGTGATACACGTCACTGAATTTTCGAAGGTCACCGAAGGTAAAACCCATTCGGCCGGTAAGCTAAAAACCTACACACTCAAATAATCCTTGTACTATAACTGGTCTTACCTGTGAAAGCTACAATATCTGAGCTGTGACTGGTAGGTTCTTTTTGTTCACATTGACGGCTGGGAAGTACTAGCACAATGATTTACAGAATGCATCTTGGTTATATTTGGTGGGATACCACTGGATTGTGTTTGGCAGATTGTATCCAAGCAGTCATCTGTGGGCTTAAGATACCTCATCAGGCAGGGATCAGTGGAGGGGGAGAACAGGTAAACTGTACCTGTTCTTGTCAAATTCCAGCAGCTTGTCTTTGTGTTGGAGTGCTTTCTCCAGCCCGGCTTTCATCTGTTCCTCTTCATGTGGAAGGATATCAATCTCTGCAATATCACTCTGCTGGACATGGTCTATCAAAAACACACCAACACACAGGTGTAGACAGACACATACGTACGGTCAGCCATGTTCTAGCCAGGATTTTTTCCTCAGATTGATGCAATTCAAAAAGTACTGACTATTGCAGGGGACAAGGCATGCAGGGGGGTCATCTGCAAGGCCCTCAGGAGGGGAAAAAAGAAAAAGGAAAAAAAAGAGTTGATTTGGTGCAGGTTGATATGATATTGCAAGTATTATGCAAGGAATCTCAACCAAAATCTCCCTTTCCCAAATATGATTTTCCCTTTTCTGATACAGACCTCGAATTCTTGGTAGTCTTTCCCCTTCATTAAAAAATTGGACCAAGAGTCCTGTTGCTTAGCGGCAAGCAATCTTAAAGTATGATAAAAGATATGAAAATTTCATGTGAAATTTGAACTTCGAATCATTGAAGGCCAATGTCAAGGTTACTAAATAAAAGTTCATTGATATTTATCAGATCTCCTGTGATACTTTGTACAATCCTAAGCTCTGAAGCGGTTTTGGTGATAGATGTCATTGAAAATTCAATATGTCAATAGGGAACAGAAGGTCAAGTTGAGGTCAGCAAATGGACTTCATTTATGACTTCCTGTAAGTCTCGAATACAAACCTATACTCTGTCTGTTATGATTTTGCTGATATAAGTAATTGAAATTTCATTGTAAAGTTTGGCCGTTGAAGGTCAAGTTCAAGGTTGCCAAATCAAACTTAATACATGACTTCCTAGATGCCCAAAATAGAAACCCAAGCTCTATCTGAAATAGTTTTGGTGATAGAAGTCATTGAAATTTCACCATGTTAAGTTTGACCTTCAAAGTTCAAATTAAAACTCTGCCATTGTAAAGATCAAACCACATTTTAAAAAGATGCAGAGAGGCTCCCGCTTTCTCTGGGCCCAAGCTCATCTAAGATGGACTGAAACAGAGCAGGAGACTGTCTGGTAAGTCTGACAAAACAAAACAATGTTCTTTTAAGAGACCGCGGACAACGTGTACTCCGGGCTAAAGAGGAGAGTGACCATCCAGCTTGTTATCAGCACACAATTCAAAAGCCAGCATCCATGATAATTTGGGGATGTATTAGTGCACATGGCTCTGGTTAACTCACACATCTATGAAGACAAAATGAATAGTGAATGATATATACAGGATTTGGTGCTAAATACACCTCCATCCATAAGACTTTTTCAGGGAACGCCACAAAGTGCTTAGCAGCTGAGATCCAACATCAACTAAGAACGGGATATAATTATGCTGCCAAAACTGTAGCAGTTGGTCTCCTCAGTTCCAAAACACTTTCGAGAGTGTCTTTAAAAAAGGAGGTGATGCCACACCGAGGTAAACATGCCCCTGTTCCAACTTTTTTGAGGTGCTTTTGGGTGCTTTAGTTCCATTTAATAAGAATGGTCAGATCAGCTGTGCCAACATGCATGTGAACCGGAAAAAGTCACACTTTATTGTGTAAACATTTCATAAAGAATCACAGCACGAACTAAAGTGTCTCGAATGCATTTAGCTGGTGTACATTTAGCAAATTTGCAGAGATAGAGGTAAATATCATGCCTTCTCTTGCCTCCCCCACTGGGTGCACAAACGGTCACAAACCATAAACTCTTGTCTGCTGATACAAGCGAGGGAAGAGGTATTCCTCCCGTCCTGATTTATCTCTGGATCTACACTTCAAAAACAGATATTAGGTTTTGGAAGGACAGAAGATGCCCACATCACAACAAAGTTCTACGCACTGATCCCTGACCCCTCTGTTGCCATTTCGCCAATACCGACACCCCAGGGAGTCATGGCTCTGCCGGTAATTAAGTTTATAGTAATAATGCTTTGAATACAACACTCTTATCAGAACCAATTTATCGCAATCCTAAAACAAGACACTGACAGTAACATTCATCGATGCTAAAACCGCCCACAGAGACGTCTCTCTACGAGACTTGAGACAGAAAACCAGGGCGGAGTCAAACAGTTAGTCGCCAAGACATAAAATTTCTGCATTGCATGCTGCTTCAGTAATCACATGACATTCACTACAAATCACGCAGGGTTCACCATCCTATGATTGTTCTATTGAATTCTAGTAAAGGCGCAACTACATCATAAATCTGTATCACTGAGATTTACTGCGTATTTTTAGCGGCTTACCGTTTTTTTTTTTTTACGCGCCAAAAACGCAAAGGTGCATTGCTGAAAACACTGATGGCCTGTGTAATAATTAGATCTAAACATAACTGAGCCTTTATAGGAAGTTTTGGATATGAGTGCGTGATCTCAAAATTCCACTTTCCTCATCCCTGAAGGAACTGTAGACAGCGCTTATTGAAGTCTGGAATAACATCTCACTACAAACAGGTCAGGATTCAAATGACAAGATTCCTGGAGGATTGAAACCATTCTGAAAGCAGAGCGCGAGACCACTGGTTATTAGTTATGCAGTATTGTAGGTGTTTCAAACGAGCTGTTTATTCTCTGTACATACGCACGGCTTACCACTCATCAGTTTCTTCCGCAGTTTCTGACTTTTGTTGGAGTCTCTCTGCAGGATTTTCTGTTCCTCATTGGTGCACACCTGCAAAACAGTACAGCAACAGCTGAATCTGCAGCTGTTCTACTCCAGTATAACATACCACCCTGCTTGAACCACATCTGAGCATTTATTATGTTAAACATGGTAGCACTCTGCAAGCAGCTATTTCACAATCAAACTAATACTACAGAGAAGGACAACAATTGTCACAGACTCACAAATTATTAACTGTGGTGTTGTCAAGTTATGCCATTACATTGTGGAGACAACTTAAAAAATAAGGATAATTTGTAAGAATTTAAGCAATTATTACTTTTTGAATTCAACAAATCCCAACATAAAACCCCTCATTCGTCAATCAAGTCAACCATGAGATGTGCTTTATGTACATACCTGGCTGAAAATATACATTTAGATAACACTTCAAAATTGAAAAGGGCAATTTGCACAGCCAATTGGATCAGGGGATGATTAGGTGGCAGGTAGAAAGAGCAAGGTTGGGAATTTAGCCATGATACTGGGGAACCCCCTCTTATTGATGAGTGTCATAGGATCTTTAAAGGGGACGTATTATGCTGATCCTTATTTTAATACATATCAGTAATGTCATGATGTTGGATGTCCATTCTCAACCTCTGAAAAGTTTTTAAACATATGATAGAGGGGTTTTGCTGTAATCCAAGAACGTGATTTCATCCCGAGATCTTCACGAGAACTGGGCAAAACCTGACGTTAGGTTGTGCCGTCCAATTAATACAGACCTAGCCAGAGCCAATCACGGCGCTGAGCCTGCCCACCCCGGAAACTATTCTAGCAGGCACTAGCAACGGCAGATCATACAATGCTTTAGTAGCATCTACACTTTTGGAAATACAAAAGAAGAACCGCAGATCATTTGAGGTGCAGTTTTGTCAGTATCTCTCCCAAAGCTGCTTGTCCTTTTATTTTTGGATGTGAAGAAAAGCGCCGATTTCTCTTCCAAAAGACGATGCCACCAGAAATCAGTGGGCAGCTTTTTTTGTTTGCTGGCAGCAAAACAGCCACGGTCAAAGGGAACATTAGCTGTTTGAGCTCAGCATTTCACCAAAAACAGCTTTGTTAATAAAGGATAATTCGACACAGGATAAGCGTTTCGGCTGCTTCTCAAACCTGATGCAGTTGCATCGATCAAGCACTCGGAGCCACAAGCTGCAGTAACGATTTAACAGTAAATAATGTAAGTGAAGCTAACATGTTATGGGTGGCGAGCAGGACCGCAAGCGATAGTTAACACTAACAACTGGCCTCAAACGCAGGCTTTGTAAAATATTTGAAGATAAAGCCTGTGTCGGTCGCGACTGTCCATGACTCACAGACGCGGAAGCTGTAAGTTGCTTTAACAGCATAAGCCTACCTAACGTGACTGCCTGTTCATTGTGGCTGTAGCAATGCAGCGAACGTAGCAAAGTTACTGCTGCTAATGTTTGTGTCCTAAATATCCTAGAGTAATATCAGGGAAAATTCAACAGAAGGTATGTGAACATAAACCTCATTTGAAGCAAACTTTTTCAATCTTGTTTGTAATGTGGATGCTTGGTACAATTGTCCACGGTAACTGAACTTGCTGTCTGTAAAACCTGTATTGCAAGGGTTTGTCTCTGTGGTGGTGAAGACCGCTCGGTTACCAGCTACTGTATGTTAGTTTGCATGCTATGCTGCTTAAAAATGTTGTATACTCGGCCAGCACGATTATATTCACAGTTTGAACACGTATTTAGAGGCGGTTCAGTCATAAAATACAGGTGGAGGCAACAAGAAAATGCCTTAATGTGCAGATACCAATTAGCTCTGTTGCCTTTATGCCCCTCCTAACGCCTGCCAACTGCCTTGGTGCCCTCAAGTGTTTTGAACGCGTCCAAAGCAAAGTTTGCTGTGCCGCTCCAGTCAGGACGTTCACCCGCTGGCACGAGTGAAGCAGAGGGCTGCTTTAGCGCTCATACTGCGTGTGGAATGTTCATATTCTGCTTGTGTCTGCATTGGCTTCCTCCAGTTTGTCCACTTTCCTCCCACAGTTCTAAGCCAGACAGGAGTCCAAAATACCCAGAGAAATGATAATGATAGTGACTGGTGTGTGTGGACCCTGTGCCTGACTAGGAACCTGCCCTTACTGCATCCCTGCCTCTTGCCCCAAAGCATACAGGGACACACTCCAGCACCCCTGCCAACCTGACCAGGAATTTACAGTTCGGATTAAGGACAAACACATGGACATTTTCACTGCATTAGTTCTAAATGCATTTTAACCCAAAAATGTATGCAGAATTTAGCACAACAAATTTTCCGTTTTCAAAATTCCTGGAATTTAACAAACCACTCATCTCTCGGATATCTGGATTTTGTATTTAAACAGCGTTGGTTCTGACTCACCAGGGTACCACAGAAGAGACAAGGCCCAGATCCTTCCTGCTCGCACACAATGCGGCCGCAGGTCATGCAGTTATTAATCAGGCAGTGCTTCTGGGCCAGGCACTCGCAGCAGTGTCGCCCTGGCAACAGAATGGTCAGCTTTTCCTGCCCGTCTTTAGTGTAGAGATTCACAAACTTATTCTTTTTCTTCATCGAAGAGGTTTCACAGCTTTCCTGCTCCTAAAATAAATGACCGTAAGTTACAGCATAATTAGTTACCACAAGTAAATTCAAAAGTTATACAAAGTCGACCTGTTATGCTCAGTCTAACCTTCAACAGGTCTATGGGCGTTTTCACCAAATCTACACTGGGCTCCAGGTCATTCACGGCCGGTAGCTCCCGTCGGTTTCGTCCTTTCCGTTTGGACTTCTTTGGCGAGTCCTTGGCCATGTCCTGAATTTCTAGAAAAGCAGGAAAACATCCCATCTGAAACCACTATATAAAAAGAGCTTCCATGAATATCAATTAATCAGTGAAGCTCAGGGTTGTACCAGCATTTGTGTCTTCCCACTGAAACACACTGCCCCCTTCTGGGTTCGGACTCCTGGCTGTCTGCAAACGCTCCAGCAGCTCATCGATAAACTGCTTCTTCTTTCCCTCGGTGCCCTGCAACAGGTCCCCAACGTACTCTGCAATCTCCTCTCCACTCTCAATGGACAGGATGTACCTGCAAACACCAGTCAAATACTTACAAATGCTTTTTTCATAATTGGCGCAAAAAGGTAAAGCAAGATTTTACAGACTCATTTTGAGGCCAGCAGTCAAGGAGGACAAAAACTGACCCAAGCATGGCCAGGAATGCCAGTTCATTCAGCACCCATATTCCTGCCTGGTTGATTGAGCTAATACGTTGACAAATTTCAAAAGGAAATTTCCCTTCTCCTTTTCATAAACAAGAGCAGCGCAGAGCGTGACATATGCCCCCACCTGTATGTTGATCAAGGGCATATTGAGATGGCTGCTGTGGCGGCCATATTAGATATCGCACGACGCTGGTTTTCGAAAGGAACCTTCCTCTAGCCACTCCCAATACGCCATTAAGAAATGGCATCAGTCCGACGAGGGATTCTATAGTTACCCCACGAAAACGAAAAGTTAACGGACAGACATGGTGTCGACATAATGCCCCCTTTCCTCTTTGGAGGGCGGGGGGCATAAAAACAAAGCAGTTGATGAAAAATTCAGAACCATAATGAACACCTTCAAAATCAACATATGATGACATAGCGTTTGCAAGTGCGTACCCCTTCTCATGGTATTTTGACAAGTATAATTATAGACATTCTATAATTCATTCATATTAGTCAGAAGCAAAGCATTTGGGAGCAAAAAATGAATAACTTTTATAAAGATGGCCAGCCATCAGGGGTCCGAAACTCCACAGCCTAGCAAAGAAGGGGTTACACGTACAACCTCTATAACGAGATAGTTTGGCCAAAGGGTAAATTGTGAATAAAATCCAAATGGAATGACTTTCGGATCACATGAGCCAATATGTTATTTACAATAGAACATGGATAACATTTCAAATGTTGAAACTGAGACATTTTACATTTTTATCCACAAGATGAGCTCATTTCAAATTTTCTGGCTGCAACAGGTCTCAAAAAAGTTGGGCCACAGACAAAAAGGGCTGAAAAAGCAATTATTATATAAGACAATCGGCTGACAGAACATTAAGCAAATAATTAAGTTAACTGGCATCAGGTGTGTGACATGATTGGCTACAAAAGGGATGTCTTAGAGAGGCTGAGTCTCTCAGAAGTAAAGATGCCCAGAGACTCTCCAACTTGTGAAGGCTTGTGTAAAAAAAAAAAAGTGCAATACTTTAAAAACAATTTTCCTCAACGTCAGATTGCAAAGACTTTGAAGGTCTCATCATCGACAGTGCATAACGTCATCAAAAGATTCAGAGAAACTGCAAAAATCTCTTAGCTTAAGGGACAAGGCCGAAGACCTTAACTGGATGCCTGTGATCTTCGGGCCCTCAGACGCCACTGCATCACTCGCCGCCACGATTCTGTCATTGACATTACTAAATGGGCCCAGGAATACTTCAAGAAACCACTGTCAGTAAACAGTCTGCTGTGCCATCCACAGATGCCACCTAAAACTTTATCATGCAAAAAGGAAGCCATTGTTCTAGATTCTGAATGTAGTCATAGCTAAAGGCCTTGTGGAGCATGATGCACAGCGAAGTGCCAACTGTAATGATGGCAAAAATAAATGCCGCAAATTCAACGAGTTTTGGATTTTTTGCATTTATATCATCATCCTTACAATGCCAGTTATATAAATGTAGGCAATAGGCATTCAATTATTCTTAATCATTTCTAATTATTGATCATGTTTTGGTCTTGATTGTTCTGTCGACAAATTGCTGCAAGTTGAATAAAAAAAGGTAACAATTTAAAAAATTAATCAAATATTGATTTTCAATGTGCTCCTAATTCTTGATTTATATGGTTTTATCTACATACAATGTCATAATCACAAATGTTTTTTGCAAAATTGTTTCACTTAGTTTTGGCCTTGGTGCCCTACATTTTGGCCATGATGCCCCAATTTTAAGAGGCCAAGTGGCCTTGCCCTAAAAATAACGTCATTTGAGGGCTGCACTAATCGTGCCCATGTTGAAAAATATACGCTGATAAGATATTCGGTTTTTTTTTTTTGAAAAAATGATAAATATTCGAATCAGTGTCATCAAATAATGGTTCTGTATTTTAGAATGACGAATTTAACTGATATGCGATATGAGTGGGGTTTTTTTTTTTTTCACGATTTTCATGAATTATAAATATTTGACCTCTTGATCCACACTCCATATCAGTTGGTGACGATAATGCACCAATTAGCTGTATGCCAACCATCAATAAAACTCAACGAAGAGGAGGAATAATTAGTCAGATGTCTACTTTTTTCATACAACCAGCAACTCCAAACTGAAAACTCATTTGGTTTATCTCTGGGTTTGTAAGGGCGGTGTGGTTTTTTGAGTTTCGTTCTAGTGAAAATGAAAATGTGTAAATGTATCAATTTTAAAGTGTTGTGGTGTGAAGTTTTGCTGGAATGTGGCATTTTTTCGATATTGTGTGGCTGAATTACCCATTTAATCTCCGCCTTTTTCGGTTTTATTACCCACAACAATTTCTAAAGGGGGATGAAATTATATCAAGGTAGTGCAGAGAAATCATTTGTAAACCGCAAGTCCACATCTGTGACAACTGCGCATGTCAAGCGGAGGCGACGGCAAAATAGCAGAAAAAAAAACGGGAACCGTCGGACGGCTAAATAGACACTGCCTTAACTTAAAGAGGAAATATGGGCCACCTACCTTGTTAGTTATGAACTGAGAAATTACATTATTGAAAAAGAATATAATATCCAAATGGGCCGAAAATGCGCTTATTCCGCATTATTTTGATGTTTATGCGACCCACTCGGTGACCGCTTGAAAAAAACGGAGGCGGGCGAGGCTGGACAGTCACTTGACCGCATGACGTCACGGGCGGAACACGCAGAGGGCTGCTGAAGAGAGTAGACTAGAAGTAACAATGGCGGATGCTGACTTTGAGTGCGTTGATGTGGATTTATCTTGTTCTTTTTCATCAGTGGATGATAGTTTTGACGCAGTGCATGACTATTTACTTCCAATGTCAATATCTCAAAGTATGTAGTGTTGACAGGGGAGGGGGTGGTCACATCACGCTCCACGCGTACCTTACGACCGGTGTATATTTAAAAAAATTATTTTCTCATTTTATTCATACATTACATTATCGATTTATCATCGAAATTTTTTTTTTATATTGCATTTATTGAGCGGGACATTGAGTGGTGAGAACTGGTCCTGTATGTATGTCCCAAATGGGTGAGAATATCGTCTGCTGCAGACCAAAGCGTGGCAGTCGCCCAGTTCCGGTTATGGAAATGACATCTGCGATATTGTGTACATTCTGGCGTGTAATATTGAGGTCATTTCCCAGGTCAAAATACTGAACATTTTAAAAATAAATAACGAAAAACTCAAAATAAATGACGAGATCTGGTCGCCCACCAGTAGTCATTACGGCACCGAGTTATTTCGGCACTTGGCAGGGTATTTCGGCACTTGTGCACGACGTTTGAGACGCCTCGGCACTTCTGTAGGAAATTTCGGCACTTCGGTAAAAAAAACTCGGCACTCAAAATCACGAGAGAGAGAGAGACTCACACATAATGTCCTTGGAGAGTGAAGATAACGCATGAATAAAGGACAGTTGCTTGAAACAACATCATAAACACAAAGTTTAATTGTAAAATAAAAATAAACCATGAATATTATGTTTACCAATATTAACAAGCCGAATGCCGAAGAAATACCGAGGCGTCCCATCACAAGTTCCGAAATGACCTGAGGCCAAGTGCCGAAATGACTTGGTGCCGAAATGACCTGACACCTGATGTAGATGTTCTACTAGAATTTGTCAATACAAGTTGAGTTACTGGCCAGGAAGCAGTCTCCGCCGGCGCGTAGTTACCACCATCACGCGCAAGACACTACATAACAAGGTACCCAGGCACGAGGTTGTGTGTCTTGCGCGTGACAAAAGCCCGCAACCAGGGGCGTAGATTTAACTGAGAGTTGGTGGGTGAGTTGGACTTTGACACGGCCCTTATGACAATTATTCCTGGCCAGTTCTCAATTATTTTCCTTCATCGACGCGTTTTCAAATTAGCGTAATTGGCAACTGAAGACACAGCTCCTCTCCCTATGCGATTTAACTCTACTCTTTAAGTGTTGATGCAACCCTGAACTTTTTGCAGTCCACAATGAACAGGTGCTGCTTGTTCTCTCCGATTTAGCAAGACGGCAATCGGTCATCGGGATGCGTATTTGCTGTGTTTAAATCAACGTTATTCAAAATTGCTTTCCTGTCCAGTCACAGGCAAGCAGTAAATTAATTTTCTGAACTTAATGTACCCCACCGTATCATCGCTGGATGCTGTTAGATCACATATAGAGAGGAACCGTGTCTTCAGTCGTCAATTACGATAATTTGAAAACGCGTCGATGAAGGAAAATAATTGAGAACTGGCCAGGACTAATTGTCCTAAAGGCCGTGTCAAAGTCCCTACCAACTCTCAGTTAAATCTACGCCCCTGCCCGTAACACACCTCGCCGGCATTCTGCAAACTCATAGGCCTTGGAACTGATTCTACGATTGTACAACACGCTTGAAATGCCGATTGATTGGCAGAATAATCCTCACTAAATTATGGTAAACAATGCACAATGTGCGCGCGGGTGTTCCGCCGATGACGTCTCGCAGCGCTAATCTCATTGTCCGTTCATTCTCTTTACTTCTCGCATCGGAGCTGCCGAGCAGATGTCATCTTAAAAGTATTATTCTGAGGTAGAGAAAGATTTTTTGGCAGTTGCGCTGCAATTTATGAATCTATACCACATATACAAAAGATTGAGCATATTTTTTTAAATTTTGAAATCTGCCCTTATTTCCTCTTTAACTTTTCTGCTCGCACATTAACGTTGACACAGAGTTACATTTCGATCTTCCCTTTAGCAAGTGTGCTGCTTTCAATCCTCCAAAAAGCGCTGCACAGCGATGCCAAAAAAAATACCTACTCACACGCAAGTGTTTTGGAAAATTTAATTTTCAAGTATGCGAAAATGAATGGGAGTCTACGTGCCAATTTTACTTCCGGGTGTATAAACAGATGCTTCATTTGAGCTTAACATATCAGCAATCTAGTGTTCTATCTATATATCTATACATGTCACGGGTTTGACAGCCGTTCCAGGGCACTTTCACCGGTAGAAGGCTGTGAAAACACGAGTTACTGGTCGGCTGGAACGGACCATAAGTACCAGAGGTAGGGCATTTTCCGAAATGGGATCGTTTTCCACCGGAACAGAATTCGGGAACAACACCTGGAAACTACTTCGCTTGCTAGTTAACAACTAGAAGTTGGCTCTCGGTTGCTGTGGTAGGCCATTATAATAGCTAGCCAACTGAGCAGTGTACTTACTGAACCAAGTCATCGCATCCTTCCAGACCAAATGTGTGCTTCAACTCATCAACACACCAACGAAGCAATAAGTCCCTCATGACACGCAGCAGCTCCTTTCTCCAGTCTGTGATCAGAACCGCAACCTTCTTCTTCTTTCCTGTTTTGTGGCAGTTTACCTCCTGAAACATGGGGCATTACCGCCATCTACTGGGTTGACGGGTATGGCGAGAGATCAGGCAGTTACAGACTATATTCCTGTTGTACAGACAACCAAATACCCCCCCCCCCAAAAGGAAGGAAAGAAAGAAAAAAAAAACACCCTATATCCTTTCCATGAGCCCGGTTTTCCTAAGGAACTCAAATAACTGTCTCTGACCTTTGCCTGTCTTTACCTTTAGAATATGCTCCAGTTGAAATACTTCTTTTGCCTGCTCCACTACTGCTTTCAATGTCTTCCTCTCCTCCCCATACTTAACACACTCCATTAACACATGCTGGACTGTCTCACTCTCCCCACAGTGTTCACACTTCCCATCAGCATGTTTGCCTATTTTATGCAATGATTCATTTAATCCTGTATGTCCTATTCTCAATCGTGTTACTACTGCTTCCTCCCTCCGGTTCCTCCCAAATCTCCTTCCCTCCCCCACCTGTTTCTGTATTGCGAACAAATGTCTCCCTGTATCCTGTGATTCCCAGTATTCTTGCCACCTTTTGTGTACATGTTTCCTTCTGATGGATTTCCCTTCTGCTTTACTTAGTGAAACCTGTCTTTCTATCCCTGGAGCTTTCAGCGCTTGTTCGGCTAGGATATCTACCTCTTCATTTCCTTCGACCCCCACATGTGCTGGGACCCACAATAATTCCACCACCAGCCCTCTTTTCTGCGTCTCATATAGCAATTTATGTGTCTCAAAAATTAGGTTTTGTTTGCATGACTTCATTTTTACTATGCTCGTGAGTGCTGCCCAACTGTCTGATGCAATCACCGCTTTATTTACTCCATTAGTTTTAATCCATTCTATTGCCATTATTATTGCTATAACCTCTACTGCATATACCGATAGGTGATCTGTGGATCTCTTTTTTTATGAATGTTTTGGTACCTGGGACATGTACAGCTGCCCCTGTTCGACCTGTTTCTGGGTCCTTTGATCCGTCAGTAAATATTAATACTTTCTCCCTATACTTACTTTCTAAGTACCTCTCAGCCACCCTCCCTTGGTTCTCCGTGTCTTGGATTTCTTTTTTGATTTCAAAGTTCACTGTCGGCATCTCAAATATCTTCTTCTTCTTCTCTTATTCAGCTTGTTTTCTTCTTCGTTTAGTTTTATTGTCGGGTACCTGCAGCTACTTGGTGCATTGCTGCCACCAACTGATATGGAGCGTGGATCAAGAGGTTGAGTAATTATCATTGGTGAAAAAAAAAAAAAAACGAACTCAGATCTCCCCAATTAAGTTCGTTATTCTAAAATACTGAACCATTATTCGATGACACGGACTTCTCGAATCCTTTTGTAAGATATTTATTAAATCGAAGCGTATTTTTATCTTCTTTAGGTTTTCTGTCACATGCCTTCTCCCTGCTTCATGTCTCTCACAGTACTCCACCACATGCTCTTTTGTCTCTTCCTGCCCACAACGGTCACATCCACCTGTACTGCATTTATCCATGTTAAATAATGTACCCTTAAGTCACGTGTGTCCGAATCTTAGTCTTGATATCAGTGTCTCTCTCTCTCTCTCTCTCTCTCCTGTTCCTTCCTGCACACCTCATTTCTCCCTCTTTCCTTTGAATTCTATAAAAACATCTTCCTGTCCTCTATTCCTCCCACTGCTTTTGGCATCTTTCCTTCAATCTCTGCTTAATAACCCTCTTTATTTCAGACTAGCTGATGTTATTTGCCAACTCAATGTGACTATTTCTTGTGGCCTCCTTAGCAACCTTGCCTGCCATTTCATTTCCTTTGACCCCAATGTGTGCTGGTACCCACAAAAATACAAAACCCAAAACCAGTGAAGTTGGCATGTTGTATAAATCGTGAATAAAAACAGAATACAATGATTTGCAAATCCTTTTCAACCTATATTCAATTGAATACACTGCAAAGACAAGTTACTTAATGTTCGAACAGGTAAACTTTGTAATTTTTTGCAAATATTAGCTCATTTGGAATTTGATGCCTGCAACATGTTTAAAACAAAACTGGCACAAGTGGCAAAAAAGACTGAAAGAGTTGAGGAATGCTCATCAAACTCTTATTTGGCAAATCCAACAGGTGACCGGGCTAATTGGGAACAGGTGGGTGCCATGATTGGGTATAAAAGCAGCTTCCCTGAAATGCTCAGTCATTCACAAACAAGGATGGGGCGAGGGTCACCACTTAGTGAACAAATGCGTGAGCTAATTGTCAAACAGTTTAAAAACAACATTCCTCAAAGAGCTACTGCAAGAAATTTAGGGATTTCATCATCTACGGTCCGTAATATCGTCAAAAGGTTCAGAGAATCAGGAGAAATCACCGCACGTAAGCGACAAGGCTGAAAACCAACATTGAATGCCCGTGACCTTCGATCCCTCAGGCGGTACTGCATCAAAAACCGACATCAGTGTGTAAAGGACATCACCACATGGGCTCAGGAACACTCCAGAAAACCACTGTCAGTAACTACAGTTCTTCGCTACATCTGCAAGTGCAAGTTAAAACTCTACAATGCAAAGCGAAAGCCACCGCCGCCGGCTTTGCTGGGCCCAAGCTCATTTAAGATGGACTGATGCAAAGTGGAAAAGTGTTCTGTGGTCTGACGAGTCCACATTTCAAATTGTTTTTGGAAACTGTGGACGTCGTGTTCTCCGGACCAAAGAGCAAAGAACCATATCCCCGAAAGCCCCCAATCATCCAATTCCCCAATCCTTGAATAGACCTTGAATAGACTTTCATTTGAACTTAATTTCAGGTCAATCGGTCAAATGGTTCTGAAGATATGGCCAAAATGGTAATTTTCCATCACAAAGTGCCACCTGGTGGCAAAATATTAAACCATAGAGGTATGATGTCATCATGTGACACGTTGTGAGGTCATGATCTTGCAGTTGCACATAGTTTCATGTCAATGGGACAAATAGTTCCAAAGATATAGCAAAAATGGTGAATTTTATGTGACAAAGCTCCACCTTGTGTCAAAATTTTGAACCAAACAGTTATAATGTCATGGTGGGACACATCCTGAGGTCATGACCTTTCATTTGCACTTGATTTGAGGTCAATCAGACAAATATTTCCAGAGATAACACGTAGTGCGACGGCGGCGGCAGCGGTGGCCGGACCAAAAACATAATATCCCCCGGAACGCCATTCGGCGTTCGGGGATATAAATACATTCTCCACATCTGTTCAACATAGGATTTTACATCCACCATGACACTTTCTGTATTCTTCATTTTATCCAACAAAGATAAATCTATTTCAACTTCAGGACACAGCCAATAGGCAACAGGGGACCTGCTCATTTAATTGTCCCCCGCCTCGTGGAAGGTGCGAAGCGGCGGGACATAGTATTCACGACCGTCCATCCGTCTGTACGTCCCGAATCCTTGTCAGCTACATATCTCAAGAACAAATTGACGGATTTTCTTCAAATTTGATGTCAACATGTATTAGTCTGATACCCCGGCGCCAGTCGATTTTGGTGACCATCACGCCATTCTCAAGGTCACACCGAGAGATTGTGCATTTTCACACTGATAGCCTTGTCAGCGACATATCTCAAGAACGAATTGACGGATTTACTTCAAATTTCATGTAAACATGTATTACTGTGATACGCCGGCGCCAGTCAATTTCGGTGACCTTCGCGCCATTCTCAAGGTCACACCGAGAGATTGTGGATTTTCACACTGATAGCCTTGTCAGAGAGATATCTCAAGAAGGAATCAACGGATTTTCTTCAAATTTCATCTCAACATGTATTAGTGTGATACCCCGCCGCCATTCGATTTAGGTGACCTTAGCACCATTCTCAAGGTCACACCGAGAGATTGTGCATTTTCACACTGATAGCGTTGTCAGCAAGATATATCAAGAACGAATCAACGGATTTACTTCAAATTTCATGTCAACAAGTATTACTGTGATACCCCGGCGCCATTCTCAAGGTCACACCAAGAGATTGTGGATTTTCACACTGATCGCCTTGTCAGCGAGATATCTCAAGAAGGAATCCACGAATTTACTTCAAATTTTATGTCAACATGAATTACTGTCTTACCCCAGCGGCAGTCGATTTTGGTGACCTTGGCACCATTCTCAAGGTCACACCGAGAGATTGTGGATTTTCACACTGATAGCCTTGTCAGCGAGATATCTCAAGAAGGAATAGACGGATTTACTTAAAATTTTATGTAAACATGTATTAGTGTGATACCCCGGCGCCAGTCGATTTCGGTGACCTTCGCGCCATTCTCAAGGTCACACCGAGAGATTGTGCATTTTCACACTGATAGCCTTGTCAGCGAGATATCTCAAGAACGAATCGACGAATTTACTTCAAATCTTATGTCAACATGTATTGGGGTGATACCCCGGTGCCCAGGGCCGCCATCGTCAGTATTGCCACGGCAATACTACTTTTCATAATGGTATTGCCTGGCAATTCTACTTCTCTTATGTGACATGATGAGATTGGTTGGTTCAGAGAACTATACAAACAGTCTGTGTGTGTCCATGTTGATTGTTTTTCATGACACGATGCCCAAAAAAGTAAAACAAATGAGAAATGACCGAATGGAACGAACAGTCTATTCTGTATTCGATTGGGAGGGGACATCCCGTTATAGGCTAGCGCTCTAGAATTTTTAGGCTCGATCCTACCTTTGGTAACGCATCGGGGACATGTCCCCCTCAACATTCAAAAGGATGGTGTTCGCCCCCCCCAAAAAATGAAACAAATCAAACATCAACTTAATATTAGTATGTAACTCTATGGTCACAACTTATCCACGAAAGCGTTTTGGACCTGTTGTGTATTTGATGAGTTGCGGACCCATAACGTTCACTCTCATGTTCGCTGAGCAGCTCGCGTCTCTCCCCCGGAATGTCAAAACAAAAGGCACGGATAATTAAAGGTAACGCACCTATCCGTATAACTGTAGGGATCGTGTCAATAGGCCAATTTTCCAAAATGTTGAAATATCCCTTTAAGATCAAATTGGTGAGTGCTGACAAATAGCGGACTATCATGAACGTCCAGCCTGAAACATCCAGTAAACCATGTTCCTAAAACTTCCGGGGACGAAAATTGTAAATGCAGCAATTATAGAATGAACGTTACCGAACATTTCCAGGTTACAAGATACTTTTGATTTGTTGGGTTTTAGTTCGCTTTCTTTTTGACACCTGCAGTGTTCTCAGTGAGGACGAAGTGACCACTCTGACAACTGATAATGTGACCTGGTTCGACCACCGGATGGTTTCGGGGAGACTCCTGACTGGACGGAGGTGGTGCTCGACTCGTTCGGAAATTCAAAGAAAAACAACCTAAACTGAGCCAGGCGGGATTGTACCTTTTACAAAGAAGAAGCCTTTCATTGGTGATTGTGCATTTATAAAAAACGTGAAGAACGTTGAAGACCCTTTGGGAGAGTGTGGCGTGAGAGAACTGAACAGCCGAAACTTTTATTTAAAGGCGATCTTGAAGTGAAGAGTTGTTTGGTAAGTATAATGCGTTTGTTGTTTTCATAAAGTCTGAAAACGTATGAGCTTTGAAGACGTGGACATTTTGTGAGTATAGTATAGTATTGTGAGAAGACTCCGCTAAAATGCTAGCCGTAGCTTTCACCATGTTAATTTGCCACCGTTGCTAATGCCTAATGAGGACGAACTTGCTGAACAGCGGAGGCGACTGTTCCACCTGCTGCACTGGTTTCTCCACTCAACGCTTCCAATTGGCTTCTCCTGTTTCATGGATTCGTGAGGTAGTGTCACTGCATCGGAACAAAATCAAGGATTTATGTGCACTAACGTTTGGTCCCCAATGTAAAGTCATGTGGTTTGTTATTGTCAGAACATTTCCAAGGTCTAACGTTAGTTTAGCGCCAATGCTATCATTTCACTGATACTGATTGTTTCTTAAAGTAATTTTACTTATATTCATTTAATGGTTGATATTTGAGCTAAACCAATGAGGTTCTGATGTTTCCGGTAATTCGCGTGAAAAGTTGTACGTCACTGTGTGTGAAGTCTATTTGTATTTTCCAATTTCCCTGTGGGGTGAATTTTAAGAGAACCCAAGTGAAATTTGTGAGACTAAAACATTTAAAGGGTAAATAAGTGAGTTTCTTAATTAGAATTTAAAAGGGTACAAGCCAAAGTTAAGTTTTATTTGCGATATCATTTTTCAAGGGTTTCTTATACACTGGTACATTTCCTTGTGTTTATTGGTGACTGTGAAGTAACAAATGAGAATTTGAGTAGATTTTTGAATGCAAGAATGCTGAAGAGACCAGAAATTAAAACATTATTTTTGTTTTTACTTTGCTGACCTCCTGCTATAAAAATGATGTTAAGGTTCCCAGTCATGGAGAAATTATTTTTTAATTCTTCTTCTTCTTCTTCTTCTTCTGCTTCTTCTTCTTCTTCTTATTATTATTATTATTTGCATGTAAATTTTTCTTTTGGCAAGTAAGAATCTGATTTTAATTTCCCGAATAAGTAATTAAAAAAAAAGTTAGTGTTGAGCCCTTGATTTCGAACATCAGGTGTAGCACTACTAAGCTGGGGGGTATTGCACAAAGCTGGCTAACAAAGTAAAACCTGGAAACTATTCAAATCTGGAACATGGGTTGAAATAAATATAGCTTTCTGGGTTTTACTTTGTGCAAAAGCCAGGCTTACTCAGTTAGCCAGCTTTGTGCAATACCCCCCTGGTTTCCACCGGATGTGAAACAAATTTTTTGCATGATCGTGTATTCGCGTCTTTGCATTGACTTTGAATGTAATCAGTAGTGCGAAAAATTTGTTTCGCGTCAGACGGAAAAATCACTTAAAAGTGCTGCACCTGATTTTAGTAATGAAGGTTTCTATTGAACCCCATGATAAGTTAATTAGATGATTCAGGTATTCCACTGGGCTGAAATGAAAACCTACACACACAGCGGCCCTTCGTGGATAAGATTGGACCCTCCTCAGTTCTCCTTTTCTAGACAAAATGTTAAGTAACATTGTAACCAAAACCTTGATTAGAAATCTTTTGAAGATGCATGTTTTTGGAGCATTTCAGCCTTTATCTTAACAGACTGCGCAGCATTTAACATTGCCTGCTTGTGAGAAAAAAAAGACCCCTAAAATCTTGTCCCCTCCAAAGTTTGAGACACAGTAACTGAACTTCTATGACTGGAAAACAAAATTGGAAAGTTTGTTTAAGATTTTCACTAGAACGTGCCACATTATTCATTGCAAGTTTTTTTTATCAAAATCAGTCATGTTTATGGTCACTGTCTAGCAGTGAGTTAGCTAGAGTGTGTTAGCTAAGCTCTATGAGCTTTGGTTAGCATGTCAAGTTGTGTGAGTGAGACACAGCAGCACACAGGCTTCTCGTTTACTGAAGTAGTGGTGGTGGTCTGAATGAATTGGCTACATTACTGTATTCAGAGCTGAATACTTTGATTTTTGTTTTATATGGCAGCAGACAGTAACGAGCAGAATTTGTGGATCTATACGTATAACTTTTTTTCTTTGTTAAGCTTGTTTGTTAAGCTTAATGAGGCTACTACTAACAGTAGCTATAACTAAAGCCAGACCATGTAGCTAAGTTGATATTTTTTCATTTAGGCGGGACGATCTGCCTGCCCTGTGCACATCGCAGAGGCACGCTATGGTCGTTTTTCAGAAGGTTAGTTAGAGCTAAGAGATAAGTCAGAGATGTAAAGTAATGTTGAACACATTTTTCCTAACTACTGTAGTGAATTCATTCCACTATCAGTCAAATGTAATTAAATCCATGAAGATGCAAGTTGTTAGGCAATCAAATTCATCAAGGGAGAGATGGTCCACAACATGTCAGTTATGGTTGTACAGTGTTGCATTTGTGTCAGTATTAAAAACCTCTTTCCTCCTTAATGACATGGTTAAGCCAACAATGTTGGCCAGTATGTGTTAGCCAGGGTGTTTTTAATTTCCCTAAACAGAAAGGCTGATGCCAGCTTTGCAGAAATTAACCCAGAAGAGTTCATCGAAGAAGATGCAACCAAGTAAAGGGAGGGTAAAACACAACATATCAGCCATGTTTGTTACGGGTGGTATGTGACATATACCAGCCTGGTTGACATTACTATAAAAAGCACATTCTGTAATTCCCTCATCTGTGGCTGCTGAGCCTGTATTTAATATAATGGAAGCTTACACAGGTGATCCTCCTGTACAGTTCAGTTGAACCACAGTATCATGGTAGTTGTCTCACATCAACTGTTTCTGTTGCTGTTGTTTTTAAGATGTGTTTGTTAATATGACTGAACAGCTTTAAGTGATTCAAAATTCATCAGACTTAAGTTACAAGAATGAAAGAACTGAACAATGTCTTCTTCCTGGTAGACTTACATTTGTCCAAAATTTACTTGTTTGGTGGCTGTAAATTACTGCCCATGTTTTTCCATTCAAGTCTGCAGACTTTTCCTCATATTTTACACATTTTTGGGACTTTTTGTCATTATTTAAAAAATGTGCATTAAACATTTTCATTTCACATTGTTAGAAATTTTGTCTGTTCAGGTGATCTACACCAAACTGTAAGCGTTTCTTAAATGTTTCTTTTCATGGTTAAGCTACAGTGATTTGAGTACCCAATTATCCTGCGGCAAAATAACATTCAGGAACAACCAAAAATAGGTTCACTTCCAGCTTGCGTTCGGACCGTCGCATTACAGGCCTATGACACGACAGGCAAGAAAATTGGCAATACTACTTTTAAAGTGGTGATGGCAGCCCTGCTGGCGCCAGTCCATTTTGGTGACCTTCGCGCCATTCTCAAGGTCACACCGAGAAATTGTTCATTTTCACTCGATTTCACATTTTGTGGCGGGGGACAAAGACACGTTAGTGTCAAATACTTGTGAGACAATACGTTACTGCCCAATCCCTCTTTCTTAACCCACTCCTCAATTTCCATCAGAAAGTGTTCCTTGTCAGTCTTTCCACTGATTTCTCCTGATTCTGACATAAGGCACTTTGCTAGGGAGTTGGACCTAATGCCTTTGAACTTGGCCCAATACTTAAACCCAACTTTAATTCTTCTAATCCATTTGGGCATTTCTCCCATTTGTAGCGGCCATGCTGAGAAAGGAGTTGACCTAAATGCTCCAATACTAAGCTGCGACACTCTGGCTTGGATGACATCAATTTTCTTCAGGTTGTTTTTTGCAGCTAATCCGAGCACAAAAGTTCAATCAAGATCTAATTATCGCCTGATAAACTAACAACATCAAGCCCTTTCTGCACCCATTCACATCCTGCAAGATGCCTTATAGCATTTAATGTCTTTTCACCCTGACAAATACTTATATATATATATATATATATATTATATATATATATATATATTGTGACGACCCTGGTGGGTCTCTGTAACTACACCTTGTCAATTCTCTTTCCTCTGTGCCCAGGTCACGTGCCCTAATGGACAGGGGTATAAGAGGCCCGCCTCCCTCAACGTGGGTTGGGTATTTCCTCCTCCCGGTGTTTGGCTTTTGTTTGCGTTTTGGTTATTTTCTCCTAGACTGACTTTGCACGACTGTTACGGATACACGAGGGGAACACACCAGGGGAACATGAGCTTGCAAACAAGGACGTGGAAACATGAACATGAGCGTGAACTTGGAAACTCTCGGAAGACCCCGGAACGGGAGGGAGACACGAAAGGGGAGTGAGACGCCAGAAGCGGGAATCCAAAATGATATTTATTAAAATAAATACAGAAATAATCCAGGGGAAAAAGGGGGCATTCCGGCCAACAAAAACACTGTGCCTAGCACTGAAACAGGAGAACTCAAGAATCCAAAACACTAACAGATACCAGGGGGACAGACTCGGAACAAAACTTGGAACAAGACTTGGGAACAAACAGAACTCAGGAAGCTAGGAAATACTCACAAGACAAGACAGTTGGCACAGCTGGCAGATGGCTAACTCGGGTGGCACAGCTGGCCAGGAGAAGGGTAAGGGAGAACATCAGGAGGGGGACACACAGGACACAGGGCTCAGGGCAGGCAGGAACGCTGGGGCTATGGCTTGGGCTATGGCAATGGCTTGAGGCTATGGACATGGCTATGGCTATGGCTATGGCTATGGCTATGACTTGGGGCTATGGCTAAGGAACTATGGCTTGGCTTGGGACTATGGCTTGGGCTTGGCTTGGGCTCGGGACAATGGCTTGGGCATGGCTTGGGCTTGGCTTAAGCTCGGGACTATGGCTTGGGCTTGGCTTGAGCTCAGGACAGGCAAGGCGGCTGGAGCTCAGGACAGGCAGGGCGGCAGGTGCTCAGGACAGGCAGGGCGGCAGGTGCTCAGGACAGGCAGGGCGGCAGGTGCTCAGGACAGGCAGGGCGGCAGGTGCTCAGGACAACTCGAGACGGAGGAAGAAGACTGGCACAAGGTCACAGAAGACGCTGGAGGAGACAGGGGGCACCAAAGGCTTGAAGGCAGCAGGAAGGGCAGGCTGGTCAGGGAAGGAGGCTGAACTTGAGAACACAGAGGAAAACTGAGGGGACCAGAGGAGAAGTGCACCGGGCAGGGGGAGTGGGAGTGGGAATGCGTGCTAAGTCAGATCTGCTCGCGTGCAGAAACTGCTCAGACATATAGGGCAGGGGCACACAGACACAGGTGTAGAAACTTAATCTAATTAACAAGGGGTGGAACATGAGGGAAACCAATGACTTGAAAACAGATTAACATTAACACACAGACAAGGATCACAAGACAAACTCAAAGATGGGATAAATAAACTGGGTAAAAAGACTCCTAAGTGTACAGAAAAAGAGCCAGAACAGGTTATAAGAATGCAGAGATTCTGCGGGAAACTTTAGCAAAGCCAGTGAACAGTAAAGCAAGGGGCGGAGACAAGAACAGAGCGACTGCTGAGAGATAATTAGTCAATTAGTAAGTGCAGCTATACAATCCCGGGTGCTCATTAGTAGATTAGTATTATATACAAGGTTAGTTTGGTAAGTAATTTTAGAAAACAACAAACTGTTCGTAATGTTAGTATGAATAGAAAGGCAAGGGGAAACTAGTGAACGAGAACAGAAGAAAGGATGAAACCCAGAATCCATTAAATCACCCGAAATAGTGTCACAATCAATTAACACAGAAACTGATACAAACAATGACGTGACCGGGGAGAAAGCAAAGACAGTACATGGGTAAAACGTGGACTGGACTAACACGGGAGAGGAATGAAATGTGAAACACTAAGACAAGGACTAAAAAACTGACATACCAAAATGATAGAAACCTAAAATTGACTAACCAGACACTCAGACCACGGAACACAACAACGACACTTTGATTTACTCATTATACTGACTGCTTACACCACACTGTTTACTTAATTACTTTATTTTTATTATTACTTAATAAATATTTTCTTTATTTGCAACCTGCGTGGGCCTCCCCTCTATGTTTCATTGCTTACGAGCCGGCAGTGTTACATATATATATATACAGTATAAATATATATATTGTGGGGATCAATCTTTTAAATCTGGTTGCTCAGTGGTGTGATCACTGCGGGGCATCAATCAGAATGCACACGATACTGGGTTTCAATATAGTCCCTTTAATTCTGGAATTTTCCACAATTCTTACAATTCAGGTTTTGCATTTGTGAGCATGTGCGTGTGTGTGCGTGTGTGTGTGTGTGGTTCTGAAAGTAAACAATAACAATGATACTAGATTACAATGTGTAACAATTAAATCACTCAAATATAAAGTAAATCAAATAATAATTCCAAATGTTGATCACCTGTGATAAATGCACATATTGACTCATGAACCAGAAAGCAGTAACAGAGAAACGTGCTAGACAGGGCTCTATTAACATATATAACTTCTTATAACGTCAATACTCTAGCACCGTGAACACGTAACGTAGCATCATCATAGCAATAAAAATTTAGCTACCCTCCAAATTTTACAATGTCTGACCAGTTGGGACAAAGTGTAAATTGTGAATAAAATCAAAATGCAATGACTTTCAGATCACATGAGCCAATATGTTATTTACAATAGAACATCAATAACATTTGAAATGTTGAAACTGAGACATTTTGCATTTTTATCCACTACATGAGCCCATTTCAAATTTTCTTGCTGCAACAGGTCTCAAAAAAGTTGGGACACAAAAAAAGGCTGAAAAGGCAATTAATATATAAGAGAATCATCTGAAAGAACATTTAGCAAGTAATTACATTAAACGGCATCAGGTGTGTAACATGATTGGCTATAAAAGGGATGTCTTAGAGAGGCTGAGTCTCTCAGAAGTAAAGATGCCCAGAGGATCTCTAACCCGTGAAAGCCTGCTTAAAAAAAAAATTGTGGAATACTTTAAAAACAATGCTCCTTAACATTTAATTGCAAAGGCTTTGAAGGTGTCATCATCAACAGTGCATAACATCATTGAAAGATTCAAAGAAACTGGAAAAATCTCTGTGTGTAAGGGACAAGGCCAGAGACCTTCACTGGATGCCTGTGATCTTCAGGCCCTCAGACTCCACTGCATCACTCACCGGCATGATTCTGTCATTGACATTACTGAATGGGCCCAGAAATACTTCAGGAAACCACTATCTGTAAACACAGACCACCATGCCATCCACAGATGCCACCAAAAACTCTATCATGCAAAAAGGAAGCCATTATTGAGCATGATCCAGAAACGCCGCCATGTTCTGTGGGCCAAGGCTCATTTAAAATGGACTGTAGCAAAGTGGCAACGTGTCCTGTGGTCAGATGAGTACAAATTTGACATGCTTGTTGGAAATCATGGGCGTTGTGTCCTCCGGGCAAAAGAGGAGAAAGACCACCCCTCCTGATATCAGTTATCGTTCAGTTCAAAAGCCAGCATCTCTGATGGTTTGGGGATGCATTAGTGCATATGGTGTGGGACACCTGCAGGTTTTAAAAAGCATCATGAATGCTGTAAGGTATATAAAGGTTTTAGAGCAACATATGCTCCCCCCAGACGACATCTATTCCAAGGAATGCCTTGTGTATTTCAGCAGGACAATGCAAAACCACATACTGCAGCTATTACAACAGCATGGCTTTGTAGTAGAAGAGTCCGTGTGCTGAACTGGCCTGCCCGCAGTCTTGAACTTTCATGGATTGAGAACATTTGGCACATATTAAACGAAAAGTCCATCAAAGGTATCCCATTGCTGACGGGGTTAGCCTGGAAGGTAAGGCGTTCCACGGCAACTCTTGGTCTAATGTATGTGTAATGAGTATGCATTGGTGTCTGGCAGGGGAGTGAGTGACGTGACAACTGTTCGTGTTCAAGCTTCTTGTGGTTCTTAATAAAAGTTTGAAGTTGGGAATTCATAGTAGTGGCTATTCTTGCCTTTCACTTTGCACTAAACTTCCGCATCTCAGAGTTGTTTTTACCGCTTGACGCTGTGATTGGTCTTGGTCGGGCTCTTATGGAGGTTGCATAGAAGATCCGGAACGGAATTTTTTTTTTTTTTTTTTTTTTTTTTTTAAATTTCCGTCTTGCCGCGGGAACCGGATTCCTCTTTTGCTTAATAGTCAGTGGAAGCTAGGAAAACCCGAAGTGGAGTGTTTTCTACAGCCGGAACGAGATTACCTTTTTTGGAGCCGAGATGGGCACAAAGGAAATCAAGAGAGATATAGAGGAGTTAAAGGCTGCAATGAACATGATGCATGATGAAATGGCAACCATAGCCAACCAGCAACGTACTATAATGAACTTGGTGCAGGATATTAGGGAACTTAAAAACTGACTGAGGAACAGGAGAAGAAGATTGTCTACTTGGAAAACCGGGTATCAGACCTGGAACAGTACTCAAGAATAAATGATGTCATCATAACTGGATTAGCCATCAAACCACGGTCGTACTCCCAAGCCCTGACAGGGGACAGGGGGACAGACAGTCCTGACCATGAGGACTCAACAGAAGATCAGGTGGCTGCATTTCTCTCCGGCAAGAACATAACCATCGACAAAAATAATATTGAGGCCTGCCACACACTTCCAATGACGAACCCGAAGGATAAATCTGCTGTAATTGTCCACTTTATACATAGGAAATGCAAGGTTGACCTACTTAGGCAGGAAAGGAAACTATGGGGCTCAAATGTGTACATTAATGAACACCTCACTAAGAAAAATGCAGAAATTGCACGGAAAGCACGCTTTTTACGAAAACAGGGCAAGATCCAATCTACTTGGTCTGCCAACTGCAAGGTCTATATTAAAACAAAAGACTCACCAGAACAACTTAAAGTCCTGTGCATCAGAAACATTACATAACTAGATCAGTTCTGAGAGATCTTAAAGCCCAATATACTAAGTCAAGTCTGCAAACTGCATTGAACTTGGTTTCTGTATACTGCTATAGTATGTGAAATATAATATAATATAGTATACCATATCTGTATATTGAACATTCATACTACAAAATGGAATTGGAAAATGATATAGATCCAGAATATAACTTCTACAATATCATAAATACTAACTGCTGCTATTACACAGAGGAACAATTTAACAAAAATGTCAAATATGAGCATGGAATATTGATCATTCACTTTAATATTAGAAGTCCATATGCAAACTTCCAGAATATAAATGAGTTTTTAGGACAATTTAAAAAATCTTTTAATATTATAGCAGTTTCGGAAACATGTTTAAATGCAGACAAGGGAGCAGATTTCAATTTGCAAGGTTATGAATTTAATTATGTTAATAGAGGGATCAAAAGTGGAGGTGGTGTGCCTCTCTTTGTGGACAAAGGACTTAACTACAAAGTTGTCAGCTGCATGTCTTTAATCATTGATGATGTGATGGAATGCATTACAATTGAGATATGTATGGAAAGAATGAAAAATGTTTTTGTTAGCTGTGTGTACAGAAAACCAGGATCTAGCATTGAAATATTTACTGAAAATATGGAAAAGTTGTTTTCCAAAACAAAGCGAAAGGTCAGCTTTATCTGTGGGGATTTTAACATAGATTTATTAAATCCCAATAATCACCAAAAGATAGATGAATTCACTGAAGCAATGTATAGCATGAGTCTATATCCTGCAATTACAAAACCTACCAGAATAACATCTCACGCTGCCACTCTGATAGACAATATCTTCACTAACAATATGGATAACAACACTGTGAGTGGATTATTAATGAATGACATTAGTGACCACCTGCCTGTCTTTATAATATATGATTGTAATTATCTAAAGAAGGAGTCTAATGAATCATATACAGGAGAGTGAGAAGGGAAGAATCAATATCTGCATTTAGAAATGATTTACGGAATTATAATTGGAGTGATATCTTTAAAGAAACCAAAATAAATAAAGTATATGATTTATTTTTATATATATACATAATTTTATATGACAGGAATTGCCCATCAAAACAATATAGTAACAAGAGTAACTTTCTAAAAAACCCATGGATGTCCAAAGGACTGCAAAATGCTTATAAAAAAAGAACTCTCTGTGCAGGAAATTTATTAAGCACAGAACGAAAGAGGCAGAGCTAAAATATAAGAAATATAAAAACAAACTAGTTAGTATAATAAGGACATGTAAAAGGGATTATTATACCAAAATATTAGAGAATAACAGAAACAACATTAAAGGAATATGGAATACATTAAATTGAATTATTAGGAATAAACAAATCAAAGCAAACTATCCAGAACTTTTTACTGATAACGACACAGCGATTACCAACATGAATGAGGCGGTTGAAGGATTTAATAACTTTTTTGTGAATGTGGGTCCAAAACTGGCTCGTGAAATAAATAATACTGGAAATAAATACATTATTGAGGACTACGGAGAAAGAAATCCAAACTCAATCCTGTTGGGAACAATAGAAAAAAATGAAATTATGAAAATACTTAATGGATGTAAAAATAAAACTTCCACAGATTGGAATGACATTGACATGAGTTTGATAAAGAAAACAATTGAAGAAATTGTAGATCCACTAACTCATATATGCAATTTATCATTCCAAACCGGTACATTCCCAGATAAAATGAAAATTGCCAAGGTTATCCCAGTATACAAAGCAAATGATAAACATCTTTATACTAATTATCGGCCGATATCACTCCTTTCCCAATTCTCAAAAATACTTGAAAAACTTTTTGCTGCAAGGTTGGACAATTTTATTGAGCAAAACAATTTATTAATGGACAGTCAGTATGGGTTCAGATCAGCCAGATCAACCTCAATGACTTTAATGGAGTTGGTTGAGGAATTAACGAGTTGTATCGAAAATAAAAAATATGCTGTGGGAATATTTATTGATCTTAAAAAAGCATTTGATACAATAGACCATGAAATTCTACATGAAAAAATGGAGTGGTATGGTATCAGAGGTTTAGCTTTTGACTAGTTGAAAAGTTATATCGTAAATAGGCAACAATTTGTGCAGATGGGCCAACACAAATCAAAGTGCCTCAATATTACTTGTGGGGTCCCACAGGGCTCAGGTCTGGGTCCCAAATTGTTTATTTTATATATCAATGACATTTGCAAAGTATCAGATTTGCTAAAACTTGTTGTTTTTGCTGATGATACAAATATATTTTGTTCTGGAATGGATTTAAATCATTTATTAGAGGTGGTCACAAGAGAAATGGGTAAAATTAAATACTGGTTCGATAAAAACAAATTGTCCTTGAACTTGAACAAAACAAAATACATGTTGTTTGGTAAGCGCAGAATAAATGCAGAGGTACAAGTCAAAATTAATAAGGAAATTATAGAAAGGGTCTATGAATATAAGTTTCTGGGAGTTGTATTAGACCATAAGCTCTGTTGGAAATGTTATGTTAAATATCTGTGCTCCAAGATCTGTAAAAGTGTCGGGATATTATGGAAAACTAGACATATGCTGAACCAAAAAACACTTTACATGCTGTATAACACTAATTCTACCATATCTCAGCTACTGTGTGGAAGTCTGGGGTAATACTTACAGGAGCAACTTACAAAAAATATGCACACTGCAAAAAAGGGCAGTAAGGTTAATGAATCATGTGGGTTACCGAGAACACACAAATGTACTGTTTTTAAAATCAAACATTCTGAAATTCAAGGATCTAATAAAATTTAAAACTCTACAAATCATATTTAATGCAAGACACAATCTACTGCCAAGAAACATTCAAAACTTATTCAGTGACAGAGGGGTGAGATATGAGCTAAGAGGGAAATTAAATCTGAAACAAGCTTGTGTCCGCACGACACAAAAAAGCATGTGCATATCAGTTTGTGGGGTGATCCTGTGGAATAGCCTTGATGATGACATTAGACAAAGCAATAATATTACAGAGTTTGAAAGCAAATATAAGAAATTAATCATGGACAAACATAGAGATGAGGCGGAGCTCAAAAAAGAGAGTCAAAAAAAAAAAATCATGATTTAATGATGTGGGGAAGGTTGCTATTGCAATGATAAAGATATCTTGGTGAGATATCTATAAAATAATAAATAATCTTAAATAATCTTTAAGTATACTGTTACTGTAATGATGGGGTAGGACTTGATAAGCATTCTTGCTTCTTCCTGCTCCTTCTCGAACATATCACATATTTTCAGTCTTCTGATGAATACCAAGTGATGTATTGTATTATATTTTGTGTTATTTATATTATTTTTTATCTTTTATGTACTGTAGCGCATTTTCTGTTTTTGTTCAAGATAAATAAACTTTAAAAAAAAAAAAAAAAACTCGAATTCCGGTTTGGAATTCAGATGAAGCAGTCGCTAAAGTTTCGGTCTCCCATTACTCTCGTTAAAAAAGATATTTTTACAACCCCATTATTCCATACATCTGGCGACTAAGGAAAATAATATTTTTTGGACACTTATACGAAAGGGCTACGAAAGCAGCAAAACAGGCCAAGATAGATGAAGGCAAGAAAGATGACGCACATGTTGCGTGCAACAATGCATTTGTACCTAGCATATCTAGTTTACTGGACAACCATAGAGCCAGCATAGCAGCTGAGTTTCAGACGGCCTTCTTGTCATTAGAGGAGAAACTCGATCAAATCCGAGCCACTGTGAAGGATCACGACTAAAAGATCACTTCGCCTGAAGCGAGCGCCACTTTTCTAGAGGAGAGAATACAAGCACTGGAAGACAAGTGTACTGTGCTAGCCGACAACAATGCCAACCTAGTAGCTTAAGCAGCAGATCTGGAGGGCTGGAGCTGGAGGAACAATAAGGACTATTGGACTGCCGGAATCGATTGAGGGCCTCCAACCCACATCGCAGACCTCCTCGTAAAGCTCCTCGGCAAGCAAACTTTACCACCACGTAACTCACGTAACTCCTTTACGTAACTCCCGGGGGCGGTGATTATCCGCTTCCATCACTGCCAGGTGAAGGAGCTGATCATACGAATGGCTAGCAAACAGAGTGGAAAACTTCAGTTTCCAGGAAAGCCAGAGCACATATTTGAGGATTGCACTCCAGAGGTTCTGCAACAATGCACAAGGTACCGGGAGGCCATGTGAAAACTGTACAGTCTGGGGCTCAAGTCAACTTTGCTCTTCCCAGCCAGGATGAGGATTACCCTGAAGGATGGGACCAGGAGGACACCCTCCTAACCCAAGGAGGCATGCAGACTCGCGGCGACTTTCCATTGAGAGCCAGTCAGCCGACTTAACACACCATGAACTGAACTGAAAGGACTGGCAGCCCAGATGTCCCATGTACAACTTTTCGCCTCCGTGCTACATCATCATTTATTAAACGAGGAACTTCAACGCAGTATCACTGACTAGCTTATTCTAATCATATAACCACAGCATTAACAAAGGTGGCGAAATAGTACAGTGATCTCATATAGATCGCTGAAGCAATGTGTTAATTTTGCATTATGTCATTTTTGAATTTTGCATTTACCGTTTAAATTCAATACTGCTTCTAAGAGCTTTTGCCTTGCTGCCCGTTGGACTATGGATTACTAATTTGTTAATTTGAGCACACTGGAATGCTTGTTGATAGTTCATGTTTGAATTTATGTTACATTAAGACTTGAGGCTTCAGCTATAACTGATATCTAACTCCAAGTCGAGAAGTTACATGCTCACAGCTAATATTATGCTTAAATCTTCAATATGTGTCAATATTGGGGTCACGTATAAATGATATGGTATAAATGATATGATATGCTCTTTATCCATTCTTTGTTATACAAACCCAAAACCAGTGAAGTTGGCACATTGTATAAATCGTAAATAAAAACCGAATACAATGATTTGCAAATCCTTTTCAACCTATATTCAATTGAATACACTGCAAAGACAAGTTACCCATATGAAAAAGATTCATAAAAAACTTCCAAAGATAAGTATAAAACTGTAATGAAATGGCATATATGGTGCATGCTACAAAAGTGGCTCACTTCATATATATGAATGGAATACAGATCATAAAGGATTTGTATAAATTACATATCAGCCAAAATATATGGTCAGCTTATGAAACATGTAATATTAAGTGTAATGTTTTATATGAGGTATGGACAACAATGTAGTTTTTTTGTATGTTTACATCAATTTTCATATATGAATATGTCAAAGCCCATACATGCTTTTTGTATGACGTGTAAAACATTTATAGATTTCTTACATATTACTATTAATATTCATACATGAATATGCGCAAGCCCATACATGTTTTCTGTATGTTATGTGTACAAACATTTATAGATTGCTTACATATTTCAATGTCTATTCTTATATGAATATGTCATAAGTCCATACATGTTTTTTGCATGTTCAGTTGCATGCATGCATTGAATTGAATGTTTTTTTGTCTGCTCATGATGTTGCAACCTAAATTTTGTATGCGTTACTGGTCATTTATGAAAATTAAATCCCTAAGAAATGCCTGATTTCAATTCATTTCTTGACTGACACCACTTTGAAGGAATACGCCACAGTTTTTCAATATTGAAATGTTCTTCCTAGATATTAGACAAGTTGAGGCGTATGTCTTGCCTTCATGCGTGCTCTGTCACACTGGCGTAGACGTGTTAGCATTTAATTAGGATCCAAACATTGGTGAAGTGAGAGGCAACCAACAACTTCCATGTTTCCCCAATTTAAATACAGTTATGTGAGCATCCGTGGGTATTTTAAGAAGCAGATACAAAGGACAACTATAATGTATGACGGAACTATAGGCTGCTTAGGAGTACTTCAACAGCATTGATACCATAACTCCCAAACAACCCTTTGGTGATATTACCAAAGTCCTTTTGGGCAAGTTCGTCCACTCAGCCGCCATATTGGTGACGCCTGCAGGCCCTATCAAAATGAATGGGGAGATATCCAAAAGTCCAGACTGCTGGGTTGTACATACTTAATTCAAATGTGAATGAGCTCATTGGACATTCGTGGCATGGCTACCACTGGTGATGGAGATAGAAAACAAAAGGCTTACCGCCAGTAATAAATTCCACGTCCAACAATGCGATTGACTACTTTAAAAAACAAGTCAGAACTTGCGTTCAGAATGGCTGCAATGTGTTTCTATGGGAGGATTTCCTCAGTGATTGGTCTCCCTCTCTCTTAATGTCTCCCCACTGCTCTAATATCGAAGTACTCTCAAGTAGAGTTCCTGGGTCTTGTAACAACTCGGGTAACCATATTTAAATAGTGTTGGAAGAGCTTGGTTGCCTCCAACTTCAGACATGCTTGGATCCTAATGAAAGCATTGTGGTAAGCTACATGCTAACATGCTTGCACCCTTCATTAGCGAGATAGATTAGATGGAGGGAGACGAGACAGGTCAGCATTAACTTGTCTAAAAGCAGGGACGAACATATATCAGTACTGAAAAACGGTGGCGTGTTCCTTTAAAGTGTAAAGCATAAAGTATGCAAACATGTATAATTCTCCCAATCAGTGTTTACCTCTGAAATATAGAAACCTACAAATTCTGGTCATGAATATCTTCTTATCTAGGAAACAGAATGACTTAGCTCAGGGGTTTTAAAAGTCCTCTGTGTGAGTGAAAAAAAAAAACAAAAACTGTCATAGGCTAGGTGGTGATAATACATGAGTTCATACATGCATAATAATCAGAGGTGTCACAGTCCAATTTTAGCATGCCATTTTAGTGGATAGAAATTATGGAACTTTTCTGGTAAAATGAAGGTTAAATAAATAAAAATTTATATATATATATAATTCTTTTTCCACAGAAAACGCGCTATGCCATCACTGACCTCAGCTTGGAAATTACCTTGGCCTGGCGTATCATCACGAAAAACACAACCCTTAACTTGTTGACGAACTTCCATCATGTCTTTGCTAAGGATTTTATATGTATTCTTTGTCTGCCTATATCTCTTATACAAAGTTTGGCATTATATGTCATGTAGTACAGAAGTCTTATAATGATATTACATGAGGGTTTAGTGCCATCTATGATTCTTCTATGGTGTAAAATTGTGTAAGTTTGATTTTGTAGGCATTTTATATGAATATTGTATCTCCTATAAGATGCATATGTTTTTCATAAAACACATATAAACATTACAAGTTTTATATAAATCTTTTTCATATGGGATACTTAATGTTCGAACAGGTAAACTTCGTAATTTTTTGCAAATATTAGCTCATTTGGAATTTGATGCCTGCAACATGTTTCAAAAAAGCTGGCACAAGTGGCAAAAAAGACATATTGACTCATATGTAAACTCATAAAAAGTTGAGTTGAGGAATGCTCATCAAACACTTATTTGGAAAATCCCACAGGTGAACGGGCTAATTGGGAACAGGTGGGTGCCATGATTGGGTATAAAAGCAGCTTCCCTGAAATGCTCAGTCATTCACAAACAAGGATGGGGCGAGAGTCACCACTTAGTGAACAAATGCGTGAGCTGATTGTCGAACAGTTTAAAAACAACATTCCTCAACGAGCTATTGCAAGAAATTTAGGGATTTCATCATCTATGGTCCGTAATATCGTCAAAAGGTTCAGAGAATCTGGAGAAATCACTGCACGTAAGCGACAAGGCCGAAAACCAACATTGAATGCCCGTGACCTTTGATCCCTCAGGCGGTACTGCATCAAAAACCGACATCAGTGTGTAAAGGACATCACCACATGGGCTCAGGAACACTTCAGAAAACCACTGTCAGTAACTACAGTTCGTCGCTACATCTGCAAGTGCAAGTTAAAACTCTACAATGCAAAGCGAAAGCCATTTATCAACAGCACCCAGAAACGCCGCCGGCTTCGCTGGGCCCAAGCTCATCTAAGATGGACTGATGCAAAGTGGAAAAGTGGTCTGACGAGTCCACATTTCAAATTGTTTTTGGAAACTGTGGACGTTGTGTCCTCCGGACCAAAGAGGAAAAGAACCATCCGGACTGTTGAAGGCGCAAAGTTCAAAAGCCAGCATCTGTGATGGTATGGGGGTGTATTAGTGCCCAAGGCATGGGCAACATATATGTGAAGGCACCATTAATGCTGAAAGGTTCATACAGGTTTTGGAGCAACCTATGTTGCCATCCAAGCAATGTCTTTTTCATGGATGCCCCTGCTTATTTCAGACTGGCCTGCCTGTAGTCCAGACCTGTCTCCCATTGAAAATGTGTGGCGCATTATGAAGCGCAAAATACGACAACGGAGACCCCGGACAGTTGAACAACTTAAGCTGTACATCAAGCAAGAATGGGAAAGAGTTCCACCTGAAAAGCTTCAAAAATTGGTCTCCTCAGTTCCCAAATATTTACTGAGTGTCGTTAAAAGGAAAGGCGATGTAACACAGTGATAAAAAGTTCCCTGTGCCAACTTTTTTGCAATGTGTTGCTGCCTTTAAATTCTAAGTTAATGATTATTTGCAAAAAAAAAAAAAAAAGTTTCTCAGTTTGTACATTAAACATCTTGTCTTTGCAGTGCATTCAATTGAATTTAAGTTGAAAAGGATTAGCAAATCATTGTATTCTGTTTTTATCTACGATTTACATAACGTGCCAACTTCACTGGTTTTGGGTTTAGTATTTTTCACCTCCATATGTCACCCCATGTTATTCAGGCTGCGGTACAGATCCGATTTAAGTTATTTACTGTGGTAGGTCATGGCTAATGCTGTTCATTCGCAGGCTGGCTGCAGAGAGACAGCAAGGTTTATCTGATTAAATGTTGGCGGGCCGAATGCCCAAGTCAAACGTACAAAAGTCTTTTCACACATTAAGAATGTAAAAGCAGACATAATGTTTCTTCAAGAGACACATTTAGTAAATACTGATCACCAGAGACTAAGTAAACCTAGGATAGAACAGATCTTTCATTCAAAATTTAATTTGAAAACAAGAGGAGCAGTAATATTAATAATATAAAAATGCTCACTTCCTACCTTAGGAAGTTCACGCAGACGTAAATGGTCATTTCATCATTGTTTCAGGTGTTTTATAACAGAAACCAGTCTTCCTAGTATCTGTATATGTGCCAAATTTGGAGGATCATGGAGGATAAATACTGATTGGTTCCAGTACAAACTTGTCAATTGACAATAGGCTTTTTCATACAGGTTCAATTTGTTAAGCTCTTCAAACAATTCTTTATGTCTAATTTTATCAAAGGCTTTTGTATGATCGATGAAACATACAACATCTTTCTGCATTTCTATGGCTCTTTCTATCATGATTCTTAAAAGAAATATAGAATTTTTGGTGCCTGCATCTTTTACAAATCCAAACTGTTGATTTCCAACCTCCAGTGTTATCCTACTGCGTGCTCTTAGTAGCAAAATTCTGAGGACAGTCTTTGTGACATGACTTATCAGGCAGATTGTGCGGTGCTGCTCACAGTCCACTGCACCTTGTTGCTTGGGGATTGGAATGAAAATAGACTGGGCCACATCCTCTGGAAATTTTCCATTTTCATAGATCTTATTGATGACATATTTTTCAACACTTGAATCCTCCAAGGCATCAATCATTTCTATCATCGCACCATCTGGACCAGCTGCTTTGTTCCTTCCCATCATCTTTATGACTGATCAGACCTCTGATTTCAGAATTTTGGGGCCGTCCAAAGATTCAGGTAACTTGGCATCTCCTCTCTGAAATCATGAAAAAGCTCTCCTATATACTCTGTCCAACGATTCAAAATGAGATCTTTTTCAACGACAATTCTTCCATCTTTTGATTTTATGCATCCAGAACTTGGACAGCTTGCCTTTCTGCCTAAGATTTCATCAATCCTCTTGTATACACCATGATCAAGACCAAATTGACCGATCTTGCCTCTCTGATCATTTAGCCAGCTCTCCTTTGCTTGTCTGCATTTCTTCTTCATCGACAGTATCTCTTCTGTCATCCACTTCTGACGTACCCTTCTCTCTGTCTTTGGCAAAGTCTCTTGGGCTGTGTGGAATAAAATGTCTCTCACTGTATTCCAATTTGTCTCATCCCCTTCATCATCGAAACCTTCATAATGATTTTTAACCGGAACGGAATATTGGAGTCGAATTTCAGGATTAGACAGCTTTTCATAGTCCAGCTTTTGTGCAATTCTTGCTCTCTTTAATATTTTGAGTTTGCATGGAAGTGTGATTACTACAGGTTGAAGATCGCTACCACAATCAGCCCCTGGATGTGTTTTCATACCCCTCACTGCATATCCCACCCTTTTGGAAGAACAGCAGAAGATAATATTACAACAGGTTGTCAATACAATATAATTGCTTTCCCCTCCCTAACTGCACGCAGAAGGATTCTGCTGGTGTGGAAATCCGCTCTACCTCTGTCATTCAAATCTTGGGTGAAGGATATTATGTCTCTAATGAAATTGGAAAAAATTAAATTCACATAGTGCGGTTCCGCGGATAAATTTTTCTCCCACTGGCTACTATTAATCTGTTATTTCGGCCTGCTGCCTGCGGGTGAAATTTCATAATAGAGGTTCAACCCCAATTCTGAAATAGTTGGGACAAAGTGTAAGTTGTGAATAAAATCAAAATGCGATGACTTTCAAATCACAACCACCAGCCAGTATTTTATTCACAAGAGAACAGAGATAACATAGCAAATGTTGAAACTGAGAAATTTTACAATTTTATCCACAAAATGGGCACATTTCAAATATGATGGCTACTACAGGTCTCAAAAAAGTTGGGACAGGGGCCTGTTTACCATGGTGTTGCATCCCTTCTTCTTTAACACAGAGTGGAGGTGTCTGGGCATTGAGGAGACAAGTTTCTTGAGATTAGCCATTAGAATTTGATCCCATTCATGTTTAATACAGGCTTCCAGCTACTGGAGAGTTTTGGGTCTCCTTTGTTGGACTTTTTGTTTAATTATGCGCCAAATGCTCTCAATCAGTGAAAGATCAGGACTGCAGGCAGGCCAGTTCAGCACACAGACTCTTCTACTACGAGGCCATGCTGTTGTAATCGCTGAAGTAAGTGGTTTTGTGTTGTCCTGCTGAAATACACATGGCCTTCCTTGGAATGGATGTCATCTGGAGAGGGGCATATGTTAATCTAAAACCTTCATATACCTTTCAGCATTCATGGTGCTTTTTGAAACATGCAAGTGTCTCACACCATATACACTAATGCATCCCCATACCATCAGAGATGCTGGCTTTTAAACTGAACGCTGATAACAGGAGGGGTGGTCTTTCTCTTCTTTAGCCTGGAGGACACAACACCCTTGATTTAAAACAAGAATGTCAAATTTGGACTCATCTGACCACAGGACACTTTGCCACTTTGCTACAATCCATTTTAAGTGAGCCTTGGCCTACAGAAAATGGCAGCGCTTTTTGATCATGCTCAACAATGGCTTCCTTTTTGCATGATAGAGTTTTAGGTGGCATCTGTGGATGGCACAGTGGACTGTGTTTACAGACATTAGTCTCTTGAAGTATTCCTGGGCCCATTTGGTAATGTCAATGACAGAATCATGCCAGTGAGTGACGCAGTGGCGTCTGAGGGCCCGAAGATCACAGGCATCCAGGTCTTCAGTTCAAAGCCTTCACAATTTGACGTTGAGGACCATTGTTTTTAAAGTATTCCACAATTTTTTATGTAAGTCTTCACAGATTGGAGAGCCTCTGGCCATCTTTACTTCTGAGAGACTCAGCCTCTCTGAGACCATAGGGCCGGTAAGCTAAAAAGGAGACCCAAAACTCTCCACCAGTTGGAAGCCTGTATTAAACAAGAGTGGGATCAAATTCCAATGGCTAAACTCAAGAAACTTGTCTCCTCAATGCTCAGACGCCTCCACTCTTTGTTAAAAAGAAGAGGGGATGCTACACTATGGTAGAAAGGCCCCTGTCAACTTTTTTGAGACCTGTAGCAGCCATCAAATTTGAAATGTGCTCATTTTGTGGGTAAAATTGTAAAATTTCTCAGTTTCAACATTTGCTTTGTTATCTCTGTTCTATTGTGAATAAAATAATGGCTGGTGTGATTTGAAAGTCATTGCATTTGATTTTATTCAGTTTACACTTTGTCCCAACTATTCGGAATTGGGGTTGTGGGTGTGTGTGTATATGTGTGTGTGTGTATATATATATATGAGTGCAGTGGTGCTTGAAAGTTTGTGGACCCTTTAGAGTTTTCTAGATTTCTGCATAATTATGACCTAAAACATCATTAGATTTTCACACAAGTCTTAAAAGTAGATGAAGAGAACCCAGTTAAACAAATGAGACAAAAATATTATACTTGGTCATTTATTTATTGAGGAAAATGATCCAATATTACATATCTGTGAGTGGCAAAAATATGTGAACCTTTGCTTTCAGTATCTAGTGTGACCCCCTTGTGCTGCGATAACTGCAAGTAAAAGTTTCCGGTAACTGTTGATCAGTCCTGCACATCAGCTTGGAGGAATTTTTAAAAAAAAAATTTGGCATCTCCAATCCCACCCGAATCTGGATTGCCCAATTGGTGAACTATGTACAAAGCTTGCTCGTATGCGACCCCTTGCTGCCCACTCAGGATAGTGAAGACAGTTCACGACTCTCCTCCTAAGCACGTGCCCGTCAGCCACTGATTCTTATACACTCATTGGTTGAATCCTCGTAAGTTCAGAACGAGGGCGGAGGATACCCAGACATGAACAAACCCAGACTCTTCCTGACGAGCGCCCGTCTGGCCAGCAGGAGGTGCTGGAGCAACGAACAAAGCTACTATTCTATCCCCAAATCCGGCAGTCCCTTCCCAATATGGAACCCTGTAGCGCGATGGCCAATTCTGCGCTACTCTGAAAAAGCTGCCTACCCCTGCCGGTGGGTACGAGCTTGGAGGAATTTTAACCCATTCCTCTGTACAGAACAGCTTCAACTTTGGGATGTTAGTGGGTTTCCTCACATGAATAGCTCGCTTCAGGTCCTTCCACAACATTTCGATTGGATTAAGGTCAGGACTTTGACTTGGCCATTCCAAAACATTAATTTTATTCTTCTTTAATCATTCTTTGGTAGAACGACTTGTGTGCTTAGGGTCGTTGTCTTGCTGCATGACCCACCTTCTCTTGAGATTCAGTTCATGTATAGATGTCCTGACATTTTCCTTTAGAATTCGCTGGTATAATTCAGAATTCATTGTTCAATCCATGATGACAAGCTGTCCTGGCCCAGACGCAGCAAAACAGGCCCAAACCATGATACTACCACCACCATGTTTCACAGATGGGATAATGTTCTTACGCTGGAATGCAGTGTTTTCCTTTCTCCAAACATAACACTTCTCATTTAAACAAAAAAGTTCTATTTTGGTCTCATCTGTCCACAAAACATTTTTCCAACAGCCTTCTGGTTTGTTCATGTGATCTTTAGCAAACTGCAGACGGGCAGCAATGTTCTTTTTGGAGAGCAGTGACTTTCTCCTTGCAACCCTGCCATGCACACCATTGTTGTTCAGTGTTCTCCTGATGGTGGACTCATGAACATTAACATTAGCCAGTGTGAGAGAGGCCTTCAGTTGCTTAAAAGTTACCCTGGGGTCCTTTGTGACTCGCCGACCATTACACGCCTTGCTCTTGGAGTGATCTTTGTTGGTCGACCAATCCTGGGGAAGGTAACAATGGTCTTGAATTTCCTCTATATGTACGCAATCTGTTTGACTGTGGACTGGTGGAGTCCAAACTCTTTAGAGATGGTTTTGTAACCTTTTCCAGCCTGATAAGCATCAACAACGCTTTTTCTGAGGTCCTCAGAAATATCCTTTGTTCGTAGCCATGATACACTTCCACAAACGTGTGTTGTGAAGGTCAGACTTTGATAAATCCCTGATCTTTAGATAAAACATGGTGCCTTCTCACACCTGATTGTCATCCCATTGATTGAAAACACCTGACTCTAATTTTACCTTCAGATTAATCACTAATCCTAGAGGTTCACATACTTTTGCCCCTGACAGATATGTAATATTGGATCATTTTCCTCAATAAATAAATGAACAAGTATAATATTTTTGTCTCATTTGTAACTAGGTTTTCTTTATCTACTTTCAGGACTTGTGTGAAAATCTGATGATGTTTTAGGTCATATTTATGCAGAAATGTAGAAAATTTTAATGGGTTCACAAACTTTCAAGCGCCACTGTATATATCTGGCTCCTCAATTGAGGTAAGGGTGGACCATCCTCCCTGAAATTTATGAGAAAATAAAAACTTCAGAAATTTGAAATTGTAATTGATTAATCTCATAAAATACTGATAATATCACTATTTCAACATTTCCAAATCACGAAAATCCTCTCCCAGTGCCAAAATACCAAAAGCACCCCATACCGCAATTGACGAGTACTGCACGAAGGGGCATCCTCCCCAAAGCCCTCATTGCAGTCCAGAATAAACTTCTCAAACCCCAGCGGCTTGTGGGTCCCCTCTTTTAACATGGGAGTGAATGGGAGGAAGGGAGAACGATCCTCCGTTTGGGCGAGGCTAGCCGAAGGCTGTGGATTTCGCACCTAAAATCAATGAACCAATAAGAAGTGCTGACTGTGCTGGGGAATACCAAATCAGACTCCTGAGGGAAGGGATTATCAGTTTATTACTAAAGAATCCTAGCTGCCACTGTCAGTCAGCAAAGAATTGTATTGAGTAGCTTGGTAGAGGAGATTTTTGATTGCTAATAACAAATTGCTAATAAACTACAATGGAGAAAGAAGACATTGTCCATGTTTTACTTCTCAAACCATTTCATTCATTGGATTACAATGAAAAGGTTAGGGTCAAAGAAGCAGGGAGACCAGTTCCAAAAATTAAGGTAAAAAAAGAAATGGTAAAGTCAGTGTCCTTAACACCACGTTATGAAAAGTACCCATGCCTTAATTGTAGTATAAAAAACAACAGGTTGTACTGCTGGCCATGTCTGCTAATGGGAAAGTCACAAACGTGGTCTGTTGAGGGATGTAATGATGTAAAAAAATTTGGACAGGGCAACAAATGCCATGATAAATGGAAAGACCACGTTGGCGCTGCAATTCGGTTGTCACTGATAGGTAGGATGCCAATCAATCAGGTTGTAGATGAGGGTGTATGGTTGCAGACTGCACTGCACAATGCTAGAGTGTGCCAAAATAGAGAGACGCTAAAGCCCAGAATTGATGCCATTGCATATCTGGGCTAGCAAAAATTACCATTCAGGGGGCATGTCGAGGGGTCCCATTCAGATAACAAGGCCAGGGTAATCATGGAGAGCTGGCAGAATTGATTGTTGGTTATCTGTGTTTTCCGACATGTCCAAAACCATTCAAAACTATTTGGTTTTGGCTATAGCCACATCCATTAATAATGAAATCGAGCATGAACTAGGCTTATGCCGTCGGAGGTGATGGCTGGGGGTATATCCCCGACCGCCCCCAATCCTCCAATTCCCCAATCCTTGAATAGACCTTGAATAGACTTTCATTTGAACTTAATTTCAAGTCAATCGGACAAATGGTTCTGAAGATGTGGCCAAAACGGTAATTTTCCATCACAAAGTGCCACCTGGTGGCAAAATATTGAACCATACAGGTATGATGTCATCATGTGACCTGTTGTGAGGTCATGATCTTGCAGTTGCACATAGTTTCATGTCAATTGGACAAATAGTTCCAAAGATATGGCAAAAATGGTGAATTTTATGTGACAAAGCTCCACCTTGTGTCAAAATTTTGAACCAAACAGGTATAATGTCATCGTGGGACACATCCTCAGGTCATGATCTTTCATTTGCACTTGATTTCAGATCAATCGGACAAATATTTCCAGAGATATTATAAAAACAGTGATTTTTTCAGTTTTTGGCCCCTGGTGGCCAATCTAGAAATTGTAAATTGTCCAAAATCGAATTAGTTCTTCCTCTTTGGCTACTTACATGCAAATCTTGGAATTTCAAATTGAAATATTACTGCAGTTATCGCGTTTACATGTAAAACAGTTTTTGGTTCCTGGTGACCAAACAGGCTGTCCGCTGTGACGTGTCTTAAATGGATCAGCGGAGGTTTCAAATCTTCCGGCAGCTACAGGTCTCAAAAAAGTTGGGACACATGTAAAAAAGGTCTTTAAAAGCATTTAATTTCTAAGAGAATCAGCTGAAAGAACATTTAGCAAGTAATTAAGTTAACTGTCATCTGCTGTGCAACATGATTAGTTATAAAAGGGTTGTCATTGAGAGGCTGAGTTTCTCAGAAGTAAAGATGGCCACAGCCTCCCACCTGTGAAGGCTTGCATAAAAAAAATGTTGAATACTTTAAAAACACTGCTCCTCGACGTCAAATTGCAAAAGGCATTGAAGGCCTCATCATCTTCAGTACATAACATCATCAAAAGATTCAGAGTAACTGGAAAAATCTCTGCGTGTAAGGGACTAGGCCGAGACCTTTACTGGATGCCCTTTATCTTCGGACCCTCAGAGGCCACTGCATCACTCACCGGCATGATTCTTGGGATTCTGCAATAATAGAGAAAGAAAAAACATTACTGATTATACCTAGAACTGCCACAAGGTCATTTTGACCTCCATTAGTCCTAGTGCAAAAGAATGTAAATGGACTATATAGCCAGGCTGTATAGTCAGCCTGGCTTGGCTGACTATGGAGCTAGTCAGATTGACAGCTCAAAGCACTTGACAGTAGCCTAATACCTCACATATGCCCATTTATGCAACACATTCATACACTGATGGCTACGCAAGGCAGTCAACTGCATCTTGGTTGACTAGCAATGCATTTTGTTACTTTTTGAATGGTGTGCAGGCGCATATATAAGCCAGTTGCTGTCATGACGTCAGAATCCATTTGTTCTCCCATTTTGCAGGTAGAAATTGTGATTGTCACAGAGCTGTTCTTCTATTCATTTAGTTTATTTAGTTAGCTGTGCAGGATACCAGAAAAAGAAATGGATCAAAGGAAATGGATGAATGTAAGTCAGGCTTTGGCAAAGCTTCAGGACATGAGTTCTTGTGAGTCAGATGGAGAAGAAATATCTGGGCTCAGCGATGTGTCTAGGTCTAGTGAATCTGACTCCGAATTTGAAACTGAATGCGATCGTGAGCCACATGGTAAAGGTATCACAGCTGCTGGGCAAACTAAGCCTTTGATGCCAGGAAGGTCACCAAAACTCGATATTTATTCACGTCATAATGCTCAGGTTTCACAGCATAATTTCGAGTCCAAAGTCTTTGAAACATTTAAATTTAGCCACAATAGCCAACAAGTTGAAGCTCTAAAGCTCTGACCTCTATACTATTTAATCAATGAAGAATCTTAGCAAAACACCATTTATTGTCCTCCGAATTCTGAAAGTACTTTGAAATGCTTTCACTGTGGCAACATCTCGCAGCTTTAAAGTATTACAAAGAGTGGTACATTTTTGTCAATAAAGAGGATGCAGTCATATTTCCACATCATCCATGCCATGATGAAGGGAGACGTAGTAGCGCAGTGGAGAGCATGGGCTTGACTTGGGATGGAAAGATTCTGTGTTCAAGTCCTTGCCTTAGCCTGTGCAAAGTGTTCTCAGGCAAAACTCTTCACTTCCACACTGCCTCACTCTACCCAGGTGTACAAATGGGTACCAGCAAAATTGTCAGGGAAACTTGACTGAGAGCAGTGGGAGAACCCGAGTTGGACTAGTGTCCCATCGAGGGGGTTTAGCAATACTCCTATTTGCTTCCTGTCACAGAAACCAGGGTTAAACACAGGCCTGGTGGGCCTCCAGGCTCAGAACAGTCTTATTAACCTCCGAGCCTAGTAAGAAATAGTCTTTATTCCGTCTGAGCAGCTGCTCATTTTGAAAACAAGAAGGGCACTTGGTAGAGAGGTAGAGCGCATACCTCCGCCATGCCCACATGTAAGTATTATTGGTTCTGGATCCAGGAGAGTATCATCCAGACCAACAACTGTGATTAGTTCCTCTTTTAGGGTAGATTCTTTTCAGTGCTGAAATTTTCTGAAAATCTGTTCATTACATAAGGACATACCGAATTGTTCCGAATATAAGACAATTCTGGATATGAGACGACTCCCCTTTCTCAAGTCATATTTTGGAAAAATTAGGGTTTTGATGACAAAATCTTGTTTTAATCACTAAAGAATAATAATCATCACAAAAATTTCTTTGAAAATACTGATAAAACAAACCGAAAGAAAAGCCAATATAAAAGAATGCAGGCTGTTGTTTTGCGCCATCTATTGTTGTGAAAATATATTGGCTATAGACTATAAAATGCCCACACAGGATGATTGTTATTGTTAGAAGCCTTGACCTCGGAAAATACGACGACCCCATTTCTCCGCTGTGACGTGTCTTTAATGGGACAGCGGTGGCGTCAAAGATAAAACAGGGTCACTTGAGCAAATGGAGAGAAAAGAGTAAACATGCCCGATGGACGAGAGATTCTAATTTTCTGAGATTCCGCTGAGAAGACACTGTTATGTCAAAGACGCAGAGTGCATCGTATGCCTATTCCGTGGATATGTAAAAAGCACTGTTGCCTACCATTACTCTCCAGCGGGCTACGGTACGAAGCAGATTCCCAGTCCGTCATGGAGACATGTACAGGTGTACGTGCGATTGGGTAGTGATTGTTTGTAAATTTCATTTGATTTTATTTGACACACTCTTTTTACTTGAACGAAAGATTGACCGTGATTCCGTACCATGCTTTCTGTTAACGTTCTGACAAAATGTGCCAGCCCTTCGTGCTTAGGGTCGGGCGTGTAAAGTGACCGAACATATGGCAAGCCGATAGTGCCATAATTTGTCTGTATACAATGCCTTTTGGGACAAGAACACGTGTATTTTACGCCGTTTTTGCTGTTTTTTCGGCGCTTTTAACGCCGTTTTCTCGCGAGAACGCCGTTAAAAGCGCCGTTTTCATATGAACATTAGCGGCGTTAACTACGGCGTTGTGGAAAACGGCGTTAAAAGCGCCGTTTCCATGGTAATGAGCTCCTCCCATTGATTTCTTTCAGCCAACACGTATTAACTGCTCTCCTCCAACCACCAGCCAAGGGAAACGGACCACATCAATTCAACCCAGATTTCTTTCTGCAGATCTTCCCGTCAGAAAGTTTGCACAAACCTGCAGTGCATCGCTACAGTCTGATGCGTGCCTGAAGGAAATAAACCATGCACACTTTTTCAATAATTAAACATTTCTTTGACAAATAAGGTTACCATTTTGTGAATAATATTGTCAGTTACATAGCATACTGTTTATATGCATGAGCATTGTGTGTGGCAGTGGCGTGCACAGACATTATGGGGGGCAAGTGCTCAGGGGGGAGGGGGAGGGCACTTTTTTGCACACGTAGAACATGTTATTATAGTGTGAGATTAAAAAAATAAAATAAACATTACACGCGCATGTTCAATGCAATTCATGACTACTGTCATTCATCACAAGAAGGCACATGGGTAGCCTTTATGGGGATATTTTTCTCAGGCAATGGGGAACTGCCTGATTCTTCTTTGTGTTCATTTATGTTGCCTAAGAAAACCTACACAAAAGAAAATGTTCAGCTTAACAGATAGATTTGCAAAGTCGACCGACATTGTTTGTGGTGGTCGTCCTCACGTTATCTATCATTGTTTGGGCTAGAGCATTAAACTAGCTAGTCAGGTGACCAGTCGGCTTAAAAATGCTCAGTTGTTTGGTGCTGTATGAGCAGTGGCGTTCCGTCAGATGCCAGGAAGGCCTTCAGTAACATCACCCTTTCCCGGATAATTGCTCTTAAACTGTTTACGATCAGGTTTGATTGATTAACAATCAAACAGTTAATTAACAGAATGGCCAACACCAATGCGTGACACGTAATGATTAAGAAATGCTAATTACAAAGCGATTACCTGTTGGCTATGTTGATATAATTGATGTGAATCCGCAAGGATGACAATCTGCAAAAAATCCTATACTTTCACGGACTGCACAGCAATTATTTTCGTCTTCACTCAGCTGTGCTACTACGCACTTAAGCTGTCACATTCAGAGTATTTAGAACGGATTCTCATGGCTAATTGCTCAATGAACGTCGCGAATTTATTTACGCAAATTCAGAAATTATAAAGACGTAGGCTATTGATATTTTTTCTGTAGCCATTGGTGTGCGGAAGTAAGTTAAACGCCGTATAATTTCGTACTGCAATGTATAGCAAGGCTTTCAAAAACAAGTTAGATTCTCGTCGATTCGTCCAATCAGTCTGAGCAACGGTTGCTAATCGGGGAGGTAAACTGCAAGAGGTGTCTGTCATTAAGAAGTGAAAGGTGAGGTTATTGCTGGCCCAGTGTTTCTGCCGACAGACCGTCACTGTGTATGAGGCATGCTACTGCACAACAAAATGATTACAGGTTGGGCTTGGAGGGCAAACTGTACGATTTCACTTGATCTGTGTGTTACCTGGCTGGTGGGGCACAAGACTGTGGCTTCCAGTCGCTCAGCTGATATGCACCTGCAGCGCATCTTGTATATGCACTGCGCGCGTGTTCACGTGACAAAGGAAGAGAGGTCGGAAGCTCGTGAGGAGGTGGCCCATTTCAGGGCATTTTTTTCCAGTATTTTTTAATCAGACAGCTTTTCTAAAAGATCATTTCAACATTGGCCCCACTAAAGTGTTGTTAATAATAATAATAATAAATATAATCATTAAAAAAAAAAAAGAAACAAAATTTCAAAAGGGCACGTTCATTGATAAAGGGCAAAGGGGCAAGTGCTGTAGCACCACCAAGCGTCTAATTGTGCACGCCACTGACGTGTGATTCCTCTGGTTACGTTAACGCACGAGTGAAGACTCATAGTCGCCCAATCATTCCAATAAAATCCTGCGTCAATCGCGGTTAACTTTAGACCAGAAAAAAGCAGGGATATTTAAACCAACACACAGGGAAGCTGCATTCTGTCACTATGCAACACAGAGCAGGGATATTTAAACCAACACACAGGGAAGCTGCATTCTGTCACTATGCAACACAGAGCAGGGATATTTAAACCAACACACAGGGAAGCTACATTCTGTCACTATGCAACACAGAGCAGGGATATTTAAACCAACACACAGGGAAGCTACATTCTGTCACTATGCAACACAGAACAGGGATATTCGAAACAAAACACAAAGGGAAGCTGCATTCTGTCACTATGCAACACAGAACAGGGATGTTTAAACCAACACACAGGGAAGCTGCATTCTGTCACTATGCAACACAGAGCAGGGATATTTAAACCAACACACAGGGAAGCTGCATTCTGTCACTATGCAACACAGAGCAGGGATATTTAAACCAACTTACAGGGAAGCTGCATTCTGTCACTATGCAACACAGAACAGGGATATTCAAACCAACACAAAGGGAAGCTGCATTCTGTCACTATGCAACACAGAGCAGGGATATTTAAACCAACACACAGGGAAGCTGCATTCAGTCACTATGCAACACAGAGCAGGGATATTTAAACCAACACACAGGGAAGCTGCATTCTGTCACTATGCAACACAGAACAGGGATATTCAAACCAACACAAAGGGAAGCTGCATTCTGTCACTATGCAACACAGAACAGGGATATTTAAACCAACACACAGGGAAGCTGCATTCAGTCACTATGCAACACAGAGCAGGGATATTTAAACCAACACACAGGGAAGCTGCATTCTGTCACTATGCAACACAGAACAGGGATATTTAAACCAACACACAGGGAAGCTGCATTCTGTCACTATGCAACACAGAACAGGGATATTTAAACAGACACACAGGGAAGCTGCATTCTGTCACTATGCAACACAGAACAGGGATATTTAAACCAACACACAGGGAAGCTGCATTCTGTCACTATGCAACACAGAACAGGGATATTTAAACCAACACACAGGGAAGCTGCATTCTGTCACTATGCAACACAGAGCAGGGATATTTAAACCAACACACAGGGAAGCTGCATTCTGTCACTATGTAACACAAAGCAGGGATATTGAAACCAACACACAGGGAAGCTGCATTCTGTCACTGCAACACAGAACAGGGATATTTAAACCAACCCACAGGGAAGCTGCATTCTGTCTCTTTGCAACACAGAACAGGGATATTTAAACCAACACACAGGGAAGCTGCATTCTGTCACTATGCAACACAGAACAGGGATATTTAAACCAACACACAGGGAAGCTGCATTCTGTCACTATGCAACACAGAACAGGGATATTTAAACCAACACACAGTGAAGCTGCATTATGTCACGATGCAACAAAGAACAGGGATATTTAAACCAACACACAGGGAAGCTGCATTCTATCACTATGCCACACAGAGCAGGGATATTTAAACCAACACACAGAGAAGCTGCATTCTGTCACTATGCAACACAGAGCAGGGATATTTAAACCAACACACAGGGAAGCTGCATTCTGTCACTATGCAACACAGAGCAGGGATATTTAAACCAACACACAGAGAAGCTGCATTCTGTCACTATGCAACACAGAACAGGGATATTTAAACCAACCCACAGGGAAGCTGCATTCTGTCTCTTTGCAACACAGAACAGGGATATTTAAACCAACCCACAGGGAAGCTGCATTCTGTCTCTTTGCAACACAGAACAGGGATATTTAAACCAACACACAGGAAAGCTGCATTCTGTCACTATGCAACACAGAACAGGGATATTTAAACCAACACACAGGAAAGCTGCATTCTGTCACTATGCAACACAGAACAGGGATATTTAAACCAACACACAGGAAAGCTGCATTCTGTCACTATGCAACAAAGAACAGGGATATTTAAACCAACACACAGGGAAGCTGCATTCTGTCACTATGCAACAAAGAACAGGGATATTTAAACCAACACACAGGGAAGCTGCATTCTGTCACTATGCAACACAGAGCAGGGATATTTAAACCAACACACAGGGAAGCTGCATTCTGTCACTATGCAACTTAGAACAGGGATATTTAAACCAACACACAGGGAAGCTGCATTCTGTCATTTTGCAAAACAGAGGAGGGATATTTAAACCAACACACAGGGAAGCTGCATTCTGTCACTATGCAACACAGAACAGGGATATTTAAACCAACACACAGGGAAGCTGCATTCTGTCACTATGCAACACAGAACAGGGATATTTAAACCAACACACAGGGAAGCTGCATTCTGTCACTATGCAACACAGAACAGGGATATTTAAACCAACACACAGAGAAGCTGCATTCTGTCACTATGCAACACAGAGCAGGGATATTTAAACCAACACACAGGGAAGCTGCATTCTGTCACTATGCAACACAGAGCAGGGATATTTAAACCAACACACAGAAAAGCTGCATTCTGTCACTATGCAACACAGAGCAGGGATATTTAAACCAACACACAGGGAAGCTGCATTCTGTCACTATGCAACACAGAACAGGGATATTAAAACCAACACACAGGAAAGCTGCATTCTGTCACTATGCAACACAGAGCAGGGGTATTTAAACCAACTGACAGGGAAGCTGCATTCTGTCACTATGCAACACAGAACAGGGATATTTAAACAGACACACAGGGAAGCTGCATTCTGTCACTATGCAACACAGAACAGGGATATTTAAACCAACACACAGGGAAGCTGCATTCTGTCACTATGGAACACAGAACAGGGATATTTAAACCAACACACAGGGAAGCTGCATTCTGTCACTATGCAACACAGAACAGGGATATTTAAACAGACACACAGGGAAGCTGCATTCTGCCACTATGCAGCACAGAGCAGGGATATTTAAACCAACACACAGGGAAGCTGCATTCTGTCACTATGCAACACAGAACAGGGATATTTAAACAGACACACAGGGAAGCTGCATTCTGTCACTATGCAACACAGAACAGGGATATTTAAACCAACACACAGGGAAGCTGCATTCTGTCACTATGCAACACAGAACAGGGATACTTAAAACACACAGGAGGGCTGCATTCTGTCACTATGCAACACAGAACAGGGATATTTAAACCAACACACAGGGAAGCTGCATTCTGTCACTATGCAACACAGAGCAGGGATATTTAAACCAACACACAGGGAAGCTGCATTCTGTCACTATGCAACACAGAGCAGGGATATTTAAACCAACACACAGGGAAGCTGCATTCTGTCACTATGCAACACAAAGCAGGGATATTTAAACCAACACACAGAGAAGTTGCATTCTGTCACTTTGCAACACAAAGCAGGGATATTTAAACCAACACACAGGGAAGCTGCATTCTGTCACTATGCAACAAAGAGCAGGGATATTTAAACCAACACACAGGGAAGCTGCATTCAGTCACTATGCAACACAGAGCAGGGATATTTAAACCAACACACAGGGAAGCTGCATTCTGTCACTATGCAACACAAAGCAGGGATATTTAAACCAACACACAGGGAAGCTGCATTCTGTCACTATGCAACACAAAGCAGGGATATTTAAACCAACACACAGGGAAGCTGCATTCTGTCACTATGCAACACAGAGCAGGGATATTTAAACCAACACACAGGGAAGCTGCATTCTGTCACTATGCAACACAGAACAGGGATATTTAAACCAACACACAGGGAAGCTGCATTCTGTCACTATGCAACACAGAACAGGGATATTTAAACCAACACACAGAGAAGTTGCATTCTGTCACTTTGCAACACAAAGCAGGGATATTTAAACCAACAGACAGGGAAGCTGCATTCTGTCACTATGCAACACAGAACAGGGATATTTAAACCAACACACAGGGAAGCTGCATTCTGTCACGATGCAACACAGAGCAGGGATATTTAAACCAACACACAAGGAAGCTGCATTCTGTCACTATGCAACACAGAACAGGGATACTAAAACCAACACACAGGAGGGCTGCATTCTGTCACTATGCAACACAGAGCAGGGATATTTCAACCAACACACAGGGAAGCTGCATTCAGTCACTATGCAACACAAAGCAGGGATATTTAAACCAACACACAGGGAAGCTGCATTCTGTCACTATGCAACACAGAGCAGGGATATTTAAACCAACAGACAGGGAAGCTGCATTCTGTCACTACGCAACACAGAACAGGGATATTTAAACCAACACACAGGGAAGCTGCATTCTGTCACTATGCAACACAGAGCAGGGATGTTTCAACCAACACACAGGGAAGCTGCATTCAGTCACTATGCAACACAAAGCAGGGATATTTAAACCAACACACAGGGAAGCTGCATTCTGTCACTATGCAACACAGAGCAGGGATATTTAAACCAACAGACAGGGAAGCTGCATTCTGTCACTATGCAACACAGAACAGGGATATTTAAACCAACACACAGGGAAGCTGCATTCTGTCACTATGCAACACAGAACAGGGATATTTAAACCAACACACAGAGAAGTTGCATTCTGTCACTTTGCAACACAAAGCAGGGATATTTAAACCAACAGACAGGGAAGCTGCATTCTGTCACTATGCAACACAGAACAGGGATATTTAAACCAACACACAGAGAAGTTGCATTCTGTCACTTTGCAACACAAAGCAGGGATATTTAAACCAACAGACAGGGAAGCTGCATTCTGTCACCATGCAACACAGAGCAGGGATATTTAAACCAACACACAGGGAAGCTGCATTCTGTCACTATGCAACACAGAGCAGGGATATTTAAACCAACACACAGAGAAGTTGCATTCTGTCACTATGCAACACAGTACAGGGATATTTAAACCTACACACAGAGAAGTTGCATTCTGTCACTTTGCAACACAAAGCAGGGATATTTAAACCAACAGACAGGGAAGCTGCATTCTGTCACCATGCAACACAGAGCAGGGATATTTAAACCAACACACAGGGAAGCTGCATTCTGTCACTATGCAACACAGAGCAGGGATATTTAAACCAACACACAGGGAAGCTGCATTCTGTCACTATGCAACACAGAACAGGGATATTTAAACCAACACACAGGGAAGCTGCATTCTGTCACTATGCAACACAGAACAGGGATATTTAAACCAACACACAGAGAAGTTGCATTCTGTCACTTTGCAACACAAAGCAGGGATATTTAAACCAACAGACAGGGAAGCTGCATTCTGTCACTATGCAACACAGAACAGGGATATTTAAACCAACACACAGAGAAGTTGCATTCTGTCACTTTGCAACACAAAGCAGGGATATTTAAACCAACAGACAGGGAAGCTGCATTCTGTCACCATGCAACACAGAGCAGGGATATTTAAACCAACACACAGGGAAGCTGCATTCTGTCACTATGCAACACAGAGCAGGGATATTTAAACCAACACACAGAGAAGCTGCATTTTGTCACTATGCAACACAGAGCAGGGATATTTAAACCAACACACAGGGAAGCTGCATTCTGTCACTATGAAACACAGAACAGGGATATTTAAACCAACACACATGGAAGCTGCATTCTGTCACTATGCAACACAGAACAGGGATATTTAAACCAACACAAAGGGAAGCTGCATTCTGTCACTATGCAACACAGAACAGGGATATTTAAACCAACACACAGGGAAGCTGCATTCTGTCACTATGCAACACAGAACAGGGCTACTTAAACCAACACACAGGGAAGCTGCATTCTGTCACTATGCAACACAGAGCAGGGATATTTAAACAAACACACAGGGAAGCTGCATTCTGTCACTATGCAACACAGAACAGGGATATTTAAACCAACACACAGAGAAGTTGCATTCTGTCACTATGCAACACAGAGCAGGGATATTTAAACCAACACACAGAGAAGCTGCATTTTGTCACTATGCAACACAGAGCAGGGATATTTAAACCAACACACAGGGAAGCTGCATTCTGTCACGATGAAACACAGAACAGGGATATTGAAACCAACACACAGGGAAGCTGCATTCTGTCACTATGCAACACAGAACAGGGATATTTAAACCAACACACAGGGAAGCTGCATTCAGTCACTATGCAACACAGAACAGGGATATTTAAACCAACACACAGGGAAGCTGCATTCTGTCACTATGCAACACAGAACAGGGATACTTAAAACACACAGGAGGGCTGCATTCTGTCACTATGCAACACAGAGCAGGGATATTTAAACCAACAGACAGGGAAGCTGCATTCTGTCACTATGCAACACAGAACAGGGATATTTAAACCAACACACAGGGAAGCTGCATTCTGTCACTATGCAACACAGAACAGGGATATTTAAACCAACACACAGAGAAGTTGCATTCTGTCACCATGCAACACAGAGCAGGGATATTTAAACCAACACACAGGGAAGCTGCATTCTGTCACTATGCAACACAGAGCAGGGATATTTAAACCAACACACAGAGAAGTTGCATTCTGTCACTATGCAACACAGAGCAGGGATATTTAAACCAACACACAGGGAAGCTGCATTCTGTCACTATGCAACACAGAACAGGGATATTTAAACCAACACACAGGGAAGCTGCATTCTGTCACTATGCAACACAGAACAGGGATATTCAAACCAACACAAAGGGAAGCTGCATTCTGTCACTATGCAACACAGAGCAGGGATATTTAAACCAACACACAGGGAAGCTGCATTCAGTCACTATGCAACACAGAACAGGGATATTTAAACCAACACACAGGGAAGCTGCATTCAGTCACTATGCAACACAGAACAGGGATATTTAAACCAACACACAGGGAAGCTGCATTCTGTCACTATGCAACACAGAACAGGGACATTTAAACCAACACACAGGAAAGCTGCATTTTGTCACTATGCAAAACAGAGCAGGGATATTTAAACCAACACACAGGGAAGCTGCATTCTGTCACTATGCAACAAAGAGCAGGGATATTTAAACCAACACACAGGGAAGCTGCATTCTGTCACTATGCAACACAGAGCAGGGATATTTAAACCAACACACAGGGAAGCTGCATTCTGTCACGATGCAAAACAGAGGAGGGATATTGAAACCAACACACAGGGAAGCTGCATTCTGTCACTATGCAACAAAGAGCAGGGATATTTAAACCAACACACAGGGAAGCTGCATTCTGTCACTATGCAACACAGAGCAGGGATATTTAAACCAACACACCGGAAGCTGCATTCTGTCACTATGCAACACAGAACAGGGATATTTAAACCAACACACAGGGAAGCTGCATTCTGTCACTATGCAACACAGAACAGGGATATTTAAACCAACACACAGAGAAGCTGCATTCTGTCACGATGCAAAACAGAGCAGGGATATTTAAACCAACACACAGGGAAGCTGCATTCTGTCACTATGCAACACAGAACAGGGATATTTAAACCAACACACAGAGAAGCTGCATTCTGTCACGATGCAAAACAGAGCAGGGATATTTAAACCAACACACCGGAAGCTGCATTCTGTCACTATGCAACACAGAATAGGGATATTTAAATCTACACACAGGGAAGCTGCATTCTGTCACTATGCAACACAGAAAAGGGATATTGAAATCCACACACAGGGAAGCTGCATTCTGTCACTATGCAACACAGAGCAGGGATATTTAAACCAACACACCGGAAGCTGCATTCTGTCACAATGCAACAAAGAACAGGTATATTTAAACCAACACACAGGGAAGCTGCATTCTGTCACTATGCAACACAGAGCAGGGATATTTAAAACAACACACAGGGAAGCTGCATTCTGTCACTATGCAACACAGAACAGGGATATTTAAAACAACACACAGGGAAGCTGCATTCTGTCACTTTGCAACACAGAGCAGGGATATTAAAACCAACACACAGGGAAGCTGCATTCTGTCACTATGCAACACAGAACAGGGATATTTAAACCAACACACAGGGAAGCTGCATTCTGTCACTATGCAAAACAGAGGAGGGATATTTAAACCAACACACAGGGAAGCTGCATTCTGTCACTATGCAACACAGAGCAGGGATATTTAAACCAACACACAGGGAAGCTGCATTCTGTCACTATGCAACACAGAACAGGGATATTTAAACCAACACACAGAGAAGCTGCATTTTGTCACTATGCAACACAGAACAGGGATATTTAAAACAACACACAGGGAAGCTGCATTCTGTCACTTTGCAACACAGAGCAGGGATATAAAAACCAACACACAGGGAAGCTGCATTCTGTCACCATGCAACACAGAGCAGGGATATTTAAACCAACACACAGGGAAGCTGCATTCTGTCACTATGCAACACAGAGCAGGGATATTTAAACCAACACACAGAGAAGTTGCATTCTGTCACTATGCAACACAGAGCAGGGATATTTAAACCAACACACAGAGAAGCTGCATTTTGTCACTATGCAACACAGAGCAGGGATATTTAAACCAACACACAGGGAAGCTGCATTCTGTCACTATGAAACACAGAACAGGGATATTTAAACCAACACACATGGAAGCTGCATTTTGTCACTATGCAACACAGAACAGGGATATTTAAACCAACACAAAGGGAAGCTGCATTCTGTCACTATGCAACACAGAACAGGGATATTTAAACCAACACACAGGGAAGCTGCATTCTGTCACTATGCAACACAGAGCAGGGATATTTAAACAAACACACAGGGAAGCTGCATTCTGTCACTATGCAACACAGAACAGGGATATTTAAACCAACACACAGGGATGCTGCATTCTGTCACTATGCAACACAGAACAGGGATATTTAAACCAACACACAGAGAAGTTGCATTCTGTCACTATGCAACACAGAGCAGGGATATTTAAACCAACACACAGAGAAGCTGCATTTTGTCACTATGCAACACAGAGCAGGGATATTTAAACCAACACACAGGGAAGCTGCATTCTGTCACTATGAAACACAGAACAGGGATATTGAAACCAACACACAGGGAAGCTGCATTCTGTCACTATGCAACACAGAACAGGGATATTTAAACCAACACACAGGGAAGCTGCATTCAGTCACTATGCAACACAGAACAGGGATATTTAAACCAACACACAGGGAAGCTGCATTCTGTCACTATGCAACACAGAACAGGGCTACTTAAACCAACACACAGGAGGGCTGCATTCTGTCACTATGCAACACAGAGCAGGGATATTTAAACCAACAGACAGGGAAGCTGCATTCTGTCACTATGCAACACAGAACAGGGATATTTAAACCAACACACAGGGAAGCTGCATTCTGTCACTATGCAACACAGAACAGGGATATTTAAACCAACACACAGAGAAGTTGCATTCTGTCACCAAGCAACACAGAGCAGGGATATTTAAACCACACACAGGGAAGCTGCATTCTGTCACTATGCAACACAGAGCAGGGATATTTAAACCAACACACAGAGAAGTTGCATTCTGTCACTATGCAACACAGAGCAGGGATATTTAAACCAACACACAGGGAAGCTGCATTCTGTCACTATGCAACACAGAACAGGGATATTTAAACCAACACACAGGGAAGCTGCATTCTGTCACTATGCAACACAGAACAGGGATATTCAAACCAACACAAAGGGAAGCTGCATTCTGTCACTATGCAACACAGAGCAGGGATATTTAAACCAACACACAGGGAAGCTGCATTCAGTCACTATGCAACACAGAACAGGGATATTTAAACCAACACACAGGGAAGCTGCATTCAGTCACTATGCAACACAGAACAGGGATATTTAAACCAACACACAGGGAAGCTGCATTCTGTCACTATGCAACACAGAACAGGGACATTTAAACCAACACACAGGAAAGCTGCATTTTGTCACTATGCAAAACAGAGCAGGGATATTTAAACCAACACACAGGGAAGCTGCATTCTGTCACTATGCAACAAAGAGCAGGGATATTTAAACCAACACACAGGGAAGCTGCATTCTGTCACTATGCAACACAGAGCAGGGATATTTAAACCAACACACAGGGAAGCTGCATTCTGTCACGATGCAAAACAGAGGAGGGATATTTAAACCAACACACAGGGAAGCTGCATTCTGTCACTATGCAACACAGGACAGGGATATTTAAAACAACACACAGGGAAGCTGCATTCTGTCACTTTGCAACACAGAGCAGGGATATTTAAACCAACACACCGGAAGCTGCATTCTGTCACTATGCAACACAGAACAGGGATATTTAAACCAACACACAGGGAAGCTGCATTCTGTCACTATGCAACACAGAACAGGGATATTTAAACCAACACACAGAGAAGCTGCATTCTGTCACGATGCAAAACAGAGCAGGGATATTTAAACCAACACACAGGGAAGCTGCATTCTGTCACTATGCAACACAGAACAGGGATATTTAAACCAACACACAGAGAAGCTGCATTCTGTCACGATGCAAAACAGAGCAGGGATATTTAAACCAACACACCGGAAGCTGCATTCTGTCACTATGCAACACAGAATAGGGATATTTAAATCTACACACAGGGAAGCTGCATTCTGTCACTATGCAACACAGAAAAGGGATATTGAAATCCACACACAGGGAAGCTGCATTCTGTCACTATGCAACACAGAGCAGGGATATTTAAACCAACACACCGGAAGCTGCATTCTGTCACAATGCAACAAAGAACAGGGATATTTAAACCAACACACAGAGAAGCTGCATTCTGTCACTATGCAACACAGAGCAGGGATATTTAAAACAACACACAGGGAAGCTGCATTCTGTCACTATGCAACACAGAACAGGGATATTTAAAACAACACACAGGGAAGCTGCATTCTGTCACTATGCAACACAGAACAGGGATATTTAAAACAACACACAGGGAAGCTGCATTCTGTCACTTTGCAACACAGAGCAGGGATATTAAAACCAACACACAGGGAAGCTGCATTCTGTCACTATGCAACACAGAACAGGGATATTTAAACCAACACACAGGGAAGCTGCATTCTGTCACTATGCAAAACAGAGGAGGGATATTTAAACCAACACACAGGGAAGCTGCATTCTGTCACTATGCAACACAGAACAGGGATATTTAAAACAACACACAGGGAAGCTGCATTCTGTCACTATGCAACACAGAACAGGGATATTTAATCCAACGCACAGGGAAGCTGCATTCGGCCACAATGCAACACAGAACAGGGATATTTAAACCAACACACAGGGAAGCTGCATTCTGTCACTTTGCAACACAGAGCAGGGATATTTAAACCAACACACAGGGAAGCTGCATTCTGTCACTTTGCAAGACAGAGCAGGGATATTTAAACCAACACACCGGAAGCTGCATTCTGTCACTATGCAACACAGAACAGGGATATTTAAACCAACACACAGGGAAGCTGCATTCTGTCACTATGCAACACAGAACAGGGATATTTAAACCAAAACACAGGGAAGCTGCATTCTGTCACTATGCAACACAGAACAGGGATATTTAAACCAACACACAGGGGAAGCTGCATTCTGTCACTATGCAACACAGAGCAGGGATATTTAAACCAACACACCGGAAGCTGCATTCTGTCACTATGCAACACAGAGCAGGGATATTTAAACCAACACACAGGGAAGCTGCATTCTGTCACTATGTAAAACAGAGGAGGGATATTTAAACCAACACACCGGAAGCTGCATTCTGTCACTATGCAACACAGAACTGGGATATTTAAACCAACACACAGGAAAGCTGCATTCTGTCACTATGCAACACAGAGCAGGGATATTTAAACCCACACACAGGGAAGCTGCATTCTGTCACTATGCAACACAGAGCAGGGATATTTTAACCAACACACCGAAAGCTGCATTCTGTTACTATGCAACACAGAACAGGGATATTTAAACCAATACACCGGAGCTGCATTCTGTCACTATGCAACACAGAACAGGGATATTTAAACCAACACACAGGGAAGCTGCATTCTGTCACTATGCAACACAGAACAGGGATATTTAAACCAACACACAGAGAAGCTGCATTCTGTCACTATGCAACACAGAGCAGGGATATTTAAACCAACACACAGGGAAGCTGCATTCAGTCACTATGCAACACAGAACAGGGATATTTAAACCAACACACAGGGAAGCTGCATTCTGTCACTATGCAACACAGAACAGGGATATTTAAACCAACACACAGGAAAGCTGCATTCTGTCACTATGCAACACAGAGCAGGGATATTTAAACCAACACACAGGGAAGCTGCATTCTGTCACTTTGCAACACAGAACAGGGATATTTAAACCAACACACAGAGAAGCTGCATTCTGTCACTATGCAACACAGAACAGGGATATTTAAACCAACACACAGGGAAGCTGCATTCTGTCACGATGCAAAACAGAGCAGGGATATTTAAACCAACACACAGGGAAGCTGCATTCTGTCACTATGCAACACAAAGCAGGGATATTTAAACAAACACACCAGAAGCTGCATTCTGTCACTATGCAACACAGAACAGGGATATTTAAACCAACACACAGGGAAGCTGCATTCTGTCACTATGCAAAACAGAGGAGGGATATTTAAACCAACACACAGGGAAGCTGCATTCTGTCACTATGCAACACAGAACAGGGATATTTAAACCAACACACAGGGAAGCTGCATTCTGTCACTTTGCAACACAGAGCAGGGATATTTAAACCAACACACCGGAAGCTGCATTCTGTCACTATGCAACACAGAACAGGGATATTTAAACCAACACACAGGGAAGCTGCATTCTGTCACTATGCAACACAGAACAGGGATATTTAAACCAACACACAGGGAAGCTGCATTCTGTCACTATGCAACACAGAGCAGGGATATTTAAACCAACACACAGGGAAGCTGCATTCTGTCACTATGCAACACAGAGCAGGGATATTTAAACCAACACACAGGGAAGCTGCATTCTGTCACTATGCAACACAGAACAGGGATATTTAAACCAACACACAGGGAAGCTGCATTCTGTCACTATGCAACACAGAACAGGGATATTTAAACCAACACACCGGAAGCTGCATTCTGTCACTATGCAACACAGAACAGGAATATTTAAACCAACACACAGGGAAGCTGCATTCTGTCACTATGCAACACAGAGCAGGGATATTTAAACCAACACACCGGAAGCTGCATTCTGTCACTATGCAACACAGAACAGGGATACTTAATCCAACACACAGGGAAGCTGCATTCAGTCACTATGCAACACAGAACAGGGATATTTAAACCAACACACAGGGAAGCTGCATTCTGTCACTATGCAACACAGAAGAGGGATATTTAAACCAAACAGGGAAGCTGCATTCTGTCACTTTGCAACACAGAGCAGGGATATTTAAACCAACACACCGGAAGCTGCATTCTGTCCCTATGCAACACAGAACAGGGATATTTAAACCAACACACAGGGAAGCTGCATTCTGTCACTATGCAACACAGAACAGGGATATTTAAACCAACACACAGGGAAGCTGCATTCTGTCACTATGCAACACAAAGCAGGGATATTTAAACAAACACACCAGAAGCTGCATTCTGTCACTATGCAACACAGAACAGGGATATTTAAACCAACACACAGGGAAGCTGCATTCTGTCACTATGCAAAACAGAGGAGGGATATTTAAACCAACACACAGGGAAGCTGCATTCTGTCACTATGCAACACAGAACAGGGATATTTAAACCAACACACAGGGAAGCTGCATTCTGTCACTTTGCAACACAGAGCAGGGATATTTAAACCAACACACCGGAAGCTGCATTCTGTCACTATGCAACACAGAACAGGGATATTTAAACCAACACACAGGGAAGCTGCATTCTGTCACTATGCAACACAGAACAGGGATATTTAAACCAACACACAGGGAAGCTGCATTCTGTCAGTATGCAACACAGAGCAGGTATATTTAAACCAACACACAGGGAAGCTGCATTCTGTCACTTTGCAACACAGAGCAGGGATATTTAAACCAACACACAGGGAAGCTGCATACTGTCACTATGCAACACAGAACAGGGATATTTAAACCAACACACAGGGAAGCTGCATTCTGTCACTATGCAACACAGAACAGGGATATTTAAACCAACACACCGGAAGCTGCATTCTGTCACTATGCAACACAGAACAGGGATATTTAAACCAACACACAGGGAAGCTGCATTCTGTCACTTTGCAACACGGAGCAGGGATATTTAAACCAACACACCGGAAGCTGCATTCTGTCACTATGCAACACAGAACAGGGATACTTAATCCAACACACAGGGAAGCTGCATTCAGTCACTATGCAACACAGAACAGGGATATTTAAACCAACACACAGGGAAGCTGCATTCTGTCACTATGCAACACAGAAGAGGGATATTTAAACCAAACAGGGAAGCTGCATTCTGTCACTTTGCAACACAGAGCAGGGATATTTAAACCAACACACCGGAAGCTGCATTCTGTCCCTATGCAACACAGAACAGGGATATTTAAACCAACACACAGGGAAGCTGCATTCTGTCACTATGCAACACAGAACAGGGATATTTAAACCAACACACAGGGAAGCTGCATACTGTCACTATGCAACACAGAACAGGGATATTTAAACCAACACACAGGGAAGCTGCATTCTGTCACTATGCAACACAGAACAGGGATATTTAAACCAACACACAGAGAAGCTGCATTCTGTCACTATGCAACACAGAACAGGGATATTTAAACCAACACACAGAAAAGCTGCATTCTGTCACTATGCAACACAGAACAGGGATATTTCAACCAACACACAGGGAAGCTGCATTCTGTCACTATGCAACACAGAGCAGGGATATTTAATCCAACACACAGGGAAGTTGCATTCAGTCACTATGCAACACAGAACAGGGATATTTAAACCAACACACAGGGAAGCTGCATTCTGTCACTATGCAAAACAGAGGAGGGATATTTAAACCAACACACAGGGAAGCTGCATTCTGTCACTATGCAACACAGAACAGGGATATTTAATCCAACACACAGGGAAGCTGCATTCAGTCACTATGCAACACAGAACAGGGATATTTAATCCAACACACAGGGAAGCTGCATTCAGTCACTATGCAACACAGAACAGGGATATTTAAACCAACACACAGGGAAGCTGCATTCTGTCACTATGCAAAACAGAGGAGGGATATTTAAAGCAACACACAGGGAAGCTGCATTCTGTCACTATGCAACACAGAACAGGGATATTTAAAACAACACACAGGGAAGCTGCATTCTGTCACTTTGCAACACAGAGCAGGGATATTTAAACCAACACACCGGAAGCTGCATTCTGTCACTATGCAACACAGAACAGGGATATTTAAACCAACACACAGGGAAGCTGCATTCTGTCACTATGCAACACAGAACAGGGATATTTAAACCAACACACAGGGAAGCTGCATTCTGTCACTATGCAACACAGAGCAGGGATATTTAAACCAACACACAGGGAAGCTGCATTATGTCACTATGCAACACAGAGCAGGTATATTTAAACCAACACACAGGGAAGCTCCATTCTGTCACTATGCAACACAGAGCAGGGATATTTAAACCAACACACAGGGAAGCTGCATTCTGTCACTATGCAACACAGAGCAGGGATATTTAAACCAACACACAGGGAAGCTGCATTCTGTCACTTTGCAACACAGAGCAGGGATATTTAAACCAACACACAGGGAAGCTGCATTCTGTCACTATGCAACACAGAACAGGGATATTTAAACCAACACACAGGGAAGCTGCATTCTGTCACTATGCAACACAGAACAGGGATATTTAAACCAACACACCGGAAGCTGCATTCTGTCACTATGCAACACAGAACAGGGATATTTAAACCAACACACAGGGAAGCTGCATTCTGTCACTTTGCAACACGGAGCAGGGATATTTAAACCAACACACCGGAAGCTGCATTCTGTCACTATGCAACACAGAACAGGGATATTTAATCCAACACACAGGGAAGCTGCATTCAGTCACTATGCAACACAGAACAGGGATATTTAAACCAACACACCGGAAGCTGCATTCTGTCCCTATGCAACACAGAACAGGGATATTTAAACCAACACACAGGGAAGCTGCATTCTGTCACTATGCAACACAGAACAGGGATATTTAAACCAACACACAGGGAAGCTGCATACTGTCACTATGCAACACAGAACAGGGATATTTAAACCAACACACAGGGAAGCTGCATTCTGTCACTATGCAACACAGAACAGGGATATTTAAACCAACACACAGAGAAGCTGCATTCTGTCACTATGCAACACAGAACAGGGATATTTAAACCAACACACAGAAAAGCTGCATTCTGTCACTATGCAACACAGAACAGGGATATTTAAACCAACACACAGGGAAGCTGCATTCTGTCACTATGCAACACAGAGCAGGGATATTTAAACCAACACACCGGAAGCTGCATTCTGTCACTATGCAACACAGAACAGGGATATTTAAACCAACACACAGGGAAGCTGCATTCTGTCACTATGCAAAACAGAGGAGGGATATTTAAACCAACACACCGGAAGCTGCATTCTGTCACTATGCAACACAGAACTGGGATATAAAAACCAACACACAGAGAAGCTGCATTCTGTCACTATGCAACACAGAACAGGGATATTTAGACCAAGACACAGGGAAGCTGCATTCTGTCACTATGCAACACAGAACAGGGATATTTAAACCAACACACCGGAGCTGCATTCTGTCACTATGCAACACAGAACAGGGATATTTAGACCAACACACAGGGAAGCTGCATTCTGTCACTATGCAACACAGAAAAGGGATATTTAAACCCACATACAGGGAAGCTGCATTCTGTCACTATGCAAAACAGAGCAGGGATATTTAAACCAACACACAGGAAAGCTGCATTCTGTCACTATGCAACACAGAGCAGGGATATTTAAACCAACACACCGGAAGCTGCATTCTGTCACTATGCAACACAGAGCAGGGATATTTAAACCAACACACAGGGAAGCTGCATTCTGTCACTATGCAACACAGAACAGGGATATTTAAACCAACACACAGGGAAGCTGCATTCTGTCACTATGCAACACAGAACAGGGATATTTAAACCAACACACAGGGAAGCTGAATTCTGTCACTTTGCAACACAGAGCAGGGATATTTAAACCAACACACAGGGAAGCTGAATTCTGTCACTTTGCAACACAGAGCAGGGTTATTTAAACCAACACACCGGAAGCTGCATTCTGTCACTATGCAACACAGAACAGGGATATTTAAACCAACAGACAGGGAAGCTGCATTCTGTCAATATGCAACACAGAACAGGGATATTTAATCCAACACACAGGGAAGCTGCATTCAGTCACTATGCAACACAGAACAGGGATATTTAAACCAACACACAGGTAAGCTGCATTCTGTCACTATGCAACACAGAACAGGGATATTTAAACCAACACACAGGGAAGCTGCATTCTGTCACTTTGCAACACAGAGCAGGGATATTTAAACCAACACACCGGAAGCTGCATTCTGTCACTATGCAACACAGAACAGGGATATTTAAACCAACACACAGGGAAGCTGCATTCTGTCACTATGCAACACAGAACAGGGATATTTAAAACAACACACAGGGAAGCTGCATTCTGTCACTATGCAACACAGAGGAGGGATATTTAAACCAACACACAGGGAAGCTGCATTCTGTCACTATGCAACACAGAACAGGGATATTTAAACCAACACACAGGGAAGCTGCATTCTGTCACTATGCAACACAGAACAGGGATATTTAAACCAACACACAGGGAAGCTGCATACTGTCACTATGCAACACAGAACAGGGATATTTAAACCAACACACAGGAAAGCTGCATTCTGTCACTATGCAACACAGAGCAGGGATATTAAAACCAACACACAGGGAAGCTGCATTCTGTCACTATGCAACACAGAGCAGGGATATTAAAACCAACACACAGGGAAGCTGCATTCTGTCACTATGCAACACAGAGCAGGGATATTAAAACCAACACACAGGGAAGCTGCATTCTGTCACTATGCAACACAGAACAGGGATATTTAAACCAACACACAGAGAAGCTACATTCTGTCACTATGCAACACAGAGCAGGGATATTTATACCAACACACAGGGAAGCTGCATTCTGTCACTATGCAACACAGAACAGGGATATTTAAACCAACACACAGGGAAGCTACATTCTGTCACTATGCAACACAGAACAGGGATATTTAAACCAACACACAGGGAAGCTACATTCTGTCACTATGCAACACAGAGCAGGGATATTTAAACCAACACAAAGAAAAGCTGCATTCTGTCACTATGCAACACAGAGCAGGGATATTTATACCAACACACAGGGAAGCTGCATTCTGTCACTATGAAACACAGAACAGGGATATTTAAACCAACACAAAGAAAAGCTGCATTCTGTCACTATGCAACACAGAGCAGGGATATTTATACCAACACACAGGGAAGCTGCATTCTGTCACTATGAAACACAGAACAGGGATATTTAAACCAACACAAAGAAAAGCTGCATTCTGTCACTATGCAACACAGAGCAGGGATATTTATACCAACACACAGGGAAGCTGCATTCTGTCACTATGCAACACAGAACAGGGATATTTAAACCAACACAAAGAAAAGCTGCATTCTGTCACTATGCAACACAGAGCAGGGATATTTATTCCAACACACAGGGAAGCTGCATTCTGTCACTATGCAACACAGAACAGGGATATTTAAACCAACACACAGAGAAGCTGCATTCTGTCACTATGCAACACAGAACAGGGATATTTAAACCAACACACAGGGAAGCTACATTCTGTCACTATGCAACACAGAACAGGGATATTTAAACCAACACACAGGGAAGCTACATTCTGTCACTATGCAACACAGAGCAGGGATATTTAAACCAACACACAAGGAAGCTGCATTCTGTCACTATGCAACACAGAACAGGGATATTTAAACCAACACACAGGGAAGCTGCATTCTGTCACTATGCAACAAAGAACAGGGATATTTAAACCAACACACAGGGAAGCTGCATTCTGTCACTATGCAACACAGAGCAGGGATATTTAAACCAACACACCGGAAGCTGCATTCTGTCACTATGCAACACTAGGCAGGGATATTTAAACCAACACACAGGGAAGCTGCATTCTGTCACTATGCAACACAGAGCTGGGATATTTAAACCAACACACCGGAAGCTGCATTCTGTCACTATGCAACACAGAGCAGGGATGTTTAAACCAACACACCGAAAGCTGCATTCTGTCACTATGCAACACAGAACAGGGATATTTAAACCAACACACAGGGAAGCTGCATTCTGTCACTATGCAACACAGAACAGGGATATTTAAACCAACACACACAGAAGCTGCATTCTGTCACTATGCAACACAGAGCAGGGATATTTAAACCAACACACAGAAAAGCTGCATTCTGTCACTATGCAACACAGAACAGGGATATTTAAACCAACACACAGGGAAGCTGCATTCTGTCACTATGCAACACAGAACAGGGATATTTAAACCAACACACAGAGAAGCTGCATTCTGTCACTATGCAACACAGAGCAGGGATATTTAAACCAACACACAGGGAAGCTGCATTCTGTCACTATGCAACACAGAACAGGGATATTTAAACCAACACACAGAGAAGCTGCATTCTGTCACTATGCAACACAGAGCAGGGATATTTAAACCAACACACAGAAAAGCTGCATTCTGTCACTATGCAACACAGAACAGGGATATTTAAACCAACACACAGGGAAGCTGCATTCTGTCACTATGCAACACAGAACAGGGATATTTAAACCAACACACAGGAAAGCTGCATTCTGTCACTATGCAACACAGAGCAGGGATATTTAAACCAACACACAGGGAAGCTGCATTCTGTCACGATGCAACACAGAGCAGGGATATTTAAACCAACACACAGAGAAGCTGCATTCTGTCACTATGCAACACAGAACAGGGATATTTAAACCAACACACAGGGAAGCTGCATTCTGTCACTATGCAACACAGAACAGGGATATTTAAACCAACACACCGGAAGCTGCATTCTGTCACTATGCAACACAGAACAGGGATATTTAAACCAACACACAGGGAAGCTGCATTCTGTCACTTTGCAACACGGAGCAGGGATATTTAAACCAACACACCGGAAGCTGCATTCTGTCACTATGCAACACAGAACAGGGATATTTAATCCAACACACAGGGAAGCTGCATTCAGTCACTATGCAACACAGAACAGGGATATTTAAACCAACACACCGGAAGCTGCATTCTGTCCCTATGCAACACAGAACAGGGATATTTAAACCAACACACAGGGAAGCTGCATTCTGTCACTATGCAACACAGAACAGGGATATTTAAACCAACACACAGGGAAGCTGCATACTGTCACTATGCAACACAGAACAGGGATATTTAAACCAACACACAGGGAAGCTGCATTCTGTCACTATGCAACACAGAACAGGGATATTTAAACCAACACACAGAGAAGCTGCATTCTGTCACTATGCAACACAGAACAGGGATATTTAAACCAACACACAGAAAAGCTGCATTCTGTCACTATGCAACACAGAACAGGGATATTTAAACCAACACACAGGGAAGCTGCATTCTGTCACTATGCAACACAGAGCAGGGATATTTAAACCAACACACCGGAAGCTGCATTCTGTCACTATGCAACACAGAACAGGGATATTTAAACCAACACACAGGGAAGCTGCATTCTGTCACTATGCAAAACAGAGGAGGGATATTTAAACCAACACACCGGAAGCTGCATTCTGTCACTATGCAACACAGAACTGGGATATTAAAACCAACACTCAGAGAAGCTGCATTCTGTCACTATGCAAAACAGAGCAGGGATATTTTAACCAACACACCGAAAGCTGCATCCTGTCACTATGCAACACAGAACAGGGATATTTAAACCAACACACCGGAGCTGCATTCTGTCACTATGCAACACAGAACAGGGATATTTAGACCAACACACAGGGAAGCTGCATTCTGTCACTATGCAACACAGAACAGGGATATTTAAACCCACATACAGGGAAGCTGCATTCTGTCACTATGCAAAACAGAGCAGGGATATTTAAACCCACACACAGGGAAGCTGCATTCTGTCACTATGCAACACAGAGCAGGGATATTTTAACCAACACACCGAAAGCTGCATTCTGTCACTATGCAACACAGAGCAGGGATATTTAAAACAACACACAGGGAAGCTGCATTCTGACACTATGAAACACAGAACAGGGATATTTAAACCAACACACAGGGAAGCTGCATTCTGTCACGATGCAACACAGAACAGGGATATTTAAACCAACACACAGGGAAGCTGAATTCTGTCACTTTGCAACACAGAGCAGGGATATTTAAACCAACACACAGGGAAGCTGAATTCTGTCACTTTGCAACACAGAGCAGGGTTATTTAAACCAACACACCGGAAGCTGCATTCTGTCACTATGCAACACAGAACAGGGATATTTAAACCAACAGACAGGGAAGCTGCATTCTGTCAATATGCAACACAGAACAGGGATATTTAATCCAACACACAGGGAAGCTGCATTCAGTCACTATGCAACACAGAACAGGGATATTTAAACCAACACACAGGTAAGCTGCATTCTGTCACTATGCAACACAGAACAGGGATATTTAAACCAACACACAGGGAAGCTGCATTCTGTCACTTTGCAACACAGAGCAGGGATATTTAAACCAACACACCGGAAGCTGCATTCTGTCCCTATGCAACACAGAACAGGGATATTTAAACCAACACACAGGGAAGCTGCATTCTGTCACTATGCAACACAGAACAGGGATATTTAAAACAACACACAGGGAAGCTGCATTCTGTCACTATGCAACACAGAGGAGGGATATTTAAACCAACACACAGGGAAGCTGCATTCTGTCACTATGCAACACAGAACAGGGATATTTAAACCAACACACAGGGAAGCTGCATTCTGTCACTATGCAACACAGAACAGGGATATTTAAACCAACACACAGGGAAGCTGCATACTGTCACTATGCAACACAGAACAGGGATATTTAAACCAACACACAGGAAAGCTGCATTCTGTCACTATGCAACACAGAGCAGGGATATTAAAACCAACACACAGGGAAGCTGCATTCTGTCACTATGCAACACAGAGCAGGGATATTAAAACCAACACACAGGGAAGCTGCATTCTGTCACTATGCAACACAGAGCAGGGATATTAAAACCAACACACAGGGAAGCTGCATTCTGTCACTATGCAACACAGAACAGGGATATTTAAACCAACACACAGAGAAGCTACATTCTGTCACTATGCAACACAGAGCAGGGATATTTATACCAACACACAGGGAAGCTGCATTCTGTCACTATGCAACACAGAACAGGGATATTTAAACCAACACACAGGGAAGCTACATTCTGTCACTATGCAACACAGAACAGGGATATTTAAACCAACACACAGGGAAGCTACATTCTGTCACTATGCAACACAGAGCAGGGATATTTAAACCAACACAAAGAAAAGCTGCATTCTGTCACTATGCAACACAGAGCAGGGATATTTATACCAACACACAGGGAAGCTGCATTCTGTCACTATGAAACACAGAACAGGGATATTTAAACCAACACAAAGAAAAGCTGCATTCTGTCACTATGCAACACAGAGCAGGGATATTTATACCAACACACAGGGAAGCTGCATTCTGTCACTATGAAACACAGAACAGGGATATTTAAACCAACACAAAGAAAAGCTGCATTCTGTCACTATGCAACACAGAGCAGGGATATTTATACCAACACACAGGGAAGCTGCATTCTGTCACTATGCAACACAGAACAGGGATATTTAAACCAACACAAAGAAAAGCTGCATTCTGTCACTATGCAACACAGAGCAGGGATATTTATTCCAACACACAGGGAAGCTGCATTCTGTCACTATGCAACACAGAACAGGGATATTTAAACCAACACACAGAGAAGCTGCATTCTGTCACTATGCAACACAGAACAGGGATATTTAAACCAACACACAGGGAAGCTACATTCTGTCACTATGCAACACAGAACAGGGATATTTAAACCAACACACAGGGAAGCTGCATTCTGTCACTATGCAACACAGAGCAGGGATATTTAAACCAACACACAAGGAAGCTGCATTCTGTCACTATGCAACACAGAACAGGGATATTTAAACCAACACACAGGGAAGCTGCATTCTGTCACTATGCAACAAAGAACAGGGATATTTAAACCAACACACAGGGAAGCTGCATTCTGTCACTATGCAACACAGAGCAGGGATATTTAAACCAACACACCGGAAGCTGCATTCTGTCACTATGCAACACAGAACAGGAATATTTAAACCAACACACAGGGAAGCTGCATTCTGTCACTATGCAACACAGAGCAGGGATGTTTAAACCAACACACCGAAAGCTTCATTCTGTCACTATGCAACACAGAGCAGGGATGTTTAAACCAACACACCGAAAGCTGCATTCTGTCACTATGCAACACAGAACAGGGATATTTAAACCAACACACAGGGAAGCTGCATTCTGTCACTATGCAACACAGAACAGGGATATTTAAACCAACACACAGAGAAGCTGCATTCTGTCACTATGCAACACAGAGCAGGGATATTTAAACCAACACACAGAAAAGCTGCATTCTGTCACTATGCAACACAGAACAGGGATATTTAAACCAACACACAGGGAAGCTGCATTCTGTCACTATGCAACACAGAACAGGGATATTTAAACCAACACACAGAGAAGCTGCATTCTGTCACTATGCAACACAGAGCAGGGATATTTAAACCAACACACAGGGAAGCTGCATTCTGTCACTATGCAAAACAGATGAGGGATATTTAAACCAACACACAAGGAAGCTGCATTCTGTCACTATGCAACACAGAACAGGGATATTTAAACCAACACACAGGGAAGCTGCATTCTGTCACTATGCAACACAGAACAGGGATATTTAAACCAACACACAGGGAAGCTGCATTCTGTCACTATGCAACACAGAACAGGGATATTTAAACCAACACACAGGAAAGCTGCATTCTGTCACTATGCAACACAGAGCAGGGATATTTAAACCAACACACAGGGAAGCTGCATTCTGTCACTATGCAACACAGAACAGGGATATTTAAACCAACACACAGGAAAGCTGCATTCTGTCACTATGCAACTCAGAGCAGGGATATTTAAACCAACACACAGGGAAGCTGCATTCTGTCACTATGCAACAAAGAACAGGGATATTTAAACCAACACACAGAGAAGCTGCATTCTGTCACTTTGCAACACAGAGCAGGGATATTTAAACCAACACACAGGGAAGCTGCATTCTGTCACGATGCAACACAGAGCAGGGATATTTAAACCAACACACAGAGAAGCTGCATTCTGTCACTATGCAACACAGAGCAGGGAAATTTAAACTAAGACACAGGAAAGCTGCATTCTGTCACTATGCAACAAAGAACAGGGATATTTAAACCAACACACAGAGAAGCTGCATTCTGTCACTATGCAACACAGAGCAGGGATATTTAAACCAACACACAGAGAAGCTGCATTCTGTCACAATGCAACACAGAGCAGGGATATTTGAACCAACACACAGGGAAGCTGCATTCTGTCACTATGCAACACAGAACAGGGATATTTAAACCAACACACAGGGAAGCTACATTCTGTCACTATGCAACACAGAGCAGGGATCTTTAAACCAACACACAGGGAAGCTGCATTCTGTCACTATGCAACACAGAGCAGGGATATTTAAACCAACACACAGGGCAGCTGCATTCTGTCACTATGCAACACAGAGTAGGGATATTTAAACCAACACACAGGGAAGCTGCATTTTGTCACTATGCAACACAGAACAGGGATATTTAAACCAACCCACAGGGAAGCTGCATTCTGTCACTATGCAACACAGAACAGGGATATTTAAACCAACACACAGTGAAGCTGCATTCTGTCACTATGCAACACAAAGCAGGGATATTTAAACCAACACACAGGGAAGCTGCATTCTGTCACTATGCAACACAGAGCTGGGATATTTAAACCAACACACCGGAAGCTGCATTCTGTCACTATGAAACACAGAGCAGGGATGTTTAAACCAACACACAGAGAAGCTGCATTCTGTCACTATGCAACACAGAACAGGGATATTTAAACCAACACACAGGGAAGCTGCATTCTGTCACTATGCAACACAGAACAGGGATATTTAAACCAACACACAGGGAAGCTGCATTCTGTCACTATGCAACACAGAGCAGGGATATTTAAACCAACACACAGGGCAGCTCAATTCTGTCACTATGCAACACAGAGCAGGGATATTTAAACCAACACACAGGGCAGCTGCATTCTGTCACTATGCAACACAGAACAGGGATATTTAAACCAACACACAGGGAAGCTGCATTCTGTCACTATGCAACACAGAGCAGGGATATTTAAACCAACACACAGGGCAGCTGCATTCTGTCACCATGCAACACAGAGCAGGGATATTTAAACCAACACACAGGGAAGCTGCATTCTGTCACTATGCAACACAGAGCTGGGATATTTAAACCAACACACCGGAAGCTGCATTCTGTCACTATGCAACACAGAGCAGGGATGTTTAAACCAACACACCGAAAGCTGCATTCTGTCACTATGCAACACAGAACAGGGATATTTAAACCAACACACAGGGAAGCTGCATACTGTCACTATGCAACACAGAACAGGGATATTTAAACCAACACACCAAAAGCTGCATTCTGTCACTATGCAACACAGAACAGGAATATTTAAACCAACACACAGGGAAGCTGCATTCTGTCACTATGCAACACAGAGCTGGGATATTTAAACCAACACACTGGAAGCTGCATTCTGTCACTATGCAACACAGAGCAGGGATGTTTAAACCAACACACCGAAAGCTGCATTCTGTCACTATGCAACACAGAACAGGGATATTTAAACCAACACACAGGGAAGCTGCATTCTGTCACTATGCAACACAGAACAGGGATATTTAAACCAACACACAGAGAAGCTGCATTCTGTCACTATGCAACACAGAGCAGGGATATTTAAACCAACACACAGGGAAGCTGCATTCTGTCACTATGCAACACAGAACAGGGATATTTAAACCAACACACAGAGAAGCTGCATTCTGTCACTATGCAACACAGAGCAGGGATATTTAAACCAACACACAGAAAAGCTGCATTCTGTCACTATGCAACACAGAACAGGGATATTTAAACCAACACACAGGGAAGCTGCATTCTGTCACTATGCAACACAGAACAGGGATATTTAAACCAACACACAGGAAAGCTGCATTCTGTCACTATGCAACACAGAGCAGGGATATTTAAACCAACACACAGGGAAGCTGCATTCTGTCACGATGCAACACAGAGCAGGGATATTTAAACCAACACACAGAGAAGCTGCATTCTGTCACTATGCAACACAGAGCAGGGAAATTTAAACTAAGACACAGGAAAGCTGCATTCTGTCACTATGCAACAAAGAACAGGGATATTTAAACCAACACACAGAGAAGCTGCATTCTGTCACTATGCAACACAGAGCAGGGATATTTAAACCAACACACAGAGAAGCTGCATTCTGTCACAATGCAACACAGAGCAGGGATATTTGAACCAACACACAGGGAAGCTGCATTCTGTCACTATGCAACACAGAACAGGGATATTTAAACCAACACACAGGGAAGCTACATTCTGTCACTATGCAACACAGAGCAGGGATCTTTAAACCAACACACAGGGAAGCTGCATTCTGTCACTATGCAACACAGAGCAGGGATATTTAAACCAACACACAGGGCAGCTGCATTCTGTCACTATGCAACACAGAGTAGGGATATTTAAACCAACACACAGGGAAGCTGCATTTTGTCACTATGCAACACAGAACAGGGATATTTAAACCAACCCACAGGGAAGCTGCATTCTGTCACTATGCAACACAGAACAGGGATATTTAAACCAACACACAGTGAAGCTGCATTCTGTCACTATGCAACACAAAGCAGGGATATTTAAACCAACACACAGGGAAGCTGCATTCTGTCACTATGCAACACAGAGCTGGGATATTTAAACCAACACACCGGAAGCTGCATTCTGTCACTATGAAACACAGAGCAGGGATGTTTAAACCAACACACAGAGAAGCTGCATTCTGTCACTATGCAACACAGAACAGGGATATTTAAACCAACACACAGGGAAGCTGCATTCTGTCACTATGCAACACAGAACAGGGATATTTAAACCAACACACAGGGAAGCTGCATTCTGTCACTATGCAACACAGAGCAGGGATATTTAAACCAACACACAGGGCAGCTTAATTCTGTCACTATGCAACACAGAGCAGGGATATTTAAACCAACACACAGGGCAGCTGCATTCTGTCACTATGCAACACAGAGCAGGGATCTTTAAACCAACACACAGGGAAGCTGCATTCTGTCACTATGCAACACAGAGCAGGGATATTTAAACCAACACACAGGGCAGCTGCATTCTGTCACTATGCAACACAGAGTAGGGATATTTAAACCAACACACAGGGAAGCTGCATTTTGTCACTATGCAACACAGAACAGGGATATTTAAACCAACCCACAGGGAAGCTGCATTCTGTCACTATGCAACACAGAACAGGGATATTTAAACCAACACACAGTGAAGCTGCATTCTGTCACTATGCAACACAAAGCAGGGATATTTAAACCAACACACAGGGAAGCTGCATTCTGTCACTATGCAACACAGAGCTGGGATATTTAAACCAACACACCGGAAGCTGCATTCTGTCACTATGCAACACAGAACAGGGATATTTAAACCAACACACAGAAAAGCTGCATTCTGTCACTATGCAACACAGAACAGGGATATTTAAACCAACACACAGGGAAGCTGCATTCTGTCACTATGCAACACAGAACAGGGATATTTAAACCAACACACAGGGCAGCTGCATTCTGTCACTATGCAACACAGAACAGGGATATTTAAACCAACACACAGGGCAGCTGCATTCTGTCACTATGCAACACAGAGCAGGGATATTTAAACCAACACACAAGGAAGCTGCATTCTGTCACTATGCAACACAGAACAGGGATATTTAAACCAACACACAGGGAAGCTGCATTCTGTCACTATGCAACACAAAGCAGGGATATTTAAACCAACACACAGGGAAGCTGCATTCTGTCACATTGCAACACAGAACAGGGATATTTAAACCAACACACAGTGAAGCTGCATTCTGTCACTATGCAACACAGAGCTGGGATATTTAAACCAACACACCGGAATCTGCATTCTGTCACTATGCAACACAGAGCAGGGATGTTTAAACCAACACACAGGGAAGCTGCATTCTGTCACTATGCAACACAGAACAGGGATATTTAAACCAACACACAGGGAAGCTGCATTCTGTCACTATGCAACACAGAACAGGGATATTTAAACCAACACACACAGAAGCTGCATTCTGTCACTATGCAACACAGAGCAGGGATATTTAAACCAACACACAGGGAAGCTGCATTCTGTCACTATGCAACACAGAGCTGGGATATTTAAACCAACACACCGGAAGCTGCATTCTGTCACTATGCAACACAGAGCAGGGATGTTTAAACCAACACACCGAAAGCTGCATTCTGTCACTATGCAACACAGAACAGGGATATTTAAACCAACACACAGGGAAGCTGCATTCTGTCACTATGCAACACAGAACAGGGATATTTAAACCAACACACAGAGAAGCTGCATTCTGTCACTATGCAACACAGAGCAGGGATATTTAAACCAACACACAGGGAAGCTGCATTCTGTCACTATGCAACACAGAACAGGGATATTTAAACCAACACACAGAGAAGCTGCATTCTGTCACTATGCAACACAGAGCAGGGATATTTAAACCAACACACAGAAAAGCTGCATTCTGTCACTATGCAACACAGAACAGGGATATTTAAACCAACACACAGGGAAGCTGCATTCTGTCACTATGCAACACAGAACAGGGATATTTAAACCAACACACAGGAAAGCTGCATTCTGTCACTATGCAACACAGAGCAGGGATATTTAAACCAACACACAGGGAAGCTGCATTCTGTCACGATGCAACACAGAGCAGGGATATTTAAACCAACACACAGAGAAGCTGCATTCTGTCACTATGCAACACAGAGCAGGGAAATTTAAACTAAGACACAGGAAAGCTGCATTCTGTCACTATGCAACAAAGAACAGGGATATTTAAACCAACACACAGAGAAGCTGCATTCTGTCACTATGCAACACAGAGCAGGGATATTTAAACCAACACACAGAGAAGCTGCATTCTGTCACAATGCAACACAGAGCAGGGATATTTGAACCAACACACAGGGAAGCTGCATTCTGTCACTATGCAACACAGAACAGGGATATTTAAACCAACACACAGGGAAGCTACATTCTGTCACTATGCAACACAGAGCAGGGATCTTTAAACCAACACACAGGGAAGCTGCATTCTGTCACTATGCAACACAGAGCTGGGATATTTAAACCAACACACAGGGCAGCTGCATTCTGTCACTATGCAACACAGAGTAGGGATATTTAAACCAACACACAGGGAAGCTGCATTTTGTCACTATGCAACACAGAACAGGGATATTTAAACCAACCCACAGGGAAGCTGCATTCTGTCACTATGCAACACAGAACAGGGATATTTAAACCAACACACACAGAAGCTGCATTCTGTCACTATGCAACACAAAGCAGGGATATTTAAACCAACACACAGGGAAGCTGCATTCTGTCACTATGCAACACAGAGCTGGGATATTTAAACCAACACACCGGAAGCTGCATTCTGTCACTATGAAACACAGAGCAGGGATGTTTAAACCAACACACAGAGAAGCTGCATTCTGTCACTATGCAACACAGAACAGGGATATTTAAACCAACACACAGGGAAGCTGCATTCTGTCACTATGCAACACAGAACAGGGATATTTAAACCAACACACAGGGAAGCTGCATTCTGTCACTATGCAACACAGAGCAGGGATATTTAAACCAACACACAGGGCAGCTTAATTCTGTCACTATGCAACACAGAGCAGGGATATTTAAACCAACACACAGGGCAGCTGCATTCTGTCACTATGCAACACAGAACAGGGATATTTAAACCAACACACAGGGAAGCTGCATTCTGTCACTATGCAACACAGAGCAGGGATATTTAAACCAACACACAGGGCAGCTGCATTCTGTCACCATGCAACACAGAGCAGGGATATTTAAACCAACACACAGGGAAGCTGCATTCTGTTACTATGCAACAAAGAACAGGAATATTTAAACCAACCCACAGGGAAGCTGCATTCGGTCACTATGCAACGAAGAACAGGGATATTTAAACTAAGACACAAGAAAACTGCATTCTGTCACTATGCAACACAGAACAGGGATATTTAAACCAACACACAGGGACGCTGCATTCTGTTACTATGCAACAAAGAACAGGGATATTTAAACTAAGACACAAGAAAGCTGCATTCTGTCACTATGCAACACAGAACAGGGATATTTAAACCAACACACAGAGAAGCTGCATTCTGTCACTATGCAACACAGAAAAGGGATATTTAAACCAACCCACAGGGAAGCTGCATTCTGTCACTATGCAACACAGAACAGGGATATTTAAACCAACACACAGAAAAGCTGCATTCTGTCACTATGCAACACAGAACAGGGATATTTAAACCAACACACAGGGAAGCTGCATTCTGTCACTATGCAACATAAAAAAGGGATATTTAAACCAACACACAGAAAAGCTGCATTCTGTCACGATGCAACACAGAACAGGGATATTTAAACCAACACACAGAAAAGCTGCATTCTGTCACTATGCAACACAGAACAGGGATATTTAAACCAACACACAGAAAAGCTGCATTCTGTCACTATGCAACACAGAACAGGGATATTTAAACCAACACACAGAAAAGCTGCATTCTGTCACTATGCAACACAGAAAAGGGATATTTAAACCAACCCAGAGGGAAGCTGCATTCTGTCACTATGCAACACAGAGCAGGGATATTTAAACCAACACACAGAAAAGCTGCATTCTGTCACTATGCAAGACAGAAAAGGGATATTTAAACCAACCCACAGGGAAGCTGCATTCTGTCACTATGCAACACAGAACAGGGATATTTAAACCAACACACATTGAAGCTGCATTCTGTCACTATGCAAAACAGAGCAGGGATATTTAAACCAACACACAGGGAAGCTGCATTCTGTCACTATGCAAAACAGATGAGGGATATTTAAACCAACACACAAGGAAGCTGCATTCTGTCACTATGCAACACAGAACAGGGATATTTAAACCAACACACAGGGAAGCTGCATTCTGTCACTATGCAACACAGAACAGGGATATTTAAACCAACACACAGGGAAGCTGCATTCTGTCACTATGCAACACAGAACAGGGATATTTAAACCAACACACAGGAAAGCTGCATTCTGTCACTATGCAACACAGAGCAGGGATATTTAAACCAACACACAGGGAAGCTGCATTCTGTCACTATGCAACACAGAACAGGGATATTTAAACCAACACACAGGAAAGCTGCATTCTGTCACTATGCAACTCAGAGCAGGGATATTTAAACCAACACACAGGGAAGCTGCATTCTGTCACTATGCAACACAGAACAGGGATATTTAAACCAACACACAGAGAAGCTGCATTCTGTCACTTTGCAACACAGAGCAGGGATATTTAAACCAACACACAGGAAAGCTGCATTCTGTCACTATGCAACACAGAACAGGGATATTTAAACCAACACACAGGAAAGCTGCATTCTGTCACTATGCAACAAAGAACAGGGATATTTAAACCAACACACAGGAAAGCTGCATTCTGTCACTATGCAACAAAGAACAGGGATATTTAAACCAACACACAGAGAAGCTGCATTCTGTCACTTTGCAACACAGAGCAGGGATATTTAAACCAACACACAGGGAAGCTGCATTCTGTCACTATGCAACACAGAACAGGGATATTTAAACCAACACACAGGAAAGCTGCATTCTGTCACTATGCAACACAGAACAGGGATATTTAAACCAACACACAGGGCAGCTGCATTCTGTCACTTTGCAACATAGAGCAGGGATATTTAAACCAACACACAGAGAAGCTGCATTTTGTCACTATGCAACACAGAACAGGGATATTTAAACCAACACACAGTGAAGCTGCATTCTGTCACTATGCAACACAGAGCAGGGATATTTAAACCAACACACAGGGAAGCTGCATTCTGTCACTATGCAACACAGAGCAGGGATATTTAAACCAACACACAGGGAAGCTGCATTCTGTCACTATGCAACAAAGAACAGGGATATTTAAACCAACACACAGGGAAGCTGCATTCTGTCACTATGCAACACAGAGCAGGGATATTTAAACCAACACACAGGAAAGCTGCATTCTGTCACTATGCAACAAAGAACAGGGATATTTAAACCAACACACAGGGAAGCTGCATTCTGTCACTATGCAACACAGAGCAGGGATATTTAAACCAACCCACAGGAAAGCTGCATTCTGTCACTATGCAACACAGAACAGGGATATTTAAACCAACCCACAGGAAAGCTGCATTCTGTCACTATGCAACACAGAACAGGGATATTTAAACCAACACACAGGGAAGCTGCATTCTGTCACTATGCAACACAGAGCAGGGATATTTAAACCAACCCACAGGAAAGCTGCATTCTGTCACTATGCAACACAGAACAGGGATATTTAAACCAACACACAGGAAAGCTGCATTCTGTCACTATGCAACACAGAACAGGGATATTTAAACCAACACACAGGGAAGCTGCATTCTGTCACTATGCAACACAGAACAGGGATATTTAAACCAACACACAGTGAAGCTGCATTCTGTCACTATGCAACACAAAGCAGGGATATTTAAACCAACACACAGGGAAGCTGCATTCTGTCACTATGCAACACAGAGCTGGGATATTTAAACCAACACACCGGAAGCTGCATTCTGTCACTATGAAACACAGAGCAGGGATGTTTAAACCAACACACAGAGAAGCTGCATTCTGTCACTATGCAACACAGAACAGGGATATTTAAACCAACACACAGGGAAGCTGCATTCTGTCACTATGCAACACAGAACAGGGATATTTAAACCAACACACAGGGAAGCTGCATTCTGTCACTATGCAACACAGAGCAGGGATATTTAAACCAACACACAGGGCAGCTCAATTCTGTCACTATGCAACACAGAGCAGGGATATTTAAACCAACACACAGGGCAGCTGCATTCTGTCACTATGCAACACAGAACAGGGATATTTAAACCAACACACAGGGAAGCTGCATTCTGTCACTATGCAACACAGAGCAGGGATATTTAAACCAACACACAGGGCAGCTGCATTCTGTCACCATGCAACACAGAGCAGGGATATTTAAACCAACACACAGGGAAGCTGCATTCTGTTACTATGCAACAAAGAACAGGGATATTTAAACCAACCCACAGGGAAGCTGCATTCGGTCACTATGCAACAAAGAACAGGGATATTTAAACTAAGACACAAGAAAACTGCATTCTGTCACTATGCAACACAGAACAGGGATATTTAAACCAACACACAGGGACGCTGCATTCTGTTACTATGCAACAAAGAACAGGGATATTTAAACTAAGACACAAGAAAGCTGCATTCTGTCACTATGCAACACAGAACAGGGATATTTAAACCAACACACAGAGAAGCTGCATTCTGTCACTATGCAACACAGAAAAGGGATATTTAAACCAACCCACAGGGAAGCTGCATTCTGTCACTATGCAACACAGAACAGGGATATTTAAACCAACACACAGAAAAGCTGCATTCTGTCACTATGCAACACAGAACAGGGATATTTAAACCAACACACAGGGAAGCTGCATTCTGTCACTATGCAACATAAAAAAGGGATATTTAAACCAACACACAGAAAAGCTGCATTCTGTCACGATGCAACACAGAACAGGGATATTTAAACCAACACACAGAAAAGCTGCATTCTGTCACTATGCAACACAGAACAGGGATATTTAAACCAACACACAGAAAAGCTGCATTCTGTCACTATGCAACACAGAACAGGGATATTTAAACCAACACACAGAAAAGCTGCATTCTGTCACTATGCAACACAGAAAAGGGATATTTAAACCAACCCAGAGGGAAGCTGCATTCTGTCACTATGCAACACAGAGCAGGGATATTTAAACCAACACACAGAAAAGCTGCATTCTGTCACTATGCAACAAAGAACAGGGATATTTAAACCAACACACAGGAAAGCTGCATTCTGTCACTATGCAACAAAGAACAGGGATATTTAAACCAACACACAGAGAAGCTGCATTCTGTCACTTTGCAACACAGAGCAGGGATATTTAAACCAACCCACAGGAAAGCTGCATTCTGTCACTATGCAACAAAGAACAGGGATATTTAAACCAACACACAGGGAAGCTGCATTCTGTCACTATGCAACACAGAGCAGGGATATTTAAACCAACCCACAGGAAAGCTGCATTCTGTCACTATGCAACAAAGAACAGGGATATTTAAACCAACACACAGGGAAGCTGCATTCTGTCACTATGCAACACAGAGCAGGGATATTTAAACCAACCCACAGGAAAGCTGCATTCTGTCACTATGCAACACAGAACAGGGATATTTAAACCAACCCACAGGAAAGCTGCATTCTGTCACTATGCAACACAGAACAGGGATATTTAAACCAACACACAGGGAAGCTGCATTCTGTCACTATGCAACACAGAGCAGGGATATTTAAACCAACCCACAGGAAAGCTGCATTCTGTCACTATGCAACACAGAACAGGGATATTTAAACCAACACACAGGAAAGCTGCATTCTGTCACTATGCAACACAGAACAGGGATATTTAAACCAACACACAGGGAAGCTGCATTCTGTCACTATGCAACACAGAACAGGGATATTTAAACCAACACACAGTGAAGCTGCATTCTGTCACTATGCAACACAAAGCAGGGATATTTAAACCAACACACAGGGAAGCTGCATTCTGTCACTATGCAAAACAGAGCTGGGATATTTAAACCAACACACCGGAAGCTGCATTCTGTCACTATGAAACACAGAGCAGGGATGTTTAAACCAACACACAGAGAAGCTGCATTCTGTCACTATGCAACACAGAACAGGGATATTTAAACCAACACACAGGGAAGCTGCATTCTGTCACTATGCAACACAGAGCAGGGATATTTAAACCAACACACAGGGCAGCTCAATTCTGTCACTATGCAACACAGAGCAGGGATATTTAAACCAACACACAGGAAAGCTGCATTCTGTCACTATGCAACACAGAGCAGGGATATTTAAACCAACACACAGGGCAGCTGCATTCTGTCACTATGCAACACAGAACAGGGATATTTAAACCAACACACAGGGAAGCTGCATTCTGTCACTATGCAACACAGAGCAGGGATATTTAAACCAACACACAGGGCAGCTGCATTCTGTCACCATGCAACACAGAGCAGGGATATTTAAACCAACACACAGGGAAGCTGCATTCTGTTACTATGCAACAAAGAACAGGGATATTTAAACCAACCCACAGGGAAGCTGCATTCGGTCACTATGCAACAAAGAACAGGGATATTTAAACCAACACACAGAGAAGCTGCATTCTGTCACTTTGCAACACAGAGCAGGGATATTTAAACCAACACACAGGAAAGCTGCATTCTGTCACTATGCAACACAGAACAGGGATATTTAAACCAACACACAGGAAAGCTGCATTCTGTCACTATGCAACACAGAGCAGGGATATTTAAACCAACACACAGGGAAGCTGCATTCTGTCACTATGCAACACAGAACAGGGATATTTAAACCAACACACAGGGAAGCTGCATTCTGTCACTATGCAACAAAGAACAGGGATATTTAAACCAACACACAGAGAAGCTGCATTCTGTCACTTTGCAACACAGAGCAGGGATATTTAAACCAACACACAGGAAAGCTGCATTCTGTCACTATGCAACACAGAACAGGGATATTTAAACCAACACACAGGAAAGCTGCATTCTGTCACTATGCAACAAAGAACAGGGATATTTAAACCAACACACAGGAAAGCTGCATTCTGTCACTATGCAACAAAGAACAGGGATATTTAAACCAACACACAGAGAAGCTGCATTCTGTCACTTTGCAACACAGAGCAGGAATATTTAAACCAACCCACAGGAAAGCTGCATTCTGTCACTATGCAACAAAGAACAGGGATATTTAAACCAACACACAGGGAAGCTGCATTCTGTCACTATGCAACACAGAGCAGGGATATTTAAACCAACCCACAGGAAAGCTGCATTCTGTCACTATGCAACAAAGAACAGGGATATTTAAACCAACACACAGGGAAGCTGCATTCTGTCACTATGCAACACAGAACAGGGATATTTAAACCCACACACAGGGAAGCTGCATTCTGTCACTATGCAACACAGAACAGGGATATTTAAACCAACCCACAGGAAAGCTGCATTCTGTCACTATGCAACACAGAACAGGGATATTTAAACCAACACACAGGGAAGCTGCATTCTGTCACTATGCAACACAGAGCAGGGATATTTAAACCAACCCACAGGAAAGCTGCATTCTGTCACTATGCAACACAGAACAGGGATATTTAAACCAACCCACAGGAAAGCTGCATTCTGTCACTATGCAACACAGAACAGGGATATTTAAACCAACACACAGGGAAGCTGCATTCTGTCACTATGCAACACAGAACAGGGATATTTAAACCAACACACAGTTAAGCTGCATTCTGTCACTATGCAACACAAAGCAGGGATATTTAAACCAACACACAGGGAAGCTGCATTCTGTCACTATGCAACACAGAGCAGGAATATTTAAACCAACCCACAGGAAAGCTGCATTCTGTCACTATGCAACAAAGAACAGGGATATTTAAACCAACACACAGGGAAGCTGCATTCTGTCACTATGCAACAAAGAACAGGGATATTTAAACCAACACACAGGGAAGCTGCATTCTGTCACTATGCAACACAGAACAGGGATATTTAAACCAACACACAGGGAAGCTGCATTCTGTCACTATGCAACAAAGAACAGGGATATTTAAACCAACACACAGAGAAGCTGCATTCTGTCACTTTGCAACACAGAGCAGGGATATTTAAACCAACACACAGGAAAGCTGCATTCTGTCACTATGCAACACAGAACAGGGATATTTAAACCAACACACAGGAAAGCTGCATTCTGTCACTATGCAACAAAGAACAGGGATATTTAAACCAACACACAGGAAAGCTGCATTCTGTCACTATGCAACAAAGAACAGGGATATTTAAACCAACACACAGAGAAGCTGCATTCTGTCACTTTGCAACACAGAGCAGGAATATTTAAACCAACCCACAGGAAAGCTGCATTCTGTCACTATGCAACAAAGAACAGGGATATTTAAACCAACACACAGGGAAGCTGCATTCTGTCACTATGCAACACAGAGCAGGGATATTTAAACCAACCCACAGGAAAGCTGCATTCTGTCACTATGCAACAAAGAACAGGGATATTTAAACCAACACACAGGGAAGCTGCATTCTGTCACTATGCAACACAGAACAGGGATATTTAAACCCACACACAGGGAAGCTGCATTCTGTCACTATGCAACACAGAACAGGGATATTTAAACCAACCCACAGGAAAGCTGCATTCTGTCACTATGCAACACAGAACAGGGATATTTAAACCAACACACAGGGAAGCTGCATTCTGTCACTATGCAACACAGAGCAGGGATATTTAAACCAACCCACAGGAAAGCTGCATTCTGTCACTATGCAACACAGAACAGGGATATTTAAACCAACCCACAGGAAAGCTGCATTCTGTCACTATGCAACACAGAACAGGGATATTTAAACCAACACACAGGGAAGCTGCATTCTGTCACTATGCAACAAAGAACAGGGATATTTAAACCAACCCACAGGGAAGCTGCATTCGGTCACTATGCAACAAAGAACAGGGATATTTAAACTAAGACACAAGAAAACTGCATTCTGTCACTATGCAACACAGAACAGGGATATTTAAACCAACACACAGGGACGCTGCATTCTGTTACTATGCAACAAAGAACAGGGATATTTAAACTAAGACACAAGAAAGCTGCATTCTGTCACTATGCAACACAGAACAGGGATATTTAAACCAACACACAGAAAAGCTGCATTCTGTCACTATGCAACACAGAAAAGGGATATTTAAACCAACCCACAGGGAAGCTGCATTCTGTCACTATGCAACACAGAACAGGGATATTTAAACCAACACACAGAAAAGCTGCATTCTGTCACTATGCAACACAGAACAGGGATATTTAAACCAACACACAGGGAAGCTGCATTCTGTCACTATGCAACATAAAAAAGGGATATTTAAACCAACACACAGAAAAGCTGCATTCTGTCACGATGCAACACAGAACAGGGATATTTAAACCAACACACAGAAAAGCTGCATTCTGTCACTATGCAACACAGAACAGGGATATTTAAACCAACACACAGAAAAGCTGCATTCTGTCACTATGCAACACAGAACAGGGATATTTAAACCAACACACAGAAAAGCTGCATTCTGTCACTATGCAACACAGAAAAGGGATATTTAAACCAACCCACAGGGAAGCTGCATTCTGTCACTATGCAACACAGAGCAGGGATATTTAAACCAACACACAGAAAAGCTGCATTCTGTCACTATGCAAGACAGAAAAGGGATATTTAAACCAACCCACAGGGAAGCTGCATTCTGTCACTATGCAACACAGAGCAGGGATATTTAAACCAACACACAGGGAAGCTGCATTCTGTCACTATGCAAAACAGATGAGGGATATTTAAACCAACACACAAGGAAGCTGCATTCTGTCACTATGCAACACAGAACAGGGATATTTAAACCAACACACAGGGAAGCTGCATTCTGTCACTATGCAACACAGAACAGGGATATTTAAACCAACACACAGGAAAGCTGCATTCTGTCACTATGCAACACAGAGCAGGGATATTTAAACCAACACACAGGAAAGCTGCATTCTGTCACTATGCAACACAGAGCAGGGATATTTAAACCAACACACAGGGAAGCTGCATTCTGTCACTATGCAACACAGAACAGGGATATTTAAACCAACACACAGGAAAGCTGCATTCTGTCACTATGCAACTCAGAGCAGGGATATTTAAACCAACACACAGGGAAGCTGCATTCTGTCACTATGCAACAAAGAACAGGGATATTTAAACCAACACACAGAGAAGCTGCATTCTGTCACTTTGCAACACAGAGCAGGGATATTTAAACCTACACACAGGAAAGCTGCATTCTGTCACTATGCAACACAGAACAGGGATATTTAAACCAACACACAGGAAAGCTGCATTCTGTCACTATGCAACAAAGAACAGGGATATTTAAACCAACACACAGGAAAGCTGCATTCTGTCACTATGCAACAAAGAACAGGGATATTTAAACCAACACACAGAGAAGCTGCATTCTGTCACTTTGCAACACAGAGCAGGGATATTTAAACCAACCCACAGGAAAGCTGCATTCTGTCACTATGCAACAAAGAACAGGGATATTTAAACCAACACACAGGGAAGCTGCATTCTGTCACTATGCAACACAGAGCAGGGATATTTAAACCAACCCACAGGAAAGCTGCATTCTGTCACTATGCAACACAGAACAGGGATATTTAAACCAACCCACAGGAAAGCTGCATTCTGTCACTATGCAACACAGAACAGGGATATTTAAACCAACACACAGGGAAGCTGCATTCTGTCACTATGCAACACAGAGCAGGGATATTTAAACCAACCCACAGGAAAGCTGCATTCTGTCACTATGCAACACAGAACAGGGATATTTAAACCAACCCACAGGAAAGCTGCATTCTGTCACTATGCAACACAGAACAGGGATATTTAAACCAACACACAGGGAAGCTGCATTCTGTCACTATGCAACACAGAACAGGGATATTTAAACCAACACACAGGAAAGCTGCATTCTGTCACTATGCAACAAAGAACAGGGATATTTAAACCAACACACAGAGAAGCTGCATTCTGTCACTATGCAACACAGAGCAGGGATATTAAAAGCAACACACAGGGAAGCTGCATTCTGTCACTTTGCAACACAGAACAGGGATATTTAAACCAACACACAGGGAAGCTGCATTCTGTCACGATGCAACACAGAGCAGGGATATTTAAACCAACCCACAGGAAAGCTGCATTCTGTCACTATGCAACACAGAGCAGGGATATTAAAACCAACACACAGGGAAGCTGCATTCTGTCACTATGCAACACAGAGCAGGGATATTTAAACCAACCCACAGGAAAGCTGCATTCTGTCACTTTGCAACACAGAACAGGGATATTTAAACCAACACACAGGGAAGCTCCATTCTGTCACTATGCAACATAAAAAAGGGATATTTAAACCAACACACAGAAAAGCTGCATTCTGTCACGATGCAACACAGAACAGGGATATTTAAACCAACACACAGGGAAGCTGCATTCTGTCACTATGCAACACAGAGCAGGGATATTTAAACCAACACACAGAAAAGCTGCATTCTGTCACAATGCAACACAGAACAGGGATATTTAAACCACCGCACAGAAAAGCTGCATTCTGTCACTATGCAACACAGAAAAGGGATATTTAAACCAACCCACAGGGAAGCTGCATTCTGTCACTATGCAACACAGAACAGGGATATTTAAACCAACACACAGAAAAGCTGCATTCTGTCACTATGCAACACAGAACAGGGATATTTAAACCAACACACAGTGAAGCTGCATTCTGTCACTATGCAACACAGAGCAGGGATATTTAAACCAACACACAGGGAAGCTGCATTCTGTCACTATGCAAAACAGAGGAGGGATATTTAAACCAACACACAAGGAAGCTGCATTCTGTCACTATGCAACACAGAACAGGGATATTTAAACCAACACACAGGGAAGCTGCATTCTGTCACTATGCAACACAGAACAGGGATATTTAAACCAACACACAGGGAAGCTGCATTCTGTCACTATGCAACACAGAACAGGGATATTTAAACCAACACACAGGAAAGCTGCATTCTGTCACTATGCAACACAGAGCAGGGATATTTAAACCAACACACAGAAAAGCTGCATTCTGTCACTATGCAACACAGAACAGGGATATTTAAACCAACACACAGGGAAGCTGCATTCTGTCACTATGCAACACAGAACAGGGATATTTAAACCAACACACAGGAAAGCTGCATTCTGTCACTATGCAACTCAGAGCAGGGATATTTAAACCAACACACAGGGAAGCTGCATTCTGTCACTATGCAACAAAGACAGGGATATTTAAACCAACACACAGAGAAGCTGCATTCTGTCACTTTGCAACACAGAGCAGGGATATTTAAACCAACACACAGGAAAGCTGCATTCTGTCACTATGCAACACAGAACTGGGATATTTAAACCAACACACAGGAAAGCTGCATTCTGTCACTATGCAACAAAGAACAGGGATATTTAAACCAACACACAGGAAAGCTGCATTCTGTCACTATGCAACAAAGAACAGGGATATTTAAACCAACACACAGAGAAGCTGCATTCTGTCACTATGCAACAAATAACAGGGATATTTAAACCAACACACAGTGAAGCTGCATTCTGTCACTTTGCAACACAGAGCAGGGATATTTAAACCAACCCACAGGAAAGCTGCATTCTGTCACTATGCAACAAAGAACAGGGATATTTAAACCAACACACAGGGAAGCTGCATTCTGTCACTATGCAACACAGAGCAGGGATATTTAAACCAACCCACAGGAAAGCTGCATTCTGTCACTATGCAACACAGAACAGGGATATTTAAACCAACCCACGGGAAAGCTGCATTCTGTCACTATGCAACACAGAACAGGGATATTTAAACCAACACACAGGGAAGCTGCATTCTGTCACTATGCAACACAGAGCAGGGATATTTAAACCAACCCACAGGAAAGCTGCATTCTGTCACTATGCAACACAGAGCAGGGATATTTAAACCAACCCACAGGAAAGTTGCATTCTGTCACTATGCAACACAGAACAGGGATATTTAAACCAACACACAGGGAAGCTGCATTCTGTCACTATGCAACACAGAACAGGGATATTTAAACCAACACACAGGAAAGCTGCATTCTGTCACTATGCAACAAAGAACAGGGATATTTAAACCAACACACAGGGAAGCTGCATTCTGTCACTATGCAACACAGAACAGGGATATTTAAACCAACCCACAGGAAAGTTGCATTCTGTCACTATGCAACACAGAACAGGGATATTTAAACCAACACACAGGGAAGCTGCATTCTGTCACTATGCAACACAGAACAGGGATATTTAAACCAACACACAGGAAAGCTGCATTCTGTCACTATGCAACAAAGAACAGGGATATTTAAACCAACACACAGAGAAGCTGCATTCTGTCACTATGCAACACAGAGCAGGGATATTAAAAGCAACACACAGGGAAGCTGCATTCTGTCACTTTGCAACACAGAACAGGGATATTTAAACCAACACACAGGGAAGCTGCATTCTGTCACTATGCAACACAGAGCAGGGATATTAAAACCAACACACAGGGAAGCTGCATTCTGTCACTATGCAACACAGAGCAGGGATATTTAAACCAACCCACAGGAAAGCTGCATTCTGTCACTTTGCAACACAGAACAGGGATATTTAAACCAACACACAGGGAAGCTGCATTCTGTCACTATGCAACACAGAGCAGGGATATTTAAACCAACCCACAGGAAAGCTGCATTCTGTCACTATGCAACAAAGAACAGGGATATTTAAACCAACACACAGAGAAGCTGCATTCTGTCACTATGCAACACAGAGCAGGGATATTAAAACCAACACACAGGGAAGCTGCATTCTGTCACTATGCAACACAGAGCAGGGATATTAAAACCAACACACAGGGAAGCTGCATTCTGTCACTATGCAACAAAGAACAGGGATATTTAAACCAACACACAGGGAAGCTGCATTCTGTCACTATGCAACACAGAACAGGGATATTTAAACCAACCCACAGGAAAGCTGCATTCTGTCACTATGCAACACAGAACAGGGATATTTAAACCAACCCACAGGAAAGCTGCATTCTGTCACTATGCAACACAGAACAGGGATATTTAAACCAACACACAGGGAAGCTGCATTCTGTCACTATGCAACACAGAACAGGGATATTTAAACCAACCCACAGGAAAGCTGCATTCTGTCACTATGCAACACAGAACAGGGATATTTAAACCAACCCACAGGAAAGCTGCATTCTGTCACTATGCAACACAGAACAGGGATATTTAAACCAACACACAGGGAAGCTGCATTCTGTCACTATGCAACACAGAGCAGGGATATTTAAACCAACCCACAGGAAAGCTGCATTCTGTCACTATGCAACACAGAACAGGGATATTTAAACCAACCCACGGGAAAGCTGCATTCTGTCACTATGCAACACAGAACAGGGATATTTAAACCAACACACAGGGAAGCTGCATTCTGTCACTATGCAACACAGAACAGGGATATTTAAACCAACACACAGGAAAGCTGCATTCTGTCACTATGCAACAAAGAACAGGGATATTTAAACCAACACACAGAGAAGCTGCATTCTGTCACTATGCAACACAGAGCAGGGATATTAAAAGCAACACACAGGGAAGCTGCATTCTGTCACTTTGCAACACAGAACAGGGATATTTAAACCAACACACAGGGAAGCTGCATTCTGTCACGATGCAACACAGAGCAGGGATATTTAAACCAACCCACAGGAAAGCTGCATTCTGTCACTATGCAACACAGAGCAGGGATATTAAAACCAACACACAGGGAAGCTGCATTCTGTCACTATGCAACACAGAGCAGGGATATTTAAACCAACCCACAGGAAAGCTGCATTCTGTCACTTTGCAACACAGAACAGGGATATTTAAACCAACACACAGGGAAGCTGCATTCTGTCACTATGCAACATAAAAAAGGGATATTTAAACCAACACACAGAAAAGCTGCATTCTGTCACGATGCAACACAGAACAGGGATATTTAAACCAACACACAGAAAAGCTGCATTCTGTCACTATGCAACACAGAGCAGGGATATTTAAACCAACACACAGAAAAGCTGCATTCTGTCACTATGCAACACAGAAAAGGGATATTTAAACCAACCCAGAGGGAAGCTGCATTCTGTCACTATGCAACACAGAGCAGGGATATTTTAAACCAACACACAGAAAAGCTGCATTCTGTCACTATGCAACACAGAAAAGGGATATTTAAACCAACCCACAGGGAAGCTGCATTCTGTCACTATGCAACACAGAACAGGGATATTTAAACCAACACACAGTGAAGCTGCATTCTGTCACTATGCAACACAGAACAGGGATATTTAAACCAACACACAGTGAAGCTGCATTCTGTCACTATGCAAAACAGAGCAGGGATATTTAAACCAACACACAGGGAAGCTGCATTCTGTCACTATGCAAAACAGATGAGGGATATTTAAACCAACACACAAGGAAGCTGCATTCTGTCACTATGCAACACAGAGCAGGGATATTTAAACCAACACACAGGGAAGCTGCATTCTGTCACTATGCAACACAGAGCAGGGATATTTAAACCAACACACAGAAAAGCTGCATTCTGTCACTATGCAACACAGAACAGGGATATTTAAACCAACACACAGGGAAGCTGCATTCTGTCACTATGCAACACAGAACAGGGATATTTAAACCAACACACAGGAAAGCTGCATTCTGTCACTATGCAACTCAGAGCAGGGATATTTAAACCAACACACAGGGAAGCTGCATTCTGTCACTATGCAACAAAGACAGGGATATTTAAACCAACACACAGAGAAGCTGCATTCTGTCACTTTGCAACACAGAGCAGGGATATTTAAACCAACCCACAGGAAAGCTGCATTCTGTCACTATGCAACAAAGAACAGGGATATTTAAACCAACACACAGGGAAGCTGCATTCTGTCACTATGCAACACAGAGCAGGGATATTTAAACCAACCCACAGGAAAGCTGCATTCTGTCACTATGCAACACAGAACAGGGATATTTAAACCAACCCACAGGAAAGCTGCATTCTGTCACTATGCAACACAGAACAGGGATATTTAAACCAACACACAGGGAAGCTGCATTCTGTCACTATGCAACACAGAGCAGGGATATTTAAACCAACCCACAGGAAAGCTGCATTCTGTCACTATGCAACACAGAACAGGGATATTTAAACCAACCCACAGGAAAGCTGCATTCTGTCACTATGCAACACAGAACAGGGATATTTAAACCAACCCACAGGGAAGCTGCATTCTGTCACTATGCAACACAGAACAGGGATATTTAAACCAACACACAGTGAAGCTGCATTCTGTCACTATGCAAAACAGAGCAGGGATATTTAAACCAACACACAGGGAAGCTGCATTCTGTCACTATGCAAAACAGATGAGGGATATTTAAACCAACACACAAGGAAGCTGCATTCTGTCACTATGCAACACAGAACAGGGATATTTAAACCAACACACAGGGAAGCTGCATTCTGTCACTATGCAACACAGAACAGGGATATTTAAACCAACACACAGGGAAGCTGCATTCTGTCACTATGCAACACAGAACAGGGATATTTAAACCAACACACAGGAAAGCTGCATTCTGTCACTATGCAACACAGAGCAGGGATATTTAAACCAACACACAGAAAAGCTGCATTCTGTCACTATGCAACACAGAACAGGGATATTTAAACCAACACACAGGGAAGCTGCATTCTGTCACTATGCAACACAGAACAGGGATATTTAAACCAACACACAGGAAAGCTGCATTCTGTCACTATGCAACTCAGAGCAGGGATATTTAAACCAACACACAGGGAAGCTGCATTCTGTCACTATGCAACAAAGACAGGGATATTTAAACCAACACACAGAGAAGCTGCATTCTGTCACTTTGCAACACAGAGCAGGGATATTTAAACCAACCCACAGGAAAGCTGCATTCTGTCACTATGCAACAAAGAACAGGGATATTTAAACCAACACACAGGGAAGCTGCATTCTGTCACTATGCAACACAGAGCAGGGATATTTAAACCAACCCACAGGAAAGCTGCATTCTGTCACTATGCAACACAGAACAGGGATATTTAAACCAACCCACAGGAAAGCTGCATTCTGTCACTATGCAACACAGAACAGGGATATTTAAACCAACACACAGGGAAGCTGCATTCTGTCACTATGCAACACAGAGCAGGGATATTTAAACCAACCCACAGGAAAGCTGCATTCTGTCACTATGCAACACAGAACAGGGATATTTAAACCAACCCACAGGAAAGCTGAATTCTGTCACTATGCAACACAGAACAGGGATATTTAAACCAACACACAGGGAAGCTGCATTCTGTCACTATGCAACACAGAACAGGGATATTTAAACCAACACACAGGAAAGCTGCATTCTGTCACTATGCAACAAAGAACAGGGATATTTAAACCAACACACAGAGAAGCTGCATTCTGTCACTATGCAACACAGAGCAGGGATATTAAAAGCAACACACAGGGAAGCTGCATTCTGTCACTTTGCAACACAGAACAGGGATATTTAAACCAACACACAGGGAAGCTGCATTCTGTCACTATGCAACACAGAGCAGGGATATTAAAACCAACACACAGGGAAGCTGCATTCTGTCACTATGCAACACAGAGCAGGGATATTTAAACCAACCCACATGAAAGCTGCATTCTGTCACTATGCAACAAAGAACAGGGATATTTAAACCAACACACAGAGAAGCTGCATTCTGTCACTATGCAACACAGAGCAGGGATATTAAAACCAACACACAGGGAAGCTGCATTCTGTCACTATGCAACACAGAGCAGGGATATTAAAACCAACACACAGGGAAGCTGCATTCTGTCACTATGCAACAAAGAACAGGGATATTTAAACCAACACACAGAGAAGCTGCATTCTGTCACTATGCAACACAGAGCAGGGATATTAAAACCAACACACAGGGAAGCTGCATTCTGTCACTATGCAACACAGAGCAGGGATATTAAAACCAACACACAGGGAAGCTGCATTCTGTCACTATGCAACACAGAGCAGGGATATTAAAACCAACACACAGAGAAGCTGCATTCTGTCACTATGCAACACACAGCAGGGATATTAAAACCAACACACAGAGAAGCTGCATTCTGTCACTATGCAACACAGAACAGGGATATTTAAACCAACACACAGAGAAGCTGCATTCTGTCACTATGCAACACAGAGCAGGGATATTTATACCAACACACAGGGAAGCTGCATTCTGTCACTATGCAACACAGAACAGGGATATTTAAACCAACACACAGAGAAGCTGCATTCTGTCACTATGCAACACAGAGCAGGGATATTTATACCAACACACAGGGAAGCTGCATTCTGTCACTATGCAACACAGAGCAGGGATATTTATACCAACACACAGGGAAGCTACATTCTGTCACTATGCAACACAGAACAGGGATATTTAAACCAACACACAGGGAAGCTGCATTCTGTCACTATGCAACACAGAACAGGGATATTTAAACCAACACACAGGGAAGCTACATTCTGTCACTATGCAACACAGAACAGGGATATTTAAACCAACACACAGGGAAGCTACATTCTGTCACTATGCAACACAGAGCAGGGATATTTAAACCAACACAAAGAAAAGCTGCATTCTGTCACTATGCAACACAGAGCAGGGATATTTATACCAACACACAGGGAAGCTGCATTCTGTCACTATGAAACACAGAACAGGGATATTTAAACCAACACAAAGAAAAGCTGCATTCTGTCACTATGCAACACAGAGCAGGGATATTTATACCAACACACAGGGAAGCTGCATTCTGTCACTATGAAACACAGAACAGGGATATTTAAACCAACACAAAGAAAAGCTGCATTCTGTCACTATGCAACACAGAGCAGGGATATTTATACCAACACACAGGGAAGCTGCATTCTGTCACTATGCAACACAGAACAGGGATATTTAAACCAACACACAGAAAAGCTGCATTCTGTCACTATGCAACACAGAGCAGGGATATTTAAACCAACACACAGGGAAGCTGCATTCTGTCACTATGCAACACAGAACAGGGATATTTAAACCAACACACAGAGAAGCTGCATTCTGTCACTATGCAACACAGAGCAGGGATATTTAAACCAACACACAGGGAAGCTGCATTCTGTCACTATGCAACACAGAACAGGGATATTTAAACCAACACACAGGGAAGCTGCATTCTGTCACTATGCAACACAGAACAGGGATATTTAAACCAACACACAGGGAAGCTACATTCTGTCACTATGCAACACAGAGCAGGGATATTTAAACCAACACACAGAAAAGCTGCATTCTGTCACTATGCAACACAGAACAGGGATATTTAAACCAACACACAAGGAAGCTGCATTCTGTCACTATGCAACACAGAACAGGGATATTTAAACCAACACACAGGAAAGCTGCATTCTGTCACTATGCAACACAGAGCAGGGATATTTAAACCAACACACAGGAAAGCTGCATTCTGTCACTATGCAACACAGAACAGGGATATTTAAACCAACACACAGGGAAGCTGCATTCTGTCACTATGCAACACAGAACAGGGATATTTAAACCAACACACAGGGAAGCTGCATTCTGTCACTATGCAACACAGAACAGGGATATTTAAACCAACACACCGGAAGCTGCATTCTGTCACTATGCAACACTCAGGGAAGCTGCATTCTGTCACTATGCAACACAGAGCTGGGATATTTAAACCAACACACCGGAAGCTGCATTCTGTCACTATGCAACACAGAGCAGGGATCTTTAAACCAAGACACCGAAAGCTGCATTCTGTCACTATGCAACACAAAACAGGGATATTTAAACCAACACACAGGGAAGCTGCATTCTGTCACTATGCAACACAGAACAGGGATATTTCAACCAACACACAGGGAAGCTGCATTCTGTCACTATGCAACACAGAACAGGGATATTTAAACCAACTGTTGTGTTCCAGGGTTCTGGCCTTTGGCCAGAACAGTAGCATTTATGGTTTTAACAGTTTCATGTATCAAGATTCCATAGTTCAAGTTTCATAGTTCATGCCATAGTTTTAACAGTTTCTTGTTTAGGATTACTCATTTCATAATTCATGTTCCATGTCCATGTTTTCACTTTGCCATGTTTTTGTTTTTGCCAGGTCTGCCATGCCACTCCACCGCTTGTCTGCGTTCCGCCCCGTGCCTTCGTTGTTGCACACTTCTGAGCTATGGTTGGCTTTGGTATTTCCCCTTCCTTCTGTGCTGTGCTGATTCGGGGCTCTAAGCTTAATTGGCAATTAACTGTTTTTAAGTTACTAACATTTACTAACACTCACTGGGTTGGTGTAATTCTTAGATAGGCACATTACTAATACTACTAATTTAGACAGGGAGTTTATTGTCATGATTCCTGCTTTGCTATTTCAAGATCTTGCTGTGCTTTTCTGTTCTTAACATTCATGTTTGCTTCCAAACTGCATACTTAATTGGTACTTAAGCTGAGCACGCTCATTCTCTTAATGAGCAGGTCATGTCATCCTATCTCTGTCCATGTCTTGATCTTGCCATGCCTCTTGTTTCTCTCTCTCCAGGTGTTACC